>CM044306.1:25545000-35545000 GCA_024291935.2 Okapia johnstoni | reverse complement strand
CACTATTAAAACTCTAGGCTTTAATAGTTGTGGGTTTTGGGCTTTAAAGCATAGGCCCAGTTGCCTCACAGCTTGTAGTATCCTCCTGGACCAGGGATCAAACCAGTGTCCTCTGCATTGGCAGGTGGACTCCCAACCACTGGACCACCAGGGAAGCCTGTATCCTGCATCTTTTCTATATCTCAGGGAATAGCTGATGAGGGAGTGACAATAAATCACTCACTGTAATTATTACTCTTGTCCTAGAGAAGTCAGGGTGTGTCTGGATAATAACAGGAGTCTAGGTGGTGGCTGGAAGGCACAGGTGGTTGAGATGTAGGTCAAGTTTCTGAACCAGAGCTGATCTTCAGGATGATACATGCTGGGATTGGTCTTTCCACATTTCCTAGATGTGCAGAGAAGCTGGTGAGTGAGAGGGCCAGAGCTGGGGCCTGCAATTTTCGTAGGGAAAGAACAGTGTCTGGGTATCAGGAGATCAGGGCAGTTAGCCCTAGTGCTAATAGTAACTTGCTTTGAGACTGTCAAAACTGCTTTCCTCCCAGCTCTCCCATGCCTGGGCTTTCCTTGAACTGTGAGGAAATTGTTAACACAAGTTCATGTGCTCAACACACAGAGAGACCAAACTGAAACATCAGAGTCTGGAGCAGAAAAAGATTTATTGTAGGGCCATTAAGGAGACAGGTGGCTCATGCCTTTAAAAGCCTTGAGTTCCTCCAAGGGTTTTGGCAAAGCACTTTTAAAAGCCAAGTGAGGGAGAGGAGTTGCAGGGTCCGTGATCAGCTCTGCACAGTTCTCTGCTTAGCTGATGGTGAGGTAGCAGGGTGGTGTCACAGGGGTGAACATTATCAGTACTTGGGCTCTGGGAGGCCTAGGGGTATGTGCTCAGGGTCATCAAATCAAGTAGTTAACATCTTCAATTTGTTGGAGAGGGTGGGAGGTTTTACATCTGCAAAACAACTCAGGAAATGCACATCAAATACTGTTAGCTAGGTGCTTCAGAAAAAAGCTAAAGCAGAGGATATGGGGAGGGCCTGTCCTAGGAAGGCCCCAAGGGGTCCTGGGTGCGGTCACTTAGTTGTGTTCAACTTTTTGTGACCCCATGGACTATAGCCCACCAGCCTCCTCTGTCCATGGAATTTTCCAGGCAAGAATACTGGAGTGGGTTGCCATTTCCCCCTCCAAGGGATCTTCCTGACCCAGGGATCAAACCCATGTCTCCTGCGTCTCCTGAATTGCAGGTAGATCCTTTACTGCTGAGCTACTGGGGAAGTCCCCATAGGATCCTGTTTGGTTACAAAATGAGGCCAGATGAGGTTTTACATCCGCTCCCTTTTTTCACTAGTTTGTGATTCTTTAAAAATCAAGATACAGTAAAACAAAAGCAACCCAAATTATCACATCCAGAGAACATCTAGTCTTATCATAATTTTTAAAATTATGCAAGTAATACATGTTTATTATAAACATTCAATGGACACAGAAGTATGCAGAATACAAAGTATTTTCTCTGCTTCTGTATCTCAGAGGCAACAACTATTAACAGTTTGGGAATGATAATTCCATTAAAAAATTGGGAATCCCAAAGATTTAAAAACCAGAAGACTAGATTGACCCTGAATTCAGACTTCAAAGCTGATGACTGGTCTCTACAGTTCTATGCAGATATGAGCCTGGAGCCTCTGGGCTTTGTTAGGGACACAAGTGACAAAGGCTCTGGGCTGGGTGGAGGCACCAGGAAGTGCCTGTCACATTCCCTTTCACAAAGACATTGATTGTGAGTTACAAGCCATTAGGCTGGAAATTGTATTTGCATGTTAATTCTTTAAGCTTCAAATCTTTTCATCCTGGCCTCAGGCTTTTGCACAGTTTGCTAAAGAAATTCTGTCAATTCACCTCATTTTACCTGCTCATGACCTGTGACTGGTTGACTCGGGTTTCTGGTGAGTGAGTGTGTGTGTGTGCACCGGCACAATTAACGGGTAGAATTTTGAAAAAGAACTGTTTCTTTTGGACTGCAACTGGCTTTCATCCAAGATAGTGCCCAAGGGCCATGTCCGTAGAATCTGAAATGATCTGTTTTTTTTTTTTTATCCCATTAAAATTTTTTTTTTTACAATGTTGTATTGGTTTCTGCCATACAACAACGTGAATCAGCCATAATTATACATACATCCCCTCCCTCTCAAGCCTCCCTCCCCTCTCCCCATCCCATCCCTCCAGGTCATCACTGAGCACCAGATTGGACTCCCTGTGCTACACAGCAACTTCTTAGCAGCTATCCATCTGACACCTGAGAGTGTCTATATGTTAATGCTATTTTCTGTAGTTGTCCCACTCTCTCCCTCCCCCACTGTGTCCACAAGTCCACTCTCTACATCTATGTCTCCATTCCTTCCAGGAAAATAGGTTTATCAATACCATTTTCTAGATTCCATATATATGTTAATATACTATTTTTGTTTTTCTGATCTTTGTGGTGGTTAAACACCTTAATCTAGAGAATAACAGCTTGCCCTGCAGAGAGACCTCCATGCCTTTGGGGGGGAGCTCTTGGGAGGGGGATGAGCTTTGAATTCATCCAATGTGGAATGTGCCTTGATAGAAGGCTAAGAGGGGTGAGTCCTGCCCACCGGTAGCGGTGAGTGTCAATCTTTCCTGTGACTAGCTGTCAACTATGTACCACAAGGGCTTCCCTGTTGGCTTAGATGGTAAAGAATATGCCTGCAATGCTGGAGACCCAGGTTAGATCCCTGGGTCAAAAAGATCCCTTGGAGAAGGAAATGGCAACCCACTCCAGTATACTTGCCTGGAGAATCCCATGGACAGAGGAGCCTGGAGGGCTACAGTTCATAGGGTTGCAAAGAGTTGGACATGACTGAGTGATTAATACACTTATGTACCACAAAACCATTTGTGCTGATGTGCTAAGGTCCTGGCCTTACCCTTGCCTCCAGAGGTGGCCAGACTTAGTGGCTCCTTTTATAATTGCATTTTAAAAATAAGATAGAAACATACTATACACGTTATTTTCTATATAGTTTTTCCCTGTTCAATATTTTGTACATCTCTTTGCAAGTCCATACATATTGACTTGCTTCATTCTTTGTAATAGCTGTGTAGTATTCCATAGAATATGAAGTTTCCAGTTTCCTTTTTCTATGATAACCAATTCTACAATAAATATTCTTGCTCACACAGTTTTTGGAAGGGTGCTTTTCTGTCGCTTGGAGAGATTCCCAGAAGCACATTGCTCTTGGGTCAGAGAGACTCCATATCTTTAACTTTAATAAATCCTGCTAGATTACTTTCTAAAATGGTTGAAATAATTTACAGTTCCAACAGGGTTTATGAGTGCCTCTTCCCTCACATTCTTGCCAGCATTAGATGTTATCAATCTTTGTAAATTTGGAGGCTGAGAAATAGGATCACATTTTTGTTTTCATTTGTACTTCCCTGAAAACTAATGAGCTTTTGCTTTAGTCTTCAGTTGTGCTCTATTATCTTTGCACTGATGCATTGTCTTTGTGGATGACTTGAGCTGGAATTGCATGTAAAAACAGAAGGTGATAACCTTCGAGAAGGTCACACAGCTTGGAGAAGATTGGATGTGTCTTCTAGATCCTTCTCCAGGTAGTATCTGGTTCTGTTTCAGACATACAGATGAAAGGATGGGACTATGGTCAAACTAGGTCAACTTAGAAAAATGGAATTGGGGTAACCTTCTCCATAGTCAGAGTTGAGCACAGATGAATGGGCTTTTCCAGGAGGTAGTGAGTTCTTCATTCCTAGGAGGATTTAAGCAGCTATCAGAAGACCATCTTCTATTTATTTATTTAGGACAAAGTGGTGAATAAGACGGGCATGCTCTCTGCCTTCATCAGCCTCAGAGTCTAGTGAGGAAGTCATATGCTTAATTATACATGATTATACATATGTATGTTTAATTACAAATGAGACAAACACTAAAAAATGTGCAGGGGAAAGTGTTTATTTAGGTCTTCTGTTCATTTTTCAATTGGGTTGTTTGGGGATTTTTTTGTTGTTGAATTGTATGAGCTGTTTGTGTATTTTGGAAATTAAGCCCTTGTTGGTCTCATAGTTTGCAAATATTTTCTCCAGTCCATAGGTTGTCTTTTCATTTTCTTTATGGTTTCCTTTGCTGTGCAAAAGCTTATAAGTTTGATTAGATCCAAATTGTTTATTTTTGCTTTAATTTCTACTGCCTTGGGAGAGTGACCTAAGAAAACAATGGTGCGATTTATGTCAGAGAATGTTTTTCCTGTGTTCTCTTCTAGGAGTTTTACAGTGTCATGTCTTATATTTAAGTCTTTAAGCCATTTTGAGTTTAATTTTGTGTATAGTGTGGGGGAGTATTCCAACTTCATTGATTTACATGCGATTGTCCAGCTTTCCCTACACCCTCTACTGAAGAGACTGTCATTTCTCTATTGTATATTCTTGCCTTCTTTGTCAAAGATTAGACAGGTGTGTGGGTTTATTTTGGGGTTCTCTGTTCTGTTCCATTGATCTATGTCTGTTTTTGTGCCAATACCATGTTTTTGTTTCTTTTTAAATTTTTATTTATCTATTTACTTTTGGCTGTGTTGAGTCTTCATTGCTGTACAGGCTTTTCTCTAGTTGTGGCAAGCTGGGACCACTCTCTAGTTGCAGTGAACAGGCTTCTCATTGTGGCAGTTTCTCTTGTTGCAGAACACGGGCTCTAGGGTGCACAGGCTTCAGTAGCTGTGGTGTGTTGACTCAGTGGTTGTGGCTTCTGGGTTCTAGAGCACAGGCTCAATAGTTGTGGCATGTGGGCTTAGTTGCTCTGCAGCACATGGGATCTTCCTGGATCAGGGATTGAACCCATGTTTCCTGCATTGGCAGGTGGATTCCTTACCACTGAGCCACCAGGGAAGCCCTACCATGTCGTTTTGGTTACTGTAGCTTTGTAATATTGTCTGAAGAGAGCATTAAATTTGTAGGTTGCTTTGAGTAGTATGGCCCTTTAAAACATATTTATTGAGTCTTAGTTGTGGCATGAGAGATCTTTTGTTTAAGTGCATGGGTTCTTTGTTGTGGTGTGCAGGCTTCTCTAGTCACAGCACCCAGGCTTAGTTGCCCTGTAGCATGTGGGATCTTAGTTCCCCTAACAAGGATTGAACCCTTGTCCCCTGCATTGGAAGGCAGATTCTTAACCACTGGACCACGGGGAAAGTCCCAGTAGGGCCATTTTAATAATATTAATTCTTCCAACCCAAGAGTCTCTCCATTTCTTTGAATCATAACCACTGGACCACGGGGAAAGTCCCAGTAGGGCCATTTTAATAATATTAATTCTTCCAACCCAAGAGTCTCTCCATTTCTTTGAATCATCTTCATTATCAGGATTTTGTAGTTCTCAGCATATAAGTCTTTCACCTCCTTGATCAGGTTTGTTTCTAAGTATTTTATGTTTTTAATATGACTTTAAAAGGGATTTTTTTTTTTTTTTTTTACTTTGCCTGTCCAGTAGTTTCTGGTTAGTGTAAAGAAATACAGCAGCTTTCTGTTGGTTAATCCTGTATCCTGCTCCCTTGCTGTGCAGTGATCTCCATGGGCTGCTAACCAACCATTTACAGATCTCTGAACAGAGGGCAGACCACAGTTCTCCCTAACAGAGAGACTGCCTGCATGACTTCTCCCTTTCAGTCCTCCAGAATCTGCTAAGAGCACCTGCAGTAGATAGAATGGTTGCCCCCTTCCCCCAAGAGTCAAGCCGTGTCCTAATGCCAAGAATCTGTGAATGTCACCTGATGAGGCAAAATTAAGGGTCTTGAAAGGAGGCATTTACCTTAGATTATCTGTGTGCTAAGTCGCTTCAGTCATGTCCAACTCTTTGCGACTCTATGGACTATAGCCTGCCAGCCTCCTCTATCCGTGGGATTCTCCAGGCAAGAATACTGGAATGGGTTGCCATGCCCTCCTCCAGGGAATCTTCCCAACCTAGGGATTAAACCTGCTTCTCTTTTGTTTCCTGCATCGGCAGATGGGTTCCTTACCACTCACTCCACCTGGGAATCTGGGGGACCCTAAATGCCATCACAAGTGAGTGAAAGTCACTCAGTCATGTCCGACTCTTTGCGACCCTGTGGGCTATACAGTCCATGGAATTCTCCAGGCCAGAATACTGGAGTGGGTAGCTTTTCCCTTCTCCAGGGGCTCTTCCCACCCAGAGATCAAACCCAGGTCTCCCACACTGTAGGCAGATTCTTTACCAGCTGAGCCACAAGGGAAGCCCTTGTCATTGGCAGATGGGCTAAATGTCATCACAAAGATGTGTATAAAAGAGACACAGAGAAAGATTTTATTTTTTAAAAAGTATTTATTTATTTGGCTGCGCTAGGTTTTATTACAGAACATGGGATCTTTGTTGCAACATGGGGGAGCTAGTTCCCTGACCAAGGATCAGACCTGGGTACCCTGCATTGGGAGCAGAGTCTTAGCCACTGGACCACCAGGGAAGTCCCTAGCAAAGAGAGATGTTATCCAGACACACAGAGAAGGTAATGTGAAGATGGAGGCAGAGATTGGAGTAATGTAGCCACAGACCTGGGAATGCCAGGGAAGCCAGTGGAAATTGGAAGAGGCCTGAAAAGTTCAGCTTCTAGAGTCCACAGAGAGAGTGTGGCAGTGATGATGCCTTGGTTTTAGACTTGAGTTGCGAGAAAGTGTATTTCCAGTTTTAAACCACCAAGTTTGTGGTTATCTGTTACAGGAACCAATTGCAAAATCTAAGACCTGAGCTTTCCAGCCACCAGATAAGCACTCAAGTCTGGGCCATGTCTCTATGGGACAGACCATTGGCAGAGTCTGTTGGGAATGACAGGGAGCTGTATTGGGGGTCACAATGTTCAGGGCAGCTGGGGTGGTGGTGGGCAAGGCTCTGCTGAGAGTCAGCTGAGCCCCAGCATCAAGTCACAGGCTGTGCTGTGCTATGTTTAGTCTCACAGTTGTGTCTGACTCTTTGTGACCCCATGGACTGCAACCCCCCCAGGCTCCTCTGTCCATGAGGATTCTCCAGGCAAGAATACTGGAGTGGGTTGCCATGCCCTCCTGCAGGGGATCTTCCTGACCCAGGAATCTAACCAGGGTCTCTTGCATTGCAGGTGGATTCTTTACCAGCTGAGCTACTGGGGAAGCGCAAGTCACAGGCTACCTGGAACCAAACGTATGCTGCATTTGAGAATCCTGGCCACTTCCCCTGCAGTCAGGAATAGGGCTCTGCCAGGCAGCTGGTGTTTTGAGGGGGAAATAGGCATGCAGGGCTTCTGGCAGCGAGATGGGGAAAGAAATTGGAGGCAAAGAAGGGAGCGCAGGACTGGCTTGGCGGCAGAGCTGGTGCTAATTCATTCCAACAGCCTTTCCTGTTGGCTCAGCCTTTTCCAGCCTGCAAGGTGTTCTGTTGCCTTCCTCTGCAGATCTTGGCGAGAGAGCCCTGGGAGGCAGGCAGGGAGGGTGCTGTAGTATAGGAAAGGCAAGGTGGGTGTCAACTGGCCTGGGCCTCACAGCTGGCGAGTAGGGGAGGCGGGAGCAGCTGCCTCCAACCCACTGCTCATTTCTCAGCTTCAGGGAGTTGAGCTCAGGAAGGTGCCACCAGGCAGTCAGGACATCTGTTTGCTTCAGGGGACAGCTCCAACAATACACGGGGCTTCTGGGAGGGGCTGTTGCAGGATGAGTTTCCCAGGAAGGGGATGGAGCAAGCACACTGTTAACCAGAAAGAGTTAGGGGGAATTTATGTCTAGGGAAGGAAGGATAAGGAGGCGGGACCAGGCAGAGGGATGGCTGCAGTACCCTCTTCCTCAGCCAACCCCAAAGAGAGCTCGGGAATCCCTCTTCTCAGAGCAGAGGTCCTTCAGAACCCCAGAAGCCCAGAAAGGCAGAAGGAGCTTCCAGCATGGCTTACTCTTATCTTCTTGTTGTAGAAGGGGGATGCCCAGGCTCAGAGGATGGCAAGGATGTCTCCAAGGCCACCCACAAGTTTGACAGTGCTCAGCTCCTACAGCTCCCCCATAGATCACTCCTTGGCTCCTCCTTTCTTCAGCTGAGCCTGTTCCTCCTCAAGCAGCTGCCTCTGATTACCCCATCCGCCTCCTTCACCCACTCAGGTCTCTTCCTTGGCAATGACAGCTTCACTCTGCAAGGAGAACTCAGTGGTAGTTGACAAACCCAGGAGCTTCAGTATCCCCTGAGCCCCTGAGAAAGTCACAGGGTTTGAGGTCAGAGACACCAAGTTATTAATTAGATTTTAAAAATTATTTAAATTTATAAAAATTATATAAATTTATATTTATATTTTATATTTCACCAGGTTATTATTTTATATTGACTACACTCAATGCCCTTTGAGGATAGATTCAATATTCTCATCCTTCTTCACTTCCCAGGAGAGCTATTACGATACGGCTGGGAATACCGTAAGCATCAGCAAACACTGTAACAAAGTGAGAGGAAAGAGAGAGAGAAAGTGTGTGTACATGTATCCTTTTCAATTAACCACAGTTAACCACTGTTATGAAATGTAACAGCAGGACAACTAACATGGCCTGAGTACCCATCCTGTGCCAAGCACATTTCACTTAACCCTCCCAACAGTCCTATGAACAGGTATTATGACCCTCATTTTACAGGGGAGGAAATTGAAGTTCAGAGAGGTCAAGTAAGTTACCCAACATCACACAGCTAGCAAGTGGTGGAGCCAGGACTTAAAGTTGAGACTGTGGCTTCAAAGCCCATGAACCTCTCATGGACCAAGAGACACTTTGCAGTGTCTGCTTGAGTCCTGTGCCCCAAGGTTGCTGAGTTCAGAGCCACTGGCAGATGATTGGTGGGGTCACTGATGTCACCCCAGCCTAGGAATGATTTATGGTTTGGACAAGAGGTGGGTTAGAACTTTTCTGTCTAGAAATGTCACTGACCAATCATAACTACTTAGAATAGCTTTGCTTTGGGTGTGTTCAAAACCTTTCCTGTGGTTGTTTGTAATATATGTGCAGTATACGTCGCTTCTTCCACAATGAGGTGTTGGGAGAGATCCCCCAGGGGTCTCCTCCAGCCCCTCTAGATATTCCAAGAACAGCTTAGGAAGATTAAAAACTCCCACTGCTACTGACCCCCCAGACTTCTCCTGGGCCCTGAGGTGGGCGTGTGACACATTGCCCAGAGCTCCCTTCAGAAATGAAGGAAGATGTCCATTGATAGATGAATAGATAAAGAAGTTGTGGTATATATACACAATGGAATATTACTCAGCCATAAAAAGGAACACATTTGAGTCAGTTCTAATGAGGTGATGAACCTAGAACCTATTATACAGAGTGAAGTGAGCCAGAAAGAGAAAGATAAATACCGTATTCTAACACATATACACAGAATCTAGAAAAATGGTACTGAAGAATTTATTTACAGGGCAGCAACGGAGAAACAGACACAGAGAATAGACTTATGGACATGGGGAGAGGGGATGAGAGGGTGAGATGTATGGAAAGAGCAACATGGAAACTTACTTTACCGTATGTAGAATAGATAGCCAATGGGAATTTGCTGTATGGCTCAGGAAACTCAAACAGGGGCATTGTATCAACCTAGAAGGGTGGGATGGGGAGGGCGATGGGAGGGAGGTTCAAAAGGGAGCGGATATATGTACACCTGTGGCTGATTCATGTTGAGGTTTGACAGAAAACAGCAAAATTCTGTAAAGCAATTATCCTTCAATAAAAAATAAATTAATTTTAAAAAAATAAATGAAGGAAGAGTTCCTGGCTGCTGAAAGCCTCTGAGGCTGAGAGCCCTGACCTGGCATTCAGAGATTATACAGCTTCAGAGAGATACTATACCCAGATAATACCCATTTCTGTTTTTAAAAAAAATTTTTTTTAATTTTACTTCTTATTTTTAAATAATTGATTTAATTTTTGGCTAATTAATTGATTATTTTGGGGGGTTTTGTTGCTGTGCGTGGGCTTTCTCTAGTTGCAGCAAGCGAGGGTTATTCTTCGTTGGCGTTGCCTGGTCTTCTCATTGCAGTGGCTTCTCTCATCATAGAGCAAGGGCTCTAGGCACATGGGCTTCAGTAACTGCAGTACTCGGACTCAGTAGTTGCGATGTACTGGCTTAGTTGCTCTGAGGCATGTGGAATCTTCCCAGACCAGGGATCAACTCTGTGTCCTCTGCACTGGCAGGTGGGTTCCTATCTACTGTAGCACTAGGGGAGTCCTCTGTTTTTTAAATATTGTTTTAATTTTAAAATTTTTATTATTTAAACATTTTTTAATTGAAGTATAGTTGACTTACAATGTTGTGTCAATTTCTTCTCTACAGCAAAGGGACTCAGTTTTGTACATACATACATTCTTTTTAAAATATTCTTTTCCGTTATGGTTTATCCCAGGAGAGTGGGTGTAGTTCCCTGAACCACACAGTAGGTTCTTGTTGTTTATTCATTCTATATGTAATCGTTTGCAACTACCAACCCCAAATTCCCAATCCATCCCTCTCCCTCCTCCCCTCCCCTGTGGCAACCACAAGTCTGATCTCTATGTCTGAAAGTCTGTTTTTGCTTCATAGACATGTTCATTTGTGCCATATTTTAGATCCCACATATAAATGATATCATATGATATTTGTCTTTCTCTTTCTGACTTACTTCACTTAGCATGATAATCTCTAGTTTTCTCCATGTTGCTACAAATGGCATTATTTTGGTTTTTTTTTTTGATGGTTGACTAGTGTATATATATATGTGCATATATATGTGTGTGTATATATATGCTGCTGCTGCTGCTAAGTCGCTTCAGTCGTGTCCGACTCTGTGCGACCCCATAGATGGTAGCCCACCAGGCTCCCCCGTCCCTGGGATTCTCCAGGCAAAACACTGGAGTGGGTTGCCATTTCCTTCTCCAATGCGTGAAAGTGAAAAGTGAAAGTGAAGTCACTCAGTCATGTCCGACTCTGAGCGACTCCATGGACTGCAGCCCACCAGGCTCCTCCATCCATGGGATTCTCCAGGCAAGAGTACTGGAGTGGGCCGCCATTGCCTTCTCCGATACATATATATATACAATGGATATGTATACATATATATGTATATATCACATCTTCTTATCCATTTATCTGTTGATGGACATTTAGGTTGTTTCCATGTCTTATATGTCCCTTTCTAGAACAGTGCACACCCAGTGATCAACACAGGGTGAAAAGACCCAGCCTTCTGGCCCCAATTTGACATAGCTGTAAATGGTTACCTAGCTATGGGGTTGGCTGAGGCCATTGTTGAGGATGGCTCTGCCACTCTTCTCCCCGTCAAGCCCCGCTTCCTTCCCTTCCCTTCCCTTCCCTTCCACAAACACAAGTGCCCCCAGATTATTAAGACTTTTGAGATGACGTTCAATTAAGTATATCCCTTCTGAGTGCAGCCCCTGTGCAGTTGCACAGATTGTAGACTGATAAAGCCGCCCTGGTCAGACCTGTCCACTGTAGAGTGACAGCCAGCTTTGTGAGGCAGCGAACTGTGGAGTGATGAGGGCAGGCCTTGAGTATCAGGAGAGAGCTGTGTTCAAGTTCACAAGCTGCGCGGGTAGGATTACTTGTCTGGGGGCGGTGACGGAGTGAGCTGGGAATCTTCTGACCTGGGGCCACCAGCTGCCAGGCCTGACCCTGGGAGGAACCCCTCGGCATCAGGGCTTCAAAGCAGCAGCAGCAGGTTGGCGACAGCTTCATCGTTCCCCACTGCATGGAGAGTGAGTCTTTGCTCAGGGGCGTCATCTTTCCTCAGATCCTCGGGTGTTCAAAGCCTCTCCTAGGCATGAGGCAGGGCTGGAAAAATCTTCTTGGCAGAGAGGAACAGAAAAGGTTCACCGGGAAACCTGTGGCAGATTCCTGAGGTGGTAGAGTCTTGCAAAAGTGATCAGCTTGCTGGACAGACAGAGCTGTTGAGGGCAGGGAGAAGTCGTGGCTTCTGGTCAGCAATCAGCAGCCTTTCCAGACCTGCCAGCTCTGGCCAGGGGGAGATCTCTTCACTGGTTCCAGCATCATGACTAGGGGGGCCTGCTTGACTCCCACCACCCCCACTTGGCACTCTGTCAGGACTGGGGACTCAGAAATCATCTTCAAAAAAGACCGATTCCCAGAGCCTAGGACTGAGGGTCTGGTATACAGCAGGTGCTCAATAAACAGTAATCAGTAGTGTTCAGTTTCTGAGAAGTACTAGCCCTCCTCCCCTGACATCATTTCTTTAGCCCCAGGCATGGGGAGAGCCAGGCAAGACCCACACCCCCCTGCTCCCCTCCCCTCCCCACTCCCCTGCCCTTCCTTTCCTTCCTCTCCTACCTTCCAAATCTCCGGGGGTCCTAGGGTGCACCATGTATAGACAGATCTATTATTAGATAAAAGCATCCTTGAGGAGGATCTGGGCAGGACTAGGTCTTTAAAAGCTGAATTTTCTGGCACTAGGCTTGATGCACCCTCAATATCTGAAGGTCTGACCTTCATACTCTCAGTGATGCCTGCTGTTGCTGGTGCCACAAAATCCAATTTCGAATGACAACATTTATTTGAATATCACCGTCTCTATCTCTGTCTAATTTTTATCCCTGTCGTTTCTTCATGCTTCTGTTGACAACATCTCAGTTCTCCAAGATGGCCATAAAACTGAGTCAAGGTACATCAGATTTTCTTCCCAGGGGTGATAAGTGCAGTAGAACAGAAATCCTCTTAGTGAAAAAAAACATGTGTTCATTTTTATTGTTGAAAAATGTATGCAAAATTTCCATGATACAAGACACTCGTTATTAGCCAGTAACTTTTATAATGAAGGTTCCCCCCCGCCCCCAGCAAAGTAGAAACCAACGAGTGTTTTCCAAGGTGGGGAAAGACTAGTCAGACAGAGGTCAAGGGGAGATTTGTCACTAGAGTTGGTCCCTGGCTGAGCAAAGCTAGGGAACTCCAGGGGGTGCATTCCTTAGTGTGGTCACCAGGGACCTGGGTGTGTGTCCAGAGCCTGAATCCTAATTTAAGCTCCAGCACTGGAGAAGGAAATGGCAACCCACTCCAGTATTCTTGCCTGGGAAATCCCATGGACAGAGGAGCCTGGCGGGCTACAGTCCATGGAGTTGCAAAGAGTTGGACATGACTTAGCGATTAAACAACAACTGCAGGCAGGGCCTTGGACATTCCATCTCTGGTTTGGGCCTCAGTTTCATTACCTGTGAAATGAAGCCCTCCCAGAAATGGGCACAACCAGACATTGCTGGTGATGGTGAGAATGACCATTTTGGAGGGCAAGTAACTTGGTGACATCCAACAGAACTGAAAGTGCATCCTAACCAGAACCAGCAGTTCCACTTGGTGTTTTCTATCCTGGGAAAAGCCTTGTGTGTGTGTGATAGTGAAAGTGTTAGTGGCTCAGTGGTGTCCCACTCTTTGCAACCCAATGGCTTCTAGCCCCCCCCCACACCAGACTCCTCTGTCCACAGAAGTCTCCAGGCAAGATTACTGGAGTGGGTTGCCATTCCCTTCTCCAGGGGATCTTCCTGATCCAGGGATCAAACCCAGGTCTCCTGCATTGCAGGCAGATTCTTTACCATCTGAACCACCTCGTGCATGTATGCAAGGCTGTTTACCTACCGCAGCATCAACTGTCATGACAAAATGATTGGAAACAACCTTGCTTTCAGACTAGGAGAGGGGAGAGCGAGTACAGCATGGTATAGTCATATAATGAGATTAAAAGCAATGAGCTAGATTCATGCAGCCATGTGGGGAAATCTCAAGCTCATCATATGGGATGAGAAGTGAGCTGCAGAAAACACTGAAGAATGGTTAAGTGGAATATTCTACCCCTGATGCAAATCAACACACACATGGTGATGCTACACATCACCACGGATTCCTATGTCTACACAAAACATTAACCATTGAACTAGAAAGGGGCACATCAGCTCCTGATAGTGGTTGCCTTAGCAGGAGGAAAGAAAGCAGAATTGGGAATGAGAGAAGTGTCATAACTACACTGTCACATAGATATGAGATAGAGGTAAATATATCTATTTTTTAAATAAAAGGAGACAAGGCAAGTAACATTAACAAATTGTCAGTTCTTGGTAATGGATAGATAAGTAAGTGTATGTGCGTACTGGCTATATGTTTTTCCTGCATCTCTAAATTTTTTCAAAAAAATTAAAAACAAAACCTATTCATGGAAATAACCAAGAAGGACTCTTTGGTAGGAAGAAGGTAATTCAGTCTTTTTTGGTTCCAATGTGCCAAGTCTCTAGGGCTGAAGAGGGGGGTAAACTGGGGGGTCCATGGGGTTTTCTCTTGGGGTTTTCTCCCCCAGAAGCTCCACTCACAGCAGCTCTGGCCCATCTGTGCAAGCCATGGAGATCTGTGAGCAGCTGGTGTTGCCAGGACATAATCCACAGGCAGGGGAGGAAGGGATGGTGGAAAGCAGGAAAATGAAGCTTGGAGTGCTCAATGGGAGAATGAGGTGGCAGTTGGAGGAATCAAGTTTGGAGGATCCCATTGGGATTTTCAGGGTGATGGAGAGAGACATCAGGAGTTGTAGGCCTGGGGGTATGCAGATCATGCTGTTTAGGGAGGAGAAAGCTCGGTGTGCCTGGAAAGTGGAATAGGCAGGAGAGGAAAGGAGGTTGGAGATGCATGCATGAGCTGGATTATTAAAGGGCTGTGAGTGCCACACCCACCAGTGTGGGATCCATGCTGGAGGGCCAGGGGAGCAGCAGATGGCTTTGGAAGCATTCCCCTTGTAGCTGGTGTGGATGATGGGCTGGAGGGGAGGCCTGAGGAAGCAGGGCAGGTCGCTCTTGCCCAGATGAGCATCCATGGGAGTAGCACACCTGAATTGGGGCAGCACCAGCAGGAAAGAGAAAAAGAACTGACCAGCAGACAAAATGACAATAGTGGCCAACACCTGTGTCACAGGTGCTTTGTAAGGCATAGAGCTCAGTGCTTTACATGTGTCGCTTTGTAAAGTCCTCCCAACAATCCGAGGAGGTAGGTATTATTTCTATCATCTCCGTTTTACAGATGAGGGAACTGAGGCAAAGGAAAGTTAAGTAGCTAATCTCCAGCCCCTCCACTGGTAAACAGCAGAGCCAGGCTTTTGACCCAGGCAGTCTCCATCCCAGGTCAACCCTGAGCCACTGCAGGAGGCTACTTCTGGCAGAATGAAGCCCTCTTTGAAAAAAGATCCTCCAATAAAGGGCTGATGATGCCCTGATTGTGTCTCACCTGTGAAGTGGTCTTTTATCTAACCTCGTCAGAGAACCGCTCTGTGAGTGTGTGAGGCTGGTGTCCAAATTCCCATTCTAGAGACAAGAAAACTGAGGCTTGGGTGGGTTAAAGATTTACCCTAAGACTTCCCTGGTGGTACAGTGGATAGGGATCTGTCTGCCAATGCAGGAAACACATGTTCCATCCCAAGTCTGGAAAGATGCCTCGGAACAACTAAGCCCGTGCGCCACAACTACTGAGCCTGCACTCTAGAGCCCATGAACCGCAACTACTGAAGCCTGCGTGCCTAGCACCTGTGCTTGATGATGAGCGAAGCCACAGCAATGAGACGCCTGCGCACCACAAAGAGAGTAGCCCCTGCTCGCTGCAACTAGAGAGAGCCTGAGCTTAGCAACAAAGACCCAGGGCAACCAAAAATCAATCAATCAATCAAAAATAACTATGCTTCAATTTATCTCTTAAAAAAAAAGAGATAGACTTGCCCTACACAAGTGGCTCCTTTGACACCCTGCCCCTCAGCTTCCTCTTGATCCTCTGGCCCCTTGAATTGTCATCCTTGCTCACTTCAGGCTGACCTTTCCCACGGTGATCTTCTTCCTTCTTTTGCCTTGAAATGTCAAGGAGGAAAGCATGGCGTTTTCATGACTTTGCCTTATCCTATGACCTTTCATAGAAAGTCTTCCCTGAGCTATGCATCTCACTGCAAGCCCTTCCAGTTGTCTCCGGGTGGAGCCTACTGATAAACCACAAAACGGGCTTCTTCTTTGCCCCCAAGGGTGTCTTTCCTTCCAGGGGGCCCAGTAGAGCAGTACTTGAGGATATTTTTATGGGTCATGTTTTAAAAATTACATCCAAATTAAATTTGTGTTGATTTAATTAGAAGAAGGAAGCTGAGGGATTTTTTAATCATTCCAGCTGCTGGGTCCCGGGCAATGACCTGTCTCTGGAATCCGTGTGCTGTTCTCACCACTGACAGAGGAGAGGCTGGCTGGAACCTCCTTTGTCTATTGGATAAATGATCTTAGGATGTAGGAGGTCTGAACTGGACGTGTCCCTGAGACCACCAAAGTTCATGACCCTCCTGAAACAAAAGGGAGACTGAGGGCCAGAGTGGGGCAGCGAACTGCTCAGGGTCACATAGAAGGAGCTAATGACCCCCATGATTGTGGCCTCTTCTAGGGCCCTGTCCTGACACGTGTGAGGTCCAGTAACTGAGAACCTCTGCTTGGACTCTGTAAGGGGCAAAAGGCTGGATGTCAAGGCCCAGAAACAGCCTTCATCATATGAGACTTCAATAACAAACCCCCACTGAGATGCTGGTTGGAGCATGGGGTAGGCAGAATCATGGCCCTCCCAGAGATGTCCATATCCTTATGCCCCAAAGCTGTGAATGAGTTACCTCATATGGCAAAAGGGACTTGGCAGATATAATTAAGTCACTCAGTTGTGTTCGACTCTTTGCGACTCCATGGACTATAGCCTGCCAGGCTCCTCTGTCCATGGAATTGTCCAAGCCAGAATACTGGAGTGGGTAGCTGTTCCCTTCTCCAGGGGATCTTCCCAACCCAGGGATTGAACCCAGGTCTCCTGCATTGCAGGCAGATTCTTTACCAGCTGAGTCACCAGGAAAGCTAAAGATTTTAATAAAGAGGGATTTTCCTGGATTATGTAGATGTGTGTGAGGGGAAAATCCATGGTCTTGCCTTTCCAGCGTCTGAAGGCCACCTGCATTCCTTGGCTCGTGGCCCCTTCCTCCGTCTTCAAGGCCAGCAGCACAATATCTCCAAATCTCTGTCTCTGTCTCTCTCTCTCTCTCTCTCTCTCACACACACACACTCTTTGTGACTCTATGGACCATAGCCCACCACTCCTCTGTCCATGGGATTCTCCAGGCAAGAATACAGGAGTGGGTTGCCATGCCCTCCTCCAGGGATCAATCCCATGTCACCTGCATCTCCTACATTGGCAGGCAGGTTCTTTACCAATAGTGCCACCCTGGGAAACCCTGGATTATGTATATGGGTCCCAGGTAACCAGAAGGGTCCTTATAAGAGGGAGGGAGGCAGGAGTTCCGAGTCAGAAAGGGAGATATGACAAAGGAAGCAGAGGTGAGTGATTGTGTGTGTGAGAGAGACAGAGACAGAGACAGAGATTTGGAGATATTGTGCTGCTGGCCTTGAAGATGGAGGAAGGGGCCACAAGCCAAGGAATGCAGGTGGCCTTCAGACGCTGGAAAGGCAAGACCATGGATTTTCCCCTCGAACCTCCGGAAGGAATTCAGCCCTGCTGACACCTTGATTTTAGGGCATTTGGCTTCCAGAATTGTAAGAAAATAAGTTTGTGTCATTTTAAGCCACTGAGAGTGGTAATTTGTTACAACAGCAATAAGAAACAATGTAGGGCATGAAATCAGAACTTGAGAATGGAGGGGGAGAGAGGATCAGTAGGACATTTTCTGTCGTGTGTGGCCAAAAAGCAAACCCAAATTGTCCCAAACCAGAGAAAAAGGATGGGGGAGAGGATCCACTGGCTCATGTAGTTGCACAACGTAGGGTAGATATGGCTTCAGGCATGGCTGCATTCAGGGCTTGGTTCCTTCCCAGCTCTCAGCTCTTACCTTCTCCTGGGCTGTTTGTAGCTGTTGGTTTTGGTGGTGGCAAGACCAGGGCAGCAGCACAGACTTCCTCTTCTCTTGAAATTTTGAGGCAAAAGGACATTTTTTCCTTCACAGAAGCCTCATCTGAAATTTCATGGAATTTAAGCTTCAGTTGGTCATGCCGCCATCATGCATCACTGCTGGAGCTGAGCCAATGCAGGAATGGAGGCTGAGGGAATAATGGGTCCAAGATGGCAATTCAACGCCATGATCAGAAGTCAGGAGGTGGGGTGAGGAGGAAGAATAGCCTACCCCAAACAAGCCTGGTCCCTGTGAAGCAGACCAGCATTGTCCTCAATGCATGTCATAGAGAGAAGCAGTCATTCAAATCCAAATGTTACCACTTACAAGCTATGTGGCTCTAGGCAAGTCATTGAAATCCCAAATCCCATGTTCTCCCCTGCAAAATGGAGATGCCAATTCTTAGACTGTAGGGATGTTGCAGGAATTAGAGGTAACCTAGTTAAGTTAGAGGTCACCTATCACAATGCCTGGGCTGCAGAAGTCCTAGGTAAGTGGTGGATCTTGGTGATGATGACCTCAAGGATGATGATGATGGTGTTCATAATGACCTCAAGGATGATGGTGATGATGACAATGAGATAATGATCTGGGGATGTGTCTGCAAGTGCATACAGTGGTCTTCTTGGTGCCCAAAGGACTAGCTCAAATACTTTTGGGGTATCCAAATCAATCAGCAGTTAAAGAATAAAAGCAGCTAAAGAAAAAATAAAACTCAAGTGTCTATTTTGGCACAAGATGGAATTGGTAAATTCTCCAAGGGAAAGTTTTCATTCAAATGCCACTGTTCGATCTGAATATTTAAAAATATCTTCCTACTGTGCGTATCCACTTTCAGTTTCTTGGAATGAAAAGTAGATAACAAAATTAAACAAACAGCTTTCCTCCCTGGCATTTAACAACTCCCACTGACTACGTGGTGCAGGCAAATCTGCTGTGGTTCTCTCCCTCTCCAATAGAAGAGGCTCACCTTTGAATAGCAGAGGCTCATTGGCTCACCTTTGAGCCTTCCTAACTGCCTAGACTGAGCTCCCTGGGAATAAGAACTCTGTCTTCTGTCCCTGAGCACTTATAGGCTAATTGTACTTTAAGATCATGACCTCTTCATCTCTGTTCTTAATTCCCCAAGACTGGGCTTGGAGTTTTCCCCTGACTTTCCTCTGACAGCTGGTCCTCATGTAGGGCACACTGTATACTTTATCTTCAAGGATGTGGGAACTTGGATGACTGATGGAGAGGATGATCTTGGTCAAGCCCAGGCAGCCCTCACTCACTGAAGTCAAGGGAAGGTGGTTCCTTTGCCTAGAGCTGACATTTCCTGCTGGGCACTAGCTCTGGGAGGGGGTCCTGGGTCCTGTGGACATGAACAAGGGGGTCAGAGCAGATGCCCAGGGCACCACTTTGTTCCTTCTCTTTATCGTCCTCTCTGCCTTGAGGCCAGCATCAAAAGCTGGGGCCAGGATTATGTGTCTGCACCTCACAGACAATACATCTTTCAGGTCATTTGAGTTGGAAGGACTTGAGTTTTAGTTGCACGATTGATAACTTCTTAGAGACTATATTCTCTAGCCAGTAAGAGTATCTTTTCTCTCATTTCTTTGCTATCTCTCCAAATCTAATGGGACTGTATTCAACGTCCTAAGCATGTTCCTATGATCCAGGAGGTGTACATGGCCCTTGTCACTCCATCTGAGCTTTGATGAAATGATAGATTATGGTTGCAGAAAGATTAATCATGCCACAGCTAAAAGAACACTTCTGAGAAAATCACTGTCAAAAGGATAATTGTACAAGGTCATTAGCCTTCTCAGCCCTTTCTCTCCACTGCCCCATTCTTTTATGTGACAGGAGGAGCTCAGCGAGACTGCAAGGAGTTGATTTTTGGAGCAATGGGTCAGATGCTGAGAAGGCAGCATCTTCATACATTGCAGAGCCTTCCTTGCCCCTGGGCTTTGCCCATTTTGCATGCAGATGCTAAGATAAATCCCAGATCCCTTACTCTGGCACTGAAAATTCCTTTCATCAGGTCCCAACCTCTTGTCTGTGTTTATCTCTAACCATTTCTCCCTTTCCCCCACATTCCAGGAAGTTGCACAAAATATTGGATATGCTTTCAAAATGATGTGCACTTTAAGACAGCTGAACTTTTGCACTGCTTGGAATAGCCTCCAAGCTTTCATTTGTATGAAAACCCCCTAATTATTCTTTAAGACCTGATGCAAACATTCCCTCTCAGTCAAAGCTGTCCTGTACTCCTCCAGGTAGAATCAAATCCATCTCATCTCTGTGTTTTCATAACACCTTGCTCATCCTAAATTATAACATTTTCACATCAGGTTTCAGGATTTTGCCCTTTATTCTGTCTCTCTTACTGGTCTGCTGGCTCCTTGGGGACTGGGAACATGTCACGTCTTATTCTGGTATTCTCAGTCCGGAGCTTGACACTGTTCCTGGCACAGAGGCACTCAATACATATTCATGGGACGAATGGCTAAACTTGTTGGCACCGGGTAGTTTTTGAGAGGACATTTGCTGAATAGTACCTCTCTCCCTCAGCTGATTTCAGAACCAAAAGAGAAGGGACAGAGTTGGAACAAGTTGGAACAATCAAACCATCACTAAAAATGGCCAAGTTAGAGGATTATAACTTAGTAAAGTCAAGGGGGCTTGTTAATCCTTATTTTCAGTTTCAAACTTGGGACCACTCACCTGAGAGAAAACAATCTAATCTTCAGACCAAGTGACCATCCCCTGCTAGTGTGGGTTGAGGACGAAAGAGAAAAGGGTAATCCCCCTTCAACATAATTGATTTATTTAATCAAAACTGCAATATGAACACTGCCACCAAACCGTTCACTCTACTTTCATAGGAGTAGAGTTAGGACTTTCAAGAGGTCGAGTGCATTTAGAGAAAGTCCCTCTACCTAGGAATCAGGAGACAGTTTACCCTGTAACTGTAAATATCTTGAATTTATGCTCTTTAAACATCTTTTATTTTCTACCTTATCTGAGCAAACACTCCCCATTTCCAACTCAGGCTTTCAGTAAAAAAAAAAAAAATGTTTTTAAATGTATCTCCTTTCCCTCAAATATTTTATCCTTTTGCTTTTTCCCTCTCTTCTATCCTTATTGAAAATAATGTATAGCCTTGGAAGAATCATACTCAGAGGCTTCCATTTCTGTAATTCTAGGGAGAGATGCAGAGTTATCCCACACTTTTCTCAAGAAGTTAAGTTCTCAATATGTGGCAGACATTGCCCTTGTATGGAAGCCATATCAACAGGATCCATGACTTCAGGAGAATCAGAGGCTAGTGGAGAACTCAATGTGGAAAAAGAAAATCATAATTGAAAGTGGTACATGTATAATGGAGGGAAGCACAGCACATTGTGGGGATGTAGAGTTGAGGATGATTCATTTCATTTGAAGTAGTAGAGGGTAAGGATTTTCTTTTTTTAAAAAAATTATTTATTTATTTATTTGTCTGCATGGGTCTTAGTTACAGTACATGGGATTTGTCACATGGGATCTTTCATTACGAGGCACAGACTCTCTAGTTATGGCATGCAGGCTCAGTACATGTGGTGCATGGGCTTAGTTGCTCTGAAGCATGGGAGGTCTTAGTGCCCTGAGCACAGATTGAACCCCATGTCGCCCTGCATTGCCAGGTGAATTCTTAACCATTGGGCCACCAGGGAAGTTCCCAGAGGGTAAGAATTTTCCAGGTAAAAAACTCAATTCATGGGTAATCAGTGAGGGCTTCCTAAAGGTTACACTTAGGCGGAGTCTTGTAAAATCAATAATCTGTAGGAGTTATGAAAAGTGAAGGGAGTGTGCATGTGTATAGTATTTAAAGAAATAGCATACATGGAGACTGAGAACAAATGAGATGGGTTGATGTGTGAGAGAACCTACAAGTTGTGCAGCATGGCTGGAACATATGATTCTTGTTGGAGAGTGGCTAGAAAAGGGGTTGGAGAGTTAGAAGAGGCCAGGGTAAATCAGGAGTCCATGGGGGTATTCTGGGAAACATCTTCCTTCAGGGAATAAGTCACCTTGTGCAAGCTAGTGTTATTCTGTGAAGGAGACTCAGAAGTGAGAAAAGCAGAGAAGGAGCCCTGAAGAATGGTCTCATTTCAGCACCATGGCCAGCAGCCAGTCCACTTCTAAGGCTGATTCTCTGATTTAGAGCTGCTTGAGATTCCAAGGCACTAAGGGCTAGAAAGTGGGAAGTGGCTGGAGAGTTGATGTTCAGAATCTGGTTATAATGAAGCGTGTGTGCATGTTCAATTATTCACGGATTAGTGCATGAGGGTGCTGTTAAGAAGTTGACTCTGGGATTCAAAATTAGGTGGTATTAGCAGGCATTTGTTCCTGAATGTAAAGACATCGTTATTTCTGAAGCACAGAAGAGCCAAAACTTGGGCCCCTATTGTATCATATGATGAAAATGTTCTCTTCCATGATGTGCTTTAATTATCATTTTGGGTATACGCACCAGCTCAGAGGCCAGAGTCCTTGGGCTCAGTTTGGAGCTTGGGGCCTCACAAAAGGAAGCTGCTCATTACAGTCTAAAAGTCAGAAGTACAATAGAAAATTCTCAACTCACTGAGATTGCAATTCATTTGAACATTAATTTTTTTTTTACATGAAGTAGAAATAATAGACATTTCCAATAGACTTTGCTTTATGACCCTTCTTTCTCTGGCAGATCTGAAGAGGCATTCTTTCCCCTTGGGCTACCCGGGTTAGCATTTGTCATTTTCCTTTTCACCTGTGAGCATCCGTAGGGCTGGGTGTGAAGTTAAACCATTGTTCAGCAATCTCTAAACTATTTAAGTCATCAGTTCAATGACTTCTTGGAAAGTGAGACTGGTTTGAAGCGGCTAGGGTTTTGCCTGGGTTGAACAGAACTGGTGAGAGAAGATCTTTCTAACCTGAGATTCATGAGGAGGTTTCAATAGGTCTTCGATGCTCTGACATTATTTGCAAAAGTGTGTGTGTGTGTGTGTGTGTGTGTGTGTGTGTGTGTGTGTGTATAAGGGTGAGTGTGCATGTTCATGGCTCAAGAGAGCAAGCACGTAACTTCCTTCAGATGCTTATAAAGTCCTAAGACTCTTCCAGATGAGTTAAGAGCTACCAGATAGAGAGAGGAGAACCGAGAGAATTCAGACATCCCTGGCAAAAGTTGCTACCCATAAGCCCACCCTACATTACCCCTTAAAAGCCAAAGAGGTGGGCTCCACTGTGAGCCATATGAGGGGAAAGATGGTTTACATTAACTGCTGTTATGCCCAGAACCTAAAACTGTTCCTGGCTTGTGTTTCCTTGGTGGCTCAAACAGTAAAGAATGTACCTACAATGCGGGAGACCCAGGTTTGATCCCTGGATCAGTAACATCCCCTGGAGAAGGAAATGGCAACCCACTACAGTATTCTTGCCTGGAGAATCCCATAGACAGAGGAGCCCAGCGGGCCCCAGTCCATGGGGTCACAAAGAGTCAGACATGACTATGTGACTAACACACGTGTGTGTTCAGACTTTTCCAATGAGTCAGCTGTTTGCATCAGGTGACCAAAGTATTGGAGCTTCAGCATCAGTCCTTCCAATGAATATTCAGGGATGATTTCCTTTAGGATTGATGGGTTTGATCTCCTTGCTGCCCAAGGGATTCTCAAGAGTCTTCTCCAGCATCACAATTTAAAAGCATCAGTTCTTTGGTGCTCAATATTCTTTATGGTCCAACTCTCACATCCATACATGACTACTTGAAAAATCATAGTTTTGATTATATGGACCTTTGTTGGCAAAGTGATGTCTCTGCTTTTTAACACGCTGTCTAGGTTTGTCATAACTTTTCTTCCTAGGAGCAAGTGGTTTTTAGTTTTGTGGCTGCAGTCACTGTCTGCAGTGATTTTGGAGCCCAAGGAAATAAAATCTGTTACTGTTTCCACTGTTTCCCCATCTATTTGCCATGAACTGATGGGGCCAGATGCCATGATCTTAGTTTTTTTTGAATGTTGAGTTTTAAGCCAGCTTTTGCTAAAGACACACTCTTTCCTTTACTCCTCAAGGAAACCCTACAAGGAAGATACAATTACTATTCTCATTCTATACATGAGAAAGCTGAGCCTCAGAGATGACTCAGGTGACTATCCAACATGACACCCTTGGCCTGCATGAAAGCCAGAATTTGAACCCAGGAAATGGGGATGCTTGATAGTTCATCTAGAGACTTGTTTGATAAGCGAGTATACAGGTAAGCAGATAAAGATAATTTCAGCAACTAACAGTTTCAGGTGGTAATAGATCTTTAGATGGCATAGTAGGTAGAATAATGGGCCCTCTAAAGATGTCCACATCATAATTCCCAGAATCTGTGAACATAATAGTTTACATAGCAAAGGAGATTTAAGGTTACAGATGGAATTAAAGTCCTTAATCAGTTGACCTGAAGATATGAGATTATCCTGGATCGCTGAGCAGGCCCAATGTAACCATTAGGATCCTTAAAAGCAGAAGAGGGAGGTAGAAAGGTCTGCTTGAGGATGGTGTGTAGATCAACACCAGAATGTAGACTCCAGGAACAGAAGAAGGTCAGTGCAGTGTCATGGACCAGTAGAATCAGCATCACCTGGGAAATGGTTAAAATGCAAATGCCCTGATCCCATCCCAGACCTGCTCAATCAGAACCCCTAGGGGCAGAGTCCAAGAATCTGCTTTTGATAAACCTTATTTTTTTTCCCCCTCACAACAAATAATCACACTTACAGAAAAGCTGAAAGTACAGCATCAAAGTTGCTGTTTTCTTGAACCACTTGAAAGCAAACTTGACCTGCTGCCCCATCACCCTCAAAACTTTAATGTGTATTTTCTATAAATAAGGACACTCTTTCACACAGTCACAACACAGCCTTCAAAATCAGGAGATGAGCAATGACACCGGGTGCATCTAATCCTGAAAGCCCATTCAAATTTCTCCAATAATGTATTTCAAAGTGAAAAGATCTATTTCAGAATCATGTGCTGCATTTAGTTCTCACATCCCTTGAGTCTGGAATAGGTCCTCAGTTTTTCCTTGACTTTCAAGACCTTGACACTTCTTGCAGATTACAGGACAGTTATTTTGGGTCTGTCTGATGCTTCCTCATGATTAAATTCAGTTTATGCGTCGTTGGCAAGAATAGCACAGAAGTGACACTGCAGTCTTCGACTTGGATCCTATTCGGGTGGCATGTGATTTCAATTTGTCCCATTTCTGGAGGTGATCATTTTGACGACTTAATTAAGATGGTGTCTGTCGGGCTTCTCCATTATAAAGTTATTCTTTTCCTCTTTGTAATAAGTAAGTGTTTTGCTGGATGGTATTTTGAAATTATGTCATTATTGTATTCCTCATCACATTTTCAATGTATTCATTTATTTGTATGTCTCTGTGTGAACTTACGGTTTCTGATTTTATTCAGTGGATTATAATCCATTACCACCATTGTTTAGCTTCCCGGGTGGCTCAGTAGTAAAGAATTCGCCTGCCAATGCAAGATATGCAGGACACCCAGGTTCGATCACTGGCTCAGGAACATCCCCTGGAGGAGGAAATGGCAACCCACTCCAGTATTCTTGCCTGAGAAATCCCATGGACAGAGGAGCCTGGTGGGCTAACAAGTCCAAGGTGTTGCAAAGAGTCAGATATGACTGAGTGACTGAGCACTTACCACCATTGTTTAATTGGTATTCATATGATCTCATATTTGACCAGTGGGAGACCATTCAAACTGCCCTTGGGTCCTTTTGACACGTCCCCATCATTCTTTGAGCTCTTCCCTGCCTTCAGGCACAGGATTCAGGTTCATCTTGTATCTTCCCTACCCCAGGCCTTGCATCAGCCGTTTCTCCAAGGAGCTCCTTTTTTATATTATTATTACTGGAAAATGGTATTTAGAAACCAAGATGCTAGATATGTTCATTGATACTGGAGTGTCACTGCTTTAAGGATCTCTCAGAGGACAAAGCTAAGAAATATATATAAGATATTATGTATATATATATTACACATATACACCATACACTACATTTACATTTATTTCTACCTTTAAATATATATATTTTAAGATTTAATTTTTCTTTTTTTTTTTGCAACATTGCATGGCATATGAGATCTTAGCTCCCAGACAAGGGATAGAACTCACACCTATTCCATTAGAAGCTCAGAGTCTTAACCACTGGACCACCAGGAAAGTCCCCCAGATATTTTAAAATAATTATTACTTTGATAAGTATCTTTATTTCTACCTTTATGTTGCTGTTGTTGTTTAGTCTCTAAGTCGTGTCTGACTCTTCTGTGACTCCATGGACTTTATAGCCTGCCAGGCTTCTCTGTCCATGGGATTTCCCAGGCAAGAATACTGGAATGGGTTGTCATTTCCTTCTCCAGGGGATCTTCCTGACCTAGGAATCAAACCTAAGTCGCCTGCATTGCAGGCGGATTCTTTACCACTGAGCCACCTGGGAAGCCCCCTCTATGTTTATATCTACCTCTAAATATGGGAACCCATGAGTTGACATCAATATATCCCAATTCAAATTTAACATCACAGGGTTCACTCTAGTTATCCCCCCTCTGATGTTCATAACCCCCTTCCCCAGTAACGGCAAACACAGTGTGGTTCTTTCTTAGGGTTGTTCTAACAAACTACCCAAACCGAGTGGCTTAAACAAAAGTAAATTACTGTCTCACAGCTCTGCAGGCTGGAAGGCCAGCATCAAGGTGTCCTCAGGGCTGGTTCCATCTGTCGCTGTGAGGGAGACTCTGCTTCATGCTTCTCTCCTGGCTTCTTGTGGTTTTCTGGTAACCTTTAGTTTTCCTTCGCTTGTAAATGCTTCACCTTGATCTCTGCTTTCATGTTCACATTAGTCCTCCCTACATATATGTCTGTATTTGGACTTCCCCCTTCTCATCATATCAGTCATATTGGATTAAGGCCCAACCTACTCCAGTATAGGAAAAAAGTGAAGTGAAACTGTTAGTCGCTCAGTCGTGTGCCACTCTTTGTGACCCCATGGACTATAGCTTCTGTCCATAGGGTTCTCCAGGCAAGAATACTGGAATGGGTTGCCATTCTCTTTTCCAGGGGATCTTCCTGGTACAGGGATCAAACCTGGGTCTCCCGCATTGCAGGCAGATTCTTTACCATCTGAGCCACCAGGGAAGCCCCTCATCTAAATAATTATATTTGTAACAACCTTATTCCCAAGCAAGATCCAGTTCTGGGGACTTCAACATAAGACTTTTGGTGGGACACAGTTCAACCCACGACATCTGGCTTCCATTGTCCTAAATGTTTTCTTGATCAGTCCTCCTGACTGTGACCAACCTCCTGTCTCAGCTGCCACCTTGTCCCTTACACAGAACCCTCTTACCCCACCTTGGCTCTGAATCCTCATTCCAGGCTACCGTCCCTCCCCCACGTGGGTGCTGTCTACCGTACGTGGACTCTGACACCCATGCCACTCACCCGTCTGTGGGGATGCCCTTCCTGCCTTGCTGGGGCTCTGACCTCCTACACCATGCTGACTCACCCTTTGCCAAGTCGCTGACCCCTCACATGGATGTCTTCTTCAGTCAGTCTGGTTCTGCCACCTCATGCCAGGTTGCCCCTCTGGGGTGGCATCCTCCTCACCTGCTCGGGTGCTGACATCTCATGCTGCCTTCCTCCTCAGCCCATTAGGGAGAGTCCTGGTGCCCTGTGTGGGGCAGACACCTTGGCCATCACCCACCTCCCCCTGCTCCTCCTGCCCCCCGCTTCCTGCATCTGCCTGCTTTGCTCTGCTGCTCCTACTGGCTTTAGGACTGAACCTCGGGAAGGAAGGGCAGGCAAGGAGGGACACGGGAGGAAGAGGACCAGGAAGCTGTTTCAACAAGCTCTCTGGTGATTTGTAGGCAAGTGTGTGAAAGTCTGTGTGCGACCCCTGGTCTAATGGTGGATAAGCATTAGACCGCGTGGGCTGGAGAGATGGGCAAGGCCAGGTCCTGTCCTGGAGGGTCTTGTAGGTTTTACTTAAGAAGCTCTATTTTATTGCTTAAAAGAGTTGACAAAAATAGGTTTATCTGGAGGCAGAAATGCCATCACCGGCAATATAAATTAGCTCTGAGATGAATCTCTTGTCCTGACATAGGACTCATCAGTTACCTAAATAAATCACTCACCCCTCCCCACTTTCTTTTAGCTTTTAGCATACTTAAGCGATCCCTTCTAAAATAACAAGAGAGCTTTCTTGACAGTCTGCCCATTTGCAGCTCTCTCTCTCTCCCTCCCCAGCCATGCTTCTTGCAAATGTTTCTCTGCTTTTTGTCTTCATGTCCTAGAATGCTATTCACACCTCGACCCAGTTCAATCTGGCTTCCATTCAGTTTTGTTTTCATTCTGCCTGTGCTGGGAGGCCACTGAAGGGTTTTAAGAAGAAGAGCACGACTTGATTTATGCTTTGGAAAGATCCCTCTGGCTACTTTGAAGGGAAGGGATTTGAAAAAGTCAAGAGAGGAAGCAGGATGGGCCAGTCTGGAGGCAGCCACACTACCAGTTGAGAAGATGCTGACGTGGACAGAGTGTTAATAGGGGACTTGGTGAGAGGGGGACAGATTGGGGTATGTTGGGAGGTAAAGCTGGCCGGGTGTTCAGATGGATTGAATGTAGGGTTAAGGAGAAGAGAGCAGACTTACAGAAGATGTCTAGAGGCTTGGCCAGAGGAGCTGGGGGAATGGCAGTTTCAGTAAATGACTAGACTGGAGCAGGTTTGGAGAGGGGGACATCCAGAAGTTCGATGGGGGTCATATTTGCTTGAGATCCTTATCTTCATGTTGATAGCAAGTAACCCATTGAATATAAGGTATCAGTTTGGAATGAAGGGGTGGGGTTAGGGCTGAAGGTACAAACCCAGGAGTCATTGGTTGATAGGTGACTATCTCCTGGAGGGGTCGCTGAACTGGTGTGAGCTTGAAATGTGACATCACCATGAGATGCTAAGGAAAGCTGGGGAGAAGCGTCCAGGGAGAGAGCACCGTCTAAGTGGCAGTCCATCATGGGAGGGTTTGGCAGCAAATTGTGGACAGGCTGCAGGTCAGCACTTGTCAACACTTCTCCAATAACAAACTTGCAGAATGGAGGGGAAAGTCAACATCCTAGCAGGAAAGTATACAGTCACTCACATGTGGGACCATTGCCAGACCTATCAACCTCTCCACTGAAGAATAAAGTTTGTTCCACTTTGATGGTAGGTTCAAGGCTTGACTCAGAGCCCCGGCCACAGAAGGCAGCCCCTGTCACTCTCCAGTTCTGAGACTCTGCAATACCACGGCATTAGTGCCTGCCCCGTGAGTGCAGGGCACTTCAGAGTTTACAAATCGTGCTGACATCCATGATCCTAGCTAATACTCACTCCAGTCCTCAGAGGGCTGGAGAGATTTTCCTAGCCCTGTTTTCTATCCAAGGAAACTAAGACCTGGACGTTTGCTCGTCCAGGACTGCATATCCAGGACGTGGTGGTGTCAGGACTTCCAACTAGGACTGTCCGCTTCTAAAAACTCAATCTCACCTTCTCACCTTAGTCAGAATTTGTGGCTGCCTCCATCACAGCTAAAACGAGGCCCACAGTGTGCTGCTTTATCCTGGGATGCATGTCTCATCCTCTCATACCCTGTCTCAATTCTTACCCTTGCAGAGACTGCACTTTCCTAAGGACCTGTCTAGCGCAGGTTTTCCTCCTCCTGGACTGTCCTTAACCCCTCCCCTGCTGGTCAGAGCTCTGATCTCCCAGTCCTACCCCATCAGCTCTGGTCTTCAAAGCCCATGGCTCTCACCTCCCCAGTGCCTCCTGAATGCTTCAGCTTCTCAACCCAGCCCCTTCCAGGGAGGTCCCCCATGATTGATTTGCCTATCTCCAGACTCCAGTCACCATGACCTCTTCTCCTGAACCCCCTCCATGTGCCTGTGACATTACCAACAAGGCAGCATGAGATTTTTCACACTTGGTCCCCCATCTTAACTGTTCTGACTGGAGTTACCTCCCTCTCAGGGTCTTCAAGGTCAAACTCAGCATCTCTCCTTCCCCAGGGGATGTGATTCAGCTTTCTCTGAACCAGCAGAAGCAAATCAATCAAATATGCATTCTGAGTCATAGACTCTCCCAGGACCTTAAAGATTACCTCCTTCAACCTTCTGTCTGATGTTCTTCTTCCTTCTTCAATATTCTCCCCCAGCTGAGTCTCTCCTGACACCTGAGGGCTCATCAAACTCTTAGCAAAAGTCATTCTTTCTTTGGACAGACACCTTAAGAATCTCTTTCCTTTTCTCCCTCAAAATTTACCTACCAGAAATAACTTGCCCTCCCCCAAAGCTACCAGGATAGGACCAGTTCTGTCCCAGCCTGCCCATTCAGGGGTGCAAAGAGAGTGATCCTGATGCTAAGGCTTCTCCTCTTTAAACATCACTTTCCCACTCTCTGTATCATCTCAGAGCTCCTCCTTTATCCTGGCCTCATTCACAAGATGGGTTGTCCTGGAGATTCTTTACTTCCATGCCTCAGTGAAGATTCAGACAGGATTCAGTAGGTGTTTGTTGAATACCGTCTTTGTGCCAGGCTGCAGTCCAGAAAGTACAAATACAACAGACACCAGTCCAGTCCACATCCCAGTGGTCCACTGATATACTGTTGTATGGCTCTGCACCCTTCTTAGTGTTTGTGACAACCGGTCCCAAAGCTGTGCTTATATGTGAGTTCCAGTCACTGCTCTAGGTACTGGAGATGCAAAGATAAATATGTATTGTTCTTGGCTCTGAAGGCTCATGGCCGCACTGGCTTAAACAGACTGATTAATAGGTTTGTATTGAAACTGTGAGTCTGACTCGTCTATCTTTCACACATACAGACACACGTCAGTTGCAGGAAGTCAGCTAACTTCTGATCTGTACATGTACATCTGTGCATGTTCCAGGCATCAGTGCTGACTCAATAAACACCTCCATCTCTCCTCACCCTCTGCCCTGCCCCAGAGGATTCTGGGGATCTGTCTGTGCGTGCTCAGTCATGTCTGACTCTTTTGTGACCCCATGGACTGTAGCCCACCAGGTTCTTCTGTCCATGGGACTTCCCAGGCAAGAGTACTGGAGTGGGTTGCCATTTCCTTCTCCAGGGGTTCTTCCTGACCCAGGAATCGAACCCGCCTCTCCTGGGGTCCTTGGCAAAAATCCTTGAGGGGATCCATGGCACATAAGGATGGGTCTGTTGTACTGCATTGTTCTGGACTAGATAAATAGTTATCCCCAGTCAATGTGGTTAAGTAATCATCAAACCACATAATTCAGAAATCATGCTCCTTAAAAGCTCCCTATTTAATGCCCTACAGAAAATGCTAATCCACTGCACAAGATCGCGTTTTATTTTTCTAGACAGGAAGCATTTTCTTCAGTCACATAATGACTTTCGTTGACATAATAATGAAGGAATGTGAATTTAAAATAGCTGGGATGCTGGAGTGTTCTTTGTTATCTGGGGTGCTGGCTGCATGGAAATAGCCAGAGTAACTGCTGACTGGCCGGGCCGTGTTTTCATTGAATTAACTGCTTACAAAGATTGAAATTTACCAAATTAAATTTTAGTGAGTAATTTCTGTTCATATAAATGGCAGAAATTAAACTGTTGTGGATGTGGTTGGGCTGTCACAGGGGCCTGACATCACATTAGTGTGTGAGGGTAGAAATGCTGTGGAGTCAGGCAGATCCAGGATGTGGTCAGTAGAAGACCTATCCACAGGGTGGGGAATGGGAAGGATGAGCTGGTTGAGCTCTGAAATCAGGAAGATAAGTGTTCAAATCCCAGGTTTCTTGCTTCCTATTGTATGATCTCTCTGAGCCTCAGTTTCCTTATCTGTAAAGTGGGCAGAATGAAGGGCTATTTAGAGATGAAAATGAATTACATCAATAAAAGCATTTATGTGTGTGTGTGTGTGTGTGTGTGTGTTTGTGTGTGTGTGTTACTTGCTTAGTCTTGTCCGACTCATTGCAATATCATGGACTGTAGCCCACTAGACTCCTCTGTCCGTGGGATTTCCCAAGCAAGAATATTGGAGTGGGTAGCCATTCCCTTCTCCAGGGAATCTTCTCCACCCAGGGATCTTCTCCGCTGAGTCTCCTGCATTGCAGGCAGATTCTTTACCATCTGAACAACTGGGGAAACCCATAATGCATTTGGTTACCTGTCAAGGTCTATGTAAATATTGTTGGCTGTTGCTAGGTAGCTCCTAGCCTAAAGAAGTTGAACAGGAATAAATTCAGTTCAATTGCTCAGTCATGTCCAACTCTTTGTGCACCCCTGGACTGCAGCATGCCGGGCTTCCCTGTCCATCACCAACTCCCAGAACTTGCTCAAACTCATATCCATCGAGTTGGTGATGCCATCCAACTATCTCATCCTCTGTTGTCCCCTTCTCCTCCTTCCTTCAGTCTTTCCCAGCATCAGGGTCTTTTCCAATGAGTCAGTTCTTTGTATCAGGTGGCCAAACTATTGGAGCTTCAGCTTCAGCATCAGTCTTTCCAATGAATATTCAGGACTGATTTCCTTTAGGATGGACTGGTTTGATCTCCTTGCAGTCCAAGGGACTCTCAGGAGTCTTCTCCAACACCACAGTTCAAAAGCATCAATTCTTCAGCACTCAGCTTTCTTTATGGCCCAACTCTCACATCCATACATGACTACTGGAAAAACCATAGCTTTGACTAGATGCACCTTTGTTGGCAAAGTAATGTCTCTGCTTTTAAATATGCTGTCTAGGTTGATCATAGCTTTTCTTCCAAGGAGCAGGTGTCTTTTAATTTCATGGCTGTAATCGCCATCTGCAGTGATTTTGAAGCCCAATAAAACAAAGTCTCTCACTGTTTCCATTGTTTCCCCATCTATTTGCCAGGAGGTGATGGGACTGGATGCCATGATCTTCATTTTTTGAGTGTTGAGTTTTAAGCCAGATTTCAAGTGAAAAATCATTTTGGTCAAGAGGCTCTTTAGTTCCTCTTTGCTTTCTGCCGTAAGGGTGGTGTCATCTGCATATCTGAGGTTATTGGAACAAATTAGGACTGAGAAAAAAATCTCTCCTCTGGTTATCCTACCTTTTGCAAGAGCTGGTGTTGACTACTTCCAAGACCATCAGATGGCACAGACAAGACTCAGAAGACCCAATACACCTCTGGAAATAGGTTCCATTGGATAGAACCACACAGCCAGTTGGGTTAATGGTTAGCTGGATTGATTAACTACAACCCTAGTTGTTGTATTGATGTGTATCTATTGCTAAAGCAGTATATGAAAAACAAAATTTTTGACTTCTTTTTCCATGGTGAGGTTGAGGAGATAATGATAAGACACTATTTTCTCCCTTGTGTAGAGCACATGTGTGGTAGGTCAGATTATTGTTTAAAAATATCCACCTTCTCTTCCTCGCCTTCATAGAAGTGCATGTCCTTACTCCTTAGGTTCAGATTTGGCCATTTGACTCACCAGAAATATTACAGACATGATGCAAGCAAGGACTTGAAATATACTTTGTAGCTGGGCACCCCTGCCATGGCCATGAGAAGAGCTTCTCCCAAGTAGAAGCTTCCCCTCCATCCTGGGCTCAAAAATAAACATACAGGGAATAGACCAGAGCTCATCTTGATGGAGAGGAACCAATTCTAGTCAAACCACAGCCTAAAGCCTCTAGTTAAACTCAGCTCAGCCTAGCCTAGCTCACACAACCTTTGCTTACATACAGATTTGTGGATGAAATGAATGCTGATTGTTCTAGGACACTGAGATTTTTGTGATTGCTCATTACACAGCAAGAACTGACTAATACAAGGTGCTTTCATTTCCATTGGCTCATTCAATCTGCAGAAACCACCCCTAATGATACAGATAGGTTAAGTAATTCTGATTCTCTTTTTTATATGAGAGAACTGTGGCTCAGGAAGAAGAAATGACTTATTACAGTCATGAAGCCAGTCAGAGACAGAACCCAGCCTTTTAGTGCAAAGTTGAGTATTCTTTTCCATATATGACAACCACTTTCCTATGGGGGTGTTGGGAGCTGGGGGAGCTCCCTGGGTTTCCAAGGGTAGAAAGATAATCTTCTTCCACTTTATAGTTTCACCAAAGGCCAATCTGTCAGAATTGGATGGGCTGAGTGACCTCCCAGGAGGAAGTTAAAGATTGGCCTGTGGTTCACACCAGGGCATTTCCTATGATCTGGGTTGGTGCCAAATCATAGTGTCGCTGGGCAGAGACAGAAAGCAGTTTGTCATGTATAAATTTAACAGGCAATAATGCCAGTAACTGAATAGTATATCATTCCTAATGATGTTGTCAGCCTGTAATCAGTCTAATTTATGTTGTCAACATGATGTAATAGTCCCACCCAGTGTGGGCCTTCAGAAAGGCAAGATCCAACAATGTGTGAGCCCAATGTGGATTTCCACTGGTTCTGACTCTGGAAATCAAGTGAAGATGTCTGATTCCCACTTCAGAGAATCTGAGGGAATGGATGTAAAATGCCTGGCATAGGGCCTGATACACAGTAGGTATGCAGTGGGGCGGTTGGTATTGTTTTTGGTGGCAAGTAGCTGAGCCAGCTAGTGGTGGAAATCTTGCCCTCTGAGCAACAGAGGACGGAGAGTTTAGGGCTCAGAGATGGCCTTGCTGTGCTTCCTATATCCCTTTGCTGTCATTATTTCTTTTACGAAAGGCTCCAAGAGGTTTACAAAAGTGCCTTCTGATGCAGAATTAAAACCTCCCTGCAGATAAGAACCAGGTGTCTTAGCAGTAAAGAATCCACCTGCCAATGCAGGAGACGCAGAAGACACAGGTTCAATCCCTGGGTCGGGAAGATCCTCTGGAGAAGGGAATGGCACATACTCCAATATTCTCACCTGGAAAATCTCATGGATAGAGGAGCCTGGCAGGCTACAGTCCATGGGGCTGCAAAGAGTCGGACACAACTTAGCGACGAAGCAGCAGAAACAGATAAGAAATGAGGGCACCTGTGCCAAGTAGGTGCTTAACGAAGGAAAGATTCTCATATTCTTGGCAAGTCACGGGTAAGAAAACCCTGTTTTACCCACCATAGTAAACGGCAATCTCAGCATCTAGTTAGTAAAGTCAAAAATCTGGGCCTTATTCCTGACTCCTTTCCTCCCTCCTAACGTGCCAAATCGTTTCAATCATGTCCAGCTCTGTGCAACCCCATAGACTGTAGCCCACCAGGCTCCTCAGTCTTTGGGATTCTTCAAGCAAGAACACATCCACCAATAAAATATCCTGCAGGGACCTACATTTCTTCCCATCTACCTGCTCCCACCCCATGGAGCGGATCAGCCCCCCAACGGAACATGCCGTGTTTCCACTTCTGCCCTCCTCTGAGTTAACGTCCACACAGTGGCCGACTTAATGGTTTTAGGTCAGACTCTAAATCTCGACATTCCTCTGCATAAAATCCTTGGCACTTAGACTAAAATCCAAACTCCATCCGTGCTCTATGGACCCGTCAGGGTTCAGCCAGGAAAACAGAATCAATGCCAGATGCATATTAAAAAGGAGACGTTAGTACGGGGAATGAGCTACAAAGGTGGATGGAGAGCTGAAAGGGCAGCAGGGAGAGGTGAGGTGACACAATGGTTAGTCACCGCAGGGAGCCACCCCCAGCCGTGGGGCAGCAGGGACAGAGGGAGGAGGTGGAGTGACCGGAGTCCAGAAGGCATGGCCACCTGGTGGAAGCAGGATGGTGGATGAGCCTGGTAGGAACTGGGCCAAGGGACAGAGGAGATCGGCCATTTCTGGAACTTTCACCCACAGCAGAGTGTGAAGAAGGAATACTAGGAAAAAGGCTTTTTCCTTTTTCTCACCTTGCAGTCTCCTCAGCTGGGCAATTCCATTTCCAAGCATCTCTTCTGGAGAGAAATGTGTATGTGTACATGGGGAATCACACACAAGCAAGGTTTTCGCAAACACTGCTTGAGATAGCATTCAGCTAGAAACTAATCTAAGTGTTCGTCCACAGGAAAATGGATAATCATTCCTGCATGTGACTACTGCTCAGCAATTCAAAGGCGTGGGATCAGTGAAAACAACTGAGCTGGTCATTTGCCGGTCTGCTATGACATCTGTTGCCCATTCCTGTCCTGTTCTGCAGAGTCCCTGCAGAAGTCCCTGCAGAGTTCCTCCCTCTGGCAGAGTCCCTGAGCCCTGCACACTGGTTTCCCGCGTCCTTGCAGTGGGCGTCCAGCAAGGTTGAACCACTGGCCGGAGATGGGAAGGTGCAAGGAAGACAGAGCCGAGTCATTGACACTTTTATTAGGAGCTGACAGCTTGTCCTTAAAGAAGCCTGCACCCATTTATCCTGCCACCATTGCACAGAGAAATGCCCATTTCTCTACACCCCAACCAGTGCTTCTCTGAAAAAAAAGTGTTAATTGAAGTATAGCTGATTTACAATGCTGTGCTAGTTTCTGGTACATAGCAAAGTGATTCAGTTATACACAGATAATAGTCTTTTTCATATTGTTTTCCATTATGGCTTGTTACAGGGTATTGAATATAGTTCTCTGTGCTATACAGTAGGAACTTGTTCCAACCAGCACTTTTTGCTACTTTTAAAATCGAATCCACAAGTAATGGAAGCTTCTTGTTGCTTTAGGTTGCATTTCTTTGATTACGAATAAGACTGAGCAATTTACTTTCTGTTCTTGGCCATTTATATTTCCCATGCTGTGGGATTTTTTGGTATTTTAATTACAATTTATAATTTTTCACTGAATAAAAATATCTGCAATAAAATAGGGAAAAATATATTTTAAAAGTTCCTTTGAAGGATCATTGTAGCGCAGTGTGCAAGATAGAGATTACATTACAAAATAATCTATCATTCCAGAAATTACTTTATATTTTACATTGATTACTATTATTATTGTTATTTAGTTTTTTGGTTTTGTTCCTGTTTTTTCCCATACTATGTGTTGATTGCCTTTTCATAATGTCTGCCTAGTTTTCTTTTTCTTATTGGTTTGTAGGGATTTTCATTTATTCTAGGGTTTTACATGCTTTATCTGTTGCACATGTGACAAACATTGCCTAGAATGTCTTCTCTCTTGGATCTTGTTTTCCGAGAACTCATATATTTCTGCTCTGTGTTAAATTGGCAGTGTGTTGCGTGACTCTTGAATTTGTTTTTCCCCATGTGACCCCCGAGTTTGTTGAATTGCTTTACTCTTTATCTTTCCCTTCTTTGTTTTTATTCTTTCCTCATTTTACCGATGTGTATCTTCCAGTAACTTTGGCAGAAAAGATGTATGGGAAGTCAAGGTTTCCAAAGCCCCAGCTCTGTTTTCCCTTAGGCTTGATTCATAGTGTAGTCATGGCCTGGTCTCTCTTGCTTTACTTTGTAAATGATGAGTTTGGGGGTTTACTTCTGCCTTTCCATTAGACTGTGAGATTTTGTCTCTTCTCTGACTCTTCAGTGCTCGGGACAAAAGGATAGGTGGAAAGAACATGGGAACTTTGCTCCAAGACCCACAGTTCCCCTCTGTTTCTGAGCACTGCACTTCACTGTCATCCTCCATTCCACTGGGGGCCCGGGCAGGAGGGTGGCCTCGTCCCCATGGGGTTTGCCGTGCCCAGTGTGCCTTGGACTCCACACTGTAAGTGCTGCCTGCTCAGTTGTCTTGTGTCCACAGCACCCAGAAGCCTGGTTATTCCCTTCTACCTCCTCTTCCAGGAAACACCTGCTCTGGGCCAGTCGAGGAAGTATACACACACACCTCAAAGACACTGAGGTTCAGTTCCAGCCCATCTCAATAAGGGGAATATCACAATAAAGCAAGTCAGTTTCCCAGTGCATATGAAAGCTATGTTTATAGAAAACAATCTTAAAGTTACCAGAGGGAAAAGGCAGGGGTGGGGGGGAGGGATATAATAGAGTTTGGGATTAACAGTTATATAACACTATTATAAGCTAGATAAATAACAAGGTTTTATTGTACAACACAGGGAAATATATTCAATATCTTGTAATAACCTATAATGGAAAGAATTTGAAAAAGAATATATACACGTATAACTGAATCACTCTGCAGTATACCTGAAACTAATGCAACATTATAAATCAACCCTACTGCAATTAAAAAATCAAGAAAAGCTATCTTCACATTCTACTGTGATCTATTAAGTGTGCAATAGTGTTATGTCTAAAAAACACCCAATCCACATACCTTAATTAAAAATATGTTAATGCTAAAAGAAAAGTTACCCATCATCTGAGTCTTTAGTGAGTTGTAGTAGTAACATCAAAGATTACTGATCACAGTTCACAATAGCAAATATAATAATAATGTAAAAGTTTGCAATATCATAAGAATTACCAAAATCTGACACAGAGACACGAGGTGAGCAAATGCTGTTGGAAAAATGATGCCAATAGACTTGCTCGACACAGGGTTGCCACAATCCTTCAATTTGGGAAAGCGGCAATATTGGGAGGAGGTCACTTCTTGTGGATTCTTACGCCTTCACACGACATGATGAAAGCCTTCCTTTAAATGTTCGTCACCTGTGTATATGAGGGGTGGGGGATAACTTTGTAGGAACATAGTCCTTGTAACTCCCTCCTCTCACCACCCTTCCCCCTCCCCCAGGCAATGCCCACTCCTGCCAGAGAGCTCTTCAGGAAGCCATTGGGTGGATGAGGGTGAAGCTGGGGAGGTCAAAGGGCCTGGAAGATGGAGATGGGATTAGATGGAGATGGGATGCCCGGCCCTGGGGAGGCAAGAGGAGGGAGGAGGGCCTCTCTCCAGGAAGGAGTGGCAAGAGCTACAATTCATTTCTCCATCTGCATGGGTTTGATGAACACTGCTCTAACCAGCCACTGAGGACAGTGGGGACATCTAAACAAAATTAACAGGAGGAAGGCTGGCATGCTGAGGGTAGAGGGAGAGCATTGAAAGGACAATCAGAAGCTCTGAGTTTGTGTCTCGACTTGGCCACTTACTATCTGTGTGTCCTTGAGTAAATCATTGAGCTTCTCTGGGCTCTCACTTCTTATCTATCCAATGAGTTAGTCTCCATGAAAACTATACAAATGATGAATTTCTGTGCAAATGTGAAGGCAGGCTAATTATACTATTTGGAAGAGAGTTTTATGTGCTATACACTATAATATCTTTTTTAAAATCCGCCATCTCCTTTAGTCCTTCCAACAAATCCAGGTGGAAAATCTTAATAACCTTTTTTTAAAGTTTTATTTATTTGTTTATGGCTGTGCTGGGTCTTTGTTTTTGTGTGCGGGCTTTCTGTACGTGCAGCGAGTGGGGCTGCTTTCTAGTTGCAGTGCGAGGGCTTCTCGTTGCGGTGGCATCGCTTGTTGTGGAGCACGGGCTCTAGGCATATGGGCTTCAGTAGTTGCAGCACATGGTCTGTAGCGCACAGGCTCAGTAGTTATGGTGCATGGGCTTAGTTGCTCCACAGTATTTGGAATCTTCCCAGACCAGAGATTGAACCCATGTCTCCTATATTGGCAGGTGGATTCTTTACCACTGAGTCACCAAGGAAGTCCCTTACTAGCCTCTTTGAAAGTGAGAAAACAGCCTCAAAGAGGCCAATGACTTGACCAAGGCAACCTGGATAAGAATGGCAGAGCCTCAAAGGACCCGAGTCTTCCAAATCACAGTCCTGCCACCTCTCCACCCTTGAGCTTCTCTCCCTCAAGACTGGTGATAAGCAATGTGCTTATCTGAAAACTCCTGGATGGTAGGTATTGACTGGACAAGGCAGTGCCTTTGGTTTTCATTTTTCATTCAGACGTTTTGTTGCTGGATACACATGGTCTTCATCTCCAGTGCTAAATTCCATGCCAAGGGGCACCATCTTAAGGAAATAATTCAGCCTCCCTGGGCCTTGGTTGCCTTCATAATTCTCATGGCGTCCTTTCTCTGGGCTCGCTAGAATAATGACAAGGCCTCTTTGAGACCACAAAGCTCACCTGTGGGTTCACAGAGCCTCCGATAGGATAAAGAACTACTTAAACTCCAACACAGTGGCTCAGAGCTGGTGTAAAGCATAGAATCCCCTAGTTCGTTCCTTTTTCCTTTCCAGTGGAGAAACGGAGAATCAGAGAGGGCAGTGGCTTACCTAAAGTCACCAGCAACAAAGATCAGACCAGAACTCACACGGCACACGTCTCTCACCTCTTCATGGAATGGTTGTCTGGGCATTTTTGGTCAGAATCTTGGCATAACATCCTTAGAAGTGACTTTGGCTTTCAGTTGTCATGGTGAAAGCAGGAATAGGCAAACATTTTCCGTAAGGGGCCAGAGTAAATAATCTAGGCTTTGTGGGTTGTGTGATCTCTGCAAAACTACTCACCTCTGCCCTGATGGTTAAAAGAAGTCATAGACAAATATAAATGAATAAGCATGGTTGTTTTGATAAAACTTTATTTGCAAAGACAGGGAGTGGGCCAAATTTGGCCTGTAGGCTGCAGTTTGCCCACCCCTAATTTAAAGATTTTTTTTCCGAGATCTGGTCTGCAGACCATGTAACATATGAAATCCCCTCATTTTGTTAAAAAAAAAAAAAGGCAGGATCACAATTGGGCAATCAGGGTAGGGGAATTCTTCCATGAGGACCAGAATCCATTTGTAAAGTGCCCAGGCCATGCTGGGCCAGTTTTGGCTAGTGTTGTATTTTCTCTTTATCGAGAGGGCCATTCATAGCATTAATTCTGCAAAATGCAAGTGGCCAACAAGAAGGGAATTGGTATGAATAAGGGCAGGACAGGCCTCCTCCGCCTGTGCACCTGTTGGCCCAGAACCCCCTCTTGGCTCCCAGAGCCCCATGCTTCTTAGAGCTTATCATCCCACCTTGGAATTTCCCACTTTGCTTTTTTTAAAATTTATTTAGTTATTTGGCTGCGCCAGGATCTTTAGTTGTAACATGTGGGATCTAGTTCCCTGACCAAGGATCATTGGGAACGCAGAGTCTTAGCCTCTGGACCATCAGGGAAGTCCCAAAGTCCTTGCTTTTAAAGTGGCTGCACAAGCAGCTCCCATCCTGTGACTGAGGCAGAGCTCTGGCAATGCTGGAGCTCACCTCCTAGGCCTGGACCAGTATGAGGTCTCCTCTTCCTTTCTGCTTCTTAATAACAAAGGAGATGATGGAGGAGAGGGGTGGATTCTAGCGCTTGAACAGAGTGAATTTGTTTCCTTTGTCTTCAGTCGGATGGTGTGATATGAACTCTGCAATATGGTACCACTAGCCACAGGTGGCTGTTTAAATGTAAGCTAAATAAAATTAAAAATGTGATTCCTCAGCTTCAGCTTCTGGAGGGAATGGCAGGGACCAGATTTATCCCCGTGCCTGAAATAATAGCAGTGACAACCAAAAGGCAAAATATATGAAACAATGATTTCTAAGAGACTGGATATCATGAAATTAAGGGCATCAATCCCTGAAAGATGGATAGCCGCCAAGGGGTCCACCATCTCCTCAGCTTCCTGCCTTGACTGCAGTTTCCAGCCTGCAGCGCATGTTTTCCTCTTATTTGTTTTGCTACACACACAGCAGTCTGTATAATCAATACCAGTGCCACCACCAAGAATAGGACCACTGAAAAGGGTTTTGAGAGTGGCTACTTGTTTGCGTGTCTGTCTTCAGGTTACATTCTACTCATGCGGTCAGATCATTTTGATTCAAACTCACTGGGTAGGGACTTCCCTGGTGGTCCAGTGGCTAAGACTCCACAATCCCAATACAGGGGGCCATTCCTGATCCAGGGAACTAGATTCCATATGCCTCAGTTAAGAGTTCACATGCCGAAACTAAAGATCCCATGTGCTGCAGCTAAGACCAGACGCAGCCAAAGAAATAAATAAACACTAAAAAAAAAGTTACTGAATCACTTCCTCTCCAGGTGCATGGTTAACTGATGGGTCAAGCAGCCAGACTCTCATGTTCATTATTTTCTACTTTTAGGGATTGCTTTTTAAGATTTGATTTTATTTTGAACATTTTTTTGTACAGTTATGTAAAATATTCACATGGTCCAAAGCAAAGACAATAAAACTAGTCAAATTAAAAGAAACCAACTTTTATCTCTCTTCTCCTCTCCCATTCTATCATTTCCTGTCCCCTTCAGTGCACTTTAAAATGTTTTATAGTTTATCCCTTCCTTAAAAAAGCAAAAGACATACTTTTTATTTTCTTCCTTTTTCATATAAACCATATATATTTTACCTAATTTTTTACTTTTTAGCTTAGCATCTTATATTCTCCCTCTTGGTTTTGTTTTTCACTTAAGAATATATCCTGAAGATCACTCCATAGCAGTAAATACAGGTAACCCCTAGGGGCTCAGATGTGAACATAGCAACATTTGATTCTATAGCCAGGACTCTTGATCACAACACCAAGCTCATATTCTTCTGCTTTTAAATGTACCTATCAGAAAGGGGTTTTCATAACACTGCCTGAAAGTGAGAGCATAGCTCCGTCAACCATTCATCAGGGAGATGTTGTTCAGTCGCTCAGTTGTGTCTGACTCTTTGGGACACCATGGACTGCATCACGCCAGGCTTCTCTGTCCTTCACTATCTCCCGGAGTTTGCTTAAACTCATGTCCATTGAGTCGATGATGCCATCCAACCATCTCATCCTCTGTCACCCCCTTCTCCTGCCTTCAGTCTTTCCCAGTGTCCAGGGTCTTTTCCAAGACAAGGGGGCCTGGTTGCTCTCAGCTCTGTCCCAGGTCCTGAAACTTCATGCAGGGCAAGTGGGTGGGGTAAGCTTAGATGCTGGGAGACCAGGGAGGGCACTGTGGCAATGTCTTAATGAGATGTCGAGAATAAGACCAGGATCTGGACTCTTAAGACAGAGAATAAGGGTTGGATCATGGGATCCCTTCTCTCTAATCAGGAGCCTGGAATTCCCCTTCCTCCCCTTCCTTCCCAATTAAATGGAGGTGGCTCAGGCTTCATGTGTATTTCAGTCACAGGTATATTAATTTCACTGAGTTCTTAGGCCATGATGGCTCTATGAATCCTGCCTTTCCTGGGCTAATGGAGTGGCATAAATAACTCCAGGAGAAGCACTTGGCCTGGCAGCTCCCAAGTCAGGCTGGAGTTAATCAATCCTTCAGCTGACGTGTAGCTGAAGGTTCCAATGATGGGCCAGAGGTTGTGCCTGTCCAGGGCTAATTCCCTCCTACCAGATGCCTCTCCAGAGAGTCTGGGTGCCCTCTCGTCAGAAGAAGGCAGCACTGAGAAGTTAGGAATCTGATGTTCTTCTTGGCCCAGAGACAGATAGAAATTCAGCCAGCTCACGGAGTGAGTCAGGTCAGCTGTTTGGCTCTTCCTCCCATGGTCTTGCCAGTCTCCTAGGAGAGTCTTGTTCATCCACCCACATCCAGGAGGAGGGGTCCTGTCAGAGAAGTACCAAGACTGACTGTCTGTCTGTGTCTGCATGGATCCTCAGCCAATGGCTTATCTCATCCAGCTCTTTAACTCTCTTCCAGGAGACAGGATGGCACAGGGTTTAAGACACACCCCTGCAACCAGATCTTGGCTCCCTCTCTTTCATGCTCTGAGACTTTGCGCAAGTTAGTTAACCCCTCTGATTCTCTGTTTCCTCATTTGTGAGATCAGTGGGGGAATAATAAGAGCAATAATCTAGCCTGACCCTACCCAATCATAGGGCTTATTGTAAGAGCTTAATGAGTGACCCCATGTAGAGTCTGAGACCGAGTCCTGGAGCATCAGAAGTGCTCATTCTTAGCTATTATTAGATCTCTGTCCTTGGGGACTTCATCTGTCCGGGCTTGTTGGGAAGCATCCTTGGCAACCCAAGGATACCCTGGTCTTCCACCCAGCATCCCAGGAGAAGGGCAGAGCTGAGAATCAGTGCCCTCACCGCTCGGTCTCTGAGGCTCCTGCCAACTGGGAACTCTCCAGCTGTCAGCACAGGCAGGGGGTCAACCTCCAGGTCTTCAGATGCTCTCTGGTAGTGGCCATCAGCGTCTTGCATTGCTGCAGGCAGTGGATGGGATCTTCTGGTCTGGATCGCCTCTCAAGCCACATGCTAAGCTCCATGCTTGGGGGCTCTGAGGATAGTGGAGAGGGCAAGGACACAGTGCTCCCTTCACTGGTGCATAAGTCTTTACAGTCTACCAAGCCCTTTTACTCCCTTTCGAGATCTCCTTTAAACCTGTTCAGAGTTCAGGGAGACTGGTAGGTTAGGAAATCTCCCCATTTCATAAATGGAAATCTTGAGGCTTGCAGAGGGATGAAACTTGCCCAAAGACACATAACTAGGGCAATGGGACCATATTGCAGACATCCAAATTATTCAGCCTCCCCTATCCTAGACTGACATGGTTCCCAGTGTCCCTTCTTAGGCCCTCACCTTCTCCCAGTGAAGGCTAAGCTTAGGTTGCTTGCTGGGGACAGAAAGCAGGAGACCCCCCAAGGGCCACAAAGGGGTCCTCTCCCCTCAGCAGCTCCAAATGGAAGCAGGAAATCTGATTACAAAAGGCCCCATCATGGAACTGTTTTCAGAAGTCATTGGGATAAACTCATCTCCCAGAGATGGAGGTTCAATTCATTAAGCTTAGATGATTAATTACAGGGCAATTAAATATTTGATTAAATTAATCCTAAGGTATTTAAACATTGTCTTGCAAAGAATGTTTGCTCGTTAATTAGAATGGCTAAATGCATGAGTTAAGCAGGGCCGGGGGCTCTTGGAGAGACAAGGAAGGCTTCTCCTCACTCCTCTGAGGCTCTTCTCTGCTGAGGTGAGAATAGTCTTTGCCCAGGAGCATTGTCTATGCCTGGAGTCTTCCTCGGCTGCCCTGATACCTCTGTGCTCATTTGCAAAAGTGTCCAGGGAGGACCTGGAGGCAGGAGAACCAGCTCTGACTCTGTCACTGTTAAGCCAAGTGCTCTTGGCGGAGTTTCTGCCCCTGGGGCCTGAGGGCCTCAGTCTTCCCATCTGCATAACGGTGGGAACATCTGTGCCCCAATGTCCGCTGGGTCTGACTCTTGGTTCATCTGGATCTACATTTCCACTGCTAACCAAGGTGAATGCCTACTTTGCTACTGGTCCTCATCTCTGTAGGCTCGCAGCATCTTCCTTGAGGCCCTTGCCTCTCCTGGATGCCCAATTCCGGCCAGTTGGTGACTATGTTGTAAAAAAACAAACAAAATCTAAACTTGGAAAAGGGAGATGTTATTACCAAGAAAGACTATTGCAATAGGAAAGGTTCTGAGCTCAGAAATCTGTAAGCATCTCAAAAATCACATAGCGAAAGGTTTTTCTTTTATGGGGTGAAGGGGGGGGGCAAGCCAAGATAAGCAAGCCAGCTTTGAAGGGGAAGTTGGACAAATGAGGGGAAGTGACCACTGGGGTGTGACAGGAAAGTGGTCAGCGATTCCCAGGAGAAACTGAACATGTGGCGGAGTTCGGGTGGCCTCAGGGGAGGGGCTGTTCTACTCTTTTTGATGCTTACTCTGGCTTGGGGCCAAGCAGGGGTCAGAGAAGGAGAGAAGTCTACTTGAAGTGTGGTCAGGACAAGGCAGAAGGTAAACAAGGGGCAGTTGTGGACACGGGGTCAAGGTCAAAGCCAGTTTTTGGTTTTTTTAATTGGAATATAATTGCTTTACAATGTTGTCTTAGTTTCTGCTGTACAACAGCGTGAATCAGTCATGTGTAAACATATATCCCCTGCCTCTCGAGCCTCCCACTCCCGCATTCCGCCTGTCTAGGTCAACACAGCACTGAACTGAGCTCCCTGTGCTAAACACAAAGGCAGTTTCAGTGGTGATAGGATGGGAGCCAGACCAGCGTGGGCTAACCAGAGAACAGCAAGTGCGGAGTGAGGACAGAGAGTGGACCACTCTTAGAAGCTTTATTGTGAGGAGGAGCAGAGAGATGGGATGGGAGCTAGTGGGAGAGGTGAGACCAAAGAACAATGGTGGGTGTTTTTTAGATGAGAAATAACAGAACATGTCTTAATGCTGTTACAATGATCCACCAGGAAGCAGGGCTGTGGGGACACCATCTGCCCTTGCTGCAGGCTGCGGTCTCTGCTTTCTCCTTTCTGTCTCTTGTAACCATCTCCCAGGTGTACTTCCTCTGCCCCTGGGTTCCTGGGGGCTCTCACCATCCTGGACAGTACCCATCCCAGGATGGGGAAAAGCCTGTGGGACTCCCTGGGTGGGTGGCTCAGAACCCTGGACCTGCTCAACCTGCAAAGGGAACCGCAGGTACTGACGCTCCATCCACTGTGGGGTGGCTGATTGCAAGAGCCCCAGGGCCCGGAGGCAGGAGTGCTGGGTTCTGTTTCCTGGTTCTGCTGCTAGCTAGCTGTGTGACCTTGAGCTGGTTGTGTCTCCACTCCAGCAGGGTGTGAACTAGCTCCCTTCAGAGCCCAGCTCTTGCTGCTCCATCCCCCAAAATGTGACCCCAGATGTCCACAGCCCTCCAGCCTTTTGTGCTATTGTTCACATTCTTCTCCTTAATTTCTCCACCACCCCAGCCTTCCCTTTGCTCTTTGTCCAACTTTGATCTACCGCCCCTCCAAACCTCCCCTGACAGCATTCCAGGGTGGCCAAGCCTGTGCCTTCCCTCAGCTCAGAATGGCTCCCACTGCCACCCCCTCCTCCCCTGGCAAGGCAGAGTGAGTCCACATCTGCTTCCAAGGGGAGTCGGGACTTGGATGCCTGGAGCTGGGGGTGGACCCAGAATCTTTCCCTTCTGTTCCATAGGAATTGAGACCTGCACACAAGTGATGCTCCAGGAACACCTGGCTTCTCGTGAGCATCCCAGGGCAGAGCCAACAAACTTTGCACCTTCAGAACCAAAGCCTTTTCCAACGGGGACCCGGGGCCACCTTTCCCTTTCCTCCTACACCCACTCACCCTCCTCTCTGCTCAGCATCTGGGTCACATTCAATTTGATACTTGAAAAATGAAACAAAACATCGAGGGGCAGTGAAGGGGGCCTTGCCCACCACCCAGTCTGAGATAGGAGACAGCTCCCACAAATTCTACATGTCTGCAAGTTTCCAGTTACTTAAAACAAAATGCACAGTTAACTCTCTTGATCGTAGATGTCTGAATTCCCTATTTCAAGCTTGAAAGGAGAGGAGATTATCTTACAGGAAGACAGTGTGGTGTGTAAAAGAGACATGGGATTTAGAATCACGGTGGAGTTTCCTTCGGAATTTGTGCCTTGCCTGTTCACAGCTGTGTGTTATTGTTGCTGTTTAGTTACCAAGTCGTGTCCGACTCTTTGGGCCCCGTGCACTGTGGGCTTCCAGGCTCCTCTGTCCTTGGGATTTCTTAGGCAGTTCCTTCATCTTCTCTGTGTCTCAGTTTCCATCTGTAAAATGGGGATATTAGTAATCACCCCTGTTCACCTGCCCCATAAGTTTGGCATGAGATTCAAGCGAAAGGTCTATGGGACCATGCCGGACACCTGTGTCAGTAGGAGTGGAGGGTGAAGGGTTCCTCAGCTCGTCTGGAGCTGCTGCTCACAGCAGGGCTGAGTGGCCTTTCCCCAGGAGCTATCATGGCGCTGTGCAGGGCTCCACTTCCAGCCTGGATCCTGGTGAGGTGGTAACTGTTCTGGCTAATTGGAGCAGAACAGACGTCTCCCCTGGCACAGCAGAAAGAAAGTAACCAGAGAGAGTGGCGTGGGGGTGGACTACGGCAGATGCAGGGTGTCAAGGGAGTGTAGAAGGGACTGGAACAGCCCCTGGGGACATTGCCATGTCTTCAGAGGGAGGGGAGACTAGAAGTGGACATCGGATAATAGTGACATCGGATATCTATCATTTTCAATTACTCCTGTGGTCTTTATAAGTTTTTCTTTTGAAACTTTAGAATCACTCTCACAGCTGCTTGGCACTGCCTCTTTCATGACGGCCTTTGAAACCCAGGTGCCTGGAAAGACAGAAAGAATTCTGTCTGAAAACATCTTTCATCTGCCTGTGTTTGCTGTGGTCATTGCACAGCTAGAAGCAATGCTCAAGCCTTTGGAAACTAAAACGTACCTTCCTAAAATGATGACTTGATCAAGTAACACAGAGGTTGGAAGTGAGAGACCTGGATTGAAACTCCACCTCTGTCACCAGGGGCAATTTTCATTATTCATTCCGAATGAAGACCAAAATGAAACGTGCAAAATCATCTTAATAGTTACCCTCAAATAATTGGATAACAATCAAACATTTTTTAAAAAGTATAATTTAAGATTTAAAGGATTCTTCAATAGGATAAAGCATACCTATTTTGAACCAAAAATCAGCACTGATAAAGTAAGTTCAAAATTAGGAACAGGGACTTCCCTGGCAGTCTAGTGGTTAAGATTCTGTGTTTCCAATGCAGGAGGTTCAGGTTCAATCCCTGGTCAGGGAACTAAGAGCCCACATGCTTCGAGGCAAAGCCAAAAAATAAATAAAAAATAAAAGTAAAAAACAAAAACAAAATTAGGAACAAAAATGAATTCCTGTTTTCATCACACTGACAATTAATGAAAAGTTAACTGACAGCCTACCAAGTTCCTCAGAAGGTTTAGAGGAGTTCCACTTGATGTTTTTTGAACATCCTCATCAATTCAGTAAGGCAAGATAAAATAAACCAGAGGAAAAAGTGGTATCACAAGAACATTTGTATGGATGGTGGATACAAAAAGATCAGTAAAAATTTATGAATTAAATTTAAGGAGGAAGATGAATGTAGACGATATGCATAAGAATGATGATTTTCCTGAACACTAGCAAAAGCTAGAAAATACAATGAAAACATCCATTTATAACAGAAACGTGTAATCTAACATACTTAGGAATAAACATAATATATGCTTGACCTTTATAAAGAAAATTGCAAATTCTGTGAGCTGGGGGCAGGGTGAGAGGTATCACATACTTCAAGATGAGCACACTGGCTATTGTGAAAATGTCTCACCATCTTCAGTTAATGTACAAACACAAACTGCCTCAAATCAATCCCAACAGTGTTTTTCTGAATGCAAAAGATTCTGGAGAAACAAGAGAAGGATTTCAAAGGATATTCTATAAAAAAAAAAAAAAGCAAATCACAAGACTAACAGGTTCATCATTAGAACACTTTATAAAATAATCATTTAAAAAGTAATTAAAAATGAATGACATTGGGAAACTGGATAGCACTGAAGAATTTTAATTTACAACTCCCCCTTATACCAAGATAGACTACAGATGGATTAAAGTGTCCTCTTCTGGAAAAAAAATAAAAAACAGAAAAGTTAGCACAAAAATGAAATATTTACTTTCTTTACGAAGAAAGACCACTCTCAGCTTTGAAGCAATAGAAGAAACTGGGAAGGAAAAGACTGACTGATGACAGCAAGAGTAGAATAAAAAACTCTTCTATGTTAAAAAATGCAACAAAATGAGAAGTTTGATGAAAGGCAGTTGCACCTGCTGCAGTACACAGGATAGCTGCACCATATGAAGGGTCCATTAACATTTATATGAGAAAAATGTTACAATTCTGCTTAAATATGTTACCTTGTTGTTGTTGTTTAGTTGCTAAGTCAGGTCCTACTCTTTTGTGACCCCATGGGCTGTAGCTCAGCAGGCTCCTCTGTCCATGGGATTTCCCAGGCAAGAATACTGGGGTGTGTGAGTTGCTGCCATTTCCTTCTCAAGGGGATCTTCCCAAGCTGTAATAGGGGGATTATTTAAATCAGGGAGAAACTATAGTATATCATTTTATGCAGTTATCAATTATGAAAAATGTTTATTGTGTGCTGTTAAGTGGATCAAAACCCCTCCTGTAACACAAAGTGACACACGTATTATAAGTGCATTGAAGGAAAAGTGTGTCTCTATAGACAGGGCCTGAAGGAGATGTAGAAGTTTTCATGTACTTTGGTTGTTGTTGTCTAGTCCCAAGTCATGTCTGACTCTTTGCCATCCCCATGGACTGTAGCCCGCCAGGCTCATCTGTCCATGAGATTTTTCAGGCAAGAATACTGGAGAAGATTGCTATTTCCTTCTCTAGTGGGTCTTCCCAACCAGGGATAAACCTGCGTCTCCTGCATTGTCAGTGGATTCTTTACCAACTGAGCCATCTGGGAGGCCTAGGTTGTTACTGTTGTTTTAATTTTTAAAAGTTGGGGGACATCCTTCAAGGTTTGTGGGAACCACATCACAAGCTCTCCCTCAACCACAGCCCCTTCTCTGGCTGGAGTCTGTGCCCCTGGGGTCAGCCTGGACACCCAGTTCCTTGAGTTTAAGCCAGACTTTGCTTCTTTGAAACAAGAGGATGTCTACACCTTCTGGATGTGAACAACCAGATAAGCAGCCAGCAGCTTCCCGTTTAGCAGCTCTGAGGCCTGGTTGCGGGGTGGGGAGGCTTGCCATCTCTGCAACACCAGCCTCCCAAGTGGCAGGACCTAACCAACCTCCCAGACAACTTATGATTGTGGTTCCCAAACTGACAGCTTCAGCCTAGTGACGGGGGCTATCTATACAAGAATGTCTCAGCCGTGAGGCCAGAGCCTCCGACCCTAGAGCCAGCACAAGAAGTTCCAGAGCCCAACCTAGACATTGTGCTCCAAACTCGGACCCTCCAAGTCCCGGGAAGGGACAGGTACCCAGAGCTTGTGCAGGGAGCCAGGAGACCACAGCCCGCTGCCCACAGGCCATCCGGGGGGATCAGGCCACCCTGGAGAGCCAAGCTTTCTAGATCCTGGGGCCCTGCCCTAAAGAGAACTCCACCCTACCCCTCCCACCCCATGCCTGTAGGCCTGGGAGCTCTGGGCTCCGCTCTGAACTCCGCCTCACACCTCCCACACCAAGAACCATTACGTGTATGTGCACATGCATAGCTGGATTCTTATTTCTTCTCCTTTTTCATGCTATGTGAGTTTATCGATTGTCTCCTCTGTCCTGGTTTTTGTGGGACTTGCCCTCGGGGCCTCAACCGTTAACTCAGAGCTTGTAGCTCCTGTCACTCCTTCTCCAAGACTGTTTATAGGGCCAGGGCACCCATTTTAAGGAGTAATAATAAGGATAAAGAAATAACCCCAGCTGGTGGACAGCACTTTATAGTTTACAGAATCCTTCCACACATGTTTATCATCTGTGTCCTTCATTTTTTTAATCCTCTTTTTTTAATTGGGCTATAGTTGCTTTACAATGTTGTGCTATTTTCTGCTGGATGGCAAATTGAATCAGCTATGCATGCATGCGTGCTCAGTCACTTCAGTTATGTCTCACTCTTTGCAACCCTATGGACTGTAGCCCACCCAGCTTCTCTGTCCATGGTATTCTCCAAGCAAGAATAATGGCGGGGGTTGCTGTTTTCTCCTCCAGAGGATATTCCTGAGCCAGGGATCGAACTTGCATCTCCTGCATTGCAGGTGCATTTGCTACTGCTGAACCACTCAAGGAAGCCCGAAATCAGCTACCCACATAGGTATGTCCCCTCCCTCTTGAAGGATACTCTCAGCTCTGAGCTGACCTTAATTCTGACATTGACTGCATCCCTGGTTTCCACAAATAATTTCACCCCACCAATTATGTCATGATTTTTATAAATTTGTGAGAACGTAGGGAGAGGTCACACAGGCTGAGGAGTTTTGCTGGAAATTTCATGGTGGATGTGTTTCTTTGGCTTCCACCCTGGGTGTGAATCAAAGCCTCCTCCTTACCCAAGGGGGCCTCTCCCGGGAGTGGGCTCTCAGGCTAGCGGCTGGGATGGTAGTTTGTTATCCCAGAAGCGAGGGGCTCTCATTTCATTTATACTGTAATAAACTCTTATTGATTTTAATAAAATTGAAAAATCTCTTTGTGAACGAAAACCCTGGGGTCCCACCCACATCTGCTGACTTGCTGCATTTTCTCTGCACCATGGACATCATGATTCATGCCTGGGCACGACCATGGTCTGGGGCTGATTTCCCCGGCAGAATAAATGGGAACCATAAAAAGTCACACAGTCAAGGACCTCCCAGGAGCCTTCTGTGGTCCTGGCTGGGAGGGAGGAAAGTCTCCCAATGGGGCAGTCAGAGAGGCCCGAACAGTGCAAGGCAGTCTGGGGAGAGGGCAGAGAACCAGCTATCACTCCATCCATGACGGCTTGGTCCCCAGGCCCCACGGCTCTGCTGAGCTTCAGGTAGCGCTTTCCCTGTGTCCCCACCTTCTCTGGGGCCGGAGACTGCCTGTCTCAAGTGAGACCACCACCCACAAGGGTCCTCAGTCTGGAAACGAAGCACTACATCACCCTTGACTCTCATTCCTGCTCCTTGGAGGGCCTGCAGTGCTCTGCATACCCACCTCTACAACCTCTCGTATGCTGTGGCCTCTGTCCAGAATGGACCCACCTCCCCGCTCTGTTCCTTTACTCTTCTCTCTCTATAGTTCACCCTCCAGCTCCTTCTACAAATGCTTCAACCCTGGCATTTTCTGCTGCCTTCTCTGTGTTCTCATGGACCCTGAATGTACCTCTCTTACTATTTCCAAGGGTGACACTTCTATTGCATAGACTGTCTGTCACACTGTCAAGCACTTTATTACTTAATCTTTATAACAACCCTAGGGGGGTAGATATTATTATCATGTCCTCTTTCACAGATAAGGAACAGGCCCAGAGAGGTTAAGGAACATGCCAAAGGTCACACAGTGAGGAAGTGACAGAGTTGCAGCTTGAAACCTAGCAGCCTGGCTTCTGGGTCTGGGCTTGTAATCCCTAGACCTCCATTATAGGATTTATCCTACTTATTTCCTTTAGATGTGAGGTTGCCAAGGTCTGAGGTCACGTGTCCTTCATCCTCATGTCTGATGGGGAAGAGAGTGCTTGGCCTGAACACTTATTGTCAGCAGAGCTCCCCATTGCTCCCCTCTGTGGGTGGTGCCAGGGCAACTGTATTCATCCTAAACACCATCATCTCTTGTCTATGTGCATGCTAAGTCGCTTCAGTCATGTCTGACTCTTTGAGACTCCATGGACTGTAGCCCGCCAGGCTCCTCTGTCCATGGGACTGTCCAGACAAGAATACTGGTGTGGGTTGCCATGCCCTCCTCCCGGGGATCTTTCTGATCCAGGGATCAAATCTACTTTTCTTACGTCTCCTGCATTGGCAGGCACCTGGTAAGCTCTCATCTCTTGCCTATAGCCTCCTAAATGGTACTCCTGTTTTCATTCAAATGGAAGCACTGCACCCTCCCTGGCCCTGTTTGAGTGTGAACCTTGAAAAAAAAAATAAATCAAATTCCATCTCTTTCTTTCTCAAAAACCCTCCCATGGCTTCCCAGACTCCCCCATGAACTGAAAGACCCTCCGTTCTCTGGCCTCAACTCTGAAACACTCTTTCTTCTTTTAAGTCTCAGGCCCACTGATCTCCAGGTAACTCCTAGCACACACTTAAGGGCCTTTGTGCCTTCTGTTCTCTCTCCTGGAACATGCTTCCTTAGACCTTCACTTCTTTCAAGTCTCTGATCAAATGTCCACCTCCTTAGAGATCCTTTCCCTTCCCATCTTATTAAAAAGTACTCTGTTCATTTCTTTTCCCCTTATTCCATGGCTAGAGTACCTGGGTTTCACTTTCAGCATACCCACTGGGATGGAAATGTTTATTTCTTCCCTTCCTTCATTCCCATTATTCATTTTCCTTATTTCTTTTAGAAACGGAGTTCTCTCTGAAATTTAATCTGGCTACATGGCCACTCAGGTAGAGACTTCATTTCTCTGACTCCCTTGCAGCTAGGTGAGCCCATAGGCTGAGCTTGGGCTGATGGACTGTGTGTGGAAGTGATGAGTGTCACTCTGGTGTGTCCACTTGCCCTGGTCTTTTGTGCTCTCTTTTCCCATCTCACAGAATGTCGTGTGGCTGGGAAGCTGAGCTAGCTTTGACCCTACAGAGAGGACTACCTCCTGTGGAATGGCAGAGAAACAAAGTGGGAAGATCCAGAGTTCCTGAATGATCTTGTGGGACATAACTTTCCATTGACCCTGGACTACCCACCTACCCCTGAGCTGTTATGACAAAAATAGACTTCCATTTTTATTTGGACCTCTATATGTTGATGTCTCTGTTACAACAGTTCATTTTGTATCCTAACCAATATAATAATTTACCAGCCATGAGAACTTAAGCAAGTTATTTAGCTTCTCCATGCTTCTGTGTTTTCATTACCAAATAGAGATAATAATACATACTTCACGGTATTGTTGGGAGAGTTTAGTGTATTAATACATGAATGGGGCTTGTAACAAGCTCTCAATCCACATTGGCTGCTATTATTTATTCATTTTCATAACTCTTATATATGTATATTGCATACATATATAATGTATGTCCTTGCTTACTTGTTTTTTAAAATTCTTATTTATTTATTTATTTTTATTTTTGGCTGCACTGGGTCTTCATTGCTTTGCATGGGCTTTCTCTAGTTGCAGTGAGTGGGGACTACTCTCTAGCTGTGGTGCGCAGACTTATTATTGCAGTGGCTTCTCTGGTTGCAGAGCACAGACTCTAGGCATGATGGCTTCGGTAGTTGCAGCTCATGGGCTCAGTAGTTGCGGTTCATGGCCTCTAGAGCACAGGTTCAGTAGTTGTGGTTTAAAGGCATAGTTGCCCTGCAGAATGCGGGATCTTCCTGGACCAAGGATCAAACCCAAGGTCCCTGCATTGCAAGGCAGACTCTTAACCACTGGACCACCAGGGAAGCCCTTACTTGTCTACTGACTATCTCCCTCCATTATAATGTAAGCACCTTCATGCAGGGACCAGCCTGACTTTACTTCCAACTGTAGCCCCAGCTTTAGAACAATACCTGGTGCAGAATAGAAACTCAACAACTGTTGTTAAATAAGTGAAAAGGGATGAGTGCTTGTATTCATTTTCTTATTCCTTTCCTTTCCTTACTAATTAATTCATTCTACTCACTCCAACTCAAAAGCATGGTGTGTTTTATCTGCTCACACAGTCATCTCATAAGGCTGCAATAAGCATACGTTTCAGCTCAGTCCAGCTGAACTGAGCCGTGAGGCCTCTGCCTTCTGCTTAAGTACAAACTGCCAGGACCTCTCACGGATGCTTTCTTCCCTCCCTATCCACCCTGACAGCTATGAACTCACAATTTCCTCCCCTGATTTCATCATGAGATGGGAGACAAGCTGCATCCCAAAGCTTTATTGCTCTGCGGCAACCTCTCCTTGAACAAACCATCATCTTGCCTCCTCCCAGCCTTTTCCCTCTTCTTACTGTGTCCTGAGTGTCCCTGAAAAAAGGTTTTGGCTGTGCTGTGTCTTCGTTGCTATGTGAGGATTTTCTTTATTTGTGGCAAGAGGAGGGCTCCTCTTCCTTGAGGTGCTTGGGCTTATCATTGCAGTGACTTCCTTTGCTGCAGACCACGGGCTAGGACACCCAGGCTACAGTAGTTGTGGTGCATGGGCTTAGTTGCCCCATGGCATGTGGGGTCTTCTCTGACCAGGAGTCAAACTCATGTTGCCTGCATTGGCAGGTGGATTCTTAACCACTGGACCACCAGAGAAGTCACCTAGAAACTTCTACCTTGTTAGAATCATCCATGACAGGAAGGTATCCTTGTATTAGCTATGTAATAAAAAATTATAAAAAATATAAAAAAGAGAAATCCCTACTTGGCTTCCATAGAAAGAAGGCCAGAGGGAATGGCTAATTGCTGGCAGTCACAGCCACCTCTGCTCTGTCCCCTCTTGGCTAGGGCATGGTCATTCTGGTGTCCTGGGCTGCTCACCCTAAGTTCCCACGTCCCTCATCCCTCTTTGTCCAGGTGGCCGGCCATAGGGTGCTGTCTTGTGGGGCAGGTGTGGAAGGCGGCAGCCTGCTGGAGACCAAAGCAGCCTGAGACAGAAGCCCCAGCTCCTCTGTAAGTGCTCTGACCTCCTGTCTGGAAGCACGTTGACTGCCCCATTCATTCACACAAACTGGCAGAATATTTTCGAATAAATCATGAGAGTGACAGTTACATTCTCTAAACCACACTGGAAAAAGGATTATGGTATTTACTGTGGGGACAGGAAGATTGATTCTCACCCAGAAAATCTGCCAGGTTCTTGATTTAGGGAGCCGGTGATCAGCACAGGTTAGCTCTGATTGATATTGGCTTGCCTTTCCCATGGGTTCCTCTCACTCCAGGGAACACTTTGGGTGGGACAGCTTTGGGGTCACGACTGTCCTGCTGGTTCTTTGCAAGATGGCCCAGCAGGGTGATGAACATGGGCAGAGTTCACTACCCCGAGGCTGTCTCCTGCCATGCCCTCAACCCTGATCCCTGCTCCAATGGCCCCTGCTACCTGCTGGATAAAACCCAGCTCCTAAGCCTGGAGTTGCAGAACCTCTTGGGTGGAGCTAGTGCTTCTACTGCAGCTCTCTCTCCCATCACCCCTCCCCACCATGCATGCTCTGATCGTGGTTTTCTCATGATGTACTTCGCACATGACTGTCCCTTTCCTATGGTGAGGGACGAGCATAGAAACCAGAGATCATCCCTGCCCTTGGACAGTTCAAAGTCTGGTGAAGGACAGGGACTCATAATCAGTCCCATATGTAGGTCCCATGACACACGGGACTGATATGTCCAAGGGTGGACCGAGGAGGCAAGGAAGAGGCACCATCCACACCTCGCCTCCTCTGCCCTCTGTGTGCCCACAAAGTCTTTGGGTTACCTTATCTCTTCTTGTCCTTGTCACCTTACTCATCATGCATATATGCTACTTCTATATTTCATCAGTGTTTAGCACATGGCCTGGGACATACTTGTATTCAATAAATGTGCACTGAACTGAATTATTGGTTGCCTTTGTCCTGGACTTAGTCCCCTTGGGAGTGAGCTAACAAGAGCTCCAGATACACTTGTTTATTCCTTCCTACAGGAATCACTGAAGGGTCAGTGGACTGTGTAATCAAGACAACTCATCCTTTAGGTCAGTGGGGTTTCAAACTAGCCATGGACTCAGATATTCTTGAGAATGTTCAAGAACCAGTCTTCTACCTACCCCTTGTATCTTGCAACAGGCTCCAAGTTTCCCTATTTCCACTTAAAACCTGCCCTTCCAAACCTACTTCCCCTAACCAGATTGTTTTTGGTTTGGATTTGGTTTCTGCCTGTAAACCAGCCTTTATCCTGGGATCCCTTCGGCTCTGCCTCCAACTCCCTGTGGCTTTTCTTCCAGCCAGTCTTCTACGGGAGATATTGCCAGGATCCACCATAATCCAGCCAGTATCAAGGGCTCTGTGAGGCTCTGAAAAGAGGGTAAAATACAGACTCACACTCAGTTCCACCATTTATTGGCTAGGTGAGCTCAGGCAAATTATTATGTCTCTGAGTCTTATTTTGAGGTATAATAGCTAACTTTGCATGGTTGGTGTGAAGTACTCATGTCAAGGTAATAACTTATCTCTCTTTGGTGACCTTGAAAAGTCACCCTTTGATTAATACCACAGTTACCCCTGCCAACCTCTATCTACTGGGCCTCTCTGCATCTGGGAGACCCTGTAATGCTAGTTTGTGTGTCTTAAATGCCGTGCCCAGCTGTCCCTCCGCTGTCTTGCCTGTGATGGCTCATCAGGGCCTTTGATGTTCATGGGCCCCACTGTTTTCTACCAGGGACCCTCTCAGCTGAAACCCGTGCTCCAATGCTTTGTCATCCCAAACCCAAACCCAAGCACGAGGCATCCTTCTCTTAACTCTCTACAGCCCAGTCTAGAAGAAGCTTCAACTTCAGATAACACGTTCCTAAGGGTTCCAGGTTCATAGAAGGGAATGATATTACAAATATTATAGCTTATGTAGAGGGGGCTGCATTTGGATGCCAGGGGCTCGACGACTCCCTGGGGACCCTTCAGAGCAGTGGCTGCTTTGCTTCTAGTGTTCTCTATGGGACAACAGGAAGCTAGCTCAGCTCAGAGAGGCTGGATGCTTCTCCCTCCATCAGATGTCCCTCTTACTCTTCCCCACTTCCTGCCCTGGGACCAGCTATTTCCCAGCATATCTGACAGTGGAATATCCACTCCCTTCAACGGAAGCCCCACTCTGCAGGCATGTAGATGCAGTGGGCTTCATCCTAAATAATTTCATTCAAAGGACACTGAGAAGAAAGAAGGCTGAATGCCAAGGAATTGATGCTTTTGAGCTGTGGTGTTGGGGAAGGCTCTTGAGAGTCCCTTGGACTGCCAGGAGATCAAACCAGTCAATGCTAAAGGAAATCAATCCTGAATATTCATTAGAAGGACTGATGCTGAAGCTCCAATACTTTGGCCACCTGATGCAAAGAGCCAATTCATTAGAAAAGACCCTGGTTCTGGGAAAGATTGAAGGCAGGAGGAAAAAGGGACGACGGAGGATGAGATGGTTGGATGGCATCACTGACTCAATGGGCATGAGTTTGAATAAGCTCTGGGAGATGGTGATGGACAAGGAAGTGTGGTATGCTGCAGTCAATGGGGTCACAAAGAGTTGGACGCTACTGAGTGACTGAATGACAACAAACAACTTCATTCCAAGGACACCGAGAGTTCCATCCAGTTCACTTTCCCAGTCTTTCCTCCATCAGCAGGTGAAGCTGGTAGCATTAGCACCCTCTCTTTGAAGCCAGCTTCCTTTCCTATAAAGAACTGCCCAGAAAAGGATCCACATTTTCCCTGGGACCAGCACCACTTTGGAGCAGAGTTCATATGAAAGCAAAAAGTTGTTTGTATTTTTTTTTCACAGCTTCTGCATCTCCCTCTCCTGCCCCTCCCTCTTCATGAGGAGGAGGCAAGAAAGTCTCCCCAAGAGAACCCTTAAATTCTTAGTTGAAAAGATTTGTATTTAGGTTAATGGTGATTTCACAGTTTTCCCCAAGAACAACCAGTGAGTATGTGTGTAACTAAAAAGCACATCATGATGATTCTCCTAAAATAAAGGAAGAGTTTGCTCCCTAAAGATGGATGCAAGATTCTTGGGAGCAAATATCAAGATGTTGCAACTTTTTCAACACCAGGGCTCCCCCACTTCTCGACTCAATGTGCTAAGTTTTCATGACCCTGAATATCCAGGGGCAGGAAGCAGACCCCTCCCTTTATTACATCTGAGCCCCCTGGAGAATTACAGACTTCCAGGTAGGTAGGAGGGGCTTCCCTGGTGGGTTAGCGGTAAAGAGTCTGCCTGCAGTGCAGGAGTTGCAGGTTCAATCCCTTCTCCAGGGTAGGGAAGATCCCCTGGAGAAGGAAATGGCAACCACTCCAGTATTCTTGCCTGGAGAATCCCATGGACAGAGGAGCCTGGTGGTCTACAGTCCCTGGGGTCACAAAGAGTCAGACACGACTGAGCACATACACACACACAGGTAGGTAGGAATCATGGGATTACCCTGTTTGTCCCTGAGAATCAGGAGACCTCCTGTGAACATTCCATCAGATGACCTCTTAGGTCTGGCTGGCATGCCTTTCACAGCAGGGAACTCCTGACTTCTTAGACTGGCCCATCCCTGACCAGCTCTGATGGTCACATCACCTTCCTCAACTTCTGAAGCTGGTTCAGTTCCAGCCCCCAGGGCCACACAGAAATCTACTGATCTTCCTGGGATATCACCCCATCGATGTGCCCACTGAGAACATATTCTTTGATTTGATCTTCTCTAGGCTGGGGCTGAGTACCCAGTTACCAGCCTCTCAGTTCCCCAAGCCCAGGTCCACAGCTTTCCGTTATTTGACGTCTTCAGTCCTTCCCCACTCCAGCCTTCCCCTGGGGCCATGGCTCATCTGCTGGCTCCTTCCCATCACCTGCCCAGTGGGGGAAGAGCAGGGTGTCCCAGCTATTGCCCCAGTCCTGATGAATACACTTCACATTCAGGCAACCTTATTTCTCATTGGTAATTTCTGACACTTGTGTCATGGGCTGGCTCTGATAGACCTGAGAGCTGACTGACCCAGATGTGAGCATTGCAACACATTTGCACTCATGCCTTTTAATATCAAGTACAATTCTTGTCTAAATGGAAGCAGAGTGATTGGTAGGGGAGGAAAACTTTTCCCTTCTTCCCTCTCAGTTCTTTGACTGGTTTAGTAATGAAACTATGACTTCACTGGTGGTCCGGTGGTTGAGAATCTGCCTGCCAACTGAGGGGACACAGGTTCGATCCCTGGTCCAGGAAGACCCCACATGCTGTGGAGAAACTGGGTCCATATACTGCAGCTACTGAAGCCCACACGCCCTAAAGCCCGTGCTCTGCAACAAGAAAAACTCCTGCAATGAGAAGCCCACACACTGCAACTAGAGAGTAGCCCCTGCTCACTGCAACTAGAAAAGAGCCCACACAGCAATGAAGACCCAGCACAACCAAAAATAAATAAATTAAAGTTTTGTAAGAATAATGAAATTGACTTAAGACAGATTAATGGGAAAAAAAAAACAAATGTGTTTCATATGTGTGGCATCCTCAAAGATATGCGACTCAGAGAAGTGACCAAAGCAGACAGCCTTTATGCCCTTTAGACCAAGAAACAATACATTTGTGAAGAATTGACAAAATAAAGGGGTTCAGGCTTGCGTGTGTGCTAAGTTGCCTCAGTTGTGTCGAACTCTTTGAGACCCTATAGATTGGAACCCGCCAGCCCCCTCTGTCCATGGGCTTCCCTAGGCAAGAATACCGGACTGAATTGCCATGCCATCATCCTCCAGGAGATCAAATCCACCTCTCTTACGTCTCCTGCATTGACGGGCGAGTTCTTTACCACTAGCACCACCTGGGAAGCTTGGGCTAATTAGTGAAGAGGTAAGAAGGTTTGTTACGTAGCCTTGTGTGAAAGTCGCTCAGTCGTGTCCAACTCTTTGTGACCCCATACAGGGAAGTTACCTTGCACACAGGAGATTTATTTCCTTTTTTCAGGGGGAAAAAGGAAGGTCAGAGTGTCTTTCCTGCACCTGCTGTTTCTTAAGTAACTATAATTCAGTACAGTGACTATGCCAAATTTGGTATATGGGGGAGCATCTCCTGCTCCTCTTCAGATTCTAGTGGCCCCACGAGGAGAATTCTGGAAATGTAAAGGCCGAACATCTATCTGCCTCTCCCTCCCCTGAGTGCCTCTTTTGTGTGGAAGCAAACCTGTTTGCCAAGAACCAGTTTACCAGTTTGGCTTCCCTGGTGGCTTAGACAGTAAAGAATCTGTCTGCAATGCAGGAGATGTGGGTTCGATCTCTGGGTCAGGATGATTCCCTGGAGAAGGAAATGGCTACCCATTCCAGTATTCTTGCCTGAAAAATTCCATGGACAGATGGAATTCTGGTGGGCTATGGTCCATGGAGAAGGGATAGGCTACCCACTCCAGTATTCTTGGGCTTCCCTGGTTGCTCAGCTGGTAAAGAATCCACCTGCAATGCGGGAGACCTGGGTTCAATCCCTGGGTTGGAAGATCCCCTGGAGGAGGGCATGGCAACCCACTCCAGTATTCTTGCCTGGAAAATCCCAGTGGACAGAGGAGCCTGGTGGGTTACAGTCCATGGAGAAAGTTGGACACGACTGAGCAACTAACACTTTCATATCTTTTCAATTGGCAAACTATTTAGAAAATCTGAATATTGTTCTAGTCATGTTGCCCTTTTTGGGCATCTGAGTCTGAGTTGCTTGCAGGTGTTGAGTTTGGGAGGGGGCTTCCCCTTGCACTCAGTTCTCCCAGGAGCAGAGAGGCATCCTCTTGGGTCTCAGCAGAGGTCTGCCTGATCAGTCACCTGTGCCCCTTGCTCCAATCAGTCTGTGACAACCTGTCCTGGCTGCAGAGCTGTGAGCAGACAAAGAAATTCGCCACAGCTAAGGCGGAACAGAAACCAGAGGGAGGCAGACCCAGGGGAAGACCTGGGACAGGTGTCTCTTCCTGAAATAGAGCTGGGCAAGGGCCAGGTGACAGCTTAACCAAAACAGAATAAGAGCTTCTGAGGAGAGCCAACAGGAACAAAGGCTTTCTGAAATTGAAAAAAAAAAAGTAGTTCTTGAATTTCAAACTGTAGATATGAATTAGAAGATTGTCCCTTTTGAGAATTATAATCATAGTGGCTTACAAGATCAGCTGTAGAAGTATCTTAAAGGAGAGCCTTGATACAGAGAGAAACCAGGGAGAGAGAAAGAGGGGGAGGTTTCTAACAGGCAAAGGGAGCTTGGGTGCAGTGGGATGGAGCAAAGTCATCATTGATCCCCTGTTTTAATATAGCAACAGAAGAATACGGAATGTTTTGTGCATGTAATGATTAAGAGAGTCCTCATTAATAGAATGACAATCAAGAGAGAATTGTCAAAATAATGGGGGGGGATAGGAATAAGTCATTAACTCCACAGAGCTAGATAAATTAAGGAAAGGGGAAAAGAAAATAGCAACAAAGTAAACAGTAACCATCATGTAAGAAGGAGAAATGAGCAGAGGGCCAGTTGTTTCAGTGAGACTGAATTGGCTGAGTTCCCAGATTCAAAGGTGGAAATGGTGGATTGTGTTAAGAAACCAATCTTGGCTTTACATTGTCTAAAGAATCTCACCTAGGAATGTCAAGTGTACAGCCACTATGGAGAACAGCATGGAGATTCTTTAAAAACCTGAAAATAGAGTTACCCTGTGATCCAGCAATCCCAGTCCTGGGCATATACCCGGAGAAAACTCTAATTCAAAGATGCATGCATCCCAATGCTCATAGCTGTGCCGTTTACAGTAGCCAAGACACGGAAACAACCTAAGTACCCATCAGCAGAGGAATGGATAAAGACGATATGGAGTGTACATATATCTATGTCTCTGTCTCTCTATATATACACACACGTGTGTGTGTGTGTGTGTGTGTGTTAGTCGCTCAGTCATGTTCAACTCTGTGCGACCCCATGGACTGCAGACCGCCAGGCTTCTCTGTCCATGGAATTCTCCAGGCAAGAATATTGGAGTGGGTTGCCATCGCCTTCTCCAATATACATACATATATATATATACACAATGGAATATTAGTCTTAAAAAAGAATGAAATAATGCCATTTGTAGCAACATGGATGAACTTAGAGGTCATACTAAGTGAAGTAAGTCAGACAGAGAAAGACAAATGATATGATATCACTTACATGTGAAATCTGAAAAATAATACAAATAAACTTATTTACACAACAGAAATAGGCTTATAGACATAGAAAACAAATTTGTGTTACCAAAGGGGAAAGGGTGGGGGAAGGGATAAAGTAGGAGCTTGGGATTAACAGATACATGTACTATATATAAAACAGGTAAACAACAAGGTCATACTGTTTAGTACAGGGAACTATATTCAATATCTTGTAATAATCTATAATGGAAAAGAATCTGAAAAAGGACATATATTCCATATAATGGAATCACTTTGCTGTATTCCAGAACTAACACAAGACTGTAAATCAATTAGACTTCAGTTAATAAAAAAGAATCTCACTTAAAGTGATTAAGAAAGGTCAAAAATTAGTTGGTGGGCAAAAAGATGCTAAGAAAGTGCCTCAACCGTTAAAAAAAAAAAGCACAAGAAATGGAGGCAGCAGTAATACTGAAGTGGAATTGAAGGTAGAAGATATTACATGGGATTGATACCATGACAAACAGAAACAGAATGAATCATAGTAATAAATACGCGTAGAACTCTTGCCATGCACACAGGACTATGGACTTTAAAGAACAAAGCCATACAACCCTTGCCACAGCCCAGTAAGGTAGATAAATCATTATCCCCATTTTACAGATGCATAAACTGAGGCTTAGACAGCTTAAACAGCTGGTCCTAGGTCTCAAAGTTGAAAGCCATACTCTTAACCAGAACCTCTCCTTTCCCTTCACTTCACTGGAGCAAGGCACAACATTCTCTCCAGGGCCAGCACTTGATGTGGAGTTAATTCTACCAATATTATGTGGTATATATGATATATAACCCTTTTTAACATTTTTAACAATTTCCAAAATATCACCAATTGATTTGTTTTCAATGCAACGATTCCATCTCATTCATCACGGCCACTGTGCTGCCTACATCTTTTATTTTTGTGATAAAATCTCTGCTAAACTCGTTGGGTCCCTACCTCCTCTGCCTTCATAAAGACACCTTAAAATGATTCAGGCTCTTGCCCATCAAACCTTGACGGCCAGAATCAATGACTTTTCCTCCACGTGGGACTAATGGGTGCCTTTAGCCCCATGATGATTTCCACATATCGAAACATCTGTGAGGCAGTAGAAGTTCAATGTGATTCAAATACTCTGGTTCATATGAGCTGGCATCAAGGTAATTATAAAGTAATTCAATTAATTAAAAGTAAAACATAATTAAACCAAAAAGGATTTTGCAGCAGTCTCTCCTGGGTCACTCAGCTTAGCTGAGGTGATATACTAGACCAGACTTCTGCCTCTGCTACCAGAGGGCAAGGTGGAAATAAACTGAGCTTTCTGAACTTTCAACAGCAATTCATACTTCAGATTTCATCCCTTCCAGTACTTCTCAGTGTATAAGATCTGTTGTCCCTTCAGGATGGGGAACACATGTAAACCCATGGCTGATTCATGTCAATGTATGGCAAAAACTACTACAATATTGTAAAGTAATTAGCCCCCAACTAAAATAAATAAATTTATTAAAAAAAAAAAAAGATCTGTTGTCCCACCTAAGCCATAGCCATTTCAAGAGAAAAAAGGGGTGGAGATCGTAACATCGTCTTTCGCATATTTAAGAAACAACAGCCGATGTAAATCATATTTAATGTGTCTAATTGATATCTAATTATCTTGATATTGAATTGCCAGTAAAACCTGAAAGGTTGTAAATATCTGATATTGATAAGGAAGTCGTTATCACTCAGCAGTTACTTATTATTTTCGCCAATCTCAGTTAATTGCACGACAATGAAATTTATTTCCTATGAAAGCTTGGATCCTCTTCTAACAATTAATTGATCTCTAATCAGCGTAGGTTATCTTGTTAAATTCTATTAGGGCTTGTGTAGGGAGGTAGAACTGGAGACCCCCTAGCCAACTCTGTTTCTAGAGGCCCCTCTGGCTTTCTTGAATCCTGGAGTCCTTTGGGGAGGTAGCTAGCCTAAGGTTGGAGGTAAATGATGAATTACTGAATATTAGATAATCACTTGGGGAGCTTATAAAAATTCTCATGTCCAGGCCACTCCTGCCCTCCCCAAACAAAACACAATGAATCAGACTGTCTGGGAGTGGGACTGAAGGCTCAGTATTATTTAAACTTTCAGACTGATTTCAATGTGCATCTAGATTGAGAGCCAGGGTGACTCAGACTTGAGGTATATCGGGGATTGCGTGCACAGATGGTGGGTCCCCTGTCCTGTCCCATCAAGACTGCTGGTCAGCCATGATCTCTAGTCCAGCGTGGTCCCAGGGCACCTGGACCAGGTTCCTGCAATGCAGTTATGTCCAGTCCTTCCTTACCCCACTGCCTCCACCCAGCTTTTTGTGATCATCTTTCATCCTTTATTAATTTTTATTGGAGTATAGTTGCTTTGCAATGTTGTGTTAGTTCCACGTAAACAGCAAAGTGGGGCTTCCCTCACAGCTCAGTCCATAAAGAATCTGCCTGCAGTGCAGGAGACCCAGGTTCTATCCCTGGGTCGGGAAGATCTCCTGGAGAAGGAAATGGCAACCCACTCCAATATCCTTGCTTAGAAAATCCCATAGACAGAAGAGCCTGGTGGGCTGCAGTCCATGGAGTCTCAAAGAGTCGGGCATGACTGAGCAACTAACACACAGCAAAGTATATCAGTTATACGTATACACGTGTCCCCTCTTTTATTAGGTTTCCTTCCCAGTTAGTGTGGGCCATCTTTCAGTGTCCACTCTGTAAGTATGGACTCCCTCCTCTCCCTAGCAGCCAAGCCCACCTGAGCTTGGTCCGTGGCCCCAACCTCTTCCTCTCCCACCCCTCTCATCTCCTATCTTCTTGCTTATGCTTTTATTCCTCCCCTTTGAGTTCAACTCTTCCCCGAGCCTTGCGTGCCTGGGGCAGGGAGTCCCTTCTTTGTCAGCCCCACAGCATGGCAATGGCCACACTGGCTTGGGAGGCAGACCAGCTTCCCTGGGGTACAGGTTGTGGCTGCGTGGTCACCATGGACTCTGCAGTACCCAGCAGAGTGGTGGGCACTGCATAAATGTTCATCCAATGAGCGAAGTTTTAGAGGATAGGCACTCACCTGTCATGTATTCTTTGAAAGGAGAAAGAAATTACATCGCTCTGCTGGAAAACTGCGAGGAGTCCACTTGGCTACTTAATGAGGTATAGTTATCCCAGAGGAGTGGCATGGTTGGACAGATAAGGTGATGGGAGGGTGAGAGCGAGGCTGTCTTAGTGTATGGCAGTAAGAGGTGCACATGGGGAGCATGAGTGTGAGGGGTGTTTGTGAGCATTAGGACCTTGTGTGTACATGCATGAGTGTGCTCACATTTGTCTGTCTTGTCTTTGTGGGAAGGCCCCTGGTTTTGAACATTGCTTCTGTAGGCAAAAGAGAGCGTGTACTACGCGAGTCCATTTATATCCAGTTCTAGACGATGCAGGCTAACCAAGGGTGACAGAAAGCAGAACAGTGGCTGCCTGGGGATGCGGGGTGGGGAAGGCCAAAAGGGAGAGACTGCAGACTGGCCCAGGGACACTTCCGGGAGTGATGGATGTGTTCATGATTTTGAATGTGTGATGATTCCATGGGTCTATGCAGGTATCAAAATGCATCAAACGGGGCACTTTTAACTGTGAAGTTTACTAGAAGTCAATTCTATCTATTTTTTTTTTAATGAATGAAAAGTGCCCTCCTCAAAAAAAATTTAAGATTTCAGAAGTCAGTCTGGGTTCTCATCCTGGCTTTCTGGCTTCCTAGCTGGAAACCAGGGCAAGTTGCTTAAGATCTCTGTGTCTCAGTGTCTCATCTCTAAAATGGGAATAATCAGCCACTTACCTCTAGAGTTGTACAAGATAATAATGAAATAAGGATAGGCAAAGTACTTATGCCAACGTCTGGCTCATTTTTACTAGTTAATAAATGGTACCTATTATTATTACTTGGGCATTATTACATGAACTTGGGCAAACTCCAGGAGACAGTGAGAGAAAGGGAAGCCTGGCTTGCTGCAGTCCGTAGGGTCATTGAAGAGTTGGACACAACTGGTGACTGAACAACAGCGACAATATTATTGTTACTGTTAGTGGGCATGCCTGGATAAGTGCAAATATGTTGTGTGTACACAACATATGTTGGTGTGTCTATATAGGAGCAGAAGTGTGAGATATGAGCCTGTGAGTCTGTGTGTATCCAGGAGGGAGTAAGGAGGGCTGTGGATTCGTGAGTTCAGACGTGAATCCTTCCTCCTCCGGGCCATCATTACAGCTTTCTCCTCCTCCACAGACTGCATGGGTATTGATTTTTTTAACAGTTACTAAATGGCTACATTTACTGACTCATTCCGTCTTTTATCATATCCAATAACACAGTGCATTTTGGAAATCGCATCTTCCCGGTTCCTTCATGACTTCTGCAAATCAAATTTATTTTACCATTGAAAATCTCAAAAGGAGTTGGCCAAAAGAAACAGGGAACTTTCTGGGGTGGCAGCACCTTGAAGCTGGCTGGTTCTCATACTTCAGTGAAGGAGGCTAAAGCTCCCCACCATTCCAAGTGGATGCACTTCCTGTGAATTTCCTAAAGATGAGAGGGAGTCAGATCATCACCTTTTAGAAGAGATGCCTTGGACCTGCCTGGAGTGGGCATACGCGGGACTATCAGAGGCCTTTGAGGACCAATTTGGCATCATCAGGTTGACTTCTGGAGCCCCGTCTGTGCCGCCCTGTGCTGGGGGCTTGAGGGGTAAGAGGCGTGTCAGTATCCTTGCCTCAGGGATGTCACAGATGAGAACAGTAGAGACCCAAGCCTGGCCCTGGCTCTGGGGATGTTTCTCCAGATGAGGTTTGCACACAGTGACGTGAGGACAGGGTCCGCAGGGTGGACTTCGGGATTGGACTGCTCTGGGCTTGCTTTGAGTCTCAGTCCTGCCACCCAGCAGCTGTGCAGCCTTGATTAGGTTGCTTAACTTCTCTGAGAGTCTCACCTGCAAACTGGGATCAGGGCACCTCACATGTTGGCCCCCACTTCCAGGTTCTCAGTTATAAATGTTAAGTCTGAATTTTGAGTCTAGACCTACTCAGGGGACTCAGACATCTTTTTATGAAGATCACAGGTGTTCTAGGCCCCATGTCTCTGGTGTTAGGGGGAATACCCACTATCTGGGACCGTGAGACATCCCAGTTAGAGGGCATTAAAAAGGTCATAGAGGATTTGTGTTAGGAGATTTTCGACAGGGTTTAAGGAAGAGGAGCTTTGCTCTAGGTTGGATGCTATCAGAAAGTGAAGGTAATTCTGTGGTTTGGTATCTCAGTAATTTTTTTCTCTAAGGTGAGAGGAAGAGAGAGAGGAACTGCAGTCACTCACATTAGCCAGAGGGGGATATTTGGTCATTTTCATGGTTTGGATAATGTTCGTGTGTTGTCTGTGTTCCGACATGATTATAAGGAGTCTTGGTTTTGTCTTGAAGTAAGAGTCTCCTTGTCTATTGCTGGTATCTTGTGAAATCATTTATGCTCAAGAGGAGAATGCCAGGGGCCTCCCTAAGGGTGACAGCGGTTGTTTCCTCTCCAGACCCCCAGTCTCGGGATGGGGACCAACCTGATCACTAGTGAACATTCTCAGCTCACAAACTTGGCCATGGAAACAAAAGAAACAATTTTGCTAAAACTCAACCTTATTTCTCTTTCAAGCCTTCCTTCAGCTGGGTAACAGGAACTTAGTCAGTTTCTTTCTGGCTTTCTCTGTGGTTGCATCCCTGTGTTCAGGAGGGCTGACACAGAGGTGGAGCAGGGCTGACAATGTGAAATGAAAATTCTAGGTGATATGCTCTAGGGTGGGTGAGACAGAGAGAGTGGACAGCTAGAGGGAATAAAGGTGCTAAGGTTTTTGTCTCAGTCAAGCAGAGAGATGTATTAACAGATTAATGTTATGAGTTGCTGAAAAATAATGTGATTGAATAATAATTTAAAGATACAGAAGCTAAAAATAGAATATTTGCGACTTCTTTGGCGGTCCAGTGGTTAAGACTCCATGCTTCCACTGTAGGGGTCATGGGTTCAATCACTCATCTGGGAACTAAGATCCTACATGTGTGTGGCATGACCAAGTAATAAACAAAGCAAATTCATTAAAAAATAGAATATATGATCCCCAATCCAGTAGAGGAGAAATACCTATAATAACAACAAAAACTTGGTCAGGCCAATGGAAACTGGGAAAGGAAAAGAAAAAAGAAAAAGTCAGGAAAATAGAAAACAAAGTAAGACAGCAGAAATAAGTGTAAATATATCATCAATTATAATAATGGCAAGCATATTAAACTAACCAATTAAGAGATTCTTAAATTAGGTTGTAAACAGTCAGCTGCCTGCTATTTAAGAGCAAAATGGCTAAAACCAAATGATACCAAGGTATTAAAAACAAAGACATAAAACAATAATAGATCTGCAAAAGAAATTACTGCCCAATAAAATTGAACTGAAAGTGTAAGATATTAAAAGTAACAATGACAGGCATTTCATAGTGTGATTCGAACATTAACCCTAAAATATATAAAGCAAAATCTGAAATGATTACAGGGGAAGGTTGACAAAACAATAAGCATGGTGGGTGAATTTAGCACATCTTTCTCCGGAGCTGATAGATTAAAAACCGTATGTGCTCATCTAAAAACCATGTGTGCTCGTCTATGTATCTAGTCTCTTATCCAATGGCTCAGCAGGTAAAGAATCTGTCTGCAATGCAGGAGACATGGGTTCGATCCCTGGGTTGGGAAGATCTGCTGGAGAAGGAAATGACAACCCACTCTAGTATTCTTGCCTGGAAAATCCCCCAGACAGAGGAGCCTGATGGGCTACAATCCATGAGGTCGCAAACAGTTGGGCACGAATGAGCACATAAACTCAACTCATGTATGTATAGAAGTGTAAATGTGAATCCCACAAATAGCAAATACATGTGGGGAAAGGCTATGTATTAGATCATGAAAGAAGTCTCCATAAATTTCAAAGAACCTTCATTATCAACAGATCCTTTATCCAGCATGCAATAAAATTAGTAATCAACAGCAAAGAGATGATCTGTGTATATGTTTGAAAACGAAAAACACACTTCTAAATTATCCATGGGTTCAAAAAGAAATTTACAACAGAAATTAAGAAGCATTTGGAACTGAAAATAAGGAAGACACTACATAATCAAGCCTGTCTGATGCAGTTTAACTGGTTTTTAGAGGGGTGATTTATACTCTTGAACGCATTTATTAGGAAATTAGAACAGCTGCATGTAACTTACAACCCAAGCAATCAACTCAAGAATCTACAAAGAAATAAGGGAAACTAGAAAGAAGGAAATAATAAAGGTAATGATAGGAGTGACGAAACAATAAAGCAAATGATGGAACATCCACAAAAATAAAGACATCCACAAACTAAAAGTGAGTTTTTTGGAAAGACTGATACTTTAACAAACCTTGGTATGACTGATCCAGTAAATAAGAAGGCATAAATGAACAATATTCAGAATGAAAAGAGGAAATGTGTACAGATAGAGATTTTTGACCTTGGAAGATCACCACAGATTACCAGGTGCTGATTAGAGGGAAATTCTGGAGGATGCTTTTTTTTTAAATTATTTATTTATTTGACTGTGCCAAGTCTTAGTTGCAGCATGTGGGATCATCTAGTTTTGGCATGTGGGATCTAGTTCCCAGGCCAGGAATCAAACCTGGGCCCTCTTCATTGGCCCTCTTCACAGAGTCTTAGCCACTGGACCACTGGGGAAGTCCCTGGAGGATGCTTCTTGATGCCACTTACATTCCACCCTTTGAGGATCCAATCATGTTCACCAAAGCAATGAGGCCGGTGTGGGTGGCTCTTGGCTACTTACTAACTGTGCAACTTGGAGCAAGTCTCTTAACCAATCTGGGTCCATCTTCAAGCTGAGGGTCATCATAGTGCTTATGTCGTGAACTGCAAAGAGGAAATAAGATAAGGGATGTGAAGGTTCTGGCCCACGGCTTGTTAAAGAGCACTCAGTAAATGCAAGTGGAGGTGGTGACGACAATGATTATCAGTATTGATTACAGCAGTAAAGCAGCACAAGATGATGGGCTAGAAGAGGAAGGTGGGAGGATGAAGATGAAAGGCAGGTTCAAGTCAGTTTATGAGGTGCCATAGATGTCACCCCCAAAGGTGTACTTCACTCTAGATGTGCCAAGGAGACACCAAAGGCTTTTGAGTTGGGACCTGAATAAAATGGGGCATCATCTAGTGAAAGGGAGGGATATGTGAGGGTCAGCCATGGTGGGGGGAATCCCAGGGGAGAAAACATTTGTAGGTCCTGATCTCCCACTATATCGTGGATCGTGCCACCACCTAAAATCTCTCCTTTTCTTTTTTTTGCTATTCTAAGCCCTTTTTAACTTACTCTGTTGCCTGGCATCCTAGCTCTGTGTGTGTGCACCACCATGCTTGTGCACACGTGTGCATCTATGTGTTTAAATACAGGAAGTCACTTCAAGCAGAAGAGTAGTTTTACACAAATTCACTCCCTGGCCATGTTTATGAGCAACCATCTGTTCTCTAAACAGGGGCTTGGGTGGAAGAATATTTATCTAACTGGGCTAATTAGAAGAGCTCTCTTCCTGCTTGGATGGAAAGCTAGAATGCGAGCAATGTGGGTTTTCTCCAGTCACGTCCACTGTGGAATTGGCTGGCCTTGCTGCTCAAAACAGCTTCAAAGGATGCAGCTGCTGCGTTTAATTTCCCTATCACTCTGCCTCCTCAACACACTGCCCGCTCAGAGGATGCAGAGAATGCCAGCCCTGATGAAGCTTAATAAAATGTGCTGCAGAAAGTCAGTCTCCTGTCGAGTGAGACCTGCCTGCTTCTTTAAATTAAAATAACCTTTTGTTTAAAAAAACCCTAATTCTTAGAAAAATATAAGGGCTGGTTGATGAGTCAGTGTCGCTGAACCCCCCAATCCACATCTTTATTCATATTCCAGACCTTGCTGTCCTCCACAGTCACACCTGAAGCTGTTCCCAAGAGCTCACCCCCTTCCTTTTCCATCTGTGCTTGGTTGGAAAGGGGCTGAATCAATACAACAAGCATTTATGAAACACGTGCTACAGTGGTCCCAGGTGGAGCATGAAGTATCCACTGATGGGTGAGATGTACTCTTAGCTCTCAAGTGTCTGCAGGGGAAGGTGGGTAGACCAGATATCAGTAGAGTGTGACGTGCGCTCTTACTGGGAAATGTAGGAAGAGCAGTGGGAACCAGTAGGCTGTTGGCTGATCTCAAATGGCCTTGGCTGGAGCACTAAAGAGACTTGGCTCTTTTTCATGTGACTCATCCTCTGTAGCCAAGTCCAAGTACATTCTCTAGATCCAGGATGCCTGATGGCTGAGTTTGGGCTCACGTTCACAGTGGGGTCTGGCTAGGAGCTGGCTGGGAATAATTTCTCAGGAGTCTGTGTGTGTGTGTGTGTGTGTGTGTGTGTGTGTGTGTGTGTGTGTTGGACTCAACCCTCCGCAAAGGGTCATGACATTGTCTCCAGCACCTCTCTCCCTCCACATGCTGGCCCTGCCCACAATTGGAAGAGCTCTAAATGGCTCAATGCAGTAATAACCCATTTTTATCACCAGAGCCTGACCTAGCCCTTCACTTTGGTGCACAAAAGGGAGAGGCTCTGCCAGCTCCTTGGGCTTGGCTCCTGGCCCCTCCCCTCCTCTCAGCCCCCATCCTCAGGCGCCCCTTGTCCTCTCACTCAGCCTTTCTCCTCAACTGTAAGTGGAGGGCTATGATGCCCCTGCACAGGTTGCCTTGAGCATTAAATGATAAAACAGTGAAAGCAAGCATTCCTGCGGTTTGTTATATGCAGAAACTTTCCAGAATTTCACCTATATCTGTTCATTTAATCCTCATAACAACCCTATGGGAGGGCGGGTGGAAGAGTGAAGAGGTGACTGGGTAGCAACCTGACGGTGGAGGTGGGTTTGGTCAGGTTGGTGGGGTCCAGACCGTCCAGGGCCATGACGGATGCTGAGGGAGCCTCTGTGTACCTTAGTGGACAGCACTGATGTTGGGGCCTCAGCATCCTCTTGAGCCTGCTCAGCCATCCCTGAGGGCCTCCCCAGGGCAGCCCGGGCCCACAGGGCACCAGGAAAGCAGGTGCAGAGGCAGCCAGTGCTCCTCTTCCAGGTGGCCTGAGCCACGCCAGGGTATCAGAGCAGGGGTTGGGGGTCAGGAGGAAACCAAAGGGCACAAGCTCAAACACCAGAGCAGGAAAGGGAGAGGGGAGAAAACATCAGAGAGCTCTCATCCCACTTTCTCACTGTACATTCCCAGCTTAAACTGCCCTTGGCAAACAGAAAGCACCTCATCAATATTGGATGCATGGATGCATGGATGCATGGATTCATGAAATGATGGATGGATAGATGGAATGATGGATGGATGGATAGACGGATGGATGGGTGGATGGTTGGATGGGTGGATGGATGGATGGTTGGGTGGATGGATGGATGGAATGATGGGTAGACCCCAGGGCTACTGTTGATCGAGTGATTACTATGTGCTGGGGGCTTCCCAGGTGGCGCTAGTGGTAAAGAACCCGCCTGCCAATACCGGAGACATGAGAGATGTGAGTTCGATCCCTGGGTCAGGAAGATCCCCTGGAAGAGGGCATGGCAACCCACTCCAGTATTCTTGCCTGGAGAATCCCCATGGACAGAAGATACTGGCAGGCCACAGTCTATAGGGTTGCAAGGAGTCAGACACAGCTGAAGCGACTTAGCACACATGCATGCATTCTGTTGTGCTGGGCACTGCATATGCCTCTTATCTGTTGCTTATAGCACAACTGAAAAGTAGCCCTTATTATTCCCATTTTATAGGCAGAGAAGTGCAGTTTTGTGACTTGCCTAAGTTCACATTCCCAGAGAGTGACAGCTCTGGCATTTGAATCCAGAGACAAGTACCTCCAGAATCATGTCCTTCCCACTAGGCCATAATGTTCTTATAGGACCAGAGCTAAGATGGATTCACAAGCCCTGTCTAGATGAATTCTTGTCTTCCCTGTGTGTCTCTGTGATGCAGCCAACTGGCATCCGTATGCCCTCCACGCCAGGTGACACGCCATGCTCCAGAACATAGAGATGACTGTAATCAGGGTCTCCGCCCTGGAAAAGTCTATGGACTGGAATGGAGAGAAGCTGGCCATACCAAGGGGAGTTCTGGGCTTAGAGGATATCCAGGGGTCAGAGAAGTATGGAGCCCTATACCAAGGCCACAGGACAAAAATCTCTGGAACTGACCAACCCCAATAGAAACTGTTGCCATGAGCTTCTGGATCTAAACTGGCCAGTTCTCTGACCCTGTTTAGGTAATATACCCTCCCTATTAACCACCCTATAGCATCTTAACCAATCACCTAATGCTACCATTCTAGTAGGAATTTTCTCTGTCTTAAGGCTGGAAGCCCAAAGGAGGGGCAGACTGAATCTACCAGGCACCTCCTTGAGACTTTAGTGTTTGAACTAGGTTTTGAAGGTAAAGTTGGAGCCAGACAGGTAAAAGGAAAAGGGGAAAAGTCACTCTAGGGAAAAGGAGGTTTGAATAGAGGTCCAAATTAGCATTTTGGAGTATAGTTCAGAAATAGGAATCAGAAGCCTTAAATATTCATAATCGATACATCACTTTAGGGTTTGAATAAGAAACAAATCTGAGATCTAAGCAAAGACTTTCCCACAAAATCAAAGAAGCATAAAGGAAACTTTTAAGAGCAGACTGCTTGCTTGTGTCAGCTGGTGCCAGGCACAGGAGATGAGGCAGGAAGGGGAAGTGGAAGTCAAGCTAGGAAGAGCTTTGAATGTCAGGTCAGGAAACAAGGAGGCATCAGAGGTTGAGAGTTGAGGATAGCTGTTCTCAGAAGTGCAGTAAGGAAGCTCCATCAGCCTTAGAAGATAAAGATGGCCAGAGCCGGGGACCCAATGTAGACAACTGGGTGATCCCAGTTATTCTTATGAACCTCAAAATTATAGCAGGTTGCAATGAAATGATCCCTGGAGACTGTCTCCAACCCACTGGTTGCAGAGATGGGAACTCGAGGCCCAAAGAAGAGTAGCAAGGGGCTCAAGGTCACACAGCAAGTCGTTAACCGATCAGGAATTGAAGTAGCAGCTCAGGGAGAAGTGGGCATTCTCCAGTTCTGTCTTTTGTGACCCTGGGTGAGGAGCAGAAACCAAGTCAGTGGTGTCGGGAATTGTGGAATCCCAGCACGTCAGGAAGTTTGTGTAAAATGACGCTTGTAATAAAATTTCCCCTCTGAGGACAATGAAGTACAAAAGGAGGGGGCGGGTGCTTGACAAGGGCTCTGATTAAAGCCAAATACAGCCGTTTTCAACAATCAAGGCTGCTGGCACTACCGAGAAAAAGAGTGATGCAGAAGGCACAGCTCCAGACCAGGCTGGGAGAGGAGGGTGTCCTGGTGGGTGGCTGAGCTGGAGGCTGGGAAGCAACCTATGGTTGTGGGTTTCTTCTCTCCCGACCTCCCACCCACCCTGCCCTTCAAAGGGAATTCTGCGCATCATCCCAGACTGCCCCCTCCCCCACTGGGTGGCACCCCCGCTCTCATCAGGGGTTCCCACAGCCTCCTGCATATTAGATGGGGTGATTGTGTTATAGATTATGATCAAGGAGTTTTTTGCTGCATAAAATGCTTAAAAAAAAAAAAAAGAAAAGAGGCTCATTGAATTACCTTGCAGTGGTGCGTCTTTGGGGCTTCCTCTCCCCCCACCCCACCCTCCCAGTGGCTCAGTGGTAAAGAATCTGCCTCCAATGCAGGAGATGCAGGTTGAATTCGTGGGTCAGGAAGAGCCCCAGAGGAGGGCATGGCAAACCCACTCCAGTGTTCTTGCCTGGAGAATCCCATGGACAGAGGAGCCTGGTGGGCTACAGTCCATGGGGTCCCAAAGAGTTGGACACGACTGAAGCAACTTAGCATTCATTTAGGCACGGTGCATCTTTGATTCTGTTTATTAGACTGGCTTCAGCACTGTGCCATTTAAAAATAAATCAGTAACCTAAACTCGTATCTATCAAGAATTGCATTTAAAAATTTACAGCCTGAGCCCCAAGCACCCTCCTCTGAAATTTTCCTCCAGTCTCCAGTCCAAGCTCCTAAAAGGCCATGTACCACCTCCTCTCTGAAGCCTTCTTAGATTGCATCTGTCTGCATTGCTGTTCCTGGACCAAGCCTGCACAGCCTCTTAAATCTCTCCCAGAGGATAGATCTTCCTTCCCTTCCTCTGTTAGCTATGTTCTCTGGGCAAACCCCTGCCTACCACCCCAGAAATCAGAGCTGAGCAATAGACGGGGTCCCACAGCCCCATATCCCAGGTGATCAGATCTCTGGAGATGCCGCTTGGGACGTGGGTAAGCAGAGGCTCTGGCTGACCCTTTGTGTATGTGCACAGTCTCTCCTCATACTCACCCACATGCTCACAGCCTATTTTTTATGGCTTGTGCTTTGTCAGTGCATGTCTTTCTTGTACTCCGGAAGGAATGAGGGCTCCAGGAGGACAGGCCCTGTGGAAGGTGTGTGACACCTTCCTCTACACCTGCTTCTTCCTCCAGGGCACAGCTGCACACAGGTGCTCAGGAGAAAACAGGCTCTGACTAACCAGAGCGAGGTTTCAGCCCTCTCTTCCATGGGTCTCAGTTTCGCCTTCTGCCAATCAAAGGGTTGGTCTGCCTAAACTTCAGGTTTGCCTGAAGGAAGAGTAGTGGATAGGAGATTTGAATAAGGGCCCAAATTTTGGAATAGAATTCAGAAACAGGGATCAGAAGTCTTAAAGTATTCATAATTTATGATATCACTTTAGGGTTTGAATACAAGAAGATAATCTGAAATCTGAACAAAGAATTTTTCACAAAAAGATGAATTCCAGCATTTAACCAGCCCGTGGAACGTTGTTGAGCTTAGTTGATAAGTCATGTTGACTGGTTCCCCTCCCCTCAACACATGCACACGCAGTCATGCAGAAAATCCACATGCTGTCCTCTGAGCTCTTGGATGCAGCCAAGGAGGTCTGTGGTTCCCAGAGTGTAGCGTGAGTTTCGTGATGTTTCTTCAAGGGTAGCTTCCTTAGTCTTTCCAAACAGGAAGCGGTTTCTCTGAGGCTGCTCATGGGTGTGTGGAAGGCAGCCGCCTGGCTAAGGAAACGCCTTTCTGAAAGTTCTCTCCCTGACCTCTCAGGCTGCGGCTTCTCTCTAGAACTCTACTAGGTTTGGGGGAGCAACATTTCTCTGTTTCCGGAGAGGACATTCCAGGGCATTGTCCTCTTGCCCAGACATTGTGCTTTTGACCGCCTTGGATGTCCCAGCACGGAAGGCTCGATTTACGTGCTTAACTAGAGCACTTCCATGGATTTTGGAAGGAAAACACAGGACTCTGGTCGTGGGCTGTTGTCATTCAGGAAATGACCTTGTTTTTTTTCTTTTTCTTTTTCTTTTTTGTGTAGGGAATAACAGGAAGGCGCCTCAGAAAAAGGAAAGAGGCAGGGCCGTTATGACTAGCCCCACCTAGGTCAAGAGAAACTGTAAGACTGACCCACTGAGACACTGGGGTGGGGTTGCCTGAGAGCAGGCAAGCTCTAATGCCCTGGCCGCCTCCTCACCTCACCTCCCAGTCCAGCTTCCCTTGGGGGTCCTCATCTCCTGACACACACCTCTTGAGCCTGCGCAGGTGCGTCTTGGCACATCCCAGGGGTAGCGTGTCCGGCCCCTACCCTGGGGCGACTCACAGTCTGGTTGGGAGGATTGTGACCTGGGGAGCAATAAAAGTTCCACAGGCTGAGGAGAGGTGGCTCCAGGTTGCTGGGGGACCAGGGAAGACTTCCTGGAGGAGGTGGTGTTGGTACCGATTGGTGAGACTCCAGCAGACAGTGAGGCCAGAACTCAATCTTGAAAAGAGCTTTATTAAAACCTGGCAAAACCACCCAAAGCCTTTTCTGGATATGACTTTATTTCAGACCTACAGTATTTGGATCATTTCCATGTAAAATGAATCAGAAACATAATGCATTGCTTTCCACTTAAAAATATACGCTTGTACTTGGTGAAATGCAGCATGAGATTTGAGGAATGTAAGACAACCAAAGCGTTGTATGGGGATCCAAGGCTAGGAGGTCTCAGAAGTCAGAGCACCCTTTGGCCTGCACCTGGAGGCTGCATCTCTGACTCACATGTAGCCGGGGACTCCACAACCCAAAGCTCAAGTCTGAAGTGAGGTCAGATCTCAATGTGCTCCTGCTGCAGTGGGTCGGACATCAGCAGGCCCCATCCTGGCTAAGAAGCTGATTTCTTGAAGTAGCATGTGAACCTCTGCTCCAGTAAATTTGTTAATGTTTATTCTAAGCAAAAGTAAGTAACCGTTAGTCACTCAGTTGTGTCCGACTCTTTGAGACCCCATGGATGGTAGCCTGACAGGCTCCTCTGTCCATGGAATTCTCCAGGCAAGAATACTGGAGTGGATTGTCATTCCCTTCTCCAGGGGACCTCCCTGACCCCTCCCCCTCAAATGTATGTTACATCTCACACTAAGAAGTGCTGCCTATATTTACGAATGTATGTATACATGGAAAGGTTTGTCATGATCAAAGTTTGGTTTTTCTTAGCCCCAGAACCAAGATAAACCCAAAATCCCCTTTCACAGTGGGAGCATTCCCTGCCTTACTGTGCCATCAAAATGGTCCATGGAAAGTGGTACCCTCAGACCTTGGTCACTGAAGGAGCTTCCTTCTCAGTGGGCAGGGAAGTCACTCCTGCAAACATGTGCTTGGATAAGCAATTCTTCAGAATGTAAATGCAGCTCAGGCCTATTTACAGGGTTGATCTGGGGATGCAAGTGGGGAGATTTCCTGCCAAGTCTGTTGCCAACTGCTGTATAACAGACTACTCACAAATTAATGGCTTACTCAACAATAAGCGCTTATGATCTGTCATAGTTTCTGTGGGTCAGGGCTTAGGAGAAGCTTGGCTGGGGGTGCTGGATCAGGGTCTCACATCTGAAGGCTCCACTGGAGCTGGATGTCCTGTTTCCAAGGTGACTCAGTCTCATGGTTGGCAGGTTGATGCTGGCTGTCAGCAGGAGGCTTCTGTTGCTTTTCATGTGGGCCTCACCACAGAGCTGCTTGAGTGTCCTCACGACATGGCAGCTCCTCTCTTCCTCCCTCCCTCCCCTGCCAGCATGATTGAAAAGAGGAAGGCGGAAGCAATGCCTTTTGTGACCTGAGCTTAGAAGTCACACACCTTTACTTCTGTAAGGTCTATTGGTAGATACAACATACATGCACACACGCATGCATACACATATATGCATGTACACATGCACACACAACACACACACATGCATGTACACATGCACACACACATATGCATACGCATGCACACACATACATACACACAATACATATATATGCATACACACATACATACACACATACGTACACACTTCTGCATACACACATGCATACACACATAAGGGCATGAAGCCAGAAGGCATGGGTCACTGGGACCCATCTTGGAGGCTGGAGGTTCTGTTACCAGGGTAACTCACAGCTATTTACCTGCAAGTCCCAAAGAGGCAGTAAATGACCCAGATAGTCCCTTCTGTCCCTTTCTAAGTACCCAGACTGTTTGCATGGGAATGTTCCACTGGAATTGGTCTCCCACCAACCTGTGACTTATAAAGCATTGTGAAAAAGCATTCTGTTACAGTCATTACTCTAAGCCTCAGTCACCAAGGGAATGCCTGAGTGCTTGGTGTCAGATGTTAATGATGCCCGAGTATTGAGAAGAAAAAAAAAGGCAGAAAAGCCTTGTGGGTTAACAAGGGCAAGAGTGATGGATTAGGAGTGAGGAGACCTGAGTTCTCCATCAGTAAAGCAGTAAGCACCATCGTGAGTCAGAGAAGGAAGGACAGCCCCAGTCAGCAGCAGTCTAGTGCAGTAGTTACATGGTGGTTCTGATGTATAACTGGTCACCTCCCCACGGCCTGACTTGACATCTCTGAGCTCTTTGTTTCCTCATTTGCAAAGGGTGTTGGGAGGTAAGTGTCATTCCCACCACGCTAGCCCACCACCCAGCCCTTCTCTGCGCCAGACCTTGGGCCGTGTGCGTGTTTGGAGAGTCTCTCGTTAACTCTCACATGCACCCCTCAGGGTCCAATTTCTATTCTCTCCATCACCGCCCACAGGCACACCATGGCTGATGACCACAGCCACAGGACATGGTCCCATTTATAGCTTTCAGAGTGTGGGTGTAAAAGCAGGTTGGTTAAAAGGTTTGGGAGGGAGGAGGAGGATGCAGTCTTGTCTGGTTGCTTTTATTTTCTCAGTGAATCAGAAAGCAAGGTCATCAGCTGACAGAGGGGACTGGCCGTGTGTTCTGGGCCCAGATAGGGGGGCCAGGGGAGTCCTAGCCTCAGGCCGACAGCATCATAAGGCCCACCCCGAATAGGTCCTTCAGGGCATCCTCCCTTGGGGGGCTGGGCTTGTAAAGTGCTTAGAACCATGCCTGAAGAACAGTAAGTGCTGCCTGGGGATTAACTGTGGCTGTTGTTGCTATTACTTTTGCTCCAACTGCTCCACTGGGCATCCTTCAGCCAGGAGAAGGGGAAGCAGTGGGGGCGGGCAGGCAGGCAGTGCTCAGCAGTCTGGAGTGATAGCAGTGGGGCCGACTGCGGAGCTGCTGACCAGATTCTGCCCAAACTGCAGCTGAGGAGCCCTGGTCAAAGTGCCACCCTCGGGCTGACAATGCCGAGGGTCTAGAAGCCATCAGAGCAAACCAAAGCTTGCATGTGGGGAACCCAGGCCCAACAAGAAGGAGGAATGTGCCAATATACCATGAAGAGCCTGGCAGAACTGGGCGGAGAACCCAGGGCTCCTGACTCCCCTAGCCTGGGGTCTTTCTACCACTCTGCTTTGCCTTTTCTTCTGTATATATATCCAGGTTGTCTTTGCAGAGGTCCCCTGACATTTAGCTTCTCCTATGATTGATATCTTAGTTGGGAGCATTTTGGTCTGGCCCACAGTAGCCTCCATAGAAGTTTAGCTCATTCATTCTTTCCACAGATACAAGCGCAATCTAAGAGCTGGGCTCGGTACTAGGTGTGGGGTATTCCCAAATAAATGAGGTACAACCAGCCCCTGCATGAGTGGGATACATGGGCCAGATATGCAAAAGATGTATACACAAGTGAACACCCAGAAATGAAGGCAGTGACAGTTCACATGTGAGGTGTGGCAGGAGCCCAGGGATAGACACGCTGTCTAGACAGTCAGAGAAGGCTTACCTAGGACCGTTGTTAGATCTGTGGCTTGGTTATTAACAAGTTACCGAAGTTCACCTTGACTCAGTTTCCCTGGCTGTGAAACAGGGAATAGTAACAGCATCGTACTCACAGTATTGTAAGAATTAAAAAACAAGACAAGACATAAAGTACTTGGCCGAGGGCTGGCACAGACTAAACACGCAACAAATCATGATTGTTGATGTTTTTGTTCTTACTACAGAGGCTTTTCAATGCCAGATACAATGGGATCTTTCAAAGGCCAAAGCAGCTACTGGAATCATTGGCTCAGGGAGTGACTGGCATATTTGAAGGGAGAAGGAGCCTGGCAGTCTTGAAGTCCAAAACCAGGACCAGTGGAGGCAGAGACTATCTCAGGAGGAGTTGACTCATAATCATAGCTGGCCAGAGAGAGAGAGAGAGAGAGAGCAGGGTCTCTTGTGGGGATAGTGAGTTCCCCGTCACTGGAGGTATGCAAGTAGAGAATGGACAGTCTCTTGGTAGAGAAGTGAAATGTGAGTGTGTGAATGAGTGTGTAGGGGAATGGGCAGTTTTCTTCCCCAATCTGGGCTGCATAGACCACTCCATTCTGGAGGGTTCATTGTTCTGTTTCTCAGCCCCTGGGGCTGGACACCAAAAGGCTGGGTTAGGCTGGGCTTCTGACTTGATCACAACTTCATACAATAACCACACTCCTACCAGCCTCATGGCAGGGGGAGTAGAAGGCTGAAAACCATCCCTGAGTGAGTCTTGGCTCTAGCTAACCAGGGGGCAGGTATTAATTAAAGCACAGATTAGCTGCCAGTTATGGGTATCAGCACCAGGGCTTAGAATTGCTTAATAAGAGGGTTTGTTATACTGTTTTGCTTCAAGAAGGCAATATTGATCAGGATTCCCTGGCCTGGAACTAATTGAATATTCACCCCCAAATTGCAGCAGCTGATTACTTATAACACCATGTTTTTCTCTGTTACCTGGGAAATTGCAGCTGGGGTTGGGGCACAGTGGAAGACGGGGAGTAGAAGGGAGATGGGTAGATGAGGGGAGACAGAGAGAGGAAGAAAAAGGAAGGAGAACGAGACAGGGACAGGAAAAAGGATGAAGGTGTCTTTTTTTTTTTTTTTGCCTGAAAAATCAGATGCGACAAGCTAGATAACGCCTTCATCTCGAAGCAACTTCTTATCCCTTGGAGAGGAGCTTTTCTGTCCAAGTTTACCAGGATGTGTTTGCAGTGCTGCAATTTTAATGAAGGAAGCTTTCAGTATGTTAATCTTGGGAATAAACTAATATGAATTCATTCCTCTTCGCGCTGTCACCCTCCCCACGGCAGCCGCGAGGTACTATCAGAACAGGCTCCTGATGCTGCTTGGGGAGTTCCTGAGGCTTCTGAGGGAGAGAGTGGGATCCTGGGAATTCAGCTGGAGCTGAGACGGGAGAGCATGGGGCTTGAGGGTCTGGGGGCTCTGCTGTTCTCGGCTGTCACAAGGTGGAAAGCCCCCGAGCAGGTGGGGTGGGGGCGGTTTTCCTTCTCTGTTGCCTGTGTGTCTTTCTGACTGCAAGCTGATTTCCTCCTTGCCTTCATGCCTCAATCACAGACAGGACTGGGCACAAGGTGTGTGCCCATGCATGCACCTCTGGCACATACACCCTGATGCCCAAGACGCACAGGTGGGCAAGACAATTAGGAAAGTGGTGGTGAACACACAAGCCAGTGTGACACGCGCTGCAGAAGAACTGGGCCAAGTGCCCAGAGGTGAGAACCAGAGCCCCATCCCATTTGAGTGTGGGCTTTAAGGATTAGCATGAGGTCAACTGGCAGAGACAGGTGGATAAGACTCCTAGGAAAAAGTGGGAAGTCAGGGACACAAAAAACAGGGAGGTGTGTTCCTGAGACATCAAGAATCTTGATGGATAGTAGGTGGACTCCCAGCAGGAGACTTGAAACTGATGACCAGACCCAGAAGAGCCTCAGAGTTTAAACTTTGCCCTGAGCACCATGGGAGCATCCCCAGAAAGACTGCAGCAGAGAGCAATGGAGGCAGAGAGGTGTCGTAGGCAGAACATAAACTTGGAGGTTGGGGAGGTTGTTGGAAGGGGACTCCAGCCAGGCAGTTACAACACCCAGGGTGAGCTGCTAAGGAGCTGATCCAGGAACGTGGGCTGGGATGAGGAGAAGAGGGCCAGGATGGAGGAATGAGTGATTGGGCAGGGGATCGAGAGAGGGGAAGGAGCCTGGGATGTTGTCTCTGACTTGGGTAGCAGAGTGGGTGGCAGTGCCAAGTGGATGATGGGGGAACACAGACTCAGAAGCAGGTTCAGGAGGAAGCAGCATGGTCATTCTCAGCTGTGCTGTCTGAGGTCCTGGAAGGAGCCCAGGGCAACTGGGTTTGGGGCACAGATGCTCAAAGGACAGGCATAGGTGTACAAGTGGTTGAGACAGATTTAGTTGTTGAGGCCTTGTGAGAAAAAGGTATCCACTGACCCAGGGGAGTGCAGGGAGCATTAAGAAGCCAGATCGAGGGACTTCCCTGGTTGTCCAGTGGTTAAGAAACTGTGCTTCCATTGCAGCGGGCAGATTCCTGGTCGGGGAACTAAGATCCCTCATGTCATGCGGCCAAAAGGGAAAAAAAAAACAGACTGATTGGTAACAGTGGAAGGTAATATGGAAAAAGCCAGATCGACCTGAAAGGAATAGTAATACTGAAAGCAAAGTCCTCTACTGATGCAGGCACCACCATTCAAAGTCTAAGAGTGAGCCTAAGAGGCAACCTAGTACTTTCACAAATTCTTGCTTCTGCAGACATATCTGAGAGGAGAGGCCTGAGTTTTAATAGTAATTTATCTCAATGTAGGCTTTTAAACCTCCATTTATCATTGTCACTGACAACACTTGGATTAATCTGTTGCTCAGCATCTTTGTCCTGGCTGCGAATCCCAGAAGGATAAAAAGGAATTGATATACATAAAGGACTGAATTTCAATTAATGCAAGCCCGCGCTAATTTTCCAACACATAACCCAGAAACATTCACATTTATTACAATTTTGCTGTCGCTGAGCCTCGAGGGAAAATACGCCCACTGATTTATTTATTTATTCTGGCGTGGAATTCATCATCAAGGGCATCACGGAGAGGGTGGGAGCCAGCTGGACTCCTCGCCCCGCCCCAGCGGTCTGCAATCTGCTGAGGAATGGAGTACAGCCCAGACTTTGCCAGAAGTTTCTCGAGTGCTTTCCAAAATTCTTCAGCAGCTTCAAGTTTAGGTCCTGGATGGCTTCCTGAAGAAAGGGGACCTGGGGAACTGGAGATGGAGGTGAATATGCCCGACTCTTTGTGACCCCATGGACTGCAGCACACCAGCCCTCCCTGTCCATCACCAACTCCCGGAGTTTACTCAAACTTATGTCCATTGAGTTGGTGATGCCATCCAACCATCTCATTGAATCAGAGATACCATCTAACCATCTCATAGTCTGTCGTCCCCTTCTCCTCCTGCCCTCAATCTTCTCTAGCATCAGGGTCTTTTCCAACAAGTCAGTTCTTCGCATCAGGTGGCCAAAGTATTGGCGCTTCAGCTTCATCATCAGTCCTTTCAATGAATATTTAGGGCTGATTTCCTTTAGGATTAACTGGTTTGATCTCCTTGCAGCCCAAGGGACTCTCAAAAGTCTTCTCCTGCACCACAGTTCAAAAGCATCAAAAGCATCAATTCAAAAGCATCAATTCTTCAGCACTCAGCCTTCTTTATGGTCCAACTTTCACACCCATATATGACTACTGGAAAAACCATAGCTTTGACTAGATGGACCTTTGTTGGCAAAGTAATGTCTCTGCTTTTTAATACACTGTCTAGGTTTGTCATAGCTTTTCTTCCAAGGAGCAAGCATCTTTTAATTTCATGGCTGCAGTCACCATCCACAATGATTTTGGAGCCCAATAAAATAAAGTCTTTCACTGTTTCCATTGTTTCCCCATCTATATGCCACAAAATGATGGGACTGGATGCCTGCCTATGCCACAGACCTGTTTCTTAACTCCTTGGGAGTAAGGGTGGAGCTCAGTGGAGGGGTGCAGTATATTGGCTTTTTTTGGAGGTAAGAAGTCCTGATCCCTGGAGGCTTTAATTCTAATGAGGGAGATAAACCAAGATCTGTGTGTTAGTTGCTTGATTGTGTCCAACTCTTCATGACCCCATGGACTGTAGCCCACCAGGCTCCTTTATCCATGGGATTTCTCAGGCAAGAATACTGGAGAGGGTTGCCATTTCCTTCTCCAGGGCATCTTCCCAACACAGAAATTGAACCCTGGGTCTCCTGCATTGCAGGCAGATTCTTTACTGGCTGAGCCACCAGGAAATCCCTCCAAAATATAGAAAGAGGGCAACGTACTAAGGAGCTGAAAAGAGTTTCCCACCACTCTTCCCAGACCCTGTCACACACTGATCCAAATTTCCCAACCTGCCACACACTTGCCCACCTCTGAGCCTTGGTTCGAGCAGTTCCCTTGGCCAGGAGTGCTCTTTTGCCATAGCCTTGTCAGACTCCTCCTCATTTGCTAAGACTTAGCTCAGCTCCTTTTCTGAGATGCTTTCTCTCATCTCTACCCTCAGAGCCACTTTTTTGTTTCCACCTCAGTCCATAGAATGCCAGTTCCTTGAGGGCAGAGACAATTCTGCCCCCAGCAATCCTACTGTCAGCATCTTAGAGGTGCCCTGCCTAGGGCCAGAGGAAGCTGTCGTCAGGAAGGCACCCTGCCCAACAGCTGAGCTGCATGTCTGCAGGAGGAAGAGCTACCTTCTCTTTGTCTTCAAGCACCTTGGCAAATATTGCCCTTAAGAGGCTGTGTCGGCCCATAGGGGCAGCTTTTTCTTTTTTTAATGAATAATTTTATTTATTTATTTTTGGCCGTGCTGGGTCTTAGTTACTGTGTGCGCTTTTCTCTAGCTGCGGCAAGTGGGGGCTACTCTCTGATTGTGGTGTTCAGGCTTCTCATTGCAGTGGCTTCTCTTGTTGCAGAGCACGGGCCCTAGGGTGCATCCATCAACTTCAGTAGTTGTGGCAAGTGGACTCAGTAGTTGTGGCTCCTGGGCTCTAGAGCTCAGGCTTAGTAGTTGTGCATGGGCTTAGTTGCTCCGCAGCATGTGGGATCTTACCGGATCAGGGATGGAACCCTTGTCTCCTTCATTGCCAGGCGAACACTTTACCACTAAGACACCAGGGAAGCCCTGGGGCAGCTTTTTCTAATCTGTCCTTATTTCCAGTTGAGAAAAGCACCCTGCCTTTGCCTGCCCTAGGTTGACTCAGTCGGGAACACTTCCTCAACCCCACTCTGGGTGGTGTTCTGGGGTTCAGACAGCTGTCTTCAAGACCAGGGCATTCCTGCCAAGCCCAGATGCAGGCACTTTCAACCGGCTCACTAGGATTCCCTGCACTGTTCGGGGCTCCCCAGCTGATGTGACTGGCAGGATCAAGGCTCTGTTTAAATTGGCTTGGCCCAGATATGGGGAAGAATCAAAAAGCTCAGGCCATGTGGCTCTCAGTTTGCCCTCTTAACATCTAAGTACAGGAGCACACCTCCTTAGTCACATCTGTGGATCCAGTTCCAGCCCAATCACTGGCCTGGCCCTGCCCATGAATCACAGCTTGTGTCTGCTTTGTCTTCCTCTGAGTCCCCTCTCTGCCAGGAGGGCACCCCTTTCCCCTTTCCATTTGGGGCTATTGGCCCCTTTGCAGAGGAGCCATCTCTGGTGCTTTCTTTCCAGAATTAAAGGAGCTGTGTTCTGTGTTTGGTTCTGAATTTATAAAGGTGACTAAGGGATGATACAGAGAGGTCAATGCCATCAGGGGATATACGTGCGGAATGAATAAAATGATGTAACTGAGCCTCCAATTTCTTGCCTGTAAAATGGGGCCAACAGTGACCACATCTCAAGATCGTTGGAAATAAACGAGCTGTTAGATGACAAGGTAGCTAGCACAGCTCCAGTCTCTGAATGGGCCATTGGCAGATGATCCTCCTACCCCCTTGCTGGCCACCTAAGAGAGCAAAAGCTTTGAGGAACACAGTCTTGGGTATCTGGGCTCAGTTACATGGAGCTCTGCTTCTGTGATCGCTTGCCAGCCGTTCAAACAAAGAGCGTCGCCTTCTCCCCCGCCCCCAGCAATGGCCTTCAACAGGTGCAGTTCTGTTTGCCGACAGCAGTTCAGGGTGTACCAGAAACACTGCACCAGAGGAACCCACTGTCTGCATCTGAAGCCAAGCACGAGCTGGGGCTTCTGAGCACATCTTTACACAGAGAGTGTGCGGTAATTAGTATGATTATTAGGGGGTTAATGAAGCCGAGAACAGCACATCAAGTGCACATTTAAACAGAGCCTTTTTAGAAAGTGGGTGGAGAATTTTGCCTGTTCTACTTTCTCCTTTTTTTTAGAATTGGGATTTCAGGCTTTGAACTAAACATGGGGAAAAATATACTCTCTGGCATCGCCCCCAGCCCATCATAACCTTCAATCTCCAGGTGACTGTTAATGGCATCTCCATGTGAGGGCGAACCCAGAGTGGTCAAGATCTTCTCACCATCCCTATCTGGTGAGTGACCAAGGCTGCTAATTTCACCACATTTGCTTCCTTTGACTTGACCTCCCCATCTCACTTCACCGAGCAAGGTGAGGTACCTCAGTCTCCTTGATGACAACACCTCTTCCTAATTGCCACCCTCTTGCCAGATCCCCTGGGAGAAGAAAACGGCAAACCACTCCAGTATTCTTGCCTGGGAAATCCCATGGACAGAGGAGCCTGGAGGGCTATGGGGTCGCAGAGAGTCCGACACGACTTAGCAACTAAACAGCAACAATGCCCCAACTTGCTTCTTCATGGTCACCATTTTGCTTAGGCTGGGTTCTACAGAGGCAGGTCTCAAGGTGAAGATTCATGTGAAAGAGTTGTACTTAGGAAGTTCTCCCGGGAAAAAAGAGTGGAGCGCAGAAGTGAGATCAGGAAAGGAAGAGAAAGAAAGGGAAGAAGACAAAGTCCTTCCGAGGGTGAGTCAGTTCAGTCTAGCAGCTGACTGCAGGTCATGCCTCAAAGCCAAGGTGAGGGAGCTGGGGTATTTATACCCCAATACCCACCATCAAAGCTTAGGCCATGGTTCCCGAACTGTGCCAAGGAACCCAGGGTATCTTGGGATATTTTAATTTTGAGGACAACTGAGCTACAGCTGTTAGACACCACACTTGACTTAGTTCATGATTTCAGTGTTAGATCACCCTACATTCTTTTGGATGATGTCATATCTTTGTGAAACTGGCTCTTAGGTGACTCTGTGGCAACTGCAATAAGAAGCAAGTACTGTGGGAAAATCAATGTGGGAAAGGAAACGAGGATCATGTCCAATCTGATTCTAGCAATTGAAAAGTTGTGCAGTACCCAGCAAGCATGAATGTCGCTTTAATATGAAATGGTGGTTATTGATGAGTGAAACAAACATATTATTTTTATTTGAACTTGTATACATTGAATTTTTTTTTGTTTTTTAGCTTTTACAGTGTTGTGTTGGTTTCTGCCATACACGAATCAGCCACAGTTGTATATACACCTCCTCCCTCTGGAGCCTCCCTCCCCTCTCCCATCGCACCCCTCGAGGTCATCACAGAGTGCCAGACTGGGCTCCCTCTGCTACCCAGCAACTTCTCACCAGCTATCCGTTTTACATTGTATTTTTAAACAGCTTCTAAACTGTTAGGATATAAATACTTGTTGTCTGGATCTCACGGAACTGTTAGGTCGTTCTTTTGGCCTTAGAGTAAGTGCTGTGAAAAAAAATTACTGAGACATCAAGGGCTCCATGAACTGTGAAAGTTCCAGAACCTCTGGGTTAAGGGGCTGCTCCAGGGAGGATGTAAATTTCCAGGCCCTTTTGGCTGTCTGGGCCGCAGGCAAAGGGGCCTGGAGCATCCCCAAGGGCAGCCCTCCAGCAGAGACAGGTGTGGGCTGATGGGATGCAGGCACTAAAGAAGCCAGTGAGTGTGAAAACTGGTACAGGGACCTGAGCAGATAAGAGCAGCTCTGGGCGCTGCTACATGGGTGTTTCTCAAGCTGTAACGCACACACAAATCACCTGGAGATCTTGTTATATACAGATTCTGGTTCAGGAGTTCTGGGGTGGTATTGTTCCCCCCCAGTAATGTTCCAGATATTGGAATATTGCATGAAATATTATGAGGGACGTTGCCTCCAAATATAGAAGGAGCACTGCCTTAGATGTGGGGACACAGTCCTACCCAGAGGCTGGGGGTGAGCAATCAGTTTCAGTGGCCCCATGGTGGGCAGGGAGCAAGTGCTGCTGCCGAACCTGACTCTGGCTGGGGGACATTGGTTCCCACTCCCTGGCTCCCTGCCAGATCAAGTTCACGGTCTACCGCCCTCTTCACCGAGGGCAGCCAATTGCACAGCAAGATGAACCAAGCATCCTGCCCACATTCTTCCTGAGGGCTGCTCACTTTTTCATGCTTCAGCCTCCATACCATCCACATCCATGGAGGGGACCAAGGACAGAAGCAGGGTGACAATGGGTTTTTGCATTAGAAGGATCTGGGTTTGATCCTGGCTAAACCTCTGAACTAGCCCTGTAGGTAGGTTTTTTAAAATTTATTTTTAAATGGAGGATAATCACTTGACAATGTTTCGTTGGTTTCTGCCATACAACAGCGTGAATCAGCCTTAAGTATATATGTATGTCCCCTCCTTCTTAAACTTCCCTCCCATTCCCCACCCCATCCTACCCCTCTAGGTTGTCACAGAGCTCCCTGTGTCATACGGCAACTTCCCATTAGCTATCTATTTTATATATGGTAGTGTATGTTTCAATGCTACTCGCTCAATTTGTGGCTCAGACAGTAGAGAATCTGCCCACAATGCAGGAGACCCAGGTTCGATTCCTGGGTTGGGAAGATCTGCTAGAGAAGGAACTGGCTACCCACTCCAGTATTCTTACCTGGAAAATCCCATGGACAGAGGAGCCTGGTGAGCTACAGTATATGGGTTCGCAAAGAGTCTGACACAACTGAGCAATTAACAATTCCTCCCACCCTCTCCTTCCCCTGCTATATCCACAAGACTGTTCCCTATGTCTGCATCATTTTATTATTGTTTCAATTCCTCTATTCCTGCCACTAAAACTATATATCCATGCCCTTTGCAATGAAACCTTGATCAAGCTCCCAGTAGAAGAGATGGAATAGATTTCCTTTTCCCATGATGTGGTGGTTGGCCATGATGCTTTGTTTTGTCAACAGGTTGTTGTGTTTTTGCATGTCTTGTCTTCGCATGTTGCTTTGCTACCATTGCCATGAGGGGAGTGTATTGTGGGTGACCACAGATCCCGGGAGAATGAGGAGATTCTGAAAACAGACCAACCCACAATCTGGAGCCAAGCCCAGCAGAGCCGCAGCTGTCAAAGAGAAGAAAATGCTTGTTGATTGAGTTTTTGGGTTATTTGTTACATAGCATGATTGCCACAATAGTTGACTAATGGGCTATGGGAACTTTGGCTGGTTACTTATGTTAATAATCTCTGTGGGATGCAGTTTCCTCCGCTATTAAAAAAAATGGGCAATAACACTTGCCCTGTGTGGTGTTTTACTGGGCTATGACATGGATAAAGCACATAGCATGGTGCCTGATCCATAGAAGGGTCTGGATAAACAGTGATTTTAAAAAAAGGACAGGGTCATTCTATAAGAGCTTGGTTCAACAAAAGGGTATCAAGTACCCACTGCTGATGGCTCAGGGCCGGGCACCATGGGGGATGGATTTTAAGTCCTGTTTTTCTTAGGTGACTCACCTAGTCTCAGATGGATCTTCGGCCAGGTAATGGATGGGGCCAAGAGGAGTCTGAAATCTCCTCTAGATCTCAAACTTCACACCTAATCATTAAACCTACATCTTGCCTTCTTGACCGCGGGTTGATTTTTTCTTTCATGAGTATCTTGGCAACTTTCCCAACTTCCTGTGGCTTCAGCTAGAGAGCAGTTGTGACATTTCATCTATACAGTGATCCCCAACCTTTTTGGCATCATGGACCAGTTTTGTGGAAGATGACTTTTCCATGGACTTGGGGAGGGGATGGTTTGAGGAGGAGAAGGGGGTGACAGAGGCTGAGATGGCTAGATGGCATCACCAACTCAATGGACATGAGTTTGAGCAAACTCCGGGAGATGGTGAAGGACAAGGAAGCCTGGCGTGCTGCAGTCCGTAGGGTCGCAAAGAGTCGGGCACGACTGAGGGACTGAACAACAAAGCACATTACATTTATTGTGCACTTTATTTCTATTATTATTATTACATTGTGATGTATAATGAAATAATTATACAACTCACCATAATGCAGAATCAGATCATCAGGCATTAGATTCTCCTAAGGAGCATGTAACCTAGATCCCTCACATGCACAATTCACAGTAGGGTTCAAGCTCTTAGGAGAATCTAATTCCATGGCTGATCTGACAGGTGATGTGAGAGATGGAAAGTGGCTGTAAATACAGATGAAGCTTCTTTTGCTTGCCAGCCACTCACCTCCTGCTGTGCGACCTGGTTTATAACCATCCACAGACCAGCCCGTGACCTTGGGATTAGGGACCCCTGCTCCATAAGACCCTAGTCTTATGGAATTCCACATGTATCATCGTATCAGAGACCCAGTGTGATCTCCATATCTCCAGAATGTCCCTCCAGATCCTTACTGCTTTGCCAGGGGTTGGGGCTCTGCTCCCGAGATGTCCCATAATGAGCCCTGCTCCTAGGAAATTCAGTTCTGTACGCAGCTCAGTTCAAGAGCTTCTGCGATGCTCTCACTGGTGCACTGGGGCCCTTGGTTGTTCTTAGAATGCTTCCATGGCGGGGGTTCTTAGAAAGCTTCTGGGGTGGGGGTCAGTATTAACAGAACTCCTGGCCTCCTGGCAGGTCTGGGATTGGCTTTGGCCATAAGGCCACAGGCCGAGACAGATCAGAGGGGGCTGAGAGGAGCCTGATCAGGAGTCAGGGATGAGGTCTAAGTAGTGGCTGGATAATTAGCCCAGGGCTTTGGGAGGTGAGATGCTAAATGAATGTGTGGGGGGCTGGGGAACAGACCTTCTGTGTCACGGAGGACATGGTTTACCCCTGAAGGAAAATTGCATTTCCTGTTCCCTGCTCAGACTATGAAACTCATATATGCTCATTTTAGGAAGTTAAAATAATATAAAAATATGTATAGAAAAACAGGCCAGTAAAAGTTACCCCCAAATGACCATAGTTAACATTTGGGTGGATATGGTTTCAGGCTAATCTTTCTTTATTTGTGTGTGTGTGTTTGTGTGTGTGGAACTTTGCTATCTACAGCCTCAACTGCTTTCTAAGGGCAGTGGGTTTTGTTTAGTGAAAGGCTCATTCTGAACTGCCTCTTAATGGGTTTGGATACGTGCAAGGGTGGCCTAGATATGAATTTGAGAGTGGGGGCAGTAAAGACAGAGCTGCTCTGCTTCCTAAAGTGAGGAGAGCTTGGTGCTCCCAGGACCCATCAAGAGCTAGAGAGAGCGATGGAGCTGAAAATAGAAAAATAAAGGAGCGAAGCCCAACCCAGCGGGAGGCTGGAGCCCTGAGTCTGGGAGAAGCCAAGGTGCTTTTGAAAAACAGGGACACCTTATAACTGAATTTCAGTTGCTGGCTTTGTTGCTATGAAAAGCCTTCGAGGAGCTTCTATGAGTCTTAGCTACATACGTGGTTCTCATGTGATTGATTGGAGGGGAGGGGGGACATTCAGGAAGGGGTTGAATCCGCATCTGAATCATCACACTTTGGAACCAAAACTGGGACATGGGACAGTAAGACAATCCCGGCCTTGAGCTAATTCAGCAGAAGTATGAGGTAGAAGTGGGGAGGGAGGGATGGAGAATCCCTGTGTGACCATATGAACACACATCCTTCATGCATTCACAGACATACTGGCATCAGGGCTTCTCCAGTCTGTGGCTGGGTGTTCCAGCCAACCTTCTCTAGATGTGAAGCTGTAGGCTGGCCCCAGACAACTGGGATATATATTTATGCTTATAGGTTTTCTTTAAATGGGATTATTTTTGCACTTGCTGTTTTGTATCTTTTTCCAAACTCAGTCCTGTGTCTTATGCATCATGGCTTGTCAATAAGTATGTAACTCACTCTTTGGAATGTCCAGAGGGTAAATTATTGGAGAGAAACTAGCAGTGTGTGTAGCCACCCCCTTATTGATCGGCATTTAGGTGATTTCCAATACTTCTGTGATAACATCCCTCAATTTACATCTTTACACATCTGTTGCAGTGGCTACTTAAAAAAAAAATTGGTCTCAGGTTAGAATACCAAAAGACATATCCTATTGTTGATTTTTTTCCATTTTACTAAGAATCAGTTATTTGAAGGCATTACTAGGGAACCCAGATGATCTCTGCAGGTTGCAGAAGGTGGTGTTGATGTTAGTAAAAATGACCTGGTTCATTAAGCTGGTGATGGTACAACAGCCTCTCAGAGACAACACTTCTTAGCCTGGAAGAGTCAAGGGAATGCAGAACCAGTCATTTCCCTGCCTTTTTTTTTTTTTTTTAAAAAAAAGCTTTATTTATTTGGCTGCACCGGGTCTTAGTTGCAGCATATGGGATCTAGTTTCTTGACCAGGAATCGGACCCAGGCCCCCTGCATTGGGAGTGCAGAGTCTTAGCCACTGGACCACCAGGGAAGTCCCCCTCCCCCTGTCTTTGACATTGGAACTGGGCTCATCTAGGTCTTCAGCACACTCTCACTTCACAACTCTGACCTGTGGCTACTGCTGAGAAGAGGACAAAGTCTACTGAGGGAAATGGATTTTGTGTCCCTGAGAATCTTATCAATACAGGCAAGAAATCACTGTTTGGTTCCATTGTCAATTGCAGGGAATATCAGAGAGGGAAGCATCCTTAGAGATTATTCAATCTGTCTTCATCTTACAGATGGGAAAACTGAGGCCCATAATCATGCAATTTGCAAGAAAATAATAAAAGCTAAAGTTATACTTAGTGTTTTATTTATATTTAAGTCTAGAATGTAATAACACCCCTGGGAGATAGGTATATTTTTATTCCCATTTTTCTAAGTTGCAAAAACAGGGAAAGCAAGAGAAAAGGAACCCAAATCCTGGCAGTCTGGAGGGAGAGTCTGTACAGGAAGTCACTGAGGGATGGCTGTCCCCTGGAACTGAGTGGAGGGAGGGGAGCCAGGGTCTCAGACCCCAGTTCTCTGCTTTGTCCTGTCATTAGGCAGATCTCAGGCACTGCAATACCTGGAGGGGCTCGAGGGGACCCACCTCTCTGTCCAAGTGTCTGTCTGTCACATCTGTGATCCGGGGTGGACATTCGAGGTGGACTGTACAAATGAATAATTCAATAAAAGTGAATAATTTCCATGGCAACCTTGCCGGCACGTGACCTGCTCCTCTGCCTCCAAGGGCCGGCTTCACACTAATAAAGAGACACATTTGTCAGACGACACGGGGTGAGCTGGGATAAGGCTGTCTTCTAAGGGAGCTGAAATGAAACTAGGTTGGCTGCTGGCAGCAAGGCCAGGGCTTGTAGGAGCCTCGTTTAAACATATTGTCAGCCTTCTGACAGTACCCTGGTACTCAGGTCCAGGGTAGGTGGAAGGCCCAGTGTGCCTGCTTGCCCTGGTAGGAGAAGGACTGACCAGTCTCTCTGGATGGTGCTCAGTCGCTTCAGTCGTGTCTGATTCTTTGCGATCCCAGGACTGTAGCCCACCTGGTTTCTCTGTCCATGGGATTCTCCAGGAAAGAATGCTGGAGTGGGTTGTGGTTTCCTTCTCTAGGGGATCTTCCAGACCTAGGGATAAAACCTGTATCTCTTACCTCTCCTGCATTGGCAAACAGGTTCTTTATCACTAGTGCCACCTGGGAAGCCCTTTCTGGCTGGGGAGCAGTGTAAAGATCAGTTTCAGAAAACTCCTGAATCTGGAACAAAGAAAGTGCGAAGCCCTCTGTTCCTCCACAGTTTCCAAAAGACACCCAGGCACTAGGGTGCAGAGTCCCTTCAATATCCCTTTGTGATGAAAAAAGGAAATCAAGACCGGAAAATTGCCTCCTAGATCTTTACCTAGCTGGTGGCAAAGCTTGAACTCAGACCCAAGGAGGTGGTCTTTCTATTGTGATCCCAATGCTCTTGATAAGCTGACCCCCAGGCACATGACATCGGAAGCTGAACTCCTGAACTGCAGGGGCCTGATCCACACCATTCACTTTCTCTGCCAGGTTTCCTATTTAAACCAAGAAATGCACATTTATGGGCTGGATTAGGTTGGGAGACCATTGGGAACACATCTAGGCTCAGCCTGGGAGAGGGGTTGGTACTCAGTCTGGGGTGAAGGCACTTTGGAGGCAGAGTTGAGGGATTAGCTTGAGATGAGCTCAAACTCAGACCTCTTGAATCCAAGGCCCAATCCCTTTCCTCTACATCTTCGTTAAGCTTTTATATAGAAGAGGAGGTCTTTTGGTTTTCTGAGATCCAATTTCCAGTGTGGCAGGTGGCTCCTCCACGCCAACAAGACCCTACTGGTGTCTGAGAATTCAACTCAATTCACACACTATGGACCTGAAGGTCGAATCACATCTCATAGGTTAAGGGCTCAGCACGTTAAGAGATTATTTCTGCAGGACTGCCAGTCTCCATCCTCACCCCTCTGTCCCCAGCTTTGGACATGCAAGTCTAGACTGTTATCTGTGCTTCTGACTGACTGGCTATAAATCCAAGATTCCCATGACCTACTAACCTCGGGTTTGATTGATTTGCTAGAGCGGCTCACAGAACTCAAAGAAACATTTTACTTACTAGGGCACCAGCTTATGATAAAAGGCTATAACTCAGGAACACCAGACAGAAGAGAGGACTGGGCAATGTGTGGAAAAGGGTGTGGAGCTTCCATGCCCTCTCTGGGCATCGCTCTCCCTAGAATGCTGCAATGTCCACCAACCTAGAAGCTCCAGAATTCTTCCTTTTGGGTTTTTACAGAGGCACAATTGATTAAATCATTGGCCATTGGTGATTGATTCAACCTCCACCCTCTCTCCCCTCCCAGGAGGTCAGCAGGTGAGACTCTAAATAGATGGTTGGTTGCCCTGGCAACCAGCCTGCATCCTTAGGTGAGTTCCAAAAGCCACTCCATTAACATAACAAAAGAAACCTTGATCACTCGCCTCACTTAGGAAACTCCAAGCAGAGTTCTGGGGCTCTGAGCCAGGAAATGTGGATGAAGACCGAATACATATGAGAAATGCACTTCGGTCATCGAAATGACCAAATATATATATATTTCTTATAAATCACAGTTTATAAGGGGAAAGATACTGGGAGCCAACCCCACGGAGGGTCTCCCACTTCAGCCCTTTGGATGACAGCCATGGGAGAATAAAATGAAGTGACAATCGGCGGGTGCAGTCTCTCTTTTTCCAATTCAGCTACGTCTGCCAGAAGCAAATATCATCATTTCAGGCCGTGGGAGAACTGCTGCTTTTGGGAACCTTTGTCACATCAATGTAAATCTCTAACAGTTTCCTTCTGCCCTGGAAAGACGTTGCTTTAAATTACATTACACACCAGCTTCCCCCTTCATCCTGAGCGCGTATGTTTTATTTGACGGAGGCCCCCAATGCTCCAATCTGATCAGGGGCCTTTGCAGACATTAGGCATAGATGCTTTCCTCTTGTATCCCTTTGTGGGTCAGCTCCCAGACTGGGATAATAATAATAATAGTGCAAATAGTAATGACTGAAATTGACCAAATGCTGACTCTGTGCCCAGCATTCTACTAATCTTTTTATATTGAGTATTTCATTCCATGCCTATAATCACTATGTGAGGCTGTTATTATTATTAGCCCCATTTTATAGGTGTGGAAATAGAAGCTTAGAAGAGTTCAGTGATAGAGCCAGGGTTCCAGGGTGGGCTCGCCAACACCAAAGGTCCATTTGCTTAATGTGCTGCCTCTCTTTCTCTGGGGACTGGGAGTCTCGGAGCCCTTCGCTGAGGGTCACCTGCCTGACAGCCCCGCAGCAGTCTCAGGCCTCAAGACCAGACCTGTATCCAAAACCCAGCTGCAGGCATTGGGTGCTCCTCAAGAGATACAAGTTGGAAAGGCAGCAGTTCTCAACCAAAGGTGATTTTGTCTCCCAGACCTGGCAAGAAGGAGACAATTTTTGTTTTTATGACTTGGAGCAAAGGGATGCTATGGCACTCTGGTGGGACGAGGCCAGGGAGCTGCTCAAACCCTGCAGTGCAGAGAACAGCCCTCACAACAGTCATGGATTCCCCAACATCAGTAGTCCTGCACTTGGGGAGCCCTGGCCTGGGGGCAGGAATGGAGACAGAGTCTGTGATTAGGGAAACAGGGGCAACCAAATGGTCTGCCAGACTGTTGTAACAGGAGTTTCCTGGTGCTCTCTGTGTTCTAGACAGGGCTCTGAGTACTTTTCATAGGTCCACGCACCCAGTCCTTTCACTTTCAAAACAACTCTGGGAGGAAAGTTGTTTAAATTTTTATTTATTTATTTGTGGCTGTGCTAGGTCTTTGCTGCTGCCTGGGCTTTTCTCTAGTTGCAGTGAGCAGGGGCTGCTCCCTAGTTACGGAGCACAGGCTTCTCATTGCAGTGGCTTCTCTAGCTGCAAAGCACAGACTCGAGGCACACGGGCTTCACCACGTGGGCTCAATAGTTTCAGCTCCCGGGCTCTAGAGCACAGGCTCAGTAGTTGTGGCACACAGGCTTGGTTTCTTCAGGGCATGTGGGATCTTCCGGCATCAGGGGTCAAACCTATGTCTCCTGCATTAGCAGGAAAGTTCTTTTCCACTGAGCCACCAGAGAAGCCCCGGAAATGGTTATTTTAGCATCCCTATTTGTCTCTTTCAGCTTCAGGTGTCTCTAGGTGTTCCTTGGCTTGTGGCTGCATCACTCCAATGTCTGCCATTGTTTTCCATGAACTCACCCTCTATGTGACTGTGTCTCCTCTTCTGTCTCTTATAAGAACACTTACCACTGGATTTAGGGATAATCCAGGATGATCTCATGTTGAGATCCTTAATTTTTTTACATCTTCCAAGACCGTTTTTCCCCTCCAGTAAGTTTACATTCGAGGCTTCCCTGGTGGCTCAGCAGTAAAGAATCCACCTTCGATGCAGGAGACTAGGGTTTGATCCCCTTAAGGAGGGCATGGCAATCCACTCCCGTATTCTTGCCTAGAGAATCCCATGGGCAGAGGAGTCCATGGGGTCGCAAAGAGTCAGACACGACTGAAGCGACTGAGCACGCGTGCACATAAGGTTACAGTCACAGGTTCTGGAGGTTAGGACATAGACACATCTTTTTGGGGTCACTATTCAACCCACTACAGATCTGATGCCTACATCATCAAAAGGGAATATAAATGTTAAAGCACCAAGCCCTGGAGATAGTAAATCTTAGATGACTCTAGGAGGCAGGGGACTTGGTGTGTGCTCAGGACTTGGTGAGTATCTGTGGAAGAAATTGCGGAAATGGTACAGCTACACTCTGTCCTGCGGAAGTGGCAGAATTCCTCCTGATTTATTCAGTGCTTTGGGTCCTGGTTGTTTCATTCTGTTTGTGGCCTGTTGCATCAGGCTGAGTGTCTGATGTTAGAACTGTGGTTTTTCTTCTTCTTTGCCTTGGCCTGGCCTTCTACCTACTCATGTCTGCCCCAGGCCAGCTCCTCTCAATCCTGTGAGTGGTTCTAGGACCCCAGAGGAGGCACACGGACTCCCCTGAGTTCAGAGTCACCTCACCTGCCTGAAGGCAACCCAGAGCACCTGAGTCCATCCTCCTGGAAGGCACTGGTTCCCCTGTACCATCATCACCACATGGAGACACTCAGGATGGGGCCCCGTGGAGAGAGACCTTCATAATAGAGGTCTCAGTGGAAGAATAAAGGGGAAGAAAGAAGAGATGGGGAAGCGAAGAAGCCATCTTGGCATCTCCCTCTTGGTGGAACAGGAGGCATCATCTGTCCAAATGAAGTCCAGGAGAAGGAACAGAATTGGAGAAGAAATGAGATGACCTCAGTGTGGGACATCCAGAAGGACATCCTGGGGGACACCTGGTTCCCCAGACCACTGGAATGTGAGACTGGACTTAGAGAAAGAAGCCAAGGATGGCATGAGAGTGGAGAGGTCGGCAGCCTAGAATGATGGTGAGGTTGTGGAATGGAGGCAACAGAGAAGAGAGAGAGCTTAGAGAAAGGAGCAAAAAGCTCTGAAATAGCAGTTTGGTGAGCAACTAGGCTTAGGGTGCCTAGGGAGAAAAGGGAGCTGGTAAAGAAAACAGGCAGCCCATGAAGAGAGCTAGGAAGGGGACCAGTCATCAGTGACCCAGAATCCAAAAGCAACGGAGGTGACTGCTTCTCTCAAATGTTGTCCAGGCATGAGGGTGCATGAGGGTGGAAAAAAGACACTTAGACTTGCTAGGAGACGTTGGGACACAAGATGGAGACAGTCATTTTAGTGCAGTGGTGGTGTTGGAACTAAGGTTTCAAGGAGTTGAGGAAATACGGTGAGAGGAAGTGGTGGCAGTGAGGGTAGACATTATGCAGGATGGCATGGCAGGTGGTTCATAAAGGCTCCCTTTGGGATGGAGGGAATCTGAGTGTGATGGCCACTGGGAGGAGGCCGCCAGGGTGAGAGATAAGTAGGGGTGGGAGTGGAGTGAGGATAAATGAGGGGAGAAGACAATAGAGCAGGCAGGAGGGCAGGGAGCCAAGGAAATGCCAAGGAAGGGGCTAGACACACGGTGGGCATGGGGATATCAAACAATACCTATCAAAGTGTCAAGGGCTTTGGGGTCAGGAAGGTCATCTCCAAGAATATTGCCAGGCTGTGGCTGGGAGGTGGACATGTTAGTGGGGGAGTGAGAGGTCTGATCAGCCAGTGGCCTGGTAGGTTTGAGGACTGTCCCCAGCAAAACTGTGTCACTGAGGTGTGGTCCAGAGGAGACAGTCAAGAGTCTGCCCAGTGTGGGAAATGAGGTTCTCAGAGTCGTTGACTGAGAGCGTTGGGCTTTGGGTACCCCCAGTTGCCAGGGAGCAGCAGACACAAGCATGTCTTAGACTCCAGGATCCCAGCCTCTGAATTCTCTGAAAGACTGAGGGTGGGAGACCCAGAGTGAAAAGAAATGGAGAGTTAGGAAAACTAAGCTTGCTGAATGCTTCAGATGAGTCTTCCCGAGTTATTCTCATTGCCTTTCTGCCCAGGAGATGGGAAAGGGGAGTCTATGAGAGACCAAACAGCAGAGCTGGGTTCATGCCCGGAGAAGCCAGAACCTAAAGCTCAGGCTCACTCCCCATGTTGTGCTAGTGACCTGTAATGAGGTGATGTTTAAATAAACATGAGTTCTCCACGCCTGGACAAGCTTGACTTCAGATGAACATATGATAAATGAGCTCATCTCGCTTTTACCTTTGAGCCTCTGGTTTCCAAAGACCAATCAGCTTGAAGGAAAGAGAGACACCGTAGTCTTTTGTCTTTACTTTTTTTTTTTTAAGTGTAGGGTTTTGTTTTGTTTTGTTTTTTTCTTTTTGGCTACATTGCTTCCTTTGGCTGCAGTCTTCACTGCTGCACGCAGGCTTTCTCTAGCTGCAGCGAGCAGGGACTACTCTCTAGCTGCGGTGCACGGGCTTCTCACTGCAGTGACTTCTCTTGTTGCAGAGCACAGGTTCTAGGTGTGGACTTCAGTAGTTTTGGCACATGAGCTTAGTTGCCCCGTGGCATGTAGGATCTTCCCGGACCAGGAATCAAACCAAGTTCCCTGCATTGGCAGGCAGATTCTTAACCACTGGATCACCAGGGCAATCCACTCTTTTTAAGTCAGGAGGCAAACTTCCTTGGAACATACTCAGGCTGGCTACGATGGCCCGACAGTGGCCCCCACCTCTCCTGGCCTGAGTGCCTGATGGACCCAGGAAGACAAAGATGAAGCCTGACTTTCAGACAGAGCAGCCGTGAGGAAGCAGCCTTCTTCCGAGGGGATGTATGGCATTAAACAATAGTGCCTCATCTCCTAGTCACATTACCTCACCCCAGGGGGTGTTTCCCACCCATTATCACATGGCGTGGTTGGCTGGATCTCCATTTGTCACAGCAAACATCAGGCATATGGTAATGGTCCTGTAAAACATGCCCTGTTGGGTCTTAATGTCTATTTAATGATACCTGCTATGCTGCTATGAAGGCTCCCATAACTGAACTCGTAATGGGAGATGAGGGGATATTAGATTTTGGAGAAGGAGAGTTCTCTGAATGACAGGCTGCCTCTCCCTGGGAGGCTGATGCCCTGCTAGGACGGTTGGGGGCGGCTGGTGTAGAATCACAGGGCTTAAGCGGGAGAGTTTCTAGGAGATAAGCTGGCGAAAAGCCCTCTTTGTTCTAACTGGAAGACAGGGAAGCCGAGGAGGCCCGGAGGCAGGAGGGCAGAAACAATTCCTACGGGGACATGTGGAATATCAAGCTTGAATAGTCAAGTTCTTCTCAATCATTGATCTAGGTTCAAAGTGAAGTGAAGTCACTCAGTCATGTCTGACTCTTTGAGACCCCAAGGACTATAGCCTACCAGGCTCCTCCATCCATGGGATTTTTCGGGCAAGAGTACTGGAGTGGGTTGCCATTTCCTTCTCCAGGGATCTTCCCAACCCAGGAATCAAACCTGTGTCTCCTGCATTGGCAGGCAGATTCTTTACCATGTGAGCCACCAAGGAAACCCATGATCTAGGTTCAAAATGAATCCCAATTCTTACATTTTTTTATTTGGGGAAGGCTGGAAAAACGGAAGCTGGTTTGAGCAGGAAATATCACGGGAGGGGGATTTATTTCTCACCCTTCCCAAGAGTTGGAAATCTCACATCCTCTTCCTTCCTTCCCTTCTTTTCTGCTCCCCCCCCAACTCTGTCTCTCTCTCTCTTCCTCTGTTGCTCTTTCTACATCTCCTGGCCTCAGTGCTCATCCCCAGGTAGGGAGAGGCAGAGGGTGTCCTAGGCAAAAGAAGGTTTTGAACAGGAAAGTAGAGAGAGATTTTACTTCTCTTCTATATCAAAATGTTACCCCGGGAATGGTGGCAGTTCTCAGAACACTTAGATCCCTATTCCATTCATTCATTCATTCACCATAAATTGGGCTCAATGCTGAAATGGTTATTATGCCAGACAGTATTTTCAAAGATGACTGTACCAATGGCTTCTGTAATGAGGCCTCATCAAGAGCTGTAGCCTAATTCCCCACTCCTTGAATCTCTACTGGCATATGACTCACTTGTAACCAGTAGGATGTGGTTGGCCACGATGTTTCATGATTTGTGAGGCCATATGTGGGCTTCCCTGGTGGCTCAGATGGTAAAGAATCTGCCTGCAATGCGGGAGACCCAGGTTCGATCTCTGGGTTGGCAAGATGCCCTGGAGGAGGGCATGGCAACCCACTCCAGTATTCTTGCCTGGAGAATCCCCATGAACAGAGGAACCTGACAGGCTACAGTCCATGGGGTCTCAAAGAGTCAGATATGACTGAGCGACTAAGCACAGCAGCATGCAGCTTCCTCCTGGTCTCTTGGGATACTCTCTCCGGGGGAAGCCAGCCACCTTGGACAGTGACACACAGACCCCCCAGTCGACACCACCATCTGAGCCTCCAGCCCACAGCCGGTATGAACCGTCCACCATGAGAGAGGACCATCTTGGACTTTCCAGCTTAGTCATGCCTTCACAGGACTGTGGCCCCAGCTGCTACATGACTGCAAACTGCCTGAGAGATCACAAACAAAAACTTCCCAGCTGAGCCCTTCTGGAATTTTTGACCCACAAAAGTGTGAGCAAAATAAAATGATTGTTGTGAGCCTCTAGGTTTGGGAATATTTATTACATAGTCAATGGAAAACTTTCAAGGATGAGTAAAATTCAGCCCTTGTGCTTGACAGATTCACAATTTTATTAGAGATTGGAGACTCGGTAATCACTGTCCCAACTATGGCACAGTGGGTGCTTTAACACAGCTGTACACATCGGAATTTGCCAGGCAGTCAGGGAGGAAGGGGGCTTCCAAGGTGGCTCAGTGGTAGAGAATCTGCCTGCCAATTCAGGAGACACAAGAGACACAGGTTTGATCCCTGGGTTGGGAAGATCCCCTGGAGGAGAAAATGGCTACTCACTCCTATATTCTTGCCTGGGAAAATACCATGGACAGAGGAGCCTGGTGGGCTACAGTCCATGGAGTCGCAAAGAATTGGACATGACTTAGTGACTGAGCATGCATGGAGGGAGGAAGGACATTCAGTGAGGACAGGATGGCAGGTGGAAAGGCAAGAAGTCATCCCAAGAGGCCAAACAGGTGCCATCTTGATGCCAGGATGGGTGGCTCTGGCACACCCTTTGAGGTATGTGTTTAGTCCTTAGTTGTTTCCAACCCTGCAACCCCGTGGACTGTAGCCCACCAGGCTCCTCTGTCCTTGGGGATTCTCCAGGCAAGAATATTGGAGTGGGCTGCCATGCCCTCCTCCAGGGGATCTTCCCAAGCTTGGGATTGAACTCAGGTTTCCCACATTGCAGGTGGATTCTTTACTGACTGAGGCACCAGGGAAGCCCCCTCTGAGGTATAGAGTGATATATGAGGGGGTACTCAGAACCACTGGCTAAAAATAGTGCATATTTCTAGAATACGGATGAAGCCCATTAGGAAGTAAGCTAAAACATTTTCATATTAAAGCCAGCAAGAATATATTACAAAATGAAAATGCAAAAACTACATAATTTTTTTAAGGATGGAATTAGAAAAGTTCAAATTAATTTTCTAGCTTTTCAGGTCTTGCCAACGCCTCCAGGGAGGTTATGGCCTGTTTCGGCGCCCTTTGATGGAGACTTTGAGAAGCTCTGTGTAGGTGAGGGGTTGCTCTCAAGAGGTTTTCATCTGGGGGTGTGATATAACTAAACCCATTTAGAAAAATTTCTCTGTAAACTGCGGTGGAAGTGGTCTGGGCAAGACTGAAAGGGGGTCCCGTTGAGAGCCTGTTGGGATGCCCTAAGTAGAGGCTTCTTGAATGCAAGGACAATGGGGATGAGAAGAGGGGTCTACTTGGAAAGACCTTTCAGACTTACAGTTGACAGCACTCTTATCCAAGTTTTCAGATCTGGCTTGGATGTCTCTTTCTCCAAAAATTTTAACATCCAGTCTGGATTAGAGGCCCTCCTAAGTGGTCTGATAGCTTCCTGTGTTCTCTGAGTGACCCAGATCTTTTTTTTTTTTTTGGCTGTGTGCATGCATGGCATGTGGGATCTTTAGTTTCCCCACCTAGGATTAAACCCACACCCACGGCATTAGAAGCATGATGTCTTAACCCCTGGACCCCCAGGGAAAACTGACAAGTGGTCTGACAGCACCATGTCACCATCACACGGTGTGGTCATAACATGAATAAGACTAATGGCATTTACTGAATGCTTCCCATATGCCAGGCATTTCGTTTTCAGTTAGGAATTTATTCACCTGTGTAGAACAGACACCACCCCCCTCAAAGAGTGGCTTAAGCAAGCAAGTGCCTTAAGCAAGAACTATTCCTCCCATGATGAGTCTGAAAGTGAGTACATAGAATAGAGTTTATGTGGGTGTCCAAAGATATCATTTGAAAGCCAAATTCCTTCCAGTTTTCTGCTCCACCATTCCAAGTGTGTGGTATCATCTTCATGGTCTCAAGGTAGTACTTGGATGTTCTACATGGGTGTTTCTGACAAGAAGATGAATGAAAAGTATATCCTGTGAAATGTTGTCCTTCTATTAGATCTTGCCCTTGCCAAGACTTCTATCTATTTGTCACTGGCCAGAACTGAAGCAACTGCCACCATAGCTGCAAGGGAGGCTGGGAAATGAATATTTTGGCAGGATACATTGCCATTCCAACAAAATTAGGGTTCTCTTAGTAAAAAAAAACTGGTGGGGTTATGGATATTGAGTAGGCAACTGGTTGTGTCTGCTGTAACATATACTAACCTAATTCTCACAATTTCATGATGCAATTTTTGTAATTTTATTGTTTTTGATTATGAATTCTATTAGTTTTGAAATTTTATGGATGAATAAATTGAAGGACTGGGAAGTTAGGTGAATTTTTTTAAAGATTACATAGTTAGTAGATGGAGGAGCTGGAAATGACATGTTTAACTATCTGTAATCTCCTTTGAGGGGGTTTCCCAGGTGGCTCAGTGGAATGCACCTGCAAATGCAAGGATACTTGGGAGACTTGGGTTTGGTCCCCAGATTGGGAAGATCCCCTGAAGAAGGAATGGCAGTATTCTTGGCTGGAGGAATCCTACGGACAGAAGAGCCTGGCGGGCTACAGTCCATGGGGTTGCAGAGAATCTGACATGACTGAGTGACTGAGTATGCATGCAAAGCTGTATGAGACCATAAGTAACCTGAGGGTATGACCATGTATTGATTCTTTTACTTGCATTACTATATCTTCATCACTTGACAGAGTATTAATTGGCTTGATGACTGACTGGACTCTTTACTGACAACCTGATAAAAGTCTGTACTCATTTATTAGCTGGCTTCCCTGTTTTCTGTTTCATGACAACAGAAAGAAAGATCGGAAGGAAACTCCAACCTGGCCTGCCTTCCTCCAGGCCAAGGTCATCTTGGATTTGATTGTGAAGAGTAAGTTATGCTGACTGCCAGCCCATGCTTGGCTGAGCACACCAGGACTTAACAAGGTCTGAATTGTTTCAAGGAGTGTTTTTAACAAGTTGTAAATGTATTTCACCAAGTCCCATTGCTGTATATAATTGATGCAGCTGATGGAAAGCAGTCATGATCCTGTGAATCATTTCTGTCTGTTTACAAGTACATCTCTCTCCCTGTCTTCCAGAAGGATGTGCAAAACAAACTTTAAAGGAAAATGTATTTGATATTGACATATGGTAAGACTGGCTCATGTGATATGTGAAAAAGAAAAAAGGCAAACTCATAATTACTATAGATTTTACTTTTTAAAATACCCACAGACAATTGCTTTTAAGTATAAAAAAGGGCATTTGCCAGAATGATTATTTTATCTCCACTTGGTCTGCTTTAAGATAAGAAATATGGCTAACACCTTAGGATGTAATTATTTGCTTTCACGTCTCTCTCTCTCACTTCAAGAAGTATTAATAGAAAGCATCCCATTCCAATTTATAGCCACCCTTACTTGCCCCCCATTGCCCTTGCTAAGGCTTAGCACAAGTCTTCATTTATTGAATGTATGAACAAAATGCATAAAGGAATAAACCTTCTGGAAGAAAAACTAAAAACTCTAATAGGGAAATGTTTCTTACTTGTAGTGATTGAGGTGGTTTAATAGCTTGTATGGCAGTTGGACTTAGGGAATGAGAGTAGAGGACTTGAACTAGCAAGGCTGTATCAGTCAGTTATTGCTATAGTCATGCTGCATAACAAACCACCCCCCAAACTCAGTGGCTTAAAATATTAAGTGACTGTTTTCACAGTCTTGGATCTGCAAGTTGATTATAGTATGATTTTAATCTAGGTGGGCTCAGCTCCAACCTACAGGGTAGACTCAGGTCTTTTTCACTTGTGTTTTTTTCTGGGGCCCAGTCAGAAGTGGCAGCATCTGCCTGGTACATAATCTTCTCAGGTGGATCACTGGAGTATAAAAGAACCAAACTCATTGCACAAGAACATTTCAAGCCTCTGATTGCTTCACAAATACTATCATCTTATTGACAAGTCATATGGTCCACCCAAAAGTCAAGGAGTGAGGAATAACATGAGGCCATAGAAAGGGAGGGCAAGTAAAATTTATTAGGAAGCAGTGAAGCATTAGAACCAAAAATGCAGACTACCATGAAGTAAGTCACAGGTGTACAGAGGAGAACAGATAAATGGGATGATAGGCAGAAATAATAAATAGAAGGTGGGAGCATATGGAATGTAAGTGGGAAGAGGCAGGGGAAATCTAAGATACATCTAGGTTATCAAGCCAAGACTTTAGTCCCCTGAAAAGATAAGAACCACTACTGTAGGCTGGGCATTCCTGAACTCAGGACACTTCCTAAGGCATCTCAAAGACCTTCCAATGTAATGATGTCATCGTGGCATAAAACTTATTCTGTAATATTGTAATTTCCTAAGAGGTCTTAAGTCTATTGATGAGAATAGAGAACAAAAAGCAAGGTTGGAGGTAAGATGGTGGGCATGTGTCTAACCCACCCAGTATCAACTGTGGGACTCCTTCCCCAGCCGATCAACTCACCCCTCACCTCCCTGCCCCCTGGCCTCTGCTCCCCTCTGGGCCCCACTCTTCTGACATGACTCTCACCAGCTCAACCGTCATTTTCCCCATGCTACTAAGATCATGGCATCTGGTCCCATCACTTTGTGGGAAATAGATGGGGAAACAGTGCAAACAGTGTCAGACTTTATTTTTTTGGGCTCCAGAATCACTGCTGATGGTGATTGCAGCCATGAAATTAAAAGACGCTTACTCCTTGGAAGGAAGGTTATGGCCAACCTAGATAGCATATTTAAAAGCAGAGACATTACTTTGCCAACGAAAGTCCGTCTAGTCAAGGCTATGGTTTTTCCAGTGGTCACGTATGGATGTGAGAGTTGGACGGTGAAGAAAGCTGAGCGCCGAAGAATTGATGCTTTTGAACTGTGTTGTTGGAGAAGACTCTTGAGAGTCCCTTGGACTGCAAGGAGATCCAATCAATCCATCCTAAAAGAGATCAATCCTGGGTGTTCATTGGAAGGTCTAATGTTGAAGCTGAAACTCCAATACTTTGGCCACCTCATGCAAAGGGTTGACTCATTGGAAAAGACCCCAATGCTGGGTAGGATTGGGGGCAGGAGGAAAAGGGGACGACAGAGGATGAGATGGTTGGATGGCATCACCGACTCGATGGACATGGGTTTGGGTAGACTCCGGGAGTTGGTGATGGACAGAGAGGCCTGGAGTGCTGCAATTCATGGGGTCGCAAAGAGTCGGACACGACTGAGCAACTGAACTGAACTGAAAGCCAATGGACACCTGCCACGTCTCCTTTTAATTCTCTCTACCATGGGACACTGTCAACCACTCCCTTCTTGAAATTCCCATTCCCTGGGATTCTTCTTTGTGATTTCCATTTGCATCACCCTCCTATCTCCCTGAACAATTTTTTCTCACTGTCTTTTTTTCCCTGGCTCTTTTGAATTTCTAAGGAGGGAAATGTTGGCGACAGAGATAGAGAAGAGAAGTAGTTGGCAGTAAATGGTCCAAAAATCTTTTGCCTTGGAAACAGCTAGAGCCTGATGCTAACAATGCCTGCTGTGATGCGGAATTGGATGGATGGTGAGTTCATCTGGGACTTATACTGCTTGTTTGAACAGTGACCCCACCGCACCCCCCCCCCGCCACCTCCTACTGCCTCCAGTAATAAATACAGCCAGTATTGGCCACACCAACATTTATAACTCCTTTATGAGTTTCTGGAGGGAGATTTTGAAGCTGAATCATCTGGGTCTCCCACACAGCCCTAGGATGGGGCCTGGCACACAGTAGGCGTGCTCTATTGATGGTGTCAAGTTAGCATGTATCATGCATGCAGAGCGGAAGGGGCACAGCCATGAGTTAAAAAGCTAGAAATCTGCTTCTCCCGCTTCATGACCACTTTTAACCCATCTTTCCATTCCATCTCTCCACCCTTCACCCATTTGTGCTCCACTGTGTTTCCTGGTGGCTCAGACGGTAAAGAATCTGCCTGCAATGCAGGGGACCTGGGTTCGACCCCTGGGTGGGGAAGATCCCCTGGAGGAGGGCATGGCAACCTACTCCAGTATTCTTGTCCTCTTGCACGGACAGAGGAGCCTGGCATGCTACAGTCCATGGAGTCGCAAAGAGTTGGCTTGACTGAGCAACTTTCACTTTCAGTAGTCTGTCTGAGTCGCCATCCACCTCCCCACTCTCTCCTACCTTTTCTTCATTCACGTATGTGCATGCTAAGTAGCTTCAGTTGTGTCAGATTCTTTGCAATTCCATGGACTGTAGCTTGCCAGGCTCCTCTGTCCATGGGATTCTCCAGTCAAGAACACTGGAGTGGGTTGCCATGCCCTCCTCCAAGGGATCTTCCCCACTCAGGGATCAAACCTGCATCTCCAGGGTCTCCTGCATTGGCTGGCAGTTTCTTTACCACTAGCACCACCTGAGAAGCCCTCTTCATTCATAGTTCAGTTCAAATGCCACTTCTTCCTTGAAGCCTTCACTGGTTTTCCATCAGGAAACACCTGCTTTGCCTCTAAACTCCCATAGCCCTCTCTCTGCATCTCTTCTGGAGCATCCTTTTTTTTTTTTTTTTTTTTTTTTACTCTCCACCGTCACTGTTTCTTTTGTCTGCTGCTTACATATTTCCTTACCTGATGGCCAGTTCCTTGTCATGGGAAATTTGTCTCAAGTTGTGCTTTTCCCTAGCATTTAGCTAATGATGTGAATAGAGAAGGTCCTCAATAAATCGGTCAGTAATAAACAAATGAGGGTGGGAGTGGCCATCTGGGGAGAAATCTGATATGCTGTTAAAAACTCCCTTCTCAAGCCTGTAGGTTCGGCAGAGAGAAGAGTAAAATCAGTTTTTATTGAATCTGTCTCCTGTTTGCAGAATTATTTTGTGGTCTCATTCATTGGGCCAATTACGTTTATGAAGATGAATTACGACAGGCGAGAACCCACTTGCCTGCATTACTGTGTGTTAACTGTGTAATTAGCGGCCACTGTCTAAGGAGGGGAGTTTGGTGGATATTTCCATCAGAAAAAAAAAAGCCACATTATGATCCATAAAAAACAATGAGCAATGATCATTTCCTTTTTATTGGTCATTTAAAAACATTCACTGATAATTCTCCCCCTGCTTAATAGGCATATGTTTGCTTCCTTCAAAATATCTCTGCAAAATTGTTGCAAAAAATAAAACTTTTTACATAATCGTTCAGCCTCCTTCCATCATGAAACCTTAATGAAAGATTTTCAAAGACGGAAAGTGTGGAGTTCAGCGAGGGGATTAAACAATGGTGGTACAAGTTATCCTGATTTAGCAGGTCTTTCCCCAGAATGTGGCCTAGGTCAGGCCCCAGAACAAACTACTGCCTTGTCCTCAAGCCAAGAGACTTTTCACACCTGAGAGGGTTTATCCTCTGTTTTGCATTTGAATTAGAACTGGATGAGTCCTTGTGACTAGTACTCCTGCTTTTCCGTAGATAACAAGAGAGGGCTCCTGGTCCATTCAGGGTACATGTACTCCAGCCAGGCCAAAGGTAAACCCAAGGCTTGCTTTTATTGTTTAGTTGCTGAATCGTGTTCAACTCTTTTGGACCCCATGGATTGTAACCCACCGGGCTCCTCTGTCTATGGGATTCCCCAGGCAAGAATACTGGAATGGGTTGCCATTTCCTTTTCCAGGGAAGCTTTCTGACCCAGGGATCAAACCCATGTCTCCTGCATTGGACCTGAGACAGGTGATAATAAATGTTAACTATATGAGTGAATGACCCTAGGCTGGCTAGCTGGATGAATGAATGTTAGTTGGATGGGTAGATGGAGGGATAGATAGATGGATGGATGGATGGATGGATGGATGGATGGATAGATGGAAGGGTGGAGGGATGGATGGATGGATTCTGTTGAATGGATGGGACTTCCCATATCCTATTTCTTGTGGTTCTGGCAGAGACTGTTTATCTCACTGCCATTAGTTCCTAGCTCATATGGAAAGAGAACCAGATTCTTGAACTCCCAGGGAGCTAGTTACAATCTCTGGATCTGCCTCTCAAGTTCAGAAAGGAAAACACTTTTGTGTGTTTCCAAAAACACCTTAGGAAATTATTTCAGTCTTCCTAAGTAGAAATTCAATCGTCCCTATGAAATGTGTTTTCTTTTCCTTCTTGTTCTGTTTGGCTGTGCAACTTTGTTTTGTGGCCCCTGTTGGACCCTTGGCATCTAGGTTCACTTTCCTACCATGTGCAAGGCCAGAAAAGTGCCAAGGCTGACAATGGAGATTGAAGAGTCAATTGGCAGCCAATCAGAGGCTGGAACCCAGCTCAGCAGCCTTCGGGACATGTTGGTTTCTCTCCAGAAACAAGATCCACCAATTGACTCGTACTTTGAAGTGCTGGAAGCCTGACCAAATTTCTCAGCGTGTGTGTGTGTGTGTGTGCGTGCGCATGTGCGAGTGAAAGTCTGTATGAGCCCATGTTTCTAGAATTCTCCCTGTGAGGGGGAAAGTGGGAGAAGGAAGAATGGAGAACACTCTAGGACTTGCTCCCCTCCTTCTGAGCATCAGGCAGGACTGGGTGGCTGCCAGTAGGCCAGTGGACCAGGCCGCAGTCTGTATGTTTGCTCCTGGCTGAACTGCAGGTAAATACTGCCCCTTCCTGAGCTAAGCTTGTCTGGCAAGTGCTTATCCAGCACTCTAGGTGTCTCTGGGACTGAGACACAGGTTACTCTTTCCACATTCCTGCACCAGTGACCTCCGTTTTGTCAGTACCTGTGGTTCCCCACAAGAAAAGCCCAGCTGCAGCCTGGCGCCCGCTCTGCCATGGCAGCTCTCCATCTGCCCGTCTCTTCATTTCCTGCATCCATTTGGCTTCCTTGGACTCTCCAGACATTTCCTGCCTGCACTGCTCTCTGACACTGTGTAGCAGCTTTCAAACCAGTATTTGTCCCTGGAGGATCATGGGAGGGGCTGTGAAAATGAGCCAGAAGCACCCATCCCTGCTGGCCTGGTTGCAGTGCTAAGTTCCTGTCCTCCTGAGGGTCATCAAAGAATTGTCCTGGACCCGAAAGGATGAGACATGCTTCTCTGTATCCCTTAGGAACATATCTGGAATGACACCCACTGGTGTGGCTTCTGTAATAAGCGTGTCCATGGAATTTTCCTGAGTGGTGAGGGGTCCACCGTTGGATGATGGAGGAAAATGTTTATAATCATTACTTAAATTCTAGGAAACGCCATGCTTTAGTCAATGGAGTGGATAATTTTTCTATATTTGTGTGATTTTCCCCCTCATTACTCATTTGCTCATTGATGTGTTTGATTATTCACTCAACAAACATTTCACAAGCACCGAATGGAACCACTGGGTAAGAGCAGTTAGCTGGCAAATGGGCACCGTAGGTTCAATTCTCAGCTCCCTCATTTCCATGCAGTTTTTTCAAGCCCCCAATTCCTTATCTGTGAAATACAATTAGATATAGTATCTGAGTCATTTTATTGTTCTGAAGAATTCAGTAAAGTCACCTTTTAAATCCTCCATAAAAGTCCACTACTATTACTGTTGCTGATGCTGTCATTGTTCAGCTCAGTTCAGTTCATTCACTCCGTAGTGTCCGACTCTTTGCAACCCCATGGACTGCGGCACACCAGGCCTCCCTGTCCATCACCAACTCCCAGAGTTTACTCAAACTCATGTCCATCGAGTCAGTGATGCCATCCAACCATCTCATCCTCTATCATCCCCTTCTCCTCCTGCCCTCAATCTTTCCCAGGATCAGGGTCTTTTCTAATGAGTCAGTTCTTCGCATCAGGTGGCCAAAGTATTGGAGTTTCAGCTTCAACATCAGTCCTTCCAATCAATATTCAGGACTGATTTCCTATTTAGGATGGACTGATTGGATCTCCTTGCTGTCCAAGGGACTCTCAAGCGTCTTCTCCAACACCACAATTCAAAAGCATCAATTCTTTGGCGTTCAGCTTTCTTTCTAGTCCAACTCTCACATCCATATATGATTACTGGAAAAACCATAGCTTTGACTAGATGGACCTTTGTCAGTAAAGTAATGTCTCTGCTTTTTAATATGCTGTCTAGGTTGTTCATAACTTTTCTTCCAAGGAGCAAGTGTCTTTTAATTTCATGGCTGCAGTCACCATCTGCAGTGATTTGGGAGCCCCCCAAAATTAAGTCTGTCACTGTTTCCATTGCTTCCCCATCTATTTACCATGAAGTGATGGGACCAGATGCCATGATCTTAGTTTTTTGAATGTTGAGCTTTAAGCCAACTTTTTCATTCTCCTCTTTCACTTTCAAAAGGCTCTTTAGTTCTTCTTTGCTTTCTGCCATAAGGATGGTGTCATCTGCCTATCTGAGGTTGTTACTATTACTTTTAGCCAAGTGTCTAGGGGGGTGCTGGGGAAGCAGAGATAAATAGCATGGCTTCTGCCCTAAGAAAGCTCACAGTCCAACTGCAAAGGCAGATACAGATATGACAAGGGCCATTGAGGGTTGGCGGCAGAACCATGGAAATGGACTGTGGGGATTAAAGAGGAGAGACCTGTGAACCCCGCCTGGGGGAACAGAGAAGGCTTCTCAGAGGAGGCAGGTCCATTCAAGTGGGTCTTGAATAGTATTTAAGATTCTAATAGTCAGAGATGGGAAAGAATGACATTTCAGGGAAATAGAAGACCATGAACTCAGGCAAAGGACAGCTAACCATCTATAGTAGCTGAGCATCACATGAAGATGACAACAAGGAAGAGGATGGTTGTGTGGCCAGATTACAGAGGGCTTTGAATACCAAGCCAAGGCAGGGGCGGGAGGGGGCGTTTGGGTTTTATTCTATTGGCCTTGGGCAGTGTTTCCAGCACCTTAAGCAAGGGAACAATAAGATCTGATTTTTGCCAAGGGTACAACCTGCCATTATAAAAATAAATACATTCACCCGAGACTCTGAGGAAATTGGCAGGAATAAGCAGCCAGATTTTCAGTGCTTTGCCTGTGTGAGTTAGCTTCCTGCCACAGGCAAAGGGGCCAAGAAGAATAATGTCACGGGGGCCGTGGGATGCCTCGTGTGCAGAGCAGGTGGCCAAATTTCACCTAGCAGGAACTGTGAGGCTGAGGAGGTAAACAGGAAGGCATTTAGCACAACAGCTCACTTCCTCTGATCCCTGCAGCCCCAGCTGACTCCTGGCAATCTGGGGAAATTATAGCTGGGATGCTGAGGCCTGGAGGGACCAGTAACAAAGCACATTAGAGCCAGATACACCCGAGTCTGAATCTTCATTCTGCCACTTAATTAGCTGGGTGACCATGAGGACCAATTATTTAACCTTTCCGAGGCTCAGTTTTCTTATCTGTAAAATGGGAATTGTAGTGACTTATTCTTCCTGTACCTTCTCAGAGGGAGAAGGTACAGGAAGTTTTAAGCATAACACCAGATATTCAGTAAGTGCTCATGTTGCTGCTGCTGCTGCTGCTAAGTCACTTCAGTCATGGCCGACTCTGTGCAACCCCATAGACGGAAGCCCACCAGGCTCCCCCGTCTCTGGGATTATCCAGGCAAGAACACTGGAGTCGGTTGCCATTTCCTTCTCTAATGCATGAAAGTGAAAAGTGAAAGTGAAGTTGCTCAGTCGTGTCCGTGCAGCGACCCCATGGATTGCAGCCTACCAGGCTCCGCCATCCATGGGATTTTCCAGGCAAGATTACTGGAGTGGGGTGCCATTGCCTTCTCCGAGTGCTCATGTTAGAGCAGGTGATATGGATGATTTTTTTTTGAGTAGCTCAGTCATGTCTGACTCTTTGCAACCCCATGGACTATACAGTCCATGGAATTCTCCAGGCTAGAATACTGGAGTAGGTAGCCTTTCCCTTCTCCAGGGGATCTTCCCAACCCAGGGATCGAACCCATGTCTCCCACATTGCAGGCGGATTCTTCACCAACTGAGCCCAAAGGGATGTTAAAAGGGACTCTGGGACTCCCCTGGTGTCCCAGTAGTTAAGAATCTGCCTGCCAATGCAGAGGACATGGGTTTGACCCCTGGTCTGGGAACTAAGATCCCCACATGCCACTGGGCAACTAAGGCCATGTGCCACAACTGGAGCCTATGTTCCGAAGCAAGAGAAGCCACTGCAACGAGAAGCCTGAGCACTGCAATTAGAGTAGCCCCTGCTCACCACAACTAGAGTAAGCCCAGATGCAGCAACAAAGACCCAGCACAGCCAAAGACTAATTAATTAATTAAAAGAATAAAATAAAAAGGGCTCTGGGGACTTTAAAGGGCTCTGCACACAGGCCTTCCTCACCTCCCACACCTTCCTCTGTCAGATCTTCTTGCAGTTCCACTCTGCCCACACTGCCAACAGCCCCGGAACTGGCTGGAGAGGAGGAGGAGTACAAAGATAGCTCCCCGCCTCAGAGGGTTTATTGTCAGAAAAAACAAAAGCGTATCATGCATTTTTCACCAATTTTCTCCTAAGAGGGTAAGATTCGCATCGTATGTCTTTCTTTCCCCTCAGAACCTTACAAATTTTAGCTGTAAATGGTAAAACACATCAATGAATTTCCCCATGAATATTTATTGAAATTGCACTTTTAATACAAAGCCATTTGAAAAGTGAAACTCCAAGGAAAATGCATTTTGTGCAGCCATTGATCTTAAAATATTTACTATGAATATGCTCATCCTAGAAATATTGCACACTGCTTTTTATTATTTGTTCTGGATGAAATCGCAGGGGTTTGGCCAAGATGGTTTTTACAAGCTGAGCAGTACTGGCAAGATGATCCTCTGGATGGCATTCAGCTCACTTTCTTTCCAGTCCTCGGTTTGTTGGTTTCTGGCAACTGTTCCATAGACATCTCTGGGATTCAGAAATGACTAGTGAATGGAGACTAGAGGCACACCTGGAACAGGTGAGCTCTGAAAACAGATAATTAGAAAAGCATGGACACGAAGTGGAAGGAGCTTCGAGGTCATCTTGCCCTTACCAATGTCCAATGCCCTCACCTGTACATGCCATGAAAGAAAAGTGAAGTCGCTCAGTCGTGCCCTACTCTTTTCGACCCCATGGACTATAGCCTACCAGGCTTCTCCATCCATGGGATTTTCCAGGCAAGAATACTGGAGTGGGTTGCCATTTCTTTCTCCAGGAGATCTTCCCGTCCCAGGGATTGAACCCCGGTCTCCTGCATTGTAGGCAGACGCTTTACCATCTGAGCCACCAGGGAAGTCCATGACATGACAGTGCCCTTAAAGACTGGATGCCATTTCTCAACCCATCTGCTGGATTGGTAAACCTGGAAAAGAGTGATAATTCCTAAAGCCTGCAAAGATACAGGGAGATAAACACTGTATACATTGGTAATGAGAATATGAATCATTACAAATATTTTGAGAGCAGGCCATCAGTATTGATTAAAAGTGTTAAGTACAGGATTTCCCTGGTGGTCCAGTGGTTAAGAATCCACCAACCAATGCAGGGGACATGGGTTCCATCTCTGGTCTGGGAAGATTCCACAGGCCTTGGGGCAGTGAAGCCCCTGTGCCCCAACTACTGAAGCCCCTGTGCCCTACAGTCTGTGCTCCGGAATAAGAGAAGCCACTGCAATGAGAAACCCATGTAGCACAATTGCAGAGTAGACCCTGTTCACTACAACTAGAGAAAGCCCATGCACAACAATGAAGAGCCAACACAGCCAAAAATAAAGAAAATTTTTAAAAATTGTACGTACACATACCCTTTGAATCAGCAATTTCACTTTTGGGAATCTGTCTTATAGATCTAAAAGCACTCATGCAGAAATGCATATGTAGAGTGATGCTTTTTATAGCCTAGTTTGTAGTGGCCCTAGCTAGAAACTGCCTAGATATTCATCCAAAGGGAACTGTGAATAAAGCAGCCCCTGAATCTGTAGACTGGTGGTCTCTAAATGTTATTCATTGCTCATTTAATGATAGCATGTAGTTCCAGAACATGAATATTTATTTGCATGTGTGAATATCTTAAGTGTAGGGTAAACAAATACAAGATAGAAATTTTAGAGATGAGATTAAAAATAAAGAGATAGAATTTTAAGTATTTTTTTCTTTGTGCCAGTGGGGTGCAGGCTCCCTGTTTTGGAGGTTGCTAGAGAATATCATGCTACCTTCCTAAATGAGTGAAATCAAATATTGGGGACCATCATATGATTTTGCAAAAATATGATTGTACAATGCAGATTGTTATGCCTTTTTCTCTTCCACTAACTGATGCACTATCATTCATGGATATAGATATAGTCACACTCACACACACATGGTTTTACATATTCATAAGACTATAGAGAGCAGTATGAATGGATTATACCAGGCTGTCACTACTGGGACTCTATTGAGGGCAGGACAGGAAAGTTAGAAAAGAAAGGAAATTTGGGGAGGGGGGAAGATCTTTAAAAGACTATAGCAAAATGGGAAAATCTTCCTAATGTGAAATTGAAAGTTGCTCAGTCCAAATCTTTACAACCCCATGGACTGTAGCCCGCCAGGCTCCTCTGTCCATGGAATTTTCCAGGCAAGAATACTGGAGTGGGTTGCCATTTCCTCCTCTAGGGGATCTTCCCAACCCAAGGATAGAAACCGGGTCTCCTGCATTGCAGATTCCACCTGCCATGGAGCAACTAAGCCCGTGTGCCACAACTGCTGAGCCCGAGGCCTGCCACTGAAGCTTGTGCGCCTAGAGCCTGTGCTCCTCCACAAGAGAGGCCCCAGCAATGCGAAGCCCATGCCCTACAACTAGAGAGTAACCCTGCTCGCTGACACTACAGAGAGCCCTCGAGAAGCAACGAAGACCCAGTGCAGCCAAATATAAAATGAGTAAATAAGTAAAAGTTTAAAAAACAATTCACTTATGGGCTCCACTGTCCAGCGCAGCCGTCAGATCTGAGCTGACATCCTTTGCATCATATGTCCTCTTCCCGGTCCCATGACTTGGCCTTACCCTGAGCAGCAAAACAAAGCTCAGCCCAGTGATGAGAAAGAGAAAGAGAGAGAAGGTTTGGGCACAGGGTCCCCGGACAGGGCAGCTATGGTTGGGATAAGCCCTGCTTGCTGCTCCAAGGGGCCGGAAACCAAGTCAGGCCCAGGATGCTTCCTCAGTCAGAACTCACTGGTGTCAGAGATGGTCCCACTGTCCTTGGCTACTGGGCCATTTGAAGGGAAAATTGAATTATAATCCTAACATCTTTTGTACATCTGAAAATTTGTCATGGTAATTTAATGCTAATAAGGTGAGGGAGATTAAATGGATAGTTTCCTTAAAGATTACACTCCACCACCCAAGGTCAGCTGGAAATTATAAGTAATGTAGTGGTGTAGTCAGATCACTCCGGCTGAATAAATGTCATGACCAAAGCAAGGAGTCACTCAGTTTTCTATATTTGAACATCTCATTAGAGCCTGTGTCATTCAAAGACGGATCGGGTGGCAGAGAGGTGAAATTTAAGGTCTCTCATGCAAAGCCAAACCCTTAATTATCTGATGGAGGTTAATGTGGCTATGGAACAGGGGAAGCCTGAGTATAACAGGAAATAATGGATTATGCTAAGAGCTGGTTTCAATGGTAACCCCAGGGAGTGGACCATCCTGTTAGGATGTCGGGCCAGGCTTTTCCTGCCTTGCTGGTTCCCTGCCAGGCTGAATGGGGGGACCAGGACAGTTCTCCTTGGTATCAAGAAGTGATGCCTGATGGAACTTCCCTGCTGGTCCAGTGTCTAAGACTCGGTGCTCCCAATTCAGGGGCCTGGGTTCGATCTCCGGTCAGAGAACTAGATCCGGTGTGCCACAGCTAAGAGTTTGCAAGCTGAAACTAAGGATCCTGCCTGCCGCAAGGAAGATCAAAGATCCCGTGTGCCTAAACTAAGACCCAGTGCAGCCAAATAGATAAGTAAAATATATATAAAAAAATACAACACTGTTCCTGTCTTCACTGGTTTCAAAGCCGGTGAAACAAATAAGTAAATATAGCTTTTCAAGTGAATGAAAATTGTTGTTGAATTGATTGTTGCTGTGTTAGTCACTCAGTCATGCCCAACTCTTTGAAACCCCATGGACTGTAGCCCACCAGGCTCCTCTGTCTGTGGGATTCTCCAGACAAAAATACTGAAGTGGGTAGTCATTTCCTTCTCCAGGGGATCTTCCCCATCCAGGGATCAAACCCAGGTCTCCTGCATTGCAGGCAGATTCTTTACAGTCTGAGCCATCAGGGAAGCCCATTGAATTGATAATCAAATTAAAAAAATGAAGAGGAAGAAGAGAAGGAATAAACAAAAGTCATTTTTATGTTAAGAGGATTTTATTTCTCCTAAGGCACTATCCATTCTGGAGGAGACCTGACAAAGACTGGCTTTTTCAATATCCAGACTTGTGTCGCTTGTAGAGGTCAGGATGGCTGGCATGTGATTTAAAGGGACAGCTGTCTTCAGCAGCCGGAGCCCACACCTGCATGTACACATAAACACACACAGACTGCTGGGCTCAGATCCACCAAAGATACTTATCTAATAATACTTTGGAGGAGCAGGGCCTTTCTGTTGCCTGGAATGCTTATGACTAAGGAATGAAAACTCTGAGCTCCTGATTTGATTGACTGTTCAGTCACTAAATCATGTCCAACTCTGCAACCCCATGGATGGCAACATGCCAGGCTTCCCTGTCCTTCACTATTTCCCATAGTTTGCTTAAATTCACGTCCATTGAGTCAGTGATGCTATCTAACCACCTTATCCTCTGCCACCCCCTTCTCCTCCTGCCTTCAATCTTTCCCAGCATCAGGGTCTTTCCCAATGAGTCAGCTCTTCCCATCAGGTGGCCAAAGTACCAGCCAGCTTCAGCATCGGCCCTTCCAATGGATATTCAGGGTTGATTTCCTTTAGGATTAACTGGTTTGATCTCCTTGCAGTCCAAAGGACTCTCAAGAGTCTTCTCCAGCACCACAATTCAAAAGCATTAATTCTTTGGCACTCAGCCTTCTTTATGGTCCAACTCTCACATCTGTACATGACTACTGAAAAAACCATGAAGTGAAGTGAAGTGAAAGTCTCTCAGTCATGTCCGACTCTGCAACCCCATGGACCATACAGTCTATGGGATTCTCCAGGCCAGAATACTGGAGTGGGTAGCCTTTCCCTTCTCCAGGGGATCTTCCCAACCCAGGGATTGAAGCCAGGTCTTCTGCATTGCAGGCAGATTCTTTACCAGCTGAGCCACCAGGGAAGCCCCATAGCTTTGACTATACGAACCTTTGTCCGCAAAGTAATGACTCTGCTCTTTAATATGCTGTCTAGGTTTGTCATAGCTTTCCTTCCAAGGGGCAGTTATGGTCCCTGTCTCTAACCTTAGTCCTTTGAAAGGCCCTCCTCCCTTTGAGGAAGTTTTCAAGTCCTGGGGATGCTTGATAAATGGCCCTTAACATTGAACTCAGATGCCCACCAAAAATATCTTGGCAAAGAATTAGCAGTGAAATGAATGGGGTCACTTCCAAACAAGCTGAATGTGCACAATTGCCTCGATTCCAGACATTTCTGGAAGAGTTATAGGGATGCAATACAGAGGCAATCAGGTGGTTTCAGGGAAGGAGCCCATATTCTGGCCCTAGCCACCCCCACACCTCATTCTCAAAGTTTCATAGGAAACCCACTCCCATTCCCAATCTCATTTTTCTCATCTGTAAAATAAAGGATTTGAACTTTGGGCAACTCAGTCTCAGAAATTAAATTTGGTAAGGATTGAATGAGACAATTTATGGTTCGGGTTAGTCAATCAAGAGGATTGATTTTTCTAAGGAAACCCAGGTGACCTCATTATGTACCAACTTAAAAATGCTACCTGTCCTGGCTGACAGAACACAGCTTCCTACTGAGCATCTCGCATCCACCCCCATTCCTGTAAAAAGCAACTTTTTAATCCGACAGCTCATTCTTGTTTGTGTCTCTGTCTTCATCTAGTTCTGCCACAAGAGATAGAAAATATCAGAATCCCAGGGACTCTCAATCCAAGCCCTTTGTCAAAACCCTCTGGGCTGTAAGTAACAGAAACCAAACTCAACCCAACATAAACAATAAAGGGAATTTATTGGCTCATGTAACAAAACCATCCACAGGCAGGGCCAGTCACAGGCAAAGATAGATCCTATACTTAACAGCATCACCAAGGACCTGGTTTCCTTCTGCCTCCTGACTCTCCCTTCAGTTGTCAGCTTCATGCTGGGAGGGGTCCCCTCCAGGATTCCCAAGACAGCCACTGTCAAGACCCAAGGTTACCTACTTCTTCATTCACATCTAGCAAGGTGAATAAAAAGAGCCTTTACTCAACATTTCCAGAAAAAGTCTTGGAATTCCCTCTGGCTCCGTTGCCTTAGGAAACATGGCCATCACTGTAGCCAGAGAGATGGGATGAGGTGTGGGCTTAGTCCAGGTCATGCATCCCACCCCAGAAATGATGACAGAGACAGCTCCAGCAGAGCATAACCCGCCCCTGCCAAGAGACATCAGGGGCTGCTGGGAAAGGAAATGGGGAAATGAACATCAGGGATGCAACCAACAGCCTCCAACTCATCTCTCATTTTACAGACGGGGAACTGAGACCAGAGAGAGAAAAGCCTTGTTCTAAGATCACAGCAGAGAAGAACTGGGACCATGACACACCCCTTTATTCTGCAGACTTGATCCTATTTTCACTCTACTCTAGTTTGACCTTGTTCAGGCCAACTTGGGAAATATTGAGTGGTTGTCAGCGTGGGTTCAGACCAATCAATTTCTCCCAAAACCTTAATGAACTACTTTGGAAGCATCACATTTTAAACACCTCCAACAATTTCCAGCCAAAAGAAAACAAACCTCAGTCCCAGGAATTCTTGCAACCACAAAAATCAACCCCAGCACTTCCATCTCCCCTCTTGGGGCCCCCTAAGAACCAAGCGGCTCCTGCTACTTTTAAGGATAAAAAATGCATTCTGGTGTGCAAACATTCTTGCATATTCATGCACTCCAAATCTAATTTTAGCTGCAAGAGACTTCATTATAAGACGCTCACATAATTAAGCAGTTTTCTTCCCAGGGTTTGGAAGCCTGTCTATTCTTCTCTCTCATTAACACATCACTGGGATTATCAAGAATGAGTTTTAGTTTTTTCAAATTATATATTTTGGTTTTTCCAAATTGATCCACAACGGGAGATGAAATCCATGAAAATTACATGTTTTAACACAGGTTTGTGCAACCCCACAGCCTTGCTATTAAAATTGGAATCTGTAAACAGGACAGAGAACTCTGTTCTGGTCTGATTAGCTACATCTGCCATGCTTCCCTCCTAAATTCAAGCCTGTTTTACTCCTTGGCTGCCTGGGACAGAGTCCTCTTTATGGAGAAGCTGAGAGCTAGAGATGAGACCTTACTTGGAGAAGGACAAACAGACTTACCCAAAAGAACAGATACATCCCCTTCCTGTGCTTCTCAGGAGCTGGGGGATGACTGCTGAGAACCATCAGCACATGGGGCCTTAACATCTTACTCACCTAGTGTCCAGGATCAGGTGCCGAGGTGGACTGACTCAACACAATGCACCCGGATCCCATCATTCCACTTATCTGCATGCCTGGCTAAGGTGCACAGTAAACTCCAAGGCCATCTGAGCAAGTGGCCCTCCACCTGGAAGGAGCGAGGGTCTCTGGGTACCTGGCAGCAGGGAACAGATTCACCATCTACCAGGAGGAAAAGGCTGGGACTGCTGTTCTCCTGAGCCCTGGGGCTGCAGTCCTAGTCGGTCCTCCAGCCACTCCACTGCCCTTTGCAGACTCCTTGACATTTGAGTCTTCTCCCCAGAGACTGGGTGGCCAAGGGAGTGAGGGTCACTGCCAGGGAGCCAGTCTCTGGACTGGCTTCCCTCTCCTCCATCACTCAGGGCTGCAGTCTCCTTTGAGATTCTAGGTTCACTCTGGGATGCAGGTATTCCCTGGGCCCCCTTCCAAGGCAGGGTGGAAACTCCTGGTGGATTTCAACTGCTCCTGCTACTCAGGAGAATCAGCCTCATCAAGGCTCATTGCATACTTGATCCTCGAGCCATGCTGTATCAATAATTGCTTATCAAGACCCTGGAGTTTCCAGCCTTGAGCTGAACCCCAGCTAAAATGGCCTCAGCGTCAGTGTGGGCTTGGGGGAGGCTCAGAAAGAACTTGGAGGCCAGTAGGAACGGATGCTCAAGGCCACTCATTAAAAATTGAAAGCTAGGGAGGCTTCCCTCTGAGGAAGGGCCTCTCCTCCGGGGCCCTCAGCTCTGCCTGCCCCCACTGGGGTGCTGTCAGTTCCTGATCTCCAGCCAGGGAACAGATGGTCCCACATTCCCATGCCCGGCTTTCCCAAGCCCCTCACCCTGCTTTCTCCTGCTGATGCAGAGGTCAGAGCAGCAGGCCCAGCCCAGGCCTGCAGAAGCTGCAGAGGGACTCAGGGGCTGCCCAAGTTCAAGCCCATCCACCTTTCTCCTTCACAGGCGTCTATGTGTGGCTGAGCTCCTGACAGCCCTCCCTAGGTCCCACTTGTTCTGGGCTGTGCTCCCAGCTTCACCTCACCCTCTAGACTTCAGCCCCCTGGTCTCTACAGCCCCATTTCTGACCCCAAGACGTATAGTGAAGGGTGACCCAAGAAGGTAGTTAGCATCAGCACCCCTACCCCTCCCAAGCTGAGCACTAGCTGGCAGTAAGGACAGTCCTTTTCTCTGTCCCCTCCTCTGTCCTCACCCACACACTCCCACCTTCCTCTTGCACAGACTCAGAGGCACGCGCCCACACCCACTCACCTGTTCTCAAAACACAAGGGTTTTTCCAAGCCTCTGAGCCTTCGTACATGCTGTCTCCTCTGCTTCAATTCCCCTTCCCCTTTGCTCCACTGGAATAATTCCTAGAGATTCCTCAGAACCAGTTCAAAGCTGCTGCAATGCATTCTCTCCCCCCAGGGTCTTGATAGGCCATGCTGCCCCTGACTTCCTCATGACTAGCAGTGGGGAGATCCTGCGGAGAGCTGTCAAGATGGGTGGGGCAACCAGCCCAGTGGCCCCCAAGACTCATCTCTCCTGGGTCTACCCAGCCCAAGTGCCCCCCTCTACTGGCACTGCTGGCATATAGGCCCTCTCGTGGAGGCCCAGCCCCTTCCCACCCAACCCGCCCACCACCCCCGGTCTCCTCACCCCTACACCCTGCGTCTGGGATAAGGTGTGAGTCCCCAGCTTTATTGGGAGAGTCAGAGAAAGAAGCCAGGCAAGGAGGCACCAATTCAAGGAGTGCTGATATTGGATGGGGCGGTGGGGGGGTGCACAGAGCTTGCAGCCGGTCCTGAGGTGCGGGTGGCTGTGGGCGGCTCTGCTCTGCCCGTATCGCCACCAGCCCATCCACAGAGAAGGGAGAGGCCAGGCTACAGAGCTGGTCATCACACCACACACACTGAGGGATGCAGACATGCGCTCAGGGCTGCCTGGCCCAGCAGCCATAGACTGGGAGCCTGTCTCCAGGCCAGGGTCCTGGCTCCTCGGGGCACTAAGCCCACCCAGCCCAGCATCCCGCAGTCAAAGCCCCTGGCCAGCAAGCCTGCACTGGGCTGGCAACAGGAAACCCCAGGTCCCTGAGAACTTGGGGTGCATGTGTGTGTCAGTGTGTCAGAGAGACAGACAGGCAGCCCCTGGGAACACATAACCTGGCATCTGCGTGCCTGCACTGATGTTTGTATTTGCAAGTCTGAGAGTGTCAGGCACACCCAGGATGGTGGCTTAGGTGCATTAACCGTGAGCAGAGAGTGGCAGGTCTAAGCGGGTCTGGTGAGGAGTGTGTGTCCCCTTGCATCTGTCCTGTGACATCGGGTCGGCTGGCCGGGACTTAGGCCCAGGTGTCCCTGTGCTTCAGGGATGCAGCCCCAGGACGGGCCTCCATGCAGGTGGCACAGCCCCCTCCCCTGAGCATCCCAGGGAGGCAGCGGCAGGCGAGCGTCCCAGCGAGCACATGCGCAGCCCCATGGAGGTGGCCGGCTCCCGGTGGGGTGGGCAGAGCGGGCCTAGAGCCTATCATCTGGGCACGTACTCCCGGGGCAGCCCGGCCCAGTTGTGGTCGCGCAGGGCCTGATCCACTGTCCGGATGTAACCGTTGATCAAGTCCTTCATCTCGGGGGTGAAGGGCTCAGGGTCGTGCGGGCGCCGGCCGCGCCGCCGGAAGCTGCCCTCTTTGTTGTTCTCCACGCAGAGCAGGCGCTCCTCGCTCACGGACACGTTGAGGAAGGCCACCATCTCCCGCAGCGTGGGCACCAGGTTGCGCCTCAGCTCCTCGTAGTGAACCACCAGCAGTCGCTTGCCGTACTTAAGCCAGTCTAGCACGTGCGAGGACCACCACGACGCGTAGCTGTTGACAAAGTCCGGCCACTCTGCAGGGGAAAAGAAGGGGCGCCATGTCACAGTCCAGCCTGGCAGGCCTGAGGCCTCACCTCCTGGGGGCCAGGATGCTCCATCACCCACTGCCTGGGACCAACCTGCCCAGATCCCCCAACCAAGGGAGGATCTCGTGAGGGGTGACCTTGTGAGGGGGACAGTTACTATCAGGCTGGGCTCTGAAGAGCCCCAAGCCTGCCTGAAAGATGTGATCTTGGGTCCACCTTCCCCTAGCAATTTCCTTGGAAACACACCAAGACACATGGGGTCTGAGTGTTCCAAGAACTGGCTCTCCCTCTGATGGACCTTGACCTCTGGGACCATCCCTGGGCAGGAAGATTCCAGGGTCTCAGGCCTATGGGACACAGCGGAATTAGACAAGCAAGGCTGGACCTCTCTGTTGAGATGACCCTCAGTTCACCTTGATGTTGCCTTGGCAACTGTGCACATCATCCAGTCTGGGTGATGGGGGCCGAGCTGTGTGTGGGAGCAGATGCTGGGCCTCCCAAGAACATAAAGATGCTGTGCAGCCTGGGTTTCCTGTCCCAGGTGCTCCTACACAGCTACATGAATGGGGTGCCTGATTGATGCTTATTCACACATGGGTGTGATCGCCGGTTTAACCAGTGATGTTCAACAAGGCAAGGGTTGGGGCAGCTGCAATCTTGGACAGATGATCTGGTCCATGAGATTTTTTTTTTCTCCAGCAAATTTAGAAAGTCAGTGTTCCCCACCCCCCGATCAGTGGAGAGAAGGGTGCCAATATCAAGAATCACACCAACAAAATAAGCTTCCATAACTGGGCTATTGTGATGTGCTCACTCAGCCGTATTTGACCCTTGCAACCCCATGGACTATAGCCCACCAGGCTCCTCTGTCCATGGAATTTTCCAGGCAAGAATACTGGAGTGGGTTGCCATTTCCTCCTTCAGGTGATCTTCCTGACCCAGGGATCGAACCCTCATCTCTTGCATCTCCTGCATTGGCAGGTGGATTATTTACCGCTAGCGCCACTCTCCAATGCTGTGGGAAGCATTTGCTTTCTCTGATCTTAACAACCCTAAGAGGTAAGGGCCATAGGATTTTAAGGTGAGAAAAGCAAGGCTCAGAAGACAAGGTCTGCAGCTTTCCTGGGGTCACTGGGCTGGTAAGAGGCCCAGGAGGGATCAGAGTTCAGCCTGCCTGCTGGCTCAAGGGGAGTCAGTGGGAGGCAGGGATGGCTGGGGAGGGGAGTGGCCTAGGGGGAGGGTGTCAGGGAATGGGGAGAACACCCACCAGCCTCAGCTGATCACACAGGGACAGAAGCAGGAGCCTGCCCAGCCTCGTGTCTCATCACGCCATCCACTCTGCTGGACACAGCTGTATTTCTGACAGCTTCATTTTGTGTCACTCAACGCCCTGACTTGTGTCTCTCTAATCCATTACCCAAAGGTTAGACTGTGCGCCCAACTTCAGGGTAGCAATCGTGACCCCTTTAGCCAACCCCTGGTGCCTCGCCCAGCGCCTGGCACACAGTAGGACTTCGGTTAGTATGTGTCAGCAGATGACTCCAGGAATAAAGAGGCAGCTCGTCCCCTGCCCTGCCGGCCCCTTCGGCTCACCTTTGCTCTTCCAGTTGCGGTCAGCCGCGTAGCCCAGGTGCCCGGCGCATTTCCTGTTGAACTCGGCCACCAGGGACCTGTACGGGTTCCGGATGAGCAGGATGGCCGAGTCGAACATCTCAATCTCCCTCCTGCCGCTCTCGTGGGTCTTCACGCAGATAGTACGCCGGCTGCGCCAGTGGTCCTTCTCGCCCTTGAACCCTGCCCGTGAGAAAGGCATCGTGGAGACCCCACTGCCACAGCGCCAGACAGGTGTGAACGCTAACCTGTGCCCCCAGGGAGAGCCGACACTGGTGGGCACTGAGGGGCCACGGGGGCGGCCTCTAACCACAGGGCCTGAGCCTGCCCGAGAGACAGTGAGCGAGGGAGGCACCTAAGTGGGGAAAGATGGCGTCTGCAAGAGAAAGCAGATCAGGCATTTCCTGTGGGTCCCGGAAGTCAGGAGACAGATGCCTGATGATGCATCCATTTGGGCACCTTCATGGCTATTTCACATGAGCTTTGCAGAGAGTCTGGTGAATGAACCATAGCTGGAGGCTCAGAGTGGGTATGTGACTTGCTCAAGATCACACGGCACCACAGCATCAGAGCTAGGGATCTCTCCTTGTGGCTTTGTGTGTTCCTGGGAGGCCTTGGCCTTCTACCCCCCTTCCCACGGAGTGGGCGGGATCCCCATCAATAGGCTCAAGGGCGGTCAGCAACTTTAGCCCCACCCTCTGACCTTATGTCCTGTAACTGAGCTCCAGTCTTGCATCCACGAAGACTCTCCTGAGCCCTACGTAGCCTCATGCATTTATCAGCAAAGAGCATCGTGTGCCCATGCTGTGCTGAACTTTATGTCATGGATAAAGGGGTAAGACTCAGAGCCTGTCTTTAAGCTTATAGTCTATTGGGGGAGGAAGGCAGGTGGTTCAGTGGTAAAGAATCTACCTCCAGTGCAGGAGACTCGGGTTTGACCCCTGGGATGGGAAGATCCGCCAGAGAAGGAAATAGCAACCCGCTCCAGTAGTCTTGCCTGGAGAATCCCATGGACAGCGGAGCCTGGCAGACTACAGTCCATGGGGTCATAAAGAGCTGGACACAAGTTAGAGAAAAAATAACAACAGCTATTTGGAAGACAGCCCAAATGTATGTAATACAGAGGATAAGGGCTTATGGGGACAAAGAGTAGGGGGACCAGCTTAGGAGTGTGGTGGGAGGTAATAGAAGGCTTCCTGCAAAGATGTCCCCTGAAGCTAATCTCCTGGCCACATCCCAATGTAGCCCATGCCATCAGCTCTGGGGACACGCTCCATAAATGTACATGAGTTGGTCTTCAGCTCTTGGAAACATAAAGGAGTCCCACCCACACCCCCATGAATGGCTGGGAAGCATCTATATCTACAGCCAGCAGCGAGGGAGTCTTTGATGCCTGGAAAATGCAAGTCTCTTTTGAATCTGGAAGTCTGGGGTCACCAGCTGAAACTCAACATATGTTTTCAAACTCATCTCTGCCATGGGCCAAACACCAAAAGTCTTTGCTTTGATTCATTCTGTCAAACAGCTTGGAAGTTCCAGGAAAGAATGAGTCAATCCATGGGCCGAGGAAGCATGAGATCTGGTCTTTGACACCCTGAGACCCAGGGTGTCTTTTGTACTGTCTTAGCCTAATTCAGTAGTGACCACTTTTCCTTATAACTCAGACCAAGCTCACCCATGACAGGTTTGGTGTCTGGGCACTGGAGTTGCCTTGAGAATTTCACATGTGCACGTGTGTGTGCACATGCATATGTGTGTTCATTGCTCTGACAGTGCTCTGTGACCTGTGGCTATACCTAACCAGTCCCATAAGGCTCAAAGATGCATCCAGGTATCTCTAGAACCATTCAGAGACAGTGTCACTGAAACCCTTGATAGCTGGCTGTTGAGCCACTGGGTCACTTAGCCATGTGTTGACCAAGACAGCTAGCTGTTTGACTAAGGTAAAGGCCTTCTAGATGAATATGGTGGGCAGCTACAGCCCATACACAGTAGGTTGTTCCCAGGGAACTAGACCAGAGTGAGCAGGACTACAGTCTTCATCTGGCTACTTTGCCTATAGGTGCTGTAACACTCAAGGCTCCCAAAGATGAGCTTCCCTGGTGGCTCAGTGGTAAAGAATCTGCCTGCCAATGCAGGAGACACAGGTTTGATCCCCAGTATGGGAAGATTCCAAGTGCCGTGGAGCAGCTAAGCCCTTGAGCCACAACCACTGAGCCTGAGTGCCCTAGAGCCCATGCCCTGCAACAAGAGAAGCCACTGCGATAAAAAGTCCTTGCACCACAACTAGAGAGTAGCCCCTGCTCGCCACTAGTGTGCAACAACAAAGACCCAGTACGACCAAAAATAAACAAATAAATAAACACATAAAAAGAAAACCAACCATCAAGCTTTGTGCTACATAATGCTAATAAATAAACATGATTTCAAAAAAATTTTTAAAAAGACTCCCAACTATGATGAGACTGGGTTATATGGACACCCTTGGCTTTTTTACCAACCAGATCAAGACTGCTGTGGGTAATCACAGAACCTTAGGAACTTTCTATTTTCTCTAGGATGTTACTGATAGGATCCTCTTTTCCTAAACCAAACTCTGAGCTAAGAATCCCAGAGAAACTGTTTTAACACCTGACAACAGAGAAATCTATTTCACCAAATATGTATCCCATTTGGCTTATCTGAGGTGCTTAGTCTTAAACAGCGCACAGATTTGAGCCGTTTTAAAGTTCATTTACTTGACATAATGAGGCCCCTTATTTCTACAAGAGAAATATTAGAAATCATTAAACTCTTGAAGATTTTTGGACCTAGTTTTCAGAAACAGTATTTTGATAAGCTACATTTACCTCAGAAAAAATAAAAATGAACAGATGAAATCAGTTTCCCCTAATTATTGAGGGCTATAAAAATTAAGGAAAAATTTAAAAATGTTTATTGAGAGGGAATCTAAGCAACTAGGCTTTCCCTTTGAATCCAGATCATATCTTGTGAATTTCCTCTCAAAGTGTGGTCCTAGAGCTGACTGCTTCAGCATCACACAGGAGCTTGTTAGAAATGCCGGTTCCTAGGCCCCATCTCAGATTAATCAAGTCATACTCTCTTGGTGGCGGGGTGGGTACAAACCAGGAATCTATGTTAAATTAATAAGCCCTCATGGTATTGCTTAGGGCTTCCCAGGTGGCTCAGTGGTACAGAATCTGCCTGCCAATGAGGAGATGTAGGATCGAACGCCAGTTCAATCCCTGGGTTGGGAAGATACCCTGGAGGAGGAAATGGCTACCCACTCCAGTATTCTTGCCTGGAAAATTTCATGGACAGAGAGGCCTGGCGGGCAACAGTCCCTGGGGTCGCAGAGTCGGATGTGACTTAGAAACTTTGTGTGAGCATGCACACACAAAGTGATGCTGACACAGGCTCAGGAGTGAGAAGCACAACTCTGGTGCTCCAAGGAGGACCTGGGCTGCAGAGGCGGGGGTCTGGGCCTGAGAGCTGCCTCCTCCCTTCCTGGCAGCCCTCGCTCACCTTTGTTGTAGAGTGTTCCGTCGAAGTAGTAGCTCCCTGTATAGAAGCCAGTGGCATGCTCAATGAGGTGCCGCGCCCATGTGTTCCCGGCTCCGGGGAAGCTCGACAGAGCCACGAACACCTTGGATTTGGTGGGCAGGAACCTCCGGTCTGTGCATCGAGTGTCTGAAAGTCCAGAAGTCATCTCAGGGTTCCCCATTTCCACTGTGACTCCCAGACTCACTCCCAACTCCTCTTGGCAGGAAGTGCAGACCCAAGCCTCCCATTTAATGGAATGGGAAAACTGAGGCTCAAAGACGGGAAGGGATTTGCCACCTGGACCTTGGCTGCACGGGTCTGTGGCTGGCCAGAGAGAGCCCCAGTGATGATGAGACCTCCCACTGGACGAGTCTAGTGGGAATCAGTGCCCTGCGGGTGCCCCACCTTGTCTTTCAAGTGGTCACAGCCAAACCCTCCTGGCCCAGCTCAGATCATTCCAGACTCTGCAGGGGAGGTGGGTTGGGGGTCGTGGCCAGGCAGAACAATGTCACACACCAGGTAGAGCAGCAAGGAATCAGGATTCGGAACTTCCGGTGTTAGTCTCTGTGCCCCCTCTTTCTGGGAGGCCCTCCAGGGCTGTGTCAGGGGCACATGGAACCCTCAGGTGAAAGTCTCCCAAGACCCCAGGGCTGTGCCGGGTCACCGTAGGTGTTTGATAAAGGTGACAATGACCTTCCCCACCTGCTCTTCTTCTTATCAGCCCTTAAGGTTAGCTGAGGCAGACCTGCTTCTCAGACAAGGAAGATGCTGGGGTCTGGACACAGCCCGGGTGACTCACTGGTCCCCAGGTACGGGCTGGCTCAGGGATGTCCCAGCAGCCACTGGGCCCCCATGTCACCCAGTCCCACCACCTTGCCATGTTATCCCTCTGGACCCTGCCTGTCTGCTCTTCCTCAAACCACCTTCATCCCCAGATTCAGATAAAAGTCAGGTGCTCTTCACACCAATCCCTGCAACCTCTGTCCAGCCTCCAGGGATGGCGGAGGCCTCTCCATTCACATTATCCCACGATAGGACCACCCACCAAGATGCCTTCCCCATCCCAGGACCATATACTCAGTCCAAACTCCCAGACCAAGTACAGAACAAGAGCCCTGCATGCCAGTTCACCCTGGGGCGGAACTCACCCTGCACAGGGGTCTGGTAGACCTCGCAGTACTCTGCCAGCCTCTGGGCCTCAGACTCCTGGTCACACAGCGAGCTGTCCACGGCATCCCGCAGGTTGAACTGGGGGGTGGAGTAAGCGCAGTAGCACTCCCAGCCCCGGAGGATGGCCAAGGGGAACTCCTGCCGGGGAGGAGAAAAAGAGATGTGTCTCCAGTGAATGGTGAAAGCAGGGGCCATGCCCCCACTGCTCAGGCACTAGGGCGATCTCTGCAGATGTCCTGCCAGCTGCTTGGGATCAACATGGGTATCTGTCCGTCCTTCCAGGGCCAGGCACTGAGCCCAAACCCGGGGAGACAAAGCTCAACAAGATGGGACCCTGCCCTCTAGCAGCTCGCTGCTGGCCAGTGACAAGCCTATGGTTAACACCAGAGTGCAAAGGGTGCTTCTAGGAGGGGTAACTCCAGTGGGGGGACTGGATCTGAGATCTTGGAGACGTCAGGAGTGCCGGGGAGGGAACGGCACTCCAGGTCAGGGAGTCACGTGAACGCATGTGTGCGAGGGTGAGAATGGAACAGGGAAGCCCACCCAAGGGCAGCTCAGTGAGGTACTCAGCCTCTTTAACCAACAGACCGTGGAATTCCTGCCAGCCCTCCCAGGAAAGAGACAACCTAACCCCTGTCTCTGCAGTCCTGCTTTGGGGTGGTGGGCAGGGTGGATGACAGTTTCCCACACAGCATCTCTTCAGGACGGGAGGGGTGGACAAGGGCAGGCCTTGATTGCTCTGAGCTGATCCACTCGATGGGGATTTCCTGAAATCTGCCAGAGTTAGGAGAAGGACAAGTCGCTCCTCGCAGTCTTTATTTTTTAATATTTATTTATTTGGCTGCACCGGGTCTTAGTTGCCATATGTGGGATCTTTAGTTGCAGCATGTGGGATCTAGTTCCCTGACCAGGGATTGAACCTGGACCTCCTGCATTGGCAGCATGGAGTCTTAGCCACTGGACCACCAGGGAAGTCCCACCTGGAAGTCTTTTACATACATTTTCTTGGTTCCCTCTGGGCAGGAGGCTGCACCCACCACACAGTGGTGACAGCTGGGGCGCTGGTCTCCGGAAAGCCTGAATGTGAATTCAGGTTCACACTCTGGATAACCTTGAACCTCTCTGAATGTCACCATTGAACAAAGGTAATAAAACCCACCTTGCACATCCGTTGTGAAAACTAGATGTGCGTGTGTGCTCAGTAGTTTCAGTCGTGTTCGCCTCTGCAACACTATGGACTGTAGCCTGCCAGGGTCCTCTGTCCATGAGATTTCTCCAGGCAAGACTACTGGAGTGGGTTGCCATTCCCCCTTCCAGGGGATTTTCCCAACGCAGGGATTGAACCTGAGTCTCCTGAGTCTCTTGCATTGCAGGCAGATTCTTTACCCACTGAGCCACCTGGGAAGCCCAAAAACTAGATAAGAAAGGTCCAAATTGCCCAATACTGGGCCTGGCACGCAGTAGGTATTCTCACAGAGGAATGGGCCATCCTCTGCCTCCTTCCCCCTGTGGGCATCAGCCAAGGCTCGCTCAACAATTCCTCCACCCATCTCTCCCACACCTATTACTTGAACACCTACTGTGTACGGGGCACCACGTACCAGGACACTCAGCCCCATTTCCACGCTGCTTCTCTGATGCCTCTTGCAACAATGAGTGATTTGAGTCCCCGCCCCTCCCCCAGGCAGAGAGATGAGTCTATTGAGTGTGTGCGAGGGAGGCAGTGGGCAGAGAAAACTTCTCACTGCTCGGGGAAGCGCTGAACAAACCTTTTTAGTTTTTACCCACAGCAAAAATGTCATAAATAAATAAATAAAGGAAAATCAATAGCGTTTTCTGAGCGTGGCTTGGCAGAGCCAAGGATCTCGACACTCAGAAAAGACAATGGATGGTGTCCCAGCCAGGGAGGGTGATACAGAGCCTGGGGGTGGGGCAGTCCCTTAGGAGGAAGGGGGAGGGCAGGTTGCCCGCAGTGGAGGGTGTTCTCCTGGACACAGAGGGGTTGTTTCCTCAGGTGCCTTGCAGCTCCCATGAAGGCCCCTCCCCACCTCCCACCTCCTCCCTCAAGCCTCAGGGGAGGCTTTGCCTCTGAGAGAATGTGCCCAGAATGTCACAGGGGGCAAGGCCCACATCTCCTTCTTAGGGTGCCTGCCACATGGGGACAGGAGACAGGATGCTTTCACTATTCTTACACACTTCTGCACACACACACACACACACACACACTCACACAGCCTGCTTCCAGAATTCAGTGCTCCCTCGTGCACTAGAAAAGCTCTTCAACATTCTGAGCTTGTAAGCAAATCACCTCCCTTTTTGAAAACTTACCTTCCCCATCTGTAAAATGGACACATTCCTTGAGTTGTCCTGCCTGAAAGAGTCAGAGGATCTCATTTCTCTCCCTCTGATCCACCACAAGGACCAATGTGATGCGGACATCTATCCCCCCATGCTTTTTCTGGACGAGGCGTGAGTTGAGGATTTTTTTCCTGGATGGGAGGCTGGGGGCAAGCAGTCACTCTGGGTGTCCACAAGTTCATGTCCAGGGCCACCAGCGAGGAGGAGGCACCAGGTAGGAGAGAAAACACCATGTTTGCAATCCAACAGACCTGGACTCGAATCCCAGGGCTACAGTTGAGTATCTATGTGACCTTGGGTCAGTAACTGGGCCCATTCAAGTCTCGGTTTTCTCATGGGTCATCAGAGGGCAATAATATTAATGCCATAAAGTGTAGGGAGATGGAGGGAAGATGATGCATAAAAAGGACCCAGCATATAGTAGGTGCTCACCTACTCCTAGCTCTTAAGACCTTTCATCATAGAGGTAAGCCGCAGACCACCTTCTGGACACTCAGAGCATATGAGAGTCTGCTTCCTAAAATTCCCACTTTGGCTCCCCCTCCAAGGCCCCAAAAGCTCAGGATCAAGCAAAGGTTGGAAGACCCTCTCCCAAGTAGCACTTGTGGTCCTTAGTCATTTTTTTTTTTTTTTTTTGGAGTGTGATTGCTTTACAATGTTGTGTTAATTTCTGCAGTACAATAAAGCGAACCTGCTACATGTATATACATACCCCCTCCCTCTTGAACCTCCCTCCTTCCCACACTCCATCCCACCCATCTAGGTCATCACAGAGCACAAAGCTGAGCTTCCTGTGCTTTATAACAAGCTCCCACTAGCTATCTGTTTTACACATGGTATTGTATATATGTCAATCCCCATCTCCCAATTCGTCCCACCCCCTTCTTCCCCCGCTGTATCCACAAGTCTGTTCTCTACGTCTGCGTCTCTATTCCTGCCCTGCAAATAGGTTCATCTGTCCCATTTCTCTTGATCAGTCACATAAAGAAAAGAACCGCTTTGAGGACTCAGTGGCCCCAACAGGGCCCTAACCCCGGAACCAGGACCCCCTTGGCCACAGCTGTCAGAGCTCCAGTGACATCCAGCCCCAGCACCTGGGGCCGCTGGGCTTGCAGAGAGTGGACAATAGCCTGACAAGCCCCATCAGCATCTGTGACTAGACTCCACCAGCCCCGAGGGCCCCGTGTCATTTTTCAACAGAAAGCGAGTCTGTGTCCTGACCCTCAATCAGAAGGCCGTTGGCTTTCTGGAAGCCAGCTCTCCTGATGCTGTGAGTTAGTGAAAAGCCATCACCAGAACTGCGACCTCCGGCCTCTCCCACTGCCATTCATCCTCTCCTGCAAAGCCCTCATCCCACCTCGTCCCAGACTGACACCTTCATCACAGCGAGTGGCGGAAACCAGCAGCCCGGGTACCACATGGCAGCAGAGTGCACACCGCTCTCTGCATCTGTGTTCCTGCTCTTCTGCAGACACTGGCTGGATCGTGTCCTCTAAACTTCCCATACTGACGCCCTCACCCCCAGTACTTCAGAATATGGATATGGAGACAGGGCCCTTCAAGAGGCAACGAAGTTAAAACGGGGCCATTAGGGTGGGCCCCCATCCAGTCTGACTGGTGTCGTTATAAGAAGGGATTAGGACCCAGACACACACAGACAGAGTGATGACACAGGGAAATAAAGGCCATCGGCAGGCCAGAGAGACAGGGCTCGAAAGAAGTCAACTCTGCCAACACCTTGATCTTGGCCTTCTAGCCTTCAGAACTCAGAGAAAATAAATTTCCATCGTTTAAGCCAATTGGCAGTCTGTGGAACTCAGTTATGGCAGCCGAGCAGGTCACTTCCTGTGCCCTCTGCCTGGACTGTCCTTTCCCAGACACCCTCACGGTTTTCTCCCTCGCTTTCTGTAAGACCTCTCCCGTGAGGCCTTCCAGGGCCACCCCGTTTCAAGCTGCAAATCCCTCCTGCCATCACTGAGACATGCCATAACGCCTCCCTGTGGTGTCTGCTTTTGTTTCATGCATATAACTTGCCTCAGCAGAATGCTCTGACCTTCTCTCAGTTCATCCTACCCTCTCCTTCTCCCACCCCGCCCCATGTCCACAAGTCCTTTCTCTACATCTGTGTCTCTATTCCTACCCTGTAAGTAGGTCCATCATGATTTGAAAGAGTAGCATTGACATACACACACTATCATGTGTAAAACAGATAGCTAGTGGGAAGCCACTGTATAGCACAGGGGGCTCAGCTCTGTGCTCTGTGATGGCCTAGAGCGGTAGAATGGGAGTAGGGTGGGAGGGAGGTTCAAGAGGGAGGGGATATATGTATACATATAGCTGATTCATGTTGTTGTACAGCAGAAATTAACACAGCACGGTAAGGCAATTATACTCCAACTGAAAAAAAAATCAACAGTAAATACTAAAAATTAAAGTTTGTCAATGAAAAAACAAGAAAAGAATGCTCTGACCTTGATGTACCACCCAGTCTGTTTGATGAATGGTTATCAGGACCCACCTCCCTCCCACTAGTTTCCTTGGCCCCTTCCCACTCATCTCTCCCTCCCTCCTCCTAGTCTGATTTCCATCACCACAGATGAGTTTTGTCTATTCTAGAATGGCCTATAAATAGAATCCCTCAGCGCATATGTTTGTGAGTCTGGTTCCTTTCAGAAAAAAATATTTGTTAAGTCCACGCATGTTGTTTTATCTGGCAGTAGATTGCTCCTTTATATCGCTGAGTATTATTCTGTGTGTGGACATAACAGTTTGTGGATTCATTCACTTGATGGACCCCTGGGCTGCTTCCAGTTTTACCTATTACGAATCTTGCTGCTATAAACATTCCTGGACAAGAATTTCAGTGGATACACATCTTCATTCCCCACAGGAAAATACATAAGGACGTAAGGTTTCCGCTTTCTTCTTCTCCACAGCACTTGTCATCATTCAATATACTATTTCACTTATTTTACCTGGTTTACTATCTGTCTTTGGGGTTTCCCTGGTGGCTCAGATGGTGAAGACTCTGCCTGCAATGTGGGAGACTCAGGTTCAATTCCTGGGTCCGGAAGATCCCCTGGAGAAGGGAATAGCTACCCACTCCAGTATTCTTGCCTGGAGAATTCCATGGACAGAGGAGGCTGGCGGGCTACAGTCCATGGGGTCACAAAGAGTCAGACACAACTGAATAACTAACACACACACGCACTGTCTGCCTTTACCCACGAGAATGTAAGCTGATATTTTTGAGTGTCTGGTGTGCTTTGCTATATTTTCAGTACCTAGAACGGTATTGACAACATGGTGGATGCTTAATGAATGTTGGATGGAGGAACCAAGGAATGAATTAATGAACGTCCTTTCCAGATCTCAACTCCCCCCAAAGTTGTTGGCAATGCACTTGGACATGAGCCTTCTGTTGGTCACTTGAGCTCTGGACATGAGTAAAGAGAAGAAAGTCTGCTCCATCTAAGCAAACCCTCTCTGACAACAGGAACCCCAGGGGGCTCTGCCATCCTGAGAATCCTGTTCAGACAAGAATCTCAGCCACATGGTAAAAAAAACAAAAAGGCTGCTCCCTGGGCTGGCTCTGTCTCCCTCCCTGGTGGTAGTGGCTGATGTTGAGGCCTCAGGAGCCTGTATTCCTGGGCTGCCCCCACCAGTGACCCGAACCTTTTTGCTTCCTTGAGTGGATTAAACTGTCAAGTTTCCGGGTGTTTGCAGGGCAACGGGAGAGCTGCAGACAGTAATGTGGTTTTATTTACAACATAACCTCTTCAGCAACATCACTGGATTCTGAAAACACGAACAATTTTCAGCCCCTTGGGGATTGCTAAGACAGGATTTCCATAAAAATTAAATATTGATGAATCTTATCTCTCTGCCGACCTCCTTGCTTCCTGTACCTCCACCCCAAGCTCCAGTAAGAGACAGAGACAGAGAGACAGAGAGAACGCATGCCCAGAGAGAAAGAAGAGGAGAAAATGAACCAAAAAAGCAAGGCAGAAAAAATGGGAGCACAGACATGGCGTTGTTTCAAACAGATGAGGGGTTCAAAAGGAAGCTGGCTCAGCCTGTGTCCGAGGGTAGGGGGGATATACATTCTCATCCCGGTACTTCCTCTACAGGTTGAGGCTGGGTGCCCAGGATGGGAGCTCAGGTGCAGGCTGGGGCTGAGGTGTGGGTGGGCATTCAGCCTGGAGCCAGGTCATGACATGGCCAGGGCCAGGCTCTCCAAGTGGTGGGGCGTGTACATGCATGCATGCTCAGTCCTGTCTGACTCTTTGCAACTCTATAGACTGTAGATGGTCAGGCTCCTCTGTCCATGGGATTCTCCAGGCATGAATATTGGAATGGGTTGCCATTTCCTCCTCCAGGGGATCTTCTGCACCCAGGGATCGAACCCGGGTCTCTTGTGTCTCTTGCGTTGGCAGGTGGATTCTTTACCACTGCGCCACCTGGGAATCCCTGTGTGGGGTGGGGATCCATATGCAAAGGCTTGGCCGTGGCCAAGGGGTCAAGGAGTGGACATTCCACCAGGTGTGGAGTGAGGCCTCGAGCAGCAACCCTTCTGAGATCTCCTCTCCTCCATCCTTGCTCCTCTCTAGGTAACTTTCTCAGGATCTCTAGGATTACACAGCACCACCCCAAACTTCAGAGATGAGAGCTTCAGGTTTCAGAAGGGGAAACTGAGGCTTGGAGGCAGGCCGAAGGAAGCCCACGACAACCTCAGACCGTCAGGGTATGTGAGTGGGAGCAGAGGCCAACCTTCCAGACTCCTAGTCTGGTGCTTTGCCACACACCACACTTGACCTCTGGGAGGCAAACACGTGAAGGCAGTAGATTTGTGATGAAATCCGTGAACCAGCATGGAGGTTGGCTTTAACCAGTCTCTCGCCTCCCGAGGCAGAACTGGGTAACATTCAAGACACAAAAAGGAGAGGAGATGCCCATGGAGGGAGATGGGGGGTGAGGGGGTTGACTCTTGTTTTCAGGCAAATGTAAACCCACTGATGTAAACCCCTTGATCCTGGAACTGAAGCATGTTTTCCTCTGACCTGAGTGCAGGTGCGGAGCTGTGTGGTTTGGAGAGGCAGTTATGGGAAGTGGACCCAGTTCAAGGCTTGTCATAAGGAATCCTGGGCTTTGCCATGCCCTCCTCCAGGGGATCTTCCAGACCCAGGGATAGAACCCATGTCTCTTATGTCTCCTGCATTGGCAGGCAGATTCTTTACCACTAGTGCCACGTGGAAGCCCCAGGAATCCCAGGCTTTGAATCCCATTTACATGACTGTCAACAAACTATTGGGCAGTGTGAGTTTTGCTTTTATCATCTGTAAAAGGGGGGCATAGCTTAATGATTAAGGCTTCTGGTATGAGTTTAAATTCAGACGGATGGAGTCTTGACTTCTCCAGCTAAAAGGGGATTTGAGGATGGAATGAAATACAGTCATCTCTTGGTATCTGCAGGGAATGGGTTCCAGAACCCACTGCTGATAACAAAATCCTCGGCTCCTCAAATCTGTGGTTCTATGTCCGCAGATTCAATCAGTGGCTGATGACGTAAACTGTGGTACCTTTTCATTGAAAAAAATCTATGTATCAGTGGACAAGTGCAGTTCAAACTGTGTTCTTCAAGGAACAACCATACTATTAATGCGTCTTTCAGAGAGTAGATTCTTGGCAGTTTGGTTGATCTGAGTCTGGGGGAGGCTAAAACATGAGGTGGGGGTTGGGGCACTGGGCCATCTCTCTGTATCCACTCTTCTCCACTGGAAGGCATTGACTCACTAGTCCCCTTCCATGTCTCCAGCCTCAAAGGTGCCACCTCAAGATAGCTTGGGGCAAACGTCAGAGTGTCCCCTAGGGAATGTCCCCTTGGGCAATGGCTCTCCACAGACTGGAGCTCCAGACAGCAGACAGAGGTACTAATTCACAAAACCCAGACCCTTACAGACCCAATCCTTGGCAGAGACATGAAATTTCATGCCCAGTGGAGGGAATGGGACCACGCAGGATGGACTGCATCTATCAAGATCCAAGGGGATTTGGTCAGGCCATCGCCCAGCAGAGAACAAGCAAGCTTGGAGTTAATCTGTGCCTTTCCATCGCACGGGCGGCTGGGTTAGCACCTCTGTTAAATGGACAAAGGAAAAAAACCTCAGAAGATACATCGATGGGAAAACATCCAGGTGGTTACTACTCTGTATGCAGAACTCACACACCCCAAAAGAGGCTAAAAGGGGGCAGGCGGAAAGGATAACACCTCTCCCTGTGATGCCTTTCTCAGTAGAACCACTAGCAGTTGCTGAGAGAACAAGCCCCAGATCACAAGGCTTAATAGCTGAAGCTTCACACGTTAGTAACCTATTTACAGATGGTGCTGGATTTCACACATCAGCCCTGCCGTGGAACACACACTCCCATAAAGGGCCTGCCTACTTGTGCACCAATATGGGGCTTCAAAATTAATGACCCCTCACCTGAATGGGCAGCACTGCAAACAGCTAAGCTCATTCTCACCTTCTGTCCAAATGAAGGAGGTGACAGGATCTGGAGGACTGAGAATGAGCAGGTTTTCTTCCAGCTCCAACACGATCTCAGAAAATTAGACAAGATCATTTTACTGTGTTTAAAAACACATTTACATAGGTCAAGTTGCTCTTGTTGGCAGACAGTCAGATCATTAAGATGCTGATGTGGCCCAAAATGTTCTTTCCTTGTCAAACTACACTCTGGGAGCTCCCCAAATCCATTGTAACTAACTAGCAAAGAAAAAAAAAAAGCAGAGATTTTTATCAGGAGCCACAAATAAACCTCAGATGGTGCTTGAAACTGGGGCATGCCACAAGGAAGGCGCCCCCTCTTTTCCTGCTTTTGTGCCCCACCTCTGGCATCTGCTGCTCCTGGCACCCCTGCCCAGTCATCCCTAATTAAGCCTGTAGCCCCCACTCCCCAATTTAGCTGTGCCCCATTTAACATTCTTCTGTGAGCATTTCCATCATAAAGGACTTTGAAAACATTTTCAATGGCTGTATTATAGTCCACTGTATGGCCGTGGCATCACGTAACCATTCCCACATTGTAGTATATCTGAGCTTGTCTTGAAGCCAAATTAGGATGAGATGAAGCTGCCACTGGGACGTCTCTGCAGCCTTGGTTGCTGCTGGCTTTTCTGGAAAGGAAGTGCTTGGCACTCCAGGCTGTAAACTACAGCCAGAAATCCCCAAATTCACCTCTCTCACTCACCCTCCACATCCAGGAGAGGACAAAGAAAACCCTTCCGGCAAATAGAACTGTGACCTCTGCAGGCCTGGGTCAGCTCAACTTCTGACTGGTCCTGCATCCACCAGACCTCAGGGCTGGAGGTGAAATTTGCTCCTTCATCCTCCCTAAATACCTGTAGAAGATAATCGATCACCAATATTCAGATGCATGGCAAATGTGAGCTGGGTCTTGGCATGGCTGAGCCAACAGGTTCCAGGTGGCCTACTGGACAGTGGTTCTCAATGGGGGCACCACAGGGGACCCCTGGTTATGTCTGGGGACAGTCTGGATTGTCACATCTAAGCGTGGAGGTGCTATTGGTCTGTAGCAGGGTATAGGGATGCTAAATGTCCTACAATGTGCAGACAGATCCCCACACAAAGTTATCTGACCCAACTGATAACAGTTGCAAGGATGAGCAACCTTGCCGTAGAGTCAGATTGGAGTCCCAGCCCAGCCCCCATTGAGAGCTGATGGGGTCCATCCAGAAGGCTTGAGTCCAAGTCACACTCACAACCACAGGGCAGGACCACAGGGAGGAACAGACATTCTGGGGACCAAAGGCTCACTCTCTCAGATAGGTGGTGGTTTTACCTGCAAGCACATCTGTAGCATCATCCTTGCCCTACCTGGAATCCTTAATTCCAGAGCTAGGTCACAGGCAAACTTAGGTCATAGTATTGCCAAGGCATCTCCGGGGGTGGCTCTGAGGATTTCTGCCTTCCAAAGGGATCCACAAACACTTCCCACCTGGGAGCAGCCTACCCACAGCTATGAAGCCCACACCAGTTATACCGCCCTCTCCCCACCACACCATCCATAGCTCCCTCTTACCCACTGAAAAACATCTGGACTTGGAGACAGGCCTCTGAGGCCCATTGCAATCTGTCCCCGCCCTATCTTTCACATGGTGCCATGGAGCCCTGCACACTGGGTGGGCAGGCTGGCTGCTTTCCCAACCCCCTCACCCTTGCCCAGTTGTTGCCTAGTTTTATGTGCATTCCTCACACCCATCATTTGCCTTTTGACACTGCCCAGCAACTGCTAGTTCTAAGGCTTCCCTGGTGGCTCAGACAGTAAAGAATCCGCCTGCAATACAGGAGACCTGGGTTCAGTCCCTGGGTTGGGAAGGTCCCCTGGAGATACCCACTCCAGTATTCTTGCCTGGGAAATCCCATGGACAGAGGAGCCTGGCAAACTACAGTCCATGGGGTCATAAAGAGTCAGACAAGACTGAACAACTAACAACCCTTCCAAAAAGTTGCAGTCCTCTTCCCTAAGCCTTCCTCCCAGTCTCCTTCATCTCCATCAGGCACTGACCTTACTCTGATGTATGCCAGAGTCCCTGCTTCCTGTCTTAGCCTCTCTTCAGTGGGGATTGGCACCCCCCCACACCCGGTAAGTGTCAGCGTATGCGTTTGGCCCCTGTCCCACTAAATGTGTCCTGCCAAGACCTGCTTTCAACTTGAAAGCTGGAAATAGTGACTACTCCTCACAGCTGCAACATTCTGTGGATCTAAACAATGGGACCCAAGAAAACAGCTCCCACCCGGCATCCGACGATACAGGGAAGGCGAGGATAGGAGCCAAGCTGTCAGCACAGATCCTGACGCCTGGAGGGCAAAGGCCATTTATGAGAACCCTGGGTGCCCCTGCAGTCTTGTTCTGTCTGAACAATTCACAGCATCGCTGCCCAGAGCTGAGCAGGTAACCCATCCATGAAACGCATCTCAAGGGGAGAAGTATGAAGTGTTAAGGTGCAAAATGGCATAAGGTACCAAGAGCCTGCAGGTCTCTTTTGGCACATGCTCCAATGTGAGACTGCAGCGACCTGGATTTGTGTCAGTACATCTGAAGAAAGGCTGGAAATAGGTGTTGAAGAGTTTAAAAGCTTTGAGTTCTGTGTCTGGGTCCCTCATGGGCTGCCCCAGGGAAGGTGCCCCCAAATACCAGGGCATCCACCTGGGATGAGGCTTTGAAACCATCCTCTCCAACAGCAGAATCTCAGGGGTACCTTGCTTCTCTCTCATGCAGAGCTGGGGTGGGGAGGGGTGCGTAAAATGAATGCAGCCTTTGACCAGGGCAGTAGAGCAAAGTTTACTCACAGAACAAGGACCTAGCCCCTCCTAGGAATTGTGTCCGGCAGACCCACCACCAACACAGAACTACCCCCCTATAAGGATAGTCATCACAACCTTGTTTGTAGAAGCAAAAGATTGGAAACAACCTAAATGCTTAACAGTGGGGTGTTTGTTAAATAAATTATAGGACATCCATGTAATGACATAGAAGAGTGAGGAAGCACTTCCTGTGCCAATTTGGAGCAATCTGTAAGACACAGGGAAGGAGAGCGGGGCAGGGTAGGGCGTGCGGCTCGTCACCATCTGTGGGGTTTGTAACACCATCCTGACTCTGTAAAGGAACAACTGCCTGAATATTCATAGCATTTCTCTGAGAGTAGAAGGGAGAGGTTAGGCCCATCGCCTGCATCCAAGGAAGGACAGAGTGGACGACACAGAGGGTGAGAGGAAGACTCCCCTGGACACCCTTGGGTGTCCTTTCACCATGTTCCACGTGAGCGTCTTATCTATGGAAAATAATTTAAAACACCAAAGACACACAGCTTGATGCTGCTGGCTCCCTTCCTCTTGTTTCTTTTCCTGTCTCCTCCTAGACAGCCCACCCGTTTGTCCCCTTCCTCCACTGATGTCACACTGAGAGGCAGCAGCATGTAAAGCACGGGCCGTGGGGTCAAGAGTGGGATGTAGGGGGACTTCCCTGTGGTCCGGTGGTTAAGAATTCACCTGCCAATGCAGGAGACATGGGCCCAGGAAGATCCCACATGCCGTGGAGCAACTAAGCCCGTGTGCCACAACTACGGAGCCTGCATGCCTAGAGCCTGTGCTCTGCAACAAGAGAAGCCACCGCAATGAGAAGGCCTCGAACCACAGTGAAGAGTAGCCCCTGCTCATCGCAACTAGGGAAAGCCTGCACACAGAAATGAAGACCCAGTGCAGCCAAAGATATATAACTTAATTAGTTAAATTTTATATACATATGAGAAGGAAATGGCAAACCACTCCCGTATCCTTGCCTGGAAAATCCCATGGACCGAGGAGCCTGGGGCGGGGGTGGGGGCTGCAGTCCATGGGGTTGCAAAGAGTCGGGCATGACTGAGCAACTAACAGACAGATAAGAGTGGGATGTAAAGCGGGTCCCTTCATGCTTGTGTGTGAGAACTCTCGCTCCTGCAAACCTGCGCTGGCTCTGCAGCAAGCAGGGGTCAGACTATCCCCCTTCACAGAGTACTGGGAGGATCAGAGCTGACCAGCAGGGGGAAGACTGCAACCCAGCGCCCAGCACACAAAAAGATGCCCGTACATCTGTTGACCTGGGAGGCCAGCAGGTCTGGACCAGTTGAGTTCCTCTGATTACAGTGGGGGTCTTTCCAGGGAGCCACTCTGAACTGCAGGTGTGAAGGAAGCCCACAGTGGGAGGTTTGCTTCCCTGCTGTGCAAGCAGGTGTCCTTGCCACCTCTACTGGCTCTGGTCCCATCAGCAGGAGAGGGGAAGAAGGGGGCCCCAGTCCAGGTGTCTGTGAATCAACAAAATGGTCTTCTTCATCCCCATCATGGCCAGGACCCGCCTGTCTCCTAGCCCCACTCAGTTACACTGCCACGTGTTACAGTCCCATCAAAACTAGTGGACCCCAGGATTTGGAGCAGCCCCAAGCCCTAGCCTACTGCCACTCAGGGCCATTTCCAGGGCCATAGCATCTGGCCCAGTCTGGCGATCTCGGGTCTCCAGCCTCAGATCTCCAAGCTCTTTGGGCAGCCTGCAGGTCTCACCAGTCCTGCTTCACACCCCACCCCAATCGTGCCATGTGTAAACCCCATCTGGCCTTGATCGATGTCTCCCACCCCAGAGCCAACATGCGGTGCAGGCACATGGCCTTTGGTACCCAGCCCAGCTCTTACACAGAGTCACACTCCACGCCTCAGCCCTGGCTGAGGGACCAAAGGGACTTGAGCAACTACAGCCCCTGAAGTCGGATTCTTGGCCCAATGCTGTCAGTGTCAATAACAGAAAATCCATCAGCACTCCCCAAGTCCCGAGCCAGCATCTTCCGGCTTCCAAACCAAGTCAATTTAACATCTGACACTTGTGCCAAGAGCTCATGTCGGGAAAGGCACGATCCTTTCAGTTTTACAACCGTCACTGACAATCCCCCACCCAGGCTCGGATCTCAGCATCAGCAGGCTCCCTGCTGGCGTCCTCAGCGACTCTGCTGCAAAGCCTGCCTCCCTCCCTCCTCAGCTCCCACCCGGGCTCCAAGGAGGACGGACAGCTGCAGTCCCCCCACCTGCCCGTCCCTGAGACCACCACTCTGGCTGGATGGTTAAAGGACAGAGCTGTGAAGTCATAATTCCTCTTACTTTCTGGGAGCAGAATCCAGAGCACGTCTCCACGGTCACGTTGGCCTGTACCAGGGAGTCGGGGAAGGCATGTGTGATGTTCTCTGGCAGTCGGAAGCAGCCCCGGTACATGACGGTCCTCCCTGCGGGGAAGGAAACAAGGATCTGGTGAGAAGAGGTGCCTGCCCTTCTTGGGGCCTGACCGGGGGAAGTGGCAGCTTCACATCCTGAAATAGGTAGAATCACACTCAGGAGGAGCAGATTCCAAATCGGAAAGGGTAAACTGCCCAGACAGGCTGTGGTCAAGCCAGGCTCCTGAAAGAAACGAGACCCCAGAAACTTGTTCACCAGGGTCACTGACAAGGGACCACTTGGCTGAAGCTGCTGAACTCATGACTTGCTACTCCCGCCAGCCCTTGAGGGACAGTGTCCATCCTTCCTCCCTCTCTCCTTTCTTCCCTCTTTCTCTTTCTCCCTTCCTTCCACAAATCTGTTGATTTTTTTTTTCTTTTTTGCCATGCTGTGCAGCATGTAGGATCCTAGTTCCCTGATCAGGGATTGAACCCATGCTCCACTGTGAGTACCTCCCTACAGCCTGGGGGGAGGCGGCATCTGGGTCACCCTTTTGCACCCCACACCCAGTCCTGACCCTGACATACAGCAGGTGTCCTATACATGCTGAGAGGCAAGGATGCGGCAAGAGCTGTGAGAAGACAGTGATATAAGATGCTGCTGGTAGAACCTCGGCTGCCTCTAGACTTCAGGTGTGGCACAGGCTGTCACTCCCTTTCCACACCCTTCTCCCCCCCCCCCGCTCCCCAGGTGAGAGACCCAGGCTACTTAGGACAAGAGGGCACCTCCAAAATGGAGCCACAGATGACCTGCTCTGCACTGTCCTCTGATCCCAACCTGAAGCTCAGGTCAAACAGACAAGTTTTTCTGTCTCTGGCAGGTGTTTTTTTTTTTTTTTTAATCTAAAATTTCACTGACTTGTGAAATTGAATCCACTTCACAAAGAAGAAAATAGACTGGAACCCAAAGATGGGAGGCCGCACAGCATGTCTGAGAAACACCTAGACCGAGACTCTGGGCCTCCTGATCAGTTTTTCTCTCCTGCAGAGGACAAGGAAAGATGTGGTTTGGTCATGAACTCAAGCGATCTTTGGCAGACCCTAACCCCATGCCCCCTGCCACGAGCCTGTCCAGGGAAGGTGGTGGGGAAGGAAGAGCACCGTTTCCATCCCACAGAGTTTAGATGAAGGGCTGTGGATGCAGAGGTGGCGGAGAGCAGGGGCAGACAGAGCTCAGGGAGAGGCTGGAGCACTCACGCTTCCTGGAGCCAGGCTGCAGCTCCTCCACGCGGTACACGGAGAGCCGGCCCACACCCCCACACACGGAGCTCTTCTCCCCTTTGCACTCGTGGTTACACTCCTCCGGCCTGACACTCATCGCTGGGAGCCGGTTCCCACAGTAGCACTCAGTCCCGGCCTCCAAGCCAGCGTAGACGTAGGACCTGCAGGCAGAGTGGGGCCTGGGGTGAGTCCCAAGCCTGGCCTGGGGCACTGAGGTCTGGATCCAGGAATGGCCACTGGGTCTGGGGCCAGGATAAGAGTGAGTCTTGGAATCTCAGGACAGGAACCCCAGGTCTCCTGACACTGAGTCCAGAGCTCTTTCCACAATCCCCTGCCGTCTCATCAGTAAACCTTCTTTGTTTTGGACAACTGCATCTGATCGGTCAAGCTCTAATAGCACTCCAACAGCCAACTGGCAGCAGAAGCACCACCTCAGGGACATCACTCCCACTCACTGGGATTGGCTCTTAGCCTTATTTCCAGCGGAGCTGACAATTAGGGCCCCCCACTTACCGCTCAGCACACGCGTCCTGGCAGTGGGAGACGGTCATCTTTCTCAAGTCAAAAAACACAGCCCCCTTCAGAGTCCGCTCCTGGCCATCGTCACTGAAGCATCCCACATAGGTGCCTGCAGGGGGTGAGGGAGAACCACAGCAGAGACTCAGACGTCCGGAGAGCAGGAGGGTCTTAATTCCTGAACCCACCCTTGGCATTGCCCTTCCTGGCTATGACACTTCTCAGGGAAGCCCAGGAGACAAGGTTGCGGCCCAACCTTCCCCACAGTGCTTCTGGACACTTCCAACTTGTTCCCTTCCTGCCCTCTTTCTTAGTTAATGGCCAACAGTCCCGAAGACACCCTGCCAGGAGCCTGGCATCAGCCAGAACACAACTTTCTTCCGCCAGCCCTCACCTGGTTTAATTAAGTCTGGCTGGTTTAATTGCTTCACCTGGACCCCTCTCCTTTTCATCCCTACCCTTCCTAGGCCAGGAGAGACCTGTCTGCCTCCATGAATGTCCTGATAGGCAGATTCTGTTGCCTCCTTGTGATCCAGAAGGAAGAAATGAGTTATGCAAAGTCTGATCTTAGCTAGTATAGAGATCTTGCAAACAGAGAGAGCTAGTCCAAGAGAAAAAAAATTTGCTGGGACATCCCTTATGGTCCAGGGGTTAAGATTTCGCCTTCCAATGCAGGGGAGGTGGGTTTGATCCCTGGTTGGAAGCTAAGATCCCACACATTACGCTGCCAATAAATAAATAAATAAACCAAAGCAATATTGTTAACAAATTCAATCAAGGCTGTAAAAATGGTTCACATCAAAAAAAAAAAAAAAAGAAAGAAAAGAAAAGAAAATATCAGCCATCGCAGGAGGGTGGAAGCCCCCATCACGGGAGGCGTATAAGCGGCATCTATTAACATGTAAGAGGGCTATTCTGTGTGGGAATCCTTAGGACCACGGGACCCTGAGCCCTTACCAGGTCAGGCATCTCCAGCTCATCCCTGGGAGGGGATGTTGAGGGGCAAGACTCCGCAAAGCAGTGACAGTGTTGACCCGACGGTGCACATGTCAGTGGGAAATAGTCCTGCCCTGCCACACCCCAAGACGGGGAGCTGCCTCCCAGGAACACACAGCGAAGCCTGGAGAACTTGAACGCTAACAAGTGCATTAGGTGTGTAAATGTCATGTGCACCGCAGCACATTGAAGGAGTTTGCATGCATTAGGAGTTTGTAAACACACCATCACACCATCCGAGCTGTGAACACACACCCACAAGAGTTGCGCCCAGATCTGGATCGGACACCCATAATGAAGATGCTGCCCGTCTCCAGGGAAATGTTGGCACTCAGCTCCGGGATGTCTCAAGTGGCGCCTGAGCAGCACACTGCAGCCTCTGGAAGTTGGGCGTCTCCGGGAAGCACTGTGCCCAAGACCTCCCCACAGCCGGCCAGCTCCCAGGCGGCTTTGCGGGGAGGAGTGACCATCTCGTCCACCAGTCCTGGAGCTCCCAGATCAGGCGAGACTGGTGCTGATTACTCCTGCCAAGAAGCTGGCCCAAAACAGAAGCTCAGGGCCACCAGCTGAGTGGTTTGAAGGAGTGAGTCTGCCAGCCCACATTCCTGGGGACCCGAATCAGGGGGTGACTTTCCTGGGTATGAACAGCATGCTTAAATCTGTCTCTGTATATTGTCATATGTGAAGCGGAACACCATTCCATGTTCTATGCATGGGACGGATGCTCAGGGATGGAGCGTTGGGATGACCCAGAGGGATGGGATGGGGAGGGAGGTGGGAGGAGGGTTCGGGGGGGGAGCACATGTGAACCCATGGCTGATTCATGTCAATGTATGGCAAAAACTACTACAATATTGTAAAGTAATTAGCCCCCAACTAAAATAAATAAATTTATTAAAAAAAAATCTGTCTCTGACCTTGACCAAATCATTTCAACATTCTGTGCCTCAGTTTCCTCAACTGTCAAATGGATAAAGGAACTCCTCCTACTCCCCTTGCTCATTTCTCCTGCCCACATCTGGTCGTGTCCCTGCTCCTTCCTGCACATCCACTCTTTGCTCCCTACTCATCCTTGATGGTATGGCTTGCAGCCCTGACCACTCCAGTCTTCTGCAGCCTCTACTTTCCCTGCACCGTCACACTGAGTGTCTGAAAAATTTGCTGTCACACAAATCCTGATCATTAACTGTTGTTAAAAATCGTGTACACCTGTGTGTCTCATCTCTGCACCATGCTCGTTGAGGGCAGGGACGACAACTTCCCCTTAGCTGGTGACTCGCTACCAAGGTCAGACATGATACCAACAGTGGCTCAGAGCTCCTAAAACCCACACTGACATCCTGTGAGGGTGCAAGAGGGAAAGCAGGGAGCCCAAATGCAAGGAGGGGCTGGTCCCATTGGCTACACCAATGTGCAATTCCCAGGGCCCCTGGTTAGAAAAAGGCCAGGCAGGGGAAGATGGCCAAGATGATGAGAGACAGGACTCTCTGTCATGCCAGAAATGGTTGAAGACACAAAAACCCCAGGTTAGAGAACACTGGGCTGCAGTGAAAGCAAAGATCTTCAATGTCTGCGACAGGGTCTTGCCCCCTTCCAGGCTATGACCCTCTTGAGGCCACCTCACCAGGATGCCCACCAGCACACACATGGCCACACCCAGTGTCCATCCATGGATACAGGCTCCACTCCTCTACTCGGGGCTCCAGACACCCAAGCCCTGCAAGCTTCTCTCTCTTCATATAAATCTCAGGACTACCGAGACCAGAAAGCTTTCACCCAGGTCAGCGAGAATCAATCGTTCTCCTTAGCCTGCCTACTTAGTAAAAGAAAACTAATATTTGAGAAATTTCTGACATGTGTTGCTCAGCAAAGAAGAAATTCTATTATAGCTTTTAAGTAAACATCTGAAACATAAGCTCAGGTGTTGTTAAACATTTATCACCACTGATGGGAAATTAACCAGAAGGTTCTAAAGGTGACTGGGCTGAAGACCCCTAGAGGCTGAGACTGGCACATACACATTTGTGGGGCGGGGGTGGGGTGTGGTGTGGGAAGAAACAGCTCTTGGGAATGGGCTGCTTTAGATTCAAATCCAGACTCTGCTCTATCTGGCTGTGTGACCTGGCAAGTGCAGCCTCTACTTCCCCATCTGTAAAACGCGCATATGGTCCCACAGAATTCATGAGGTGGTTGTGAGAATTCCACAAGATAACATGGAAAGTTATTCTAATGCAGGCATGGCATGTAGTACTAGCTCAGCGGTGATTGTTACTGTTGTAATGTGTCATTGTTAATAATAAACACTTTTAGATTACTTTACTTCCCCGAAATGCAAACCTTTCATCATTAAAATGGTGATAGCACTGCTGACATCATAAGGCTGTTTGATGATTAAATTAAATGAGATAACAGATGTCCATCTAGGCAGAACAATGGTTGGCACACAACAGATGCTTGGATAAGCGACAGCTATTATTATTCTCATCCTACACTGTAACCTGGGGCCGGGTGTGCCGATGGCTCCGTAAATATTAGCAGAGCACATTAATAAAAGAGAAAGAAAGGGTTTCGAGCAGTCAGGGTTGGGTTCTTCAAAAACAAGGCGAGGCTAGCCAGCTCCCAGCTGGCCGGTGGGTGGAACTGACCAGTCTGGAGGAACACCCACGCCCGGCTGGCCCCGTCTCTGTTTGTAGCAAGACCCAGATACCTCCCCCAATTCGTGAGGAGGAGGTGAGCCTTTTTTCCTGGAAAAAATAATGAATGGCTTTTCTAACTCCCTGACAGAGGCAAGAATGTGTAGAAAGAAAGGACTTCCCAGGGATGCACTGGGACACATTCTGAGGCGGATTTATTACTTTCGGCTGAAACGGAGGCAATGCATTATTGTCTGTGACTCTGCATCTGTTCATTTGCACATCAAAATGGACATGCCGTGAGGCTATTAACGATGGCTTCGGAGATATTGGAATGTCTTTGGAAATTACTATCAATAAAAAACAAACTGGCTATGGAGAAGTTACTATTTTTCCCCTAGTAAACTTACTGACATTTTATTCCATTATGGATGTTGTCCAAGGTATAATGAAATGCTCAGTGATTGATGGGGCCTCCTGCGGCTTCCAAGGCTTGCCGGATCCCCTTACAGGAGGATGGCGGGCTGCCCAGGCCGCGAAGAGACGCCCTCTTTGTCTGCAGCTCCAGCAGCTGTCCCGAGGGCGGGCCTCCAGCAGGGAGGCCAGCCTGGCTATGCAGGGCCCCACAGAGCCCCAAGAGAGGAAAGGGGCTCCCAGAGGCTTCTAGGGCCAGTGCCCGCCCCTCCCCACTTTCTCTGAAGATCTTCAGCTGTGTGACACCACCGCCTGTCCCAGGGCGAATTCTTCCTCCAATCCTGAGGGATATTCAAAATATTGAATAACTGATGGAAGGCATGGACTGGTCTGAAATGTCACCATTCGACACCAGAGCCTGACTGTTCCTGCTGAACTAGGCATTAACCCTTCCCTTGCCAGGTTTGGGGGTCACCAGGGAGAGTCAGCCAGAGTGCAGAAGGTACTGAGACTCAGGGCAGAAACCCTGGTGTATAATCGGTGACAGTCTGTCCTGTTTGGATCTCACCACCATCCCTTCAGCTTTCACTACAGCCTCTTCCATCGCTTCTTTAAAAGATGACTTAGAGTGCCTGCTGGTTCTCCTGGATGTAGATATTCTACACACAGGGCTGTAACCTGGTCACCCCAAGTCCTCCTCTCTTCTGGCCAGTCACCCTGAAGCCAGGTTACTAAGAACTTGTCACTTCCGTGTAACAAGCCCCAAGTCTTTTGCACATGCCTCTCTTATGCCTCAGTCACGCTAGGTGGTAAACATTTTGATGCATATCTGATTCCACCGTCCCAGACGGAGTTCCTCACGTGTAAAGTGAATAGCACACATGGAGATGCATATGTGCTAAGTGTGGACTGAGAAAAATAAAAAGATGAATCATGGCTAATTTGCCAAGGTCATAGAGTTAATAACTGGCAATACCAAGACACAAATCCAGGTCTGTTTTCAAAATCTGTGCTCTTTCCATGCCTTCTTTTTAAGAAATCCATGGTGACTTTGGTCAGTCCTTTATACTTTAGTCTAAATGAGCTACACTGGCATTGCCTTCATAGAGACTCAGCTTCTGGATGTGTTGGGGGGAGTTTGTAGAAATTATACCTATATGAAATGAGCTACAGAAGTGGTTCCTTGATTTTCCCTCATTCTTACATGGAAGCCTTGCTGAGGAATCCCACACAAGGGCTATGACCTAGTGGATTTCAGATGAAACTTCCTTCTATAGAAGGCATAGTCCTGCAGTCTTCACTGTATCGGGCCACCATCTTCTTCTATATCCTGGCACTGAGGATTCTAAGCTCCATCCATACTTCTTACACTCAGGAAAGTAGTTTTCCTGCGATTAGTGCTACGGGATCAAATAAAGGGGTGACAGAGATGCTTAAACACTGACCGAGATCAGTCACCACCCGACAATGGCTCTGACACTCCCTGGGTGCTCACTTCACACAGGCTCAGTTTCTAGGCCCTGCACAGTCTGGATAACTCGGTGTTAGGAGCTCCGAGCTGGAGCCAGGCTGACCCCGCTTCAGGACTCTTCGTTATGGCCCATAGCGGCCAGTTCCTCTGTCTGATTCTTCAGCTCTAAGATGCTTACACATCTCAACCCCCAGCCACATGCAGTCCAGCTAGGGAGTAAGCAAAGCTCCCAAGGGCTTCCCCTCCCAGGCCCCTCCTGTCTATGGTGGGGCTGGGGGAAGCAGGGCAGGCATGGGGAAGGCCACGGGCCCTCAGTTCCCGCTTCTCAGGCTGCAGCCAGGGAGAGGGGACACCAGTCCTGTGCCCCCAAATGGGGCTCTCAGGAAGAGCTCCCATATGTGTAAGGGGACCCAGGCTAAGTACCTACCTCGGCTGCTGGTGGCTGGCTGGGGGGCTTCAGGGCTCAGCGCAGGCGGCCCCGGGGGGTCCCCCATGAAGTGGTGGAACCAGCGACGCCGCAGCTGGCGCAGCTCCGAGTTGCGGCTGCGGAGCCAGCGGGGGCCGGGCCGGGGCCGGGCCAGGGGGCCCCGCAGCACGTCCACACCAAGCAGCAGCTCCGGGCTGACCCGGGCGTCGTGCAGGGCTCGGCTGTCCAGTAGGCCCATGCCCAGCGCCACGGCGGCCACGGGCAGGGCCTGCAGCGGGCCAGGGGCCCGGGGGCCCGTCGGGAGGCCCACGCGGGCCCGCTGTAGCAGCAACAGGCTGCCGGTCATCAGGTAGGCGGCCGTGAGGAAGAAGAGCAGGAACTGCGTCCGGCGGAGAAACTTCTGGAGTCGGAAGAAAGGTTTGGCCATGCCCCTGGGCAGCAGGGCTCCCGGCTGGAGCCCGGGGATGGCTCCTAGCACCCAGGCGGGAAGGAGGCCGGAGCCTCCGGAGGTGTCATCCCCGCATGCCGGCACCAGCCTGTTCTCTCCTGGGGTTGCTATTCCTCCTGCCCCGTTGCCAGCAGGTGCTCAGATAGCACCATCACTGAGCTCCAGCCCCGGGCCCTGCAGCTGTAGCTTCTGCCCAAGTGTCAGGAACTTCGCCATCCCTGGGTTCTAGTGACCTTCATGTCTCGGCTCCGAAACCTAGAAAAGAGAAAGGGCACTTAGAGACAATAGGAGGGTCCACCTCTCCCACTGCCCCAGGGTCAGGAGCCCATGCCTCTGTGCTCTGTCTGCCAAAGGGGCTGGCTATGCTGCAGAAGTGAGGGACAGAGAGCCTGGCTCCAACCCCAGCTCTGCCACTGGACGACTGTGTGATGGCAGGTGGGCTATTTCACCTTATGGGGCCTCAGTCTCCTCATCTGTAAAATGGGATTAACGCTCTACCCTGGAGCAGTAGGACGATCCACTAATGATAACAGGAAGGAGGAAAAACAGCAGCAGCGACCTTGTATGAATCCTTAAACTATGTGCCAATCTCTGAGCTAGACGCTTTATGTATCATCTCATTTAATCCTCACCTCAACCCAGAGAGAGAGATACATACAGCATTACCCCCATTTTACAGATTAGGAAACTGTGGCAAAGGGAGACAAAGTAAATTTCCCAAAGTCACACAACTGGGGAGAAGAGGAGCCAAGGTTTGGAACAGCCTGAATTCAGAGCCTGGACTGTGAACCCCAATGTGGCTCAGCCTGTAATGAGACCCCACTACCTATATGTACACTCAGGCCAGGGCATGAGTATACAGCAGGTGCTCGATGCATGTGTGTACTGGGGCTGCAAACTGTCTTTTGGAAATGTTTCTGCAGAGGGGGGTTGGTTTTAACCCAGGAGAGGGCACGGAGGAAGGAGTAGGCTTACATAGTCTTCCTTGCTTCCTAAAGGGAGGACACCAGAGTAGGATAGCCCCCGGGGCCATGCACCTGTCAGCAGAGGCTGGGCCCCTGGTGTAGGGAAGTGGGGAGAGCTCTCAGAGCAGCCTTCCTGGGGTGCCCCTCTGCTCCCCAGGACTCAGCTCTCACACTGGGCTTTGGTTTCCTTTGGCGGAGCCTCTGAAGTGCACTGTCGGGGGTTGGCAAAGGGGCCCGCAGCTGCTGCGAGCTGGGCTGCTGGATAAGGACAGACCGGAACACAAGGACAGGCTTGTCCCAGGGTGAAAGGCTCCGAGGAGCGTGACTAAGCCGCTGCCTGTAACTAACAAGGCCCGGGACCCCCGCCAGGACCCCGCGGCCCCTCAATGGTTGCTCTGTGCCCTGGGGACAGCAGCCGGGTGTGAAAGGAAAGACAACGTTTGGGCTCTTGTGGCCTGGCATTCCAGGGCCTGGGAGGGGGTGGTGTCAGACCAGCAGGACCCTTTCTGATTCAATGCTGAAAGCCACCAGGTTCTGATGCTTCTGGAGAGGGCAGGATCTGAGAATTATGGGGGTCCAGTGGGTCCTTTAGGCTGGGGCAGGGGTGGCAAGGTAGGGAGTCAGCAAATGAAGGTGGAATTAAATGCTGAGTCTGGGAGCCATTTCAAACGGGTCTCCAGAGCTTTTATTTTCTCTGTAAGCTGGTGTGTGCCAGGCCCACCCCAGCCAGCCTCGTCAGATTTGTAAAACCACAGAGAAAATCCCAAGAAATCCGGACTGATCCCCCTGCCTCCAGCTTTGGCCCCTCCAATCCATCCTCTGCAAGGCTGCCAAAGTGATCCTCCTAACACGCAAATCTGATCACGGTGCTTCCCTGCTTAAAACCCCTTTCAATAGCTCCCTGTGGCTTTGGGATAAACTCCAAGATCCTTAGCATGACATACAAGCCCCCTTCCTGATCCAGCCCAACCAGCTCATCTCTTGCTGGGCCCTTTCATTCTGCTTCCTCATGGCACGCACATGTTTGTGTAAACACACACACACACACACACACCATGGCCCGGCAAAACAACCAGAGCACGTCTGCCCTGGTGCCTTTGTACATACTTCACTTGCTGTCTTTCCTCCTTCTTTGCCTGGTGAATCCCTCTGTATCTCCAAGACTCAGCCCAGGTGTCACTTCCTCCAAGAAGCTCTCCCTGACCACCACCCACTGGTGTAGATTTCTCTGTCTCCCCATGCTGACCCCCATCCCAGCATTTGCCATCCTGGGATGATTTTAATTGTCCTCGTACTTGTCAACCATCCTTGCAGGACTGCAACTGACTCCAGGCTAGAGGTCATATGCTATGTACGCCTTTTGGTAACCCCAGCTCACAACACGAGTCCCAGCAGAATAAATGCTCAGCCCTCTCTGTGTCTGAATACATTTTTTAAATAGATGAGAAGATACACTGATAGGTGGATCCTGATATCAGAAACCTGCTCCTATGGGGGTCTCGTTCAGTCACTAAGTTGTGTCTGAATCTTTGTGACCCCATGGACACAGCACTCCAGGCTTCCCTGTCCTTCTCCATCTCCCAGTGTTTGCTCAAATTCATATCCATTGTGTCGGTGATGCCATCCAACCATCTCATCCTGTCGCACCCTTCTTCTCCCGCCCTCAATCTTTCCCAGCCAATGTCGGCTCTTTGCATCAGGTGGCCAAAGTATTGGAGCTTCAGCTCCAGCATCAGTCCTTCCAATGCGTATTCAGGGTTGATTTTCTTAGGACTGACTGGTTTAATCTCCTTGCTGTCAGAGGGATTCTCAAGAGTCTTCTCCAGCACCACAGTGGGGGATCTTAGGGCAATGAAATCTCAAATTCCGCTTATCCAGAGCTGTGGGGGCCTCCCTGGAAAGGTGGGAGGTGGAACGATACACAAATACAAAGGACACAGCTTCACTAGTTGAGGCCTTAGAGATACGTGGAAGTTAATAAGGGTGCCTGAGCTTTATATGTGATCTTTCCTGTGCTGTCATTTTAGGAAGAGGGGCTTCCAAATCTGCTTGCAAAAGGCTTCTGGTTACAAGATTGGGACATTATCAGTGAAAAGTCCTATAAAACTAAAATAAAAGGGAAGTGAGGACCCCTGCTGTGGGAAGAAAGGTTCTAATCAGATGGAGGCAAAAGGCAGGCAAAGGGTCAACAGTTCAGAATTTTGAAGGCAAGATGCAGCCCGAATTCCATATACGTTTGTATAGAGGAGCTGCGAACATGCTACAAAGGGTGCAGCAGGGTGAGGTGTGGTCAGTGCTGATCATTCCGGAATTGAGTGATCACATCTGGGTTTGCCAAGGCACCCCTCCCCCCACCAAGTTCTCTCTGGAGCCACCCCTTCCCATGGGGGCCCTCCCCTAGTCTGGGGAGCTGGACACTGGGCAAGGGGGCAGGGGACAGCTGCTTTCAGGCCAGAGCTCCACGACCCCTGCTTCTGATAAGACGGGCTGCCACTCTGAACTTTTCACATTGCAAAGCTGATTCCCTGCCCAGAATACCTGCTGCTGGCTAGATGGGGGTGGGGAGTGGGGCCCTGTAAACTCACAGCATTAGCAACCTGTCCCCTGGCCCAGCCTTCTGCTCTGCAATCGTCCCCTACTCTCTGCCATGCTCACCTCTCCCCCAGGGTACAGATGATACCTGATTTATCATCGAATCCCCAGATCCTAACATGCAGCCTGCAGGACAGTGCCTGTAAATGTTTGTTGAGTGACTGTATGGGAAAATGGTCTAGAGGGTGGGGGGAGGGGGCGCTGAGCCAAGTGCACAAGCACTCAGAGCCAAACCACGAGGCAGCTGGAGAACAGAAGCAGCCAACACCTGTGTGTGTGTTGGGGGAGGTATATCTAGCCACTGCCCATCAGCTGTGCCCACAGCACCCCAAAGCCAGGAGGCCCTCCATGAGAGCAAATCTGCCTTAAGCAAGTCACTGAACAGAGCGGCACCTCAGGCTTCCCATCTGTGAAATGAGGGTAAATCAGCATTGTCATGGGCCCAAATGAGGGAGGAAACCTCTTACTTACAGCCAGTGGCAGAGGAAGCAAACTTGGAAACTCCTTGGAGGAGAGGCTTGCAGCAGTGAGCTGTAGGGGACATCAGCCACCCTCACCTCCTCTTAGCCTCCAACTCCCGAGGATGGTACCAGTATCCCATTCCTACCTGCAGCTGCCTCCATGCTAAGATAGGTGTTAGCAACTGTCTGCTTTTTATTTCTTTCTTCTTGAATATTTATTTATTTGCTGCACCACGAGGCACGTGGGATCTTAGTTCGCTACTAAGGAATTGAACCTGTGCTTCTTGTACTGGAAGCATGGAGTCTTAACCACTGGACTGCCAGAGAAGTCTACGCTTGCTTTTTCAATGCTGAAGAATCTGCCTGCAATGCAGGGGACATGGGTTTGATCCCTGGGTCGGGAAGATTCCCTGGAGAAGGAAATGGCAACCCACACCAGTATTCTTGCCTGGAGAATCCCATGAACAGAGGAGCCTAGAGGCTATAGTCCATGGGATCGCAAAGAATCAGACATGACTAAGCGATTAACACTTCCATCGCTCTTCTTTTGCAGCATCTAGTAATTAGGCTACACTGGGTTTTGTGTTTCACCGGCACCATCTCATTTACTCCATATCTCCTGTCGAGGGGGATAACCTGATCACCCCCATTTAAGAGCCTGGGTCTCTAAAGCTCACCTGGTCAAGGCCAGACAAACCAGGGCCAGGATTCAGACTCCAGCTCCCTGCTCCCGGAACCTATCCTGTGTCCACTCAGCTGCCCGCCTCTCTCCCCATCCCAGCTTCAAAGGAGGCAAGATGAAATCCTGAAAGGGGGTTGGTATGCCTCCATCAGATCTCTTTGAAAACATGCCAGGATGAAGCTCCCAGACACGGTGCCACACACAGAGCACCCCCCCAGCCAGACCTCCCCAACGCTGCCATGTGGTGACTGTCCCAGCCTCCTGCCTCCACCCCTCCTCTGCAGGTCTGGGCCATTTTTCCCCAAGGCACACTTCCCATGTGACACCTCCCATCTGGGAACCACGCAAAGTGCTTCAGGGGAATGATGAGGGGGCAGGGGACCCCCACCCCTGCCTGACACTCCAGGTTTCTCAGGAAGGAGGGGGCACCAGGGAGGCATAGAGTCTCAGGTTGGACAAGGTGGACACCAGCTGCCCTGCCTGGGCATCTGCCAGAGGCCCAAGAGCCACCCCAGAGGAGACCAGGGCCCAGGGGAGGGAGACCCTCAGCTTCTTCCAAGGAATGAGAAGAGATCATTGGGAGAGGGAGGCTTCTGGGGGTGGTTTCTGGGAGGGAGCAAGAGCCTAGCACAGGTGGGGACACAGACAACATGAGCTGTTACTCTGTTGTCATCTAGACCCCAGGTGGCAGCCATGGCTCAGTCTGAAGGGGGTGGGGGGCGCTGGGCAGATGGCTCCAGGCTGAGATTTCCAAGGGACTGAACAGGGGAGCAGTGTGACAGCCAGGAGAGGAGAGAAGGCAGCCACTGGGGCCTGCGGGCTGGAGAAAGAGCTCAGAGAGGGCCCAGGCCCGACCAGTAGCCCCTGGAGTTCAGTCACATGACTCTACCACCGCCCCCTCACCCCCACCAGGGAGGACAGACGGGGAAGGAGAGAACACCAGTAGCCTTAGGAATGCCACGGCCAGTGCCGTGTGGGCTGTGACCATCTGGGGATCCAGAGCCGTGAGCTCTTAGTTGGGTGAGCCCCAGACACAAGAAACAGGGACCCACGTGTTGCTCCTGCAGACAAGGAGATTGGCATTCGTGGTCCAGCAGCTCGGAGCCCCAACCTCCATGATTGGCAGGAGGGTGTCTCAGCCTCGAAACCTCAGCAAAGCCCCACTGAGAGCCTCCAGCTGGGCTCAGTGCTCTGAATTAGGCCCCCCTCCCCCCACCATTTCTTCCCACCCTCAACCCCTGCTGCTGCTCTGTCCAGGCTTAATGCCTGTCATCTGGACACTGCCCTCCTCTCCAAGAGGCTGTCCCCTCCCAGCAGCCTCACAAAGAGATCTTTCTAACACCAAGAATGAGCAAAGCTCCAGGCTGCAATGGCTCCCCAGGACTCAGATGACCAAGTTTAAGCCCCTCAGCCTGGTATTCACTGGCCCTTCCTGGGTCAGTCTCCCAGCAAATTCCTTTCAATATTCCTTCCAGAACTTGATGCCCCACTGGCCAGCACGTGATGCTTCAAGCTCCCTTACACAAACTCTTCTGTCGGCCAGGAATGCTAATGGGTGCCCTGTCTTGTGGCTCAGAAATGCTCTGCGGCCACCAAGCTCAGCTCCAATGCCACCTCCTCCATGAAGCCTTCCTGATCTCCAGAGCAGAGCTGCTCCCAGCTTTCAATGGGGAGGCTGGATGCTCAGGTGACATGTCCTGCCTTGAGTCCTAGGTACACTGCCCTCTTCTCCTCCCAGCCCATGGGCCCCTCATAGACACAGGCAGTGCCTGATGGGGTACAGGGCAGACCCCAGAAATCTGTGCCCATGGGTCACCCTCCCCTCAGTGCTCAGGGCCATGCTGCCCTCACCCCCAGGTCCCAAGGCCCTGTGTCTTGGTGGCTCAGAAAGAGAACAAAGGATCCACTAAACAGAGATCTGCTGGGCCCTGGGATGGGACAAGGTTTGGGAAATGGGAATGCGGTGGGGTCCCTGCCTTTGAAGAGGCAAATCTTTTGATCTTCTGAACTTCAGAACTTAAGGGAAAAGTTCCGAATTAAGAAGTGCTACTTAAAAGGTATAAAACATAATACTAAGGTCAAAACTCCAATCAAAGCAAAGGAGGTAGGGGAAGGGAGGATTCCTCCAGTAAACTCAGTGCTTTGGATTGGGAAGATCCCCTGGAGATGGGAAGGGTTCAGATAAAAAAGACTAAATCTGTATGTACCACATTAGAGACTTCAAGGTACTTTCACACACTCTCAAGTGTGCTGAAAGAATCAACAGATCATCAAATGAATGAGTGATCTTCCCATAAACTTGTGAAGTCAAAATCATTACCATCTCCATCATGGACAGGCAGAATTTGAGACAGAGAGGCCAAATTAACTTGACCAAAGACAAAGTTATTGCTAGACTGAACTCAAGTTTTCAGATTCCAGATTTGTGATATCATCTACCATATCACGTGGCCTTCATCCATTCAACTCCATCTATTCCTCCAGACACTCAGCTAGGGGCCAGGGCTGCAAAGAAAGACAGAACACCTCCGTGGGAGGTGGCATCTCCCCTTTTTAGTTGGTTGGTCTGGAGCCCAACCCACTCTTGCAAGAGCCAATTACAGACTCTTTTAGGCTGTCTCTGGGCCACCTCTTTGGTAGAACCCTATTTTGTTCATGTGCTTGGATGTTTCTTCCACTGATTGGCAAACTCTTGAGGGTTGTCCAAACCTTACTGAGTGATTTGGATAAATCTGGGCAAGTGGGTAGAGCAACCAGCCAAAGTTAGCCTCGCCCTCCTCTGGCTCTGTGCCTGAAGTCACTGAGATGGGGGACTTATGCTAGCAGGGAACACCTTGGACCCTCCTGTCCTCAGAACTCCCCTGGCCCCCTCATGAGTTTTCAGCAGTAAGAGACAGAGAATCGAAGTGGAGGAGGAAAGCTTTAATAGCTACCAAGAGGCTCGCAGTATTTGAAGCCGCACATGGTTAATCCAGCCCATTCTTCCAACCACTCTCACATCCACCCTAGGAAATACAGTTCCTCTCTAACTATGTTCTCCAAACGAGCCACCCTTCCAACAACTTTCCAGGTGACATGTCAACATGTATGTTGTGCTCAGTTGCGTCTGACTCTTTGTGACCCCATAGACTGTAGCCCACCAGGTTCTTCTGTTCATGAAATTTTCCACGCAAGAATACTGGAGTGGTTTGCCATTTCCATCTCCAAGGGATCTTCCTGACCCAGGAATCGAATCCAGTGTCTCTAGTGTCCCCTGCATTGGCAGGCAGGTTCTTTACCACTTCACCACCTGATATGTCCACATGCTGATTATTCAAACCGAGAGGAGGAGAGATTTAAAGCAGCAGAGTGAAAAGAGGCCCAGGGAGAAGATGGTCCAAGGCCAATTTCCAGCTCTCACTCCCCAGATGAGCAGGGCCAACCTCCAGCCCAGTTCTGCCCCTGCTGATGGGTCTGATCATCACTCACATCCTATGGATAAAAGTCTAAACACTGGGCTGTATTTCTGCTTTGCAAATAAGATCATCTATAGACACAGAGAACAAACTTACGGAAGCCAAGTGGGGAAGCGAGGTGAGATAAATTGGGAGATTGGAATGGACATATAGACATGACTGATACTACGTATACAACAGCTAACTAATGAGAACCTACTATAGAGCTCAGGGAACTCTACTCAGTGCTCTGTGGTGACCAAAATGGGAAGGAAATCCAAAAAAGAGGGGAGATATATGTATAGCTGATTCACTTTACTGTACAGCAGAACTAACATGACATTGTAAAGCAACCATGCTCCAATAAAAACTGATTGAAAAATTAAAAAATAAACACAGAGCTGCCCCAGAGTCCTTTGCCCTGGCCTCAGTGAAGCTCCAGATGGAGAATCCAGGGGACTGGCCTCACCAAGGCTGACTGGGGTCTGAGGCAGATGGGAGCACAAGCCAGGTGTGTCCACAGAGAAACACACCTTCCCAAGAAGCACTGCTCAGACACAGTTCAGTCCCAGCCTGGAGGCTCTGGGCTGCCTGTTGAGGCAGACTCTACAGGAAAGCAGCTCTGCAACTCACTCCCCAGTGCTCTGAGGGCTCAGGCTTTAGCAGCCAACTAAATCCACAATATCCACTTCTGCCTGGCTAGGCAGACAGGAGGGAAGGGGTAGGGCGCCGGCCATCTGCTTAATCCAGGCATCTCTTCACTTCTAGCCAGACACGCTGTAGAGCATAGGACAGCACCCCACAGGGCTCCATGTGAAATAAGGGAACCCCTCACCCCAAAATAAAGCATGCTTCCAGAGGAGCTGTGGAAATGGTCCTGCTGAAGACCGGAGGATGCTGCGGCAGGGGAGGGCCAGGGGGCTTCTCCACGGGGGAGATGAGGGCTGCCAGGCTAACCCCACCAGCCTAGCTGTCTGCCAAGCTTCCTTGAGCGAGTGTGCGCAGGAGATGAACACAGCTGCTCTTCCCGCATGGAACCGCTGGGCTCTGGGGGCAACCAATGGGCCCACGGGGGCATCATCTCCAAGGGACTTGTGAGGCCAGAGCTAAGTGTATGGGGAGGGTGGGGGCGGTGAGGGGAATACTTGAGAGAACCTCCCTCCACCTTGCCCTCTCTCCAGCACTTGCAACCGCCAGGTCGAGGTTACTGCAGGCAGAGCGCAGCAAGCCAGCCCTCTGCTGCCTGTATTCCTCTCTCCACCAGCCCTCACTTCCTGTGCTTGAAAACCTAGGCGATTCAGAGGAGAAAAAGAACAAGTCATCCCCTCTCCCCATCTCCTGATCCCAACCATGGCGTTCCGACACGGGATAAGCCAAGCGCTCCATAAACTGAAGCTGGCCCTTCCAGCGACAAGAGAGACGATAGCGTCTAATGTTGTTAGAAAAGTGCAGTGGAGTTCCGAGTCTGTCCACCTTGGGTACTGCTGGGGACCAGGCGAGTGTGGGCAGGAGCGGGATCCCAGAGCAGGGCTGTGCTTCTAGAACCCTCACGTCCAGCCTTCCCAGTGCTCACAGAGGGGTCAGAGGTCTCCCTCCAACCCTCACGTCCAGCCTTCCCAGTGCTCACAGAGGGGTCAGAGGTCTCCCTCCTCGCCCCTGTCTCCCCACTGGGCGAGCCGGCACCAAGCAGGCATCATTCGTGGGCACAGATGCTCCGGGAAAACAGACACCCGGGAGGTTATCCGAAGAAGAGGACCCCCGGAGGCTGCTCATGAGAAACGAAAAACCGCAATTAGCAGCCTCCAGTCATGAGTCTCCTTCTACAAAGATGCAAAAGCTCTACTTAGGGTAATTTTCCGGACAAAATACGTACGTTTCGCCTTTGCCCATGCCTCCGTTCAAGTTCACCAAGAGACGGAGAAAAACCTCCGCTGACCAGAAACCTGGCGTGCTAGCAGAACGAGAGGGAGCTGCCGCTAGGTAAACGTCTCCTCTTAGCAAAGGCAGTGCGCACCCCAAATCCTGTCCTCACCCCTTCCCCTGGCCCGGATCCACGGCTCCATCCCGGAAAACGGACAGTCTTGGAGGGTTCCAAGGCGGGTACGCGGCTTGGGAAACTGCCTTGAGCACCCCCGCCCCATCCCGCTCATCCGAAGCCTCCCTCCACCCAAGCGCACACACTCCCGGGCGAAGCCGCCCCGACCCCGCGAGAGGCATCCCCCGCCAGCGCGCCCCGAGCCGGAGCAGGTGCAGCCCCGCCGCGCTCCCGGCCGCGTCTACACAAACTTGTTGGCCCGCGGGCGGGGGAACCCTGCCCGCAGCCCGCGCGGGGGTCCCGGCTGGAGCACCCGGAGACCGCACTCACCCACGCGATCGCGGCCGGCTGGGGCGCCCGCTCAGGCTGCCACGCGCCCGCCTCCCCGGGGCGCTGAGCCCGCAGCCCCGCAGTGCCCGGAGCCTAGGCGCCCTCGGCGACCGCACGCCCCGGGTGGCCCGCGGCGAGGAGCGGCCCGATGCGCCCCGGGCACAGGGCGCCGCCGCCTGGCTCCCTGGGCTGCGGACGTCCGGGCTGAGCCGCGGCGGCAGAGCGAGCGGGCACCGAGCGGGCAGCGGGGCGAGCGGGCGAGCGGGCGTGCGGGCGCCCGGCTCTGCACATGCTCACTCGCGCGGCCCGGGGACAGCGGCCGGCCGCCGCGGGGTCCTAGAGGCGACCGTCCTCCCGCCACCAGTGGGAGGGGTCGCCCAGGTCCTGGGGACCAGCTCATCCGGAGCAGCCACACTCGCTGCTGGGAAGCAGAGTCACCGGCACCCACTTCCATACACACATAAAGAGCCTCCCTTGCTGTAATACACACTAGGCTAATGCATTAGCGTTCACACCAACACACGTCTACACAAACACACTGGGCACTGCTACATAGAGGAACACGCTCCCCCACTCGCCCAAACACACGGGGACACACAGTGATGCAAACACACTGAACCACTGCTTCACAGACACTCTGACACCCACACTCCCACACACACAACACACACACAAAACACACACACGGCTCTGTCCTGGGACACTGACAGTCACCCAGTGTGTAGCACTCTGATACCAACCCACAGAGGCAGACAAACACACGTTAACTCACTGTCCCATGCAGACCTAGACCCTGACACTCACATCCTTATGCACGCACGCACACACATACACGCAGTCTGAGACAGTCACCCACAGATCACTACCCCAGAGACAAATACACCAACACCATCTCCCATGCCCACACACTCAGGGCTCTACCACCAACCACTGCACTGCCCCACACAGACCTACAGTGATAGACCCACCCTGAGGTGTAGTGATCCACACACCGGAGTCCTCTGACACACACATTGCTGTGTAGAGAGTCATACTGGACATTGGCCCGCAGACCCCTGAGGTGGATAGGCACTGATACAGACACACAGGTATACAACCACACTGCTACACACCCATCCCTGTTTTAAAATAAGGACTGGATCCAACCTTCAGGATTCTCCCTCCACACCCCACCCCTGCTCCTCAGAAGTCCCCAAGCCACCGTGCTGTCCCTGCCCTGCCAGGCATATCTGTGGCCCTTGTCTCACCTGGGACTGGCTGCTGAGATGCTCCAAAGACTGGGGACCAGCAGAGGCTGTGGGAGCAGGTGGCACTGGCATGGCTCTAAGCGAGTCTTCCTGAAAGGGAGTTGCATGCCTCCGACTCCCGCTAGGGGCAGCGCTGCTTGGCAAGGCTGGGAGGAGCCGGTTTTCAACAGGTGGAGGGCAGGCAGGGAGAGGATTAGCCTGGGGACCAGTCAGAGCCCCTGGGTCAGTCAAGTGGCACCCAGAGGGGAAAGGGAGGTGCTTAGGTTAGCCCGGCTAGTCAGGCCAAGTGCCAGAATTAGGAGAGTCAGACCCTCTCCCTGGCATGAAGGTGGGGATTGCTGGAGCCCCGGAGGGCCTGGAGGAGGGTACAGGGAGTGAGGGGGTGATGCTTGCAGGAAAGCCCCCAAACGCATCTCTTTGGAGTGTGAATGTGTTTGTTGCTATCATTGTTCAGTCACTCAGTCTTGTCTGACTCTTTGCAACCCCATGGACCGCAGCATGCCAAGATTCCCTATCCTTCGCTATTTCCCAGAGTTGGCTCAAGCTCATGTCCATTGTTGCTATTATTACCAACAACAGTAACCCACTGTACAATTTTTTGCAGTGCATTTTGATTTTTGAAGCCCTCTCCAGGACAGCTACATCATTTGTGGGACCCAACGCAAAATGAAAATGTGGGCCTTTGTTCAAGAATGGGTAAGAACTTACAGAATGTGAAACACAGTGTGGAGCCCTTCTGAGCTCAGGCCCCATGCCCTGCACGGGTCTCATGCTGGTGGAGCTGGCTCTAACTCTTTCATGCCCTTGCCCCTCCCCCCCGTAGAACTCAAAATAAGTGGTGCATGCCTTCACCATCTTCATCTGCAAATTAGAGAAAATGCACCCATTCTTGGGCTTTTGTGAGGATCAAAAGAAATGCCTGGTGAGCTTGTAGCACTGTCTGCCACAGGATACACACATAATGCCTTTTAGTAAACATGATATGAAGAGCTTTCTCCCAAGGCTTTGCTACAATCCAGAAATGCCACCTGTGCAACGGTCTTTTGATCCACGGGCTTACAGTACCTTCTCATCCTCCAAATGTCACCTCCCCAGAGGCCTGCCCAGACATCCCAGGCTGCATAAAGCATACTCCATCCTCACCCTGTGGATTTACTTGCTTATTGTCTGTCTTCTCCCAGACATTCCCAGCCCCCACAACTAGAATTTCAGCCCCCACAAAGCCAGGAAAATTCCCATCTCATTCAGAACTATATCCTTAGTGTCTAGCTTAATTCTCGGCACATAGGCATGCCCACCACATATTTACTAGATAAATAATTAACTGGTTTTTAAAAATGCTATATGCCTAGCATGACGTATTTTTAAGGAACCCAAACAGTTTCCCAATAGTCTCCATGTGTCTTCCCAAGAACTCAGAGACTGCTTATTCCCATTCAGGTCACAGACAGATCCATGTTTGTGTCCAACCACTTTATAATGGTCCATTGGGTACTACTGGCCAGCAGGGAGACCAAGATGGAGAGCGTGGATAGCACATGGCTTCTCATCCCCCTGCCAGGGGCCTATGGTGGGTTGTGGAAACAGGTGCCCCTCCAGTACCTGCCAGCATCTGCATCTGAACACCCTCCTCCTTTGACTATGTAGCTCTTGGCTGCTGCTCCATCAGGACCCTGGCAGGTTACATGGGGTTGGCCGTCCCAGAGTAGCCTGTGAAGGTTGCCTTTCACTCCTGGCAGAGCCCTGCATCATTGGAAAAAGCATCATTCAGAGACCCAGAGAACCTTTGGCAATATCTGAAAAGATGGGGATGCAGTTTCTTCTTTCCTTCTTTGCTTTTATTCCCCCGTGGTGCTGTGACTTATTGGTGGCCCCTCCATGCACTCAGACCTGAAACTGGCTTCACCACTTTGCTATGCTGCCTATTTACCTGCTCTCTCTCATGAGCACACCACAGAGGCTTAAATACGCCTCTGCGAAGACTGCCAGCAACACAGATGGTAATTGTACCCCATGCTGAGCTATGTCTGCAGATATCAGAGTGTGAGGTCGGGAAGGGTGGGGATCTGTACCCACTGCCTGGCAAAGGAGGACACGTCTGGTCTGGGAGCAGCTGGACTTCCCAGGTAGGGGCCAGAGGTGCCCTGAAAGTTTCAGGAATCCAGAGGCAGCTGGGATCAGAATGAGGAGGAAGCCTGAGTCCCATTTTTTTCTTTTTTAAAAAAATATTTGTTATTTATTTCTTTTTTTATAAGTAAATAAATGCACCAGGTCTTGCGCAGGGTCTTAGTTGTGGCATGCAGTATCTTTTAGCTGCAGCATGTGGGATCTAGTTCTCCAACAAGGGATTGAACCCGGGCACTCTTCACGAGTCTTAGCTGCTGGACTACCAGGGTATTCCCCCAAATTCCTTTTCTGACTAGACTAGAATAGGTTGTGTGACCTCATGCTGAACCTACCTTATTTTGTCCTGGTTTGCCTTTCTGTAAAATGGGCGGTCATCTAATTCATAAGCAAAGGGCCTTGCTTTGAGAGAGGCAGGGGAACGAAATGAGAGTGCTTTGAAGTCAAGTTCAGCTTCTCTGGTTGGGCAAATGAAATTGTTTAGCCCAGATATAGTTTTTTTAATCTGCAAAATGGGGTAAGAGTCTCTTTTCTAGTGCAGAGTTCCTGGCACAGGGTAATATATTCAGTAAGTGATGACATGAATGATTCTTCCAACTGGTGGCATGATGACAACTCTACCTGGCCGTGGTGTGGTGTGGTGTGGCAGGTGCTGGCCAAGAGTGTGTTGGATTCAGTTTAGAACTGCCTGACCCTGCCACCCTTCCAGTCTGCAAATGACTGGGGCTGGAGAACAGAAAGCACTGTAGGATCACCAGCCAAGGGCAGAGGTCTGTCAGGTTAGATGCAGGGCTTGCGGGTTTAGTTATCAGCCAGAGGGTGTAAGGGTGCTGGAGCAGGAAGTCGGCTCCAGTGGAGAGGGTGGCAGAGTGGACCCCGGCTCTGTTCCTCCTGCCTGGTGAGCACGTGCGTGCTGAGCAGAGGAAGCACCCTGTCTTTGCTCCATTTTTATGAACTTCTCTGTAAGTCATTCATCAAAGGCCTTGAACTTGGAAGCTGTCATTTCAGAAAAGCTGCTGGAGCACCTCAAGCAGATGGCAGTGATTCAAGAGGAGATGGGTTCATGTTAATGAACTTCTTATTTGGGAATAATTTTAGATTTCTAGAAAAGTTGCAAAGATAGCAGAACATTCTGGTGTACCCCTCACTAAGTTTTCCCTGTTGTTAGTGTCTTACAGGGCTTTCCCTATGGCTCAGCTGGTAAAGAATCCACCTGCAATGCAGGAGACACCGGAGACATGGGTTCGATCCCTGGGTTGAGAAGATCCCCTGGAACAGGAAATGGCACCTCACTCCAGTATTCTTACCTGGAAAATCCCATAGACAGGGGAGCCTGGCAGGCTATAGTTCATGGGATTACAGAGTCAGACATGACTAAAGTGACTTAACACAATATTTTATGTGACCAGGGTACCTTGCCCAAAGCTGAGAATTTCAGCTTGCATGCTGCTTGCTATTGACTAGACTCCAGACTTGATTTGTGTTTCACCAGTTTCCATTCGTGTCCTCTTTCTGTTCCAGATTCTATTCCAGGGTCCAGGGTACCACATTATGTTTAGTTATCCCTCTCCCCAGTCTCTTCTGTTCTGTGAAAGTTTCTCATTCTTTCCTTGACTTTCGTGACCTTGACAGTCCTGAGAAATACTGGCCAGGTACTCTGTGAAATGTCCAGGGGGCTCAATTCAAACAAGACATCTCAGACTAGAAGGGTTTTTGAACCTGGTGGCATCAGGTGGCTATTTGTTTTTAAATCTATATTAAACTTGCTACAATATTGCCTCTGTTTTATGTTTTGGTTTTTTGGCCACTATGCATGTGAGATCTTAATTCCCTGACCAGGGATTGAACCCACATACCCTGCATTGGAAGGTGAAGTCTTAACCACTGGACCACCAGGGAAGTCCCTCATGTGATTATTGATACCATCTCTATGTGTGAACCTATTATGGTCCATTACAAGAGACCTGGCCAGCATTCTAGGGAAAGGAGACAAGGAGAGGCCACCATGGAAGAAATTTCAACAGGATGGGGCTGGCAGATGGCTAGTGGCTGGAGGAAATATAGCATCAAGTTCCAAATGTAATACTGGCCAATTCCCGTACCTGATATGCAGGGTCTGCTCATTACCTGTGTTTCTCTTCAATCCGGGTGTCCTGGCCGCACAGGACTTGTCACTGGGGAAGGAGAGCTGCTGCCCTGAAACTCCCACTCCAGCCCTGCCCCTTCCAACCCCCCACTCGCATGGAGCCCCATATTCATCCACTTACACAGCTGGCCACCTCCCCTCACCTCAACCTGATTGAAAACAGCACACCGATGGTAATAGGCACAGTAAAGTCTCCATAAAAATCTTCATCAAGGGAAATTAATCCTTCGTTTGAAAGTATTCTTTAGAAAAAGAAACACACAGACTTAACAGAATAAGCTATGGTTGCCAGGGGGAAGAATGGAGAGACAGTTAGGGAGTTTAGGATGTACATGTACACACTGCTATATTTAAATGGATAATCAACAAGGACCTACTGTATAGCACATGGAAATCTGCTCAATGTTGTGTGGCCACCTGGATGGGGGGCAGTTTGGAGGAGAATGGGTACATGTGTACCTATAGCCTAGTCCCTTTGCTGTTCACCTGAAATTATCACAACATTGTTAATCGGCTATACCCCAATAAAAAATAAAAAGTTTAATAAAAGAAAGAGAAACATGTTTGGTTCTTTCCAATTCCTTTCTCTTCCTCCCCTTTGTAGGGATTTCTATTACAGAAGCTTAAACACAGCTGTGCTGCTATGCCAGAAAGTGGAGTGGCCACTTCAAGACCATGAGATGACAAGCCAACCCTCTATGTGGGGCAGAGCACAAAGACAGAAGAGACCCAGGTGTGAACCAATGGATGACCCCCTTCCCTGTGGACACATGTTAGAAAAATAAGATCTATCTGTATAGAAACATACCCTGCTCACTTATGTGCTTTTACCCTTCAAATTGTGAGCCCCCAATATTCAGCATAGGAACAACAAAGTCCTAATAACCAAGTTTGCAAACCAAGTGAGTAGAACTCTAAAGATCCTGCATATTTTGAGTTTCTCCCTTCTGGAAGCTTTGGTGTACAAGCAGGTGGATGAATGGAAAGTGGGTGGAAGGGCTAGGGCTGTGCAGATGGACATAAGGAGAAGCAGGCAGACAGGAGGCGGAGGGTAAGCAGAAAGGTTGGATTGTATAGATGCTGAGCTCCATGACCACAGGGAGCTTATTTGTCTTCAAGTTCACGGCTGTCACCCCAGCACCCTCCTGCCCCCTGCCCTGAATAGCCTCATTTACTCAAAGCCCCTTCACGTGGCAGCCCCGCCCCCATCTTGCCCAGGTCACCATCCACCCCTCTCCATCCTCCTCTGGCCCTCCCCCTCAAGGTTTTCCCAAGCTCTTTGTCATCTCCCCTCATCAGCCTTTGTCATCCCATCTCTGGAGTCCACTCACCCTATCTCCTTTGCCTGGAATGCCCCTCTCCTTGAAATCTGTTACTCTTTCAGGGCCTGGAACAAACTCTCCCTCCTCCTTGAAGTCTTCCCAGATTGCACATCCAAATTTAATCTCTCACCCCCGCCCCCCATCAATGTTCCCACAGCTTTATGCTTGGGATAAAAGCCAGGATGGAGAAACACAGAAGCCAAGTAGGAGGAGAAGGTGTGTGTGCATGTGTGTGTGTTGGGGGGGACATGTAGAGACATTCAGAGATTTACTGCCTGAGGAAATATCTGTCACCACCTGTCTGCCCCAGGTGAGCGTGACAGGGGAAGACGCTGTCACTTAGGAAGAATCATGGCTTGCTGGGTCCTATGCTAGGCATTTTACATATGTTGATCATGTAATCCTCTTCACAGCTCTATTAAATATGTACTGTTTTAGCCCCATTTTGGAGAAGGCAATGGCACCCCACTCCAGTACTCTTGCCTGGAAAATCCCATGGATGGAGGAGCCTGGTAGGCCGCAGTCCATGGGGTCGCGAAGAGTCAGACACGACTGAAGTGACTTAGCAGCAGCAGCCCCATTTTACAGATGAGAAGACTGAGGCTCAGAGGAATTAAGTGATTGAGCCAAAATCACATACCCAGAAAGCAGAAAAGCTGGGTTGGAATTCAGACCTGGTTGGCCTCAAAGGGCCCCACCCCCATGGGCTCTAACTTGGTCACTCATGTCCACCCACCTGTCCATCCTCCCAACCCACCCAGGGGGCACACAGGGACAGCCTCCTGCCCCCGCACAGTCATCCCAAGGCCAACACACATGTGCTTGTCCTCCATCTCAGATTATGAAGGAATTCTCTGGAAAGGGTGCTGGCTGAGTTGTTACTAAAAGAGGACACAGCCAATGTCATGGCTAGAGCCCAGGGAATCATGGGAAGGGGGAGGGATGGAAGGAGGGAGGCAGAGCTGCTACTCTCTTAGAGATCCTTGAGTGGGATCAAGGGATCCTCTAGGGAGAAGGAGAGAAAAGAGCTGCTGAGGAATGGAATTCCCAGCCTTGCACTGCATGCACCCTTGTGCCAGACACCCCAGATGTGTGGGCTCACCCACAGGAGAAAGCTATTCTATAATAGGACACACACGGGAGTGGGACAAAGTCTGCTGGATAAATAAAGTGTTCCCGCATGTTTCATCCAGTTCCTTCTGCTTCCTTTTATGTGTGTTTCCCAAGGGGATCTGAGGGATAGGGGAACCAAGGGATAGAGGTGCTAAGAAGGAACAGAAATTCACTGGAGCAAGAAGTTCACCAGTCTCTGGAAGAGCAGACAGATTCTGCCATTCACTAATCATGTGGTGTGTGTCCCTGAGCAATGCTCTTCACCTCTTGGAGCCTCAGTTTTCCCATCTGTAAAATGGAGATAATAAGAATGAGAGGAGATAACATGTATGTTTGGGGAGGGGGGAGTTGGTCCTGTGCTTCCCACCTTACATGCACCAAGTTACTTATTTTTTTTCTTTTGTATATGTTCTCACAAATTTTAGTCATATTTTCTTTGGGGTGTAAAGAATCCACCTGTAATGCAGGAGACCTGGGTTCAATCCCTGGGTTGAGGAGATCCCTTGGAGAAAGGCATGGCTACGCACTCCAGTATTCTTGCCTAGAGAATCCCAGGGACAGAGGCTACAGTCCATGGGGTTGCAAAGAGGCAGACACAGCTGAGCAACAAACACTTCCACTTCCACTTCTGAGACTAAACTTTGAAACCCGAAGGCAGAGGTCGTTCTAAAGTTCATGAAGGCTGCTTTCCCAGAACCTAGGACAGCACCTGCTATGGGGCAGGGAAAGATGAGAGTAGTGAATGATCCTTGGAGCTCCCTCTTACTTCTTGCTTCATCCAGACCTTCGGGAATTGTACCTAAGTTTGGGGTGTGCACCGGTGCCTGGGAGGACAGAGAGCTGGAGGATGGTGGGTAAGGTCTGAATGCTGGTGGGGACCTGAGGACACTGAAAGTGTCTAATTCAGATTGTTCCTGTTGACCCTGCTTTCACCAGTTGGAGCAGCTCAAGAGAGCAAGTGTATTTTAGAAGAACAGGTGTTGAGACTGAGAAGACTTCAAAGAATAAATGGTGATGGATGGAGGGGAAGTGGGTGGAGGGGAAAGGATACTTTAGGATGGGGAGGGGTTGGTGCAAGTTAGCTGAGACTAGGGCAGCACACCTGGAGTGCTGAAGGGAAGGGGAGAAATTCCCTGTGGTTGGCAAGCGGATGGGGGCAGGAGGCTGGGTGTGTGTTAGGAGAACCAGAGAGATTTGGCCTTTATCCTGGAGCTAGGTGCTGAAGAGCCAGGGAAATTTTTCACCCATAGGTAGAATCAGCGATATGGGAAAGGGGTAGGGAACAGTGGGTCCTGACCATCCTGACTGTCATCCCCAGGCCTGCCTGTTACCACGGTAACCAATGACGGGGGAGCGCGGAGAGAGATCTTTCTGTTTCTATATGTATGAGTTCGACCCTGAGCATCTCAAGCTGAGTCTCAGACAAACAGTGGGTCCACCCGTTTCCCTTAGAATCCCCAGGTGAGGAAGCCGACTCAGCACTCCCAGCAAGCAAAGACCTGGCTCGTGACCCCAGGGCCTCTCCTGGTCCCCCTCCCTGTTCACCTGAGGGATGGCAGGGCTCAGGTGTGCATCTGACCAGCTTCCACCCCTTCCCGACCACGCTCGGAGGAGCAAGGAAATGAGAAGTGACAGCCAATGCCAGGAGTCACCCAGTCTCTGTCACCTCGATTTCCAAGACAGACGGAGCTGGTGCTGAGCGAACGTAGCACTTCAGAGACACTCCTGTCCCTGCAGGAGCCACCGGAGCCAAGCTGGGGGCCTTAGCACTGCCCCCTGCTGCCCTGCCCCTCCCCCAGCCCCTCCACCCCGACCCTGGACCCTTGTGTCCATCCGCAGTCCCAGCCCCGCCCCGTAGACACAGATCTGGCTCCTCCACACCCAGCCTCAAGTTCAGTTCAGTCGCTCAGCCGTGTCCGACTGAGACCCCACGGACTGCAGCACGACAAGCATCCCTGTCCATCACCAACTCCCGGAGTTTACTCAAACTCATGTCCATTGAGTTGGTGATGCCATGCAACCATCTCATCCTCTGTCGTCCCCTTCTCCTCCCGCCTTCAATATTTCCCAGCATCAGAGTCTTGTCCAATGAGCCAGTTCTTCCTATCAGCGGCAAGCTGTGGGTGTAACTTTACCCATCACTAGGACCGCCTCCTCAAAAGAAAGGACTTTCCTCTGTGCCTTTGAAAGACAACCTCTGTGGGAATTCCCTGGTAGCCTACTGGTTAGAAGTCTGGGCTTTTGCTGCCGTGGCCTGCGGTTCTCCGTTCTCTAGTCAGGAAACTGAGATCTTGCAAACTCGCATGGCATGGGCAAAAATAAAATAAAAATAACCTTTGTAAAGTTTGCTTATGATACCATCCCACAGTTCTGGGGATGGTAATAATAATTATTACCTGTTATTATAATTAGGTAAAATAATAATTTTTACCTAAAAATAATAATTATTCCCAGGAATAACTAATTACTCCATCTATGTTCAATGCCTTGGTCTTTTTTTATTTTTACCAACAGATTGAGGGGTTTCTGGCTACCAGCTCTTTCTCCAGACAACTCTGCTTTTTGAAACAATCTCTACAATGCCCTGTTTGTTACACAACAGACTTTGCAAGGAATCTTTTTCTGAGGGAAATACTGGAGAAAAATAATTACCTCTTACATGCAGGCATTTACAGTCTCTAAAATGCAAATCTGGTCAAGCCACGCTCATCCTTAGGATCCTTCTCGGCTCTACAAGATTAGGCAGGAACCCCTTCACCAACCAGTCCTGACCCAGCCAAAAGCACCATCCACATTTTGCCAGCTTTTGCTCCAAACCTGACCCTCAGTCCCTGAATCAAGTTTTCTGACTCCCCCAGGTGTGGTTGTGGTTCAGTCACTAAGTCGTGTCTGACTCTTTGCGACCCCATGAACTGCGGCACCCAGGCTTCCCTATCCTTTACTATCTCCCGGAGTTTGCTCAAAATCATGTCCATTGAGTCAGTGATGCCATCCCCCATCTCATCCCCCATCGTCCCCTTGTCCTCCTGTCCTCAATCTGTCCCAGCATCAGGGCCTTTTCCACTGAGTTAGCTCTTCACATCAGGTGGCCAAAGTGTTGGAGCTTCAGCTTCAGGATCCATCCTTCCAATGAATATTCAGGGTTGATTATACATGCATGCATGTGCAAACAGATATATACACATGCAAGCAGTGCACACCTGTACACATGAACACAAAAGTGCACTGCAACACAGGCACATGAGAGCACATACATACACACAGCTGGAAGTGCACACACAAACACATAGATGCTTTTGTGTGTATATTTGTTTTTATCTTAATATCGATGAAGTGAAAGTTAAAATGTTAGTCGCTCAGTCGTTTTCGACTTTTTGTGACCCCATGGACTATAGCCCGACAGGCTCCTCTGACCATGGACTTCTCCAGGCAAGAATACTGGGAAGGATAGCCATTTCCTTCTCCAGGGGATCTTCCCCACCCAGGAATGAAACCTGGGTTTTCACAAAACCTGGGTTTTGTTTGCAGGCAGATTGTTTACCTCTAAGCCACCCAGGAAGCCACTTGGTTCTTTCCACGGTGTCTTTGGGCCTGCTGTATTGGACCCTCTCTCCTCATTGTCAGTTCCTGGCCTTGGGGCAGTAGAGAGGGCAGCACCAAGTGAGACATGGTTGAACACACTAGGTGGTCCAGAGGTACAGCCCTGGGACCTTCTGCGGGACCGTGAATGGGTTCCCCCCTACCTTCCTGAGGCTCTGTCCTCTACAAGGACGTTGGGGGGGGGCCCACATGGACCAGGTAGGCTCTGGGGGGGGGTGGTGCTAGGAGACCCATCCAGAATTCCCACTGCAGCCAGCACGGTTGGCGCAGCCACCCAACCCAGCTTATTTACGATGCTTTTAGCTCCAAGCAGGCCCATTTCCGAAGTCCTCTCCGAGGTATAAATTATCTTAAAGGGCTGATTTGTATCACTGTGGTTGGACAATGCTTAACCAGAAAGCACTCCGGCCTTTCAGCAGTTTCAATCCAGGGAGAGCTATGGATTTTTTTTTTACCCTAATTGAGCACTTCAGAAAGGGAGGGTGTTGAAAAACCTTCAATAGGTTGCATTTTTAGGGAAAGCAATTTTGACTTATTAGGCGCTGTTGCCTTCAGAAATATGCTCACTAATGACTTCTATTTAAATATTTCCCTCCAGCTGAGACTTAAAAAAAGTACTGTGTTAATGGATTTGACATCCCCTAAATGAGTATTTTCCCACCTCGGCCTCTGAACTTCCTTGGCCAGATCTTCTCAAACAGTCAAGAGGTCCCAAGAAGGCTGTGTTCAGAAAACCCCTGTCAGAATTAGCTGTAGAAAGGATAATTTTCCCTTTTCTACTGTGGGGCCAATAATGGTCTGCTAGGTGTAAGTCCAAACTTAGATGGAATCACTGGTTTCTCCGTCTTTCTCTGGTGACCCAACTCTTATAGAATTAGAATTAAGCCCAAAGCCTCTGATCTTGCACAAAAGGCCCACCCTGCCCTCATCTGCCACCACAATACCCACCCTTCTCCCTTTTGAACCCTAGGCAGAAAATTCTAGGTGAGTGCGTAGCCTGGGCCAGCATGCAGAACGTGACATCCAGAAGGGCTGTGTCTGCTTTAAAGGCTCTGCTGTGGCCGTCTTGAAATTCCTTTGTTTAGAGAAAGATTTATATATGTATATAACGTTATTTATATTTGGCTGCGCCAGGTCTTCATTGCTGCACACATGGTGCAGCAAGTGGGGGGCTACTCGCTAGTTGTGGTGTGTGAGCTTCTCACTTTGGTGTTTTCTCTTGTTTCAGAGCCCGGGCTCTAGAGCACAGGCTCAGTAGTTGTGGGGCATAAGCTAGTTGCCATGAGAAATGTGGGATCCTCCCAGACCAGGAACCGAATCCGTGTCCTCTGCATTGGCAAGCAGACTCTCACCCACTGGACCACCAGGGAAGTCTTGTCTTGAAATTCTTCATAATTTTTGATCAAGGAGCGCCCTACTCTCATTTTGTACTGGGCTCTGCAAATTGGGTATAGGATCATCCTCTCCCACTCCTCTCTACATTTCCTTGTATAAGCTGTTTACTCTACCTGAGGCATCAGCCTTCAGCCCAGCCCTGCCTGCTCCTTGTCCATGAAATTAACCCTGAGGAAGTGCCTTGGATAGCAGAGATAGCACAGCCTAGTAGCTGAACGAAGCCAGAGACCAGAGTGCCAATCTCAGCTCCACCACTTCTGGGTTACATGATCTTGGGCAAGCAACTTAGCTTCTCTGAGTCTGAGTTTTCCCTTCTGAAAGAATGGGATTACCATTGTCCCAACTTCCTAGGTTGCTGTGAGAACTAACTTTGAGATAATCATGGAGCATTTAGAAGAGTGTCTGGCACAGTGTCACCACTGTTACCAGTCCCTTCATGAGTGTGATTGAATTCTGATCCTCTCACAAAGCCCTCCTTGCCTGGCCTGACTCCTTTACCTAGAGTGAGACAATCCCCTGTCCCAGCTCCCGTAGCCTCCTGTCTTCTGTAGGACCAGCAGGCCGCTAGATCACCATTTGTCAGTATGGTTACAAACACTTTTGTTTGCAAGCATCAGGAACTCACTCAAACTAGCTTAGGCAAAAAAACGGGCTAGTTGTAAGTATATGAGGGACAAGAATGTAGCTGAGCCTCAGGAAGACCTGGAATATAAACTTGAAAACGCAACAAGTACCCATTTTTCCCATTTTACTCTTGCTTTTATCTCAGGATTGGCCTCTTTCTCTCCCTCTATCCCTCTCTGTCTCTCCGTCTCTCTACAAACCAGCATCTTCCTCAACTTAGCCACAAGGTAGAAAAGTATTACCTGACAGCATCTAAATTGGCTGTATGGTTCTAGCCACCTGAAAGTTGGACCATTACTGGTTCAGTTTCACACTTCTGTGGACAGAGCCCCAACTGGCCCCTCCAGGGTCAAGCTCATCAATGGAGCCCAAACTACAAGATGATTTTACACTCCAGAGTGGCTTAATCTCTCTACACCTGTCTACCACACATGTCTATCTTTCCCTAAAGGGCCACAAAGGATCCCTAAAGACCACATGCTTCTCAGCTTTGCCTCCTCCAGTCTGGTGCCTGGAGCCTAAATTGTTGTTGAGTAAAGGAAGGTGTGATGAGATCAGAGGATGATGTGGTTGGATGGCATTACCAATTCAATGGACATAAATTTGGGCAAACTCCAGGAAATGGTGAGGGGCAGGGAAGCTTGGAGTGCTGCAGTCCATGGGGTGGAGAAGAGTCGAACAGGACTTGGGGACTGAACAACAACGAAAAAGGAGGGTGTAAATGGTAGTGGAGAGGCTTGCATTTCCAACCCCAAACACTGATACGAAACAGGGACCTACGGGGCTCCACAAAGCCTTCCTGTGTCCCCCATTTCTTTGATTACAGGAAACAGCCTTCATTCAGCTTTCATGACCTTCCCTGAGGTTCAGTGGGCAGATTCAAGCAGTTGTTAATTAAGGAAGGGAGGGGATGCGAAACCAGGGAGAAATAGTCAAGAGCAGCCTTGGGGCAGGGTCTTGTTTCCCCGTCAGTGAATACACAAGACAATAATTTTGAGCTATTTTGCAGAGATTGAAACCCCCTCCAGGTGGGATAAGTTAAAGATTAATGATGGTAGGCTGCCCACAAGCAGATAGACCTCAGACCAGTTGGACCTGAAGGTTGTTAACGCTAACTCCTACTGACCTCATCACTAACCCATCAGAAGAATGTCCATGAGCTGATCATGCCCTCTTTGAACAATTACTATAAAACTTCTCACGGCACATGGTTTTGAGGGCATCAGCCCCTGTGGTCCCCTCTGCCTGGCAAAGTAATAAAGCGATCCTCTTCTGCTTCACCCGAAACTCTGTCTCCAAGATTCAATTCAGCACCAGTGTACAGAGAAGCTGAGCTTTCAGCATCAACACCACCACGCACTCTCACAATTGTTCTGTCCCTTGCAGGGACTTAGCAAATGAGCCTGTCCTGGAACCAAAAGCATCCCAGGCAGGCTATTCATCCGAGGGGTGCTGGAGAGCCCTCCCCCTCCCAGCCCCACACATCCAGGCAGGCTTCCCTGGTTCCCCAGCCTGCATCCAGAGCAACTTCTCTCCTTTGCACCCGAAACAAAGCAGGGCTCGGTCTTCTTGAATATGCAGTGTGCAGCTTCAGGATTTAAGTTGATTTCTGCAGGAGGGAACCTGCTCGCTCAACAGATTCTATACTCTCAGAAATTATTAAAGGAGCAGAATTAAATTCACAGGGGTCAGAGGTCGAGAACATGGGAAACAAGGCAATCCCAGCAGAACCTACACTAATTGTCGCAGTCGGATATGCGGGAAGAGCAGAAATGCTGCTGAATTATTTACTTGGGTCCTACTATCAAAGCAAATAACAGAGAATCTGCTTCATGCCAGTGTGTCCATGAGCTCAGGGCATTGTGGTCAGCAAATCTCCGCACCTAAGGTGTCTCTGGACCAGGCATCTCCTGACTCTTACCGACCCCTCCCTGACTGCTGAGGATGCAGAGGAAAGAAAAGACAGTGCTTGAGCAGGATACCCCAAGAAAAGACGGTGCCTGAGCAAATGCAACACACTGATAGGTGAACTCACAGCTTTCAGAGCATAAAACGTACGTTCTGTCTATGAATCCAGCTTCATGCTCCCCTTCCTGCATCCCCGTCTCAAAGAACAGTATCAGGAGGAAATGCCTTCTCCCCTGGTCTGGTTTCCTCATGGAAGGCTTTTCCAGAACTCCCACCTGGTCTGTCTCTGTCTCTTCGTCCTCTTGGGAGTGAGCTCACCCCTGGGGGTAGGACTGCACTTCTCTCCCCCTGCAGGGGGACGTCTTGCCTCAGTCCAGCCAGCAGACCAGAAGTCACACCCTTCAGCCTGACTGATAGAGGAGAGACAGAAGACTTGTGGGCCTCCATCTTTATTCGTTGTTGGCTCACCTTGTTCAAAACCCAGATGGGGAATGGTGGTACCAATTCTTACAGGGGTCTGGAGTCTCCAGTGTTTGTTGCATGCATGAGGTCACCCTCAGAAGTCAGTAAAACACTTGGCCTGGGACACAACCTTCCTGCCCACTCCAGAACTGTTAAGAGATGCCACACAACTATAAAAGTAAACGAATAGACAAACCCATTTGGCCTGATCTAAGCTTCTAGAAATCACCAAGGTCAAAATGCCCTGCCCATAAGCAAAAGTCCGAGGTCATAGCAGGCTCTGACTGCCCCAAATCCATTCTATGTGTATATTTGGCTTTCTGAATTCCAGTCTTTTTTAATATTCATTTTTATTTATTTATTTGGCTGCTTTGGGTCTTAGTTGCAGCACGTGAGATCTTTAGTTGCAACATGCGAACTCTTAGTTGCTGCGTGTGTGATCTCAGTGCCCTGACCAGGGATTAAACCCAGGTCTCCTGCATTGGGAGTGCAGAATCTTAGGCACTGGACCACCAGGGAACTGCCTAAATTCCAGTCTTATAAAAAATAATTCCCCATTGCGCCAAAGATTGAGGATCTTTGAAGGGACCTCTGATAAATTGTACCCTCCCACACTTTGAACAAGTTGAGGGGAAAAAAAGGAAAGACCGAGCCAGGAACTTCCCGGGCAGTTCAGTGGTTAAGACTTCCCCTTCCATTGCAGAGGGTATGGGTTCAATCCCCGGTTGGGGATCTAAGATCCCACATGACTCAAAGTCAAAAACCAGAACAGAAAACAACAGGCAATATTGTAACAAATTCAATAAAGACTTCAAAAATGATCCACATCAAAAAAAAAAAAAACTCTTAAAAGAATCATGTTAAAAAAGACAGAGAGCCAAAATATCAGGTTTACTATTGCTAAAGATGAAATGGAAAATGTGGCTTTAGGTGTATTATGCAAGAGGCTTGCTGGTACTAAACTCCTAAATCTGGCAGCTGTGTTCACTCAGACTCGGGCAGTGTCAGACTAGAGCCGGCTTCCCACACACGGAGGGTCCCACTCGAGCAGGGCTCAGGTCTTCAAGGAGCAGTGGAGAGCTTTTTTAAAAAAAAAAAAGAAAAAAAAATAGACTTTAGGGCTTCCCTAGTGACTCAGTGATAAAGAATCTGCCTGCCAGTGTAGGAGACACGAGTTCAACCCCTGATATAGGAAGATCCCACATGTCATGGAGCAGCTAAGCCCATGCTTTGCAATTGCTGAACCTGTGCCCTAGAGCCCAGGAGCCACAACTGCTGAAGCCTGTGTGCCCTAGAGCCTGTGCTCCACAAAAGAAGCCATGAGAAGCCTGCTCGACACAACTAGAGAAAGCCTGTACAAAGCAAGGAAGATCCGGCACAGTCAAATACATGAATAAAATCAGTTTTTAAAATAGACTTGAATGTTTAGAGGAGTATTAGGTTCACAGCATAATTGCACAGAAGGCACAGGGAGTTCCGTATACCCGCTTCCCCCTCCATGCACAGGGCCTCCCCCACTATCACCGTGCCCTGTCAGAGCGGAACGTTCTTTACAGTCCAAGAACCTGCACCAACACATCACCCTCTCCCAGAGTCCATAGCTCACATGAGGGTTCACTCTTGGCGTTGGACATTCTGTGGGTTTGGACAAATGTGTAATGACATGCTCCCACCATTATAGTATCACAAGAGTCGTTTTCACTGCCCTAAAAAACCCTGTGTTTCACTTCCTCTCTCCTTTCCCCCAACCCCTGGCAACTGCTGATCTTTTTTTACTGCCTCCATAGTAAACAAGCCCCGTTCGGAATGCCAGATAGTTGAAATCATACAGAATGTAGTCTTTTCAGATTGGTTTATTTCACCTAGTCATATTCATTTAAATTTCCTCTATGTCTTTTCATGGCTTGAAAACTCATTTCTTTTCTTTTTTTTTTCTGTCTGTGTAAACTGCTTTTTAAACACTTGAGGTATCTAATCAGCATATGACATTATATTAGGGACTTCCCTGGTGGTCCAGTGCTTAAGACTTCGCCTTCCAATACAGGTGGTGTGGGTTCGATTCCTGGTGGGGGAGCTAAGATCCCAAATGCTTCCCAGCCAAAAATCAAATCATAAAACAGAAGCAATATTGTAACAAATTCAATAAAGACTTAAAAAAATGGTCCACATCAAAAAAAAAAATCTTTTAAATAAATTATATTAGTTTCAGGTATGCAATATACTGATGATTTGGTAATTGTATATTTGTATATTGTTTAATTGTATGTATTGTAAAACGACTACCACAATAAATCTAGTTGACATTCTTCACTACGCATACATAGAATACATAGTTACAACCATTTTTTCTGGTTATGAGAGCTTTTAATATCTACTCCCTTAGCTACTTTTTAATATGCAATACAGTATTATTCCCTGGTAGCTCAGTGGTAAAGAATTTGCCTGCAATGCAGGAGACCGCCTGGAGAAAGGAAGATCCCCTGGAGAAGGAAATGGCAACCCACTCCAATATTCTTGCCTGGGAAATCCCATGAACAGAGGATCCTGGCAGGTTATAGTCCATGGGGTCACAAAGACTCAGACACAACTGAGCATGCACTCACACACATAAATAACTCTAGTGACTGTGCTGTACGTTACATCATTTCTTTTTTGGCCCTCAATAATTTTCCACTGTACGGATATACTATAGTTGATTTATCCATTCACCTACTGAAGGACATATTGGTTGCTTCTAAGTTTGGGCAATTAGAATAAAGTTGCTATAAATATCCATGCACAGGTTTTTGTGTGGGTATAAGTTTTTAGCTCCTTTGGGTAAATACCAAGGGGCACAATGTAGTTCACATGTTAAGAGTATGTCTAGTTTTTGTAAGAAACCACCAAACTGTCTTTCAAGGTGGGCTGCACCATTTTGCATTCCTTCCAGCAATGAATGACAGTTTCTATTGTTCCACATCCTCACTGGTATTTGGTATCATAGGTGTTCCAAATTTGGGCCATTATAATCAGAGGAGAGCTTTTGCCCTTTGGAGTCCCACTTGACCCCAAGAGTAAGTTTAAAGCCAAGCAGATTGCCTAGTTACTCTTCCCCAGTTCACCCACCAGATGAGTTAGTGTGTGGAAAGATAGAGAAAGGTTGCACGTGCTCAGGGAAATGTGCTTTTCTTGATAGCATTTATCCCAATAATTCTTCCTTTTATCTGTCTTCCTGTCTGCCTTGCACATATTAGATCCTCAATAAATTAATGAATAATCATTACGTGAGTGAATGAATGAAAGGTAGGGACTACATTCATCTTCTTTTCTGTTGCATCTGAAACTTTGGGCAGGGAGACTGACACAAAGATTCGTTGAATCAATGAATTAACAAAGCAATACATGAATGAATCAGTGAAGGGTGACATGGTATATATTGTTGGGCTCATCACTGTGTCCTTTGTTCCTAGCCAAGTGCCTGATACCTGGCAGAGACTCAGTAAAGTATCTAAGTGAACAAATATGTGAATGAATGAAGGTATAAATGAGTGAACGAATGAATGAATGGGTAGATATCTATGGTGTGCTGTGAGGGAGGTTAAGGTCCCACCTGTACAGCAGTGGTCAGTGCTAACTCAAGAGTTAGGGCCACACACTAACAGCGAGTCCAGAGGAAGGGAGCATTAGATTTCTGAAAATGTTGAAGGAATTGGAGATGTGACAGTCTGTCTTCAAATGTCTTTAAACATCTGCCAGGCTGTCATGGGAGGAGGAGGCAGACATACTCTGGGATCCCCAAGGAACCAGTGGAGGAAGTTTTAATAAGGCAGATTTTGGAACAATTTAAAAATGAAAAGAACCTACATGCTTTGTGCACCAATCACGTACAAGGCATCTGCAAGTTGTTTAGCCTGCGTTCAGTTGCATTTCACATCTTCCTAAACCAGGCATGGTTTCCCCACACTCAGACACAAGAAATGATGTGGCGAAGAAGATGTGGCTCACTCAAAGTCACACAGTTATCACAGAATAAACCAGTATGCAAACTCAAGACCAGCTGATTCCATAGCCTACACTGCTTAGAGTGGACCCCCTCCCCTGACAAAAAAGTGTAAGCAGTCTTGTCAGGTAGTGAGTTCCCCATCACTGGAGGCAGTCGAGTAGAGACATGGTCACTCACTTGGTTAAGCCAAGAGAGACTACACAAAAGAGCTGGAAGGACAGACTGAACTAGAGTCTCTAGTTTTCTGGCTGTGGGTTTGCCCACTCTTATATTGAGCCCAATATCATAATGGGTTTTGAGACAGTGGTTTTGGTCTAGTAAGCATACTTCAAAGGTGATCTACCTGTCCTCCAAGCTACACCTAAGAGGCTTATAGCACACACCTGACATTAAGTATTAGAATGGCAAGTAGATTTTATTTTATGTTTCAGTTTGATTTAATTGGTAGTGGCTGCCTGGAGCGCCGGAGAAGGCAATAGCACCCCACTCCAGTACTCTTGCCTGGAAAATCCCATGGATGGAGGAGCCTGGTAGGCTGCAGTCCATGGGGTTATGAAGAGTCGGACACGACTGAAGCGACTTAGCAGCAGCAGCAGCAGCCTAGAGTGCTGTTCTATTATAAAGCTTTGTTTAGCTTCTGTGGGAACGGTGTTTTGATTGATGAGTGATGTCTGTCCTGGGTACAGGACAGTAGCTGGCAGACATTTGCCACATCTATGCCATCATTGCTCCAGGATGTCCATTGTGACTCTGGAGAGCCCAAGTGGATAACAGTGGTAAAGCCACGTTCATCGAAGAAAATACCAAAGTACATCATCTCAGAGCCAGAAAAGGGCTTAATTTTCAACATGAAGATTTGAAGCAGTCCAGATTCCAATTCCTAAACATCACTCATTCTTGTTTTCTTGTGGGCCTGTCCTTTAATTAGGAGGTTCTGCAAACACTTCAAAGCTGAGCAGTTCCCTGGCCAGCCCAGCCCAGTGGCTGTCCCTGCCAGCTCCCCAGTTCCCTGCCAGCCACGGTTTCCCCTGAGCACCAGACTGGATTTTGATCATGCAAATAGAAATGGATGTTTCCCACTGTGCAGTAAATAGCCTGTCTCCATGCTCAGCCTACATCTTTATCCCCGCAGCCAATTAGAGGCATGGCTACCTCCTCATGAAGAACTGGGGAAGCACCTCTGCTCATTCCCTTCTTGGATGTTGGGGGGATGTTCTGCTCCCCCATCCCGGTCATATCTGAGCACCTTCCTTGGACAAGGTACTTGAGGAGTCTGTGACATCCCTGACCGTCCACTGGGCACACACCTTTCTATAGGTGCTGCAGTGTTTAAAAAGTGGGGGTGGAGGGGCTTCCCTGGTGGCCCAGTGGTTGGGGATCCACCTGCCAATGCAGCGGATATGGTTCAATCCCTGGGCAGGGAAGATCCCACATGACTTGTGGCAACTAAATCAGTGCTCCACAACTACTGAGCCAGAGCTCTAAAGCCCACAGGTCACAACTACTGATCCCATGCGCCCCAACTAAGAAGTCTGTGAGCCTACAGCCTCTGGTCCACAACCAGAGAAGCCACTGCAATGAGAAGCCCACACACCACGATGAAGAGTAGCCCTGCTCACTGCAACCAGAGAAAGCCACACAAAGCAATGAAGACGCAACACAGCCAAAACAAAAGACATATTCTCTTAAAAGGTGGGAGTGGAGCCTGATAGTTTGGGGTTTGGCTCCAAATCTTGATTCTATCATATACTTACTGTGTTCCTTTGCGCAAGTCACTCAACCTCTCTGGGCTTCACTTTCCTCATCTCTGAAATGGAAATAATGCTTTCGTCAGGAGGTTTTCCCTCCCTTATTCATTCCGCTGTCAATTATGAATACCCATCACAGGCATCTGTGCCTTGCCACTGCCATGGTTTACATTCAGATCTTGGTAGCTCTACCCTGTCTAAGGGTTGTGCTTGGTTAGGAAGAAATTATAATTTTTAAAATCCAGAGAAGCTGCTGTTTGAATTTTTCAACTTCTCTGTGAAGGGACGTTAAGTCATCTTGGAGCATATTTTCTCTTTCCTGGGAAGAATCCCTGAAGGAGGCCCCCTTAGTCATGGAACAAGGGCCAGTATGGTGCAAATAATCCTAGAACAGAACAAAGGGGTCTTCTCTGAAGTTTGACCAAGGCTGCACCTCCCAGTATTCCAGAGCTGGTGACTGGGAGGAAGGTGGGTACATCAGGGGCTTCTTGGGGAAAATATTTCAATAGCCCGACTTCTTCCTCACATATGAAGTTCAGTGATACAGTCTGAGAGGGTTCTGATTCAGTCTGCAAGCAGAAAAGGACATCAAAGCTTCAGAGGTCACTTCGAAGGAAAGCCGTGAGCTGGGCTTAACCTCAGAGCCGTGGGTCTGTCTGACCCGGATGGTGGCCATGACTTGAAGCCCCTCTTCCCAGAGGATGTGCTCTAGGGGAAATCTTGGAGCTGGAGAGTGAAAACTAGGAAGGTAATCCTCAGAAACCGAGGAAGAATCGCCGCAGCCTGCAGAAAATGTAGACCTGCTCTGTTCAATACAGTGGCCACTAGCTGCTTGTGGTGATTGAAGATTAAAATTAAATTAATTAAATGGAAATAAAATTGAATCTGATTCCTCAGTTGTATGTAGCCACATTTCAAGGGCTGGGTTGCCACATGTGGTTAGCGGTTACATTAGCTAGTGCAGAATTGTAGACTGTCTCCATGACCACAAAAAAATTCCCTCAGGGACTTTCCTAGTGGTCCAGAGGCTAAGGCTCTACGCTCCCAATGCGGAGGGCCTGGGTTTGATTCCTGGTTGGGGAATTAGATCCCACATGTTGCAACTAAGAGTTTGCATGTCACAACTAAGACTTTGCATGCTGCAATGAAGAGCGAATGTGCTGCAACTGAGACCTGGCACAGTCAAATAAATAAATATTTTTTTTTAAGTTCCCTTGAAGAAAGAAAGAAAAGAAAGTGTTAGCCGCTCAGTCATGTCCAACTCTTTGTGACCCCATGGTCTGTAGCCCAACAGTCTCCTCCGTCCATGGAATTCTCAAAGCAAGAATACTAGAGTGGGTTGCCATTCCCTTTCCAGGGGATCTTCCCAACCCAGGGATTGAACCCAGGTATCCTGCAATGCAGGAAGATTCTTTACCACCTGGGTAAAGAAGCCAAAAATTTCCCTCGGATGGAGCTAATTTACAGAAGGATTTTTCAGCATCATCATTACTGACATTCGGGCTGATGGATCACTCTTGGTTGTAGGAGGCTGTCATCTCATGCATTGTGGGATGTTTAGCAGCGTCTCTGGCCTCCACTGTCTAGATGCTAAAGAAACCCACCCCCAGGGTGACAACCAAATTATCTCCAGACATTGGTCCTTGGGTGGTGGTGGTGGTGGTGATAAAACTGTCCCCAGTTGAGACCCACTGGCCCAGATTATGTAGACCATCATGTGCATCGCCTAAGGGGTGGGGGAGGGGCACAAAGACACAATTGGGCTGAACCAGCTTCCTTCAGGCTGAGATAGAAGAGCAGAGAACACAGCTGGCCCCATCAGCATGGACTGGACAAGTGTTCAGAGTTCTTGGACAGTAGGAAGGATGGAAAGACATGGAGATGGTTGGCAAGGAGACCATGAGGATCACCTGGGTCACACAAGTTACATCTGCATCACTGCCGATGTCTTCTGCATGGCCTCCCAGCCTCCTGCTCCCTCCCCCATGATCAACCCTACCTGCTGACTGCTGGAGTGAGGGGCGTGCAGAAAAACCCTTGAATGTTATTTCCCTTTTTTAAGTGCAAAGAGTAGTTTCTCATTGCTCTTAAATTCAAGACACTTGGGCCTGGCACCCAGATCCCTCTTGGCCTGTTTCCCCTGAAATTTTTCAGGTTTATATCACACTACCTCTGAATCTCCCCTGAGCCACACTGGTCTCTGCCAAAGTGGTGCCCTTTCACACTTCTGTGAGTTAGCATCTGCTGGTCCCTGTCCTGTGCCCTCTCTCTGTCTCTCCATCTTTCCTGTGTCAGGGATCCCCGAGACGATCTACCTGCTCACTAATTCACTGAAAGAACTCTTGGGACTCAGAGTATAGTTGTCCTCCTGGCTATTTATTTTTGTTTAATATCATGAAAAGATGCAGCTAGAGACCTAGGATGCAGAAAATACAGACCAGAAGATACATGGTCCCTGCTGTATGTGAGGATGCCCAGCAGTGAGTGAGCAGTGAGCCAGACAGAACTCCCATCTTGGCCCCCCACTCATCCCACAGCCAGACCTGGTGGTCCACCAGCCAGGAGAGCCTGCAGGGCAGCTGCAGCTGAGTTTATATCCCCCTCTCTGCTGCCAACCAAGGAGATTACACCTTTCCCAAGTGGCAGCTCACTGGCTGGGAACATCAGGTTTGGAGCAGCAAGATCCCCTCTAGATATCTGGCAGAGCATCTTGAGGCGCCCAAGTGGCCCAGGTGAGGGAAGGAGACATCACTGGCTAGAGAATAATCCTGAGCATCCCTTTAAGAGGAGGGCACTAGCAGGATGCTCCTGGGGAGGAAGGAGGCAGAGGAGGGGCTGCCCTCAAAGTTCCAGGGCCCTTTAGTTGGAAAACGCAGCCCATGTGCCCTCCCTGGACTTTGGAGTCCAGGCAACCTGGGCTGGAATTCCAGCCCCATCATTTGCTGTGAGATCTGGCAGGTGCCTTAGATTCCTTGAGCCTCAGTTGCCTCATCAGTAACATGGGAAGAATATTTCCTCCCTGAGGCTGATGTATGCGTTCAATGATGCAAACAGTTCAGTGTAGTCCCCACCCAGTGCCCAGAAAATGGAGCTGACTGTAACTGCCGTCCTCATGGGATCTGTACAATTATTGTCAGCCTGTGGGGCTCAGTTTGCTGTGCCCCTTTCACTGAGGAGCAGACTAGTGCCCTTGTTTGAGTCTCAGACCCTCCTCACCTTGGCCCATCCTTTGAATGGTGGCTCTGGCTGCCACAAGGGTATTTGGACTCAGAGCTCACCCTATTTTTGGTCAGCCAAGCTCGCCCTGGACAAACACCTCTTGCCAAAATGAAAAGAAAACAAACAAACAAAAAAACAGCCCCGGAGACTTTGGGGGTAACCATGGCAACTGCCTCCTGAGTAGGATTACTGTTACTTTCTCAAAAAGTTCTCTTTCCATCAGCTTTCGGATACTCTGAAGTTCACTGAATTTTTAAGTGTGGTTTTATTATATCTTGGAGCTAAATGTCTTTGCGGCAGAAACCCTTCCCCAATCAAATAATGCAAGTTGACAGGAAAGAGGCTAGAAATTGGTTCCAGTGACAACTTTTTCCCCCCAAGTTGCTCACAACCACCGTCTATTTTTACCCCCAGTGAATGTGATAATTGCGGCAAGATGATCTGGCAGTCTTGTTGATGACCAGTTTTATTTCTCCAGGTCTCCTTCAAGCTGCTCCATCCATCAGAGGGAGGGAGAGACTGTGGGATCCTCAGGGCAGGGACCCTGTGGATTCAGGTCTGTGGCTGAGCTCCTGGGTGCCAAGCTGGGATTAATGATGGAGAAGTTCAATGTTCCAGCGGTGGGACGGTAGGTAGACTTTTCACCTCATGGGTCCCAGGTTCCTTATTGTAAAGGGGGTCCATGATACCAAGCTACCAGCCCAGCTATTGTGTGGCATCTATTAAGTGCTCTATAACTGAATGGATGGATGGATGGACGAATGAATGAACGAATGAACCATCTAACTAATTAATTCCTTGCTGTGTCTCTTGCAAGGCTCAAATGAAGGAATGATTATGGAAGTTCATTATAAGCTGTGAAGTGCTCTTAAGTGCATGGATTGCGGTTATTGTGGTTAATAATTAAAATACCACCCACTCGGTCTGCCGAACCACCTCCTGCCCATCCTGCTCGGCTCAGGTTGGCTTCTTCATGCCCCATCTCAAAAGTCTTCACTCCTCCAGGACTTCCCTGGCAGCCCAGTGGTTAAGGCCCTATGCTTCCAATGCAAGGGTCATGGGTTCTATCTCCAGTCTGGCCACATGCTGCATCGCCAAAAAAAAAAAAAAAAAAGGAAATCTTCACTCCTCATGGTGGAAAGCACGCGATCTTGACAGTGAAGACCCCACCGTTTGGTTCCACTCTGACTTTCCAGGTGAATCCCTTTGCGTCCTTCTGTCAGGGTTCAGACAGAAAGCCTCCTCTATCCTGGGAGGGCAAAGGAAGGAATGTGAATGCCAAAGTCACAGTGTCAGAACTCACTCCATCTTGTTGCTATCAAGGGAGAAAGAAAATCCTGGGGGTGGGGGTGGGGTCATTCAATGACATAAACTGTTCCCAGGAAATGGCCATGCTGCCCTTCACCCCCTCAAGCTTAGCGCCTGCACAGACACTGAATGGCCCCCATTCCACAGCCCAGCATGTGGTCTGGCAAAGCTGAGCCCATTCCAGGGCATTTTCTGGTGCCCAGGACTTGGCCGGGTGGCTGCCTGCAGAGCAGGGACAAAGAGTGAGTGAGGATGGCTAGAAAAAAAATAGAACAAGCACTTGCCAAAGGCCCAGTAGGTTCCAGCTGCTAAGCTAGGCTCAGTGTATGTGCTTAGTTGCTCAGTCTTGTCTGACTCTGCGACCCTGTGGACTGTAGCCCACCAGGCTCCTCTGTCCATGGGATTCCCCAGGCAAGAGTACTGGAGTAGGTTGCTAGTTCCTTCTCCAGGGGATCTTCCTGACCCAGGGATCGAACCCGGGTGTCCTGGATTGCAGGAGAACTCTTTACCATCCAAGCCACCAGGGAAGCCCCAGATTCTGTGTACCCTCTCCCTAATATAAATCCTTCCCAGCAGAGATGGTTGGGACATTTGACGGATGAGACCCAACAAAGGAAGGAGCCAGCTCCTGGACCTTAGCATCAATCTCTCTCATACTCACTCCACCTGGCCCCAGCTGGTGGCTGCATCCCGGGGATGCTGTGGTCCCATGTCTGGCTCTCTCTACCTCCAGAAAGCCCCTGCTAAGCCCAGAGCCAGCCTTAGCAGATCCTGAGGGAAGGATCGGCTGAAGGGAGAGTGGGGCTACCCGGGAGATAGAAAATCCTGAGGGCAGGGGAGTAGGGAAGGTCACCTGTAGGTGATGTCCACCGAGAAGAAAGCCTGGACCAGAATCCTGAGGGCCACCGCCTTTGAAGGGGTGCTTTCTCTCTGCTGACCTCCAAGGACAGGCTATTTATACCCACACTATCAGTACCCTGGCTGGACCGAAGCAGGCACCCAATGAACACTGGCTTCATCCGTGAGCGATGCCGTCTTGAGGAGGCTTCATTGCAGCGACTCTGGCAAGGATGCCGTTCCCCCTGTTATCCCGCTGATGTGAGTGTCTAAAATTAGCTGGTCGATATTGTAAATACTGCTGAAAGGTCAGGCCTCCCGCAGCCCGCGGCAGGGAAATCTCAACACTGAGTGACTTTGACCAAGTGAGAAAGCACAGCTGTTTAAAATTGTGAAGCTGGTCTGGAAAAAGCTCAGGGCTGGATCATCTAAGATCTCTCCCTTCCTCGACCACTTAAGACCAATGTCACCTCATCCTGCTCATTCCAGGGACAGCTCCTCTGTGCCATCCACCCAGCCCCAGCTCTGGCCTCACCATTTTCACTTGGAGGGTCACTCAGCATCCTTTCTCACTGAGCTCCCAGGCCCTCCATCCACCCCTACACTGACCTCAAGAGAAGCTGCCTAAGAACAGACGTTGTCATCCTCCTCATCATTAGTTTAGCATTGACTAAAGGATTAGTATCTGCCAAGCCCAGGGCTTCCCTGGTGGCTTAGCTGGTAAAGAATCTGCCTGTAACATGGGAGACCTGGCTTTGATCCCTGGGTTGGGAAGATTCCGGGGAGGAGGGAATGGCTACCCACTCCAGTATTCTGGCCTGGAGAATTCCATGGGTATAGTTCATGGGGTCGCAGAATCGGACATGACTGAGTGATCATTTCACTGCAAGCCTAGGACCAAGCACTTTACATACATTAACTCACTTTTACCTGAGAACAACCCTGGAACAAAGCTGCTATCATCCCCATTTTACAGATGGAGACTCCGAGGCTTAGAGCAGTGAGTGCATTGCTGCAGGGCCACAGCTATGAAGGTGCAGATATAGGGCTCCAACTCAGATTTGTCTGCCTCTATTGTCCTCATTCTTGATTTGACATCTTGCTGAGCAGCCAGAGATGGATGAGGCATGACTCCCTCCGGGAGCTCAGTGTCTTAGGGGAGACAAATCTGCAGAGAGCACTTAGTGAACAATGAGGTGGGCGCAACGCAGAGTGAATGAAGTGCTGTCAGAGATGGTGCCTTCAACTGGCTGGGGCAATTGGAGAGGATTCACTGCCTTGCTGAGGACCTGGCGGTGGAGCTGGCTGCTGGAGGGTAAACAGGATGGAAATGCATTCTATGCAGAAGGAGCAGCATATGGGGGTCTTTGGTCCACTGAGTAAAATGGAGTTCTGGCCTGGGTATTGGAAGAAGTAATAGGAACGGATCAAGTCACACCCCATGTGACTAATAATTTTCTCACACTGAACGCATCCCGAACTGAGCCCCTCCTGTGTCCCCGGAGGCAGCTCCTGCTAGGGGCCGTCCCCTTCTCCAGGTGCTCAGCCAGGCCTCTGCGTGTCACCCTTGACTCCTCTCTTTCTCTTCCATCTTCTCTCTGGCCCATCAGCAAATTCACTCCAGGCTACCTTCAAACTACATCCGGAATCTGCTCACTCACGTCCCCCTCTGCTCCTGGCCCCTTATCTTGCCCTTGGATTATTGCCATAGGCTCTGAACTTGTTCTTGCCTGAATAGTCAATCTTCCGCCATGGTCAGAGTGCCTCTTTTTAAAAGGAAGTCAGATCATGTCACCCTTCTGCTCAAAACCTTCCGAAGGCTCCCATCAGAGTGAAGTGGAGGAAAGGACCAGGGCATACAGCGAGAAGAGAGCCTCCAAGGCGACAAATCCACGGCACCTCTCCTTCTCACCTCTTTTCCTATCCCCTCCGGCCACGCCAGCCACCAGCTGTTCCTTCAAACTCCAGTCTGTCACCTCTAAGTCCCCGCATTGGCTGCCCCCCTGCCTGACGTCTGCCTGACCCACCTCCTCACTTCCTGCAGGGACCCACTCAAGTCACCTTCTTCCCAAGGCCACACCCTCTCTAAAACTCCAACCCACCTCCCCCACCATATTTCAGATCCCCTTTCTGTGATTTAACTTTTATTTTATTTATTTATTTTTAATTTATTTTTCATTGAAGTAAAATTGAATTACAATGTTGTGTTAATTACTGCTGTACAGCAAAGTGACTCAGTTTATATACATATATATATATACATTCTTTTTCATATTATTTTTCATTATGATTTACCACAGGACACTGAATATAGTTCCCTGTGCTCTACAGTAGGGTTGCTGTTGTTTAATCGCCAAGTTGTGTCCGATTCTATTGTGACCCTATGGACTGTAGCCCGCCAGGCTCCTTCCTCTGTCAGTGGGATTTCCAAGGCAAGAATACTGGAGTGGGTTGCCATTTCCCTCTCCAGGGGATCTTCTTGACTCAGGGATCGAATCAGCATCTCGTGCATTGGCAGGTGGGTTCTTTACCACTGAGCCACCGGGGAAGCTCCATACAGTAGGATCTTGTTGTTTACTCTAATTTTTCTTTTAAACACAAGTTAATGCCACTATTTAGCATCCGTGATATTTGACTTACCTGGAGAATTGCCTGTTTGCACCACTAAAATGTAAACTGCATGAGAGTGGGGATTTGATTTCAATTTATTAGCCACTTGGAGTTGATAGGCAGGGAGAAAGAAGGCTCTGGTGGAAAGATGGGAGAAATTAATTTGTGGTCAGGAATTGTGAGCCCCCTGGTGTTTGATATTCCTAAAGGGGATTCCCATCTGCAAAATGGGTATAATATGCCTAATGAATAAGGTTCCTTTAGGAATTAAATCCAATACACATATGCAAACAGAATACACAACATGTACTTAGTGCTTGGCAAATGACAGCTGCGATTTCTACCACTCGAGTCTCTGAGTCTCCATCTCTCCATCCATATCATGAAGCCAGTGATGTCTAAGGATTAAATGACAGTGTGTATGTGTGTATGTGTGTGTGTGTTAATTGCTCAGTCATGTCTGACTCTTTTGCAACCCCATGGACTATAGCCCACCTGGCTCCTCTGTCCATGGAATTCTCCAGGCAAGAATACTGTAGGTTGATGAAAATGCTCACAAAGAGTAGATTCTTGGGTGTTGTTAATTATGCCATGTAACGCCAATCTACTCACTCTTTCCTGAACGTTGCTTCTTCTTTATCAACCCTGCATTGTTAATCATGCCTTTTTCTCTGCCTGGAGGGCCTCCCTCCCCTGTTGGGTCTGCCCTTGCCTGACCTTTACCAAGCACTCAGCTCAGCTGGCCTAGTACCGAAGCTATTTGTTAGTCAGTTTACTTCTGTTTCCCATTAGATTGTGAGCTCTGGGAGGGCACAGAGTAGGGGGTTCCAACACCAGGGGGTCTGCAGCTCCCTGCCCAAAGCTATGCCCATGATGGGCACTAGATAAATGTGGGTTTAACTGGATTATGACAGAAGGATGAAGGGGAGTTGCTATCTTTCCCTTAACTCCTCTTCCAATCAGATGTCTAACTGCTTGTTCAGGGTAGGAATTAATTGTATCAAGGACCATTTTCCTGGAGAAAAGCTGCCAATTTAGGATTTTAGAAATAATTGCAGTTCTGTGTTAAGTTCCATTTGAGGGAGGAGAGAAGACTCAGATAAACAAACTCACAGCAAGCGGGCAGAGGTGTCCCATCACTCTTAATAAAGGGTGCACTTCATCTCTTACGATCACGTTCAAAGTGCCCTCCCGCCAGCTGATTCCTTCCGATGCCTAAATGTCCCCACCCGCCACACTGGTGTTCAGAGCGGAAGCCTCAGGCCTCTGGCTCAGCTTCAAGTTCTGGCTGCCTGCACAGCCTTCAGGGTGGGGCTTGCTCTGCCTTTGCTCGACTCCCAGAGGCTTCCTTTCCCAGGAGCTCCAGGCCGCCAGCCGTTTCCAGGCGCTTTTCACTGCCGATCTCCCAGTGCACCTTCAGCTTGGACCATCACATCGGCTCCCTTGCCAGGGTCTGTACTCCTCCTGGCTCCCACTCCAGTGCACCCTTCACAGTACCTTTCTGGAACACACATCTGAAGATGCCCTTCCCTCCTTTTTGGCTTGGAAAACTTCTACTCTTCCTTCAAAACCCGGCTTAAATGTGATTGTTTCAGAGGGTGAGATATGAGGGTAGACGGAGCTGTGGTGGCAGGGAGCTGGGGGAGGAGGCAGACATGGGGAGCCGTGCAGGGTTCTGTCTGGCAAGCATCTGAGCCAGAGAGAGCTGGGAGGGACATTGGGAGGGACATTGGAAGAGATGCGATGCTCGGGAGGCAGAAGAAGAGGAGCACAAGAGGTAACGTGTTCAGACCCACCCCTCTGTGGTAGACCTCTCTGCATCCCTCTCGCCACAGACTTAGCATTCCCACGCCCAGAAGGTCACAAGAAGTTCCCAGCAGCTTGGTCAAGGCCTCATGCTCTGGGGTCTTATATCAGGTTGCACAACTCTGTTGTATTATACGTATAAAGGGTGCCCTTTGGAGCTATGCCTACGGCAACCCTACAACCTGACCTTCTGGGCAGAGATCATTCCATCAACAAAGACCAGATCGTGAGGCTAGGAGACCTTCATAGAACCGTGTGGGAGTCCCACTGAGTCATTTCTGGGCTCTCAAGGATTCTAACGGCAAGTCATCAGCAGAAAATGTCAGCTGAGGTGACCCCATTTTACCTCCATAAGTCACCGAGGGTTTCAGGTTCTCATCACTTGCTGAGGTCAAAGTCCAAAGGCAGATGACTTCTCTTGAGTCTGGGAAGGGCATGAGAAAGGAAGACCCGTTATTAGGGAGTCTGATGAGGTGCTGATTACTGCTCACCAAGCTGGATTTTCCTTTTAAATTATTCATAAACACAAGTTTAAATGTTTGTGTCCAGGCAGCCATCTAAAATAAATAAATAAGCTGATACAGTTAGAAAAAATTGCCCTATCAGAAACACCAAAACTGGATTTGACAACTGATTATTCTATAAATGAATTTATTCTGTTTCAGTACCTTAGCTAGACTTAGGGAGCTTGTGATGAAAGGAAGGAGGGGGAACTTTGCATTTTGCTGTTATTTAACCCTCTACCGTGCTGACCCAAGTAGTGGGCCTGCTTATCCCTAAGACTCAAAGCAATGCAAATTAGCATTTTCCTAAGGCCTGAATTCCTACTCTTCCACCTAGGCACAGGGTTCTCTGGAGTCCTATTAGTAGAATGATCTGGAATCTTGCTTCCATAAACTGTTGGTTAGAGAAAATTGAGACTTTCCAGAAAGTCATACTTGGAGTCAGCAGATCTCACACTTGGGAGTCTATCCTAAAGAGATACATGACAGGTTCAAAAAGATAAAGGCATGATTCCAGGGCTTGGGGTGGGGAGTGATGAATAGGCGGAGCACAGAGGATTTTTAGAGAGGTGAAAATACTCTCTGAATGACACTATAATGACGGGTATATGTCCTTATACATTTGTTGTGACTATAGAAATTGAGATAATTCTAAAATATATGCAAAATTTAAAGGGCTAAGAACGTTCAAGACTATCAGATATCAAGATATTTTTAAATAAAGGGACAGTAGTTTATATAGTATGGCACAAAAATAAGCAAATAGAGATCACACAAAATGGCCCACCTACATGTATGGATGAGTATGTATGCACATGCAACTGATTTCTGACAACAATAGAACTGCACAACTGTGGGGAGAAGACAATCATCTCATTAAATAGTGATAGCTCAACTACTGGATATCTGTATGGGAAAATGAATGTTGATACCTACCCCACAATATACATAAAAACTAATTCCAGATGGAGCATAGATTCAAATAGAAAAGCTAAACCAATAAAGCTGCTGCTGCTGCTGCTGCTGCTAAGTCACTTCAGTTGTGTCTGACTCTTGTGACCCCATGGACTGCAGCCTACAAGGCTCCTCCATCCATGGGATTTTCCAGGCAAGAGTACTGGAGTGGGATGCCATTGCCTTCTCTACCAATAAAGCTACCAGGACACAATAAAGGAAACCATCTTCAAAACCTTGGAGTAGACAAGGTTTCTCAAACAGGACATCAAAGCAATACTCTTAAGTGAAATGATTGACAGGTTTTGTTGTTCAGTCGCTCAGTCATGTTCAATTCTTTGGACCCCATGGACTGCAGCACTCCAGGCTTCCCTGTCCTTCGCTATCTCCCAGAGTTTGCTCAAACTCATGTCCATTGAGTCGGTGATGCCATCCAACCATCTCATCCTCTGTCATCCCCTTCTCCTCCTGCCTTCAATCTTTCCCAGCATCAGGGACTTTTCCAGTAAGTCAGCTCTTCGCATCAGGTGGCCAAAGTATTGGAGCTTCAGTTTCAGCATCAGTTCTTCCAACGAATATTCAAGGTTTATTTACTTTAGGATTGACTGGTTTGATCTCCTTGCAGTGCAAGGGACTCTTAAGAGTCTTCTCCAACACCACAGTTCAAAGCATCAGTTCTTCAGTGCTCAGCCTTTTTTATGGACACTCACATCCATACATGACTACTGGAAAAGCCATAGCTTTGACTATATGAACCTTGTAATGACAGGTTGGACTACATTAAATTTCATTCATCAAGAGACCCATTAAGAGAGTAAAAAGACTAGCCAATTTAGGAAAAGATATTTTCAACACGTATAGCCAACAAAGGAACGAATAGAGAATGTATTTAGAACACCTACAAATAAATAAAAGAAAAATATAATAGAAAACCAGGCCAATTATTTGAACAGGTGCTTTACAAAGGAGGATATTTAAACAACAAATAAACTGAAATTGTGTTAAAAAAAATCTTTGGTTATCAGGGAAATGCATTTTAAAACCACTGTCAAGAGACAGTCTAAAATAAGAAAGACTTTAAGTATTGACAAAAATGTGGAATAACTGCAGTCCTCTTATACTGCTTGTGGGAATATAATTTTGCACAACCATTTTATAAAAGAGTAGCAACATCTATCAAAGGTGAAAAGATACATACCCTATAACCAGCAACCCAGTCTTGGACATAGGACCAACAGAATATACATCTATGTCTGTAAAAGATATGTATAAGAGTGGGGACTTTCCTGGTGGTCCTGTGGTTCAGTTCAGTTAAGTCACTCAGTCGTGTCCGACTCTTTGCGACCCCATGAATTGCAGCATGCCAGGCCTCTCTGTCCATCACCATCTCCCGGAGTCTACCCAAACCCATGTCCATCGAGTCGGTGATGCCATCCAACCATCTCATCCTCTGTCGTCCCCTTCTCCTCCCACCCCCAATCCTACCCAGCATTAGGGTCTTTTCCAAAGAGTCAACCCTTTGCATGAGGTGGCCAAAGTATTGGAGTTTCAGCTTCAACATCAGTCCCTCCAATGAACACCCAGGATTGATCTCTTTTAGGATGGATTGATTGGATCTCCTTGCAGTCCAAGGGACTCTCAAGAGTCTCCTCCAACACCACAGTTCAAAAGCATCAATTCTTCGGTGCTCAGCTTTCTTCACTGTCCAACTCTCACATCCATACATGACCACTGGAAAAATCATAGCCTTGACTAGACGGACTTTTGTTGGCAAAGTAATGTCTCTGCTTTTAAATATGCTATCTAGGTTGGCCATAACCTTCCTTCCAAGGAGTAAGCGTCTTTTAATTTCATGGCTGCAATCACCATCAGCAGTGATTCTGGAGCCCCAAAAAATAAAGTCTGACACTGTTTCCACTGTTTCCCCATCTATTTCCCATGAAGTGATGGGACCAGATGCCATGATCTTAGTTTTCTGAACGTTGAGCTTTAAGCCAACTTTTTCACTCTCCTTTTTCACCTTCATCAAGAGGCCCTTTAGTTCTTCTTCACTTTCTGCCATAAGGGTGGTGTCATCCACATATCTGAGGTTATTGATATTTCTCCCGGCAATCTTGATTCCAGCTTGTGTTTCTTCCAGCCCTGTGGTAGTCCCAATGAAAAGGGTTTGATCCCTGGTCAAGGAGATAAGATCTCACATGCCTCATGACCAAAAAAACAAAACATAAAACAGAAACAATATTATTAAAAATTCAATACAGACTTTAAAAATGGCCCACATCAAAAAAAAAAAGTCTTTAAAAAAAAAACCTGTAATAGAGGATCCATAGCAATGTTACCTGTGATAGGCAAAAATTGGAAACACCTCCAATACCCATTAAGGCAGGATGAACAAATGCTGCTGCTGCTGCTGCTGCTGCTAAGTCGCTTCAGTCGTGTCTGACTCTGTGCGACCCCATAGACGGCAGCCCACCAGGCTCCACCGTCCCTGGGATTCTCCAGGCAAGAACACTGGAGTGGGTTGCCATTTCCTTCTCCAATGCATGAAAGTGAAAAGTGAAAGTGAGGTCACTCAGTCGTGTCCGACTCGTCGCGACCCCATGGACTGCAGACTACCAGGCTCCTCCATCCATGGGATTTTCCAGGCAAGAGTACTGGAGTGGGGTGCCATTGCCTTCTCTGGGATGAGCAAATAAATTGCAGTAAATTCATAGCATGAGATATTAAACAACAAAAATAACCAAGCAACTGAGAGTCACAATAGCATGGATGAATCTCACAGTGTTGAACAAAAAGCCAGATACAGAAAAATGCATACCCTATAGTCCCATTTATGTTAAATCCTAAATTAGGCAAAATTAACCCAAGGTCTTGGAAGTTAGGATAATGACTTCCATGGGCGAAGATTGATAACAGGGGGACACAGATGAGATTCTAGGATGCTGATAAGGTTTTATCTCTTGATCTGTGCTTAGTTGTTCAGTTATGTGCGACCCTGAAACCCCATGGACTATAGCCCACCAGGCTCCTCTGTTCATGGGATTCTCCAGGCAAGAATACTGGAGTGGGTTGCCATGCCCTCCTCAAGGGGATCTTCCCAACTCAAGGATCGAACCCAGGTCTTCTGCACTGTAGGCAGATTCTTTACCATCTGAGCCACCAGGGAAGACAATCTCTTGATCTGGATAGAGCTTATATGGATGTGGCCACTATGGGAAATTTTAACTAACTGTCAATCTGTTCTGTATACTTTTCAGGATGTATGCTGTATTCCAATAAGATGGTGTATATATGTTTTATAAGAGTATTTTTATATAAATAAATATATTAAAAATAGTATGCTTAATTTTGATCTGGAGTCAAGGTAAACAGGCAAGGAGTAGAAAGATGATGGTCTTAGATTCACCATGGGGTTGAGGCAAAACACACCTATCAGTTAGGCCAGGAGTCTTCCTAGTAGACTTGGAAGAAAAAGATGGTGGGAAAAGACTATAGTTTCTCCTACATTTTCCTTTAAAATCAAGGAGATGAAATTGTCAGCCAGGCTCTTACCCAATGGGTACTCACCATAGATCCTTAATAACTTGTTCTTTGCTGTGCGTCCCAGTGAATTGATGATGATTTTCTTGCCTTGGGAGTTGAGGAGATTGTTTCTTATTTTGTGCTTCATCACACTGTGGTCCAAACACAGCCCCTGTTGGAGAGGAGGAAAATCAATAGAAGACTTGAGTTTATTGAGTATGATCTTATGACTTTCTATCAAGAAATAATTTCTAGAATTGGAATCTGGAAAGTGAAACAAATCACTGAGTGCATATAGACTTGGGGATACTTTCTTCCCCGCCTCCACCTTTGTCCCATCTGCCTAGGAGTTTAAATGCTAGGTCTTTCTCCACATTATACCAAAACTATGCACACACACATGTGCATGCACACACACATGTGCATGCACACACATACACACACACACACACACACAGGTAGGCTTCCTGCCTCAAAGCCCATGTTCTTCCCATTATTTCCTGTATTCACTTTCTTTTTTTTTTCTTGGCTGCATTGCGCTGCCTGGGGGATTTTAGTTCCCAGATCAGAGATCGAACCTGTGTCCCCAGCAGTGGAAGCTCAAAGTCTAACTACTGGGCCACCAGGGAAATCCCATCCTGCATCCTCTTTGGACATGCCTTTGCTAAGTGTCATGTTGTTGGCCTCAATTTACAAGATAATCTCTCTGGTATCTCCCCTTACTCAGCCTTAGATGCTGGTTCTCTGAGTCCTCCTGCCTCTTTGGAAGCAAACAGGTGGGCACAGGACCAAAAAAAGGCCATGATGAAAGTCTTTTGATCCTGTTATGGATTCAGTAATTTGAACTTTGGGGCACAAAGATTCAGCATGGGCCCCAGCGGGGCCTCATGGTTTTAGGTCCATCCTCTATGCACTGTCAGGAGTTTCTGTATGCTTGGAAGGTGACGCAGAACAGGTCAGTCTGAACTTTGAAAGGTCTGCTCCTCCCCTTCTCCACCAACACCTGCCTGGGCTGCCAAAGTCATCTTCCTGCTTCTGGGGGCCACTCCTCTGCTTTATTCCCTCACTCCCTCATTCACTCCTCATCTATAACTCATGTATCGAACGCTACAGGGACAAGTCCTAGAGCTAGAAAAAAAAACCCTCCCCTTACCCCACTAAACTAACCATTGACCATCGAGATTTGTAATTTCTTTGGCTATGTCGATGGCCAGAGAATGCACAGCCCCCTTGAGGAGTAACCCCAAATCTGAGTGTTGTCTGGCTCAAGAAGGGCTGCCCAACTCCTGAGGTCACTGAAGTGTCCAGGACCCATGGTTGTCTAGCTCAAGCATCCACCTTTGCTAGATGCCTTTTACAATCCTCCACTCTGCCCCAGAAGACACAGAAGCCAGAATTTGGAATGTACCCTCTCTGAACCAGCCCTCGGGCTGAAAGAGAGCCCCCTTGGAGTCTGAGGTACCCATGGAAGCTCCAGGGATGAGCCTAGATGGCAGCCTCCAGCATTCGTGTGACTTTCGTGACAGTTACGTTAATGCTGCTCTTGGCCCCAGTTCATCACATTACCTGACTTCCTTTCAGCACAGAGGTTGCTCAGCGAAGGGTATAATTTCCTGACTCTAATGTATGACAGGGTTTCACTTAAAGGATGAAATAAAATTACCTTGGGAGGCTGACACTGGGAAGTCACAGATATGACTTGGTCTGCAGGGACCTTCAGGTCTGGGCAGATCAGAGAGAGCTCAGATTGAGTCCCTGGCACTGATGACAATAGCACAGCCTCCCTGTGACTTGCAGTTGCTGGTTCCATGGCCTGGGTCAGGGTTTAGTGGGGGCCCGGGTGGAAGCTCAGGGTGGCCAGAGTCAGGATGCACTTTCTTATCACAGCATGTGATGGTCCTTAATTGAACTGGCCCTTCATTACTGCCATCTATGGCCTTGGGAACATCCATGCCATACTCTAACCACTGAGCTTTCTGGCCACCATTTCCTCCAATAACGATCCTTCCCAAAGTTGGAAGTTTCACCTGTCATTCATTTGGCTTCAGTGAAACCTCTCACAACCCACTGAGTCATATGGAATCGTGTGGAGCTGGGGGCTGAGAGTAGGGCTGGAGCTTGCCCAAGGTTATCGAGGGAGTCCCTGACCTAGAACAGAGTTCTTGAATGAAGGAGACAAGACAATGCCAATGGTGAAAGGAGGATCCCACCTTCTACCCTGATCAGCATCTGATGCCATCCTGATGGGTGAAGGAAGCAGAAGAACAGAGGTGAAAGGAGTGGGTGAGACCTTTGAGTGATGCTCCTTTCCTGGGAAGTGGTCCCAAGCTGGACACCAGCCTCTGGAAAGGCACAAGTCCAGAGTGGAACATTCATTTCCTCTACTTTCAAATCTCCCTTTGGAAACCAGCAATAATCTCTGAAACACTTCCGCCTCTGAGACTCGGGAAGAACCCAATAAGCATGTGGTTATAAAATCAGATCGGTAGAAAATTCAGGTTGGCAGAAAAAGTCTCCTCCAATCCAGCCAGTTCACTGGAGCTTCAGGCTTCAGCCCTTAGAGAACTAACTGGCTGTACTTGAACTACTCCGTCTATAACTCACACCCCGACAGGTCTCTTTGGAGGACTGAAGCTTGTACTGTGGCAGTCTTCAAAGATGCAACACAAGTTATTTTTAATATGCATGAAGAGAATCCATTTGGGAGGGGAGGTTTGTGCTAAGCACAGCAGCTGGACTTGCAGGTTGCAATGAGACCTAATTTTAGAGTTGTTTTGACATTTTTCTAGGGTTTAGTCATTGGTGCCTGGGATCAGAGAAGCCCAGAAATAGGGAGTGCGTGTCTGGGGACTTCCCTGGTGGTCCAGTGGTTAAGAATCCGCCTTGCAATGGAGGTGGACGCAGGTTTAATCCCTGATCTGGGAACTAGGAACCCACATGGTGCCAGGCAACTAAGCTGGCATGCCACAACTAAAGGGAGTCTGCATGCCACAAGGAAGAGCCCCCATGTGGCCACTAAGACCCAACACAGCCAAAAATAAATAAAAAAAAAAATGTGTGTCTGTCCAGTTACTTTGGAAGCACAAAAAACTTCCTAGATAGAAAGGGCCAGGAGTCACTTTAGAAAATTTTATTTTCTTTTTTTAAAAAAATTTTTATATGGACCATTTTAAGGTCTTCATTGAATTTGTGACAGTATTACTTCTATTCTATGTTTTTTGGGGGGGTTTTAGCCATGAAGCATGTGGGACCCCAGCTCCCCAACCAAGGACCAAACGTGCACCCTCTGCATTGGAAGGCGAAGTTTTAACCACTGGACTTGAGGGAAGCCCCAGAAAACAGTTTCTTTAAGATCTAAACATACATTTACCTTTGTTGTTGTTGTTCAGTCGCTCAGTCGTGTCTGACTCATTGCGACCCTGTGGACTGCAGCACTCCAGTCTCCCCTGTCCATTTACCTTATGGATCTGATATTTCACTCCTAGATATTTATCCAAGAGAAATGAAAACCAATGTCCACAAAAATCCTTGCATAAGAATGTTCATAGCTTTTTTCATGATTAACCAGAAACAACTCAGATGTCCATTATCAAGAGAATGGATGAATTGTGGTGGAGTTGCACAACGGAATACTACTCAGCAATAAGTTTTAAAAATCTATTGAGATATGCTGTGACACGAAAAAGCCTCAAAAAATAATAATATGCTGAATGAAAGAAGCCAAATACTGAAGAATACATACAGTATGATTCCATTTATATGATATTCTGGGATAGGCAAACTCACCTGTGTGTGCATGCTAAGTCACTTCAGTCATGTCCAACTCTTTGCGACCCCATGGACTGTAGCCCACCAGGCTCCTCTGTCCGTGGGGGTCACCAGGCAAGAATACTGGAGTGGGTTGCCATGCCCTCCGCCAGAGGATCTTCCTAACCTAGGAATCGAACCCGCGTCTCTCACATCTCCTGCATTGCCAGGTGGGTTCTTTACCACTAGTGCCACCTGGGAAGCCCCAGGAAAACTCTCCTATGGTGATCAAAATCAGATCAGGGTATTACCGGGTGGTCTAGCAGTTAGGACTCAGCACTTTTACTGCCAAGACCCGAGTTCAATCTCCGGTCAGGGAAATGAGATCCTGTAAGCTGCACAGTGTGGCAAAAATATATATATATATATCAGACCAGAGGTTGCTGTCTAGTGGGGGGATTGACTGGGAGTGGACACAGGGAAGTTTCCATGGTGATGAAAATGTCCTGTCCTGGATCCATCACATCTCTTCCCCTCCATGCCTCATGATGAAGTCAAACAGATTGATTTCCTGTCTCCATGCATTCAGCCCTGTGTTTTGGGCTCATGCCATTCCCTCTTCCTGGAAATCCCGTCCTCAGCCATTATGTTCAGGTACAGATACTTTCTATCCTCCAGGACCTAGTGAAAATCTCCCCTTCTCAGGATTTCTTTGGTAGTCCAGTGGTTAAGAATCTAATTCCCAATGTGGTGGGCATGAGTTCAATCCTCGGTCAGGGAAGTAAGATCCCATATGCAGTTTTCATTCCAATCTCAAAGAAAGGCAATTCCAAAGAATGTTCAAACTACTGCACAATTGCACTCAGCTCACATGCTAGCAAAGTAATACTGAAAATTCTCGAAGCTAGGCTTCAACAGTACATGAGCAGAGAACTTCCAGGTGTACAAGCTGGACTTAGAAAATGCAGAGGAACCAGAGATCAAATTGCCAACACCCGTTGGATCATGGAAAAAGCAAGACAATTCTAGAAAAACTTCTGCTTCATTGACTACACTAAAGCCTTTGACTGTGTGGATCACAACAAACTGTGGAAAATTCTTAAAGAGATGGGAACACCAGACCACCTTAACTGCCTCCTGAGACGTCTGCATGCAGGTTAAGAAGCAACAGTTAGAGCTGGACATGGAATGACAGACTGGTTCCAAATTGGCAAAGAGGTACATCAAGGCTGTATATTGTCACTTTGCTTATTTAACTTATACACAGAGTACCTCATGTGAAATGCTGGACTGGATGAAGCACAAGCTGGAATCAAGATTGCCAGAAGAAATATCAATAACCTCAGATATGCAGATGACACCACCCTTATGGCAGAAAGAGAAGAGGAACTAAAGAGCCTCTTGATGAAAGTGAAAGAAGAGAGTGAAAAAGCTGGCTTAAAACTCAACGTTCAAAAAACAAAGCTCATGGCATCTGGTCCCATCACTTCATGGCAAATAGATGGGGGAACAATGGAAACAGTGACAGATTTTATTTTGGGGGGCTCCAAAATCACTGCAGATGGTGATTGCAGCCTTGAAATTAAGACACTTGCTCCTTGGAAGAAAAGCTATGACCAACCTAGACAGCATATTGAAAAGCAGAGACATTACTTCTCAAAGTTCTGTCTAGTCAAAGCTATGGTTTTTCCAGTAGTCATGTATGAATATGAGAGTTGGGCCATAAAGAAAGCTGAGCACCAAAGAACTGATGCTTTTGAACTGTGGAGTTGAAGAAGACTGTTGCGAGTCCCTTGGACAGCAAGGAAATCAAACCAGTCCATCCTAATGGAAATCAGTCCTGAATATTCACTGGAAGGACTGATGCTGAAGCTGAAGCTGCAATACTTTGGCCACTTGATGCAAAGAACTGACTTATTGGAAAAGTCTCTGATGCTGGGAAAGACTGAAGGCAGGAGGAGAAGAGGACGACAGAGGATGAGATGGTTGGATGGCATCATGGACCACATGGCATCTTGGGTGGCAAAGAATTGGACAGGACTGAGTGACTAGACTGAACTCAGGCCAAGGGACAACTAAGCCCATGAGGTGCAACTCCCGAGCCCACATATCACAACTAAAGAAGTTCCTGCACACCTCAAATAAAGAAAGCCCACGTACCACAATGAAGACCCATTTTTTTAATTAAATTTTTTTTAACTTTTAAAAAGATCCCCCTCCTCCAGGAAGTATTCCCGGCTCTCCTCCTACCTGGTGGCAGTGACACTGTCCTTCCAGCATTGACCCTGTAGTTTGGAGGCTTTTTCCCCTATCTTTCTTCTGGTTTTGAACACTCTTTGTAGTTTTGTCAACAGCTATTTTATCCTTGCTTTAATTCCCTTGCTCTACTAAGACCTTGCCAGCAGCCAAAGTTGTGTAGATTCCAGCCACCCCATCCCCTAATAAATGATCCTCCGTAGATGTCCGATATATACACGGGAAATGACAGAATGAATGAAACTCGAGTCTTCCTCTTTGTCAGCCACTGCATGGTATTGTGCTCTGACCCCTTTTACTTTTCATCTGTGTAGGATGCAAGCCACACTGATCTTTGCAGGAGCATCCTCTAGGCCCCCAGAGAGGGCTGGGCTGCCAACTTCTCATGAAGTAATTAAATGACAAATCACCTGCAGGCTCTCAGCTGGAAAACCTATAGGAGCACAGCCTTTCCATATTCATAGGATTTAATCAAATCTGAATGCTTGGAAGAACTTCATAGCCTTTGTTCCAAAGGCATGTATTTGCAGATGGGGAAACTGAGGCTCAGAGCAGGACAGTAGCTCCTTCAAGGATCCATGGGGCTTTTGTGGAATGAGATGTTTATCACCATTTCCTCAAGTTTCCATAGAGAGAGGAAGCTTCCATTCCACTGGCCAGGATGGGGCAGGATTAGAGGAATATTTCTCATCACTTCAGTATACTGGCTTAGAAAATTCTATGAACAGAAGAGCCTGTCAGGCTACAGTCCATAGGGTTGCAAAGAGTTGGACATGACTGAGCATGCATGCACGCACACACACACACATGCAACTCTTTCTCCGGAAAGAGGAAAGCCTTATCATTTTGGAGAGATGAGATTAAAGACCACAGGCCAAGCATTGCCCAGTCTTTCTCACAGACTGTTTTCGCCTCCAGCTGCTTCCTCCATGTAGTAGGCTCCAGGGCAGGGCTTCTTCCACCGTGCCCACGCCACTAAACAGTCGGTCACCGAGGGGATGCTCAGATTCTCTAGGTATTCCTGCCCTCACTAGGTGGGTAAATGAAATTCAGGAGAAAAGAAAAACTCATATGTCATATGTTGAGCTCGGACCAAGATGAGTTCATCAATCCTCCTCTGTTGATTGTACAGTGGATATTATATATTGATCCTTATATGGCTTCTTGGGTCTGTTTTCAGAGTTGTAGTTAATTGTCACCCAAAGTATCAACTTGGGGGCAAATGGCAGTGCCAAGGTATAGCCACCCACTCATTTCCTCTAGAAGTGAAGTAGGAAGTGGGGAAGAGGAGGTGTCAGGACTGGTGGCCCAGTTTCCTGTGTGGATGACCAGATGGATGGGGAAGTTGATTTTGGGGGAAAAAAAACAGATGTTAAGGGGAGGAGCAGGTTTAGGGAGATGAAAATGAGTTCAGTATTTGGCCACAGAGCTCTCAGGGGCTCCAAATCTGAGTGACAGAGAATGAGGAAACCAGCAAGACAGGGATAATGAAAATGTGGTCCATGGGCCAACAGTCTCAGCATCACCTAGCAACCAGTTAGACACGCAAATTTCTCAGCCCCACCCCAGACCTACTGAATCAGAAACTCTGGCCTTGAGGCCTAATCAGTGTTTTAATAAATTCTGCAGGTAATTCTGATGCCTATTAGAGTTTAAGAATCTCTGGCGTTAGAGGTCATCTCCTTACATGTCTTTAATTAGATTTATTTCCAGGTATTTTCCAGGCATTTGGTAGGTTTTGATGCTACGATAAATGTTATTTTTAAATTTATTTTTCTGGTTGCTTGTTGCTGTTATATGGAAATGCTGGAGCTTCTCTGGTGGCTTAGATAGTAAAGAATGCTCCCGCAATGCAGGAGATCCAGGTTGATCCCTGTTTTGGGAAGATTCCCCTGGAGAAGGGAATGGCAACTCACTCCAGTATTCTTGCCTGGAGAATTCCATGGACAGAGGAGCCTGGTAAGCTACAGCCCATGGTTTCACAAAGAAGCGGACATGGCTGAGCGACTAAACACACACACACACACACGTGTAGAAATACAGTTGATTTCAGTTGGTCTTGAATCCAGCAACTTTGCAAAATTCACTTATGAATTCTAATCATTGATCCACAGATTCATCCCTTTGGGTTTCCTATGTGACTGGTGAATGATATGAAAGGATAACAGAGAAGAGGTCACAGGTTTGGAAATCAATATAACATCTGTAAACCCAGTAAAAAGCTATTTGGAGAAAAGGAGTCTAAAGTTAGACTGCAGGGCACTCTAGTGCACTACAGAGTATACATGCATATACACACAGGCACAGAGAATGTTCCACATATCATGTAGGTGAAGTATGGGCTGGATTGCAGAGGTTCTGGCTTCCAGAACCTCTCCCTCTGTCTCACTATGACTGCCAGACTTCCCCTTAGCGAAGTCAGAGGTTGGCACAGGTTGACTAAATGAAATATATTTTCCAGGTAGGGAAAAGTAGATTTCTCAGGTATGGACAGGATTGTATGCCAGCTAGATTGATCAACCATCTGGTTTGCCCTGGAACCAAACTTCTTCCCTGGATGAGGGACTTTCAGTGTTAAAGCAAGGGCACTCCCAGGCAAATTGAGATGGTTGGTCACCCTAACGTCTAACTTGGCTTCCACGAAGCTGAGCAACCTGGTGGACCAAAGAGATCCAAAGAGTCCATCATGAGAGTAGTGCCTGACCCCAGACAGGTGAGGAGTAAAGATCTATTTTGAGAACCATGAGTGTTCTGGGCTTTTCTGGTGGTTCAACGGTAAAGAATCCACCTGCAATGCAGGAGCCACGGGAGACATGGGTTCCACTCCTGGGTCGGGAAGATCCCCTGAAGGAGGGCATGGCAATCCACTCTAGTATTCACATCTGGAAAAATCCCATGGACAGAGGAGCCTGGCAGGCTATAGTCCATAGGGTTGAAAAGAGTTGGACACAAGCCTGAAGTGACTTAGCACACACTCATGAATATTCTCCAGCTTTCACACTGAGGCCATACTCCTTGATCTTTCCACTCTATAAGGCTGAAACTCTACCAGCCAAGTTGCCTGCTTTTTGATCTGTCTACCCTGATACTGGACAGATAGGGGGTTCTTTGTTACCAGAGTTTTCTTGGAATCTCTGAGCAGTCAGTGTCTTGGAGTTTTTGACCACTGATCTTCAGCATCCAGGTACTACACCATAAGATGCCAGTTCTCTGTCATGATTCCCCCTTGACACTTAAGACAAACACATTCTCATGTGTAATTTCCATCTCATAGCCCAAATTCCATCACTTTCCATGCCAAAAAGCACAACTTTCTTGCAAGTGAGTAATACTATGACAAGGATAGCCTAGAATTCTCTCCAATTTTTTTTAAGAAATCATTTGCAAATGTCTGTCATTTATTATTAGTTACAAACTGCCAGCAACATAACACATGTGGATGCTAGTGTATTGAGATACTTCCTTGAGGACTATCAGGTCTGAAACAAATCCTTTGTGGTAAAAGAACACCTGTGTGGGGACTGGTGGCAGCAGAGATGTTAGAAGTCACCATAGGTACTGGCCATGACAAGGAGTTCTGACTCACCAACCCAGATGGAGATTTCATGTCTATAGTCTCCAGACTGTAGGGTCCATGGCCAACAGCACTAGTGAGTCATGGACAGCACTCAGCAGCTGTCTACCCTCCTGTCATTTCTCCTCCTTCTCTCCTGTCTCTTTGCAGGTGGCTAAGTCTCTGAGAGTCGTATCTTCACATCCCTGTTCCAGATAGGGAAGATGTTGAAGATCCAGGTGTCCTTGGCATCTGGACCTGCAAGGTCCCTGCTATGCCTTTTCACTCACAGGTAAATGGCTTTAGGAGCAGTCTTGCATGAGGCTGAGAGAAGGGAAAGAAATCTGGACATTGAATCATAAAACCCAAGCTTGGGTCCTAGCTTAAGCCCTCTGAACCTTAGCCTCCTCATTCATCTCACATCTCTTGAAATTTGCATGCTGAAATCACTATTTTGCAACCAACCATGTAACAATTGATACAGGCAAGAATCCTTAATGGATGCCAAAACCATTGGGTGAAATTATATTGGGGAATGGAATATTCACGCAGTGTCTGGGTATCATTCCACAGTTACTTGTTAATTACAAAAAGAAAATGTACTTTCGCAGTGGCAAAGGCTTCTATGTGCATGCTCAGTCATGTCCAACTGTTTGCAACCCCATGGACTGTGTAGCCTGCGAGGTTCCTCTGTCCATGGAATTTTTCAGGCAAGAATACTGGAGTGGGTTGCTGTTTCCTCCTCCAGGGGATCTTCCTGACCCAGGGATCGAATCTGCATCTCTTACATCTCCTGCATTGGCAGGCAGATTCTTTACCACTGCACCACCTGGGAAGCCCAAGGGTTGGAGTTTACAAATCATTAAATTCTAATACCCATGTCATACTGGTATTGTCTCTGTAATAGTTCTCCCAGCCCACTGCAAAACCAAACAGAGGCAATTTCCTTCTTGCATATTCCTACTGATGGGTTTCTCACTACTTTCCAAGATAGCCCCTTTCCTGTGTGGTCAGTACTATCTGAGAAGCAGAAATCTTCCTGAAGCTTCTACTATCCAGTGTCAGCATTGCCTTTGGCAGTCTCAGTATATAACTGAATCATTTCTCCCCAAGAGAACTCATCAGAAATGGGTAGACAGAGACTGTGGCCCTGCTGTCTGCACACAGCTCAGCTCCTGGCAAGCCCTCAGCTTCTGCTGTTTCACCTGGAATTAGCTTTCTAGTCTCCTCCTCCCCCTGGTTGCCCTCAGCACATCATCCGCATTGTCTATATTCCTGATTCACTACCCTCCATGTCTTTAACTGCCCCTCCACTACCATGTTCTGCAATGTCCAGCTTGGACCACCTATTCTGCACCACTCCAAACAGTACCATCTGCAGCAGTCATCAATCCCATTGGGGATTGTATATGTGCATCTTCTGAAGGACAAGTATTCCTCTTCACGCAAGGCTGGAACTAGAATCAAATACCTCCTGTGGTCCAGGTTGTCCCATTTAATCTTCCCCATCAATCCCATGAGATCAGTAGGAACACTCCCAACTTTCAAATGAGGTGACAGGCTCACAGAGCTTCAATAAAGACTTGCCAATTAATAAATGATGATGACAGATTCGTGGTCCCACATCTGTGGGATTTCTAAGTCCAGGCTTTATCTTCCACATCACATAGGTGCAGCATGGCTTACCCCCAAGGATGGGCTTGACAGAGCAAGACAGGTGATACCCATCAACACCTGAGATGCAGGTGTTAGCCTCAGAGCACGTACAGGGGACTCCTCATTTCCCCACACCTGCCCAGATGTGAACATGCTGCATCACGGCCAATGGCTACTGTGTTTTGTTTCTGGACTCAACCTTCTGCATGCTCCCAAGTGAGCATCAGATTCAGAGCTATATTGTAGCACAGAGAACACCAATGATCCCTCAACCCTGTATGATATTCCTCTTTATTAGTTCTTTATTGTGACAAAACTGATTATGCCAGAACTTGGTAGCTTAAAACAACAGATACTTGTCTCTTCACAGTTTCTGTGAGTCAGGAATCTGGCGGCTGCTTAGCTGTTTCTGACTCAGTGTCTCACAGGCTGCAGCAACTGTATCAGCTGGTGCTGAAGTCGTCTGGAGCTTCCCTGAGGCTGGAGGATTCACTTCCAACTTACTCTTGTGACTGTAGGAAGGAAGCTTTGGTCGCTCTTCACGGGGACTCCTGTATTGGGACACTGATAACTCGGCAACTGGTTTCTCCCAGCACAAGTAACCCAGGAGAGAGAGGGGGCTCAGGACGGAAGCCATAGTTGTCTTTATGAATCCTTTTATAATCTGAATTTAGAAGTGACAGACCATCATTATCTCCAAAATAGTCTCTTGGTCATACAGTCTAATCCTTGTACTACATAGGAAGGGATGTGAGCACAATGGCATGAACACCAAGAGGCAGGGACAATGGGTGCCATCTTGGAGGTTGGCTATCACATCCCCAAACAACATGTTTTTCCCTAAATCATGTGTGACTTCTGCAATCTGCTCGGGCACATTTTAGAAGCCACAGGAGTTTCAAAGGTGTGCATGTGCAAAAGCATGTGCACATGCCTGCTTACACACACACACACACTTCTTAAAGAGATAATGATACTGCTTTCCTCAGCCATTCTTGAATGATGCTTTTGAGAAACATTTGCTGATTAGCTGCCTGGATGGAGGCACCTCAGGCTTCCCTGGTGGCTCAGATGGTAGAGAATCCACCTGCAACGCAGGAGACCCAGGTTCAACCCCTGAGTCGGGAAGATCCCCTAGAGAATGGAATGGCTATCCACTCCAGAGGAGGCATCTCAGAGATGGATGCTGGGTCAAGAGGGATTCAGGTTTTCATAGACAAGAGGACAAGGAAGCAAGGCCAGGAGGAGATGTTGTTATGACTGTGTCTAAGCGGGGAGGGGAAGGAAGAAGAATCAGGAGAGAAGAGGGGTGTATATTAATAGTTAATAAGTGGGTCATCTCCGATTGGATATCTTCATGCAGCTTCAGAACTGAAGCACTTGAAACAACTTTCAGGGTCAGAGATGACAATAGCGATCCATGAATGTGAGAGTTTGAATGCGATTGAGGAGGAGTTGTGGGGAGGAACTATAGTTGTAAGAGAATCAGTTAAGGAAATTAGTCATTTTAATTTTCTCTATATCCATGGCTATTCTGTATCCTCACTCTTTGGAGATTTCTCCTCTTGTTTCTAATTTAACGTAGTCTCATTTTTTTTCTTTTTTTCAAAATTTTCTTTATTAGGTTAGCTAGTGGTTTATTTCCTTTATTGCATTTTCCCCTTGAAGTACCAGCTCTTGTATTTATTAGTTCTACTGTTTTTAATTCATTAATTTCTGTCTTTATCTTTGGCAGTTCCTTCTATTGCTTTTCTTAAGCTTATGTTGTTCTTGCTCTTCCTAACTTTTGGAACTGAGACCCTAATTTATTTTCCTTTCTTAAACTAAAAAGTATTTAAGATCGTGACTTGTCTTCCGCCTTTAAATCCAACCTTATCTGATACTGAGACTTAGATTCCTGTTTTCCTTTGCTGCATTTGCCAGGTAGGGGGCTAAATCATCCTTTATTTTTTTCATCTGTCTTTGGGCCTTGGTTTTAGATGCATTTGTCTACAGCATATAATTTGCCTTTGTTTTTACAAGACATCTGAGAGCTTTTTCTTTAACAGGAGAGTTTATCTCATTTGCAATTACAAATAAGACATGCTCGTTTGTTCTCAGGCTGTATAACAAACATTTTAAAAATAAACAGAAAGAAGCATTAAAAATAAAAAAGAATATAAAAAAGATGACAGGGCTGTTTTCTCTTCTTTTCTCTCAAAGGTTTTCCTGCTGGTAAATTGGAAAGGTTCAGTTCTTGTGTGTGTTTCTCTCGATGATGCTGGTGTTTCACTTTGTAAGCTGTAATTTTGTCAGTCATCCCCGATGCACCACTTGGGTCCTCTTGGACTCACCTGTCTCTTGTACTGCACGTCACTGCATCTACCAGCTTCAAGCAGGCACAACCTGACGGAGCCAAGGAACGTCAGGAGATCACACACGTGCCACACACAAGTGCGGAGGTATTTACACCTCATAGTGAAAGTGAACATGTTAGTCGCTCAGTCACGTCCGACTGTTTGTGACCCCATTGACTGTAAGCCAACAGGCTCCTCTGTCCATGAAATTCTCCAGACAAGAATACTGGAGTGGGTAGCCATTCCCTTCTCCAGGGGATCTTCCTGACCCAGGGATCTAAGCCATGTCTCCCACATTGCAGGCAGATTCTTTACCATCTGAGCCATCAGGGAAGCCCTGTTTATACCTCATGGAATAAGCCATTAACCAGTAGGAAATGAGAGTTTGTAGATAAATTCTTCCTACTTTCTCTCCCTGGACAGACCATCCTAAAACACAGTTCATGAGTTTACTCAAGCTGCCATAACAAATATCTCAGACTAGGGGACTTAAACAACAGAAATGTCTCTTTCCCCAGTTTCAGAGGCTGGAAGTCCAAGTTCCAGGTTCCTACAGAGGCCTCTCTCCTTGGCTTGCATAGAACTGTGTTCTTGCTATGCCCTCACCTGGTCATCCCTCTATCTGTCTGTGCCCTAATGCTCTCTTCCTGTAAGGATGCCATTCACACTGGATCATGGAATATTGTGCTCAGTTGTGTCCAACACTTTGCAACTCCAGGGACTATAGCCCGCTAGGCTCCATTGTCCATGGAATTATTCAGGCAAGAATACTGGAGTGGGTTGCCATTTCCTTCTCCAGGGCATCTTCCTGACTCAGAGATCCAACCCAAGTCTCCCTCATTGCACGCAGATTCTTTACCAGTGCACCTCCTTGGAAACCCCTATAATGGATCAGGGACCACCCATATAACTTCATTTTAAATTAATTACCTCTAAAGGTCCTAAATCCAAATACAGTCATATTCTGAGGTACCAGGGGTCAGGACGTCAACATATGAATTCAGAGGGGTGGGAAGACAGTTCAGTGCATGACATACAGCTTTCTATGACTTCCCTGAGCCTTGTCCCAGGAGACAGAAGAAGCATTTGCATCCAGTAGCAGCAAGCTGGATTTAAATGCTACAGACTTGGAACTTCCCCAGTGGTCCATTAGTGAAGAATCCACCTTCCAAAGCAGAGGACTCAATTTTGATCCCTAGTCAAGGAACTAAGATCCCACATGCCAAGGGGCAACTGAGCACATGCTCCACAATTAGAGGAAATCCACATCACAGCAATAGATCCCATGAGCCACAACTAAGACCCAGACACAGCAAAAATAAATAATAAATAAATTTTAAAAATGAGATCTCATTAAAATCTTACAGGCTTTCCTTCTTCCTGTGTCACCCTTTTTGTCCTTCACCTCTACTTCCTCCGATTGACATCCCTGATACATTATATTCCACAAGACTTTGCTGAAGGTTGTGTTTCCTGGGAGGCTGGATCAAGGCGGTATTTAAACCTAGAGTTATCATCTTAACTCTGTATATGAGTGATGAGAGCTTAAATATGGTTCATGTCCCCACTTTCTCCCATCTAATCTCATTTCCCAGTTTTGATGACCATATTGTTGTTGAATACTTTCCATAGTCATCTTTATACCTTTCAAAGCATATTTATATACTCATCAGTTGCTTCCTTTCTCTGAGCCACATCATTTAGCCCCAGCTTCTTTGAAAAACAAGAAAATCTGCTTCTTTCCCTCTCTGCTTTCCAACTCGTGTCAAAATTATTACATTATTACTACATTAGCTTATAACACATTGCACATTGTTCACCTTAATTCTCTCTCTTATAATCAGCTCCACATTTTAATAGAAACACTGTGATCTAGCAGGAACTCATGGGGACTTCCTGGGACAGACCTTCCCCCTTATCCTGTGCTTTAGTTCCTCTCTGAAGTACCTAGCTAATAGTATTTGATGCACACTTCCCAAGTTGTTTTGCAGTGTGAAAATCCTCACCAAATGGAAAAACTATTTGATGACTATTCTCCTGGAGCCTAAGGATTGATAATGTTCACACCTGTGACAGCACCCTGCTACTTCACCATCAGCCAGTCAGAGAACTGTGCATGAGCTGATTACTTACTCTGCTACCCTCTTCCCTCACCTGGGTTTTGAAAGTGCTTTGTCAAAACCTTGAGCAAGCTGAGACTTTTCAGGGCAAGAGATACCTCTTCTCCTGGCATGGCCCTGCAGTAAACCTTTCTCTGCTCCAAACTCCAATGTTTCAGTTTGTCTGGCCTCACTGTGCGTTGGGCACATGTACTTGAGCTAACAACATTGCTCAGTGTTTGTCGTTTTATCATGATCTGCTTGTAGTAAAATGTCATCTATTTTACTCTCTTCCAATCACCAAAGTATCAAGTACCAAAAGGTACTCTCTTCCAAGAAGACCTTATGGTGATTATTACATGTTTAATGATAATCATGTCTTACTCTTTTCTGGAGTGACAGCTTAGCATTCTATGAAGAATAAAGTTCTTCATAGGTGACACTGGGGAAATTTTATCAGCATCAGTTGCTAAATATCAGTGGCTAAATATCAGTTGCTAAATATCAGAGGGCTACACATCCTTGCCCCTGGCCAGGTGACAGGCAGTGCCTCACAGTAGGTGGGAACTTTCCCCCACCCCCGTCCCCGCCCAAGCTCCCTGATCTCTTTTCCTAAGGGCTTTGCAGTTTCATTGTCCATTGCCTTCAAGCTCTGAATATGCTGTGCAAAATCTAAGGGCAGTCTGATTTTCTTCTTTTTTGGGTGTTTTGTATTTTTGGCTTGAATATCCATCATAATTTTTTTATCTTTGAAGTCCAGAAACATCACTATGATGAATCTTCATTTTAGGTATTAGGTTGGCCAAAACGCAAAACGTTTGTTTGGGTTTTTCCATAAAATCTTGCAGAAAACCCCGAGTGAACTTTTTAGCCACCTCAGTATTTTAATCTTTATTTGTTTTGGGGGCAGAGTATATCCTTCAATTTGCCTATTCAAGTTTTTATTTTAAGCAAGTTTTTTTTCCATAGATTTTCCATAGATATGGATGATATTTCCATTATTGATGTCACTGAAGCAGGAAAAAAGAACAAATTGAAAATAAAAATAAGTTTAGTGATGATAAAAAGGTATATATCCCCAAATCCTTTTATATATATCTGCAAAGGTCTCTATTCAATTTTTTCTGCACTCTTTGGTCTTCTGTAGTTAATGTTTGTCTCTAATCCTTTTAAATACTTTTTTTTCATTTAATTGCATTTGATTTTCTCCAAAAAACTGTATGTTTTCAGCAATTTTTCTCCTTCTTATTGCTGATTCTCATTTGACTTGTTTCTTGTTATAATGAAGATAATTATAATGATAGCAACAATTATATAACACTCACTGTGTACCCACTCCAGTATTCTTGCCTGAAGAGGAGACTAGCAGGCTATAGTCCATAGGGTCAAAAAGAGTTGGAACAACTGAGCAACTTTCGCTGTTTACCAGGAACTATTCTAAATGCTTCTACAAATACTTATTTATTGTATTTATCCTGGCTTCTATTTTATGACGTGGTGCTATTATTATCCTTATCTGAGGTACAGAGGTTCCAGCTGAGCTATTTCAAATCCTAAAAGATGATGCTGTGAAAGTGCTGCACTCAATATGCCAGCAAATCTGGAAAACTCAGCAGTGGCCACAGGACTGGAAAAGGTCAGTTTTCATTCCAATCCCAAAGAAAGGCAATCCTCAAACTACCACACAATTGCACTCATCTCACACGCTAGCAAAGTAACGCTCAAAATTCACCAAGCCAGGCTTCAATAGTACATGAACCATGAACTTCCAGATGTTCAAGCTTGATTTAGAAAAAGCAGAGAAACCAGAGATCAAATTGCCAACATCCACTGGATCATCAAAAAAGCAAGAGAGTTCCAGAAAAACATCTACTTCTGCTTTATTGACTACGCCAAAGCCTTTGACTGTATGGATCACAATAAACTGTGGAAAATTCTGAAAGAGATGGGAATACCAGACCACCTGACCTGCCTCCTGAGAAATCTGTATGCAGGTCAGGAAGCAACAGATAGAACTGGACATGGAACAACAAACTGGTTCCAAATAGGGGAAGGAGTAGGTCAAGGCTGTATATTATCACCCTGCATATTTAACTTACATGCCGAGTACATTATGAGAAATGCTGGGCTGGATGAAGCACAAGCTGGAATCAAGATTGCCGGGAGAAATATCAATAACCTCAGATATGCAGATGACACCACCCTTATGGCAGAAAGCGAAGAGGAACTAAAGATCCTCTTGATGAAAGTGAAAGAGAAGAGTGAAAAAGTTGGCCTAAAGCTCAACATTCAGAAAACTAAGATCATGGCATCTGGTCCCATTACTTCATGGCAAATAGATGGGGAAGCAATGGAAACAGTGACAGATTTTATTTTGGGGGGCTACCAAATCACTGTAGATGGTGACTGCAGCCATGAAATTAAAAGACAGTCACTCCTTGGAAGGAAAGTTATAACCAACATAGACAGCATATTAAAAAGCAGAGACATTACTTTGCCAACAAAGGTCCATCTAGTTAAGACTATGGTTTTTCCAGTAGTCTTGTATGGATGTGAGAGTTAGACTATAAAGAAAGCTGAATGCCGAAGAATTGATGCTTTTGAACTGTGGTGTTGGAGAAGACGTTTGAAAGTCCCTTGGACTGCAAGGAGATCCAACCAGTCCATCCTAAAGGAAATCAGTCCTGAATATTCATTGGAAGGACTGATGGTGAAGCTGAAACTCCAATACTTTGGCCACCTGATATGAAAAACTGACTCATTGGAAAAGACCCTGATGCTGGGAAAGATTGAAGGCGGGAGGAGAAGGGGACGACAGAGGATGAGATGGTTAGATGGCATCACCGACTCAATGGAGATGAGTTTGAGTAAACTCCGGGAGTTGGTGATGGACCAGGATGCCTGGTGTGCTGCAGTCCATGGAGTCGCAAAGAGTCAAACTGAACTGAACTGAGGTACAGATAGAGCAAGTCACTTGCTAAAGGTCACACAGCTAGTGAGTAGCAGAGACAGGACATGAGCCCAGGCACATGCCTTTATATTCTCTTCTACGTATTCTCTTTTCCCGTTCCTTCCTACTGATTTGGGTTTTTTTCCCTATTATTTATATTCTCAGGTATTCAACTCACTTTTATCATCTACTCTTGCTGTCTTCTTTTCCTCGATTTTTTGTATGGAGAACACCTGACTCATCATTTTTACCTGCTTCAAAGCATAATCTTTCTGGAGTTCTTCATCTATCTCTTGATTATTATCATCCTTGCTTCTTTTATTCCTGAAGTTCCTTTGCACAGAGGCTGGGTTTTTTGTTTGATTGGTTGGTTGGTTGGTTGGCTAGTTGGTTATTTATTATTCCTCGTACAATGAAAGAGGGATAGTTTTTGTTCAGCTAACTCTGTGGGAAAGGATTATTGGAGTCTGGAAGTAAGCTGAGGGTCTTCAGAAAGATTGACTTGAGTTTGCAATCTCAACTTTTTTACTCATTCTCTCCCCAGGGTATGTCTGTGCTCTAGATTAACAGGAAATCTCCTTGGCTCATAGCAAAGTCGCACACTCGGCTCTCACCCCTCCCAGTATGTCACACATTGGTTTTGATGTCTCTTGATTATCCTTTATTCCTCTGCTGCTTCTCAGGGCTGCTTGTCATGTGCAGCCTCCCTGAAATTTGAAACTTGCTAATTGCCAGGGTGATGTTTCTCCCTCCCTGTGGGGCTCTGCCTTGGAGATCACTCCACAGTATAAACCAGGGCTTAGGAAGTTCTTGCAGCCTCCACCTTCCCGGGTGGCTCAGATGGTAAAGAATCTGTCTGCAATGCAGGAGACCTGGGTTCAATCCCTGGGTTGGGAAGATCCCCTGGAGAAGGGAATGGCTACCCACTCCAGTATTCTTGCCTGGAGAATCCCTTGGACAGAGTAGCCTGGCGGGCTCCAGTCCATGGTGTTGCAAAGAGTTGGTGGACGCAACAGAGCAACTAACACTTTCACTTTCACTTGCCCTTCCTGGCCATGGGTCATATGTTTTGATCCTTAGAGTCCTACTTTGCCTGACTTTCATGGAGATTTGTAGAAGCAAGTCACACACTATACTCCCTCCCCTGGTCCAATTTTCACTGCATTTGCAATCTCGTTCCATGCAGAGTAGTTGAGAATTACGGGTGTTTCTGAGTTTCTTCAAAGATAAAACTAACTTGTCACTTTCAAGAAAGAGAGGGACAGAGACATCCTGTATCAAAATCCTCACCCACTTAAAGTCTTGGACCAGGAGGGGACGTGGATTTCCAATCTGGAAGACTAAGATGGTGGCAAACATGCCCCATTCTGTAATATATCCATGCAATGTGAAGTCATCCATTCCTGAGCAGGATCTACCCTGAGCACAACCCAGGAGACATTCGGGAGCTGCTTTCTCTGGCAACAAAGGCTTTTCAGCGTAATGTATGGTGGCACATTAAACAGGGACATTGATGAGGGGATTAGAGGAATTTAGATTCTCCATCTCTCCTTACAGAACAGCAGCCAGTGCTGGGGTCCTGGCACTTCATTGCCTGGGCTAGAAAAAGAAGGGAATTATGGCCCAGTGTCTTCTCTTTCTTCCTATTTTCCTACTTCTTCTCCTCCTCCTTCTTCTCCTTGATTAGTCTGACTCCAATCCTGTGTGGCTGCCAAAGGCATGACAACCATGCAGAGTCAGGCAGAAATCCCTTGAGTGCCAAGCCAGTGATGGAGGGAACTGACATAAGCCTGTATTTTCAGAAAGACAGTGTCATAAGAGGAACAGCATACAAGGCGGGGGGGAACAAATGTAAATTTCAGTCCCCACTTTGGGCCAGATGTGGGGAGGGTTTTGTAGTTTGGAAAGTAGTGGGGGACGATCTGAATTTGGGAGACGGAGTTAACTAGATTAGCTCTCAGTTGTACCACTTACTCAGAAGGACCGTAGGCTGTGATTTCCCTTCTTTGTTAAAAAATTTGTTGAAGTATAGTTGATTTACAAAGTTGGGTTAATTTCTGCTATACAGTGAAGTGATCCAGTTATACTTATATATTATCTTTCATATTTTTCCATTATTGTTAATCTCAGAATATTGAATGCAGTTCCTTGTGCTATACAGCAGGACCTGTTGTTTATCCATCCCATATATAAAAGCTTGCATGAATTCCCCTTCTTCTCAACCTCTTAGTCAATTAAATGGAAACAATAATACAGTTATATTAGAAAGTTGTTGTGAAAATTAATGGAATACTTACGGTTCTGGAAGATGATGGATTTAAATTAATATCAAATCCCTCCATCAATAAATATTTTGAAATGCTAGAAAAATACAAAACAATTACTTAAAATACAGAATTCAGAAAAAGGAAGCCACCCAGAAATAAGAGCGATAAATGTGTGAGCTCAAAGACACAAAGTCCCGGTTCCACATGCTTAGCAGAAGACATAGACAAGAAGAGTCCATAGCTGCATTCCCCTTAATAACCCTAAATTGGAAACATCCCAGATGTCCACCATAAGTAAGATGGATTAATCATGATATATTCAAATAAAGGACCAATGTAGACAACTATAGAAGGAAAGTATGGTTATATACAACAGCCCGGAGGAAGTTTACAAGCAATCTTAAATGAAAAGAACACATACAATCTGAATCTCTGTATATAAAGTTCAGGGGGAGATAAAGACAATCATTCTGGGGTGCTGGATACATACATCTATGTGAATACAAACATCTATTGCAAATGTTACTGTAAACAAGGGATCAGAGTACATATCACCAGAGAAAACATGATGAGTAAATGCAACATGAAACCCTGGATGGGATCCTGGAATAGAAAAAGAACATCAAAGAGAAAATTGCCAAAATCCAAGTAGAATATAGAGTTTAGTTAGTAATCATGTACCAATGTTAATTTCTTAGTTTTAACAAGTATATCATGATTATAAAAATGTGCATATTAGAGGAAACTGGGCAAAGTATCTATGAGAATTCTCTGTACCATCTTTGAATCTTTTCTGTAAATTTAAAATTATGCTAAAATAAACTTTATTAGATGTATTAATCACTCTCTTAGCTACTTATCTGACTGACTTTTAAAAATATATGTCCATCCAAAACCCTGCACATGAATGCTTACAGAAGCTTTATTGTAATTACCTAAAAGTGAAAGCACCCAAGATGTTCTTCAGTACATAAGGTGATCAAATAAACAAACTTTAGTACTTTCATGCAATAGAATACCATCCATCAATAAAAATGAATGAGTTATCAAGCCACCAAAAGACATGGATGAATCTTAAATGCATATCACTGAGTTGAACAAGCCAGTCTGAAAATATATACTGTATGATTTCAATTATTTCAATTATATGACATTCTGGAAAAGGCAAAACTAAAGACGGTAAAAGGATCTTTGGCTGCTAGGGATGTGGTGGAGGGGGTGGTATTTGAATAAGTGAAAACCAAGGGATTTTTACATGAAATTATTCTATATGATATTTTAATAATGAATATGTGATACTGTGTGACTGACACTATGTGTCAAAACCCATGGAACTTTGCAGCACAGAGAATGAAACTTAATGTCTACAAATTAAAAAAAAACAAAAAACACATTTAGGAGATCGGGGAACTCCAAGATGAAATGCAGAATGTGACAAGAGAATCTAATGTTACAAATGTAAGGAAAAAAATCTCACTAAAGAGAGAAGATGGAAAAGATGATGACCAAACTAACTAACTTTGGAAGTAAGTGGAGTCTGGAAGACTAAAGGCAAAAGAAAGTGTACATATGGACTCTATTTCGTAAAGTCATTGCCCGTGGGAGTGTGGGTTATCAATTCTGAAACCAATATACCTGTATATTGAAATTGAAAAATTAAGTAAATGGATGGTGAAAGGTGGGAGCCAGGTTTCTCACTGTTACAGTGGGAAGTGAAATAAGCAAGGAGAGGAAGAGAGAATAATCTATGCGGTGATGGATTCGAGCCAGAGACATAAGCGTGAACTCATGTTTCATATAGAGACGGGAGCTTATAAATGAAAATATTTATAGAAATGTATATATACGTGAATTAATATACATAAAAATATTTTATCTTCTGTCAGCTGAGAGGACCTAGAAGCAACTACATCTCAATCATAACAAACACTCTCACCCCCCAGATCTTGATTTCTGCGAACATTTCTCATGTAATAGAAACCAGGACTCCTTGGAGAAATGGCTGCTGATTCTAGGACTGGGTCTTCCCTGGTGGCTCAGACGGTAAAGAAGCTGCCTGCAATGCAGGAGACCAGATTCGATCCTTTGGTCAGGAAGATCCCCTGGAGAAGAGAATGGCAACCCACTCTAGTATTCTTGCCCAGAAAATTCCACGGACAGTGGAACGTGGTGGGCTACAGTCCATTAGGTTACAGAGTCGGATATGACTTAGCAACTAACACACACAGGACTGGGCAGGAAATATATAAGATGAGTCTGGAGTATTTTACAGTGCCAGAGAATAAGGAGGTGCTTAACACACACACACACACACACACACACACACATACACGTGTGCACGTACACACAAAGATAGAGGTATGTCAGAGGGACACAGAAGTCATCTGAAAGAGCTCCCAATGGCCAAAGCTGGTGCAATTTGAGCCACAAAATAAATAAAGTAGTACTGGGTGAAAGCTCAAGCGTAAGATAAATATTCACAAGTTCCTACTGATATAAATAAATGATTAAATAATTACAGAAATGATGGAGAAGAGTCAAATCTCTCAAGCAGAAGAATTTCAAATATTTTATGTAGATACTCAGCCCTTAAGTTCTTAAGACTCTGTATAGGGACCCCCCCTCAAAAAAGTACAAAATTGAAAGCAAGGGGAAAAAAGAGTACGTTTACAGCAGAGAAACTCCACACGCACGGCCTGAAGCTAAGTGATCAAGATTAACATCAGATACAAGAGATACATCATGCTGATAGTACATATCTTGGTTTTGATGTGATGAGAATGGCACTTTACCTCTGTGATCTTCTTCCCCTCAAAGCATAATTCCAGTCTAACTAAGAGAAAAACATCAGGCAAATCGGAATTGAGGTCTATTCTCCAAAAGGCCTGATCAATATTCTTCAAAACTGTTAAGGTCATAAAAACAAAGAAAGTCTGAGAAACCACCTCAGCTTAGAGGAGACTAAGAAAATACAATCACTAAAATGTAATTGGTGATCCCTTGGGAGGGATGCTGGAAGAGAAGAACATTTGGTAAAAAAAAAAATACAATCTGAATAATATATGGATTTGCTGCTGCTGCTGCTAAGTCACTTCAGTTGTGTCCAACTCTTGCAAACCCATGGACTATAGCCCACCAGGCTCCTCTGTCCCTGGGATTCTCCAGTCAAGAATACTGGAGTGGGCTGCCATTTCCTTCTCCAGTGCATGAAAGGGAAAAGTGAAAGTGAAGTCAGTCAGCCGAGTCCGACTCTTCGCGACCCCATGGACTGTAGCCTACCAGGCTCCTCCGTCCATGCGATTCTCTAGGCAAGAGTACTGGAGTGGGGTGCCATTTCCTCCTCCATATGGACTTGAGTGGATGATAATATATCAATATTGGTTTGAGCATAGTGACGAATGTGTCATAATAATGTAAGAGAACAGACCCGGAGTATGGAGCATACTGGAACTCTCTGTTCTACCCTCACAATGTTCTATAAACCTAAAACTATTCTAAAATAATAAAAAGTTTACTTAAAAAAACCAAATACTCCTCAAAAAAGTAATTGCCATACTAACAGTAGGGGAAAAGCTCACTAGGAAAAAAGATATTAATGCTTCTGGGCTTATTGATCTTATAGAATGATATATTGTCAGAATAAAGTCGTGTTTAGGAAAACAAAAACAATTGACACATATGCAGCATAAGTAAAATTAAACCTTAGTATTTAGTAATGCATCCTTGGGTGGTAAAACTGCAAGGAAAACCCAGGAAGTCATTACCATAAAAATCAAGGTACTGATTAATTTTGGTGGGAAGGGACCTGAGGGTAATTTCTGAGACTGCAAAGCTCTATTTCTTGAACAGGGTGGTGGGTATGTGGGTGATAAATTTGTATTGTATTTGTGATAAGTTATAGAGCTATACTTTTCTGTTTTGTGAATTTTTCTATGTGTGTTATAGATCACAACAAAGGTGAGTGAAAAAAACAAATGCACAAAATCAAGAGAATGGGTAAGAATGTTCTGTAGTTGGTGAGACATATGCATCCTCGGATAGAAGAATTTTGAAACTGATGAAAATTCTTAAAAAAAAAAAATCCACACCTAGACACATGACTTAAAAGACAAGAGAAAAACAAATAGGGCAAACCATTAACAATCTATTAAATCTAGCAATTGGGATCTTAGGGATTATATTATTTTGTATGATTTATGGATGCATGGAATATTTTATAATTAGCTTATTTAAAAAAAATAAAAAAGCACTAATAAGAAAATACAGATAAATAAACAAAAGGCCTATTAAGAGAAGTCAGAATAGTGGTTGTGGTTACTTCAGAAAAGAGGTTTTGGAATTACCTGTCACTGACAGGAAAGCAGTACAAAGTTCCCCTTGGGGGCTGGAAATTTTTATAATTTGATCTAGTCACTGGTTGCATGGTGGACACATACCTAAAAATCCATGTAGATATTCATTTAGAATTAACCCACATTGCATACTTTAATGCATATGTTAAATATTCATTAAACAAGGATTTCCCTGGTAGTCCAGTGGCTTAGACTCTGCACTCCCAATGCAGAGGGCTCAAGTTCAACCCTTGGTTGGGGAACTAGATCCCACATTCAACAACTAAGAGTTTGCATGCTGTAACTAAAGATTCCAAATTCCGAAATGAAGATCGAAGATCCTGAGTGCTGCAATTAAGACCCAGCACAACCAAATAAACAAATATATTTTTTAAATATATTAATTAAGCAGTTTAAAAGAAGCTTACAGAAAAATGCCTGTGGCAGCACCTGGCACCTGCGTGCATGCTAAGTTGCTTCAATCGTATCCAACTCTTTGCGACACTATGAACTGCAGTCTGCCAGGTTCCTCTGTCCATGGGATTCTCCAGGCAAGAATACTGGAGTGGGTAGCCATTCCCTTCTCCAGGGAATCTTCCCAACCCAGGGATCAAACCTGCGTCTCTTATGTCTCCTGCACTGGTAGGCAGGTTCTTTACAACTAGCACCACCCAGTGGCTGGGACCTAGTAGGTATTAAAAGGATATACGCATGCTCTGATGCTGAAACTGAAGCTCCAACACTTTGGCCGCCTGATGCAAAGAGCTGGCTCATTAGAAAAGACACTGATGCTGGGAAAGATTGAAGGCAGGATCATAAGGGGACGACAGAGGACAAGATGGTTGGATGGCATCACTGACTCAATAGACATGAGTTCGAGTAAGCTCCAGGAGATGGTGAAGGACAGGGAAGCCTGGCAGGCTATAGTCCGTGGGGTCACAAAGAGTTGACCCAATATACAGATTGGTATGTCAAGTCCGATATAGATGGGTTCGATCATGGAAGACAAGCGACCACAGAAAACTGATCACACACTGAGTACGTGGATAAGCCAGGCCTCAGCCCCAGGTGTGCATCTTGGTGTGACGGTTAGGCCTGGGCATCCCCACTTCCTCCTTCCTGGTTACAAGCCTGAGGCTGAAGCTGGCTTTGGTGGAGCCAGAGGCTTGGCTTGTGGGGAGGAATGGCTCCCCCATTCCTCTGGCCAGCATGTTTACAAGACCCATTGCAAACCCCTTCTGTCTGTTAAAGCAGTTGCCACTATGAGGATGTCCGCTGCCAGTTCAAGCTCCAGGCACCTAACAGGTGTCACAGAACCACCTCTGCACCTCAGGCACCATCCACCCTGCAGGCCTTTGGCTGGCACAGGGCCTATCACTTAGTCTCATGATAATGCAAAATTTCAAGTGCATGTGGAATGGGAGAGAGCAGAGCCGGTGTAGAATCAGTGCCTGCCAGTACCTGTTGCCACCCACCTCTCCCTACCCCACAGAATATCTTGTTCTCTGGGATATTCTGAATTGTTGCTGTTTAGTCACTAAGTCATATCTGACTCCTTGCAACCCCATGGACTATAGCCCACCAGGTTGTCCTTGGGATTCTCCAGGCAAGAAAACTGGAGTGGGTTGCTATTCCCTTCTCCAGGTGATCTTCCCACCCAGAGACCAAATCCATGTCTCCTGCATCTCCTACATTGCAGGTGGATTCTTCAACCACTAAGCCACCCAGGAAGCCCATAACTTCTGAATGTGTGTGTGTGTGTGTGTGTGTGTGTGTGTGTGTGTGTGTGTGATGCTCAATTGCACCCAACTCTTTGCGATCCCATGGATTGTAGACCACCAGGCTCCTCTGTCCATGGAATTTTTCAGGCAAGAATCCTGGAGTGGGTTGCCATTTCCTCTTCTGGGGGATGTTCCTGACCCAGGGATCGAACTCATGTCTCCTGCACTGCCAGGCAGATTCTTTACCACTGAGCCACCTGGGAAACCCCTAACTTCTGAATAGCACATCCCAATTCACAAGACCACCCCAGTGCCCATTGACTGACACAATGGATTCTTGTTATCACACTGAGAGTGCTGGTATGAGACCAGGAAATCAGGACCCCCTAGGGTTTACCTGCAGAGGTGGGATTGCAGCCAGGTCTCCTGCCTTTCCATGCTGCCCACTGTATATATTGCTCTCTGCACACGTGGGAGGAACAATGAGAGAAAACAGGACAAACTTATACACAAAGTGAGTGCTCAAAATTTCAAGTGCTCTGAGAGAATGAAGCCTCTGTCTTCATGCTTTAGAAACAAAAACAGAAGACTTCCAATAAACCATAACTACCCTTCCACAGTGACTCCTGTCACCACTGTACCCCAACTCCAAAAAGCTGGGCCACAAGATCTTTTCTACTTTTGAAGGGAGCTCAGAGCAAGAAAGGAGAAGGGGCAGAGTCCGACATTTTAAAGCTGGAAGTTATAAACATTTTATTAAGGCGGATTCTGCTTTTATCATTAGCATGTAATGAATTATTCTCAGCTATCAATGCCTTGGTAATTGTCTCTCCGAAGAATCTCATTAAACATTGCAGGAGACTTTTGATCATTATTAACAAAAGTGATAACTTGGAATAATCTTGCATTTCTCAGTTGAGGCTGCAAACCTGAAGCATTATGATAGATAATTAATGACAGGTGGAAATCTTCAGAGCGACCCACCAGCGGTGTTTTGTCTTTGTTCTTCCCAGCGGGTCCTCCTAGGTTAAGGGGAAAGTTTGCTCACTAGTGTCATACAGTTTCCCTGACCAGGAGCTTGAATTCCTTCTCCACCACTTCCTGGCCATAGATCAGCGGGCACATTTCTTCTCTGAGCATCCATTCCCTTCTATGGGTTCGTTTAGCTACTAGTGAGAGAGATTGAACTTCAAGGCTGAAGCACAGAAAATGTTCACAGGATGCCAGATTCTATTGTTATTAGTCAAGAAATATGTACTCAGATATTTTTCTTCAGAACTCAAAATCATGAAAATTTATTTGAAAGCTCCAACAGTAGCCAACATGAAATCACAGCATCCCATTTGAATCAGGATTCCTCTGTGTTATTCTACATTATTTATAGGAATAACACACATTATGCTCTCATTATAAGCCAAGTACTAAGCTCAGACCTTTAGTATGAAGTATCTCATTTGATACTTCATATTATGACAGTTCTAGGAAGTAGAAACCATTTTCTCCACTTGACAGAAGAGATGAGGTCCAGAGTCACTCAGGCAATAAAGAGTGGGGCTGGGATCCAAGCCCACGCAGGCCACTTCAGGCACCACTGCGCTCCACCACGTCAGGTTTGTTTTAATCTTTTCGGATGCAAAGTAATATTTTTGAAAGCAGAGAACTGATGATCTCAGAATCCTCTCCATTCTATCCCAAGTTTCTCCCATATGAGCCAAAGATGACTCCAAGACTTCCCAGTGGATTTTCTAATATGCAGGCAATGCCCAGTCCTCACCAGCCTGCTTCTAAATCTTAGTTATAAGGCAGATCATGCTTTCCGAAAATAGTTTGTCCAGTATCTCACATCTCACATACCCTTCTTATAATCTGATTTTAATACTCTTCTATTCTGTGGTGGGTTCCATGTTCCCCACCACTTGAATGTGGAAGGGTTTGTTTCTATGTGACTTCCAAGGGTAGATCATAATGGCTTCCACATGATGCTCCTAGGAGAAATTTGCTCTTGGAACTCATCATCATGCTGTAAGGAAGCACAGGCATTCTGTGACAAGATCCTTGAGGAGAAACTTACATGGAGAGGAATTGAGACTCCCAGGCTTCAGATGTAGCTAAGATCCAGGCAACAGTCTGATCCCACCTGCCATCTACAAGAGAGAGTAGCCGTATTGAAGATGAATTTTCTGACCCTCTGTTGAACCAACCTAGCTGATGCCACATGGAACATAGGCAAGCCTTCCTTGCCAAACTCTGCCTAAATTATGGATTCACGAGCTAAAATGTGTTTTAGGCTACTACATATTGAGTGGTTTGTTCTGCAGCCATAGACAAACTAGAAGAAGCTCTTTTTTGCTTTCCAGACCCATAGTTCCAACTGCTTTCTGTACATGAATGCCCCTAGGTCACTTCAGACTAAATGTATTTAGGGAGTTCCACTTCCACTTTGAATGTAGAAGTGGAACATAGAAATCCCCCCAGATGTGTCACTTCCATCCTCATTATGCAAACAACCCAGATAAACTACAAAATCATGACCTTTTTTGAGCCCGTCTTGAGCTCCTAAGGCAGCCAAGTGATCTGAATGCCAAAGCATATCAAGCTCCTTTGAGGAGGGACCACATGGAATGTTTCACCTTCAGAATGCAGGTGGAAAGGATGTAACTACCCCAAAATTAGGTAAGAAGAAACCAGCTAAAATTGTCATGAACTTAAAAGGTTTGGTGTAGGCTTACAAAAGACCCTCGCACTAGGAAAGATTGAGGGCAGGAGGAGAAGAGGGTGACAGAGGATGAGATAGTTGGATGGCATCACCGACTCAATGGACATGAGTTTGCACAAACTCCAGGAGATGGTGACAGGGAAGCCTGGCGTGCTCACAAGTTGGTGACTGAACAACAACAGCACAAGAGAAGTTTGCATTTCCTTGCAAACTTTTCCCTAGGGGTCTCAGCAGTGTGCTCATGAGAAAGACTAGAAGCAGGGCAGCAAATGTCGGGAGGTTCGAATAGGCAGCACAGACATACAGCTGATGCTCGACTGCAGCTGGGTTGTAGACAAAACCCACCACTTTCACTCCCCCAGACCCTTCTCTCTCACAGCAAATGTTTTGAGATACTAGGAAGAGTGAAAGAAGTCCTCCTGCTCCCAAGGATTAAGCAAAGACAGTCTTCTTTGGGGGAAAGAGGTAGAAGCAGAAGTCTTCTGTCCTGGGGAAGGGGGAGGAAACACTCCCAGACCCAGGGTCTTGCTCTGACACAAAGCATAGGTCTGCTCCTGCTGGGGGAGCAAAGGGTCCTGTGTCAGCCTTAGACACAGAACAGTATTTGGCTGCCACAGAGGGAAGAGTAGGACTGTTGATAATGTCCCATCTCTGAGGTCCACGTGCATAGTTAGTCGCTCAGTCATATCCGACTCTATATGACCCTGTGGACTGTAGACCACCAGGCTCCTCTCTCTGTGGGATTCCCAGGCAAGAATACTGAAGTGGGTAGCCATTCCCTCTCCAGGGAATCTTCCCGACCCAGGGATCAAACCCAGGCTCCCTGCATTGTGGGCAGATTCTTGACCATCTGAGCCAACAAGGAAGCCCCCCCACAGTTTAACATCTATGTAATTAGAGTTCAAGAAGAGGGGGGGAAATGGGATAAATTATTTGAAGGAATAATGGCTAAGGATTTTCCAAAATTAATGAAATATAGCAAAACCATATGACTTCCCTGGTGGCCTAGATGGTAAAGAATCCACCTGCAATGTGCGAGACCTAGGTTCAATCCCTGGGTTGGGAAGATCCCCTGGAAGAGGGCATGGCGACCCTCTCTGGTATTCTTGCCTGGAGAATAGCCATGGACAGAGGAGCCTGGTGGGCTATAGTCCATGGGGTTGCAAAGAGTCAGAGATGACTGAGTGACTGAGCACAGCACAGCAAACCACAGATGCAAGAAAACTGAAGAATAAGTAGAATAAATAACCACACACACACACATATTTTCATACACACTCAGGCACAGACACCCAGACATTTCATAATCAAATTTCTGAAATTCTAAACATCAGAAAGAAAAAGAACATCTTGAAGATAGAGGAAAAGGGAGCCATTACATATAGGAAAACAAATACAAGAATTCGGCAGAAGAATGAAATGATGCAAGCCAGAAGAAAATGGAGCGGCAACTTTAAAGTACCACTGGAAAAAACTGTCAGCCTAGAATTTCAAGTCAAGCAAGAATGTCTTCAAGAAATGAAGGTGAAATCAAAAATTTTCAGAAAAATGAAAGCTTAAAGAATACACTGGGCGCAGACTTGCACCACAAGACGCTTTAAAGGGAGCTCTTCCTAAGGACTGAAATACCAGATGGAAACTTGGATCTATACAAAGAAAGGAAGTACAACAAAAAGTGTAAAAATGTGGATAAATGTCTTTTATGATATTTTTAAACTGATTTTTACATTGCTTTAAAATATAATTGACTGTTGAAGCAAAAGCAGCCACAATGTATCTGGGGTTTATAGCATATGTAGAAGTAAAATATATGTCAACTATAGCATCAAGACAAAAATGGGAGTGAGGAAATGGAAATCTGTGTAGAGACGGTGGCAAAGCTGAAGACATATGTTATAAACCCTAAAGCCATCGTTAAAAAGTGAAAGGGAAATGAAACAAATAAACCAAGAGTGGAGATAAAAATGAATTATGAAAAATACCCAACTGATCCAAAAGAAAGCAGAAAAATGGGAACAAGGAAAACAAACAAAAAAAGATGCAACAAATAGCAAACAACCAGCAAGACTCGTCAGAGCCTTTTTCCTTCAGCTTTATTTCCTCCTGAGCCTGATGTAATATTTAAGCGACGGTGCAGGGTTCATATGAGCCTCAGCCTGTTTAATCAGCACCCAGCATTCTTCGGGTTGTTTCTGAAGATGCTGAGGCCACTGGTGGAAATGGCTCCTCCTCCTCCATCATTAGCTCACAGCCACAGAAAATATATGCTCTAGATTCTTTACAGAAGGTTATTGAATTTTATCAAGGGTGGATCAGAGTAAAGTCTGTTATATGAAGACAGGATTGTTCAGAGCTGCTCAGCAAATGAAATACCGCCTGGGAAACAAAGACCCCTCTGTCCTCCTCCTCTCTCGTGTCTGGCTCCTACTCCTCATCTCGGAACCCCAGCATGTTTTTAGGCTGAAATAGAATTTTAAATGTAAGGTGTTCTTACGATAAAATCAGATGTTTTGAAAAAGCAAAAGGAGAAAAGAGAAAAACTAGCAAAACCATATATTTAAATATGTATATTAAACACAACTAGATCAGTATTTGAATTAAATATAAATAGTCTAAGAAACGCAATTAAAAAAAAGAAATGTCAGTAGACTATAGGAGAGTAGATAGAGATCATGATTTCAAAATCTTTGTATTATTTTGGAGAAGGGCAAAGATACTAATTAACTTCAAACTTTGGTGAAGTAAATGTACTAAAAATTTAAGACAATCGCTGAAGTAGTAGACTGTGCAATTTCTCCCAATGTGAAGGATAAAACAGAATCTAGAAAGTAAAATGGTATAAAGCAAAAAAAAAAAAAAGAAAAGGAAAAAGGAAAGGTCAAGTTTGATGAACAAAAGCCAGATCCAACTCTGTGCTACCTACAAAAACACACATACACACACACACTAAGTATAAAATCATAAATAGAATAAAAAGAAAAGAATGGAAATATATTGTGTGAAAATGAATCAAAAGAAAGTTGGAGTGACTATATTAAAAGTAGACTTCAGAACAAGGAATGTATCAAGAATAAAGAGAGACACTTCATATTCAAAAGGCTTCCCTGGTGGCTCAGTGGTAAAGAATCTGCCTACAATGCAGGAGATGCAGGGGAAGAGAGGAGGGCATGGCAATCCACTCCACTGTTTTTGCCTAGAAAATCCCATGGACAGAGGAGCCTGATGGGCTACAATCCGTGGAGTCGCAGAGTCAGACACGGCTAAAGTGACTGAGCTCTCACACATATTTTTTTAAAAAACACTTCTTAATGTGTAGGCCCTTAACAACAGAACTTCAAACTAAATAAAGCAAAAATTGATAGAACTGTAAGGAGGAAGAGACAAATCCAGCATTACAGCTGGAAATCTCACCACTCTCTCAGTAATCAATAGAACTTGTAGACAGAAAATCAAAAGGGATATAAACAACCTGAACATCAGAATCAGAGAACATGAACCTAAACTCTCTTCCAAAAAAGAGGAGGGAAGATTCTAACTCATTTTATGAGACCAACATTATCCTAATACTTTAAGCCAGTTAAAGAAATTATAAGAAAAGGAAACTATAGACCAGTGTCCCACAGACCAATGTTTGGATGCAAAAATCTTTAACAAAATATTACCAACTGAATCCAAAAATCTATTCAAAAGGATAACATGACATGATTTAATGAGAATTATCCCAGAAATTCAAGATCAATTCAAAACCAGCAAGGGTTAAGATCTCACATAGGGCTGCACTGTTTTTCTACCACTTCCTGAATGCCATGTCAATGGAACCACTCCCTGTGTTAATAACATTTAGAGGAGGCAGGACCATATATATGAAGTTAGCAGTAAATGTTGTCTTGTTGTTTTGTTGTTTAGTCACTAAGTCGTGTCTGACACTTTTGTGACCCGTGGACTGTAGCCCGCCAGTCTCCTCTGTCCATCGGATTTCCTAGGCAAGAATACTGGAGTGGATTGCCATTTCCTTCTCCAAGGGATCTTTCTGACCCAGGGATCAAACCCGGGTCTCCTACATAGCAGGCAGATTATTTACCATTTTAGCCACCAGGGAAGCCCCAGTTCAATTTGTAATAGGCCTCGGACACAGAGAGTTGTGAATCCAACAAGCTGAAAGAGCCTGTCCATGAGGCAGTTGAGTGAGAGTGATGCTCAGAAATTCAAACAGGTGTCGGCCCCACCAATGACAATCAACCCCATGGATCGTGAGTTGTGGGTTCTGGTGAATGAAATGGGCAAGACCAAAGCAGCAAAATTCCAGACCTTCGTGTGTATCCCAGAGTACAGGGTGAAACGTCAAGTTCAGACCGTCAGGAACAAACAAGGCAGACTGAGACCATCGGTCAGGCCATTTCTGGACTGAGTCCCTTCTTCAGGGCTGCTGAAAGCTCTGGCAATCTGGGTCCCTCTAATCTTGTATGTGGCAGGTAAGGGGTCCCTGATAAGAGAGAAGAGCTGGAGGGGAGCTGCAGGGGGCAGGGAGCCAGGGCAGGGCTGACAGTTCCCCCCAAGAGAGAAACTCTCAGGGGAAAGTCATCCCTTCTTGATGTCCCCTCTTGAGCCTAAGATCTGTCTATAAAACCAAGACAAGGTCCCTCCATGCTAAACCACAAACCCTTCGTCGTCCTGGCTTCTCCTCCGCAATGACTCACTGCTCTGAGCACGCTTCTCCCCACATCAGGGATGGGAGACACGGAGAAGACCGTGGTCCAGTGCCCTCTAAAGTCATTGACTACCGCAACGGAAGTCATTGAGGGTCCACAGTAAGTTAGGGACTGAAATTATTCAAGCTCTTAAAATGGGATAATAAGGTAACTTTCCTCCTCCTGCTATGAGCTCATTTAATTGTAAAGATCTTAATAAATTCAGCCTGATTAACTCCAACCTTGTGGGGGAAGGTTATTCAGTGTTGTGGAATTAATTTTAAACAGAAGCAAAAAAAAAGAAAAATAGAGCAAGGAAAAGAAAACCTCCAGTGAGCAATGAGGAGGGAGGATATTTACGTGCAGGAAGGCAGCTCTGAGCAGGACCACTGCGGGGCCCAGCCTGCTTCTGAAATCTCACAGCACGGGCTTTGATTAATAATTCACTTTCCCAAACTTGGCGGAGCCTCAGGCAAGCTCCCTGGGCCCAGGACCAGCTTGACTGTGCACCCCTAGTGCTGAAGATGAAGGGTGAATTCTGGGGCTCACCTACCCCTAAGTGCTTTCTGTGTCCCTGTTCTCACTGTGCCCAGGACCTGGGAGGCCATGGTTTATGGTTTCCCATCTCAACTCCTCTACTCACCTGCTGCCTAACTGTGGATAAGCAGATCCCTTTGGGCATCAGTTTTGTAAGGAAGGTAACAACCCTCATTGTAGGAACAAAATGCACATGAAGTGATTCTCCCAGTCCCAGGAGTGTGCCAGCCACCAGAGCCATTGTTGCTGGGTGGTCTTGGGGTTGGTGTGTGCTTTCTGAGGCTCTCTTAGCCCTGCTCTCCCCATGGACTCTGCTGAGCTGCATCCCTGACTCTTCCCATCTCTGGTCTCTCTGGTCAGCCTCTTGAGCTGCCTACCCTACCCTGACCTTGACCCACAAACAGCTTGAATGATTTAGAAGAGGAGTCAAGTTGGACCTCCTATGGCACACATGCTCTACATGTAACAAATTTTATATTGAAACCTCTGGCCAGCCTTAGCATTTCTGTTGTAGAGAAGGGGATGGAGGGTCTTAGAGAGGCCTACTGACTTGTGTTTGAGGGCCCAGGAAGCCTGATGAAATACTCACACCTAAGGACTTCCCTGGTGGTCCAGTGGCTATGACTCCTAACTCCTAAAGCAGGAGGCCCAGGATCCAACCCTAGTCAGGGAATTAGATCCCACATTCCACAGCTAAGAGTTCCCAATGCACACCTAAAGAACTTGCATGTTGCAACTAAGACCCAGCACAGCTGAAGAAATAAATATTAAAAGAGAGAGAGACTAGATTTTGTGCTTCCTTTGCCATGGGAAGACACAGCAAGAAGGTGCTCATTTGCAGGGAAGAACACCAAATCTGGCAGCAGTTTGATCTTGGACATCCCAGCCTTCAGAAGCGTAAGAAACAAATTTCTGGGTTTTGTCAGCCAGTCTGTGACAATTTGTCAGACATAGCCCCAGTCGACCAAGACAGGCCCCCAAGTTTTCCACTCTCTCCTTATCCGGGTTAAAAGAGTTGCTTGGTAGATGTGAGTGGCCCAGATGGGCGTCTGTTGACCAGTGGGTGTCCTGCAGGTACGTCACAGGGTGAACACTTTGAAAAATTAAGTTGACTCTTAGATGGGGGCGGTGATAGAATTTGCCATTGGCTACCAAGTTTTACTGTACCCCAAGCTTGAAACTCCTGTGGGGTCTACCTTTGGCAAGGAGCATATACTTGGGCTTCCCGGGTAGCTCAGTGGTAAAGAATCCACCTGCAAGGTAGGAGCCACAGGAGATGCAGTTTCAATCCCTGGGTCAGGAAAGTCCCCTGGAGGAGGGCATGGCAACCCACCCCAGGATTCTTGCCTGGAAAATCCCATGTACAGAGGAACCTGGCCAGCTTCGGTCCATAGGGTGGTAAAGGGTTGGACATGACTGAAGTGTCTTAGCACACACACGCATATACTTGGCCTTGGTGCTCCTACCATAGCCTGTGGTTCAGAGGGAGTGTTGTGGAGGCCACCCAATGCACACCTGGTTTCGGATCCAGGCCCACTGGCTCCCTGAGTATAGCACTTAGCCGACTTCCATAAACAAGGACATTCGTCTTTGTCAGCCTTAATGAACCTCATTTGTCAGACAGGAACCAGAGAGCAGCTGTGTTGGAGGGAGACGAATCACTTAATCCAAGGCTCCTGATGTGGGAGCCCCTGGCACAGTAGCAATCATGGCATTTAACTATGGAAGGGGCCTGGAGGAGCCCCATCGGGGGAGGGCTGGCTGCCCTTGACTGTTCCTATTGGGACAAAGCGTGTGAGCTGGCAAGTCAGTGTGTGCGCTGGCTGGTGTTTCTCTCCCTGATGAGCATCCATTTCTGGGGCTGAGTACCCTGCAGATGTCTGGGCAGGAAGAGAGACATAGAGGGTGGGCAGCCTCTGTTGGCAGCAGAATGCAGGCCCAGGAAAAAGGACTCTGTTCAGAGTCACCCCTTTGGGTTCCACCAGCTTGTTTCCTTTGAGATATTTTTAGGAAAGACTCTTGGGTACCAGGGACAGAAGCCCATCTCAAGTGAGTATGTATGGACTTCTGTGGGCTGTGAGGTTGAACATCTGTGCTGCAAGCAAGGTGGGCAGCAGCTGGGCTTCACGAACAAGTACCTCTGGGAACTCAAACACACTTCGGACGCCTCGGTTTCTCTCCATGCTTCTTCTGCCTGCTGGCTCTGTCCCCTCTCCCTATAGTCTTCCTCCATCAGTGGGAAAGTTTTACCTCTCAGGGTTTCCACCACTGGGAAGGGGTTGATGTAAGCCTTTTCTGGCCCTAAACTGAAAACAAAAACCAAACCAAAAACCACCCCGGAAAAGAGCTCTGATTGGTCATTGTAAGTCAATCAACACAGTCATCTAGCAGCAGTCCCCATCTTTTTGGCCCCAGAGACTGGTTTCATGGAAGACAATTTTTCCGCAGAACTGGGGAGCAGGGGGTGGTTTCAGGATGATTCAAGTGCGTTACATTACTTTTATTGTGTACTTTATTTCTATTGTTATTCCATCAACTCCACCTCAGATCATTAGGCGTTAGATCCTGAGGTTGGGGACCTCTGATCTATGGCATGAGTCCTGGAGTCACCTAAGGCAGCTCCCAAGGGAATCCCATGGCTGGAATCAGAAAGGGGCCGTTCTCAGGGTAAGGTCAGAGTCCTCAGCAGACCAAATAGCACATGTCTGCTTTCATGATCTTTGATGCTCACTTTCCCCCAATCCCATATCCAGGTCAGCTTCTCTCTGTACCAGGAGAAGTCCAGAGACCACTAATTACCCCGAAGACACTCAGGGAATAGGAGTGGGGAGGATGGGTGGGCTTTTCAGAGGCTGGTTCCTACCAATCCAATCTTCAGGGCTATATGTGACATTCAGGACAGACACCAAGACAAATGCTGGGCTTGCCAGGCAATTCTACTTTGTTGATTTTGACAGTCAAGTATCCCTGAGGCCAGGATCCTTGTGGATTTTGCATATTTACTAAGCTGCTCCTCCTCTGTACTAACCCCAGGTTCTCAGATATACCCGGAATAATAAGGACTGTATTTGTGAATAACAGCACACTGCAGGTGGCAAAAATGTGTCACAATCACTCTCCCTGAAATTTTCAGTCTTGACCAAGAACCTCAGTAAAAAGTTTATTTTTAAAGTGAAACAATGCATTTCACGTCATGATCCAGGACATATAAATACGTTCGTGCACACGTGCACACACACACACACACACACACACACACACACATATAAAACTGAAACAAGTTTTGAAAAACTCTATTTACCTCTATTATACAGGGTGCAACTTGATGTTTTGTATTCTGTTCATTCCTTTTCTATTCTATTTTTATAATGCCACTAAAATTTTTTCATGACCCACAGATGAGACTGAGCCTGCATGGTTTTATTTCTTCTTTTTTTAATTGGAGGATAATTGCTTTACAATGTTGTGTTGGTTTCTGCCATACATCAACATGAATCAGCTACAAGTATACATATATTCTCTCCCCCGTGAGCCTCCCTCCCACCCCAGATCCCACCCCTCTAGGACATCACAGAACACCTAGCTGAGTTCCCTGTGTTATACAGTAGCTTCCCATTAGCTATCTGTTTTACACATTGTAATGTACATCAATGCTACTCTCTCAATTCGTCCTACTCTCTTCTTCCCCTACTGTGTCCACAAGTCCATTCTCTACATCTGCGTCTCTATTCCCACCCTGCAAATAAATAGACCGAATCACCGCGTTGGCAATAAACATGCATAGCCTCACTGAGTCTTCACACAATACAGACCTCATTAAATAGCCATTTTTAGAGCAAAAATTTCATAGATAGTATAGCTTCTGGATGCCAGACCCTGATCTGGGCTATTTTTTTTTTAATTGATTTTTACTGACTTTTTTTTTTTAATTTTACACAATCTTTAAAGGTTACTTTCAATTCCCAGTTATTACAAAAGACTGCCTACATTCCCCGTGTTGTACATTACATCCTTGAGCCTATCTTATACCCAGTAGTTTGTTCCTTCCACTCCCCACCCCTAGGCAAGGAGCCACACCAAACTAACTCACATGGAGATGAGGAACTTCCCAGCTGAGCCCTGACTTGATTCCTGACCACACAATGGTGAGATGTAATAAATCGGTTGTTGTCTTGAGTCAGTAAGTGTTGGCTTTGTTGCTACACACAATAGACGGTGAGTTTCAAGAGCTCCAAGCCACCAGCAGCATCCAGGTTCCTGGAATGCCTTGTCTCTTCCCCCTGCAACTGAAGGGAGGAAGTCTGCACCCCACCAAATGGACTCTGCTGAGAATGTGCCAGACCAGCACATCTTGTCTCTCCTCCTCTGCCGCCGGGGCCCCCGTGACTTGGGGCGAAATCCCAGCTTTATAAGCCAGGAAGATGCAATCAGTGAGACCTTTGGGAACTTCTGGACCCCCATCTCCTGCATGCTAATCTGCCCAGGGGGCCACTGGCCACCCGTAGATGCCATTCATGAAATGGAGGGGGAACCAGAGAGAAGGAAGCTACCAACTGAGAAGGTGAATGTGTTGGGTATGGAAATAAACATAAAGAACAGAAAAGATTTCCTTGCGTTTTGACAGGAGTCTCAGGGCACCACTACTGACTGACAGTGGAGGGAGAAACACTGCCTTGAAATCAAAAAGTGTTTCTTCAGAGGAGGAGGCTTTGTTGTTACACTCAAGCCCAACACCACACAGTGAAGGAAAAAAGAAATCCCCCACTCCCTCACCCCAAGAGGCTGTCCCATAGGGGCTGGAGGTCAAGGCCAGAGAGGGGAAAGGTAGAGGGTGGTGGGGGGAGGGGTGGGCACTGTTTGTTACTATTTACTCGAATTAACAAGATGTTGAGCAACAGCCTCTACATAAAAGCCACAGTTAAAATTAGCAGGTAGTTCATCCTGGTCTGACAATATGGAATAATTAATATCCACACTCATGTGCCTTTTTTTCATAAACAGTAATTAAAGAGAAATATTATATCGATGCACCTGTTTTTCTCTTTCCGCTTACCACAGTGAGTAAATCCCATCTTTAATTGATGAGAGGAGATGCACACTGGAAAAACCATAGGAAGAGCATGAAAACCCCTCCAGCCTTCCCTGGAGACGTGTAAGAAAACTCAAATTTTTAAACCATATGGAGTGCGTAAAGCGAGCGGGCCGTTCCCACTGTGGGGCCAATACCTAATTTCCCTCTGACTTTCAGCTCCTCTGGCGAGTTCCAAGCTGTCGAGGGAATCAGGCTTGTCTGCCCTGAGGAAGGAGACACCTGTGAGCTGGTTTTCCTGAGGGCAAGGAGAGAGCTGATTTCTGTGGCCTGTTCCCACTGCTTTCCAACTGGGCCTGAATCCTCTGCCAAGTTCAGAGGTTCTGGGGAGCCTTGTGGACTTCAGCCACCTCCAGCCAGCTCACCCCTCCTGGAGTCAGGGGCTTCAACCAACCTGACGGATGAGGTCAGGGCAAGAATACTTAATGTTTGAGGGCACTTTACAGTTTGCTCTTTGCAGCTCTTAACACTCAGTATGCAAAGTTATTCTGTACTCCTGCTGAATCCCAGCAGGGCTCCGGCCACAGCTGCTGCCTGGAAATTCTGTTCCTGCCTTGGGGCTCTGATTCCACCCAGCACCCTGGGCACCTTGGCCTGGATACTCCGCCCACCCCACAGTGTGGATTTTGTTTTGCAGATGCTTGTTTACTAAACCTGCCCGGTGTCTGGATCAGCCCTTGAACTCCTGGAAAAGGGGCCAGATGTCAAAATAATGTGAGCATCCTCCAACTTGTTACTCAGGCTGGAACAAAGCTGTAACTGGAGACAAAGAGCCCTGAGAGAGGACTTGGAGTAGACCCTTCATAGACGCAGACACGAGCCCCTTTTATTAAGCTCCCAGTGATGCACCTTGGGCTCCATGGGTCCCCTGGTTCTGCAGCAACATGTCAGTACAGTTACTCATCTATAACCACCACTCCAGGAACTTCCTTGGTGGCTCAGTGGTAAAGGATCTGCCTGCCAATGCAGGAGATGAGGGTTCGATTCCTGGGTTGGGAAGATCCCCTGGAGGAGGACATGGCAACCCACTCCTGTATTCTTGCCTGGAGAATCCCATGGACAGAGGAGCCTGGTGGGCTATACAGTCCATAGGGCTGCAAAGAGTCAGACACGACTAAGCATAGACACACACAAAAGATGGTAGAAGGAGGCGCTGCAGTCAGCACATCATTGCCCCTTGAGGCTGTCTCCCAAGCAATGGAATCCTGCAGGTACAAGGACCGAAGGCTGCCTCACGTCTGCTGTTCTCCTGCTGGTGCCCACTGATGGCACCGGCCATCCAAGCTGGCTGGGGCTACCACTCCAAGCATCATGGGTCCCTTAGACTCACAATGGGTCTGGGACACATCTTGTCACATCTCAAGGAAGCAGGGTGAGCTCAGAGAGCAGGCTGGGGTGGAGGGTTCCCGGGTCATACTTCGGTATGACTAGGTAAGTATCTTGGGCAAACGAAAGTAAAGCCATGAACGAGGTCCCAGAGATTACTGTGGGCCACACCCCAAGGAAATAAGTGCTGTCAGCAAGGTCAGAGGACTAAGGTGGACTTGCGGATGGACCCAGGAGTGAGGCAGAATGAAAGGAAAGAGAATGACTGTGAAGATGCTTGGAGATGCTGGACCCTGTTAAGTCTTTGTTCTGAGAGGGAGTCCCTCTTCCCTGTGGATATTCTGCACGTGGCCTGTCTGCTCCTCAGCCCACTGGGTGAGACCACCTGGTGACCCACCTCTTGGCACCTGCAGCAGAGCTGATCCTCAGTCAGTGACCTGAATCTTGACTCTAACTGATTTTGACTGGTTCACCCACCTCTGACCACAGAAGTGATACACTTTGAATTTTTGTCATTATAAGCACTCATGCAGGGCTAATGGGAGCAATTTAGCAAAATGCATTAATAACCTCAAAAATATTCAAAACTTCTAGCCTGATAATTGTCCTTCTGGGAGTCTAGCCTAAGGGAATCATCAGAGATGTGGACAAGGATTTTGCTCAAAGAAGTTCATGACAGTATAATTTTGAAGAGAAAGCAGCAAACGACAAATTGCTTAAATGTTCCATGAAAGGAATATGGTTGTGTGTAGAAAATTCCCTATATTGTGAAATATGATACAGTCACTGAAAGTGATTACAAGGATATTTTTCAGTGGCGAGATGCCCATGACATACAATTGCATTAGAGAAAAAAAAGAATATCTGAGTTCTTGAGTTTGGATATTTGCTACTTATTTGTTCATATATATTTTCTACATTTTCTAAAATTTCCACAATAATCACACAATACTTTTAGAATCAGAAGAAAAGAAAGGACAGCTGCTGCCTTCTTCGGGCCTTTTAAAGACTTGGTTTCTTGAAACCTGTGTCCCTCATTAACCCCACTGAGGTTCACAAAGCCGGCTCCACGCATTCCCTGTCAGACCTTGCCTGGCACAGCCCAGCAGGAAAGTTGTGTGTTTGGCTCTAATTCCAAATCCCAATAAAAACATCACAGCTGTTTTTCTTCTGAATTCTCATCACTGCAGAAGGGAAAGCTTACCCCACGTTTTTGATTCTCTGCTGCACTGCCAATGTCTCTTTTCATGCAAATACTAAATATACTTTAATGGATCCAGATTATTACTGATGTAACCCAAGATCTGGAAAATATAGGCACCATCAGCTGAGTTCTCAAACTCTGAGTTCGGTACTCATAAGCCTCTACAAAGCATGGGGGGACACAAATCCAGTTCTGCCTTGAGAATTGTCTCAGTTCAGAATGGAAAAGCAAATTCAACTTGGCTTAAATGATAAAGGGAATTTATTGTTTCACAGAAACACAAAGTCCAGAGGTAAGCAAACTTCAGGCTCAGTTTGATCCAGGGGTCCATGGTGACATCAAGGCCCTAGTGCCATTTATTTCTGCTGTTTCCTTGGCTCAGTTTCATCCTCAGTCTGGTTTTCCTTGGGGCTATAGCAGTCTAGGCAGGTGAGCCTCTATCCACAGGGCCCTGCTCAGAAGGGAGGATACCACTGTCCCAACCTTCCCATCTGGAATACTGAGATTGGCTCTGACTGAGCAGGCTCCACTCAGGTAGTCACACTTGAACTGTAACAGAGAGAAGAAATGCATTGATTATCCTATACTATCACGTGCCTGAATCAAGCTGGGGGTGAGGGTAGTCAGTTCCACCAGAATCATATGGACCCCCAAGCAGAATTCAGGACCTCTAGACAGTGGAAGATGAATGCCCGGAGTCACCACAAGTGTCCACCATGGGAAAATTGTCCTTTGACATTTCTTTTGGGAGAATAGCTAAGGGTTGCTTTGCAAGTATCAATTACAGAAATGGACGTTCAGCTCTAATAATTTAGTCAGCAAACCATTAATTTACAAATCTAGTTAAATAAAATATTTTAATTTGTCAGTGTTTCTGGCACTTCAAGAAAATAAATGGTTTAAAGAACATTGATTCAAAATACTTGAGTGGCCCAAGGAAACAAAGATTAGAAACCTAACTGTAGCTTTTCTTTTGGGGAGGAAAATAAAAAGTGAGTTCAGTCAATAGACCCATGAAATCCATCTGTGAGAAGAGACTCTTTCCTTGGGATCTCACCTGACTTTACTCAAGTTCTCCCGTCTGCCCAGATGCCTGCCCTTCCCCTCCCTTCTCTGTTAACATTCTTCTTCAGATGCCCATGGTCCTCTGACATGCCCTCCTCTGGGAAGGCTTCCCAACCTCCTCTCCACTTAGTGGAACCCACAGTTCTCTCCTGTACGCTCAACCTGCACTTGCTACATTATTCTGGGGTGCTGAGCTCCCATCTGTTACCCTGTAGACTATAATAACCAGGGAGTCCAGGGACTGGGATGAAGAAGAAGTGAGAGGAAGGACGGTGATCAGGAAAACCTCCCGTTGGTGGTGGTGGTGATTTAGTTGCTCAGTCCGACTCTTTGCGACCCCACGGACTGTAGCCCACCAGGCTCCTCTGTCCATACTCTGTCCAACTCACTCCAGGCAAGAATACTGGAGTGAGTTGCCCTTTCCTTCTCCAGAGCATCTTCCCAACCCAGGGATCAAACCTACTTCTCCTGCATCGCAAGCAAATTCTTTACTGCGGCACCACCAGGGACTCTAGTGCTGAGGATGGCCAAAGGATATGGGAACTCTTCTGGTGATAAGCCTTGGGGAGAAACACAGGGAAAGGAGCTCTGTCTTACATTCAAATCGATGATAGATAGAAGGAGGGTCACAACTAAGAGAGTCAAGGAATAAAGTAGGAGACACCATCCTCCAGGGCTCCCTGGAGATGCAGAGACAGGCAGGGGGATTTCCACCACACATCCAGGACTCCTGGGATTTGGTCCTTCGGGTCTTAAAGGATAGGAGACTGGATATTAGACACCTGACTTCTGGGTTATCTTTTGGTAAAAACAAAAAAAGGAATTTCAAAATGCCCCATACTAAGCATCTAGAGGTTTACTACTATACCGTCTTAAGGAAACACAGGACTTAAATGGCCCTCAGTTGTGTCCGACTCTTTGTGACCCCATGGACTATACAGTCCATGGAATTCTCCAGGCCAGAATACTGGAGTGGGTAGCCTTTCCTTTTTCCAAGGGATCTTCCCAGGGATCCCGGAAAATGTTTTATGGAGCAAAATCATGTCTCATTTCAGAAAACATTTCCAAGCCAGAATCAACCTCTCCCCCCACCTCCTGCCTCTCTCTCCCTGCATCTCTCGGCTACAAGGTGCCCTCCCTCCCGCTCCACCCCAAGAAAGCTGCTCTGGCCACAGTCTGTTGGCACCTTCTGGCCCAAGGCAAGGGAGGCCCCTTTCATCATTTGCATCAGGGAGCAGCAAGCTATCACTCACAGGCCATAGCCAGCCTGCCACCTGCTTGTGTGTGACCCATGAAAATAGTTTTCACACTTGGAAATGGTTGGCCAAAACCATGACAAGAAGAATGCAATCTCATGACATGTGAAAATGATGTAAAATTAAAATGGGGGCCTCTGTGGAGGGTCTGCTGATGTTTTCCTGGAACACACTCGCTCATGGACATATTACTCGTGTCTGCTTTCCAGCTTCAGCAGTGGGACTGAGCAGTTATAGCAGATGCCTTCTGACCTGCAAAGCCAGAAATATTTACTCTCTCGCCCTCTGCAGAAAATGTTTGCTCACCCCCACTTTAGATATTTAAACTGGGCTCTGCTCTGAGAAGTCAGGCATATCAGTGACCTTTCTCTCTCTCTGACTCCACCAGCGACAACTTACTGTGGCAGACTAGACAAAAAAGACCCGCTTTCTGCTCTGTCCTGTGGACAACTTCCCACACTCGCCCTTATGGAGGAGTTTCTGCCAAGCCCAGAACCAGGTTAAGAGACTCTCACTTTGACAAGGTCACCGATGAAGGGCTGAAGTTTCAGAAACTGGTTCCTCCCTAGGCCCAGAAGCCCTGCCCACACTGGCCCAAAGCTGTCCATCATCTTTTTCCCTCTGGAAGCAGGAAACTGTCCTTGGGTGCCCAGACACCAAGGCTCTTCCCCTCTCGGCGAGTCTGCTGCAGCCCTTACAGTTTCTGGACTTCAAACGTACTCTGACCACCAAAGGCAGCCACCAGCTTCAGAAAACTCATTTGAAATTGAAAAACGGGGATGAAATCACCTACCCGACCGTCTGAACGAATGCCGTTCTTCCTTACAGACTAAGGCAGAGAGTTAAAGTTGCTATTTAAACCGGAATGTTTCTTTTGATGGTTCAAACAAGGAGATGAAATGGCTTTAAGTGTGTTCTTCGAAGCTAATCAAGCCTGTGGTGTTCCTCAGCCCTGCTGTTTGGATTCATGGGAGGGAGGCCCTTGTTTGAAAGACATCCCAGAGAGCATGTGTCTTAGCCTTGGCTTTGAAGCAGTTTTCAAAGCTGGCAGAGTCCCTGCCAGGCCCTTGTGAGATGTACTCAGACTTGAGCCAGCTTTGTGGCCTCCAGGGTGGTCCTGGGGTCACTTACAAGGGGATCTTGTGATGGTAAGGATGTGGGCAGCCCCGAATGTGACCCCCATCCCCTACTTCAGCTGTGCAAACTCAGCAAAACCATTGCCCTCTCTGAGCCCCAGGCTCTTCCTCTGTGGAATGAGACTCTTCAGAGTGTACTGCAAAAGACTTTGCAGATTAAGTAAATGATGTCAAGTTTACGAGCACACAGATTGTACATAATACGTTGTAAACCAATATTGAAACAGCAGTGAAGCAAGCATCTTGTTTCCCTTGGGAACTTGAGCCCTCTGGAAATAGAAAGGTAAACTTTGTGTTTTCTTAGCACCTTTGCTTAAAAACTGACAAAGACCATCTGCTAAGCTTCCCCCAACACACACTAACAACTACCACCAACAAACAATAACAAAACTGGGACAGGTGCAGCGTAGCTACAAGGTGTTGGAGCAAATGCTTTACGTCCTTATCCACTGGATTCTCATAACAGCCCTGGAAGGCAGGTATCAGTACTGTGTTTTCTTACTTCTTAGGTAAAGATCTGAGGCAGCTAGTAAGCTGGGAAGACAGGATCAGAACTCGTAATATAAATCATTTTTCTATATTGTTGTCAGTAAAGAGACAAATGGACATGAACTTGGGCAATAGACATGAACTTGGGAAAACTCTGGGAGCTGGTGAGGGACAGGGAAGCCTGGTGTGCTGCAGTTCATGGGGTTGCAAAGAGTCAAACATGACTTGGCGACTGAACAACAGCAACAACAGAGAGACAAATAATGGGTAGATGTGTGGACAGGTAAGTGAATGACTAAATGACTACATTAATCCCTTACATCCAGGCTGCCCAGGCCAACAGCATTTGCAGAATTTTAGAGAAATAGTCTGCTAAAGGCTGGCTTATAGACGATGCAGATGAGGTGCTCAGGGGAGGTGTGTCTGACTCCTGTGTCCATCCAATGCATCAACTCAGCCCACTGTCCTATCCAAGCCCTTGAAAGCAAAGGTCAAGGTGCCAGAGAAAGGTCCAGAGGTAAGGGCTCAGAAATGTGACCAAAGGGACAAGCCCACGTGATGACAAGCAACAAGGCTGAAAACACATGTTGACTCTGCCACCTCAGCAGTCCTGAGACCCAGCCCCTTCACAGCCGTTCTCCAATCTCCTGGCACCACCACCTCCTCCCTTCTATTTCTCTGGCCCAAGGGGAGGTCACTGATTCCTGCAGGTACTCATCTCTGAGCCACCTCTCTATTCCCACTTCTGCTCTTTCATTCTTCCCACATTCAGGTAACCCATCTCCTACATTGTTGTTGTTGTTTAGTTGCTAAGTCGTGTCTGACTCTCTGTGACCCCAAGGACTGCAGTGCACCAGGCTTCCCTGTCCTTCACTGTCTCCTGTGGTTTGCTGGAGATAGTTTCAGACTTCACTGGAGTTTGTTCAAACACATGTCCATTGAGTTGGTGATGCCATTCAACAATCTTATCTTGTGTCGCCCCCTAATTTCCTACATTAAATCCCCTCCATTTGAAATACTTCATGTGACTCCAGGTTTCCTAACTGCCTCACCCTTCCTCCTGACTTAGCCTAAATGAGTCTCAGGTCCTTGCAACGAAAAGTTCCTTGACAATAACAGAATGGGTGTGTGACTTGCCCACAGGTCTGAAGTCAAGTCATCTTGCTCTTGTCCAAGATCCTTGTTCTCCTCCCTGCACCCTTGGGTCATACAAACCAAAAAGAAGTGTGTGGAATGAATGCATGAACGTGCCAGCAACCACAGGCACTGAGTATTCTCACTCACCCTCTCTCCTTGGACCAACAGTAGGTTAACTCCTTGCTTCCTGAAAGAGTTTTAACTACCTATCCTTCAGCAAAACACACAGAGACTAGGCTCTTGTCCAAATTCCTCTCATAGCTCTGCCTGCAATTTCCTCTGGACAAAGAGCCTGCACTACCCTTTTACTGGAGAAGATTAGTCTTCTCAGCCAGGTGACAGGTGCCAAATGGGAGGTGAAGCGCTCTGCCCTCTCTCCACCATCTGTTAACATAACCCCAAGCCATTCTCGGATTTGTGCTGAACCCGCTTAGCTTGTTCTGAGCAGGCTGCCAACACTTTGATTACTTTTCTCTCGGTGTGTGCACTCTGAGGGCACCCCGGATTCCAGCCTATTTCTCCGGCCTCTTGGGAGGAAGCATCTGATGTGATAACGTATCAACTGGCTGAGCAGAGATCCAAGAAGGATGGTGGCGTTGGTAGACAACCAGAATCAGCATCAGGGCTGGGTTTTGCACATTCAGGTCTGTTTCTTATTACTTTGTAGGCTTCTGTTCACATGTTCTCAGCCTGGGATGTCATGAATACATGGCCTGTAGGGGCTGAGTTGAATTCAATAAGATGGCCCTTTATTGCTGCAAAAATATGACCTGACAAACTCAACATCTATCTCTGTGGAAATTGAGGAGGGACCCAAATCTAACCACGGAATGGGGTCCAATGTCCCATGCAACTACTTTTCTTTAGATCTGCTTAGGGGAGAATAGAGGATGGGGGCCGTGACCCACCCCTGCCCAGGACATCTGTACCATCTCATTTATGCATCTCCTGAATAAGATTAAACAGACATCACTGCCCAGGGCAATTACTTCTCTTCAAATCGTTTTATACCACTGACATGACAAGAGCCAAGAGAGGCAGGAAATTCAATCCTTTCCAATGTCTGCACAGAAGATTAACCACCTCAAAGAAATTAGGAAAGTGTCTTCATAACAGTGACAGAAAGACATTGCTATTCAGTATGTTAATGAAAAATCCATTGATGTTTGGCATTTATCAAGTGTCAAAAATTAAATTTAGCTGTCCTGTGATTTTAATTAGCGGTAACCCAGTTAAGCCAGCAGGTAGCTGCTATGGTTCAGGAAGATGCCTTCATCTGCATATCATTTACCGGATAACATGAGTGAAAGGAGTGGGAGGCACAGAAAAGCTTCAGGAGAAGGTGGTGTTTCAACTAGACTTTGAAGAAGTTTGACATCTCAAAGGGGATAAGCTCGCTTTAGGAAGAATGAAGAGCACGTGCAAAGGGGAAGAGAGTTAAAAGAACAAGACACATTCTCAGAATAGCAAATAGCCCCGTTTGCCTGGAGAGTGATGGGGAGATGAGAAGGAGAGGCAGACAGGAGCTGGGCTGTGAAGGGTCTCAAAGCTAAAGCAGAAATCATCATGTAGAAATGGGGAGCAGTTAAAAGCTTTGGGGCAAAAACCTTATATATACATATGTTTGCAAAATATATGTTTATATATATGAATACAAAGAAAATATACCAAACAGTAGCTACTGCTGGAGAGGAGTGGCCTTGGATGGAGCAGACAGACCTTCTCTTAATTGTATTGCTAGAATTTTTACCAATAAATGAATGCATTGTGTAATTAAAATAATGTCATACAATTTTAGACAAATGTCCTAGGGCCACAAATTGACCCAACTTTGCTCAACTATAAGAAAACACAGCTTATTTCTTTCTTCATGTAATCAGTCGCTCAGCCATGTCGGATTCTTTGCCACCCCATTGGCCGTAGCCTGCCAGGCTCCCCTGTCCATGGGATTTCCCAAGCAAGAATACTGGGGCAGGTTGCCATTTCCTACTGCAGGTTACTTCCTGACCCAGGGATCAAACTGGCATCTCCTGTATCTCTTGCATTGGCAAGCAGATTCTTTACCACTGCGCCTTGACAGATCTAATCTTCTGGCCATCCTGCATCCCTCTAACTGACAGAAGGGCAGGAGCTGGGGAAGCAGACAAACATTAAACTTTCCAATCAATAGTGTCTTGGTCTCTGACAGTTTGATGGTCTCTGCTAAACAATGAGCCCTTTTCCAATACCATCTTCATCTCTCTGATTTCTTCCTTCTGCCTCTGCTCTTCTCTGAAAGAGAAGCTTTCCTGCCCTCATGGTAAGAGGAGAAGGGGGCTTTGAGCCTAATAGGATCCTTCAGGTCATCCTGGTCTGTCTCAGTGGCCAGCCACGCCATCTGGTCTTTGGGGTGGTCAGGCTACCACTGAAACAGGAGGGAAGGGGGCAGGGCACAACCTTTAAAAGAATGGCATAGCCCAAGGACACAACATAAACTGATTAGAACCATGTAGTTCTAAGATGGTGGATGAGTCGACCCCCACTGGACCTTGAGCCTCAGCATATGCTCAATCATAACACATCAACAAGCTACATGACATACCCACAGGTGCCTTGACAGTTCCAAGGCCAACCATAAAGGTCAAGAAGTGGTTGTCGTTGTTGTTCAGTCACTAAGGCGTGTCCAACTCTTTGCGACCCCATGGACTGCAGTGTGCCAGGCTTCCCGTCTTTCACCATCCCCTGGAGTTTGCTGAAACTCATATCCATTGAGTCAGTGATGCCATCCAACCATCTCATCCTCTGTCACCCACTTTTTCTGCCCTCAATCTTTCCCAGCATCAGAGTGTCAGCTCTTCCCATCAGGTGGCCAAAGTATTGGAGCTTCAGCATCAGTCCTTTCAGTGAATATTCAGGGTTGATTTCCTTTAGGATTGACTAGTTTGATCTCCTTGCTGTCCAAGGGACTCTCAAGAGTCTCCTCCAGCACCACAGCTTGGAAGCATCAGTTCTTCAGTGCTCAGCTTTCTTTGTGGTTCAACTCTCACATCTGTACATGACTACTGGAAAAACCATAGCTTTGACTCTACGGATCTTTGTTGGCAACGTGGTAAGTAAGTTAAAATGAGGTCTGAAGAGTGATTTCCAATGAGTAGAGTAGCAATCCCAAAAGCCTAGCTCAGCGCACTGTGAGCACCCCTCATACCTGCTCTTACAACCCCCAGCCGCACCATCGCCTACTGAACGACCAGCAGAGCACTTCCATCCTTTGTTTCGCCTTAATCAGAAAAGCCTCTGAAAACTCTCTGCTTCTCAGTCTGAACAGCTTAAGGAGCTGTCTCTCAGAGAAGGAGTGGGTGCTGGCCCCCAGACTCCCTCAGACAATCCTCAAATCTCAGCCCTCACTTCCAGTCCTTTTGTGACACAGAGAGGTATCTTTGGGTTGATCAACCCCAGTCTTCCTCATCCACTCTAAGTCCCACGGATGGCTGGGGGCTCTGTCCCTCTGCATTTTGGAAGAGCAGTGGAATTGCTTGTTTGGGACTGAACAATGACTGAAGAGCAAGGGGCCACTTGGGACATCAGCCGCCTGTACGCAGAAAATATCAAGCCAAACCACAAAGAGACCAGGTCAGGATCCACACCAAGGACGGAGGCCACTTTACCTGCCAGCCTCAGAATCTCTTTCCTGGCTCAGCTCCAAGTATCCAGAATCCCTGAGCAGCAGAGACAACAAAAGGAGATTTGTTTGTTCAGGGGTTGTAGTGAGGGAGTGATCTGGGAGAGCCAGAGAGCAGCTGGGCCCCTGCCTGTGGCTTAGAAGTTGACTTTTCCTGTTGTAGTCAAAAATAATTCATCTCTTCCTGAAGTGACAGGTGGCTGGGCCAGTTTCTTTGACTTTCAGCAAACCCACATCAGGTACAAGAAGCCCCAGGCACAGAAGGAAGGAATTAGTCAAATGCAACATTTGGGACCCAGTTCTTTAGCAGCCAGACAAGAATTAGGAAAAGAGGCTCAGGCTTTCTGAAGAATCTTTTTTTTTATGGCTTCCAGAAAACACATCCCAACTTAAGTCTATTACTTTCACTTTTGAGTGACAGAAAACCCAGAATAGGACTTTCCTGGTGGTCCAGCGGTTAAGAATCTGCCTGCCAATGCAGGGGACACAGCTTCGATCCCTGATCCAGGAAGATCCCACATGCTGCTGAACAACTAAGCCTGTTCACCACAACTACTGAGCCCGTATGCCCTTAGAGACCATGCTGTGCAACGAAAGAAGCCACCACAATGAGAATCCTGTGCTCCACAACTAGAGAAAGGCCGTGAACAGCAACAAAGAACAAAGACCCAGTGCAGCCAAAAATAAATAAATAAAAAGAAAAAAATTTAAGCAAAATAAAACCCAGAATAGACTCATTAGGACAAAAAAAAAAAATCCCTGCCATAGAACAGAAGAATTTGAAGCAAGCATCAGGCATGGGCTGATCCAGGGTTCAAATGATATCATCAGCAAGCTCTATCAGTGTCTAAGTTTGGCTCTCTGTGTGTGCTCTCCTTTCTTATTTAGTCTCTCCCCTCATGGCTAAAAATTGACGATCAGAAACTTCTGGGACCTGGGACTGTGTAATTCCAGGTTCAAACTCAGTGGACATGGGAAAATGGAAGAGACCTTTGTCCTGGCATTCACAGCTATGAAAATCATGACAGTCTGTCTAGCTCCAGTTTGTGCTAGCTCCATCTGGAGACAACCTTGAACCAATCATCGATGTCTAGGGAATGCAATATACCGACTGGTTCAAGCCTGGGTTATATGTCCCAGCCTGACACATAGCTGAGACTGCGGGAATGACAATCCATAAACACAGTTGGAGCTGTTGCTGGGAGACCAAGGAGGAAGACGTGGATGCAAGAGAAAACAGCCATTGTCCTTTACAATTACTAACTTTTAATGAGCTCCAGCTGTGTGCTGGGGCTTTCCATGCCATCATCTCACTTATTCTCTCAACACCACATCCTTATTTCACAAATGACAAAGCAGGGTCAGCACAACAAAAGAACTTGCCCCATGTTACCCAGCTCATGAGTGACAAAGGCGGGATTTCAAACTGGGACTCCTAAGCCTGTGCTTTCAATAGCTATATCCTCTGTGCAGCCTGTTAGAGGTCCATCAAGAAGACTGTCTCAGAGGTCCCGAATGAAGACCCCCTAATACGATCCTTACAAATAGCTGTGAAAAGACGGAAAGTGAAAAGCAAAGGAGAAAAGGAAAGATATACCCATTTGAATGCAGAGTTTCAAAGAATAGCAAGGAGAGATAAGAAAGCCTTCCTCAGCGATCAATGCAAAGAAATAGAGGAAAACAATAGAATGGGAAAGACTAGAGATCGCTTCAAGAAAATTAGAGATACCAAGGGAACATTTCATGCAAAGACGGGCTCAAAAAAGGACAGAAATGGTAGGGACCTAACAGAAGCAGAAGATTTTAAGAAGAGGTGGCAAGAATACACAGAAGAAGTGTACAAAAAAGATCTTCATGACCCAGATAATCACGATGGTGTGATCACTCACCTAGAGCCAGACATCCTGGAATGTGAAGTCAAGTGGGCCTTAGGAAGCATCACTACGAACAAAGCTAGTGGAGGCGATGGAATTCCAGTTGAGCTATTTCAAATCCTGAAAGATGATGCTGTGAAAGTGCTGTACTCAATATGCCAGCAAATATGGAAAACTCAGCAGTGGCCACAGGACTGGAAAAGGTCAGTTTTCATTCCAATCCCAAAGAAAGGCAATGCCAAAGAATGCTCAAACTACCGCACAATTGTACTCATCTCACACACTAGCAAAGTAATGCTTAAAATTCTTCAAGCCAGGCTTCACCAATATGTGAATCATGAACTTCCAGATGTTCAAGCTGGTTTTAGAAAAGGTAGAAAAACCACAGACCAAATTGCCCACATCTGCTGGATCATCAAAAAAGCAAGAGAGTTCCAGAAAAACATCTGTTTCTGCTTTATTGACTATGCCAAAGCCTTTGACTGTGTGGATCACAATAAACTGTGGAAAATTCTGAAAGAGATGGGAATACCTGACCACCTGACCTGCCTCTTGAGAAATCTGTATGCAGGTCAGGAAGTAACAGTTAGAACTGGACATGGAACGACAGACTGGTCCCAAATACAAAAAGGAGTACTTCAAGGCTGTATATTGTCACCCTTCTTATTTAACTTATATGCAGAGTACATCATGAGAAATGCTGGGCTGGAGGAAGCACAAGCTGGAATCAAGATTGCTGGGAGAATTATCAATAACCTCAGATATGAAGATGACACCACCCTTATGGCAGAAAGTGAAGAACTAAAGAGCCTCTTGATGAGAGTGAAAGAGGAGAGTGAAAAAGTTGGCTTGAAGCTCAACGTTCAGAAAACTAAGATCATGGCATCTGGTCCCATCACTTCATGGCAGATAGATGGGGAAGCAGTGGAAACAGTGCCAGACTTTATTTTTCTGGGCTCCAAAATCACTGCAGATGGTGATTGCAGCCATGAAATTAAAAGACGCTTACTCCTTGGAAGGAAAGTTATGACCAACCGAGACAGCATATTAAAAAGCAGAGACATTACTTTGCCAACAAAGGTCCATCTAGTCAAGGCTATGGTTTTTCCAGTGGTCATGTATGGATGTGAGAGTTGGACTATAAAGAAAGCTGAATGCCGAAGAATTGATGCTTTTGAACTGTGGTGTTGGAGAAGACTCTTGAGAGTCCCTTGGACTGCAAGGAGATCCAACAGTCCATCCTAAAGGAGATCAGTCCTGGGTGTTCACTGGAAGGACTGATGTTGAAGCTGAAACTCCAATACTTTGGCCACCTGATGAGAAGAGCTGACTTACTGGAAAAGACCCTGATTCTGGGAAGGATTGAGGGCAGGAGGAGAAGGGGATGACAGAGGATGAGATGGCTGGATGGCATCATTGACTCGATGGACATGGGTTTGGGTAGACTCCGGGAGTTGGTGATGGACAGAGAGGCCTGGCGTGCTGCGGTTCATGGGGTCGCAAAGAGTCGGACACGACTGAGTGACTGAACTGAACAGAACTGAACTAAATACAATCCATGATGCCCAACACTTCTTCCAGACACTGCAGTCATATGACAATACATTTTTTGCTTTTTGTTTAACGAGTTTAGTGTAGGTTTTTATAATAGAGACTATGATCACTATTAGCACAGTTTCTCTGTTTCCAGAAGGTGAACTTTCATGGACTCCCTAAGAATGGAACACCTACAAAGATCAAAACGTGAAAGTGTTAGTTGCTAAGTCGTGACCAACTCATTGTGACCCCATCTAGAAGGAGTGAGTTGCCATTTCCTTCTCCAGGGACCTTCCCAACCCAAGGATTGAACTTGGGTCTTCTGTATTACAGGCAAATTCTTTACCATCTGAGCCACCAGGGAAGCCTCAAATTTTGACCACAAAGATCAAACAGTCCATCTATTCCTGGACCATCTTTACCCCACCAGTTCTGGGCACATCAGCAAGTTCAAACTCATCTTAAGAAATAATCATTTATTTTCCAAGTGAATCACCATGAGCCCCATCCCTGACTCCTTCCCAATAATCCACGTTGCTTTCCTTTCTATGCTGAATCAGGAAGCTTCTTATCTTAACTAAACCAGATACAGCCCCCTCCAGGGAGCCATCAGGCAGAACATCTGCAAAGAACACTAAAAAGCTGGATGCTGCCAAGCACCCATCTTCACAAGGAGCAGACTGAGGTCACTGCCAGCATCAGGGAAATCAATATGGGAGCAAAGATAAGCTTCCAGGTGAGTCGTGGGAACAAATGACAGCCAGCATGGCTGCTTCAAATGTCCAAAATTTAAGTTATCAAAACCTAATAAGTAAGTGTTAGTCCTTCAGTCATGTCTGACTCTTTGAGACCCATGGACTGTAGCCTGCCAGATTCCTCTGTCCGTGGAATTCTTCAGACAAGAATACTGGAGTGGGCTGCCATTCCCTTCTCCAGGGAATCTTCTGGACCCAGTGACCGAATCCCAGTCTTCCACATGGCTGACAGTTTCTTTACCATCTGAGCCACTAAGAAAGCCAAGTAGAGAAACTCAAATCCAAAATGCCAAAGTTCAGACTACAGATAAACAGAGTGAGACCTGTCCCCTTTACTGTCAAAGCTTCTGATGGCTCCTCCCTGTAAGCCAGTACAGCCATCATGTCACAGGAAGAAGGAAGCTTTTTACCTATTTACATTGTGCTCAGATATAGTCCCATCTTTGAACTCTGTCTCTGCCACCTCCCCTCCCCCCACCTCCCAGGTATTCTTATATATATATTCTTTTATATATATATATATATATATATATATATATATATATATATATATATATAAATTTATATATATACTTTAAATTGGCTGCTCCAGGTCTTAGTTGTGGCACACAGGATCATTTATAGTTTCTGGATTCCAACTCTTAGTGTGGCATATGGGGTCTAGTTCCCCCACCAGATATGGAACCCAGGCTCCCTGCACTGAGAGTGCAAAGTCTTAGCCACTGGACGACCGGGGAAGTCCCCATATACTTTCTTTTTAGTTAATGGTTTTAGACAGGCTACAAATATCAGCGATTTTTATTTCTCCCCCTCTCCTCTGATCAATCTCGAAGCCAGTGGCTCTCAGACTTAGCTGCAATTTAGCTTCACCTGTGATTTATTTTGTTTTTTCAAATACAGATGCCTGGGCCCCATTCATCTCTGGCAGGATAGTTTCAACTTTTTGACACTGTGACCTATTGGGAAAAAATACATTTTATATCATAGTCCAGCACACTTACATCTAAAAGTATGAAAAAAATCATACCCTTGCTATGTGGGAGGTACTCTAATGTTTTCCTATACTATTCTTTCCTGTCATTGCTGTTTTTAAATGCCAATCATGATCTGCTCAGAGCTCATGTAGATTGGAAAACTCTTGCTCAAGACATTAGTTTGTGTCATCCTGTCTGAATTTCCCTTTCTTCCAGTTTCAGGCTCGTAACCCAGTTCTTTGCAATTCCTCACTTTGGGGATTTTTTTAATGCAGACACTGCCTGAAGTCAAAGGCTTTCCCAGACTTTTGTAAAAACCTAAACTCTCTGATGAGATTACATATGATGCCCCCCAAGGGGAAAGAAAGAAATGGCCAGGGAGGGTGACGGAAGATTAGAAACTGATTTCCACTAGACCGGAAATGGGAACAATGATGTGGGTTTTGGGAGTAGCTGGAAATGTTTCCTGGAAAAGTGGCAAGACTTTCCCAGTGGCTGCATGGCCTCTCTGCAAGGCTGGGCTCTAAAACCTCTGGACCATGGCAAAAATTCTCATGCCCCAGAATTGCAAGGAATCGGAAGGCTGCTCTACTTCAAGGGACCTCACTAAGAAAGGGGGATACCTGCACCCATTCCATAACCAGCTGGAAATTGAACACCCAGCTCTACCTCAGGTGCCACTTAGACTCCTGAAATTCCCATGGAGCCCAAGAAGTGGGGAGGATGAGATGCCTGCCAATGAGTGAGACTGGCTCTCCCACCATCTTGTTGAGATGCAGACACAGGCAGACTTAAGTCGATTTAAAATAGAACTAAGAGGGACTTCCCTGGCAGTCCAGTGACTGAGACCCCTGTGCTCCCAAGGCAGCGGGCCCAGGTTTGATCCCTGGTTGGGGAACTAAGATCCCACATGCCACAACTAAGACCCGACACAGCCAAATAAATAAATAAATATTAAAAAAAAAATAAAGTGGGACTAAGAGGTGTAATATTTCTTTATACTCTTAGGTTCATGAAATACGACTCATATCCATCAAACCTTAATCCTACATCTGCTCTACATTCTTTGATCCTTGCCACCCTTATTTCACAACAGACTAGAGTCAGGCTTTTCCGACTTTCCAAACAGAAAGGCAAGGCCCAGAGTGGATAAAGGACTTGGTGTGATCACTCAGCAAGATAATAGGTGAATTAAGCTTCTAAATCCAGCTTCTACTTTAGCCCATGGGAAAAGTGGGGAGGGAGGTGGTTACCCTGGGGGTGAGAAAAACACCCCATAAAGGGAAATACCTTGAGGATCAGAGACTGGTGCACTCACAGTGGCTTCCAGGCAGTCCCAGCAGTGCTCATATGGACACAACAAATCTGTGGGCATATGGCCAGCATCCACCCTCACGGTGTCCTGGAGAGCAGAGGGGCTTGGGCTGTGCTGCTCTCTTAAATGGAAAGATGTACCAAGAACCCCAGCAAGCAGAGTTCACTCAAGGTCAGTTGAAAGCTAAATGGCAGCACATAAACTATTTTCAAGAGCAAATTTGGAGTGTACATCGATTCGAATCTGGCTGCACCAAACCAAAGGTGGGACCCCCACCACCACCAACAGGAGCGAGGGGAGGATTTTACAGGGAGAAGCAGAAGTGAAGCAAGTGTTGGGTGGGTAGGAGGTTCTGCAGTGGCTTTACTGGGGAAGCGTAGTTGGCTGTATGTGACTGCTCTGAAGTGTCAGTGTCCCAGATTGAAGTGCACTCACCTTGGCTGAGGTTGTGGTTTGCCCGTGCCGCTCCCAAGCCATCAGAGTCACCCCAGTCGAATGGTCTCTTGTTCAAATACTTTAACAGATCTCAGTTCAGTGTGGGTGAGTGTGGGGCAGGAAGCCAGCAGAAGACGGTCCAGCGGTTGCTACAAAAGTCAGCCTCCCTATGTGAGGCCCAAACTCACCCCTGATTCTCAGATTTCCTAAAGTGTTTAAAACTGACAGCGCCATCCATTTTAAAACCTGTGCCAATTAAAATTTTCTAGAAAACCTAGGTCTTAACATATGTCCTTCTACTCTTTAAAAACAGTCCCTCCATAATACTGGAGTTTCCCGGGTGGCTCAGACAGTAAAGAATCTGCTTGCAATGCAGGAGAATCAGGTTCCATCCCTGGGTCAGGAAGATCCCCTGGAGAAGGGAATTGCTACCCACTCCAGTATTCTTGCCTGGAGAAATCCGTGGACAGAGGAGCCTGGTGGGCTACACTCCATGGAGTCACAAAGAGTTGGACATGACTGAGTGACTAACACTTTCACTAGAAAATTACAAAATGACATTTCTTATTTGTTTATTTCAAATGGTGGTGAAATACACGTAACACAAACTTTACCACCTTTACCATTTCTAACCGTATAGTTCCGTGGCATTAGGTTCATTCACATTTTTGTGCAACCGTCACCACCAACCATCTTCAGAACTCTTTTCATTTTGCAAAACTGAAGCTCTGTGCCCATTAAACACTAACTCTCCCACCCTCAGTTCTTGGCAAGCATCATTCTATGTTTTGGTCTCTGTGGATTTGACTACTCTAGGTATTTTACATCTAAGTGGTACCTTATATACAGAATTGGTCATTTTGTTACTGGCTTATTTCACTTAGCAGAATATGTCATCAAGGTTCATCCACATTGGAATGTATCAAAATCTTCCTTTTTTCTGAATAATATTCCATTGTACATATATAACAAGTTTTGTTTATCCATTCATCTATCAATGAACACTTGGGTTACTTCCACCTTTTTAGCTACTGTGAATAATGCTGCTGTGAACGTAGATATATGAATATCTCTTTAAGACTCTGTTTCCGATTTTGGTGTGGTATGTATGCAGAAGGGGCATTGCTAAATCATTTGGTAATTCTATTTTTAACAGTGTGAGAAACCATCATACTGTTTTCCATAGCGACTGAAACTGCATTTCTTGAGGAATTTTCTGATATTTAGAATGATCAAGGAATGCAGCTGACCCTCCCCCATTATTCTAACGCAGAAAGGTTTATTGTCTTTATTTCTAGAAGGTGAGAGGAAACTTCACCTCCCCTCCATTAATCATCCATGATCTCCCGCATTGGCAGGTGGATTCTTTATCACTGGTCCCACCTGGGGAGATCTTTTCCTGTAATAGGACTTTCTTAATAGAAGCCAATGCTGTGTTAGATGTCATGTGCTATGGAGACCATTCAGCAAGTCCATGCTGGCCAAGACATGACAGGTGGGGAGTGACAAACTCAAACTGCAGGTAAGTGTCCATTCTGGGGAGATCACACAATGGAAACAGCCAGTAGGTAATCAGGTTACCACTAAGTGGCTGGCTGTTCCCCTAAGAATACCATATAGTATGGAGTCCAGACCTTGGGTATCCCAGATCTGTCCTATGTGAGTCCATTTCCCTGACCCTCCATTTTATCACCTATAAAATGGGGATAATAATAGAGTCCACTAAGGATTAAATGAGTGAATGCGTGTAAAGCACTAAGAACCGTGTCTGGCACCGTTGGATTTTGGAGGCATTCTGCACTCTATTACTATGACCAAAGCAGTTTCAGTAGTGTTCTCTGTCATTCTCCTGAGTTTCTACAGGACTTCCAAACAGGGGCTTGACAGCTTTTGTCTTGGGCTGTCTTTGTAAGCATGTCTGTATAACAAACAGCCTTGGAAGTTATTATGTCTGTCTCCAGGGCAGAGGGCAGATTGGATTGCTGTCCAGGACAATAATGAGAATGTTCCTCTCCAGGCAAATATTGAGCAGGTTATAAAACCCTGGAGTTGCCTACACTCAGATTCTTCAACAGTGACACAAATCCACCCCACATGCAGTATGCACCTGGGTTGCTCTGCATCGCTCCATGAAACTTGGGGGTTAAACAGAACCATTGCAAACATGAGGCTCAGGCTCCCTGCTGGGCTGTGAGTCATAGAGTTTTTGGTCTACAATCCAGGACTCCTGCAAGCACGCATGAAATGGTGAAAATTTTAAGCTTTCCAACAATGCAAAATTGTTGTCAGAGTCCTTGACAACCAGAAGTTGAAAGTCGGTTGCTACTGCTGGCAAATCAGATTCATCAGTGATGATTTCCAGGACTACCTTGACCCATATTGTCAAATTCATTCCCAGCCTCCCTCCAAGCCTTCATAGATCCCTTATCCAAGACCTAGTTCTGTATGGGACAGAACATGTGTGGGTGAAGTGTTTAGTTGTTCAGTCGTGTCCAACTCTTTGTGACCCGATGGACTGTAGCCCACCAGGCTCCTCTGTCCATGGGATTACCCAGGCAAGAATAATAGAGTGGGTTGCCATTTTCTTCTCCAGGGGATCTTCCCAACCCAGGGATCAAACCCAAGTCTCCTGCATTGCAGGCAGATTCTTTACCATCTGAGCCACCAGAGAAGCCCAGGTATGTGGATAGACCTGGGGAATTCAGACCAAGTCTCAGGGCTCACCTTGTTCAAGAAGCCCCACCAGACTCAGGTGCTACACTTTCCCCATCTCCACGGAGCCAAGTGGCAGGTTTTCCAGTGCCCTGGATATTAGGTCTATCAGAGAACGTTTATTCCAGGCCAGCATTTTTCAAACTGGTGGGATCAAAATACACAGCCACGACTGGCTAAGGTATCAGGCAAAACTGGCTTTAGTGTAGCCATCAGCAAACCCAAAGGAGAACTCCAGGAGAAACTGATGCAGGTCTAGACCTGCACTCAGCAGCCTCAGATTCACCACTCCGCTGCGCTTCCTCAAACACACTGCTCAATCTGGAGGATTTCAACAAGCAAGGCAGCACTGCGCTAAGCTCTGTGATAACAACCCTGTGAGATGCCAGGCCCATATCAGAGATGAGAAAGTTTCAGAGAGAAGGCATTTGCCCAGGATCACAGCTAGTAAATGGCAGAGCCGGGATTTGAACTGTCGCCCCTCCAAGAGTGAGGGATTTCTTTCCATTGCACCCCCCTCCGCCCCCAGATGCAACAGAACACCTCCCTCTCCTCATCAGGGCGCTGTTTCTCCACTGGGTTCCTACGTCAGCCTGTGGATTTCTCAAAGGTCCCCTCTCCCCTGGGACTGAGAGCACAGGTGCCAATCCCCCAGCTGAGAAGATTTGCTGGCTGGTTGTTAATTAGCAGGTACTTAACATCTAGAAGTCATTAATGCACCTGAAGTGTTTGACAGCAAATAAAGTACTGAACAGGCTTCCCTGGTGGCTCAGGGGTAAAGAACCTGCCTGTCAATGCAGGAGACATGGGTTCGATCCCTGGGTTGGAAAGATCCCCTGGAGAAGGAAATGGCAACCTGCTCCATAGGAAATCCCATGGACAGAGGAGCCTGGCAGGCTATAGTCCATGGAGTTGCAAAAGAGTTGGACATGACTTAGCGACTAAGCAGCAACAAAGTACTGAACTTCTGGCAGGACCAGCCTCCTGTCGCCTGCCATGGCACTGACTTCTCAGTAGGTCACTGCTTTCTTATCTTGGCCCCCTCCATCCCCTGAGACACATGGAAAAACAAGTCTGTCTTTGTCCTCTGGCTTTTATCTTCTTTGCCCAAGGCAATTCTACACTTTCAAGGGCTAAGCCTACAGTGAATCTTACTTGCAAAACTGGCTCCAGCTTTCAGCTGAGCCACTAACCTAGCCCCAGGTTGAAACTCAAGGCTGCCTCTCCAATTTGCATGTCTCAGGAGAGGAAGGTCTTTTCTACATCCTCTCCACCACTCCCTTCCGTCAGCTAGTTGGATGATGGAAGAGGCGGCTCAGAGCCATGAGATGAGCTCTCGAGAGCCCACAGCCTCTCCACCTGCGGGTCGCCCCAGCCCAGGGGTGAAATGTGCCCTCCCTTCTGGTTCCTCCAGCCCTTCCATTCTCTCCTCTGAAGGCCAGAGCACTGTGCTCAGCAGCAAGGGAGCCAGTACCACTGGCTGCACTCGGTTCCCATCAGGCCCCAGGTAAAGGCAGGCACAGCGCAAATCCTTCCAAGCACTCAAGGACAAAGCTAAAGGAATATTTTCTTCATCTACTCATTTAATATTTATGTATTTATTCATTTTTAACCATTTTAAATTGAATTATAGGGTATATATATATATATATATTCTTTTCCAGATTTTTTCTATTATAGTTTATTACAAGATACTGAATATAAGTTCCCTATGCTATACAGTGGATCCTTGTTGTTTATCTATTTTATATATAGTAGTGTGTACATGTTTATCCCAAACTCCTAATTTCCCCTACCCCCACTATCCCCTTTGGTAACCATAAGTTTGTGTTCTATGTCTGTGAGCCTATTTCCATTTTGCACGTAAGTTCATTTGTATCATTTTTTAGATTCCACATATAAGTGATGCCATATGATATTATCTTTCTCAGTCTGACTTATTTCACTTAGTATGATCATCTCTAGGTCCATCCATACTGCTGCAAATGGCATTATTCATTCTTTTTTATGGCAGAGTAATATTCCATGGCATACACATACCACATCTTCTTCATCCATTCACCTATTGACGGACACAGGTTGCTTCCATGTCTTGGCTATTGTAAATAGTGCTGCTGTGAAATTTGGGGTGCATGTATATTTTCGAATTAGAATTTTCTCCAGATATTTATTCAGGAGTGGGATTGCAGGATCACATAGTAGCTCTATTTTTAGCATTTTAAGGAATCTTTGTACTATTCTTCTTAGTGGATGCACCAACTTACATTCCCACCAACAGTGTAGGAGAGTTCCCTTTTCTCCATACCCTCTCCAGCATTTAGTATTTGTAGACTTTTTAATGATGGCCAATTTGACTGGGGTGAGGTGATATCTCACTGTAAAATTTGAAGGAATATCCTCCTCAGGTCCTTGCTGAGGGCTTTAGCATCACAGTGAAATGAAGCACTGACTGCTCACTCCTCTTTTTAACGTATAATTAATATAACATGAAAGCAATCATTTTAAAGTATACAATTCTGTGGCATTTAGTACATTCACAATGTTGTGCAACTGCCACCCCTAATAGTTCCAAAATATTTGTATCACCCCCCAAAAAAGAGACCCCCCCATTCCCCAAAGCAGTCATTTTCCACTCTCTCTCCCTCCAGGGGTAAGTCTCCAATCTACTTTCTGTCTTTGTAGATTTACCTGTTCTTGATATAGAGTATAAATCGATTCATACAACATGTAACCTTTCGTGTCTGACTTCTTTTACGGAACATAATGCTATTGAGGTTCATCCACGTTGTGGCATCAAATGAACATTTGCACACCCATGTTCATTGGAAGGACTGATGTTGAAGCTGGAACTCCAGTACTTTGGCCACCTCATGCGAAGAGTTGACTCATTGGAAAAGACCCTAATGCTGGGAAGGACTGGGGGCAGGAGGAGAAGGGGACGACAGAGGATGAGATGGTTGGATGGCATCACTGACTCAATGGACATGGATTTAGGTAAACTCCAGGAGTTGGTGATGGACGGGGAGACCTGGCGTGCTGCGATTCATGGGGTCGCAAAGAGTTGGACACAACTGAGCGACTGAACTGAACTGAACTGATTCATAGCAGCAGTATTCACAGTGGAAACAAACCATATGTCCATCAGTGGATGAACAGATAAATAAAATGTAGTATTTCCATACACTGGAATATTACTCAGCCATAAAAAGGGGTGGAGTTTCATAGAGACTGGAGGTAGAAAGGCAATTGGGGGAGTTATTGGTTAATGAGGACAGAATTTCAGTTGGGGAAGATGAAAAATTTCTAGAGAAGCTGATGGAGGTAAAGGTCGCAAACAATGTGCATGCATTTAACACCTTAAAAATGGTTGAGGTAAATTTTGTTATGCATACTTGACCATAATATAAGAAAAGGAATGGGGAACTGATAAATGCTACAATATGAGTGAACCTTGAAAACATCATGCCTGCTCCCCACCGTTGCCGCTTTTGTTTCATGTTTTGTTGTTATACAGACTAAGCCTTTAAAACAACTTCCAAACAGCTTCTGGATTTGAACCCCACACTGGTTGTCCTACTTACTCTCACTAGTATGTGTGTCAGCCATCACCACCATCATCACCACCACCATCACCATCACTATCACTGTCACCACCATCATTATCATTATTCACATTTAACACTGGAGGAAAAAATGACTAAAATTTCCAGAGTTTCCATTTTGCAAGATGAAAAAAGTCAGGGAGATGGATGGTGGTAATGGTTGCACAACAATATGAATTTATTTAATGCTCCTGAACTTTGCACTTAAAAATGGCTGAGACAGTAAATTTTCTTTGGGGCATCTCCCATAACTTTTCAAAGGTGGGGGAGGAAGAGGATTTTTCATGAGTTAATTTCATGAGGTTTCATAGCTATCAAGTGGCAGGGAGGGGCGCTGAATCACTAAGGATGGGAGGGGTGGGAAATAGTCTCGGATGGCCAGGGCCAGGCCAGAGTGATGGGGCAGCCCTGGGCCATGAGTCTAGGGACCAGGCTATGGGCCAGGCTCTGCCAACTGACCCTCAGGGTGACCCTGGGCCAGTCCCTTTCATTCATTTGTTTTTTTGGGGCTCTGAAAGTGAAGAAACTATGATTCAGAATGCATGCCTGTGGTCAGAGAACACCCTTATGGACGCCAAGAGCAGCCTCACAGAGAGAAGTCAGTTCCTTCAGTCCTGGCCCAGCATCAGATCTGGGGACAGAGCTCCTAATTCAAGCGGATGTGCCAGGTGCCAAGAGGAGTCCGAGGAGCTCCCTGCCTGCGGAGACAATAATGGTTTATGACTCTGAATTCACCGGAAGGTTAGCTAGGTCAAAGCGGGAGCTCGAGCGTTTGTTTAAATTTCTGTCCAAGAATCTCTCCACTTGTGGCTGGAAGATAATGAGTTCTGAGCCACGCCAGAGTCCAGCGCTCTGTGAGTTTGACACGATCTGCTCTTTGAAGAGAAATCCATGCATATTAATCACCAGAAAGGAAAAAAGCAGAGCAAACCACCATCGTTCACTCAGAGCACTGCTACGTGCTCGGCACTGGAGATAAGACAGAGGCAAACAGAGAGGTGACTGCCGGGCTTCTAGGAGTCTGCCTGCTGGTGGTGGATCCTGCCAGTGAGTTAGCAGGGATCAAAAGTCAGAGAAGAAAATAACAGAAGAAGGGAATGCGTGGCTGAAAACAGCCTCATCAGGGAGAAGTTGAGTCCTAAGGACCGTGTTTCCCTGGGTCACCATGGGCCATGCTGGGACCTTGACCTACCCCTCTACCCCTGGACTGTAAGAGCCCAGAGAATAGGGATGTGGTCTGGTTCATTCCTGTATCACCTATGCTGCCATGGTGGCTGGCATGGAGTGAGTGACTCCAGGACCATCCTTGAGCTGCATGAGAGTCCCTTAGGATACAGATTAGAGACCAGAGCCTAGTGAGGTGGGGCAACCAGCCGGAATTCTCCCCAGTGAGCCCAGAGCTTACCTTACATTTCAGTTTCATCCAACATCTATTCTCTGGGCCCCTGTTACCTGCCCTCTCACCACCCAAAGCCCCATCTCCCTCTCCTGCTCGCTTCTCTCTAGCCACTATTCCTTCAGTGTCCCAGGCATAGTCCTACCCTAAGGGCCTTTGAGGGAGCTGTTCCCTCAACCTGGAGTTTCTCTCTCCTGCCCTGCTGACATAGCTGAATCCCTCTTATCATTCAGGGGTCAGTTCAGATGTTTCCTCTTCAGGAAACCTCGCCATCCACCCGATCAGTAGCCCCATTCCACCCCGAACATAGCTTTCGATGCCAGTCCTCTACTCTGTTCTGTCCAGAGCACCTCTTCCTCCCCATGGTTTCCCTGCTTTCCTTGACTACCAGGTTATATTCTGCAGCCCCAGGAAAATGTGAGCTCCACTGGACTGAGGGCTTGCCTGGGACGTTGCCTCTGAGGGGGACTGCATGATGTCACAAGCTGCAAAGAGAAGCCGGCTCCCACAGAACAAGGACCTGGTTTTGGAGCTTCTCTACAAAGGACAGACAAACCCAGCACAGAACGTGGCACATCCATGAACACTCAGGAGAGACGAGATGGATGGAAGGTGAAGATGAAGGGGTAGAGAGAAAAAGGAAGATGGGGAGAAAAGCAAAAAGGAGAGAGAAGGAAAGGGAAAGAGCAGGGAAAGGAAAGGGAAAGAGAAGGAGAAACTTGGCCACTGTTCCCAAAGGCCTCATGGACTATGGAGACAGACTTGCAAACAAATGATCAGGGTGAAGTACGCTATGTGCTAAGGTACAGGACAGAGAAGATGGAATGCTTACACCCAAGGCAAGTCAAGCAGTATGTCAGAGAAGCGGTGTCACAAGAACTGGTTTTGAAGGATGGAGAGGAGTTCTCCAGAAATCGGGACGTCATTTCTAGAGGGAGACAACAACATCTGGAAAAGTCAAGAGTTATGAAAACAACGTAGGGTTGTTAGGCAAGCCCATCTGATGTGTGATTGGTGCAGAACAGGCAGTTGGGGAGGACAGTTGGAGAGGAGAACTGCCGAGAACAGCAGGACCATTGCTGAAAGTCCCTGGGTGCCAACACTGGGAGCTTGAACTTGATGCTGTAGGTGACCTGGGAGCAAGAGTCTTGTATTGGCAAGAGGCACAGTGATGGTCAAGGCAAGAAATGATGTGACTATTAGCAATGGTGGACAGAAAAGGAGAAGATTCCAGAGATGTCTGGGGGACAAAGAATAGGGTGTAGTGATCAAATATGGGGGATGAGGGAGAAGGGAGGCCTAGGAAGTGCCCGTGTTTCTGGTTTAGGGACCAGTGGGGCCACCTCTAAGCTGAGAGCCTGGAAGCAGCAGCTGCATCATCAGCACCAGATCAGGACCACCAGAGGCCCAGGGCTTAGAGCTGGGTGCAGAACAGCCTTTGATAAAGGGCCAGCTGCCAACTATCCAAACTAGAGAGAGCAGAGGGATCCGTGAGCCCTGCCAGCTCCCTTATATATTTAACAGGTCTCATAAATCACATAAAATTTTATAAATCCTACAAATTCTCTTTTTATGAAGCATGAAAATCACCTGTAAGACACCACCTGTGGTTGCAAGCAATCCCCTGAGAGACCTGGATTATTCTCAAACAGATGGATGTTCACCATCTTGGGGACTTGATGCCCCCTCCCTGCCCGGGTACCAGCACGTGTCTTCCCGAAGGTGAAGAACCACATGGGTTAAAATTCCAGGGCTGCCACTTCCTGGCTCAGAATTTGGGCATGACACATAAACTCCCTGACCCTGAGTTTCATCTTCTTTGAAATGGAGATGACATTTCCATAGGAAATTACATCTGTTCATTGATTCCCAACTTCCTCTAGAGGAGCTAACTCAGAATTTGGATTTGTGTCCCAGTGGGTGGCTCATGCCTCCTGGGATCTGTAGTCACCCTTCCCAGAGCTGTCTCCCTCAGGTTTCTGAGGGGCTTGGGGCCATGGAGTGGACTTAGTGAGAAAGAAGATTTCTGCTTTCTTTCCAATGTGTGTGCTCAGTCATTCAGTCATGTCCGACTCTCTGCGACACCATGGACTGTAGCCTGCCAGGCTCCTCTGTCCACGGAATTCTCCAAGCAAGAATACTGGAGTGGGTTACCATTTCCTTCTCCAAAGGCTTTTCCTGACCCAGCAATCAAACTCAAGTCTCCTGTGGCACCTACATTGCAGACAGATTCTTAACCACTGAGCCATTGGAGACGCCCTTATCAGGACCTAAACCCTCCCAACTTCCAGGTACCTATGAGCCATCTTGGGATGTCTGCATCTCTTGGGATGCAGACAGAGGCAGAAAAAAGAAAATCTGGTCTAAAATGACTGTCTTTCCCACCCTCCCACCAGCACACTTGGGACTCTTGGATACAGGCACTCCAGAAGTGTCTGAGTCCCCAGAGTCCAATCCCAGACTCTGAGCCCTGCCCACAGGGTGTGATGCCCCTCCTCCCTGGTATACACCCACCCTTGGTATTCAATTCCCAGCATTCAACAGTTTCACTACAACACCCTTTACCAACAAAGTAAACTCGAAGATTCTCATAGAATTGTAGTCAATCATTTAGCATCCATCCTCTGAGAAAATACGTACCTACAAAAAATAAAAGCAGATGCACTGACCTTTTAAAAACAAAACACTACCTTACTCATGACAACAAAATATACATATGTGTGTCTGGGAAAACATGCTGTGTTTATTTCTACAGAGAATCTTGGAGAAACCCCTGTGGGAATCCACCTCTATCCAACACCACATCCCTCCCTCTAACCACCCCCCTAAAATGCACCCACCTGCTGAGCTCTTGACACCTCCAGACCCTCAGGACCTCAGGACTCCAACTTCTGTCCAAGTCCAGTCACACTGAAGTCTGAAGCAAAGAAAAAAGTGCACCCCTACATACACTTATCAAACTATCCTCCCACACTTCAAACTAAGTGGGAAAAGCTAATAAGAGCTCTGCAATTAAGTAACACAACTGTAGATAAAGCCCTGTGTGACCCAATACATTTGCATGCCGTTACCAATCTTCATGGGCTTCCCTGGTGGCTCAGATGGTAAAGAATCTGCCTGCAGTGTAGGAGACCCAAGTAAGATCCCTGCGTTAGGAAGATCCCCTGGAGAAGGGAATGGCTACCCACTCCAGTATTCTTGCCTAGAGAATTCCAAGGACAGAGAAGCCTGGCAGGCTACAGTCCATGGGGTTGCAAAGAGTCAGACACAACTGAGCAACTTTCACACACACACACACACACACACCAATCTTCATAAGCCCAGGGTGAGGGAGTGTCAGCCAGGTAGACTGATCAGAATCACCTCTTCTGGTTGCAAAGTAATGTAGCATCACAAAACAACCAACTGTTTCTATTTAAAACTGTGATATTTGGGGACTTCTCTGGTGGTCCAGAGGCTAAGACTCCGAGGTCCCAATGCAAGGGGCCCGGGGTCCTTCCATAGTCAGGGAACTACTCCCATATGCAAGCATGTGCTTAGTTGCTCAATTGTGTCCAGCTCTTTGCAACCCCATGGACTATAGCCTGCCAGGCTCCTCTGTCCATGGGATTCTCCAACTCCTGTTTGCCAACTCCTGTTCTTGGCCACGTGCAACCCCATCTCCAAGTGAACCTCCCTCTCTAGCACATACGTCCTTCTCATGCAGAATAGGAAATTCTATCTTTATAATATTGCAATAAAAAAATTTTATTGGAAGGTAATTTCTTTACAATATTGTGCTGGTTTCTGCCATACAGCAACATGAATCAGCCACAGGTATACATATGTCCCCTCCCTATTTAATATATATGTGGTTAAGTAAATATCCAATAACATCTATAGTGGTTAAATATAGTATGGCATAGATTACTCAACCATTATTTATTATTCTATTTGACAATATTACCTTGCTGTGTACGGGGCTTCTAGCTAGGAACTGGAGACACAACAGGAAAGACACATACGAGGTCCCTGCCCTCAGGGAGTATATATTCCCACCATTGCTGTTCCCGATTCAGTCGTGGTTAGCTTTGTCTTTAGTTTTCTGGAGTATTCTTTCCATCTGTCCTCAAATAGAATGTGTCAAAACATATGTCCCAGTTTGGGATTCTGAAATCAGGGCTTCGTGGTCATAAATATCCTTTTTCTTTCTGATAATTTCTTTTGGATAAATTCCCAGGAGTGGCGTCACTGCCCCAAGCATGTAAACTTTTTAAGGACTCGTGAGTAATAACGTTCATCACTCAGTCGTGTCTGACTCTTTGCCACCCCATGGACTGTAGCCCACCAGGCTCCTCTGTCCATGGGTTTCTCCAGGCAAGAATACTAGAATGGGTTGCCATTCCTTTCTCCAAGGGATCTTCCCAACCCAGGAATCGCACCCAGGTCTCCTGCATTGCAGGCAGATTCTTTACTGTCTGAGCTACATAACCTGTCTTAGTACAGATTATGAAATTGCTTCCCAAAGAGAGACATCCAGTTCATACGCCGCCACCAGCATTGTGTGTGTCATGATTATACCTCAACTGGGTCAGTCCTGGGTGCGATAATTATATTTCTTAATGCACGCTAAATTAATAGGTGTAAAATTGAATCTCGTTCTAATTTGCATTTCTTTGATAGTTATGAGGGTTGAACACTTTCCCTAATAAATATACACTCAGATTACTCCATTCATGTATTCCTTCATTAAAAGCATCGTGCATTAACCCTGTACTGCATACCACACACTTGCCAAGTGCTGAGGACTCAGAGATACACCAGCAGAATTCTTACCTTCAAGGATCGTGCACCCAGAGTAGAAAGCAAACAAGTAAACCCAGAGTCCCAATGCAGTGGGATGGATCACACACTAGAGAGAGGCCCAGGGACTGTAGGGGGAAGAGGAGGGGCCAGGGAGACGACAGAGACGGGAGCCCCAGCCCCTGACCCAGGACAAAGGAGCGCCTCAGCTGTTTTGGACGGGCCTTTGGCAGCTGGTTGAACAAATCTGAAGGCCTTTCCTGCTTATGGCTAATCATCTTCTTGCTCTGGGTAATGTCCCAGCGCGTTCATTGTTCTATTTGTATGCCTGCACGTCTGTGTGTCTGGTGTCTATGTGCATTTGACCTGTGGAGGTCCTGCTCATGCCTCTGGGTGTGGATCTGAGTGCCTTTGTGATTTTGTGATTTCCAGGACATGTGAGCATGGGTATACTGGGGTGCCGTGCTGTGCGGTCTGCAGTTCTGAGCCAGGCAGTTGAGACATATGGGCCTGGGTTCCTGGGAGTGAAGGGAAGCAGGATTTGCAAGGGCTTCGGCTAACCGAGGTACCCAGCTTCACTGACCTCTGTTGGCCACTGGTCCTGCCCCAGTCAAGCTGGCCTCTGTCTGCCGTAGGGTGCGGAAGGCCGCCCTGGCCTCTCTGTTTACATCATCCCAGTCAAACGCAGCATCTTGAGTTTTTAGTCTTCGTCAACTAAATCCCTGCTGAGTTCAGAACCCTCCCCTTTTCACAGCCCTCTCTGAGATGGAGAACCCCAGAAATGGAAAGGCTAAACAGAGTTCATCCTCTTGAGTCACTGGAGAGTCTATGAGGGGCCCCTGGCCCGCTTCTGGCCACCAGAGGCCAGCATAAGAGGCAGGGTTACCTTCTGTATGTACTGCCATGCCTGGGACTCAGATGGCCCCTGGAGGACCAGCCATTGGCCCCAGAGGTGGAGAAGGGACAGAAATGACATTGCCTGCTCTGTCAGAGGGCTGGGAGTCCAGTAGCCATCTGCTTAAAAGCCTCCATGAGTGCCTATTGATGGCCATGCTTTGTTACTGGAAATAAATCACCAGGACAAGGCAAGTGCTTCACTCCCTGCTCCTAACTCAGCGCCTTCTCCCTTCTCTAAACACTGTTAGCATTTTTACAGAAGAATTTATTGAGATGTAATTCACATGCCATACAATACACCATATAACGTGTTCAGTTCAGTGGTTTTTATTATATTCAGAGAGTCATGCAACCATCACTACAATCTAATTTTAGAACATTTTTATATGACCATTAGCAGTCATTCCCCATCCCACCCTTCCCTCCAACCATAGCCCTAAGTAACTCTGATCTAATTTCTGTCCCCATAGATTTGCTCATTCTGGCTATTTCATACAAGCGAAAAATATGTGGTCCTTGGCAACTGATTTCTTCAACTTAGCATAATGTTTTCAGAGTTCATTCACAGTATAACATGAATGAGTACCTCAGTTCTATGTATTGCCAGATATTATGCCGCTGTGTAGAGATCACAGTTTATTCATAGATTCATCAGCTGATGAACATTTGGGTTGCTTCCACTTTGAGACTGTTGTCAATACTGCTGCCATGAACATGCCTGTACAAGTTTCAGTATATGTTTCCATTTTGCTTGGGTACACACCTAGGAGTGGGATTGCTGGATTGTATAGTAACTCTGTGTTTTACTTTTTGGGGAACTGACAAACTGTTTTGCCAAGTGACTGAACCATTTTATATCTCCACCAGCAGTGAACCAGAGTTTTGGTTTCTCCACATCTTCACCGACACTCCTTATCTTCCATTTTTTCAGTAATAGCCATTGTCACGGGAGTGAAGTAGTATCTCATTGTACTTTTGGTTTGCATTTCCCTAATGCAATTTTGTGTGTAACATTTTTATACAGATTTTCGTGTCTTTAATTCATGCTCATGTATACGTATGAAGCTTTGCTGTTTTTTTAAAAAAAATACATGCTGGTATCCCCCACTTTTTGAAGGTTTGCTTTACCCCACTTTTCTTTTAGGAAAGACCTATATTAGTAACTGTTTTTGCTAATGGAAAGATATCTGAAGAGGATTTTCACTTTTATACAAAAAAAAACTAAAAGTGAAAAACCAAAATAACATTCGCATTCATTCTGCAGCCAGCTGTTATAGCTCAGAGCAGTGAGAGCTACACCATCAACCTCCTTCCCTGGGAACCACACTCGGCATCTCAGCATCAAGCCAGCATAACTTTGAACTATGTCCATAAGCAATCTATGCATTCCCTTGATTTATTTTGTGCATCCGTTAGCAAGATATGTTCTAAGGTAATTGCTTCTTCAGTTTATGTCATTTTAGCTTATGGAAGGCTTCATAGGAACTCTCTACTTTGGGGAGATGGGGGAAACCTGTAAACACAGGAGTTCACTCATCCCTTATTATCTGCAACTTACTTTTTCCCTTAATGTGCCTTGGAAATGTTTCTACATTAGTAACACACATCTGTATCACTCCGAAGTAGGGATTGTTATTCAGTCGCTACGTCGAACTCTGTGACCCTGTGGACCACAGCACGCCAAGCTTCCCTGTCCTTCACTATCTCCCGAAATTTGCTCAAACTAATGTCCATTGAGTTGGTGATGTGGGATATATCATAATTTTTAAACAATCCCCTGTGAATATACATTTAAACTGCTTTAAATTTTCACTATCACAATTAACACTTCAATGGAAACATTCTCTGATATCTGTTTTTGTGTATGAGTCACTGCAGATTTCCTAGAAGTAGAATTACCCCTTCAAATAATTAGAACATTTTAAAATGTGGTAGTGTTTAGTCATTCAGTCGTGTCCGACTCTTTTTGATCCCATGGACTATAGCCTGACAGTCTCCTCCGTTCATGGAATTTTTGAGGCAAGAATACTGGAGTGGGTTGCCATTTCCTCCTCCGGGGGATCTTCCCAACTGAGGGATCAAACTTGCATCTCTTGTGTCTCCTGCATTGGTAGCAGATTCTTTACCAACTGCACTACCTGGGAAGCCCCCATATACAGTGTTCATGTGTGTTCAGTCGCTTCTGTCATGTCCAACTCTGTGTGACCGATCCTATGGACTGTAGCCTGCTAAGCTCCTCTGTCCATAGGATTCTCCAGGTAAGAATACTAAAGTCAATACCCATCCCCTTCTGCAGGGAATCTTCCCAACCCAGGGATCAAACCTGTATCTCGTGCATTGCAGGCAGATTCTTGACCATCTGAGCTACCAGGGAAGTCCTAAGACCCAGCAGGGTGATGCCCAGTGAGACTGCAACATTGTTTTTTTGTTACAAAAAAAGATAACAGTTTTTGAGAATGTAGACAGATTGTCCTAACAATTAGATCTATCTATACACAGAGTAAACCTTCCCTGGAGGCAGTGCATTCCTGTATTCCTTTTCTCAGGAAGTATATAAGCAGAGACCTGACTTGGTAGAGATGCTCTAGAAAGTTCAAACAGGAGAGGGGCTTAACAAGACAACTTTTAAGATCTTTTCCCACCCCAAGAGCTCATGAGTCTATGAAAGGCCTGCACTAAATGAAGGATTTCCCAGTTCATATCTGCTGTCACTTTCACTCAATCCTGGCTTAGCAGTGTATTCCAAATGTAATTGGGGTCCCAGATGGACCAGTCTCTGCATAAGAAGGGTTCAAGGAATCTGTAGCCAGACATAAAAATATACCTGAAAGCAATTGCAAATTATGCTTACCCTCTTGAGAAATCTCTAAAGGGAAAATGTGTACATGTATTCTGGGAGGTCAGAATATATGCTCAGTGCACAGCAAAAAAGCTTAACAATTCTTTCTCCTCCAGCTGCCACACTCAATATCCACATATTTGGCAGCTATCCCTCAAATACCTTTTTCTTCCCCCCATTCTAAGTCTAGTGTAATATGCTTCCTTCCCTTCCCACCCTCTCCTTCTCAGCCCCTGAGTTCTTTTTCTCCTGGGAACAGCTCGTCCCTTTCTGATGCAAATCTCCTGCCTTTCCCTCTGCAGTCCCCAGCCTTTCTACCTGGCTTCAACTCTGCCTTAGAAAAGATGAGTGAGGAAGTAGCTGGAAAGGCAGAGCTCTACTTAGTAGGCAGGGTTGCCAGGAAACTGAATGGGCAAAGCAGAAATTCTCTTTAACCATAGAAGGAAGTGAGTGAGAACAGGAACATTCACACATTTTGTCCCTTAGTAGGTGCTAAGCACACACACCTGTTTGGGACAGTGCAGAAGAACCCAACTGAATTCAATCAAACAAGGTGTGATTTTGGAAACAACCAGCCATTATGTGATATTACTGTGTTTGATGGAAGGCAGCTCAATTATTTTCTTAGGTGGCCTTGTGTGAATGTGTGTGCTGACAGACAGAGGAGGTACTAGAAAGTCCTTGGGGTTGATTGATTTCTATTCTAGAAATGGGTTTTTGTCTCTGGGAGATCCAGAGACAATGAAAGACTTATCCAACATTGCATAGCAAGTAGGTATACAACTAGAGATGTGGCTAGGACCAGGTCCTCCACTTAGGATCAGCCACACAATTTGCAGGGCCCAGTGCAAAAAGAAGGGCTTCCCTGGTGACTCAGATGGTAAAGAATCTGCCTGCAGTGCAGGAGATGAGGGTTTGATCCCTGGGTCAGGAAGATCCCCTGGAGAAGGGAATGGCTATTCACTCCAGTGTTCTTGCCTGGAAAAATCCCATGGTAGGCTACAGTCCATGGGGTCCCAAAGAGCCAGACATGACTGAACGACTAACACTAATGCAAAATGAAATGTAAGTTGCCTTTGTTAAAAAGTAATTAAGAATTTCAAGACAGATACAGCAGAGTATTTAGCATGGGCCCCTCTGTCACTGCCCAGGTCACAGGTCCATGAAGTTGGCCTTGCCCATGACTCCCAGCCCTGGGCTCACCCCTTCCATCAGCACAGCCCACTTTTGATAAAAACTAGGGGAGAAGAAAGATGACACGTGAGTGTAGCGTGGCCTACAGGTTCACAAAGTCAGTGGTTCTCAAATTTTGCTACATGATGGATCACCCAGGGAGTTTGTAAAAGTCCCAAATGCCAAGGCTGCCCCAGGAAAAATTAAATCAGAATCTCTGTGAAAAGGACATAAGCATCAGTATTTTATGTTTTTAACTTCCCAGATGATTCCAATACACAGCCAAGTTTGAGATCCACAGATCCCCAGAGGCACAAACCTGAAGGACAAGCATCCTAAGGGTGGGGACCCCAGAATGCTGCCTGGCAGCCAGGCCCTCTTTCCGGCCTTGAGCGGGGGCTCAGGCCCAGTGCAATCTAATTACTGTCCCTTCTCATTAACACTGGCAGAGCCCATACTCTGGAGACGACTGAATACATAAATAAGTAGATCTGAGCCCTTTTTAGCTTATACAGGTTTCCCTGATAAATATGTATTCAGGGAAATTTCTAAGAAACGTAATATTATGTCTCTTCAGAATTGTTCGAGCCTATTGGGAAAATAAATATTGACGAGACTCATCAGATGTGTTCCGCTTGCTTGGCAGTCAAGAAAGAGCTTCGAATTCAGCCCTGTTTCCTCTCACCATTGAGGAGAAGGCATCAGAGGGGAAAGCAGTCTTTCTACCTCCCTGCCTGACACACACACATTGGCTGAGAAAGAATACCCTCTGCCCACCTTCCTAGGCTGTCAGCAGCTGTGCCTAGTCCCAGCACCCCAGCTATCCAGCTGGGTGACCTTGGGAAGACACTTCTCCTCTCTGGATCTCGGTGTCCTCTTCTCCTGAAGACTACAAGCCTCCCAAGGCAGCTCACTCCCTTCCCTGGACAGCTCAGACTTCTACAAAGTTCTGCCTGACTGCGCCGTCTCTGTCCGCCGGCTCTTCATCTTGCCACAGCCACCTGCAGGGTGCCGTGACATCTGTTTCCTCAACCCAGAGAGAGCTCTGAAGGGTTCCACAGGTGGGGCCCAGGCTTCTGACCCTCTCTTCTGTGGTTTGAGCCCTGGCCCCCGACTGAGCTGACTCCTCCCTCTCCTTCCTGGCTGCCTCCAAAGTTGACATCATGTTAACTCTAAAAGCATCTTCTGAAGATCCTAAAGGAAAAGTTTACAAGCTCCCATTTCGGGAAACTGGATGGAAAGTTTGAGCCACAGACTGTTTCAGATGTGATTATTCAAACAAAATTTTCGTAAACATCAAGATTTTTTGCCAAGAGCATAATAAAACAGGGAGAGGGCTGTCACGTGATCAATTGCTCCAAACACCACTGCCTGTTCCCATCTCCCCTTTTAAGTGAATCACTCGTTGCCCAAAATCTAATGAGGAACAAGGAAGCAGAGAGAGTTGGGTTGGTTTTGTGCTGTTTGGTGTGACACACTGAGTTAGCCAAGCATCCACCGCAGGACACAGCCCTGTTCCAGATGTCACTAGGACCACTGGGTTGAATTTCACATAGCTGGAGCGGAAGTGTGTGATTGCAGATGGATGGGTCAGAAAGACTGGTACCAGGTTGTTAAATGGGCAGTGAGACCCTGGGTGTGAGAACCTCCCCCAAGAAGTGGCCTCCTGGGAGTGGAGGGGCCATTGCCTCATGCAGAATCCCTCGGTTTCATCAAAGAAAAGCTGAAAGAGATGAAATCATTATATTGAAATCTCTCCACTTTACAGATGGCGAAAGTAAGACCGTGACAGCTATGACGTCCCACAGGAATGGGATTATGCAGGAATCATGAAGGTCTGATTTGAACTGAGTCTTGGTGGTTACAGCTGGGACTTCACTGTGTCCTGGGAGTGGACAGGAAGTGCTTCCTAGGACCCCAATACCTGTTATCCATGGATGCATTCCAACCATCCCAACTCCTATGGCTTAAAGCAATACGAAGAATAACACTGATATTATTTCTTCTGATGCCAAGGGCAGATGGGCCCCAATGGCCAGTTCTATTCCATATGGTTTAGCCGAGGCCACTGGCATGGCTGCACTCAGAGGTGAGCTCACAAGAGGCTGGAACATCCTAGGTGGCTTCTCTACCTCCTCCGTGTGGCCGCCCCTCATTCATCAGGCAAAAGCAGAAGCTGCCAGGCCTGTAAAGGCAAGTGCGTCACCTCTAACACATTCTGTTGGTGGAAAGCCCATGGTAAACCCAGCGTCCATGTGGGAGGAGACTACCCCAGACAGTGTCTCAGGGAGGCAGGGGGGACAGGGGCTGTCAGCTCAACAGTCAGTCCACTCCATGCCTTCCTGGGAAATGCCCACCCTGAGCCCTGCTGCAGCCTAAGCACTGACCTGGCCACACAATGACCCCGACCACAAACCAAGCCAGCATCCTGGCCACCGATTAGCCATGTCCATGGCTGCCATTGAAATCCACTCCTGCTGGGCCCCTCAGGAGCAGGACGAGGGTGAATAATGAGAACACATGCAGAGACAAGTTTGAACTTTTAATCTCACAAAGGACTTTGGCAGAGGCGGCTGGAGAGGAAGCAGGCTACCTCAGGAAGGAGGGATGTCTTTGTCACTGGAAGCATGTAAGGACACTTGAAATGGTTACTTAGTAGAGGTCTGTGAGTGTGTGTGTGGCAGGGGGAGGCCTCGGGGAGAACATGGGGACCTGTAGACCCTTGCACTGACCCTGAAAGGGCAGAAGAACCCTAGCACTACAATTCCCTCCCTGGCCTGGAGCCCCAGGCCAGAGAACAATGGTGAGGAAGTCCTGGGACCTGGGATCTAGGAGCTGGGACCAGAAACGACCCCAGGACCAGTTCTCATCCAGCTTCTATCCTTGAATCACTATGACAGGATGGCCTTCCAATTAGTAACCCACAGATAATAATCGATGAACATAATCAATTCCCCATGCAGAGTAACACTTTACAAATTCAAATCACTTGCAGAACATCCTTCAGCGGCTCCCTGTCTTCCCCCTCAGCAAATCCCAAAACTCTCAGCTCTTCCCGGACTATTGTAGCCCTGACACTATCATCTTTCCCTGGCCACTGCACCTCACTCCCTGGGCTCCAACCACAGGGGAAAGAATTAACATTCCCCAAATCCCAAGACCACCTACATCACAAGCATCTACATGCATGCATGCCAAGTTACTTCAGTCATGGCCAACTCTCAAGACCCCATGGACTGTAGCCTGCCAGATTCCTCTGTCCATGAGATTCCCCAGGCAAGAATACTGGAGTAGGCAGACATTCCTTTCTCCAGGGAATCTTCCCAACCCAGGGATCAAACCCAGATCTCCTGCATTTCAGGTGGATTCCTTACGATCGGAGCCACCAGGGAAGCCCACAAGCTCTACATGAGATTCTAATTTCTAGGATGACCTTTTTCTTTCTCTAGGTGGAGTAAAAGCTATGACAAACCTAGACAGCGTATTAAAAAGCAGATACATCATTTTGCCGACAAAGGTCCATATAGTCAAAGCTATGGTTTTTCCAATAGTGATGTAAGGATGTGAGAACTGGACCATAAAGAAGGCTGAGCACCAAAGAATTGATGTTTTTGAACTGTGGTGCTGGAGAAGACTCTTGAGAGTCCCTTGAACAGCAAGGAGATCAAACTAGTCAATCCTAAAGGAAATCAACACTGAATATTCATTGGAAGGACTGATGCTGAAGCTCTAATACTTTGACCACCTGGTGTGAAGTGCCAACTCACTGGAAAAGACCCTGATGTTGGGAAAGATTGAAGGCAGGAGGAGAAGGGGACGAAGAGGATGAGATGGTTGGATGGCATCAATGGACATGAGTTTGAGCAAACTTTGGGAAATGGTGAAGGACAGGGAAGCCTGGTGTGCTGCAGTCCATGGAGTTGCAAAGAGTCAGACATGACTTAGCATCTGAACAAGGTGGAATAGGGTGGGCAGAAAACCTAGCAAGGAGCAGAAACCATAGTAGAGGGTAGTTTCCTAGAGCAGCAGTCACCAATCTTTCTGTCACCAGGGACTGGTTTCAAGGAAGAAAATTTTTCCAAGGATGGGGCAGGGGTGGGGGTGGGGGCATGGGCATGGTTTTAAGATGATTCAAGTGCATTAGAAATTTTTGTGTACTTTATTTCTGTTATTATTATATCAACTCCACCTCAGATCATCAGGCATTAGATCCCAGAGGTTGGGGACCCGTGCCCTAGGGATGTCAAGGAAAGCAGCGAAGACATCTAATAATTTACATGCTTCCTATATACTAGATGTTGTTCTAAGACCTTTACATGAAGTATTTTAGGCAATCCACATAACAACCTTGTGGGGTAGCAGGTATTTTTATCCCCATTTTATGGGTAGGGAAATTGAGGCTCAAGCAGATGAAGTTACCACACTCAAACACAGGCTCACATGCATGTATGACTGAGATGGACAACACTTTATATCTCTCTGTCCTCATACCTACCATGCCCCTTTCTTTATCCTCCCACTTACCTGAATCTCTGCAATAGTCATCTCTTTATTGAGAAAATATTTATTCTTTTTTTGCTTATTCAAAAGTATTTATTGTGTCTATTATGTTTTCTTGTGTGCAGAATCACTCCTGACTCATCCTTGACTTGCAGCATCAACTGCAGGCCTTTTATGAAGCAAAAATTGGGTAGAAGTTTGTTGGATGGATGGAGAGACAGATGATTGCATGATAGATGGATGAATGGATGGGTGGGTGGACAGAAGGATGGACAGATAAATCATGGGTGCATGCCTGGGTTAACAGGTGAAAAAACATGCAGAGGAAGATGGAAGGAAAGAGGATGGATGGAGGGTAGATAGATGAGGGGAAGATGGACAAGGATTGCTTGGATGGATGGTGAATGGGTGGTAGGGCGATGGATAGGTAGCTAGATGGATGGGGGATGGATAGGTCAATGTCATCATGAAACTCTAGTTTGATTACACTGATTGGGAAATGAAACTTTAATGCCCAGAAGCCCCTAGCTGAGCCCTTCCCAAACCCAACCAGCCTTTCCCTCTGTTTCAAGAATCGATGGGGTTTTCCCTGTCCACTGCCCCATTCCCACAGAGGCCATTTGTTTTAAGTGTCCAGGGCAGCTCTGTGGTGGTGCAATTAGTCCTCATTAGCAGCCACTGTAACCGGACTGTAATTTCCAGGCTGTTGGACGGTAATTGCACAGCAACAGCTCGGCGAGGCTCTGCACCTGTAATGACAAGCCGGGCCTCTTCCTCTCTCCACACTGCTCCGAATGCCAACAAGCAGGTGAGCTCCTGATGCCATATTAGTGCGCAGCGATTTTCATTACTAAATGACTCCAGGGCTGTCCAAATGAAGAAAGCAATTAGGCCGATCAGGGGAAGACAAAGCCTCCCTTGATGAGCATAATGATGACACGGGCGGAATCGCTCTGGCCTGAGGCAGAGTGTGAAATCAAAGAGCCCCGGGCTCCACTGTGGTGCAAATCAGCCTGGATCAGATTGTCCCCTTTGCCTATCCCAGACATCCATCGCTGCCCCCCTCCCCCGACCCCGGGGCTTCGGCACCCACAGAGGAGAAACAACCAGTATTTCCACATAATTAGAAGAAATTGCATATCCAATACCCCTTACTGAGATTAGTAGTTATAGAGTGGACGCTTTCCAAGAAAAATGTTAGTCATTGAAGAGGAGTTAAATAACTGTGAATTAGTTGCTGAAAAGTCCAAGCTCCTGAGCACAGCAATTAAGGTCCTCCTTGATTTCATTTGTGCCTTCTGCTTCAGCCATGGAATTCTGCAGCTTTTGTGGCGACACCGTGCCTCTGGGTGTTTGCACATGTTGTTCCACCCACCGGGAGTGCTCTGCCCTTCATCTGCCAAACCCTCACAGGCGTCACCCACTGACAGTCAGCTTAACCATCGAGGCCCCCCAGGGCCTCCCTGAGTCACACCCGTGCCTGTACTCTCCTCTAAACCATTTCTTCTTTTCAACCATGCTGTTAATTTGGCATTCCTGAAGAGGAAAAGTTAAAATTTTACATAACCTCCTGCTCCTTCTGCCTCTGTAACTCAACTTGCTCCTTGCAAAGTCTGGATCAGGTAGGTCACGTAGTCTCAGAAAGTGGGGACTTACAATATTAGAAACTGGAGCTTATCTCACTCACACTTGTCCTGCTCTTTGCAACTGCCCAGCCCCTGCAAACCTGCTTAATCATGCCAGTCTGCGTAAAGGTCAGGCATCCCCCTCCCCATCCTGACTTCTGTTCCTGCGCGTGCGAAACCCCTTAGTTTAAACCAGCCTATTAGCAGCTAGTGTTGCCCATTATAGTCTGTCTATAGAAACTCCATAACCCCTTTGTTCGGGGCTCAGAGCTTGGAGTATTAACTCCTCTGGGCCCACCGGTGTAATAAACCTGAGTTCTCCAACTCTCCGAATGTGGTGCTTGGTTTCTCAAGTACGGGTTTCTGCAACATTTCCACACATCCCCCGACCCCGAGACTATGAGATACCTCCATCTCTCTAGCACCCAGAAATCTGAGATCTTCCCAGGCAAAGGACCACAAACTAGGGTCCACGCATAATCCAGCAAGACTCTATGGGGCCTTCCTGGGACAAGCCCTCCCCCATTTCCTGTGCTCTAGCTCCTCTCTGAAGTACTGAGCTAATAGTATTTGATGCACATTTCCAGAGTAGTGCAGATGTGGAAAACCTCCCCATCTCCAACAAAAGGAAGATGCTAAGGACTTGATGACCATGAGCACATAGCCCCAGGCCTCCTGGAGCCTAAAGAATGATGTTCACTCCTGTGACACCACTCTGTTGCCTTCCCCTCAACCAGTCAGAGAATTGTGCACAAATTCATCACAGATTCTATGACCTCCACCCCCTCAACTGACTTTTAAAAGTGCTTCGTGGAAACCCTTGGGGGATCTCAAGGCCTTTTAGGGCAAGAAGCACCTTCTCACCTTGCTGCTGCTGCTGCTGCCAAGTTGCTTCCGTCGTGTCCGACTCTGTGAGACCCCAAAGACGGCAGCCCACCAGGCTCCATCATCCCTGGGATTCTCCAGGCAAGAATACTGGAGTGGGCTGCCATTTCCTACTTCCTGACCCAGGGATTGAACCTGCGTCTCCTGCATTGGCAGGCAAATTCCTTACCACTGAGCTACCCCAACACAAAATAAAAAGCTTTTTAAAAACAGAGAATGTCTAGGGCTCACCGTAAGCATCCTTAGTCAGTTTGGAACCACTTTCCACCTCCTACATGATCCTTCACACGCCCCCCTTTTCTGTTTCCCACTTTGCAAGTGTAATAAGTGTATTAATACCCTCCCTTCTCTCTGTTTTTGTTGTCATATCATTAACTTTTTGCATATGTTTTGAACGATGCTTAAAATGTTATCATTTGATTTTAGACAGTCAGTTGTCTTTTCTCAAATTCACAAGAGTAAACCATTAGCTGCGCTCCTTCCCTCCTGGTGATGACGCAAGTTTCCACCAGGTAACTTCGGATCATTTCTTTTCAGCCTGGAGAACACCCTTTAGGAGATCTGTACAGATTACCTGCCAGCAAAACCTTTTCTCAGCTTTCATTTGTCTAAAAGTGACTCCACGTCATCCTTATTTTTAAAGGATGTTTCGCTGAGTATAGAGAGTAAAACTGCCTGGGCTGACAGGTTGGGTTTTTCAATCATTTTAATGATATCATTCCTTTGTCTTTTGACCCCCACTCTTTCTGAGAAGTCCGTGGCAGTTCTAATTATTGTTACCTTAAATGGAATGTGTCTTTCCCCACCCCCACGCCCAGCTCCTTTCAAGATTTTCTCTATATTTAGCTTTGAGTGGTCTGACTATGACATAGGGAAGTGTGAATTTATTTTTCTTAGGAGTCTCTAAACTTTTTGATCCTGTAAGTCTATGCTTTTCTCTTCTTTTTAAAATCAATTTGGGAAATTTTCAGCTACTTATTTCTTCAAATATTTTGTTTTTGTTCAGTTGCTCAGTCATGTCCTGACTCTATGACCCTATGAACTGTAGCACGCCAGGCTTCCCTGTCCTTCACTATCTCCCCGAGTTTGCTCAAACTTATGTCCACTGAGTCAGTGATGCCATCCAACCATCTCATCCTCTGTCGCCTCCCTTCTCCTCCTGCCCTCAATCTTTCCCAGTATCAAGGTCTTTTCCAATGAACTGGCTCTTCGCATCAGGTGGCCAAATTTATTGGAGTTTCGGCTTCAGCATCAGTCCTTCCAATAAATAGTCAGGGTTGATTTCCGTTAGGATTGACTGGTTTGATCTTCTTGCGGTACAAGGGACTCTCAAGAATGTTCTCCAGCACCAAAGTTCGTAAGCATCAATTCTTCAGTGCTCAGCCTTCTTTATCTTATTCCTGACCAATTTTCATTACAGTCTCCTTTTAGAATTTCTGTTACATGTATGTTAGACTATCTGATACTGTCCGATGCCCTTCTGAGGCTCTGTTGATTTTTCTTCAGTCATTTTCCTGTCCGCTCTCTCCAGCTGGATCATTTCCAGTGATGTCTTCAAATTCACATACTTGTACTCCTATCACCTCTAGACTGCTATTAAGCCCATCCAGCAAAATTCCTATTTCAACTACTGTAATTTCTAGAATTTTCATTTCTTTTTAATTCCCTTTACTCTGCTGAAATTCTCTATTTGTTGACTCATTAAGACTGCATTTTCCTTTCATCTTTTGAACATATTTATATAGCTACTTTTAAGATTCTGTCTGTTAAGTCTAATATCTGGGCATCTCAGGGTAAGTTTCTATTAGTTTTCTTTTTTTTTCCATCATTATATGTTCCATTTTCCTGTTTTGTTTTGTTTTTGGTTTTTTGAGGGGGGGAGGTTTGGTGAGTGAATTCCTGGCCCACAGGCTATTTCCAGTCTCAGTGCACTGAGGGTGTCAGAGTTCTAGCCTCTATACACTGGTATCTCCATTTGATTTCTAGCTTTTGGAATTTATTATAGTGTTTTTAATATGCCTGGTCTTATCAAAAATAAGACAAAATTCCCTTTGTACCTGCATGTCATTTATATTTAACTCTCTGCATGTGTTTAGAAAGTGGAGCAGGAAGGTTCTAGTGTGTGCTGACTCCAACACCATGACCACAAGTCAAAAGCATTTTTAAATACAGCTATTGAAAGAAAATGGCTTTCGGAGTTAGTGAGTTGCTCCCACTGCAAGTATTCAAGGAAAACTTCTAGGCCCATCTGTTGGGAGAGGTGTAGAGGGGAATTGCTACATGTTGATGGGTCTAGAGCATATGAACCCTAAGGACTTGTTCAAACACATAACTTATTCAACACAAAAGTACCTAGCACAGAGTTGGCACCCAATCTGGGCTAAGTCGATTCAATCATGTCCAACTCTTCATGATCCTACAGACCATAGTCCACCAGGCTCCTCTGTCCATGGAACATGGACATGTCCATGGGGTACTTCAGCAGGAATACTGGAGTGGGTTGCCATTTCCTTCTCCAGGGGATCTTCCCAACCCAGGGATCAAACATTTCTTGAGTCTCCTGCACTGGCAGGCGGGTCCTTTACCACTAGTGCCACCTGGGAAGTAGTCATCCAAAAGATGCTTGCAAAGTAGGTAGTAACATACCCCATTATTATTACAGCCAAGCTCAGCTCATCACAGCCCAGTGTTGCAGCCTCTCCTCTGGGTAATATTTACCTTTAAGCAGCAAAGAGCTTTAGTCCCAGAGCCTAGGCTTGAAAACCCCTCCCACCATTTCAGAATAGAAAAGAAAATGTTTCTCAGCTGAAAATCACATTTGCTGGTTATGAAAATGATTCAGAACTTTTTTTTTTTTTACATTTCTGTATTGATTCCCAGCTTTCTTGTTTTATTGTACAATAACAGTCCCCAGGACAGAGAATATATTGCTGCGGAAACATAAGAGAATCTCTTCCCAGGGAATTGCCTGCATCCCACGTGCTGTGCCCCACTCGGATCCCCAGTTTCAAACAATAGCAGGAAGTTCCACAGGGCATCCAGGTTGCCTTTCTCTGTGGCCAGAGCCCTGGAGCTCAGAAAACCCACTGGACCACAGCTGAGGTCTGGCTGTTAGGTCTCACCCTAGTGGGGCTGACAGGAGATGAAGTCAGCGCAAGCCCAGCCCAGGGAAGGACCAGGTGGGACTCCAATCTGATTGGAGCCAGTGGGATTGTCATCAGCATCGCTACCTAATGGGCCTCACGTGGCCCCCTCTAGCAGATGCCAGAAATGGGTCCTAATTACATTCTTTGTGAAACTTCACATTCCTGCCTACCCCGAGTACAACTAAATGACTGAGTAATGGCTCCATAAATGGCCATCTGATTAGGCTGATCCCAAGGGGAGGGATACACAGACGGGCAGTGTGTGCGGGGCGCGAGCGCGGGGATCCCCATCCATCTCTGTCACCCGGGGCGCCCACGCTCGTTTGTCAGGCCCTGACAGGCGCTGGGTGGAAAGGGAGTAACAACGGGCCTCTTTGTTCTGCACGCACGCGGAGGACCCGGCTGCCTCCTCCCTCCTGCCAGCCACAGGAAAGTCGGTTCCGCAAAGCCAGGCAGGAGTCTTTAGGGGAAGAGGGCAGGGGCTTCAGAAAGGGGAGGGGCCCCCGAGACTTGGAGACCGAAAGAGGCTATGTTGAGGGAGGAGGCAGCGATGAGAAGTTCTCGAGACCCTCACACAGTCTGACTTCAGCTGCAAAAAGGGTCCAATTGCCTTCTCACATCCACCCCGGGACAGGGAGTGAGCGGCGCGCGGCCCCTTCCCCAGCCACTGGAGCGAGGTGGAGGCAGGGGAGCTAGGAGGGAGGGGAGAGCATGCAGACCACCCCCCCAGTTCCCTCTTCAGAGGTGGGTACCGAAAACCCAGGGGTTGACCCTAAACATCACTCCTCCCTGCCCCCAACACCCTGAGAGCCTGTGATGACGCTAGAACCACCGTGCAAGGATCTACCACGGGATCCACCACGGAATTCCACCACGGGATATGGCAGCCCCTCTACAGGTAAGAAAACCTGTCCCCACCTTGCCCCTCCCCCCCCCCCCCCCCACCGCACAGCGAAGAAATCTCTACTTTGACCATTTTCCCCCAGTGTGGAATCCCCTTAAGGAAAGGACTCCCAGGCTAGTCCAGGCTGACTAGAGATGAGACCGTGTCTCATCACCCCGCCCCTGCATCAGGGGTCATGCCTCGGACCAGTCAGGTGAAAAAGAAAAAATGTGTTCTAGATCCAGAAGCAAAAGAGGGTAGAAACAATCTGAAATGAAGGAAGACACAGATCCTTGATGCAGACAAGAACTGGGCCTCAGTTTTCCTTGCCCATAAAATGGGGACAATTCTTACCCTCTTCTCCCGAGTGTCTGTTCTGAAGATCTGGAGAGCTCACCTAGGAAAGTGTGGGACACAGTGTGGGCCTTACAGAGGAGGCGAGGGGCCAGTCGGATCTGGGAAGGACCCACAAGCTGGGAAGGACTCCAGTTTCCGGTTGGAGATCAGCTTTGCTCTGGGAGGCAGACACCTGTTACACGCGGGTCTGGGGTTAGGGGTGGGGCACTTGCTGTCAAGTCACTATGTGAGTGTGGAGATTACTTAAAAAACTGGAAATAGAACTGCCATATGACCCAGCAATCCCACTGCTGGGCATACACACCGAGGAAACCAGAATTGAAAGAGACACATGTACCCCAATGTTCATCGCAGCACTGTTTATAATAGCCAGGACATGGAAGCAACCTAGATGTCCAACAGCAGACGAATGGATAAGGAAGCTGTGGTACATATACACAATGGAATATTATTCAGCCATTAAAAAGAATACATTTGAATCAGTTCTAATGAAGTGGATGAAACTGGAGCCCATTATACAGAGTGAAGTAAGCCAGAAAGAAAAACACCAATACAGTATACTAACGCATATATATGGAATTTGAAAGATAGTAACGATAACCCTATATGCAAGACAGAAAAAGAGACACAGATGCATAGAACAGTCTTTTGGACTCTGTAGGAGAAGGTGAGGGTGGGACGATCTGAGAGAATAGCATTGAAACATGTGTATTATCATATGTGAAACAGAATGCCAGTCCAGGTTCGATGCATGAGACAAGTGCTCAGGGCTGGGGCAAAGGGATGACCCAGAGAGATGGGTTGGGGAGGGAGGTGGGAGGGAGGGTCAGGATGGGGAACACATGTACACCCATGGCTGATTCATGTGAATGTATGGCAAAAACCACTACAATATTGTAAAGTAATTAGCCTCCAACTAAAGTAAATAAATAAATTAAAAAAAAAAAATCACTGTGTGTTTGGTTTGCTCAGAGGTGAACCAGGAAACCAAAGCAGACAGGAGGATGGCTGATCACCAGCCGGCCTCTAGTGACCCACAGCAAATGGCAAATGTGCCCTGGAAACAAAGGAGACCTATCCATATCCGACAGAGCCCAGACCTGATCACAGAGGGAGACTCAACCTTGGCCCCCTGTACACTGAGCTCAGACTCTGTTCCCATCCTGACCTTGGACTGACATCTGACCTTGGGCACAATTTTGTCCCCATCCTGGCTGTGGACAGAAATCTGTTCTTCCCATCCTTCTCCCTACTCTGGCCCCATGGGACCTGGGTGAGACTGTAGACAATTCTGCGAAACCCATTTCTTGTCTTGGGGCAGAGGGGGCACAGATATAAACGTTTGCAAAAGCAGGATGTCCTTGCCCCACCTACCACATGCTGAAAGTGGGGAGTATTGGCAGTGATGACTCACCCCCCTCACCCCAGTCCCTTCTATCTCCTTTCACAAGAATAGAGATTTCATTGCCTTTACTTATGTGCCCAATTAAAGTGAAAAAAACATCAGCCCATCTGAGTGAGGATGGCAGACCCTGGCCAGCAGCCCTGTGATCAGAATCCATAGGCTTTGTGGATTTGGTCCTTTTTGCCACTTCCCAGCAAGTACCTCCCCATGTTTCCGGGATACCCCAGCCACAGAGGACCCTTCAGGCCACCTCATGGAGATGCCATTCTGGATCTGCTTCTCCTCCAGATTCGGTCAGTTACAATCTGTGACTCTCCTCCAGTGCCTTCCACTTTCACCCCACCTCCCCTGAAGGAGGGCATGGCAACCCACTCCAGTATTTTTGACTGGAGAATCCCATGGACAGAGGAGCCTGGTGGGCTACAGTCCATGGACTTACAAAAAGTCAGACACAACTGAAGTGACTTAGCACAGCACAAGCCAAGGACGGAAGAGGGGTGTCCAGGACCTTGGCTGTGGTCACAGGGATGTGGGATTCTGCAGTAGGCCTGGCATCTGCTAATAACAAGCATCCCAGTGATGCCTACATCCCAGCCAGGTTTGCTTGGCCGGATTTGAGTCCCAGCCACAGGTGATGGGTTCCCTTACCTCACTGCTCTCCACCCGGGCGCTCCTTCCCAATAAAGTCTCTTGCTTTGTCAGCATGTGTGTCTCCTCAGACAATTCATTTTTGAGTGTTAGACAAGAACCCACTCTTGGGCCCTAAAAGGGGGAGACTTTCCTGTAACATATGGGAGTAACTTGGCACTCCAAACTCAAGTCAGACAGGGGTGTTCTTCTGCCCCAAGCCCACTAGGTCCCTATTTTGCTCAGAGTGAAGGCCAAGGTCTTGGCAACGATCTGCAAGGCTCTGCCTCACCTGGCCCTCAGTCACAGGCTCACCTCACCTACTACCACTGACTCCTCACTAACTCTGGCCTCCTTTCTGTCTCCCAAAACATGCCAAGCTGCTCCGCAGTAGGATTTGTGTACTGGGTTCTCCTTCAGCCTGACTCACTCTGTCTCCAGGTAGCCACATGCCTCTAATTCCTTCACCTTCTTTAAGACTTTGTCCAAATGTTACGTTCTCAAAGAAGTCTCTCCTGACCACCATCACTTCAACTGAAAGCCGAGACACCCCTTTTCCCAACCTCCAGACACTTCTGATCCCCTTTACTCAACTCAACTCATTCTTCCCAGAGCATCTGTCCTGCTAGCAGACTGCATGATGGATTGACTCATTATGTTCATCAGTTGTCTATCTCCTCCAACAGAATGTCTGCTCCTGGCAGCAGGAAGCTTTCTCACTCACATAACCAAGCGCCTGGCACGTGGCAGGGGACTCCATAAGTTGTTGTTGAATAGATGAACCAGCCTGGGCTCTGGAGTCAAAAAGCCTAGGTTCAAGTCTCCTCTGTGACTTGGTACTCCATGACTTTGCTTTAGTCACTCTGCCTCTAAACCTCAGTCTCCACAGCTGTAAAATGGGGATTGTGTTATCTACCCCACAGGGTGTGTAGTAAGGAGCAGTGGCCATGCACGGGATGAATGGCAGCTCTCATGGTTATGATGATTGCATGTTAATATTCACATATACACAGATGCAGCTACATCCACAGCCAGTTCCTCTCAGTTGGCCATCCTCCACCTGAGCCCGGAGATGCAGCTGTGGACCAGGCATCTTCGAGGCCCATGGAATGCTGCCAGGAAGGAAGAGGAAAGCTCGGCCATCACAAGACTGCGATTCCAGTGCGTGGGGCTGGATTCTGAGGCCAGCACTCAGAAACACAGTTTCACATGAATGGACTCTCAACAGAGAGGAAATGATTTTAATCAGCTGAAGGAACACGAAGGTCATCCATCTTCCATTGTCCAAGGGGAAGAATTAATCTTGGGAGTGGGGTGGCAAGGCAGTGAAGAGAGGAAAGCAGGGGCAGATTTAAATGATAAAGAGAGAATTCTCCATAAAAGAACTGAACGAGAGGGCTGCGGGCCCAGAAAGCGCTGCTAGTCATAACTGTGTGTGCCCTTCTCGGCAGTGGGAACACACAATAATGATAAAAATCACTACAGCACCCTTTACAGATTACCAAACTCTACCGTATCCATCGTCTCATTTAATTCTCATAAAAACCATCTGAGGTCAGCAGCATTCGCTCTGTATCACAGGGAAGCTGGGAGTCACAGACATGCTGCCGAAATGGCCTTCAACACAGCACGGAGTCTTCATCAGCTGGTTCAAATAAGCTTTACGTTTCTGTACTTCTTTTTAACCTGTTTATTGACGACGCATGGCATACGCTCCGAAAAGCGCCTAATGGTGTTCAGGACCTGCTCCCCACCAAACGCGGCACCTTGACGTATGGGATATTTTAAGCTGAAAGATTTTGAGAAAAATGACAGAAGCTGGAAGGTCACTATGACCTTCTCCACCCCTCCTCCTTCTTCTCTGAAACAAATCGTAAAGCCTTCACGTGAGAGGTGCTCTCCCCACACCTGGAGGAAAGGAACATCTTTGTCCTTGCAAAGAGATGCCAAGAAGAATCCTAACAGACAGACCTTGCTACATTGCCCCAAGTTTCCTAACTAACCTCATACGCCTAACTCTTTTGTAGCCTCCCCAATTGCCCACTCTTCATCAAACTCAGCCTAAAATACTCAGTTCTATTTTCTGAGCCTTTGTTTCCTCCTGAAGACTCTCATGTCAGGTAAAACTTACATTCAATAAATTTGCATGCTTTTCTTCTCTTAATCTGTCCCTGTCAGTTTAATTTTCAGATCAGCCAAGCACCCTAAGAGGTTCAAGGAAAACTTTTCCCTCCCCTTCACGCCTGAATATACCCTCAACTTTCGCTAAGGAAACACAGCCTCATCAGGAATAGAACACCGTCAGCAACCCTTCCTGCTTCTGCCCAGTCACACCCTCCTTTTCCCCAAAGGTAACCCGACATCTGTCACCGTAGATTAGTTCTGCCTATGCTTTCACGTTCTATAAATGCAATCATTCAGAACCGTTCTCTTTTTCAACATTGTTTGTTACATGTGGTTAGAGTTCCTTCATTTCCACCGCTCTAGACTCCATTGTCTGAGCCTCACAAAAAATGGTCCTTTCTACTATTGATGGACATTTGAGTGGTTCAGGTGGTTACATATCAAGGAGGGAAATTTCTCTGTCATGGTATGTGGACTCTTTAAATTGAGTTTTCCAAAGGGCTTAGAAAGTAGCTTTGCAGAGCAGCTACATGAATGGACACTCCTACCACAGTATAAGAGTTTTGGTTGCTCTGTGTCTTCACCGACACTTTGTGCTGTCTCTTAAATTTCAGCCTTGCTGGTGGGTGTGCAGTGGTATCTCACTGGGATTTGAACCTGCAGTTCCCTAACTAACAAGGCTGAACTACTTTTCAAAAGCTTTTCGGCCATTGGGACAGCTTCTTTCATCCCGTGGCTGTTAAGTATTCTGCCCATTTTGTTCATTTTCATTTTTCTTATTGATTTGAACGAGTTATTTCTATATTCTGAAAATGAGCCCTTTGTTGGGAGTCTAAATCACAGATCGAAGGGATGAGAAGATTTTCTATTACCCCAGAGATTTGTCCCATGAAATTCTACCTTTCCCATAAACCAAATTCTCTAGTGTCCTTGAGTCTATTTCTGGTTTCTCTATTGTTTCATCCACCTGCCTACTCCTCCAGTATCAAGCTGCTTTAATTGCCGAGTTTCAGATGTTTTTGTATTTAATCAAACTGGCCCCATGTCAGTTTTTTTCTGAGGATTTTCCCAGTTATTTTTTCAGGGTTCCCCCCCCCCCCCGATAAACTTTGATTTTATTTCACTGTATTTTTTAAAAAACAATCCTACAAAATTTTATTTGGAATTTCATTGATCAGTTCATTTTGAGATCATGCTTCCTTACAATGTCAAATATTATTACTACCCAACAACAAGAACTTGCTTCTGATCTGAAGTAACTTTCTATATGTCTCTCAATAGAAGTTATTAGTCTTCTTTGTTGTTGTTGTTCAGTTGCTAAGTTGTGTCTGACTCTTGCGACCCCATGGACTATAGCCCACCAGGCTCCTCTGTCCATGGGGATTCTCCAGGCAAGAATACTGGAGTGGGTTGCCATGCCCTCCTCCAGGGGATCTTCCCAACCCAGGTATCGAACCCAGGTCTCCCACGCTGCAAGCAGATTTTTTACTGTCTGAGCAAGGATACTGATCAGCTCAGAGTAACTATGTAGTCAAATGTTTTGCGCTCTTTTAGATTTTTTATAGTATTTTTCAAGGGGATATTTTTAGTATAGAGAAAAATGGTGGGTCTTGAATATTTATGTTGGAATCCACCACTGTGCTGAATTCTCCTGTTGTTTCTAACAGTTTTTCAGTGGGCTGGCTTAGAATCTGCAGGTACAGAGTGGTATCATTTGTGAATAATGACATTTGGCTCCTGCTTTTCAGTACTCTTGTCTTTTGTCTAACCTCATTAACATGTGCTGTGAGAGCACGTTAGCCACACTGCGAGGTTGCCCACACAGCCAAAGGAGGAAGTGCAGACATAAACCAGCAAAGCTGAGAGCATAAAGGCAGGGTTTCTCAACTTCGGCCCTAGGAACAACTTCTTTTTAAACTTTTTATTTTGTATTGGGGTTATAGTCATTTAATGAAGGGACTCAGACACACATATATATGTATCCATTCTCACTAGGGGGCTTCCCAGGTGGTGCTAGTGATAAAGAATCCACCTGCCAGTGCAGGAGACATAAGAGATAAGAGTTCGATCCCTGGGTCAGGAAGATCCCCTGGAGGAGGGCATGGCAACCCACTTCAGTATTCTTGCCTGGAGAATCCCATGGACAGAGGAGCCTGGCAGGCTACAATCCTTGGGGTCGCACAGAGTTGGACACGACTGAAGTGACTTAGCACGCATGCATTCTTACTAGGGACATCTTCAGCTGGAGAATTCCTTGTTGGGAGTGGGAGTGGAGGTAGGGGCTGGGGAGGGTCCCTGTATTTTGTTAGATATTTGGGAGCATCTCTGACCTCCACCCACCTGATGCCAATAACACCTCCCCACTGAAGGTGACAACCAGGGATGTCTTCAAACACTGCCAAATGTCCTCTGGAAGGAAAAATCACCCCAAGATGAGAACCACAGGCCTCAGGGAAAGTAGCTAGAGTCCCCTGACCTGGGAGCTGATTTTGAGCAAGTCAGCAAAGAGCATCTGTCTTCTCTGGGCTCTTCATCTCAGAGTCCCCACAGCTGTCAGGCCTTTTCAGCCTCATCTTTATCCATCCCTCTTTGACCTCATATGCCCAGAAATCCAGGATTTTCCCCAGGCCATCTATTGCAGATGCTGTTTTCATTTATATACCCTGGGTTTAATGAGCATGCTGTAGTCTCTCACCATTAGATTGATTTGAGCTCAACTTTTTAAATTATAGTAAGAAAATATCAGTCTGAATCAGAGTATTTTTGGCTGCAAGTCATAGAAAACCCACTCAAGCTGCCTCAAACAATAAAGAGAATTTTTCAAAAAAAATAGCCAGTGGTAGATTAAGCTTAAGGTGCAATTTGATCAGGACTCCAGTGTCACTGCAACTCCCTGAGCTATGTTCTCCTCTATATTCTGGCTTTGCTATCTGGTTGGTTTTCCTCTTGAGGGGAAAAAAAAAAAATGATTACCCAGTTCAGGACCTGACATTTGCAAACCATATAATCCAGAAGAAAAGACAACTTCTCTTCCTTCAACTTTGAAGAAATTAAAAGTCCTGAGGTTTACTCTGACTGCGCTGTCCTAAGACTCTTTATTCATATTTGAAGCAGTCGTTGTGATCAGGAAACGGCTTGCTGTGTTACTGCCCATCCTTAACTATTCTTTGTGGCGGTGGAATTATACTAATCAATTTAGGGCTAAGGAATCTCCCTTAGAGCAGAGTGAGGGTCAGTAAAACTTAAACTCTCGGCTGCCCCAGTGGGCAGTGAATGGACACTGGAGAAGTGTACCATCTACTCTCATATGTGGGCTTCCCTGGTGGCTCAGCAGTAAAGAATCTGCCTGCAATGCAGGAGACGCAGGTTCGATCCCTGGGTTGGGAAGATCCCCAGGAGGAGGGCATGGCAACCCACTCTAGTATTCTTGCCTGGAGAATCCCATGGACAAAGGAGACTGGCGGGCTATAGTGCATAGAGTCACAAAGAGTTGGATATGACTGAAGTGACTTAGCACACACACATGCACCCACTCCCATATATGAAGTTAGTTTATTGTTTGTTTTAAATTAGGGGTTAATGTTGGATTCAGTTAAAATTCCTTTTTGGTATCTAACTGAGTTGGTCTTCTGTTGTCTTTTCCCTTTGATACATTAATGTATGATTTTATAACTTGGAAAGGCCTTTGAATTGTAGGAAGAACCCCACTTGAAAGTGGTATTTTGTTCTTTTAATAGGCTGTGGAAATGATATTTTTTCATGGTTGTGCTAAGTGAGATTGGTCTGAAGTTCTCTAGTTTTGTGCTAATTTTGTCAAATTTTAGTATCCATGTTATGATAGTTTTATAAAAAGAATTTGGGAGCCATCCTTATTTCTCTCAGTTCTGGAAGTTTAAATAGTATCAGGTTCATCTGTTACTTGAACGTTTGAAAGAACTTACCTTTGAGACCATCTGGATCTGCACTTTTGTGGAAAGGTTGCTTTTTAATAACATTCTCAATTTCTTCCATTGCCTTTAGTCTATTTAGGTTTCCATCTCTTATGAAATCAATCTTGACCATTTATAGTTTCTGGAAAATATCTTTTTTCATCCATGTTTACAAATATAGCTCCTCTGAATTTTTTGCGAAAAAAAAATTTTCTAAGAATTAAATAATGCCTTTGCAGCAACATGGATGGACCTAATGCTTGCCATACCAAGTGAAGTAAGTCAGACAGAAAAAAAGAAATATCCTATGATATCCCTTATATGCAGAATCTTAAAAGAAATGATACACATGAACTCATTTACAAAACAGAAACAGACTCACAGACTTAGAGGATGAACTTATGGTTACCAGTGGGAAAGGATGTGGGGGGAAGGGATAGTTAGGGAGTTTTGGATTGATGTGTACACACCGCTATATTTAAAATGGATAACCAACAAGGACCTACTTACTGTATACCACAGGGAACTTTGCTCAATGTTAAGTGGCAGCCTGGATAGGAAGGGAGTCTGGGAAGAGAATGGATCATGTATATGTATGGCTGAGTCCCTTTGCTGTCCACCTGAAACTATCACAACATTGTTAATCAGCTATACTCCAAATTAAAATAAAAAGTTTTAAAACCTTTTTTTTCAATTTCTTTTAGATCAGCAGTATTTTCTCTTGTTTGTTTCCAATGTAGTGTATTTGAGTTATTTCCCAATGATTTATCAATTTTATTGTGTGTTCTCCTATACATGAGTGCTCAGTCACTTCAGTCATGTTCAATTCTTTGCCACCCTATGGACTGTAGCCTGCCAGGCTCCTCTGACCCTGGGATTCTCCAGGCAAGATTACTGGAGTGGATTGCCATGCCCTCCTCCAGGGGATCTTCCTGTTCCAGGGATTGAATCCTTGTATCCTGCATTGCAGGTGAATTCTTTACCCCTGAGCCACCAAGAAAGCCCCCTCTTGCATACACAGTACTTCTTAAATTTATTTATCAGCTCTATTGATTTTGTCTTCTAATTCAGTAATACTTTTTTGAACCTTGAATTAATTTAGTTGATCCTTCCTGACTTTTTAAATTGCATGCTTAATCTGTTTGTTTTAATTCTTCAATTCATCGATTTTAATTCTTTCTGGTGTAACACATTCCTAAATTGCAGAATTTAGCTGAGTGAACAATATATTCCCCCCAAATATACCAAAATTGAGATCAGAGATGCAACATGATTCAGAACATTTAAACACAGTGCTCCAGAACTGGTTAGGGACCACAATACGGATACAGTAGGATTGAGTGAAGAGGTTTGGAACCCATTTGCAGAGAATATTTATTTGGAGAGAGCCGTGTTTTAAGTCAGACCCCACCCCAAGGAGTAGCATGGACAATGCAACCTCCTGAGCCCAAGTGGATGGGCAGGTTACAGCAGAGTTTGGAAGTTCTCTGCAGCTGGGGACACAGAGAACTGAGGTCTGACCCACCCCTGAGAAAACACAGACAACTGCACCTAGAAGGTCACACTGTGGCTTCAGATGAGGCTGAGGGAGGCCAGCGGGACCAGACGAAGAGAACTTGCCCAAGAAACAAGAGCTGTAGTCAAGGATGCGGCAGAGGAACCTCTTAAAAAATGAGGAAAGTGCTCATAAGGCAATTTGTTATAACCACATTCCAAGTACAAAGCATGTGAGCCATCTTGGGACAGTATTGGCAAGTACATGTTTTATATGCCCCATTTCTTCTCCTTTCCTTCAGCTCCAAACCAAAATGGGCTGGGGGTTGGAGTGGGAATGACAGTGTCAGAAACACTTTGAATTACTCAAGACGATGCTTGTGCTGTAAAGTGATTATATACAATTTTAACTACCCGAGAGTTATCAGAAAAGGATTGAGTATACTCAAGTATCCTCTAGGTGTTAGGGGAAGGAGAACAACCCAACCAAACAGATGAAAGGGACGCTCAAAAATAAAGATGTTTTTCTCATTAAAAGAGAATTAAAGGAGTCCTGCTTGTTCAACATACTGGTTACACTTGTTTGGTTATAAGAGTGTTTTAAGAGTAAGATTTTCCTTCGAGAGGTGTTTCTAAGCATCATTACCTAGTGTTTTCATTCTCATATATTCTTATATTCTAGATATTCTTCAATGTCAGCATTAATTTACTTTTGACCCAGAAGTTATCTTTGAGACAGTTTTTCTTTAATTTCCAGGCATTTGATTTGCTGGGTTTTGTTTTTCCCCCATCCTCTGGAAACTTTTAATATCTTCTCTCTGTCTGCCCGTGATTTGAAATGTCACAATAGATTGTGTTAAATGTGGGCCTATTGTGATTTATTATGCTGCTCCTTTAGACATTTGAGTCCCTATTTCTGAGGAATTTTCTTATATTATTTGTTTCATAAACTTCTCCTTTCCATTTGCTCTGTTCATTCTGGAGTTTATATTAGATCCTGGACCACTGGATTGATCGCCTAACACTGCTGTTCACTCGTATTTCCTTCGTTTTTTCTGTATGATCCCCTTTCTTAGACGTTTCTTCTAATTTAGCCTCCAATCCTTCTACTAATTTGAAATCAAAAAGAAATCAGCAATTGAAAACATCATGCTAAGTGAAAAAAGTGAGACAAAAAGAGGTCACATTTTGTGTGGTTCCATTTATATGAGCTGTCCAAAAGAGGCAAGCCCATAGAGACAGAAAGCAGATGGGTGATTGCCAGAGGCTGGGGAGGGGCTGGGGAACACCTGCCAGGGGTTATGGATACAGAGTCTCCTTTGGGAGGATATATCTCCTTTGGGGATGAGGATAATGTTTAGAACTAGGCAGAGGGAATAGTTTGCACAACACTGCGAATGCACTAAATTCCACGGAATTATATATTTTAAATGGTTTGTTTTGCATCGTGTAAATTTCACCTCAATTTTTTAAAAAAAGCAAACTTTTCAAAAAAAAGAAAGGCAAGTGAATCAAAAGAGAAATCAGCAGCTTTTAATCCCCAAGATCTCTATCTGGTTCTTTTCATTTTGATCCCGTAACATCCATTTTGTTATTTATTTAATGAAAGTGACAGTCTCTCTGAGGGTATCCATTACATTCTTTTATTCGCTATTGTAGGACCTCAGCTTTCTCTAAAATTGTTTCCAGTTATGTGTTGATTTTTACCTCTTCTTTTAGTTAGAGTCTGTGTGTTCACAGTCACTTTGGTTCTCCTTCCTTCAAGAGGTGAAGCCTGATTCTCCTCCCCATGAATGTGTGTTCAGTGACTTGTTTCTAATGATAGAAGGAAATGGAAATGATGGTGTACAGTCCAAGACTACGTTGCAAAAGCCTTCCTCGTAGTGCTTGTTCTTTCTCTCTCTCTCTGATCCATCAGTCTGGGAGAAGCCAGCTGCCGTGTCATGAGGACACTCACGCAGCCCTGTAGAGAGCTCCACGAGTTGAGGAACTAAAACCTCCTGCCGACAGCCAGCAAGGAATTGAGGCCTTTTTCTCACAGCCATGTGAACGAGCCATCTTGGGAGGAACCTGGGTCTCCTTCCCACTTACTCAGTTTCTCACTTACAGGTGCTGCTTTCTGATGCTCAGGTAAGGAGGTGGCCAAAATAAAAAGTCCCCAAAGGACAGAAAAAGCAGGTGGCCTTTTCTCTGGGGTCTTTCAGCTTATTTAAAAGAAGACCCTGATCTGTTTCCCAAAGAAGGCAGCAGATACCTGGCTGCTGGGTTTTCTGCGGAGGGAAAAGGAGCAGGGGGTGTGACTGTGTAGATAGATGTTCAGTTGCTTCTTCCTTTCAGCCTGTTCTCTCACTCCATTTACTAGGGTTTCAGGATCCCAAGCCGCTCTGGGTTCTAGAGGGAGAGTCTTCTTAATCTCTGTCTCTGTCTACCTTAACTCTCCTCTGCACTTTCTCTACCCTGCATAGCCAGTTACGTCTTTTCTGTCTTAAAGGAGTTTGCTGAAGTCTCCCATCCACAGCTGGACTTTCACTTGCTCACTTTGACGTCACTAATTATACTGATTTTTTTCTCTTGCTATCATTTCAGTAGGTCTCTGGGGGAAGAGAATGTCCAGTCATTTCAGCCACAACTCCCTTTCTTTAACTCTTCATTTTTGCACTGTTTTTCTTTTCAATCCATCTCTTAAATACAGCTTAACACTGAGCTTGTTTATTTTAATGAGTAGGCTTGTCTCATTCATTTTATTTAAATAATAGATAATTCTGGGTCTTATTTTATCCTCATTGTTGTTGCTTTAAATGCTTTCTTGATGCCCATTATTTCCTGAATAACTTGTTTTACATCTTTCAAGTAAAGTTTTCTTTCTTGTGGGTTGCAAAGTACACAAAATATGTCCTAACTCTTCAGCAGATGTTTTTATAATTTTATGAGTGACATTTGATCCCTCCATCTTGGAGGCCTTGCTCTAAAACAATGGTCACCATTTTTTAAAATAAAGAGTCAGAGAGTAAATATTTTAGGCTTTGCAGGCCATATGGGCTCTGTCACAATTAGTCACTTCTGTGGTACCATGAACGGAGAAGGCAATGGCACCCCACTCCAGTACTCTTGCCTGGAAAATCCCATGGATGGAGGAGCCTGGTAGGCTACAGTCCATGGGGTCGCTTAGAGTCGGACACGACTGAGCGACTTCCCTTTCATGCACTGGAGAAGGAAATGGCAACCCACTCCAGTATTCTTGCCTGGGAGAATCCCAGGGACAGCGCAGCCTTGTGCGCTGCCGTCTGTGGGGTCGCACAGAGTCGGACACGACTGAAGCGACTTAGCAGCAGCAGCAGTGGTAGCATGAAAGAAGCCACCAGCAATAGGCAAATGGATGAGCATGTCTGCACTGCAATAGAACTTTATTTACAAAACCAGGTGGTAAATAAAGAGAGAGAGAGAGAACAGGTGACAAGCAGAAACTGGCCCATGGGCCTTCATGTGCCTACTTCTGCTGTAAAAGATGAGAAAATTATCACACACTTCATCTTTTCTTTTCTCTTTATCTTTCAGTAGTTGAGATTCTAGTCTTATTTTCAGTTATTTTGATGGCTCATTTTATAAAATCAAAAATATAGTGAACTGTGAAAGACAATGTCAAGAGAATGAGAAGACAAGCCACAGACTGGGAGAAAATATTTGCAAAAGACACATCTGATAAAAGACCGTTATCTAAAATATACAAAGAACTCTCAAAACTCAACAATAAGGTAACAAGCAGCCCAATTAAAATATGAGCCAAAGACCTTAATAGACACCTCACCAGAGAAGATACACAGATGGCAAATAAGCATATGAAAAGATGGCTCCACAAACTATATCATCAGGGAAATATAAATTAAACAACAGTGAGATATCACTACGTATCTTTTTAGAATGGCCAAACTCTATAACACTGACGACACCAGATTCTGGCCTCCAGAATTGTGAGAGAATACATTTCTGTTGTGTAAAATCATCAAGTTTGTGGATATTTGTTAGAGCAGAAACTAGTACACAGGCCATTGGTGACCATGCTAAGTGCAGGTATTAAGGTAAATATTGCTCCCATTCTACAGATATGGAAATCAAGTCTCTATAAATTCCCAAAGATCACACAAGAGGCCAATGACAGGACCAGGGCTCAGCCCAGTCCTGCCAGGTTCTGAAGCTCAAACTCTTTGCCATTATCTGACACTTTTTCCATCAGTAGACAGACACCCAGGGTCCAGCATCAGGGAGCCGGCCATCCACTACTGCCCAGTGTCATCCAGTCCACTCAGAGCATTCGCTCCAGAGCTCAGTCCAGGTGCTGGATCTGACAGCGGACACCTGGTAACTCTCCTACAAAGCACTGGGGCCATACCTAGTAATCCATAAATATTCAAACCTTCAGACCCAATGATGCATCTCACTGACATTTTTCTTGAAGAAGCCAAACCAAAAATGTCCTTCACAGCATTCATTACAGATGCATAAAAACAGAAACAATCTAAATGCCCGACAGTGTGAGTTTGGTTAAATAACTTATAATCCATTTATATAATGGGTAAGTAGATGGAACAGTCCACATACTTTCAAAGTGATGCTTATAAAGATTAGAAGGGAAAATAGCATATATATATATATGTGTGTGTGTGTGTAAAATAGATAGCTGATGAGAAGTTGCTATATAACACAGGGAGCCCAGCCTGACACTCTGAGATGACCTAGTGGGGTGCAGTAAGGGGAGAGGAGGGAGGCTCAAGAGGGAGGTGATATATGTATAATTATGACTGATTCGCATTGTTGTAGGGCAGAAACCAACACAACATTGTAAAGCAATTTTCCTCCAATTAAAAAATAAATTTAAAGAAATAAAGACTAGGAGAGAGTAGGAAACAATTCTAACGTGCTGTGAAGTGGAGAAAGGGATAAGAAATATTCAAATTTAGAAACTCGACAGAGAAAAAGCCAGAAAGGAATATACCAAAGTATGAATCATAATTAGCTTAAAAATGAGAACTTTGGTGACTTTTTTCTTATCCTCTAGTCAACAAATTTTTTATAGTGATATTACATTCCCTTTATGATCAATTCTTATATATGTAAGAAGAAACTTTTTCAGCTGTATAACTTATTTATAAGAACCAAACCAGCATGATAAAGACTCTCACAACTTCAACCTATAAATGATTCAGGATCTAGGAGTACTTAGTCTGGAGATGGACAGACTAACGGGTCTTGATCACCATCCTTCAACACATGAAAGCTGTCACTTGTGAGAAAAACGAGATTTGCTCCATGTGAAGACAGAGAGCTGGATGAAGGGTAATGGGAAACCATCTGTTCTGCATAAGATTCTCCAAGAGTGAAATTTCCCAACAATAGAGGGGCTGCCTATAAGGTGGGGAGCGCCCATCACTGGAGGTATTCAAGCCTAAGACAGAGCTGGGGTTGTCCGTTATGAAGAAGTAGTTTGAAAGAAGGTGGGAAAAAATCAAGATATGGGAGAAATACAATAAGAAGGTGACTAACAGGGGTGAGAAGCATCAGTGATCCTGGACGCCTTTCCTGGGCCACTGCTGACTTCTAGTGGGTTTCAGCAAAGAAAACCACAGATGGAAAAAATCCCACAGGCTGTCATAAATGCCTTAGAACACCAGCGCCAGAGGACCCTAGAGGCCATTTCAGCTCCTAGCCTCCTGCTACCCAAGAGGAAATGGAAATTCAGAGAGGGCAAGTATGTTCTGGGGACATACAGCAGGTCTGTTTAGAGCTGTTTAGATCCCAGGCAACGGGCAGCTGACTTCCAGACCACCCCATCCACCGCTGTACCACCCCTCAGATCCCACTCCCACCCCACACTTCCTGGCATTTCTTGTTCCCTCCAGATAGGAGGACAAACTCAGCAAGGGCTGTGACCTCTCCTAGAGAGAGAGAAAAACAGAAACATCAAGGGTCAGAATGAAAAGATGATGGCTCTTCTGGTCTACCTCTCTCCTCTTGTTCTTTGAGTCACACACACACACACACACACACGATCACTTTTCTGGGAAGAAATTAATGACCCCTGGGCTGTTCATTGTTCTTTTACTCTAGTGACAAAAAGCACTCGTGATTACTCTGGTTTCATATAAAACCAATATTTGATGGAAGTTGATATTTGTTTGGAAATAATGAAATGTCTGTCAGAGCCCAGGCACCATACCGGCCCGAGGTGAGAGTGGAACACACTCCACTTCGTATTTCATTCCAAGGAAAGGCCCTCCTGTAATGAAAACAATCGTGTCCACATCTCCTGAGCCGAGACGAGGGAGCCTGAGCATTTCCCGAGGAAACCCAGGGAAGAGCCGATCAATAAAATCCATCAGACTCGCTGCATTCTTGAAGCACTTTTTGTGTTCATTTATCCTGGACCTGGGAGTGATTATGTCAGGGTCTTTTTCCCAAGGACTCTGGAAAAATAAAACAACTTTCCATCCCGAGTCCCTTTTCTAAAAGGGTTTCTTCAACAGTGTGTTCACTGTTTATTATGGACAGCACAGGGGCCATCCAGGATGATTTTATCATTGGCAACAGGTGTCCAAATGATGCATCATTAATGACACCCTATTCCCTGCTTCTGGCCATGGGGAGCAGGGGGACAATTATCAGAGGCCACCCTGACCTTTCTGAGAGCCCAACCAGGAGCTGATTTCCTGTCTCTGTGTGCCCACATATTAGCAGCTTTGGGAAAGACCAGACATTCCTAGCAATAGAAAAGGTGAAAATGTCCACTGCAAAGTCCTCTGCTCCTTAAAAAAAACATCTAAGATAATTGTAGAATCACATGCCCTTGTAAGAAATAACACAGAGTGGCTTCCCAGTGTTCCAGTGGTTAAGAATCCACCTTCCAGTGAAGGGGGCATAGGTTCCATCCCTGATTGGGTAACTAAGATCCCACATGCAACTTAAGCCTGCACACCTCAACTAAGACTTACTGCAGCCAAAACTAAATAAACAAAAATTTTAAGGAAAAAGAATCTTTCACATTCTAAAAGATACAACACAGAGAAAGCCCTGTCCGCTTTGCCCAGTTTGAAAACTGTACTATAACATCACCACCCGGAAACAGACATTGATACAATCCATTGATCTTGTTCCGATTCCCTCAGTTTTCCTTGTATTCATTTTGTGTGTATTCACCAACTCAATGGACATGAGTTTGAGCAAGCTTGGGGAGATACTGAAGGACAGGGAAGCCTGGCATGCTGCAGTCCATGGGGTCACAAAGAGTTGGACACGACTTAGTGACTGAACAACAAAAATTAAGTTCTGTACAATCTTATCTTCTTGTAGTGATGATGTTAGTAGTGGTCACTGTATCACCTTGTATGCAACTCCACACTCAAGATACTGACCCTTCTGTATTTTTTAAATCACACTCATCACCTTCCACCCACCATCCCTAATCCCTAGCAACCACTAATTTGTTCTCCATCTCTGTAATTTAGTAGTTTCAAAAATGTTACAGAAATGATATCATACAGTCAGTAACCTTTGGGGACTGGTTTTTTTCATTCGGCACAATTCTCTGGATATTCAACCAAGCTGAATCAACAGTATATTCCTTTTCATGGCTGAGTAGTAAATAGCCCGTGGTATGGATGTACCTGTTTATTTAACCATTTATCCATCAAAGAACATCTGGACTGACTTCAGTTTTCAACTTGCCAGTAAAGCAGCCTTGAAAATTTGTGTACAGGCTTCTGCATGAACATAAGTTTTCACTTCTCTGGGTAAACATCTAGGATGTTGGTATGGTTTCCTGGTTGTACCATAGTTGCTAGTTGGTAAGGAAGCTGCCAAACTGTTGTTCATAGTGGCTGCACCATTTTATATTCTCACCAGCAATGCCTAAATGATCCAGTTTCTCAGCATCCTTACCAGCATTTGGTGTTGTTATTATTTTTTTCTATTTTACCCATTCTGATAGGTGTGTAGTGATAGTTTATTGTGGTTTAAATTGGCATTTCCCTAACAGTTGCTGGTATTGAACACCCTAGATTCATTTTCCAGCTGTATATCTCCTTCAGTGAAATGTCTGTTCATGTATCTAGCCTATTTTCTAGCTGGAGTGTTGTTGTTTTTTTCATGGCTTTTGTTTTTCCTGTCATTCTCTGCAAACCACCAAGCTGGCCTTGCCTCATGGGCAGCTCTGTTGAAGGGTTCTTACCCTCCAAAGAGGGAAAAGCCAGAAATCTCAGAGAGCACCCACCCACCCTGCTCTTCTCTCTCTCTCTCACATCCGAGCATTAAAATGGGGAAAGAGTCTTAGGAGAAGGAGTTTTGATCCCAGCTCTGCCATGCCTTGTTGTGAAGTCTGGGAGCTCTTTCACCCTCATCTCTGACTCTTTGCTTTCCTATCTGTAAAATCAGGAAGTTGGACCTGGTGACGTTTGACAGCCTTGTCTGCTTTCTTTTCCCACCTCTGTCTCTGGGTTTGGCACACCACTGACAATTCTGCAAAGAGACATTGCTGTTTCAAGCATGTGCTGTTCAGAGCTTCCCAGCACGACCCCCCCTTCTCTTGGTTAACAACTCAGGATTTTCATGCAGGCATCTACTCTCCCCCACACATCCTGGGTGCTTCAGAGGAAGCTGACTCCATCCCCCAGCTCCCACTCCCTCCACCCCTGGGGCCATGTGCCAGGCCTAAACTAATCTGTGAGCTCCATCCTCTTGGAGATTTCTCACCTAAGTGGATCCAACCAGCTGAAGTCTGAAGATTTTGTTTGCTGGTTGGGGGGCAAAAATACCCTTCTCCCTAGGGACCATGAACCATGGATCAAACAGCCCTCCAAAACTGGTAGGCATCTTGGTGGTCACAAGAGGAGACACCTATGAAAAAGGAATCATCACAGAGGAGGAGACCAAAAAGGGAACCTGGGGCTGGGTCACATCATCATCAAGACAACCCTGAAGACTCACCCTATCACGAGCCAAGACATTAACCAGCTGGATTTTTCGGTTACTTGCATCCAAAAACTCCTAGTGTGCACAGATGGCCTCCCGAAACCCTGACAATCTGGCGTAATTCAGAGATGTCTTCCTGTTTCCTGGCACAAGGAACTCCCCTTTGAAAGCACTGTTGCATGTACTTACAACTGTGGGCAGTGCTGTCCTTTCTACCTCGTAGTTTCATTTATTTTTTTTTATTTTTGAAGCTTTATTGAGATATAGTGAAAGTATCAGTCGCTCAGCCACATCCAACTGTTTTTGACCCCATGGACTATAGCCCGCCAGGCTCCTCTGTCCATGGAATTCTCCAGGCAAGAATACCGGAGTGGACTGCCATTCCCTTCTCCAGGGTCTCCCACAATGCAGGCAGATCCTTTACCATCTGAGCCACCAGGGAAGTCCTATTGAGATATAAATGATACACAAAAAAAATTGCACATATCTTACATACACATTTTGATTAGTTTGAGTATATAAATACACCTGTGATATGATCAAGGCATTAAACATATCCACCCTCTCCAAAAATGCACTTGTGTTCTTTGTGTGGTTTGTTGTTGCTGTTCTGTGTTCTGGTTTGGGGGCTTAGGGACTTTTTTTGGTGGTTAGCACACTTCATGTACAATCTATCTTCTTAACATACTTTAACATGCACAATACAGTACCTACAGTCTCAGTATACTACCTGCCCCTCTGAAGACCATCTGTCCTGACGGGCAGACAAGGGAGACAAAGTCTCTGTTCTCCACCAGCAAGGTGCCATCCCAGCATCAGGGTCTTTCCCAATGAGTCAGCTCTTCATATCAGATGGCCAAATTATTGGAGCTTCAGCTTCAGCATCAGTCCTTCCAATGAATATTCAGGGTTGATTGCCTTTAGGATTGACTGGTTTGATCTCCCTGCAGTCCAAGGGACTCTCAAGAGTCCTCTCCAGCACCACAAGTCAAATGCATCAGTTCTTCAGCGCTCAGCCTCCTTTATGGTCCAACTCTCACATCTGTACATGACTACTGGCAAAACCACCAATTCTATCACCTTATCGATCAGAGTCCCACCCTTATGACCTCATTTAACCTAACTCACCTTCTCTGAGGTCTCATCTCCAAATCCAGTCACACTGAGGGATAAGGCTCTAACATATGAATGTAGGAGGGAACATAAACATTTGGTGCCTAACATCTAGTTCGGGCTTGATGGTGAGATTAGCCAAGTAAAGAAGGCTGCTGCCCCACCCCCGCTCCTTCCCCTGTGATCATTCTGGAAAACAAGACGTGTCTCCTTACAGCAGAGAGAGGCAATATTGAAATTGCTCCCCTAATCTTTATGCGATTGCCTTCTCCCTGATAGAAATATTGCCTCTTGCTGAGTATTTATTGTCTGCTTCTCTGCAGAGTATTGACTTTATGTAACAGTTTGATATACATCAAATCCTTTACGGATTTAATAAACTCTTCTGGTCAGCCTTCTGTTGTGAACACAATGAGATTTATGGTCGTCTTGGTGTAAAACCCTTTTTCCTTGAAATTTTCTACTTTCAGATATCAAAAGATAAGAAGGCGGACATTTATCATCTTGGAAATCGTACCCCATGTTGGCCTGCTGGGTATTAGTCAGAAATGACTAGTGGTTAAAGGACTAAAATATGACAAATGCTTGACTGCTGAACACCTGAAGCTAGGAGAAAAGCAGGATTTAAAAAAAAAAAATTCACCCTCCTCCCCTCAAAAAGGATTTTTCTTCTCAATTAATCATGTGAGCCTCTGGGGCAGAGTGCAGACTAATTTGAGTTGGATGCATAACCTTGGGAGGACTCAACTGAAAGTTTGAGAAGTTGAGTCAATTTGGGACACATTTACCAAGTGCCTGTTTTGTGCCAGGTGAGAGTGGAGGAGCTGCAGACAGAGGCACAATGCTAGACGGGGGGGAGGCAGGGAGGCAGGAGGGCACCTGTGTGGGGATTAACTCTTCCTCTAGGTACTCTTGCACCTTCCACATCCATCTCTGAGGCTCTTACCGCAGGTATAGAGTCCCTCACTTACACCTTTCTCTGTTCCTTAGATTGATCAGACCTTTAGCACCAGACCTTTAGACCTTTAGCACCTAGGATAGCACTCAATCTCCAAGGATTGTTTGTCAAGGGAATAAACAAATGAATGAGTGATGAGTGAATGAATGAATGAAGGAATGACCAAATGAATGAATCTGGCCTAGACTGTTAGGATGAAGTAAAGACAGGAACAAGAGGACCATCTGGGAAGCAACTGAACTGAATGGGTATTTATAATTCTCCTTGATCTCAAAAGAAAATTCCTGGAAAAAAATCACAACCTGAATGAGGAGTTTGAGAGGATCAAGAGAAAGAAGAGTGTCTTCAGTGTTCTAGATGTTGTTTTGAAGACACAGGAGAAGAAATAGGAAAGAGATTTATTGAATCTCAAAGCCTCCCGTTAAAATTCAATGCCGTGAGAAAAGTGGGTTTCCACACTTAATTGTCTTTCTCACAGTAACTGAGTGGCAGTCTTTTCTAAGAGCCTATTAATTCCGTAATTTAGTGCGGCGAGAACAGAGGGACCGACCGAGGCAGCCTGGGGTTTTTTTCTCTCCTCATTGACTACCTGTCATCCCGCATGAATGCTAGAGTGGCTTCCTCCTTGAACACTGAAAATACCCCCCAATTTAAAAGTTTTTATAGCCAGTTTGATAATTAAGAAAAAGATACTTTGCATCAGTTAGCAAAAATGAGGTCCATGACACTGCTTGTTATGATTTTCATTACAGCTCAAAATAACTGGGCTCATGAGAGGCCCCTGTGGATGCCAAGTCCTGGACAGAGAGATGACCCAAGTGACTCTTCTTTGTGGACGGAGCTGCTGTCAAATAAAAACCAGATTTATTCATGTGGCCCCCAAACCCGCTGAACAAAGCCACCTGCATACATTAGATACATGGCTGGGTTTGCCTTGCCCAGGCTCTCCTCCCACCATCAAAGGCATCCTGCAGTCTCTATCTTAGTCTGTGTTAAATTAAGACTCCAAGCAGGTCAGACATTTTTAGAGAAGGGGTGCTCTGCAGCCCAGGGCCCCCTAGCAGGCAGGACTTCCACATAAAATGGGAATCTGGCAGCCAGTGAGTCACCATGAACGTGCATGGCCATTTTCCACTCTCAGAAGCCACTCACGTGCCCTTACCACTTTCTCGCCATAATAACTATAAAGAAGCAGAGATCAGATGTGGGGAAAATAACCTGCTAGCAGAGAGCCAGGTGAAGCCTGCCTCCCCCAATGTCTCACAGGGGTCTTGGGTCTGTCTCTGGCTGAAACTCTAAGCCATCGATGCATTCCTTTATTCATTCATTCATAAAGCACATGTGTACCGTGACTACTGTCTATAAGTCCCTCTGCTGGGTCCTAAGCAGACACTGAATGACCAGGCCAGCATCTGTTCTCAGGGGAAGGGTGATCCGTCAGGTGGCAGGGAAAGCTTGTGCATTGAGCCCAGTCAACAAAGAGCATTTCACCTCCAGGAAACTGTTGGGGGTTGCTTGAACTCAAATACTTGGAGCGTGGAAGAGTTGGTGACCTGGGAAATCACAGAAGGCTACAGATCCATATCCCTTTTGTATCTCATTCTAGGGAATTGAGTTTTTTTCCTTTCCCCTAAAAATAATGAGAAATGAGGTGACCACTGTCTGTCTCTTGTATAGTTTTGTAGCTGGAGTTTTTATTTTGTCTTTTTTTTTTGCTATTGTTTTTGTGGGAGATGTACACTGAATGTTTATATAGTATAACCATTTCAAACATTGATTTATTCCCCTTTAAAACCTTTCCTTAAAATTGTTGACTTTCTGATTCTGATAGCGATATATTTACCAAGAAAAATTTAGGAAGACTGAAAATGTACCAAAAGTTTTTTTTTTTAAGACATATAATCCAAGAGTGTTTTGAAGTATAATCAACCAAAATTAAAAACCTCTCCCTCCATCCCATGCACCACCCTCCCCTCTGTCCTTGACCACACCACAGTGACCTTCTATCCAGCTATGATTTCAGTGGGATTGCTAAGCCAGAGCCCAGGTATGTATTTAAAAAAAAATTTTATAGATATGGGCAAGTTACCTGAGAAATACTATATCAGTTTACCAAAGATTGTAAGCCTGCCTATTTCCTTACATCCTTGCCAAGCATTATATATCTTTTAAATTTTTTTCTCAGGGGTATAAATCAAAAATGTTTTACTTGTAGATTTTTTAATTATTAGTGAGATAAATTGGCATTTTGTGTTTGTTGGTCATTGCAGGGTTTTTGCCTTCTGTGGGTTGATGGCCTGTTCATTTATTTTGTTCCATTGTATGTTTGTCTTGAACTTACTGATTTGTCAGAGTCCCTCCTATATTAGGCATATTAATTTGGGGAAATTAACTTATTATACAAATTTTAGTACCTTTATACATTAAATATACATTGTGATTTTTGAAGAAGAAATTATCATTTGCATGCATTTATTTACATGGGAAAACATTTACCCTGTACCAAGTTAAAAGTCATACGGAAAAGAAAACATACGTAGTAGAATCCCAGAGATGCAAGCAATGCGACAAAGAAAAAATGCACAAGAGGGAAAAATCTGAAACACTATATACTAAAATGTAAATTGTGGTCCTAAGGGGCAGAATTACAGGTGACTTCTGTTTTTTATGGTGTAGTAAGTTTTTAATCCATTTGTTGTTGTTCAGTGGCTAAGTCAGGTCCGGCTCTTTTACAACCCCAAGGACTATAGCCCACCAGGGCTCCTCTTGCATTTAAAACATATATAAACAAGCATACATGTGGGTTTGAATCTATTACATGTGTTGTAAATATTCTTGATCATTCTGGTGTTTGTCTTTGGATCTTATTTTGCTGGGTCAAAGGTTTAAATGTTGATGCAATTAACTGTATAAATCTCTTCCTTCATAGCTTTGAGGTTTTGTGTATTGCTTAGAAAGGCATTTCTACCACCAAGATTATAAAATTATTCTCCTAAATTTTCTTTTAGTTCTATTATGATTTGGGTCTTCTCTAATTTAGATTTGTTTTAGTCCATTAGGAGTTCACTTTTATATAAGATGTGAGATAAGAAACTAAAATGTATTTTGTTCCAAGCTGATAACAAATTGCCCAACACCAATTTATTGAATAGATCATCCTTTTTGCCCTTGATTTAGAATACATCCCTTATTGTCTAATACATTCCTTACAAACTTGAATTCTCCGTTCTGTTCTATTGATTTGTTGGTCCATTTATGTGCTAATGTGTTTTAATTATTTTTGTGACTTCATTGCACAGTTCTAAGGAAAGTTATGGCACTTCCTTGCAGAAAAAAAAGTGGTGAAAAATAATGGAGGGGGAAACAAGAGAAAGATAAACCGAAAATACCCAAGAGTGGTCACCTGGAAGTGGAGGAGACAAAGAGATGAGGTCAAGGAGGAACACACAGTGACTTCAACAGCCCTGGTCATGTTCTAGTACTTAAGCAGGGGGTCGATTCACTGGTGTTTATCTTATTATTTATTATTATGCTTCATAGTAAATATTATATGTGCTCTTTCTGTATATATTAGTTACTTCATTTTAATGAAGAATAATCCCTTGGATAGCAAGGAGATCAAACCAGTCAATCCTAAAGGAAATCAACCCTGAATATTCATTGGAAGGACTGATGCTGAAATTGAAGCCCCGATACTTTGGCCACCTGAGGCAAAGAGCTGTCTCATTGGAAAAGACCCTTGATTCTGGGAAAGATTGAAGGCAGGAGGAGAAGGGGAAGAAAGAAGATGAGTTTGAGCAAACTCAAGGAGATAGTAAAGGACAGAAAAACGTGGTCTGCTGCAGTCCGTGGGGTTGCAAACAGTCAGACACGACTGAGAAAATGAACAATTCCCCATTCACCAAAAATCACATATATACTGACTTTTCCTCCCTGTCTCTTTGGAGCAGTTTCTCAGAGCTATCTGAGGTGCTGTCTCCCAGAATTTCTGCTCCAAATTTCTAGTACTAAGGAAAAACACACAGCCGTGCTCAAAAATAAGAGAAATTCCTGTAGATCTTAAAGCAAGACTCCTAAAAGTAACACTGGAATGCAGCATGCCTAGCCTAGCAGCAGTAAATGGGTCTAAAACCACACAGCCAACCTCAGGTTGCAGGCCAGATAGAGGCCTCCCAAAAGAAGCTAAGGATCAGAAACCTACTTCCTGCCCAACCATGACTGCCCTGAGACTTCCTGTACCCAATCAAGATGACAGGACCTAGAGACCGGGTGGAAGCTGCTGAAAAATCCACCTGGTAAATTCAAAAACAGTAGGCACAAATCAGTAGAGGAAAGTCACCACCATGGAGGACTAACCACAAACTCCACAAATGAAATCACTTATCTTTGAAGGAAAAGGGATCAAGTTGACCCTTCCAAGAAGGACTCCGTGAGTAACAAGCACACCATAGACTTACAGAGGTCAAGAAAGGATCCACAACCGTGACACGAGAAATAAAATGGTGAAATAAAAAGGAAGTGACTACAAAAAGGAACCAATTAGAAATGAAAAAGAGAGCTCATGAAATTTTAAAACTCAATAGAGAAATTGACCAGGATGCTGGACAGGGCGGAAGAGCAAAAATTGAGAACGCAAAGATCAAACGGAACTGAGCCAAATAGAGATAGGAGATTTAAAAATATGAAAGAAAAAGTTGAAAGACAGGAAACGTGACTCCAAAAGCTCTAAAATAGGTCTGATCAGAGCTCACAGAGAAGTCGGTACTTGAAGAGATAGCAGCCGAGAATTTCACAGAACTTAAATAAGACATGATTCCCTGGATCTAAAAATTCTACCAAGTGTTAAGCAGGATAAATAAAAAAAAAAAAAAGAGAGAGAGAAAAACCATACCTAGACTCATGATGGTAAAACTCAGAACATTTAGGATAAAGAAAAAATTCTTGAGAGTACTGAAGAGAGAGATTACCAGAAAAGAGTAAGAGCCAGCCTTCCTCTGGACACCACATCGCTGGGTACCTGAGTGCCTGAGGCCATTCTCAGCTCCATCCCTTCTACCTGTGTGGCCTTAAGCATATTATTCTGTCTTAGTTTCCACCTCTGTAAAAGTTGCCTGCTGCTAATACCTCCCTCATAAGGTTGCTTGGAGTATTAAATGACTGAATCCATGTGACACCCTTAAAACAAACTTGGCATGTGGTAAGAGACTGAAACAATGTTAGTATTCATTGACTGCATTTATTATTCTCATCATTGTCAAATTTCTCCTAAGCAACATAGAAAGTCAGAAGGCAACAGGACTTAGGACCACCCATGTCTGCTGATGAGGGAGGTCTTCTCAATGGACTGCAAAGAGGAGAGAATGAGATCTGTACTGCAGATCACTTACTATGGATCAAGGAATTTTCGCATATCATCTTACTTAATTTTTGCAACACCTTTTTTTTTTTTAATTTTGACTGCTTTGGGTCTTAATTGTGGCACCCTGAGGCATGTGGGATCCTAGTTCCCCAACCAGGGATCGAACCAGCATCCCCTGCATTGAAAGGCAGTTTCTTAACCACTGGCCCACCAGGAAAGTCCCTCTTGGCAACACCTTTGAGATGAGTCATAATATCGTCATCACTCAGAAGAGAAATTTGAGGTTCTGAGAAGTTCAGGGAATTTGCCTAAGGTCCCTGAGCTGGGAAATAGTGGAGCCAGACTCAGACATCTGGCCCCAAAGCCCGTGCTCTTAATAGTCCCATATGAAGACTGGGAGATGCTGGAATCCTGGCCTTGAATCTAGTCCTGGAGCTTTTGCCTCTAGAAGCACCTCCACTGGCTCAAAAAAATGTATCACTACCTTCAAACAGGAAGAAAATAAACTATCCTGATTTCTTACAACAGCTTCAATAACCAACATGACATTGTGAAGGACGTGCCAGTATTTGTAATCTCCCCTGACAAGTTGTTAAGTATTTATAGAAACATCCTCTCCTGCCCCTGCTTAAGGAAAGTACTGTATCTAATTTCCTCTGGAGACATGTGCTGGGGGAAATCACAAAGATAATCTGTCATCATAAATAGCAATAAATAGTCACCCTGAAAGAGCTGCTTGTTTAGCAGAGTTGCTTGAATATTAAATTTTCTTTTTATCATATCTTTGTGATATGGTAAGCCCTGAGGGGTCATGAATTAGGAAGGTACTGGGTTCCAGACCTTTAGGGGTGTGGGGGAGCGGGTGGAAGCTCATGCCTGGGGCAGTGCCCCTGAGCTCAAGACACAGATACAGGATCAGTATGGGGAAACAATAGACAATGGGAAGAAGAGGTCATTTCCAAGGGACACAGCTCTCCAAAGACCCCAGGAACCAAAGATACATAGAGATCTTCAGTGTTTGTCTTCTAGATGATATGCAATTTCATGGAAGCTGAGACGCTCACAGTCTGGGCTGGGTGACGTTAGCCAGAATTGCTCTCCTCTCTGGGACTCAGTCTTCCCCATGTGCCAAATGGAATAAAAAGTTGAAGCCCTGGTGGCTCAGTGGTAAAGAATCCACCTGCCAATGCAGAAGACACAGGTTTGACCCCTGATCTGGGAAGATCCCACATGCCTCAGAGCAATTAAGCCCATGTACCACAGCTACTGAGCCCACACTCTGGGAAGAGGAGGTTGATTTTGACCAGAAAGAGATGTTACCTGATTTGATTTTAGCTGAATCCCTCTGATAGCTGCTCTCACAACAGACTATAAGAGGCAAGGGTACCAGTGTTCACCTGACTCTGAATGAACGCCCTGCACATGAGTCCACACAGTATTTCATTTATTGTGGAAGATACGCCTTTCAAAGTCCAAGTTAAAGAAAAAAACAACCACCAACTTGTGTATCAGTCTTGTTGTTCAGTTATTGTCATGTCCAACTCTTTTGTCACCCCATGGACTGTAGCCAGCCAGGCTCCTCTGTCCATAGGATTTCCCAGCAAGAATATGGAGTGAGGTGCCATTTCCTTCTCCAGGGGATCTTCCCAACCCAAGAACTGAACCCAAATTTCCTATGTCTCCTGAATTGGCAGGAGGATTCTTTACCACTGCTCAACCTGGAAAGCCCCACCTGGCACATAGTAGATATTTAATAAATGTCTGTAAAACTACATCCCAGAAATTCTCATATGCTATTAACTGACATGTCTTTGGCTCATGAGTAGGAAAAAGGGGAGAAAAAAATCTCTCACAGATTTAGTTAACATATTATTTGTTCCATCTCGTCTATTCAAAAGCAAAGGGTATGGACTTCCCTGCTGGTCCGGCAGTTGAGAATTTGCCTTCCAGTGCAGGGGACGCAGGTTCGATCCCTGGTCGGGGAACTAAGACCCCACATGCTGCGGAGCAAATAAGCCTCTTGCCACAACTAAGAAGTCCCCTGGTGCCTCAACCAGAGAAAGCCTGAGTACTGAAATGAAGACCCAGTACAGCCATAAATAAATAAATTAAATGTTTAATGGGCAGTTGAATATCATTTTTTTATTTAAAAAAAAAAAGGTTAGGAATTTTGTAGAAAAGAGAGCTCACAGATCCCTGTCTTTAGAAAGGCCTGCTTACAAGTTGGCCCTTGGCTGGCATCTGGAAACCCGAATGGTAAACATGTCTTTATACTGAAATACAGCTTTCCCTAAAAGAGAAGAAGGACTCCTTGTACTTTGATCATTTGCACAAATTGTATGATTTATGATGAACACTTCCTCTCCTTCTAGGAGACTGGAGCTTCAGTACAAGCTTCTCCGGCTTCCAACATTTCACACATGTTGTCACAACTTGCTGCTGGGAATTGAGTACGCCTGTGTGATTCCACCGGGAGATGACTTTGGGAACCTGTTTCCTCCAGTCTCTGCCTCATGTGCACTTCTGTTTGTGTACTTTTGCTGGACCAAACCCCAGCTGTGAGTACAGCTACATACTGAATCCTACTGGGCTTCCCTGGTGGCTCAGATGGAAAGATTCTGCCTGTAATTCGGGATCCCAATCCCTAGACTGGGAAGATCCCCTGGAGAAAGGAATGGCAACCCACTCCAGTATTCTTGCCTGAGAAATTCCATGGACAGAGGAGCCTTGTGGGCTACAGTCCATAGGGTCGCAAAGAATCGGACACAACTGAGTGACTAACATTTTCTCTTTCTTTCATGAGTCCTTCTGACAAATCAGATCTGGAGATGATCTTGAGCACTTCTGACAGAAGTGTTATATTTAACATTCATTATGCAAACAATGACCAAATTCAACAAACCCCAATTCAACAAACACATTTTTTTATCTTAATCAATATACAATGTCACTTTTACCACCACTCATTTAGAAACTTATGTAATCCACATAAGTATCCAAAAGTTAATTTTTAAATTGGTAAATCTCAGAAGAGAAAATCACAGTGACAAATAGATTATATTCATTTCCATATTTACCTATCTTAAGAGTCTAATAAGTGGCCACACTGTCCTGGGGGTCAAATGCATTATTCTCAACCTGTGGACCACAGACTGTTGGGAAGTCTTGAATTCACAGAGGTGCTACATATTCTCTGTACATAGAAAAAGTCTTACTTGTGCGATAAATAATGTATATCTCGTAACTCTTATATCTTATATAGAGGTACAACTATTTTTGAATATATATGGGTGTTTGAGGTTAATAAAACATGAATCTATTTAAAAGTACAATTGCATTGGGAGTGGTGAATGTGCAATATACAATTCTACAAAATGAAATAAAACAATTTTAAAAATCTATAAAAGCCAAGAAAACAATAGAAAATGATGTTAGTATTTCAGAGATGGTGAAGAAATTTAGAAGAATATAAATAAACAGAATGTGATATGAAAAAAAGTAAATCGGAGGAAAACTGCCAAAGAGAAAACCCATTTTGAAGGGAGAAGTTGTCCCATGGTACTCTAAACTAACAGGTATCAGAGACAAGAACAGACAGTGGACGCTGGTTATTCAGAGAAAGATTATTTGGGGAGCAGCCTCAGGGCATCTAGACTGATCAGCCCCTTCCCTCTTCTAGGATTGTGAAGCCATGGACTTCCCTGCTGGTCCAGTGGTTAAGAATCTGCCTGCCAATGCAGGGGATATGGGTTTAATCCCTGTTCTGGGTAGATTTCACACGCTTTGGGGCAACTAAACTTGTGTGCCACAGCTACTGAGCTTGGGCTCTAGAGCCCAAACTCTGCAATTACTGAAGCCCATGTTCCACAACAAGAGAAGCCAGTGCAATGAGAAGCCTGAGCACTGCAACTAGAGAGTAGCTCCCACTTGACGCAGCTAGAGAAAGCCCACGCACAGCAACAAGACCCAGCGCATCCAAAAATAAATACATTTTTAATACAGAAATGAAGGCAGTAGTGTGAAGCTCTGTGTCACATATCCAGTGAGGCCCCTAGACAATACTGACCTTCAGGAAGGATAGGAATCTATACACCCAAAAAAACACACTACCAGTCAATCCCTCCTCAATGAGTACTTGCCACTCCTCCTTCAAAGCACTACAGGCAGGCCATGGAAAACACAGCAGCGTGTATTTTTAGATATAGGACACATCAAAAGTTCACTAAATATTTATAGAAAACCAACATTATGAAAGAAAGAAATCAAACTCAACAAATTCAGGCTTTCAAAGAGGAATAAAAGAATCTCTTTAATATCAATCAAATAGCTTAACAATTAAAATTTTGAGCATCAAACTCAAAAATAATAAACTAAATATTTTCTTTCTGGACATATCAGCAGGTAAAGAATCTGCCTGCAGTGTAGGAAACACAGGAGACTCAGGTTCAATCCCTGGGTCGGGAAGATACCCTGGAGGAGCAAATGGCAATCCACTCCAGTATTCTTGCCTGGAGAATCCCATGGACAGAGGAGCCCGGCAAGCTGCAGTCCAAAGGGTTGCAAAGAGTTGGGCGTGACTGAGCGACTCAGTACACACACATAGTAAATAAATAGCCATTACAGATGAAAGAAAAACCAAAACAGAAAAAAAAATTGACCTAATCAGTAAAATCAAAGCCGTCTTTTAAAATACCAAGGAAATACACAAATTTCCAGTGGCAATAAAGAAGTAAGAAAAGAAGCAATATGAATAACACTCAAAATGAGAAATTACACCTAATTACAGATATGGAGAAGACTTTTAAAATTATAAGAGAACATTAATCACTCTACTCAACAAATTTTAAAATCTAGATAAAACAAATACTTTCCTGGAAAATTACCTAACCATATTCAAGTAGAGATGAAAATTCTGAATGAACTAATTGTGGAAGAAATTGAAATAATAGTCAACAATTACCTCACAAATAGGTTCCACTTCATCAGGATTTAGGGATCAAATTCTAAACAGAAAATATTTAACTGTACAAAATATTTCTAAGTATACAGAAATCATCCTTGTTTACTCCATAAAATTTAGCATAACCATGATACCAAAACCAAGTGAGTGTAACACAGAAAATATTCTGCAAACCGATCTAAGTTCTTAAATGTGAAAATTTTTAAAAATTCATTAGCATATCAAATGCATTGCTCTATTAAAAAGAGTAATACATTATCACCAAGAAGAATTTTTACCAGACATGTAAGAACAATTCAATATTATGAAATCTGTAATTGTAAATCACCACATTAATAAAGTAAATGACTAGAAACAAGATTCTCGTGATTAAGGCTAGAAAAGTATTTGATTAAATTCAGCATTCTTTTTTTTTTTGAGATACAGTTGACATACATGACATGTTTAAGGCATACAACATAGTGATTGGTTACATATATATATTACAAAATGATCTCCACTATAAATCTAGCTGTCTGTCACCACACATAGCTACAGAAATTTTTATTGTGGTGAGGACTTTTAAGATCTACTCTCTTAGCAATTTTCAAATGTACAATATAGAATTGTTAACTAGAGTCACACCACTGTACGTTACAATCCCAGGACTTATTTACAACTGGGAATTTGTACCTTTGGCCATTTTTACCCATTTAATTCATTCAACACTCTTATACCCCTCAGTATACTCGGAATGGAAGAAAACTTTCTTGATCTTACAAAGCCCATCTGCTGGTAACCTACAATTAACATCACAATTAATGATGGAGACATCTGAAATATTTCCTCAAAAAAAGAGATTAAAAATACAAAAATGATTGCTATCACCATAATTATACAGTATTGTGCTAGAAGTTCTAGTGAATGTAACAAGACAAGAAAATTAAATGTAAAATGTAATCACTGGGAAAGAAGAAGGGGATTTGTCAGTGTTTCCAGATCATATAACTGTCTCTCTGGAAAATCTAAAGAAAATCAAATAAAAAGACACTAGAACTAATGTGCGGAGAAGGCAATGGCACCCCACTCCAGTACTCTTGCCTGGAAAATCCCATGGACAGAAGAGCCTAGTAGGCTGCAGCCCATGGGGTCGCGAAGAGTCGGACACGATTGAGTGACTTCACTTTCACTTTTCACTTTCGTGCATTGGAGAAGGAAATGGCAACCCACTCCAGTATTCTTGCCTGGAGAATCCCAGGGATGGAGGAGCCTGGTGGGCTGCCATCTATGGGGTCGCACAGAGTCGGACACGACTGAAGTGACTTAGCAGCAGCAGCAGCAGCAGAACTAATGTGAGAGTTTAAGTCTGCTAACTATAAGATCAAAAAAAAATTTTTTTACTCTGTTGGTGGGAATGCAAACTATAGAGAACAGTGTGGAGATTCCTTAAAAAACTGGAAATAGAACTGCCATACGACCCAGCAATCCCACTGCTGGGCATACACACCGAGGAAACCAGAATTGAAAGAGATAAGTGTACCCCAGTGTTCATCGCAACACTGTTTACAATAGCCAGGACATGGAAGCAACCTAGATGTCCATCTGCAGACGAAAAAGAAAGCTGTGGTACATATACACAATGGAATGTTACTGAGCTATTAAAAAGAATGCATTTGAATCAGTTCTAATGAGATGGATGAAACTGGAGCCTATTATACAGAGCAAAGTAAGTCAGAAAGAAAAACACCATTACAGTATATTAATGCATATATATGGAATTTAGAAAGATGGTAACGATGACCCTATATGCGAGATAGCAAAAGAGACACAGATGTAAAGAACAGACTTTTGGACTCTGTGGGAGAAGGCAAGGGTGGGATGATTTGAGAGAATAGCATTGAAACATGTATATTATCATATGTGAAATAGATCGCCAGTCCAGGTTTGATGCATGAGACAGGGTGCTCAGGGCTGGTGCACTGGGATGACCAGGAGGGATGGGATGGGGAGGGAGGTGGGAGGGAGGGTCAGGATGGGGAACACATGAACACCCGTGGCTGATTCATGTGAATGTATGGCAAAAACCACCACAATATTGTAAAGTAATTAGCCTCCAATTAAAATAAATTAAAAAAACAGAAACAAAAGATCAAAAATTTTAAATCAATAACTTTAAAACATACAGAAATAGACAATTTTTAAAAATGTAATGGGCTGGAGCAGAAGTTGGCATATGCACCAAACCCACCCACAGCCTGTTTTTGTAATGAAGCTTTATTATAACTATATATGTGCATATATATCTTATATATGTATATTTGTTGTTATTCAGTCACTAAGTCATATCTGATTCTTTACTACTCCCATGGACTGCGTGCAGCATGCCGTGCAGTCCTCCACTATCTCCTGGAGTTTGCTCAAATTCATGCCCATTGAGTTGGTGATGTTATCTTACCATCTCATCTTCTGCTGACCTGGTCTCCTTTTGCCATCAGTCTTTCCCAGCATCAGGGTCTTCTTTAATGAGTTGACTCTTCTCGTCAGGTAGCCAGTATTGGCCTGGATTGGAGCTTCAGCTTCAGTATCAGTCATTCCAATAAATATTCAGGGCTCATTTCCTTTAGGATTGACTGGTTTGATACATATGTGTGTGTATATGTACATATATATGTATATATTTATGGATATACTGGTTTGATCTCCTTACATATATATATATATATATATGTGTGTGTGTGTGTGTGTGTGTGTGTGTGTGTGTGTGTGTGTGTGTGTGTGTGTGTCTTGTGTCTATATGTCAATTTTATCCATAATGAAAATAATAATATAAGAAGTAGGAGCTATTTGAAGTGTTCTACTATAATAAATTAATACATACATCTATAATTAGTGACCAAGCATTATTTGCAATAAGGACAGCATTTTGAATCCCTGGAACAGAAAGAACTATTCAATAAATAGTTTAAGGAAAACTGGATATCTGTTTGAAAAAAATGTTAGATACATAATTCACACCATAAATATAAATTCCAGTCAGATTAAAAAGCTGAACATAAAAAAAAAAACTATAAAAAGGTTGGGATAAAAATGTGAAGCAATTCCTATAATCCTGGTGCTGGAAAGACTTTCCTAAAACAAGACATATAACCCTGAAGTCACATAATAAAAGATTAGCATATTTAATCTCATAAAATTTAAAACACTTTCTTGAAAAATGATACTTTACATGCAAAGTTAAATTACAAGCAGCAAATGAGACATTATATGCAACACATTTAACACACAAAGAATTTATAGCTGTAATACATCAAGATCTTATACAAGTCAATTTTTTAAAAAGACACACAACACAGTAAAAATTGGACAAGGTATATGAATAGGAAATTCACTGAAGAAAAATACAAATGTGAATAACCATATGAGAAAATAACACGGCTTCCACTAGGAACTAGGGAAATGGAAATTAAAACAATAATGAGAGATGATTTTGCACTCATTATATTGCCAAAAATTAAAAAGATTGATAGTAACAAATGTTAGCCAGAATATGGAGAAGCAAGTGCTTTCAGATGCTCACTGGAAGCACTGTGAACTGTGAGGTCATTTGGAAGTCATCAGGCATTATCGCCAATGCTTAAATATGCATTCCCTTTTCCCCAGCAATTTTACTTCCAGAAACCCAGCCTAGAGAAATACTGGCCTGTGTGCAAAAAATATATATACAACAATAGTTGTTGTAGCCTGGTTGGTAATAGCAAAACCGCAGGGGGTTGGGGAATTCATAAATGTACATCAATAGGAAAGTGGCTAAATAGATTCTAGAACAACAGAATTCTCTGCAAACATTAACATCCTTTAGTAGACTTTCATGTACTGATACAGAAAGATGTTCAAGACATATCATCAAGTAAAATCAAGTTGAAAATAATTTGTACAGTATGATACCACTTGTGTTTACACACACACACACACACACACACCTACATAAAGAAAAACAGGGAAATTAGAATAGACATTAAGGTACTGACAGTGGTTATGTTTAGGGAAGGAGGATGAGTAATAAGCCAAGAACGGATGATTTTCATGTGTGGAAGAAATGTTTTGCCCCAAACTGAAATTGAAGCAAACTGTGTGTTTAGCACCTTCGAGGGCGAGTTGGAGACCTTTTCTGGGAGGTTGAAGGGGTGGTGGGGCCGTGGGTCTCTGACTGCTGACACTCTAGGGTGAATGGGCTCCTTGTCAGAGATGAAGCCCCGTTGTTTGGAATATCCAATTAATAGCCTCAGATCAATTCGTTATCCTTTACTTCTCAGCTATATGACTTGATATTTGTCATTAGAGAGTTATATCTGATGATGGTTTCAAATTATTCATGCCACCAACCTAACCCACCACTAAGAGGGATATGATTTCTCAGGATCAGGTGAAGTCAAACAGCAAGTGATGCCCAAGTAGCCAGCTTGAGACGAGGGAGAAGTCTGTGCCTGGCTCAGAAAGGTAAATCTCTCCCAGGATATTTGCACTGGTTTATCCCCTTTACTATACACACTACAGTTTTCATTAACACGCGATAAACCTTGACTTACATCTGGAAATTTTAATTTACCATAGTTTGCGCTGTACCGCTTAAACCTTATAAAAGTGAGAGCATATTAACATAATCCCTATGAAATATGTAATTAGATAAATAAATGTCCCCAAAGTATAGCCCCTTATTAGATAGCTTCTTGAAAGTGTAAAGTCAAAGTGTTAGTTGCTCAATTATGTCTTTGTGACCTCTTTGTGACCCCATGGACTGTAGCCTGTCAGGCTCCTCTGTCCATGGAATTCTCCAGGCAAGAATACTGGAATGGGTAGCCATTCCCTTCTTAATCAACAGCTATTAAACAACTCTCTCATCTGGAAGTTCAGAAAACATTTTGATGTCAAAATAAGCTTTTGCAATTCAGCAAGGTACATTGGGCTAGTTCACGTGTATGTTTTTCACTACTCTTCTAGTGGATGAAAGGGAGTGAAGCGGAAAGGACATGGTGTGGAAGTAAACAAATTTTCAGTTATACAGCATACATTCCCGAAAGGGAAGAACCACCTCCAAAGCCTAACTCACCCTGAAATGCACATCCCTCCCCAGTGCCCTGAGCACACAGGCATGTGTGTCGGGGCATCAGCCACCACCCTGACCCCATGCGCCTGTAGTCATAGGTCTTCTTTGCAGGAGGGTGCCCAGCACCCTTTCCTCCCACCTGGGGCTGTGCTCTCCTGGCAAAACCCCAGCCTGATTGAACCCAATTATTACACTTCTCTCTGCCAGCATCAGGGCCGCTTAATGCTGCCAGAGAAAATCACTTTAAATGAACTGATTAGTTACAATTTAGATTCACACTGCCGACAAGATTCAAACAAGAACAGAGAGGTGGGAAGTGAATCCTGCAAAAAACGGTCCTCTGCATTTTCTCCCCTTTAACCTCCTCCCATCCCCATTTCAACTGAGGGGCATCTCACTCTTCAAGGAGGACCAAAAGGAAACCATCAACAGAAACTTCCCCCTCTCCCTCTCTCCAAACCTGCCCCCTGGATCCCCACACTCAGATCCTCACTCCTGTCTCAGTGAAGAACATCTCTTGCTCTTTGCAGGGACCACTGTGCCCTGGACCCCACCCTCCCTCACCTTCTGCGGGAGTTTGCACCTCTCCTTAATTAACTCGGATCATTTCACTCCTCTGCTTAAAACCTTCTGTGACAGCCTTTGCACTTTAGAAGAACTTCCAAAGTCCTGGGTATAGGTGGCTGGGCAGTGGGCTCTTGCCCCCACCTCCAGGTCACCTGCAGACCCTCTGCAAGGCTCTCTGCTTCTCAGCCTAAGGGCTCCTCCGCCCTGGCTGCACCAGACACCGCCCAGGAGCTGGAGAAGTGAGAGTCCCTGGGCACCCAGTGAGAGAAGGAAGATTCTAGTTAGTTATCTATTTTATACATAGGTGTATATTTGGGGCTTCCCAGGTATTGCTAGTAGTAAAGAACCTGCCTCCCAATGCAGGAAACATAAGAGACGCAGGTCCAGTCCCTGAGTCGGGACGATCCCCTGGAGGAAGGCATGGCAACCCACTCCAGTATTCTTGCCTGCAGAATCCCATGACAGAGGAACCTGGTGGGCTACAGTCCATGGGGTTGCAAAGGGTGAAACACGATTGGGCGCACACACACACTGTATGTATGTCAATCCCAATCTCCCAATGCATTCCACAGTCCTTTTCCCCCTTTTGTGTCCATATGGTTATTTTCTACATCTGTGTCTCTATGTCTGTGTTTCTCTCTATTTCTGCTTTGCAAATAGGTTCATCTGTACTATTTTTCTAGATTCCAAAGATATGCATTAATACGTGATATTTGTTTTTCTCTTTCTGACTTATTTGTAGTGCTCTTTTTCTGAAATGCTCGGTTCAACATAGTCCAGTGTTCTTGAACTGCCCCTGTGTCCTGGATGCTGGACTCTGGGTTTGCTCTGCTTGTCTTCTTCATGTAAATATGGTTTTACTGAACAAAACTCAATTCCAGTACCTCCCTTTCCTCTCCCAAAGAGGAGGTTAAACACAGCCCTAGGTTATACACACAGTGCCCAAACAGTGCCTGATACACAATATATGCTCATTAAATATTGAATTTAAAAAAAACACTCCTTTATAGTAAAACCCCAATTGATTGACTCATTGTTTTCAGCAGTTAAACTCTGATATGCCTAGGCATCGTCTGCTTCTTATTTATTCTGATTTGGACTTGCTGAAATTCATGGATCTGTATATCTTTATACCAAATTTGGGAAATTTGGGCTATGATTTCTTTAGATAGTTTTTGTCCCATTTTCTCTCTTCTCCACTTCTAGGATGCCAATTATTTGTATATTAGAGATTTTAATATTGCCCCCGTCCATCCCTGAATCTCTGTTCTTTTTTTCCCCAATATTTTTTCTCTCCTTTCTTCAGATTGAGTCACTTCTATTTGTCCGACTTGAAGATCACTCATTCTTCCATCACTTCCACTCCACTGTGAAGTTCACCCAGTGAATTTTTTATTTTAGATATTTATTTCTTGTTTCTAGAATTTGCATTTGATTCTTTTTTATAGTGTCCATATATCTGCTAAGATTTCCCTTTTTATTTACTATAAGCACATTTGCTATGATTATAATAGTTGCTTTAATGCCTTTATTTGGTAATTCCAATATCTAGGGCACCTCAAGATTGGCCTCTATTGACTGTCTTTTCCTTTGAGAATTTGTCCCATTATCCTGGCTTTTCATATGTCAAATAATTTTGCATTGCATCTGAATTTTTCAGGTTATGTTCTGACAACTCTGGATTCTTCATATTACTCTGCAAATTATTAATGTCTGTTTAATAGGCATCTAACTTGGTTAGACTCATGTGCCTGATGTGCAGTGGACAGAAGATCAAATTTCATTTCCGTTCCCTTGGCCATAGCTATAAGCCACTCTGATCAGCCAGAGACTTGGGGCAGAATTTATTTACATAATTGGGGCTCCCCTCTCTCTGCTTTTATCCTTCCCAGAATTCCTCCCTCACTTCCCGGCAGTTGTTCCTCTGAGTCTGTCCTCCCATTCATCAGGCTCCAAAAATGATTTACAATCAGAATTTTCACTGCCTTATGCTGCATCATGGCTACAGTTTACCTTAGGTTAAAAGTCATGAAAATGGAAAATTCACCTCGTGCTGGTCCCTTCTTCCAAGTTTCAAATACCCTACAAAATCTGCCTGCTTTTGTTCGCTCCTCAGAGCCTTCAGGATTTTTATATTTTATCTATAGTTTATTATCTAAAGGATGTTCAGTCTGTTAGGCACTTACTCTACCATACTGGAAGAGAAATCCAAACATGATGTGCACATCAACTTTAAAACAAGATATGACATATCAGTTTGTTTATACACACACTTATTTGTCATATAAACTCAAATGCCATAAAAACAAGATTTGGGGACTGGGAGAAGTGGACAAAAAACAAAGCCAGATGGGTAGAGGAAAGATATACTGAGAAGCTTCCAGCTTCGAAAAGCTTCAGCAATTGAAAGAAATTCTGGAATTTCCTTGCAGTCAAGGAAACAAGGGAAATGATATGGGTTTCTGAGGCTGATCATGGGAAACCTACAAATTCACTGAGGAACTTGCCTCCCTAATCTTGAGCTTAGTGGAGTGATATAGCCTCTCTTGCAGTCATACTCATGTACACAAAGTTAATCCTGGTGTTTAAAGATTAAATGATACAGGTAAAGCATCTCCCATAGAGAGCCATGATGATGATATAATGATAATGATGATGATAATGGTCCTGGTGATGGTAATGATAGTCATGCTGGTGATGAGATAACTTCTACATTTATCTTGTGTTTGTAAAGAGGACTACTTTTTCTTGCTGACAGATTTTTAACCCAGTACATCAGTCAGTCCAGTGAATATTCACTGGGAAGACTGATGCTGCAGCTGAAGCTTCAGTACTTGGGCCACCGGATTTGAAGAGCCGACTCATTAGAAAAGACCCTGAAGTTAGGAAAGATTGAGGGCAAGAGGAGAAGGGGGAAACAGAAGATGAGATGGTTGGATGGCATCATCGACTCAAAGTACATACGTTTGAGCAAACTCCCGGAGATAGTGAAGGACAAGGAAGCCTGGCATGCTGCAGTCCATGGGACTGCAGAGTCAGACGTGACTGAGCAACTGAACAACAACATCAGTTAGTTAGAATGTCAAACGTCACTCTCTTAAGCCGGCTCTAGGGTGAAAGAATCTCTCAAGAACCAGTAAACCCAGCATCCCAGGGGCAGAACACTATCTTCTTTCTGGTCCAGTTATCAGCCATCTGTACCCTTAGACACATCTACAGAACAAGCGCTCTGCAAAGGCCTGGGGAGTCGGCACTGGGAAGGGCCTCTGGGATCTTCCATTCAATCTGCACGTAAGTGCCGGGTGCTTTGTTCTGAGGAATTAATCAGCGAAGCAATGATCTGGAGAAGGCGCTCGGGGAAGTGGGGGAAGCATGGTACATGTTAATCAGCCTTGCGTGTGAAACCAGGGCAGGTCCTGAAAAGCCCCAAACAGCAGCCCCTAAGTGCCCAAGCCCTCCACCTACCCCTACCCAGGAGCCCCCCGTGGAGCCTGGGGGCTCTCATCTGAGCCTCCAGTGGTGGGGGGAGAGGATGCCTGCACAACTCCATCATTTTCTCCTACTCATCCCCCTCCATGCGAGAGTAGCTGAGCTGCAGTTCTGTCTGGGACTGTGCCTTGAGAAGGGTCCCAAGCATGGGTTAATCTGGGAAGTCACGACTTAATCAGCGAATCAGTGACTGCTGTCAGGATTGAGGTTGAGGTCATGAGCTGAGATCAGTTTGTGGCAAGGATGAGGGATGAGTATATGGCCAAGACTATGGCTCATTCTGTGATCAGAGAAAAGACTCAGTTATGCTCCTGGTCAGGGCTTAGCTGAGATCAGAACCAGGGTACAGGGGACCCTGATTAGAAATGCATGACCTCTGAAGTCCCCTCAGCTAAGGAGGCTCTAGGAGGAAGCTCTCAGAACCCACACCTTATTAAAGTGTGCATTATAATAAGAACCATTCCAAATAACTCCAGCTCATGTTCTCCTTTATTGCTGAATCAAATTCTAAATGTATCCTATCTTTGTAGCACAAAACTTGAGCTTTTTCTTCATCTGAGTTTCAGGAAGGTGTAGGAAAACTTCAGGCCTTGCACCCAATTTCGGAATGTGGAACAAGACACCTGGGCACCTCTTCTCATGTATCTCCCATGGCTGCCAGCCTCTCCTGCCTCAGGAACCCTGCCCTCCATAGCATTCCTCTCCAAGGCCCCCCTCCTAGGCCATCCTCACTCTCCTCACATGCAAGCCTGGTCCGACAGTCTTGTCAGACCTGGCATTTTACATCCACCACACAACTCTCCCAGAAATGGCTCCCTAAAGAAATACTGCTCAGGACTTCCCTGGGGCTCCAATGGCTAAGATTCTCTGCTCCCAATACAGGGGTCCAGGTCTGACTCCTGGTTGGGGAACTAGATCCCACATGCTTCAACTAAAGATCTTGCATGCTGGATGCACCTCATTCATCCATAACAGCTCAAATTGAGGTCAGTCCTTTATGCTGAGCTGAAATCTATCTGTCTTGGGAAGAGTTAATGAGACAAACACTAGGCCCTCCTTGTTGGAGCCTCCACCTACCCCCCAACTCTGCCCAGAAGCACTAATTCCATTATCAAATGGTCAACCCTGGGGAATGAACTTTTAAAGGCTTAAAGCAAGGTAGGTTAATTAAAATCTTTGATCGAAGCCCCATAAACAGCATAAAACTTCTTTCTCTTAATTATCCTGGATGATCTCACAAGCATTAAAGCCAAAGGGGAGACAATGAAGAGGCTGGGAGGTGGGTAGGAGGTGAGGAGTTGGGAGGAGGGGATCCGGAGAGCAACAGTCAGCAGGATAGAGCTGCCATGTTGACACTCTCATCAGCTCTCCACATCCGGACACTAGAGGCAGAGAAACCTACCCTTCCTGGTCTAACAGTAACTCACCCGGCACTTCCTATGTCAGCTGCTCCTCTAGGCGCTGGTGAGGCAGGAGATAGATGGACCCCAGAGACAAACAGCTAGAGTTCGTTCTCTCCACAGTGAAAATAGCAGAACAAACAAGGAAAGAGGCTAAGCTCTTCCCAAATAGAGGATAAGAGACCACGTGGTTCTCAATCTTAAAGTCAGGAGGTCTCCCCAACTACACATGTGCAGAAGATCTCCTTGGAGGTCGAAAGGTGAGTGACGCTAAGTAATGCTAACTACCCATAAGCCTCTTTGGTGGAATCCATCTTTGTTAAGAGATGCATGTACGCACAGGGGAAGATCCTGGGATATACCAAATATGGACTCTGAACCAGGCAAATCAAAATGAACAGCCAAAGAAAACAAGCAATAAATGCCCCTATATAGGTGATTTAAACTACCACAAGGGCATGACTGTTCCTCTGAGCCTACCCATATGTCTAACCACACATACTGTCCTCTTTTTCCTCCTAATAAACACTTTAGTTGTCTCACTACTTTCTGTCTTTCTGTGGGAATTCTTTCTCCACAAAGCCAAAGAGCCAGGGCCTTGTCACTGACCACTGGTCTAGTGGCTAGGATTTGGTGTTCTCACCACGTGACCTGAACTCAATCTCTGGCTGGGAACCAAAGCCCTGCTTCAGGCCGCTGCACAACGAGGTCACCCAAGATCACTGGGGGCACAGGAGGAAGACCCAGTGTCTGCCACTGAGGAGGGGCCAGAGTCTCCTGGGTCAGAGTGGATACTTGCAGTGTGAGCAAAGCAGACAGGATAGGAGCTGTGGAATCACAGAGCAGGAGCTCCCAACCCAGTCTGGAAAGGTCAGGAAATGCTTTCCAAGATGGCAACCTTGAATCAGGACAAGAAGGATGTGACATTCAGGAGAAAGTCAAGGGCAAGTTCTGGGCTGAGCAGAGAGGCCTGGAGGTGAGAACAAGGACAGGAAGCAAGGTTACAGCATGGATTCCAACTGGACCACTGGTTATTGCCCAGAATTGGGGTTCTGTGTTCAAGGGCCAGGGGCTCTTGTGAGCTCTTTTCTAAGCATGAACAGTAGAGGGGGTTGCTACCTCAGGAAATCAGGGGAAAGTAGGGGTCACCAGCTCCAGATAAGCAGGGGCCAAGAGCCAGAAACATCTCAAGGCAGGTCCATATCAGCATCCTACAGCCCAAGCTGGAGCTATATGGCCACCTCTCTGGCAGATTAAGAGGAAATCAAAGTTTTCCTGAATCACCACCACCCTGACTCCAGTGTTTTGCTGCTTCTGTAGAGTGCTTCTGATGCTGTAGAAGACTGTAGTGTCAAAAGATAAATTGAGACATATTTAAATTTTTGAGTTTATCTGAGCAAAAATCAATTCAGACTTGGCAGTTTCAAACAGCAAGTGGTTGGGAGTGTTCCACCAACAGGAACTCGAGGCACGACTTTCTTGAAAAGACACGGAAGCAAATCAACGAAATGATTTGGCTACAGTTTAAATGGTGGCCTGATCTGGGAAAGTCTCCTTGGCTGTGGTGGGTTGTCCTTACTTTTGATTTCCTAACCATGAGGCATATACAGGATTCAGTTTGGATTTATTTATGTATGCACATTGTCAAGGTGTTAGGACCTCTCCAGACTGATGGACTCTTGTTTAATTAATGTACCAGCAGCCACTTAAGGAAGGTTCTGGTGAATGACACTCACTCTTCTTCCTCCCTGTCTGTGCTCATGCTATTTCCTCCATCTCAGATAGAGTTGGAGGTCCTGCTCACCTTTCTAGGTCTGATTCAAATGTCCCCTCTTCCAGGCAGCCCTTCTGGTTGGTCCTCCACCTGAAATCTAGGGAATGCTCTTTCTCCAGGACTCAGCTCCCCAACTGTGCTGCAGTCTAGCCTTCACCTTCACTTGAGTCCTGAGAAGCAAGTCTATATCCCTACTAAGCTTCTGATTATCCTGTGACCTTCTACGAGTCATTCAATTCCCACTGAGCCTATTTCCTCATCTGTAAAATAGAAATAACAATCTGCCCAGAAAACCCCTGGGCATCTTGTTGGAATGCAGATTCAGATTCAGCAGGTCTGGGCTCAGGCTAATATTCTGTTTTTCTCAGATAATGTAATTGCCACTGGTCCAGGACCAGCCTTCCAGTAGCAAGACAGGATATATTCAATTCCTGTGAGGAATCCAGATTGTTCCAAAGGGTCAGCCCATATCAGAAACTCAGTAAGTTGGGGCTTTTTTAAATACGATTATTGTCTCCGTCACCTGTGCCTGACATGAAGTAAATGTGGAAATAAAGGCATGGCAACCCACTCCAGTATTCTTGCCTGGAGAATCCCACGGACAGAGGAGACTGGCGGGTCATACAGAGTCAGACACAAGGTAAGCAACTGAGCACAGCACAGCACAGTACTCCCGGGCTACCTGGCCAGTGTCCTGAGGGCAGGGTATGTTTCTAATTGAAATGTCTTATGCATAGAAAGCAAAAGTACACAGGTGTAAAAAAAGAAGAAAGTAGTTTTTATCATGCTTTGGTGGTGTTTCCTCTCTCCTGAGTTCTGATTATATATGTTTAAAATCATGGCCAAGGTGGGGTCTCCCACAGCCCCCCACTCTCTCTCACCCCCACTACTGCCTGCACTGTCTTCCTGGAGGCAGAGCACCAGCCTCCCCCAGCATCTTCCCTCCTCTGAGGCCAATTTCCAATGGAAAAGAATTCCCTGCCTCGGCGCATCTGTAAGCAGAGGGGAACAGTTGGCTTCATAACCTTGGGGGAGAAAAGGCAAATAAAGGAGTCTCGAGAGATTTATCAGAGACCCCAGGAAGCTGTACAACATATGTTGTAACATATTGGTCCTTGACGGGCTCCAGCAACAAGGAAACCCTTTCCCTCTTGCACTGGCTGAGGCCAAGTTAATGACAACTTGTTCCACCTCGTGCCTGGGGGCAGAGTCATCCTTGCCCAGCCCCTGAGGGGATCCATCTGCAAAGCCCCAGTCTCAGGCCTGTCAAACCAGCTGATGAGGACTCTGCGCCCAACTGAGGGCCTCCTCTGCCTCCAACCCCTCCCCTCAGATGCAAGTGTGAGCCCAGATGTTGACAGCCATTCACATTCTCAGTGGCAGAGCCCAGCTCTGTCCCCCAGGGGCCTGGGGCCCTTCTCCCTTCAAGGACAGGGAGGTCAAATCCATTGCCCCTGGGATGGGGAGGGCAGTCACAGCCTGGAACAGCAATCCTCTGTCCTGATACACTCAGGAGTCACCTGGGGGGCTTTAAACGTATACAATGCTGGGATGCTCTTTCAGGATATTCTGAATTCTGCGGTGCTGCCAGTGTGTGCTAGGGGTCACCAGCAGCAGGTACAGAGGCTGCCACCCAGAGACCAAGGTGCCTGAGAGTAGTAAAGAGACCAAGCACCCTTTCCACAAAGGGATGGGAGAGTAGACCAGACGGCAAGATGCCTTTACCTTGAGGTGACTGAGCAATGAGTTACTTTGAATCAAAAGTTGGTTTGTTTCTGCTGAGTGGAATTGGGGACACCCAGGAACAAGTGAAACTTAGTTATAAAAAAATGAAGAAAGTTACATTTCTGCACATCTGAGTGTAACTGTAAATCTTAGACCCACTGCCAGGTCCATCCAGAAAAGAAGAAATATACACCACCAATGAATAGGAAGAGATACTGGGTCTCAGCAGGAATCCAAGAAACACAAATCAAAACACCATTTGGGCCCCTGGATGGGAGTGTCCTAATATCTTATACTCGTGTTGGCAAAGGCAAAGAGACCAGCCTCTACTATAGTGATGATGAAATGCATGTCAACTTTTGTAGGGACACCTGGGTAATGAGAATTAAAAGAATTACAATGAGTACAGCTTTGGTGGAGCAATTCTAAGAATTTAACCTAAGGAAATAATCAAGGATTATAGAAATCTTTGGGAATGGACTTGTGCATTAGAATTTTTATTAATGCGATCCTGAAAAATTTGTAAACAAAACCAAAATGTCTAATAATACAGAACTGGACCAAAATATACTGCATTATGAAATATTTTGTGAAATATTATAAACCATTAAAATAAGTTTAGAAATATATTTAGCAACTTGGAAAGGTGTTCATAATATACTGGTAACTGAGGAAACAAGTTAAAAAATATGTTCATTGCTTTCTAATGATTGTATATATGCAAAATATATTTATATATAATTCTGTTAGGTAGTTAGAATAGGAAAAAGGACTCACTAGGGTCCTCGGACCTTCATTTGTTCTATTTCACTGGTCTTTCCCTTCTTTGCCTTTTAGCCACTGCCATATGGACTCCTTTTTCCTATTCTAACTACCTAACATTTCAAAAGATGGAAGGATCTCCCTCCACACTATTCACAGTGGTTTTCCTGAGGTAAAGGCATTATTATTCTGATTGTATTCTTCTTTTTTTCTTAATGATACTTTCTAGTTTTTCTCCAGTAAACGTGTGTTACTTGTGATTTTAAAAAAGAAATTTCCCACGAAAGATGGTGGGTTAAACACACACATTTAGTAATGTTCTATTTCAACCCCCACTAAAATATCAGTAAAATGATTTTCTTTTAAGGGATAAACCCATAAGGTTTTTTGTTTTGTATTTTTAAGTGGAAGGGTAAAATTGCAAAACTGGAAGACTCAAGTTGAAAGGGGCCACCAGATGCCCAGCAATGTGAATAAAATAAGCCCATGCGAAAGCACATGCCCCCAGAACATCAGAACACAGAGGACAAAAAGACCCCAAGCTTCCAGATTTCATACAAAGGATCAAGAAGCAAATGGCTTAAAACTTAACAGCAACCTCATAAAACTAGAGAACAAGGGAGTGATACCTTTAATATTCTAAAGCAAATTATTTCCAGCTTGTAAGTCTTTACCCAGCCAAGCTATCAATTATGTGTACAGATTAAATAAAAGTACTTTCAGACATGCAAGATGTCAAAAAAAAATCTGCCTGCCAGGCGTCCCTCTCAAGAAGACAGGGAGATGTGTTTCAGCAAACAAGGGAAATAAACAGAGAAAGAAAAATGTGGAGTAGAGGAGACAGGTGCTCCAGCAAGGGAGAGAGGCAGAGGGAATCTCGAGGGTGCTGAGACAGGAGGTCCCAGGTGACAAGCAAGCAGCAGGTAGAGGGGACACAGAGCTCAGACCAGGACTGGGCAAAGAAATGGCAAGTACAGGCTTCCCAGTATGTCTGAACACCTCGAGAAGAAATTTAGACAACTGATGAAGAGTTTGGTGTTGAGCTGTTAATAAGTCCATAGACAATCAGTGAGTTAAAAAAGCCAAGATAGTTATGAACTGCATGGAAGCCAAAAAGGTTGGGCAAGAAAGGATAAGCAAGGTTAAGATATTTCATGATCCTGCTGTCAGGGGACTTAACAATGTTCATGTTGTGAACAGAGCTTACCTGATAGTTGGTAGACAGTTGGTAAAGAATCCGCCTGCAATGTTGGAGACCCCCATTCGAACATTATGTGAACATGTTCATTTCAGGGTGATCTCCCCAAAACCATTACAGTCTCCTGGGAGAAGAGGAAATGGGGTGGCAGGGGCACTGGGGGAAGGCAAGAGAGGAACATCATTGTCATCTACAGGAGGAAACCAGTAGATAGTGCCTAAAACTGAAAATTCAAGAAGGAGCTACAAGCTCCATATTTAAAGATAAATACCAAAATAATAGACTGAAAAGTTGAAAGAGTGAAAGTGTTCACTGCTCAGTCATGTCCGACTCTTTGCGACCCTGTGAACTGTAGCCCACCAGGCTACTCTGTCCGTGGGATTCTCCAAGCAAGAAGACTACAGTGGGTTGCCATTTCCTCCTCCAGGGGATCTTCCTGACCCAATGATCAAACCTGGGTCTCCTGTGTCTCCTGCATTAGCAGGTGGGTTATTTACCATCTGAGCCACCTGGGAATCCCAAACAGTTGAAAATTGTTGCTTTTGGTGATGAAACAAAGGGAAAGGGACTGTTTCTAGATGAAATTTCACAGATCTATTAGGCTCTTTAAATTAGATATAACTTCGATAAAAGAAAAACAGAAGCAAATTGTACATGTTTTGTATTGGGTACTTGAATGGAAAGAGTTATGAAGTCTCTTTCAGCCATAACCATCTATAACTGGAGGTCATCTTCTTTAGGAATCACAATAAGCAGCTTTCTTGAACTAGAGGGCTTTGGGGGTCACTTGCCAGTTGTGAAATGACCCCCTTACATCAGCAAATAGGTCAGATTCTCATTTCCTCTGTGTCCTTGGTTTGGGTTCATCTTGGCACGGCTGCCCTGAGCCATGCGATCGGGTGGTAAAGCATGGGACTGATGAAGACTGGAAGGCAGATCAGCTTTCCACAGACTCACCCACAACTCCTACCCCAGATGGACCCCTGACCCTTGCCAGTCAAGGGCAGCTTCTGCCCTCCCTCGGGACTCTCTTAGCGACCCCTCCCTCCTCCTCCCCAGCGTCTTAGTCTGCATCGTCACAGAGTGCTGATATGTTCCCTGCAATAGCCCAGAACCAGCTCAATCAGTCACCGGCCTCATCTCCACCACCTGTTCACCATTGGCAAGGCCTCTGTACCCACTCACATCCACGATATGCACTGGGGGCCGTGGCCTTGGGCCTGACTCACTGCTGGGAAAACACACGGTTTCTTCCAGCCAGCGAGCAGGTGACACCAGGAGCCACCAGCTTGACCACTAGGTGAGCACAGCAACCAGGCTTTTCTCCACTGTTGGGTTAGCATTCGTTATTCTTAAAATTACGCAGTGCTGTGCAACATTAATTCAGGACAAGGAGCTGCAAATTCTAGGCCCTTCTTAAGGCTTACTCTCACAATGAATTAATGGGTCTTAGTTTAACAGGGCATCAACAAACCGGGCTGTTGGAGGAGTTCCAGGAACCTGTTTACTCTGGTCCTGGCTTTCTGCAGCCACCATATGACCACTGACGGCAGCCTCACAGTGCAAAATAGTAATAGCAAATATTCACCGAGTGCTTTCTATGTGTCCAAGGGCTGTGCCGCGCACTTTACATGTATATCTGCTCTTGATCTTCTCAAAGAGCCTTTGAAGTAGACACAATTACTGTCTTCGCTTTATAGGAGAGAAAACAAGCTTACCAAAGCAAATTCGCTTAAGATCACATGGGTAGGAAGTGATAGCACAAATCCTCTTTTGGGGGCTATGAGTGCTATGAATTCACCACCCTGTAACCAGGTACTTTTCTCTTGTTCGAACAGTGTCCTCCAAACTAGATGAAACATATCGGCCTTAAACATAGAAACAGACAAATTAAAAAAGGAAGGAAATTTTTCCATTTGCAGCAACATTGATGGACTTGGAAGGCATTGTGCTAAGCGAAATAAGTCAGATATAGAAAGACTAATATTATATGATATCACTTATACATGTAAGCTCAAAATTACAACAAACTAGTGAATATAACTCCCCAAAAGAGCAGACTCACAGATATAGAGAACAGGCTAGTGGTTATGGGGGGGTCAGGCAGAGGGGGATCTTGAGATAGGAGATTAAGAAGTACATAGAAACTAAGTATAAAATAAGCTACAAAGATATATTGTACAATACAGGGAATATAGCCAATATTTTATAGTAACTATAAATGGAGTATAACCTTTAAAAATTGTGAATCACCATATTCTACACCTATAACTTATATAGTAGTGTACATCAACCATACTTCAATACAAAAATAAAAATTAAAAATAAAAACCATAAGACAGGTCGATGTAACTTGATTATAATGAAACTGTTTGAAGTCAGGAGCAAGTGCTCTGCTTGCCATGTAACAGAAACATAACAGAAAAGGATTGCTAGACTACTTGTTCCTCAACAGCCCCTGGGCACTTGGCTATTTTCCAAAAGCGTTAGAATGAGACCTGGGATCAGCTTTCTGGGATAGCTTTGGTGGCACCATGAACTTGCCAAGACCCTCAGCTGGGTTTGTCCCCCCTGGCTAGAGAGGTAGCCCCACTTGCTGAGCAAGTGTCCCCCCTCCTCTCCCCTTCTCAGATATCAGCAGGCCTGCCAGGGTGGGTGAGTCACTGAGAACCCAGGAACCATCAGCTGTTTTCACCCCACGGCAGAGCAGGAATTCCGTCATCACTGGACCCTCTTTTTCTGGGCTCCCATAGGGTCCACCAGGAGAATGGGGCACAGATCTTCCCTGTTCCCAGATCCCACAGACATCTTGGGTCACGCTGCCTCCCCAGGGTTCTTCCAGGAGGGACAACAGGGCTCTATCTTGGACTCGTATGCAACTGTACTCTCAGCCTTTCCCCTCACCATTTTTTTTCTTCTCCCAGCATTTGGAATTTTTTCAGTTTCAGCAACCAGATGGCAACTACTTCTCTCAACCTCCTAGACTTAAACATTTTTGTCTAAATGTCCAAAAGAGCTTTCTGTTCTGTCTAATAGTGCTATTTTAGAACATAACATCCAGGAAGAAATTCACAGCTGCTTCCTTTCCACCATACCATGCCCCTTCTCTGAAGCAGGGAACACAGAATGATGGGACTGCTTAGAATTGGAGGGAAGGTTATACTGAAGGAGGATAAGTAAGGTCTCAAATGTTTTGCAGTGACGTTCCTGCCATGCTAATCTCTTCCTTTGTTAATTAATTGATTTACTCACGCAGTTGCCAGAGCAGTTTGCACTGGCTCAGGGAGCTAATTGTTTCATTTTCAGAAAATCCACAAGCTGATTATTAATCCATTCATAACTTGAAATCGGCTGTGGCAAAAGTGTGTACATCACGAAAAGCAGCCAATGTTGCAAATGCGGGGCCACCCTTCTCTACACACCTCCTTCTACCCAGAATTTGAGGTGGATTTTCCAAAGTTGAATGTGTCAAGGTTGTTAATCAGTGCCAGTCCCACTTACGCCTACTTCTAATGGAACTTTTTCTACCCACGGTTTCTGCTGAATAAGCTGTCCTGTTTTATAGCTCACGTCCCCATGACCCTGACCCACTCTTCCCCACACAGAGCTGTGGCTAACTGCCCTGAGCTGGGTACTTGATACGATGCCAATCTATTCAACCAGCCAGAAAACTATGTCCTGGAGGTGCTGGCTCAAAAAGATGAGCTTATAGAGGGTTCAGTGGATGTGCCACTGGAGAAGTGCAAATTTGCGTTGATTTTTTGCTGGAACAGCTGTCGCCTTGGCTTGAGGGCGTGTAGTTTCAGGATGTCCTTGTCTCCACTACTGGGTGGATGAGGGACTCACCCAAATGCCTCAGGGGTGCATCGCAATGGCCCCACCTCACGCCTGCTCCACAGGCGCCTCACTTCCCATCCTAGGACTTCCTTATTGCTGCCGAGACAAGAGTCACCACCAGACCCAGCTGGATTTCCCATATAAACAACCCAGAAACATCAGGATTAACACCCTTGGGGTGGGCAATTTTTAACCAAAGGGATGTGGGAGCCAACAGACCAATTCCTGTCCCTTCCTCCGCTTAGCATCTAGCCTAGATCAATGCTTCTCAACCTTGGCACTATTGACACTTTGGGCTCGGTGATTCTTCTTTTGGGGAGCAGGGGTTATGTGCATTGTAGATGTTTAGCATCACCTCTGGTCTCTACCCAAGCTCCCATGATGGCTCAGCAGTAAAGAATCTGCCTGCAGTGCAGGAGACCCAGGAGACGCGGGTTCAATCCCTAGGTCAGAAAAATCCCCTGGAGGAGGGCATGGCAATCCACTCCACTATTCTTGCTTGGAGAATCCCATGGACAGAGGAGCCTGGCAGGCTGTAATCCATAGGATCACAAAGGGTCAGACACAACTGAAGGGACTGAGCATGCACACACTGGTCTCTACCCTCTGGCTAGAACAGCACTCTCCTTAGACATGACAATCAAAAATGTCTGCAGACATTGTCAGATGTTCCCTGGGGGACAAAACCACCCCCAGAGAGAACGACTGTCTAGACAATTTGGAAATGCTCTCTGAAATGACCTGCAACACCAAAGAATCAGCGTGTTGACTCTTATTCTCCTCCACAGGAGGGAACACAGAGCATGGAGAATTTAAATACTCTGTCCAAGGTCACTGGTTAGTAACTGGTGAAGCTGGAGTGCTCTCAACTGCTACAGTACCCCGCCCCCACCTGAACTAGGACTCAAAGGTCTCTTCCTAGTGGCCTTCCAGCATCTGTTACTCCTTTCTTAGGGGTTTTAGATATAGGCACACCCTTTCCCCACACCTCACCACAAAGTCTTGTCAAAGTCACCACGGGACAGGGGGTGCCTTTGGCCCCCCGCAGTAGCTGGGTTTTTCCCCTTCCCAGCTCCAGTCCCATCTGACAGCCACACCATTCCTCAGGGGTGATGGATGCTGTTCTCAGGTGCCAGGTACCAATACCAGCCACCCCAGCCAGCCCCCTCCCCAGAGCCCCAGCCTCTGAAACCCATCTCTGCTTCTCTACCACTTCGCTCCAGTCTCCGACAAGGGCTGGCTATTTTGGGTGAGAAATGGGGCAGGCAGAAAAAATTTCATTTAAGCAATTAAAGAATCACTGCATTTTTCATGATTAACTTCATGTTCGCAGATTGAATGCAAAAAGCTGTTAGCCAAGCTTTTCCATTTCTGTACCTGACATGAGCAATGGGAATATTTGTTCTGCCCGGGAGGATTACACCTTCCATTAATCTCCGTTTTATTGAAAGTTTAAATAACAGACAGACACAATGTGATCAATTAGCAGTGTAATTCCAAGGAGATGTCATAGTAAAATTAAATCTCGAGCACATCCGCGGCAAAGATGCCTGAAAGTTCTCTCCAGCCTCCCTTCACCATTGCAGTGTGTATATTTTAATTGAAAGTTTATTCTGCTATGTGCCTCATCTACTAAATTTTAATTTAACATTGTAATGAGAAGGGTGTTTCTGAGGAGCTCTTCACAGACAAGTTGAGGAGGTTTCACAAATTAAGAGTATGAGTGAATTTGCAGCACTTTCCAGGCAGCTGTGAGGGAGAGGAGCTGCCCCACCCCCCCACCCCACCCACCTCCAGTTCTTCGGAGAGGATCCCAGGGTCTGGAGAACCAGCCCAGAGGAAGTTTAGCATCTGAGGCAGCTGGACCAAAAGTTGACCACACCATAAAGGAAGAGATTTCAGACAAAACCAGGACTGTATCTCTTCTTTCTCCTGCCTGCCAGAATCCCTTAGCGCCCCCTATAGGCAAAACCCAATAGGAAACTAATTAGCCAAGTGAGAATGTGGTCTCAGCTCCAGCTTTGCAAAGGAGTGTATAGCAGGGCAGGTCTGGAGGGGAGAGGCAGTCACTTTGTAATCAGTATCATACTTTGGGGAACCTGACTTTGCCTCTCTGACCTCTATATTCCTCTGTAAAATGGGGATAATAATGCCAAATCTTCAGGATCATGGTGAGAATCCAGCGAGTTGGACTGGGAGGCAGGGTTGAAGCATACAACACAAAGAGAGGAAGGACTGTTCTTTTCCACTGCTTCTCAGAAAAATCACAAGGGAGTTTCTCCTGCTTGAAGGGTGACCTCAACCAAAAAAGCAAATTGTCATATAGCTGAGGTTGCAGAAAGGCCTTGACTGGACTGGGAAGTGTTCTGAGGTTCAGACTGAGGGAAGAGGAAGAAGAGAGAGCTCACATTGTTCTCAACAGAAGGATGAAAGCAGAGAGACCAGCCTATTCTGTTTCATTAAAGTCAGAAGTCAGTCATCACAAGGGTCCCTTCACTGGAGCCTTGAATTTCAACTCTACTAGACTATATCTAACTTGCCATCACAGCCCAGGAGCCTTGCTGTGCCTGCTCCAGGCATGCACTCAAGAAATGTTTGTGAGGGAAAGGAGAGAACTGAAGGCATTAGGTGCACTAGTGACAACTGCTGATGGAAGATGTCATTGCAGCCCAGCTCTATGAGGCCCCATACAGGATCAAAAGTTAACCTATCTTCAGATGCTGCTAATGTGGAATCAAGGAGTTTCCAGGAGAAAAAGAAAAATGCTAACATTCAGGATTTAAAGAGTTGAATGCCAAAGAGAAGGGAAGAGATGTTTTCTCTCTGACTTGATTCTTCCCACCCCTCTTCTTGCTCACCCCATTCCAACTACCCTGCCTTCCTGCCTTCCTTAAACACTGCCAAGAAGGCACCCACTCGGGCCCTTTGTCTTTGCTGTTCCTTTGACCAACATGTGCTCTCAGATATTCCCATGGCTTGCCTCATGGTCCCTACTCAAACGTCACCTCCTCCTACGATACTTCTCTGACCACTGCATCTAAAATAGCAATAATTCCTCTCACTCTTGCTTCGCTTTTCTCCATTGCACTGATTATCTGCCATTATTTTAAACATTTATTCATTTTTTTTGGTCTATGTCTCCAGAATACAAATTCCCTGAGTGTAGATGTCTTTACTGTTCTCTACTATATCCCCAGCACCTTGAATAAGATGATACAAGTCACTCAAAAAATATGTAATAAAGACTTTCCTGGTGGCCCAGTGGTTAAAAAACTGCCTGCTAATGCAGGGGATACGAGTTTGATCCTTAGTTCAGGAAGATTCCACATGCCATGGGACAACTAAGCCCAGGAACCACGACTACTGAGCCCGAGATCTAGAGCCTGTGCTCTGTAACAAAAGAAGCCGCCACAGTCGAAAGCCCATGCCCCTCAACTCGAGAAAGCCCATGCACAACAACAACAAAAGAGCACAGCCAAAAATAAATACATAAATAAAAAGTTTTAAATTATGTAATGAATTATTAGAGAGAAAAGTATGAGATTTGACTCAAAGACAGAACTTTGAAGGTACTTCCTGCACCTTCTAATGGATTCACTGTAAGTTGTGCTGTAAAGACACTTCTCACTCTTTGCCCTGCTTCTGAGATTCTGTCCATCTGCCCCAGCTTGAGTTTGCAAGGCTACTGGCAAACCTGAGGATGCAGAGTCTTCCTAGCCTCTCTTCTTCTCCTTGTGAATTCCTTTCTGCTCTCTTTTGACAAAGATTCCTCTCATTCTCTTGCATACACATTTACCTAAGTCCCTGGTGCAAGGCAGCTTTGTAGAGCCTAGAGGCATTTAGGTAACATCAAGAAAGAAGCAGAAGAGAAAACACATGAGATCCACTCCAAAAATTCGAGATCTAGGAGCCCTGGATAGACACAGGGCTCCACAGTGTCCCCTCTGCATGGAGCCAGGGCCATAGAAGTTTTCTCCACTGAGCTGGGTTCTAAGTTAGCACTGCTGCCAGCCCCCTTCCAGAGGGATTACTCTCCTCAAGCTTACACACAGCCCAAATGAGCCTCCTTCTTAAAACATCCAAGGAAAGGCAGTCTAGGATCAGAAGATGCTGTTATTGTTTCCTTGTGGTAACTGGGTTGTCAGCAAACCCAACGCAACGGCCATAGACACAGACATTCAGCAAATAAGCACAGAACTGAACTGGGAGCTGTAGAAACCCCCAGGGCAGAGACCCCCATTCTGTCATGCACCGCATTCCCAACCTGAACCCTAACTCCTCTCTCCTCCTCCACAACAGGGCACCCTCCTGGGTTGCTGGAGTCCCATGGGTGCTCATGTAGAGAGGCTGCCTGTGGAAGATGAGTCTCACTGGCCATTCCACAAATTCACAGCTTTGCCTGACAGCTAACAAGCTCTGTGGCCGGGAAGTGCAGCAGAGCGAAGGTCCAATTACAGCAGAGGAGAGCCTTGTACAAAGGGCTTAAATGCACTAACAAGGCATTTTGGAAGGCCAGGGAGCCCCTAATGGCCTGCCTGCTGTCAGAGAGGGAGCAAAAGGCTGGGACGGAACAGGCCTCTCTGTGCTGCTGCCTGATGATGTTTGTCACGAATCTCTCTTGTTCAGAATGAGTCTGGTTGTCAAAAACAAAAAAAAAAGGCAGGGGGAAGCAGGGGAGTGGGCATCAGTGTCAGGCAAGGAGACAGGCCCAGCTATCAGGGAATTTCTATAAAGTACAGCTCTGGATAGCATTCCTTCCCCTCCTCAAATACCTTCATGGTCCCCCATCACCTGCCAAATAAAATACCAACTCCCCCATCTGATGATCAGAAAAGTTTACTTCCCTGTGGCTGAAATTTTTAGAGGACAGTGTGTGGGTCGTGGGCACCAGAATTGCCCAGCCCCTTGCTTAAAAGGCAGATGTATACACCCCCTCCAAGTTCCTTTGATTAGAATCTTGGGGTAGAGTAGGGGCTGGATTCTGATGTTTAAGCAGCTTCTCCAGGTGATTCTCAACATAGTCATTCATTCATTTAATCACTAAGTATTCAGTGAGCTGTTACTCTGCCCCAGGCACTGTGCTGGGTGCTGGGGAAAAGAGGTGAGAAAAAGCACTCACCCTCTGTTCCCCCAGGAGCTATCAGGGGGCAGACATGAAATGAATAATCATACACACAGATGCCCACTCGTTACTGACTTTGGGTATAGCCAAGGGTACATTCAGTGCCTGCAATGGTGGCCTAAGCTGGGGGTTGCAAGCTCAACTCTGAAGTCAATCCTGGGCTCCTCTCAGCTCTTCCTCTGCCTGTGTGACTAAGTTATGGTCCTTCCCCAAGTCTCAGTTTCTTCCTCAGTAAAATGGGCCTATAACCATGCTTCCCTTCCTGTGAAAATTGGCGTTTCATAGGTACACAACTGATAATGGCCCTGTGGGACAGGGAAGTGGCAGCAGGGGTCAGACAGGCATCTGTTAGGATGTGATATGGCCTTACCTAGTGCTCAGTCAAGGTCTGTGGAATTGACCTAAACATTTACAACTTCTCCTAGTTATGCTTTCTGCCTGATTGAAGAGAAGTTCACCTGAGTTTCAGAGTCACTTCGTTTCCTTTGGAGGGAACCACTTTAAACACAACAAGGATCCAGTTTACTCCCCAGATGCTTGGTGGGTTGAGATTCTGTCTCATGACCTTGGCCAAGTCACTTGCCCTCTGATCAGGGGTTCCTCACCTAAAGAACAAGTCAACTGGACTCTGTGATGTCTAAGAGCCTCAGTATGGGCACCAGCCTCTTGTTTTGCCAGAAAGGATTTTTTTTAATCTGCAGAAATTAGTATTTCATTGAAGAATAACGTGTTAACACTAAGAGAGTAGGAAGGACATTGTTGCAGAAAAAAAAAAAAAGATAACATTCCACAAAAAGAAATATTGGCAACACTATATGTAAATTACATGAGCATTTAGCTCTCACTTTGACTAAGTGGTGAAAGCATCCCTCCCAAGCCAGCCACAGTCCAGAGACCCACATTAGGGACTAATGACCTAGTCCAATGATGATGATGATGACAACAACGATGACGAAGAGACCTACCACAGACATTTACATGGCATTCACTATGTGCCAGGCTTGCTTCTAAGCACTTTGAATATATTAACTCATTTAACTCTCACTACTACCCTATCAAGGAGATCTATCATTGGCCCCATTTTGCAGAATAAATAACTTCCCTCAGGTCTCACTGCTAAAAAGTAGTGAACTTCCTGAGGGAGTCAAAACATTTTTAATAGTCAGCTCATCATTTGGATGGCTCAATAGTTCTTTTCTGTCGGAATGTTCCATCTGGTGGTCCATGTTGCTTAAAAAGCAGTCAAGGACCAGTGGATTCTGCTAGGCACATCTGCTTTGTCACCAGGCAAGTGAAGCTGGGATGGGATGGGCTGACACTGCAGCATCCCTAGGCAGAGAAGTGAAAGAAAGGGAAATTGTTAGTTGCTCAGTCATGTCCGACTGACTGCGACCCCATGGACTATGGCCGTCAGGCTCCTCCATCCATGGGTTTCTCCAGGCAAGAATACTGGCGTGGGTAGCCATTCCCTTCTCCAAGGGTTCTTCCCAACCAGCGGTCGAACCCCAGTCTCCTACATTGCAGGCAGGTTCTTTACCGTCTGAAGAGACCTACCATAGACATTTACATAGCACTACCCCACCAGGGAAGCCCTGGTGAGAAGCCCAAGTGGAGAAGAGCAGTGTTCAAACATCACCTCAAAGTCATGGTCAAACAGCCAGCCACCTGGCATCTTCACAGAAACCCTGCAACATGGCTGGGTTTCACTCATACCCAGAAGCCCAGGTTGGGTCCCTTGGATGCTGAGGGGGAAAATGTTCCCTTGTCTCTCCTCTCTTCTCTACCTCTTCAGCTGGCAACCAATGAGCTTCTGCTGCATGTCAGGGGCCCCAAAGATGCTCCCAAGCCAGGCCAACAGTGACCCACAGCTTAGAGGAGGAACAGAATAAATCCACAGGTGACTAAGAGCCGTGTGGACCATGTCACAGCCCACGGGTCAGCAGGCGCTGTGGCAGCCCAGAGGAGGACACACTCCATCAGCATGAAGGCTTCAGCAAGGATTGGATCCCCCTACGGCTTGAAGGATGAGTGGCTGATGCGGGCAAGTTAAGGCCATTAGCAGACTCCTGAGACTGCTGAGCCCTGGAACTTCCCATCCTCAGAAGCAGGGTGGGAAACCATCTGAGCCCTTCCCACTCCTCTGGGGGACAGCCAGCCTCTTATCCTGTCACACACAAAAGATGCAACTTACCCAGCTGGGCCACGCTGGGCCACCACTCAGAGGGCGCTTAATCGTGGGTAATAGTACAGAGGCACAGATGGCTGGCTGGCAGGACCCGCTTCTTTAGCCCGAAGCATTCTCGTATTGTGCTTAGATTCACAGAAGCATAAAACAGGCAATTTGGATTTGACCTCAGAGGTGACTCTTCGATGCTGGGAAGTAACAATTGGGCCCAGCAGAAATAACAATCTTTTAAATTTGCCTAACATCATATAGTTACACTTCATTTCATTTGCCTGGTACCTGCAGATGTAATCAGTGTTCACACTCGCCCCTGTCATTGCCCAAATGAATTCTCTGTGTCACATGGTGTAAAGCACACATCCAGCCACCAGCCAGGCATTTTTGCCCTCATCTTATGGTGCCCAAGTAGCTAAAAACCTCTGGGTTTGAGGTTTGGGGGGAGCCAAGATGCTGGTCCTTCAGAGAAATAAACTGTCCTCAGCCACTGAAGGCAATCAGAAACAATAGGCCATCCTAATGAACAGCTCACACAACGCCCAGCTCAGCGGAACAGAGTGGACCTGACAGGAAATATCTCATCTCCAAACACAAATGCAGTGTCCGGCAGAAAGCTAGCGGCATGGGGGGACATGCTTCACTGAGAAAGAGAAAAATGCTTGTGACTGGAGGGAAAAGCCCAATTACCCTAAACTTGGCAATTGATCCTTCCTGTGCAAACAAAACCTGGGCCAGGCAGGCCTGGGGACCCCTGAGATGTCTCAGAAGAGGGATGGTGGGGAGGGGTGCTAGGGAAAGGGTCTCAAGACTATTGGCTACACGTCCCTGTGGAACTTTGGAGAACACAGTGGATTGGCGTCTGACTCACATCTGAGAAATCTAAAGGGAAAAAATTTGGCTGAATTGGCTCGAGGCAGCCTCGCCGTGAGAGCTGAGGTAAGATGGATGGCTCAGTGGTGGGGGGCGAGGGGGTGACTTAAAAGACATATCAAGAGAGCCACCTGGAGGGGCAAGTGAAAGTGCATGTTGCTCAGTCGTGTCCGACTCTTTGCAACTCCATGGACTATACAGTCCATGGAATTCTCCAGGCCAGAATACTGGAGTGGGTAATCCTTCCTTTCTCCAGGAGATCTTCCCAATCCAGGAATCGAACCCAGGTCTCCTGCATTACAGGCAGATCCTTTACTATCTGAGCCACCAGGGAAGCCCAAGAATACTGCAGCGGATAGCCTATCCCTTCTCCAGCAGATCTTCCAAGCCCAGGAATCAAACTGGGGTCTCCTGCATTGCATGAGGATTCTTTACCAACTGAGCTATGAGGAGCAATGAGACCTCAAAAGATGGTCTGTGGGTTTCCCTGGTGCCTCAGTAGTGAAGAATCCCCCTGCCGATGAAGGAGACACAGATTCTATCCCTGGCCCAGGAAGATCCCATATGCTGCGGGGCAACTAAGCCCGTGTTCCACAACTATTGAGCCCGTGCCTTAGAGCCGGTGCTCCACCACAAGAGGAGCCACCACAATGAGAAGCCGTGCACCTCAACGAAGAGTAGTCCCCCACATACCACAACTAGAGAAAGCATGCACAGCAGCAAAGACCCAGCACAGCAAAAAATAAATTTAAAAAAAAAATTTTTTTTTAAATAGTCTGTGAGGAAGAAGATCAGCAAGAACTCAAGGCCAAGGGAACACCATAACTGCTCACCCAACAGGTTGGTGAGAGAGATGCTGGAACTGGGATGAGTAAGATAAACAAATGAAAGGTTCCAATGATTCATTTTTTAGTAGTAGAGTGGCACAATCACTCTCTGGCTTGTGGCTTCATAGGAGCACAGTCCTCAGCCATAGCGCTCAACTTGAGCTGGGCCAGTGACTTACAATGGCCAAAGGTGTGCTCCTGGAGCAGGGCTGCAAAGTGCCTGCTCAGTTAGGCCTTCCCTCTTGCTCTCCAGTGACCCATCGGGGGAAAAACTTTTCCTGGGTGGCCCTGAACCTGGACCCCAGAATGAATATGGAGGAACCAGATCCATGAACCAGACCCACAGCGTGGAGCTGACCCACCAGCTTAGCACGGTCTCAATTGAAGACTCACAATCAACCTGCAGACCCACAACCATGAGAATAAATGCTTATATTTAAGCCCTTGAGTTTTGGTGCCATTTGTTAAGCAGCAGCATCCAGTGAAGGTTGATGTACCAGGGATACACAAGCTCTCAAAACATCTAGGAGGGAAATGGTCAGCTGTAAAGAGCAGCCAACATTAGAGGAAATAATTGCCAGATGGCCCACCAGTTGTGAAGACCATTTCTGCCCTCTGACCTCTTCTCTTGCCCCAGTCCACCTCCCTCAGTTACCTCATTAGCTAGCAGGATGAGGAGGGGAAGAGTGTGATGGACAGGGTTATGTATCAGCTTAGCTAGGCAGCAACCCTCAGTCATTCAATCAGATACTAAACTAGGGGTTACTATAAAGGTATTTCATGTGTGTGTGTGTGTGTGTGTGTGTGTGTGTGTGTGTGTGTGCGCGCGCGCGCGCTCTCAGTCACATCCAATTCTTTGCAATTCCATGGAATTCTCCAGGCAAGAACACTGGAGTGGGTTGATACTTCCTTCTCCAGGGGATCTTCCTGACCCAGGGACTGAAGTGGAGAGGTACTTCATAGATGGGATTAAAGTCCATAATCAGTTGACTTTAAGGGACCTGTCCTAGAAAATCTGAATGGGCCTGATTCCATCAGTTGAAAACCTTAAGAGCAATGCTGAGTCTTTCCTAAAGGAGAGGAAATTCCACCTCCAGAAAGCAGAAAGCTCATGCCAGAGAGCTCACCTTGCTCTTCCTGATGGCTTACTAATACAGATTTCAGCTCTGCCCAACAAGCCCCATAATTATGTGAGCTAATCCTACCCAATAAACATCTTAATACAAGTTTCCCACTGGTTCTCTTTCTCTGGTTGAACTCTGAGTGATACAGATTTTGGTACCTGAAAGTGAGGGACCACTGCAACAAACACCCAAAAATGTTGAAGTGGGTTTGGAACTGGACAGTGGGCATAGGGTGGAAGAAAATTGAAGAGCATGATAGAAAAAGCCAAGATTGTCTGGAACAGATTGTTAGTAGAAATATGGGTGTTAAAGACTCTGCCAGTGAGGGTCTATCAGGAAGTGAGGAGCATGGTAAGAAAACCTGTATCTTCTTAGAGAACACTTAAATCATCGCGAACAGACTGTTGGCAGAAATATGAACGTTAAGGATGCTTCTAGCGAGGGCTCGGAAGGAAATGAGGCACATGTTATTGGAAACCACAGGAAAGGGGATCTTCGCTGTCTAGTGGCAGACAGCCTGGCTGAATTGTGTCCTGCAGTGCATGGAAGGCAGAACTGGTTAAGCGATGAGCTTGGAATCTGAGCTGAGATTTCCCAGCAAAGTGTTGAAGGAGCAGCCTAGTTTCTTTTGGCTGCTTCTAGTGAAATGGAAGAGAAAAGAGAGAAATTGAGGAAAAGAATTGTTCAGAGAATGATTGGGGAAGATCTCAGCCTATTCGCTTTGCAGATGATAAAATTAGGGGATTCACTGTTGGGAAAGCATGCCCTGGAGACAAGGAGCTGTGACAGAGGCAGAGATTGGAAAGGTGTTGGAGCCACAAGCCAAGGATGGGCAGCATCTAGAAAGTGGAAAAAGGCAAGGTAACGGATTCTCCCCTAGAACCTCCACCAGGCTGAAATGCTGATCCATTTCAGACTTCTGAACTGTAAGATCACAAATCCAGAACTTTCAGATAAGACCTCTGTGTTGTTTCAAGTCACTAAATTTGTGGTCACTTGTGACACAGCTGTAGGAAACCAATACAGAGAGATGAAAAGAGCAAAATCTCTGGCAACTCCCTTTTCTGATTGCAAGCTTAAAATGTAGTTTGGAGCTCTGGGTATTACTTCAGACTGGACATTTGAATGACCGAGCTGAAACTGTCTTGAAGGCTAAGGTGACCAGAGGATATTTTATGATCCAAGTTTAAGCAGAAAAACATGAGTTTCCTGGTGATGTCTTCAGGAGCAGGGGACAGTCTGGCCCACAGAGAGGGTTTCCAGGGGAAAAACTGAAGGTGCTTTATGAAGAGGTCCAAGAGTCCCGCTCATTCCAGAAAATATGGTTGCTTGGATATTCAGTGAAGAAGAGAGATATGGGGATTTGATCTCAATGTGAGGAGGATGTGGGGGAAGTGGAAGGGCTCCTGGGATCCATAGTGGGAACTCAGGGATGCCATCTCCATGGCCACAGCAGGATCCCATGGGAGAGGAAGATGCTCCTTCATTACATCAGCTCTCCTAGACCCTCCCCATGTGTGGCTCTTCATTCTGTGAACTCACTCCATCCTTTCCTGGATGATGTTTTCAGCCTCTGTATCACCCTTCCTGAGACCTCAGAGCTGCCTCCTCATGGAGTGGGTGAGCCACACAAATTCTCTCAAGCCCAGGAGCATCAGAGAAATAATCACTCGGGGTCCCACCTACTTAGTCCAGGTCTATTTTGCTAAACTTGCGAAAGGGACACCTTGGGATGCCACAGAGGACAGACCCCACACAGTGAGGCAGAAGTCTGAGTGGTTTCAATAACCAAACAGTACTGACTCCATATCCAAACTTGGCCACTTTTCAGCAGTGTATCTAGAACGAGAGACTGAACGTCTCTGGACCTCGGTTTCCTTAGTGTAAAGATCATAGCGCCCAGCTCATGGGGCCTTAGTGAAGATTAAAGGGGAGAACATGGGGTGAGGTGTAAATGCTCGGTGAACAGTAGCTGCAATAATAAGAAGAATTAACGTTCTGATTAGCAGGGACACTCCCTCCTGCATCTTCAGTGCCTTTGCCACCTCTGCCATCACTGCTCTGACCTGCCCCAGCCCTAGCTCCACCCCATCCCTACCTCAGTTAATGCCAGGACTCCCCTCCTGAAAGCCCCATGGCTGCAAACAGTTAATGTGATTATTGCATTTAGCCCAAATTTGCAATAGCTTCCTCTCTTTAATCACTTTGAAAGTGTTTCAAATTCCCTTCCTACGTGACTGAAATCAAAGTGGCACCTGTGAAGGCAGAAAGCCTGGCTGCCAGTGCGAGGTGGAGATGTAAAACAGTCAGGCTTTGATGGGGAGAAATTATGTCTTTCTTAATTCCTTTTACCCTATAATTACCAGGCATGACCACGTGGGTTAACAGCAAAAATAACTTGCACAGAAAGACATCGTCTGTACGGTCCTGGTTCGAGTCCTCACTGGAGACCCCCAGGGGATGCTCCAGGGGCGCCCCCACCCAGTTACCTTCCTCCCCAGCTCTCCAAGGCCACTGACCCCAGGCAATGAGGGTCAGTCGAGAGGTGTCCTTTTTGCCGCCTCCTCCACCCCTCTCGACAGCATCTGACTGTGATCCCCTTTTTCTCCCCTTTCCTGGCCCAACGCCCCTGTTGCCGTTCTCCTTGTCTCGCCTCCACCCTCAGTCTCCTTTGCAGGTCTCCCTCCTCCTCCCTTTGACCACCCCCCCCACCCCCCGCAGGCAAACTGGCCTCCCTGAGGTCCTCACAGCATCTCTCTTCACCTCCTCTGCTCCCTTTCCTCTTTCTTTGCTTGTCTCTCCTCCCTCCCCTTCACTCCCACCATTCCAGAGAGCACACCTACCCTGAAGACCCTCAAACCAGCCTCCCCACCATGATCTCCAGACTCCAGGACCCCCAACACCTAGATACTAGCTCAGTGTCACCACACTGGGATGCCCTGCTGAGTCCAAACTGGCTCCCCCAGACTGCCCTCTCCCAGCCCAAAAATCCTCTACCAAGATCAAAACTTGTGAAGCTCCTCCATCTTCTCTTTCTCCTGAGTCCACATCCAATCCCATCCAATATCACCCATGCAAGAGATATTGCAGTATGGTTTAGAGGAAATTGCAGGAATTTTGGAGTCATATGAATGCAAGTTCTGGCAGTGAACTTGGGCCAAGTCATTTCAGTGTCCTTATTTATAAAATAGCAAAATACTTTCTACCACCAAGATGCTTTTCTTTTTTTTCATGGTCATGCCACTTGGCTTATGGGATCTTAATTCCCTGACCAGGGATTGAATCCAGACCCTTGACGGTGTGGAGTCCTAACCACTGGACAACCAGGAAATTCCTGAGTCATTTTTTTAGAACTAAATTACATAGTATCTGAATATGGGTCTTACATTCTCTCCCTTCCCTTCCTGCTGCCTCTACCCTAGTGCAGGCATCATTTTTCACCAAGTCAATGGCAACAATCTCAGAACTGGTCTCTCTGCCTTTAGACATTCCTCTTCCCACCCATCAGCCAACCCACTGCCAGAAATTTCTTCTGAAAACTCATTTCTGACCATGTCACCCTGCTCAGAACCCTCAGCGGCTGTCTGTGGCGCAAAGGTTAAGTTTCAAAGCATAAGCAGCGTGAGTTGGATGGAGTGAGCAGGACACTGAGTGTGGAGTCCTCCAAACTAATTCCAAATCCTCACTCCCCAACTAATGAACAGTTTAGACTTTGGCCTTTGATTTCTACAGTTTGATGAGACTAATATTTCCTAACTCACAAGATTGCTGTGGGGATTAAATGACAAAGCTCAGGAAAGCACCTGCCAGAGTTTCATAGTAAGTGTTTAGCAGATTCTGGTTCTCTTTCCCTCTCTCTGCTCACCTCTCCCACACCCTTTTGGGGTGGGGAGGTGGGCAGGGGGGTAGGTGGTGATGGACATGGTGCTTCAACCTTCATTATCAAAGTTCTTTCTATTTTAATCTTTAAATAAAACCTCTGGATGACAAACAGCAAAATTTGGCTGTCACTGGAGGAAACCTACAGCTATAAGCCACACTGATGAAAGCAAATATATCCTAAATAATGACCACCTGCCTCCCCATGAGAACCCAAGCCAGGCAATGGGGACAAGACCCCAGATCAAAGAACATCTCAGAGTGGGGCATCTCAGAGGGGGGCCCACCCTTGGGCAAGAATTCCTACAGGGGATAAAGTAGTAGTTGACTTAATGGCTTGATTCACTAAAAAAGATACTTAGATGTCTATTTTTCCCCAAAAAAAATGTTTATATACTGTTCACAGTTTCATGCCATAGATCCACATTTGGGGAAGAAAATGTCTATGTTTCTTGCTTTTTCTTCTGAGAAAAGTAATTTTCATCTAAGCATTTTTTCAGGTTGCACCTCAGGGTTCACTATTAGAGCTGTGATCTCGGTCTGCATCTTGACTTGCCATCCTTAATTGCTCTGTAGAGAGTTGCCCTCTTGGCATCCACAAAACTTTTCCCTCCTTCTTCTCTACCAACAGCTCACCAGCCAGGCCTACATCCATCCATCCTTCCACTTTCCCCCGCACCCTTTTTAATTGGACTTCTACAGGTCTTTTTTTTTAAACTGTGTTAAAAGACACATAACATAAACCCTCTAGCATTTCTCCTTAGAGGGAGCTATCTTTCAATTTAAAAAAGAAAGTGGGCCATCTGGCATTTTTCCTGAAAAAACTCTGTCTCTTTGCCCGAGAAAAGAGGGCTGACCTACCACACAGTCTTCTCAGAGCTCTGTCTCTGTGTTGAAGGGGGAGAAAAAGAAGGGGGGTGGGGAACACACCCTGGAGAGGGTCCACCCCTCAGCATTTGTCCTTAGAAAGAGCTATCTCCCAGTCTGAAAAAGAGAAATAGACGTCCTGCATTTCTCCTCAGAGGGCGTTCTCTCCAGTCTGAAAAAGTCCGGCCTTCAGCATTTGTCTTCATTGATTGAACACTGTCTCTTTAAAAAATTTTTAAAAAGTGCTTTCCCTTCAGAGTTTTCCCCTATAGAGTGCTGGTCCTCTGTCTTAGCCCAAGGGCTTGACATCCAGCATTTCCCCTCATGCAGCTCTGTTCCTCTCTTTGAGAAAGTCAGCTGGCCATCCCAAATGTTTCCTCACATGGTGCTGACTCTGACTGAAAAGGAGGTCCGAGACTATGGCATTTCTCCTCCTAGATCTCTGTTTCTCTCTCTTAACGATCAAATATCTCTGAATACAGTGCTGTTTCTCTGTCTGAGGAGGACTGGTGACCCAGTCTCTCTCTTCACAGAGCCCTGTCTCTCTGTCAAAAAAAGGAGGGCCAAATTCCTGTGATTTCTCTTCATAGAGTGATGCTTTTGTGTTGGAGGAGGAGGTCTAAGTCTCTGGCATTTTTCCTCAGAGAGGGTTGGTTCCTTGTCTGAAAGAGGGAGCTGGCCATTCAGCATTTCTCTTCACAGAGAGATGTCTCTGTCTTAAGAGGAGGGTAAACACTCAGGCATATCTCCTCACAGAACACTGTTTCTCTTTCTGAAATAAAAGGCCAGGATTTGGCATTTCTCCTCATTGTGCTCCATTCCTGTGTCAAAAAAAGGAGGATCAATCCCAGGGCATTTCTCCTCATAGAGCTCTGACACCATGTAGGTGAAGGATACCTAGGCATCTGGCATAGTTTCCTCAGGAGCACTCTGTCTGTCTGTCTCTTTCTCTCTCCTTTTTTCTCTCTCTCTCCTTCTCTCTCTCCTCTTCTCTCTCTCTCAGTTGGAGTACTGACCATCAGACATTTTTCCACATAGACTTCTGTGTCTCTCCCTGAGGTGGAGACCTGACCACTCAGAATTTCTCTTCAGAGGGCTGTCTGTCTGCTTGAAGTAGAGGGTCAGTCAACGGACAGACATTTCTCCTCAAAGAATCCTGACTCTCTGTCTGAGGTGGAAAACTGGCATTGGCGCATTTCTGCAAATAGAGGGCTGTCTTTATGAGGTGACGTCCACCCATCTGGAATCTCTCCTCATAGAGTACTGTGATTCTGTGGAGGGTGCTGGGCTGGCCATCGGGCATTTCTCCTAAGGGGAGCTGTCTTTCTCTTTGATAAAGCGTACCCAACCATCAAGCATTTTTCCTTTGTCAGCACTATTTCTCTGTTGAAGGAGGAGACCAAGCCTCTGGCATTTCACCTCATAGAAAAAGAAAAAGAGAGCTGGACACGTGTCTTTCTTCTCAGAGTGCTTTCTCTCTGAAAAGAAGGCTGGCCATTAGGGACTTGCCCTCATAAGGTGCTGTCTCCCTTTCTGAAGTGGAGTGCTGGCAATCTGGTGTTTCTCCTCAGAGTGTGGTCTATCTGAGGTGGAGAACCGGGCAACAGGCACTTCTTGTCACAGAGCTCTGTCTCTCAGTTTGAAAAAGTGAGCTGGCCATCCCAAATTCCTCCTCATGGAGAGTTCACTGTCCCTGTCTGAAGAAGAGGGCTGGCTCTCCAGCATGTCTCCTCCCAAAGCACTTTCTCTAACTGAAGGGACAGTCTACCTCTCCTGCCTTTCTCCTCCTGGAGCTCTGTTTCTCTGTTTGACATGGAGGGCTGGCTATTAGGCATTTCTCCTCCTCCTAGAGGGCTGTCTCTCTGTGAAAGAAGGAGGGCCAACCCTCTGACATTTCTCCTTAGAGGGAGCTATCTGCCAGTTTAAAATAGAGAGCTGGCCATCTGGCATTTCTCCTCATAGAGCACTGCCTCTTTGCCCAGAAAAGAAGGGCCAACACACCACACTGCCTTATGTCTCTTAACCCAGCTCTTTCTCTTTCTCCATGTTGGGGTGGGGCTGGGAGCAGGGCGCAAGGAGAGAGGGTTAGGATTTGCTCAGCAGGTAAAATATCTGCCTGCGATGCAGGAGACACAGGTTCCATCCATGGGTGTGGAAGATCCCCTGGAGGAGGAAATGGCAACCCACTCCAGTATTCTTTCCTGGAAAATCCCACGGGCAGAGAGCTATGGTCCATGAGGTCACAAATAGTAAGACAGGACTGAGCGAGACTAAGCAACAAACCAAGAGAGACTAAGCAACAAAACAACAACTGCATTTCTCCTCAGATGGCATTCTCTGTCTGAAAAAGGCCGGCCATTCCACATTTGTCTTCATAGATTGAGCACTGTCTCTGTCTGCAGTTGGACATGATTGAAGTGATTTAACACACATGCACACTTGGAAAGCCGTGGAGGTCAGCTTTCCCTCCACGATTATTGCCGGTAGACTGCTGGTCTGTCTGAGGCTGAGGGCCTGACATCCAGCATTTCTCCACACAAAGCTCTGTCCCTCTGAAAAAGTCAGCTGGCCATCCTGAATGTCCCCTCACAGGGTGCTGACTCTGACAGAAAAGGAGGTCCAAGACTGCAGCATTTCTCTACTAAAGTGCTGTTTCTCTCTCTGAGGTGAAGGGCCAGACAGTCGGCATTTCTTTGCATACAGTGCTGTCTCTCTGTCTGAGGAGGACAGCTGTTGACCCAGCCTCTCTTCTCATAGAACTCTCGCTCTGTCAAAAAAGGAGGGCTAGATTCTTGCTGTTTCACTTCATGGAGTGCTATCTCTGTTTTGGAGGAAGAGGACCAAACCTTCAGCATTTCTCCTATTAGCCAGCTGTCTCTCTCTCATTCTCTCTCTTTCTCTTTGCAAGTGTGTTTCTCTTTGTCCATCTTTCCCTTTGTCCATCTGTGACTATGGCTCTGATGTATCTGTCCTTCTTTTTCCAAATCTTTTTTCTCTGTGTTTGTATCTCTGCCTCTCTCTTCCTCTATATCTCTGTCTTCCACCCTCTGTGTCTCTGTCTCTATCCCCCTCTCTCTTTGTCTCCCTCAAATCTCTCTGTGTGTTTCTGTGTCTGTCTCTCTGTCTCCCTCACTCACTCTTCTCCTCAAGACCAAGTGTGACCCTGCCAACTTTCCCAGTTCATTGCAGGGAAAACACTGAACAATTATTCTTTGCTCATGCAAGGAGCTTGACAGCTGGAACAAACATTGAGAAATTCAGAATTAATTGGGTGCTGATTATTTGCCAGCAGAAAAAAAAATCTTGAGATATACATGAAATAAAACACAACCTAGCAACAGTGGAAACCTCAGCTCGTAGCAACAAGAACGGTTCTAATGAAGCATGACCATGCCAGCTCAGCGTAGAGCTGGCTGCTGACCACTGCTATAGGAGGAAGGAAAACAGATGTTAGAGCTGCCAGAAGCCAAGAGAGGCTATTCTGGGACACTTTGGGCCCCCAAGAGCCCAGCCTCAGCCTCTGAGAATCTCTGCAATGGAGACACCAGAAATCTCCGCTCCAGGTCCCACACGTGGAGCCCCATTCACTTATTCTCCAGAAAACGCTCTCATAAGCACCTACCTGGGCACCAAGGAAGTGAACTTGACCCAGATAGGATCCTGTATGCAAAGAACACCCAGTATGGCCAGTAGGGGAGAGCAAACAGACAGAAAACTATAATATAATACAAACACCTGTCAACATGAAGCCCAGAGTGTGCATATGTGCTAAGTTGCTTCAGTCATGTTTGACTCTGTGTGACCCTATGGACTGTAGCCCACCAGGCTCCTCTGTCCATGGGATTCTCCAGGCAAGAGTACTGGAGTGGGTTGCCATTCCCTTCTCCAGGGGATCTTCCCAACCTAGGGATCGAACCCTGATTTCCTGCATTGCAGAGAGATTCTTTACCATCTGAGCCACCAGGGAAGTCCCAAATGGACATAGTATTAATAACTCTACTCTTGAGAGCCAAAAGGAGGAAACAACGCAAATGTCTATCAAGGATAAACAAGATATCTATGTCTATCACAGATAAACAAGTGGTGCATACATACAATGGAATGCTACTCAACCACAGAAAAGAATGAAGTGCTGACATGGATGAATCTCAAAAACTTCACTCTGTGTGAAAGAAGCGAGACACAGTCATACATTGAGTAAATACATTTGCATGGAATGTCCTAAACAGACAAATCCATAGAGGCAGAAAGTAGACCAGTGGTTGCCAGAGGCTGGGGAGGAAGGGCGGGGGAGTGATTACTAGTAGGTATGGGGTTCCCCTTTGAGGTGATAAAGGTGTCTTGGAACTGGATATTGGTGATGGTTGCACAACACTGTGAACGTACTTGATGTCACTGAATTGTACATGCTTAAATGGTTAGTGGTTACTCCTAAGTTATGTGATGTTTACGGAAATAAAATCAAATAAAAATAAAAGTGGAGAAACCATAGCTGAGGTTTAGCCTACAGGTGGGAGTTAGGGTGGGACCAGATCGCCAAGGGCTTTCAATGCGGTTGCCTTTTGCCTTAGGGGTGATGAGGGGCTCTTAAGGACCTCAAGCCAGTCTCAGAACATTCAGCCAGAGGAGTGACATCATTTCAGGTACTTTTGGACATTTCTTAGGGTTGCAAACAGGAAGGGCCAGGAGGCGTACAGGAGAGGCAGCAAAACCCATCAGGACGCTGATGCCAGATGGGAGAATTTTAAGGGAGAGCTAGAGAGGTGGGTGGGTAACAAGCACAAACGAAGGACGAGCACTGAATGTTCCATAAGAATGTGGGCTTGGCCCTCGAAAGCCCTTCAGAAGCCTTGGAAAGGCAAAGCCCACTCCCTTCCTGAGCTGCCTGCTTCAGGGAGGTCTTGGCAGACTGTCTCCTGTGTCTCCCCAAAGCCCTGGCTCTGGGTTTCTGGGGGTGGGTGGTCCGGCAGGGGAGCGGGAGGATCAGGACCCTGAGACCTGGACCCATTGCTCCATAGCCAGGCTGCTCTGGGAGGAGCTGAGGAAGTTGGAGCCTGGGTGTGTATCTTAGCACCACTACCCGCTCACCCCGGGAGCAGTGTCCGTCTTGGAGATTTCCGTTCCCTCTGGGGCCAACTTCCAAGTTCTGTGCTTTAAAGATTTGTTTTAATTAGGCCCGCCTTAGTCAGAGGCATTGAACGTTATCTCCATCTCAGCTGGCTCCTTTCCTTTGCTTCTTTTCCATTGACTTTCAGAAACTCTGCCAGCCGCGTTTGGGCTTTGATTATTTTTTCATAAAGGAAAAAGCAGAGCTAGTTGTCAGAGGCAAGGAGCCTGCCCCTCTGGAGAGAAGAATGGAGAATGGCGGGTGAGCCCTGGGCTGACTCTTCCAGAGTTTTAAGACATCGCTCCACACTTCCCCCCACCCTCCCCCAGGCTGGTCCTCAGCCTGGTCCTCTATGCATTTCTCTGGCTTTGATCATGAGTGGCACTCCTGGAGGTTCCTGGCACATGGCAGGCCAAATCTGAGGATGTAAGGGACCAGAAGTCAGCCAGACCTGCCAGCACATCCCAGGCAGCTGAACAGGGGCACCAGGCAAAAGTATAGGCAGGTGGACAGGAGCTAAGGACAGACAAGCTGGGACCAGAGGTGCCAGGACCAGGCATTGGAGTATGACAGTGAAGGGATCCAGAGCTCAAGCCAAGCCCATTGTTACCAAAATGAATCCCATCTAGGCATCCATCCACCAATGTATTTAGCATTCATCTACCACCCATCATCACATTGTACACCCATCCAGCCATCCAGCCATTCTTCCACCATGCCATTTCCCACCCATCCATCCAATTATTATTTACCAAGTGCCCACTCTGTCTCATAACTATGTCTTAATGCAGCAGAAGATTGGCTGGAAGATCAAAATATGAATAGACTAGGTCCAGGGAACAAGGAGCCCCCAAACTCCCAGAGGAGCCAAAATACACGTGAAATTTGGGATCAGATGAAACATAAGAGGCCTGGAGTCATAGAGGAAATGGAGTCAGATTTCAGATGGTGCCACACCACCACAGCAGAAGACCCTGATGGGAAGTGGTCCACAAGGTCATAACTGGAACTACATCCCAGAACTGGGGATGAAAGATTTAAGATCCCTTCCAGCGGGGCCCAGGATGCATCCTGGATCTTCAGAGAAGCTGAGCCCACAGGTGGGGTGAGGAATGAGCCCCAGGAGAGAGATTGTGAGGCTTCAGGACAGAAAGAGGAGGGATGTCACCCTAGCCACTGGACTGAGAGGAGAAAAGATGCAGTGAGATGTCATGGTGGAAGATAGGAGAAAGGATGCAGGTAAAATGCCAGCTCTGCCCCATAGAGGGTCCCAGTGGAGCATCAGAGTCCAGTGAGAATGAAGCCTCTGCCGTCCTAGCGTCGTGCTGATGGAGCCCCATGAGCTCTGCTGCACTGCGTACAACCATCCCAGCAGTGGACTGAGGCAGCCCTAGGCTCACTCAGGACCAAGGGGAAACGAGGCAGAGAAGAGCTCCTGGGCCACCCCTTGCGCCTCCTCTTTGTACAAAGACCAGACACGCCACCAACCTACTTCCCACCAGCCAAGAGGTCTGGCTGCTACCAGCCAAAGGTCAGGGGGAAACAGCCCTCCCCTTCCCAAAGTGAAGGAGATGTTGCAACTCTGGGAAGTCTCAGCAAAGCTGTAGGAAAAGGTCACAGTGGAATAAATTATACAGATTAAAAGAATGTCCAGATCTATGGAGGCTGGGCCTACACAGCAACCCCTCGGTTTTCCTCTTTCATCATCAGCCTCTAATTCTGGGACATACAATTACAAGCTCATTGATAATGATCAGTGATTTACCCAAGAAAGCCCAGCCCTAACTAAAAGCAGGAGAAGCTGACACTGCTTTTCAACTTCCCACCAAGGTCCAGCAAGGAAATTACCTGGTTCTGCAGAGCAAATAACGTCAACGGGCACTCAGGGGCCCGGCCTCCCAAGCGCACACGCTCTTGCTGAATTAATATGCAGAGAGAGTTGCCTCGAGTGTTTGCAATCTGCTGGTAATTGGGGCATTGATGGAGGCTATGGGGAAAGCAGCAAGCCAGTGTGTGAACACAGAACTGCACTGTCTGCTCTTCAAGGGGAAAGAAGCTGTAAGACCCAGTCTGGTTGGACCCAGGAAACATCCTGAAGCCTTCAGAGGAGCAGTAGAGGTTGTGAGAGTTCGGGACATTCCTAGGAACATCGGCTCATCTCATCCCTGGGACACAGGACCATCCTGATCTTTGAACTCTGAGTTGCAGATGTTCGCAGACTGGAACAGAGAGCCGAGGCAAGCAGAATGTTTGGATCTGGGAAGGGGGCATGACAGAAAGGCAAGAATAAGCATTTAGATCATCGAGGGTTTGTAAAATTGCCAGTTAGGTTTGGAAAAATGAAAGTATCAATTGTTCAGTAGTGTCCGACTCTTTGTGACCCCTTGGACTGTATATAGCCCGCCAGGCTTCTCTAGCCACGGAATTCTCTAGGCAAGAATACTGGAGTGGGTTGCATTTCCTTCTCCAGGGGACTCTTTCCAACCCAGGGATTGAATCTGAGTCTCCTGCATTGCAGGCAAATTTTTTACTGTCTGAGCCACCAGGGAAGGCTTAGAGCCAGGTCTTGTACCTGCACCTAGGTGGTATCTAAGATTCTTTCCAGCTTGATTTTCATTCAAAAATATTAATTTAGGAATACCAGCTCAGCAATAATTCTGATCATGTGGGTCTCTTGTCAGGAAATTGGTGTTCTTTCCCTAATAAAAATAGTAAACAATAACAATTGCTATTGTTATTTAACAACAGTTAAAGTATATCGAAAGCTTATTAGCTGTTGTCTTAGCTCAGGCTTGCCATAACAAAATACCATAGGTTGGGTGACTTCAAGAGCAGAAATTTATTTCTCATAGCTCTGGAAACTGGAAAGTCCAAGATCAAGGTGTTGGCCAATTTGGTTTTTTCTAAGAGCTCTCTTTCTGGTTTGCAAATGGTCACCTTCTGACTATATGTACATGGAGAGACAGAGAGCAAACAAACTCTCCAGGGTCTTTTCTTATAAGAACATTAATCCCAATCATGAAGCCCCCTCTTCTTTATGACTTCACCTAAACCTAACCATCTCCCAAATGCTCATCTCCAAATACCATCACATTGAGGGTTTGGATTGCAACCTAAGAATTTGGGGGGAACACAATTCAGTCCCTAGCACCTGCCACACACACAGTAAGCACTTTGCATACCGTATTGCTTTAATCCTCACAAGCCAATGAGAAAAGTGTTATTATTACCCCCATTTTACAGATAAGAAAGTCTAAATCTTAGAAAAGTTAAGTAACTTTGCCAAAGCCACATAGAGATAACTGCAGAGCACACAGTCTTAACCAGGAGGCAGGCAGCAGGAGATGCCCAGTCTCAGCCCAAGTTAGCGTCAGCCTAAAACTAAGTCAGAGAAGGCAATGGCACCCCACTCCAGTACTCTTGCCTAGAAAATCCCATGGACAGAGGAGCCTGGTAGGCTGCAGTCCATGGGGTCGCACAGAGTCGGACACGACTGAAGCGACTTAGCAGCAGCAGCAGCAGCAAAACTAAGTCACATCTGGGCCAGTCTGAAGGTCTTGTGCATCTGTTTACGTAAAGGATGCAGGTACTTCCTGTGGAAGAGCTCACTCCGACAAGAGTCAGACTCACATGCGAAATTCAAATACCAAGAGCCTAGGTTTGGGGGAGGGATTCTGAGTATGGGTCATGTCACTCAGTGATGCTCAAAGACTCTAAGGTCCCCTTGTGACCTTAGGGGAGAGAGATGCTACTGAAGCATAAGAAAACACTGGAAGAACTTCTCTATAGCCATTTCTGGGGACATCAAGAGCCTAGGACATCCTGGCAGTAACTCCCACAGGTGAAGGAAGGACCACACCCTCAGCACCAACTTCAGCACCACACGTTGGCTGTCCTGACCCAGGTGGCACGGGCTCTTGCATGGCTGCTTCCCCTTGGAGTGGACAGAGTCACAACACATTTCCACCAGGGGCAACACAGAAGGGAAAGAAACCCAGCTCCACATGGTCCCTGAAAGGACTCACTACAGAGCACGCAGAATCCACCCACTGGGCACTCTTGGAATTCTCTAAGAGGAGCTGAGCCCAGACTTGCTGCAGGCCATCCAAAGTGAGAACTGACTCTAACAGAGATCTTATTTTCACCTCTGCCAAACCAGACCCAGAAAACATGAGCTATATTTACATCATTTTCTTGCTTTAAAATACACACTCTGTACTAGCTAGCTCAAGCTGCCATGACAAAATACCATGGAGACCGGGTGGCTTAAACAACAGACATTTATTTCTCACAGCTTGGTGGAGGCTGAAAGCCCACCATCAAGGTGCCCAAAGATCCAGTTCCTGGGAGAAGCTGCTCCTCCTGACTTACAGAGAGTTGTCGTCTTGCTGTGCTGTCACATGGTGGGGAGAGAACTCTGCTGTCTCTTCCTCTTCTTGCAGGATACCAACCCTATTATATTAGCCCTTATGACCTCATTCAGCCTTCATCACGGGGCTTCCCAAGGGGCGCTAGAGGTAAAGAACCGCCTGCCAATGCAGGAGACATAAGGTGATGCAGGTTCGATCCCTGGGTTGGGAAGATACCCTGGAGCAGAGCATGGCCACCCACTCCAGTATCCTTGTCTGGAGAATTCCATGGACAGAGGAGCCTGGTGGGCTACAGTCCATAGGGTCGCAGAGAATTGGACATGACTGAAGTGGCTTTTCACACACACACACACACACACACACACACACACACGGCCTTCATTACATTCTTTCAGGTTCTCCCTCCCTCACATTGGGAGTTAAGGGTTCAATATATGAATTCGAGAAGGATACATTTAGTTCATCACATTGACACACACAATCCTCTCCCATTGAGCCTTAAGAGTAATATCAGGCAGGTGTTACTGTTCCCACTTTGAACATGAGTTAACTGAGGCTCAGAGAGTTCAGTGACTTACCCAAGACCATAATTAATTATGACTTAATCTTTTTAAAACATTTCTCTCATTACCTCTAAATAATCACATAGGAGACCGGTAAGTGTCCTGCCCCATCCCCTCAGCACACTGCCATTCTGGTGTGTGATGAGACTGTCCTGCTGCAGTCACCTGGGGACTCAATGCCCCCAGCGCTGCCCTCACCACAGAGGATGCCAACTAGAGGATCAGTACCGCAGCTTCCTGGTCCCTCTGATCCATAACTTTAAAAGGGCGTCCTCTATGATCTCCAGAGCTGCCCAACAGAATCAAACCACCATTGCCCACGGTGGTACCCTGCTCGGTAACCCATTCCGTTGGTCCCCCTCCCTTTCTGTCCTATCTCCCCACCCCCCCAACCTGAAGTCCCCTCCCAGACAAATTACTTGCCCTCAAATCCTTGTCTCAGCATCTTCTTCTGGGGAAATGCAATCTAAGCCCGTGTTTTTGGACAAAATTTAGAAATTATAAAATCCCAAAAAGAGAGGACAAATGTATACATGTGGCTGATTTACTTTGCTGTACAGCAGAAACTGACACAATAGTGTAAAGCAACTATACTCCATGAGAAAAAGAAAAAGAAGCAGACTATGCTCAATTCCACTCAACAAACATTTTGAGTACCTGTATATGCCAGGTGCTCCACTAGGCATCAGAAATTAATGCCAAGCCAGATATACTATTTCTAAACCTCATAAAACTTATAGTCTAGAAGAAATCAATATCTTCTCTATCTTATAAACTAGAAAGAGCCACTGTTATTTTCCCCAGATACCAATAATTCCAATCTTGTGATTCCATGTAATTATATATACATATCTAGTTACTAGATCTGTATTGTGCCATATAGTTTTTAATCCAGATTTTTTTCTTGTAATGGTGCAAATAATTTTTCATACCTATAATTAGTCTCTAAAACATGATTTTTCACAGCTATGAAATATTTCCTTATCTTTACCAGCATTTATTTAACCATTCCCCAATTGTTTCCAATGTTCCATAATTACAAATAACACCGTGATAAAATTTAAACAGATTCTAGGTGTGCTGTGATATAATCATATTAGCATTTTAGAAAAATCTCCCTGGAAGCTCTAGGGAGGCACATTCAAGGAAAATGGGAGCAGCAAGACCAGAGGTACTGGTTGAAACATTCCAGGCCAAAGATGATGAAGCCTGAATCCCACTATTGGCACTGGAGGTGATGGAGATGGAGAATAGGAATTAGAAAAACAAGTCTCCTGAGTGGCCTCTCCATCTCCACTTACAACCTCTTGTCATCAGTTTAGAGCTTACATGTTCTTTGATTGTCACCTTGTTAGTCTTAGCTTCCATACTTAATCGTCAGTCCCTTCAGGGAGAAGCCTGTCTTGTCCTCCAAAGTCCCCTAAGATCTAGTACAGGTCAGACACATACTACTGGAGTGAAACATCTTTCTTCCTTGGATAGAAACAATTCTGGAAATGTAGTTATGCTTCTCAAACCAGCCTTTAGATATGGAATTGATATTTTTTAAAAAGCCCACCAATGAGGGTACTTACATATGAGTCATCCAGGGAACCTGGTAAGGCAGGCAGAACTGGTCATTTGAGCGGGAAGAGACTTGATCATTGGACACAAGATAGGTCAATCATGTCTGCTCTGCCAATAAGCCATGATCTGTAGGATGTCGTGGGAGTCAGCAATACAAATTTGGAGAGAGATACTCTAGGTACCATGCAGACTGAGGGCAGTGAGAATGAGCCAGGGCCAAAGCATCCTTCCTAGAGCCTCCCTCCAGGGTGTCCTGGAAGGGAAAGGGAGGCAAGTGAGCTTAGGACAAGTATATAAAACCCAGATGAGAGGGAGAAAAGATTTCCTCCCCCAGGGAGGCCACGAGCTAAAGGGATTTGCCAGGAGGGTGGAGTAGCAGTAAAATGAAAGTTCAACAGGGTCCAGAGCAGCCCCCAGAACAACAATTATTTCCTGAGCAGCATCTGTACACCCAGATCCTGTGCGGGGTGCTGGAGACACAGTGGTGAACAATACAGGTAGGATCTCTGCCCTCATGCAGTTTACAATCAACCAGGGGCAGGCTAACGTGTATCAAGGAGACTGGCTCCCGGGCACCTCCCCATAAATGATCTCATGTCATCTTCTCACAACCATTCTAAGAAACAGGTACTATGATGCTTCCCATTTTACAGGTGTGAAAATCGAGGCTCAGAGAAGTTGTTAACCAGCCAGACATCACAGCTGGTGAGTAATAGGATCAGAACTTGAAGATATGGCTAACTCCAGAGATTTTCCCTGCTTTCAGCCAGAGCAGTGGATCTCAAACAAAGGTGAGGTCTCTCCCCAAGGATATTTAGCAATATTTTGGGTTGTCAAAACTGGGAGAGATGAGCTACAGGTGTCTAGTGGGGGAGAGACCAGGGGTGCTGTCTAACATTCTTCAATGTACAAGACAGGCTCTCAAAACAAAGCATTGCCAGACCCGTGGTATCAATAGTGCCAGTGTGGATGAGTCCTGGGTTGGCATTTGGGTCATGAACACCAAGAGCAGGGACTCAATCCCCCCTCCCAAAACTCAAGATTTATCTGAATGCACAACCAATCTGACAGATGAAGCCAGCTCCAGGCCCCACGTATGAGTGGCTGTGGTGGCCAGAAGACCAGCCTTAAGACACAAGGAGGGCACGATGGGAAAAATGCCCTGGGTCCCAGAAAAATGATGCCTGCAGGAGGAACAGGAGGTGAGGTGGGAGCTCCCAGAGCAGCTGTCCCTCCTCCCACCACTCCCCCCAGATGTTTGTCCTCAGCGGCATATTCATCAGCTCCTTGAAGGATACAAAAAGACAAACAGTGCTTGGAGCGTTTGCTCTCCCTGGACAACACTGAGCTAATATTTGTTTTAGCAAATGGCTGAGCTGTTCATCTTCTCTGGCAAAGGGGATTTGTTTTCCTCTTGGGAAATCACTGAGATTCTAAGTCAGAGAGGCCTACATCTGGAGGAACCAGTGTCTCCTTTAAGGCCTGAGGAACAGGAAAATGTGCTGTATCGTTAAGAGGAAGGAACAGAATCAAGTGGAGGCAATCCTGGCTGTGGTCCTACTGTGTGCCAGGTTTTATATGCATGACCTCATTCACAAGAGCCCCGAGAAGAATGGGATTGATTTGGGAGGGCAAGGTCCCATTTCACAGAGAAGAAAATTTCAACACTGAGAGGTTAGGTAACTTGTCAAAGCCTACACAGCCTGTGAGGGACATGGATGGAATCTGAAGCCCATGTGCAGTTGACCCAAAGCCCCTACATATGCAGGTCAATGCTGCACCAGCCACAGAGCCTTGTCAGCAGAGCAGGACCTCATTTACTTCTCTGATGGGACAAAGCAGAGTCATGCAGGGAGCAGAGATTGAGGTGCCAGTCAGCAGAAATCTCTATAGACTCTGATCCTGCCAGAAATATTTGTTCCAAATTCAGAAGCCCAATTTGAACTGGTCTAAACAATATTAGAATTTATCCACTCAGGACTTGGAAGTTCTTGAGGAAAGACAGACTTCAGAGCTGGTTGGATTCAATGGCTAAACAATATCATCAGGGCAGAGAGGAGATGAGACATCTTCCCTCGTGTTGGCAAAGTGGCTACAGAAGTTCCAGATATCTCTTCTGTGTTCCACCATCTGGAGAGAGGTGGGTTAGCTTTTAATGGATGTATCAGGCCAGTAAGGAATCTTCTTTCCCATAACCACCTGGGAAACTTCTCCTTACATCCTGGTGGTGGTGGTGAAGTCGGTAAGTCATGTCTGACTCTTGCGACCCCATGGACTGTAGCCTGCCAGGCTCCTTTGTCCATGGGATTTCCCAGGCAAGAATACCGGAACGGGTAGCCATTCCCTTCTCCAGGGCATCTTCCCAACCCAGGGATCAAACCCAAGTGTACTGTATTACAAGTGGTCTCCTGCATTGCAGGCAGATTCTTTACTGACTGTCGGCCCAATTCAGGTCACATACCCATCCCTGAGCCAATCTATTTGGCCAGGGGAAGGCCTTGCACTGACTGACTAAGCCTGGGTTAACTGAACAAGACACTGTAGCAAAGTGGGTGAGATTAGGAACTCAACTGAGTAAAAGGAAATCAGAATAAACTCTTGGAACTAGAGTTAGGTTGATGTTCTGAAAACAACACGGTCACTGCATGTAGCCATTTCACTCATGCATGAGGTATGGAGGAAATTTGGGGGAGGGAACCACAAGGTCTAGGATACCAAGCAGACCAGGTTCTGTTTGGAGTCAGACTGGGGATTGGGAGGTTAGAGAACATGGCTGTAACATGAAACCTTCTTGACAGGGTCAGTCAGTACAGCTGCAGGTAGTGAGAGGCAGAGTAAGGACAAAGAAATGCAGGTGCCTTCAGATACACAGCCAGCTCCAGGATGGTCACTCTCTCCATGGGATAGGGCCAAAACCCCTCTAAGATCAGGCTATGGAGTGGTCCAGCCGAGAGAGAGACTGAGGGTCTGGATGCAGTGGTGAGTCTTTGTGAAAAGGCAGAGGACCTTTTAGGAATGAATGATTCCTACACCCAGATTATCTATTTCTATAAGCCCATCAGCTCCATGAGAGCAAGGACTGAGTTTTTCATCTTTGTCCCTAGAACCCAGTATGCTTGTGTGCTCAGTCACTTCAGTCATGTCTGACACTTTGTGACCCTATGGACCATAGCCTGCCAGGCTCCTCTGTCCATGGGATTCTCCAGGCAAGAATACTGGAGTGGATTGCGATACCCTCCTCCAGGGAGAACCCACTAGATAGCTTGGCATACAGTAAGCACACTACAGAAGTGTTGAATTAATTAGCATAACTAAGAAGGTAGACCTACAGAAGGGCCCGTGGAAGGAAATAGTAAGGCAGTCACATCGGGCTCAAGACAGAGAAAGCACACACACTTGAAAAATGGCCTCGATGTGTGTGTATGTGTGTGTGTGTGCTTGTGTGTGTGTCCCTCTCCTGCCCCACCTCTCCCTATCTCTCCCACCCAGGTGTTTTTCCATCTCCCAAGACCACGACAAATTTCAGGAGACTGGAATACAAACAAATCTGGGCTGAGAATCACCCTCAGATCAGATCAGGAGCATCTCATTACCTTTCTCCAGGTAACCCACTCAAAAAAGTGGCAGCCAGGAGATAATCCCCAAACCAACAAATGCCTCCCTCAGAGCTGATGCCCCAGGGATGAAGGAAGCCTGTCTTCTGCCAGCTTCTGAGCAGCTCAGACCCAGGGCTCAAGTGTGAGGGCTCCTCCGGAGGTGCAGGTCCCATACTGGGCTGAGTAGAAGCAGGGAGCATGGGGGAGAATGAAGCAAGGCACCTGTAGGACCAAGCCGGACCCGTCAGATGTCACAGAGACACTGACTCCTCAGCATCTCCCAAATGACTAAGAAACAAGGACTGAAGCCATGACCTCCTACAGGCCTTCCAGTAAGAAAGTCCCCGAAAGAGAGACAGGGACAAGACAAAGACACAGAGACAGAGAGACAGAGTGAGAGGAATAGATAGAACAAGGGTCGTGTGGATAGAGACAGAGGAGGTGGCAGCAGGGGCAAGGGACAGATAAAGCAGAAGAGCCTGTGAGGTGTGGGGACAAAGACAGGGTCGTGATAGGAACAGAGATGTAGGGGAGGAAGGGAGGGCACGGATGGAGGGGGGAGAAGGGGCGAGACAAGACTCAGGGTCAGAAACAGGGGGAAGTCCACACAGATGAAGGTCAAAGACCGTGAGAATAAAAGACAGTGGTGGGAGGGGAGGGAAATATTCTGAAAGAAGGGTGAGTTTGGACCAGATTATCCACACTTTTCTATCCAGGCTTCGAGTTCTTGTTTCCCTGACTTCAAAGGAGGGGAAAAAAGACTGAAGAAAAGGGTAGAGAGACAGAGAAGGGGAAGGTTGAGAAACTGAGGTGCTATAGGGAGAAATGAGGACATGAGAAGAGAGAGGATGTCAGCCCATAAACACGGTGCAGGGAAAAGTCGAAAGGAAGAGGGAGAAAGTCAGCGAGTTTGTCTTGGGGTCCCTGGACCTTCCTGATCTGCAATAAACACATCTCAGCAGCGCCAAAGGACAGGCTCCACCTTCAAGGAGTCTGGGGCTCAGGTCCCCACATTGCAGGAGTGGTGATGGGGTGTGGGGGTCCCCCACAGTTGAATTTAGGGATCTGACACCTCTGGAGGGTGTCTGTGAGCACAGAGACCTCACTTGCTCTCCCCAGGGAGGTGGTCCGTGGTGGCTGGCTTCATTTCCTGACTTTCTTCTGCAACTGACTTTCTGATTCTGTCTAGCACTTATTATTTTTAAATGAAAGTGTATTAAAATTACTTTTATTTTGAGAATTATCTGAGAATTTCACAGCCCCTCTGGAGAACATCAGTGGTATCCTAGGGGAGCTGTGAACAGAACTGGGAACCCTTCTGAGGCAGACGTGTGCCATCTGCCAGCTCCAATGCTGCCGCCAGCAGTCAGTGGTGCAGGCCCCTGGGCAGGGGTGGGGGGTGAGAAAGGACCCTGAGTGACAACAAACTTTCACCCAGAGGCGAGAGCCAGTGTGCGGCTGGCCTGATGGAAGGGCCAGGTTTGGGCTCAGCCTGTGGCTGTAGCAGCTTTATATGTGGCCAAGGTCCTTTGTCAGGCAGAGTCCTCTCTCTAAGGTCAAGTCATGAGGCCACAAAGATTCCTACCGGAGTGCTGTCCTGGCTCAGCCTTCATCACCTGCCCATTATCCAACATAGCTAAAGTCCCATCAAAGCTGGTAGCCAAGCCTGCATCCCATCAGGCTCACATCATCAGCCTCAAACCTTCCAGAGAGCTGCTCCTCCAAGCCCCTACCTCTCCTTTTGCCACTAACCTCCCAGAAACTCTCTAGTCTTATAAAAATCAAATCTGCCCAATGACAGGCACTGTCACTCACAGAAGTTCCAAGAAGGGGCACTCCTGTCTCTGGCAGCCCAGAGTGCCATGTCATGGCAGATATCCTCCTCAGGGGACTGGCTGAAAACAATCAGGTTCAAGGACATGAACTCAGCATGTGAGACTGTTTCCTTTGATCCATCAGATCTTCTCCAAGACAGGACAGCAATAGTGCATAAGGAACCATCTCTGAGTCTGTACTGGATGGTGACACTTCAGTCCATCCTCTGACAACCCTGGTGACAAATATTAGTCTATTGTCTCTCTTTTACAGATTAGGGTATAGAGGCTCAAGAAGATGCACAAACTGTACATGTAAAAAACAAGCTGGACCACCATTCACCCTGGAGGAGGGAGGGGGGTTGTGAGTAGTGTCTGTCCGTCAAGCATCAAATGGGGTGTTTAACCAGATGAACTCTGAGGTTTCACTCAGCCCCAGCTTCTGTGAATCTAAGGTTGAAAGTATCCCATGTGTGAGTGCTCAGTCGCGTGAGACTCTTTGTGACCCCATGGATTGTAGCCCGCCAGGCTCTTCTGTCCATGGAATTTTCCAGGCAAGAATACTGGAGTGGGTTGCCATTTCTTCCTCCAAGGGATGTTCCTGACCCAGGGATTAAACCCACATCTCCGGTGTTTCCTGCATTGGCCGGCGGATTCTTGACCACTGCACCACCAGGGAAACCCTATGAAAGTATCACAGGCAAAGAGAAAGATGGACAGAGAGTGGATCAGGTGTTCTTCTCACAAGGAGAAGCATCTTTGTGCAGAAACACACCTCCACGGGTGCTGCGTTTTGAAACCAAGACCCTCTGTGCATAGCCTGGAAGATCAGGACCTGTATAAAGAGGCAGATGACCAGCTCTGTGTGAACTACAGAGGAAATGGGGCCTGGGAGATGGAGCGAGAGAGATAAGAGGAAGGCAACAGAGCCTGGAGCCCAACGAGACGAGGATACCAGAGCAGTTACTTATTATTCAGGAACAGCCCAGGCCTTCTGTGCCCAGAGATTCCTAATATCCATGTTATGTACTTTACTGTGTGAGTCTGAGAAGGAAACTTCCCCAACGTCCCAGCACTTTCCTGAGTTGTACTTCACACATGCCTTGATGCTGTGGCACTCTTGGGGAGTGAAGGAGTTGGGGAGTGCCCAGCGAGGTGATGTGACCCCCAGAGAGGTAATTCAGCTGAGAGAAGGGACAGAATATTCAGGATGATCAAGAACTCAGCAGAGGCTGGGGCTCAGCACCTGCACCCAAGAATCCTTGAGGTGTTCGGAGAGATGCCGGAATGCACCTCTGGTCTCAAAATGGTAGCCCAGGCTGCAGCCCACCCCACCCACAAATCCACAGAAATCATGTGGCTGGTATAAAAACAGACATGCTGTGCGTATGGGGGTAGGGAGTCTATGGGAACTCTCAGTGCTTTCTGCCCAATTTTGTGAACCTAAAACTGCTCTAAAACATAAATTTCAATTGAGAAGTTTAAAAGAATAAATACAACATTAAAGTAAGCATGTGCATACATATCCTGTAATGCAGGAGCCTCAGGAGACACAGGTTCAATCCCTGGATCAGGAAGTTTCCCTGAAGGAGGGCATGGCAACCCACTCCAATATTCTTGCCTGGAGAATCCCCATGGACAGAGGAGCCTGGCGGGCCATGGTCCATAGCATCACAAAGAGTCAGATATGACTGAAGCAACCTAACACGCTTGCACGCACTATGTTGTGCATAGCCATGCTTGGAAACCGGGGAGGGACTTGTTAGAAAGCTGGAAACTGAGAAGACTTTATACAAGCAGGAAGGATGTAGAAGGGATCTTCATTTCCAAGCTGAAGAGGGAACTGCCAGCTTCGGGTATATAGGAAGGAACACGGAGAAGAAACTGTAACACAAGAGGAAGACGGTTGGCAACAGCAGAGGCGTGACAGGGAACTTCCCTGTGGCCTAGTGGCTAAGACTCCATGCTCCCAACGCAGGGGGCCTGGGTTCTATCCCTGGTCAGGCAACTAGATCCCACATGCTACAACTAAAATATATATATATATATCCTGTATGCTGCAACTAAGACCCAGCACAGTCAAATACATTAAGAAAAAAAAACTTTTTAATAAATTTTAAAAGAGAGCGATAGGACATGGACTGTCTTAGTTGGTGCAGTGAATGTGGGGACTTGGGGCAGAGAGTAGTGCTCAGGGAAGCTGGCTGTACCTTGGAAGGATGGGGACCACTCACCTCCAGAGCACCAGCCACTGAGGTACCCTGTCCAGGGGCATGACCCAACCCACCATCCTCAGTGCTCATGAGAAAGAGCCAACTTCCTACTAAACCCCATGGGAGCTTCACAACAGTGTAAGAGATCTCAACTCCGAAGATGGGTGCAGAGTCGAGAATCACCATACATGAGAAGGGACTTGAACCAATTTTAATTCACTCTTGAACCAATTTTAATTCAGCCCAAGAATGAAAGAACCTTGGGCTAAGAATTCTCAGGAACTTCTAAGAAGCAGCTATGGCTTCTAGAACCATCCTTCACTGCCCTTGGCAGAAGCAGACCCTAGGCTGGAAGTCCTTAAGACTGTTGAGATGGGTGTTCTGGGTGATGCAGGGAGGAATGAATGGGGAAGTGGGAGGAGGTAATGAAATCAGCACTGGACGATGGGGGTCCGGAGAGCCAGGCTTGGTTCTCCAGACACTTCATACCCACGTGTCCTAGAATCTCTTCTCAGCTCTGGCAGAGCTCCCTAAATGAATCCTTCTCATTTTCAGGACATTCTTGACATAACGTTAGCATCTTCAGGTGCCTTCAAAAGTGAAATGAAATCCTGGAGGTGAGCAGACCACAGCAGGGGAGATAATGGATCACTTTCTAGATATCAGTTTCTATTAGCTGCAAGCTGAGGTCTATATTGCAAATGGGGTTTGTGCTTGAGGAGAGAGCAACATTGTGGTTAAAGTTCAGCCACTGACTGAGGATTGCAAACAACCACCAGCCACTCTTGGAGCGAGGCATTAACTGCACGGCCTGAGGTTGGCTTCACTGGCCAGCCAGCCCATTGGCACTATTCTGCCTCAGCGACTTCCAACTCAAGAACCATGGCATATTGCAAAGGACTATTGAATCTGTATATATTCCAAGCATTGTCTGCAACCTCGTTAAACTGTATGCTTATGTGTCAATGCACAATCATGTCTCTAGCAGATACAGATTGTTCCAAGTTCCTGAATTCAAGGCAGCTTTTCTTAACATTAAGTGTTTGTTCAATCAAGAATTACTACAAGGACTTCTCCGGTGGTCTAGTGGCTAAGACACCACACTTCCACTACATGGTTCAATCCTGATTGGGAAATTAAGATCCCACATGCCACACAATGCAGCGAAAAAAATAGAAAAAAAAATTACTGCAAATATTGCTGTTAACATGTGAGTCCATAACATTTTTTAACAAGACAAAAGAGTCCCTGTATCCCAAAATATGGCATCCAGGGCTCTCCCTAAGAGGTCCCCCTGTGTCCAAGAGCAATTTGTTTTGGAGGAAGCAAGAGGAATTTGATAGTCTTGGGGATTAGATATGCTTGGCTATGAACAGACATGAGAGGTAGGCTGGGTATAACAGGCAGGGACAATAGGCGAGGCATAACTTAGACATTGCAAAGGGTGTATGGTGGTTGGGCCTGGTGGACAGGTGCGTAGGAACAGCTCTGGGTCAGAGTGAATATGGGTGGTGTGAATGGGTGTGGGTGAGTGTGAGTGTATACAAATGAATATGAATGGGCTTGAGTGGGCAGAGACAATGATGCTCCCCCAATTATCCAGCCACCCCTCACACCTCCCAGCCACTTCTTGCAGTGAGGCAGGACCCACTTGACTACTCCATAGACTATGGGCAGAAGTGACTTGTGCACCTTCTGGGTAAAAGCATAGAAGAGCCAATTGGTGACCCTCTAGGTGTCTCTTCAGGTGCTGCAGTGACCACAGAATTCCAGATGGTGGGACTTCATCACTTTGTGTCCCTGAGGGACCATGTGTTTTCAGCCCTGCCCCCTGCTTACCAAAGCTGGATATGTCACATCAATAAGAAATAAACTGTAGTTGTATTAAATGACTGAGATTTCAGAGTTAATTTTCCTGCAACATGACCTAACCTGTCCTGGCTAATGCGGTGGTTAGGGGAGAATGGGTGCCTGAGTGGGGAGTACACATAGTGACAAATGTGTACAGGGAAGACTTCATTCATTCAATCCATCTATGCAACAGATTTTTATGAGGAAGTTACTAGGGATTCATCGGGCTTCCCTGGTAGCTCTATGTTAAAGAATCTGCCTGCCAATCCACCTGCCAATGCAGGAGACACAGGTTCGATACCTGAGTCGGGGAGATCCCCTGATGAAGGAAATGGCAGCCCACTCTAGTGTTCTTGTCTGGAGAATTCTATGGACAGAGGAGCCGGCTGGGCTATAGTCCATGGGGTTGCAAAAGAGTTGGACACGACTAGTGACTAAACAACAACTAGGGGTTCATTAGTGAACAAAATGATCAAAATACTGGTCTTAGGAAGGAGTCTCCATTCTAGTGGGGGAAGAGACAAACAATAAACAAAACTAAATAAATAGTATATTGGAAGAGGATCTGTGGAAAGGGGAAAAAATAAATAAGGTATCCGAACCTTGACTAACAACAGTCGTATGGTTAGACTGCCCTTAACAGAAAATGGGCAGAAGGGGCCCCAGGAACCAAGTCTGGGCAAACGTCATGATCTCTCTCCCGGCCTGGCCAAGAGATCCTTTTTCCCTGAATGAAACCCTGAGAGAAAGGAGGCTTCAAGGCCCTCAGTGAATGCTACAGCTCTGGCTTTTGAGAACAAGTCCATTTCATGGACAAATGAGGGGGCCGTCCAGGCCAGATAGAGTATTAACTGAGCAGAAGGAGGGAGATTTTCTGTCCAAATGTGTCTGATGTGAATTTGTCTCATACCTGAGACAGCAAGGTGGGCAATGAAAGTGTGCTGACTTTGAGCTGTGCCATATTTTATCTTTTTCCTTTCTTCCCACTCCTGAGCTTGGGTCTCAAGGTCTCTGGATTTTAATACCTGGGAAGGGGGGAAAAGTGTGTTAATTGCTCAGTCGTGTCTAACTCTTTGCGACCCCGTGGACTGTAACCCACCAGGCTCCTCTTTGTGGGATTTTTCCAGGCAAGAATACTGGAGTGGGTTGCCATTCCCTTCTCCAGGGGATCTTCCCAACCCAGGGATCGAAGCCCAGTCTCCCGAACTGTGGGCAGATCCTTTACCGCCTGAGCCACCAAGGAAGTGGGACAGGGAAGTGGTGTGAATGTGTTGTTGCTTCCGTTTTCTGTAGCCTGAGAGCACAGACTGGCGTTCACTGTTTCCAAACTTTCCTTTACTCTCTCCAGGGTAAAGATCTCCCAATTTGGTAATTTTGGCAGCATCCCCTCCCCTACCCCCCTCACCTCCTAGAACCATACGAAGTAAATAAGAAGAGTGTTGCTGAACCTGGCTTAGTAGGAGAGCAGGAAGGTGTTTGCAGAAGGATTTTTTGAAACCACGTGTTGCCGACAGCACCAGACAGACTGTCTCAGACCCCTGGGAGGAAGATGTAGCCCAGGCCATCACTCGAAATTAAGTACAGTTCATTAAAACACAATATTTAGGTATAATAATTCTGGAGGAGCAGCTTTGAATAATTGAAGATGCATTTAATTTACTGTACTGCTCTGTTGTGAATACTAAGAGTGAGACAATAGCAATTTTTAAAGTTGAGTAAATAATGATTAATAAATTTTCAACATGGAAGTTCCTTGCTACTAGGCTTAATTCTCCACACACAGGACTTAGCTCATGCACCCAGATGGTTGATGACTAAGTGTATCTTAAGTTCCTCCATGCTGCCTATGGTTTCATATGCCTCCTGTGCATCAGTTTCCAGCCACCAACCACAGACTCTGATCCCTACCTTCCTTTCAAGATAGATTCTGTAAGCTCATAGAATCCATATTTATTTCCAGGTAACATTTTAAGTATCAACTTCACAGTAAAAATATTGGTAATTTTGTCAATAGTATCAAACTATACAGATCCTTCCTTTCTGTTTCATTCTATTCTTACTCCCATGTGTTTCTGATCCACAACGTGGGGTGGGGACCATTCAGCCAGAAGCTCAGGTGCAGCTCTGAGAAGGGGCAGGGATATGCAGCATCCTTGTCTTGTTCCTGACTTATTAGGAATCTCAGAAACATGTATTGTCTTACTTTGTAGGTCTCTTGTAAATATCCTTTTTCTAATAAAGCAAGTTTTCTCCTATATCTAGTTTGAAGAGATTATTTTCAATAGGGAATGAAGTCGTTTTTTTACTTTTTTTTTTTTTGGATTGGAGTGTAGGGCTTCCGTGATAGCTCAATTGGTAAAGAATCTGCCTGCAATGTGGGAGATCTGGGTTTGATCCCTGGATTGGGAAGATCCCCTGGAGAAGGGAAAGGCTACCCTCTCCAGTATTCTGGCCTGGAGAATTCCACAGACTGTATAGGCTATAGGGTCTCAAAGAGTCGGGCACGACTGAGTGATTTTCAATTCAATTCAATTCAATAGCTGATTAACAATGTTGGGATAGTTTCAGGTGGACAGCAAAGAGACTCAGCCATACACATACATGTATTCATTCTCCCCCAAACTTCCCTCCCTTCTAGGCTGCGGCCTAACATTGAACAGAGTTCCCTGTGCTACACAGTAAGTAGGTCCTTGTTAGTAATCCATTTTAAATATAGCAGTGTGTACTTGTAGATCCCAAACTCAGGAATGGAATCTTATTTTGTATTTGTGCTTCATCTAGCTTCTTGGACTAAGAGATTAATTTGACTTTAACCTCTTTTATTTTTATAAAAGTCATATTTATGGTTACACATTTTCCTCAGAACACTATTTTTTTCTATAACTCACAAATTTTGTTACACAATATTATTTTTCTCAATATATAATGAGATTTTAATTTTAATTCTGATTTCTTCTTTAACCTGAGTAATTCAAAATGCACATGTGTTTTTATAAAGCTTTATATATATATATATATATATATATATGTGATTGCTTGATTATCTTTTTAATTCTACTGCATTTTGCATATGGAAATGGCCTGTTTAAATCAGCCTGTATGAAAAATGACCTGCTTCTGCCTTTCAGAATTTATTGAAATTTCCTTTGTGGGCCTGCTTGAGTTGATTTTTAATCTAAAATATAATCACAAGTAATATAATTGAAAAGAAAACTATATTGTGTTAGGCACAAAACTAACAAAATCAAAACTTTCACTTCCTATTCAAGTTTCCTGTTTTCTTCATTTTTTTAATCTACTTGCTATGTCAATTTATGAGTAAAGTATGCGGCTTTGTCCATTTTTTCCTAGCATTCACATTTCAGTTTTATGTGTGACTGTGGCTTTGTACATTTCTCCTTGTGTTTCTATCTGGTTTTGCTTTAATATTTCAAATCTATGTTGTTTTCATGTAATAGTTCATACTTGTGATTATACTTTGATGGATTATTCCTTTTATCTGTAAATAGTGCTTTAATTTGCCCCTTATAATGCTTTTACCTTAAATTTCATTCTTCCTGATATTAATATCACTATCCAGATTTATTTGCTAATATTTTTGTCTATTTTCAACATTCCTTCATCACTTTGTTAAGAATTTTTCATGCAAATAATATATATCTGGATTTTATTTCTTTTAATCATTCTGTGAGTCTCTGTCTCTTAATAAGACAATTTAACACATTGTTGTGGTTACTTAGACTTAACTCATGTCAAATAATTTTGTGTTTTCCACACTTTCTTGTTCTTATTTTTTCCTTTCTTACTTTGGCTGAATTGACAAAATCTGCTTCGTTTCACTTTTCTTCCAGGTTTGGAATTTTCGTATTTTACTTATTCTCTCACTGGTATTCTCAGATTTTCCTCACAAGTATTTAACTTACATTTTTAAAATGATAACAATAATAAAGGGAATGAAAGGAGACTTTGGGGGGTGATTGATATGTTTATGTCCTGAATACTAGTGATGATTTCATGGGTGTATTCCTCGTCCACAGACTCACTGAATTGTGTGCATTAAATGTGTACAAATATGACAGCTTTTACACATCAACCATACCTCAGTAAAGCGTTTTTTTTTTAAAAACTTACATTTTTCTAATCTTAGTCATTAGTGTTGTGTAAAAGAAGAAAACATAGGCAAAACTATCCTTGACATTGGTCTTGGCAATGATTTCATGCATAAGGTACCAAAAGCACAGGCAACAAAAACTAAAATAAACAAGCTAAAAGCTAAAATAAACAAACTCCAGTGCTCCTGCACAGCAAAGGAAACAATCAATAAATTGAAGAGGCAACCTACAGAATGGGAGAAATATTTGTAAATTATATATTCAATGGGCTTCCGTGGTGGCTCAGACAGTAAAGAAACCACCTGCATTGTGGGAGACCTGGGTTCCATCCCTGTGTCAGGAAGATCCCCTGGAGGAGGGCATGGGAACCTACTCTAGTATTCTTGCCTGGAGAATCCCCATGGACAGAGGAGCCTGGTGGGCTATAGTGCATGGGGTCGCAAAGAGTTGGACATGACAGAGCAACTAAGCACAGCACGGCACATATATCCAATAAGAGGTTAATACCCAAAATAAATATATAACTCATACACCTCAATAGCAAAAAAAGAAAAAATCCAATTTTATAATGAGCAGAGTACTGCAGTAGATATTTTTCCAAAGAAGACATGCAAATGGCCAATAAGTATATGAAAATGTGCTCAGCATCACTAATCACCAGCGAAATGCAAATCAATACCATGAGCTATCACCTCACACCTATTAGAGTGGCTATTAACAAAAAGAAAAGAGACAGAAAGTGTTGATGAGGATGTGGAGAAAAGGGAACCTTTGCACACAGTTGGTAGAAACATAAATTGGTGCAGCCACTATGGGAAACAGTATGGTGGTTCCTCAAAAATTTTTAAATAGAACTACCATCTGATCTAGCAAACCTATTCCTGAGCAAATACCCTAAGGAAATGAAAACAGTATCTTGATACGATATCTACACACTCATGTTCAATGCAACATTACTCATAAATAGCCAAGATATGAAAATAATCTAAATGTTCTTTGACATATGAATGGATAAAGAAAAGTGATCTCCTTAGACTACAAGGAGATCAAATTAGTTAATCCTAAAAGAAATCAGTCCTGGATATTCATTGGAAGGACTGATGCTGAAGCTGAAACTCTAATACTTTGGCCACCTGATGTGACAAAGTGACTCCTTGGAAAAGACTCTGATGCTAGGAAAGATTGAAGGCAGCAGAAGAAGGGGATGACAGAGGATGAGATAGTTGGATGGCATCACTGACTCGATAAACATGAGTTTGAGTAAGTTCCGGGAGTTGGTGATGGACAGGGAAGCCTGGCATGCTACAGTCCATGGGATCGCAAAGAGTCGGACACAACTGAGCAACTGAACTGAACTGAACTGATAAACTCATACACACACACACACACACACGCGCACGCACACACACACACACACACACACACACACAATGGAATATTACTCAGCCATTAAAGAGAAAGAAAATCTTGCTTTCTGCAACAACATAAATGGAACTTGAGGGCATTCTAAGTGAAATAAGCCAGACAGGGAAAGACAAACACTGTATGGTTTTACTTATATGTGCAATTTTTTAAAAAGTCAATTTCATGGAAAGCGAGAGTAGAATAGTGGTTGCAGGGATGGAGGAGGGGGAAAATGAGATGTTGATCAAAGGGTACACACTTTCAGTTTTTAGAGTAAGTTCAGAGTAGCTAATGTACAGCATGGTGACTATAGTTAATAATATGGTATTCTATACTTGAAATTTGCTGAGAGTAAACTTCCAGCATTTTCAACACTTTCCTGGTGATCCAATGGTTAGGAATCTGCTTTCCAATGCAGGGGACACAGGTCCAATCCTTAGTCGGGGAACTAAAATCCCACATGCCACAGGGAAGTTCCTGCATGCTGTAACTAAGACCTGGCATAGACAAATAAATTTTTTGTTTTTAAACCTTAGGCATTCTCAGCACAAACACTGAAAGAGTTAACTATGTCAGAAGCTAGGTTGCAGGGTGAGGCTACCCCATATTCATTGTCCACCATATTGAACTGGTTACCTAGTTACCTTTTCAAGTTTGTTTATTCTCAGATTGCCAGCACATGTCAACAGAGGCTGTTATTTGGGAGGAGGATCATGAAGCAGAGAACAGATAGTACTGGGGCATTTGTACATTTGTTTCTGTTAAGCAAACAGGGACGTTTTGGCGGCCAAATATTTTGACAAAAGCTTTGCAATTTCCTTCTTGTAATCTCCTTAAGGAATAGTTTCTCTTAATACCAGAGAGTCTGTGAATAGACCTAAATATATGAATATTTTATGCGTGCTAATTTGCTTTAGTCATGTCCTACTTGTGCGACCCTATGGACCCAGAGGAGCCCACCAGCTCATCTGTCCATGGGATTCTCCAGGCAAGAATACTGGAGTGGGTTGCCATTTCCTTCTCCAGAGGATCTTCCCAATCCAGGGATCCAATCCGGGTCTCCTATATTGCAGGCAGATTCTTCACTATCTGAGCTACCTGGAGTTAAAAGTGAGGAAAGATGGGAGGGCCTTGGGCGTCCCAGGTGGCATTAGCGGTAAAAGAATCTGCCTACCAATGCAGGAGACATAAGTGATGCCGATTCGATCCCTGGGTGGGGAAGATCCCCTGGAGGAGCGCATGGCAACTCACTCCAGTATTCTCGCCTGGAAAATCCCATTGACAGAGGAGCCTGACAGGCTAGAGTCCATGGGGTCACAAAAAGTTGAACACGACTAAAGCAACTTAGCACGCACACAGGGAGTGTTCCAGACACCAGGACGCAAGATAGATAGTCAGAGTCCTGATATTAAAAATAAAATAAAATAAGGCCTAATAAGGAGCTTAAACTTCATTCTGGAGGAAATGAGAAACCATCAAAACAAACAAAAAGATGTGAGCAACAGTAGGCATCATCAAGTCTACCTACTAATAATAGCGTTAGCTAACAGTCATTGGGTGTTTATTATAAGTCAGAGCCTTTTCTACATCCTTCACACTTAGCATTCTGTAAATTCACACAACAACCTTACCAAGTAGTGCTTGTTATCTTTATTTCACTTACAAGGAAAATGAGACACAGGAAGTTTAAGAAGTGTACCATAAGTGGTAGCACATGACCAGTTCAGAACTCATGTCCCCCCACACACCATCACTCTGGCTGCAGTACATGGACTGCTTGGATCATGAACAGAAATAGAACCATCAGGGGAGAAGGGATGATGCCTGAATCAAGGCAGTGGAATGGGACTGGAGAAAAGGAGATCTCTGAAGGAACGATAAGACACAGTCCAATCAATGACTAACAATACAAGCTGCTTTTTGTAGGATGAGTGAGAAAAGGAATTGGCAATGAAGATTCTCAAGATGGTGCCATTCAATGATACAGGGAACATGGAGGATGAAAAGAGAAGGGGATTGCATTTGGGCATTCCACGTTTGCATTCCTGTGGCTGGGTTTACATTCTTAGGTCATGTAGAAGGTGGTGTCTGGGAGATAAACAGATCTGGAGCTCGGAAGAATCCAGGTGGGACAGAATATCATCTATGTCTAGGCATTAGTAGCTGGCATGGGATAGGTCACCTTGCAGGAAATGGTAGACAAGATGACTGGCTTGGTCTGAGATGCCTCTTAGGGACAGGGCTGTAGAATCAGGATTAGAGTTTGAGCCAGGAACATCCTCCCTTCTTCTTTATTCCTAACCAAAGAAATGAACCATAAGAACAATTTCCATGGTGTACCTGGTGACAGCCCATCACACTCCAAGGCTGATTGTGCACCACATCACATAAAAGGCAGCATAGTGAGGTGAAAAGAGGCAGATTTCAGGGGTTTCCAAGGTGGCTCAGCAGTTAAGACTCTGCCTTCAGATGAGGGGAAGGGCTAGTTAGAGAGTTTGAGATGGACATGTACACACTGCTGTATTTAATATGGATAGCAAACAAGGGCTTACTATAGAGCACAGGGAGCTCCGCTCAATGTTCTGTGACAGGCTGGGTGGGAAGGGTGTTTAGGGGAGAAAGGATACACGTGTGTGTATGGCTGAGTCCCTTCACTGTTCACATGAAACTATCACAACACTGGTAGTCAGCTATACCCCAATACAGAAATAAAAAGCTTAAAACAAAAAGAAAGAATCTGCCTTCCAATGCAGGGGACACAGTTTCAATCCTTATTCAGAGAACTAAGATCCCTCACGCCATAGGGTAACTAAGCCCACACACCACAACTACTGAGCTCACAGGCCACAACGAAAGAGCCTGGATGCCACAACAAAGACACAGTGCAGCCAGAAAAAGTAGTCAGATTTCAGAGTCAGACAGACCCAACCTTGAATCATGGCTCCACTATCTATTAATTGCGTGACCTTAGATAGCTCATTTTATATCTCTAAGGCTCCATTTCCTTTTTTAAAAAATGCAGGTAACAATGCCTAACTCATAGAGTGGTCCTTCCCTAATAGCTTAGTTGGTAAAGAATCCACCTGCAAACCCAGAGACCCCGGTTCGATTCCTGGGTCAGGAGGATCCTCTAGAGAAGGGAGAGGCTACCCATTCCAGATTCTTGGGCTTCCTTTGTGGCTCAGCTGGTGAAGAATCCACCTGCAATGTGGGAGACCTGGGTTCAATCCCTGGGTTGGGAAGATCCCCTGGAGAAGGGAAAGGCTACCCACTCCTGTATAGTCCATGGGGTCGCAAAGAGTCAGATATGACTGAGCGACTTTCACTTTCAATACTTCAACTCATAGAGTAGAAGAGAGGACTAAATGAACAAACGTATGGAAAGCACCAAGTAGAAACTGAGCAGACACTCAAAAAATTATAGATTAGCCATCTCTCCTCCAATCTCAGCAGCTTCCTTCTTCAGAGCACATTTAATGTCCTTTCAGTCTTAGAATATCTGCCAACTAGATCCTTCCCAGCTCCTTCATTTGTGCTGAAAGAAAACATGAAAGCTACCCACATGGCAAAGAAATCATCCTTAGAGAAGTAGTATGTTTAGTAGGAAACGTTTTAATCAGACAGTTCTGAGTTCCAGTACAGACTCTGACATTTGCTAGCTACATGGTCCCCACCTGTAAACGGTGGTAATAACCTTACCTCACAGGACTGTTTGAAGGATTGAGTGAGACCCCAGATGCAAAATACCCACCACAGGTTCTTACATAGAGCATGTGTTCAATAACTGTTAGCTACTACCATATGAACCAGCAATTCCACCCTGGCTATACACTCCCAAAAAAACAAAACACAAATTCAAAAAGATATGTGCACTCAAATCGTTCATTGCAGTACTGTTCACAATTGCCAAGATATGGAAGCAACCCAAGTGTCCATCAACCGATGAATGAATAAAGGTGTGGTGTGTACACACACACACACACACACACACACACACACACACACACACACACACACACACAGTGGAATACTACTCAGACATTAAAAAGAATGAAATTTGCAGTAACACGGGGAGACTTGGAACATATTAAGTGAAATGAGTCAGACAGAGAAAGATAAATACTGTATGATGTCACTTATATGTAGAATCTAAAAAATACAACAAACTAGTGAATAGAACAAAAAAGAAGCAGACTCACAGATATAGAGAAAAAACTAGTAGTTACCAGTAGGGAGAGTGAGGGGGGAGGGGAAATATAGGGGTAAAGAATTAAGAAGTGCAAACTATTAGGTATAAAATAAGCTACAAGGGTATATTGTACAACACAGGGAATATAACCAATATTTTATAACTATAAATGGAGTGAAAATGTTAGTCACTCAGTCATGTCTGACTTCTTGCGATCCCATGGACTGTAACCCGCCAGGTTCCTCTGTCCATGGAATTCTCCAGGTAAGAATACTAGAGTGGGTAGCCATTCCCTTCTCTAGGGGATCTTCCCGACCCAGAGATCGAATCCAGATCTCCCGCATTGCGGGCAGATTCTTCCATCTGAGCCACCAGGGAAGCCTCATAAATGGAGTATAACCTTTAAAAATTGTGAATCACTACACTGTAACTTATATAATGTTGTACATCAACTATACTTCAATTCTTAAAAAGGAGAAAAAAATATTAGTTCCCATCAACAGCTTTCTTTCTATTTGTCCCCAGAAACAAAGACAGAAGTTGCCCTTCCCCCATCTGGAAGTCCAAAGCACTATCTCTTTTGAAAGGAATGCTCACATTCCGTTTCCTGTGACCTTTATTTCTGAGAAAATTCTGCCTTCTTTCCAGACAGAGAGCTGCCTGGGGGACAGAGACTGTGTCTGACCCACCTCTCTCTTCCCCCAGACTGCCTGGTTCATGTGAGGTACATAGTAAATGTGCACAGAATAAAAGGATGAATGAGTAACTAAATGAATGACATTGCTGTTACATCAGAAACTGTGAGTGAGAGAAAATTAATTTGCAGATGGAATTATTACATTGTGTACCCAATCTTGCAAAACAATGAGGCACAGCTTGTAGGAGTTTCAAACACTTTTTCAGAAATTTAATTGCCAGTTAATTTTCCTGCAAAACACAATAACCTCTATAAGCTAAAGGAAACAAGACACAGTTCTGAAAACCTCATTAGGCTCTGCCTGAAACTGCCGTGGCTTTTTCTGAGTTAGAAACTTGAAAATGCAAGCTGCTGTAATTGTCACTATCTTCGGCTGTGAGCAGGAGGCTGTACCCTGATTCTTCCTCTCCTTGTATCCCACTGAGAGGGCAAGGATCCCACCTGCGACGATAGAAGTGGGGGTGGCCTGAGCTGAGCCATCCTCAATCCTCTCACCATGTTCTCCTGTGATCAGAGCTCAGTCTGTGACCAGGATGAGAATTCAGTCTATGCCCATGATCAGGGCAGTCCGGGGCCAAGATCCAAGCTCAGCCTCCATCCATAGTCACAGCTCTGGTCACACATCTATACAGTTGCAGCTGAAATTAGAGGTGAACCAATGGGACAGACCTAACACCAATACCTGAGTTCTCTGCCACAGGACTCAATACATAATTGTTGAATTGACTTAAGTAAATGCTAGATGATTCCTCAGAGTTATAAGAAGAGGTGGCACATGGGTAGGAGACAGTGGGGAGGAGATGGGAAGGAGGATGTCATTGCCCTCTTGAAAAGAAGGACTCAGAACTCAGATGTACCAAAAGAGTTAAATCTTGCCCTGACCCATTTAAGCAAGTTCTTGCCCGAGGATCTGGATTTGTTACCTCAGGCTACACGGTCACCCAAGTAGAGATCACAGAGCCCCAGACAGCCCGCACAGAGACGTACGCCCCCAGGTCAGATTCTGTCAGCTCCAGGAGCTGTCACCTGCTTGACTCTCACGGCTAAGTGGGTCAGCATTTCCCGGCCACTCTGCTGATTAATAATGTGTAAAGTGGCCGTCTCTCTGGCAGTGGCTGGGGCACCCTGACTCGAGCCTGGGAGAGACTGCTGTGCCGGCATTGAGCTCATTCTGTGAGCACCCTGGAGGCTCTGAGAGTGTTTAATTTCTCCATCACTCCTCTTTTTGGGTACTTGTGAATTTTCCGCATTGGTTTGCCCCCTACTTGGTCTCCCCTTTCTGCCTCCTGGAGTGTCCCATCTGAAGGACGTCTTTGAAATGAGGGATGAGACGTAATGAAGCTAGATATAAAATTAATCAAATATGACACAAGAATTGATGTGGAATGAAATCCCGCTGGCATATTATTCACCTCCTCGGGATGGAGTTTCTTTGTTTACTGTTTGCAGCATCTGTGAAGGACTTGGGCAAGGAGCAATCCCAGAGATTACTTTTCAGAATGAGGACTGGAGAGGTAGAAATCAGTGACTAAGGAGGGTGGATCCAATGTTTAACTGCACTGGGATTGCTATCGCTTGATTCTCCTTGTTCTGATCTAGTTGTAAAAAGTGTTCAAAGATAGCTTTAAAAACTTTATTGCCATGTATTACAGTAGAAGTCATTCTTTTCTTTGTTCATTCATTCCTCATTCATTCACTACTATTTATTGAGCATTGACTCTGTGCCTGACCCTGTGCAAGCCAACCGAAATAATAATAGTTGTTGCATTAATAACAGTAGTGGTTGTTAGCTCACACTGAAGCTTTATCACGTGCTAGACCTTAGTCTGAGCACTGTGTAAGCAGCATCTTATTTTATTTCACATATCCTAGGAAATAGCTTCTATTAGTGTCCTCACTTTACAGATGAGGAAACTGAGCCTGGAAGCAACTAAGTAACTTGCTCAGGATTTGGCAAGTAGTCAGGGGTTAAGTCCATCGCACAAGCAAGGTCATTCAGATCTTCCTCCCTATCACTTAAATTGTAAACAGAGTGAGTAAAAGACTCAGACATAAACTGGGATCCATTTATGCCCCAGGCAGAGCCTAGACAAGACATTCCCATTCTTCTGCCTCTGGGGATACAATTGTCCTTTTCTTATGCCAAGAATATCCACTACCTCATGCTAGTAAATCTTCTGTAACTTAAGTTATCCAGAATTGGCTTCGGTGGCTTCAAGTCAAAGAACCCTAACCAGTCAGGGCAGTAAACTCCCCATCAGAGGTGTGGAGGCCATGTAGACATGTGTTAGGCTACAGAGAAGGGATTCACATATAAAATGGTATGTATGCTGTATTTCCCAAAGTTGGCTCAAATGATATCTGCTGCCCCACATCCTCTTCTAGAATCTTGCCTCTTCTTCACTGAGTGATGGGATCAATATTCCCTCCTCTTGTTCCTGGTAGACATTTGGGACTGCCTCAGCCAATGGAGCATGATAGACTTTACATTATGTGACCTCCAAGGTTAGAACTCAGGGTACCATGCAGGGTACCAAGCCCAGGAACAGAAAAACCAAACCCATGTTCTCAACAGACAACCCATTTGCTAAGACATTTCAGGCCTTGACGGAAAGAAGCCCCTTCTAGGGAAGTATCCCATTTGGAAACCAGAAGAACAAGAGGGAAATCATAAATTCCTCTGAAGGGCGCATCCTATTTGTTATTCAGGAAAAGAGCATTTGTAACTAAGGAACATCAAACAAACCTTTATGGGCCAGGGAGAGACAGAGCAGGTGAAATAAACAAGGTATGCAAAAAAATGATAGCATCGGGAAATTATCTAGAGAGAAACAAAATGTCCTGAGCCAGCTGAGAATTTCATTAAAGTGAGTCTTTGTTAAAAGTAACACTCTGTTCTTGTCACTGCTGCAATCAGGCCATCTCTTTCCCGAAAACGGAATGGTATTCATGCTGGGGACAAGGTCAGTCGAAACTCTCTCTGTCTCTGTCATGCGTGCGTGTGTGACCTCATCTCCAGCCCTCTGCGGTTGTGTCTTTGTGTTGTGACTTAGAGTACAGACTCCTGAGTCAGGATGGCTGGCCTCAAATCCTGTGTGGCTTTGGGAAAGTTACTCAATCTCTCTAGGCCTCAGTTTTCTCATCTGAAAAAAAAAAATCATAATAGCATCTATCTAGTGGATTTAATGAAATATTAGCACAGGGGCTTCCCTAGTGGCCTCGTGGTTGAGAATCAGCCTGCCAGTGCAGGGGACACTGGTTAGATCCCTGGTCCAGGAAGATCCCACATGCTGCAGGGCAACTAAGCTCACGTGCCACAACTACCGAAGCCCATGCCCTAGAGCCTGTGCTCCGCTACAAGAGAATCCACTGCAGTGAGAAGCCCATGCACTGCAGCAAAGAGTAGCCCCTGTTCGCTGCAGCTAGAGAAAGTCCACGTGTAGCAATGAAGACCCATTACAGCCAAAAAAATAAATTCAATAAATAAATAAATAATTATTTAAAAGAAACATTAGCACAGTCCTTGACACTAAGGTATTTCAGTTTATTATCTTTATCACTATTACTGCGTGATTTTCCAGGTCTGTAGGATGCTTGGTTGTCAGGACCTCACACTGCTGTATCTGTCTGACTGCTTTTACTTCTTTCCCCACCTCACTGACACCCAACACTTCCTGTTCCATCTGTGTCTGAAATGTGACCCTTCCCTCCTTCCTGGATGAAGAGAGTTGGGAACTACTGAAGTGTCATAGAAGGGACAGGAAAACTACGAGCCAGGTAGTTTAGGGTCTGGTGATTAACTTCAGCTTCTGTAATTAACAACTTCAAAATCTGGATGACTTCATGAAAAGATGCTCAATATCATTAATTATTAGAGAAATGCAAATCAAAACTACAATGAGGTATCACCTCATACCAGTCAGAACGGACATCATCAAACAGTCTACAAATAGCAAATGCAGGAGAGGGTGTGGAGAAAAAGGAACCCTCCTACGCTGTTGATGGGAATGTAAATCGGTGAAGCCACTATGAAGAACAATATGGAGGTTCCATAAAACACTAAACACAGAGCTACCATATGATCCATATATCCCATTCCTCAGCATGTATCCACAGAAATCTCTAATTCAAAAACATACATGCACCGCAGTGTTCACAGCAACACTGTTTACAATAGCCAAGATCTGGAAACAACCTAAATGTCTGACAGATGAATGCATAAAGAAGACATGGTACATATATATGTATGTGTGTATATATATACATATATATATATAATGAAATATTAGCCGTGAAAAAGAATGAAATAATGCCCTTTGCAGTAATATGAATGGACCTAGAAATAATTATACTGAGTGAAATAAGTCAAATAGAAAAAGAGAAATATATGATACCACTTATATGAAGAATCTAAAATATGATACAAATGAACTTATTTATGAAACAGAAACAGACTCACAGACATAGAAAACAAACTTATGGTTACCAAAGGGGAAGAAGTGGGGAGAGATAAATCAGGAGTTTGAGATTAGCAGATACACAGTATTATATATAAAATAGGTAAACAACAAAGTCCTACTGTATAGCACAGGGAACTATATACAATATCTTATAATAACCTACATGGAAAAGAATCTGAAAAAGAATATATATATATAGATAGATTATGTATTGTATATATCCACGTAAGAATGCTTTTATATATTTATATATATGAGTTACTTTGCTGTACACCAGAAACTAACACAACACTGTAAAACTATACTTGAATAAAAGTTTTAGGTAGCCGCGCGTCGAGAGCGCGGGGTCGAAGGGCACGCAGCGTCGATTTCATGGCGGCCTCCACGTTGGGCTCGGCGTGGGGACCGCTGCGGCTCGGCGTCCCGGGCATGTGTTGCCGCCGACCACCCCGGGGCCTGTGGGCGCGCGCACGGCGGCTTTCGGAGCCCGCGGCGTCCGGGCGGAGCGTGGCCGCGGCCAGTGGACTTGGTGCCTCGGGAAACGAGATTATGAAGGCTATTTATGTTCCCTGTTACTCCCTGCTGAATCCAGAAGCTCTGCTTTTGCACTGAGAGCCTTCAATGTGGAACTGGCTCAGGCTGATTAAGGACTCTGTCTCTGAGAAAACAATTGGACTGATGCGAATGCAGTTTTGGAAGAAAACTGTGGATGATATATACGGTGACAATCCACCACGTCAGCCTGTGGCCATTGAACTATGGAAGGCTGTCAGAAAACATAATCTGACTAAGAGATGGCTTACGAAAATCATCGATGAAAGAAAATTGACGAGTTGATCCTAAAATTCACATGAAAATGCAAGGGACCCAAAGTCATCAAAAGAATCTTAGAAAAGAAGAATAAAGTTGAAGGACTCATTCCCCAATTTTGAGACTTGACCACAAAGTTACAGTAATCAAACTGTGTAGTATTGGCCTTCCAAAGACATATTGATTAATATGTATTGATCATATAGATCACATATATTGGCATGGAATAGAATTGAGAGTTCAGAAGTAAACCTATATATTGATAGTCAACTGATTTTCGACAAGGGTGTGAAGATAATTCAGTGGGGGAAAGAACACCTTTTTCAGCAAACAGTGCTGGGACAACTAGATATCCACATGCAAGAGAATGATTTTAGTTTTCTCCCTCATTCCATATACAGACACTAGCTCAAAATGGATATAAATGTAAGTGTTAAAACTGTAAAATTGTTAGGAGGAAACATAGGCATAAATCTTTTTAAGTTTATGTTGGGCAGTGATTTCTTAGATATGATATCAAAAGCACAAGCAATAAAATTAAAAGGTATATAATTGGATTTCATCAAAATTAAAAAGCTTCAGGAAAACAAAAAGACAGTCCACAGAATGGGAGAAAATACTTATCAGTTATATATATGATAAGGGACTAGTGTCTAGAATATATAAAGAACATATAACTCAACAATTAAAGGAATCCAGTTTAAACATGAGCAGAAGATTTGTATAAACATTTCTTTTAAAAAGGTACATAGATAAGTAATAAACACCTGAAAAGATGTTCTACATCTTTTCACTAGGGAGATGGGAATCCAAGCAACAATGAAGGGGCACCCCTGATGGCTCAGGGGTAGAGAATCTGCCTGCCAGCACAGGAGACACGGGTTGGATCCCTGGTCTGGGAAGAGCCCACGTGCTGCAGAGGAGCTAAGCCTGTGCACCACGACTTCTGAGCCTGTGCTTGAGCCCGCAGGCTGCAGCTGCCAGGCCCACGCGCCGTCACTGCCGAAGCCCACGCGCCCTAAAGTCAGTGCTCCACAGCAAGAGAAGCCACCGCAGGGAGAAGCCCTCACACTGCAACTAGAAGGCAGTCCCCACTCCCCGCAACTAGCGAAAAGCCAGCACAACCAAAAATAAATAAATAGAAATTTAAAAAAAGCAAACCACAATGAGATACTACTTCTTACACATTGGGATGACTGTAATAAAAAGAATGAATAATAGTTAAGTGTTGGTGAGGATATGGAGATACTGGGACCCTTCGTACAATGCTGATGGAAATGTGAAATGGTGCAGCTGTTTGGAAAAACTGTTTGGCAGATTCTTCAGAAAGTTAAAAGATAGAGTTATCATAGACCTGGTAATTTCACTCCTAGGTTGATATGAGAAATGAAAACATGTCCTCACAAAACTGGTACACAAATGTTCATAGCAGCATTATTCATAATAGTCCAAAAGTGGGAACGACTCAGAGTCTGTGAATGAGTGAATAAACATACGATGGAATATTATTTATATTTTCTTCACTTAAAAAGAATGAGATACTAATAGATGTGGCAACATGGGTGAACCTTGAAAATATGCTAATTGAAAGAAGCCAGATACAAAATGCCACATATTGTATCACTGTACTTTTGTAAAATGTTTGCAACAGACAAATCCATGGAGACAGAAAGTGGATGAGTGGTTTGTGGCGATCAGGAGAGGGGAAAATGGGAAGTGACAGCTTCATAGATACAGGATTCTTTCTGAGGTGATGAGAACATTCTGGAATTAGATAGTGGTAATATTGCACAACTTTGGAATTTACTACAACCGTGAAATTGTATACTTCAGAAGATTTTATGATGTGTGAATTGTTTCTTTTTTTTTTTTTTAAAAATGTGAAAGATCTGGAGGATATGTTTTCCCCTTAGGATTCATTGCTGGTACGTTTCTCCTAGTTTTAAAACAGGAGGAAGGGGTAGAGGAATAATATTACTTTGGCCATGGAGTCTTTTTAAATGTGTTATAAAAGTTGCTAGATGTGCTTGTTCTAAGATTTATATTTTTCTGTTTCTTGAATATAGTGTATTCTGATAATCAACCATTACTTTATGGAATATGGTTTCTTCTGTGGGGGAATGGAGGTGCAATAATGTCTGAAATGCTTAATTAAATAGGAGCTCAGTTAAGTAAAAAAAAAAAAAAAAAAAAAGTTTTAAAAAATCTCAGTGACTTAACAAAATGCAGTTTGGTTTCTTGTTCATGTCACAGCCAAAGCAAGCTAGGAAGTTGCCCTTGGGGTTCTCCTCCTAGTCGGGACTCAGGGATCCAGGCTCCTTCCATCTTACAAAATCACGCTTTTGGGTACACACTGTAGGCTTATGTGGGATACATTTAAACCAGGCCTGGGAATAGCTTACGTCAGTTCTGCTCACATTCCATTGGTTATAACTCATTGTGTGGTAAACAATAATGGTGTTTTTTTTTTTATAATAAATTTATTTATTTTAGTTGGGGGCTAATTACTTTACAATATTGTAGTAGTTTTTGCCATACATTGACATGCGTGTCAATAATGGTGGTTTTGCTCACATTCCATTGGTTATAACTCATTGTGTGATAAACAATAATGGTGGTTTTGCCACGAAGAGTAATTCTGATTTCACAGAGATACGTGACTGTTAAAAAAAGTATAGAGCCAATCAGGACTCAGACTCAGTGTATTTCCCGTGCTGTTATTCCTGGGTTTGGAGTGGCACTGAAGACCTCTTCTCCCTTCTCTCCGTCCCACTCAAGTCCAGGTCACTATCATCTCTTCCCAGGTCCTCTGCAATATTTGCCCTATTGTTCCTGCTTCTCTTTTCCAGCCTGCACAATGCAACCACGTTGACTGTTCTAAGATGAATATCGGAACACATCACTCTATATAGGACTGAAATAGCTCCCCATTGCTCTTAGAAAGAGTCAAACCCCTGAGCATACGAGACCCTCCTTGCCTCTCTCCCCAGCCTCACCTCTCTCCACTCTCCTCCTTGAATTCTGGGTTCCAATTTGACTTTCCAAGGGCTTCCCAAATTTACCATGCTTTCTTATCTCTGAGCATCATGGCCCATTGCCTCTGCCCAAAACACTGACACATCCACCTCTGGCTCTTCAATCTGCATAATTTCTACCTACTATCCAAGTCCCTCCTGGAAATGTACTCTTCACCCCCACACTGGGTTAGGATTCTTCCACTTCACTCCCAAAACATCTACCTTAGACCTCATCCTTCTTACTTAATGTTATCTGGAATTCCCAACCAAACTCCATGTTCTAAGAGAGCAGGGATCATACTTACAGCCCATTCACAGCAGCAACCACAGTGCCCTGCACATGGTAAACGTGTGTTAGTCACTCAGGCATGACTAACTCAGACTCAGACTCTTTGCGACCCCATGGACTGTAGCAGATCAGGCTCTTCTGTCCATGGAATTCTCCAGGCAAGAATACTGGAGGGGGTAACCATTTACTTCTCCAGGGGATCTTCCCAACCCAGGGGTTGAACCCAGGTCTCCTGCATTGCAGGCAGATTCTTTACTATCTGAGCCACCAGGGAAGCTGCACTTCACACATAAGTAAGTACTCAGTAAATAATTGTTAATCAATGACTCTACTGGAGAAGTCAGTCATATTCTACCGCGCCCACTTTACCTCCCTGACTTCCTCTCCTTGACAGAGACTCCTCAAAGTCTCCTGTGCATTTTCTGGAGCCTAAACCAGCACTTCACATGTAAGAGAGAGAGAGAAATGAAGAAAGGACTCATATTAACAAAAAAAAATCATGACTAACTTATTTCTAATCTTCATTGGATGGCTTTGACAGCATATGAAACCAGGCAGTATACAAGCCAGAAATTAAGCAGAGGTGATGTTGGGGGCCAGATTCAGTGTGAGTTGAGTAGTAGGATCTGTTTCAGGCCTTGAAATTGTCCAAGGCAACCCTGTGGATCTGTCATCTCATTAAACAGGCCCTGGGGAGAGTCAGGTATTTTCTTCTGAGATTCAGCCCTCTGTGGTAGTTAATTAGTCGTAGCTTTGGGTAATTGGTTTTTCTCCTCAGGACAATATTATTCAAGACTTGAACCAATGCAGGCTGCCCAGGAGCCGACAGCAGATCCAAGACCCTAGAAGTACCCACCTGGGCCCGAGCCCCAGGGAGAATCCAAGTGGGAAAGAAGCCAAAAGAGAGTTTCTTCAGATCACAGAGGGAAGAGAGGTTGTGAGTTCACAGTCCATTTTCCCGAGCACAAAGGGAAAGTCAAACAAAGCAAACCATTTGGCAACAGATGGTGAACAAGATCAGTTGGGAAAATCTCTTTGGGGGCTGAAAGGAAAAACTGCAGAGATGCTTCTGTCGAGGGTGTCATGGTTCCCACCTGCCTGGGACGTCTTTATTTTCTAACCTAAAAAGCTGCATCCAAGGGAAGATCAGATCCAAAGAGCTATCTCTCGCTGTGCATCTGAGCAAGCAGGAGCATTTCTCAGAAAGCATGGACATCAAAGCTAAGTAGAGTCTCAGACCAGTCACCATTCAAGACCGAATGGGGGAAGCAAGGGGATGGGGAGAGGGGGATGGGATGCAGATGCTGGTTTCCATAGGGACCACTACAGAGCTGGGCTGTGAGTTATGACATGGGCTGAGGATGGTCAGCTTTCCTCAGGAGGCCAGGATGGGGGGGAACTGAGACACGAATCCACATCACAAATGCCACCAGGGTGCAGCCACTCTGCCTACAGAAGGATTTACCAAACCTCACTCACACATATCTCCCCAAGCCATATTGACATCAGATACCTCCTGGGCTTCCCTCATAGCTCAGACAGTAGTGAATCTGCTTGCAATACAGGAGATCCAGGTTCACTTTCCTGGGTTGGGAAGATCCCCTGGAGAAGGGAATGAGAATCCATTCCAGTATTCTTGCCTGGAGAATCCCATGGACTGAAGAGCCTGACAAGCTACAGCCCATGGGGTCACAAAGAGTTGGACATGACTGAGCAACTAACACACACACGTACACACACCTTCTGGTATAATGCAATTTGAGGTTGGTATTAATATTAATAGATGCAAACTATTTCACTTAGAATGGATAAGCAACAAGGTCCTACTGTATAGCAAAGGAAACTATGTCCAATCTCCTGGGATAAACCATAATGGAAAAGAATATTTTTAAAAGTATACATGGGTAAAACTGAGTCACTCTGCTATACAGCAGAGAATGACACAACATTGTACATCAAATACGTTGTTGTTTAGTCACTAAGTTGTGTCTGAAGCTTTGTGACCCCACAGACTGTAGCACACCGGGCTCTTCTGTCCACGAGATTCTCCAGGCAAGAACACTAGAGTGGGTTGCTATTTCCTTCTCCAGGGGATCTTCCCAACCCAGGGATTGAAACCACGCCTCTTGCATTGGCAGGCAGATTCTTTACCACTGAGCCACCAAGGAAGCCTATAAGTCAACTACACTTCAATTAAAAGCAAAACTTCACAATCTCTGTTTGTAGACATACTAGTATCTCTACTTAATATTTTTGAAAGATAAAACACTATCAAAAACAAACAGGTAACTCCTGGTATAATGCAATGAGCAGTGGAATATATCATTTCCATGGTGTTCATGAGAAAACTTCAGATGAACCCAAACTGAGAGTCAACAAAATAACTGGCCAGTTCTTGCAAAAGCATTAAGATTACAAATGGTATAGAAAGCCTGAGGAACTATCCCAGATTGAACGAAATTAGATAGACAGGACTACAAAAAAAAAAGTGATATAGGATCCTGAATTAGATCCTGGACTCAGAAAAAGGATCTTAGTGGGAAGACTGGAAAAATTTGAAAAAGATTAGTCAGTAGCATCCAATTAATGTTAACTTCCTGGTTTTCAATCATTGTACTACGGTTGAGTGAGATGTTAGCAGTAAGTGTAGTTGGGTGAAAGGTATACATGAAGGCTCCGTATTATACCTACAACTCTTCTGTAAGTCTAAAATCATCTTCACAGAAAGAAAAAGAATCTGCCCACAAACTGTTATTTTTTACTGAATTTTTTTCTCTTGTTACTACCATCTCATGGTTGCTGGGAGACTTAAGTGAGACACTCTTTGTAAAATGCTCAGTATAGGGCTTGGTACAAAAAAAAAAAAAGAGTGATCACTAACATTTGCTTTGGTCATTTTTTAAAATTAGAAGCTGGTGCAATTGACAAAGGAGCCAGAGCTGTCACAGCACAAGCATCAGTGGTACCCGGGTGGTTCCTGCATTGGAGGCTGGGGGAAGAGGGGGAAGCGGTGGCCATCCTTCTCATGGAAAAGTCCCTATGTCCCAGGTAGCTTCAACTGTTTTAGAAACATGAGCTTTGTTTTACTGTTCTTAAACTGTGTAAGTTACATAAACTCTTGTATATATGATATATTTTATAACATCAAAAGCAGCTCTTTTGCTAATGAAATAAATTCTTCTTTTCAAGGGAAACATGCCATCATCACCCAAAGTGAAAAAAAGAGAGTCATTAGCCACAAGAAAAGTAACCGGTAGGGCTTCCCTGATGGCTCAGTGGTAAAGAACCCACCTGTCCAAACAGGAGACACGGGTTTGATCCTTGATCCAGGAGGATCCCACATGCCATGGAGCAACTAAGCCCGTGTGCCACAACTATTGAGCCTGTGCTCTAGAGCCCAGGAGCCACAAATACTGAGCCCACATGCCACAAATACTGAAGCCTGCACACCCTAGAGCCTGTGCTCCACAGCAAGATAAGCCAACATAACAAGAAGACTGTGCACAGCAACTAGAGTGTGGCCCCAACTTACCACACCTAGAAAAAGCCCTTGCACAGCAACAAAAACCCAGTGCAGCCAGATTAAATAGACCTTTTTTTTTTAAGTAAGTGGTAAAAATGAATACAGTGAAAGCCAGGTATTACTGCCATTGAAAGCTTGGAGCTCAAGACTTCTTCCTTTTTTGCTAAAAGGGAAATTAGCAACTACTGGCTAGTATTAAAATATATCAGCATCCAAGTGGGACTTTCTCCTTAATGTAATCAGAGGAGTGAAAGAGACTTGAAAAGGGAATAATTTTCTTTCTACGTGGTTCAGTGTTAGTAAGTGTCTGGTCTGTGCACCTTTTAAAAATCATTCCCTGGTGTCACCTGAAATCATATACCGCTTTGGGAAAACACTGCTTTTTAGAAACCTCGTGGTGAGCCTTGAAGACCATGGGGCTGTAGATGGAAAGTCAGAAGGCTTACTGCTGGGGTAAAGAGCTATCTTCCCAATATTATCCCTGGCATGGGGAAACAGTAGCTGTCATATACTGGCTGTGGGAGCAGAAATTGATTCAACTTCTTTGAACATACCCTTTGATCTAGTAATTTCTCCTTCTAGGTATTTGTCTTACAAATAATTGTGAGTCATTACAGTATTTGTGGTAACAGGAAAAGCCAGAAACAATCTAAATGTCCATCAGTAAGTAACATGCTCAACCATGGACAATGGAATATTATATAGCCATTGCAAAGAATGGAACACATGAACATGTCTCAATATAGGACAATTTCTAAGACATATTTCTTCCAACATTTATTATTTGAAGAAAGCAAGATCCTTAATAATATGTGAATATATAAACATTGCTTCCATTTGGTTTTTTTAAAAGTGTACATAAACACTGGAGAAAATGCTTGAGAGTCCCTTGGACTGCAAGGAGATCAAACCAGTCAATCCTAAAGGAAATCAACCCTGAGTATTCATTAGAAAGACTGATGCTGAAGCTGAAGCTCCAATATTCTGGCCACCTGATGGGAAGAGCCAACCCTGATGCTGGGAAAGGTTAAAGACAAAAGGAAAACAGGGTGGCAGAGGATGAGATGGACATGATTCAACGGACATGAATTTTAGCAAACTTGGAGATAGTGAAGGACAGGGAAGCCTGGCATGCTGCAGTCTATGGGGTCCCATAGAGTCAGACATGACTTAGCAACGGAAAAATAACAGACATTATATCAATCAGCTATTGCAACATAACAAACAACCCCTCAAATCATTGATGTACAACAATAAGCACTCATTATCAGGCTCAAAGATGGGTAGTCAGTTGCACTTCTTCAGACTGGGGGACTACAGAAAGCCTGGAAAAGCTGTGATTCACATGTTTCTCCTTCTTCTAAGACCATCCAGCCATCTGCCTTGGACATGTTTCTCTCACGGTCAGAGCAGAGCACAAGGAGAGCTCCACCAAGTAAGCATATTTTGAATCTTTACTCACGTCACACCTACTGATATCCCACTAGCCTGAGGAAGTCATGGCCAAGTCCAACATCAATAGAGCAAGGATGTATGCTCGTGGGAGAAGGAGAGGGAATATTTAGGAACAAATATTCCTTAAAACCCTAAACATCCTCTATTCATGAGATACATGTTTATAGACAGGACATGTAGAGAATCTCTAAGGAAGAGCACTCAAGAAATTAAGACTGGGTTGTTTCTAGGGAGCAGAAGTGTGAAACTAAGAATCAGGATGAGGGTGAAGGTTATTTTTCATCATCCTTTCACAGTGTTTAAACTTTGTACAATTTGCATGTATTGTTTCCACAAAAGAATCAAACACACCTTTACATCTGTCTGGTCCACATGGCATTCTCACATCAATTTGAAGCTCACACTAGAGTGAGACAGACAGAAAGGGGATCATGACGCTACCCCCCAACCCAAACCCATTGTGCATGAGAAGGAAGCTGAGAACCAGCTAAGAGATGCCTCTTACCCAGGGCCAGACAGTTAAAAAAGAGCTGAGCCTGAAATCGAAGCCAGATCTGTCTTACATCTCAGACCAAGGCATCCTACAATACCTTGCAGCTTGCCATGGTCCAGGGCCCACCAGTGCCATCCAGTGAAGTGTCCACCTTACGGACCCACACAGGACGAAACTGCTCAGTCCCAACACACTTCACGTGGGAGAGGCTGAATATGCACAGCCCCTTGTAGTGCATCTTGCTCAACCTAGCCATTTTACAGATAGGCAAAGAGAGGCCCAGAATCACAAAGTAGGTCCCTCCACCACCCTGTGTCTCAGATGGGATCTTAATGCCCACCTGGCAAGTCGTTTGAGGAATCAAAGAAAACTATGTAGATGAAAGGGTTTTGCAACCTAGAGAGAGTGAGGCATGATTTCAGGGAATTACATGCCCAGCGTTCATTACTTGTAGGAGAGCCAGGACACCAGCCCAGGAGTGTGCAATTAACCCACACTAGAGTAGATGAGTCCTCAGAAAGGGAAAGTGACTGCTTTCAAGAAAAGCCAAAGGATCTTGAGCCACTCAGGCAGGAAGCAGGTTGCTCTGTTTAGTTTTGTGCAGCAGATATTACATCCGAGAGCCTTTCCGCAGCAAATTGTGTGTCTGAGCTGGACAGAGCTCCTTCACAGCCCAGCACAAAAATCGCTCCCTTACCAAAGCCCAGGCCCCCTCCCACCCTGATGGGTTCTCCCCAAGTGTGTCTCCTTCCCCACGGTGTCCCAAGAGGACAGACTCCCCTCTCACCCTCCACTCCCTCTTTTCATCATCCAGACTGCAAAAAAGAAACGGGTGGGAGGGAACCAACGGAGGCGCCAGATGCTGGTGAGAGAGCAGAAGTGACGGGGGCCCTGCAGAGTCCCACGAAAGCCATTTTCAACTTTACATCAAATGGAAATTTCTGTGAGCTGCACTGAAAGCTCCTACAATGACTAATGTCACCACGCGAGCTCTAGGAACAAATGGATGCTAATTATTTTGTGGAAGGCGAGACAAGTGGAGAATTTAAACAGGCGGTCCGACTAAGCAGATGGTAGGAAATCTGAAGGCTTAGAAAGGCAGGGCCTGGCCCCCCTTGCTCAGCTCAGAGCCAGGAGGCTCACAGGCCCAGGATCTGCAGACAGCTCTCTGCACGTGCCCAGCCGGCCTCCCAGGCTCCCACTGACTTTGCAGCTGAATAAAGCCGAATAAAGCCTGGCTTTTAGAGCCTCCTTCGGGCAACACCAAGTCTAGGTGGCTGGAATGGAGGAGGCAACCCCCAGCAGCCCTGTAGGGACCCCTATCATTGACATTCCAGGGCTTTGAGAATAAGATGCTTAGTGCTTCTTTTAAGCCCACCCACTGGAAGGGGATGCCAACAGTCATGCATTTGCTTTTCCAAGACAAGCTGGAAAAGGCTTGAAACCAGAGAAGCATGGGCTCAGCTTCCCACCTCCCTCACCCCATGGCTGCGTTAGCTCCCTCCCGTGGAGCCATCCTCCCAGCCTGGGAGGTGGTGGTCAGGATGCTTTACATCAGCCCAAGGAAAGCTGAATGTTTCCGACTTACTCCTCACAGTTCCATTGCTAGAATGTGTCCTCCTCTCCTAAGGACCTTCAGGATTTGGTGCCAGCACCATCCCTGAGCTGGGATCACCTGCCCCCCATCCCCGTCCCCCATGCCTGGCCAGCACTGCGTTTAGCGCCCTGAAGTATAAACTGACTTTGAATTCCCTGGCCTGATCCACTCCCGAGTGCCCCCAGAAGACGGGGCCTGACCCAGAGGCCTAAATGAGAAGGAAATCCAAAAAAGAGGGGATACATGTGGCATGGCAACCCACTCCAGTGTTCTTGCCTAGAGAATTCCATTAACAGAGGAGCCTGGTGGGCTACAGTCTATGCGGTCTCGCAGAGTCGGACGTGACTAAATCGACTTAGTACACTGCATGCACACACAGATATCCGTATCTGTTACATATGGATACATCCATATCCATACTGCTGATTCACTGTGTTGTATAGCAGAAACTAACACAACATTATAAAGCAACTATCCTCTAATAAAAACTAATTTTAAAAATGCTTTGCTGAAATTTTTCAGACTTTAGTAGGGGCAGGCATGCCCCTCTCCCTGCATGGCCCTGCGATAAACCTATCTCTGCTCCAAACTCTCAAGTTCCAGTTTGTTTGGCCTCACTGTGTGTACAAACTTGGGACTGCTAACAAGACCAGCATAAAAAAATTAAGGAAAGTGTTTAAAATCATCCCAAATCCGCCCCCTCTTCCAGAGAAAAGCTGCTGCAGACATTGGACCTGCCTCCTTCTTGCCCATCTTTCTAAGATTATGTAGAAATTTTAAAAAGAGACTGAAAGAGGGAATTCCCTGGCAGTCCAGTAGCTGGGACTCTGTGCTTCCACTGCAGGGAACATGGATTTCATTCCTGGTTAGGCAACTAAGATCCTGCAAGCCACACTGCATGACCAAAAAAAAAAAAAAAAAAAAGACTGATAAGATAGATTATATATAACTTCCCTGGTGGTCCAGTGGTTAAGAACCCTCCTTCTAAAGCAGAGAACACAGGTTTGATCCCTAATCCGGAAAGATGCCACATGCCTAAGGGCAACTAAGCTCGCACACCACAACTACTGAAGCCCACGCACCCTAGAGCCCATGCCTCACAAGAGAAGCCACTGTGAGAAGCCTGCACACCACAATGAAGAGTCGCCCCCACTCGCCACAACTAGAGAAAGCCCATGCACAGCAATGGGCTTCCCTGATAGCTCAGTTGGTAAAGAATCCGCCTGCAATTCAGGAGACTCCAGTTCAATTCCTGGGTCAGGAAAATCTGCTGGAGAAGTGACAGTCTACCCACTCCAGTAATCTTTGGCTTCGTTGGTGGCTCAGCTGGTAAAGAATCTGCCTGCAATGTGGGAGGCCTGGGTGCAGTCCCTGGGTTGGGAACATCCCCTGGAGAAGGGAAAGGCTACCCACTCCAGTATTCTGGCCTGGAAAATTCCACGGACTGTATAGTTCATGGGGTCGCAAAGAATCAAACACATCTGAGCAACTTTCACTACTACTATGCGCAGCAATAAAGATCCAGTGCAGACAAAAATAAATAAGTAAATTTAAAAAAAAATAAATGAGTATATGTATATGTATTGCCTGTTGTATGCGTATGTTTTGTGGTCTTATCCTATCAATAAGTGATGCTACAGCTGGACGGGCCCTTGTGGTTCTTATTACGATTGCAAGATGCTCCTCAGCAATAACCATCAGGAAGCTTTGAAAAAACATAAAGGTTTATTACTTGTAAGACCTGGAAATCACACAGCCTGCCGGGGGCCACAAAACAAGATTGCAGCAAGAGAGTGCACATGTCACCAGTCTGGGGTTCTGCCTTTATTGGGGTCGAGGTGGGGGCCTAGAGTTTCTACAGCTCAGTCTTTATTGGTGAATTTAAAACAGAAGAATGGGAATTTGAAGTGAGAAGAGAAAAATAAGAAGTGTCTCAAATGATCAGTTATTGAAACCAACCACAACCTCTAAAACAGAGGCACGTCCATGAGGGAAGGTGGCCTGGTGTGACTGGCAAGGTGTTTAGTCTCTATAGCCAGCTTTGATGTAGTGCCATACATGCCAAATCTCTTCAGTCATGTCTGACACTTTGTGACCCTATGAACTGTAACCTGCCAGGCTCCTCTGTCCATGGGATTCTCCAAGCAAGAATGCTGGGAGTGGGTTCCCATGCCCTCCTCCAGGGGATCTTCCTGACCCAGGGATAAAACCCACATCTCTTATGTCTCCTGCATTGGCAGACAGGTTCTTTACCACTAGTGCCACCTGGGAAGCTTTGAAGTAGATACCTCTTTAAATAGATGCCTTCAAAATCAAAGCTTAAGTCAGACACTTGTATTACAATACAGAAAAAAATAATCAGTCAGATTAGTCAGGGCTTAGACTACAATGCTCTGCTTTCCTCATTAGACATTGTATCATAAGCATTTCTTATATCATTAGAATTTTTTACCTCATTTTTAAATGATTCGTAATAATTTTCCAAATGGATATATCATAGTTTACCATTGTATTTTAATAGCCAAGTATTAAGATTGAAACTAATTTAGTGCTGCTATAAACATCTTCCTCTCCATCTGTAATCATTTTCTTAGGATGTATTTTCAGAAACGGAATTCCTAAGACAAAGAGTATAAATATTTTAAGGTTTTCACAGACACTTGCCAAAAGACCTCTAAAAACTTATTCTTTCATCACCTATGTTTGAGAATTCTTGTCTTACCACAGCCTGTATCCTATACCATTAAAAAAAATTATATGTATCTTATATACGCACACATGAACTTTCAATACTCAGAGTTGCAATTAACATAAATTTTAAAGCTCTGATTTTAAACGCAGTTGAAATTAAAAGGATGTTCTTGGCCTAGCCCTGACCTCTAGGACAGACAGACCTCACATCTGAGGCTCTGGTCCACCCTCGAAGGCAGTCTCTGCCGGTAATGAACTGGAGTGCCCGTAGCCTCCCATCTCTCTACTCCCCGCAGTGCTGGCCCATGGCTGACTGGGAGGTGGATAAATGGCTCCGTTGGCTGCCCTTGTTCCCAGAACCCACTTCCTAGAAATGCAAGGGGGCCATTTGTCATTCTGCCACAGAGCTTAGTCCTGCCAGATATCTCATTCCACTTCCCCTACCAAGGACGTGGCTCGGGAGGGCAGACTCAAATCTTGGGCTTCATGTATCAATGAACAGACCATCAAGCTTGGGGCCAGGGTACCCAGTGTCTCACTCACTGTGTGCGCCTGAGACAGTTCTGGGTCTCTCTGGGCCTGTGGGTCTTATCTCTAAAGGAGGGAGCTGGACCCTACCATCTACAACATCCACCACTCCCCTTTCTCTGGGTCCCAAATAAGGAAATGGCCAGCTCAGTCCTGCTGACCGGCCACCACTGCACCATAAATGAACAGAGCTGAATCACATTCCTGGTCAGGTAGAAGCAGGCAGTGCAGTGTGGGATGGAGCAGAGGCTGGAGACACAGGGAACAGAGAAGCTCCAGGACAGGCTCTCCGTGTCCTGCTAAAATCAAGCCAGCTCTGGGAGAAGTCAGTATGTGGAACAGTGCAACAAAAAAAGGATGTGCTGGAGGGCAGAGAAGGCTTCCACCACTCAGTGACCCCGACAGCGCTCCCTGCCGCCTTCACAAAGGCTTGTCTCCATCAGCTGGAGATGAAAACGAAGCCCAGCCTGCCGTCTTTTCCATGGAAACCTGTGTTTCCAGATGCTCCTTTCCTGCTGAAAATTTCCTGAAGAAAAGAAGTAGAAGAAAGGTTCAGAGGATAGGAGTGGGGGGGTCTGCAGATTTAAGAAATAGGAACAGCTGGTCTCAGAGACTCCTGGAAGGAGAAAAGCCGCTTTTGTTCTCTGTTTCCCTCTGTGCTCCCAGGTTTAAATGAAAGCAGCTGATTGATTGATCAGCAGTGTCTCTTTAAAAGGACAGCAAACAAGGTACTTTTGAGCACCTGCCTGGGTGTGTCTCTACCGGCCTGACATCGAATGAAAAATGCAATTCTATTTATTTCATTGCTTTTTGAATCTGACTAGGGATTTGGTTTTGTTCTAGTAAATTGCTACTTGCAAGAGCCTCGGGTGCCAATGCAGTTCCTGGAAATGTGGGATAAGATTGCGCTCAGAGGACTCAAAAATAACTGGGCACCCCGATGAGGGATTTGCGTGTTGGTGAGAAAGAAAATTGTTCTAATCTGGAATGCAGCTCCAGGCCCCGGGCTGAGAAGTGCTATCCAAGACCCAGAACTTCACCTGGGAGAAGTATCAGGGCAACGGAGTCGACTGGGGTTCTAGTACACTTGCCACGGAAGGACCACTGTGTTGGAATGCTCCAGAGAATCCCACATTCAGCTGTTAAAGAGCTAAAGGTCTTGATGTTCAAGTCACCATGCTTCCCATCACCCTGGTGACACTTCTCTAATTGGCCCTCCAGGAGATTGTGCAAATTGTTGCATATCTTGTTAAAATCAAGAGACACCGATGCACACCATGGAAAGGGCCCTGAAGCAGAGATGGGAACGCTGAGTTGCAGTCTACACCTTGTCCCTGGGCTGTGTGAGCCTGGGCCAATCCCATCTCCTCTCTTAGTGTTCTCATCTGTAAACTGAAGGTGTTGGATTCCCAGACTTACTTCCCAGGACTCTTATGAGAGGGGCAGGGGAGAAATCAAAGTAAAGGGAGGTGCCACCCAACTGGGAAGTGTTGTCCAACTGTGAGATCATTTTCCGTGTTTTCACACTAGAATGGGCTGCTGATTCTCCCAGGGAAATTCTTCAGTGTGATTTGTTTCCCATGAAACCACCCTGGCTTCCAGGCTTGACTCTTTTCTTTTTCCTTTTCTTTTTCTTTTTCAATTCAGCTATTTGGTTACAGGTCATCATCCAACTCAATAACCTGCCATCTTTAATCTACATCCCCCTTTAGATTCCCACTTAGGACTGTGGGATTTCAGGGCAGGAAGAGGCCCTACAGGTGAGGTCATGGGGGCTCCTGATGGGTCCCTACAAGCACCCCTCACACAGAATCATTCCTGCCAGCCCCTGGTGACAGCTACCCTGGGTCTCACAGCCCTGCCTTTAGGAGTTAAGGGGATCCCAGGTACTGACTTCAACCAAGCTCAGAGAAGTCAAGCAACCCCACTGGGGGTGCCAGACCAAGAGTATCCACTAGGTCCTCTGGACACACTGTGGTGGGTGTGTGAATGAGGGTGAGGGTGTGGGCATGGACATGGACCATAAGGGAGCCATCAAGAGCCCCACTTGGACCAATTTCAGGAGGGCACAGGAGAGAGAGACCTTTGTGTAGGGTGAGTGGCCAAGTCCAGCAGTGTCTGGATGTCTGGCAAGGACCTCAAACAGGTGTTCTCCAGAAGATGCAGCGGACCATCCAAGGAAGAAAACCTGACATTCAGGAAGGGATGCAGCATTCATGAGCTGGGGTATCGCCAGGTAGCCAGGTTCTGAAGCCCCTCTTAGTCACCCCACATGTGTCACAGGCATCTTAGAGATGTACCTTCAGCCAGGCCCTTTGTTCAGACCACCTCACCGCCCCTTTTCCCAGCCAAGTTTCCCAAAAGCCTCAGGGGGAAGATTCTCTCCTCTGGATCCCCAGACCCAGGCTTCTCCCCACGGCAGCCTTCCAGGGACTATGGGGCTTGGGGTGGGCCTGCTTCAGCTGACGGTGCTTCACCCGGCAGAAGACTCACCTATGACTTGATCAGTTCAGTTCAGTCGCTCAGTTGTGTCTGACTCTTTGCGACCCCATAGACTGCAGCATGCCAGGCTTCCCGGTCCATCACCAACTGCCAGAGCTTGCTCAAACTCATGTCTACCGAGTTGGTGATGCCATCCAGCCATCTCATCCTCTGTCATCCTCTTCTCCTCCTGCCTTCAATCTTTCCCAACATCAGGGGCTTTTCCAGTGAGTCAGTTCTTTGCATCAGGTGGCCAAAGTATCGGAGCTTCAAAGTATTGACTTGATCAAAGTGTTTTAAAGGGTGGAGATTCCTCTGTTATGGGAACAGCCCATAGCACACCAGCCCAGCAAACAGGCGTCCTGGGAATAAGCAGACTGGTAGTTTGCATAGCTCTGTCCTCTCATTCCAAACAGCATCCCGGAAGCCTCCCTGAACTATGGTAAGTGGGGAAATTCTCCCGCAGAGAATGTGGGTGGCACTTATGAGCCCTGCTACTGGATCAGGCTGCTTGGATTCACATCCCAGCACCACCAACTACTGGTTGCAGAAAACTGGGAAAGCTGGGGCTTCCCTGGTGGCTCAGTGGTGGAGAGTCCGCCTGCCCATGCAGGAGGCACAGTTTCGATCCCTGGTCTGGGCAGATTCACTTGCCATGGAACAGCTGGGCCCATGCACCACAACTATTGAGCCTGTGCTCTGGAGCCTGAGAGCTGCAACTACTGAAGCCCGTGTGCCCTAGGGCCCGTTCTCCACAACCAGAGATGCCACTGCCATGTAAAGACCAAGCACCACAACTAGAGAGTAGCCCTCGCTTGTCCCAGCTGGAAAAAGCCTGTGAGCAGCAACAAAGAACCAGATTGACCATAAAAAAAAACAAAACTATTTTTTTTAAATATTGAGAAAGCTGGTTTCTGTGTGCCTCCATTTCTTTTTCCATGAATGGAATCATAACAGGCCTGGGGTTATTGTGAAGATTAAACTGAGTCAATAAATGTAATGGGCTTGGGATAGTGCCTGGCCCAGGGAGGGCCTCTGTGAGGCCTGCAGTGATACAGCTGCATGAGGGACACCTTGGGGTACAATTCGGTGCGCCTGTCTTTTACTAGGCCAGCCTTGACTCCATCCAGGCTACGTGTCCTAAGTTATATGGGTGCTGCAGGCGGCACTGTACTCAGCCCAGCCACGCTTCCTGCTCCCAGAAAGCACCCAGACCAAGACAAGCAAAACCGCCTGCTCTCCTATTCATCTGCAGAATCGGCCTGAGCATGCATCATTGTTTGTTTTGCAGTCAAGCAGAGTCAGAGAAGAGAATGCACATATATTTATTCTGAAATAAGAACAGACTTCATTGAAGAGTCCACCAGAGCCAGTAAAAAAGAACGATGTGTTTGGTATTTGGAAGAAGAGAAGAAAGGAAGCCGGAGATTAAGTGCAGCAAGAGGCGTTTTAATGCTCCTGGTAACTGATTTATAAATTCCGTGGAAGGCTCTGCACATTTGATTCTTTGCCGTGCGTATGGTCTCTACATTTTCCCATTTTATAAGCGGGAAATGGCCTTTTTCAGAGCCGACACTTAAAACACTTAGCTGGGCCCCGGGGCAGCCTGGGAGGAGACGGATGGGGAGAGTTTGGGGTCGGACCCTCAGGGAGAGCATGTGGGGGTCCCACCCTCTCTCCTCCTGCTCTGCCTCTCTCTCCCATTCACCTCCTCAGCTATGACACCCACACACACACATTTGGGAGTCTGAAAATTTCTCCCCCGGAACAACAGTCCTTGGCTTCTAGGGGATCCCTGGATAATCAAACTATGGTTTCCCGTTTGGGGGATACAGTCTTTCAAGCTTTGTTTCAGTTCCTGTGTAAATTAGGATAAACCCAAGCAAATGACAAATTTTGGAGAGCTTTTAAATGTATTTCTTTCTCTTGCTGCTTTGATCTGATTGATGGCAAATGAGTTCACTTTTTATAATCCTTTCCTGTAAGCTGTGCTTCTCTAAGAATCTTTCTCACTGAGTGAGTGTAGGCGTTAAACTTTGAGGTCGAGCAGACCAGGTTATCATGCTTACAAACAGGTGTGAACTTCTCTGAGACTCAGTTTTCTCATCTGTAAAATGGGCATAAAATTAACACCTGCCTCAGAAAATGATTATTCAATAACCTCTGAGAAGAAAGCAAGGTCATCTTCCCATGGCTGTAGTTAATCATAGCTAAACTGGCTGAGGCCAGGCAAGGCCCCTCACCCCTAACTCTTGGCCAAGACCCAGACCTCAGATATGCACCTCTGCATTGTTCAGGGTCAGGACAGTAAGCTCCCCTGGGCCACTTGTAACTGCTGGAAACTGAGTCCATGGCTGTCTCTAGTCTGATCATGAAGAGGCCTGCTTCTCCCACCTGACTGGACACAGAGATATCTGTGTCCAAAAGACCCAGGCTCTTAATAAAAACAAAAACAGATAAGATAAAAATAAGAACCAGTCTCAGCATTTCAGCTTAGCTCACTCCTACATTTTTCTCCTCTCTCTCATTTTTTTCCCACTCTCATTCTTACTCTAAAAGGGTCAGTGTTGTGATAATCGAATCAGATAATGGCTGTACAGAGGCTTTGTCATCTGTAAAGGCCTTTACAAATATTCTCACGTATGGAGGAGACCCTGGGGAGCTAGGCATGCGAGGGGAACCCTGGCTCCCTCCCAGCCGGCACAGCAAAGCCCTCATCCACTCTCTATATGGTAGTCTGTGGCCCCATCATGTTTGAAAAGAAGACTCGGGCTGGGGAGGTTGGAGCCAAATCCCATTTACTACTGGGATTTGGCTGGTCAGCTGGGGTCACCTTGTCCTTTCAGACTTGAAGAAAATTGGCCCCAACACAGAATCCCTGAGTTCTCAGAGCTGAGGCTTTAGCCTTAAGCATAAGAGCATCTTTTCGCACTGCAACAGGATACCCCATGACTGTCTACAAAACTCTCTGGATTTGAAGAGGGGGGATTAAATCAAGGGATGTGAGCAGCCCAAGAAATAATGTGGGAAGACAATATTAGAACATCTGTACTTTTATATAAAAATAAGAAATTAAACTATGTTAAAATATTATACTAATGTTCAAGTACAGTTGACCCTTGAACAACTTGAGTTTGAACTGCGCGGGTCCACTTACATGTAGATTTGCTTTTCATTAGTAAGTACTATTGAACCAAAAATGCAGAACCGTGGATGTAGAAGGCTGACTATAATGTTATACTTGAATTTTTGACTTTGAGAAGGGTTGGTGCCCCTCAAGGATCAACTGTGACAATCATACTAATATTAATCTGCAGACTGGTAGTAGTACAATTTATAAAGAAATAGGCCTATATTGAGAGTAAATGCTAAAATGTTCTTTCCTAACAGGGGTATACAATCAAAATGCTTGGTGACCATAGGAACAGGTGACAGCATAGTTAAGTGGCCATCAGGCTGACAAACAGATAATCCCAGAGTGAACTGCTCAACCTGAAACCCAGTCTCTATTGATCTGTCACAGGGGCTGTAGTGTTGCCCTGAATTGTTTGGGAGAGCTGATACTTTGGAGAATATAGAAGTTAAATAGATACTGCAATATCATATATTTTCCTGTTACATAATAACATTATATTATCATCTACATATTCCAAGATGTTTGAGTTCTTTATTTTCTGCTGCATACAACTAAAACACTCATCTTCTTGAAAAGGGATAAAGGGAATATTCCAAAATACTAACAGTGCTTGTATTGAAATGGTGACTACGTGGATAACTTTTCCTCTTTTCTCCATTTTCCATATTTTCGGCATGTGGATATATTTTACAAAGAGCAAATGCAGTTGTTCCTTTTGTTTCTCAGTTTTTCCCACACCTCAGCACATTACGTTTTCCTGTAGCCTCATGAGAGTCATGTAGGGAGTTGAGGCCATAGGTCTCCCCGATCCCCCTTGTTCTTGAGGAAACTGGCAGAAGTAGGCAGCAGACCATGGGTTCCAGGAGTACCGACAGATTTCGCTTCGTGTCCTGAAGAAAATACTAGCAATGACTTTTCACATTTGCTTCAGCATCTTCAAACTACTTTGTCCCAAATTAATGCTCATCCCAGCCTGGGCTCCCTGGCTGGGGTGTGGTGTGGTGATTAGGATGGCAGCTGCCGGAGCCATGTCGCTGGTTTCAAACCCTGGGACCTAAGCAAATCACTTAACTCTGTGCCTCGGTTTTGCCTTCTGTAAATAGGGTGCAATGATGATAGGCTTATCTCTCAGGGCACAGAGAGGATTAATGAAGAATCCAGGTAAAGCCCTTGCAACACTGCCTGACACTTAGTACAGGTACAGAAATATTGTCTGCAATGATGATTTCCCCTCTATCCCATTTCTGTTCCCTCCCTTGTATCAGTCGCTCAAATGTTACCTCCTCTAAGAAGCCTTCCATGACTCTCCAATACACCCCCACTCCACTGCACCCTGACATGTTTTACCCCCTACTCTGCTGGATTTCGGAGAAGGCAATGGCACCCCACTCCAGTACTCTTGCCTGGGAAACCCCATGGACGGAGGAGCCTGGTAGGCTGCAGCCCATGGGGTTGCAAAGAGTCAGACACGACTGAGCGACTTCACTTTCACTTTTCACTTTCATGCACTGGAGGAGGAAATGGCAACCCACTCCAATATTCTTGCCTGGAGAATCCCAGGGACGGAGGAGCCTGGTGGGCTGCCGTCTATGGGGTCGCACAGAGTCGGACACGACTGACACGACTTAGCAGCAGCAGCAGCTGCTGGATTTTCCTTCATAGCACTTAAATCTGTGTCCTCCAGCCCCAAAGGGTCCTTTACTTTCCTTTCACTCTGGAGTAATCCCCAGCAGTTAGAACAGCACAGGCCCATAGTGGTCACTCAATATTGGCTTGAATGAATGAATGAATACATTTCATCTTTATGTCCTCATGTGAAACCCCACTTTATATGGAAGGAAATAGGCTCAGAGACATTAAGTCCAGGGCACAAGCAGGTAAAAAGCGATCCAGCACAGCCTTGAAGCCGGGTCCCCTGACACCTGACCCTGGTCAATGGGTACTCAGTAACCCTTTAACAAAGAAGCCACTAAGAGCAGAAGTGAAGAGGCCTGACGTTTTCTTTCTTGATTTGGAAGTCTCTCTCCTCCCCAAGACAAAGACTTCACATTGCTCATGGATATAAATCGACAGTTTCAAAGGCTTAATCCTTCCACACTTACTGCAAACCCATACACACACAGAAATAAATAAGTTTCTCTTTTAGGGGGAAAAAGAAGGATTTTCATGGCATCATAAAAACAACGCTTTACTTTTCATCTCACAGAGCCTGTCTGGGCTTAGTTATGCTTGGGAGCCTGAGAAAGACTCCAAGCTAACACTCATGTGAAAAATTGCCGTCTCCACAGCTGCCCGAGGCTCATGGAAGAAGCAGAAATTTCCTTCTGTGTCCGTCTGTGTGTGTCCAGCAGTCATCAATCACCCCCAGAATGGGGCCTGTGTGGGTCGGATGGGTCCACTGCCCTCAGTCAATGGCAAAGAGATTTGGTGAGACAAAGAACATGCAGGCATGGGGGGCTGTAAATGATGCAGGGGGACAGAACACCAGTACATTTTCACAATTTTTAAACCTATTCTTAGGGCCCAAATAGCCCCCAGTGCCCTAATGCTTGACTGGTTTCAAGTATACATCTATTCTTTCTCAGGTCCATCTGCCGCTGTTGCTGTTTAATCGCTGAGCCATGTCCGACTCTTTGCAACCCCATGGATTGTAGCTCGCTAGACTCCTTTGTCAATGGGATTTCCCAGGCAAGAATAGTGGAGCAGGGAGCCATTTCCTTCTCCAGAGGATCTTCCCAACCCAGGGATCAAATTCAGGTCTCCTGCTTGGCAGGCAGATTCTTTACCACTGAGGTCCCTAGGAAGCCCGCTCAGGTCCATCAACACCCACCAAACTCAGATGGGGATTCTAACTGTATGCATTCGTTCACTCATTCATTCCGTGCTGTTCAATAGTCTTGTCTCCCTCTCTGTATTCTGGGTTCATGTAGGATGAACACCCTGGCCTTGCACTTGGTTGGGGCTACGTGGCTAATTCTGGCCAATGAGTCTGAGCAAAACAGTGACTGTCATTTTGGAAAGTCAAAGTCACTCAGTCGTGTCCGATTCTTTGAGACCCCATGGACTATACAGTCCATGGAATTCTCCAGGCCAGAATACTGGAGTGGGTAGCCGTTCCCTTCTCCAGAGGATCTTCCCAGGGATCAAACCCAGGTCTCCCACATTGCAGGTAGATTCTTTACCAGCTGAGCCACCAGGGAAGCCCTTGTCACTTCAGAGTTAGAGCATTTAATTGCCAATGTGAGACCCTCCAGAATTCCAGCAATGCTGGAAAGAGGGGCCACAGTCAGCCTGGATTCAGGGTGAAGGGGCAGAAGCAGCATGGCTAGACACCCACAATGAACATACAGGATGAGCAAGAAGAGAACTTTGGTTGCCATAAGCCACTAAGATCTGGGTTTTGTTGTTATTATTGCAGCTCATCCTGGCCTATCCAGACTGATGTAGCGCAATCAACAGCACCTAAGCCAGAGGCCTCCTGCTTCAATCCTGGGTCCTACAACTTGCTGGTTAAGCAATTTAGGGCAAGTCTCTGAGCTTGAGTCTCCCCATCTGTAAGATGGGTATAACAGCAAAGCCTGCCTCTCTGAACATCTTCAGAAAAAGGAAAGAAGTTCAGGTACACCTCTGTGTTAACCCCTGGGAGAAGTCATTAACCTCCAAGTCCCATGGAGGCCATAATTACTCCTACTCCGCAGGGTTGGTATGGGGATTAAGCGAGATAAGGTGAGAACTGAGCATAAGAACGCAATTTGTATCAGTTTGCTCCAGCTACCATAATAAAGTCCATGGCCTGAGTGGATGAAACAACAGAAATACCACAACCAAGAGCTTGAGTATCGCTACTAAAGATCCCACATGCTGCAACAAAGATCGAACAGCCCATGTACCACAACCAATACCCAGCACAGCCAAAAACACGCTTACAGTGGGAAGGTGGCCATCTGCAACCCAGGAAGAGGATATCACCAGCATCCAACCAGGCTAGCACACTGAGCTCAGATTTCCAGCCTCCAGACAGAGAGTAATCAACGTCTGCTGTTTAAGTCCCCCAGTCTGTGGTTCTTTGTTATGGCAGCCCGAGCTCAGGCATTGTGTACATTCCATGGAGCTCTACACTAATGGTTTTGTGCAACTTTCTGGAAGTTATGCTGCCATTAAAAGTTTTCAGGGGGTGGATGGTAGGGGAGTAATTCCTTCTAGGGGGAGAAAAGTCTTTCTCAACCAACCGAGGCAAAATCAGTGGCTCTCCCTTCTTCTGCCTTCTGACAGCCCTGCCCCAGCTTCCGCTCAGCCTCACCTCACTCTCAGCGGCCCAGTCCAGATCTGGGCTCGGCTGCCCTCAGCCCCTACTACAGAGTAACCTCCACTGCCCCAGGTTTGCAAAAGCTCCCGCTCCCGGCTCAGCCCTCTCACCTGTTCTCTGTAAGTACTCACCTGCTTGACCTGCACAGGTTCTGAACAGAAGCGCCTTCTCAGCCCCAAGCCAGGAGGCAGATGGTGTGTCTCAGCCCCTCCTGACCTCCTTTTTAATTTGCCAGCCTGACACCTGCTCCTTGACCTCACTCCTTGTGGAAAAAAATGAGCATTTTCTGCTGACCCAGATTCTATGCCTTTGATGGTGAATAAGAAGTTGGACTTTACCCCTCCAGAGATTGAAACTCTGCAAAAGGCTCACTTCGATCCTGGGAGAAAAAGAAAACAGGTCAGCTCAGGGTATGGAGCCTGTCTTTGTGGGAAGAGCATTGACTGGGGAGTCAGGAGGGAGGGGGTTTGCCCCAGGAAGCTCAGTCAGTGAGCTCTGGAAAGGCCCTTCGGCTCATCTTGTCCAGAAGTTTCAAGGTATTTTTCTCTTTCAATTTTTTAAACTTTATGAAGATATAACTTCCATACCATAAAAATTTGCCTTTCTGAAGGTGCCATTCTCTGACTATTTACAAAGTTCTGCAGCCATCACCAAAACCTCATTTTAGACCATAGCCATCACTGCAAAGATACACAATGTGTGAATTATCAGAAACTCTCATGTCCCCCACCCCCCTTACACCCTCAATTCGGTTCAGTTCAGTCGCTCAGTCAAGACCGACTCTTTGCGACCCCATGAACCACAGCACGCCAGGCCTCCTTGTCCATCACCAACTCCCGGAGTCTACCCAAACCCATATCTATTGAGTCAGTGATGCCATCCAACCATCTAATCCTCTGTCGTCCCCTTCTCCTCCTGCCCTCAATCTTTCCCAGCATCAGGGTTTTTCCAATGAGTCAGCTCTTCGCATCAGGTGGCCAAAGTATTGGAGTTTCAGCTTCAACATCAGTCCTTCCAATGAACACCCAGGACTGATCTCCTTTAGGATGGACTGGTTGGATCCCCTTGCAGTCCAAGGGACTCTCAAGAGTCTTCTCCAATACCACAGTTCAAAAGCATCAACTCTTCGGCGCTCAGCTTTCTTTATAGTCCAACTCTCACATCCATACATGACCACTGGAAAAACCATAGCCCTGACTAGACAGACCTTTGTTGACAAAGTAATGTCTCTGCTTTTTAATATGCTGTCTATGTTGGTCATAACTTTCCTTCCAAGGAGTAAGAGTCTTTTAATTTCATGGCTGAAGTCGCCATCTGCAGTGATTTTGGAGCCCAGAAAAATAAAGTCAGCCACTGTTTCCATTGTTTCCCCATCTAGAGAACCGTAATCTACTTTATAACTCTACAGATTTGCCTGTTCTGAACATTTCATGTACATGGTATCATACAATATGTAGGGTTTTCTATGTAGTTTCTTTCACTTAGCAAAATATGTTTGAGATTCATGCATGTTGTAGCATGTATCAGTGCTTTATTTCTTTTAAACATCATGGTGTGCTGTCATATGGATATAGCACATTTTGCTTATCCTTTGATGGACATTGAGGTTGTTTCCATACATTTGGATGTTATAAACGATACAGCTATGAACATGTGCATACAAGTCTTTTTGTGAATGTCTGTTTTCATTTCTCTTGAGTAGATATGAATGAGTAATAATGGCAGCATTTGGATTTGAAGGATGGAAAGGTCAAGATGGCTGGAGAAGGGACACAGCACAAAGTATGGAGGCCTTGCTTTGTGAGACAGCATGGTGGGGGCGGGGCATAGTTTGAACTCTGAAGTCAGACCCAAGTCCAAATCCTTCCTCTGCAGCTTACTGGTTCTTTGATTTTGGCCAAGTTGCCAACTTCGCCAGCCTCAGTTTCCTCGTCCACAAATATTGATAGTGATGCTTACCTCACTGGCTAATGTCAAGATCAAAAGAGAGCGCTTTCCATCACACCCACATCCCCAAAGGTCCATGAGCATCAGCTGGTGTTTCTTGAACCGCAGTGGCATGGTGCATGGCCCACTGGGACAGGGCATGGCATGTATGCCCCTCCTCGAGCCAAAGCCTTGCTGGGCAGACATCACAGGTTTCTCTGCTATCTCTCATGGTGTTGAACCAGAGCTTCTGTGTCTTCCCTCCCATTTTACCCAATTTGGCAGCAGAGTCCATAGGGATATCATGTGCCCAACTGGCCTCAGACTCCCAGGTCCCATAGGAGGCTCGGGAATCTCAAAGACCTGTTCCTCTTAGAATAAGGTGACCTCAAGGGGAAAATTCTATATATCCCATTATACTAACCTTCAAGAATAGGTCAGATCTGCCTGTGGTTGAATGTGGTGGTTAGAAGCAGTGACCTTGAGCCAATTGCAGAACTCTCCAAGGCTTCATTTTCTCATCTGTAGGAGTGACAGAGGGCTACTATGAAGATTAAATACATTGACTTATTCAAAAACATTTAGCACAGAGGTTGGCCCATAGGAAGAGCTTAATAAATGCTAAGTAAAGATTACATTTTCCCATCTGGACTGAAGCCTCCATGAAAGCAAGTTCTGTAGCAGCTTTGCAGACCCTGGCATCCTAGGACCTAGCAAAGCCTGGCACATAGAGGCACTCAAATAAATACTTGGGAATGAAGGTGTTCTCACAGCCCTTGGCCTTTGCCCAGTTATAGAAAGGATGACCCTGAACTGAAATTGAGCTTGAGCTCTCAGCCCCAAGAAAGCCAAGACTGTCAGTGATGCTCCAAACACATCTGAGGGACTCAGCTCAAGGCTGGAGTCAACCCCAGCCGTAGTGGTTGACTGAATGAACAGGCTTGAGGATCAGTTATGGGGTTTCTGGCAAGTGACCTTGAGCAAGTTACTTATTCTCCTTGCACCATGGTCCCTCATCAGGTTATTTTGTGGATTAAATGAGCCAGGAGACATTAAACCCTTAACCCAATTCTTGCCTCAAAGTAATTGCTTAGCTGATGACTAGTCATTATTATTAGAATCATTAAGAATTACCAAGAACAGGAGTTCATGGTAAACCACATTTGATATTGTGTAATAAACCATAATGAAAAAGAATATATATGTGTGTGTGTATCTGAATCACTTGGCTGTACAGCAGGAATTAACACAATATTGTAAATCAGCTATACTTCAATAAAATTTTTTAAAAAAAGAAAAGAACAGTGCTCGGAACAGGTTGGCATCCCATTAAGCTACGAGGAACATCAACCTCTGTCTCTGTGCTTTTGGGAGCAGGAGACAGCCTCCCTGCCCTTTACGCAAAAAGACAAAAGCACGTTCGATCTAGACTGGAGCAAAGAGCTCTGTCTGAGACAATAGGGAAGGTGAAAGTGACTTCATTTTCATTCATCTTCCCTGGGTTCTTTTGTCTGACACTAGCAACAGAGCTTTAAGCATTTGATATTGGCTTGTCCTGATTCATTACCCTGGCCTCTTCCCGCGCACCCACCTCTGCCAGCTGAGTGGCAAATCTTCGATCCAGATGGACTGGATCAGAACTTAAGGGCTCAGAGGCGACCGGAATGCTCCTGGGTTGCCTCTCAGTCACTGCTGTGGCTGGCTGAGCTGTTTCTCTCCCTGATTTGCTTCTTTTCCCCCAACCCCCAAGAAGCACTATCAGCCCTCCACCGTCCTAGGGAAATGTCCACCGGGTAATGGCTTTTAAAACACCAAATTGCATCAAGTACAAGGGCCACTGCAAGTCTCATCTTCGGCAAGAAATTTTCCCCTGTTTGGTTTGGACGTCCAGTGGAGCATTAGACAGCAGTTTAATCATTATTACCGGTGCTGCACTGCGACTCTCTGGAGAAGCACTAAACTGGAATGAAAAGGAACTGACATAATTAGTCTGACACAGTTCAATAGGGAACTATTACACCAAAGGTAATGAGCTCCAATGATATGTTAATGTTATCGTAAGAAATTATGCTGGTGCAACAAAGTGGTTTGGAGTTGGGGGGGTGGGAAACAAGCTTGGAATTTTCCCAGGCAATAGGCTGATGGACAAAGGATGGAAAAGACTCATAAAGCCCTCTTTTCTTTGTCCCCGTCTTGCCTGTGGTCACTGGGGGCTGAGGATGTGTTATCAACACTGCAGGACGCTGCAGGGGCCACGTAGGCAGTGCTGCTGCTTTCGATATGCACAAGTGGCTGGATATTTGTTCAACTAGGAAAATAAAAAGCTCAAGAAAATTACTCTGAGCACTAAAAATCGATGGTGGGATAATGTAATAACAGTCCCTTACTGTTGTTCAATGCAGCATGGTTTACAACATATTTTCACGGCCCTTATGAGAAGCCGAGGGTACAATCAAAAGGTAAGGACTCTACCACTTACTAAATCTCTGCCTTTGTCAAGAGATAAAATCTGTGGGCCTCAGTTTCCTCACCTCCAAAGTGGGAATAAAGTTGCCTACCTTCAAAGATGAAATCTTGTTCATGAAGCTCCATGACACAGCTGGAACACCGTAAAATGCAGTTAACTCTGTGCCAGTGAGTTGTCTTGTGTATTTCAGCGAGGTTTACAAAGTCCAACTCTGAGGGGTAGGAAATATTCATGAGAAATTATTAACATTCAGCCTCGAAGAGGAAATGTGGGTTGTGTTGTCCCAAACCAGCAAATGCAACATTTCTAAAACCTAAAAGAATGAATTAGCCCCAATCTTTCATGTTGATTGGAGTCCTGGCTAAAGTTGGTGTGACACCTGCTAGAATGGCTTTTATCAAAAAGACAAAAAAACCAAGCATTGACCAGGATGGGGAGAAAAGGAAACCCTTGTGTCCTGTTGGTGGGAATATAAATTAGTACAGTCTTTATGGAAAACAGTATGAAGGTTCCTCTAAAAACTAAAACTAGAACTTCCATATGACCCAGCAATTCCACTTCTGGGTATATATCCAAAAGAAGTCAAACCACTATCTCAGAAAGATGGCTGTACTCCCATGTTCACTGCATAATAGCGTTATGCATAATAGCCAAGACTCAGAAACAATTTAAGTGTCCATTGACAAATGAATAAAGAAAATGTGGTGTACTTATACAATAGAATATTTGTCCAGCCTTAAAAAAAAGAAGGAAATCTTGTCATTTGTGACAACATGGCTAAATCTACCACGCTAAGTGAAAAAGCCAGACACAGCAAGACAAATGCTGCCTGATCTCACTTGTATATGAAATGTAAAAATGTTCAACTCTTAGAAGAAGAAAGTAGAATGGTGGTTTCAAGAGCTAAGGGACAAGGAAAATAGGGAAGATGTAGGTTAAAGGGTACAAATTTTCAGGTATGCAGGATGGGTAAGTTACAGAGATCTAACGTACTCACAATGCTGTACTGTATCCTTGACATTTGCTAGGAGAGTAAATCTTGATCGTTTTTATCCTCCCCCCAAAACAGTAACTATGTGAGGTGATGGGTATGTTAATTTGCTTGTGGTAAACATTTCACAATACATATGTATATCAAAATATCACGTTGTAAGAACTTCCCTGGTGGTCCAGGGGTTAGGGCTCCATGCTCCCAACACAGGGGGTGCAGCATCCATCCCTGGTAGGGGAACTAAGATCTCACATGCCATACAGCACAGCCAAAAAAATTTTAAATTTTTAAAATCACGCTGTACACCATAAACATAGACAATTTTCATTTGTCGTGTATTCCAAAATAAAGTAATTCCAAATAAACAAAGTTGATGTAATGGCTGAAGTTTGGACTTTGCCTCATGTAATCCAATTTTTTTTTTAATCTGAGTTCTCTAAACACAAGGATGAAAATAAAAGAAACCTAAAACCTGATTTCCTTTCAAAGTTAAAATAATAATAATAACTAGTATGTATATGTACATAGCCTTCTGTTTACCTGTGGATTTCACATCCATTGCCTCCTCCTACCAAAACAATCCCAGTGGTAGTAGAGAAGACATCTTCCTCAATCCCATTTTACAGATGAGAAGACCAGGACTTCGTAGGTAAAGTACTCCGAAAGGTCACACAGCAGAAGAAGGTGGAGCAGAATGTGAACTTGAGCTTTGATACCAAGCTCCGGATCAAGAAGGCTCTCAACTCTGGTACCTCTCCTCAAACTTCAGCACCTTGGTGCAGGCATGCTTGGGTGACTACCACATAGCAAAGCTCCTTCTCCCCACCCTAGAAGAGGTATCCCTTGTCATCTAGGGGAGTAGGAGAATTGGCCACATGGGCATGCCTGCTCCGTGATCTGAGGGATTCCACTCCACCCATCACCCAACTCCTACTGTACTTCCCATCCATCTTCTTAGACCAAAACCACACCAAACACAGGTAGGCACAGCTGCGGCTAAAGACTTAGTGTGAGCACATACCAGGTGGACAATAGCGGGAAGTATTGACAGATTCAAGCTATGTCCTTCTGAGCAGCAGCAGGAATATCTTAGAAGCACTAGCTGTCGGGTCCCGTCCCAGACCTACTGAGTCAGAACCTCGAGGCACGGTGCCAGGCCTCCACAGTTTTATAAGCCCCCTCAGTGATTCTGATGCCTGCTGATATGTGAGGACTGCTGGTCTATGCACTTCTCCCTGCGAGGGAGGGGGAGTGGGGCACAGAGTAGGGCCATCTTTGCCCATATCTTCCCCCACACTGCATTCCCCTGGACCCTGGATGAAGGAACTGGCACCTCGGACCCAAAGAGAGAAGCTCACTTTCTTTCCTCTTTCCAGGCTCAGCAGGAGTATGAGTCTGAACCACACCTCAGTGTCAGGGAGAGAGACTGACCCAGGAGTCAGGACACCTGGTCTTAAGTCTCTACTTTGCCCTCAACTTCCTGGGGGTCCCTACAGGTGCCTTCTCCTCTCTGGGCCTCAGTCTCCACACCTGTAAGATGAGGGTGCTGAACTGTACACACAGACCAAGATCCTTTCCAGCTCTGACACTCAGGAGATGCTAAGGAGCTTGGACGACAGGGAGAAGGGACAGCAGATGCCCAGGGTGTGTGGCTCTGTCCATCCCTCCTCCTTTCACTCAGGCTCAGAGTGCGGAGGGGGGCCCACTCTGTCCCACTGCTCCAGAGTGACCAGGACCCACTTGTCCCCTGCAGATTCCCCAGCCTGGTCCATGTTGAGCTCCTGATAGAAATTCAGATGCTTAGGCATACTTTTTTGAGTAAATATCTTGGTAAAAAGACATGACATTTCCGGGGCCAGTCTTCAGCATTAATAAAAGATTCCAAGAACAGGGTGACCTTTTCACAAAGGATTTGTAAATGCCAAAAACTACATAAAACCTCTCTTTCTGAAGCAGGCAGGATTGTCACAGCTCAGCATTTATTTCCTCAAATGTAAGGCTGGCTCTCCTTTTCTCCCAGTCCCATGTGCTGGCTGGTGAGAAGCTGTATGGGCTGTCTGGGGGGAAGTGGAGGGGGAGGAGGGAGGGAAGGAAGGGGAGATGAAGATGAAGGAGGAGGCAGGGAAGAAAAGCACTGGGCAGGGCAGGGCCCACGCTGGACCACAGTGTCAGGTTTTATGGGATCTCTTGGCCAGTTAGGAGACCCAATGGGGACACAGCATCTAAACTACCATCTTTTTTCTTTTTAGGGGCTGCACCTCGCAACATGTATGACCTTAATTCCCCGACCAGGGATCGAACCCACACTCCCTGTATTGGAAGGTGGAGTCTTAACCACTGGACCACCGGGGAAGTCCTGATCTGCCATCTTTTACCCACCACTAGAGAACTGTCCTATGTCACATCTATTCAGACCAAGGAAAGAGTGGCTCCTGCCAGCAACCAGCCAGCACCATGAGAAATCAAAACTGTATCTGAGTGACTGGCCAGTCCCACAGGAGTCCTAGGCTGGCTCCATCTGATGTAGATAAAAATCAAATCCCCCTGCATTGCTGGCCTTCTTTTATCCATATCTCACAGACCCACAGAAAGCATGTAGGCATCACCACCTATGGAGCTTTGGGATCAGACTCACCAGCTCCAGGCTGGACTCTTTCCAAGACTCAGTTCCCTCATCTCTGAAAGGGGCTTCGCTCTTAGAGATTGAGTGATGACTCCATAGTGTCACCAGGCACAAAAAGATGGGACCACTAGAAGGAGCCATTCCCATCGTGGTGCCTCACCTGTTCTTCCATCTTCCTCATTTACACAAGTTTCTGCAGCTATGGGGGCTTCCCAAGTGGCTCTGTGGTAAAGAGCCCACCTGCCAATGCAGGAGATGTAAGAGACTTGTGTTCGATCCCTGGGTCAGGAAGATTCCCTTAAGGAGGGCATGACTACGCTTTCCAGTATTCTTTCCTGGGAAATCCCACGGATAGAGGAGCTGGCGGGCTACAGTCCGTGGGGTCGCAAAGAGTCGGACAAGACTGAAGCAACTTAGTATGCACGTACCGCAGCTGTGGGGCAGGCAGGGGACTCCAAGCACTTTCAGAAGTGGATTTCGCTCCTCAAGCCAGAGAACTGTATCAAATCCTTCCCACTCCACAACTGGGACAGCTGCCAGGGACCAAGGGGGAGGGGAGACACCCCAGAGGAGACACCTCGGCTTGGAGTTGTCCTCCAGAGCATCTGTGATGACTTGGCCCTAGACAATTGTTCCCCTTAGGGGACTGCCTCCTTGGGGAGGGATGCTTGATGTGCAACCGTTGGCTGCCCCTTTGCCAGGTTCATGTTGTAATGATGCTTGACAGATCCTAATTTTCTTTTAAAAAGACATGCATTATAGCAGAGGAAATAATAATACACATCAGTGACATGAAGCAATTGTCCAGTTAGTGAGGATAGAATGGGTTTCACTGCCCTGCTCAAGCGCCTGACTCATGATGGATTTTAGAAAGTCTGGAATCTCGGAGGTCTTTTTGATTCAAAGATGCCACTTTCAGGGCTTCTGTGGACAAACCAGGTCAGTGCTGAGCAGCCAGCAACCCCCCATGGAAAAGCTGGGCCCCTGCCCCTCAGGAGCCTCAAAGGAATGAGAGAGGAATCCTTACAACAGCACTGAGGATTAGGTACCATGAAACAAAAGCCCAGAGAGGGTAAGAAATTTGCCCCAAGTCAAATTTCTAACTATGGGGGTGGTGCTACTGAGCCATGAGATTGGAAGAGGGAACAGAGACCAAATCATGCCCAGCATCCCCGTTTTCTCCAGAAATTAGGGTGATCCACTGAAGAATTCTGAACAGAGTTACCATGGTCAGGTTCTCTTTACACCTGTAATTCTCTGGTTGCTGCTAGAGAATGGGTTGAAAGAGCAAAACCTACAGGCAGAGAGCCCAGGTAGGGGCCCAGGTAATCATCCAGGTGAGAGAAGGTGATAGTTTGGACAGGAGGAGTGGTACTAGAATGAGAGAAATGAATGAACTCAAGGGATAACAGAAAGGTGGAATAGACAGACCTCGGTGGTGGGAGAGGGTATGGCTGGGGCTGGAAAGGGGTCCTGGCCAGTACCAGAGCCCATGTAGCCAGAGCAAAGGGGTGACTTTTGTTCAGTTTCTCAGTCATGGCTGACTCTTTGTGACCCCATGGACTACAGCACACCAGGCTTCCCTGTCCTTCACTATCTCCCAGAGTTTGCTCAGACTCATGTCCATTTAATCAGTGATGCCATCCATCAGGGTCTTTTCCAGTAAGTCGGCTCTTCGCATCAGGTGGCCAAAGAAATGGAGCTTCGGCTTCAGCACCAGTCCTTCCAATGAATATTCAGGGATGTTTTCCTTTAAGGGTGGATTTCAGCCCCAATCAAGATGCATAGATCCAGAGAGCAGATCTGAAATCATGTCCATTTGAGTGAGCCTGAGCAGAGTGAGTCAGGAAGTAATCCAAACTAGGTCATTCTGGGGGCCCAGAATGTGCTGACTCCTGGAAAAGTAAGGAGACCAAGGAAGTGAGTCTCACTGTGGGGGTGGGGTCTGGACCAAAGTGAGGGTAGGTGGCAGACTCTCAGCCCACCACCTAGGGTCCTGCACCCTATGGTGTGGGGGTTAGGTCCAGGGCGGGGGTGACAGCACTGAAGGACAGCTGACATTTCAGCCCTCGCTGACAGGGTCACAGTGCAGAGCCTACTGGAAGGTTTAATGCCCAGACACAGAAGTCTCAGGCCCGCAGCCGCTCCTGCAGGCAGCCCAGGGTCCTCCGTCTGACTGTAAGGTCTGTGCAGCCGTCAGCCGCGTGGCTGCCAAGAAAGCAATTGCCTCCTCTGACTACATTAATAGGAGTTTAGTGTCCAGATCGATGTGGCTAAGAGTCCCGCTGCAGTTGGCACTTGTCAGACTGTATCTGGAGCCCACGTGCTGCGAGGAGCTGACTCAGACACTTCCCTCAACCTGGGTCTGAAAAGCCTATGCTGCCCATTTGAGGCGACAGTGGCCCCACCTCCACGGCTCTAGACCCCACCTCCCCTGGGAATGTCCCACCTCCAGCCAGAATTGGCCCAGAGACTCTGAAGTGGCAAGAGTACAAGTCCAGTGTTGTCAGATCATCTCATGTTCAGAGAACTCTGAACCTAAGCTTTGCAAGTGACATACGCACTGCTCTATTTAAAATGGAAAACCAACAAGGACCTACTGTAGAGCAAAGGGAACTCTGCTCAGTGTTATGTGGCAGCCGGGATGGGTGGGGGGTTTGGGGGAGAACTGATACATGTATATGCATGGCTGAGTTCCCTCATTGTTCACCTGAAGCTATCACAACATTGTTAATCAGCTATACTCCAATATAAAATTAAAAGGTTTTTCTTAATCGGGTTTAAGCTTTTAAAAAGATTTACATGTGAAATCTAATGATTTTTAAATGTTGGTCCAAATGTTCTTATAAACTCAGTACAAGTCAAAGGTGTCTATGGTCTGGATCAACCCTGCAGCCCCACTCTGTGACTGTTGTCTAACCAAGACCTCTGTGATGGTTGATGTCACATGGTACCTTGACTGGCCACGGGCACCCAGATTAAACGTTATTTCTGAGTGTGTCTCACCGCCTCCTTCCTCTGTCTTCAAAGCACATCACTCAGCCATGTCCTCCCTTCGTTGCATCTTCTTTCTGAGTCTCACCCTCCTGCCTCCCTCTACAGTGACTCATGTGATTACATTGGGCCCATCCAGATAACCCAGGGTAATCTCATTTCAAGATTCTTAACTTAATCACATTTAAAAAGTCTGTCTGGCTGTGTACACAGGTTCCGGGGATGGGATATAGGCATTTGTGGAAGGAGCCATTATTCTCTCCTCCATACTCCTCTTCCTTTGGTCTGAACATCCGCCTATCCCAACATGCTCATTATTTGTCCACCATGATATGTGGCTCTGGCCTCTAGATCCTCTCCAGCTGTGGTTCCAGCTAGAAAGGATGGACAGGCAGAAAGACATGCAGCAGAGATTTCAGATGAAGAGGCAGAAGGGAAAGACAACGCAGCACCAACATATTAAGAGTGTGTGTGCCTGTGTGTATGTGTGTGTTCATGTGTGTCACAGCAGGAGACGCAGGAGCCCCTGGCCCCACAGGTAGATTCTCTGCCCCTTCTCCTCCTCCCAGTCCTACAGGGTTGTTGCTCAAGCCCCTTACTCTGAGTTCACTCTCTGAAGTGTCGGGTCAGCATCTTTCCCCACCCCCAAGTCACTTACCAAATTGGATTAGCTGTGGAGAGAGCCCATTAAACAAATGCACCTCCCAGACTTGATTTACTGGAAGAAAACAGGAGATGTTTTCCTTTCTGGGAAGGTATCATTCTTCACGTGCTAATGTGCAGAGACTCCCCACCTGCAATCTTTCCATGTAACCCATCTAGTTGATCCAGGGGACTCTGCTGCTCAGAATCTCAAAATCAGAGCCTCAGTGCTGAGAAGGGGCCAGGAGTGAAGGCAGCCCAGAGAGGACCAAGGATTCAAACAGGCAGCGCCATCTGTCCAGAGACACAGGGGCAGCGAAAGCCTGGATCCTAACTCCAGGGAACCAAGAGTCAGAGGATGCTTGGAAGTTGAGATGGTCAGGAGCAGGAGAGTTGACATCAACAGCTGATGGGCCCTTAGGTGCTGCTCCATCCCATCCCCCACGCCACCAGGGGGGCCTTTTTGGGCCAAGGAACTGCCACAGGGCTGCAGCAGCCAAGTAAGTGAACTGAGTTCAGTGAATAAGGCAGCACGTGTCTGGTTCAGAGAACAAATTCTGATTTCAGACAAAATGAACCTCAGGGACTTCCCTGGTGGCTCAGTGGTAAAGAATCCACCTTCCAATGCAGGAGCCACAGGAGACTCAGGTTCTATCCGTGGTCCGGAAAGATCCCACATGCCAAGGAGCAAATAAGCCCATGCACCACAACTATTGAGACTGTGTTCTACAGCCTGTGAATTGCAGCTACTGAGCCCACAAGCCACAACTGAGGCCCTTGTGCCTATAGCCCATGCTCAGCAACAAGAGAAGCCCATGTACTGCCGAGTAGAGAGTAGCCCTCACTCACCGCAACTAGAGAAAGGCCCACACAGCCACAAAGACCCAGCACAGCCAAAAATAAATAAATAAATAATTTAAAAAGAAAAAGAACCTTAACTCTTGGTTCCATGAACACTCATTAGTCTGGGATCTCGAGCAAGTCATTTAGCCTCTCTGTTCCTTGGTTTACTCATCCTTAAGATGAAACCCACCTCTTAGAGCTGTTAGGAAATTAATGTGACACTGCACACAAAGCAATTAGCACCATGCTTGGCCTCTAATGATTACCATTATTAATATTTGTAACATTTAGCACATGAGTGCAGAACCAGACAAGCAACCTGGAAGATTTGCCATGAATTCTTCAGGGTGACACCAGAATGGCCTCAACCCTTCCTGCCTGTATCTGGGGACTCGGAGGACCTGGCCTGGAATGAACCAAAAATAGGAGCAGAGCCTATCTAGTTCTGGCCCCCCAAACAAACAAAATCCCAAGCCTTTCCCATAACAGGCTAAGCACATAACCAAAAATAAACAACAACAACAAAAAAAACTTTATCCCTGATTTTTGCAGCGCTGATATCTAAAACTTGATCATGAGCTTTGAGGTGCAAATGGCTGCTTCCACCATGAATGTGTGCTTTGTTGCTCAGTTGTGTCTGACTCTTTTTGACCCCCATGGACTATAGCCCACCAGGCACTTCTGTCCATGGGGATTCTCCAGGCAAGAATACTGGAGTGGGTTGCCATGCCCTCCTTCAGTCCATCATAAAAGGACTCACTCTAACTCAGCAACCTTTGCCCTGGGTTTTTTATTTAAATTCCTGTTGTGTTTTTTTCCTTATGAATTCTGACTCTGTTGAATTTCTTTACAAGGCAGCTTTTTCTTTCCTAAATGCTTTGTCTCTGAGTCTTCCTTTCACAGTAAGACTGCGCAGAATGACTAAGAGGGGTAGAAAAACAGATTCAAAGTTAAGCTTCCATAAGGAACATCTAAAACTTGGTAACAGAACTGGCCTGAAGTGGATCCCCATGGCTGATGCTGCCACACGCTGAACATCAGCATCTCAAGGAGAAGGCAATAAGCGGAGATGTCCAGGACAGGAAATGCACCACGCAGGGACCAGATTACCCCCTGGGAATAAGGGCAGTTTGATGAATCCACCAGAACCCATCACAGCCTTTGGAACCCCATGGATATAGGTTGGGATCTTATCTCCACCATTCATGATACTTAGACTTTCTGAGCCTCAGTTTCCTCCTCTGTAAAATGGGAATAATTAGAATTCCTTTCATCTGTGTGTTGTGAAATTTAAAGGGCCAGGAGTTAAACAGGCCCTCAGTGTATGTGACTTTGTTCCTTGCTCCTGAGCCCACAGGCACCAACATGGGACTGGAGTCCAAGGATGGGAGCAGCCAGCAAGGACAAGGATGGTTTCAGTCTGCAGAGGGAAACCATCTGGTTTCAACCCAGAAGACGCCCAACCTCCTTAGGGCCTAAGGAACTGGGAATGGCCCCAGGGGTTGGAAAGGGGAACAAGCACATCTGGGGTGGGAGGTAGAAAAGGGGGAAGGTCTAAGTCTCTGGGTGGAGGCTGAGGTGTGTTTGCATAATTTGGCCCGAGCTTCAGGGTCTGATAAGCTGATGGCAAGATCATTGCTGAGCTCACAGCAGGAGTATGGAACCACAGGACTTCTCCAGCCTCAAGTCAGGCTTGATCCTGGCACCTGGCCTCTAGCCAAGCTTGCTGCAGGATCTGAAGGCCTGTATGAAGTAAGAGGAGGGCTTTGCAGGGAGGGGAAGGGGGTAAACGCTGTGTCCCACATCCTTGTTCCCATTTCTGCCCACAGTAGATGGGGACCTGACTTTGCAAACTTGGCCACCTTCATTACCACCTAGTCCTGCTCATTAAGTAGCTATTACCTGTGGCCCTACCTGACTAAAAGCACATGAGCTTGGCCATGGCCAGAGAAAGAAGTCAAGTTGTCTTTTAGTTTCAGCCCCAGTGTACATCACCACCCCCTCCTTTGGAGACCACACTCTGCTGGCTCTTCTGTGTCACAGCAACCAGTCTCTCTTGCCCATTAGCAGACGGCAGGTCTGACGGCTGAGACATCACCAAACACACATCCCTAATCCCTGGCTGGCCCCATGGACCAGAGGCCTCCTTAAAGGAAGAAGCACCAATACAGCCTTTGAATGGCTTCAAACCCTGAGGCTGTGCTCTCCAACCCCAAGAACCTGGCCTTGAAACAGCAGCCTTGTCTCTGGGTCTGGGACCCTGGGAACTTCAGAGTTTCATGGCTCCTATATAGACACTTGGATAGCCCTATGGGCTTACAAAATGTATCCCCTTTTCCAATCCCTTTAAATCCTCAGAATGACCCTGATAAGCAGGCAGAGCAATAATGGTCCTCTGCATTGCACAAACAGGGCAGCTGAAGCTCAGAGAGGCTTACTGACTTGCACAAGGTCACACAGCCAGGAAGTGCCAGAAGTGAGATAGAAATCACATGCTCTCTTCTCTCTGCCTCAGCTCCACCTTTTGAGGAGTGAGCTTACTGTCAGCTGGATGGGCAAGTTGAAGTTGTAGAAGGGCCTTCTAGGGAGGTTGCATTTGTTCATTCAAGCATTTGTGCTCAGTGGTATCCGACTCTTTGTGACCCGATGGACTGTGGTCCGCCTCTGTCCATGGGATCCTCCAGGCAAGAATACTGGAGTGAGTTGCCATTTCCTACCCCAGGGGATCTTCCCGACCCAGGATTCGAAACTGCATCCCCTCTGTTTTCTGCATTGGTTGGCAGATTCTTTACAACTGATCCACCTGGGCTTCCCAGGTTGCATTCGGAGACAGCCCAGAGTCCCGGGTCAAGTCATTTGCAGATTCTGCCACTCAAGTCTTGTGGTTTTGGGTAAAGCAACTCAGCTCCCTGATGCCCAGGAGTCATCTGTAAAATGGGAATGATATCACCGGCCCCATCTCAGCATACCTCCAGCTCCCTGTTTCAGGAACCCATCGGCAGGTGGGTTCATTACCACTGAGCCACCAGGGAAGCCCATATATATATTACTATATAATTTGCAATGTATTTGTGTGTGTTATGCTTAGTCACTCTTTCGTGTCCAACTCTTTGCGACCCCATGGACTATAACCCGCCAGGCTCCTCTATCCATGGGGATTCCCCAGGCAAGAACACTGGAGTGGGTTGCCATGTCCTCCTCCAGGGAGTCTTACCAACCCAGGGATCAAACCCAGGTCTCCCACATTGCAGGTGGATTCTTTACCAGGAAGCCCAAGATTTGTAATGTATTTATCTGTATATACATATATTAGTATATAATATATGTATATTATAGACCTGGGGGGGATTCCCACCTTTCTCTCAGTGTCTCCTGGAAAAAAGAAGGCCCTCTGGGGATCCCCTCCCCAGCCTTCCTGGTGCCAGTCCCAGCTCAAACCCAGTTCACCAGGAGCCCAAATAAGGAGCTCGGTTCAATGGGAAAACAGCACAAGCAACTGTCTGACCAAATTGACTTGTCAGTCACCCTGCCCAGACAGGGCCCAGGAGAATCATCTGATCTGCACGCAGGAAAGAATGATTTGTAAGCTTTGAGGCCAGGAGGGAAAACACCCAGTAAAGCCTGAGCACGGAGAGAAAGGCCTGTCCAGGTTTCCATAGCAATCCCGGGAGAAGCAGGAGGAGTGTTTGCGGGCAGAATTCAGAGATGGCAGACGGCAACCACCTCAATCCCCTGTAGGCCGTCAGTCCCCAGCACTTGGGGAGCCAGCCCCCTCTCCACAGCCTCTAGTCCTCAGACCCTGGATCCAAGCAGACAGACATCCCACTTGAAATCCCTCACACCCTCTTTCCAGGGTCTGTGATGATTCGGGAGAAGAACCACCCTAAAATCTTGTTCAGACACTACATTTTGTATATAGTTTGTTATTGTTCAGTTGCTAAGCCATGTCCAACCCTTTTTGCAACCCAGGGGACTTCAGCCCATCAGGCTCCTCTGTCCATGGGATTTCCCAGGCAAGAATACTGGAGTGTGTAGCCATTTCCTTCTCCAGGGGATCTTCCCGACCCAGGGATAGAACCCAGGTCTCCTGCATCGGCAGGTGGGTTCATTACCACTGAGCCACCAGGGAAGCCCATATATATATTACTATATAATTTGCAATGTATTTGTGTGTGTTATGCTTAGTCACTCTTTCGTGTCCAACTCTTTGCGACCCCATGGACTATAACCCACCAGGCTCCTCTATCCATGGGGATTCCCCAGGCAAGAACACTGGAGTGGGTTGCCATGTCCTCCTCCAGGGAGTCTTACCAACCCAGGGATCAAACCCAGGTCTCCCACATTGCAGGTGGATTCTTTACCAGGAAGCCCAAGATTTGTAATGTATTTATCTGTATATACATATATTAGTATATAATTTATAATGTATTTGTATATATATTACTATATAGTTTCCTCATCAAGTCACTATTCTTTTCTAAGCCTCTTGTGAAAATAAGAATAAAAAGAGTTCTTTTGGAGAGCATTGTTGTGAAAGTTAAACAATATGATGTAATATTTAATAAAGGTGAACATAATTATTTTTCCTCAAATTTGCACAGATTTCAAAGTTTGCCAAGAGCTTCACCTCCATTATCTCAGGGAAATCTTGCACTGAACAGTCATCACCCCATTTGGCTGTGAGGGAACTTGGGCTTAGAGATGAGAGATTTCCCCAAGGTCCTGTCAGTAACGGCGTGAGTGGGACTTAAACTAATGACTTGGGACTCTTAGTCAAGTGATTTTTCCAAGCTATCGTTTAAAAGTTGGAGGAAATTTTATTTCTAAAAGAGGAAACATGAAAGATCTTATTAAAGAGAGTGGAAGAGAGAGAAAGAAAACCGGCGTGTTTGACAGAAGAAGAATATCCATATGATCAAGGGCAGATACAACCTAATAAAATACTCCTTTCACAGGTTTCACTGAGCCGAACCCAGAGTGAGCAGAAGCATGTGGGGAAAGGCAGACAGTTAAACCATAAAAGTAATAGCTGCTTTGGAGACTTCCCTGGTGGTCCAGGGACTAAGACTCTGGGTTCCCAATGCAGAGGGTGCAGGTTCAATCCCTGGTTAGAGAAATAGATCCCACTAGATGCCACCACTAGGAGTTCACGTGCAGCAGCTAAAGAACCCACATGCTGTAATTAAGATCACAGCAACCAAGATCTGGCACAGCCAAGTAAATAAATTAATATTTTTTAAATTGTAATAGCTGCTTTTTATCAAGCTTTTCTCTATGTTGGACATTGCTCAGAGAGTTTGTATTGGAAAAATGTCATGTAATCTTCAAAACAAGCTTATGAGAAGGGTGCTTCTATCAGTTAGGATGTTTTAGGTTGCAAGTAATAATATTTTGTTTAAAAAAAAAAAAGAAGCTAAAAGTGGTTCCGAGACTAAAAGAGTCTGCCGATCAGGATGGCACTCGAAGTTCATGCTGTGAGCTCTCCCTCTGATCCCAGCACATAGCACTCATAGCTAAAATATAAATAGTGAGAAATGAAAAGCCATAGCCACTTTCAAAAGCAAGATAGATATCGCTCTGGACTAGATACAGTAGACAAGAACAAAGAGAAAAGGCTGGAAAAGTTGCAGATCTGATGGGGTTGGGGCCAAGAGGTAGACAGAGGGGGCTGGGAACTCTATCTTGTTGGGTACAAGGGATTAAAAATGCAGGAGGTATGGATTCTGATCCAGGCTCATTGGCCTAGCATGGGGTTTTCCTACCACGGAACAGAATTAGAAAACAAACTGCAATGTACTCTAGTTTATGTTAGGGTTTGCATGAAGTCTATGATTAGGAAGATCAGAGTAGGAAAGAGCAACCTTCCAGCCAGGACCCGGTCAAGCCATCCAGGCTTGTGGATCTGCAACCCTTTCTATCTCCACAAAGAATAGAAGCCTCAACCACCCGAATGAGAGCAGACCCTTGGATGGAGGCCTCAGTGAAGGGGTTGGAGATGACTACAAAAGAGGGATATGGCCTTGAGATGGATGGAGGGGAGCCCCATTCAAGATATTTCTTAAAAGCTAAGTTCCAAAAGATGTGGAGAAGTCTAGCACTAAGAAAGAAAGCCAGCAAAGCCAATATGCAGGAGGCTAATTCACCCCAGAGCAAAGTAGAATAATAAAGCCATGAGAAAATCGTTATTCTGATTATTTGGGACCAGTGACAGATAAAAGAAGAATTAACGTGAATCATAACATTAAGAAATTGTGAAACAGAAACAAGCAGAAACGAAGCAATGTCAGAGGTATTAAAAATAAGAACCTGTTAAAAATGCTGTACACAAGACAGGCATTTAATTTTTTTTCAATAGAAGTGTTAAATGTTAAGAGATAAAGTTAAAGAGATAATGAATACATTGAATGATGGTGCTATTATAATAACTCAGGCAATTAAAGAAATAAAAACGTTAAAGAACTATTAAAAACTGGCTCAAACATGTGTCTAATGAGAGTTCCAAAAGAAAAGAATAAAAGGCATTGTAAGGAAGCAATTTTCAAAGAGATAAGGGCTAAGGATTTTCCAGAATTGAAGAAAAATGTGGTTCCTCAAGTGGAACATGTATACGGAGGGCTAAATAGAATAAAGTTTTTTAGGCTACATCTAATTATATACCTAGTGAAACTAAAGAACATTGAGGATAAAGAAAAAGTCATTCAAAAAAAATTATCAGATGCAAAAATAAAACAAAGACTTCAGGTTTCTCATCACCACACTAAAGGACAGAAGGTGATGGAGCCGAATTTTCAAAGGTCTGAGCAAAAATAAGAGGCAGTCTAGAATTATATCCCAAGCTAAACTATCATTCAAGACTGAAAGTAAGGGACTTCCCTGGTGGTCCAGTGGTTAAGACTCAGCATTTTCAATGCAGTGGACTTGGGTTCAATCCCTAGTCAGAGAACTAACATCCCACATGCCCGTGGCCAAGGGAAAAGAAAAAGGAGAAGAGTGAATGAATAAGTAAGTCAATACTGTTAAAAAAAATGGTTTTAATAAAAGACTGAAAGTTAAATCAAGACATTTTCAAACATAAAAGACTAAATGTTTACCCCACAAGAAAACTAACTCAAAGAAGTGACAAAAATAGTACATTAACAAGAAGAAAAGAGAAATCAAAGGGGAAAAGTGTCATGCAAGAAACAAAGGTGAAACTGGAAATTGGTACAATATGCTCAGGCATTTAATTAATTGCTAAATAATGCTATTCAATTATAATATAATTACTATATATTAACATCTATGGGCTTCCCTGGTGGTTCAGATAATAAAGAATCCTCTTGCAGGTCAGAAGACCCGGGTTCAATTCCTGGGTCAGGAAGATCCCTTGGATCTTCAACAGATTTAGAGGTTCTGTGGGTAAAGCATGCTGAGGTCTTATCTGAAGAAAAAGAGGAATAATTAATAATTTGACTATATCAGAAAAATTAATAGCAAGAGAAACACTAGAAATATAAAGGTCAGTGCTAAAAGAATAGTAATACAATTTACAGTTTCCAGGCTAATAGGAGTAGGGAGAAATGGAAAAAGAAAACTTGATCAATCTAATGACAGCTGAAAAGTAGAAAAATAGGAACTTCCCCCATGGTCCAGGGGCTAAGACTCTGCTCTCAATGCAGAGAACCTGGGTTTGATCCGTGGGCAGGGCACTAGATCCTACATGCCACAACTAAAGATCCCACATGCCACAGCTAAGACCTGGCATGGCCAAATAAATAAACAAACAAACAAGTAAATAAATAAATGGGTGACCTGGCACAGTCAAATGAATAAATAGAAAAGTAGAAACATACAAGTAAAAAAAAAAAACTAAATAAGATGATATACATAGTACGCTAGTAGTCACCATATAAAATGTTAGTAGATCCAATTCATCTGTTAAAGAAATGACTATCAGATTAAGAATTTTTTAATCCAATTACAAGTTGTTTACAAGTGACAGGGAAAATCTAAAATAAAGCAACAACAACGACGACAAAAATACCAAGGAAAAAGTAAAAGAAAGCTAATATATCGGTACTAAAATGAGACAGAATTTGAGGCAAAATAGAAAAATGAAGACAGACAATACATAATGCATTATGATTTTTAAAAGAACACATTCCACCAAAGAAATAGAATAATCATGAACTTCTATGCATCTAAGTATCTTGTCTCAAAATACATAAAGTAAAACCTGGAAGAGTTACTAGACAGTACTGATGGCAAATATCCAATCACAGAAGAGTTGAGTGTACCTCCCCAGAAAAAAATAGGTTACACAGTAAGGATATTGATTATTTGAACCACATAATTAAAATATTGATCTAATAGATAAATCTAGAAACCTGCTCCCAGTAAGTATGGAATATTCATTCTTTTCAGGCACACCAAACACATTATAAAAATTGACTATGCACTAGGTCACAAAGACAGTATTGACAAATTGGAAAAGAACCCATGTCACACAGACTGTTCTCCAATCAGTGCAATTATATTTGAATTCAACAGTAAAAGCAGTTTTAAAATGCATTTAGAAAAGGAAAAACACACTCCTGAACAAAATGGATTAAAAAGAAATTGGCAATAGAAATTTATGAAATATTTAAAAGCAAATGACAGTGACTATACTTCATGTTAAATTTGTGGGACATGATTAAAATCATATCTAAAGGAAAAATTTAGCTTTCAGTGTATTTATTAAAAACCAAGAAAGATTAAAAGTAAATTAATTCTCTGGGAGTCCAGTAGTTAGGACTCTGCACTTCCACTGCATGGGGCCCAGATTCCATCCCTGGTCGGGCACCTAAGATCCCACAAGCCACATGGAGTAGCCAAAAAGAAAAAATGTTTTTATTCAAATTTAAAAATTAAAATTTTACAAAATAAATGAGTTTCTTGTCTAACTCAGGAAGCTGGGAAGTAGAATAAAGGAAGTAGTAAAGATGACAGGAAAAATAAGTGAAATAAAGTATTGTTGGTGTTGTTTAGTCACTAAATTGTGTCCAGTTCTTTGTGACCCCATGGACTGTAGCCTGACAGACTTCTCTGTCCATGGGATTTCCCAGGCAAGAATTCTGGAGTGGATTGTCATTTCCTTTCCAGGGGATCTTCCCAACTCAGGGATCAAACCCACATCTCCTGCTTGGCAGGCAGATTCTTTATCACTGAGCCACCTGGGAACACCCAGAGAAAGTATTAGAGAAGATTAAATCAAAACTTTAAAATGTTAACAAAATAGGCAAATTTCAAACAAGGGGAAAAAAAGATACAATAAAAATTTGAAATCGTAAAAAAAAACCCTATGACCAACTTCATGACAATGATGACATGAACAATTTTCTATAAAAACAGAGACTGAGAAAATTGACAAGAAACACTTTAAAAATTGAATAAAACAAAAAGGTCTCTAAATATTATATATATATATATATTACATATATATATATATATGATATATATGTGTAATAGATTAGTCAAAAACTTCTCCCTCTTCACAAAGATACCAACCCCAGTTACAGAAGCAAGTTTTGGAAAACCTTCAAGAGATAGGTAATTCCTATTTTACACAAACCATTTCAGAGAACTGGGAGATGGGGGACTATCTTCTCAGTTCATAAGGCTGGTGTGATCTTACTACCAAAGATAGACCCAAAAAAATCACACTTCAAACTTAGTTATTAATATGAATTTTTAGAAATCCTAAATAAAACAGAGACAAATCCATTCCAGCAGAATATAACATATGACTTCCTGCTATACCAGAAAGACAAAGAAACTCAATATTAGGAAATCTGTTGATATTATTCAACATATTAGCAGATGTAGAAGAAAATATTGTACAATCATACCAAAAGAATCACAAAAGCATTCAATAACATTCAGCGTCCATTTGTGATTTTAAAAACTCTTAGCAAAATTCAAATAGAAAATAATTTCCACAACCTAATAAAAAATATATCAAAAGCTGCCAGCAAATATTATACTTCATGATGAAATTTTACACTCCTTCCCAATGAAATCAAGAAACAGATCAGAGTGATTCATGGTTCAGATGGTAAAGAATCTGCCTGCAATGTGGAAAACCCAGGTTCGATCCCTGGGTTGGGAAGATCCCCTGGAGAAGGGAATGGCAATCCACTCCAGTATTCGTACCTGGAGAATCCCATGGACAAAGGAGCCTGGTGGGCTGCAGTCCATGGGGTGGCAAAGAGTCAGACACGACTGAGACTTTCACTTTCACTGGCAGCATTATTCAAAACTGTGCTGGAAGTCCAGCTAATTCTAGAGAGACAGAGGTAGAGAGAACTAGAAAGAAAGCTATAAACAAATTTATCGTTATTTGCAAATGATATGCTTATTTGCATAGCAAAATACTACATAGACACTCATGGAGTGAGTAAAGGAATGAGTGAACACAGTTCGGTTCCACTGGATCAGAGAGAAACGGGGGACTTTTAGATCCCTGGAAACTCCGAGCCATGGAAACCCAGCTCCCCTTTTCATTAGACACACAGTGAGTGTGCGTGCATGTGTACTGAGTCACTTCAGTCGTGTTCAACCCTGCGACACTATGGACTGTAGCCCGCCAGACTCATCTGTCCATGGGATTCTCCAGGCAAGAATCCTGAAGTGGGTTGCCATGCCTTCCTCCAGGAGATCTTCCCAATCGAGGGTTCAAACCCAGGTCTCCTGCTTCGCAGGTAGATTCTTTACTGCTGAGCCACCAGAGAAGCCCAGATCACACAGCTCTGCCCCCCAAAAGTCAGGAAAAAGACTCTCAATCACAGATATTTTGCATTAATTTTGGTTTTCAAATATTGTATGGAAATATCATTATCTTGGTTTCTGAGGGTTTTTTTTTTTTGTTTGGTGTCCCCTTAAATTCTGGGAGTGTCTCACTCTCCTCACCCTGGTCCCCACAGAGGCTGACGGAGGGGGCTCTTCATCTAAGATCTACTGCCTGCCTCCTTGGCATCGGTGAGGACTGCGTGAATGTCAGTTTCCGGGGCTAAGATTGGAGAGGATAGAGGAGAGTTGGGGACTCTGGGGGTCTGTGTGAGTATAGCTGTTTTTCAGAAGGTGGTGGAATGGTAGCCCTGTGGGCTGTGGTCCCCCGGAGAGGGCTGGTGCTTCTGAGAAAGCTGCTCAGCTGAGCAGTCAAAAGCACCTGCCCCAGCTGGGTGAAAGAAACCAGCCCCCCTTGCGTTTGGTCCTTGTACATTGACGCTGCCCTCCCCGCCCCCAACCAGTGGATATCAAGCCTCAGGGCTGAGAGGCGCCAGATCTATTAAGGGATCCCCTGCTTGAGCACCTCCCACACATGTGTCACTGCTGTCATTCAGTCAGTCAGACGTGACAAGACAAGGCTGACAGCATTTCTGTCTGAGTCTGAGGAGGTGGGAGGCGGAGTTGTGCCCGTAAGCCAGTTTCACACCAAATGCAACAGTATTAAATAAAGATACAAGCCATATGATGTGGGAGGGAAACAAAAGGGGCCGTCGTGTTGCTGTAACAGGAGGGTTTTGTGGAGGAGGCAGTGCCGGAACTGGGTCCAGGGAAATGAGAGGACCTGGCAGGCAGGTAGGATCCTTCTGGGTGAAGGAACATGTGAGCCTGTAGGACCTAAGAGGCAGAGTGGAGTGAGGGGAGCACAGGAAGGTGGAGGGACACTGGGTGGTTAGATAAGAGGCTGAGGGTCAAGTGAGGGGCTTATGATGCCATGCCAAGGAATGGCGTGAACAGTGGGCAGCCAATGCCGTTCAGGAGGAGTATGGTGCCATGAGATGACCTGGTGGCCATTTGGAAGACTATCTGGATGGGAGCCTCTCTTACTTGCCAGCCACACCTCTCTTCCTCCTTAGACGGTGGGCTCCTGGAAGGCAGGGACTGGTCAGATCCTTCTCACGGTTCCCCGCTGCCCAGCATGTGGCTCAATTCAGCCCAGTGAATGAATGGAGGTGGGCTTTCAGAAGGCCTGAAGTACTGCTCCCTGATCCCTCACTTACTGCAAGAATGATGTCAGGATAGTGTGTTAGGCATTCAGTCGTGTCTGACTCTTTACGACCCCATGGACAGTAGCCCTCCAGACTCCTCTGTCCATGGGAATTCTCCAGGCAAGAATACTGGAGTGGGGTGCCATGCCCTTCTCCAGGGGATCTTCCTCACTCAGGGGTCGAACCCAGGTCTCCCACATTGCAGGCAGATTCTTGACTGTCTGAGCTACCAGGGAAATCCGCCGCAGGGCTGGGGGATTCTGAATTGATGATGTAAATCAAATGCAAGAGAAGCTAAGCTCACTCACTAAGGGGGAGGAGGCATGGTCTGGTTCACTGGATTTCAGAACACTAATTGGCCTGACATTTCTTGAGGCAGGATTTTCAGCAGATGGAGAAGCTTCTCTTTCCTGTTGGCCAACGTGCTTCTGCTCTCTAAGGCCTCTCTCCTACACAACACTGTGATGGTTAATGTAATGGAGCAACTTGGCAGGACCAGGGGTGCCTAGATATTTGGTCAAACATTCTTCTACATGTCTCCGTGGGGGTGTCTTGGGATGAGACGAACATTTAAATCAGCAGACGGAGTCAAGCAGATTGTCCTCCCCAGAGTGGATGGGTCTCATCCAGTCAGTTGGGCCTGAATAGAACAGAAGGCTGACCCTCCCCCGAAAAAGAGAGAATTCCTCCTGGCTGACTGGCTGCAGACGGGATTTTTCCTGCCTTCAGACTCAAACTGAACCTGGCTCTTTCTGGATCTCGGACTTTCAGATCCAGACTGAAACTAACCTATGAGGCTCTCTGGAGTCCCTAGCTTGCTGACTCACTTTGCAGACTGTGGGACTTGTCAACCCCCATCCTTAATCACATGAGCCAATACTTTATAATAATGTTGAAAGTGTGTGCAAGTGTATGTGTATACTGTATACATGTACCGCTGAGTGTGTGTGTGTGTGTGTGTGTGTGTGTGTGTGTGTGTGTAAAATATACATACTGTATATGGGCTTCCCTGGTGGCTCAGATGGTAAAGAATCTACCTGCGATGCAGGAGACTTACGTTCGATCCCTGGGTAGGGAAGATCCCCTGGAGGAGGGCACGGCAACCCATTTCAGTATTCCTGCCTGGAGAATCCCATGGACAGAGGAGCCTAGTGGGCTACAGTCCATGGAGTCACAAAGAGTTGGACACACAACCTAGCATGCATGCATATGCGTGCGAGTATGTACATTGTATGTATGTGTGTATATATGCTACTGGTTCAGTGTCACTGGAGAACCCTAATGAATATAGACAGGCCGACGGACCCTCATGAATATGAGGCTGTTCAGACCGCAGAAGCTTAGAAGAAAGAAAACCACCCACAGGGTGCGACCAGTTCACTTGAAATCTGCATCGAGGTTTGGGTATCAAAACCTCAACTACTTGAGGATTCCCCTCATGGTCCAGTGGTTAAGAATCTGCCTTTCCATCCAGGGGACAAGGATTCGATCCCTGGTCAGGGAACTAAGATGCCACATGCCACGGAGCAACTAAGCCCAAGAGCTGCAACTACTGAAGCCTATGAGCCACAACTAAGACCCAACTCAGAGTGAAAGTGAAAGTAAAAGTGTTTAGTTGCTCAGTCATGTCCAGCTCTTTGCAACCCCATGGACTGTAGCCCACCAGGCTCTTCTGTCCACAGAATTCTCCTGTCAAGAATACTGGAGTGGGCTGCCATTTCCTTCTCTGGGGATCTTCCTGAGCCAGGGATCAAACCCGAGTCTCCTAAATAAATATTTTTTTTTAAAAAAGGGAGGTGGTTAGTTTGCCTCTATGGTAGAGGTATTTCCTAAATAACGCTGCAACATCTCTCACCTCCCATGTTACTCATGCAATGTGACTTCAATAGTCGTCCTTCTGACAGGCTGGATCTATGTTTCCCACCCCCTGAAACTAATCAGGTTTAGGGACAGCTCCAACCACAAACCAGAGTTCAGTGCAAGTAATGCTGTGTGACTTCTGAGCCTGGGTCATGGGAAGGATAGTGCTTCCACCCCGTTGGTGCTGTCTTGAGAAAGTTTGCTCTGGAGAAGTCAGCCATAATGCTGTCAGAAAGCTCAAACCAGCCCACACAGAGAGACCACATGGAGAGAAACTGAGGTCCCCAGCCAACAGTCAGCAGCCACCACCTGACATGTAAGTGAATGAGTCTTTAGAAGACCTTGGGAATCTTAGGGACAGGATGAAGTCCCTGGGTCCTCAGACTGTCGTATTACCATCTCATGGTGTTCCACCATGGGGAAGAGGAGAGATGACAGGAGGAAGGAAAGAAGGAAGGGAGGGAAGGAGGGAGGGAGCAGGCAGGATTGCAGCCCAAAGCAGCTGTGGATAAAAGAGACTGTTCTTAGCCTTCCTAAAGGGTACTCACCCCATCCTGGTGTGACAAATGAGTCTCTGCCTGCCCTAATGACAAGGTCAACCTGGTCAGACAGCAGCACCGGGATTGTTAGGAAGGTCTTTGTGTTCTAATGACCATCCTCCAGTGGCAAAGCCAAGCGGGCCTGAGAGTGCTGGCAGCCTGGTCCAGAGTGTTCAGCTTGAGCTCTGTGCACAGAGCAAGCATCACTCACTAAGCCCAGAGTCCTTTAGGGAAAGAAAACAATTGTTGGAGCCCCAGGACACGATCAGGACAAGAGGATTACAATGGGTTGGAAGCCAAACCACCCAGGGACATGTGTCACGGGCAAGTGGCAGGCACAGAAGCACTGGGTCCTAGAGGAGTGGGCTTGACGGGCTGCAGGCAATGCCTCTGCCTGCCACCCTCCAGCTGCCCCGCTTTGATTGGCTCACATGGCCGTGCCCATGAAGAAGCACCTACCATGGGTAGGTGGCAAGGGCCCATGTTACCCGCATCATCCCTAGGTGTGACATGGGGGGAGGGGGTCTCAGGGGTGGGGTTCTAGTTCACACTCAATGAAGAGGAAAGTGACAGAATCATGTTAGTTGGCTGAACCAACCCTTCCTGTTCCCTTTTCAACCCTTTCCAGGGCCCCTCCCCCAGGAAGTATCTTACCCACCTGTGACTTGGCACCTGCCAGGGGACCAGCTGGCCAAGGTCATGCTTCACTGAAGCTTCCCAGCTCAGCCCCCGGCTTAGACACTGGAGCCAACCTTGGTCCATCTGACTATGCTCACAGCCAAGCAAATGAAAGCCTGGCCCTTGCAGCCCTGAATCAGACGCCTTCCTGCTTGTCAAAGCAGGCGGGGTCCATGGAAGCCTTAACAGGTGCTGACAGTCAGCCTAGAAGCCAGCCCATGGAGAGGATCCAGGTTGCCTGATCACAGGACCACACGGTAGATGTACCTCCATGAGCCTCGCCTCTCCTCTGATGAGTGGGACTCAACTGGCCCAGGGATGGTGGGGGGAACACTCCAGTATTCTGGCCCAGAGAATTTATTCTTTTAGAATCCTGGCTCCCAGGATGTCCCAGCCCTGCATTCTGAATTGATGATGCAAGCAGAGCATTGGCACAGCAGCTCCATTCCACACACCCCTGATCCTGGTGCTGGATGTGTCAGGTACCTGCCAGCACACTGCTGACAGCCAGAGCTGGAAACCTTCAGGCCCCGGGACAGCTGTGTCACCCAGTGAAGTCTTCACCCCAGACTCACGTCACATCTTGAGGTCAGAAAATGTGTGGGGCCAAGTCAGCTTGGCTCAGCTGGAACCTCGGTTCTCAGAATTCCCTTTCCTGTGTACTTCCAAGTTCAGTGTAGTGCAGTGCTGTCACTTCAGTCCTGTCCAACTCTTTGCAACCTTATGGACTGTAGTCCACGAGGTTCCTCTGTCCATGGGATTCTGCAGGTAAGAATACTGGAGGGGGTTTCTGTGCCCTTCTCCAGGGGATCTTCCCAACCCAGGGATCTAACCTGTGTCTTCTGAGGCTCCTGCATTGTAGGCAGATTCTTTACCGCTGAGCCACTGGGGGAAGCCCGCTTACAAGTTGAGGATGGCATGAGATGCATGAGATTTGGGAGGCAGAAAGACTCCAGGCAGTCTTGCCGTTCACACACAACCGTCTCTCATTGGCTGACGAGGGGGAGCACCTGGCTTATCTCCTCCAGCTCCTCCTGGCTCTCTTCCTTCCATTTTTCTTTGTCTTGGGCCAGGTGTATGTTCAGCTTGGCAATAAAGGATGCCAGCTTCTCCCCCACATCACCTGTGTCATCGAGACTGGAGGACACAAGAAACAGACACAATCAACCGTGTGCTGGTACGTATCAGACAACCAGCTCTCCGGGTGCAGTTCCACAGTGAATCTTGGTTGACACTGTTTATGATAACAAGCAAGACAAAAGTGAAACAACGAAGATGGGTGAAGAATTTCACCTGCTCATCTGTGTTGTAAGCTATATCTGTGCTAGGTTGAAAAGTAGTTTTGAATACCAAAGGAGTATTTCCTTTATCCACCGTGTAACTGCTACAAATATTAGACATTTTTAAGTTTAACTTGTTTTATTAATGTTCTGTCCATCAACTTCTTAGGTCTGGGCAACTAATAAAATAATTCATCAAGGCCTGATTTGAGTATTTGCCAATTTCAATGATATAAATATCCCCACAGGGGCTAATTGCAAGCTGTCAACATGACACCACTGAACATGAAGTTGGGAAGAGGGGTCCAGTAGCATACCTCTAAACAGTAGTTCCACCACACAGATAAAGTCTATATAAATTATTCCAAGAGCATAGGTTATAGGACATAGCAGAATAATTAGGAAGCAATGAGCTTTATTTTAAATGCAATTTATTTAATTGTAAGTTCATATAATTTAATTGTTATAATAACTGTTTAACAACTGGATCACAGAATTCCTAAAACTTTAATAATCAGCTCTCACAAGACAGTCTTACAAGCTCTGGAACGTCACTGGTTCTGGCTGTCTTCATGGTTTCCAACTTGTCTTTGCTTTTCCCAGGTTCACCTCCAATTCTCCTCTCCACCAGTTGGCTCTGCGGGCTGCAGGTGACTTCAGACCCAATTCAGGCACAGAAGCAACAACCTTACGCAGAGGTCTTAACTGGCTCCCACAATTGCATAAAGGCAACTTCCTATAATATCTCTCTATTTCTAGAAAACTTCACATTTTTCAGCTTCTATGATTGAGCCCTGACTGACATAGAAATAAGGGGAATTTGTGAAGCGAAGAGGATACTGGCCACCCCTGAAGTAAGACTCCAGGGATCTGTGACCATTTCTCAATATTGCGAGGGTGCACCCATCTTCAAAGCTGCTCCTATGTCAGACATCCCCACACATCCCCAAGAAAGCACACACTCTCCCTACTGGCCTGGGATGGAAAGATGCAGAATCAGGGCTTGGACCATTATTCCCACCCTGGCAGAGCAGCCAGAGCAATAGGGACAGGGTGATCTAAGACAAGCCCTGAGAGGCTGTCTCAGCAGCAAAGCTGACTAGGCCTCAGTTTGGGCCTCAGTGAACCTCTGGGGTGTCCCAAGATGCCAAGATGTATGGGGAACACAGCCAAGAGTCCTTATAGCAACTAATCAGGGTGGAAGGGTTGTCCTTGGTTAGCACTTATTCACTCAGTCATTCATGCATTCACACATATCCCTTTTGGTGCCAAGAAAGCCTTGAACTGGACTCTGGGGACACAGTGATAAAAAATAGATACTTTTCTTTTTTTAATTTTATTTTATTTTTAATTGGAGGATAATTACTTTAGAAGTATAATGATGGTTTCTGCCAAACATCAATACGAATCTGCCATAGGTATATATATGTCCCCTTCCTCTTAAACCTCCCCACCCACCCCTGTAGGTTGTCACAGAGCTCTGGCTTTGGGTTCCCTGCATCAAACAGCAAATTCCCACTGGCTATCTATTCAATATATGCTTTGCTCAAATACATCGTGGTACCCTGGAATGGACTCTGGAACAGTAAAACAGCATTGGTAGAAAAACTGGTAAAATCCATGTAAAGTCTCTAGTTCAATTAATGGGGCTTCCCAGGTGGCTCAACGGTATCGAATTAGTCTGCCAGTGCAGAAAATGTGGATTTGATCCCTGGGTCGGGAAGATCCCCTGGAGGAGCGCATAGCAACCCATCCCAATATTCTTGCCTGGGAAATTCCATGGACAGAGGAGCCTGTCGGGATACAGTCCATGGGGTTGTAAAGAGTCATATATGACTGAGTGACTGAGCACAAGCAGAAGTTCAGTTAATAGCACTGTATCAATGTCAATGTCTTCATTTTGACAGAAGTACTGAGTTACATAACATGCTAGCATCAGAGGAAGTGAGTGAAGGGGGTACAGGGACTGCCTGTACTATCTTTACAATTTTTGTGTAAACCAGAATTACTCCAAAATAGGTTTTATTTTAAAATGTGGGAAAAAAAATAGACACCCCCAACTTTACCCACCCACCAAGGCCCGGAACAATCAGATGGAAAACAGACCAGAGCAAGACAAGGCTTCACTTCTAGGAAGGGGGCGGATGACTGAGTTATTCACTAGAGCTTGGAGAAGAGATGAAGCCCAAAACTTGAACAAAGACTCAGGCACTGGGCTCAGAAACTAATCAGAGCAGGAAAATGGAGACTTGAAGGGTCAGGGCCTCTTCTTGGCTTCTTGTAAGTGCAACGGGATACTTGATCAGGCAGAATTGAAACATTCCTGGCGGTGAAATTTAAACGTTGCAGTTACTTCTCCATGTAGGTGAATTGTTCTGGGAAAACTCCTCTGGCCCCTGTATACAATATAAAACCCATTGCCTTTCAAGGGAGGGCTGCAACTGGACAGATTTCTGGCTAACACATTGACTGTTCCTGCCAACACTCCTTGGCAAGCGGAAGGTGTCTTGGAGATTGGCTCCTGGGGTAGCTTCTCAGCAAATATGCCAACGTTGACCTCTTCCACAGTGAAGTTCAAACCTATCGGAATCTTTGATGATCCTGACTAAGATCAATCAGCAAGAAATGACACTGCGAGGCTGAGAGCCACCCTAAGGGGATGGGGCAGCCTTGAGGGGTGACCCAAGCTAGTGTGAGAGAGTGTTGGTCTTGTCACTGTGTTTGGCTGAGGCTAACAGAACCCCCACTCTCAGCCCACCATGTGACAAGTATGTGGTTAAGAACACAAGGGTGAACAAGAGAACTGTTGGCTCAGGAGTCCCATGTGGAGTGCCTTGAATCCAGAGTAGCACAAAGGAAAGAGGATCTTTCCTGAGAATGACTTGATCAGTGAAGGGATCTGAACCAGCAAGTGGGACAGTACGAGCAAGGACAGGAGAACATTGCCTTGTGCCGGACCAGTTTCCAACAACTATTTTGTGTTGCAACAGCAACAACGGCAGCTGATACCAGCCTGTCTGTTGGTAGACTGGTTGTGGTTCCTAGTTCTGTCAACACAAGCAACCAGAAGACAGACTGACCATTTTGGACGGAGTGTACTCTAAGATGGCTTTTATAATCCCAAAACTCTGAGAGATTTGTTAAGATTTTTTTAAATATGGCAAGCAGTGGGCTAAAACCCATTTTTAGTTAAAAGTATGAAATGTGACCAAATTCACACCCACACTTAGGAAGCTGAGCATCTCAGTTGTAGAAACTCAACTCACTTCAGAATCCTTCCTTGATCAATCTCCACTGCTTCATCTATCCCAGAAGGGTTGGCTTAGAGTTTTGAACCCAAGACTTTAAAAGCATACTTGATGTCTTCAAAATAGAAACAAGCACCAACAGTTGATGCCTATGGCTTGGAGGTGGAAGATGAGGCTACAGATTGAAGAAGGTAGAAGAAGGGCTCCAGCTGTTGGCAGAATCCTCAGGCTGGGTCCTTGTTGCCATGGAGAGATGCCTCTTGGGCTTCCAGAAGCATCTTTTTCAGGCACAACTCTGCTCTCTCTGGATTAAAAAGGCAGCAGACACCTGATCTCCTTAACCACTGCTGCCCAAAAGTGTCGGCCAAAGTCATAGATTCTGAAGGTAATTGGTCTGAAAGAGTTTAGAGCAGATGGTGGGCTCCCTGAGGCAAGGAACTCCAAACCCTCTTCCTCTGAGTGCCCTCTGGTGTGTCCAAGGTCAGCCTCTCCGACATCCCAGGATGGATCTGCCAACTTAAGCCCTGCCATCTGCCTGGGTCTCAGTTAATCCATCAGGACCACCGGGCTACAGGGACATAATCCACAGCTTATCCTCCAAGATAGGGTTGGGGGAAGGACACAAGGAAAGAGACAAGAACTTTGGAGTCAAACAGACCTGAATCCCTTTCCTAACTCTCTTCTCTCTCTTTAACACTAGCTCAGTGTGACTTCAGGCAGGACACATAACTCCTCAGTGGGCCCCAGTGTCCTCATCCTTTAGATGGGACAATACTACTAACAACCTCATTAGAATCTTAACAATTGCATATGAAAATGCATGTGCTTAGTAGAGTCTGGCCTTAGAAGGCACTCAAAAACTGTGAGCTATTTGAATGTGCTCAACACTTCGTTTTCAAATTCTCTTACCCCATTTTCTGCTTGATCCTCACAGCGATTCTATGAAGAAGATGAAGTATATATTTATTTTATTTTATTTATTTTTGGCTGTGCTGGGTTAACATTACTGTGTGGGCTTTCTCTAGTTGTGGTGAACAGGGGCTACTCTCTAGTAGTGGCACATGGGCTTCTCACTACAGTGGCTTCTCTTATTGCTCTAGAGCACTTAGGTTTCAGTAGTTGCAACACATGGGCTCAGTAGATGCAGCTCCCAGGCTCTAGAACACAGGCTCAATGGTTGTGGTGCATGGGCTTTGTTGCTCTGCAGCATGTGGGATCTTCCTGGACCAGGGATTGAACCCGTGTTTCCTGCATTGGCAAGTGGATTCTTTACCACTGAGCCACCAGGGAAGCCCTCCTGAAGTATACATTTTTGTTCCCAGTTTCAGTTGGGGAAACTGATCAGTCCTGTGCCTGAGATCACACAGAGTTAGTGACAGGGCCAGGACTGAAATCTACCCATGGCTGCTTTAAGTTACATCATCACATTTTCACTTGCTCCTCCCCCCAAGCCCTGAGCCTTCCCTCCACCCATCACCTTCTAAAAGGGATCAAGAGAGATGAAATCCCAAGGCTCTCATCATTGAATTCACTTTATGTGACATTAAAGAAAGCAGCTTTGAGGGATAAAGTGGCACAGCTTTTTGCCATCATTTTCCTTGAGAAGGGTTTCCACAGAGAAAGCTCCCGTTTTCTGGAAGGCCAGCCCCCAGCTCCCTCACTAGGGAGCAGCCATGCACCACTAGAGCAAGAGAAATAAATCTGCTTCCAATCTGCTTCGCTCCAGTCCAGAGACCAGGAAGGACCTGCTGCTCCAGCCCCCCCATGGAGGCTGCATGAGCATGTACTAGGCAGGATTAAGTGTGTTTGTGGGAAGAAAGCAGAAAGACAGCTACTCTCATAATCAAATGGGGATCTCGTGTGTGCTCTAGGGAAGCCAGTGCCACTAAGGGAAGTTCTTCTGCCTGCACCAGAAGCTGGAGAGTGCCTGCTGAGTGACTGCTCAAAGAAAAGTGACTGTTATTCATCTCTATTCCCCAATGAGGAAGGGAGGCCTGGACCTACTGTTCTCATCAGGACCATGGAGAGCTTCCTACTCATGGGCTTATAGAAGGGTTAGATAGCACCACCGATTCAAGGGATGTGAATCTGAGCAAACTCCTGGAGATAGTGAAGGACAGGGGAACCTGGCATGCTGTAGTCCCTGAGTCACAAAGAACTGGACACAACTTAGTGACTGAATAGCAACAACAATAGAGGGCAGCTGGGCTCTCAGTCTGGCAGAAAGAAGGAAAGAGACAGAGAGAAAGGATTATAGAAAGAAAAAACCCAGAGCAGAGTGAAAGACAAAAAAACAGAGAGAGAGTTAAAGAAGAAACAAAAGACAGTGAGGGGCAGAGAAGACAAACAAGCAGAGATAGAGTACAAGTCATAAAGATAGACTAAGAGATATACACAGAGAAAGAGAGACAGAGGTAGAGACTGAGAGAGACAGAGACTAAGACTGGGAGGAAAAGAGACAGAGAAGAAGACGGAGATGGAGGTAAGGATGGAGGTGGGCTGGGGGTGCATGTGGGGATGGGAGTGGAGGGTTAGAGATGGGGATAGAGATGTGAGAGGGAGGTCGCATTGAGTAAGGACTTGGATAGAATTTTAAATCTTAGGTTTAAGTCCCAATTCTTAACAAAGCATCACAAATAATAGCTAGCATATATTGAGCATTTAACCTATGTGCCAGGTTAAGCACATAAACTAAGGTCAGGACTTCCAGGCATGACAGGCTTTGATCTTAACAACAACACTACAAAGTGAGTATTGAAATTGTCCTAACTTTTCAGGTGAGGAAACAAACCACTCCAACTAGGATTCCACATTCAAGGACACCCTCATGTCAATACTCTGTAATAGAACTAGGATCTTTTCTCATGAAAGCCATGCATAGTTTTTGATTCAGTGTGTGTTTATGCTCAGTCGTGTCCTACTCTTTGTGACCCTATGGGCTGTAGCCCACCAGGATCCTCTGTCCATGAAATTTTCCATGCAAGAATACTGGAGTGGGTTGCCATTTCCTCCTCCAGGAGATTTTCTCGATCTGGGGATCGAACCTGAGTCTCTTGCATCTCCTTCATTGACAGGGGCATTTTGTACCATTGTGCCACCTGGGAATCCTGGCTTTTTACTACTACCATTAAAAATGCTTTCTACATTCTTAAATATATCTATGAAGCAGCTGGCTTACAGACGACTCAGACTCATCTTTGCCTACTGCATTTAACTAAACAAATCTTGACATACCAAGATTGTTCTGGCCTCAGGACCTTTTTACTTGCTATTCTTCCTACCTAAAACTCTGCTCCCCATATGAAGGAGTCTTCATTAATAAGACTTCTTCACTGCATTCAAATTATTTGAGTATCACTACTCGAAGTTCCAGCATCACTACTTCACTCTGAGTATCCGCATACAATCATTCTATACCCACTCACCAGGATAATCTTATTTGTTTATTGTTTTCTGTCTTTCCCATTGGAATATAACCACATCATGGGAGGAACTCTATTCATACTTGAGTTTCTAGCTCCTAGAGGAAGGCACCCAATTAATATCGCTGAATGTGGGTTTTTTGTTTTTTGTTTTTTCTGGCCATGACAAGTGGCTTGTGAGATCTCAGTTTTCCAACTAGAGATTGAACCCAGGCCTCTGCAGTGAACGCACCGAATACTAACCACTAGGTTACCAGGGAACTCCCAGTATTGTTTTAATGAAAATTATAATGAACTGTTTTTCCTGGAACCAAAGACTATGGATCAGATGGTGCCTAGGAGTTAAGAGCTTTAAGTGAGAAACTAAGCAAACAGTTCTCCTGAGTTCATCTGAGACCCATGCTGGAGGCCACATGGGTGCTAAAAGGGATCTTCTATAGATCTGATATTTTTTTCTAGGCTATGAATCCCAGAAGAATCATGAGAAGTAACATGATGGAGACATCACAACATCTCCATCAACCGGCCATCTCTAGTGGATGATGTGGTTAATTCACTACATTCTAGTAGCGGACACCATGGCGCACTCCCCAGATTCCCCCAACAGGCCAAGGCAAATACTCATTTCCCCAGCTTCTGGGACTGTTGGCGGTTGATGACTCTCAGATGAATTATTCTCCTGGAATTTCCCTCAGCAGAAGAGAGCAGTTTTACACAAGGTCACCCCTTCCTCCCCAGGGGATTGTTGTTGTTGTTATCATTTAGTCGATAAGTTGTGTCCGACTCTTTGCGACCCCACAGACTATAGCCTGCCAGGCTCCTCTGTCCTTGGGATTTCCCAGACAAAAATATTGGAGTGGGTTGCCATTGCCTTCTCCAGGGGATCTTCCCAATCTAGGGATCAAACCCGTGTCTCCTTCATGGGGAGGCTGATTCTTTACCACTGAGCCACCGGGGAAGCCCCACCTCCCCTGCATCCAATGATTGGTCAGTGTCAAGTACCCAAGGGCCAGCGCCTTTGCCTCAATCCAAGACAGTGCTAAGGATCATCCTTACTCCAAATCTCCCTATTGGGATCAGCCAAAGGGCTCGTCAGGGCTCATCACAGCTCAACTCCTTTCTCTTCTCAGTTACCAGTCCTTTGCCCCTCCCCCAAGATATAGATAACAAAGACACTCCCTTATAAATCTTCAACATTCATAAATACATCTCAGAGTCGTGTCCCAGGGAATTCGACCCAAGGCACCATAACTGCTCACACATCCCAAGAGATCTCTGGGCAACAGCAAGGAGACTAATTTGTCCTCAGAGTAATTACTTAGTCCCCTTTGGTGTCTTCCCATCCTTAGGTACCAGTTCCTTCTCCCAGGGACACTCAAAACAAGTCAGATCACTCTCCTCCCAGCCAGCCTCTCAGATATTTGAAACTGGACATCATTACCACTTACCTAGATGGGAGCAGTCTTTTCACAACGTGCACATATATCAAATCATCACAATGTCCGTTTTAAATATCTTATGATTTTATTTGTCAGCTGCATCTCAGTAAAACTAATCAAATGAAAGACATTGGCCATCATTTTCTGAAACCCTCCAGTTATCCTCTCCAGGCTCATTGACCCCTCTTCCTTCAACCGTTCTGACACTGAGCACCCATGTCTTCCTGCCTGCCCTTACAAATTCCCCATACCCTCATGGAAGAGTATCAACAACGAAAAAGAGAAACTCTGCCCCATGTCTACGGAGCACCCTTTCTTTCCCGCCCACCACAACCACACAGCATGGCCATCTTGATGCTAGAGGCCAAATCACCCTTGAGCTTAGATACATATGGAGTTTTCCATCAGACACTTTTCTCTTTTGTTGTAAACTAAAAATTTTGGCCGAAAAGAATCTGGCTTTTACGTCACCCCACAGGGGTAGTAGCCAAGAATCTCACCAGTAGCAAAGACAATCTTCTTTTCTATCTCTGACTTTGGTCGAGTCGCAAATCTAATGGATATTGCACTGTTGGGGGGATAAGAACACATTGTAAAGCAGGCTATTGTCTTTAAGGAGAGGGGGGGAATCTCATATTAACGGGCAAAACACATGTTACTATGGCTACAGTTTTTAAAAGATTCTGAGCAAGCCAAATGTCTTCTATTATTCATAAAGAAAAGATAATGTTTTGTCATCAACTCATGATGTGCCCCACATCAAGACGCAGTGACTTTTATCTGGATGTGTGGAAGGGAACAGCAGCTCAATGTATTTTGTCAGCATCATTAGCTGCTCTGGAGAGAGTATTGAAACACTGGTGATGATGGAGCACCTATAATGCTGCAAACAAGTTCTTCTGATGTGCTAATTTTCTCCATGTTTTGCCATCTAACTCAGGGATCCAGGCTGTACATCAGCACCACGGTAATGCAGTGATCAGTTCTAAGTATCCTGCTTCCGCTAAGACAACAGGCTTGGAGAGGCCCCCCTCTCCGAGTAGATTTGCACTGAAACCTGAAGGGCTTTTGACTGTCTCAGGCTCCAAGATGCCAGACAGGAGTGGAGGGAGGGTATGGAGGGGAAGGAAGGGGAGCTTTCAGAGTGTAAAAAGTTTCTTCAGAGGAGTATAGCCTACAGAAGGAAATGAGAGGGATGATATGATCAGAAAGGAGGCAGGGGCATTTCCCTGGTGGTCCAGTGGTTAAGAATCTGATTTCCAATGCAGGGCAATTGGGCTCGATCCCTGGTCAGGGAACTAAGATTCCACATGCTGCAATTCAACCCAGGAACCACAAATAGAGAGTCCTTGTGCCTCAACAAAAGATCCCACATAATCCAAGGAGGATCCCATGTACTGCAGCTAAGACCTGACATGGCCAAATAAAGAGATACATAAATAAGTAAATATTTTAAATAATATAATCTGCTACATTTGTCTCTTTTAAAAGATCAATACAACAGACTAGATTTACCTGGCTCATTTTTCTCACACCAAGAAAGTTGAATCTCTAAGTCTATGATTAGAGAAGAGGTCTGAGCTAGAAGTATAAAATCTGGAAGTCCTCAGCAAGTCAATGATGTTTTAGGACATAAGAAAGGATGAGATCACCAAGGGCACAAGAATAGCTAGGAAAGGGAAGAGATACCAAGATTGAGCCCTGGGGTACTCCCACATATCAAAGTCAGGGAGATGGAGAGGAGCCAGTTAAGGAAACTAAAAAAGAGCAGTTGGTGAGATGGGGTGAAACCTAAGAAAATGTACATCCTGAAACCCAGGGGAAAGAGGGCTTCAAGTGAAAGTGTTAGTCACTCAGTCATGTCCAACTCTGTAATCCTACGGACTGTAGCCCGCCAGGCTCCTCTGTCCCTGGGATATTCCAGGCAAGAATATTGGAGTGGGTTGCCATTTCCTTCTCCAGGGAATCTTCCTGACCCAAGGATCAAATCTGGGTCTTCCACATTGCAGGAAGATTCTTTACTGTCTGAGACACCAGGGAAGCCCTAAAGGGCTTCAAGGATGGAAGGAAATCAACCAGTGGTTCTTGCAGCCAATAGGGAGACATGGAGTATTTGCATCCAGCCAAGAGACATCAGGTCTGAGCTGTGTTTTAGAAGGAAACCCAGATGTGATGTGTAGACCAATTTGGAGATAAGGAAAAGATGGACACAAATCAAACCATTCAATTCTAAAGGAAATCAATCCTGAATATTGATTGGAAGGACTGACGCTGAAGCTAAAGCTGCAATACTTTGGCCACCTGATGCTAAGAGCCGACTCATTGGAAAAGACCCTGATACTGGGAAAGATTGAAGGCAGAAGGAGAAGGGGGTAGCAGAAGATGAGATGGTTCAATAGCATCACCAACTCAATGGATATGAATTTGAGCAAACCCCAGGAGATAGTGGAGAACAGAGGAGCATGGCATGCTGTAGTCCATGAGGTTGCAAAGAAACGGACATGACGTACTGACTGAACAACAGCAATGAAGGAGGATGCTAGAAGAACAAAGCTCAGTTTAATAAACAAAAACAGTTTTTTACAAGGACCATTAAACTTCTTTACTGTCTCTCAGTTCAGTTCAGTTCAGTCACTCAGTCGTGTCCGATTCTTTGCGACCCCATGGACTGCAGCACACCAGGCCTCCCTGTCCATCACCAACTCCCTGAGCTTGCTCAAACTCATGTCCATCGAGTCAGTGATGCCATCCAACCATCTAATCCTCTATCATCCCCTTCTCCTCTTGCCCTCAATCTTTCCCAACATCAAGGTCTTTTCCAATGAGTCAGTTCTTCGCATCAGGTGGCCAAAGTATTGGAACTTCAGCTTCAGCTTCAGCCCTTCCAATGAACATTCAGGACTGATTTCCTTTAGGATCGACTGGTTTGATCTCCTTGCAGTCCAAGGGACACTCAAGAGCGTTCTCCAACAACAGAATTCAAAAGCATCAATTCTCCGGTGCTCAGCTTTCTTACTGCCTCTATTTGGCCCCAATTTATTCTTTATAAGGATTCTTGGCACTACTCCCTACATTTGTCAAAAGTCTTTTAAAAAATAATAAATGTTGGGGACTGCCCTGGCGGTCCACTGTTTAATATTTCTCCTTCCAATGCAGGGGATGCTGGTCCCTGGTCGGGAGCTAAGATCCACATGCCTGGCGACCAAAAAACCAGAACATAAAACAGAAATAATATTGTAACAAATGCAATAAAGACTTTAAAAAATAATAATAAATTATTTTTTATTTGTTATAAAATAAAGCCTGTGGGCAGACTCCTGTGCCGGGTCCCCTGAAGGAAGGGTTAAATGTTCCCAAGCTTGTTAGGGATGTTTTCTTGGCTTCTCCAGCCCTGCTTTTACACAGCGCCCACTACAAGGACCCTGCTCCCTCTTTGCTGCCTTCTTTCACTTCTTGTAACTGATTTGATTCTCACCATGTTTGCTCTGTGACCTGTAAGGAAAACATGGTCTCCTGGACAAACAGGCCAGGGATTTCACTGCTGTCTGTCCCCTGGAAGTGCAGTTTTAAGGCATCATTAAAGTACCAGCCAGCAGGACATCTGTGTTGAGGCATATCGTACAGTCCACTGGTTGTGTTGGCTGATGTCTGAGCCTTCATCTGGGAGCTTGCATTGCAATGCACTGAAGGTTGTATCCTGTCAAGGTTCATTTGTTGGACTCCCCTGAGTGGTTCAGTGGTAAAGAATCCACCTGCCCATGCATGAGACAGGGGTTTGATCTCTGATCCGGGAAGATCCCACGTGCCATAGAGCAACAAAGCCCATGCGCCACAACTACTGAGCTCACATGCGCTAGAGCCAGTGCTCTGCAACAAGAGAAGCAATGAGAAGCCCTCTCACGGCCAGCCCCCAGCCTCCACAACTAGATCAACAAAGACCCAGCACAGCCATAAATAAATAAGCAAATAAATTTTAAAAAAAAAGATTCATTTGTTGATACCCTACCCGCCTCCAATGTTATGGTGTTAGAAAGTGGGCCCTTCGGGGAGTGATTGGGTGGAAGCTTTGCGACTGGAACTCATGCCCATATAAAAGGGGACTATCTCATTTAATTCTTACAATAGCCCTAAGATTAGGGAGCTTCCACTGTTATATTATCTTTCTGGAGGTTAAGAAACTGAAATGCAGAGAAGCTAAATAACTTGCCCCAAATCACATGGCTGTGTATAGTGGTTCCAGAACATAGAACAGAGGCAGCCCAATTTCCAGGCCTTGTTCCTAACCAGACTTTAAAAAATAATACCAAACTATTTTTTATTTGTTATAAAATAAAGCCTGTGGGCAGACTTCTGTGCTGGGTCCCCTGAAGGAAGGGTTAAATATTCTCAAGCTTGTTGGGGATGTTTTCTTGGCTTCTCCAGCCCTGCTTTTACACGGTGTCCTCTGCAAGGACCCTGCTCCCTCTTTGCTGCCTTCTTTTACTGGGATCAACCAGACCAAGAGGACATCCTCACCCCAGTACCATGTGGCACCACAATGGAGCCTGAAGCAAAATCTACTCTCTTCCACAAAACTAGATTTTGAAAATGTTACTGATGCATTTGCTTCTGTTAAAGCTGGAAGAGAGGAACTATAATTCTGGATTGAGTAAAAATAAAATGTTTAAACTTGAAACAATGTTGTCAGTGTTAATACACCTACTTCTCTATTTTTCAATATTTAAATGAACCCTTTACAAGGACACATAAAAGCACACACATCAGAATGCACATTTTCCCGTTGCCTTGGCTCTGGGATGGCTCAGCACCACACTGTCAGAGCTTGTCTCTGTGGAAAATTGTGAAATTTTGTTCACCATGGATTTTTTTTGCCTTAATTTTGATTTTTTAAATGTCCTTTCTTTTGGTTCCTGAGTTTGGAGGCACCCCTTAAGTTTTTCATCTATGGCAAGTGCCTCACTCACCTTTCCCTGGCACCAGCCCCAGGGGACCTGGCCAAAGAGCTAGGCGAGTCCTCAGCATGGCTGGAGTTGTGGGTGAGTATGGGAAAGTCAGAAGAAAGGGCTTTGGAAAAATCCTGAAAGTCTTTCTATGCTGTAGCTAGGAGTTCAGATTTATTCTGTGTGTTACAGGGAGCCATTGAAGTATTTTAATGAAGAGAGGAACAGGGACAGATTTGTGTCTTAGAAAGATCACCATGGGGACTTCCCTGGTGGCCCAGTGGTTAAGAAGCCTCCTACCAATGCAGGGAACATGGGTTCGATGCCTGGTCTGGGAACTAAGAGCCTACATGCCAAGGGGCAACTAAGCCTGCATGCTGCAACTGAGTCCTCAAACTCTAGCGTCCATGCTCTGCAACAAGAGAAGCCACCGCAATGAGAAGCCCGTGTACCACAACTAGAGACTAGCCCCCACTCGCTGCAAGTAGAGAAAGACTGTATGCAGGAATGAAGAGCCTGTATGCTGCAATAAAGACTCAGCCCAGCCCCAAATAAAAAATTAATTAATTAATTAGAAAAGAAAAAGAAAGATCACCCTGGCTGCTGACCTGGAGGCAAAGAGAGCTTCAAGCAGACTGATGCGTTGATCAGGCAAGAAGGGCCAGGAGCTGTGTACTCAAGGGCTGGAGTCATGGGGTGGGTGTCACGACCAGGATTCCCAGCACTGAGCAGTAGGAGGCTGAGTTGGAGCCAACCAGGGTACTCACCCAGAGTCTGGGAGGCTGAATCATGGCTGGCATCAGTGGAAGCTGGGTGTCAACCAGGCAGGGGACATGAATGCAGACAAGGCACTGACAAGTTCCTTTCCACCAACTTTGCACCTTTATTGGCTTTAGAGTGATGAGCAGCCAGAACCCCACATTCGGTAACAATTCTAGCACCTGAAATCAAACACATAGTCTTCTCAGTTGTATGGGAACTCCAATATGGGCAGATGAGGAACCAGAGGGCATCAGAGACAAGTAAACAGCAGACCCTTCACTTTTAATTTCCCATCACTGGCATCCAGTGGCACACATTTCATCCAAAGGACCCAGAAGGACCTGAGGCTCCCCCTGCCTGACTCGTGAAAGTCCACAAAACCACACTGAAACCCTAGTAAATAAATAATATCACCAAAGGCAGCATGCGAGGCATCAACTCAGTTGCTCCAAATGCTTTTCTTTGTTTTCCTCTTGGCATAATTTTATACTTACCATCCTCCTCACCTGTCCCCAAAGACAGAGACTCAGCTAAGATTTACCTTCAAATTTTGATCCAGGGAACTTCAGCCCAGGTCATAGGATGATGGCAGTGACCCAGCCAGAAAAATTCCTGAAGATAGTCTTAAAGAGGAGAGATATGTCACAAAAAGCCTTGAGAACAATGAAAGTGAAAGTCGCCCAATCGTGTCTGACTCTCTGCGACCCCACAGACTGTAGCCTGCCAGGCTCCCTGTCCATGGGACTCTACTGGAGTGGGTAATGTTCCCTTCTCCAGGGGATCTTCCCAACCCAGGGATCAAACCCAGGTCTCCCACATTGCAGGTGGATCCTTTACCATCTGAGCCACCAGTGAAGCTCTGAGAACAAATGTACATAGTATCTTACTCATTATAGGCAAAACTGGAAGCAACACAAATGTCCACCAACAAGTGAACAGATAGAGGGAACTGGATCATTTGTAGAGATGTGGATGGATTTAGAGTCTGTCATACAGAGTGAAATCAGAAAGAGAAAAACAAATATAATATTTTAACACATGTATGTGGAATCTAGAAAAATGGTGCAGATGAACCTATTTGCCGAGCAGGAGTAGAGACGCAGATATAGAGAACGGACATGTGGACACAGCAGGGGAAGGGAAGGGTGGGACAAATTGGGAGAGTAACATTGACATATATACACTACGATGTGTAAAACAGTTAGCTAGTGGGAAGCTTCTGTATAACTCAAGGAGCTCAGCTCTGTGCTCTGTGATGACCTAGAGAGGTGGGATGTGGATGAGGGTCCAAGAGGAAGCGGATGGATATATGGATACATATAGCTGACTCACTTCATCGTACAGCAGAAACTGACACAGCATTGTAAAGCAATCATATTCAATTTTTAAAAAAAGGAACTGTGATATGTGTATATAGTAGAACACGGCTCAGCAACAAAGTGGTGAAAACTACTAATACATCCACAACAAGAAGGAATCTCAAAAATATTGTGCTGCAAAAGACCCCATATTGTAGGATCCCATTTATGAGTTCAAGGTCAGGCAACACTAATCTACGGTGATAGATCTCAGGACAGTGGTAACCTGGGAGAGAGGAAAAGGGATGAGACAGGATACTGACTGCAAAGGGGCATGAGGGAAATTTCTGGAGTAATGGAAACATTCCAAATATTGATTTAAGTGGTGGTCACAGTAGTATATACATATTAAAATTTCATTAAGCTGGATAGTTAAGATTTGTGCATTTTACCATGATTAAGTTATACCTCAATTTAAAAATACATAAAAATAAATAATTTGAAAAAGAAATGATTGATGTGTGTTTGCGTGAGTATAAATCCATGTAACGTGGTTAAAATGCAAGTTTCAGCTGAAACTTAATGTTATTGATCAACACTGCCCAAAGGAATTTTCTTCAGGGCTAGGAATGATCTATATCTGCACTGTCCAATAGGATATTTACTTACCACATGTGGCTATTGGGTCCTGGAAATGTGGCAAGCGCAGCTAAGGAGCTGAATTTTTTCTGGTATCGTGTCATGTGCGGTGTTAGTTATATATATATAGTTAACTAGCGTGGCACAGACACCAACATTCAGAAAAAACACTGAACCTTAAACCCATCCAGGTGCTAAGATACAGCCTTGCCCATGCTCACGAACAGCCTGGGTGAAGAGCAGTGGGCTCTGCTGGGCTACACAACCTGGCTGTTTGGCACCTTGTCAGTTGCTTTTACACTGAAGACCTGTACTGGAGTTGTTGTTCAGTCACTAAGTTGTGTCCGACTCTTTGCAACCCCATGGACTGCAGCACACCAGACTCCTCTGTCCTCCACTATCTCCCAGAGTTTGCTCAAATTCATGTCCATTGAGTCAGTGATGCTATCTAACCATCTCTTCCTCTGCTGCCCCCTTCTCCTTTTTGCCTTCAATCTTTCCCAGTTTCAGGGTCTTTTCCAATGAGTTGGCTCTTTGTATCAGCTGGCCAAACTGTTGGAATTTCAGCTTCAGTATCAGTCCTTCCAATGAATATTCAGGGTTGATTTCCTTTAGGATTGACTGGTTTGATCTCCTTCCTGTTCAAGGGACTCTCAAGAGTCTTCTACAGCACCACAGTTTGAAAGCATCAGTTCTTCAGTGCTCAGCCTTCTTTATGGTTCAGCTCTCACATCTGTGTTTGAGGAGTCTCTGGACAGTCCCCTTGAGTCCTCGGCACCCCTGCATCTGCCACTCTGTAACAAAGCTTCTTCCCTTTGGTTATCTGACTATCCCCAGTTTAGTGAGATGCATACAAGCCTTAAATGAAGAGCTGACTGATGCAACATCATCGTGATGCACCAGTCTAAATTTAGACCCCATGCTCTGCTGGAGATGAAAGAGCATGTTTGAGTTTTCATAATAGAATTTTAAAAGATGGGTCGATTATGTTTGCATGGTCACTCAGACCCTGAATACCTGGCTATTCTGGGTAAGAGGTACAACTGGACAGCCTCATACATCAGGAGTTGCATTCAGAAACTAGTAACAGAAACTGGAAAGAAACATTTATTTCCCTCTCACATAAAAGAAGTCCTGAGATAGGCAGTATTGAAAGTTTTCCACAGTAGTTACGACTCAAGATCTTCAATCTTTCTGCTGCACCATCCTCAGACCATGGCCTCCATCCTCAAGGCCACTCATGATCCAGGATGTCTGCTGGAGCTTTAGCCGCACATCTGAGTTACAGGCAGAAATCAGGCAGGAGGAGAGGAAAGAGGAGGAAGCCTCTGTCTTACCCTCTGTCAAAGCACTTTCTCAGAAGTTCTGCCCTCCCACTTCCATTCCCAACCGACTGGCCACCGCTAGCTGCAAGAAAGTTCGGTCCTTTAGTTAGGCCCATTGCACATGTAATAGAATTGGGGTTCTGCTGTGAAGGACAAAGAGGAGGATGGACATTGGGGAAGCAATAAGCAGTCCTTGGGACTTCCCTGGAGGTCTACTGGTTAGGACTCCATGCTTCCATGGCAAGGTTCCTGAGCAAGGAAACTTTCTGGCCTGCTGCTTCGAATCTTTATCCCACCTTCTCCCTTTTCCCTTTCCTTTTTGCTCAGCCCTGAATTTCCTTACTGCTTCCTAAGGAGGATGGTAGAAAGGCCCCCTCTAGGCTGACATGTCACCCCAGACTGATGGTTCTGCAAGCAAGGACTGCCTGGCACCCCTCAACCACAGCCCGCCCGCCCACTGGATACTGTCCACATATCACTGGCACTCAACACAATGTTTTGGACACATTAATGGGTGAACAAATAAACAGTTGAAAGGAGCCATCAGAACAGCTGAACTTGCTCTCTGAGAGATGCTCTCTATGCAAGGAAGCACCAATCTACGAAATGGACTTGTTTCAGGTCCACCCAGAACTATGTCCCAAAGAGGAAAGCAACCTGTAAAATATGTTTGTGCAGTAAAACGAATGAGCTGGGTGTCAATTACGTAGAAACAAGCCTCTAATGTGAACAATCAGAAGTGAGGAAAAATCAATGCACTTCTTCTCATTGTGTAGAAATGGAAAACAAGCTTCATTTGACTCCAGCCCTAGGGAGAAACTAGCAAATGAATGGTTCCTGTCAAGGGCGCCTGTGCTGCCTCTCTGCCCAGGGCCTGGCTCAGGAAGGTGCCCGCTGGATGGGTTAGAGAGGTTCTGATTTTAGGCCTGAAACCCCCAAGTGAACACAGGGTGCACACATGTGCACACACATGCACATCACATGGAGGTATACATGTGTGTCCTCATGTGCCTTGTACACAGACATACATGAACACTATGCCTGCACATACTGCATACACACACACAAACATAAGCATATATGTCCACATGCATCCACGTACAAAGATGCCACATGTGTGTGTTCACACGGGTGTATATGTACATTCACATGCACATGTAAGTGCCTGAACACAGACGCCCACACCCCTTCACTCGGATAGATCCTGACCTTTGGGTCCTCAAATACATCAGTCTTGAATTAAAGTACAGTGTTGTGTTGGGTCTGGTCCACTAATACTGGGAGAGATGGAAAGTTTGCAGCCCTCCCAGGAATCTTCTAGTTTCTGCACCCTGTTTGGCCACCCAAGGGGCTTCCTTCACTCAAGAACATTTAGACTTTTTTGGTTATAATTTTATTTATTTATGGCTGTGCTGGGTCTTCTTTGCTGAATGGGTTTTTCTCTAGTTGCAGTGAGTGGGCTTCTCATTGCAGTGTCTTCTCTTGTTGCAGAGCACAGGCTCTAGGGTGTACCAGCTTCAGTAGTTTCGGCTCCCAGGCTCTAGAGCACAGGTTCAATAGTTGTAGCACACGGGCTTTGTTGCTCTGTGGCATGTGGGTACCTCCCAGACCAGGGGTTGAACCCCAGTCTCCTGCACTGCCAGGTGGATTTTTACCACTGAGCCACCAAGGAAGTTTAAGGACGTTTAGACTTTTATGAAGACATACAGGCTTAGAAAACCACATACACATATTCACAGAAATCACACATTCAGGGTATTCACTTACATCAGTTTCCTATTACTGATATGGACATGAATTTGAGACAACTCCAGGACATCATGGAGGACAGAGTAGCCTGGCGTGCTGCAGTCCATGTGGTCGCAAAGAATCAGACCCAACTTAGTGACTGAACAACAACGTTACTGCTATAACAAATTAGCATAAACTTCATGGCTTGAAACAACCCTAATTTATGATCTTCCAGTTCTGGGGGGTCAGAAGTTCAAAATGGGTCTCCTGGGCGAAAGTCGCGGTGCCAGCAAGTCTGCATTTTTCCTGGCAGCTCCAAGTGTGCGTCTGTCACCTCGATGCCTAAATGAACTTCAAGGTGCCCCAGTTCCCTCCAAGACACCATGATTTCTTGTACATCCTAGGGACATAGGTGACGAGAGCAACCTTTGGGGTTCTCAGTCCATTCGATGAGAAACTAGGACTCAATTTTCAAGAAGGGCTCCTATATTCTTAGAACCTGCTTTTACCAGGAAGAAGCTAGAGTCAAAAGTCTCAGAGTGTTTTTCCACGGTTTGTGTGATTCATTTAGAGCAACGGTGATAAATGAGGGAAAGTGGTAGAAGCTAAAGAAAGGCAGCAAATTCCTGCTTCGGGCTGGGGGAGTGGGGAGCAAAGCAGCATTGTTTGCAGTGGATTGCTGGGGGACATGCTCCTCACTGGTGAGTCGTTTGTAATTAACTCAACCTAGGATGAAAAATGTTGTGTATATGAAAATGTTATACTATCTGTGTAATAATAAATAGTTAGCAGATGCTGCCAGGACGAAGGTTGTTATTAATGACTTTGGGGAGAAGAGGGGTTGTGGGAAATGTTTGATATACAGGGAAGTCACGGTTGCTTCCGGCTCAACTCCTGGCTGGCTGGCCCAGCCCTGGAGGTTTAGAATACAGCACAGGGACCTGATCTGGTTTATTCAAGTTCGTGGGAACGCTCCTCCCAGGATGGGGCAGTCTGGAGCTCGTCTGTGCCCCTCCCACAGAGGATCTGCATCCAGACTTCCTTTTCCTGGACCTGAGACCTTGCTCCTATTCTGAGCACTTGAAAGGCATCTGGGTGTAACCGGGGCTCAGCGAGGAGGAGCCACAATACAATGGTTAACGCAATAGTGGAGGAGAGCCTGGTGGGTAAGCCCACAGCTTATTTATTTTTGGCTGCATCAGGTCTTAGTTGCAGCATGTGGAATCTTTCACTGTGGTGCACACGCTCTTTGTCGTGGTGTGTGGGCTCAGTTGTCCGGTGGCATGTGTGATCTTAGTTCTCCTACCAGGGATCGAACACCCACCCCTTGCATTGGCAGGCAGATTCTTAACCATTGGACCACCAGGGAAGTCCCCAGGACCCTGTTTGCCTGTGGCTTCAGCATGTGTTAGTGGTGTGGTATGGTTTTAAGCAAATAGATGACTTCTCTGGTCCTCAGTTTCCTGATCTCTAAAATGGGTGACACCAATGGGTATCATCTCCGAGTACTTTTGAAGATTAATTAATATACATAAAATACATAATGCATAATAATACATATAACACTTAGACCAATTCTTGCTCCTGCTGCTGCCAAGTCGCTTCAGTCGTGTCCGACTCTGTGCGACCCCATAGACGGCAGCCCACCGGGCTCTGCCATCCCTGGGTTTCTCCAGGCAAGAACACTGGAGTGGGTTGCCATTTCCTTCTCCAATGCATCAAAGTGAAAAGTGAAAGTGAAGTCGCTCAGTCATGTCCGACTCTTGGCAACCCCATGGACTGCAGCCTACCAGGCTCCTCCGTCCATGGGATTTTCTAGACAAGAGTACTGGAGTGGGGTGCCATTGCCTTCTCCAGACCAATTCTTGGCTGGTAGTAATAAGCCCCAACATGTTTATGACAGTGAAGCTTCAAACTCCTCACCATGACTATCTCCATGTTCAAACACTCCATCTCCCATTACCCTTACCTCTGGCACACCTGCTCCCTGCATAAGGCAGTGTCGCCAAGAATTTGAGAGCACGAACTTGGGGCCCCACAGCACCGCCTCCAAGCTCTGCTCCTCCTCTCACTTTGTGATTACAAAGCACGTTACCTAATCCTCTGGCTGCCATGGCCCCACATATAGAATGAAGTGATAGCAGTACCTATCACGTTGGTACCGTTGCAGGGGTTGAAATGAAGGCTCATAAGCCTCCACACAGCACCTAGCACACAGGGACTCTCTCTCCCTCAGTGCTAGGTATTATTACCCTGCCAGATGCTGCCAGGCAGGGGAGCTGAGCAGAAAGCGGCCATGGTTCCCAGAAACTCACCATCCAGGACTCTGTGCTGGCAGTAAGCTTCTACATCCAGGCTCTCTCTGCCCAGCACAGAGTTGATGATGCTATAGATCTCTGCGGTCTAGCACTGCTTACTCCACTGCTCTGCTCTCTCACTGCCATCCTGCCTCCGCCAAATGCTGGTCCATTGTCCTTTGACCCATATCCTGTTTCAGACCACTGAGCCTTGCTGGAAATTAAATAAGCATCATGTGCCAGCCTTTCCCAAGCATTTATTTTGCAAATATTTATTGAGTACAGATGATATGGGACACACAGGTTGACCAGAGATTAATCAAACGTAGTTCCTGCTTTCTAAGCTCTCAGTCTAACAAGAGATCCATACCACAGGCAAATAACATCAACACAGTATAAGAAGCCCTATGTCTAAAACCAATGGAGAAGTACCCACTAGGAAAAATGCCCAGAACTAATGACTTCTGAGTTCACTCCTGAAGAATGAATAAGAATTTTAAGACTAAGGATATTCTAAGCAGAAAGGAAATGCACAGTCACTAGTCACTCAAAATGCAACAAATATTTATTGAGCATCTACTAAGTTTCATGTGCCATTACAAGCTTGGAGGAGATTCAATTCAATGAATTATTCCAAGGAGTAAGCCTCTAATCTTCACCCCTCAGTTCAGTTTCAGTTTCAGTCGGTCGTGTCCGACTCTTTGCGACCCCATGAATCGCATGCCAGGCCTCCCTGTCCATCACCAACCTCCCAGAGTTTAAAACCCATGTATCGAGTTGGTCTACATCCAGCCATTCATCCATCACCCCCACTTCTCCTCCTGCCCCCAATCCTTCCAGCATCAGGGTCTTTACCAATGAGTCAACTCTTCGCATGAGTTGGCCAAAGTATTGGAGTTTCAGCTTCAACATCAGTCCTTCCAATGAAACACCCCATGATCTCCTTTAGGATGGAGTCGGATTTCTTGCAGTCCAAGGGACTCTCAAGAGTCTTCTCCAACACCACAGTTCAAAAGCATCAATTCTTCGGCGCTCAGCTTTCTCTTCATTGTCCAACTTTCCATACATGGCCACTGGAAAAACCATAGCCTTGACTAGACAGACCTTTGTTGGCAAAGTAACGTCTCTGCTTTTCCAATATGTTATCTAGGTTGGTCATAACCTTCCTTCCAAGGAGTAAGCGTCTTTTAATTTCTGCTGCAATCACCATCAGCAGTGATTTTGGAGCCCCAAAAAAATAAAGTCTGACACTGTTCGGAACTGTTTCCACTGTTTCCCCATCTATTTCCCATGAAGCGATGGGACCAGATGCCATGATCTTAGTTTTTCTGAACGTTGAGCTTTAAGCCACTTTTTCACTCTCCTCTTCACTTTCATAGCTCTTTAGTTCTTCTTCACTTTCAGCCCAGGGTGGGGTCGTCTGCATATTTGAGGTTATTGATATTTCTCCCAGCAATCTTGATTCTAGCTTGTGTTTCTTCCAGCCCAATGATGTACTCTGAAAAGTTAAATAAGCAGGGTGACAATATACAGCCTTGACATACTCCTTTTCCTATTTGGAACCAGTCTGTTGTTCCATGTCCAGTTCTAACTGTTGCTTCATGACCTGCATACAGGTTTCTCAAGAGACAGGACAGATGGTCTGGTATTCCCATCTCTTTCAGAATTTTCCACAGTTTATTGTGATCCACACAGTCAAAGGCTTTGGCATAGTCAATAAAGCAGAAATAGATGTTTTTCTGGAAAAACCATGGCACATATAGAGGGCTGTTTGACACCTTAGTCATCTGTGGATATTCCTTCTTTTCTCCCTCACCTCATTGATTCACAGACCTTTATATCAGTCACACTTCAAATGCATCCATGATGTTAAGGGTCATCTTGTTAACTTCAGGCAATTCTGCTAATCTATCAAGATTTCTTCAAATGCCGAATAATCATTGGATGTGTTCACTATCACTTCCCAGGTTTGCATTCCCTGCCATCAGCAAAGCATCTGCCCCGGCACTTTCATCCACGTTCCTCCCAGAAATATTAGGCACATTGTGCTGGAAATCATAAACATCATTGGCCAGACACACTGGGCTGACCAAGCACAACTGTTCCCCCATCGACATCAAACCATTCTCTCACTTAAGAGCCCCAAGCTCTGACTATGTGCTTGACATTGTTTCATGGCTACATAGGCAGACATAACTAACTCTGCCCTTCAAGAGTTCAACATCCAGACAGACTTACAAAGAAGCAGCTACTAACCCAGACAGGGGATAGAGGGAAATATTTCTGAGAGAAGGGGACATTTGGGATGGCTCTTAGCAGACACTAGGAGTTTGAAGGGTGGATAGGTAGAAAAGAACAGCCATACTGAACAGTACGTGCAAATAATGATGCATTCAACATTTGCAGCAACGTGGACCTAGAGAGTGTCATATGCATGAAGTCAGACAGAGAAGGAGAAATACCAAAAGACATCCCCTACATGTGGAATCTAAAAAGAAATGATGCAAATAAACTTATTTACAAAGCAGAAAGAGACTCACAGACTTAGAAAATGAACATATGGTTGCCAGAGGGAAGGACAGTTAGGAAGTTTGTGATGGTCATGTACACACTGCTCTATTTATAATGGATAACCAACAAGGACCTATTGTATAGCACATGGAATTCTACTCAATGCTATGTGCCAGCCTGGATGGAAGCAGGGTTGGGAGGAGAATGGATACATGTATACATATGGCTGAGTCATAGTTCACCTGAAACTACTGTAAATTTGTTAATCAGCTATGCTATGCTAAGTCACTTCAGTCGTGTCTGACTCTGTGTGACCCCATAGACGGCAGCCCACCAGGCTCCGCCGTCCCTGGGATTCTCCAGGCAAGAACACTGGAGTGGGTAATCAGCTATACCTCAATACAAAATAAAAAGTTTAAGGTTTGAAAAAAATTATGATACATTCAGGAATGTGTGAGTAGTGGGATGTGGCTGCAGCTTGGGGTATATAGGGGTTGGAAAGGCGGGTAGGGACCAGATGGTAATGGGACCCCTGTATGGTTCTTTAACCCATGTCATCATTCATCGGGGCCCCAAAAACATCTCGAGAAGCAGCCCAGTTTTGTCATGGGGCTGAGTATGCCTGAGGCTCCAAGCAGCATCCCTTCTTGATAAATAATTCAAAGTCTTGTCTTCATGGGTCCACACACATCTTCTCATTCAAGGAGCAGTGATTTATGGACATGGCTTTCAAACACAAAAGGCTCTGATTCCATTGTGTTAAAAAAAAAAAAAAGCAGAAGCACTCAGGATTTACTACATTGACAGGCACATACAGAAAATGAGAGCCAGAAGGCACTGTGGGCTGTTTGATAGACACATACAGAGATGCTAATGTAGTCTACCTGGAGAGGAACTATCTTACCACCTGCCTCCCAGTTACTCCATCCTTTCTGTCAGCCCCAGTGCTTCCCTAAAGTAACCCTGCTTCTCTGCCTCACAGATGGAAAAATCATCTAAATTTTACAGGAAGCATGGCAAAAACTGGACCATTCAGAGCTCTACAGCCTAGCCCAGTGCCGTTTGACCTTCTTGGAGACCTTGTCAGTTTCTTCAAGTCCAAAATATTGGCTTCTGTAAACCTCTACAAGCCGGCAGGGTGGTCAAACAAGCAGAGCAGATCTTGACTTCAGGGAGACCTGAGTTCAGCTTCCAAGTTCTGCCACTCAACCAGCTGCCTGATCTTAGGCAAGTTATTACTCGATCCCTCAATGCCTCAGTTTCTCATCTCTAAAATGGGGGATACAGACTTCCCTGGTAGTCCAGTAGCTAAGACTCCATGCCCCTGAGACAGGAGATAGTGGGCCTCTGGGCCGGACACCTGGTGCTTGTCAAGTGTAGTAAAGTTCAAGCTTTGTTCTCACCCAGACACTCCAAGGACAAAGCTAGTGGTAAAAACTGAGCTCTGCTAAAGTAAAGAGATAAGGTGCCCACTCCTGAGGTCAAGGAAGACTTCCTTGTCTGCACATGCTCAGGAAGGCTTCTTGGGGATCGAAAACGGAGGCGACCCCACCCCATAATAAGTGTGGATATGCACCCATAGGCCTCTGTGGGGGGTTTTCTCCTTAGCAAAAAGCTGTTCGTGCATCTTGAGGAGGGTCCTCAGACAGGTGTGAACAAAGAAACAAGATAACTGGGAGGCGGGGCTAAGATGGCGGAGGAATAGGACGGAGAGATCACTCTCTCCCCCACAAATTTATCGAAAGAACATCTGAAAGCTGAGCAAAGTTCACAAGACTACTTCTGAACGCTGGCAGAGGACGTCAGACATTAATCAAGTCAGCGCATTATCTTCAGAAGGAGGTAGGAGAAATTATAAAAGATAAAAAGAGAGACAAAAGAGTTAGGGTCGGAGACCCGTCCCGGGGAGGGAGTCGTAAAAGAGGAGAAATTTCTAAGCACCAGGAAACCTTCTCACCGGCGGGTTTGGGGGAAGATTTCGAATCTCGGAGGGCAACATAACCGGGAGAATCAATAAATAAAACCCACTGATTACGCGCCTAAAGGCAACTTCCAGTAAAGAACCCCAGACGCCCGCATCCGCCACCAGCAAGTGGGGGCTGAACGGAGAGGAGCGGGCGGCACTGCTTAGGGTAAGGACCGGGCCGCTAACGTGAGATAGTAACCTAAACTGTGGGACAGCCAGAGAGAGAGAACTATCCCGCGAAAAGCCCAAAGCTAAGGCACTGCCGCCCGGCTCACAGAACAAAGGACTGAGCGATACAAGGGAAGAGCTAGCCGGCTGCGGACCGCCCCATCCCCCGTCGGACACAGCGGGCAGGCGGGACCAGCCAGAGCCGGAAAGGGGCGAACTCGTCTCCAGAGAGGGCACCCCCTACCAAACTGCAAACAGGCTCCCAGTTTCTAAGCAAAGACTGCCTGAGATCCCGGAGGGTCTACAGCCGCCGGGAGGGTCGCAGCCAGAGACCAGCTCCCCAGAACCGACACAAAGCACACCGGAGCCGGAGCCGGGCGCGCCCGTAAACCGTAAACCGAGGCGGGGACCAGGGAGGTGATAAGCCGCACCGGGGCGGTGCGCTCGCCAAACTCAGGGGAGAGTGCGCTCGCCAAACTCCTGGCTGCCTGAGCTGCTCCGACCGGGAACGGCGCAAACCGCCGGCCCAACCGAGTCTGCGCCTTTGTGGAGTACCCGGGAACCTGAACCGGAGCAGTTTGAACCTGGGAAGTGCGCGCATATCAGGGCCCACCCCCCGGCAGAGTAACCTGAAGCCTGAGCAGGGTAGACGGGGAAAGCACACACGCCGTGAGCGGGGGTGAACCCAGTGTGGCCGAGACACTGTGAGCTCTCCACACACACGCCAGTGATATTGGTTGCAGTGGTCCTCTCTCCCCACAGCAGGACTGAGCAAGTGACCCCTTTGTGGCAGGGCGGAAATTAGACACTGAAGAGACCTCCAAACAAAAGCCAAATTAACAGAGGGAAGCGCGTTGGAAGGGACAGGCCAACAGATTAAAATCCCTGCAGTTAACACTGACTGCACTGAAAGGGGCCTATAGATCTTGAAAAGTATAAGCAGGAACAAGGATCTATCTGAAACTGAAGAGACCCCACACAGCTCACAACTGCTCCAGAGAAAGTCCGGGATATATTTTTACTATTATCATTTATTTTATTTTTTTTTATTTTTTTTCTTTCTTTGTTCTTTAAGACCTCTATTACACCTTTAATTTTCATTTTCATAACCCACTACTACCTGAAAAAAAAAAAAAAACCCTATTTTTTAAAACGAACTGCGTACATATATCTTACACTTTTTTGCGTTTTCTTTTTTTTTATTTTATTTTATTATTATTATTTTTTTATTGTTTTTTCCTGTTTTTTTCTTTTTTTTTTTACTGTTATACTGTTTTACTGTCTTTTTTCTTTTTATACTGTTTTTTTTTTTTCTTTTTTTTATATTGTATGATTTATAAGAGTCTAACCCCTACTCCAGATTTTTAATTTTTGTTTTACATATTTGATATCAATTTTGTGCATTTAAGAATACAATCTTTAGTACCCATTTTTACTCAGGAGTGTGATTACTGGCTTGATTACTCTCTCCCTCTATTGACGCTCTTTCTTCTCCCCCAGGGAACCTCTATCTCCCACCCTCCTCCTTCTCTTCTCAACCCAATTCTGTGAATCTCTGAGGGTGTTCTGGGTACCGGAGAACACTTCGGGAACAGAATACTGCCCAGATCTCTCTCTCCCCTCTTGATTCCTCCCTTTCTACTCATCCTCACCTCTATGGCCTTCTTCCCCCCTCTCTATGTATCTCTGTGAACCTCTCTGAGGGCTCCAGACTGTGGAGAGCACAGAGGGAAGTGCTTACTGGCTAGACTGCTCTCCCCACGTTTGAGTCCCCCTCCTCTCCTCCTGGTCACCTCAACCTCCCTCCCCTTCACCTCTCCATGTAACTCAGTGAACCTCTCTGGGTATCCCTCACTGTGGAGAATCTTTTCACCATTAACCTAAAAGTTTTATTATTGATGCTGTATGGATGGAATAGTCTTGAGGCTACTGCAAGAATAAGACTGAAAGCCAGAGGAAACATTAATTAATAAGAGATCTTCCAAAAGCCTCCACATATACACTGAAACCAAGCTCCACCCAAGAGCCAATAAGTTCCAGAGTAAGACATACCACGCAAACTCTTCAGCAACGCAGGAACATAGCCCTGAGCATCAATATACAGGCTGCCCAGAGGCACACCAAATCCATAGACATCTCAAAACTCAATACTGGACACTCCATTGCACTCTAAAGAGAAGAAATCCAGCTCCACCCACCAGAACACCGACACAAGCTCCCTCAACCAGGAAACCTTGACAAGCCACCCATCCAACCCCACCCACAGTGAGGAACCTCCACAATAAAGAGGAACTTCAAACTACCAGAATACAGAAAGGCCACGCCTAACACAGCAATCTAAACAAGATGAAAAGGCAGAGAAATACTCAGCAAGTAAAGGAAAATGAGAAATGCCCACCAAACCAAACAAAAGAGGAGGAGATAGGGAATCTATCTGAAAAAGAATTTAGAATAATGATAGTAAAAATGATCCAAAATATTGAAAATAAAATGGAGTTACAGATAAATAGCCTGGAGACAAGGATTGAGAAGATGCAAGAAATGTTTACCAAGGACCTAGAAGAAATAAAAAGGAGTCAATATATTTTGAATAATGAAATAAAGGAGATAAAAGACATGCTGGAGGGAACCAACAGTAGAATAACAGAGGCAGAAGATAGGATAAGTGAGGTAGAAGATAGAATGGCGGAAATAAACGAAGCAGAGAGGAAAAAAGAAAAAAGAATCAAAAGAAATGAGGAAAACCTCAGGGACCTCTGGGACAATATGAAACGCCCCAACATTCGAATCATAGGAGTCCCAGAAGAAGAAGATAAAAGGAAAGGCCATGAAAAGATACTCGAGGAGATAATAGTTGAAAATTTCCCTAAAATGAGGAAGGAAATAGTCACAGAAGTCCAAGAAACCCAGAGAGTCCCAAACAGGATAAACCCAAGGCGAAACACCCCAAGACACATATTAATCAAATTAACAAAGATCAAACACAAAGAACAAATATTAAAAGCAGCAAGGGAAAAACAACAAGTAACACACAAGGGGATCCCCATAAGGGTAACAGCTGATCTTTCAATAGAAACTCTTCAGGCTAGAAGGGAATGGCAGGACATACTTAAAGTAATGAAAGAGAAAAATCTACAACCCAGATTACTGTACCCAGCAAGGATCTCATTCAGATATGAAGGAGAATTCAAAAGCTTTACAGACAAGCAAGAACTGAGGGAATTCAGCACCACCAAACCAGCTCTCCAACAAATGCTAAAGGATCTTCTCTAAACAGGAAACACAGAAAGGACGTTTAAACACGAACTTAAAACTAAACACGAACTTAAAACTACAAAGTAAATGGCAACGGGACCATACTTATCAATAATTACCTTAAATGTAAATGGGTTGAATGCCCCAACCAAAAGACAAAGAGTGGCTGAGTGGATACAAAAACAAGACCCCTACATATGCTGTCTACAAGAGACCCACCTCAAAACTAGGGACACATTACAGACTGAAAGTGAAGGGATGGAAAAATATATTTCAAGCAAATGGAGACCAAAAGAAAGCAGGAGTCGCAATACTCATTTCAGATAAAATAGACTTTAAAATAAAGGCTGTGAAAAGGGACAAAGAAGGACACTACATAATGATCAAAGGGTCAATCCAAGAAGAAGATGTAACAATTATAAATATATATGCACCCAACATAGGAGCACCACAATATATAAGGCAAATACTAACAAGTATGAAAGGGGAAATTAACAATAACACAATAATAGTGGGAGACTTTAATACTCCACTCACACCTATGGATAGATCAACAAAACAGAAAATTAACAAGGAAACACAAACTTTAAATGATACTATAGACAAATTAGATTTAATCGATATTTTCAGGACTTTCCACCCCAAAACAAGCAATTTCACCTTTTTCTCAAGTGCACACGGAACTTTCTCCAGGATAGATCACATCCTGGGCCATAAATCTAGCCTTGGTAAATTCCAAAAAATTGAAATCATCCCAGCCATCTTCTCTGACCACAATGCAGTAAGATTAGACCTCAATTACAGGAAAAAAAACTATTAAAAATTCCAACATATGGAGGCTAAACAACACGCTTCTGAATAACCAACAAATCACAGAAGAAATCAAAAAAGAAATCAAAATATGCATAGAAACGAATGAAAATGAAAACACAACAACCCAAAACCTATGGGACACTGTAAAAGCAATGCTAAGGGGAAGGTTCATAGCAATACAGGCGTACCTCAAGAAACAAGAAAAAAATCAAATAAATAAACTAACTCTACACCTAAAGCAACTAGAGAAGGAAGAAATGAAGAACCCCAGGGTTAGTAGAAGGAAAGAAATCTTAAAAATTAGGGCAGAAATAAATGCAAAAGAAACAAAAGAGACCATAGCAAAAATCAACAAAACTAAAAAGCTGGTTTTTCGAGAAGATAAACAAAATTGACAAGCCATTAGCCAGACTCATCAAGAAACAAAGGGAGAAGAATCAGATCAACAAAATTAGAAATGAAAATGGAGAGATCACAACAGACTACACAGAAATACAAAGGATCATAAGAGACTACTACCAACAGCTATATGCCAATAAAATGGACAACTTGGAAGAAATGGACAAATTCTTAGAAAAGTATAACTTTCCAAAATTGAACCAGGAAGAAATAGAAGATCTTAACAGACCCATCACAAGCACGGAAATCGAAACTGTAATCAGAAATCTTCCAGCAAACAAAAGCCCAGGACCAGACGGCTTCACAGCGGAATTCTACCAAAAATTTAGAGAAGAGCTAACACCTATCCTACTCAAACTCTTCCAGAAAATTGCAGAAGATGGTAAACTTCCAAACTCATTCTATGAGGCCACCATCACCCTAATTCCAAAACCAGACAAAGATGTCACAAAAAAAGAAAACTACAGGCCAATATCACTGATGAACATAGATGCAAAAATCCTTAATAAAATTCCAGCAAACAGAATCCAACATCATATTAAAAAGATCATACATCATGACCAAGTGGGCTTTATCCCAGGAATGCAAGGTTTCTTTAACATCCGCAAATCAAACAATGTAATTCACCACATTAACAAATTGAAAGATAAGAACAATATGATTATCTCAATAGATGCAGAAAAAGCCTTTGACAAAATTCAACATCCATTTATGATAAAAACTCTCCAGAAAGCAGGAATAGAAGGAACATACCTCAACATAATAAAAGCTATATATGACAAACCCACAGCAAACATTATCCTCAATGGTGAAAAACTGAAAGCATTTCCCCTAAAGTCAGGAACAAGGCAAGGATGCCCACTTTCACCACTACTATTCAACATAGTTTTGGAAGTTTTGGCCACAGCAATCAGAGCGGAAAAAGAAATAAAAGGAATACAGATAGGAAAAGAAGAAGTAAAACTCTCACTGTTTGCAGATGACATGATCCTCTACATAGAAAACCCTAAAGATTCTACCAGAAAACTACTAGAGCTAATCAATGAATATAGTAAAGTTGCAGGATACAAAATTAACACACAGAAATCCCTTGCATTCCTATACACCAATAATGAGAAAACAGAAAGAGAAATTAAGGAAACAATACCATTCACCATTGCAACAAAAAGAATAAAATACTTAGGAATATTTCTACCTAAAGAAACAAAAGACTTATATATAGAAAACTATAAAACACTGATGAAAGAAATCAAAGAGGACACAAACAGATGGAGAAATATACCGTGTTCATGGATTGGAAGAATTAATATAGTGAAAATGAGTATACTACCCAAAGCAATCTATAGATTCAATGCAATCCCTATCAAACTACCAATGATATTTTTCACAGAACTAGAACAAATCATTTCACAATTTGTATGGAAGTATAAGAAACCTCGAATAGCCAAAGCAATCTTGAGAAAGAAGAATGGAACTGGAGGAATCAACCTGCCTGACTTCAAGCTCTACTACAAAGCCACAGTCATCAAGACAGTGTGGTACTGGCACAAGGATAGAAATATAGATCAATGGAACAAAATAGAAAGCCCAGAAATAAACCCACGCACCTATGGGCACCTTATCTTTGACAAAGGAGGCAAGAGTATACAATGGAGAAAAGACAATCTCTTTAACAAGTGGTGCTGGGAAAACTGGTCAACCACTTGTAAAAGAATGAAACTAGAACACTTCCTAACACCATACACAAAAATAAACTCAAAATGGATTAAAGATCTAAATGTAAGACCAGAAACTATAAAACTCCTAGAGGAAAACATAGGCAAAACACTCTCCGACATAAATCACAGCAGGATCCTCCATGACCCACCCCCCAGAATATTGGAAATAAAAGCAAAAATAAACAAATGGGACCTAATTAAAATTAAAAGCTTTTGCACAACAAAGGAAACTAGGAGCAAGGTGAAAAGACAGCCTTCAGAATGGGAGAAAATAATAGCAAACGAAGCAACAGACAAACAATTAATCTCAAAAATATACAAGCAACTCCTGCAGCTGAATTCCAGAAAAATAAACGACCCAATCAAAAAATGGGCCAAAGAACTAAACAGACATTTCTCCAAAGAAGACATACAGATGGCTAACAAACACATGAAAAGATGCTCAACATCACTCATTATTAGAGAAATGCAAATCAAAACCACAATGAGGTACCATTACACACCAGTCAGAATGGCCGCTATCCAAAAGTCTACAAGCAATAAATGCTGAAGAGGGTGTGGAGAAAAGGGAACCCTCTTACACTGTTGGTGGGAATGCAAACTAGTACAGCCACTATGGAGAACAGTGTGGAGATTCCTTAAAAAACTGGGAATAGAACTGCCATATGACCCAGCAATCCCACTGCTAGGCATATACACCGAGGAAACCAGAATTGAAAGAGATGCGTGTACCCCAATGTTCATCGCAGCACTGTTTACAATAGCCAGGACATGGAAGCAAACTAGATGTCCATCGGCAGATGAATGGATAAGGAAGCTGTGGTACATATACACAATGGAATATTACTCAGCCATTAAAAAGAATACATTTGAATCGGTTCTATTGAGATGGATGAAATTGGAGCCCATTATACAGAGTGAAGTGAGCCAGAAAGAAAAGCACCAATACAGTATACTAATGCATGTATATGGAATTTGAAAGATGGTAATGGTAACCCTATATGTGAGACAGAATAAGAGACACAGATGCATAGAACAGTCCTGTGGACTCTGAGGGAGAAGGTGAGGGTTGGACGTTCTGGGACAATAACATTGAAACATGTATATTGTCATATGTGAAGCAGAACACCATTCCATGTTCTATGCATGGGACGGATGCTCAGGGATGGAGCGTTGGGATGACACAGAGGGATGGGAGGGGGAGGGAGGTGGGAGGAGGGTTTGGGAGGGGGAGCACATGTGAATCCATGGCTGATTCATGTCGATGTATGGCAAAAACTACTACAATATTGTAAAGTAATTAGCCCCCAACTAAAATAAAAAATAAATAAATAAAAAATAAATAAATAAAAAATAATAAAAAATAATTAAAAAAAAAGAAAAAGAAACAAGATAACTGGCCAAAGGTTAACAAAGACCCGGAAGGACTGTCCTGTGTAGGTGAGTGACATCACCTCCTTCTGGCGCTCCTCCTCGCTCAGGACGCCCGCCCTCCTCTCGGGTGTGTGTCTCTGCCTCCTTTCTGACGTACTGTGCTCCTCCTCGTTAGAGAGGATGCCCATACCCTCTCTCTCTGAGTGTGTATCCCTGCTCTGCTGCTGAGTTGGATAAACACACTGTTTTCCTGGGTGCCCTCCCATGCATTGTGCTGTGTCTCTAACAATAAACTTTGTACCTGTTTTTCCAGTGTTTGCCTCCTTGAAACATTCTGGCTTTCAAACAAGGGCAAGAGGAAGGGCTACTTTGCTTCTATCCTCTAGCCCCTGATGGTCTGGGGGCAAGGACTCCTAGTTCTCATTCAGGTTACCCAGGTTTAATTCCTGAGCGGGAAACTAAGATCCCTCTTCAGGACTCCTCAGTGCTCTCCTTCCCAGTGCAGGGGGATGGGGTGGGGGGTGGTGGCCAGATTCTATCCTTGTTCAGGGAACTGGACCTACATGCCACAACTAACACCTGGCAAAAAAAAAAAAAAAATCCTCTTAAATAAAATAAAATGAAGGGTACAAATGAGTAGGTGTCATTAGGATTAGAGAATGTTTGAATAGTGCTCCCGAGAAGACTCATCTTTAGTTCAAACTTGTGCTCAAAAAGCTTTATGTCCTTTTCCATCCTTGTCTGTGGGTTGTTGGTCTCTTTTCTATCATTTGAGCATTTCACTGGTATAAGGTAAGGACCTAGCTTACTTTTGGATGAATGTCTTTATTATGGAGAAAATTAGTTGGAGATTTCTTGAATCCAGCAGTTATGAGTAAATTTAGTGTTGGTTAGGTTGAGCAAACAGGTTTTCTAACCACTCTGTTAGTGAAAATATATTAATAATTTGCAATATATTTTGGTAAAAATTTGTAAATATGCTATATATATATATATATACACATATACATAAAATATATATATATTTCCTAAAAAATCCTATGACTTCACCTCTTAGAATGTGTATCTTACAAAAGCTCAATGTTGTAACCTTGTTTGTAAAAACAAAAGAAAAAGTGGAAATGATTTAAACATCTGTCTGTATCTGAATGAATAAATTAGGGTACTTCCATACAAATAAAATTCTACACAACCATTTTTGAAAGTGCCATATGTACAGACTTGGCACAAAGTCCACAACATATTGTAAAGTGAAAAGGGAAGTTTCAGCACAATATGTGTAGTGTTAATACTCATTTTTTATTTTAAAAGTCATATATAATAAAAATAGCTAATGATTTATCGAACGCTTATTCTTTGCCAGGCACCTATCTAAATATTTAATCCTTAAACTTACGAGTACTACTACACAATTTTTCAGAAGAAATTGAGTCATCAGGGAGTTAAGCAACTTCAGTAAGTGAAGTTAACTTCATCAGTGCTGCGAAGTTAGTAAGGGATGGAGTCCAGAGTTGACCACGACTCTACATGTCATAAACATAGAAAGAGTCTTAAACCAGAGGGGAGGAGTAGGAGGAGGAGGGGCCTTTCTCCCCCCGTTTTATCCACTTTTGTGTTGTTTGGATTTGTTACAATGACCATGTAATTGAAAAATAAAAATTTTATAAAAGCGCCCAGCCATGTGGAACACTTGCCTGGGACGGGAGCCAAGAGGGGATGGATGGAGGGAACCACAGACACTTTTCGCAGGCTGGGCTGAACTCAAACCTGATTTTACAGGACTTACCTGGCAGTTCAGGGGTTAAGACTCCCCACTCCCACTGCAGGGGGCACAGGTTCCATCCCAGGTCAAGGAACTAAGATTCTACATAGGGAGTTCTCTGGAGGTCCAGGGGTTAAGAATCTGCCTGCAAATGCAGGGGACATGGTTTCCTTCCCTGGTCTGGGAAGATTCCACATGCTGCAAAACTAAGGCCGTGAGCCACAACTACTGAGCCCACGCACTTCAACGACTGAAGCCCACATGCTCCAGAGCCTGTGCTCCGCAACAAGAGAAGCCACCTCAGTGAGAAGCCTGAGCACTGCAACTACAATAACCCCCACTCATCTCCAACCAGAGAAAGCCTGCACAAAGCAATGCAGACCCAGTGCAGCCAAAAATAAATAAATAAAACTGAAGAAGCCAAGCTAACAAGAGTGAGTTTCCCACTTAAGTAAAGATTCCGCATGCCATGCAGCCAAAAATTTTTTTTAAAAACTGACTTTACATGAACTCTTCTTACATACCTTCCTCATCAGCAAGGATAGATACAGGGTTGGAGGGACCAGCTTCAACATAAGACAACCTGAGTTCGATTCAACTGAGCAGACTTGGGCAAGCATCTTTACCTCTCTGAGCCTCCTATTCTCACCTGCAAAGTCCTAACTACTACATCTTTACAGGTTTGCTATGAAGGCCAGAGAGAGCATGAGAGGTGCTTGCAGTGATGGCTTCATCCCAGGCTCCTGGAAACCTTACATCGCTTTGGGCTGACATCATCTGGGAAGGTTTTATTGTACCATGTCGTCCACATCCAACTCTGGGTCCAAACTCAACACAGAAAGAAAGAATTTCACAACAGTACAATGAAGTTAAAAGCCCAATGGCTGCCCAGTGAAAGTTGCTCAGTCATGTCTGACTCTTTGCAACCCTCTGGACTGTAGCCCGCCAGGCTCCTTTGTCCACGGAATTCTCCAGACAAGAATACTGGAGTGGATAGCCATTCCCTTCTCCAGGGGATCTTTCCAACCCAGGGATCAAACCCAGGTCTCCCACATTGCAGGCAGATTCTTTACTGTGTGAGCCACCAGGGAAGCCCAATGACTGCCCAAGTCTCCCCCTAATTTCAAGCCCCAACCCATTCCAAAGAACAAATGAAATAGGAAGAGAGATTTCTATTTCCATCCTGTCCAATAATCTGGTCTCAGCCCTTGGTTTTCCAAGTCTGGTCTCACATTGGGAAGAAGTAACATCTCAAGGTCCCCTCCCAGTAGGTCTGGGAACCACCAGGACAATCTGAGGCAAAGTTGAGTCATGCAAAGAAACAAAACCCACAACACTCAGGTTCTGCCTTTAGAAACCCAGACTAGAGATTGCACTAGTGAATAGGGGACAGAAGGGCTGGGAGGTGGTCTGGCCCCGTTGAGGTCTCTGCTTCAACTTGACTTTGATATGACTTTACTATTAGCCCTCTAAATAGGATTCATTATTACCTGCTTGGGTTGGATAATCCAGCTAATTGTTCCGGTTTCCAGCACCCCTCCCCCACCCCCTAGCTGCATACTGACTTCACAGCCAGAGGGTTCTCCATTCTGAAGGTCCCTCTGAAGTCTGCGTGATTCCCTGCAATCTCCCAAGCAGCTTCGTTTATCTCCATTGTGCATTCCTACAGATTCTTAGTTTAATGACACCCTTTCTGAAGCAGCAGCGATGGTGCCAAATGGCACTTGCATTTCCAGGAAAGCAGCCAAACTCATTACGTTAATAAAGGAATTTAGCTGTATAGAGATGCCTCCTTCACATCCCTTCCCGAAAAACCCGCATTCTCACCACTCATCAGCCGCTATTAAACCTCCGTCTCCACCTGCAAAGCACTCACCCCACGGAGTCACAGCAGGTCAGACCCACGTCGGCAGAGGAGGACAGAGCGCTCTGTGCATGGTCTTGGATGCACATCTCAGAGGCCTGGCCAGCCCTCACATTTCTCCCGCTTCTGTCCCCAAAGCCGCTTCCCTCTCTCCAAGCCAGTATGAGCCCCATTAGAGTCCCATGGATGCTGCTCAGAGATGGGACCAGACCAAACCTTCCATTAGACTGGATTCTCAGGTAGACCATCACAACCAGCACCTGTCTGGTCTCCCTGCTTCAGTCTGACCCTTTGCAGCCAAGGTCATCCCTCTAAACCACAAATCGAAGTCTATCACCCTTCTGCCATATTTCTTTATCAGCTCCCCATTGCTCACAGGAGAATAGTCCTCCAAACTCCTGGAGTAGCATCAGGCTTTTCTCTTTTATAATATTTATTTATTTGTTTGGCTGTACCAGGTCTTAGTTGCAGTACGCAGAATCTTTGATCTTCGTTGAGGGATGCAGGATCTTTAGTTGTGGCATGTGGGATCTAGTTCCCTGACCAGGGATGAAACCCAGGCCACCGTATTGGAAGGGTGGAATCTTAGCCACTGGACCACCACGGAAGTCCTGCATCAGACTTTTCAAGACATACTCCACCATCACTTAGCTCTTCACTTCACAGGCTCCCCATCACCACTCACCCACCCAACTCCCTACTCCACATTCCAGCTTCCCAAACTGGCTCTGCTCTCTCGCTCACTCCAGGCCTTTGAGTACCACCATCCAGTTGCTTTCAACACCTTTCCCCACTCTCACTGCTTCCTCTCTTCCTGGATAACTGAAACTCATCCTTAAAGACTCCACCTAGAAGTCCCTTCCTCCTAGAAGCTTTCCCTGATCTCCCACGTTAGCCTGGGTAGATGTCTGGGAGTCCTTCCAACTTCTGTAGCAACAGTCATGCAAACCATGAGAGTAATGCAGTTATGACCATCTTCTTTATTATCTGTCTCCGCAACTTGAGAGTGAGTGAGAAACTATGTCTCTTTCATCTCTTCATTCGCACATACCTGGTCCATGGTGGTCCCAAAAGATTCTGTGTTGTAGCATCGTCATCAGCGTTGAGTTCCAGTCTTCCCCGGCAAACTCTCTCCACAGTGACCCTAGCAGAAATTCCCTTATCTTTTCTGGCCTCCAGATCGCTCTTCTCCACCTTCTCTGTGCTTTTTCCCTCTTCTAATCTCCTTACCCCATGAAGATCATGTTGACTTGTCAAACTGAAGCTTTCAGTATTTGCATTTCTCCCTACCTGCCAATGCAGGAGACTGTAAGAGACACAGGTGTGATCCCTGGGTAGGGAAGAGCCCCTGGAGGAGGGCATGGCAACCCACTTCAATATTCTTGCCTGGAGAATCCCATGGATAGAGGAGCCTGGCGGGCTACAGTCCACGGGGTTGCAAATTATAGGGCACGACTGAAGCGACTTAGTGTTCACTCCAAGAAAAGCTTGCATCTGGTCCCAGCCACTTCTTTCAAGTGCCCCATCCTCTCCTCTCCAGCTCCACTGTTCTCATCTCAATCCCCACATCTTTAACTCCACTAAAAGTTGAAAGACTCTCTTCCCCTCCCACCATCCTGCAAAGGAGGGTGGGAACCAACTACAACATCAGACTTGGATCCATTCAGCTCAGGTCCTGGCTCCGGTGGGGTTCCCTACAACACATTATCACTGTTCCACAGCAAGGATACTGCATGACAAGTTCATTCTCCTTGATAATCCTACAGAGATCAATTGTTGAGTTCAGTCAGTCCTCTCAGAAGGGTTTTCTGTTTTTGTTTTTTGTTTTGGGGGGTTTTTGACTGCTCAGGGTCTTTGTTGCTGTGCATGGGCTTTCTCTACTTGCAACAAGTGGGGCTACTCTCTGGTTGCAAAGCATGGGCTTCTCATTGTAGTGGCTTCTCTTGTTGCAGAGCGCAGGCTCTATAGTTGTGGTGCATGGGCTTAGCTGCTCTGTGGCACGTTGGATCTTCCCAGACCAGGGATAAAACCCATGTCCCCTGCATTGGTAGATGGGCTCTTAACCACTGGACCATCAGCGACGTCTCAGGAAGGGTTTTAGATATCCTATCAACACCAGCTCTTGGCAGAGTGAATTCCAGAAGTTGACTACCCTCTGAATGTATTTCAAAAAGTTTTCTTCTAAGTGTCAAGACACAGAAGGAAATTAGCTTCCTAAAAGTAGGGACTACTTGTGGGTTGTGATCTTGTAACACCACCCCTACCACATTCTTCCAGGGTCCAAGATCCTCCATCATAGGAACCAAAAAGCATGGAAAAATTGGTTCAATCAAAGATCAGCTCTCTAAAATCACCCAAAGGGATTCACCAGGCATATGACAACCAGGCACTACTCTGGCTTTTATATGGGCACTAAAGGCTGCCTTGCAGGAACACTATGGTCAAGACAAGGGACCCTTGTGAGCAGAGAAGCAAGGACAGAGGCTAGTTCAGGAGCCCCAGAGCTGAAGGTTCACCTGGTCTAAGCAAGACTTTGACAGACAGGGTGCAGTCAAGAAAACTGAAACCACTCTAGTATTTCAAACAGAGAATTTTATACAGAGGATGGGCCACAGTGGGGATGAAAAGGCTAAAAAGCCAAACAGGAATGAGGAAGCAACTCCCAAAATTAACAAGAACAAGAAGCCAGCATCCTTCCAGAGCTGCAGGACCCAGGGGGGATGATGGTATCACCAAAAGCCAGAAGCCAAGCCATCTGGCCTGAGCCAGGACAACAGCAGAGTCTGCCCAGCAGGACGTGAGATGACAGAGGGAGAAATGCCCATCCCAGAGGTGAACAGCCATGCAAATGCAGCCGTGGCCGGAAATGCCCTTCTCTGCCCACAGCTGAGAGAAGGGGAAATGCTCTGACTTCTCACTTTCCCTCAGACTCCAACCTTCTGTCAAAAATAGAAAGCACTGCCAAGGGGCCTGAGAAACAGCTGCAAGAGAAAAGCAGGCGTGGATCTGAAAGTAAGAGACAATGACCAGCCCAGGGACCAAGGGACAGATGCAGCCCAGTAGTTCATGTACCACTCCCTTCTGTTCTCCTTAGAGTTTCACTGCTTTCACCTGTGTCCTTTCTCAGCTTCTGTCCTTTTAGACTGAAAAATCTGTCCCCACAGGGAAGTCTCTTCGTCCATCCTATGGGCTCAATTAATTCTCCAAATACTTATTATGCACCAAATATGTGCCAGGCACTCTTCAGGGCAGTGGAAAGAAGGGAATATAAAAAGAAAAAAGATACAATTCTTGTTTTCAAGGAGCTCATGGTCTGAGGGAGGGGATACAGAGAAAAGCACAGTTCTCTAGGGAATGATTTATGTGAGACCTAAGAAGAAACTGTGCTTTCCTGGTAGCTCAACTGGTAAAGAATCACCCGCAATGTGGGAGACCTAGGTTTGATCCCTAGGTCAGGAAGATGCCCTGCAGAAGGGAATGGCTACCCACTCCAGTATTCTTGCCCAGAGAATTCCATGGACAGAGGAGCATGACAGGCTACAGTCTATGGGGTCACAAAGAGTTGGACATGACGGAGCAACTTTCACTTTTAAGAAGAAACTGTGCTTAGGAAAATAGAAGGTTTCCAGGAAGAGGTGACATCTTACCTGGACCTTAGATGAGAAGGTCACCAAGTAGGAGAAAGGCATCTCAGGTAGATGGCACAGTCTAACCAAAGGTACCAAGTGGATGACAGAACATGGTGGCTTGAAGGACACCAAGAAGATGAGGTTGGAGTGGAGAGCTCATGTGGAGAGGACACGAGTAAGACCCGAAGTGCAGACCGAGGTCAGAAGACCTGGAACAGCATCCAGCAATGGGGAGCCATCAGAGGGGTTCATCCAGGGGTGTGGCATGATCAGGTTTGTGTTCTATAAGAATCTCTCTGGATGCCTACATGGAGGATGAGTTGGGAGCAGAGAGATCAGAGGCACAGACAAGAGTTTGAGAGGTGACTATCATACGAATCCGGATCAAAAGACCTTGATCTGCTGGCCCCAGACCATGCCTCCTTGAGAAAGTGGACCCCCCTCATCTGTCACAGACCCACTGGGCAGCAGGGCCCTGTCCTGTGAGCTGACCAAACATGATCAGAGTAGGAGCCCAGGAGCTCCTTGGGAGGCGGGTGAGATGTCCCATGAACGGCATCTGCTTCCTTCTCCAAGTTTTTATCACCCAGAGTCTCCCTCTAGGACCTAAACTTGAATACCTACCAAATTGCTCGTCAACCAGTGAACTCCACAGACCCACAGAAAGGTCCATGGGTTTACAGAAAGGTCTCCCTGTCTTGGTTCCAGAGCCTCCCAAACTGCTCTTGATACTTTCTCTCGTGGCTCAAAGAAGTCCTGTACAGTCTCATTTCTGTCAAACTATCACCACCTGTTGGCCAAGGAAAATTTTGTCAAGGAAAGAGAGCCTTGAGAAATGGAGTTTAATGACCAGTTGACATAGCGGATTTGTAGTTTTCTAAGGAGGCTTAGCAGGGTGTCACAAGGGGCCTCATTAATTCTCCACGCTTAGCCCCAGGTGGCTGAGGATTTGACCTGTTCTTAAAGGCTCCTAGAAGGAAATTCCATGCTTCCCTACCATACTTGTTCTTGCATTTAGCACCTCCCACTGGTCAGAAGTCCTACCCCAGAGCTCATCCCAGGTCCTCCTCCCCCAGCTAAAGCCCTTTTGCTTTGATTGACATCAGTGAAACTGCATCAGCTGCATTTCCAGTCAAAACTCCAGGGAGAGGGAGGAAGTGACAATCCACTTAATGTAATGAACACAGGTATGTTCTGAGAGATTGAGGCTGCCCCAGTGGAGAGGACCAGAATTAGCTCAAGATGCACAGCCAGGGGACCTCCTTGGTGGTCCAGTGGTTAAGAACTCACCCTCCAGTGCAGCGGATGCAGGTTCGATCCCTGGTCAGGGAACTAAGCTCCTACAAGTCTCAGGGTAACTAAACCTATGTACCACAAGAAAGATCCAACACAGCCAAAATTTAAATAAATACACAGAAGTAATTTTTTTTTAATTAAGATATACAGCCAAGCTGTATCCCAATTGGCTTTTAGAAGCAGCCTTGGAACTGCTGAGCAGATAAGCTTGTTGGAGATGGATATACTCACCCGTCAACTCTCAGCACGTTGGAAGCAGCAAAGGGCATGGAGATGAAGACGCGGGTTTTGGAATCTCTTGGGCCTGGTCTCATCTGCAAAAAAAGAACAATGATCCTCAATGATCCAGTTTTCATCTTAGAAAACTGCTGGGAAGATGAAGGCAGCTAGCTCCTCAAAGTGCCAGGCATGAAACGGATCCCATTCAATAGATCCTGTCTCCCCACTCCCAGCACAGTTGTTAAAAAAACCTCTATTCAACCACTTTATGTGCTCATAGCCCATCTTGTTATGGAAGGACTCATTGTACAAATTTATATTCATATAAAGTAAAATAGAATTGTATGAAGTGAAGTTACAATGAGAGCAGGGAGGGGATAAAATGAAATGAAAAGTGAAGGTGGTACAAAAAGCACGGGCTTTCAATAATATTTTGGTTATGGTTTTGAGGGATGGGTCAAATGTTTGACTCGAAAACTTCCCAGAGGACAAACCAAAGAGGCCCTAACCAGTTGCTAGATGAAGTGCTTGAAGGAGAAAACTAAGTGAGTTTCCAAGAAAAGCACATTCCTGAGCCAAGATGCTGTTTCAATGCACAGAAAGTATTTGAGTGCCATCTAATGGCCAGAGCGAGCAGCCGCTTAGGAAAATAAAGAGAAGAGTTATGCATTCCATGTTTGTTATTGTTTAGTCGCTAAGTCACATCCGACTCTTTTGTAACCCCATGGACTGTAGCTCGCCAGGCTTCCCTGTCCATGGGATTTCCCAGGCAAGAATACTAGGTTGCCATTTTCTTCTCCAAGGAATCTTCCCAACCTGGGGATCGAATCTGCATTTTCTGCATTGGCAGGTGGATTCCTTACCCAGAGCCACCAGAGAAGTCCACTATTTATCTGACTACCAATGCTACTCAACGCATTGAGCTGCTTTTCTAGATACAAAAAAGACAAGACTCAGTTACTTCCTTTCAAGGAATGGATGATCTTAAGGAGAAGAAGGGACAGGGTTCTCTACCCTCTGCTGTCCCAGGTCCTGTGCTCAGCACGTTCACAATTGTTCATTTAACTAACCATCACAGTGCAATGAGACTTAGCTGTCCTTTCCGGGCTTTACATACAGGATACAGAGACAGGCATTGCCCAAGGTCACAGTCAGCTAGCAGCCGAGCCAGCCTCAGGACCCAGACCCAGAAGGCACCAGAAGAGGAAAAATCCTTGGGCTGGATATCCGGAGAACTGGCCTCCACCCCAGCTTAGCCACTGACCTGCTCTGTGATTTAAAGCCTTCCTCCGCTGGGCCTCCACACCCCCTAGTCTGCTGACCTTGTCAACCTGCTAGACTTTAAGGATGAGTCCAGGATTCTCAGCTTCACATCTGACGGCTTGGGGCGCTAAAGCTCACACCCCAGGACACATGACCTGGCAGCCAAGGGGAAATGGCTGGTGCACTAAGAAAGTACCTAACTCTGTTCCGCTCCATCATCAATCAGCCTCCCTCTGCCTGGCCTTGGCCTCCAAGACCTGGAGTCTCCCATGTTACCCAGAATTCTAGAAGCCCTCCCATGATATAATAATAAAAATAAAAGATAACTAATAGTACTTCCCTGGCGGGCCAGTGGTTAAGAATCTGCCTGCCAATGCAGGGCACACGAGTTCAATCCCTGGTTTGGGAAGATTCCAAATGCCTCGGGCAAGTAAGCCCCTGCTCCACCACTAGGAAGCCTGCCCTCTAGAGCCTGTGCTCTGCAACAAGAGAAGCCACCACAATAAGAAGCCTGCACACTGCAGCTAGAGAGTAGCCCCACTTGCCACAGCTAGAGAAGGTCTGCCGGCAGCAACAAAGAACTGGCACAGTCAAAATAAATTAAAACAGATAAATATTTTAAAAGGTAACTAGTAAGGACCTACTGTATAGCAAGCACTTGGAACTCCACTCAGTATTCTGTAACGGCATATATGGGAAAAGAATCTTAAAAAGAACAGATATACGTATATATATAACATTCACTGCTGTACAGCAGAAACTTATGCAACATTGCCTGTCAACTATACTACAATAAAAAAAAAGCATTTTTTAAGAAACTGAAAAATAAATAAATATTTGGTGTTTGTATCTAGTTCTCAGCACACAGATCCTAAAACCCTTGGAACCTCTGTGTGATATGTGTTTTTTATGCTAGTGAGGTGACCGGGGTGGGGGCCCTTTGATCACTTCAGAATGAGAGCTGGTCCCAGAACAGTCCAAGTCTCCAGGGATAGAGGCTAAAGATTAAATTAATCTCCAAGGCCAATGACTTAATCAGTCGTGCCTACATAATGAAACCTCTCTAAAAACCTGTCAACCCAGATGAATGGATAAAGAAACTGTGGTACATATTCCATTGTATTGATGGAATATTACTCAGCTATGAAAAGGTATGCATTTGAGTCAGGTGAACTGAGTTGGATGAATCCAGAGCCTGTTATACAAAGTAAGTCAGAAAGAGATAAACAAATATTGTTTATTAATGCATATGGAGCCTATTATACAGAATTAAGTAAGTCAGAAAGAGAAATATTGTTTATTAACAGATATATGTGAAATCGAGAAAAATGGTACTGACAAACCTATTTGCAGGGCAGGAAAAGAGATGCAGACATACAGAAGGGACTTGTGGACACTCAGGGGAAGGAGAGGGTAGGACGAATTGAGAGAGTAGCATTGAAACATATTACCATATGTAAAAAAGAGAGCGAGTGAGAAATTGCTGTGTAACACAGGGAGATCAATCCAGGGCTCTGTGACAACCTCTAGGGGTAGGGTGGCAAGGAGGTTCAAGAGGGAGGAGATACATGTATACTTATGTCTGATTCATGTTGTTGTATGGCAGAAACCAACACAACATTGTAAAGCAATTATCCTCCAATTAAAAATAAAATTTTTTAAAAATGTCACCTTTACCGTGTGTATCACTTCTGTTTGGCTATTCCCCACTTGTATCCTTTACAAGAAACTGGTAACTAAATTGTTTTCCTGAGTTCTGTGAGTTGCTCTAACAAATGATCAAACCTGAGAAGGTGTCCTGGGGAAATCTCTTCAAACAGAAAGGTAGAGAACCCAGGAAACCCCATTTGCAACTGGTGTCCGAAATGGGAGGGGGTGGTCTTGTGGAACTGAGCCCCATCAACCATGGGGTCTTCACTTACTCTGGGTAGTTAGTGTCAGAAGTGAATTGAGGACTTCCCTGGTGGCACAGTGTGTAACAATCCGCCTGCTAATGCACGCGACAGGAGTTCACCCCCTGGTCCAGGAGGATCTCAGATGCCTCAGGGCAACTAAGCCCACGTGTGTCACAACTACTGAGCCTGTGCTCTAGAGCCTGGGAGCCACAGCTACTGAAGCTCACATGCCTAGCGACTGGGCTCTGCAACAAGAGAAGCCACAGCAATGAGAAACCCAAGCACGGCAACGAAGACCCAGGGCTGCCAAAATAAATTTTTTAAATCTTGAGAAAAAAAGAAAGGAAGTGAATTGAGTTGGAGGAACCCTAGCTGGTATCCAGAAAGTTGGTGTTGGGAGGGGGGAAAAACAAAACACTTCTCTCCGGCTATACCTCGTGCCATAGAGTCCTCCACTGCTTATGAACCATTAAAAAAAACAAAACTAACATTTATATATAACATGTTTAAAGGTTGCTAAGAGCTTTTGGGCTTCCTTTGTGGCTCATCTGGTAAAGAATCCACCTGCATTGCGGGAGACCTGGGTTCGATCCCTGGGTTGGGAAGATCCCCAGGAGAAGGGAAAGGCTACCCACTCCAGTATTTAATTGGAGCCTGTTTGCAAACCTATGATGTCCCATTTGATAGATGAGCAAACTGAGGTTCAGAGAAAGGTATCAGTCACAAGAGGAGTCAGTGTCCAGGCCAACAGGTGGTTGGAAGCTCCTTAGGCCTGGTCCCCTCCAGCCCGGGTCAAATCAAGGCCAGAAACCATTACACAACAGGAACTGAGTTAGGTAATATCGTGCCTCCACTGGGACTCTCCAACCCTGAGGATTCTACAAAAAAGGAAGAAAGTCCATGCCTACTCCCCAGAGGCCTAGATTTGCTGAGATGCGGCAGGATTGTTCCGCTTTCAAGCAGGAATGTGTACTAGCTGAGTGCCGAGCTGCTCACAAAGCAGGCAGCCCCCTGGGCCTGGAACACACACACCCTGGTGCCCCTCCTAGCGTGGCAGGATGCACAGGGGGTTCAGAAGCCCTGAAAACTGAGAAGCTGCAGAAAATGCCTGTCCTGACCCCCCTCTCTCAGGCCACACTCTCAAGTGGGTCCTTTTGGTGACTCCCATGCCTGCTCTGACATGGTGAGGGCTGTTCTCCTGGGTCGGTGACCCAGGGCCAGGAGAGATCTGAGGAGGCTTGAGGGCAGACAGCTCTGAACTCAACCTTTGGCTCTGAAAGCCCCTACCTCCTGTCCACATCAAGGCTTGGTCCCAGGTGTCCAAGTGCCAGGAGAAGGAAGACTCCGAGGGACACAGAACAGTAAGTACCCAGCGCATCTCACGCACCATCCCAGCCCTGCTCCTTCACTCTCCTGACCGACCTCACGCTCCACCCTGGCACCCAGGAAGTTGACTTCTTCCAGTGTCTCCCAGGCCCCCCCTGGATCCCCCTCTTCCTATGGCTTTTCCTCCCACTCCTTTTCCCTTCCCTTCTCCCAACACCGTCTATCAGCAGATGCCCTGGGATTTTATAAAACTGATTCTAAATGCTGAATAGGAGTTTGCCAGGTGAAGAGCAGTGATCCCCATGGGAGTCCTACATTGGTAGGGGTCAAGGAAGTGGCTATTCTTTGCCTTCCTGACTGTCCTCACCAACCCAACATCCACCCCCTCCCCATAAACATCCCTGCTGACTTGAAAAAAAAAAAAAAAACGCATGACCTGAGAGTTGCCAGTCGAGTTTTATTGAAGGCAAAATGAGGACTGCAGCCCAGAAGACAGCATTTCAGATAGCGCTGAGAAACTGCTCCAAAGAGGGAGACAGAGGAAGGTCAGTATATATGTGATTTTGATAAAAGGGGAGTTCATGCAACCTGTATTTTCAGGTTTCTGCTCGTTACAAGGATCATACCTCCCCATGAAATATTTTAGTGCTTTTCTAGATGTGAGGAGATTCAAGAATTGGGCTCATAAAAATCAGCTCCTGAAAATATCTAACGCTCTGAAGACCTGTTCTGCCAGGTTTTCCTCAAGCGCAGAGGGCCCCATTCCTGATCTCCACCCTGAACTCCCTTCAGGGGATATTGAAGGTCAGCAGCTGCAGCAGTACATGATTTAATCCTTGTAGAGGTAGACAGCCAGTGCCTATGGCAAGTGCCAATTTATAGTTGACATCCCCAAGGTCCCCCAGCCTGGCAGCGATGGCCAGTGAAGCCCAGAGGCTGGAGGACTTGGAGGAAAAGAAGAAAGAGAAGCTGAAGGAGCTCCAGCTTTGGCTGCACGATGAGGAGCCTTGCGGGCAGTCTCCTGAGGTGGTCCAGGCTCAACCAGGGAAGCCAAGGAGCATGAAGATCACCTCACACCTGTCGCATCAGTACAAGGAGGTACAGCACGGGTACATGGCCATCCACATCAAGGGACCGCACATGAACAAGCAAGGGGCGTGCACCAAGACCCTCGAAGAGACAGACTTGAATTCAGGTGCTTACAAAGCCTCCTTTGCCCACTGTCGATCTCCTCACCCCCCACCAGAGAACCCCCCCCACACACACACACCTTTCTCTGGGATTTAGGACTGCCCGATCAGGGGGGATCCAGACCTAGGCCAGCCTGCAGCTAAGAGGCTTGCTGGGGCGGGGAGGGGAGGTGGCTGGATTCCTCTTCTAGCCAAGTGAATTCCTAGGATCCCATGTGGTCCTCACAGGGCCTGGAAGGGGTGCTCAGAGGGCCAGAGAGGGAGGAGGCTGGCATTCAGAAGGGCAACTGGAAGGGAGGGTTGGGGGTTTCATGCCAGACTCCTAAGCAGGCACTTGCCTGGCCTTGTGTTATAAGCGTGGACTTGGGAATCAGGCACTGCCACACTGGGCAAGTCACTTCACTGCTCTGTGCCTCTGTTTCTACATCTGTAAAATGGGAGAGTAAGAGCCTACCTCCTTGGACTATGTACGGGTTAGAGACATAATTCGTATTAAATATTTACCACAGAGTCTAAGAGTCTAGTGGTGGTATATTCCTACTCTTTGAAACTCCATGGACTGTAGCCCACCAGGCTCCTCTGTCCATGGGATTTCCCAGGCAAGAATACTGGAGTGGGTTGCCATTTCCTTCTCCAGGGGATCTTCCTGACCCAGGAATCGAATTTGGGTCTCCTGCATTGCAGGCAGATTCTTTATCGACTTTGCTATGAGGGAAGCCCCTAAGGCGTAGTTAGTACTCAAAAAAAAAAAAATAGTAACTGCAGTTACTATTACTAATCAGCAGCCCTGGGAGGTGGGACTCTTCACCCCACCGGGGAGAGGCGCACAGAGGGGGCTCAACTCTCATGAGGAGGTAGAAACAGAGCCAGGACACAGATGCAAATCTTCTGGACCCCAAATCAGGATGAATCATCCAGCAGCATCAGGAAATCGTCCTCCTATAAGAGGCAGGCTGCAATGGTCTCCCTCCTGACCTCTATTGGTTGAGAGAGAAGACCTCTTGTTCTTCTTGGCTGAAGAAACCAGGCCTCAACCCTGGCTCCTGCCCCTTCCCCTGGCAATGCTCCAACCTGTTTGTCTGCTCCCCACAGCCCTGTCTTCCTCATTCTCCCACTCGCCAAGTGCACCCAACCTGGAGTCTCCCAGCTGGCCCACCTCCACTGAAGTGTTGAAATTCTGCAAGCCTAAGCAACCAGCGCTCGAGCACTCAATGAAAGAGAGGTTGAGACACCAAGGTTTAACATCTGGATATACCTGGAAAGGTGAGGCTTGCTGAGGGGCCTTGAGGCATGGGGGGCAGGCGAGGGGCGGGGGCGGGGGGGGGGGGGCTTTGAGGCAGCCAGTTGACTTATAACTCCATGCGGACCTGGTCAGAAGGAACTACAGAAGGCTGGAGGAGCCAGGAGCCAGGGTGGTGGGTACAGTGGGCCTAAAAATGATCTTTCAGGTGCAACCCTCTGCTGAGACTGCACTCCTTCCAATCTGATAGATGGGGACGCTGAGACTCACATCGGTCAGACAGTGAATCTCCCCCAACCTGGTGCAATGTGGTCCTTGCCCAGGCAGAGCTCAGCTCACAACCTCAGTGGACTTTGAAGATCCTAGGGGTCAGGGTGGTTTAGAAAGTTCCAAGGAGGACTCGGTTCTCCACATAAACCCCAAGAGAAAGGTAGGCTCACCCCTCAGCCTAAGCCAGTTCCCTCTCTTGACTTCTCTTATTTTGGTCTCCATCATTCTGAGTCACCCAGGCTTCAAACCCCAGCCACACCCCGGCCTCTTCCTCTTCTCATCCCAGTGTCAAAGTGCAAGCTCACACAGCATCTGGAGACAGAGCCAGGGCTGGAACCTAGAACCAAGCATTCCTGGTGCAGTCATTTCTCCCTCCATCTGCTGCTGCTTTTTGAAGGTCCCCATCCCCAGCTTGGGCTTCCCAGGAGGCGCTAGTGGTGAAGAATCCTCCTGCCAATGCACGAGATGCCAGAGACGTGGGTTTGATCCCTGAGTTGGGAAGATCTCCTGGAGGAGGAAATGGCAATCCGCTCCAGTATTCTTGGCTGCGCTGGGTGTTCGCTGCTGCACACTGGATTTCTCTCACTGTGGCAAACGGGGGCTACTTTTCATTGCGGTGCTCATGCTTCTCATCACAGTGGCTTCTTGTGTTGCGGACTACATGCTCTAGGCTCACAAGCTCAGTAGTGGCTCTCATGCTTACTTGCTCTGCGGCATGTGGAATCGTTCCAGACCAGGGACCAAATCCTTGTCCCCTGCATTGGCAGGCAAATTCTTATCCACTGCACCACCAAAGAAGTCCATTCCCCTTCCTTCTATGCCTACTCTCACCACTCCACTCCCAAGCCTCAACAGTGATGGTCACAAGCTCCATTGCCCTCAGTTTCCACCCTGACTTCACCCAGTTGCTCTATGACACAGAACAAATCACTTCATCCTCCTGTGTCTCAATTTCCTCATCAGATCTACTCAGTTTTCTACTCTGCACACCACCCCAAGCCACAGTACAGAATTTACACATCCTTGAACTCCACACTGAAATAACCCATGTGCACGGAAGTTCAGATATACAATGTAGACTCTATAAGATGTTGTAGAAGAAAAGTGTTAGACTTTTCACATCTCTCTGCCCACAAAGGTCCCCTCTTGTGCCCCCATCAGCTTTCCTCTCTCTTGTCCTTCCGCACACACACTACCCAGTCTCACTGACTCTTCCTTTATTGAAGACACAGAGCAGTTCCCCTCTGCCCCCAATTTGCATACCCTGGGTTTCATTGTCTGGCAAAACAGAGCATGAATAAAATGATAAAGCATTTAGCGACTTCCCTAATGATCCAGCAGGTAAGACTCCACTCCCACTGCAGGGGACTCAGGTTCTTTCGCTGGTCAGAGAACTACATCCCACATGCTATAACTAAGAGTTTGTATGTCACAACTAAAAAACCCACAAGTCGTGATTGTAATTATCTTCTATTTTTTGTCTGAGTATTGATTGTGAAAACTGATAAACAACTTTTATTACTAAAAAAGAAAAAAAAAGAACCCACAAGCTGCAACTAAAACCCAGTGCAGCCAAATAAATAAGTAAATGTTTTAAAAAAAAATAAAACAGTGCCTGGCAATGAAGAGGACATACCACTTTAGCATGCCACTTAGTAACTATTTGTTGTTGCTTAAAATGGGCAGCTTAACTCCCTTCCCCAAGTGGTTTATCAAAATCTTTCTACCTGACAGAGGAAGTTTCAGAGCATTAAGAGAATTAAATTGTACCTCTACCTTTGTGATTTTAAAAATTGGATTACCAACACCCATCTCACAGGATTTTTGTGCGAATTTAAAATGTATGAGCCTGAAATAAAATGAATGCTCAATAAATGGTCCTTTCTTTCCTGTCTTTCTCCCCAGAAGACCTTTCCCCAAGCAATTACCAAGCTTTTCCAAGTTCCCCATATCATGAGTCACCAAGCCAAGAGTTACCCAATGACCCCACATCCACCGCAGTCCTGAGAGTCTGTGAACCTCCCTGTCATTCCTGTCCAGAGCCCAGAGAGGAAGGTCCTGAGACTGTATGGCCACTGTTTAAAACATCTGGAAACAGCTGCACAGGTAAGGCCCTGCTGAGCTTCCGGAAAGGGGTGGGTAAGGCAAAGACATGGATGGGGGCCAGGTTGATAGACTGAGCAGAAAGGGTCTGGCAAACATCTGAGACCTCTCTCCAGAAACCCTATTGCTGGGACTTCCCTAGTGGTCCAGTGGTTAAGAATCTGCCTGCCAATGAAGGGGCATGTGTTCGATCTCTGTTCCAGGAAGATCCCACATGCTGCAGAACAACTAGGCCAGGGCATCACAACAACTGAAGCCCACACGCCCTAGAGCCCATGCTCTACAACAAGAGAAGCCACTGCACTGAGAAGCCAGAGCCCCGCAAAACGAAGAGTAGCCCCTGCTTGCCACAACCAGAGAAAAACCCACAAAGCCATGAAAACTCAGCGCAGCCAAAAATAAAAAAATAAGTAAAACTAATTTTAAAAAAGTAAAAAAGAAATCCTACTGCCAGAATCTCTCCACCTGCCTAAGGCACTGTTTCCAGGAAGCCCCTGGAAATTAAAATGCAGGAGTATTATCCAGTACAGGAAACACATCACCTGGTTAGTGGCCAGGCACTGGCCTAGAGTCGGAAGAGAAAGATTCCATTTCTGCTGAGCTTCTCAGCCCCGAAATGGCCTGGAGCAAGTCAGGTGGATACTCTCTCTGTGTGAGGCTCTGTGCCATGTGCTTTGCTTGCACAGTATAAAATTTCACGACCACTCCATAAGATGGATGTTATTATTATTCCACCTTGGAAATAAGAAGACTGAGGTTTGAAAATATAAACTCTCAGAATGGCAGAGATGGAATTCAGCCTCCACTCTCTCTAATGCCACTGCTGTTGTTCATTCGCTCAGTCATGTCCAACTCTTTGCGACCCCATGGACTGCAGCATGCCAGGCTTCCCTGTCCATCACCAACTCCCAGAGCTTGCTCAAACTCATATCCATCGAGTCAGTGATGCCATCCAACCATCTCATCCTCTGTCTGCCCCTTCTCCTCCTGTCTTCTATCTTTCCCAGCAGCAGGGTCTTTTCCAGTGAGTCAGCTCTTCGAATCAAGTGGCCAAAATATTGGAGCTTCTGCTTCAGCCTCAGTCCTTCCAATGAATATTCAGGGTTGATTCCCTTTAGGATTGACTGGTTGGATCTCCTTGCTGTTCAAGGGACTTTCAACACCACAGTTCAAAAGCATCAATTCTTCAGCACTCAGCTTTCTTTGTGGCCCAGCTCTCACACATGTACATGACTACTGGAAAAACCACACCTTTGACTAGATGGACATTTGTCAGCAAAGTCTTTACTTTTTAATATGCTATCTAGGATTGTCATAGCTTTTTTTCGTCTTTTAATTTCATGACTGCAGTCACCATCTGCAGTGATTTTGGAGCCCAAGAAAAGAAAGTCTCTCACTGTTTCCATTGTTTTCCCATCTGTTTGCCATGAAGTGATGGGACCAGATGCCATGATCTTAGTTTTGAATGCTGAGTTTTAAGCTGGCTTTTTCACTCTCCTCTTTCACCTTCATCAAGAGGCTCTTTAGTTTCTCTTCGCTTTCTGCCATATGGGTGGTGTCACCTGCATATCTGAGGTTATTGATATTTCTCCCAGCAATCTTGATTCCAGCTTGTGATTCATCCACCCCAGCATTTTGCATGATGTACTCTGGGTATAAGTTAAATAAATAGGGTGACAATATACAGACTTGACACGCTCCTTTCGCAAACTCAAACCAGTCTGTTGTTCCATGTTTGGTTCTAAATGCCACTATCCACACATTTAATATTCTATTCCTTTGCCATCTAAGGGCTTCCAGGTGGTGCTAGTGGTAAAAAACCTGCTTGCCAATACAGGAGATGTAAGAAAAGTGGGTTTGACAGCTGGGTCGCGAAGATCCCTTGGAGGAGAGCATGTCAACCCACTCCAGTATTCATGCCTGGAGAATCTCACAGACAGAGGAGCCTGGTGGGCTGCACAGTCTTTAGGGTCACAAAGAGTCTGACATGACTGAAGCGACTTAGGACATGCACAAGGCATCTTCTCAACATTGATCTCAATGATGAGAGAAGTCCCTTTTGAAATCTGAGAGATGTTTCATTAAAATGATCCCTTCTGCACCCAGGTAGGAGTATACTTGTAGAATTCATGGTCCTAAAATGTGACCCAGGTTGGAGATGAATTAACTGACTTAATTAATCATACTTTTTCCCATTCAGGGAAGGAAAGAAAGACGGAAGGAAGGAAAAAAGAGGAGGGAGGGAGGAAGAAAAAGAAGAAAAGAAGAAAGAATTTTATAATATGTAAGAGGCATCTTACCAAAACATACAAAAGTAATAACCCTAAACATGAAGAAGTAAATATGAAAGCCAAGAGGCCAATTAGTTGTTACAAAAAAACATTCATTGATTCTGAGCATCCTAGCACCAGGGCAAAAAGGGAAAGACAATGGGTTACCCAATATCTATTACTCAATAGAATGCATGTGTGCTCGGTCACTCGGTCATGTCCAATTCTTTGCAACTCCATGGCAAGCACAGTCCATAGGATTCTCCTGGCAAAAATACTGGAATAGGTTGTCATTTCCTATCCCAGGGGATCTTCCCAACCCAGGGATCAGACCTACATCTTCTCCATTGGCAGGTAGATTCTTTACCACTTTACCACCTGGGAAACCCTGCTCAATAGAATAGAAAAGACCAATTCAGGAGAACTACATCTTTTCCTAATGCTGAATTCTTTTTTGTTGGTTTTTCCAGCCAAGATTGAGGCATGATTGATAAATAAAATTGTAGTATGTTAAAAGTGTACAGATTTGATATACATTGTGAAATAATTACTACAATCAAGTTAATTGACACATCCATCACCTTGCATACCTCTGTGTGTGTGTGTGTGTGTGTGTGTGTGTGTGTGTGTGTTGGGAATTGGGAATGCTTATGGTTTGCTATCTTAGCAAATTTCAAACATATAGTATGGTATTATTAGCTATCATCATCATGCTGTGCATCAAAACCTCAAAACTAATTCATTTTAAAATTGAAAGTTTGTATTCTTTGATCAACATCTCCAAAATTTCCCTCATCCTCTCACCCCTGGGAACCATTATTCCTCTCTGTTTCTATAAAGTTAATTTTTTTTGTTTTTAGATTCCACATATAAGTGATACCACACATATTTGTCTTTCTCTGTCTGGCTTATGTCACTTAGGATAATGCCCTCCAGGTTCATCCATGTTATCACAAATGTCAGGACTTCCTTCTTTTTATGGCTGAATAATATTCCATTATAGAGAGATAGGTAGATACCTAGATCAATAGACTATATCTCCTTTATCCATTCATTCATCCACTGAAACAACTTAGGTTGTTTTGTATCATGCTTGCATATCATGAATAGTGCTGTAATGAATGTGGGAGTGCAGATATCTCACCAGCCTCTCGACTATTTTTCTAGTCTCTGTTTCCTTTATTTCTGAATCGGCAACAATCACAGCATATGGCTTGAGCAGGTGTAAAAAACAGTTGTTGAGTATTGGAAGGAGGGACAAATGAACAAATCTATCCTATACCTTTATGTTTTATCTCTCCCTCTCTTACTTAGTAAGCAGAAAGAGATACCAGGACCAAAGGAGAGAGAGACCTTGCTCCACCTGGTCATGGAAAAATGAAGATTTGCACCAAAAATTCATGCAGTTGCTACTTCTACACACTCCTTACCCCAGAGACTACGAGTCCTTGAACAGGGGAAGCTGGGATCACGGGGTGGTTGAGGAGCAAGGGCATTTGATTGAGGTCGGAGACTTATTTGGCTCAGACCTGGGTCCCCAGGAAGGGCCTCACACAGTCATATTGCATGGAGTTGCTGGAATTGGGAAGTCCACACTGGCCAGGCACGTGAGAAGAGCCTGGGAGGAGGGCCAGCTATACAGGAACCACTTCCAGCATGTCTTCTACTTCAACTGCAGAGAGCTGGCTGAATCCAAGATGACAAGTCTGGAGGAACTCATCACAAAAGATCAGTCCACCTCTGTGGCTCCCGCTGGACAGGTCCAGTCTCAGCCAGAGCAGCTGCTCTTCATCCTTGATGGTTTAGATGAACTGGACTGGGTCTCGGAGGAGCAGAGGGCAGAGCTCTGTCTGCACTGGAGCCAGCAGCAGCCAGTGCAGACACTGCTGGGCAGTTTGCTGGAGAAAACCATATTTCCGGAGGCATCCTTGCTAATCACAGCTCGGACTGCAGCTCTGCGGAAGTTCATTCCTTCTTTGAAGCAGCCATGTTGGGTGGAGGTCCTGGGGTTCTCCGAGTCTTCCAGGAAGGACTATTTCTATGATTATTTCACAGAGGAAAGTCAAGCAACTAGAGCCTTTAGCGTGGTTGAATTAAACCAAGCACTCTTGACCATGTGTCTCACACCCTTGGTGTCCTGGCTGGCCTGCACTTGCCTGAAGCAGCAGATGGAGGCAGAGGAAGAACTCTCACTGAGGTCGCAGACCATGACAGCCCTCTATCTGCGCTACCTTTCCCAGGCTGTCCAAGCTCAGCCCCTGGGGACTCAGCTGAGGGGCTTCTGTACTCTAGCTGCTGAGGGTATCTGGCAAGGAAAGACTCTGTTCAGTCCAGGGGACCTCAAGAAGCATGGATTAGATGGGGTCATCAACTCCACTCTCTTAAAGATGGATGTTCTTCAAAAGCACCCCACATCTCTGAACTACAGCTTCATTCACCTGTGTTTCCAGGAGTTCTTTGCAGCAGTGTCCTTTGCCTTAGGGGACATGGGGGACAAAGGTGACCATCCTAACAGCACTGGAAGCATGGAAAAGTTGGTAGAAGTATATGGGATCAATAACCTGTTTGGGGCACCGACCATGCATTTCCTATCTGGCCTTTTGAGTGAGCAAGGAGCGAGAGAGATAGAGAACATTTTCCAATGCAAGCCGTCTTGGGAGAGAAAGCGGGAGTCACTGCTGCGGTGGGCTGAATTGGAAGTCTGGCATGAGCATTACTCTCTGCAATTGTTCCACTGTTTGTACGAGATTCAGGACGAGGAGTTCCTGACACAAGCTATGGCCCATTTCCAAGGAATGAGAGTGTGCATCCGAACCAGCATGGAGCTGCTCGTGTTCACTTTCTGCATTAGATTCTGCTGCCACGTGCGGCGGCTTCAACTGAATGAGGGCAGACAACATCAAGGAGCATGCAGGCCCATCGACGCAGTGCTGTGAGTACCCCCACCCTCTCTTCTCTCCAGCTCCTCTGTTGGCTCCTCCGTCCTGGCACTGGAGTCACTTTCACTAAACTTAACCCCAGGGGTTCAAGGATCAAGGCCTCCAGTGACCACCGTGGCAGATCCGACCACCATCCCCCATCTGCCTAAGATCCCCTACAGCAGGGTCCATCCGTGTGACGTGCCCTGCCTGCCTCTGAGTGGGTCCACTGTGTCCTGCCACTGCTCGTCCTGTCTCTTTGATGACCACCATGTTCTCCACCTCCCATGCTGACCTGACTTCCCCTCCATGCAGCCCACCTGCCTCTCTTTCTCCCTCATGTTTGTCTCTAAGCAACCGCTCCCTCAGCTGCTTCAGACACTCCCTTTGACAGCTGTTGACCATGGCATTGGTCCAGAGATCTCCTCCATCACAGAATGTGTGTGTCTGAAAGGTAGTCTCCATTTTTCCCTGCACATCTGACTTCTTTGTTTGTGTCAATAATGCACTCTTGTGCCCCAGGCATTTAGCCTAAAACCCGCCCCCTCAACCTGAGTATGTTGGCAGAGTTTTCTCTAAACATCCTCCAACCCCATTAACTTCCCCACCCAGGTTCCCCCACCTCAGTTGTGGTATTGGTCATTTAGTCCTTTTATGATTTGTTCTGTGAATATTTATCTGGCACTGTTTTTAGGCCGAATCCTCCAGATCACAGATGAACAAACACAACTCCTGCATCAGAGAATTCAAAACCTGGGATAGAAGACACACAACCACCCAGTAATTACAATTGAGTATGATGCTACGGTAACAGATGGCAAGGCATGATGTTGGCTGCAGAAAGGGAGTATGTGTGTGTGTGTGCACACATGCGCACACACACGCTCAGTCATATCCCACTCTTTGTGGTTCTGTGGACTGTAGCCTGCCAGGCTCCTCGATTTTCCAGGCAACGATACTTGAGCAGCTTGCCATTTCCTACTCCAGGGGATCTTCCTGACCCAGGGATCAAACCCAGAAGTTCTCTTGTGTCTCCTGCATTGGTGGGCAGATTCTTTACCATTAGCACCACCTGGGAAGCCCACAGAAAGGGAGTAATCACACACAAAAAAAGTGAAAAAAAAGTGAAAGTGTTAGTCACATCTGACTCTCTATGACACTATGGACCGTAGCCCACCAGACTCCTTTGTCCATGGGATTCTCCAGGCTAGAATACTGGAGGGGATTGCCATTCCCTTCTCCAGGGGATCTTTCCCACCCAGGGATTGAACCTGGGTCTCCTGCATTGCAGGCAGATTCTTTATTGTCTGAGCCACCAGGGAAGCCCAATCACACACAAGTAAACCAGAAAAGAGTCAGAGGAAGAAATGTTGGATTTGGGTTTTTGCTTTTTCAGACTTTCAAGGGTTTTTTGTCACAGCAAAATCCATGTCCATTATAGGAAAATAAGAATATGTAGAGAAGCAAAAAGACAGAAATTAATATCAACCAGAATGCCATCACTCAGAAATGAACGTCATTAAGAATTGAAGTATATGGTGCTGTTGTGTGAAAATTGTACACATCTTAATTATATTGAATTAAGTAGTGCTTTTCAGATCTACTGTATCCTTCTACTTTTCTGTCTACTCATTCTAGTAATTTTTGAGAGTTTAACATTGAAACTCCAACTAAAAATCTTAATTTACCTACTTAAAAAATAATTATAGTAAACAGTGGAACTATATGTAACTAGATGTATTTCTTCTATATTTTCCAAGTCTCCTGTAAATGTGTTATTATGCTTTCATAATTAAAAAATATAAAAATTTTAAATATTTTTTTAAAAAATAAAAACTTTTTTTAAAACATTGAGGTGTATGGAATTTCCCTGGTGGTCCAGTGATTAACACTCCATGCTGCCAATGCAGGAGATACAGGTTCAATCCCTGGTCGGGGAACTAAGATCCCACATGCTGTGCAGAGCAGCCAAAAGATTTAAAAAAAAAAAAATTGAGGTATATCATCTAGTCTTTTTTATGCTGATTTTCATGGCAAAACTGAGCCACACTGGGCATTTTATTTTATAGTTGGCTGCCCCTCTGCTGTCACCACCCTGGGCTGGGGGCCCCTCTTCTCTGTGGCTTGTCAGTCTACAGCCCTTGCCATCCTGCTCTGAAGTGTTCATCTTGTATGTCTGCTTCCACCTCAGTCTGGAAGTTTCTTGAGGGCAGAGGGGTCCATTTGCCATATTTTTTTATCTGCAGTGTTCAGGGGCAGTCAGGGAGGCCGGTCAGCCCTGGGCACAGCACTACCCACCGTGCACCTCCAACCCTGCGCACACAGATCACGTCTCTCCTACCCCTCTCTCCCTCCACAGGTTGAGCTGGGTCCCGGTCACAGAGGCCTGCTGGCAGGTTCTCTTCTCCATTCTCCAGGTTACTGGAAACCTGAAGGAACTGGACCTGAGTGGAAATATCTTGAGCCGCTCTGCAGTACAGAGTCTTGATGAGGCCCTGAGATGCCCTGGGTGCCACCTAGAGACCCTGCGGTGAGTCTGGCCTGGGCTCTGCTCTGAACAGAGATGGACAGGAGATCTAAGATGGATGCTGACTCTAGGAGGGGGAATTGCCCTTGCATTCAACAAATACTCATTGAGCCCCTCTCTGGCCCACCACTGAGCCAGATGCCAGGGTCACTATGGTAGACAAACACAGGCAGATGTCTATTCTCAGAGAGCTTGCAAAAGACCGACATTAATCAAGGAACCATGCTAATAAAGGTGTAACTACAGGGCCAAATAAGGGTCTCCAGTGGAAAATGTCCTTAAGGAAGGGACACCTGGGGACTCTCCTGGTGGCCCAGTGGTTAGGACTCAGTGCTTCCACTGCTGTGGGTTTGAGCTTGATCTTTCATTGGGAAACTAAGGTCCTGTAAGCCTCATGGCACCGCCAAAAAAATAAAACTACAATAAGATATCACTTTATGCCTGTTAAAATGGCTATTATCAAAAAGGTAGAAATCACAAGTATTGGAGAGGATGTGGACAAAATGTGTACTTTCTCATGCACTGCTGGTGAGAATGGAAATGGATGCAGCCACCGTGGAAAATGGTATGGATATTTCTCAAAAAAAAATAAAAATAAAAATAAGAACAGCACTATCATATGAGCCAGCTATTCCACTTCTGGGCATTTATCTGAAGAAGATTTTACTTGGGTGGCGCCCTGATGAACTACTCATCATTCAAGGCATTCCTCATACATTTCCACCTCCTTCCCTTGTCAAAATTAATCATTTATTCTGCCTTCAGCTGCACTTGACTTGTCCGTCGGGGCACCATCTACTTTTTAAGTGCTTACTACATGCCAGACACTACTGTGGGCACTTGGGTACAGCTAGTAATGAAAATGGGCAAAACTCCTTCTTCATGGAGCCTACATTCCAGAGGGGGTGGGGACAAATAGTCAAAAGAACAAGTAAAGTATATTGCATGTGGTGAGTACTAGAGAGAAAAATAAAGCAAAAAAGAGTAGAGAGTTGGGGCTGGGTGTGCCATTTTAAATAGGGAGAGTGGTGAGGCAGGTTTCCTGCAAGGGGACTTTTGAGCAAAGACCTGGAGCAGGTGAGGGAACAAGCCATGAGCTATCAGGTAAGACAGCTTGTTCCAGGCAAAAGAAACAGCGAGTGCAGAGAACCTGAGGTGGGACCATGCCTGGAGTGTTTAAGGAACAGTGTGGAGCCCAGTGGAGATGCAGCTAAAAGGAACATGAGATGAGGACTGAGATGAGAAGGAGTCAGACTGCCAGTGTCTCACAGACAAGGTCAAGGACCATGAGTTTCTCTCATGACCGGGGAAAACGTGGGAGGATTTTGATCAAAAGAGATCCAAAATCTGACTTACTGTTATTTGTTTCTATATCTATCCCCCAGTGCCTGTGCATTTCTGGGGGCCTGGGGGCTAGAGGGTCTTGCTGACCTCCACCTGGCCCACAGGTGTAGAAGTTCAACAGGTTGTTCACGGGTGATTGTGGAATCAACAGATAAGTAAAGGCAAGGCTATTGTCACATGTCTCCCACAGGTTGGCCAGCTGCGGCCTCACAGCTGAGAGCTGCAAGGACATTGCCTCTGGGCTGAGCGCCAGCCAAACCCTGATGCAACTGGAATTGAACTTCAACACACTCCTGGATGCAGGAGCTGAGCAACTTTGCCAGGGCCTGAGACAGCCAACTTGCAAGCTGCAACGACTGTCGTAATTGCTCCTCGTTGACACTAATTTGCGGTGTGGGCTTGGGAGGCAGAAGGAGCTGCCCTAGCACCATGGGGCAGAGAGAAAGCAAAGGCTCATGGAAGCCATGATAGATTCCCACTGAAGCCCTCATATTCCTCCTTAACTTTTGTTCTTATATTAGAAGCTCGCTCTTTTCTCATCCTGTATTGTAGACGCCCTTAATGTTTGAAACCCACAAAATGCTGAAACCTATGTCAGGTAACTCTGGGCCTTTGGGAGGGCCGAGGTAGTTAACAATGAGATCCAGGCATCCCAGTGGAACATCGGTGTAGATTAATCATACAACATCAATATAGTGAATGAGCAGGATTCATGGGAATCACACAGAAGTGAAAAGGGGAGCTGGTCTCTATCCTGGGTGGCTCCTTGGCTGCAAGAGGAATATTTAAATCTTCCAGGTTCCTGCAAGCCAGGCAGGTCTTTATCTTCCTTTAATGTCACCCTAGAACCCTCATAGGGCCATAGATACTAGAAGGGAGAACCAGATGCCAGTTAGGACACTGACTGGGGGCCCACATGTGCCTTCCCTGCAGGCTGGCAGGCTGCAGCCTCACGTCTGGCTGCTGCCAGGACCTGGCCTCCGTGCTCAGGGTCAGCCCCAGCCTGATGGAGCTAAACCTGCTGCAGAATGACCTGGACAACCTCGGCGTGAGGCTGCTCTGTGAAGGACTCAGGCACCCTTCCTGCCAGCTCACATTCCTATGGTAAGGCTCTGCGGGCCCCTTCTGGGCAGAGGGTAGGGAATGGGGGGAGGGGATGCAAGTGCCGCAGAACTGGACAGAGGAAAGAAAAGGGACAGACAAACGCATGGTCAGCCAGGGTTCCTCACCAGCGATGCCACTTACTTAGGCCGTGTGACTCAGGCAGCTCTTCACCTGAGACTTGGTTTCTTTATCTGTCTAATGGGACCATCATATCAATACAATATATGTGAACACTAGGACAGAGTTCAGACAGAAATGGGCTTGGAGCACTGGAGTCCTGTGTGGCTGACGAGAAGTGAGCCTCCAGCCCTCCTTGTCGCCCTGCAGGCCCTGAAGGCAACATTTCCTGAGCAGCAGGCCCTACCATGTCTCTCAGCCACTTCCTCTTTCCTCCACTTCCTGAGAACAAGTCCACTGGCTGTTTCTGGCTGAGCCCTTGCTTATAGCTCCTGGCTGGGGCCCTGTCACACACTCAGAGAGTTGAAGGCTCCAGACCCTCCATACCCCACCCGCTCAGGTCTTCCATTGAGCTCCAGCAGCCCTTAGAAACATAGTGGGAATCACAATGTTAGTGGCTCAGTCGTGTCTGACTTTGCACCCCAAGGATGGTAGCCCATCAGGCTTCTCTGTCCATGGGATTTTCCAGGCACAAATACTGGAGTGGGTTTCCATTCCCTTCTCAGGGGACCTTCCCCGACCCAGGGATCGAACCCGGGTCTTCAACGAATCTGCAAAGTCTGGCCCCTGGCCACCCTCAGCCAGGACTCCCTCCTTTAGACTCTCAGGCCTAAAGGCAAAGTCGGGGCAAGATAACAAGATAAACACTCTGCAGGTGGTTACCCTCAAGGCTAACCCTGACCGTTTACAACCAAGGGGACTCCAACCCCCTCCCCACTAAGCATTTCCGGCTACATAGTGAAGGCCTCTCCAGAGCTTGGCCTCGGCCGGGACATCTGAATTTGTGGCCAGCTCACTGGTTACTGGCCAGACCTGGGTTGCCTCAGAGCAGCCTGTGCTCTGTGGTCCTGCAAGGGTTTCTGCTTCCTTCCTCCCGGAGTCCCGGGACCAGACTGGGAGGGACAGCCGTCTACGTGGGGGGATCCATCTTCTCGATAGGGCGCACTAGCTCTGATTGCAGCAATGAATTCGGCATGCACTGCCATCTACAGTGTGTCCTGTCCATGGCTCACGACAAGCGGAACATGTCCATCTGTGTTAGAGAGGAGGACATGGGGGCCCAGAAAGAGCAACAACTATCTGAAATCTGAAGCAGCCCAGAACACAAGGCCAGGAGAACGGAAACAGGGCACTCTCCTTTCCACCCTTGGGTGGTCATCTTGAGGCTGTGGGGAATGGGTGTTCTGTGGTGGACGCTGTGAGCCACTGTCCAGATGCTCTCCAGGAATGAGGATGTAATCCTAAGCCACTGGGAATGCTACTGACAGCCAGCTACTGGGATGACGTTTGCCTACAAGGGCCCCCTCTTCCAAGATCTCATCCCCTTCCTAGAGTGACCTGCATCCAAGGCCTGACCAATGTCAGGGTATAAAGGCCCAGACCCTCCCCCCAATTTGGGACAGCTCTGAGGGATCATCCCGACTTCAGAGCCACCAGTAGCCTTGGCTGAGGTCTCCATTGAGACGGCATCACAGCCCAACTTCTTCCTCTCTGCCCAGACCTATTTCCCTCTCCCCACCACCCTGGTGTTGATCCAAGAATACCCCCTAATAAACCTCACTCTACTTTCCATCTCAAAGCCCAATTCCCAGCAAACCCAACCTGCAACAGTTTCCTCTGGAAGGTGGCAGATTCCACCATCCTGCGCCCCCAAGGACCTCGGGATCACGCAGGGGTTCTGGGAGAAGCAGGCTTCCTTTGTGCTTGCAGGCTGGACCAGACTCAGCTGGGTGAGGAGGTGACCGAGATGCTGAGGGCCCTGGAGAGGGAGAAGCCTCAGCTGCTAGTCTCCGGGATACGGTAAGGTGGAGAGACTCAGAACCCCCTCCTGCTGTTCCAGCCCCGGCTGAGTCCTTGGGGCGGGTCCAGAACCAAGAGATGGGGAAAGACATGTGGGGTGGAGGTAGACACAGCAGAGCCAGGAAGAAACCAAGAAAGCACAGCAGCCAGAGAGGTTTGGGCGTTGATTTGTTTAGTGCAAACGGAATTATGTCATTCCTCTGCTTAAACCTTTCCATTAGATGAATGTGCGCGTGCCAAGTCGTTTCAGTCGTGTCCGACTCTGTGTGACCCTATGGACTGTAGCCTGCCAGGCTCCTGTGTCCATGGGATTTCCCAGGAAAGAATACTGGAGTGGGTTGCCATTGCCTTCTCCAACAAGATTAAAAAAACAAAAACGTGAATGGGTGAGTGGATGAGATTTGGAACTTGGAAAGCAATGACCACCAGAGGGAGACAAAGACAAAGAGAGAGAGCCTTGGCAGAGCCAGACAACCTCCACCCCCACCCTCACCCCCCAATATACATATACACACAGCCAGGGAGGCTGGAGGGGTGAGCCCCAGAGATGGGGAGAGTCCCTCTTCCTCCCCAGGGAATCTGCTGCAGCGCCCACATTCTCCCAGTGTGGTGCATTTCGGCCTGTGACCACAAAGGGCAATTATCCCCTGATTCTCAGCAGCTGTATCTCACCTGAAGAGGGAAGGAAAAGGCTCCTAGCTTTAGAAGGAGGATCCACTTGTCGCAGAACAACATGCCCTGCATCCCTCACGCGATGTGTGAGGCACACAGCAGTGAATAAGGGCCCAAATTCCAGGCGCTCAGCCCAGCAGGTGCAAATTATTCCCTCCCCAACCCCACCCCCACCCCAGCCTCCCACCTCCGCCCACAGAACTACATCTGGGTTTCTGTAAGGACACTGATGGGCCCACTGGATTCTATGCAGAGCAGCTGAGTTGAGCTCTGAAGGATGGGAGGGGCTTGCTGGGCCCAGAAGGGGTTGATTCCAGGCGGAGGTGGTGTAACTTGCTGAACAAGGACCGGATGCCTGAAGTGCATAGAAGCCAAGACTAGGGCACTGGCTTTTGAGAAAAGAAAGAGCCTTATTGCAAGGTCCACTAGCAAGGGCACAGGCGGTGAAGCTCTCAAATCGATCCAGGGTTCAGGGCAACATTTAAGGGGTTTAGAGAAATGTCAATCTTGGAAGCTGATTGGCTAGTTTCAAATAAGCCAAACAAGCCACTCGTGCTGCTGGAAGCCAGATCTTCTTTTGAAGGACTTCTAGCCCCAAAAAGGGCTCCTGGGGCAACATTTCTATTCTTTGAGTTCTGTAGACTGAAGATTCTGGGTTCTGTATACTGGAGACACAGGTTCTGTCTTACACATGGGGGTACTATCTAAATAACTCAAGGCTGCATTAATCAATTAACTTATTTAAAGGCGGCAAAACCAGTTTAAGCTGGTCCATGTTTTACTTGCCATTTCAGTAGATGCACTGAGCTTCGCTTCTTTGAGGAATAGGAGGTCAGGGACCTGGAGCAGAGCTACTCGAAGTGTGCTCCTCAGAATCAAAAGCAGAATCAACATCCCCTGGGAGTTAGGAGGGCTTCCCAGGCGGCTCAATAGTAAATAACCCACCTACCGATAAAGGAGACTGGTTCCATCCCTGGGTCAGGAAGATTCCCTGGAGAAGGAAATGACAACCCACCCACGTATTCTTGCCTGGAAAGTCCCATGGACAGAGGGGCCTGGCAGGCTAAAGTCCATAGGGTCACAAAAGAGTCAGACATGACTTAGCGACTAAACAACAGTAAGGAGCTCGGTAGAAAGGCCCCACTCCAGACCTGCTGAGTCAGAATCTTGGGGTGGGCCCAGGAATCCTTGTTCTAACCCAGGCCTTAAGGTGATTTTTAACACTGATCTAGAGCCATGGGAGCAGGGAGACTGGCACAGGTGGGGCTGGGGGTGGGAGGCAGTACCTAACATCTTTTGGGCCATGTTAAGAATTTCAATCTTACTCCCCAAATCAATAGGCATTTCAGGGCTTCAGCATCGAAGTTCTGTGCCAGGTTCCCATCAAGAGCAAAAACAAGGAACCCTTTAAGATGAGGCAGTGGTTCCAGCCACAGATGTCAGGGCCTGGGACCAGGGTGGAGGCCATGGAGGTGGAGAGAAAAGAGCTGTTTTGGAGGCTGTGTCAAGGTGATCAATCAGCTCTCAGATTGGCCAAGAGAGAAGTCAGGATGATGCCTCAGTTCTGGAATAAACTGCTGGGTGGATGGGGGGCCATTCATGGAAGCAGGGACTACAGGAGAAACCCAATGGGGATCAAGAGTTCAAATTCCGATGAGTTGAACTCAAGTGGGGATGTCGTGGAGACAGCCCCCAGCATCCTCCACGATCTCAGGGAGAATGAATTCTGTCCAGGAAGCCAAGTCTGAGGATCCTTCATGAGGGCCCATGTGGAGCAGAGCTGAGCAATACGTCCTCACTCAAGCGACAGAGACAAGCATCAGGTAGTTTGAAGGGGCCAGGCTGGGAGCATCATGATGTGGGCTTGCAGGGCTGGAGGGGGTGATGGCAGCTGTGAAAGGTCATTCCCTCCATCCTCCTGCCTCTGGAGTGGGACAGGGACACCTAGGGGAGACTCCATGAGAGATCTTCCACTCCCAGAACCTTGCAGGATATCTGCTTCCCTCTCTTCCAGCCTCGGGGGGCTGGACTGTTCCTCTCCTAAATATCTACAGCATGATCCATATGCTGAACCAGAGTCCAGTCTCTTAAGGCCTACTCTGGGCTTCTAAGGCCTGGAATCCTCTCTCCATCCCTGCCTGTCCATCTTTGGAGCCATGTTCCCCCTCAAAAGCTGACCACTCGGGGAGTGATGGGAAGAGTGACAATTCTGGGAAGTGAGAAAGGGGAGGGAGGAGGGTTTGGGCAAGGGGAGGCAGCAGGGTTGAGCCCCCTTGGATAGCAGGCAGACTGGCCTTGGGAAGGGCCCCTCTGTGGTCTAGCCTAGGGGGCTGGGGGCAGCCAGGCAGGAGAACCTAAAGCTGGCCACTGCCCTGTCTGTTCTAGAGGACAGCTCTCCTCAAGCAGCACAGGTGAGACCCTTCTGTCTGTCTTCTCCTGCCCCTCTGGGGGATGGGCACATGGAGTCTCTGGGGACCGGGGATGACCTCTGGGGCCCCACAGGGCCTGTGGCTACCGAGGCGGTTGACAAAGAGAGGAGCCTGTACCGGTAAGTAAGGGGGCCTGGCCTGTCCCACCCCCTCCATCCCCACGCTGGGTCCCCACAGAGAGTCTGCACCCCATTCATGGTCCATTGCATCCCCCTTCACCACACCACCATGCAAAGAAAGACAGGGCTGAGATGTTGGTTGGTGTTTTATTATGAAAAAAGAAGGGGTTTGGATGGGGGAGGAGGAACATTGGTTGGGATTTTTTTAATATTTATTTGTATTTATTTATTTTTGGCTGTGCCAGGTCTTAGTTGCAGCATGTGGGATCTAGATCCCTGACCAGGGATCAAACCCAGGCCCCCTGCATTGGGAGCTCAGGGTCTTAGCCAATGGACTACCAGGGAAGTCCCTGGAAAAAGAGATTTTGTTGAAAAATTGTAAATAGACACACAAGTGGAGTCCAGGGAACTTCCATGTACCCACTATTCAGCTTCAACCTTCATTTTACCAACTTTGTTTCAACTATCCCCTTTCCACCCCTTTTTTTGCAGTATTTATAAGTCCAAAGAAATTGGTGCTTTTAGCCTTAAATATTTTGTGATACCTTTCAAAAAGTTCAAATAAAGACCTTTTCTTCCATAACCACAATGTCATTTTTCACATGTCAATAAGTTTACAATTAAGCCTTTCATATCGTCCAATACCCAATCCTTATTCAAATATGTTCAATTGTATAAAGTATGTCTTTGCAGATGATTTGTTCTAATCATGATCCAGAGACAGTCCACTTGTTGTATTTGACTTGTAATGCTGCTTTAATCTCACATCTTGCGTCTCCTGCATTGGCAGGCAGTTTCCTTACCACTAGCACCACCCAGGAAGCCCAGGGGAGACAGTATTCAAATTCAAATCCATCTGACTGCAACGTCCGGGCTTATAGCCACTCTATAGGATCCATAGTGCCCAGCACAGGGCCTGGCACCCAGTAGGTGCTCAGTGAGTCTGTGTACAGTAATCCAGTGTCCATTTCTCCCCATTTTTCTCAGAGTTCACTTGCCTGTGGCTGGCTTCTACCACTGGCCCAACACAGGTCTCCGCTTTGAGGTGAAAGGGCCAGCGACCATTGAAATTGAATTCTGTGCCTGGGACCAGTTCCTGAACAGGAATTTCCCACAGCACAGCTGGCTGGTTGTGGGGCCTCTGTTTGACATCAAGGCTGAACCAGGTGCTGTGGCAGCAGTGTTCCTCCCTCACTTTGTGGCCCTGCAAGGTAAGCAGGAGGGAGAGGTAGAAGCAAGGTGATGGTGGGAAGAATGGGCCTGAAAGGGGCTTTGGAGGTGATGTCCTGAGGGGAACTCACGGCTTCCTTAAAGAGACTGAGAAAGGATTAACAGACATGGAGACAGCTTTTCCCTCATTCCACAGTGCTCTGGGCATATTTTTTTGAAGCACTTTTGTCCCCAGACTCATAATTATTTTTGCCTGAATTATTTAAAAGCTTCCCTAATTAGAAAGTACAATACAAGCTAACACTGAGCTTCCCTGGTGGTGCAGTGGGTAAGAATCTGCCTGCCAGTGTAGGAGACACGGGTTTGATCCCTAGTCCAGGAAGATCCCACTTTCCACGGAGCAACTAAGCCCGTGTGCTACAACTATTGAGCCTGTGCTCTAGAGCCCGTGCTCTGTGAGCAGAGAAGTCCCCACTTGCTGCAACTAGCCTGCGTGCAGTGACGAAGACCCAGGGGAAGCCATGAATAAATACAACAAGGAGGGGATATCCATTATTCTGAAAATAAAACATTATAAAAAAAATAATCTCACAATCAAAAATTACAAACGGTAAACAAGGCATCACAAACGAGAACCAGAACAAACACAGGTACCAGAACTGGTCCTGTTAAATGAATACATTAATTAATTAAAATAACTTAAAAATGAGAAAATAAGAATCAACCCCATAAAGACTTCACACATTTTGTGTTATCAGAAACAAAACACAAAATAAATGTGTTTCATATACTTATAGGGCTTCCCTCATAGCTCAGTCAGTAAAGAATCTGCCTGCAATGCAGAAGACCTGGGTTCGATTCCTGGGTTGGGAAGATCCCCTGGAGAAGGAAATGACAACCCACTCCAGCATTCTTGTTGGAGAATCCCATGGACAGAGAAGCCTGGTGGGCTACAGTCCATGGGGTCCCAAGAGTTCGACATGACTTAGCGACTAAACCACCATATACTTATAGAAATCACCCTGGGGAAAAATAAGCAAAAAGCAATAAATCATTAAAAATGATAAACCAAATTTGGAAAAAGAAAATATGAAAACATTAAAATATATATATATATTAAGTGACATGGAGGATAGGATACTATGAGAAGGCCTAGAATATACCTAATCAGAATTCCAGAGGATATGGCAGAGAGAACGGAGAAGATAAAATATTCCAAGAGAGAATTGCCAGGAAATTTCTATGATTGCTGAAAGATGTGACTTCTCTGTGCTGTGCTGTGCTTAGTCGCTCAGTTGTGTCTGACTCTGTGACCCAATGGACTGTAGCCCACCAGCCTTTTCTGTCCATGGGGATTCTTCGGGCAAGAATACTGGAGTGGGTTGCCATGCCCACCTTCAGGGGATCTTCCCAACCCAGGGATTGAACCCAGGTCTCCTACATTGCAGGCAGTTTGTTTATCATCTGAGCCACCAAGAAGCCCGAGAGGTAGTACTCTAGTCTCCCCACTGGGTAATTGAACCCCAGTCTCCCACATGACAGGCAGGGATACTCACCACGATAATAAGAGGAAGACACACAATGATGAGAAATTGAAAAAAATCCATGGGCTATAACAGAAACATGAAAAGGTGTTGCTTCAAAGAAAGACTAGTGGAAAAGAGAAAGATGGTAATCATAGTTGTATTTAGTAAATTCTTCAGCATTTTGTCAGATGGTGTACACCACGGTGATATTATTTTCACACTCAAAAAAGCAAAGAATGTGCTCTCTGGGGGCCTCTTCTGGGATTAAAATCAGTCAGCAATGTTCTGACCTGGCTTGCTCGATGTCCCTCTGCTACCCAGAAACCACTGCATTGCTGCAGTTGCCAAGCAACACAGAGATGGAGCCAGGACTCTTGATTTCTAAGCCTGTGTCTCTCCCACTACCAGCCTTCATCTCTCAAGCTGTCTTTTCATCTCAAACTCATCAGTGTCCATACCTTGTCAGATTTCTTGACTGCAAACTAACTCTGGCTGATTTAGGCAGGAAAGGAATATATAAAAAGATTCCTGAGTAACTTGTAGACTTAACAAAAGATTAGGCAACATTAAAATAAAAAAAAAAGGCAGTGTGGGCAGTGTGCAAGGATGCTGAGAACCAAGAAAACTAGGAAGAGACCTGTGCTGCAGGCACAGCCATTGCAGGACCCTCCTGCCATGGCAGCCGCTGGACTCTTGACCCCACTGCTGCTGCCGAAAGAATCTCTCTTCGTTCTCTCCAGATCCAGGTCCTAGTAAGGAGCATTCACTTACTCAAGTTTTGGTCACATGCCTGCATCATAGCCATCAGGGAATAGCAGCTTCCAGGGTGGGAGGCCCAGCTTGTCTCCTGCCAAGACCCCCCACACTGGTGGGGAAGGGGTTCTTCCCTAAAAGAAGAGTATGAATGGTGGGTGGCCAAACACTGGACAAGTGTAGACTACCCTTGGCTGCTCCATTTCCTCACTGTCCCTTCCTCCTCCTTGTCCTCCCTCTGCCTGGAGTCAAACCCGCCCACATCACTCAGTGGCCCTCAAGGTTAGAGAATCCACACCAGCCAGTAACCACAGGGCCCATAGCTTTCCCGACTCCCTGGCCCGGGGCTGGTCCTCTGTATGGGTTTGGCTAAAGGGAGTTTCCGTGGTGCTCCCACCCTAGAGACAGTATTGCCTGAAGCCCCCAAAGGTGGCAGGCCTATGCACGATGGCTTCCCTAGGAAGGCCACTGACTCAAGGACGTCACTCCCCCAACCAAGTCTGACTCAGTGAGGCACTAAGTCCTTGCCTCTCATATCCGTCCCTTGACAGGGAACAATGTGGACATCTCCCAGTTTCAAGTGGCCCACTTCAAAGAGGAGGGGATGCTCCTGGAGAAGCCAGCCAGGGTGACGGCACGTTACGCTGTCCTGGAAAACCCCAGCTTCTCGCCCATGGGAGTTCTACTGAGGATGGTCCACACCGCCCTGCGCTTCATTCCCATCACCTCCACTGTGTTGCTCTACCATTACCTCCAGCCTGAAGAAGTTACCTTCCACCTCTACCTGATCCCCAGCGATTGCTCCATTCAGAAGGTGGCAATAAGAGCCAGAAAGGTTGGGCCAGGGTGGGCTTGACAGCAAACAGGAAGCACAACCAGAGTCCCCTAGATGGGTCAACTGGGAATTGGGATGGGCCGCTTATAAGCAGGAACCTTGAAGTGGGTAAACAATCCTGCTCCTGCCCAGCCATGGACTAGTCTGGCTCCTAAGGTCTCCTCCAGCTGACTTTGCCACACCATCACTCACCTCAGGACAAGCCTCTTCCCAGGAGTCAAAAGAATGGGTGGTTTCCATTGTTGTTGTTGTTTGGTCACGAAGTCATGTCCAACTCTTTGTGATGCCCTGGACTACAGCCTGGACTCCAGGCTTTCCTGTCCTTCACCATCTCCCAGAGTTTGCTCAGACTCATGTCCACTGTGCTGATGATGCCATCCAACCATCTCATCCTCTGTCATCCTCTTCTCCTCCTGCCCTTAATCTTTCCCAGCAACAGGGTCTTTTCCAATAAGTTGGCTCTTCGCATCAGGTAGCCAAAGTATTGGAGCTTAGAACTGTCTCTTTTCCCCTATTACCATGTCTTCTCCAACATCGCCCCAGTTCCCACCCTGAGAACAACAGAGGCCAAGCATGGGTTGGGGGTGGGAAGCCAGCAGGGATGGTACAGCCCCCATCACCCACACAAACACACAGAAACATCATCTCACCAGGTTCTGTAGGCAGAATCTGAGTCAGGCCAGACACATCTCCTGCTTTGATCCTCGTTCTGTACTCCTTAGGCCATAGACGATGAAGAAAAGAAGTTCCAGTTTGTGCGAATTCACAAGCCACCCCCGCTGATCCCACTCTACATGGGCTCCCGCTACATTGTGTCTGGTTCAGAGAAGCTAGAAATACTGCCCGAGGTGAGTAGCCCAGGTGGTCAGCCATCACTGGGGTCAGAGGTCTTGCTTGGAAATACCTGTGAGTGGGTCTCAGAGCTTTCCTAGGGACCGGGTGAACTGGGGTTGGGCAAACAGCAAGTGGGGCTTCCCTGGTAGCTCAGCTGGTAAATAATTTGCCTGCAATGCAGGAAACCCCAGTTTGATTCCTGGAAAATCCCCATGGACAGAGGAACTGGTGCGCTATGGTTCATGGGGTCACAGAGTTGGACTCTGCGAAGTGACTAAGCACAGCACAGACAGCAAATGAGATTTAGGGTGAGCAGGAATGCTTCAAAGGGTAGGAGACAGGAAGTTGGGGAGGGTCACATTCAGGATGGGGACAACATTGGGAAGAGTTGGGCTATAGCGTGACAATGACCTCCAGTTAAAACCACCAAGGACTTCCCTGGCAGTCTAGTGGTTAAGACTCCATACTCCCCCACTCCTCCCCACCAAAAAAAGACTCCACACTCCCAATGCTGGGGGCCGAGTTTCAATCCCTAGTCAGGGAACTAGCCCCCACTCTCCAGAACTAGAGAAAGCCTTTGGGCAACAGCAAAGACTCAGTGCAGCCAAAAATAAATAAAGATTTTAAAAAGAAAGAAAAAAGCAGGGTCTAAAGATTGACTTCAGTCCAGGAGATGGTCAGAGTTGAGCAGGGCCAAGTGAGGTTAAGCAGGGCCAAGTGAGGTGTCAGGTGGGGAAAGACCTTACTGGCAGGCTGAAGGGTGGCTTCTCACTCAGTGATTCTCTCTCTCTCTGCAGGAATTGGAGCTCTGCTATCGGAGCCCCAGAGAATCTCAGCTGTTCTCTGAGTTCTACGTTGGCCATTTGAGGTCAGGGATCAGGTTGCAAATAAGAAGCAAGAAAGATGAGACTGTGGTGTGGGAAGCCTTGGTGAAGCCAGGTAAAGTCAAGTCCAGGGAGCACAGAGGTGGGACAAGAGAAAGTCAAAGAATGTGTGTGTGTGTGTGTGTTTGTGTGTGTGAGAAAGAGTTTGTATTATCACAACTTGCTGATGAAAAGAAATAGTCCAGCGGAGTTCTGTGCCTTTTCCTAGTGACAACAACTGATAGGAGCAGAACTGGAACTCAGGTTCAGTTCAGGTCGGTTCAGTCACTCAGTTATGCCCAACTCTTTGTGATCCCATGGACTGCAGCACGCCAGGCTTCCCTGTCCATCACCAACTCCCGGAGCTTGCTCATACTCATGTCCATTGAGTCAGTGATGCCATCCAACCATCTCATCCTCTGTTGTCCCCTCCTCCTGCCTACAATCTTTCCCAGCATCAGGGTCTTTTCCAATGAGTCAGTACTTCACATCAGGTGGCCAAAGTATTGGAGCTTCTGCTTCAGCATAAGTCCTTCCACTGAATATTCAGGACTGATTTCCTTGAGGATTGACTGTTTGGTCTCCTTGCAGTCCAAGGAACTCTCAAGAGTCTTCTCCAACACTACAGTCCAAAAACATCAATTCTTTGGAACTCAGGTTAACCTGACTGTAAGCCCTGTGCTCTCTCTCTCTTGCACCATGTGTGTCCACTCTGCCCTTGAATAGACTTTGATACCCACAAGGTTTTTGGCAGTTTCTCATGAGAGCTTGGAAGGTAGATGAAAGAGGAAGAACTAGGGAACTCCCTAGTGGTCCAGTGGTTAAGACTCCAAACTTCCACTGCAGGGGGCACAAATTCAATCCCTGGTTTTGGCACATGCCATGCGGCCAAAAAAAAACAAGAGTAAGAACTAGATGCTAGATGGTTGTATGGTTGTGTGACTAAGGCCAGTTCTGGCAATATCAGATACTCTAACCAGGATCATTCAGTTATTGTCAAGGCAGGCAAAAGGGAATCCAAATATTGAACTCTCAGGAATGGAAGAAACTTTACAGTCTCTTAATCCAATACCAACACCCTCAAGAAACAAAATCTCCTGGACAGTCCTTCCTAGGACAACCAGCCTTTGTGAGTTGTTGGTCACATTCCATCCTGAGCTGCACAGGCATCACAGTGTGGTAGAAAGAGAATGGACTTTACTTGGTCCCAGCTTGGGTGCAGACACAGGTGGAGAACTCACCAGCCCCAGCTAGGGCCCTCACTTGCTGGGTCATCTTAAGAAAATTACCTAGTTCATTTGAACTTGGGTTCCTCATCTGTAAAGTGAGGATCACAATGCTTAACCTATGGAATTGTTGGAAAGATTAAATAAAATGAGGTATGTTCATGTCTCATGCTGTGGTCCCTAGTAAAAAGTGAAAGTGTTGGTCAGCCAGTCATGTCCATCTCTTTGTGACTCCATGGACTGTAGCCCACTAGACTCCTCTGTTCATGGAATTCTCCAGGCAAGAATACTGGAGTGGGTAGCCATTCCCTTCTCCAGGGGATCTTCCCAACCCAGGGGTCGAACCTAGGTCTCCTGAATTTGCAGATGAACTCTTTACCATCTGAGCTGGAAATAGTAAAGGAAAGCCCAGTGGTCCATAGTAAATAGTAGCAATATTATTCTTCTTCCTTGTATTAAGCCAACTTCCTTGCCTATCTTGATTCTGTCCCTTGGAGCTGACAGATCTATTTCTATTTCTAATCTGTTTCTCCTGGGAGAGCCCAAGAGAAAGTATCAAGAAGAGTATCTCTTTAAGAAGAGATACTTGAAGACTGGGATCAAGGCCTCCCCTAAGTCTCCTCTTATGCAAGTTAAATATCTCTACTTCCTCCCATCATTCCTCTTGTATTTTGATTTTTAAATTCTTTGCCATCCAGACACCTTCCTGGTAGATGTTCCCATTTACAGATGAGCCAGGATGGACTCCCTGAGTGTCCAGCCTTCGGGGAGGATGAGGAATACCCTCCTCCGCCCTCCAAATGAACCCAATGCTCCTGGAGCCACAATTGGAGCTCCCCTATCTTGTGCCCACCTCCACACACCATCAGGTCACAGCGAACCTGAGTCTGCTCAGACTCTCAGGCTTTGTCCATATGAGCTGTTGTAAACAGCCCCTTCCTCACCTTATGCAAGTTAACTGTCTAAGCCCCTTGAGTTATTTCTGTTGTTTTGCTATTGAAATTATCCCATTACTCCCACGTGCTAAGGTTTTCTTGATTTCTTTTAAAAAAAAAAAAGTTATTTATTTATTTGGTTGGGCCAGTATTAGTTGCAGCATTGCAAATTTTTAGTTGTGGCACATGAACACTTAGTTGTGGCAGGTGGGATCTAGTTCCCCAACCAGGGATTGAACCCAGGCCCTCTGTATTGGGAGCACACAGTCCTAGCCACTGGACCACCAGGGAAGTCCCTTGATCTTCGGACATCAAAATCCAGAACAGATTTGATCTGTGTGAATCTAGAAGGCCAAACATGGGCAAGGAGATAGATGTCTGTTCAGAAGTTTAAGACGTCCTTAAACTATTTAAGGACATTTTAGATGGTTTAAGCTATCTAAACCCTGGTTAGTTCTCTACCAGGGTTCCCTTCAGGACAACACTGGATAAACCATGTCTGGGATGCTGAGAAAAACTGCTTTTGTTCACTTGGATGCCTCATATCTCTCTCCCACCCTCTGTCTAATCATGGCCTCCAGGCCTCAGTTTCCCTATATGCATAAGGAAGGGATGCACCTGGATAATCTCTAAAGGCCCTTCCAGCCCTTACTCCAGATTCTATCAGAATTTATCTGTAGCTTGTTCTTAGAATAAGAATCTCAGAAGTAGGTAGGAGTTTACAGGAGTATCATGTGTGTAAATAACCAGCACTGTTACAGATGGTTCTTCATCTCTGTTTCCCTCCAGGAGATCTCAGACGGGCAGTTACTCTGGTCCCTCCAGGCCTCAGAGGTCAGTAACAGCTGTTAGAGACCACACAAGCCAGTGGCAATTCTGGGGTGTACTTTCAGGTCCTGGAGAGTTGGGAAGAGATGAAGGAAAGACTCTCTCATCACAAACCTCACAAGCAGTCAGGCCTTGGAGAGTGCTGAGTGCCCCATGCCCCTTACTCCTGCCCATGGGGGCCCTGGCACCTCCCACCAAACCACTTCAAATGCCTCCACCAAGAACCCCACCCCCAGCTCAAGCAGAATGGCCAGGTGCTGATGTGAGGGAGGACAAAAGTGGCTTTCTGGTGGTCAAATGCCTTTACAGGGCGGAAGGAAGCCAGGGATGCAGATAAGCTGAGCAAAGAGAAGTAGAGGTGGAGGGTCAGAGGAAGGGGCTGTGGTACAAGCCCTTCTTTGTTTGTTTCCAGCCTCACCTGGCTCCCCAGCTGCCCTGAGATTGAGGCACTTTGTGGACCGATATCGGGAGCAGCTGGTGGCTCGAGTGACATCCGTGGACCCTGTCCTGGACAAGCTGCATGGACAGGTGCTTAGCGAAGAACAGTATGAGGGGGTGAGGGCAGAGGCCACCGCACCGGGCCAGATGCGGAAGCTGTTTGGCTTCAGCCGATCCTGGGACTGGGCCTGCAAAAATCGCCTCTACCAAGCCCTGAAGGAGACCCATCCTCACCTAATCATGGAACTCTGGGAGAAGTGGGGCAGTGAAGAGACCAGGCCGGGCTCCCAACAAGCTGGGTTGCTGTCTGAACACCTGCTGTGAGTTCCAGCTCTGCCTGAGAGCACCTGGGTCTGTTGTTCATCAGGAAACAAGTTACCATCCAAGTTGCCTTCTAGGCCTAAAGAAAACTTTGATGATGATGCCTTTGCTGGGCATCACCTTGCCCTGCCCAAGAATGCCACACAGGAACCCAGACGGCTTCCCTTGGCTTTCATGGGTCAGCTGTCCAGGTGAAATGACAGCATCTCAGAGAATGTCCATCTGGAGCTGGCAGGACTTCTGCAGACCTTGTAGCAGCCTAGCCCAAGAGCCTGGTCCGCTGGCCACAGCAGCCAAACCCAGAGTCCTCCCCGTGCTATCCAGATGCAAAGAGGAGCAGAGAGAACGTGGGACTGGAGGCGTCTGGCTGGAGATAGACAATAGAAATGGACACTGTGGGGGTTTTGAATGGCTTGTGAACAGGAACAAAAACAGATTGGTTTTTCACTTATCCAGCCAGGGCCCTCCTAGGGTTCATTCCCAGGAGAACTCGAGCCCACCTACCAACCTGTAGTCAGGCCAAGAACAGAAAGGGATGCAGAGGCTCCAACATGCAGAAGGTGCAACCAAGGGTGTCTCTACTTTCCAGGCTCCCCCAAACCCACAACCCAAGGCCCACACATCAAAGGGGCCATGAAGAGGGAGGTTCACCCCCGGGGTTCTAAGGCAACCCCTCCTCAAAGACTTTGGCTGGAGGGCTGCAGTCCCACTCCTGGGACATCCGGTTCCACAAAGACCAGCAAACTCATAGGATAATGCAGAGATGTCTCCCCAAGTCACAAAATATTTGAGCACAGAAAGTGACTCGGCAACAACTCCCAAATAAAGTCAGGGGAAACGTCTCAGTGCAAACCAAAACTTCTGGTTGATGGTGGCTGTCAGTCACGGGTTGTTCCTTTCTACAGGGAGAACAGATAACAAAGATCAGACAGGCGGGTGCACACACATATCTACACACACCATTCCCCCAAACCATGAGATGACAGAGTATCAAACACCCCAAAACACAAACCCCCTATTTTCACTCGCACTCACCTGCCATTTCCTTCCTCTCTCAACTGGCCCCAAGGCCTTGGAGAGCTGAAGTGTGCATGAGTTCCAGAATGATCGAGAGGAAGCAGAGACCACAGCTGGGGATAGGGTGGCCCCGGGATACCCAAAGGCGCCCGGGCCACCCGGTCTTCCCACAAGCTCTTGGAGAAGCTCAGGCCTCTGGCGAGAGGCCTCCTGGGGGCGCATCCAGCTGCGTTTTCTCCCTAGCTAGGAGCGTGGCGACCCCAGACTCTGCAGACTAAGTGTGGGAAAAAAGCCCAGGTGCACAGTGCCACCAGGTGTGAGCCAAGACCCGGCTCAGGACCGCAGAGAGAGGAGGCGGAGGTCAGGGGTGAGGGTGCACGAGGAGGGGTCTGCCTGCTCTGCCCTCTCCCGAGGGGCTCCCCCTATTCACTCCCCTCCCTTCCGTTCCATTGCAGTCTCTTGTTCCTGGAGGCCCAGTAATCTAGTCCCAAATAGGGAGCCATCTTCATGGCAGCCAGCTGAAAAGTGGGGCAGGTCTTCGGGGAGAATGGCCAGAAATAAAGGCAGGTCTGGAGCTGGGGAAAAGATGCTTGACTACTTTGGATCCGAATCCTAATCGCCAACAGTTGGGGTATTGAGGGAAAGACAGTGATCTGGGAACCAAATCCTGGCTTCACCCACTAGATGTGGTCCTGGAAAAGTCTAAACCACTGTGAACTTCAGTTGCTGGGTCTGTTAAAGGGGGATAATGATACCTGCCTGAAATGGTTGAGGATGGCATGGACTGACGTGTAAGGTGAGTCCACAGCTACTGATTCAGTGAACAACTGTCTGTCAGTCAACAAACCTTACCTTCATTGTGGCTGAGGATGTTCTAGGTGAGCAGTTTATATTCCAGTGGTAAGGAAATATTAATAGAAATCATAAATCCATTTTGGGCTTCCCTGGTGGTAGAGTGGATAAGAGTCTGCCTGCCAATACAGGGGGTCCAGGTTCAGTCATTGTTTGGAGAAGATTCCACATGCCTCAGAGCAACTGAGCCTGCAAGCCACAGCTACTGAAGCCCCTATACCTAGAACCTGTGCTCCGCAACAAGAGAAGCCACCTCAGTGAGAAGCCAGAGCACTCAGCTAGAGAGTAGCCCCTGCTTGCTGTAACTAGAGAAAGCCTGAGAATAGCAAGGAAGACCCAGCACAGCCAAAAATGAGATAAATAAATTCATTTAGAAGATAATTTCACATACTGTGAGGTACTTTTAAGAAAACGAAAATTGGAGAGGGTGATTGTTAGGGGTGAGGGAACGCATAAAACTTTAGAATGCTCAGGGAGAAAGGACTTTTCTGAGGAAGTGACATTCATGAAGGACTTCCCTGAGGAGGTGACATTTGAGTCAGACTTTGCCCACAGACATCCTTGCTGTTGGTAGTTCTGCTACCGCTTTGTGCCCTAGAAATGCAGAAATTCTGATAACAGCCTTAGGTATCTCCTTTCGCACCTTTTTCCTATCTCTGCTGTTTGTTGTTTAGTCGCAGAGTTGTGTCTGACCCTTTTACGACCCCGTGGACTGTAGCCCACCCAGCTCCTCTGTCTACGGGATTTCCCAGGCAAGAATACTGGAGTGGGTTGTTATTTCCTACTCCAGGAGACCTTCCCAACCCAGGGAATGAATCCACACATCCTGCATCTCCTGCATTGGCAGGCAGGTTCTTTACCACTGAGCCACCTGGGAAGCCCTATCTCTGTGATCATATATATGTTTATGTACCCACTGACAAAATCACTCCTGGACCAAACTTTACTTAGGCTCTTCTGAATCCTCTTCCCAACTGGGCCTTGACTCTTGGACTTCTGTGTCATTTTTTGCATTGTTCGGTTTTAGTTCAGTTCAGTTCAGTTCAGTCACTCAGTCATGTCCGACTCTTTTTGACTCCATGAATCACAGCACGCCAGGCCTCCCTGTCCGTCACCAACTCCCGAAGTTTACCCAAACTCATGTTCATCAAATCGGTGATGTCATCCAGCCATCTCATCCTCTGTCGTCCCCTTCTCCTCCTGCCCCCAATTCTTCCCAGCATCAGGGTCTTTTCCAATGAGTCAACTCTTCGCATGATGTGGCCAAAGTATTGGAGTTTCAGCTTCAACATCAGTCCTTCCAATGTACACCCAGGGCTGATCTCCTTTAGGATGGACTGGTTGGATCTCCTTGCAGTCCAAGGGACTCTCAAGAGTCTTCTCCAACACCACAGTTCAAAAGCATCAATTCTTCGGTGCTCAGCTTTCTTCACAGTCCAACTCTCACATCCATACATGACTACTGGAAAAACGATAGCCTTGACTAGACGGACCTTTGTTGGCAAAGTAATGTCTCTGCTTTTTAATAAGATGTCTAGGTTGGCCATAACTTTCCTTCCAAGGAGTAAGCGTCTTTTAATTTCATGGCTGCAATCACCATCTGCAGTGATTTTGGAGCCCCCAGAAATAAAGTCTGATGGAATGTGGTCCACTGGAGAAGGGAATGGCAAATCACTTCAGTATTCTTGCCTTGAGAACCCCATGAACAGTATGAACAGTTTTAGTTAGAACCCTACTAATTTAGTTTATCCAGAATCGCCCACCCTTGGTACCTGATTAAATTCCTCATCCTCCACATGATATCTGATCACTCTGGCCTGCCTTCAGCAACAATCCTGTTAGTAAAGAATTACCCAACTCTCCCAGTAGTTTTCCACCGACAAACACACCACCAGCACCACTACCACTGCCCCATCTCCCAGCCAGCCCACTCTGTTCTTGGCTATAAATCCCCAACTTTTCCTTGTATTCAGAGTTGAGCCCAATGTCTCTCCTCTGCTGCCAAACGTTATCACAGAAGTTCCTATACCTATCACAATGTTGTTGTTGTTTAGTTACTAAGTCGAGTTCAACACTTTTGCAACCTCATGGACTGTAGCCAGCCAGGCTCCTCTGTCCATGGTATTTTCCAGGCAAGAATATTGGAGTGGATTGCCATTTCCTTCTCCAGGGGATCTCCCCCAGCCAGAGATCAAACCCACGTCTCCTGCTTGGCAGGCAGATTCTTTACCACTGAGCCACTTGGGAAGTCCATCTATCACAGTAATTCTCAATAAATTCTGCCTTACTATTTGAACAATTGTCATGAATAATCTTTTTTCTCTGAAATTTGATTTGGCACTGGTGTACAGAGAAGCCAAGCTTTCAGCAACAAGGGGAAGAGGCTTGCAGTGCGATGGACACTAGGTATTAGTCAGGAGTCCTGTTTATGTCCCTGGTTTCCTAGCAACCACTGTTAAGCATGTGGTTGCTAGGCAATGTGGGGCCATCCAGACACTTGGGTACTGTCCTTAGTCTGCGTGGGCACCAATCAGAACATTGCAGGATATTGTTAATCTGACAAGTGACCATTGGGCCCATTTTTAGATTTTCTCATCTATTAATTGCTTTTGTTGCACAAAAAAATAGTACAACAATGGTAAACAAAGTCTGGAAAAATTAGAAATTGCCCCATGATCTCACCATCCAAACAATTAAAAAATGATCATCTTTACTCTTCCTGTTCTAACCTTTCTCTGTGGGAATACATTTTCATCTTGTCATCCTAGCACATGTGGTTTTAAATCTTGCTTTTCTGACTTTGATAAGAGCATGACAAGCAATTCTCAAGCTACTTGAGAATTTTGAGAATAATCTCTCTGATGGCTCTGTGTGATACCATGCAGTGGACTGTTGTTGCTCAGTTATTAATTCGTGTCCAACTCTTTGCAACCCCATGGACTGCAGCACGCCAGGCTTCCCTGTCCTTCACTGTCTCCTGGAGTTTGCTCAGACTCATGTCCATTGTGTCAATGGACTTCCAACCATCTCATCCTCTATCATCTCTTTCTCTTGCTGCTGTCAATCTTTCCCAGTATCAGGGTCTTTTCTAATGAGTCGACTCTCTGCATCAGGTGGCCAAAGTAATGGAGCTTTATCCTCAGTCCTTCCAATGAATATTCAGGGTTGATTTCCTTTAGGATTTGACTGGTTTGATCTCCTTGCTGTCCAAGGGACTCTCAAGAGTCTTCTCCAGCATCACAATTCAAAAGCATCAATTTTTCCGTGCTCAGCCTTCTTTATGGCCCAACTCTCACATCCGTACATGGCTACTGGAAAAACCACAGGTTTGACTATACAGACCTTGGTCGGCAAAATGATGTCTCTGCTTTTTAATACGCTGTCTAGGTTTGTCATAGCTTTTCTTCCAAGAAGCAAGTGTCTTTTAATTTCATGGCTGCAGTATACACACCATCATTTAATTAAGTATTCTTCTCTTGTTCCAACATTGAGTTTGCTCCAGTTTCTTTGCCATGATAAACAGTATGAATCTTTCTGCTGAAAGCTTTTCTTTACCCTTTAGACTGTTGACTTGAAATCAATATTAAGGGGTGAGATGATTGTATCAAAGCACATGAATATCCTCATGACTTTCTGTCTTGCTAAACTGCTACTAGAGTTCCCTTTTTTCTACATCCTGGCCAACATTTGTTATGTGTGGGGGCTTTGATGATAGCCATTCTGACAGGTGTGAGGTGATATCTCATTTTTGTTTTCTAGACATTTCATTTAAATGTATCATACAATCTGTGTCCATGTTCATCTGTTTTCTTCACTTATTACAATGTTTTTGAGATTCATTCACATTGTAGCATGTTTCAGTAGTTCACTCCTTTTTATTGCTGAATATTATCCGATTGCATAGATAGTCAACATTTTGTTTATCTATTCACCATCTGATTGACATCTGGATTGTTCCCAGTTTGGGGTTATTACCAATAACACTGCTATGGACATTCGTGTAGTCTCTACACAGACATATGTTTTCATTTCTGTTAGATAGAAACCTTGGGGTGGAATTAATTCCCGGGTTGTATGGTAAGTAAATGGTTTAACTTTTCATGAAGTTTACCAGACTGTTTTCCAAAGTTACTGCACCATTTTACATTCCCAACAACGGTTCCATATACTCCACCTCTAGCCAACTAGATGCTCTTTCAGCTAGACTTACTAAACTGTGAGACTGTGATCCTGCTGCTGCCAACAACCATTCGTTCACTGCAATTCATTCATTCAACCAATTTTATCTGAGTACTTACCACTATGCACTATGTGGTAGACTCTGGCCCCACAAGAAGTCCGTGACAGCTCTGTGAGATGAAGAGAGACAGCACCCTGGTGACATTGTTTCAGCATGCTAGTTCTGGTTCCTCTGGGCCTTTCAGTTGCAAGAGGGAATGAGTTCCTGAATGGCAGAGTTGGGTCTGCGGTAATTGGCAGGGCCTGCCATGTACCCCTCCCAACCGCTGGGACCCAAGTAACTCCTAGTGGCTGCTCTCCCCAATTCCACAAGGGAACACCAACCAGCTCTGGAAACGTGGGTGCAACAGACATGCCAGAAGATGGTGGTACCCAGCCATCTGTGGTAGACCAATGGAACCCATGGAAGAGTCTTGCAGATGCCAAGAGGACCCTGGGTAGGGGTGGCGGTGGGGAAGCAGGCTGTTCAGTTCAGGTGATCTTTGAAAGTATTTGTTCCTAATCTTCTAATCATATGTGATACGCCCAAAAGGTTGGGATACTGCCTTCGTGGGTGAGGAGCAGGAAGAAAAGCACCACCACTGCTGACTGTACTACCTCTGGGCTTGAGACTGTGGGAGACTTTATATTATTACTCTTTTTGCAATAGTGTTTTCGAACTTTCGCATTTTCTACAAAGATTATGTATTAGTTTCTTTATGTATTAAATTTTTAAATTAAAAAAGATCACATAATATTTCTTTTGAAAGGAGAAATAAACCCCCAGGGAGCTCCGCGTGGAACTGGGATCCTGCCCGTCTGCATTTCAGCCTCTTCAGCCCCAAGTCCCCTTTTAGCCCTCCCGGGTCCCAGTTAGCAGCTCGCACCCCCACCGGCTTCCTGCATCACCCCCCCCACCCCCCGCCCCCGGGGTCAGTTTGCCATGGAAACAAGCCAGGTTACACAGAGACTCCCGAGGCGCCAGCCCTGGAGCATCTTGGAGGTTGAACCCGGACAGCCAACCTCTGCAACAGGCTGGGAGCTGAAGCGCGAGCCAGAAACAAGAGGTTCCACGACTTAGACAGACGTGGCGCAGACCCTGCAGAGGCCCCCGGCTCCGCCCCCACCCGGGTGGTTGAAATACAGCCGCAGCCCCGCCGTCGCCGCCCACTGCGCCTAGACTTTGCCAGGACGGGACCACTCAGAACCCACATACCCGTCTCCCCGCATTCCTCGCCCATGGCTGACCAACTCTTGCAGCGCAAACCCTGGGACCCCGAGCAGCTTCGCCCGGACCCCGACTCTGACTCCGAAGGCCTGTTTGACAAGGCTCCTCCGGAAGAGCCCCCCGCTGTCCGTGGGCCCAAGTCGGCTTGGGCCGGGGGCAGGAAGGCGGGTCGGCGCACAGGCGGGAAGGCGCAGGGGGCCCGCCCCGGGCAGCTCCCTAAGGGCGCGACGTGCCCCCAGCCCCAGGAAGAGGCCCCTCCATTGGACGAAGGCTGCTATCTCGACCATTTTCCGCACCTCTCCATCTTTATCTACGCGGCCATCGCCTTCTCCATCACCTCCTGCATCTTTACTTATATCCATCTCAGCATTTTGTGCCTGGAGACGCGCCGCACCCCCTTCGTCTAGCTTTTGACGCTTGTGTCTTTTCTTCTCTGCTTGTCACCACCTTTGTCTAACTGTCCATCAGCAGAAACATCCAAAGCAGCTGTCGCTAATGAAATAAGCACCTGGGGACGAGGGGACGGGAATACAGTCAGACTCCAACGTTTAGACTCTTCGCGGTGAGATTGATCCCCATTTATAGTGAGGATAGTGTCTCTGGACCCTACCGCTGTGTGAGGTGGGGGCACGCAGAGGGAGCCCGTCGTTTTGTGTCTGGGGCGTGTACAGCGAGTCCAACCTTCTGTTTTATAAGGGATGAGCCGACCCGGGCCCGCGGCCTTCCAGAGAGGGCCACGCGGGGAGGGTCGGCGCCCTGGCCCGGGCTGGGCCGGAGCCCTGTGATCGAGCCCCCTCCCGGGAGCCAGCTGTGCCCCCACCCCACTCCGAGCCGGCGCAGAGCCCGGCGCGTGGGAGCTGGCGGACCTGATCGCGCAGCGGACGTCACAAGAGCGCAGCACACAGTGAGTGGCGTTTGTCGGGGTAGCGTACCACCTCCTCAGAGACTTGAGCTCATCTGGACTGCGTTTTCCCTGCCTTAGGCTTTGATGACGCTATCGATGTGGGGACCTAGCGGAAACAAGGCTGAAGGAGCTGTTCTGCCAGGAAGTCACGCTCTCGTCGTGTCCTGGACGCTTGGGACCAGAGGCTGCAGACTTCCAGGGACGCGCGAGCCCATAGCTTGAGCGCTGCGCTGCGCGGAATGAAGCTTGGGGCCCTGGCTGGGGGTCCAAGAGAGGGTTGCCCTTGCGTCTTTAGGAATTGCGGGGGCGGGGGTTGCTTATCCTGGCCCGGAGCCCTTCCAGAGCCTCGCAGAAGGGGTTGAGAAGATTTCTGATTGGCGAGAATTCGCGCTAGGAAATCACCCAACCCCTAGGGGTTTGTCATCTCATACCCAAAAGGCCTAATACCAAAACCCACCTTGGCAGGTTATTTACCCACATCCCGTCTCTGTTTTCTCATGAATGTTTAATGTCAAAACATAGCTCTCTACTACAGCATATACTTTACTTGGAAATGTCTGCAACTGTGGTATCTCTGATGGAATAAATTATTTTTCAGTCTCCTCTATTTCTGTCCTTTATTCATTTCCAACTATGCAGTGAGCCCACCAAACTTCCTATTCCGCTTCAAATTTCACCCCATAATCTTCACGTCCCTACTGTCCCTCCAAAACCAATTTCATCCCATTACCCAGCATTCCAAGATACAGCGTCTCTCTCCACTAAATAGCTATAAAAAGAAAGTGAAAGTCACTCAGTAGTGTCCGACTTTTTGCAACTCCATGGACTATACAGTCCATGGAATTCCCCAGGCCAGAATAATGGAGTGGGTAGCCTTCCCCTTCTCCAGGGGATCTTCCCAACCCAGGGAATTGAACCCAGGTCTCCCACATTGCAGGATTCTTCACCAACTGAGCCACAAGGGAAGCAGATAGCTAAATAGCTATATAGACCTCTAAATGGTATCTTCTCCATCTCATGTCTTGACAGCATACCAGAGTCCAGTTCTGCTGTTTGACAGCAGGCCTCTGTGCCCTAGTGATATTACTCACTGCCCTCAGTATTCAGTCCCCATTTGCCTCTTTTATCAAGACACTTCCACCCCCCGACAGTCCCCCCAGAGCTCTAGAATTTCCCCCAATTCACCAGCTTGTACCTTTATAAGCTCAGTGTTTGCTGACAGCAGGACCTTGTCATTTCCCAGTTCTATTTTCCCAGAATCCCGTATCACCACCTGCCTTGATATCTGGACCCTTTATTTCAGTACCAAGTGTAACACCTACCATTTCCCAACATCAGCCTGCACTGTGCGGCCAGTTTACTACAATAATTTACCCCCAGTAAAAGGCAGTGTTCTCCAAAATTAAGTCTCCAAGGTACAATACATACCACTCTTTTTTTCCAGTTTACACTTTTGGATACTGGATCTTTACTGTCCTTTGATATTGACTAAGCATTGAATCCCAATACATGGCCTATTGTTCTCCAAAAACGTGGTCCCATTGTTCACAATTCACACAACCCCATCCCTTATTTTTTTTTGGCCACAGCTTGAGGCATGTGGGATCTTAGTTCCCTGACCAGGGACTGAAACTGCACCCCCTGCCATGGATGCTTGGAGTCTTGCCCAGTGGACCAGGGAAGTCCCAGATTTTAAATAAGCTCCAAATGTAAATAATAATGATGATGATTTTAAAGAATCATTCAGCTAAAAAGTCACACTGAGGCACACACCATGATATTAAATACAGCTGCTGCTACTGCTAAGTCGCTTCAGTCGTGTCCGACTCTGTGCAACCCCCTAGACGGCAGCTCACCAGGCTCCGCCGTCCCTAGGATTCCCCAGGCAAGAATACTGGAGTGGGTTGCCATTTCCTTCTCCAGTGCATGAAAGGGAAAAGTGAAAGTGAAGTCACTCAGTCGTGTGAAAGTGAAGTCGCTCAGTCATGTCCTACTCTTAGCGACCCCATGGACTGTAGCCTACCAGGCTCCTCCGTCCATGGGATTTTCCAGGCAAGAGTACTGGAGTGGAGCAGAATACCATAAATCAAAGCTTTTAAAATAATACATATTTAATGTACAGGATTGTATTCCAGGTAAACACAGGCTTCTTATACTGATGAATATTTAATTGCAAATATGAATACCCTAACTTACACTTCTATATAAAGGAGAAACTTCATATTCTGTTCTTTAGGAAGACATGGAAGGCAAGTAATACCTTAAGAGCAGCTATTGCCATTTCTCCCCTTTCCATGGGTGATCTAACATTTTACATGGATTAGTTACAAAAGGAAATATTAGGTTCCATTGAATTTAAGCGTAAGATACAGCTAAAATTTACCACTGAGAGTTTCTATGAGTGTGAATAAATGAGTTAATTAAATATTAGGTTCAAGGCAGATTCCAAAACTAACTGAAGTATGACCAAAAAAATGGTATATATACCTAATAGTCAGTTGATATAATCTTTGCAATTCAATATGTTCCAGGCTTCCTTTTCTATGCCAGTAAGATGCTTCCTTTTTGTCCCAATGTCTTCCATTGCTGGGCTCCAAGACATTAAACTTTTTAACATCATCAAGGATTTATCTCAGAAACAAACAACTTCTTTCTTCTTTCTAAAGGTCACGGTTGTTTTTTCTGCTACTTGCTTCTTTCAGCTAGTTATTAACTTCCTCATGTGAGAAAAGATACTGGGCAAGAACCACCAGTCTGTGTTGGCTGTCCCACAGTGTGCTGCTGCTGCTGCTGCTGCTGTCACTTCAGTCGTGTCCGACTCTGTGCGACCCCATAGACGGCAGCCCACCAGGCTCCCCCGTCCCTGGGATTCTCCAGGCAAGAACACTGGAGTGGGTTGCCATTTCCTTCCTCAATGCATGAAAGTGAAAAGTGAAAGTGAAGTCACTCAGTCGTGTCCGACTCTTAGCAGCCCCATGGACTGCAGCCTACCAGGCTCCTCTGTTCATGGGATTTTCCAGGCAAGAGTACTGGAGTGGGGTGCCATTGCCTTCTCTGGTCCCACAGTGTGGCAGCTGGTTAATAAAGAAGACACCCACTTAACCTTTGTGTCATTTCATTTCATCCAAAGAGTAAATCAAAAAGGTCAAGGTTACAAAGGACTCACGACCAAGGTACAACTTTGACAAATATCTTGGAATGGCCAGGGAAAGCTTCACTTCTTGTCATGCCCCCAAATGAGTTCTTAATGAACCAAGAATCCCTTCCCACCCATTATGGACCTCTAAGCACAGATGCTTCAAAGATTAGTTCAACATAAAACACAGATGCTTCAGGAGAGTGGACTAAAAAAGAGGAGGATGTGGAATATAAAAAAGTGTGAACAAAGTGTGAACAAACCCTCCCAAAAACATACAGTTCACTAGAATTAAGAATCTCATCAATATAAATCCCAGTCCACCTTCTGAGAAACTCCTTTTTCTATTGAGAAATCAAGATATTTTCAATCGTTTGCCTTCCTTTTCCACATTCTCTCTGATATTCTGGAGTTTTCTGGAGTTCTGGATCAGGAACACCAAGCCCTCCCTAAAATCACTAGCCCCATGGTCTCTGCCAACGTTTTCAAGTTCATCAAACAAAGACAATGTCTGTTTAAGTTTGGCCTGAATGATTTTTTGCTCTTCTAATTCTGCAAGAAGGGCCTGCTTAGTGCACAATTCAGTCTTATACTTCTCCTGTAACTGTTCAATTTCTTTTTGGAGAAGGTGGAATTCTTTCTCACTGTAAGAATGTGTCTCCTGAGATTTATCTTCTGGAAGCAAGACGTTTGGGGGAATCCGTAAAATCAACTGTAAGAAGAGCTGCTCCATTTTGCCAAAAAGGTTATCAAAACGTCCTTTCATGAAGCAAAGAAACTTTTCTGTGCACTTGCGAATCTGGACTGGGCTAATCGCACAGTCTGGGATGCCATCCAGCTTCTTTAGAATAACCTGTTCAACAGCCTGCATCACCTCAAACAGGTAGTCTTGAAAGGCAATGTAGATTCTAAGCATGCAAGTCTGCGGTGTGAAGCCAAAGAACTGGGCCTCATAGGCCATTGGATCAACAGACATCTTCGTGGGTTTTTTTGTTTTTGCTTTGTTAATTTTGATTATGAACAACCTGCAAATGTAATAAGAAAAATTTTCGTTTAAAAAAAGTAACAAATTACATTATAGACGGCAAAACAAACGAAACACAGCAGCAAACAAAAACCATGAAGTTTATGTTCCTTGATACCTGATGCTACTTCCAGCCTCACACATCCACAACAGGATACAAATCCTGCCTCTCTGAGACTCTCATCAGCCTATCACCTCCCTTCTTCCTGTTTGTCCATTTCCCTCACCTCTCACTTACTGAGGCTTCTGGCCCGTGACTCAGCCTTCTCAATTCTGTTATCACCCCAGACAACATTCAGATTTACAGGGATGATCTAACCAATGCCCTAGAAACTCAGTTCTTCATCTCCACTTCTTCAGACCTTCATCTCCACTCTTTCAGCGACCTGGGTATTGACATTTGTAACTTCTCTCCCCAACTCTCCTACTTTTTGACCACAACCTCATACGCTAGTCTTCCAACACTCATTCCTATATTCTTATTATATCTTAATCTTCTGAGCCTCTCTTTTTAGTCTCTCCCACTTCACTTCCCCGCTCCACTTTAGGCTCCATGATCCATCACGTCAACCACTTCTTTGCCGATGTCAACTCCCCTGTCCTTCCAATCTTGCCATCTGAAAAATTACTAGAAGCTGAGCAAGCCTCCAGTAAGCTTTACAACCCTAGCATTTTCTTAAGGGTCTGGGAGTCATTCCTTTCAAATGTAAACATCTAGGAAAATAGCATTCCTATCTTCCTGTCACTGTGGGTGTTTAACCTTGGGACTTTTGGGGGCTGTAACCAGATACTTGTCATAGAAATAAAAGAAGTTTCATTATTCCTGCAGACAAATTAGCTAAAACAAATGGTTACCTCAATTACTAGGCAAATTTAGGATGAACCTTATCAAAGAATCTGAAGCAAGTGGTGCTGTCAAATCTTTTTATAAGACTGTGCTGTTAATCGTGAGAACTTATGTAATGGCTAAAAATAGAATGGTTGTAATGGCTTAGCAGTATAAATAGGGTAGAATTTCTGTCTCTAATCTCATTTACAGATTATCTCTAATGAATTATAACCTGGATACGCTTATTCAGTAATAGAACTGCTTTCTCTTCTTTGTCTTGTGGAGAGGATTCTGTGGATTAACAGGATTTTAACTTCCTCAACACTTCCCTATGACTTCAGGATCATTTTTAAACTTTTTCACATGGCTTACAAGGACTTTCATCATCTGACCTTTACTAACCACTGTCCTCCTTTTTAAGTACCTTACATAAGCATAATTGAAGTAATAATACTTCTAATTTTTGCCAATCTGGTAAAATGGTTTTACAGCGTTGTTTCTTGAAAACCAAAACCATCTAACCCCCCACCCATACACACACACTGGTTGAACACTGAGGACTGAAACCACCAAAGTCTCCTTGCCCCACCCCCCAACAAATTACTGTTTACTTTAGCATGACTCTACTATTCTAGACCAGAATAATATTTTCACTGTCCAAATGGTTTGATTGTTCATTATGAAACCCCCAGCCAAAGACTGATGAACTCTTTAATGGGAGCGTGGCGTGCGTGGGAGCGTGCTCTCCGCGTGTCTGACTCCTTAGATCCCATGGACTGCAGGCCGCCAGGCGCCTCTGTCCATGGAATTTTCCAGGCAAGAATACTGGAGTGTGTTGCCATTTCCTACTCCAGGGAATCTCGCCAACAATTTGTTACAGCAAGATTCTCTGAAACTCTTGCTTCAGCAGTTTCTACCAATGCTGGACTGCTTTTCATGAGCTCTACCCAATCCTAATCAAGCCTCCAAACTAAAAAATCCACCTTAAACCAACAGGGCCTCTCTTCGGGCACTGATCAAGTCCTGCTTTCAGTTCAGCTCAAGTCGCTCAGTCGTGACCGACTCTTTGCGACCCCAAGTCCTGCTTTAGGATACTATTATCACAAGCCTATCTTCTCTGCAAGCCTTAGATTTCCTGAGGGCAGGGTGAGTACGGCTTGAACCGATATTCGCAGGTGATACGCGGGAAGGGCACAGGGAACCTCAGCGAGTTGAGGGGCCGAAGCTCCAGAAACCTCCGGGCACGAACTACTTCCGGCTGGAGAACTGGCTCCCGACAGGCCCCGCGCCCCCGCTGCATGCCGGGACCTTCAGGGTGGAGGTTCGCGGCCCGCTGGCGACGCTGCTCCATCAGGCTGCTCTAGCGCCCAGGATGGCGCCCCACCGAGTGCCACCTGTTCCCGCTCCTCTTCAGAGAAAATGCAGCCCCGTGGCACTTACCCAGGCGACTATAAGAGGGATGAATTCGACTAAACACCAGCTTCCCGCCACCTCCTTTAAACCACCGCAGGCTGCCAGAGATAGGTGGCGCGGTTGACTCCCCCAAATTCTGACCGCTATCTGCTTTAGCGAACGACAGCAAGGGCAGGATGCCACCGCGCTCCTGATTGGCCGACTGTCCGGGGAGGGGGCCACCTAGATTGGTGACGGAAAGGGGCCGGGCGGGAAAGCTAGCTGTGGCCGGCGCGGATTGGCAGAAGGAATCGGTTACTCACTGCCTTCCCCGAGACGGTGGTGGGTGGAGAAGCTAGGCTGGGCCTCCAAGGAAACGCAACTCGTGATTGGCAGATGTGCTTTTCTTCGGGCTCTAGCGGTTGGTGGCTGGACGGTTGATCAGCGCTGATTGGATAGCAGCGTAACGGGGAGAGCCCCGCTCTGGTTCCGCCCTGATCCCGCCCCGCCGCTGGGACGGACTGGCGGAAGGGGAAGTGGGGGATGGGGGGGGCCGGCGGCGGTGGGGAAGATGGCGTACCAGAGCCTCCGGCTGGAGTACCTGCAGATCCCACCGGTCAGCCGCGCCTACACCACCGCCTGCGTCCTCACCACCGCCGCTGTGGTGAGCAGCTGCAGCGCCAGCTTCTCATGAGCTATACTGGATATGCCCGGGTCCGCGGGAACCTGGGGTTTGGGCCTTGGGGAAGCTCAGAGGGGTTGGTCTCAAGGGTGGGTGGAGGCGTACAGGGCTCACTCTGGGGTTCAGAGTCGTCCCGTAAGTGATCACTATCCAGCGATCCAGAGAAAGGAGTGGTGTTCCATGAGGGGTGGAGGATCAGGACTGCGGGTCAGTTTCTGAGACATAAAGGCAGGACCTGTACCAAGTCAGGGCTGCGAGAGCCGGCCCCCCAGGAAACGTGTCTGAGAACTCTGAGGGTGTTCTCATATCCACAAAATGATGCTTTGTGACTACTGGGAGGAAGGTCCGCTTAGTGGAGAAACGTAGACGTTGAAGATGGAAAGCTGGAAGTTGTTGAGCGGGAAAAGTCTTGAAATAAAGAGTGTGTTATAGAGGTTGGCTGGAAGTACCCAGCCCTCACAGTGGCAGGGTATTGAGTCTTGGTTCAAGTGAATTGTGTTGCTTCACACAGCTGTTTTAGGTGGTGCCCGTGTGTTGGGCGTAATCCTAGCAGCTGCTCTTACTTGCTCTGAATCTAAGACATTACCACCTGCCTGCCATACCTTCGCATCAGCCTCAGCTATTGAAACAACAGACTTTTGTTTTGTGTTAGGTATTGGGGAACGCAAAGAACTGTACCAGTTCTAGAGAAGTCTTTACCAACCTTCCTCCAGCTTAAATAAAACTTAAATAATTCAGTCTAAGTGACTGAGAGTGGGAAATTGCCAGAACTACTAGTCTTTTGTAGTAAATGATGATATTTTTGTTCTTGATTGACTTGCTTGAAGAAGCTGTTTTTCTATTTCAGCAGTTGGAACTGATCACACCTTTTCAGTTGTACTTCAATCCTGAATTAATCTTTAAACACTTTCAAGTAAGTGGCCTATCACAACCACTATTTAATGTTGCAGTTTTTAAACTTGTTTTTCTTTTTAGTAGCTAATCCTGCCATATACTATCTGAAATAACTCAATGGGAATATTTGATTATAAGTGTTGGTGAGGGATGGGGGAGTACGAAGCAGTGATTCTGCAGCCTGGAACTTTTAAAGAGATTCTCAAGATCCTCAGCATGTACCAAATCAGAATCACCAAGGATATGTTATAAAGTTCCCTGCATGGTTTTGATTTGATGCGTCCAGTTCCTATATTTAGGAATCACTGGCTCAGATTTAGTATTACAGATTGAGGGGAGACTGGATCAGCTAGTTGTCTAGGGAGAGTCAGAGAGGATGTCCATATTTAGTCCATTCAGCACCATGTGGCACAGCCACCACCTTGGTGTTATCCCTGTGGTCCAGTTCAGAAACTCAGTGAGTGCTCTAATCCATCTCCCAGGGATCACATCATCCTCACGAAGACTGACATCTAAGACAACACCAGTTTATTAGATTACAGTGAGAGACGGTCCTTTCCAGTAGTTAGAATGCTAGAGAGAGAGATGTGTTTTTTTGTTCTAGAGTCATGATATTGGCCATAGTCGAGTAAGAGAGACCCAAAAGCCAGTAATTCTGTTTCTACACCTGCTATTCCCTCTGTCTCAGAGGTGTTTCATTCACTTTATACCCGTTGAGCTCCAGCTTGTCTTTCATTATGCAGTTTTTGTGTAGCCTTCTCAGATTCATCCTCCTTTGTGTCCCTAGAGTATCTGTAAATACTTTTTTTAATATCTCTCATCTCATACTTGGACTTGTTTATATGACTGTCTCCTCACAAGGTTGAGGACTCTACAATCCTGGATGCAATTAGCATGCAGTAAACAATTCTGAGTTGTTTCAACTTTAATAGTTAGCAATTCTTAAGAATTTAATGATCATAAAGGACTCTCATGAGCCCTAATCACTGCCTTCTTCCTTCTCCACTCACAAGCCCTTCACTGGGAGCTTTAGCTCCATCCAAACAAACAAGGCTTGATTTTGCCTGAGGTTAAACTCTTCACACCATGTGTGAAATTAGGAGTTCTAGGTTTGAGTTCGGAGTCTCCCTATACAAGCTGTGTGACGTTGTTAGGCAGGCCATTTAAAAATCATCCAAGTCTCTTAGTTACATGATGTGTGAAATGGGGATGGTATTGCCAGCCTGCTCGTCTCACAGGATAATTAAAATCACACGAGATAACAATATTTTAAAACACTTTAAATGTTAAGTGTTCTATCATTGTGAGTAGTTGTTCTTAACTGCAGGCATGGATGGAAGAGTATATCAGAGTTTGAAAATTAGTGCATATCTACCAGTTAAACTAATTATTACAGTATTAGATCTTTACTTGTAGTGAGTTGGCTATTTGTTCAGGCTAGTACTCGAGTATTTGCTTTAGCATTACTCTTTACTGCGGATGTTTCTGATGGCTAATATAGAAACAATTGCTGTTAGATCCTGTAATTTTCCTTTGGTATCTTGAGATTGTTCATTAGATTGTGATACTACATATGTGAAAGCTCTGTTTCCTAGTGTACAGATTAACCTAGTCTTGCCATCACACTTTTCCCATCATTTGTCTGACCATATGGTATGGATTTTTGTGTTTGTTTTTCTTAATACAATCACAGTTGCAAGTTTTCTGTCTTGTTAGGCTTAGAACTTTCCAGGGGCAAGTGATATCTTTCAGACTTTCACTGAAGCGGCACAAAAATTCAGTGTCAGATTGTGTGTCTCACTTTTGAGTTTAGAAAATAGAATCACCTATTTGTGGCCTTTCAACCATTGTAGTCATAGGCTATCTCTTGTCTTAATATGAAAATGTTTCCTGGTATATTTTACTTAATCTGTCTTTCTCTTGATTTTTTTTTTTCTTTTAACAGATATGGAGGCTAATCACCAATTTCTTATTTTTTGGGCCAGTTGGATTCAATTTTTTATTTAACATGATTTTTCTGTATCCTTTACTAAGTGGGTTTAGCATAGAAACTTTAGTTTTACTTAGGAAATACAGTATTAAGTTTGAAACTATTAACTCGGCTGTTTTTGTTACCATCTCAGCTATAACTTTTGGCTACTGGCTCAGTGATACACAGAATAGTTGGTCAGTTAGTAATGTTTTGAGGGGGTTTGAGGGTCACTGTTTATTCAAATGGGAGGTATTTAATTATAAAATGTTTACATTTCTGCCCATGTGCCACTTACAGATCTGATCAAGGGAGACCAGAGTGATTTAATTGAGGTGTTCTTACAAAATAACACCAAGGGGTCCCAGGTGATAAAGCCCAACCTGGAAGTGGGTTCATGGGGGACGGAGAACTTGAGATCTGCTTGGATCTCAGTTGCTGGTTCTGCTGGCTGGAAAGACAGTGTTTTGTCTGCCAGGCTCACCATGTTCCAGTTTGTTGAAAAAGAGGAAGGGTTTTGCTGTAGTCAGATGGTAATTGGGGCCACCGGGCAGGGCATTTCTCCTGCACCCCAGCCCCCTGGATGAAGGGGGGAAATTGCAGCTCAGCTCATTTGCAGTAGCCAAAGAGCCTTGTAGGGTTACGTAACAGGCTTCCTGCCCTGGGATAGGTTCCTGTGTCTTCTCTATGATACATCATTCTGGTAAGTTTCTAATAATTAAATTTTTTCATTGAAATGCCTCCTTATTGACTGAGGTATAGAAATGCTTAACTCCCTGCCCTTTAAAAAAGCAGATTATCACATTAGGCTTCTTGATGGGGATTTCCACCAAGTTAGTTTGTGAAAAAGCAAGGATGGTGTAGATTGTGGTGTGGCTGAATGTGGGAAGACAGTACAGATTTGAAGCATGTTTATATGGCGTCTGGCTTCATTCCCCAATCAGGAACGGTTTTTGTAAAACACAGAGCCATTGCCTAGAATGCCTGGAAAAAGAGAAGTAATAATACCACTCACAAACACTCTTACAGAAACAAAGTCTTCTCACAAATAAGGGGGAGTCCAAGTGTACTTAGGTGATACATTCAATTTCACTTTTTTCATATTTGTGTACTTAACATTTTCTTAACTTGGAACTTAAGATATCGTTACTGTCGAATGCTAGAAGAAGGCTCGTTCCGAGGTCGGACAGCAGACTTTGTATTTATGTTCCTTTTTGGTGGATTCTTAATGACCGTATCCTTCGACAAATAGAACAAATACAGGAAAATACTAAAGAACTGCCTCTCTCTTCCTAAAGTTTTTCATCTGTCACCCGAAGTGCACTAGAGGCTAGAGACTCGGAATGAAGATATAAAAGTATCAACTCTCTGCGCCTTCGCCACCCCTCCGCCCTCCCATTTTAGCTTCAGTCTCCTGTTTATTTTACAGCCCATTTTATGTAACAGCTTGTCTAAGCCTAGAGGTTACACAGGGTGTTTTTCCCCTGTGAGCAAGTCTGAGAAACTTTAACCCAGTTGGGTTACTATTAGAAATCTTAGATATATTCTGGTTGGTGGGTGTATTTCACTTTTCTTTTTTTCCAGCTGTGCCACGGGGCTTGTGGAATCCCAGGTTCCTGACCAGGGAATGAACCCAGGCCCTTGTCAGTGAAAGCATGGAGTCAAAACCACTAGACTGCCAGGGACTCCCCAGGTGTACTTCACTTTTAAACTAAGTTGGTAGGACATTTATTTGGTCACCATCAAAACTGATAGTTGTTTTTTTTTTTTTTTTTAAATTGTCAATAATAGTAATTGTCACCAAACTTAAAGGGAGCCCTGTCTGACAAGATGGTTTTGCCCCAGCTGGCTTGATTCACCTCTGAGAGTCCTCATGGTGAACAAGCTTTCATGTAATGACTGACCAAAGAATTAACATATATTTTAAAGAGGCAAAAACTTCATGAAAGCAGAATATTAATTTGAAGTAGCAACAATCCAGGTGCCTAAGCAGGTTTTTGCCTGATCACTCTGGGTAATTATCTTCAGGCTCCCCTGCCCCAAACATGTAACAACTGCTTGCCTTTCCTAATTCAAATTTGTGTTAGAACATAATCCTTAGTTTTCTTGCCCAGTCTTCCCTGTTAACAATGTTGCTATTTTCCTTAATGCCTACCACTAGCTTTTTGGTTTGTTTGTGAGCTTAGTTTTCTTGGGCCAGGCCTTTACAATAATGCTTGTCTACGTGTGGAGCCGAAGGAACCCGTATGTCCGCATGAACTTCTTCGGCCTTCTGAATTTCCAGGCCCCCTTTCTACCCTGGGTGCTCATGGGCTTTTCCTTGTTGTTGGGGAACTCAATCATTGTGGACCTCTTGGGTAAGATTCTTGGCACTGCTTTTTGTATTATTTTACTTGCAAACTTATTTTGTCATACTTGTCATGTTAATTCTGTCTGGCCTTCATATATAGTTATTATAGGATTGTTTGATAGTTATATACTCAAGGACTCTAATGTTCATTTTCAATTTTTTCATAAATATATTACCAGCTGAACTGCCAGGGAATCCCAGTATGTTGACATTTCTTCCTAAGTAGAAAGATTTTCCATTGGTACAGCCACCTGCAATCAAAATTCTAATCCTCTCCCTCATCCTTTATTTCTGGTTGACTGTAGGTATTGCAGTTGGACACATATATTTTTTCTTGGAAGATGTATTTCCCAATCAACCTGGCGGAATAAGAATTTTGAAAACACCATCTATTTTGTGAGTATTTAACACCAGGCCTTGCAGATAAACTGGCAGGGTCCGGGATCTTGTTTTCTTTGGGCTCTCAAAGCTCCCAGCACACGTAGTTCAGGCCAGTAAATATTTACAGATTGAGCAATCGGCTCCCGTTGGGGAGCATTCGGATTGGGTGGGAAGCACCAGAGCTGTGGCCAGAGGCTCAGGGTGTCCCGAGGGTAACGTGGTAATTGTTGTCCCACATGACAGCCAGCACCTCCTGGCCCCGAGACGAGCCTGCTGGTTCCATGTAGACTGCTGTCTTAGTTTAAAGATGTGAAGTAGCAAGATGGCAAAAAGCTGACTGAAGGAGGGTTTCTAAAGGTGGAATGTCTGGTCTTCCAAACAGGTGGTAGAGGGAAGCAGTGAAATAGAGTAGAAACAGCTCTCCGCTGGAAACCAGACATAGGTTGTTTGTTCTGCCAGCCAGCTGTATGATTTTAAGCAAGCCCCTTCTCCTTTTTCCATACCTCGGTGTCCTGAGGGTAGAGCTTTGATTCATAGCATCTCCTTCTATGCCAGAATTTTGTGTCCTTGGGGTGTACTGCATTGCGAAGAGTTCACTTAAGGAAGAAAATGTGAGTTTTTCTTATAAAATGTTGGTTGTAGAATAACTGAAAAGAAAATAAAATCCACCATAACCCCACCACTTAGATATAACAGTGGTGGGATTTGATGCACTTTTTGATCTGTATTTATCAGTCTTTTACTGTCTGTAAACTTTTTTAAAAATGCTATCTCATAGCTTTCTGATGTAATATAATCATTTTTCCATCATAAATTTCTGACAAAAATTATAACAGCTGCTTGATACCCCCAGTATGAATGGAGCATGATTTACAAATCCCTCATCAATGGACATTGACATCCTTCTTGCTCTTCCCTCCATGATTGGAGTGGTGACTTATAGCTGCACATCCGTGTAGCACATGTAGCGGCACATCCTTTGCTCACTTCCATGATTGTTTTCAAAGGATAAATTCCTACAAGTAAAATAGCTGTTGGGTTTATCACCAAACTGCCATCTGGAATGGATACTCAGGTTTACATTTCCACCAGCAACATATGTGTCCATTTCCCCACATTTTCATAAAATGTGGGAGATGTTATATTTACCTTTTCCTAGTTTGATAGCTGTAAAGTGGTGTCTCGTTGTTTTCTATGATTTTTTTCTAAAATTTCAAAACAAGTTTCAGACTTGCAGAAGTTTGCAAAACAGTACAAAGGACTTTTTTCCCAGAAGTATTTGAAAATGAATTGTTAACCTACTGCCCCATGATCCCCTTTAATGTGTATTTTCTTCTACACAGTCAAAATCTGGAAAGAAACGTTAATCCTCAGACCCAATTCCACTTTGGGAAATTGTCCTGATTTTTTTTTTATAGCAGAAGAATGCAGTTCAGGTTCAGGTGTTGCACTTCGTTGTCATGTCTGTTTAGTCTCCTTCAGTTTGGAGCAGCTTCTCAGTTTTGCTTTGACCCTCATGACATTCACATTTTTGAAAATTGTTAAGTCCATTTTTGTAGAACATCTCTCAGTTTGGGTTTGTCTGATGTTCCCTCACATTGAGGTTCAGGTTTTTCGTCTGTTGCAGGAACATCAGAGAAGTGATACTGCATTCTAATTGCAGCCTGCTGGCACAGGGTTTCAATTTGCTGAATTTGCCAGAGTGGTGCTAATCACTTTGATTACTTGATTAAGGTATCTGCAGGGCTCATCTGCAAGAATCCATGGTTTCTTGTTTTATTCATGGCTTATAATCCCTTAACATTGTTGTTTATTTTGATGCTTATATTGTCCCACTGGCTCTGAAGTACTTCTCAACATGTATGATCTAACTTGTAAAATTTCATATGTAAACGTTTTGGAATAATATTGAAAACGCCAACATAATTATCTCTGGGGATTGAGGATGTCTTGCTTGTATATGTTTCCTGTTTTCTCTGTGATTCCATATATTGCTTTTATAGTAAAAATTAGTAAAGGAGGTAAAAGTTAATGTAAATGTGCAATAATTATGAATATCTTCAAAATAGGAGAACTGTTTCATTAGTAGGCAGACGAAGTGCTTATCCATTGGTGGACACCCTATGGGATCTTTTTGATCTTGGAGTAGCATTTAGGACCTAAGATGACCCTGGGACTAAATTATATCTGTTGCCTGTCTTTTAGGAAGGCTATTTTTGATACACCAGATGAAGATCCAAATTATAATCCACTACCTGAAGAGCGGCCAGGAGGCTTTGCCTGGGGTGAGGGCCAGCGCCTGGGCGGCTAAAGCGGCAGTGCCAGGAACACAACCCAGCTGGGAAGGACTCAGTGACACACCCATTGGGATTCTTTTATCCTCTGTGTTGCAAAAGTGTGGACACTTTTGATAGCTCGACAAGAATTTTAACTCCAGAAGCACTTTATGAAATGGCACACTGATTCACCCAGAAGACATTTCCAGCAGTTTGCCAGTGCTTCCTCACTACACTGGTACTGAATGTGTGATCTCTCGGAGCCAAAAAACTGGAGCAACAAATACCCCGCCGCCTCTTAGGAACGAGTACTTGATACTTGAGTTCCGTGGCGACGGGCAGAGTGTTTTCCTCCTCTTCCTCCTCCTCTTTGATAGACGAGGCCGTGGTGTAAATGGAAGTTTCAGAGAGGACGAAATAAAACTGAATTCCATCTCTCTCTCACTGAATTAAAGCTTTTGTGTGTGATCTTTTAAATTATCACCGTGTCTCCTAGCTCTCCTGCACAGGTCTGCACTCAGAGCAGTCTCCATGCCCGCTCTCCCTGTCTTCATGGCCTTCGACTGGATTTCATTTCAAGATTGGAAATACATGGCTGAGATGCCATGGCTGTGCACACCTCTTACTAACCCAGAATGCCAGCTCCAGTGGGAAGAAGATTTGTTTCTGTTGCCCAGATAGTTTGTTCTCCATTTGGGTTTTATGATACTTAAGGTATCAGACAATGTGGGGCAGGGGGTGGAGGGGGAAGGATAGGAGGGATCTAGGTGTACTAGATCCTGGAATTCTGCTGTGGAAGAGTCAGGTAGGCTTGATGGTAATGTGGTGTCTCGTTTATTTACTCTATTACTCCATTTGGAAATATCCAGGGAAAGCCAAGTCACAGCCACCATTTTGGAAAACAGTATTTAAAGCTGGAAAACGAGTTAGAATGTTGATTCTGGAGCCAGATAAGTGAATACAAGGATACATAGCTCCTGGGTCTTTGGCTTGTGAATATTTATCACTTGCTCATGAAAAGCCAAGAAGCCTTCAGAGCCAAGTACCTGGTTTACCTTCCTAACCAGGTACAAACAGGACAGGTTCACAGAAGTCAGCAGTGGTTCAGTAAGTACTTAACCCCAGATGTGCACCTCCTGGGGGCTCAACAAGTTTGTTATCAGACTGTGTAAGTAATTCAGAGAACTCAGAGGGATAGAATGAATACCCCAGAAAAGAGATTAATTCAAATTGTTTTAGTAAACAGCATGTAGGTCTGGAAACATTTCCCCCATAGTTCCAGCTTGGTTAAGTGGTTGCTTTCTAGAGTGTGAGAGTTCTCTTAGAAAGATGGACATGAGGTTTAGGTTAAACATAATAAACATCTTAAATGGGCATTTCCAGATCATTTGTGAAGTGAAAAGTATTTTTCATACCTTTCAATGGAATACACATCAGTAGTGGAACCTAATATAAGTACATGCTGCTAGTCCGTAACTGAATATGGTGGCTGCAATTTTATGGAATGTGGGTTAATGGGACTGCTTTTTTTTTCCCCTAAGTGACTTTTAAAAAGATCTTTAAATGCCAGTCTTAGAATATATAGTCCTTATGGGAGTCTTAAGTTTTGTCTGTTCAAGAAAGCTTGAATTTAATTAGAAGGTTGGGTTTTTGTTCTGGGGCTAGAAATAGATTTCTCTAGTTAAATTTGTTCTCCTTTAGTTAACTTTGGAGTTAGGTTCTTCCAGAACACATGTCTTTTTCTTAAGTCAATCAAAAAGTGAGATTTGATACATGGGATTGTGTGACTAATTTACCTGACATACATAGAATTTAAAGGATTCCTGTATTCCACCAGTAATACTGAAAGGTGCACCTGACTAAGGCATAGCTTTTTTGTTGTAGAAATACAATATATGTTCATTAAAAAAAAAAAAAAAAAACATGGACATGCAAATTGTATATACATAGGAGATACACTTTATACATTTTGGTGTGTTTTTTCCACTAAGGATTTCTCTTTGTTTCTCCCTTCCACTTGTTCTTTTCCCTGTGTGTCCCTCTTGTGAGTCCTAGTATTTTTTGTACCTCTTGTTTAGTCTCTAAGCAGAGAGCACCCAAGTCCTAGATCTTGGTAACGAAACCCTCACTCTGTCTCTGGGGCCTTTGAAAGTTAGGAAATGTTGGTGTTACTGACTTGTTGGGTAAAGGACCTTCTAGAATTGTCATCTGTCCTTGATAGCCTGCATTTTATGTTGTGACTGTGTTTTCCTTTAAGAGGTAAGTGCCATCCATGTTGCTAGTCATGATAGTGCCATTCTTTTCGGTGTTCTGTAGTCTGTCTACCCCTAAACTACTTACTGTTTTACAAATTTGCGTAAAATTTGTTGCACTTTGTATAATCAAGTCACTTCTCTGCTTAGAAATCCACAGTAACTTCTTAGTAAGCCCCCATAGCAAATGTATACTTTTTGTCTTCCTCTGAACCTCAACTTCTACTTCCAGCTAACAGGGACCTCAGTTTAATTCTCTTCAGTCCTTCAAGGCCCGGCCCCATTCCTGGCTCCTCTGCAAACCTTGACATTAGGGCCTATTTCATTGTCTTATTTTCTCTGAATTCTTGTGACCCTTCAAGGCTGTACAACATACTCTTAGACCAAGCTGTCTTGTATTGTTCTTAGCTGGTACGTGTATATTAGTCTTGTCTCCTTCCTGAGAATGTAAGCTCCTTAAGAGCAGGGACCAAGTCTTACATTTTTGTATCTACCACAGTGCCTAGCACAATGCTTGGCACATGGGTGCTGAATAAATATTTCATTGATCAGCAAACTATTATCTGGTATTTTTAATTATAGAGGAATTAATGTATGTGCATGCAAGCTTGTACCTATTTGCTGTGGCTTGTGACTATGTCAAAGTGGGATGGAGCACAACTGAACATGATCAAGGGCAGGGTTTGGTGGTCTGACAAGCCAGCCAACAATGACCACCAGCTGGTGTGGTCATGGTCATGCTCTGCTGGTGTGGACCATTGAAGAGCAGTTAAAAATGACGTGTCTGACAATTCACCTTTTGGAAGAAGAGCCCAGAAACTCCTTGAAGAGCTATTAGCTTATAACCATCTGTATGTGAAAGCCGCCTACTTTCAGAGAGAGAGCCTATTTCAGACTACTAACCTGAGGGATTGGCAGAGGGGGTGATGTATGTAACACCACTTAACGCCAATAGAGGATTTTATTTTCCAACTCCGTTCCACTTAGCTCTGAGGCTGCAGAATAGCTGGGTCATGAGGCTGGAGATTATGAATGAATTACCTGTGTATATGACTTGTTTTGCCTGCATCGTGTTTTGTTTTCTTTCAATTTGAGCCAATATTAAATTGACAGATTTCACATGGAAACCTTCATTTGGGGCTTTTCTTGAAAAAACTGGAAGATGTGGAAAAACCAGGCCTGCATGGCAGCTATGGCCTAGAGATGACTAGTGACTGTTTCTATAGACAGGATCTGTGCTCTATTAAGAGGCTATTTCACTTGTTGATATCACCTGCTAGGTACTCTTGTAACCATGTGCAGCCTGTCTCTCCTCCCTTACTATGGAAAGCCCAGCAGGGAAAAAGGACTGAGGTCTTTTTTATATTCTAGGTCTGTAATTTGAAACTTATTATTTAGATATCACTCAGTTCAGTTCAGTCGCTCAGTCGTGTCCAATTCTTTGCAACCCTATGGACTGCAGCACGCCAGGCCTCCTTGTCCATCACCAACCCCCGGAGTTTACTCAAACTCATGTCCATTGAGCCAGTGATGCCATCCAACCATCTCATCCTCTGTCGTCCCCTTCTCCTGTCTTCAATCTTTCCCAGAATCAGGTTCTTTTCAAATAAGTCAGCTCTTCCCATTAGGTGGCCGAAGTATTGGAGTTTCAGCTTCAACATCAGTCCTTCCAATGAACATTCAGGACTGATTTCCTTTAGGATGGACTGGTTGGATCTCCTTGCAGTCCAAGGGACTCTCAAGAGTTTTCTCCAACACCACAGTTCAAAAGCATCAATTCTTCGGCGCTCAGCTTTCTTTACAGTCCAACTTTCACAAGCATACATGACTACTGGAAAAACCATAGCCTTGACTAGACGGACCTTTGTTGGCAAAGTCTCTGCTTTTTAATATGCTGTCTAGGTTGGTCATAACTTTCCTTCCAAGGAGTAAGTGTCTTTTAATTTCATGGCTGCAGTCACCATCTGCAGTGATTTTGGAGCCAAAAAAAAATGAAGTCTGCCACTGTTTCCACTGTTTCTCCATCTATTTGCCATGAAGTGATGGAACTGGATGCCATAATCTTTGTTTTCTGAATCTTGAGCTTTAAGGCAACTTTTTCACTCTCCTCTTTTACTTTCATCAAGAGGCTCTTTAGTTCTTCTTCAACTTCTGCCATAAGGGTGGTATCATCTGCATATATGAAGTTATTGATATTTCTCCCAGCAATCCTGATTCCAGCTTGTGCTTCATCCAGCCCAGCGTTTCTCATGATGTACTCTGCATAAAAGTTAAATAAGCAGGGTGACAATATACAGCCTTGATGTACTCCTTTTCCTATTTGGAACCAGTCTATTGTTCCATGTCCAGTGCTAACTGTTGCTTCCTGACCAGCATACAGATTTCTCAAGAGGCAGGTCAGGTGGTCTGGTATTCCCATCTCTTTCAGAATTTTCCACAGTTTATTGTGATCCACACAGTCAAAGGCTTTGGCATAGTCAATAAAGCAGAAATAGATGTTTTCCTGGAACGCTCTTGCTTTTTCGATGATCCAGCAGATGTGGGCAATTTGATCTCTGGTTCCTCTGCCTTTTCTAAAACCAGCTTGAACATCTGGAAGTTCATGGCTCATGTATTGTTGAAGACTGGCTTGGAGAATTTTGATCATCACTTTGCTAGGGTGTGAGATGAGTGCAACTGTGCGGTAGTTTGAGCATTCTTTGGCATTGCCTTTCTTTGGGATTGGAATGAAAACTGACCTTTTCCAGTCCTGTGTCCACTGCTGAGTTTTCCAAATTTGCTGGCATATTGAGTGCAGCACTTTCACAGCATCATCTTTTAGGATTTGAAATAGCTCAACTGGAATTCCATCACCTCCATAAGCTTTGTTTGTAGTGATGCTTCCTAAGGCCCACTTGACTTTGCATTCCAGGATGTCTGGCTCTAGGTCAGTGATCACACCATTATGATTATCTGGGTCGTGAAGATCTTTTCTGTACAGTTCTTCTGTGTATTCTTGCCACCTCTTCTTAATATCTTCTGCTTCTGTGAGGTCCATACCATTTCTGTCCTTTATTGAGCCCATCTTTGCATGAAAGATTCCCTTGGTATCTCTGATTTTCTTAAAGAGATCTCTGGTCTTTCCCATTCTATTGTTTGCCTCTGTGTATTTGCATTGATCACTGAGGAAGGCTTTCTTATCTCTCCTTGCTATTCTTTGGAACTCTGCATTCAAATGGGTATATCTTTCCTTTTCTCCTTTGCTTTTGGCTTCTCTTCTCTTCACAGCTATGTAAGACCTCCTCAGACAGCCATTTTTCCTTTTTGCATTTCTTTTTCTTGAGGATGGTCTTGCTCCCTGTCTCCTGTACAATGTCACAAACCTCCATCCATAGTTCATCAGGCACTCTGTCTATCAGATATAGTCCCTTAAACCTATTTTTCACTTCCATTGTATAATTGTTAGGGATTTGATTTAGGTCATACCTGAATGGTCTAGTGGTTTCCCCTACTTTCTTCAATTTAAGTCTGAATTTGGCAATAAGCAGTTCATGATCTGAGCCACAGTCAGCTCCCGGTCTTGTTTTCGCTGACTGTATAGAGCTTCTCCATCTTTGGCTGCAAAGAATATAATCAATCTGATTTTGGTGTTGACCATCTGGTGATGTTTAAGTGTAGAATCTTCTCTTGTGTTTTTGGAAGAGAGTATTTGCTATGACCCAGAGAAGGCAATGGCACCCCACTCCAGTACTCTTGCCTGGAAAATCCCATGGATGGAAGAGCCTGGTAGGCTACAGTCCATGGGGTCGCTAAGAGGCGGACACGACTGAGTGACTTCACTTTCACTTTTCCCTTTCATGCACTGGAGAAGGAAATGGCAACCCACTCCAGTATTCTTGCCTGGAGAATCCCAGGGACGGTGGAGCCTGGTGGGTTGCCATCTATGGGGTCGCACAGAGTCGGACATGACTGAAGCGACTTAGCAGCAGTAGCAGCAGCAGCTTTTGCTATGACCAGTGCGTTCTCTTGGCAAAACTCTATTAGCCTTTGCCCTGCTTCATTCCGTGTACTCCAAGGCCAAATTTGCCTATTACTCCAGGTGTTTCTTTACTTCCTACTTTTGCATTCCAGTCCCCTATAATGAAAAAGACTTATTTTTGGAGTGTTAATTGTAGAAGGTCTTGTAGGTCTTCATAGAACCGTTCAGCTTCTTCAGCATTACTGGTCCAAGCATAGACTTGGATTATGGTGATATTGAATGGTTTGCCTTGGAACCAGAGATCATTCTGTCGTTTTTGAGATTGCATCCAAGTACTGCATTTCAGACTCTTTTGTTGACTATTATGGCTAACCAGTCTAATCACATGGACCACAGCCTTGTCTAACTCAATGAAACTATGAGCCATGCCGTGTAGGGCCACTCAAAATGGACGGGTCATGGTGGAGAGTTCTGACAAAATGTGGTCCACTGGAGAAGGGAATGGCAAACCAGTTCAGTATTCCTGCCTTGAGAACTCCATGAACAGCATGAAAATGCAAAAAGATAGGACACTGAAAGATTAACTCCCCAGGTCGGTAGGTGCCCAATATGCTACTGGAGATCAGTGGAGAAATAACTCCAGAAAGAATGGAGAGATGGAGCCAAAGCAAAAACAACACCCAGTTGTGGACATGACTGGTGATGGAAGCAAGGTCCAATGCTGTAAAGAGCAATATTGCATAGGAACCTGGAATGTTAGGTCCATAATCAGGACAAATCGGAAGTGATCAAACAGGAGACAGCAAGAGTGAACATTGACATTTTAGGAATCAGCAAACTAAAATGGACTGGAATGGGTGAATTTAACTCAGATGACCATTTAGATATCACTATGGTCTAGTGAATATTTATGTCCCTGCAAAATTCATGCTGCAATCCTCATGATTGACGTGATGGTATTAGGAAGTGGGGCCTTTGGGAGGTGCTTCAGTCACAAAGTGGAAGCCTCACGAGTGAGATTAATTCCTTATAAAATAGCTCCAGAGAGATTCCAAGCCCCTTCCATCAAGTAAGGACACAGCAGAAACGTGTCAGCAGGACTTTCCTGGTGGTCCAGTGGTTAAGACTCAGAGGATTGGATCCCCAGTGGGGGAACTAAAGATCCTACATGCCACAGAACAACTTAGCCCACGTGCCACAACTATTGAGCACACGCCACAACTAGAGAGTCCATGCACAGCAACAAAAGATCCCACATGCTACAACTAAGACCTGAGGCAGCCATATATGATATATAAAGTAACAGCAATGAACCAGGAAGATGGCCCTCACCAGAAGGCAACCAGGCTGGCACCTGCAGAGCGGCGAGCAATAAATTTCTGTTATTTATAAGCCACCCAGTCTGTGGTATTCTGTAATAGCAACCTGGAAAGACTAAGACAGTTATTTCCCTTTTAGTTTTGGGTTGACTTTCTAAATTAATATTTAGGGGAAAGGAATTAAAAGTCAATTTATCCTTAAATACGGGTTTCCCAGGTGGTGCTAGTAATAAAGAATCTGCCTACCAATGCAGGAGACACAAGAGATGCGTGTTCAATCCCTGGGTCGGGAAGAGCCCCTGGAGAAGGAAATGGCAACCCATTCCAGTATTTTTGCCTGGAGAATTCCATGGATAGAGGAGCCTGGCAGGCTACAGTCCATGGGGTCGCAAAGGGTCAGATATGACTGAACAACTGAACACACACATTCTTAAATACATATCTGCTATTAGTTCAACATGCACATTTTCAGTAGCCCCTGGTCACTATACCATCAACAACTAGAGGAAAATTACCTCTGATCTGGAGGAAAGGGGAAGGAGAATTTTTAACAGGTTCACAAACAGGGAAAGTCTCATGGAAATGAACTTTAGAAGGTGCCTGATGTCTTTAAAGTGAGTTGAACCTTACCATGAATTCTCTGGAAATCGCTTTTCCTGTATGCGGAGCAAACAGCTACTTGCCAGTCTTTCTGTGGTGAATTAGCAAATCCTCTAAGAGTTTTGAATTTAGGAGGGGAAGGAGGAACTAATTATATCCTATTTCCCGCTGGAGTTCTAAATCTTTTCATTGATTGTCATGTGTATGATGAGACTGAGTCCTGTAAAGAACCTGAGAGTCTGGCAGGAATAGTCAGGGAAAGGAAGGGTAAAAGACAGTTTTCGTTCCATTAGACTTCCTCTTCCCGTTTGTATTACAGGAGCAGATCACGTCCACTGGGATAGCAACTTTCTGAGGAGAATGTATGATTGTCCTATAATGTATCATGCATTTCCTTCTTTTTCTGTAATACAAGATGATCACCAGTAAGTATCCTTTTCAACCTTCAGTTACTGTGACATCTGAGTCATCTCAGAGTCTCAGTTTCTTCGTCTGTAAAATGGGGATGACATTAGTATCTAGTATATAATATCAGTTGTTTGGAGGACTAAATAATGCAAATGCTTCTGTGTTCCTCACAGAGCTTCCCTGATAGCTCAGTTGGAAAAGAAGCCACCTGCAATGCAGGAGACCCCAGTTGGATTCCTGAGTTGGGACGATCCGCTGGAGAAGGGATAGACTACCCACTCCAATATTCTTGGGCTTCTCTTGTAGCTCAGCTGATAAAGAATCCGCCTGCGATGAGGGAGACTTGGGTTCGATCCCTGGGTTGGGAAGATCCCCTGGAGAAGAGAAAGGCTACCCACTCCTGTATTCTGGCCTAGAGAATTCCATGAACAGTAGTATAGTCCATGGGATCACAAAGAGTCAGACACAAGTGAACGAATTTCACTTGTGTATTCCTCATTAATTTTACAAAATTAAACACTTTCTTGAAGAGCGAGTATTACTGTGGGAGAGAAAAAGGAAACATGTGTTTACTGGAAAGAAATAGTGTTAGCAGGACAACAAACCAGACAAGAAACCCGTGGTTGCTATGCAGTTAAGGTTCCGCGGAACCGCACACACCGTCTTTCACTGTTGTCGCTCCGGATCTTTTTCCCGTTGTACCTCAGATCCTGCTCTCTCCGCCCTCAGGAAGTGAAAGTCTCGCCACGCTCTCAAGTGCATGCTGGGAGTTGGAGTCCCCTTAAAGGCTGCCGAACTGGCCATGAGGTGAGCCGCGTCGCTGGGAGCCGCTAGCACGTGGCGGGAAGGGGCGGTGCGCACTAGTTGTCTGCTCTCGAGAGCCGCGGGAGCTGCCTGCCCTCGCGCCTCGCGTCGCGGCGCCTCCCGTCGCGGTGCCCTCCCGACATGCCCGAGGAGGCGGGCTTCCCGCCGGCCAAGAAATTCCGGCCGAACGCCGGGCCTCCGAGCCGCGCCGGATCCTGCCCTCCCGGGCGGCGTGTGGTGATGCTGCTGGCCGCGGGCGGCGGCGGAGGAAGTGGAGGCCGGAGGCAGCAGCCGCCCCTGGCCCAGCCCTCGGCCAGTCCCTACCCCGAGGCCGTGGAGCAGCAGCGCCGGAATCTGCCCATCTTCCAGGCGCGAGGCCAGCTGTTGGCCCAGCTCCGAAACCTGGACAGCGCCGTCCTTATCGGTGAGTGACCGTGCCGGCGGGTCCTTCTTCGCTCCCCGTTCGTTCTCTTGAGAGAACAGCTTTTCTTAGGTGCTTCTCACCGTCTTTCATCAGTTTCTGCAACAAACCTGACCGCCTATTTCTGTTTGGGGCCAGAAGAGGGGCCTCGGAAGAGAGTCGGACAGTCCCCCTTTCTGGAGGTGCTCACAGTCCGGGCGAGTGACCACGCGTTAGGCAAAAACTCGCCTTCTGGGCCGGAAGGGTAGAGGGATGCACCGGAGACGGGGGAGTTTAGAAAAGTGGATCTGAGCCGGTCCGGAGGGGACGGCGAGGGGGTGGACCTAGAAAGGCGTTGGACACAGAGGAGAGAGCCTGCGGTATAAGAGACGAAGTGAAGACGACGCAGTACAGTCTGAGGGGAGAAGTAGTTTCTGATGCAGTAATTGAGGCAGAGTTGAGGGCCTGGAACCGATTGCAAGGGCCTTTGATCCCCAACGTTTTAAGTAAGAGGAGCCCGTGAAGGAGGGAGAGGATGAGCCTCCAAAGAAGGAAGGAGATCCAGAAGAGCTGATAGACTAAGGAACAGAGGTGTAAGAAGAAGGGAGTGAACAAATGCAAAAATGAAGTCCAGTAAGTAGGGACCCAGAAAACCCACTGGATTGGGTGGGAGTTATTGATTGGGGATGGAGGTGAGCGCTGTTTCGGCAGAGATGTGAGATGGGAGCTGATTATGTCATTGGGCTGGAAGTGAGGAGGTCATGAAGGCAGTGGGAACCGATTTCTGTTTGGAGAAGAAGCAGGGGGACCTAGCAGAACTTGCAGGTCTTCATACGTTAAGAGGAAGAAGTCAGTAGAGAAAGAGGCTGAAGATGGAAAGTGGGCACTAACAGCAGAGACAGCGGGCATGGGGAAGGGAGGCCTTTGGCAACGCGGGTTAGATCTAGCGCTGGCCTGGAATAGGAGGAAGGCCATGCAAGAGGTTAGGGGGCTGGAGGAAGGTGGTAAGAATGGGGTGACTACAGAAGAGTTTGTAGGAGGACGTGAAGAGAGACTGTCTTTGAGAATTTCACTTTTTCTAGTAAGTAGGTGCGGGAGCTCTGCTGAGAATGGGACTTACGGGGTCCTTGGGGAGGATGGGAACGGAGGAAAGGGGCTGCAAAAACAAGAACAAGGATCAGCTGTGGTGCTGGCACCCAGGTGCATTTGACCCCATGGCAAACTAAGGTCGTTGTCGGCCCAGTTGGGTTGTTTTACTATAGTGATGCTCAGTTTCTTTCTTTTTTTTTTTATTTTAGCTGCGCGAGGTTTTTGGTTGTGGTGCTCCAGCTTCTCTGGTTGCAGAGCACGGACTCTAGAGCTCCAGCTTAGTAGTTGCGGCGCTTGGGCTTAGTTACTTCGCAGCATGTAGGATCCTACTTCTACCAGGAATCGAACTTGCATTCCCTGCCTTAGAAGGTGGATTCTTAACCACCGGACCACCGGGGAAGTCCCTAGTGCTGTTTCTTGGTGTAGGAGCAGAAGAGATGGGCAGGGAGACCTTGATCAAAGTTTGGATTTTGCCTGATGATCTCAGTAGGAGAAGTGCAAGATAATCAATTTCTTCATCCATGATTCATGTCCAGGTCAGGAAGGATGAGCCATAGGAGAGAAAATGGAAGGACTATGGGCCTGTAGGACTCAGTGAAGTCGGTGGTGGAGGGTGGGTAGTGGTAGTTGTGGAGGGAGGGATGCCCAGGCTTACAGTTCTTTGTTCTGGTTGGGCGCTGGGAAGGAAATACAGGAGGGTAGTGTTATAGCCACGCGTTCCGGGAAACAAGCTTACTCAGAAGGACGATGCAGATAGTGAAGTGCAGTTTATTACACCGGCGGGCCCAAGGCAGAGTCTCCTCTTAGCCAAGGACCCCGACCAGCATTTGTGAAAATCTTTTATACCCCATGTGTACGTGTCTGAACCCACCACCCAATTTCCTTGTGACTTACATAAACAAAGGAAAGGTAAATACAATCACAATAACCCCATCATTCATGTGTTATGTGTTCAAACAGTCAATAATCAATAAGCCTGAGGTTACAGAAAAAAATTTATGACCTGTCCGGAGGTAGGGGGATCAGTGTATGTTTTCTCTTAGTCAAGATTCCCCTCTCCAGAGGGGGTCTTATCCTTCTATTGTCATTTCCACAGGCACTAAGCACAGAGTTCAGAGTCCATTAGAGAGGTGGCCGAACATGATCAGCACGAACAGGCCTAAGATGGAGTCCAGGCCCTATGAATTCTTTCAGTAGTAATAAGGTTGAGTGCTTACTGTATGTAGTGCTCAGGTACATGAAAGAGACAGGCTTCTGTCCTCCTGGGACTTCTCATGCTGGAGGCAAACAGAAACGTTTCAACTCTGTCACACAGTGTAGAGTGATCAGTGATGGAGGAGAGATGAACGAGGCACTAAGGAACACAGAGGAGGTGGGTGCAGCTCTTGGGGAGAAAGTTTGAGGTCTAATTCATCTTGTGGAGTTTGTCACACAGGCAGTGTGGGAGCAGATACTTCATAATCGAGTGGGCAAAGGCAGAGGGTTTGAAAGGAGGCGGCAGGTTGGGTGAGGAGTCAGCTATGGCTGCAGTGTCAGAACAGATGTCTCTTTATGTCAGTACACTTACATCTCATTTATCCCTTCTAAAGGTAGGGCGATTTATATCACAGCTGTATTTCACTGTATGTCTTTACTGTACCAGTTACTATTGCTAACCATTTTACATTGTTTCCAAATTTAACTGTCATGAGCAAAGTTGAATAAAACACTTTTGAAGCTGATTCTTTATGCACATCATTATTTCCTTAGAGTCAGTTCCTGCAAGTGGAATTGTGGGTCAAGGGTATACATTTTAAGATTTTCCTACTATAAGTTTGACCTTCTGAGAAGCAATTCCAGTTAACACTCCACTAGCAATATTCATGGGTGCACATTTTCCCATGACTTTATCAACTTATTTTCTTTCTTTCTTTTCTTTAATATTTATATATTTTATTTTGCCGCGCCGGGTCTTAGTTGCAGCATAGGGATCTGTAGTTGTGGCATGCAGGATCTAATTCCCTGACCAGGGATTGAACCCAAGCCCCCTGCATTGGGAGTGCTAGGGAGGTCCCTCGAGTATTTTTCTTGTCTTTTCCTTCTGACTTTGATCTGTTTTTTTTTTTTTTTTGGTGAAGTTTGTTTCAGTTGAGGTTTAAATGAGACTTGTTTTCTTTCCTAGGGGAAACAGGCTCAGGGAAGACAACACAGATCCCTCAGTACCTGTACGAAGGAGGGATCGGCCGCCAGGCCATCATTGCTGTGACCCAGCCTCGCCGAGTGGCTGCCATCTCTCTGGCTACCAGAGTCTCTGATGAGAAGAGAACAGAACTTGGGAAGCTGGTACCTAACTTCTTTTTCACTAACAGTTCTTGGTCCCCCACACCTCACCCTGCCCTCCTCCCCTCCGCCACCTCCCTGACTTTTTTATTTTTCTAAACAAGACTACTTATACATCTCAAGCTTCTTTCTTTTTTTTCCTCCAAGTTTCTTTCTTGCCACAGTTGTTTCAGACTCAGAGTTCTTTATTAGTTCCTTAGAGATCAGAAGGTCTGTCAGTCCCATTTGCTTTGCTTTCCAAGTCTGTTGGCAAGTAGGATAAATTAGTTGTTTTCCTTGAGCACTTTTAAGGCTTCAGTAACACTTGCTAGGTCTCGTGTCTATATATCTTTCTACAAACTTGTAACCATTTTCTAGCATATAGGTGGTTATTGAGAATGAGTTCCAGAAGTGTATATAAGTCAGATTTCTTTGTGTTCATGCATTTGACTTAAAAACATCTTGGGCATCTTTTCACTTGTGTATGTAGCTTCTCTTGAAGTGGCTGAGGGGAGGGAGCTAGTGTTACATTCTTTGCAGAGTTTCTCATCATTGCAGTTGAGAGCACGTGTCCATTATCCTGGGAGCAGGGTAGGGTTGGAGTGGGTCATGTTCAGTACACTAGCACCAGTGCCTGGCGCCGCGCTGGGTACACTGGGTGCAGCAGACACGTTTGCTGGATGAATGAGTGGTGTCTCCGCACAGGTCGGCTACACGGTGCGCTTCGACGATGTCACCTCAGACGACACGAAGATTAAGTTCCTGACCGATGGCATGCTCTTGCGCGAGGCCATTTCGGACTCCTTGCTCCGGAGGTACAGCTGCATCATTTTGGATGAAGCCCACGAGCGGACTATCCACACGGATGTGCTCTTCGGGGTGGTGAAAGCTGCACAGAAGAGGCGAAAGGAGCTGGGGAAGCTGCCTCTCAAAGTGGGTGCAGCCGTTCTGCTGCAGGACTCAGGGCAAAGGTGCTGGGGGGAGGGGAGGGGAGGGGAGCACGGCCTCCCAAGCAGCCTTCAGGGCTTGGCAGGGCACAGAAAGGCTGGCCCGAGCCTTTCTCCCATCCTCCACCCTTCTCGCTGGCAGGTGATTGTGATGTCAGCCACGATGGACGTGGACCTGTTCTCCCACTATTTCAATGGAGCCCCCGTCCTCTACCTGGAGGGCCGGCAGCACCCGATCCAGATTTTCTACACCAAGCAGCCCCAGCACGATTACCTGCATGCCGCCCTGGTCTCCGTTTTCCAGATCCACCAGGTAGGCAGCATGGAGCGGATTCCTGGAAAGGCCTATTTGACCTTGAACAGTCAGCCTTGAGAAGAAAAGCTGCTGGACCAGACTACTTTATAAGCTGTGTTCTTTAGGTGAATAAGGAATTTGTTTGCCATGTCCGCGTTTTTATGCTGTTTTACAGTATCTCTCTTTTCCTCTAAAAAAAAAAAAATTAAATCCTGACCAGCATGTTTCTTCAACTGAGCTGGAAAACCTCCATGTGTTAGAGCAGTGGCCCATGCGCATAATGTGATCAGAACCCCCAGTCAGAAGTATATTTTGTGTTGCAACCAGGACACCATGTGTAGAACTGAGTAGAAAGGAGTCTTAGGAAACACTGCCTCCTTTTACTCCATGTGATATTCTGTCTCATTGAAAAAATAAAAAGTTGGTGTATTAGCCAATAATGGGGTGCAATTTAGAGTTTTTAAAAAAATGTATTAGAGAAACATTTCAACAGTTTTTTCATTTTGGTAAACATTTAAAAATTTGAGTGTATCACTTCATTTTTTGGTTTAACTTGTATATAATTGACTGTTTTTACCTTCCCATTAACTTTCTGAAAATATCTAGAAGCCAGCTTTTTAAAAATACATATTTATTTGTTTAATTGGCTGCTTCAGGTCTTAGTTGTGGCACACACCATCTTTGGTTGCCGTGCAAAGACTTTCTAGTTGCGGAGCACAGGCTGGTAGTTGCCACTCGAGGTCTTAGTTGCCCCATAGCATGTGGAATCTTAGTTCCCCGACCAGGGATCAAACTCATGTCCCCTACATTGAAAGGTGTATTCTTAACTATCGGACTACCAGGGGAGTCCCAGTCAGCCTTGTTTAGCTGCCAGAAGCAAACTTGAGATAAGGATATTTTATGAATGATACCTGTGGTGCCCTCAAGTTATATAATAGCTTTGATGAGTCCTCCTAGTGATGAAGCTTTAATTGTTTTAGATTTTATCCTCTCTGCATGTGTGTACCTCTGAACATTTGTCCTCTTAACACTGAGCTAAAAAAGTATATGCACACACATAAATACATAGATACATATATGCAAACATAGCCATATTATATATACAGAAAGAAAAAAATGTGGTGTTAGTCACTCAGTCATGTCCAATTCTTTGTAACCCCATGGACTGTAGCCTGCCAGGCTCCTCTGTCCGTGGAATTCTCCAGGCAAGAATACTGGAATGGGTTGCCATTTCCTTCTCCAGGGAATCTTCCTGAACCAGAAATCAAACCCTGGGTCTCCCACATTGCAGGCAGATTCTTTATTGTCTGAGCCATATCTGCCTTTGTTATATGTACACATACATACAAATATAGGTAGTTGGACATGACTGAGCAACTTGCACATCTTCACAAATAACAGATAATTATTGAACATTTTTCAGTTATTTTGCCAAACAGGCACTCTACAAATTAATGTATCTAAACAGACTTCAAAGAAGATTGGGTCAAATGGGTATGTGTACTTAACATGTAGATGTTCTTCCCTTCTCAAGGTGAAGGACCCAGTTAAACCTGAGATACCAAGCCCTTGCCCAAGTTCTGGGTGCTTTAGGGGTTTATGAAAGCGTGTTTGATGGCCTCATTCAATAAGGGCTCCTTTTCCAGCCTCTGGCCATTTTCATGAATCAGGGTTTCTCTAAATTGTCTCCTTTGTCAGCTTCATCTTTCAAGATGATTATGAAAGGAAAGCAGTTCCAGGCAGATTTTATTTGCTTGTGTGGTTGTGCTTTTTCATGGCATTGTTCTTGTTGCAAAAGCAATCTGGTGATTTCCCTTCAAAATCCCCTTAATTTTTTATTATGCCTCTTTTTTTTCCCCCTTAATTCATTTTTAAACATAGCTGGCTAACTTGAATAAGATGCAGCTGTGCATTTGGTGAAGTTGTTTTTTTTTTCCCCAGGGGCGACACCATTATCGAGGCGCAGTTACAGCTCCAAAGTTAAGAATAACTGGGAAACTTCATTAATGATCATTGTTCTGTTCTGTGCCATCTGCACGTCTGTAAAGGCCCAGTAACCCCAGTAACCCCACTCTGCCTTCTCTGTAGGAAGCCCCCTCCTCACATGACATCCTGGTGTTCCTCACTGGGCAGGAGGAGATTGAAGCCATGAGTAAGACCTGCCGGGACATCGCCAAGCACCTCCCAGATGGCTGCCCCTCCATGCTGGTCCTTCCGCTCTATGCCTCCCTGCCCTACGCCCAGCAGCTGCGCGTCTTCCAGGGGGCCCCAAAGGTAAGTGCACCCTGTCTCCTGCCCAGCCCCGTCCCTGGGTACCCAGACGGATGCACCAGTGGGGCCTGTGCCCCTATCAGCAGGCGCCAGATAAGATGTGTGGACAGGGTGCCCAGGTATCTCTCTCACAAGCTGGAAAGACGCAAGCATGTAATTCAGGGCTGTAGACATGGCTCTCCCATGGTAGGAACAGGGAGACAGTTGTCTGGGGGTGAGGGAGAGATGTAAGTAGAAGCCGGAAGCTCCCTGAGTGACTCTCCCAGGGTCCACAGTAAACAAGCACATGTCCATCATATGTTTCCCAGGTACCCCTGCTGTGCCAGGCACTGCGCCAGCACCAGATAGACACTGTCCCTCATCCTCTCAAGAACCAAAAGGCAGGTCACCATTTCAGTTCAGAAACCCTGAGGCCCCAAGGGGTGAAGTGATATTTGCCCATGGGGCACAGTAGGTACCAGTCAGGGCCAGGATTCCAGGCCACATCTACTTCCTCCTGACTCTAATGCCCATCCCACCACCCCTCATCACCTCAAAATAAGCCTTTAATAGTGAAACACACCCAGCCCCCCAACCCAGTACTCACCCGGCCATCAGTATTAATAACTGTCCAGATATCGGAGTCATCTCTTCTTGATCATGAGTGAATTGTGACAGTTAGCAATGAGGAATATGTTTTCAAACTTCTGCATCATACGTGTGTCATGTGGCTTTTTGGTTTTCTTCCTCCTTTTAGGGTTATCGCAAAGTGATCATTTCAACCAACATCGCTGAAACCTCCATAACCATTACAGGAATAAAATATGTAGTTGACACGGGCATGGTTAAAGCAAAGAAGTATAACCCTGGTGAGAACTTGTAGCCCCTGACGTCTCGTCTCTGTGTAGTGAGCAGCCTGTGGTCCCGCAGTTTCCCCACCTCAGCATTTCACATCTATGAATACTAGGCACCCCATCCAGCAGGCAGGGCCAGAAAGACATGTGAGGCAAGGAAGAAGAGCCCAGCTGTGGCACAGAGGGGGACAGAGGGTCAAGGACCCGGGCAGAGGGACTGAAATTCCATCAGAAGGTGGGCGAGAATGGTGGCTGTCAGGCCAGGGACAGCCTGATACCACATCAGAGGCTTCGTGGGAAATGATATCTGAGCATGGCTGGTTCAATCCCCAGTCTCCCAGAAAGAAAGCAGGACCCCACCCCCAGCTGGGCCAAGGCACTAGCTGTTTCCTGACTGTGTGCAGTGCACAGCTGGCTTGAAGTCATTTTTATTCAGGTCTGTTTTCTACCTTCGTTTATTCCATGGAGGATTTGAGGCACCTGACATGACAGCTCCCAGATGTTCACTTCGAATGAACTGCTAAGCATTCAAGGATGCTGACTTTCACGTGTGTTTCTTGGGGACCATGTATGTGGAAGGGCTTGGTTCTCCACACTGTCTGGCACAGCGTACACCTTTATCAAGAATATCAGTCTCGTTTACTCCTAGGTGTAGTGTCATTACACCATCTCTCTTTTACAATAGAGCAGGAGCAAGGATGTAACACACAAGGGACTGGAGGCATTTCATTTTGGGGTCATGATCAATGGGCGACCAACCATCCTGGTTTGCTGGAAACTGTCTGAGTTTTGGCACTGAAAATGCCAAGTCTTGGAGGACCCCTGAGTCTTAGGCCACTCTGGGGGTTGTTTTCAACTGTGACCTAAGGCAAGGCCTCTGAAATCTACTCCTTTTGGCCACTGCCCCAAGCTCAAGGTCGTTCTGATGCTGTAGTCACAGATTTCACACAGTATTCATGGCGAGGCCTCTTTTCACCACAGATCAGTCTGGTTACATGCTTTCTGACATATTGTTGTTCAGTCACTAAGTGGTGGCCAACTCCTTGTAATACCATGGACTGTAGCCTGCCAGGCTCCTCTGCCCATGGAATTCTCCAGGCAAGAATACTGGAGTGGGTTGCCATTTCTTCCTTCAGGGGATCTTCCTGACCCAAGGATCAAACCCACATCTCCTGCATTGGCAGGCGGATTCTCTACCACTGAGCCACGAGGGAAGCCCACTTTCCAATGAAGCCTTGAGTTTTTCTGGACTCGTGTCACAGAAAGAATTCCTGGTATCCCAAGGAGTGCTCTTCATTGTCTACGTTGTACAAGGAGTTTGTTCACATGATGAGCAGAGCTCTGACTTGGCCGTTCTCCCACCAGACAGTGGCCTGGAGGTGTTGGCTGTGCAGCGGGTGTCAAAGACCCAGGCCTGGCAGCGCACGGGCCGGGCTGGCAGAGAGGACAGCGGCATCTGTTACCGGCTCTACACAGAGGATGAATTTGAAAAATTTGAGAAGATGACTGTGCCAGAGATCCAAAGGTAGCCAGTGGGGCTCCCCACCTGCCATCCATCCCAAGGTCCCGCCCCTGCATCCTGTATCTACTCCCACTGATGCTGCTTAGTGGGTGGCTCTGCCTTGCTGGCTGGGGGGTCAGGCGCCCTCATGAATCACCTGTGTCTCTGTCTTGCAGGTGTAACCTGGCAAGCGTGATGCTGCAGCTCCTCGCCATGAAAGTCCCAAACGTGCTCACCTTTGATTTCATGTCCAAGCCGTCTCCAGGTGAGTGGAGTCTTCGGGGAGGTGGGCACACAGAAAGGGACTGCCAGTGGGCTCCACACAGCAGGCCTTCTGGCACTCTCCTTTTTTTATTATTATATATTTGTTTATTTTTGGCTGTGCTGGATCTTTGTTGCTGTGCAGGCTTTTCTCTAGTTGCGGCGAGGAGGGGCTACTCTCTAGTTGCAGTGATTGGTTTTCTCATTGCAGTGGCTTCTCTTGTTGCAGAGCACAGTCTGTAGGGTGTGAGGGCTCAGTAATTGCAGCTCCTAGGCCATCGAGCACAGGCTCAATAGTTGTGGTGCATGGACTTAGTTGCTGCGTGGCATGTGGGATCTTCCCAGACCAGGGATCAAACCCATGTCTCCTGCATTGGCAGGTGGGTTCTTAACCACTGAGCCACCAGAGAAGTCCCTGGTGTCCTGTTATTTAGTATAATCTTAACTCTCAGAGAAGAGTCTCAGAATCATGGAAGAGACCCAGTGCTATTCACACCACGTTGGTGCAGAATCAGGGGCTTCATGTCGGCACCATCTCGGGTGGGTTCTGTGGTCACAGGAACCAGGGAAGGTAGTCAAGGGGGGTCCACGGGTTACTGCAGCCCCAACAAACTTGGACTTTTGCAAAGGGACTGAACAGGTTGTGTTTCTTTGCTTTCAACTGGAATTTGATGGGTCTCTGCCCTTCACTGGGAATCTCTCCATGGAGGAAGAAAAAATAGTTGGGATTCTTTGCCATGGTAGGTTAGCCCTCGGCATCCCTTCAACACATACCATTTTCTTTTTCTTTGAAAAAGTGCAATTGGTTAAAAAAAAAGGAAGCAGTGGATAGGTAGACATGGCCCTCCACAATCTTCAGGTTCTTAGTTTTGCTCCCCCACAGCCACCATTGTGGCCATTTCCTAGTGTCTTTGTTTGCCATCACCTCTTCCCACTCCTCCCTTTATGCTTAATGAGGTGAATACATTTACATATGTATTTTCATCAAACACAAATTAAGCCAAATGGATTCTTCTTGAAGAGATTGCTTTTTTCACTTAATGTATTTTATAAATCAGTTCTTCTCTGTACATGTATATTTATTGCATCCTTAGACATGCATCTTTATGCTTAATAGGTAATACATTTACATAGTTCAAATTAAAAAGGAATTAAAGAGTAAATACTATCTTTCTCTCCAGGGGCTCCTGAGGCCCCTGGTGTTTCCATTGTTGTGTGTATCCATCTGGAGACACAGGTCCCTGTACAAGGTTCAGGTATATCCGAGTGTGAAATTCAGAAGTGTAAGTTTGCTGGGCTTCAGATTTGCATACATATTGCCAAATTGCAGGCCACTATTTAATAAGAGAATTGAGGATTTCCCTGGTGGCTTGGTGGTAAAGAATCCGCCTGCCAATGCAAGAGACCCAGGTTGGATCCCTGGTCCAGGAAGATCCCACATGCCACAGAGCAATTAAGCCCGTGTGCCACAAGTATTGAGCCTGTGCTCCACAACAAGAGAAGCCACTGCAATGAGAAGCCCACACAGTAGAGAAAAGCCTGCTCGCTGCAACTAGAGAAAAGCCCCATGCAGCAATGAAGACCCAACACAGCCAAAAATAAATAAGTAAAATTATTTTTGGAAAATTAAAAAAATGAAAAGAGATGAGCTGAAGACAGTGATGTCATGAGTAGCTTTGAAAAGTACCTCATGGGGACTGTGGTTGTGGTCTTTACTGTGGTTTGACTTAGGCTTGTCAGAAGTGTGCTGATGTGATGAAGCAGCTGCAGCTCTATCCTGTTTTGAGTGTTCGACTCCTTTTCATGTCTCTCTCTCTAGATCACATCCAGGTGGCCATTGCCCAGCTGGAGCTGCTTGGTGCCCTTGAACACAGGGATGGCCAGCTCACCCTAACTCCAGTGGGAAGAAAGATGGCGGCTTTCCCGCTAGAACCCAAATTTGCCAAAGTAAGTGACACCCTCTTCTCAGTCCCCTCTGTACCTTACAGATCAGCCATCCCACAGGGGACTCCTCAGCCCAGTGCTTCTAGATTCATCTTCACCTTTTCTCTTAAACAATTATCAACGCCTGCTTTGTGTCGCACCTCGACTTACGTTCTATGTAATTCAAGCTCATGTTAAGTAATGTGCATGTGCACGCTCAGCCATGACCAACTCTCTGCGACCCCCTGGACTGTAGCCCACAGGCTTCTCTGTCCATGGAATTTTCCAGGCAAGAATATTTGAGTGGGTTGCCGTTTCCTCCACCAATGAAGTCATGAGCCGTACCTATATGGGATCATACAAGAAAGGCAGCTATCTGTTCTACAGAAAGTAAAATAATATACAAATAAATATATAAAAGAGCATAGCATATATTGTTGTGGTTTCAGAAACACCTGCCCCTTCTCTCCTTGCAAGGGAAGCTGCAGAAGCAATATATGGAAATTCAGAAGCCAGGAGAAAACTGGACTCACACAGTGTTTCATTGTGGTTTGCAGACCATCCTCCTGTCCCCCAAATTCCACTGCACAGAGGAGATACTGACCATTGTCGCCCTGCTGTCCGTGGACAGCGTTCTCTACAACCCTCCATCCCGGCGGGATGAAGTGGAGAGCGTGCGGAAGAAGTTTGTGTCCAGCGAGGGCGATCACCTCACCCTGCTCAATGTCTACCGGACCTTCAAGAACACCGGCGGGAACAAGGTAGGCCTTGTCCTCTTCCTCTTCTCAAACAAGGCCTCCCTTTGGTCCTATGTTTCAGGGTACCTTCCCTTTCTGGCTGCACCTTCTGAAGAGCCACACAGAATGCTGGATGTCATTCCAGAGACGCTACCAGGGAAGACATGATTTCAGCCTCTCTGCTTGTGTTTCCCTCGTACTTAACGTGGGCAGATGAAGTATTAATACCTGGTGACCCAATTTCTTGGCTACAAGATGGTTTATTTCCCAACCTGCCCTTAACTTTCTTCACAGCAGCTTTTGCTTATGTGACATTTCCATTCCCGGGACCAAGATGGAAAACGGCAATACCTTCCTTCATTTATCAATAAAATTTTAAAAATAAATAAATAAAATATTTGGAGGAGTTCCCTTTTGGCCTAGTGGTTAGGATTCCAGGCCTTCACTTGCCATGCTGCTGCTGCTGCTGCTATGTCGCTTCAGTCGTGTCCGACTCTGTGCGACCCCATAGACGGCAGCCCACCAGGCTCCCCCGTCCCTGGGATTCTCCAAGCAAGAATACTGGAGTGGATTGCCATTTCCTTCTCCAATGCATGAAAGTGAAGTCGCTCAGTCATGTCCGACTCATAGCGACCCCGTGGACTGCAGCCTACCAGGCTCCTCTGTCCATGGGACTTTCCAGGCAAGAGTACTGGAGTGGGGTGCCATTGCCTTCTCACTTGCCATGAGCTGGGTTCAATCCTTGGTCGGGGAACTAAGATCCGGCGTGCCGAGTGGCTGCCCTTCCCAAAAGAATCAGTAATTGTGCCATACCATGCACGCTTTAACTTTGTGTTTTAATGCAGTCAGTTCTTAAAAAAAAAAAAAAAAGCCACCACTTAGGTTTAATAGTTGTAAATATTTTCCTCCGTTTGCCTCAATTTATTTGTTTATTTTCTCTTGTTGGCCACTCTGCATGGCATGTGGAACTTCTCTGACCAGGGATGGAACCCATGCCTCCTGCAGTGGAAGTGCAGAGACTTAGCCACTGGACCACCAGGGAAGGCCACGTCAGTTTATTTTTAAGGAAATAAATGCTGTGGAGACAGCAAGAGCCCCAAGCTGCTCCTCATGTAGTCCTCCCTGCCTCCTGTAACCACTGTCCTGAAGTGGATCTGGACCTCCCTGGGCAACACCGTGCTTTCACTTCCTGTCCACAAGCATCATATGCTACACATGCTTCCTCACACTACTCTTTTGCAGCTTATTTTTGCCTCTGGCCCCATAGTGCACATCCTGTCCAGGTCTCCTGTGCACAAGGGGGAGGGTTTCTCGGGAGCTGACACCCAGGAGTGGACCTGCTGGTCTAGGAGCAGCTGCATCCAGCTTCCCCAGAGTGTCAACACCTCTTTACCCCCGGCAGAGTCATGCAGAAGAGTTCCCATTTCCACCCGCCTCTCCAACTTTGCTGAAATGACTTTCATTTTTTCCAGGTTGATGGATGTGAAGTAGTTGTTGTTCAATTGCTAAGTCGTGTCTGACTCTGCGACCCCATGGATTACAGCATTGCAGGCTTCCCTGTCCTTCACCATCTCCCAGAGTTTGCTCAAACTCATGTCCATCGAGTTGGTGATACCGTCCAACCATCTCATCCTCTATTGCCCCCTTCTCCTGCCTTCAGTCTTTCCCAGCATCAGGGTCTTTTCCAGTGACTTGGCTCTTCGCATCATTTGGCCTGAGTATTGGAATTTCAGCTCCAGCATAAGTCCTTCCAGTGACTATTCAGGGTTGATTTCCTGTAGGATTGACTGGTTTGGTCTTCTTGCAGTCCACGGGACTGTCAAGAGTCTTCTCCAGCACTGCAGTTTGAAAGCATCAAATAGTATCTCAATTATTTGAAACTACTGACTTGATTTCCTCTAGAGACCAAGAACCTTTGCTTAAGTTTATTGTCATTTGAGTTAATCTTCTGTGAGTTGTCTGTCCATATCCTTTGTGGCTCTACTGGATTATTGGTCATTTTCTGACTGATTTGTAGCTGTTGTTTTGTTTTGTTTTTAATATATTCTGAAGGTCATCATTCTTTTTCCATTATGGTTTTCAATATGGTTCACGCTTTTTGATATAAAGATATTTTCTTGTATTTACTTTTGGCAACTGCAGTTTTTCCTCTGAATTCAAACTATGTTCTACAAATTATGCTGGGACTTCCCTGGTGGTCCAGTGGTTAATAATTTAAAAAAATAATATTAAAATAAACGTTGTGCTATATTTTTATCTCTGTAGAAACGAGAGGACTGTGACATCTCTTTTTTTCTCCCTGTTCAGGAATGGTGCAAAGAGAACTTTGTCAACAGCAAGAATATGATGTTAGTAGCTGAAGTCAGAGCACAGCTGAGGGACATCTGCGTAAAGGTATTTTTCTTCCTGCTGGTCTTTGTGGGGCTAAGCTATCACCTTTTTCTAGGTGAAAATTCTCAAATTGCTTATTACTAGTGATTGCAGAAAAACCTCTCATTGTAGGAAAATTTTTAAATAAGAAAGTAAAAATTACCCACAACTCTACCTCTCACCAGTTTGGTCTGTTTCCTCATGCTCTGGTTTTAAATATATTTTTACATGGGTAGTTATTAATACATTGTATATATGATTTATATCCAGCTTTTATAAACTTTAACAGTGTTTTCCAATGTTATTAGAATTCTTCCTAAGTTTTTTTTCAGTAGAAGTACCTGTCATTTCTTTTCAGTTTACAAAAGCAGTGCATACTTGTTACAAGTTGATAGAGTACAGAAAATGGTGATATATATACAGCAGAAACCTACACAACATTGTAAAGCAATTATACTTCAATAATAAAATTAAAATAAGAAAATAGTGATATATTGTGCAGAAAGTATAAAAGTTTCTCTAATCTTGCCCCTCCAAAGATAAGCAATAGTCTGATGTAGATCCTTCTAGAATTTTTTTCTATGTATATATGTTTTTGTTTATTTGTCTACGCATATATGTGGATATATAAATTTTCTTTTTTAAACAAGTTTGATGTATGTTTTGTTTTGCAACTTGTTTTTTTTCCACTTGGAGTACTTCTTGAATTTCACTTTGCACCTGGGCTGTGTCTCAGTGCCTGCATATGTCTATCGTTCTTTTTATTGACTTGGTAGCATTTCACTCCTGCCTTCACTACAGTTATTTAACCAAGCCCCTAGTGGTGGTCATATAGGTTGTGCTAGAGTGATCATCCTCCTGCATAAACATCTGTGCTCTGGTGCACAGAGAATGAACTTCTGGATGGGGAATTTAGATTTTGACAGACATTGCCAAGCCATCCACCAAAAAGTCTCCTATCAGCTTATACTCCCTCTTAGAGGACATGATGTTTCTATATTCAATGACTGTATGACGCACCATGTTTTACCTCAGAGGTGGGGTAGTTTGTGTTCGCAGTCTCCTATGTAGAGCATTGAGTGTCCTTGTTTTGCTGCCATGAACAACTCTGCAGTGACCAGACGTCTCTGTGTGTAAGGCCTCTTCTGAGACACCCCCAGTGCAGACCATCCACATGACCCTAGGAGACAGTTGTCACCCTTACCCAGGCCCGTGTCCAATGCCAGCAGCCTATTGTTAGCACTGAAGTAACTTTTTTCCAAGCTTCCCAGGTGGCTCAGTGCTAAAGAATCTACCTGCCAAAACAGGAGATGCGGATTCAATCCCTGGTTCAGGAAGATCCCCTGGAGAAGGAAATGGCAACCCACTCCAGTATTCTTGCCTGGAGAATCCCATGGACAGAGGACCCTGGCAGGCTACAGTCTATAGGGTTGCAAAGAGTCGGGCGTGACCGAGCGACTGAGCACACAACTTCTTTTCACAGTAGCCTGTTGTGTTCTGTGTTGCATACATTTTTTTCATCCCTCTTGTACTTGAATGGCTTTCCTGCTAGACCATCCCTTGGCGTTGTGAGTTTTCTCATCTTTTACTGACAGTAGAAGTGGTGCTCCTCTACCCGCGCTCACCTCAGGCATCTGAGGTGGCTGTCCCAGAGGTCAGCGTCCACCCCAGATGTCCGCCTCCTCTGTGGGCCTTGCAGCAGGCTGCGCTGTAGGCAGTGTGGCTCCATGTACCATGGGTGGCTGCACAGTGCTCACATCTGAGGTCTTTTCCATGTCTCGCTTCCTCCCGAACCAGATGTCCATGCCAATCCTGTCCTCCCGGGGGGACACGGAGAGCATCCGCCGATGCCTGGCGCACAGCCTCTTCATGAGCACTGCTGAGCTGCAGCCGGACGGGTCCTACGTCACCACGGACACCCACCAGCCTGTGGCCATCCATCCTTCGTCCGTGCTCTTCCACTGCAAGCCGGCCTGCATCGTGTATACGGAGCTGCTCTTCACCAACAAGTGCTACATGCGTGACCTGTGCGTTGTGGATGCCGAGTGGCTGTACGAGGCCGCCCCCGACTTCTTCAGGAAGAAGCTGAGGACTGCCAGGAACTGAGCCGCCCTGGTGCCAGGAGCCGGGCCGCAGCCGGCCTCGATGCAACTTCTAAATGTTAGCACCTACAGAGGCCACAGTGGTTATGGGTGGGTCATGCCTGGCTTCCAGGAGCTTGAGAGCCTGTTTCTCTAAACTCCTCAGACTGAACCGCACAGACATGTAGAGGCCTGGGAGACTTTAAAATGATGCTTTTGGTTCTTGGTGGGTGACTTTGGGTGACTTTCTTTACTTCTGAGCCTCAGTTTCTTGATCTGCCAAGTGGGAGTGATAATACTTACAGGGTCGGAGTCATGAGGCTCAGAGCACGTGGAAAGAAAGTACCCAGAGCTATTTGTGCCCGAGATAAGCCGCGGTGGACTGGTTACCAAGGTGCTTGGTTGGTGTTACTGCTTATGTATTTGCCATGGATCGGGTACAGCAAAACCCCCAAGTCCTCGAGACTGCAGGGGATGGTCTGGAACGGGGACCACAAGAGGTCACAGAGCTCTTGACCTTGGATCTGTTTGAACATCTATCTGCATGAAGTTTTATAACAGAGGAGATTAACTTCTGTTTCAACAGGGAGGTGCTGAGCACCTAATCTCACGCCCCAGGGCAGGGAACTTGTACAGCAAAGAAGTGCAGTCGCCACCCTGTTTTCAGGGAAGTTCCTAAGTGAAGGTATTTGTATCTTCTGAAGTGGGAAAGCTGATCTTGTGTGTTGTTGTCCTTCAGTCATGTCCAGTTCTTTGTGACCCCATGGAATGCAGCACAGCAGGCTTCCCTGTCCTTCACCATCTTGCAAAGCATGCTCAAACTCATGTCCATCGAGTCAGTGATGCCATCCAACCATCTCATCCTCTGTTGTCCCCTTCTCCTCCCGCCTTCAATCTTTCCCAGCATCAGGGTCTTTTCCAATGAGTCAGTTCTTCACATCTGCTGGCCAAAGTATTGGAGCTTCAGCTTCAGCATCAGCCCTTTCAATAAACATTCAGGGTTGATTTCAGGTTGTAGTGTGATGGCCTCCAGCATAGCCTTCTCTCTCTGTCTCTGGTCCATAAGCTCATGAGCTAAGGAGTGACTGAGCTGAACTTAAGGCATTTCCCTTCTGGCCAGGCCTCTGGGGGTGGGCTGAGGTGAAGCCAGGCAGCCTTGGCTCATCTCATCCCCTCTTCTAGTGTGTATGTTCTTTTATCTTATTAACTATGATCTTTTTCCTTCTTCTTAGGAACCAGGGGACATCCTAGCTTTGCTGCTGGCACCTCTCTACACTCATTTTCCACATTTGTCTGAGGGGATTAAAGGGTCTCCACAGACTTCCTGTTCTCCTATTTTGAGAAGGGAAAAGACACCAAAAGTCCTTCTTAGCTATTTAATTTGAAAATCGTTGTTGTTTAATAGCTAAGTCGTATCCGACTCTGCAACTCCATGGGCTGTGGCCCTTCAGACTCCTCTGTCCATAGGATTTCCCAGGCAAGAATACTGGAGTGGGTTGCCATTTCCTCCTCCAGGGGATCTTCGCAACCCAGGAATCAAACCTGAGACTACCCAGAGAATGCTTTGGCCTGGAAAATGCCAAAATTAGCCCTTTTATTGTGCTTAATTGGTCTAAACACAATATACAGTATTCTGGTCATTACATACAGTGAATCATACAGCTTTTAAGCAGAGGCCCAAATGGCCTGAGAGACTCTTCAGAGATAATGGATGGTGTCTTCATTTTGGTTCAGTGAGACACCCCCTCCCAGGCCTCATGTGTCCACAGTGGTGTGTGTCAAGTTTGCCTCAGCACCAGCTGTGGGTCTGAGCAGTCAGACTTTTAGCCAGTGTTCCCAGCTATCTGGGCATGTGTGAATTCTTCCTGTTAAAAATAGTTACATTAAGGCCAAAGAAGATTCGATAGATCCTAAATACCCTGTCTTACTAAATTCTTAGATTTTTCTTGTTCTTACCAGTGCTGACTTTCTGAAAAGTTTTTCAGAAAAAAACTTAACTGTTTTTCTCACTTATTTAATAGAGTCCTAGGAGGTGTAGCCTGACTTGGTAAAAGAAATTACTGTATTTTTAATAAAACATTCATCACACTGGTAAAAAGTATTCGGAGTGGGGTGATATATTATGTTTCTCATAATGTTGCAAATTATGGTGGCTGAGATGGTAAAGAATCTGCCTGCCATGTGGGAGACGTGGGTTCAATCCCTGGGTTGAGAAGATCCCCTGGAAGAGGGCATGGCAACCCACTCCAGTATTCTGGCCTAGAGAATCCCCATGGACAGAGGAGCCTGGCAGGCTACATTCCATGGGGTCACAAAGAGTCGGTCGTAACTAATCAACTAAGCACAACATTCTCTAGGGCAAGTAAAATTTAGCTTTTAATCATTTTTGTGCACCTCAAAGTTCTTGAACTGTTTCAGGAAATGTATATTTTTTCTGAGCAGGAGTAAGGGGTAAATAGCTTGTAAATAAATGTAAGTAGTTTCTGTGTTTCTGTACAAAGATACGTTTATCACTGTAACATTCTGGTAGAGTTTTGATACAGTAGTTTTTTATCAGGCTTTTTAAAAAGGTAACTTTTCACATAGCTGCTCAGGGATTAAATCAGATTGGAAAAGCCTATCCCTGTTACTTCAAAGAGATACATGGTGGTTTATACCTAGCTGCAGGGCACAGATAAGTATACTTTAAACTTTCTAATAAAGTTAAATGTTTCACAGTGATGTTGCAATCTCATCTTGAGCTACTCTTTTCAATCTCTAAAATCCCTGATGGTGTGCCACTTTTTTTTTATTCCAACCTGTGAAATCCATATCTGGTTGAATCACTAGTTCCCTTGAGTACCTTTATGTGTTAATAAATAGATGCACTCCAAGCAGATTGCATGCCTCAGATGTTTGTCTTCTAGTAATCATGGAGGGCAGCACAGATCACATTACAAGAGGAAGAACTGCCCAACACCCAGTTCTTGGTAGAAACCCTTCCTTAATGTTGCATCTCTGCTAGGAATAAAGAGATGCCAGAAAGGAGACAAGTTTGTGCTCTGTGGAAAGAACTGATTATGGACTGGGATGCATAAATCCATTTAATCCAGCTCTCAAGAAAACCTGTGGCCAGGCATTAAAGATACCATTCCTTGTGAATATAAAGAAACACTGCACCTGTGGGGAAGCAAGAGTTTTATTATATTTTATTTGATCAGAATATTATAACTTGCAGGAAAAAGCTCAGTTCAGATTTATGTTGTGTTTGAGAGTCTCATTCAAACAGGCATAGGTCTGTAGAAGCATCAGCATTTGCACATGACTCAAACTCATTAAAAGTGAATCTTGTACTTATTGTGTGTGGCTTCTTTCTTGGGTCTCCTTTCCCTTATTCACAGAATGCTGTTTAGAATATATTAATATTAGTCATATCTTTGCCACTGACTTGGAAAGATTTATTTTCTTGGTACCTTATAATATCTTATGGTTCCCGGTAAAGTAGGAACATTGGTTCTTAACCTAAATCTAATACAAGCCGTGGCTTCTTGCCCCTGAAAAATAACGTTCCATCAGAACCTGGGTGTAAGGTTGGAGAGCTGCAGGAATTAACCAAGCATCTTGCCTTCAGGAGCTCCAGGTCTGATGGGAGTAAGGGGCAGCTGCCATGTAAACAAGCAATGCCAGGAGGTTTCTGCTGAGAAAAGAATGAAATACAGGGACCCGGCCACAGAGGCATGAGTTCTGGTGTTTCAGGGAAGAGAGGAGGAAGAGCCAGGAAGGCCTTTCATGGGAGATGACCTCAGAGGCTGGTTTTGGGAGTCGAAGGCAGCAAGAGTACATTCCACGAAGTGAAAGCCTGGTTGTGCTTGAGAACAGTAGATGGAAATTTGGAGAGTAAGCAGGCACTGAAGAGAAGCCAATTAAACAGCAGTCCTGGGACACCAGACTAAGCCACTCAGCTAAAGAAGTTTCAGTTCAGTCGCTCAGTCGTGTCCGACTCTTTGCGACCCCATGAACACAGCAGGCTACCCTGTCCATCGCCAACTCCTGGAGCTTACTCAAACTCATGTCCATCAAGTCAGTGATGCCCCCAACCGTCTCATCCTCTGTCGTCCCCTTCTTCTGCCTTCAATCTTTCCTAGCATCAGGGTCTTTTCCATTGAGTCAGTTCTTTGCATCAGGTGACCAGAGTATTGGAGTTTCAGCTTCAGCATCAGTCCTTCCAATGAATATTGAGGACTGATTTCCTCTAAGGTTGACTGGTTGGATCTTGCAGTCCAAAGGACTCTCAAGAGTCTTCTCCAACACCACAGTTCAAAAGCATCAATTCTTCGGCGCTCAGCTTTCTTTATAGTCCAACTTTCACATCCATGCATGATTACTGGGAAGACCATAGCTTTGACTAGATGGACCTTTGTAGGCAAAGTAATGTCTCTGTTTTTTAATATGCTATCTAGATTGGTCATAGCTTTTCTTCCAAGGAGCAAACATCTTTTAATTTCATGGCCGCAGTCACCATCTGCCATGATTTTGGAGCCCGACAAGATAAAGTCTCACTGTTTCCATTGTTTCCCCATCTATTTGCCATGAAGTGATGGGACCAAATGCCATGATCTTAGTTTTCTGAATGTTGAGTTTTAAGGCAAATTTTTCACTCTCCTTTTCCACTTTCATCACGAGGCTCTTTAGTTCTTCACTTTCTGCCATAAGGGTGGTATCATCTGCATATCTGAGGTTATATTTCTCCCGGCAATCTTGATTATAGCTTGTGCTTCATCCAGCCTGCATTTCGCATGATGTACTCTGCGTATAAGTTAAATAAGCAGGGTGATGATATACAGCCTTGACCTACTCCCTTCCCGATTTGGAACCAGTCTGTTGTTTCATGTCCGGTTCTAACTGTTGCTTCTTGACCTGCATACAGATTTCTCAGGAGGCAGGTAAGGTGGTCTGGTATTCCCATCTCTTTCAGAATTTTCCACAGTTTGTTGTGAACCACATAGTCAAAGGCTTTGGTGTAGTCAGCAAAGCAGAAATAGATGTTTTTCTGGAACTCTTTTGCTTTTTTGATGATCCAATGGATGTTGGCAATTTGATCTCTGGTTCCTCTGCCTTTTCTAAATCCAGCTTGAACATCTGGAAGTTCACAGTTCACGTACTGTTGAAGCTTGGCTTGGAGAATTTTGAGTATTACTTTGCTAGTGTGTGAGATGAGTGCAATTGTGCAGTAGTTTGAATATTCTTTGGGATTGGAATGAAAACAGCTTTTCCAGTCCTGTGGCCACTGCTGCGTTTTCCAAATTTGCTGGCATATTGGGTGCAGCACTTTCACAGCATCATCTTTTAGGACTTGAAATAGCTCAACTTGGATTCCATCACCTCCACTAGCTTTGTTCGTAGTGATGCTTCCTATGGCCCACTGAACTTCGCATTTCAGGATGTCTAGGAATCTTCAGGAACTAAAGAAGTTTAAGAATCAGATTCCAAGCCTCCTTAGGAGGCTACACCGGAGGCCACCAGCAGAGGGCAGGGTCCTGCCCGCTGTGCCTTCTGGTCTGCAAGGCTGCGGCACGGAAGCACTTCCTCGCTGCGGGGCGGGACTTCCGGCAGCGGTCCTAGATCTAGGGGGCGCAGCGGCAAGGAGTTGTCCTTCTAAGCGAGAGTTGTATTTCGCATCTACACGTGTTCGCCACTGCCTCCGCTGCCAAAATGTTCCAGCTGCTGCGCTGCGTGCCCCGCGTCCTGGGTACTGCCGTCGCTGGTCTCCGCGCCGCCGCACCCTCCCTGCCGCTGCTGCAACCCACGTCCCGGTCATGCGCCCGGCCCTTTGGGCTGCTCAGCGTGCGCGCGGGGTCGGTGCAGCTGCCCGGCCTCCTGAAGCCTCGGGGGCCCTGCGCTTGCGGCTGCGGCTGTAGCGGACTACACACCGAAGGTGAGACTCATGCACGTGGGCCGGGGGCCTGAGGGGCGGGGGCCTAGGTCAAGGGCTGGGAGATTGTAGACCACCTGAGTGAACAGTCAGGAGCCGCTCCTGAGGTCCGGAACATTCTCCCAGTGATGGGCGACCTGCTAGTTAAACCCATGCGTAATAACATTTCCTGTCTTCCCCCACCCCTGTTTGACTTTGCGGGGAGAGATACTGTAAAGTCCTGGAGGCCGACTTTACCTCAGTCTCTCGAAAATGGAATTTGCGAAAGCCCAAGGTCGCGGTTAGAAGTAGCGTGGTGATGTCTCTTGGCAAGTGAAAGAGTAGTGACGATTTTTTTTTTGCTTTATTTTGAAACGTAGCAAGAAGTTCATTATTCAGAATCACGTTCCCAGAATCCAAGCTCAGCTTCCCACTGATAGCTTACATTTTTACAGATGAAGGAATTGAGACTTAATAGATAAGAGTTGGGCTAAGTCCACAGAGCCACTATTAATAATAGAAGTATTAGGAAAAAACAGCCCAAGTCCTAGTCTCTGCTTATAATAACGGGGTCATTTTCCATTTTAGACTGACTGGCTCTTTCTGTAACTTATTTCCATTGTAGGAGACAAAGCTTTCGTTGACTTCCTCAGCGACGAAATCAAGGAGGAAAAGAAGATACAGAAATATAAGTCTCTCCCCAAAATGTCAGGAGGTTGGGAACTGGAAGTGAATGGGACAGAAGCCAAATTAGTGCGGAAAGTTGCTGGAGAAAAGTAAGTACCAGGGGCCTATGGATCCCAGGGGACCACATCCATAACCCTGCAGGACCTGCTGTGACGTATCCACAATAACCTTTAGTTAAGACAGGTGCTTAACTGACTCCTGGTTTCCCAGAGATGGTAGGATTCATCTGGATAACTTCTTAAGCTCCTCTTCGCTCATTCAATGCACAGTAATGTGTTGTGGCGGTTAATAAGACAGTAAGCTAGTAGCAGGGTTCCCCAGTGGCTTGGCGGTCCAGAACCCACCTGCCAGTGCAGGAGGAGTGAGTCTGATCCCTGGGTCATGAAGATCCCCTGGAGAAGGAAATGGCAACCCACTCCAGTATTCTTGACTGGAAAATCCAATGGACAGAGGAGCCTGGCAGGGTACGGTCCATGGGGTTGCAAAGAGTCAGACATGACTGAGTGACTGAACATCACCCCAGTAGCACTGAAGCCAAGCCACTGGGAGTTTCCTGGACCAGTAGAGGCAGCAGTCACTGAGCCCTTACTGGTGAGTGAGGCTATGCCTTGCTCACAGCTAGGCATGCAAATCAGAGATTCTGGCAGTGCCAACAGAATCAGATTTACTCTGCTGGCTCTACACTCAGGCTCTGGCTGAGGAAAATAAAGCCCCTGTTCTGCTTAACAGTTGAGAAAGCAAGATAATTAATAGGGTGGGGTTGCAGTATAGTTTTTCATTAGAAAAGAGGGAAGCTTTTGACCTGCTTAAGCTGTTTTAAATCCATGATCCACTTTGAAGTTTTGCATGTGCTGTGAAGTAGTGGTCTGGTTGTTTTGCCTAGTGGTGTAGTGTTTTTCCCCCTCATAGGTCGATTGTGTAGTCTGTAACGTGACCCAAACCACTCTCCTAGGTAAGTCATAGGCGATTTGGGACCATTATAATGGGCTGCTGAACGTAACTGCATTTCTGTGTCCAGGGGTCAGTTTGGTCCACACTGTCACAGCTTAGACAGATTTTGTGCCTGTACGTCAAACCTCTATCTGGCAAGGCGCCAGTTATCATGGCTTCAGAGGGCAGCATTGTCTGCAACCTAGCAGTGCTCGTTCCAAGTGTCACTCAATTTTCGATTCAAATTTTGGAATATGATATGTCAGGTGAAGATTCTTGCAAATTAAAATTGTCATTAGGTGGTGTTTGTGGCCTGCTTTGTCATTTATTAAATTTCCCTCATCTGCTCTGAAGAATAAACCTGTCCAACAGCATGTTTTGTTTTGTTTTTCTTGCCACACTGCTTGTGGGAATCTTAGTTCCGCAACCAGGGATCAAACCCAGGCCATGGCAGGGAACACACCAAGTCCTAACCACTGGCCCACCAGAGAACTCCCCTATGTAGTATCCTTTGTGAGGCCTCCCCTTCCTGGGGCCAGAGCTACTCTCCATCCTCAGCTGATGCCATAGCCCTCCAGTGCTCCTTCTCTTCCTCTCAGGCAGATTTTCTTCTAATGGAGGAAGATTTTTAAAGCAGGCTTCTGGGACTTCATGGTGGTCCAGTGGTTAAGACTCTCCGCTCCCAGTGCAGGGGACCTGGGTTCAATACCTGGTCAGGGAACTAAACTCCCGCACATAGCAACAAAGGTCACGTGCACCTCGCAACCAAGACCCAGCCCAACCAAGTACATTTTATTTTTTTAAAGGAGGCTTCTGGGACTTTGTGGTAGTCCAGTGGTTAAGATTCTCTGCTCCCAGTGCAGGGGGCCTGGGTTCAATCCCTGGTCAGGGAACTAAGATCCCGCATGCAGCAACTGAGCGATCCCACACATAGCAATGAAGGTCATGTGCACCTTGCAACCAAGACCCTGTGCAGCTAAGTACATTTATTTTCTTAGAGGAGGCTTCTATCCCATGCCCCCAGCTTCTCAGCTGCTCACCACCACTGGAAGGTGCCTTGGGAAGACAGGGGTGGCAGTGTCAGCTGACTGTGGCCATAAGGTTGACAGAGAGTCCCGGATGGTGGCCTGATGGCAGCAGCAGCCCACACACAACTGTATTTAACTGAGGAAATAGTGCCTAATTGACTTCTAGCAGCCAACACAGTAGGCCCACTTCAGACCTGCTGAATCTTACTGTGGGTGGGATGCGGGCAAATCAGATGTAAAGCCGGCTGAGATACATTGTTTCAACAGCATTTTTAACTGTAGCAAGCCTCAGTACTTTACTCAGCTCCTCAGTTAAAAAGACATCTTCTCCATTGTGCTTTGATTGCTTTTCTAGGATCACTGTCACTTTCAACATTAACAATAGCATTCCACCCGCATTCGGTGGTGAGGAGGAGGAACGCTCCCAAGGGCAGAAGGCTGAGGAGCAGGAGGTAAGTTTCTAACACTGTAACCAGCCTGTACCCACCTAGTTCTGACAGGCTTAGGGAAGGACCATTGGTTTTTGTTTTGTTTAAATTCTAACACCAGGAGAGAAGGCAAAGGCAGCCATCCTTGGGCCTTTACTTGTAGAGCACCAGAACTGTGTGGCTACTTTTCTTTTCCAGGGGCCAAGTGTTAATGAATTGTTTTCTGTGGGCTTAAGCATTATAGTTTGGCCTGTGTTCACCTAACAGGAAGGAATTTAAACTGTCTTAACCCTTCTCATGACGAGGAGATAAATCATTTGGCGTGTTCCACATGAGGAATACATGTCCTGGGCTGGTAATAAACACCAGCCAGGGGTATCAGAGACTTTGGCAAGGTCTCTCCTTAAGTTGCTGCCCTTCTTGGTTGGACCTGGATGGTGCTTAGTCCTCAAACATATTAGGAAGCTTTGTGCCTGGCCTAGAAACCAGCCAGCATGAGGGCCACAGGTCCCTAGACTTTCTGGCTGGGTGGGCATGGTATTCTCTCGTGACCCAGCTCAGCTCCCTGGAGTGCTGGCCCAGCCCGCATGACAAAGACCACCCCCCCCCACCCTGACCCTCCTCCTCCCTAAGGTTGGCTGGCTCACTGTCAAAGGGAGGGCCTCTGGGATTTAGTCAGAGGCACCAGCCTTTGGTCCTGGGCTGAAGGAAGATCCTGAAACAGCTGGAAAGGGGTTTTGGAGCTTTGAGCCAGCGTTGTAGTGTACAGATGTAGAAACTGACCCAGGAAAATTAACCGGCACCCTAGGTGGGGCTAGAGCTGAGTTCCTAATTCTGAACCTTGTATGTTCTTTAAACAAGCAGGGTGCTAATAGAAGTGAAAGGCTATACTAAATTATGATACTCTGCCTCCAAAACACAGTCCATAACTCTAGAAAGGAATGACAGGATGCGTTCGGCCCAGTCTCTGAACAAGTGGGTTATGTGGCTGTAATACTGTGTTAAAGATCCTAGGTTTCTTATTTGGGAACCTCTTAGCATAATGTTAGACTTGCAAGTGGCTAAGTGATATTGTATTAGCAGTGGCCATCAGACCCCTGAATTGAGACCTTTAGTCCAGACCCCTGCCGACAAACATATTTACTGACTTGTTCTTGTTTCCCTAGCCTGAATTGACATCCACTCCCAATTTCGTGGTTGAAGTTACAAAGGATGGCAGCAGCAAGGCCCTTGTGCTGGACTGTCACTATCCAGAAGATGAGGTATGTAGAGTGGAGAGCTGGCAGCCCTGGGGACAAGGGGGGCCTCCAGGGGGCTTTCCTGGTCCCATCTAGCTGATATTAACATTTTCTGGCTTAGAGCAGCAAAGCTAGGAAGATTAGCGGGAGGTGAGGGAGCAAGGTTAAAATCTGAGTTTTAAGCTGTAAATAATCCCTTTTCTTCGCATGAGTCTGACTTGTCCTGGAAAACCTTTCAGTTTCCCCAAATACTGTCTCTTTTCAGATTGGACAAGAGGATGACCAGAGTGACATTTTCTCCATCAAGGAAGTAAGTTTTCAGGCCACCGGCGAGTCTGACTGGAAGGACACAAATTACACACTCAACACAGATTCCCTGGATTGGGTGAGTGCTAGATAAGGTGGGGAAAGGCCTACCTAATCCAAGGAGAGACAAAGAAACATCAGAGTAAGTGTCTCAGGTGTCTTTTTTTAAAAAAAAAACTAGTAAATGATTCTCCTTCTAGGGCTTATACGACCACCTAATGGATTTCCTTGCGGACCGAGGGGTGGACAACACTTTTGCCGATGAATTGGTGGAGCTCAGCACAGCCCTGGAGCACCAGGAGTACATTTCTTTCCTCGAAGACCTCAAAGGTTTTGTCAAAAGCCAGTAGAGCAGGCAAGGTGCTGAACACCTTAATTTTATGGCAGGCTTTGGCCAGTGAACAAAACCTAACTCTGAAGCCAGACCCACATGCTTTGAAAAATTTTTTTTTAATCACAATATCATGGAAAATAATTCACTTTTAACTTATTTCTGTTGTCTCTTATTTACCATTCACTTATCCTCTACAAACCCATTATTTCTGGATTTTTGTATAACATAATGATGGACAATAAAATCTCCAAGGTGATTTGTCTTTTCTATTTTTATACCCTCCCTTTCAACCTGCATTACAAAACATTAAACAGAGGAAAGTCTGAAATGTTTTAATATTAAGTAAGTTATAAATAAAAGGTTTGTATTTACAAGGCCACTTCTCAAGATGGGACTTTCTTCCAACCCAGTAGATCATGCATCAAGACTGGGACTGACTCTAGAGGATCACAGCCCAAGTATCACAAGCCTGGATTTAAATAGAAAAAAGTTAGTTATTCTAGTCATAAAGATGGTCTCAGCATATGGTTAAAAGTCACTGATAGCAATGACACTTAAGCTGCTCCTTCCACGACCTGAGTGGCCTCTGTCCTTCCCCCTCTTCAGGAGATGGGTGGCCTTTTAACTGAAGTGACATCACTTTTCTATGCAACTAAGTTCCTCTTTTCTACCAGGGTGGGAATAAAACCAACCGCTGACCCACTCTCGACTATTGGCTCCCATGGGAGGCTTACCAGACAGCTCATGAGAAGACTTGACTTCTCCTCTGTCCCCTCAGTGACTGAAAATTCTGGCGTGTGGGGACAATGTGCACTGTGCTCATTCACACTGTCTTCTAAACAGGCGCGAAGCTTTTGCTCGGTCACCTCCGGAGACTAAAAAATAGACAAGTTAAACTACAACCTAATCTTACTAGCCTCAGAGTCAACAGATTGAAAAACTGCACCTCCTCACACGAGTCCACAACTGGCTCCCGGTGATGGCTTGATTCCTTGGACCCTTAGAAACGCTATAACTGTGCTAAGAGGATCTCTCTAAATGTCCATCTAGCCGCCTCTCCAAATGAACCAGTGCTATTCCGCTCTTGCTGTAAAACTAACTGCTGCTCATCACGCCAGGAACACTCAGCTGGGAGTCTGGAACCTCCCTGTGTTTCTGCCTCTACCAGCCAAGTGTATGCTTACCCAGGACCAGCAAGGTCCCAGATCTGCTACTGAACTTGCTACTGTAACTGAGTGATTTAATTACATACTATGTAAACCAATGAAATAAGAAAAAAAGTTTTGTTTTTGTGATAGTAAATGGAATGTTTAGGAAACAAAAAGATGCTTTAGAAAAAAAGGGCTGTTGAATTAGGTAACAGAGTAAAAGATGGGGAGGAAAAATCCTAAAGTGTACACAGCTTCTCAATGCACTTTATAGAAACAAATGGAAACACAACACTTAAAGAGAGTTTTATGAAAAACAACCTCAGCTCTCCAGTCAACAGAGTCTCGCTCAAGGACTGGCAAGTAAACATGTATGTTTGAAACACTATAAAGTGTGTCACTTGTATAATTCACTACTTCAATTGACTGGCAAACTTTTGGTCAAAATGTCAGATAAGAGGACACCTATATTTGAAGATTACTGACACTTAAATTCTGAATGCAGCTTTGTCTTCAGATGTGGACAATTTTTATGGCAGATCAGATACAAGAGTTTCCAGTTCTAAACCGGGCTCTTCATAGAGGTAAGTGCCTCACAAATGGCTTGGGGAGAGGGGCAGGGAAGACCCTGATTTATCAGTTCAGTTCAGTCGCTCAGTCGTGTCCAACTCTTTGTGACCCCATGAATCACAGCACGCCAGGCCTCCCTGTCCATCACCAACTCCCGGAGTTTACCCAAACTCATGGCCATTGAGTCAGTGATGCCATCCAACCATCTCATCCTCTGTCGTCCCCTTCTCCTCCTGCCCCCAATCCTTCCCAGCATCAGGGTCTTTTCCAATGAGTCAACTCTTCGCATGAGGTGGCCAAAGTATTGGAGTTTCAGCTTCAACATCAGTCCTTCCAATGAACACCCAGGACTGATCTCCTTTAGGATGGATGGGTTGGATCTACTTGCAGTCCACGAGACTCTCAAGAGTCTTCTCCAACACCACAGTTCAAAAGCATCAGTTCTTTGGCACTCCGCTTTCTTCACAGTCCAACTCTCACAACCATACATGACCACTGGAAAAACCATAGCCTTGACTAGATGGACCTTTGTTGGCAAAGTAATGTCTCTGCTTTTCAATATGCTGTCTAGGTTGGTCATAGCTTTCCTTCCAAGGAGTAAGTGTCTTTTAATTTCATGGCTGCAATCACCATCTGCAGTGATTCTGGAGCCCCAAAAGATAAAGTCTGACACTGTTTCCGCTGTCTCCCCATCTATTTGCCATGAAGCGATGGAACCAGATGCCATGATCTTAGTTTTCTGAATGTTGAGCTTTAAGCCAACTTTTTCACTCTCCTCTTTTACTTTCACCAAGAGGCTCTTTAGTTCTTCAATTTCTGCCATAAGGGTGGTATCATCTGCATATCTGAGGTTATTGATATTTCTCCCGGCAATCTTGATTCCAGCTTGTGCTTCTTCCAGCCCAGCATTTCTCATGATGTACTCTGCATACAAGTTAAATAAGCAGGGTGACAATATACAGCCTTGACGTATTCCTTTTCCTATCTGGAACCAGTCTGTTGTTCCATGTCCAGTTCTAAATGTTGCTTCCTGACCTGCATACAGGTTTCTCAAGAGACAGGTCAGATGGTCTAGTATTCCCATCTCTCAGAATTTTCCAGTTTATTGTGTTCCACACAGTCAAAGGCTTTGGCATAGTCAATAAAGCAGAAATAGATGTTTTTCTGGAACTCTCTTGCTTTTTCGATGATCCAGTGGCTGTTGGCAATTTGATCTCTGGTTCCTCTGCCTTTTCTAAAGCCAGCTTGAACATCTGGAAGTTCACGGTTCACGTAATGCTAAAGCCTGGCTTGGAGAATTTTGAGCATTACTTTACTAGCGTGTGAGATGAGTGCATTTGTGTGGTAGTTTGAGCATTCTTTGGCATTGCCTTTCTTAGGGATTGGGATGAAAACTGACCTTTTCCAGTCCTGTGACCACTGCTGAGTTTTCCAAATTTGCTGGCATATTGAGTGCAGCACTTTCACAGCATCATCTTTCAGGATTTGAAATAGCTCAACTGGAATTCCATCATCTCCACTAGCTTTGTTTGTAGTGATGCTTTCTAAGGCCCACTTGACTTCACATTCCAGGATGTCTGGCTCTAGGTGAGTGATCACACCATCGTGATTATCTGGGTTGTGAAGATCTTTTTTGCACAGTTCTTCTGTGTATTCTTGCCACCTCTTAATATCTTCTGCTTCTGTGAGGTCCATACCATTTCTGTCCTTTATTGAGCCCATCTTTGCATGAAATGTTCCCTTGGTATCTCTAATTTTCTTGAAGAGATCTCTAGTCTTTCCCATTCTGTTGTTTTCCTCTATTTCATTGCACTGATCACTGAGGAAGGCTTTCTTATCTCTCGCTATTCTTTGGAACTCTGCATTCAAATGGGAATATCTTTCCTTTTCTCCTTTGCTATTCACTCCTCTTCTTTTCACAGCTATTGCTAAGACCTCCTCAGACAGCCATTTTGCTTTTTTGCATTTCTTTTCCATGGGGATGGTCTTGATCCCTGTCTCCTATACAATGTCACGAATCTCCATCCATAGTTCTTCAGGCACTCTATCAGATCTAGTCCCTTAAACCTATTTCTCACTTCCACTGTATAATAATAAGGGATTTGATTTAGGTCATACCTGAACGGTCTAGTGGTTTTCCCTACTTTCTTCAATTTAAGTCTGAATTTGGCAGTAAGCAGTTCATGATCTGAGCCACAGTCTGCTCCTGGTCTTATTTTTGCTGACTATATAGAGCTTCTCCATCTTTGGCTGCAAAGAATACAATCAATCTGATTTCGGTGTTGACCATCTGGTGATGTCCATGTGTAGAGTCTTCTCTTGTGTTGTTGGAAGAAAGTGTTTGCTATGACCAGTGCATTCTCTTGGCAAAACTCTATAAGCCTTTGCCCTGCTTCATTCTATACTCCAAGGCCAAATTTGCCTGTTACTCGAGGTGTTTCTTGACTTCCTACTTTTGCATTCCAGTCCCCTATAATGAAAAGGACATCTTTTTTGGGTATTAGTTCTAAAAGGTCTTATAGGTCTTCATAGAACCGTTCAACTTCAGCTTTTTCGGCATTACTGGTTGGGGCATAGGCTTGGATTACTGTGATATTGAATGGTTTGCCTTGGAAACGAACAGAGATCATTCTGTCGTTTTTGAGATTGCATCCAAGTACTGCATTTCGGACTCTTTTGTTGACCATGATGGCTACTCCATTTCTTCTAAGGGATTCCTGCCCACAGTAGTAGATATAATGGTCATCCGAGTTAAATTCATCCATTCCAGTCCATTTTAGTTCGCTGATTCCTAGTATGTTGACATTCACTCTTGCCATCTCCTGTTTGACCACTTCCAATTTGCCTTGATTCATGGACCTAACATTCCAGGTTCCTATGCCATATTGCTCTTTACAGCATCAGACCTTGCTTCTATCACCAGTCACATCCACAGCTGGGTATTGTTTTTGCTTTGGCTCCATCCCTTCATTCTTTCTGGAGTTATTTCTCCACTGATCTCCAGTAGCATATTCGGCACCTACTGACCTGGGGAGTTCCTCTTTCACTATCCTATCATTTTGCCTTTTCATACTGTTCATGGGATTCTCAAGGCAAGAATACTGAAGGGCTTGCCAATTCCATGGTGTCTCGTATTGCCACTGTGACCAATTTCAAGCTATCAGTGTGTGAACTGGACATGAGGCTGGGACAAGCTGTGCACACCACTGGAGTTGTTTAAGAAAGTAGGTACGTGTGGGAAGAGGTAACGCAAGACCTGTGTGAGGAACACTCACATGAGATGGGATGTACAGGCCACACTGACACATGACCAGTCCGCTTGCTATCCTCAGGTTGTACCTGGAAGCAGAATTGGGATCCCAGAGCATTACAGCTGGCAGACCCGTATCCCCCCACCTTCCCAGACCACAGATTTGGGGGGAGTTCCACTCACCTTGGAGTGGGGGGTGGGAACGAACAGTGCTGAAAAGGTTGTGAAAACTCTTACTTTGTACACACGGGACAGATGAGGGGGTTTGCTTCCCACTCAGCGAGCATGACACTGAGACACTTTTCGTCAAACCGCAAGCTCTTCTCGTACTCACTGATGATAGACTGTTCTGCAAGGCAAAGTAGAGCTGGAGTGTCACTGTGCATCACCTGGGGTGCCCTGTCCCAAGTGCTATAAGATTCATTTTCAAAGGCTTCATCCACACAGAGAAAAAGGAGGGTAAGACCACACTACAATCGCTAGATATTCACTGCTCTGTCAGGCCTCGTCTTACTGGATCCTTCCCCTCCTGTCTGTCCTCTTCCTTTTGAAGTGATGAGGCCACAGGAGTGGAGCTGAAAAAGTGTCAGGCAGCTGAAGAAAGCTGACAAAGGCACGAATTTCTGACACCAGGCCCACCTGGGTAATTCTAAGGTGATCTGTTCGCCACTGTCCCCAGACTCAGTCTGTGTTGTTCAGAATGTGTGTGTTCATCCACTCAGCAGATACGTAAAAAGGCCTAGTACTTGGGAGGCCTAGGGTAAATACAAAGATGAAAAAGGCTGGTCCCTGCTTTTGATGAGCTCACTGTCTAGACTTCAGAGTAGGGCTCAGCAGACCACAGCCCACAGGCCATATCCTGCCCACCTTCCATTTTTAAAGTAAAGTTGTAATGGAACAGCCATTCTCATTTGGTTAATGAATGGGCTATAACGGTTCTCTCACTACAACAGCAGAACTGAGTAGTAGAAACAGCCTAAACATTTACAATCTGGCTCCTAAGGGAGAGTTTGCCAACCCCAATTCCAGAGGGTTCCTTATGACTGAGTAAGGCAGAACACAGCAAATTCTTATCACTTCAGATTTTTAAATTAAATACACCCAAAAGAAACATTTAGTGAGTCCTTTCACCACCAAGATAGGTTTTGCCGGTGAGGGTAAAGAGAAAATCAATTAAAAAAAAAATTAAAATCAAGGAATCTACAGTTTAACTGGAGTCAACGCAGCAATCATAACAACTATCTCACATAGCACTTATTATGTGTCAAATGCTATGTTAAGTCCTTTCCATATATATTAATCTTCACTATTAGTCTTATTTTAAAGATGAAGAAACTGAGGCACAAGGAAATTAAGTGTTTTGCCCAGCACCACACAAGTTAAAGTGGTAAAGCTGAGAAATGAATTTTAGCCATCTGGGCCAAGAGTTCATGTTCTTGCATCCTCAAGATAACAGCGATTGTTTATTGAAAGCTTTCTTATATGCCAGGCACTGCTCTAAGTTTTCAACACATGTTATTTAAGCCTACAAATAAACTACAGAGGCAATCTGTTATCTCTGTTTAACAGATGACAAAACCTGAGCCTCATCAAGACAGGCCTGTGTGAAATAAATGACTTAGTTATATGAGGTACTAAATTAAGCACTCTGTGGCTCGCTGATGCTACAGGAAGGGGACAGTCACAAGACCCTGGAGAGTCAGTAAAGAACAGATGGGAGAGAAGGTACTGAAGTTAGGTAGCCCAGGATATCTGATCATGCACTGTCCTGTAAGGGGACAAGGTTACTATTAATCTACTAACAGAGAAGTACTGTCAGGTTGAATAGACACAGGAACTGGATTCACAAAATCGATTTTACTTTCCAACTCCACCATGAGCTATGCAGCCTGTAAGGTACCACTGTCTCCTCATACTACCTCATAGGGGCATCATAAGGACAAAACAGTAGAAGGAGGTCTGAGCACAAGGCCTGGCAACTGAAGACTCTTTTGTTACTGGGACAGCCAAGTACAGCCAAGACTTTAGAGTAAGAACAAGAGACCCCTGAACACTCAACTGAAGATGGAAACAAAGGAGTTAAAAACATTCTGTTTAGAAATGAGGTCAGCATTAGAGCAGTTAGAGATACAGGCAGGAAGAACTATTCCTAGACGTCACCTTGATCAATCAGCTCCTGTTGGATTTCTTCCAGCACAGCCAGGTCCATCGGCTCCTCCAACTGCAAGAGAAAGTGGGGTCATCAGAGGTTTGAAGTTACAATCAACTGACAAGACCCACGTGATTCACACTTGGAGACTGGCTGGAAGAACCCAGATTCAACTGAAGAAACCAACCCAGTCCTTCTGTAGAATGTGCTGACAGTGCAGTAACGTGGCCATGCTGAGAAAACATCCACAAATGATTCACCCAGCCAGTGACAAAACAATGGCACCAAAGTTGGAGGCGGCAGTATAGGGTAGCAGCCAAGTATATGGTTCTGCCAAAAAGCTGTGTGACCACTAGAAAGTTTCTAATCACTGTCAGCCTCATTTTGGGCCTCTGTAACGTGGACATAAAACCCACCCGAGAGGGTTACTGTAAACACTAATTGTGATTATGTAACTCGGACACATAGCAGGCACCAAATCATGACTGTTTATTACAGAGAGCCTTGATGTTTTCAGAGCAGTTTCCCACATGTTTCTTATACTGTCCTCACAGTACTGACATTATTATCAGTTTTACAAATGTGAAAACTAAAGCTCAAAGAGGCAGAATTAAGAGGCAATAGCAAAACCAGGATCAGAATTCCAGAACTACTGAGACTTCCCTGGTGGCTAAGACTCTGTGCTCCCAACACAGGGGGCCCAGGTTCCATCCCTGATCAGGGAACTAAATCCCACATGCTGCACCTAAAAGACCCCACATGCTGCAAGAAAGATTGAAGATCCCGTGTGCTGCAGCTAAGACCCAACAGAGCCAAATAAATATTGAAAAAAAAAAGAATCCCAGAACTACTGACTTCCAATCCAGTGCTTTTCCTGATACATGGTAAATGGTTTCCTGTCCACACCCATTTCCCAACCCTGGCTGAGATTAGAATCAGAAAGTTCCTGGAGACCTTTTTTAAAAAGAGAGATCACTAGCTCAGGCCTACTGAATCAAAAGTTCCAGGGGTGGAGCCAAGGAGTGAAATTTCTCTCTATGGAGTTTTGTAAGTGATTGTGATGTGAAGAACTGACTCAGTGGAAAAGACCCTGGTGCTGGGAAAGACTGAAGGCAGGAGAAGGGGGAGACAGAGGATGAGATGATTGGATGGCCTCACCGACTCAATGGACATGGGTTTGAGCAAGCTCCAGGAGTTGGTGATGGCCAGGGAAGCCTGGTGTGCTGCAGTCCACGGGGTCGCAAACAGTCAGACACAAATGAACGACTGAACTGAACTGATGATGCAATGATGCAGCAGGTCAAGAGTCTAGAATTTATGAACCATCAATTGATCTAGAAGAGTCTAACGTTAAAGGTAGAAGAACTTGGGTCAGAGGCCATTAGAGTCCTGATTGGGGGCTGGAGGGTGACTGGGTTTAGAGAAGTTGGGGAGACAGGAAGAGAGAGGACACTGCCATTCTTGGTGCTAAAGGAACATATCCCAGCCTGACCTGAGCCCAGGCCTGTGGCCAGCTCTCCACCGACTGCAAAGCATTCCACTCTTCTTCCATCACCTCCTGCACTAGAAGGGTGTTCTGAGCGCCTCCTGACATACTGCCTCCAGCCTGGCGGTATTTGTTCAGGAGCCTGTCCCGGCTGTTTCTCATTCTCTCCAGGCATCCCTTGGAAAGAGGAGAAAGATGAGAGAGGGAAAAAAAAACCTCCTTAGATTAGTGGTTAAAACACTAAAGGAAATTTAGAGACATGCAATTTAAACTCTAACCCTAATATTGTTATTTTGGCACTTTCCTCTCCAGTCCTTACCCACATGTCAACGGGTGCAATTACAATGCTTGGGTCACGTATTTCCAGATCAACATACTTCGCAGTCTATCTTCAACGCCAGCTTTCCAAATGGTTGGTGATATTAGCGCAGCATCCACTGTGCTATCAAGACAGTTAGGTTGCTTCCGAATTTTTGCTACTCTAGATATGGCTCTGGTAGTCACCTTCCTATACAGTTACTCCGCTTCAGGCAATTTTTTCCCCTAGCAGCCACATGGCAATGCCTGGAGACATTTTTGGTTGTCACAGCTCTAGCTGTAGAGGCCAGGGAAGCTGTTAAACACTGTACAACCCCAGAACTGCCCCCCACTCCACAATGAAGAACTATCTTCTTCAAACTGTGGACAGCCAAGGTTGAGAAATCCTGCTGTCAACAGTCATTTCTAGCATCAGATTATTTTCCTGGGATACATCCACTACTTTAAATTCCGGGAAAGACAGACCACAGTATTTACAGGAACCAGGCTGAGTTCAGGATAGGTCAGTGCTGACTGTAAACTACAATTCTGCTAGACTTAATAACAGAGGCTCAGAAGAAACCGTTTGGAAGGGAATGAGAAATCATTTCTGGAATAAAATGTACTATCTAATTATTCTATTCCTCTTTGGAATAGACATAACGCCTCTCTAGATTGCGGTGAGTAACAAGGTGCCTCTCTGGTGCCCACCGATCCGACAACAGCGGGTGTAGAGGTGTAGTCACGGCCACATTTCACACTGAAAACACACGAGTCCAAAACGAAGGCTTCCTGGCACCGGGCCGGTCCAGGCTAGTCCCACACCCAGGGGTCCAGAAGCTCCAGGAAGTGGAGCGGTGGCCGGGGTCGGACCTGCAGGCAGGAGATCCACCTTCACCGACTCTTGCTTCACCCGGTGGGGCGGAGGGAAGTTACGGAGGAGAGCGGTTCCTGGGACGGACTAGGGGAGTGAGGACAACCTGGCCAAACCTTCCCAAACCTAACACTCACCTGCCTGAAAGCCTCTTTCCAAGGCGGCGAGCCCATCAGTTTATACAGCGAACGGTGCCGAGTTCCCAGCCTCTCTGCCATCTCCTGTTCGCGAGAGTCGTCGCCAGAAAGCCCCGCCCCCAGCGGCGCACAGAACCCTGGAAGTTGTAGTTCCTGGGTTCCGACGGCGCCAGGTCCCCGGGAATTCTGGGAAACGTTTTCCTTTCGGCGGGTCCCACACGGAGACGGATTTGGGCAACCCCAGGATGAGGTACTGAAGTAGTGACATTTGTGAGGTCTATCCAACCTAGATTGAAGGAGGTAAGCCTTGAAGGAAGATTTTTATTTTTTGAATGAAGTTTTTAGATGTCTAGCTTTATCTAGGTGGAGATGTCCAATAAGCAATTAGAAACGCAGATCTCAGTTTTCACCCACGCCCTTCCCGCCCCGTTCTAGACTTCCCGTGACGCAGAAGCTTCAACTCACGTTCTGGCCTGTTGACTTTCTCCTCCCTCCCCTTTGGCTCCAGAATAGGCTTGACTGGTGATTGGTTTTCCTTTGGCGATGACGCTATCTGATGGGCTGCCCTCACTTTTGCCCCGCCCCTAATCCTGTATCGTGTTTCCGGTCTGCCTGCTCGATGATTGGCCAAAGCGGTGGACGACTGGAAGCGGATTGGCTGCGCTCAGCGGCGAGGCCGCGGAGAGCTGTGGGTTCAAAATGGCGGGCGCCGAAGGAGGCCCGAGGGACGGTGAGCTGTGGCAGACCTGGCTGCCCAACCACGCCGTGTTTTTGCGGCTCCGAGAGGGACTGAAAAACCAGAGTTCAGCCGAAACTGAGAAGCCGGTTTCATCATTGCCTTCGTCGCCGCCGCTGCCTCCTCAGTTGTTGACGAGAAACCTGGTCTTGGGCCTCGGCGGAGAGCTCTTTCTGTGGGACCCAGAAGACAGCTCCTTCTTAGTTGTGCGCCTTCGGGGCCCCAGCGGCGTCGGTGAGGAGCCCTCCCTCTCCCAGTACCAGGTAAGGCCAGGCCGAATTGGGAAACGACCCTCAGCTAGTGTCTTCGTCCCCGTCGCATCCTGGCTGTTTTTCGTGGGCTGGGTGGGAGGGGTGCTATGCGAGCGTAAGCAGACGTCTTTTGGGGGTGGGGTGCCCAGCAGCGAGTGAAGAAGTCTCCTCTTCTTTTCATTCGCTCTACCGTGGCCGCCGAACCTTTGGAAGCCTCTCTGCCCGTATTTCATTCCTTCCACACATGTTCGTTGATTCTGACATCGCGCCGAACACTGTTACAGGAACTTATGCGCTCAAGGTGCTTAAGTTGTCCGGGTCTGAGAGGAAGGGAAGGAGCGTGGAGTCACAGTAAAGAATTCGTGGTGCGGGTGCTCTGAAGAAAAACAGCGGGGATACGGGGCTTTAGAGCGTGGGTGCATTCGCTGTTTTTAGGAGGTGGATCCTGAGAAACCGGTGTCACGGCGTTTTAGCATAAAATAAGAGGGACAATGCTAACTCTCTCCTGGGGCGGTTGTGAGCCTCAAGTCAGATCGTCGATTCCAAAGCACCAGATTTCCTGACGTGGAGGCGGAATCCTTTGTTAATTCTTTCAAGAAATTAGGCCATCCCCAAAGTTGAAAGGGATATTGGCTTGTCTTGGAGAAACCAGCAGCATGTGAAAGTCGGTGTAATCAGAGAGTGTTAGACTTCTTGTGATTAAACGTTGCTTTACGGAAGCATTTATTTACAACAAGCTGATTCCTTTCCTTTAAAGATTACAAAATAAGAAAACTTGGCACCCATTGTAACCTGTGGCAGCTGTTGTGTGCTGGTTGAACCTTGTCGATGAGAAATGATTTGAATAAGGTGCTAGCAACGTTTCTGCAGTTTTGAAAACAGGTCACGAGCCTACAGTCTACTAACTTTAAAATATCAGTTTTTTTTTTAATATAGTTCTTTTTTTTTAATTCATTTTTGGTTGTGCTGGGTTTTCATTGCTGTCTGTGCTTTCTCTAGTTGCTGAGAATGGGAGCTGCTGCTCATTTCCGTGGCTTCTCTTGTGGAGCAGGGGCTCTAGGGCACGTGGGCTTCAGCAGTTCTGGTGCCCAGCCTTAGTTGCTCCAAGGCATGTGGAATCTTCCCGGGCCAGGGAAGGAATCCGTTTCCCCTGACTTGGCAGGCGGATTCTTAACCACTGTACCACTAGAGAAGTCCTAAAATTTAAGTTAAGAGTAATTATTAGATGTTTGGCATACAATATTAACAATAGCGCCCTATATCGCTGTGCAGAATTTAGCACAGTCATAATTAAATTATTTATATTTGTTAATTCATTGCCTGAATTCTTTTCTGGATTACAGGCACCAGGGCAGGGCTGTCTGCCTTACTTAGTTTTGTATTCCCGGTACTTCTGTTTGCCTGGAACATACGAACTCTCAGTACAATATTGATGACTGTCTGAATGACCTTCAATCCTCAGAAATCCAAAATCTGAGAGGAGAAAGCAGCTTAGCATGAGTTGCAACTTTAAAGGAAACAAAAAGATGAATAATAACTTTAAAAACCAAATTAACCCCCCCAAAACCAGATCAAAGGGATGAATAATGACTTTAAAAATCAAACCATGATCAAACCAAAAAAAACCCAAAACAAAAAAACGCCTGAATACTGTGATTATCACAGGTGACCTAAAGTGATGAGATTGTTCTGCCAAAGAAAGATGGCCTTTGATTTGAGATAGATTGTTAGAATCATGTAGAAGATTGAGAAGATGGGGGAAAGAAGGAACGAACCATTGACCAGAGAAAAAGCAATTTGATTAGAATGAGCAAAGGGCAGCTAAAAGCAAAAGCAATCCCCCCCCCCAAAAAAAAACCCTCAAAAAACAAAGCCCAGACTTACACAAGTAACAATTAATTGGAATCACATTATATTCAACAGTCTTGTCTAATACGATTTTGGCAGAGGGTGATTCTCGATACATCAGGATAAGCAACACATTGCTCTTGGTTTATTACTGAAAGTGGTTAGAAAAGAAAGAGGGAATTTGAGACACTCATGAGAGAAGAAATAGGAAGAAGTGCAATTTTTTTCTTTGGAAGGCATTTAATGCCAAGACAGACAACTTAACAGAACCCTCCTGAAAATATCTGTTCCATGACTAAATCTGCTTAGGTAAAGCAGCATTTTACTTGCTGCAGAAGCTCTTGAAGCCACTATCTTATTGTACTATTTATAACATAGTAATTATTTACTAATATTCTGAGTTCTTAACTGGCTAGTCAACTAAAACATATACTGAGAGTTAGCAACACGCCACATACTATGCCAAGGATAACAGGAAAGACACAGAGCTCAGGTAATTTCACAGTTGTGTGGGATGAGCAAGTAAAAGGATAATTAGAATGCAGGGTGATAAGGACTACAGTAGAATTATTTAGGGTGTGCTATAGGAGGACAGAAAAGATGCACTGGTTCCTGGCCAGAAAATTAGAGATTTTTTGTGGGGAGGAAAGTACATAGAAACTGAGTTTCCAAGAATGTGTCAGCCAGCTAAAAAGAGAAAATGAGGGCATTGCAGGAAGGATAGTTGTACAGAAATACATGGTGATTTCCCAGAAATACAGGTTAATCTGAAGTATAAAGTACAAGTGGGAAATGGTGGAGAATTGAGGCTAAAGTGGTAGTCTGGAATTTGATCATAAAAAGGGAAATTATATGTAGTATTTACCAAAGTAGGGAAATCTGATGGATTTTATATAATATTCCAATGTAAACAGTTAAAAAAATATTTCATCAGTTAATGGCTGAAGTGTTAGTACTTATCCAGAATGCTTTTTTATCCTACACTAATAGAAAACTAAAGTGGTACTATGCTTTCTAGTAACTGCCATATATATTTACATTAAAGTGAACTATTTGACCAATTTGCTTTAATTTTCAGAGATTGCTTTGCATAAATCCACCCCTGTTTGAAATCTATCAAGTCTTGTTAAGCCCAACACAACATCATGTAGCACTTATAGGAATAAAAGGACTTATGATATTAGAATTACCTAAAAGATGGGGAAAGAATTCTGAATTTGAAGGTGGAAAATCAACAGTGAATTGTAGGTAAGTTGTATTTCCATTTAGTGTTTATCTGTATAATTTGTATTACATGCAGAAAATTCCTTAAAATCAGTGGTTCTTAAGGTGTGTTTACTCTGCTACTGTTGAAACGTCAGTGTACTGTAGATAGTCTGCACATTGGCTTCTTGTGATAATGACTTTTATAGTATATATGATGTATATATTTTGCCTAATTACCACATTGCTGTCTCACTGGAAGTCAGGCTGTTTTATCAAGTAGGTTGAAATAAGATGCTTTAAAAGCAGTTATTATCTGTGAGCCAAACAGTTTTCTCATAAGTATAACTTGGTTTTGTATTTTTTTCTTTGTCAATAAATCTTGAGAAATGAGAGTGTGAAAGATCTGAGAAGAATATAAGGTAGAAACATACCTTTAGCTCCACAATCCTTAGGTTGGGCCTCCTCGAAAATGTTTCTTTTCTAACTCTCTGTTTCATAACCACAATAGGAGTGACAATAACCGCCTTTGTATTTTCTTTACAGAGTTACTAAAAGGATAAGTTACTCTGTCTAAAATCACTGGTATTCTATAAAATACAGTTTAGAAAATATATGATTCTTTGATACTGGTTGGTAGATGCTTTGAATGCTGTCTCAGCAAGATGTTTGAAAAAGGAATTTAAAGGAAAGAAGAGCAAAAAATGTTGAGATACATTTTCCTTTAGAAAGTTTTGGAAAATTGCTGTCTTTATTTTAGTACCACTCCCGTTGCTGAGAGATTTTTCACCAGTTCAACCTCTCTGACTCTGAAGTATGCTGCCTGGTTTCCGAGCGAGATGCTAGATCCCCACATAGTGCTGTTAACGTCAGACAACGTCATAAGGTAAGTCTGTATTGTACAGCTTTGTGAGTGGGCTGCTGCTGCCAAGTCGCTTCAGTCGTGTCCGACTCTGTGCGACCCCAGAGACGGCAGCCCACCAGGCTCCCCTGTCCCTGGGATTCTCCAGGCAAGAACATTGTGAGTGGGAAGATTCTCTAATTGCCAGTTAACAGCTTGGAAAACTATGATGGCTGCTGTAACCTGTTCTCCATCATGGGAGCAGTGTTCAGCTGCCCTAACTTAATGTCTTAATCACTGCTGTTCCCTCTCAACTAGTCTTTTCTGCCTCCAGTCTCTCCATTCCCAATCTAACTATTAAAACAATCTCCCTAAAACTGCTTTCATCATGTCACTCTTTTGGAGGTGATATAGCATAGAGAAAAAGAGAATTTAATTGGAAAGTGAGCGATTTGAATTCTTGTCCCAATGTCACTTCTGTCTTTGGGATGTTAAAAAAAACAAGTTGGGCATCTGTTTCTAATTTGTCAAATGAGCAGGTTTGATTTGATCATTTCTAAAGCTGCTTTCCAGGTTTGTGTTGTTAAGATTAAATGCCCTAGTCCTACAGAGATTGACATTACCAGTTAACTTTCTGGATCTGCCTTATATAAAAAGTTTGTGAGATGACTAGCCAAGGTGTATATGGCTAAGAACTGCGGTGCAGTGGTAGGGGAAGGCTGATCTAAGGAATTTTGATAAGGGTAGAGAATATTTCTTCATGTACCAAGGAAGCCTTCCTTTTAGGTTGCTACAGAACAAATGAAGTAGGCTACTTTTGTCAGTAACAGCTAGATCTTTGGCAAATGGTTGTAATGACTGGTAGGAAAATTCTCAAAAACTGACTGGGTGGAAAGGAAGGAGCAACTTTGGGAAATGAAAGAGAATTTTAAGTGCCGGCTTTGTTCTCTTTTGATTGCTAGAATTTACTCTTTGCGTGAGCCCCAGACACCGACTAAGGTCATTGTACTTTCAGAAGCAGAAGAGGAAAGTCTAATACTCAACAAAGGGTAAGTTTTATTTCTGTCATTAAATTTTTTAAAATTGGTTTACTGGGATTGTAAGTGCAATTTTAAGATTATAAGATTTTCCAAAGGTAACTTTAGCATGGTTTTTGGTAATATGAAAAAAAGAAAAAATAGGCAATATGAGTAGATAATGAGAAGTTACAAATCTGAAAGTTACTTTGCTAGCTTGATCTTTTTTCAAGAAAGTTCAAAACTGTGAGTAGCTGAAATTTAGTCCCTGTTGTATCTTGAATAAGAGAATGAATTATATTTCAAAGTCACAGAAAAATTGGAAGGTGAGAGTGTTGGGCTGGAGGCCTGCCGGCTGTTCACTCAGTATGGGTGAGCATATTGCTGGACCCCCAGACCAGCACCTAATACCCCAGAAGCTGGAGTGGACCATAGACTGCCTCCTGCTTCTCATGTGACCCTGGCTTATCTTACATTTTCTTGCCCACTGCAGAGCAAGTTCCTGGCTACTTTGACCAGTAACAGAATCACCCTTTGAACTTACAAACTCCCTGCCTCTGGCCTCCTGCTCAGTCTTTGGTGATTACCACACCCTATCACCCACAGGATGTGTATGTGGAGTGAAGCCCGTAGTAGCAATATTTCTGGAAGTTCCAATTAGTTCTTTTCATGTCTCCATAATGGTCATATCTAATAGTCTATTTTTGTTTTTCTGTTATTCCTTTGAATATTTTACATACAGCTATTCTTTATGTGATAGTTTCAGTATCTGAAGTCATGGCGAGGCGGGGATCTAAATCTGTGTTTGTTCTTCCTCCTGTCCTGTAATCATGGTCATTTCCTCCTGTGGTTGCTGAGCTCTCATTGTGAACTTGTGTTTACTTGATTTTAATGTTTGGTAATGTCAAGAGCCCGAGCTGGGAGTATGTTCTTCCAGAGAGGAATTTCTTCTGCTTCTGTTAGGAGTCAGAGGTTGCCACTAGCCTGGGACCACATTAATTCTCATTAATTAATGAATTAATTAATTCATTAGTCCCAGAACTGAAAGTTTTCAGTCAGATGACTTTAATGTCTTATATAGCATTAGCTTCTTCAAGTCCCATCCATCCATCTCCACGATGGGGAAACACCTGAGAATTGATAGGTCCTGTTCTGGTGTCGGCAGAGCGTTTCCATAGTTTCTCAACCTTTACCAGACTCACTGTCTAGATGAGAGGCTATAGAGCAAATGCAGTTGTTAAGAACTTTGGCTCTGGTGTCAGCATCTGTGCTCCAGTCTTAGCTCTGCCACTTGTCAGTTGTGGCATCTGGCAAGTTATTCAGTTTGACTTGGCCTCATTTCCATGATTATATATTCCATGACTGTAAAAAGTAGTGACCATTGGGGACTTCCCTGGTGGCCCAGTGGTTGGGAATCCAACACACAGTGTAGGGGGCCGCAGGTTCAGGCCTTAGTCAGGGAACTAAGATACCGCATGCTATGGAGCATCCAAGCCCAAGCAGCGCAACTGCTGAGCCCATGTGCCACAACTAGAGAGGCTGTGCATTGCAACAAAGGATTCCACATGCTACAACTAAGACCTGACACAGGCAAATAAATAAATAACACTTAAAAAGTAGTCACCATTTATTGGGATTATTGTACAGAATAAATGAGATCATGCATATAAAGTGCTTAACATGGCACAGAATAAGTACTCATTGATACCTTCTATCATTATTAGAAATATTACTATATTAAGTTCCAGTTAGGTTTGGATAGCTTTAAGTCTTTTTGAAATAACCTATGTGTCTGTTTGTTTCCAGTCATTGTCCTAATTGTTTAGTTTAACTCTCAGGCAGTTCTTTTATCCTGGATTTGAGGATTCCTCATTTTTTGCTTCCTAGTACCATATACCTTTGCACGTGATAAAGGAACTAAGATACAGTACTTATCACACCTTGGAATGATGTTGACTGTCTCAAAAGCTGTGTGAAATTGTGGTTTTATTTTAACCATATTCATTACCTTTGTATTAAACTGAATCTTTTTGAAAAACCAATTATACAAAATTTTTAAAATGATAAAATAAGCACGTTTTATCATTTATTTTTACTGATTATAGAGGTAATGTATATTTTTGTAGAAAATTGGGAAAATTAGAAAAGTATTAAGAAAATGAAATATTTAAATACTTCCTATAGTGTGATCTTAATATTGCACCAGAGTGCTACTTTTGGACATAAATCAGCTCATTCTACTTCCCTGCTCTCCATACTTCATTCATTTCCCAGAGATGCGATGGCCTGAAGGCCTACCGGTCTGCCCCCTACTGCACACTTCCACCTCAGTCCTCCCACTGCCTTGGCTCTGAGCTCCAGCCACTCAGCCTTCTTGCAGTTCCTCACAGCCTCTGCCTCAACTACTACTCCTCCACATAACCACAGACTCACTGCCTTACTTCCTTCAAATCTTTGCTCAAATATCACCTTATCAGAGCCTTTCCCAGGTCACCTAAAGTAAGCACCTCCATCAGCATGCTCTTCCCCTGCTTTATTTTTCTTCATAACATCTTTTTCTGACTTTGTGTTATCTGATTGTGTCTTCTCTGTTGACATTCTTTCGTTAGAGGGCAGGGCCTTTGTTTAATTCACTGATGTTTCCCAGAACCTACAGTGCCTGGCACAAAGGAGAAACTTAGTAAATATTTGTGGACTGAATGTATCCTACTGCTTAGAAATAACTATGGATGTCTTTATGTGTTTTCTTCCTGTTTCTTTTCTATATTTATGCGTGTCTGTATGCGTGTATTTTTACTATTTGTGTGACTGTGTATTTAAACAGTTTATATAGTTCTATAGTCTACTGCTTTCATTTAATTTTATGAGCCTTTTCCAGCATTGTTTAACATTCTTCATAATCGTAACTTTTTGTCTTCTCACTCCATTGAATACAAATTCCACCCCATCTGCTGTTATTGGAAGGTTTGTTTTCATTTTGTTTTTTAACTCTCTTTTCAGAAGGGCCTACACTGCATCTCTGGGAGAGACAGCAGTTGCATTTGACTTTGGGCCATTGTCAGCAGTCCCGAAGCACATATTTGGACAAAAAGGCAAAGAAGAAGTAGCAGCTTACCCTCTGTACATCTTATATGAGAATGGGGAGACTTTCCTTACATACATTAGTCTGTTGCACAGGTAAGCAGAGGGGGGAACCCACCTGAAATGAAAGTCGAGCTTGTGCTGCGGTATAGATTGTCATAGTTGGACCCGGGGTCCATGTTTATGAGTTTATGGGAATATTGCAGCCTTTCAATGCTGGCTTGCCCATTTTGGAGAGAAAGTTTGTGCAGATCATTTGACCTTTTTTTCTTCATATTATTTGGGTAAGTTCTATAGAATATTTGGATAATCTCTTAAGGCTGGATCTGTGTTCACAAAGTCTAGTCAATCAAAAAGTATTTACAAATGGTCCCAAACTTAGTCAGACTTAGGATTTTACGATGGTGCAAAACCAGTTACATTCAGGAGAAAGTGTACTTTTAAGTTTTTCATTTTGATTTTTTTCCCGGGCTAGTGGTAGTCAATTGATAGCTTCTTGTGATGCTGGGCAGTGAGCACAGCTCCCAGTCAGCCACACGATCACAAAAGTAAACAGCTGATACACTTACAGCCATTCTGTGTTATCACTCTCAGTACAGTACTCAATAAATTAGAGATATTTAACACTTCATTATAAAATATGCTTTGTGTTAGACGAGTTTGCCCAATTGTAGACTAATGTGAGTGTTCCAAGCACATTTAAGGTAGGCCCAGATAAGCTATGTTTGATAGGTAAGGTGTATTAAATCCTTTTTTGACTTAAAATATTTTCAACTTAACAATGGATTTATTGGAATGTAACACCACCTTAAGTCAAGGAAGATCTGTTTCATGGATCTCATGTGAACAAGGTACCACGGAGATGGTGAGACATGGTAATCTGGTCTTTTAATGTCCCAGTTGTGGGGAAGAGACATACATAACCATGGAAAGGTAATGATTTAGACTATATTCATGGTACATAAAAGCCCAGAGGAAGGAGAGATGATTCTGACTGAAGAAGTTAAGGGGATTTTCATAGAGAAGGACTGTGTCATATGGAACTTAAGGCTTTAAAGCAGGATTAAATGAAGCGCCAATGACCATTTTAGTCAGAAGTGCAGCTTGAAGTCAAGTATGAAAATAGGCAAGTGCACGTGTCATTGGAGGTCCCATTGATCAAACACTTGGGACTAGAGGTGAAAATTAGGCAGGGAGCGTTTAGGGATAAACCTGGAGGGATCTGTCTGGGGAAAACTTGGTGGAGTCAAGTACCTAGTTAAGGGATGTGGAGTCTCTTCTGTAGGAATAGAGTAATAGGAAGACAGTGATGGTTTCTAAACAGGAGGATAGAACAATTGGCTGGAAAGGGACTAGAACAGAGGGACTTCTAAAGAAACTGTTCCAAAATTTAGCTTAAGGTCTTCAAGAGTTGAAACTCTTGTGGTAATGTGAGGGAGAAATGAACATAGTAAATACTACAAAGGAAGGGTCAATAAGACTTAGTTGCTCTTTGGATAAGGGAGTGAGGCATTGATACAAATAGTGAGGTCAGGAAGGGCAACTAATTTGAAATAAATAATTCCAATAATTTGGAAGTATTCCATGGACAGTTGGAAATACAGGACTAGAGAGAAAACTGTTCTGGTGAGAGAGTCAGTAGAGTATAAGAATTCTGGGAAAGTTTGTAATTAGAGAGGCATAGGGCCCAAGTCTAAACATCATGATATATTTATAAATCAGCTCAATAGATATTTATTCAGGGCTCAATATCTGGCAGAATATGGGAATACAAGATCGAAGGCAGAGTCCCTGCTGTGTGGTTCCTTGTTCATCAGAAAGTCATGCTACAAACCAAAACCGTCGTACAACTTCAGTAGAGTGGTGAAGGCACAGACCACAGTAAACTGAGGGCTGGCCCCTTTCAGCCTCTGCATTATTGACAGGGGCTGCCCTGTGGGGCAACGTTTAGCAGCATCTCTGGCTTCTAGACACCAGTAACCTGTCCCTGTCCTCCCAGTTGTGGCAACCAAAAATGTCTCCAGACATTACCAGTGTCCCCTTGGGGACAAAATTATCTCCAGTAGAGAAGCACCAAAGGGGTGGAAATTGAGTGGGAAAGTGAAAAAGTAGAGACATTGGGCATAGACTATATTTTTAATCAGTGTCTCATAGCTGGAGACAGAGTCAAGAAGGGTTTTAAGTGATAGGTATGGTCTTCTGTCAACATTTCCCGAATATGTTTTCACTCTTTTTTTAGCCCTGGGAGTGTAGGCAAGCTGTTGGGCCCGTTGCCCATGCATCCTGCTGCTGAAGATAACTATGGCTACGATGCTTGTGCTGTGCTCTGCTTACCGTGTGTCCCTAACATCCTGGTGATTGCTACTGAGTCAGGAATGCTGTATCACTGTGTTGTGCTGGAGGGGGAAGAAGAAGATGACCAAACAGTAAGTCGAGCAATCATGGGCATATTCGTATCTCCAACACTGGGACAGTTCTTAGAATGGTATGAAGGCTTTGTATAGGAGGAATTTTATACTTTGTGTGTGTGTGTGTGTGTGTGTGTGTTTGCGCGCGCGTGCGTGTGCTCAGTTGTATCCGACTCTTTGCCACTCTGTGGACTGTAGCTTGCCAGGCTCCTCTGTCCATGGAATTCTCCAGGCAAGAATACTGGAGTGGGTTGCCATTTCCTCCTCTGGGGGATCTTCCTGACCCAGGGATCAAACCCATGTGTCCTGTGTCTCCTGCATTGCACGCAGATGCTTTACCTGCTGAGCTACGTATCTGGCATTTATTTTGGAATTTTGTATCTGGCACTATTTTGGAAACTTAACACTCAAAATTAATTGAAGCCCACTCTAAATACTTAAATTGAAAAAAGTTAGGATGTACCCAGCTTATTTGGTCCAGCAGCCTACATGTTTCTTAACTCTAAACTGCTACCTTGGGTGACAGGTATAAAGAACTGTTAAATAACTGAATTGGCTCTTCTCTAAATTTGTGTGATTACATCTTCCTTAGAGCAGAGAAGCCTTTTATTCTCTTTTAAGAGTAACAAAGCACACTGTTGGAATAGAGGGTGGAATTAAGAAAAGTTTGGAAGCACTATTTGATACAGCTTTTTGCTTCTGTTTTTAGTTGTGTACATTTTCAAAGGAACATGAAACACTAAAGTTACAGTGCATGTTTTTTGTTTGTTTGTTTATAGTCAGAAAAGTCCTGGGATTCCAGGGCTGACCTCATTCCATCTCTGTATGTGTTTGAGTGTGTTGAGTTGGAGCTTGCCCTGAAACTGGCATCTGGAGAGGACGAGCCCTTTGATTCTGACTTTTCTTGTCCAATCAAACTTCACAGAGGTAAAGTGTTCACTAAATTTAGTTCTTATATCTCATTATATTTATACGAGATTATCACAGACCGTTCCTGTGTAATTTATTTTTATGTGGTTCCAGCCTTTAAAAATTTGACTAGGTTCTTTTGGCCTTTTAGTCACAACATTACACTATAGATTCAAGAAAAGCAAATTTCCCAAGTTTTCATTCAGATTGTGATCTTCAGGCTGGATCAACTCAGATTTATAATAGTGATTTTTTTTCCTGGTCTAATCAAAAGTAGGTTCATTATTCAAATTGTTAAATGTATGTAAACTTTAATAAACTGTAAAAATAATTTTAAAAATAAAGTGATAATATACTTAAGATATCTTTTTAAAATACCTTTCTTCATTTGAGAACATACTATCTGGTTATACCCAGGCCCATTTGAATGTTACCTTTTTATCTTTTTTTTCTTTTGCTTTTAACTTATCTGGGTTGGCTCCAGAGCTTTCTGGCAGCTTATCTCTTCATCTAGGGAGCTCTTGGCTAAACTGCTGAGACAGTCACAGAGTGTGTCACATGTGTCATTCAGACTCAGAGTGGTTGAGTGGAAGGAGTTGGTAACTAGGAGTCTGGAGTGTCCTAGGTCTTAGTTACAGCTCTAACATTAATCAGCTCTGTAGTATTGGACATTTATTCAGCCTCTCTGATCATTAATTTTCTCACCTAAAAATAATAGGGATAACATCAGATGATCTCTAAATTCCCTTCTGACATAAAAATCCTATAATTGCTCCTCAACTTTTTCTTAGTCTCCTCTAGGATCTAGGTGTCTTCCCTGTGAAGAATGAGGAACAAAAGCTTCCTCAGTCGGGAATAATGGGGTGAACCTTTCATAGTTTCCCTCTCTTCAGTCCGGAGAAAGGGAGTTCAATCATGAAGCAGCCTGACCTAATCTGCTTACAGTCTTATTAGCCAGTTTGCTCAGGTTTGGTAATACTGGCTTCAACTCTATACTAAAGTATAGCCTAACATTTAAGAGCATAGTAGCCTTTATATAATAGACCAGCAAAGAGAACTCATTGGACATGTCTAATCTCGCTAACTGGAGAGATATAGTCTAAATATTAAGTCTCAGAACTTTGCTAGACGAGGAAATTGAGATCTAGTGAGGTAAAGTAACATAAACTAATTGGTTTCCTTATAGATACATGTGTCTTTGGGAAATCTTAATTGTAGGCTTTTTTCTTGATTCTTTGAATAAGAGAACATCTTCATGTATGAAACTAATAAATTTTTCACTCTTTCATGTTTGTACTTGAAGCATATTACAATCACTGAAACATTCCCAGATTTTTAATGACATAAATGAATGGCTTATGTTACCACATATCTTGTCAGGGGTGTCTAGCAAATTTACTACTGCAGTTACTAGTATTTCCTTTTTTCATAATAGATTCCCAATATTAGGGTTTTTCTGTTGACTTCAGCACCACAGACACATTTCAAAAAGTCATTTTAAGCAATGGGAATCATAATGAGATGATTTGAGCTTTGGAAATCCCAAATTAAGTCTAAGGTGTGGGCAAATGAAAAGAAACTTTTCAGTACTTTATTGTTCGAGAGATGATTGCCATAGAGATTGCCAGAAGCGTTTTGGTTTTTTTTTTTTTTTTTTACTGTTCATAATGTAATGCTATTGTCAGAGGTGTTATGCAGAACCTCAACATATAAAACAGATAAAAATAATACAACATTTACTTTACAACATTTACTTACTATAAAGTCAGCAGTGAGAAAGTGAGGGTGTTAGATAAAAGAAAAATTTGGTTTAGGAGCTTATGTTTGACAGTTGCCATCTTAAATCAGCTTTAATATATACATTTTTTAAAATATCTTGTTTTCATTGTTTAATGTTTTAAAAATCCTGAGTCACAGGGATAAATATAAATAATAAATATTCAAGAGTTCATCTTTTAGTGTAACGATAGTGTTACTGATAACTAGGGCTTCAAAGAAATAGAGAAATGTTCACTAAAATTATGTAATAACTGCTCATATTTCTTGGTGTAAATATAAATACAAAAATTATATCTGAAATTTCAACAAACAATTCTCTGTAAGTCAACATTATCAGGACAAGTAAAACTGCACGTTTCACACCTGACTTACCATCTGTGACAGGACTGTTCACTAAGCTGCTGTGCTGAAGTCTTTTCAGCACCTGTGCTGGAGGAGTGCAGTAGCTTCAACAGTTTCATGTAAGTAGATGTGTGCGAGCACAGGTTTTTTACAGAGCTAGAGCCTCTCTTACCATTTTATTTGGAAAACTAAATAAACGCACAGAGATGGACAGAAAGGCATAAATCAGTTACTTGATAGCAAGTGTTTATGTTTGGTGAACTCTGTGTTAATACTTGGAAAAATAACATATTTGAAATGAGTTTCTTAATATACTTTTAAAATGTATTCGAAAACTGAAGTCATGTTTTTAAATTCCCAGACCCCTGACATAGTGCCACAGTATGAAGGTCCTATCGACCTTGCATCACTTCCGTCCCCAGATGCATCTGTGGCCTACTCAGGTGAATTCTCTTAGTTTTCTAATGTCTTCCTTTATATTGTTGATTACATTTTCAGATCCCAAGTGTCCCTCAAGATACCACTGTACTCATGAAGCTGGTGTACATAGTGTTGGGCTAACTTGGATTCATAAACTTCACAAGTTTCTTGGGTCAGGTGAGTTTTTGTGCTTTTCAGTATGTTTCATAGTCTATCAAAAATTAGTTTGGAACAGAAAAACAATAGAGGAAATAAATGACATCAAAAGATAGTTCTTTGAAAAGATCAGCAAAATTGACAAACCTATAGGTAAACTGACCAAGAAATAAAGACTCAAGTTACTACAATTAGAAATGAAAGAGGGGCTATTCCTCCTGATCATACAAAAATATGGGATTGTAAGGATATACCAAGAACAAAAGATGATAAGGGAATACCAAGAACAACTGTATGCCAATTAGATAAGCTAAATGAGATGGACAGATTTCTGGAAAGATACAAAATCAACAAAACTGACTAAAAAAGAAATAGAAAATTTGAATAGACGTATTATATAACAATATATAACATGAGATTGAATCAGTAATCAAAACTGATTTTGATTACTGTGCTTAGCTCAGTCATGTTTGATTCTTTTCCTCCCCCTGGGCTGTAGCCTGCCAGGCTCCTTTATCCATGGAATTTTCCCAGTAGGAATACTGAAGTGGGTTACCATTTCCTACTCCAGGGGATCTTCCTGACCCAGGGATCGAACCCACATCTCTTATGTCTCCTGCATTAGCAGGAGGATTCTTTACTACTGTACCACCTAGGAAGCCCTTTGAAGAATTAATACCAATTCTTCATAAACTCTTACAAAAAACAGAGGAGAAAACACTTCTCTGATCACTTTATGAGGATAATATTGTGATAAAAGCCAGACAACATCCCAAGAAGAGAAGACTAGAGACTAATATCTCTTATGAGTATAGATGTAAAAAACAATCTTGAAAAACAGGAACAAAAGTTGGAGGACCCACTTTGCAATTTCAAAACTTATTAGAAAGGTACAGTAATCAAAACAGTATGATAATTGGTGTAAGGATACAGATATAGGTCAATGAATAGAATTGAGAGTCCAGAAATACACTTTTACATTTACAGTAAGTTGGTTTCAGCAGGGGTCCTAGAACAATTACATGGGGGAAAGAATAGTCTTCAACAGATGGTGCTGGGACAAGTGTACATCTACATGCAAGATTGAAATTAGACACAAAAATGAACTCAAAATTGACCAAAGACTAAAATATGAAAACAAAAATCATGTACCACATAGGAGAAAACACTAAAAACAACCTACAGAATGGGGGTAAATATTTGCTATCCATATATCTGGTAATGGATTTGTGTTCTATAATGTGTTCTTTTGTAGATGAAGAAGATAAGGACAGTTTGCAGGAACTGGCTACAGAACAGAAATGCTTTGTAGAACACATTCTTTGTACAAAGCCACTACCATGCAGGTAAGGGCCTTCTTGCCCTTGTGAACACAGATAGTAGTTGTTCCAGTAATTCAGGTCCATGGGTATATGTGTATATTACACTCACACGTAGACAGGATTCTTCACCCCCAAAGAATCTGATCTTCAAAAGCTCTCCTCTGCCCACGGCCACTCCACATTGTGTGTCCTCTGTCTCAGAGGTATTTCCCCCATCATAACCCCAGGCTTCACTTGACTAACTCTGCTTCTTCTATCTGATCTTAATATCAGTTCATAGAGGGTTCCCTTGATTTTCCAGAACCCCTTCAAATTCTTTTATTCTTTATCTTTGAAGCACATATTTATATTCATGTTTGTGTTTATTTACTGTCTGTCACCACTACTAGAATATATATGTTTCATGAAGGCAGAGACCATGTTTGTCTGTTTCATACTTTTTTATATATATATAAAATATATTTTTGGCTGTGCTGGGTCTTCCCTGCACCACAGTCTTCTCTAGCTGCACCAAGCAGGGACTATTCTTTGTTGCAGTGTGAGGGCTTCTCATTGTGGTGGCTTCTCTTGTTGTGGAGTACAGGCTCGAGGGGGCGCAGGCTCAGTAGTTGTGGCTTTCTGGGTTCTAGAGCACAGGCTCAATAGTTGCGGCACATGGGCTTAGTTGCTCCAAGGCATGTGGGATCTTCCCAGACCAGGGATCAGACTCGTCTCCTGCAATGGCAGGTGGATTCTCTACCACTGAGCCATCAGGGAAGCCCTGTTTCATACTTTGTTTATACCATCACCTCGTGTCTGTACACTGAAGTGTCTTGACAGGGTGCCTGGGATGTGCTCAGTAAATATTTGATGATTAGAATAAACCAAAATAGGTTCCCCAGGAAAGGGCCTAGAGTGAGTAGAGGAGACCTGAGCAGGGAGTCAGCACTTTCTTCCAAGCAGCGAGTGGAGGACGAGCAACCCAGCCCAGGAGGGAAACTGGAGTAAAGGCCAGAGAGACTGAAAGAGAACCCAGGGAAGGATGCTTGGGAGGAGGCTGTTTCAAAGAGGAGGCAGTGGGCAGCAGCCTCAAATAAGCACAGCAGAGCATTGCAGAGTGGTGATGTGTCCACACTGGACAACATGGGGGCTCATCAGGAACCAGAGAAATGCTTTTGGGGGCAGTAGAGGATAGCACAGGTGAAAAATGGGGAAAATAGGTAATAAAAATCTCATGTATAAACATTTCATAAACAGGTAAAATTAAACAGTGTTGAATACGAATGGATACGTACATAGATAGGAAAGCTATAAAGCAAAACAAGAACCTGAGTATCATAGAAATCAAGTGGAAGGCTGTGGTCAGGGAGAGTCACATGGGAGGTCTAAGGCCCCTGCGGTGTTCTAAGTCTTGGTCTGGAGAGTGGTTGCAGAGTGCACATCTCCTTTGTGTGTATATTTCACACACTTAAAATACAAAATAAAAATTTTAACTTCCCAGACTCCCCCCCACTCACCATCACTCCCCTCCCTCTGCACAATAAGACAACTGAAAGATGTGGCAGGAGAAATAATGCTGCGGGCTCCTGTGGAGAGACTGCTGGCTCTAAAGGGAGAGGGAGTAGGTTAAGGAGAGTGCTTCAGATGGGACAGGTGTGAGCTGTTTATAAGCTGAGGGTAAGTAGACAGTGGGGAGGTCTGTGAGCGCAGAGTCGATAGAGCGGTTCTCAGAAGAGAGGAGAGGGGGCAGAAACAAGCTGTGGGAGTGGGAGGAGCATAAGGGCAGGAGAGGAGCGCACTGGCAGGAAAGACAGCTCCTGCCTGAGGTCCAGTTTTCGGTTTCTTCAGTGAAGTAAGAACCATGACTTGAGAGGAAGCTGCCTGCGGTGCACAGTACAGTGAATCCTGTGACACAGATGCTGGCCTGCATTGAATTTTTAATGTCAGGAAGACACTACTCCAGATTATGAGTTCTTAACTGGGTTGGGTGCTCTGCTAGGTGTGCAGAGGTCCCTGGGGCTTCTGGGCGGGTTGGGGAGGAAGATGCATAGAGAACTGGCTTCATGGTATCATGGTAACTGCTGAGATGACAGCAAGTACCAGGGGGCTGTGGGCTCCTGAGTGACCTTCAAGTCAGATGGCCTCAGGCTGCTGGGTGACAGCTTGATTCAGCCCCATTGGAGCTGTAAGTGTACGGATTTTCCAGTCACCAACTCTGAGATTACTGCACTGATATCATGTCTCAGGCAACTGCTAGCCCAGGCCTGAGAAGGCCACAAACTTCAGCCATGTTGTTGCTTTGGATCCACTGCCTTGGCTGCTCTGCAGTGTAACTATAGCCGTGTATTCTTTTCAGGCAGCCAGCTCCAATTCGAGGATTCTGGATTGTCCCTGACATCCTGGGGCCAACGATGATATGCATCACCAGTACCTATGAATGCCTTGTCAGGCCTTTACTGTAAGTCCCACTCTTGTGTTCCCACACAGCTCTCGTTAATTCTGCAGAATCTTAAGTTGGGATGCTGCCCTTAGTAACCAGACTGAAGATACATGGTTTATGCTCTGGCTTCTGACTCGAGGGTTGGAAGTGGGGTATTTCTGTTGCTCCTGCCATCTCTGGAAGAGTTTATTTTAGGCATAATTTCTGGCATCTCCTTTGGCTAGCAGAGAGTCGAGAGCTTTACTTCCAAGTGTGGAAAGAATACTAAAATACTGAACTCCATCATTAATATGAGTTAGATAGATTTAGTGATTTTAAACTCTGTGTCAGGCTCAGAAGTACTAGCCATTTACCTGCACTGCATCCTATAATCAGAGCAGCGGGCTACAGTCCATGGGGTCACAAAGAGTTGGACACGACTGAGCGACTAAACCACCACCACGCTACAAGGACAGCACTGTTATCCTCATTCCATAGATGAGGGAACAGGAATAGAGAGGTTAAGTAGATGGCTGAAATCATAGGGGACACTGAGAATGAGGCTGCAGAATAAGGCTTTCTGACTTAAAAGTCCACGCTCGCTCTTAATTTCGACATCTCTGCCAGCCTCACAGGCTCATCATAGAATGTGTCATCTCTGGAAGAAAGGTGGTATGCAGCTGAACTCATAATTCTTGTTCCCCTTAAGGAACCCATAGTTAAGCTATTCGTTACCTAGATACCTTCAAGTCGTTTTTCTGCCAGCTCCCTGATATGTAAGTTGTCTATATAAAATAACGTTATTAACAAACTCCCAGGTTTGAATTACTGCAAAGTCAGTCACTTGCCAAGCTGTTCAAGTCTTCATTCTTTCAAGCTTTCTGAAGTTATTGAGAGTTTCTGTTACATATTATAGTTTCTTAACCCTCAGAATTCTGGATAGATGTGACAGGTTTCCTATACGTAGAGCAAGTATCTCCATGGTCAATTTTATTTATTTTGCAGAAGCACAGTCCATCCAGCGTCTCCTCCCCTGCTTTGTACCCGAGAAGATGTTGAAGTGGCAGAGTCTCCCCTCCGTATTCTGGCTGAAACCCCGGATTCCTTTGAAAAGCATATTAGAAGCATTTTGCAACGTAGTGTTGCAAATCCAGCATTTTTGAAGTATGGAATTTAGGGCATATCAGTTTGTTTGTTTGTTTGTTTTTAATTTATGGCTGTGTTGGGTCTCCATTGCTACATGTGAACTTTCTCTAGTTTCAGTCAGTGGGGACTTATTACGGTGGCTTCTCTTGTTTCAGAGTACGGGCTCTACTGCACAGGCTTTAGTAGTTGGTGGTGCTTGGGCTTAGTTGCACCGCGGCATGAGGGAATCTTAGTTCCCGGACCAGAAATGGAACCCATGTCCCCTGTACTGGCAGGCAGACTCTTACCCACTGGACCACCAGGGAAGTCCCAGGGCATATCAGTTTTAAAAAGTGCCTCCCTTCTCTGTAATTGTTCTTCATCCTCTTTGTCCTCAGCTGTGTTCTTTTCATATACTTTTTATTATGTTGGGGTTGGAAGCAGCACAGGGCACCTTTAATCAGCTAGTGAGAACAGGGAGAGAACAGATACCAGGAGGCATTTGAGAAGAATAAACAGGAACTGTAAAAAGTAGTTATGTCATGAGTCTGTTTTCAGTTGTTTTACTCAACTAAGGAAAGTAATGATAGAATTTTTTTTAAGATCATCTGAAAAAGATATGGCTCCTCCTCCCGAAGAATGTCTTCAGCTCATCAGCAGAGCCACCCAGGTGTTCAGAGAACAGTACATTCTAAAACAGGACCTGGCGAAGGAGGAGATTCAGCGGAGGTAGGACAGCCTCTGTTCACAGACCAATCAGTCCCTGGCTGGTACCCGGCTTCTGATTAAATTTCCTTTTGTTCTTGAAGGGTGAAATTGTTATGTGACCAAAAAAAGAAACAATTAGAAGATCTCAGTTACTGTCGAGAGGAGAGGTAAGTGCCAAGACCAGAGAGGAAGCAAACAGTTCAGCTAGACTGGAGCTGGAGCTCTCCCTAAAGACAGTGAGCGACATTAGCGTCTTCACCATCATGGTGGACTCCTAGAGACTTGCTTTTTATGCCATTAGGAAAAGTCTACGGGAAGTGGCTGAGCGCTTAGCTGACAAATACGAGGAAGCCAAGGAAAAACAAGAAGACATTATGAACAGGTCAGTGGGCTGTATAAACTGCATAACGTTCAGTTCCCCACTCAGGTACTACTAGTGTTACAAGTTCTCAGGTGCTGGACACTCCCTGTGAGGTGTATCCTACAGGACACAGTGCACTGATGCTTTCCCCAAACCCACCGTGGAAGGCCCTCCTTCACAAGCACCAGATTCCTATATTAGAAGCTTTAGTTTGGATTGTGTTCCTCCTAAGGAGCTGAGATCTTAAGCTGCAACGTTTGCTTATTACTTTACTTCTTGCACAGGATGAAAAAAGTACTTCACAGTTTTCACTCTCAGCTCCCAGTTCTCTCTGACAGTGAGAGAGACATGAAGAAAGAACTACAGCTGATACCTGATCAACTTAGACATTTGGGCAATGCCATCAAACAGGTAGGAATGGATACAAGGTGGCTACATTTGGTTGGTACTTCTTAAAGTGTTCCTTCTACAGAAAATAATTTTGTCAACTGTAAAAAGAATAGGCTAAAATAACTATTATGAAAATGTGTAGCAAACCACAGCTAAAGTGTCTGTGTTCTTTTTGATATTTAAGGTTACTATGAAAAAAGACTATCAACAACGAAAAATGGAAAAGGTACTGAGTCCTCAAAAGCCCACCATTACTCTCAGCGCCTACCAGCGAAAATGCATTCAGTCCATCCTGAAGGAGGAGTAAGTAGTACTACTAATCAGCTATTACTGCAAGGTAGTTTACTTTGCAGAATGTCAAAATTCAACCTTTCTTTGCCCAGATAAGAGCATTTGACAGTTTGCAAGTCAAGTAATTACCAAGACAGGAGGTCTATGATAGTGATAAATAAGGATTTAAGAGATGAGTATGGAGGGAGTGTCAAAATGGCTATCTTTCTTTGTAATTCTGTTGGGTGATCCAGGTATTCCCCAGTGAATATGTTCAAAAGTATTTCCAGTAGTTGCACTACTGTATTTGCTGCTGCTAGCCTTAAATGAATTACCATTACCATACATCTGAAACCTTAAGCCATTAATTTTAGCAAAACACTTCTAAGATATTTCAACATTATTAAATTCTTAAGAATCAATATTAATGGCTTATTAATTCATTGTATTCCCCCAAAGTGAGTAACTGTATGATTTTACAGGGGTGAGCACATAAGAGAAATGGTGAAGCAAATTAACGACATCCGAAATCATGTAAACTTCTGAACCACCAAGAACAGACTTACATCTGAAGTTAACACATGTGAAAGCTTAATCTCATTGTAAAATGAACAAGTAGCACTAATTTATAAAGAAGCAGGTGCCTTGTTAGCATATCAGTCTCATAATTTATAAAGAGGCATTCTGGATGAACTTTGGTGTGATTGTACATCACTTTTTATACTGTTCTATAATTAACTGAATAAATTCTTGTATTTAAAAAAAAAAACCTGAGATTTTGAGCTACACACTGCCAGACCTCCATAAACCCTACTGAGTTTTCTCTGTATTTGAGCAAGAATAAAAGCTGCAGCTTAAAGTATAGCAACACCAGAAATGTGACTCTGAAGAGAGACAACCCTCAGATTCAAAGAAAAAGGCCACACAGTATAGTAGGCAGCAGCTTTTTTAATTTGAACACTTTCTTCTTAAGGAACACCTCCAGTACAGTTAACAAATGGTTATACCTGAAATCTGCTCAGAGTGGAACTCAGGCTCCACGGTTGCAAGGCCACCACTGGCTCACTTCCATGACAGGCAGTATTACCTTTCAGAGCTGAGTTGGACTGTGCTGTGTCCCGGTACATGTCACTGATGGGTGTGAGGTGCACGTGTAGGATCTCAAATGGAGCAACAGAGAGCTTGGTATACAGTATATGATTTTGTCCTTTAGCTTTAGGTAGTAGTTTTATACCTGCCAAAGATGAGTTCTGAAAGGTAATACTATACCTGCCTAGAAATGGGTAAGTGACTGCCAATGAAAAGCCACATGGTAAGGTAGGTTACAGGTAAGGGGTAAAATCGGGTTAGACATGCGTGGGAACGTGTACATGGACTGAATACAAGCACAGGAACACTTGTGAAACCCGACCTTTTCGTTTGTCTTGGCGGGCTAAACACTGCCTTCCAAATCAGTTTCCCATTTATACAGAAAACCCAGTTTAAAGAGGTGTTTCATACCAGAAAGAGATTGTTAACAAAACCTAGTCTGTTCGTTTTTCTAGCGGATTTTTCTCAAAAAAGTGGGTTCCAGCAATTTGCATCTGCCACTGTAAAGACTGCTTACACTTTCCTCATGATTTTATTGGCCCAGAACCATCTTATGGAGAAAAACATGAGCAAGGTGGCCAGTCTCAGCCTAGCAGTTCCCTGGGAGCTGTAGTTCAGTTCATTCAGGAAGATTATGAATTATCCGCCTTGATTTACTACAGTGCCAGTTTTACAATCTAAAACAAATGAGCTTGGAGTTTATCCAAGGAACTGATCTTACACTTACATAATTTAAAGTGATTGATTGCATTTTTGGAATTAATAAAAATTCCCTGTAATTCAATGAGGATACATGTTTCCTTTAAAGGAAACAAAGTACCCCTTTATACAAAAGGACTTTAAACCAATTAAAATGTTTCATGCATGCAAGCCTACAGCACTCTTTCCATAATTAGTATTTACTTTCAAGTTCATAATCATGAATGTAAGACTACAGCAGTAGCCCAAGGAATGAGGTATGTAGGCCATATCTTGTCTTACGGAAGACACAGAAATGATCTTTAGGGCTAGTTCATTATGACTTCATTTATAACCGACAATTCAAGTTGTAGGTTTACTTGAGCCAAAAATCTACCTAATCCACTTAATTCCCACATAGTTCCTTTAAGAACTCATTACTACACACCACCAATCACAAAGAGTACTTGAAAACAAGAATTTTTACTTTTGAACCACCTGTATGATGAATTATTGATAAAACAGCATAGCCTTCCACTGGCTAACAGTACTTGCAGGTAAACAGTGAACACACATCCATTCTTGTGCTTTCTGCAACACTTCATAAGGCTACGGCAAAGACAACCTGTCCACTGACGCTTTCTCCACACAGGAACAGAATTTAACCTCATAGAAATGACAAAGCAGATTTCCAAACTGATGAACTAGGTGGGTTTCCCCCAACTTCACCATAAGCATCATCACACTCCAGGTCTAAAATACAAAAGAAAAATACAAAACAGGTATCTGCCAAACCTAGTTAATCACCATTTTTGTATCTGACACTTTTGAAACAAATAGTACTCAAATCCACTGATTCAAATTGAAAATAAAATAAGCAGCAGACTTATACATTTATACTAGGTGTTGTCAGACATAGCTTGTTTTATTAATATTTCTTCCACTGATCCAATAACTGAAACAGTTTTCAAGAGTAGATGGTGCGGGTTCAGCTTGACCCTGATACCTGTGGGTCCACGAAATTTACCAGGTAGCAGAAAAAGTGCTTCCAAACAGTTTCTTGTGCTTTTCCTTTAACCTCAACTTCCAATACATACAGCCCCAGCCAAGTTTTCAAATTCTCGTAATTAATTCAGTTCCACCTGAATTGGTTTTGTTTGCCACCGTCTTATGGTTCTCAGGCAAGTTTCAGTAGCATTTAAGGTCCTCCAACGCAAGATAAAATGGTTTAAAAAAAATACAGAGCTAGGAAATACAGTCACTAGCCAATGGCCTGCTCTCAAACTTCATATTTTAATATAAAATATTCATACCGCATACTACACCTGTCTGCTAGCTGAATACTGTTACTGATGAACTCTATCTAGACAACAGGAAAAAAAATTCTCTCTTCCAACATCTATGAACAGGAAATGTCATTTCAAACACTATTAGAAGGGTGCTTTAGGGCAGGGAAATGTCGGATAAAGCAGGCAAGGAAACAGCACTTTCTCCGTCACCAAGTCTGATCCTATACTCGCTGGAATCCAGTCTGGAGTCTGGTTAGTGTTCCCATTTGAAAGGTCTTTTTGCTGCAAGTTAACCTGGCTGTTTGCTGTTCCTGTGCTGCACAGTTGCCTCCCACTAGAATTAAACATTTCTCCAGTCTTCCTTTTTGTGTGTGTGACTTCTTCAGTTAAGAGTTAAATAATAATTAATGTTGCTCTAAAGATGAGTTAAAAACCCAAAGTGCAGGCTAGAGTCCTGCCATGAGGGTGTCATGTCTCGGGGAGCTGGTTAATGTCTGTCAGTTTGGTGTCATTCAGAATTGCCCGGATTCTCTCCAAGGAGTCCGCCTGTCGGATCCGCTCTAATTGCACCTAGAGAAATAACGCAGTGACATAAGTGCCGGTGGCTCTTGGTTGACTTTCTGGTTTACTGTGATTGGTTTAGCTGAAATGGAGATTAACTCACCAGAGACAAGTCACTTCAAAGAAGGCAGCAAGAACAATTAAATTCAAAAAACAATTCCCAGGAGGTTCAAGAGGGAGGGGACATATGTATACCTATGGCTGATTCATGTTGATGTTGGGGGAAACCAACACAAACACAATACTGTAAAGCAACTACCCTTCAATTAAAAATAAGTTTTAAAAAGATTAAAATAAAAACTAACTAAAAAACACTTCCCCAAAGCTGCTGTGTAACAGACCCAGTGTTAGGTGCTGGGACTATGGAGATGAGTGAGACCTGATCCCTGAGAAGCCATAGTTCAGTTGAGGAAACAAACAAGCTTTACAGAAATTCAGCACAATATACTAAACACTATGCCTGGGGACTCAAAGAGGGTTCCATGGGGAGGAAAAAGCTAATGAGCAGGGCCTTGGAAGAAGGAACAAGGGGGCAATGAGACAAGGATGCTTCCAGAGGGAACACCATGTTGGGTGCCAGGAACCACAAGTAGTTTTTAAAAATTACAACAGAGTATAAAATGTAAGGTATAGAGCTATAGGCCTGGTTGGGAAAAATCTTACATGCCATATAAGGGCTTTACATACCACCCTTAAGGGCAGCAAGGAGGAAGAAAAAAGGGACAAGTGTGAGGAACAATGGAGGGACAGGTTTCCAGCTGAAATGACCAGGCAGGAATATGGGGCAGGGGAAGCCACAGTCTCTAGGTTTTGTCAGAGGTTGAGTCAGGGATTAGAAAATCCTCCTGGAAGCCAAGAACCCCAAAAGTGCCTCCTCGGTGTTCCATCTAGGGGTTTCCCAAATGACTTACCTGAAGGGTCTGAGAAAGCTTTACGAAATCTCTCTGCACTTGTTCACTGACATCTAGTTCAGTCTGCAACCTCTGAGCTTTGTTCTTCTCTTCAAACATCAGTTGTTCGACAGTAACCTAAAAAATACAAGTTTTGAATGAGGATTAATGCTGGAAAGCCACAGATCAGTCACTCAGGAAACCTGGGCAGCACTTGTTTCCTACTGCGAGAGAGGAAAGATGGTGCCTGTTACGTTCCCATATCCTGTTAGTCTCCCTTTATTTCTGTCTTCACAAAGCAAGGGTGCAAGCTGCTTAAGCTACCTGTTCTAGATGCTAAAGTGAATCAAGTATTAAAGCCAAATTAAAATGAAAGTGCACGCCCCACCTCTCACCCCCAGCCGCCCACTGATAATGATTAATCATCAAAAAGCAGCTGTTGTTAAGATCAACAGCTATCACAGCAACAGGGAGAGAAACTTTAGGGCTTTTCTCTAACAATCATGACAGTTAAGCATCTGCCAGGAAAATCCTGAGTCAGCCTTCGGCAGCCCTGCTATCTCCAGTCTTCCTGACAAACCTCCACCAGGACCCCGTGCGTGTGAGCCTTTCTAAAAACAAAGGACTATCAAAAAACACAAACAACATTTTTACACTTAAAGGTGAGACCACAGCCCCCCTGAAAGCAAACTTCCCCCACAACTAGCCCCATGCACTTGTATTCTAACAGGACTAATCAGAATGTGGGCAGCAAATACAATTCAATGCACCATTGGATAAAATCAATCGAATGGAATGGCGCTTCCACAGCAGTGTCTCTGGTGCCAAGTCTGGTTCATGGCCTTCAGCCAGCGGGGCCTGTGACAGAGACCTAACCAAGCCCTGAAGAGAAATCCATTTTCTCCCTGAAGCGGAGAGTCGCCAGCTTTCAGAAGGGGGCTCTTTTCAAAGGAGCAGAGCTTCTTTTTAAATAGGGAAGATGTCATCCTACATCCTTTACATTGTTGTGGGGGGGTTTTATACTATTTATTTATTAGGCTGGGCCAGGTCTTAGTTGTAGCATGCAAACTCCTAGCTGTGGCAGGTCGGATCTAGTTCGCTGACCAGAGGTCGAACCTGAACCCCTGCATTGGGAGCACAGTCTTAGCCACTGAACCACCAGTAAAGTCCCTTTTTTTTTTTTTTTTTTTTTCAATGCAACTACCAACAAAAATGTTTCACCTTAGCAGCAGTTTCTTTCTTGAGCTGTTCTTCCAACGTCATTTTCATCTCCTGAAGACTCTCGAGCTGTTGAGACTTCTCTCTTAATGTGGACTCCAACTGTAAAATTAAGAAGGAAAAAGCTGAAACACAGCAACTCCCTGCAGGTGACAGCACACCTGCCAGAGGAGCCTGCAGCCTGAAGAACTGCACCTAAATGCTCATCCTCCTAGGCCTTGGATATTGGCTATGCTTGGAATCCTCTCCTTACCCTCTGATATCTGTGGATTTTCAATTTATTCTTCAAGACCTATTGTTTCTTTTATTAAACGTTTATTAGGTACCTCCTACTTGCTGCAGGAGAGACAGGTGTGTAAGTTAACCGTGGCATATGAACATGGATGAAGAAGCACTTAACTCTGCCAGAAAAGTTGGCAAGGGCTTCCTTGAAGAGATGACATCTGACCCTTAAAGGGGCTGTAAAGGGGAGAAGGTGGAGAGAGACTCCAAAAGGAAGGAGCTGACATATAAAAACAATGAGTTAAGGAACTGAGCTGAGTTCTTGCTACCTCACAGCACAGGGTGCTGGCCCTGGAGGCAGAGGCCCAAGAGGCAGTGGTGAGGCAAGGGAGCCCAACCAGGCTAAGGGAACTACTGAAGGGTTTTAAACCAGACTGGCTCACTGCTGCTGCTGCTAAGTTGCTTCAGTCGTGGCCAACTCTGTGCGACCCCATAGACGGAACCCCACCAGGCTCCTCTGTCCCTGGGATTCTCCAGGCAAGAACACTGAAGTGAGTTGCCATTTCCTTCTCCAATGCATGAAAGTGAAAAGTGAAAGTGAAGTCGCTCAGTCACATCCAACCCTCAGCGACCCCATGGACTGCAGCCTACCGGGCTCCACCATCCATGGGACTTTCCAGGCAAGAGTACTGGAGTGGGGTGCCACTCACAGTCAAGTTTATAATCTTTAAAGATCACCTTGGTTTCAATACAAAAATGAATTGGAAAGGGATACATTTTGGAGGCAGGGAAAGAAGTTAGGCTGTTACAATGAGTCAGGCGAGCACTGAAGTCAACCCAAACAGTGGGAGTGGGAAAGACAGACACATTGGGACATTGGCGACTCCTGCCAGCACAACCTTGATAGCACAGGGGGGCCGAAGCCAGATGGCAGTGGGTGGAGGAATGACTGGGAGGTCAGGTAGTGGAGATGACTCTTTCAAGAACTCTGGGCATAAAAGGAAGAGAAAGATTGGTAGCTGGAGAAAGAAGTGTAATTCAAAGAGAAACTTCTCCCCTCTTTACTAGGAGACCTCTAAGCGTGGTTATGCAAAATGGAAAAAAACAATCAACACGTAGAAGTTCAAGGCCCACAGTGAAAGAGGAAGACAGCGAAGATGCCAGGAAAAGACGCGAGTGGTTCAGTCAAAGCACATGTGCAGTGACAGAAGACTGGTCAGAATCAGGTCATCCTTTCTTAAGATGCAAGAAAGAGAAGACTGGGAGGAAAAAGGCAAACATGTTACTGTGGAGGCAAGAGCTGAAGATGGTCCTGCTTACGATAGGGGTACAAAGCCATCATGAGGTGAGGTGAGGTGAGTGGTGACTGAACAGCCACTGCAGGGAACGTAAGGGAACAACTAAGAACAGATGAAAAGCTACTGAGCAGCACGTGGCAGCAGGAGCAGGCATGTTACTCCTTCCAGTGGTCCGAGAGGCAGAGAAGGTGGACACCAGGATTAGTCTGGGGTTGGGCATATCAAGGAAGGTCAGCAGAAAGACAAGGTATGAGTAGGCTTGCAGGCACTGGGGGGAGACTAGCTAAAGAGACAAGCCCTGTCAGACGCCGCTTAGAAGCAAAGAAAGCAAAGTCATGAGGAAGCTGCTAAAACCAGAAGAAAAGGAAAAGTTCAAGGAACTGAAGGTCTGAATAAGGTTCTCAGACAGATAAACCTATAGGATAAAGGGCTAGAAAGATGGTAGACTGGAGTCAGGAGATATGAGCCTGGAGTAAGACGTCAGAAGTGGGGCAAGGTGCAGGCAGGAGTGTGGGAAGGAAGGGCTGGGTGGAGGTAAAGGTCACTGACTCAAGGAATTATGAGGCCAGTGAACTGAACTGAGGTCATTTTACCAGAAGGTGTTCATGATGTCTTAAGAGATGTAGACTAAGCCAGGTAGAAAACATCACCTCCTGTTTGTAACAGACTTCATATGTATTTCCATGGTAGCTTTAAGTACGTATCATGTTAAGACCATGCCTTGGGTGGTCCAGTAGTCAAGACTCCATGTGCCCAATACAGGGGGCCAAGGATCGATCCCGGTTCAGGGAATTAGATCTCACATGCCACAACTAAGACCCAGCACAGTCACTTAAACCAGCCAAATAAATATCCTTTAAATAAAGAAAAGACCATGCCTTGCTTGTCTTCCCACCGCAGTGGAAGCTCCAGACTAAGTCACATCTCAGTCTTCCCTGTATCTCCTCCCGTCAACACAGAGCAGGCTCTCATCAAATGGTCTCTACCATCATCACGTCCATATTCCACTATACTTTTCCCGGGAGTTCCTTGAAGGCAGGGACTATGTTCTAACTATGCTTTATTCCTGGAGTCTAGCATGGTAGGATTCAATAAATACCTACTAGCTGCTGACAGAATCAATTTGAAACTCATGAAACTCACCTGTCCTTTTTCTACTTTTATTCTTTCTAATTCAGCTTTTAGGCTAGAGATGGAAGCTAGGAGAAAAAAGGAGACATGTTAGCATTTATTGATTATTTTGCATTTAAATCTTAAAATGCCCTTTTGTACCACAGCTCAATCTCACAACGGAAGGAGTCAAATGTACTGAACACAGTGGGTAGGGTGGTGGTGGGGGACCAACAGCCCCTTCTCACAATTATCCCCAACCAATCAGCATAACATTCAAGCTCATGTCAAAGTCAGAGCACACACAAATGAACACCATGGCATAAACTATCTCTGCCTCAAATACCGACACTTCACTATGTGGTGGGGTGGGGGCAGAGTAACCCTGGCAGAAGTCTACTAACACTTCTAAGTTCCGAAGGAACTGCCACCCATCTTCTCACAGGCTCCAGTGTCTGGATTCAAGTCCTGAGTTCCCTGTCTGTTTAGTAACTGCCAGAGAGGCCACCAGAGCTCCTAAAAAGATGAGTTTGGGTTTTTTTTTTAAACTCCTTATCAGGGGCTATATCAGAACATGTGGGAAAAGGGACTGAGTCCCTTACTTAGTTCCTTCCTATACTTTTTGTTTTCTACATTCCAAGACTATGTACTACTTCTTATAACCAGAGAAAAGTTTTATTTAGTGCTTCCAATTCTAAACTACATCACTTTTATCTTCACCTATTTCTTCTTTGCAGTTTTCTATTTCTAGCTGCAGAGTTTCTTCAAGGTTTTCTTTTAAACACTGTTCTGCTTGAATCTGCTCTTTTAGGAAAAGTATTTCAGCCTTCAGCTTTTCTTCCATGTGATCTGCTGCTGTCCGCACATTAATGATATTCTCACGGTATTTTAATACCAACTCCCGGAGTGCCTGGATCCAAGAAACAAATAGTTACTGGGTTTTTAAGGGTGAAAGAAAATAAACAAAAAAAGCTAAAGATTTTCTGCAACCAGAACTTCAAATATTATTTTAGACACTTCAAAACTTAGGACTTGGAACCCAACCCATTCTTGGCTTCAAGAGGCAGGTGTCATGCCATGTTAATATTCAGTATGTTACAGAAATAAGATAACATTGCCAACCAAAAAATGTGTATTGTGAACTACATATTTTTCCCTCAAAACTGTTTCATAAATGGAAAAATTAAAATGTTGGATGACTTACAATGTGGGGTTCACTATGAATAGCTTAGACATTTCCACTATTATCTGCTTAAATTTGAGAGGAGTTAGTGAATGAGGACCAAAAAGACTGCAACTCAGAAGCAAGTGTGAACTCCAAGACAACAAAATATACTTATTTATTTATTTATTCATTCAAGTAAACACTTGTTGAACATCTACCACAAAGGCAAAGTACTGTTAGGTCTGAGGCAAGCATGCAATGAGAGGCTTTCTAAAGTGATCAGCTGTTTTTCTGTAATAAATTCAGTTTAAGTCTTATTTTACTTTTTCCCTAAATTGTAGTTGTCTTCTAAAAACCCTCCCAATTATATCCTAAAGCCAACCCTACAGTAAAAACTGGGATTCTTAGATAACTACCAAATGTATATAAATTAAAGAACAGCAGGAAAAAAAAAAAGTAAATGAAAATCTGTATCAAGAAAAATTTCATTAAGATTTATTAAAGAATCAAGCTTTACAGGCTAGACTGGTTATAGCCTTCAAAGATTCTGGGAGTTTCTTAAAAATCTAGGTATTAAAAGTCTCTATAGAATATGGAAGAGAGAAATCTTTCCTGCCAAGAGAAAAGTTTGACAAGGAAAGTGGTATACTGACAGCAAAAGTAGACAGGTCCCAAAAACTTTCTCCCTGATGATATCAGTCACCAGTTCAGAAAGGACAGAGAGCTCTTCAGAGTGTCAGTAACCTGAGCTGAGACCACAGGTTGGGGGAGGGCAGGGAAAGGAGAGGGAGACAGCAAGGAGCTAAAAGGAAGGGCAGGCAATGGAGCCTGTGTAAGTAAGTAAATAAGAACAAAAAATAAGTCATGTTAACATCTATACAAAAAAACAGAATGAGGTCCAAACAGTAGGGGATCAATCTGTAGGGCAGGATTAGGAAACACTGTTACTTACAAAGCTATAAACCTCTGTAATATTTGACTTTTAAAAATTTAACAATTATAAATTTCTTAAAAAAAAAAAAAAGACCAAAAGATTTTACAAGACATATTTTTCTATTTTGAGAGTTGCTTTATGAAATCTCATCTTTGCCTATTCAATTTATGTTTACTTGGATTTAGCCCAAGATGATCTTTTTCATATACTGAAAGATTTTTAAACATGAATATGAAGGCTGGAAAAAGTTGAGATAGTTATGAATGCCTCAAGAAACTTCAGGCTGCGCAGCCCTGATTCACCCAACCACAAAAGAATGGAAGTGACCAAGTGTTATAAAAGTTATCAGAAGACAGGAGTGTGCTGTATCCTAAGTGCTATATAGAAAACCTGACATCACAAGAAGCCAGCATGGAGACTCCCTTCAAATATTTCATTTCTAGTGCATTCTCAATTATCCTGCAAGGATAACAGAGACCTTCAATTTGGCAAAGGATTCTTAGATACAGCACTGAAAGCATAAGCCAACAGAAGAAAAGGAGAGATAAACTGGACTTTATCAAAATTAAAAACTTTTATGTTTCAAAGGACACCATCAAGAAAATGAAAAATACAATCCACAAAATGGGAGAAAACACCTGTAAATCATTTATTTACCTGAGAAGGTACTTATATCTAGAATTTATAAAGAACTCTAATAACTCAAAAAAATAAAAAGCAAACAACCCAATTTAAGCAAAGGATCTTAAAACAGGCATTTCTCCAAGGAAGATATAAAAATGTCCAATAAACATATGAAAAGATGCCCAATAGCCATCAAGGAAATGCAAATTAACCTTAGGGAAATGGAAATCAAAACTACAATAAGACACCATTTCACACCCTCTAGGATGGCAATAATCACAAAGTGAGATAACAATGATTGTTAGTGAGAATGTGGAGAAATGACCCAGCAAATCCACTCCTAGGTTTAAACCCAAGAGAAATGAAAACATATGTCCACACCAAAACCTATACGTGAATGTTTATGGCAATATATTCATAGTCCAAAGTGGAAACAACCCAAATGTCCATTAGTAGACAAATGGATAAACAAAATGGCCATATAGTAGAGTATTATTCGGTCATAAAAACGAATGAAATACTGATAACATGCTATATGACATGAATGAACCTTGAAAACAAAAAGATATATGAAAGAAACCAGACACAAAAGACCACAAATTGTATGATTCCATTCATATGAAAGAAAGGACAATCTATAGACAGAAACTAGATTAGTTGTTGCTTAAGGCTTGGGGAGGAAGGGTTAAATAAAAGGTAAGGGGATTCTCTTTGAGGTTATGAAAATGTACTAAAAATGACTGTGATGATGGCTACACATCTGAGAATATATTTTAAAACATTGAATTGTACACTTTAAACGGGTAAATTATTTGGTAAGTGAATTATATCTCAATAGTCTTTTTTTTTTTAATTTTATTTTTGGCCACATTTCCAGTTGCATCCATGTGGCTGCAAATGGCACTATTTTGTTCTTTTTTATAGCTGAATATTTTCCATTGTATATTATGTACCACATCGTCTTTACCCATTCATCTACAGACTGACATCTGGGGAGTCCCCAAGTCTTGGCTCCTGTGAACAGCATTGCTATGAACATAGGGGTGCATGTATCTTTTTAAATCACAGTTTTGTCCAAATATATGCCCAGGAGTGGAATTGCTGGATCATATGAAAACTCAATTTTTAGTTTTCTGAGGAACCTGCATACTGTTCTCCACAGTGGCTGTACCAACTTACATTCCCACCAAAGTGCAGAAGGGTTTCCTTTTCTCCACACCCTCTCTAGCATTTGTTATTTGTAAACTTTTTTAAAAAGAATTTATAGACATTTCAGAAAATGTACTTGTTTACATTTTTGATCATACAGAAAACAAGTTACCTCCATAGTGTCTGGGAAAATGAAGTCTTCTGCTTGTTGTAATGACACATGCAAGCTATGCTTTCCCTGAAGACTGTCATTATCTTTCTGTAACCTCACCAGTTCTTCTGAAACCTGTTCCCGTGACTGCATCAGCACTGCCTAAAATAGAAACAGACACTAATCACAGCCAGAAAGGTAAATCCTGTCTGCTGATAACTGCACCAGCGAAAAACAAAGGTCAAACGAAATAACGGCTGAGGATGGAGGGTATATGACAAAGCTCTGTAAGACTCACAGAGACTTACTGACTTACAGCCATTACATATATTCAAGGGGATAGGAAATGAAGCAAGTACCTGAGCTCATTCTCCACTGTTTCTATCAAAAGCTTGAAGGTAATGAATTTCTTACCCCACATCCCTAGGACCAGCATCTCTAGCTCAATGGAAGAGGTTTACATAATTGAGACTTGTATCAAACACAGTGCGTATTCCAAGACAACTCCTATTTCCTCACAGCACGCATCCCATAGGAGGTAGGGAGAAACAAAAAGCAGTGACTTCGTCTTTCATTACACACATATATGTTCAAGCTCAGGACCACTGTGAGTGGCCCAAGGACCCCAAATATTAGGAAATACAGGGCATTTGAGGAGCTCATTCTTAAAATGGAACATGTTTTTACTTTTTCTGCTGGCTGATGTATAGAACAATTTTAGGTATTTCCTGTGAATTTATATCAATATAAAAGTTAGTCAGCTAATTTGAGTATAACATACAACTGCAGATACAATTCTGTAAAAGTATTTCTGATAATTTTTAATACTAACCATTGAACTTAAACATACACTTAACAAGATTACTCCACAAGATTACATTTGTTTAGCAGCTACTATTCTAACCAAGCGTTTTACTACCTATGGGAAACAGATATAACCAAGAGACTGCCCTAGAGAAGCTCATGGTACAGTGGAGGAAAGACAAGTAAACCCAGAAATACCCAACCATACTACAGGTGCTACAACAGACAAGGGTACAGCAGTGATAAAAGGACAAAGGCCATCTAATTAGCAGAGAGGGTTCAAGAAGATTTCCCATAGAAGGTGACCACTGCATCCTGAAGGACAAATAGGCTGCTGGTAGGGAAGGCAAGGTCATGCAAAAGTTTTGGTTAATTCTACCGGCTCTTATTTATTTCAGACCAGAATGGCACCTTATGCTTAATTTCAACCCACTTACAGCAAAATATTAGCACTCTACTACCTTTTGGATATGAAAGAAGGGAAAAGAGAATATGTTTATACTTGTTTATTATTGTAACAAGGAATACAGAAAGATAAACCAAGAATACTAGTAAAATATCATGTATGGGAGTAGGTGGGAACTGAGTGCAAGGATGAGGGAATGGCAGTGAAATTTCTAAGTGATTGCATATGCTTATAGTTCTGATTTATGAACCATGTTGCTGGTTCAAAAAACAAAAAAGTAAATCAAAAAAGAAGAAAATCAAAAATGTAATACACAGCTCCATTTGCTTCTGCTTGTATTCAAACTGATAACACCACCACAGAGAAAAACCAATTCAAGTAATTTTTGAACACAGACTGTAAATCCTCACCTAGGATACATTCTCAGGGTAAAAACAACTACAGTTGTTCTTTGGTATCCACAGAGTATTGGTTCCAAGACACACCCCCATACCAAATTTGAGATACTCAACTCACTTACAGCCAGCCCTCTGCATCTACATACGCGGACCCAATGGATATAGAGGGCCAACAAAGAAATGCTGAACTTCACTTAATAGTTTTGTTGTTGGTAACAATATTAATGTAGTCATTCTAAAACTACTGTGTCCCCATCTTAACCAAGAGATTGAACTTAATGTCACCAACAATGAAACCACCCATCATAACATGCCTCTTGTTATGAACTTTCCACTGAATCATTTCATCCATGTAGTATTCTTTCCAAAATGTCTGACCATGTGGAAATAATCAGACAAATACACTCTACAAGGCAAATGATCTGGACTCTTATTAACAATGTTAATGTCGTAAATGCTAAAGGAAAAAACAAGAAGTGGGTGACTATTCTAGATTAAAAGAGAATAAAGTGACATGACAACAAAGTAACAATATGTGATCTTTGATGGGTTCCTTGATCAAAAAGTAAAACCAACACTAAAACAATCAAGGGCTTTGGGGACAAGGGTTACATTTTAAGCATATAATAACAGTATTGTGATTATGTAGAACAACTTCTTTGTTCTTTGGAGATACATACTGAAATATTTAGGAGTGTCATGATGTCTACAACTTACTTTCAAATGGCTCAGGAAAAAAAAACAAATACACATGTACATTATATAACATACATATATATGCAAGAAAGACTGAGTAACAACTGGAAGCATATAAAATGTGGCAAAATATTAACTGGTAAGCCTAAGTGAAGATCTTATGAGTGTTGACTCCATAAACATAAACATCTCTAAGTTTGAAAAATTTCAAAACAAACAGTGGGAGATATCAAGATTCCAACCATTACCATAGCTACTCTTCTCTGAAGAGAAGAAATTGAATAATGAAACTATGCCAGCATTTAACTGTTTTTGAGGTCAGATTATTACTTCATAGTCTCTAATTAATGAAAAGACATGAAACTCTCTCCAGTCAATGTTGAGAATGAGATGTTCCTCAACAGACCAGAGCTGGTATTCAGGGGTCAGCTCAAGGCCATTCATATACTGACCCAATGCCCCTCAAAAACAATTACCATACAACCTAGGGTTTGTGTGTTTTCCTGTCATCCCTGGAGGAGATGGAAAAGAGGCAACTCTGCTGGATCACTCCAGCAGGACCAATAATGCTGTAATTTACAAAGGACTGTCAGACGCAGGGCTCCAACTGAGAAAAAGGAAGAACAAGGCAAATGGAGCCTGCCTGGGGAGGAGGAGGCCCAAAGCTGGAGAATAATTCTGCAGAGGTTCCAGGCAGCTCTTCTTTGGGAAGCTGTCTGTTCCTATTCCTCTCAAAATTGACAGCCTTCTGAAGGAAGTTCTCCATTACTGTAGCAATTATGATGCACTTTTATCATATCATAACTCCTATGAAATTACTGAGGCTTTTTGGCTTTTTTTTTAATAAGTCAGCTGTCCAGGAAAAGCACAGTAGCTGCTCAAAAGCTGTACCTCCTAGGGCTTTGAGAGGTTAACTTTTAGCTTGTATTTATAACTGAAAATTAAATGCTGGTCCATAGTTCATTTTGTTTAGATTTCTCAAATCAAAGAAAAGTAAGTTAAAGGTGATCATTTTTTTTAATGAAGAGGTAAGTTTAAATAAAGAATAATCTCTTTACACAATCTTGTTCATTACTAATGTTCTGTAGGCTCTGAAGAACATAACAGGAACCACTTTGGCCAGGAAGATAAAGTCACATCAAAGATTATTTCAAGGTAGAATGCATTTAATACGTTGTTGTTAAGTCACTAAGTCGTGTCCTACTCTTTGAGATCCCATGGACTGCAGCATGCCAGGCTCCTCTGTCTTCCATGATCTCTTCGAGTTCACTCAAAATATTTACCATAGTTAATGTTTATTTAATTGTTAACTTACCATTTGTTCCTGAACATCCCTCTTTGCCTGGGAAAACCCCTGCTGTAACTCTTCAAGTAAGATTTCCGATGCTTGGGCTCTTAAGACAAGTGCAGAGATCTTGAAAGAAAAAAAAAAAAAAATCATACACAGAAAATATGGCTATTAGGAATCTGGCTATTCTAAAACTAACTCTACCATCTCCTGCCTAATGTCCAGAATTGATTTTTTTAGTAGTTCATAAAATACCACTCATCCATCATTCAACAAATATGTGTGAACCTACTGTGTATAAAAGTCTCAGCCTTTCAGATGACACAAGGCAGTACCAAAAGTCCTCAGTGGTCACCCACTGCCATACATGAACAACACATTATATGGTCTCTAGACACAGATATTAATCCATGTGACCCAGTTATAAATATTATTCTTAAAAGAGCTAATTAAAAATCAAAAAAATTTTGAAACTGTCCACACACACAAAAAAACCCACACAGTTTAAAGGATAAACATATCTCCTCTGAACTAGCTGCAGTCTTCCAAGATGATGTACTTAAGAGAACAGATACATGAGAAACTCCCCTGAATTAGTTTAATGTTCCCGATGAGGGGTTTATGTACAAGTTGATGACTTGTATATAAGAGCGATAAAATAAAAATAAATTTGGTTAGACATTTAAAAAATGATTATTTTCAGAATTGTGTCTCCAGTAGTAGCAAAAGAGGTAGTGTGAACCAACCTTCCTGCTAAGAATTAAGAAAACCAGACAAAAATAAGGCAAAAAATAATCACAGAGCCGAGGACCAGAATGAGGACACTTGGAGAACCGGATGCAGCCTCTGCAACAGCTCTTCTCCAGGAGCACGTGCCAATTCCAAAAGAAACAGATGTGACACTGAGAAACAGAGCAGAGCGTCTCAGAGCCTCAGGAAGAGGGGCAAAAGTTAAGAGTCCAAGACCCACACACAGAGGAATCCCTGGTAACACCCTTCACTTTGGATTGGGTCCCCAAAGGGACACACCCAAGAGTATAAGGAAAGAAGGTAAAATAATCCAACCTTCACAACTTCATATAATCTCAATTCCTGTAAACAAATTAAGGTGATCCATGATTGGATTATTGGTGACCCACAACTAGTTGTCTGCCTCTAAGAAAAATTATTTTATTTCAACAATTTTGATATATACTGTCTAGCACTCAGGTAAGAATGCACAAGAAAAGACTATGATAAAAAAAAAACAAAAGGAAATGATAGAAAACAAAACAGAAACAGATCTACAATGAATCCACATGTTATTAAAAACAGACTTTAAAATAGCTGTATTTGATCTGTTCAGAAATTTAGTCCCAGCAGAGATTTAATGGAAACAATAAAAACAACCAAATGGAAATAATAAACTAAAAAAATAAATTATCCAAATTATTAAAAATTCAATGAATAAGTTTAACAGATTAGACCTACTGGAAGAGAAGATCAGTGATCTGACGATACTAAAGACAAAAATGATGCGAAATAAAGAAGATTAAAGAAGCCATATAGATGCAATGCTAACATCTAACATATAAAAATATTTGAAGATAGTAACAGTCAATGGAAATAACTGGTAGAATTAAAATTAACCTATGCAAAAACTCCATAATTTCACATCTACATATATTCAAGAGAAATAAGTCCACATGTCCACTAAAAGACATGTACAAGAATGTTAGAAAGTGTGTTCACTCGCAATAGTCAAAAACCAGAAACAATCCAAATATCTCTCAACTGTAGAATGGATAAATGAATTATGCTATAATCATGTTATAGAATATACATAGCATTAAAAAACCTAACCACTGATACACAGAACAGTATGGATAAGTCTCACAGACATAATGACCAAACAGACTGGATGCTAAAGGCTACATACTAGGATTCCATTCACATGAAGTCCAAGAACAAGCAATACTAAAAACATAGTGTTAAAAGCTAGAATAATGGCTACCTCTAAGTACAGCAGGTGGGGTATTTACTTATTAGTAAAGAACATAAAGGTATTAAAAATGGTCTATATCTTGAGGCAGATGATGATTTATTACCTGGTAAATTTTCCACAAAATAAAGCTCACCAAAGTGTACACTTGAGATTTATGCACTGTATCAATAAAAACAAATTTTTAAAGAGACATATGGCTGAGAATATTCCAATTATGATGTAAGACACTGGTTCAGAGATCCAAGATACCCTGTGAACTCCAAACAACAGAAATATGAAGAAAAATACACTGAGGTATATAGTAGAGTACAACTGTTAATAACAAAAGACAAAAGAACATTTTTAAAAAGAGCTAGGGAAAAAAATGACATTTTACCTTCAAAGGAGCAACAATAAGACTGATAGCTGACTTCTCATCAGAAACATGGAAGCCAGAAGCAATGGAATAATAACTTCAAAGTGCTGAAAGAAAACAACATAAGTACTCAGAATTCTACACCTGACCAGAGTATCCTTCCTGAATGAAGGTGGGAGAAAAAGATATGTCTAATAAACAAAAATATGAGAGAATGGAGGCTTCTGGCATTGTCCAAGAGGGACTAAGCCCACCAAGGCCATTCTCTCTCCTGATTACACCTAAAAATTACAAAAAGCAACTACCTGAAGACTCTAAAAACTAAGCAAAAGCAGACAGTTTAGGGACGGAAATCAAAATGAGAAGAAACAATTCATACAGCAGTTTACTGCTTATTTGGGGTTTTTTCCTATTTTCTTGCCAGCATGAATCTAAGAGCAGCTCCAACTGTAAAGCAACAAGAGATGCAGTAGCACAGGATAAACAACTGTCTTTCTGATCACACGGCCAGGACAGGGTCCCTGTAAGCTGAAGAGTAGAGTGGTTTTGAGAGAGAAAGCTACAAAAGGATGCCCTAATTCTGTGTGTGAACCAGCACAAGTCTCACACTCACCCCTGAGCTATCAGAACACCATTTCAGGTTCAACGCATGAGACGAATGCTCAGGGCTGGGGCAATGGGATGACCCAGAGGGACAGGATGGGGAGGGAGGTGGGAGGGGGTTCAGGATGGGGAACACATGTAAATCCATGGCTGATTCATGTCCATGTATGGCAAAAACCACTAAAATATTGTAAAGTAATTAGCCCCCAACTAAAATAAATAAATTTATTAAAAAAAAAAAAAAAAAGATTTTGAAGTAGCTATTGTAGCTATGCTGCCTAGAGTAAAGGTAAATACTCTTGAAATGAATGAAAACATAGTTCTCAGTAGAGAAATAAAAACAAAAAAAAAAAAAAGTGAAAAACTGACTATCACAGAATCTGGCACAAAAACAGGTGAATAGACTAATCAATTAAAACAGAGTCCTGAAACTGACCCACACATGTATGTTCATTTGGTAGTTTACAAAGATGATCTTGCAGAGCAATGATAAAAAGGTAATCTTTTCACCAAATGGTACAGGAATGGACTATCCAAATGAAAAAAAAAAATGTATAAAAATTTACCCTTATCTATAGCTTATACACCAAAGCCTTTGACTGTGTGGATCACAATAAACTGTGGAAAATTCTGAAAGAGATGGGCATACCAGACCACCTGACCTGCCTCTTGAGAAACCTGTATGCAGGTCAGGAAGCAACAGTTAGAACTGGACATGGAACAACAGACTGGTTCCAAATAGGAAAAGGAGTATGTCAAGGCTGTATATTGTCACCCTGCTTATTTAACTTATATGCAGAGTGCATCATTAGAAACGCAGGGCTGGAGGAAGCACAAGCTGGAATCAAGATTGCCAGGAGAAATATCAATAACCTCAGATATGCAGATGACATCACCCTTATGGCAGAAAGTGAAGAAGAACTAAAGAGCCTCTTGATGAAAGTAAAAGAGGAGAGTGAAAAAGTTGGCTTAAAGCTCAACATTCAGAAAACAAAGATTATGGTATCTGGTCCCATCACTTCATGGCAGATAGATGGGCAAACAGTGGAAACAGTGGCTGACTTTATTTTTCTGGGCTCCAAAATCACTGAAGATGGTGATTGCAGCCATGAAATTAAAAGACGCTTACTCCTTGGAAGGAAAGTTATGACCAACCTAGATAGCATATTAAAAAGCAGAGACATTACTTTGCCAACAAAGGTCTGTCTAGTCAAGGCTATGGTTTTTTCAGCAGTCATGTATGGATGTGCGAGTTGGACTATAAAGAAAGCTGAGCGCTGAAGAAGTGATGCTTTTGAACTGTGGTGGTGGAGAAGACTCTTGCAAGTCCCTTGGACTGCAAGGAGATCCAACCCGTCCATCCTAAAGGAGATCAGTCCTGGGTGTTCATTGGAAGGTCTGATGTTGAAGCTGCAACTCCAATACTTTAGCCACCTCATGCGAAGAGCTGACTCATTTGAAAAGACCCTGATGCTGGGAAAGATTGAGGGCAGGAGGAGAAGGGGACAACAGAGGATGAGATGGTTGGATGGCATCATTGGCTCGATGGACATGGGTTTGGGTGGACTCCGGGAGTTGGTGATCAACAGGGAGGCCTGGTGTGCTGCAGTTCATGGGGTCGCAAAGAGTTGGATACGACTGAGCGACTGAACTGACTGAACTGATAGCTTATACATAAAAGTCAGTTCTAGATGGATTTCGGATATAAATGTGGGTAGCTATAAACGATGAAGCTTCTACAAAATATATGAAAATATCTTCATAACCCCAGGATCAGGATAAAAATCACTGAATCATAAAGAGAAGGATCAATAAATTTAACTAAATTAAAATAAATAACTTCTTCAAAAGACATCATTAAAATAACAAAAACAAGGTACCAGGTAGAAGACATTTGGGACACATCACCAAAGGTTCTAACAAGATTATATAAAGAATTCCTAAGAGAAAAACAAGCAAAAAAAAAAGAGAGAGAGAGAAAGACAACCCAATAAAAAAAAAATTAGACTTGAGTAGTAATTTCACACATACACACACACACACAACAATACCCCAATGGCTAATAGACACGAAAAATGCTAAATAACCTCAATGGTCATAAGAGAAATGCAAACTAAGCCACAATGAAATACCATTACACACCCACCAAAACAGCTATAATTAAAATAAAACAAAACAAAGTCTGCCAAGACTGTGGACCCACAGGAATTCTTCTCATACTTTGCTGGGGAGAGTATAAACTCATACAACCACTTTCTGGCACTATTATCTCCAAAAGTTGACATACATTTTGAACATTCTGACCCAGGCATTCCACACCTAGGCATATACCCAGCAGCAACATGTGCAAAAAGTCCTATACAAAAATTTCAAAGTAGAATTATTCATAATATCCCAGAACTGTGATAGGGCTATACTTACTTCTGGGGAGAAAATAGTAAGCTCAGGGGGGAAGTGAGGGTTTCTGACGTACTAATTTTCTATCAGTCAATCTTGGTGGTTATACAGATATTAGTTCAGGTATGTTTGGTATATCTGTACCCTAGCTCCAGAAAATTTTAAATATAATCTTTTTTTCCTGAGAATCGTATTTGTCAATTTGGGAAAAAACTGAGATGAATTACCTCGTTCAACAACTATATTTTGCTTTATAGTTAACAAAACGTTTTTCATATCCATTTGAAAATATGACGCTTTTCCTCTCCTACGTCTTCTAAGCTAGGGCCCTGGCCTCCCTGACTCTAATCTATCTTCAGCCTCCAGTCTGAAGATTAACACAATAAATAAACAATTAACACATTAACACAATAAATATTTCTAAAATGAAAGTCAAATCACATTATGTCCCTCCTTAAAATCCTTAAATGCCTCCCAAAGTCTTCAAGGTAAAATTTAAACCCCTTCAGCCATCACAACACTGCTGCCCTCAGTGATCTCATCATGGCCTTCCCTTTGGAGCTTCCTTTCCCATCATTTTCCCCCACTCCCTCTCTTCTCTCTCCCCCGACCCTCACACGCCCTATGCCTACCCACATGAACTATTCATACTCCCTGGAACATACAATTTTCCTTCATGACTGTTCCTTTGTACATCTTTCCTCTTCTTGAACACCCTTTCCCCACTAGCTCTAAAACAAACTTGGCTGGAACCCTAACCCTAACCTTCCCTAGTTAACAGCCCATAGTTAAGTTAGATGTCTCTGCTCCTCATCTAGTTCTACTTGTACAAGAACAAACCACATTGAACAGATAGCTTGGGTTGCAACACTAAAAACTCCTGATGGGCAGTACTATATTCTGTCTGTATCTGAACACTCAGAACCCAGCAAAGTGCCTGCATAGTTGAAGCAAGAGGAAAATGTCTGACATGACTATGGAACCCAAGATGACCCATTCCTGTACCAAACTACCAGAGGCCATCTATTGCTATATTAGCTTCACAAACAGCTTTAGAAATTTATCTTTGAGCCATCTAAAACACACACACACACACACACACACACGGAGGAAATTAATGCCAAAGGCATTTGAAAATATTAAGCCATCATTCTAATCAGATTAAGCTTAAAGACTAGGGTAGCACTTCCATAATAACCAAAGAACAATTTGGAAATATAAGAAAAAAAGTTATTTTTTTCTTATATATACTTTCACAACTCTACTCTCATGAATTTCTCTATTATTTCCTAAATGTTATCAAGGAACCCACTATTAGGCACTGTATTTGGAAAGTTCAGTTCAGTTGCTCATTCGTGTCTGACTCTTTGTGACCCCATGGACACAGGCTTCCCTGTCCATCATCAACTCCCAGAGCCTACTCAAACTCATGCCCATCAAGTCAGTGATGCCATCCAGCCATCTCATCCCCTGTCGTCCCCTTCTCCTTCCGTCTTCAATCTTTCCCAGCATCAGGGTCTTTTCCAATGAGTCGGTTCTTTGCATCAGGTGGCCAAAGTACTGGAGTTTCAGCTTCAGCATCAGTTCCTCCAATGAATATTCAGGACTGATCTCCTTTAGGATGGACGGGTTGGATCTCCTTGCAGTCCAAGGGACTCGCAAGAGTCTTCTCCAACACCCCAGTTCAAAAGCATCAATTCTTCGGAGCTCAGCTTTCTTTATAGTCCAACTCTCACATCCATACATGACTACTGGAAAAACCACAGCTTTGACTAGACAGACCTTTGTTGGTAAAGTAATGTCTCTGCTTTTTAATATGCTGTCTAGGTTGATCATAGCTTTTCTTCCAAGGAGCAAGCATCTTTTAATTTCATGGCTGCAGTCACCATCTGCAGTGATTTTGGAGCCCAAAAAAATAAAGTTTGCCACTGTTTCCATTGTTTCCTCCTCTATTTGCCATGAACTGATGGGAGCAGATGCCATGATCTTAATTTTCTGAATGCTGAGTTTTAAACCAACTTTTTCACTCTCCTCTTTCACCTTCATCAAGAGGCCCTTTAGTTCTTCTTCACTTTCTGCCATAAGGGTGGTGTCATCTGCATATCTGAGGTTATTGGTATTTCTCCTGGCAATCTCGATTCCAGCTTGTGCTTCATCCAGCCCAGCATTTCGCATGATGCACTCTGCATATAAGTTAAATAAGCAGAGTGACAATATATAGCCTTGACTTACTCCTTTCCCGATTTGGAACCAGTTTGTAGTTCTATGTCCAGTTATAACCGTTGCTTCTTGACCTGCACACAGATTTCTCAGGAGGCAGGGTCAGGTGGTCTGGTATTCCCATCTCTTTCAGAATTTTCCACAGTTTATTGTGATCCACACAGTCAAAGGCTTTAGCGTACTCAATAAAGCAGAAGTAGATGTTTTTCTGGAACTCTCTTGCTTTTTCGATGATCCAGCGGATGTTGGCAATTTGATCTCTGGTTCCTCTGCCTTTTCTAAATCCAACTTGAACATCTGGAAGTCCACGGTTCACGTGCTGTTGAAGCCTGGCTTGGAGAATTTTGAGCATTACTTTGCCGGTGTGTGAGATGAGTGCAATTGTGCAGTAGTTTGAACATTCTTTGGCATTGCCCTTCTTTGGATTGGAATGAAAACTGACCTTTTCCAGTCCTGTGGCCACTGCTGAGTTTTCCAGATTTGCTGGCATATTGAGTGCAGCACTTTCATAGCATCATCTTTTAGGATTTGAAATAGCTCAACTGGAATTCCATCATCTGCACTAGCTTTGTTCATAGTGATGCTTCCTAAGACCCACTTGACTTCACATTCCAGGATGTCTAGTCTAGGTCAGTGATCACACCATCGTGGTTATCTGGGTCATGAAGATCTTTTTTGTATAGTTCTGTGTATTCTTGCCACCACTTCTTAACATCTTCTGCTTCTCTTAGGACCATACCATTTCTGTCCCTTACTGTGCCCATCTTTGCATTAAATGTTCCCTTGGTATCTCTAATTTTCTTGAAGAGATCTCTAGTCTTTCCCATTCTATTGTTTGCCTCTATTTCTTTGCATTGATCGCTGAGGAAGGCTTTCTTATCTCTCCTTGCTGTTCTTTGAAACTCTGCATTCAAATGGGTGTATCTTTCCTTTTCTTCTTTGCCTTTCGCTTCTCTTTTCTCAGCTATTTGTAAGTTCTCGTCAGACAACCATTTTGCCTCTTTGTATTTCTTTTTCTTGGGGATGGTCTTGATCACTGCCTCCTGTACAATGTCACGAACCTCCATCCATAGTTCTTCAGGCAGTCTGCCTATCAGATCTAATCCCTTGAATCTATTAGTCACTTCCACTGTATAATCTTGAGGGATATGATTTAGGTTATACCTGAATGGTCTAGTGGTTTTCCCTACTTTCTTCAATTTAAGTCTGAATTTGGCAATAAGGAGTTCATGATCTGAGCCACAGCCAGCTCCCAGTCTTGTTTTTGTATTGTATTTGGAAAGGTCTTGTCAATCTCAGCATATATGATCTACCAAATCTTAATTTCTGTGACCCTGTAAACTACCCTTAATTCAACAAATTTATGACAAGACATAGGCAATAAGCAACAAAGAGTCCAAATACTGGTTAATGTGATATTCAATTAAGCTTTTATCCAATAAGCAATAGTCAACCCCTTATCTCCCTAACCCTCCATATCATAAAGCACTTTCCATGTGTATCCATTCATAACCTGTCTAGGCCTTGAGCAGAAGGAACAGGTTGGAGAGGAGATATGCCAGCTGAGCTGACCAGTGTGGTACTGGGCAAGCTAGCCAGGCAAAGACACACAAAAGCAAAAATTCTGTCATGTCCTCCCCCTGGAAATATAACTGACATAACTTGCACCAGATTATTTCAGACTTCACAAGATGGATAAACTTCATAAAGCAAATTGGGAGGGGTGAAAGGCAATTAATTCAGCATCTCCAATGAAAACAACAGCTTACCAGTTTTGCATATGCCAAAAGAAACTCACCTGGTCTCTTGTTTCAGCCTCCTGAATCTGAATTCCTTGTAATTGTTTTTCATAATTGGAACACATATCACAGCGTCTACCAAGTTTATTTCCAGCATTGTGTATCTGAAGGACACCAAAATTATCTCTTATCAGAGAGAACAAAATAAGTCCACAAAACATACATGAGGAATACTTGTAGTCTTACCTATGCTACTCGAAGTAGAAAATGGAGTAAACAATTTATTCAGGGACTTACGGCATGAAGTTATAATACAGAGTTGAATTCTAAAAAATCCTAAGTCCCATACAAGTATGCTAGGAAAACAAGGGCTACAACTTTATCACCAAGAGGATCGGGACCCCCAAACTACCACATTTGGGGAAAACACAAGGAAAGTAAAAGGTACTATACTGTGGCACACACATTTTATATCAATACTAGCCTTCGAGAGGAGACGGGAGCTCGGAGTGCCAATTAACCATTTCACCAGCTCCAAGCACAAACCATGTATGAAACAATTAAGCAGCACCTTTTCACATGTTTTGCATAAGCCCAAGGAGAATAGTTTCTTTCAGCCTTAATAAGCTGTTCCACTTGCTAACCAAGTTTCTTTAAAGAAAAGTGGCCCTGAGTAAAAGAAAGCACTGGAAGTCATAAAACGTGAATCCCAATCCAGGTTTTGCCTCTAAGTCAAAGGGGAAATTTGAGCAACTCACTTGACCTTTCTGAGCCAGTTTCCTTATCTCTAAAGTTGGAGAAAATCATACCCTGATTGTCTCATTATTATCAAGAAGGTCAAAGCGAAGAGGTATGTGAAAGGGCTTTGTAATCTGTAAAGCACCACGCAACTACATATTTAAGCTTTTATCTCCTAATCTTTCTTCTTAGTTTGCAAATACTATTAGCAGGAAAATTAACCTCATTAAAGGCTGCCTTCTCTTCTCTCCCATATTTTCCAACCCCCTTAAACTCACTCTCAGCATCAACTACTGAAAAGCATCTGTACTTCACATCTCAAAGAAAGATGAAAGTATGAATCCTAGAAAACACTGAGATTATGCAAAACTGCAAAGCAAAACAAATTCAGGCTACACAAACTTAGCTATGCTATTCAGGCAGATCACTCCAACTGAAGATGTGTGATGTCAGGTGATGTTTACACTCAATACAATCAGCTAGTAAGTTCCTTCTCTGTCATAACCACCTGGAACAGCCAAAGCAGAAACATAAGGGTCAGACAACATGGATTAACACCCAATTTCTGGCAGTAAGTGTGAGCACTGGCTCCAGGGGCTATCTCTTGAATGAACAATAAATCAGAGCTACTCAGAATCCCTCAGAGCAAACAAGAGGCAAAGCCAGGAGGAGGGCTCACCTCTTTCTGCAAGAGATTCCATTCTGTCTCACTGACCAGGCGGTAGCCACTGGGGGACACATAAGCACTTTCCATGCCCTGTGTGACACTCGACAGGAGGGATGCCGTCTCCTCTTGTTCCGGTGTCATCGCCTTGATTGCTCTTTCCTGATCTTTGGTTAACATAAACCCACTTGGCATTTGCAATGACCCGAGGGAGGCGGTATCAAAGTTCTCAGTCACAGAATCTGCTCCTACCAACGGTCCGAAATCTGATTCGTCCAGGTTCCCAGCAGATTTTGCTTTGTAGTTATAGCCTAAAGCTTTGGATTGCAGCGAGCCTGAAGTTCCCAGGCTATCTGTAGACTGTGCTCTCCTGAGTCCATCTTTAAACACATCATTTTCTGGTTTACTGAAAGGATCCCCAGACGGCAACAGTAAGTCTGCATCCAGAGAATGGACTGAACCATGGGTGCTATCTAAATGTTCCTGAAATGGGAAAATATATTGCCAAGTTAGACAATTCCTGTTATTTTCAAAGAGAAAAACTAACACATTTTATAAAGTATTTTGCCACATGTTACACATGACAGTCTTTTTAGTATGCTGCCTCTATATATTCACTGAACAAACATTTACTGACTGTCTTCTATATGCTGGGCCCTAAACCAAGCACTCAGGATACAACTGTGAGCAATCTCTGACCCCAAGATGCTTACAGTTTCATGAAAAAAATAAACAAGTGAACCAAGTAAAGAGGCTACTAGAATATCATACCTGATAAAATGATGACAGGCTTCAGCTATGTACTGAATGCTCTGGAAGCTCAAGAAGAGGAATTCAGCCCAGACACAGGAAATCAGGAAGGTCTCCTGAAATTCAGTGTTGGGTATATTGAACATGGGGTCCTGCTGTATATCCAAGTGGAGATGTCCACCCAGCAGAGGGACAAAGAAATCTTTAGATAGAGATTTGGGAGTAAACACCATATAGTAATAATTATGACAGCAAATCAGAACACCTTGGATGAGTCTGCAGGATGAGAAGAAAACCAAGGGCAAGGCCCAGAGAAACATCACTTTTGTCCATCTGGGTGATGGACAGAAGAAGGAGTAGCCAGAACAGAAAGGAAATGAGAATGTTGTACGCTGGAAACCAAGTTTCAAGCAAGATATAATCAGCACATTAAATAAGGCGTCCATCAAGTGAAAGAAGCCAGACACAAATGGTCACACACTGTATGATTCCACCCATGTGAATATCCAGAAGAGGTAAATCCAGAAACCAAAAACAAATTAGTGGCTGCCAGAGGCTAAAGAGAAAATAAAGTAGGGAGTGACTCCTTAATGATATATGGGGGTCTCTTCTGGGGGCGATGAAAATGTTCTGAAATGAGACAGGTGATGATTGCACTACACTGAATATACTCAAGGTCACGGCCTTGCACATTTTAAATGGTTTATTTTTATGTGAATTCCATTTCAATTTTTTTAATGTGGTGCAGCACACTCCCAAAGTCAAAAAGCACAGCAGTACCATTCTAGCAGTTAGTAGGAAAATTAGAAAACAAGGAAAATGTAGCAAGTTTTTCTAAAAATTAAATTTATTCAATTTAAATAACTGGCTTTTAAGATAATATCCTTTCTACTTTTTGCTGTTAATGTCTTTCCTTTTATGAACTATAAAAGACTAAAATACAGATTTCTTTTAATGTTTTAAAAATATCCTTACTTGGCATAATACAAAGTTGACAACTTTTATGTTAATTTCTCCAGTTCTTTCTTTCTAAAGTTTTTTTTTTTTTTAAGGTTTTTTAATCTGTTAAATTCAGATGGCCGAGGAACACAAATCTAGCATATACTGAGCGAACTATGGCAAAGGTCCCAGATAAGCAGCCTCATAGAAACTGGGATGAGACCACATTCTGCCAGCTTATAAAACACCTGATATCTAACACTATCATACACAATGCTACTGTGACTCTGAAGAGGGAAAGGAATGGGGCAGAAAGCTGTGAGGGCCTTTTAAGAAGCACCAGACCAGGGTGCTCAGAGCAGTACTTACTTATAAGGAATATGGACTTGTAGGGGAGTGTAAACTGTTAGAGCGTTTCTGAAAGATGATTCAACAATATGTTTGTTTATGCTCTTAAACTCAGCAGTTCTTTTCCCAAGAACTTACATTAAGGAAGTAATCAGATAAACCCATGATTTTTGTACAACAAAGAATTATATATAATAGCATTATGGCATTACTCATAATAATGAAATATTTTTTTACTAGCGAAAAATGAAACAACCTGTGTTTATTTTGTTATTTTATGATGTTTTTGACCTTTTGAAGGCCCTGGTGGCTGAGGAGTGACTGCCTCTTCCAATTTAGCTAACTCCCAGAAATAATAAAAAACTTGCTTATCATTATGTCTTTCACATCCAAATCAACCAATCCCAAGTCAACACCCCCAACCAACTCCTTTATCTAACTCTTATCCACCAAGCCAGTATTTCCCCTGCCCTAAATCAACCCAGGGCCAGGTACCAGAAAACCGAAGACAGATTCTCTGCCTCAAAGCCGACTGGAGTTATTCCAACTAGCCAGTCCTATGCAATCTACCCTGCCCTGCTTTTCCCTTGAAAATCCCAGTAATGGCTGTGGTCCATGCTTTCCCCCCGCTCCTGCTCTTGCTTCATGACCAGCTCTGATGGTGCTTCCGCCATGTGGCTCTGCATGGTGTGCCATGACGCTCATGTGTAGGCAGCTGTAACGTTAAAATTTTTGTTCAGTGGCATTTATCCTCTACGTCGTCACTCATTTACCTTTATAAATTAAAACCTGGGCACAAACCAATCTGTAGGAGATTAAGGAATTACAGTATATTACATGCTGAAATACTGTTAGTAATTAAATAACATTTTCAAGGAAAATATTTACTGGTGTACCAAAACCTTTATAAATAGATTTAAGTGGGAAATGTACATAAAACATTATGTAGTTACAATCTGTATTATGTTTAAAAAGGACAAATAGAAACACACATATGTTACCTTTGGAAATGGAAAAAGAGAGAAAAGAGAGGTACATACCAAAATGTTAGCGGTGGTATTTCTGAGTAGTAGAATTATCAGTTATTTTTATTTGGTGTGCCTTTCTCTACTTTCCAGATTGTCCATAATGAGTATATATTACTTTTGTAGTGATAAAAGCACATTCTAAGCATTAGATCAAAGAAGACATGGGTCCTACGCATTCTAATGAAGTCTCCAAAGCAGTCCATATTAACTTTAAGTCAACAGGCTAAGGTAAACTGTCACTGACTCTCAATACAAAACAAGTATACATTCAACACTCAAACTGCAAAACATCAGGTCTGAAAGTCTATAAGAGATTTCAATGTCAGAAAATAATGTTATAAACAACATTTAGTATAAATATGTTAAGACGGAATTTAAAAATTTTAAGTGCTTCACTGTAAATCACAACAAATTTCCCTTTCCTGTTTTCCTGCTAAAATATTTTTTTAAAAGTCTGAAACTTTCCCAAACATTCCTGGACACAGGACTGCATGATGCAGAAACCACATAATATTTGGCAGTACCCCAAAACTGAGACATTCTCTTGGAAGTCTAACTATTTAAAAAAGCACAAAGCAAAATCAGGCCAAGGTTCCCAGTGTATGAGCCAACACAGAGAATGTACAAAAACAATTACATCATACTTTTCAGTGTCCACTAGGATTTTTTTTAAAGCATTTTTTCAATGTCAAATAATCCATAAACACAGAAATATGAGCCACCAGGAAGTAGACTATACGTGGTTCAGCATAAATCTGCAAACTAAACACAAACATGATACCTTTGAAAGTGAGACAAGATCCGTATCCAACTTAACTGAAACTGGTTCACCAGGCAGGGAAAGGAGGTGGGGGAGTGAGTATGAAACTCTAGACAGTACAGACAATGCACATGAGCATGGACAGCTAGTAGAAAGCTCTGCTGTGATGAAGCGGAGAGCATGGTAAGTAAGGCTCTTATGCGGCAAGCTGGGGACCTTAGTTTTTTTACCCTAAAGTCAATTAACAGAAGCATTTCCTTTCCTGAAAGGAGATATTAGCTGGAGTCCTGAAGGATGAATACAGAAGGATTCTAGAACTCAGAAAGGCAGGGGAGGTAAACATTCCAGGTGAAGGAACCAACATGTAAGGTGGAGAGTACAGCACAAGATAACCAATGTGGTTAAAACAGAGTGCATATTATGAAGAGTCTTGACCATCTGAGTAAGGACCTTGTACTTACTTATGTAAGTAATGTGACTAAGTAGTGGTTCTGAGTAGAGGAATAGCCTGACTATAGCTGCACTTAAGCAAAATCAATCTGATAATAATGCTGAGGGTACAGTGGAGTGGGACAGGCTAAAAACAGGAAATGTAATGAGGAGGCACTTGCCACATGTGGGTGAGAGGTGATGAGGCCATAGGAACACAGCCTTATACTTTCCACCTCCAGGTCTCTCTTCTGTACCCATTCCCAACACCGGAAATGTCCTACCCTACCCCATCACAGTCTTCCAAACCCAGCCACTGTTCTCAGGGCTTAATACCTAATACTTGTTAACACTCAAATACATGCCACAAAGAATTAAATGTTTCAATATTTTAGATAATTTCTTTTCCTTTAAACAAAAGCTCAAAGTATCAGAAATATTTATTCATATCAGAAAAGATTTTGCAGATATTATTTAAATTTTCTTCTAATGTTTTAATTTTGGAACCACTAGAGAAAAGAACATCTAACTGTTTCACAGACCAAGAGAGAACCTGCACATTTCAAACAGAACTACCTATAATACTAACACATACACACACGCATAATACTGTAAAAATAATTGAATATTAAAGTCATTTTATCAAATTTTCACCTAGTAGTATACACACTTCCCATATGAACAATGTAACTGACTGATATATGAGAAGCTAAAAATGGAAATACTGTGTATATAATGATTTTAATTATAGAGTCACTGTACCTCCTCATTTGATAACTGAGCTGAAGATTCTTCATGAGTTAAAGCACACACTACTGGTATTTTTACTTCCTCCTCAACATCTGTTTTTTTGTGATCCTTTCTCTTACTAAGTCTTTGCTGTTCATCTTCCTCCTGAAAGTTAGGAAGAAAAAATATATATTACTCAGGTAATGTATACCGAATGGTTCTTTAACCACTCAAAACAAATATAAAAGTACACTATGTGAAAAGCCAAACAAAAGAAAGCAAATCACTTCCTCTTCTTTAAGTGATCCAAGAAAGAAAATTAACACAGAATGTTCCTTCAGGTTATTATGGAAAACAAACAGGAAAAAGTTATGGCATTACACATCCATTTGAAACATGTACAAATTGATATGAAATACAAGCGAATTATTAAAGCTGATACAATAATTCACTAAACAAAGATGAAAAACACCCTCAATGCCCCCCACCCAAACACTCTAGTGGTGAGGGACAAACACATAATTAGACTACTATTCAAGTATGTACAAGGTTCTACAGAAGAACAAAATAAAGATTTCATCTAAGGCACCCAGAAAGGGGGCCCAAAGAGGATAACACTTCAGCTGGATCTTGAAGAATTGGTAAGATGAGTCTGCCAATTTTGAGACAAGCAAGGGTTCCAGGGAAAAAAGTACATAAAAGGGGCAGAGGCATGGAAGAGCAGGCATATGAGTAGCAAGGTATATGGAGAAAGGGATGATGATTAAGTGCTTAGACTCTAGAACCAGAGACTGGTCAACCCTCTGATATGCCATTAGTCCCTGTCTCATGCAGAAAGTTTTCTTGTGTGTATCTGTTTTGAAAACCACATGAGATAAAGGTTTACATATAAAGCGTTGGCACAATGCTTGCACACAGTCCTTAAATGACCAGTTCTGGAGTTTAGACTGTTCTAATGGGAAGCAGAAACAGCATGATTAGATCTGTACTGTAGAACCTAAATCCTCAAGTTGACTGTGTCTACATACAAGGTGAATGAGTCAGACAAGAGATAGAAAAGAAATTTAAAAAGAAACTTCTAAAAAACAAAATCTAACCTAAACTATACAAAGTAACTTAAAATATTTCTTACAATACCTAGAAAACTTCTAAACAGCTATCCTAAGAAAGTATTTTCCTAAGAAAGCTATCCTAAGGAAATATTTGTATACACAACATATATACAACATAGTATATTAGCTGTAAAACTATTTGAAATGACCAAAAAAAAAGAAAGAAACCATCTAGATGCCCACTACAAAGAGAAGGATTAAATCAATTACAGTACATCCATGCTACCAGTTAACAAGAATGAGATAGACCTCTGAAAAATATATCCAAGATGATACTTATGAGAAAAATAAGCTGCAGAATAAATACTTATACCATGATTCCAGCTATACGGGGAAAAAACAAACAAACCTAAACATACACTTATAAACACAAAGAAATGGTCTTGACTACTACCTTCCAAATGGATTATTCCTGATTTAAAAAGTGACTATTTCTGGGAAGGGAGGTGTGTGAGATATCAAGGGAGAGTTTAATTTTATCACTTTTTCACTTTGTATTTAAAATAAAGTATTTTAACATGAGAATGTATTTATGTATTACTCATGTAATTTAAATAATTTTTTAAAATGAGAAAACAGGATGCTGGGTATGTAGCACTCTAGACACCTGTCTTTTCACACCAATCAGCCTCTCCATCCCCACCCATTACCTTCTAATAAGAGTTTTAGAGCAATGTCACGAAAGACATGGCCTGCTGCTGCTGCTAAGTCACTTCAGTCGTGTCCAACTCGTAGCAACCCCATGGACTGTAGCCTACCAGGCTCCTCCATCCATGGGATTTTCCTGGCAAGAGTACTGGTGTGGAAGACATGGCCTGGATTAACACAATTAGATCTGTACTTTAGAACCTAAATCCTCAAGTTGAGGATTTAGACTTCTCAGACTTCTGTCTGAGAAGCAGACAGAACTGTAGAGAAAGATTTTCTCAGAAATATGCACTACTGCACCTGCAGACTAAAGAGGGTCATTTCTAAATCATTCCTTCCCACCCACCCAGACGAGGCCATTTCTAAAGTTGAAAAACAAAATCCCTCAAATACAGCTGTAATGTTTTCTGAAACGGCATACATCAACCTTGTTTCAGGCTTAAGTCAATATGTAATATACATAAAGTAATATACAATCAAATGTTGGGGTGGGCTGGTTTATTGACAAAGCAAACAAGTCCTACAAAACTACTATTCACCTGATCTTTCTTCTTCAGTTCTTCAACTTGTCGGAGCTGTTCAGAAGTTAGCACAATTTCCATTCGCTGCATGTCCCTCATCAGCAAACGTTGAGACTCCAGGAACTGGTCATTGGCCTTCTGCCACGTGTGTTTCAACTGGTTGTGTTGTTGTCGCTCTTGCTCCAGGAGATGGCAAACTGTTCAGGAATCCCCCAATCAAAAACACTGAATTTTAATGGTAGGCAATTTCTTTAACATAGGCCTACCAAGCCAGGTCTGGCCAAATGTCTTCCAGTCTGGGATTCCGTCTCTGACAAGAACCCAGGGCAAACTGCCGTAGATCAAGGCAGCTGTCCCCACACCACCCCTCTAAGCAGAATCTCTCAGTGTGTTCCTAGGAAGAGGAACATGTGAAAAAAGATTTCTGTGCTCAGTAAGTTTCAGAAACGTTGGGTTAAAAACTTTTTTTTTTTTTTAATGAAAATTTCTTTATTGCAGGACTATGAACTCAAGGTCTTAAGTATATCTATGTTCCCTTATAAGGTGATACATAATACAATACCTCCCAAATTTATTTTACCAAAAAGTCCTTTCCACAATGCCATTCACATAACAAATGTTCTAGGGAATACATTTTGGGAAACATTGCTCTTACAGCCAAATACACAGTCACCACTCCTAATTTAATACATTCTGAATAAACTTGTTATCCAGGAATCCTTCTTGAGCCCATTTAGTTTGACCTCTCAGGATAAGTCAAAGAATCTTATAAATGCTTCTGTTATCAACATTCATCAGCTCAGCCATTTTCAGAAAAAGGAGTAGGTGGTATCATCTATCAGCCCATCCACCCAGTCATCCAAGCCAGAAACCTGAAAGACGACTCATGCTTCTGACTTCTCCTCACCTAACACATTCAATTGTGACAGAGGCCTATAATAAGGCTACCTCCTGTTCAATATGACAGCCAATCTTCTGCCTTCTGCCTTAGATTTAGGACACAGACAACTACAACAGGGGTCCCTCCATTACTCTTCCTGCCACTTGTCTGGACCTCTCTATCCTACCCTCCACACTGCTGTAAAACTTAACTCTCTAGAAGGTAAAATTTAAAACCCTTCGGAAAAGCCAGACACAAAAGACACAAAATTGCTGCTTAATTTTTAACTATTTTCTTTTCATGTAAATACTGCTTTTTGGTATGACTGTTTCAGTAGAAATTACTCTGTCCCTTTACTCATTTTAGTGAAACTTCTCAGACACCTCCCCAGGCATATTAGGAAGGTTTGGTAGTCTTGCACTATTGCTGGAAGGGGTTGGGACATATAGGTTAAACAGAAATTCCTATTTCTTTTGGACAGTCTTTCAGAGTTTGGGTGTCTTTTTGACTGCAGCAGCACTTTTGAAAAGCATTTTCTGAAAGCCAGAGACTCAAATTTTGGATTACTTTAATAACATTTTATAAAACAATTCTGTAAGTTTACATAATTTCAGTATCCCCACTATTTTGGAATAAAAAACCCAATTTCCATGAATTTTTTAGGAAAGAACTATATTTTCCATGACCACAGTCCTAAATTTTCACATTAAAACATGTTACTAGTGTAAGCTGCAACACGTATAAGATTTCAAGAATTACATTTACATTTAGATAAAAATTTAAATCTTTATTTTCACTAACCTCTAACTGAAATTTAGCATTTCTTTCAATTATAAAATATAAGCAACAAACAACAGTAAGTAATAACAATTCCCATGAATTGGTCACCAACAAAAGTCATAGATACTTCTGTATCTTAGTACAGTTGTTGCAGATATCTCATTATTTATGCTCATCACACTTTAAAGTTACAGTAGCTATTAGACCTGGTACTGGACCTTGTTATTTAATGTATTGATAAAACAGTACATTTATTACTATAAGTTCGCAGTTATTTATATTTTCCTGTTTTATAATATAATTAATTTCTTTTATAATTCTATGTATTTTATGTGTTAAAAACATTATTCTGAGAGGGCTTCACAAGACTGCCAAAGGAGTCTGTGACACAAAAAGTTTAAGAATCTCAGGTATATAAGATTCACTAGAAGAATTAAAGACAAATGTATATTTTAATGGGAAAGGATAAGCCTATTTCTCCTATCCTGAAAAAACAGAGTCAATTTCTGCATCACTCTGCTACTAGGTTAGCAAAATAAAAATTATCTCTTATAAACAGGGGTGTTAGTTAAGAACACCAGAATACACCACCTGCCCTCTCTGTCCCATTTTCACTTTTGCTAATTCGTCTCCATCAAAATAGGTCTGGGGCAAAGCAGTTTAAGCAGAAATTCCCTATTCCCTGTCTGCCCAAAGCTTATGACCTGTAAGTTCTTACTTGGGTCCTGGAGAAACAAGAAGCCACCAACAACCCAAATACCTTTTCAAACCAATCGTAAAGCTTAAACTGAATCACTAACATGTTGGACTGGCATTTTGGAATTTGTTATTGTTATTAATCAATACCAATTTTACTTACATAGTTCCCTTAGAGACTGAAATTAAAAATATAAAGTGTATATATATATATATATTTTTTTTACCTTCATGCAATTCTTTCCGAAGTTTCTCAGCATCTTCCTGTAAAACGGATTTCTGAGTATTCAAAACAGCTACATACATCTCTAGATCAGTCCTACAAGATTTCTCAGCTTCCAGATAATGATTCAGCTCTTTCACCTGAAAAAGATGCAATTCTATTAAACTAAAACTTCCAACAGTTTCTGCCTGAGGAACAATGTTCTGGAGGTGTCTTGAAAGAAAATTACATTTATATTTACATAAATTTAAATTTACCACCAAGTTTACAAAACAAACACATACTTACTATAGAAAACTAGGAAAATAATATTTTCCCAGCTCAGTCATGTCTGATTGTTTGCGACCCCATGGACTATACAGTCCATGGAGTTCTCCAGGCCAGAACACTGGAGTGGTTAGCTGTTCCCTTCTCCAGGGGATCTTCCCAACCCAGGGATTGAACCTAGGTGTCCCACATTGCAGGAGGATTCTTCACCAACTGAGCTACCAGGGAAGCCCAGAAAAATAACATAACTGACAATAATTAATAGTAAGCATTATCCATAATCATCACCAAAGTAAATATGCAATTGAGATAACACATGACATCTTTGTACCTAGCTTTTAAAAAGGTGGTTCCAATCTCTACTCCCTGAGCAACACACACATGTGCTCATTTTATCACATACTCAGTGAACCCAGGTTACTGTGGTTTTATTTTTTATTTTTGTTGTTTTTAATCAGCATATTTCCTAAAGATAAAAATGGTGTCATACTCTTGTAAGTTTGCTTTTCTTTGATTTATGGTGAGGTAATTCCAAATGCCTTAAATTTACAAAAAGGAGACATTTTCATAGGCATAAATTCATGAAAAGAAAAAAGGGGAAGTCATGAGGGAAAAAATAAACTCACACCATAAAGAACAGAAACTTGAAGGCAAGTGCAGAGTACTTTTAAAAATCACATCTTTTTTTAAGTGTCTTATTTCTATTAAATAATTAACTATAATATTCAAGTATTAACAATATAGTCTAATACCTGAAACAATATCAATAACCAAAATAAATTGTAATCTTGCCCCACGTAAGAATCACTTGCTCTACCCTTCCTTACAAATTGTCCATCCTAAATTTTGGCTATGTAACTTTCACCTTTTTCAAATGGTTATGTCTCATTTCACTTTCAAGGTCATATTTATGCCTTTTATCTTCCCGTTTCTCCAACTTGAAATAGCTGGCTGATCTGTTTTCAGTAATCTTCACTCCTAGACCATTAGATGATGGACTAAAATGATTATTTAAGCTGCCATCTGACACTTTGCTGAAGGCTGTCAGCCAATCAGAAATGCACTAACCAAGCATGACAAAGGGCTGACTTGTCATCAGGCACTTTCCCTATCACCTGGAGAGGTGGTAATTTAGTTGAGGGTAAAGGAAATTCAGTATGTCCAATATGTTACTGCTTTCCCATTAAAAAAAAAATCAGTTTCACCGCTTTCTTTCCAGTTGCTATGCCTCATTTCTTTACTGTGTCTTACTGTATCATCTAGGACCACATAAGCAGTCTGAACAAAATCACTGAGCACAAGTTTCCTCATATTGCTCTGGTCATTAACAGTAAAGTTGCTAAACATTCACCATGATGTTTGAGGTTTGCTGAAGGTTTGATAAACAGCCCTTTATTTATTGTTACAGGGTGTTTAAATTTATCAAATGCCTTTCTAAATCTAAGATGAATATATTACGTATCTCCTATAATCTCTTTATGTGGTACACAAAAATAATAGGTTTTCTGGTGATATATCATCCTAAATTACTGGAAAGATCTCCCCTGCTTTTTTTTCTGGTCACATGCTACACCAAGTGGCATGTGGAATCTTAGTTCCCTGACCAGGGATCAAACCTGTGTCCCCAGCATTTTTAACCACCAGATACCAGGGAAGCCCCAGGACGATCCTTTTTGATCATGATGTCTTTTTTGCTTTTTTTTTTTAGTTACTCTGCAGAAAAATTTTGTTTCTGTATTCTTAAATGAGATAGATCTACAATTTTTTGTTGATACTTTTTAGTGAGTTTGTTTCTAATGAAGTTATATAAGTCTCATAAAATGAGTTGAGAGCTTTCCCTCTTTTTCTGTTCTCTAACAGTTTGTAAAATATAAGGATTCTTTTTCTGAGAGGTTTCAAAAAACTTGCCTGAAAAACTAATTTGGTCTAATGTCTTTTGGAGGGAAGGAAACAGGAGAAAAGGAGATTCCGACTATAAATTCACTTTCTTTAATAGGTATTAACTACTTCGGCTTTCCTATTATACCTTGAGACAATATTGGCTAATTATTTATTAGAAAATTTTTCATCAATCTTATTTCACTTCAAATTTATTGCTGTGACATTGTTCATTGTATTTATTATTTTTAAGTCTCGACTGATTTGTAGTTATTTCCCTGCTTCATTTCTAATGGTTTAAGTCTTTGTCTTTTTTTCCTGATTAGTCTTATCAGGTTGACAAGTTTTTCCATTTTCTTACTTGTTTTTCCATTTTTTTCCCATTATATTTACATTCTCAATTTTCCTTTTGCTTTTCTATTTCGCTAATTTCTGCTCTTATCTGCATTACTTCCTTCCATTCATACTGTTTGTACTATCGTTCTTTCTTTTAGATTCTTGAGTAAAAAGTAAAATCACACTATTTTACAATTCCTTTTCCCATAATGAGTTAATTTTTTTCACTTCCAGACATTTTACCTTAACTATATTTTATTGTAAATAATTAATAACTCATGGTCAGAGATTTGGATTTGCATAACAAATCTTCAAAATAAAATGACTCTTTGTGACAACGAAAAGTATAATGTACCTAAAAATAACAATACTTTATTCTATGCACTATCCTCTTAGCTATGTAATGCGTTCAAGTGTATGACTGTCATATCTTATTGATGGATTATAAATTGGAAAGGTTCCCTCTTTATCTCTATTAATTCTTTTTTCCTTTCATCCTGCTTCATAAATGCTGTATCAACTTTAATTAGAATTTACGAAAAAAAAAAAAAAAAAGAATTTACGGGGCATAGCTTTAAATATCTTTTTCAATATTACCTTGTAGTTTTATTTTAGGTATGTCTCTTACAAGCAATGTAAATTTATATTACATTATAAATTTAAAATCCAGTCTATTTTAGTAGGTAATTATCAGCTTACACTTACTAGAATTACTGATACACATCCATTTCTACACTCCTACATTTTTTTCTACACTCCTACCTCTAAATTTTTTTTCTTTTCTACTTTTTAAATTAATTATTAAAATGTTTGACAACTCCTTTCCCCATGAGTTAATTTTTTTCATTTTCAGACATTTTACCTTCACTACATTTTATTGTAAATAATTAATAACCTGTGGTCAAAGATTTGGATCTGCATAACAGCAAATCTTATTTTTTTTCTATTGGGTCTTTACAGCCAAAAAATCCAGCTACATAATTTCTAAAAGATAGATTCTGGGGCTGATGTCAGGAAACAAAGTCACCTTTGAACAACTTCTTTTCCTTCAAAACGAGTGATACTCATTTTGGTAAGACGATAAACACTGACTACATAACGAAGCAGCACAAGCACCACTATTATCATTATTTTAAATATCCATAAAGGCAAAATCATCTCCAAGCATTTTCTTGCATTTTAAAGAAAGCAAGATTCTGACAATGTACAGTCTAAATTACAGTTTTTACTCCTTCAGTATTCTAATTTTGTTCAAAGCATAAGGATAGAACTTTGGTTCCAAGCAAATGGATTACAACTTTTCACAACCTTTGAGGCCTCCAGCTCTTTAATCTTGTCTTCAGCCTCTGTCAGTTTATCTTTCAAAGCTGCAATTTCCTTCTCCATAGGCATCACAACAGACCGAAGTTTTTCAGCATCCTCTTGGGCCTGTTAAAAAGAATTAAATGCCACAACTTAACGATTTATCACTTTTCTAAGAAATAGTAACTCTAGCATACACTGTATGAGCACTCACAAAACTGAACCATGTCTTACTCTTAAATGCTGCATTACTTTGAATGTCAAGTCATCATCACAGCTTTATCAAATATTTCATTTAGAATTCAGGAATAAATAGGAAAATGGATTCACTATGACAAACTTGAATTTTTTGTTTGGTTTGGAAAGTGAAAGTAGGTTTATTTAGATAGATTATACATTGCATAGACAGAATGTGGTCGTCTCAGAAAGTGAGAGCAACCATAAATGTGACTTTTTAACTAGCTGAGCAACTGAGATGAAAATACATATATATATATAAATGCATATAATAAATACTTTAATTTTTGTAATTCTGGTTATGAAATTAAAAAAACCATAATCTCTTATAAATACAGAAAGGACTAATTTTCTAACATAAAAATAGAACATCTACTTCCTAAAATATTAGAAAATTATGTTTCTATAAAAGGGCTTCAACCTAAATTTTTAAACAGAATATTGATTTTACTTTTGACATCTAAATGAAACAAACTCAAAGAATAACCCCTAAAGCCATGGTGTTTACCATCCTTCATTCTCAACAACACAGATTAAAAGCAAACATCCATAAATTAATAAATTGGTAAGAAACTTAGTTTTCACTTTATATACACATGTATATTTATACAGAAACAAAGACCAACTTAAAAAGTTCTCTTTTTCCCTTCTAGTGGAAATGAAAATTAATCTTATTCACTGAATTCAAACCAGTCCAAGCTTATCCTAAAGTGCTCATGATAGGGAAAATATTACCTATGCAGAAACGTGAGTGAAGATTAAAAAAACAATTGATATCTCTCAGAAAAGAGTGACATACTTTGTTTGCCAGTGCTTGCAAAGTCATTTCATCATTTATTTTATTTTGAACTAAGTCCTGTTAGGAAAAGATATGTGAGCTTAAAATATCTTCAGTCAAGGCTAATTTGGGATGTTTATAGAGATCTGCTGATAAAAATCACCAAGGGAAAATAAGGAGAAAAGCAACAAAGAATTTAATACAGATTGAAGTCATTTATTAATGCAAAGATGACCTCACAATTCCAAGTGACACATATCAAAAAAAGAAACTTTTAAAGATGACTTTATTAAATGAAAGAAAGGTCATTTGAAACAAATCTAAGACACTATCACAGCCAAGAGAAACCTAAGAGTTATGACTGAATGTAATGTGGTATCCTGGATGTGATTTTGAAACAGAAAAAAAGGACTTGGGTAAAAACTAATGAAATCTGAATATAAAGAAAGGACTTTAGTTAAAAATAATCAATATAGATTTATTAACTGTGACAAATGTACCCTACTAAGATGTTAACAGGGGAAACTGGGAGTGAAGGATATGGGAACTCTGTAGTATTTTCAGTTTTTTTATAAATCAAAAACTGTTCTAAAAAATTAAGTTTATTTTAAAAAATAAAAAAATTTAAAAAGGATAAAAAGTGGACTGTGGAAATCATGATTATGAATATACTGTTGTTGTTATTGTTTAGTTGCTAAGTCATGTCCGACTCTTTCGCGACCCCACGGACTGCAGCCCACTAGGCTCCTCTGTCCATGGGATTTCCCAGGCAAGAATACTGGAGTGGGTTGCCATTTCCTTCTCCAGGGAATTTTTCTGACCCAGAGATCAAATCCACATCTCTTGCATTAGCAGGCGGATTGTTTACCACTGAGCCACCAGGGATGTCTCTTATGAATATATTAGAAGAATGAAGAAGAAAACTATCCTCATGTGAATGGTACTGTGGCTCAGAATAAAATATCTAATCATAGCATTAACTATGAATTCATCTCAAAAGACTTGAGAGAACTGAAGACTGTCTACTGTGGCTAACTATGGTAGATGACTAAGTGACTAGTGATCATGAAGACATTGTTAGATCCTCGTGAAGAAGCTGAATTACAATCTTCTCCCGAAATAAGACAATGCAAATAACTATTCCTCAAGGTTCAGACTTCTGTTCTGGGTGTTAGGTTCTCATATGATTTTTACATTATAAAAATTAAGTAAACTTCTAAATACATCAAAGTAGTCCTTGTATGAACGAAGATTGCAGTTAATTCAACTGAAAATAAAAAATCAAATTCTAATTACTACCTTATATGTGATTTCAAATATATGTATGTATATAAATTAAGAAAGCAAAAGTTTCTATAATGGCCTACATGGGAAAAGAATCTTAAAAAAAGTAGATATCTGAATATGCATAACTGATTCACTCTACTGTACACCTGAAACTAATACAACATTGTAAATCAACTATACACCAACAAAAATTTTTTAAAAATTGAAAAATAAAAGTTTACATAATCAAACTGGCCAAAAAGCTTTTTAAATTTTCTCGATGATAAAATGTTTCATCTTCTATTTTAGTTGCTCTATTTTCTGGCATCTACAGTAAAATGTTCAAGCATAATATGCAGCACACACATCACACTGGAACCACAGTATATTAAGAAAGAAAGAAAACTTAACACCTGTTCTCAAGCTTCAGTTGAGACCAAGCAACAACACTCATTCAAGCAATATTTACTAAGAACCTATGAGGAAGACACTACCCTAAGCATTTAGGATACACAATAAACAAAGACTCCCACCCTCATGAAGCTCACATTCTAGTGAAGAGGAAAAGGCAGCAGACAGTAAACATACCAAATAGGAGAACTCTGTGTACATTATAAGGAAATAGGTGCAATAGAAAAAGAAAAATCAGAATAAGATCCGAGCAAGTTGTGGTAGTTGTGGGAGGGAGATGGGCAGGTTGCAACGTCAAATGGGGCGGTCAGGACAGGCCTCATGAGGTGGAAGCAACTGGTCAAAGATTTGAAGAAGGTGAGAGAGTTAGCCATACATAAATATGGGGATAGGTCATCAAATTATTTAGTACTCTGTTTAGGTCTGTGTCCAAATAATTTCTCTAACAGAAAACAAAACAGTAAAACTTCTATTACCATAATAATATTAGTTAAAGCATTACCACAAACATATTTGGATTCAAATATTTCTACAGATGAATACATTCCTCCATACCTTTTTCATTTCATTTTCTAAATTTTCCTCCTCTTGACCTTCAGACAGCCTTCTCCTTAAATCAGCTATTTCCCTCTCTGCAGATTCTCGATACTGTGCCCACTGTGTTCGCTCCTGCTCCAGCCTAAGGTGGAACTGGTGCTCATAGTCACGAACTGTTTCTACAAAACATCACCAAATATTTCATGTCTAAGCATTCTGGAAAAAATGAGCTGGCACACTAAAATTTTAAAAGTAGTTATATAAAGAACGTAAGCAAGCCTAGTTTCTGGAAATCTTTTAATGCACTAAAAACACTAAACTAACATTTCCAGTTCTTACTACACATAGAAGTTTTCTCAAGGACTTTAAATCATCTCTAATCTTCAGAATAAACCCATGCCACATATCATTTTATAGATGAGGAAAAGCTTAGGGAAGGTTAAACACTCTGGCCAGTGTCTCATAACTAGAAACAGAGCTAGAATTCAAACCGAAGATCAATTCTAAAATCTATGTTCTTACACCATTCCATGTTCTATGCATGGGACGGATGCTCAGGGATGGAGCGTTTGGATGACCCAGAGGGATGGGAAGGGGAGGGAGGTGGGAGGAGGGTTCGGGAGGGGGAGCACATGTGAACCCATGGCTGATTCATGTCAATGTATGGCAAAAACTACTACAATATTGTAAAGTAATTAGCCCCCAACTAAAATAAAAAAATAATAATAATAATAATAAAATAAAATAAAATCTATGTTCTTAGATAAAACTCTATGACTCCCAAGACAAACATGTCACCCCAATACAACTACTTATATGAAAGTGTGAGAAAAGGGACATAATGTTTCACTATAACCCAAGATTCTAAAGTGAGACACAAATTCTATAAAGTCTTTATAAAATGACTATCTTCAATACAATCCTAAAATGTGATAAACACTGCTGGTTGTCCATTAATTTCCACTCTTTTTTCTTTCTTACTAATAAAACCCCAAATTTGTTCCAGAAATCAATGGCCCAATTTAAAATCTAGAATTTCTAGATGTCTTGGTAGTTATGTGTAACCAGAAACCTCTAATAAAGTGGGTGGGGGGGGACAAGGGGGAAATATGCTGAAGATTTCTAGAAATTTTTGCTTTACTGAGGGGGACTGGAGGAGCAGTCATTTTTTTCAGTCTCAAGGTAAAATGAAGTTGAAAACTACATGCTAAGGATGAAAAAACAGAACAACTGAAGGAGCCTAGGACACTGATGACATCAGGAACCACTGTACCCAGCCCTAGATTACCTACCTATGAACTTCTCCTGTGAGAAAATGAACTCTTATTTGGGCAAGCTGCTATGGTGGGTTGTAACATGAGGTTAAGAGTAATCCCTAGATGATAGCCAAACACTCAGAAACGGTGCTAGTCTTACTTGCCTTCTTATAAAGAGTACTAAGGCAACAAGGACACATAACTACAAAGACAGGGAAAAAAGTAACCACTATTTCACATTTACATTATTAACTAAAACTAATTCCAGGAACCCAAAGATTCAGGAGGCAGCTTATTTCATTATCATTTTCTCAGAAATGCAAGAAGTAATTAAGTACGGGACTTCCCAGGTGGTGCTAACAGCTGATAGAGATTAAACCACTACTCTTCCTTTAGATCTACAATCACCAGCAAGAAGCTCATAAAGCCTATTCTAACTCATAGGCCACTCTACCTCACAGACTGAGTAAAAATTTCACATAAAAATCCAAATTTTTCTTTAAAATGTAAAAATATGGCAACACTGGACGTGATGGAACTAACAAGTATAAATAGTAACTTTACTCTTTGCATGGGAGGTCTCTCCAGATAATTAAGGTACGACATAAGGTATGCGGGGTTTTACAAACCAATTAATTATTAACTATGTAACCAAAGAGTGATTAAAGCCATACTTTTAGAGCTAAATTTGAGGCTCTTCCACTTACTGGCTAAATAAACTTATTTAAACTCTGAAACACAATTCAAGAAATGGTTGAGGACTTCCCTGGTGGAAAAGAGAAATGAAAGCCAGAGTACATGGCAGTTACCAGCTTAAGGCTTTTTTAAAGATGGGATTAATTTTTCAGCACCCCTTTACTACACTTCCCTTGTGGCTCAGCTGGTAAAGAAACCACCTGCAATGCGGGAAACCTGGGTTCAACCCTTGGGTTGGGAAGATCCTCTGGCGAATGGAATGGCTACCCACTCCAGTATTCTGGCCTGGAGAATTCCACGGACTGTATAGCTCATGGAGTCGTAAAGAGTCAGACACAAGTGAGAGACTTTCACTTACTACATGTTAAATATAAAGTTGATCTGATGTGCCTACTACATGATTTAAGCCTAAATAGCACAACTGTTTGCCCAAATTGACTTCAAAAAAAGATGAACTTAACAACAGTATATGTGGGTGTTCTGTTTTCTTACACCAAACCACTTTTTCATTTTTTTAAACTCCTTGTCTGTATCATGGCTAGAAAATGGTTGAGTTTTCATTTATAGTTCCCTATTAACAGAGAGGTTGAACATCTCTTCATATATTTATTAGTGACCAGTATTTCCTCTTTGGTGATATTTTTTTATCTGTGATTTCTGATGAATTTTTCTTCTAATTTGGGATAATATTTTACATATACTGGATATTAGTCCTATTTTATCTTACAAAACTTTTCCCAGTCTGCTGTTGTTTGTCAACTTTTTTTGTCTTTTGCCATCTAAATGTTATAAAAAATATTTATGCAGAAAAACTTTTCATCTTTGCAAAATCATCAATTGCCCTTACAGAGCACAATAACTACCTCAACCAGTGGAAAAATAACTTAAGATCTAAGACTACCACTAACCTGCTGTGTAACTTTAAGGGAATCAATGGCCCTCAAGCCAGAATAACAGGAACACTTGTCTGCATAAACGTCTAAGTACTTGAAAAAAATCAAATAGATAAATTATAGAACTTTTAAATGTTGTAAAGATATTCAACATCATCAAACAACCGCAAGAATTAACTAACAATTTGGTAGTGAAGTCATTTAAGAAATCTGTACTCTCTTAACATCAGTTTCACATCATTTTGTCACCACTATTGAAATATTCTGAAACATTAGCCAGAGGCAGGTATAAGAACATTAGCTGCAGAAAGTAACTATCTAAAGTATCTTGAAGGCAAGCTGGATATAGCTGCAGAAAGTAACTATCTAAAGTATCTTGAAGGCAAGCTGGATATCTAAGAAACAGTGGTAGGTGTGTGACTGGGAATGAGCCAGAAACTTGAGTAAAGACATAAACACGTGAAACCACTGAAAGTGTGTGTATGTGGGTGCGTGTATCAATGCTCTATTCTAAGTGCTATTTCATAAAATGTGAAATTAAAAGCATTATTTCTGGAATAGCTTATTAACTTCTCAGAAATCAATACAATTCTGTCAAGGCTCCAGTTTATATACTTAACACCTCTTCATGCTAACTATCCCCGCTACTTCTGACTTACCAAAAATTACGCAGGGCTATTCACTACCATGTTGTCACTATGAGTAGAAAAACTTCAAATAATTAAACCTAGATTCAAATTTTGGCATGCTTCCTCATAGTTAAAAGCAATGTAGAGATCCTGGAGGAAGAGTGGATCAAATTTCATTCCTGACTTACTTTGTAAATATTTAGATAAGACATAGGTTATTTATTACATATGATATATAATATATATAGTAAATATATATGTATGTGTATATTTAAACCAGGAAATAAACAGAACTTAAAAAAATTTTTGTAACAAAGCATTTCAAATATGGTAGCCAACAGCACAAGTTATTAATAAAGAACAATTTCTTTTGCATATATAATTATGAAGATTTTCAAACAAACTCAAAAGAGTATTGTATTACAACAATCTTCTACATACCTATCACCAATTATCAAGATTTTTCCATTTATTTCAACTATCTTTTTTTAAAAGTAAGTCTCAGAAACTGTATTACATCATCTAACACACTACACATGCATCTCTAAAAACATGGGTACTTTCTTATATAAACAGTGTCACTGTCACACCTATCAATTGCCTGATATAATCTTATACTCAATCTTAGTGAAATTTCTCCAACTGCCACAAAAATGTCTTTTTGAAAAGTTGTTTGGATTAGGACCTAAACAAGACACTTCATTTGATGATACTAATACTTTATAAAATATTTCATGGAAACAAGTATGAAGAATTCTATAATGGATATCTATTACTTAGCTTAATAATTTTTGATATTATTGCTCCATCTGCTTCAATTTCTTTTTAACCTTAAGAAATAAAACATTACAAATACACTATTCAGAGGTAACAACGATCAGGAATTTGGAGCTATTATTACCATGCATATTTTACACCTTTATGTTGCAAGTTTTTAAACCTTAATGCTCTTGTAACATAGTATTCTACTACAACTACCTCACATCTCTCAGTTTTTGAGATTACTAATACATGCATTCACTAACTGTAATACCACAGTATGAGTAGATCAGCTGTTACAGTTCATGGGCATTCAGGTGTGAGCCAGGAATCTACTTTTTCTATACAGATCTTCCCCTTGTTCTAAACCCTCGCCCCAGACTCCCCAGTTTTATAATGCTATGTCATAGTCTGATTATGAAGCCTCTATTCTATAAATATGGCCTATTTGTCTATTCTCATACCAATAATAAACTGCTTAATATAGCATTATTTATAACATTTAACCTACTCTTACATATGCCTAACATTTCCCACAGTAAATAATTTTAAAAGCCCATCACAGTTTTGAATAAAGTGGAGGGACGGACTTGCCTTCCCAGATATTAAAATGATTATTAAAGCCTCATGTACCAATCATTCAGACCCAGTCACCATACAGCCACAGGCAATCTTGTCCCAACCACCAGTTTGCATTCTACAACTTACTATTTTGAGTAAGTACCAGATTTTTTTTTAATTAATAAACTTTACTTTTAAGAGCAATGTTGCTGCTGCTACTGCTGCTAAGTCGCTTCAGTCGTGTCCGACTCTGTGCGACCCCACAGACGACAGCCCACCAGGCTCCGCCGTCCCTGGGATTCTCCAGGCAAGAATACTGGAGTGGGTTGCCATTTCCTTCTCGTGTATGAAAGTGAAAAGTGAAAGTGAAGTCGCTCAGTCGTGTCCGACTCTTAGCGACCCCATGGACTGCAGCCTACCAGGCTCCTCTATCCATGGGATTTTCCAGGCAAGAGTACTGGAGTGGGGTGCCATTGCCTTCTCCAAGAGCAATGTTGAGTTCATAGCAAAACTGAGCAGAAAAGTACTGAGTTCTCATAAATGCCTTGCCCCCCCGCAGGTACAACTTCCTGTACTGTTAACATCCCCCACCACAGCAGTACATTTATCACAATCTCTGAACTTACAATGGCACATCCTTACCAGCTGAAGTCCACAGTTTACATTAGGATACTGTATGATGACATGTAGCCACCACTCTATCATACAGAAAAGTTTCACTGCCCTAAAAATACTCTCTGTATTGCTTAGTCATTTCTCCTATCCTCCTAGCCTCTGGCAACCACTTAGCTTTTTTTTTTTTTTTTACTGTCTCCATAGTTTTGCCTTTTTCAGAAACTCACACATGTTGCCATTTCAGGTTGGCTTCTTCCACTTGCTAACAAACATTCAATTCCTCTATGAATTTTCGTAACTTGAGTGCTCATTTCCTTTTCACACTGAATAATATTCCACTGTATCACAGTGTATCGGCTCATCTACTGAAGGACATCTTGGTGGCTTCCACCTTTGGGCAATTATTAATAAAGTTGCTATAGACATCTCTGTGCAGGTTTTGCATGGACGTACATTTTCAATTCATTCAGGTAAATACCAAGGAGCAAAACAGCTGAATCATATCCTAAGACTATGTTTAGTTTTGTAAAAAACTGCCAAACTGCCTTCCAAAGTGGCTGTACCATTCTGCATTCCCATCAGCAATGAATGAAAAGTTCCTGTGGCTCCACCTCAGTAGCTTTGGGTATTGTCAGTGTTTTATATTTGAGCCATTTTAATAGGTGTGCAGTGATTGCTCATTATTTTAATACATGCATAGACTTCTGCAACCATAACCACAATCAACTTTGGAAGATTTTAATCACCCCATAAAGAAATCCAGTACTCTTTATCACTTCACCAACCCTCTAACTCTGCAGTTCTAGGCAACCACTAATCTACTTTCTATCCCTCAGTTCAGTTCAGTCACTCAGTTGTGTCTGGCTCTTTGCGACCGCATAGACTGCAGCAGGCCAGGCTTCCCTGTCTATCACCAACTCCCAGAGCTTGCTCAAACTCATATCCACTGAGTCAGTGATGCCAACCAACCATCTCATCCTCTGTTGTCCCCTTCTCCTCCTGCCTTCAATCATGTCCAGCATCAGGGTCTTTTCCAATGAGTCAGTTCTTCGCATCAGGTGGCCAAAGTATTGGAGTTTCAGCTTCAGTCCTTCCAATGAATATTCAGGACTGATCTCCTTGCAGTCCAAGGGACTCTCAACAGTCTTCTCCAACACCCCAGTTCAACAGCATCAATTCTTCGGCGCTCAGCTTTCTTTATAGTCCAACTTTCACATCCATACATGACTACTAGAAAAACCATAGCTTTGACTAGATGGGCCTTTGCTGGCAAAGTAATGCCTCTGCTTTTGAATATGCTATCTAGGTTGGTCATAGCTTCTCTTCCAAGGAGCAAGCATCTTTTAATTTCATGGCTGCAGTCACCATGTGATTTTGGAGCCCAAGAAAATAAAGTTTGTCACTGTTTCCATTGTTTCCCCACCTATTTGCCATGAATTGATGGGACCAGATGCCATGATCTTCGCTTTTTGAATGCTGAGTTTTAAGCCAGCTTTTTCACTCTCCTCTTTCACTTTCATCAAGAGGCTCTTTAGTTCCTCTTCACTTTGTTTCTATCCCTATCTATCACCTATTCTGAACATTTCATATAAATGGAACCATACATACTCATGACTAGCTTCTGTCACTTAGCATAATTCTTTTAAAGTTCATCTATGTTGTAATATAAGTACTTCATTTTTTTTTATGGAGGAAAACAAAAACCATTTGTTAATTCACATATTAGTTGGTGGATATTTGAGTTGTTTCTCACTTTTTGACTACTATGAATAATGCTGCTATGGAAATTCACATAGAAGTTTATGTATGGACGTGTTTTCCCTTCTCTTGTACAAACCTAGAAGTGGAATTGTTGGGTCAAATGGTAACTCTTAAAGTTTAACCATTTGAGAAACTGAAAGGCTATTTTACAGTCACTAGATCATTTAACATTCCTGTGGCTCAGACAGTAAAGAAATCACCTGCAATGCAAGAGACCTGGGTTCGATCCCTGGGTTGGGAAGATCCCCTGTAGAAGGAAATGGCAACCCACTCCAGCATTCTCGCCTGGGAAATCCCATGGACAGAGGGGCCTAGCAGGCTATTGTCCATGGGATCACAGAAGAGTTGGACATAACTTAGTGACTAAACAACAACAAAGGTAACTATCTACAGGGTTTTTGTGATGCCCTTTATCAGGTGGAAGTTTCCTTCTACTACTAGTCTGGAGTTTTTATCATAAAAGGGTGTTGAACCATGTCAAATGCTTTAGAGAAGATCATATTTTGATTTTTATCCTATTAATGTGGTACATTAACTGATTCTCAGGTGCTGAACCAACTTTATATTGTTAGGATAAATCCCGTTTAGTCATGTACGGAATTTTTAAAAAATTACTTATTTTTTAATTGAAGGATAATTGCTTTACAGAATTTTTATGTTTTCTGTCAAATCTCAACATGAATCAGCCATAAGTATACATATATCCCCTTCCTCTTGAACCTCCCTTCCATCTCCTGCCCCATCCCAACCCTCTAGCTTGATACAGAGCCTCTGTTTTGAATTTCCTGAGACATATAGCAAATTCCCGTTGGCTATCTGTTTTACATATGGTAACGTAAGTTTCCATGTTGCTCTCTCCATACATCTCACCCTCTCCTCCCCTCTCCCTATGTCCATAAGTCTGTTCTCTATGTCTGTTTCTCCATTGCTGCCCTGTGTAATTCTTTTTATGTGCTGCTGAATTTGGCTTGTTAGTATTTTGCTGATGATTTATGCAGCTATATTGGGATACTGGTCTGTAATTTCTTGGTTTTGCTTTCTGCTCGTGATGTCCATATTATTTTGATATCAGGATAATACTAGCCTCTTAAAATGAGTATGTAAGTGCTCTGTCTACTATGCATGCTCAGTTGCTTCAGTCGTGTCTGACTCTGTGGCCACATAAAACGGTAGCCCACCAGGCTCTTCTGTCCACGGGATTCTCCAGCAAGAATACTGGAGTGGGTTGCCATTTCCTTCTCCAGGGGATCTTCCCAACCCAGGGATCAAACCCGTATGTCTTATGTTTCCTATGTCTCCTGCATTGGCAGATGAGTTCTTTACCTCTAGTGCCACCTGGGAAGCCCCTCTTCTACTATAGTATCACTTCATGGCAAACAGATGGGGAAACAATGACAGACTTTACTTTTGGGAGCTCCAAAATCACTGCAGATGGTGGCTGCAGCCATGAAATTAAAAGACGCTTGCTCCTTGAAAGGAAAGCTATGGCCAACCTGGACAGCATATTAAAAAGCAGAAACATTACTTTGCTGACAAAGGTTTGTCTAGTCAAAGCTATGGTTTTTCCAGTAGTCACGCATGGATGTGAGAGTTGGACTATAAAGAAAGTTGAATGCCGAAGAATTCATGCTTTTGAATTGTGGTGTTGGGGAAAACTCTTTGAGAGTCCAATGGACTGCAAGGAGATCAAACCAGTCAATCCTAAAGGAAATCAACCCTGAATATTCATTGGAAGGACTGAAGCTGAAACTCCAATCCTTTGGCCACCTGATGCAAAGAACTGACTCACTGGAAAAGACCCTGATGCTGGGAAAGATTGAAGGCAGGAGGAGAAGGGGATAGCAGAGGATGAGATGGTTGGATGGCATCACTGACTTGATGGACATAAGTTTGAGCAAGCTCTGGGAGTTGGTGATAGACAGGGAAGTCTGGTGTGCTGCAGTCCATGGGGTCACAAAGAGTCAGACACGACTGAATGACTGAACTAAACTGAACATATACATATATAGGCTGCACAGGGTCTTAGCTGCAGCAAGCAGGATCTTTTGGTTGTGGCATGCAGGATCTAGTTCTCTCACCAGGGATCAAGCCCAGGCCCCCTGAATTGGAAGCAATGGATCAGGAGGGCAAGTTCCCTTTCTGTCTACTTTTAGGAGAGTTAGAGAAGAATGAGTGTTAGTTCTTTGAACATATGGTAAACTTCACTACTTAAGGCATCAGAGCCTCGGCTTTTCTTTTCATTTTGGCAGTGGGTGGGGGGGCAGTTTTTTAATTACAAATTCAACCTCTTGATTTGCTATGTATCCGATTTAGATTTTCCACTCCTTCAGTCAGTTTTGGGGTTTGTATCTTTCTAGCAATTTGCCCACTTCCTCATTCATAGTATTCCCTTATACTTTTTTTAATTTCTGTAAGGTCAGTAGTAATAGACCTGGTATTCACTTACTGGTCAATCTAGCTAAAGATTTATCAACTTGTTGGTCTTTCCAAAGAAAGCAGTAACAGTTTCTCCAATTTTCTATTCTGTATTTCACTGATTTTTACTCTAATCCTTATTAATTCCTTCTTTCTACTTGCTTTAGGCTTCATTAACACTTCTTCCAGTGTTATAAAGTGAAAGAGTAGATTACTGATTTGATATATTTAATCTTTAATACAGGCATTTATAGTTACATATGTCAAGGACTGATGCAGCTGCATTTCATAAGGATTGGCATGGCATGTCTACAATTGCATTTATCTCAAAGTATTTTCTAATTTTCTTCGCGATTTCTTCTTTCAGCTATTGATAACTCAGGAGTGTATCACCAAATTTCCACATATTTGTGAGTTTCCCAAATTTCATTCCATTGTGATCAGAGAGCAAACATTGTATTATCAATCCTTTTATACTTAATCCTCTATTTCCTTGTTGATCTCCTTACTATTCTACTCATTAATGAAAGTGGAGTACTAAAAAAATATAATCTTACTGTAAAACTGTATTTTTCTCTTTTCATTTCTGTCAGCTTGTTTCCTGCATTGTGGGATTCTGTAGTTAGATGTGTATATAACTATTTTGTCTTCCTGATGGGTTGGCCCTTACATGTGGAATCTAAAATATGAAACTAATGAACTTATTTACACAACAGACTCAGACATAGAAAACAAATGTATAGTTACTAAAGGAGACAGGTGGTAGGGAAGGGATAATTTAGGAGTTTTGGATTAGCAGATACAAACCATTATACATAAAATAAACAACAAGGTCCTATTGTATAACACTGGGAACTATATTCAATATCCTGTAATAAACCATAATGGAAAATTTCATGAAAAAGAATATACATGTATAACTGAATCACTTTGTTATATATCAAAAACACAACACTGTAAATCAACTATACTTGAATTAATTTTTTAATTTTTAAAAATATAGTGCTACTATGAACACTCTTATCTTTTCAAAGTACATCCAAAACATGTGCTTTTGATTTTATTGAGCTTAACTCAACTACACTTTCCATTTCTATTGTTTTATTTCTTGTATTTTCTTTGAGTTCACTCTTTTTCTAGCTTTTGAAGTTGAACACTTAGATCACTTAGTTTCACTTTCTCACATTTTCACATGTTTTAATAAACTAATTTTAATAAATGTTTTTAAAGTTATAACCTTACTTGCAAAGTACTGTTTTAGCTGCATCCCACAAGCATCTTCATTGTATTCTAAGTAGTTTACAGTCTTCATTATGAGTTCCTCTTTAACTCATGAACAATAGGAATCCATTCTTAGTTTCCAAACTTTTTAAAAAAATTTACATTGTTTAAAATCTTTCTAACTGCATTAGGTAAGAAAACATGGTAAGCAGCTTGACATTTAAAATATGTAAAGTATTCCTTTGAGACACACATAATATTTTAAGTGCTCCTTATGATCCACACTTACGGCAGAAAGCAAAGAATGAAAGAGCCTCTTGATGAAAGTGAAAGAGGAGAGTGAAAAAGTTGGCTTAAAACTCAACATTCAGAAAACTAAGATCATGACATCTGGTCCCATCACTTCATGGCAAACAGATGGGGAAACAGTGGAAACAGTGAGAGACTTTATTTTTGGGGGCTCCAAAATCACTGCAGATGGTGACTGCAGCCATGAAATTAAAAGATGCTTGCTCCTTGGAAGAAAAGTTATGACCAACCTAGACAGCATATTAAAAAGCAGAGACATTACTTTGCCAGCAAAGATCTGTCTAGTCAAAGCTATGGTTTTTCCAGTAGTCATGTATGGATGTGAGAGTTGGACTATAAAGAAAGCTGGGCACCAAAGAATTGATGCTTTTACTGTGGTGTTGGAGAAGGCTCTTAAGAACCCCTTGGACTGAAAGGAGATCCAACCAGTCCATCCTAAAGGAAATAAGTCCTGAATATTCACTGGAAGGACTGATGCTAAAGCTGAAACTCCAACACTTTGGCCACCTGACGCAAAGAACTGACTCATTGGAAAAGACCCTGATGCTGGGAGAGATTGAAGAGGGGAGGAGAAGGGGACGACAGAAGATGAGATGGTTGCATGGCATCACCGACTCAACGGACATAGTTTGAGTAAATTCTGGGAACTGGTGATGAACAAGGAGGCCTGGCGCGCTGCAGTCCATGGGGTCGCAAAGAGTCGGACACGACTGAGCAACTGAATATAAAAGACTGTATTTTTTGGTTTCCTGGGTACATCATTGCTAGCTTTTTAAAATTTCATTGCTCAAAATTGTTATATCTTTAAAGTATAAATTTACTATTATTTACCCTACTTGGTACTCCATACTTATGCTGAAGACACACTTCTGTTTCTTAATGCTTGAAAAATTCCAGTCATTATCTCCTCAAATATTCTTTACTATTCCCTCCAGTCTCTTCTCCTGGAATTCTTTTTATTTATCTTCCTAAACCAAGCTTTTAAATACTGCTCTGGTTAGCTGACATCAGAGCTTTATGTAAGTAACGACCATGTACAAAGTCGTTTTGAACACCACTAGAAAACTTCACTGTCTTCTGGTGATTAACATGAGCTCTATTTCTTCTATTCTCCTTCAAATTGAGAACTCTATGGCCTTTTGTTTGATTCCTTGTGTAACAGGCTCTTACTCATTGCTCAAAACTGAGAATTTCCAAAACACAAACAGTGTTGCAGTGCCAAGCTTTGTACTGAAACTGATTAAAGGAGAAACCTAAATCAAAAACTGTTTTTTGAAAGTTAAATCCCTTTTTCAATCTCAGCAGAAAATTAACAGAATTTTAAGTATTTATAACATTCCCAGTTGATGTCAGCTGGGAAAAGAATGGGTTGTTAAGGCAGTAACAGGCAGTAAGAGGAGCCAAGAAGTATTACCCCGTTAGTACTTCTCATTACTATTTGCACTTCTATTTCAGCCACTCTCCAAATAAATGAAAGCACAGCTATTACAACACCAAAGCAAAAGCTATTCTAATTGGGAAAAATACCAATATTTGGACTTCCGGGGTTATTGTGACCTGATCTGCTGAAAGATAAAACATACAAAGACTACTGAACACAATAAAACCATGACTTATACTGTTACCCCTGGTGAAAATCATAGAAGACTAGATTTAAACTTCATGCAACAAGATGAGCTGCTGCTTTAGAGGACATCTTTGAATTTGTTTAGGCAAACAGCCAAGTCATCTATAAACTAAATCAACCTTTACCTTTTACACACTGTGCAATTTCTTTAGAAATGACACCAAAAACTCTCAAAAAGGATCATAATATTCCTTTTGAAATTTATAAAAAGTTAACTCACCTATTCTCTATGGCCAGTTTAAGTTCACTCAGAACTTCAGATAGTAAAGATACAAAAGTACACATACAGATTATTTACTGGGTCTAGATGTATTCAAAGCAATTTTAACATACCAGGTATGTTTTTGAACAAACCCACATTCAAAGCTGCTTAGATATAAAACTGCAATTGATAATGTATTTCAGAAATTAGTTTCTTAGTCATTTTCATTTCTTCAGAATTTTATAGAAGAGACAATTTTATAATTTCAGAAAAGATAAGGAAAACTATACTTTCTTGAAGATAAAAACCATATCTCATTCATCCCAACCTCCACAGTGTCTTGCAGACTACCACCATGCCTAGACAGGAACACTAGCTTTCCCATCTCCTTGTCAGCCTATGAAGGAAAAAAATTAACAAGGAACAGCCAGCCCTTCTGCAACCCATGAGAAAACCATCCAATCCCACACTGCAGTGAGTAAACCTTTCCAAGGCAAGGGCTGAATTCTGTGAGCCCTAGCAACCTTCCATCCTATAGAACAGTGACTTTCAAACTGTTTTTACCATGATTCATACCAAAAAATGTATTTTATCACACAACTCTATACATACATGTGTATATGTAACTGAAACAGAAAATTTTGTTCAATTATACTTACGTAACCTTACCAGGTATATAATGTGCTCTGTTATCTTCCATTGTATTTCTTTTCAAAAAACTGCTGGTCACAACCCATTCAATTCTGCTATCCATCAAAGAGCTACAACCTAATCTGAATAACACCACTCCAGGACGGTGGTTTTCAGGGTGAGTTACACGTACCTGAGCAGGTACGCAAAGATCTTCCAAGGGATTCAGAGCCACATGGTGTTTTAAAGGAATCAAATTCTAGATCCTCAACTTCCATAAAAATCTTTCCTAAAACAGAGAGGTGTTTATGTGTAGATTATCCTTGCACCTCCCTTTTCTTAATACCCTTCTCCCTACATAACAAATGAAAGGCTTTCACCTATCCTGAGTTTTACTATGGTTCACTGCCTTATTGTGTATAAATTCCACTGTGATATCAAACCAGAGGAATAACTTAAAAATATCAATGTCAGTAATAAAGTGAATGACTAGTAACTGGGTAACCAATCTTTTGGCAGGTCACACGGATGGCACTAGTGGTAAAGAACCCACTTGCCAATGCAGGAGACATAAGAGACGTGGGTTCAGTCCTTGGGATGGGAAGATCCTCTGGAGGAGGGCATGGCAACCCACTCTAGTATCATGCCTGGAGAATCCCATGGACAGAGGAGCCTGGTGGGCTACAGTCCATGAGGTCACAAAGAGTCAGACATGACTGAAGCAACTTAGCACGCATACATGCATGGACTGCAAAGTCTATTTCAATAAAACTGAAAGAAGACCTATTTGAGTTGTCTGTCTATAAAATAAAATTGAAGCTAGAGCACTGTGTGATTGAACACATAATTCAGAAAGAGTTAAGAGAATAAAATAACAATCACTATTTAAAAAAAGAAAAACTTCTATTTCCATCTACTTATTTATGAGATCAGGGGCTTAACTTACATCTATTTTTGTTTCGTTTTAAGGCCATGCTGCTTGGCTTGTGGGATCTCAGTTCCGTGTCCAGGAACTGCACACAGGCCACAGCAGTTAAAGCCCAGAATCCTAACCACTAAGCCACCAGGGAATTCCCAACTTATATCTAGTAAAAAAAAAAAAAAAAAAAGAAGAAGAAGAAGAAGGAAAAGAAAAAAACTGAAACATATCTTTTTCTAGACATTAATATTCACTAGAGGTTAAATAACTTAATTGGGCAGGAGAATCAATATATCTCTTAAGACCTGCATTTCCAGTAATTTTTACACCTTATCATACAATTTTTAAGTGTATACAATATTTATGATGTAATCACTTACATATTTAAATTACTGCAATAATGCAATACAAAAGAAATTTATATGCATATTTTTATTGCAGAGCAGTCAGACCAATTTTTCTAATGGTTTCCAAGCACAAAATATTACTGTAGGCCAGTGGTTCTCAAAGTGTCATCCCTGAAACAACAACATCAGCATTACCTTGTTAACTTTCTAGAAATCCAAAGTCTAGGATCCCACAGATCTAGTGAATCAGAAACTCTGGGGGTGGGGACCAGCAATCTTCTTTTTAATAAACCCTAGAGGTAAAATTCTGATGCACACTCAAATTTGTGTTCTAAAAAAATCACTTTTTAGAATAAAATTCCGAGGAAGATGTTAAAACTAACACAAGGAGGGGGAGCATGTAAAATTCCTGCTGAAGAATTTATTCACATTTTTTTTATTCAATGGATCGGTTATGGATATTATCATAAATCACTGACTGACTATACTGGATACGTCTAAAGCATGAATTTTTTATTTAAATTGTCAGCATTAACAATACAATAGAATTGACATACTTCAAATCTTTTTAAATTTAAGATTAAAAATTTTTTGAGGAATGAGGGGTGTATGTAAACATTTTACAGAGTGCTGCTGCTAAGTCGCTTCAGTCGTGTCCGACTCTGTGTGACTCCATAGACGGCAGCCCACCAGGCTCCACCGTCCCTGGGATTCTCCAGGCAAGAATACTGGAGTGGGTTGCCATTTCCTTCTCCAGTGCATGAAAAGGAAAAGTGAAAGTGAAGTCGCTCAGTCGTGTCCGACTCTTAGCGACCCCGTGGACTGCAGCCTACCAGGCTTCTCCGTCCGTGGGATTTTCCAGGCAAGAGTACTGGAGTGGGGTGCCATTGCCTTCTCCGATTTTAGAGAGTAGATAAACTTAAATGTTGAAGGATCACCAGTCTAGAGTAATGGTTCTCCAACTGCGGCCCTTGGACTGGCAGTAATGCAATCACCCACTCGCTTATTAGAAACACAAACTCTCAGGCTCCAGCCCAACATACTATGTTCCAACAAGTTTTCCAGGTAATTTTTATCCACTTTATAGAGTCTGAAAGCTGCTGGTCTATACTAGAGCATCTATTCCCAAAATCTGATGTGCATCTGAATTACCTGGAGAGCTCCTTAAAACATTAATTGCTACAGACTCTAATTCCAGAGTGTCAGATTCAGTAAGTCTGGGGTAGCTTCTAAAATTTTTCATTCCTAACAAGTTCCCCAGGAGATTATTAATGCTATGCTGCTATTTCACAATCACATTCTGAGAATCACTCACTGGTCTAGAGGGCTCTAGAAACCATATCTATACTTTCCTATGTCAATATCCAAAATCCCTTCCCATCATCCTTCAGAGTAAGGTTCCCTCACAATATGCTCTCATACATTTGCCTTATACACTTTGTTCATTTGCCTTATACACTTTGTTCATTTGTATTATACACTTTGCTTTTTGGGGGACTCAGCAGAGTCCAGCAGGGACATGGAATCAAAGCCATTGCAAGGTGTCATCTCTTAGAGCGTTGTGGGTCAGGAAGATCCCCTGGAGAAGGGAGAAGCTACCTACTCCAGTATTCTTGGGCTTCTCTTGTGGCTCCGACGGTAAGGAATCCACCTGCAATGCAGGAGACCTGGGTTCAGTCCCTGGGTGGGGAAGATCCACTGGAAGAGGGCATGGCAACCCATTCCAGTATTCTTGCCTGGAGAATCCCACGAACAGAGGAGCCTGGCAGGCTACAGTCCATGGGGTCGCAAAGAGTCAGACACGACTGAGCGACTAAGTGCACTATTAATCTTTTTTCTTCAGTAGAACTAAACTTCTACGAGTAAAAGAATCACACAAATCTTGCCCCTTCTGTATACCCAGCACCAAGGCACAATGCCTACCTGACAGTAGGTATTAAACATATTAATGGATAATTAACATCTGTTGAATAAACTACATGAAATGTCAGTTTTAATATAAAACAGCTAAGGCTGTTACTAGAATGCCAACAGTCCTGATTTACCTGGAGCTATCTCCCAAGTGCTAAGAGGACTGAAAGTCCTGTGTCCCAGGACTATCTAGCCTACCATATTAAATATCATTAAGGTTAAAAGACAAAGAAATATCTAAATAATGCATTATTTAACTTGTTTTACAATTTCTTTCTTAACCCTAACCTCTAAATAGGCTTCTATTATACAACTAGAAATAAAATCAAGACTTATTCAGTGATTAAAATTAACACTGTATATACTACCAAGAAACTTGACATTTTAAGACAGTTTTAGTACGGGGGTTAGGGGGAGACTTATAAACTTACCCTCTTTAGCCAAATACAACTCTTTAAATTTTGCTCTCTTTTGATTAAATTCTTGCTCAAGCTGTTGCTTTGCACGTAAAAATTCTGCATTAATTTTTTCCAATTCTGCCACCCGCTGCTGGAGAGAAACTGAAAAGAAAAATACTAGTTAACAAGTAATAATTTTTATTTATAAATTAAGTTACAAGAATAGATTAGTATTGCAGCTGCATATTTCTATAAAGAAACAAGTGGTCAAGTTTCTCCCAAAGATCCAATATATTCCCGAAAATTCTAATTTTCCAAAAAAGACACTTTTACTCAACTTAATACACACTTTGTGAATGAATCCAGTAAGCTGAAATAGTACATATATGGAGAATCACATAAGGCAAACTTCCCAAAAGAAAGCTTCAAAGTTCCTTTGTATAACTGAGCATGTCCATCCACTTATGATTTGTTAAATATTGGATTATTTGGGCTGTTTATCCCACAAACGAATCCACTGCCAATCTTGCTAGTTCCTGTCTCTCTCACATGTTATGAGCAAAATCTAAAGGGCACTCTGATTAGGACAGCTATTCCAGACTGAACCACTCTCCCACTTTCAAGATAGCTCATTATACTGAAGTCATAATGAAAAAACCTTTCATATAGAAAGGATACAGAACTGTATATTCTGTACGAACTCTCCATTACTGGAAGATTATCTGGTTTTTAGATTAACTTGATTATGGTATGGCAGGGACTGGGACCCATTTTTACTTGAGGAGCTCTATAATTTGGCCACAGCTGATTATATAAACACCTATCCTGACCAAAGCCTGAGAGTATTTTGGTTCAAGCAAGGAGAGGGAAATCCAGGGAAATCCAAACTCTTGGTGGCATCCTTTACCACAACAGCAACCTAGCCACAAAGCTATGACCCTAATCACTCCAGGGGATGCTTATTGGTAGTAACTGCTGCTACTACTGCTAAGTCGCTTCAGTCGTGTCCGACTCTGTGCGACCCCATAGACGGCAGCCCACCAGGCTCCTCTGTCCCTGGGATTCTCCAAGCAAGAATACTGGAGTGGGTTGCCATTTCCTTCTCCAACACATGCATGCATGCTAAGTCACTTCAGTCGTGTCCGACTCTGTGCGACTCCATGAACAGCAGCCCACCAGGCTCCTCTGTCATGGGATTCTCCAAACAAGAATATTGGAGTGGGTTGCCATTTCCTTCTCCCAGAAAGGGAGATAATACTATGTGTTATCGGTAGTAACACGTCTGCCTAATTACCTACGTCAGCAGAGGTCTCGGATCCCTACAACCAGATAATAACAATTTACTAAAATTTTAACCATGATCTGAGATTATCTCTGAAGGCCCTAATACTCCTCTAAACCTATTACTCAATTAAATTGAGTTTATAACTTGATAGCACACAGAAAAAAAAGACTGGAAAAAATGCAATGATCTGTCTACAAGATACAGAATTATGGCTCATTAATTTCTTCCATGTGCTTATCAAAGTTCTCTACAACTCCTTCAATACTAAATAATTAAAACCAGTATTTATTTGCTCCCATGACATCTTCAGTCAAGCCTCACTGCAGATCTAGCAGCATCAAAACAATCCATGGCAAAAAGAGAAAATGATAGCTGCTTTGAGTTCCCTGTCATTAAAGGCAAGGAGTTATTTTAAGAAGCAAACATCTAGGATCTTTAGGTCAAAGCAAAGACTGACACCTGATCATCTGAACATGTGTTAACCCTCAGAGAAAAAGAGTAATGGAGAATCCACTGGAAGGGGGAAATGTGTAGTTATTTCATATTTACTTTTGAAATCATGAAGGAAATAAGTTCTCTGTGCTATTTACTTGTCTTGGTATTTTTAACTGTCCAGATTCCAACTGTTAAATAAATTAAGCAAATTTTCCACTTCACGTTTTAGTTACAGGTAGCTACTTATTAAAACATGAGTTAGGAAAAAGCAATGGGAAATAAAGAAAGGTGATCCTTCTGTCCTTACTTGTCACTAAAAACTACACTCCCACCCACTACTACCTTCCACTAAAGCGCACACACACACACAAAATGTCCATACCTTTCAACATTTAGGAACTGAAGCTAATAAATCAATAAAAACTAAAATATAGCCTTTAAAATTACAGCCAAGGAAGATTAAGTGTGTTTCCCATACTCCCCACCCTGTCCTGGCTCTGACCTACAGCTGAGGCACAGTCCACACCCACAGATCTGGCTGGCTCTCTCCACAACTGAGGACAAATTTCAATTCCAGCAGTCATGATCCCCTTGAGGATATACCAAGTAACTAACTCCCTTATTCTTTTTAATAAAAAAATTTTTAATCCTCCCCAAATTTTTTTAATTACACCTCAACTATTTCCAACATACTGCAGTTCTACAACACATAAAAAGGCCCAAACAACTGCTTTTTATAAGAATGCCTCTACAGCTTTATCTGGAAAAATCAATTCGCCTTGCATAAAACAGCAGGGAAGTTTAAAAACAGGCATCTCTTAAATCATAATGCATGAGCAACCAACCACAAATCAAACTGAAAATAGATCTCATTACACAAAATATTTTTTTAACATGGCGACTAGCAGTTCACAATAACTCGTTAACAGTTCACGTAAAAACCACTTAGCCTGGCATATAAGAAAAAATGGATAAATGTTAGCTATAAACTAGTAAGATTTACTGATATTAAATAAGGGAAAACAGCAGAGTGATCAACTGTCTTTGACAAAAGATCAGAAGTCACTTCTAGCCTCATGATTCTGACTCAGTTCCATGCTTAGACTTCCAGCTCATATCATTCCCCACTACCATGTATCATCCTAGCAACATGCCACTATTAATGCCAACTTCAACAACACTAAGCCTGCTGTAACTCACAGCTGAGAGCTAGTAGCATATCAGACTCTGTTAAACATTCCACACATTCTGTATACTGCTACCTTCCTTTTGAGTAATAAAATAAAGGGGGCGCACTATGTTATACAATGACTTCTTTTAATGCTTGACATGAAAAGAGAAAAATTATTACATCATTTATTCAAAATATCTGCACTGGTGGTATAGTGATGAGCATAGCTGCCTTCCAAAAGTGTCTGAATTAAGCAACAATACAGAAAGAAAAGAATAATATAGCAAATAAATGAAGGAAAGATGCAATAATTGTTAGGTATATCTCCTTCCCTAATTTCGACATGAATGTGAGAATATGTAATAATTTAGAAATATTTTAAAGCCTCAAGCTGGGTCCTACTATTACACTCTAACAGTACACTAAACTTGATGAGACATTATCAATGGAGGGAAAAACACAATCTAGGTTAAACATTACTACAATCAGAATTTTTTTTGTTTAAAAACATTTAAGATCCAGGAAAACACCTATTTCAAGCAAAAAAAAAAAAAAAAAAACCAAAAACAATGCATAACTCCAGTGGCACAAAAGAATCAGTTCCAGAAACTCAGAAGTTTTAACTTGTGTATCACTAACTTTAAAGTGAAACTATTAAGTATTGTAGGTATGTACATCCATCCAATGGAATAATATTAAGTCATAAAAATTATATTAAAAGATTAAGACACAAAATTATATTGATATATAACATAATATGATCTATGGAAATATATATATATATATATAAAAGACTGGCAAGAATAAGCCAAATTATATTCAGAGTTGTCTCTCTGAATCAAAGTTAATCAAAGGATAAATTACACTTGATTGGATTTAAATTAAAAAGTAGTAAGGTGCTTCATCTGTTTTTTTTTTTTAGTTTCAGCGATGATAATTTTGTCCCATTGCTCCATCTCAATTTCTCTGCTCATAAAAAGTACCCATAATTTATTTCAATGGTCTTAAAATATTTTAACACACTAAAGAGTCATTTTTTAAAACTACACGTATATTTTCCCAGGACAAATAATTTGTTAAAATAAAAAAAATTTGCTAAAAACAAAAATCTTTTGTTTCAGAAGTGGCCTTTCAGCTGGCAAATGACCTGTACTCTGAAAACTCTTCCCCGTACTCTGAAAACTCTGTCCAGCCTTTTGAGGGATTACTAAAAATTATTATTTGCAGTAAATACACCCACTGAATGATACTTTGTTTAGGAAATCTTCAGTAAATCCACAATTACTTGCCTCAATAATGAAGGGGAAGGAGAAGGTAAAGTAAAGCAGTCTACAATAACATTACCAGTCACCTGACAGTATTCAAGCAAACAGATCTAGCACTGGGGGATAATTTTTTCCATAATACTAAAGATAAACACAAATTCTTTAGTATAATAGAAAGCCTGTCATCTCATTTTATATAATCCTCCAAAATCTGACTCTAACAACTTTAAGATACTGCAGCCTTTCACCCTGCCCATTTACTCAGATGAACCATTTCTAAAACAAAAGAACATCTGGTGATGAAGTTTACACAGAACATCTTCTTAGCCTTCCTTATGTGAAGCAAAATGAACACCCTTATTTTCTTTTACTCTTTTATTCTTTTTTTAAAACTCTCTTAAATAATTAGGTGCTATAGTATTTCAAATAAAAGATAACACTTTTTAAATGATAGGTTTCAAATAAACAAGTCAATTATTTCTCATGTAAAAATCAGGTATTTATGTAAATGACTTGAAAATGTTGTCATAAATCCAGGAAAAATATTAAATGAAAAGAACTGGCACCAAATTTTAATTCAGGTGGATAATGAGATAATGAAAAATTACGGAGAGAGTCTTCAAAAGGGCAAAAGTAGAACTAAGGATGGAAAAGGCTGATGTGGGGCATGGGTGGCAGGGGTGATAAGAACAGCGGTAAGAAGAATCAAAAAACAGAACATTTTCTAATTTTCAACCTCCCTAGAGATGTTAATGATCAAAATTAATTAATTAATTAATCTCTAGGCATTTGCAGTGTGGAATTTATGGATCCAATTTTTAGTTTACATTATTGAGTGGGAATAATAACTGGATAATAGTGTTACAAGGATTTTATAGATTTTTTTTATAGATTATTATAGTCCAATGTATTTCAAACTAAATGTCAATCCATTAGTAAGCTGTTACATCAATTTAGTGATTAGCAATCTGCCATTTAAAGTTAGTAATAAAATATAATAGGAAATACCAGCAACACATTTAATATGAGTATGTTATTTGATGATTGGGTTGCACTGGAGAAAGTGCTTCTTATAGTGGAGAGAGGTCAATATAGCTTGAAACACCAATTCCTAATTCATGCAGGAATCCATTCCTATAACAGACATGTGATCACATGGCTTACACATAAATATAAAGCTAACAACTCAGTTCACTGCCTTATGGGGCAGCCAATTCCACCAGTAAGAAATTTTAGATTATCCTCCCCACTTTACTTGAACAACTGGTCACCTGTTAGAAATATCTATTTTTACTAAAAGAACCTCAAATCATCTTCCTTAGAAATCTTAGTTTTGCCCTACAGAATCAGTGAGGAAAATTTCTATTATCTGACATCTCACACGTGCCCTCTCCTTTCTTCTCCAGATGAAACATCTCTTAATCCTTTAATAACATCTAAATTCTTCATGATCTCAGCTGCTCTCTCTGCACACTACAGTTAGCCAAAATTCTACATAAAACAGGACACACTAATCCTAACACAATACCACCTTAGTAGAAACATTGTATCTGAGGGTTATACTCTTAATAACATACTATAAATTTACCCAAGCTTTTACTGGCCGTGATCGCACATTGTCATTGCTGGCCCAACAAAGACAACTTCAAAAATAAGCTGACTATACACAATGACACCCCACCCCAGTACTCTTGCCTGGAAAATCCCATGGACCAGCCTGGTAGGCTATAGTCCATGGGGTCGCTAAGAGTCGGACACGACTGAGCGACTTCACTTTCACTTTTCACTTTCATGCATTGGAGAAGGCAATGGCAACCCACTCCAGTGTTCTTGCCTGGAGAATCCCATGGACGGTGGAGCCGGGTGGGCTGCCGTCTATAGGGTCGCACAGAGTCGGACACAACTGAAGTGACTTAGCAGATACACAATACCTTATATGAAATGGATAACCAACAAAGACCTACTGTATAGCACAGGGAATTATACTTAATATTTTATAACAACCTATAAGGGAAAGGAATCTGAAAAAGAATACATACACACACAAGTATATATATACAACTGAATCACTGTGCTGTACACCTGAAATTAACACAACATTGTAAATCAACAATACTTCAATTTTTTTAAAAAGCTAACTATATGGTTGAAATAAACTATGGACATTTTTGAATACTGGTCAATATATACAATATAGTTCAACCACCATTACATGCATTTTACCAGATAATTTTTTAGTCACCTTAATTTCTGATTACACTTAGCCCAATTACCATAACTGTCAGAAGTTCACGTCCAACAACTGATATAAATATGCATGGATAAAAATGGATCGCTATCTATTCAATTTGTACAAGTTGGTATTATTCTACTTCGAGTATTTCAAGTACCAAATGCCAAGCCAGATGAAAAAGCATGCCTCTCACTGGACTGAAAAGCAGATATATTTTCTAAGTATTTGGATATTTAAATATTTTCGAGTCCCACTTACAAGACAAGGAAAGCAATTCAAAACTTATATGCCTTAAGCTTAAAACTCAAAGAAGGCTTCCTTAAGAAAAGGCCAAAAGAATTCAGCTTTCTGCCTATAACCCTACTGGCATTCATAAGCAGAACTACATCATGTCACTTTAGGACCTAGCTTGGAACTCTGAGAATTCACTATCAGTGAAGTTGAATTTAATCCTTATTTTGTGCTTGAATTAACCATGTGTCAGTAAGGTTGCTGGTGAGAATGCAAATTAGTACAACCACTTTGGAAAACAGTTCCTTACAAATGCACACCTACCATATGATACAGCAATCCTACAAATGAAAACATATTTCCACACAAAGATTTGCACACAAGTGCTCACCAAAGCTTCGATAATACTTATAAAACTACTCTGGCTTAAGATAACCAAAAACTGGAAATAAATCAAAATGCCCACTATAAATGGACAAAGTGAAGAGGAACTAAACAGCCTCTCGATGAAAGTGAAAGAGTGAAAAAGTTAGCTTAAAGCTCAACATTCAGAAAACTAAGATCATGGCATCTGGTCCCATGACTTCATGGCAAATAGATGGGGGAACAATGGAAACAGTGAGAGACTTTATTTTGGGGGGCTCCAAAATCAGTGCAGGTGGTGATTGTAGCCATGAAATTAAAAGACGCTTACTTCTTGGAAGGAAAGTTATGACCAACCTAGACAGCATATTGAAAAGCAGAGATATTACTTTGCCGACAAAGGTCAGTCTAGTCAAGGCTATGGTTTTTCCAGTAGTCATGTATGGATGTGAGAGTTGGACTATAAAGAAAGCTGAGTGCCAAAGAATTGATGCTTTTGAACTGTGGTGTTGGAGAAGCCTCTTCCGAGTCCCTTGGACTACAAGGAGACCCAACCAGTCTATCCTAAAGGAGATCAGTCCTGGGTGTTCATTGGAAGGCCTGATGTTGAAGCTGAAACTCCAATACTTTGGCCACCTCATGCGAAGAGCTGACTCATTTGAAAAGACCCTGATGCTGGGTAAGATTGAGGGCAGGAGGAGAAGGGGACGACAGAGGATGAGATGGCTGGATGGCATCACCGACTCAATGGACATGAGTTTGGGTGGGCTCCGGGAGTTGGTGTTGGACAGGGAGGCCTGGCGTGCTGCGGCTCATGGCGTCACAAAACGTCGGACATGACTGAGCAACTGAACTGAACAATGAAATATTAGGCAGCAACAAAAAGGAATGCATTACTAATTCACACAATCTGGATAAATGTCAAGAGCATCGTTTAAGTGAAAGAAATCAGACACAAAAAGTATGATCCCACTTATATAAAATTCTAGAAAAGGCAAAACTATAACAACAGAAAGTAGAGTAGCACTTGCTCAGAGGAGTTTAACCATGAAGTGTCATGAAAGAACTTTTTGGGGTAAAACATTCTGTAACACAATTATGGTGATGGTTACAAACTATGTATGTTTGAAAACTCATGAATCTATATACTTAAACCTAGTAAATTTTAGCATAAACTATTTTTTCATCAGCTCTACTGTGGTATGAATTTAAAATTACAAGAATAAACTAGTGCTTGGTAGCATTAAGTGCTATCTTATTAGTGCTTCATAGCACAAGTGCTATCCTCTTCAGGCCAATTTTATTATCTTCATAGCATTTATCACTATCTGAAACTATTTCCATAAATATCTGAATGTTTAAATATTGTTCCACACTAGAGGAGACCTTCAGTGAAAAATGAGACTGTATGTATCCTGCTTGTTGTTATACGTTACATTTTTAACACCTGGAACTGTGGCTAATACATGGAAGGCATTCAATAAACATTTACTAAATAAGTAAACAAAAAAGATAAGCTGGAATAACTAAAACCCATTGATGAAGAGGGGCATAAGTCAGGGTTTTAAAAGATAGCAAGGATTTGAGGAACCAAAGGAGAGAAGAGTCTTCAACTGCAATGGAAACGAGACAGTAATGAATATCTGTCTAGGAGCCAGCAACCAAACATCTCTGACGTGGGCAAAACTGCAACTTTCCCAACTTCGCATACAAGTCCCAGTGAGTTACTCCTTGGCTTTCTGATATAGTAGCCATGGGGCTTCCCTGGTAGTTCAGTTGGTAAAGAATTTGCCTGCAATGCAGGAAACCTTGGTTCGATTCCTGGGTCAGGAAGATCAGCTGGAGAAGATAGGCTACCCCCTCCAGTATCTGGGCTTCCCTTGTGGCTCAGCTGGTAAAGAATCTGCCTGCACTGTGGGAGACCTGGGTTCGATCCCTGGGTTGGGAAGATCCCCTGGAGAGGGGAAAGACTACCGACTCCAGTATTCTGGCCTGGACTGTATAGTCCATGGGGTCACAAAGAGTCTTGACATGACTGAGCAACTTTCACTTTCCAGCCACTGAACACATGAAATGTGGTCATCTGAATTATGTGTTAAATATGAAACATATATGGAATTTTGAAGACTTCAGTACAAAAAAATTTTACTATCTCAATACTTTCTATCACATGTAGAAATCATAACATCTGGAATATACTGGATAAATAAAATTGAGTATTAAAATTCATTCCACAGAAAGTTATACACATATGTTCAGAGAAGCATTATTCACAACAGCTAAAGAAATGAAACTCAAATGTTCATCAACTGATGACTGGATAAACAAAATTTGGTGTATTTATACAACAGAATACTATATATCCAAAAAAGGAATGAAGTACAAACAAGTTACAAGATGGATGAGCCTTGAAAACATTAAGTTAAAAAAGTCAGACACCAAAGGCTACCTATTGTATGATTCCATTTATATGTAATATCCAGAGAAGGAAAATTCAGAGACTAAAATATTAGTGGTTGCCAGCAGTTGGGGAATGAGTGTTAACGGTCGGGGTATTCTTTGGAGGATGAGGAACATATTTTGAAATTAGTGGTGATGGATGCACAGCTCTGCAGATATTCTAAAAACCACTGAATTGTATGTTTTAAAGGGGTGAAGTTGATGGTGTATGAATTGAATCTCAATAAAGCTGTTAATAAAATTAATCTCTATAAAATTAATTTCACCTGTCTATTTAGAAGTGTTTGTTTTGGTTTGATGTTTTTAATCTTTTAATGTGGCTGCCAGACTCAACTGAAGTGACCTAGCACACATCACAGCACAATGTGGCCGCCAGAAAAAAATTTACTCTTTGGCTCACATTACATCTCTATTGGACAGCATTGTTCTGGAGAGCTTATGTGGGGAGGGGGATACCCTGGATATGTTGAGTTCTCATTTTTACCTCTACTTATCTTACACTCTCTATTTTTCCCAATTTGCCAGCCTGCTTCAAGTATCACCATACTTTACAGCCAACTGAGACACTAAGATCAGTAATCTTAAAACCCACAATTCCCTTCTCCCCTGTGCTTTTACAGTAGCACAGTGTTACTCTACCACAGTGTGCAGACTGTCAGTGGTCTAATGAGATAAGGAGTTTATACAAGAATGTAAAATCAACTAGGACACTGAGCACACTTCCAGGGTTCCTTGAGAAAAAATGACTGATTCTAGGTCTAGGGCAGAAGTATAAATGATAAACCTGGAACACCATGGCACCTATTGCAGTTTTATCAAAGGATTTCCCCTTGTAACAAAGGAGTCAACTTACAAGATTCAATGGCCAACGATGAGATAATCTGAACATCAGTGTGGTAGGCTGAACCAACCCTTCCGCTCAAATACTAATTTCCTGATCACCAAACCAGTAAATCTTACCTAATATAGTAAATGATGTAATTAAGGATCTTGAGAAAAGTAGTTTATCCTGGACTATCCAGCTGAAAAATAATGTACCCATAAAACCATTCCTCCACCATTCCAGATAAAGGGGCATTATACATACTCACACATACAATTCACAGCAGATAACTATTAATAAAAAATTTAATTACTTTTGGTTAACAATCCCTTTAATATAAAATGCAAATTTACTCAGAATTGTCTGAAGATTTTTTTTTATTCACTTTAATTGGAGGCTAATTGCTTTACAATATTGTGGTGGTTTTTGCCATACATTGACATGAATCAACCACAGGTGTACATATGTCCCCCATCCTGAACCCCCTTCCCACCCCATCCCTCTGGGTTGTCCCATGGCACCGGCTTTGAGTGTCCTCCTTCATGCATCAAACTTGCACTGGTCATCTATTTTATATATGGTAATCTACATGTTTCAATGCTATTCTCTCAAATCATCCCACCCTCGCCTTCTCCCACAGAGTCCAAAAGTCTGTTCTTTACATCTGTCTCTTTTGCTGTCTTGCATATAGCACCGTCATTACCATCTAAATTCCATATATATGTGTTAATATACTGTATTGGTGTTTCTCTTTCTGACTTACCTCACTCTGTATAATAGGCTCCAGTTTCATCCACCTCATTAGAACTGACTCAAATGAGCTCTTTTTTATAGCTGAGTAATATTCCATTGTGTATATGTACCACAACTTCTTTATCCATTAGTCTGCCAATGGACATCTAGGTTGCTTCTGGGTCCTAGCTATTATCAACAGTGCTGCAATGAACACTGGGGTACAAATGTCTTTCAATTCTGGTTTCCTCCGTGTGTATGCCCAGCAGTGGGATTGCTGGGTCATATGGCAGTTCTATTTCCAGTTCTTTAAAGAATCTCCACACTGTTCTCCATAGTGGCTATACTAGTTTGCATTCCCACCAACAGTGTAACAGGATTCCCTTTTCTCCACACCCTCTCCAGCATTTACTGTTTGTAGACTTTTTGATGGCAACCTTTCTGACCTGCAAGGGATTGTACCTCATTGTGGTTTTGATTTGCATTTCTCTGAAAATAAGTGATGTTGAGCATCTTTTCATGTGTTTGTTAGCCATCTACATGTCTTCTTTGGAGAAATGTCTGTTTAGTTCTTTGGCCCATTTTTTGATTGGGTTGTTTATTTTTCTGGTATTGAGCTGCATGATATGCTTATATATTTTGGAGATTAATTCTTTGTCAGTTGTTTCATTTGCTATTATTTTCCCCCATTCTGAAGGCTGCCTTTTCACCGTGCTTATAGTTTCCTTCCTTGTGTAAAAGCTTTTAAGGTTAATTAGGTCCCATTTGTTTATTTTTGTTTTTATTTCCATTACTCTGGGAGGTGGGTCATAGAGGATCTTGCTGTGATTTACATCAGAAAGTGTTCTACGTATGTTTTCCTCTCAGAGTTTCATAATTTCTGCTCTTACGTTTAGATCTTTAATCCATTTTATTTTTGTGTATGGTGTTAGAAAGTGTTCTAGTTTCATTCTTTTACAGGTGGTTAACCAGTTTTCCCAGCACCATTTGTTAAAAAGATTGTCTTTTCTACATTGTATATTTTCGCCTCTTTTGTCAAAGACAAGGTGTCCATAGGTGCTTGGATTTATCTCTGGGCTTTCTATTTTGTTTCACTGATCTATATTTCTGTCTTTGCGCCAGAACCATATTGTCTTGATGAAGTTTTTTTTCTTTTAATCATTTACAGGGGGAACAAGTCAAGCCTAACACAACATATGATACCTCTTAGAACCATGTTTGATTATACTATAAAACAAATCAAATCCCCTGTGTACACACTGTCCTTCATTATAACACAGAAAACCTAAAATGTAGATGTAATTTCTTATCTCCTTACACTTGTTTATAGAAGGACAATATAACTACACAACTGACATTAGGAGTTACTTATCACAAGAAAAGTTCTTCATAAATAAATCATAAAAACACAAGCATTATATTTCATTTATAAGGAAAGTTAAATGCATTATTTATGAGCTTTTCAGAAATATCAAGGTCAAACATAGAGAGGGATCAGAATTTTGATAAATAGTTACCCTAAGTGTGGAGAAAGAAGATTAATTATGTATCCCTGAGGAGACATGAGAAGTCAATAGGCAAAAATATTTCCAGGAGGGAGTGCTGATGTTATTGGGGTTGTTGCAGGGTCTCAAAGTTAGAAAAAATTAAATAATGGAAGCTAACAATTAAGTATCCCCTACCTATCAGGTATCATATAGAAAGCAGTAAAGCATAATAATTGAAAGCACAGGCTCTGGAATTAATTTCTGAATCCCAGCTCTGCCACTTATAAACTGGTTCCTTCTCTTTACCTGTAAAAATGAAGACTAGATTACTACATTCCAGGGTTGTAGGAAGGATTAAATAATCTATATACAGCTTAAAGAATATTAGGCAAGTTATTTTAAACACTGGTTCATTAAATTTTCAAAACAAACCATAAAGTAGGCACACCACCCCCAGTTACAGGTGAGGAAACATTCTGAGAAATTAAGTAAAATGCCTACTGTCACACAGTTAATAAATGGCAGAGCTGGGTTCAAACACCAATCTGTCAAGGCCTAGAAAGATTTCCCTGTGATTGTAAGTATTTAATAGAGATTAATATAGGACATCCATGCATCACATGAGTTATAAACAAGTATAATACCACCTTCTAGGGTGGCTCCTTTATTTAGTCACACTGTTCATTTTCATGTTGAAATATATATACTCAAAAATAAGTCATTTTCCTTCACAGTGAGGGCATTATACTGTTAGGGTTTTGGTTTTTTAAGTTACTTGTGTAACTTTGTATCAGAATGGTAAAGGCACAATCTAAAGCATTTAATTATAAACCAGTGGTTCTCAACTGGAGGTGCTTTTGCTCCCCAGAGGACATTTGACAATGTCTGGAGACATTCCTGGTTGTCACAACCAAGGGCTAAGGGTACTGGTATTCAGTGGTTAGAGGTCAAAGAGGCTGCTTAACATTCTACAATGTAAAGGACAGTCATACACAACAAAGAATAATACAGCCTAAAATGTCAATAGTGATAACGGTGAGAAATCTGTTATAAACTGATAGGGAGGGTTGAGAACTTCAGATACAAGTGACAGACTAGAAGACAGGTAGAAAGTCTCTCTCCAAAGGAAACCATAAACAAAACAAAAAGACAGTTTCAGAATGGGAGAAAATATTTGAAAAGGATACGACCAACAATAGCTTAATTTCCAAAATATACAAACAGCCCATACAAGTCAACAACAAAAACCCAGTCAAAAAAATGGTCTGAAGAACTAAACAGATATTTCTCCAAAGACTACATACAGCTGGCCAAAAGGCACATGAAAAGAAGCTCAACATCACTAGTCGTTAGAGAGATGCAAATCAAAACTACAATGAGGTACCACCTCACAGTGGTCAGATGGTCGTCATTAAAAAGTCTACAAGTAACAAAAGCTGGAAAGGGTGTGGAGAAAAGGGAACCCTCCTCCTACACTACTGATGGGAATGTAAGTTGGTGCAGCCACTATGGAAAAACAGTATGGAGATTCCTCAAGAAACTAGAGTTGCCATATGATCCAGCAATCCCTCTCTTGGGCATATATCCAAACAAGACTACAAATCAAAAAGATACATGCACCTCGATGTTCAAAGAAGCACTATTTACAACAGCCAAGACAGAGAAGTAACCTAAATGTGCACTGACAGATGAACTGATAAAGATGATGGGGTATTAAATCCAATGGATTTCTACTCAGTGATAAAGTATGAAATAATGCCTTTTGCAGCAACATGGATGGCATAGAGATTATCATGGTAAGTGATGTAAGTCAAAGACGTATCATATTATGATACCACTTATATGTGGAATCTAAAATATGACACAAATGAACTTATCCACAAAACAGAAACAGACTCACAGACAGAGAACAGACTTGTGGGGGATGCAGGACGGATGGATTGGGAGTTTGGCATTAGCAGATGCGAGGAGAGGAAAGTGAAGTCGCTCAGTCGTGTCCGACTCTTTGCAACCCCATGGACTGTAGCCGACCAGGCTCCTCCATCCATGGGATTTTCCATGCAAGAGTACTGGAATGGGTTGCCATTTCCTTCTCCAGAGGATCTTTCCAACCCAGGGATCGAACCCAGGTCTCCCATATTGCAGGCAGAAGCTTTACCGTCTATGCCACCAGGGAAGCCTATTATTTATTATATACAGAACTGATAAACAACGTCCTACTGTATAGGATAAGGAACTATACTCAATATCCTGTTATAAACCAGAATGGGCAAGAATATGAATATATATATATATATATATATATATCTGAATCACTTTGCTATACAGCAGAAATTAACACAATATTATAAATCAACCATACATCATTTTTTTTTTAAAGTCCATTCTAATCCTAAAATGCTGTCTCCTTACCATACCTGATTAAAGCAAATCCAGGATATATTTCAGGACAGATGACTAGGTAGTAATCAACAGCAAAAGTCTTAAAATTCTGTATACTTTTCAACCAAGCAATTTCACGACCAAGTACATATCCTAAGAAGTAATGATGATGAATAAGCAGATTTCATTACAAGAATGTTACTTCTTTAAAGCATTTATTCCAAAACATTAGAATTTCAAACGTTATAAATAAGCAAATGCCTAACAAAAGAAAAGTAACCCCCAAACAAGTTTCAAGATGAAACTTGAAAGAGATCATAACAAATGCTAACAAATCTACAGGGAATAAATATGTCCTATGTTATGTAAACTGTCTTCAGCATAGTAAAAGATGGAATGCTTCCCTATTTTACTAGGCTAGTATAACCAAGGTACCGAAACTCAAGGTACTACCAAAACGGGAAACTATAGGCCAATCTCAGTTATGAATTTTTTCAAATTTAAAAAAGGTATTAAAATATTATTAACCCAATCTAGATACATACTAAAACAACCCATCACAACCAAGTTGAGTTTATCGCAACAAAATCTGTCCCAACATTAGGAAACCAATTAATCAACGGTCCACGTTTGTTACAGATTAAACGAAAAAAAAGGGACCTCAGATTTAAAAGAACAAGTATTTCCAAAAGGAAATGAGAACTGAATATGCAAAAAAAAATAATAAAGATGTGAGCAAACAGGCTGACACAGGAAGAAAACAGAGGAAATCTTGGACTCTGACAATTCAACAGCCTTGGAATATGGCCAACAATTTAGGAAAGAAACAAAAATGAAAAAAGTATAAGCGGATATCTGACACTGAGATAAAGCAAGTCTTTGGAAGTATCAAAGCATTATCAAGTTTGTTCAAAAGAATCCTTAGGCTTCTCTATACCATACATTAGCAATACGAGAAAGAATAAACTCTAAAAGTACCTGTAACAAATAAATGACAAAGGCCAATGTCCATGAAAAAGATATTTATAAATAAAATGACAAAGGACATGAAGAGGCAATGCACAAAGAAAACAAGTGGTCAATACATTTTTAAAGCCTAATCACACCCATCAAAACAGTACCTTATTGCTGTTTTAAGATGCATTTAGTAACTTAAAACAGCAATAACATTTGTCTATGCTATTGGTAATAAAAATTTTAATCTATACTTAATGTTAACAGGAATGAGGTTACACTAAAAGACATCAGTACTAATGGGAGAAATGTAAACTAGAATAAGATAGATGTCCAAAGATGTCTCCTGTAGAGTTATTTACTAATATCAAGATCTTACAAATAATCAAATAGGCAGAAACAGGAAAATAAATTATGACATACTTAGACTTTTAAAACCAATTTTTTTGAAAAATAACTTACACAGAAAAATTTTATATCATAATTAAAAATAGAGGGACTTCCCTAGTGGTCAGTGGTTAAGACTCTGAGCTCCCAATGCAGGGGGCCCAGGGTTCGATCCCTGGCCAGGAAAGTAGATACCACATGCCACAACTAAGAGTTTGCATGTGGCAACTAAAGATTCCTTGTGCAGCTGACGATCGAAGATCCCACATGCTGCAACTCATACCCGGCACAGCCAAATAAATAAATAAAAATAGTTAAAAAAAATACAAAACTACATGTGCAGTATGATCTACTGCTTAAAAATTGTATTTGTTGATATAAAACATGGCCAGAAATACACTCAGTTCAGTTGCTCAGTCGTGTCCGACTCTTTGTGACCCCATGAATCGCAGCACGCCAGGCCTCCCTGTCCATCAGCAACTCCCGGAGTCTACCCAAACCCACGTCCATCGAGTCGGTGATGCCATCCAGCCATCTCATCCTCTGTCGTCCCCTTCTCCTCCTGCTCCCAATCCTTCCCAGCATTAGGGTCTTTTCCAATGAGTCAAATCTAAATACGATTACGAGTAATAAGTCTTTGTACTTTATGGTAGGAAAAAAAAAAAAAAACCTTGGTGTTTTAATTGTGCCCTCTTTTTAATGATGAGAGTTTACTTAACTAAACCTGACCTGAGAGATAGTGGGTGGAATGAAAATAGTCATGAAGCCTGAGCAATTTACTAAACTTTCACTTCCTCAATTGTGAAAGAGGGAGAATACCAACCTTAAAGAATTCAGAGATTTAAATAATTAATACATTTAAAGTGCCTTAAGGGAGCATGGTGGCAGACTTAATGTGATCATTCCAACTTTTATCTGAATGAACAGATACCTAGGAAGAGTTCAGGAAAATTCTAGAAGGTTCTTGGCTCTTTAAAACATTAAAACACTAGAAAGTAGGGAAAAAGTCATAACTATGTGGTATAACACCAGAAAAGATAAATCAAAAAACAAAACAAAACACTATTCAGAAATGGACTCAAGTATTTCTGGATATTTAGCATGTATAAGTAGTGTGACATGTCTAAATCAATGGTGAAAAATCGCTATATGTGCTATCTAGCTAGCCATTTGAAATAAATTCTAATAAAAGCTGGATTCCTATCTCAGTGTCTACATCAAAATAAATTCCAAAGTGATGTAACATTTAAAAGTAAATACTAGAGACTTCTCTAGTGGTCCAGTGGTTAAGAATCCGCCTTGCAAAGAAGGGGACTCAGAGTCTGATCCCTGGTAGGGAAATTAAGGTCCCACACGCTACAGCCAACTATAACCCCAGGCGCTGCAACTACTGAGCCCACAAGCCACAACCAAAGATCTCACATGACACAACGAAGAGCTGACGCAGCAAACAAAAATATTTCTTTTAAAAAAGTAAATACTAGAAGATAACAAAGACAAAGGAAATCTAGAGGCCACTAAGGAAAACACATGATGGACAGGGAAGCCTGGCGTGCTGCAGTCCATGGTGTTGAAGAGTCAGACACGACTGAGTGACTGAACTGAAGAAAAACACTGATAAGTCACACAAAAGTTAAAATATTTCCATATGCCAAAACATCTCAAAATAAATATACAAAATGGGGGAAATTTTTGCTACATTTGCTACACACATGATAATGAGATCAACTTCCCCATATGCAAAGAACTTAATTTGTTAAATTAAGGGAGCTATAAGCTCTCATATGGCTTCCCAGGTGGCTCAATGGTAAAGAATCTGCCTGTGATGCAGGAGACCTGGGTTTGTTCCTTGGGTCTGGAAGATCCCCTGGGAAAGGAAATGGCAACCCACTCCAGTATTCTTGTCTGGGAAATTCCATGGACAGAGGAGTCTGGCATGCTACAGGCCACGGGGTCACAGAGTCATACAGAACTTAGTGACTAAACAACAACAAGGTCTCTTATACCCTGATAGTGAGCCTGTAAACTGTCAAACCTTTTTGAAAGAGAATGTGACTTTCACCATTAAATTTTTAAACATGCATTCTTACACTCAGTAATTTTGGTTCAAGCAATTTGTGACACAAAAATACTCACGTGAGTGTATGAAGACAGGTACGAGGATATTCGCTGAAGTTTTATTGTAATGGTATGAATATTTATCAATGAGGACTTACTTTAAAAAATTATAGTGCATCTATATTGTTGTTCAGTCACCCAGTCCCGTCCGACTCTGGACCCCACGGACTGCAGCAGCTATATTATGCAGCCACAAAAGTGATCTATTTCAAAAATAGTAACATTATCTATATCAAAAACAAAGTAAAAAGAGGGTTGAGAAAAGCATATACACCGTGACTCCACTTTTATCATCATCAGAATATACATTTCTTTTTAAAAAAACAGAAAAATATATACCAGATCTTTAACAGTGTTTATCTCTGGGAGGCGAGTTTATGAGCTTATATGGACTTTTTCTTTCATATTATACATTTACAAATTTTTACAAACTTTTTTTATTTCTGATGCAAAAAAATATTTTTAAGAAATTTAAAATCACATACATGCAAAGACAGGCACAATAAAGGGCAGAAAGAGTATGGACCTAATAGACACAGAAGATATTAAGAAGAGGTGGCAAGAATACAGAGCAGAACTACACAAAAAAAGATCTTAATGATCCAGATAACAATGATGGTGTGATCACTTACATAGAGCCAGAGTGTGGCTCCTGCAGTGTGAAGTCAAGTATGCCTTAGGAAGAATCACTATGAACAAAGCTAGTGGAGGTGATGGAATTCCAGCCAAGCTATTTCAAATCCTAAAAGATGATGCTGTTAAAGTGCTGCACTCAATATGCCAGTAAATTTGGGAAACTCAGCAGTGGCCACAGGACTGGAAAAGTTCAGTTTTCATTCCAATCTCAAAGAAGGGCAATGCCAAAAAGAATGTTCAAACTACTGCACAACTGCACTCATTTCACATGCTAGCAAAGTAATGCTCAAAATCCTTCAAGTTAGGCTTCAACAGTATGTGAACTGAGAACTTCCAGATGTACAAGCTGGATTTACAAAAGGCAGAGGAATCAGAGATCAAATTGCAAATATCCGCTGGATCACAGAAAATGCTAGAGAATTCCAGAAAAACATATACATTTGCTTCATTGACTATCCTAAAGCCTTTGAATGTGTAGACCACAACAAACTGGAAAATTCTTAAAGAGATGGGAATACCAGACCACCTTACCTGCCCTTCTGCAAAACCTGTATGCGGGTCAAGAGGCAACAGTTAGAACCCAACAGGGAACAACAGACTGGTTAAAAATCAGGAAAGGAGTATGTCAAGGCTGTATACTGTCACCCTGTTTATTTAACTTATATGCATAGTACATCATGCAAAATGCCAGGATGGATGAAGCACAAGCTGGAATCAAGACTACAGGGAGAAATATCAATAACCTCAGATACGCAAATGACACCACCCTTATGGCAGAAAGTGAAGAGGAATTAAAGAGCCTCTTGATAAAAGTCAAAGAGGAGAGTGAAAACCCTAGCTTAAAACAACATTCAAAAAATGAAGGTCATGGCATCCAGTCCCATCACTTCATGGAAAACATGGGGAAACAATGGAAACAGTGACAGACTACTTTCTTGGGCTCCAAAATCACTGTCGACAGTGACTGTAGCCATGAAATTAAGATGCTTGCTCCTTGGAAGAAAAGCTATAACAAACCTAGAGAGCATATTAAAAAACAGAGACATTACTTTGCCTACAAAGGTCTGTATAGTCAAAGCTATGGCTTTTCCAGTAGTCATGTTCAGATGTGAGAGATGGACAATAAAAAAGGCTGAACACCAAAGAACTGATGCTTTCGAACTGTGGTGAGGGAGAAGACTCTTGAGAGTACCTTGGACAGCAAGAAGATCCAACCAGTCAATCCTAAAGGAAATCAACCGTGAATATTCATTGGAAAGACTGATGCTGAAGCTCCAATACTCTGGCCACCTGATACGAAGAACTGACTCCACGGAAAAGACCCTGATGCTGGGAAAGACAGAAAGCAGGAGGAGAAGGCGACAACAGAGGATGAGATGGTTGGATGGCATCACCAACTCAATGGACATGAATTTGAGCAAACTTTGGGAGATGATGAAGGACAGGGAAGCCTGGTGTGCTGCAGTCCATGGGGTCTCAAAGAGTTGGAGACAACTGAGCGACTGAATAACAACATGAAAGAATAAACAAATACATAAATGGAACAGAAACAGTGAGCCCAGAAGTAGATTCACACAAATATAGATGACTGATCTGTGACAAAGAAGGAAAGGCAATTCAATGAAGAAGCGACAGCCTTTTCAACAAATGATGGTACTGGAACAACTGAATATCCACATGCATAAATAAAGAAAAAAGAATTTGGATACAGACCTTACACCCTTCACAAAAAACAACTCAAAATGAGTCACAGACCTAAATGTAAAATGCAAAACTATAAAACTCCTGGAGCAAAACATAGGGAAAAATCTAGATGATAATGACTTTTTAGATATAGCACCAAACGTATGATCCATGAAAGAAATAATTGTAAATTGGCTTTCATTAAATTTAAAACTTCTGCTTGTGAAAGACATTGCCAAGGGAATAAGACAAGCCACAGATCTGGAGAAGATACTTGCAAAAGACATATCTGATAAAGTCCTGTGATACAAAATATACAAAGCCCTCTTAAAGCTAAACAATAAGAAAATTAACAATCTCATTAAAAGTTATGCAAAAATTCTGAACAGACACCTCACAAAAGAAGATATACAAACAGTAAATAAGTTCAACATCATCTTTCGGTAACTGCAAATTAAAACAATTAAAGATACCACCACACATCTACTAGAATGGCTAAAACCCAAAACACAGACACTTGCTGAACAAATGCTGGAAAAAGTGGAGGAAGAATTCTCATTTATGGCTAGTGGGAATGCAAAATGGTACACCCACTTTAACATACTCTTCCCATGTGATCCTGCAATCACACTCCTTAATATTTAGCCAAATGAGTGGAAAACTTACATCTGCACAAAAACCTGTTTTACAGAAGTTTTATTGGTAACTGTCAAAACTTGGAAGCAATCATGACGTCCTTCAATAACTGAATAACTAGTACATCCAGAAAATGGAATATTAATCAGTCCTTAAAAAAAAAAACACAAAGCAGAAATGGGCTACCAAGTCACAAAGACATGAGGAAACCTTAAATGTGTATTACTAAGTGAAAGAAGCAATTTGAAAAGGCCACATAACTGTATGATTCAAACTATATAACATTCTGGAAAAGGCAGAAACCATGGAAACAGTAAAAAAGATCAGTGTTTGCCAAGGATCTAGGGGAAAAGATAGATGAGTAGGTAGAACACAGGGGATTTCCTAGGCAGTGAAACTATTCTGTACAATGATACATGCATTGTATGTTTATCCAAACACACAGAAGGTACAACACGAAGAGTGAATAATGTAAATGGACTTGGGGTGATAATGATGTGCAGGTTCACCGATTCTTTACAAATTTACTACACTGGTGGAATGTGGTGGAATGTTGATGGTGGGGAGATGGGGAGGGGGTACAAGGAAACTTCTGGTTCCTTGTACTTTCTGTTCAATTTGTACTTTCCATTCAGTTTTGCTGTGAAACTAAAACTACTCTAAAAAATAGTGTCTACTGATTTTTAAAACCTGTAACCGTATCTGTATCCCCAGTGTCTAGCATGGTATCTGATCTATAGTGAACACTGAAAAAGTAGTAATTTAAAAAACACACAGCACAGAGCAAGGCATGTAACAGTTCAATAAACCACAGCTTTTATTTTATTATGAACTAATACGATACAGAGAAACAAGTTTGAGGGAATGTTACCACACATTAAACAGAGTTGAGAGTTTTAATCAAAAGAGTATCTTAGATGTTCAATGAATAAGTCACATGGCCTCCATGTCTGGAATGTTCTGAAATTTTAGGGACAACATTTTAGGAAGAGCACTAACAAACTACATGGTACTGGAACATCTGGCTAGCCAAGCAGAGGAAACTACACAGAATGGAGAGGGTACAGACCCTTCATATGAGGAACTGCCAAGATGGAAGCAAGCTCTTTAAATATCTAGACCTTTTTTGTGTGGAAGAGAAAATAAGATTGATTTTGACTCCTTTGTTAGTCTCTAATGAGAAAACTGAACAAAGGCACCTTCTATCATAGTTTTCCCTGTTCTTTTCCTTGTAGTAAGTTTCCCCTGCGCTCCAGAGAAGAACAGTGTACTAACACTAGGAACCTCCTCATTTCACATTATTGTGCCCAAGGTTCATTCCTCCACTATATCATAAAATTCCTGAAATCGAACTATGCAGAATACCAGTTCTGCATTACCTGGCACAACTGTACTACACAAAAGAGAACAATTGTTTACGAAATACTCCTATGAAGACTAAACTCAATTTAATGATTAATTATACAAGAACACAACACATCAAATTTCACTAAATAAAAACCAAAATCAGAGTCCTTAAGATTCAAAGACAATTCCATCTACCAGGTAGTCAGGTAAGACATACAATTAAAGGATTATTATAAAACCCCAGGCTACTGCATGTAGGCACTCTGAAGTAGTTAAGACTGTGACAGGTAAACTCAGGGCTTTTGTGTTTCAGATCAAGTTTAGTGGTTGGGAGCTTTATCAAGTAATAATAAACCAAATATATGTATTATTGAATAAAATGGTGTTAAAACAACTAGCTTTAACACCTTCAGTTCAGTTGCTCAGTCCTATCCGACTCTTTGCGACCCCATGGACTGCAGTGTGCCAGGCCTCCCTGTCCATCACTAACACCTTAGAAGAAAAATTAAGTTAGAGCCCTATGTCACATCAAAAATGAATTCCAGATGCAAGCAGGTTCCCCATGCAAGCCAGAAAGCAGCTTTCCAGGGAGCTCTGCCCTTCAGAGGGCCACAGCTGCACCTCCTCCAACCAAGTCTGGAAGGAGCAGTCTCTTGAAGATGTGTTTCTTCCTTGGGTGCTCTCCCTTAGCCCTAGAGGCAGTAGCTGATCACTATCTCTACTATTCCTGTATTCTTCAGGCTGTTCTTTTTCCCTTAGGTAATCTCTTATGTGGGCTCAAATGGTCAAGAATCCGCCTGCAATGCAGGAGACCCCGGTTCGATTCTTGGGCTGGGAAGATTCCCTGGAGAAGGAATATCTATTTAGTTAACAATTCTTTATATTAAACTTTATCTGTTAAGTTTAAAAATAAATAAATTTCAGATGATTTATAGTAGTAATTACACCTCCCTTGCCTTCCTTAACTCTGTTGCCAATCTAGCAACCAGAGTGATCTGGTTTAGGGTTTTTTTTGTTTTTAATGTAAGTCAGATCACACCACTCCTCAGCTCAAAACATTTTCAATGATTCCCCATAGTGAAAGTCAATCTTTACAATGCTCTAGGGCCCTATAATACCTGCCACCTTTCACCTCTTATTTTACTGCTCACTTCTCCCTTCCTCTCCCACATCCTTCCACCCACCGCCCCAATAACTTCATTCTAGCCACACTGACCTCCATGCCATCCCTCAAACATGACAGACACAGTCCTTCACTAAGGCATTCGCAAAAATTGATCCCTCTGTCTGGAATACTCTCCCTTCAGATATCCACACATTAGCTCTTCTATCACCTTCAAGTCTTTGGTCAAATATCAACTTCTCAACAAGCTTACTCTGACCACCCTATTTAAAACCAGCCTACCCCGCCTCCTTTTACCCTGTTCTATTTTTTTTCTTTTTCCATAGCATTTATCACCTAACAATCCATATGATTTGCTTATGTTTGTTGTTTAATATCTGTTTCTCCCATGCCAGGGCAGGGTTTTTTATCATCTGTGTTGTCCACTGATATATTCCAAATATCTAGAATTGCGCCTGGCAAGTAGCACACGCTCACATTTGTTGAACAGTTTTACACTTGTCTGTGGGATTAACTAACGGCCTTCTGCTTCACTACTAAGGAACAAGGACTGGGTTTTTTTCATTTTATTTCCTAGAGCTCTGCCTAGACTAGGCACACAAGCATTTATTAACTGAAATTTTTTTTTTTTGGTCTATCAGAAGATACAATTTTAAAACAACTGACATTATTCAGGGCTTGTAAGAGTGTAAGGGAAATCTACCCTCTCATATACTACTGGCAGGTATGTAAATTGATACTTTTTGAGAGTAAGCTAGCAATAGCTATTAAAATTTAAATCACTCAGAGCTCATGCCCTTTAATTCAGTAGTCTTACAGAAGCAAAAGAAAAAGTACCTGAAAAGTATGTACAAAGAATATCTAAACCAGAACTACTTATAAAATGGAAAAATTGAAAGCAATCTACTTATCTACTAAAGATAGAGGCAAATAAATCATGTGTGATACATGTTATGTGACAACATTCTTGAACAAGAATGAAGCAGATCTGTAGCGATGAACTGGAAAGTAGCCCACAATCTAGTAAACAGATCGGGGGCTCTGGCATCAGATAACCTGGATTTGAATCCTGGCTCCCCTCACTTCCTAGCTAGGTAATTCTAGGCACTTTTTAACTTCTCTGTGCTTCAGTTTCCTCATCAATAAAACAGGAACAATATTATAATAGTATCCACTTCACTGACCTGAAGATTTCCTGAGATAATGCATGCAGTGTCTATAGCACATTTATGGGTACAGTTATCATTTACAAGTGAAATAGACAAGTTGCAGACCTATGTATGTAAACCATGTCCATTTCAGGGGGGAAAGTCTATGAAATTTATAGAAAAAAGTCAAGTACAGAAAACTTAATACTGGTTTCCTCTCAGAGATGAGAGAAGACAAACTTAACAGCCACCCTTTTTTAATGGAAAGAATTTAGAATATAGTGTTTTTAAATAAAGAAGAAGTAAAATCAGAGCAAATGCTTCTAAGAGTTTAACTGAGATTTTAAAATATTAGTTTGAAATAGTTTACATTATATATACTCTTTGAATTCTCAAGATAAAATAATCACCTGAAATTTCTTTGACTATTAAAGTTACCTTTGCTCTAAATGAGTAAACTAAGGTGCACAATCCAAGAAACAGTTTTTAAAAAACTTACAAAATAAGGACTTGAACTGCAAGGAAATCAAATCAGTCAAACCTAAAGGAAATCAACCGTGAATATTCTCTGGAAGGACTGATGCTGAAACTTCATTACTTTGGCCATAGCATTCGAAGAGTCGACTCACTGGAAAAGACTCTATGTCAGGAAAGATTGAGGGTAGGTGAAGGGGACAACAGAGGAGATGGTTAGATAGCCTTACTGACTCAATGGACATGAACTTCAGCAAATTCTGGGAGATAGTGGAGGACAGAGGAGCCTGGCATGATGCAGTCCATGTGGTTACAAAGAGTCGGACATGACTTAGTGACCAAACAAGAAAATTATTACACTTTAACCTCCAGATTTTACACACAAATCAGTTCTTTTTTTAACCTACAATATCTCCATGAGAAATAAAAGATATGTCAAAGAAAGAAAACAACATCAACGTAAATTAAAACTGCTTCTAAAATGGGATACCTGAGAATTCCCTGGCAGTCCAGTGGTTAGGACTCTATGCTCTCACTGACAAGGGCCTGGGCTCAATCCTTGGCCAGGGAACTAAGATCCTATGAGTTGTGCAGCGCAGTCAAAGAAAAAATAAAAAGGAATAAAAGCTAGATTAAAGTCAAAAAGTAAAAGTTACCTTTTACTGTCAGTTTAACTCAAAAGAATTCTGCAATTTTTTAGTAACAGTAGGGCTAGGAAATTCAAGTGTGCTTAAAGCTCAAGTGTTAAGTAGTGATCTATATCAAGTTCAGCAAAAGAGAAAAATTAAATCCCCCAAGATGAATTTCTAAGAAGACACACACACAAAGCACTCAAATACACCAAATTCTCTCTCCTTTTGTTAACAGTAGCTGTGGTTGCTCATTTACTACATTAATTGAAAATACTGCAATCTATGCAAACTATCTCATCCCATAGTCACAGGATTTGAAAAATAGGGAATAAACCTGTAGTAAGAATACATGATTTCCTAAAGCTAATTTTTCCTAGCCTCTTTCAAGTGCTTAGTCACTTCTGCCTATTTACAACGAAGACCATTTCACATCTAGAAAGAGGGAGGGAATTTTGATTCCGGACTGTCATGTCACCTGAGCCGCCCTAGACGTTTGTTTCCATGCAACTCAAGAGAAGGCAGCCGCCAGCTAAGCATACCTACCACTCCAGATTAGAACCAGAAGCCACTGGGGCTCCCTCTACTCTGCCTCTGTCTTCAATAACAAAGAGGTGTTTGTAGAAAAGCAATGTTTTCTTCGCTGACACCAAATGCAAAAGGTGAGGATTAAAACGTAGCCTGAAAACCTGTTTCCTCCAACAGTCCACCAGAGAATGCCTCCCATCTACTGAAGCAGAAACAGCATCCAGATTTTCATACAACTCCAGGTGTGTGGGTGCTAGACATTTCTCCTCAGGCAGCTAACAAAACCTAAAACTAGAGGCAAACAGGCTTTAGAGCCCAGTCCAAGAAAGAAGTTAGCATTAAAATCTGGTAACATTGTTTCACATTCCTCAAAGGCAAGAACAAAGAATCAGGTTTTCATGAAATATTATCTTAAGAGACAACCCTAGGCAAAGGCAAGTTTTTAAGCACCAACTATGTGCCCAGCGCCAAATCCCAACATTCCACTCACACTTAAAAGATGCTAAGCACACACGCTGATTATAGAAATACACCTGAAAGAACTCTCACTCCCAGATACAATAGTACCTTGCCAAGGACCAGGCACAAAATAGTAACACCTGGAACCATGTGGTCACTTTCTGAAGCAGAGGTCAGGAAGGCCTGACAACCACCTGGGACTATTTAGGATGGGGCTCTTTCTCCTTCCATGGATGGAAGTGCTATAAAAGACACGTTTTTGCCTCGACTTCAGCATTCCCAAATACCACCTTAATACTAATCACTTTATGTAAGTCACATTACCTCCCTTATAGACAAAAAATAAAGGCACGAATGAATCTCTCTTCATGAGAACATTCAAGTTCAAAGAGGCTAAGAAACCTGCATTGTGCTTGTTAGTGAAGGCTCCAGGTGCTTTAGACGCCCAGGCCCCAGTACTTAACCATTAAGCCACGACGCCTCTCAAGGAACGCTACTAAAACCAGTTACTGATCAGAGCCAGTTAGTTTCTTGCCACAAAACTGAGCTCAAAGCGTTCAGTGACATGGACGGAGGCGGGGCGTGGGGAGGGCACATCACCACTACCTAAGCAATTTCTTTTTAACGAATATAGCACATGTTCCTGATTTCCATCCTCCTCACGGGCAGAACCCACGTGCCGGTCCCAGCGATACCCATAGCAGCTCCCTCTCCACGCTCCCCAGCTCACCCGCACCCCCTCACCCGATCTCACTCCGCCCCCACCCCAGCCACGGCCAACGCCGGCACCTCCCGCCCCCTCGCCAGAGACGGCCGTCCAGGCCCTCGCACCGCCCTCGCGTGCAGCCAGCGCCGGACCCCCGCGCGCTCCCCGCCTCCGCCCGGCGGGTCACCTCCGGGGCCTATGCGCGCCCTTTCCCGCCGCCCGCAGGTCCCCCCGCGACGCCGGCGCCGGGCAGGCCGCGCCCGCCGCGTCTGCCATGGTGGGCGCCTCACCGTCAGGCTGAGGAGCCGGGCCCGGCTGCGCCATGGCCGGGCGGCCGGCCTCGGGGAGCGGGGGATGGGCGGGGAAGCGGCGTCCCGGGCTCCCGAAGGCTCAGCTGGCGGAGGAGGCGTCGACCGAGCCGCCGCCGCCGCCGCCGCCCAGGGAGGAACCGCTAAGGCTGGAGCCGCCGGCGCCGCCAGAGCCGCGGGCAGAGACGGACCCGAGCGCCGACCTCCGCCTCCTCATCCTGACAGCGGGAAATAAGCAGTGCGCAGGCGCGGGGGGGGATGGGGCGGCACGTGACGCCGCCCTGAGGGAGGGGCGGGGCTTCGCGAAGGGCGGGGCGCGCAGCGGGTGGCGGAGGCTGGAGGAGGGGGCGGGGGGCGTCGTGGGGGAGGAGGAGGCTGAATACGGGAGGAGGGGGAGAGGGAACAAGAGGAGAGCCCCGGCGCGAAAGGCCAAGCCTTGTTCAGGGGCAGCTCCCCGCCCTCCGCCCCAGAACAGAGGCAAGGAAAGAATAATTACAAAAAGAAGGGCGAGAGAGGAGGCTAGATGGTGAAATTAGTGCAAATCTAGCCTCTGCCTCTTCTAGCTGTGTGACCTTGGGCGAATCACTTAACCTCTTTGAACCTCACAGCCTTTGCCTGTATAGTGGCTACTAAAAGTTTAAATGAAGTGTGCGGAACTGTTTCTTAGGTACTTTCCATCACGCACCTATGTGCGCTATGACTTTTCAGTGCCGCGCATCATGAGTGGTGATGGGGATACAGCCAGACACAGTTCTTGCACCCACGAGGGGAGAGGGAGAAGATGGTAGGCAGACAATACCGCCCTTACACCTGGGCATAGGTACACACATTAGAAGTGCACCTCAACGCCAGCTCTGACCACATTCCTTACATAGTGTCCAGGGGCCATGCCCACCTGACGTCTGTGCCTCTTTCAGGACCAAGTTCTTGGAACTTGTGACCCATGAATTCCCTCCCCAAATGATTGGAGGCTGTGGGCTCTTCTCCAGGCCAGTTCTCTAAGGTGGAGTCTGGGGACCCCTAGAAGTGGCTGTGGGCCAGCTGTGCTTGGGGGAGGGGCACATCATTCAGACATTTGAGCTTCTGTGTTCATAGATGCCTAGTGCAGGACAGAGATGGAAAAAGAGGGCAGGTGGGTCGGGGCAAGTGCTCCCACCACCACCTCATTTAAGTGCATAAATCTGAGGAGTCCAGGGATCCTAAATTTGAACCTGGTGTTCCATGGCCTTAAAGATGTATATTTGTCAACGTAGAATAGAGCATATGAACAGTTGGAGTGATTTATAATTTTAAATAATTTAGGTAGACATGTTGCATCTGTTTACTTTCGCCCCAAAGTCTGCTAACATTAGAGAAGGGCCTATGTACAGACTTGAGTCTTTTGAGCAGCTAATATCTTCGAATGACTCGTATGCCTTTGAGAGAGCAAGCAGGTGGCTTCCCCAATCCCCCATTAAATGACTCTCCTGCAGATCCATTCTGCACATGAAGACCTTTGTCCAGGATAAGACAGCCCAGTGCACCTTCTCTCTGGCGATGACTAACTCAAGGCAGGGACCATAAAGATAGCAGATGCTGATACCCTCTACAGAAGGAACTCTTCTAGTGAGTAAGAGGTGTGTTTATTGCCATTGATAATCTGGGGCTTGAAGCCAGGCCCCCAAGCTCAAGGTCACTCAAAAAGGATTAGACTGCTGATCTAAACACATAGAGCACCCCACGCAAAGGAGGTGGTTGAAAAAGCAATTTGGAAATCACATTAGGAGCATGCATGGGTTATGTACATTTTCATATTTTTAGGTAAATCCTAACACCCAGCAATTCCACCCCCAGGCATACATTTTAAAGAAAACTAGTGGGTGCTCAAAGCCTTTATTAACTGTAAAGACATGATGCTTATATTTTGAAAGAAATTGGGAGATAAGATTTAAACACATGTAATAATTGCTTATCAATTACATTGCACAGGTAGATACAGAATATCTAAGGTGACATAGCTTATAATAAAATACATAAAAGCCCAAGAATTCATCAACAGAATAGATAAATTTTAAAATATTCATACAATGGAATACTCTACAGCAATAATAATGAACAAACAACAGCTACATAGTCAATATAGATGAATCCCACAAACATGATTCTGAAAGAAAGAAGTTCAAATTGTGGAAGTCAATATGTACAAGCGTGCTGTATGCCCAGAGACTGCAGCAAGACAGGCTTCAACCTGTCTTGAAGAAGGTTCTTCTTCAACCTAAAGAAGAACTTTTTCTCAGAGCTAATTAGAGAGAGAAGGGGCTACTTTTCAGGGAAGGAGTCCCTGTCATTTTAAGTGTGCAAGTAGAGCTGGCTAGCAGCTGGTCAGAGATGCTTTTAGGAGGATTCCTACTACATTGGTGGGAGTAGACTAGACCATCTTTACAGTCCTTTTCAGCCTCAAGGTTCTGCAATACTAATGGCATTAAGTTTCCTGCATTTTAAAGTTTACTAGGTTTCCCTGGTGGCTCAGTGGTAAAGAATTCACCTCTGAATGCAGGAGATGCAGGTTTGAGCCCTGGATCAGGAAGATCCTCTGGAGAAGGAAATGGCAACCCATTCCAGCATTCTTGCCTGAAAAATCCTCCTAAAGGGCTACAGTAGTCCTTGGGGTCACAAAAAGTCGGACACAACTGAGCAACTGAGCATACATGCAGTTTCTCATGTATTACTTCATTTTACTTCTCACAGCATTCCCGAAGGTATACAGTAGACACAAAGTAGATAAACCAAACTTTCCTGGATAAATCCCCTGTCAAAATTCTCTGGATTCTCCATGTCAGAATCCTCCGGTTTCCACAAGTACAGGTATGGCTCTGAGATGAGGTGTCCCAACTTGGCAACCAGCTGACAGTACTCAGAAGTGTTGGGGTTCTCTCTCTCTAGGATCCAGATTCTCTAGGGCAGGAAGGAACCAAAGAGTAGGCTTATGACACCATACTTCTCTGATCTTCAATAAAGACAACTTCCGTGCAGGATGGAAGTGTTTCACATATATGCTTTCCCCTTGTAAGTTTTCTGTAAACCATCCACATCAGTGCTATTTGATCACCATTCACCTGCTTCTTACTTCTCATTGGATTACAGACCATAATTTTAACCATTATTAATAATAACACCACTTAGCTGAGCACCTACTACTATATGCTAGAGAGATTACCTGATAACAGCTCTTAGGAGTGAATTTTGTTTATTATCCCAGAACTCAGAGAGGTTAAATGAATTGTCCATGTCACACAGTAAACAGAAGAACTAGAATTCAAATCCAAGTCTGTCTCACCCCAGAGTATATGCTTTTTGCTGTCAGTGCTGGCTAACCATGTCTATCGGGTATCAGCAAATACCCAACACTTCAGTGCCATTATCAACTGAATTCATTTTTAAAAGTTTCAGTGATGTCTCCGAAAGTTACACTTCTTTTTAAAATAATTTTATTTATTTATTTATTTTTGACTGGCTGGGTCTTCCTTGCTGTGCAGGCTTTTCTCTAGTTGCAGTGAATGGGGGCTAGTCTCTAGCTGTGGTGCACGAGCTCTAGGTATGCGGGCTTCAGTAATTGAAACCTGTGAGTCCAGTAGTTGCAGCTCCTGGGCTCTAGAAATAGTTGTGACAGATGGCCTTAGTTGCTCCAAGGCACATGGGATCTTCATGAATCAGGGATCGAACCCATGTCTCTTGCATTGGCAGGTGGATTCTTTACCACTGAGCCACCAGGGAAGCCCAAGTTACACTTCTTTTAATTACTTGTTTATTTTTTCAGATTATTTGACTAAAATTCTAGTTATAATTTTTTAAATATATAGAGAAAGCAAAAATACTTCCTCAACCTCTCCTCCCCCCAATACACACACAATCCCACACCTCTCTCCAGGGAAAACTACTGTTGTTACCAACTTTGTGTGAATCCTTTCAGACATTTTTTTATGCATCTATGAACATGCTGAAACACGTGCCTCCGTTTTATCTTCCTCACATAGATATGATCATATTGTATATTGCCTCTGAACTTGTGTTTTTACTCAACGGTATGGTTAATACCTATGACTTGACTTCATTCTTTTTAACTCTCATGTAGTTTTCCATCTTGGTAAATGGTTAGGTTACTTACAGTTTTTCATTACTTACAAGCAATGCTGCAAGGAACATGCATACCTATATAGGCACTTGCATGAGTGATTTTTCAGATGACTTATCTACCCCCTTAGAATTACTAGATCAAAAATCATGAACACTTTTTCATTTAATGAATGTTGACAAAAAGTATCACCTCAATAATGTAACAACAGCATATGCACATATTTGTTTCTGTACCTCCTTGCCAATATTGGCTTTTGTCAATCTTCTTTATGTCTGCTAACCTGATGGACAAAAAAATCTGATGGACAATAAGCACTTCCCTGAATATCAGTTCAGTTCAGTCACTCAGTCATGTCCGACTTTGCAACCCCATGAATCGCAGCACGTCAGGCCTCCCTGTCCATCACCAACTCCCGGAGTTTACCCAAACCCATGTCCATCGAGTCGGTGATGCCATACAACCATCTCATCCTCTGTCGTCCCCTTCTCCTCCTGCCCCCAATCTTTCCCAGCATTAGGGTCTTTTCCAATGAGTCAACTCTTCACATGAGGTGGCCAAAGTATTGGAGTTTCAGCTTCAACATCAGTCCTTCCAATGAACACCCAGGACTGATCTCCTTTAGGATGGACTGCTTGGATCTCCTTGCAGTCCAAGGGACTCTCAAGAGTCTTCTCCAACACCACAGTTCAAAAGCATCAGTTCTTCGGCGCTCAGCTTTCTTCACCGTCCAACTCTCACATCCATACATGACCACTGGAAAAACCATAGCCTTGACTAGACGGACCTTTGTTGGCAAAGTAACGTCTCTGCTTTTCAATATGCTATCTAGGTTGGTCATAACCTTCCTTCCAAGGAGTAAGCGTCTTTTAATTTCATGGCTGCAATCACCATCAGCAGTGATTTTGGAGCCCCAAAAAATAAAGTCTGACACTGTTTCCACTGTTCCCCCATCTATTTGCCATGAAGTGATGGGACCAGATGCCATGATCTTAGTTTTCTGAATGTTGAGCTTCAAGCCAACTTTTTCACTCTCCTCTTTCACTTTCATCAAGAAGTTCTTTAGTTCTTCTTCACTTTCTGCCATAAGGGTGGTGTCATCTGCATATCTGAGGTTATTGATATTTCTCCCGGCAATCTTGATTCCAGCTTGTGTTTCTTCCAGCCCAGCGTTTCCCATGACGTACTCTGCATATGAGTTAAATAAGCAGGGTGACAATATACAGCCTTGACGTACTCCTTTTCCTATTTGGAACCAGTCTGTTGTTCCATGTCCAGTTCTAAATGTTGCTTCCTGACCTGCATACAGGTTTCTCAAGAGACAGGTCAGATGGTCTAGTATTTCCATCTCTTTCAGAATTTTCCACAGTTTATTGTGATCCACACAGTCAAAGGCTTTGGCATAGTCAATAAAGCAGAAATAGATGTTTTTCTGGACCTCTCTTGCTTTTTCAATGATCCAGCGGATGTTGGCAATTTGATCTCTGGTTTCTCTGCCTTTTCTAAAACCAGCTTGAACATCTGGAAGTTCACGGTTCACGTATTGCTGAAGCCTGGCTTGGAGAATTTTGAGCATTACTTTACTAGCGTGTGAGATGAGTGCAACTGTGTGGTAGTTTGAGCATTCTTTGGCATTGCCTTTCTTTGAATATCAGTGAGAGTAGAAACCTTTTCATGTTTATTTTTATCTGCTATTTGTACACAGCTACAATGAACTTTATATAAATTAAGCTATTTGTCTTTTATTATTCATTTGTAGGTGTTTCTAGGTATTCTGAATAGTAAGGGTTGGTATGTTATATATAGTGTATTTTCTTCTAGTTTGTTATTTGTTTTTTCATTTTAATAACACTAATACCATGAACTTCCAGATGTTCAAGCTGGTTTTAGAAAAGGCAGAGGAACCAGAGATCAAATTGCCAACATCTGCTGGATCATCAAAAAAGCAAAAGAGGTCCAGAAAAACATCTATTTTTGCTTTACTGACTATGCCAAAGCCTTTGACTGTGTGGATCACAATAAACTGCGGAAAATTCTGAAAGAGATGGAAATACTAGACCATCTGACCTGTCTCTTGAGAAACCTGTATGCAGGTCAGGAAGCAACATTTAGAACTGGACATGGAACAACAGACTGGTTCCAAATAGGAAAAGGAGTACGTCAAGGCTGTATATTGTCACCCTGCTTATTTAACTCATATGCAGAGTACGTCATGGGAAACGCTGGGCTGGAAGAAACACAAGCTGGAATCAAGATTGCCGGGAGAAATATCAATAACCACAGATATGCAGATGACACCACCCTTGTGGCAGAAAGTGAAGAACTAAAGAGCTTCTTGATGAAAGTGAAAGAGGAGAGTGAAAAAGTTGGCTTGAAGCTCAACATTCAGAAAGCTAAGATCATGGCATCTGGTCCCATCACTTCATGGGGAATAGATGGGGAAACAGTGGAAACAGTGTCAGACTTTATTTTTTGGGGCTCCAAAATCACTGCTGATGGTGATTGCAGCTATGAAATTAAAAGACGCTTACTCCTTGGAAGGAAGGTTATGACCAACCTAGATAGCATATTGAAAAGCAGAGACATTACTTTGCCAACAAAGGTCCGTCTAGTCAAGGCTATGGTTTTTCCAGTGGTCATGTATGGATGTGAGAGTTGGACGGTGAAGAAAGCTGAGCGCCGAAGAACTGATGCTTTTGAACTGTGGTGTTGGAGAAGACTCTTGGGAGTCCCTTGGACTGCAAGGAGATCCAAGCAGTCCATCCTAAAGGAGATCAGTCCTGGGTGTTCATTGGAAGGACTGATGTTGAAGCTGAAACTCCAATACTTTGGCCACCTCATGCGAAGAGTTGACTCATTGGAAAAGACCCTGATGCTGGGAAGGATTGGGGGCAGGAGGAGAAGGGGACGACAGAGGATGAGATGGTTGTATGGCATCACCGACTCGATGGACATGGGTTTGGGTAAACTCCGGGAGTTGGTGATGGACAGGGAGGCCTGGCAGGCTGCGATTCATGGGGTCACAAAGAGTCGGACACGACCAAGCAACTGAACTGAATAATGTTATTTACTTACAGAAGTTTTACATTTTTTTATTTTTAAAAATATTTATTTATTTGGCTGTGCAAGTTCTTAGCTGTGACACTCGGGATCTTCAATCTTCATCGCAGCATGTAGGATCCTTTTTTTTTAAGTTGCAGCATGTAGGATTTAGTTCCCTGACCAGGGATCAAACCTGGGCCCCCTGAATTAGGAGTGCAGAGTGTCAACCACTGGATCACCAGAGAAATCACAGAAGTTTGACATTTTAATTGTCAACTTATATATCTTTTCATAGCTCCTGGATTTTTCATCTTGTCCAAGAAGGCCTTTGTCACTTGCAAATTCATACATATATTCTCAATAGTTTTCCCAGTATTTCCCCAATATGATAATTTTAGTTTTTCATGTTTGGTTTTTTAATCTACTAGGAATTATTTTTCATATGGAATGAGGCAGGGGTGGAAAAGTACATGGCAACCCACTCTAGTATTCTTGCCTGGAGAATTCCATGGACAGCGGAGCCTGGCAGGCTATGGTCCATAGGATCACAGAGAGTCTGACACGACTGAGCGACTTAGCATGCACGCACACATAAGGTAGGGGATCTAACTTAATTTTTTCAGATAAATAGGCAACTGTCCCCAAATCATTATTTCCCTACTTTAATTGTTGATAAGTTTCTATAAATATATTAACTAGCCTTATTTTTTGTTGCAAGAGGGGAAAAAAAACCTCAAATAGGTTTTTAAAAAGATGGAATTTGGTTGCATATGTAACTGAAATATCCATAGCACCAACTGGTTTGGGAAGAAGCTTCGAATAGAACTAACTAGAGGAATAGAGCGTGAGGCTATTTTGGTGGAGACCTGAATGGAGGCAGCCATAGGAAGACATGAAAGGGAAGAATATTCATGCAAAAAGAGGAGAAATGCATAAAAGTTTTACAAATATAACTAACTTGAAATGTTCAAGAGATAAAGCCACAATGAGTGGAGCAGGGTGAATGAAGGCCAGAGGGGTGGGAGACTCCTAGAGAGGTGAGGAGGGTCAAATCCTGTCAGACACTGAAGCCACAAGAACGATTAAATTTTATTCTATTTTATTCCTTCTTTTGGGGCTTCCCACATGGCACAGTGGTAAAGAATCTGCCTGCCAATTGCAGGAGACGCAGGAGACTTCAGGTTGATTCCTGGTTAAGGAAGATCCCCTGGAGTAGGAAATGCAACTCATTCCCGTATTCTTGCCTGGAAAATTCCATGGGCAGAGGATCCTGACAAGCTACAGGCCCCAGGGCCATGAGGAGTCGGACCTGACTGAGTGAGCACACACGCATTCCTTCTATTATAGGAGCCACTGGAAAGTTTTAAAGAGAAAAGCTACAGGATTTGATTTACACCTTTAAATATATATGTATTTATTTATTTATGGCTGTGCTGGATCTTCATTTCTGCAAGGGCTCTTCTCTAGTGGCGTGAGTTAGGGTTACTCTTCGTTGCAGTGGAAAGGCTTCTCATTGCAGTGGCTTCTCTTGGTGCTGAGCACAGGCTCTGTGGTGTGGGGCTTCAGTAGCTGCAACATGTCAGCTCAGCACTTGTGGCTCCCAGGCTCTAGAGCACAGGCTCAGTAGCTATGGCACACGGGCTTAATCACTCCGAGGCATGTGGGATCTTCCTGGATCAGGGATCAAACCTGTGTTTCCTACATTGGCAGGCAGATTCTTTACCACTGAGCCACCAGGGAAGCCCTAATTTGCACTTTTAAAAGAGATCATCCTGGCCACTACTTGGGAATGTGGATTATGAGGGAGGAGAGAGGTAAAGATGGAAGTGGGGAGGACAGTTAGGAAGTGCTGCCATGTTCAGAAAGACACATGATGGTGGCTTGGTCCAGAGTTATATCAGAGGAGACACAGAAAAATAGGTATTGAGTGTTGAGTTATTATGTATTCGACGAGAGGATTTGCTGAGGGGGGGAATATAAGGTTTTGTTTTTGCCATAGTACATGTAAGATGCTTCATGGGTATCTGAGTGAAAGTGTCAAGTAGATAGTTGAGGGGGAAAAAAATGTAGATGGTTAGATATACAAATTTGGAGCTCAGGCATGGACATATGGTTTAAGATTCACCAGTTTACATGATATTTATAGTCAGTAGCTAGGATATATAAAGAAATCTGTAAAAAGCTAGAAAAACAAGACTGAAAGCCTGATAGAAAAAATGGGCAAAAGGACATGGTGGTTCATTACAAAAGACTAAGTTCTTTACACATATCAACTTCACTCAAAGTAGAATTCAGAATGAAACTACAGAGATACTGTTTATCATTGACTGACAAAAATTCAAGTGATTGACAACCTACCCTTTTAGTGAAGCTGTGTGAGGCAAATAGACATTGTCTTACACTGCTGTTTAAAGAACAAAATGGAACAAATTCTATGGAGGGAAAATTTGACAATGTTTAACAAAACTTTATGTTCACAGGCATTTACCTCTTGATTCAGTAATCTCTTTTAAAGGAAGTTACCCTGAGGATATATCTGCAAAAAATAAAACAACAAATGCACAAGGTTATTAATTGTGACATTATTTTAATGTCAGAACATTAAAAAAACCCAAATGCTACATAGGAAACTTGCTGAATTAAAGATAGTACAGCTACACAATTGAGTACTACATAGCCATAAAAGAGAATGAAATGGAACTTCCCTGGTGGTTCGGTGCTAAGATTGCAATGCCATTGTAGGGGGCCTGGGTTTGATCCCTGGTCAGAAAACTAGAGCCCACATGCCACAACTAAGACCTAGCACATCCAAATAAAATAAATAAGTAAATAAAAATATATATGAAAAATAGCCTTTAAAAAGAGAATGAATATTTCTAAGTACTAGTATGAAAAGAATGCCTATATTGTTAAGTGAATCAAAAGTACATATTGTATGTTATGTGGTGGGAGGGAGGCTCAAGAGAGAGGGGGATATATGTATACTTTTGGCTGATTCACATTGTTGTATGGCAGAAACTAGCACAACATTGTAAATCAATTATCCTCCAATTTAAAAAAAAAATTTTAAGTATATATAGTATGCTACATTTTGTTAAGAAAAAAGTGATGAAATAAGCCTATACTGTCTATATTTCTTAATTTTTAGTACAGCTCTATTGAGATATAATTCATATAACATAAAATTCACCCTTTTAAAGTACACATTTCATGATTTTTAGTATGTTCATGAAGATAGGCCGTCATCAGCACAATCAATTTTAGAACATTTTTATTAACACCAAAAGAAACCCTTTACTCATTGTATTCACTCCCTCTCCCCCTTTTCCTGCAGTTATGGACAGCCATTTATCTATTTTCTGTGAATATGGACTTATGGACATTTGATATAAAAGGAATCATACAGCATGCTATCTTTTGTTTCTAGCTTTGTGCACTAAGCATAACATTTTCAAGATTCATCCATATTATAGCATGTATCAATATTTGGTTTCTTTTTGTGGCCAAATAATATTGCACTGTATGCATATACTACATTTTGTTTATCCATTCATCAGCTGAGGGATATTTCCATACAACACTTCTGTAATATACATATATAAGTTGTGTGGCACATGTTTTCATTTCACTTGTCTATCCAACTGTGAGCTGATGGCTTATATGGTCACTATCTCTCTAGAATTTTGAGGAACTACCTGTTTTCCAAAGCGGCCACACCATTTTACAGTTCTATCAGCAATGAAGGTTCCAAATTCCCTACATCATTGCCAACACTTGCTGTTGATTGTTTTTTTTTTTCTTAATTTTAGCTATCCTAGCGAGTATAAAATAATCTATCATTCAGGTTTGGAGTACATTTCCCTGAAAGCTAATAATGTTGAACATCTATCTTTTCATATGTTCGTTGCTATTCTTTATTTCTTTGTGTGAATTTGAGTCTTTCAGCCTGAAGACTCCCTTTAGTATCATTTGTAGAGCAAGTCTGCCAGAAATGAACTCGGTTGGTCTTTGTTTATATGGGAATGTCTTAATTTCTCCTTCATTTCTGAAGGATAATTTTGCTGGATATGGAAATGCTTGTTGACAATCTTTTTCCTTCAGCACTTTAAATATGTCATCCCTCTGCCTTTAGGTCTCTATGGTTTCTGATGAGAAGTCAACTGTTAACGTTATTACTTTATGTTATGTGATGAGTCACTTTTCACTTGCTGTTTTCAAGATGTGCTGTTTGGTTTTTGTCTTCAACAGTTTGACTGTGACGGAGCTAAGTATGTATCACTTGAGCTTTTCATACAGAATTAGCTGAGCTTCCTGAATGTGAAAATTAATGTTTTTCATCAAATTTAGGAAGCTTTCTGCTATTATTTCTTTAAATATTCTTTTTCTCTCTCCTCTCCTTCTCCTTCTGGGTCTCCCATTATTCATATGTTAGTATGCTTAACAATGCGTGTCCCACAGGTCTCTTGGGCTTTGCTGGTGGCTCAGCCGATAAAGAATCCGCCTGCGATGGGAGACCCAGGTTCGATCCCTGGGTTGGGAAGATCCCCTGCAGAAGGGAGACTCTGTTCATTTTTCTTCATTCAAAAGAAATTCTTTCGTTTCTCAGACTGGATGATCTCAAATGACCTATTTTCAAATTTGCTGTTTCTTCCTTCCAGTTCAAATCTTCTGTTTAGCCCCTCTAGTGAATTTTTCATTTCAGGTATTATACTTTTCGACTCCTAAATTTCTACTTAGTCCCTTTTTATAATTTCCATTTCTTTATTGATAGTCTCTATTTGGTACAGCATTGTTCTCATACTTTAGTGTTTTAGGTATGGTTTCCTTTTTTTTTGGCTGGACCATGCAGTATATGGGATCTTAGTTCCCTAACCAGAGATAGAACCCATGTTCCCTGCATTGGGAGCATGGAGTCTTGACCACCTGACCACCTGACCACTAGGGAAGTCCCAGATATAGTTTCCTATAGTTATTTGAACACATTTATAATAGTTTATTTCAAGTCTTTATCTAATGAGTCTAATGTCTAGACTTCCATAGGGACAGCTCCTATTGACTGCTCCTTTTTTCCCCTATATACAGGCCATTCTTTTATGTCCAGACATGAATGATGCCTGATTATGAATCATAATTTTTTTCTTGAAAATATAATGTGGTGACTCTGGAAATCATACTCCCAGTTCCCCAGGATTTGTTGTTGTTCCAGTTTGTTGTTGACACTGTTGCGGTTAGTTTGTTTAATGACTCTCCTGGGCTAATTGTATGAAGTCTGTATTTTGGGTCTACACAGTCACTGAAGTCTCTACTCAATTATTTTAACAATCAGCTAATAATTAGACAAAGAGTCCCAGCCATTGCCAAGGGGCTCTTTGTGTGTGTTCGGTCATGACTTCAATGCTCCAGTAGGCAGTTTATAACTCTGCCTTATCCTTAACTTCCTGCTTGTGCAAAGCCTCAAGGCTGGCCAGAAGTGAGAGACTGAGGCCTCTCAAGTCCTTCTTAGACATGTGCACAGCCCTACACAAGCATATGTCCTTCTAAGTTTCCAAGGATAAGTCAGATAGGATCAAAATCCTTTATGGGGAAATCCCCAGATTTTCCTTTCAAGTTTTTGGTCAGCCTCTCGTTAGTCCCAACTGGTATTACCACTTCTGGCAGCTGTGACATTAAGCAATTACAACTGACTTTCCCCTGGGGATAGGGCTGTTTGCAATGAGTGAGCTCTGAGTCAGTTCTAACGAAAACAAGCCCTAAGAGTAGAGATTCTTAGAGAACTACCAGACAAACCAAATAGTGACAGTTCTCTGAGTTGGGGATTTTGCAGGGAGATTCAAACCTACTCCATCCTCTCCAGGGCCTTCTAGGCTGCTTGTTTTCATAGCTGCTAGTTTCATGTCTACCACAAAGCTAAGGAGAAAGGAAGGAGAATAGAGTAAATTAAAATGTCAGAAAGTTTTTTGTTCTTACCCAGTTTAAGCTGTTTTTCTTGAATTTTAGCAAGCCTGTGTTTAATTTCCAGAGTTCTGAAAAAGTTGGCTTTGACCTTTTTTGCCTGCATTTTTGTTGCTTTTATGGAAAACTATATTTTCAGAGACCTTTATTTTGCTATTCTGAAAATGTTTCTATATGTATTCATTTTTTCACAAAAGGAAATAATAAACCACAGACTAACAAAAATCACTACTGAGAGAAGTCCTCAAACTATTTGGATATGTTATAGGACAGAGCAAATGCACAAATATATTGATTTTATTGAGAACCAGGATTCTGACCATGTGAAAATAAGATACAAATATATAAGGACAAAAATCTAGTAGTATTTGTTGAATTTGAATTAGTAATTAGAATTTTTTAAATGTATATGTTTTTTAAGAGTTCATGATTTTTTCTCAGTCAACTGAAACATCTTAGAAGCAATGATACTCTCGTAGCAATGAACATATCTAACACCCAGTTCTTGGTTTCTAAACACTATCCCCCTCGGGAATTCCCTGGCAGTCCAGTGGACAAGACTGCATCTTTCCACTGCAGGGAGCATGGGTTCAATCACTGAAACTAAGCAGCAAGGGGGGGAGGGGGAAAGAACATTTGGAGAAATGGATGATTCCATGGCAGGGAAAGTAGAATATGAGCCTGGGATGTATCTTGTGCCAGAAAGCAAAGAAGACCAAAAAGGCTGAAGAAAGGGTGAGGAGAGGAAAGAAATAGATGAGAAAGATTAAGAGGTACAAACTTACAGTTGCAAAGTAAATGATCAGGGGTATGAAATGTACAGTGGGGGGAATGTAGTCAATAACCATGAAAAATAAAAATAGTAAAGCATCTTCTTAAAAAAGATTAAAGAAAGCTCAAAGACTAAGGGGAATGTCAAAAGGACACAGAAGACAGCTTAACTTGACTCCCATTGGCCAAATTAGTGGCAATTTGAGCATCAAAATGTGTAACAATGATAATGGTTTATAATATGTTAAATTAACATTTCTGTTAATCTATAGTATAGTTAAGTGGCAAAGAAAAGTAGAAACAAAGAGCTCTTCTTTACAGAAGAAACCCAGCTAATAATGATAGAAGGAATAATAGACTAGAAGGAAACAACCATTCTGCAACCCCTGATGTACTAATTGGTTCTGGCAAGGATTATCAATAAATGGTAAATTATTGGATAAAATATTTGGAGGCAATAGGATATTCACAAGATCTTAAAGTATCACCTCAGAGATTACTCACTAACTACGAAGCACGAAATGTAGCTTTTCAGTGGAGAGACCCAGCAGTCTCCACTCTAACCAAGTGATCAGTCTTAGGGAACACCAAGAGGGACAATGTGACAGAAGGAGCCTCCTGATGAGATTTACTAAAAAGCCACAATAGCACCTGTTTAGGTTTCTCACCAAAAAAAATGTCAAATCTGAATCTAATCATAAGTAAGCAATCAGATAACTCTAGCGTAGAGTTTCTCAACCTTAACACCACTGATATTTGGGCTGGTTAATTCTTTATTGTGGGTACTGCTGTGTACACTGAAGGATGTTTAGACACATCCCTGTTCTCTCTCCACTACATTCCAGTAGCACATTGCTATAGATTGAATGTTTGTGTCCCTCCAAAGTTTATATGTTGATATCTTAATCCCCAAGGTGATAGTATTAGCAGGTGGGACCTCTGGAAGTTGATTAGATCGTGAGAGCAGAGGCTCATGAATGGGAATAATATCCTTATTAAAGCTATGGTTTTTCCAATAGTCATGTACAGATGTGAAAGTTGGACCATAAAGAAGGCTGAGCATCAAAGAATTGATGCTTTCAAATTGTGGCACTGGAGAAGACTCTTGAGAGTCCCTTGGAATGCAAGGAGATTAAACCAATCAATCCTACAGGAAATCAACCTTGACTATTCATTGGAAGGACTGCTGCTGAAGCTGAAGCTCCAATCCTTTGGCCACTTGATGTGAAGAGCCAACTCATTGGAAAAGATCCTGATGCTCAGAAAGAGGGCTTCCCCTGGTGGCTCAGTGGTAAAGAATCCACCTGCCAATGCAGGAGAACAGGAGATGTGGGTTTGATCCCTGTGTTGTGAAGATCCTTGGAAGAGGGCATGGCAACCCACTCCAGTATTCTTGCCTGAAGAATTCCATGATCAGTGGAGCCCATAGGGTTGCAAAGAGTCAGACATGACTGACACGACTTAGTAGACATGCACACACTCTAGGAAAGAGTGAAGGCAAAAGGAAAAGGGGGCTGTAGAGGATGAAATGGTTAGATAGCATCACCGACTCAATGGATATGATTTTGAGCAAACTCCAGGAGATAGTGACGGACAGGGCAGCCTGGCATGTTGCAGTCCATGGGGTTGCAAAGAGTTGGACACAGCTTAGCAACTGAACAACAAAAACAACAAAAGAGGCCCAAGAAGGACCCTCCCTCCTTTCACCATTTGAGATTATAGCAAAAAAAAAGTTCATGAACCAGGAAGTGGGCCTTCACCAGACACTGAACCTTCTGGCATCTTGATCTTAAAATTCCTAGCCTCTAGAACTGTGAAAAATAAAGTTCTAATTGTTTACAAATGACCCAGTCTATGTTGTTTTGTTATAGCAGTCCAAAGGGATTAAGATACACCTCTCAAGTTGTGACAACCAAAAATGGCTTCAAACATTGCCAAATTTACCCTGGAGGTAAAAAATCACCCTAGTTGAGAAATATTGATCTAGAATGCATTCTATAAGAGAGAGCTCTTCCAAAAATCAACATTGGTGGGAAGGAGGGGGATGGCAGGGGAGGAGATCATCTGTTCTACAATAAAAAAGACTAGAGATATTAATGACTACATGTAATAGATACATTTTGATTGGATCTTGGATTTAAAGAAAAAAATGTCTATGGAAGTCATATATTAGAAATTTGGAGAAATTTAAATATGCACAGCATATTAGGTGACATTAATTTATTCTTAATTGTTTTAGATGTCATAATAGTACTATAGTTACTTAGGAAGATCTTTATTCAAATCTTGGGGTATATACATGCAAAAATATTTAAGGGAGAAGTATTACGTTGATTGAAACTTGCTTGTAAATGGTTCAGCAAAAAATCAAGTGAGTGGGACAGGGGGAGAAAGGAGGGGGAGAGGAAGACAGAGTTCACACACAGATGTTGGGGAAATGTTAGCAATTGATGGACTTCATGGAAGAGTTCATAGTTACTATTCTTGCAACTTTTAATTAAGCTTGAAATTTGTCAAAATAACAATTTAAGTGGAAAATGATAAAATTTGTGGAGGAATAAAAAATAGGTTCAGGCAAAAAGTGAAAGGCTTCATATCATTAGTGTCATTTCATGCTGCAGTTTTCATCCATGGATATCCAGTTGGGTCTTTTTAAACATTTTGGTCTTTATTTAAAATGTGCAATATTTACTCCAGCTATATTCCAGCTATATATAGCTATATTCCCTAAGTTTAAGAAGAATTGTCTACATTCCTGGTTTACTAATTCTATCTTCTATGTCCCATCTGGATTGGTTTTCATTAACTAATTTTTTTCTACTTTTTATAGATCATAATATCTTGCTTATTTGCATGCTGATAATTTTTTATTGGACATTGTTAATTTTATCTTGTTGGATGCTGTATACGTTTGAATTCCTATAAATATTCTTGAACTTTAAAAAAAAATAGGTAAAGAGGCTGGAAAAATCACTGAGGGAAAGAATTAGATGGAGGAGAGGAATTCTGGGGAAACAAAGTTGGTTGAGAAAGAGGAGAAAAACCAGTGTGAAGCCCTGGAAGCTTAAGAAGAAACCATTTCAAAAGACAGTGTTCAACACTATCACGTGCTGCTTTGAAGTTCAATAAGATGACAACAGAAAAATCCAACAAACAAACACGGGCTTTGACCAAAGAAGTAGGTCATTGGTGACCTTGATATTAATAAAATAGTGAGGACAAGAGCCTAACTGAAGTTGTTTGTGGAAAAATTGGATTTGAGGAAGAATGAGAGCAAAGATAGACAATTCTGATGCTGAGGTTTGTTTAAGAAAAAGATATGAAGCAAGAGGTGGAAGGGGACATGGGCTTGGAGCAGGTTTTGGTTTTGCTTAGAAAGCATGATTTGGAAGATAGGGGATGTGAACACATGTTTCCATGCCAGTAGGGATGATCTTCTAGGCTGCAAAGGGGTGCAGGAGGGAAGGAGCTGAGTAGGTGAGAGGGGGTAGGATTCAGAGGACAAGGAGGACGGGTTGGGTTGGTGGGAAGAGACGATGAAAGTGAAAGTGAAAGGCGCTGAGTTTGTCTGACTCTTTGCGATCCCATGTACTGTACAGTTCATGGAGTTCTCCAGGCCAGAATACTCGAGTGGGTGGCCTTTTCCTTCTCTAGAGGATCTTCCTAACCCAGGGATCAAACTCAGGTCTCCCACATTGCAGGCGGATTCTTTGCCAGCTGAGCCACAAGGGAAGCCCAAGAATACTGGAGTGGGTAGCCTATCCCTTTTCCATGGGATCTTCTCAACCCAGGAATTGAACCAGGGTTTCCTGCATTGCAGGCAGATTCTTTACCAACTGAGCTATCAGGGAAGCCGGATAGAGCTCCTCTAACGTGTCTGTCTTCCCAAGGGATCACTAAAAAGAGACACAATTAGGCTGAGGAGGAGATGCTACAGATTTGAGAGAAACATGAGATAGTGTATCAGAAAGCAGAAAAATGAAGGTGCTAGGAAATTGAAGCAGAATAGTGTGGCGGTGTTGCAAACTCGCCCGTGGTCACACATCAAAAGTGAGTTCAATCAATATAAGAAGGTGATGTTCTCATGACGTGCAAAGAGTAGAGCTGAAGTTATCCGGTTATGATGACTTTATATTTGTAAATGACCACTCAGGGACTTCCTTGGTGGTCCAATGGTAAAAAAATCTGCCTGCCAATTCAGGGGACACGGGTTCAGTCCCTGATCCAGGAAGATTCCACATGCCACGGGGCAACTAAGCCCATGCTCTGCAACAAGAGAAGCCATCGCAACGAGAAGCCCATGCACCAAAACGAGAGAGTAGCCTCCACTTGCCGCAACTAGAGAAAGCCTGCAGGCAGCAACAAAGACCCAGCACAGCCATAAATAAATAAATAATTTTATTGTTAAAAATAAATAAATAAGTGACTGCTCAGAATCTGAGCCCCTTTCCTGTATCAGAACCCCATTCCTACATTTGGAAGCCCTCTCCCCACCTTAACAGTCTTGGTGAATGATATAGCCCTCCTCCCAGCATAGAAGCTGAAACTTTCCAGATACTTACTTTCTTAGTCTCCTTTGAGGATGGGCTTGAGCACATGATCTAGGTACAGTCAATCCAGTGCATTGTCCAGAATATCAAATCGGGATCTAAGGAATAAACAGAGATGGTGGAGCATCATCACTGACAGTGGTAGAGGGGGTGACAGCAACATCGAGCTTCTGGCATCAGCGGTGACAACCATACCAGTGGTAGCCTCCAGTTCCCAGTGCCATCAACAATGTCACCTCACAGTTAACTCTTGGATGGCAGCAGAGGTGTCCTCTCCAGACTGGTTGTATGCCATAATTTTGGTTGTGGGTCTCAGCACATAACCTCCAACGTGGTTCTCCAGACCTCCCAGCAACTCTATGAGCCAATCCATGTGTGCTGCTGCTGCTAAGTTGCTTCAGTCGTGTCCGACTCTGTGCGAGCCCATAGAAAGCAGCCCACCAGGCTCCCCTGTCCCTGGGATTCTCCAGGCAAGAACACTGGAGTGGGTTGCCATTTCCTTCTCCAGTGCATGAAAGTGAAAAGTGAAAGTGAAGTCGCTCAGTCGTGTCCAACTCTTAGCGACCCCCTGGACTGCAGCCTACCAGGCTCCTCCGTCCATGGGATTTTCCAGGCAAGAGTACTGGAGTGGGGTGCCATATGCAACCCAAATTACTTCATTTATAAAATGGCACATTAATTATCATAAAACCATTGAGTTAACTTTCGGATTAAGTAAGCAAACTCAATGTCCTATATCAGGTGTATTTTTTGGTCCAAATGAACAAATACAATCTGTCATGATAAATACAGTTTACAAGTTTTCTACTTATCCCAAGCCTTGTGGTTAAAGGTTAGATTCCTGTGAGATTAAACAAAAACAAAGAGCCTCTTGTCCTCTAATAGATGACTATCTTATGGAACATCTTTAGTTTCTTTCGATTTTATTGGGTTGGCCAAAAAGTTCTTTCTGGTTTATCCATAACATCTTATGGAAAAATCCAAACAAACATTTTGACCAACTCAACAACTACTAGCATTGTACCTTTTGTGTATTTTTTGTTTTTGGTGTTTTTTTTTTGGTCTCATTGCAATGGTTAAAACTCTCAGATCATTATTAAGTAGCAGAGGTGATATGACTGTGGTGTTTTTTCAGTCATGCAGGGGACCAATGTAAATCAATTCTCCAGCATAGCTGTAACTCTAGACTTTGGGAGGGGGTAACATGGGAATATGATGTGTATGCCTCAGTCCAGAAACAACCCTTGCCCCAGCCCACATAGCAGGAGGTGAGCACCTGGCAAAACTGAAACCACCCCCGACTCTACCCCACGGAAAAATTGTCTTCCACAAAACCAGTCCCTGAAGCCAAAATGGTTGGGGACCACTGCGTTAATCCATTCACTCATCCATCCATCCAATATGGAAAGAGTGACTGCAAGTGAAAGTGTTAGTTTCTCAGTGTGTCCGACCCTTTGTGACCCCGTGCGACCCCATGGACTGTATAGCCCAACAGGCTCCTCTATCCATGAGATTCTCCAGGCAAGAATACTGGAGTGGGTTGCCATTTCCTTCTCCTGGTGATCATCCCGACCCAGGGATCAAACCCAGGTTGCTTGCACTGCAGGCAGATTCTTCACCATCTGAGCTACCAAGGAAGCCCCAGAGAGTGACTACTACCCACCAAATTCTGTTTTAGGTACTGAGGATACCCAGTGAAAGAGACAACGTTCCTGCTCTCACAAAGCTTACTGTCTAGCAGAGCAGATGTAATAGATAACAAACAAATAAACTAAAAGGCAATTTCACCAGTGACAAGTGCTTCTTTAAAAAAACAGCATGAGGGGCTTGCCTGGTGGCCCAGTGATAAAGAATCCATCTCCCAGTGCAGGAGACACAGGTTCATCCCCTGGTCCCAGAAGATCCCACAGGCCATGGAGCAACTAAGTCCCTGCACCCCAGCTACTGAGCCAGCGCTCTAGAGCTTGGGAACCACGACTGCTGAGCCCAAGTGCCACAGCTACTGGAACCTGTGGGCCCTAGAGCCCGTGCTCCACAACAAGAGAAGCCACTGAGATGAGAAGCCCGCTTGTGGCAACTAGAGAGTAGCCCCTGCTCGCCATAGCTAGAGACCCAGCATAGCCAAAAATAAATAAACAAATAGATGAAATAAATAAAATTTTATATTAAAAAAAACAACAACAAACAGCATGAGGACACAGTGGCTCCTCTTTCCAGGAATCTGTAAGCTAATCTGAGTGCGACTTTGTATCAAGGCTAAAAAGCTTGAAATACATTACACACGGCTAATACATCATGCAGCTGGGCCCTGGCCTCCTGGTGAGTAGATCCGGTCTCCCAAAGTCCCTCTATCAGGATGCACCAGGTGTCCTGATAGAAGAGGGGGAGGCCCAACCGCAGCTGCTGGGGAGCAGGGGGACACGGGCACAGTGGCAACTGCGATCTTTGCTTTCAGCCTATTGTGATGTGCTGCAGCTTAAGTGGGCCCAGTGAAACAGGTTTTCTGATGATATTATCCAGTTTGCACTAAACCAACCCTCCAAGACTGGACACACGCCTTGCAAAGATACACAGATTGAAGATAAACCAATAAAACCAGTACACGCCCCAAACAAGGAAACAGCAGACCTGATGCCTCTCTTATTCCTGGTAGAAGTCCTTCTACAGCCATGTATGATATGAAAACAATGGTGAACTAGTCAGATATGATAAAAAAAATCTGGCAAATGAGCAACAGAACAGGAGAGAGAGATTATCAAAAAGAATGTTTGAACTACATGTTTACATCCACACTAATTAATGCTTTTGACCCTGAGCATATAGTCAGTTTTGAGAAAATAATAGCAGCAGTGTGAGTAATTATAAATCCAGTAAGTAACTAGAATAATCGGTAGCATGTGCTCAAAAATATGTTGTTTAGCTTCCCCCCAGGGAAGCTCTGTTGTCAATGGTAGACCCACCTAAATCTGAAAATCATTTGGTGAGAGTAAATTTCTCAATGGATCCAGGACTACTCTTAATCCATCAGCGCAATATCGGACCCAAAGTAGGTGTCCCGCACTCCAAAATGTGTTCAAACATATTTGATGGTGGGCAATCAGCTTCCTGCCTATAAAATGGGGGTGATCACACCTGCTCTTCCTCAGGCCCCAGATCTGGTGGCCAGATCAAATCCCACCTCCTTCCTGTCTCAGACTCTCTCCTTTTGTTCTCAGCACAAGTACCCAGCTCAGGCCTCACTGCTGACCACCTGGGACGCCTGCATCATCTCCTTGCAGATTCCCCCACCTCCCATCTTGCTTACCTCCATTTCACTCTGGCTCTGAATGACCCTTCCAACATGCCTAAAAGCTTGGGTGGCTCCCTGCTGCTGGTCGGACACACCCACATTTCTCACCCAGGTACACAGGGCCTTCAAGAATAGGATCCCAGCTTTGCCTCACCTCCTCTAGACACCCCATCCTGTCTCACCAAGCACCCAATAGACAAACTACTTACAGTTCTTTGCAGATATCTCCAAGGTCATCAGTCCCACTTGACACATCTTCCTGTTTATTTCTTCAAACTCTTTGGATTGAGTCCAAATAGAATCTCTTCCAGCAAACTTTCCTTGACTCATCCCCTCACAGATCTGGGCTGAAGACCAGCCCTCTTAGTGCCCTTACTACAGTGGCTGTTATTTCTGGTTTTGTTCTTTGATCTCCACTCTTCAAAGGGCTTCCCAGGTAGCTCAGTGGGTAAAGAATCCACCTGCCAATACAGGAGATGCAAGGGACCAGGGTTCAATCCCTGGGTCGAGAAGATCCCCTGTAGGAGGGCATGGCAACCCACTCCAGTATTCTTGCCTGGAGAATCCCATGGACAGAGGAGTCTGGTGGGCTACAGTTCATGAGGTCGCAAAAAGTCGGACACAACTGAAGTGACTAAGCACGCACTCCTTGAAAGCAGGATGTAGATCTACAACCAGAGTTTCAGTGAAGAGGCTTCAATGAATATCTGCTGCAAGGATAATTATCATTCTCTATCTAGAAGAATGAAACACTCAGTGTGGGGAGGGTGTTCAAGACACTCATTTAAGATCTCAATCAAAAGCTCCTGCAGATTCCCCACAAGGAAGGATAAACCTTGCAGAAATCCATCCCTCAGGGATGTCAATCACTCTACAAGGCTTCAAACCTTGCCTCAGCCTTGGGTTTGGCCCCCATCTTTCCCTGGACTGTGCTGTCTTCTACACGTACACCTGCTCTTTCTCTCTTTGTTATCAGATTGCAAACCTGTGCCCTGAGTGCTCTCTCAGCAGCAAGCGTCTGAATCTGCAGGCTTGGGAAAGGCACATGTCTTGGTCTTTTGCCCTGAACACATACAGGAAGTGAGCCAGCCAGCCAGTCAGCCATAGCTATATTTAGATTTCTGTCACCTGATGGGGTCACCCATTAATCAGGGGACAGTGGCAGCTGTGGCATTTCGGGAGTAAACTGAGGTGGGTCATTGGGCAGTGAGGAGGGGGCTAGATGGCTGGGCAGCGATCCCAGATTCATTCAAGCAAGACACAGGGCAGAGATGAAAATGCATGGCTTACATGAAAGCTGGAAAAATGGAGGTCAGACCCAAGGGGGACCGGGACTTGAGGGAGAAATCGGTGCCTGGCCTGGGCACAGGAGGAGCCTGGAAGATCAGGAGGAAGAGTGCCTCAGCTGGTCGGGCCCCTTCCTGCCGGGTGAGCTGTGGCTGAGTGAGTGGCTCTCTGACAGGCAGTAAGCCCAGCCGTGGTCAGCAGAGAGAGCTGCGGTCACCAGACCCCATCCACAGGGGAGAAACAAGAAAGAAGCAGACATGCAGGATTTTTTTTTGCAAGCCCTAAAGGCACTCCTTGCCCTAGATTTGGTTTATTAAATGACTGCCATGGGAGCCAGGGAATAGGTCTTAAGTCATCATTGATCCAGGATAATTAGTCACTTCTCCTTCCTTTATCTCTAGAACACAACCCCACCCCTCTGGTGGAGCCATTACAAGAATCTCCCTAGACTTCCCTGGTGGTCCAGTGGTAAAGACTTTGCGCTCACAAAGCAGGCGGCCCGGGTTTGATCCCTGGTCAGGGAACAAGAACCCACATGCCGCAACTAAGACCCGGCACAGCCAAATTAATTAGAAGGAAAAAAAAAGAGAATCTCTTGCCCTGACTTTGCCCCTCAGGGCTATTTCTGGCCCTGCCCACAAGGGTTGACTCCTCAAGACCAAACTCTATCTGAAACAGCCCAGTGCTGCCCATCACTCCAGGGTCACCCACGTCCCTCATTCTGGCTTTCAAAGTCCTCCATGTTCTGACCCTCAGCCTTCTCCCCAGACCTTTTTTTCAACAGTGTTTCAAGGTATTGGTGACATAAAAGAAATAGCACATATCTAAAGTGTACACTTTTGGGAATTCCCTGATGATTCAGTGGTTAGGACTCAGCTCTTTCATTGCCAGAGCCCAGGTCCAATCCCCAGATGGGGAACTAATAGCCCACAAGCCAGTGGCATGGCCAAAAAAAAAAAAAAAGGTACAGTTTGGTAAGCTTTGATGTGTACAAAAAATATATATCCCATAAACCAACAACACAGTCAATATAATGAACATATTTATCACCTCCCTCAAATTTTCGCATGTCCTTTTTCTCATCCCTTCTTCCCACTTCTCCCCCCATTCCCCCGCACACAACAACTCCTGATACACTTCCTGTCACTATAGATTAGCTTGCAGCTTGGGGTGGGGGAATGGTTATGCATAGATGGACTCATACAGTACACATCCCTTTTTGTCCAGGGTCTTTCACTCAGCACAATTATTCTGAGATTCATCCTTGTTGTAGCATGGATCAACAAGGCACTTCTGTTTATTGCTCAGTTTAATATTCTCCATTGTATGAATGTACTGCAAGTTGTTTATCCATTTGCCTGTGGATGAACATTTGAATTGCTCCCAGTTTTTGATTCCCAAATAAAGCATCTCTTAGTGCTTGTGTACAAATCTTCGCCTGGCCATGTGCTTTCATTTCTCTTGGGTAAATAAACAGGGGATCTGTGGTGGAAGTGGGTCTCATAACTTTTTCAAAAACTATCAAACTATTTTCCATGAAGCGGTTGCTTCATTTTAAGTTCCTACCAGAGTGTAAAAGATCACTCACATGCTCACAGAGACTTGAATGGTGAGTCTTTATTGCTATCATTCTAACAAGTGTGTAGATTGAGATTTCAATTTGCGTTCTCCTAACCAGTCAATGGGCTTCCCTAGTGGCTCAGCAGTAAAGAATCTGCCTGCAAAGCAGGAGATGCAGTTTTGATCCTTGTGTCAGGAAGATCCCCTGAAGTAGGAAATGGCAACCCACTCCAGTATTCTTGCCTGGAAAATTCCATGGACAGAGGACCCTGGCGGGCTACAGTCCACGGTGTCACAAAAGAGTTGGACATGACTCAGTGACTGAACAACAAAAACAACGTTATGTTAGAGATGCTGTCAGTGACTCAGTTGCAATTTGCAAGTCGCGTACATCTTCTTTGGTGAAGTGTCCAAATATCTTCCCCATTTTTTAATTGGATTATGTGTCTTCTTAGTAAGTTTTCAGAGTTCAGGTCTTTATGAGATATATGATTTTCACATATTTTCCAGTCTCTGGCTTAACTTTTTATTCTCTTAATGGTGTCCTGTCTTCAATGAAGAGAAGTTTCTAATCTTGGTGAAGTCCAATTTATTGATTTTTTTTCTTTTAGGATAGTGCTTTTAATGTAGTATCTAAGAAATCTTGGCTAAATCTAAGGTCAGAGAGATTTTCTCCTGTGTTCTTGTCTAGAAGTTGTATAATATTGAATTTTCTATTTAGTTCCATGGTTCATTTTGAGTGTTTTGGTTTTGCTTTGTCTGTCTTGGTTTTCAGTTGTTTTGTTTTGTTCGCCTGTGGATGTCCCATGATTTCAGCACTATTTTTTTTTTAAAGACTATTCTTTCTTTCTGCACTGAATTGCCTTTGTACCTTTGTTGAAAATCAATTGACCATATATGTGTACATCTATTTCTGAACATTCTATTCCGTTCCATTGACCTATTTAAGGAATTGAAAAACAAGCCTTTCTTCAGGGAATTGCCTTTGCATATTTGTTAAAAAACCAACTGACTATATAAATACAAGTCTATTTCTTGACCCCATATTCTGTTCCAAAGATCTATTTGTATATTTGATATATTTGTACTGATAATACATTTCTTTTAAGTACTTATTTATTTGGCTGCACTGGGTCTTTCTTGCAGCCATGTGGGACCTTTTCAGCTGCTGCATGTGGGATCTAGTTCCCTGACCAGGGATCAAACCTATGTCCCCTGCACTAAGAGCTCATAGTCTTGGCCACTGGACCATCAGGGAAGCCCAACACATTGCTTTTATTATTTGAGCTTTATAATAAGTCTTGAATCAGGTATTATTAAGTCCTCCAACTTTGTTCTTCTTCCATGTTATGTTGGCCATTATCCATTTTTGTATTTCCATCTCACTTTTAGAATCAGCTTGTTCCACCAAAAAAGCCCACTGAGATTTTGATTGGAATCATGTTGATTTTGTAGATCAACTTGTGGAGAACAGACATTTACCAGTATTGAGTCTTTTGGCCCATGAATATAATATAGGTCTCTATTTGGGATTTCTTTTCATTTCTCTGTAGTCTTCAATGTGCAGGTCCTACATGTCCTTGTCAGATGTCTCCCCAAGTAGTTAATATTTTTATGGTATTTTGAAATTTTTCAATATCTGATTAATCATTGCTGTTACATAATTTAGTTTTCTACTGTATCCTGCAACATTATTAAACTCATTAATATTAGTATTTGTTTCTCATTCTATAGAATTCTAGATTGATGCGTGGTTTGTTTGTTTTTTTACTTTTAGTACCTTTAAAATGTTTCTCCCCTATCTTCTTGGTCACCCTGATTCCAGTAAGGAGAGTAATGAAATATGTGTTTCTCTAGCTGTAATGTGCCCTTTCTTTCTATGGCTGCTTTTAGATTTTCTCTTTATTGCTAGTTTAAATTTTAATGTACTTTGGTGTCATTTTCTTCACATTTCTTGTGTTTTTGGTTCTTTGAGTTTCTTGGATATGTGGGTTTATATTTTTTATCAAATTGGGAAAAAAAAAGTCTCTACTTAATATGCTCTTGTCCACTAATTCCATCAACTCTGTCATTTCTGGGTCTGTTTTGATTGACTGATGTTTCTCCCCATTATGAAGTGTAGCTTCCTGATTCATCAAATGCTTAGAAATTTTTCATCTAGAGATGTTATTTTATTTTCCACTATGGTTCATTATAGGATATTGAATATAGTCCCTTGCGCTATATAGTAAGACTTTGCTTTTTATCTGTTGATTTACAGTGTTGTGTTAATTTCTGATGTACAACAAAGTGATTCAGTTACACAGCTACACAATAATATTGAATTATTATTCTCCAAAATCCTTGCTACCACCTGCTGTATTGTATATTTATTTGTGTTATGTTTCCCTTCATGACTGTTCCCTATCTAGAAAATAAACTGTAGGAGAGCAGAGACACATCTGTTTTGTGCACTTCTGCATCCCCTAAGCATAGAGAACAGAGCACATGACAAATGCTTATTAAACATATTTTGGAGGAGAAAAGGATTGATCTTGTTGTTTTTTAAAATTAATTAATTTATTTGGCTGCGTCGGTCTTAGTTGCAGCATGAGCAAACTAGTTCCTTGACCAGGGATCAAATCTGGGTGCCCAGCATTGGGAGCACAGAGTCCTTGACCACTGCATGAGCAAACTAGTTCCTTGACCAGGGATCAAATCTGGGTGCCCAGCATTGGGAGCACAGAGTTCTTAACCACTGGACCATCAGGGAAGCCCTAGCCAATGAGTGTGAAGTGAAAAAATAAAAAAAAACAGCAGTACGTGGTCAGGAGGGTTGGAGAAGATGGGAATCTTCTTTCCCCGTCTGGGTTCTCAGCTCTCCAGACAGCATCTGCTTTCCACTGCTCCTCCCCGAGCCCAGACGGTAGAAATTCCCATGGTTTCTGCGATAGGAGAGCAGGCTGGGTTGGGCTCTGCCAGGCTCCTCTGTGAATGTGTTGTTCAGACGCTCAGTCCTGTCCGACTCTTTGCGACCCCATGGACTGCAGCACGCCAGGCTTCCCTGTCCTTTACCATCTCCTGGAGCTTGCTCAGACTCAAGTGCATGGAGTCGGTGATGCCATCCAACCATCTCGTACTCCGTCGTCCCTTTCTCCTTCTGTCTTCAATCTTTCCCAGCATCAGGGTCTTTTCTAATTAGTCTGTTAAGCGAGTCTTAGCTGGTTTGACAATTAGTCAATGTGGTGGAGAGGGGCGCCATCTGGTGGTAGAGGGGAGAATATCTCCAGACTTTAAGCGAGAGGATCCCTGAATGGAGACGGAAGCTCCACAGGCAGGAATTCCCTCCGTCTCAGAATTCTTCCTTTAGGGGTAAACTTGTCCTTCTCATTTCTGGAATGTGCACATCTCTCCATTCAGGCCTGGGCCTCAAGACCTCTGTGGCGTGGAGAACACCCTGGCGGCACCTGGTCTGAGAGGTCCAGCCTTGGTCAGACTGCCTGGGTGGCCCGAGTACCACTCCCCTGCAGCTTTGCCTTCATCCCAACACTGTGGATCTCCTGCCCATGACGGTGCTGGGGTCCCGCCTTGCTTTGTGGCTTCCCCTTCCTGCTGCCCCTGAAGCAAACCCTTAGCTCTTTCACATCAGAGTGGCACTGCAAAATTCATCAGTGTCCCAAGTAACAAATAGGTGAAGCTCCAGTAGCGTTCAGAAATATGTGGACTTTTTTTTCCCCTACTCTTGAGGTCCTTCCTCCCTCAGAAGTTCCACTGATTTGCTCTTCTTCGTTGTCTTTTTTAATTTATTATTTACTTGGCTGCACCGGGTCTTAGCTGTCTCATGTAGAATCTTCCATCACGGTTTTGGCATGTGGGATCTTTAGTTGTGGTACGTGGGCTCCAGTTCCCTGACCAGGGATTGAACCCAGACCCTCTGCATTGCAAGCAGAATCTTAGCCACTGAACCAGCAGGGAAGTCCTCCTGGTCTGCTCTTCTTTTTAATTCCTTCTCCTCAGCCCTGCTACTTCTCATAGAGAAAAAAAAAAGTTTTAGTGGGAAACTGTGGATTATGTAAACTCTAGAGGTCATCCCTCTGAGTTTTCTGATCCTAGTTCTCTGTAAAGTGTAGAGATAATTGATAGCAAGACAGAAATGATTCTTATCCACAGCTATGGAAATTCAGTCCTATCCTGTAGAGGCTGGCTTTCTTCCCACCCACCCTCTTGGTGGAAAAACCAGTTTGGCTCACATCTGCACATTTATTTCAATACTCTTGATCTACAAATTTGTCTGTTCTTTGGATTTTCTCTTAAACCTACTCTTAATGTCTGCCTGGTTGCCTCATTGATTAATTAGTAGGATAAAAAACATTAACAGGTGCTCATTTTTATATCTGCATGAGATTCATGATTTTATCTTTCTTTTTTGGGGTAATTTTATTTATTTTTGACTGTGCTGAGTCTTCATTGCTGGTGGGCTTTTCTCTAGTTGCTGTGAGTTGGGAGTACTCCGTGGTTGCAGTGTGAAGGCTTCTCATTGCAGTGGCTTCTCTTGTTGCAGAGCACGGGCTCTAGGGTGCTTGGGCTTCAGTAGTTTTGGCTTCCAGGGCTCTAGAACACAAGCTCAGTAGTTGTGGTGCACAGGCTTAGTTGCTCCAAGGCATGTAGGATCTTCTTGGACCAGGGATCAAAATTGTGTCCCCTGCATTGGCAGGCAGATCCTCTACCATTGAGCCACCAGGGAAGTCCATGATTTTATCTTTCATTGAAAATTATCTTTTGGGACATTCCTGGTGTGGTCCAGTGGTTACGAATCTGTTTGCCAATGGAGGGGATGTGGGTTTGATCCCTGGTCAGGGATCTGAGATCCCAAGTGCTGCTGAGCAACGAAGTCCATGTGCCAAAGTTTCTGGAGCACACATGCCACAACTAGAGAGCCCTACGCTGCATGATGCAACTAAGATTCCACTGCACTGGGACTGACACCCAAGGCAGCCTAATTAATTTTGTAAAGAGACTACCAAGACAAGATTAAAGGAGTGCAGGCCTCGCACACACCCTGATTCTTATCAGCAAACCCACCCTAGAACCACTGCTGTAAAACTCTTCACCAAATCTTCCCTGGTTGGGACACACAGGTTTTCAGGCCACCAGCTCTCTGTGTCCCCCTTTGCCTGGCAAAGCAATAAAGCTATCTTTTTCTACTTCATGCAGGAATCTGTCTGAGATTCAGTTCAGCACCGGTGCACAGAGGCTGAGTTTTGGGCATCAAATTCATGTTTAACTGGGACGGAGTTCCACTTTGGGATGATGAGAAAGGTCTGGAGAGGGATGCTGGCGATGGTTACACAGCAGTGTAAATGTACTTAATGTCACTGAGCTCTACACTTGAAAATGGTAAAAACAGTAAATTTTATGTTATACATATTTTATCTAAAAAACAAGAAAAAAAGAGTGGCTCATTTGAATACTTTCTTGGGTAGGTTCCTGTGAGTAAAGTTGAAATTGGACAAGACTTCACAGCTTCTCAGAGACTGATCTTCTGTGTATGTGTGATTTTTAAAAATAAACCTTCCTCCTTCCACCAAATCCCCTCAGTTCTCAACCAAACAGCAAACAACTGTGACCCACCATTTAGAAGGTCCCGTGAAACAGAATGGTTGAATGCTTAGAAAACTAAGATCACGGCATCTGGTCCCATCACTTCATGGGAAATAGATGGGGAAACAGTGGAAACAGTGTCAGACTTTATTTTGGGGGGCTCCAGAATCACTGCTGATGGTGACTGCAGCCATGAAGTTAAAAGACGCTTACTCCTTGGAAGGAGGGTTATGGCCAACCTAAGTAGCATATTTAAAAGCAGAGACATTACTTTGCCAACAAAAGTCCATCTAGTCAAGGCTATGGTTTTCCAGTGGTCATGTACGGATGTGAGAGTTGGATGGTGAAGAAAGCTGAGTGCCGCAGAATTGATGCTTTTGAACTGTTGTGTTGGAGAAGACTCTTGAGAGTCCCTTGGACAGCAAGGAGATCCAATCAACCCATCCTAAAGGAGATCAATCCTGGGTGTTCATTGGAAGGACTGATGTTGAAGCTGAAACTCCAATACTTTGGCCACTTCATGCGAAGAGTTGACTCATTGGAAAAGACCCTAATGCTGGGTAGGATTGGGGGCAAGAGGAGAAGGGGACGACAGAGGATGAGATGGCTGGATGGCATCACTGACTTGATGGACATGGGTTTGGGTAGACTCCGGGAGTTGGTGATGGACAGAGAGGCCTGGCGTGCTGCGATTCATGGGGTCACAAAGAGTCGGACACAACCGAGCGACTGAACTGAACTGAAACAGAATGGAGGAGATAAAAAAAAAAAAAAAAAAAGAAGGAGCTGGCAGTGTGAGTGGGGAGAAACTAGGCTGATGGTGTGATACTAGTTCTGAAAGAATTGTCTGGGTAAGCAAATGACCTTGAAACCATCTCTGAACTGGCTTAGACACATACAAGAGAGTTTGGTAGGATTCAGGAGATGCTAGAGGAGTATTGGTTTCCTGTTGGTGGCTGTGCCAAACTACCACAAATGCAGGGGCTTAAGACAGCACAGATCTACTCTCCTACAGTTCTGGACATCAGGTGTCCCAAATAGGTTGGCAGGCCTGGCTCCTTCTGCATGCTTTCAGGGAGAACCTGTTTCCCTGCCTTTTCTCACTCCCAGGGGCTGCCGGCTTTCCTTGGCTCATGACCCCTCTCCCATCACTCCAGCATCTTTGCTTCCACGGTCACAGCTCCTACCCTGACTCTGACCTTCCTGCCTCCCTCTTGGGAAGAGCCTTTCCATCCAAGACCTGCCACCCTGTTTCGGGATGTCAGCGTCCTGGTTCAGTGGAGTCACTTGAGCTGCATTGGGAAGTGTGAAGTGAAAGTTGCTCAGTCGTGTCCGACTCTTTGTGACCCCTTGGACTATACAGTCCATGGAATTCTCCAGGCCAGAATACTGGAGGGGGTAGCCTTTCCCTTCTCCAGGGTATCTTCCCAAGCCAGGGATCGAACCCAGGTCTTCTGCATTGCAGGTGGATTCTTTTCCAGCTGAACCACAAGGGACAAGGGAAGCCACAAGGGAAGTGTTGGGAAGGACCTCACTCAAATCTGAGTTTGCCAAGTTGAGTGCTTTTCCCACTGTACCAGGTTGCCCAACTATGCCCTATGTTCAAGGTGGCGAACTCCATTAAGCTTCGAGTCCTCCCTTCAGTGGCAACTCCTTCCAAGGTGCCAGCTGCCACCACAAGGGTTGCTTCCACACCGAGAGCTTCCACCCATTGGTTTTGATTCTGTTTTGATGCCACACAATACAAGTGGAAACTTCGTCCCCATGTCAGCAGTTTTGCAATCAGAAGTCAGAAACCATAGCCTCTGGGTATTTTATTTCTGTCCACATAACTCCATACACCCCTGTCTTCAGCTGTTGTTCATGGCAGGAATTAGTGAACACTGGTGAAGGGGCACAAAGAATAAGACCTTCATGTTATAGGTGGCTGGGCCACCTTAGGGAGAAGAAACAACACAGCAGAAGCTGTGTGTTACCCGGCAGGATGCTAACCAGGACACTGAGTCGTGAGGGTAAGGAGTGGATTAGACTCCCTTCTGAGTCTCCTCCAGTGTGATGGTCACTGGTTTTGTGGCTTTAAGTGGTGAACGTCTTATTTGCCCAGCCTTACCTCCAAGGTCTTGTCCATTCTGACCAAAATAAGAACTGTTGCTTTTTCCCCCTTCCTTTCAGTTTAAGGTAGTTTGATACTTTTAACCATAGGGGTGATAAAGTTGTCCAGCCTGACCTCTGCTCAGAATCCTGAGGAGGAGAGGCAAGTTCCACAGAGGACCACCAGAGGGCGCCTTGATACCTGCAGGAACCTCTCCTGCAGGAAGCACTTCAGATGTGCTAGAAGGCCAAACAGACCACCCCAACTTCCTGTCCTCCTCCTGTGTTGGGAAGACAGAGGCGGAGCTAGGGAAAGTGTGGGCGGCAAGGAAGTGGGCAGGTCTAAACGACCCGATGGGGGCTCTCAACTTTGCTCTCAGACTCCCTCTGCCAACACAGTCACTCCCTACCAGACACACAACCATCTGCTGCTGCCCAAACACTCTGGGTTGGTCTCTCCACATTCTCTCCCCTTGGTGAGCTCCTACACATCCTTCAAGGCCCAATTCAAATGCCCTCTCAGCCCTCTCATTTTGTGCTCCCATGGCACTAGTATTCATTGGTTTCAGTGGTAATTACTTATGTGCCCTTCTGCCCTGAAGAACATGAGTTCCCCAAGGGAGACTTGCTCAGCTCAGAGCAGAGACCTGGCACAAAGCAAAGGGTACTGAACCTCACCAGTATTATATTGTTTCCAGCTTCCTTCTGTACCTTGAGAGGCTTTCCTGAGGGCAGGTGCTGTGTTTAACTCTTTTCTCTGGCCCTCAAACCACCAGCATGCGACCTGGCAAAGTAGCCCCTCAAGGTTGCTAAAATGAAGTTACCTCCTTTGGGTATGTAACTCATTTCTTTTCCCTGTAGATGACTTGGCTTCTTTTTTCAGTCGACACGTATCCATTAGGCATTTTCGGTTGTGCCCAGGTCTGTGCTGAGGTCCAGGGTTGAGGAGGGTAGTTGAGGAGGTGTCCTGTCCCAGCTGCAGAGAGCAGACAATAATGGAAGAGAGATTCATGGCACAATCTCTGAAGCACCTTCTTGTTTATCAAACTCTTCTATTTTACAAACAAGGAAACTGAGGCCCAAGGAGGCTAAGGGTTCATGTAGGAAATCGTTGGCAGACAGAGTCCAGCATTTGGACCTCCTGACACCCCTGCTTGGATGTGCTGTGTCAAGTGCATTGTGGGAAGCAGTGGGTTGACCAAGTTCACTGCATCTCAGCTGAACATGGCCATCCCAAAGGCTTAGCAAAATCATTTTTGGCATGAGTCGATGAGACACAAACCAAGCAGTCACCAAGGAGTAGCAGAAGATAAGTTCTACCCACCGAAGCATTTATTCACTTCTCAAAAGATCATTTACCATTTGCTCTTAGAGAAGTTTTTGAGCAGCTAAGTTTTGGATCAACATTAATAAGAAAGAACCTAGACTTTTGCAAATGGACAGACCTGGGTTGAAGGTCTTTCCTGGGCTGTGCAGAGCTGATTCCTGATGTAACCACCTGGAACCTCGATATTCTTACCTGTAAAATGGAGGCAATAATCTTCCAAATAAGTGAAGACAAGGTGAGATAAGAGTACCAGTTTGGTGTCCTGATTCCCAGAAGGGGGATACTCCCTCATTTCAGTTCAGTTCAGTCACTCATTCGTGTCCGACTCTTTGCGACCCCATGGACTGCAGCACGCCAGGCCTCCCTGTCCATCACCAACTCCTGGAGTTTACTCAAACTCATGTCCATTGAGTCAGTGATGTCATTCAGCCATCTCATCCTCTGTCATCCTCTTCTCCTCCTGCCTTCAATCTTTCCCAGCATCAGGGTCTTTTCCAATGAGTCAGTTCTTTGCATCAGGTGGCCAAAGTATCGGCCACCTACTTTGGGATACTCCCTAGTGGGATTTATCACTTCTGTGGTGAGCTGGCAATTGTGTGCGACCCCTCCCAGTGCCAAGTCCAGTGGCTCCTGTCAGTTACTTCAGATTGGCCCTGGTGAGGATATTTATGTCATGGAAATAAGCAAACACTACAAATTTCAGGAATCTTATTGTCTCCCGAGAGCCTGTTGTTAAACGTTTACCAGACATCCCAGGGTATTGTCATTATGGTTGAAAGTAATCAGATCTTTTTCACCCCAGGCAGACACAATGCATACCAGTTTGGCTATTTTTACTGCCGTGACCACTCAGTCAGAACAGTCAATTCTACAGAATGGTTGGCTGGCTTCCCCACCCACGGCCCCCATTTCGGAGGCAGTGGTGTTGTGGGGAAGACGATTCAGTCCAGTGGTCACTTGGACCCACTTCTTGATGTAGTGTGTCACATACCCTCAGAAACAGGGGCAAAAGCTGGGTCAGAGGGCCAGGGCCCCCCGGGGCTTATGAGAGCTGTCTTCCTTGGGGGACAGCCTTTATATCAATACATGTGAACTGGTTTCTTACCCACCTCTGTCTCTGAGTCTGGGGGGTTGTCAGGTTCCCTTAGCTTTTCTGGAGTTCCAGGGTGCTCAGGGCAGGCTTGTCTGTGGGGAACCCCCCCAGCCTTGGGGCCCGATCTCTCCACCACAGGATGGTCCACTGGTGGGCCTTGCAGGAACACAGAGCAGTAAGGAGAATCCGGCTCCTAGAAGAGGAATTGGTAGCCTGGTGATGGTGTCTGGGCCTCTCCCTGGTGGGCTGAGCATAAAGGGGAAGTGTCGTCAGGCTGGCACTCACAGCTCGGACTGGGTGGAAGTGCCTGTGGGCGAGGGACTGCCTCTCCCCAGCTGTGCTGAGCCATGGCCTTCAGAGCACTGATGGACCCTCAGCTGCTCACATCTGGACCTCCTGCAACTCAGGTAAGCACCTGGGCCCTGTCAAGGCAGGTGACTGCCAGGCCTGGGCTGGGGGATTGTAGCCTGGGGACCACTGGGTGGAGCTGGAGAAAAACTGGCCTTGAAGAAACCACCCTGCTGGTGGCTGGCTGGATGACCTCAAGTTCATCTCCAGCTCCTGGGGCCTCCTTGTGTGTATGGTGGGCTCATGAAGAGGCCTGCTTTTCAGGCTGGAATGATGTAATATCTGGGAGTGAGACATGTGTACTGTGAGGAGGTTGTAGTCATTCTCTGGATTCTGATGGTGAGTTTGGGTACCTGATCTGAGCGAGGACCCTCAGTGGGTCTGTGCTGGAGGGAGGGTGGGGATCGAGGCACTAACTCTGTGAACTTGGGGCTCCCCCTGAAGCCCTGGGATGAGCATCAACAACCCTGGTGTCTTTGTCTGTGTGTCTCTAGCATTCAGGGACTTCTCTTTTAGAAGACATCTCTTTTAGAGGCCTCAGGGTCAAGACCTCCATTGAGCCATCTACTCTTGCCCTCCGGAAAAAATTACTGCGGTGGGGCCTTCGGTTCGGCTTTGTCCTTTTCACCTCCACCTTCTCATGCATCAGTTGTCCCTCTTGTCACTCCCTTACCTGGTCCCTCTGCATGTGTGGACCTCTGAGGAAGCATCAGAAGTGGGGATTGTTGAGCCTGCAGAAGACAAGGTCTGGGAGCTTCTTTTTAATAATTTTTTTTTAGCATCTCTTTCTTTTTCTCTTTCTGAAAATTAGAAAACTGCAAAGCAATAGGGGAAACAATAACCCTTGATCCCACCACCTCACGACAATCATGGTAAAGAGGGTGCTGCTGTCCTGCCTTCCAGTCATTTTTTCTTAGGCATAGCTGTTTCGGAAAGTTACCTATGTTTCATTTTAATGTAAGTACATTCTAGACATAGATGTCACTGCTGTCTTCAGGGCACCAGCCTCCCTGATCTCTTCCATCTACTCAACATGAGGCCCGCGTTCCTGCCAGAGAGCCCCTGGGTGACAGATTCAAGTTTCCCTCACATTCTCAGAGCCAAACAAATAGGGAAAAGTAAGTAACAGCAAGGGGCTTCCCTGGTGGCTAAGACGAGTAAGAATCTGCCTGCAATGCAGGTGACCTGGGTTTGATCCCTGGGTCAGAAAGATCCCCTGGAGAAGAAAATGGCAACCCACTCCAGTAATCTTGCCTGGAGAATTCCACGGACAGAGGAGCTTTGCGGGCTACAGTCCATGGGGTCCCAAAGAGTCAGATGTGACTGAGTGACTAACACTTACTTACAAGCAAAGGCAAGTAGAAACTTGGATGGACCCAAGGAAGGACTCCTGGGTTGTAGAAATCCTGGGATAAACTCACTAAGAATCCTGAACAACCTGCAGCTCTGGAGGGCTCTGCTAACCCATCACCCCAAACATCTCAAAGATACTAGAAAATTGACCTGTTTGAGAGTAGGGAGCAGAAGCTCTTGTAAAACATGATGCCTAAATTTTTGAAAATGTGTTTGCTTTATGCCTCACAGCAAGGCTGGGTGGGAGGGAAAGAAAGAGGGATCCTGCTCTCACGCGCTGAACAATCTAAATTCACTTTTCTGTGTTTTCTCCCAGCCATTCTCCTGTCACATCTTCAAGTAATGTTACAAGATGTGGCTATAGTCTAGATATAAATCAGTATTCTCTTCCTTTTATTTTATGTGGTTTCTCAATTGTTCATGGTACTTTCTTCCCAATGATTCCTTAATTACTGAATCTTATTCTATCAAGTCTCCAGTCTTCTTGCCTGGAAAGTCCCATGGACAGAGAAACCTGGCGAGCCCCAGTCCGTGGGGTCTCAAAGGGCCGGACACGACTGACTCACACACACATTCCATCAAGTGGCCCTTGTGTGATTTTCTTCCCCAAGAGACCCCAGTTTGACTGCTGGGCAGCTCCCTGTTCATCTCTACAAAGGTGCACATGGTTGTCCTCTTAGACTTTTACTTTGTTCAGATTATTTCTCAGGCTATATTTCTAGAAATGATATTATAGAATTCAAGGGTGTGATCATTTTTTAAATGTACTATTTTCTTTCCAAAATTTTATTTAAAATTAATGTGTACTATCACTGGCCCTGTGGGAAGGTCCGTTTCACCACAACTTTGCCATGATAGAATTTTATGGTTATCTTTCATTTTTGCTAGCAAGTAGATGTAGTTCCTAACTGTGGCCACAGGGGCAATAAACTATGATGGGTAACAGTGTATGTGAACAGAGTCAAGCTCTGTAATGAAATAAGTCAGACAACAAGATTAATCTGAGAGCTGGTGTGACAAGCTGTGACACTGAGGGGAACACGTGTGAAAAAGGATATGTTTGGCTTGATTTCTCCTCTTTAGCTCTCTAGGACTTATATTTAACCTTTCACAGAAGTGGAAGGACAGAGAGAGGGAGAAGAGAAACTGAACTTTTAATACTCTGCTCCCATCCTTCCCCAGGCATGCTTGAGTTTTACTTTTTTTATTTATTTTGGCCACACCATTACAGCATATGGGATCTTAGTTCCTTGACCAGGGGTTGAACCCACACCCCCTGCTTTGGAAGCACGGAGTCTTAACCTCTGGACCTCCAGGGAAATCCCACACTTGGATTTTAGGTGGCCATCAACCATCCAGACAGCCATTTCTGGTGCTGACAACAGCAGGGCAGGGTCCGGTGGGAGCTTGGCCTCACTAAGCCTGCGCAGTGACCGTCTGGGAACTAGAGATGAATTCGGGCAAGCACAGCTCATGCTGGCTGGCAGATGTTGCATCAGTATTATCTGGAGTCTCCCAGACACTTGAGATCCAGGCGGAGAGCAGTTCAGACTCTCATTCCACGCCCTGCAAAAGTGCAAAGCTGTCCCTCAGATTTCTATGGGTTCTGCAGGAGGCCAGCCCTGCTCTGAGCCCCTGTGGGTGAGCCTCTGTTCCATACTGCACCAACCCAGGGGTGAAACAGTGTTACAATTTGGGTGGGAGTAAATTAAAAAGGGGTGGGAAGCTGAAATTAACTTTATTAATATGTTTTACTTAACCCACTATATCCAAAATACTATCATTTCAACATGTAACTGAGATAAACATTTATTAATGAGATCTGTTATGTTCTTTCTGTACCAAGTCTTTGAAATCCAGCATGTATTTCGCACTTGCGGCACATACCCAACTAGCCATCTAGCCAGTGCTCAGGGGAAGAGCCTCACGGGGCCAATGGCTGCTGTCTTGGACAGGGCAGGCCTCTGGTAGAGGGATTTGTGTCCATAAAGGCAGAGAGTAAGGAACGGGACTCATATTCACATCTCCCCAACTTCCTGCTAAGCTATCTGCAAGTCCACCTCTTCCCACAAAGCCTTTTTCTGACTCTAACTTTCTGAAACTGTAATCCACCCCACCAACACACGCATTCCAACCACACCTCTTGGGACTCATGGCTATTTCAGGTCACCTATTTTTCATGAGAAAAACTCAAGTCTTTCAATACACAGGGCATGACCGTTAATACACTTTGAAATAAATTGAGAAGCTGACACTCAGGACTTCTTCTCATGAAATAGGCTAGAATAGATGAGAAACTGTCAGTTGGAGTGCACCCTGTGTCCTTTAATACACTTTGTGAAACATTTTATTTATGTGAATATATGTGTAGCTGTCACATTGTTAATTGTACATCTTACTCTGAGGAATTTGGTTAAGGAAAAAAAAAAAAGCAAATTCTTGAATAAAGCCACAGTCTCCAGAATTCCTGATGATGGAGAGTGAATGTGTTTTCTGCCACTGACTCCCCGGAAACGCCTTTTGGGGAAGTGAGAGTCAGGGCTGGGCTGGTAGTTGCTTTTAGTGGCTCTCCCACCCTGACCCTACTCAAAACTGAGGGTCTTAGGCTACGGAGGACAGAGCAGCCACGAGAGAAGCTGCCACTCCACCCTCCACACCTGTCTGCCTGGCTTCTGCTTCCCAGCCAGCCGCTTGAAGCCCACGACCAAAGGCAGGGGGAGAGCAGGGAGCCTGCCCAAGCTCTCGTGTCCGGGTGAGGTGCGTTAGAACTAGAATGTCAGCACTTGAATTTCAGACCCTGGATCATTAGAGAGGAAGCCTACTGCATCATTAGAGAGGAAGCCTGCCCCCAACAAGGAAAGAGGGAAAGAGGCGGGGCCGTCAGTCATTCATTCATTTATTCACAGATGCGTATGGCACTCCCACTGCATTCCAGGTGAAGTTCTAGGCACTAGAAAGAGTGGTAGAGGGAGCAGCAAGATTCTTGCTCTCCGGGAGCTTACAGCCTGTGTAGGAGATGATGAACAGCAAACAAACCATCAGACAGCTGTCACAGTAAGTGTAGGCAGGCTCAGTTGGAGGGGGAAAATTGCATTTTGAATATTGATCATAGCATGTTGCAGAGTGGGAGGCAGGGCTGTCTGCCTCCCACCCCGCTGCCCCCAGCACCTTGCCTGTCGACTCTTCCTAACTCAGAACAGGAGCTTCCGGCCAGCTTCCTGCCTTCTCATCCCAGTCTGGTTCTGCTAACAGCACAGCCTTCCCTCCATCCTTGTTCCCTTTTAAAAGCTGATTCTTCCATCTGAGCCCCTGAAGGTAGCTTTTGCTCTCTCTTCTCTGCCTGCATTTCATTTTGTCCTTTTTCCTGACACTTTCACAGTTTATAAACACACTGACTCCCTGTATTTTAACAATCTTTCCTCGATCTCACTTTCCCCCTTCTTGAAATTCAGGCTTCCTTTGCCTTCTGGGCTTTCATCAAGCTGACTAGAGCTCTCTTTAAGCTGTTATCAGAGGAGTGACTGAGATGCAAAGTCCGTCTGAGGACAGGGTGATTGAGAAGAAGCGGGTTGAGAGAGTGCAGGACACTGAGCTCTGGGGCAAGGAGCATCTGTGAAGCTGGGAGGGGAGGACAAGCAGGCAGGACGATGGGCAGACAGCAGGTCTCCCTAGGTCGCCTTAGCCCTGCAGGAACTTCACTCCAATGCCATGTTTGGTTATGACTATCCTCTAAGGACTGTGAATAAGATTCTAGGATGCCCTTGCTCCGGCCAACGCCCTGGGGAAGGAATCCCAAGGCTCCATGAAGTCATTCACACCCTAATAAAAATCAGTTCCTCTTCCTCAGTGTCTGGTACTGACGGTATAAATGCCAGTGTCAGGCAAATGGGTATAAATGGAGGGGAAGCAGGGAGAGGAGGGAGCATAGAATTTGCTTTGAAGAGAGTGACTTATTGAAGATGGAGTTCCATCAGCCATGTGACAAGCAAACAGGAGAGGTCTTTGGGTTCAATGGGTTTGTTTTAGTGCCTTCAGTCTACTTTGCTGCTTCTACTGCCTGTGAATGTTGCAAGGGACAAGCCCCCAGCCTCCTTAACTCCACAGCTTGGGGCTCTGCAGGCTGGCTTGATGCAGTGTTTCTCCCTGAGGCCTGAAAATCCACTGGAGTGCATGTTAACAATGGTGAGCCCCGAGTTCCACACCAGAGTTACAAATCAGAATTGGGAGTAGAGTCAGGGCACAGACTGTGGTATCTATCTGCATTTTAGTACATTTCCCAAAGCTCTGGCTTGGTGGTCACAATTAAGAGTCCCAGGCTTAGCTTCTGATTTTTTCCACTTATGATCTTGGGCAAGTTCACTGAGCTCATCTAAACTTCTACTCTCTTTTCTCTAAAATGGGGTTATAATTATGACCTGCCGTACAGTGTGGTTGAACTCATGGTAAGGTAGCATATAATGTATGTTACTTTTCTAAGATGCATTTTCATATTGAGGTTCTTATTATTTGGAACAAGTCACAACTCAAGCCGGAGGTCTTGCCAATACTGGAATTCTTGACCGAGGGTTCTGCTTTCAGTTCTGTTATGAAAAGAAGTATTTATCAACTTGGTGTCAATCTGACAGAGTAAAAATAGCATGAACTTTGGCATCAGACCAGGTTGCGCTGCAATCTTAGACTAGTCAGCTACTAGCCGTGCTGCCTTTAACAAATTGCCTAAACCCTCTGAGTTCTCTCTTTTCATCTGTAGAATGGGGGTAATAATAACACCTCCCAACACCAGTTTATAAGGATTAGGTGATAACATGTATGTCACTGGTTCTCAACATTGGCCTCCCACTAGAATCATTTGGAGAACTTTACTAAAACAAAGTCCCAATGGCCAGGCCCCAGGTTGGGAATTTCCACTCTTCCTCAAGTTCTTGCCCTGGGGTCTGACACACCAAGGTCCTCAATAGCTAATGACTAAAGGCACCTCCCTTGTTCTTCTGACTCTTTTTTTCCATTTGTGGTGTCCACCAAATGCTCCCCCGGTTGATGGGAACTGAGGTGAGGCCCTGCCCTCCTCCCGGCAGCCAGGACACCTAACCTGTATCTGTAGACTCAGCACCTCACCCTCCCCGGGCCCAGGACCTGCTAACCTATGGCTCAGCTTTGCATCAGCTCTGGGGCCACACTGAATCCTTCCCTCCTCCGGTCCATATTGCACTATGAGCCCCCACTCTGGCTCACAGGGCCCTCTCTTATCTCTGAGTCCAAGTCCAGCCTTGAGAAACTTCCAGTGACCTCAGACTCTTGAAAAAAAAAAAGTCTCCTCCCATGTGGCAGTCCCCTCCCAGACACAGAGACCCACGTCTGTCCCCAGCCTCATGGTGGGTCCTCGCTGCTTCTTCCCTGGGCCAGCAACATCGAGCACTCTGTGGTAGACTTCTGATCAGAGATGACAGGATCATTGCTGACTTTTTCCCCTTTCATTCCGGAAACATCAATAGAAGGCAAAAAAAACTTTTTTTAACTTTTTATAATGTATAAACCCATGAGACCACTTTGACTAGAGTCTCATCTTCCTGCAGTATGAGCATGAGGTGGTTTGTGTGGTGGTCCCACCTACCCCGAGATGTCCACATCCCAACCCCTGGAACCTGTGGTTATGTCAGATTACAAGGCAAGGAGGAACTGCGGTCACAAGCAGAACTGAGGTTGCAAATCAGCTGACCTGGAGACGCGGTGATGAACCTGGATTATCCAGGTGAGCCAAATGTAACCACAGCATGCGTGTGTGCATGCGTGCTCAGTCATGTCCACCTCTTTGTGACCCTTCAGACTGTAGCCCGGCAGGCTCCTCTGTCCATGGGATTTTCCAGGCAAGAATACTGGAGTGGGTTGCCATTTCCTCCTCCAGGGGATCTTCCCGACCCTGGGATCAAACCTACCTCTCCCGGATTGGCAGGCAGTTTCTTTACAGCTGTGCCACCAGGGAAGCCCATTGTAATCACAAGAGTCCTTATAAGTGGGAGAGGGAGGCACAAGAGGAGGTGAGATGTGACTAGGGAAGGACTGTCAGAGAGAAGGAGGAGGGGGCTGTGAGCCAAGGAACACAAGCAACCTCCAGAAGCTGAAAGGAGCAAGGAAGTGGCTTCTCCAGTGGGCCCTTCAGAAGGGGCCAACCCTGCCCAATCACAACATGCTGGCTATTGTGTTATCCAGCAATTCGGCTGGATGACACTTCTGTGTTGTTTTTAGCCGTGGCATCCACGGTGATTTGTTGGAGTGGCCACAGCGAACAGATGCAGTTTGTTTCTTTTTTTTTTTTTTTTTTTTTTTGCAGTTTGTTTCTAATGACACTACTGCCTGGGTTCCTGCCTTGTTCCAACAGGGAGAGGCCTCCCCCAGTGACATTTCAGTCCAACCCCAAAACTTTTGATTACTAAGCAGACTCATTTCAGTTTTAAAAATTTAGTCATGCTCATTTAAAAACTTCCGTCTCATCTTTGACTCAAAGCTCCCTGCTTTGCCCAGTGAGGGGAGTAGAGAGTGGGGTGAGGGGTGAAGTCTGCCTCAGCTCTTTAAGCACCCTTCCCTGACCTTACCCCCCTAGTGTGGGATTGAGGAAGAAACACAGGGACAGACAGTTTTCCACAGGAAGTCTCCCCTCGCTGGGTCACTGCTGCTGATCGAGTCTGTGGTGTTGGGTGGAGACTCACCCCTCGCCCTTGAGTCCCTTGGGTCCCTTGAGAGACTCAGCTGCACCTTTGGGCTGGCTGCCAGCCTCCTCTCATGTAAACACCTCTTTGCCTGATGCTTCAGTAGCTCTCAGGAAGCCTGTGCCCCACGACCTTATCTACTCCAGGCCTGACAACACAAGTGGGACTCAGTTTCCATACTTTCCAGAGCCTGAACTGGACTGTACAGACGTGACACACTGCCCACCGGCTGTACTCCCTGCCATCTCTCCCCAGGGCTCCTGTCCCCTCTCTCGAGGGGGAGCACCCACTGGGATGTGGGTAAGGAAGCCCCCTTCCTCAGCTGCATGCTCCCAAAGCTTGGAAGCATGGAAGCAGGAACTGAGCTGCATGCTCCCAAAAAGACCAGCATGTCTTGGTTCTGTTGAAAAGGCACCTGTCAGTAGTCCATGGGGGGAGAGCTATTTCTCTGATCTTAGGTTCTGGGGAACTGGGGACTTTCATTCTCAAACCCTGATCATTCATTCTGGGGAATGCCTTGGTCCCCCACACCATCATATGACTACCACAGCGATGTTCCTTTTGAAGTAAAGTGAGATATCCTGACCTCCATCTGGCCTCTCCTTGATGATTCAGAGGCATCCTGACACTGGAAGGGCCTGAGACGCAGACAGGAAATGTTCCGCCCTCCCTCCTACCTGGGTGATCTAGAGGAGACACCTTTGTCTCAGGCCCTGTCTAGAAAAGGGTGTGGTGGTGAGGGTGAAATAAGGTGAGTGATGAGAAAGCTCTTGGTGCACTAAACACGCTCAAAACATCTGATGGGAAATCAAAGCCATTCAATTTGTGAGGACAGGACTGCAGAATATTTACCACTTTGCGTAGTTCTGAAAAGTGACCCATAGTTTCACTTTCTGGTATCATCCTATTTCCTCTTTCTTTCCCAAGAATCTGATGAGAATAAAATTTCTTTGAACTTGAAATCTGAACAAAAGGAAGCACACTAAATGGTTGATTGACTCAGCAGTGTTATAAAAGTAAACGCAAAAGTTAAGAAAGATAAAAAAGCAAAGAATTCAGAGGGTTTACAAAGAACAACAGTCACAGCCGCCAGGCCTCTTGCTTCCCTCCCCACACCCAGTCATGCTCTTCAGATGCAACAGCTTTTAACTCTGTCTGGTGTGTGTTCCTGTAGCTCTGAAGAGTATGTTTATATTTCTCCTTGGAGAAATCGGTCAGGAGTAAAAGAAAAAGTCAAAGAGATAGAAAATATGAGGGGAAAATTAGACTAAGAAATAGGAGACATTTAAGTAAGAGAAAAGAGACTGAGTGGCCATCAATAGATAGATGGATGAACAAAATGTGGAGGTATACATATATATTCACACACACATATATACCATGGAATATTATTCTACCATAAAGAATGAAATATTACCACTTACAGCAACATAGATGGACTTAGAGAAGAACACACTAAGTGAAATAAGTCAGACATAGAAAGACAAATACTATATGACATCACTTAGATGTGGAATTTTTAAAAATAATACAAATGAACTTGTTTACAAAACAGAAACAAACTCACAGAACTAGAAAACAAACTTATAACTACCAAAGGGGAAGGAGGAGAGGGGTAAACTAGGAGTATCGGATTAACAGATACACGCTACTATATATAAAGTATTTACTGTACATATATATATATATATGAAGGATTTTCTGTATAGCACAGAGAACTATATTCTACATCTTGTAATAACCTATAATGGAAACGAACCTTTTCTCATGCAGACTAATTCGGTTTGCTTTGCACCTTTCTCCCTCTGATCATGCCTCACTCAAAGAGATCCATCAAGGTATTTTTCTAACCTCCACCTCAAAAAACAAGTGAAAATGTTAGTCACTTAGTTGTATCTGACTCTTTGCAACCCCATGGTCTGTAGCCTGCCAGGCTCCTCTGTCTATGGAATTCTCCAGGCAAGAATACTGGAGTGGGCTGGCAGTCCCTTCTCCACAGGATCATCCCAACCCAGGAATTGAACCCAAGTCTACATTATAGGCAGATTCTTTACATCTGAGCCACCAGGGAAGCCCCTCCTCCCCATATCCCCCCAAAAAGCTCTCAAAATTCTATCTGCCCTGTTATGAATTTAGTCTAGTTGTCCCTTTAATATAAAAACAACTGCTGTCAGCTATTGCTTTAAATGGCATTTCCCCTTCCTGCTGCTTGTTTGACAGTATAAAGAACAGCAGTGATTATGTCTACAGTTTCTAGAGTAACTGATAAGTACATGTCTTACCTCTAATTTTCATAAATTCCCTGTAAGGTAGTAGACAGCATCACTCGCATATTGCAGGTGAGGACACTGAGGCTTGGAGAAAGTTAATCACTTGCCTGAAGTCTCCCAGCTGCAAATCAGCAGGGTTTGATTGTGAACAAACGCCTGCCTGGTCCCTAAGCAGATGTAGCTGCACAACGTGGTAGATAACTGCCTCCACCCCCAAAAAAGCCCTTCACTCATGTCTTATCCTCTCCCTCCATTCTTCTCAGGATCCCAAGGCCATGGAATGGTGGAAGGACAATTTCTGGATCATCTTGGCTGTGGCCATCATCTTTACCTCTGTGAGCCTGGGCACCATCCTGTTCTGTGTCTGTAGGTGTCTGTTTAGACCAGGTAATGACCTTCCCCCTTGGGCAGGTGGAGGGAGAGAAGGGAAGAAGTGGTTGTCAGGGCATTGAGGGTTCTTTAGGGCAAAAAGATTAGTTCTGGGCTAGCATGGGCTGAACTCTGGATTTAGCATCATGCACTCTGGGTCTGAGTCCTAGCTCTGCTACTAATTTGTGTCTCTGGGCCTCAATTTCCCCCTATGCACAGTGAAGGGAGGGAGGTTACTTAATCTCCCAGAACTCTTCCGGCCCTCAGGGCTTGGGTAAAAGCAGAATCAGTTTCAAGGCACCCTGTTCTCCAGTGCTGTCTCTCTCCAGTGTGGCTGCTGATCACAGCACCTTACCTCTGGAACAAGCACATGGAATGTCAAAAATTGTCTTGATTCCAAATGCACTGAGTTGTATACATGAAATACGTACAGCGTTTTGTATGGCAATCATTCTCCACAAAGTAGTTTTTTAAAATGTCTTAGAACACCTCTGGCTGTCTAATGGTTAAGACTCCACGCTTCCAAAGCAGGGAGCATGGGTTCAATCCCTGGACAGGGAAGTAAGATCCCACATGACATGCAAGATGCAAAAAAAAAAAAAAAAAAATTTAAAAACTGAGTGTTTTTGAGCTATCTAAAAAAAAGTCCTAATTTAAGTTTTCTATCTCTCACCTTACCCCATGGTGTACCTTCACATTTTGAAGTGTGGTATAAAAAAAAGTCTTCAGGCATGAAAAATGGACTTAATTCATGGTTGATCACAGTGACTGCCTATTCTAAGATCATACTCTGAATTTGGGGGTATTATATGTGCCTTGGATAGAGGTTCTTAACACACTTGGACATAAATAAGCAGCTTCCTGGAGGATTAATGTAAATTTAGACTATCTACAAGTGAGTTTCTACTTTAATATTCATCTCCAAAAACATGAAATTCTGGTTCAATAGTGAGTTTTCTTAAGATCCTACCCCCTACCTAATGACCTAGGCCTGGAGTACCCCTGGGGATGGTAAATGCTCTGAGAGGTATGGCCATCTTGCCCTGGGGCACCTAGGGGGCATCCCTCCATGATCAGGGCCATGTCCTCCTGATGCATCTGGACACGGCCTCAGGGTCCTGCTGAACCAGTGCTGGAAGGTCAAGGCTGCTCAGGAATGAAAGCTTCTGTCATTCTTTTTCAATCTCTCTTTGGAGATAAGAAAAGCAAAGTTCAGAGAGAGACAAATCCTTGGTTCGGGTCTCCTAGGACTTGGTGGCAGTTGGAGCCAGAACTCGGGTACACTGGGCTCCCCATTAAAAGTCCTTTCCCCTCCACCCCCTGATGGTAATTAGGTTTTTTAAATACAGAAAGTGTATTCTATCCACTATAGTCCTCTATCCACTTGCCTTTTTAAAATATTTCATTTTTAAATTTTGATTTGTTTTAATTTTGGTTGCACAGGTTCTTGGGCGCGGTGCACAAGCTTTTGCTAGCTGTGGTGTGCCAGTTTAGTTGCCTCGAAGCATATGAGATCTTAGTTCCCTGACCAGGGATCGAACCACGTCCCCTGTATTGGAAGGCAGATTCTTAACCACTGGACCACTAGGGAAGTCCCAAAACATTTTGCTTTTAGATATGGACAAAATATGTACCTGAACAAAAACTTTATTTATTCTATTTTATCTTGACCCACTCCTATTAACAAGTAGGTTATAATTAATAATAACTTACATGTCCAGCATATCACAGTTTACAAACTGCTGTTCCCATTCTTTATCTCATTTCTTCCCATTAATGCTTTTGGCTATTCACTCAACTAGTACTTCCAAGTGACAACTATATGCTAGGTAGACACAGTACCAGGCGATCAGGAAGCAGCCACAGCCCACACTGGATTAGTCCCAGACTCTGAGGTCAGACGGTCTGGATGACATTCTGACTCTATCACTTATGAGCTCTGTGCCCCTAAGTCTGTTTTCTCTGGATGGTTCTTCTTCTGACTATCCTGAACCTGCCCATTCTCTAATCTCTTCTAAACTCTAAAGATCACAATTTTGGACAATTCTTCCTAAATGAATATGCTTATTTTTTTCCTTAGGCAAGAAATGGGAAGTTTCCAAGTCCTTGAAACAAAAGCAGAGAGATGAAGAAATGATGTATGAGTAAGTGTGGGGAATCCTGCTTTTTAATTTTGAGAACTGCCTGTCCACTTCCATTCTTGTGCCTGCACTACTGAGCTGGTGTGTGCATGCTCAGTCACCTAGTCGTGTCCAGCTCTTTGTGACCCTGTGGACTGTAGCCCACCAGGCTCCGCTGCCCATGGGATTTTTACAGGCAAGAATACTGGAATGGGTTGCCATTCCCTTCTCCGGGGGACCTTCCTGACCCAGGGATCCAACACACATCTCCTGCTTGGCTGGCAGATTCTTTACCACTGAGTCACCTGGGAAGCCCCTGAAACTTCTTACCAAAGTATAATATAAATACAGAAAAATTCATATGGTAAGAGTACAACTCAATGAATTCCCACAAATTAAACAGACCCGGTAGCTGGCACCCAGATCAAGAAACAAAATTACCAACACGTCAATCCCATAGATGCCCTTTCGGCCTTTAAACCCTAAGGATAATCACTGTCTGAAATAGTATAGGCTCATTTTTCCTTGTCTTTATACTTCATATACATGGAATTATACAGTATGTGTTATTCAGTGTTTAACCTCTTCTGCTCAGCACTTTTTTGAGATTCATTGTGTGTAGTTGTAGACTGTTCATTCTTATTACCATAGAGTGTTCCACTGTGGAACTGAACCATGATGAATTTATCCATTCTGCTATTTATGGGCATTTGGGTAGCATCCAGTTTGCCACTGTTATGAATAGTGCTGTTATAAACATTCTAGTAACATATCTTTTGATCAGCAGGATATAAACCCAATGATGCTGTCATATGGTGGGTGTATGTTTAGCATTAGGAGTACACCTGTTTTTTGTTTGTTTGTTTGGCTATGCTGGGTCTTCATTGCTTCAGGGGCTTTTCTCTAGTTGCGGTGAGTGGGGGATACTCTTCATTGAGGTGTGAGGGCTTCTTGTTGCTGTGACTTCTCCTGTTGCAGAGCACAGGCTAAGAGCTTTAATAGTTGCAGCATATGGGTTCCATAGTTGTGGCTCCCCAGGCTCCAGAGCACAGGCTCAATAGTTGTGGCACACGGGCTTAGTTGCTCCGCAGTATGTTGACTTCCCAGATCAGGGGTCAAACCCATATCTCCTGCACTGGCAGGCGGATTCCTTATCACTGAGCCACCTGGGAAGCCCAGGTTTTGCACATCCATTTTGCACATCAAAATACACCTGGTGCTTACCTCCCCCTCCTGATCCACCTCAGGTAAACACAGGAAGATGAGCTCCGTGGTCTAAGTCAGAGTGCTTCTGCTCCACACCCTCAAATCCAAATGGTCCCTGGGCTAAAGAAATGGTTTCTTTAGAGTGTCAGTTACAGATGGGATGCAAGACCTAGAAAAGAAAGGAGACGCTTTCAGTCTTTAGGGACCAAGATTTGAATGTTCAACTCTGTCCATTTCCCTTGACATTTTCTCTTAAATGGCAGGCATGATCAAAACCAAACACTGACTCCTATTCTTTCTCTCTTCCAGGAATGTTACGGAACAATTCTCAGTTCAATTACCCCCTCTGCCACCCAGGGATATGCTTTCTCCAGAAGTTGCCTGTGAGTATATTTTGCTGATAACAGTCTCATTTTAGGGTAGAATAATAAACTTGTCTTGGCATCTGAGTCAGCTTGTGCTCAGTTGCTCAGTCATGTCCTACTCTTTGCAACCCCACAGACTATAGCCCACTAGGCTCCTCTGTCCATGGGATTCTCCAGGTAAGAATACTGGAGCGGATTGCCATTTCCTCCTCCAGGGGATCTTCCTGACCCAGGGATCAAAGCCACCTCTCCTGTGTCTCCTGCATTAGCAGGCAGATTCTTTACCACTGAGCCACTTGGGAAGCAGTCAGCTTGGGTTGCCCATAAAACAGTAACACAGGCAATGTGGCTTAAATGACAGTAAATTTCTCACAGTTCTGGAGGCTAAAAGTCCAAGATCAAGGTGCCAGGCCAATCTGGTTTCTGGTGAGAATACTTCTAGTTTCTCACTGTATCCTCACATGGAGGGAGGACAGCTCTCTGGTGTCTCTTAGAAGGGCACTAATCCTATTGGATCAGGGCCCTGCCCTTCTGAACTTGTTTAACTTTAATTACTTATTTGGAGACCCCATCTCTGAATACAACTGCACTGGTGGTTAGAGTTTCACCATATGGATTTTGTGGGGACACAAACTTTCAGTCTATTATACCAGAATTTTCAGATGGCAGCAGCCTGTTTCAAGGAGATGAATTAAGTTTAAGGTGGAGGGGAGGAGTACAAAATAAGTACCAATGCTTCCAATATTCAATGTGTAAATTCAAATTCAAATTCCAGCTTGCGGCATGGGTATAAAGGAACACTGGGCCTCTCACACTTCATATCAGAAAATCTCTGCCTGGTTCTCTTGACTGGAATGTTCTTCCTTAAGCTCTACATACAGCTGACTTTACCTCATCCTTCGAGTGTCAGCTCAAATGTTACCACCTCAGAGAGTTCATCCCTGACCATCCTACATAAAGAAATCCTTCTAATTCTCCTTTTGAAGTTTATGGCAATTATCCTAAGTGAGCTTATTTAATTATCCTTCATTTGTCCATTATCTGTCTCCTCCATTATAATACAAACTCTAGAAAATAGGTGCCTTTCTTGTCTTGTTCACCATTGTTTACCCACCATTAAGAACAGTGCCTAGAGGGACTTCCCTGGAGGTCCAAGGGTAAGACTCCACACTCCCAGTGCAGGGGGCCTGGGCTTGATCCCTGGTCGGGGAACTAGATCCCCTACGTGCCATACAACTAAAGAGTTTGCATGCCACAACTAAGACCCTGGACAACCAAATAAATAAATACAAATATTAAAAAAATAGTGTCTGGAGCTTAGTAGATAATGGATGAAAATATTTTAATTGAATATCTATTAAAATATTTTCATCCATTATCTACTAAGCTCCAGACACTATTTTTTTTAATATTTGTATTTGCAGTAAAGACCTGCTGTTTCTAAAAAAAAAAGAAAAGAAAATATTTTAATTGAATAGATAAATAGTAATATTAGCTAGCATTTATTGAGCAGGCATTGTGTGTCAGATCCCGTGCTAGGCACTTTATAGGTACTCTCTCATTTAATCCTCTCAACAACTATAAGCAGCAGGTACATTATTATGTCCATCTGACAGAGGAAGACACTGAAGCACAGAGAAGTTAAGCAACTAACTCATGGTCACACAGCTAGTGACTGCTGAATCCTGAAGATGAGTTTGGATCTGATTGAAGAACTGAAATGGTGGTTGTTATTCAAGTTCTCTTAGGAAAAGATGTGATTGTGGGGAGGCAGTTCCAGGCCCCATCAAGGGGGAGCTGAGATTTTCCTCCCACTTTAGTCCATGTGCTATGTGACACCACTGCCCCCTTCCTTCTTAGCAGAGGGGTGATGGACATGAGCAATTATAGATAGTTCTGGAATGCAGTGTTCAGTCATTGTGAGGGATGTGTCTGAAAGGAGATATTGTTTGTATCGCTTCCTTATGAGAATTAGAACCTGTAGGCACAGCACTACTCATTCCACTACTAGCTCTGGTCAGTTTCTTGTCTGAACTTCTGTCTTGTGGCTCCCACTGCAGTGCAGTCAGGCAAAGCGACACGGGAGTCAAGGTGTCTGACTGATGTTTGCCACTTACTCACTGGGGTGAGCCCAAGACTGTGTCATGGCTGGACCTCAGTTTCCTCTGTGAAATGGGGATCTGGTCCACCAAGACGTGGGAGGATCACTGAAACCCATGAAAATCATGCAGAGCCACTTGGTCAAAAATACATAAACACACGCTAGCTTTGCATCTGATACCTTTTTGTGTATTCTAGCCCCACAGGAAACCCCAAGTCAGCCCATACCAGCTGCATACTCTTTGGTACATAAAGTTAGAAATAAGACAACCACCATCCCAAGCTATATGGAGCCTGAGGAAGACTATGATGATGTTGATGTCCCTGCCAATACAGAAAACCACCATCTTGAAGCAAACGTTTCTTCCTTTTGGCAAGCAGAAGACGGTTCACAGAGCTTATTTTAAAAACAGTCAAGAATGGCTGAAGTTCAACAAGTGCCCAGGTCCGAAAGCCAGTGGTAACATTATGGAGCTCTATAAGATAAAGACTTTCTGAATCAGATGGAGAAGCATCAGTGATCAGATAACTGCAGCCAGAGGAAAGCTGCCTGTGCTCAGCTCTGAGAATGGAGAGGAGTCAGGCCTTGGGCTTCTGCTGAGTAAGGTTCCATCCAGAGGCCCACTGGACCCTGCAAAGCCCTCCCCACTTCCCTCCACCCTGAGAAACCACCCAGTTCTCGGCATTCTTCCCCTGTTTGTGTGGTTCTAAGTGATCTTAAATATTGGTGTTTGATTGTACGAGCATCCCAGGCTCCCATCCCCTGCACAGCCCCCACCCGCTCCACCCACCTCACACATTGAGGGGCTGTGGGTGGTAGTCACAGCTAAGCACTGTTGCACACAAGTCACACATCACGCCTTGTGCATTCTTCAAGGGTGGGGGTGTGCTTTTCATTCTTGTGAACCCTCCCCACCTACACAACCCCAAGTCCCAGGGCCTCTCTATGACATCAGCCAAACTAACCACAGAGATCCAAGTTCCCAGCCAGAATTTTTTCACTGCTTCCCAGCTGCACCGTAACAATCAACAAAGAACAGAAGTCATCTTCTGGACCACAGGATAGACGTTACCCATGGGGTATTGATTTTGCAATATGTGTACTGGAGGAAAGGTTTCCCCAGGAAAAATCATAGGGAACAGGAAAGAAAGGGGCAAGTCAGTGGCAGTTCAAGATGAGAGTTCAGGGGTCTTTAATACCCTCCTCTGATATTTTCATTACTGCTTCCCCCCTTGTGTAGCATTCAAGACAAACAGCATCATATCCTCCTTGCCAGATTCCTGTCCCTGAGTGACTGGGAGGCAGAAACTCCAGTTCAACATGCTACACCTAATGATACACCCGGGGAGCGGGCTGCTGTCCAGTTATACAAGTGTCCTAGTGGGGTCGCCAAGGCCCGATTAAGCTTTGTAGGCTCCTGAACCTCATCGATTCCTTCAAGTTGATCTGCTGACACCTGAGGACTTGACACTGTCTAGCCAGACTCAGAGGATGCTGACTTCTAAGCAATCCCTGAGAAATCCAGCAAACAGGCTTGCAGAACGAGCAGCGTGAACTGGTGGAAAGGCCCAGGAGTGACACCTGGACTGAGCTCCTCCTTGAGAGATGAAAAGCGTGTACCTGTCATCCCCCTCAACCACATAACCACTGCTGGACCAGTGAGGACATGTGCTTCCTCCCAGGTTCTCTCTTTCTAGACTCCATAGAAACTTGCAACTCCTTGTAATACCTCCTTGTTTTAGACCAGTGGTTCTCTAACTATGGCCTTAGGGAATTCTGGTATTCCGTGAGCCAGAGAGGACTCATTTCTTAAATCCTAGAAAAAACCCATGTGCCCTAGAGCCCGCACACGACAACTACTGAAGCCTGCACACCTAGAGCTTCTGTTCCACAACAAGAGGAGCCACCTCATTGAGAAGCCCAAGCGCTGCAATAGAGTAGCCCCTGATCACCGCAACTAGAGGAAGCCTGCACAAAGCAACAAAGACCCAGTGCAGCCATAAATTAATTAATTATATTTTTTAATTATAGGAAAAAAATGGCTAAAGGATAGAAGTGTTTACCAAGCATGCTTTCCCTTTTAAATTTTCCACAAACCATCCACATCTACACCAAAAGTTAAAAAGTAAATACCAGACATGTGTAAACTCCTCCTTGGTTTCTGGGCCACCACCATCTTCTGGTTCTCCTCCTGCCTGACTGGCCTGTCTCCATCTTTGCAAGAACACCTCCTTCTGAAACATCTCGTCAATGCCAATCTTTCTCAGGGTCCTGTCCCTGCATCTCCCTCCAAACACTCATGAGTGACTTCATGGGATCTCACTGCTCCCTGCAATTGGCCCTAATGAAACACTTCTTGCTCTGCATTATAATTGCTTAGTTAATTCCTTATCCTCCTTCCTAACTCGGGACTCTTTGGGGTGGAAGCTGTCTGGCTCACCACTATAGTCCCAGTGTCCAGCTCAAACCCTGGCATATATTAGGCACTTAATAAATATTTATTGAATGTTGATCATTAATGGAAAATCTACCAGTGTGACAAAAACAAATCATTTTTATCTGGGCCTGCGTAACTTAGATGAGATTTTATACAGGGCACCTGTAATAAAACCATGTTTTCTACCAACAAAGTTGTTTCCAGTTTGGATGATATAGTTAGGTACATCAAGATTTCACAGGACATTTTTGTGTATTCTAGCCCCACAGGAAACCCCAAGTCAGCCACCAGTGTCATACTCATAGATAAACTCAGAAATAAGAAGACAGTTTCCATTCTGAGCAACAGTGATGATGTTAAAATCCCTACAAATATGGAAAACTATCATTTGGAAACAATTCCTGTTCTACAACCTTAGCTGATTTAAGAACTGATGGCTTACCCATGCCCCAAATCAGTGAATTTAGTTTTCTTTAAAATAGTTAACAGTCTGATCTTTTTTGTGATACAGACAAGATTGTTCCCCGGAAATGCTCTGGTTTACTAGCAACAAATTTTACAAATCATGTGTATCAGTTAGTATGCTTTAGGCTGCAAGGAACAGACTATCCAATGAAAGGTAATTTAAACAATAAGAAATTTATGACTTCACAAACTAAGGCCTCTTGGTAAGCACTCACTCCAGAATTCATCAGATTTAAGACTCAGAGGTATGAGCTGATTTTTCTTAGATTCTCTTAGCTTTCCCCTCATGGCAGCTATTTTGCCACCATGAGGGGAAAGCTAAGAGAATTTTCCCATGAAAGGAAAGCTAACAATCACATCCTCTTATGACAATAAACCTAGGAAGGAAAGGGGGCATTTTCTCCCATAGAACTTTCCATTAATTAGGAAAAACTTTCCCAGAAGCTCCCAGCAACTTTTGCTAATGCCTCGTTGTTCTGGATTGGTTCACATCTATAGGAAAGGCCTATTTTCAGCCTTTCTGGCTTCCCAGCTATAGGAAAGGCTTATTTTCAGCCTTTCTGGCTGGAAGTGGGCTTTGCCATCAAGGAAAATGAAGGGAATAGCTGCTAAACAGGAAATCTACCATCACTTCACTTTTATATATAACACTGTTCATTATTTGCTGGTTTTCAGTTAAAACCTCAGAGTTGGTAGGGTGTTCGGGGTAAGGTGTCATGTCCAAATTCTACCAGTCACCCGTCTTTTCTTACAGGGTTTTGATCAATTAAAAACTGACAAAGAATTGCCATCAGATGAGGATAATAACAATAATAACAATAACATCACTAACAGGGGCCCTAAGTGACTGAGCACTACTTTATGTTCTGTTCTAAGGGATACTGTACAGTGTAATGACAACCTTGAACAGGAAGGCCTAGTGGGACAGTTATCAGAGAAGGGCTTCATCCTCCTCCTTCCACCTCCTTGGCCTTGCTGTTCCTTGAAACCCACTCTGATGGGCTCGTTCTTCCCTGCCCTCAGATAAAATCTGAAGGTAATGGACTTTTCTGTTCACTCTATGGTAATAAAAAGTCTGCCAGGTGTGGTTTACACAGGTGTATGCATTTTCAAAACTCAGTGAATACACACTTCAGGTTTTTGCATTTCAACCTAAGTAAATTTTACCTTAAAAGAAAAACTGGGACTTCCCTGATGGTCCAGTGGTTAAGAATCTGGCTGCCAATGCAGGGGACATGGGTTTGGTCCCTAATTGGGGAAGATTCCACATATTGCAGGGAAACCAAGCCCATTTGCCACAACTACTAAAGCCCGAGTGCCCTAGAGCCTGCGGTTTGCAATGAGAAGCCACCACAATGAGAAGCCATCACAATGAGAAGTCACCACAATGAGAAGCCACCACAATGAAAAGCCTGTGCACTGCAACTAGAGAGCAGCCCCTGCTCGAGACAACTAGAGAAAGCCTGCACGCAGCAGTTAAGACCCAGTGCAATCAAAAATAAATAAATAAAAATTTAAAAAAAAGAAAAACTGTAAACAAATATTGAACTCTATAATGATATGCACATTGAAGTAGTTAGGGGAGGCACACTGGTGTTTGCAATTTATGTTGAAATAATTCCAAAGACAAGAAGGTTGTAGGGCCTACACTTTAGGCCAGAGAGAGGGTTGGAGCCATTTCTCCTTTTTTTTTGCCATGACATGTGGCATGTGCGATCTTAGTTCTCTGACCAGGGATGGAACCCATGCCCCCTGCAATGGAAGCCTGGAGAACCACTGGACTGCCAGGGAATTCCCTCTCATCTCTCCCTTTTGAGATAAAATAACTTCATCCCTATGCTCAGCAAATCTCTTAGAGTCAATTCAGTCAAGTTAGTCCCTCTCTTCTCCTCCTCCTCCATGGAAATTAAGAGAAAGAGGATGACTACCTTCTGACTGAGGATGACCTTTTCCCAACCTTGCTGTGTGGCCAATGGACTGAGGTCAGAGCAATTTCCTGGGGGTCAGTTCAACTCCGCCTCCCTGGTAGGTGTTCTTCACCTCCCCAATATGCACTCCACTCCAGAAAAAGCTCCTGATTTTCCCATTGGATCCACTTATTTTTCTTCTCTCTGTTGGTGCAGTTTGTGTAGTCTCATCCCTAACATGGGCTGGAGCATGTGACCCAGTCTGGGCAATCAGAAGCTCTCATTCCCTTGGCCCCAGTGACTGATTGGTTGATGCACTGAGTACCAAGGCAGGTGTCCTCTCTCACTGGATCTGAAGCTGAAGGGATATAAGTTCTCAAGAGAGAACCCGTCATGAAGGATGCTGAGCTAAGAAGAGAGTCCAGATGCTAATGGCATTGTTTGAGCTCCTGCAAGCAGCCATGCTTGAAACAGGCATACCCTCTGGAGTTTTTAGTTACTTGAGCCAATATTCTTTAAAAGTCTTTGACTCTGCCCATTAAGGCTTATCCTCATCATTGCTGCCTAATCTAGGTCTTGCCATCATTCCTCTGGCTTAATGCAAAAGCCTCCTGACTATTCTCTCCTCCCCCAGTGCATCTCCCATTTGCTATCAGGGTAAACTTTCTAAAACACAAATATGATTAGATCATGGCTCTGCTTAAAACTCCTCCATGGTGCCCTTGTGCCCACAATTAAAATCCACACTCCTTTGTACACCATGTAATGCCCTGATAACTGGTCCCTACCGGCCTCATTTCAGCACTTCCTGTCCTCCCACCATGCATGCTGACCATGGGAAACTGCTTGCAGCACTCCCAAAGGAATGAAATGGTGCTAAGGCTTTGCATAGTCTCTTCCTTCTGCTGGGAACACCCCTTTCCCCCTTCTCCACCAGATAAACTGTGACTCACTCCTCAGCACCCAGCTGGGTTGTTGCTTTTTCCGAGAGGTCTCTACTCACCCTCTTCCAGTATTTCTCTTATACTTATCATAATGCATAACTATCTCCATCTCATGGTTACACATCTCTTTCCCATCAGATATTGGGCTCCTTGAGGGTTTGAATTATTTTAGGGTGACTCTACATTCATTTTTGCCCAGGAAAATTTTGGCTTTAATTCCTTGGCATAATTATTAACAGCACTCGGTTTAACTCTCAAAAGTGTCCTGGTTTGGATGATAAAGCATACATTCAGCCTACTTATTCATGATGTCTGCCCACAACAGTGTTTAAAAAATCTCTTTCAAATGAATGCATGAATGTGCAACCCTCCCTAGGTCTCATTTTTTTCTATCAGAAAAATGGCTGAACTAGACAACTTCTAAGTTCTTTACTGTTTGAGGTGATTCAAATAAAGTCAGTAATCTTAAAAGCCAAAACCAGCAGGTTTAGTTTATCTTCTCCTCAAAAGGACCCGCCTTATAGAATTACACCTTCAAACATATTCACGCCTGGATCAACAACTCTACAGACCATTACCTGCTGGGAGGCTGGCAACTGACACAATATAGACTGAAGGCTGAAGTCTTCTCACCTGAAGAAACAGTTCCCTCAGGTAGCCCCACTAGTAGCTGGATAATTTCCTTTGTTGTTGTTCAGTCACTCAGTTATATCCAACTCTTTGCAACCCCATGGACTTCAGCATGCCAGGCTTCCCTGTCCTTCACCATCTCCTGGAGCTTGTCAAACTTATGTCCATCAAGTCAATGATAGACTGACTTTGTCTAGTTCAGCCATTTTTCTGATAGAAGAAAATGAGACATAGGGAGGGTCGCACATTCATGCATTCATTTGAAAGAGATTTTTTTAACACTCTGTTGAGGGCAGACATCAACAGTAGACATCAACAGTAGACATCAACAATCCATCAAGCCATCCAACCATCTCATTCTCTGAAATCCCCTTCTCCTCATGCCTTCAATCTTTTCCAGCATCAGGGCCTTTTCTAATGAATCAGCTCTTCACATAAGGTCTTTCCAATGAATATTCAGGAAGGATTTCCTTTAGGATTGACTGGTTTGATCTCCTTGCTGTCCAAGGGACTCTCAAGAGTCTTCTCCAACACCACAGTTCAAAAGCATCAATTCTTTGACACTCAGCCTTCTTTATGGACCAGCTCTCACATTCGTACATGATTACTGGAAAAACTATAACTTTGACTAGACAGACCTTTATTGGCAATGTCCCTGCTTTGTAACAAGCTGTCTAGGTTGGTCACAGCTTTTCTTCCAAGGAGCAAGTGTTTGTTAATTTCATGGCTGCAGTCACCATCTGCAGTGATTTTAAAGCCCAAGAAAAGGATAATCTCCTAACAACAGACAAAACATAACCAATTTCCATTGGTTCTTGTGATGCGCTTTGCATCAACAGTGTTATGACTGCTCAGACATGTCTCCTGAATTGTAGGCATCAGTTTCTAACCTAGCCCAACCACCTTCTCTGCATGCTTTGTCACGGCCACACAGCAGAATGAAATCCCACCTAGATTAACTCTTGGTTGCTGAAAACCCTCCAACATAAATAGACAGGTAACAGCTGATTGTGGTCACATTGCATTTTACCACTACAGTAGAGTGTGCAAAGTGCTCCCTTGTAGCTAAGTTGGTAAAGAATCTGCCCACAATGCAGGAGACCTGGGTTTGATGCCTGGGGTGGGAAGATCCCCTAGAGAAGGAAATAGCAACCCACTCCAGTATTCTTGCCTGGAGAATCCCATGGACATAGGAGCCTGGCAGGCTACAGTCCATGGGGTCACAGATTCAGACACGACTTATCAACTAAACCACCATGAGAGTGTGAAAATCACTATCTGCAAAACCATTGTAAGAAACAGCCAATTAATATTGCTGCATCTTGGTCCTTCAACTGTAAAAGTTTATATATTTACTCACATCTCATTGCCAAAATTTAATGCAAAGTATTAAATCAACTAGACTTGCACAATTTAAATATTCTACAATCAAACAAGCTTAAAATTGAAGCTGAATTACTTAAAATAAACTTTCACAAAGTGACCTATGAACAAACAGGTTTTGAATGATTAGTTTTCTAATATTAGATGCCTCAGTATTTTTTTTTTAACAAATTGAGGGTCAGTGGAACATGGCTTAGGTTTTAATCAAAATAGCAGAAGGTAGAATTTAAGAAAAATGAAATTCCCCGATGATAAAAAAAAAAAAAAAGTTGATTTGCATAACTTGTACACATCTACCTCCCATGAGGCACCAAACAAAAATAAATCTTCTGATACATTTAATGTTTACACTCTACAATGCTATTCTCAGTGGCCAGGAAAAACTTCTTCCTCTAAAGTACTCTAAAAATAAAAGTACCCTGAATTTCTCACAGTTGTTTAGAAAAGATATTCAATATTTCATATATCAAATCTCTATTGTATCATTAGCCTACTTTAATAACAAGTCTATAATTCTTTACAGTTTCAAATTTACCTGAAAACAAAAACAACTATATACGGATTTTTTTTAAAGGTCAGCTTTAGCCACTGTGGAGAACAGTTTGGCAACATCCAGACAGTGGTAAAGAATCCGCTTGTCAATTCAGGAGACACAGGAGATGTGGGTTTGATCCCTGGTTGGGAAGATCCCCTGGAGTAGGAAATGGCAACCTGCTCCAGTACTTTTGCCTGGAAAATTCCACGGACAGAGGAGCCTGGTGGGCTACAGTCCTTGGGGTCACAAAGATTTGGACACTATTGAGCAACTGAACACACACACATAGCAAAACTGAATATGACCCAGCAATCCTACTGCAGAATACATACCCTACAACAGTGACTATTGAAATTTTTGGCACCAGATCTCCATCATACTCTTCAAAATGACTGAGGACACCAAAGAGATCTCATTTATGCAGAAGATACCTATTGATATTTACCTTATTGGAAAGTAAAAGTGAGAAAGACTTAAGATATTGATTTATTCATTTAAAATAATGACCCATTCATATTAATGTAAATAAAATTTGGTTAAAACAGTCACATTTTCCCAAGCCAAAAAATAAAAATTAGTGATAAGTTTTTGGTGTTGTTATATTTTTCTGAATCTCTTTGTCTAGCTTATTAAAAAATATCCAGATCCTTATATCTTATTTGTGTTGTAAATCAACATCATGTAGCTTCTGGAAGGCTCCATTGTACATTCATGAAAGAGAAAGGGCAAATAACAGCTTAATATTATTTATAAAGATAGTTTTGTTCTCATGGCTCAGACCACACTTTGAGAACCACTGCCCAAGAGAAGCGCAAGAACATGTATAAAAATGTTATTTCTAGATTTTTTGTTGTAATAAGAAAATGGAACTTACATATCTGTCCCTCTGCGACTACAAGGGGCGTGTGTGTGTACACGCACTCAGTTGTGTTTAACTCTTTGTGACCCATGGACTGTAGCCGGAGAGGCTCCTCTGGCCATGGAATTTTCCAGGCAAGAATACCGGAATGGACTGCCATTTCCTTTTCCAGGAGATATTCCCAACCCAGATACCCAACCCATGTCTCTTGCATCTCCTATACTGGCAGGGGGATTCTTGGCTGCACTATTGCTGCTTTGCTCACCCCTCGTATTTTCAATGACCGACGTGGTGGGTGCTTAGTAAGTATCTGTGGAATGATGGAAGGAAGAGACAGAGATATTGAGGAAGAAAGTCCACATATTGTCTGCACCCTCTATAGTGAAAGTGCCTGAGTCCTAATCATTGGACTAACAGGGAATTCTATGCAACTTGCTTTAAAATTTAACTGTACTGTATTTCAGGGACATATTTTCACAGATGGAGACTTTTAGTTCACAGGGTAGGAATGATGAAAAGCCATGTGTTTCTTGTATAATTTGAAGGCTTGTTTCTCTACTAACTAAAAATAAAGATGTATTAAGGTGTCAGTGGCAAACCACTTCAGTATTCTTGCCTTGAGAACCCCATGAACAGTATGAAAAGGCAAAAAGATATGACACTGAAAGATGAACTCCCCAGGCCCAATAGGTACCCAATATGCCACTGGAGAAGAGTAGAGAAATAACTCCAGGAAGAATGAGGAGAGAGCGCCAAAGTGAAAACAATGCCCAGTTGTTGATGTGACTGGTGATGGAAGTAAAGTCTGATGCCGTAAAGAGCAATATTGTATAGGAACCTGGAATGTTAGGTCCATGAATCAAGGTAAATTAGAAGTGGTCAAACAGGAGATGGCAAGAGTGAACATCAACATTTTAGGAATCAGTGAAATAAAATGGACTGGAATGGGCGAATTTAACTCAGATGACCCTTATATCTACTACTGTGGGCAAGAATCCCTTAGAAGAAATGGAGTAACCCTCATAGTCAACAAGAGTCCAAAATACAGTACTTGGGTGCAATCTCAAAAATGACAGAATGATCTCTGTTTGTTTCCAAAGCAAACCATTCAATATCACAGTAATCCAAGTATATGCCCCAACCAGTAATGCTGAAGAAGCTGAAGTTGAACAGTTCTACAAAGACCTACAAGACCTGCTAGAACAACACCCCAAAAACATGTCCTTTTCATCATAGGGGACTGGAATGCAAAAGCAGGAAGTCAAGAGATACCTGGAGTAACAGGCAAATTTGGCCTTGGAGTACAGAATGAAGCAGGGAAAAGGCTAACAGACTTCTGCCAAGAGAATGCACTGGTCATAGCAAACACCCTCTTCCAACAACACAAGAGAAGACTCTACATATGGACATCAAGAGATGGTCAACACCTAAATCAAATTGATTATATTCTTTGCAGCCAAAGATGGAGAAGCTCTATACAGTCAGCAAAAACATGACCAGGAGCTGACTATAGCTCAGATCATGAACTCCTTATTGCAAAATTCAGGCTTAAATTTAAGAAAGTAGGGAAAACCACTAGACCATTCAGGTATGACCTAAATCATATCCTTCATGATTATACAGTGGAAGTGACAAATAGATTCAAGGTATTAGATCTGATAGGCAGACTGCCTGAAGAACTAAGGAGGTAGGTTCATGACATTGTACAGACAGCAGTGATCAAGACCATCCCCAAGAAAAAGAAATGCAAAAAGGCAAAATGGTTGTCTGACGAGGCCTTACAAACAGCTGAGAAAAGAAGAGAAGCGAAAGGCAAAGGAGAAAAGGAAAGATATACCCATTTGAATGCAGAGTTTCAAAGAATAGCAAGGAGAGATAAGAAAGCCATCCTCAGTAATCAATGCAAAGAAATAGAGGCAAACAATAGAATGAGAAAGACTAGAGATCTCTTCAAGAAAATTAGAGATACCAAGGGAACATTTCATGCAAAGATGGGCACAATAAAGGACAGAAATGGTAAGGATCTAACAGAAGCAGAAGATATTAAGAAGAGGTGGAAACAATACACAGAAGAACTATACAAAAAATATCTTCATGACCCAGATAACCACGATGGTGTGATCACTGACCTAGAGCCAGACATCCTGGAATGTGAAGTCAAGGGGGCCTTAAGAAGCATCTCTATGAACAAAGCTAGTGGAGGTGATGGAATTCCAGTTGACTTATTTCAAATCCTAAAAGATGATGCTGTTAAAATGCTGTACTCAATATGCCAGCAAATTTGGAAAACTCAGCAGTGGCCACAGGACTGGAAAAGGTCAGTTTTCATTCCAATCCAAAGAAGGGCAATGCCAAAGAATGTTCAAATTACTGCACAATTGCACTCATCTCAGATGCTAGCAAAGTAATGCTCAAAATTCTCCAAGCCAGGCTTCAACAGTTCATGAACCGTGAACTTCCAGATGTTCAAGCTGGATTTAGAAAAGGCAGAGGAACCAGAGATCAAATCGCCAACATCCACTGGATCATAGAAAAAGGAAGAGAATTCCAGAAAAACACCTACTTCCGCTTTATTGATTATACCAAAGCCTTTGACTGTGTAGATCACAACAAATTGTGGAAAATTTTTCAAGAGATGGGAATACCAGACAACCTTACCTTCCTCCTAAGAAATCTGTATGCAGGTCAAGAAGCAACAGTTAGAACTGGACATGAAACAACAGACTGGTTCCAAATTGGGAAAAGAGTAGGTCAAGGCTGTATATTGTCACCCTGCTTATTTAATTTATATGCATAGTGCATCATGTGAAATGCTGGGCTGGATGAAGCACAAGCTGGAATCAAGATTGCCGGGAGAAATATCAATAACCTCAGATACGCAGATGACACCACCCTCATGGCAGAAAGCAAAGAGGAACTAAAGAGCCTCTTGATGAAAGTGAAAGAGGAGAGTGAAAAAGCTGGCTTAAAACTCAACATTCAAAAAATGAAGATCATAGCATCCGGTCCCATCACTTCATGGCAAATAGATGAGGAAACAATGGAAACAGGGACAGACTTTATTTTGGGGGGCTCCAAAATCACTGCAGATGGTGACTGCAGCCATGAAATTAAAAGATGTTTGCTCCTTGGAAGAAAAGCTATGACAAACCTAGACAGTATATTAAAAAGCAGAGACATTACTTTGCCTACAAATGTCCATCTAGTCAAAGCTATGGTGTTTTCAGTAATCATGTGTGGATGTGAGAGTTGGACCATGAAGAAAGTTGAGCCCAAAGAATTGATGCTTTTGAACTGTGGTGTTGGAGAAGACTCTTGAGAGTCCCTTGGACTGCAAGGTGATCAAACTAGTCAATTCTAAAGGAAATCAGTCCTGAATATTCATTGGAAGGACTGATGCTGCAGCTGAAACTCCAATACTTTGGCCACCTGATGCAAAGAACCGACTCATTGGAAAAGACCCTGATGCTGGGCAAGATTGAAAGCAGGAGGAGAAGGGGATGACAGAGGATGAGATGGTTGGATGGCATCACCGACTCAATGGACATGAGTTTGAGCAACCTCCGGGTGTTGGTGATAGACAGGGAAGCCTGGCATGCTGCAATCCATGGAGTCCCAAAGAGTCGGACATAACTGAGCGACTGAACTGAACTGAAGGTGTCCGAGTTGTTAACAACCATGGGCTGAAGACTACTGCCATCTACTGGTGTATTAAGAAGTCCACACGTTATAGGTAAAATGGCCCTTGCCATTAAGAAAAAAAATAATAGTTTGCCCAGATTTTGTTTGGAAGTATTCGATAATTCAAACATAAAACTGAAATATTTCCTTAAAGACCTTTTTATAAACTTGATAATTAACGTAGAACTCTTTGTTACATACAAATTATTGCATGTACACCGGAGGATTTTCTTAAGATAACTTAGGTAAATTTGTTAACATTTTTCTGAGACCAAACAGCAAAATCAATGGTTAAAACAAGTTAACAGATTATTGTCTTAATTTAAAGATATTTTCCTTTCTCTCCTCTTATCTTGCTTTTACTTGGTCTCTGACTGTGTGGATCACAATAAATTGTGGAAAATTCTGAAAGAGATGAGAATACTAGACCACCTGACCTGCCTCTTGAGAAACCTGTATGCAAGTCAGGAAGCAACAGTTAGAACTGGACATGGAACAACAGACTGGTTCCAAATAGGAAAAGGAGTACGTCAAGGCTGTATATTGTCACCCTGCTTATTTAACTCATATGCAGAGTACATCATGAGAAACGCTGGGCCGGAGGAAGCACAAGCTGGAATCAAGATTGCAGGGAGAAATATCAGTAACCTCAGATATGCAGATGACACCACCCTCATGGCAGAAAGAGAAGAAGAACTAAAGAGCCTCTTGATGAAAGTGAAAGAGGAGAGTGAAAAAGTTGGCTTAAAGCCCAGCATTCAGAAAACTAAGATCATGGCATCCAGTCCCATCACTTCATGGCAAATAGATGGGGAAACAGTGGAAACAGCGTCTGACTTTACTTTCGGGGGCTCCAAAATCACTGCAGATGGTGATTGCAGCCGTGAAATTAAAAGACGCTTACTCCTTGGAGGGAAAGTTATGACCAACCTAGACAGCATATTAAAAAGCAGAGACATTACTTTGTCAACAAAGGTCCATCTAGTCAAGGTTATGGTTTTTCCAGTGGTCATGTATGGATGTGAGAGTTGGACGTGAAGAAAGCTGAGCACAGAAGAACTGGTGCTTTTGAACTGTGGTGCTGGAGAAGACACTTGAGAGTCCCTTGGACTGCCAGGAGATCCAACCAGTCCATCCTAAAGGAGTTCAGTCCTGGGTGTTCATTAGAAGGACTGATATTGAAGCTGAAACTCCAATATTTTGGCCACCTGATGCGAAGAGCTGACTCATTTGAAAAGACCCTGATGTGGGGAAAGACTGAAGGCAGGAGGAGAAGGGGACAACAGAGGATGAGATGGTTGGATGGCATCACCGACTTAAAGGACATGAGTTTGGGTAAACTCCGGGAGTTGGTGATGGACAGGGAGGCCTGGCGTGCTGTGGTTCATGGGGTCGCAGAGTCGGACACAACTGAGCAACTGAACTGAACTGAACTGATTTACATGGTGAGAAATTCCTTAAACCTCATGCAGAATAAAAAGAACAGCAGTCCATAGTAACTGTCCCCCAAATATTTGCTCCTTGTAAAGAAAACACAAACATCCATGGCCCTTTTTCAACACTTGTGTTTGTTCATTTTTATATCCTCAATGGCTAGCACTTAAGTTCTGTTCAGTCACCATTGTTCTGTTCAGAAACCATTGTTTCCCCATCTATTTGCCATGAAGTGATGGGACCAGATGCGATGATCTTCATTTTTTGAATGTTGAGTTTTAAGCCAGCTTTTTCACTCTCCTCTTTCACTTTCATCAAGAGGCTCTTTAGTTCCTCTTTGCTTTCTGCCATAAGGGTGGTGTCATCTGCGTATCTGAGGTTATTGATATTTCTCCCGGCAATCTTGATTCCAGCTTGTGCTTCATCCAGCCCAGCATTTCACATGATGCACTATGCATATAAGTTAAATAAGCAGGGTGACAATATACAGCCTTGACCTACTCCTTTTCCAATTTGGAATCAGTCCGTTGTTCCATGTCAGGTTCTAACTGGACATAAGGGATCTCATAAGGGATCACAATAAATATTGTGGGAGGAAGGTGGGGAGGGAAGGAGAGAAGATGTAAAGGAGGAAGGAAGGTTGATTGCGCTCACAAAAAGAGAGAGAAGTGCTGACAAAAAGATCTTCAGAGTGCCTTCTCTTTCTATGATTCTAGAATATTAGTAACTATGACAAGGAAGCCCGTGGTGAATTACAAAGATTTCAAAGGCAACCAAAAGTCACTCCAGATTCAGGCATCCTTGCCCTTCATCATCAATGAAACAGCCCTGCCTTAGAGATGATTACCAAGGAGTCCCTGTTCTTTCAAATACTCACTAAGTCTCCACTATTATGAATCCGGGCAGGGAAAACCCATCAAAACATGAAAATATTCACCCACCAACTTCCAGTTAGTCCCCTTGCAAAAAAACCCTCCCGACTTAATATCCATGATTGTTTCCACCTATCTAGTTAACACCTTGTCCCTTGGGTGATGTAAAGATTTTGCATAATAAAGTTAAAATACTGTACAATGAAAATTTATTAGAAAGTAAAATTCAGATCTTCCAACAAAAGAAGGATTTGGACTTTCTTGTTACATACGTTCCAGTAGAGGTGGGTGTATGTGGCTTTCTTGTCCTTCATCAGCCTAACTCTTCAGGGAGAGCCTGATTGCAGAAAACCTTCACAGACCTCCCTGTGTAGTCAAATCTTTTATAAACACTTAGGGCACCATGTACTCTCCAGAACAGCACTCACTACTGTTAACATTTTATATTTATTCATGGAATTGTTTAACTATCTGCTGTCGATGACTTTAAGTTCCATGAGGGGGCCTTGGGTTTGCTCAACATTCATTGCATCAGCAGTGTTTGGCAGAGAGCAGGCATGACATACATACTTTTAGAGCAAATGAATTACATAATGAAATCACAAGAGCAGCATGTTAAACCCAGATGAGATCAGAATGCTTTTTGTTCTTTAAAAAAAAAAAAAAGGAAAGTACTAAAAAGCCAAAACAAACCACTATCAATATGACTTTATATTTCTCAAAAAAAAAAAAAAAATAGCTACCGTTCTTCCCTCATCCATCCTTTTTCATTCTTCTGGCTTAAGAAGATTTTGGTTCTTAAAACAAAACAAAAACCAAAAAAAAAAAAACCAAAAAAAACCGCTATTTGTGCTTTTAAAAGTAATATAAGAAATACAAGAAAACATTCATGTTTACAACTTTTCTGAAAAAAATAATAGTAGAAGACTAGCCCACCAGATTTTAAAGCAGAGTTAAAAGCTCACTAAAATTATAACAGTTTATTATCAAAGCAGACAAAAACAGGTAACAAACACAAAGTACTTAAAATACATAACCAAGTACATATGTGAATTTAGTTAATGATAAAGACAGTATTTAAAATCAGTGAGGAAAAGGAGGATAATCCATTAAATTGGACTCGGAGAGGTTAGGTAATTCGCCCAAAGTCAAACACCCATAAGTGGTGGGTCAACGATTCTCTCTGATTTTCTAATTATCTTTCTCACTCAGAACTCGACCTGTTAAACATTTCGCTATCCTTTTTTTTAATCTCCGTACTGCCAAGGCTTTTTTCTTTTTTTCTGCAAAGCCTTTGACAGGGCAGTGCAAACAGAAGGCATCAAGGAATCAGACCACAAAGGCACGCAGGGAGAAAAAGATTAAAAAGTAGAACAAAAATATGGTTATCTGATGAGATCGCCCACCCAGACCTACAGGCCGAAGGCAGGCCCGTGGGCGAATCTAGGACCCCCGGAGGACTTGCGTCTCGGTGGTGGCCTCGCTCGTGTAACGCGGCGCCGGCAGGTGCACCAACCTGTTCGGCGCAGGACCCTCAGGACTGTGCTCGCGCGAAACTGAGCGGACGACACCGAGCCTGCGCAGGGGAGACCCCAGAGCCGGTGGGAGATGACCTGGGGGCGCGCCCGCGGATTGCCCGGCACAGCCGGGTCGGCGGCGGGAATGTGAACGGCCGCCTGCGGGAGCACGCAGAAGTGACCGGCCACCGCTGGCGCGGTGTCCGGGGTGGTGGCCCCGCGCCCAAGGGAGGAACCGGGGCTGAGGCCGTGGAGGGGGCCCTGGTCAAGCGGGAGGCTAGGAGTGGCCTGGAGGTGAGACCACGCCGCGATCGCAGAACTGGGGGCCCCAGGAAGAGAGTTGGGGAGCAGATCTTCGGAGGTGGGCGCTGAACTCTCATTTCTCCAAAAAGGGAGAGAGTCTGCGGCTTCCAGGACCTAGGCGCCCGATGCGCGCGGTCAGGCCTTCTGAGCCCTTGGCCCTCATTTTGGTCTCGGCGCGCCCCGCCCATCTCCAACTCCTGTCCTCCGCCGCATCCCGTTTTTACTTTCTGTTCCAGTTTTCTCCTGTGAGTTCTGCAAACCGCATCTCTCCCAGGCCCAGAATCAACCCCCAGACTTGAACTGACCTTGTTCCTTGTCCAGTGCTGTGCTAAGCGCGTTTGTAGATGTAACTTTAAGTACAAGATCGGGTTTCTACGCTCCAGGAGTAACGGACAGCCCCGTTGGGAAAACTAGACTGAACCACAGGAATGAAATGTATGGTTCAGACACGTTTTAATACCTGATCTAAAATGTTCTTACTGTTGGCGCTCAGAGAGGGAGGGACTTGGGCTGGTCTCTTCTTTGTAAAGGTCTGTATATTTTTTTAGGTATAGCTTATCATTTTCTTTGGGAAGCCTCCCAGGATTGCCATCTCCCACTTTAAACTGTTCATCTTTTTTAGCTTGTTTAGTTAAACAAGGGTCTGTTTCACAAGCACTTACTACCTGGTTTCGTGTCTAAGTCTTCCAGGCCCCTAGGCAGGGACTCTTGTCTTGTGTAGCATCATCTAATGCATGAATATGAATTTAAAGGATTGCAATAATAATAATAAGGATTGAAATAGTAGAAGGTACTAACTAAGGTGAGCCTGAAACAGTGGAAGGTATTTGTGTATGTCAGAGATAGTAAAAGTTTGGCCCCTGGGCCAGATTACTCTGTAGACACTTTTTTTTTTTTTCTGGCCTCACCCTGCAGCTTTTGGGGATCTTGGTTTCTGACCAGGGATTGAACTCCAGCCACAGCAGTGGAAGTGCCAAGTCCTAACCACTGGACCATCAGGGAGTTCCCTCTAGACAAATTTTCTTGACTCATGCTGTTTGTTTTTACTTGAACTAGTGGCCAACATTTTAAAAGCAGAAAATTTCTTTCACATCCACTCACTCAAGTCTGGGTTTTTAGCATCTCTTGGAAAATCAGAAGATGTGGCCTAACAGGACCCACATGTCTGCATGGTACAATTAGCCGGAATTGGGTAGCCATTCCGTCCTTTAGACTCAGTATAAGATTTTCAGCTACCCAGTCCCCACTAATCGTTGTCTCCCAGACACTGAAGCAAAGTACCAGCTGTCCTTTACCACCTAGTTTATGTTACTCATTCTGATGAACTGCCTGGCCTTTTGCCACATTTGATCTTGATATAGATGAAGGAGAGTAGGAAGGAGCACAAGTAGGAGAGTCATGGGCAAAGGGACAGAAGGGAAGAAGCCTAGTATTTGGGAATGTTAGGGAGGATTCGAGAACATAGGTTTGCTCTTAGGGAATCACAGAGCGGGGCTATTGCTATGGGTTGAATTGTACCCCGCAAAAGGATATCTTGAGGTCTTAGCCCCCCATGCCTCAGAAAGTGACCTTATTTGGAAACAGGGTCATTGCAGAGGTAGCTGGGTAAGATGAGGTTATGCTGGAGTAGAATGGGCCCCTACTTCAATATGACCAATGTCGTTATAAGAAGATGGCCAAATGAAGAGACAGAGAATGCCATGTGAAGATGGAGGCATACGCTGGAGTACTGCATCTGCAAAGCAAGGAACACAAGAATTGCCTGCTGTCACCGGAAGCTATGAGAGAGACCTGGACCAGTTACCCCTAGGAGCCTGCAGGAAGAAGCCACCCAGCCAACACCTTCCTTTCAGACTTCTAACTTCCAGAACTGTAAGAGAATAAATTCCTGTTGTTTTAAGTCACCTGCTTCACGGGAATTTTTCATGGCAGCCCTAGGATATAATCCAGCTCTGTGAGTCAACGAGAAGCTATTATTTCCTTTAATGGGTAATAGAAGAAATCATGATAGATTTTTGCTCATTGGTGTCATCCATGCCTTAGAAAATTATTTCATTTGACAGTGTTCTCAGCACTGATTGGAGCCAGAAAACATGTTTAGAGATTTTACAAGAATCCAAGCATGGCATGAGAACATTTTGAGTTAAGATGGAGTTGGAGCAGTTTTCAGAATTAGGTAAAATATATAGACAGAAGGGATAGAGAGGGAGAAGTCCAAGATGACTACAGCTGTGCTTCTCAGATTATAGCAAAGCTAAGGAATCACCTGCAGTGTGAGCTGAGTGAGCACAGATTGCTGGGCCCCTCCTCAACAGACTGATTCAGTGGGTCTTGGCAATGCTTCAGAATTTGCGTTTTACCAAGCTCCTGGGTGAGGCTGATGTTGCTGCTGTATGGATCACATTTTTGGTAAACTACTGTGTTTCTGGCTTAGAAAAGTACAAGCCCCATCAGGGGCTTCTTCACCAGAGTATCCCAGGGCCTAGAACAGTGCCTGGACACTGTAGGCTCACTGTAGGCATGTTAAATATTTGTTCAATGAAAACTGGTCATTTGGGCAGAAACAGCTGTAAGAAGGGGGAATACATTTAGAAGCAAAATGATGAGATCATTTTTATGCATTTGATTCTTCTTGACTGTCAGTAAGACATTGGACTGGAGATGAATTGTGAATATAGGCAACAGTGTAAGTGAGGAATTGGAATTTTAGATTTATGATTCATTTTGGTCAAAGGTGATCACTGAAGCCAGAGTTGACATGGTCATTGAGACAGAATGTAAAAGGAGAGGACTGGGGGCTGAGCCTTAGTAACACCAACATTTAATGGCTGGAAAAGCTGAAAGGGTAAAGACAAAAAAAAAGTAGAGTGGGTGGAATTTCATGCATTATGGAAGCCAATGGAGACAAGAATTTCAGGAATTATTTAGTCAAGGGGAAGGGGGAAGAGAGATAACCTACTATTCACTTATTCAATGATTTTTCAATTGAGCACCCACCAGGGTCCAGGTACTGGTCCAACACTGCACAAAATAAAACCCCCACCCCCATGGAGCTTACATTCTTGGGAGACTTACACTGTAGTGATGTGTGGCTTTCTGTACACTGGGGTGGGTTTTTTGGTTTTTACTCTGCTGTGCAGTTTACAGGATCTTAGTTCCCCAACCAGGGCACAGCTGTGAAAGTGCCAAGTCCTAACCACTAGACTGCCAAGGAATTCCCAGGGTGGTTTTGTTTGTTCATTTTTAATGTGTACAATAACACTTTGGAATAAGTGATATTTCTGTTTTACATTTGCAGAAATGATGGTTGGGGGAGATGAAGAAGCTGGGACTCTAACTTGGCTCTGCTGGCTTCTGAGCCCTGTTCTTTTCAGAACACTAAGCTGCCTCTAAACTGTAATCACCAGGGTCACTTTTCTGCTTTAGATACTACTTGTATACTGATGATTCCAAAATCTGTGTGTCCATTCTAGATTTTCCTCCTGGGTTCCTGACCTGCTAATCCATCGCATTGGCTTCTCAGAAGTTTCCTCCTGGATGCCTCACAGGTAAGTCAAATATGACATGTCTGAAGTGGAATTCACCAGCTCCCCCCCCCCCACTGTTTCACTCCCACTACTCAGTTTGTTTTGTAACTTTAAACTTTTTATTTTATATTGGGGTATAGCCGATTAACAGTGTTGTGGTAGTTTCGTGTGAACAGCGAAGGGAGTGAGCCATATATATACATGTATCCATTCTCCCCCAAATCCCTCTCCAATCCAGTCTGGCACATAACATTGAGCAGAGTTCCATGTGCTATACAATAGGTCTTTGTTGGTTATCTATTTTAAATATAGCAGTGTTAGTGTACCAGTTATTAATTTATCATATCTCGACTCCAAATCTAGCCTTCTTTGCTTTGCTTATGTTACTAGATCTGAACCATCTCTCCTTTGCCAACTGGTACAAGACTTATATTTTGTCAACAGAGGTTGCCGGAGGGAAATGCAAGGCCATAGGAGAAGGAAGGAACTTCTCTTGCTGGTGCTGGTATGCTGTTTATTTACTGGTGTGGTTGCCAGCAGATCAGCTACGGTGAGTGGTATTCACCCTAGTGGTTGCTTCCTGTGAACCCGTTCTGGCCTGGACACAGGGCCCAGCAGTTTCCTACCCCATCAAACAGGCCACTTCCAGCTCCAGACTGCCCACCTCCTCCAGTGAATTCCTCCACCACCCTGCAGGCCACTCCTACACACCAGCTCCAGCCTGCACCCCAGTAGATTTCTTCTCCATCAATAGAGTGTGTGTTCCTATGATAGCCACAATCCCTCTGAAAAATGTCCAAATCTCAGTGCCAGCAGGGAAAAATCTTCTTCTAAGTTCCTTGTTCTTCCCTCTACCTCCCTCTAAGACTTTCTGGTATAGGAAAGAGGTGAAATTTGTATTTTAGGAATTATAGAATGGTCTGCTTATCATTTCAGATTCTGAGACCAGGAGTAACATAAAAGATTGGAAGTCAAAGATGGAAACTTCAGAAGAAAAAGATTCAGCAAGGACTGTATCAGAAAGACTCCAAAGACAGATCTCCCAGGAATGTGGGTTATTTGAAACCAATGATCCTGAGGACAGGTTATTGAGGTATATTGGGTAAGCTCCTTAGATGATGCAGTGAGACATCCCTCTTCCCAAGAGAGAGGTATCAGGGAAGTGAATGTGATCCCCAAAAAAACCATTGCAGGAGAAAGAGGCCATGGATGTAAGGAAAGAGAACAAATCCTTTCTGCAGGAGAAAGTCCCACAGATATGAAGTCTGTGGTCAGAGCTTCAAACAGAAGTCAGAAATAACTGAACATCGGAAAATTGATAATGTAAAGAAAACCTATGAATGTAAGGAATGTGGAAAAACTTTCAATTGAAGCTCAAACCTGATCGTACATCACAGAATTCATACAGGAAAGAAACCATATGTATGTAGTTAATGTGGAAAAGACTTTAATCAAAGTTCAAATCTTATTATACATCAGAGAATTCATACAGGAAAGAAACCTTATATATGTCATGAATGTGGAAAAGACTTCAATCAGAGCTCCAACTTGGTTCAACGTAAGAGAATTCATAATGGTGAGAATCCCTATGAATGTAAAGAGTGTGGGAAGGCCTTCAAGGGTAGCTCAAACCTTGTCCTGCACAAGAGAATTCACACTGGAGAGAAGCCATATATATGCAATGAATGTGGGAAGGCCTTCAATCAAAGCTCAGATCTTATTATTCATCACAGAACTCACACTGGAGAGAAACATTATGAATGTTATGAATGTGGACAGACTTTCAGTCAAAGCTCACACCTGGTCACACATCAGAGAATTCATACTGGAGAGAAACCCTTCAAGTGCAGCAACTGTGAAAAGGCCTTCAGGCAGCGCTCCTGCCTCACTGAACACCAGAGACTCCACAGTGGAAAGAGACCCCATGAATGGTGCAAATGTGGGAAATCCTTCAGTGGACGCACGGCCTTTCTGAAACATCAGAGGCTACACACTGGAAAGGAACTTGAATGTGAAAAAGCCTGTACTTCTGACTTAGATCTTATCCAACAACAGAGAATGCACAGGGAAGAAAAATCTTATGAATGTACTAAGTGTAGAAAATCTTTCTGGGGAAGTTCAGATCTAATGCGGCATTGGATAACTCACACTGGAGAGAAACCCTATAAATGCAGTGTATGTGGGAAAGCCTTTGGCCAGAGGTCACACCTTATGACACATCAGAAAATTCACACTGGAGAGAAACCCTATCAGTGCAATGAATGTGGAAAAGCCTTCCAGCAATGTTCGCTCCTCATCCAGCATCACAGAATCCACAGTGGCAAGAAACCTTATGAATGTAAGGAATGCAGAAAAGCCTTCATCTGGCTCACAGCTTTTCTCAAGCATCAGAGACTTCATACTGGAGAGAAACTTAAGGAAGTTGGGAAAACATTCAGCAAGGAAAAATTGCTTAGAGAAGAGCAGAGGATTCACCAAGAAGAGAAAGCTTATCAGTGCAGTCAGTGTGGTAGAACTTTTCGAGGCAGCTCAGACCTCACCCGACATCAGGTAACTCACTCAGGAGAGAAACCCTATGAATGTAAGGAATGTGGGAAAACTTTCAATCAGAGCTCAGACCTTATGAAACATCACAGAATTCATAGTGGAGAAAAACCTTATGTGTGCAATAAATGTGGGAAATCTTTTAGGAATAGCTCAGATCTCATTAAACACCACCATGTTCACACTGGCGAGAAACCCTATGAATGCCCTGAGTGTGAGAAGGCCTTCTGCCAGAACTCACACCTTGTTAGTCACCAGAGAATTCACACTGGAGAGAAACCCTTTGAGTGTAGCCACTGTGGGAAGGCCTTCAGCAGGCACACAGCTTTTCTTAAACTTCAGAAACTTCACACTGGAAAGGAGCTTGGGGAACACAAGAGAGTCCTTAAATATGACTTACTCTCAGTTCAGTTCAGTTCAGTTGCTCAGTCGTGTCCGACTCTTTGTAACCCTGTGAATCGCAGCACGCCAGGCCTCCCTGTCCATCATCAACTCCCGGAGTCTACCCAAACCCATGTCCATCGAGTCGGTGATGCCATCCAACCATTTCATCCTCTGTCGTCCCCTTCTCCTCCTGCCCCCAATCCTTCCCAGCATTAGGGTCTTTTCCAATGAGTCAACTCTTCGCATGAGGTGGCCAAAGTATTGGAGTTTCAGCTTCAACATCAGTCCTTCCAATGAACACCCAGGACTGATCTCCTTTAGGATGGACTGGTTGGATCTTCTTGCATTCCAAGGGACTCTCAAGAGTCTTCTCCAACACCGCAGTTCAAAAGCGTCAATTCTTCGGCGCTCAGCTTTCTTCACCATCCAACTCTCACATCCATACATGACCACTGGAAAAACCATAGCCTTGACTAGACGGACTTTTGTTGGCAAAGTAATGTCTCTGCTTTTAAATATGCTATCTAGGTTGGCCATAACCTTCCTTACAAGGAGTAAGTGTCTTTTAATTTCATGGCTGCAATCACCATCAGCAGTGATTTTTGAGCCCCAAAAATAAAGTCTGACATTGTTTCCACTATTTCCTCATCTATTTCCCATGAAGTGATGGGACCAGATGCCATGATCTTAGTTTTCTGAACGTTGAGCTTTAAGCCAACTTTCTCACTCTCCTCTTTCACTTTCATCAAGAGGCTTTTTAGTTCCTCTTCACTTTCTGCCATAAGGGTGGTGTCATCTGCATATCTGAAGTTATTGATATTTCTCCCGGCAATCTTGATTCCAGCTTGTGTTTCTTCCAGCCCAGCGTTTCTCATGATGTACTCTGCATATAAGTTAAATAAGCAGGGTGACAATATACAGCCTTGACGTACTCCTTTCCCTATTTGGAACCAGTCTGTTGTTCCATGTCCAGTTCTAACTGTTGCTTCCTGACCTGCATACAGGTTTCTCAAGAGACAGGTCAGATGGTCTAGTATTCCCATCTCTTTCAGAATTTTCCACAGTTTATTGTGACCCACACAGTCAAAGGCTTTAATAGGAAACAAAAACCTAATGAATGTAGAAAAAGCTTGATGGAGACCACGTCTTATTGCACAGTAAAGGGTTTTTATTGCTGAAAACCATTTGAAAGTAGGAAAACATTCGAAGAGCCCTAATGGATGGAAAACATGTAGGTATAATGTGGGCAAGCTCTTGGACATAATCACCTTTTCTCTGCTTCAGATCTGAAACTGGCATACGATCCCAAGGATACAATTACTTGAGAATGTTTCAGGGGACTTCCATTGTTGTTAACATCATTAGAAATCACTTTGCCAACAACCCCTGAACTAATTTCTCCATGGAAGGAGCCATTTCAACCTTGACTACCTAGTCTAGTGACAAGTATAAATCTGCTTTAAGTATTTTAGGGGGATTAAGTCTCTCTGGGATGAGTTCTTCCTGTTAGATATATATTTTATACATATTCCCCTTTTATCTCCTTATAAAATATGCTTATGCATATGTGATAATACTAACTAGAATGAACCATTAATCGAGAGGAAAGAAAAACTAATAGAAATGACTTGACAACAGGAAAGCTGAAGGCCAGGATACAAGACAAGTGAAGTGTTCCCCAGAGAAAGAATGATAATGACTAGTAGTATCAGCAAATGAAAGAGCAAAGGAAAGGACAGTGGGTGTCAGAAATAGGACTAGACTGAGTGCCAGGGCAGAGCATTTAGGTGACCTGAGTTGGTAGGAATTAAAGCAACAACTTTGAAAGGTGAAGTGATTAGAGGAGAGTGGTTTTGTCTTGAACCAGAGCTTTGTAATTATTTGAGAATTGGAGACTCTAAGCAGAACTCTGAAAGAGATCAGTCATCTTTAATCTGATAACTGATATTGGTAATTAGGTCCTGCCTATCTGTGCAGTCAAGCACAATTGTAAAATATTTCTTGTACCATGAACTACTGGAAGATTGTATATGAACTTATGCGTATCAGCAGACAAGAAAGTTCCTGAATGGGACAATGTAAGGTGAGAATTTCAACCTATATCTTTCCTCAGTGGGAATAGCTTGTAAGATGCACAGAGGGGATCAGTGGTTCTCAACCAGGGTGATTTTTGCTTCCCAGAGGGCATTTGGCAATGTCCCAGAGACATTTTGGTTGTCACAACTGGGAAGAAGATAGTGGCATCTAAAAAGCAGTAATGTTGCTAAACATCTTACAATACGTAGCTCGCTCTACCCCCAAAAAAGAATTATCTGACCCTAAGTGTCAACAGTGCCCTGGTTGAGAAGCCCTGCCCTTGGATATTTAGAACACCAGTCACCGGGGGCCACTTAAGGAAGCATTTCAGTGTGATATGGGTAGTGGCAGTGCATCCCAATGGGAACCCAGGGTCTGATAGAAAACTAGTTGGATGAACTATTTCAGGAGAAGCAGTGTGGTATAATGGAGGGGACGCAGATGTGGGTTTGAATCCCAGTAGGACATGTTGACCTCAGGACCTGGAACAAATTATGTAACCCTTCTGATCCTTATTTTCCTCACTAATAAAATGGTGATAAAATAATCTACCTCCTGGTACTCTTGCCTGGAAAATCCCATGGATGGAGGAGCCTTATAGGCTGCAGTCCATGGGGTCGCTAAGAGTTGGACACGACTGAGCGACTTCACTTTCACTTTTCACTTTCATGCATTGGAGAAGGAAATGGCAACCCACTCCAGTATTCTTGCCTGGAGAATCCCAGGGACGGGGGATCCTGGTGGGCTACCGTCTATGGGGTCTCACAGAGTCGGACACGACTGAAGCGACTTAGCTTAGCTGGTGTAATTGTGAGCTTTAAATGAGAAAACTGAAATCTACTGTTGACATACAGAAGGGCATCTAGAGCTTTAACCATTTTAAAACAGAAGATGAAGTATTTACAAGCAAAATAAAAGATGTGTAAGATACAGTGCTGTGTTGTGGCTGGTGTAAAGAAGATGACCCCTTAAAGTTCAAAGCACTGGGGGCTAGGGCTCCTCCACAAGGGCATCCTGAACAGTAGTGGGATGTCTTAAAGTGGAGAAGCCCATCCACACCATCCCTGAAAGCTGGCTGCTGGGGAATCCCCTGGAAGTCCAGTGGTTAAGACTCGGTTCTTTCACTGCCTTGGGCTCAGGTTCGATCCCTGATCCCCACAAGCCACATAGTGCAGCCAAAAACTCTCTTCCTCACGCCACTGAGGTCCTTCTCCCAACACACTATCAAATCTACCAAACACACTAGTGACATTGGTCACTAAATCTACTCCTTGTTTGGCTTCTTTTCTCCAAAAGAAGCAGGATGGGTTTGAATGTAGCAGTTGAGAATGCTGAAAATAGAGCAGGTAAATATGTTGATGTCCCTTGGCTGCAGCTACAGTACAAATCATTTCTCATTTCAGTTTCTGAAATCCTGATGAAATAAAGATTTGGAAGAACTTTCTTCCTATTTCTGAAGTTGAGAAGATTAGAAGACCTAAAATTCTGGTTAGCCATGTGCATGAGTTAAGCCTATTGTGAAGAAGACCTTAAACAACTGGGGACAAATTTGGAAGGACTGGTTTGTCTGTCTCTGGAGTTTTATTAGAATCTTGGGTATAATGATTTCTCCTGATTACCTCTGAAGGGTATCCATGCATTTTTTGGATGTGTGATCAAGGAGACTGTACCCCCCACCATGTGCTTTCTTTCCTTTTAGCATAAAGAATCTCTGGATCAAATCTGGCAGCACCTTGAGATCCTGAGGGTGAAAGTGAACAAGGCTTCTCTGAGCCTTGGTCTTCCATTACTGTTCTAGTTAGCTTGGAACTGTTCACCTTTTTACTCCATCATGTACACCACTACTTGATTTTCTTCAAACACTGCTTTTATCATCTCACACACAAACAAATGCAAACTCACGTTCAAAAAGGAGCCAGCGGCTCCCCGTTTTACTAAAGTGAAAGTTCTTGGCTTGGCATTTAATATGCTCTCTCATACTGACTTGTCTCTCACTTCATGAAAGCTTCCAGTTTGAGGCCTGATCTAATTACTGTCCCTAAACAGCTAATGCGTTGTCCTAACTCTTATCTCAGGTTGTCTTGATCCCCTGCAGCTTTCAGAGTCCCTATCACTTAAAACAACTTTTTGTTTAAACACGGACATGTCTGACAGGTTCTGATGAACATAAACTCAATTCTTTAAAGAAAAATGCCTTGGCACTTTTTTCCTCACATTGTTCATTGTAAGAAAAATTCAAGCACTGAAGCATGGCTTGTTTGAATGAACAAACCAAAGTCCTTTGTTTCTCCAGCCTCAGAGCTTACAAGAAGCCATTATTACACTGTAAATCTTTTATGTATATTCTCTTGTTTTCTTTACACTTCCTACACATTTAGCTTTTTGAAAGCAGGGAGCTATGTTTTTGTATCCCCTTACCTGTAGCCCAGACCTAGATTTACATATATAATTTTTTTCAATTAATGTTTGAATGAACGTGCATGTTTATAATTTTCTAGTTTTGTGTTGGTTGTTGAAAACTGTAGTTATCACAAGAGCATAGTTTGTGTAATTTCTTTTCTTTCCACTCTAGATATAGCCATAAACTAGTCAGTATAGAAAAAATTCAGGTTAAATTACATTTTGCTTGGTCAAAGTATCTGTTTTGAATTGGTGACTAGTTTCTAATTAAGTGTTTTTGGGGGAGGGGAGGGTGGCAGGTTTGGCCACACTTCACTGGGCTTGTGGAATCTTAGTTCCCCCACCAGGGATGGCATTCGATCCAGGCAGTGAAAGCACCAGAGTCCTAACCATTGGACCATCAGGGAATTCCCCCTAGTTAAGTATTTTAGTGATTCCCATTTGAAATGTTGTTTGCCAGAAAATGGTACTTCATGTTATATCTAAAAGCTCTCAAGCATTTTCCTGAGATCTTGTACCCCCAGAATCAGCTTGTTTTATACACATCTGGCTGGTGCACACTATTTTGGTAATTTATATTTTGCTAAAAGATCATTTCATCTAGATTTTTCAATATCCTACCCTAAAGCTGAGTGAAATGGTCTCTAATTATTTTCATCTCTTCTGATTCTGTTGTTATGTTTTATTTCTCATTCTGATTCTTAATTTTTCTTGTTCTTAATCAGGCTCTAAACAAGTTTATCTATTTTGCTGCTCTTTTCAAGGAAATTAGCATTTGAATTTATCCCTTCTACTATTTTTAAATTTGTTTTTTATCTTTACTGATTTACTCTTCTTTGCTTCTTTGGGTTTTTTTCACTATGCTTTTAAAGTTTCTTAAGGTGAGTTTTAAATTGTATTATATCTGTTTTCATTAATAGGGGATGTAGTTGTTGTTATTGTTCAGTCGCTCAGTTGTGTCTGACTCTTTGCAACCCTATGGACTGCAGCACACCAGGCTTCCATGTCCTTCAGCATCTCCCGGAGCTTGCTCAAACTCATGTCCATTGAGTCGGTGATGCCATCCAACCACCTCATCCTCTGTCATCCCCTCCTCCTCCTGCCTTCAATCTTGCCCAGCATCAGTCTTTTCTAGTGAGTCGGCTCTTCGCATCAGGTGGCCAAAGTATTGGAGCTTCAGCTTCAGTCCTTCAATGAATATTCAGGGTTGATTTCCTTTAGGATTGACTGGTTTGATCTCCTTGCTGTCTAAGGGACTCTCAAGAGTCTTCTCCAACATCACAGTTCAAAAGCATCAGTTCTTCGGTGCTCAGCCTTCTTTATGGTCCAACTCTCACATCCATACATGACCACTGGATAAACCATAGCTTTGACTAGATGGACCTTTGTTGGCAAAGTGATGTCTCTGCTTTTTAATACTCTGTCTAGGTTGGTCATAGCCTTTCTTCCAAGGAGCAAGTGTCTTTTAATTTCATGGCTGCAGTCACCATCTACAGTGATTTTATGGTGTACATTTTCAAGTATGGCTGTTGCTAAGTCCCATGGATTTTACCATGAAGTGTTCTCTTTATTGCCTTATAGGTGCTTTGTAATTTTGCTTTTGAGTTCCTTTTTTGATCCAGTTGGATTCTTTTCTTTCTAGGATTCATACTAGTTTGCTCATTCTGTTTTTTCCCATGTTAATTTGGATGCTATACTGTTCTTTTCCATTCTCATAATGGTTACCTTTCCTTCCCGAGAACTCATAATCAGACACATGTTTGTTATTATTGGGAAAGCAAATAGCAGTAATTTCCTCTATCAACAAGTCCTTTTCCCCCACCCCAATTAACTACATCCTTAGATTTCATTTTTCTTTTCACCAGGAATTGTTTTTATTTACTGGTGGACATGCATAGGCCTTTTCAAACTGTTCATGGGGTGACAAGCCTAGACAGCATATTAAATAGCAGAGACATCACCTTGCCAACAAAGGTCTGTATAGTCAAAGCTATGGTTTTTCCAGTGGTCATGTAAGGATGTGAGAGTTGGACCACAAAGAAGGCTGAGTGCCGAAGAACTGATGCTTTTGAACTGTGGTGTTGGAGAAGGCTCTTGAGAGTCCCTTGGACAGCAAGGAGATCAAACCAGTCAATACTAAAGGGAATCAACCCTGAATATTCATTGAAGGACTGATGCTGAGGCTGAAGCTCCAATACTTTGGCCACCTGATGCGAAGAGCCAACTCACTGGAAAAGACCCTGATGCTGGGAAAGATTGAAGGCAAAAGGAGAAGAGGGTGACAGAGGATGAGATAGGTGGATGGCATCATCGACTCGTTAGTGGACATGAGTTTGAGCAAACTCTGGGAGATAGTGAAGGACAGGGATGCCTGGCCTGCTGCAGTCCATGGGATCACAAAGTCGGACGGGACTTAGCAACTGAACAACAACAACACTTTCTCCTTAAGTGTAACTTCTTTCTCCGGCTGTGACCCTCTAATCAGGCCTGGGAAGATGTAAGTGGATAACAGAAAGCAGAGGAGAAAAGGCTGCAAAGAGGCCACGCACAGGGTAGAACTTCCCGGCCACTTCTATCAGCTTGGGCAGGACCCTGGATGCACAACTGAACAGAGAAGCAAGGCACGCCAGCCTTTAGGTAAAAAGTTCGGCCCACACCTGCCCCACCTGCTCCAGGACTGCAATTCCCAGAGCCCTCCACGACAAGGGACTCCTTGGGTGCGCAGGCGCACACCTGCCCTCCCTGGTCAGCTGGAAGCGCGAGCTGCGCAAAAGTGGCTAGGTGTAAGCTCCGGATCCTCTAAGGTGAAGTTTAGCGGCGGCCCTCAGGGTGTCGCCCGCTGGCCCGCTCTGCTGTAGCCGGTCCAGGAAGGCAGCGGCGGTTTCTGCAGTAAACACACCCCGCGGGCAGCCCTTTGAGGAGCCGAGGACAGATTGCGCGCCTTTGCACGGAAAGGGGTCCAGGTCCCCACGGTTCGTGGAGGGCGGGGGCTGGCCTGGTGCCCCTCTTCTCTGGAAATTCCAGGGCTTAAAGTGAAGGATGGGAAATTGTAACTGGTCAGGCGATCCGGCGGGCCCCGTACTCAGTGCCGTGCGCAAGAATTCAACTGGGAACTGGCCAGCGAGGCATCACCCTGAGACACAGGCTTCCGCGCTCGTCTTCTGCGCCTCCCTCGTCCGTAGCCAGTGGCCCCTGTTTGTGTGCCTTTAATGGCCTCTGGGTGCGTTCCACCTCCTTCCTTTTAGATTTTCCTGACGCTGGACACCTTACCCGAGACCAAGTCTTGCCCAATAGCTGCCCCTTAACAGGACCCTGCTACAGATCTTGGGCATTTGAATAAGATTGCCTTACAGAAAATTTAAACTGTTCTTTTGTTGTGGCCACTACTGAAATTTTAGGAAGAGTGAAGGAGCCATCTGGCAGGAGGCTCCACTCCAACACCTCTGAGAGTCAATAACTGAAAACAGGCAAGTCACCTTGCTCTGAAAGTTGCTCAGCTCCGAGCTCTGGAAACTTGGCTTTTGCTTCAAACTTTTTTCTTCCCATGAGATTCCAAAACACTCCCCTCTCCCCAACCCCTGTGCTGTTTTCTCCTGCTATAGCCTTTATCAAGCTGTAATATGTAGTGTTGAAAACACTTTATGTATCTGTCTACCAGACTTTCTCAAAGGCAGTGACACTAGAATAGGAATTTGAGGAGGGATGGAGAAGTAAAGATTAAAGAATATAGTACAGGGTTTGGCTCTTGGTAGATGCTGAGTGTGTATTTAATGAATGAAAAACAAAAAAGTTCTGCTTATATTACAGCGTGCCCCTGAAAGACTCTGGTTGGTATGGGTCTTCTCCAGAGCCAATCCAAGCTAGGATGGCTGTATCACTAACAGCAGCTAAAACTCTGGGCCTTCAAGATACACAGGATCAAGAAAAGGTTATGATGATGGAGCCAAAGGAAGAGGAACAGACTTGGGAGTGTGAGAGCAGACGACATGGGAACCACTCTCCCAGTCAAGAGATCTTCCGCCAGCGCTTCAGGCAGCTCTGCTACCAAGAGACTCCTGGTCCCCTGGAGGCCCTGAGCCAACTAAGGGTCCTCTGCTGTGAGAGGCTGAGGTCCGAGGGGCACACCAAGGAGCAGATCCTAGAGTTACTGGTGTTGGAACAATTCCTGACCATCCTGCCCAAGGAGCTCCAACCCTGGGTGTGGGGACATCACCCTAAGAGTGGAGAGAAGGCTGTGACTGTGCTGGAGGATTTAGAGAAAGGACTCAATGAATCAGGACCTCAGGTGGAAAGGGGAACATACGATCTGTTGTGGGAACAAGATCAATGACCTTCAGCCTGACAGAAGGACAGTAGTAGGGGGAGTTGCCAAGTTCAAAACTGTTTGTGGCCAAGTAGAACAGTGAATGTGTGTTTCTGTCTTTTCTACCTTCAAGCCCTGAATGAGATTCTAGCTCCTCTTCCTGCCCCTGTGCTGTGAGGAGGCTCTCTCAAGTCTCCTTGAAAGCTTTGGTCCCACAGAAACCAAGTGGTACCTGATCACCCCCAGGTCCCAGGCTTTGTGTGTGGACCTGCATGGGAAGAGTGATGGGAGAAGGCAGCTCTGGGAACAGCCCGGGAAACACCAAGCTTCCAGTTGCAGCCTATGGAGCCCTGGCCCTTCCCAGAGAGTGTTGAGTAGCAGGATTCTGTGGGGAGGGAGGGAAGGAGGAGGGAGTATAAAGGGCACAGAGCAGGAGCTCAGAAGCTGTCATCATCCTGGCCTTACTGTTCTTATCACTTAGGTGAGAGATGTCATCACCCACAAAATTAGGAATAATGATAACCTACCTTATGTGGTAGCTCTAAGGATTAAATTTCTAGCATATCTGGCTATAAAACCTCACCAGCATCTCTTGGTTTAGAGAGCCCTAAGTGCGTGCATGCTCAGTTGTGTCCGACTCTTTGTGACCCTATGGACTGCAGCCCACCAGGCTCCTCTGACCATGGGATTTTCCAAGCAAGAATACTGGAGTGTATTGCCATCTCCTTTGCTACAGGTCTTCCCAACCCAAGAATCAAACCTGCATCTCCCGTGTCTCCCGCACTGCAGGTGGATTCTTTACTGCTGAGCCACTGGGGAAGCCCTGAGAGCCCTGAAGCAGGACCAGAAAATACTTCATTCACTTTTGGCTTCATCATTTTCACTGCCCTGAGCTACAGGTCAGCCTGGAAATCTTTTCTCTTTGAACTTTTTCATGGCTCCCAAAACACACTTTGTAATCTGTAAGGCATTCCATGTGAGACACAGCCTGTCATCACCTTTCTCTACCACCTACTCCCCACCTAAAAGCCCCATCTGAAACTCCCTTTTGTCTACACTTCTGCCCTTCAGATTTACCACAAGAACTTCCTCCCCAGCTTTAATCCATCACCATAAAGATCCTCTCCTCTCTGTCTATGGCTGACCCTAGACTGAGAGCCTGAGGACCATGCACTGTCCTTGCTGAGCACTGTATAGCCTCATAAACTATCAGAAATGTGACATGAATATGTTGCTAATCAAGAAGATTCTATTTAACACTTGGTTTTACATCATAACTCCACCACCACAAGACAGAAGCACCTGAAAATTCAAATTCTTATTAGCAACAAAACGGGAAAAACAAAAAATGGAGATTAATCTTAGTGTCTATTCCAAAAGTATGTTTTTACTTCCCAGCACTTCCTTCCCTTTCTTGCAGAGTTTTGCTTGTCTCCTTTACCTCTGTTTCATAAGTCTCTCTTCAGCGCTAACTATTGTTTGATTTTTTTTTTCCTAGTAAGCAAGTTTCAAATTTTCTTAACCACAAGCATTTAACCTGGAAAAAAGATGTATTTTTAAAGTTTGGCATTACCTTATAACCATTGCTGTTTGTCCTTTTTAGATTATAGAAAGCATTACAAACAACTCAAACCAACAAAGTGTTACAGACTTTTTAAAGATGAAAAGGCAAAGCATTTGTCCCTTCTTTTTCTAAAGAGCAGGTCAAAGGGAAAGGCCGAGAGCACCAAGCAGGTAGTCATCCCTTCAGTAAAGAGCCAGCCGGTTGGGGACCCTTTTCTGTGACTACAGATTGGATAAGCAAGGGTTGACTGGGAAGAGGTGAAGGTCACAAAGTCAGAGGGGCAGGGTCTTTGTGCCTTTAGGAACATGCTTTTCCATCACCCTGCGATTCTCATTTTTCCTTTTCTATACAACATCAGTTAACCACTCCTCAGTTTCTTGAAAATATTAACTTTTTCTCATATTTTTAAAGAGTAAATAAATCCTGCCTTGAAATTTATTTTATTTTTCAAATAACATTTTTGCAGTGTTCCATAAATTAAAAAAAAAAATAGAAAAGAACAGATAAGGAGGAGGGACGAGAAAAACAGGAGAAGCTTCCTGTACACAGTCCCATCACCAGGAGATGACCTCATATTTAAGTGACTGTCCTTCTGAATTCTGTTGCATGTATACTGAATATTTTTTAAGCTTTTATTTTCATGCCAGAAATCCTAATCCAAGTGTCATTTCTCTGTACACTCAGAACAGGTATATCTGCAGTTTCCATCAAACATTGCAGAAGATGATGCAGAGACCAAGGACAAAGGATCATTGCCACAACCACCCATTACTGAAGTGGAATCACAGGTACTCAGAGAAAAACTCACCACCAGCACCACTGCCTTTGAAGCTGCCTCTGAAGGTGAGGGCCCTTTAGAGCAGCAGCAGAGAAATCTTAAAAGGGAGAGACTAAGGGAGTCCCCCACTCAGGGGAAAAGCTTCAGACAGATGGTTGTAACCCATAAGACAACTCCCACAGGGAAGAAAGACCATAAATGCAGTGAATGTGGTAAAGCCGTCATTTATAACTCACATCTTATCATCCACCAGAGAATTCATTCTGGAGAGAAAACCTGTAAGTACAGTGACTGTGGGAAAATGTTCAACCAGAGTTCAAACCTCATTCAGCATCAGAGAATTCATACAGGAGAGAAACCCTACAAGTGCTATGCCTGTGGGAAGTCCTTCAGGTGGAGTGCTCATCTTGTTCAGCATCGGAGGATTCATTCCAGGGAGAAGCCCTACAAGTGTAATGAGTGTGGGAAAGCCTTCAGTCAAAGCTCCTATCTAAGTCAGCGTCTGAGAATCCACAGTGGAGAGAAACCTTTCATCTGTAAAGAATGTGGGAAAGCCTACAGATGGAGTTCCAAGTTTATCAGACACCAAAGAGTTCATGCCAGAGAAGAGCCTTCCCTGTGGACTGAGGGTGAGAAAGTCTCCAAGCAGAGTTGTACTTTTGTCTAATCAGTTTTAGGACTAGATTCCATAAAAGTTATAAGCGCCTTAAGATTTTTCCTGTGTCTTGATTTAGGAAAAACTGTATCTAGTCCTACTACCTGCAGGTCATCACTTCACACCCTCTGTTTGAGATGACTGTATCAACTAGCATACCTTTGGCTTCGAGTAACAGCCAACATGCCAACTTCATTAGAGTTCTGGGTCTGGCACAGAGCCACTGTGCAGGTAATGGCCATCCTATATTAGTATTCTTATGAATGGGTCTTTGGTCCTGGCCCTTCCTCAGCCCCACAGTAATCTGCCTGTTGGGCCAGGGTCCCCTCTACAACTGTCCAAGCATGAGACAGAAACCACACTTGTTATTTGAGCAAGGAAAGTTTAATATAAAGAAGTATTAACTAGTCAAGGGGAATGATCTATTAAAGGAGATAAAGAGATCTTAAGAATATAGGATCAGCAGCATATGAAACAGCTATTATCCCTAGGGAGAGCCACACACAAATAGCCCAGGACTCTTGACTGGTGTGGCTGCTCTAGTGGTGCATGAGAGCTGGTCTGTAGAGGCGTGCAACAGCCAGTTCACACCTTTTCACCAGCCTGCATTGAAGTTGGTGATGGTGGGAGTTCACTGTGGAAGTCAGGGCTTAAAAAAAAAAAAAAGTTGTTAAGTATTGACGAACATGACACTGGCTGGTAAAGTTCATCAAGGTGATACAGGCCAGGGCAGGAAGCCACTGGTTGAGGTACCTGCAAACTCACCAGAGGACGGGTGCCACATGGTAGGGACAAGAAGGGAAAATTACCAGGACCAGAAGCCCCTTCCTCTTTGCTTTGTCCCTCAAATGCCCTTTAGTGGCAAAGGCCTTCCTGACTCTCAGATACAAGTTTTTATTTCTCTCTCACATAAATGTCCAGACATGATCTGGCGGTCAGCAAACAGCCCACAGGCTAAATCCAGCTCGTGACCAGTTTTTTTTTTATAGCCCACAAGCTAAGAATCACTTATACTTTTAAATGTAAAAAGCAGGGGGGAAAAAAAAGAAGTGTGGCTCACAAAGCCTGAAATGTTTACTTCTGGTGCCTTTACAGGAAAAGTTTGCCAAGCCCTGGTCTAAGGGACAACTGAGTTTAGTTTCACCAGATACTTCAAGGACCCACTTTGCTCCTCCATCCCCTAGACTAGGATGGGTTTGCCTGCATAGTTGATGCTGGATCATTACTGCATCCACATTCCAGCTCCTAGGAAAAGTGAAGGAACAGTCTCAAGGACAGGCAGTTTCCTTTTCACCAGGTGTCACAGAAGGTGCCCCAACTGAATATTGGTGAAGATTCAGTTACACTGCCACATCCACCTACCGCTGGAAAACACCTCTAGCTGGGTGACAGTTTGACCAGTTAAAACCCAAGGGGAAGGAGAGAACCAATTTAGAAAGACAATGAGCAGTGCTCCACCCCATGGAACATCTCTCCACTTCTGCAACCTGGTGCTGCAGGTTGACTGGGGAAGGAGTGTCCTGGTCCCAGAAATGGCAGAGTAGGATCGGAGAAGCAGAGGATGACTCCCACTTGGGAGTCAAGGGAGTGGAGTGTGGATTACAGTCCTCCTGTGACCAAAGTTTCAGCTCGTTCCCACCACAGCCCAGCTCAGAGAATGCCGATGTACCCAGCAGATCAAGGTTAAAGAAGAGTTTGTCTCCTTTCTTGATGACTTTTTGGGAAATCTTCGGAAGCTGACCCAGACCTTCGCTCACTCCAATATATAACCACACTTCTTAGCAAAAGGCGTCAAATGATCAACTTTGCAGGCCCCCTGCCCTCATCCCCTCCATATCTGTCTTCTTAGTCCCTCCAGCAGCCCCAGAGGACAATGCTTTCTTCTTTCTGAAGCCAAACCTGCCTTCTGTACCTTGAGTCTGTCCTTCCCCACTGCCACTAAGCTAAATTTTGGTAGGTAGTTATTAGGTAATTATCTTAATAGGCCTGGTTGTAAGTCGGAAGGCACCTAGGGGACGGCAAGTGAACGCCTGGGAACAGCGTTAAGAAATCCCACCTTGAAATGCGAAACATCCTCACGAACGACCTGAGAACGACACCGGCCCAGGTCCCGGGTGGTGGGCGCCCCTGGACTTGACTTGGGGGTCAGCGTAGGGCAGCGGCCCACGCTCACTCCGGGCCCTCAGACCCTTCGCCCCACTGGTCACCAGCAAAAAGGCAGCTTGGGCTTCGGCCAATCAGCGCGGCGTGCCGCCCGCCCTGCCCGCCAGGTGGCGCACGGAGGAGGGTTGCCCGGCTTCCGAGCGCGGCCCCAGCTGCAGGGCTCGCGCCCTGACTCGACGCAGCTCCTTCCTCTTGGTCCCGGAGGCAGTGGCGGCCGAGCGCCTTCGGTGACTTCTTAAAGGTTTGGAGGTGCCGGCAAAGTTGGGTCCACCGATGAAAACACTGCCTGCAAAGCGTGGTACAGATAAGTAGAACATCAGCGTTCTCGTCGGCTGCACAGCAGGAGAGATGAGAGTCGCGTCCGAGTCCCCGTGAGAAGCCCAGAACTGGAGACAGGGACGTGGCAGGGTCGGTCAGGGGCTGGGGAAGGGTGAGCTCGTGTCCTGGCTGGCCTCATCGGCCGCCGCTCCCCAGCTTTCAGGGAGGAGGCGGGCTTCCTGCTCCATGGGAGAACCGAAGCCTTCTCTCCTACTTCCACTCACGGCGCTGACCGCTGCTGCAGAGTTCAGGTCTCCACCAGCCTCGTGGCACGCAGCCCCAGACGCGTCGTAGGCGCTCAGCCTGAGGTTGATGAATGTGCAAAGACCCACGTTATTGAAGCTCCGCCCTCAGGTTATCACCAGAATCGCACCCCACTTCCCACTGGATTTTACTGAGGCTCCAACTCCCGTCCATTTTCAGGTGTTCACCCAAGGGCACAGTCTTGGCATAGCTTCATCTCCAAAGCGGAGGGAATGTGATGAGGGAGAGGTTATTGCAGGTTACTTGGTAATTTGTGTTATAAGTAAACGTTTGATTTCAAAACGTGTAAGGGACTACAGGGGTTCGAAGATGAGTTTCAGATGGTCCATGAATTCCCTGAATTTGCATGCACATTTTTCTAGGCAGAATTTTCTGGAGTTTCAAAGATCCTAGACCCAACAACCTGAGGAAGGTGCCTTAGACCAGGAGTCACTTAAAAGAACATGTTAAAACAAAACAATAATAAACACCAGCCCAGAAATCTCAGTAACATTTAAAAATAAAAAGAACCTATCAGATGATGGGGGAGGGGTTGTTTTTATTTTTTTGCCCGCTCAGCTTGTGGGATCTTAGTTCCTCTACCAGGTATTGAACCGTGCCCTCAGACAGTGAAAGCATGGAGTCCTAACCACTGGACCACCACGGAATTCCAATCCGGAATATCTTACATTAAGTTGTGAATCGTGAAAAACCATATACATCTAGATAAAGAAAGTAGGTAACATTTGCCCTGTTATGAAAGATTGAGGATCTCACCAAGCAAAGCAGATCAAGGACAGTGAACAGCATTGCAAAACTGGAAGGTACCACAGCACATGTTGGTGAAATTTATAGGTTGTATAGTACTAAGGAAATCCCATGGACGGAGGAGCCTGGCAGGCTCCTCCATGGGGTCGCTAAGAGTTGGACACGACTGAACGACTTCACTTTCACTTTTCACTTTCATGCATTGGAGAAGGAAATGGCAACCCACTCCAGTGTTCTTGCTTGGAGAATCCCAGGGACGTTGGAGCCTGGTGGGCTGCCGTCTATGGGATCGCACACATTCGGACACAACTGAAGTGACTTAGCAGCAGCAGCAGCATAGTACTAAGGTGAACTTAGTGAACTATAGGATGGCAAGAAACTGGCAAAACTTTTTTTTTTTTCTGCCCTGCTAGGCAGGTGGGATCTTAGTTCCTCAACCACGGATGGAAACTGTGCCCCCTGCAGTACAAGCAAGGAGTCTTAACCACTGGACCACCAGGAAAGCCCCAAAGTCATATTAAGACCATAATGAAACAATATAAGTTGGAATATACATTAGAAAGGCATCAAATCAATAGAATTGTAAATAAATACTTTATTTACACAAAGTGTTAGAATACCAGTAAAACTGTTTAATTAGGGAAGGGTGAAAATATACATGGACATAGCTGCAAAAATCCTGAAGGGTATTTCTGGGTATTTTAGTAGGTCTTTGAGATTGTGAGGCCTGGTATTTTTAATGGGTCTAACATTAAGAAAACTTAGTCTTTTCTTTCCTTGACAGAATTCTACTTGCTCTAGATTATGACTACCAGTTGTAATTACATTATGATCAGATTTTGGCTCCCAAGTAAATTGAGGGGGAGGGGGCAAACAAGGAAAAGAGAGGAGTCTTTCTGAGCTAGCTGGGTGAGAGGTGGTAAAGGCAGGAAATAAGGTTACAGGAAGTGTGTATGTAAGAAGGTGGAAATAATTTCATTCACCTGAATTTCTCTTGGGACAACACTAATATATGTTGGCAGATTCTTCTTAGAATGAGATAGGAGAACTTCCTCCCTTAACATTAGGATCAAGCACAACAAAAATTGGTCACAAAATTGCATCTAATGTTCCAATAGTATGTTTAACTGAAGTTTTTTTTTTTTTTTTCTATTTACTAAGCAGTGGGTTTAAGAAGGTAATGGAGCTGGAGGTGGGAGTTGGGGGGACTCATTATCTGGCAAGAAAAAAGGAGCTGAAGTGATAAACCTGAGAGGGAAGGACAAAAAGAAAATTTTTCAGTGGCAGTTTGTCCAAGAAGGGAACTCTGAGAACAAAATGTCTAACAGGATATGAACCTCCTTCTCCACTTCTTACACACCAAAATCTTCAGTAAAGCCAGTACTACTAATGGGTATGTTTGTGTGAGGGGATCCTTTGTGGGGTGCTGAAGAGGTGCTGAGTTCCATATTAAGGGCTGGCAAGCGGTATATGTGCCAATAAAATGTTCAAACACAGGAATCAGAAGTTAAGGGAATGGGTGACATCCAGGTTTCATGTGAGAAAGGTATGTTTGGGTATAATTCAACTTGAGCTTGAGCAATGAAAAAAGGAACGAGAGCACACTGCACTTGTAATCACCCATGGAAAGAGGTAAGTTAAAGAACTGCTAAAGTCTATTAGAGAAAGAGGTATCTGGAAGGATGTGGAAACTGTGTAATCAATCGTCTTATTTTTACAGCCCTTTTCTCAAGCCAAGGGCATGAGCCTGGGGGGACACATATTGGGACACAAGAATAAACCCACTTGATGGGTTTGGGCTGTGACCAATTATGTTTCCAAGGACACGATTTAAATCAGCTATATTCAAATTCATGTAGTAATAACAGAAAATGTACAAAGGATTTTGAATAAGGCAGTAATGCATCCACCTACCCAGAATACAGCATAGTGCTTTGGAGCACAGCTCAGGGGTGGAGTCTTGGCTCTAGCACTTATTAGCTGTGTGATTATGAGCTTGATCATGTGATCAAGTTACCTGACATCTCCCTGCCCCTCACCTTTCAAATTGGGCTCGAGTACCCAGATCACTGATGGTTACACAACTCTATATAAACTAAAGCGCATTCAATTGAACACTTAGAACAGGAGAATTTTATGGTATGTAAATTATGTGACAATAAAGCTGTTTTGTTTGTCTGTTTTTAAAAAGAGAGGACGCATATCATAGGGAGGCTGTAAAAATAAAAATGTAAACTGTCTGGCGTGCCTGACACATACTAAAAATTCAATAAATACTAGTGATTAGTATTAGTGTAATAAAGAGATTAAAGAATAAAACACCGAAGATACATAAAATTAAATTTTTTAAAAAGAGTCGAGGAATTATTGGGCTGGTTGAAACTTGAGATCATTTAGTTCAACTCCCCTTATTTTACAGATGAGGAAACTAGGGATCAGCAGGTGAAGTGCCTTATTCAAGGTCTAGTTCTTAGACCAAACCCCAAGCCTGCTGGATTCTCGTTAGTGCAATTCCCACTACCTCAGAAAGATTGCCTCAGAAACACTGACACATGAAAAATTGAGGATGTGTTTCCTTGGAGGAAAAAGAAACACATAGGAGAACACAGAAAACACATGTAGAGATATTGAAGAGAATTCCAAGGTCAAGGGCAAACTGAGAAGGGGCTATCACATTCTTGTCCATGAACCAAGGCCCCCAACAGTGGTCATGAAAGCTTAAGTGCTTTGGCAAGGCAGGGGCCTGGTCAGTCAGGTGAACCTGCTCCACTGTGGCCTGGTGCCTGCTGACAGTGAAGCTGCACAGTCCTCTTTGAGCTACTTCCTAACACAGGATCTGTCAGCAGCAGCAGGAACTGGGGCCAAAAGTGAATGCAGCAGAGTTCTTGGAGGCAGTCAGTCTGAGCGGCTGTGAAGTGGGAAGTGGCTGTGAAAGAGCTGCTTCTACTCATGTTGAGTGGCCTGGCCTCACTTGTTTATCCCCTGGCCTTGATAATTAGCCCCTCTGGATTCTGAGGGCCTTCACTTATGATCCTGTAAATTGCCTGTCCGTTTCCTCCATCAGAGCACCTCTTCAAATCATTGAGGAAGCCCTAGATGGGAGATGACTCAAGTTTCCTGCTTCTTCATTAATACTGCCATCTTCTAAGGAAACTTGATAGTTTGGAACGTTTTGAAGCTAATAAAGCTTACTAAATCCCAATGCTAAACAGTGGAAAAGACAGAGAGGTATGTCTCCTAGGCCATGACTTTAACATTTCAGAGGTTAATATTCAAGAGGTCAACTGTGCCATTCCTAGGAGGTGGTGGAATCACATTCCTCTGTTTTTCCTGAATAGTAACAATTTGGGCTAGATGGCTGGTGTAGACCCCTAATGTCATGTGATCCACTAGGGGGGAAGGAGAAAGGGGAGGAAAAAGGAAAGAGGAGAATTAAGGCCTGAAACTGCTTTTATGATTTAACTCAGTACAGTGAAACGTCTCAATGAACAGTTCATAAAAGTGCCTCATCCTTTTTTGTCCAGCTGCTTAAATAAAAATCAGTACAAGGATGGGAGGTTCCGCCCATTTATCTGATCTGAGAACTCGAGGTGCAGATTAAGAACACGAAGTCTGACTTCAGCTTTTCCCTCAGATGGCTTTCCTGTTTCGCAGATCATTCCATACAGTGGACACTTTGATGTCGGAGGAGGTGAGAGCTCCGACTGAAGGTCTTCTGGCATTCTTGGCACTCATAAGGCTTCTCTCCAGTGTGAATTCTCTGATGTATGATAAGCTGGGAATGCTGGCTGAATGTCTTCTCACATTCATTACATTCGTAAGGTTTCTCTCCAATGTGGATTTTCTGGTGGAGAAGCAGCTCAGAGTTATCCCAAAAGGTTCTGGCGCATTCATTACACTGATGAGGTTTCTCTCCAGTATGAATTCTCTGGTGGACGATAAGGTGAGAGGTCCGTCTAAAAGCCTTCCCACACTCAAAGCACTCATAGGGTTTCTCTCCAGTGTGAATTCTCTCGTGTCTAAGAAGTTCCGAGTTCCCCCTAAAGGCCTTTCCACATTCCTTACAAACGTAGGGCTTCTCACCAGTATGAATTCTAATATGCCTGATTATCTCTGAGTTCTGGCCAAAAGTTTTCCCACATTCATTACATTCATACGGTTTGTCTCCTGTGTGAATTCTTTGATGCCGGATGAGCTCGGAACTCTGCCCGAAGCCTTTCCCACACTCGTTACATAGATAGGGTTTTTCTCCAGTATGAATTTTCTGGTGTCTAATAAGGCCTGAACTATGCTTGAAGGCTTTGCCACACTCATTGCATTCATGGTATCTTTCTTCAGTATGAATTCTCTGATGCTGAATAAGCTGTGAGCTAACCCTAAAGGTCTTTCCACATTCATTACATTCATATGGTTTCTCCCCGGTGTGGATTCTCTGATGTAGGATAAGGGCTGAATTCTGACTGAAGGCTTTACCGCATTCTTCACATTTATAAGGTCTCTCTCCAGTGTGAATTCTATGATGGTGGATGAGATGTGAACTCTGAATGAAGGCCTTTCCACATTCATTACAGGCAAAGGGCTTCTCTCCAGCGTGAATTCTCAGGTGCCTTCGAAGGCTTGAGTTAGTTCCAAATGTTTTTCCACATTCTTTGCATCCGAAGGGTTTCTCTCCACTATGAACTCTCATATGCTGAATAAGATGTGAGTTCTGATTAAAGGCTTTCCCGCATTCTTTGCACATATGAGGCTTTTCTCCCATAGAACTTCTGTGTGTTTTGTTAGGTCCTAAATTCTCTATGAAGTTCTGGCCAGAAGTAGCAAATGTGCTAACTGCCTCTACTGTGGTGTCTCTCTGACGTGTGAGCAGGTTTGAGCTGAGACTGCAGGCTCGCTCACTCTCATCCTTCTCTTGATCTTTCTCACTGGAGGGTGATTTCTTAAAGATAATCAACTCTGATGCAAAGTCCCTCTCCTCAGACGACTCCTGCCCCAGAATCTTTTCTGTAGACTCTCCGGAATGCTCCTCCAATATGTCTTCTTCACATGCTGCTCCAAACTCACGACCCTGGCACACTACCTTTGGAAGTTTTTCTTCCATTTTTTCTAAAAATGCCCCGTGTGGCTGAGATTCTTCAGGAATTTCTTCCTTGGGAATTACCTCCTTGTTCTCAGTCCCCATCTCACAATCTGAAATGAGAGAAGTAAGTCTGTGAAGTGGCTATATCACAGCTAAATGAAGCCCATGCTAGGAAGTACGGAGCTCGACAGGGTTCTGACAGCACTCTCTGTATTTGGTGCTATGTATAGGATGCTATGGAAGAGAAGAGAAAGATTCAAGATTATGGTGGACATGCTACACAAATAGCAGACGCTGACTGAAGAGAGTGAGAGGAATGATCAGAGGAAGAGATTTAAGGCTAGAGACAGGAAATGGATGGTAAGAAGATGCTAATAACAGTTCCATAATATTAGCAGTGAGTTGGGACAGAACCTGAGGTTGGTAAGGAAAATATTTAAGGAAAATTGTGGCCATATTAATAGATAATATATGGAAAAGGTTGGGAGAAGGGACAAAAATGACTAATATGACTTTGGAGTTTATAAAGGAAGTAACCAGAAATGAGTAGCAAGAAGAGCTATCTTTAGCCCAGTGCTGTGGTGCTCACCAGCTCTACAGAATAGGGGACTGTATATGTTGTAGGGGTCACCCATTCAGAAGGTTAACATGACTTAGCTACAATGGGCACAGAAAGAACCACACTTGACTCCTTTATATTTGGATGAAGTAAGGTTCTAGCTTAATTTTCTCCAGATGGTTACTAAACTGTATAAATACCTAATTTTCCCTACTAATTTGAAATGCCTCCTATACCACAGTCTAAAATTCCACACACACACACACACACACACACACACACACACACACACACACATATATATATATATATCTGGGTCAATTTCCAGACTTCTTTCAGTTCTCCTGATCTGTCTATTCCTTCTCTAATACCAAACCGTTCAACCTACTGTAGCTTAAAAAGTTTTAATATGTTAGAGAAAGTTCTCCCTTATTAGTCTTCTTTTACAAAAACTTCCTGTCTATTCTACTTTTCCAAATGAATTTTAGTATAATTTTTAAAAATTTCCAAACTTACCCTGATGCTTTTATATCTATCACATCTCTGTATGTCTTCTCTTTTAGTGAGTTTTTCTTATATTTTCTAACTGGTTGTTATTATATATATGTTTGCAATGTTGTTTTACTTACTAGTATTATAATTGGTTTCTTTATGTAATTTTCTTAGCACTTTAATAAATCTAAAAACCTGTATTTTTTAAAAGACTTATAAAATGCTATGGCAAGGATTTTTAGTTGTCTATCCCAATCTCCCCTCTTCCTCACCTCATTAACAACAGAATAATGAATTTACTTTTGTAGCAACAAGGCTACCTAAGGAAATGTATTCTCTAGCTTTCTTTGCAGCTAGGTTTGGGGACATCACCAACTTCTGGCCAATGAGACAGTAAAATGCAAATGAAAGCACAAGGGACTTCTGGGATATCTACTTAAACGTAAGGGGATACATTTCTTCACCCTCCTTGGGGCTGTGCCTGGGGCATTAGGTGACAGCTGGAGTGCCACCTCAGACCATGCGTTCACCGGCATGCCCTGAACCAGAGCAGGAAGGAACCTGGGTCCCTGGTGACTCTGTGAAGCTGCCAGACCAGTCCTGGAATGCCTGCCTCTGGATTTATCTAAGAGAGAAATGAGGTTTTTCCTTGCTTAAGTCATTATGGTTTTTTTTATTTATGAAGTCAGATTTGCTACTAACAGGTACAATGACCCCAGAGATTTAGCAAGGGTAATAGCAGTAGTGTGAATGAAGAGGAAACAGACTAGAGAAATGTTTGAGAAGACAAATCCTCTAAGACTTGGGGTATGATTGAATACAGGCATGAGGTAGGTATAATTAGATGGATAGTGGTACCACCAAGGTTGGGAATATTGAGGAAAAGCTAGTTTAGGAGGGAAGATGACAAGTGAGCTCTGTTTTGGACAAGATGAGTTTCAACACATCCATACAGAAGTATCAAGGAATCAGCCAAAATACATTGGTCTAAAGCTTACAGCAGTCAGGACGAGAGATACAGACTTGACAGTACTCAGCATAGGCAGTAATGAATACAATATGAGAACTGTCAGATACTGAAGACAGAAACCTAGAAAGCCAAAGCCAACATTCAAGAGTACTCCAGTTAAATTCCATGTTCACTCCAGACCCTTCAACTTTTCTCCACCCTGCTCTCTGCCCCAGAAGGCTAACCTACACAGCACTCACCAACAGGCCCTCTGGCTTCCAGTTGTGTTTTACCAATGGGGAGCCCCAGGAGGAGGCTGGAAGGAGGGAGGAGAGTGAGGTCGGAGTATTTATCCTCCTGGTTCCTTCCTATGAGGTCTCCTTGAGCTCCTGGTGCCCTTCAACTGAAGTTCATTACTCGTCTCAAGGAGTCTGTCCTACCCAACTGTCTCATATGGGTTCCAGGACCTCTCCTACCTCTTATCTCTTCTGGTCTAGGGCTGGTGACTACTCTGCTATTGCCAGTCCCAGGTTCCTCAACACCCTTCCCATACCCATACCTTTTACAACTAACTTCTTTGCAAATAAATCCTACTCAAATTATCCTAATTTGAGCAAAGTACCTGTTTCTTGTTAGAACCCTAATGATAAAGGGGTAGTGAGAGGAATATAAGCCCTCCAGGAAGAGAAAGAAGGGTTAATGAAGTAGAAGTACCAGAATACAGAGGCATAGAGGTCACCAAAGCCATGGCAGAGGGAACAACAAAGTATCACATGCAGCTGATAGATCCAGTAGGATAAGAACTGGAAAACGTCTGCCGAGTAGTCACAGATGACATGTGAGAACAGAGTCAGTGGAATGACAGCAGCAGAAACCAGGTGGCAGTGGACTGATTAGTAAATTTGCTGCTTCTTTCAGAAAATTTAGATGAAAGGAGAGGACCAAGATGGGCACTAGTGCAAAAGGCCAAAGAAAATCAAAGAAGGATTTTCTCCAATGGTAGAGAGTTGAATATGCTTATATTAGAAAGGATGGTGCCAGTAGAGAGAAAGCCTAAGAAGAAAGAAAAGATGAGATTAGTGAAGAAATGAAGATTCTCAGAGGCAGGAGAGACTGGGGAAAGGGAAAGGGGAGATTTTGGGGGTGCCCTTTGTACTGCCCTTTTTCTCTACCCAGACTTCAGTCATCCAAAGGATCATACCCTGAGGCCTCCCGAGTCACTCAGGGGTGCAGCCCTGGTAAGCTCCATCCCCTGACACCTGGAAGGAACCTGATCTCCTATTGGAATCCTAAAGTCTTGGAAGCTTTTTCTGCTACCCCTAAAAATGAACTGGAATCTTCTTCAGCTTTCCCCCACTCAGTGCTTTCTCTAATTCTCCCATGGAAAAAAGGCAGACACTCAAAACCTGGATTTCCCCTTTCCATTGAAGTTTTTGAAAATTATAGATAATGTGTCCTATAGAACTGTAAGAACTCATCGTAGAGAATTTAGCTCTCTTCTTCAACCATGGTACTATTTGAGTTAGGAAGCGCTGTCTTAAATAAATTTCTCTCTAATGCTCACGCAAGAACAAGTTCCACAAGCTGGTATTTCAGTCCCTATCTACTTCTGACCCCTCTCTGGCCTTTCCTTTTCACCACCATCTCTCCTATAGTTACTTATTTGCTATCATCTAGCTCCTTACAAAATCAGCATTCATAAAACTTACATCTGTCTCACACCATATGGAAAATCATGTGTTCACAGAAAAACAAGACACAGGACATAGAAGTTAGGCATGTATATCTATCCCCAACTTCAACACCTGGTTCAAAATTCTAATCCAGAAAGTCTTCCCCAATTAAATTTTGCCCCCTCTGATTATTTTTACTTTGCATTCCACCAGTGCCACAATATTAATGCCATTCGTTAAATATTGTTTTGTTTTATAGACACCTTCTCATGTATTAAAAAAAACCATCCTTCTTTCTTTTTTTTCTTTTGGCCACACTTGGAGGCATGTAGGATCTTAGTTTCCAACCAGAACTGGAACCCACAGATCCTGTAGTGGAAGTGCGGAGTCTTAAGTACTGAACCACTGGGGAAGTCCCAAAGCCATCCGCCTTTTGACTGATTTTCCCAGAGGCACAGACACACATTAGACCTTGTCCTCATGTGGAAACACTCCACTACTCATAGCACAAATTCAAATTTCCAAACATAATTTCCTATGTTTCTCAATTCTTCACTTTTCTAAATTTGAAATGAGTTTTTTCTGGAGAGAAGATGGATATGCCATCTCAGGAGTAGGCTGAGCACTCTTAGTCCTCAGTTTGGGGGATGACAAGCGTCTGGTGGGTCTCCAAAGTTCAGAACAGAGTTTTCAACTCTGCAGATCTGTATTTCTTTTAATGCACTCAGAAATCCTCATTCACAAAATAATGATGCATAAACCAAATACTCACCAACATATTAACCACGAGAAATGAAACCTTTAAAGGACCATACTGCCTACATAAGAAGCCACATAAAACAAAAAATTGTTCAGTGGGCTTGCAATCATAGCAGGAAGGTTTTTGTGTGTTTGTTTAATGAACGATCCTTAAATAATGATTCTTGGCCTGGGATTAGGTTAGATGCAGAAAAGTCAACTAGAAAAACCTCTGAAAACACTAACTTCGAGATCCCACCTCAGATCTCTTAGAGTCAGAATCTCCAGGGATAGGCTAAGTCATCTGTTTCCTTCTTTAGACCACAAGCAAGGATGTTCTATTCATCTTGACATTCCCCGTGCCTAACATATTTCGGGTACCTGGTAAATACACAAGGAATTTGTGTACATGTCTTCTCTACACAAGGAATCTGTGACACCCAGGAGGAAGAACTGGGTATTTCACTCATTTCTGTATCTCAAGAGCCTAGATTGGGGGTCTGACACATTGCTGATGTCAGTAACTAGCTGTAAAAAGAAGCTCCTTTAAAGCACTGTTATCTTCTTTTCCTCTGTTGTCTCTCTGTTCCCACAATCAGCAAGGCTCTATTAACTCTGCGCTCAAACCTACCTCCTTTCCATAACTAACCCTCCTAAGCTCAATATCCCGTCTGCCGGCCCTGGGCACAAGCTGCCAAGAGGCCTGGAGTTTTTGCCACTGCCCGCCATTTCGTCCCTGCAGTTTACTTGGGGATGGAATATCTGAGGAAACCACAGCTCCCATCGGTCCCCACGTCAGGACCGAGGAAGGGGGTGTCCCTGCTGCTCCCGTCTGGCGACTGACAGGCAGGGAACCAGGGCGAGGACGGGCCCTGGCCGCGTCCAGGGTTTGTGCAGGTGGGGACCCGGTGAGGCTTGGGGGACCATAACGTCCAAGGTCATATATCGAACCCAGGTCTGGTAGGGGCCTAAACGTCGAGTTTCCGCGGGGCTCGCGGGCCAGGGGTTCGGGAGCCCAGCGCCCTCCGCCCCGCGCCGGGACAGGATGAGGTCTCACCTCAGGCAGCTACCGCCCCACACTCGCTCCGGTCGGGCTCCCCGAGCTTCTCCGCCCGCTCGCTCTGATACCGCAGCTGTTGTCTTGGTTTCACGGGCGACGGGCATCGGCCACTTCCGGTACCCAGGCAGCACTCCAGCCAATCAGCACGCGCCGCACTCCCGGGAAGTACAGGTGGTCGGCTGGCCGGCAACTCCTCACTTTTTCCAGGCTTGCTCTGCCCCGGTTCTCGCCCTCATCGAGCCCCACCTCACCGCTGCCTCCGACACCAGCTCTCTGAAGTGGCCTTTTGCGCCTGGCAATGCCCACTTCTGCCGGAGGATCACCGACAAGCTGGGTCCTCCGAGTTTCCTAGAACGGCTCCAGGGATGCACTTCCGCCCTGGAACAGGCCGCTCTGCACGCTGATGTCGCTCCCCAAGCATTGATCTGGACTCAAGAAATTGAAAGTTGGCTTCACTTTCTCCTCGGGCAGAGACTGTGTCCTTAACGTCCCCATCTGCATCCCTTATCCCGTCACTCCCTTCGCTGACTCCATGAACCTGGTAAACACAGACCCCTACATCCTAGGAACAGGCCGGTCATCTGCTGGGGGCAAAGGGAGACCCACTCTTGAGGTCAAGGAGGGCTTACTGGAGGGAGTGATGTTTAGGCTGAAATCTGAAGGCTGAGCAGGAATTACCGGGGTTAAGAGTGAAGGGGACAGTGGTTCAGGCAGTGGGAACGTCATTTTACCATAACCTCCTTATTTCTTGAATAGCTTGATAGTTTTCAACTCAGCACCTGTGTACTTGTTACTTTGTCCGCCACAACCATCGAAGCCCGCGCGCCCTGAAGCCTCTGCTCTTCAACAAGAGAAGCTACCACAATGAGAAGCTGGAGTACAGCAATCGCAGAGTAGCCCCATCACCACAACTAGAGACAAGCGCATGCAGCAGTGGAAGACCCAGCACATCCAAAAAAGAAAAAAATCTTTCAAAAGTGTGGTGTCTTAATCTGCAGCAGCTGGAATGATAGTTAGAAATGCAAAATCTCAGACCCCACCCACAGATCTCCTCAATCAGAAACTGAGGTTAGAGCTCAACAATCTGTGTTTTAACAAGCCCTTCAGGAGTTCTGATGCACTCTAAAATTTCAGTGCCACTGGTTCAGACATTCAGTTCAGTCACTCAGTCTTGTCTGACTCTTTGCAACCCCATGGACTGCAGCATGCCAGGCCACCCTGTCCATCACCAACTCCTGGAGCTTACTCAAGCTCATGTCCTTTGAGTCAGTGATGCCATCCAACCATCTCATCCTCTGTCATCCCCTTCTCCTTCCAACCTTCAATCATTCTCAGCATCAGGGTCTTTTCAAATGAGTCAGTTCTTCGAATCAGGTGCCCAAAGTATTGGGGTTTCATTAGTCCTTCCAATGAATATTCAGGACTGATTTCCTTTAGGATGGACTGGCTGGATCTCCTTGCAGTCCAAGGGACTTTCAAGAGTCTTCTCCAACACCACAGTTCAAAAGCATCAATTCTTCTGTGCTCAGCTTTCTTTATAGTCCAACTCTAACATCCATACATGACTACTGGAAAAACCACAGCTTTGACCCGATGGACCTTTGCAGGCAAAGTAATGTCTTTGCTTTTTAATATGCTGTCTAGGTTGGTCATAGCTTTTCTTCCAAGGAGCAAGCGTCTTTTAATTTCATGGCTGCAGTCACAATCTGCAGTGATTTTGAAGTCCAAGAAAATATAGTCTTTCACTGTTTCCATTGTTTCCCCATCTATTTGCCATGAAGTGATGGGACCAGATGCCATGATCTTAGTTTTCTGAATGTTGAGTTTCAAGCCAACTTTTTCACTCTCCTCTTTCACTTTCATCAAAAGGCTCTTTAGTTCTTCTTCGCTTTCTGCCATGAGGGTGATGTCATCTATGTTTCTAAAGTTATTGATATTTCTCCGGCAATCTTGATTCCAGCTTGTGCTTCATCCAGCCCGGCATTTCACATGATGTACTATACATATAAGTTAAATAAGCAGGGTGATGATATACAGCCTTGATATACTCCTTCCCCAATTTGGAACCAGTCTGTTGTTCCATGACCAGTTCTAACTGTGCTTCTTGACCTGCATACAGATTTCTCAGGAGGCATGTCAAGTGGTCTGATATTCCCATCTCTTCAAGAATTTTCCACAGTTTGTAGTGATCTACACAGTCAAAAGACTTTGGTGTAGTCAATAAAGTAGAAGTAGACGTTTTTCTGGAACTTTCTTGCTTTTTTGATGATCCAATGGATGTTGGTAATTTGATCTCTGGTTCCTCTGCCTTTTCTAAATCCAGCTTGAACATCTGGAATTTCACAGTTCACATACTGTTGAAACCTGGCTTGGAGAATTTTGAGCATTACTTTGCTAGCCAGACATTAACAGTGTTTCATTTGATCAGCCCCAGTATGTGGGTTAAACAGGAAAAGGATAAGTTGTATCCTCCTAGCTACTCCCCTGCCTACCACCTGCTTCACTACACTAGCCAATTTAGAAGCCATCTGGAGCAACAGGGACCTACCAAGGGAAGAAGCCAAGGCATATAGTCCACAAATAGCCATTCTCATGACTGGGTGTATGAGGATGTGTATGACTGGGTAGGGGCTGGTGTTTCACAGTCTCCTAACAGGTTCAGGACTTCCACGGAATTGCTTCTTATGTGTAAGTATGAGCAGTGTTGCTCCTCTTGAAAAAAAAAATGGCAGCCAGGAATGTCAGCCACCTCTTGAATTCACACAGAGACAGCACATGGAAACTAAAAGGCATATGGCTCTTGCTCACCCTTGTCCCTTCTCTTCTCTCTATGGGAGATGTGGGGAGGAGGGCTACCAGTACTGGCTACTCTCCTCTCTTAGACTTCAAAACCGTGCCACTTCTCAGAGTAGCTTACAACTCTGATTTGGACTTAGTTCCGATCATAATTATATTTTCTATCCTCTATGGACAACATTCTAAGCTACTACCAAACTGTTCATAACAGCACTCAGTGTCCCCTGAGAGTTAAATAACATTGTAAATGTAAGTCTTTGTGAGGATTCTTGAAGAAATGATCAAAAGCACCCACCCTGCAAACCTTCATATCTTTCAAAACCCTTCTCTCCCAGGGAATAATCCCGGGCCAGGGCCTGACCTAACACAGGGACGCTGGCTTGGTAGCTTTCTCTTCCTGTAAACAGCTCTTCTCTTTGAACTCCCCACATTCATTCTTTTTATCACCATCACCTCTCTCCTTGATCCTGCCTTCCTTTCAATTGCACCAACCTCACAGAAGGAAATGGCAACCCACTCCAGTGTTCTTGCCTGGAGAATATCAGGGACAGGAGAGCCTGGTGGGCTGCCGTCTGTGGGGTCGCACAGGGTCGGACACGACTGAAGTGACTTAGCAGCAGCAGCACAGTACATTCAACACACCAGAGCCTCACTCAGCACGACACAAATGCATCCTGCCTTATGTGACTTAACCATTTCCTGTGAACATACCTTTCCCCTCACACAGAGTGCTCCTTGAGAGTCAGTACTGGGTTACACATCCAGAAGAGCCGCCAGCCACGCTGGGCCCATGTTCAGTAGAAAGCGACTGACCTGAAATATTCATATCTCATCTCCACACACTACAGCAACCAGCTAAAGGTGAGTCAAGGCTCAATTAAGTCTTCAGTGTTCCCCTCACACCTTCAGCTATGAAGATGCAAGGAAGTAAAACACAAAGGTAATCTCTTTTTCTAGGGTTAACAATTACCCCGGGGAGCCCAGAACAACCAGTTCTGAGCCTGATCCAGCAAGGTCATGTTAAAGAAAGAAAGAAAGTGAAGTCGCTCAGCGTGTCCAACTCTTTGCAACTCCATAGACTGTAGCCCACCAGGCTCCTCTATCCATGGAATTTTCTAGGCAAGAGTACTGGAGTGGGTTGCCATTTCCTTCTCCAGGGGATCTTCCCAACCCAGGGATCGAACCTGGGTCTCCCGCATTGCGGCAAACGCTTTACCATCTGAACCATGTTAACATCTTAATGTCTGAGGTCATGTTAACATTGTGCCAAAATAGAAGATCCTTCCTGGACAAGTTTTAAACCAAAGAGGTGCCTTCAACGTCCTGTAAGGTCCACGTCTCTCTCCCTCTCAGGTGAAACCATGGCCCCTTTCACATGGGATGTGTGTGTATGTGTGTGTGCTCAGTCATGTCTTACTCTTTGCAGCATCATGGACTGTAGCTCACCAGGCTCCTCCATCCATAGGATTTTTCAGGCACGAATACTAGAGTGAGTTGCCATTTCCTTCTCCAGGGGATCTTCCCTGCACAGGGATCGAAGCCTCATCTCCTATGTCTCCTGCACTGGGAGGTGGATTCTTTACCACTAGTGCCACCTGGGAAGCCCTTCAATATGGGATAAAATGCAGGAACACCTGAAAATATCACTCTCTAGTCACTGGGCCATGGGTCAGTGCCAGGTAGAGAGGCAGAGAAGAGAAGGCTGCTCTGGCAGAGGGGTCAGTGCTGGGCTTTGAGGAAGGAGAGCTGGAGGTGGTGGCAGGAAATGCATTGAAAATAGACAAAAGCAGAATGTACAAGGGAGCAAGTAATCAGAGGACAAAGCAGAAGAAAACTGTACCCCAGGGCATGAGGCTCCTCTCCAGGGTTCTGGAGTCTTCACAAGGTCAGCAAAATAATGAGCCCACCTGAGGAGTGTGAGCCTGTGTGCTCAAAAGCCTGTGCTCTGCAACCAGAGAAAGCCCTATGGACCACAACAAAGACCCAGAACAGCCAAAAAACAGACTCCACATGCCACCAGGACTAAGACAGCACCTCTAGTGTCTCTGTCCACTGAGCCCCTCATCAAAACACTTCGAGAAACTGCTGCTAATATAGTCTGAATTCCCATGTGAGTGGAAATCATTTGCCATCCAGACCAAGGCAGTCCTACATGAATATTTCTGAGGCTCTATCTTGAGAAAACAACATGGGAGGACTGTTGTGTCCAAGTCCAAGTGTCTCCCACCATCATGCTGCTGCTGCTGCTAAGTCGCTTCAGTCGTGTCCGACTCTGTGCGACCCCACAGACGACAGCCCACCAGGCCCCACCGTCCCTGGGATTCTCCAGGCAAGAACACTGGAGTGGGTTGCCATTTCCTTCTCCAATGCATGAAAGTGAAAAGTGAAAGTGAAGTTGCTCAGTCGTGTCCACCATCATAGGGACAATGTTAGTTCCCAATGTGACTAGAGAACCTGTAGGAGGCCAGAATGACTCCTCACTCCATCTTCATGGTGCTGTTTTTCCAGCTCAAGATACAGCCCCTAAAAATCATGGATGATATTTGGGAAAGATGAAAACTTGAATTCGAAAAGATACATGCACCCCAACATTCATAACAACACTATTTACAATAGCCAAAACATGGAAGCAACCTAAATGTCCATCAAGAGATGAATAACAAGCAAGATGTGGTACATATGGAGATAATGGTATATGACTAAGTCATAAAAAAAGAATGAAATACTGCCATTTGCAACAACATGGATGGACCTAGAGATTATCATACTAAGTGAAATAGGTCAAAGACAAATATATGATGTCAGTTATATGTGGAATCTAAAAAAATGATATAAATGAAGTTATTTACAAAACAGAAACAGACTCACATACACAGAAAGTAAACTTATGGTTACCAAAGGGGGAAGGTGGGGGGAAGGGATAATGGAATTTAGGATTAACAGATACACACTACTATATATAAAATAGATAAACAGGGCTTCCCTGGTGGCTCAGTGATAAAGAATCCACATGCCAATGCAGGAGACATTGGTTTGATCCCTGGTCCAGGATGATGCCACATGCCGCGGAATAGTTAAACCCTTGCATCATAAATACTGAGCCTCTGCTCTAGAGCCCAGGAGCTGTCACTACTGAAGCCCACACTCTCTAGAGCCTGAGCTCCACAATGAGAAGCCACTGCAATGAGAAGCCCTGCACCACAAGTAGAGAGTAGTGCCTGCTCTCCAAAACTAGAGAAAAAGTGTCACAGCAACAAAGACCCAGAACAGCCAAAAATAATAAATAATTAATTTAGAAAAATAAGGACCTTCCCTAAAGCTCAGTGAACTATATGCAGTATCTTACAATAACCAATGATGGAAAAGAATTTTGAAAAAGGATGTATCCAATCCGTCTATCTATATAACTTATCACTTTCCTGTATACCTGAAACTAGCACAACATGGTAAACCAACTATACTTCGATTTTTTAAGAAACCCTGGATGCACTATTCAGCGCTTCAACATGATCCTTTCTCTGTGATGCAACCTCTCAGGTTAATGTGATCCCTTTGCCATCGCCCACACTGTATTGTTTTTTGTACTTCGTTTTCTCTTATGCCACACTCCTACCCACAATTCTGTCCTTGGGTCCAATGTCACTGAAATCCATAGTTGTGATGACCCTTTGTGGTCCTTCTAAAGCAAAAGTGTCCCTTTGTCTCTTGATGCTTAATTCTGCTGCCAACACCCACACGTTCTCTCTCGAGACTTATCTCGGGCTTGTTGTCTTTCTCCTTGTTCAAACTCTCTCTACCCCTGCTGCAGTGAGTCGTTCACATAATCCTCAACTTCACTACATTCATGCCGTATACGAAATCATTATAAAGAGATGTTAGTCAGGTAGGCAAAATACAGGCTTTGAGGCACTGTTTAAAAGAAAAATAACAACAAATCCAAACCTTACAAATACTGAACATAGCTTCCAAAGCCCTCTCATACATACTAGCCATAATCAGAGTCTCTGGAAGCTTTGGCTGTCTACAGCAGCTGTAGAAAAGTCCTTCACAGGCGAGGGTGGCTCAAAGGATTCAGTGGCTGGTTCAGGTTTACTCAGGTCAGAAGAGGGGAAACCAGATTAGCACCCACATCTTCAGACTCCTCCCCAGGCTCTCCTCATTTCAACCTGGCTTCCTTCCTAGAGTCTCACTGAATACACACCTACCTCCATCTGGCTCAGTCAGTAAAGAATCTACCTGCAATGCAGGAGACCCAGGTTTGATCCCGGGGTCAAGAAGATTCCCTGGAGAAAAAAATGGCACTCCACTCCAGTGCTCTGCCTGGAAAATCTCATGGAAAGAGGAGCCTGGCAGGCTATAGTCCATAGGGTCAGAAGAGTCAAACATGATTTAGTGACTAAACCACCCATCCATCCTTTAGTGGGGCTCTGTTTTGTCTAGGCCAGTTTTGCCACTATTTTGACCAACAATCAGTTCCAGAGAGGAAGTTTTAAATCTAACATCCAGAAAATCCACATTTGGTTCATATGTACATAAAGCGTCTCCCATCTACTGGAATAAAGTCCTGCATGATAAGTGTATCTGGGTTACCACCTGGCTTCCACACTTCAAGACCTGGTTGCAAAAAATCATATCCACAAAGCCTTCCATGTTTGCTGTCTTCTCATTTTAATCGCTCCTTCACTGTCCTCCAGTGACCTTTGGCATATGGGCTAATTTCACCTTTGGTATCTTGTATTCTCTTGTAAGAATATTTTTCATCTCCCCACCTAGTGATAAGAACCCAACCTGCCCTCAGGGACTGTGCCCAGAGCACTGCACTAATCACAGATGGTCTGTACATGTTGACTAAGAAATGCTGACCTGGAAAAATCTTCTGTAATTAAGTTGAATTTTAACAGTGGCCTTAAGGAACAGTACGTTAACCCAGAAGAATAATGGCAGGGATTTGGGACATAGGGTAAAGCTGGTTAAAAGAGCAAATGTAGACAGTTGGCTCTGCAAAGCTCCTTCTATCGCATTGTTGTTGTTGTTTAGTCACTAAGTCGTGTCTGGCTCTTTTGCTACCTCTTAGACTGTAGACCTCCGGCCTCCTCTGTCTGTGGGATTTTCCAGACAAGAATACTGGAGTGGGTTGCCAATTCCTTCTCCAGGGGATCTTCATGACCCAGGAATCGAACTCATGTCTCCTGCTCGGCAGGGTGATTCTTTACCACCGAGTCATCTGGGAAGCCCTTCTATCCCATACATCAACAGTTATCATGGGGTTGGTAACTTTTTCACAGGGTAGATAAGGAACCTTAGCTGACCCTAGAGTCCACAAGTTCCATATAACATTGGCATGTCAGTGAACCAAAATATAGCAACCAGAGGGATCAACCATCAAGCTTGGTTAATTTGTTATTTTTGAATAAGGCCACCCCTGAATAAGCAGCAATCAAGCTTATAAAATTAATACCTTCTACAAGATCAAATTAGACCTTTCCTTAATAATGACTGAGTATGTAATTTGACCTACTGTGCTAGACCTGAGGGAGGACACAATGATCCAAGGAGTATCTTTGGTGCCAAGATGTTGGAAGAATCTGGGACTGTTTCCAGCACTAGTGGGCAAGGGTTTAAAGTCTCCAGAGCCCAAAGGTACAAGGAGCATCCCTGGAGGAGATGGACAAACACCTTTAATTGGGAAATAGGTCACACCTCCCATCATCCTATGCTTCTTAATATGAGATGTCTATATAGTCAAAGCTACAGTTTTTCCAGTAGTCATGTATGGATGTGAGAGTTAGACCATAAAGAAGGCTGAGCACCAAAGAATTGATGCTTTCAAATTGTGGAGCCGGAGAAGACTCTTGAGTGTCCCTAGGACTGCATGAAGATCAAACCAGTCAATCCTAAAGGAAATCAACCCTGATTATTCACTGGAAGGACTGATGCTGAAGCTGAAGCTCCAATACTTTGGCCACCTGATGAGAAGAGTTGACTCACTGGAAAAGACCCTGATGCTGGGAAAGAATGAAGGCAAAAGGAGAAGGGGGTGGCAGAGGATGAGATGGTTAGATAGCATCACAGACTCAGTGGACATGAATTTGAGCAAACTCTGGGAGATAGTGGAAGACAGGATCTTGGCATGCTGCAGTCCATGGGGTTGCAAAGAGTTGGACATGACTTAGCAACTGCACAGCAACAAAAGAATAATTTAAAATGTAGGTTGTTAGGGTAAGAGGAGAAAGGGGCTGAACCTGGAAGAAACTGGGATTCATGGAGAGGGACATAAATAATTACATTAGACCTTGTCAGAATCAGGGGACTCCTTTCCTTTGACAAGGCCCAAGTGTTAAACTATGTGAGACAGTGGACATTGCAGCCCCCTCAGAGACCAGTCAAAGGACTGTTTTGCCCTCTGGAACAACACACTTAACAACACTGAACACACAATGTTCAGGTATGACTAGGTTTGTTTCAGCCCTCAGCTTGTGGGACTAGCCTTCTACTCTAAAAACATATGAGAAATGAATTCTGCTTTATATCTTGAGATGAAGAACGTCTGTCTTGTGGGGAGGAGACCCAAAGAGCTTTGCCTAAAGCCAGGCATCCGCTTCTAATGGGGAGGTGTTCTAACTTCTGGGATAGATGATCAACAGAAATGACATCCACGAAAAACTCCATGACCTCCTCTGAAGCAGGTTTAACAGGCAGATCTGTTCTTTGGTAGTAACATTAAACAACAACATGTCATAATTTTAGGGCAAAAAAAAAAAAAAAAAAATCCCAGGCTGCTTTGTAGACCAAATATTTCAGAATTTCTGGAGGTAAGACAGAAACATCAGCAAAGCTCCCCAAGGGATTCCAGTGTGCTCTCATGTTAAGAAGCCCTGGTTAGGGACCTCCCTGGCAGTCCAGTGGTTAAGATTGTGCTTCCACTGCAGGGGACATGGGTTCAATCCCTAGCTGGTAAGTGAAGATCCTGTATGCCATGTGGTGTGGCCAAAAAATAATTTTAAAATATCTTTTTTAAAAAGAACCCCTGGTTAGACAATTGGGGAGCCACCTAGATCTGAGACCCAGCTGACTACTCTGGAATTCAGGTGCTCCAGGCAGGTGTAGATACCTGAGTGAAAGTGGCCTTCTGACAGGAAAGAGGAAGAGGGGCCATCGTACCTTGTAAAGGGTTAGGGCCCAGCCCTGGTTGTTGCAGAATGGTGAGAAGAATATTAGCTTAAACACCATGAGACCCGGCTTCTGGTCCTGGATCTGCCATTTATTATTTCTGATACTTTAATAAGTGGCTTAACCTCTTCGCTCTATGAAAATGGGCACGACTGCCCTCATCATGCCTGATGAGAAAACCACCACTATTACAAAGCTGATGGTTTTAGGCAAGAAATGAGTTTCTGGAGACATTACATAATTTAGGGTAATTTCCCCCAAAGGAATAAAGATAAGGTGAGCTGGTATCATCACATGGCTCATAAACCTACAATCAATGAATATGTTTTGCTCAAAGGCTATGTTTGTTGTGTTTGTTGTCTACATGATTTCACAAGGCACTCTTTCCTAAAGGTAGAGGATCAAGTGGCATAGTGATTGTTAGAAGTTTTCTATGGAGTTTCATTACATATCGCTTTCATTTTTCAATGCTAACATTAGCATGCATGCTTGTGTGCAGTCACTGCAGTCGTTTCCGACTCTGTGCGACCCTATGAACTGTAGCCCGCCAGGCTCCTCTGTCCATGGGATTCTCCAGGCAAGAATACTGGAGTGGGTTGCCACGCCCTCCTCCAGGGGGTCTTCCCAATCCAAGGATGGAACCCATGCCTCTTACGTCTCCCGCATTGGCAGGCAGATTCTTTACCGCTGAGCCACAGGGGAACCCCAACATTAACACCATTACACAAAAATGCAAATATGAGGTTATAGAACATAAAAACATTTAAATGATAACAGTACATTTTTGCCATGTTTGTTATTCTTTGTTTTACTTATTTTAAATAAGCTTTTAACTTTAGAACAGTTTTAGATTTATAGAAAAATTGCAGAGGTAGTACAGAGAGTCTCATCTACCCCACATTGTTTCCCATATTAACATCTTACCTGAGAATGGTATATTTGTTACAATTAAGGAACCAACTGATACAGTTATTAACTAATGTCCAGTATCTTATTCAGATTTCCCTAGTGTTTCTCTAGCGCCTTTACCCATGCCAAGATCCCATCCAGAACACCACATTACTTTTAGTTGTCATGCCTCTTTAGGTTCCTCTAGGCTGTGCAGTACATTTAAAAATAACAATCCACAACATAACCACAGAAGGCATGAAGCAAATCAAAACAACTGCCAAGTTCTCATGATACTTACAAAGGACTTGGTCATTTGTTTACTGGTTCATTAGGGTGAACAGTGTCCAACTTCCTTCATGAGCTTTCAAATTGCGATTCTTGAAATTTTGTTTTAATTGGAGGGGATTTGCTTTTTTCACTTATTGCAAATTAAATGAATTTTTATCACATGCTTTCAAATTATTCAACATCTCATAAAATGCATCCAGTAATACCACACTATTATAAGGCACTTCCCTTAGTGAGCAGAAGTCAGATTTCAGATTCCTGGGCCCACCTCGGGAGACGGTGCTTTTGAAAGGTCCAGGATGGGGGAAGAGCTATCTGTATTTTAATTCCCAGGTGATTCTGATGTCTTAGGGCATCACTAAATATAAAAGCCACCTTAGGACATCCCTGGTGGTCCAGTGGTTAAGAATCCGCCTGCCGATGCAGGCGACATGGGTTTGATTCCTGATCCGGGAAGCTCCCACATGCCTTGGAACAATTATGCCTGTGAGCCACAATTAATGAGCCCAAGTGCTGCAATTACTGAAGCCCATGTGCCTAGAGCCTGTTCTCTGCACCAAGAAAAGCCACCACAATGAGAAGCCCACGCATGGGAAAGAAGAGTAGCCTCCATTCACTGCAGCTAGAGAAAACCTGTGCACAGCACAAAGACCAAGAGCAGCCAAATATATAAATTTTTTAAACAAATAATATATAAAAGTCCACCTTAACCCTGAGGAACAAGGCTTTCAATTTAAATTCAGTATCCAAGTAACATAACCAGCCTGGATGCTAAAATTCACACTCAAGAGAATAAATGATTCAGTGAACATATGCCAAGACACACAAGTATACAGGCATCCTTAACCTACATGCATGAAGTTTTCCTAAATTTTATTTTTAGATTAGCTATTGAAACCAGAAATATATTTATTTACCCCTGGAACATTGTTATGACCATTGGGTAAGTTTTCTTATGCTGTGCTGTGCTTAGTTACTCAGTCATGTCCAACTCTTTGCTGCCCCATGGGCTGTAGCTCGCCAGGCTCCTCTGTCCATGGGAATTCTCCAGGCAAGACTACTGGAGTGGGTTTCCATGCCCTCCTCCAGGGGACCTTCCCAACCCAGGGATCTTACTTGGGTCTCCTGCACTGCAGGCAGATTCTTTTATCAGCTGAGCTACCAGCGAAGCCCAAGTTTTCCTAATAACCACTAAAATGTATTTTTCCCATAACATAATGATACATTTAAAAGTGTTTTCTAAAAACGTTTTAAAAAATACAGGTGCTTTCCAGCGTTGAGAACCACTGGTAAAGCATAGGCTTAGAGACAGCCCTACACTCTTCCACTTAGCAGCTCTGCATACCTGCGAAAATGACTTCAGCTTTGTACCTCAGTGTTCTCACCTGTAAAATGGGATAATATTAGTTGTGATGCACAGGCTCAGTAGTTGTGATGCATGGGCTTAGGTGCTTTGCAGCATATGGGATCTTAGTTCCCTGACCAGGGATTAAATCCACATCTCTTGCATCGCAAGGAGGATTCTTAACCACTGGACCGTCAGGGATGTTCCAAATGGGATAAATTAGTAAATACATAGGATTCTTGTGAGAACTGTGAGATAACGCACAAAAAGCTCTTAGCATATACCAGGCTCTAGAATGTGTACAATGGCAGATAACTCTGCAGGAACTGCCGGTGCAAACAAGGAGAGGAGAGATGGTGCAGTGGTAAAGTATCCACCTACCAACAGAGGAGATGTAAGAGACGTGGGTTTAATTCCTGGGTTGGGAAAATCCCCTGGAGGAGGAAATGACAACCCACTCCAGTATTCTTGCCTGCAAAATTCCATGGACAGAGGAGCCTGGTGGGTTACACAGTCCATGGGGTCACAAAGAGTCGGACATGACTGAGCACACACATACACAGGCACGAGTTGAAAGAAAGGGGTAGAAGGAAAGAGTGCTTGTGTGAGGATTTTCGAAGTGTAATCACAGTAGATGGGCGCAGCAAGAGATACGTTTACGTGTTAAGGAGTCCTCTCCCAGCTTGGGGATGAAGAGGCAGTGTCCTCAATGGGCGTCAGGTGGCGCCACAAGCCTACAAACCAGAGTCCAGCTTTGCGTGGTAAAGTGGATGACAAGGAATGAAAAAGTGAAATCTCAGAGCCCTTGTCAATCTGACACAGCTGCCACTTTGAATAGTGGCAGTGTCTTAAGTCACGGGTTTACATATCAATAAATCCATAAAATTCAATATACAGACCATTCCCCTCATCTAGATTCTTCTTAATTATTTCTATACCAAGGGACATGTTGAAACATGCATATTGTTTGTGTATTTAATATAAAAATAATATCATAACCAGCATCCCAAAATAAGGCAAGCTGTTTCTATAAGCAAATACGGCAGTGAAACAACAGCCCTGGTGGAGAAAAGAAAAGAGGAAAATGTGAGGAACATTCGTGACAACTGTGGTGGAGATGAATGACCCAATATCACCCACCCCTCTTAAGAGTCCCAGAGGTTGGGACTTCTCTGGTCATCCACCGGTTAAGAATCTGCCTTCCAATACAGAGGGCACTGGTTTGATCCCTGGTCAGGGAACTAAGATCCCACATGCCGCATGGTACGGTTAAAAAAAAAAAAAATACAATTCCCAGTTCTCTTTGAGTTGGTGTGGATGCATAGCTAAGCCCTGACCTCTGGGACAGGAATGGAAAGGGAAGTTTGTAGGAAATTCCCTTGAGAGACAGATGGCAAGCATCTTCCTCCATTCTCTGCCTACAACACAGTTTTGATGCCAGCCGCTCCACCTTATAAGCGACTTAGCAGCAGCAGCAGCAGCTCCACCTTATACCTGAAGGCAGAAGCTTCACCCTGGAGATAATCCCAGAAGACTGTGAGGGCTCTTTAGGAACCCTGAATTGCCTACCTCTGGCCTTTTATGTGAGAAAAATAAACTTAAATCATTAGTAAGCCATTGTTATTTTGGGTCTTTAGTTCTCATAGCCAAACATCATCCAACTGACATTTCATGTAAGAGGCCTGGCTTTTTTTTTTTTTTTTTTTTTTTTTTTGGCCACACCACACAGCATGTGGGATCTCAGTTCCCTGACCAGGGACGAAACCTATGCCTCTTGCCTCCTGCATTGGAAGCACAGAGTCTTAACCACTGGACCACCAGGGATGTCCCTCTGGCTTTGTTTTTAAAGAATAACTTTTGTATTTTAAAAATATTTGGATAAAGAAAACGGAAGATACGGGACTTCCCTGGCGCTCCAGTGGCTAAGACTCTCTGCTCCCAATGCAGGGGTCCCCAGGTTCGATCCCTGGTCAAGGAACTAGATCCCACGTGCGTAAACTAAAGATCTTGCGTGCTGCAACTAAGACCTGGTGCAACCAAAAAAATAAAGAGAAGTAGAGAAGATAGTGACAGAGATGTAAAGACAACTCTCAAACTTATAAGACTGAGGAGCATCATAAGGAGAAAGGGAAAATGTCAACAATAATACAGTAAAAATGTTGCTAATTGGAGTCTTCTTTCAGTGCAGTCTGAGAAGAGGGCAAGTCCGGAGTGGGAGGATTAAAGACCTACAAATCTCCTGCTGTTGAAACAAGCTGGGCTCTCCCACTAACTCTGAATTACTCACCAAACTAGTAACCAGTGGGGTGTTATCAAGGTCATTGGTTTCTGAGATGAGAAAGTTAACAAGTAGAGGTGAAGTTTAAGGTATTAATCATTCAATATTGAGTCAGACACTTTTCCAACAAGTAGTTCACTTTTATATTCACTGAACTTTCTGGGATGGTAGTAAGGACTGTGAGATAATACATTATAATTATGTATTTCACGAGTGTGTGTGCTCAGTCGTGTCTGACTCTCTGTGACCCCATGGACTGTAGCTCGCCAGGCTCCTCTGTCCATGAGATTCTCCAGGCAAGAATACTGGATTGGGTTGCCATTTCCTCCTCCAGGGGATCTTCCCAACCCAGGGATTGAACCCAGTTCTGCATTGGCAGGCAGATTCTTTATCACGGCAACACCTGGGAAATCCACTTACATATTTAGTAGTAGTCTTTTTCTCTGAGAAAAGGAATGCTTTGATAGTAAAGACCAGAGGCCCATTAAATGGGAAAATCACAGATGGGTTCCTCTCAGAACAACAAATGAGGCCCAACAGTAAAAGAGGCCCTTAACCGTGCCTCTAGTCTAGAGATATCCTTTGCTTGACATTTGGTGTTAGCAATATATAGACAACTATAGCTGTTTGTGCTCTTTTTTATTTGCTTTTGAACTTCTATCTTTGGGTACTTATAATTGATTTAAAAATAAAGTTCTGTGGCTGAGATTTTTTTAATTTCTTAAACAGAAGTCCTTCGAACTGCCTTGGATTCAAAACAATCCGCAGCCTGTCTGTTCTGCTTTTCCTGGGTTCTCCAGCAAGAATATCTATATTGGAGTCCTCAAGACCACTCTCAGATTTGATGATTTACTAGCAGGACTCACCAAACTCAGGAAGCAGGTTTATTACAGTGAAAGGATGCAGATTAAAATTACCAAGGAGACGGGCTTCCCTGGTGGTCCAGAGGTTAAGACTCCGTGCTTTCAACTGCAAGGGGCAAGACATTCTATCCCTGGTCAGGAAGTTCTGCATGCCATGAGGGAAAGAAAGAAAAGAAAAAGAAAATTTGAAAAAAATAATTAGCAAAGAGAAAAGGTGCATAGGGTGGAGTTCAGGAGAGACCAGACACAAACTTCTGGTTCTCCCTTTTCCAGGGAATCACACAGACAGTGCATAATTCTCCCAGCAACAATGTATGACAACACATACATGGTGTTGCCAACCAAGGAAGCTCAAGCTTTGCAGTTCAGGATTTCTGCTGGGGGTCAGTCATGGAAGCATGAAGTGCCAGTGTCACTGACCTTAGCTATTCAGTCTTTGGCCCAGACGCAATGTGGCCCAAGCCCCTAGGCATACAAAAACAGGTGTTCACCATGCATCACATTGTTAACAGAAACTATCGGGTATGGCCCAAGGCCTCAGATATACAAATTCTCTTAGCAGGCAAGATATCCCAAGGGCTCAAAAGTTATCCCCCAGGAGCTGGTTAAGGGCCAGCCTTGGAAATCTTGGGAATGGGCAGAGTTTGTGCAGCCCAGACCACCGAGTTCTCCCTCTATTTTTGTAACAGAGCCGTAAAAAGTAATAATAATAACCCCAACACCTTTATGATAAAGAACCATTACATGAGCTAGCTTCTGAAGGCCTTGGGAAGAGTCCAACCAAACCATTTTTTTTAAAGATTTTTTGATGTGGACTATTTATAAAGTCTTTATTGAATCTGTTACAATGTTGCTTCTTTTTATGTTTTGGTTTTCAAGCAGAGAGGCATTGTAAGATCTTAACTTCCAGACCAGGGATTGAACCCACACCCCCTGCATTGGAAGGCAAAGTCTTAACCACCAGACTGCCAAGGGAAGTCTCAAAGTATGCTTCTAACAGCGATGTGTCAATCATGGCGGCACTTAGTAAATGAGTCAGTGGACACAGGTAAGGCCACTACTGGTGCCTCAGAAGATGGGAGATCTGTGTCTTAGAGCCACTCAGTTTTTCCAACTGTGGCTCTCTGATTAAGCCCATTCCTACAGCTCTTTCCCTCGGCTGGCTTCCTCCCAAATATTTCCTTCATTTTTCCTTCCATCCCTTCCTCTCTGCTCCAGCTGTTCCAAGACCCCCTAAAATCCGAATTTCCATTCAGTCCCCTCCAAGCAAGCCATCCAAGCTCTAGGGCTTCCCTGCAGGGCCAGGACTAGACTGAGTCAAGAGAGGCACAAGGTCCTGCAAGAGATCAAATGCCTCCAGGAATTCCGTACCTCAGACACTCACTCTCGTCCTGGCCTCACATTCTGTCTTGAAAGGGTATCTACTCAGGAACCTGTACCCTAGTCTTGCAAGTGTTGAGAGGAAATGGGCAAGTTTGAGAAGAAACACAGAAGCCGGGTTCTGGGAAACAATTCAGGATTAATTCTCACAAGCATGAATGCATCTTCACAACCTCCTCTTTAATATATACCACCCTAGTGGCTAATTCAATCAACATTAAGTTTCAGAAAATAACTTTATCAGTCAGCATCCACTTCTCTTCATTTTTACCAGGGACAATCCACCCTTCAACCCTTTCAAAGGTATGGGGGCTCTTATACCACAGAACCCTGGAATCTTTCTTCCCAATATAAACTACTTCTTGGTGGTGGAAAGCTTGCCAGGACCCTTCAGTTCAAGGTCTTCTTGTATTTCCCTAATTCCAGGCAGAAAATCACTACAAGAGCTATCAGGAGCTCTGACCCTGATTGACAAGGACATTTGAGCTACTTACGTGGCACGACAAGTCAGAAAGTTTCCATTAATTTCCAAGGATTACGTCCAGTGCTTTTCCAACTGGTGTGGTACTTCTGATGATTTAGAAAGAGGAAATGTAAACAAACTTTCTTCGCCGTTTACCATTTGATCAAGAACTCACGTAAGAAATGTATGAACCAAGGCAGTGCATACAGGGATCTGTCAGCAGCTTTGCATCACAAAATAAATACAGAGACATTCCAGTTGCTCAAGTTTTTATTCTCTCTTTTTCCAGAAAGCAGATTCTCAGGCACAGGTCTAGCGAGGGTATCACCACGTTCACTACATTCATAGGATTCCTTCCCGAAATGAAGTCTTTGATGTCATAAAGCTTGACCTAGGTCAGCAAGCATGTCCACTGTTTTTTTCTTTTTCTTTTCATGTCCACATTTATTATAGCCAGTTTCTCTCCTGTATGAATTCTCTGGGTTTCAACCATCAGTATAACTGAAGAACTTCCAACACTTGTGATGTTATTCACAGGGTTTCTCTCCAGAATGAATTATTTGATGTTCAAGAGCTGATTAAAGGTTTTACAGCACTCAATAAATTATAGGGTTTCTCTCATGAGTAGACTCAGTGATATAGAATGAGATGTGGGCTCTGAGGAAAGGTTTTCCTGCAGTCATTATATTTAAATGGTTTTTCTCCTAACATGAAGTCTCTGAACTGTTAAGGCTAAATTATATCTAAATGTTTCCCCACACTCCTTACATTCATAAGATTTTTTCCAGTATGAATTCACTGATGTTCATTGAGACCTAAGCTGTAGCTGAGGCTCTTCCACACTCAATGTACTCACAGGGGTTTGTCTCAAATGAATTTTCTGATGTTGAACAATGTATGAGCTCTTTTAGAAACTTTTCCACACTCATTACATTCCTATGGCATTTTTCCACTGTGAATTCTCTGATGTTCAGCGAGTCAAGATCGCCACCTAAAAAAGTTTCCCCACATTCCTTACATTCACTGGGTTTTTTCCACTATGATTCAGCAACACCTAACGAATTCCAATTTCCCTTTGAAAACTCTCATAAAATTCATTGTTTATATGATTTTTCTCCAGTATGAATTATCCTATGTGGAGTATGATATACATTTTTGGGCCCCACATGTCACATTTTCACCTAGCTCACTGGTAAAAAAATTTTTTTCATTGATAAAACTTTGTTGTTGGGGGGTGGGGGGACATGAGCCCTTGTTCATTACTTGAGGAATACAAATTGGCACAAATTCCAGGAACAAATTTTCCCAATCGAAAAACGTGTCTACTTTTGACAGAGAAATTCTACTTCTAAGAACATGTTCTACAGACAGACTTTATTGTGTGTAAAATCACAATTGTACAAGGTTATTAAGTGCAACATTGTTCATAACAGCAAATGGTCTGAAACAGTCTAAATGGATCCAAAGGGAAGTGGTTAGATAAATTATGATACAAGCATAAAATGAGACACCTTGTAGCCATGACTAAGAATAAAGAAGCTCTGTATAAACCAATATGGAACTACCTTAAAAATAAAAATAAGGTTCAGAATAGTCTTTACTGAGCATTACCAATCGTGAAGTGAACATAACCAAAAACACACAAACAAAAACAGAGTGGGGTGGGTGGGAGGGAGGCTCAAGAGCAAGGGGACATATGTATATTTATGGCTGATTCACACTGTTGTAGGGCAGAAACCAACACAACACTGTAAAGCAATTATCCTCCAGTTAAAAATAAATTTTAAAAAAACAGAGGGAGGAAAATCCCACAAATATGACTGTATATGCACAGCCTATCTTTAACAGGATTGAGATCCTTATTCTAGGGAGAAAAGATGGGTGCTGGTACCGTTTAATTTTGTTTTCTGCACCACACAAAAGTATTGCTCATCTTAAAAATTAAATTGAAAAACCCGTGAAATCTAGAAAAGAGACAAATGGAGAGATGTGAATTCAGGCAGGTGAGGTTAAGACAGAGCAAGGAAGTTAAGGGAGTGCATTATTTAAAACTGTAATCTGTTATCCTTTCTGGTCCCACAGGTACAGGTCTTGGAAACTGACATTCCATCTTAACAACAAGTAAAAAGCTAAACAAGCTGAAAAATCAAAACCTCTTCTGAGATCCATAAAAGAAGTGAGGTCACAGGGCAAACAACTACCCCCCAAAATTGGAGAAACAGGTAACTGCAGAGAATCAAAACACACTGGAGCAGAAACCTCCACTGGAACCAGTGCTGGGCTAGGAAAACTGGAACTGAAACTGGAGAATTACTGGAAACAACTCTGCGAGTGTGGACAAGTCTAAGAGTTAAATCTTCAAAAGGACGTGGTTACAAGGGTGGGAGGGGCATGCTTTTGTGAATTTTATCTTCAAGAACTCGATCAACTTCTTGAAGTAAATACTGGAGAAAAATCTCCTTGTGCTTGTAGCTAGGGAAGAAGAAAGGGAACTATTTTGAAATACGGCAGAGCACTCTGCTCTTAACAAGGACTACCCTCAGGAGAAACTACCTAATCAGAACTTAACCTGCCAGGGTTTCATCAAGCCTAACAGACCTGCAGAAAGGGAAACACCCAACTTCAGCCTCCTATAACCATCCTGTCCCACCCAAGTGGGTCAGAAAAAAGGCAGAGAGAAAAAAAAACCTGAGAAACACTTATGAAATTCACAATGCAGAGGCACAGGCTCACTAAAAGACTGAGACCTAATCACTGGCCTATAAAACACTCCCTATCAGGAATCCCCTGGTGGTCCAGTAGTTAGACTCCCTGCTCTCACTGCTGAGGGCCACAGTTTGATCCCAGGTCAGGGAACTAAGATTCCCACATGCCTTGCGGTCAAAAAAACAAAACATTTTTAAAATGGGAGCAATCTTGTAACAAATTCAATGAAGATTTTTTTTTTAATGGTCCACATCAAAACAAAAATCTTAAAAACAAATTATTAAACATACTAAGAGCATACGCAGCTTCAAGAGACAGAGCAAGCATCAGGACCAGACATGGAGAAATGTTGGAATTATCAGACAGGGAATTTAAAACAACTATGATTAATATGCTAAGGACTCTAATAATGGGTAAAACAGACACTGTGCAAGAAGAGATAGGCAATGTAAGCAAAAGAGATGTATATTCTGAGAAATAACCAAAAAGGAATACTAACGATCAAAATCTCTAACAGAAATGAAGAATGCTTTTGATGGGCCTGTGAGCTGACAGAGCAGAGTTGAGGAAGAATCTCTGGCTTGAAGGATATCTCAAGAGAAAACTCCAAATTAAAAATCAAAGGAAACAAAGACTAAACAACAGAAACAAAATATCCAAGAACTATGGGACAACTACAAAAAGTGTGACAAGTGTAATGGGAATTTCCTCAAATTGATTAACATCAGACACAAAATGGCAGATTCTGAAACCCAAGAGGGAGCAAGCAGGATAAATACTCCTTCCTCAAAAAAATAACTATACCTAGGCATATCATTTTCAAACTACATAAAATCAAACATAAAGAAAAATTCTGAAAGCCAGAGAGAAAATACACATCACTTACAGAGGAGCAAAGATAAGAATTACATACAACTTCTCAGAAACCAATCAAGCAAAAGAGTAAAGTGAAATATTTAAAGGGTTGAGGAGGGCCTTCCCTTGCGGTCCAGAGGCTAAGGCTTCACCTTCCAACGCAGGAGGTGCTGGTTCGATCTCTGGTCAGGGAGCTAGGATCCCACATGTCTCACAGCCAAAAAAACAAAGCATAAAACAGAAGCAATATTGTAACAAATTTAATAAAGACTTTTTAAAAAAAAGGCTTCAGAGTAGCACCAATCACATAAAAAGAGGCGGGGACTAAAGAGCTAGCTTAGCAGGCACCTCACCAAAGAAGATACACAAATGACAAACATATGAAAAGATGCTCCACATCATGTCATCAGAGAAATGCAAATTAAAGCAACAATGAGACACCATTAAAATACCTATTAGAGGAACCTTCCCTGGTGGTCCAGAGGCTAACTCCACGTTCCCAATGCAGAGGGCCTGGGTCCAATCCCTGGTCAGGGAACTAGATCCCACATGCTACAACTAAGACCTGGAGCAGCCAAATAAATAAATATTGAATATATATTAAAAAAAAAAAAAAAACACACCTATTAGAATACCCAAAATCCAGAACACTGACAACACCAAATGCTGGCAGGAATGTGGAGCAAAAGGAACTCTCATTCACTGCTGATAGGAATAAAAAATGGTACAGCCACTTTGAAAGACAGTTGGCAGTTTCTTACAAAACTAACCCTACCCTTACCATACAATCTATCAATTATGTTCTCAGTATCTATCCAAAGGAGTTGAAAACTTACATCCATGCAAAAACCTGCAGGTAGATGCTGAAAATAATTTTATCAACAATTACCAAAACTTGGAAGCAACCAAGGTGTCCTTGAGTAGATGAATGGATTAACTGTGGCTCATCCAGAAAATGGAGTATTATTTATTGCCAGAAAGAAATGAGCTATCAAGCCATAAAAAGACATGAAGAAAACTGAAAGTCATATTATTTAGTGAAAGAAGTCAACTTGAAAAAGTCACATACAGTATGATTCCAACTCTATGACACACTGGAAAAGGCAAAACTATGGAGGCAGTAAAAAGATCAGTCAGGGGTTGGGAGGAAGGTGGGATGAACAGAGGATTTTTTTGGGCAGAGAGTGTGGCTGAACCACACTGACTCCATACTGTCAGTTCCATCTTAGGCCTGCAGTTCTCCCCTCTCGTTACTGAACTTAAGCTTGTTCACAAAGAATGTGCCCAAGCCAGGGAAGTTCTCTGTCAACTTTTACCCTTACCTTCATCAGATATGAAAACTTAAAGAATGCCTTTTGCTGATGCAGATTATGATACTCCCCCGAGGGTAGGAAAAAGCCCAGGTTCCCATCTGTGCAGCCCTGCTTCTCACATGGTAGTCAGATTCTTTTTTTTTTTTTTTCAGATTCTATTTTTAGCTTTGGCCCCTTTATATCCCCCTGTACCTTCTGGATTGTCCAGCTGCTTATATGTAAATTCCCCACAAGAAACTTTGTAATTGTAGTTTAGGAAGTTGCCCCTTCATTTTTCTATCTCAAAGTTCCTTCTAAATTCAGAGGATATTATTCAATACCTTCCTTTTCTTGGATCAGCTTTATATGACACTATGGTGGATACATGTCATCATACACTTGTCCAAACACACAGAATACACAACACCAAGAGTGAACCCTAATGTAAACTATGATTTACATTGGATGATGTTGATGATGTGTTAATACAGGTTCATCAATTGTTAACAAATGTACCAAGCTGACCAGGGTGGGGGGATGTTGATAATGTGGAAGGCTGTATGTGTGTGGAGACAGGAGGTCTATGGGAAATCTCTGCATCATCTCAATTTTCCTATGAACCTACAACTGCTCTAAAAAGCAGGGGTGGGAGGAAGGCTCAAGGAGGAGGGGATACATATATACATATATAGCTATGATGATTCAGAATGTTGTACAGCAGAAACCAATACAACATTGTAAAGCAATTATCTTCCAATTAAAAAATTTAAAATACAAAAAAATGCTCTAAAATTTTTTAAATTGTGATCTTTCCCATAATTCCCTCTTATTCTCTTTTTCTCCATAGTATTTGTCACCATCTGACATACTATGTATTTCACTTATTTGCTTTGGTTATTGCTTTTTCCTTTCATGAGAATGTTCACTGAGGGAAAGGATTTTTTTTCTTACTGCTAAATATTAGTATTTAGAACCTAGTAAAGTGGCTGGCACAGAACAAGTGTTCCATAAATAACTGTAGACTAAAAGTACAGTTAGGACATACCTAATATGCTTCCTCTTCATCTTCTGTAGGAGATCTTGTCTCTACCTCACAACGTAGACCCACAAATCCAGGCAAAGTGCTCCCCAGGTAATTGTGGGGGTCCCCAAAGGAGGTCTTACGTGTACCAATGAGCAAGACTGGTGAGTCACAGACTGACACCAGACATTTCATGCACTTCTCCTGCTCAGGACTCCTTCTACTGGGTATCAACTTGTCCTGGCTCCTAGAAAAAAAAAAAAAACAGTGTCAGCTATTATTCTTCTGTTAAATGCCCCAAACTTTTGAAAGCTGTATAAAAACTGTTACAGAACTATAAATTATTAATGCTACAAGAGATCTTTAAAATCAACAAGTCCTGGGACTTTCCTGGTGGTTCAGTGGATAAGAATCCGCCTGCCAATGCAGGAGACATGAGTTCGATCTCTGGTGCAGGAAGAGTCCACATGTCATGGAGCAACTAAGCCCATGGAGCAACTAACCACAACTACTGAGCCAGCACTCCACAGCTCTTGAGCTGCTACTGAAACTCCTGCACCTAGAGCTTGTGCCCCACAACCAGGAGCCACCCCAGTGAGCAGCCCGCGCACCACAATGAAGAGGAGCCCCCGCTTGTCACAACTAGAAAAAGCCTGTGTGCAGCAACAAAGACCCTGTGTAACCAAAAATAAAACAATTAACAAAATAAAATAAATCAACTAGCCCAAGCCTCTCTTCTCATACTTGCACACGATGGGACATAAAAAGCAGGAGTTTTGCTCATAGCTCAGTTTGGTGTGCAAGCCAAGCCTATATCCAAGAGCCAGGACTAGACTCCTGAGGGTCCCAAGACTCAACAGTTCGCTTAGATATATCCATAGTAGTTCTGTTGTACTTTTTGCTTGGTTCATAGGTTGTTAGTTTTTCTTCAGTTTTCTTTTAATTTTTGGCTGGGTTGCGTGGCATGTGGGATCTTTGTTCCCTGACCAAGGATGGCCCCCTGCACTGGAACCGCGCACTCTTGACCACTGGACCCCCAGGGAAGACCCTATCTTTAATTTTCCAAGCTTGGTTTTCTCCTGTACTAATGGGAGGATAAATCAGCACTGTCATTTGAGAAAGAAACAAGAGCCTTAAATGTGTCCATACACTTTCATGCGATATTTGTATTTCTGGGAATTTATTCAGAAAAAAAAAGGCCAAAATTTAAAAACTTCTGCAATGGATCCTCACTGTTTTTACCTACCCAGTGTTTCTTTTCCTTCTGCTGGTAACTGGATCCTTCTTTCATCTACCAGTTTATGCCAGTAGATCTTGAGACTTTCCCCGAGTACTCACAACTAACAATACTTAAAATACGCTTACTTAACACCTCTGATGTTTTCACTAGCCTTTCTTTGATATCTAGTCAGGGAGAGTACTTTTTCTATATGCTTACTGACCACTTGTATTTCCCATTTATTTATTGAATAACCCTTCCATCTGCCCCTTCCCATCATTCTGTAATACGACCTTTGTCATTCTCACACTACTAGTTGTGTGTCTGAGGTATGTCTCTTATAAACCTCTCTGTGCTTGCAGGCGTGGCATCCTGAGCTGAGCCTGGATGAAGACGAGTATTTCCACTAATAGGAACGGGGCGAGGACGGCTCATCCAGTCTGTAGGAAGGGGGTGGACAGGCTGTGTTGACAAAGGGGCACACTGTATGACAACAGTGCTTCTCAAGCCTTTTAATTCTTAATTTCACTACTCAGGAGATCTAAATTGTGGGGCCCAACATATATTTTAAAACATTTTTCCAGTACAAATACTTGCTTTTTAATTTTGTCAATAAAGACATTTGGCAAGGGGAACACTGTCAATATCACTGTGTTTTTAAAAAGGAGGAGGAGAAGGAGGAGGGAAGAAAATAATTTCAGAATGAAGGAAAGGCCTCCCTGACGAAGGCAACCTTCTCACACGTGTGCACACATACTGTCTGGGGAGCCCAGGGGTCGGGGCAAACCCCAGCATGCAGGATGTGTTTAGAAACTCCTGCAGTAAGAGAGGAGAAACGGAGAAGTAACAGAGGAGAAATGGGGTGGATCAAGCCTTGTCCCCACAGGTTCCACACGTGCCTGAGCAGGGAGAACAGCAAGACTAACCTCCAAATTTACTCAGGCCTGTTTGTCTTCTTCAATCAATACTCAGCTTTCCAACCCCCGAATGCTGCTTTTGGTGGTGCCGTCTCTATGGTTACTGTCCTGCACTCCCTCTCAGCCGCATGGGAGCATTCAGTGTGTGATGGTGGTAAACTGCAGCGTTCTTTTGTCGTTGTTCTCATTAAAGAATTTTTATTTCATTTATGTTTTCATTTCTCTAGGCTGAACTGTGTAGGATGCGGGATCTTAGTTCCCCAATCGGGGATGAAACCCGTGCTCCCTGCAGTGGAAAGCACGGAGTCTTAACTACTGGATCACCAGGGAAGTCCGTGCAGTGTACTTTTAATAGAAATATAAAACCTTCTGAGGAAGCAGTTAAGTTTTCCAAGCGTCTCTTCCCCCTTCTCTTTCCCTTCCCCCTTGGCAACGCAGTAGAGAAGCAAGAACAGGCCCCCAGCCTTGAAGTTCCTCTGATTGTCCAGTTCTCCATGGAAAATCTTATTATTTGTTTGTCAGAACAAAGACAAAATCAATGTCCTTAAAAGGAGACAGGCAACTGCAGAGGACGACGATGCTCACCCAGGCACCCTCCTCCTTTCCCCACTCCGGCCAGTATGCAGCAGAGGCTGGGCAGACCTGCTCAGGCTGTGCCTGGGAAGACCTCAAAGAAAGGAGTCTGTAGTCCCATCCCCTCCTTGGAAGAAAGCGGGGCTTGGAAAGACCCCCTTTCCCTCAGGCCTTACCCCCAGGTGCCAGACGCAGGGACTGTGAAAAGAAGCACCACCTTATGGCCAACCCAGGCCTTACAAAGGAAAAGATTCTGAAACAAGTCTTTTGTGGTGGAGGGCAGCAAAACAGGCTGAGCGCCAGCAGTGTACAGCTTCACTGTGCTTGACAGCAAGCAGAGAAACATGATCAGAGCAACATGTTGCTTCTCCCTTTCACTCCACTAGTTACCTCATCTGACCCCTTCTCTCTGAAGCATCTCAACTTCTTTCATCTGATAATCCAACCTCACCTGGTGGAATTAAAAAACCTATATACCAGATACCTCTGGCTTAGATAGAAGTGCTTGAGAAAGGCAAGTCCTGGGTAGTCATTAACCTTGGTTTTTCAGAAAGATAAGAAAATAGGTGAGGAGGGACTTCCCTGGTGTCCAGTGGCCAGGACTCTACTCGAAATACAGGGGGCCCGGGTTCAGCCCTTGTTCAGGGAACTATTATAGATCCACATGCCATAACTATGAGTTTGCATGACGCTATTGAAGTTTCTGGATGCCACAAAGATCAAAGATCCTGCATGCTGCAACTAAGACCTGGTGCAGCCAAGTAAGTACATAAAATAAATATTTTTGAAATAGAAATAGGTAAGGAAATGTCTACATATTAGAGGCCACAAAATATAAGTTAAATCTTTATTTATTCTGTATCCTGTCCTGCTAAAACTGGGATTCAAAATCTTTTTGTTTTCTTTTTCTTTTTTTATCTTCTCATTTTATTCATTTTTTTCAATTGAAGTATAGTTGATGTGTTAATTATATTAATTTCAGGTGTACAGCAAAGTGATTCAGTTATACACATATTTATATATGTAAGTTGAATATACATATTCTTTTTCAGATTCTTTTCCCTTATAGGTTATTACAAAAGACTGAGGATAGTTTCCTGTGCTATACAGTAGTCCTTCTTTTTAGTTTTCCTAAAGGGTCAAAGAGCTTTTTCCATCAATATTAGAAGGGCTGTTTTCATAATTCTAAGTATCATTTGCTGTAACCCAGAGCCTGTGACTGTTACAGGAATCTACATTTGTTTGACTGTTTGGTATATAAAACTGTCTTCATTTCACTTAAGTTGAAAAGTGTGTTAATCATCACAGGACGTTGACTTTACTCAGGGACCTGGTCATTATAAACCCTCTGTAACATGACTGCTCTATTTCTACTTAATTTCACTAATAGAATAACCTCTGTGGGTTCTCAGGAACCCAGCTAAAGGCATTCCTTCTTGTAAAAACAAAACAAGTGCAAATTAACAAATAGATCTCTGAGATTAACTGGAAAACACAATGTAGAATCTTACTTTTCCAAACTCACTTGTAAACCTAAACCAAGGAATCTGTGCAAATATCTAGGACAATGTAAAGCTCTCTGGACTTCCCTGGTGGCACAGTGGTTAAGGATCCACCTGCCAATGCAAGAAACATGGGTTCGACTCCTGGTCTGGGAAGATTCCACATGCTTCAGGGCAACTAACCCTTGTGCCACAACTACTGAGCCCACGTGCTCTAGAGCCCGTGCCTTGCAACAAGAGAAGCCACCACAAGGGGCAGCCCTCGCTCGCCGCAACTGGAGACAGCCCTCACGCAGCAACGAAGACCCAGCACAGCCAAAAATTAATTAATTTTAAAAATAAATAAAGCTCTCCAGGAGAGTTTTACATCTCACTAGCGGTTCGGCCATGTTAGATTTGGGTATGAGGGAAGAAGCCACTGAATCAGGGAGGGGAAAATTCCAATTACCCGTTGGTGTTTCAATACTAATGACAGTGTCTCCTGCTCTGATATTTTGAGGAAGACTGAACTAGCACTGGGCTTCCCTGGTGGCTCAGACGGTAAAGAATCCGCCTGCAATGCGGGAGAGCCGTGTTCGATCACAAGGTCGGGAAGATCCCCCGGAGAAGGAAATGGCAACCCACTCCAGTATCCGTGCCTGGAGAACTCCATGGACAGAGGAGTCCGGCAGGTCGCAAAAAGTTGAACACGACAGACAGAGTAACACATCCTGGACTAGCACTAGCCAGGCTAAGTGCTCATTGACTCCACAACACAGTCTTGTGCAGTAGGTACTATTATTCCCATTTACTGTTGGGGAAGCTGATGCACAGACAGATTAAATAACTTGCTCAGAGTCACACAGCTCATGAGTGGCTCAGAGTCCATGCCATGAGCCACGACTCTACTGAATAAAAGGGCATCTTTCAGTCAACAAATATTCGAGCATCTGCCATAAATTAGGTAATAAAGGAGCTCCACAAATATGATCTTTGCTCTCAAGGAGGGAGAAATTAATGGGGGTAATTTAGTAGGAGAAACAAGAGAAACTCATAAGAAAATAGTGAAGCAGAACACAATTAAGTTTCCTAAGAGCAGGCATGCATGCTAAGTCGCTTCAGTGGTGTCCGACTCTTTGTGACCCTATGGTCTGTAGCCTGCCAGACTCCTCTGTCCATGGGATTTCACAGGCAAGAATACTGGAGTGAGTTGCCATGCCCTTCTTCAGGGGATCTTCCCGATCCAAGGATTGAACTCGGGTCTCCCACATCACAGGCAGATTCTTTACCATCTGAGCAACTGGGGAAACCCCTTCTTAAGAGAGGTATATACATTTTTCCATAGGAGTTCAGAGCAAAGAGGTGACACTCTCACCTCACATCTGGCTTAGAAGATGAAGGCTTCACTCAGGAGATGGGATCTGAGCTGGATCTAAAAGGATAGCAGTATTCTTATATATATATATATAATTTTATTTATTTTTGGCTGTGCTGGCTAACTGTTACTATGTGGGCTTTTCTCTAGCTGCAGTGAGCGGGGGCTATATTCTAGTTGCAGTGCACGGGCTTCTCACTGCAGTGGCTTCTCGTGCGGCAGAGCAGAGGCTCTAAGGTGTGCCGGCTTCAGTAGCTGTGGCTCCCAGGCCATAGAGCGCAGGCTCAACACTTGTAGTGCAGGGGGCTCAGTTGCTCTGAGGCACGTGGGATCTTCGCTCACCAGGGATTGAACCCATGTTTCCTGCACTGACAGGTACATGCTTTACCACTGAGCCACTAGGGAAGCCTAAGGACAGCAGTATTCTGACTAGAAGATAGCTGGGGAAGGACAGAAGTGGTTCTAGGCTGAAAGAAAGGAATGACAACGTTGGGAAGTCCCATTCGGCCAGTGGGTATCCTGGTGGACCAAAGTGGATCAGATGGAACAAAGCATTAACCAGGACCAGATCCCCTGATTCCCCACCTTGAGATCCTTCCACTACTCTTCACTGCCTTGTTAGTCAGAACACTCACCTGGTGATGACTCATGCTTCTGTGCTTGACAAAACCTCCCTGGGACTCAAGGGCTTTAGTCTGGAAGGAAGTGACTCCTTCCTGGGCTACTTCCTTATCTGGAGGTGAATTTCTAGCTCTGGCCTGCTGCCCAGAAGCTGAGAGTGATTTGATGCTAGTCTTTTACTGCTCTTATGATCTCTGCCATACCCACCTTGATATACCCTTTTTATAAGCCTCATGATGGCTTCTCTCTCCTGCTAGTCTTTATTAGAGGAGAATCTGGGTCTGACTCAAAGATAAATAGGTTTAGTCCACAACCACAGAGAGGCCAGAATCAAGGGGAGATGACAAAACATAAATTCATAATTGCATCATCACATTGTACCACGAGCAGTGATGGAGATGTGCCCAGGGTAAGCTGGAAAAGAAAAGGGTCCCCAACCCAGACTGAGAGAACTGAGGTTTCCTGAGATGAGAGCAGTTAAGCTGAGATGCACAGTGACAGGAGGCAGCCAATCAAAGGGGGCTGTGAGGTGTGGAGCACCTTCCAGGAAAAACACAGAGGCAGAAAACAGCGTGGTGTCTATAAAGAACCATAAACAATTTGATGGGAGGCAGAGAGTGCCAGTAAGAAGAGAGGAGAGGAAGAAAGAGATATTTAATATGCCTTTGTGCCATCCAAAATACATAGGAAAATGTATCTTAAGCAGTAGATCCTCCGTAAATTTTTAAAAAAATAAATACAATAAGATAATGCATTAGGATCTCCCTGGTAGCACAGTGGATATAGGAACTGCCTGCTATGCAGGGGACATGGATTCAATCTCTGGTCGGGGAAGATCTCTCATGCTGCAGGGCAACTAAGCCCATGTGGCAGGACTACTGAGCCCACCAGGTGCAACTACTGGAGCCCTTGTGCCTGGGGTCTGGGTACCACAACAAGAGAAGCCCGTGCACTGCATCAAAGAGCAGCCCCTGCTAGCTGCATCTAGTGAAAGCCCATGCACAGCAATGCAGACCTAGCACAACCAAAAATAAATAAATAAAATTATTTTTATAAAAGAATTAGGATTTAAGGGGAAAAAAAGAGAGAAATTAAAAAAAAAAAAGATGATGGACTAAATGTTCTCCAAAGTTCATTACAGTTTCCAAGTCAGTGCTGCTATAAGCAGCAGTGCAAGGCCTCTCTGAGATTTGAGTTCCGAAGGTTATGAGCTTCTGATGGAAGATATTGTCGTTTATTGACTGCCTTGTTCGACTCCTTTGCGACCCTATGGACTATAGCCTGCCAGGCTCCCCCATCCATGGGATTTCCCAGGCAAGAATACTGGAGTGGGTTGCCGTTTCCTAATCCAGGAGATCTTTCCCGCCCAAGTATTGAACCTGTGTCTCCTGCATTGCAGGCAGACTGTTCACTGTCCAAACCACCAGGGCTGCCAGAGCAGAAGGCAAAGAGCAGGAAAGTGGCAGCAATCCCCTGTGATCACCATCTTAGGTGACACAGAGGTAGGATAAGTCATCAAAATCATTACAAAGGGCTTACCCCACAGAAAATGGTTCACAAATTAAGGGCCTTCACGGTGCCTACCCCAAGGCCAATTCTCACAAGGCTATGAGGCTTTTGGATCCACCCTCCCTGTGTGTTCAGTTGCTCAGAGGATCTTCCCAACCAAAGGATCACACCCATGTCTCCTGCATTGGCAGGCAGATTCTTTACTAACTGTGCCACTTGGGCAACAGCTGCCTACAGACCCACGATATCAGAATGCTATACACTGCTGTGAAGTGTTCAACACAGAAACACTAGCAATTGTCTAGGATTCCAGGTATTGATATTTCGTGGCTAGTACTCTTGCCTGGAACATCCCATAGACAGAGGAGCCTGGTAGGCTACAGTCCATGGGGTCGCTGAGAGTTGGACATGACTGAACGACTTCACTTTCACTTTTCCCTTTTATGCACTGGAGAAGGAAATGGCAACCCACTCCAGTATTCTTGCCTGGCGAATCCCAGGGACGGCGGAGCCTGGTGGGCTACCGTCTATAGGATCGCACAGAGTCGGACACGACTGAAGCAACTTAGCAGTAAGGAAATTAGGGGAAGGGGAAAACCAGGAGATGGGAGAATCTTTACCACTTGCCCCTCCCACCTACCTGGACTGGATATTATGGATCTTTGGTGGCTGCAGAATGAGAACAGTGTTAGGTCCCCTGAACTCAGTCACTCCCTATCTAGGAACTGCAGTTCCAAAATAAAAATAAAAATCTTTCAAATTAGAGGAAAAAAAAAAAGTGCTATACCCCAGGATGCCCTGGTTCCTGGGGCACTCAGTGGGTGCTACAGAGTTAGGCAGGGCTGTTTATGCACCATGAGGCCATCCACCAAGAACCACAGGGAGGACTCCCCTGGCAGCTCAGTGGATAAGAATCCACCTGCCAGTACATGAGACATCGGGTTCAATCCCTGGTCCAGGAAGACCCCACACACTGCGAGACAACTAACCCCCGGCACCAAAACTACTGAAGTCGGAGCTCTAGAGCCCCTGCTCTGCAACTGGTGTAGTCCTCACTGGCGACAACTAGAGAAAGCCATACACAGCAACAAAGACCCAGTGCAGTCAGAAAAAAATTTTAAATTAAAAAAAAAACGCAGCACATGGATTCTTCAGGTGAGGTCGGCATGTTAGATCCCACTCACTGCCCCCCCCCCCTTGCTTATTCCCCAAGCATTATCTCCTCCCCAAGGCTACCACATGCCTTGTCTCCCAATTTTGCTCTTTTGTGAAAATTCATGGTGAAACCCTAGGTTTGGGGCACTCCTCGCTGAGACTTAAACTGACCTTGTTTCCATTTATGTCCAGCCTCTCACTGTAGATGTGAACAAGTGATACCGGGGAGGCTCGTCAGTCAAATCTGTCAAACTCTAACTTGTTTAATATTAATAAATAAAACACTGTAACCTACCTTCACTGATTAGGCTTGCCTGAAATTGTTTTTACAATAACGTGCATGTCCTCTAGTGAGATGCTGTTCAGTCAGCAGCATCCAGTTTAAGCTCCAGCCAGTTAAAACTGGCTGAGACCGCGGGCTTTCCAACTGGGCATGCGCTAGTGTCCCTTGGCGCCGGTTTGACGTCAGAGAGCCTCAGATGTCAAACTCCGCCCTCAGAACGTGCTAGTGGCGCCATTTTCTCAACATGAGGCCCCTCAAAGAAGCCCGTGGCTTAGTTGCACCTGCTCAGCAAGTAGATAACCTTTTTTTTTTTTTTTTTTTTACTTCTTTGGCTGTATCTGGGTCTTAGGGGCGGCACGAAGGATCTTTTGTCTTCCCAGTGGGGCTTAGTTGCCTGACCACAGGTGGGATCCCATTTTCCCAACCAGGGATGGAACCCACATCCCCTGCATGGGAAGGCAGATTCTTATCCGCTGTACCACCAGGGAAGTATAATTTTTCTCATTTTTCCATCCATTTAAAAATGTAAAAACTTCTTAGCTCTCAGGCTATACAGAAACAGGTGTCAGGCCAGAGCAATTCCATGCGTACATGCATGAAAAGTTGCTTCAGTTGTGACCGACTCGGCAACCCATGGACTGTAACCCACCAGGCTCCTCTGTCCACTGGATTCTCCAGGCAGGAATACTGGAGTGGATTGCTGTGCCCTCCTCCAGGAGACCTTCTCAATCCAGGGATCTAACCCATGTCTCTTACATCTCCTGCATTGACAGGCGGGTTTTTTACCACTAGTGTCACCTGGGAAGCCCCAGAATGACCCCTGAGATGAACAGAAACAAGTGAAGAAGTACAAAGTAGCTGTTCAAAGAGAGGGGGGACTAGATGGAAAATTAAACAGAGTGAAATACACCAGAAAGTGTGAATATCTCTGGGTACCATGATGGTGAAGTCAAAGAAGGTTCACTGACGAGACAATGTTTCAGTTGAGGCATAAGTGATATACAAAGATAGGAAAGGAAAGTGCTTAGACACTCAGAGGTAAAGTGAACAATGTGGGTGAGCCATGGTAAGGAGACTGGCTCTCAACCTAGGTGTCCTGGGAACCACAGATTTGCACAATGAGAAAGGCTGTTTAAAGCTGGGCCCCAGAAGCTCTATTTCTAAGAAGCTTCACATGTGACTCTGATGTACAACCAAATTAAGAACTCCATATCACCCTAATCATTCCCCCTCAAAGGTATGACTCTGGATTTTCTTCTAGAATCTTCTTGAAAGGGTATTTCCAAAGACCTTTCCCCAACGATGTAGTCTACAGTAAGGACTATTAGCTGGGTCCTAGTCTCACCATCCCACATTCCGCCCGTTTCATGACTGAAGAATGATGAAGATGTCCTGAACCATACAGAAAGCAAACTAGGTGGTTCCTCCATCATTGGCATGACAGGAGTCCTCCTGGTTCTGGGCAAAGTTTCTCTGGAGCTCATTCAAGTGTGGACGCCCTGGAATTTAACAAAGATAAGAATCCATCTGACATTTTATCATATTTATTAAACATGTTTAGTTACTTTGCAATATAAATCCTGTTATCTACTAACAGTTATGATATAGGACTTTCCTGGTGGTCCAGGGGTTAAGAATTCACCTTCCAGTGCAGGGGATGCTGGTCTGATCCCTGGTAAGGAAAATAAGATCCCACATGCCTCAGGGGCAACTAAGCCCACGTGCCACACTAAGAGAGGCTACTGGTGCTGCAATGAAGATCCCTCCAGCTACAACCAAGACCCGATGCAGCCAAATAAGGAAACCTTTTTCAAAATCATGATATAGCCAAAAGCTGTTCATTATGTTTACAAGTGATCTCCTTAGTAAGAATTAGTCAACATCAATTATGATCTGAGAACTCAACTTTTGATTAAATTTGTAGACTTTTTCCCTCCAGGATGAATTCTCTGAAACTCAACAATGTGAGCATTTCATTAAAGCCTGAACCACATTTGGCTATTATGAACAAGAGAAAAAGTACCAGCCTGGAGTCTGAGATCCGAGGTCTGGTTCCAGTCCTCTCCTGCAGTTTTCTTTTCCCTTTGCAGTCCCACATAACCTAACCTGCTGAGCAGACAGATAGGTGGGTGTTCAGTAAATACTTGTTGAACAAATATTCTAGGGTACATTTATAGGAGACAACGAGGGATCTTTTGTGGTGAGGAAATGTGGATGATTTCCGTTTTCTTCCTTCTATTTTTCTGTATTTGCTAAATTTCGAACAAAGCAAATCCCAATCCAAAAGTTCCTCTAGTATGTGGGCATCGCGGCCCCTATGGCAGAAGGTGCTCAATGAATGTCCCTCTTCTATCCTTTCTTTGGAATTCCTGATCATCCACGATGGGGAAGAAAATATTAACTCTGAAGGAAGTCAGGTCATCTCTTCTGGAAAACGAAGATTAAAGCTAGCCTCAGAGGAAGAAATGCCCGCAAGGCCCTCAGCCCTACACGCCAACCCCAAACCGCCTTCCTGGTACCCCCGAACCGGGTAGTATCAACCTGGTGCAGCTCCGGCGACGCGGGAAAGGGAAGCCCTGCCCAGAGCCGCCTCATGCCCAGCCTTTTGCGCCTGCGCGCCCCGCCCCTGGAGCCTCAGCGCAAGGCCGCGCTCTCTCAAGGCTCTGTGAACGCGCAAGCAAAGGCGGCCTGCGAGGGAACGTGCACCCTTTCTCCCCCTGGCGGACAACAGTGGAACAACGGGGCTTGGGAGAGGTTTTAGTGGATAGAGTGCCAGGAGTCGCAGAGGTACGTTCTGGGGGATCCGACTTCGTTTTGCGGCACCTCCCTCTTTCCCCAGTCTTCCTTGCCAGTTCAGAACAAGGGAAAAGGGAAGGGACCAACCTTGAGCCCTTAATATGTGCCAGGCCCTTTGCATCTATTATCTTATTAAATCTTTCCACTGCATTATTAGTTCGATTTACAAAGAATGAAACCGAGACCCAGAGGGGGTGACTTACCTAGAGACACACAGCTAACTAATGATGAGTTTGGGACCCAGGTCTGTGTGCTCCAAAGGTTGACTGCAGCCCTGACCTTTAGGGGTGGGGCCCTGGGCTTGGAGAAACCAGAGCCTGCTTCTCCTCTCTGGCTGAGAAGTCTCTGAAAGAACACCCAGAACCATTTCCACGGTCATTTGAAAGCAGCTTAGCTCGTTAGGCAGGAGAACTTATCAGGCTGGTCCATGTGCCTAGGGCATCAGGCAGGACTCCAGCTACATCCTAAGAACTACAGGAGCTCAGGGCAAGACTTTCCCAGGTATCCCAACACACAGTCCTTTTCCAGGTCCAGGGACAGAGGGAACACAGGAAAGGACCTGGAGGAGTCAAGGTGGAAATCCTCATTGATGAGGCTATCAGGGCATGGCAGGTTAATGTCAGTGCCTACAACTGTGGGATTGTTTAGGGATGATGAGAGAGACAGTTTCTACAACACCCATCTGGTGACCAGACCTTTAGGAGAGAGATACTATCCAGATGATCCTGCCATCTCCTCTTGCCGTTCAAGAGAGACAGAAGTGGGTGGGAGGAGTGAGAATTTGTATAATGAGGCAGAGGCTGCTGGCCTGAATTTCCAAGGCAACCAAGGATAAAACTGTAGAAATGTCCAAAGTGAGGGAGCTACAGATACTTTGGGGCTTCCCAGATAGCTCAGATGGTAAAGAATCTGCCTACAGTGCAGATCTGGGTTTGATCCCTGGGTTGGGAAGATTCCCTGGAGACAGGAACGGCTAACCCACTCCAGTATTCTTGCCTGGAGAATTCCATGGGCAGAGAAGCCTGGCAGGCTACAATCCATGGGGTTGCAAAGAGTCTGACATGACTGTGTGATGCACACATACACATACATACAGAAAGCTGGCTGGCAGGTGGTCTGGATGACTTTGGCTTGTGATCCTGGAGGAGGCGCACAAGTAGTGGCTCTCATTTCTTCTCAGGGCAGCTTTGGAAGAGGCCAGAAATGAGAGGCAGACTCACGTGAGGAGAAGGCAATACGGTTTCTAGAAGGAAAGATGATACCTGACATCCTAAAGGCATGAAACAGTCTGGGCTTCAGTCAAGTTGACCTGAGTTGGACTCCTAACTGTGCCAAACCCCAGTCTTCTTATCTGAGAAATGGACACAAAAAGAATCCCACTTTGCAGTGTTTTAAGAATGATATGCATAAAAGATGCTAGCATGTGTAGCACAGATGAGATTAGTGGGCAATTCTCTGAATAAAATCTAAAGTTCATCACATTTTTAAAAGACTGATCTAGAAGAAGTTGATAAAGTGGTATAAAACATATTTGTACAAGGTAGTCTTGAGGGAAAAATAATCCAACTGTATTTCAGTGATCTGTCTTTCCCATCTCAACTTCCACAAACTGCCTGTACCACTCAGCTTGCTCTGACCTGGAGAGAACTTTGTATTCTATCATTTTCTTGCTCACATTTAGTCTCCTTGACCAGATTACAAACTGCTCAAATAAACACAGTCAACAAACCATCCATTACATTCCAGATATTGGGTCACTGTCAACAGATCCCTGAAGACCTGGCAGTCAAGGTTGCCAAAATAAAGGTAGCCAGCATCATGGTGTGGAAACCAAGAGTAAACATAATCATGGTCTTGTCCAGAGCTGTGGTTTGGCTGCAATTGGGATAATGTCTATGGTTTTGGCTGCTTGCACCTCAAGACAGACATCAGGAAGCTGTGGGCAAGCAGCTCAAATTTTCAAATGGGTGGAAGTGTTTTCCTGAGTACAGGTTGAAAACATGGGGATCTCAGAGCCTGGCCTGGTGCAATCAGAACACGGATATAATTTCCTGCAAAATGTGAACTGTCATGGACGTGCACCTCCAAGCCAGAACATTAAAACAAGCAGGTAGCATGCTTCTTAAAACAATCTTAAGACAAAAATATTACTTGGAATACTGACTGTGCCCTGCCAAATGGGATGAAAACAGGTAGGTGCAATAAGCTTGACCAACACATTCATTATTCAACATCCCGAGATAGAACAGAACCTGGGGAAACTGTGGCTACATGGGCTTCCCTGAGAGCTCAGCTGGTCAAGAATCTACCTGCAATGCAAGAGACCCCAGTTTGACTCCTGGGTCGGGGAAGATCTCCTAGAGACAGGATAGGCCACCAACTCCAGTATTCTTGGGCTTTGCTAGTGGCTCAGACAGTAAAGAATCAGCCCGCAATGTGGGAGACCTGGGTTGGGAAGATCTCCTGGAGGAGGGCATGGCAACCCACTCCAGTATTCTTGCCTGGAGAATCCCCATGGACAGAGGACCCTGGCGGACTACAGTCCAGAGTCGCCGAAGAGTCAGACACGACTAAACACAGGCACAGGGAAACCTTTAAAATAGCTAAGTGACTCAAAGAACCAGAATCAGGCCTTGCTCCCAAATCCCTCCACTTCCTGAGGAACAGCCAGTTGGGTGTTACCAGGCTGAAACTCCCTCTTCCTCCCCTCTCACCCCTCTCTTGCCTCCCTCCAGGACAATGACAGCAGTTTTGGAGACAGACAGAGATGCTGGGTAAGCAAAAAATGAAAGGGATAATAGGAATGAGTTACACACTCTCAAGAGAGAACACATGATATTGAATATTCCAGTAACTGTAATGGAAACACTCTTCTATCTTAACCTGAATGGTGACTGCATGGGTGCACATGCATGCAAAAATTCACTCAGCCATGCTTAAAAGTTCTGTGCATTTTGCTTTGATTATCATCACCACCTCCACTGAAAACCAAAACCGAACAACTACCAGCCACAGGCTCCTCTGTTTGCTAGCTTTTATTGAAGGGTCCCACATCCTCATGGGACCTGAGCCAAACCAGAAACCAGACAGGTTTCCCCAAATATAGCAGGAGGCCTGGAAGGGTGGGTGGGGGGCAATGACTTATGATCCCGCCACACCTCCCTGGAAATGGAAACCCACCACAGACGGACAGACAGACAGACAGGGGCCAAGACGGGGAGACCTCACTTCCCTCTAGGTTCTCTCCTTCTGCCCCGACTTGAAAAGAAAGTCAAACACTGACTACGCAGCACCCCAGCCCCCCACCCACCCTAGCAGCGTTTGTGGGACCTCCTCTGCAGGGGGGGCCCTGAGGCAGCTTCCTGTCGCTCTCCTTCGCTTTGGTTCACTCCTGGCAGCTCCGTGCCCTCGTCCCTCCTCAGCCTCCGGCCCAGTCACCCCTACGTCTTCTATCACCTACTCGGACCTTCTCTCTCTCTCTCTCTCTCTCTTTTCCAGGGCCTCCCTGCCTCTGGGGAAGCAGTGTTCCTCCCAGCGAGGGGCCCCGCCAGGCCCTCTGCCCGGGATGCGGGGCTCACACGGCCGCCCCACTCTCCTTGAGGTCAGGGGCTGAGCGCTGCCGTCTCATCCTCGGGGGTGTAGTGTACGGGGGGTAGCGGGGCCCTGGGGGCCGCTGGGGTGGGTATGGCTGGGGCTGCTGGGGATAATAGTTGTGCTTTTTGGGCTGGAAATGCTGGGGTTCGGGTTGTGCGGAACCCCCTCCCCGGGACCGGGCCCCTCCGTCCAGGGAGTTCCTGCGGGGACGGTGGGACCTGCGGGGACTTGGGGGCCTTCGCATGGAGGTGGCCGGAGGTGGGGTGAGCTCCTCGGGGGGCTGGGGTGGTGCTGGGGACTCCCCAGCCCCCGCCCCCGGCCAGGACTCGCGGTGCTGGGGGTTGCTCTTGAACGGGAAGCGCAGTTTGCAGTCATGAGGGGGCACAAAGCGAGCGGGGGGTCTGCGCAGCCCCCCCCCCCCGGCCCGCGGAGCCCTGCAGTCCCTGCAGCCGCAGCTGCTCCTGCTTGAGCCAGCGGAGGCGGCCCCGACGGAACGCAGGGTCCTCCTCCATCAGCCTTGATACCCGCTCCCAGCTCGACAAGGGTGGCGAGGAGGGCCGGGCGGGGGGCGCTCGGTCACTGGGGGCTTCCTCCTCTGCTGCCTCAGACCCTTGGGGCTGGGCCCACGTGGTCTCACCAGCTTCTTCATTCTCATCCTCATGATCCTGGGAGGGGGAGGGGTGAAAGGAGACGGGGGTCGTGAGAAGAATGGCCTCCTGAGGACATACAGGTTCGGGAGGACATGTGGGAAGGCCCTGGAATGGGTGGATGTCCAGGGTCCTGAGAGGGTCCTGGGATTGAGGAAGCTGGAGGGACACTGGTTTAGGAGCCCAGACCCAGAGCTGGGTGGTCAGACCCAGTCCATGTCAGCCACCTCCAAGCTGTGGGTCTGAGTCGTTGGCTTGTAAACTCTGTGCCTCTGTCCTCACGTGCAAGATGACGTCAAAAATGACAGTACCTATGACACAGGGCTGCTGTAAAACTACATGGGAAATTCCACAAGCCTCACCTAGCAGGCACTCAGCAAATATTGCTGAGTAAATGACATGCCCTGGGGATACAGCAGTCAGTAAAAACGGAAGAAAAATACCTGCCATCATTTCAGTGGAATGACACAACTGACAAATAAATGAGACAAATATATAGCATGGTACGTATGCTATACTTCCATAAAAAGTTGAATGTATGTATTCAAGTTATTTAATATATATTATTTATATTATGTAGTATATAGAGTACCATGCTGTAGATTTTATATAAGTACAAAAATACATATTCACATGGAAAAGACAACAAGGAGAGGGGACAGGAGGCTAGGGTGGGAGTAACTGCAATGAAAGAACAGAAGAGGTTCACTGAAATGTTACCATTTTAGTGAACACCTCCTGAAGGAAGTAAGGGGTGAGCTATATGGTCTCAGTGAGGAAGGGCATTCTAGGCAGAGGGAACAGCAGGCACAAAGGCTTTGAGGCAGGAGTTCAAAGAACAGCAAGGACCCAAGGGTTTGGAGAGGGGAGAGCGAGGAGACAGGGGTAAAGGTTGCATGTGGAGTTGTAAGCCTTCAACAAGCATGACTGTCTTCATGACCAGCTGCCTGTCATCCTCCTTCAGCAGGCAAGCGGGAATACAGCCGAAATTCTGTCTGTTGTGAGTAATCCCTATAGGTAGCATGATGCCTGGCACACAGTAAACACTCAACTCTTGTTGAGTGAATACATGCAAAACAGGGGTAGGTGGTAACACTATGGCTTACGGGGCCACTGTGAAGATTTACACGGTGACACAGAAGTGCTCAGTACAGCGGCCACCAGAGTCGAGGGTCACCCAGGAGAGGGGTGGTTCTAAGAGTGAACAGTATGTGAACACCCACTGAGTGGTAACGTAAGGGATTGTACCCTTTATATCAGTGGTTCTCAAACTCTACTGCACTTCAGAACTACCCAGGCACTTGTTATAAATGCAGATTCATTTCTAACCCCCAAAGATGCTGCTTCAGTGGGTCTGGGGCAAAACCCAGGAATCTGCATTTTATTTTTTTATTTTTATTTTAAATTAAGTTTATTTATCAAGAATCTGCATTTTCAATTAGGGTCCTGGTGGTTGTGAGGCAGGTGATTCACAAACTACGCTGAGAAGAGCTATGTTAAACTTCAATAAGATTCTTTTAAAGGCAGAGGGGAAAGGAGGTTGGACTCCGTAGTGGGAGGTTCCAGTTCTTACAGGGGAGGACAGCGGGCAGGGAGGAAAGCGGGGAGAGGCCGGGCAGGCCTGTCCTACCTGGGTCAGGGGGATGACCCTCTCCATTCGAAGCATGCGGTCCCGCAGGGCCTGCAGCTCGCGGTCTTTGGTGCTGTTCTGCAGCTTCACCTCCTGCAGGATCCCTGTCAGCTTGTCAATGTGAGCCCGCAGGTCCTCCACCTCTGCGCCGCGGGCTCCCTCCTCACTGCCGCCGCCTCCACCTCCGCCACCTTCTTCTTCGCCCACCGTGTCCCAGACATCCCGGGCCACGGCCCTCCAGGCATCCCCGGGCCCCTCGGGCTTGCCGTACGTGCGGCAGAGCTCCCGCATCTTGAGGGCGGCCAGGGCCTCGATCTCCGCCCGCCCATGGCGGAAGTCAGCCAGGGCCACCTCATAGCAGATCTCCTTCACAGCCTGCATCTTCAGGTCAGCCATGGTGGCCCAGCGGGGGTCTTTGCCCTGCAGCCGCCTCCGCTGGGGGATCTGGTACACCCTGCGGGGGGCCCTGCGCTTGCCGCTACTGGGTAGGCCACAGCGCTTGACGATGGTCTGGACCGTGGTGGGGGGCAGCTGCTCGCGCAGGGATGAGATGAGCCGCCAGCTCTCTTCGCAGGAGCGCTTGTCGGAGTCATCCCCACTGTCAGAGTCTGCGTACTGGGGACAGAGAGAGAGGAGACAGGCAGGGAGATGGCTAAGGACTCCTTAGAGCCATGCATTTCAGCAATGCGAAAACACGGTGGTTAGAACTGTGCAGTGTGGGGCACAGGGCTTGATCTCTGCTTGTGTGCACAGCGGAGGTGATGACAGCACCTCCCCACAGGTACCTTTTGAGGATTACCATACTTGATGGAGTGTGTGGTGTGGTGGCTGGCACAGAGGAAGTGAGTATAGCTAATAAGCTGCAGCCATGCCAAGTGTGGGTTTCATGTATATATCACTCAGGACGAGATTAAAGATTTAAAAATAAAGTCCGAGGGACTTTCCTGTTGCTCCAGTGGTTAAGAATCCTCCTTGCAATGCAGGTGACACAGGTTCCACCCTTGGTTGGGGAACTAAGATCCCACGTGCCATGGGTCAACTAAGCCCATTTGCCACAACTAGAGAACCTGTGCACTGCAACAAAAGATCCCACATGACACAACTAAGACCCAGTGCAGCCAAATAAACACATATTTTAAAAAGTAAAAATAAATTCAAAGAACAATCTTAAATAAGTTAACACCTCGTGGGTGCATACTCAGTCGCTTCACTCATGTCCGACTCTGCAACCCCATGGACTGTAGCCCACCGGCTCCTCTGTCCACAAGATTTTCCCGGCAACAATACCAGAGTGGGTTGTCAAAATCCTCTAGGGATCATCCCCACCCAGGGATCGAACCTGAGGCTTCTGCATTTCCTGCACTGCAGACGGATTCTTTACCACTGAGCCACCAGGAAAGTGACAGCACAAGTGATAAAAATCATACAAGAGGCCCAGGATCAGCGAGAGTCCGGGAAGCCCCAGTCACCTGGGAGGAACTCTCGCTCCTGGGATGTATGGGTTCTTCCCTGGGTTACATTTCTCTCCTGTCTCCTCCTAGACACCACCTCTACCCCCCAGCCCAGAGCCACTCCATACTCTGACTCAGTGGGAATCAGGCTGAAGTGCTGCCAGCCCACCTCCCGCCCGCCTGCCTGCACTCCACGACCCCCCACCCTCGTGTTCCCGTCGCACCCCTGCTGGCCTCTCACCAGCCGCTGCTGCTCCAGAAGAAGGTCAGCCTCTTCCTTTTCCTTTCTGTACTGGTTCTCCAGATCCTGAAGCCTGGAGTTGGGTGGGAGGGGAGGCAAAGCTGTGAGGTTCAGCAGCCACCTCAATGGGGCATCTAACAACAGGAAGATGCTGGGAGCTGGGGGCCTGGGCGGGATGGCCAGGAGGGCCTGGGGCCTCCTGAACACCCTCCCCACGCACCTCTTCTCCATCTCCAGCTTGATGTCGATGCCTTGCTGCTCCAGCAGTTCCTTCTGAGCAAAGTTCCAGTCAACGGGCTCGGAGGGCGGTCCTGGGGGTGGGGGGACCCCTCGCTCCCGCTCCAGCCGTGCCTGCTCCGGGTGATTGAAGCGGAACACGTGGTTCTTGCCCATCACGATCCTATTCCCTGGAGGAGGGACGATGGAGATGTAGGCTCACTCCCCAGAGCAGCACCCCTTCCTCACGCCCTAGGTGTAAGGGGCCTTGCCCACCAATCGAAGGAACCCACACACCATCTCTTCCTTCATCCCAAGTCCAGGAAGTCAGAGCCAAGGCTCCCCCAGTTGACCCTGGGAACTGCCCTGTCCCTGAGAGTCACAGGAAGTCAGGAGCTGGGCATCCTCTTCCTGTTGCCCTGAGGCAGCAAGACAAACCAAACCCCGGCTCCGCTCCCCTTCCCAGTCGATCTTCATATCCCACACTGTCTCCTATTTATTTCTGAGTCCTGCCCAGGATTCACCCACGAAGCTCTTCCTTGCACAGCCAGGCCCCTCACTACACCCTCCTCTACCTGACTTCAGCACCACGGGCTCAGTCACAAGTTTCCCATTGACATAGGTCTCAGCTCCTTCACAGGGCTCCAGGGTGACCACCACTGAGGCAGGAAGAGAGGAGAAGGAGGGATCAGACTCCAAGGGAAGAGGGGTAAAGTCACAGATTCCCACCCTGCATTCCCCCCAAAACACACATGCACCCCAGTTCCACCCTCCAGTACCTGTTGGGGGTGCCATGGCCCCTCTGGTGGCAGGCAGCATGGGAAAGGAAGAGCAGAAGGAGGGTTAGAGCCCCAGCTGCAGCTCCCACGAGCCTCGGCGGTGGTGGGGGGGTGGGTGCTGCCTGTTCACCCTCCACCAGCCTCTCCAGCAGTGGCTTAGCAAGCCTGGAACTCTCAGAGGACGTGGTCTCTCAGGTCCAACTGGTCGGTGGGCCCTGTCTGTCATTCTTGCCATCCAGACGACAACTCACTCCCTCCTTCCCAAACAACACTGTGCCTAGCCAGGTCTGGATTCCTCCGGCAGGCTCCTAGCCCCACTTCTGTCTGATGCAGCTTGCAAATTGCTACCTGACTAATCCTCTCAAGCCACAGTCCACAGATCTCTATCTTCATGGAATGAGAGTCAAGTCAACCCAAGCCACAGTCTATCAAGGTGCTCCTTGTACAAATCACAGAACCTTCCTCTTGTGGGACACAAAGATGCCTGAGGCAGCTCCCTGTCCTCAAGGACAAGTGCCCCATGGTCAGGGGGCCCTGAATTTCAAAGACCCAGACTCTGTGACTCCTTAGTGGAGGGACACTGAGCAAGTCACCTGGTCTCTCAGAGCTATACAATGGGATAACAAAGTCTTTCCAGTACAGAGTGGCTGAAAGGCTCAAACATAGTGATGCACGAAAATGAGTTATTTATGTTACAAGGAATAGAGAAACCAGAACAAATGGTAACGTAAGGCAAAGATGAACCTATGGGTACTGTGGGAGAACAAAAATAGCAAAGAGGAACTTGGCTTAGGGGCAGAGGACTGGAAATGATCATGGGAAAGTACTAACTTTTGAGTTGATGCTCGAAGGGAAACTCAGATCAAAGGGCAGAAATGATGGAGAAGATGGCAGACAGATGGAAGAAAATTTGTGTCCAAGCCCAGCCTTGGAAGGTGGTGGCAGAGGAGAGGAGAGATGACTATAAGGCCATGAGCTAGCTATTTTGCCCTTACTTCCCACCACGCCCCAAATTCATCCATCCATACCACAAATATACTGGGCCCTTATAATACACCAGGCACTATTTTAGGTCCTGGAAATACAGGAGATAAAAAACATAATTGCTTCTCATACAGACATCACTTCTACTTGGTAAGACGATAAACAAGTAAGTGAGCAAATAATCTAAAGTCAGGGTTGGGTGGTGATAGTTGTAATGGAAGGAAATGGGGCCAGGAGAGAACCCACGTGAATCCACAGAGATCTGAACTGAGGCAGCCAGGACTCACAGCTCTGGCCCTAGAGCCAGCCATGCTGCATCTCAACCCAGTTCTCCCACCTGCTAGCTGTGTGTGACACGCTCAGTCGTGTCGGACTCTTTTGCAACGCTGTGTGCTACAGCCCATCAGGCTGCTCTGTCCATGGAATTTTCCGGGTAAGAATACTGGAGTGGGTTGCTATTTCCTCCTCCAGGGCATCTTCCCGACCCAGGGATTGAACCTGGGTCTCCTGCACTGCAGGCAGATTCTTCACCATCTGAGCCACCAGGGAAGCTAGCTGTGTGGTCTTGGGCAAATACCCCAACCCCAGGAACCTCAGCTTCCTCACCTGTGAGCCATATGAGAAAATACAATGTACACGGTAAGTAATAACTATGTTTCCATGTTCACAACTGCATCCCCGCGGCCTGCGCTTCTCAGCCTGTCTTTGGTCTTAAGTCTGTTGTTAAGAGCAAAGGCCCAAACAGACTAACTCTTTACACAGCCCCCATCTTTGGGGAGGGCTTCCCAGGTGGCTTAGTGGTAAAGAATATGCCTGCCAAGCAGGAGACTCAGGTTTGATCCCTGGGTTGGGAAGATCCCCTCGAGAAGGAAATGGCCACCCACTCCAGTATTCTGGCCTGGGAAATCCCATGCATGGACAGAGGAGCCTGGTGGCCTAAAGTCCATGGTGTCGCCAAGAGTCGGACATGACCGAGCGACTAAATAACATCTTTAGGGCACAGAACAGCCGCTGTTTTCACTGTGATGTAACCAATGTGTGCCTGTCTTCTTCCCACACACACTCTGAGCTCCCCCTCAAGGGTGGGTTGGCTCCAAGGGCCTTCTGTGGTTTCGGTATCACCCCAGAACACAGCTTGAGGGAACCGCAGAACAGGAACTCAGCACTCACTCACTAGGCTGAACTGATTTAACAGTTCACAGCTCGCAATGCCGGAAGCATGTGCTGCCACTGGGGACCTAAACCAGGCAATAATCCACTGACCCTGAACTGGAATGGAAGCCCACCTGGCAGGTGTTCAACCTGAGCTGCAGGCCGCGAGAAAGCGTCTTTTCTTATTTTAAAACACGCTCTGATATGCCCGTCTCCCATCCCCCTACCCTACCCCCTAACCCCCACCCCGCGCTGAGGCACACAGGACCAGCTCCAGGTGACAGACAGCTCAGGTGTGACACGGCATGGACGCCAAGGACTCAGGTATGACACGGCCAGCCTCCCTGCCCAACTCGCTTCCCAGAGTTCCACTTCACTCAGGCCCAGTTGAACACAAATCAGTCCATTAAAAAAAAAAAAGACTAAACCAGAACAAAATGTGACCTCAGAACACACCCTAAGTGGTACTTCACCACTAGTGTTGTGGTACTACCTGTCAGACACACTACTACCTGAGGGCTCGTGATTCCTAAAAGCTTTTGCTGCTGTGGCCAGAAACAGCTAAAAGCCTCTGAAAGTTTTAGAGCCAAAAGAATACACACGTCAACTAACTGCCTAGAACTTTTGCATTCATAGCTGGACAGGTAAGCAGGTTTTCAGAGATAAATTCAGATATCCCACTGAAAAAATACAAGTTTTCATAAAAAATGACCAAGGTGCTATTTGAGGCTAAAAAATCAAGCAAGAGGGCTGGATCTCCTCTTCCCCAAAATCTCACCCTTTGGAGCCACAGTCTCCTGTTTCTGCCTTGGGGACCTTCACCACCCCTGCCCCTTGTAAACACTCTGCAACCTGAGGGTGGGTGAAGACAGCAGGGCCCCCACAGCTGACCAGGAGCTCGAAGCCCCTCTCAGGGTGGACACGTCCCTCTCACACAGCCACACTCCCAGAGCCCGACCCAGGCCTCTGCATTCAGCATGAGGGAGCGCTCTCTCTCCTTGTCTGGCCACTCCACTCTCACCCCCTCAGCCATTACCTTCTCCATCTGACTGAGGGAGGCTCCGGAACAGGCAGTGTTGCTCCCGGATGAACTGCCCGGTCAGCTTGATGTCCACATTGACCTGGCCGACCCTGGGGAAGCAATGGCCAACATTTTCTGAGCATGTGCCAGTCATACATATGCCAAGCCCCTTCTGAACCAAAACATTCATCTGACTCCATCAACCAAGTATGCTGCTGCTGCTAAGTCGCTTCAGTCGTGTCCGACTCTGTGCGACCCCATAGACGGCAGCCCACCAGGCTCCGCCGTCCCTGGGATTCTCCAGGCAAGAGTACTGGAGTGGGGTGCCATTGCCTGCTCCTCAACCAAGTATAATTATCCCCATTTCACAGATGAGGAAGCTGAGGTTCAGAGAGATAAGTAACTTGCCCAAACTCAGGCAGCCCGGCAGTGGTGAAACTGGGGTGTGAGCTCAGATCTGCCTGACTCCAAGCCTGCATCTGTTATGTACTGTTATGTAGCAAAGGAGGAAGGGAACCTGCAGCGAGGTGGATGCTCTCAGTCTCAGTTCCCATATCCTTCCCATGATGAGCACCAAGGACAGCTGAATAGCCTGTGGCGGAAGAGGAAGTAACACTCCCGCCCATTTACCTCCAGGAGGTGACCTTGGAGGCTCTGAGACCTGAGGGTTCATTAGCATTAGCCAGTGAAGCCACCTGCCACGTGGGCACTGTCCCTCAACAGCGTGGGGCCAGGGTCATGTTTCCCTTCACTCCCCTGACCCCAAGGGAAGGTTCCACTAAGTGATGCCTAGGTGATGGTGCTGCAGGGTAAGAACATGGTGGTCAAGTTCCCACCTGCTCTCTGCCCCAGGAGATCAGGACCCAGCGGCACCAGCACTGGGCTCGTTTGGTCCCAGGAGGCGTGTCACCCCCACCAAAGGTAGGCTCAGCCGGTTCTCAGGAAGCCCAGAGAGCTAGCAGGGCTGCAGAAGAGCTGACCTGAGACCCAGAAGGTCCCCATGAGGTCACTAGGAAAGGCAGGTCCTTCTGCAACCAACCTCCAAAAAGAGAGACTGCCCCACAGGCCCAGAGCAAAGGCTACCTGGTGACGCCATCTTTGATGTGGTAAAGCAGACACTCAGACATCAAGGGGTCTTCATTCAGGTTCACCAGGTGCGGAGTCTGAAGGGGAGGAGGCAGCAGTCAGCAGAGGGCCGTCAGGAGGGAGGGAAAGCACTCTGGCAAACACCTGTGCAGGTGAGCTCTCCCAGCTCCTGCTGCCACTTATCTGACCCACCCTACCCTCTCCTCACACACAAGACACCTCCACCCTTCTAGCCACTCCCCAGGCCCCACCAGTTTCCCTGCAGGAAACCTTGGCAGCTACCTGCCTTTGCCCTGCTTTACCTCTGGCCCCAGGCTCATCATTTCTTCCTCCAAAATACATCTTGCCACTTATGGGGGTGGGAGGGGAGGTAATGAGAGAGGACTGCTCAGTCCTCTCCTGCCCATACCTCAAGCCCACCTGACTCGAGTCTGCTTTTGCAGCCTGTACCTCTGGGCCTCCTCCACGGCAGGGCCCAGCTTACTTAGCCCAAGCCCCTTTCTAGGGTGTCCTCTCCCCTTCCGAGCCCTCACTCCTGAAGCAGGGCTCCTACATCCCTGCCTGTCCTCCTGCCTGCAACAGCCTCCCTCCTGGCCCTACCCCCACCCGTCAAAATCATTCATTTCCCATCCCTCTCAGTCTGTCTCAAATGCCACCTCTTCCACGAAGCTTTCCTAAGCCTTCCACCTGAACACAAGATCCCCTGCCTGTTCTCCAAGGAGTTACTGTGGCCCTTCTAGGTGCAAGACCCTACTGAGGCCCCAGGCAGGACACAGAGTTGAGCCAAACCCAAATGCTGCTGTCATAAAATCAGAGTCAACATGGGAGATAAGATTGGGCATGGAAACACCATCCCAGGTGAGACACGCATGTCTCATAGTAGACTTTCTGAACTTCTCATTCCCTCACTTGGCTCATTCATTCATTTATCCCATTGTATCCTGGAAGGGGCTTATACACAAAGATGAGTACAGTGAAGACCAATGGGAGCTCAGGCAAGTCAGGAGAACTTCATGGAAAAGGCAGTATGGGAGCTGGTCTCTGATGATGAGGAGGACGTGGACATGCAGAAGAAAGGAGGGGTCTGAACAAAGGCAAGGAAGCCGGAAAGCACAGGGTACAGGGGGAAACATCCAGCAGTCGAGGCCCCATGTTTCTCTGGGAGTTCCCCTGAACAGGAAGCCCAGGACTACGTCCATGGTGGGTGCGATGAGTATCTATCTCCGATCCTCCACCAGGCCCCTCAACAATCATTCTCCAATACCTGCTCTTCTCAGGAAGGACGGTCCCGCCCCTCTCTACCCTGCAGTGTCTGACCTCCCTGGGAATGGCAAACACTGATGGGCCCTAGAAGCAGAAAGCAATCTGCCCCCTGGGAGAGGAGACACGATTTAGGACAGTGCTTTTCAATCTCTGTTCAGCCCAGGAACCCTTTGTTCACATGAAACCTTACCGAGAAGCCTAACACATCAAGCAGATAAGCAGAGAGCTGCTCAGGTCGAAGTGGGGGTGGGGGACCCACAGTTCTGTCCTGCTCCCCACTCCACCTACCTTGGCCCCATGAAGGAAGCTCCCAGCCAGGTTTGAAGACGACCAACTTAAGACCTTAAGCCTGGGGCGAGGTCCCAGAATGAGGGGGCTTTCCTGAAGGTTCCTGGCTCTCCCCAGGACAAACTGGAGCTTTGGCCCTAAAGACCCAATTCTTCACTGGACCTTTCCTAGGCTGGAGTCACTCCCACTAAACCTGTTTCTCCTGTGAGTCTAACAGCTTTTTCTCTGAAATCCACATGACTTTTAAACGCATGAGAATGGGTTCATCTTCACCACCAGGAGAAAATGCAAAAGTTACCTCCTCTAAGACATCTTTTTTTTTTTTTTTTTTACCAATCAGATTGGCAAAGATGAAAAAGGTGAAGAGGGTGAATGAACGTGGACTCTCAGATATGTTGTTCTGGGAGTCTAAGTAGGCATGGTTAATAATCTCTGGAGGCAAAACAGATCAAAATCTGACTGTTGGACCCCAAATCTCCACTTCTAGGAATTTGTTCTACAGACCACAAATTATTTGTAAGACTATCTTCTACAACACTGTTTATAGTATCAGAGAATGGGAAATGACCTAAATATCCATCAGTAGGAAGCTGGTTAAAAAAAAAAATTTATTTGATGTCTATACAATAGAATATCCTGACACTGTGGGAAAGTAAAAAAACAATAGCAGACAAAACTATGATGCATTGTTATGTGAAAAAAATAACATGTCAGGTATGGAACCACTGCTGCTGCAAAGAGAGAAGTGTGCCTAAGTATGTGGCTGATTTTCTATCACACATGTTTGCACGCGCAGAGACGACCTCTAGAACACAGCAGAAACTGCTAACAGGGTTAGCATGCCCACCCAAGGGTGCTGGTCCTCCCAACCCATCCCTTGGGGGGTCCAATTTCCTAGCAACGCCTCCTTCCCCAGGACCTAAAGCCCCTGTCCCTCATTGCTTAGCTCTTCCCCCAGTCCAGCAACTGCCTCCGGGAGGGGAAGCTGAGGGTGAGAAGGAAGGTTTCCTTTTCACTCCACATACCTCACCACATGTGAATGCCACCTTTACAAGAACGAAACAAAAGCCCCTCCCATTGGTCCCAGGCTTGAGCAGATGGCATCTTGTGCTGTGAGAACCCTGTCAGTCTGTCCATCTCTCCTGACTTCTCCCCAGCCCTGCAGCTGTGGTAGAAGGTCCAGAGGTACCCGGCACCCCAAGGTGATGGATGGGCAAGCCACACTGAGAGCCTCTTTCCAGCCCCTCCTCCCAGGTGTAGGCCTCTCGGGGACCCCAAAACCCCAGGTACCTAGCCCCAGATCTGACCCCTCAGCCCTGAAGGCCACCCTCCATCACCCATGGACAGCTCTCTCGCTCCCTGGGCTGAGCCTCAGGCAAACCCTTCTCCTCTGTTTGGATCCCAGTTCAGTGGTCCCTGCTTGCTCAGTCTCCCAGATGCCTTGTCCACCTGAAATTCGGAGGGGTCTCCTTCCAAAAATCCACCGTTTGGAAGAGGTGTGTCACTCTTAGGGCCCAGTCCTATTATGCTTGGTACCAAGGCCCAGACAGGCATGGCTCCCTTCCAGCGCTAGGACTGGAAGTTCCTGCTCTGCTCACACTGGCCCCAGTACAGCTGCACTGGCCCCAGTCCACTCTGGTTGGTGGGTCCTTGTGCTGTGCTGGTTGTTACAGGTTCTGAATATCATTCCTCCCTCCTCCAACTGAGTCTCATCACTCCTGCCCTGCTTCCTTCCTTCCTTCCTCACCAGAGACTTTCTGAGCTCTAACTACACCGCCGGCATGTGCCAGGCCCCACTCTGGCGACAGAATTCCACATTTGCTCAGCCCTATGTTTTCCCTGCGCCCATCACCCCATCCATCTTTCAGGCTACACTTTCCAAACCGCCTTCTCCCGGAAACCAGGTTCCACAAGTCTCCAGGCTGCACTGATACGTCCATCTTTAAATCTTTTGCTGCCTTTCCAATCAACATCTTACAATTTAGCGCTCATTCTTCCTCTATTCTTTCACAGTCTTGTCTTCCCAAACTAACTTTTCAAAACTTTATTTTTTAGGTTTGGGGCTTTGTTTGTTGAGTAGGTATCACACGCACAGGGTTGTTGTTTAGTCGTTAAGTCATATCAGACTCTTTTCGATCCCATGATGGTAGCCCGCCATACTCCTCTGTCCATGGGATTTCCCAAGCCAGAATTCTGGAGTGGGCTGCCATTTCCTACTCCAGGGGATCTTCCCAACCCAGGGATTGAACCTGCATCTCCTGCATTGCCGGCAGATTCTTTTTCACTGAGCCACCAAAAGTAGGTCACATGCACGGGGTATAAAATCCAAATGATACAGAAGAGCACACCGTGGAAAAGTCACTTTCACAATCAACCTGTATTCTCCTCAGCCTCTCCCTTCCCCTGGGATAACCACCATAACCAGTTTCTTATGAATCCAGAAACACGCGCTATGCATGAACTCACACACGTGTGTGGGCTTCTGTCTGTCAATACCTAGGTCTTCCCTAGCATCCTTCTGTGGTCCCTAGATGGACGGAGAAGACAGGGATGGCCTGATAACACAGACAGCAGGTGGCAGGAGTGGGGACAGAGATGATGGAGGGCCAATTCAGAGACCTCAGAAAGCAGAGTTAGAACTCACTACCCTGCCACCCCAACCCTCTTCTCTCAGGACCCAGAGTCTCCCAGGCCTCCTCACTCGGCCCCTCACTCACCTTCTTTGGAGAGAAGACGCCCACGGTTCCCCCGTCTTCCCGGACAGCCACCCCCATCTCAGCCAGCAGTGCTTCTCTGTAGGCACAGGAGAGGCAGATATTGGTCTTGTCCTCAGGACCCACAAACCCGTTCCAGGAAGGGCATGACCTCCCCCCCGCCACCCCGCTCCTTCCGGGGCTCCAGCTGTGGGCCCCATCCCCACACCTCTCCATCCTCAAGGCCTCCGTCTTACGGAGCTTCTCCTCCCAGGTTTCATTCAGCTCGGCGATAATCTTCTCTGTTTCCTAGGGGCACAAACAGGCAGGGATCAGGACAGTCCGGAACAAGCCCTCCCAGGGGGCCATGCTACTCCCAGGATGCCTTCTTCCTCATGGACCCTGGCTTTGGAGAAAAAACTCCCAGCAGCCCCCAAACCCTACCCCTTGTCTGCTCCAGCATCCCACCTGCAGTCTCTCCATGGCCTCCTCAGGCCCAATCTGGGGCTCGGCATTAGGGGAGAATGAGGGCTCCAGCTCCCCATTGTGAGCTTCTGGGGATGAGGGCAAAGCTGGGGCAGAGGGTGACGACAGAGCCGGCAAAGCACCTTCGGGATTTCCCTCGTCCACCTTCCGGCCTAGGAGGAAGAAAGAGGTAAAAGGAGGCTAAGGAAAGATGCATCTGATGAGAGATGGAGATCTCACAACAGACTAGCCTGTAAGGACTACAGAAGACATGTGGTCCACCCCCACCAAGTGGGGAGCCTTCCTACTACAGCCTTGACGAATGGACCCTGAGTCTCTGCTTGTTCCCCTCCAGTGATGGAGAGCTCATTACTGAATAAGGCAGCCAGTTCCTTCAACTGTTAGATGACTTGCACCATCAGAAAGTGCTTTGCTGTGTTGAGCTGAAATCTGAAATGTACCTGTTTCTAGTTCTGCCTTCTGGGATGAAAGGGACTACACTGTCTTTTTTTCTTGCGCAAGACTACCCTTCAAATGTGCAGAGGCCAACATCACATCTACCTTCTCTTCCCAAAAACCCTTATTCTCCCCATCATGCCCCTGAACACCCTGACTCCTCAAAGGGATGGACCCCAAGACTGAATGCAGAATTAACGCTGGACACAGTTAACATGGATCACAGATTCTCTAATACAGATGCCATTTCAGGGTAGAGAGGCACAGCCTCACATTTCAGAAATTACTCCAAGTTAACTGTTATTAAGTTTACGATCAATTTAATTCTCAATGTTTTACAAGAATTTCTGTCAAAGCAGATGCCCAGCAGTCTATTCTTAATGACTTCCTGTGTAAGTCACAAATGCATGACTGGATATTTACTCCTGCTCCTGTCATTTCAGTAGTTTCAGGAGCCTGTCAAGGTCCCTCTGAATCCTGCCTGCCCCTCCTCGGGAGGACCTGTCCTTCCCAGCTGTCACATCTGAAGGCATGATCTGTCACGTCTCCACATCTGCAGCTAAGTCATGGGGCACATACGGGCTTTTCTGGGTAGTGGTCCCTGCCTGGCTCCAGGTCTGGACAAAGGCAAATCAGGAGGGATGAGGTGGGCCCAGGGGCCTCCCAAGCCATTCCTCCTGGAGGCTCACCTCCCAGGGCCGAGGCGGAGAGCCCTTGAGCCATGAGCAGCTCCCGCAGCCGGGCCACCTCTTCCTGCAGCTCCCGGATCAGCCGGGCGTTAGGGTCTTCATTGATAATGGCGTTGCAGCGGATCTGCTTGGTGCGGTCAGCATACCTGGTTGAGGAGGGAGGAGCGGGACCGGTGAGGGCCAGACACGGGAGACCTTGGTCTGCTGCCTGATGCCCTCTCTCCCTCCCAGGTTTCCTCACAGTGGGATAGAGTTGAGGGTCAGCCCTCTCTCATGCACAGGCTCCTGAGCTACCAGCCTCTGAGCTCCTGGCACTTCTCATGTCCCGCCCCAGCCCTGCCAGAGCCCCACCTGAGGGTACTAAGAGTCTCTTCATAATTGATGTCTGCGGGGCTCAGGGCTGCAATCATTGCTGTGCGGGAATTCCCACCTGTGAATGGAAAGCACAAGAAAGCTTAAGCTGGGAGGAGTTCTAAGAAAAGTCAGACTGGGTCTCAGGGGCAGGGGGCCTCACTGCCCAGGGAGGGGTCTGAGAGGGTCACTGTTCAAGGTAAGGTGAAGCTAAGAGTTGGTGAAGCTGATCATGAAACTGACGGTCAGGGGAAGTGGGGACATCAGACATCTGTGGGATGGTCAGAGGTCAGGGAGAGGAGGGTGAAGTCAGAGGTGGCTGTGAGGTGTGAGGGGTCACAGGGAGCCCCAGGTCAGTGAGGCCCTCGGCTTGGCAGGGAGGGTGTGGCCTTGATCTCGGCATGAGGACACTGTCTAAAGGATGCCCCGGGCTCAGGCGGGGAGTCAGGGGACAACTGGAGTACTTGAGGTCCCAGGGGTGGCAGTGGGTCTGGTCAGATGCATCAACAGGGGTTAGCAGGACTGGTGGCAGGGTTGGCAGAGAGAGAGAGAGAGAAGGAGTCCCTCACCCAGATTCTCCTTGAGCAGCCAGGTGAGCACAGAGTCCCTGTAAGGGATAAAATCCGACTTCCGCTTCTTTGATTGCTGAAGGACGAAAGGGGGAAGGGGGGTCAGGATGGCCACCCACTTTGTTCACTTTCCCAGAGCCCCTTCTCTTCCCACGCCCAGCTCTCACCATGTCCGCAAGGGCCGAGATCACCTTCCCCAGAGTGGTCAGGGACTTGTTGATGTTAGCGCCTTCCTGGTGAGAGGAACATGGGGAATGAGGCCTTTTTCTCCCACTCTGATCCCCTTCACCCCTCCTCCCCAGAGCCAGAGCCCCAGGTTACAAGTAGAGACTACCGCCCTCAGCGCCCAACCCTGCCCTGTCCATCCCTCCCAAGCGCCTCACCTTTAGGCGCATGCCCCGGGCCCCTGAGGAGTCAGCCCGCTCACTGCCAGCAAGGTCCACCAAACTGATCTTACTGACCTGGTCAGAGGAAGGAGGCAGAGGTGACTGGACAGTTAGTGGGGGATGGAGGGGGAATAGATAAGAAGACAGTGAGGGCTTAGTTACTTGTCCACTTGTTAATTTATTTGTCTACGATGTTCACATGCCCACTGTGAGCCAGGACAAGGCACAGTACGCTCCAAGCCCTGCCCTGATGAATCTAGCAAGAAGGACAAACACTCAAACAGGAGATTGTATCCCAGTGATCTGATGGAGGAAGCACAGGGCAGGGGCTGTGGAAGCCCAGAGGAGGCCCTCGACCAAGCCTGGGCAGGGAGGGAGGACACAAGGCCCACTGATCTCATCTCTGTCTCTGTGACAAGGCGGGAGGGGGGCCCTACCTTCTCTGAGTCCAGTCCAGTGAGCTGGTCGTGACAGCGCTGTGTGAAGACAATGGTGAAGACAGCATGGGAACGGCTGCTGGTCTCATTCATGTTGGTGGCAGCCACCGTCCTGGGTGGGGAGGGAGTGGTCAGTGGGTCCCGCCCCACACCTTCCTAACCCCGGCTTCCTTATCCCTCCATCCCGTCAGCCTGCCTCACCGCGCCTTATTGCCACAGTCCATGAGGTCAGCAATGTCAGCGTAGGAGGTCACAGCCAGTTTAGACAGGTCCTGCACGTAGGGGCCCAGGATGGGGTGCTCTCGGACCCGCAGAGAGCCCCGACTCTTGGGGTTCAAGAGGTCTCGTACCCTCTCGCAGTAGATCTCCATGTAGCTCACCTAAGTGGGAGGAGCAAACTAAACACCACAAAGCTAACAACCATACCCAGTGTAAAACTTACCCTGCACTCCCACTGGATACAACACAGGTAACGCTGAGTGTTTACTACGTTTACTCTGCATTGCTAAGCATTTTACAAGCACAAGCTCACCTGATCCTCCCAATAACCCTAGGAGGGGACCCATGATCATTATCATTTTAGATAAACATCCTCAGGAGCCGAAAGAGAAATTGTTTGCCCAAAGCCAGTCACTAACCGGCAGAGCCTAGAATAGATCCCAGACTGCCTGACTCCAAAGATGCCCTTGGTCTTAATCACTCTGCCTGCCTCCTCCCTACCCAGGGGACACTGTGTACCCCCTCCAGCCCCCTCCCAGGACCTGGGCTTACCTCCACAGAATAGGATAGCTGAGAGCTCTGGTTCTTACTAACACGAGAGAAGAGGTCTTCACAGAGCTGGAGGAGGACACAGAGAAGCACAGAGATGCTGTTGTTCACAGCACACCTGCGGAACCCAGCACCAGGCCAGGCTAGGTCTCAGGTGACCCTGTTTAACCCTTACCACAGCCCCAAGGGAGGGATGGGATCATTTGCATTTTACAGAAGGGAGAATCACCTCTGAGAGGTTGGCTTGCCCAGGATCTCAGGCTAGTATTCAGTGAGCCAAAATGCAAACCCAGAGCCCATGTGCAAGGCCACAGTGCTGCAGTCAGGGAGAATATGGGTCAATTCTCAGCTATCCACAACTGGTTTTTCCTATGGTCAATGCCTTGACTACACGAGTCTACAGCGGAACTACACTCGCAAGTAATTCCAAGACAAGGTAAGACAGCAGAAAGTGGTAGAAGCAAGCTTCAGACCCAGCGCTCTCTGCTGCCAAAGCAGTGGCTCTTCTCACTGAGCCCTCTTGGCCCTGATGTCCAGGCTGTGGCCAACCTCAACCCCCATCACCTTTCCTATTTCTGAGGACCTCAGAGAGCCATCACCCTGAGACCCGGGCCTTCCTCCCCTAGAGGCAGCTGACGATGCTCCTGACTCGGCCTCCCTGCCAGGCCCCATGAGTACCTGGGGCACGATGCCCTGCTGCCCCGGCTCCTGCCGCCCCATCATGGTGTAGGACTTCCCAGCCCCCGTCTGCCCATAGGCAAAGATGCACACGTTGTAGCCTTCAAAGGCATGGAGCAGCATCTCCTCTCCGATGTCCCGATATACCTGCTGCTGAGATGCAAACTGGGGGTCCTCCGCCTAGGTGAAAGGGGGCAAGAGAGACAGCAGGAACCCTAAATGACTTTGTCCTTGGTATCCAGGTGCCCAAAGGTCCTGTGTGCTCCCCACCCCCATCATGGTCCTGACTGTCCAAGAAGATCCCATCTGGTCTCCTGCTGGTCTTCATTACCCTAGGGACTCTGCCTCCCCCTCCCAGTCCAGGTCACAGGCACAGGGTCCTACCTACCCCACCCACGGGTGCTGGTCCTCCCAACCCATTCCCTGGAGGTCCAATTTCCTAGCAACGCCCTCTTCCCCAGGACCTAAAGCCCCTGTCCCTCATTGCTTAGCTCTTCCCCCAGCCCAGCAACCTCACCGAAGTGTGTGACCAGTAGGAGTAATCGAAAGTGAAGCTTTTGGGGGCATCCTTGCTCTGTTTGGGATTGATGATGGCTGACAGCAAAGGAAGTAAGGCCAAAGTCAGGTACTCCCAACCTCTGCCTACTCCCCACAAGCCCCCAGAATCTAGGTATCCCACTCCCCACCTCTATCCTAATTCATCTCTCCCCTTTAACACTCCCCACCCCCTCCAGCCACAGAAGCTAATTTTGGCTTCCCAGGACCCGCCCCCCTCCCGGCTGCCTCCCTGGATTGGGCAATGGAGGGCTTCAGGCCAACATTCCCCCTCCCAGGGACTGGGAGCATGGAAAGGCCAGCCCCTGTCCTTACAACTAGCACCTGCTCTGTGCCCAGCGCAGCCCTCCTCCAGGTTCGGCCCAGCAGGCCTGGCCGGTATAGTGGGCCTAGCCTGCCCTGCCTGTGCCCAGCCGGACCCCTGGGACTCACTCACAGGTGGTGCTGCCCTGCATGCTGACCACACACTTGGCATCCTGGCTGGTCTCACGGGCGTTAAAAGGCCGAACTCTCACTGCCACTTTCACTGAGGCGCCAGCCATGGCTCCAGCACACCCACCCTCCTCAGCTGGAGAACAGAGACAGAGGTGGTGTCAGAGTGGCTGGGGGGACCCAGATGTCACCTCCCAGCTTCTCCCAGGAACCAGCCTCTCCACCCCGCCCTGTCCCCGGACCCAGTCTCTGTTCCCCTGGCCTTCCTCCCCAATGTCACTCTCCTCGGGGACTCCCAGAGGTGCGCCTGCCTCTCTCCCCAGCCATATCCCAGCTCGCAGGGACCTGGGTTGTCACCCCAGAGTTACCTGGCGTCCTGGCCCCAGACCAGGGGAGCTGTATCAGTTCTGGCTGCCACCGGCCCTCGTAGGAGGAGCCCCATCCTACACTGGGGGCCTGGCCGCGCCAGCTGAGGCTGTGGGGGAAACCCTGGTTGTGGGGGAAGAGTGGTTAGGAGGCACCAATGTCTCCAGAGGTGTGTCTGGGCTGCCAGGGTTGGAGGGCAAGGGGTAGGGGGTAATGTCAGGAAAAGTGAGGCCGGCTGTCCTCTGGAGTGGCCAAATGCAATGTGAATCCAAGGGCAGGGATGGTGATATTTTTATTCCTCGTCACTCACAAGTGTACTGGACGTTCAGATAGAGAAGAGAGAAAGAGGCTGGATGGAGGACAATTCAGACACAAGGGCAGAGACGCTGAGGCCGGTGGGAAGCGGGGGCAGAAAGTCCCAGACACCATGACACCAAGAAAACCAGAGAGATCAAGACTGAGATTATGCTACAAGGGAAATAATGGAAGAAATGGAAAGCAAGACCTAGAGGACAGCAAACACAGAAATGTTCAACAAGTAGTACTAAAGCACAAACTGAAAGCCCAGAAAAGAAATGAGATGAGAGAAAATACCAAACATAAAACCTGCCCTAAAATTCCCTGACAGGGTCAGTCAGAGAGAAGTAGAAACCAGTTCCCACCTAGGGTCCATGACCTGCACACAGAGGGAGGGACTGCTGATAGGCAAAGTCCAATGGCTGGAGGTACAGCCCAGAACTGGGCTCCATAGGGCCTGCCTGTAAGCCCCAAACCCTTTGCCCACCCCCCAGCACTTCCTCCTTAGGATCCAGGACAATGGGCAGGAGAGGGTGGGGTTATCCTGTAACCATCCTACCATCCCCCAGGGTCCTCTGCTAAGGATCCAGAATACCTCTGTTTAGGGGAAGTAGGGTCCCCCTGAAAAGGGAGAGAAGGGAAAGGAAGCAGGCAGGTCCCAGCTCCAGCCTAGGGCTAGTGTGATGGCGTCCACTGCCCTGGGGAAGGTGCCAGGCTGGAGCCCAGGAATGTGGGTGATCTGGTGCCCACACCCAGGGAGGAGAAGCTGAGCAGCCCACACCCACAGACAACAGGGCGGAGGGTTGTGAATAGAGATCAGGGATGCTGGGTCCCCCTTCTGTGGCCCTCAAGGGCCTCAAACCCCTGTCCTGCTGGGCCTCACCTCACCAGCCTTTCCGGCCAGGGCATGGGAGGGGTGAGAGGGCTGGTCTGTCCAGGACAGGGAGTAGCTGAAACCACAGAGGCTGTCTGGGGGAAGAACAGCCCTGACCCCCAGACCCTGACTAGGGGAGAGAAGGTACACTGATGGGGACACGCTGTGGTGACGCCCTGACAGCTTCTGGGACTGGGAACGGGGTGGCACTGCTGGGGGCCTGCGGCGTAAAGGACTCAGAGAGAGAGGTACAGGGGTGGGCCGGTGCACAGTATAGGGGCAGGGGGGTGCCGGGAGGAGCCGCGTCTGGGGTGAGGCTGACTGACCCCAAAGGGGTCCTCGGGCCACCTGCACCTTGCCCGCCCCACAGTTTTCACACAGGCCCCCGGCTCGGCCTTTCTGGGCGGCCATGCGGATTCTGTCCTCCAGTCCAGCCAACCGACGGCCGGCCCGGGCCTGGCACCTCTCTGCGCCTCCGCGGGACAAACAGCACATGATCCCGGCTCCCGCGGCCAGCCGGCCCCCACCGAGTGGTGCAAACCGGGACCCCGGCTCCCCGCCCCCCTGCCCGACACATTCCTCCGCGGGCGTCCCCTCCCTCATCCCCCTCCCTTCCTTCCCCAGCTCTCACCTCGTCGCGGCGGGGCTCCCGGAGCAGCTGGGCAGAGTGCAAAGGGACAAACTTTCCGGGAAGCGTGAGACGGGAGCGGGGGCTATCCGGGGCCGGTTCGGGGCTGCCCCCGCCCCTCGCCGGGTCCCCGGGCGGCGGGCGGCGGACTCGCGCCCCGGGGGCGGCAGCAGTAGCGGCGCCAGCGGCCGGCGCCCGCCCGGGCAGCGCGAGCTGGGGCGGGAGCGAGGGGCGGGGGACCGGCGGGCGCGCGCGCGCGGATGGGAGGGCGGGCGCGCGCCGTCGCGAGAATGGCCCGGGAGGGACCCAGACAGCTGTTAAAGGGGCAATGTCCCCGGGACTGAGGGACCCACCAGGCGGAGACAGGGGAACTGAGCTGCGGACGCGGCAGGGCGACCCGGACGCCGGGACTCGGGAGGATGGCCAGAGCCAGAGAAGCCGGGAAAGGTGGAGCCGGACCCGGGTAGGGGACCCAGGCCCCTGACGCGCGCACGTCGCCGCCGTCGGAGGCGCGCTCAGGGGGCGGAGCCGCCCTCGAGCCCCGCCCAGGAGGTGGTGCGGCGCAGGCTCCGCCCCAAGGCTCGAAGCACTGGTCGGCTCCGCCCTCAGCTCCCGTCGCCGCCTCACTCCTCCTCAGCGTCTGGTGTAACATTCTAGAATTCGACGCGTAGCTGCCTCAGGTGCCCTGGCCAAGTGCAGTCGGCAGCGGCACCACCACCCGGGCGCTGTGTCTCTGCCTGGTACTTAGGTTCGACAGGGCCCTCAGTGCCGTGTCGCCCCCTCAGGCCCAGGCCACCCCTGCCTGCCCAGCCTGGCCCCAGCAGGCCTCAGCCCCGCACGGCCCACCACCTGGAAGCCACATCAACTCCTCAGCCCCCAAACTGTGCCTTCAGGCTTAGCAGCTCCTCACGCCTCGGTCAGCTGCCAAGGGTCCCTTGAGCCCCTTAAGGGGCTTTCCTCTAAGCCTTCCCTCCGGACAGGGCTTTCCACCCCCAATGACCTCCAGGCTCTAGCTAACTCTTCAGCCCGGCCCGATTCCTCGGGTCCTCTTCTGCCTTGTCAAGCTCAGGTTCTCCTCCCAGACTTAGCTGCCCCCCGCGCCGCCTCGCTCCCGCCCAAGCCCGTCAACCGTCCAGGCCTCTTTCTAGCTTCCTTAGCCTCATGTTTCTCTTAGATCTGGATCACCCAACTAGACACCCAGTTACCTAAGGTCTGAATGTCCCTCAGCAGCCACCTGCTCCCTAGTTCACCTTCCTCTGCTCTGGCCCAAGATATTCCATTAAAACCCTATCTGCCCTTTCAGCCCAGCTTCACTGGCATTTGCCAGCTCAGCTCTAAATACTCCTTTCCTCATTCTTCATTTCCTTTCTCAGCCCATCTTAGTTACCTTTGAATAAATACTTATTCACCTGCAACAGTTTCCAATTTTCTGGCATTTATGCTGCCTCTCCTAACTCATCTAACATTCTTATTTGCATTGTCTGCCCACCCCAACTGGCTCTCAGGTCACCTTTTGCCGTCTGGAATTCTGGTCCTGTGTAACTGACCTCTGCTCACCTTCTACATCTCTAGACATTTCCACTGCCCCCTCCTTCCTTGTCACCAATTGACTGTTCTGTCCACACTTACCTTTTATTAACACCTCATTCCTGGTTTGTTTACCAACCCTCAGTTCTCCAACTGGCCCCAGCCACCAGTTCTGTACCAGTTATCCCCAAATGCCTCTGGCTCTGTCTAATTCACCTCTCATTCTTTTTCATTTCATTATCTCATATTGCCAGTTAAGTCACTCAACTGCCATCTGTCAATTTCACTTACTCTGTGTATTTGGGTTCGGAAAAAATGATTTTTTTTATCTTTCACCATTTCCATATTTCCTATGTTCGCCGTCTTGATCGTGTATGTTCAGCTGATGAAAATATTCAGCACTTGAAGTACCTTTTCAGCTTTCTTCCCTTTCTTCTGGACCTATACATCTTCTTTCCAATCTTTACGTTCACTCATGGTGAATTACATGAGTGAATGATTCATTTTCCATTATCTTCCCAGCACCAATGAGGAGACTCAATCCAGCCTCCCAACCCAGTCCAGTCATGCAAGTACAGGAAGATGCAGACAACCTTATCCCTTTTGCCAAGTGAGTCCTCCCCACATAGTGGGGGAGGGGGGATGAGACAGAGAGAGGATTCCATGTCTGGGTTCTTCCCCAAGAGAAGTACAAAATAAGAAACAAGAATCTCGGTGCCTGGTCTCAGGGGCTTGGTGATTTATTAATTTACTCAGCAAATTATTTTTGAACACTGTAGTGTTCTAGGCACTGAATATTAGGCATTGGGGATTCAGCAATTAGAAAGATAGGGGTCCTGCTCATAGAGCCAACATTCTACAGGGAGGAAATAGAATGTGTATATGAATAAATATAATTTCAATTAGTAGTAAGCACATGAAAAAATAAATGTACAGTATAATGTAAGTAGAATGTCTCTAAGACACAAATATATAGAGTGTGACTGTGGAAGGGGAAGAGGAGATGAGTTTGAATTGAGATCTGAAAAATGAGAAGGAGCCAGTCTGCTAAGAACCAGGGAGTAGAAGAAGGAATAGTAGGTTTGAAAAAACAAAATGAAGTCCCAAGAAAAGAACTAACTTTCTGGAAGTTAGTCTAACTTTCAGGAAGCCAGTCAGCATAACTGAAACTTAGTGATCAAGGGAAAAGTGGAGTAAAGGCAGACAGGTAGAGGCCAAATCACATAGGACCTTATACACCATTGAAAAGAGTTTGAACGTTATGCTAAGGACAGTAGAAATCAGTGGGAGTTTCTAAGCAAGGAAATGATATGAGCAGAATTTCTTTTCCTTCAACCTTTTTATTATGGAAAATTTCAAACAACTACAGAAGTAGAGAAAATAGTAACCACGAAACCAGAGTACCATTTTTAGTCAGCTGCAATAATTATTATTAGATGGATAATCTTTGTTTTTTCTGGATACATCACTCGGCTTGTGGGATCTTAGTTCCCCAACAAGATTGAACCTGGGCTCTCAGTGGTAAGAGTGCTGAGTCGTAACCATTGGACCACCAGGGAAGTCCCTGGTGGATAATTTTTTTCTTGATACACCCATTCAGCCTCCTGCTACTTAGACCATTTTGAAGTAACTTTAAACAGGGTATTATTTCACATAATCATTTCTAAAAGATTACTCCGACTGCTCTGTGCAGACTAGATTGTTGAGGGATTCAAATGGAAGCAGGGAATGGAGGAGGACTCAATTGCAATAGTCCAAAGAGGGGAAAACATGCTGGAATATGGTGGTGGGAGTGGAAATGGTGAGCAGTAGTTAAATTTGAGTGTATTTCAAATGTAGAACTCACAGGACTTGCTGATAGATTGGATATGAGGAGTGAGGGAGAGTGAGGCATACCAGATTTTTTTGGTTCTAGCAACTGGGCATTTGGGGTGCCTTTTGGCAAGATGGGGAAAGCTAGGGAGGAGGTGTTGAGTGGGCAGTTGAACCTGCAAATCTGGAGTCCAGGGTAGGAGCCAGAGCTGAAAATATAGATTTGGGAGTTATTAGTACCTTGATGGTATTTTAAGTCATGGACCTGGGTGAGATCACCTACGGAGGGATGAAGATAAAGGGCCAAAGCCCTGGGACTTTTTTCTGGAGAACAGGAGAGCAGACATCAGTCAGTCAGTCTGGCAGCTTTAGAAGTGATGAGAACTGTTCTCAAACAGCTTTGCACACCCTACCTAAAGGATATTAGTATTTCTGAGTTGTTGTTTACTCACTAGGTCGTCGGAGAAGGCAATGGCACCCCACTCCAGTACTCTTGCCTGGAAAATCCCATGGACGGAGGAGCCTGGTGGGCTGCAGTCCATGGGGTCGCAAAGAGTCAGACACGACTGAGCGACTTCACTTTCACTTTTCCCTTTCATGCATTGGAGAAGGAAATGGCAACCCACTCCAGTATTCTTGCCTGGAGAACCCCCGGGATGGGGGAGCCAGGTGGGCTGCCGTCTATGGGGTCGCACAGAGTCGGACACCACTGAAGCGACTTAGCAGCAGCAGCAGCAGCACTAGGTCATGTCGAACTCTTTGAGACCCCATGGACTGTAGCCCACCAGGCTTCTCTGTCCATGGTATTTTTTTTGTGTGTGTGTTTTTTTTTTTTTTTTTTTTTTTTTTGTCCATGGTATTTTTGTAGGCAAGAATACTGGAGTGGATTGCCATTTCCTTCTCCAGGGGATCTTCCTGACACAGGGATCAAACCCGCATCTCCTGCTTGGCAGGCAGATTCTTTACCACTAAGCAACTAGGGTAGCCCCTAGTGCTTCTGAAATGGGCAGATATAGCAGGAGTGAACAGAGACTCTGCTCTGCTGGATCCTTGCATTGACTAAAAGGAACCTGTTGAATCACTTGAGTAGCCAGGGCCTTCCTCTTTAACAGCCCTGCTTGCTAAGTATGATGTTCTCTGGTTGTGGGGTGTAGAAGTTTGAGATTCAGTAAGATCTGAGGCTCAGATAATTGCTAATCTCCATGCTCACTCCAGCTCTAACCTCCTTTCAAATCAAAGTCTTCACCACCTTTCTCATCTAAAATGGATAAGGGAGGACATGGCCTGAGGGAGCCTGGGCAGCTGTGTGGTCCTGTGGTAAGAAAAGACTTCTGAATCCCTGGAGTGAGTAGGTGCTGTAAGGGAAGAGCCAGACCTGAGCCTATCTTGTCCTCACGTCAGGTGTTCTAGGGTGGTCAGCCGATCTCCACCCCCCCACTTGCCTTCCCAGAGCCTCAGACTGACGCCCCAGCGCTATGGAGACACCTTCTGGGAGAATCTCAGTCAAAGGCCCAGGTGGGAGAAATGGAGAAACGGGACTAACTGGAGGTGGGGAGGGGAGGCTGTACAATTTTAAACTACCATAAAGCCTTACGGTAGCAATAAGTCCTAGTCTCAGGATAACTGCCCCACCAAGTGATGGACATGGTAGCTCCTAATGCCAGGTAGGTGGTTGGGAGAGGTTAAGAGAAACAACATGGAGAGGGATATTCTCTTTGCACTTAGCCCCCCTTTTTTTTGCTTTACAGCCCCACCTGGATGGAGGAACAGTATACCCTACCCCTGCTGGTATGATGAACTTTCTGCCCTTTGACACTTCTTGGTTAAGATCACACCCACTGCCATCCCATCCCCAGCTCCCCTTATTCCCCCTTCCCTCTGGTCTCCCTCAGCTAGTGCACTGAGCAGACCCTCCTTCCTATGAATCTGTCATCATGTTTTCCAGATCACAGCCATGTTTTTGTAATCTGGTCTTCCCCAGACCCCTGGTTCCCTATTTCAGTCCCAGCTCCCCCAAGAGACTCAGTTCTGCCTTCTAGCTCCCTCTCCCCATTCTCTGGTACAGAGAGCCACTGGTTGTTCCCAGCCTGGCCAGTATGGCCCTGAGGGACTCCCACCTCCTGAGGTGCTCTGCAGAAGAAAGAGGAGGAGGCCACATTCAGGAGGAATGCAGCAGGGATCTGGGGGCATCCCAGCCCGGGTAAGGGCAGTCACTCATCACTTGGAGGATCTAAGGAGGCGACAGAGAATCATCAATGAGTAAGGAGAGACATCTGGGCTCTGGGAGCCAAATGGTATGGGGACAGGGTGGCTTGAACTAAGGAAGAGGTGGAGAGCTTTGAGGGAATTGGAGGTTGCTTGGGAGTGTGCCATGGTCTTGGTGAGATTGAAGCAAAGTTTCCCATAATATGGGAAGGAGGAGGGAATGAAGGAATGGGGGATGAGTCACCTGAGCTGAAAGGAGTGGAATCCTGGTCACTCAAGACAGGAAAGCACTCCACAGAACTGGAGGATGGTGCAGAGCTAGAGGTCACCTCTGAGCTCCTGGATGGGAAACTACTTCAGTCTAAGGGGAGCAGAAGGTTGGAAGTGGAGAGTTGGAAGTCAAAGGATAACACTCCTGGGTCCCAGCAGGAACCAGTTCAGGGCGGGAAGATGAAGAATGGAGAGACGGGAAGCCTGGCCTCCAGGCCCCTGTTTCCTAAGCCTTAAGTCTCCACAGACTGAAGAAGGCCCAGTGGGGAAGCTCTGGGGCTGCGTCTGGGCCTTTGCTGGTTGACAGTGACGGCTGTGGCTTCCCCAGCACCACCGAACACCCTGATCGGGAAGAGGAGAGGGCAGACTATCCACAGGAGGAGGACCACTTCCTCACTTCTGGCAGGGCCCAGGTACGGATGGCTGAAGAGGACTTTGGTGGGTGGTGATGTGGACCCCTGGTCTTGCATGGGGAGACAGGGGAAGCCAAGAGCCACATGGGATAGCTGGATGTGAGAGGAACAAAAGTAAAGTAGGCCAGATCCTGAGACTTGGGGGTACCTGGGTTTGGGGCCTAGGAAATCTGAAGACCTATTGTTTCTTTTTTTTTTTTTTTTTTTCCTTTTTTTTTTTCTTACAGCTGCTTTGGTCTCCCTGGAGTCCCCTGGGCCAGGAGGGGTCTTGTCTCTTCAGGCAGCTGGGCTCTACGGGCCCCTTCAGCGCTGTCACAGCCACTAGGAACCCCTTTTACCATCCCTGGGGGGTGGAACTGCAGTCTGAGGAGTAGGGAGAAACTGTCCAAGCCCATGACGCTGGCCGTGCCTCAGGGGCCCAGGATTGGGAGCTGGAATCTCCAGTATTTCGGACATCAAGGCATTCCTCCTTTCCTTGGCCTGTTCCATCTTCCTCTCCTTGCCTCTGAACTAGGCACGAACAGCCCTGATGGCCTCCCCTCTCCACCCTCAGAGGAGCCCCCCAAGGCTCCCTGCCACTGTTCTCTTCTTCGTTCTGTTATTAAAAAGCAAGCAAGTGGAGCCCAGAGTTGTCTTTCTTTCCGCGATGTAGTGATGGGGAGGCTCATGGGGAGGGAGGGCTCCTTTCAGCTTCGCGATGACCCTGACAAAATGAAGTTGGGCTGATACCCCCAAATTCAAGGAGTTGTACCCGAAAACTTAGTTCCGCCCGCTCCAGTGTTCCCCACCCGGCTCTCCGGGCCGAGGTCACGTCAGTTGGCGGAGCTTCCGCCTCCGGGACCCCGTATCCCGCCCCACAGCTCGGCCGCCCCTTCTGGGATTTCCCGGCAGCCCGTCCCCCCGCCTGGCTCGCGGCCCTGGAAGCTGAGTCCCTCCAGCCAGCGCCCCACCCAGAGCCCGACTTGTGCTGACCCCAGGTTCCCGTCCCGACCCTCATCCCCTTAATTGGGAGGCCCCGCCCCGTGCGCAGTGACGTCGGACGCCGCTGTCAGCCGGCGCTGTGGCCGGCGCGGTGTGGGGGGGAATGGCCGGTGCCGCCGTCACCCGCGGGACCCCCGGGAGGTAAGAACCGGGGCCTCTCGCCCGCTCTCCGCCCCCGCGCCAGGGGGCAGCTCCACCGCCCGGACTTGGCCCGGCCGCGCCGGTAAGCACCGGCGCTCTCTCGGGTTCCCCCTCACTCCCCGCTTCCGTCCTCCTCCCCCGCGCCAGGGGGCGCCGCTCGGCTCCCCCACGGCGAACCTGCCGGCGCGGACCGTCCCGGGGACCCCCGCACCCCGGCACCTGCCCTGCCCTCTCACCACGCGCCCGCGGACTTCCCCCGCAGCTCCTCCAGGCATTCCTTGCGGGCGGGAGGCGGGACCCTCCCACCTCGGAGCGTCTCCGCTGACCACCGCCCCCCTGGGGCTCAGGCTGGAGCCAGAGTGGTAGATGGGGTAGAATAGGCCTAGAGGCCGAGGGAAGCAGAGGCTTTGGGGAGAGAGGTACGGTGGGGTGGACAGGGCGGTCAGCCTCAGGGTGGAGGATGGGTTGACCTGGGGCTGGGTAGCTGGGTCCTGGGTGTCTAAACCAGGTTCTACTCAGGCCCCACCAATCTGGAGGAAAGGGTGGAGGTTAAGATCAGTTGTCAGATCTGCCCTTCCCCTTGGAAAAATCAAAGAGAAGGAACTCAGGGTGTGTCTTTTAAGGCCTAGCTCTCCACCCGTACTTAGAACTCCTGCCCTCCCCCCAACATCCAGGTTCTCATTTGTCAAACCATCCTTCAAGGACCGGATGCTCTGAGTCCTAGCCCCGGGGTCTGACCCCACCGCAGCTCCAGCCTCGCAGGAGCCAGGGCTGTAAACGCCGGTCCCTCGCATGCCTTCTCCCCTCCCCCACCCCGCCGGTCTCTTCCTGATTACTCTTCTGTTGTGTTTCCCACTCCTGTTGGTTCCTGGCACCATGTCTGGGTTCTCCCTCTCTTCCATCCCCTGGCTATACTCTGACATCACAGTCCAGCTCCTTCCTCTGGCTTCCTCAGATATCACGACCCAGTTCTGTACCAGGTCTCCCACCTCATTCTCCTCATCCTTGATAGTGTGGGGGCTTCTGCCATGACCTTGTTCTCTCCCTTCCCAGCACAGACTCCCCCTCCCCCCGGCCCCTCAGGCCGGGGGTGACCTTGCTCCCTGGAGCCCTCACCATGAATACCAAGGACACCACCGAGGTTGCTGGTGAGTTCACAGTCCGGGTTTCCAGGTTGGGCACAGCCTTTTATTTCCCCCAGGCGGTGGTGACCTTCTAATTCTTGGATCCCCACTCTCCTTGGCATCATTTCATTCACCACAACCCCACCCCACACCCCAGTGCTCTGGATTTGGCCCTTTTCCTCTGGGCTCTCACGGGGATGTCTTACACTAAGCCCTTCCTTCTCATCTCCTCTAGAGAACAGCCACCACCTGAAGATATTTCTCCCCAAGAAGCTGCTGGAGTGTCTTCCTCGCTGCCCACTGCTGCCTCCAGAGCGGCTCCGGTGGAATACAAATGAGGTTTTCTAGGGAGCCTGGGGGATTGGGCTCAGCAGGGCCTAGTAGGCTGGAGGAGTTCCCCTCTGTGCCTGTCAACACTCTCTAGGCTCTTTGGGGGTCACAGGAGAGACCTGCATCTTGTAGGAGCTCAATTCTCCTTGGCATATACACCTGTGTATAAATGCTACCACTTACAAAGTATTTCCTACAAACAGAGCACTGTGCTCAGCACTTGTCCTGAGTTATCTCACACAGTTCTCCAGGGATGCCATTATCCCTGAGGTATAGATGAGGAGGCCCAAGAGGCCAGGCTGAGACTTTGTGAAGGGGACCCTCACCTGAGTGCCTCTTCTCCTCCAGGAGATTGCATCCTACTTGATCACCTTTGAGAAGCATGACGAGTGGCTATCCTGTGCCCCCAAGACAAGGTGAGGAGTTTTGTGAAGATGGGGAGTAGCAGGGGTCCTGGGTTCTGTCCACAGAACTCAAGGCGAGTCCTTCCCTTCTCAGGCCTCAGAATGGCTCCATTATCCTCTACAACCGCAAGAAGGTGAAATACCGGAAGGATGGTTACCTCTGGAAGAAGCGGAAGGATGGGAAGACCACCCGAGAGGACCACATGAAGCTGAAGGTCCAGGGCATGGAGGTAAGCAAGGCCTCCAGCACACCTGCCCTGGCCCCCGCTTTTCCCCAAGAGCTGGGTTCCAGCCTTGCCAGGGCTTGGTGACCTTCTCTGCCTACCACCCTCTCAGTCAGTCACTCTTCGCTTCTCACTCACTTTGGATCAGCTGGGTGATTGCTTAGCCCATTCTCTGCTTTCCCTCCATGACCCGGTTCTCCAGGTCTTAGGCCACGCCTCCCCCTGGAGGCCACCGATGCCCAATCCCCTCATTTCTCTTGCATTTCCCGCAGGGGTCTGATAGTACTTAGTACCTCAAAGCACAGGTTTCTCTTCTCTCAAATCATTGCTCCTCATCTCAGATGTGTTATTGCCCTGCCCTCTGATTTCTGGATAGTCCCATGTCTCGAATCTGGTCCTTGTTGTAAGGTCCTGGCCCCACTGTCCACTCCTCTCCACCGCGGGGTGATTTGGGTGCTGGATTTTGAAAGGTGTGGGGAATAGATGGGGTGGGTAAGGTTAAAGAGGAACTGGTGGCAAGATTGGGATTCCTGCAAAGGGACTGAACAGAGGAAGAGTTGGGGAGCAGACTAGCCCTCCCCCCACCCCAGCCTGTCTCCTGGCAGTGTCTCTATGGCTGCTACGTTCACTCTTCCATCGTCCCCACATTCCATCGGCGCTGCTACTGGCTGCTCCAGGTGAGGATGGAAGGGCTCAGGGAGACAGTCTACCTGGCTCTTTGAGGGAGGTGGGGGTCTGCAGGAAGGAAGGGGAAGGATGACGAGGTTCTGAGTGTGAGAAGGAGACTGGGAAGAAGAGAAAGGGGTTTGGGGATGGAGAGAGCCAGAACTTGGGAGGGTGAGGCTAGGGGTGCCTGGGAAGAAAGTAAGGACTAGGAGGCCAAGCCCCTGGACATCAAGACCCCATAGCGCTCTGTGTGTACCCTTATGCCCGCAGAACCCTGACATCGTGCTTGTGCACTACCTAAACGTCCCGGCCCTGGAGGACTGTGGAAAGGGCTGCAGCCCCATCTTTTGTTCCATCAGCAGCGACCGCCGAGAGTGGCTAAAGTGGTCCCGGGAGGAGCTTTTGGGACAGCTGAAGCCCATGTGTAAGGCAACAGGGCCAGGACAGAGCTCCAAGGGGAGAGTGGACACAGGGGCCTCCCATGGCAGCCAAGTTTCTATACTCAGGAGCCTGTGGGGTGACCATGTCGCCCCAAGCCAGGAGGCTTCTTTCCTGGGTGGGTGGGTGGGTACCAGGGTTCCTGGTGTGATCTAAGGTGTTCAACTATGGAGGGCAGCTGTGAGCTCCAGGTAGGAGCAGTCTGGGGGCTTCTGCTGCTGTTCTTCTGGCTGGAAGTCTCAGAGCATCTCAGGTGCTTGGGGGAGCCATCAGAGTTCTCTGGGGCTTATTTTGTGGGGGGTCCCACAGCACTTCCCCCCAACTCTCCTCCAGTTCATGGCATCAAGTGGAGCTGTGGAAACGGGACAGAGGAGTTCTCCGTAGAGCAGCTGGTGCAGCAGATCCTAGACACCCACCCGACCAAGCCTGCACCCCGAACCCATGCCTGTCTCTGCAGTGGGGGCCTTGGTGAGTGACCCCTGACCTTGGAACCTTCCTCCCTCCTTGCTGGTCTGCCCTTACTCACACCAAGGGGGTATCTGTCTCGTTTGGATTTGCGTGCTTATTTGCATGACTTTTGCATGTTCCAGAAAGATGTGCCAGATGAGCAGAGGCCTTCCCGTCTGCATACTGCCTAGTTCCTTTTACTTATTCCTGGCAGCTTGGGCTGTCTGCTTTCTTCCTTTAGCAGTTCCTGGCCACCCCGGCACTACCGCTTACACACAGGCTTAGCCTTATTCTTAGTTGACACCCCCTTGGTTCTCTTCTTTTGTCCTTTTTCTATGCTTTCACCTATTGCTCTCAGCTATTCCCCCAAGCCCTGGATCCTCCCCTGCAGTGTTCCTCCAAGGGGAGGGAGGGGGAGGAGAAATATTTCTGCCGCCTCCCAGTGGCCACAAGCAGTATGACACCTCTGGTATGTAGTGACTTCTCAGGAAATGCATGACAGCTTCTAGCAAGGGAGGGCTGGAGAGAGATGTGTCTTACCCCTTCTCTCCCCACAACCCCTTCCACTCCAGGTTCTGGGAGCCTCACCCACAAATGCAGCAGCACGAAACACCGCATCATCTCTCCCAAAGTGGAGCCCCGAGCTTTAACCCTGACCTCTGTCCCCCACCCCCATCCCCCTGAGCCGCCCCCACTGATAGCCCCACTTCCCCCAGAGCTCCCGAAGGCACATACCTCCCCATCTTCCTCTTCCTCTTCCTCCGGCTTTGCAGAACCCCTAGAGATCAGACCGAGCCCTCCCACCTCCCAAGGGGGTTCTTCCAGAGGAGGCACCGCCATCCTCCTCCTGACAGGACTGGAGCAGCGAGCCGGGGGCTTGACGCCCACCAGGCACTTGGCTCCACAGGCTGATCCGAGGCCTCCCATGAGCCTGGCTGTGGTTGTGGGCTCTGAGCCCTCGGCCCCGCCAGCCCCTCCAAGCCCTGCCTTTGATCCTGATCGTTTTCTCAACAGCCCGCAGAGGGGCCAGACATATGGAGGGGGCCAAGGGGTGAGCCCAGACTTCCCCGAGGCCGAGGCCGCCCATACCCCCTGTCCAGCGCTCGAGCCCGCTGCTGCGCTGGAGCCCCAAGTGGCTGCCCGGGGTCTCCCTCCACAGTCTGGAGCAGGTGGGAGAAGGGGAAACTGCTTTTTCATTCAGGATGATGACAGTGGAGAGGAGCTTAAGGCCCAGGGGGCTGCCCCACCCGTACCTTCACCCCCTCCTTCACCGCCACCCTCACCTGCCCCTTTGGAGCCATCGGGCAGAGTAGGAAGAGGAGAGGCCTTGTTTGGAGGAGCTGGGGGGGCCAGCGAACTGGAGCCCTTCAGTCTCTCATCATTCCCGGACCTCATGGGAGAACTCATCAGTGACGAAGCTCCAAGTGGCCCTGCCCCCGCCCCCCAGCTCTCTCCTGCTCTCAGCACCATCACAGACTTCTCCCCAGAGTGGTCCTACCCAGAGGTGAGTCTCAGACTTCTCTCCTTCCTCCTGCATCCCTCTCACCCTGTGGCCCGTGACCTAGTTTCCCTCAGCATCCATGGCTGCTTAGTTCTCTTCCCAGCCTCTATCTTTACATAGAGTGTAGCTTCTTAATGGTTTTCACAGACCTCCTTGACTACCCCTTTTTCCCTCCCTCCTCCTTCTACCTGTGATTTGTGGTTGTGTGAGTCCCTCAAGTGCCCCAGGGGACTTCATTCCTTTGGTGACTGGGTGGGGTGGAGAGGGCCTGGGACAGTTCAGCCTGAAAAAGAGAAAACCCAACTGGGATGTGATGAGAGACTTTGAGAAGCTGAACGACTGTATTCAGCAGTAAAGTTCTGCTTTGTGCTGCCCCAGAGATAGAAAGCAGGAACTTCTGTGGGGGTACCGGGGGGGGGGGGGGGCCGAGAAAAGACTTCCTCCCAGTGATAGCTATCTACAAATGGGATGGTAGCCTTGGGAGAGGCAATGAGTTCCCCATTTCTGGCAGATTCAAGTAGAGGGCAGGAGTGTGGGGAGAAAGACAGTAGATGGATCTCACTCCACTCCATGTCCAATCCCTGTACCCCAGACCCTGGGGTGTAGAGAGCCATAGGTCCTCTCTCAGGGTCTGAATGAATGAAGGAGTGAGTAATTATATCCAGCAGAGAGCTTCAGTCACATGGCTCTCTGACTTCCGCCTGCAGGGTGGGGTCAAGGTGCTCATCACAGGACCTTGGACAGAGGCCGCCGAGCATTACTCCTGTGTCTTTGATCACATCGCCGTGCCAGCCTCACTCGTCCAGCCTGGTGTCTTACGCTGCTACTGTCCTGGTATGGGGACTGGGGGTGGTAGGGGAAGGGACTAAGACATGACTGTTAGGACTCCCAGGAAGCACTGGGAACAAACGTGTTGGGTTGTTCCTGAGAACATGACAACCTCATCCAGTCCTGGGGCTGAGCCTGGTGGTTGCCCCCTAGCCACTGCCCCCCAGCAGGCAGATGAGTCTGAGCTGAGGTGTCAGAAGGTCTAGATTCTAATCCAAGAGATCTACTGCTGAGCTGACGGGTGGTCTTGAATAAGCCTACTCCTTTCATAGGACCTTGATCTCCCCTTCTGTAAGATCAGCCATTTGACTCATGCCTCTCCAGGCCCACTGACTCCAATCCAGGGAGAGTCTCTTGGGAGAATGAGAAGGAAGAGATGTTGGTCTCCTCCAACCAGTTCTCAGACTGAGGGACATTGGCTTCAAGACCTGTGCTGTCCAGTATGGTAGCCGTGAGCCACATGTACCTATTGAAATTAATAATTAAGATTAAATGATGTTTCAAGTTCAGCTCTACCATCACACTAATCACATTTTGGTGCTCAGTGGCCACATGTGCTCCCCTAGGGGACAGTGCAGATGCAGGATGTCTCCAACACTGAGGAAAGTTCTTTTGGACAGCACTGGTCTGGATATCATTGCCAAGGTTCATCTCTGCCCTTTTGCCACCCCCTTTGCCCCTCACCTGACACTCAGCAGTGTTGCTGTGGGACCCCAAGGACCACTGGAGTGACACGTCGACAGCTTTGCTCTCTATCGGTGTGTCCTCCCCAAGTCTCAGCAGCCCTGTTCAGTGGTGGATAGCAGGAGAGGGGCTGAGGCCAGAGACATCGAGAATTGGGAGTCTCAGCCTCTAATCTTGGGACCAGGGCCTGGTGGCTTCATTCTCAAGGCTATAGATATTGAGATCCTGGGACACCGCTCTCACTTGACCCTGTTGGTGAGCAGCTAATTCCTTTCCCCCATCTTAGTAACAGAGTTAAGGCTTCTGGACCTTGATCTTAGGAGATCAAGAGATTTTACCATCATCAAATTGTTTATATGTATAGGTATCTCGACACACCTACCTCCATCTGGCTCAGTCGGTAAAAGAATATGCCTCCAATGCAGAAGACCCGAGTTGAATCCCTGGCTCAGGGAGATTCCCTGGAGAAGGAAACGGCAACCCACTCCAGTACTCTTGCCTGGAAAATCCTATGGAAAGAGGAGCCTGGAGGGCTACAGTGCACGGGGTCACAAGAGTCAGACACAACTTTGTGACTAAACCACCCATAGGTACCTCTTGACTCTCTGCTTCTATGCCTTGGTGCTGAACAACATCCTTAACTACAGGGTCTAGAACCCGAGGGGTCTCTGGCCCAGAGGAGCTATTAAGTTCTCAAATGAAGGGATTCCCTCCCCACTTAGAGCCAAGGCCACTGGAGCCAGGGGCCTCTGGGGCCACAACAGGGCAGATAGGGGAGGTGGATGTGGAAGGACCACCTGTGGCTCTGGTGAAGGAGCCCAGGAAAGAAAGCCGTCTCGCTGATCCTTACCCTCCCCAGCCCATGAAGTTGGGCTGGTGTCTCTGCAGGTGGCAGGGCGTGAGGGGCCCCTTTCTGCGTCTGTGCTCTTTGAGTATCGAGCCCGCCGATTCCTGTCACTGCCTAGTACTCAGCTTGACTGGCTGTCACTGGACGGTGAGTTCCTAGCCCTCTGACCCCACCGCCTTTGAGCATGACGTGTTCCTAGGCCCATCTGGACTCTGGTGGCCACTGCCTTGCCCCCACTGTACCCCTCTTCCCAGCTCCTGCTTCCTTGCTCATTTCTGAAGGAGCAGCAGATTTCCTTTGCCTCCTCTTCCTGTAAACCTTGGAGGCAGCTTTGTCCTGTCACTTGTCCTGTCCATAGGAAGGGATCAAGGCCATGGGTGGGGCCGTGACAGTGCAGAGCAACATACATGGGATACACATGAGTGTATATGTCCCTACACAATGTATTTAAACTTGCCTATGGTTTTTCCCTCTAGTTATAAAGACAGGCATTAACTATAGAAAATTTTGAAATTATAGAAAAGCACAAAGTAGAAAATGAAAATTCCCTGTAACAATGCTCAATAACATAGACCGCTTTTAACATATCTTCTTATACCAACACAGAGATGCACATACATACACGTGTGTACGTGTGTGTGTATTTGTTTAAATCCAGAGCTATGTTTGTCCCCTTTACTGGTTATCCCTCCTGTGGCTTTCAGAATTGTTTCTCTCTGCATCTGCTTCTTTCTTGAGGTTTGCCTGTCTCCTTTTCTTCCTGTTTAACCTGTGCTTTACCATCTCTCCTGTGTCTCCTGCCTCTCTGATCTCTCCATTCCTCCTTGGATTTTTTTTTTTTTTTTTCCTCCTTGGATTTTTGTCTTCACTTCCCCTCTTCCTTCCCTATTGCTTGTTTGTTCTACATCTCCAGCTCTCCTTTGCCCTTTCTCTCCTCTCCTTCCCCTTGTTTGTCTTCCCCTCTCTGCTCTCATACCTTGAGTCTCTGCTCAGCCCTCTCTACCCTCCTCCCCACCATCCCCTCTCTACCTTGTTGCCCGTCTGTCCTGGCATCTCAAAACACCCCCAGCCTCCACCTGTTTGTTTTCCCACAGCTCTGACCCCCTTCTGCCTCCCCTCCTCGTCCTTGTGTGATCTCAGGAGGGGACAGATATAGCTTGGGATGTGTGCGTGTGCATTTGTGCATGGCGTGGGGGAGGAGGAGGAGAAGTGGACTTGGCCATCCATCTCTGTCACCTCCCCTCCCCACCATCCTCTTTGTGGACAGCTGTGGGGGGCCAGGAGGAGGGGGTGGTGCTTTTCAAATCAGTCTCTGAGTTCTTTGGGGCAGTGATTAACAGAGAGGAGGGACCCTGAAGTCCTTCAGCCCCAGCATGGGGGACGAAGGTAGTGTCTGGGGCAAGAAGGAACAAAATAAGCCACTTGGGAGGAAGCTGGGAGTACGCGCACGTGCATGCATGTATGTGTGTGAGATCTGGGGCGTGTGTGTGTGTGTGTGAGAGAGAGAGATATCTGGGGCAACTGGGGCTAGACACCCAGCGGGGAGTCCTACCGTCTCTGTGTCTTGAAGGACACAGTCTTGGTTCTGCATTCAAGTCCTAGGTGGACACGTGGTATGAAGAGCCCTAGACTGAGGACTGGTCCTGGGGGGCTCTATTCAGAAGGTGTGGGGGGGTGGTAAAGGGCTGTTGTATGGAGAAGAGGAAAGGATATGCTTGTGTCTTCATCACTCAGACCCTGGGACAGGATCTGGCTTTGTTGCCCAGGGCATCCCCTGGACCCTGCCCACTGAGCCCCCGATGCCCACTCCTCTTCCCCCCAGACAACCAGTTCCGGATGTCCATCCTGGAGCGACTGGAGCAGATGGAGAAGCGGATGGCAGAGATCGCAGCAGCTGGGCAGGTCCCCTGCCAGGCTCCTGATGCCCCTCCAATTCAGGTACCTCCATGAGGGCACTGTAGACAGTGGGAGCAGGGGGAGGGTTTTCCTATAGAAATCAGCTCTAGTGTGTGACTCCCCTCGCTGTCCAGGCCCCAGCCAATCCCCTTCCCTTCTCCGTGACATCACCCTGCTCCCACCTCCACCCCGTGGCAGGAGTGGCTATTCTGGGCACCCTCTTGGCATGACAAGCTTCAGACTATTTCTGGTCGGAAGGAGGGTGGAGGTGAGGGTGGGGGAGGGGATCCAAGAAGTCAGGGCTCAGCGCTCTGAGGGTTCCAGGTCTCTGAGGAAAGAAGACTGGAGAGGACTCTAGGTTCTGAGGGGGAGGAGCCATCTGTGGATATGGCACTGATCTGAGCCAAAGTGAAAGCACCACATGGGCATGCACGCAGGCATGAGGTCTGGCTGCTGGAGAAAGCTGCCTGAGGGACAGGGAGGACTGACGGGCCATCAGAGGTCAGGGTGGTGGGAGTCTAGAGTGGAAATTGTAGGGAGGGGGCAGAACTGGAAGCTGAGAGGACAGGAGTGGGGTGGCTAAGGCCATCCCAGGCTGGGGATGCTCAGGTCTCTGCCTGAGGGTGTGTGCACTGCAGGATGAAGGCCAGGGGCCTGGCTTCGAGGCCCGGGTGGTGGTCCTGGTAGAGAGCATGATCCCACGCTCCACCTGGAGGGGTCCTGAGCGTCTGGCCCATGGAAGCCCTTTCCGGGGCATGAGCCTTCTGCACCTGGCCGCTGCCCAGGGCTATGCCCGCCTCATTGAGACCCTGAGCCAGTGGCGGTGAGCTGGGGCTGGTGGGAGTTGGGGTGGGAGGATGTCAGGGACTGAGGAGGAACTGGAGGCCTGCCATGGGAGCTGGGGTCACTGTGGGAAGGAAGGGGGGCTGGAACAGAGTTTGTACTTGGGGGAGTTTTAATGCCCTCTTGACTTACAATGCTGACTTCCTGACCTCCTTATAGTCATTAATCTCTTTGATTACTCATCCTGCTGACCTTAGTGCTTGCCAGCCCCTTCGATTCCGAAGTTCCTACTGGGCCCCCTTCATCCCTAACTGTGCTCCGCTGTCCCTTTCTCAAACCCTCCAGGAGTGTGGAGACGGGAAGCTTGGACTTGGAGCAAGAGGTTGACCCACTCAATGTAGACCACTTCTCTTGCACCCCTCTGGTGAGGATGCTGGTTGCTAGTGCACGTGAACAATGGGAAACGGGAGCAGTTCTTCAAAGAGAAGATCATTTGGGGGATGCAGGGAAGGAGTAAGGATGGGCCCATGCCTCACCTCCATCCTCTTCTCCTCAGATGTGGGCTTGTGCCCTGGGCCACCTGGAGGCTGCTGTGCTCCTCTTCCGTTGGAACAGACAGGCGCTGAGCATTCCTGACTCTCTGGGCCGCCTGCCCCTATCCGTGGCTCATTCCCGGGGTCATGTGCGCCTCGCCCGCTGCCTGGAGGAACTGCAAAGACAGGAAGCTTCTGCTGAGCCCCTACTTGCCCTGTCGCCACCCTCCTCCAGCCCCGACACTGGTGAGGGTTTAAGAGGGGAATGTGGGTGGAAATACAGGCCAGGGGAAAGCTAGAGGGTGGGAGACAGTGCGAGGAGAGAGGAGGTGGTGGGGATGGGGAGGTGAGAGCAGCAAGGCTAGGGAGATGGAGAGCGAGGAGGGGGCAAGTGGCGCCTTATGCTCACACCCCCTTCCCTCCCCTCACAGGCCTGAGCAGTGTCTCCTCGCCTTCAGAGCTCTCGGATGGCACTTTCTCCATCACATCAGCCTATTCTAGTGCCCCAGATGGGAGTCCTCTACCTGCTCCTCTGCCAGCCTCTGAGATGACTATGGAGATGGTCCCAGGCCAGCTCTCCTCTGGTGCCCCAGAGACCCCCCTATTCCTCATGGACTGTGAAGCCACCAACCCCAGAGGGCCCCCACCCTCGCCGCCTCCTCTCCCACCAGCCCTGGACGGTGGGGCTGCTCCCGAAGAAGCCGATAGTCCACCAGCTGTGGATGTGATCCCGGTACCGCTTAGGTGGAGGGCTACAAGCAGAGGGGGGTGCAGGGCTGGGGTGATGCCAGCCACCACATGAAACAGAACCAGAGCCAGGCAGCAGTTTGGGAAGCAGGGGTCATTTACCCTCATTTGGGGACAGGCAAGGTAACCCTCTGCTTAAGCTTCTGTCAGAGCTTGGGATTCAGAAGTCATGAGGCCTCAGAGGTTAAAATTCTGGAGAATATCTTCAATTAGAGCTGGGTGGTAGGGGTTACCTGTTGTTCCATAAAGGGACAAGAGCGATGGCTGGAAGCAGGGAGGAGGGAGGAGCAGAGAGGTCAGAGAAGGCAAGATGGAAGCGGAAGTGTCTGGCACTAACCAGGGGGCAGAGGGGGAGGCTTGCACATGATAAGAGCCAAGAATCTTGTGGAATGAATGAACCCATGAGAGAGTGGAGAGTGGCTCTTCACGTGCAGCAGCCTGCTTCTCTGCTAGGGCCTGGGACATATCTGCTTTAGAGAGACTAAGGGATTAACTGGGGAGCACTAAAGTGCAACAGATTTCCACATGGTAGGTAGGCGGCTTTATGTGAGACCAGCAGGAAGTGCTGCAGGCTGCAGGGCTGGAGCAGAGGCAAGGCTGGAGCTATTCAATAAGGTGTCATGTGATTGGCAAGCACTCAGCTGATTCTTGGCGAGCTCAAGGAGGAGGGGGTGGCAGACATGGCCAAGTCTGTGGGAGCTGGCATGGGGCAGGCTGGGTGGGACAGTGGACAGTCAGCCTGGAAGGCTAAGCCCTTCATTTGCTCAGCTTCTGAATCCCCATGTGCTGTACCTCCTTCCTAGCCTATGTTTTCCACAATGTCTCAACACAGGGCTGTACTGAGTGGGACCCCAAGGAATGTAAGTGAACCTGCAACACTGGCCAAGAAAGACAGGGTTAATGGGGGCAGCCATCCATGAGGCCTCATCATCTGGTGCTGATAGGAGAAAGATAGAAAGTGAACTTATGTTATGGCCTTGGCAGAGCAGGAACAGCTGGGGGGCCCCTCAAGGTTCACCCAGCTTCTCCTTCATCCAGGTGGACATGATCTCACTGGCCAAGCAGATCATTGAAGCCACACCAGAGCGGATTAAACGAGAGGACTTTGTTGGGCTGTCTGAGACCGGAGCCACAATACGGGAGCGGACAGGAGCGGTGGGGCTCAGTGAGACCATGTCCTGGCTGGCCAGCTACCTGGAGAACGTGGACCATTTCCCCAGCTCAGCCCCTCCGAGGTGACCAGCTTAGGACAAAGCCTCCAGATCGTTCAAAGGAACGTGGGAGGGAGACAGGGAGGGAGGAAAGAAGCTGCACTATGGCCAGAGCCTTTGAGGAAGGGATTGGCACTGGCTGGCGAGCTCTGAAATCACTCTCCAGGCCCTGTTACTGGGGCTCTGCCTTCAGAGCAGCGCCCAGGTGGGAGAAGAGGGATTTCAGATGCCTAGGACATCCTTTATCCCTGTGCCCTACAGCGAGCTGCCATTTGAGCGGGGTCGCCTGGCTGTCCCTCCAGCACCTTCCTGGGCAGAGTTTCTCTCCGCATCTGCCAGTGGCAAGATGGAGAGTGACTTTGCCCTGCTGACCCTGTCGGATCATGAGCAGCGGGAACTGTACGAGGCAGCCCGAGTCATCCAGACAGCCTTCCGAAAATACAAGGTCGGGGGCTTTGGGGCTTCAGGGGATGAATTACACAATCTTGAGTGGGGAGGTGATGGGTTCCCAGGACTTTCGGAGGGACAGCAATCATCTGGACAGATCTGGGGTAGGGTGAAGGGTCAAGGGACCCCAGGCACCTTGGAAGAACAGGTCAGATGTCAGTTAGGTGGGCATTTCCTAACTGATCTAGGTGCTGAGACTTCCTTCTTGCCGCTTAGGGCCGGCGGCTGAAGGAACAGCAGGAGGTAGCAGCGGCTGTGATCCAGCGCTGTTACCGGAAGTACAAACAGGTGAGGTCGTCCTCTCTAGAAAGCATATCCACCAACCCACACGCCCAGGCACTCACCCCAGCCCAGAGCATCCAGAATGCTGCAGGAGCCCTAACTCCCCTTTTCTCTCCACAAGCTGACCTGGATTGCACTTAAGGTATTAGGCATGAGACCTGGATGTGAGGCTGTCTGTGATGATTCAGCCTTTCCTTCCGTGAGCGTGTGGATAAAGAGACTAGTATCAACTGAACTTGAAGCGGGGTGGGGGGTGACCCTTAGGGGTCTGGGTCTCTGTCCCTCCATGTCAGCCCCTGTCCCTCCTCCCCACCCCTGCAGTTTGCACTCTATAAGAAGATGACCCAGGCGGCCATCCTGATCCAGAGCAAGTTCCGAAGCTACTACGAACAGAAGCGATTTCAGCAGAGCCGCCGAGCGGCAGTCCTCATCCAGCAGCGCTACCGCTCCTACCGCCGCCGGCCCCCAGGGACTCTGCCTGCCCGCAACAAGTACGGCCCCAACCCTCCAGCCCTCAGTGCGCGCCCTCTGCCCATGGACTCCCAACTCATCCTGCTCCTCCCCCACCCTTGCCCTGCCAAGGTCCCCAAGGGGCGGAGGGCAGGTGATTCCTGAGTGTCCTGTGCGGTTTCATCTCTTCTTCCTTCCACCAGAGGCTCCTTTCTCACCAAGAAGCAGGACCAGGCAGCCCGGAAGATCATGCGATTCCTGCGGCGCTGCCGACACAGGTGCTGCCCTTTCCCTCACTTCGGGGGACTGGGCCCCGCCGCCGCCTCCCCATCCCACCGCCCTGATCGGCTGGTCTTCTCTGACTCCTTCCTTGTCTCTCCGCAGGATGAGGGAACTGAAGCAGAACCAGGAGCTGGAAGGGCTTCCCCAACCCGGGCTGGCCACCTGACCTCTCCACTGCCTTTCTCATCACCCTGGGGGCCGCTTCTTGCAGTCTTAACAGGGAGAGGGCTCTCTAGGGGAGGGGGAGCCCCCTGTCGGCAGCTTTCCCGTCACTTCTGTGCTAGCCCGTCCAGGGTCTCCACCCCCCCACCCCTCCGAAGTGCTGAACTCCCTCTCCCACCCCTGCCTCCTTCTCTTCCCTCCGGGTCGCGCCCCCCTCTCTTAGTCCCCGGCTCCAGAAGACCCACGCCCCACATACCTGCATCTTCAGCTGTGACCTCCGGAGCCCTGCCTGCCCCTTCTCCACAGCTCCCTCTCTGCCTGTGCCCACCTCGGCCCCTTCCTGACTTGCCTTATTTATTTGTTCGACGCGTCTCTGAATGTATCCGCCTCGGTCCCACCTCTGCCTTCGCTATGCGCGCGCCCCTCGTGTTTCAGGGCTGACCGTGCCCCCACCCCGACTCCGCATGTTTGCGTCTGTTTCCTCCCTTTCTGGCCCTGTCTTTCCCCGTCAACCCGACCGACTCCGGCCACCAATCTCGGGGCCAAAGGGGGGGGGTTGTATATAGAAACGCGCTGCGGAGTCCTGCCCCGTCCCCGAGGGGAGGGGCCTTGTACATAATGTAACATACAGAGTATAGTGAAGAATCTATTTAAGGCGCCGCAGGGAGGGCTGCACGGCCGGGCTTGTGGTTCCTGGCGCGGCGGGAGCCTCCTGCCGGCTCCACGAGCACTTTCTACTTGTGCATGGGCTTGGTTTCTACGAATTGCCATTAAACATCGCTGCACCAGCCAGCCTCCGGCCTCTGTCTGCGGGCGGCGGGGAGGGGCGGAGCCTCGGCCGGCAGAAGGCCGCGGGCGCGCCAGGCCGGGATCTGAGCCGCGCCGGGGCGGGGCGGGTGCGTGGTTTTCCGCCTCCGACGTGTTTCCGGCCTTAAAGGCATTTTGCCCTTCCCTTTAAGACGCACCGCCCCCTCTCAGTCACTCCCAAGATGGCGGACCTACTGGGCTCCATCCTGAGCTCCATGGAGAAGCCACCCAGCCTCGGTGATCAGGAGACTCGGCGCAAGGCCCGAGGTGAGGATCCCAAATTCATAGCCGGCTTTATTCGCCCGGTTCTCAGGATCGCACTCCTCCCTCTTTGGATGACCCCGCCTTCTGAACCTTGAAAGACCCCTCACCGGCCCCTTCAGAGACCCCCCGAATCCCTAAAAGGGCTGCTGACCCGCCTGCTGTTCTTAGCGGACGATGATTGGCTCCCTGAAGCGCAGCACCAGCCCCCTGCCTCTTCCTGCCCTGGCCTTCCGCAGTCCTTGTTTTCAATTCGCCCGTGGGCCCGCCTGTCCGCCCGTGGTCTGAATGCCCTAAACCCCTTCCCGGGCTGCTGACCCGGCGTGTGAATGAGTCTGACAGAATGAGTGCCTTGTGGGGAGGACATCGGCTCCCCACCCGTTCAAGGGAGGCCAGGACAGGCTGGGTACCTTCAAAGTGCTCAAGTGCTGCTTAATGTCAGACTAACGTCCATATTTACTGAATGGTTGCTAAGGGCCAGGGGCGCACTCAAAGGAGCCCACAGTCCGGAGCATTGATGAAGTGATCACACAGGAGTTAAAAATCAACTTTATAAATGCTCTGAAAGAAAAATAATTGTTAGGAGTGGAACTACCTAGGGCTTCTAACCTAGCCTGCAGTGAGCTGAGATCTGAAGAATAGATAATTCAGTTAGTGAGAGGGCAACACAGTGCTCCAGGCAGAAATTTGAAAGCCATAAGGAAGGAGGGAGCATAATGGGACCTGGGAACTGAGTTACTTCATGCTCACCACGACTGACTAGGTGGTTCACCAGCGGCCGTTGACAGACTAGGAAGCTGAAGTTCAGAGTTTAGTCACTTGCCTGTGGTTACACGGTTACTTAGTGGTGGCCTTTCAGACCCAGGTGTGACTTCTAAGCCCTTATGCTTAACCATAATCTTAAGTCACCTCCTCAGATGCAGAGAGAAGACTCTCAAGCCAGACAGAACAGTCAGTGACCAAGATAGGGTGCACTGACAGTCAGAGCCCATGAGGTTGAAGAGAGGAGTGCGCCTGAGCTCTCAAGCCCTGGAGCCACAGAGAGTAACTGGATAGGAAAGGAACAGGGTCCCTGGCTTCTAGGAGCTCATAGTGGGGTTAGGGAAGACAAAAGTTACAGTGTTAGTTCTCAACACGTGCTGTAGTGGGTGTCTGAAACAAATGTGCTTGGGCCCCAGAGGAAGAAGTAATTCTTCACCATCTGACTCATGGTGGATCTCAAAGTTTGCAAGGGGAAGAAGAGCATTTCAAGCAGCAGAAGCAACATATACAAAGACATGAAGTGATTAGGAAAATGGGAAGAGGTTCAGTGCAGCTGAAGGGGTTCTGATCCTGTGGAAGAAATAGGCCTTAAGATTGTCAGCAATTTGAAATGGCAGAAGAGAGAAGAGGGGACAGTAAGACCCAAAAGTAGCGAGTTCCCTTTACAGCTCAGACACCTGCACTCCCAGAGGAGAAGAATGTTAGACTAGCCATTTCAGCTTCAGCTGTAGAAATAAGAAGTGGGGGTGGGGGGGGGGTGTTACAAAATATAGGAAGTTAAATAATTTCCTCTATCCTGTGTAGACAATGAGATGATAAACTCTTTGAGGCCAGGGCTGGGTCTGTTCCCATTACTTCCCCAAGCCTTAGAGTTCTTGGTATGTCGTAAGCAATAAATGTTTGCTAGTTGGTTTCCCCAGTGGGAAACCGGGTTGAGCATTATTCTCATCTCTGTTTCTCCCACTAAACTGTGAGCTCCTAAAGGGCAAAGCTGTGTCTTCATCCTCTTTGTACTTCAGGGCCTAGCACCATATCAGGGATAGAGTAAATATCAATAAATGCTTGGCAAATCGACAGTAATCCTCCTTTCCTACCCTGACACATCCCAGTGGACATGAGACCCCTCCCAAAGCCTTATACCCTCTCACTACCCATACTTCCACCCCTGACCTCATGCTGCGATTTCTTGCCCCTAGAGCAGGCAGCCCGCCTGAAGAAACTACAGGAGCAAGAAAAACAACAAAAAGTGGAATTTCGTAAAAGGGTGAGAACAACTGGAGAGATCAAAGGTAGCTTCAGAAAGACCTAACAATAAGTTAGAATTGGAAGGTTGAGGACTTAAGTTTGTGTGGAAACTGTCTTGAGAGAGGTGAAGCCCAGAAGTCAGTGGCACGGAGGTGGGAAATGTGTGGGAGGCGCAAGCCTGTTGGCCCGGCTGGGGAGAGGGGTAGTGGGGTGGAGCCATCATCTCATATCTTCTTCCCTTTTCCCTCTACCAAGATGGAGAAAGAGGTGTCAGATTTCATCCAAGACAGTGGGCAGATCAAGAAAAAGTTTCAGCCGATGAATAAGATAGAGAGGAGCATACTGTGAGTGTCTCTGGGCTGGGGCGACAGGAAGTGGGTGGTCAAGGAGGCACAAAGGGTGAAAGGTTCAGAGGGGAGAACCTCCTAGAGGAGGGCACTGGCCCCTCTCATGGCTTCACATCCTCTTTCCCTTTGGCTCCCCCTCCCCAGACACGATGTGGTGGAAGTGGCTGGCCTGACATCCTTCTCCTTCGGGGAAGACGATGAGTGTCGCTACGTCATGATCTTCAAAAAGGTAAAAGGCCCGAGTTGAGTTCCCTGCTCTCTCCTTTTCAGCCTGTACCCCACCCCAGGGGAGAAGAATGAGGTAAACTATGTATATGGAACCTTGACCCCCTCACCCACTTCTTTCCCAGGAGTTTGCACCATCAGATGAAGAGCTGGACTCCTACCGGCGTGGCGAGGAGTGGGACCCCCAGAAGGCCGAGGAGAAACGGAGGCTGAAGGTGAGTTATGCCTGGCAGTCCCTGGGACCCTGCCACCCACCATCTGGGAGGGGCTGGGGTCAGGCCTTGAGCTCTGGTGCCCCTCTCTGCACCCTCAGGAGCTGGCCCAGCGACAGGAGGAGGAGGCGGCCCAGCAGGGACCCGTGGTGGTGAGCCCGGCCAGTGACTACAAGGACAAATACAGCCACCTTATTGGCAAGGGGGCAGCCAAGGATGCGGCTCACATGCTACAGGCCAACAAGACCTACGGCTGTGGTGAGGCCACAGTGGGGGCTGGGAGGGGGCAGGGAAGAGGAGCACAGTTTGGGGGGAAGAAGAGGGGAGGCCAAGGCACAGGGCTCCTAGGTCCTCCCACCTTCCCCTCTGCCCCTAGTGCCCGTGGCCAACAAGAGGGACACACGCTCCATCGAAGAGGCCATGAACGAGATCCGGGCCAAGAAGCGTCTGCGGCAGAGCGGGGACGAGTTGCCATCTACCTCCTAGGCACCCCAGCTCCCCGGGGCAGGGCAGGGGGCAGGGAGGAACGAGGCTGCTGCTATTAGAACCCATCCTGGAGCCCCACCTTCTAACAGCTGTCACTCAGGCACAGTGTTTGTCACTGTTCGAGCGCGGGTATGTATGTGGGGTATGTGTGTGTGTGTATGTGTGTTAGTATGTGAAAGTGTGAATGCTCAGGTGTGTATTTAATCTGTATTATTCTATTCTTCCTGGAATTTTCTTCCCCATGGGGCTGGGGTTACTTTACATTCAATAAACACCGTTTGACCCAATGTCTTGGTTTGTTAGCAGAGAGAAAGGTAGGCTCTGGAGAGGAGGTGAAATATAAGTTGAATAATATAAAATTGCTTTTATGGGCCAAAGATGGCCAAATATTGGCACTTTTGCAGAAATTCCTAAGGGATGGTATTTTTTAAGAGTACAGTCACTACGGCCAAGTGGTCTTGCTTTGGACCCTGGCTCTGCCACTTTCTGTCACCTTGGGTAAAGTATTTTGCCTGTTTGTGACTCAGTTTCCTTACCAGTAAAATGGGGATAATAATGGTAACTACCTGATAGGACTGTTTCAAAAATTGCACAAGTCAATGTATGTTAAATATTGAGAATAGTTTCCCATCCTTGAGGCTCCATGGAAATGTAGCTGCTTTGGTTCCCATGACCATCCTCACCAAGTACCTCAATTTCATAAAGACAAGCACTCAGACCTCAGCACTGCAGTGCCCTCTGCAGACCCCGTAAATTTCCATTTCCGGGCAAATCTGATCCAGCTTCCCCCTCATGGTGATGTCAGACCTTGGTCCCCCACTCCTCTGGAGCTGGTTCAATGTTCTGTCAGTTCCTCTTCAGCTTTATTTCACATAATGCACTGGCTTTCCCCTGCCTCCTTCCATAATGTGAGCATAATGGTTCTACATCCAGCCCAACTTCCTCTCTGACCAGTCCCTTGCTTCCTCCTTGTCATAGCAGGCTCCATGTCCACTCGCCTCTCCTGTCCCTACCTCTCCACCTCCTGTCTGATCCAGCCCAGGGACCAGCATCTCCTCTCCCCCTTCCCATAAACGAGCAGGCCACTGCCTTGGTTGGCACCAGTGTTTTATTTCAGGGGTAAGGGCTTGAAGGCCCAGGTCTGTCCTGTGCACTCCTGGAGCCTCCAACCTCTCACTTGGCCTTCGGGTTACGGAACTTGCGTCCAGCAAAGACAGCCTTGTCCCCAAGAGCCTCCTCAATCCTGGAGGGCAGACGTGGTCAGGGCTGTGATATTCCAACCCAAAAGCCCTCAGCTCCTGATGCCCAGGCCCACTGTGCCCACAGTACCTCATAAGCTGGTTGTATTTGGCCAGACGCTCTGAGCGGCAGGGGGCACCAGTCTTGATCTGAAGAGAGAAGAATTCCAGGAGTTGCAAGAGATTAGAGAGAAGGGATTGCACCTGGCCCCAAGGGAGCAACCTGTGGTGGCATTCAACTCAGGGGCAGGAGGCCAGGGACCCCAAGAAAACTCAAGACACTGGGCAAAGGAGGGCCTAGGAGTACCTGTCCTGTGCAGAGCCCCACCACAAGGTCGGCGATGAAGGTGTCCTCAGTCTCTCCGGAGCGGTGGCTCACCATCACCCCCCAGCCGTTAGACTGAGCCAGTTTGCAGCTGGGTGGAGAGGACACTTGATAAGGCCTGGTGGGACTTCCTCAGGGTGAAAGCCAGGGGCTGAGTGGGGCCTTTCCCTTTTATTTTGGGGGATGGGAGATGTGTGGGGAGGGTAAAGTTCTTGCGGAAAAAGAGAAGAGGAGATTCCTGATCTTGAATTTGGATTCCTGAGATGCTGGTGGGAAGAAGCAGAATCTGGGAGATGGGGATGGCAGGGGTGGGGATAGGTTGAAGCAGGGTGACAATGACAAAGTTCCGGGGTCAGGTCAGGAGTTAGTCAAAGGTTTGAGGTTGAGAGGGTGGGGTGGGTCAGGAGCCAAGCGAGAGTCAGACCTGGAGTTAGTGGACAAGAGGGTAGCTGGAGAGGGTAGAGCTGGGTGGAGGGAGGCCATGATGCCCCAGGCCAGGAGGCACTCACGCCTGGATGGATTCGGTCACCGAGCCAATCTGGTTGACCTTCAGCAGCAAGCAGTTGCAGGCCTTCTTCTCCACGGCCTGGGCAATCCTTTTGGGGTTGGTGACTGTGAGGTCATCCCCCACGATCTGGATGTTGACCCCGGAGAGGAACGAGGTCCAGGTAGCCCAGTCATCCTGGTCAAAAGGATCCTCAATGGACACCACTGGTGGGGGAGGGGAGCAGAGTCGGGTTAAAGGTCAGAAGGGCCTCACAAAGGGAGTAATGGGTCAGAAAATTGCAGTGGGGCTAAGGATGGGAGGGACTGAGGTGGTGGCAGCAGAGGGGCCGAGGCCGGTGTGCTGAGCAGCTGCTGGGGACTTGGGCAGGAGCAGTGGAAGCCGGGGTCTCACCGGGGTAGTTCTTGATGAAGTTCTTGTACAGTTCGCCCAGCTTCTCCCCACTGATGTGCCGAGCGGGGTCATCAGGTGACTTGAAGTCGAGATCGTACTTCCCGTTGCGATAGAACTCAGATGCTGCTACATCCATCCCAATCACCACCTTGTCGGGGTAACCAGCTGCCTGGATGGCCGTCTTCAGCAGCTCCAGGGCTGGGAGAAGGCAGGGGAGGACATGAGGCTCCAGTGCACCCCGTCTCCGTGGGGACCCCAGGGGTCCTGCCCCTCCAAGTGCTCACACTGACCTTCATTGTTCTCCAGGATATTGGGTGCAAAGCCGCCCTCATCACCCACATTGGTGGCGTCCTTCCCATACTTGGCTTTGATGACCCCCTTGAGGTGGTGGTAGACCTCGGCCCCGATGCGCATGGCTTCCCTGAAGGAGCTGGCTCCCACAGGCAGGATCATGAACTCCTGCATGGCCAGCTTGTTTCCAGCATGGGAGCCCCCGTTGATCACGTTGAAGGCCTGAGACAGGGAGAGGGTGCTCAGAACCTGGGCCAGTTTCCAGGAATCAAGAAGGGATTGGGGTGGGGGGGTGAGGTCAACATGGAATCCTGGATCCCTTACTTACTGGGTGGTCTAGGATGAATAATTTTACTCCTCAGAGCCTCTGCTCTCATTTTCATAAAATGGGAATATCACCTGCCTACCTGCAGGATCTTAGGTGAAAAATTAAGAGAAGTTGGATGCACAGTTCTTAGCATGTGCACCTAACACTGACATGGCACTTACTACAGGCCCGGCACTGCTCTAAGTTCTTTATATATATTTTATTGGCTCATTTCATTCTCTAAACTACCCTGTAACTAGGTACAGTTTATTATCCTTCACTTTACAGATGAGGAAACTGAAGCACAGAGAGGTTCAATAAACTTGCCAGAAGTCACACAACTAGGTACGAGACAAAACCAGGATTCGAACCCAGCAGCTTTTCTCCAGAGCTCAGGCTCTTATACAATCTGCCTAGTAAGTAACAATAAATGGTAACATTATTGTTGCAATTAAATTCAAAGGGTTTCCATAAAGAGCAAATTTGGTTTCATAAGGATTAAAGAAGACACAAAAGTAAAATGCCCAGATCTTTGCCATGAAGAAGCTCTCCATCTGATCTGGTGTTGGGCCAAGGCAGAATGAAAAACTGGAGTAACTAAGCCTGGGATTGGAATGTGAAGGAGCCAGTTATATCTAGGGAAAGAAGCAGAGAGAGGGTGAAGGGAAGGTTTGGATTGTGGGAAAGGGGAGGGCTGGACGGCAGTAGGAAAGGTTCCATTTCAGGAAACTGTTTTTTGGAAGCTGGGTCTGGAAGGTGGATTTTCTGGGGGCTGCCCCTGCCCTCCCCCGATGGGTGGAGTGCCTGTGGGGTGTGGCCGGGTGGCTGCACTCACAGGGACTGGGAGGATCAGCTCTGGGTTCCCTGCGAGATCTGCAATGTGTCGGTAGAGTGGCACCCCCTTCTCAGCTGCTCCAGCCTTACACACGGCCAGGGACACGCCCAGGATGGCATTGGCCCCAAACTTGGCTGGAGGAAGCAAGTATAAACTGTGAGTGCTCCACCCACAGGGTTTAGGGATGTCTCCCAGAACATCCCCTCTGGTCACCCCAGAAAGAATCCAGAGCTCCAACCACTGGGCACTGAGTAAGTTAACAGATCTCTTCCCCACCCCACCCGGCCCCGGGATCCCCCACCCTAGGGAAACTTGTCAACTTCACGTCTGTGTCCACAGCCTGGCCCAAGCCTGGCATGGGGCAGGCATCAGGAAATGCCTGGGGGATGAGTACAAATCCCGCCAATTACACTGTGCCCCAAAATGCGGGATGCAGAAATAATCCTAACCAGACCTCAGGCCTTAGTCCTCCCTCACCCCACTCCCACAGCCCAGCCCATCCCCTGTCCCTAGCCCTTCACTCACATTTATTCTCTGTCCCATCCAGCTCAATCATAAATTTGTCAACTTTTTCTTGATCCACCACACTTAGTTTCTGGAAGGGCAAGTTTGAGGAGGCAAGAGCAGAGGTTAGATTTCTCAGGAGTCAGGATGTGAGCTAGAGAAAAAGATGTGCAGGTATCGGGGCAGAAGGCTTGGTTGGCCAAGCCTGAGCTTCTGGGGATGAGGCAGCCAGTGAAGGAGTGCGTCTTCTACTTGCCTTTTCCAGCAGCGCGGGGCCGAGGGTCTTGTTGATGTGTTCCACAGCTTTCAGGACCCCTGGAGAGGCCGCAAAGCAGGGGGTTCAGATCTCCTATGCAATCGGGTCTCTTCCCGTGGCCCCCAGCTCCTGAAGAACTTTCAGTTCCCCTTCCTCTTCCAATCCCCAACCTTTTGGGCACCAGGGACCAATTTCATGGAAGACAGTTTTTGCATGGACCAGGCATGGGGTGGGGGGGTAGGGGTGGTTTCCATATGACCCAAGTGCATTCTATTTATTGTGCACTTTATTTCTAATCTAACGTTGCCAGTGATCTCACAAAAGGTACCAGTCCGTGCCCTGGAGTTTGGGGACCCCTTCTCTACCTTATGCAGACATCGCATGCCACATTCTGAAACCCCCCTTACATAGGCTCCTCCAGCCTTGGTCTTTCCTCACCTTTCCCCAGGTAGCGAGATTTGTCTCCATCTCTTAGTTCCAGAGCTTCATAGATACCTGTGGAAGCACCACTTGGCACAGCTGCTCGGAATCGGCCTGGGGTGAGAGGAATTGGAAGATCAGAGAGAGTCCCATTCACCTCCAAACGGCCGAGGTCTCCTCTTGGAACCCGGGGACAGGGGGCAGTGTAGAGAGACCACGGCTCCTGCTGTGGGGTGGGGAGGTGGGGTAGGGGCAAAGTCAAGCTGGAAGAGCAAGGCCTGGGGAGAAGTCTGGAGAAGGGGATTCCAGAGAAAAGAGTGGATGTGGCATGCAGCTGGGGGGCAAAGGCAGATGGAGTTGGGGGTCTTCCCAGGTAAACCAATTCAATGGCCCTGGGTTACCCTTGGCCGTGTGCAGGTCCACCTCCACAGTGGGGTTGCCCCTGGAGTCCAGGATTTCCCGGGCAAAGATTTTCTGCATGGCCATGGCTGCAGGGTGAGAGGTGTGAATGAGTATGGACAGCTGATCCCTTAAGGAACCCCAAATCCCTTGCCCTTTAAGAGTCTTCCCCACCCCAAGGAGGCAGGTGCTGGAGCTAAAAATACCCCACAAAAAGGTCACAGACCAAAGTGGCAGGCGCAGCCCCCTCCCCCACTCCGAACAGCTCCTATTCCACCCTCCCATCCTCAGAATACAGGGCCTCTCTTTTAAAACTCCACCACTTGCTGAGCCCCATCTCCCACAAAGCTGCACTTATGCCTTCTCCCTCCACCCCCTGGCCAAATACTCTGTTCTCCATGGCTTCCTAGCCTTTAAAACCTCTCCTGTTACTCCACCTCACTTTTCCTGCTCCTCAGCCTTCTCCAAATCCTCGGGGGCCCCAAATTCCACCACTTGGCTCCAACTCTAACTCCCCTTCTCCATCATCTCTGTCTGCCTCTCTTCACAGTCTCCTTTTCCTATCCTTGGGTGCCCCCATGCTGTGTGCTCCAACGCCTCCAGGATTCTTAAGCACAAGCTGACATTTCCCCCAGACCATCACAGCCCTCATCCTTTACCACCCTCATCCCCTGAGGCTGGAAGATTCACCAGACCTGGGATGTCTTCGCTGGGCTCTGAGTCTAGGTGGCAGCTGGGACAGTGTCAGCTCACCCCCTCTCAGGCCGGGCATTTATCCTGGAGCCACCCTGTACCCCAGCCAGCCCCGCCTCTCCCCCTCTCCATCCTCCCCCTGAAGCTGGGCTGGCAGCCAAGTGCCCACTACAGCCTAAAGCAGCGGCCTTTGGCCCTACGCACCTGCCCCCTTCCCAAAAGGTCAATGACTATCCCCTCCTTTCTCTCTGTTCTCCAATAAAAGTACTTATTTTTAATTCCATTCCTGGGGAGAAAGAGGAGAGGGGCTTCAGAATGGGGGGGGTCTCTCCCCGTGTCCGGATTGTATTCCTCTTTTGCAAAGGTTAAAGAGGAACTAGTGCCCTTTAGGAAAGGCCAAGGGTAACCTGAGCCCTACAGGGCTGGGGAGGGGGCCTGGAAGAGGGGCTGCAGGAGTCATAGTCACATAAGCTCAGCTCACTTGGCGGGTGGGGGACTGCCTCTGTTCTCAATGGGAGCTGGGGAGGGGGTTCCGGCTGAGAGCAGAGCTCTAAATTGAACTGCCCACTCAGAAGGCGAGAGGGTCTCACCTCTCAGGGTCCTCATGGCGGCCTCTCTCCGCTCCACCCCATCCTACCCTCTCCCGGCCGGGAGGGGAGAGGGGGAGGGGGAAGGCAGACGAATTTAGACAGGCCCTAGGAGTTGGCGCGGCGCCCTGCTGATAGCGCTGGGACAGCACTTATCGCCTGCGTGGAGGCTGTCAGTCAGAAGCCCTTTCTCCACCGATCGACCGCGGGCGCTTTAGGGCGTGATCCCAGCACATCAATGAATGGTGCTGAATCAAAAGTGACCAAAAAAATGAATGGACAGAAGGTGAAGTGCCCCTTTCTGAGCGTCTGACTGCCGGGGGTCAGTCGGGCGGGCCTCTAGCATGGAGGGGGGAAGTGGGTCTCTGCACTCTGTGACTCTGTCTCAGCGGGTGCGGCGGGAGTAAGGTCAGCCCTGACTTTGGATGCAGCGCCGGCAGGGAGCGGAAGGCATGCGGGTTTCGAGCCGGCTGGCCGTCTGGCGGGCGAGGGTCACCGGCTTCTCGGCTCTTCGCCCCGAACTCGAGAGATCTAGCCTGCCGGCGCCCGGTGACTCACCCCCAAGCTCTCTCCCGAGCTCCCCTCTCCGCCCTGCCCCGCGGTGTGTCTCCCAGCCCCCTCGCCACCCCCCCCCCTTATCTCTGGCCGCTCCCTCTCGGGAGATTTCCACCCTGGAGTACGGGGTGCGGCAGGCCGGAGGTCAGGATGGCGGGCGGGGAGCGCCGCCACGTGCCCGCCTGCGGCCCCGCCCGAGCTGGCCAGTGACTCAGCCGCGGCGGCTGTCGAGGAACACCGGTTCGGGGGGCGTCGGGTGCACTGGGGGTTCCGAGTGGCAGCGCCCGCTGCGGAGGACCGGAGGGAAACGAACCCCCTTCGCGCCCGGGAGGCACCCCTCCCCCGAGGGACCGGAAGCGGCCAAGCCCCTCAGAAGCTCCGGCGGCCAGCGCGAGCTAGAGTCACCTAATCTGTACTCTTGGGTCCTGCCCCACCCGCTTCCCGGTGGACAGCGAGCGAACTCATCACACACAAGTTCTCAGCCTAAGTTTTACTGAAAAAGAAGAAAAAACAAAACCCCAAAAGGCCAAAGTTGAAGGGACTTCCCCCCTCTTGAAAAAGTTGCAATCTTGAGAAACCTCTTAGTATTCTTCCGCCTTGGAAAATAGGCCCGCCCGTCTGGCCCCATGGTGCTCAATGACCTCTGCAGACACGGGCCAAGGGGCACAGCCGGTGACCCAAACTGCTGACCGGGGTTCGGGCAGGGCTGGGACGTGGAGTGAGGAATGAGGCTGGAGCTGATCCAGTGAGCCACAACCCCCTGGAGTCGAGGTGGGCTCCAGTGAGGGCCGCTTGTGCCGCCCGGGCAGATGCTGGGGACAGAAGTGTCCCTGGTGGGTGCCTTCAATTCTGAAGACGGCCGGGGATATTTGGTCAAATTTCCCTTTACTGCCTTATTTATTGAATAAATAAAATCAAGAGGGCAGAAGCGGCCAGGCACACGCCACGCCTCGCCTCCGCCCCTTCCGCCCGGCGGGAGACACGTCCCAGGCCTGCCTGCCTTCGCCGAGGGTCCAAATCCGTCCCGCCTGGCACGCCCGGGCGCGCGCCCGCGAAGCCCGCCGCCGGCCCCAACCGCCCCACGCGCTTTCCCTCCCGGCCCCGGCGCAGGCGCGGGCGCACGCGCCCCGCTGCCTCCCGCCGTTCCTGCCCCCGGCAGAGGTGGGGGAAGGGGGAGTCGTTCTGTTTAACCCTGAGTTACCCGAATCCTCCTTAATTTGCTAAATTTGCAGTTTGCTAATTCTTACTTCTTTCCCTTTCCCCTCATGGCGGACGGGACCTGTCAGGACGCAGCCATCGTGGGCTATAAGGACTCGCCCTCCGTCTGGGCCGCCGTCCCCGGCAAGACCTTCGTCAACATCACGGTACTGAGAGGCCTGCACGGTCCTGGGGACTGGCCCAGCTTGGACCCTGAGGGAGGGACTCGGGTAGGGGCGGGCGCGGTCTGCGGAGGGCGGCGAAAGGCCGTGACCCGGTCCTTGCCCTGGAAGTGGCGCGAATGGCGGCTGCACGTGAGCGGGCCCCTCCACGGCCCCCTGAGTCCTCCACCCCGGGCGGCGGCGCCCAGCCCGCCCGCCGCCCCGCTTTCCGCGACGGGGCGTTACATCCGGGGCACAGGGCGGGGAAGGTGCGCCGCCCGGTGCGGCGGCCCACTTCCGCCTCTTCCAGGGCGGGTCGGGCACGCGCCGTAGTTTCTACCCGGGATTTTGATTGAGAAGGGACTTGGGGACCCCTGGACCCCTAGCTCCACTTCCGACCGCCAGCTCGCGCCCCTTCCACCATTGTTCCACTGATGCGGGAGGGAGCCCCAGTCGCATGGCCTGGGTCCCTAGCCCGACCTCCGTGGGTTCCCTGCCCCTCCCAACTCCGTTAGAGAGGGCTAGGGCGCCACACGACGCCCCCCTCCTCGCCAGTCGGCACGTCGGACTCAGCATTCCTGTGAGACCAATCCCGGGAGTCCCCTCGCCCTCCCTTCCCGCCATCCGGCAGGGCCTGGAGCAGGGGAACTTTGTGAGAAGTTCTAGGACAGTATAAGTGAAGGAAGAAGGGATGACTACTGCTGTCCCCATCACCACCTCCCCTGTCCACACTGCCCGGAAGTGGGGAGGGGGAGCGGAAGTTCGAAAGGGGGGGAAGGGGATTTCCGGGCGGGAGGGGACCGGATGTGGGGATTTGGGGTGTAAGGGGGAGGGGAAGATACGTTCCCCGGGGTATCTAGACCCGAGAGCTGGCTTGTCGGGTCTAGCCCCAGGCCTCCTCCAAAAGTTCTTCAACTTTCCCTGAATGCCCCCAGGCATCTGCTTCCGCATCTTAGAGCATAGATACCTGAACCTAAACTCTAGGTTACTTAGAGACCCAGGCGTCCGGGCCCCTAACAACTCCTGCAGAACCTTTGACCAAATAAGGGCAAAGTTGCTTCTCCTGCTTTGCCCGCCCCCTCCCTTCCCCTCTTCGCTTCTGCTTTTCCTGAAGGAGAGTTCTGAGCATCCAAGGCTCTCCACTCCATTCTCTTAACTGGTTTTTGGTCCCCTTTATTTACTGGGTTTGCTTTCCCTATTAAACATCTAAATCGACATCTGAGTCAAGAGGACTATGTTGTCCCTTCCTGTTACCATTCTCTAGGTTTCAAGATCATATTTTTGTGCACTTCCAACAATCCTGAGTTTCTCAAATTTCACGAATGTGTACAAAGCACATAACATACACCTCTCACCCCAGGTGGTTTAGCTTCCTTGAGAAATGAAGGCAGGTGGGAACTTTGGTGTATTGACTAACTTGCTGGGTGCTTGGCTCCCTTTTCAGCCTGCTGAGGTCGGTATCCTGGTTGGCAAAGACCGGTCAAGTTTTTTCGTGAACGGGCTAACGCTTGGGGGCCAGAAATGTTCTGTGATCCGGGACTCACTGCTGCAGGACGGAGAATTTACCATGGATCTTCGTACCAAGAGCACCGGTGGAGCCCCAACCTTCAATATCACTGTCACCATGACTGCCAAGAGTGAGTTTTTCTTACCCTTTCTCTAGCTCCAAAATCCCTAACGTACCTCCTTCTGTTAATCTTTTGGGTTCTTCTGTGTGGATCACTTAGTCTGAAAGGATCAAACCAGGTTTCTAGTCCCAGCCTGCTGGATGCTGGGGCATCAAATTGTTCCTCCAGGTCTGTCTCAGTTCCTCACCATACGGTGTAAAGAAGTTGAACTGTATTACATCTTAAGTTCCTTCTTACCTTGAGCATTTTCAGAGGAGAAACTCCTGTTTTCTTGGAGGAGGTAAAAGGTTCATCATAAGTCAACATTCTGCTCTTGTCTTTTGAGCTCTTTTGTGAAAACTTGGAGGTGGCCGGCTCATCCACAGCCATTTCTAGCCTGATCACATGAGTCAACAGTCCAATAGCCTTTGACTCCGAAATTTTACTGTGCTCCTTTCCAGCCTTGAAACTTGATTTTCCCTTTTGAAAAGACCTATTGTTTCAGGGTGACTGACAGCCTGCCTGTGTGTGGGGGGTTGGGAGAGATGAGGTTGGGTTACAGCCCCCAGGGTTGGACAGCTGCTGAACAGCTGGCAGGGGGTGGGGTGGTGACACCTGGGTCCTAGCCTCCTCTCTCTTTCCTCCAGCGCTAGTCCTGCTGATGGGCAAAGAAGGTGTCCACGGCGGTATGATCAACAAGAAATGTTATGAAATGGCTTCTCACCTGCGGCGTTCCCAGTACTGACCTCATCTGGCCCTCCCCTCACCACTCCCCACTGCTTTTGCACCCCTCTCCTTCCCACACACATACATACACCATTTTTATTTTTTGGGCCATTACCCCACACCCCTTATTGCTGCCAAAACCACATGGGCTGGGGGCCCGGGCTGGATGGACAGACACCCCCTGCCCCCAACCCATACCCCTCCTGTGTGTGGTTGGAAAACTTTTTTGTTTTTTGGGTTTTTTTTCTGAATAAAAAAGATTCTACTAACAAGGTGCTGTGTGGTTTTAGCCTGGGTGTCAGGATAGAAGACAGGTCTTATGACCTGCCTCCTTTATCCTGGCTTGGGGTTAGAAGCAGGAGGGTTGAGGGCACTACAAAGTCTTAAGATTTTGAGCTTCTTGCTTTCATGTCCAGGATTAAACACCTGCTTCAGCCCTACCTGGCCAGATTGGCCAGGCCTTCCACAATAACACATCCAGCCCTAGGTCCCCAGTGTGCTAGCTGAATTGGTAGATAATGGAACAGAGCCATCCAGACCAGAGAATGGGTCCAGGCCTGCGGGCAAGGCAGGGCCAGTTGAGTCATCCTCATGTGTGGGTGGGGCTCTCCCTCTCTGAGTCACGACAAGATGCCTACTGGGGCTGTCCCCAAGACAGGTTAGCCTCCCCTCCCCGCACACCCTTGGCCCTGTATGGCAGAAAGGGGCAGTTCCCCAAAGGATAATACATTTCCCTGTGTGTGTGAGAATGATCTCACCCTTCCTTAGTCCACAAAAACAATTTTTATTAACCCAATAAGTGAAGACCCTATCCCTTTGTACCCCCAGCCCCTTCAAAAGGATGGAGCTGGGTAAGGGGAGAAATCTGGGGTGAAGTGTCTCCTGTCCCTTAAAAGTAGAAGACTGGAGAGAGGAAGAGGGGCTGTGCAAATAGGTCATCAGAGGTGGTGCAGAGGGAAGTATTAAACCAAGATGGCAGCTGAAGAGGTAGAGGGTGAGGGGTCTGTTGAAGACCCAGGAAAGACAAGGGGTGCTGGAGCTAGAGAGCCAAAGGAGGAGGGAGGTGTGGGGCTGGAGCCCAGAAGAGGGGTCCGTTCTGAGGCAGGCTGGTCCCTTGGCTCCCCTTCCTCATCACCCTCTTGCCCCTGGGTTTCTTCCTCCTGCTCATCATCCCCAGGACCCCGATGCACAGGCTGCTTGCAGATGGGGCAGGTCTTTCGGGTTTGAGTGAGCCAGGGGTCCACACAGCGGCTGTGATAAGCTGCCAAGAGGAATGAGGTGAAGCACCTGATTACTGCTGGGGGCCTGGGGGCATGGGCACAGGAAGTGAGGGCCTCACCGTGAGCACAGGGGAGTACCCTCAGCTTGTCCCCATCCTCATATTCATCCAGGCAGATGGCACACACATCATACTGGTCTCCTAGTGGAAGAAGAAAGTCTTTTTACAGAGCCATTCTGAACCAGGGCCCACAGGAAGTCACTCTGGGAGGCCTGTGCTAAACCTGCACAAGTTATTTTTTTCTGACTCTAAAGAGCCAGAGGAAGAGCTAAGATGAGCAGGGTGGAACATGAGGAATCTGGGGTTAGAAGGCACAAGTAAAGAGAAGCAGAGGTAAGAAGGGAAGTGGGTTTTCTGGGGGTTGGTGTGAGTGGAGAGATAGTGAGTGGGAGGAGAGGAAATGGGGCGGGGCTTCTGCCATAGCCTTATAAGGGCATTAGAGGCTCCAGGCCTGGAGACCCAGCCCCTCCTTACCTGTGTCTTCCTTCTCTGGCAGCATCTTCCCCACTCCTTCCATTTTTCTGCTTTATCCACCTTCTCTCTTACAAGCAAGGTAAGCATCTCTTAAAGCATCTTCCCCCCTACCCCCAACTATTTCATTTAATCATCTTTGCTTTCCACCTCCTGCTCTAAACCTGTCCTGTCCTTTTTATGTACGGGTAAAAAAAAAAAGATGGCATCTCAGACTGACATCTCCCTGCCATCTCTGCCCCTTATCTCCTGGGCTTCAACTCCTTCAGAACCATGTAAGTGGTGGGAAAGGCCTGCTCTTCTCAACCCTCCTCACCCTTCTGATACTCATGTGTAGGGATCTGTTTCAGCTGCTCTTTGGTCAGTCGATTCCGCTGGAGCCGTTTCCTGTGCTGGATGCAACGAACTATCTGGTGAAAGGGAGTGGATGCATCAGTCTTAGAACAAATCTGGACAATCCAGTACAACCATCCCTGTCTTGCAACCCCAGAGCCAATCTGGCTTTAAAGGCCTTGACTCTTCCCATCTTGGTCCCTGAGCTACTCACCATCACTGCTCCCATGGCCAAAACCAGCAGTCCCACAATCCCTGTGAAAGGGATGAGGTAATAGCCCAAGGGGAAGCTATTGTCTGGGACCAGAAGCACCCGAGCCCTGGGAAAAGGAAGACCAATATCAGAGGGGCGGGAAAAGCAAAAGGACAAAGAAAGAGGGACAAAGTAACCGGCTCTGGACAGGGCAGGTGGGGATGAGGAAGAAAGTACCAAGAGGAAGAGTATGATGGGCCTGAGGCTGAATGGTTGGGGCACAGGCTTGGGCTCCAGGTTGGCATGGAAGTGCTGAAGGAAGAGTAGGAAGGAGGGACAGGTCCTACCCCTTCTCGTAGACAAAGAGGGCACGCAGATACTCGGAGCTCCTCTCCCCAATAAACACAGACGGGATCCAGATCTGCTGCTGGATTTCCTCTGCAGGGATGAGGGCATTACACTGGGGACTCAAGCTGCCACACAAATCCTTTGGTAACCCTGGCATTTAACTCTCTTGCCCCAAAGCACTGACTTCCCTAAGGCTCCATCCCTCCCGCCATCCTCTCAGTCTAAGCTCTATTGAAAACAGCTATCCAGCCTTACCACTATTCCACACCATGTTCAGAAGTTCATTGGAATTCACATTGTGTACCACAGCTGCACCATACCCAGCCTTCTGAGCATTTAGGACCTAGGGAGAAAAGGCAGATAAGAAACTGTCATGGGCGTTGCCACTTTTCGTTCCTGGTGCTCACCCTCCCAGCTCCCACACCACCTTCAGCAACCTTGAGGTCAAAGTTGCAGTCGAATCTTCGAAGCAGTGCAATAAAGACTGACCCGTTGACCGGGGCTGGGGGTGGTGGGGTAATGGGGCTGCAGGCATTGTCTGGGTGAGCCTCCACAAGGAAGCCCTGGGGAAAAGAAGCAAACAACAGTTGGATTTCATCTCCCTAGGTTCTGCTCCCCACAGGTCCCACCATGCACACTGGCTCCCACATCCTGCACGTCCTCGTTCCTGGGGTTGGTCTGAGCCACCACACCAAAGTCGGAAATCTACCTCTTAACCTTCTGAAGATGCAATTCTGGGCAAACAACAGCCCTTTACCAGACTCTGCATCATCCTCCTCTTTCCCACATGAGTTAATCTGTACCCCCACTCCTAGCTAATTCTTCAGCCTTCCAAGTTCCCCACTGACTGTAATTCGATTCTCCATTCATCCACATCACTTTCTCAAGTTTTTTCATATTCCTTGCTCTAGTACATACTTGTTTAAAAAAGACACAAAAAACAAATGGAGGTATTTGCGCTGAGCCCCCGTAAACTGGAAGCTTAAACCAGTCTATCTGGAGTTACATGGTCAGCATTAGTGAGGTAATCTGCCTGACAGACCCTTTCTGTCCCCTAAAGCAAGGTGATTTTGCCACAAACAAGTCTTTGCTGATATAACTTCCTTGTCCCACCCCTTTCTGCCTGTAAATCTTTCATTTTGTATAGTTCTTCAGAGATCTATCTGATGGGTGGAATGCTTGATTCATAGGTCATTAAATAAAAGCCAGTAAGAGTTTTAAAATTCACTCCTGTTGAATTTTATTTCTTAACACCTCCCTTTAATTTTCCAATTACCCATCTTACAAACAACAATACCGGTATTTATGGCCCAACTGAGTTCTTGCTATATGTTAAGTCTGTGAAAAAGTACTACAAAACTGCTTATCTAATCCTCGCAATAATCCTGTGACAAATTCTATTATTTTTCCCATTTTACAGTAAAATAAACTAAGGCTCAGAGAGATAATTAACTTGTCAAGATCATAAGGGCAGTAATTGGCTCTAGAGACCCTACTGATAAGCACCACTCGCCCTACCTGTTATCTTAGTCCACTTTCAGTTTCCCTTCCAAGGTCCAGAGTTCTAGGAGTAGACTTTTTTTTTACCTCCAGATTCTGGATTCCACCACACTAGATGTGCTCTTGCACTTAGTTCCTAACTTGACACTTTTCCCACTAACAGCTTCATCCAAGAAAGGCTCCTGAACCTTTACCCAGGAGAGATAATTTAAGAAAACAGGAAAAAGGGAAGAAAGTCACCTGAAGTCCCTCCTGGCTCAAAGCAGCCCCAAAGAGAGCTGGGAGGTCTGCAAAGTCCATGCTGGCATTGTGGTCCGAGATCTGCGGACAAGAGTCCGTGTTGGCCCTTTAGTCTGCAACCTGTCCCTTAAGCGCCCTTCCCCGTTGGCCCCTCCGACTCACCGCTCGAATGAGCCCCCGGCTGGGGGCCGCTCCCCACAGCACAGTGACCACAACCACAGGAAGCGGGAAGGCCGCAGGGTGCATGGCAGCAGGAAGAGAGGCGGAGGGGGCCGCGATCGGATAGCAGGAACAGAAACGGGAGTTCTGCGCCCTCTCTGGCCCTCCTTCAGGATCCCAGGGGTCCAACCACCCCCAGGTCCCACTTCCCAGCTACATGGGGGCTCGGGGAAGGACCTCCGACTCGGGGATTGAGGTAGCCAACTAGTCTATTGGAGCTGGGAGGGAGAGACTAAAAATAATCCTTCTCTGGTATAGGAATAAAACCAGGAAAGGGGACGGAGACCAGCACAGGTGACAGAAAAACTTCTGGAAGGGTGGGGGAGCTCAAAGGGGTGGGACTTCCGGCCAGGTGGGCCGTCTTCCCATCCCCTGGAAAAGAGTTTCCGGCAAAGAAAGTCAGGCCGCTTCCAGCATTGGACGCTCACGACTAAGGACTTCCGGTTCTAAAAGGACGATTAAAAGAAAGGTCAGAGGTGGAGGCAGTGCCTTTGGCGATGAAAGGAGCATCGATGTATCAGATGACTACTTAGTCATTTCCCCGCTAGTGCCTAGGACCCTGCACCAGCCCGGTTTACAAACCTGTCCTCCTGGCCGCCGCTGTACCTTCAAGTCTCGCGAGAGACCTCACCACAGTTCCCTCCCACCAGCTGACAGCTTCCTGTATGTATCGCGAGAGACCGCCTAATTCTGACTAGCCTAGCTCAGTCCATCTCGCGAGATCTTCAGATCCCCGCCTCTCCGTTTTCCCGCGATTCCAATACGATAAAAATGCGCCTTAGCTTCGACTTCCAAAATCAGCCACACCCCTTCCCGCACCCATTCTGGAAGCTCCTCCTCCAGCTCCGCCTTACTCCCGGCCGCCTTTGCGCTCGCGTCTGCGCCTGCGCCAACTTCCAGCTAGCGCTGGACTTGAGAGCCGGAGGGGTGTGCGCGCGCTCCCTCGCCCCAGTTGCGCGCGTGGTGTCACCTTGGGCGCGAGCGGGGCCGCGCGCGCACAGGACCGCGAGCCGAGGGCCATTGAGTGGCGATGGCGGCGACGGCGAGTCCCGGGGCTTCTGGGATGGAAGGGAAGCCCCGTACCTCCCCTAAGTCCGTCAAGTTCCTGTTTGGGGGCCTGGCCGGGTAAGCTCAGGCCCCAGGGATGGGACAGGAGAAGGAAGGGACGGGTGCAAGGAACCGGGCCCGGTTCTTCTTTGGGCGTGTTACAGTGAACCGAGCTGACACGGGGTCAGTGCCGTCCCCATCGTATTACAAGATCCTTGATGGGCTGCCAGGATCTTTTCACCCGTCGCAGGGCCTCTCTGGCCTGCATGCACGACCCCCACCAGACCATCTGAGTTTGCCAACCCATTGCTTGACTGCGGGACTGTATGGGGTTTCAGGTCATTGCATGGCTCCTGCTGGACTACATGAGGTCCCAGGTCATGAATGCCCACCTTTCCTTGGATTGGACTGCACGCAGTCCCGGGGTCACTGCTTGACACCCTTGTTGCTGCGTGGAACCCTTTCATTGCATGGTCCCTTCTGGACTGCTGGACTTTTAAGACTCATTGCTCTTGATACAGGTAGAGACTCTTGTACACGTGCCCACCAGCTCCTGAACACTTAGTCAATGGCATGGCAGGCCCTGCCCTTTGTGACATCTTGTTGCTGGGCTCCAAGGGACTTTGGTAGATCTGAGACACCTAGCCCTTGATGCTACCCCTGTCTTCCCCCAGGATGGGAGCTACAGTTTTTGTGCAGCCCTTGGACCTGGTGAAGAACCGGATGCAGCTGAGTGGGGAAGGAGCCAAGACAAGAGAGTACAAAACCAGCTTCCATGCCTTCACCAGCATCCTGAGGGCAGAAGGGCTGAGGGGCATTTACACCGGGTACTGGGGCCAAAGGATGGGGGTATGTTGTGGGTTGACAGCTCTAAACCTGGGCTTGACGCACTGATCCCTTCACTCCCCCTCAGGCTATCAGCTGGCCTGTTGCGCCAGGCCACCTACACTACTACTCGCCTTGGTATCTATACCGTGCTGTTTGAGCGCCTGACTGGGACTGATGGTACACCCCCTGGCTTTCTGCTGAAGGCCGTGATTGGCATGACTGCAGGTGCAACTGGTGCCTTTGTGGGGACACCAGCTGAGGTGGCTCTTATCCGCATGACCGCTGATGGCCGGTAAGTTCTAGGTCTGAGCCTGCCCCCAGCCCCATTCCCTGGAATCTAGAATGAAAGAAGTGATTTCTTATCCTAGATCTAGGGCACAGCATTCACCTCTTCACAGCATTCTGGTCTCCCTTTCTTTGAGCCTGTGGGGGCAGAGTGGTCTAGCCCGAACTTGGCCTCTCCCTGCCTTCCCACCAGGCTTCCAGTTGACCAGCGTCGTGGCTACAAAAACGTGTTTAATGCCCTGTTTCGAATTGTCCAGGAAGAGGGGGTCCTCACACTATGGAGGGTGAGTAGAGGAGCTGGAGACTTAGGAGACCTGGGGTCCAGTCTTGGGCATTTCTGACTCCCCTTCCACCCCTCACCTCAGGGCTGCATCCCTACCATGGCTCGGGCTGTCGTCGTCAATGCTGCCCAGCTTGCCTCCTACTCCCAGTCCAAGCAGTTTTTACTGGACTCAGGTGAGACCCAGAGCTGAGCCCTCAGCTCCCAGCTAGCCTGGACCAGCTTCGAGCTGACAGCCACCCCCTGCTCCACCTCCCCCAGGCTACTTCTCTGACAACATCCTGTGCCACTTCTGTGCCAGCATGATCAGTGGCCTGGTCACCACTGCTGCCTCCATGCCCGTGGACATTGTCAAGACCCGGTGAGTATCTAGACAGTCTGGACAGACCTGGGCCTGGAGAGGGACGGGAAAGGCCCTCTTATGTCCTCATGTCCCTGCCTCCTGTCCTTCAGGATCCAGAACATGCGGATGATTGACGGGAAGCCAGAATACAAGAATGGGCTGGTGAGGAACCAGAGCCTGGGGCTTGGGCTGCAGGATTGGATGCTGGGGGTTGGGGGAGAGGGCGGGGAGCTGGGTAAGAGGAAGAGGACCCCAGAATCCAGGTCCTAGCCTCAGTGCCCTGCCTGCCTTCCTGTCTAGGATGTGCTGGTGAAGGTTGTCCGCTACGAGGGCTTCTTCAGCCTGTGGAAGGGCTTTACACCATACTATGCCCGCCTGGGCCCCCACACTGTCCTCACTTTCATCTTTTTGGAGCAGATGAACAAGGCCTACAAGCGTCTCTTCCTCAGTGGCTGAGGCGGGTGAGGGGCCTGGAGTCGCTGCACTGGGGCTCCGTCTCACCCCCTGCTCCTACAGTCAGTGTGCCCCCCAACCCTGGGGGCCTGGACTCTGCTACCCTGGGCCCCTCTATTTATTTTCCCAACACTGTGTGGTTCCCTGCTCTATGGTTAAAGACTTTGGTCTGTCCTGCCCAGCTCCAGCTTGCCATCCTTGCCCTGATCAGCATCATCTCTCTGTCCCTGGCTATACTTTGGGGGGACCTTGGAAGCTCACTGGGGATTTCTGGGGCCTCCTTGGATATTAGTTTCAGGGCACGTAGGACAGCAGAAGCCCCTCCCTTCTCAGTGGGGAAACCAAGGCAGGGCTGAAGGGACAGGAGAGAGCAGAAGCCTTCAAGATGATCAAAGGTCTGTAGGAGAATGTGGTCCTTCCTCCCTCCATCTCACTGAGGACATAATAAATTGGATTGCTGACACCACCCCCAAATCTGGAGAGTTGTGGGCACAGGAGGGGGAGGAGACCGGACAAACGAGCAGATGCTCCTGGAGAATAGAAACTGGAGTTTGTAAGAAAAATTATTAAAGAAAGAGCACTCATGGTTTTTATACAAGTGTTATATAAATCAGTCATATTGCAGCAGCTGACATATAAGAAAAACCCAAACTCTAGGCTTCCCAGCCGCTCCCCCAAGAACTTGGCAGATGCCCAGGTCGTCTCATGAAATCCCCAGGAAAAGCCTTGGGGGTCTGGTGACTGCTTCTGCAGCCTGAAGAGGGAGGGATTACAGCCTGAGAGGAGAAGGCTGACCTTCAAGGTGGGAGAGAGGGTGGGGGCAGAGCATAGAGTGGACACAGTCAGGCCCCCAGAGCCTGGAGGCTTAGAAAGGGGAAGATGTTGGCCAGAGACTTGATCTGGGCCACAGGCTGGGGAGGGTGATTACCTTCTTTGTTTCTTTAGATGTGTGATACTAGGCCCTGCCCTCAAGAAGCTTAGAAACCTCTTGGGACATAAAAGGACATAGGAAGGTCAGTTGGAAGAAGAGCCTGGTGCTTGAGGCCTACCAGCAGACCATTGCAGGGTGACATGAAGCACCCAGGCCGGTCTGGGCCAGGAGAGACTGCACAGTAACCAACTGGTCAGGGAAGCGGGGTGGGGAAGCACTCCTGGCCCTCTGAGAGCAAAGTCTTAGAGAAACTCTGAGGAGCCGGTAATCTCTGCAGAGTCTAATAGCTGGAGCACAGGCAGTGAAGTGATTGCTGGGAGAGGGGAAGCCAGACCGTTAGGTGGGTTGGTGCACAGAAGTCATCGGTGGCCAAGCTCAAGAGCTGTCTTCTATCGTGGGAAGAGTTCAAAGCAAGAAAAGAAATATCAGGGTTTCACATTAGGAAGATTCTCCCTGCACCACCCGGAGGAGGAGGGGGTCTCCCTGGAGCCAGAAAGGCGTAGCCCTCACTCGCATTCTCTGGACCCCAGTCTAGGCTTGGGCTAGAGGCAGGAGAGAAAGTCTACCCAACATGCTAAGGGGAATGGCGGAGCCCACGGCACCAGGGGAAGAGAAGTGGGCTCCATTTGCCTGCCTCCTGGCTTGACAGCAGGGAACCTGAGAGTAATTCAGTAAAACCCACCAAGATGGTGCACACTGCCAGGCCCTCCCCTCCCCTGCCCTGCCACCCTGGGCAGAGCAGGAGAGCTGTGTTTCTGGTGCCCCCCGGTGCCAGGAAGCACCCACCTGGCCTAGTACTGTGGGCTGCAGGCAGATACCCTCAGTAGCATCCCTGAGCTCCCGGGAAACTTCTGATTCTTGACTTGGAACTTGCTCCCGGTGGCCTGGTTGGTGGTGACCCCTGGAGGAGAGAAGGAAGGCACCCCAGGCGGGGGAGGTGCAGGTCAGGACCAGAGCTTTTGAGCAGTGCAACTAGGGTGGTGCAGCTGCGGCCTTGGGAATGCTGGTGAGGGCACCCTAGCCTTGTTTCCCTCTCCCAAAGAAACAAAATTCCATTTTAAAATTATGTTTATTGTACAAATAACATTACGATGGTGGAAAACTAGAAAATGCTAAACAGAGGAAAAGAACAGAAAACCACCCCTGTTTATACCATCCAGAGACACTCAGGGCCCACGTGTTGACACATCTCTTTCCAAGTTTTCCTCAACAGGTACACGTGGGAACCACCTTTACAGTGTTATTTGCCCTTTCCTAAAACTTCCCCAAAGTGATAGTAATAACCTAGTGGTCTGGGAACCCCACGATCCTTACAGCATAGAGAGCTCTGTTCAGTGACCTCCCCTCCCCTAACTCCTCCATGATTTACTGGGTCTGGGACTGTGTGCAGGGGAGACTCTTGACAAAGGCGCAGTAATGAAGACCTCCTTGACCCTGTGCTCTGTACCCACCCGCCCCCTATTAGGCCCAAATAGGAGTCTATCAGACTCTGTCTCGGGGTCCCCAAACCATCCACCCTCAGAGGCTGTGGCCAGAGTACCTAACACCCACTGTCCCCAGCAGATCCCCACCCCGACCCAGGCTCAGGGCTGAAGGCCGCCGACCCGCCTGCAGAGGCCCCATGCGGCCATTAGGCCGCACCCACAGGAAAAGGCTAGAGCGGAAAGTGGGAAGCAAGCCTTGGAAGAAAAGCAGCCAGGCCCGGTGCACCGTCACCTGCCTTCCCCTCTGCAGCTCCAGGTGTGCCATGTGGGTGGCCGTGGCTAGGGCCCATGGCTTCACGTGCTGGACCCAGCACAGCAGCAGGATGAGGATCACAGAGGCAACCAGGAGCCAGAGGAGACCCAAGATATAGAAGCCCAGGAACAGACAGCAAGAGTCAGAGCTGAGAACAGGGTTGTTTCTGGAACTAGCCAATCCCTGGGCCTTCCAGAGGTTGTCAGATTCAGAGATGATGGTTATGGTGGATTCTAAGATAGTGGGGAGTGAAATGAATTCCGTGGAGGTTAAGAGTATGGTTGGTTGTGAAGTCTCACTTATGGGTTCTGGGGTGGTTGGGGTAGTGGGCTCTGGGGTGGTCGGGGTAGTGGGCTCTGGGGTGGTGGGGTTTGTGGGCTCTGGGGTGGTCGGGATAGTGGGCTCTGGGGTGGTCAGGATTGTGGGCTCTGGGGTGGTCGGGGTAGTGGGCTCTGGGGTGGTCGGGGTTGTGGGCTCTGGGGTGGTCGGGGTAGTGGGCTCTGGGGTGGTCGGGATTGTGGGCTCTGGGGTGGTCGGGGGGTAGTGGGCTCTGGGGTGGTCGGGATTGTGGGCTCTGGGGTGGTCGGGGTAGTGGGCTCTGGGGTGGTCGGGATTGTGGGTTCTGGGGTGGTCGGAGTTGTGTATTCTGGGGTGGTTGGAGTTGTGGGGGGCTCAGTAGTGGGTTTTAGAGTTTCGGAGGAGGTGATGGAGTCTATAGTAATTGGGATCATGGTCAGTTTCTTAGCTGGAGGCAAGGAGGACACTTGACTGCCTGGTGAGGTAGGCATTGCTGGATAGAGCAGGTCCCAGTGCATGGTGTTGCTAGAGAAGCTGCTCAGAGTGCTCACGACAGGTACCTCGCGTTCCTCTTCGTAGTCATCGTAGTCCAGGCTGTTCCTGTCACCAGGGATGTAGCAGCCATCCCCCAAGAAGTTGTAGACGAACATGCCGTTCATATTGACACACTGAACGCTCTTCACATTGGGGGTCATGGCCTTAATGTCCACATCCTCCTCCCATACGTACACATTGCTGGGGTTGTCCTGTAGCCAGCGGCTGAAATAGAGGATGTCGCAGTCGCAGAACCAGGAGTTGTTATGGAAAAAAGCGTAAGGCAGGAGGAGCATCCCAAAGAAATCTGTTGGTATCGTGCGCAGCCTGTTGTTTTGGAGGTAGAGGGTATCAAGTTCCTCCAACCCTTTTAGAAGCTCAGGGGGCAGCTCTTGCAAGTCGTTTTCAGCCAGGTTGAGCTTCTTCAGGTGAGGCGTGGGCACCAGGAGCCCAGGGGGCAGAGTCTTCAGCTGGTTTCCGCGCAGATAGAGCTCATGGAGGTGGCTCAGGCCATGCAGAGCATCAGAAGACAACGAGGTCAGGTTGTTGAAGGACACGTCCAGGATGGAGAGAGCTGGCAGTGACTGTCCCAGCTCTGGCAGGCTTCTCAGCTGATTGTGGGCTAGACTCAGGACCTCCAGCCGTGGCAGTTTTGCGTCTGTCTGCAGGCTGGTCAGCTGGCTCTTACCCAGGAACAGCTCAGTGAGGTGGGCTAGATTCACCACGGATGCCATGGAAAAAGTGCCCAGGGGGTTCTCACCCAGGTGGAGGATGGCGGTGTCGGCCTGCAGGTTTGGAGGCGGTGCCTTCAGTCCCTTATTTTCACAGTTCGCTTCTACCTGGCTGTCCTTGTTGCCGAATTCACAGATGGGGACGGGGTGTGAAGGGCTTGGCAGCAGGAGCAGCAAGAGGAGGAGGGGCATGGTGACCTGTGGGCAAGGGGGGCTTGAGTGGGCACCCCTCAGGCCCCCAGCAGTATTCCTCCAGGCCTTGGCCCCCAGTATGGCCTCTAGGATTGTTCCAGAAACTCAGCTCCCACACCTCTCTCCCTCCAGTCCCCTCTCCTCCCCTTGCCCTGCAAAGCCTAAACTACTAGCTCCAGTCCTTGGCTGTTATCCGCCCTCAGGCCCCGGCCTCCCCGAGCCCTGGCCCCAGCTCACAGACTGGCAGAAGAACCTCCAGAGACACAGCTTCTTCCAGGGTGTGACTTGGTCCTTCTGTCTTCCAGCTCCAGGGAGGGCCTGGTTAGGGGCAGGAAGGGGGTAGGGATGGGGAGGAAATGGCAGCCTGATATGGGCTTCCGGGACCCGGGAACAGCCTCCATCCTGAACACAGGCCCTTATCACATCCTTCCACAACTTGCCCTGAGCCCTCCTTTTGGCTCTGTTCTCGCCTGCTCTCCTACCTTGGGGAGATTGGGGGCAGACTCCAACCACCACTCGCTTCCAGGCTTTGAAAACCTCTCCAGCTGCCCCCCTCATTTCCCCTTCACAGCTGCATTCTTAGAATTGCCTACTTTTAACCCTAGCCTCCCTCTCCCTCCTCACCCTACTCTAGGCTGTTTCCCACCTACCCCCTACTCCATGGACTCAGTTCTTGCCATGGTGCCCCTGACCCTCTCCATCCCCCCGAACCTTCTTCCTCCACACCATCTTGTTTTCCGCAGCCTGCACACCTGTGGCCACTCCCACCTTGGGACTCATGACAGTAATTTTTTTCTTTTTTAGAGCTTTTTTTAAAAATTTATTTTTGATTGAATTAGAGTTGATTGACAAGGTTGTGTTGTTCTGCTGTTACCGCCAAGTGACTCAATTATACACATACATACATTCTTACTTATATTCTTTTCTATTATGGTTTACCCCAGGATATTGAATATAGTTCCCTGTGCTATACAGTAGGACCTTGTTGTTTATTCAATAGTAATTTTTTCTTGGTTTTCTTCCTGCCTCTCTAGGTGACCTTTTTCAAATCTTCTCTGTGGATTCCTCTTCTTCTATCCTTCATGAGAGATTAACCTGCCCCCAGAGTTTAGTCATTGGCCTTCTTCTCTGATGCTACACAACCCCCCGAGCTTCTCCTCATCCATTCCCTTGCCTTTGACCACCGCTTGTCCCCCCAGTGACTCTCAAGTCTTCATCTCTAGCCCAGACCCCTCTCCTGAGACCCAAACACATATGTCCCACTGCCTTTTGAATTTCTTGGCTGTCCCACAGGGCCTGAAGCAGTATGTTCAAAAACTAAGTTCATCGCGTCTCTCTAAATAGCCTGTCTTCCTGTGTTGTCCAACCTGGTGAATGGTTTTGTCATCCACTCATTTATCTAGCCCTTCAACCAGTACAAGCAAAATCCCTGAGAGTCATCCTTAGCTCCACTCCCTATTCAACCTGCCACCAAGTCCCACTGGTTTTACCTCCCAGTGCCCCTCAGCCCCCTTCTTTCCACCCTCACTGCCACCATCTTCGTCCAGAGTGCCATGTTCTCTCTACTGTGTCTCTGTGACAGCCTCTCCAGTGCCATGTTCTCTCTACTGTGTCTCTGTGACAGCCTCTCCACTGCTCTCCCCATTTTCTGACTCCCTCCTTCTCCCCACCCGAGTGGTCCTTCAGAAATGCAGATTTGCTCATATCCTTCCACTGCTTGAAACTCACCAATGGCTCCTTGCAGCCCTCAGGAGGGAGTCTGAGATCCCTAACAGGCCTACAGAGTCTTGTAAGATCTGGCCCTTGCCCACCTGTCCAGCCCCTATCTCTTCCTTCCTTTCTTCGACCGCGCTGGATCTTAGATGTGGCATGAAAACTCTTAGTTGCGGCATGCAGGATCTAGTTCCCTGATCAGGGATTGAAACCTGGGCCCCCGGCATTGGGAACTCGGAGTCCTAGCCTCTGAACCACCAGGGAAGTCCCTAATCCCATCCCATCTCTTAACGCTCCACCCTTCACTCTAGGTTACTCTCTTTCTTGTACCTTCTTCTCACCCTTTATCCCCTTCTGCCTAACTTATCTGGAGAGTTTCAACCCAGAATTTCTTCCCTGAAAAGCCTTTTAGGATTTCCCAAGACCCAGTTGGATGCCTGTTTCAGATAGCTGTCATATTTGTTGGTCCACAGCCCCTTCCATGATGAAAATGTCCCATTGACTGTCCCCTAGAAGGGGTACCCTGCAGTCGCGCGGGCCGGCCCTTATCTGCTGGCTGGTAACTGGGCAAGGAATGGATACTTGAGCCAGATACAGTTAATCCATAGACCTGTTAGTTATATAATTTTATATAATTTGCTGCCTGCAAAGAGTACTTAAAGACATGGGGAAAATGAGGCACTAAGTAGCAAGAATCGAGGTGAAGTTGCATAGAGCCCATGAAATGGAGTAAGGCTTCTGAGGCTGTTGGGGTTTTTTGCCATTTTGGCGTCAGTTAGGATTTTTAGTTGCAAGCAATAGAAATTTTTTCTACTTAATTTAGGCTGAAGAGGAATTTATTGAAACTACATTGGCTACTTCACAGACTTCTAAACGAGGGCTAGAGAACCATACGTGGGACGGTGTAGCTAGGAACAGAGCTGAGAACCAGGCTGCAGAACCAGTCTGGTGAGGAAATCTCTGCTCTCATGTAAGACCAGGTCTCTGAAGCTTGTTCCACTGCAACTGCTGGGCCAGGAGCTCAGTGTTAGCACAGCCTCCTGACCGCAGAGAGAGAATCCTGCATTATCCCTCCTCTGTTGTGATACTAACTCCAGATTCAAAGTCTGGGTTCGAGGGACTTCCCTGGTGGTCCTGTAGCTAAGGACTCTGCAGGGGGCCCGGCTTTGATCCCTGGTCAGGAAACTTAGATCCCACATGCCGCTGCAACTAAGAGTTCACATGCTGCAACTAAGCCCTGGCCCAGTCAAAACAAATAAATATTAAAAAGTCTGGGTGTGAGTCCAATTGATTTTGTACCTATGACCCAGTTACAAAGGAATCTTGGAAAGCAAGGTATCTGGCATTTTCACCTTCTATAATGCAAGGCAAGTTCTGCTTCTCCAAAGATTTCCATATTGAAGGATTTTGCAGACACAGAAAAGGGATTCATGTGCTTCGGCACCTACTGAAATGGTCCTAATGTTTTACTTTCTTCACATGCCTATGGCCTGAATTGTTTCCAATTTTGCATCCTTGAATGTTTGGGATTAACCCTACTTAGCCATTATGAATTATTCTTTAAACATTATAGGTTAGTTTGCTCAGATTTTATTCAGAATTTGTACATGTAAGTTAGAAAATAGGTGTGGCCCATAAATTTCTTTGGGGGATGCTTTTGTCTCTCTCTGTTTGTTGTTTTGTTATTAGAATTCTACTGGCCTTGTAAAATAAGCTGGAAATTTTTATATTCTCTGGAAAAGTTAGAGATCATAGGGATTTTCCATGCAGTTTTGCTGGAATTCACCTATGAAACTGTCTGGGCCTGAAGACACTTGCGGGAAAACTCAAATACCTTTTCAATTCCTGCTCTAATTGTTTGTCTCTTGAAGCTTCTACATCTTGAGTCAATTTTTTTAACTTATTTTTCTAATACAATATCTTTTTCATGTGACTTTCAACTTATTGTCATAAGTTTGCACATTTTATACTTTTATAATCGGTTAAAATCTCCATACCTGTAGTTATGACCCCTAATGTTGTTTATTTGTATTTTTGCTCTTCCTCTTCTCTGTCTTCCTCCCTGCCTCCCTTTCTTTATTGACCAAACTTGCCAAAGATTGGTCTGTTTTAGTGGGCTAGTCCAAGAACCAGATTTATTATATTCACTAGTCAATAGTTGGGGTTTTTGATTTGATGACAAATATCTACTTTTACCTTGAATAATTTCTCATACTTTGAGCCCATTTTCTTTAGTTTGTAATTTATTTTTTGAAGTATAATTGATTGACAATGTTTTGTTAGTTTCTAGTGGGCTTATTTTCATGTTCTCTTTCTACCTTCTTGAATTGAAATCTTAGTTGACTTATTTTCAGTCTTGATTTTCAGGTAAACTCATTCAGTTCATACTTTTCATTTGAGTGATGCTTTGTGTCATCTCACATGTTTTATCGTGTAATACCTAAGGTGAATATTTCTGATTAAAAATGTTTATTTATTTGGCTGTGCTGGGTCTTAGTTGTGGCACACGGGAGATTTAGTTGAAGCATGTGAACCCTTAGCTGCAACATGTGGGATCTAGTTCCCTGACCAGGGCTCAAACCCAGGACCCCAGCATTGGGAGCATAGAGTCTTAGCCAAGGGCCATCAGGGAAGTCCTGAATATTTGTAATTTTTAAATCCAGCATCTATTCCTTTCAAATAAGAGGACGCTCATTTCTTTTGAGAGATTACACCTCCCCAGATGAGTGCAGAGTTTGATGGGAGTAGGAATCCTGGCCTGTTGCTTTGGAAACCAAAATGTCTTTGGAAGTTCCTTCCACTAGATCCTTCCTATCACCACCTGAGTTCAGCCCAGGGATGTGACCTAACCATGGACAGCCATACTCATTCTCCTAGGATTTCAAACAGTGAATGAGGCAGCAGAAGAAGAGAAAATAGGACTGGGCTTGATTCATTTCAACAAAGGGCTCAGGAAAAGCTCTAGAACACTTCCTGCTACTAGTTCCTTGGAGACACCTGATTCCTGAGCAGTCCTGGATTTCCAGTGTTCACTTGTGGCCAGTGAGCTTGTGCATCTTTTCAAGAACTTTGTGTTGGATTAAGTTAGAGTTGATTTCTGTTGCATGCATCCAAAGAAATCTAATTTAGGGTTCTGGTTGTGGTTTATTTATTTTATAAAATTATTTATTCATTTGTTTGTTTTGGCTGTGCTGAGTCTTTATTGCTGCTTGGGCTGTTCTCTAGCCCCCCACTACTCTTTATATATAAAGAGTTGCTACTACTCTTTGTTGCAGTGCATGGGTTCTAGGGCATGCCAGCTTCAGTAGTTGTGGCACGTGGGCTCAATAGTTGCAGTTCTCGGGCTCTAGTGCACAGGCTCAATAGTTATGGTAACTGGCTTAGTTACTCTGCAGCATGTGGAACCTTCCCAGATCAGGGATCGAACCCGTGTCTCCTACATTGGCAGGTGAATTCTTTACCATTGAGCCACCAGGGAAGCTCTGTGGTTCATTTTTAGAGTTTTTGCAGAAGGCATTAGTTGGAGGTCTACTCAAGACCCATTCAGCTTTTCTTCTTTTGAGAAATTACTCATTCTCCATCCTTAGAATTTTTGGTGCAGATGACTCTATCCCACCTGCATATGTTGACCTAAGTTAGTCACTAGACTTCCTCCCCCTGGACAAGGGGACCTCCTCCCTTTCCTCCCCTGATACAGGCTGGTAAGGGTGTCCCATGGTCAGAGTAACTGGTCCAAGGATGGAGACAGAAAGTAAGTTGGTCCTTTCGTAACGAAGCCCAAGACTTCTGTTGGTTGGTTGAGGTATGTGTACTTTCTCTGGATGTGAACAAGGAAATAAGTAACCCCAGGTGAGTTGTTGGCATCTATTTTGTGATCACAAGGGGATATGACCTTAGGATGAAGTTAATGCCAGGGAAGGTATAATGAAAAAAGAAACCAGATCCTTGGCATCACTGAAATGCTTTATCAAACAGATTTTGAAGTTCAGTGAGCCAAAAACTCTCTCATTTTTTTTTTAAACTGGTTGGTATTGGAATATTACTTGCAACATAATGAACTTAAAGAGTGTATTTTCTGTTTTTTTAAAAGTGGAATTATTTACAAAGTTACTTTTTAAAATTTCAGGTAGACTTTTAAAAAAATTAAACTTCTTATTTTGAAACAATTGTCAATTCACATGAGTTGTAAGAAATAAGACAGAGATCCTGTGGACTCTTTACCCAACTTTCCCCAACAGTAACATCTTGCAAAACTGTAGTACATTCAGTATCACAACCATGATATTGACATTGTTCCGTCAAGTTACAGAACATTTCCATCACCATAAGGATTCCTCATGTTGCCGTTTGATACCCTTAGCCTTTTCCTTCCTACCTCCCCACCCCTCTTACCCCCTGACCACTACTAATCTGTTCTTCATTGCTATAATCATGTCATTTCAAGAATGTTATATTGGGACTTCCCTGGTGGTCCAGAGTTAGGATCCCAAGCTTCCAACTCAAGGATGTAAGGGGGCATGGGTTTGATCCCTGGTCAAGGAATTAAGATCCCACATGCTGCATGGCATGCCCTCCCCCAAAAATGTTATATTAATGGGATCATACAGTATATAACCTTTTGGAACTGTTTTTTTTTTTTTTTCCACTCAGCATAATTCTCTGGAGACTTGTACAGGTTGTTCTGTGCATCAGAAGTTCATTTCTTATTATTGCTGAATAGTCTTCCCTAGTATGTATGTTCTACAGCTTATCTGTTTACCAGTGGAAGGACATGAAGGCTGATCCCAGTTGTTGACTTATTACAGATAGATGTGCTGTCCATGTTAGAGATTTGTGTGTGAACATAAGTCTTCATTTCCCTGGGGAAAATTGCTCTGGAATGCAATCTCTAGGTCATACCGTAGTTGCATGTTTATTTTGAGAGGCTTTATCTTTGGGTTATTCTTTGAGTTTATCCTGTTTGGGGTTTGCTCAGCATGTTACATGTGTAAGTTTATGTCTCCTGCAAATTTGGATAGTTTTTAGCCCTTATTTCCTTGAGAACTGTTTCAGCCTCATCCTCCTTCTCTGCTTCTGGGGTTCTGATGACATATTGGCAGATCTTTTGTTGTAGTCCCACAGGTCCCATGGGAGACTGTGTTGTTGGTTTTTTTTTTTTTATTATTATTGCTCTCTGTTGTTCAGAATGGGTGATTTCCATTATTGAATCTTCCAGCTCACTGATTCTTTTCTCTGTCCCATCCATTCTGTTGCTGAGCCCATTCCCTGAGCTCTCGTTTCAATTATTAAATTTTTTCAGCTCTACAATTTCCATTCAGTTCTTCTTTAGATCGTCTTTTTCTTTGCTGAAGCTTTCTATTTTCTCATTTGTTTCAAGCATATACATCATTTTTTGTGAAAGCATTTTATCGTGGCTGCTTTGAATGGTTTTTCACATAGCTCTAACATCTCTGTCCCTTTGGGTGGTAGCAGCTACAGACTGGCTTTTTTTCATTCAGCTTGAGACCTTCCCTGGTTTTGGTACATTGACTAATTTTTAATGAAACGGGGGCATCTTAATGTTATTTTATGAGACTCTGTATCTGATTTAAACCTTCTGTTTCAGCTGGCTTTCTCTGCTCTGGCAGGGAAGGGAGGGGCACTGCCTCCTTACTGCCAGGCGGAGGCAGAAGTTCACGTTTCACATCCAGCCTCTGTGGACATGTCATGAGTGAGGGTGGGAGTTCCAGTTCCCCACCGGGTCACCACTGCCACGTGGGGAGGATGCCCTCATTTCTGCAGAAATGAGGGGAACTTCTGACTCTCTAGGAGGCTTCCTCTGGCACCACCCCAGCAGGGAGAGAGAAGGATGTCTGGTCTCTGCCAGTCTGGATGGGCGTCCAGGCTCCCCTGCAATTTCCATGGACCCTGAGTGTGGGAGGCCTCATTACCAGCTGATGGGGGTGAAAGTTCCCACTCCCTCCTTGGCCTTCTTAGAAACCACCCCAGCAGGAATCTTGGGGCACCTTATAGCAAGCCTGGAAATCTATGCTCACCACTTGGCCTTTGTTGGTATGAGTGTGGGTGGGGTCAACGTTTTTCTGTAATATTTGGCTGGACTCAAGTGGTTATTTTTGGAGTTTTCTGCCGTTAGGCTCTCCCTTTCCTGGCGGAGAGAGCAGGCTTTTGTTGGGGCTGTGTCTGTGGTGTTTCCAGGTTGCTAATTTCTTTTCCTCAAAGAGAGGGACATTTGAGGCAAAAAGAAAACTCAGGGATCTCACCACCATCAGGCTGTTCCTGGGGTCCTGAGGCAACTAGCCTTTCAGCTTTCTACATCTTTTTGTGTTTGCTTTACGTATAATGTCCAGTTGTACTTAGCAGGTAGAATAGGAGAAGGTAAATTGATCCCATCATCCCTCCAGTGGATTTGGCTAGCTTTTGATTGCCAACTTCTTAATTTATTGCACTTGACAATAAACATCCCATGTATAGTGTGATGGTTAATTTTATTAATATGTATCACTTTGGCTAGGACTCACCATGCATTACCATTTTGTCTCATTTGCTTTCTCACTTTGCCTCTCTCACTTTGTTTTTTTTCCTGAACCATTTGAGAGTAAGTTATAGACATCACATCTTTTCCCTCCAATATTTCAACATATTTCTTAAAAAACAAGGACATTTTCTTACCTAACTGTAGTATAGTTATTAATTTCAAGAATTGAATATTGATACAATACCATTATCCAATTCATGGTTCATATTCCCATTTTGCCATCTGTCTGAAAAATGTCCTTTATAGCTTTTTTTTCCCCAGTCGAGAATCCAATGCAGGACCATATCTCTTTAGTTTCCTTTAGTTCCTTAACCTGTCTTTATTTTTCATGACTTCAACATTTTTGAAAACCATCATCCAATAATTACACAGGATATCCCTCAATTATGTAGATATTTCTTCCGGTTAGCTGATGTTCTTCATGATTAGATTTGGGTTGTTTTCCTGGCAGGAATATTAGATGAGTGATGTGTCTTTCTCAGCACATCATATTGGGAGATACACTATGTCAATTTGATCCATTACTGGTGATGTTAAAACCTCCGGTGTTTGGTTAAGGGTAGTCTACCCATTCTCTCCATTATCATGATACTATTTTCCAGGACTTCCCTGGAGGTCCAGTGGTTAAGACTCCGAGCTTCCACTGCAGGAGCTGGTTCAATCCTTGGCCAGGGAACTAAGATCCCACATGCCATGCAGCCAAAAAAAAAAAAAAAGATACTATTCTTCCTTTTGTAACTAAGAAGCAGTTTTGTAGGGAGATACTTTGATAGCATGTAAATATCCTGTTCCCAGTGAAACTTTAGCCACAATCATCCATTGATGATTTTTGCACAAACCAATTATGGCCAGGAAGGTTGAGAAACTCTTTTTTGTTTTTTTTTAGGTGATTTAACTGTATTCCTTTTTGCTTATAGTCAAAAGAATCCAACTACAACAAAAATTAGAATCAGAAGTGGGGTTCTCATGGACCTGAACCTGAGTATCAGCAGGTGGAATGGAATGTTTCTACCTAGTATTTGTATGACAAAGCCACTAACTGGGCCAGTCCCTGGGGCCTCTTGGACTCTAAGCATGAGCACTCTGTTGGGAAGTTGTCATGGTTTGGTGGCTCTAGCTCTGAACCACTTCTGGGAAGGGTATTTGTTCTTTGAGCTCCCTAGACTGGATTTGTTGCTGTATATAAGTTCTGGACAATCCTGCAAAAGCTATGGTGATACCTTGTTTCAGTGTTTGTCTACCCCTCTAGATGGCCAGCTTTGGGATAGAAGGCCTCAGAAACATAGCCCATGCTCTAAGGGGTGGAAACTGTTGCATAGATTGACCACATCAAATAAGACACTGCCTTGGTTTGTCTGTGTCTCATACCTAGCTTTTATGTGCTTCCTCTAGTGTCTTTTTATTATAGTCTTAACGATTCTGCCAAAATTATTATGACATGTTTTACTACCTGGCAGGGTGACTCTCTCCTCTTCTTTTCTTTTTCAAAGCTGATGTAACTATCCATGTACCTCTGTACTGTCATACACGTTTTGGAATAGGTTTGTCAAGTTCCGGAAAATTTAACTTTTATATTATTTTAGGGAGAATTAACATCTTTATGGGCTTCCCTGGTGGCTTAGATGGTAAAGAATTTGCCTGCAGTGCGGGAGACCTCGGTTCAACACCTGGTTTGGGAAGATCCCCTGAAGGACAACCCACTCCAGTGTTCTTGCCTGGAGACTACTCATGGACAGAAGAACCTGGCAGGCTGCAGTCCATGGGGTTGCAAAGAGTTGGACACGACTGAGAGACTAAGTGCAATATCTTTATAATATTGACTTGACTCATCCAAATTGTTGGTCTTTCCATTTATACCAAAATTTCATATCTTTTTAACAGTTTTAATTTTTTTCCATAAAGGCTTTACATAAATGGAAAGAACATTCTTAATCAAGTTCTGAATACTTTATATATTTTATTACTATTGTGAATGATGTTTTGTTTTCTATAATTCCTAATGGAGAGCTATTAACATTAAATTTTTCTTGTAGTGATCGAAGTCCCTGACTCTCCTTTTGGTTCTAGTAGTTTGCTTATTGTTTCTGATAGATTGTCTACATAGGTGATCATATCATCACAGGTAACAATGGGTGTATCTTTTCCTTTCATATCTCTGTACTGCTTATTGCATTTTCTTGTCTTAGCACATTGGTCAGGACCCTCAATATTGTGGTAGTGGCAATTCTGTCTTGTATCCATGTTAACCAGGAGGGCATCATTAAATACATTAGTTATAGGATTGTTTTGTTTGCTTTGTTTTCTTTTTTGTTGTTGTTGTTTGCGGCACTGGGTCTTTGTTGCTGCTGGAGGGCTTTCTCTAGTTGCCTTGAGTGGTGGCTTCTCTTGTAGAGCACAGGTTCTAAGGCACTCAGGCTCAGTAGCTGTGGTGCATGGACTTAGTTGCTTCAAGGCAGGTGGGATTTTCCCAGACCAGGGATTGAACCCATGTCCCCTGCATTGGCCGGTGGATTCTTAACCACTGGACCACCAGGGAATTGCCTCTGAAGTTTTATAGATTAAAATTAGGCATTGCACCCTGAGCTTCTCCTATTATAAAACACAATCATGTGCTCTTCCTCCTTTAGTCCACTAATGCAGTGAATAATGGTGGTAGATTTTCTGATGATAAACCATTTGAACTGGTAGATATGGTCTCCACTGCATGTAACAGAATACCAGCAGTTGTACCTTAAAAATCTAAGGGCGGTAACTTTTCTTTTTAAGTTTATTAATTAATTAATTTATTTATTTTGGCCATACATTGCGGCTTGAGGGATCATCTTAGTTCCCAACCAGGAATCAAACCCGTGCCTCCTGCAGTGGAAGCATGGAGTCCTAACCACTGGACCACAAGGGAATTCTCAAAGGACAGTAACTACTTAACGAGCAGGCTGGTGAGGGTCCTGCTCAGGTTAATCCAGCACTTGATGGCGTCCTCCAGTCAAGAGTCTCCCTGTCTTGCCATCCTCAGCACACTGGCTTTTTGTCCTCACGGTGCCCTCAGGGGTGCAAGCTGACTGCTGCATCCAAAGACACAAATCTGGTGATGAACGGGAGGGAGGGACAACAGAAGTGCTAAACTGCTTTACCATCAGTGGCTCTCCTTTCACCAGCCAAGGTTACACTTCCGCCCACACCTCCTCCCCCAGTCGACTTGTCCTGGTAACATAAGTCAGAAATGGATCTTGGTGCTTCTGGTTGCAAAGGAGGTTTGCATTCTGAGTGTCTAGCGGGGAGCAGGGCATGGCTGTGACTAATCCTGACTCATCCCTCGGGGCTGGGGCACGCGCACTGCCTCCAACAAGCCAGGGTTCTGTCAGGAAGGAAGAATGTGGAGTGGCACACCGTCCTCGTACCCCCAGGGCAAACTTGACCTCATTAGATTGGAAGATTTCTTTTCCAGTAAACTTCCGGATTTGGTTGGCCCATATTTCCTTTGGGGTTTTCACATTTATGTTCATAAGTGAGTGAAGCCTATATTTTTATTTTCTCGTCCATCCTTAGCTGGAGTAAAATCTTCATAAACCTAGTTGGCTTGACTTCTTTTGTTTTCAGGAACAGATTATACAAAATACAGGTGATCCATTCCTTGAAAGTTTGGCAGAACTCATTTATAAAGCTACCTGGTGTGGGTTCGCTGGGAGGGGAGATCTTTCATTACCATTTCATCACTAGCTATTCTTGATCACTGCTCCTTTCTGCTCCAGTTTACTGATATTTCCCCTTTATTTGGGTAAATACAGTCAGCCCTCTGTTTCCATGGCTTCTGGGTCCACATGTACAGAATGCCAACTGTATTTAAAATTGACTTTAAAAATTATAAAACTGAGTTGTATGCTCTATGAATAGTCCTCTATTGTGCATTTAAACAATGTCTTACTTTAAAATTTTTTTATTTTATTTTATTTATTTGGCTGCACCAAGTCTTACTTACAGCATGCAGGATCTTTAGTTGCAGCATGTGGGATCTAGTTCCCTGACCTGGGATCAAACCCCCTGCATTGGGAGCATAGAATCTTAGCCACAGGACCACCAGGGAAGTCCCAACAATGTCTTACTTTAATTTTTTCAAGTAATAAGCCTTTTTTTGTTTTAAATCTGTGCCTAGTGGCTTATGGGATCTTAGTTCCCCAGGCCCTTGGCAGTAAAAACACCAAGTCCTCACCACTGGACTGCCAGGGAATTCCCTAATAACCTTTTAAATTGAGCAATAACTTATACACAGAGAAATGCACAGATCTGAGGTGTACAGTTCCATGAGTCTTGAGAAATATGTCCATCCGTGTAATCACCGCCACTATCAGTAGCAACATTTTCATTCATTCCCTTGGGCCCCTTCTGGTCAGTCCTCTCAGCCAAGCAACTGTTGCTCTGGTTTGTGTGCAGATCTTTTGCAGATGTAAGCTTTTCTCTTTCTTGGATAAATTCCTAGGACTGGAATTCCTGGGTCAGATAGGAAATAGACGCTTTTAATTTTGTAAGAAACTGCCAGGTTCCCAAAGCGGTAGTCTATTTTACACCTGACTTTTAAAAAATCGAGCTCCACTTATTTTTAATATTAAGAGCATAAATACTAAGAGTGTTAGAAGTCAAAAAAAGAGTTTAGGAATATGAATCACTGGATATAACCCACTTCATTTTTTTTTTCTAATATTTATGTTTTTTTATTTATTTGGCTGCACCGGGTCTTAGTTGCAGCGGGTAGTATCTTTCATTTTGGGCATGCAGGATCTAGTTCCCTGACCAGGGATCGAATTCTGGCCACCTTCATTGGGAGCAGAGTCTTAGCTGCTGGACCACCAGGGAGGTCCCTAACCCACTTCATTTTATAATTGCCTTTTGTCTCCTACTTGCTTGAGGAGTTCCACTTCATCAGGCTATTAGGAACTGGGAGTTCTTAGCAGTTTTTCTCTGACTCAGTCATTTTTTTTCCTGGACCTTCAACATCTGTGGAATCCCAGGGATGCATCTACAGTCAGATCACCTTCTCTGAGGCCAAGCCCATGAGATCGTAGAAACTTGCTGTGAAGATACTCCTCGTTCTTGACTGATACTGAGACTTCTTTTCATGATTCATTTTCTAATCCTCTTCTGTCCTGAAGTGAAAAGTTGATTGGAGATCCCCTTTAACAAGATGACTAGCATGGACTTTCTTTCCTGTACTGGTAAGTCCCAAGGACTTGTTTATCCATGATAGGACAGAGATCAATGCCTGGGGAGGGTGAGTCCTTCACCCTGGGCCTCTAGGAGCCCCTGGATCCCCAAGGGTGCCCCATGGGGACAGCTTCGCTCCCTCCTTCCTCTTCCTGTGTTTCTCCCTCTCTTTCCCCTCCCCCCTCTTTTTTAGCTGCATCGCTGGGCTAAAACTAAGATGTGAGATCTTAGATGAAACAAGCACCCTCTTCATTGTAAACGTGGAGTCTTAACCACTGGAACACCAGGGAAATCCCCTAGTTTTCAACATCAATATAATATTTTATCTTCATTGTATTGCAGATTCTCATATATTGGAACAGATATTATTTTGTTCCACTGAAATGAATAGGCAGCTTTCAAAAAAAGAAAAAGAAAGAAGAGGTACACATAGATGGCTAAACTATCTGCTGAAAAAAAAAATCTCAATTTTCTTCATCAAGACATGTAAATCGGGGGACTCCCCTGGTGGTCCAGTGGTTAAGACTTTGCCTTCCAATGCAGGGAGTGCCTGGTTCGATCCCTGGTCGGGGAGCTAAGATCCCACATGCCTTGTGGCCAAAAAACCAAAAACCAAAAACATAAAACAGAAACAATATTGTAACAAATTCAATAAAGATTTAAAAAAAAAAAAAAATCTCCGTGGTGAAAAAAAAAAAAAAAAAAAAAGACATGTAAATCGGACTTACTTGGTGTCCAGTGTTAAGAATCCACCTGCCAATGTAGGGGCTATGCGTTAGATCCCTGGCCAGGGAACTAGATCCCACATGCTGTGGAGCAGCCAAGCCCGTGTGCTGTAACTGCTGAGTCTTTGAGCCTAGAGCCTGAGTTTGCTGCAACTAGAGAAAGCCCATGTGCAACAGTGAAGATCCAGTGCAGCCAAAAGTAAATACATTTTTAAAAAGACATGTTAATCAAAATAATGAGACAGCAGTGTTCACTGGTGAACACTTAAGGCAAACACTTGGTGAACACTTAAGACTTTCAGGCAACAAGTCTTAAATTTGATAATAGGCTGCCTGGGGAGGGTATGAGTAAACAGCTATTCTTGTGATGTGTTGGAGTGAATGTAAGTGGGTGCATGCTTTTTGGAGAACAACATGGCAAAAGGCATCAATAGTTGTTGTTTTTTCTAATACATAAACTCTTTGCCCTGGTAATTTTACTGCTAGAAATTTATCCTATGGATCGTTTGCAAAGGTCCACCAAAGTTAAATGCATACATATAGTTGCATACTATGTGATCACAAAACCCAAAATTGTTAGCTTCTTAAACGTCTTTCCACTGGGCAATGCGTTATCTATGATTTATATGCATGCAGTGGAACACTGCAGCAATAAGGAGACTGGGGAAGACTCGTGTGTGATGATATGAGCCGAGAAAAAGCTACCAAATGGTAAACATATTCTGATGCTTCTTTGTATGCCTGCATGCTCAGTCCCTTCAGTTGTATCCAACTCTTTGCGACCCCATGGACTGTAGCCCACCAGGCTCCTCTATCCATGGGATTCTCCAGGCAAGAATACTGAAGTGGGTTGCCATTTCCTTCTCCAGGGGATCTTCCGGACCCAGGGATGGAACCCACATCTCCTGCATTGCAGGCAGGTTCTTTACCCTCTGAGCCACCAGGGAAGGTTATATGTGTATATACGTACATATATTCACACACACATATGCTAGACATTGATCTAAGAAAATTTGATTTACAGGGAGCTGTTAACCTTTAGGAAGAGGAAAGTTTATGATTTTCACCAAGTCTTTCTGGACTCTTCCATTTTTCTGGTGATGGCATGTATTGCTTTTTATTGTCAGAGGCGTTTTCCCAGGCGTTGTGTTATGGGACATTTTTGTTTTCTTTGTATCACTTTATTTTTCTTAAATCTTAAAATTTTTAAGCCAAGGAAAGGGAGATGTGCTGGTAAGGTACTGTAGTACCTCATTCAATCAAAGGAATCACTGGGCAACCAGGCTGCAGGAGGAGACAAGCACAGCTGGGCCTCAGGAATTGCTGGAGCCAGGGGCTGGGAGGCTGGAGGCTTTTTCTTGTCTCTACTCGTCTTTGTGTATCAGCCTCATTCTCTCTCACTCCATGGAAAATGCGAGGAATGAATGTGGCTGTCTCCTGCGTCTACATTTCACATCTTCTACAGCAGAGAGAGTGACCCCGAGTTCCTGTTTAACAAAATTCTCAGGAAAAACTTTCTTTGGCCTGGCTTGGGTCAGGTGTCCTCCCCTTGGCCCATCAACTCTGGCCAGGGTGTGGGGGCGGTGGGGGGCATCTTTAAGGAGCTGGCAGCTCCTCTACGGTCAGGTGGTTGGACAGGAGTACTTCTCAGTAGAAGGGAGTGTGCTGGGAAGATACACGTTCATTTGTTCTTACTTATTCATCCAGTAAACACTTATGGAGCCTGTTACGTCCTGGGCTTTGGGCCATGTGCCGTGAACAAGGAACCCAGCAAGGTCTCAGCCATCCAAGGCTTTAGGTCCCAGAGCCAGAGACAGGCTAGAAATCAATGTCTGTCACACCCCTGCCCCGTCCTGGCTCAGCCAGACCCACTCTCCAGGTCCATCAAAAAAGAGGAGCCCCTCGGTTGTCAGTGGTGGGGCCTCAGCCTGGGGATGTTTCCCCTGTGGGGTGCTGACGGCTGAGGAGCAGAGCTGGCTGCCTGGGCAGTGCAGCTGTTCCGAGTCGCCAGCCAAGAGCCAAGAGCCAGGAGGTGAAGGGAGTGGCTTCCTGTTGAGCTGAGATCTTTGGCTCCAGCTTGGAAGTCAAGGCGTCTCCAGACACATAACTGCCAGGCAGCCCACTGGGCTCCTGTGGAATTTTCATTTGTTCTTTTTATGGACAAAACCAGGGACTTCCCTGGAGGTCCAGTGGTTAAGACTCTGTGCTTCCACTGCAGGGCCCCGGGTTCGATCTCTAGTCCGGGAACCAAGATCCCATGTGCCTTGTGGCGAGGCCAAAGAAAGTACAAAATCCAAGCCTGGATCAGGTGCCTGACTCCAAATCGGCCTCTCCATCCATCAGGCGATGTTTATCCAGAGCAAACACCAGAAAGATGCTGGCTCAGCTCTGGGCCTGCACTAGCGTGTGGGGGAGGATCAGGAGGGAGGGAAGGTAAGAGCCCCTCCTGGGGACTCCCCAGGGGAGGATTTTCTGATGTGCTGACTCTGCAGGAGATGCCCCTGGGATTCACTGGTGTGAGCAAGAACTCCACCCGCAAGTTAGCACCCCGCTGAGACTCGGCAGTAAAGCCCTCTCCTGGAGAACATGAGAGATGGCTAGGGCCAGCAACCCAGGTTGCAGTCCCAGGTTTGGGATTACGATTCCTACTCACTGTCCCTCCATCCCAGGCTGCTCTCCTACATGCAGGTTGTTGGTCCAAGTGTGGGTTTGGCCCTTTATTGTGTCTTACATGAGGTGTGTGTGTGAGAGAGAGAGAGAGAGCTGTATTGTTTATACATGATGTAGTGATGGTGATTAAACTGAGGAGTTAGTCCATGGTTTGGAAAACGGACAGAAACCACACCCGGAGGAGGTTGAATGTAAACCTGAGGACACTGGACTCAGGTTGAGAGCTTTTTCGAAGGGCCCTTGTCACCATCAGTCTTGGAAGTGAGACATCATGTTTCAATCCTGGCCTAAAGGATGCGATGCATCTTCAATTGTGACTGTGAGGATGGACTCACGACAGGGTGTCCTGGTAACTAGATATGTAGGAGGTGGGCTGGGTTGGTAAGTGATGAATGGCACTGCTTGTGTGGCCATGCCCACCACCCTGTTTAAAGGGGGCATCTTTGGCCCACTCCAGCACCTTTCTGTGCCTGCACCCACAGCCTCATGGCATCAGGCAGCAAAGCCTGAATTGGCTGCCTCTGGAGAAAGAAGTCAAGGCTGATGTGAGGCCAAGACTAGGGGTGAGATGATGTGGAAGCCATGAGAGAGCAGAGACCACACAGTGGGAAGAGGATGTACGAGAAAGAAAAAGCAGGCGTGAGAGGAGCCCAGAGCAAAGGCAGCAGTGGCCAGTCCCCAGGGCTGCCTTGGGCGCTGACAGTGGTCCAGGCTGTCCCAGTCTATGTGGAAACCTACAGGGGACCTTGCTCGTGAATCTGACTCTTGCAACGCAAAGAAGCTAAGTGACACAGGACCCTACCCATGGCTTCTGCTTGTCACCTGTAAGGTCTCTTCCTCCTCCTTGGGGCCATGGCTTATTTCATCTCTCTAATCAGAGCATCTGGCCTTGTGCAGGGAAACTTGTAGGTGCCTATTAATGTTTGAATAAATAGCTGCATTTATCACAACAGTCCTTGGCCCAGCCTTTGCCCAGAGGCTGTGGAATGAACAGCAGTGCAGATTTTAGATCCAGTACCCATATCAGCCATGTGCAAGGAGGTGAACTGGGCCAATGAGATTCTTTCTGGGTGACCGAAGTCTAAAATGAGCAATGAAAAGGCATTAGCAGGAGGAGCTGAGGTTTCAGTGGTGTGTGGGGAAATGGAAAAGCTGTGTGGACACTCAGTGTCCTCAGGGAGTGGTTATGAAGGACCTAACAGGACAGGGAAGGAGACCCCAAAATGGTGGATGTGAAATGGTTCTGTGGCCTGTAAAATGAACACAGATGTCCATTATCAATAGAGCTGACTGTCTCAGGCATCGTTGCCAATCTGCTTGTGTGACTATAAAAGGGAGAAGAACCTTTGTGTTCTTCTACGAGTTAATCGCTAAAGGGATGTTGCCTATAAGCTTAAATTACACATAATGGCCCATCTCTGGGAAACTTGTCACCCAGGTAATGAGCACTAAGCTAAAATACCTTTGTTTAGCTCAGGAGGAAGCATCTTCCCGACCAGGCCCATCTGTGAAAGACTGAAGGCAGGAAGAAATTCCTCCCGGATTCTGGCCGGAACCAGGACTTTACTCCCTCCTCTTTTAGTGTTAAAAGAAGCCTGAATTCTAACTCAAGGAAGATAGTTCATAGGGACACAAGTCCGCCATCTTCTCAGGCTGCTGGCTTTCTGAATAAAGCCACTATTTCTTGCCCCAACAACTTGTCACTTGATTTATTGACCTATTGTATGGTAAAGCAGTATGAGAAGCCAGTCTTGCTGCTCCTGGCCAGCCAGCTCTGGTTGGGGGATTTTGGGGGTAAGGCCCTAGCAGCTGCCCGGACCACTCATCCTGAGGATCTTTCCCTTAAGATTCCCTGAAGCTGCCCTGGCTGCCCCAGCTCTTAGCAAGTGGAGCAAGGAATCAACATCTCATACAGTAGGTAAGTCACTCCATGTACAACTGGAGATTTTATTTCTTCTCCACTTGGGGCTTCTTTCCTTTAGAATAAACCAATTTGTATTTGAGTGGAGTGTGTGTGTGCATGCTCAGTTGCTCAGTCGTGTCTGACTCTGAGCGACCCCATGGACTCTAGAGCCCACCAGGCTCCTCTTGCCCATGGAATTTTTCAAGCAAGAATATTGGAGTGGGTTGCCATTTCCTACTCCAGGGGATCTTCCCGACCCAGGGACCAAACCCTCATCTCTTGCATCTCCTGCATTGGCAGGCGGACTCTTTACCACTAGAGCCACCTGGGAAGCACATTTGAGTAGGGCACCATGTTGGAAAGAGGATAAGAGGACACAGTTGATGGACTTTTACGCAATTTGTGTGAATTGGTTTGTTTATCTGGATGCTGGCATTTGTGTGTGCTGTTTGTTTGTCTTGTATTTATGTCTTTAAAAAAATGGGGAATGGGGAGTTCCATGGTGATCTAGTGGTTAGGATTTGATGCTTTCACTGCTGTGGCCCAGTTCAGTCCCTTGTTGAGGAACTGAGATCCTGAAAGCCACATAGTGTGGCAAAAAAAATAAAAGTGGGAAATATTTCAACTATGCCTGAAGAAAGTCCTCAAAGGCATATTTTGTATAAGTGGTCTGATTACACCTATGAAACCATGACTAAGAAGTTGAAAATGTGTGGCCCCAGTACCTGCTAGGATCTCCACAAGGGATTCATTATGCAGGGTTATCCTGGGACCCTGTGTACCATGTACGCTGTCCTTGCTTTGTTAATTACATCACATGTGGTCTCCTATGTCATTGGTACCTGTTAAACCCCAAGACCAGACTTGAGGGTTTATTTAGGGTTTTTGGTTTGCCTTTTAGGTTTTTGGTTTCATATTGTTTTGGTAGCATTTCTCCAGTTACAGCCAAATCAGTTTTATGATATTTGAAACTTCTACTGATGTCAAATGGAGGAAAGAAATAGAAAAAGTCTGTTCTTGTCTAAAAGTGGGACATTCCCAGGGCAAAGAGAGAGATTCCACTTGGTTCCTAAAAATCAACAAAAGCCCTGCCCCAGAATTCAGTCTGGTTGGTTGATGCTAAGGCAAAAAAGCATTCTTTGCATGGTTAGAGATGACCACCTGCTATATGGGTTTATAGCAGTTTTTGAATGGCTCCATAGCTATTCTGTTAAGAAGCAGGGGAAAATGATGAAATCCTCTTATGTTGTGTGGCTCAGTGGTAAAGAATTTGCCTGCCAATGCAGGAGACCTGGGTTTGATCCCTGGGTCTGGAAGATCCTCTGGACAGGGAAATGGCAACCCACTCCATTCCTCTTATATGCAAGCTCTTGTGCTACTGCATCAGGGTGGGAAATTGTCAGACAGTTGTTGTTGTTGTTCAGTTACTAAGTCATGTCAGAAACCCAAGGGTGGGACTTCCCTGTGGTTCAGTGTCTAAGACTCTGTGCTCCCAATGCAGGGGCCTCAAGCTCGATCCCTGGTCAGGATGCTAGATCCCACATGCTGCAACTAAGAGTTCGAATGCCCCAACTAAGACTCGGTGCAGCCAAATAAATATTTTTTTAAAAAGAAAGAAACCCAAGGGCAGGGTGAGGAAATGTTGCTCCAATCTTTGGTCCACCTGGCTGTCCCAGCTGCTTCACTGTTAAGCCACTATATACACCCGTTCCACCATCTCTTGCTCCTATTTGGCCTCAATTCTAATTCCTGACTCTGGGGCTCAGAAATAGTCAGACTGGCTCCTTTTCCTTATAGGGATCAATTAGAAAATCTTCTGTTAGTTCCTGGAGCACAGGGACCTGGTCTGGTATCAACAGCTAAGACTCAGCAGAGAACCCAATTTGTGCCAGATGCCACTCCCTGGCAGAGCAATTTGCCTTGCACGTATCCCCCATTGACTGTGAGGAATTGTAATAAGGAAGAACCTTTTGTGTTCTATTACGTTAATCACTAAAGAAATGTTGCCTATAAGCTTAAATTATACATAATGGCCCATCTCTGGGAACCCTCTCTCAGGTAATGAGCATTAAGCTAAAATACCTTTGTTTAGCTCACTAGAAACATCCTGACCAGGCCCACAGGTAAGTGGCTGCAGGAAAGAAGAAATTAACACATCCCCTATAGAGTCTGGCTGGAACCAAGACTTGGCCACCCACCCCACCCCCAACTTAAATAGAAAAGAAACCTGATTTCTGATTCAGAGAAAATGGTTCATTGAGACACTAGTCCACCATCTTCTCCGTCTGCTGGCTTTCCAAATAAAGTTGCCCAACAACTTGTCTCTCGATTTATTGACCTGTCATGTGGCAAGCAGCAGGAGCTTGGACTCAGTAACATGACCTTGGACCTGACCTGGAGTCCTCTTTGATACGTTTAGGACAATGGGAACTGCTTTGCTGGATTGGTGTGAGGAAGAACATGTAAGTGTAAAAAGTGCTTCCTACCCCATAAGGAAACACACGGGAAATTTCTTAAAGCATATTCCTGGCCCCTCCTCTGTGTCATCTTACTAAACTGAGATTCTTTGGGGATGGAGACTAGGAAACTGCATTTTAAACAAGCATCTCCAGTGATTGATTAGGGTGGTCCAAGGAGATTTAGCAAAGACTGAAAGGTGGGTTTTGAATGAGGTGGGGCAGACAGTAACTTAAAGATGTGGCCACAAGGTGGCAACAGAGAGATGAAAAACGGGGATCTCTGCAGGTGCCCACCCAGACAGAGCTGCAGGTGGGCAGACACTGGTACTGGCTCTGGGAAGAGGTGGGCCCTGTACTGTGGCACCATCTCTTTTGCCATGTGGAGTTTGTTATTGCAGGCTAATCCCCTGGGGCTGCCTGTCTCATTACCGGATCTTTATGGACACCCTGCTTTTGCTGAACTCTGCCGGTGGAAACTGCATTTGTGTGACCTTGGCTGGGCTATGGGTGGTGCTGAGTGTAGCAGGCAAAGGATGTCACCTGTGTAGGGCAGCTGACTCAGAGAACACCAGTGCAGTGTTGAAAGCAGGACCTTCCACACCCCCTCTGCCAGGTTTGTGGTTCCAGGTGTTCTTAAAGGACCTGCCCACCAGCATCAGGCCTGCTCCAATCATGAGAGGATCGGGGCTGGGGCTGGACAGCTGGCCAAAGCCCAGGCAGAGAAGGCTGGGATGGGGTGGGGGCAGGGAACTCAGGATGGGGCAGCTGCCTCTGGAAGCAGCCAAGATGTCCCTGGCTGCAGTAGGGGTAGTCAGAGCCCGGAACTAACACCCTCCTCCCCCTCACTCACTTACCCTGGCCTGCCCCTGTCCGAGCCTGCCAAAGCTCAGAATAACCTGGGGGACCAGACAGCGGAATGGCAGAGGCTCTGCTCTGCGCCCTGCTCCTCTTGCAGCTCCTCGGTATGGGCCAGGATTGAGGGAAGAGGTGGGACACACACACACACACACACACACACACACACACAGGACACTGACATAAAGGGACAAGACAAAGACCGACTGAGATGTAGATGGACATATTTGGTCCCCAGGCTCAGTATCACTGGTTCAGGAGACAGACATGGGAAAATACACAGCCTCAGAGACATACAGAGAAGCAGAGACCTGTAGGCCCGGAGGCAGAGCAGAGCGGCTTCTCAGCCTCTCCGTGTCCTGACCCTGCTGCTTGGCCCCATCCCCAGGCAGAGGTGAGGGGAAGAACGAGGAGCTGCGCCTTTACCACTACCTCTTCGACAACTATGATCCAGGACGCCGGCCAGTGCAGGAGCCCGAGGACATTGTCACCATCTCCCTCAAAGTCACCCTGACCAACCTCATCTCCCTGGTAAGATATCCGCACCGGCACCCAAGCGCCATCTTGGAGCCTAAAATCCCACTTCTGGCCCTAAGCGCTCAACTCTCTCCTAAAGCTCTCCCCCATCATCTTCATCTCCCACCCGCAGAACGAGAAAGAGGAGACCCTCACCACCAGCGTCTGGATTGGAATCGTGAGTCGAGGCTGGGAAACAGTGTGAGACCTGGTCTAGGGGACCCTTTTCTCCCAAACGCCTCGCAGGCAGCGCGGCACACGTCCTTGCATCCCCTCCCCCGCCCCTAGGACTGGCAAGATTACCGACTCAACTACAGCAAGGGCGACTTTGGGGGCATAGAAACCCTGCGGGTCCCTTCAGAACTCGTATGGCTGCCAGAGATTGTGCTGGAAAACAAGTGAGGACCGGGCCAAGACTGTAGCGAAGCCGAGGTCTGGGGAGGGGTGGGGGCTGGGCTGGACCTGGTTGAGGCAGCGGTGTTGCTTGCTGGGGCGAGGGAGCCGCAGATCTGGGCCAACTCTCGGTTTCTTGGAGCCCACAGTATCGACGGCCAGTTCGGGGTGGCCTACGAAGCCAATGTGCTGGTCTCCGAGGGCGGCTATGTGAGCTGGTTGCCCCCGGCCATCTACCGCAGCACCTGCGCCGTGGAGGTCACCTACTTCCCTTTCGACTGGCAGAACTGCTCGCTTGTTTTCCGGTGGGAAGACTTGTTCTCAGGCCCGGACAATCGAGGGATTAAGGGGTGGGGCCAGGTGTGCGGGGGCGGGAAGACCTCTAATCCGGGGCGGGGCTTTGTGCTGGAGGTGGGGCTAGGCATTCGAATGCGATAGCGCGCTCTAGTGGGTGAGAAGTAGGGGTGGAAACCCAGGCTTGGAGGCAGGGCCTGGGTAATCGGGTGGAGCGTAATTCCCCTGCCAGAACCCAGCTTCCAGGACGCGGCCGGAGGCCCGGGTCCCAGCCTCTGGGGTGGGGGTCCGGATCCTGGCTCCGCAGCTCCCAGACGTACAATGCCGAAGAGGTGGAGTTTGTCTTTGCGGTGGACGAAGAGGGCGAGACCATCAGCAAGATCGATATCGACACCGAGGCCTATACTGGTTAGGCCCCCCTCCTGTTACGAAAATCCCGCTTCTAGACGGGTCTCGAGAGGGGACTTGCACAGTGGGGTTGCTCTGGGCCCTCGATGCTGGGACTGACTTTGACAGCCCTGGTTTAACTTGAACCTTCCCAGAAATCATTCTTGATTGTCGGCCTGGTACTCCTTCCTCCCTTGTGGTAGCTCCGTAAGCTCCCTGGGAACGCCCCTTTCTGACCCAATTACCAGTCCTCCTGCCCCACCTGCCCCGGCCCAGATGGCTTTCATCCTCTCCTCGCCTGGAGTTGCAGGCCCCCCCACCGTCAGATGTGGGGACGGAGAGCAGAGCAGGGCGCCACATTCCCCGAGAGCCGGCTGACCGCGCCTCCCGTCCTGCAGAGAACGGCGAGTGGGCCATCGACTTCTGCCCCGGGGTGATCCGCCACCACCACGGTGACTCTGCGGGTGGCCCAGGGGAAACTGACGTCATCTACTCGCTCATTATTCGCCGGAAGCCGCTCTTCTACGTTATTAACATCATCGTGCCCTGCGTGCTCATCTCGGGCCTGGTGCTGCTCGCCTACTTCCTGCCCGCGCAGGGTATGGAGTCGCCCAGACCCCAAACCCGGGCCCCCTCCTGGGGGGCGGGGCCTGACCTCACCAGGCACTCCCTCCAGCCGGCGGCCAGAAATGCACCGTTTCCATCAACGTCCTGCTCGCCCAGACCGTCTTCTTGTTCCTGATTGCCCAGAAAATCCCAGAGACATCTCTGAGCGTGCCGCTGTTGGGCAGGTGAGGGGCGGAGAGGATCCCGGCTGTGCCTACGCGGGGCGTGGCGTGGCTAGCGTGAAGGGCGGGGCCAGGCGAACACGGGGCGGGGCCAAGGGTCTCAATGGGGAGAGCAGGGCCAATACCTAAGGACTTCGAGTAGCCTTACCTGTATGGTCCCCACCTGGGCTTTATTTGGACTTGGGGCGGGGTTGGGATCGTGGTGGGTTCTTCGGTCCCCCGTCCTCTGCACTGCTGCTGGACGCCAACTTGAGGTCTTCGGAGTATCTCTGCTGGGGGTGGGCCGGCTCAGTGCCCACACAGCCGGGACGCCTCTGGCCCCCAGCTCTCCCCTCATCTTGAACTCACCGGTTCCCCAGGGGTTCCGAGGTCCAGCTGGCGTTGCCACTGTTGCAGGAATGAGGCACACCCCTGCAGACCTCGTCCACACAGGCATAGCCAGGCCCCCTGGAGCAGGAGCCGGGCGCTCGCGCCTGCTGCAGTCCCCACTTGCAGAGCCCCCTGCCCCCCGCGGCCTGGGCTACCCGGGCCAGGTCTCCGCCCGGATCCCCAGCGTCTGGGCCCGGGCCCGGGCCCGGGCCGCCGTCTAGTCGCCGTACCTCCTGCTGCACCCACAAGGCTGAGATCTGTAGTGGGGGTACAGGAGTTGGTGGGGATGCAGAGGTCTCTGCTCCTCGATCCCCTTCCCCCACCCCCTCCTCTGTCCCCGCCCCCCCGGTGCCCCACCTCTAACAAGGTGGCCCCGAAGTTCACTACGCTGGCCGCGGCTTCTCTTAGCACTAGCCCCAGTGTGGGCTTCCGGGCAGGCGGGTTCTCCGGCTCTCGCGGCTCCAGGGACTTCAGTTCTCTGAACCTCTGCTCCAGATATTCATGGGCTGCGGCCGCAACGAGCTCCAGGGAAGACAGAAGCGGGGGCTGGAGGGCCACCTGGAAAGGCACAGGGAGAGCGGGGTCATCGGGACATAGGGCAGAGGTCACCGGGGGGACGCTGGAAACCTTCCCAGAGCGTCTCGAGGTGCAGCCCTTACGGGTATCCGAGTAGGCGCACCTCCGTGGAGCTGTGGAAGTGGTAGACCCACAGCAGGGTTTCCAGGGAACTGGGAGTCCCCTTCATGGTTGCCACTGGCCGTGCGAGGGCGGGGAGAAAGACCGGGCCAGGCGGCGGACCGTCTGGCCCCGCCAGGAGGAGCAGCTCCACGCCTGCAGAGAGGTGCGTTTGTGAGGTCAGAGGACCAGTGGCCGCTCTGTGGCTCAGGGGCAGCGGGGAGGGTGTGACATCACGAACTTTGGGCTCTCAGGTACCTCATTTTCGTCATGGTGGTTGCCACACTCATTGTCATGAATTGCGTCATCGTGCTCAACGTGTCATTGCGGACGCCCACCACTCACGCCATGTCTCCGCGGCTGCGCCACGTGAGCAGCGGGTGGGTGGGCTCCGGGCAGGAGGTGGGGCTTCAAGCTAACCTCGCCCCGCCCTGCCCCGCCCCGCTCCGCCCCCCTCCCAGGTGTTGCTGGAGCTCCTGCCCCAACTCCTGGGCTCCAGCGCGCCCCCCGAGATGCCCCGAGCTGCCTCCCCCCGGAGGCGGGCGTCGTCCCTGGGCCTTCTGCTCCGCGCGGAGGAGTTGATACTGAAAAAACCGCGGAGCGAACTCGTGTTTGAGCAACAGAGGCTTCGGCATGGAACCTGGACCGGTGAGCGGACTGGCCCGGGTGGGCCAAGAGTGGCGCCTTCAAGGGCGAGGCTCTTGATCACCCACCCCGGGTTACCCCCACCAGCTACCCTCTGCCAGAACCTGGGCGCTGCCGCCCCCGAGATCCGCTGCTGTGTGGATGCTGTGAACTTCGTGGCTTCGAGCATGCGGGACCAGGAGGCCACTGGCGAGGTGGGGCAGGAGGATCGAGGTGGGGTGGGGCACTGTGGGGCCTCCGCCATCCCTGACTCTTGCACAGCTGGCTCCTGCAGCTTTTAGGGAGTCAACTTGTGCCCACCCCTTCCCCAGGAGGTGTCCAACTGGGTGCGCATGGGGAAGGCCCTTGACAACATCTGCTTCTGGGCCGCTCTGGTGCTCTTCCTCGTGGGCTCCAGCCTCATCTTCCTCGGGGCCTACTTCAACCGAGTGCCCCAGCTGCCCTACCCGCCATGTATGTAGACCTGAGGCCACAGCCACACCGACAAGAATTCCCACCCACCTCCAGGAGGATATTTGAAAAACACCTTGCTACCGCTGCTTTATTACTATCCTTTCCCACTGCCAATGATAAATCTGTATTCAACTTCACAAGGAGCCATGTGTGCGCACATGTGTGGGTCCAGCCACCTGGCTGGCATCAGAAAGAGCTGCAGATGGTACAGGCAGGCTCCTGCATGTCAACCCTCCAGAAAGCAAAAACCACTCTCACTTGTCTTCCTGACCTCCCAGTTTTTCTTGGGCCCCAGTCCCATGTGATCCTCTAGCCCTGTGAGCCACTCAGAGGCTAAACAGGAGAGACCCGTTTGCAAGACTTGCACATTGAGAGGCTTAAGCCAGGCACCTCTGTGGCCTGGCCAGGCTGGAGTGGGTAGGGACCAAATGGTCTCAGCTCAAGGTCCACAGGTTTAAGGCTGAGGATGCCTGGGCCTTCCCTTAGTTGTTTCTTGTAGGTTCTCTTAGCCCAGCACTGCCCATCCACCCCCTCTCCACTAAGACTCAGGCATTGCAGATTCCCACCCCCTTCCTCCCAGCCATGCTGGTGAGCCCTGGCTAGAACCCGGGATGATGAGAGAAAACAGAGTAACCTAGGGCCTGACGTGGTGGGAGCTGGTTGAATTGTCTTTATTAACAAACGAGATCTCCAAGGCCACTACATTGAGGAGGGGTAGGGGCAGGGAGGGGGCGGGCTACTTGCTGCTCACACTATATACAGATGCAAGCAAGAGGGGGAGAGGGTGAGAGCTCCCTGCTCCCCCCTCCACTGGGGAAGGGCAGAGGCTAGAAGAGATGGGGGTTGGAAAGGGGTAAATGTTTTGGCTGGCGGGGTCCCCCCTCCATTCCCTGGGGTTTGGGGGGAGGGGAATCATTAAAGTGCTTTCAGAAAATGAGGAAATGGTCCCTGCCCCTGGAGTGGCTGGTGACCCCCCTAAAACCTAGGGCCCAGTGACCCCCCCCAGGGTCTGGTACATTCAAGGGGGGAGCCGGCTCCCCTGACGTGCAAATGATGGGGCCCAGGGCCCTGCTAAGTCAGCAGCAGTGGGGTATGGGGTCCAAGCCCCAAGCACTCTCCTCGTAAATGGAGAAAGGGGGGTGGGGCTCGGCCCACTCAGTTCCTCGTAAGGGGAAGCTGTGCCTCTCCCTGGAAGTTGAGACAGGCACAGTTTTGGGGAGAGAACATGTTGGGGAAGAGGATGGTCACGTGATCACAAAAGCATCAGGGGTCAGAGGTCACGTTCCCAGCAGGCTCCAGTGAATCAAACCAGTAAAAGCAAAAGCCCAGGGAGGGAAGAGAAGGGCGGCCCGGGGAGTCTGGCTGTGGGGGGTGAGCTGGTCCACAGAGGCCAGCCCAGCCCAGGGCCCCGTCACCAGTTCATGATGCAGTTACGGTTCAAGGTCATGAAGTAAACTTGGCTGCTGCCCCCGGAGCGGACCGAGGCGAAAAACACCTGGGTGGGGAGAAGAAGTCACCAGGGTGAATGGGGCAGCCAAGGTGGGGGTGCCTCAGTTAACTGGGAGGAGGGAGAAACTGCAGGATTTAGTCCCACAGAGTGCCCTCATTCCCCTCTAAAAGGCAGGACCATGTGGCATGAAGGAGCCCAGACTTCTTAGAGACTGAAGGTGGGGGAAGGGCAGGCTGCCTCTCAGGAAGACCTATAACCACCCCTCCCCCAGCTCTGCCCAGGGGCCCAGGTAGGGGTGGGGGTAGGGGTGGGGATGGGGCCCACGCTGTGCAGGAGCCTAGCGGCTTATCACTCCCACCTTGTCATTCCGCTCGCACAAGAACTTGAGCCTCTGGGCTCGTTTGTGCATGAAGACCCCATCCAGGTGGCCCGTCTCCACAGAGCGGATCTCAATGGCTTTCTCTCCCCAGCCCATGATCTGGTTGGAGCAGATGTAGGCTGAGGGGGAAGCGGAGAAGGGTGGTAAGTGGTCTGCAGCCCGGCTGGCTCGGGGACACAGGCCAGGGGGGCAGGCCCCTCACTCACCCACAGAGGTGGGCATCTCTCCCCACTGCAGCACCACGTCCTTGATGATCCGGCCGTACGTGTTGACATAGACGCCTTCGTCCTCATAGCACAGCAGCATCTCCATGCCATCCGTGTTGGGGAGGAAGATGATGGCGTGGGGCGTGATCTGGCACTGGATCTGCAGAGGAGAAAGTGGGTGGGAGGCCCCGAAGCTGGGTCCAGGCTGGGGGCCCCACTCCGCCTGCAGCCCTGCCAGGCTTACGTGCACAGGGATGTAGATGTCATAGCTGTTGCCCGAGTCCACATCCACAGCGTGGAAGCCGGCGCTGGAGCCATAGATGACCTTGAGCCGCTGGCCCTCCTCCACCGTCAGGTCCACCAGCAGAGGGCGGTGCGGGAGGTCAGCAAAAGACTGTGGGGGAGAAAGGGCTCAGGGGATGTGGGCCGAGGAGCCAGACCTTGGACCAGTGGTGGAGGTTGAGGCTTGGGTTACCTTGAAAGCCATGAATTTGTGGTAAGGTTTGGGGGCCCAGGCATACACCTCCACAGAGTTCTTGAGGGCGATGACCAGGAACTTGATGCGCTCGTATTTCACTGGGGGGCAGGAAAAGCGGGATGCAGGGGCCTCCCTGCTTGGACTGCAGCCCCTTCCCCAGGTCTGTCTACACCCCTAACTGCAGGCCCCCCCACAATCTCTGGCCTTCAAAGCTTTCTCAGCCCAGGACCCCGTCTCTTTCTCTCTTCTCATAAACAAACGTGCCCTGGCCGCTGTGTTGTGACCTCCTTACCCACGCGGTAGTGCCCGCAGCCCTCCATGTCCCCCACAGTGGTCCAGCCTTGCTTCTTCTCTACTTCTGGGTCATTGTGCAGAATCTTGTTTCGGAGCCAGGACAGGTAATACACCCGCAGTTTGTTCCTTTTCCCTGAGGGACACAGAGCCCTTGCTGGAGGCCCAGCTTCCACCTCCCCAACACCCTGTGTGGACCCCGAGGGGTGAGGAAGTGGGGCCCCCAACTTCCAGTTCCTGTACTGGGGCAGCCCTCCCCCCAGGCACTGAGCCCTCCACCTGGCCACCGCACCGCCCCCAACCTGAGATGGTGATGAGCAAGTTGAGTCCCTCCAGCACGTCCATCTGCTGGAAGCGCCGCCGCCCAATGAGTCCATACACCTTGCCCTGCCCGCTGCGGTCCAGCAGCATCAGCCCATTCTCTGTGCCCACCAGCAGGTTGACCCCTGCAAGAGGAGCCCTTGGGCAGATAAGAGGCAGAGCCAGGCCCTCGCCTGACTGGGAACACGGGGACACACCAGGTCCTTCTTTTCCTTCCCCACCCTGGCTTACCCCAAAGGGCCGCACAGAGGATCTCGGAATTGAACCGCTTCTTGTACTTCCGAATCTCGGGGGTTTCGCTGTGGGCCCGGGTATTGGTGGGGTTCACATTGACCACAGAGCCTTTCCTCACATCGTACTGTAGCTGATCGAGCCGACTGCCCTCTCCACCCACCAGGGCTGCGGGAGGAGGAGAGGAGAGGGGAGTGGGCTGAGTCCTGTTACCCTGTCTCACTGTATCCCACACCCCAAGATACTCCAAACCAAAAAAAAGGACTAGAGAATGGACCAGGTGCCTGAAGGAGTTTAAACAGGGCCAGAAGGCCTGGCAAAGCCCTCGCTCCCTAACGCAGGTCCCTAGGTCACCTCTGAGCATTCTGCCCTCCCTTGGGTCAAGGGGGGTCCCAGAAGCCCTTACTGCCTTCGTGCCAGGCCAGGTGAGGGGCACAGGGGAGGCTGTGACCACTCAGTAAAGCCTGTCATCAGAGGCCACCCCACCCCTCCCCAGGACTTCCGTCTCACCTGTAATGGGAATGGTGTCCCCACTGCCTCCAGGCTGGTAGATCCCCAGGTCCACAAACATCGTGAATGAGCTCTTGCCAGGGGCTTTTACCAGCCCACGAGATTGGTACTGTGGGGTGGGGGTGGCAGTGAGGCAAACATGCCAGACCCCTGCCCGGGCCCACCCCTCCTGTTGCACCCTGGCCAACCAGCTCCCCAGGGCTCCCCCTTGCTGACCACAGTGCCCCAGCGCCCCTAGGTCTCCTGCCCATGGCCGGTGACCTCTTCTCGCCCCGTGGAGCCACCTCCACCCACTTACGTCACTGCCTCCGTCCTTCAAGGGGGGGCTTTGACCTTTGCTGCTCTCGGTGGGCGAGTGGCTGGGCTGGACCACATCTGGCAGGTTTGTGTAGCCGTTGCTGTCAGTGTGCAGCAAGCTGCGCTCCTCCTCAGGGGTCTAAAGGAACAAAGGGAAGGGGGCCAGTGCTGGGGCTGAGAAGGGGCAGAGCAGGCTGGGGCAGAACGGGGGAGGAGGGGCACTCACTCGCTGGACCACCATGGTGCCACCCCCGTAGGGGGTCTGGGGCCCGGCTATCTCTTCCACGTCGTGGACCACCATGGTGCTGACACTGTCTGTGTCTCCATCGCTGCTATGGAGAGAGGAAGGTCAGGAGGCCCTCTGGGCCCTGCCTGCCACCCAAGTGCCATCTGAGTGCCACAGGGAGCAGATGAGAGCTGGGGCATGGGCACCTGCAGTGTCTGCTGGCACCCAGCAGCCCCCGCCCCCTGCCCCGCACTGGGGGAGCACTGGCTGTGCTGAAGAGGTGCTCATCTCACAGGACAGTGAAGGACAGTAGGGGACACTAGCCCCCAGGCCTGTATCCTGTTCTCTAGGGAAGGGTAGGAAGAATGGGCCAGCAATGACAGTTGAGGCCCCACTCGGCGGGGGGAAAGGGGAAATGCTTTCCCTCAAACTTGACCCAACACCCCCTCCCCCAGCACCTGTTTGTCAGGCGCCTCTGGCAGGGACGTGCCCCTGCCCCGGGATGCCCCCATACCGGGCCCCAGGGGTGTCTCTGCTCCCCTCTGACGGCTCGCCGTTGCTCTCCTCCTCGTCGTCCTCACTGCTCTCCACCTCCTCGCTGGACGACGAGTAGTCCATGGCCTTCTTGGGAGGCCGGGGGGCCTCGTCCAGGGTCCGCTCTTTCAGCAACACGAAATCCTGCAGGGGAGGAGCTGTGTGAGGCGGGGAGGCGGGGGTGCTCCTGAGGCCAGAGAAAGGCAGGGAACAGGAGGGGCTGCCCGCGGCCCTGCTCACTAACCTCGCCAATGGCTCGCTTATAGCTCTGGGAAGGGCCGCGGGGGAAGAAGGGCAGCCAGGAGGAGGCAGGAGAGAGGTTAAGAAAGGTTAGTAACTGGGAAGGGCCACCCTGTTGGCCCACAGACCCTCCAGCCTCAGCCTAATGATGGCCCTGCCCCTGGTGCCCAGCTCTCTGAGGCTCCAGAGGCTCCACAGTGTCCCCCAGGTCCCAAACCATGAGAAGACGGAGGGGGCCACCTGACAACTTACTGCGGGCCGGCCTGGCCGCGAGCGGTGGTCATCGGGCTTGGCTTTGTTTCCAGGGGAGAGCACAGGGGAGTTGTCCAGTTTGGAGGAGGCTAGACGTGGCAGGGTGGGGGAAAGAAGGTCACTGACCCTGGCCCAGGGGCTGGCCTTAAGCCCAGCCTGGTGCCCATGCTGCCCCTACCCAGTCCAGAGCTGCCAGAGGCGGGGTCCACCCTGAGAAGACTGCCCCCGGGGCTGGGCTCACGTACCTCCCACCCGGTTCCGCTCCAGTGAGCCGGCTTGTGGGAGGTGCCCATGAGAGGCCGGGAGGACGCTGTCCGAGCGCTCCCAGCCAGGGTCGCTCCTCCTGAGGTCGGGGTTACTGTGGGAGGGGCGGAGGCAGGGTCAGGGTGACGGGGTGTCCGTGCCCCGGGAGGCTGAGCTGCACCGCAGAGGGAGCCGTCACCAGTGGGGAGACAGGTGGCAGAAGTGAGGGTGGGAGGGAGCAGGGGGGACAACTCCATTACCTACAGGCGTTGGGCGGGCCGGGGGGTGGAGCAGGGGGCCCTGGAGGCTTGGGGCTGCCCCGCTCTGCCCGCCTTTGCAGATAGATTTGCCAGGCGGAGTTGCTGCGAGGTCTGTGGAGGGAGCACAGGGTGCCGGGGGCGGGGGCGGGGGCGGGGGCTGAGGTGACTGGGGCGGGGCTCACCCACCCCTAAGCGGGCAACCTGGCACACTGCCCTCTGCCGCCCGCCCGGAGCCCTAGGCTGCCGCCCGCCCCCAGCCAGGCGTTACCTAGCACGGACCGCCTGCGCTGGCCGGGACCCTCCAGCCCCACTGGTGTTAAGGGCAGTGGCGATTGATGAGGTCCTCTGAGGCACCTGAGGAGGGAAGGAAGGGGTCAGCGCTCCGTGACAGCACGGCAGACACCAGGCCCCTCTTCGAGATCCTGGAAGGGGCGCCCCCTGCCTTGATGGGGAAGCAGACTTAGGTCAGGGAAGCTGATGACCTTTGTCCAAGGTTCACGAGGCGGGGAGACAGCAGAGCTGGGATCTGACCAGCAAGTCTGCTCCTGGTGCTCCCTGAACCCCCGGGGGCCTCTTCTGCTACCACACACACCATGGAATCACTGGGATACACTCGCATGCCGGCCCACCCACCAGACATCAGGGTGACCCCTGCAGGATGGGCCAGGCTGGCCTCCTCACCCTTCTATTCCCTTCAGACCCCCAAGCTCATGTTCACCTCGTCCACTGACCACTCCTACTCCAACCCCCCATTCCTCTGCCCTCTTCCAGCTCTGTGAGGCTGCCCTTACCTTTGGAGGGGCCTCATTATCAGGCCGGACCCAGGCTGGGGGATTCGGGCTGGGGCCAGGCCCTTCGGAAGTGGGGTCTGAGTTCTGCCGGATGACGGCTCCTCGGGCACTCGGCGTGGCGGTGGGTGCGGGCACGGCGGGGTCGGGGTCATGGGAGGCAGGGAAGGCAGCCAGGTTTCGGGTGGGTTGGTCCTGCAGGGACTGGGAGCGGGGTACAGGCGCTGCATATGGCTTCAGTGGGACCCGGTGTGCCACCAGGCTCTGCGGGGAGAGACCAGGGAGGGTGGGCCGCCTGCTCTGTGGCACGCCCCCACCTGGGAGCTGGGGCCTGGGCAGGGAGGAAGGGGTAGGTCAAGCCTCTGAGTTCCAACTATCCATCGAAAGGGGCTCCTGCAGCCCGAGAACAGGAAGGACAGAGAGACAGACGCGTGCCTGTCTCTGCCCGCATGTCCTGAGGTCTGTGGCCCCTGGCTCTGGGCCTGTGCATGTGTGTGTACATGCGAGGCCCCCCCACCCCGTGTCTGTGTGTGAAGACAGGAATAGGGAGAGACTCACCTTGTGCGGTCCCTCCTGGGGCTCCACCGGCCTCTGCATAGGAGGAGTTTGGGAAAGGGATCCTGGGGGCCCGGGGGAGGCCTGGGGGACGGGGGGCTCAGGCCCTGTGCTGCCTGGCTTGCTCTTGGCCAAGGGAGAGTTCTGCTGTTTGTTCATCCTCGTTCTCTCTTCCACCTGTGATGCAACAGGACGCCAAGCAGGACGGCTTTTGTCCTGTTCTCCAAGTCACGTCCCGACCTCTCTAGCACCACCCGGCTGCACCGCCTGCCCTTTCCCCTCCCCGGGGCCTCCTGTGCGCAATGACTGACGGAGTCTCAGGCAGCACAGGAGGCACTGAGTACCTCTCGGGCCCAGGCTGGCTTGTCAGCAGGGTTGACGCCCCGACCGTAGTGATACAGGGGCTTCCGGTCCCCGGGAAGGATCTGCTGCTGCTTCTGAAGCTGCTGCTGCTGCTGCTGCTGCAGGGACTTGAGGTAGGCGTGCTCCTGCTGCAGCTGCCTCTGCAGGCGCTCGGACTGCCGTTGCTCCTCCAGCTGCTTCCGCTTGTATTCCTGGGCCCAAGGGTAGGGAGAGAGGGCTCAGCAGGGTAAGCCCTGGAAGCCAGAGCAGGCACGCCCTTGCTCTCCTCCAACTGCCTAGAGAGGAGATGTCTCTTCCCTTGATGCCCGGGTGACCCCTTCCCCTGAAGTGCTCCCGTCCCACTGTGGCGGAGATGCTCTGAATGCACGTCTTCCCGGGGGAAGCTGGGGACCCCGTTACCAGCAGCAGGGCCTGTTCCTGGAGCAGCTGTTGCTGAAGGATCTCGAGCTGTCGCTGCTCCTCCTCTAGCCTGTGACGGATATACTCCTGGGGGGCGGGGTGGGGGGCAGAGGGCAGGGAGAGAGGGAGAGGCGAGGGGTGGGGGGCGGCAGCGGCGGCAAAGGAGTTGGAGGATGGGGTCAGCGGGGTGAGCATGAGGAGGAGGCCAAGGTGGGGGGTGGGGGAGAGTAAGAGAGAGGCCGGGGTGGGATGAGCCCCACAGAGGCAGGGAATGAGGAGGACACCGGGGCGGAGGCCCCATGAGGGAAGGTGCAGGGGGCAGGAGTCAGGGAGGGGGGCAAAGAGATGGGGAATGAAGGCACAGAGACAGGAGGAGGGCAGGGAGCCAGGGTCGGGGGTTGAAGGGTGGGAGAAAACAGAGAGAAAGAGTGAAGCTGGAAAAGATAGGAGGAATTTCAGGGGAGGGAGAGAAAGGGAAGGGAACTGGGGAGCAGGGCAGGCAGGCAGCAGGAGCAGGAGGGGAGGCCAGGGCGGGAAGGGGTGAGTCTGGTGTGCACTGGGGTCGCTGTACCTGCTCGCGCTCAGCCTGCCGCCGCTCCTCCTCCCGCCGCAGGGCCTGCATGTCCTCCAGCCGCCGCTGCTGCTCCTTCTCCTGCAGCTTCCGCTGCTCCCGTTCCCGCCGCTGTTGCTGCAGGTGAGGGGACAGGCAGCCTGAAGGACCGCACCAGACACAGGGCAGCACTGCATGTGGAAGCAGGGACCCACCTCAGCCCACTTCTGTCCTTCCTGGGCTAGGCTCCATCTCACTGGGGATGGTGGTGACAGCGGGTGCCTTCAACTTGCTTCTACAAACCTACCTACCCTCACATGAGAGCCCACAGGGTCCTGGCTCGGGAGGACCTGCTGTCTAAATGGCTGTGGGCTTGGCATGGGAGCTGCCAAGAGGAGAGGGCCTAATTGGATAAAACCTTCCCCTATCCATTCCATCACCAAACAAACAAAACCCAGAGTCCACAACAGTGTCCCCCATGTCCCGGCTGCTGGCCTCTCAAATGAACCTGGACCCTAATGGCCAAAGGGAGTGGGCTGCAGTGGTAGCCTTTAGCCACAAGAGGGCACCAGGTGCCCATGCACAGAAAAGTGACTTAGCGAGGGACCCTGGGCAACATCAGTAGCCCAGGTCACATTCACTTAATAACTTTCACAATCTTTCTGCCAAAAAATAAATAAATGAAGAAAAGAAAGAAAGAAAGAGCACAAGCCCTAAAGATACATCAGACCTTCTCCAGGAAACACCTTGGTAGACACAGACTTTGGTTACTCTGCTACCTGAAAGCCGTATTTATTAAGAATGATTTGTACTAGGCTCTCTTGAGCAGCCTTTCTTGAAAATTATTTTTCGTTCAATGAAGACAGGGGCCCACTTTGGGGAGTAATACACAGGCAGTGTGGAGGCTTCCACCTATCTCCTGCTGCTTTAAAGTGAAAGTCACTCAGTCGTGTTTGACTCTTTGAGACCCCATGGACTATACAGTCCGTGGAATTCTCCAGGGCAGAATACTGGACTGGGTAGCCTTTCCCTTCTCCAGGGGATCTTCCCAACCCAGGGATTGAACCCAGGTCTCCCGCATTGCGGGCAGATTCTTTACCAGCTGAGCCACAAGGGAAACCCAAGAATACTGGAGTAGGTGGCCTATCCCTTTTCCAGCGGATCTTCCCGACCCAGGAATCGAACCAGGGTTTCCTGCATTGCAGGTGGATTCTTTACCAACTGAGCTATCAGGGAAGCCCACTGCTTAGATAACTTTTAAATTAAGCTTGGCCCTCCATGAACTTTGGATCATGTAACTGTTTCAACAAAAATCCCATCATTTAAGGCAAAGTTTTAATCAATCTATAACATCTCTTCTTCCCCACCGTGCCCCCTGCAAAATAAATACCTTTACACACACAAAGTATTTTTTAAATTGGGATTTAAAAAACTGTAGCTACTTAAAAATAAGATTCTCTATTAATTAAAATTAATTTTTCCCATCCACCTCCAATTAGTGTGCTGAACAAGCTTGCAGGAAGCAAATCTAAGCCCCAACAACCATTAAGTAAAAGGAGGCCTCTCGAGGAATTTTATTCACCTACAGACGGGGCACCTGCTGGAGGGACAGGTGTCCAGGACAAGGAGGGGTTTAAGCAGAGACACTCAGCCTCCCCGGGTCTGAAGGGAAATGGAGCAGGCAAACCCCAGAGCTGAGGTTTACATACAGACATGAAGAAGGGGGGACAGAGTGGCTTTTTAAAAAACTCTCCGCTCTGAAGGGACACTGAGGGTAACACCACCTACACTGGGCTGGCGGGTGCCTTAGGGGCCCCTCAGAGAGAACAGAGCCCTTCCCTGCAAGTCTGAAGGCAGGGGACTGGGAGGCCCCCCCTCGCTCCTTCTTCTTCATATTGCCCTAAGCGCACCAGCGGTGGGACCGGGACCAGGACCCGGTCAGGTCAGGCCTTTCCAGGAGGGTCCGCCCCTCGGCGTGCCCCGCCCCCCCACCTCCTCAACCCGCCGCCGTTCCTCCTTCTGCTCCTCGATGCGCCGCTGGCGCTGGTGCAGCAGGTGTTTAATGTGCGCCTCCGGGTCTCGCTGTTGCTGCTGCTGTAGCTGCTGCTGCTGCTGCTTTAAAGCCTCCGAGTTGCTCTTGTTCTCCTGCTGGAGCCGGAGGAATTCCCGGCGGAGGGTCGACTCCCCGGGCACGTTCATGATGGAGCTGGGCAAGATGGCACACAGGGGTATCGGGGTCAGAAGCCACCCTTCTCCCTGGGGGCCCTGAACAGGTGCTTCACCAAACCAGACGGGGTCGCCTCGGGTTGCTCCCAGATGACCAGAGACCTGTCCTCCCTCTGCCCCGCACTCCTTCAAGACCCCAGCCTGCAGCCCTGAGTTCCCTCCAGCTCCTGCAATCGTTCCGTTCCATCTCAGCACACACGGCCTCCGTCCCATGGGTCCACCTGTCTGTGCCCACCACCCCCAGGCTGAGTTTCCAAGCCAAGGGCCACTGTTGTCCCTCGGACGGTGACGGTCCCCCACCCCCGCCTGCCAGGCCCACCTTGGCTCTCCTTCCTCTCCGTGGCTGTCGTCCTCCTCTTCGCTGCCACTGTACTCATACTCCGTCTCCTCTGCAGGGGGGAGATCACTGCTGTTTCTTCACCCAGTGCCCCAGACCCCACCCTGGGCTAGGGAAGGAAACCTTAGATGGGGATTACCAGTAAGGTCTGTCTGGATGGCACGCCTCCTTGGAGCAATGCGGGTGACGGCGGGTCCCAGGTTTGGGCCTTGACAGAGATGGGGATAGGACCCCACCTCTGTCCTATGGGTGGGTGGGAGGGATATGGGTGGGAGGTGTCCGCGCATGCGCATGAGCAGTTCTAGACCTCCCCACGTAAGGTGAAAAAAACCCTCTGGGGTTGGAAGTTAGGGAAAGGAGATCTCCTTGGACAGGGAGAGCTGGGCCTGGAAGGGGGCCTAAGGGGAAGCCAGGGCTGGTGAAGAGGAGTAGGGGCGGCGAATGTGTGTTCCAGACCCGCCACCTCCCTCCACGCCCACTGACCTTTCTCGCCTCGCTTCTTCCGGGATCTGTCGATGTGGTCCTTGAGCTGGATGCGGACCTGCCGTTCAGTGGGCTGGTCGCGGATGAACGGGAACTTGAGCAGCTGCTCGGTGGGTGGGCGGCTCAGATAAGCCTTGATGAGACACGTGTCAATGAAGTCAATGAACTTCTTAGACCTGGAGACATGGGGGCTCATGTCGGAAAGGGGGTGGTTCCAGGAAGAAGGGGGGACTCCTTCATTCAAAAGTCACCGACTTTGCTCCTATCTCCCCTTGTCCCCCACACCAGGGCCGCCCCCACCACCCTGCCTCGCCCCCTCTTCTGCAGTGCAGACCCAGGCCTGGGGGTAGCGGGTAAGGTGGAGGCCTTGTGTGTGGGGGGACCCTTGCTAAATGCCAGTCCCCAGAGACCTACCATTTCTTGGACTTGAGCCTGGGCGGGGGGTTCCGGGGGATGAGGAAGAGGGCTCGCATGGGATGCATATCACACAGAGCTGGGACACAGGAGAGGCACCGTCAGCGGGCCTCGCCGGCCTCCCGTGACCCCACCGCCTCCCTACAGCTCCTTCTGGGCCCTCCCTGTGCTCCCAAACCCTGCACTTACGGGGGGCTCCCTCTGCCATCTCAATGGCTGTGATTCCTAGAGACCAAATGTCACTCTGCGGAGGCATGAGAAGAGGGACAGGTGAACACTGCTGACCACTCACTCCCCTCTCCCACTATTCCCAGCCTCTCCTCTCCGGTTGCTTTCTGGTCCATACCCTTCCTGAGGCCCCTCTACTCCAACCCTCACTGTCCTCCAGCTCCCCCACCCTCCCCATCCGTACTTTCCTGGCCACAAACCCTTCCCCAGCCTCTCACTGCTACCACAACCCTGGGCCTTCATTTCGTTCCCCGACCTGCTCAAGCTCCCAATATTTTCAACCTGCCCGTTGCCCCCATCTCACTTCCTACCCTTGGCTGCCTCCCCTCCCATACCCTGTAATCATAGGTGGCATCAGGGTTCTCATCACAGGCGATGACCTCGGGGGCCATCCAGTAGGGGGTCCCGATGAATGTGTTCCGCCTGCCCACGGTGCGGTCCAGCTGTGCGCTCACCCCGAAATCCACTGGGAGGGCAAAGGCAGAGGCCATGACAGAACGCTGCACCTGTGCACTCCTCTGGGCTGTCCTGTGTGAGCCCCACCCAGCCACCTCTTCACCCCATCAACATCCATCCCAAATGCCCTGACCTAGTCTTCCTGTGTCTGGGGGAGAAACCAGGGTGAAAGGACCAAGGAACAGCATTCCAGGCAGAAGGGGCCAAACAACCCCATCTTCCCAGAGGGGCCGGCACAGCACCCAGACACAGCAGGGAGCACACAAAAAGCTTCTCCAGCGGTTTTCAGCAGAAAAGCCAAAGTGAAAGTCACTCAGTCGAGTCCGACACTTTGTGACCCCATGGACTACAGTCCATGGAATTCTCTAGGCCAGAATACTGGAGTGGGTAGCCTTTCCCTTCTCCAGGGGATCTTCCCAACCCAGGGATCGAACCCAGGCCTCCCGCATTGCGGGCAGATTCTTTACCAGCTAAGCCACAAGGGAAGCCAGCAGAAGGCAGGGAGCAAATCCCTCAACCCGTAGACAGGTGGGCTTGAGCCACTAGAGGGAATGAACAAACGGGTCCCCAACTCGGTGCTGGAGAAGGCGTACCTAGCTTGACCTCAGCATTCTCTGTCAGCAGCACGTTCTGCCCCTTGATGTCTCGGTGGATCACCTTGTGGGCGTGGAGATGGGCCAGACCCTGGGGCAGGAGAGGGGGAAGTAGTCTTGGTGTTAGAGGACAAGGATGTGAGTTGAGGGGCGGGGGAGGCACCAGGCTAGGCTGGGCTGGGGGAGCTGTTCCTCTCCACCTGGGAGCCAGGAGCCCAGGTAAAGGCTCAGCTTTGGGGAGGGGGGGGGAGTGTCCTCAGACTGGAGGCTCTGGAGGATCTAGCTGAAGGGTCTCAAGGAGAAAGGGCAGCACTGGGAAACAGAGGCGCTAGGTCCCTCTGAGGGTTCTCCACCCGTACCCGCATCAGGCCATCTGCTCCTTCAAGGGGGCACAGTTCAGCTCCTTCCCTGTGAGTGCAGGGAAGGCCTGCTTCCAGTGAGATGGGAGGAGGAGGCAGGGAAGGACCTGGCGCTCACCCGGAGAATCTCCCTGCAGATGTAGGCTATACAGTCCTCCTTCAGGGCGTTCCCTTTCGTGTTCTTCACCAAGTCCGTTACAGAACCAGCACCACAGAACTCCATCACCAGCTATGGTCCCAGGGAGGCACCAGAGTGAAAAGTATCTGTCAGGCAAGGCCTCCTTCCCCTGCCAGGCCCCTGGGGGAGGACTGGATTCTTTGGGTCAGAACTGGTATGAGCTGGAGAGCAGGGGCCATGAGACCCCTAATAAAAGCCACAGAACTTGATGAGATTAGGAGAGAAAGAGGAAAGGGACACAGTTGGGAGACACAGGGCAGGTGGGCTGAGGGAGGTGACGGTCTGGGTCCAGAGGAGCCCAGGGAATCTCTGAACTTGCAGACAGAATGATGTGGGTTTGTGCATTTTCCCTGGGGAAGGGGCCAAAGCTTCCATCAGATCCTCACTGGGACCCATAAAGCCCAAATAGTGAAGAACCACTGCTCCGGAGCAGGGGTCCAGCAATCTATGGCCAAGAGGCTGAGCATGGTTTTTACATTTTTAAATGGCTGAAATAAAAATCAAAGGAAGAATCACATGAAATTCACATCTTAGCATCTTAAATAAAGCTCTTTGGGAGTCCAGGGACATTCCTGTTTTCATCTCTGCATTGTCTATGGCTGAGCTGAGTAGTTGTTAGAAGCTTATGACCCGCAGAACCCCAAATATTTACTGTCTGGCCCTTCAAAGGAAAAGCTGGTCAACCTCTGACAGAGAGACAGGAAAGGGGCTCAGAGTCAGCAAGTCCCCAGGTCTGCTAGAGAGACAAGACAGAGCCCAGGGGCTACCAGAGGGCTGCAGAAGGGAACCCGAGGCTTCAGCACAAAGTCTGTAAACAGGCCAGGCCAAGGCTGGGAGGTGAGAACAACTCCGGCTGGCCGGCACCTCTAGGGACCCAGAGCAGAGGCCAAACAAATCCTGAGGGATCAGTATGCCCATCCAAATATTTTCACTGTATGTTTCCCACCTCTAGGGACCCAGAGCAGAAGCCAAACAAATCCCGAGGGTTCAGTATGCCCATCCAAATATTTTCACTGTATGCTTCCCATCTCTAGGGACCCAGAGCAGAGGCCAAACAAATCCTGGGGGATCAGTACACCCGTCCAAATGTTTTCACTGTATGTTTCCTACAAGCTGCATCCAATGCAAAAAAAAAAAAAAAAAGCCGGCCTGAGGTACATATATTTGCATGTGCCAAAAAGGTAATTTGCACATCTGGGGCACCCCTCCCACAGCTGGAGGAGAGGATGGGGTCCACAAGGGGGTGCCGGGTCACTAGCTCTCAGCTTCTAGCCCTTAATAATCTCCCACTACACATAGCTGGTTACCTTTCTCTACATGTGTCTCTTCCCACCCAAAAAAGACTAAGTGCCTTGGAGGCAGGGACCACAACTCATGATTTTCTGTGCAGGGTACACAGGGAACGCTCAGTAAGTACTTGTCTAGCAACTGTTGGGAGGGGGACCTGGTCTGAGCGCCAGTCCCCCAGTCATGGCTGTGTTCCCTGCTGCCCTCTCCTCCGGGCTGGGCTGGGCTGAGCCCCAAAAAGGGTGAGGCCAGGGAATTAGCGGGCAACAGTGCCCAGGCCGGGAAAGGCGATGACTCTTAGGAATGTTCTGGGCCTGGAGGGAATTTGGGGGAGGCCCCAAAGAGCTAAGCGGGCTGTGGCCGAGTAATTGGAGAGTAATTGTCCTGAGAGGCTTGTGTGCTGCTGGGAGGGGCCCGAGTCTTGTTACCACCCACACATATTTGACGTGCTGCTTTCCCAGGAGCTGTGCTCAGAGGCAGGAGAACAGATGCACTAACTGGGGCAGGCTAGGGGCGCTCCTCACCCAGAGCTGGTCGTCGTTCCCTGGGGGGCTCTTCTTGATGAAGGCCCCGTAGTAGGTGGCGATGTTGCGGTGGTGAGAGTATTTTTTCAACATGTTGATCTCCTGTTTGATCTCTTCCTCCTCATCCTACGTGAATGGGGGGAGGTGAACCCTGAGAGTCCCCCCACCAAGCCCCGTTCTCAACACTCTGACCCTCCCCCTGACCTACACGCGCCTTACCTCCGTGACGTCCATGACTTTGATGGCAGCCAGCTGCCCAGTCTTGACATGCCGACCCTGCAGGACGGAGAGCCAGGCATGGGGGGGGGTCAGGTCTGCACTTGGGAGGGGCTTAATTCTGGGAGAGGCCACAATTTTTGGCTGCTTTCTATCTTAGAAAATGCCCCTGGCTAGACACCTCAGTTTATGAGTTGGTTGTAGGAAAATCACCGTGCCTGGATTCCAAGTGCTAAGCTGGATAAAGACGAAGGGTCTCCTCTCCTGAAACACTCAAAAGGGATGAGGGAGAGACACTTGTGCTTTGTTCCAGCCTCTCTGGCTTAGACAGCGTTGTCTGAAAGTTAGAGCGGGGAGTGAAGTCTCCCTCTCCATCCTCAGACAGAGCAGCATGGAGCTGGGAGAGGCGGCTGGGGGAGGAGGGCTTTGCCTCTCCAGCATCTTCTATGCAAGACAGACTGCCTGGGTCCTCTCCTGATTCACCTCTATGGACTGGAGGCCTTTCCCAGAATCACCCCCCCACCCCAGACACAGACACAGGGCTTTTTATTACTGTTAACAGGAGAGAGTAGACAGGGCTGAGATTTTAGGGAACTTGGAGAAACATGGGAGGGCTGACTGCCGTGTGGATACCCCACCACCAGTGCTCATGGGAAGAAACTTCTTCTAGAGCATGTCCCTGCCATTCCCCCTCTGCCCCCCTCATCCTTCCAAAATTCCTAACAGGAGTCATCTCAGGCTCCAGTAGGAAAGTCCAAGGCTTCCTGGGGAGGAGAAAGGTGTGTGTGGGGGACTGCCAGCCCAGGGATTATTTTTATCCCCAGCAGTTTTTCACGACCCCAAGCCCAGAGAAGCAGTAGAACACAGAGCTGCTATTTCCATGGCAACGACTAGGCAAGAGATGGGGTGATTGGGGTGGGGGGTGCACCTGTCTTCCAAAGCTTACAGAGAAGAAGGGTAGGAGACAGGTGGGCAGTCCCAGTGACCCAGGAAACCCTGGCCCCTGAGACACAAGAGACTCGTGAAGAGGCCGAGCACCATATGTGGAGCCAAAGCAGCCAGGTGTGTGCTTGGGGCCAGCATCCACCTTGAGTACCTCTCTGCTGAGGATGCCTCCCCTGTGGAGTGTGACCGGTGGTTAGACCACGTGAGGGGCCAGACTGGCCAGGCCAAAAGCCACAGCCCGTGGTCGAGGAAATGCCACTGCTGTGGAGGCGGGGGAGGGAGGCAGCCTCAAAAGCAGAAAGCCTGAACGGTCCCAGTCCTGCTGCAGGCCAGTCAGGGGAGCTCAAGAAAGTGGGTTCCCCTCTGCTGAGGGTACCCCTTCTAGGTCCCACCAACCCCAAGTCCTGGGTCTCCTGTGGACTCAAGAGAAGCTAAACCTGTACTTCTGAGCTCAGTCACACATGTCCCCATACCCTTCCCATTGCCCTCCACGTCCCCCTTCTTCACCCCACCCAGCTCCAGACTGTTCCTGCCACACCCAGGGCTGGTTCTAAGCTCAGAGGTAGAGGCCAGTAAAAACACCCGCCTCTCGCTGCTTCCTTTCCTCCTGACTTTATCCCTTTTCTCTCCCTCCCTGGGCCCCCTCCTTTCCTAGGGCCCCCAGCCCCTGCAATCCCTCCAGCCCCTGTCACATCTCCAGACCATGGCCCACTCCAGAGAGGCCCATGGGAGAGGGCTCCCTCCCGCCACACCCAGAGCTTCACCTTGTACACCTGTCCGTAGGTGCCATTGCCGACCACCTCTACCAGCTCGAAGATGCCTGCAGGGTCCTGAGGGGGCAGGGGGAGAGAAACAATGAGGTATCAGCACTTCAGAACAGGAACACGAGCTAGAGGCGGGGAAGGCTGTTTGACCAGGAGTTGAGAGGGAACATGACTGTGTTAACAGGGCTGCTGGGAGCTGACGGAGAGCTGCCCTTTTCCGGGACTGGGTCAGAGTCCATGTTTGGGGAGGGGAAAGCCAGAAGAAGGGAAGAGAAAACAGGAGGCAGAGCCCTGCTGGCTATTTAGACAGGCTGCTGTTTTCAAACTCAGTGACGACCTCTGAGAGCCTGTGGCCTCATCTTCACAGGGGGGACACCTGAGTACCCACCTCTGGGCTACTGGCAACTTCAAATGGGGCAATATCCACAAAATGCTTATTAAGTCGGTACCTGGCCAAAGGTGTGTGTGCAGTGAAAGTAAAAGCAGGGATGAGGAAAGCTAGGAGGAGCCAGAGCCTAAGAGCCACCCTTCTCCCCTTTCCCAGTCCTGAGCCCAGGGCTCCCAGCATTTGGTGGGGTAGAGGGATTTGGAGCGGGGAGTAGGGATGGAGAGCAGGGAAAGGCGGTACAAAGGGAGAACTTTCAGTTCCCCTTGTTTGGAGCCAAGTGGTACCAGGAGAGGAGGGGTGAGGGCCCGCAGGGCTCAGACAAATACCATGGCCTGCTGGGCTGAGCAGCACAGCTGCAGGGAGGCCACCTGCACCCTCTGGCAGGGCTCCTTTCTGAGAGAGAGGGATTGGGAGGTAGGGTTGCAGGCCGAGGCCAGCCCGGGGTGCCTGGAGTCACAGGCAGGCTCTCCCCAACCTGCAGGATGGAGGGGAGGCACATGCCACTCAGGAAACAAACTCCCCGGCCGACACCCATGCCTCCTTGCCGACAGTCCTCCAAGTATAGCATATAAAGCTCCTTTCTCTCTGATCTTTGAAAACCAAGATAGGGTTTTTGTAAAAACAACCAAAGAAACTCCCAAAATCAAACAAACCAAAAGAACGCCTCCTCCTTCACCCACTGCAGCAAGGGGACGTGGAAGGTAACCTGGGCGGGCTGGAGACCAGGGAGACCCTGGCCCCAGGAACGTCCTGGGAGGATTGGAAGTGTGGCCCTGGCTCCCGGACATCCTCATCAGAGCCCGTGCCTCCACATGCCGTAACTGTGCACCGACTTGTCTGTAAATCCTGGAAGGAAGGGACTGAATCCTCCCTGCTTACTTGCCTGTCCAGCACCTAGCCCAGGGCTTTGCAAGCAGCAGCCTGAAAGAACATTCCAGAACTGGCCGGATTTGCAGGAGCCTTGACAGAAGCTGCAGAGGGACTCCTTCCACCTGCTCTGAAGGGGCCTGGGCTGGCCAGACCAAGAATTTCCCGGTTCTATGTTCAATTACTTAGCTCCAACTTAAGTTATTCAACAAAACAAAACAGGTCTAAAATCAGGTCTAAAAATCTGCAGGCCCCACAGGAAAGGGAGAGGGGCTGACAAGAGGTCTGCTTGAACCTGAGAGCTGCAAGGGACCAAGAAGAAGTTATCTTGTCCACCTGCAAGTCTAGACTCAGAGGCTTGAAGGGAACTCACTTCCCTAAAAAATCTCTCCCAGAGAATGGCCTCATCCATCCTGGGGCCTCTAAACTCTAACCATTGGGAAGTCCTTTTTTCCATCTTAATTCTTTCTGAGATGGATGGAGACAGGAGAAAAGGACACATGGACTTGATTTTCTGATGTTCCTAATCTAAGAGGGGGATACGAGCGGCCTGGCAGAGTCACAGTGACACAGCATCATCACCTCAGATCAACACAGAGGTTGTAACCTGAGCCCCCAGTCTGTCTCCTTATACTCTGTTTGGGAGACACTGAGGGATGAAAGGACAGTCTGTGAGGTCAGACACTCACGTTCAGACATGGATTTAACGGCCTCAAGCCTGTTTCCTGACCCCCGGCCAGGCTGACCACATTTACTTTAAAGGGTTATTCTGAGAATTAAGTTGAGACTGTGTGTGTGACACAGGAGTCCTGGTCCAAAACATCCTCCGGGGAACATGCTCCACGGAGGCCTAGCCCCACTCGGCTTCTCAACGACAGCACCACCCTCACCCAAGCCCCACCTTGGCAGCATCCTCTCCCCAGTTCCTTCTCCTTTCAAGACGCCCGCGTGTCTCCTCTCCATTCCCGAAGCTTCTACTCCAGGCCCATCCCTCCACCCCCTCCTCCTGGAGCGTCTGCCTCCCCACCCTGCCTTCTGCTTCACCCTGCCTTCCTGAGTTTGCTCCTCTGCCCAGAAGGGAGTCCAAACACCTCAGTCAGATACTTAAAGTTGCCCCATCATCAGACAACAGCTAAATACTGCCTGAGTAAGTGTCTACATCGCCCCTGCCCTGGGCCCTAATCTGGGGAAATCCGCCAGGTGACTTTGTCTTCTTCCATTTATCCATTAAATATTTATCTGACTATGTGACAAGTTCTCAGTGAGGCACAATGGGGACCTCAACCGTGCTGTATGACAACCATGGACAGCCCCTCAAGGGCCATGTGATTTTACAGAGAGGCCAAGCACCCTAGTGTGGACACGTGGACACCTGGCGGTTACGCACCATGGGAGCAATGGAAGGCACTCCAGTCTGGAGTAGACAAAAGAGCACTGGAGAGTGATTTCTAGGGGGACATAGCTATGTGTCCCTGAGCAAGTATTTAACTTTCCAGGGCCTCGTCTTCCTCACACAGCTAAGAGGAAGCTGGACTGGGTAATAAGCCAGCTCTGCGGTTTCAAGGGACAGAATTTGACTCAGGGTGGGAATCTCAGGCAGGCTCCCTGGAAGAGGTGGTGTCTGAGTGGTGACGAGAACTGAAGAGCAGGGAAGGCCAGGCCCTGCTGAGGGACAGCAGCTTGGGTTTGGATGTTAAGTTTGAGATGTTTGGGGATGCACGGATGTCAATGTCTACCAGGCAGCTAGAAACAAGGGTCTGAGGAGAAAGATTTAAAGACCGTTTGTGAGTGTGGGAAATGGTATTCAGGGTGGCTGCACAGGGAATGAGGACTAGAAGGGCCAAGGCCAGCCCCTGAGGAAGGGCCACGTGCTGCACACGGGCGAGCAGAGGAACAGACACCAGAGGGGAGGTGGTCGGAGGGGACTGAGAAAAGCGTCACTGGCCTTAGCACCGAGGGCCCCACTGGGCATCCCCATGCAGACTGTAGTGGTGAGAGCAGATGGCGGGGGCTGAGGGGAGGTGGGGTGATGAGGAAGTGAAGGCTCTGGGGGCAGCACCCTCGCTGGAGAAGTCCGACTTGGAGAGGAAGGGGAAAAGCAGATGATGGCAAGAGGAGGGAGCAAGGTCAGACAAGAGGGTTTTCAAAATAGGGAAGATCTTAAATACTTAAGGGAAGAAGACTAAAAAGTGACTGCTGATGCCTGACAACTTGCTGTTTAATGATATACATGGGTGCATGTGTATCTATTTGTACGTAAACTGCATCAGTGGATTACAGCACTGATCAAATACAACAGTGCCATACTCAAGGATTCAGAATGCCCAGAAATACATAATGCCACAGTTCAAATAAGATTTAATGCATTGATCTGGCTTCAGATGTGGGCCCTTCACATACCTGCCTGTCTGCATGCGTGGCCACCCTCTTCGATGGCCATCTAGAAGGGACATCCCCGGAGAGAAGTACTCTGCTCCTGGGAAGCCACCAGGTGGTCCTGGCCTGCCCGCCTGCACAAGGGCACAGCTCTGGAGCCTCCTCCAGCTTTTTGCCTTGGTGCTCAGACTCTGTTCTCAGTAGCCTGGTTCTTGTCCAGCCAGCTGCTGGCAGGTGGAAAGGGATGGGGTCAAGGGTACAGGTAACTAATGAAGGAGGGTGAGAGAAGGACAGGAAGAGATGAGACGTGAAGAGTCGCTGCTCTGTCGAAATTAAAGACAAAGGAAGATGGGGGAGCTCCAGTGACTCTGACTTAAGTGATGACGTCAGAGGGAAGATCATTTGCTAAGCGGGAATCTGGGGCCTGAATAAGGTTGGAAAAGCTTGGGAACAGATGCTAGACAGAGTGCTTTAGGATATGTGAGAATCCCAGATCCTGCTCCAGAGATTCCGATTTAGCACCGCAGGTCTGGGGTGAGGAGGGGAATCTATATGTTTAACAGATCCCCTGGGTGATTCCAATGTGGAGGTCAGTGGCCCCTTTCGGAGAGGCTGTGCTGCTTTGGGGAGTTACTAACAGGCGAAAGGAAGCATCAGGAATCTGAAAGGAGGCATAGTGGTGGAGAGCTACTGCTTTCCTACAAGGGCGCCACAGCACCCCCATCTGCACTGACTCAACTCATGCCCCTTTTATCTATGTCAGGGGCCAACCCCGCCAAAAGGTGACCTCTCCTGTCAGCCAAGTCAAATCCCAAGTGGTGGTGGTGTTTTTTGTGGGTTTTTTTTTTTTTTTCCCGGAAATCACTAGCCATTCTAGCCCTCCACAAGCTATCCAACCCATGAATTTCAACCTCAACTTCACACATTGATCTAATCTATTAAACTCACTAACAACTTCAACAAGGGTGCAGGATACAAAATCAATATATGAAAACCAACTCTTATTTCTGTATACTACAGTTAATGATCCAGAAAGGAAATTCAGAAAACAATTCCACTTACAAGAGTATCAGAAAGAATAAATCAAACCAAAGAAGTGTGAGACATGTACACTGAAAACTGTAAAACACTGTTCAAAGAAATGAAAGAAAACCTAAGTAAATGGAAAAACATCCTGCATTTATGGATCAGAAGATTTAGTACTATTAAGATCCACACTTTCAGTGTACTTTTATCAAAAACCCAGGTGGTTTTTTTGGGCAGAAATTGACAAGTTTAGCCTAAAAGTCATATGAAAATGCAAAGGATCTAAGAGACAAGATGTCTTTAAAAGGAAGAATGAAGTTAGAGGACTTGCACTTCCTAACTTGAAAACTTACTACAAAGCTACAGCAATCAGGACCACGTGATACTGGCACATGGCAGACATACAGATCAATAGACTGGAATTGAGAATCCAAAAATAAACTCTTCAATTTGTGGTCATCGGACACGACTAGGCGAACTCACTTTCACTTTTCACTTTCATGCATTGGAGAAGGAAATGGCAACCCACTCCAGTGTTCTTGCCTGGAGAATCCCAGGGATGGGGGAGCCTGGTGGGCTGTCGTCTATGGGGTCACACAGAGTTAGACATGACTGTAGCAACTTAGCAGCAGCAGCAGATTTTCAAGAAGGGTACCAAGATCATTCAACAGTCTTTTCAACAAACTGGATACCCATATTTAAAAGAATGAATTTGGATCCTTATGTCATACCACACACAAAAAATTAACCCAAAATGGATCATGGCTCTAAAAAGGTAAGAGCTAAAACAATCAAAAATCAAAAAACAACACAGGAGTAAGTCTTCATGATCTTGGATCAGGGAATGGTCTCTTACATATGATACTGAAAGCATAAGTAACAAAAGACCAAAAAAAAGGTAAATTGGACTTAATCAAAGCCTAAAACTGTGTTTCACAGAACAGCATCAAGAAGGTGAAAAGACAACCCACAGGATTGGAAAAAACATCTGCAAATTATATATCAGAGATAAGGGACATGTAGATAAAGGATTTGTACCTGACAAGGGACTTGTATATAGAATACTAAAAAAAAACTTGAGAATAAAATAACTCCACAATAAAAAGACAAATAATTTTAAAATGGGCAAAGTATCTGAATAGACATTTCTCCAAAAGAGATATACAGTGGCCAATAAGCACATGAATTCTATGAGTCATTAGGGAATAAAGAATCAAAACCACAATAAGACACCACTTCACACCCACGAAGATGGCTTTAATCAAAATGATGGACAATAACAAGCACTGATGAGAATCCGGAGAACTTGGAACCCTCATACACTGCTGGTGGGAAGGTAAAATGGGGCAGTCACTTTGGAAAACAGTTTAGCAATTTCTCAGGAAGTAAAATAGAGTTACCACATGACCCAGCAATTTGACTCCTAGGTAGATACCCAATACAACTGAAAACGTACGAACACACAAAAATCTGTACATAAGATGTTCACAGCAGCTTTATTCATAACAGTCCAAAAGTAGAAACAGCCCAACGTCCATCAATTGATGAATGAATGTGATGTATTCATTTATGGATATTCCAATAATATAATATTCCAATAATGGAATATTCTTTGGCAACAAAAAGGTATGAAGTAATACTGATACATGCTACAGCAATGGATGAACCTTGAAAACATCTCACTAAATGAAAGAAGGCAGTAAAAAGAAAAAAACTTCACATATTTACAGCTACATTTATGTGTAACATCTGTAATAGGCAAATCCACAGAGATAGAAAGTAGATCGACTAGTCCTCCTCCAGGGGCTGGGAGGAAGGAATTGCAGTGACTGCTAATGGGTACTGGGTTTTATTTGCGGCTGAAGAAAATGTTCTGAAATTAGACAGTGGTGATAGCAAGTCTGTAAATATACCAAAAACCACTTTAAAATTCTGTGAAAGGGTGAGTTTTGTGCTATGTGAATTACACATCAATAGAACTGTTGTTAAAAATAATAACCCTAAAGCCCCTCTCATATTACTCCATAAATTATTGCTGACAGTGACAATTGCCACTTTGAGAAAGTTAACCTACTCACATGGAAGGGACCCCTTCAAAATGCTAATAACACATGTGAAAAAATCCTAAGACAAACACAGACAATGATAAAATAAAACTACACATATAATTTAGAATTAGGCAACCTGGTTTCTTTTCTTGGCTCTGCTGCTAACAGGCTGTATGTTTGCAGGCAAGTCACTTAACCTCTCTGGGTTCCCTTTCAATGAGAACACTTTCTGGTTCTGTCTCTGATTTTTTTTTTTTGGCCATGCCACGCAGCATGTAGGATCTTAGTTCCAAGACCAGAGATTGAACCCGCATGCCCTGCACTAGAAGCATGGAGTCTTAATGGCTGGACTGCCAGGGAAGTCTCCATAACCATATGATTTTAAATGCTCAGGTCCACATTCCACAAAGCTGCCAACCTGATGACTATGTATTACTTCCTTACCGTGTGCCAGGAGTTGTGTTAGGCTCTGGAAGATAGTTGAGTAAAATGGGGCAGTCCCTGCTGTAACAGTATTCTGGTGGGGAAGGCAGACACTAAACAACTCTACAGTTCTGTGGTTGCTCTCGTGTGATCCCCCAGACTTGGGCAATCAGGGAAGGGTGACAATAAGGACGGCTGGGGTCTAACAGCCTTCCCAGGACTCTCTGAGCAAGGATGCTCTTATCTGTCCCATCCCTGTGCCTCCTACCTTGACCACCTCATGAGACATCTCCCACATTTTCTGTCTCAGAGCTCTCTCCCATGGCCTACCCTCCCCACATCCCTGTAATAATTAAACAGCTAGCAGGTTCTGAGCATTTTCTTTGGTCCTGGTACTGCTGAGTGCTTGAGAAGTATAATCTCATAGCAAACTGTAAGGTAGGTGTTATTTGCATATTTATTTTACAGGAAAGGAATATTAGAGCAATTAAATGACATGCCCAGGCTTACACACAGCCAGGAAGCAGAGGAGCCCAGGTCTGCCCTCAAAATTTGACTTCCAGGCCTGCTTTGCCCTGATCAAAGTTCCTGTTGCTTAAGGACCCTGTTTTCAACGATGTGGTTCCTTTTTTACCCCAATCATAGCTCATGAGTCCAAAAGACGGGCTCCTGATCCAAGGGTAGCCAGTCTGAGACCAAGAGAAAAGATGAGGGCAAATTTCCCTCTCGGCCATTCCAACTAAAACCCAGAGGGAAGACACCAGGAAGGTACCTGGAGAGTCAGGGTGGCAGAGGTTGTTGTGAGCATAGAGGCCAGCTGAGAACAGAACAGAGTGGAAGGAGAGGGAAGTGGGGGGACAGGGGACTGACTAGTGCTCACTGTGCCTGGTTTTACCACGACTCTGTATCACCCTACAGTTCCAGCTCCAAGGAACTGGCTGTGCTGCATGCTGTTCATGTGCTCAGACTGCAGTGAGATTTGGGACCTTCAAGTAAATCAAAATCAACATGATAGCAGTACTACCAATTAATTTAATCCCACAAAACTCCACGACACTGATACTATTGTGATTCCCATTTTATACATGAGGAAATCGAGGCTTGGTGAAGGTAAATAATTCGCCCAAAGGTGAAAGTAAATAATTTGCCCAAAGTCAAGTGGGTAACCAAGTGGCAGCACCAGCATTTGAATGCACATAGCCTGGCTCCAGAGTCTCTGCTGCAACTTCTTGTATTCAGCATCCCTTGAGAGCTTCCTTGCAACTAAACAAGCTGGACCACAACCTCATTATTTAACTTTTCACATGAGACAATTATGAGATGAAAATTCTCATCTCCCAAAGTAGAAGAGATGCTCTTTCAGGGCAGGAACCACACTCAGGTGGTACCCGGTTGCCACCTGGTATGACAGCTCTGCAGACTTGCACAGATATGGGTGCCCGAATGTTTTATTATATTACCTGGGCAGCTCTCTGTGTCATACGCAAAATCATTTTTGTTGAATCGCGAGCATGTAGAACAACAGTCTATGGCTACTTTCACTCACTAGGGTTTATGTTACTAAGCATTTCCTGAAAGTGAAAGTGCAAGTCAGTTTCTCAGTCGTGTTCAGCTCTTTGCAACCCCAGATTTGTAGCCCGCCAGATTCCTCTATCCATGGAATTCTCCAGACAAGAACAATGCAGGGGGTTGCCATTACCTTCTCCAGGGGATCTTCCTGACCCAGGGACTGAACGTGGGTCTCCTGCATTGCAGGCAAATTCTTTACTGTTTGAGCCACCAGGTCTTCAGTTGGTGGAGAGGTTGTGGAAGGCAGCAAAAGTGTTCAGATCAGTTACTGAAGAGCGGGGCTGTGAGACACCTGACAGACCCCCCTCATCCAGGTCAAAAACTGCCAGGGAGACATTACATGGCACTGGACTTTACACTGTATGACGTCATCTGTGATTGTATGATGTCATCTGTGATTTATAATTGTATGTGTTTGGGTATGAAGAGACAGCAGTGATGTTATCTACATTAACTCTACAGGTAGATGTGCCTCCAGGTGCGATTCAAGGGACGGCGTTCCACACGCACCTTTCATCCCGACCTGCACGTGCACACACACAGTGACACGCTGCTCACGCAGGACACTGCCCTCACACGATTTGGGCATCAGCTGGCGCCGATTCCTATTTTCCTCACAGCACCAGGTATGTTTCTAAGTACCCATAAGGTGCTCAGATGCTTGTTGATTTAAACTTTAAATGCCAGCAGAGCAAGGAGGAGGTGGGTTTGGTTGAGGAGAGCTTTCTGGAAGGAGTGGAAGATAAAGAGCTGGAGAGGCTGGGGGCGGGAAGAGGTACCAAGCTGGATGGATAGAGAGGAGACCCCTGGGGTAGGCAAGGGGGCAGCAGGAATGGGCCATCCCTTCAGACTCCTCTGTCTTCAGTTCCCCTCTCATGATTTCCAGTGTGCCAGTCTGCCCAGTTGTAGCCCAAGACTTTCTGAAGGCACTGCCTTATGCTTTAGAATCTCCCCAGCATTTGGCAGAGGCTGTGTACTCGATTAAATTTAGCTAAATGAGGACTGGGCACAGGGCCCTGATCCTTCCCAAGGTGCCAACCTGAACCTTCATCGGGGGCTCTGCTCACTGCTGACACTGGTCAGGAGAGAACTGGGCACAAACTGTCTTGGGAGCTTTCTCCCTTGCTCTGATGATCCTCAAGGGGCTCCCTGGACCGACCTTGCCCCCGGCCGCAGCTCATATCTGGAGAAAGGACAAGGGGAAGATGGTGACAGAGCTCTCACAAATAGCAAGGCAGTTACTCTGAGGCCTGGGGACCAGCACTGACTGGCATTCTCCTCTTCCTTCTCTGAAAACCAAGGAATCGTTTGGTGAAAAATGAAGGCGGTGACTATTTCCCAAGAGAAAATGAAGAAGAGCTTATGCATCCATGTTTGAGGCCTGGCTGGGATGGGGTGGCAGGCAGCGGGGTTAAGAACTGAAGCTCAAGGATGAAGGAGCCATGAGGCTCAGCTGCAAGACACAGGAGGAGAGAAGGAACACCCCAACTGCTCCCTCACAGTTAGCGTGCAGAAATCCACAGGAAAGGTCTGGAGCACAGGGGAATCCAGGATGAAGGGCGGGTGACAGAAAGGTAAAAGCAGGCCAGCCCCTCAGGTTTGGGGTCAACACTTCTTGAAGTGGCCCAGAGCTGGCAGGTCGAACCCTGGCCTCGGTGCTGCTCTGACCACGTGCCTCCCTGTGCTGTTGCTTCAAGATCATCCACCTCCAAGCGGGGAGAGTCATGTGTGTGGTGTCTGCTCTGCATGGAGATAAAATCCCCAGAGGGGGACAGGGGTTTCCGAAGTACTTTAATAAATGCAAACTGTTAGCATCAATATTTGCAGCATCTTTTTAAACTGCCTACCAAAGAGTGCGTTCTTAAACCTTGTCTCTACCTTCAAGGAGCTTATAAATCAAGACGCCAGCACAGAGAATTAACACGCTGAGAAGAGTTACATACGCTGAAGTCTCAGGGGTAAGGCTGCTTGTGAGGCAACTGCTGGAGAAGCAGGTAGGAGTGGCAAGTCTGACCCCCACTTTTTTGCTGACTCATGAATTGGAGAGAATTTTCAGATCTGGAAGGGTCTGTCCCTTGCAGGAGATTCTAGGAGAATTCCAGGAGATTCTAGGAGGGTGCTGGAATGGTAGAAAGAACCAGAACTCTGAAGTTTGGGGAGGGCTGAGAATCCTTGGGAAAGACACTAGGGAAGGTCCGGTCTCTCCTGAACTTCAGGCCCTACTGTGATTATTCACTGGGCTATGCCCTGGCAAGTCCTCCTGCTGCAACTGGTGTGCTCCCTAACCTAGGCAAGGTGCCATCCCACCCACCCCTCCACGGGGGAGCAGCGCAAGGAGGCGGGGTTGCCCCTGGGCTGGGGAACAGGAGGACAAGAGTGGGCCTCAGCCCCTCCTCCCCCTGTTGCCAAGCACACCAGGACTCCAGAGGACCAGAGGCTCAGAGAACCTGTGATGTGGATGGAGGATGGGGAAAAGAGCCACAGGGCCACTCAGGAAAGAGAATGGGAACTTGCGGTCCACAGAGGGGACCGACGAGAGCTGGCGTGATGGTGGCTGCTGCCAAACCACCCTCTCCCCTGGAAGAGCAGGGCTGCCAGGGCCTGTGGAGCCTCTATTTATCTGGTGCTGAGACTAGGCTGGGCTGAGAGGGCCTCCCACCCTCCCTCCCCAAAGAAAACAATAGGCCTGTTTTCCTGAGCTCTTCCTGTGACCCAGCAGGGCCTCAGGAAAAGGAAGAGGGGGGCACAGGCAGGGCTGGCACCAAGGCACAGCCTGGAGGAGGGGGCCTTCAGTCTTCTAGCAGCTCACCAAGGCCTTGAAGCCACCCCTACATGCCAACCACCCAAGTGCTAAACCACTGACTGCGTGCAAATGCAGCTTCAAACCCTGTCCCTCGTACCACGACCAACCAGATCACTAACCTTAAGCCCCTGCTATTGGAGCCCCCACCGGGAAGGGGCCAGGCGGCGGGGGGGGGGGGGGGGGGGGGGGGGGTTGGCGTCAGACAAGTTTCCCCAGCAGCTTGAGGCCCACAGGGATGCAGGCACAGTCGGTGCTGGCAGGGGCTTGGCGGAGTGGGGAGCTGTCCTGGTGGAGAGCGGACACTGAGATGTGCTTCAGTTAGCTGTAAGCAACTAAAGGATGTGAGTGCGTGTTCGCCTATGAGAAGAGATACAGGAGGGTGTGTGTTTGGGGAAAGGATGGGTGTAAGAGGAGGCGAATGGGAGTGGATGTGTGGGCTGCGGTGGGGGTGGGAGAGTGGCAGGAAGTTTCCTCAGGTTCCCTCTTCCTTCGTCCCCAAGCACAGAAAGCAGACACAGCCCCAAGGACCCAGCAGGTCCAGACGCTTGCCTGTGTCAACAGGAGGAGGTCCTCGGAGGCCTGAGTCAGTCTCATCCCATCCCGCCCCTCACCCGCCAATGACCCAGGGAGTATGTTGTGTTACCCCCATTCCTACACCAAGGGCTCAGTGTGGAAAGTGGGCCCGAGGCCAAAGCATGAGATAGACCGACACTCCCGTGGGAGAAAGAAAGTCAGCCGGAGTCAGCGGGGGGGAGACCGTCAAGGCACCTCCTCACAGAGCCAACAAACTGGAGGGAAGAGAGCTTGAAAGGAAGGTTAAAACCCTCAACTCCCCGTCGTCCACAACGTCCAGTAATAAACCAGATGGCCTTCAGAAAACTCCCTTCCTAGTCTTCATTACTCTCTGAAGCTGACGCTCCACTCTGCCATGGATAAGCTTACCCCACACTGCAGAACTGAAGGCATCCTTTTATTCTGGTTCCACACGGTAAAGTACTTGCCCTCTGCTTATCTGTGGCTTTGAAGTGTTTTTATGGAACAGGAGTACAGGAGGGGAGGGAACCGAGTGTGCCCTGGAGTAGAGGGGCAGGAGAGAAACGAGGAACGATGTTTATGTGCTGGCAGAGGGTAGTTTTTAAGTCACTCTTTCTGAGTCTCTATGCCAGAAGGACATATACAACCATGAACACAGATACACAAAGAGGCAGAAGCAAGTCCAGACCCGACATACACATGAACACAAATACCATTCTGATCAGAAACCAGTCAGAGCGGACAAGGGCCCTGCCTGCGCTGGGCTGGGAGCCGTTCCCTCCATGCCTCAGCACCCAGGTTCCCCACAGACCTGGCTGCCCGGACGCCCTGGGCTGGGGCCTTTATCCAGACCAGAGGGTTTTCCTGGATGGAGAGCCCACAGGAGGCGGGAAGCTGACCTGTGCAGGGGCCAGAGGAGAGACAGGCAGTGCGGGAGGGAGGCGAGGAGGAGAGGGGACCAGAATTTGAGCAGCAGCCTGCTGCTGGTTCTAAAATGGCCGCAGGCAAGGCCAGGGACAGATGGTCTCTTTCTGATGCTGAGCTGGAGAAGTGGGGAAAGGGAAAAGGAAAAAATAAATATCGTCACAGTCAGAAATTTAAAAATAAACCAAAAAACCTACAAGATAAACAGCTTGCTTCTGAGGTTCCGCCTGGCTCCAGCAGCTAAGGGAAAACAGAGAACTACAGGCCTGGGGTGACAACTCCCAGCCTCAGAGGGAGGTCATTCGAGCCATCCCTCTGCTCAGAGCTGGAAGGTCTTGCAAAGTCTTCCAGGCAGCTGAGGTGGTATCTTTCCTTTACTTCTCTAATACTCACTTCCCAAGTCTCAAGTTTTTAAAGCCTTTGCAAATAAAATATTACAAGCTGTCAGAGTTTGATCTTGGTTCTGCCATAATGAAAAGAGAGACTGTCTCTGTCTGTGGCCAACAGCATCAACTTCATCACCACCCAGCTGCTGCCTCTGCTGCCATCATCCAACCACCCAGCTATTCACAATTTACAAGGTGTTTCCACGGTCGTTATCTCATTTGTGCCTCTGAGCTGGAGGGAAGCCAGGCAGGAATTATTACCCCACTTCACAGATGAGGAAACCAAGGCTCTGAGATGTTGTGTTTTCAAAGTGGAGTCTGGTTTGTCTTCTGATGGCGAATCCAAGGAGGCCTCCCATGGCACACATGCCCTAGAGCGCTGTCTACTGGATTCCACTGGCCTTCTGTGGGCCAGAGAGGCTCTTCCTTAGGCTCAGATCTGACTGCCTTACAACTGATGATCCAAAGGATGGCCTACCTGGAGCCCCACCTATTCCCATCCTGTGGTGGAGGAGGGTTAGGGGAGAGAAGGACAAGGCGAGGTTCTTGGCTCTTCTAATATGCCACGCCCCTTTTCACCTCTGGGTCTCGGCACATGCTGTCCACTCTTCCAACTCCATTTCTCCCCTCCCTTTTACTTGGATGCCCTGTGCACATCCTTCCAGACTTCAACACAGACCCCATCTCCTCCAGGAAGTTTCCCTGACTGTGGTCCTGCTCCCACGGCACTGTGCACGGCCCCTTTCATGGCATCAATTTCATTTTTGTGACTGATTCTTTGTTTGTCCTCTGCAAGACAAAGTCTTAAGAGGTCAAAATGTTAGTCACTCAGTTGTGTCTGACTCTGCGACCCCATGGACTATAGCCTGCCATGCTCCTCTGTCCATGGGATTTTTCAGGCAGGAATACTGGTGTGGGTTGCCATTTCCTTCTTTAGGAGTCAAACCCAGGTCTCCTGCATTGCAAAAGATTCTTTACTGACCGAACCACCAGAGAAGCCCAAGGCCACATTCAATACCTTTCTGTTGAATGGATATAAAAACAGAAGAAAGTAAGTGCCATCTAGATAAAACATCCCCTTTCCCTATTGCTATGGTTTCTAACACTAGCTTTGGGTTTAACCTCCACTTTTTCCAAAATAATCCACAAATAGTCACTTAAAAGCAACGAATGAGGGCAGCTACTGAAAGTGAATCCTCTTTTGTCATGTGAATCAGCGCCCCATAATTTATATGCTGGGTAAACATACATTACTAGAAAGCAGACTTTCCTACAGTAGGAACTCCTGTATAGCTGGCTAAAATCAAAGGGAAACATTAACAAGGACCCAAAGGCTGTAAGAAGCAACAGGGAAAGAACAGAGAATGGGGAATGTTCCTGAGGGAGAAGAGAGCCGAGCTTTCTGGAAAGGAGAAAGAAGGGGGCAGAGGCTGGGTTAGGTGAAGGGCAGAGGAAGGTCGCATCTTAGACAATTTAAAGGAAAGTTCCAAAGTAGGAGCGGATGACTCGGGGACATGTTTTCTCAGCTGAAGCAGAAAGGCAACCAGGAGGCTAGTAAGACAGAATGACAGGGAATGGTTTAGACTTCACTGAGAATCAGAAGGCCTGGGCACTGGTTCTGATTCTTTCATATCCTGAAGGCAAATCAGCAAATCACTTAAGCTTGCGGAGCCTCTTTTCCTTACCAACCCAACCCCATCTCACAAGGGTTCATGGATGTACAAACATTTTGATACCCACAAAGTGCTACAAATTTGCAGAGTCATTATGAAGAGACTTGCCTCCCATAGAGCCAAGGAAAAACTCTGTCAGAAGGTGATTTTCCTGGGATTTAGAGTGAAGAGAGGCAGCATGGGAGAAAAGAGACAAGACAAAAAAGTAGAATTGTGAAGAGGGCAGGCAAGAGAGAAGGGAAAAAAAACAGGACTACGGCCTTGGAGGCAGGGCTGAAAGGTACAGGGGTTGGGGGTGGCCGGGGGGAGGTCCTCTGGCAAGCAGACAACAGGAGAGAAAGGGCAGAGCTTGGAAGCAAGGAGGCAGGAGGGGGGCAGACACCAAGCCCATTCAGGCTGGCAGATACCAAGCTCACGCAGGACAACAACAATAATCAGGGGCTGGATAATAATAAGGCTTCTCGCTGCTGGTTTTCCATTCTAGCACAAACAAACCATTAGACTTCATTGCCAACCACCTCCTGTAGGAGTCAGGTGTCCACGAACACCAGGCAAGAGACTGGGGTGGTTTCGTGACCAAGAAAGCCTAGGTCTTGTCTGACCACTTTGTGGCTTCTACTTGCAGATGGGAGACCCGGCCAGATGCCATCAGAGAGGACACAGGGAGGAAGGCTATGACAGACAGGGGACTATGAGAAGACACCCTGAAAGGAAGGGTAGAGGGGGCCAAGCTGAGTCAGTTGGGAGAAGAGCAGGTGGAGGGTGGGGCCCACAGGGAGGGGGAGGAAGGACTGTCTGAATCAGACTTAGAAAGGGTTACTCTCTCAAGGGTGGAGACCAGAAATTCTCTGGCCCCACCAAGGGCCAACTCAGAATAAATTACAGCCCAAGGGGTATATAGGTGAGACAGAGGGAGGAATTTCCTGACCAGCAAGATGGCGCAAACATGCTCATCCAACTATTCACCAGGCCCACCTCTCCTCTTTTTTCCTGAGAAAGCTTCCCTGGCTACATTCCTGCCAACTTTAGGGCCCTGTGACCAGTTCGTGCAGTCATTCGACAAACGTCGAGTACCTGGCAGAGACCAGAATGTGGCAATGAATGAAACAGAAACAGCCCCTTCTTTCTGGAGCTTACAGGAAGCAAACATTAAAGACACAATTACACAGCTACACAAACTGAACTGCAATAGGCAGTAAGAAAAAGTACAGGGCTTCCCTGGTGGTCCAGCAGTTAAGAATCCGCCTTGCAATGCAGGGGACACTGGTTCGTTCCCTGGTAGGGGAAGATCCCACATGCTGTGGAGCAACGAAGCCAAGGCACCACAATTACTTAGCTTGTGCTCTCGAGCCCTCAAACCACAACTACTGAAGCCTGTGCGCCCTAGAGCCCGCACTCCGTAAAAAAGCCACCACAATGAGAAGCTCGCACGCTACAACTAGAGAGTAGTCCCCGCTCACCACAACTAGACAAAAGCGCGCTCGCAGCAACGAAGACGCAGCGTAGTCAAAAATAATATAAATTAATAAACGCATAAATGTTTTTAAAGTACACAGAGTACTTTTTGAAAGATTAAAGGGAGGTTATGATAGGGGTTGGGGCAGTAAAGGGCTGATGGGGAAGTGATATTTAGTCTGAGACCAAAAAGACAAGTCAGAGTTAACTCAGCGAAGGTCAGAGGTGGGGAAGGCCAAAGACCCTGAAGGAGAAAGAGCCTTAAGTCTCCAGGCAAGGCCATCGAGGATCCAAGTAGCCTTTCTATAAAGCACTTTACACATTTTTGTGTAAAGTCCTGTCTCTCACATCTGAACGAAGCCATGTATCCCCATCAGAATGTCCCTGAGGGTGAGGTGCAGGTCTACCCCCACCCCAGGCTGAGCCCGCAGCTTCTACACACAAGGGCATGTGGGGCTGGAATTCCTGACTCAGGGGGCAGGACAAACAGGAGTTTCAAGTTCAGACATTAGATTTTGACATTGCTCTTTTTTCCAACGGAAGAGGGTAGAATGCTCTAGGGTAGAGAAGGGAAAGCCAGACCCACACCTGGGGGCTGAGTGACTCACTCACTCACAGCCATTAAGATTGAACTCAATACACTGGGTGGTTTTCTCTTTCCCCAAACAAAATGTGAAGGAGAAGAGGAATTAACAGAACCCCAGGAGACATCCTTTCTGGGGACTTTCATAGGAGAAATCATGCAGCTACCACCTATCTAACGAGCAGTTACCAGGCTAAGTACGTATACACTTCTGTTTAACTCTTGAAACAGCCCTGTTAGGTGGGTCTTTGACAAATGGCAAAAATGAGGCATGGGGGTAGTTATGACCTTGCCAGAGGTCACACAGTGACAGAACTGGAGTTTGGATTCAAATCCCTCTCCAACACCTATGAGGATGGGAAAGGCCCCGATATCCAGGTCCCTCCCTATCTTCAAAGAACAAGTAAAGATGTCCTGTCTTCCCAGGTCAGTCCTCACCAGGTCTGCCTGCTCTTCCCTTGGCTCTAACAGACTCAGGCGAGTCTAAGGAGGAGAAGGGAACGACAGAGGACGGGATGGTTGGATGGCATCACTGACTCAACGGACACAAGTTTGAGCAAACTCTGGAATATGGAGAAGGACAGGGAAGCATGGTGTGCTGCAGTCCATGGGTTGCCAAGTTACTGAGCAACTGAACAACAAGGGTCGCACCCACACTGATGTTCTTACTTCAAACGGTCCTTCAGACCTTTTGCTGAACCTTCCCTTTCTTTGGTATCCTTCCTGGATGCCCCACCCCACATCCACACCCCAACTTGGTGCTCAAAGATTTTTAGCAATGAAGAGAGGAAAGAAGGGAGGAGGGGCCTCTTGGGTCTGGGGAGCCTTAAGGATTATCTGGTCCAGTGGTTCTCAAAGGGAATCTGCTCACCTGGGAAAACACACATACCAGGGCCTTGCCCTGGAAGGACTGAATCACCTGGGGGGGAGGGGCAGGGTCTGGGTAAAACGCAGGTTAAAGAAGCTACCCAGGTGACTCTGAGCGAGCCTCTGATTAAGAGCCGCTGTTCTTATCCCTTTGTTTTCCTAAATGAGGAAACCCAAGTCCCAGAGAGACGATGCTCATCCTGTAAGCGAGAGGGACTGAAACAGGAACCAGGTCTCCGGGCTCCTGATTGCACGCCGGCTCCATGTATCACGTTGCCTCAACTCCGACAGCCCTGTGTCAGCAGGCCTCCGCCAGGGAGCTCTCTGGAGACTTCACTCCTGCCCTATCTGGGCAGGTTACAAGGATGGGGCGGGGGATGTGGGCAGCAGCGGGAGCATTAATCATTGACTTCCAACACACACCTCATCTGCACAGAATGCACCTTGAACTCCAGGCTGACCAAACACACGAAAGCCCTCTGTTTCTGCTGGGGCTTGGGCACTGCTGCAGAGCAGTAGGAGTCTCTGAGTTCAGGTCTAACCAGCTCTGGGACCCTGGCCCGCTGCTGGTACCTTTAAAAATGTCAGATGGTCCATGGAGGCTCTGCTTTAAACATGGACACTTAAGCCACTCCTTGCTTTTATCGGTGGTGGTGATAAAAAACCATATCCAGGCAGGCACAATGCTAGACAGCAGGGTAATACCTAGGGAAGGCCGTGTTCCCATGAGTGAGGAGTGGAGTGTTCCTCCATTCACACCGTGAGCACCAGAGGTGAGTGAGCCAGGCTCAGCCCAAGAAAAACCATCAATCCATTTATAGTTGACTCAATCTAAGAAAGAAACAGGCTTTAGATTGGAGTGAGAGGGGCTGTGGTGAGGAGGACCACGGGGCAGACCCTGGAAGGTGATGGTGAACACATGGAGCTTCCTGTAAGGTTGCGTGTAGATAAAAGAAAAGACCATGAGTCCTCAGACCTTGGGACCTGACACCAGGGCGGGTGATCCAGGGAAACAGCCCTGAACAGGAGACCCTAAGTTGCCCCCTGAACCTCCAACTGGAGGTCCCTGTGGACTGGATCTTGACCTGTAAGACAGGCCTCTTCGCCACATAGGGCTCCCCTGCCCTTCTCTCTTCCTGGGTGACTTGAGTGCCAAGCCTGCCTCTCCTTCCTTTTTACTTCCTTCCCCACAAAGGTCGATGAAAAAACTGTAAATGGTGTGAACAAAGGGAGGAGGCTAGGCAGGCCACGGAATTGGTCACCTGTATTCTAAGAAATCCAATTCAATTCTAGGTCATGCTTTGGGTCTGTCCAGGGGTGTGGATACCACAGAGGAATACAGCCTGACCAGGCTCCAAATTCTGCAGGCCTGGAGACCCAGGAAGGTGACATCAAAGGGGCCTCAAAGGCTGCTCTCAATTTCCCCATGACAGCTTTAACAGCTAACCACTCCTTCCTTCCTCCCTGTGAGAATCTAGGCCTTTGCTGTGGCCTGTCATTCCATAGGGAAGAAGCTCCTGAGCTCAGACTGCCTGATATTAAACAACTACCTCCTTCTACTTGATGTCACTTGTATGTGAGCTTTCTGCTTCTAATGATGCAGGAATACATGTCTGTCAAATAAGCTTCCAGCCAGAATTACACCCCTGGCCACCCCTTGGGAAAGGGGAAACACAGAAAAGACAGAGACCCTCCTCTGGGTTCAATGTATTCATATAAGGATGGTTTTCTTCTACTTTTCCATGGAGACACCATCTTTGTTAACACAGGAACCCCTTACACACAGAGATATGCTGTTTCATTTTATTAGCTTCATCCCCTGCATGATCGTCTTCCCACTTTCTTCTATAGCTACCAACCATACCCCCAGGATGAGAAGTAAGGGCTGAGAGTAAACAAGATGACGCATATAAGTACAACATAACCAGAAAGCAAAGCCTAGCTGGGAGATGGCAAAAGGAGCTGAATACGGAAAAGAAACCCTCAACTTCTCTTTCTGTTGCCTGAATCTTTTGTGATTCCATGTGCCCATTTCATTGAAAACCCCCCTCAGAGGCCTAGTGCTTTGCGCTGGAGCCAGGAGGGAGAGGAGTGTCCCGGGTTGGCCGATGACACACGGACTTCTGAAACAGGTCACCTCACCTGACTCAACAAATAGTAAGTATCTGCCATGTCAGCCCTCTGCTTAGCTCTGCACACACACAAAGGGAGGAGACACAGATGGGTGGTTGCCAGAGGCTGGGGGCGGGGAGTTGGTGTTTCACGGGGACAGGGTTTCAGTTGGGGAAGAGGAAAATGTCCTGGAGTGACGGTTGCACAACAACGAGAATGTACTTGATGTCACCAAACTGTGCACTTAAAAACGGCTAAGATGGTCAATTTTATGTTGTGTATATTTATTAATAACTACAATTTTTTTTTTAAAATTTTAAGGTGGGAGGGATAAGCCAGTCTTTTTCTCCTCCCTCTGAAGAACAGGGCTTCTTCTGAATCATTAACGCTCTTTCCTCCAGAATAAATCTGAATTCTTGTGCACCCTTTCTGCTCCCATCATCACAGAACAATGCCCGGCAGCCTGACATCCAGAAATCTCCACCAGTTCTGGGCACAGGCCCCTGGATCTTTGTATTCTCAGCATGTGCCCATCAACACCAACCCACCAGCAGTTCCAATGGCTCAGGCTAAGGTCATTTACTATTTAAAAAAAATTTTTTTTTTTTTTTTTTTTTTACTTCCCTGGTGGTCCAGTGGTTAACCATCTGCCTGCCAGTGCAGGGGACACAAGTTCGATGCCTGGTCGGGGAACTAAGATCCCACGTATGCGGGGGAACTAAGTCCCTGTGCCACAACTATATGTGAGCAACGGTTACATAGAAACGGTTATATAGAAAGATCCCACATGATGCAACAGAGATCCCGAGTGCCACAACTCAGACCCACTGCAGCCAAACAAATAAATGTTAAAAAAGAATTTTAAGTCATTTACTAAATAAATAAGTAAGTAGAGTCATCCTCTCTTCTCAAAAAATGCTCCCATGTGATTAAAACCTGTCCACTGCCAAGACATAAATGGTGACCTCTCAGAAGCGGTGACCACTACTCTTACAGGCTGCCTCCAAACCATGAAACAGGCCATGTTTCAAAGTTTCCTAATACAATTCTTCACCACAGACATTTTATGGACAGTGTTACATTGTCCCGAGTGAGCCCACAAAGCCTGTTTCCCACAGGCCACACGTCCATGATTAAAGCAAGTGGAAAACAGTGCTGCTCGAGGCACAGAGTCCAGAATGTCAGCAGCAGGGCGCCCTCCCCTCAGCACGCCCCAGAGACGCCTGCCACCTGGGCGCAGGTTCCGGGTTGAGTCAGACATGAGCCCGACTCTGCGACCTGCTGCTCAGTGGCTGTCCTCAGGCATGTTATTTAATTTCCAAGTTCTGTAAGCCTTGGCCTCTTCATCTTGAAAAATGAGGAAAATATCCTACTTCAAAGGGTTACTGTGAGGAATATGCGATTATACAAGGAGGGAACGCTCTGCATAGCAAGTATTCATTATTTTCTCTATTCCACTCCAGAACCCCTTCTGAAATGAATCCACATTAAAATATGAACAACTTGTATCAGAGCAGTTTTCGTTTCAAACTGAAGAAAGAGAGAAAAAGAGGGCTTCCTAGAGGTCTGAAGGGATACAGAGACTGGCCAACTTCTGAACCACATGTTGCCTGTCCTCCCCAACCCTGCTCTCTGGGATTGAAGGTAGTTTCCATGGTGAAGAAGGACATTGTGAAGGTGAGAGGGACTTTCCCCAACTTCTCCAAACCTTAGCTAGACTAGACCAAGAGCCCATCCAGTCTTGCCCCCTTGAGTCAGATACGGATAGCAAGAAGTGATGGTGGCCCTGCTACATTCACGCATCCCCACCAGCTTCTCTGCTCCCAGACACTCACTCACCCCCAGAGCTCTGTCCTTCTCCAAAGGAGACAATAGGCAAGTGGTCTTCTTCCCTCTAGTCACTGCCCTGCAGACTGAGCAACGACACTCCCTCAGCACACCTCTGGCTTCAAGGGGCCAAATTTAGGATGCAAAGACTGGAGAGAAGAGACCACTGCACCAGCCTCCTCTCTCACAGTGGGACCTCACACCTACCTCCTCCTCTCGCCTCCCTGCTGCTCAGATTTTAGGGTACCCCATGTCCAACTGTTCTGTTTCAATAGAAGTAGAGTTGAGTTACAAAATTGTGTCAATTTCTGGCTTACAGCAGCACAGTGATTCAATTATATATATATATACACACACACACACACACACACACACACACACATATATATATATATATATATTTTTTTTTAGGTTATTTTCCATTACAGGTTATTCCAAGATAAAGTCTGTCTGAATGTTTTCTTGAAGACTCTTTTCTGAGCTGCTCAGAACTGAAGACCAAGTATGACATGCTTTTCAGCCACTCTCTTACAAATGTGCCTTGAAAGAGAGAGTGGGTGGGCGGTGAAGAAAGAACATTAAAATCGTCTTCCTTGCAGTCTGGCTTTGGAGCCGGCCCATTTTACCTCCAGAGGTGTGCTGGCAGACAGATCCAAGCTGTGAGAAGAGCTTCGTGCCATGCGCACAAGTAGTTTACAGCCTATATTCCTCTCTCCACCCGAAAAGAAGGAAAGGAGGGAGCTTAGGACCTACTTCGGACTTCACGGGAGAAACATGTCCAGTCCTTCCTGTGACTTTTCCCACATCCATAACAGGTTCACAAGAGGTCCTATCGGCAAGGTGGATGGGAAAATAATTCTTCAGCGTGCTCTCCGGTCATCGCCGGGTGGTTCAGAGCCCTGATCCCCACATGTTAGTATTTAATGTTGTTAGTGCTTCTGAGACAAACTGACAATGAAACCTTCCTCCCCAACATTTCCAAACACCCCCAAGCAGGCAGTGCCCCCCTGGGTTGAGAAGCACTTAGTCAGAACCTGTGCTGTTTTGTGTCACATGGTGCCCAGCACATACGAGGCACTCTGGTGGGAAAGTGACAAGAATGCTTAGCTCCTGATCGCTGATCAAGGGAGTAAGTACTGAACCCTGCTGTGTACTCCATATGCACTGTGAGGCTCAACAGGAAGTGTGGATTATGGTTCCTATAGTCAAGGAAGTGAAAGGGAAAACAAGACCACGAAATATGATTTAGTAGGGGTGATACCTATTCAAATCCTAAATTACAAGGTCCGTGAGAAGATGACCAGTGAGGGCTGGCACGGTCAGGGGAGGTTTCGTGGCGAAAGTAGACACTGAGGTGACTGGAAGGAGGTGGAAACTTCCTCACTCAGCCCTACTAATCCTCAGTGTGTCCCTGCAGAGACCACTGCTGAAAGAAAATTCCTCCAAGACTGCGGTCTAGGAGCAACTCGGCAAGCCTGGCCCTTCAGATGCTGTCCTGGGATGGTTTTGGTGGAAGAGGGTGGGAAAAGATTCCCCTTTCCCCTCAGAAGACCCGCTGCTGTGGCCTGCTTTCAAAAGGCCCTTCTCCTCCGAAAGGCAGAGCAGATTCACCACCACAGGCACAGACTTAGTCACAGGCTCTGAGGGGGGCAGTTCCTGGCTGTGACTACAGAAGCTTCTCCTGTCACCCTTGGCTGCAAAGACTCTCCCACTGTGAGGACACACACTTCCCTCCTCGGTCCACGGTCTTCTCGGCTGCTCCCTTACCAACCTGCAGCATTACTCTTGCTGCAGGCAGAGAGTCTCCATGTCCTCCACCCATCCCTCTCTCCACACCACGGGCTGGGCCACCACACACTCCTGGCAGCCGGCCCCACCCTCATGACATTTCAGCCGCTCCTGGAGTCTGGCTCTTCCAAGAAGCCCAAGACTGTGGTTCTCTGTGCAAAATTGGTAACACTTCCCGACACACCCCACTCACCCTTGACTTGTACACAGTGTAAACTGAGAGGGACCTGTTTATACATACAGTATCCACCTAGCGTTAGGCAGAATCCCACTGACCATGGAAGCTAACTCCAAGGCTGGGCCTGCTCATGCTTATTCCTGTGAGATTTTCCTACCTTCCAACCCTACCCACTACTCGGAGCCAATGACATCAAGTCTCACACACACGCGCACACACACACACAGGTGTAAGGAGATGAAAATGTTAATCAGCTTGACTGCAGTTATCATCGAATGCACCTATCATTTGACAGACTATGACTATGTCTATCAAAACATGCTGTGTACCTTACATACATAAATATGATATAAAACAGCAGGCCCCAACCTTTTTGGAACAAGGGACTGGTTTTGTGGCAGACAATTTTCCCAAGGACTGGTGAGTGGGGGGTGGTTTCAGGATGATTCAAGTGCATTACATTTATTGTGTGCTTTATTTCTACTATTATTACATCAGGTCCATATTAGATCATCAGGCAGTAGATCCCAGAGGTTGGGCACCCCTGATATAAAACACCTAGTGGTACACCCTCTCCCTCAAACACCCACTTAAGACAACAAGCACATGCACTCACCCTCTGCAGAGCAACATGTGAATCCGCACACACCCAGTACTCAGAGACCTTCCCCCAATAAATTAAAGTAAGAGTCATATGTTCTTTCCACATACAGACTCTTACCCTTTGAAAGAGACAAACTTTTTTTTCCTTTCTCATAGGAAGGTTCAGAAGAAATCCTTTTGGAAATGAAGCCTGGAGTCTTCACCCCATCCTCAAGCCCCTATCCCTTGGTTAACCGTTGACCTAAAGGCCCACCCTAAAAACGGCCCTGTTCCAGGGTCTCCCAGTTTGGGTCATCACCACATTCTACCTGCTGGCTCACCTCTAGCTACGCTTTCTGTGGCACTGTCAGCTTGGTTTTCTGACAGGTGATTTCTCTCTCAATCAACCAACCAACCAACCAACCATTTCTGTCTTGTAAAAAGTAAAAACAATTCTTGTTATGTGCTCTTATGGCTTGCTAAAGTTTTCTGCTACAGTCCTTATCATGGCTTGCAATTTTCTGTATATGTAATTATATATAGAGATATACACATGATTGTTTTATGAATGTCTCTCCCCACTACTAGACTGTAGGAAAACCATGTCTATCTTGTGTGTCATTGTATCCTCTGTGCCTAGTTCTAGTTCTTTTCTCAAGAACAGGAAATCCTACCCACCTTTAGCAAGGACATCCTTGGCTGTCTGGTCACTGGGCAAAATCTCCAGGGGCTTCCTGGTCACCATAATTCCATTCCTTTATTCTCTCCTCCCTCTACCATCTCCTACCCATATAAGAACAAAAAAACCTCAAGCATCTTTTCAATTACCCTCTTGGGGAGTGTCTCACAGATCCCATACTGAAGTCAAGGACTGGCTGGTAAGGAGGAAAAGGCCAGGGAGAACAAGAGAGAGAAGAGAATGAACATGGGCTTCTCCCAAGTCATATTTTTGTATCTTCCTATATTCTGTGGGCATTTGAGAAATGCTTTGAGACTTGACTTATTAACCTGATCGCTTTCTGTTCTATTTCTTCAGCCTACTGAAGAAAAAACTGAGGGAGTTGTGGGTGTCAAGTGAGTGCTGGAGGAGGGGGAAAGACTGGATACCAGATTTCAAGATGACTGACCACCACAGACAGACAACAGAAAATGAGTATGAGTCACAGCAATCAGAGTTAACAAAAACTTCCTGACCCTGAGGGTTCTAAGATAGAGGAAGGTAGAAATAGTTTAAAAATTGCCGGGGGGTAGGGGATGTGTGTGAGGGGGTTGGTGGGGGGAGCCTCAGCCTGCAAAGGCATTGCTTAGGTGGAAGCTCCCAGAGCTCTGATTAAATGGCTTAGAACGGTGGTATCAACACATTATTACATCCTTCCTGTAGTATCTAGAACCTGATTCTCAATATGGTAGACCAACAATGCTTGGTGACTGACTGATGCAGGAAAGGATGTTACAGGTAACTCTCTCTGGTACAACTTTCGAGACGAAAAGATCAGTTGGGCAGACTCTCAGATGACTTCTGGAGATGCTCTGCAGTCCCAGAACTGTTTTATGTTCCTGGGTTGAGAGGTCACCACATTCCTTATTTATTAACCAAGGCCAAAGTACAAGCTTGTAAAGGGCAGCTGCACACTTCCTGCTATCTTGTTCCCAGGATGACAGGCAAGGACACTCAACCTATCCAAGCTATTGTCCCATTTTAGGCACACAGTTCAGAGTGGAAAGGAATGGAGGCCAGATCTGAAATCAGAATTCTGTTGTTAACTGAGCTCCTGGGAGAAGCCGGGGGTGGCAGGCGGGACAGCTCTCTTGCTGACCCTCTTACTGTTCGCTTAACGGTGAAAACCTCACTTCTCCAAAGACTCTCCCCTCTGTGGATCACAAAGGGCAAGGGCTCTGTTCTACCCGAGGCACAAAGGGTGGCAATGTCTCCTTCCTAGCTTGGGAGATGGTTGAACATCTCGTTCTAGCAAAGTTCTCTGCCACCTTCCTTCCATCCTCTGGCCAAACCAGCTTTTCACTTCACTCCAAGTGCCATTAGTTCCCCCAAGAGCCCCACCCTCACCTGCGGTTCTCTAGGAAAAAAGTCCCCACTCAAAGCCCCTGCTTCTGCTGCAGGAGGTCAGCCTGTCCAGCCCTGGCCTGAGGCATCTGTTGTCAACATTTGGACAGCTAGCACATCAGAGTGCAGCGGTTGCTCAGCGGCCTAGAAACACATGCCCAGAACTGCCTGCCCTCCAAGTGGTGCTGGCTCCACAGCCTCGCAAAGAGAAAAGGAAGGGGAAGAGGCTCCTCCAGAGAAGAGACACAACAACACAAGACTGTTAGAGTAAGAACATCTCTGTCAGCACGACTGCCCAGCAACAAGTCCCTCCTGAGTGCGCGCCATGATGTTATTTCAATACACACTGAGCGCAGCCCCACGGTTCCAAGGACACTGCAGTCTAAAACTTCCAGCTGGCTGGACAGTAAAGAGAAGCTGCTCAGTTTGTGAACTGGGTCAACCACGAGGAGCAACGCAAAAGGAAAGAGGTCAACCCAGGGTCTGCTCCCTCCTTGTCCCATCCACTTCCACTGATACTTCTGCTCTGTGAGGAGCCAGGAGTTCCCAGCCAGAAGATTCTTCTGGAATATAACCAAGCTTGGACACAGAGAAGGTCTGAAATAAGAAGCCCATTTTTTTTCTCTCGGAAGATCCTAACTTTACTTCAAGCCTCAGATGGAGGCTTCCAGAGCTCTGTTTACCACCAGATGAGGTCTCATTCCAAAAAACTCAGAAAAGATATATTCTTAATTGTGTGTATATAAAAGGCAAGAGAAAGCCTAACCAGCATGATGTTTACTGAATGTTTTCTCTAAGCAGAGCTTAGAGCTAAGAGCTTTCACTTGTTAGGACACACACTTATTCAACAATTGAGTCCCCCCTATGTGCAAAACACTGTTATAGGCCCTGGGGATGCAAAACTGAACAGAACAGTCAAAATCCTAGCTTTCACTGAACTTATATTTTAGTCAGGGTTGATAAATACATGTCAGCTGGTGATAAAGACTACAAAATAAAACAAAGCAGACTGAGGAATGCTATATAAAATTTATATAAGAATGAAGCAGGGGCGGGAGTGCTATTTTAGATACACTTGTGCCAGAAGCCTTCTCTGATTGTCATCTGATAACAATTAACAATAAGGGCAATCATATAGTCATGATGTGCCAGGAACTGGACTAAGTACTTAATATGCAGTATTTCACCCAGTCCTCAGTAACTCTGAGTTTAGTACCATCACCACTATACAGATGAACAAACGGAAAATTAGAAGGTGAAGCTCTTGGCAGAATCTGTAGCCAACCAGGGAAGAAGGGGAAGAAAGGCCATGGTTACTCATAAGTGAGAAAGCAGGGACCTGAACTTAGGAACACAACCCCACACTACTGGGCCAGAAGACAGACAGAGCCTCAAAGAAGTTAAGCGTGCCTGTGGTCACAAAGTGGCAGGTCTACCCGCCTCCCCACCCATGGCTAAGAGATTACTGCCATTCAATCTTTCCTAATATCAGCCTATTACTCTCATCACCACCTGAAAGCTAAGCCTTATCTTGAAACAAGAGAAGAAAGACAACTTGGGCTCTGTGAGGCTGGCTAATAAATGCTGAATATGCTCCTCTCCCATCCCCCTCCCCAGTTTAGAGAAACATGCTCTTCTGCTAATTCTCCAGGTTGCCATTTCTAGACAGACAGGAACAGAACAAGAGATGACTGAGCCCAGCTGTTCCACAGGGGCTCTATGAGGTAGGGCATAGGGGACAGGTCCTTCCCTGAGAAAAGTCCAGCAGGCCCTCTGCAGTCCTATTTCAAAGGAAGGGCCCCCACCCCCACCAAGCCCTGGAGTACTGGGGTGGTAGTGGGGGAAGAGGGATGCTTTCTTAAAAAGCCTGAGGCAGGAAAGACCTTAAGCACTGGGAGCAGGTCAAGGGCCTCTCTGGAGGGAAGGAGAGGAGAATAGGGCAGGAGATGACTGAGGAAAGAGGCTAACACTGCTTCAAAAGTAGAGAAGTTAAGAAGGGAAATACCACATCCAAGGTCAGAGGGTGTCTGCAGAATTGCTGGAAATCCCAGGCCGAGGATCCAGGCCAAACTAGCAGAAGAGGCTAAAGGAAAAGAGAAGCGCAGGCAGAGCCCCACAAGGTTTAAGCCAAATGTCATGGTTTGGACAAACCTGTTTTTATTATATTTAAGTCACCTCAGCAACAGGAACCTGCAGCCAGAGTTAATCAACAACCAAGGTGGGAAGGGAAGGTGGGGACTCATCCTATAGATAGTACACTAAGGGGAGCCTGGATTTCCATCTTATACCCCAGTAGGCTTGACTTGAGAATCACAGTTTAAACTGATTAAGACTCTTCCCACCAAAGCCTTCAGACCCTCTTCCCCCCAAACGTACATACACAGAGAGAGAGAGAGAGAGAAATTCAGTGTTCCATCTCCCTCCACAGCAACTCATCACCTTATGTGAAGCAAGTCAGGTCTCCTAGCCCAACGTTGCACCAAACAAATTATGACCTGAATGGCAAGAAAAACTGTGTCACCTAGAGAAACCCAATTAACGACATGACTCTGCTCTCTTCAATTCCCCTCTCCCCTCCAGTCATATCCGGGGCACCTGTGTGGCTGACCGCCTTTTCCTGCTACAGGCCACGTTCCCTGGCCAACTCAAAAGCCAGAAGATGATTTCAATAGGGGCCTCCAGAGCACCTAACCCAGAGATGGGAAATCCTGCTCTCCCCAAACACCCTGGCCAGTTGAGAGAGCCTGAAGGACACAAGACAAAAACACCCCCTGGGGAACAGGCTGGAGTCTTCACCTTGAAATCACTCAGTGGCCCTTAAGCCAGGGCTCCCTGCTGAAGAAAAACAGGTAAATGCTGCCGAAAGCTCCCAAATGAGGACGTGCAAGGGCCCCAGGAGGGACAACGAATAGGTATTTCCAATAAATTCCTGCTGCAGTTGTTCCCCTTTGATCCCTTGTCTAATGAGCCCCTCCCTGGAGAGATCTCCATCGCCTCCCCCGCCTTCCAGCAAAGCCATGAATATCTAAGCTTTTCCAAACCCGAAAGACCACATGCTGCATGTGTTTGTGTGTGAACAGACCTGTAAACATCCTCTTCCCAGCCCAGGCCCGAGTTTCTGAAGACCAGAAACGCGTCCCCTCCTCCCCCGGTGCACTTGACTTTCCTCCCAGCCCCACTGCTCTGCTGCAGAGTTGGTAATGTAATATGCGGGGGACCCTGAGACCGGAAATGCCTGGTGGGGACTGCTGCACCTGAAACGCGAGCGAAGCTACCGGGGTGGGCGGGAGCCGGGCAGCGGGGTGAGGGCGGTGGTAGGTGTGCGGCCGGAGAGAGGAGGCTGAAGTGCCGGCCGGCGAAGAGATGCAATTCAGGGCTGGGCGAGGAGGAGAGAGGGTGATGAGGGGGAGGCTGGCGAGGCAGTGGCAAAGTCAAAATTCGAGGAGCCGGGAAACGGGGTGGGGGGGAAGAAGACAGAGAAGCAACGGGGGGGAAAGAGGCCCCAAAGGGGATCAGGGGCCAGGAAGGGGCACCACGGTAAAGATACTGCAGGTTCAGGGGAACCAGAGGGTGACCCGCAAACACCTGGGAGGAAGGGGTCCGGAAGCTGAGGAAAGATAGAGGAGCAGGGAGGAATGGGGGCGGGGCACCCCAGGGCGGGGACCGAGCTGGCTCCCAGAATCTGCAGCGCGTGGAGAGCTAAGGGGAGCGGAGGGCGGGGGCCAGGGAGAGGGGCGGGGGTCGCCGCGGGGGACCCGGCGCCCGGGGAGCGCGCGCGAAGCGTGCGGCCATCCGCTCTCCAGCGGCGGGGACGGGAACCCGGGCGAGGCTGGGGGGGCGGCGCGCTCACCCGCAGGGCGGACAGGTCGATGTCGTCCAGGCTGCGGGCGGGGGCTGGGTCGCCCATGGCCTCCACGGGGAACGGGGCCCCGGGGCCGCTCACGCTCCAGCTCGGTTATTCCGCTGCCGCCGTCGCCGCTTCTCCCCCATCGGGGGATCCTGGGGGCGGGCTCCACCGCGCCTCCCCCGGAGAACGGGGAGGGGGAAGGCCGGCGGGAGGACCGACCCACCGACTGACAGGAGCTCTCGCCCCAGAGCCTGCAACCCGAGCCTCCCGCCTCTCCTGCGCAGGCGCGGAGTGGCGGCGCACCGGGAGGGTAGACGAGGGAACGTGACGCGGGCGCGCCGGGCTCCCCCACCCCCTCGGCGCCGACACCTGCGCGCAGGCGCAGGAGTGACGTGCTGTGTGACCTTGAGCAAGTTGCTTTGCTTCTCTGGGCCTTTGCGAATTTGAAAGAGAAGGCTGTTTGATCTTTGAGATCACTTGTAACAATGATAGTATTTCTGCAAGACCCCACCTCCAGCCTTAATGTAAACATTACTTTGTTGTCGTTTAGTCTCTCAGTCGTGTCCAACTCTTTGCGAACCCGTGGGCTGTAGCCTGCCAGGCTTCTCTAACCATGGGATTTCCCAGGCAAGAATACTAGAATGGGTTGCCATTTTCTTCTCCAGGGGATCTTTTTGTCCCAGGGGTCAAACCCGTGTCTCTTGCATTGCCGGCAGATTCTTTACTTCTGAGCCACCTGGGAAGCATATAAACATCACTTAGGAGAGTTTAGGGCTTCCCCGGTGGCTTAAACGGAGAAGAATCTTGCTGCAATGCAGGAGACCTGAGTTTGACCCCTGGGTGGGGAATCTCCCCTGGAGAAGTGAATGGCTTCAGTGTTCTTGACTGGAGAATTCCATGTACAAAGGAGCCTGGCGGGCTACAAGTCCATGGGGTCACAACGACTGAGCTACTACAATTGAGCAACTAACACTTTCACTTGTTACTAGGAGAGTTTAAATGAAAAGTCCTTGGAAAGGAACAGACACTCTCCTTTCTGGACCCTTCTTTTCACATTCAGATGCACATCCAGTCTTGCTCCCCCACCCTCCCCCCTCTTCTGTTGACCTTACATCTGTCCTTGTCCTAGCCACAATCATCACTCACCTTCAATACTCTTAGTAGCCTTCTACTTGATCTTCTTGCCTGACCTCTTTAAGGTCAATTCTCTATGCTCATAGTGCCTGGTTTTTCTAAAACTCACTCAAATCTGATGTCACTCTCCTGTTAAGATCCTTCCCTGACTCCCCAATGTCTTTTGAGTCTAAAGTGTGGCAGTCGTGACCCTTCAAGATTCTGCCTGCTTCTCCAGCCCTCTTTTTCAGTACTCCACTATTCAACCTCACACACTCTAGCCATATGGAAATCCTCTCCATGCAGTTTCCAGAACTCAACCAACTCGCCTCCAGCCTTTGCACTTGCCATTTCTTCTCTCTGGAATATTCTGACCATGCCCATTCTCACTGCCTTTTGCTTTGCCCTTCATGTCTAAATTACTTCCTCCATGAAGCCTTCCTAGACTCCCTGAGACTGAGTTTGGCTCTTCTGTTTTAGCCACCAGGCTTCTTCAACCCATGGTAACTTTTAATACCTTGAATTGTAAATGTTGAATCTCCTTAAAGGTAAGAATTATGTCAGCCTTGTTCAACACAGGGCCAGGCACCCACTAGAGGTTTAGTAACACATATGTGAATGAAGCCTCTGTATCTGGATAGGCACTGGGTAGTAACTCCAAGACAAAACCATGGGATAGTAGGAAAAAACACAGAATTTAAAGTTAGTGCTTTGTGCAAGTCATTCATCCCTCTGAGGCTCAATTCTATCACTGTAAAATAGGGATAATAAGAGGGAGGTTAGAATAAAATAAAATTAAGTATGTGAAGCACTTGGTACGTATGAAGCTCTCAATAAATTTACTAATGCTTAAGAGTAAGACATTAGTAACCTGAGCCTCAGAGAGATTAATGACTTTCACAAAACACTAACTTTAAATTCTGCGTTTTTTCCCTGCTACCCCATGGTCTTGTTCTGGTGGCTCAGACAGCAGAGAATCTGCCTTTAGTGCAGGAGACCTGGCTTCAGCCCCTGGGTTGGGAAGATCCCCTGCAGAAGGGAATGGCAACCCACTCCAGTATTTTTGCCTAGAGAACTCCTGGACAGAAGAGCCTGGGAGGCAATAGTCTGTGGGATTGCAAAGAGTCAGATATGACTGAACAACTAACACTTTCACTTTACTCTTAGGCAGTGTTTAATAAAGAGATACTTAATCAGTGAATGACCAAATGAAGATCACGGTGTTGGGGGGAGGGTAGGCTACATGGCCAGCCAAACCTCAAGAGGCAGTGGAATCTGGGCCTGGGGAAGACAAGATTGTCTGGAGAAGACTGGAGAAACAAGATTGGCCCCATGCCGATGATTTTTTTTCTTAATATTTATTTATTTATATGGCTGCCTCAGGCCTTTGTTGTGTCATCTTTCTTAGTTGCTTCACAGCCTGGGGAATCTTAGTTCCCCACCAGGAATCCAATCCATGGTCCCTGCATTGCAAGGCAGATTGTTAACCACTGGACCACAAGGGAAGTCCCTGTGCTGATAATTATTGAAGCTGGAGTATTGATGCATGGGTACCTAAGGGATCACCATCCCTTATTCTCTACTTTTATATATATATGAAACTGTCCATAATAATTTAAAAAGAGGTAATGTAGTGGAGGAAGCCCTGAATCGGGCATCAAGAAAAGTTAAAATAGAAATTTCCCCTGTGGTCCAGTGGCTAAGACTCCATGCTCCCAATGCAGGGGGCCAAGGTTCAATCCTTGATCAGAGAACTAGATCCCTCCCACATGTGGCAACAGAGTTGCAGTGCCACAGCAAAGATCCCATGTGCCACAACTAAGACCCAGTGCAGCCAAATAAATATTGGGAGGGGAAAAAAAAGTTTAAAGTGTTAAAAATAAGACAAATTTTGGATCCCTGCGGAATGGATATTTTGCACAGACACAACCACCCTCAGATCCTCCCACCCATCTTGGGAAGCTGGATTTCTTCTCTTCATCCTGGGTCTAGAGCCAACTCTTCTGACTGCAAGCTCTTTTCCCAAGAAACTCCATGACCAATGAGGGCAGAACAGATAGACCAACAGACAGTATGAAGCAGAAGCCCACCTACCCCAGCCCAGTCTTAGGGCAGTTGCTGCCTCCACCCCACAGTTAATGAGATAATGGTCCCCTAGGGAAAGAGGCACTTAGTGCTGACAATGAGGCTAATTAGCAGAATGCCAATTAGTACCTGGGGACCACTATACAAGGGAGGGGGAATTGCTTGTGTGGAAATGGCTTTTTCAGAGGAACAGAGGGCTGTACTCAAAGGAGAGGATGGGAGCAAAGCCATAACATCCCCTCTCTCCACGTCATCATCCACAAGGTCCTCTCCTCCAGGAAGGCCTCCTAAACTACTCATTCTGTTTCCCCTCTGTTTCTTCCTGCTCAATTCTGAGATTGAGGGGTGAGGCCAGAGGAATGAAGGGCAAGAGCCAGGACTGTGCTAAACTTTTTTCCAGTTGCAAAATATTTCAGATATACAAAAAGATATGGAAAAATATGCATAAAATGTATATCCCACAACCCAACTTGAGAAATAAAAAAGTCGGGGCTTCCCCGGTGGTCCAGTGGCTAAGATTCCATGCTCCCAAGGCAGTGGGCCTGGATTGGATCCCTGGTCAGGGAAACTAGATCCTACATGCTGCAACTATGAATTTGCATCCTGCAACTAAAGATCCCACGTGTCGCAACAAAGACTGAAGATCCTTCAGGCTGCAATTAAGACCTGGTGCAGCCAAATAAATAAATATTTAAAAAATAATAATAAAAGTCACCAGTTCAAAGAGCTCTCTCTGTATACCCGTTATCTTAGCCTTTTCTCTCTACCTGCCATGGGAGGTAACCCTTCTCAATCCAGTGTGTGCTACACTCTCTTGTAGTTATGTATGGATGTGAGAGTTGGACCATAAAGAAGGTTGAGCGCCGAAGAGTTGATGGCTTTTGAGCTGTGGTGTTGGAGAAGACTCTTGAGAGTCCCTTGGGCTGCAAGGAGATCCAACCAGTCCATCCTAAAGTCCTTCATTAGAAGGACTAATGCTGAAACTGAAGCTCCAACACTTTGGCCACCTGATGCAAAGAGCTGACTCATTAGAAAAGACCCCAATGCTGGAAAAGTTTGAAGGCAGGAGAAGGGGATGACAGAGGATGAGATGGTTGGATGGCATCACCAGCTCAGTGGACATGAGTTTGAGTAAGCTCCAGGAGATGAGGAAGGACAGGAAAGCCTGGTATGCTGCAGTTCATGGGGTCGCAAAGAGTGGAACATGACTGAGCAACTGAGCAACACACTCTCTCATACACAACACCGTGTACTTTCTTCTCTCTGCAGCAGTGCCAACCAACAGAACTCTATGCAATGACAAAAATGATCTCCATCCAGTACGCTAGCCACTAGCTGCGAGTGGCTCCCGGTCACTTGGTGGCTGATGCAAGGAACTAAATCTTTACCTAGTTCTGATTGTTATAAATTTAAGTGTAAATAGCCAAATGTGGCTGGTGGCTACTGTACTGTACAGCTACAGTGAAGCTGTGTCCTATGAGGGTGGGGACTTTGTGGTACTCACTGCTGTGGGTCTAGATGATGTCTGGCAAAGAGCAGGTGCTCAATAAATATTTAAGTCAACGACTGAATCTTTACAGCAAGACAGTTATGTAAGTATTATTCCCATTTCCCCGGCTTCCCTTGTGGCTCAGCTGGTAAAGAATCCGCCTGCAATGCAGGAGACCTGGGTTCGATCCCTGGGTTGGGAAGATCCCCTGGAGAAGGGAATGGCTATTCACTCCAGTATTCTGGCCTAGGGAATTCCATCTGTATAGTCCATAGGGTCGCAAAGAGTTGGACACTACTGAGCAAGTTTCACTTTCACTTTCATTCCCATTTCCCAGTTGGGACCACCGAGGCCTAGAGAAGTGATGTGACTTGACAAGGTCATTGAGGTAAAAAGTGACAAGCCCGAGACTTGGGCCCAGTTCTTCCTGACCTCAAGCCTATACCCTTACCAACTCCCAGGGGCTTCCCTAAGCCTCCCCTGGGCGGTCACTTGAGGAATGAGGTGCGGCCCCTCTGGGCCCTTCTCTGGGGGCCTCCCTCACCTGCAGCCGCACCCTGGGCTCCATTTTCCTCTAGGAGTCCTGGCTTGGGTCCACGCTTCCTCCTACCAAGGCAGCCCTGTGTGAACACCTGGTATTCCCAGCACTGAGTGGTGCTCCAAAAGCTGCAGACAAGTGGAGCGGAGCAGAGATGAAGCCCAAGAAAGGAGTGGGGTGGGGAGAGGGGGTGAAGGGCCTGTGTGGGCCTGGGGGGCCGTTGAGACACACACTCAGTTCAGCCAAGGAAGAGACAAGGACCTTTTCTAGGCTTTTATTTATGAAATGCTTATTGAACGGATACAAAGTTAGTGTCTGTCAGCAGCTGGTGGAGGGGGTTAGTGTGCATCCCGCCTCCCACCCCTCCCCATCATGGGCACTGAAACCAGCAGTGGCTCCATCCTTCCCTCCAGCTTGGCAGTAATGAGCTGGGAGATGCCCTGGGGCAGGGAGGGGGTTCCACAATAGGAAGACAAGGGAGAGATGAGAAGGCCCAGGGCCGAGTCTGGTCCTCCCTGAGTAGGAGGCTGGCCCCAGGCACCCTGGCAGGAATCTTGCTTCTCCTTTGTAGTAGTGGTTTGAACTGGGCAGCAAGGAGGAGGAAGCTCTCTGGGACCCTCTTCCATCTCCCCAACCCAGGGTTGGGAGTGTCCTCTTTGGTTGTTTCCTAAAAAAGGTCCTTTGTGACTTCTCTAGTCCCCTCCAGGGATGCCTGCCTCCCCCAGGTCTCAAAGGCATTGCCCTGGTCCTCAGTGTTAGGGGGCAGAGAACCAGAGGCGATGTAGCCCAGAGGCTGGTGACCTCTTCCAGTCCAGAGGAGCTGCAGCTATGTCCACACTTCTAGGGGCATCACACCCTCCTTGCTACCCAGAGAGGGCAGCAAATACTCATCCTCCAGGAACTTGAGGGGAAGTGGACGAGGTGGCCCTGGACCTGGGTGAGTTCAGACCGGGCCAAGGGAGGGCTGACCATGGCCAGGGGCTCCACGATCACATACTCCCTAAGTGCCCGCAGGGAGCGTGTGGCATTGGACGGCAGGCATCGGAAGATCTGTGGGTGGAGGATGCATGGAAGTCAATAAGACTCGAGGAGACTCTGCCAAGAGTCCAAGCCCAACCGGGCTACATGCCCCCACTCCCCACACCATATCCCCCTACACTGACCCTGAATCCCATGATGTCTCCATTCCCTCATTTCCTTATGAGAATGGCTGTGTGAAGTGGCTCCTCTCCATCCCACCCTGGACAGGATAATCCATGACTTCCCTGGGCCAGCACTCCCCCAACCCCCACCCACCTGCTCATAGATATTGGCGTTGCTCTCAGCTGTGTCTTGCCACAGCTGGAAGAAGGCATCACAGACAGGGTCTCGGAGATCCAGATTTGGCCGAGCAGCAGCCCCTAGAATCACGCTGTGGGAGAAAGGGGTCCCAGTGGGGCTAGATTAAGATCCTTCGAGGGGCTGAATATCAGAAAAGTTATGGTGTGCCTATCCAGGTAATTGAAAATAGATGCACGGTTAAACAGTAAATTAGGGCTTCCCTGGTGGCTCAGGCGGTAAAAATTCTGCCTGCAATGTGGGAGACCCAGGTTCAACCCCTGGGTTGGGAAGATCCCCTGGAAAAGGGAAGGGCTACCCACTCCAGTATTCTTGCCTGGAGAATTCCATGGACAGAGGAGTCTGGTGGGCTTACAGTCCATGGAATCACAAAAAACTGGACACAAGTCAGCAACTAACACTTTCGCTAAACAATCAAATCAGTGTAAACAAGTCCAACAGAGCTTTAATTTGTCTCTACTTTGGTGACTACTTTAATGCTTTAAAAAAAATACCAAATTATTTTTGAAATATTTGTTTCCCTCTCTTGTCTTTTTGGTATCCCTGCTTCGCAGGTACCCTAACCTGGATTAGTCTGCCTCTAAGTACTGAAGCGACTAAGCATGCAAGCAAGTACTAAGGAAATACTAGTAAGGGGCTTCCCAGGTGGCACTAGTGGTAAAGAACCTGCCTACCAATGCAGGAGACTTGGGAGAAGCAGGTTTGATCCCTGGTTCAGGAAGATCCCCTGGAGGAAGGCATGGCAACCCACTCCACTCTTGCCATTCTTGCCTATTCAACCCATTCTTGCCATTCAACCCATTCTTGCCTGGAGAATCCCATGGACAGAGGAGCCTGGTGGGCTACAGTCCATAGGGTTGCAAAAAGTCAGACACGACTGAGTGACTTAGCACAGCACAAGTACTAGTAATCCAGTACTACCTCTAGACAATCCTCACACCTGTTTAAAGGGCAAACTCTCCCCCTTTCCACCTCCCCCCACCTCGTAGTATCCCACCTGGCTCTACCTGAAGCAGTGCTTCCGCAGACTCAAGGCAAACCTGCCTGCCTGATACTCCACACCGTTCATGAGGGATGGCTCCATTTCCGTGTCCTCGATCAGCACGGCCAGCTCACTGTCCCGCTTCCCCAGCAAGCTCCTGTCATTGATGTTTGCTGAGCCTGGGTGGATGCAGGACACACTGTGTCTTCCTGAGCCCAAGGAACCCCACCCCACCCCATCACCTCTACCCAAGCACCAGCCTGTGGGCCACACGCCTTCTTTGGCCTCCATCCCCAACTGGACGTGAGCTGCGATCTCCATCACCCAGTCCCACCCCATTGCCCCTGGCTGGGCCCTGCTCCACCTCTCCCCACCCTCCTCTCGTTGCTAGGGACCCAGCACTGACCAATGATGACTATCCGGTCATCTGCGATAAGCATCTTGCTGTGGATATAGATGAGCTCTGAGACTGGGTGCCCACCTAGTTCTCCATGTGTGCGTAACCCACAGATGGAAATATAGTTCCGCCACTCTGTCCCCACTGTGAGCAAGAGATAGGGGGCAAGGGAGTGAGGTGAGAGGTGCCCTCCATTGCAGACAAAGTCCTGGTCCATCCACCGCCTCACTTCAGAAGCCCTATATAGCCTGGTTTATACACTTCTCTCTGCACTAATAGGCCACCATGGGCTCCGGCAGTAACCACAGAAGCATGCGGGCATGACAGCCTCCATCCCTCCATCCCTGGGGCTCCGGTCCCTCAATCTCCCCCTCCCCAGGGGTCCAGGGCTTGAATCCCCAACCCCCAGAACTCACTGGCTGCTTTGAGACGATGTAAAATTGAATATTCCCCACGACACAGCGTCCTGAGTGAAAAGAATGGGTGAGGGAGGTGGAGACTGGGGGGGGGGGGGGGGGGCGGGGCAGGGGGATGTCAGAAAAGAGGTGGACCTCAACAGTCCAGCAAGAAGGGATCAGGATTGGGCCACGGAGAGGCAGAGTCTGGCAGGGGTTGGGGTGGGCGGGGCGAGGCGGTGGTCACCTGTAAGTGAAGTGCAGAATGGCCTGGATGGAGTTACCACCACCTGTGGAGATGTCACCCTCGAACCCAGGGAGCAGGGGCAAAAGCACGTAGACTCGGAAGCACTGCCCCTGTCTGGGGAGGGGCAGAGTCAGAGGTGTGACCAGTCTCCCAAGCCCCACCCCTCCCCTCACCCATCTAGTCAGTCTTAAACCACACTCATAACCCCCAGATTCCAGGCTGGTCTGCCTTACTTGTGGGCCTTCAGGATTCTGTCCACAATCTCATCGCCCACCTTGTTCAGCACCGTCCGCCCATCTGAGCAGCTAATGAAGAACTGATTCTGGAGCAGGGACCAATGACAGACGTCAGCAGTCTGGCACCGTCAGCAGTTCCTGCCCTCAGCTCCCTGTTGCCATCCCCATCCCCAGGCTCCCGGCCCTGGACCCAGGCTTCACCAAGTTCTCCAGGTCCAGCTACGCCAGCCCTCAATGACTGAGCCCACTGACAGGATATCCTAAGTTTCTCTGCTCCACCCTCACCCCGACAGACCTCAATGTAGAGGAAGTGCCGGCTCTCTCTGATTGTGTGCAGATAGGCATTGAGAATGGAGTTCTCCAGGGTGCCCGCTGACCAGCGGTCCACTGACCGCAAGACCTGCGGGAACGACGGATAGGATGTGGCTCCTGAGTCCAGGAGAGGAGGGGTTCGAAGGCGGGGGCGCTTGGTCAGGGAGAGTGAGCGGGGCATTGCGCTGAAGGGAGCGGGGAGAGGGCGGGCTGAATTCCCAGCCTCACCTGCACAGTGGCGCACTGCCCTCCGGAAAGCGTGAAAGGGAGCTGGTTTGCGGTGCTGGTGGACTTGGGCAGCAGGTAGGGGTACATGGGTATCTTGTACTTGGCCTTGGTAGTCTAAGGCAGAGGGGTGGCAGAGTCAGCGGGAGATGGCTAGCTGCCCCGGCTCCCACCCACCCTCCAGCCTCGGAGGGACCAAGCACCTTGGTGAAATTCCAGCGCTGGATGAAGTGCCGGGCAAGGTCCCGGGCAGGTGAGCCGTGGACCACCACCCCAATGTCCCGCCATGGCATCCGGGGCATAGTTTCCCTGTCAATGAAATCTGGGGGGAGGGAGAATGTCCCAGGAGAGTCAGGGAAGAGGTCAGGGACGGTCCTTTGGGAACACTTGGGTCAAAGAGGAGGAGATGCTGACCAGAGAGGAGGTGGCATTACCCTTGACCCAGTTCATCCCATCCTCAGACCCAGGCCCGCCCTCTGCCCTGGCTCCCAGCTCTCAGGGACTTTGAAGAAGGGGGACCCCTACCATCAAAAGGCCGATCCAGCTGCACCCAGTCCTTAGTGATAAGATTGCTGTAGTCCTTGCCCAGCCAGAAGAGTTGGTTGTGAGTGAGGTCGGGGGTAGCTGGAAGGTCTGAGCATGAGGTGGGAGGCTGTAGGGGGAACACACCCAAGCCAGGGGCAAGGAGAGGTCATGGGTCACACAGAGCCAGGCCAAAGAGAAGAAAGGAGCACTGGAAGACGAGGAGACAGAGAGACACACAGAGGAAGAATGAAACAGAGAGTTTGATTCCCGGGCCCTCCCCTTCAGATGCATTTGAAATCCCTAGAGGAATGGGTAGTGGCCATGGGGAGGCAACTGAGTCAGCATATTCAAAGCAGGTTGTTGGGGTCCCAGAAAGGCCTAGGAACCTTGAATGTGGGCTATGACTTGAGAGGAAGGGGTGTGGATTTATGTTAGTTGAGTTGAGGGGAGCTCAGGAAGGCCTTGGGGGATTACCTGGGGGGCAGCTGACTCAGAGGAGTCCCCCAGGTCAGTCAGTCTGTAGTGTAGGTCATCCCAGCGGCCATAGGCGAGGTCCAGCCCCCCCAGGAAGGCCACTACTTGGTCCACCACCAGGAGCTTCTCATGATGGGCCCACAATGTCACCTGGTCTGGGTGGCGCATCACCTGGAGCACGTATGGGGTAGTTCATGAGGGTGGGTGTAGGTGGGAGAAGACAGAGGCAGCATTTGGAGGAGGTGGGGAACAGAAAGATGGAAGGATGAAACATTCAAGGACCGGGAGGGTTGAGAGGATGGGGAAGTGTAGTGAGGAGGGCCGGAGGGGAGGGGTCTCGGGGGCCTGCGTCACCTTTATGTTGGGATGCAGCAGCATTAGTGCCCTCTTGCTATAGCCACTGTTGATGGCCAAGGCCAACTCCACTTCCTTGAACAGCAGTACAGACACACGGACACCCTCCTCCTGGTAGTCAGTGAGGGAATCAGATCCTAATGACCCTTTCCCACCCCCAGGATTCTTGTATGTTCTTCCTCTCCACCCAGAGATCCTCAATGCTATGCCACTGACACCCTGCTTTGATGCTTACAACAAACTTAGATTGAATATCATCTATCTGCTCACTCACTCATCCATCCACACATCTATCCACCTACCTAGCATTATCTAGCTATCCATCTTCCCAACAATTTACTCATCCCCTTATCTACCATATATCTATCTACTCACTCTCCTGGGATCTACCTTCCCAATCTCATATCCTTCTATCTATCTCCCTTTCCATCATGTATCCATCACCACACCCACCCAATCTCCATCATCCATGTATCTTTCCTCCCATCCATCAACATCAATGGATGCTCCCAACATAGCAGACACTGTGCCTTGTACAGCAGCTAGTGGTATTCATCAGCCCCATGAGAGAGACAGATATGTCCATCCCCTGCTAACACAATAGAGTGTATAGGGTATTGGGAAGAAAGTCTACACCAAGGAGAGGAGGGGCAAGAAGAGGGAGGTTGGTTCTCTTCTCTAAGGGAGTTCTCCCTAGGGAAGTGGAAGAGGTGATGTTTGCGAGACTGAACCAGGATGGGTACATTACCTCCTCCTCAAGTTTCAGATTCCTTACCTCCTCCCCCCACCCCCCTCCATGCTATAGTCTCTTCCGACCAATCTCTACCCACAAGCCACCCCTTGACCATACCTCCCCTCCAGCCAGACCACTCTCCTCACCGCCTTCTTCTTGAGCATAATGTCCAGTCTCCAGTCATCTGAATGGGCTGGACGCTTCAGGTAAATCTCAGGACTCAACCTGGGATTCAGGGCAGCAGGTGAGGGTAAGCTAAGCTCCCAACAACAGCCACTCCTCCCCTTCCACTCCTTTTCTGACCCACCCTACTAACCCACCCTTTCTTGCTCAGGTTCTTCCCCCACTTACCACCAGTCTGTGATGAAAATCTCTTCTTGAGCTCGCAGGATGGCATCTGCCACAGCAGCAAAGTAACCTGCCCCATTCACAAACCTGGGGGGAGGCCAAGCCAAGGAGATCAGGGAAGTCAGAAGCCAGAAAGCTCTGGAGAGTGAAGACCGAAGGACAGTCATGGGTCAGAGGTGACAGCAAGGTCAAAGACCAAGAGTGATCACAGAGGTCAGATAGTAGCAGATATTTCAAAGTGGAATAAATTTGCCAGTATGAACTAAATAAAATTAAAAGTTACAAAAGACACAATAAACTAAAGAAAATGACTAAAGACTGGGAGGATTAATACATCACGTAGAAAGAGTTCCAACAAATCAGTAACAAAAAGACATATAAGCCAGTTGAACAAAGAACTGATAGCTCATAGGGAGAAAATGGCCAGTCATAGCTGAAAAGATGTTCAATATCATCGCTAAACAAGGAAATTGATATTAAAATAAAATAACACTTTTTAAATCCACTCTGGCAAAAATTAAAATCACAGGTAACACTCAGTATCAGCATATGGGGAAGTGAGTATTCTCATAGACTGTGAGAATATAAATTGGTTTTATAGCCTTTTTCGAGGACAACTTGGCAGTATCTAACAGAATATTAAATGTATGTACTTCCTAATACCATTAAATGCACTTAGTAATTCTGTATCTAGGAAGACATCCTATTAAATGCTTAGGCAAATATTGTGTTCATTGCAGTATTGTTTATAAGTCTGAAAGTGGAAAATAATGTAAATGCCTAATCTCTAACACATGTATTAAGTGGAAAAACAAATAAAACAAAGGAGAGGGCACATGATCTTATTTACATTAAAACAAAAAGTAACATATATGCACAAGTGCATGAGCATATGCAGGAAAAGATCTGGGAAGATAAATATCAAACTATCACCAGGATTACTTTTGGGGAGAGAAATGGGATTTGTGGGAGGGGGAGTAGGGAAGAACTAAGGTATGGAGGGTAGGTAAAGGCTTGTGCAAGTTCTGCATTGTTAAGACTTTTATTTACTTTTTAAATATTTGTTTATTTATTTGGCTGCAGAGGGTCTTAGTTGTGACATGTAAGCTCTTTGTTGCAGCATGTGGGGTCTAGTTCCCTCGGCAGGGATTGAACCCAGGCCCCCTGCATTGAGAACAGGGAGTCTTAGCCATTGGACCACCAGGGAAGCCCCTGTTAGACCTTTAATAGCTGTTCTGTTTGATGGTGAAGAGCAGGGTCTTCACCCAGACTGCCTGCACTTGAATCTGTTGTTTACAAGGTGTGTGACCTTGGCAAGTTATTTAACTTCTCCTTGACTCAGTTTTCTCATCTGGAAAATGGAGATAACAACTGTACCTGTGTCACGGAGTAAGTTCATAAACATAAAGCAGCTTCCCTGGTGGCTCAGCAGGAAGAATCTGCCTGCCAGTGCAAGAGACGTAGGTTTAATCCTGGGTCGGGAAGATCCCCTGGAGAAGAAAATGGCAACCCTCTCCAGTATGCTTGCCTAGGAAATCCCATGGACAGAGGAGCCTGGTGGGCTACAGTCCATGGCATTGCAAAAGGATTACACATGACTTAGCGACTAAACAACAACAACAACAAAGCATAAAATACTCAGAACAGTTCCTGGCTCATACTAACTGGTACAATCAGTTCTTTTGTTAAAAATGAATTTCAAAAGGGTACAAATGAACTTATCTACAAAACATAAATACAGATATAGAAGACAAACTTATGGTTACCAGGGGGTAATGGGGGAGGTAGGGATAAATTGGAAGATCAGGACTGAAATATATATACTACTATGAAGCGACTTAGCAGTAGTATACATAAAATAGATAATTAATAAGGACCTACTATAGAGCACAGAGAACTCTACTCAATACTCTGTAATGACCTACATGGGAAAAGAATCTAAAAAAGAGTGGACATATGTATAACTGATTCTCTGTTGTACATCCAAAACCAACACAACATTTAAATCGACTCCAATAAAACTTCAAAATAACCACAAAATTCTCAACACTAACACCAAGGGCGGGGGAATTGTTTCCATGACTCCTCTCTGCTTATGATAAAAGTTAACCTCCTTACCATTTCACACCAGTCAGAATGGCTGCTATCCAAAAGTCTACAAGCAATAAATGCTGGAGAGGGTGTGGAGAAAAGGGAACCCTCTTACACTGTTGGTGGGAATGCAAACTAGTACAGCCACTATGGAGAACAGTGTGGAGATTCCTTAAAAAACTGGGAATAGAACTGCCATATGACCCAGAAATCCCACTGCTGGGCATACACACCGAGGAAACCAGAATTGAAAGAGACGCGTGTACCCCAATGTTCATCGCAGCATTGTTTACAATAGCCAGGACATGGAAGCAACCTAGATGTCCATCAGCAGACGAATGGATAAGGAAGCTGTGGTACATATACACAATGGAATATTACTCAGACATTAAAAAAAATACATTTGAATCGGTTCTATTCAGATGGATGAAACTGGAGCCCATTATACAGAGTGAAGTAAGCCAGAAAGAAAAACACCAATACAGTATACTGATGCATATATATGAAATTTGAAAGATGGTAATGATAACCCTATATGTGAGACAGAATAAGAGACACAGCTGCATAGAACAGTCTTAAGGACTCTGAGGGAGAAGGTGAGGGTGGGACGTTCTGGGACAATAGCATTGAAACATGTATATTATCATATGTGAAACAGAAGACCATTCCATGTTCGATGCATGAGACAAATGCTCAGGGCTGGGGCAATGGGATGACCCAGAGGGATGGGATGCGGAGGGAGGTGGGAGGGGGGTTCAGAATGCGGAACACATGTAAACCCATGGCTGATTCATGTCAATGTATGGCAAAAACCACTACAATTCTGTAAAGTAACTAGCCCCCAACTAAAATAAATAAATTTATTTAAAAAAAAAACAGAAGCAAAAAAAAAAAAAATCATTGCTAATCAACTATGCTCCAATATAAAATAAAAAATTTTTAAAAAGAAAAAAAAAAAGTTAACCTCCTTAGCTAGCAGGAAAGGCGCTGATCAGGCCCTGAGATCACCAGATATTTTTTTGGGGGGGCTGCGCTGCACATGGCAGGCAAGATCTTATTTCCCTGACCAGGGATCGAACCCACACCCCTTGCACTGGAAGCGCTGAGTCTTAATCACTAGTCCTACAGGGAAGTCCCCTGCTCCAGACTCTTTTCTGGCTGCTGCTCCTCAAACTGGAACAAGTCAGTCTTCGTGAATCCCAAACATGCCAGACTATTTCTAGCTTCTCTGCAGGGACTGCCCTTCTCCATTTTATCTTGCTAACGTGAACCTCAGAGTTACCGCCCTCTGGAAGCCAGTCCAGACATCCTGCACTAGAGCAGATGCCCCTCCTCTGTGCTTGGTACTCTGTGTCTATTGCCAGCGTGGCAGATTCCCTCTGTTTCATGATTGAATCACCTATTGTGTCTTATCCCTGCCATGGACCTGGCACATAATAGGTGCTTAGAAAATGTTTATTAAATAGACCGAATGAATCAGAGAGATTTGAGATCCCTGAGAACACAGAGGGTCAGTGGGTAGAAAGGGGGTTAGAAAGGTCACAGGAGGTCAGTCAGAGAGGTCAAGGTCAGAGGTCATCTAATTTGGGGTCCAGAAAGATCAGAGGGTAATAGGAGGAATCAGAATGTTCAAAGGTCAGGGGGTGGGGGCGACCGGAGAAGTCAAAGGGGTAAGTTACTGAGGTCAGAAGGGATCAGAGGAGAGAGAAAATCAGGACTCAGAGAACACCAAGGAGGTTGAAAGACCACTGTCAGTTTCAGAAAGGACATCAGTGTCTCACCACCGGGCCAGGGTCCCAGGCCGGGGAGGAGCGTAGCTGTTGTGCCGGTGCAGCTGAATGAAGTCTCTGCCCGGGCCCTGGGCCAACTCGGTGATCTCCTGGGCCCACCACCGTGCCTGCCGGTAGCTGCTGCACTTGAGAATCAAAGACCTGGGGCAAGAACAAAGGGTGGACCTCCATCCTCGCCCTCCATACCTCTGGCTTGGCCCAGAAACCCTCCTCCTTTAGCTGTCTGCTCTTCCCCACCTCCTTCCTCAGTCCATACTTGATTTCACAGGGACAGGGCATACATCTGTCTTATTCACAGTTGGGTTCTTGGCACTTAGTATTGTGCCAGCTGCTCGAGTTTGTTGTCTTTGTTTTTTTTTTTGGGGGGGGGGTGCGGGGGTGAGCTATGCAGCATGGCATGTGGGATCTCAGTTCCCTGACCAGGGATCACACCTGTGTCCCTTGCAGTGGAAACATGGAGTCTTAACCACTGGATCACCAGGGAAGTCCCTCAAGTTTATTGACTGAATAAATGAATGGATGGAGTGCCCTTTCTTTGCACCAAAAGCCCTTCTGAGACAGGCCTGGGACCTGGGACCCTTTGCTGCAATGCTTGCACCTGGACCCACCTCTCCTGGAGCAACAAAACACAAAGAAACTACATGGGACTAAAAATAACTGTGTGCATGCGCAGTTAGGGCAAATTTTGGACAAAAGATACAAAGAGACCAAAAACCCAACTTCCCCTCTGCAAAGCCCGGAGCAAAAGCAGGGTATAGTACATGCCCCCTGTACACAACACCACCTAAGGGAGGGGCAAAACATCTAACCCATCCCTCCGGCCTGACCTCTGGACACATCCTTACCCTCATCCCACATAAGGAAGCAGCTCATTCCTCCCTCTCCCCTAGGGAGTGAGCAAGCAAGGGAACCTGTTGTTTGTTCCCACTTCCCCTCAACCCCAAAGAAAGCTCTGGGTCAACCTCTAGGAGCAGCCCCAAGCATCTGGCATTGCCATCTCCAGAGGGGTGGGGTGGGAACATTTTCCTCTCTTCCGTGGTCTCTTCCACGCATCTCCCCTTAGGGCCCCAGGCTCTCTCTTCACTCATCAGGTGCCTGCCCACACCAGGGAGGCCTTACCTGTGCGAGGTATCGACCCGGACCCCGTACCGTGCCTCTGTACTCCTTTTGCCCACCTGCACCTCAAAGCCAGGGTCGAAGAGCTGAACAAAGGAGATGGCACCGGTCTCGAGGCACATGTACAGCAGGAAAGAGTCCTTCACCACCAGCCACCTAGAGTGGAAGGGCTCCAGTCGTTCCTTCATGCCCCCCCTCCCCAGGATGTCCTTCCTCACCCCCACCCACCGTCCAGCCACTCTGCTCAGCCCTCACCTCTTGGACCAGCGATAACAAACTTGGTCTCGGCCGCAGCAGGTGAGGCCAGGAACTCGGTGGCCACCTGAGCGCTTCCGGATCACCCCCTCCCTGTGGGGAAAACCAGGAAGAGGTGCTGGAGAGAGATCCAGGGTTCAAACCTGTGGGGATTAACATCAGACCCCCAACCCACCCTGTCATGCTTTCCCTGTTCTCGGGGAGGGAGAGATTCAGACGTTGGCAGATGGTGGGTGAAGAGCGTCAGACACTCACAGTCCTTTGCATCCGAGGTCTGGGATAAAGGACAGCTGACTGACTTCCAGGAACTCTGTCTGCAGAGGAAGAAAAAGGCTCAGAAGAGAGACTCGTTGTCAGTCCCTCAAATCCTACCAACCCTGGTCCTCTGCCCCCTGATCCATCTCAAGAGACCCGCACCAGCCCCTGACCTTACCATGGCATGGTAGTTGCGGTAGAAAGACATGGTCAGGAGGCAGTTGAGATAATTCTCCAGGTATTTCTGAAGTGAAGGGATGGGAGACAGAGAGACGGATGGGACCAGAGCCATTTGCACCCAAACACCTTCCTAGAGGACCTGGTGTCTTGGTCCCACCTGCTTGCTAGAGGCACGTCTGGAGGAGCCCTCAGGACCTGCTCGGGGTAGAGAGGGTATCTCTCTGCTGTCTCCCTCTGGAGCTGGAGATGAAGCAACAGCAAAACTGTGGAAAAGATGAGGGAGGGTCAATAGGAGCTGGAGGCTGGTGCCTGGGATCCTAAAGCACTGGAGGTGGGGACTTGAAGAGGTGAGGAGACCTAGAGGGTAGCAGCAGGAATGCCCCCTACCCTGAGGATGGAGACAGAAAAAGGTGGGAGGCTGCCAAGGGCACTTTGGGCATCCAGCCCAGCTGAGATACTGGCCCAGAACCACGGACAGGCAGAGCGGAACAGGGAAGGTTTCCTGGCAACTGGAGTCAGAGGAGGGGGACCAGTGGCCAGAGATGGGGGAGGAAAGTAGCTGGGGTAGGGTCAGTTGTGGCCTGGGGATGAGACAGGCAGAAAGCAGCGATGGGGGCTGGGGCAGTGACACCCCCAGCTGCCTCGAGATTAGGGGCATCTGCCCTACACAGGAGGCAGCCTTGTCCCCCTCACCGAGCCAGAGGGAGCAGACTCATCAAGACTTTGTGTCTCAGGAGGTCCCGATGCAACTCCTGGAAATGACGAAACTTCTTCTTGGTTGTCCAGGTGAAGTCACCGTGAGTCAAGCGGACAGAATACAGAGTGCAGGTGCCCACCTGGGGGAGTGAGGAACTGAATGGATGTTCCCTGGTTGGAAGGCAGCCCCTCACTCTGGCCAGCCCTCCCCCATCCCCACTCCCTTGGGGCCAGCCCAGCCACCTTGGATCCACTGGTGTATCTTTCAGTGCCCACCACCTGAGCTATTACGGGGACCCCAGGGGCAAACACCAAGGGATGCGTTTTCAGAGGCTGGAGGTGGTAGATGGCCAGAAAGGGGTGCATCCGGTCGGCTGGTGGGAAAGAAAGTGGAAGAATGTGGACTCCAGGAGGTCTCAGCCCTCCTCCTCCTCTTCCCGAGGCCGTCCTCCCTGTGTACCTGGGTCCTCTCCCTCCTTCAGGGTGTCCACCTCATCGGGCTCCATCTGTAACTGGCTGGAGTCCAGGTCATCCCCAGTGGGGAAAAGGCTCTGAGGGGTCGCCGCCATCCTGGAAATATGGGGAGGCCTCAGAACGGTGGTCCGCTCTGCAGAACTCTACCCCCCCATCCCACCCCACGGTCCTCGATCTCCCCAGGTCCCCCGCTTTCCCCGGCTCCCGCAGACTCAATCTCTCGTTGATTAGAATCCATCGGGCCGCACTGCCCTGCCAACTCGCCTCTAATCTCCATCCCCTATCTCCGATCCTTCATCCAGAACGCCCGAGCCCCGCTTCCTGTCCCTTAATCTGGATGCCAAGGAACAACCAGCCAGGCCCGGATGGCCCCGAAGCGGGGCAGAGGAAGGGGCCCCAGGGGGGTTGCAAGGGGTCCCGAGCCGCCGGGTCTCCAGCCAGGCCAAGCCAGCTGGCAGAAGGGGTCCAGGCAGGAATGAGGAAGTTAAGCGTTCCCCGCCCGGGAAAGACACCCCGAAATCTGAGCATGAGGCTGAGTCAGGAGGCCCCGCAGCCCGAGCGCATTCCTGTCCCCGCCAGATCTCCTGGGCCCGGGACCTCCGCGGCGCCCAGTCCCCGGCCCCCTCACCCGGACAGCCCGAGTGGGCGGCGGCGCGGCTTCGCGAGCGAAGGGAGCGGAGCAGAACCGGAGCTGGAGTCCACACCCCAGCGTGTCAGGGCGGGGCGGGCGCTCAGGGCCTGCCCTCGGGGGCGGGACGGGCCCCCGGCCTCACCTCCCCGGGATTCTCGTCTGTCCTGTCCCGCCCCCGCCGCCCTCGGCCCGCCCCGGCGTCCTGCGCGCAGCTGGGACGCGGGGCCGCCCTCAGCTCTGCTGGACCGCGCCTCCGGCTCCTCGCATCCGTGCGGCGCCATCCGCCTGGCTGTCCTTCTGTCCCGCGCCGTCGGTCCGCGCGGGCCCGGACTATGCCCTGTGGGCGCTCAGCGACCTTCCTCCACTCGGGCGCCAGCCCCCCGGGTTCTCTCCGGCCGCTGATCCCGCCTGGGTCCCTGCCGGACGCGCCTCCGCCGCGGGGACCTGGCAGTGCTCATTTCCCGGGAGGGCTGCGAACCGCATCGGGCCGGCTTAGCCAGCGTTTGTAGAAGAAAGGAATAATGAAAGGCCGGAGGGGTGGTGCCCACAAATTCATTAACTTGCGCAAGCTTGCATTCTTTCATTCATTCACTGTTTATTGCGTTCTTGCCCCTCGCCAGACTCCGAGCCTACGGTAATGAACAAGACTAACATGGACTGCTCTTCTAGAACTAGCAGTCTAGGGGCAAACAGGAAAATTTTCAGATTCTAAAAGACAAAATATTTCATTTTTTTAAAGCAGATTCCTTAATCTCTTCTAGATGGAAGAATGGGTTGATGGACATTTCTTGATAGCCATTTGGGTTGTTTCTAGCTTTTGTCTATTGTGAATAAAGCTGCTATAAACGTTCCTGGGTAAGTCTGTAGAAATACCTTTTCGTTTCTTTTCGGTAAATAGCTAGAAACTTGCCAAACTTATTTGATCCTTAATTGCACACATTTATATGGAAACATGGTAAAGAAAATGACAAAGGCTATTTTAAAATGGTCATTAAAAAGCCCTTTTTAAATAAGTGAAATATTTTAAAATAGGGGTTATTTTTAAATGGTCATTAAAAAGCACTTTTTAAATAAGTGAAATATTTTTAAATGGGGGGGGTATTTTAAAATGAGAGAGATCTGCCAAACTGTTTTCCGAAATGGTGGTTATGTTTTACATTTCCAAAATCTGTCTATGATAATTCCAATTGATCTGCAACATGGCCAAGATTTGATATTGTCAATCTTTTTAGCATTAGTCATGCTAGTAAACGTAAATAATACATCATCATAGTTTTATTTGCATTTCTCTAATGACTAATGATGCTGACCGTATTTCAAGTGCTTATTGACCATTTTTATGTATCTTATTAAGTGTTCGATTCTTTCGTTGACTGTTTAGAAAACCATGTTATTTGACTTACTATTAAATTGTAAGAGTTCTTTATATATTAAATTGGTCAAAAAGTTTGTTCAGAATTTTCAAGTTCTTTGGGGTTTTTCATAAGATGTTATGGAAAAATGAAAACAAACTTTTTGACCAACCCAATATTTTGGATACAAATCCTTCATCAGATAAATGTACTACAAATATTTTCACCCAGAAGGTAGTTTCTCTTTTTAAAATAATGGTGCCTTTTGGGAATTCCCTGGCTGTCCAGTGGTTAGGACTTGGCTCTGACTGCAGGGCCCAGCCTCAAAACACAGCCAAAAACAAATAAATGATGCCTTTTGAAAAGCAGAGGTTTTTTATTTTGATTAATTTGTGGCCTATAGACTATTCAGTTCAGTTCAGTTCAGTCGCTCAGTCGTGTCCGACTCTTTGCAACCCCATGAACCACAGCACGCCAGGCCTCCCTGTCCATCACTAACTCCCTAAGTCCACGCAAACCCCTGTCCATCGAGTCAGTGATGCCATCCAGCCATCTCATTCTCTGTCGTCCCCTTCTCCTCCTGCCCTCAATCTTTCCCAGCATCAGGGTCTTTTCCAATGAGTCAGCTCTTCGCATCAGGTGGCCAAAGTATTGGAGTTTCAGCTTCAACATCAGTCCTTCCAATGAACACCCAGGAATGATCTCCTTTAGGATGGACTGGTTGGATCTCCTTGCAGTCCAAGGGACTCTCAAGAGTCTTTTCCAACACCACAGTTCAAAAGCATCAGTTCTTCGGCGCTCAGCTTTCTTCACAGTCCAACTCTCACATCCATACATGACCACTGGAAAAACCATAGCCTTGACTAGACGGACCTTTGTTGGCAAAGTAATGTCTCTGCTTTTTAATATGCTATCTAGGTTGGTCATAACTTTCTTTCCAAGACTATTACCCAGCAATAAAAATGAATAAAGTGTAAAATGGTGCAGCCACCTTGGAAAACAATTTCAAAATGTTAAGCGTAGAGTTACCGTGCTTGTGTTGTGCTTGTGCTAAGTCACTTCAGTCGTGTCCGACTCTGCGACCCCATGGACTGTAGCTCGCCAGGCTCCTCTGTCGATGGGATTCTCCAGGCAAGAATACTGGAGTGGGTTGCCATTTCCTTCTTCTGGGGATCTTCCCAACTCAGGGACTGAACCCTTGTCTCTTAGGTTTCCTGCCTTGGTTCTTTACCACTAGTATATGGGCAAGCAATTCCACTCCTAGGTATATTCCAAAAAGAATTGAAACATATCTTCACAGAAGCTTGCACAGGAATGTCCATAGCAATGTTATTCAAGTAACCAAAAAGTAGACACAAACCAAATGTCCATTAAGTTATAGATGTATAAACAAAATATGGTATATCCCTACCATGAAATATTATTCAGCCCTGAAAGTAATGATGTACTTATAGCCTGCTACAACATGGATGAACCTTGAAATGTTATGCTAAGTGAAAGAAGCCAGACACAAGGAACCACATATTATATGAGTCCATTTCTATGAAATGTCCAGAATAAGTAAATTCAAAGAGACCATAGCTGGACCAGTAGCTGGGGAGAAGGACAGGGGGGTGACTGCTAATGGGCACAGAGTTTCTTTTGAGGGTGATGAGAAGGTTACATTAGCTGTGATGTTTGCTCACCTCTGTGAATAAAAAGCAAACAAAACCATTGAATTGTAGACTTTAAAGGGTGAATTTTTTGGCATATGAATTATTCTCAATAAAGTTATTACAAGAAACAAACTGTTAATACATACAACTGTTAATACACACAACTGTTAATACATACAACATGAAAGTGAAAGTGAAGTCAGTCAGTCGTGTCCGACTCTTAGCGACCCCATGGACTGTAGCCTACCAGGCTCTTCCGTCCATGGAATTTTCCAGGCAAGAGTACTGGAGTGGGGTGCCATTGCCTTCTCCTAAACATACAACATGGGTGACTTTCAAAAACATGCTGAAAGAAGCCAGACACAATAGAGGAGTACTATGTGATTCCACATTGAGTTCTGGAACAGCAAAACCAATCTATAGTGATGGAAATCAGATCTGCAGTTGCCTGTGGCAGGGAGTGGGGAAAAGAGGGACAGTAAAGGGCACACAGGGAACTGGGGGAGGGAAATGTCCCCTATCTTGATTGGGGTGGGGAATACATGGGTGTACGCACTTGTTGTTGGAAAAGACCCTGATGCTGGGAAAGATTGAAAGCAGGAGAAGGGGGCGACAGAGGATGAGTCAGTTGGATGGCATCACCAACTCAATGGACATGAGTTTCAGCAAACTCCGGGAGATAGTGGAGGACAGGGAAGCCTGGAGTGCTGCAGGTCGTGGGGTCACAGAGTCAGACATGACTTAGCTACTGAACAACAACGCACTTACCAAAACTCATGAAACCGCGCACTAAGATATGTGCATTCAATTGTAAATTTTTACTTCAATAAAGTTAATTTAAAAAACATGTTCCAATAAAAAATAAAGTGTAGATTTCAGTCAGGCAATGGAGTCAGCAGTGCTTTCTGACCTTTCCCACATCATGACACCCTAAGGGAATGACAATGTAGCTCTTGGAGGGCATTTTATTTATTTATTTAAATATTTGGCTGCACTTTTTTTTTTTTTTATCTTTGGCTGTGCTGGGTCTTTGCTGCTGCTAGAGGGCTTTCTATTTGTGGCAAGTGGGAACTATTCTCTGGTTGCGGTGCTCAGGCTTCTCATTGCAGTGGCTTCTCTTGTGGAGCACGGGCTCGAGGGCTTCAGTAGTTGCAGCATGGGGCTTTGTTGCTCCAAGGCATATGAAATCTTCCCAGACCAGGAATCGAACACATGTTTCCTTCATTGGTAGGTGAATTCTTAACCACTGGATCACCAGGGAAGTCCCCGTGCCAGGTCTTACTTGCAGCATAGATCTCAGATATTGTTGAGGCTTGCAGGATCTTTTTCTTTATTCTTTTTTTAAGTTGCTGCATGTCAAATCTTAGTTGCAGCAGATTGAACCTGGGATTGAACCTGGGCCCCCTGCATTGGGAGTGTGAAGTCTTAGCCACTGGACCACCAGGGAAGTACCTATTTATTTATTTATTTATTTTTATTCACTTTTTTTTTATTTAGCTGCACTAGATCTTAGTTGCTGCACGCCAGATCTAGTTCCTGTGACCAGGGGTCGAATCCAAGCCCCCTGCATTGGGAGCACAGAGTCTTAGCTGCTGGACTGCCAGGGAAGCCCTTATTTATTTTTTAAAATTAATTTTCACTGGAGTATAGTTGCTTGGAGGTCATTTAGAGTCTTTGGTTAGCACACTTGGGACCCATGGCTCCCAGCCTGGGCTCTGGCTGCCATACCTGCTGGGGGCATCAAGGCCTGCCAGGAACAAGCTCAGGAAGCTCAAGTGAGGTGGTAAAGAGTAGACTCTGGGGTCAGACTGAAGAGGGTGAGGGAAAGTTACTGCTCTTCTGATGACTGCCTGTGTGACCTTGGACAAGTGACCTAATCTTTCAGTGCCTCGGATTCCTCATCCATGCAATCAGCATAGGAACAACACTGACTTTAAGAAATCATTGACATGATCAGATGAGATAATGTGTAAAAGTCCCTAGAATCTACCTGGCATGGGATAATTAATCAATTGGGACTATTTTCATAAGAGGGGACAAGAGCTACTGGACCGTTTAATGAGAATGTAAACATTTCCCTGACTGATAAACTTTCTTGTTCTGAAAAAATAGACTATTCTTTCAAATTTTACATCTTGGGCATTCTAAATGGAAATGAATCTCATTGTGCAATACAAATGAATCCCCAGCAGGGTCCAGCCTGGCACCAAGTTGTCTGGCATTACTGCAATGAATTTTCACTGTGCCTATCTGTCCTGGCACGTGTGTGTCTGTCCCTACCCTACCTCCCCTCCCAGTCTTCTGCTTCTCCATGGGGATCAGAGACAATCCCCAAATTTAGGGGGCACAACAGGAGAGGCGTTTGAGTGGGGGATTCCCCACCCCTTCCCTCCTCCCTCTTCTCCCCCTTCCATCTCCTGGCGCCGATAATCACCAGGCGGTCTGAGGCTAAGTGGTAGTTTTGCCCACAGTGGAGGGGCTTGGAAACCACACCCCTCCTGGGGCCCTCCTGGCCATTCTCAGCATCTCCATCTCCTCCATTATTGAGATGGGTCTGAAGGGGGCATGGTGTTTCCCATGGTGTGGGTGCCGGAGACAGCGAAGGACTGACAGAGGAACAGGTATGGGGGAGACAAGGAAAAGGCGGGCTACCAGTCAGACAGACAAACTGTGCTGAAGAGAAAGGTAAATGCTCAGACCAGGCAAGGGGAAAGGATGATCTCTTTTCCTGGGTGGGAGGTAGATCTATTGCTTTGCCACAGGACTGGCTAAACACTTTGCAGGCCCCAGTGTGAAGTGGAGAAGTAGGACCCTCCTTATTAAAAAAATTATTAAGAATTTCAAGACAGCAGTGACAGCAGAGCATGACACCAAGCACAGGAGCCCTTCTAAGTGTGGCCCCTTGTGCCAGCGCACAGGTCAAGGGCCAGGGAAGCCGACCCTGCTACCAGCTTCCCCTCTCCCTTTTGCTATCTGATGCTGGCGACAGTCACCTCCCAAGCCCCCAGCCATCTTCCCTGGCCTCTTTTCCTCCTACTGATCCACCGTACCCATCTTCCCCCTCCAACGTCCCTTTTAGGCCTGGATCCAGCTGCCCCTCCAGATCCAGACAGCAGCCCGGCTGTAGCCCCCATTGCGGCCGAGGGAGGGATACCATCCCTAGGGTCTGGTGCCTACTTCAGCAGGAAGGCCCGGCTCTCCTTCCGCCACCAGCTGCATGATGTAGCATCAGCCAACGACTCCACCGTCTGATGCGGGGAACCGGGGGCTGCACCTCCAGGCCTTGGCAACCTTCCTTCCCCACCTCATCTGAGCCCAGTGCCCTTCCCGCAGGACCCTCATGACCTTCCTATTAAACACATTGAGAGTTGCTTCTGAGTGTTGTGTATATGTGTGTGTGTGGTGTGTTTTGGAGAGGAGATGGGGACCACGACACCAGGCCTGTGTGATGGGGCTGAGGTGGGAAGTGCAGCAGGGTGGGAGTGAGGACACAGGAGTGGGAAACAGGAGGCACCTGATCTCCAGCAGAGGCCAGGTATGCTCAGTAGGTTTTCTGAAACCGAGCTTCAGAGCTGAAGGTGGTGAGACCAGTTTGGAGCGGTTAGTGGGTAGGCAGGACAGCAGATTGGGCTAGGGAGCATATTCATTTGATAAATACCAAATGTCCACTCCCTGCCAGGTATCAGTCAATTAAGCACAAGGAATTCTCTTCTCACTGAATTTGCTTTCTGGTAGGGGGAGGCAGATGATAAATAGCATGGTAATAGGAGACACTGAAATGTACTGCTGTGAAGAAAATAAACAGATAATGTGAGAGCAGGGCGGTGGTGTTTCTTAAAACTCAGGTTAGGAAAGGCCTTTCTGTGGAGGGATGGAGTTTGCAGGGTTGTGGAGTATAAGGGAAAGAGGAATCAAAGATGCTTTGAGACAGGGAAGACCGGGAGAACAGGTTTTGCAGAAAATCAAAACTTCTGCAGTGGTTATTTTAAGCTTGAGATACACGTTTGGGGTCAGAGATTCTTCACTTAATCCAGGACCTCACCACATTCTTAAGAAGCTTCCTCTGTACCCCCTGAAATCTTCCAGGGCAGGATTATGTTTTTTTGTTTGCTTTTGTTTTTTTGGCCGTGCCACTTGACTTGTGGGATCTTAGTTCCTAACCATGGGACCGCTAGGGAATTCCCCAAGGCGGGATAATATTCTAGAACCAGGTTTCCAAATGTGGCTCTCACAGTTCCCTTAGCCATTGACTGGAGAAACAGATGAGGGAAGACTGTCGGTCACTGTCAATGAGTACCACTGAGGCCTCTGGGTCCAGCCAGTCTTGCAGGGGCCAGAGTTCACTCCCGGTTTCCCATCAGAGGGACTGAAAGCTGACTTCCCATCACCCTCCCAAAGGAAAGGTGGTCGCTGGAGCTGACCCACAGCACTCCCAGTGGCCGCTCTCTCCCACTCGACATCAATCTTAAACCCATTTGCATCAAGGTCCACCTTCCACCCAAGAGCAAAAGAACTCACATTGCTGCTTCTTATGAGGTGACAGAGGTGAGTGTGAAGACAGGGGACATAAGCCTGGGTCGGAGATGTGGAATCATTCTGGCCTCATAGCCAGTAGCCTCCCAGGGGGCAGGCTGAAGGGAGGTGACTCCAGTCTCCATCAGAATTTTGAGTTCCACCTTGGGCTTGAATAGCAAGGTGAGTGGAACATCTGTGGAAAGCCCCTACATCAACCACACTCCTGTCACAAGCGCCTGGATACGGTAAAGAAAGTGTGAGGTATGATGGCCTGAAGAAGGGTCCATTCCAGCTCCCCAAGGGCAGTGATTTATACAAACAGGAATGGGCCAGACAAGCTCATGCTTGAGATCAAGGAAAGAACCCCAAAGCACACAGATTCTCACTGATGAACTGTTTATTGAATTTTGAATGGGGTATGTATGGGGTGTCTCATTATATCTTAGGATCTCAGGATTCAGAGAGGTGGTAAAGTGGCAACGGTGAATTTGGGAATCTGGTCTCCCAGAAGTACCTGCCGCTCCACCCCTGATTCTGCAATGGCTGCCAGGCGGATCACCCCTCCACTGGAGCCATCCCGCTCCATTGCCAAAGCGAGAGCTGTGGATAAAAGAAGAAAATTAGGTTAAGAGAAAAGTTAGGATCACAGTCAGATGCTGGGATCATGGCAAGGGAAGAGGAATGTTGACCTGGCTTGGGTAGGAAGATTTAGGCTCACAGACCCAGGAGCCCAAATTCTCACCATTGGCAGTGAACTGCAGGCATTCTTCCTTGGTCATGCCTTTCCGGTAGGTAGCATCCACATAGCCATAGATATAGGAGCTCCCAGAGCCCCCAATGGCAAAGGGCTGTCGTACCATCATACCCCCCATGGGCACCGAGTACACCTACCAGACAGAGAGAGAAGAATGTCATCATTTGTACAACACATATACATTCACCTGTCCATTGTGGGAGTGGTCTGTGAAGCGTTAATAGTAAGTGATGTAGAGACTGGAAAAAGAACTAGAAAATGGCTGGGGTGGGGAGAGACTGAAAGGCATGGCTCCAGCGTTCTGCGGGTGGTGGTGTCTGACCTGTCCCCCTTCTTGGGGGTCCCAGCCGGCAATGATAATTCCTGCCATCAGGTCTTCTCGGTATCGGTAACACATCTCCTTAAAGAGGCTGGCCGCTGTGTGCACCAGTGGAGGCTCATTCAGCTCAATGCTAGATGATGAAGAAAGTCATAGGGAAGACAGTGTCAGGACCTGGGAGTCAGACCATTCAGCCCCTCAGGTCCCAACTCCTTTCAGACACTTGCTCTTCCCCTGCCCACAAGTACCTGTGGAAACCAAGCTGATAAGTGACTGCGTCAGCTACTGCTTGGGTATCAGCTGCTGAGCCTGAGCGGCAGCAGAAAATACGGTCGTGAATAGGGGTCAGCTTGTCAGTCACTCGATTGGCAATGTACGACCTGCAGGATGGCAGAATAGTGAGGGAAGGAGCCCACCTGTCTCTCACTTCCATCTTTCACTATCCACTACCTCAACAGGAATTCCAGTATTCCCGAACCGTCTTCATCTAAACTGAAACAGGCTGGAAAACAAACTTTTGCAAGAATTTCACCAAAAGGTTTAGAGAAGTACAGAGTATTAAAAGATGGAACAAATCCTGATCTCCGGGGAGGGGAAAAATCTCCGTTCCCACAGCAGCCCAAGGAGGGGAAGGAAGGAAGGGAAAGATGGGAAGAAGATCTTTCACATAGCTGTCCTGAGCTCACCCAGTGGTTGTTCTGGAGTCAGCTCCTAGAACCACGCCCCCATCAAATTGCACGGCCATGATAGTGGTCTGGGAAAAAGGATAAAGGGGTGAGTCGGCCTCTCCATATTCTCCAGCACACACAAACTTCAATGATCCGTCTATCCAGTCCCCACAGTACGAGTTAAGTCGTGCGCCACCAAACCATCATCAAATCTCTTGGGGGAGGGGAGTGGTCTCAGTACCCCGCAGGGTATCATAATTGCAATCCTCAAATTCCCAAAGGCCCACCCTGGCCTTAAGCTTTCTTCCTACAAGATTCCAGAATCCCACGCTTCAGCCTACTTTCCACCTCCCAACACATCACTCCTGCATCCTTAGTATACCTTTCCCCCTGCCTGAGCGCATCGCACAGACCACCTCTCTCCTCCCGCCCCTTCAGTTCTCCCACCCCACTCCAGCGTTATCCTTCTATCTCTTCAAGCCTTGCGCATATCTCCTGAATCCCGAGTTCTTCCTTACCCCTGTGGAAACTTCCCGGTTCTCCCAGTCGGGGGCAATAGCCTCAGGCCCCCAAGCTGGTGCCGGCCTGGTTCCCCAGGCTGCTACTAAGGTGGCCGCCATCTTCCTCCTCCTGTATTGCCGCAAAGCAACTGTCGTAAAGCGCTCTGTCACTCTCTTAAGTCGTGCTCTGAGAACTTCTGGTTGACGGCAGAAGGAAAACGCGGCATAGGGAAAGTTCTTTTGCGACAGGGAGCGCTTGATGGCAGCGTGGCTGGCAAACAAACCAAAAAAACTCAACAGAAAAACCCGCAAACCGTGTGGAAAGACTACTTTCCTCTCGGTTCGGGCGGGACTGATAAATCTGATCGGAATTGCGGATCAAAGAACCTTCATTATAGACTTGTACATCTCCGGTTTAGAATGACCGCACTATGTTTTCATTTCTCTTAGTTATATACCTAGGAGCATATAGTGGGAATGAAATTGCTGGGTCATGTAGTAACTTTTTGTTTAACATTTTAAGGAACTTACAACTTTTGCACAGCAGCTGCCTCGTTTTACATTCCCATTAGCCGTGAATGAGGATTGCGATTTCTCCACTTCCTAATCGTTACTGAGCATGTTTAACTTTAGCTCTCTTAGAGGGTGTGAAGTGATAGCTTATGTAACATTGAGCATATTTTCATGTGCTGAATGACTATTTGCATATCTTTTTTAGAAAGTGCTTTGTCCATTTTAAAGTTGGATTATCTTTTTACTGTTGAGTTATTAATTTAAGAGGGCTTTTGTTTTGTCTTCTTCATGAGCAAAACATCAAACTTTTTAAAATAGGCTTTTAAATTTATTTATGTGTTGGCTGCACCTCGTGATTTGCAGGATCTCAGTTCCCTGACTAGGGTTCACAGCAATGAAAGCCCCAAATGCTAACCACTAGGCCACTGCTGCTGCTGCTAAGTCACTTCAGTCGTGTCCGACTCTGTGCAACCCTATAGACGGTAGCCCACTAGGCTCCCCTGTCCCTGGGATTCTCCAGGCAAGAACACTGGAGTGGGTTACTAGGCCACTAGGGAACTCCCAACATCAAACTTTATAAAAAATTGAAGTATAGTTGATTTACAATATTGTTTTAGTTTCAGGTGTATAGCAAAGTGATTAAGTTATGTAAATATATTTTTTTCCATCATAGACTATTATAAGATATTAAGGATACTTCCCTGTGCTATTTACTTGTAATTTGGCTGCACTGGGTCTTAGTTGTGGCATGCAGGATCTAGTTCCCTGATTAGGGATCGAAACCAGCCCCCCCTGCACTGCAAGCACAGACTCTTAGCCACTGGACCACCAGGGAAGTCCCCTTCATTTTCCCCCCCTTCATTTTTAATATAGATATATATACCTACACATTTTCTTCTGAGCACTTTTGATGCTACATCCCAAGTTTTGATGTGCTTTGTTTTCACTTTCCCTAGTCTCAGAGTATTATTCTTGGAGTGGGGGAGAAAAAGTATTTTCCTGGTGATTTCTTCTGTGACCTAGTGTTTGGTTAAAAGTGTGCTTTTTACTTTCCACATATTTGTGAATTTTTCAAATTTCCCTTTACTATTGATTTCTAATTTCATTTCAGCTTAGTTGGAGATTTTGTGACTTCAACCTTTAAAAATATTTTGAGACTCTTGCGGCCTACTCTGTGGTCTACTCTGGGATTGCATGTGTGCTTGAGAAGAATATATATTTGACTGTTTTTGTGTGGAGTGGTCCTCCTATGAACTTGTCATACTATTTCTACATACTTCAGCTGGAGCTGGGGTTTGAATTGAAAATATGACCCTGACACAGCCTCGCTTAAAATTAACTCTCAAGATATAGTCTCCCATCTCTATAATAGTTTATAAGGGGCTTTGTGAACTTGCTCCTGCCCACCTGATTGTAATCACATCTCCTCTTTTAGTATTTTTTGTTGTAGTAAAATATAAATAATATAAAATTTAGCATTTTAACCATTTTTGGTGTACAATTCAATAGCATTAAGTACATTTACATTGTTGTGCTATCCCCTCTTTTCTTTTTGACACTCTTGACTGCAATCATCTGAACTATTTTTAGTGCTTCCTCATACATTCATTCATCAAAAAGCCGTTGAATGTCTGCTAGGTGCCAGATACTGTTGGAGGCACTGAAAGTACATCTGGGAACAAAGTAGACAAATTCCTAGCCCCATGGAACTTTCTATTGGGGGAGACAAAAAAAAAAGTACAATATATAGTATGTTAGATAGTGAATTATACTAAGAAGAAAAACAAAGCAAGGAAGGGAGATAGGAAGTGTGTGTGTGTGTGTGTGTGTGTGTGTGTGTGTGTGTGTGTTGAAATTTTAGAAAAAATAATCAAGGCAGGTTTCACTCAGGATACATGTAAATAAAGACCAAAAGGAAGGAGGGAAGTCATTTGTATATATTGGAGAAAAGCATTCTGGACAAGAGAAGAGCAAGTACAATGGTCCTGAGGTAGGATCTGACATATTGTTGTTGCTGTTTAGCTGCTAAGTTGTATTTGACTTTTTCGACCCCCAAGGACTACAGCACGCCAGGCTTCTCTGTCCATGAGATTTCCCAGGCAAGAATACTGGAATGGGTTGCCATTTCCTTCTCCAGGGGATCTTCCCAGCCCAGGGATTGAACCCGAGAATCCTACGTTGGTAGGCAGATTCTTTACCACTGAGCCACCAGGGAAGCCCCTGCTTGACACATTCAATGGATATTGAGGAGATCAGTTTGGTTAGTGCAATCAGATCACAGAGGACTTTTGAGAAACTTTTCATCCTTCTCAACTGAAGATATGATCCAGAAAATCTTCTGCTTAAGTTTTTTAAAGTTTTAATCTAAGTGCAATAGGAAGCCATTGGAAAATGTTAAGCAGGGAAGGGACATGATATGCTCTACATTTTAAAGATCACTGTGTCTGCTTTATTGAAAATATGCTGTAGGGAAGCAAAGTATGGGAGAGAGAAACAAGAGCTATTGCAACAATCCAAGTGATAGATAAAATTGACTTGATAGGTGGGTAGCAGTGGAGATAGTAAGAAATAGAATTTGACAAATTGGAGGTGGGTATGATGAAAGAGAAACCAGAGTCTGGATGACCACAAGGTTTTTTAGCTTAAGGACGTAGAAGAATGGAATTGTCATTTACTGAGGTAGTGAGGACTATGGAGCATTTTAGGAGGAGAGGATATCGGAAGCTCAGTTTGGGACTTGTTAAGTTTGCTATGTCTAGTTGAAATTCACATGGAGATATGGAATAAGGACGAGTATATATAGTATTCTGGAATCCAGGGGAAAGTGGGTTGCAGTTATAATTTGGGAGTTATCAGTGTGTAACACTGGAGTCAACAAACGAACATTATTGAGCTGGGCGCCTGCTTGACGTGAGTCAAGACGCACAGGTTTTAGCCTTGGGTAGCTGACAGGAAAAGGTGTCATTTATTGAGATAGGAAACATAAGAAGAGGTGCGGTTCTGGGATGAGGTGACTGGATCCGTGTAGGATGTATTGCATTTGCGGTGTCTGTGGAGATGTCCGGGAAAGAGTTGGCTTTATGGGGGCTGGAGCTCAGGGGATAGGTCTGGACTGGAGACGTGGCATGTAGTGGACAAGTGAAGCTATAGGAATGACTGAGACATGTCAGGGGTAGCGAGTCTCTCGGCGGCGGGGAATAGGAATAACACATCTTCATCTTCCCGCATCTATTTTTTCCATTTCCCTTAAGCGCCTGCCATCATCGCACGAAACGCCCTAAGTCGACGGCTATCAGAGAATCGCCCCACTGTTTTTATTCCCCACTGTTCCTCCCTCCTCCCGGAGATTACAGATAGAGGAAGAGGCTAAAACCCCACCCAAGCCGGCTTGGTGACGTCACCACGGAGGCGGGGTGACCATGCCCCTGGCGCCGAGAGGCCAGCCGAGGGCTCAACCCCAGCTGCACCGACGCCTCACGGGTGTGCTTGCTTTCTTTCGCCAGCAGGCATCAGGCCAGCTCAAGCAAGCCGCGCTCGGCCAATAAGCCCTGGGTACGGTTGTAGACGTCCTCCAGGGTGCCCGCGGCCCGGGCCAGCGCGGACCTCGCCTCCGTCTCTCTGGCTCTGGGACACATCAGCTCGAGTAAGCGGCCGCGATCCGGGAAAGCGAGGAATGCGAGGTGGGCAGCCTGACGGACGAGCCAGGGGTGATGCGGAGCCAGGGCCGTACCATAAGCGTCCCTGCACTGAACGCCGGCGTCCGGGCCTCCGATCATCCCGGTCGCCACTCTGTGGAGGCAGAGCTGGGACCAGTGCAGCGCACGGTGCAGCAGGAGCATCGTTACCGAGCCCGAAGCCTCGGCCGAGGGCGGTGGGGCGATCTCGGGCCGCTCCCACGCCACCATCGTCCCCAGGGACGTGTAGTGCGCGGCCTCTGGGCCGTGCACCAGAGCTTCGAGGGCTGTCACTTTGACGGAGGCCTCGCTTGTGGCGAAGGCGAAGATGGAGCCGAGGGGAGTTAGGAACCTGTGTGTGTGTGATAGTGGGAAGGGTAGGAAGGTTTGAGAGAGGGCGATGGAGCCACCAAGAGGTGGGGACCGGATGGGAGGAGAGAGATCACTCACCTGACTAGCTCCCTCCATCCTGCCAGGTACTGTGACAATTCCACGTCCCTTTCCGGGTTCAGACTGGCGCGGAACGGCCTCATCATACGGCCCAGCATCCCCTGGGGTCCCAGACACTGAGGCTCTTCCCATTCCGGGCCCTCCAGGGGTCCCGACTGTTGCTGGACCTGCAGGTTGGATTTGAGGGGATCGGGGTGGGAGCAGAACCCCTAGCTTGCTGGGCTCGCCAAGCAGCCCATTTGGGCTCTGAAGAAATTATTCCTTAGATCTAGCTGGTGTTCCTCTGGCTGGACTCTCAGCTTCTGACGGGAGAGGGGAGAGTAGGAGGAGGGCCTGCCCTTCATCAGATCCTCAGACTGGTCCACTTCCCCCTTCTCAGGACCCCTCCAGGAGCTCCCAGTTCCAGCCCTGCCGGTAGCGTACCTGGAAAGGCGGCGGCCCCTCCGCAATGCAGGACTGCGTCCCAGATCCGCAGCCTGAGAGGGGGAGGCGGGACAGAGCGGTGAGGGCCTGAGGTGAGGCCTTAGGTCCCCAGGGCCTGGAATCCCCGGTTCCTCCCAGAGCAGGTGGGAGAACGGGCTACTCACGAAGGTTCCGAGCCCAGAGATAAACAAGCAGTAGCGTGAAGACAGCAAGAGGAATTGTGCTGTGCAGCCAGCGCCGAGGGATCTGCCGCGGCAGTGTGACCCCCATGGCTGCGGCAGGGACCACCTCCCCCTTGCCAGCCGCTAACTGGGCTTTGTCCCTCCACCTCCAGGAGGGGAGAGAAGCTGCCGTGCCTGAGATGCAAAGAGTTAATTATTAACCTACCAAGGCCCCTTCCCCTGTGCCCTTTGCCCCAGAGGGCAGCATCAGAGGGTTGAGGGACTGGAATGAAGAGAATTTAGGAGATTCGGTAGCAGTGACACATCTCTTACATTTCCCTTCCCTGAAGGCTGGGTGGTAGTAAGAGGCAGCCTGGGTACTGTGAAGAGAGGCTGAGGTCAGAAGCAGGTCCCCCACGGAACAATGGTGAGCCTTAAGCTGACTCTGGGCTTGAGTTCCTCCACTGTAAATTGAGGATAATAATAGGTTCTTTTGCAAGGCCTCATGTGAGGATTAAATGATATCATATGTGCAAACGCTGTAAATGGAAAAGCTTACCACAATTGCTCCATAAATCTTACTTTTTAAGTTCAGCATGGGGCACCTGGGATCCAGGGAACACCCGCTTCTAAATTATCCTATCCTCATGCACGTGTGCTAAGTCACTTCGGTCCTGTCCGACTCTTTGTGACATGATGGGCTGTAGCCCACCAGGCTCCTCTGTCCATGGGGATTCTCCAGGCAAGAATACTGGAGTGGGTTGCCAGGCCCTCCTCCAGGGGATCTTCCCAACCCCCAGATCGAACCTGCATCTCTTATGTCTTCTGCATTGGCAGGCAGGTTCTTTACCACTAGCACCACCTGGGAAGCCCCATCCTATCCTCAGGGGAACTTGGCTTGAGCTGGAAGCCTGATGTCTCAATTATATACTTTAGGCTGTCTCCTTTTACATTTGTTTAATTCTTTAAACCTCCAAAATGATTCCTCAGTCAAACCAACCTTTATAAATACCTCCACATGCCAGGCCCTGTACTAGGCCCCAGGAATAGAAATGTGCCTTTCCAGAGCTCAAGGTGCAATGAAGAATTTATCATCTGTCTCTCCAACTGGGATGTGAGCTCTGATGAAGACAGGGGCCTTTTCATGTTTGCTACTCTATTTACAGCATTTAGAATATTGCCTGAGATACAACACATTGTTTCTAAATAAGTATGTATTAATAAAGCACAGGAATGTGCTTGAGGGGCAGGCCAATGAGGGTTGGTACTACTCCCCACTGGTGGCTTAGACTGTAAAGTGTCTGCCTGCAGCAGGAGACATGGGTTCGATCCCTGGGTCAGGAAGATCCCCTGGAGAAGGAAATGGCAACCCACTCCAGTACTTTTGCCTGGAAAATCCCATGGACGGAGGAGCCTGGTAGGCGACAGTCTATGGGGTCCCAAAGAGTTGGACACGACTGAGTGACTGAGTGACTTCACTTTCTTTCCTTTTTCACTACTCCCCACAACAAACCTGAGCGTTTTTTTTTTTTTTGCTTTGTTTTTTTCGAATTAGGAGTCCCCCTGGTGGTCATAGAGGGGAAAACATTGAGGGAAAGGATACAGGAAGAAATGGAATAAATAGCATCTCTTGTCCTCAGCCACCTATCCATAAACTTATTAGACTTCTTCCTGTCTCTGTGTACAACAGACTGGTTCCAAATAGGAAAAGGAGTACGTCAAGACTGTATATTGTCACCCTGCTTATTTAACTTATATGCAGAGTACATAATGAGAAACGCTGGGCTGGAAGAAGCAAAAGCTGGAATCAAGATTGCCAGGAGAAATATCAATAACCTCAAGATATGCAGATGACACCACCGTTATGGCAGAAAGTGAAGAGGAACTAAAAAGCCTCTTGATGAAAGTGAGAGAGGAGAGTGAAAAAGTTGGCTTAAAGCTCAACATTCAGAAAGCTAAGATCATGGCATCTGGTCCCATCACTTCATGAGAAATGGATGGGGAAACAGTGGAAACAGTGTCAGACTTTATTTTTATGGGCTCCAAAATCACTGCAGATGGTGATTGCAGCCGTGAAATTAAAAGACGTTTACTCCTTGGAAGAAAAGTTGTGACCAACCTAGATAGCATATTTAAAAGCAGAGACATTACTTTGCCAACAAAGGTCTGTCTCATCAAGGCTATGGTTTGACCACTCGTCAGTGGCCATGTATGGATGTGACAGTTAGACTGTGAAGAAAGCCGAGTGCCGAAGAATTGATGCTTTTGAACTGTGGTGTTGGAAAAGACTCTTGAGAGTCCCTTGGACTGCAAGGAGATCCAACCAGTCCATCCTAAAGGAGATCAGTCCTGGGTGTTCATTGGAAGGACTGATGTTGAAGCTGAAACTCCAATACTTTGGCCACCTCATGGGAAGAGTTGACTCATTGGAAAAGACCCTGATGCTGGGAAGGATAGGGGGCACGAGGAGAAGGGGACGACAGAGGATGAGATGGCTGGATGGCATCACTGACTCGATGGACATGAGTTTGGGTAAACTCTGGGAGCTGGTAATGGACAGAGAGGCCTGGCGTGCTGTGATTCATGGGGTCGCAAAGAGTCAGACACGACTGAGCGACTGAACTGAACTGAACTGTCTCTGTGTACAGTTTATTTTGAGGGAGAGAGGTGTCCCAGATTCTCAAGGAGTCAGGACTCCAACCACTCACACGATGCTTCCTAGCTCCCATAGTCCATGGATTCTTTCTTACCCTGTCTCACTCTGATGCTCTCTCACATCCTGGAGGTCCCTGGGGTCCCTGTCCCCTGGGATTCTGGAACCATCACTTCCATCCCTAGCCTTGGGTTCCCCATTTCCCAATGCTGGAACGTTCCCAGGTTTGCTGCCTGTGACCTTAGGCAAATTGTTTGCCATTTTGCAGCCCCAGTTCCCTCATCTGCAGAATAGGAAGGGTAATTTCCACCGCCTAAAATTGTTTTGTGGATTAAATAAAATATGCCTACAAAACGCAAACCATGATTCTTGGTTTAAAGTTTGTTAACGTTGTGTAAGTGGGTGGTTTTTCAAGTCGGTTCTTGCTGCCCCTCCTCCTCTGGCACTGGGCTGAGAGTCAAGTCTGTAGGCTTCCCGAGTGGACTGGATTAGTTTTGAATTTCACTTAATCCGGGTGGCCCTTCCGCAATCCGAGCCCTCTTAAAAGCAAAGGTTGCTTTTAAGCCTGCTAAGAAGCCTAGGCTCACCGAGGCTGCAGGATGGAGCTAGGAGCAGGAGCCAAACTGCCGCCGCTGCTGCTGCTGCTGCTGCTGCGGACCACTTGCTTAGGGTACACAGGAGCAGATGGCTATATGTTGGTCATCGAGGTGACCAACGGGGGCCCCTGGGGCGACTGGGGTTGGCCTGAGATGTGTCCTGACGGATTCTTCGCCAGCGGGTTCTCGCTCAAGGTAGGGACTCATGCCTCGGTCTCGGAGGGGACCCCAGAGTCGAGGGTGGCAGTCTTCTGACTCGTCGTCTGTCGCCCAGGTGGAGCCCCCGCAAGGCATTCCTGGCGACGACACGGCCCTGAACGGGATCCGGCTGCACTGCACGCGCGGGCAAGCGGATCTCAACGCGCAAGTGATGGAGTCCCAGTCTGGAAGGTGGGGGGCAGGGGCCGAGGATCCCCTAGGGCCGGCGTATGCCCCTTACCCTCGGTTACACACATCTCCTCCCCTCCCGACGGGCAGGTTCTTCCAGGACGTTTAGACCTGGGAAGCGGGTGGGAGACCACCCCCTCCCACCCCCCTCCACTCCACCCCACTCCACCCCTCGGTGGAGGTCAGGTGACTGAGCACCTGGCGGGGAAGCCCCCGAGGCCTGGGTCGGGCTGGAGGTGGGTAGGGGGCGCCGCGGAGCCAGTGCGTCTTCGCTTCCCCCGCAGGTGGGGATCGTGGAGTGAGCCGCTGTGGTGTCCCGTCGGCGGCTTCCTGGTGGCTTTCTCGCTTCGCGTGGAGGCACCCGTGACCTTCGGGGACAACACAGCTGCGAACAACGTGCGCTTCCTCTGCTCCGACGGCACGGAGCTGCAGGGGCCGGGCCTGACCTGGGGAGACTTCGGACACTGGAGTGAGCCTTGTGCTAAAGGCATATGCGGCTTGCAGACCAAGATCCAGCAGCCTCAAGGCTTTGGCGACGACACTGCCATCAACGACGCACGCTTTTTCTGCTGCCGCAATTGACACCATCGCCGTCCTCTCCCAGCCCCAAGCCTCGTCCCACCTCCGCTATTAAAGCTGCTCTCTCTTGGCTTTGGTCTGGCTTGTTTTAGGGATGAGGGATGGGAAACTGCGTCGCCCCCTGTTCCTCTTAACCTGGCATTGGGCCAGGCCCAATTAGGGTTTGGTCTCAGAAGTCTGGGCTTCCCTGCTGGCTCAGACAGTAAAGAATCCGCCTGCAACGCGGGAGACCTGGGTTCCACCCCTGGGTTGGGAAGATCCCCTGGAAGAGGGCATGGCAACCCACTCCAGTATTCTTACCTGGAGAATTCCCATGGACAGAGGAGCCTGGTGGGCTACAGTCCGTGGGGTCGCAAAGAGCCAGACACGAATGAGCGACTAAGCACACTCAGAAGTCCAGGGCAAGCTACTGAAAGTTATCGACCCATACATAGTTCAGGGGGAAAAAAAAAACCCGCACTTAAACAGATTTTGATTACAGGTTGAGGAAGTCCTTGCTTTTCTGACAGCCTCTGTAAACACATCATCCCCATTAAGAGCCCAGGTTGTTTCCTTTCTGAACTACCAGTGACCCCAAATTAAGTGACAATGCTATATTGCCTTAAGGCTTCATTTTCTAGAACTTAGGAGACTAACATGTCTTTTCCACGGTGCCTGCTCAGTCACTCAGTGGAGTCCAACTCTATGACCCCATGGGCTGTAGCCCGCCAGGCTCCTCTGTCCAGGGGATTTCCCAGGCAAGAATACTGGAGTGGGTTGCCATTTCCTCCTCCAGGAGATCTTCCCAGTCCAGGGATAGATCTTCCACATCTGCTTCGGCAGGCGGATTCTTTACCACTGAGCCACCTGGGAAGCCCGTCTTTTCCATATGTTTCCTTTTCTTCCCCCTACAAAACTCAAACAGTGGCTTTTCTGTATATTGAGTCCTATTAAGTGTCCTTGTCCTTGCTGCCCTCTCTGCCTGGACTCTCCCAACAGTCCAGATGATTAGCCCATCCACCAGATTTCAGGTCCAATTTTTCTTTCTTGGACTTTCTCTTATGAAAAAGGTCATGCGTAAGTCAATATCTATCCCCATTACTTCCGTGTTTTTAAAAAGTGCTTATCACCAACTGAAATAATCTACTGCCTCCTTTAAAAACTGCCTATCTTCTACGCCCTGGAATGTTAAATTCTTTAAGAGCACAGAACTTGCCTGTCTTGTTTATAGGGTACTTTCAGCGCACCAACAGCTCAGTAACTATTTATTAAGAAAATAGCAAGCAAGGTGTAAGAGCCCCAAGCAACGGTGTACCTGGAGGCCTTCGGAAACTCCTTGTATAAGGGCACAGTCTGAGACGCAGAAGCGAACTCTAAATACTCTAGTTTATTCCAGGGTGGGGGCAGGTCAGGAGGGTATCCAGGAGCGACGGACCAGGTGGGTGGAGCCTCACTGAGAGGAGCCCTGCGGAAAGGATAAAGTGAGGACAGGACACAGCCAGGGAGAAAATAGGTTTCCTTGCCAGCTCCATCCCACACCGTCCCACCTGCTTCTTCCTGCAATCGCCACAGAGGACACCAATGGACGCGTTCACCAGCTGCACCCCACAGAGCAAGATCTCCAGGCACGATGCGGCCACCAGCAACGAGAAGAGCGTCACGTTCCAGAGGACCACATCGGGCGGCTCCACGCACAAGTTCCATTGCGTGCGGTTGAGCAGGTAAGAGCCTCTGCGGGTGGGGCAGGGTCACGCGAGGGCAGGAGGTCACGCGGAGCGCCCCACCTCCCCGCAACTCGGGGCTCCTCGCCCCGCGCAGGCGCCGAGGGGGATATGCACAGAGCTCGTTTGGCCCACGAGGAGGAAGCTATCTCGAAGCCGAGTCCGGCCTAGGTTCCCTGGTCCACGTGGGAAAGGCAGGTGAGCAGAGACAGAGAATGGGGCAGGGGCGCGAATACAGGCTAAGCCTTACGCGGTGTCTTGGAAGTGGTAATCCCAGGAGCCGTTCATTAAGCACTGTGGTCCAATTCGAAGCCCGGTGCCCGAGACCGAGAGGCAGTAGATGGCGCCAAGCAACCCGATAGCTGAGCAGAATACTGAGCGCAGCATCTACATGCACAGTGCGAGGAGAGGTGAGTTGGCCCGTCCCCTATCTACTCGTGGGCAAACCGCGCCTGGCCCCGCCCCCCATCTTTTCCAGTGTCGTTAAAAATACACTTCCCGTCAAACCCCGGGGCTGGAGTTCTGCTTAATCCTAAGAGCCGGTGGCCACGGATTTTCATGGGGGTTGTAGTCCCCTCTGGTCAGGCCCACTGAAGCCTAATATTTGTCGGTGCGAGGGAGGGGTGAGATGGAGCTTAGGACTCTGCAGAGGTGTCATGAAGCTGGGAATTCAGTAGAGGGACCATGGCTTTAGATGTGGTTCTCCGAAGGCCGGTTCAAAGACCGAAGCTGAATCCTGTCTTTATTATTATTTTTAAAATTTACTAGTTTTTTAAAGTTGCGTCCTATGGCATGTGGTATCTTATTTCTCTCCTACCAGGGATCAAACCTGGGCCCCCTGTGTTAGGAGCACAGAGTCTTAACCACTAGACCACCAAGAAAGTCCCTTGGTGAGCCTCGTCTTAATTTGGATCTTACCCTGCAGCGATTTCCACAGCAGCCTGCACCACAACAGCCTTTGCCCCCGGCCCGGACGGCGGAAATTCCCGGACACAGTACCTGTTGGAGGAGAGTCGATGTAATAGCAAGGCCTGCAGGTGCCCAGCTTGCATCAATGATTACCTCCTCCTGGAAGCTTCCTGTGATGCTTTCAGCCCTTTGAATTATAAGGAGACCTTATCTCTACTTCTCCTGCAGCACTGTGGGGCTCTGCTTTAAGTTTATCTGTATTTATGTGCCTACTTATCTCTGTCCAGACTGTAGCCTCCAGGAGGGTAGGGCCCCAATATCCTTATATCTCCCATAAATCTCAGTATATAGTAGGTGCCCAAGTGAATGGGAATCAGGAAGCCTGGGTTTAATGCTAAATTTGTGCTCACTTCAGACTCCATGAATTGATTCATCTCTCTGGGTCTCAGTTTTGTCCTCTGTAAAATGGGTCTGCGTGCCTCCCATGGCTGTTGTCAGGATTTAATGAAATAACAGGTTGACTTGATGTCAAGACTAACTCAGAATAAATGGTCAATAAGTATAAAGTCCCTTGGCAGCAGGAAAGAATAGTGGTGTTGGAGTGTCTGGTGAACTGAGATTATGATGGAGGGTAGAGGAGTATCTAAGTGAAGACTCTGATGGGAAGGGTGGGAATCCTCAAGATACAACTCTGATCCTGTCTTTCTTTCTCCTATGGTCTTCCTCAGAGAGCTCACCCCCTCCCAGGGCATCAGCTGCTGCTTCTAGTAATAGTTGTCTCCTAAATCAATACCTTCAAATTCAGATCTGACTGCCTGAAGGGTATGTTCATTTGTATGTCTTGGTTTTAACTCAAGTTCATCCAACCTCATACTGACTTCACAGTTTATTCCCCCCCAAATTCATCTCTCTTTGGCTTTCTTGTCTCCATCAGTGGAAATATCCTCCAGGTCACCCAGTCCTGAAAACTTGAATCCTCTATACTGAGCCAGACCTCAAGTCCTTCAGTGGCTCTTGAATCTGTCAGTCCTTTCTTCCACCCAGTCAGTTCCCAGTCACCTCCCACAAGAAGGATGTGCTCATTCTCTCTATTGGGTTCCCATATCTCTTGCCCTATGCCCATACTCAATCCTACATTGCTATTATCAGATTTTTTTTTTTTTTGACTGCAATGGGTCTTAGTTTCAGCAAACGGATCTTTGATCTTTGGTTTGGCATGCAGAATCTTTAGTTTCAGCTTGATCCCAGTAGGGATCAAACCTGGTTCCCCTGCATTGGGAGTGCAAAGTCTTAGCCACTGGACCACCAGGGAAGTCCTGCTATCACCAGATTAAACTTAGCTTTCAACTGATCTTTTCCCTGATCCAATCCCTTAGAGTCTCCTCAAAGAGTAGCCTGTCAAGACTGGACTCTATGAAGGTGTCTGAGGTGCCCTCCCTTTGGCTTCAGCCTTAGCTTTGTTGCACCCAACCAGGTTCTTTGCTTATCTCTCATCTCTATAATTCTGCATCTGTCTGGATCTTTGCCTCCCTGTCTTCCTTGTCCATCTCACACCAACAAGGCAACATTTGGGTCTTCTCCAAGAGAGAGGCTGAGAGCTTTAGTTCCATTACATCATCCACAGCAACCTTACAGAAACACCTGCAGAGTTGAGTGAACTTTCCTCTAGACACTCTTCCCTCTTCCTTGTCTCATGGCAGGTCTGGGGCCAGAGCTGGCCCCCTTGCTTAGCCTGTCTGGTTATATCACTTACTCAGAGGCTCTTGGACCCAGAGACACCTGGATTTATCTTTTGGATTTACCGACTTCAAATGACTTCCTTGTTTGTGATTTTTTAAAAGTTTGTGTATTTATTTATTTGGCTGTGCCAAGTCTTGGGCTTCCTAGGTGGCGGTAGTGGTAAAGAACCTGCCTGTCAATGCAGGAGATTGTAAGAGACATGGGTTTAACCCCTGAGTCTGAAAGATCCCCTGGAGGAGGGCCTGGCAACCCACTCCAGTATTCTTGCCTGGAGAACCCCATGGACAGAGGAACCTGGTAGGCTACAGTCCATAGGGTCACGAAGAGTCAGACATGACTGAGTGACTTAGCATGCACGCCAGATCTTAGTTGCAGCATGCAGGATCTTTTAGCTGCATCATGTGAACTCTAGTTGCGGCATATGGGATCTAGTTCCCTGACTGGGGATTGAACCTGGGCCCCATGCATTGATAGCATAGAGTTTTAGTCACTGGACCACCAGGGAAGTCCCTAATTTTTGCTTTTTTAGCAAAAGTGTTTGTTTCCTTTTGTTCTCTGAGCTCCTTTGTCTTACTCTCTGCTCTCTCTTTGTCTCAATGAAAAGAGGTAATTGAAGCAGGAGGAAACACTGAGTTTATAGCTTGGGTCTGTTTACTTTTCTCCATCTCCATGGCCACTGAACTTGTCCACGCCACTGTTATCTCTCCTGGACAACTGTAGTGACCTCAGTTGGTCTTCCTGCAGCCACTGCTGACCTCCTACTGTCCACTGTCCACCCAGCAGCCAGCCATATCCAACAGGATATGGAGCAGTTAGAACTCTCATACTTTACTGATGGGAATGCAATTGTTATAAGTACTTCAGACAACTCTTTGGTGATATCTGTTAGCACTGAATATTTGCATACCTTAAGACTCAGCAGTTTTACTCTGTAGGTATCTATCCAATAGACATGCAAACATACATTCACCTAAAGACATTTACAGGAATGTTTAGAGAACATTATTTGGAATAAATCCAAGTTTGGAACTATCCAAATATCCATCAACAGTAGAATATTTAAATAAATTGTGGTAATATTTACACAATGGAATGCATAAGAAATAATAAACTACAGCACTGTGTACTAATATGGATGAAACTCACAAACGTATGTAATTTTGATCTGAAGAAGTCAGAACAAAAGTGTCCACAGTGTAGGATTCCATTTATATAAAGTGCTAAACAGACAAATCTAACCTCTGGGGTAGAAGTCACGATAGTGGGGCCCTTGGCAGTGTGGAGTAGGGCCTGGTGGAAGGCCTGTCTCGGATTCTTGTAATGACTCAGATCTTGATCTAAGTGCCCAGAACATAAGTGTGTCCCTTTTATAAAAATTCACTGAACTGTATATTAAGGATCTGGGCAGTTGTCTGTATGACTTTTAAAAAAGCTAAAAAGTCCTTCAGTAGTTTACTGTACGCTTACAATATAATTCAAATTCCTCACTGTGCTTTTGCAGGGGTATAGATGCTCTGGCCTCTGCCCACCTCTGATCTCACCTGCTTCCCAGAAGCAGGCTGGTGAGATTGTGGGGAGGTGGTGTTGGTTTGGGCTGGCAAAGGGGTGTGATGTGACAGGGAGTGAGTAAGTAGGGCTGGGAGGAGTGTGATGTCTTGGAGAGGGTTGAGGTTAGAGGTATGGAGTGGAGTCCAATTGCCATAAATCCATGCAGAAGGCAGAGTAGGAAAAAAGGCCCGGGAGGGGGATGGTGAGAGGGGTGCTTAGTCTCTCAGTCATGTCTGACTCTTTGTGACCCCATGGGCTGTAGCCTGCCACGTTCCTCTGTCCATGGGAATTCTCCAGGCAAGAATACTGGAGTGGGTTGCCAGGCCCTTCTCCAGGGTATATTCCCAACCCAGGTCTCCCTCATTTCGGGCAGATTCTTTAGCATCTGTGCCACCAGGGAAGCCTTGGTAAGAGGGGATTGTTGTATAAAGGAGAAGAGATGTCCCCATTTAGCGAACAGAGCTGTGGTCAGTGAAAGAAACAAAGATTAAGCATTCCCCTAGAGAATTTCATCAGTCAGCCCTCCTGAGAAGTGGGGAACAGTGCGGGGGATAAATCTTTGGCTTCAGGCCATAAAGATGTTAAACTCACTTGACAGTCCAAAAAGGTCCCCTTGGAACTTCCCTGGTGGTCCAGTGGTTAAGACTCGGTGCTTCCACTACAGGGAGCACGGGTTCAATCCCTGGTCGGGGAACTAAGATCCCGCATGCCGTGCGGAGCACAAACAAAAAAGTTCCCCTACACAGGGAGGGGTTGGCAAATAGGGGTTAAGAAATCCGAGAAATCTGTGTCTCCCCTTCCCCCACTTCTCCTGACAGGTCCTGGTCTCCAGGAAGCGACGGGGACCTCTTTTCCACCACACTGACCTAGGTTCTGAGTTTATTGTTAGTGCCCAGCGCGTGGTGGGCATCCAGAAATGTTGGACAGGGAGGTGGAGGAGGTGACACTGAGCTGATAGGTAGAATGACTGACCTGCGACATCGCTACCTGGCTCCAGACACTGTACTATCACTGTAAACCGCCCCCCCCAGCCCATTATTATCTTAACCTGATAACCTTCCAGAGAACCAGCTGTTCTTTCTGTCTCAACCCTTGTCATGAGGTGTTCCCAGTGTCTGCTCAGCAGTGGGGACGGGGAAGGGCTGGGAGGACATACTCCCTACCCAGGAGGCAACAGTTGAGAGCAGTGAGGCTCCTTCCTTCTCGTTCCCCTCAGACATTCAACTCAGGACCCCAGGGCTGAGCAGCAACCCTATGCAGTGCTCAGTGTCTGGGGGCAGGCTGGACAGGCTCCCGGTCCCCACCAAGCCACCACCATCCTTTCCCCTTACTCCCTCCTGTTTCTGGTCAGGACCCCGGAGAATGGTGCCCCCTCCCCTGGCCCGAGTGCCCTGGCCAGCCCTCTCACCATCAGGCCCCCGCCAACGAAGCCAGCCATGAGCCAGACTTGCAAGCTGAGGTGGTCCTTGGTCCAGGTGGTCTGCCCGTTGGGCACCAGAAGGAGGGCGTTGGCCACGATGCAGACCAGGGAGAGAGGGATGAGAGACAGCCCCACGAAGCGGGCACACTTTCCGGTGCACATGGTGAGGCTCTCGGAAAGGACAGGCAGTGAGTGAAAGTGAACCCAAGGTTCCCAGGTCCAGAGGAAAAAACAAGCCAGGAGCAAAGGTCGGGGAGGAGGTGTGGCGAAGCTGGCAGCAGCTGATGATAAAGGACAGGGGCAGGAGACATGGGGCTGCTGCAGAGATGCAGGCCAAGGGGAGGATGTGGTGGACGAGCTAGGGGAGGCTGACCCACAGAGGAAGTTGCGTGGAGTCGGTGTGTTCTTCCTCTTCTTGGGCACACACCTCTCCACAGACCCTCCGTCAGCTCCTTACCTGCTTCGTGACTTACCCAAGCCCTTTAATGTCTCTAAATCTCAGTTGCCTCATCGCTATAAAGGGTATAGTGATGCTCCTGCGCTCTTGGGCTGGTGGTGAGGATTAAATAGGGAATTCCCTGATGGTCCAGTGGTTAGGACTCTGCACTCTCACTGCCAGGGGCCTGGGTTCAATCCCTGGTTGGGGAACTATGATCCTGCACGCCATGTGGTGCAGCCAAAAAAAAAAAGGGGTCAGAGTGAGGGTGAGAAGCGTCTTGTAACAAAGAACACACTAAGCCGATGTGTGGTGGCCTTGTTGCTTCTTAGCCCCACAGAGAAGCTTCCTCCTGGAAAGAAACCGAGAAGTTGGTGGTGTTTTTTTGTTTCTTCTTGTCAGTTCACTTCAGTCCCTCAATGTCTGACTTTGCGACCCCATGGACCGCAGCACGCCAGGCTTCCCTGTCCATCATCAACTCCTGGAGCTTGCTCAAATTCATGTCCATTGAGTCGGTGATGCCGTCCAACCATCTCATGCTCTGTCGTCCCCTTATCCTCCTGCCTTCAATCTTTCTCAGCATCAGGGTCTTTTCCAGTAAGTCAATTCTTCACATCAGGTGGCCAAAGTATCAGCTTCAGCTTCAGTATCAGTCCTCCAATGAACATTCAGGACTGATTTCCTTTAGGATTGACTGGTTGGATCTCCTTGCAGTCCAAGGGACTCTCAAGAGTCTTCTCCAACACCACAGTTCAAAAGCATCAATTCTTCGGTGCTCAGCTTTCTTCATTGTCCAACTCTCACATCCATACATGACTACTGGAAAAACCATAGCCTTAACTAGATGGACCTTTGTTGGCAAAGTAATGTCTCTGCTTTTTAATATGCTGTCTAAGTTGGTCATGGCTTTTCTTCCAAGGAGCAAGCGTCTTTTAATTTCATGGCTGCATTCACCATCTGCAGTGATTTTGGAGCCCCCCAAAATGAAATCTCTCACTGTTTCCACATCTATTTCCCATGAAGTGATGGGACCGGATGCCATGATCTTAGTTTTCTGAATGTTGAGTTTTAAGCCAACTTTTTCACTCTCCTCTTTCATTTTCATCAAGAGGCTCTTTAGTTCTTCTTTGCTTTCTGCCATAAGGGTGGTGTCATCTGCATATCTGAGGTTATTGATATTTCTCCTGTCAATCTTGATTCTGGCTTGTGCTTCATCCAGCCCAGCATTTCTCATGATGTACTCTGCATGTAAGTTAAATAAGCAGGGTGACAATATGCAGCCTTGAAGTACTCCTTTCCCAGTTTGGAACCAGTCTGTTGTTCCATGTCCAGTTCTAACTGTTGCTTCTTGACCTGCATACAGATTTCTCAGGAGGCGGATAAATAGTCTGGTATTCCCATCTCTTGAAGAATTTTCCACAGTTTGTTGTGATCCACACAGTCAAAGGCTTTAGCATAGTCAATAAAGCAGAAGTAGATGTTTCTCTGGAACTCTCTTGCTTTTTTGATGATCCAGCAGATGCTGGCAATTTGATCTCTGGTTCCTCTGCCTTTTCTAAATCCAGCTTGAACATCTGGGAGTTCACAGTTCACATACTGTTGAAGCCTGGCTTGGAGAATTTTGAGCATTACTTTACTAGCATGTGAGAAGAGTGCAATTGTGCAGTAGTTTGAACATTCTTTGGTATTGCCTTTCTTTGGGATTGGAATGAAAACTGACCTTTTCCGGTCCTGTGGCCACTGCTGAGTTTTCCAAATTTGCTGGCATATTGAGTGCAGCACTTTCACAGCATCATCTTTTAGGATTTGAAATAGCTCAACTGGAATTCCATCACCTCCACTAGCTTTATTCGTAGTGATGCTTCCTAAGGCCCACTTGACTTCACATTCCAGGATGTCTGGCTCTAGGTGAGTGATGACACCATCGTGGTTATCTGGGTCATGAAGATCTTTTTTGTATAGTTCTTCTGTGTATTCTTGCCACCTCTTCTTAATATCTTCTGCTTCTGTTAGATCCATACCATTTCTGTCCTTTATTGTGCCCATCTTTGCATGAAATGTTTCCTTGGTAGCTCTAATTTTCTTGAAGAGATCTCTAGTCTTTCCCAAACAAAACATTCTATTGTTTTCCTGTTTCTTTGCCTTGATCACTAAGGAAGACTTTCTTATCTCTCCTTGCTATTCTTTGGAACTCTGCATTCAGATGAGTGTATCTTTCCTTTTCTCCTTTGCCTTTAACTTCTCTTCTTTTCTCAGCTATTCGTAAGCCCTCCTCAGACAACCATTTTGCCTTTTTGTATTTCTTTATCTTGAGGATGATCTTGAACACTGCCTCCTGTACAATGTCACGAACCTTTGTCCATAGTTCTTCAGGGACTCTGTCTGTCAGATCTAATCTCTTGAATCTATTTGTCACTTCCACAGTATAATCGTGAGGGATTTGATTTAGGTTATACCTGAATGGTCTTTGGCATTCTTTGGCATTGTCCATTGCCAAAGAATGCTCAAACTACCGCACAATTGCACTCATCTCACACGCTAGGAAATTAATACTTAAAATTCGCCAAGCCAGGTTTCAACTGTACATGAACCATGAACTTCCAGATGTTCAAGCTGGTTTTAGAAAAGGCAGAGGAACCAGAGATCAAATTGCCAATATCCATTGGATCATCAAAAAAGCAAGAGAGTTCCAAAAAGACATCTATTTCTGCTTTATTGACTATGCCAAATCCAAAGTTTATTGTGGTCACAATAAACTGTGGAAAATTCTGAAAGAGATGGGAACACCAGACCACCTGACCTGCCTCTTGAGAAATCTGTATGCAGGTCAGGAAGCAACAGTTAGAACTGGACATGGAACAACAGACTGGTTCCAAATAGGAAAAGGAGTACGTCAAGGCTGCATATTGTCACCCTGCTTATTTAACTTACATGCAGAGTACATCATGAGAAATGCTGGGCTGGATGAAGCACAAGCCAGAATCAAGATTGACAGGAGAAATATCAATAACCTCAGATATGCAGATGACACCACCCTTATGGCAGAAAGCAAAGAAGAACTGAAGAGCCTCTTGATGAAAATGAAAGAGGAGAGTGAAAAAGTTGGCTTAAAACTCAACATTCAGAAAACTAAGATCATGGCATCCGGTCCCATCACTTCATGGGAAATAGATGGGAAAACAGTGAGAGATTTCATTTTGGGGGGCTCCAAAATCACTGCAGATGGTGAATGCAGCCATGAAATTAAAAGACGCTTGCTCCTTGGAAGAAAAGCCATGACCAACTTAGACAGCATATTAAAAAGCAGAGACATTACTTTGCCAACAAAGGTCCATCTAGTTAAGGCTATGGTTTTTCCAGTAGTCATGTATGGATGTGAGAGTTGGACAATGAAGAAAGCTGAGCACCGAAGAATTGATGCTTTTGAACTGTGGTGTTGGAGAAGACTCTTGAGAGTCCCTTGGACTGCAAGGAGATCCAACCAGTCAATCCTAAAGGAAATCAGTCCTGAATGTTCATTGGAGGACTGATACTGAAGCTGAAGCTGATACTTTGGCCACCTGATGTGAAGAATTGACTTACTGGAAAAGACCCTGATGCTGAGAAAGATTGAAGGCAGGAGGAGAAGGGGACGACAGAGCATGAGATGGTTGGACGGCATCACCGACTCAATGGACATGAGTTTGGATAAACTCTGGGAGTTGGTGATGGACAGGGAGGCCTGGTGTGCTGCAGTTGATGGGGTCGCAAAGAGTCAGACATGACTGAGTGACTGAACTGAACTGAACTGAGTGGTCTAGTGGTTTTCTCTACTTTCTTCAATTTAAGTCTGAATTTTGCAATAAGGAGTTCATGATCTGAGCCACAGTCCGCTCCCAGTCTTGTTTTTGCTGAGTGTATAGAGCTTCTCTATCTTTGACTGCAAAGAATATAATCAATCTGATTTTGGTATTGACCGTCTGGTGATGTCCATGTGTAGAGTCTTCTTGTCAGTGTCTGTTTATCAAACCCTCCTCCTGTTGAAACCATCACCTCTGTCTCTCAGGTGGGCTCTCCACTGAAGTCTCATTTTTTAAAGCCTCCATCCCCCTGGTCTCCGTTGTTTGATTCAATGATGGCCCCTTGATCTAGGCCAGTCCCATGGGAATCTATTTCTGGTTCTTGTTTTTGGAGATCTCAGGTCAAAGAATTCCTGATGTCGTTGTGCTGCTGCAGTTGCTGGTGGCATATTGTCACCTGCCTGCTGGAGAGTGAAGAAAATCCAGAGGAAAGAACAGTGAAGAGATGGAGAGTCTAAGTCTCCTCCCCTGCCCCATCCCTCGACTTGTGGGGTTTTTTTTTTTTTTTTTTTGCCAGTAAACAACTTAGTCTTTTATTTGCCCAAGGCCAGCTGTTGCAGGCACTGAGGGCCCAAGACTTCCAGGAGGGATGGAAGGAATGGGGGCGAGCCATCCTGCCTCCCAGGTCCTGCCTGCCCCATCCTGCTTCCTGCAGGAAATGAGAGAGTAGATAAAGTGTACACTTGTGCCATCAAGTATCTCCTCAATTTTGTGTGTGTGTCAGTTGCTCGGTCATGTCTGACTCTGCAACCCCATGGACTGTAGCCCGCCAGGCTCCTCTGTCCAAGGGATTCTCCAGGCAAGAGTACTGGCTGCTGCTGCTGCTAAGTCACCTCAGTCATGTCCAACTCTGTGCGACCCCATAGACTGCAGCCCACCAGGCTCTGCTGTCCCTGGGATTCTCCAGGCAAGAACACTGGAGTGGGTTGCCATTTCCTTCTCCAGTGCATGAAACTGAAAAGTGAAAGTGAAATCGCTCAGTCATGTCCAACTCTTAGCGACCCCATGGACTGCAACCTACCAGGCTCCTCCATCCATGGGATTTTCCAGCCAAGAGTACTGGAGTGGATTGCCATTTCCTTCTCCCAACTTGTGGGATTTTAGTTCTCATTCCAGGGATCGAGCCCATGTCTCTTGCAGTGGAGGTACAGAGTGTTAACCACTGGACTTCCAGGGAAGTCCTATTTGTAGATTTTTTGATGATGGCCATTTTTAGTAGTGTGAGGTGATACCTCATTGTAGTTTTGATTTGCATTTCTCTAATAATTAGTGATGTTGAGCATCTTTTCATGTGCGTATGGGCTATCTGTATGTCTTCTTTGGGGAAATGACTGCTTAGGTCTTCTGCCCATTTTTAACTGGGTTGTTTGTTTTTTGATACTGAGCCACATAAGCTGTTTGTAAATTTTGGAAATTAGACTCTTGTTGGTCGCATTGTTTGCAATTTTTTTTCCCATTCTGTGGGTTGTCTTTTTGTTTTGTTTATGGTTTCCTGTGCTGTGCAAAAGCTTTTGAATTCAATTAGGTCCCATTTGTTAATTTTTGTTTTTATTTCCATTACTCTAGGAGATGGTTTGGAAAAGTTATTGCTGTAATTTATTCAGAGTGTTCTGCCTGTGTTTTCCTCTAAGAGTTTTATGGTATCCCATCTTATATTTAGGTCTTTAATCCATTTTGAGTTTATTTTTATGTGGTGCTAATGAATGTTCTAATTTCTTTTTTTTTTACATGGAGCTGTCCAATTTTCCCAGAACTATTTACTGAAGAGACTGTCTTTCCTCCATTGTACAGTCTTTCCTGCTTAGTCACAGATTAATTGACCATAGATGTATGTGTTTATTTCTAGGTTTTCTATCCTGTTCCGTTGATCTATATTCCCATTTTTTGTGTCAGTACCATAGTGTTTTGATGACTTGTAGCTTTGTTGTAAAGTCTGAAGTCAGGAAGCCTGATTCTTCCTCCTTCATTTTTCTTTCTCAAGATTACTTTGGCTATTCAGGGTCTTTTGTCTCTACATAGAAATTTTAAGATTTGTTTGTTCTAGTTCTGTGAAAAGTGCCATTGGTAATTTGATAGAGATTACACTGACTCTGTAGATTTGGGGGTCAGGGGGATGTTGTGCAGCTTGCTAGATCTTAGTTTCCTAACCAAGGATTGAACCTGGGCCCTCTGCAGTGAAAGTTTGGAGTCCTAACCACTGGAATTCCCTAAAGAGTCTTTTTTGACACAGAGATGAATTCATTAAACCCTAGCTGTGGATTAGGCTTTGTGCTGGACAATACAGGGATTCACCATTGGATGCATTAGACCCAGATATGGGCTTTAGGAGGACATGCCAGAGTTAGGAGGCAGGTCCTCCCTTTAGGAGGACCTCCACTGGTCAAAGGAGGGTTGTAGATACAAAGAAAAAGCCCTGAACAGATCCCAGCCTACGTCAGCTGACCTCCAGCCCACCCATACATGAATGAGCGAAATAAATGCTTATATTTGTAGGCCACTAAGACTTTGTGGGATTTTTTTGTAACACGGCAATAGCTGACTGACACAGATCCTATCATCTAGGCCATAGCTGATTGATCCAAGAAAAAGTAGGTGACCCCAAAACAGACATGAAACCAGAGACCTGTATGATTGCCAAAGGTAAGAACTCTGCCCAGCAGAGAGAGGTACCCTCACTGAATGATGACTGATAAACAAATTGGATCTTCATTCTTGGGAAAGTTGACTACAGACAACCTGAGAGTCATCAGACAGAGGAGTGACCCTGAACTAACAGAAGTATAAAAGAACTGAGAAAAGTATGAAAGCAGGAAGTGAGCAGAAGCCACGAAGCAGCTACATCCATAAATAAGCAGAAACCATAGGAAGAAAGGGACTTCCCTGGTGGTCCAGTGGCTAAGACTCTGGTCTCTCAATGCAGGGACTCTGGGTTCAATCCCTGATCAGGGAACAAGATCCTGCATGCCGCAGCGTATCCAAAATATATATATATATATTTTTTTTTTTTAAAGAAGTCATAGGAAGAGAATTGTGTAGAGAATAGTTGTTCAGAAACAGTGCAGGAGGAAGAAGCACAGGCACTGGGAAATAGAGGCGGATGAGAAGGGCTTCTGCTGAGTCACCGGAAGTGACGTTGAACCACCACAGAAGCTGTGATGCCCACCTGGCGGGTGTTCCCACTGTAGCCATTGTCCCAGTGGACTGGGAACAGGGACAAGAGCAAGCTGCATATTTGTCTACAAGTTCATCAGTCCTGAGTCTGAGAGATGATTCTGCTTTTCAGGATAAATAAAGAGAAAAAAAAGAAAAGTTGTGTGGTTTACAGGTATTTATTTATATTACATTTTATGCAATTTTGTGTGCATGAAATAATGTTATAAACATTGTAGAGATTCTGAAAAATTTCATCAAAACAAAGGAAGGGGCATATTTTCCTGAAGACTGAAAGAAAGAAACAGACTTCTTGAGAAATATTTACTGTAGGATTTGAAAGGAATTTTCAGGAAGGTTTTCACTAGAAGTAGAAGCAGAGTACTGTAAGAAATGAAAGGCTGAGATGAAAAGGCACCAGTGGGTCTCTTTTGGGAGAGACAGAGAATTGCCTGGAAACTCAAAATGCACAGAGGACCAAAGTCCATGTGAGAAGCACTAAAGAACAGGACTGAAGGTGGGACAGAGTGGGTGAGGGATACTAAGGATAAACTTGAGCAAAATGCACAAGAAAAGGACCGGAAGATTAGGAAAGAGGACCAGCAACAAAAACAGTGTAAGGGAACGTGAGTGGGAGAATAGAGATGGAAGGTCAGGAAACCAGCTGCTCCCAAAGATAAGAACAGAACTGGTGGGAGTGACGTCACAGGTGACAAACTTGTACTGGGAGGTTTTCCCAGGGTGTGGTGCCACTTGAGTTATCGGGCTGGAGGGCGTACTGTATCCCAGGTGAAATATTAAAAGTGAACAGGGGCTTCTCTGGTGGCTCAGTAATAAAGAATTTGCCTGGCAATGCCAGGAGACTCGGGTTCGATCCCTGGTCTGGGAAGATCCCAAATGCTGCAGAGTAGCTAAGCCCATGTGCCACAACTATTGAGCCTGTGCTACAGAGCCCAGGAACCACAACTGCTAAAGCCTGCATCCCCTAGAGCCCATGCTCCGCAACAAGAGAAGCCACTGCAGTGAGATGTCTGTGGACTGCAACTAGAAAGTAGCCCTGGATTGCCACAACTAGAGAAAAGCCCTTGCAGGACCAAAAAGACCCAGCACAGCTCAAAGTAAATAAATAAATATATAAAATTATTATTTTTTTAAAGTGAACTGAACCCAGATCCATCCTGACTAAATATCTGAATTAAAGGATACATCTCAGCAAAGTTAAAAAGCTTCCTAGACTTAGTTACTTCACTGCAAATATCGTGCTGTGCTGTGCTCTGTTGCTTTATCCCTGTCTGACTCTGTGATTCCATAAAACTGTAGCCCGCCAGGCTCCTCTGTCCATGGGGATTATCCAGGCAAGAATACTGGGTGGGTAATGATGCCCTCCTCCAGGGGATCTTCCTGACCCAGAGATCAAAACTGCATCTCCTGCATTGGCAGGTAGATTCTTTACCGCTGAGCCACAGGGCATCTCAAATATAGCTGATTCTCCAATATAGCTGTATACACATAGCTGATTCATTTCATTGTACAGAGAAACTAACCCAACATCATAAAGCAACTATCCTGTGTGCTTAGTCGCTTAGTCGTGTCCAACTCTTTGTGGGCCCGTGGACTGCGTAGCCTGCCATGCTGCTCTGCCATGGGATTCTCCAGGCAAGAATACGGAAATGGGTTGCCATTTCCATCCTCCAGGGGATCTCCACGCCCCAGGGATTGAACCTGCAGGGGGACTCTTTACCTGCTGAGTCATAAGGGAAGCCTATACCCCAAATTAAAAAAAAAAAAGAAAAGTCTTCCTAAAAAGGAACAGATAGCAATCAAGCCTGAGACTTCTCTGTGACACTCAATGCCCAGGAGACAAAGGAACAATGTCTACATTTATGTCACAAGCTGTGAGTCAATTATTTTATATGAATCCAAGTTTCTTTCTGCATGGAAGGGGCAACAGAATTTCTGAGAATGTTTAGGTTTGGAAATACCATTGTGACTCCTTCTTCTCCTTTTTTTTTTTTTTAAAGATATTTTAACTTACCAAGACATGAAGTGAAATTAAAACTCCAAAATGGGGAAATCTTGGCATAACTGTAAATAATTTTTATAAATCTAGTTAGAACACTAAATATAAGTTTCAAAAATCCTTTTAAAGAGAAAATACATAGAGTGAATTCTAAAAAGTATATTAACAACAGTATAGATGTCAATCATGTATTGCCTGCCATTACCAGAGTCCATTTTAAAGAAATATACCAGGTCACAGAAACTCAACTCTACTGAAACAAAAAGCATTTATTGGTTCAGGTGGCTATATAGTAGGACTCTATTGTTTATCCCTCCTATATATAATAGTTTGCCTGTGCTAATCCCAAACTCCCAGTCCTTCCCTCCTCTACTCCCCCTCCCTCTTGGCAACCACAAATCTGTTCTCAAGATCTCAAGAACGTAAATCTTAGAAATTCTCATAATGAGAAAAGAGATTATAACTATGTGAAGTGATGGATGTTAACTAAACTTACAGTAGTAATCATTTTGTAGTATATACATATGTATATATATGAAATCACTCAGTTGTGTCCAACTCTTTGCAACCCCATGGACTATAGCCCTCCAGGCTCCTCTGTCCATGGAATTCTCCAGGCCAGAATACTAGTGGTTTGCTATTTTCTCCTTCAGGAGATCTTCCCGACACAGGGATTGAACCCAAGTTACCTGCACTGCAGGCAGTTTCTTTACTATCTGAGCTACCAGGGAAGCCCGCTATACTGGAGTGGGTTGCTGTTCCCTTCTCCAGGGGAATCTTCACAAGTCAGGGATCGAACCCAGGTCTTCCGCATTGCAGCCAGATTCTTTACCAGCTGAGCCACCAGGGAAGCCCTATACATATGTACAGGAAATCATTATGTTGTAAACTTAAAATATATTAATAGAACCCAATTAATACAATATACTAATACAGTGTTATATGTCAACTATATTGCAGTTTGGAAGTTTCAAAAAAGGTTGCATTGTGTTTTAAAAGGGAGACAAAAAAGCTAATGATATATTTAGAAAGTCACGGAAGCAAAATAGTGGAACACAAATTGGACTGAGTAAAGGTGTTGATTCTGTGGATACCATGTGGTAAAACAAGAAAGCACCAGGACTTCCCTGGTGATCCAGTGGATTAGAATCCACCTGCCAATGCAGGGGACCCAAGTTCTATCCTTGGTCTGGGAAGTTCCCATATGCCACAGGGCAAATAAGCCTGTGCTCCACGACAAGAGAAGCCACTGCAGTCAGAAACTTGCAACTAGGAAAAGTCTGCACACGGCAACAGAGACCCAGCACAGCCAAAAATAAATAAAATAAATAACAACTTTTAAAAAAGAAAGCACCAGCACTTTGGGAGAAAATCTTGGTGACAGTCGGGGAGCACTCCCGAGAAATGCTGCATCACCAGTGCCCTTGACGGCACAGCAGTCAGCTTTGTGTGTAAAAACAGTCATCTATGACTCAGTCAGGAAACAAATCAGAAGAGTCAGATTTTGAAGAAATTTGGGGAATATTTTAACCAATTTACTTTACTTGCAGTTTTCTTTTCATGTATGCATCAACATGATTTTTTTGGAAGAACTTTTAATTAGCATACAACAAATATTTCAAGTGCTAGGAAAGCATTGTTCTATCATGTACCAGGCAGCATTCTTTCTTAGCAGTATATAAAATAATAGTGTGTGTTGCCTCTGGAGATGTCTCAAGAAATTCTCTTTATAGGCCCAGTTCTGGACCCAGTGGATCCAGCACTAAACTTGCCAGACAAGTTCCCTCTCTGTAGCTTATATTATACTCTGGGAGACAGGCAGTAAACTAAAAGTCAGAGACTATTCTAAATTAAAAAAAAAAGTATTTATTTGTTTGGCTGCATCTGGTCTTAGTTGTGGCATGTGGGATCTCTTTTAAAAGATCTTTTATTTATTTATCTTTTATTTATTTATCTTTTATTTATTTATTTTTGGCCGTGCTGGGTCTTTCTTGCTGTGCAGGCTTTTCTCTAGTTGTAGTGAGTGGGGGCTACTCTCTAGTTGAGGTACCCAGGCTTCTCATGGCGATGGCTTCTTTTGTTGCGGAGCACAGGCTCTAGGGCACAGGCTTCAGTAGTTGCGGCCCAGTAGTCGTGTTTGCTGGGCTCTTGAGCTAGGCTCAATAGCTGTGGTGCCTGGGCTTAGTTGCTCTGAGGCATATAAGATCTTCCTGGACCAGGGATTGATCTCCTGCATTGGCAGACAGATTCTTTACCACTGAGGCACCAGGGAAGCCCTCTTTGTGGGATCTTTCATTGCAGCACACAGACTCTAGTTGTGGCTCGAGGGCTTAGTTGCTCTGCAGCAGGTGGGATCTTAGTTCCCTGATCAGGGATTGAACCTGCTTCTGCTGCATTTCAAGGCATATTCTTAACCATTGGACCACCAGGGAAGTGCCAAGACTATGCTGAGTTTTATGAGGGAAATCAGCAATGTGATGTGATGGGGAGCAACTTGGGCCGGTGGCTACTCTAGATCCTGTGGTTACAGAGCCAGAACCACACTGAGACCTTGGCAAGAGGGGCCCCTCCCTGGCTCTCAGCTTAACTTTATACATACTTCCAGGGGATCTTGTTAAAATGCGGATTCTGACTCATCAGGGCTGAGGGAGCCCTGAAAGTCTGCATTTTTTTTAAATAAATTTTTATTGGAGTAGGCGCTAGTGGTAAAGGACCCACCGGCCAATGAAGGAGCCTTAACAGAACTCCTGGGTTCAATCTCTCCTGGGTTCGATCAAACCCAGGGTTTGACCCCTGGGTCCAGAAGAGCCCCTGGAGAAGGAAATGGCAACACACCCCAGTATTCTTGCCTGGAGAATCCCATAGACAGAGGAGCGTGGCAAGCCACAGTCTATGGGGTTGCAAAGAATCTGACATGACTGAAGCAACTTAGCACAGCACATGGTTGCTTTACAATGTTGTGTTAGTTTCTACTGTACAGAAAAATGAATCAGCTCCAAGTATACATATATCCCCTCTTTTTTGGATTTCCTTTCCATATAGGTCACCAAAGAGCACTGAGTAGAGTGCCCTGTGCTATACAGTAGGTGCTCATTAGTTATCTGTTTCATACATAGTAGTGTATATATGTCAATCCCAATCTCCCAATTCATCCCATGCACCCCCACCTTGGTATCCAGAAGTTTGTTCTCTACATTTGTGTCTCTATTTCTGCTTTTCAAATGAGTTCATCTATACCATTTTTATAGATTCCACATATAAGAGATATTATATATTTGTTTTTCCCTTTCTGATTTTCTTCCCTCTGTGTAACAGTCTCTAGGTCTATCCATGTCTCTGCAAATGGCATTATTTCATTCCTTTTTATGGCTGAGTAATAGTCCATCGTATATATGCACCATATCTTCTTTATCCATTCCTCTGTTGATGGACATTTAGGTTGCTTCTGTGTACTGGCTGCTGTTAACAGTGCTACAGTGAACATTGGGGTGCATGCATTTTTTGAACTGTATTTTTCTCCAGATACATGTTCAGGCATGGGATTGCTGGATCATATGGTGGTTATATTTTTAGTTTTTTGAGGAACCTCATACTGTTCTCCATTCCTCATACTGTTCACTAATTTACATTCCCACCAACAGTGTAGGAGGGCTTCCTTTTCTCCTCACCCTCTCCAGCATTTATTGTTTGTAGATTTTTTGATGGAGGGTCTATATTTCTTACAAGCAGCTGGGTGATGCTGAGGCTCCTGTTCCAAGGACCACCCTATGGTAGCAAGACTGCAGGGCGCCCTGTGTATCACAAATACTGAAACACAAGGCCCCTTTCCCTCCCTCTTGGCTTGTGAAAAGATTTTTGCAAGTTTGGTTGACAACTGAGCAAATGGGAGTTATGAGAGAGTAATATGCCAGTTGGGCTTTTTGCTGGCTCAGTGGTAAAGAACTCGCCTACCAGTGCAGGAGACGTGGGTTCAATCCCTTGTTTGGGAAGATCCCCTTGAATAGGAAATGGCAATTCACTCCAGTATTCTTGCCTGGAAAATCCCATGGGAGGAAGGAGCCGGGCAGGCTACAGTCCATGGGGTTGCAAAAGAGTTGAACATAACTTAGCGACTAAACAGCAATACGTTTTAAGAAGTTCCAGAGATGATAAAAACAAAGAAAATTTAATCCATATAGCAGGAGATAAAGTATCAAGAGGCATTAAGAAAGAGAAAGCATACAGTAAGATGACTGATTATACCAAATATGTGGATCAGAACAATTCATGAAAATATTTTAAACTCCTCTATGAAAAAAATTAATGTTTTCAAATTAAGCTAATCAACAAAATTCTGTTAACAGTAGTTACCTCAGAGGAGAGAAATAGGATATGGAAGACAAGAGGGAAAGGAAAATTGCTTTTCACCTTTATGAAAATGTATGATTGCATCTTTTTAAAACAATTATGTATTTATTTAGCTGCACTGGGTCTTAGTTGCAGCATGCAGGATATAGTTCCCTGACCAGGGATTGAACCCAGACCCCCTGCATAGGGAGTGTGGAGTCTTAGCCAGTGGACCACCAGGGAAGGGTCCTATTGGGTATTTTGAATTTTATTATTATGTTTTGATTATTCAAAATAATAAATGCATAATAAAATTAAAGCATATAGTATAGATAATGTTTTGTTAAGTGTTCATTTTATACTGATATAGGGTATATTTACAATGATTATATAACAATGATAAAGCTTTAGGCACAAAATCATATTGTACTGAAATATATAAAGTCAAAATACTTAGATACCCTGGGAAACCAAATATACATATATATATATATATATATATATATATATATATATATAGCTATATATAGCTATAAGGACTATAAAATATATTAGTAGTGAGAAACTGTGGCATAACTCAGCAGTCTGTAGCAGATGAAGTAAGAAAAATTACCCAAGGGTACAAAGGTATTGAGAATCTAAATGATAATAAGGTGATTGATTAATTAGCCACTCATTCAGCAAATATTTATTGAATGTGTATGACGTGCACCATGCCCTTTGCTGGATACCAGGAATGCAGCAATAAAGTCTCCATCCTGGAGCTTGCCTTCAAATGATATTTATTGAACTTTATATCTCATAAATGGAAAACACACCTTTTTCGACGTTAATGAAACATTTATAAATATTGATAAAATATAAGGCTCTGAAGGAAATACCAGATAACTTCAAAACTGAAATTGTACTGGCCACCTTTTCTGACCACAATGCAGCAAACCAGAAATTTACAAATGTTTAAGTAAGAAAACCCAGCCTTTTAAAAACCCCAAAATAGTTCGGGGACTTCCCTGGTGGTCCAATGGTTAAGACTCCACAGTTCCACTGGACAGGGTACAGGTTCAATCCCTGGCCAGGGAACTAAGATCTCATGCTGCATGGCATGGCCAAATAATAATAATAATAATAAAAATCCCAAGCAGCAAATCCAAATTGCAAACACTGAAAGTTGTAAACAGGTAATGAGAATGTATCATGGCAAAACTGGGAGAACTGGTGGAAATGACTCCAGATTGCTGAGTACTTATGATTAGTACTTACAATTGGTGCCAGAGACTTTTCATATGTTATTTTATATAATCCTCACAACAGATGTGGCATAATGCCCCTGTTGTGATGTAGTCACCCATAAAAATTTGCCAAAGTGGTGTATGTGGCTCAGAGAGATTAAGTAACTTGCCTAAAACCAAAGTTGACAACGGTCAAGCTGGGACTTGTACTCGGCCTGGCAGACTCTTGTGTTTGTAATTGCTGTACTAACATCAGTATGATTGATGGAATATGTAGAGGGGAGGAGCCAGTGATTTAAGCTGGCTTTAACCAAAACTTGTTTTCTCAGGCTTTTTGTTTCCTTGCCTATCCATTCCCTCTTTCTTCCCTCTCTTCTTTCCCTCCCCCTCCCCACCTTTTCTTTCTTTCATAGAACAAAGGTTTATTGAACATTTACTGTGTACCAGGCATTGTTTAATATGCTGGGGATTCAGTGCCGAGAGGCAGACAATAAACAGGTCAACAATACTTACACAGCTTTAGAGCAATACTTGTTATGAAGAAAAAGAAAACAGGATAAGGAGGTAGATTGACAGGTGTTTAGAGCTATTTTAGTTAGGGAGGTCGGGGGAGTTCTCTTGGAGGCAGTGACCTTCAGAAAGGAAGTGGGCTTTGGAAGGAAGAATGTTCCATTGAAGGCAACAGCAAGTGCAATGTCCCTGGGGAGACGGGCTTAGCCTGCTATGGGTGCAGTGAAGAATGGCAGAGTGGATGGAGCTCGGTGAGTGAAGAAAGAGCGGAAGAGGTGGCTTTGAAGGCTGTCGTCAGAGTCGTTGGGCAGCCATGGGGCAGCCTGGAGCAGGGGTTGACGTGTTACCCTTTGTTATGAGGAGAATGGATTGAAGGAGGGTAAGACTGGAAGAGGGGAGACAGGTGAGGAGGTTATTGCAGTGGGTCAGGTGAGGGGTAGTGGTGGCCTGAACTGTGTGGTAAAGGCAGAGGAGGGTGACGAGTGATCAGATTTGGGGTAGAGTTTTGTTTTTGTGTTTTATTTGGCTACACCAGGGCTTAGTTGCGGCATGTAGGATCTTTAGTTGCGGCATGGGGGATCTATTCCCTGACCAGGGATCGAACTTGGGGCATTGGGAGCCCAGAGTCTTAACCACTGGACCACCAGGAAAGTTCCCCGGGGTAAGTTTTGAATGTAGAGCCATCGGAATCTACTGAGGGCTTTGGGCATTGATGAGCCCTAAGACTTAGTGAAGGGGTGGGAGGGGCCATTTATAAACAGGAAGAAGCACAGGAAAGGTAGGTGAAGGGATGGGAGAAGGAGTGTAATCAGAGAAAGGAAAAGATAGGGCAACAGGCTGGAGGAGGAGCCAGCAAAAGGATCCTCTAGTAAGGAGGGAGGAAAACCAGGAGAGTGTGCTATCCCAGAGGCCAACACAGGAGTTCAAAGAGCGAGTGCGTTTAACAACTCTGTTAAATGCTGCTAAGAAGCTGAGTGATGACCACTGGGCTTGGCCTTATCTCAGCAAGAGTACTTTCGTCGAAATGGTTTGGGATGTGAATGGAGAAGAAAGGATGACCAGACATTTGAGGAATGAATTTAACACAGAGGACCAAAATAGAAAAAAGGAAACTGTAAGAAATTGCTATCATAAGAAGCACTGGTGAGACGATGAGGAAGTTCTTTTCTGATTGTTCTCTTTCCTGTGGAAAACAAGTTTTCATATCACTAATGGAGGTTGAGGGTGCAGTGTTGTGACTCGAGGCAAGAAGGGGAATTTCAGAGAGCAGAAGAAAGTACAGTATTGAGCAGGGAAGCCATAGGATTGCCAGGCGTGCTAAGAACCTGCTTGTGATTCATCATTACAGATTCAAAGTGAGATTTGTCAACACAGTCATTTATCCTCAGCCTTACTCAGTAGCTCAGGGAAAGTCTCACAGTTGGTAGAGTTTGGTTTGATCCTTCTTGCAGTTTTGTATAGAATATGGTGGGAGAAGGACAAGAGAATTAATTGTGTACACTAAGGGGACTTCCTTGGTGGTCCAGTGGTTAAGACTCCAAGCTCCCAGTGCAGGGGGCCTGGGTTCAATCCCTGATCAGAGAACTAGAAGGACCTTGATGCTGGGGAAAATCAAATGCAAAAGGAGAGGAGGGCAGTAGAGGATGAGATGGTTAGATAGCATCGCCAACTCAATGGACATGAATTTGAGCAAACTCCAGGAGATACTGAAGGACAGAGGAGCCTGGCGTGCTGCAGCCCATGGGGTCGAGAAGAGTCAGACACGGCTTAGCGACTGAACAACAACAAATGCTGCAACTAAGACCTGGTGGAGCCAAATAAATAAATAAATAAGATAAAAAAGAATTTAAAGAAGAGTGTACTCGAAGGAATCATTATAGTTACGGACAGTTGAGCTTAAACTGGGTGAAGTGGAGTGTGAAGATGTGAAGAGGGTGATGAACAGTGAAAATGTGGGCTGGTCAATAGACTAGAGAAACCAAAGGTTGAAGGATTGTTGAACAGAGGATATCAGAGAGCAGACTGGAAGGATGGATAGAGTGGAGTGCTGGGAATCCAAAGGTTGGAAGAGGTGCAGTTACCTCAGCATGTGGCTGAGGTTGGGTGGCAGAGAAGAGGGCAAGGAACTGAGATGTTGGGCTGCTGGATGGATTATCTCAGAGGATGTCTCAGTTACACAAATGAAGACATGATTAATGATAGAGAAGTAAATATAAGCCAAATGCATAAGCCCTTGATGAAACTGGAAGATGTTGCAAGATGATTGCCACAAGGCAGGGTGATGGCTGGTCTAGGCTGCTGGCATGTGCTTCTGAGAGGCTGGGGTTTTGAAGGGAGGAGAAATTTTTTGGAAGCAAAAACAGATAAGAAAGACAATGGCCTCACCCCTGAATGTGTGGAATGTGGGAGGAAAAATACCTCTTCAAAAGGGAGCTTCGGAGGATAACCAAGCATCTGAGAGCAAGAAGGCAAAGGGATTAGGGTTCCGTCCAGTTTTGAGATTTTTGCCTTTTGAATTATAAGCATTTTACCATATGAATATGAGCATTTTAAACTTAAGTTTGATATCAACTTGTATTACATGATACACGATAAATCTTTGTGTTTGTATTGGTATTGCAGCTTCTGTTAAGCAACAGTTCTCTTTGTGGAAAACAATAAGAGTAACAACTATATTATTTCCAGTGGAAAACTTGGCATTAATCTCCAGTAACCTCTATACCAATACTCATTAAAGATCTGTGGATTAGATTAAAAAAAAAAAGAATGCAAAGAGAAAACCAAGAGAAGAGGTGGACGCTTTGGAGGTTCTTGTTGACCTTAAATCCCAGAGGGTCCAGTGAGAGAATCTGGGGCAGGAAAGGGAGACCGTAAGAGACTGAACCCAAGAGGGGATAAACAGAGTTGTGTGGGGATAAGTCAATGAGTGTCTTGGCAAGTGTGGACTTCTGGCATGTTGCCAGGGAAAGTGTATGATGTGGTTTCCTGGGCTTTAGATGCTGTGCTGTCCTCTTTGTGGGTTTACAGCAGCTCTTTAGCTTCTGCTGTGGTTCCTGTGTTCTGTGCCTCAGATCTGAGTCCACGAAGCTAGCTTGGGACTAGCACCCTACACAGACCCATGTTGTCTTCTTCATCCTGTGCATCTACCTCGGTCCCTGCAAACTGCCTTCCTCCTTCTTTGGCCAGAAACTCTACGTGAAGTGGCTCAAGCATATCAACTCCCCCGCCCTCCAGGGAGGCTGAGACAGACAGTCTTGCCTTCGGTTTGATTCCCTGCTGGGACACTTCCTACTTCCTCCTTCATTTATAATAGAGAAAAAAATTAAGAACTGCCTAAATGTCCCACTAGACTGTGTCACATTCATAAAGTAAACTAATGTACAGCCATCTATGAAAATAGACTGTCTAATGACATGGCATGTACAGAAGTGAAAGTTAGACTATAAAGAAGGCTGAGTGCCCCAAAATTGATGCTTTCAAATTGTGGTGCTGGAGAAGATTCTTGAGAGTCCCTTGGACTGCAAGGAGATCCAACCAGTCAATCCTAAAGGAAATCAACCCTAAGTATTCATTGGAAAGACTGATGCTAAAGCTGAAGCTCCAATGCTTTGGCCACTTGATGCAAAGGGCTGACTCATTGGAAAAGACCCTCATGCTAGGAAAGATTGAGGGCAGGAGGAGAAGGGGCAACAGAGGATGAGATGAGATGGTTGGATGGCATTACCGACTCAATGGACATGAGTTTGAGCAGACTCTGGGAGATAGTGAAGGACAGGGAAGCCTGGTGTGCAGCAGTCCGTGGGGTCACAGAGTTGGACATGACCTAGAGATTGAACAACACTGAGGACGTGAGAAGTAATTCATAATGTATTGTTTTCTTAAAAGAGCAAGCTAGTTAACGTGATGTACAATATGATTAAAGTTTGTGAAAATGTGTGTGTTCTGGCCCAGTGGGTAAGACTCTGCACTCCCAAGGCAGGGGGCCTCGGTTCAATCCCTGGTCAGGGAGCTAGATCCTGTATACCACAACTAAAGATCGTACATGCGGCAATGAAGACCCGGCACAGCCAAATAATACACATTCTGGTGAAAGGGACTGTGAACACACCGAAATCGTGACGGTGGTCATCTCTGTGTTGAGGTTGAGGGTCATTTGAATTTTCTTTTTCGTATTTTCTATATCTTCTAAGTTGCCCAATTGTTGCTTCCAGTTCACTTCCATCTCACTATCTACCTTCTCAAGGCTGCCACCACTGGTCTGTTGAATACTCTCATGTCTTTGCTGTGACGTACAGGGGACATTTCTTCACCTGACCTGACCTGGCCTCAGCAGTGTCTGGGACGGCTGACTACCATTTCTTTGTTTCTGAACCCTCCTGGTTTTCCTTTGCCCTCAGCACTTCTTTCTCTCTGGGCAGGCTCCTCTTCCTCTGATCATACTTCCCTCCACCAGGATTCTATTATATATATATATATATATATATATATATATATATATCTATATTATATATAGAATATATATTGTATTCTATTGATTCTATTTTACATATGTATATGTTGTACTTAGTCGCTCAGTCGTGTCCAACTCTTTGTGACCCCATGGACTGTAGCTCACCAGGCTTCTCTGTTCGTGGGGATTCTCCAGGCAAGAATACTGGAGTGGGTTGCCATGCCCTTCTCCAGGGGATCTTCCCAACCCAGGGATAGAACCCAGGTCTCCTGCATTGCAAGCAGATTCTTTACCATTTGAGCCACCAGGGAAGCCCAAGAATACTAGAGTGGGTAACCTATCCTTTTTCCAGAGAAACTTCCAGACCCAGGAATCGAACCAGGGTCTCCTGAATTGCAGGCAGATTCTTTACCAGCTGAGCTACCAGGGAAGCCCATATATATATAAAACATATATTTGTTATATATATATAAAACATATTTATGTTATATATATATAAAACATATTTATGTTATCTATATATAAAACCCATATATGTTATATGTATATAAAACACTTAACACCCACCTCCTACCACTCACCTATATATATGTGTATGTGTGTGTGTGCTCAGTCGTGTCCTACTCTTCGCGACCCTATGGACTGTAGCCCACGAGGTTCCTCTGTCCATGGGATTCTCTAGGCAAGAATACTGAAGTGGATTGTCATTCCCTTCTTCAGGGGATCTTCCTGACCCAGGGATCGAATCCACATCTCTTGAGTCTTCTGCATTGGCAGGTGGATTCTTTATCACTGTGCAACCTGGGAAAACCCTTATATATTACTTACTTAATTAATATTAATGTATTTAACTGCATCGGGTCTTAGTTGTGGCATGTGGGAACTTATTGCCTGACCAGGGATCGAACCCGGGCCTCCTGCCTTGGGAACGTGGAGTCTTAACTACTGGACCACCTGGAAAGGCCCCAAGGTTCTGTTTTTAAGGCCACTTCTTCTCTCTCAGGCCCTCATCCTCTCCTCTTTGTGTGAACTCCCTCTCTCACACGTTAACTGCCTACTAGAATTTCTATCATGAGGTTCCACGAGCATTTCAAACTTAACACGAATTCATTACCTTTGTCTCCCACTCCTTCCAACCTCTCTAGCTCCACCCTTCCTCTTCCTGTGTCCCCACTGCCTGCACACGGCACCTCCTTCCATCTAGTTGCCCCAACTGGGAACCTACAGCTCCTTCTCTGTCCCCTACCTTGTTCCAGTATGATTGCTCACCGCCTTTTATTTCTACCTCCTCATTAGCCCCAAGGATTTACTTGTCTGTCTCCACCATCAAGGCACCGCCAGCTCTTGCCTATATTATTACCAAAAACTCCTAGCTCATCTGTCTCAAGTCTTGCTCTCTCATAGTCCATTTTCCCTCCAGTATAGCAGGAATAGCTTTCAAAAAATTCCTCTGGAAGAACTTTCAAGTGGCCCAGTGGCTAAGACTCCACACTTCCAAGGAAGGGAGCCCAGGTTCTATCCCTGGTTAGGGAACTAGATTCCATATGCTGCAACTGAAAAGATCTGTGCCCCAGCCCAGCCAAGAAAAAAAATACCTTTAGTAAATGCTAAGTGGCTATTATGTCTCAGGCATTGTGCAAGGGCATAGTTATAATCAGACTGGCAAGGTTTCCCTTTTCATGGAATTTAGTTTTTAGTGTGTATTGGAGGAGGAGGGGTAATAAACATAAATGAATGACATGATAAAATAACTGTGACACATGCTCAAAGAAAATAAAAGAGTAGAGTGATGGGGGTAAGAGATCCTTGTAAATTTCATGGAAGCAAGGACCATTCTTTTGTGTTTTTTCCCCTTTGCACCTCTAACGCAAAACCGTGTGTGCATTCAATCAGTATTTAGTAAGTGAATTATCAAAGTAGGCAGTTTGTAATCTAAACATTTTTATTACAAAAGTACTGTGTGTTCATGCAAGAAAAATGAGCATGACAGCAAAACAAAATAGTAAACAAACCCTTAGTAATACTACCGCTTGGAGATAACAAAATGCTTTGGTACTTCTATGTAGGAGAGCACAGGAACTTAGCGAGAGATTATTTTTCTGGCCAAGGGAGTGACGAAAAGTTCTATTTCCTCTCAATCCATCAGAGACCTAGGCTGCCCTTTTATGGCATTAAGAGACACACAAAGTACTATGGAGGGGGTGTCTACCCTCATCTGGGGTCAAGGAAAGCTACACTTCTAAGGAAGTGACCTTTAAGCCGTAAAGGAATTTGTTGTGCAAGAAAATGGGGAAGTTCCACACTGAGGAATGTCTTCATTTAGAGCTTCTGGCTCCAGGGTAGAGATGGGGACAGGAAGTGGGATGAAATCAGCCTTTGGAGGTTGGCAGGGACCACATTAAGAGAGCATTTTTATCTACATCTAACTGCCAGTTTTCCAGAACTAAAGAATACAGATGCACAGATTAAAAAATAAAATAAAATCTCCCAGAGGAAATAACCAGCCCGATCCAGAATGAGGAACATTCTACAGGACAAATGATTTAATTACTCATTGACTCAGCCTGAACATAAAAAAAGGGAAAGAGGCTTGTTATAGGAAAACAAAACAAAACAAAACACCCAGACTTAAGAGACATAACAACCAAAAGCCACCTGTGGATCTTCTTTATTTCTTTGTTTTAACATATTTATTTATTTATTTATGGATGTGCTGGGTCTTCATTGCAGAGCTCGGGCTTCTCATTGTGGTGGCTTCTCTTGCTGTGGCTAGAGGACGCTAGAGCATGGGCTTCAGTAGTTGCAGTATATGGGCTAAATAGTTGAGGTTCCCGGGCTCTAGAGCACAGGCTCAATAGTTGTGGTGTGAAGGATTTGTTGCTCCATGGTATGTGGGGTCTTCCTGGACCAGGGATCAAATCCATGCCTCCTGCATTGGCAGGCGGATTCTTTACTGCTGAGCCACCTTTATTTATTTCTTGATTGTAACAAACCAACTGTAAAAGGCATCTTGGAAACAATTGAAGAAGTGTGACTATGAACTGGGTATTATGATAAGACATTAAAGAATAACTTAATTTTATTGGGTATGATAATAGCATGGTGGTTACCCTTTTTAAAAGGCCTTATTTGTTGTAGATGCATGTGAGATAACTGATGTCTGTGGATGTGTTTTATAACACTCTGGGAAAAAGCTGGGGGGATGTGATATTTTGATATAAACAATATATAGTTGGGGGACTTCCTTGGTGGTCCAGTGGTTAAGGATCCACCTTCCAATGCAGGGGACTCAAATTCTATCCCTGGTCAGGGAACTATGATCCCACAGGCCTCTGGGAAATTAACCCGCTTGCGTTAACTACTGAGCCTGAGTTTCCCAACAAAGACCCATCACAGCCAAAAAGAAAGAAATATATATTTGGCCTTTGTCCCACATTTCTGGCTCAAAATTGTATGAAACCCTACCAGGCTCCTCCGTCCATGAGATTTTCCAGGCAAGAGTAGTGGAGAGGGTTGCCGTTGCCTTCTCCTCTGTTATTTATTACAGGCCCCTTTTAACTATACCTGAGTTTATGCTAATGAGGTGACTCAATGGTTCCCTGAATAGCTTCAGGATTATGCCTCAGGAATAACCTCCTGTGTGTCTGGGTGGCATAGAGCCATCTGTGATTGTTTAACAGGGACTTGTGGGTCCTGTATCGACCCAAACATACTCTTCTACATTGCAGCATTTACTACCAATGATGTTGCCCCTAAATTAGTCACTCTCGCAATCCATTTTAGTAAAAGTCCTTCAGGAAGCTGGTGATACCAGTCTGAAAAATGAAGCAGCTAACTCCTTCACAACTATATTCCTGGCTTCAGGAGTTTCTTGGTTTTTGCCCTCCCCACCCATGCTAACTTCCCAGGTGCTCAGTGGCAAAGAATCCGCCTGCCAATGCAGGAGATTTGGGATTCAATCCCTGGGTTGGGAAGATGCCCTGGAGGAGCAAGTGGCAACCCACTCCAGTATTCTTGCCTGGAAAACCCCATGGACAGAGGAACCTGGCAGGCCACAGTCCATGGAGTTGCAAAGAGTCAGCATGCATGAGCATGCATGCTAACTATCTTCTTGGTGACCAGGAGACTTAGAGGTACTTTCTGTTGTCCCAGCCTAATTTTTTACTTAGTGGATAGCTTTGAGGTTAGTGGCCAAAATTCAGGCTGACCCAAATCTGAACTTAGTCTAGCATCAAAGCCCAAACCAGAACTCTTTTTTAAGTTTCATTATAGCTATTACAAATAATCACCAAGGGATGCATACTTCACATTTTTTTTCTTATTGGTTTGCGCTTCCTATGCTCTTCCCTGGTAGCTCAAATGGTAAAGAATCCACCTGCAATGCAGGAGACCCGGCTTCGATCTCTGGGTCGGGAAGATCCCCTGTAGAAGGAAATAGCAACCCACTACAGTGCTCTTGCCTGGAGAATTCCATGGACAGAAGAGCCTGGCAACCCCAGTCCATGCGGTTGTAAAGAGTTGGACAGACTATGTGACTAACACACACACGTGCCTCTAGTGAAACAACTTCCTGGGGTTGACTCCAACTCTAAATTCTATTTCCATTTGTAACTTTTGCTCACAGAACTCAGAATTGGTAATAATACTAATTATTACTGATTAACTATAAAGGATATAACTCACATGGTTGGTTGCTCTGGTATCTAACTTCTATCCTGAGCCTAAATACTCATCCAGAGTCACCTTATTAGAATAAACTCAGGTATGGTTGTAAGGGGCTTATTGTGAATAACAAAAGAGGCTCCTCTCACCTCTATCATGCAGATCATAGAAGCTCTCCTGCCAAGAATGGAAGATGCAGACCAAATATATATTTCTTATATTATCACGTCATCACAAGGAATAATAATAAAACTGAAAAATGCTGGTGATTGTCGAAGCTGGGTGATGGGTACATAGAGATTCATTCTGCCAAGTCTTCCAGGGTTTTTGTGGATTTGGAAACTTAGATAATAAAATATTTAGAAAAAAAGAGGATAATGGAAAGAGAGCCATACTAAAGACTGATCTTCTAAACATTTTATTTTGAAATAATTTTTTATTTATAGGTAGATTGCAAAGACAGTCAGTAGTTCAGTCACTCAGTTGTGTCCGACTCTTTGCGACCCCATGGACTGCAGCATGCCAGGCTTCCCTGTCCATCACCAACTCCCTACTTTGAGCCTACTCAAACTTATGTCCATTGTGTTAGTGATGCCATCCAATCATCTCATCCTCTGTCACCCCCTTCTCCTCCTGCCTTTAATCTTTCCTAGTGTCAGGGTCTTTTCCAACGAGTAGGTTTTTTGCATCAGGTGGCCAAACTATTGGAGTTTCAGCTTCAGCATCAGTCCTTCCAATGAATATTCAGGACTGATTTCCTTTAGGATTGACTGGTTGATCTCCTTGCAGTCTAAGGGACTCTCAAGAGTCTTCTCCAACACCACAGTTCAAAAGCATCAATTCTGCTGTGCTCAGCTTTCTTTATAGTCCAACTATCACATCCATACATGACTACGGGAAAAACCATAGCTTTGACTAGATGGACTTTGTTGGTAGAATAATGTCTCTGCTTTTTAATATTCTGTCTAGGTTGGTCATAGCTTTTCTTCCAAGGAACAAGTGTCTTTTAATTTCTTGGCTGCAGTCACCATCTGCAGTGATTTTAGTAAAGACACCAGAGTGTTTCCAAATACTCCTCATCCATCTTCCTTTAATGTTACTTCTTCTATGACCATGATATGTTTATCAAAACTAAGAAGTTAACATTGATACAATACCACTAGCCAAATAGCAGACTATTCAAATTTCTCCAGTTTTCCCATTCTTCTTTATTTTTTTTTCCATTCAAGATCCAATCCAGTCTACTATATCCTATTTAATTGTCATGTCTCCTTAGTCTCTTCCAATCTGTCAGTCTTTCTTGGTCTTTCTTTGCTTTTTGTGACTTATACTTTTGAAAATAGTGGTCAGGTGTTTTGTAGACTGTCCCAGTAATTTTTTTTTTTCTGATGTGTTCTTGTGATTAGTCAAAAGTTATGGATTTGGGGGAAAATACTACAGAGGGGATGGGAGTGTGGCCTTGTCATTGCATCAGGTCAGGGAGCATGATGTCAGCATGACTTCTTATTTCTCATAAATCTTAGTCAGTTGATTCAGGTGGTGTCTGCCAGGTTTCTCCACTATTTTTTCCATTTCTATACTTTGTGACAAGCATCTTTAGGCCCAGCTTATGCTTATGGGGATTTTAAAAAGCAGAAGAAAGTCACTGAAGGGATTTAAGCAGAGAATAAGTTTTGAATGTCTGTTTTGGGAGGAACAGGAGATACAAGGGGCGTTTGCAGTGGAACTGGACGTAAATTGTTGGAGGTTGAGTGACCAGCAGTCTCATTCAGCTGGAGTTGGTTCTTATGGGACATGAAAGATGAGAGAAGGTGGAGTCAAGGATGGCCATGAGGTTTCTAAGCTGGACAGGTGGGTGGCCTGGGGGCTTTCACTGAATCTAAACCAAGGCTGTGCGGCCCCTAGGAGGTTGTATGCCTCCCCGCCCCCCAGAGAAGTCACTTTCTGTTCCTTGGTCTTATCTTGACTTGGATCCGGTCCCTGATTGTTCCTGAGGCCAGAAAGTGTCTCATCAACACACATTAGAAGAAGTTTGGGGTCGGGAAGATCCCCTGGAGGAGGAAATAGCAACCCACTCCAATATCTTTGCCTGGAGAATCCCATGGACAGGGGAGCCTTCAGTTCAGTTCAGTTCAGTCGCTCAGTCGTGTCCAACCCACTCCAATATCTTTGCCTGGAGAATCCCATGGACAGGGGAGCCTAGCGGGCTACAATCCATGGGGTCGCAAAGAGTCGGACACGACTGAAGCGATTTAGCACGCACGCACGGGATTACCCAGGAAAGTCAGAATCCCAAGCAAAGAGAGAGGGAATAGCGGTCGAGGAACTGAAGAAAGCTGGAGAAAAATGTGGTACTTAAGTATGACATTTTCCTCCTCTCTCCATTTAAGGACCCAACGATTAGCGTTTGACTCAGTGGTTTCAAACAAGTAATTTTATTTAGCTTTTCGTGTTCCGCCAACCGGCCTCGCCCTCGGCCTCCCCTGTTTCGTGTTCCTTTGAGGCGTGTCGGGGGAGAGGGTGGGCTGCTATCTCTCGGCCCTCACCTGCGCCGGCGGGACACCCGCCCAGGTTTCTTTTCTCCTCGGCGCCTACGGGCGGGGGCGTGAGGGGCTATAGGAGTTGGGGCCGGAGTCACTGGCCCGGGGGCCGGCCGGGCCCCGCTTCCCTGCGAGGGCTTGTAGACCAAGTGGAAGATGAAAGCGTTGCAGTACCTGAGGGGGCGTGGCTCCATCAGGGGCGGGGCCAAGAGGCTGGGATATTCCCAAGGGGCGGGGCTTCAAAATTCTGCGTTCCCGGGGGGTGGGGCTAGGCTTAGGGCTCCGCGGGCCAGCCAGGGTGTAATCAGGGCCATATTTTGGTGGGTAGAGGACCAGGGCTTGGAAAGATTTTGTGAGCTGGTTCTAAAGAGGGGTGTGTGGGCGTTTTTGAGACCCTCCAGTGGGGGTCGTGAGGAGTGCGGGCGGAGGAAGCAGAGGGTAGGGCTGGGACAGGAGGGTCCCAGGACCATAGAGACGAGGGTTGAGGTGGGCTTTTCAGGATGAGCAGCCAGAGAGTACGAAGGCCTTACCAGGGCATGCAATTGTCTGCCGCTCTGAGGCGAAAGGGGGAGCGGAAAGGGTTGGGCTGTGGAGGGCTGGTCCCCCCTCCTGTGGCCACCGCCATGGTCTGGTCGTCCATCACACAGCCATACTCGCTGCTCTCGGTGAAGAATGCCGGCACTCGGAGGGACTGGGTTGGGAGCGGGAACTCAGACACTCACAGAAAAGCTCCCACCCCCATATACCTCCCGGGGACCCAGAGGACTGGGATGGGGAGAGGCATGAGGCAGACACAGGGGCCAGGAGGACCCGTGGGTGCACCCGACGTCTGTGGAGCAGATGATGGAGAAGAAGACACTTTTAGAAAATGAGGGACCGGGTGGGGGGTGAGAGAAGGTCTCCTTTGCCCCATCCCCCACCTGTAACCGGGGCAGCGAGCTCAGCCAAGTGTCCTTTAGTCCAAAGCCAGAGTTAAATCCTGCGCAGGGAAGGAGAGCAGGGAGAAGCTAGCTTCCATGGCTTCCTCCCACCTTCTCCACGATCCCACCCCCGGCTCTTACCGATGACCAAGTCAGGCTTGGGCCCCTGGAGCAGGTGGTAGGGCCTTGCAGACACCTTGATCTGCAGGTCTCTGCGGCCCCCCTTCTCCTTAGCCCCAGAGCTGAGCCGTGCTGATACGCTGGAACCAGGGCGGACAGATATTTCCGGGCCATCCTGGAGAGTCAGAAGTGGGACAGAGGCCAGAAGTGGAAGTGATGGTGCTGGAAGATGTGTCAGGGGAGAGGAGGCAGGGATCAGAAGGGCACTGCCCAACCAGGATGACAACAGAGGGACCAGGTCTGGAGATTGGGGTGGGGGACAGGGGGAGGGGGTACTCAACCCTCACCCTCTGCAGGGTAAAGTGCTGCTGGTCACTTTCGGGGGGCAGGCCATCACCCACAAACTGCAGCTCCAGGGCCACGTGGGGGAGCAAGACCAAGAGTTCCTGAAGGGCAGAGAGGACAAATCTGGGTCCCACCCTGTGTCGACCTCCACATCCAGACGCCCACCCTTCAGGCCTGGTGGGACTTACCCAAAACACCATGACAAGGTCAAACTCCTTCCCGGCCTCCACCACGTGGATTTTCAGTGACTGTTTGTTCTGGATGTTGAGCTCAGGGACTGGGTGATAAGCTAGCCACTTAAGAATATGGTCTCCTCTTCCTCTCCCTCCTGTCCCCTACCAGCCCCCTGGCCCCTCTGCTCCACGCAGTCCTCCCCCCTGCCTCGGCTCTCCTTACAGGACTGGGGCACCAGGTGGGTGATGATGTAGTACACAGTCAGTGGGTAGGTGAGGAGTACAGCCATGGGGGAGTCCAAGCTGAGGCCCCGCCACGTGTAGTAATCCTGCCACGAGCCTGGGGAGAGTAGGCTACTGGGGACCTGACCTCAGGCCCCCTCCAGTCTAACGGCCTCCTTTCTCAGCCACCCAAGACCTCTGGCCCTCCAGATCGCATCCCTACCCCTAGCTCCCTCAGGGCCCCTCTGGCTCACCAAAGAGGCCCTTGGGTGAATCTAGGGGCACTGGAGGCATCAGGGCAGGCCCATCCCCCTGGAGAGGCTGGTAAGGATCTCCTGTGAGGATGAAAGACGACAAGCCTGGTATCAGGGAGATCCTCACCTGGCTGCTTCCTTCTTCCAAAGGAGCTGTGTTCCCTGAGAGGACCTGGAGCTGCAGCAGGGAGCTGGGGAACTGCCTAGGGATGGGGCTTCTGGAGAGGGTGGGCAGAGGTGATTTTCCGAGGGTTGGGGAGGGGCAGGCAGTGCCCTGGTGCTGGGGGTGGGGGGTCTGGTGTATATGGGGTTATCTAGGATCTGGACAACTTTTTGATCTCCCCTCCTGCCCTCTAGTCTGAGGGACTCATGCCTGGAGAGAGGCCCCACACACCATGGATAAGAAGGCTGAGGGAGGGTGTGCTGCTCCTTGGGTGCCTGGGGGCGCCAGGGCCTAGAATCAGCATGCTGAGCTGGGTCCAGTAGCCACGAGTGAGGCCGCGGGAGGCCAGGAAGGCCTCCTTGTTAAAGGTTTCACTGGTCACCTCTGGAGAAGGATGAGGGGAGGGGTTGAGGGCCCAGTGGCCAGGATTCCAGACTTGGGCTCACCTCAGCCTCTCCCCAGGACCCTGGGTCTGAGTCTGCTTCTAGTCAGGCAGAGAACTAACATTCCTGAGTGGCTACAGCATAGTCTACAGAAGCCATATAACAATTCCCATGGGTTTTAACATTTGCTTTTGGCAACCTCATGCGAAGAGTTGACTCATTGGAAAAGACCCTGATGCTGGGAAGGATTGGGGGCAGGAGGAGAAGGGGGACGACAGAGGATGAGATAGTTGGATGGCATCTCCGACTTGATGGAAATGGGTTTGGGTAGACTCCAGGAGTTGGTGATGGACAGGGAGGCCTGGCGTGCTGCGATTCATGGGGTCGCAAAGAGTTGGACACAACTGAGCGACTAAACTGAACTGAACTGAATCTGCCTGTTTTACCGGTGAGGAAAAACTCGAAGAAGGAAGTAAAGTGATTTGTTTCAGGTTGCCAGCTTGTGAAGCTGGGAAGCAAGTATTTGTATCTCTACTCCTGAATCCCCTAAGTTCTCTCAGGGACGTGGGCACTCAGTCCTCAGCTCCAGAGAGGCTATCTCCAACCCCAGGGGTCTAGCTCCCAGCCCCAAATACCCAGCACTCAGCTGTTACTCCAGGGATCAAGACTCTGAAATAACAGGCACTTAACCTTCAAGCCCAGGACCCTGTTCCAAAGACCTGGTTCCGCTTCCCCCATCCATCCTGACCTCCTCATGGTACCTGCAGTGTAGGTAAAAGGCAGGGTTGCCAGTTCTCCAGCCCGCTCCATGAAGGCTGCCAGCCTTGGGCACCAAAATCGGTGGCTTACATCATCTGGGCATCGCTTCCAGTCCGCACGGAGACAAGCCTCTCCACAGTACAAGACAGCACCGCACTGGGGGCTGGGGTTATAGGAGGTGTACCCAGTGTTAGTGTATATAGGTCCCCTGTCTGCTGTCCATCTATCCTGCAGCTGCCCATATGTCATTCAGTCTATTTGTACTTTCTTTGCCTGTAACGGCATGGTATTTTTTCATCTTGTTTCTCTGTTCCTCATTCTGTCTGTTCGCAGTGTCCCCCACTAGCCTGCTTCCTCTCTGTTTGCCTGACCTTCCTCCTCCTCACTCTGTCTTTGCAGGTTGCTCACCAGGGTGTCAGTTTCACTTCAAAGCTGTGCCTATGACAAACATGGCAGGTTCGAGCCCTAAGGGAGGCAAAGGTGAAGCCTGGCCGGGGACCCCATGTCCGCATCGGGGTCTTGGCTAACTTCACTCCCAGCCTTGGGACCAGATTCTCCAGCTCCCTAAATGGGGGTGGAGATGGCATCAGGTCGGGGGTGGGGCTCAGGAGCCCAGGCCCCCTGGCTTCCGCACCCTCTACCAGCTGTCTGTACCGATGCAGGTGGGCATCTCCCACAGTAAGCTGTCGGGGCTTTCGGGGGTCTCCGGAGCCCATGGGGAAGACCATGCTGTGGCAGAGGAGAGCATAGGCTCGAGGAGCCAGGTTCTCAGCCCCTGAGCCCCTGCCTGTGCTCCCCTGTGTTCCTTCCATCAGCAGGTCAATGCCCAGGATGGTGCCATGTTCATCCGTCACCAGTAGGAGGCAGGAAAGGTGCAAGGGGGCAGCATCTGCGGAAGACAGGAAAAGTCGGGGGTGGAGGGGGAAGATTGTCAGGGGCAGGGTACCAACTCAGATACCCCTGGGGCTAGGAGAGGGGACTAAGTAGAGGGGGCAGGCCTCATTGGAAGTGGACAGCGGCTCCACAGAACGAGCATTTGCTGCCAGGCAGAAATGTGGGGGTGTGCTGTGGGAACTTCACATTTTTCTTGAGGTGTTAACTCTCAACTTCTGGAATTTTGTTTTCTTTTAATGTTTAAATGTTGGTGAAACTTAGAAAAAAAATGTGGATCAATGAAAACATCTTTTCAGGCCAGATTGGCCTGAGGACCACCCATGTGTGACTCCTAACTGTGTTCTGAGGGGGCAGAGGAGGGCTTCAGAAGGGGGGTCTGCTGGGCAGGGGGCACGGCAGGGCCATCCTGGGTTCTTACCACTTCTCTGTCCCTTCCTCCTCTCAGGCCTCGGTTTGTCTTCTGCCCTGTCCTCTTGGCCATCCTCACCACCTCCAGCCTCCTGCTCAGCCTCCTCTGGCTCCCCTGGAGGGGTGGCTTCCTGGGGGGACTCCCTGCTGCTAGGGGCCGGCTCCCCATCCTCCTCTGTTTCTACCTTTTTGGTGCCTGCACCCTCCTCCTCTCCATTCTCTTCTTCCTCCTCTTCCTCCTCCTCCTCCTCTCCTTCCTCCCCTTCCTCCAGGCTGACAAAGCTGACATAGGGACTTAGGTCTCGCAGGTGGAGTAGGGGCTCATCTCCCAGCAGCCGGGCAGCCCCCAGACCTGGTCCATGGCCTGGCTCTGCCCCTTGCCCCAGGCTGATGCCCACACTGCGGTTGGGCAAGACGTGGAGCACCCAAAGGGCCGGGTCCTGGGGCAACCTTCTGATCTGAGCCTCCAGCTGCCGCCAGCGACCCTCAAGCCTGGTCCCTACAGCCCTGCGCTCTGCCACGAACTTGCGGAACCAGCCGAAGAGGAGGGCAGCAAAATCAAGGAATTCATCCCGGTATCCAGACACAAACTCCATGTCTTCAGGGGCACAGGGCCTGGGCCAGATTGAGCAGAGGAAGGGATGTATGGTGAGGGAGAGGCACCGGGGATGGTGTGGGTTGGAGGGGTCCCTTAGGGTGGAATCTATGGATGGATGTTGGGAGCCAGAAAGGAGTTTTCAGGGCTGAGGATGCGGGTTCAGGATGAGAACGGGGGCCAGACTTGAAAGTGAGTGATTAGGGTTAAAAGTGAGTAGTCAGGAGGGAGATAGTATTTTGGGCTCCAAATCTGAGGCTCAAACCCTCAAAGGTAGGGGTTGAATTGAATTGAGGATCGAAGTGGGAGAGGGTTAATCCTATGGGAAGAGTTTTGGACTCGTCTATGGGGTGTGGGAGGAGGGCATCGGAGACAGGGCATCCCTTCGTCTTGGACGAGGTTGGGGTTGGCGGTGAACCCCAGTACACCTAGCCCCGCCCCAGCCGCTCCACTACTCCGGTACCTGCAGCCGCCACCACTTTTCGAAGGTAAATACCTCGGGGTGCTGTGTGACGTCAGGCTGCCCGAGCCCACGGCCGGCTGCTTGGGCGGCCACGCCCCAAAGTCTTGCGCCACGCGGAGGCGCCCGGGTCAGTGTCTGCGCGGCAGGGCGCGCGGACTGGTGCTGCCAGTCACTCCGGGCACGTGACTGGACCCGGGTCAAAAACGTGAAAGCCTCTCTAAGGAGCAGGTCACAGGGACTGACCTGCGGAGGGCAGGCGGGCGGGGCTGGCATCTCTGGGCCAGACGAATCGGCTGCCGTACGAATAGGCTGCCATACAGCCGCGCCTAGCCGTGCACCCTGGGCTTCCTTTCGCTTTCTCTCGCCTTCTTCCATCATTCCTGGCTACCCCCTCGACGAGGCTCTGGACTGGGTGCTGGGGTGGGTGGAGGCTGGTGGAGGACGAATCCGCCTTTGAGACGGTGAGGTTTCCCGCGCCGCCGCCCCCAGGCCGGCGATCACGCGGTTGCGCCGTGTCTCGCGGAATCACAGGCGAAGTGGGAGAAGGAAGCCATCGAGGAACCGGCTGGTCGTCAGGCTCCGGAGAACGTCGAGGAGTCAGACAGAACGCGGCGGGCAGAGATGATGCTGGGCCGGGCATCCCGGTTCCTCTTAGTCCTATTGTTTGTAGCTTGTCTCACTTCTTCAGGTTTGTCAGGGGCTCGGAGCCCTGAATCCGGGGAAGGAAATGGGCGGGAGACACTATCGCCTTGGGGTTGAGTTGAGTAAGTGGGAAGCCAGGGTCCCCAAGGCAGCTGGGGCAGGGGGAGGGCCAGCTGCCTGGGGTTGGGGATGGGCTGGGGAACACCTGTCTCCAGGTGTGATTATGGACATATTTGGGGAGAGTGAAGCGTGGGTTGAGCCGAGGTCGGGGCTCAGATCCTGGGGTCTAGGGGAGACGCTGTAGCGAGGCTGTGGGTTGAAGTCTTAGTAGCAGCTGCATGAGCCCCTTGAACCGGGGAGCCTGTGCGAACCACTTCCGTCCCGCTCAGGCAATGGCAACGAAGGCAGCAAGGTTGGAAATTGTCCCTGCGATCATACAGTCTCTTCCCATTCCCCGCGAAACGAGCAACTCATGGGACATCTACGAAAATACCTGAAAGCATATCAGCGCTGTATTTCCTACGTCAGGTAATCTCACCTCCCACCCCTGGGAGGGCTGCGCGCCCCCCCCCCCCCCCCCCCCCCCCGCCCTTCAGGATTCTCTGGTCAAACTCGATTTCCATCTGGGAGGACGTCTAGCCCCCGCCCCACTCCTCCCGCTCACGTTCGCCCTAATTCGTTGCACCTTTAGTTTCCCTTTTCCCCTGTCCCACCTACCTGGAATTTCTCAGGCCCAGCAGAAACTGCTGAAGCTCGGGAGTGACCTCACTTCTTTGGAACCAGGAAGGAGCTGAGAATAGCGGGGGTGGGGCGGAGAGTGGGGGCACATCTGAGACCAGGTCCTTCCGCAGGTTCCAGCTACCCCTCAGAAATGTATGTGGAGGCAGCACTGACCCCTGGGTTCAGGAACTGATGCGCTGCTTTGATAGTGGAGGTGAGAGCTTCCCCCTCCTCCCCAGGCCCTGTCCCCAGGGCTCCGTTCCCCCACCTTACACCCTTCTTTGCCTCAGCCCTTTCCTCTTCAGTATACTTTGACTTAAGTTCCTGTTTACCACAAACCCTTCATCATCACTTTCATGATTTTTGCCAATGCATCCTATCACTGTGCATTTACTTAATGTTGTTCTTGAAATCAAGGCTCTATTTTTATGTTCCAGTATTTTATGGTGGAGGCTTCCCCAGTGGCTCAGGGGTAAAGAATCTACCTGCCAGTGCAGGAGGTAGTGGGTTCTATCCTTGGGTTGGAAAGATCCCCTGGAGAAGGAGATGGCACTCTTGACTGGGAAATCCCATGGACAGAGGAGCCTTATGGGCTACAGTCCGTGGAGCTGCAAAAAGAGTCAGATATGACTTGATGACTAAACAACAACAAGAACAATTTTATTATGGAAATTTGAAGACATGTACAAAAGTTGAAAGATTTGTGCAGTGAACATCCATGTAACCACCACCTAATTCTATAGTACTTGATTTTTATATTTGATGTATTTTATATATATCCATAATAAAGCAAATATATTTTATATTTTACAATATCTAGTTTAAGGCATTTTAGCTATATTTTCTTTATTGCCCACCCAACTGTCTATGCATCCCTCTATCCCTCATCGATCTGCCTAATATCTTTTTGGTACACTTCCAAGTAAGTTGCAGGCTTGACTATACTTTATTCCCAGACATTTCACCATGTATATTATTAAGGAAAGTTCTGTATTTTATTGTTCCTTTGAGGTAAAATTTTAAAACAATGAAATGAATAAATAAGTGTATACAGCCTCTTTTGAAAAACTTAATGGGAACTTGTCCTTAGCAAGAACACCTGTGAAGTCATAAATTTGACTTCCAGGTCCCAGCACCTATCTGATTTCATTTACTCTTCCTGGCTACTCTGGCCTTTGTTACTAAAATTATCCCTAAATTACAGCTAAAAGAAATGAACCCCAGAGAGGTTAGGAAATAAGGGGCAAGGTCACAGCTACTTTGTAGCAGAGTCTGGGTTCCAACCGGGGTGTCCTGACTTCCTAGGGTATGATCGCCCCAGGGGTTCCATGTTGTGGTTGCTCACTTCCACCTCCCCGTATTTTCCCCCTACCCTCCTTTCCTGGCCTTCAGCTGTTCCCTTGATGTTCTCCTTGACCTGCTACCCTGCCCTCTATCTAGTTCTTCACCTTGTCCCCTTGTAACCCTGATTCCTCACTTTTTGCTTTTTCAGAATGTGGACTTGCTCAAGCTAGGGTGGTGGCCCACAAGGGGGATGCACCTCTTCGCAGCACCCAGCTTCCTGAGCCCACAGAAGTGGCACCTTCAGACACAGGTACCACTTCCCAGACGTACCTGCCATCCACCCTGCAGCGTACCCAGCAACCCACCCCTCTGGAAGGAGCACTGTCCTTGGACAGCAAGCTCATCTCCACCCATGAAACTACCACTTACACTTCGGGCCACAGTCTGAGGGCAGAACCTGAGGCTAGGGAGAACCAGAAGCAGCTGAAGGAAAATGTGGGTCCTGCAGCTGGGACATCAGCCATGGTGCCTGTGCTGTCTCTCTTGGTCATCATTTTCATCCTCACTGGAATCCTGCTCTACGTGGTGTGCAAGCGAAGAAGGAAGCAGTCCCTGCAGCATCCTCTAGGTAAACTGGGCTTCTGAACTCCTCCTCCAGGGACCCAGAGCCTCCCTAGCAGGGATTCTGCCAGCAGCAGCTCTTAGGCAGACCCAGAGACAGATAGAGACGCTGCCTGCACCATGGATGAGTGCGATGAATGAAGAGTCAGCCCAACTACAGAGTGGGGAGGGAGGGACGCCATCATAGGCCCAGGGACCAGCCCTCAAAGCCATGCAGTGCTTGGAGGGACATCAAGATGGCGGCTAGAGCAGACTAGTAGGAGATGAAGCTGTGGAGGAAGGTGGGAGCCATTCATTCAATTCACAGATCTTTACTGTTGAGTACCTGCTGTGTACCTGGTCTACAGCTAATGTTTTGGACTCTGATTCCCCAGTTTAAGCTGTCACCCCTTGCCCCTGATACCCTGCCCAACTTCCCTTGATCTCAGAGCTCATCTGTTAATTTCTTTATCTTTTCCAGATCTTGCAGCTTCATTATATACCTGCAGCAGACGAACCAGTGCACAGAATGGAATCTTGTGAGGGCAGATTATGATTTATTCAGCATCAATTAATATACTAGAACAATTTATAGCCCACGGTAGACACTCTTTACTTATTGGTCAGTGTTTAATTCACAACTAACCAGCCACTGACCTCCCTTAGACCTTTCCTGTTCTTTTGGATTGCTTCTATACCATGATATAAAATTGCTGTTTATGTCTTGTATAAATTCCATATTTTTTAACTACTAAAACTTATTTTTATAATTTTTGGCTCTTCTTTCTGCAGACATGGGTCTTATGCCCTTGCCCCCTAATCATGCCTGATTCTTGGCTTCAGCGTCTCTGTTGATGGCCACCTGGCATCTTCCCCCTCAATGACTCCTCCCAACCCCCACCAGCCTCCATGTCCCATGACCCATATATCTTTCTGTTGTCACTTCACACCACACCAGTGTTCCTCCCTAGCTTCCATCCTCTCCTGCTTCCTGCCTCGACCCCACGGTAAAGGCCTGGGCTTTTCCACCCTCCCTCCTCAGCAGCTGCCATGCAGCCTGGTTTTACTTCCTCAACCCCTTACATCACCATATATGCCCCAATGAGAGTCTAAGCTCCTTGTTTTAGTGTTATTATTTTTATTAGCAAAACCCTTAGTTCTCATTTTGTCTTTTTCAGTGAACCAAAAATGTGTCTTCCTTGGTCCAAGTCTGCGGGAAGCCTGGGGCAGGGACATGAGGAAGTGGGTTGGGTGTCTAGGTCTCCATCTCCTGTCTGAGCTTGTCCATACTCAGTGAAGTGCATGGCAGGAGCAACCTGCTGGAGGAGCCAGGGCACAGCTGTGCACAGGCTTGGTCTCTAAATGTCCTCCTTCCCACCTTCTGCACCCTTGTCCTCATGGCCTCTAACTAGTATGGCTGGTACAGGGCAGCCCACGCTCTCCAGATTCTGTTCTGGGGTATATGTGGAGCTCTCCCTCCAAGCTGTTCACCTGCTTGGCCTAGTTCTCCAGCATCTGCTCACAGGTTCGGGCCACCTCACTGAGCTTAAGGCGAGCATAGTCCACCCGCTTCAGGGCCATTTGACAGTCCTTCCTCGAAGAGTAGCTGGAGCCCTCGTGGGGCTGCCCTGTGGCCACCTACAAGACATTCAGATTGATCAGTGAAGCACCCCTTCCCTCACCCATCTCCCCAACAAGTCATCAGGTCTTTTGCCTCATTTATTCCCTGAGTTTGAATTTGCTATGCCAGATGGTTAGCTGGATTACCTAGGGCACTTCTATTAACCTCCTCTGTAAAGTGGGGATGACTGTAACTACTTCCTAGAGTTGTTATGGGCTTCCCTGGTGGCTCACATGGTAAAGAATCTGCCTGCAATGCAGGAGACCCAGGTTCAATCCCTGGGTCGGGAAGATCCCCTGGAGAATGGAATGGCTACCCACTCCAGTATTCTTGCCTGGGAAATTACATGGACAGAGGAGCCTGGTGGGCTACAGTCCACAGGGTCACACAGAGTCGGACACAACCGAGAGACTAACACTTTCACTTTTCAGAGTTGTTATAGGATTAGATAATGCAGAAAGTCTAGCACAATGTACAAGTTTAGTAAATGGTGCTTCCTGTTGTAATAACCTCAGAACCCCTTCAGCCCTGTTCCTATTCTCGTGAGGTAGCCATCTGGGGCGCTATACACCTAAGGTCAGGTCAAATGTCTAAGGGCAAATCCTATAGCTTTCGTATTGTTTAGATGCCCTCTCCCAGGACTTTCCCATCCACTGGCTCATGTGATGCAACTCAGTGACACAAGAAACCTGTCCTGGAAGGGAGGGATGCTACCAGGATCGACGGGCCTGCTGGGTAGGGTTGGTCTTGCTCGGCTCCGGGGACCAAAGGTCTGCCCCGGACTCCTGAAGAATAAGGCCAAGGCAGAGAGCTGGGGTGGGAGCGTAGCACGTCCCACCACACACACCTGAGTGAGATAGCGGATCTGAGCCGACAGCTCCGCCTCCACGTGCTGCACCGACGCGGTGAAGGCCGCTGCCTGTCGGTCTAAGAGCCTCTCGTTGGTTTTTTCCTTGGACAGTTCCAAGATCACGGTACCTGCCAGAGTGGAGAGCGGGCGGGGCTATCCGGAGACCGCCGGTTTAGCCCCGCCCAGGGCCAGCCCCACCCACCCAGCCCCACCCACCCCTACACCCAGTTAGGAGCCCGTCCAACCCCACGTGGTCCGCGCTCGCGCCCGTTACCCGTCTCGTCCTCATATCCCGAACCTGCATTCTGAAGAATGGCTCCAATTTCTCTTTCGATGTCTTCCAGGGCGCGTAGTCGCTCGTTCGCCAGGCTGTAGGTAGCCATCGTTACCCTCTGGTTTTCTTTTGCGAAACACTACGGAAAAGCGCCCGGAAGTGACTGTCGGTTAGCGCCTGCGCAGAGGGCGCACCTTAGCCAACACTACAGTTCCCAGGATGCTCAGCGTGGTCGTTTCCCCTCTCGTTTCACCTGGTGAACTACAACTCCCAGGGTCTCCTGCGCATGCCCTGCTGCGCGTCCCCACCGCGTGACCACCTGTGGTAAGACGGAGTATCGAAAATTTCTCCAGCCTAAGGCCATTCAGATCTGTCCACCTTCATGACATTATTGTGGTCTGTTTAATTTCTTCTACAAGAATTTCTTGAGCGTCTGCGGGGTGCTAGGTGATGATGGTAGGAACTCTGAGGTATTACAGACTGGACAGCCATGGACCTTCTGTCTGCCTATCCCACTCCGCCACCTATCGGGGCCCGGGGAAAACGACTTGGTGAGTGACATTATTCGCCGTAGCGCTTCCCTCTGACCGGGAGCTCAGCTAAAACACGGACTGTCAATATATTCTGAGGCGCTTGCTCCTGTCAGCCGTTTCCCTTTCTGATTGCTTATTGTGTGGTTGGCCGTGGGGATACAAAGGTGAGTGAGGTGGGCTGTCACGTGAGAGTGGATAGGCGCTTTATTAAGGATACGCCCAGGGTGTATCTCTAGGAACCGAGAAAGGATTCTAGGAGGAAATGTTGCTTGAACTGAATCTGGGGGTTAACCAGGTGGCTGAGAGGTTGGAGTGGAAAAGGGAAAGGCACAGCAAGCGCGTAGTGCTTGGAGGGGGCCGACACATTGGAAGTCCAGTAAGTTTGACTGGATTGAACGCAGTGTGGTTGGTGGCTAGGTGTGACTGGGGAGACCGGAGTGGGGAGCCAGACCAGAAAATGGCTTGCAAGCTAAGGAATTTGGACGTTATTTTGAAGGCATTTGAGAGCGGTTGAAGGGTTTTCAAGAAGTGGATTCTGACCAGCTCTATCTTTCGGGGAAAGATCAGTCTTGACAGTTTGTGGAAGGTTGAGAATGAAGCCAGTTTGCCCAGGGTTAGCAAGCGAGTGGAGGCTTTTAGTTAGATTTGAGGGATCTAGCATTTAACTTCACTCTTTTTCTAAATCCTAAGAAGATAACAATAAGGGGATTTAAGAAAGGGGTCAAGGAAACAGAGGAGTTATTAATAATAGCAGAACTTTCAATAGAAACTGGAAAAACAGAAGGTCATATGGTTAACTAAACCAGCAGTGAAGAAAGCTTAGAAGCAACTTGATTTACCCCTAAATCAATGGCATTACAGTACAGCTGGGCTGTCAGTTCAGTTGCTTGGACCTGTCGAACTCTTCCACCCCATCCGCTGCAGCGGGCCAGGCCTCCCTGTCCATCACCAACTCCCGGAGTTTACTCAAACTCATGTCCATTTAGTCGGTGATGCCATTCAACCATCTCATCTTCTGTCGTCCCCTTCTTCTTCTGCCTTCAGTCTTTCCCAGTGTCAGGGTCTTTTCCAGTGAGTCAGTTCTTCACATCAGGTGGCCAAAGTATTGGAGTTTCAGCTTCAGCATCAGTCCTTCCAATGAATATTCAGTACTGATTTCCTTTATGATGGACTGGTTGGATCTCCTTGCAGTCCAAGGGACTCTCAAGACTCTTCTCCAACACCACAGTGCAAAAGCATCAATTCTGCACTCAGCTTTCTTTATAGTCCAACTCTCACATCCATACATGACTACTGGAAAAACCATAGCTTTGACTAGACAGACCTTTGTTGGTAAAATAATGTCTCTGCTTTTTAATATGCCGTCTAGGTTGGTCATAAGGAGAAGGCAATGGCATCCCACTCCAGTACTCTTGCCTGGAAAATCCCATGGATGGAGGAGCCTGGTAGGCTACGGTCCATGGCGTCACTAAGAGTCGAACACGACTGAGCGACTTCACTTTCACTTTTCCCTTTCATGCATTGGAGAAGGAAATGGCAACCCACTCCAGTATTCTTGCCTGGAGAATCCCAGGGACGGTGGAGCCTGGTGGGCTGCCATCTATGGGGTCACACAGAGTCGGACATGACTGAAGCAACTTAGCAGCAGCAGGTTGGTCATAATCTTCCTTCCAAGCAGTAACCATCTTTCAATTTCATGGCTGCAGTCACCATCTGCAGTGATTTTGGAGCCCCAAAAAATAAAGTCTGCGACTATTTCCACTGTTTCCCCATCTACTTGCCATGGAGTGATGGAACCGATGCCATGATCTTAGTTTTATGAATGTTGAGCTTTAAGCCAACTTTTTCACTCTCCTCTTTCACTTTCATCAAGAGGCTCTTTAGTTCTTCTTTGCTTTCTGCCATAAGTGTGGTGTTATCTGCATATCTGAGGTTATTGATATTTCTCCCAGCAATCTTGATTCCAGCTTGTGCTTCATCCAGTCCAGCATTTCTCATGGTGTACTCTGCATATAAGTTAAATAAGCAGGGTGACAATATACAGCCTTGATTACTCCTTTCCTGATTTGGAACCATTCTGTTGTTCCATGACCAATTCTAACTCTTCTTGACCTGCATACAGATTTCTCAGGAGGCAGGTCAGGTGGTCTGATATTCCCGTCTCTCTAAGAATTTTCTACAGTTCGATGCTGTCCACAATACTTTGGCTTTGGCATAGTAAGTAAAGCAGAAATAGATGTTTTTCTGAAACTCTCTTGCTTTTTTGATGATCCAGTGGATGTTGGCAATTTGACCTCTGGTTCTTCTGCCTTTTCTAAATCCAGCTTGAACATCTGGAAGTTCATGGTTCATGTACTGTTGAAGCCTGGCTTGGAGAATTTTGAGCATTACTTCGCCAGCGTGTGAGATGAGTGCAATAGTGCGGTAGTTTGAGCATTCTTTGGCATTGCCTTTCTTTGGGATTGGAATGAAAACTGACCTTTTCCAGTTCTGTGGCCACTGCTGAGTTTTCCAAATTTGCTGGCATATTGAGTGCAGCACTTCCACAGCATCATCTTTTAGGATTTGAAATAGCTCAGCTGGAATTCCATCACCTCCACTAGCTTTGTTCGTAGTGATGCTTCCTAAGGCCTACTTGACTTCGAATTCCAGGATGTCCAGCTCTAGGTGAGTGATGACACCATCGTGGTTATCTGGGTCATGAAGATCTTTTTTGTACAGTTCTTCTGTGTATTCTTGCCACCTCTTCTTAATATCGTCTGCTTCTGTTAGGTCCATACTGTTTCTGTCCTTTATTGTGCCCATCTTTGCATGAAATGTTTCCTTGGTATCTCTAATTTTCTTGAAGAGATCTCTAGTTTTTCCCATTCTATTATATTCCTCTATTTCTTTGCATTGATCACTAAGGAAGGCTGTCTTATCTTTCCTTGCTATTCTTTGGAACTCTGCATTCAAATGGGTATATCTTTCCTTTTCTCCTTTGCCTTTCTCCTCTCTTCTTGTCATAGCTGTTTGTAAGGCGTCCTCAGACAACCATTTTGCCTTTTTGTATTTATTTTTCTTGGGGATGGTCTTGATCCCTGCTTCCTGCACAATGTCACAAAACTCCATCCGTAGTTCTTCAGGCACTCTGTCTATCAGATCTAATCCCTTGAATCTATTCGTCACTTCCATTGTATAGTCGTAAGGGATTTGATTTAGGTCATACCTGAATGGTCTAGTGGTTTTCCCTACTTTCTTCAATTTAAGTCTGAATTTGTCATGAAGGTATTCATGATCTGAGCCACTCTGCATATAAGTTAAATAAGCAGATTGACAATATACAGCCTTGATGTATTCCTTTTCCTATTTGGAACCAGTCTGTTGTTCCATGTCCAGTTCTAACTGTTGCTTCCTGACCTGCATACAGGTTTCTCAAGAGACAGGTCAGATGGTCTGGTATTCCCATCTCTTTCAGAATTTTCCACAGTTTATTGTGATCCACACAGTCAAAGGCTTTGGTATAGTCAATAAAGCAGAAATAGATGTTTTTCTGGAACTCTCTTGCTTTTTCAATGATCCAACGGATGTTGGCAATTTGATCTTTGGTTCCTCTGCCTTTTCTAAAACCAGCTTGAACATCTGGAAGTTCACGGTTCACGTGTTGCTGAAACCTGGCTTGGAGAATTTTGAACATTACTTTACTAGCGTGTGAGATGAGTGCAATTGTGTGGTAGTTCGAGCATTCTTTGGCATTGCCTTTCTTTGGGATTGGAATGAAAAACTGACCTTTTCCAGTCCTGTGGCCACTGCTGAGTTTTCCAAATTTGCTGGCATATTGAGTGCAACACTTTCAAAGCATCATCTTTCAGGATTTGAAATAGCTCAACTGGAATTCCATCACCTCCATTAGCTTTGTTCATAGTGATGCTTCCTAAGGCCCACTTGACTTTACATTCCAGGATGTCTGACTCTAGGTTATTATTTCTGCCTTATGGCAGAAAGCAAAGAAGAACTAAAGAGCCTCTTGATGAAAGTGAAAGAGGAGAGTGAAAAAGTTGGCTTAAAGCTCAACATTCAGAAAGCTAAGATCATGGCATCTGGTCCCATCACTTCATGGGAAATACATTGGGAAACAGTGGAAATAGTCACAGACTTTATTTTTTTGGGCTCCAAAATCACTGCAGATGGTGCTTGCAGCAATGAAATTAAAAGATGCTTACTCCTTGGAAGGAAAGTTATGACCAACCTAGATAGCATATTTAAAAGCAGAGATATTACTTTGCCAACAAAGGTCTGTCTAGTCAAGGCTGTGGTTTTTCCAGTAGTCATGTATGGATGTGAGAGTTGGACTGTGAAGAAAGCTGAGCGCTGAAGAATTGATGCTTTTGAACTGTGGTGTTGGAGAAGACTCTTGAGAGTCCCTTGGACTGCAAGAAGATCCAACCAGTCCATCCTAAAGGAGATCAAGTCCTGGGTGTTCATTGGAAGGACTGATGTTGAAGTTGAAACTCCAGTACTTTGGCCACCTCATGCGAAGAGTTGACTCATTGGAAAAGACCCTAATGCTGGGAAGGATTGAGGGCAGGAGGAGAAGGGGATGACAGAGGATGAGATGGCTGGATGGCATCACCGACTCGATGGGCATGGGTTTGGGTAGACTCCGGGAGTTGGTGATGGACAGGGAGGCCTGGCATGCTGTGATTCATGGGGTCGCAAAGAGTCAGACACGACTGAGCGACTGAACTGAACTGAACTGAACTGAACTGATCTGAGCCACAGTCAGCTCCTGGTCTTGTTTTTGCTGACTGTATAGAGCTTCTCCATCTTTGGCTGCAAAGAATATAATCAATCTGATTTTGGTATTGACCATATGGTGATATCCATATGTAGAGTCTTCTCTTGTTTTGTTGGAAGAGGGTGTTTGCTATGACCAGTGCATTCTCTTGGCAAAAGTCTGTTAGCCTTTGCCCGGCTTCATTCTGTACTCCAAGGCCAAATTTGCCCCTTACTCCAGGTCTCTCTTGACTTTCTACTTTTGCATTCCAGTCCCCTATTATGAAAAGACATCTTTTTTGGGTGTTAGTTCTAGCAGGTCTTGTAGGTCTTCGTAGAACTGTTCAACTTCAGCTTCTTCAGCATTATTGGTCAGAGCATAGACTTGAATTACTGTGATATTGAATGGTTTGCTTTGGAAACAAACAGAGATCATTCTGTCGTTTTTGAGACTGCATCCAAGTACTGTATTTTGGACTCTTTTGTTGACTATGATGGCTACTCTATTTCTTCTAAGGGATTCTTGCATACAGTAGTAGATATAATGGTCATCTGAGTTAAATTCACCCATTCCAGTCCATTTTAGCTAGAATGTAGGTAGTACTAAAATTAGGAGGATTATTTGAAGTAGTTAGACACCCCCATCTCCTCCTTTACTTCATGTGTCTCAGCAACTGCTCACCCCCAACTCATCAGATTGCTGGAGGTTTCTTAGTTAGTGATGGAAAACAGAGTCTTTCTCATGGAGGGCACCTGGGTGTGATTGTATTGAAAACAGATTAAGTGAAAGTTATTTAATGAATGGTGGTTTCTAGAACTCTGGCAACTAGGCTTATACCTTCCAGGTCACAGACTGGAAGACTCTAACCTGGGGAATTTGACTATTCAGAGAAAAGACCTAAGGGTATTAACGTCAGGGGTTCTCCAACAGAGCATTTAGCCGGATCACCCGACAGTGAAACCCACCGTTGGTAAGTCCCAGCTGTATCCTCAGATCTTCTAGTCATCTTCTTAGCATGTCCCCCTGAAAGATGAGCAGACAGGGACTTCCCTGGTGGTCCAGTGGTGAAGAATCACCCTTCTGGTGCTGAGGGTGTGGGTTCAGTCCCTAATCGGGAACTAAGAGCCCACGTGCCATGAGGCAACTAAGCCTGTGTGCTGCAACTCATGAGCCCATGAGGTCTGGAGCTCTGTGCTGCGATGAAATACCCATGCACCATGACGAAATATCCCGTATGCCCAACTCAGTAAGGCCCGACGCAGCCAGATCAATGTTAAAACAAGAATATGCAATTTTTTTAAGAAAAATGAAAGATCTAAAACAAAGGATTTCCAGATGTTTGCTGAAACTTTCTAACCTGAAAGGCATAGACCAAAATATACTGGGAAAAAAACCAAAAAACACCTTAGATAACAAAGAGTAAAACTTAAGGAAAAAAATATTGATGCTATTAGGTGAGAGATTGGGGCTTCCCAGGTGGCGCTAGTGGTAAAGAATCTGCCTGCCAATTCGGGAGATTTAAGAAACTCAGGTTCCATCTCCTGGAGGAGGGCGTGGCAACCCAGTCCAGTATTCTTGCCTGGAGAATCCTATGGACAGATGAGCCTGGTGGACTACAGTCCATAGCGTCACAAAGAGTCAGACACAACTGAAGCAACTTAGCATGCACACGTTATAATAGAGGATTGAATTGAAGAAAACACAGTTTAAAATAAAACCATGAGGGAAGGAATACATTGAGCAAAAAGGTTGAAGAGCAAGTGAGAAAATTAGAGAATCAGTCCAGGGGCTTAAATTCTGTAAGAGAACAAGGTAAAGGGGAGGAACAGATATGTGTTTCCAGATGAAAAGGGCCCATTAAGTGACTAGCATCAAGGCACATCATAAAATGTCAGATCACTAGTCTCAGAAAAGGAGGTCTTGCAAAAGCTTCCAGAGAAAAAACAGATCAGCAATCAGAATGGCACTGAGCCTCTGAACAGTAACACCCTGCACCAGTGGAGCAGTGCCTTCAACATTTTGGGGAAAAGTGGTTTCCAGCCTGCAGTTCTCTACTGAAGCTGTGCTTCGGAGAGGCTGAAAACGCAGTGGCTCAACCAAACAGAACTTAATTTTTTCTCAGAAAACAGTTCATTGTGGGTAGTTCAGTATTTTCCACAAATCAGACAGAGACCAAGGCTAGCAGTGCAGCTCTTCCATCCTTTAGGCTCTTATGCTCAAAAGTGTGGTTTTCATGGAACTTCCCTGGTGGTCCAGTGGCTAAGTAGTCCTTACTCCCAATTCAGGGGGCCAGGTTTCCATCCCTGGTCAGGGAACTATATCCCACATGCCTTAACTAAAAGTTCACATGCCACAACTAAAGAGCCCGCGTAGTCACAGCATAGTCAAATAAATATATTAATTAAAAAATCTGTTGTTTCAGGCCATAGAATTGGCATTACCTAGATGCTTGTTATAAAAGCAGACTCTCAGGCCCCGCCAAGACCCACTGCATCAGTATCTGTGTTTGAAGATCCCCAGATGCTCTGTGTAAACAGTAAACGTTGAGAAATACTGCTCTGGGGACGTTGCTGTCTGCAGTGTCATAACTGGATTGCTGCCATCCATGGATCGCAGCTGGCAGGAAGGCAGAAGAGAAAGTATGGAGGAGGCACACCTGTCTCAGAGGTCTGGCCAGGGAGTGGCTCATGTAATTTTTACTCACATTCCTTTGAAGAAAACTCAGTCGTGTGGTCTCACATCAGCTCCAGGGTTTGGAGAAATCCAGTCCTTACTTAGGTGGTTGACTATCAATATTTTTCTAGCACCATGGGAGAATAGATTAGATTTTGGGGGATATCTAGACTGTCACAACAGCTCAACTATCGATAACAAAGACAGAATAAGGACATTTTGATATGTACAGGGTCTCAAGTTTGTCTCCCAAGTATGCTTCTCAGAAGGTGACCAGAGTTAGACCCAAGTTAGACGGCTCTTGGAGAGATTTTTTTTTCAAGGAGACAGAGGAGATCACATCTGTTTTGTTTTGAATGAATTGAGAGGATACATAGATTTTTTGGAGGAGAATATAGTGCAGAATTAATGATAAATTTAGAGAATAAGCAACTTTTTAAAATGACAGTTGTTCAGGGAAAACAGTTGTGCAAGTAGAGAAGGGTACTCAGAATGTACCACATAGTGCAGGTCCAGATAACATTTGCAATAAATCCTGAATGTTGACAGAATGCTCTTGAGAGGGTATCCTGGGCTGGAGCAGTGGGGATGGTGAAAGGGGCTCAGACTTCACCTCACATGGCAGGAAGCATGAAGAAGTAGCAAAATAAGCATGTTGTTTGGAGATACGGAGTAAATACCAAAAGAAACATCTAGATGAGGTGAGAGTAGTTGCCTCTGAGGAGAAGGAAATTGGAGAGAGGGAAGGGGCTTACTTTTTATTGTGATAGGCGTTGTAGTTGTATCTGACTCCCACTGTGTGGGTATACAGCTTTGAAAATAAAAATTAAATGAACGTGAAAAGTGAGAGAGGAAAACCTCAAGAAGTACTTTACTGTGAAAGAGCCCCAAGTGTGGAGGAATGTTTTTTTCTTTGGTTTTCTTTCTTTCTCTCTCCTTTCTTTCCTCCCTCCCTTCTTCTCTCCCTTTCTTCCTTGAATGAAAGAGACCTGTGCGGGTTCATTTACCATGGAGGAAAAATCAGTAGAGAGAAAGGCAGAGGTTGAAGAGCTGGGGGCATTTTGCTGAATGAAGGTCTCAGAGGAGTTGGGAGGGGAGTGATCTGAGCACAGATGGAGGGATTAGCCTGGCCTGGGAAGAGGCATGTTAACTTGGGTGGAGTAGGAGAAACAGTGTCAGTGCTTGTCGGTAGGAGATGGGATTCATTTATCCCTTAGAGCCTAATCTCTGTGAAAAGCGGGTGAGAAAGGTTTGGAAAATTAGTGAGTAGGGTGGGAGAAGGAGAAAGGAGGTGACCAGGGACATGGAGGGGAGGGGGACTGGGAGTTATCAGGTATTGAGGGCCCAGCTGAGGTTAGAAGGCCCAGATCCGTACCCATCACTTAGCATGGTGTTGGCACCTAGGATGTGTTAAAAATATTTGTCGAGAGACTTGTGATTAAGTCCCCGGTCCTGTGGTTAAGACTCTGGGCTTCCAGCGCAGGGGGCTCTGGTGAGAAGAACTAAGATCCCACATGCTGCACAGCATGGCCAAAAAAATGTGATGAATGAACAAGTAACTGTGATTGTGCGATTTTTCTCTGGCAGTGCCTCAGCAACCCTGTGTTGGAGCGGAGAAGGGTGAGGTGTTGGTTAGGCAGAGCCAAGGGTGGGGCTTGAGAGTAGGTTTTGTGAAAGGAGGAACATTTGAAGCTGCTGGTTGATATGATGATCTTGAAGTTTCGAAGTGTTAAATTGTTAAATTGTGAGAAAGCCGAAGGGGCAAGAGTTTTGTGATAAAAAACCAACAAGCTATTAAAAAAAAGTGATTGTACCTGACTATATATTACAATTTAAAATTCATGAGTTTTTAAATTGTAATATATAGTCAACAATTTTGTTGTTGTTGTTTAGTTGGTTAAGTTGTGTCTGACTCCTTGCGACCCCAGAGACTGTAGCCCACCAGGCTCTTCTGTCCTTGAGATTCTCCAGGCTCGAATACTGGAGTTGGTTGCCATTTCCTTCTCCAGAGGAGCTTCTTGACTCAGGGATCGAAAAGATGCTCACCCTTTTTTCTCTCATTTTAAAAAATTTTTTTATAGGAGTGTAGTTGATTTATAATGTTTTGTTAGTTTCAGGTGTACAGAAAAGTGATTCAATTATATATATATATATATATATATATATATATATATATATATACACTTTAAAAATGTATATACTTTTTTTATATGTATACTTTTTTGGGGCTACATCCTGCACTGCAAGAGAAATTCATGTATCCTTGTTGTTTAGTTGCTAAGTCATGTCTGACTTTTTTGCAACCCCATGGACTATAATGCGCCAGACTCCTCTGTCTGTGGGATTTTCCAGGCAAGAGTGCTGGAGCAGGTTGCTGTTTCCTTCTCCAGGGGATCTTCCCAACCCAGGGATTGACCCTATGTCTCCTGCATTGGCAGGTGGATTCTTTACCACTGCGTCACCTACGAAGCCTATATATACTTTTTCAGATTCTTTTCCATTATATTAGGTTATTACAAGATACTGAGTGTATTCCCTGTGCTATACATTAGGTCCTTGTTGGTTATCTGTTTTATATATAGTATTGATGCTCACCCTCTTTGACCCACCAATTCTACTTTTTCTTTTTGGTCGTGTTTTGTGGCTTGTGGGATCTTAGTTCCCCCACCAGGGATTGAAAGCGGACCCTCGGCAGTGAAAGCGCAAGGAGTCTTAACCGCTGGACACCCAGGGAATTCCCCCACTAATTCTAGTTTTAAGAGTTTGTTCTACATACATACTTTGCATGTGAAAAAAGACATATCTTTAAGGATAATTATTGTAATAGTGTTTGAATTAGCAAGAGTAGACATCCCTCATGTTCATCGATAGACAACTGAAAAGTAAATGACATCTAGGAAATGGAAGCCAGGCAACTCTTTAAAGCAATGAGGGAGATCTAGGGACTTCGATGGTGGCCCAATGGTTAAGAATCTGCCTTCCGGTGCAGGGGGCGCAAGTTTGATCCCTGGTCAGGGAACTAAGATCCCACACGCTACAGGGCAACTAAACCCTGTGTATTGCAACCAAGAGCCCATGTGCCACAACTAAGGCTTGATGCAACCAAATGTATAAATATATGAAAATAAATAAAGAATGAGATAGTTGTATATGGATTGCTAAAGGAACATTCTTGTAGCCACATGACTAAGGAAAAAAAGCCAGGTGTCAAAGAGTGCATAGTATGCTGTTCAGTTCAGTTCAGTTCAGGTGCTCAGTCGTGTCCGAGTCTGAGTCTTTGAACCTCAGCACGCCAGGCCTCCCGGTCCATCATCAACTCCCGGAGTCCACCCAAACTCATGTCCATTGAGTCGGTGATGCCATCCAACCATCTCATCCTCTGTCGTCCCTTTCTTCTCCTGCCCTCAATCTTTCCCAGCATCAGGGTCTTTTCAAATGAGTCAGCTCTTTGCATCAGGTGGCCAAAGTATTGGAGTCTCAGCTTCAAAATCAGTCCTTCCAGTGAACACCCAGGACTGATCTCCTTTAGGATGGACTGGTTGGATCTCCTTGCAGTCCAAGGGACTCTCAAGAGGCTTTTCCAACACCACAGTTCAAAAGCATCAGTTCTTCAGCACTCAGCTTTATTTATAGTCCAACTCTCACATCTGTACATGACTACTGGAAAAACCATAGCTTTGACTAGATGGACCTTTGTTGGTGAAGTAATGTCTCTGCTTTTTAATAAGCTGTCTAGGTTGGTCATGGCTTTTCTTCCAAGGAGGAAGTGTCTTTTAATTTCATGGCTGCATTCACCATCTGCAGTGATTTTGGAGTCCCCCCAAATGAAATCTCTCACTGTTTCCACTGTTTCCCCATCTTGCCATGAAGTGATGGGACCAGATGCCATGATCTTAGTTTTCTGAACGTTGAGCTTTAAGCCAACTTTTTCACTCTCCTCTTTCACTTTCATCAAGAGGCTCTTTAGTTCTTCTTCACTTTCTGCCATAAGGGTTGTGTCATCTGCATATCTGAGGTTATTGATATTTCTCCTGGCAATCTTGATTCCAGCTTGTGCTTCTTCCAGCCCAACGTTTCTCATGATGTACTCTGCATATAAGTTAAATAAGCAGGGTGACAATATACAGCCTTGACGTACTCCTTTTCCTATTTGGAACCAGTCTGTTGTTCCATGTCTGGTGCTAACTGTTTGCTGTTATCTGTATTTAAAATAAGAGAGAAATATAGATTATACGGGCATGACTGTGTCTGAAGAATGTCTTTGGAAGAATAATCAAGGAACTGATGATACTGGCTGCCTCTGGGAATGAGAAATGGGAGGCTGGGGGTCGAGGGCAGGAAGGAGGCTTCTCTTCCCTGTGGATTTTTTTTTTAAACTACGTGCATGTTTCACTTAAAAGCATTAAAGATGTTTTTAAGCTAAAAGAAAAAAGGCCTTGTTTCTCAAACTGTATTCTAATTCAAAATCCTGATTCATGGATTCTTCTTGGGACCAACTGAATCAGAGTCGGGGAAGGTGGAAGCCTAGGACTCCGTGTCTTTATCGTGCACCCCAGAGGATTCGGATTCACCTGAAAAGCTGTGAGGTCCACAGGCCAAGAACTCCGAGGTCAAGGAGCAGGTTCCTGGGAGTCAGAGGGATGATGGCAGTTCCTCCGCATGAAAACGACCAGGGTGTGCAAATAGACTGCTACTGTGGAGAGGTAAGCAAGGTCACTGGCATTCTGGGGACACTTTAAGCCTGTGGGTAAATCACGATTTAATTAGGTTTCATGAGCCGTGTGCGTGCGTGAATGCTTTGTCGTTGTCTGACTCTGTGACTGACTGTGACCCCATGAGCTGCAGCCCACCAGGGTCCTCTGTCCATGGAATTTTCCAGGCAAGAGTACTGGATTGGGTTGTCATTTCCTCCTCCATGGGGATTGTCCCAACCCAGGGATCGAACCCACATCTCCTGCATTGGCAGGCGGATTCTTTACCACTGAGCCACTAAACGCCAGTAGGAGGGGCCCCATTGCCTCACCGGCCTCCTCTGGAACTGCTTTGCCCCCGGATGTCTCTGTCCCAGTCCCTCTGGCCTCTTTCAGCCTCTGAAATGTGCTCTGTTCCCACTGCCCTCACACATGGTGTTACTGTTGCCTGGGATACTGGCCTCCTCCTCATCTTCCAGGGCTCTGTTCCAAGGTCACCACCACCTCCAGGGAGATAGTCTCCAGCCCTCGCCTCAGTCAGAGCTCCCTAGCTGCTGCATTTCTCCTTTGGAGCAGATATTGTAATGATCTCAAGTTTGTTTTGATCACTGCCATCCCTGTACTATGCTTAGCACATGATGGGGATTTAAATCAAGATGGTTCATGGCACGAATGAATGAGCATTAAGAGAAAAAGAAAGGTTGGACTGCAGGAGTGGGAGTGGGTGGTGGATGTGAGGGATATCGGGAGTATCACTCCCTCCCTCCAGCCCAGCCAGGGGCTTGGGCCAAGCCTGTGGGAGTCCCCGATGAGCGTCAGAGGAGCAGCGGTGGGCTGTAGCTTCTTGGACTTGTCCACAGCAGCACGACTGCCTTTGGCTGCCTGAAGCCTCGGCTTCTGTGTGACAATGTAAGTACCAGGCTCCACAGAGATGTCAGTTGTGTGGCTTCTGCCTGCAGCTGTGGCCCTGCTGAGCCCTAGGAACGGACAGCGGGAGCAGCCACATGGAGCAGTGGAAACAGCTCAGTCACAACAGGTCACCCTGTGGTTGTGTATGTCAGCCCCAACGGGGAAGGGCCTGCCCTGCCCAGCTCCCACAAGCATCTAGTCGGCAGGAAAGTGAGTTGTTACTCTCTCTGTAAATGAGAGAGTTTGCTCTGTGGCTTTATCAAACTACCTTTGAGTTGGGACTGACCAAATCAAGTTTTTATGTTCACCTTGGGGCACAGGTACAGTTCAGCCATTCCGTAAATGTTTATTGACAGCCTCTGGGCCAGGTGCCACGTGGGTGCAGAGAAGGGACTGAGTCCCTACCCACAGCTGACAGTCATGGATGAGCACACTGTGCGCTCCTTAAATGCCACACAGAAAACACATGCACTCAGGCCTATTAAAAGGTTTATTTTCTTCCTTATGCTCAGAAACAATGAAGTGGTTTTGCCCCCCAAAGGGTCTCATCCTTAAGGAATAGGAGGCAGAGATAGTGACAGGAGGGGTTGTCGGTATGAGGTTGAATGTGGGAGTGCTTTCCCCCCCTTTTCCTACTATCACTCCTCTTCGGCTCCCCCTCCAAAAAATTGAGGTGTGAACACAGCTTGCCACCCACTGGGATATTGGGGAAGCACAGCCGAAGTCAAAAATTAATGCCCATGTTCCACAAGAGCTGGGTCCAGTGCGTATCTGGTGGGGATTCGGGGAGGGAGGGAGGGGGAGAGGTTGGTTGAGGAAGCTGCTGGGTGGAGGGGAAGGGAAGAGGGCTGGGATCCCCCCTCAGTGACAGTGGAAGTCTTGGTCCTGCCCCTGCCTCTCCCCCCACCATCCACGTCCTTCTTCCAGCCCCTCTTCCTAGCAGAACTGGTCGTCGTAGTCCTCGTCCTTCAGCCCCTTGAGCCGCAGCCGGGCAAAATCCTCAAACACAATGTCGTCGTCTGTGGCATAGCTTGGTGGTAGAGAGGAGGGGGTGAGGTGGGGGCCCCAGGCCTCCTCCTCATCCACCTCCCAGTCCCCTCCCCTCCCAGAGACAGAGGTGCCAGAGCAGCCTTGGGACTGGAGATGTTTGCAGAAGGGACAGAGAAGGGGTGGTATTTGGCAGCTCATGAGCCTAAGTCCTCTCAGTTGGATGCTTCAACCATCCCGCCTCCCGAAGAGAAAAACATGGGGTAGATCTGAATGTTACAGGAATCTGTCCACAGAGTCAAAGCTCGAAGGGGTGGGGCATGAGTCTCTTACTTGGTATCGAATTCAATGAGGTTGGTGTCCACAGGGGCATCTGTTTCAGGAGCAGCTGAGGGGAGGAGAGTTGGGGGGTGGGTGGGTGCTAAAAGGACCAGCTTTCCTCTCTGCTGGACTTGCTTCAGACCCTCCCTTTGGGGGCTTGGGTGGGTGGAAAGCTCACCTGACTTGGGCCTGGGAAGGGCAATGTGATCATGGGGCTTGGGGTGCATGAGAACAAAAGGCAGCTCCACTGAGACGTCCCTGGGGTTGGGGGAGAGGTGGCAAGAAGAGATCATAACGCAGAGCCAGAGGAAACCCCTGTACCCCGCCCCAGGATCCCCCTACTCAGCACTCACCCGCCTCGAGACACCACCAGCTTCACCTTGACCCTGTAGGACACCAGGATCCCCAGCACCTCCTTGTTGGCACCCTCCTTCACACTGCAATTGGGGGAAGGGCTTGGATCAGAGCCCACTCCTCTGCCTACTACCCACCCTGGGGCCCCCATGAGGAGGCAGGACTACAGATACCAGCATGCTTATGTCACATAAAGCACCCTGCTGTGGTCCTTCTCATCCCTCTCTTAGTAAAAGCCCAAGTCCTTGCAACCCAGCCACCCTGCACTGTCTCACTCTCCATCAGCCCTCTGACCCCACTTCGGCTCCCAGGCTGGCCTCCAGGCTTGCTGTGTGTGGTCGTGTACAGAGGAGTGGGTGGGGGTGTAATCCAGCCCCTACTTTATGAAGCTGTTGCCCCTAGAGGGCCTGCTTCAGACACCCGGGTGGTCCACCTCAGGGTCTTTGTGCCTGTGGTACCCTCTGCCTGGAGCACTCCTGCCCTGCACATCCACCTCACCTACTCCGTTGGCATCTTCACCCAGAATCTACCTCTGGATCAGGCCTCCCCATCCCTCCCACCACCTTCCCCCATTATATCTCCCATGTCGGCCTTGCTTTTTCTCCTTAACGCCTGTCACTAAACACGCTACACATTCTGTCCTGTATCTGATTTGTCTGGCCTCCCTCTGAGAATGGGAGAGGTGTTTGGGGTCTGTTCAGTGATAGAGCCCTGGCCCCAGGACAGAACCTGGCACAAAGCCGCACAGAATTGGTGTCTAGTCTCCTGCGCTGCAGCCACCCCCCAACTCCCCCTCACATGGTGCTGGACGCCAGGTTGGTGTCCTCATGCTTGAGCTTCCCGTCCAGGGCGAGGCCGCGCTTCTCCCGGTTGTTGCTGAGCAGGGGGGTTATGGTGTACACCTTACAGAACGTGGAACTGGGCGACACCTGGTCACTGCGGGGTGAGGACAAGAGAGAGAGATTTCTGAGGGGGCAAGGGGGCAGCTCCCACCCCCAGCGGCTTCTCCCCCATCACCAGCCCCTCCTCTCTGCGGGCACGGGTCACAGGGAGTAGGTTTTGGCTCAACCTGCTCAAGAAAACGGGCAGCTCAGAGCCACCCTCAGACTGGAGGGAATGCCCTTGTAAGTAGAGACAGTTTGAGAAGAACCACCCACGCCCCCACGTTCCCAGGGCCCACCCTCCCCAGGGCTGCTCTGCTACTCACTCCTGTTCGACCTGAGCCACGGGACACTTGTACTGGGCAGTGCTGAAGAGGCAGATGTCGGCGTACTGTCTCACTGTGGGGGAGGGGCCAGTGCCAAGCCGCTGGGCATGGGGTGCGGACAACCTCCTACTTAGCCCCAGACCCAGGCAAGGGCCCCGGCCCCTCTGAGGACCCGCACTGCCCCTCCATCTCATTCCGGGACAGACAGCCTGAAGTCTTTGAGCCCCGTGGGTCTCCCAAACTGGGCTCCGTCCTGGGGCTGAGCTGATGCTTGAGGCCATGTTGGCAGAAACTGCCCCCCCCACCCCCACCATAAGGCCCCCTTCCAACCCCCACCTCCTACCAGAGACTTTGATCTTCTTGACAGTCTTGGTGGAGTTATTGGTGACGTGGACATTGACATTGAGGGGCTCCCCATGGTAGTACAGCTTTTGAGGGGAAGCGGTCAGGTTAATTGGGTGTTTTCACTGGTCCTTTTATTAGCATGCCCCCCTCCTCACCCCTGCTATACACACACAGGGCTGGGCCTCCTCCCAGCCTGTACCCAAGCCTACCCTCAGCTAAGGTGGCCTCCTTTGAAAACATCATCCCTCCCTGTGGTTCCAGCCCTCCCCCCAGGGCCTGCACTGCAGCACGTGCGTCCCCACCCCACCTCCTTGTCCAGCGAAGCCTCAAGGTGCAGGGACCGGTCAGACATGAGGAAGTTGCGTGTGGTTTCAGCTGAAGGCTGGGGGCCGGGTTTCTCTGGGGCAAACTGCACCTTTCGGATCACCAGACGCACAGAGTTCCTGGGGGCAGGGGGTGAGCGGCGAGAGGGTCAGTCCTCAGAGGGTCAGATACTGGCTCCCACCTTCCACAGGGGTCGGGGTCAGGCCCGAGGGGAGGTTGCTTCCCTCACCGTTTGTGGCTTTTCTCTTCTAGTGATTTGGCGCAGAAGGCTCGAATCTCAAAGTCTACCCCGCAGGCCTCAAGGGGGGTAGAAAAGGTCACATCTTACACAAGGTCCCTGCCACCACCGCCACTCCCTTCCTTCCTGCTTTCCTCGCCTTGGGCAGGCACTCTTGGTCTGAGGAGCCTAGGGCCTGGGTCTCCCGCCTCTGCCTCCCCAAGGCCCGGCTCGGGCGGGGCTCGGTCCTGGCTCGGTCCTGGCTGTGCAAGGTGAGCCCTTCTACCCTTACCAGCAGGTCAAGAGCAGGAGGCAGTATCACACAGGGACAGGGGACAGCACCCATTCCACAGGGCCACCGCCACGGGGCACATTTCCCTGCCCTGAGTCCCACCTGATGTCTCCTCAGCACCCCAGCCCGCCTCGGGTATGTCCCTAGCTCCTGCTGGACTCTGCTCCTCCCGTACCTTCCCTGTGTCCTCTGGGCCTGGCTGCAGGGTGACGGAGCAGGGCAGGTTCTGGGGTATCTGTGGTGGAGGAAAAGAGTTCAGTTCTTCCAGAAAGTCCCCAAATCTTCCTCCCAATCTCAACTTAAGAGAAGCACTGGAGAAGGACTCCTGGGGATGAGAAAGGAAAACGGAGCGGGCCCAGGGAGGAGGCAGAGAGGCTAGGAGTGCAGGGTGACCCTGAAGGGATCTGGGGGTCTAGGGTCCCACAGTGTTACTCCCAGACCTTCTTGTAACAGTTGCCTCACCCCTGCCCCCCAACACAGTCCCGGACCCCTTGCTCTGCAGAGAGGGGGGGCATCCTCACTGTGAAAAAAAATGGGTGGGCATGCTGGCCCAACTTCCTCAGCAGCCGCTCCTGTAGGCGGGTGGGGGCCCGGGGTGGGTTGGGCGTTGGGGGGAAGGCCTGGTAGTTGGCGATGAACAGGTCTTTGCGGAAGGACAAGCCCAGCACGTCCAGGTCTTCACGGCCATAGCGGAAGGCGCAGGTGAGGGTCACAAACACTAGCAAGGGAGGGCAAGGCAGGGTGGTCAGGAGCCCCCCTCCCAAAGTCCCCCCAGTTTGTAGCAGCAGCTGCTCCTTCCTCGGCAGCATAGCACCGGCCTGAATCTCACCCCGCTCCTGGCTTTTGCCTCGGCTCCCCTCCTGTCTCCTTGAGGCCTGTCTTAGTGCCAGCCCCGCCTCCCTGACTCCCTTCCCGCAGGCCCCTGGCCTCGGGACCGGTACCTTTGCGGTCCTTCAAGTAGTCCGGGTCCACTAGCACCACGCCATCTGGGGAAGGGGGCACAGGAGCACAGTTCCTGTCAGGGCCTCTCCTCCATTCCTGGGCCCAGGAACTGCCTCCTGTCTCGGGGGACATGATGCTCCCTTCTGGGCATTCTTACTTACCTACAGGATCCACTTTGTCCAGGTGGTCCACAAAGTCCCGCTTGCCCAGGTACACGGTGAGCTGAGGACGCAGAGGGGTCACAGGAAGACTGGGGAGGGGGCTGGCAGGGCTTCAGAGCCCTCAAAAGTGGCTGCCTTGCCCCTGGGCCTTCCAGCCTGGGGTCTCTGAAGGCGTTTCTCTGGGTTTTTGTAGGGTTGCAAGAGGAAAGTGGCGGGCTTTACCCGGACTAGCCAAACTTGAGGCTTTTTACTGCTCCCTAATATCATTTCCAGGTGGGTGGGTGTGTCTGTGTGTCCAGGAGAACCTGGCCCTGGGCAGGCAGTTAGAGAGGTTAGAGAGCCTCACCAGATGCCCTCAAGGACCTTGGATAAACAGGCCATAGCCTGGGGGAGGTAGCCTGGCTTGGCCCCTGTGAGGGCTCCAGGCGGGGCTTCTGGCCCCTCCCCCTGAGTCTCACTTAGGACCCCAGCCTGTCCCCACCCAGCCCTGTGGCTGGCTTAGGCCTTTGCGGCCAGGGGCTTCAGGAGGGAAGGAAGTCAGCTCTTAGCTGTCACAGGAAGTGGGGAGCTTGGGGTTGGGGATCGTCTAGGGGCAGGCCGGGCCTTGTGAGGGCCCAGGGAGGGTCGGGAGGAGAAGCGCTGTGGGGGACTCACCTTGCAGTTAGGACTCGACTTCTTGAAGACCCTAACAAAACAGAAAGGGAAACCCCACTGCCTGCCTCAGACTCAGCAGGGACCCTGATGCCAGGACCTTGTCCCTCCCCAGCCAGAGAAGGCAGAGCTCACCCGAGATTCCCACCTGGAGGTTTTGGGGTTTACCTAGCTCTATCCCGTCCCACGTCTCCCCAGAAGAACAGGTAACCACAAGTCCTTAATACTCCCAGCATGGCAACCCCCTTGCTTCACCCTCACTAGTTCCCCTCCTCCCCTGGCAATGGCCTCGGGTTGCCAGAGGAACCATTCAGGCTCTTCCCAAGAGGATCTCCTCCAGGGGGACCTGAATGGGCAGGTTGCAGGTTGTCTGTGTAAGACCTCTCCCTCTTTCCATCTCTGGTCTCCACCTCCCACAAGAACTGGAGTACTAGAAAGAGCAATGGCTCTCAATTGGTTTCTATTATGGGCAGTTCCTAAGTGTGACCCTGCTCTCCATTAACTTCCAACTGTCCCTGTCTCTGATCTCAGCAGCTTAAAATGTTATTTGTCTTTCAAGGCCCAGCTCAGATGTCACCTCCTTTAGAAAGCAGATCCAGCCCCACTCTAGTCACTCCCTTTTTTGAGGTTTCTGTCACACCTTGTTTATGCTTTACCTTAGTATGATAGGGCTTCCCAGGTGGTGCTAGTGGTCAAGAACCCACCTGCCAATGCAGGAGACGTAAGAGACAAGGGTTCGCTCCCTGGGTCAGGAAGATGCCCTGGAGGAGGGCATGGCAACCCACTCCAGTATTCTTGCTTGGAGAATCCCATGGACAGAGGAGCCAGGTGGGGTCGCAAAGAACTGGACACAACTGAATGACTTAGCACACATGTAGTGTGATAACGTGCAGTTAGCTGTGTATCATCTATTTCACTAGACTGTGAGCAACAGAGGCCTTATTGATTTAGGCGTCCCCAGCACAGTTCCAGCCATAAGCCAGACACCATGATGCTGCCTAATATTTATTGGGTGAATGGTTCATGCCCTGTAGCGTTGCAAGTGTTTCAGGTGTGTTATTGCATTTAATACTCTTAGCAACCCAGTGATGGAGGTCCTAATATTCCTATTTTACAGGTGAGGAAACTGAAGCCCAGGAGAGGTCAAGTATTTTGCCTGAGGTCACGGAGAGTGTAAATGGTGGAATTCGGGTACAGACAGAGGTACTCTGGCTCTTCATCACTAAATGATTGTACTATCCTGCCTCTGTTCTTGGCATTATGTCTGTTGGAGTGAAGGAGATTTTGCTTTCTGGTTGCTGAAATTGTCTAAGCCTGGACTCCACCCACTGCTGGGAGGATAGGGAGATGTCTGGCAACCCCTGTGCCTGGCCACTTGTGGGCCTGTTCTTTGCTGCTCCACCTTACTCCTACCAATCCACTCTGCCTCAGCAGTGATACCCGGGAAGGGTCTCCAGGTAGTAGAAACTGAAATCCTGCCACCTGGCTCATCCACTGTAACAACATCACATGCCCCTTCTTCCCAGAAGGCCAAGCTATCCAAAGACCATAAGGCATAGGGTACAGAGGCCCCCAGGTGCCTCCATCCAGTAAAGGAGGGCAGACACTGGTGTGGTGGGAACTAGGATAAGCACCCTATCTCGTCCCCACCTGGGGCTGACTGCTGTGGCAGCCTTCAGCTCTCCCTCCCCTTTGCTTCTGGTTTTCCTCTTTGTCCCAGTGTTTCTTCCTGTTAGGAGTCCTTGGCAGAGGGTTGGGACAGCCACAGTCCGTTGGACAACTGGAGTGTGGTTCTGGAGTAATTGCCCTGAAGCAGCTGCAGGGCACCTGCCCTTTGGATCCTAACCCAGCCAACCTCCCGCCGGCTAGGGAGGAGTAAGCATGTGTATACTGAGGCTGGCCAAGAAGGCGGAGTGTCGGGGTGACCTGAGAGGTGCCCAGCGGGTGGGGGGGGGCAGCAGAAGCAGATGCCCTTTCACACTTCCTGCTATTCTCTCCATTTCCTGTGGCCCAGAATTTGATGGAGGTGGGAAGAATTGTGCCAAGTCAGCAGTCCCCGTGTGGTCCATCCGTCCCCCTCCCTGAACCACATAACGGAAATCTGGGGCCTCCCTCAAGTCAGCGACTTCCCCTTTTGCTGTGTTTAACCCCTAATCCATGACACCTGTCCTCCCTCTGATCACCTCTCCAGTATCAATTGACTGGGTGCTCGGGAACCTGTGATTTTCTACTCTATGGGTGGGGAGCTGTGGGGCTGGTAAAATGTTTTGCAGAACAAGTGACAGCTCAGAACCAGGTCCCCATTCCTGATCCTCTCTGGGGAGAAGCAAATAGCCCCAATCTTTTTCCTCTTTTGCTCCTGCTCCCCAGAGACTCAGGCATTCACCCCCGGAGGTGTTGGGTCACAACAGGAAGTGGATTTTGCTAGAGACCAAAAAAGAGAACTCGGGGTGTCAGTGGAAGGAAGGAGCCTCGATTGCACAGAAAACATCCGGGGAGTGGATGGCGTGCCCTGGGCAGATACAACCTCCCCTAACCCCCGGGAAGAGGGATAAGGCCCAGAATTGGGGAGGGTCGCCAAGCACTCTTTGCTCCCCCAAAATGAAGCTGTTACTCCTAGCAACCCGGGGAGAAAGCAGAAGTTTGGAAGCAGAGCCACCCGGCCCTTGGGACCGGTGGGGGCAGCCCGACTGCCTGTGGGGTACTGGACAGGAGGCTTTCAAGTGGCTGGGCACGAGTCTCGGGGGGATCCCGCCCCTGGCATCTAGTCTGCCCACACCCGTCCCCTCCGGGCCAGCCACCTGCTCCTCCTTCCTCCGCCCCTGCAACGCAGGCTGCACCGGAGAACCCAGTCGTCCGGCCCCCCACATCTCGGCGAGAACCCCGATGCAGGTTTCTTGATTTCCTTCAGCCCTCGCTTTCTGCAGGGGCTGTGGCATGCCTTCCCCTCATTATCCTGGAGGACCTAGGCGTGCGGCCCCGGATGGCGGTCCGCTAGGGACCCAGGCGTCCGGCCCCCGAATTCTCTCCCCGGTGTTCCTGTCTGCGGACCGTCCCGGCACCCGCCCGGAGCCGCCGCCCACGTCCCGCCGAATGGCCCCACCTCTCTTACCTGGTCCCGGGTTTCTCCCCCATGGTGCGCGCGCCCGCCGCCCGCCCGGTTCGCGGATAGCTCACAGCCTCCTAACCCGCTGCCAGGTCCCTGCTCCTCCCCGCGCCACTGCGCACGCGCGCCCCGCGCGCTCTCTCCACTACCCCCGCCTCTCCTCCCCCCCTCCCCCCAACTTGGATCCTGGGGAACGGAGGCCAGATGCGTCAGCCCGGATCGCGCGCGCCACTGCGCTGCCCGCCCTCTCCTCCCAGACACGCGCGGTGATTGGCTCCGCCCGCCCCCCTCCGCCATCCCATCTCCAGCCCTGCTGAGGGATCCCTCACCGGCGCCCGCGGTCTCTACACCCTACTCCTCCCGCCCATCTCTCCGCCCATCTCTCCGCCCCTCCGCTCGCCTTCCAGGAGATTAAAGCATTCTGATTGGCTCCCTGCATCCAGCTCCCTGCAGGGGTTCCCTCCCCTTTGTTTGCTTTCTGAGTGGCGTTGGAGGCTACCGGCGTGGTGGGGGCGGTGGGTGAGCTCGAACATAGTCTAGGAAGGAGGATAAGGGGATGCACAGGTGCGTGAGCGGTTCAAGTTGCGTGATGCTCGCCTATTGCGCGCTGCTCACCCCAGAGCTTGTAGCCGTCTTTGGCCCGCCCTCCCACTTCTTTATTGTGGTGTGTCAGCTCCCTCTGGTGTCTCTCTTTGATCTTCGCAGGGTTACTTCTCCGAAATTCTCTTACTACTCTTCTCTATCCATTCATCGAAGTTAACATCCATTCATGCATGCATCCATCCATACATCTATCCATGCCTATTTTCTGCTAATCGCTATACTAGGCAATGGGAACTCAGAAATGAATTAACATCGTCCCTGCCTTCTTCGTATGATTGAGGAGACATATGAAGAGGTATTATGATTCCAGGAATGCTATAATAAAGGTATGACTCAGAAGACAAAGTGACTCCCAGAGCTTGGCTGGGGGAGAGATGGAGGTAGTGCAGGCTGTCCAGAGGAGGGGACATTTGAGGATAATCTTTCTGAAGAGTGGACAGAAGTTGAGAAAGGGTATTCCAAAGAGAGAGAAAGGCAAGGCACATCCTATTATGAGGTGTTTGTGGGGGTAGAGGGCAGGAGAGAGAAGGCTGAGAAGGATGACTGGAACAGGGTGTGAAGGAGTTTGTATAGCAGGTAAAGGAATGAGACTTCCCAGGTGATGGAGTGGTTAAGAATCCACTTACCAATGCAAGAAATTCGGGTTCGATCCCTGGGTCAGGAAGATCCCCTGGAGTAGGAAATGACAACTCACTCCAGTATTCTTGCCTGGAAAATCCCATGGACAGAGGAGCCTGGCAGGCTACAGTCCATGAGGTCGCAAAAGAGTCGGACATGAATGAGCAGGAGCAGCTCAGCAGCTAAAGAAATGAGCCAGGAGCCTCCCCTGGAGGGGGATATGTGGATCCAGTAGTGGATCCGCTCTTTAAGGCAAGGAGTGGACTGGCATGATGAGACTCCTCCTTTAGGAAGATAATTCTGGGCAGTGTGGAGGGTGAAGGGAGTGGGGCACAACTGTCATAGACTGAAACTAATCAAGGAGAGAAGATGAACAGTAGAATGGAAGGGAGAAGGGGGACCAGGCTGAAGAGTCATTTCTAGGGCAAAATTGAGCAGACTGGGGGAGGATGATGAATGATGGACATTTATGGACTTAAGAAGCTAAGGTATTCTCCTTCTTCCATCTGTTTTCCCATACTCCCCCATCTTCCCCAAATGAGCTGACTTCATTTTTCTCCACTTTTCTGTGCAACAAAAAGTAATGTGCTCAAGTTTCTGAGATCATCTTTAAGGTCAAATGCAGGCCTTACCAGCTGCCACCTCCCACCTCCAGTTCTCTTACCACCTTCTAAGCTCACCCTTCACCCCCATCAAGCTTTAGCTGGTACATTTCTTTTGGACTCATGAATCATATATGTCAAAGGGTCATGACCAGAAGGTAATGAGATCTATATTGCTACATATCTAAAGTGATTTTGGAACTGAAAGGCTGCAATTTGCATGGCATTACATTTACTGTATTAAAAAAATACTAATGTAAAGACAACTTTCAGTTCACTTCAGATCAGTCACTCAGTTGTGTCCAGCTCTTTGCGACCCTGTGGACTGCAGCATACCAGGCCTCCCTGTCCATCACCAGCTCCCAGAGTTTATTGAAACTAATGTCCATTGAGTCAGTGATACCATCCAACCATCTCATCCTCTGCTGTCCCCTTCTCCTCCCACCTTCAATCTTTCCCAGCATCAGGGTCTTTTCCAATGAGTCAGTTCTTCGCATCAAGTGGCCAAAGTATTGGAGTTTCAGCTTCAACATCAGTCCTTCCAGTGTACACCCAGGGCTGATCTCCTTTAGGATGGACTGGTTGGATCTCCTTGCAGTCCAAGAGACTCTCAAGAGTCTTCGACACCACAGTTCAAAAGCATCAATTCTTTGGTGCTCAGCTTTCTTTATAGTCCAACTCTCACATTCATACATGACTACTGGAAAAACTATAGCCTTGATGAGATGGACCTTCATTGGCAAAGTAACATCTCTGCTTTTTAATAAGCTGTCTAGGTTGGTCATAACTTTTCTTCCAAGGAGTAAGCATCTTTTAATTTCATGGCTTCAGTCACCATCTTCAGTGATTTTGGAGCCCCAAAAAATAAAGTCTGCCACTGTTTCCACTGTTTCCCCATCTATTTGCCATGAAGTGACGGGACTGGATGCCATGATCTTTGTTTTCTGAATGTTGAGCTTTAAGCCAACTTTTTCACTCTCCTCTTTCACTTTCATCAAGAGGCTCTTTAGTTCTTCTTCACTTTCTGCCATAAGGGTGGTGTCATCTGCATATCGGAGAAGGCAATGGCACCCCACTCCAGTACTCTTGCCTGGAAAATCCCATGGACTGAGGAGCCTGGTAGGCTACAGTCCACGGGGTCGCTAAGAGTCGGATGACTGAGCGACTTCACTTTCACTTTTCCCTTGTATGCACTGGAGAAGGAAACAGCAACCCACTCCAGTATTCTTGCCTGGAGAATCCCAGGGACGGCGGAGCCTGGTGGGCTGCCGTCTATGGGGTCGCACAGAGTCGGACACGACTGAAGCGACTTAGCAGCAGCGGCAGCAGCATCTGCATATCTGAGGTTATTGATACTTCTCCCAGCAATCTTGATTCCAGTTTGTGCTTCATCCAGCCCAGCGTTTCTCATGATGTACTCAGCATAGAAGTTAAATAAGCAGGGTGACAATATACAGCCTCGACATACTCCTTTTCCTGTTTGGAACCAGTCTGTTGTTCCATGTCCAATTCTAATTGTTGCTTCCTGACCTGCATACAGATTTCTCAAGAGGCAGGTCAGGCGGTCTGGTATTCCCATCTCTTTCAGAATTTTCCACAGTTTATTGTGATCCACAATAAACTTTGGCTTTGGCATAGTCAATAAAGCAGAAGTAGATGTTTTTCTGGAACTCGCTTGCTTTTTTGATGATCCAGTGGATGTTGGCAATTTGATCTCTGGTTCCTCCGCCTTTTCTAAATCCAGCTTGAACATCTGGAAGTTCACAGTTCACGTATTGTTGAAGCCTGGGTTGGAGAATTTTGAGCATTACTTTACTAGTGTGTGAGGTGAGTGCAATTGTGCGGTAATTTGAGCATTCTTTGGCATCGCCTTTCTTAGGGATTGAAATGAAAACTGACATTTTTCAGTCCTGTGGCCACTGCTGAGTTTTCCAAATTTGCTGGCATATTGAGTGCAGCACTTTCACAGCATCATCTTTTAGGATTTGAAATAGCTCAACTGGAATTCCATCACCTCCACTAGCTTTGTTTGTAGTGATGCTTCCTAAGGCCCGCTTACTTCACATTCCAGGATGTCTGGCTCTAGGTGAGTGATCACACCTTCGTGATTATCTGGGTCGTGAAGATCTTTCTTGTACAGTTCTTCTGTGCATTCTTGCCACCTCTTCTTAATATATTCTGCTTCTGTTAGGTCCATACCATTCCTGTCCTTTATTGAGCCCATCTTTGCATGAAATGTTCCCTTTAGAAAGATATTAAAGAAGGCCAGAAAGAATGAAAGAGATACACCATATAATGGTGGTGGGAAAAACCATCATTTTATAAAGACATAATTTCTCTTCATATTGTCTGTAAGTTTAATGCCATATCAAAATAACAGTGAGACTTTTTTGGAAGGGAACCGAATTTTAAACATAATCAAAAGAATCAACTTTCAATTGTAGTCAGGAAAATTCTGAAAAACTGGAGTAGAGCGGGCATTTGTCTTGCCAGATAGTTTATTACGTTACAATAATTAAAATAGTGTTATGGGTGCAATCATAATGAATGTAGCAGTGAAACAGAAGAGTGTCCAGATACAGACCCATGTGGGGGGCTTCCTCCGTGGCTCAGGGGTAAAGAATCCGCCTGCAGTGCAGGGACTCAGGTTGGATCCTTGGGTGGGGAAGATCCCCTGGAGGAGAGCATGGCAATCTACTCCAGTATTCTTGCTGGGAAAATCCCATGGACAGAGAAGCCTGGCCGGCTGTGGTCCCTGGGGTTACAAAGAGTGGACACGACTGGAAGGACTGAAGCGACTGAGCACGGACGCACAGACTAACATGGTGTTACTTCAAGTCCATAGAGAACTAATGACAGATTCACTAGATAGAGTTGGGACAATTGGCTATCCATTTGGGGAAAAAAGTTACATACTTCGCATACTTTAAAGTAAATTCTAAACAGCTTAAGCGGAGAAGGCAATGGCAACCCACTCCAGTGTTCTTGCCTGGAGAATCCCAGGGACGGGGAAGCCTGATGGGCTGCCGTCTTTGGGGTCGCACAGAGTCGGACACGACTGAAGCGACTTAGCAGCAGCAGCAGCTGCAGCAAGTAGCTTAAGACCTAAATGCACGGAATAAAACTATTTATTATAAAATAAACTATTTGTATGTTTGTGCGTAGGCTAATATTAGGAAAGTATGCCCATTACTGGAGTAAGGACTTAGGTGGAGGGGCAGTTCCTTTTTTTTACTTTATGCCCTCTTTGTTGTTTGAATTTGTTTTGCAAGGCGAGTGTATTGTATCATTTCTCTCGTTGTAAATGTAGTTGACAGAGTCTATGATTTCACACAAGGAGACTAGTTCCTTAGGTAGCAGTGATGTCTGCATGGAAAGTGTCCAGAAGCTCCGTTACATTAAAGCTTAGCTTTTAGATTCTGGCGCCTTTAGTCCTGACCACGTGCTCTTTAAGCCCCACGGGCCCACCCGGCCCATCCGCCCGGCCTTGAGTCCCGGCACCTCCACGCCGCGCATGCTCACTCTCAGCAGGCGTACGGAGCCCAATACGCAGGACCAGGGCCCCCTCCTCACGACCCCTCCCCTCGAGGCATCCGTCGCGGTGTGTTTGCGTCATCGCGCCACGCCACCACTAGAGCCCGGTTGAAGATGGCGGCAGCCGTTCTCAGCGGTCCCTCTGCGGGCTCTACGGCTGGGGTTCCCGGCGGGACCGGGGGTCTCTCGGCGGTGGGCTCGGGTCCCCGTCTCCGCCTGATGCTGCTGGAGAGCGTGTCGGGGTTGCTGCAACCGCGAACGGGGTCCGCCGTTGCTCCCGTGCATCCCCCAGCCCGCTCGGCCCCACATTTGCCAGGGCTCATGTGCTTATTGCGGCTACATGGGACGGTGGGCGGGGCCCAGGTGAGTCTAGCCCGCAGGCCCGCGGCCCTGTTGGTAGGTTGGCTCAGCTTGTTTTGCGCCGGGGTCTTATTTCCCTGTAGCTGCTTGCAGTGGCGGGTAGAGGGAAGGAGAGCTGGGGTCAGAAGGCGGATCCAGGTATCTGGATGAGATTCACTCACTTCTTTATCAGCCGTGAGTAGAAACTCAGGGAAGAGGAAGGACCTCGTTTGCTCTGTTGCTAGGCTATCGGTAGACGCTCATGAATGGGTTCGATCCCAGATCCTCTCACTTACTAGATGTATGATCTTTAGCCTCTTTTTCCTTCAGCAGTATCTGTTTTGGGGATTGTTTTGACTGAGTGAATGGATGTATTCAGCAAATATTTACTGAGCTCTTAACTGAGGGCCACATCCTGGGCGCTCCAGTATAGATGCGATGGCGATGAACAAAATGTTATGAAACACTGTGAGAATTGTATAGTGGTATACAATAATTCTATAGAATTGTATAGCCCTCTAATCTAATATAGAACACTGAGAGATTTTTCTGAGGTACCAGAGTTTAAGCTGAGATCCGCAAGGATGAGTAGGAGGTTTGGTAGGGGAGGAAAATGGAAGAGGCAGTTCGGTCAGCGTAAAGCTTCCATGGGAAGGTCCTCTGGTAGGAACTGAAAAGAAGGGCCTGGTGCTTGGGGTTTAGAGACGGAGAGGAAGAGAGTGGGTGCGATGAGGTGGGTAGGCTGTGGACAGGTCATGCAGCACTTTGTAGACTAGCCTAGAAGGGTCCTTTGGATTGTACAGAGTAGAATCTAACATCTTTTCAGTCCTGTAAGCTTGAAACCCAGATGTCATTCTAGACACTTTCGTCTTGCTCACACACCTCTTTATGCAGTCTGTTAAGTCCTTTTGATTTTATCCTTTATGTAGCTTTCAGATCTGTCCACTCCTTTCCATATCTTTCCCATTGCCCCCATACTGGCTTGAACCCTCATTATCTTACCGAGATACTAATAAGACGTAACTGTCTAACCTATAATAGGTTCACCTTTAATATTATCTGCTGTGCTTCATCTTTCTCCCCCTTGCTGCTGCTGCTGCTGCTAAGTCGCTTCAGTCATGTCCGACTCTGTGCGACCCCATAGACGGCAGCCCACCAGGCTCTGCCGTCCCTGGGATTCTCCAGGCAAGAACACTGGAGTGGGCTGCCATTTCCTTCTCCGATGCATGAAAGTGAAAAGTGAAAGTGAAGTTGCTCAGTCGCGTCCGACTCTTAGCGATCCCATGGACTGCAGCCTACCAGGCTCCTCTGTCCCTGGGATTTTCCAAGCAAGAGCACTGGAATGGGGTGCCATCACCTTCTACCCTCCGCCAAATTCTGCCCATCCTGTAAGACCCAGGAAGATGAGGTCTTCCTTGTCCCACCTTTGTTACTGGAACCTTCCCAGCTCTCTGCTTCCTTCCAGGAAGAGGGTTGTCACAACCTGCTGGGTGTTTCAATAACCTTAGCCCCAAATTTTTCAGCGATGACCTCATTTATTTATATTAACATTAGTTCTCTTTGAGGGTGACAGGACTGTTCCTCTGGTAGCTCAACCCAGTGATTTATGTGTTTCCTAAGTTTCTGAAATACTATCATTTCTTCTGCCTGTAAATGTGTGATTTCCTTCATCATCTCTTTGAAGTCTTCCCCTTCTTCCTCAGGGTGAGCTACATGAACTTAATGTCTTGCTTATATTCTTTTAAGTGTCTGAAATGTAGAAACATTGATTTTTAATCGAAGTATAGTTGATTTACAATGTATCAATTTATGCTGTACAGCAGAGTGACTCAGTTACATATACATTCTTTTTTATATTCTTTTCCATTATAATTTATCCCAGAATGTTGAATATGGTTTCCCATGCTACACAGTAGGATCTTGTCTATCCAGCCTATATGTAATAGTTTGCATCTACTAGTCCCAAACTCCTAGCCCATCCTTTCCCTACCCTCTGTTCCCTTAGAAGTATTTTGAGTGAAGAAGCTAAGGGTGTTGTGGGACACCCCTTTATTATTTCCTGTATTATATTTTGGGGTATATCTTGCCTTGAATTTTTTTCTACTTGTGTGTGTTATATTGTGTTCTCAGTACGGGGAACCATGTGGTGGGTTTCCTTCACTTCCCTGTAGATTTTCCTTCAACGGACATTTACTGTCTGTTATGTAGCTACTTATCCAGGTAGATAAGTAAGACACTATTGTTGTAAATAGGCCTGGAGCTTGAGAGACAAAGAGATCCATTGATTGACGCATCCATCTAAGCTTAAATCACCAACTTTGCTTTCCCACAGGTACTGTAAACTCAGTAGTTTCAAAATGGAACTACCTTAGAACAGTTGACAATTTCTGGCTTGTGTCCTAGCAGCTGGTCTCCTAACTGGTCTTGCTCTTTTAATCCACTTCCCACAGCTGATCCTGTTTCTTGCCTCTTAAAAGCACCTGGACTTTCCTGACTTTGCCTTTGCATTTACTGTCCTCTGCTTGGAAACCCTCCCTGAGCTGCTTCTCCATTCCCCACCCCACTCCTAACCTCCCACATGTTTTCAACTCAGTGTTTGTCACTGCCTTTGGGAAACCTTTCCAAACTACCTATGATTGGCTACTCTTTATTACACCATATTGAAATTATATATTCATTTTTCATATACACTTAGTACCCACACAACTGGGCTTTGATTTGTTTTGTTTTTGTGGTGTTGTTTTAAAAAAAACCAATTTATATTGATAGATGAATGGATAAAGAAGTTGTAAATATGCACGATGGAGTATTACTCAGCCATAAAAAGGAACACATTTGAGTCAATTCTAATGAGGTGGATGAACCTAGAACCTGTTATACAGAGTGAAGTAAGTCAGAAAGAGAAAAATATCATATTCTAATGCATATATAGAATCTAGAAAAATGGTACTGAAGAATTTATTTACAGGGCAGCAGTGGAGAAACAAACATAGAAAACAGACTTATGGACATGGGGAGAGGGGAGGAGAGGGAGAGATGTATGGAAACTTACATTACCATATGTAAAATAGATAGCCAATGAGAATTTGCTGTATGGCTCAGGAAACCGGGGCTCTGTATCAACTTAGAGGGGTGGGATGAGGAGGGAGATGGGAGGGAGTTTCACTCACTCACTCTTCTTGACTGTTTCACTTCCTTGTCAGCTCTTCTAATGAAGTTCAAAAGGGAGGGGATATATGTAATACCTATGGATGATTCATGTTGAGGTTTGACAGAAAACAAAATTCTGTAAAGCAGTTATCCTTCAATTAAAAAATAAATTAATTAAACAATTTATGGAAAATTTCAGATGACACAAAAATAGAGAAAATAGTATTTTAAAAACTTAATTATTTTTGACTTCACTGGGTCTTCTCTGGGTCTTTGTTGCTGTGTTTGGGCTTTCTCTAGTTGGGGCAAGCAGAGACTACTCTCTAGTTGTGATGAGCGGGCTTCTCATTGCGCTGGCTTCTTTTATCGCAGAGCATGGGCTCTAGAGCTCACGGGCTTTAGTAGTTGTAGCACACGGGCTTAGTTGCCCTGTGGCATGTCAGGGCATGTGAAATCTTGCTGGAGCAGGGATCAAACCCGTGTCCCCTGCATTGGCATGCAGATTCTTAACTGCTGGACCACCTTTGAAGTTCAAGAAAATTGTGTCTTGAACCACCCTTATCTTTGCTGTCTCTGTCACCCAGATCTAATAGTGAACATTTTGCTCATCTTGTTTCAGTCCCACTTCCCCAGCTCAGCCTCCAACCTCCCCTGCCCCCGGAGCATTTTGAAGCACATCCCACATCACATTTCCCTTAAAATTGCACAAACTTCGAAGGACAGAGTGTCTTGTTCCACCTTGTATCCCTAGGGCTTTGTATTGTCCCATTCTGTAGCCAGTAGCCAATGATCTTTTTAAAAACATCACCAAGATTAGAGCATTCTCCTGCTTAAAACCGTGCAGTTACTTATTGCACCAGGCCTTACATAGTGTCACCTCTTGACCTCCTTTCACATGGCTCCTGGCCTGTCTTCACTGGACTCTAGCCACCTAGGCCAACCTTATTTCTGCAGCAGCTGAGGCCACGGCTCCTCACATCCTTCACCCTGCTGGGAATCTCCTGGGGAAGTGAGCTGCGTGTTTAGGTCCCAGCTTCCCTGCCACCATTTCAGAGGAGTCATTCCTGAGCACCCTGCTGAGCACTGAGCATACAGTGGGCCTTCCCATTTACATCATTTTCTGTCACATTGTTCTGTTTTGATTATTTTGTAGTGTTATCACTATTTTAAATAAATTAATTTATTATCTGCCATGTTGTCTCCTCTCACCCTGTTTAAATTCCATTATACTTACTTCTTTGCCTTTCTCCCTTCATTGTACTTGCCTGACAACACCCTGACTGTGTTAAATCCAACTCTTGCTTATTTAGTGCCTGCACCTGCCCAGCTCCGTGTAGCTGTAAAAGAGCACATATCCTGATTGGCTGGTCTCATTTTAAATTCAAGGCCATCATCTCAAGTAGACTCTTGCTGTTGCCTAGCAGTCCTGTTACATTTCTTTCTTCTGCAACCTCTAATGACTTCTCTCCATCCTCACTCTTAGCTGATGACGTCACTTCCTATTTCACTGAGAAAAGAACAGTAGGCTGGGAATTCGCATAGGTGCTGCCACCACTACGTCTGCCAGCTCACCGATGCCTGTGCCCTATACTCTGCTGTCCCTGCCATTATTGGGGGTGAGCTGGTCCGTGCCCATTCTATGGCCAGGCCTCTGCTTGTACACGATGTCTGTCCCCTCCCCACTTAGGCAAGTTCACTTCTCCTTCATCAGCGTTTCCCTTTGTTAGGTTGTTTTCATCAGCATATAGCTCAAAACTGCTTATAAAAAAGTCCCCCTCCAGCTCCTGCCCCATTTCTCTACTTCTCTTTATGGCAAAACTCCTCAGAAGAGTTGATTGCACTTGTACTTTCTCCCATTCTTCTTCTTTTTTTTAAAAAAAATTGCTTTGAAAATGACTTGCGATTTATAGAGAATTTGAAGGAATATACACTTCACCCAGATTCTTTGAGTGTCAACATTTTAAATTCATATTTATCATTCTCTGTGCATGTTTTTTCTAGGACCATAAAGGAGGAAGTTGGAGATTGGATGCCCTTCTATTTCCTTAAAAACAACATTCCCTTACCTGACCACATTCCATCATGAAACTCAGAAAGTCAGCGTTGATACAATCTTATTCCAGTTTTTTCAGTTGTGCTAAAAGTGTCCTTTATAGTAAGAGAAACATTTCTTACAATCTTAACATTTAGAATTTTAGTTATTTTATAGGATGTCCCTCAGGTTGGTTTGTCTGCTGTTTAAGATGATTAAGTTCAGGTTGTACATTTTTGGCAGGAATACTGCAGAAATGATATGTAACATTCCTGTTACATTTTATCAGGCAGCACATAATGCCTCTTTGTCCCATTACTGTTGGTGTTAACTTTGATCATGGGTTAAGGTGATAGTTGCCATGTATCTTCATTATGAAGTTATGATTTATTCCTTTGGGAAGATTGTATATTTTTGTGTCTTGTTACCCTTTCACCCACTTTCCCATTAAAGGTAGTTGCTCCCTGTTTCCCCCCACCAAACACCTCTCTGCCCTTCAGCCCTCAGTTCAGTTCAGTTGCTCAGTCGTGTCCGACTCTTTGCGGCCCCATGAATTGCAGCACGCCAGGCCTCTCTGTCCATCACCAACTCCCGGAGTCTACCCAAACCCATGTCCATCAAGTCAGTGATGCCATCCAGCCATCTCATCCTCTGTCGTCCCCTTCTCCTCCCGCCCCCAATCCTACCCAGCATTAGGGTCTTTTCCAATGAGTCAACTCTTCGCATGAGGTGGCCAAAGTATTGGAGTTTCAGCCTCAACATCAGTCCTTCCAATGAACACCCAGGATTGATCTCCTTTAGGATGGATTGATTGGATCTCCTTGCAGTCCAAGGGACTCTCAAGAATCTTCTCCAACACCACAGTTCAAAAGCATCAATTCTGCGACACTCAGCTCTCTTCACCGTCCAACTCTCACATCCATACATGACCACTGGAAAAACCATAGCCTTGACTAGACGAACTTTTGTTGGCAAAGTAATGTCTCTGCTTTTAAATATGCTATCTAGGTTGGCCATAACCTTCCTTCCAAGGAGTAAGCGTCTTTTAACTTCATGGCTGCAATCACCATCAGCAGTGATTTTGGAGCCCCCAAAAATAAAGTCTGACACTATTTCCACTGTTTCCCCATCTATTTCCCATGAAGTGATGGGACCAGATGCCATGATCTTAGTTTTCTGAACGTTGAGCTTTAAGCCAACTTTTTCACTCTCCTCTTTCACCTTCATCAAGAGGCTCTTTAGTTCTTCTTCACTTTCTGCCATAAGGGTGGTGTCATCTGCATATCTGAGGTTACTGATATTTCTCCCGGCAATCTTGATTCCAGCTTGTGTTTCTTCCAGCCCAGCATTTCTCATGATGTACTCTGCATATAAGTTAAATAAGCAGGGTGACAATATACAGCCTTGATGTACTCCTTTTCCTATTTGGAACCAGTCTGTTGTTCCATGTCCAGTTCTAACTGTTGCTTCCTGACCTGCATACAGGTTTCTCAAGAGACAGGTCAGGTGGTCTGGTATTCCCATCTCTTTCAGAATTTTCCACAGTTTATTGTGATCCACACAGTCAAAGGCTTTGGCATAGTCAATAAAGCAGAAATAGATGTTTTTCTGGAACTCGCTTGCTTTTTCGATGATCCAGCGGATACTGGCAATTTGATCTCTGGTTCCTCTGCCTTTTCTAAAACCAGCTTGAACATCTGGAAGTTCACGGTTCACGTGTTGCTGAAACCTGGCTTGGAGAATTTTGAACATTACTTTACTAGCATGTGAGATGAGTGCAATTGTGCGGTAGTTTGAGCATCCTTTGGCATTGCCTTTCTTTGGGATTGGAACAAAAACTGACCTTTTCCAGTCCTGTGGCCACTGCTGAGTTTTCCAAATTTGCTGGCATATCAAGTACAGCACTTTCACAGCATCATCTTTCAGGATTTGAAATAGCTCAACTGAAATTCTGTCACCTCCACTAGCTTTGTTCGTAGTGATGCTTTCTAAGGCCCACTTGACTTTACATTCCAGGATGTCTGGCTCTAGGTGAGTGATCACACCATCGTGATTATCTGGGTCATGAAGATCTTTTTTGTACAGTTCTTCTGTGTATTCTTGCCATCTCTTCTTAATATCTTCTGCTTCTGTTAGGTCCATACCATTTCTGTCCTTTATCGAGCCTATCTTTGCATGAAATGTTCCTTTGGTATCTCTAATTTTCTTGAAGAGATCTCTAGTCTTTCCCAATCTCTTGTTTTCCTCTATTTCTTTGCATTGATCGCTGAGGAAGGCTTTCTTATCTCTCCTTGCTATTCTTTGAAACTCTGCATTCAGATGGGAATATCTTTCCTTTTCTCCTTTGCTTTTCGCTTCTCTTCTCTTCCCAGCTATCTGTAAGGCCTCCTCAGACAGCCATTTTGCTTTTTTTCATTTCTTTTCCATGGGGAAGGTCTTGATCCCTGTCTCCTGTACAATGTCACGAACCTCTGTCCGTAGTTCATCAGGTGCTCTATCAGATCTAGTCCCTTAAATCTATTTGTTACTTCTACTGTATACTCATAAGGGATTTGATCTAGGTCATACCTGAATAGACTAGTGGTTTTCCCTACTTTCTTCAATTTAAGTCTGAATTTGGCAATAAGCAGTTCATGATCTGAGCCACAGTCTGCTCCCGGTCTTGCCTACTGCAAATCTACTTTTTTTTTCTATAGGTTTGCCTACTCTGACCATTTCATAGAAGTGAATCATAGCACATGTCGCTTTTGGGGTCTGACCTCTTTCCCTTAGCGTAATGCTTTTAAGGTTCATTCCTGTCTCAGAACTTCATTCCTTTTTATGACCAAGTAATATTCCATTGTGTGGATATACTTCATTTTGTTTATCCAGTCACGGTTGATGGACATTTGGGTTGTTTCCACTTTCTGGCTGTTACGAGTAATGCTGCTATAAATGTTCATGTACGAGTTCTTTTTTTAAAAAAAATAATTTATTTTTGGCTGTGCTAGGTCTTATTTGCTGTGTGGGCTTTCTTTTTAGTTGCAGAAAGCAGGGGCTACTTTTGCGTTACAGTGTGCAGGCTTATTGAGAGGCTTCTTTTGTTGTGGAGCACAGGTTCTAGGGTGAATGGGCTTCAGTAGTTGCTGTTTCTGGGCTTCAGAACACAGGCTCAATACTTGTGGCACACGGGCTTAGTTGCTCCGAGGCATGTGGGATCTTCCCGGATCAGGGATTGAACCTGTGTCCCCTGCACTGGCAGGCGGTTTCTTTATCATTGAGCCACCAGGGAAGCCCCGTATATGAGTTCTGATGAGGACATATGTTTTCATTTCTCTTGGGCATATACTTCAGAGTGGAATTGTTGGGTCATACGCAAAAGATGTTTAACTTTTGAGGAGCTGCTTGACTGTTTTCTGAAGTGGCTGCACCATTTTCTGTTCCCATCAGTGTGTGTGAGTGTATCAGTACATCTTACTTTCAACTTTCCTCTACTCAGGTGACCTCCTTACGGAAGGCCCCAGGCCCACACTACATGAAGTGCTGTCTGCCTGCCCTACTCCAGGCTCTCCTTTCCTTCCTCAGTCTACTTTATTTTCCTCTTAGCACCAAGCACTATCCAACATGCTTTCTCTTATTTGGTCACTTGTTGATTTTATGCATCCTCTAACTAGAATATAAGCTCGCTAGCACCTCAGTGTCTCACATGAAATAGGTAAATAAATGTTGTTAAGTGAATCAACACTTCCCCTTCATGAGAACCAGGGACCTTGTTTCTTTTACTCTGCTCTGGATTCCTTCATCTGACTCAGTGCATAAGATGTGTTTGTTGAGAGAATGAGTGAAGAGTACGGTTAGGAAGATTACAGGCCTGTCAGAGGAGGCTGGCCCTTCAGACGGTGGAGAAGTTACTTGTGGGGGCCCTGAAGAGGGGACCTCTTTCAGGACTCCCAGAATGTGTGGGAAGGAGGTTCTGGCTGACTTGTCTGTGTGGGCATTAGCGACTCGAAGGAAGCCAGACCCGGAGGAGGATTTGGGGTGAAAGAGTAAGAGATCACGAGTTCTGTGTCCAGGCAGCGTGCATTTAGGGATGCCCCTTTGTGCTCAGTGCTGTCCTGGGAGACAGAGGGGCAGGAGCCTGTCTTTGAAGTCTCGCCACTGGGCTGAGTCAGACTCACTAGCCCTCTGTGTAGCCCTGATTTGCTGGGTGGGAAGTGGGGGGGGTTGCTGGTGAGATGTGACTTGAAGAAAGCCCATGGGACAGGCTTCTGTGTGTGCCGCCTACTGAAAATAGGGGAGAGGCTAAAGGCGTCGAGGGGAATGGTTTCCGGGCCTCACTGGAGGTGTGACTTAGAACAGGCTCTGGAAGGGCCGGGGCAGGGACAGGCTTGGAGAAATCCTATGTTTCTAGCATCCTGTTCCTGACTGTTTTCTTTCTTCCAGAACCTTTCTGCTGTTGGGGCGTTGGTGGGTCTCAGTAATGCTCGTCTCGGTTCTATCAAAACTCGGTAAGTCTCTAACCCTGTTTTTTCTCCAGGGGGGATGTTTCTTTAGTAAGAGGGCCATCCATCTGTCCATCCATCGTCACCACCCCATGGAGCCAGGAGGTTTCTCCATTCCCAAGGTGGAGAGTTTGATTCTTTTCACGAGCTCACTTGCGTTGAAACCCACCTATGGCGGCTTCCAAGAGTCCCTCAGCCTGCCTTCTGTCCCCTTCTTCCCTTGCTGCCCGTGTCTCACTCCAAGTCCTCAAGTATCTCGGGAATGAGAAGCTGCCGTGGATCTGGAGTCAGGTCTCACTCTGGCCAGTGAGAGTTAAGAGGGTGTTGAGTGGCTTCCTCTGCAGTCTAGCCACCTCTCCTGTGTCGTCACTCACCTCTGTCTTACCAGGTTTGAAGGCCTGTGTCTGCTGTCGCTGCTGGTGGGGGAGAGCCCCACAGAGATGTTCCAGCAGCACTGCGTCTCTTGGCTTCGCAGCATCCAGCAGATCTTGCAGGTGAGTCCACCACCTGCCCCTCCCCGCCTCTGCCCCAGCCACACCCTGGTCTCCATTCGGACGCAGCTCTACATCTTTGCGGCAGAGACTTTCAGTTCCGAGGGCAAGTTCTTTCTAGCAGGATAAGCTGCAAATAGAAACATGCTTTTAAAGATTTTGTTATTTTTATCCACTGGGTTATTTTAATTCATCTGACCTTTCCCACACTCACTGTGACCTCTGACTGTTTCACTTCCTTGTGAGCTCTTCTAATGAGTGATATCTCTGAAGCTCCTTTCTCCAGGTGTTGGATTTTTAGAATTTGTTTATTTAAATTATTTTTATTGTTTTGGCTGTGCACCTTGTGGCTCATGGGAATCTTAGTTCCCCAGCTAGGGACTGAACCCATACCCTCAGTGGTGAAAGCTCAGAGTCCTAACCACTGGACTGCCAGAGAATTCCCCAATTTTTTTTTTTTTCTTACTTCTCTCTTCCTCTTTTTTTTTTAAAATTAATTTATTTATTTCAGTTGGAAGCTAATTACTTTACAGTATTGTGGCGGTTTTTGCCATATGTCGACGTGAATCAGCCATGGATCTCTTCCTCTTTTAACATTTAAATTTGTTTCTACTTTTACATCCTTTGATTACATCCCCACTTAGTTCTTCCACAAGCGTATTCTGGGCACACATGACAGCCTGTGTGCTGAGTTCTGGAGAGATGGTGGGGAGATGCAGTTGGACCCTGCTTTCATGGTGTTTAGAGTCTCTTGGCAGGGGTTGGGAAACTGTGTACGTGTTTCCAGATAGTAAAATATTGTAGGTTTTACAAACCATATATGGTTTCTGGTTGGTTTTTTTGGGCCTGTGCTGCATAGGCTGTGAGATCTTAGTTCCCCGACCCAGGGTCAAACCTGAGCCCCCTACAGCAGAAGTGAGGAGTCCTTCCACTGGACAGCCAGAAATCCCCATGGTTTCTGTTGCCTAGTGTTTCTTTGTTGGTTTGTTTTCCAACCCTTTAAAAAATATAATAAACCACTCTTAGCCTGTGGGCTGTGCAAAAACAGGCACCCACAGACCAGAGTTTGCTGACCTGTGTTCTAGTGGAAGAGAATAATTATATAATGAGTGTGAAGAACTAAACTGTGGTAGGTGCTCTGGAGGTAAAGAAAAAATATAGTTCTCTGAAAGCATGTTAACGAGAGACTCTGAGCCAGACCAGGGTGGTGTGCGTGTGACGATCGGGGTCAGTGGTTCAGGGAGGGCTTTTCTGCTCTGATGAGTAGGAGTACATTGGGCTGAGAAAGTTTTTGAAGTGTTCTAAGTGTGCAAAAGCCCTGAGAGAAAAGGCTTTTGACTCATTTGAAGAATTATAAGCAGGCGGGTGTGGCAGGGGTTGATGAGATGCAACTGGGGAGGACTAGGCCGTTGTGTGGTGGTGTAGGCATATTAAGAAGTTTGGCGTTTACTCTTGGAACAGCGGGAATTCATGGAAGGTTTTGAGCAGGGGGAAGGAGGTGGTCGTGTGGTGGTGGTAGTGATGTGAGCAAATTTTCATTTGCAAACGCCACTCTGGCCACCGTGTGGAGACAGGATTAGAACGGAGCCAGAATGGCAGCAGAAAGTGGAGCAGTGGACAATGAAGCCAGATTGCCCTGGGATGAGCAGTGAGTGGGAGAAGGCATGGGATTGGGGAAGATAAGACAGTCAAGACATCTGGCTTCGCTGGTAGAGGAGAGAAGCTCGGCACCACCTGAGATCGGGCACATGGAGTATGGGCTCGGGCGAGGATTTTCAGGGTGGGAGAGATGTCTAGGATGGGAGCAGGCACAAATGCCAGTGGAAGGAATCCTTCTGAGGGGGCTGGAGACAGGGGGCTAGTTGACAGTGTGAGGTGGTTCTGAGAGGAAGGGATGGGGGGGGATTTTGCTCAGATGGAGGTACACCCCCTCTAGTGGGATGAGGACCGAGATGGAGTTTTCAGTTTCGTGGTGGGAAGCTAAGGGAGTTCCCATCTTTGGGCGTCAGGCTTCTCTGAAATTGTAAGTCAGGTTACACAGAAGTGACGGTGCCAGAGAAGAGCTGAGCAGTGGAGGGAGCTAACCAGTGAGAGACGCAGTAGGAGTGCCAGACGGTGTTGAGGCCCGTTTGTGGCTGGTAGACCCACCGAGTCTGACTTCCTCACAAGGGTCCTTGTTTGTTTCATTGACATGTGGCCACTGGTCTAGCAGGAGGTAATGTTCTGAACGCTTTTTCCTTAGGTATATGTTAATTTGTTAGGAAAAGCCCTCAGACTTCAAACCATTTTTCCTCCATGAGTTCAGGGTAGGTTTGAGCCAGCCACACGCAAGCTTGGTGAGATGGGGTAGCTCTGTTGTGGCTGAGACTTTGGTCTGGGAAGTGCTCCTCTCCATCCTAGCAGGGGATTGTGGTGTGGGAGCATCAAGAAACTCTTGAGATCATTTAGTGAAATCTTTAAGGTGTAGCATCATTACTTTTTCTCCTCCCACCCCCCAGACATTCCCAGGACCCCGACACCACGGTACTAAAGTGTGCACACACATCCTTTCTCTGGATGAATGTGTTACTCGGTTGCTCCATGTCTCTGATACACTCCGACCCCAGGGGATTTGACGGGAATGGGGGCGTTCGCTTTGGAGTTTGTCAGAAGCTCCATGTTGTCATGTGGCTCGTTCCTCCTCCTCTTGGTGACCTTGAAGGCCAGGTGGGAGCATGGGCTGTTGTCGCTGTTTAGTCCCAGGACCCGCCCCCCACCATGGAGCTGGCTGTGACTGTGCTGAAGGACCTACTTCGCTACGCGGCCCAGCTTCCTGCAGTCTTCCGGGACATCTCCATGAACCACCTCCCCGGCCTCCTCACCTCCCTGCTGGGCCTCAGACCAGAGGTGAGCTGCCTCTCAGCTCCCCCGACCCTGGGCCCCTCCAGTGCTTGCTCTCATTCACACCCCCTGGGTTAGAGAACTTGATGGGAAGTAATTGGGGAATGGGATTGAAGAAGTGAGAAGAGGGAGGGGCTGAAAAAAGTGTAAGGAGAAGGGACCCTGAGGGGTGGTGGGGCGGAGATGGATGGGTTCTGGGGGCGCCGGGCTCTTGCTGACCGTCTGTTCTTCCCATAGTGCGAGCTCTCAGCGCTGGAAGGAATGAAGGCCTGTATGACCCATTTTCCTCGGGCGTGCGGGTCTCTCAAAGTAAGTGTTCATAGAAACTCCTCTTCGTACCAACACGATCGCTGTCTTACTTCAGGTTCCGCCACTGAGATTTATAAGTGCCTGTCTCCACAGCTCTAATTATATCACCGTAGCTTTTTTTTTTAATTTTCTAATGATTTCATTTATTTATTTTAGGCTGTGCTGGGCCTTCATTGCTGTGCGCAGGCTTCTCGTTGCAGTGGCTGCTCTTGTTGTGGAGCACAGGCTGTAGGGTGTTTGCTCTTCAGTAGTTGTAGCACATGGGCTCAGTAGTTTGGGCTCCCAGGTTCTGAGAACAGACAGGCCTAGCTGTTCCGTGGCATGTCGGGTCTTCCCAGTGTAGGGATCAAACCCGTGTCTCTTGCATTGGCAGGCAGATTCTTCACCACTGAGCCACCAGGGAAGCCCTCACCTCGTAGCTTTAAGTGCATTCTCATTTAATTCTCGCAGATGAAGAAACCAAAATTAAATAACTTGCCTAAGGTCTGAGGCCAAGCCCAGACTCTCCCCACTGGACTCTCCTCTCTCTGCCTTGCCTTCTGTATACCTCTTGGATGCCCTGCCCATTTTTCTACCATCCTGTTTTACTCTGTTCCTAAAACTCTTGTAATTGCCTCCAGGAAGCCTTCCTGACTTACTGTTTCCCTACATCAACTTCCCCAGCTCTTTCCTCTCCTGTTCCTGACTAATCTCCCTCTGTCCCTCCCCACCCAGTTCCCTGGGCTGTGATGGCCGTGTGAGGGGCGCTGAGCAGCCGGGCCGTAGTCGGTCAGATAGGCAGGGTGGACGTGGGTTGGGGTGGGAGGAAGGAGGTCAGTGAAAGAATTAGAGTTTTATTTTTAAGGAGATAACAAAAACAAATATAAATGGTCATCAGATTTGGCCAAAGCAGTAACAGTTAAAGGGCCTCTGGAATTGATACATTTGTTTTCTGCAGAATAATTTTGATGCCAACTATTACCTAAGAACAAATAGGTGTTCCTATCCTGATTAAATGTTCTCGCTTGCTTTGGTATACTCATCATTGCTCAACAAACCACTGGATTTTCTCAGATGGAAGCACAGATCTCTGGAGAACTGGAATTAGTGGCAAATTAATGATTTTTTTGTGTAACTCATGTGATTAATCACAGTAATTGGTATTACCATACTCGGTATTGCCAGTTAAAGGGGAGTTTGCCATTCAGGTTTTCTTGAAAGTCGAATCACATAGTTCTATGACCAAGTCAAAAAAGTAAAAAGAAACATAAAGGGGACTGGTACCCCCTACGTGCCAGGCTCTGCTGTGTGTCTGCCATGTGTCATCTCATTTTACAGTAATTCTGTGGAGTTGCTGTCACCAAATGAAACAGGAGACGGGCCCAGAATGGTTTGACTAACACAAGCCTATGTATCTGTAGTTGTCAAACCAGGGTGTGAGCAGGAATTGTTTGCCCTTCAAGCCTGTGTTTTTTTCACCAAACCGAACTCCACAGGTGGTTTTAAGAATGTGGACAGGATTGGCAGCTAGGCTTCCACACTGATGGCGGCTCTGCTCCATTGTTGGTGGCATAGGAAGGATTGTGAGCGTGTCACAGGCACCTGTGCTGTGGTCTGGGTGTGTCCTTACTGAGGCTTTGCTAGCTGGCTACTTGCAGTATTTGAAAAGCCCCAGAGCACATGGTATTTCTCGGTGAACATGGGGTCATGTCCTTAGTGATGCTTTGTTTTCATAGGAATGCCACTCCTGGCAGGTGATAGAATCTTTGGTTAGCAGGGCAGGACTTTGTCAAGAAGGCATTTGGAATAACTCAGGGATTTTACTAAATTTTTTTGTTTTGTTTTGTTTTTTACTAGAGTTTACTAGGTTTAGTAAAAACTACCTTTCTTCTAAAACTCTATAAATTAACTTCTCGAATTACACAGGCTAGCTCTGTGTCTTTGACTTTTATTGGTGATGGTTTGTGAGATTTTATTGCATAAGCCTGTTTCTGTTGAGCTTGGTTTGGGGTTATCTGTGTCTCCCTGCGGGAAAAGGAACTGGCAACCCACTCCAGTATTCTTGCCTAGAGAGTCCTGTGGACAGAGGAGCCTGGTGGGCTGCTATCCATAGGGTCGCACAGAGTTGGACACGGCTGAAGCGACTTAGCAGCAGCAGCAGCAGCAGCAGTGTCTCCCTGCATCCCCCCCAGAAAGTGGAGGGAGAACTGAGTGTTACCTGTGGGGTCAGGATTGGAGTAGTCAGACTAGACTGCCTGTGAGTCCTCTGCTTGTTGTTGTTTAGTCTCTCAGTCATGTCCGACTCTCTTGCGACCTGTGGACTGTGGCCCACCAGGCTCCTCTGTCCATAGGCTTTCCAGGCAAGAATACTGGGGCGGGTTTCCATTTCATTCTCCAAGGGATCTTCCCGACCCAGGGATCGAACCCAAGTTTCCTGCATTGGTGGATTCTTTACCACTGAGCCATTGGGGAAGCTAGGGCCCTTAATTTTCATTGTGAGTGGTCAGGAGAATTCATCTATAACTCACAGCCTTTTGTCAGGTGGCATTTTTTGAAGGCATGGCGTGCATTTTCATTTCCCTCTCCAAACCAAGCAACAGAACTTATGCTGTTACAGCATGCATATGCCTTTATTTCTCTGAGGACACAGCATCGCCTAGAGAATGCCCCTCTGTTAGGAGTCTGGCTTTGTCTGTTGCCAGCGTGGCAGACATGAATCTGTCGTGCACAGACGCCCCAGGGGCAGTTTGTACTTGGAACATCTTGCAGATCCGTGCTTGGGAAGTGGATAGCTAGAGTGTGTATCTGCTCTTTGTTCCACCCCCGGGAAGCTCCCAGGGCAGCTGCCGTCTCCAAGTTCAGGACTCCTCCCAATGAGGCATCTCAGCATTCTGGGTCCATGAAGTCAGTCTGTCCAGGCTTCACCTCTCCTCCTCCTCAACACATTGATTATTTGTTCTGGAATGAGTGAGAAAACTCACCCCCCTCTTGAGGGGCACCAGGACGTACCGTGTACGCACTCGTGCTTTCGTTCCTGGTGAAATGTCCCAAGGGTGCCATTTCTTTGGTTTGCGTTGCAGGTCATTTGGGGTGGAACTGTGTGGTCAGGGCCGTGTCCCTGCACTCTGCTTTACCACAGTCACATAAGCAGACCTCTGTTGGCCTCAGCCTGGCTTCCTGGGTCTCAGGGAGAACGTGAGCAGGAAGTTGGTCCAAAGGGCTGAGCACCAGTGTGGATGATGCTTTGGCGACTCTAAGAAATAGCATCCGGTCAGGAGCCCAGGGGGTGGTTGCTGCTCTTTGTTTGAAGTGTTCAGAGCCCTGTCCCACCAGACGTGCTGTCCGGGTCGTTGTAGGCCTTCTACCCTGGGAGCAGCCGTCACAGTGCTGTCTCTCTCCCACTGAGAGTCCTGCAGTGGAGCCTGGGAAACCAGGTGTGGTTCCAACCTCAGGGCGGCGGCAGGGAGCCCTGGAGGGTGGCTCCTGAACTTCGCCCTGCTGGGCTCTGCGCCTGGTTCCCCATGCTGTCTGCCTTGTTTTCTGGAAGTTGACCTTTGTGCCTGTGATGCCCCGATCCTGATCCCGATGGGGTACATACACACTCACCTGGGATTTAAGGCCAGCCTGCTTCTCCGTGGGAGATGGTCGCTCTCCTCACTGTGTTGACCCCTCCATCTCCTTACCTGGCTCCTCCACTTTCTCCAGCCTCCCTGCTCAGCCCCTCCAGAGCTGCCCTCTTTGGTTCCAGGTCATGGTTTTTCACACATTTGTCTTCCTGTTACACCCACTGAAGGTGGAAATCCTTTTCTGCTTCAGTGTTCTTAGTCTTTCTGTGCTGTGGATCTCTTCTCAGGATGTTTTTCAATCAGTAAAATACATGGAATTGCAGGGAACGTGTGATAGAATGCACATGTCAAGTAACAGAATCCAGCAGCAGGTCTGATGAGTCCTGAAGTTTCATGATAGTGATGCCTGTGAATGAGATGCCTGTTGACGGCTGTAATGTGAAGTGAAAGTGAATGATCTCTGCTGGTGACAAAGGGACTGCTAATACTACTGTGGCTTTTTGTCTCTATTTATAATTGAAAAAAATTTTTACATTTTATTTAAAGGCAAGTGAAAATGATTTTTTAAAAAAAACTTCCCGTCCATGTTCACAGGTCCCTTTGATTCTGCCCCCAGATAAGTGGGGCCCCAGTTACATGTTCCCTCATGGGTGCCACCAGGCAGCAGCACTGCCCCCATCTTGCTGGTCTACCTTCCCTTCTCTGTCGACTTTGTGCTGCTGTCACTGCTCCCGGCCCCGGCTCGGTGCTCCTGGTCTGAGCTGGCAGGGAGTTGGGGTATGGAGGCGCCTGCTGTTCAGTGCTGTGTCCTTTTGGCCTGAGGGTGATGACTGTCTCTCTGCAAACATTGGAGGAGAGGCCCCGTGGTCTGTGGGACTCAGGCCCCAGCAGGGAGGCTGAGGACAGGGGCCGACATTCATTTTCTACCACAAGCGTGCATCTGCTCCTGGGCACAGGACCCCTGAGGGTGCGCTGCTTCCTCATCTGCAGGAAAGAGGAAGGCCTGAGATCCTGGGCCTGGACCCTGCAGCTGGGATGGCCGGAGCTCTGTCTCTGGCCCTTGGAGCTGACTCCCCAGCCTCCCCCTTTCTCTCCCCATGATCCAGGGCAAGCTGGCCTCATTTTTCCTCTCGCGGGTGGATTCCTTGAGCCCTCAACTCCAGCAAGTAAGGGGAAGGAGGGAGACAGCGGGGAACCTGGGGTCTGAGCTGGTGCTTCCCTCCACCTCTGTTTTCTGTTGCCGCTTTTCTCCGCATTCTCATTCCTGTCCCTGTTAACACGCAGTACATACCAGTAGGGGCTTCTGCCTCCCGGTCTCCATCTGTGTCTTTCTGCCCCTTCTTCCATTCCGTCTCCCCTCCGAGTGCTCTGACCTCCATTTTCCTGGGTGCTGGTGGGGTTGGGATCCACGGCTGGGCTGATCCCCGCCTGATCAGGTATCCCCCTTTCTCCTTCAGTTGGCCTGCGAGTGTTACTCCCGGCTGCCGTCTCTGGGGGCCGGCTTCTCCCAGGGCCTGAAGCACACGGACAGCTGGGAGCAGGAGCTGCGCAGCCTGCTGGCCTCTCTGCACAGCCTGCTTGGGGGCCTGTACGAGGGCGCGGAGGCGGGTAGGGCCCGGCTGACGCTCTGGGGCGTGGGGATGAGGGGGCCTGGCGGGGGCGTTGAGGGGACCAGGGGACTGATCCAGAGAAGTGGGGCCGCTGGTTTCTAGGCAAAAGGCAGTAGGTAGCGTATGGGTGGGTCCTCCACCTGAATGGAGGCGGGGCTGCCGAGTAAAGGTGGCTGTGTGTCTGTCCAGCGCCCATGCAGTATGAGAGCCCTGGGGTGGAAACGTTGCTGTCCCCCTCAGAAGACGCGGACGCCCACACCCTTCTCCGGCTTCGGCAGAGGTTTTCAGGGCTGGCCCGCTGCCTGGGGCTCATGCTCAGGTGCGTGAGGGAGTGAGGAGGGAGGCGGAGGACCGCACTGGGAGCCCTACACTGAGGGTCTCCCTGCTTGATCCTCTCCAGCTCCGAGTTTGGGGCGCCTGTGTCCGTCCCCGTACAGGACATCCTGGATCTCATCTGCCGGACCCTCAGCGTCAGTGCCAAGAATGTCGTGAGTGGAGCCGGCCCCGCTGGCAGCCCCTCCCGGGGACCCTGGGCAGCTGGGCAGGCAGCCTGGGCTGGGGCTCCCACAGCGCGTGGTCCTGACTCGTCCAGCTGCTCTTATTCCCACACTCCTGACGGCGCCCGCCAGTGGGGATGGGCTCCCGTGCTACGGGAGCGCTTGAACAGGGGCTTCCCCAGGCGACAGTGAGCTGGGGGTCCAGCCTCCCTGCCCCATCCTTCTTCCCCGGTCTGTTGAGGAGGACAGTGGTTTCATCCGGCTGGAGGTGGCTTCTTTACGCGCGTGTATGCAGTCTTGCGCCTCCACCCTGTCTCCATTTCCACACTCCCAGTCTCACTCTCTTCCCCCACTCCTTATTTGCTGTTTTTTTTCCAGAGTCTTCTGGGAGACGGTCCCCTGCGGTTGCTGCTGCTGCCCTCTCTCCACCTCGAAGCCCTGGACCTGCTCTCAGCGCTCATCCTCGCGTGAGTGGGGTCGGGAGGAAGCGGCGCAGGGTTTGGGACATGCTGGGAGCGGGGGTCACCGTTCTGTCTTCGCCCCCAGGTGTGGAGCACGGCTCTTGCGCTTTGGGGCCCTGATCAGCCGCCTGCTTCCCCAGGTCCTCAATGCCTGGAGCATTGGGAGGGAGAACCTCGGACCGGGCCAGGAGAGGCCCTACAGGTGACCATCCAGGAAGAGAATAAAGAGGAGGGTGTTGCTGGGCTGGGGGCAGGGACGTGGCGTCCCTCTCACGGGCACCTTCTGCGCTCCCTGCAGCACCGTGCGGACCAAGGTGTACGCCGTCCTGGAGCTCTGGGTGCAGGTGTGCGGGGCCTCGGCGGGGGTGCTGCAGGGGGGCGCCTCAGGGGAGGCCCTGCTCTCCCACCTGCTCGGCGACATCTCCCCACCGGCGGATGCCCTCAGGGTGAGAGAGGCCTCCCAGCGCCCCTGGTCCTCACCTGGTCCAGCTTCCTGACCAGCCTGCCTTCCTGTTGGCTGGTGTGTGATCTGTGTTCCCTCCCCCGCCAGCTGCGCAGCCCCCGGGGGAGCCCTGACGGAGGTTTGCAGTCTGGGAAGCCCAGTGCCCCCAAGAAGCTGAAGCTGGATGTAGGGGAGGCCATGGCTCCGCCCGGCCACCGGAAAGGGGACAGCAATGCCAACAGCGACGTGTGTGCAGCTGCACTGAGAGGTGGGTGAGGCCTGGGCCCTGCACCTCGGGGCTGGGAGGGACCGGGTGTCCTGGTGGAAGGGGTAGAAAACACGCAGACCCGGCTAAGAGCCTGCCGAGGAGCCGCGCTCCCCCCAGGGCTGCAGGTGGGGCCTTGGGTCCTGGTGTTGGACGGGGTGTTGACCCGCCCCCTTCGGGTCTCAGGCATCTTCGTTTGCACATCCTCTGTCCATCGCGAGTGCACTTCTGTCCTGGAGGGCGGGGGAGGAAGAGGACGAGACCCCTGCCCGGCGGAGCTTGCACGCCCCAGGCCCACTGCTGGAAGCAGAAGTGACTTTTCTTTGGGGCCCACGTGTGCACTGCCCTCCAGCCCCCTGTGAGGAGCAGCGCCAGCACTCCCCAGATGTGTAAATGCACGTTTATAATGTATCTCCATCTCAAGTACATAATGTTCACAGCTTTGTGTTGTAGAGGTCCACTCATGAGCCCCATTTGATAGTTGAGAAAACAGAGGAGTCACGTGACTTGCCCGAGGTTGGCCCGGCAGAGTGGGCGCTCCCCTGGCACCGCCCATCGTGTCAGCCCCTCACACTTGTGTCCTTCCCCAGGCCTCAGCCGGACCATCCTCATGTGCGGGCCTCTCATCAAGGAGGAGACTCACAGGGTGAGGGGAGCCTGGTCCCCACTGGAAGGGGCAGGGGACTGCTGCTCAGTACTGGTGGGGGTTCATTCGGACCTGGGTGCAGGCCCTGGAGGATGGGCGGGTCGTCTGGCGGCATCTCCAGGTGTGCGCTCTGTCCTTCCAGCGACTGCACGAGCTGGTGCTCCCCCTGGTCATGGGTGTCCAGCAGGGCGAGGCACTCGGCAGCTCCCCGTACACCAGCTCCCACTGCCGCCGGGAGCTCTACCGCCTGCTGCTGGCCCTGCTGTTGGCGCCCTCTCCTCGCTACCCGCCACCTCTCGCCTGTGCACTGCGGGCCTTCTCCCTGGGCCAGCGAGAGGACAGCCTGGAGGTAACTGCTGCGTGGGCTGTGTCCACCTCGGTGTTCCCCCGCCCCCCCTAGTACTGTGATAGCCCGTGTCCTGATCATTGCTGTCGCCCCTTCTTCCCCCAGGTCTCCTCTTTCTGCTCAGAAGCACTGGTGACCTGTGCAGCTCTGACCCACCCCCGAGTTCCTCCCCTGCAGTCTGTGGGCCCTGCCTGCCCCGCCCCAGCCCCAGCCCCACCTCCCGAGGCTCCAGCTCCCTTCAGGGCTCCAGCCTTCCATGCCCCGGGCCCCCTGCCCTCGGCGGGCCCCATGCCTTCTGCAGGCCCCATGCCCCCGGCGGGCCCCCTGCCCCCCGCACGCCCTGGACCTCCAGCCACAGCCAACCACTTGGGCTTATCTGTGCCAGGCCTGGTGTCTGTACCCCCCCGGCTCCTTCCTGGCCCTGAGAACCACCGGGCAGGCTCCAGTGAGGACCCTGTCCTGGCCCCGAGTGGCAGCCCCCCACCTACTGTCCCCCCCAGATGAGACTTTTGGGGGGCGAGTGCCCAGACCAGCCTTTTGTCCACTATGACAAAGAGGAGGCGTCCGACGTGGAAATCTCCTTGGAGAGCGACTCTGATGACAGCGTGGTGATCGTGCCTGAGGGGCTCCCGCCCCCACCCCCGCCCCCCTCGGGCACCACGCCCCCACCAGTAGCCCCCGCTGGGCCACCTGCAGCCTCCCCTCCTGCGCCCGCCAAGGACGAGCCAGAAGAACTGCCTGCAGCCCCGGGGCCGCTCCCGCCCCCTCCCCCACCTCCTGTTCCTGGCCCGGTGACGCTGCCACCACCCCAGCTGGTTCCGGAAGGGACGCCTGGTGGGGGAGGCCCCCCAGCCCTGGAAGAAGACCTGACGGTCATTAACATCAACAGCAGTGATGAGGAGGAGGAAGAAGAAGAGGAGGAGGAGGAGGAAGACGAAGAGGAGGATGAGGAGGAAGATTTTGAGGAAGACGAGGAGGAGGAAGAGGAGTACTTTGAGGAGGAGGAAGAGGAGGAAGAAGAGTTTGAGGAGGAGTTTGAGGAGGAGGAAGGTGAGCTGGAGGACGAGGAGGACGAGGAGGAGGACGAGGAGCTGGAAGAGCTGGAAGAGGTGGAGTTCGGCCCAGCAGGTGCAGAGGTGGAAGGAGGAGGGCCTGCGCCACCGAGCCTGCCTCCGGCGTTGCCCCCGGCCGAGTCTCCCAAGGGGCCCCCGGAGCCAGGACTGGAACCCGGGCTGCTGTTGGAAGTGGAGGAACCAGGGGCCGAGGAGGCTCCTGGGCCCGAGACGGCCCCCACGCTGGCGCCCGAGGTGCTCCCCTCCCAGGGGGAGGTGGAGAGGGAAGGGGGGAGCCCCCCTGCAGGGCCACCGCCTCAGGAGCTTATGGAGGAGGAGCCCTCTGGGCCACCAACCCTGCTGGAAGAGGGGGCCGAGGGTGGGGGTGACAAGGTATCACCTCCACCAGAGGCGTCTGCGGCGGAAGAGATGGAGGTGGAGGCGGCAGCTCTCCCCCTGGAAAAGGTGAGGGGGCCCGGCAGGGAGGAAGGGTGGGAGCAACATGCATCCCGACCCGCTGGTCCGTGCCTGCGACTGTTCTGAACTTTTTGTTTGTCCCTGGAAGGAGCAGAGTGACACTGCTGCCATGCTGGCTGACTTCATTGACTGCCCCCCGGACGACGAGAAGCCGCCACCTGCCTCAGAGCCTGACTCTTAGCCCCGCCCCACCTCCCCCTCTTCTTTTCCAATAAATTTATATCCTTCAGTAGTGACTGCTGCTTCTGCCTTTTGCCACCATTCTGTTCCCAGCCAGAAGCCCAGGTGTCTGCCGGGCTTGGCCTGTACCCACAGTGTTTGCCAGGCGTCCTGTGAGCCCCTCTGTCCATAGAGGAGCCATTGACCTAAAGGGGTCGCTCTACAAGCCAGTGTCAGAAGTTCAGAGTGTTGGCCCGCTGCTCTTGCTGCACTAAGTGTGTGCTCGGTTTCCTGGAGAAGCAAGCAGCCCTGCCTCTGTTAGTCCAGGGTTGGGGCTGTGAGGGGATGTACGGGACTGTGTATCCTAAAGAGTGAACTTGTTAAAACACACATACACACTGCCTTGGTCTAAAAGAGTAGGCTGAGTGACTGTGGTAGAAGTTTAGAAAGTTATGATAAGGTACAGAGTTGAGTCAGGGACTCCTGTGAATTGGAACCTGGGGCGGCCCACATTACAGGGGCATCCATTGTGGGTATGGACAATGCGTTTTAGGGCTGATTCTTGCAGTGACAGTACCCATGGCAGGAATCTGACAATCTCACTGCTGGCCTTCCTACCTGCTCTTGAGGTTTGGACGTTTCCCAGCCAGGATTTTATCCGTTTGAGCATTGGGAGACTACAGATCCTAGGAGACTACAGACCCTAGAACTGGGGTGCCTATGTGAGCATCAATGCAGAGGTGTGTATGTGAGACGGTATTGAGGCTTATGGGCTTGAGGTAGATGCCTTGTGGGTTTTTTCAGTCTGTGAACCTAAGGGCCTTGGAAATGCAGAAAAGGGAATGACTTCCCAGCTGCACATATCCTGAACAGCCTCTTGGAGAAGTGACATCTGAGCTAATTTGTGGAAGATAAGTAGATGTTTAAAAAATATTCCTGCCCTCCCTCCCCCAACCCCCCAGAAGGGAGGAGATAAGATGGAGTAGAAGGACTGGAGCTCACTTCGTCTCATGAAAACACCAAAATCACTGCTCACTGCTGAACAACCATTGACAAAACGAACTTAAAAACAATGCTGTATATGCAAAGAAGAAACCAAGAAGAAAGATGGTGGAAGGGGTGCTTTCATGACATCAAATCTCCTATCTGCCGGGTGGAAATTAATTATACATCTCAGACCCACAGGAGAGTTCTGAGCCCCATGTCAGGCTCCCCAGCCTGGGGGTCTGGTATTGTGAGGAGGAGCCCCCAGAGCATTTGGCTTTGAAAGCCAGTGGGACTTGAGTGCAGGAGCTGCACAGGACTGGAGGGAGCACACAAGTTCTCACGTGCACTGTGACCCAGAGCACAGGCTGTAACTCCATAGGAGCCTGGGCGAGACCTGCCTGTGGGTCTTGGAGGATCTCCTGGGGAGATGGGGGTCGGCTGTGGCTTACTGTGGGGACAAGGACACGGGGAGCAGAGGCCCCAGGGAATGTTCATTGATGGGAGTTCTCTCAGGATCAATGGAACAGGATAGAAAGCCCGGAAATAAACCCACACACCTATAGTCAGTTAGTCTATGACAATGGAAGCAAGAATATACAATGGAGAAAAGACAGTTCTCTTCAAACAGTGGTGCTGGGAAGATTGGACAGCTAGATGTCAAAGAATGAAACTAGAACATTAAAGTCACACAGAAAAATAAACTCAAAATGGATTAAAGACCTAAATAACCGGATAGTGTAAAACAGGGGTCCCCAACCTCCGGGATATAAATGCCTGATGATCTGAGGTGGAGCTGTTGTAATAATAATAATAATAGAAATAAAGTGCACAATAAACATAATATGCTTGAATCATTCTGAAACCACTTTCCATCTCCAGTCCGTGGAAAAACTGTCTTCTGCAAAACTGGTCCCTGGTGCCAAAAAGGCTGGGGGCTGCCACTGTGAAACTCTTAGAGAAAAGCAGAGGCAGAACAATTTTTGACATAAATCACAGCAAGATTTTTTTGGATCTGCCTCCTAGAGTAATGGAAATAAAAACAGAAACCAGTGAGACCCAATGAAACTTAAAAGCTTTTGCACAGCAAAGGAAATCATAAACAGAAAACCCTTGCAATGGGAGAAAATATTTGCAAATGAAACGACTGACAAAGGATTAATCTCCACAATATTCAAACAGCTCATGTAGCTCAATATCAAAAACAAAAAACCCCAAACCAACCCAATCAAAAAATGGGCAGAGGATCTAAATAGACATTTCTCCCAGGGAGATGTATAGATGGCCAAGAGGTACGTGAAAATAATGTCTTCCCACATTTGTTACATTCTGAATTCCTGTATGTGTGTATTCGGGTCTATTTCTTGACCTTGTGTTCTATTCCATTGATTGCCCTGTGCATGCTTATTTATTGTGGCTTTATGAAATGTTCCAACATCTGGTAGAAAGAGTAGGTTATTAAATTGTGTGTTAAGCAGGGTAGCAATGCCAAAGAATATCAAACTGCTGCACAACTGCATCCGTCTCACACACTAGCAAAGTAATGCTCAAAATTCTCCAATCTAGGCTTCAAGAGTACATGAACCAAGAACTTCCAGATGTTCAAGCTGGATTTAGAAAAGGCAGAGGAACCAGAGATCAAATTGCCAACATACTTTGGGTCATTGAAAAAGGAAAATAATTCCAGAAAAACATCTACTTCTGCTTTATTGACTACACCAAAGCCTTTGACTGTGTGGATCACCACAAACTGGAAAATTCTTAAAGAGATGGGAATACCAGACCACCTTAGCTGCCTTCTGCAAAACCTGTATGTGGGTCAAGAGGCAACAGTTAGAACTGGACACGGACTGGTTCCAAATTGGGAAAGGAGTATGTCAAGGCTGTATACTGTCACCCTTATGTTACATTCATTAAACTTATATGCAGAGTACATCATGCAAAATGCCAGGCTGGATGAAGCACAAGCTGGAATCAAGATTGCCGGGAGAAATATCCATAACCTCAGATATGCAGATGACACCACCCTTGTGGCAGAAATCCAAGAAGAACTAAAGAGCCTCTTGATGAAAGTGAAAGAGGAGAGTGAAAAAGCTGGATTAAAACTCAAAAATGGATGAAGCACAAGCTGGAATCAAGATTGCCGGGAGAAATATCCATAACCTCAGATATGCAGATGACACCACCCTTCTGGCAGAAATCCAAGAAGAACTAAAGAGCCTCTTGATGAAAGTGAAAGAGGAGAGTGAAAAAGCTGGATTAAAACTCAACATTCAAAAAACGAAGATCAAGGCATCCAGTCCCATCACCTCGTGGGGAATAGGGGAAACAATGCAAACAGAGAATTTATTTTCTTGGACTCCAAAATCACTGCAGATGGTGACTGCAGCCATGAAATTAAAAGACCCTTGCTCCTTGGAAGAAAAGCAATGACCAACCTAGACAGCATATTAAAAAGCAGAGACATTACTTTGCCAACAAAGGTCCATCTACAGAGCTATGGTTTTTCCAGTAGTCATGTATGGATGTGAAAGTTGGACTATAAAGAAGGCTGAGTGCTGAAGAATTGATGTTTTTAAACTGTGTTCAAAACTCTCAAGTAGAGAAGACTCTTGAGAGTCCCTTGGACAGCAAGGAGATCAAACTAGTCAATCCTAATGGAAATCAGTCCTGAATATTCTTTGGAAGGACTGATACTGAAGCTCCAATAGTTTGGCCACCTGATGTGAAGAGCCGAGTTACTAGAAAAGACCCTGATGCTGTGAAAGGTTGAAGACAGAAGGAGAAGGGGACGACAGAGGATAAGATGGTTGGATGCCATCACTGACTCGATGGACATGAGTCTGAGCAAGCTCCAGGAGTTGGTGATGGACAGGGAAGCCTGGCGTGCTGCAGTCCATGGGGTTGCAAAGAGTCGGACACAACTAAGTGACTGAACTGAACTAAGCAGGATAGCAGGCATTGGGGAAATCAATAGTACATTATTCAAGATCTTTCTCTAAAGGGATGCACAATCTGGCAATAATCAGAACACTCTGAGTAAGGGCTCCTCTAGGATAGCCAGCAGCTGGATATGTGGGGTTTGGAGCTGAGGAGGGGGATGGGGGCTGCTGAGCGATTTTAGGGGGCAAGTCACCCCAGGAATACGACTGGAGGGAAAAAAGTGGGCTACATATAGAACTCAGAACACCAACATTTTAGGGACAAGAGGAGCCTTGAAGGGAATTTGGAGAGAGTGATGTCCCAGAAAATGAGAGAAGAGCTTCAAACAGGAGGAGGAAAACATCAGAGTCCATGGGACTTGTCAGCCATCAGCGAGTTTGGGCAAAGCAGTCTCAGAAGCATGGTGGGGGTGGATCTCAGGGATAGTTGGGAGGCAAGAAAAGGGGACAGCGAGATTCTGCCAGGAAGGAGATGAGAGAAAATAGGGCAGTGGGGGCCCTGGGCTGGGGGCAGGCTCTGTGCTACCTCCCTCCACCCAGGGACTGTCCACTGTGCAGCCCACTGCCTTCCCCGCCCCGCTCCTGTCCTGTCCTCTGCACCGTTGCGTCTCTCGGGACGGCACTCCTCAGCCTGGCCTGTGCTTCCTGCCCCAACCTCCAGGCGCAGCTCCCCAGGCAGATCTCAGGCTCTGGCCACCCCTAACCGAGGTGGAGTGCTGATGTGTTCTGAGGGGCTTTGGACATCCTATGTAAAGTCACAGCTCCAGGGACTGCCTTGGCAATCCAGTGATCAATGCTGCACTTCCACTGTAGGGAATGAGGGTTCGATTCCTGGTCAGGACACTAAGATCCCACATACCGTGTGGTGCAACCAAAAAATTAAATAAAACCATCCCGCCTGTCCCTGTCTCCCATCATCCAGCCCTCCCCCTGCTTCCCTACTCTCCACTCTAGCACCTATCACCATGTGACATATATGAGCTGTATGAATTTATATGGCCTTGTCTCCTCCCAATAGAATGTACGCATCATCAGAGCAGAGACGGTTTCGTTTTGGTCTGTCCACTGAAATAACTCCGTCCCAGATTCCTGGTCTGAGGTGGGGGCTTGGCAACCACTGAATGAGTGAACAAGTGAATGAGTCACTGAGGCAGAATCTCTTTGGGGCCCTGGGAGGTATCATGACACTGGTAACTGAGGTCCCCTCGGTCCTGTCGGAGCTGAAAGTGGGGCCTGAGCTAGCCTCACCCACAACTTGATATGCTCTGCAGGGGCCCATGAGGCTCCCTCCCCACTGACGGGTGTGTTTGTAGAGAGAGAGTTCAGCAGAGTTTATCCTGTCAAGCTGAGGTTGCCAAGCTGTTCTTCCCTCACCCATCTAAAGAGGTCACCCAGTATTCAGCTCACACAGCGATTGTCCTTCTTAAAAGGCTGAAGGCAGTGTTGAATGAAGCCTGGGCTGGGGTATAGGGCCCCCCAGGACCGCTCTGCCCCTGCCAGCCCAGGGGACCTTTCCAGGAGTGGCTCTCAGAGCACTGGTCCTGCAGAGCCCACAAGTGGCACCTCCCTGGGCCTCTGTCTTCCTGGGGTCACACTCATCTCCTGCCCATGGGCCTGGTGCAGTCTCCCCGTTTTGGGCTCTAGCTGCCCAGTCCCATGTGGAGAGCTGCTTACTGATGCTGGATGCTGCGCCTGCCCTGATGTGTGTATGATTCAGCTGCTCTGTTGGTGCCCAACTCTTTGCCACCCCATGGACTGTAGCCCGCCAGGCTCCTCTGTTCACAGGATTTCCCAGGCAAGAATACTGGAATGAGTTGCCATGCCCTCCTCCAGGGGATGTTCCCCATCCAGGGATCGAACTGGGGTTTCCTGCATTGCAGGCGGATTCTTTACCGTCTGAGCCACCAGGGCATGGTATCTTAATTCCCAGATCAGGGATTGAACCCATGCTCCCTGCAGTGGAAACTTGGAGTCTTAACCACTGGACCACCAGAGAAGTCTGTTAAGCCACATTTTTGAGCCTCAAGACACCAAGAATCTACACCCATTTACATGTTGATCATTTAGTTGCTGTCAGCCTGCCTGGTTACTTGCTTTCATGTGTCACACTCCACCTACCATCTCGTTTCTCTCTCCATCCCATGAGTCGTTCACTCCCTCACTGCTTCCACAGCATCAGTACACCTGTAATGTACCTCCTGGAGGCCACACATGATGCCACGTGCTGGCAGAAACACACATGAGAACTACCCAGGCACTGTCTCCAAGGATAGCTCCGATTCCTGGGGAAGAGGAAGCTAAATAGAGGAGTGCAGGAAGAGGATCTGTCATGTGATGACAGAGCACAGTGGGAGTCCTGGGAGAGAGATGCTGGGTCCATGAAGGGGCAGGGAGGGTGGGGAGAAGTATGAGTATCAGGGCTTTGGAGAGCAGTGCCCCTTCTCTGGGGACATTTGGGATAGAATGTTGGGGAACACCAATCCTAAGTGACTAGAGCCAAGAGGAAGGACATTTCACAGTAAAATTTTAAAAAAAATTCATAACTGTAGAAAAGTAAACAGAAGAGCAGTATAACAGACCCCCATATACCTTTCACTTAATCAAATATTAACATTTTGCCACATTTACTTTTTCTGTATCTTGAACCCTTTGAGAGTAAGTTGTAATGTCATCATACATTCAATACTCCCACACCTCTAAATATTGATACAGTATTTCATAAGATTAAGGATGTTCTCTGACACAATCATGATATGATTATCAGTCAAGACATTTAACAATTCAGTTCAGTCAGCTCAGTCGCTCAGTCATGTCCAACTCTTTGCCACCCCGTGAACTGCAGCACACCAGGCTTCCCTGTCCAACACCAACTCCCAGAGCTTGCTCAAACTCATGTCCTTCGAGTCAGTGATGCCATCCAACCATTAACAATTACACTTAACAATTGAGAGAGTACTATTACCTAATGTGTGAGTGAGTGAGTGCATGCTAAGTCACGTCAGTTATGTCTGACTCTTGGCGACCCCATGGACCGTAGCCTGCCAGGCTCCTCTGTCCATGGGATTCTCCAGGCAAGAATACTGGAGTGGGTTGCCATGCCCTCCTTCCAGGGGATCGTCCCAACCCAGGGATCAAACCCTTGTCTCTTATGTCTTGTTGGCACGCTGGTCCTTTACCTAATAATATGCCGTCCATATTCAAAATTCAGTTGTCCCACTAGTTTCCATTATAGCTGTTTGTGAATTTCAGCTTTTTATGTCACTAAGTCATGGCACCTTTGTCCCATCTGTGAACTGAACTCTCTCCCTCGTCCTTTTCCAGAGTCTCCACCCTTCCCTGACCTATATCCATGTACATATAGGTCACCTATATCATTTACAGCCCTTAGTTGAATCTCTGTAGAGTCGGACACGACTGAGCGACTTCACTTTAACTTTTCCCTTTCATGCACTGGAGAGGGAAATGGCAACCCACTCCAGTATTCTTGCCTGGAGAATCCTAGGGACGGCGGAGCCTGGTGGGCTGCCGTCTATAGGGTCGCACAGAGTTGGACACGACTGAAGCGACTTAGCAGCAGCAGCATGGGCCACCTCTGCTAACCCCTGCTTTGTTGTTAAAGCATTTGGTTCTAGAATTAGCATTCACTTCTCCCTTTCTCTCTGATCAAAAGCCAAAATAATCCCAACTAACAAGAGATTCATAACTTTCTACTAAAAAGAAGCCTGTCAAACAAAAATGCCGTGCGTGCAGACAAAGGTAAGGTCCAGGTTGTGGGCAGGACTGATAGACCATCAAGCTCCCACCAACCATCTCTCTCCTTTCATCTGCTCACACAGTCATGAAAGGTGAGGCCCCTGACTGCTAGAATGAGATGCACACAAACATCTAACCTAGACTCACCACTTGCATCACTTCTTCAGTTTTCCCAGAACATGGAGGTTGGTGCTCAAAAACCCCTCTGAACTTGGGTGTCAGGCTGATTAGGTGATACAACTGCTCTTGTGATAACATAGGAGGCATTCATATTTTGGTGGAATAAATGAAACATAAAACAGAAGGGATGGGGGAGCCAGGAATTGGCTGGACAGCAGGCGGCGGGAAAAGGAAGTCTGGGATTGGTGTGAGCCATTCCATTATTTTTTTTCCCTTCCAGTTTTGTTGAGATATAATTGACATACAGCACTTGATAACTTTAAGGTGGAGAGCATAGTGATTTGACTTTCATATATCATGAAATGATTATCACAATATGTTTAGTGAACATCCATCATCTCATGTAGTTACAAAATTAAAGAAATAGAAACTATCTTTCCTTGTGATGAGAACACAGGATTTACTCTTGAAAGTGAAAGTTGCCCAGTCGTAGCAGACTCTTTGCGACCCCATGGACTATACAGTCTGTGGAATTCTCCAGGCCAGAATACTGAAGTGGGTAGCCTTTCCCTTCTCCCGGGGATCTTCCCAACCCAGGGATCAAACCCACATCTCCCGCATTGCAGGCGGATTCTTTACCAGCTGAGCTACCAAGGGGATTTACTCTTAACTTTCATATATAATATACAGCAGTATTACTTATCATGTTGTATGCCACATCCCTAGTATTTAATCTTATAACTGGAAGTTTGTATTCTTTGACTGCCTTCATCCAGTTCCCACCTGCCTCAGTAACCACAAATTTGATCTTTTTTTCCTGTAAATTATTTTTGAAGTACAGTTGCTCTACAATACTATGATAGTTCCTGTTATACAACATAGTTATTTGATATTTCTATACATTTCAAACAGATCACCATGATAAGACTAGTTCTAATATGTCACCATACAAAGATATTATATAGATGTTGACCGTATTTCCCATGCTGTACATTTCATACCTGTTATTCATTTTATTTTGCACCTGGAATTTGTACCTCTAAATCTTCTTAACCCATTTCTTTCCTTCCCTCACCCCTCTCCCCTCTGGTAACCACCTGTTTGTTCTCTGTATTTACAACTGTCTCTGCTTTGTTATGGATGTTATATATGAAGTGTGGGCTTTATAGTCATGGTGCAAGGCTCAGCTGCCCCATGGCATGTGGGATCTTCGTATCTGGATCAGGGATCAAACCCGTGTCCCCTGCATTCCCAGCTGGATTCTTAATCACTGGACCACCAGGGAAGTTCCTGTTTCACTTTTCTTAATCTTGTCTCTTAGAGTCTTATGGCTCAAGTTACCTATATTGAATCTGAGATGTTTCTAAAATTTCACAGTCATATATTCATGACGTCATAGGTGGGTTTGGGTGGTCCAAGCTTCTTAATCCTTCACTTTTAAATCCACACCCTAAATTACTTCCAAAGTAAACCAACTGAGCAACAACCAACATCTAATTTCTTTGAAAATTTTTGCAAGATTATCACTTTTCAAGTGACACCATATCACTTGGAATTTCGCTAGAAAAATTTCCAGCTGCCATTTTTTCTTCTGGTTCTGGAGTTCCCGAAAAATGACATCTACCTTTCCAAGTCCCTGACCTAAGTCTCTCAGAAACATCCTTTGTTTCTTAATACACTGTAATCAAGTTTAAGCTTATTATATTATCACTTCCAAATGACCAAAACACAAATAACCTCATTCTGAGAACATCTGTAGTTTGAGCCAATTTTACAAATAATTCTTGTTTCCAATGGTTTGGATTATACCCTGAATATAACTGATCACACACACACACACACACACACACATTTTATCCATTAGATAGAGCCAGATAGAAATCTAATTTATTGAATTGTCTATATTTAGCTGTTCCATTTTTAGACAAAATTAGGAAGACAAAACCAAAATGAAATCAATCTGCCTCACTTGCGGCTCTCCTCCTTTGTGGTATTTAATGTTTTATTCAATCTATTTCTGTAACGTGAAGTACTACTGCTTATTGATTTAGCCAATCCACCTACTGGTGGTTTTAATTTAAAATCATTCAAGAGTTTTCTACAAGGCATTTTTATTTTATAATCATCTCTTAGACTTTACTCCCATATAAACACTCGGGATTTAAAAAGAATTCTGGGTGTTCTGAAATTTAAAATGTCGTTTTCCTCAGCCACACCATCAGCTGGGTCCACATAGACATGGAGGAGCAACTAGACCCCACCATTCAATCAATGAGAGGAATATCTACTACAAAAAACACTTCGGATGCTTTTATAATTGTGGGGCTTCCCAGGTGGCACTAGTAAAGAACCCGCCTGCCAGTGCAGGAGACATAAGAAACTCAGGTTGGAGCCCTGGGTTGGGAAGATCCCCTGGAGGAGGATATTTGCAAAACACAATTGGTCACAGTCCACCCTCTGACCACAAGTCACATCCCTTCCATGTGCAGATGAAACCGTGTAACTCAGATTGGGGTTTCAAACCCGTGAGCTGGGACTTGAACTCAGCTGAAACCCAGACTGGGACTTGAACCTACAGTCTTTTAACTAAGATCACACCTGATCTCAGGACTTAATGCAGCTGAGGTTCTTAATATTTTATTGCAGAAAGAATTCAGTGAGAGACAAAGTGATAGGTAAGAAGTGGATCTATTTAAAGAAAAACACACTCCACACAGTGTGAGTCATCTCACAAGGTGAGAGCAGCAGCCCCATGGTATGGGGTTGTCAGTTTTTATAGGAGTGGATTATTTCATTGGCTAATGAGTTGTAGTATTCTAGCTATTTTGGGGAAAGGGTGGGGATTTCCAGGAATTGGACCAGACCCATTTTTTTTTATCTTTATGGTTGGCCTGAGCTTCTCTGGTGGCTCCAGATGGTAAAGAATCTGCCTGCAATGCAGGACACCTGGGTTCAGTCCTTGGGTTGTGAAGATCCCCTGGAGAAGGGAATTACAACCCACTCCAATATTCTTGCCTGGAGAATTCCATGGACAAAGGAGCCTGGAGGACTACAGTCCATGGGGTCAAAAAGAGCCAGACATGACTGAGCAACTTTCACTTCACTCACTTGGAACTGTCATGGCACCTGTGGGTGTGTCATTTAGCTTGCTGATGTGCTACAGTGAGCATATACTGAGGCTCATGGTCTACTGGAAATCAACTCATGTGCCATCTTGGACCTACTTGGTTCTATCAGTTTCTGTCGTGTCCTTGGGCTTTGTCGTTCTTTTAAAGGTTGTGCCCTGCCCCCTTCCCTCCTGTTTCACAGGTACACTCAGTACCTCCCTCAAGTTGCATCTCATTTATGGCGTCTAAGCTATGATTTTTCCAGTAGTCATGTATAGATGTGAGAGTTGGACCATAAAGAAGGCTGAGAGCTGAAGAACTGATGCTTTTGAATTGTGGTGCTGGAGAAGACTCTTGTGAGTCCCTTGGACAGCAAGGAGATCAAATCAGTCAACCCTAAAGGAAATCAACCCTGAATATGCATTGGAAGGACTGATGCTAAAGCTTCACTACTTTGGCCACCTGATGTGAAGAGCCAACTCATTGGAAAAGACCCTGATGGTGGGAAAGATTGAAGGCAGGAGGAGAAGGGGATGACAGAGGATGAGATGGTTGGATGGCATCACTGACTCAATGGGCATGAGTTTGAGCAAATTCTGAGAGTTAGTGAAAGACAGGGAACCCTGGCGTGCTGCAGTCCATGGGGTTGCAGAGTCAGACACGACTGAGCAACTGAACAACAACAATGGCCTCAGCTTATAGCCCAAGGTCTCATCCAGGTGTGGATGGAGGTTCTTGGGTGTGGTTTCTCAGGTATAGCTACTTAATTAGGGTTCAGTTCTATTTCCTGCAAGTCCACTGTGGCTCTTGGCATTATGCCTAGGATCTTTGTTTCCTCTTCTAAGTCCTCCCTTTTCTGTACAGTAGTCTCTGTTTGCAGGTGAGTAGTTTTCTTAGCCTAATCCTAGCCTATAGAATTTTGGGGTCCAAATTCTTTTTTCTGTTTGTATTGTTCCTTTCAGTTCTAGCACATATAATTTTTTAAAAAAAACAAAACTTGCGGGTATTGCATGCAATTATAATCCAATTTGTCAGACAAAAATCCATACACAAATCTCTTCCTGATAATTCCTGCTCTAGTATTTGCCCTTACAATTCTTAGAAACCTATTGTCCTATCAGAGAAATTTTGCCAGGCATACTCTTAGTATCCTTAAAAGGCCTTTATTTGAAACACCACCTTAAATCTTTCTGAGGCTTTAACAAAAGCCTTCTATTACATTTTTGGCTTAATCTTTAGAACATGTTTTCCTGAGAAACACCCTGGATTTGACCTCTGCCTATGAGCCATTTCTTAATTTTGGCATTGCTAATCATCTAGAGTGGCTAAGAAACAGCTTTATTTCTGAACTCAGCAAATCCTGAATCATTCACATACAATATTTGATCTTTTAACTTCACTCTGTTAGTTTTTAATCTCAGGTAGCGAGAAGTCAAGTGGTACTTTCAACATTTTGCCTAGAAATTTCCTTAGCCAACTGGGCTAATTAGCTACATTTCCCACTTTTCATCTAATACAGGGGACAAGATTCCACTATTTCATAAAGATACTATACATATAACAAAGTTTCCCTTGCACACATCATTTTTTTCTTCTAGTTTCCAGTAAAATTTTTACTTTCTTTATGTCCTTATCAATATCCTCCTTAAAGTACTTTAGACTTCTGCTCAACATCTGATCCTAAAGCCAGCACCACACATTTCAGGTTTTTGTTTCAGCAGCACCCCAATCACAGTCCCAAAATCTGTTCTGGGTGCCTCTTGCTAGTAACAAATCACCCCAAAACTTGGAGACTTAAAAGACAGACAATTGTATCATCTCTAATGGTTCTGAGGGTCACCAGAGCTAGGTGGGTCTCACTTGGAATCTCATGTGACTACAATCAGGCTGTGACTGGAACTGGAGTTGTCTTGAAGGCTTCCTTAGGCAGACATTCATCTCTGATGCTTGTTATCAGTTGGAACACCTACGTGTGGTCTTGCCGTGTAGCTTGGGCTTCCTCATAACATGGTGGCTGGGCTCCAAGAGAATAAGGTGGAGGGGATGCATGAAATTTTTATGATCTAGCCTTGGGAGTCACAGAACATCATTTCTATTGTACTCTCTTGGTCAAGGTTGTCACCAGGGTCCACTCAAAAACAAGGTGACTAAACATAAAGAGCATCTCTCAATGGGAAGAAAGCAGTAAGGCAGCCATGTTTGGAAAATACAATCCATCTTAATGGCTCAGATTAAGTTTTAATCACAAGTGCCATTCTTGCTACAATAGAAACCAGGAGGCAGCTATATATCTAGGTTCTTTGACACTCAGAACAGATACTTTTTAATATGCTTATGTTTTCCACTCCAGTACTCTTGCCTGGAAAATCCCATGGACGGGGGAGCCTGGTAGGCTACAGTCCATGGGGTCGCTAAGAGTCAGACACGACTGAGCGACTTCACTTTCACTTTTCCCTTTCATGCATTGGAGAAGGAAATGGCAGCCCACTCCAGTATTCTTGCCTGGAGAATCCCAGGGACAGCAGAGCCTGGTGGGCTGCCGTCTATGGGGTCGAACAGAGTCAGACACGACTGAAGCAACTTAGTAGCAGCTAGTAGTCATGACGTGAAAATAATTATAATAATCATGGCTAGAAAATGGAAGATAATGAAGCATTTCTTTTATTGAACTTAAGTCTATATCATGTGAGTAAAGATTTTAAGTGAATTTAAAAATTATAAAAATAAAATTATATAAATTATAAATATAAATTTTATTAATTATATAAATTATATATTAAAATTGTATAAATAGTTTAAAAGTTATGGATTCCAACTTTTAAAAAAATTAATCTCTTCTTTGACATTTGATTCTTTTCTATGTAAATACCTATTTTCTTAACATTTGGCTGTTGGATAGTTAATGGCCTTCTCCACAATTTCTGGCCTGTCTTCAAAGAACAGTTTAGACCTTGTTGCTTCACTATGAGTTGCTTAAGGTTAATTCCAGTTGATTGCAACTATTTTTGCACCTGATTAATTACATTAACTTCACAGCAGAAAAAAGGTAACTCAGGATAGAAAAACTGCATACAGCTGAGGGCACCATCTCAGCCAAGTCTGTTTTTAAAAAATTAATTTATTGATTTGGCTGCACTGGATCTTAGTTTTAGGCAGCATGAGGGATCTTTAGTTGTAACATTGATCTTGTTCCCTGACCAGGGATCAAACCTTGCCCCCACTCCTGCCCTGGGAGTGGGGAGTCTTAGCCACTGGACAACCAAGGAAGTCCCAGCACTGATCCTCTTGTGTCTGCATTTTTAAAAAATGCAAGTGTACTTCAGAGATTTAAGTTTAAAAAAAAATCACCTTTGCTGTTTGCACAGCTTCACTATAGACTCTACTCATTAAAAGACTAATAAGGGAATATTACGAGTTCTACCACATATCTGACAGCTCAGATGAAATGGACTAACTACTTGAAAGATGTGTGTGTGTTAAGTTGGCTTAGTCATGTCTGACTCTTTGCAACTCCATGGACTGTAGCCTGCCAGGCTCCTCTGTCCACAGGGATTCTCCAGGCAAGAATACTGGAGTGGGCTGCCATGCCCTCCTCCAGGGGATCTTCCCGAACCAGGGATAGAACACATATCTCTTATGTCTCCTGCATTGGCAGGCTAGTTCTTTACCACTAGTGCCGCCTGGGAAGAAATAGATAATTTAAATAGTTCTATATTAAAGAGGGTTCTGGACCCAGTTCCAACATGAGGGCTGGAGGGCTTTTCTACATCAACAGTTCTCCAACACTAGCTGGGTGTCCTAGGTGCTTATTCGCTCAGTTGTGTCCAACTCTTTGTGACCCCATGGACTGTAGCCTGCCAGGCTCCTCTGTCCATGGGATTCTCCAGACAAGAATACTGGAGCGGGTAGCCTTTCCCTTCTCTAGGGGGTCTTTCCAACCCAGGGATTGAACCCAGGTCTCCAGCATTGCAGGCAGATTCTTTACTGTCTGAGCCACCAGGGAAGCCCTATGCTGCTGCTGCTAAGTCGCTTCAGATCGTGTGCGATCCTGTAGACGGCAGCCCACCAGGCTCCCCTGTCCCTGGGATTCTCCAGGCAAGAACACTGGAGTGGGTTGCCAGTTCCTTCTCCAATGCATGAAAGTGAAAAGTGAAAGTGAAGTCGCTCAATCATGTCTGACTCTCAGCGACCCCATGGACTGCAGCCTACCAGGCTCCTCCGTCCACAGGATTTTCCAAGGAAGAGTACTGGAGTGGGTTGCCCATTGCCTTCTCCGGAGAAGCCCTATAATTCAACACAATTCTCACTCTTATCTACCTGGAGATAGCACCAGATCTCACACGTTAAGAGTTCAGTCTTGGACTTTCTGGGTGGTGCAATGGGTAAGAATCTTCCTGCTAATGCAGGGTTCAATCCCTGGTCCAAGAAGATCTCACATGCCTCAGAGCAACTAAGCCCGTGCAGCACAGATTCTGAGCAAGCATGCCACAACTACCGAAGCTGATGAACCCTAAGGTCCACAAGCTACAACTACTGAGCCTGTGCTCCTCAACAAGAGAAGCCACTGCAGTGAGAAGCCTGAGCATCACAACAAAGAGTGGTTCCTGCTCACTGCAACTAAAAATAAATATTGAAAAAGAAAGGTTCAGTTTTTTTTCTTTTTTGGCCACACTACATGGCTTGTGGGATCTTAGTTTCCTGACCAGGGATTGAACCCAGATGCCCCAAAGCAGTGAAAGCACAGAGTCCTAACCACTGGACCACCAGGGAAGTCCCCAAAGTTCATTCTTACAAGACTGCCTCTCCCTTCCTCGCCGCCCCACCCCCCACACGAGGGCGCATGCACACATGTCAGATGCTAACTGTGAGTCCAAGTTATCAACTGTGCTTCTAACCAACTGGCTACAGATGGGAGGTTCCAGCAAATCGCTGCCCGCCCCCACCCCTCGCCCCGAATTGGGTTCAATTAACTTGCCAGAGAGCCTCATAGAACTCAGAGCAACATTTTACTTACTAGACCACTGGTCTGTTGTAAAAGGATGTAACTCGGGAATAGCTTGATAGAAGAGATGCATAGGGGAAGGCATGAGGAAGGGCTCAGAGCTCCCAGGCTCGCTCTGAGGGTAACACTCTCCCTAAATCTTCACGTGCTCACTAACTCAGACACTCAATCATTTTGGGTTTTTATGGAGGCTTCATACATTGTCGTGGAGCTTCCAAGGTGGCACTGGCAGTAAAGAGGCCGCCTGACAGTGCAGGAGATATAAGAGACACAGCTTCGATCCCTGGGTCGGGAAGATTCCCTGGAGGAGGAAATGGCAACCCACTTCAGTATTCTTGCCTGGAGAATCCCATGGACGGAGGACCCTGGTGGGCTGTGGTCCGTGGGGTCGCAAAGAATCAGACACGACTGAGCGACTAACACCCACACACATCGTTATGAAGCAGAGTTCCTCTAAAACCAAGTTCCTCACCCAAATTTATGATTAACCTTTCTATCCAAAACTTTACTCATTTTCTTGTCCCATACACGATCCCCCCCAAGATTGAGAAGGATCAGAGAAAAGGGGGGATTGTGACTGAGCAGGACCCTATGAGGGCTTCCCAGGACAGATCCCCACTCTCCTGCCCCCCACCTGCTTTGTTTGTAGAAAACCTTTAGCCTCTGAGGCCTTCCCAGAGCTCCAAAGAACAAATTTAATGGGAAGAGAGAAAATGCGGAAACAAAGGAAAACAGTTAAGCAAAACGAAATAATAATAGCTTACCCATTAAACAAAGTCAAAGACCTTTAGTACCTCCTCAAGGGCTCCACAAAATATTCCGAGTCTTATCCTTTTCACTGTTTTGCAGATACTGAAATCCCCACCCGGTGAAAGCAGTTAACTGGATGCTGACCACGAGCACGTAGACCCAAGATAGGTTGGAACCAGAAATTTGACGATGATGACCCCCAATTACCTCACCACCAACCAGTCAGAAGAATGTCCACGAGCTGACAATGCACCCCACAACTGTCTCCACCGCATCTTCAAAAACCATTCTTCTGAGTACTAGCTGCCTAGAGAACTTGCTTGGCCTTAGAGCAAACGCTGCACTTTCCTTCTCTACAACCTTGTGTCAGTAGATTGACTTTATTGCACCCAGGTGAGCAGACCCAAGTTTGGTTTGGTAACAGTCACAATTGATTAAATCATTAACTTTTGGTGATTGATCCAACCTCCAGCCCCTCTCCTCTCGCCAGAGGTCAGGTTGATTGGATGGAAATTCCAACCATCTAATTAGTTAGTCGGCTTCTCTAGCGACCAGCTCCCATCCTTAGGTACTTTCCAAAAAGTCACTTTATTGACATTAAAAACACCTCATTGCTCTTATCATTTAGGAAATTCCAAGCATTCTAGGAGCTCTTTGCCAGAAATGGGGATGAAGACCAAGTACATATTTATTAAAAATCACAACATTAATATAGCTATTAAATAAATTGAATTTATAGTTAAAAACCTTCCAACAATAAAAACTCCAGGTCCTGAGAGCTTTGCTACCAGCCGTTTGGGGGCGAAATAATACCAGTTCTACACAAAATCTTCTGGGAACCACAAGAGAGAAGACTCCCCAGCTCATTTGATGAAGCCAGTCTTACCCAATCACTGAAGCCAGGTAAAGATGCTGAACCAGGTTCGTTTATCCGACGCACAGCCAGCCAAACACTGAGATGCCGAGGTTTGTGATAGAGGAAGGATTTATTCACAGAGCAGCCAAATGAAGAGAACAAATCTCAGCTCTACCTCCCTAAACGAGAGAGGCTTGGAGTATTTATAAGATGCAGCTGGGAGTGGGGAATGTGGGGAGCATAAGGAGCATGGAGAAAGGGGATGGAGATAAGAAAATAACAAGCACCATTCTGCACAACTAACCTCAGACTTCTTCTTGGGATGCATGTCCAAAAAGTGGCAGCAAGTCCAGAGAGTGGCAGCATAGCACGTTCTGAGGCTGAAGCTCCTGACCTTCTGACCTCAAAATGTTACTGGACATGCGTACGCACCCAGTTGGTCTGTAGGTAGTTCCTACCAGTCTTAACCAGCTCTAGCTTGAACTGGAAACAGCTGACTCCAAGTTTCTGAAAAAACAACTTGGGCAAACACCTTATTGTTTAGGCTACATGATGCTTGAAGGACATGCAAGTTTTTGCAGAACCAAAGCAAGCCTACTGTATAGCACAGGGAACTCTAGTCAAAGCTCTTTGGTGATCTAAATGGAAAGGAAATTCATAAAAGAGGGGATATACGTATATGTATAGCTGATTCACCTTGCTGTACAGCAGAAACTAACACAACAGTGTAAAACAACTATACTCCAGTAACAACGAATAATAAAAAGATGTGCTGGAACACCATTTCCATATGCAAGCACATGAAAAAAAAAAATCAGCCTTGGCCCATTCCTCATACTTCATACAAAAATTTACTTGGAATGGGTCACAGACCTAAATGCAAAATGTGAAAAAATGAGAATTCCCTGGATGTCCAGTGGTTAGGACTCAGTGCTTTCACTGCCATGATCCCTGGTCAAGGAGATAAGATTCTGCAAACTGTGCAGCCAAAAACAAAAAAAGGGAAAAGGAAAACTTTGAGAAGAAAGCACAGTAGAGAATCTTTATGACCTTTTGTTAGGCATAGGCAAACACAATTCATAAAAGAGAAGTGTATCTTATAATTGAAAACTTCTGCTCTGCTGAAACCACCGATAAGAGATGAAAAGATATCCTCACTTCCTGAGACCTTGCTTGTTGAGAGAAAGTATTTGCAAATGACATATCTTAGAAAGGTCTTCTATCTAGAATATATAAAACACTTTGAAAACAATGAGAAGCAACACACTAAAAAAAATGGGCAAAGATACTACCCCAAGAAAGATACACAAGGCTCAAAGAAAGACATGAACAGATGCTCATTATAGTCATTAGCAAAGTGTAAACTAAAACCATGATGGTATACTTCTATATACCTACTAGGATGGCCAACACTCCCCGCCACCAGTCACCCCATCTCTGCCAGCTGTACTGGCGAGGATGCATTGCAACTGGAACCCTCATCAAAAAAAAAAAAAAAGAATCAGAAACTGGAGCTGCTAGTGAGAGGCTGAATCGACACAAAGGCTATGACCAGAGTCATATAAAGAAACAGAGCCATGACCTACAACCTCTGAAGCAACCAGCCAGAGAAGTCAAGCCACAACTTCTGCAGCAACTGGACCCAACGGTCAAGACTTGGTCAGTAACTGCGAGCTTCCCTATTTTTTGCCCCTGTTTCCAATTTCAGATGTATCAGAGAAAGACATACTTGCTCCCCTAACCAATCACATAGGATGCCCCACTTCTATTCATCTCACTTACAACTTTTCCATGCTAACAGCTTCCAATCAGGAAATAGCTGAAATCTTCCCTTTTTTCCTACCATAAAGCTTTTGAACTACCCTGCTTGCCAAACGCGAGTGATCAGGGCTGGTTCCCTTGCCATAGAGTAAGCTCTGAGTAAACAGCCTGTTTGTTCTCATTTGGGCAATCTTTACTTCCTCACTGGTGGCAACGCAAAATGATAACCACTATTTGTAACTGTTGGGGGGTTTCTCATAAAGTTAAACACACACTCACCGTATGATCCAGAAATCTCACTCCTAGGTGTTTATCCATGAGGAAATGAGTTCCCGTGTGCAAATCTTTATAGTAGTCTTATTTATAATCACCCCAAAATATAAACAACCCAATGTCCTTCAAGTGGATAATGGAACCCTGTTTCAGCAAAGAAACAGAGTAGAGGATGATAATTTCAAGCAAGTCATAAGTTTCCTGAAAAAAAATCCATTCTCCTAAGGAATGGGATGTCTACAGAGGCTGGTGAACACCAGATGTTGAGGTCTTCTGCCACTACTTATTTCACCAGAGAATTTCTTAGGCCCCAGTGGCTCTAAGTTCACATAAAGCTTCCTGTTGAAACATCCAGTTCAAGATTGTACATTCATTCTCTGAAAAATATTTGGGTGATTTTAAAGTAATTAACACCACTTCCCTTTATCTTTGAAGTGGATTCCCCAGGACCACAGAGTGTTCTCTGGAATTAGCATCAGTATCCTGGCATCAACCATCCAAGAGTTGGCAGTAGTGGGGAGGGTGTACTCTTTGCTCAGGATCAAGGTGTCGCTGGTTACACCACATTAGTTCATTTTGTTGTGTGTGTGTGTTTACACCACCTTAGTTCAAATTATCCTGGATAGATACTCAAAATGTAGCATGATGATCAATTAGGGACACCCTTGTTCCTTACATTCTAGGGGAAATCTCCTTATACTCCTCACATTTTCAAGGCCTAGAGAAATCCAAAAGGTTCCCCAAATTTCTGTGGACGTCTTCCACAGAAGACTCAGTTTAGTCTCAGTATAACTCTGGCCTCTGACCCCAACTCCCAACATGGGGATGGCTCCTGAACAAACTTAGATGCAAAATTCGGTTCACATCAGCTCACATCACATCAAGTATTTCAGAACATTTATGGAAGGTCTGGAAGGTTTACTGGAGGAACCACATTACACAGCACAGAATACTCAGCAATCTCTTTGACCTTCTGTCCCCTGCTACCTTTCTCCCATGACTGTTAGGAGCAATATTTATTATCAGTTAAGTTACATAGCTGGGTCCCACTTTGATGTAATAATACTTGTAAAACACAATGGAAACACAGGTTAAGGTCCTGATACTTTCTTCTACAATTTCAGCTGGCCCTACTCTACTTGGGCCTTAGTTTTGGATTTCTGAGCCGCAAAGCCTGGGATTGGAAAAGACTCCTGTGCATGGATAATGGCTGTGGGAAAAGACAAGCCACGCCTGTCCCTTTGATTGTGGCCAATGTGTCACCTGTTGACTGTTTGCCCTAAAACCCTGCTTAGCCCCTGTCTGAATTATCTCAGGTGGGTGACACTTCTTACTGTGTATGTGTGTTAGTTGTTCAGTTGTGTCTGGATCTGAGACCTCATGGACAGTAACTCACCAGGCTCCTCTGTCCATGGAATTCTCCAGGCAAGAATACTAGATCAGGTTGCTGTTTCCTTCTCCAGGGGATCTTCCCAACACAGGGACTGAACCCAGGTCTCCCTCGTTGCAGGCAGATTCTTTACCATCTGAGCCACTAGAGAAGCCCATCCTTCTTACTACATCCATGTTATTTGTTAACGCTTCGCTGATTGATCAGTTTTCTAATAGCACTTCCATGGACTTGGTTCAGTCTTCTTTTTCAACACTTGGAGTTTCATTCTGCAACCAGAGAGATAAGCAAGGTTGGTAACTGGTACTAATAAGGGAGAAATAGCTGAGTAAGGGGCTTCCCGGGTAGCTCAACTGGTAAAGAATCCGTCTGCAATGCAGGACATGCAGGAGACATCTTTTAGGACCTAGCTTCAGAAGTCACATGCCATCACTTCTGCCATACTCTATTGGTTACAAAGACCAACTCTGATACAATTTGGGGGGAGACTATGCAAAGGCATGAATACCATGAGGTATGGGTCCCTTGGGGCTGCTCTGGAGCCTGGCTATCACTGTATGCCCTCTGGCTCCTGATAATTCATATTCTCCCCACATGCCAAATACACCCATCCCCACTCAAGGCACCCCAAAGTCTAATCCCATTATTGTATCAGCCTGAAGCCCAGTGACGTGAAAGTCACTCGGTTGTGTCCAACTCTTTGCAACCCCATGGACTATACAGTCCATGGAATTCTCCAGGCCAGAATACTGGAGCAGGTAGCATTTCCTTTCTCCAGGGCATCTTTCCAAGCCAGGGATTGAACCCAGGTCTCCCACATTGCGGGCGGATCCTTTACCAGCTGAGCCACAAGGGAAGCCCAAGAATACTGGAGTGGGTAGCCTATTCCTTCTCCAGGGGATCTTCCCGCCCCAGGCATTGAACCGGGGTCTTCTGCGTTGCACACGGATTCTTTACCAACTGAGCTATCAGGGAAGCCCTGAATTCCAGAGTTCTATCGTCTAAGTCAGGTTCAGGCATAGATGAGGCTTCTCAATTATATATCCTTAAGCATTGTTTCTCCAGTGAAATGCCTCTCCTTCTGAAGATCTGTGAACTAAAGAGGAAGTCAACTGCCTCCCCACCTCTCCCATCCATTATACAAGGGTGGAAAAGGCAAGGGTAACCTAGTCATTCCTATTCAAAGGGGGAGGGGAGGACCTCTCTGGTGGTCCAGTGGTTAAGACATCCCTGATCAGGCAATTAGATCCCACATGCAGCAACTAAGAGTTCATTTTTAAAATTCTAAAAAGAAAAACAAAACAAATAAAAAAACAAAAGTAGGGAAAATGTCCTGGGTTTGCTTTATTTTTTTAGCTGTGCTGTGCTGCATGTGGGATCTTAGTTCTCACCTTCTCTGCGGTGGAAGTTCAGAGTCCGACCCACTGGACCACCAGGGAAGTCCCTCAATCACACTTTTAATCTGCAAGAAAATCATTAGGCTTGTACTATTGCTACAGGTAATGACTTTTATCCACTATATTTCAATTTTTCTGAATTTCATTTAGAAAAGAAAACTTGAACTTCAGTTTTGGGGCTTCCCTCATAGCCACACTTGATTATAGTTACTGCTTTTATGACAGCATTTATCTTATAGCCTTGAATCTTGTTCAAGATTAAGTTTTTGAGATTACGAAAATAACTAACGCTTCTCTAAACATTTGAAAAATTCTAAAGTATGTAAAAAATGAAAGTCTCTTCTCCACCTTTTCCCACTCCATAGAAATAATCCTTGGTAATACTTTGATCTCCACTCTTTCAGCTATTTTTCTATGCTTATTTTGGACATATATTATGCTCATTGTTGACAGAGTTTTTAAAGTTTGAGGAAAATTTTTGTCCTTGGAGAGGACACCCCACAAATATCTGTATTTTACTTAATGCCTGACTTACTAAACAAATATCTATAAACAGAACTTTGAAAAATACATTTTAATATTTTTTAAATTTATTTTTTTATTGAAGGATAATTGCTTTACAGAATTTTGTTGTTTTCTGTTAAACCTCAACATGAACCAGTCATAGGTATACATATATCCACTCCCTTTTGAACCTCCCTTCCACCTGCCACCCTATACCATCCGCATTTTAATATTTAAACATTGATTGCAGAGTTGATTAAATTCCCTTAAAAAATCTAAACTGCAATTACAAATTTAATATGATGATTCTTTTGAATATACTTTAAATAGTACAGAAAAGAATCACAAAGGCAATGATTAAAACATTTACTGTCGTTATATCTATTTTCAAACACCAATATCATGGATTTAATTACTTCGTTGGTTCTCTTTGTTCTTGTTTTTTTCTAGGAATAAGATACTTTCTTAAGGTTGTTAAAATACTTCAGATGTTTTCTTGGTGTTACCGAAATCTTGCCAGATTCCCTCATTCCCTCCAAAGAATATTGTCTCAGATCCTCAAATGCATTGAGGCTACAGAATCTCAGGCTTCTCAGCAGATTGATTCATGCTTGGGCCTCCGAAGCTTATTGTTTCTCCCAAGGAGCTATCTTCGCTCCAGTAAAACTTCTCCTGTTACCTCAAAATTTCATTTTCTACATAACTTTTTAATTTCCCCAATCTCTCTCCTCTGAAATGATGGATTCCAAGTTTCACTTGGCCAGAGTTCTGGAACTCCTGATTTTGTCATTATGATAAATTGACTTATGTATGCATTACTAATACCTTGTTATGGTTAAGAGGGCATCTAGTGCATTCATCTCCTGGAAGAGGAGGACTGTGTTTGCTTCTCATTAGGGCATGTGGCTAACTTAGCATCTCAGGACCCTCTTTCTCCTTGGTCACAGAGTGTGAGTGCCAGTGTTAGTTAACTGGTTGGACCTCCTTTCTACCTAGTTATCCTGGGCAGCCAGATGGGCTGCTCTGTCTTTCCTGTTCTTGGAACAGTTCTTATTCTTTTCCTGGGACTACTTGGCACACAAATGCTGTGGTGACCACATCTCCTTGCCCTTTCCGTCTTCCCTTGCAACCTTAAGCACGACCCCTAGCAGAAGTGAGCCAACTTGGGAGGCACGCATGTGCATGCGTGAGTTTGTGTGTGTGTGTGTGTGTGTGTGTGTGTGTGTGTGTGTGTGTGTGTGTGTGTGTTTAGATGGAGGGGGCTTCCAGCCACACCCACCATCTGTCTGCTGGGCCATACATCGATTTCTTCTTCCTGCATGTTTTCTGCCCAAATCCTCATCTGCTTGCGCCTACCATCTTCCTCCCACCAAGATACTGGTTTGCGCGCCCTACACTCCCCCCGCCAGGGCCCCGCCTTCTCGAGATCAGGGTTTAGCTCTGGGAGGCGCGGAGCTGGGGGGCCCAGAGCATGGCCAGACGGGGTTGGTTGGAGATCTGCTACCCACACCCTGACTTCGCAAGGCTTTGAAGGGGCGGGGTCTCGCGCCCGGTTATTTGGTGCGTCCTCTCTTCTTCCCCCTCAGTAGGGGCGAAACGTCTTTTGGCAAGATGGGTCTCTACCGCGTCCGCGTGTCCACCGGATCCTCGTTCTCCGCGGGCTCCAATAACCAGGTGCACCTGTGGCTGGTCGGCGAGCACGGGGAGGCGGCTCTCGGGTGGCGCCTGCGGCCGGCGAGGGACAAGGTGAGCTGGCCAGGGCTGGGCGGGGTGCGCTGTGCCCCTGGCCCCCAGGCCCGCGAGTCTCCGAGAAGAGACGCGCCCCAGATGGCCTCCAGCTTTCCCAGGCGGCTCCTGGCGCACGCCCCCGCCCGGAGAGCGCTCGGAGGCCGCTGGGTAAAGCGCTTTAGGGCGGGACGCGGCACACAGCAAGTGCTCAATAAGTGTTCTTGCCCCTCGCCCTGCTTGGAATTGGGATAGTCCCGTAGTTCTTCAGAACTCGGTCTTTTCCGGAAACTCCGGGGTCCTTGGAGCGGACATTGGTCTCCTGTTTCCTCTTCTTAAAAGCTATTTCAGATCTTCTGTAAGGTTGCTAGATCTCCGACCTTGCAGGCTTTATCTCCGGGATGGAGCGGGAATGGGGACGCGGGAAGCGGGGGAGGACGGAAGAAGCCGACTGGCGAGAGCTTTCTGATTTCCCGGCCTACTCTCTTTCCCATCACATCTACCCGGTATTCGCCCCTGGCTCCTGTTACTTTTTGCCTCCGCCGAGTCCCAGATTTCCATATCCCATCCGGCTCTCCCCAAGACCCCCAGACCCGACGTTTATCCCATGGACGCTTCAGAGAACTGTGCTCATGTGAGGTCCTCCCCTCTTCCCACCTCCCAAACCGGTCCTCTTTTCTCCCAGGTGCACTCGCACCTCCGCCTCTTTTCGCCTGCGTCTAACCAAAAATCCGGCGTAGTCCAGTTCATCTCTTAGACATTTCTTGCATCCGTGCCCTGATGTCCATCCCTGACCACCAATGTCCCCTCGAACCTACTACATCACCTTCTTCCTCTTCGCCCGCCTCATTGCTCCAGCCCCTAACCAAGCCCTTCTACAGTCAGCGATTTCCTCCCAATACATTCCCACCCTTAAAACATCCCCCCAGGGATTCCCTGGGGGACAAGTGGTAAAGAATCCACCTGCCAATGCAGGAGCCTCGGCTTCCATCCTTGGTCCGGGAAGATCCCACATGCCTCCGAGCAACTAAGGCCCTGCGCCACATCTAAGGAGTCTGTGCTCCAGAGCCGGGGAGCCACAAGTGCTGAGCCCACAGCCTTGGTGACAGGGTAGGGGGACGCGGTAACTGTCTGGTCACCAGTAAGCTCGCTCAGGGAGCAGCCCAGTGCTCCACACAATCAGTGACTTCGGGGAGTCTTGCTCCTCTCCATCTTCTGTCCCCCACCTCACCCGGGGCTGAGGAATTCTATGACTGAGAATGGGGTCGTGGAGCCAACTGCTTGGTGCGTGCGCCCGCTTCCCCTCTGGCTCCTTTTGCGTCGCTTTGCCAGAGGCCCAGAGGGAAGGGCGTCCACGGCTCACCCGAGGATCCCTTCCAGAGAGCCCCACTAGCTGATCCTCTTTTGTCGCCGGCAGGAGGTGGAATTCCAGGTGGACGTGTCCGAGTACCTGGGGCGGCTGCTGTTTGTGAAGTTGCGCAAATGGCACCTTCTCTCGGATGACGCATGGTTCTGCAACTGGATCTCCGTGCAGGGACCCGGGGCCAGTGGGAACGAGTTCAGGTTCCCGTGCTATCGCTGGGTGGAAGGCGACGGCATCCTGAGCCTGCCCGAGGGCACCGGTGAGCAGCGGGGGCTGGGGGGAGGGGCGGGAGGCTTGGGAGTGTAAGACCCCCGGGGCTGGAGAGAAGTTAAGGGGGAGGGGAGAAGGGAGCGTGGCCTTTGGGGTTACAGAAGAGGCGGAATGCAGCAGCTGGCACAGGGCAGTGGAGGCTGGGAGAGGGAAGACACGCTGAAGGGTCAGGGGCCAGCCACGAGGGCGGGCTGAGGGTCCCCTGGCAGGGACAGGGGAGAGGCTCTCAGGAGGAGCCTCATAGCCCCTGCCCTTCTCCCCACTTTCAGGTCGCACAGTGGTGGATGACCCTCAAGGTCTGTTCAAGAAACACAGGGAAGAGGAGCTGGTAGAGAGAAAGAAGCTGTACCGGTCAGCCCCACCCGTGCCTCCTGACCCCACCCGGGAGCTGCTGACCTTTCCCCAGTACCAATGCCTGGTTTCTTTTCCACTGCAGGTGGGGTAACTGGAAGGATGGGTTAATTCTGAATATAGCTGGGGCCACAATAAACGACCTTCCCATAGATGAGAGATTTCTAGAGGACAAAAGAATTGACTTTGAGGCCTCGCTGACCAAGGGGTAAGAACAAGACAAGCTGAGTGACAGGGAGGTGTCCTGGTCCAGTGGTCAGTTCAGGCTTATGGACTTCACAGGGCTGGACCAGCCAAGAGGGGTGCATGGGGTTGTAAAGTTTGATTCTGAGAATAACAAACTCTTCACCCATCCTTCCTCAAAGGCTGGCAGACCTAGCCATCAAAGACTCTTTAAATTTTCTGACTTGCTGGAAAAGTGTGGATGACTTCAACAGGATTTTCTGGTGTGGCCCGAGCAAGCTGGCTGGTTAGTATCCCTACCCCAGTATTTATTTATCTCAAGACCCTTACTCCCAGATCCTACCCATTCTAGGGAACCAGGGATGGGAGAACAGAGGCCTGGTAGGCTGGGGTCAAGTGGGGATGTTTCAGTGGGGGTTGGAAGGACCAGGAGCTCAGATCCCACAGCAAGCTCCACAAATGCCATCCCCAGAGCGGGTGCGGGACTCCTGGAAGGAGGATGCCTTATTTGGGTACCAGTTTCTCAATGGCACCAACCCCATGTTGCTGAGACGTTCCATTCACCTTCCTGACCGCCTGGAGTTTCCTCCGGGGATGGGGGAGCTGCAGGCCGAGCTGGAGAAGGAGCTCCAGGTAAGCACAGAAGAGCCTTCTGGAGACCGCACAGTGGAATGGGGGTGGGGTCAGCGTCTGTGCTGCTGCAGGGTCCACTGTGGACCCAGCCTGCTGCCAGATGGCAAGACAGAATTCCACAGTAGAAATCTTGACTGATCCTGGAGTGACCCTCCATGGCTCTCCTCTCCTAATGAGAATAGCATGCTGTGGAGGGAGAGAATGTGATGAGGGACAGAGTCAAAATGAAGAGCTATAACTGGGGATTTAGGGAGAGTGCGGAGTAAGAGAATCAGGATCAGGGCTGGGGTTTTTGAGGGGGTCAGCACGGAAAAATTCAGAGAGAAAACTCAGGCGACTTTACTAGTGGTCCAGTGGTAAAGAACCCTCCTTCCACTGCAGGGGACGTGTGTTCGAACCTTGGTCAGGGAACTAAGAAACCACTTGCTGTGATGCAACTAAGCCCGTATGCCGCAACTACAGAAAGCCCGGGTGCTGCAAGGAAGAGCCTTAGTGTTAACGAAGACCCAACACAGCTTCCCCAAAATAATAGTACATTTGAAAAAAAATTTAAAGTTGAAAAAAAATTTAAAGTTCAAAAAAAAGAGAAAACTAATGAGATTTAGGGTGAGACAGACTTGAGGTTGAATCTTGGCTCTGCTGTTTTATAAGCTGTGTGACTTCAGGCAACATATCTATCCTCTCTGATCATCAGTTTCCTCTTTCATAAACCTGGGGCTAATTCAAGTGCACCTAAGAATTGTATGAGGCCGTAAGTAAAGGAACCACTACCCGGTATTAAATAGGTGATGGAAACAAGTTAGTTCTTTCTTCCTTCGGGGAATCAAGACAGGAAGAGATGCCTTATGTTGATGTAGCCCTTGCCCTCTGCCCCGATTCAGGGAGGCACGCTGTTTGAAGCTGACTTCTCCTTGCTGGATGGGATCAAGGCCAACATCATTCTATGTACCCAGCAGTACGTGGCTGCCCCTCTGGTTATGCTGAAACTGCAGCCTGATGGGAAACTCTTACCCATGGTCATCCAGGTGAGAGGACCCAGGCTGTAGGGGAGCGGCAGCGGTCAGATAGAGAACGCTAAGTGACTCTGGAGAGAGAGGGAAGCGCTTAAACACACAAGGGGTGTGGGAGTCTGCTGTGCACTGGCCCTCACCCTTCCCTTCCCCTACTCTTGTCCCTGCTCCAGCTCCAACTGCCACACAAGGGGTCCCCACCACCACCGCTTTTCCTGCCCACGGATCCCCCGATGACCTGGCTCCTGGCCAAATGCTGGGTCCGGAGCTCTGACTTCCAGCTTCACGAGCTGTACTCTCATCTCCTGAGGGGACACTTGATGGCTGAGGTCATCGCTGTGGCCACCAGGAGGTGCCTGCCATCGATACATCCTATGTTCAAGGTAACACTTTAAACTGCCTCCCTCCACCCCCAAACTCTCTACCCCACAGTGAGGTTCCATCTCTGGAGGCACCTTCTCCGTGGAATCTCAGCGTTTGGAGAGAAACAACCAATAAAAGACAAGTGAACAAGATGTGAGAGCATGGCTTGCCCTGCATTTCTAACGTTGATATCGCTTGCTGAGGAGATGAAAGTGACTCCCTGGTGGGGTGGGGAGTGGTGGGAAGGTGAGGGGTGGGGAGTGAGAAATCTTACACTTTTTTTGTATAAAGCACAGTTACATATACAGTGTAAAAACAGAATACACAAATGACTGAGGATTCCCTCCAACAAGAGGGGACCGTGCGAATAATATAGAAGACTTTTCCTGTCGGTTTTGAAGGGTTCTCAAATAGTAGTAACACAGAGGCCAATTACAGGGGCTCAGGTCAACAAGAGCGGCCTGGCTTATTACAATTAGAACAGGGTGTTCATCCATTAACTTTTCTTGAGAGCCTCTGATGTGGCCAAAAAAAAAAAAAAAAAAGCTATTCTAGATGCCAGTGCTAAGCAAGACAGGCAAGGTCCTAGTCTTTGGGAGTTGTCATTTCCATTAAGGGCTAACCGACAGTACTGTAATAGATCAGCTGTGATGAGCACACTGCAGAGAATCAGAGAAGGGTGATGTGATAGTGAGTTTAGATTGGGTGGTTGGGAAATGCTCCTTTAAGGAGGTGGAAGAGAGAATGAAATTATATGGATGGACTTCCCTGGTGATACAGTGATTAAGAATCCCTCTGCCAGTGCAGGGGACATGGGTTCAACTCTTGGTTCAGGAAGATGCTGAGGAGTAAGCCCATGAGCCACAACTACTGAGACCATGTGCCCAGGGCCCATGCCCTGCAACAAGAGAAGCCATCACAATGAGAAGTCCCTGCTCCCCAAAGAGAGTAGCTCCCCTTGCCTCAACTAGTAAAAGCCCGAGTGCAGCCAGGGAGACCTAGTGCAGCCAAAAATAAATAAATAATAAAAAGAAATTACAGGGAGCCAGTCATAGGATGAGGAAAGGGGATATTGCTCTAGGCAGGGGGGACAAACAGTGCCAAGGCCCTGAGGCAGGAACCAGCTTGGTGTGTTTGAAGGAAAGAAAGAGAGTGAGTGTAATGGACAAAGGGGAGGGAGCTGGGTGAAGTTCTGGAGGTAGTGGATTAGATCATGTTCTGGGGGAGGCAAAAAATCTTATCATTTTTTTTTTGTATAAAGCACATATGTACATTACAGATGGTATATCTGTAGCACTAAATGTCATGGGGCAGGTGAGAGTACAAAAAAAAAAATCTAAGAAGCCTCCTTAGAGAAGTGATAATGAAAAAGTGGAGAAACACTGAGCTAGACCTTGAACGGTCTTACACGAAGAGAAAAGGGGAATGGCTTCCTTCAATTATCAAAGAACATTATTGTCGAGAGGCCACTGGACTTCAGTTTGCTTTTCCTGAAGACTTGACACCTTTCCTGCTTTTCAGCCCGTATTTCCTTCAGGGACCAGCCAAAGCTGTCTTCTGACCCTGTCCTTCCCTGTTCCTCTTCCAGCTTCTCATTCCGCACCTGCGATACACCATGGAAATTAACATCCGGGCCAGGACTGGGCTGGTCTCTGACTTGGGAGTCTTCGACCAGGTATTAGGAGGAGAGGAAGTGGGATTCATGCTCCCTCTGGCCTGAGGGCAGGTGTATTTGCCTGACCCCGCTGTCTTTGCTCCTCAGGTGGTGAGCACCGGTGGGGGCGGCCATGTGGAGCTGCTCCAGCGAGCAGGAGCCTTACTAACCTATAGCTCCTTCTGTCCCCCTGATGACCTGGCTGACCGGGGGCTCCTGGGAGTCAAGTCTTCTTTCTATGCCCAAGATGCCCTGAGGCTCTGGGAAATTCTCTCTCGGTGAGGTGGGAGGAAGGCAGGGCTGGTGGTGGGGGGAGGCTGGGAGAAGAGGAGGTCTGTGCCCCAGCCAGGGGGCTGTGGGCCCTGGCCTGGCCATGTGGGTAAGGAGTAGAGGGCCTGGGGGCTCCATGTCGTCAGCCTCCACTCTCCCGCCCTGACCCCTCCACTGGCAGTTACGTGGAGGGGATTGTGAGTCTCCACTATAAGACGGACGAGTCTGTGAGAGATGACACTGAGCTGCAGGCCTGGTGTCAAGAGATCACTGAGATCGGGCTGCTGGGTGCCCAGGACCGAGGTAGGATGAGCCCCAAGACTCCAACATGTGAGTGACTCTTCCCTAGAACTTCCCCAGAATCCTCTCTACTTCTATGGAACCTTCCAGAAGCATTTCCAACTCCTATGAACACACCCAAAGCTTTCCCAGACTCCCTTTCCTCTCAGCTAGAGGCAGATCTCCATCCCGTGCAGGGGGAGCCCCTCTAGGTCCCAGATGTAGTGGGACCAGTGGTTGTTCTCTGAGAAAAAACAACAAAACAAACAGCCCTGATTTGTAGCATTTGCCCATCCCCATGGCGTAAATAGTCCCACAGTGGCTACCAGGGTGAGCCATCTGGCTTGCTAAATACTTGAACATTTGACATCCTTGGTCCCTGTGAGCCAGTGTGAGCTGCACCAGCACCCTACTGAGTGGGACCCTCCCCCAAATCTCCCTGCTTCTACCACCCCAACCCACACTCAAGTCACTTCCCATCATGGTTACTGAGAGCCCTAGGTCTCCTTCTCACCTCTCTTGTTCTCCTCCCTCAGTTCCTATGAGATCTGCCTCTAGCCTTGGCCTCCCAGCTTCTAGCTCTCCTTATTCACTGCAGGGTTTCCCATCACCCTACAGTCCAAGGACCAGCTTTGCCACTTTGTGACCATGTGTATCTTCACCTGCACTGGCCAGCACTCCTCCACTCACCTGGGCCAGGTACTTATCACAGAGGGCCAGCTGGGCATTTGTGCCTGGAGTGGGGAAGGGGGCCATGTGCAGGAGGGCTAAGGGATTCTCATGCCTAGCAGACAGTGAGTTTAGATATTTGCCCTTTGTAGCTGGACTGGTACTCTTGGGTCCCTAATGCACCCTGCACAATGCGGCTGCCCCCGCCGACCACCAAGGATGTGACAATGGAGAAAGTGATGGCGACACTGCCGAACTTCCATCAGGCTTCTCTCCAGATGTCCATCACTTGGCAACTGGGCAGACGTCAGCCCATCATGGTGAGAGCTAGGCACCGGGTCCCAAGGAAGGGGGCAGGTACAGGGAGGTGGGGCACTCCAAACTGAGGGGCAGTAAAGCTCTCAGCTGCCTTTTCTCTCTGTCCCAGGTGGCTCTGGGTCAGCATGAGGAAGAGTACTTCTCAGGCCCTGAGCCCAAGGCTGTGCTGAAGAAGTTCAGGGAGGAGCTGGATGCCCTGGAAAAAGACATCGAGATCCGGAATGCCCAGCTGGACTGGCCCTACGAATACCTGCGGCCCAGCCTGGTGGAAAACAGTGTGGCCATATGAGCACCCCCAGCCATGGGTTGTTTCAGCTCTCTTCCACCAAACCCCATCCTCTTCCCAACTTGCACCTTCCCGAAAATCACCTTTCCACTGTTCACACCCACCGTAAACAAATCTGAGTTTAGATACACCACCTAGGGAAGTCATTTCCATTTCTTTCTCCCCGCCCCCGCCCTTCCTCCTTGATCATTCAGATCTCCCATTGAGCAGGTAATAGCCACATTTATACAAACAGTTTCAAGAATAGAATAGGGTATAATACATATTACTCCATACCTTTAGAATCAATATGACTTTGAACCTAAATTGAGTTTAATGACAAGAAAAATGGCATTTTAGACTAAGGAAAGAAAAGAATTTAGTCCAAACTCCTAAATCAAGGGTTTCCCCGGTGGCTCAGTGGTAAAGAATCCACCTGCAATGCAGGAGATGCAGGTTTGATCCCTGGGTGGGGAAGATCCCCTGGAGGAGGGCATGGCAACCTACTCCAGTATTCTTGCCTGGAGAATCCCATGGACAGAGCCTGGAGGGCTATGGTCCATTGAGTCACAAAGAGTTGGACACAACTGTAGTGACTGAGCACACACGCACACATCCTAAATCAAATAGTGGCAGAAGAATATACAGCATAACTTTTGAACCGGGTGGGATTCACCACTTGTCCTGAAACCAGACACAACACGAAGCAGTTACTATTAACATAGCAGTTCTCACAATTTTCATTTCATGACTCACTCAGCTAGAAAATGATCAATGGAAAGAAACTGGTTGAACGACAGAAACTGCTCTCAGCTGGAGGTATCTGGCCTCAGTGTCTTGCCCAAAGGATCCTTATCTGTAACCCATTTGCACTTCATCAGTTGGGAAGCACCAAATAAAAATGATTAGCTGGAGAAGTACTAAAAATCTCATTATTTTAACAAGCGACAACAAAGGAGTCAGTAAAATCCAACTTCTATATCCGATTAAAATTTTGGACAAATAAACTAGAAAGTTTGATTTCTTAATACGGTTGTCTGTGGATATTTTAAAATAGAAACTAACAGTAAACACAAGCCAGAAGTGTTTCCTTTACAGTACAATCAAAGTTGCTTCTTGCTTCTGATTCTGTTTAGTTTGGCAGAAGACATATGGGTGATGCTTGGTCTGATCCTTGAAGGAAGAATAGGAAATAAACAGTGGAGAGGTGGGGATGGAGTTTAATGATGGGGTCTATCTCAGTTCAGTTCAGTTGCTCAGTTGTGTCCGACTCTTTGCAACCCCATGGACTGCAGCACGCCAGGCTTCCCTGTCCATCACCAACTCCTGGAGCTTGCTCAAACGCATGTCCATCGAGTAAGTGATACCATCCAACCATCTCATCCTCTGTCATCCCCTTCTCCTCCTGCCTTCAATCTTTCCCAGCATCAGGGTCTTTTCCAAGGGGTCTATCTAGGAGAACCCAAAGGGGCTTCCCTGGTGGCTCAGAGGGTAAAGAATCTGCTTGCAGTGCAGGAGACCTAGGTTTGATCCCTGGGTCAGGAAGATCCCCTGGAGAAGGGAATGGCTACCCACTCCAATATTCTTGCCTGGAAAGAGGGGAAGTCTCCAGAACAGTGTGGTTCACGTCAGGAAATTAGGCTTGACCCTTTGGAAACAGCCATGGAAGAACTGTAAGTAAGGGTATGACAGCTTCCTGGAAGTCACACCCACAGAGGCATCCCTTCTCCTTGGAGGCCACACCCCCTTCTCCATAGAGGCCAGAGGAAGGTGGGAGAGACAAATTAGGAGTATAGGATTAAATATAGAAACTACTATACATAAAATAGATAAGCAACAAGGATTTACTGTATAGCAATATACTGTATATTACACCAAATATCTTGTAATAACCAGTAATGTAACCTACAAAAAAAAAAACAAACCTGGAATGACTCTGCTGTAACCTGAAACTAACACAATATTGTAAATCAATTATACTTTAAAAAAAAAAAAACAGAATGCTTGCCAAAGTTGTCAGTCCCCCAAGGATTGGCACTATACATACTTCAAGGATAACAAAGAAAAATTCCTTCAGAAAGGAGTATCTTTGAGTTTGAAATATTATAAAGGTCATGAAATCTTCCAAGTTAAACAGAATGTCTATTTTGTTTAATTATAAGAAATCAGTGAGCACTTGTAAAAACTGAAAATGATGAAGTGGCAGGACTTACCGGTGGTCCAGTGGCTAAGACCCCAAGCTCCCAACCTGGGGGGCTCTGGTTCAGTCCCTGGTCAGGGAACTAGATCCCTCATGCCCACGGGGCAAGAGTTCACATGTTCCAAGGGGAAAAAAAAAGATCCTGCATGCTGTAACGAAGATGGAAGTCTCCCTGTGCCAAAACTAAGACCCAGCATAGCCAAATAAATGAATATTTTTTTTTTTAAAAGGAAAAGTGCAAAGACTAGCTGGTCTGGGGCTAGATAGAGATAATACCAAATTGACAGTGTTCTATTTGTTTAGTTAAAAAAAATTTTGGTCATGCTGTGCAGCGTGTGGGATCTTAGTTCCCCAAGCAGGGATGGAACCCACAACTCCTGCAGTGCAAGGCAGATTCTTAACCACTGGACCACCAGGGAAGTCCCCTAGAGGTGTCTTTTTAAAAGGCTAAAACAAACATCACTTTCTAAATTCCCTATACTTGCTTTATAGGTCAGAAAACTTACACCACACTATTATTTAAAAATACATAAAAGTGAGAAGGAAATAGCAACCCACTCCAATATTCTTGCGTGGAGAATCCTATGGAGAGAGGAGCCTGGAGGGCTACAGTCCATGGGGTTGCAAGAGTCGGACATGACTTAGTGACTAAACCATACATGTGTTCAACTAAACTGGTACGATTTAAATTTAAAAAATCTTTATAAACTAGCTCTTACAAGTATTAGATAAAATTTAAAAATATGTGTAGGTATGAGTTATTCCATTTATATTATCTGGGTAGAAAGTTTTAAGATGGCATATATTTCTGACCCTGCCACTGGGAAAGGCTGAAGGCAAAAGAAGGAGGAGGAGGAGATCATTAGATAGCATCACCAACTCCATCAACTTGAATTTGAGCAAACTCTGGGAGATGGTGGAGGACAGAGGAGGCTTGTGTGCTACAGCCCATGGGGTTACAAAGAGTCGGACAAGACTTAGCAACTGAAGGACAACAATTTTTCTGATGAATGCTTATTCTCAATAATGATTATGTTTTATGGTATTAGTTTAAGCATACTTTCAAAAATTCTTTCTTTTTAAATTTTATTTACTTATTTATTTGCCTTGCCAAGTATTAGTTGTAGCATTTGAGATCTTTATTTGTGGCCTGTGAATTCTTAGTTGTGGCATGTGGGATCTAGTTCCCTGACCAAGGATAGAACCTGGGCCCCCTGCATTGGGAGCACAGAGTCTTAGCCACTGGACCTGTCGGGAGCCGCATTAGGCATTACTGACAAAATGGAGGCACGGCCCCAACCCCCTCTCCTCATCCCGCAGACACGGTCCTGGGATGAAGGAGTTAGGTCTTGTGATTCTGACTTGTCCTTTCCTTCCTTCAGTTGAGTTGGCTGGAAAGTATGTTAAGGTGCTTATTGTTCTTGCATGAGAAAGCACAAAGCCTTCTGCAGTTGCTCAGGAAATAATCCATAAAGTTACATTTGTTCAAGGACCTTTATAAAGAATGTTCCAGGATGAGCACATAAGCTGCAGCTTGAGGCCATGGGAAACATTGTTATCTGAAACCTGCTTGTGAGGGAAATGTTTATGGCAAAAGAAGTTTGCTGAGTTTAGGGTTTAGGAATAATTAAGAATAGTTAGAAGCTAAAAGTTTAAGGTATGTTGTAGTGTTGGCATATTTTACTATAGCTTATAGAGACTAGAAATTTTAGAGATACTAATAGCTAGAAGCCTTTTTAGGAGATAATGAGCTCAAGTTACTAGGGGATAGCAGGATTTAGAAAGATAAGAAATAAACTGAGGAATGTGGTATACAGCCCAGAGACAAACATGAGTTACAATGACACTTAAGAGGGAACTCTGAAGGACAACAATGATTTATGGAGACAGTAAATCTGGGTGAGGGGAAACTAAGATGTCAAACCTCTGACCTAATGCTTTTGTAAAAGTATAAAAGAAAACCTGATGCTTGAAATAAACATGCAGTTCCGCACTTTGAGTCAGAGGCTGCATCATTCTCCACCAACACCGCTCATCCCTTCAGGACGATTCCCTGGCTGCTGGAGCTGGACTCTGGCATGGACCACTAGGGAAGTCCTAGTACTTTCTAAAATTCTTAATTGCTTATGAGACCTTAATCTAAATCAAAGTTGAGGTAACTGAGTGGCTAGTTTTACTTTATATGGAGGCTACTAGTGAAATTAAAAATTACAGAGCAGAGGAAATAAAGCATGGTCATCGTACAGCTTTCAGCTATCTTCTTGAGTAACATATATATATATGTTTTATAACATATATATGTAACATATATATATATTTTAGGAGAACCAGTAAAACTCATTTAAAAGAACCAATGTTTCCCATGAGCTTCCCACATGTGCAGTTAAAGAATCTGCCTGCCAATGCAGGAGACTCGGGTTCGATCTCTGGGTCAGGGAGATCTTCTGGAGGAGGAAATGTCAACCCACTCCAGGATTCTTGCCTGGAAAATCCCGTGGACCAACGACTCTGGTTGGCTATAGTCCATGGGGTCGCAAAGAGTCGGACACGACGGAGTACACGCACACACACACAATGCTTCCCATACTGATGGATTTCTTAGTCTCAGTGAGGGGAGAAAATTCTGGGTCCTATAAAGGGACATAGCATGTGAATGGGTGGGACATATATTGGAACTAACCCAGCATTCTTATGTCTCTGGGTCTTAGTTTCTTCCTGTGCAAAATGCCCAGGTTTCATGACATCTAAACTTCCTTTATATCACCCAGAACTGTACCTGGAAATTTACTGCTCAATCTATCAAGCTATTAGAATCACACCCACATGTGACACAATATACTGAACTCAGAATCTCTGTTAAGCCCACCTATATTAACAATTTCAGCTTGATGTAAAATAATGCTCCTCTTCCCTTGGCTGGCTGCCCTCAAAATCGGCTTCCCAGAAAAGTCCTTGGAATTGTGTTGACAGTAATAAACAAAATATCTCTGATCTTCTCAACATGCAAACTTTCTCTTCCAGAATCTGGTATCGCACTTACGTGTGGTTTACACTTATATGTCACTGGTCCCTTTCTGAGGACTGGCTCTTGTTGAGGAGTGGGTCCTGAGGGGAGTTGTTGGTTGGTTTTCTTGCATGGGATCTTCCTCTAGTGAGGTGGCTCCATCGTGTCTAAACCAGTGAAGAGGAGGGGAGAGGAGGTTCATCTCTAACAGGACCGATGCCGGGAGCCTGGCTCCCTTTCTTGGATATCCACTTAACTATGGAATTTCACCTAACGGGGAGAGTAGAAGATAAAGTTCCTATGAACCTTCTTTCCAGGCAATAACCCAACTGACTAAGTAATACAAGATAACATACAGTGATAACGTAACTGTTTTGGGGACGAATAAACATTCTATTACATAAGAGAGTTTGAAGCAAAGCATTTGGAACTTGGCTAGCAGCTTCTTCATAAAAATTATTTATTTCTTTTTGGTTGCGCTGGGTCTTCACTGCTGTGTGTAGGCTTTCTCTAGTTGTAGCGAGCGAGGACTACTCTTTGTTGCGGAACATGGGCTTCTCAATATGGTGGCTTCTCTTGTGGTGGAGCCCAGGCTCTAGGGCGCATGGGCTTCAGTAGCTGCAGCTCAAGGGTCCCCTGCATTGGCAGGTGGATTCTTATTCACTGGGCCACCAGGGAAGTCCACTAGCAGCTTTTTAAATGCAACATTAGGTGGCGGTCAACTCTAAAAGGGCAGAGGAAGGAGAGTAGTGACTCTCCACATTTGGTGAGGCTCCCAGATTTCTAACCTATCGTGCAACAGGGAGTGAGTCTGAGGGAGAATTTCTTATTGTAAATCCAGGTCTTCCTCTAGTGAGGTGGTAACACCATGTCTAAGCCAGGGAGGAGCAGCATCTTCAGGAAAATGTTAATAAGGACTTTCAATCCACTTCTGCTTGCCAGTTGGAGGCAAACCAGTCATTCAAAATTCACAGCTCTCACTGGGGAAGCAGGGTGCTTAGAAAGTTGAAGCACCAGTGTTTCCCTGAGGGTGAGAAATAGTCCAGGCTGGTGGAGAGCATTCAGACATTCCTTTTTCTACCCAGGATCTGCCCTCCTGACCTAAACTGTTAGAACCTATGTCAAAGAATCAAGCTAAGATACTCAATCCATTGGCCATGGTGGTCCAATTCCAGTCATGACCCCAGAATGGATGTTGGGGCTCAGGGCACCCAGCTTGGCTCTGATAGGCATGATCTCCTGGTAACAGTGTTTGAAACACAGATATCTGGGGACCAAGCTCAGAACAAGGTCCAGAAGCAGACGCTAGGAGCCAGAGAAACATGGTGCTGCGCCAGCGCCAGGATCTGAGAGGGAGAGAGGGGGCCACTGGGCATCGTGGATCAGAGACGCAGCATCCCAGGGTACAATGTTGGTCTCTGCGAAAGTAGATCCATCCTTAACTACGAGCTGAAGAGAGGCATTTGTGACTGGGTAGGAACAGTGTGTGTGTTAGTCACTTAGTTGTGTCTGACTCTTTGTGACCCCATGGACTGTAGCCTACCAGGCTCTTCTGCCCATGGGATTCTTCAAGCAAGAATACTGGAGTGGACTGCCATTTCCATCTCCAGGGGATCTTCCTGACCCAGGGATTGAACCCAGGTCTCCTGCATTGCAGGCAGATTCTTTACCATCTGAGCTATAGGGAAGCTGAAGAGAGGCATTTGTGACTGGGGAGGAACAGTAAAGCCAACAAAAGGGGCCAGTCCTCTCCACCCCATCTATCCTGCTCACCCTGACCTTGGGCCATAGATGCACACACTCCTGATGCCTGAATTTCCACCATTACTTGGACTTCGAGCCTCTTTCTTCTTAGTTAAGAAGCAATTCCTGGGGTTTCCCTCTTGGTCCACTGGTTGAGAATTCACCTGTCAACGCAGGGGACGTGGGTTTGATCCCTGGTCTGGGAAGATCCATATGCTGTGAAGCAACTAAACCCATCCACCACAAGTACTGAACCAGTGCTCTAGAGTCCATAGAGCCTGTAAGCAGCAACTACTGAAACCTGAGCTCTGGAGCCCATGCTCCGAAACAAGAGAAGCCACCGCAATGAGAAGCCTGTGCACCGAAACTAGTAGCCCCTGCTCCCTGCAAATAAAGAAAGCCCACACAGCAACGAAGACAGAACACAGTCAAAGTAAACAAATACATCTTAAGGGGAAAAAAAGAAGCAGTGCTTCCGTCAGTGATGGACAATGTGCTTCATCTATGAGAAGTGAACCTGACTGCTTGAGTCCCAGGGCATTTAACCATCCTTGTGTTATCTGCCCTATATCACCCTGTCCTCACTTTATTTTCTTGGGTTACAAAATCACTGTGGACAGTGACTATAGAAATTAAATTAAAAGGTGCTTGCTCCTTGGAAGTAAAACTATGACAAACCCAGACAGCACATTAAAGAGCAAAGATATCACTTTGCCGACAAAGATCTGTCTTGTCAAAGTTATGGTTTTTCTAGTAGTCATGTATGGATGTGAGAGTTGGACCACAAAGAAGGCTGAGGGCTGAAGATCTGATGCTTTCAAACTGTTGTATTGGAGAAGACTCTTAGGAATTCCTTGGACAGCAAGGAGATCAAACCAGTCAATCCTAAAGGAAATCAACCCTGAATATTCATTGGAAGGACTGATGCTGAAGCTGAAGCTCCAATACTTTGTCCACCTGACACAAAGGACCGACTCATTAGAAAAGACCCTGATGCTGGGAAAGATTGAAGGTAGGAGGAGAAGGGGACAACAGAGGACGAGATGGTTGGATGGCATCATCGACTCAATGGTCGTGAGTTTGAGCAATCTCCGGGAAGTGGTGAGGGACAGGGAAGCCTGGTGTGCTGCAGTCCATGTGGTCACAAAGAGTCAGACAGGACTGAGAGACTGACAACAACACCTGGGAAGCCCCCATCTAAAAGATAACTGACAAATGCAGGAAGGCTCTTTAGCCTACTTTGAGCTTTGTGCGCCACCTGCTGACTACCAAGCAGTACTAGATGGAGGAACCTCAGGGTGCCCATAAAGCCAAGAGAAACAGGCCAGCTGTGGGGACTTCAGAGCTGGCCTAAGAACTTTGAACACTTCCTGCCTCCCTGTGAATAAAATGAGAGTGGCCAGAAGGGGCTGAATTTTCCTTCTGCAGTTTATGGATGAGCTGGGGACTCTTACATAGTGATCACAATCCTGGGGCAAAATGACAACACCACCATTGTGCATTTATTTTATATATATGTTTTTACATTAAAAAAAAAAAGATTTCATTTTTCAAAAATTGAATGAATGGATACTTGAAATCCAAGATGGAGGAATGGAGTCCCTGATGGGCTCAGAGGCTCCCACTTCCTACAGTCTCTCCATCACAGGATTTCAGAAGAGTGGTGGCTAAGAACACAGGCTCTGGACTTGTACTGCTTAGGTTCCAGTCCTGGAAGAAGGAAGATTGAATGTGTGTGCTCAGTCGTGTCCAACTCTTTGTGAACCCATGGACTGTAGCCGGCTCCTCTGTCCAATCCTGGATCCACACAGCACTTATCAGCTGTGTGACCCTGAGCAGGATTATACTTTGTCCCTAGACATCCTTGCCTACTGGCTAGGCTGATTAAACAAGCATGCGGAAAAAAAAAAAAGCAACAGGTGTCTGTCCAATGGAACTATGAACAAACCAGGGATACTTCCTTGATAGACAAAAGAAATACAAACCCAATCACATGTTCACTCACTTAATATGTATGTATTGAGCGTTTATTACTTACTGTCCCTGTGCTCTGGGAGGTGAAGATGAATTGACATGTGGTCTCTGCCACTACTGAGGTGCTTATAATCGAGTAGATGTCACCCTAATGTTTGACCAAAAAGGACAAACCAACCTTGATCACAACTCCTTCCTCCCCACATAACTTTCTCTCAAAAGTAACTAACATACTGACTTTTATAGCCATCATTTCATTGCACTTCTTCTTGGTTTTATCACTTAAGTGTGCATGTGTAAACACTGTAGTATTGCTCATTAATTAAACATGATATGTCTCTTACATCTCCTTTACTCCATTGTTTCTCCTTCCCTCTTTCCCCTTACCCTTATAATTTATGTTGGAGAACCCAGGCTGTTTGACCAGTGGAGTTACTGGATTTGGGTGATTGCCTATTCATGGTGCAGTTCAACACCTCTGTCCCGTGTATTTTCCACAACCAAGCAGCTAGATGAAGAGACTTGCTCTGATCCAGATTTAATCCCTTTTGCAAGCCTACATTAATGTTGTCATCATTCCCTTTGTCAGGAAAGAAAGAGTGGAGTAAACAAGCAGGTTCTCCAGACTTTGGGGCACCTTAGGAAGGCCGTGTATATATTTCATCCCATCCATACCAGCAAAGCTAACACATATGGATACAGTTAGGAACAAGAAAGAAGAGCAGCATCTGCTAATAGTAATGATACAGTAGGAATGACTGTGGTCAGTGACCGGCTACCGTCGAAATAAACTCAGCAGCTTTAGATACCGAAATAGGAACCAATGACCAGCACAGCTACTTTGAAACTCCTGCAGATTTATCAGCTTTCATCCCATAGGTATAATCTTTGCTAATGCCAAGATTAGCATTTTGAATCTCTTTGAGTCTCTCCCCTTCCCTCCCCACCCAGCCTGGAACAGCACCTGTAGCCCACTCAGAACTCTATGGCTGTACAAATTCAAGACCCTAACCTACAAGAAAAGATGCTTAACTGTTAATTATTAGAGAAATGCAAATCAAAACCATAATGAGGTATCACCTCACACCAGTCAGAACAGCCATCATTTAAATGTCTACAAATAATAAATGCTGGAGAGGGTGTAGAGAAAAGGGAACCCTCCTACACTATTGGTGGGAATGTAAGCTGGTGCAGCCACAGTGGAAAACAGTATGGAGATTCCTTAAAAAACTAAAAATAGAGCTACCTTATGATCCTGCAATCTCATTCCTGGGCATGTCTCTGATAAAGATGAGAATTCTAATTTGAAAAGATATATGCACATCATATTCATAGAAGCGCTATATACAACAGCCAAGACATGGAAGCAACCTAAATGTCCATCAACGGATGAATGGATAAAGAAGTTGTGGTACACTCAGCCATAAAAAGAATAATAAATACTAGATGTAGCACCATAGATGGACCTAGAGATTATCACACTAACTGAAAAGCAAGCCAAACAGAGAAAGAGAGATCAAATATCATGTGATATCATTTATATGTGGAATATAAAAAAAATGATACAAATGAACTTATTTATAAGACAGAAACAGACTCACAGATGGTTACCAAAGGGGAAAGGGGTGGTGGGATAAATTGGGAATTTGGGATTAACAGATACACATTACTACATATAAATTAGATAAACAACAAGAATTAACTGTATAGCACAGGGACCTATTTCAATGTCTTGTGAACGTGAATGTGAAAGTTGCTCAGTAGTGTCTGACCCTTTGCAACCCCACAGACTGTAGCCCACTCAGATCCTCTGACCATGGGATTCACCAGGCAAGAATACTGGAGTGGGTTGCCTTTCCCGACCCAGGAATCGAACCTGGGTCTCCTGCATTGCAGGCAGATTCTTTACCAACTGAGCCACCAGGGAAGCCCAATAATATCTTGCAGCAATAATTAAAAGAATCTGAAAAAGTATACAGAGATATGTGTAACTGGATCATTTTGCGGTACACTTGAATAATTGTAAATCAACTCTACTTCAATTAAAAATCTATAATTTCTTCCTTTTAATCCTTATTTTGTTCTACAAGAAACAATCAGTTCAATGCTTATCACCAGTTCTGACTCTCCAGCAATTTTGTTTTAGTTTTGTCTCAAGGTTATTTTCTAGTACCGGATAGTTTAGGAAGGACTCACAGGAATAGTATTCTCCAACTTCTTGCATTTTGATAACAGTCTGTCTAGACCTTTTATATTTGAAAACCAATTTTGTTGGATCTAAAATCCCTAACTCACATTTTCTTTCTATGAGTGACTTAAATATATCTTTTCATTTTCTTTTGGTACAAAGCATCAGTTGTATCAGTCAGCGTTCAATCAGAGAAGCAGAATCCTGTGAGTGATACAAAATTAGGGATTAATACAGGGATTAGACCTTACACAATTGAAGGAGCTGTTGGAGAAGACCATGCGTGTCTGCTGCCTCTGACTAGCATAGAGACTAAAGTCTAAAAGCCAGCTCAGCTAACAGATGGAAATTCAGATGTGAAGTGGAAGAGAGAAAGGACAAATTGGAACTTGTAAGGACAAACTGGAACCTGTATATGTCTCTTTCTACTGTCAGGGTCAATGGTGTGAAGATCCACAAGAGAATTTAGTGCATTCACCATGGAGCTCTGCATGCTTCTGGCCCAGGACTTAAAGATCTGAAGGAAGTGATCTGGTGGGAATTTGAAGAAGCTGTGGTCCCAGGTGGTATCCCATGTCAATAAGGTGAGCCAGCAGACAAGCAGCAAAGTGCATGAGCTGGCATAGTGCCTGGGGCCCTCCTCCAACCCTCCAAGTGTGAAAACAACAACAAAATAGCTGCTCTTTCTCTTAAGCTTTCCAAATCTTATGCAAATTTCTCTCTTGATCAACCCTCATCCAGAACCACAGAGGGAAGGCAGTTCTGGTAAATCTGAGTTTAACTAAAATGACATAGTACATTACTATGCTATTAAAAAGGTCTGACGACAATTTAATTCTATGTCCCTAATAAGTCATATCCCTTTTGTCTAGATGCATCAAATATCTTTTTTTCTTTTTCTTTAAAGGTCAGTGATTTTATCAGATCATGTCTTAGTGCTGGTCATTCTAGGTTGATTTTCTTAGGTGTATATTATACTCATAATATGTTGCATCGTGTTTGCTCGTGTTTTTTATTTCAAGAAAATTTTCTTGATTATAAGTTTTAATATTTGTTCTGAGCCCTTGCTCTGGTGTCTGATTGTCTTTCTGGTGTGCTTTCATTTTCTGTAATGATGTTATTTCGTACTTTCTTTTTATTTATTTATTTTTTTAGTACTTTCTTTTTAAAGACAATTTTTAAGAGTAGTTTTAGGTTCACCGCAACACTGAGAGGCAAGTAGAGATTTCCCATAGACCCCTACCCCTACACAAGCACAGCTTCACCCATTATCAGCATCCCCCACCAGAGTGGTACCTTTGTTAAAACTGAGGAACCTACACTGAAACATCGAAGTCACCCAAAGCCCAGAGTTTACATTAGGGCTCACACTTGGCATTATATTCTGTGGGTTTGAACAGTTGTGTAATGACATGTATCCATCATTATAGTATCATACAGAGTTTTCTCACTGCCCTAAAAACCCTCTGTGATCCACCTATTCATTCCTTCCTCTTTCCTAATCCCTGGCAGCTATGATATTTTTATACCATAACTTGTCTACACAGGTTTGCCTTTTTTGAAATGTTATACAGCTGGAATCACATGGTATGTAGCCTTTTAAGATTGGCTTCTTTCACTTAGTGATATGTATTTGGGGTTCCTCCATGTCTTTTCATGGCTTGATAGCTCATTTCTCTTTAGTGCTGAATAGTATTCCACTGTCTGTATGTACCACAGTTTATTTATCCACTCACCTACTGAAGGGCAACTTGGTTGCTTCAAAGTTTTGGTAATCACGAATAAAGATGCTATAAACATCTGTGTGTGTATTCTTATAGTTTTGTTCTTTATTCTCTCTTTTCCTTATAGTAACTTTGCATGCATTTTACCTTACTCCCTTTGTATTGCTGTTTCTAGGTAAATTTAGTTTTCCTGTGTTACTGGAAGAGGCTCTGCTCAGCTAGCATTTCTAACTTCCTAGATCTCCTTCTACTTTTTTTTTCTTGTAATGTTCACAACCATGGTGTCTTGATTGTTGAGATTTCCTGGATCTGTTTCCCTTCCCTACTTTTATCGGGATCTTTTCTTCCCTTCATCTTTGTTGAACTTGTCCAAGGAGTTTCTCCTCAGTGTGAAGCTTTGTCCTGGCCTTAGTTGGTCGGTTTCAAGAGTTCATGGACTGTTCTAGTTCCTTTAGGTCTAATCACAGGCCCTGAGCACCTACCTGCTATTAGAGCAGGGGGAAAAAAAAAATCCCTCTCTAGTTTCAAATGCTGTTCCCAAATTGGCCTGCTACCATCTATCCTATTTCCAGGTTTCCTGTTGCTTCCTTCTGTGTTCTCTTGCCAGATGAGATGCTGAAAATTCAGTTCTTGTGGCTCTTGGTGGTTTGTCCCAATTCACTTGTATTACAGGATTTGTGGGACAACTTGCTGCCCAAATTTTTGTAAATATAAAAATATAAATGTAAAAATCAATGGGTTTTGGGGACTTCCCTGTCAGTCCAATGGTTGGGAGTCAGCACTTTCACTGCAAGGGGCACAGGTTCAATCCTTGGCTAGGGAACTAAGATCTTGCATACCATGCAGCACAGCCAAAAAAGGGAAAAAAATCAATGGGTTTTTGGTTTTGCTATGTAGTTGTTTGTCTGTTTTTATGTGAACATTCAGGAAAATCCAAAACCTGTTGCTGCCTCTGCTGATATCATCTTCCAGAATCTCTATGCACTACATTTTATAGTAAAAAACTGAGGTATAGGAAGATTCATTGGTAACTAGTTTGTAGTGGGATTTTCTAAGGTTGCAGTGATATCAAGGAGCCAGTGTTGATTCCTGAGAATGGGAGTGTCATTATCACACCAGCTCATTTGAAAGATCAACTTGGCAGAGGTTTAGTGACTAGAGAAAGATACTGGAGTGGGAAGACCAATTATGACAGTATTTCTCTATTCCTAACAGGGGATTATAATAAGGAAGAGGTGAGGGGAATGGCAAGAAATAGACATGAGAAATACAAAAGAGGCTAAATCACGTGGCTTGGTGATTAAGGAGAGTTAGAGAGGAGTCAGAGTCAATTGAAAATTCCCAGGATGAATGTCGAGGGCAGTGGCATTGCCCCAGACATCAGTCGAGATGAGCATGAGGATCTGGTGACAGTGAGAGTGAGGGGGCTGAGGGAGAGGGGTGAGTAATTTTTTGAAAATTTGAGTTTGATGCAAGATAGAGATGTTGTGTATGAATGTATGGAGCTCAGCAAAAGATCCATGCTAGACACACATTTGGGAGTCATCTGCATTTTTTAATTTAAATAAAACCAATTTAGCTGAACACATATATACTTTCATATAGGCTTCCCAGGTGGCGCTAGTGGTAAAGAACCTGCCTGCCAATGCAGGAGATGTAAAAGATGTGAGTTCAATCCCTGGATGGGGAAGATCCCCTAGAGGAGGGCATGGCAATCCACTGCAATATTCTTGCCTGGAGAATCCCATGCACAAAGGAGCCTGGTGGGCTACAGTCGATATGGTTGCAAAGAGTTGGACGTGACTGAAGCAATTTAACACACACACATACACACACACATACACTTTTATATATTCTTAAATAATAGTGTAATGTAACTTATCTGACCTATAAAGCAAGTATAGGGAATTTAGAAAGTTACATTTATTTTAGCCTTTTAAAAAGACATATCTCAATTTTTCCATAAACTTAAATATCATTTTGTACTTTTATTTCACATTTTGGAAAATTCCAGGACACTATGTAGAGCCACCTTCTACCCAAAATTTACAGAACAACTTAAGCTACCAGAAGGTTTGCCTTGATTTAAAATTTAGAGTGATTAAAATATGATTCACTTATTTTTTCTTCTACTGATTATAAGTAAGTTCTTCTATGTCTTAATTAAAAGTCTCAGTAAAAAGTGCTTAAGGCTTTTTATGATCACTAATAGTTGGCTTGATGTAAATTCATATGAGTAAAAATTTCCCTTTTACTCATCCAAACACTTTGGAGAGGTAGGAAGAATGTATTTTGAGATAAGAATATTGAGTAAATTTTTGTTAATAATAACAGTTGTTTTACACAGTTAATTTATATAGATTTTATTTTTCTCATCAGTATGTAATATTTATCTTCTTAAAATGAGGTATAGTTAGTTGGGTTTACAATATTATATTACTTCCATGTGTGCAAGACAGTGATTTAGAATGTTTATAGATTATAACTCCATTTAGAGCAGGACTGATGTTGAAGCTGAAACTCCAATACTTTGGCCACCTGATGTGAAGAACTAACTCATTTGAAAAGACCCTGATGTTGGGAAAGATTGTAGGCGGGAGGAGAAGGGGACGACAGAGGATGAGATGGTTGGATGGCATCACTGACTCCATGGACATGAGTTTGAGTAAACTCCGGGAGTTGGTGATGGACAGGGAGGCCTGGCGTGCTGCAGTCCACAGGGTCGCAAAGAGTCAGACACGACTGAGCGACTGAACTGAGCTGAACTGAACTGAACAGCTATTTTGGCTCTAGTCCCTGTGCTGTACAATATATCCTTGTAGCTTATTTATTTTATACATAGTAGTTTTTTCTCTTTTTAAAATTTATTTATTTATTTTTGGCTGTGCTGGGTCTTCGTTGCTGCACGGGCCTTTCTCTGGTTGCAGCGAGTGGGGACTACTCTTTAGTTGTGGTGCATTGGTTTCTCACTGCGGTGGCTTCTGAAGCACTGGCTCTGGGGTGCGTGGGCTCAGTAGTTGTGGCTCCCTGGCTCTAGAGAGCACGCTCAGTAGCTGTGGCACAAGGGCTTAGTTGCTCCACGGCATGTGAGATTTCCCAGATCAAGGATGAAAACCATGTCTCCAGCATTAGCAGGTGGATGCTTCACCACTGAGCCACCAGGGTAGCCCTCCAGAAATTTTAAATGGTTGTTATTTAAAAATAATTTGCACTAGTTTCACTAGAGATTGGGTCCACTGAGCTCCTCACAGTGTCACGTCAGGAGAGGAACTCCTCTCCTACATTTTCGATTCCATCTTCTTTAGTTCCTTCTTTTTGTGTACAAAAGTACTCATTCTATTTCTTTCCCTTTCAATAGATATTTATGGCCCATCAGAAAGTGTTTAGTTTCCATCAGCAAGGATCATACCCTAACAAACTATTTACTCAATCAAAAAAAAGATTTTCTGATTGGATATGAAGAACTGAGGGCTCTTTTTCTCCTTTTCTTCCCAAGATGCTATTAAAACGATCATAAAGGAACAAGGAAGGACCCATACTGGAAAGGGCTAGAGAAGATCCGAAGTGAACGGAAAATTCCAACAACTTTTAGATGGAAAGGAGATGGGGGGTTGAATGCTGAAGTGAGGTAAAGGAAGCTGCAGACTTGAAAAGGTGAGAAGCTTGTATTATGGATGAGCTGATCCTTCTTTCAGATCCTTAGATAGGGTCATGCATTACAGGTACAAAGTATGATGAAAGAGAACTGAGAAGTAGGGCTAAAAATAGATTTTAATGTAAATATTGTGTTCAAAATGGTTGATTTCTTCTACTCCCATTCACAGAATACCCAGCACCCAGGTGTTCACTTCTTAGACAAAAACCCCAGCGGTTTTTGTCCAAAAATGGGACAAAATGGAAAACTACTTCTCTATCTAAAATGGAAAACTGTCTGGAAAGTACTTGAGAAAGTGAAGGTGTTGTTGCCCCAGAGTAAATTTCTGTATTAAGGTGTTTCTATTTGAGGCGTGCATGTGTGCTAAGTCGATTCAGTTATGTCCAACTCTTTGCAACTCCATGGACTGTAGCCCACCAGCTCATCTGTCCATGGGATTCTCCAGGCAAGAATACTAGAGTGGGTTGCCATTTCCTTCTCTATTTGATGCAGAGACTGCTAATTGCTCTCCAATATCCACTGTCCTCTTTAGGAGGGAACATACCTGCATGGAAAATACCAAGTGCTGTGGAGTGAGATGGTAGAGCAGACAGAACCCTCATGCACTGATGGTGGGAGTATAAATTGGTACAACTACTTTATTTTTTTTTTACTACAAATAAGATCTTTTATTTGTCACCATTAAGAGTCTGCATTTTAAACAGATTCTTGGACTGTGGCTCGTATCCTTCAGCTCATTCAACTTTAGCACCTGTCTCATCCCCAGTAGCTTTTCCAGAACTACTACCTTCACCATGTAGCTCCATGAGTTTTCCCAATTCAAATTTGGGCTTCTTCAGCATTTTTACTTTTCTAACGAAGACATCATGGAGCAGATAAATAGATTGGCAAGCCTTTTCTATGTCTTTTCCAATGCTATCTGGAATCAATTTATTGACCAGCTCTTTCAAGTCATTTGTCTGCACCTCCCGGGTCATTATTTCCATCATCTTCTTGCGGATCTGGCACACCTGCTGGTGATGGGCATAAAAGGTCTTCCGAATCTGATTGTTGCGCTTTTTAGTAAAACCCACACAGAACAGAAGGAGCGAGTAACCATCGGTAGTCTTGACATCAACGTGAGCTTCAGTCATGGTCTGCCATTTTTTGACCGTGGAGCACATTTTGTCACGGGTAAGATCCATACCATGAAAATTAGTCAGGCAGTTTTTGCCCTGAACATCCTCAGTAATTAGCTTGAATTTTCTAAATGCTACTTCATCATTCTGCAGATCAGCAAGATTCAACTTTCAAAAACACGACCTTTGAGGCCATCAGACCGCGATTTTGGTTCCTTGAGTTCTCGTGACCAATGTTTTTCCAATATTCCTTATATTGAACATAGCTGGTGCTTTCACATCATACCAATCTTTTTTAGAAAATGGGTCAATTACTTTCTTCTTGGCTCCCTTTTTGCCTCCTTTCGTAAGGCACTTGTTCTTGCTGACCGCCATGGTGCCGCTCAGAGAGGGTACAACTACTTTAGAAAACTATTTGGCAGTATTTACTAAGAATGAACATACACATACCCCATGACCCAGTATTTCCACTCCTAATTATATAGCCAATAGATGTATGTATATATGTTTGCTAAAATTCACTAGAATGTTCATAGCAGTACTATTCACAATATCTCCAAACTGGAAACTACCCAAATGCCAATCAACAATGAAAGAGATATGTTAGTTGTAGTATATTTGCATAAAAGATTTTGCAATAAAAAAATAAACAAATGAGACCTAATCAAACATGAAAGCTCCTGCACAGTAAAGGAAACCATCAACAGAACAAAGAGACAACCTACAGACTGGGAGAAAATATTTGCGAATGCTGCAACCAACAAGGGGCTAATTTCCAAAATATACAAACAGCTCATACAACTCAGCAACAAAAAAAATTCAAACAATCCAATAATAAATGGGTACAAGACTGAAATAAAATATTTCTTCAAAAAAGACATACAGGTGATCAAGAAGCACACAAAAAGATAAGTAACATCACTAATTATTAGAGAAATGCAAATCAAAACCATAATGAGGTATCATCTTACATTGGTCAGAATGGCCATCATCAAAAAGTCCATAAATAATAAGTGCTGGAGAAGCTGTGGAGAAAAGGGAACCCTCCCACACTCTTGGTGGGAATGTAAATTAGTGAAGCCACTATGGAAAACAGTAGGGAGATTCCTTAAAAAACTACAAATAGAGCTACCATGTGATCCAGCAATCCCACTCCCGGGCTTATGTCCAGAAAAGATGAGAACTTTAATTCAAAAAGATATGTGCACCTATTTATAATACTCAAGACATGGAAGCAACCTAAGTGCAAATGAATGAATAAAGAAAACGTGGTATATATAGAATGGAATATTACTTGGCCATAAGAAGAATGGAATATTGCTATACACACTACTATATATAAAACAGACAAACAATAGGACCTACTGTACAGCACAGGGAGATATTTTCAGTATTTGTAATGACCTATAAGGGAAAAAAATCTGAAAAAGAATAATATATGTATAAACTGAATCACTGTGTTGTGTATCTAAAACTAGCATGACACTGTAAATCAACTACTTCCATACAAATATCAAATAAAAAATAAATGTCAGCTCACTTGGGTGTGGTTTCTGTAAGAAAGACTTAAATAATCTCTTATTTTGGACCTACTCTCGAAAACTTCCTGCCCTATATAAAAACATTGACCAGTAGCTAGCTATGAAAGGGAAAGTTGCTCAGTCATGCCCGACTCACTGTGACCCCAAGGACTGTAGTCTCCAGGACAGAATACTGGAGTGGGTAGCCTTTCCCTTCTCCAGGGTATCTTCCCAACCCAGGGATTGAACCCAGGTCTCCCACATTGCAGGCAGATTCTTTACTAGCTGAGCCATAAGAGAAGCCCAAGGATACTAGAGTGGGTAACCCATCCCTTCTCCAGGAGATCTTCCCAACCCAGGGATTGAACCTAGGTCTCCCACATTGCAAGCAGATTCTTTACCAGCTGAGCCATAAGAGAAGCCCAAGGATACTGGAGTGGGTAGCCCATCCCTTCTCCAGGGGATCTTCCCGACCCAGGAATCAAACCGGGGTCTCCTGCAGTGCAGGCAGATTCCTTACCAACTGAGTTATGAGGGAAGCTCACCAGTAGCTATACATTTATGATTTCACTTTAAAATGTTTACATATGTCTGTATACTTTTTGATTCTCACTTGATCCAACTATTCTGATTAACTATTGCAGCAGAGGAGATGGAAGCAGGGTTTAAGCAAAAAGTGGATTCAAAACCTTTTTGTTCACAATGGAACAGGACATCCAGGGAAGAGGCAAGTGGACTGGAGAGATGGAGTGCCTTAGACGGGTGGGTAGAAATGAACATCCAAAGAAGGAATCTGGAAGGGATTTGTGCCTGGGACAGCAGTGGTCCCTAAAGAGGCTTCGGAGAGCAAAGATTAGGAGGTGGGGGTGTGGAAAACTGGCTGCAAAGGGAGTGTGCTGACGGGGTACATGACAGGTGCTCGATCTACGGTGCTGGCCCCAAGGAGCCCATTTCAGGGGAAGTCCAATGGAAGCTTCAGGACTGGACTTGAAGGGGAATTCCAAACTCTCTCCGCTTGGCTGAGGAGTCTGGACAACAAACTCCTCTGTTTCACCTGCCTGGCATTATCTCATCCTCATCCTTGACAAAATGCCAAGATGGTTAACTCACTCTTCACTGAAAACACCCCCACACTTCAAATGATCCCACCTCCCTTATCTCTCTTGCCTGTTACTATCTTATTTATTCACCAAAATTGGGTGGGCACGACAGGCTACTGTTTAGCTGTCATCATCCTCAGGCGGGTGTGTGTGTTCAACTCCTAGCTGGGAGTGGAATTAGCATCAGGGAGTGCTTGCCAAATGCATAAGGGTGGGTGAGTTTTGCTCTTTTGCTCACCTGCCTGAGCTTCCGTGAGAAACCCTGCGGACACAGGGCAGCCGACGAGACAGGGACCAGCGCATCTGAGGGCGAGACGAACCAGTGGGTGTTAGGTGGGGACCCTGAAACCAGACACAACAGAGACACTGGTCTGGTTTCCTCGGGGGCTGGGCCTCAGATTCCTATAAATGGCTTATTTTCTTTCAGGTCCCCCACCCCAGGTCCAAGTCCGGGCAAGATGGGCAAGTACAGGATTCGCGTAGCCACCGGAGACTCGCTCTTGGCAGGCTCCAGCAACCTGGTGCAGCTGTGGCTGGTGGGCGAGCACGGGGAAAAGGACCTGGGGAAGATACTGCGGCCGATACGGACCAGGGTTAGTGGAGAAAGTGGGGACTGCGGCGGTCGCGGAGGGGCGCACATGGCGGGCGCGGGCGCCTCGGCAGCGAGGGACTCCTGGGCATCTGGGGAAGGAGGTCGGGCACAGGTGGGGTGCCAGGTAGCAAAAGAGAAGGCGAGAGGTCTGGGGGAGAAGCGCTGCACTTCCTTGCCCGGGTGGAGGGGCAGAGAAAAGGAGACGCCTGCCGGGCTGAGTCCCCCTCGGAGTGGCTTGTTCTTCCTCGCCTCCAACCCGGATTCGGGTCTCTTCCGGGGAGCGGTCGGAGGGGAAAGAGAAGCCCGGCTTCTGAGAGGGTTCTCTGACTCGCCCTCTCCGAGAACCCTGCACCCTGAGTCTGAGCGCGGTCCTGTGCTGCAGGAGGTGCAGCTCGAGGTCGAAGTCTCCTTATACCTGGGGCGCCTCCTGGTGGTGAAGCTGCGCAAGCACAAAAGCCTGGTGGGTTTCGACTGGTTCTGCAAGTGGATCGCGGTCCAGGGTCCCGGCACCCAAGGCGAGGCCTTTTTCCCCTGCTACCGCTGGGTGCAGGGCAACGAAATCATCTGCCTGCCCGAGGGCACCGGTGAGGGCAGTGGGAATACGGGGGGGGGGGGCACCTGGTGGGCTCGATGCTCTGATGTAAGAGGGAAAGGAGAGAGAGATGGAGGGAAAGGGAGAAGGGTAAGGATGGGGCTGAGCAGCTCGGTTGTGGAAGGGGTCCGAGCACGAAGCCATGTTAACCGAGACCCTGTTCTATTGCGACCCCTTCCCCAGCCCGGACCGTGAGGGATGATCCCCAGAACCAGTTTAAGAAACATCGGGAGCAAGAGCTTGAGGAAAGAAGGAAGGTGTACCGGTGAGCCCCAGGAAGCCTTTGATCCCTAACAGATTCCAAGAAACCCACCACCCTACTTACACTGATTCCATCTTCTTCCTCCAGATGGGGTTTCTGGAAAGAGGGATTAATCCTGCCTATAGCAGGGAATACGCAATGGGATCTTCCCAGAAACGAGAGATTTCTTGAAGATAAGGATTTAGACTTCAGTCTCTCTCTGGCAAAAGCGTGAGTGCCAGGTTGCTGCTGTTCAGTTGCTAAGTCATGTCCAACTCTTTGCGACCCCATGGACTGTATGTAGCACATGAGGCATCCCTATCCTTGATTAACTCCCCGAGTTTGCTCAGACTTTTGTCCATTGAGTCGATGATGCCATCCAACCATCTCATCCTCTGTCACCCTCTTCTCCTCCTGCCCCCAATCCTTCCCAGCATCAGGGTCTTTTCCAAAGAGTCAGCTCTTTGTATCAGGTGGCCAAAGTACTAGAGCTTCAGCTTCAGCATCAGTCCTTCCAATGAATATTCAGGGTTGATTTCCTTTAAGATTGACTGGTTTGATCTCCTTGATGTCCAAGGGACCCTCGAGTCTTCCCCAGCATCACAATTCGAGAGCATCAGTTCTTCGGCACTCAGCCTTCTTTATGGTCCAACTCTCCAGTGCCAAGTTAAGGCTGACATCTTCATCCCAGGATGCAAGGTGGGATTCTTTCCTGAACTTCTTGCACTGGCCTTCTCTCCACAGGTTGAAGGACTTGGCCTTAAAGGGGACATTAGATCTCACAAATTCTGTAAGAAGACTGGAAGACTTCAATAAAGTATTCCCACGAGGAAAAACTCCTCTGGCTGGTCAGTTACCTTAACCTCCCCAGATCTACCCACATATTTCTAACTCAGGGATCTGAAAGGAGAGGGGAGAGGGTCGGAGAGTAATAGGGCAGTGACATCAGGAGCTCGGAGCTTACAGCGTCCTCCCACCTGATGTCCCTAGAGCGGGTCCGCAATTCCTGGAAGGATGATGTCCTATTTGGGTACCAGTTCCTCAATGGGGCAAACCCCATGCTCCTGAGACGCTCCACGAGTCTCCCATCACGGTTGGTGCTGCCTCCAGAAATGGAAGACTTGAAGACACAGCTGGAGAAAGAACTCCAGGTGCTGTGCTTCATCTGTTTACCCACCACCCAAGCTATCATTCTGGTCTCCTTCTCTTTGCCTCATTCTTCTCTTCCCCCTTCCCTCATCAGCACCTGTTTAATCTACACCCTCCTCCATCTATACTTCAGGGTTTCTCAACTTTGGCACTGATATTTTTGGGTCAGATAACTCTCTGTTGTGGGAGGCTGTCCTGTGCATTGTAGAATGCTTAGTGGCATCTCTGGCTACAAGCCACTAGCTACCAGTAGCATCCCCCAGTTGTCTTCAGGCATTGCCAAACATCTTCTAGGGGGTAACATCTTGGGTTGAGAACCACTGATCTACACCAACTCCTTCTGTTATCTCCTTCTGCTATTACTCCTCTTCCATCTCCACTTTTATCTTTTCTTTCTTCATTAGTTATTTCTCAGCCTTAGGGAAGAGCCCAAGCTTTTGGAGGGAAATAGCAAGAGAGACTAAACAAAGCCCTGGAGACAGCTGGGGCTATGTTTTTTGGGGGGAGGGGAATTCAGATCAAAGAAATGTGCCACATTTGGCTAAAGCCTGAAGGAGGGCGATAAGGGAAGAGTTTTGTTGTGGGGGAAGGGGGTACAAGAAAAACCACAAAGTTCACATCAGAGAGCTCCAACTCTGATGAAAAAGATACTGGACATGGAAACTCTGCATTTAGGGCTTTGGTTATGGGAGAAGTGATTGGCATTTAAGTAAAAGACTTGATGGATAGGGAAAGGAATCAGCCTGACCAATGAGAGAAGCGCAGGTCAGGTCCAGAACTAACCTCAACCCCTTTACCTATCCCTGCTCCCCACCCCCTAGACTGGATCTCTGTTTGAAGCTGACTTCTCCCTGCTGGATGGGGTCAAGCCTAATGTCATCATTTTTAAGCAACAGTATGTAGCAGCCCCTCTGGTCATGCTGAAGCTCCAGCCCGATGGAAGACTCTTACCTATGGTCATCCAGGTGAGAGCACCCAGGTGTCCTGCCCCCAGTCATTGATCTTCCTTACGGACTTGGACACCCAGGTCCTTAGCCCCCAACTCTCTCTCCTGCTCTAGCTCCAGCCACCTCGTAATGGATGCCCCCCACCTGTGTTGTTCCTGCCTTCGGATCCCCCCATGGCCTGGCTCCTTGCCAAGACCTGGGTCCGGAGCTCTGATTTCCAGCTGCACCAGCTACAGTCACACCTCCTGAGGGGCCACCTGATAGCCGAGGTTATTTCTGTGGCCACCATGAGGAGCCTGCCCAGCCTGGATCCTATCTACAAGGTATTTCGTGTGTGCGTGCTAAGTCACTTCAGTCGTGTCCACCTCTGTGAGACCCTATGGACTGTAGCCCGCCAGGCTCCTCTGTCCAGGGGATTCTCCAGGCAAGAATACTGGAGTGGGTTGCCATTTCCTCCTCCAGGGGATCTTCCCAACCCAGGGATAGAACTCGTATCTCTTATGCCTCCTGCATTGGCAGGCAGGTTCTTTACCACTAGCACCACCTTTCAGCATCTCTTAATTCTGCATCTGACTGCCCTTCAGATTTCACACTCCTAGACTCTGGAGATGTTTACACATGACCTTGTGGCATGTTAGGTTAGTAGCAATCTCAGTTTACACACACACACACACACACACACACACACACACACACACACACACACACACACACATATACACAGTGCTATGGAAATGCCTAGGATTAAAGAAAGAGTGAGAATGGGTTTTACAAAGAAATTGAAATTTGGGCTGAGGATGTTGTCGGTTGGATAGTAAGGGGTGGGACATTCCAGTCAGAGAGATCTGTGGAGGTACATGGATGATGACTGATATCAGGTGTGACTGGAGAGTAGGGTGTGAGTGATCGAAGTGCTGGGTAGGAGGAAAGGGAGGTGGGAGAAGATGAGGGGGAAAGCCCTGTTACTTGGTGGGGAGAAGAATCAAGAGCTCTGCTTGAAATGTCAGGAAAGGGAGTTCCCTGGTGGCCTAGTGGTTAGGATTTGAGCTTGTACTGCCAAGGCCTGAGTTCATTCCTTGGTTGGGAAACTGAAATCCCACAAGTCATGTGGTGCGGCAAAAAAAAAAAAAAAAAAAAAAAAGAAGAAGAAGAAGTAAAGAAAAGAAAAAGAAAAAGTCAGGAGGGCAGTTAGATATATGAGCCTGGAGTTCTTGGAACAGGTCAGGATTAAAGGTGTAGATTTCTTTTTTTTTTTTTTTTTTAGGTAAGAAGTGGATTTATTTTTAGAGAAACATACTCTACAGACAGAGTGTGGGCCATCTTAGAAGGCGAGTGTGGCTGAAGGTATAGATTTTAAGTTATCAGAAAACAGACATATCTAAAGTCATTATGAAGACTAGATTAAGGTGTCTAGGGTTTATAGCTACAGCAGAGAATTTGGCCCAGATATAACTCTAGGGTGTCATGACCCTTATAAATTGAAAGGAGGGAATGAAGTAAGAAAAGGAGCAAAAGGAGAGCTATCTACTGAGGAAGGAGGGAAACAAAAAGTGTGATACCAGGGCAGCCAAAAGGAAAAAATGTTTCAAGAGAGAGGTGTGACTGTGCCAAATGCTGTTGAGAAGCAAACATAGTTACAAACAGAGAAGTGACATTTGATTTGTCGGTATGGAAGTCATTAGTTAATCCACTGGTTAATCCTATCTCAGGGCGGTGGAGGTGGCAGAAGCCTGATCAGTGTGGGCTGAGCAGAAAAATATGTGAGGAAGTAGAGACAATACTAGGTGACTCCTTTAAGACTTGTGATGAGAAACAGACTTACAGACTGACAGAAGGAACTTATGGTTACCGAGGCGAGGGGTAGGGGGAGGAATAGTTAGGGAGTTTGGGATTGACATGTACACACTGCTATATTAAAGATGTCCATTGGCAGATGAATGGATAAGGAAGTTGTGGTACATATACACAATGGAATATTACTAGGCTATGAAAAAAGAACTCATTTGAGTCAGTTCTAATGAGGTGGATGAAACTGGAGCTTATTATACAGAGTGAAGTAAGTCAGAAAGAGAAACACCAATACAGTATATTGTTAATGCATATATATGGAATTTAGAAAGACGGTTATGATGACCCTGTATGCAAGACAGCAAAAGAGACACAGATGTAAAGAACTGACTTTTGGATTATGTGGGAAAAGGTGAGGGTGGGACGATTTGAGAAAATAGCATTGAGACATGTATATTACCATATGTAAAATAGATGACCAATGCAAGTTCTATGCATGAAGCAGGGCACTCAAAGCTGGTGCTGTGGGACAACCAAGAGGGATGGGGTGGGGAGGGAGGTGGGAGAGGGGTTCAGGATGGGGGGACACATGTACCTTGTGGCTGATTCATGTTGATGTATGGCAAAACCACCACAATACTGTAAAGTAATTAGCCTCCAATTAAAATAAATAAATTAATTTAAAACAAAACAAACAACAAAAAAAGATGGACAATCAACAAGGTCCTACTGTATAGCATAGGGAACTCTGTTCATTATTATGTAACAACTTAAATGGGAAAAGAATTTGAAAAAGAATAGATACATGTATATATACAACTGAATCACTTTGCTGTACACCTGAAACTAATACTTTATTAATCAACTATACTCCAATATGAAATAGCAAGTTTTTTAAAAAAGAAGACTTGCTATGAAATGAGAGGCAAGCAATGAGGATGCTGCTAGAGAGTGGTTTAAGTTTAAGCCAAGGGTTTTTTTTCTTTAGAGTATCAAATACTAAGTGAGAGAGAGAGGAGAGAGAGAGAACGAGCAGGAGTGACATCCCTAGGGAAGGCAAAGAGGATGTAAGGAGTTTGCGTTGGAAGGCAGTAGAGATCCTTTACTGATAGGAATAAGACACAGGTATAAGATAGAATTTCACAAGTAGGAAACTTCCTAGTTTTTGTGATGTGAGACAAAGGACTCCTAAAATTCTTATATATTACATGAAACTGTGCAAATAAGTGAACTCCTAAAACCTTTGACCTTGGGTGTCCCCAAGAAGACAGTTCCTCATCTTGCTTCTCCCAAATCTTAACCTGACCCAATACAATCCAACAGGCACTCTCTTCTTTTCATGAAGACCCATCCTCTCCCCTGTTTATTTCCTCTCTCTGGTCCTTTAATCTCCTTTCCACTCATGGGTCCTGGGACCCCTCTTATTTGACTGTGTCCCAATTCTTTCTTCCATAATCAGCTCCTGATTCCACACTTTCGCTACACCATGGAGATCAACGTGCTGGCCCGGAGTAATCTTGTCTCTGAATGGGGAATTTTTGATCTGGTATGGAGAGGGATGGGTAAAGGGGGAGGAGGGTACAAGATGAAGGAATTCACTTTCCCATTCCTCCCTGAAACTGTGTGTCCTCCCTCTGATCTGCCTCACACCTGAGTAGCTTCCTTCATAAGGGGCCTGAGTAGGGCCACTGAGTTTGAATCTCCATACCCTGACTGCCATCCCCCTCGGCTGACATGTGCTGTGTGCTTAGTCGCTCAGTCATGTCCTCTTTGCAACCCCATGGACTGTAGCCCTCCAGGCTCCTCTGTCCATGGAATTCTCCAGGCAAGAATACTGAAGAGGGTTGCCATGCTCTTCTCCAGGGGATCTTCCCAACCCAGGGGTCGAACCCAGGTCTCCCACATTGCAGGCGGATTCTTTACCATCTGAGCCACCAGGGAAGCCCTCAGCTGACATGGCAAACACTAATTTATCTGCTGTGGGTTGCCCTCAGGTGGTGAGCACTGGGAGTGGCGGCCATGTAGACATTCTCCAAAGAGCCACAGCTGGTCTGACCTATCGCTCCTTCTGCCCTCCTGATGATCTGGCAGACCGTGGGCTCCTGGGTGTGAAGTCTTCTCTCTATGGCCAAGATGCGCTCAGGCTCTGGGGAGTCATCAGCCGGTGAGAGCAACACCGACAGGGAAGACCCAGTGAGCCCTCTGGTGAGAACAAGGGGGAATGCAGATCCAGAAGGTCCTAGGCTGGCCATCTGAGACCCAGTGCCTTCTTCCCTGGGGAGCAGGTATGTAGAGAAGATGGTCAGTCTTTTCTACAAGAGTGATGGAGCTGTGAAGGATGATCCAGAACTGCAGGCCTGGTGTAGAGAGATCACTGAGACTGGACTGCAGGGGGCCCAGGACCGGGGGTAAGGCCGATTCTGTCCCACTGACCCTGTGTCAACTCACACCCAGCTGTCAACAATTCACACCTTTTCACAATACTGTAAGTCACCCTAGGGGAGTTTGGGGGGAAATGGATACATGGATATGTACCCCTGAATCCCTTTGCTGTTCACCTGAAACTTACAAGTTTGTTAACTGGCTATACCTCAGTGCAAAAAAAAAAAAGTTTAAAGCCTAAAAAAAAATTAAGACACCCTACCTCAAGACTCAGAGCTTCCTCCAGAAATTCTAATTCTAATCACTCCTGATTCCCCAGCCCCTTTCCTTTCTCACCCTCTCAAACAGCATTCCCCATCCTTATGCAACTTGCTAAGAATTTCCTCTGGAACCAAATACATTTCCCTTAGTTATTTTCTCTCACCTTTTCCTACCCTCTCTCCCTAATGCCATTGTTCATCCAAGCCCATAAACATGTGAATAAACACTATGTGTGTACTAAAGGCACAACCACACACAGGAATTCTTTTCTGTATCCCCAGATATCTTTCACTGCCTGAGATCAACTGTCTCCTGTCCTGGTCTCAAAGTCTCTAATTCTTACCTCACACAGGTTCCCCATCTCCTTAGAGTCCCAAGCTCAGCTCTGCCACTTCATCACCATGTGCATCTTCACATGCACTGGTCAGCATGCTTCCACCCACCAGGGCCAGGTAACCTGTTGTGATCCTCGCCCCCCCGGGCTCCTGGGAGGTAGAAGATAGGGGACCAAATGCCTGGATCATCAGCCTGGGTTTCTGAGAGGCTCTCCTACCTGCAGCTGGACTGGTACTCCTGGATCCCAAATGGTCCATGCACCATGCAGAAGCCTCCGCCCATCTCCAAGGATGTGACAGAGAAGGATATAGTAGACTCACTGCCCAGTCTGCACCAGGCCCGAACACAGAAGACCTTCATAAAATTCCTTGGCCGACGCCAGCCTGTCATGGTTAGAGATGGATGTCTACACCCTAGGGAAGAAGTGGCAGTGTTCTTGGCTGAGGGGTCCACGGGCTGAGCCTTTTTGTTCTCCCCTGTCAGGTGGCTTTGGGGCAGCACAAAGAAAACTATTTCTCTGACCCTGGGCCTCAAGCTGTGCTGAAGCAATTCCAGGAGGAGTTGGCTGCCCTGGACAAGGAGATTGAGGCCCGGAATGCAGGCTTGGACCTGCCCTATGAGTATCTTCGACCCAGCATGGTAGAGAACAGTGTGACCATCTGATGCCTTGCATACATCATTCCCAAACTCTGCCCTGCCTAAGTACCCTTTGAGTACCCCACCCTCCTTGGCCATAGCCTCTAGTGAACAGATTGTCCCCTAAGCTGTGTGGTGAGTGCTCAGGGATGCTGCATCACCCAACTCTAGGGAATACATAATTAATGGTTCCCACTGAATTTTGGAACCCATCCCTACCCATAGCTGCCCTACCTTAATGTCCACCTAGCCCTACACTTCTTTGTCCTTTATCCCCGTATTCTCTTTCTCAAAGAATCTAGTTTGTACATAAATGAAATGAAAAGATATATAAAATAAATGAAAAGATCTAATTAAATAATAAAGTTGGTTATGCATGGTGAGGGAAGGAGGTAGGAAAAAAGATCTTAGTTTGCTTCCTGTCCTCTCATTCACATTCCAAGGAAGAAAAATAAAGATGCTTTCCTGGAACAAAAATTTCTTCCTGTAATTAATATATCCTTCAATGGTTTTCTTAAACCTTTTAAACCTAAATTAGGGAAGTTCTGACTGATTGCCCAAACCATTTAATACCAGCAAAGCTGTATAGGAAACTGTATAAATCAGGGTTGAGAGCAGCAAGGAGGCAAGGAGGGCCTATTGGTAGAACTGAGAAATCACCAGGGAAAATATACATGTGAAATGTATATGTCAAGGGGTTACCCTGGATGACTAGGTCTGTACCTTTGACAGGGGCCAGTGAAATAAATAGGGGCATGTAGGATTTAGAATAGAATCCATTTGAATTCTCCTTCTAGTTGTAGGAAAACATATTTTAAGAAAACAGACCTTAAAAACAGGAGTTGCACACCCTGGAAGATTCTTCTTGTTCTTTTCCACCTGCATCTGTACAGAGACACATATGGAAAAGAACACAAAAATCTTCTGTATGAAGAGGACTCTCACCAGAACATACTGCTAGGGAGCAGATCAAAATTATATTTCCAATATGAGTTCAGAAAAAACCTCATGATTTAATCACAACTGTGAAAGAATATCAAAAAGAAGGGGTAAGAAGGGAACTAGGAGAATTATTAGAGAAATGGAATCGAAACTACAATGAGGTACCACCTCACACTGGTCAGAATGGCCATCATTAAAAACTCTACAAAAAACAAATGCTGGAGAGGGTGTGAAGAAAAGGGAACCCTCCTATACTGTTAGTGGAATGTAAGTTGATGCAGCCACTATGGAGAACAGTATGGAGGTTCCTCAGAAAACTAAAAACAGAATCATCACATGATCCAGCAATTCCACTCCTCAGCATATATCTAGGCAAAACTCTAATTCAAAAAAGTACATGCGCACTATTCACAATAGCCAAGACATGGAAACAACCTGAAAGTCCATTAACAGATGAATGGATAAAGATGTGGTACATATACACAATGGAATACTACTCAGCCATAAAAATAATAAAATAATGCCATTTTCAGCAACATAGATGCAACTAGAGATTATCATACTAAGTGAAGTAAGTCAGAAAGAGAAAGACAAATATCATACAATATCACTTATATGTGGAATCTAAAATATGACACAAATTAACCCATTGATACCTCAGATATGCAGATGACACCACCCTTATGGCAGAAAGTGAAGAAGAACTAAAGAGCCTCTTGATGAAAGTGAAAGTGGAGAGTGAAAAAGTTGGCTTAAAGCTCATCATTCAGAAAACTAAGATCATGGCATCTGGTCCCATCACTTCATGGCAGATAGATGGGGAAACAGTGGAAACAGTGGCTGACTTTATTTTTCTGGGCTCCAAAATAACTGCAGATGGTGACTGCAGCCACGAAATTAAAAGACGCTTACTCCCTGGAAGGAAAGTTATGACCAATCTAGACAGCATATTAAAAAGCAGAGACATTACTTTGCCAACATAGGTCCATCTAGTCAAGGCTATGGTTTTTCCAGCGGTCATATATGGATGTGAGAGTTGGACTATAAAGAAAGCTGAGTGCTGAAGAATTGATGCTTTTGAACTGTGGTGTTGGAGAAGACTGTTGAGAGTCCCTTGGACTTCAAAGAGATCCAACCAGTCCATCCTAAAGGAGATCAGTCCTGGGTGTTCATTGGAAGGACTGATGTTGAAGCTGAAACTCCAATACTTTGGCCACCTGATGCGAAGAGCTGACTCATTGGAAAAGACCCTGATGTTGGGAAAGATTGAGGGCAGGAGGAGAAGGGGACAACAGAGGATGAGATGGCTGGATGGCATCACCGACTCGATGGACATGGGTTTGGGTGGACTTAGGGAGTTAGTGATGAACAGGGAGGCCTGGCGTGCTGCGGTTCATGGGGTCGCAAAGAGTTGGACATGACTGAGCAACTGAACTGAACTGAACTGAACTGAAACCCATTGATGAAACAGAAACAGACTCACAGATACAGAGAACAGATTTGCACTTGCCAAAGGGGAGGGTTTTGGGGAAGGGATGTAGCGGGAGGTTGGTGTTAGCAGATGCTAGCTATTATATATAAAATGGATAAACAACAGGGTTCTACTGTACAGCATGGGGAACTATAGTCAATATCCTATGATAAACTGTAATGGAAAGCATATTAAAAAAAGAAGGTGTATATGGACTTCCATGGTGGCTCAGTGGTAAAGAATCCACTTGCCAATTCAGGAGACACAGGTTGGATCTCTGATCCAGGAAGAACCCACATGTTGCAGAGCAACTCAGTCCGTGCACCACAACTACTGAGCCCACGTGCTGCAACTACCAAAGCCGGTGTGCCCTAGAACCAGAGCTCTGCAACAGAAGTCACCACAATTAGAAGCTTGCGCACCACAACTAGAAGCTTGCACACCACAACTAGAGAGCAGCCCCTGTTCACCACAACTAGAGAAAAGTCCGAGTGCAGCAATGAAGATCCAGCACAGCCAAAAATAAATAGATATATAACCATTTTTAAAAAACAATATATATATATAAAACTGAATCACTTTGCTGTACAGCAGAAATTAATACAATATTGTAAATCAACTATACTTCAATAAAGAAAATCAATGGAATATGAAAAAAAGAGTTAATTAAGAGAGCACAGGATAGGGGGAAGATCAGGAGCACAAAAAAGAAAATAAAAATATTTAAGAAATATACACACACACACACACACACACACACATACATATATATATATATATATACACACATACATAAAAAGAAGGGAACTAGCAGAATTCTGGGAAGAAACACAAGGCAAAAGAAAAAAAAAAACAAGAAATATAAAATTAGGAAGAGCAAAACAGGGACTAGACATAGAAAGCACAGTATAAAGGTTAGAAATCTAAAAGCTAATAAAACATAATGCAAACCAAAATAAAGATGAAAAATTTAGAGGGAAAATACACAATGACTTCCCTGGTAGCTCAGATGGTAAAGCATCTTGCTAACAATGCGGGAGACGTGGGTTCGATCCCTGGGTAGGGAAGATCTTCTGGAGAAGGAAAAGGCAACCCACTGCAGTATTCTTGCCTGGGAAATACCATGGACGGAGGAGCACGGTAGGCTACAGTCCACGGGGTCCCAAAGAGTTGGACACGACTGAGTGACTTCACTTTCACTTTCACTTTCACACAATGGGTATGAATGACTGAGAGTAAAGAACAGACAGATTAATTGCAATTCCTAAAAAAGAAACAATGAGATAGAACAATGGAATAGAATACATATGTTAAAATGTATATAATGGAAGAAATCTCTCTTGAAGTAAAAATCTACATATTGAAAGGAAAAATCAAGTACCAGTGAAAACTGACCTAGAATTGTCAACTCAGAGGTATATCCCTAAAGTTACTGGATTTTAAAGATGAGTAAACAATCCTGTAGGCAGAAGGGCAAGAAGATCAAGTCACAGTAGTCAATGCCAAATAGCAGTGGGTCTATCCCTTCAAAATATTCAAGGAAAAAGTGAGCCAAGGATTTTTCCCGTCTGTGAATTCTTTTTCCTTTCTTTCTTTTTTTATTGTGTTAAAATAGACATAATATAAAATTTGCCAGCTTAACCATTTTTAAACTATAGCAGTTCAGTGGCATTAAATACATTCATGCTGTTGTGTAGACATCACCATCATCCACTGCTCTCTTCATCTTATAAAACTGAAACTCTATAGCCATTAAACAATAATTTTATATCCTACCCTTCCCCCAGACCCTGGAAACCACCATTATACTTTCTGTCTACATGATTTTGATTCTTCTAAGTATTTTATACAAGTGGAATTATATAGTATCTATCATTCTGTGGCTTTGCATGAACCCTGACTTCTCCATTTATTCATCTTGAAACTGACTTTTTTAAAATATGGGGACTTCTCTGGTGGTCCAGTGGTGAATAATCCGCTTGCCAAGGCAGGGGACACAGGTTTGATCCCTACTCCGGGAAGATTCCACATGCCACGGGACAACTAAGCCCGTGCATCACAACTACTGAAGCCCACATGCCCTAGAGTTCAAGCTCCACAACAAGAGAAGCCACTGCAATGAGAAGCCCGTGTACTGCAAGGAAGAGTAGCCCCCCTTGCCACAGCTAGAGAAAGCCCACTCGTAGCAATAAAGACTCACTGCAGCCAAAAAATAATTAATTAATTAAAATAAAATTTTAAGATATGGTGTGAAATAATGGTCCAATTCCATTTTTTTCCCACCTGGATAATTAGTTATCCAAGCACTGTTTGTTGAGAAGTCCATCTTTCCCAACTAGGATAATGCTGACATAAATCAAGTTGCCATGTATGAATGGGACTATTTCTGGCTATTTTATTTCCTTTATCAGTTTGTCTTTCTCTGTTCCACACTAACATAATTACTACATTTTTATGATGAACATAGCCTATTATTTGAAAATACATATTCATTTAATTTGTCCTTAAGGGTACTTTCACTTTTCTTCGACTTCTGGCCTTCCATATAAATATTAGATTCTGTTTGTGAAGTTCCATAAAGAAAACCTGTGGTGATTTTGTTGCTGTTGTTGCTCTGGGTCTTATGTTGCTGTGCATAGGCTTTCTCTAACTGAGGTGAGCAGGAGCTGCTCTGAAGTTGCGGTGTATAGGCTTCTCACTGCAGTGGCTTCTCTTGTTTCAGAACATGGGCTCTAGAGGATTCAGGCTTCAGTAGTTGTGGCACTCAGGCTTAGTTACCCCTCAGCAAGTGGGATCGTCCCGAACCAGGGATCGAACCCATGTTCACTGCATTGGCAGGCGGATTCTTATCCATTGGATCACCAGGAAAGTCCAAACCTGTTGTGATTTTGATTGGCATTGTACTGCATCTATATGACTTTTTAAGTCTTAAGCTAACTTTGTACATTTGAGATGTATCTAACCCAGTCATTTTTTATACTGCTGAATTCAATTCATTAACATTTTGCAATTTTTACCTCTGTTACTGAAAGAAATGCCTATAATTTTCTTTTCTTAAGCGATCCTTCTCTGATTTTGTCAAGGTTTTAACTGCCCAGTAGAGTTATTTGGATAGTGTTTCTCTTTCTGTTGTTGTTGCTATTTTTGGAAATATCTTATCTAAGACTGGAATTATCTTTTCCTAGAATATTTTACACAACTCTCTAAAACTTCTAGGTCTGTTTGTGTGTGTGTGTGTGTGTGTGATTTTTGCTGCTGTTGTTTTGTTTGCTTGTTTGTTTTGGTAGGAAGACTTTTAACTCTAGGATAAAATTCTTTAATAGTTTAAAATATATTTAGCTTTTCTATTCTTGAAGATTTAGTTCTACTTTGGGAATCTGTCAACACTTCATCAAATTTATTATCATTCTGTATTCACCATATTGTTTTATTTATCAATTACCCTCGGCAGCAAAGGACACAAGACCAGAAATGAGAGTGTAGACCTTCCCTATGAATACCTAAAGCCCAGCTGCATAGAGAACAGCATCAGTATATTAGCCCCAATCTATTCCCTTTTCAAAGACCTCAGACCACCATGATAGTTAGAAAAAGGAGAAGAAAAAATCCATAAAATATCAGGGAGCTGAAACAATGAATTAGAAACTTTAAGATAATACATTAGGAATAAAGATACAGTTGATAGGATCAATAAAGTAAAGAACTGACTCCTTGAGAAAACTAACAAAACTGACAAACTTCTGTCAAGACTGATCAAACAAAAATGGGATGAAAGTATAAATAAATACTTCTAGCGATGAGAAGAATCATGTTAACAACGCTAAACCTGTTCTTATAACAATTGATATAAACAGAGATAAAGGACGTGGAATATCAGTCTCTGATCCGGAGATAAAGATGGTGAGGGGTATGGGGAGGATGAGGAAGGAGAGGGGGGCCTTGCTAACAGAACATGAATTTCTGGGACTCTCACTTAAAACTTTGATACACACTATTTACAACAGCTCAGTGGTAAAAGAATCTGCCTGCCAATACAGGTGATGCAAGAGACTCTGGTTTGATCCCTAAGTCGGGAAGATTCCCTGGAGTAGGAAATGGCAACCTACTTCAGTTTCTTGCCTGGAAAATTCCACGAACAGAGGAGTTTGGTGGGCTGCAGTTCATGGGGTCACAAGAGAGTCAGATACGACCGAGCGACTGGGCACAGCACAGCACATTTACAACAGCCGAGACAAGGAAGCAACCCAAGTGCCCATTAACATATGGTTGGATTAAGAAATATCATATATATATATATATTTTTTCTTCCCAATATACTCAGCCGTAAAAAAAAAGAATGGGGCTTCCCCGGAAGTGCAGGGGACATGGGTTTGATTCCTGGTCAGGGAAATAAGATCCTACATGCCATGGAACAACTAAGCCCGTGAACTGCGACTACTGAGCTCACACGCTTTGGAGCCTGTGAGCCACAACTAGAGAGTCCATGTGCCACAACAAAACAACAATAACAACATAATACAGTTAATAAGGTAGAAACAGACACATACGGCCCATTAAAAATCACCCACTGCTGCCAACCTTTCAACAACTCAGTCACCATCTCACCCAGCAGGAGGTGGAGTTTGAACTTAGAACTTGCCTTCTCAGAAGGATAATAAAAGACAGTCTCAGAAATAAACTCTCAGAATTTTTTCACTGGTCATAAGCTTTTCTGGAGAAACTCTGTGAGGTAAAGATTAAAAGAACTTGAAGACTGAGTTTCAGAAGAGGAGTGGATGAAAGAGATTAAAAGACTGAGTCTGAGTTTATGAGTATGGGCATGACTGGGCTGGAGAGGAGAAAAATTGAGTTAGATGAACAATGGACATTTACGTGAAGAAATTAAGCAGACAATTGGACCAGGATTACTGAGACCCAGATTAAACTATCAAGACTGAATGTGGGTAGGCCAAGGACTCACTCCAGTCTTCAAATCATTCCACCATAATAAACAATAAGGTCCTCCTGCACAGCACAGAGAACTGTATTCAGTATCTATGATAAACCATAATGAAAAATAATATGCTAAAAAAAATGTACATATATATATACACACATAACTGAATCACTTTGCTCTATAGTAGAAATTAACACAACACTGTAAATCAACTATACTTCCAAAAAAAAAACAAGCCCACCATAATCTGCCAGGAGAATCTGGTACAATCATTCTTGTTTTACTGACAAAATCTGCCCAGGCATCATTGGACATAAGAGGCTCTAAATTTTTGTTAATGTTGATTCCTGTATGAACTCCACACCCCTAATTTTCCCATCAATCATCTTTCTCCCCTCCTTTTATACCAGGCTTAAACCACCTTCAGCAATCCTGGTCACATCCCTTTGATGTGACTTGGATCAGTTCTTAACTCTTACTCTATCTGTCAGAGAAGGCACTGGCGACCCACTCCAGTACTCTTGCCTGGAAAATCCCATGGACAGAGGGGCCTGGTGGGCTGCAGCCCAGGGGGTTGCTAAGAGTCGGACACACTGAGCGACTTCACTTTCACTTTTCACTTTCATACATTGGAGAAGGAAATGGCAACCCATTCTTAGTGTTCTTGCCTGGAGAATCCCAGGGGCGGGGGAGCCTGGTGGGCTGCCGTCTATGGGATCCCACAGAGTTGGACACGACTAAAGCGACTTAGCAGTAGCAGCAGCAACTCTATCTGTACTCATGCAGGGTGGTACTGTTGCACCAAATCCAGGTGGGCACTCACACTGGATTCTCCGTGAATGGTTTACACTGCCGTATGTGACATGGTGGCCACCTGTAAACACTAAGAGAAAGGGTCAAGGGTTGTAATGCTAAGCGTTCTCTTTGAGCTAGAAGCTCTAGACTGGAGGTCACCATTTTGTCTCCTCTCTCCGCAACAGCCAAACAGCAGCTCGAGTTATTCCACTGCTGCCCCCTAGAGGGCTCTCTATTTAAACCGTGAACAATAAACTGAGGAACTAAAATGTGTGGTTCTAGAGCGTCTCATCTTTAGACCAGGTAGATGGGTTACATTTTTCACTATGTGGACTGGCTGAAATCGAAACAACAATTCCGATTACTTAAAAAGAGGACCGCTGACACTTAACTGGATAAAATGTTACAGCATGAACACTAGACGTGGCAAAATGATGAAGTTCCAGCAGCAGGCTCTGAAAATTATCAGGGATTCCTAGAGCACTCCCTCTTTTCTATCCCTGCTACAGTTACTGTCGGTTGGTTTTTGTTTTTGCTTTTGTTTTAAACCTATGTTGTATAAGTAATTTTTTTTTAATTCTTTCCTAATATGGCTTATTTTTATTCTCTCACTTTGTGAAAAAAATTAAGCTCCTTTGAGATTTGCTTATTTTATTTGGTTTTATTTTTAAATGTTTTATATGTATTCTTGTTTCTCCATCTTCTACATTATCAATTTGTGTTATTTGCTTCCTCCTATTGTCTTCATGTTTAAAGCCTTCTACTAATCTAAGATTTTAATAATGGAGAAAACTAGGTGTGTAGGTACAAGAAAACTCTCAGTACAATCTTCATAATTTTCCTGTAACTCTAAAACCAATCTTAGAGTTTATTTTAAAGATTAAAAGATTGGCAAGGGTATACAACAAACTATTTGAAACAGAAGTCATCATCTTAAAAACAGACAAGGTAGACTATGAGCCAAGAAAGCAAGGTTACTTTAGAAAGCTAAAGGGTACAACTGGCAATGAAAATATAACAGTTATGAATACTGATTTACCAAATAACATAAAAGTAACCTTTATACAGCAGAAATTACAAGATAAGCAAGGAAAAGGAAACAGAAACATGCTAATAAAAAGGAAGCTTTAGGGACTTTCCTGGTAGTCCAGTGGCTAAGACTCCATGTTCCCAGTGCAGGGAGGGGGTGGGCCTGGGTTGGATCCCTGGTCAGGGAACTAGGTGACATATGCTTCAACTACAAGATCCTGTATGACACAACGAAGACGCAGCAGTCAAATAAATAAATACATTATTTTTTTTTTTTTAAAAAGAGGCTTTCATTTACTTGTCTCATCCAATCCAAAACAAGTTATAATATTTTAAAAAGCTAAAAACAGAGTGACTCTAAACAATATAATTAACATAGTAGACCTTACTAATACACAACAAACATTGCATCCTGAAAGTGGAGGACACTCCATTTTTTCAAGTGTCCAATCATATTTATGAAAATTCATCATATTTAAGACTTAAGGACTATTGCAACCCCCCACCTACAGAAATAATGCTGAAACTATCCTATAATAACATTGCAACAAATGAATTTAATAAGAAAAATCAAAGAGTCCTCTGCATTTGGAAGTTTAAAAATAAAACTCTCTTTCATATAATTATTGGTCAAAAGGAAAACATACCCAAAACTAAGGAATTAATGGAAATAATAATAAAAATAATGTAAAGAATATATACCAGAATCTATGAAATGCAGTTCAAGTAGTACTCAGAGGAATACTTAATCACCTTAAATACATATTTCAAAACAAAATGCAGAAATCAGAATTCCTCTTTAAAAATTAGAAAATAATAACAAAATAAACTAAAGGAATGCTGCAGAAAGGAATAAATGAAAAAACAAATTATAATAAATTTTAGAAAACAAGAAAAGCAGAACTACTATATAAATCTAAAATACTTTTTTTAAAAGCAAATAACTCATTAGCCCAAACAAAACTGAGGAAGTGAGAAGGTGCAAATACAAAAAAGAACAAATATGGAGGGAAATAAAGAGATAGAGGATATTCAAAATACACAGAAGGGGAAAAAGTGGAAGCAGTGACAGATTTTATTCTCCTGGGCTCCAAAACCACTGTGGACAGTGACTACAGCCAAGAAATCAAAAAATGCTTGCTCCTTGGAAGGAAAGCCATGACAAAACTAGACAATGTATTAAAAAGCAATGACATCATTTTGTAGATAAAGGTCCATATAGTCAAAGCTATAGTTTTCCCAGTAGTTGTATATGGATGTGAGAGTTGGACAATAACGGAAGAATTGATGCTTAGGAATTGTGGTGCTGACTCTTGAGAGTCCCTTGGACTGCAAGGAGATCAAACCAATCAACCCTAAAGGAAATCAACCCTCAATATTCGTTGCAAGGACTGATGCTGAAGCTGGAGCTCCAATACTTTGGCCACCTGATTCGAAGATCTGACTCATTGGAAAAGACCCTGATGCTGGGAAAGATTGAAGGCAAAAGGAGAAAGGGGTAGCAGAGGATGAGATAGGTAGATAGCATCACTGACTCAATGGACACGAATCTGAGCAAATTCCAGGAAACAGTGGAGGACAGAGTCTGGGGTGCTGCAGTCCAGGGGGTTGCAAAGAGTTATGACTTAATGTGAGTTAGCGACTTAACAAAAACAACAAAATACCATAACTGACTTTGCTCAACATCATGCAAATAAATTTGAATTGAATGATAACTGTTTAGTAAAATAGATTGTTTTCAGTCTAGAACTTTTCATGTATACTGTTTTGGTTTTCAGTGAGTATAAATTTCCTTTCCAGGAATTCTAAATGGTTCTTTTACATGTGCTGGTTAGCAGGGAGCTAGAGTGTTGTGGAGAAAGAGAGGCAAGTTTTCAGCCAGTGTAGTCAGGCAGCCAGGAAAGGCAGGGATGCACAGAGTCCAGATTTCTAGGGGAATAATGTTGTAGGGGGCATTTAACCTTGAAACACCAGCATGCAACTCCTAATCTGAGCCAATACCTTCAAAGAAAGGATAAAGTGGTCTTACGTTGGAGCACTCACTGACTATTCTAGAAGCCAAAGCAAACACTCTCTGGAAGAAAGCTTCTTCCACATACTAAGATCAAGGAATGCTAGGAAATCCCTTGGATGGAGGAGCCTGGCAGCTGCAGTTCATGGAATCACAAAGAGTCAGACACCACTGAGCATGCAGGCAATCAATCAAATCAATGGATTCACAAAGATTATCAACTATATAAGGAAGCCAGCCACTATGAGTAAAAATCAGAAGTAGCAAGGAAAAAAACAGAGTTAGATTCCAAGGGGATAAAGCTATTAGAAGCAACAAATACAGGGCTTCCCTGGTGGCTCAGGTGTAAGGAGTCCACCCGCTAAAGCAGGAAACATGGGTTTCATCCCTGGTTTGGAAAGATCCCACATGCCTCAGAGCAACTGATCCTGTGCATCAGAACTACACTGAGTCTGTGCTCTAGAGCCTGGGAGCTGCAACAGAAGCCTGTGCACCGCAGCTGGAGAGTGGCCCCCATTCACCACAACTAGAGAAAAGCCTGTGTGCAGCAATGAAGATCCAGCACATCAAATAAATTAATTAATTAAAAATTTAAAGTGACAAATACAGAATATAGAACACACATACACATAAGAAATGTTAAAGAGTGAAAAGAGTTGATTTACAAATGAAAGCATATAAAAAGACGATCAAGATTGAGTGGATAGATCAGGAAAAAATATATTCTAGAAATAAGGAAAAACAGAATTGTTGAAATTAAAGTCTTAAAGGATGGCTTAAAAAGCAGATTTGGGACAACTGAAGAAAGGATTAGAGAATTAGAAGATTTGTCAAAAGGATATATCCAGAATATGAGAAAAATAGATATGGAAATGAAAAATATAAAAGAAAGATTTAGAGACATGGAGGATAAAATGAGAAGGTATAGCATAGAAATAACTGGAGTTTAGAAAGGAAAGTATGGTCGTAAGAGACAACAGAAATATTTTAACCAATATTGGTTAACAGTATTCTAGAACAAATGAAGCATTAAAACTCACAGATCAGTGTATCCCAAAGAGAAAAAAATGAACATAAATTGATAACCAGAAACATTAGAGTAAAATTTCAGAATACCACAGATGAAAAGGTCCTGAAAACAGCCATAAAGAATGAAAGATCATCACCAAGGTCAAGACTTAGCATGACAACAGAAGTCTCAGCAGCAACAATGGAAGCCAGAAAACAATGGGATTGGGTATTTATCACACTGAAAGAAGGCACAGGTGAACCAAGAAATGTGAACACGCCAAAACGCAAATGTATTTTCAAACTAAAAAATAATAATAAAGAGGAAATTTACTCCTAAATATACTTGAAAACAACTTCTGGAGTCTTCCCTAGTGGTCCAGTGGCTAAGATTCTGTGCTCCCAGAGCAGAGGGCCTGGGTTTGATCCCTGGTCAGGGAACTAGAGAAGGCAATGGCAACCCACTCCAGTACTCTTGCCTGGAAAATCCCATGGATGGAGGAGCCTCGTGGGCTGCAGTCCATGGGATCACTAGGAGTCGGACACGACTGAGCAACTTCACTTTCGCTTTTCACTTTCATGCATTGGAGAAGGAAATGGCAACCCACTCTAGTGTTCTTGCCTGGAGAATCCCAGGGACAGGGGAGCCTGGTGGGCTGTTGTCTATGGGGTCGCACAGAGTCGGACATGACTGAAGCAACTTAGCAGCAGCAGCAGCAGCAGCAGGGAACTAGATCTCACATGTTTGTATACCACAACTAAAAAAAGACCCTGCATGCCACAATGAATATTGAAGATCGCACATGCTGCTACTAAGACCCGGCACAGCCAAATAAATAAATAAAGATGAATGTTAAAAAAGAAAAGAAACAATGGAGGCCAATATAAAGTAGAATCATATTTCTTTAAGGGCTGAGAGAGGGGAAAAAAACCCTGTTAACTCAGAATTCTAAATCTAGCAAAACAAAAAAAAAACCTGGAGGATGATGATGAAATAAAGACATTCTCAAATGAAGAAAAACTAAGAGAACCCATTGCCAGCAGAGCTGCTCCAAAAGAATTGCTAAAAGAAGTTATTCAGACAGAAGGGAAATGATATGAGCAGGAAACTTGGGTCACTGGGAATAAAGAACAACAGAAATTTTAAATATCCTCTCCTAGTGAATTATTCAACATGTTTGATGGTTGATAGCAAGTATTATAGCATTACTAGAGCTTCCCAGATGACAGGGTGGCAAAGAATCCACCTGCCAATGCAAGAGACATGGGCTGGATCCTGGGTCAGGAAGATCCTCTTGAGGAGGAAATGGCAACCCACTCCAGTCTTCTTGCCTGGAGAATCCCATGGAGAAAGGAGCCTGGTGGGCTACAGTGTGGGGGGTTGCAAAGAGTCAGACACCACTAGGTGAGCGCACACACACACACACACACATTATGACATTATAATGGGTTTTAATCTATGTAGACGTGATATAACAGGCTGATCTCTGATTCCATCTGCTTCTCTGAAAGCAATTGCTTCTCCCTCTGCTCAGCATGTCTTTTCTCTGCCATGTGGCTTCTAGTTTTTTTGTGATTTCTGTTTCCTATGGTCATCTTGGCTTCTCTGGCTTCTCTCCATCTTTGATGCTATGGCTACTGCCTGATTCTCTCTGTGGTTTCCATACCATCGCTGCCACCACAACTACACACCCTCACTTACTCACATCATAGCGAGAGACTGGCCCTGTTCCTTCTGGTTTGGTCAGTAGTTCCACTCAAGTGTAACTCTTAGGGTCCTAGACAGCTTATGATTTGCCTGTGGCTGAACAGCAGTTTCATTTTGTATAAAGTAAAAACACCCAGAGCTTCCCCTCAGCACAGGCTGTGGATGGACTATTTCCTTCTAAGGGGATGGCAGGCATGATGGCTGCCAGGTGGAGTACAGCTGCACTAAACTGTTAGTCTGAGAACCATGTCATGCACTTTCACCCTTCTAGGCCTTTATATGGTCTATTCTTTCTTCCTGGAATGTCTTTTCCTCTTCTCTGCCCAGAAGACTTTAAAACCCAGCACAAGTCACTCCTTTTCCCCCTGAGTCCTCCTTGCCCATTACATCCAACTTCTATTCAAGCATTTAATATGCTATTTGACCCTGTCTATGCATTTGTTTCCCTAAGCTTTTGGGATTCAGGAGATACTTGTTATTTTCATTACCAAACATGTTCGTTCATACATTCAGTTAGTCGTTCAACAAACACTAATTAAATGTCCACTGTATATCAGTCACTGTAACAGGTATTAGGATGCAAATGTGAACAAGGTAGATAGAATCTCTCTCCCCTTGGAGATTAGTGTGTGTTGCACCATGTGGCACATAGTAAATGCTCAATAACTTACTTTGAATTGAATTGCACGTGCTTATAGTTCTTCTACCAAAGAACTTTTGGCAGGTAACTTTTGACCTTTCTCAGACATCAAAGCCTTACACATGCAAAGCAGTGGACAGTAAAGTGGGCCATGAGGTACCCATCTACAATTTCAAGAGGTTCTTCAAACTTTTTTTTAATCTTTTCTTTTAGCGTTTATTTATTTGGCTGTGTCAGGTCTTAGTTGCAGCATGCAGGTTCTTCCTTGCAGCGCGAGGGCTTCTCTAGCTGTGTCGCACGGGCTCTAAAAGCACTTGGGCTTAGTTGCCCTGCAACATGTGGGATTCTAGTTCCCCAACCAGGGATCAAACCTGCATCCCCTGCACTGGAAGATGTCTTCTTAACCACTGGACCACTAGGGAAGTCCTGGTGCTTCAAACTTGACTTAATCAAAAACCAACTTGATCACATTTCCCAATCCTTCTTTACATGTCCCACATCTCTGTAAATGACACCATCATACACCTACTTGCCCCAGTCAAGAACCAGGGAGTCATACTGGATCAATCTCTTTTGCCATCTCACCCTCTTCTCTGCCCTCTCTCTCTCCTTTCTCTCTCCCTGTCATCACCAATGGAACAGTCTTGACAATTCCACTTCCTTAGCATCTCCTTCACCCTCCCCCATCTCTATTCCTCCTAACCCTGCCCGGTTTCTGGTCCTTATCATCTCTTACCAGCACTCCAAAGAACTATTCTCATGGGTCTCCTGTTTCCTTTGCAACCACATCACTTATCTCTTCCTGGCCCCAACCTCATGGATTTCCCTGAAATTTCAGCAGCATCCTGGAACTCTTGCTGCCTATTTGCCCAGAATGCCTACCTTCTCCCCAACTCTCCTCCATCTCTGCCAACCTGGCAGATGCCTACTTAAATTTCAAGACTCAGTTCAACTTGCTCCCCATGGAGTCTCTTCTGTCTCCCCAACATAAACTGACCCCTCCCTGCCTTGTGCTCCACATCCTATACAGAATTCATTCTTCACAGCAGTACACAGTTACATTTATTTTTTTATCATTTTGTTTCCCCCACCAGGCTAGGAACTCCTTGAGGGCACAAATTTCATATTCTTAATGCCTTGTGTATAATAAGGGCTTCCCAGGTGGCTCAGTGGTAAGAATTTGCCTGCCAATGCAAGGAGATGCAGGAAATGTGGGTTCTGTTCCTGGGTGGGGGAGGGGTGGAGGAGGAAATGTCAACCCACTCCAGTATTCTTGCTTGGAGGATCTCATGGACAGAGAAGCCTACTGGGCTACAGTTCAGAGGCTCACAAAAAATCAACATGACTGAGCACACATGCATATAATAGGTGCTAAGTAAACACTTTGTGAATGAATCCAGTAAACAAAAAAAATACTTTCCTATCTTTACCCTTCTTTTTTTGTGAAACAAGCAACCAGTCCTGGGGAATTTCCCTAGTGATCCAGTGGTTGATAAGAATCTGCCTGCCAATTCAGGACATGGGTTTGATCCCTGGTCCAGGAAGCTCTCACATGCTACACAGCAACTAAACCCGAGCGCTGCAACTAGTGAGCCTGCTCATCACAACTAGAAAGTAGCCCCCGTTTGCCTTCAACTAGAGAAAGCCTGCGTGCAGCAATGAAAGACCCAATGCAGCTAAAAATAAATAATAAATGATATTAAAAAATTACTAGCAATGCAAAGAGGCAAGAAAATATTACCAATAATCAGAAGAAAATAGAATCAATGGAAACAGACCAGATATGACAGAGATGATGGAATCAGAAGACAAGGGCTGTTAAACAACTACTCTAAGTATTACAATAAGATAATAAAGAGAGAATTAAAGATACAAAATAATCAAATGTAGATCGAGAGAAGATAAATATAACTACAATAAACATTTCACGAGACACATGGACTCACAGATTTAATAACACACTCTTCTGTGCATAATAGGATAATAGAGTGATCACAGTCTCAAACATTGCTAGTGGGGATGTAAATGGATATCATCCTTCTGAAGGGCAATTTGGTAACATCTAACAAGATCACAGGCTTCCCGGGTAGCTCAGACGGTAAAGCGTCTGTCTGCAATGCGGGAGACCCAGGTTCGATCCCTGGGTCAGGAAGATCCCCTGGAGAAGGAAATGGAAACCCACTCCAGTACTCTTGCCTGGAAAATTCCATGGATGGAGGAGTCTGGTGGGCTACACTCCATGGGGTTGCAAAGAGTCGGACACAACTGAGCAACTTCACTTCTTCAACAAGATCACAAGTGCACCTACCCTCTGAACCAGCACTAATGTTTCTGAGAATTCATTATTCAAATCTACTTGCACACAGGCAAAATAATGTGAGGGGAAGGTTAATCATCTCCTTGTCTGCTTTAGCAAAAGACTGGGGGAAAAAATCTAAATGTCCATCATTAGATGACTGCTTAAGTACATCATAGTAAATTTATTCAATGGAATATTCTACAGTTGTAAAAAGAATGAGGAAGTACTCTGTTCTGATATAGAAAGATTTCCAAAATACAAATTTAAAAGCCAAAATTAAGAATAGTGTGTTTAGTATGCTCTCTTTATATGCATTCATTTTGCTGGCTTGTCCATGAGAAACTCTAATCATATGAGAAATGAATACCATGGTCTCCAGGAAAGACGTGTGTAGGAACTAGAAAGATTGGAACAGGAAGAAGGTTTTCATTCTCTACCTTTCTATTTATTCTAAAAATTGAAGTGAAACTAAAGCAATTATAAGTGCTTAGAGACAGTAGGTATTAGTACTATCTTATAGGAAATGATTTGTCTTTAGGGGTCCAGAAACATAAAAATATCCATGACCTTTTCCCCACTAATTCTTCCTTGGAAATTTACTCTCCAGAAGGAATTCAATAGGGACTTCCTTGGTGGTCCAGTGGTTATGAATCTGCCTTCCAATCAATGCAGGGGATGTGGGTTCAATCCCTGGTGGAGGAACTAAGATCCCACATGCCACACAGCCAAAAAAAAAAAAGAAAGTTGAACTCATAGAAACCAAGAATAGAATGGTGTTTGCTAGGGGCTGGGGGATATATATATCTAATGTATAACACAGTGACTATAGTTGATAATGCTGCATTGTATGATTGAAATTTATTAAGAGAATAGAACTTTAGTGTTTGCACCAAAATAAATTTGTTGTTGTTGAGCAGCTCAGTCATGTCTGACTCTTTGTGACCCCATGGACTGCAGCACACCAGGCTCCTCTGTCCTCCGCTATCCATGGAGTTTGCTCAAATTCATGTCCATTGAGTTGGTGATGCTATCTAACCATCTCATCCTCTGCCGTTCCCTTCTCCTTTTCCCAAATAAATAAATAAATGATAAATATGTGAGATGATGGATGCGTTAACTCAATTGTGGGAATAACTTCACAACATACATGCATAATCAAATCATTACAGTGTACACTTTAAATCTATTAATATTAAAATTTTATTTATTGATTATATTTCAATAAAGCTGGAAAAAAATATTTGGGAGCCAAAGTACTCTTATGGGGGTTAGCCACTTCCATATTCTCTGATATAGCTTATTGTACATGTGTACCATTCTCTCATTTGCTTGCTAAATATGGCATGCTAGATTTTTTTCTTCATGCCAAAACAATTCACGTCCATTGCAGAAAATGTAGGTAATATGGATAAACAAAAGAGAAGAAAAAAATGATATGAAAATCACCCAAAATTCTACCACCCAGCGATGTTACCTTTTTGTACACTTCTTTTCCATGTAACCAGGGAGGAGACCTACAGTGCAAACTCCTCCGTCTAAAACAATTTCCCCTCTTACAGCCCCTGCCTTAGTTTATACCACGTAACTCCATCCCACAGGTCACCAGGATTAGACACCCTCCCTGTATTAGTCAGGGTTTAGTCAGGAAAGCAGACGCCACCCTGGGTTTTTCAAACCAAATAAAGGAAATTGGTTCCACAGGAAATGGAAAAGCTGAGAAGCCAAACACAGGATGGTGAGGAGACTGAAGGTTAGCAACTGGCCAGAAACAACTGCCGCTCTAGGCAGAAGGGATGGCAGGAGAAGGAGGTTTTATCAGAGCACAGAGTTCGGGGCCAGTCAGAAGGAGCCCGAAACCAAGGAGGGGGATTTCAGGGAGCTGGAATCACAGAGCAGGGTCTGTTTGTTGGGGAGAGGAGACTTCTTGGGAGAGAAGTAGCCACAGTCAAGGACCTCACAGGAAGAAAGAAAGGGGGGGAACTATCCCAGCCTTTTCTCCCCTCCTGTTCTCCAACCATCCGTCTTCCCTTGGCCGAACTTACCTAGAAGGCTCTGGGCTAAGGAGCCTGAGGAGTGATGGGGAAGGGGACAAGGGAAGGGGGATGGGAGTGAGTACAAATAGGCAACTGGCCAGCAATTGTCTAAAAGCAGCCAATCAATGGGTTAGCCACGCATCACCTATGTAGTATTCTTTATTTTTTAAGTTAATTAATTAATTTTGGCTGCATCAAGTCTTAGTTTCTGCTTGCAGGATCTTCCATCTTCCTTGTGGCATGTGGGGTCTTTAGTTGCAGCGTGTGAACTCTTAATTCCCACACCAGGGATCGAACCCGGGTCCCCTGCATTGGGAGCATGGAGTCTTAGCCACTGGACCACCAAAGAAATCCTACCTATGTAATATTCTTAGCAAAAAGGTTTAAGCTGAATCTAATCAAGAGGAAATAATCAGGCAAATCAAATTGAAAGAAATTGTGCAAAACAGCTGGCCTAGACTCTCCAGAAAGTCAATGTCACAAAAGATGAAAAACAGCCAGAGAACTTGTCTAAATTAAAGGACACTGGGGAAACATGAAAACTAATTTCTGTGTGTGCTCATTATTTGAATACTGGCTCCAAAAAAATCATATGTCAATTGTGGAAGTAGGAATCTGAGTAGCAGATTAGATTACAGTTGTATATAATTGCTAAACTTCTTGAGTGTGACTGTTTGACTGTGGTTATGCAGGAGAATGTCCTCGATCTCAGGAGATATACCAAAGTATTTGATATCTTCAACTGACTGCATACATATATACATGGAGAAAGAAAGTGTGATCAAGCAAATGTAGCAAATGATAAAATCAGTGACCCTAAGGAAAGGGTCTATAGACTTTCAATGTACTATACGTGTGTGACCATTCCAAAAGCTGAACAGTTTTCAAACCAAAAACTTAAGAAAAAAAATAGGCTTTGATCAGTGGCATAAGGTGAAAAAGATGAACTGAACCAATCAGTTCTTAGGAATTTGAACCTAAAAGCATAAAAAGAAACTGCTAGCTGCCAAGGGAGGCGGGTGCCCTGCGGAAGTGGCTGGCTGGTGGGATGGCACATGAAGAAGAGAATCCCACCTTTGAGGAAGAAAATGAAGAGATTGGAGGAGGTGCAGAAGGTAGACAGGGTAAAGGAAAGAGACTTTTTTTCTAAAGAATTAAGGTGTATGAGGTATGGGTTTGGAGATGACCAGAATCCTTATACTGAATCAGTAGATATTCTTGAAGACCTTGTCAAGGAGTTTGCTCATAAGGCAAAGTCAATTGGAGGAAGTCATGGTCGGGTACAAGTTGAAGATATGGTCTTCTTGATTCAAAAGGACCCAAGAAAGTTTGCTAGGCTTAAAGACTTGTTTGCTATGAATGACGATTTGAAACACGCTAGAAAAGCATTTGATGAAGCAAACTATGGATCTTGACACCTATGGCACTTTCTGAAGCTTCATTATCTTCTGGGGACACCATACTTAGTAACTATATTTTCCACAGTAAGATCCTGATACCTAACCATGTGAATGAAAAACGGAGAACCACAAAGTTTTCAGGCTTTATTTTCACATCTTCAATTTTACAGTGATATATGAGCATTCAATTGCCTGCCATTATATTACCATACTTGCATTACTTATTGGATTTTAATGACTTACATGTAAGTCAAAGTATCTTTGGTTCGCAAACCACTCAGTTTCTTCTGACTCTTGACCATGTCAATGATGAATTAATATTTATATATGCCATTAATTATAGTGGGCCATTGTAGGTTGTACTGTAGCTGTTTAATATGTGAAATCTAAATGGAACCTTTGACTTTGATAGCTAAGATGTGTTTCATGTATTTCTAAAGCTTTCAGACTACAGTAGTGTAAGTTATTAAAAGATAGTGAATTGGTTTGTGTTTCTTTTAAGGAGAAAATGATATTAGAAAATACAGCCTTTTGTAGGAATGTTTGTCTTAATATAATTTGTTTTAATACTCTTCTTTAGATAACAAGAGTGATTTAATTTTAATTTTTTGAGAAACTAAAAATATCCTATGAATGTTTCTGTATTGGATGATTTACTGGATTAAAAATCTTTGGGGTTTATAATACACTATTTGTCATATTTTAAAAGAACTCATTTCCCCAGGTCAGATTAAAACTTCTGAAAGTGCTTTCAGGAGCAGGAATGGCATTGCTGAAAAAGTTGATGGCAGGTAAGCATTTGGGGTCGTGTTTTATTAACGTATTTGTTAGTATTTATTGTGAAAACGTGTACTTGACTAAAACCATGTGTGGCTATGGAAACCACTTTTGTAGTTCAGGATATACAAATTTTGTGTGCATTTAGCTCATTGTATTATTCCTGCACTTAGCTTAAAGTAAGGGTTAAAATTGCATTTAAAGGGATCACTGGATACTACTATTTGTGAAACTGAATGTTTTGTGTGCCATTTATAAACATTATCTATGAATCAGTACTTAAGAAGATTTCACTTTCTTAACCTATTAATATAAGGAATAAAATATGAAAAATTAAAAAGATTAGTTAAAAAAAAGAAACTGCTAGTTAGCAATAAAGTTGTAGGTGACAGAAAAACATGGCTGGAGTTAAGTGAAAGAAAATGAAAGTTGCTCAGTCACGTTCGACTCTTTGCGACCCCATGGACTGTAGCCCACCAGGCTTCTCTGTCTATGGGATTCTCTAGGCAAGAAAACTGGAGTGGATTGCCATTCCCTTTTCCAGGGGATATTCCTGACCCAGGGCCATCTGAGCCACCTGCGAAATCCAGCGCAACAACAAACTAGGGAATTCCCCGACAGTCCAGTGGTTAAGACTCCGTGCTTCTGCAGCAGGGCAGCAGGTAGGATCCCTGGTTGGAGAACTAAGATCCTGCATGCTGCAAGGGCAAAAACAGAAACAAAATAAAAAGTCCAAACAAACTAAAATTATATGCAAATCAAAATTATGTGGTGGGAGAAATGGTACATAGCACTGTTTGAAAAACAGCAGCCAAGTATTCTTCCCATCTCTGTAAGCACATGCCAATTCCCCCATCGGGAGGTGAAGTCTATTTCTCCTGTCTGATATGAACTTGCTTTGACCAAAGAAATGCAGCAGAAGTGACACAGTGCCAGCTCTGGACCTAGGGCTGAAGGTGCCTGACTGCTTTATTCCTCTTGGAGCCTTGAGTCACCATGTAAAGAAGACCTGCTGGAGAGACTGGTCCAGCCAGCTCACAGCTATTTTAGACACCTTAGCTGAGAAGCCACACTTGTTAGTGAAGCCAGCATCATCCTCTAGCCCCAGTCAAGCTGACACAGCCAACATCTGACAGAGCAAGGATGAGCTGTCCCTGCCAATCCCTTCCTAAATCAGAGTATCATGAGCCAATAAATAAATGGCTATTGTTGTTTTAAGTTAAAGAATTTGGGGGAGGTTTACTATGTAGCCAATAGGGAACACAGCAGACAGTCAGGGACACAGAGATGCCTGTAAGGAGAGTGAAAAACTTTCTGAGTTTAATCATTCCAGGCCATTCCACTGGTAAACTCAAAACAACCCCCACTCCTTTCTTGAGTTAAATTAAGCAGGGGTGGGGAGGGATGGATTGGGAGTTTGGGATTAGCAGATGCAAACTATTATATAGAGAAGGGTCCTAAAGTATAGCACAGAGAACTATATGTGATAAACCTTAATGGAAAAGAACATGAAAAAATATATATATATATATATATATATATAACTGAATCAATTTGCTGTACTGCAGAAATTAACACAACAATGTAAATCAACTATACTTCAGTATATATATTTTTTAAATGAGTAAATTAAGCAGGTCTCTGTTCCCTGTAATAGAAAGAGCCAGACACAAATGTCCCCTCCTATCTTTTCTCTCTGCAGATGTTTTCAAAAGAGTCTGATGAATATCTCTTAGTTGTGCTTGTCCCCATTCATTTCCTTATTTATTAACAGCACCTCATTTTTTTCAATGGTTTGTTGTGAAATGCATCATCAAATAAAAGGGGGGATAAAATCATTCATGCAACCTAAATATAATTATAGTGTAAACAACCATCCACTAAGTTTGAAATATAAACAAAGCCAGTCTTTCCAAAGTCTCTGTTTACTCCTCAACTGCAGTCTTGTCTCTACCTCTCAGCACTAAACACTGTGATGACTTCTGCATTGATCATTTTCTCTTCATTTTTCCGCCTAGATATTCATCCCTAAACATGACTTAGTTTTGAAAATCTGAATAGCAAGCACCAGTGAAGAGGGTAAGGAAAGGGTGATGCTTCAACTGTTGAAGGAGATGAACTGAACTGTCTCTGGGTCATTGTCTGGGCTTCAGCTTCCCTGAGCATTTACGAGACTTTTATGGGAAAATCACTGAGTAAGACGATGAGTAACACTGGGCGTCAGGCTCAGCACCACTGAGACATGAGCAGTGCTGCAGCATGGGCCAGGTTTTAGGTGTTCGGCCAGGACAGAGTCAGAAGGAAAGGCTGTTCTGTATCTTCTGTTCACCAGGACTTGCCCTCCAACTCTTCCAAGAGTTCAAAGCAGAGCATTTTTAGACACTATCCACAGCAGGTCAGGCAGCAGGGCATGCAAGAGTGATCAGTGGGTTGATGAAGTTCAGAGAAAAATTTGGGCCAGACTCTCTGGGCATTTTGTCCTTGATTTAAAAGTCTGTATGAGAGTGGGGTGGGGGGTGGGGGCAATGGTGGTGGTGGCCCTTCACCATTTTGTCTCTCTCTGGGGTTGTACTGCTTCAATCTAATTTGTTTCCTTCCGCATCTAGCGCACAGCTGTCATCCTCAGATTGCCCATCATCCTCAGATTCCTTTCACCTTTCTCCTGTGTCAGATTCCTATTTATGGTATTCCATGCTGGAGGAGGAAATGGCAAACTACTCTAGTGTATTTGCCTGGAGAATACCATGGACAGAGGAGCCTGGCGGGCTACAGTCCATGGGGTCACACAGAGTTGGATACGATTGAGTGACTGAGCATGCATGCACACCTTCCTCTTGGTTTATCCTCTTGTTCAAAAAGCACAGCTTCCAGTAGCTTCTTCAGAAAGGATGCATGGGAGGGAAATGCATCCTTGAAATCTTGCCTATCTGAAAATGTCTTTATTATAATACCCTCAAATTTGACTGATAATTTAGTTAAGTGGAGAATTCTAGGTTGGAAATCATTCTGCTTTGATATTTTTTAAAAAATTTTGCTTTATTTATTTATTTTTTTGTCTGAGCTGAGTCTTCATTGTGGTGAATGGGTTTTCTCTAGTTGCGGCGTATGGGCTCAGTAGCCCTTCAGCATGTGGGATCCTAGTTCCCCAACCAGGGATTGAACCCAAGTCCCCTGTATTGGAAGGTGGATTCTTAACTCCTGGACCACCAGGGAAGTCCCTGCTTCAGTATTTTGAAGGCATTGCTCTGCCGCTTCCAGTGTTATTCCCTGAAGTATGAAAAGCCAAATCTAATTCCTGATCTCCATCTCTTTTTCTCTCTCAAAGATTTTTAAATCTCTCTAACCCTGTGTCCTGAAATTTCACGATGATGTGTCTGGCTGGGTGGGACTCTTTTCATCCTTTTTTCTGGGCATTCGAAGGACCCTTCAGTCTGGAAACTCATGTCCTCGAGCTTGATAAATTTTTCTGTACTGTTTTATTGATGGCTTAGACAGTAAAGAATCTGCCTGCAATGCGGGAGACCTGGGTTTGATCCCTGGGTTGGGAAGATCCCCTGGAGAAGGGAAAGGCTACCCACTCCAGTATTCTGGCCTGGAGAATTCCATGGACTATACAGTTGGAAAGAGTCGGACACGACTGAGCAACTTTCACTTTCACTTTTATCGATGACTACCTCCTTTAAATGTTCTCTGTTCTCTCTGTCTAGAGCGTCTATTATTCAAATATTGAACCTCCCAGGTTTATACTCTAATATTCTCATCTTTACTCTCCTATCCATCTCTTCACCTTCTTCAGGATTTTTCAAGTTTATCTTCCAACTCTTTTATTACATTTTTCAGGTCTACTATCTTGCCTTAATTTTTAAGGCTCTTTTTTATTCTCTTAATATTTATAATTATATAATCCTGTTCTTACAACAGGCCTCTCAGGTGGTTCAGTGGTAAAGAATCTGCCTGCCAATTTAGGAGACATAGGAGACTCCGGTTTGATCCCTGGGTCAGGAAGATCCCCTGAAGAAGGAAATGGCAATCCACTCCAGTATTCTTGCCAGGAAAATTCCATGGACAGAGGAGCCTGGTGGGCTATAGTCCATAGGGTCACAAAGAGTTGGACGCGACTGAGTGAGCAGGCATACGTGTTCTTACAACATGAATCTGATATATTCTCTTATCTTTAAGAATTTATTAGTGAGAGATTTTTAAAGTATTTATACCCCTGTACCCTGTGTGGTTGTTTTGCCGTGTTTTTTTCTTTTGTTTTTAACTCTTACCTTCAATGTCAGAAGCAGCATCTGATTCTTTTGCAGGGAACTTGCTTCCACTCACATTTTCAACCCATACAAGTGGACTTACCATTTGCTAATTCTTTTGTCCTGAATAACATACTTAACTTGCCTGGCCTTTAGTTTCTTCATCACGCAAATGAGGATGATGATAAAATCTATTTTATTGGGGTTGTTGAGGATTAAGTAACATTATACAGAGGACACTGATTAAGTGCCTTTTCAAGCTTGGGAAGTCTAAATTGTCCAAGGTTACACATCTAATCATAGAAAACTCAGACTTAGATTTATGATTTGACACATAATTAGTACTCCATAAATTTTACTATTATGTAATAACAGTTTAGAAGAGAGGAGCACATGATCCAAGCCTGGCCAAAGAGATTCAGCACTGGGATTGTTACTGGGATGATTTGAAAGGAAAGACTCTTTTCTTATTAGGTTATTAAATTGATAAAACACCATCCCAGAGCTGCTACTAGCCTTCTGTGATGGTTAATGTTTTATGTCAAATTGACTAGGCACTGGATGCCCAGGTAGCTGGTTGAACCTTATTTCTGGGTGGTCCGTGAAGGTGTTTCCAGAAGAGACTAGCATTTGAATGAGTGGGCTGAGTAAAGCAGAAGGCCTTCCCCAATGTGGGTGGCCTTATCCAATCCACTGAGGGCTGACTAGAACAAAAAGATGTGAAGAGGTTGCACTCTGCCTGACTGTTTAATTTGTCCTCAAGCATTCCTAGTCCCCTAGCCTTCAAACTCAGACTAGAACCTATGCCATCAGCTCTCCAGCTCTCTGGCCTTTGATGCACCATCAGCTCTCTTTAGTCTCCAGCTTACAGATGGCAGATTATGGGACTTCTCAGCCTCCATAATCACATGGGCCAGCACCTTATAATAAATCTCTTTCTAGTATTCATATTCACATATAATTTATAACAATATATAATTTAAGATTCCCTAATTTGTACAGATAAAAATCTGAGGACCATGTAGGAATGGATAATAAGAGTGTGAGATGATAGTGGAAGGAACATAAAGTTGATCAGGCCAAATTTATTGCTATGGGCTCACTAAGCAGAGATTCTGCATTTAGTCTGCAGCTTGGGAAGTTAGAAAGGGCTCTGACAGTTAGGCTGATTGGCTGAAACATGGGCCAAAAGGGGGTGGGGTGGGGGCGGGGGCGCAGTGAGTGAATTGGAAATGCTGAACCCGCCTTGGTTGAATGTGGAGGAAAGGATTCAAAGGATTAGGGAGATGGGAATGTTACAGGGGATCTGTCATTTATGGCTTACCCACCTGGGAGGGTCTGGAAGACAGCACCACTGCTACTGTGAGAAGTGAACTTGTGAGGGGAGCCTCCTCAGAGCCTGGAGGAGCTCTGAGATTGCTCTTCCCTATTGGCCAGACCTCCCCGTGGGAACTGCAGCCAGTGAACTGGGAAACCTAAAGGCGATGGGAATAGGAGACCCAGGTTCGATCCCTGGGTCAGGAAAATCCCCTCAAGAAGGAAATGGCAACCCACTCCAGTATTCTTGCCTGGGAACCCACGGACAGAGGAGGCTGGCGGGTTACAATCCAGGGGGTCACATAAGAGTCAGACACGACTTAGTGACTAAACAACAACAACAAAAGGTGGCAGGAGTAACCAGACTCCAGGATGGCAAAGACCAAGCGGTAGCATGCAACTGCCCAAAGGCAAGATGGGCTTGATCACCATAATGGATAGCAGAGTCAAAGTAGTAATCAGAAGTATTAATCAGACTCTCGCTGACATAGTTGGATGGTTGATGATGGTGTTCCAGAAGTGAAACAGATAGGAAGCCTATTAAATTTGTTCTGTATAAGCAAAAGAATTCCAGGTCAAGTGAACAAAATGTTAACTGGAATAATGGTTCGACAGTCAGTTCCCAGACTTGAGCCAGTTTACAGACCCAGAACCCCTTGAATGAAAGGGAGGCCAGTCCCCTTGAGGAAGGACCCTGGTATGCTACCCAAAATTTATGCTGTTGATCTTTCTCCCAGCCTTCCCCTAAGGGGACCTATAGCTTTTACCAGAGTAACTGTGCATTGGTGGAAAGAAAACAATCAGACTTTTCAAGACTTTGGGGCATTGGCTCTGAACTGAAATTAATTCCAGGAGACCCAAAATGTCATTATGAACCCACCAGTCAGAGGAGAGCCTGATGTAAGACAAGAGATCAATGAAGTTTTAACTCAGGTCTGTCTCATAGAGGTTCAGAGGCCCTTGAACCCATCTTGTAGTTATTTCCTCAGTTCCAGAATGCTTAATTGCAATAAATATGCTCAGAAGCTAGCAGAATCCCCTCACTGGTTCCCTGAACTGTGAAATGCTAGCTAGTATGGTGGAAAAGGCCATGTAGAAGCCCCCAGAGCTGCCTCTACATAGGAAGGTAGTAAACCAAAAGCAATACTGCATTCCTGGAGGTATCACAGAGATCAGTGCCACCATCAAGGACGTCAAGGATAAAGGGGTGTTGATCCCCACCACATCCCCATTCAACCTGCCTTTCTGGTCTGTGCAGAAGATGGGTCCTGGAGAATAACAGTGGATTATCGTAAGCTTAACCAGGTGATAACTCTGATAGCAGCTACTGTACCAAAGGTGGTTTCTTTGAGCAAAGTAACACATCTCCTGGCACCTCACCTGCAGCTACTCATCTGGCAAATGCCTTTTTCTTCACCTCATCAAGCACTCTGCTTTAGGTGGCACTGCCAACAATAGACCTTTACTGTCCTACCTCACGGAGAAGGCAATGGCACCCTACTTCAGTACTCTTGCCTGGAAAATCCCATGTATGGAGGAGCCTGGTAAGCTACAGCCCATGGGGTTGCTAAGAGTCGGACACGACTGAGCGACTTCACTTCCACTTTTCACTTTCATGCACTGGAAAGGAAATGGCAACCAACTCCAGTATTCTTGCCTGGAGAATCCCGGGGACGGCGGAGCCTGGTGGGCTGCTGTCTATGGGGTCGCACAGAGTTGGACACAACTGAAGCATCTTAGCAGCAGCAGCAGTCCTACCTCAGGGATATTTCACCTCTCTAGCCTGATGTCATAATTTAGTTCACAGGAATCTTGATCACCTTTCCCTGGGGCTTCCCTGGTGGCTCAGACAGTAAAGAATCTGCCAGCAATGTGGGAGACCCAGGTTCAATCCCTGGGTCAGAAAAATCCCCTGGAAAAATGGATTTTATTCCTTTATGGCAACTCACTCTGGTATTCTTGCCTGGAGAATCCCATGGACAGAAAATCCTGTCAAGCTACAGTCCATGGGGTTGCAAAGAGTCGGACACGACTGAGCAACTAACACTTCACACACTTCCTTTCCACAAGCTATCACTCTGGTGCACTACACTGACATTATTCTAGTCAGACTAGTGACTGGAGCACTAGTGAGCAAGAAGTAGCAATTACTCTACACTTGGTAAGACTCTTGCCAGCCAGAAGGTGGAAAATAAACCCAACAAAAATTCAGCGAGTAGAAAGTAGTTATCAATGTTACCAGCCACATGGCTAGTCAGAGAAATGAGGATTGTTAATTCATAGAGGTTTCCTTCTTATTTTGTTATGATTGTGTGTGAGTTCCCTTTTCTTTCCTCTCTTATTTCCTTATTATGTAACATAAGATGTACTGAGTTGAGATCATAGTATTTAAGTATTATTAATTCTACATCATACTGTTTAAGTTAGAGGATAACAAGGAGAGTAAACATCACTCAGGGGCTTTATCTCCTCTTCTGAGGAAGGGGCTAGTGCATTTTCAGTTGTATTGTGTCCAGTGGAACTTAACCTTTGTTATTCTTTACTTGGAGATTAGTATGGTTTAAGGAGATACATATGAGCGTCAGCTTAACAGGGGGTGGACTTGTGATGGTTAATTTTATGTGTCAACTGGATTGGGCCACAAAGGTGCCCAGACAGCTGGCTACAAATTATTTCTGGGTGTGCCTGAAGGTGTTCCAAGAGGAGATTAGCTTTTGAATTAGTGGACTGAGGAAAGAAGACGGCCCTCCCCAGTGTGGGTGGGGCTCATCAAATCCACTGACAGCCCAATAGAACAAAATGGTGGAGGAAGGCTGCATTCACATTCCACCTGATCCTTTGAGTCGGGACTTCAATCTTTTGCTCTCAGCAGTTTGGGTTCTTGGGCCTTCAGACTCAGCCTAAAGTCTATACCGTCAGCTCTCTGGCTGTCAGCCTTTGAATTACACCATCAGCTTTCTGGGTCCCCTTGGCTCTGTTTATCTGGAGAAAACTGACTACTACACTCTCTTTAACAGCTCTCAAGGAGAGTCTATGTGAAAGTAAAACCAACACAAAATAAGAATTAAGAGGTGGAAACAGATTACTCATGATGACGTGAGTGCCCAGATCCAACCTGCCTGAGGTATTACGCGCCCTGACTTTCTAGTGCTATGAATCAATACATTTCTTTCTCTGAAGCCACTTTTAGTTGAGTTTTCATCACTTGCACAGACAAATTGCAACACAATGAGAACATACCATTTTGAACTTATGTATTTCACTTAATGTACCATTACCATATTTTCATGTTATTAAAATTATACTCCAACATTATTTTCTTTGAAGACGCTTGCTCCTTGGAAGGAAAGTTATGACAAACCTAGACAGCATATTAAAAAGCAAAGATCTCACTTTGCCAACAAAGGTCTGTATAGTCAAAGCTATGGTTTTTCCAGTAGTTATGTATGGATGTGAGTTGGACCATAAAGAAAGCTGAGTGCCGAAAAATTGATGATTTCGAGCTGTGGTGCTGGAGAAGACTCTTGAGAGTCCCTGGCAAGGAGATCAAACTAGTCAATCCAAAGGGAAATCAACCCTGAATATTCATTGGAAAGACTGATGCTGAAGCTGAAGCTCCAATACTTTGGCCATCTGTTGTGAAGAACTGACTCATTGGAAAAGACTCTGATGCTGGGAAAGATTGAAGACAAAGGAGTAGGGTGCTGCAGAGGATGAGATAGTTAGATAGCGTCACCGACTCAATGGACATGAATTTGAGCAAACTCCCAGAGATAGTGGAGGACAGGGAAGCCTGGCGTACTGCCATCCATGCTGTCGCAGAGAGTCGGACACGACTTAGTGACTGAACAATAACAACAAATCAGAACTAAGAGACACTCAACAATTTCCACACAAGTTTTAACCCTCACTGTTGAGATACTTTTTTTTTCCCCAACCCTTTCGAGTATTTTTGAGGCTCCACCTTCGTGAAGATTGCCCCCAGACTCAGGAAGAACAAGCAGGTAAATCCTTCAAACAGACAGAAATGACAGCAGTGATAGCCACCTAACTCCATGTGTGAATATCTATCCATAACTGTTCTGTTATTGGAGACACGGCGGGGGGGGGGGGGGGCGGGGAGGGCAGGTTCAAGGGAAACTCCCTTTTATTCTTGAATAGCAACAATCAAGTTTAAGTAAGCAAAGCTGAACAGGATTTATACTCAAAGCTCAAGTAGGAATTCTGCAAGCAACAAAGTTCTTCCTTTGTTGCGACATTTATCTTTTGCAAGGAGAGTAGAACTTTGTGGTTATTTGTTTAACATGTAGTCTGTCATCGCCATCTTCTCCAGAAAGAAGAAAAAAAAACAATTTTATGACTAATGTCAGGGAGTTTTTCTGCTTATAAACAGGAATTTAAACAGTGTTTCCTGAGAGTCATAGAGTAGGAGTATTTTGAGTACCGGTCCCACAAATCCACTTAAACCAGCTTACATTTGTGAAGGAAATTGTATTTTAAGGACCTGGAGTTAGCCACAGAACTCAAGGGCAGAGATCTGGCTGGTCCTCAAAAACAGGCTCAAGAGTTTGGAATCAGGGACTAGAGTGCTTCCGGAGACACCAGAAGTCCTGTTTATCTCATCAGTCTGAGCTGAAGTCTCAGCCTTACTTCCAAATTCCTGGGAAGGACTGTCCAGCCACAGTCAGGTACTTATCTCTAAGGCAATCAACCTCACCCAAGAAAAGGGTGTGAACCTGAGGATTGGGGGAGGTCAAATTCCCAGATACCTGGCATTGGGAGCAGTGCAATAGATAAATGAGTCCTTCGGGTGACTCAGAGCCCCTAAGCCTCACAGAAGAAAAAGCTTGTAGTTCAGTCGCTAAGTTGTGTCTGACTCTGTGACCCCATGGACTGCAGCATGCCAGGCTTCCCTGTCCTTCACTATCTCCTGGAGTTTGCTCAAACTCATGTCCATTGAGTCAGTAATGCCATCCAACCATCTCATCCTCTGCAGCCCCCTACTCCTTTTGCCTTCAATCTTTCCCAGCATCAGGGTCTTTTCCAAAAAAAAAAGCTTAGAGGAGGGAACAAAAATGGGGAAGGGGCAGACTTCCTGATTTGGTCAAATATTCTAGACATTCCCTTTTGGGTGGAGGAGGCTGGATTGAGTCCTGGCATCCTGGCTATCTCCATATTTAGCAACCAGGTGCAGGCAGTGCCCCCTGGGTCAGGATTCTGACCATGGCCATCTTCTCTTCACATAACCATCCTTGGCAAAGCTCATCTATTTCCAATGCCTTGAAACACCATCTATATGTTGACTGTTGTTGTTTGGTTTCTAAGTCATGTCCAAATTTTGCAACCATGGACTACAGCACACCAGACTCCCATGTCCTTCACTACCTCTCGGAGTTTGCTCAAATTCATGTCCACTGAGTTGGTGTTGCCATCCAACTAACTCATCTTTGGTCGTCCCCTTCTCTCCTGCCCTCAATCTTTCCCAGCATCATCAGGGTCTTTTCCAATGAGTTGGCTCCTCATATCAGGTGGCCAAAGTATTGGAGCTTCAGCTTCAGCATCAGTCCTTCTAATGAATATTCAGGGCTGATTTTCTTTAGGATTGACTGGTTTGATCTTCTTGCTGTCCAAGGGACTCTCAAGAGTCTTCTCCAGCACCACAATTCTTCCAGTTGATGAAAGCATCAATTCTTCGGCTCTCAGCCTTCTTTATGGTCCAACTCTCACATTGGTACATGACTATTGGAAAAACCATAGCTTTGACTGTATAGACCTTTGTTAGCAAAGTGATGTCTCTGCTTTTTAATATGCTGTCTATGTCATAGCTTTCCTTCCAAGGAGAGTCTTTTAACTTCATGGTTGCAGTCACTGTCCGCAGTGATTTTGGCACCCAATATTTTGACAGCAGAGTCATCCATATAGCAGGACATAAGCCTAGAGGCACTGGGAGCCAACACATATGAAAACCTTCTGGGAATGGATCCAGCCATGAGAATCCTAAATAATTCAGATTAATTGGCTTTGGTGTGGTAAATGAACCAGATGCAGGTCAGAGGAGGTGGAAAAAGGTGGACAAATTAGGGTCCTGCTGCAATAGCCCAGACAACTTCAACAGGGGGAAAAAGATCATGGAGATGCAGGGATACTAAAGAATTCAAGAGACATTTAAGAGATAAAATAAACAAGGCTTAGAAAAGGGGAGGAGACAAGAGTAACTTCTAGATTTTGACATGCATAACTAATATCTCATGAAAATGATTCAGAGGTTGGGAACACTGGAATAGGATCAGGTTTTGGGAGGAAGATCATGAGTTCAAGTTGAATGTATTGAGACTGATGAGTCTTTTAATATTGAAAAGATGATACACAGCAGGCAACTGTGTACAGGGAACCTTGGTGGAGAGGTATGGGCTGGAGGTATAAATGTAATCTTGTTAAAATTAATTTATTTTTAATTGGAGGATAATTGCTTTACAATATTGTGTTGGTTTCTGACATATATCAACATGAATCAGCCATATATATATATATATATGTATATATATATATATATATATATCTTCTCCCTCTTGAACCTCCCTGCCACCTCCCACCCCATCCCATCCCTCTAGGTTATCACAGAGTACCGGTTTGAGCTCCCTGTGTCATACAGTAAATTTCCACTGCCTATCTAATTTTACATATGGTAATATGTATGTTTCAATGCTACTCTCTCAATTCGTCCCACCCTCTCCCTTCCCCTGCCGTCCGTGTCCACAAGTCTGTTCTCTATGTCTGCATCTCCACTGCTGCCCTGCAACTAGGTTCATCCGTAGCATCTTTCTAGATTCCATATGTATGTGTTAATACATGATATTTGTCTTTTTCTTTCTGACTTACTTCATTCTGTATAATAGGCTCTAGGTTCATCCACCTTATTAGAACTAAGTCAAATACATTGCTTTTTATGGCTGAGTAATATTCCATTGCGTATATATACCCCAGCTTCTTTATCCATTTATCCGTTGATGGATGTCTAGGCTGCTTCCATGTCCCGGCTACTCCACATAGTGCTGCGATAAACACTGGGGTGCATGTGTCTTTTTAAATCATGGTTTCCTCAGGGCATATGCCCAGCAGTGGGACTGTTGGATCATATGTAGTTTTATTCCTAGTTTTTTAAGGAATCTCTATACTATTCTCCATAGTAACTGTATCAATTGCTGGCGAGGGTGCAGAGTAAAGGGAACCTTCTTGCACTGTTGGTGGGAATTAAAACAAAATGTAATCTTAATCCTTGTCGTCATGCAGTGCTCTAGTCCACCCCCGACTTCCATCAGAGCCCCTTGACCATGTTGCCTAATTCACTGGTCTCCTCCAATCTACTGACATGGAAACTACAGTGAATGGTTCGGAATGTCACTCCCCAGTATGGAATCCTTTCCATTAATTTCATGATAGAATTTCCCAGCAGGGCACAGATTCTTGGTATTTGCCTGACTACATCAGACTGGACACAATAGAAGGTCAGATAATAATCAACCTGACACTGGTATAAAAGGGAAGGATTCAATAGGGCACAATAAAAAAATCTCTTTATTTCTTTTTTTTTTTTAATGTATATATAGGGCTTCCCTCATGACTCAGCCTGCCAATGCAGGAGACCCGGGTTTGATCTCTGGTCCAGGAAGATTGCACATGCTGCAGAGCAACTGAGCCCATGCACCACAACTACTGAGCCTGTGGTCTAGGACCTGGAAGCCCAACTACTGAGCCCACTTGATGGTGCCCTAGTGCCAGTGCTCTGCAACGAGAGAAGCCACTGCAATGAGAAGCCCACATACCACAACTAGAGAGTAGCTCCTGCTCTCCATAATTAGAGAAAGCCTGTGCAGCAATGAAGACCCAGTACAGTCAAAAATAAATTTAAAAAATTATTTTCAAATATGTATATATAAATCCCATTTTGTTTTTTTAATTTTATTATTTTAAAATTATTTTTATTTATTTGGCTGTGCCAGGTCTTGGTTGCAGCATGAGAATTCTTATTAATCGTTGCAGCATGTGGGATCTAGTTCCCTGACCAGGGATTAAATCTGGGCCCCCTGCATTGGGAGCACAAAGTCTTAGCCACTGGACCACCAGGGAATCCCCAAATCTCTTTCTTCTTAACCTTCCACTGTTCTCAGACCTGCTGTGTAGTATCTCCCTTCTGGACCTCTGGATTATATTACCACCTGTAGCTTTCTTTTAAATTGTTATCAAAACATAAGATACATATAGAAAAGTATACATATCATGTATATACAGTCCAGTGAATTTTCATAAACTGAATAGACTTGTATAAGTAGCATCTGAGATCCTATAGCTGTTGTGTTACTTTGGCTGTTGGAATTAGGATATTTCAGATATTAAAAGGCCTAGTCTAATCTATTACTAAATTTGCATTTCTCATCCAATTCAAAGCATATTCACTTCCTCCTAGTTCAGGTTTGAGACTCAGAAACCGTACAAAAAGGAAAATGGAGGGAGTAGTCTATAACTTTAAATATTTTCTTTCTGGTTTTTCCCTTCCTTCCTCTCACCTACCTATACTGCTCTGGCTTCTCCAGAATCAGGATGAGGAAAAGGATGAAAGGTGAAAGAGCAAAGATCAGGTACCTTTCTGTGTACCTCCCCAATCTCCAGATGGTGTAACTCAAATTATCCCAAGAATTCTTTCTCCACACTTTCCTCATATCCAGGAAGCAGCACAAGGCAGCCTCCTTTTTGTGGCTCAACCAGCATCCACCTAGGAAGGAGAGGGGGGATCCTCTTTGAAAGCACCCCAAGCCTTACTTTTATTTTTTGGCTGGCTGCATCATACAACATGTGAGATCTTAGTTCCCTGACCAGGGATCCAACCTGCACCCCCTGCTTTGGAAGCATGGAGTCTTAACCACTGGATAGCCAGGGAAATCCCAAAAGCACCCCAGGTTTTTACAAATGGTTCTTTCCATACCACCTAACCTGGCTACACTAGGCCACCAACTCTTCAACAAAATGACTGCACACTTTCTTCCTGATTAGTCCCTTTCTTCTATTAAATATAGATTGGTATCAAAGAATTACAATTCATAAGTACAAAAGCAAGAACAGAACATCACCGTTTTGTAATCCCTGATGAAGCAACAGATCTAGGTAATAGCCGTAACAACTAGTAAAATTATTAGGTAAATGGTCAACATGGCACTCTACAGTAGATGGATCAAGCTGATAACTTACTGTTATTACATATTAATATATGTTAATTTATTGAATAGCAACATATATATAGTGTGTGTGTTTGATTGCTAGCAGTATATCGGCATAAGGATAGATGTATAAATCACTGGAATAGAGTACAGATATAGACCACATATATACAGTCAATTGATCATGAGCAAAGATTCTGAGGTAATTTAGGACAGTTTTTTCAACAAAAGATTAGTCTTCTCAACAAAAGGTCCTAGAATAATTGGATGTGTGTGCATGCTCAGTCATGTCCAACTCTTTGCGACCCCATGGACTGTAACCTGCCAGGCTCCTCTGTCCACGGAATTTTCCAGGCAAGAATACTGGAGCAGGTTGCCATTTCCTTCTCCAGAGTATATTCCCAACCCAGGGATCAAACCTGTGTCTCTTGCATCTCCTGCATTGGCAGGCAGATTCTTCAGCACTGAGCCACCTGGGAAGCCCAGAATAATTGGATATCCTTATGCAACCCACTTCAGTCTTCTTGCCTGGAGAATTCCATGGATAGAGAAGCCTGGCAGGCTACACCCTATGGGGTCACAAAGAGTCGGACACGACTAAGCAACTAACATACACACACACACACACACACACACACACACACGATGCAAAAGAATGGATCTCAACTCTTACCTCACACCATACACAAAAATAACTCAAAATAAATTATAAGCTTCAGTAATAACTGAAACTATAATATGTTTAGACAAAAACATAGGAGAATTTTTAAATTTTGATTTGGGTAAAGTTTTCTTAGGTAAGACAAAAAACGTATCAACTATGAAAGAAAAAAACTGATAAACCAGACTTCATCAAAATTAAAAACTTCAAAAGACACTATTAAGACAATGAAGATGCCACCGCCGAGACCAAGATGACCACAAGAATCGCAGCCTTCCTTAAGAATGTCTGGGCCAAGGAACCAGTGCTAGTGGCATCCTTCACCATTGGGGGGCCTCGCTGTAATTCTGCCCGCACTCAGTCCCTACACCAAGTACTCACTCATGATCAACCAGGCCACACCCTACAACTACCCAGGGAAAGGCCCCCTCCCCAATGGCACCAAATAAATATGTGAAAACTACACACACACACACACAAAAGAAGACAATGAAGAGACATGCCACAGACTGGGAGAAAATATCTGTAAAACATATATCTAATAAAAGAATTGCATCCAGAATATATAAAGAACTTTTACAATTCCATAATAAGAAGACAAACAACACAATAAAACAAAATAGGTCAAATATTTTAACAGACACATAACCAAAGAAGACATATGAATGGCACACAAGCATATGAAAGGATGTTCAAGATCATCAGTCACCAGGGAAATGCAAATTAAAACCGGAATGACTAAACCTTAAAAGACTGTCAATACCATATGTCGGTGAGGATGCAGAGCAACTAGAACATTGCTGGTGGGAAAGTCAAATGGTACAACTACTTTGGAAAACAATTTCACAGTTTCTTATGAAGTTAAACATATAATTACCATATGACTCAGCAATTTCACCCCATGTGTTTATCCAAGAGAAATGAAAACATGTGTCCACACAAAGCCTTGATGATGTATATTCATAGAAGCATTAAATCATGTTCAAAGCAGAATTATTCATAAAGCCCCAAATTGGAAACAATCCAAACATACATCGACAGGTAACTGAATAAACCAATTGTGGTTATTTCTATAGAATAGATTATTACTCAGGAAAAAAAAAGTGTCCAAAAAAAGGAATGAATTGAAGATGAAATAGATACACTTCCTCCTCTACTTCCCACTAAGTACAGCTAAAAACTATGAACATCATACATAAGAAAAAAAAATTAAGAAGACTCTAAAAGGTAGAGATAATAAGACAGACCAGCTAGGCACCTTGGGAACATCATGGCAGTGAGTTTCCTGGATTTTCTTTTTGCCTCACATAGCTCAGTCTGGACGCTGGAGAAGCTACCAACCTGGAACACCAATGAGCACAAGCAAAATAATCCCCAAGAAATCTATCTGGTCAAAAGAATAGAAAAGGGGCAAATGAGCAAGACAAAAACCTCCTTCCTTCCTTCCTATTCCAGCCAGACACCATGGGAAGAACCATAGCCCCATCACCATTCCTATCAGCTGAATGAGGAACCTAGACTGCCACGCTTTTTCTTTTTTTAAAACATTTATTACTCATTTATTTAGCTGCACCTGGATCTTAGTAGTGGCACATAGGATCTTCAATCTTTGTTGCAGCAGGTGGGTTCTGTAGTTGTGGCATTCAGGATATTTATTTTAGTTGTGGCATGTGAACTCTCAGGTGCGGCATGTAATATCCAGTTCCCTGACTAGGGATTGAATCCAGGGCCCCTGCATTGGAAATGTGGAGTATTAGCCACTGGACCACCAGGGAAGTCCCTAGACTTCCATTCTTGCCTGGCTGTAACAAGGTACCTCTAATAGGTACTGCTGGGGTGGTATGGGAGAAGACGTGGTAGAGATCTAGGACTTTCATCCCTACTTGGTATTGATGGAGCCTCCCTTCACAAGGTGATCACAGACTCCCATCCCCACCCAGTGATAACAACGTGCTACTCCCACTCCCCACCAGACTCAGAGGAGGCCAAGGGCATTGGTAGAGTAGATTAAAAAACATGACTCAGGGACTTCCCTGGCGGTCCAGTGGTTAAGACTTCGCCTTCCAATGCAGGGGGTGAGGGTTCGATCCCTGGCAGGGAGTTAAACCCCACATGCCTCCGGGCCAAAAAACTAAAACATAAAACAGAAGCAATCTTGTAACAGATTCAATAAAGACTTTAAAAATGGTCCACATCAAAAAATATCTTAAAAAAAAAAAAAACATGACTCAACTAGATGCAAGAACACTATGCTGAGTGACAAAAAAAATAAGCCAGTCTCAAAAGGCCATATACTATTCATTCCATTTGTATCATATTCTAGAAATGACAAAATTACAGAGATGGAGAACAGATTCGTTGGTCGCCAAGGGTCAGGGATGTTGAGGGGAGGAGGGAGAATGTAAAACCAGGGAGAATGAGTGCGTGCGTGCTCAGTCATAGCTGACTCTTTGTGATCGAACCCTAGCATCTCCTGCATTGGCAGGAGGATTCTTTACACTACATCACCTGGGAAGCCCCGAAACTGGGAGACCTCTGGGTTAAGGGAACAGTTATGTATCTCACTTACAGTGGTGGTTACACAAATCTTCACATATGATGAAATGGTAGACAACTATACATACCTATTGTACCAGTGTTAATTTCTGGGTTTTGATCTTGTACTATAGTTAACATTAAGGACCTCTTTGCAGTTTCCTGTGAACCTATAAGTATTTCAAAATAAAAGGTTTTTAAAAAGGAATGAACTAATGATACCCATAATAAAGTAGACATCACAAAGACATTATGTTGAGTGGATAAAGCTATATATATATGTGTGTGTGTGTATGTGTGTGTGTGCATTTTTTTAAATATGATTCCATTTATATAACTCTAGAAAAGAGAAATCTAATCTATGGTGACTGAAAGCAAACCAGTGGTTGCCTGGGGCTAAGGAGGTTGACAGGTGTGGGGCACAAAAGAACATTTTAGGTTAATAAAAATGTTCCATATATTTATGTGGTCACAGATAGAAGGTCAAAACTCATGGGAATTTACACTCAAAATGAATGCATTTTATCGTACCTAAACTATTCCTCATTAAAGCTGATTTAAGATCACAATAAAATGAAAGAAGATTATCAAATCAAAGAAAAAAGAAAATATTTTAATGTACAGTAAGATATTAAATTTTATGTTTTCATTATAAAATATGGCATTTTTTTGGCCATTTGAGTATAAGATAGATGAGAAAGTCACATCCAATTGTAATACCCAATATTTACATAAAAGCCTTGCTAACACTGACACTTTACATAGATCTTCCAGGTAACATTCGAACATTGTATACCCTCAGATCATCCTCAAAGACTGAGAGCTGGAGCCTTCAAGGCACGTATGTTGATCAATTACTTCACTAGCTGTGTATGGTGTAGCCCACCTGAAGCCAGAAAGTGACCACAGTTGCACAAATATAATGGAGGGGAAGTGATGCTTCAGTATAAGGGTTTCTTACTATAATCCACTCTGATTATGAGACAGAGAGGGTGAGATCTAGCCACCGCCTGAAACAGTCAACAGTGCACAGAAGTAAAGAGTCACCACCATATAACCCCAGAGACAACCCTCAATTTAAAACTTTTCAAACAAACTGCAAATTATTGACAACAAAATTTCTACACTACCTTCACAGTTTTCCTGTAAATCTAAAACTATTATAAAATTAAAGTTTATCTTATTTTAAAAAGAACTTAAGTAAGTAAGTGAAGTCGCTCAGTTGTGTCCAACTCTTTGCAACCCCATGGACTGTAGCCTACCAGGCTCCTCTGTCCATGGTATTTTCCAGGCAAGAATACTGGAGTGGGTTGCCATTTCCTTCTCCAGGACAGCTTCCCGACCCAGGGATTGAACCCAGGTCTCCCACATTAAGCAGACGCTTTACCATCTGAGCCATTAGGGAAGTCCAAAAAAAAAGAACTTATTCCTTTATAAAATAACCCACTGAACTTTATATACAAATACTGTTGATACTGCTACCTAAGCAGGAGTTGTGACATTTTTGAAACATGAATCAGTGAAACCTTCATGACGTCACCAGCTTTACATGCTGCTTTTTGATGTTAGGTAGAGACAACAAAAGTGTTCACAGATGAATGCTCTAGAGTGGATTTGTGGAAGAGAGACTTAGAAAACCACACTCAAAATACACCCCCCGAAACCTATCAGTTAACTATTGCTGCTGCTCATAAAAATGCTTTTAGATGCCAGGAACGATGGAAAAGATAACCAATACTACTATAAAACTAACATAAACTTGTTGACCAGTGGACAGTTGCTCTCTGCCTATTGATGAAAAGATCTGGAATAATAACTGTCAACAAATACAAATTGAATGAGAGAGGCCACATTAAGGAGACCTACTTTTTTCTTTACTGAAGTATGGTTCATTTACAATGTTATGTTAATTTCTGCTACACAGCAAAGTGATTCACTTATACATAAAATGTATTCTTTTTCATATTCTTTCCCATTAAGGTTTATCAGAGGATACTGAATATAGTTCCATGTGCTATACAGTAGGGCCGTGTTGTTTATCCATCCTATAAATAATAGTTTGCCTCTAACCCCAAACTCCCAGTCCTTCCCTCTCCCACCCCCGCTCTTGGCAGCCACAAGCCTGTTCTCTACATCTGTGAGTCTATTTCTGTTTCAAAGATACACTCATTCGTAAGGAGACTTACTTTAAAGTAGCTCATCTAGGCCAGCTGGTGGACAGAACTGTCCTGCCACCCCTCCGAAGCTAGGCAGGTAGGCACTGGAACAAAACCCACCCCCTCCAAAAAAAATACCTACCACAGTTGTTCAGAAAAAAAAAAAAAAACCACCCAGAATTTCTACTGCCAGTTATATATAGGAGGAAAGAGGAAATATTAAATAGTGACTCAAAGTGAAAATATAAGGCCAGTCACTGGGCAGTCTTCCCATACCCAAATGCAATGCCTTTTAAACTAACTGACTCACCCAGAGAGTTTCTAGAAATAGGAAAAAAGTCAGGAGATGCCAGGTTCCCGCCCCTGAGAGGAGAAAGTCCCAGCAGTTAAGAAAAGAGTATCAGGACTTCCCTGGTGATCCAGTGGCTAAGACTCTGAGCTCCCACTGCAGGGGGCCCTGGTTCGATCTCTGGTCAGGGAACTAGATCCCACTTGGCACAACTGTGGGTTTGCATGCCAAAACGAAGATCAAAGATCCTGTGCACCACAACTAAAGACCAGGCACAGTCAAAGAAATAAATAAAATAAATATTTTAAAAGGAAGAGTATAACCTGGAAAAGGACCCTGGAAAGAGAGTGAGAAATCCATATCCAAACAGACTTATACAGATTCTAGGCTGCCTGGGGAGAATGGTGCTCACAGGCTGGCATCATGTTCTAAGTCACTATCTCTCGAACTCAGATCACAGGTGCCCAGGTGCTCCAGCCTACAGACTATCACTGCCCTACACTTCACATTATTAGGATTCTTTGTATCCGTGTATCAGAAAGTCGATTCAAAGTGGCTTTTAAAAAAGCAAAAGACGTTGATTGGTTCCTGTAATCTGAAAAGTCAGGAGCAATCTGACCTCAAATGTGGCTGAATCATGGGGTTCAAACAATACCATCAGGACTCAGTCTCTCCCTCCATGATTCAGCTTTGCTTTCCTTGACGTTGGCTATATTCTCTGTTAGGTTTTCTTTAAGTGGAGGCCACTGCCATCAACAGGCCTATAGTCTGCAAGTTTGGGAGCCACCATGGAAACACAGTGACTTCATTCTTTCCACTTCCATCCAAGTTCCAGAAGCAAGCATCTTTGGCTCTGATTAGCCCAGCCTAGGTCATGTGTCCACTTCTTAAGCAATCACTGCCCAAGAGGATATGTTACTGTCATTGACCGGTGTTCAATGGGTCACTTATTAGTAGACAAGAATCAAAATCATTAGGCAACCTGAGTTTCACCAACAATCCACATCTGAGTAAGAGCAACAACAGTCAACACACACACAACAGCCAGGCCTCTCTCGCAGATTGATCAGTCTTTCAGAGTTTGTTCTCCTCAAGATAATAATAACAAGCATTATACTTTAAAAAGCTTCCCTGAGGAGTCTGGAATTATTATGAGCTAATATATGTAAAAAGCACTTACGAGAAAGTCTGACCCAATGTAAATATTACAGAACTATTAATTATCATCATGGAAGAAGGATCCTGGAGAAGGAAAAACATCATAACAAGCAGGGTAGAGGTATAGAATAGTTTAAATACTGCTGAAAGGAGGAACTTCCCTGGTGGTCCAGTGGTTGAGACTCCACACGTCCACTGTAGGGGGCACAGGTTTGATCCCTGGTTGGGGAACTGAGATCCTGCATGCCACAGAGTGGTGTGGCCAAGAAAAAAAAAAATTGAAAGGAGTGTAACCTAATTTTGTAACAAACTGGTAAAGCAGGATATATTGGTTAAACTACTTTTTGCTTCTTTGATCCAGAGTTTGCCACAAGATTGTTTTAAAATATCTTTTCAGTCATCTCTACAAGGGGATTTGGGAGTGAATAAATCCTCAATACTGATTACAAGATGGTGGACTGATAGATTCTGGAGTCCACCCTCCTACAGCAAACTCTACCCATAATGGAAATGAATCTGAAAAAAAAACGCATGCGCATACACACGCGCGCACACACACACACACACACACACATAGATCACTTTGCTGTACACCTGAAACTAACACAACATTGTACGTCAACTAAAGTTCAATTTAAAAAATAAAAGAATAAATAAAATAATGGATGATTTTTTTAAAAGTCAAATGGCTCCAGGGTATGTTTGGAGCAATCAGCTCAGGTCCCCAGAAAGGCTCAGAAATTAGAGTTCCAATGATCCCTGAAGACACGGGTGCAGGTTAAGACTGAACACAGTAAGACTGACTGAAAATCTGTATGAAAAGCAAGAAAACAGCCTCCATTAATCCCTGGGTTAATGAACTGGGGCTCAAGTTCATCAGAGAGAAATTTCTGGTGGCACAAATGATCGCAAAAAATTTTTAGAATACATGGAGATAGCTAATATTAAGTTGTTCAACTGATCCTGTCTTTATTTAAAATTCTGATATTTTGTTGACTGTTAATTTTTTGCACTAACTTTGATTTTTTCCAAATATTGCATTAAAATACTATTTACCTTGATTACCGGGTTTTGAGGCACCCAAGCTAAGTGCCTCACTTTCCTCTCTCTAGTCCTCGCCTAGGTTACTGCCTTTTCAAACCCTTAGTACAAATCTGTTTCAAGGAATAGCTTTGGGTTAGTGATCGCTTTTAAACATGGTCCAACACAGGGTGGAGCAGAGATTCATCAGCAGTGGACAAGACATGAAAATCACCTAGAAATCAGTGTGAATAAGAAATCTGGGGCTTTCCTGGTGGCTCAGTGGTAAAGAATCCACCTGTCAATGCAGGAGACACAGGTTCAGTCCTCGGTCAGGGAAGATCCCACATGCTGAGGAGCAACTAAGCCTGTATGCCACAACTACTGAGCAAGCCTGTGCTCAAGAGCCTGGGAGCTGCAACTACTGAGCCCAGGTGCTGCAAACACTGAAGCCCACATGTTCTACAGCCCATATTTGGCAACAAGAGAAGCTACTGCAATGAGAAACTGGTGCGCTGCAACTAGAGAAAAGCCCGTGCAGCAATGAAGACCCAACACAGCCAAAACTAAATAAATAAGATTATTTTTTAAAAAAGAAAAGAAATTTGAATACGTAGAATTAGAACAAAGAGTTTAGGCTGGTTTCGGGTATTGGCAGGGATCCCAGAGAAGAGGTGGAATTTCTGTGTTCCCTGTATCTTCTGATGAACCCCACAACTCATTCGTCCCTTAATCTTTGTCTCTCCAAGATGGAGTGAGAAGCCTGAGATGCCACAGGTCTGGGCTTGCAGTTCAGTCCTGAGAAAAGAGTCCAGGGGTTTGAGACTGAATCCCTGAGGAACAGAGATAAGTAGTGGGGGCTGGAGAAAGGCCTAGGATTAACTTCTCAATATCTTCACAGAAATGTTGAGAAAAGCCAGTGTCAGAACAAGTAAATCCAAGTAGTTTCAAGATGTCAATCTAAAAGGGATTCTGAGAGGCCCTTCTTGATACAAGGTTTACATAAAATGCTAATTGGTAACATACAAGTGTGGGTCCCTGCCTGCTCTACCAGTGATGCTGGGGATATAAGGCTACGGTAGGGGCTCACATCAGCCTCTGCCAGATGGAGTCTCAGGATAATGTTCTGGATGATTCCAATCTTTGATTTTTCTTGCATCAGCAACCAAGCAGTGAGTACTGCTAGGGAAATCACACCTCAAGTCATGTTTCTCTACCTTTTTTCTGATTGCCCCCTTACAAAGCCTTTACTGTCAGGTATCTGTTTATGTATGTGGCCCTTTGAAGGGCCATAAGTCATTATAGAATCTATGATGTTGTGGCTCCACCCATGAGAATGCATGGCCTGTAGCCAGTTCCTCCTCACACTTTCTGGATTTTATTTCCCCCCTCAGGGACTTCGCCTCATCACTTACACTCTTGTTCCTCCACATCTCAACCTCTCCACCTACCTCCAGCCATAGCCCCCTCTCTGTTCCCTGCCTAGCCCTTTTTCTTTCTTTCAAGAAATTCTGGTTTAATTAAAATGGGGTGTAAATGAAAGGCCTTGTAGTACACTGTTAGGTTTAGAATTTTAGATGATCTACTTAAAAAAAAAATTTTTAAGGGTAATACATTGTAAGTAAGTTTTTTTTTTTTTTTTTTTTTAACTAGTCAAAGCAGCTTCCATTTATTTAGTTTTGAAACACATTTTTCATGACTTAGCTTCCTAATACAAAGAGCAAAATGGCAATGAAAGATAAACTTCATCAGATACTAAAATTATATAATTTGATCAGGAGAAAAGTAGATACTGGTTAAGTGAATTGACATATGTTTTCCTTTTCACCTTTGAAAGATTTTATTCAAAACCTGAAATAAAGTGGCTTATTTCAGATCACACAATCACGTTTCTTCTCAGCCATGGATCTCAGAACTTTTTCATCCTGGTTTTGAGGAGGAGCAACCAGTCTTGAGTTGACGGGACCAGCATGATCCAGAAGGACCCCGTGACAGCACAGCCATGCTTTTAGGACCAAATTCCCACAGCAGAGAAGCAGGGAGTATCTAGAGGGTACCTCTGCTGCTGCTGCTGCTAAGTTGCTTCAGTTGTGTCTGACTCTGTGCGACCCCATAGACGGCAGCCCACCAGGCTCCCCCATCCCTGGGATTCTCCAGGCAAGAACACTGGAGTGGGTTGTCATTTCCTTCTCCTGTAAATAAGTTTTATTTTTATTTTAGTTTTTGGCTATGTGGCATGAGGGATTTAGTATCCTGACCAGGGATGGAACCCATGCCCCATGAAATGGAAGCATGGAGTCTTAACCACTGGACCACCAGGGAAGCCCCCAGCCTTATTTCTTGAACAGCATGCTACACTCTGATCTGCATTCTATCTCCTGTCTACTGAACCTGTTCTCCATAATACCACAAATGAACTCCAAGCCCCCTGACCTCAACACATACTCTTCCACCCAGCAATCTCCATGTCAAAGAAACCTTACCAGCATGTGCCTAGAAGATAGCAAACTGAACACTATGTTTCACCACAACTCTTTCTAACCAGTGGAAGATTTTAAACGGTTGTGAATATTGAGTAACATTGCTCTGCCCAATCCTTAGTGGCCCTAACTTAAGACTCCCTTGGAACAATAGGACTTGTCTCCGCCGTGTACAAACCTGTGGACTCTTTCCAGCCTCTCCAGTGTACAACTTGCAACTTTTAATCACCATAAACATTAAGAACAGCCCCTTTCAAGCAGTCAGAAATCCCTGACTTAGACTCCTCCATGAATAATTCAGTTACTGTCTTCTCCAGTGGGTTCTTCTGCCTTACAAAAAAAAGACAATTTTGTTGACTGTTTTTATCTGTTCATTTTATTTTGTTCTTGTTTTTTTATTTGGTGGTCTTTCACACTTTGTACCTTTTCTTGAACTTTAACCCATAGAAATAGAGCCACTAAGTATATAATTATATAAATACAAACATGCTCTCTGTAACATTCATCATATGTCTAAAAAGTGTAAACTGAATGATCACTGGCAGAGGAATGGTTAAAACCAACGTGGAGCACCATGAAGCTATTAAAAGAAAAAGTCCAAGGAATTCCCTGGTTGTCCAGTGGTTAGGACTACATACTTCCACTGAAGTGGGGTATGGATTCAAACCCTGGTCAGGGAATTCAGATCCCATGTGCCATTGGCCTGGCCAAAAAAGAAAGAATGAGTCCAAGGCATAACTACTGAACTACAGAGATGTCCGTGAGATAGAACTTGTAAGAAAGGAAGAAGTATACAGTAGGGCACAGATTTTTTAAACAACAAGAACCAGCCACTCCCAGAAGTGTATTCATGATTGAAGATGATTCTATGCAATCCACAGAAACCTGAGCAGACTCTCTTTGGTCTTGACTTGGGGATACTTGGGATCAAGGCAGCAGAGGTGGTGGGGACAGGTGGCAAGGGGCCAAGAATCTGCCAGCTTTCTTCTCTCTAAATGGACATAGCTCCCTGGGAGCAAACCTTCTTTGACTCTCCTCTGAGCCTTGAGCATCCCCTCACCAGCACCCTTTTGAGGTCCCACAAAGGCTCTTCCCTCTCAACCCCATCCCAACACTCCCTTCGTAGGCAGAGCTGGTTGATGAGGACAAGGAGGCAAATACGCTTCAAGGACCAAGACTCTACCTGGAAGAAAAGAGATTGAGACTGAATTCTTTTTCACATGGTTTGATATGAATGAAGTTCTCTCTGAAAGATTGAGAAGGTTCCAACAGAGATCCACCAGCAGGAAAGAACCCTAAAGTTCTCCAAAGGGAAGCCCCTGTGAGCAAAGTCATCTGGTCAAATGACCAGGCTCAGCATCAAGGCCTCAATGTTTAAGGGGCTAAGGCTGGACATGGCCCTGACCCTGGCCCCTGGCAGCACAGTCACGCTGGGAGACCCTGCGTGAGCTAAGAGCTGGGAAGCCCGAGTGTGGGTCACTGTTGTGGCCTGTGCAGCAGGCCCATGTGGCACTAGAAATGACCCATCAGATGGTCCAGGAACAATGTTTCCCTAGTGCCACCAGTGAACAAGAACAGGAGTGAGTACCACACTAAGACAGGGGGGGTGTTGGGCTTCCTACATGCTGGGGAAGGATACTCAAATTACTAACTGGAAAAATATGTGATATAAAGTCTACCCTCAAATTGGAGCCTAGGTTTAAAGTTACACAGTTTATAATGTTGTGTTTGTATGTCCAATTTGTCCTCAAGGAATAAACACAAACTTCCGTAGTCCTGTGCCAAATATGGGCTCCAAACACTCATGGAGTGGGGACAGTTGGGTGACCCTCTAGACAACCGAAGTCTGAGCCACAATGGTACAGGAGAAAAGAAGGGGATGAAATTGCTCTTGTGTTCAGAACACTTAAACAAGCCTTTTTGGCTATGAAATGCAAGGTCCATCCCCCTTGCCCACAGTCCCTGGGGAAGCATCTAGTGAGAGAAGCTTTGATCAAGAAGCTAAATCGTTCAGCAAAAAGAGGTGGTGGGAATGTGAGACAGAAAACAGGGCCCTGGGGATCTGGAAGAAGAGGAGAGTTCAGCTTTGGGGTGCACATATGGGCTTCCCTACTGCAAAACCCAGCCCCTGGTCCTTCCTGTGGTAAACAGAAGAACAAATGGTAACTGTAAGGACCAGGAAACATTTTAAAATAAGAAGCTTAATTCTCCCTGTTGAAAATAAGAGACTTCTTCCAAGCCTTTCTTTTCTTTTACTATTTATTTGGCTGTGTCGGGTCTTAGTTGAGGCACAGGCAAATTTTCGACCTTCGTTGCTGCATGTGGGCTGTTTAGCTGCAGCATGAGACCTTGTAGCTGCAGCATATGGGGTCTAGTTCCCTGACCAGGGATGGAACCTGGACTCCCTGCATTGGGAGTGTGGAGTCATAGGCACTGGACTCACCAAGGAAGTATCTTCAATCCCTTCCTTAGAGCATTAATGTTAGAGAACTTGTAAGTTCTTTCTCTGTCTCTTTGAAATGTATGGAAATCTTTTTAAAAGCTAAACCAGCCTCTCGCAGCTTTACAACCCAAGAATGTCTCCCAAGGCCCTGGCATTCATCTTTTTGAAATGGAAGAATCTGGAGAGAGAGCACCCCCACCTCCCAGTTTCTGTGAGAGGGTAGGACCCTAACTGAGGTGAGCACCTTGCTCTGAGTTGCAAAACTACCTCCTGTCATAAAGATATGAGGATATTGGTTTTCCTGTGATTAACCCTATTAATAACACCAAGGATCACCAATCACCAGGTAAAGTTAGGATGAACGGTGTGTGACAAATGGTGCTCACAAGCCTCTTACTTGAGAACTAGTTACTGTTTATCTTGAGAACATGTGTAAAGGCTGCATCTGTTTGGCACTATAACAGGATGGGATTACTTTATCTTTACAATCTCTTAGCAGATGGCCTGTGACGCACATCACATTCTGGTAATGCTTATTTAAGTATAAAACTATTTTCTTTCCTCCACTGCCTTTGTGGAGAGCTTTTCCTGAGTTGGGAAATCTTGTTTTTCGTTATATTTCCCAATATAATGCATGAGCTGAAAAAGAAAAAAAAGAAGTGAGAAGGTTTTGAGGAGTAAGATCTCTAAATGGAAAGGATGCAGAAAAATAGTATGGGGTGAGGAGAGGCAGAGAAAGTTCTAGAAACAGTGATGCTGACATTCAATTGAAAACTGTTTCCAGAATGTAAGTAATAGAATAATAGCAATGAATACAGATGGAGACTACTGCCAGGTATTGTTCTGTTTTAAACATTAACTTATTAGCATATGTAGTAGCTTGGATTATTGTTCTTAATTATCCATCCCCACCCTGCCTCTGAGTATGCTCCAGCAGGCAGAAAAGGTGTCACAGAACAGCAGAGAAGCAGGCTGAAGTATGGACTAGTCTTGGAAGTATCACGCAAACTTTCTTTTTAGGTAAAAGTGACACCTGAAGGGCATGTGTGGAAAGGCCAGGTTCAGCTACTACAAGAGATGGGGAATGTGAGCCACACTATTTGGATATTACAAGATACCCCAAACTTGAGGAAACTGGGGGCCAGCAGACACCAGCCCCCAGCACTGAGGATGTAGTAGGCGGGAGTGGGCCCAGAAGATAAGAAGGGGGAGGGCACCCAGTAAGGATCAGACACTTCTGTTAGGGTCTGGAGGCTGGAAGGCAGGACTGGAATCCCTCTCATGCCCACCAAAGACCAACATGTCGAGTCATTTTTGAGGGTCTGGCTCTAGAAAACAGGTTTACCTTGCCCTGGCCTAGCCCAGGCTGCCAAACACATCCACTGTGAGCCAAATGCTTATAAAGGCTAGGGCCAAGAAGACTTGGGTAGGGACCAGCAAGAGGCTTCCTGGGTGGGTGCTAAAGCCTGAGCCCTGAATTATCCTCCTGACAAAATCCCACCGCTGCTCCTTGGTTCCCCAGTTTCTGGCCCTAAGTGCCACAAACGACCAGGAAACAATGGGGGTGGGGGTGTGTGCTCAAAGTGGGATAAAGACAAGGGGGAAGATGAAAGAAGTAGAACTTCATGACTAATAAGAACTTTACACCTGAGTTTTTTTTTTTTGGGGGGGGGGGGGGAAGAATATTGGATTCTTGTGGGAAAAGCAAGCACCAGGGTCAGTGAGGCCAGAAAAAAAGTGTACCTGGAACATATAGAAGAGAAAGAGGCTGCACTCATTCTGGAGGGACAAAGTCCATGGGAATCGCCCAAGGATGTTGGGTCCCTAAGTAGCTCCACATTGCACCCTCACACCTGGGTCCCTAACATTCTCTGCACCCACTGTGAAGACAGGACAAAAGGAGACTCTCACCGCCCTGCCTCAGTTAGGCCTCCCTCCAGTCGGACACGACTGAAGCGACTTAGCAGCAGCAGTATCTGAAGGGGTTGACAGGTGGAGCTAGCAGTAAAGAACCAACTGCCAATGCAGGAAACATAAAGTGATGAGGGTTCGTTCAATCCCTGGGTCCGGAAGACCCCCTGGAGAAGAAAATGGCAACCTGCTCCAGTATTCTTTCCTGGAGAATCCCTGGGACAGAGGAGCCTGGTGGGCTATACAGTACATAGGGTCCCAAAGAGTCAGACACGACTGAAGCGACTTAACATGCATAGCATGCAGTATCTGACGTGTATGTGTTTGTGGGGGGTGTCCTAACCCAGCCATGTTTGACACGAGGGTGGGGGTGGGGTGGGGAGCAAGTCTCTCAGCCGTTACTTTTCCAAGTTTTAGGCAACCTGGGGAAACTGGTCATTTATTGAAGGACTGTGCTCAAATCGGTAGCAATCCGAAACTGAAGACTGACTGGGCTGCACTGGGTCCAGAGAAGCCCACTCTCCCGGAATGTCCCAGCGCAGCCACCCAGGTCGACCTTCCAGGGCTCGGCCCATGGTCTTCACCAGGTCCCAGCCCACAAAAACAGGGACTTCCTCCTCCGTTTGGAAGATCGACACGCTCCCTCTTCCTTCGAGCTCCCCAAAAGTCCCGGCGACCTCGGGGAGTGTCCTCGTCCTGCTCCCTTCAATCCCGAGGCCCCTGACCTCCTCGGAAGGAGAAGAAACCCGGTCACATCCGTCCTCTCGGCTTCCCCCAGGCCGGAGCCCCTTTATCTCCCTCGCAGCTGCGCTCGGGCCGGGAGGCGCGGCTCTTCCCCATAGCCGGCTCTGCGGCGGCTCGCAGGTTCGGGCTAGTCTGGGGCGGAGACTGGGAACGCCTGAATGTGGTGAGGAGGGCGGGGATGCGGGCCTATCTTTAAAGGCCCGGGACCGGCCCTGAGGCGCCTCGACACTTGCCGGCGGCCCCGGGTGGCCTCGAGAAACGCGCACGGACCCGGCTCCCCCTCGCTTCAGCCGCCGGGGCGGCCATGGGCCGCTATCGCATCCTCGTGGCCACCGGGGCCTCGCTCTTCGCCGGCTCGCACAACCGCGTGCAGCTGTGGCTGGTCGGGGCGCGCGCGGGGAAACGGAGCTGGAGCTGCAGCTGCGGCCGGCGCGGGGCCAGGTCAGCGGGCGAGACGGGACTCGGGAGGCCGGCGAGGGGGCGGCGGGATAGGGGGCGAAACGACGGCAGGACCGTGTCCGCTGGGGTCTTCAGGTGTTGGGACGCCGGTGCCTGGGCCAGGAGAGGATCGGGAGCCAGGGTCCAGGCAGGGCGCACACCCTTCTCCATCCCTGACGGCCCTGTTCCTCACACCCTCCAACTCCTTTTCCAAATGACCCGTGCCAGTGTCAGTATAGGATATGAAGTCAAGAGGGATGCTCCTAGTAAGGAGGGCGCGGGGGGAGCTCAGTTAAAGGACCGACTGATGTGCTGATGCTCAGACATCAATTCAAGACATTGCGGGCCACGCGCCGGCCTCCCTCATTCTGCCGGTGCGATGCGGCTGAGACCCACCGCGCAAGCGTCCGGAGGCAGAACGAGGAATGCTGTATTTGGAGGCCTTGCCAACCGAGGCTCCACAAAGGTCCCCTCCTCTCTTGTCCCCACCGCATTACTTACCCCCCACCCACCTCGGCAAAACGGCCTCTCCTGGAACCCTGCTACTGTCTCTGGGTTCTGGCCCCACAGGAGGAGGAGTTTGAGCACGAAGTTCCGGAGGACCTGGGGCCGTTGCAGTTCGTGAAGTTGCGCAAACACCACTCCCTAGTGGACGACGCGTGGTTCTGCGACCGCATCACAGTGCGGGGCCCTGGAGCCTGCGAAGAGGCCGCGTTCCCGTGCTACCGCTGGGTGCAGGGTGACGGCGTGCTGTGCCTGCCAGAGGCCACCGGTGAGGAGCAGTGTCGGGAGGAGGGGTGTACGGTCCTGGAGAACAGATGGGAAAGGGTGGCGGGGGGGAGGAGCTGAGGAAGGTCAGAGGGCCTTGAGGAAAGTGAGCATTCAGTAAGTTAGGTGTGGAGAAGGCAGAACACTGGAAAGTTATAAAATACCAAATTTATACACAGAAAAAAAAAAAGCTGCAAGTGGAGCTGGACAAGGACATAAGTTCACGTGTAGATCCCACCCTCCAAGAAGATGAGGGCAGGGGATGGGAGTCGCAGCAATGATGGGAAACAGAAGCACCCAAGTAAAAGCAGAAAGATCTGTATGGGATGAGGAACAAGTTGGGGCAGGGCAGGTACAGGTAGCATGTGGAATAGCGGATGGAGGCGACCCTGAGAGGAGACAGCTATGGGAAATAATAAACAATGTGACTTGGAGAGCTGGTTTGGTTGGAAAAGCACGGAAGCAAACCATGAGGGACAGGGTGCACACTGACAGCGGGTGGGGGTGAATGAGGACAGCCAATACAGAATCTGTTACCATGGGAAATAGTAAGAGAGATGATCACAGAGGAAAATGCAGGGCAGGGCAAGAAAGGATAGAAAAACATCACTTTGACACTGGTGAGTATATATGCAGCTAAGAGCAGGAACAAGGTGATAATAGACTCTGATCATCTCAGCAGAGTGAAGTCAGAGAAAGAAAGCAAGAGCTGTTCCTCATAGCTTTCCAAAGACAGCTGAGTTGTGGTAGGTGAGGTTCAGCACATGTCAAATTAACCAAGGCAATATATAGTAGAAAACAGGTAAGGGCATATGGGTGACTAAGACTTGATCATTTTTTTTTTTTTCTGGCTGCACTGCTCAGCATGTGGGACTTTAGTTCCCCAACCAGGGATTGAACCCGTGCCCCCTGCAATGGACTTGCAGAGTCTTAACCACTGGGATGCCAGGGATTCATTAAGATTTAATCACCTTAATTACAGTGATTTTTCCAACAATAGATACTGATGAAATAGGGTCAAGTGGGGAAAGGTGAGTTAACGGACAAGAAAAGATGTAGAACATGAGATTGTCTCAAGGCAAGAGATGAGGGTTGAGATTAACGAAACCCAGAGTACACAGTTGGCAATGACAAGGTAAACGTGTCTCAGAGATCAATGGAGTGATGCAAGGCCAGAGATAAAAGCAGCAGAACAGAACTGAACACAGGGCCCATGACTGCTGAAAAGAAGATGAGGACAACCAGGGGAGAGCCCAGGACCACATAGACTGTGGCCAACTGTCTTTTAACATCTCCCCAGCCCGCTTGGCAGGAAACAATGCACTGGACGTGTTCCAGAGACATCGAGAGAAGGAGCTGAAAGAAAGACATCAGATATACCGGTGACCACCCACCCACAGGGCCTCTCAGTGGTAACCCATTCCCTGACCCAGCCCCCACTACTGACCTGGGCACCCTTCCTGAAGCCTTGTCCCCATTTCCTAGCTGGGCCACCTGGAAAGAAGGGTTACCCCTGACAATAGCTGCGGGCTGTGAGGACGATCTACCTGCAAATATGAGATTCCACGAGGAGAAGAGGCTGGACTTTGAGTGGACACTGAAGGCGGGGTGAGAACAGGCCTGGAGTTCAGAGTGGCGAAAGGGCTGGGAGATCTAAAAATGGTGGTAGATGGTGAGGAGCTGAGGGATGGGTGAGTGGGTTCACACCTTGATTCCTGTCCTAGGGCTCTGGAGATGGTCCTCTGCACCTCTCTGCCCTCCCGGCTGATGCTGCCTTCGGGGATGGAGGAGCTACGGGCCCAGCTGGAGAGAGAGCTCCAGGTATCCCTCCCACCCTATGCTGTTCTCACCTTGGCAGTGCAGCCAGAAGTGGTGAAGGGGAGGGACCAAAGATGGGATGAGGAAGGGAGGCTGTGGTAACCTTTGGTCCAGACTCCAGTGCTGAAAAAAACTAGAAATGATACAGTACACAGGGAAAACTCTGAGGAGCTCCCAGCATGGAGGGGAAACAAGATGGATCCCCAGGGCACAGACAGGGCCAGTGGTGTTAGCAGGGACAATGTCATCTCCTGGTTGATGTCAGTGCCCTGGACACCAGTGTTCAGAGGAAGAAAGATGGAAAATGTGCCATCGGTGGGGAGAACTGTGGAGGTTACTTGGGTTTGGAGGAGATGAGCTGCATGTGAGGATGATGAGCAAGGCCAGATGTGAGCATGTCATGGGCATGTATGCACTGGACTAGGCAACAGTGCTGGCAGGGCAACCTCTGCAGATTCCTTGACAGAAGAGGTGAGTTTTGGAGAGGGAGTGAAAGAGCGTTTGCTGAGCTGGTGACAGCTGAACACAGGAAGCAGATCACTGCAGGATGGTGGGGCAGGGGCCTGGTCATCTGGACAAGGGGCCAGCTTGCACACTGGACTGCGCAGGCCTGTTCTGAAATCAGACCTGCACAAGACGCTTACCTTCACTAGGCTGTTTGTCACTTAAAATGAGAGGAATCAGGCCCGATGCTCTGGTTCTGCCAATAAGACTCCGTAACTGACACAGGATGATGGCAAGAATCAAGATAAATGTCTTGAAATGTCTTCCCCCTTTGCCCCTGCCCTCTCGGGTTAGACTTTAAACTCAAAGGATGGATACATTCCTCCTTTCCCCAGAACGGTTCCCTGTTTGAGGCTGATTTCATCCTCCTGGACGGAATTCCAGCCAACGTGATTCGAGGAGAGCAGCAGTACCTGGCTGCCCCCCTCGTCATGCTCAAGATGGACCCCAGTGGGAAGCTGCTACCCATGGTCATCCAGGTGAGGTGCCCCAGGCACCCCCTCCCAACTCTGCTGCTGTTCACCTCCACCTCTGCTCCTGAGGACCCAGCCCCCTGGTTCTTGGCTCCCAAGCTCCATCATCACACAGTGAGACCTGTCCTCATGTCACTCTGCTTACAGCCTGGTTTCTCCTGACTCGCCCAACTGGAAGGACTTGTTCAAGAGTCATAATGGCCTTTTGGAGTTCTCATCCTATACCCGGTGGTTCTTGAACTGCAGTGTGCCTCAGAATGACCTAGAGGGCTTGTTAAAGCACAGTTTGCTGGGTCCCAGCGTGAGATTTTCTGATTCAGTCTGTCTGGGATGGGGACTGAGAATTTGCTTTTCTAAGTTCCAAAGTGACGTGGATGCTTCGAGATTGGGAACACATTTTAAGAGTTACCAATTAACCCCTCAGTCCACTCTTTCTCCCACTGTTCTCAATAGTCAGTTTAACAAACCCTGTCAATTATCTCATACACCCAGCTTCCTCTTCCATCCCCCACCATAACTCAGGCCCCCATCACATTTCTCCCAAACCACCATCAGGACCTCCTCACTGGACTCCCTGCTTCAGACCCCCTGCATTCACCCCGAAGACCACGATGGGTGCACGGTGCCACAGCAGTGAGAGGCAGGGTGGAAGAGGCCTAATTCTTCCTTCTCCTAATCCTCTAGATTACAACTTCCTGGCTGGCAATAATCATACTTATTCATCTGTTTTCCCAAGATGGCTGACCATAAGGTCACACATAAAGTGGGAATTCAATGAAGGCTTAATTTCTTTTTCCCAGATCCAGCCTCCCAGTCCCATCTCCCCGACCCCACCACTGTTCCTGCCCTCAGATCCTCCACTCGCCTGGCTTCTGGCAAAGACTTGGGTCCGAAATTCAGATTTCCAACTGCATCAGCTCCAATATCATCTGCTCAACACCCATCTCCTGGCTGAGGTCATCGCTGTGGCCACCATGAGGTGCCTCCCAGGGCTGCACCCTGTCTTCAAGGTACTACCTCTACCCTCCACGTCCTACTTCATTCAGACCCCAGAGAAAGGAAAGAGGCCAATATCATATGATACTGCATGTGTGCATGCTAAGTTGCTTCAGTCGTTTCTGACTCTGCGGCCCTATGGACTGTAGCTCGCCAGGCTCCTCTGTCCATGGGATTCTCCGGGCAAGACTACTGGAGTGGGTTGCCGTGCCCTCCTCTGGGGGATTTTCCTGAACCAGGGATCGAACCAGGACTTTTACATCTCCTGCACTGGCAGGCAGGTTCTTTATCACTAGCACCACCTGGGAAGCCCCATCATATGATATTATAGCAGCTAAAAAATTTTATCACTTTGTAAAAGAAGGGTGAACAGAAGGAAGAAAGACTGTATCAATATTTTGAGACTTGTGTTTTAATTAATTTGAGTCACTTAACATTTCTTCAGGACATATTACAAAGGAACCCTCTGAAATTCTCAGATCTGACAATCTAGCAATGGGCTGAGAGTATAGCCAGAATATTGCCAGTAAAACAAAAGCCTTGCTCCTGCCTTAGTAGATTTACGATTTAGCCAGAAAGACACGTGGTGCCCATAAGAACTACCCAGAGAACAATACCTGGACCTAGAATTTGAAATCACAAGACAGCTGGTAAACATTAGAATATTGATGGAGAACGTTCCACCCCAACTGAGAGTGCTAAGTAGGAACAGAGCAAGAGGCGAGGAGAGCGGCCCAACAGGGTGCTTATCCCAGCCCAGGAGAGAAATGGAGAGACGTGTTGGCAAGGTGGTGACAAGAGTTTAAAAATAAAATCAGGGACTTCCCTGGCTTTCCACTGGTTAAGACACACTTCCACTGCAGGGGGTACAGGTTCGATCCCTGGTCTGGGAATTAAGATCCCACATGCCACATGGCTCAGCTAAAAAAAATAATAATCATCAGACTTGGGGAAGAGAAGGAACAGTAGCTGCAGCAAGCCTGGATATCAGACCAGAGACAGAAAAGTGAGAGGTCTAACCTTCTACAACACTCAGGAGCCCAAGGGTGGGTGTGGGAGACTGACCTAGAGATCCTGTAATTTTATAAAAGAGTGAGCTCAGCATCTACTGCTCAGCTGACAGCAGCAACATAAGGCTCATGCTTGCTTAAAAATGTCCTCAAAATCTTGATGACATTTTAGATATAGGGAACAAGGCAAAAGGGACAAAACTGCATATGAACATATGCATATTAAACAAGCATATAAACCAGAGCAATTGATAGAAACAGGAAAGCCAGGAAAGAAGCCAGCTGGGAAGCAAAGATGAGATTCAGTTTGAGGTTCATGGAATCGGAAGTGTTAGCAGGACATGCAGGTGAGCACCTGGCAGGGAGAAGGACTGAACTGTACTTCAGCCAGGGGCCTGCCAGGTGCCTTAAAGCCTGGCCAGCAGTAGCTGTGGCCTCTCGGGAGGCTGGGGTGGCACCGACAAGATGGGAGTCCAGTGTGATGAGCAGAATCTTGGATTTTACTCATCTCATGGTGCTCCTACACCACTATCTTCTGCTCACCTTGGATAGGCTAAGCCTCTATTCACACTGAAAATACCCCCCCTTTACGAGTTGAGCCCTGTGCCTACCTGTCTGCACTCCCAGAGCAACATCATGTCAAAGAGCTGCACTGTTATCAGCACATACAGGTGAGCCAAGCTGGCCAATGTCTCAGAGGTGATCTGTGCAGGCTCTGGATTCAGAATGCCAAGGCTTGAATCCTGAGTCCTAACCTCTGTACAGGTGTGAGCTCAGTGTCCTCATGTCTAAAAGAGGATGAAAGGAACACCATCGTGGGGCTGCTAAAAGATAAAATGACCTAATAGCATGACACAGGCTAAAAGCTAGAAAAAAATTAGTTCTTGCAATTTTTATTATTATTACCTTTTGGGGGGGGGGCTGTGCTGGGTCTTCATTGCTGTGCGCAGGCTTTCTCTAGTTGTGGTGAGCAGGGGCTACCTTCTAGTTATGGTGAACAGGCTTCTCACTGTGGTGGCATCTCTTGTGGAGAATGGGCTCTAGGGCAAGTGGGCTTCAGTAGTTGAAGCTTGTGGGTTCTAGAGCTCGGGCTCAGTAGTTGGCATACGGCTTAGTTGTCCCCCTGGCATGTAGGATATTGTTCTTGGACCAGGGATCGAACCAGCATCCCCTGAATTGGCAGGCAGATGGCTAACCACTGGACAATCAAGGAGGTCCCGATTATTACTATTATTAACAGTTGTCTGTCCTCAGGCTTCTCCTCTCCTCAAGTGGATGTTGGGCTTTCCATGACATTCAGCATCTTTCATGAACTTTCTGAAAAGTTTCAGTCCAATGTGAGCTGCTTTGACCTTCTGACCCCATAGTTCTCTCTGGCTCATTCTGTCTCCAGCAACAACTACTTAAGTAAATACCAACCCTTTGTGAAATCTATACATAAACTGGGTGGAAATGAAAACAAAATAGTCTGAGATAAAAAGAAACACATGGAGGATCAGATGGCCTTTTTTAATAGCTAAGGAAAAGCTATTTCTTTAAAAGCTTGCAAAATAGAGGGAGTCTAAGTGCCTAATTGGGGGTGGGAGGAGATTTGATGACAGCCTCTCTGCTGCCCTGGTGGCTCAGCTGGTAAAGAATCCGCCTGCAATGCGGGAGACCTGAGTTTGATCCCTGGGTTGGGGAGATCTTCTGGAGAAGGGAACGGCAACCCACTCTAGTACTCTGGCCTGGAGAATTCCATGGACTATATAGTCCGTGAGGTTGCAAAGAGTCAGACATGACTGAACGACTTTCACTTCACCTCTGCTGCTTACACAGGTGGCACAGTATGGCTCCTCTTCACTGAAGGTACCCAACCCTACTCCCCAAAACCTAACAATGAAGCAACCAGGGGATGGAGGTGTGGCTTTGGAAATGAGTAGAGAGACTAATTTAAGCTGTGAAGATGACAGAGTATAAAAGCATTTCAGGCCTGGACTAGGAAACAGCAAACCACTCCAGTATTCTTGCCTGGAAAATCCCATGGACAGAGGAGCCAGGTGGGCTACAGTCCATGGGGTTGCAAAGAGTCAGACATGACTAAGGGACTGAGCACATCAGCACATACTACGATTTAAAATGGTTATTTTCTTTTGTATTCCTACCAGAAGAGTTTGGGACTTGCAATGCTTCCATATCCTTGCCAATATGTTTAGTCTCTTTAAACTTTTGACCTTTTTAATAAATGTATAGTATTAAAAAAAAAAGCATATTAGAGACCCTGGTGGTCCAGTGGTTAAGACTCCACGCTTACAATGCAGGGGCTGCAGGTTCGATCCCTGGTCAGGGAACTAAGATCCCACATGCCACAAAGCCAAAGGGGGTAAGAAAAAAAGTAAAAGCAAATCAAAAGGGGCTGATTCTCAAAGGCCACCTACACCCCAGGTGGAAATCATAAGATAAATAGCAACTGCTACACAAGGGCATCACTCATGTAAGCATCACTGCAGCCTCCTAAGACAAAAGGCCCTATAATCACCTGCTATTGTCACATGAGGATAGGAGGTGAGAAAGATCAACATTCAGGGGGTCCTGTACCTTGGACAAATATAAAGTGACTGCTGAAGTGAAACCCAGGTCAAGTGTGGCTAGAGAGAATGATGACTCACAGAGGTGACAAGATCACGAGAGGGAATGATTACAGAAACAGGAAGAGACCAGCCTGTCAAGGAAGGAAAGCATCAAGAGAAGAGAAGGCCATCATGCTGCCTACAAGGAAGGACCTGAGCATGTCCCCCATAATCGACCCCCTCTGTTCTCCTCCATCCCAGCTCCTGATGCCACACATCCGCTACACGATGGAAATCAACACGCGGGCACGGACTCAGCTCATCTCAGACGGAGGCATATTTGATAAAGTGAGTGGGGCTGCATCACTGTTCGACTTTCTACCATCTCTTGCCGCTTTCAAGATCCCAGACCAACCTGGATGAATGTCCTGACCCTTAAACCTATGAGCCCTTTATATCCATGTCTCTAAATGTGAAAACCCCGCATCTGAGAACCCCTTATATACTGTCCACTGGCTTCTTCCTCAAGGCCTCGCATCTCTCTTGTCCCAGGCAGTGAGCACCGGTGGAGGGGGCCATGTGCACTTGCTGCGCCGGGCCCTGGCTCAGCTGACCTACCGCTCCCTCTGTCCTCTTGATGATCTGGCTGATCGCCGCCTGCTGGGAACCCCGGGTGCTCTCTATGCCCGCGATGCTTTACGACTCTGGGAAATCACTGCCCGGTGGGTGAGGGGGAAGCCAAGAAATGAGTCAGGGGGATGAAAGGGGGGAGAAGGCGAGTGGGGCTCTGCTCTCAAGGTCAGCATGGGGCAGAAGGAACATGAAAACGAGAAGGTCCAGACAGGAGGAGCAGAGGAAGGGATCCTGGGGAGAGATGAGGAAGAGTGAGGAGTCGGTGGGTAGGGTCTGAGGAGCAGACTGGGGACAGAGAGCATAGATTGGGAAAGCTGTGGATGCAGAGGCTGAGGGATCTGGACAAATCAGCTGTTTTGTTAGGAAGAAAGGCTGTCAACAATGTCTGGGAATGCCTAGAACTAAGGACCCACGTGTTCTTCCTCTCTAGGCTAGTTTGTAGAAACAGCTAGGAGTGACCCAAAAGGCAGGTCTAGAAGACTCTATACTCAGACGCAACAACAGTCAGCTGGCCAGAGACCATGGAAAAGTGTAGAGGTCAGAGGCCAGAGCCTTCTCCTCTTAAGGAGCCCACCTCCCTTCTCCCCGGGGCAGGTATGTGGAGGGGATCGTCCACCTCTTCTACTGCGGGGATGACGTTGTGAGAGGGGACCCTGAGCTGCAGGCCTGGTGTCGGGAGATCACTGAGGTGGGGCTGTGCCAGGCCCAGGAGCGAGGTGAGATCCCTCCCAGAGATGGGAGCTCCTCAGACACTCTGCCCAGAGCCGAGTCTTGAGTTCAGAACCCCGCCCGTTCGTCACAACCCCCGCCCTCCACACTTCAAACATCTGAATACCATTCCCACCTCCTAAGACTAAGGACAATTCCTGATGGCCAAGGATCAGCCTCCTCAGAAACCCTGGCCATCATCCTTCACTTCCATCCCCTCCCCTAACCTGCCACAGCATGGCACCTCCCAGGAACAGTGGGGGATCTTCCCAGGCCCTGCTGGGGCTCACGTTCTTTCCTCATGGCTGTCTATTCTTTCCTGAGGATATAAATGGGAAGAGTTTTCCACCAAAGTCCATGATGACCCCTTCCGTTTTCCCTCTTCTTCTCCTGCCTCCCACTGTCCAGCACACACAGAGGAAGTCCAGGCCCACTGCACAATGACCACAGTGCAAGGTCATTTCTAGATGCAAACACAATGCTCTACAGGCTTTGGCTCAACCCTGAAATCAGTGCCCCCTTGGGGCTCACGTTGCTTTGGCCGATCCAGCCTCCCCCACAATCAAGTCACTGCTTTCAGCACCCCCACTGGCATTCTACCCTCTGGGGAAGCAGCAGCCTTTCTCGGCTCTTCCTGGCTTCCTCCTCCTCTCTCTAACACATACGGGCCAGCATGGCCTGCTCCAAATCTTCCTTCCATCCCTGTCCCTCACATTTTACACCGAAATCTCTGCCTCTGTGGGGCAACTAGAGATATTTACTGGGGAGCCGCTATGGCAAGCCTCTGGGGGTGCCGTGAGCACTAGCCTGACACTCGCTCTCAAGAGGGAGTGTCCCTCTGGGGCATCAATGGCTGCACCACCCCCCTTCCAGAACCAAACTTTCTCTAGTACATCTCAGTCTATCTTCTGGGCTCCACAGGCTCCCAAGAGACCCTCCTCCTCTCCTTGGCCATCTTTTCCCCAACCAGTATCTACATTTGGAAAATGAAAATAAACATCCACATGTCAACTTTAGCCTCCAATAAGTGCTTCTCCTTCTCTCTTCATCCACTCTCCCTCAGTTCTCACAGATCACCTTCGCCTCCTTTTCTCAACAGACTTTTTAGAAAAAAATGTGCTAAAATAAAAACAAACCTGAGATTAGCAGTTAGGAACCCGAGTTCAAGGTCAGCCTCTGCCTTTTCCCAAATTACCACAGTCCTGTTCTTTGTTTAGCCGCTCAGTCGTGTCTAACTTTTATGAGACGGCCTAGACTGTAGCTCACCAGGCTCCTCTGTCCATGGGATTTCCCAGGCAAGGATACTGGAGTGGGTTGCCATTTCCTCCACCATGGGATCTTCCCCACCCAGTGAACTGAACCCATGAACCCACATCTGCATCGGCAGGTGGATTCTTTATCACTGAGCCACCAGGAAAGCTCTAGAAGCAGTTTAATCTCTTTAGCCTTTGATTTTTTTTTAATCTATAAAAAGGGAGTGATTACATTTGTTCACCTTAACTGACAGGATTACTGGGTCTCTGAGCCCCCACCTCCACTGTAAATTGAGTGGCTTGAACATAATCTCTGCAGAAAGCCTCTCTTGCCTGTGACATTGTAAATCTATAACTTCGCTTATCTTTCACATTATAAATTAGACACCTGCAATTCCCTGTCTGCAAACAGGAGGAAACATCTCTAAATTCTCAACCACTTTTTGAGGCAAAGGGTTTCTGATCACTCAAACCTTTTCAGCCTCCCACCCTTCCAAAATAACAATAACTGCTTATTGGAACACTTGTTCCATACCAGGTGATTAACTCATTTATAAAGTAGGTATCACTCACACTATCACAGGTCAAGAAATTGAGGTTCAGAGAGGTTAAGTAACCCAACTGTATTACTTGAGTCTGAGTTGAAGCCCATGTCTGATGCAAATATATTTGAACAACTGAACTAAACAAACATCCATCAATTCCAAAATGTAGACATCCGAAGACATTGGCCTTTATTTCTCTCCTCTCAGACTGCAGCCTCTAAATCCTGTTCCTTTTCTGCCCAGGTTTCCCTGTCTCCTTCCAGTCCCAGAATCAACTCTGCCATTTCCTTACCATGTGTGTCTTCACGTGCACTGCTCAGCATGGGGCCATCAACCAGGGCCAGGTATGGAGCGCTGAAAGCCCAGATCCCTGAAGGCAAGTGTCTGGAAGTGGGATGCCCATGGGAGAGATGGGGGTTCAAACCCTAAGTACTAGGATCCTAGGGTTGCAGTTTCTTCCCCCAGCTGGACTGGTATGCCTGGGTCCCTAATGCCCCATGCACAATGCGGATGCCCCCACCCACCACCAAGGAAGATGTGACAATGGCCACAGTGATGGGCTCACTACCTGATGTCCGAAAAGCCTGTCTTCAAATGGCCATCACATGGCATCTGGGTCGCCGCCAGCCAGACATGGTAAGAGAGGACTCTGGGGAAATGGAAATGACAGTTGGAAGGGAACAGCAGAGTGAAGGGCAAGGCTCTAGGTGTGTCTGCCTTTGAACTCAAAACTGATGTTTGTTCTTCCTTAGGTGCCTCTGGGGCATCACAAAGAAAAGTATTTCTCAGACCCCAAGGCCAAGTCGGTACTAATCCAATTCCAAAGAGATCTGGAAAACTTGGAAAGGGAAATTACAGCCCGAAATGAGCAACTTGACCTGCCCTATGAATACCTAAAGCCCAGCCACATAGAGAACAGCGTCACTATTTGAGCTCAAGTGCACCCCCATAGGAAGACTGAAGATCAGCTCTGGGACTGACAATTCCATCTTGAGTTTCATCGTTTCCTAAAGTCTCTGCTGTGTTGCTGTTCAGTTGCTAAGTCGTGTCTGACACTTTGCAACCCCCTGGACTGAAGCACCCCAGGCTCCTCTGTCCTCCATTATCTCCCAGAGTATGCTCAAATTCATCCTGCTGCTGAGGTTATTTCCTTTCCCAATTAAACCACCTACATCTGTATCCTATGAGCCCAAGGACCTTTGCAGGTATGCATGCTGAGTCGATCAGTCGTGTCCAACTCTTATGCGACCCCCATGGACTGTAGCCCACCAGGCTCCTCTGTCCATGGGATTCTCCAGGCAAAAATACTAGAGTGGGTCACGATTTCCTATTCCAGGGGATCTTCTCAATACAGGGATCAAACCTGCATCTCCTGCACTGGCAATTGGATTCTTTACCATTGCACCTGGGAAGCCCCTAAGGAAAGGGTCTGATAATATGTTACACTTTGGAGGCCACACTGACTCTTGTCACAGCTATTCAACTCTCCTGTTGTAGCACAAAAGCAGCCACAGGCAACGTGTAAATGAATGTGACTATGTTCCAATAAAACTTTATTTATGGACAGTGAAATATGAACTTCTTCTGGCACAGAATATTCTCTTTTCAGTTTAGTCAACCATTTTAAAATGCAAAAAACACAACAACAAAACCCTGTGGATTTTCACCCTCAGGGGCAGTACCTGCACCAGCGTGCCCCTTCAGCAGCCTGAGGCACTGACCTTACCTGAGAAACATCCAGAGAATGCTGGGGGGGGGGGGGGCAGGGCAGGGAAGATTTCTTGGAGAAATCAACAACCTCAACTCATCCTCCTTTCCCAGAAGCTTGGTGGCCAACTTAAAAATTCCTGACTACCTTGGCAGCTTTCCCTCCACCCCTGTTTCTCCTATTCATACACCTACCCCAAAGTCCCTGAATGAGAATGGTGCTTCTAAGGCAAAAGAAAAACTTTCACTCCAAAATGGTTTCCTTCCAGACGGTCTCAAACAAAAAAGACACAAAATACATCTCTCAAGGTCACTTCCTCAGGAGCTTCAGTGCCCTGGGGTAAGTGTTTCCCAGGTTCCAAGTTCTCTTTCAGGACCCTTTAAAGAACAATATGTACAAAATAAAGGAGAAAATATCACAAAGTTGCTAACCACTGGCAGTGTCTGTCTGGTTCTGGGGTCTTGGGATCAAAATGACCCCTCTCAATTATACTATGACCACTGTCCTCACTAGAAAAGGTACAAAAAACTCAGTGAAAAATTATGTTCCTCAAAGACCACTATTTCCCTGATTAATGTTTATAGATCTGTTTTTCACCAGTGAGGTATACAAAATTTTTCTTTGGAAGGTATATAATCTACTCATATCTTTAAAATCTTGGACTCTATCGTTCAAAGTTTCCGTTAACTCAGTTTACAGTAAGGAAGAAAAGTGACATTTCTGTGCGCTTACTGCCTTCTTCAGCACACTTGGCAGGGCCACTCACCGTAACAGTTTGTTCATTGAGTCTGCTTTCCCTGGACTTTTCCTAACGCCCATATTTTTCCTGGATTTGGTATCCAAAACTCTTCAGTATTCCATGCTTGGTAACAAAACGTTACTTAAGGATTTCCAATGCCAAGAACTCTCAGCAGTTTAAAAGCGTTTTAGCCACGACAGCACGCCTGGGCTCGGGAAGGGGTTGCCATCTCCTTTTACCGTGTCAGTGTCTATTTCAAAGGGTAGGGGTGAGTAGAGAGGAGACACAGGCGTTCTCTCGGTGTAAATCTGTCTCAATTACCATTTACCCATCCCAGGACACCACTCAAGACTAAGGTATCTGAAACCAAAAGTGATATAATCTCAATCCTCGGCTGCTGACAGCCCATCGCCAAGTTTACCTGGAGCTCCGCCACAGATAAACGCTGTTCCAAGACGGGCTACCACGTCTTCCTCGTCACGTGACTTGACAAACTTGATCACGTGACACCATGGCCCCTCCCATTCCAAACAGGAGAAGGGGGTAGCCAAGAAACCAGAGGACTTTGCTCCTACAAAACTCGCGCCTCATCTATTGATCCATACTGGTCAATAACGGACTCTAATTTCAGAAACACCGCTCTTCCCCTAGGAAGTCCCGAGAGGACCCGGAGGCGCCAGCGTTCTCCGCCTGGCGCCCCCCGGCCCGATGGTTGAGCCCGGAGGCCACGCCCCCTCGGTCTCCCTCCCGGCTCTGCGTCCTCAGCAGCTCGAGCCCCCAAATCCAGCTCGCTTTTCGCAGCTCCTAGCTGCTTCCTCTTACCTATTTCCTACCTGGCCCACATCTAAGCGATCCCCGACTCCTTTCTTCATGGCGTCGCTTCTGTGCTGTGGGCCCAAGCTGGCCGCCTGCGGTATCGTCCTCAGCGCCTGGGGAGTGATCATGTTGGTGAGGGGACTGCCGGGCGACAACCGGAGAGGAGAGGGCCTGAGGGGCTCACTGTTGGAGGGCTGGAAGGCTAGGAGACTCCAGGCTTTGAAAAGCAGCAAACAGGCTGGAGGGGGTGGTTGATTAGCCTCTGGAGAATGAGACCGAACTGGATTGAGAAATGGGGATTTGAAAGGGAGAGGGGAAGCTGGAGCTTGGAATGGGAGCCGGGCTGGTAAATCTGGAGTACCCTCAAGGTAACAGGAAGGAGACCTAGGTTCTTGAGATCCTTGAGCTGAATGGAGGGCAGGCAGTGGGGAGAGGGACCGCTTGTTCCCGAAATGGGCAGCTAGGGCTTGTTTCCTCAGGACTCTACCCGCTCCGCTAAAGGGAGAAATAATATGGAGAAGTGCCGATTCCCTCTACCCCCCTTCGCCCTGTCCCGTGATAATGACGCCTCCAGAGAGGAGGATAATCAGGGTTCCTGGGTTGCTCACTATTCCTGCCCTTGCCCCAACCACGTCTTCTCTGTGTCACCATTCAAGCTCTGTTCCAGGTGACCGGAGTCCAGATCCGGGAACAACCATCCCTAATCCCAGCTCATTCTGGTAATTCCCAGACCCAGATGTTGTGGCAGCATTCTAAGTGGGAGGAGTTCAGGCAGCGACCAGGTCCGATGCCTGAGTTAAAACAACCTACCCTTTCTTTTTTTCAGATAATGCTCGGAATCTTTTTCAATGTCCATTCTGCTGTGCTAATTGAGGACGTTCCCTTCACGGAGAAAGATTTTGAGTAAGTGGAGAGGCGGGGAATGTGGTCAGAATTGCGGGGGTGGGGGGGCGGGCAATCGCAGGAGGCTGGACACTTGGGGCCCGGAGGCTGGGAAACTGGGCGCTCTCTCTAGCACCCAGGAGCAGTCTTGGGAGTCAGACCTCAGAGACCATCCTAAACCCACCGCTTTAGATGTGGCTGTTAAGAATTTTACTGGACTTCTCTGTGCCTCCGTCCACCCCTGCAAAGTGGATGCTATAACAGAACTCACCCCAAAGGGTTATGAAGATTGAATAAGATAATACACGTTAAAGCGTTTAGAACAGTACAGGGCACATAGTAAGTGCTCCGTTAATGTTGTGTGCTGTTAATGTTTCTGGTATTTCTCTGCCTAATCCCCACCTCTAGGAATGGCCCCCAGAACATATACAACCTTTACGAGCAAGTCAGCTACAACTGTTTCATCGCGGCGGGCCTTTACCTCCTCCTCGGAGGCTTCTCTTTCTGTCAAGTTCGGCTCAATAAGCGCAAGGAATACATGGTGCGCTAGAGCACGGTCGCGCTCCCCCTCTCCAGCCCCCTCCTCTATTTAAAGACTCTCCCTACCAGGTCACAGCCCCCCCGTCCCCCATTCTGGCACCGTCTGCGGACTAGGTTTTCTTGGCGAGAGACTCATTCCTTGTTCTCCAACCTCTAGCGCCCGGCTCCTGTGGAGGGAGGTTGGGTTTGACCGGTCCCTGTCCCTCCGGCCCCCTCGTCTCGTCCCGTTCCACAATAAAGAGAAACTGCTCTCTTAAGACTTGTGTGTGTGTCTGGATTGGGAGGCGGGTACCCGGGCTAGAGGTCGGCCTCCAAATAGGGAATCCCGACCCCTCGACGGAAGTGGAGTGAAACCGGGCCGGAAGTGAGGCGGTGTCTTCCACTCTCCTTCCCGCGCGCCGAGGCGGCCTAAGTAACCGCGGCTGGTGAGGCGGTGAGCGCCCGAGCTGGAACCAATCAGCTCCGGAAGGGGGCGGGACTTCCTGCGCGGGGGCCGGAGCCGTTGCACCGCCTGGCTCTTCGTGGTCCCGGCTCCGAGGTAGCGGCGGCGGCGGCGTCTCCGTGAGGAGGCGCGCGGGGCCATGACGTCAGCGTCCACAAAGGTTCGACCTCCCTCGCGGACAGCGCTCCCTGGCGGCCACGGGAGGGCGGGCCCCCCGGTTGGCTCGCGGCTCTTCCGTCCCGGGCGGGGGGCGGGCGGGAATCCAACCTGGGGTGGGGCTAGGGGCTACGGGCGGGACGGCGCGGGGCTGTGAGCCGGCCCCCCGTAACGCTGCCCCGCCCCCAGGTCGGAGAGATCTTCTCCGCGGCGGGCGCCGCCTTCACGAAGCTCGGAGAACTGACGATGCAGCTGCATCCCGTGGCCGACTCTTCCCCCGCGGGGTACGTGAGCCCGGGCTGGGGACCTGGACGCTGAGAGCAGACGCTGAGACTCGATCACAGACACTGAGACTCGACCACAGACACCGACACTCTCTAGGGCAGGGACAGATGTTAGTTTCCCTTCGTGCCTGGCACATCGCAGAGTAGGTCTTAATAAATGACTATTGAATGAATGAATGAATGACAGATAAACCACAGACTGGGGCTCGTAATCCGGACTCATTTCACAGCTCTGTCCTGCTGCGCAATGGCAGAGCATAGACCACCACCACTACTCATTCACTCCAAATCATGTGGAATTCCGTCAGACTGCAACAGATTGTGTTTAGGGGATCTGTTTGTAAGACACACACACCACCACCACCACCACCACCCCCCCGTTGTTGAATTGGTTTCAGTGGGCTGTTTACAGCAGCTGTTTCACGTTGATGGGGGAGCGGTTTTCTTCTAAGGTTGTTGCATTATCGTTTGGATGGGGGTCCTCAGGGTTCCCACAGGGCCTTAAGAATTTTTTTGCTTTTTTTGTCTGTTTGTTTTTTAAAGAGGACCTCTTTATGGAGGGGGCCCCGGACATTGCAGGGAGGAGGCTGGTTGCTGTGGAATGCGTAGCCTGTGGGCTGGCTCCACACCCCTCCTCCTCCCACTTTCGCTATTCCCCTCTCCCCTTCTGACAGTGCCAAGTGGACGGAGACGGAGATAGAGATGCTGAGGGCTGCTGTGAAGCGATTTGGGGACGATCTTAATCACATCAGCTGTGTCATCAAGGAACGGACAGTGTGAGGGAGGGCTGGCTGGCAGAGAAAGGGCGGGTGGGCAGCTTTCTTCCTCCATACCCATTTGTTCCATCTTCCTCAAACTCCCTTCCAGCTCAACATCTTTCCTACTCCGTTGCTAGTTTTGTTAGCAACAGACTCCCTCAAGAACTGAAAGAATAAAAGAATTGTTACAATTGGTCAGAAGTTACTAAAATGCTGTGATCATCAGGACCTTCCATGAATTTAATTTTAGGTTGCCCAGTAGTTTAAGACACCCAGTAGTTGAATTTGCTAATAGAATTCCCTGGTTATTTATACAGATCTTTTGAACACTTCTGTGGTGTTTCCAGGGATATTATGATCCTGAACTAGTCGATCAGGATCTGTTAATAAGTTTCGATCTACCTGTAGGTCACCCAGGCTTACCTGGTAGCCTTCCACATCCATACATCTCTCCCATAAGAGAATTAGGAGGTGGGCCTTTCCCACTCCTCAGTTGAGGGACTCCACTCTTCACGCTCCATTTGCCCTCATTGGCTGCAAAGCTTCCAGGGAAACAAGAACCCTAGCAAAGGTCATTGAGGCCCTCACCTGGATTCCTATGAAGGGGTTCCCCAGTGTCCTTCAGAGTGGCCCATCTCCCCTGCCCCCACCCCTTTATTCCCTCAGCCTTTCTTATGACTCCCTTCCTAACTTGCTCTCTCGTCTCTTTAGGGCTCAGATAAAGGCCACCGTGAAACGAAAGGTATATGAAGACTCTGGTATCCCTCTTCCAGCCGATTCACCCAAGAAAGGGCCCAAGAAGGTGGCATCTGGTGTATTGTCGCCTCCTCCAACTGCCCCTCCACCGAGCAGCTCCAGTGTCCCTGAGGCCGGGGGTCCCCCCATAAAGAAACAGAAGGCTGGTGAGGGTTGTGGAGTTGCTGCCTGGGGATTAGATGTCCCATCCGAGGTTCAGTGAGAGAGTTGGGCTTTGGTCAGAGGACAGATCTCTTTTCCTATCTCAGTGAAGGTTCCAGAAACTGGCTGGGGTGGGGAAGGGAGGGAAGGAGAGGTTGAAACTTTGGGAAGTGGGTGGGGTGGGGGGAGAACCATCAGGGAACCTAGAACCTAGCTTGTGCCCCTCTCCCAGATGTGACACTCAGTGCTCTGAACGACTCGGACGCCAACAGTGACCTGGTGGATATTGAGGGACTAGGAGAAACTCCTCCAGCCAAGAAACTCAACTTCGACCAGGGTAGGAGTCCTCTTCCTCCCATGACAGCTGAAGGCATGGGGGATGGTGGGGAGGGTCTCAGCAGGAGCCCCCTCCCGTGAGCTGGGGAAGAGAAAGTTCCCTGCTCTGCATGCAGGGGTCAGGTCTGTAAGGAGCCAGGTGCTCTGGGGAGGCGGGAGTCATACTTGGGACTCGCTCCATCTCGGCCCATTTTACTTCCTGTTCCAGACAGCCTGACCCTGGATTCTGGCCTTCTCTTGACCTCCGCTGATCCTCCTCTGCTCTCATGCTGAGCCTTCCACCTCTGACCCCTCTCACTGTTCACCCTGGACCTGTGGATCGCTTGGGACTCTGAGCAAGGCATGCATGAGACAGGGTGGAAAGGCTGCCAGGAGCAACCCACCTTGCTGTTCCTGTATGAGCATCTGCACCCCAACCCCTGGGTCCCCCCTGACTGATGGACATTTTTATACAGAAAACAATAAAGATCTCCCTCTCAGCCTGGTGCTTTCTGCCTGACATTACTGGAGTACAGGGGACACTTCTCTCTCTGCTTAGTCCCCAGGGCTTAGCCCCTCCTCGGCAGCTCTCACCACCCTGCCTGGAGCAGCACAGCCAATATTGGCAGGCTCTCTTCCCAGTGCCAATATTTCTGTGCTGCTAGAGCCAGGGGAGCTGGGCGTGGGCAACAAAGACTCCACTTTGCTCTCTGGAGGCAGCATGTACTCCGGGGTCTCTGGCAGCCAGCACTCCTGAGACTGCCCTGGGGACTTCAGAGGGGCAGCTTCCAGGGCTTTCACATCTCCCATTCCCCGCCCCACCCCGCCCCACCCCATCACACCTCCCACCTCACCAGAAGGCCCCAGATGTTTTCTGTGTCGCTTCTCCAGGGTGGCCTCCCAGGCCAAGCCTCAGCGGTGCCTCCCCTACCCTCGCTCTAACACCACAGTGTGGTTTGGACGTGGCCACAGTGCCGTACAAACCACAGTGTGCTGCTGGGGCGGGAGCAGGACTGGGGTGGGTTGAGAGAAAGGGAGCACAAGACAGTGCTGTGAAGACCCCCCACCACTAAGGGTGGGGAGATAGAGAAGGCTGAAAGGCAAATATGGCCCCAAGAAGGGTTGGGGAAAACAAGACACTAAAGATAGGAGCTGAGCAGGCAACTGAAGGGAGAGGGGCCTATGGGGTGAGCTTACAGTGTAGTAAGACTGGAACCATCTTCCCTGTAAGAACTCTGCTCAAGGGATCCCTAGTGTGTGGGGGGGTGGGATCTGAGGAAATAGGGAATGACTGTGGGTGACCAACAGACTGCCTCTCGACTCAGCAAGGGCAGGGACCCAAGGCTTCCTGTGTCCGTTCCTCCCCTCCCTGGGTCAGAACCCAAGAGAAAGCAAGGAAAGACAGAAGGCCAAGGACAGCAGTGTTGGGAGTTGGCAGTCCAGAGGTGGTGGGGCCGGAACATGGTTGGGAGAGGGGGGCCGGAAGTCGCCCTGGGCCCTGGGCCTGCCACAAGATGGAGGCCAAAGGCAGGAAATGGAGGCCAGGGGGAAAGGGGAGCAGCAGGGCCCAGGAAGAGGGCCTTCTGGACCTGGGGGCCAGGTATTCAACCCCCAGGACTGTCCCCAATCCTCATGGCCCCCCAGGACCCAAGTCCCACCCCCCGCAACAACCCCTACCAGCCTATTCACCAGGCCCAGGAAGGCGGGCCCACCCCAGAAAGCCACGTTTAAGCTGACAAACATGCCTCTCCCCACCCCCACCCTAGGCCTTCCCTCAGCCTTTTTCTCCTGTTCAGGACTTGATTTTTAAAAAACACCCCCCAGAAAGCAAAATCCAAGGGCCAAAATCCCTTCCGCAAATCAAAATAATATCCTCTAAAACCCAAAAGTTATCCTCCCTTTACCACCCCCGCTTCCGACACACCCCCCAAAACTCTTAGCAATCAAAAAGATCTAAGATGGTGGTGTAAGCAGTCTTTTTAGGCCCCGGGGGATGCCAGACCCCTTCAGACGAGACCCCTATCTGTCCCACATCAAATCTTGCCAAGGCTTCCTGCTCCTCACACCCCCCTCCATAACCCCAAAACTGAACAGCTGCCCCCAGCTCCCATCCTCGGCAGAGCCTTTGTGGGGATGGATGAAACAGAAATCAAACACTATACTAACGGCTGGGGATGTTGGGGGGCCCTCTGGTCTCAGTCTTTGGTTTCCATCTGGGGGACTGCAGTTTCGGGGTGTAAGAGAAAGCCTCTTCAATCATCCCCCCAATTTCAAGACTGACAAAGCCCAACCCCACCCCAGCACGCACCTCCAAACCTCCCCCCCAACCGCCACGTCTCTCCTGAAAACAGGGGACACTTTCCTCCCCACTTACCTCAGCTACTCTCCCCTGAGATCCTGGTCCCCTATTTTGAAAGGAACAAAATTTGGGGTGCATCCCTTACATTTGGGGTGCAGGAGAAAGGAGCCGCCCCAGTCGCATCGCTGGCCTCCTTCCTCTCGGCTGGCTCAGGGATTGGGGAGTGCCCTAGGGAGGGGGGACCCCCATAAGAGAGCACAGGAGGGGGTTCCTCCACTTCCAGTCAGAATTGGGGACACCCCCCCCCAAACCCGTCCCAGCCCATCCGTCTCCAACTCGGCGGGAGAGGCAGCTGCAGTGCCCCAGTCAGATTCCCCCAACACTACATTCCTCACCCCATCTAGAGGGGTCCCGGGGGCCCCAAAAAATCCCAAAAAAATCTAGGATGTTGGCAGGACGATCCTGGACTAGCTCCCCAAATTTGGGGTCCTCAGATCCCCCCGTTTTTTCAGGAAAATTCCGTCTTTCACCTGCCTCCCGCCAGCCCTGCTCTGTCCCGATGCCAATTTTGGAAGTCACTCCCTCCTTCCTCCTCCCGTCTCTCCAGGCCCCCCCGCTCGGGGGCTAGGGTCCAGGACACCTGGCTTCCAGGCCGGGGGAGGGGGGCACTCCTCGAAGGGCTAGGGGCCAGGAGGTCAAGCTCATAGCCCCAGTCTTAGGGAAGCAGGAAAGCCCGATCCTCCCTTCCCCTCCCCCCTGGCTGGTCTCCGTGGTGGTTTAGGAAAGCCTGGAGGATTGGAATCTGCCATTGCTATTGCACAGGCAGTTTTTTTTTCCTTGGGTTGGGGGGGTGGGCGGTGGGAGGGAGAGAGGGGAGGAGAGCCGAAGAGAGCAGGGACCGGGGTGTGCAGAGCTGGCCTGGCTTACCCCCCAGTCCCTGCTGCCGTGGGGAACCCCCCCTCATCTCACCCACACTCCCAGTCCTCTGTCTGCTTTCTGTTTGGGGCTCTTATCCTAGAAAATCAGGGTACAAGATTCACCTCCTTGTACCTCATCACCACCTCTCCTTACCATAATTTCAACAGCACTGCCCTAGTCGGGAGTGTCCGCTTGACCACAAGATACCCCACTTCCCCCCACCTTCCCCTAAGTCGAGGTGTGCGCCCTTAATAAATTGGGGTTCAGAATCTGAAACCACCTTTTCTCCCTCAGATCTATCCAGGCCACATAAAAATAAGAGGAGATATACGCCCTTTCCAAATTTCTTCCTTCAAATCTTGGGCGTATTTGGAGGTTCACTGAAGAGACTTCTAGAGTCTAGGGTGAGAGGGAGCTAAAAGCAAAGGATCTCCCAAACCATTATCATAGTCCATAGTCCAAATTAAGTGAACCCTAAAATCAATCTCACATCATGATCCACCACTCAGCTTCAACAAATGCACCAAAGAGTGGCAAAACACCCCAAAATAAGGACACCCCAAAACTTTAGTCTCCTACCCTCGGCCCTCACCTTGTGTTTTCCCCCTGGAAAAAGCCTCCTGGCTCTCATGCATACACAGAAATATCCCCCTCCTCAAAGTAAGCTTGCACAACATTCAAATATAAAGCCTTGCTCCCGGCAAGGACCCACAATCACAGAAGGCCTTCAAACTTGCTCCCAGGTTCCTATTATGTTAAACCTCAAGCTAATAAAAACCCCAAATTGAATTTCATGTCCCCCAAATATAATCTGAACCTCAAAACTTATCTGGTACCCCCATCAGACTGTACCCTAAAACCACCATGATTACTCTACTTGAAATCAGATTGTCTACATACACCAATGACTATGAATCCCCTAAACCAAATTTTCATCCATCTCTGAAGAATACCTAGCTGACTGGGGGTGTCAGAATCCCCAGAACTAATGTAGCTTCAAAATCAGCTCCATGAAAGTGTTAGGCACTCAGTCGTGCCCAGCTCTTTGCAGTCCCATGGACTGAAGCCCACCAGGCTCCTCTGTCCATGGGATTTTCCAGCCAAGGATACTGGAGTGGGTTGCTATTTCCTTCTCTATGGGATCTTCCCGACCCAGGGATTGAACCCAGGTCTCCTGCATTGCAGGCAGATTCTTTACCAACTGAGCCACTGGGAAGCCCAATGTAGCTTCAAAATCAGCTCCATACCTCAGACTTACTACTGGCCCTCAACCCTGAATGCAGCCCGCAGGGCCCAGAATGATCAGAGTAACTCAACACCCCACAATTGACAGATAGACCAGATAACATAAAAGTAACTCTGCCCTGATACCAAAGGAGCCGCAGGTCTAACTCCCACCTCCAACTAGGCAGAGACCAAAGTAACCCTCATTTGCAGAAGCCACCACACCATCTCGAATCCCTAGTTCCCTACTCCCAATGTCTCAGCAGTTCTTTCCTGCACCCAAATAAAGACATCCTTAGTTCTGAAGAGGAGGGCCCTAGGTCTCTATATGCAGCTCCACGGATTATGGCCAGTCATTACTGGGCAACTGTAGACGTTCCTGAGCAAGTCCTGCTTGGCAGCTAGACTCAGCTCTGGCCCCCGTTATCCAAATGAACCTCATCTCCATTCTCCAAATGAACCTCGTCTCCCCAAACAAAATACGAGGGTGTGACCCGTGCCCACCTTCCAGATCAGAGACTTAAATTGGGGTTATCAGCCCCTTCTGCCCTCTCTCCCTTCCGTTACCCTGAGACCCTCCCTTTCCTCTTCTGTCTGTTCAGTGCATCTAACTTTTATATTAATGTTCACTAAAAAATTCACCTCTAAATACAGATAATAGCATCTAGGTTAATAAGAAAAGAAATCCTGGGCTCCCAGGGCTCAGATCTCCCGCTCAATTCCCTGGTTCCCAAAGCCCGCGGATTTCTCACCCCAGGCAGGAACCCCAAGTTCAGAGGGAAGTCCCCTCTGTCGCCTAACTCTCCCTCCCTCCGCCCAACCCTAGTCCCCTGGACAACGTAAATGCGAGCAAAGAGGGGGAGAATGACCGCCCAGACCTAATCGATCCTGCGCCCCCGGATGAATGGACCCCCAGCCGAGTGGAGACCAACGGCGCGGCGAGGCTAGTCCTCTTCCGCCCCCTCGTGGAAGGAGCCGAACATTGCCGAGCTTCGCCTGCTTGCCGCGCTGGACCGCGGCGTCCCGCCAGCCTCTAAGCGTCGCCGACGGGCGGATGCTCGAGGCCCTAAAGAGCTGGGACTGCGGGAGGGCGAGCGGGCTTTGGGCGGGAGTCTGCCTCTCTGGATCCCTAAAAGGATTCAGAAGAGCGTCGGGAGCGAAAAGTTCGGACCCTAGGTCTCTTGAGCGTCTCTCGGCCGCCAGCCGGGGTTTTCCCCACCTCCTCGAGGGGAAGCAGCTGGCGGAGCCGTCCGGTCGCAGGACAATGGAAGGAAACGAACTAGAAATCATATCCGCCCCCTCCCTAACGCGCCCGGTCAGAGCCCCTCTTTTGCAGGCCCCGCTAAAGAAGCCTGTTGAATGACCACACCCTCCCTGAGACCCCACGGGAGCCCACTGTCTCCTCCCCAAACCCGGTGTTTCTTTGGGCTCCCCTCAATCTCCCTTAATACCGTACATTGCAGGGGCGGGGGGTTGCTGTATTCACTCTCCTGTAACAGGCTCCTTTCTAAAGCCGACACATCAATTTTCGCTGTCCCAGGTCCCCCGACGACCTAGGTCACCCAACGACCTAGGTCACCCATGTTTCCCATCTCAATATCCCCAACCTCCTCCCCAGTACCAATGTCCCACCCTCGGTTCCACTTTCAGTGGCCCAAGACCCCTTACGTTACGACCACCCCAGCGTTTCCGAGGTCCCGCCCTGGAGCCGGAGACCCCGCCCCGGGTTCGCCATCTGGAGAGCGAGGGAGGAAGGAAGGATACAGACCCAGGCGTTCACCCCACCTCCACCCCCGCCCCCGACATCCCGGCCAGATAAAGGAGCCGAGGCCAAGAGGGGACAGAGACCCCGCCCCCCTTGAGAAGAGAAGCTGAAGCCCCTGCAGGACGGGGGTAAGAACCAGAGACTGAGGGAGGCAGACTCCTGGGTCCCTTAAGAGAGTTGGGGCTTGTTGATGGTAGGAAGACCGAGGCCCAGAAACTCGGCTAAACTAAGGATCCAGGACTAGAGAGTGGAATCTCGTGGTTCAGGGAAGGGAGCCTCGATTGGGATATGGAGGGATGAGGACCACAGGTCGTCTGGGGTCTCCAGGCAGGATCGTACACCTGAGACTAGGCGCGCGGTGAGGCAGAGGGGGAATGGGGATACTGGAAGGGCATTGGGAGTCTAAGTAAGAGCGCTGCGGACTGGATTCCCAACGTTTGCCATCGACGCAGCGGTGTGGGAAACTTCAACTCGCCCCAAGCGCCGTGGAATCTTAGAGGAGGAAATCGGGCGATACTGAGATTGAGGGCTGACGGAACGAGATGAATTAAGTAAAACTGCGTGAGCCGGGGCCGAGGGCTTTCCCGTGCATCTCAGGAGGAAGAGGCAAACTGCGGAAGGGAAGCCGTCTTGGGACGACAAGGATCCCTGAGCCCTTTCCTTGGAACCCGCAGGCCTCCGTCGCTATGGGTTCCACCGCTACCCAGGAGGGAGCGCTGGGCTACGTCCGCGAGTTTACTCGCCACTCCTCCGACGTGCTCGGCAACCTAAATGAGCTGCGCCTGCGCGGGATCCTCACTGACGTCACGCTGCTGGTTGGCGGGCAACCCCTTCGAGCTCACAAGGCAGTTCTTATTGCCTGCAGGTTCGAGGGGTGGCTCGTGGTGTGGGGTGGAACCAAATAGGAAAGGGGCGGAACCAAATAGGAAAGGGGCGGAGCTATAAGATCTTTGGTAGGACCCGGAAGCCAAACCTTCCACAAGCAGGAGGCGGAGCGACAGGGAATTGAGGGCGGGGTGATAGTCAGGGAGGCGGGGCTTTCTATAGGGGCGGGGCTTTCGACAGGGTCGAGTCCCCCACTTGATTCCCCAGCCCCTAACCCGACCTATCTTCCCTCTTTCCAGTGGCTTCTTCTATTCAATTTTCCGAGGCCGTGCAGGAGTGGGGGTAGACATGCTCTCCCTGCCCGGGGGCCCCGAAGCCGGAGGCTTCGCTCCCCTTCTGGACTTCATGTACACTTCGCGCCTACGCCTCTCTCCAGCCACCGCACCAGCAGTCCTCGCGGCCGCCACCTACTTGCAGATGGAGCATGTGGTCCAGGCATGCCACCGCTTCATCCAGGCCAGGTGAGGGAGCCCCAACTTGGTGTTCCTCGTGGGTGAAATGGCATCCCAGGTATCAAGGGCAGAGGCCAAGATTAGGAAATAGCACTAATGTCCATCGCACTTTTTCTCAGCTATGAACCTCTGGGCATATCTCTGCGGCCCCTGGAGGCAGAACCCCCCACGCCACCAACGGCCCCTCCGCCAGGCAGTCCCAGGCGCTCGGAAGGGCACCCTGACCCACCTACTGAGTCTCGCAGCTGCAGTCAAGGGCCCCCCAGTCCACACAGCTCGGACCCCAAGGCCTGCAACTGGAAAAAATACAAGTTCATCGTACTGAACTCTCAGGCCTCCCAAGCAGGGAGCCTGGCGGGGGAGAGGAGTTCTGGTCAACTTTGCTCCCAGGCCCGGCTCCCCAGTGGAGATGAGGCTTCCAGCAGCAGCAGCAGCAGCAGTGAAGAAGGACCCATTTCCAGTCCCCAGAGCAGGTACAGAAACTGGAAACCACCCCACCCCTCCCCAACCCCAGAATTTGTAGCGGTAGCCTCAGCTCAAGAGCCACAGCCATTGGGCCTGGGTGATCAGTAACAGGAAGTGAGGGAGTGGGCTTCACCTTAGGGAGCTGGCCAGAGGCCAGGCTTAGTTGGTGAGGTGGGCCCTTGGCAATACAACTGGATAGGGCACATTGGTCAATAGCCCACCGTATGATGTCTCCTAACCATTGTTCTGGGCCTTGACATCTGCCTAGGCTTTCTCCAACTGCTGCCATTGTACAGTTCAAATGTGGGGCTCCAGTCAATACCCCCCATCAGCTCACACCCCGGGCTCCAGAGACCACTGGGTCACCTTCTGGGAGAGCTCATCCACCACCAGGTAAGAGCCTCTCCTTCTACCCCCTTGGCTTTTCTCCTGTGGCTTCTCAAGGCCTGCTGCTGCTGCTGCTAAGTTGCTTCAGTAGTGTCCGACTCTGTGCGACCCCATAGACGGCAGCCCACCAGGCTCCCCCGTCCCTGGGATTCTCCAGGCAAGAACTGGAGCAGGTTGCCATTTCCTTCTCCAATGCATGAAAGTGAAAAGTGAAAGTGAAGTCACTCAGTCGTGTCCGACTCTTTGCGACCCCATGGACTGCAGCCTACCAGGCTCCTCCATCCATAGGATTTTCGCCAAAAGACCTCAGGGAAGGCCTAGTCCATTTTCAAATTGGAATCACCTAGAGAGCTTTTTAAAATCCCGTTGCCCAGGTCACACCCCATAGATCGGAATGTCTGCAAGTGGGAGCCAGGCATCAGTATTTTTTTAAAGCTTCCAATGAGCGGCAGTGTTCAGGAACTTCTGGCGTGTTCCCTTCCAGGGCTGAGTGGTCAGCCCAGGGCTGGCAAAGCCTCTCTGGCAAGCTGTCATCCAGGGTAGTGCAAGAGAGAAGAGAGGGGTGACTTCCCTGGTGGTCCAATGGCTAAAACTTCATGCTCCCAATGCAGAGGGCCTGGGTTCAATCCCTGGTCAAAGAACTAGATCCCACATGCCTCCACTAAGACCGATGCAGCCAAAGAAACAAATATTTTAAAATTAAAAACAAAAGAGGTGAGAGAGAAAGAGAGAAACAGAAACTTCCACCCATAAGTAGGGGCCTCCACTTCCTACCACCACTATTGGAGTGATTAGCAGAATACTCTCAAATTATACAGACATAGAGACAGATCCTGGCTTGTCCTCTCGAATAACCAAGTGACCCAGAGCAGGTCAAATGAGCCTCAGCAGCCTTAACAGTAAATTGGGGGAAAAACAAAACAAAACCTGCTACCCTGTGGTCTGAGAATTCACTGGTATTGTTGTCATGACTCACCCCCTCCCCAGGAGGTGAATTTTTCAGCTGCCAGAACTGTGAGGCTGTGGCTGGGTGCTCATCGGGGCTGGACCCCGTGGCTTCTGGGGATGAGGACAAGCCCTACAAGTGTCAGCTCTGCCGGTCTGCCTTCCGCTATAAGGGCAACCTGGCCAGTCACCGCACGGTGCACACAGGTAGGGGAGGAGCAGGGAGAGGACCCTGGCCTTGGTGCCCACTGCTATTCTCCTTGACCTCCCTTCCTCCCCGCCTCCAGGGGAAAAGCCCTACCACTGCTCCATCTGCGGAGCCCGCTTTAACCGGCCGGCTAACCTGAAAACGCATAGCCGCATCCATTCGGGAGAGAAGCCCTATAAGTGCGAGACGTGCGGCTCGCGCTTTGTACAGGTACGGAGTCAGTTTCAGAGCCTGATCGCAGGCAAATTTGCGAGAGGGAGAGGTGGGCCGAATGGGGAGGGTTCCGTCCCTCCCAGGGGCGCGGCCTGAGATTCCCTCTTTTCCCAGGTAGCGCATCTGCGCGCGCACGTGCTGATACACACCGGGGAGAAGCCCTATCCTTGCCCCACCTGCGGGACTCGCTTCCGCCACCTACAGACCCTCAAGAGTCACGTTCGCATCCATACCGGAGAGAAGCCTTACCACGTGAGTACCCAACCTGGCCTGGCCCAAAGCCTTGGAATTACCTCCTGTTTACCGACGGGCGGGACTCTGAAAGGAGCGGGCCGGGAGGCCTTTAGATCGAGGCTAGGTGGGCGGTGTCCTTGTGAGAAAGGGGTGGGGTCGAAGGTAGGGGTGGAAGGTATGGAAGTTAGGCTCCTGGACCAGGCACAGTCCTCTTGGAGAGGAGGTGACAGGTGGAAAAGTGCTTTGCTGAATGGGGCCGCCTAGGCCTTCCCCCGAGGATTTGGGAGGATGTGGGGCCTCAAGGGGCTTCCCTATATCCCCAAGAGCTTCTCTCAGGTGGAGTGCTGGGCGGTTCTCCTTGCTCAATATCTAATAAAAGGTGGTCGTGGGTGGGGAAGAGACCTGACCCGGCTGTCATCCTACAGTGCGACCCCTGCGGTCTGCATTTCCGGCACAAGAGTCAACTTCGGCTACATCTGCGCCAGAAACACGGAGCTGCTACCAACACCAAAGTGCACTATCACATTCTAGGGGGACCCTAGCTGAGTGCCGCCCCGGCCCCACTCCCTTCCCGGAAGACGGAAAGCTGCGGCTCACGCCTGGGTTCGCTGCCAGGCTTGGGCGTGCGGGTGTGCGAGGCCCCTGGATATCAGCGACGGCCACCACCTTTAATTTCTCACTGCGGGGAGCAGGGGTGGGAGATCCTGGCTTGATCTGCCTCTGTTTTGCTGGTCAAAACCTCTTCCCCGCAATCGACATTGTTTCTGAGCAGAGAACGAACTAGGAGCTGGAGGAGCAGAGAGACTGGAAGCCTGATTTCCTTAAGGAATCAGGCCTCCACCTACAGCCCCCATCTCATTTATCTGTAAATATAATTTATTGAGGCTTCTGGGTGGCACCAGGGCCTTCATACTATCGCATTTCCCATGTTCCTCTTCTACAAGTGTGATCAAAAGTGACCTGAAACACGGACTGTGAGGTCACAGCTCTGCTGGCAGAGATTAGCACTTGGCTGCCTCCTTTGGCTTGAGTGTTTTATATTATTATTGTCTTAACTTTTATCTTTAGAATTGTTCTTTTCCCACTTGCTCGTTGGTTTGTTTAAAATGGAGAAAAGGGTTCCCTGTGCCCTGCCCCTTCAATTCTAGGTCTGGAACCTTTATTTGTTCTAGGGCAGCTCTGGGAACATGTGGGTTTGTGGAATTGGGTCAGGAACCCTCTCTAATATTCTGGATATTATAGGTTTTCTAGCAGGCTAGCACTGGATATAGACTTCTTCTGTTCTTCAAGGAACCTGTGATGAAGTGGAGGTAATATATACCTCCTGGAGGCAGTGGGTGTGGAGCTTTTGTCAGTCCTGGAAGTTGGGGGATGACTTGAGAGGCTTTCTCTTAGGCCCCTGACTGTCCTATTAGTCTGGTCACCTAGGTTTGGCTCCATGGTAGTTTTTATCTGATAGAACTCACCCAGGAGCTTGAGTTGAGCCCACAATCCTCCCACTAGGGCCTGTTCTTAGCACGAAGTTGATCCCTCCATGCAGGAGAGATCTGCAATTCCTTGTCAGAAATGATGCAATCTTTTCTGAGTCTGCCCAGTCTCTAAGAATGCTATGACCTAGGGGAGAATTATCTTGAGTAAAGAGTATGACCCTTCCTTTACTGCAGAGCCATCTGGGTTAGAATGTTCCTTGGGGGTTCTACATGAGATGAACCTCTTCTTCCTTTAGTAGGTATTTGGACATCTTCTGGCAAGTGTCCAGATTTCAGAAATTTCTTTTCCTCTAGAAGTCATAGGTGCTTGGTAACTTTCTTACCTTAGAAAAGCTGAGTCTGTGACCTGGTCTTCCCATCACTACATTCCTGTCTGGAACCAGTGAAAGCAGTAGACCCTTCCACAGGGAGAGAAAAGGGGCTGAATTCCATTATGGATTTGCTATAGTTGGGATTATGATCGAGATTAATGTTGGGTTTAAAGATTTAAAAGACTGACTGATGGACCATCTAGTTGACCAAGTATCCCGTAGGATTAAGAGGTTGTTTGAGGGACACAGTCTCTGGTGTAGGCCAAGTAGGTAGAAAGTTAGAAATGGGTTGCCTCTTAACTGTGTGCAGCATCTGGAATGTTAGATGATACTCTGAAGTATTACAGTCCTGCCCCTGTTGCTCTGGGGCCTGTTGGTTTAGGGACATGGGGTAGAGGGTAAGAAGCACTTTGAATTTGTGGGATGGAGCTTCCTCAAGACAGGTCAGTCCTAGTGGCTGTCACTTGGGGACTGGTTAGAAAGCTACTCTTTTCCCTCTTTCCCTCTTAACCTCAGTGCAGAATTGAAGGAAGGAGGGAAAGCAGAGGAAAGAGTTGAGAAGAAACTATATATATATATATATATATATATATATATAATTTTAAGCAGATTGGGTGGGCAGGTGGAGAGTGCCAAGGGGAGATGTTAGATCTTGCAAGATCAGAATCATGGAATAAAGAAGCCTCTCTGTGCTGTCTGTTGTGTCCTGGGTTCTTGCCTGTGGCGATCTGGGGACTGGGGAAAGAGGGTTCTTCCTCATGGATACCATCTTGGATTCTGTGCCCATCCCACTGTGCCATCCATTTTAAGCGGCCCTTGTTCTCCCCTTCCCTGCCCTTGCCTTCCGGCTCATTGTGTAGGAACCAGTGACTTCATGAAGTCTCTCCGGAGCCACCTGCATCCTGCTGCTCTGAAGTCACTTCCTGCCTGAGGTGTGGAGGCAGCAGGGAGAAACCAGGAAGCCACAAATAATACCAAGATGCTGGGGGATGCATCTGTGCAGGGGAACTTAATGCTTGGGACACCCCCTACCACCATGGAAAATGGATAGGACTTGGGTCCCCTAAGGACAACAGATGCTAGAGGTGCCAGTGAGAAGACCATGTGGTTAGAGCCAGTGTGCCAGCGCTAGCCCTCCCCCAGCAGTCATGTCTTGGAATCCATCCAGTGCGTAGTACTCGATTATCTTCCACCCTCTCTTGTCCTGTGTTTCTTGGATGCACAGCTTTGTTCTGCCCAGAGGGTAAAGGGTCACTAATTCTGATAAATCACCTCCCTCTTGGGCTTAAATTCCTCATCTGTGAAATAAGTCCATTAACATGGGAGGAATAATTTCCTTCCAACATTTACAGTTTGTGGTTGTGTGTCTCAGTCTTTTAAAACCCATGACATGGGTTAGATGTTTTTTAAGCACAAAACAAACTAAACTAAAACTTCCCTTCCCCTCCCTCTACAGCTTATCCCCTGTTCAAAATAAGACCAGCTAATATTACTTATCTCCTGCTTCATGTTCATGCTAAGTCGCTTCAATCATATCTGACTCTTTTTGACCCTATGGACTATAACCCACCAGACTCCTATGTCCACGGGAGAGATTCTGGGATTCTCCAGGAAAGAATACTGGAGTAGACTGCCATGCCCTCCTTCAGGTGATCTTCCTGACCCAGAGATCTAACCCACATCTTTTACGTCTCCTGCACTGGCAGGCAGGTTCTTTACCACTAACACCACCTGGGAAGCCCGAGGCATTTTAGTGTATAGATTTTCTAATTCAACCCCCTGACAAGCTAAAAGTAGGAACTATTATTAGCCTCAGTTTACAAGTAGGGAAACCAACTGAGAGATTCAGTATCTTGGCCAAGTTAATAAGTGATGAAGCCAGGACTGGAATTACAATTTGATTCTACAGACTGTGCTCTTAACTATTATGTTATATAGCTACACCAACTTCTACATCTTTGATATAGTCCGTACCGGCCAAAGTTCTGACTCCACTTACAAAAAAAACAGAGAGAGAGAAAGAAAAAAACTTTTTGGGTATGACTATTTTTATTTCCCACATATAAAAAAGTATAAGGCTCAATACACTTTTTAAAATTACACAGCCGCCCTCCCCACCCCAGCCCCACTTGTCTGACCCCTTGAGCTCAGACTTCAAGGTCAGTGTTTTAAGGAGCTTGAAGCCAAATCATTAGTGCTACATAAAGTTGGAGGAACTGGGTACTGGTTGGGAAGGAAGGGCTGATTGAGCCAGTGGTCATGGCTTGTCTCTTTAGTCTACCCCATCATGGGATCGACAAATGTGGTTAGGAAGTGGTTAGGAGGGCAGAGGGAAAGTTTCCAGCCCCACTGAAGACGGGTGCTGGTGGGGCTCTGAGTGAGTTCACAGATGCACTTCCTCTGCCCAGTTATTTTTGGTCTCCGTGACCTGTAGGTTTCCTGTTAGTGGGAACAGAAGGGACAGGAACAAGTTCCCATTACAGAAATATAAGCCAGGAGTCCAACAGCCCATTCTCCTCTTTCCTCGGCCTCTGAACCCTCTCCGGGATCCAGGCATCTAGATTTAATATTATCTCATAATCGCTCTAAGCCCCCCACCCCGCGTTTCAATTCCTGGATCCCTCATTAAATATATTTTCCTCTCCTGAACCAGTTTATCCACCCCAACCCCTACGGACTCCTTACGTGCGCATCTCTGTGCAGAATTCCGATCAAATTAGCCCGCTAGGTGGACAGGAGACCGAAGCTGCAGCAGGGCACGATCCTGGGTCACGTGCGGCCCAACTATTTGGCCTCCGAAAGTCACCTCTTCACGCATGCGCCCCATTCGTTGCCCAGTACAGAACAGGTTCTAAACTCCGCCCCGCCCCTCTGGCTCCGCCCCTGCTAAGGAGTCCCGCGTCCTTATTGGTGGGCTTCGGATAGGGATGCAGCCCCTGGCTGGCCAGGTGCTAACACTTCCAATGATAAAATAGATAATCCACCTGGAGACGGGCGCACCTCAGGGGTGGGGCCCAGTTCAGCCCCTCCCCCGTCTGTCCCGCCCAGGCCTCGACTCCAGACTTGAAGCCGGCGGAGCCACGCCCCCCCCCGGCGCTGAACGTGGGGGTCAGCGCGGGCCTGGTCTCCCCATTATAATCGCCCCCACTAGGGGAGAAGCGCAGGCGTCTCACGCAGCCTCTCTGCAGCTTTCAAGCCTTCGTTGGTACTTTCCTCTCTGCCACCCTCGCCTCTCCGGCGCGGCCCCGAGCTGTCCGGCTGGGTAGGTGGGCAGAGGTGGAACGACCCGAGCTCCGCTCCCAAAGGGGCTTAAAGAGGCAGCCCTGTTACCACCCACATGGCATATAGAGCCGAGCCCCCCGACGGGGGCTGGGGATGGATGGTGGTGCTCTCAGCGTTCTTCCAGTCGGCGCTGGTGTTCGGGGTGCTCCGTTCTTTCGGCGTCTTCTTTGTGGAATTTGTGGCGGCGTTTGAAGAGCAGGCCGCGCGAGTCTCCTGGATCGCCTCCATAGGAATCGCGGTGCAGCAGTTCGGGAGTGAGTGCTGCGCCTGGGCCCGGACTCCTGTGACCCTCGACCCTCGGAAGGGAGTGGGGGATGCGGGGACAGTAAAGGACATGGTGAGGGGGAGCGGTGCTGGAGAAGGACGCCTGAGATCTTCTCGCAGAACTCTTCCTCTTCTCCAGGCCCAGTGGGCAGTGCGCTGAGCACGAAGTTCGGTCCCAGGCCTGTGGTGATGACCGGGGGTATCCTGGCTGCGCTGGGGATGCTACTCGCCTCCTTTGCTACCTCCTTGACCCACGTGTACCTGAGTATTGGGTTACTCTCAGGTGAGACCCTGAGCAGGGCCGGTGAGTCAAAACCTGAGTCTTTTTGGCCTCAGGACTTTTACCTTCTTGCTGCTCCTTCCGAAAGACTTAGGGGAAACTCTCAGAGAAAGTTTTGGCTAGCACCTCTGCCCGGAAGGGAATTCTTAACAGAGGTAACTAAAGTGATAAACAGGTTAGGGGAAATCAGGAAATTCAAAGACGCAAAGCAAGGACTAGTGGAACTGGAATGTAAAAGGAAGAATTACTGTAAAGTTGTGTAATATACTGTGGCTGTGAAATAAACATCATTATCCTATTTACAGCTGCGGAAAATCTTTAAAGCTTATGCAATTTGGCAAATGAAGTTCGCACAGCCAGCAATGGTAGAGCCCAGGTCTAATTCCAAAGTTCTGTGGTAGTGACTTTACAAACATTGTCTCTAAGCTTCCAGAGTCTGCTAAGTTATATTACCTCCATTTTGCAGATGAGATTGAGGTCAGGAGGTTAAAGTACACAAGGTTATACAGCTAGAAAATATCGAGCCAGGGTTGTGATTTAGGCCTGTGCTCCATTCTGTTGCTGGGCAGTGTTGGGATGACTGGGTGCTCTGAGCTCCTTAAAGGGTCCTCAACTCAACCCCCATTTCTTCCTTTTTGACAGGATCTGGCTGGGCCTTGACCTTCACTCCAACCCTGGCCTGCCTGTCCCGTTACTTCTCTCGCCGGCGATCCCTGGCCACTGGGCTGGCACTGACGGGCGTGGGCCTATCCTCCTTTGCTTTTGCCCCACTCTTCCAATGGCTGCTCAACCACTACGCCTGGCGGGGGGCCCTACTGCTGGTGTCCGCCCTCTCCCTTCACTTGGTGGCCTGCGGTGCTCTTCTCCGTCCACTCTCCCTGGCTGAGGACCCTGTCGTGGGTGGCCCTGGGGCCCAACTTACCTCCCTCCTGCGTCACAGCCCCTTCCTCCGTTACACCATTGCCCTCACCCTGATCAACACTGGCTACTTCATTCCCTACGTGCACCTGGTGGCCCATCTTCGGGACCTGGGTTGGGACCCACTGCCCGCTGCCTTCCTCCTCTCGGTGGTGGCTATTTCTGACCTTGTGGGGCGTGTGGCTTCTGGGTGGCTAGGCGATGCTGTCCCAGGGCCTGTGGCAAGACTCCTGATGCTCTGGACCACCCTGACTGGAGTGATACTGGCCCTGTACCCTGTGGCTGAGGCGCCCACTGGCTTGGTGGCCCTGACTGTGGCCTATGGCTTCACATCAGGGGCCCTGACCCCAGTGGCCTTCTCCGTGCTGCCTGAACTGGTGGGGACTGGAAAGATATACTGTGGCCTGGGACTGATGCAGATGGTAGAAAGCATCGGGGGGCTGCTGGGGGCTCCTCTGTCAGGTAAGGGGAATAGGATTTCCAGGTGGGCCAGGGCTGCTCTGTTTTACCATGGGGGGCGGGGAGGGGAATTGACGTAGTGTATGTTAATACTGCCCTCTGCCATGGTAGATACACAGCCCATATGGTCAGTTACAGCAGCCTTGAAACAGGTCCGGGGAAAGAAACTGAGGCTGTGGAAAGATTAAGAGGACCTCTGAGGCACCCTTGGCAGTGTACCTACAGCTGGGGTTTTCAGAGGACTCCACCAGACATAGCATGCTAGTGCCTGCCTTTTCCCTTGGCCCACAGGGCCCCAGGCCAGGGGTCTGAGCCATCTGGTCAAAGTTCTCCACGCTTCAGAAGCCAGAACCTTCAGACCCTTAACGTTTTCTTCTAACTATTAACTGAAGGCATGGAAGGGAAAGAAAGGCACAGGTGTGTCTGACTCGATCTGTATCCCCGAATCTGGGGATGCCCTAAACTGGCTAGTTTGGTGGTCCTTTCTGAAGGCAGGAAGGTGGTTGAAATGACCTCTTGAGGCCCCTATGGAAGCCAGAGTTCTCACGCTCACCCAGTCTGAACTCTTCCAAGATGATGGGTTAAGGATCATTTTCATCCCTCCACCCCAAAATGTGTCAGAGCCATCAGTCTCAGGAAACAGATCACCCATGTGTATTCTTTTTCTCTCTTGAACCTAGGCCACCTCCGGGATGTGACAGGCAACTATACAGCTTCTTTTGTGGTAGCTGGGGCCTTCCTTCTGGCAGGAAGTGGAGTTCTCATCACTTTGCCCCACTTCTTCTGCTTCTCAGCTCCTACCTCCAAGCCCCAGGACCTTGTAACAGAGGCACTGGATACCAAAGTCCCCCTACCTGAGGAGGGGCTGGGAGAGGATTGAACTCCAAGAAGGGGCAGACAGACCCACAAAACAAGAGGTTGGTGGCTCCAGGTCTTCTCTTGCCCCATCTTGGCACCCACAGAACCACAATGCCTTAAACATCTTGATCTGCACCCCCTCCCTGCCCCTCAGAGCAGGCCTGGGGCTCCTGCAATGTGTGTGCCAACCCTTTGTATTTTCTTGAGGATTCTTGTCTCATGTTTGCTCCCACAACCTTTTCTGAAGGATCCAGGAGTTCAGCCTGCTCCACTGAGCTGTGAATCAACTGTGGAAAATCAAAAGCCAAGAGGCTTATCATAGTTTTTTTTTACATGTGATCTCTAGTGTTGCCCTCCTTGGAAAAGATCTGTCTTTGGGATAAAACTGAATAAGAAAACTGGACAAAATTCAGAACCTCAGAAAGTGCTTGGGCCCATAAGCCTGAGTGGGCTGAATGGGGTCACACTGGGGAGTGGAGGGGAGGTATCCAGGACCTCTGGTGACCCAGAGCATTTAACTCTGGACTCTGCTCTCTGGACCACAGTTCCTCCCACTTGCCCACTGACCTCCCTCTTTCTACTCTCCCCTGTAACTTAGAAATTAAGAAAATGGTGTGAGATGTGGGGGAGGGGTGCTAGTTTGGAAGGGAGAGATAAAGCTCTTAGCTTTATCTCAGAGCTGAAGTCTGGGATGCTTGTATTTTCTTCAGGCCAGTAAAGGGGGACTGAAATGCAGAAAGACTTATCTGGGAAATGAGGATGGAGCAGCTAGCACTCATGAGCACCCCCCTGCCCCCAACAAACCTGAAGCAGACGGGCAGTTCCTCAAAGTTTTCCTGTTATAATGGCAAGCACTTGGGCAAAGAGAAATGGACTGACAGGACAAACACCCTTCCCACCTGCCATGGCTTAGGGGGATCCTGTTCCCATCAACCAGCTTTTCTGGATATCTTAAGCAGAATGTTTGCAGCATAGATTGCCTAACAATTGGAGCTTGCAGGAAAAGCAGATAAAAAGTCTTTATTGGAGGAGGGGCTCAACAAGTGGTGTCCAGAGTGGAGTGAGGGTCTCCCTGGGAGAGCAGGGCAACCTGAGGGACCGGGAGCAGCTCCCCCATCTCAGGGGGTGGAGTGCCTGGACGTGAGGCCGGATGGCAGGAGGGCAGCGCCTTGGGCAGCCCCAAATAGATGAAGCTGCCAGAGAGGACGAAAGAGCCGCACGTGAGGAAGGAGGCGGTGAAGTCTCCGGTCTCATCCCTTAGGAAGCCTGAGAGGAGAGGGAAAGGAACTTAGAGGCCTGGGTCCCCAGATGCAGGTGGGGTGGGGCGTGGCGAGCAGATCTGCTGGCTCTGGCCCTTACCTGACAAGGGAGGGCCTAGAAGCCCCCCGAGGCTCAGCAGCATCATCACCAGCCCGGTGGCCTGTACCACATCTCCGATGCCCACCAGCTCCGGGAGCACACAGAAAACCAACGGGGCGTAACTTCCGGCGCTCAGGCCGTAGACCCCAGCCGCGGCCAGCAGGGGGCCGCCCCAGCTGTCCTCGTTCCCCACCACGGGCACCAATCCCACCGCCAGCAGCCCCAGGCCTGTCAGAGCCCCGAATATCGTCAGCAACCGCGGGAGGGGCACCCAACCCTGGTCCGCCAGCCACCCGCAGAGGATCCGAGCGCCCATATCCCCCACCGCAGCCGCCGCCACCACCAGCGCCGCCCCATACCCGCCCAGGCCGCGATCTAAAGCGTGAGGAGCCAAGTGCACGTAGGGGATGAAGTAACCGACCCCCACTAAGGCCGTGCCTAGTGTCAAAACTAGGAAGGCCCGGCGTCTGAAGAGACCGAGGCCGAGGGCAGCTAGAGGGCTTCGGGGTGGGGCCAGGGGGTCGCCAGGAAGCGCCAGGGGTCGTAGCAGGGCGCCACAGGGGGTGAGGTGGAGGGTGACGGCTCCAAGGAGGAGCAGGGCGCCCCGCCAGCCGAAATTATCAAGGAGGAGCTGTAAAGCGGGCGCCAGGAGCAGCGAGGAGGCCCCGTTGCCCGTGAGTGCCAGCCCCACGGCCAAGACTCGACGGCGGGAGAAGTAACGGGAGATGGTCCCCAGGGCAGGGGCGAACACCAGGGCCCAGCCGGAGCCTGCGAATGGATAGAACCGGGTAAAGACAGAAACCGGGGATGCCAGGCCCTGTCATCCCAGCTCTGTTTCTCGCAGGAGGCCCCCGCCCTCTTGGCTTCCGTACCCGACAGCTCCTATCTCCACCATCACTCCCTTAAGAACCCGGGTATCCCTCTCCCCTCACCAGCAAGGACGCCCAGGCCAAGGTAGAGGTGCAGCAGACTGTGGGCGAAAGCCGAGAAGACGAAGCCGAGCGAGGTGAGGACGCCCCCAACCATCACGACGGGGCGCGCCCCCCAGCGGGTGCTCAGGGCACTGCCCACTGGGCCTGGAAGGGGGCGGAGTCAAGCGAAGGCACGCCCCCTGGACCCCCAAACTCGCTCCAACACTTCTCATTGTCTGTTTTCCTGGCCTAAACTTCTCCCCCGCCTTATAGCAACACCACCACCCCGCCCCGCTTCATCTCAAGACCCACTCAATTCTAGAACTTAGAATTCTAAATTCGACCTAGGTCTGAAGGTCGAACTCGAAAGGTCGGCTTTTCTTAGGCTGTCTGGTAACCAGTCAGGTGTGTCCCCAACACTGCTCTCACGGCACCTCCCCCCACCCCAGTTCCTGCCTCCCACCTCGGGGCCCCTCCTCACTGGCTGCCTGCTGCACTGCCAGGGCCAGGGCGCTGACCCACGCCGTCTCCTGAGCGTTTCGGTCAAAATACTCCGCGAAGTCAGGGAAGGCGAGGCCCAGGGAGCGTAACACCCCGTAGGAGAGCCCATTCACCGCGAACCCTGCGGCCGCCACCACCCAGCCCCAGCCCCCGTCCGGGGGTCCGGTTGGCTTGGGGGCCATCGCCTCCTGGGAAAGGGGGAACATCTATCAGATAAGTCGCCAAATCTGTGTCTCCTTTAGGGACCTGGGCATACCTGAGATCCAGCCCTGAGCACATCAGGACAGAGGCGGGGCGGGGGTGGTGTGGGGTGGGGTGAGGACGGTGTTCGGGCCTAGGACTAGAACTTCAGGTCCGCGCCGTACAAGAGCGGGATAACAGCCAGATCCCCCAGTTCTGAGACTCCCCCTCCCACACACACCAGGTTCCCCTTACCCTACCTCTCCGGGCGGTCCGGGGAAGGGGAAGGGCGAAGAATGGCTCGGCCTGGTTTTCTCCCCGCTTCCCCGGAGAGCGGGGCCTTAGAGGGGAGCAAATGCAGAGATGGAGCCCAACTTGGACCGGCTCTCAAGGTAAACAGAGAGCGCCACAGGGCGCCTGAGCCACCTGGGACGCGGGGGGTGCCGAGGGCGGAGGCGAGCTGAGACAGCCAATCCACCGAGCCGAGTCCCACGGGGATTGAATTATCCGTTTACACCCCCCAATCCCAGGGAAGGGAGGGGAGAGGAATGAACACCTCCCCGCCCATGCCCACGCACCTGCGGCTGGCTGCGCACCTGGGAGATGCATGGATTGAAATCGCCAGCCTACCCAACGTTGGTAGGCAACGCACGGAAATAGGAGTGGTCCTCCCAAAGCCTGAGGGGATGAGTAGCTCCAACGTTCTCAGGGAACGTTGCTGGAGAACCTGGTAAACCTCGGGTGTTAAATCACAGACCTCCATGCAGTGCATGTTGCGTTCTCGGCAATGCACCCTCCAGGACAGAGCGGAAGGAAGACTTCCTTGTGATGGTCCAGGGACATATATACACGTCATGTTGCATCTTCACAATCACCCTGTGAAAAGGTGTTCCCCCCATTTTACAGATGAAGTCACTGAGACTTAGAGAGGTTAGGTGATTTGCCCCAATCACCAAACTTTAAAAAAAAAAAAAAGAAAAGAAATATTTGAGTTTAGGTCTGTCCAACTGTGGAACCATCCAAGAACAGACCTACTACTGAAATAGAATCTGCCACCACGGAGGGAAACGGCCTGGAGACAATTTGATGCCAAACTGACCTGGAAATGGTAGATAGATTCTGAGCTAGGGGTTTCTGGGACTAGAAAAGATTCTTGAGATCAGAATCCCTGAAGATTTGGATGGGAATTTTAAAAACAAAGTAAGAAATCCGAAAATTGAACCCAGGTATTGATTTCTTGGGAAAACTTTCCTTTTTACGTTAAGATTAAGGTTATCATTGATTTACTTTGAATCAAGGGATGTGTTCTCTCGTTTAATTATTAAGCAACATCAGAGAAAACCTGGCCGTTTGCATTACAGTTTGGCTGACGGCCACATGGTGGCAGTGTTTCCTAATTGTTGAGAAACTCTGCAAATAAAAACAACATAATTAGTGAAACTGTGACCCTAACGACACAATATGGTCTTCGAGGGCTCTCTACTGCCTATAAGAGGAAACAAAACAAAAGAAAATTCTCTACTTTGGATAAAAGCCTTTCCCAATTAGAGGTGGACCCAGACTATCTTTCCATCCCAGCCCTCCCTCCCCTCTTTTCTACACCCTTCCATCAGCTATTAGCAGCTCACCTGCTCTATGGGCATTTCTAGCTTTTTCTCACTTCTAGATTTTTGAATATGTCATGCTCTGTGCTTGAAATGTCCTGGAGGGGGTACAGGAGCCTTGCCAGGTACCACCCTAGGAAAGTGGTCTCACCAGCTTCCCTAGTCTGAGGTGCTGTTGTGAAAGGCACCTGGAAGGCAGAACCAGCCTATCCTCAGGCACCAGGGAGGGCAGGGACCCCACTTCCAGCAATGGCCCGTGAGGACCCTGCTCCAAGGTGAACGAGGTCAAGTGAAACAAAGCACTCCCTCCCCCTGATGAAGTAGAAATGCAGAGGGGGTGAAAGAGGAGACTGGGTCCTTAGGGCCTGGGAGTTGTACAAAGTGATGCTGAGCACCTTTACAAGATACTTATGAACCCACACCACTATTCATGCCTGGAGAATCCCATGGACAGAGGGACCTGGCAGGCTACAGTCCATGGTGTTGAAAAGAGTCAGACGCAATGAATGACTGAGTACACACACACGTTTTATTGTGTAAGAATTACATCTCAATAAAGCTGATTTTTAAGGTTAAAAAAAATCTTAGATTGGTGAGGATGTGGAGAAAAAGAAACACTTAGCACTACTGATGGAAGTGTAAACTGGTATAGCCAGTATATAGAAGTGCCTCAAAAAATTAAAAATAGAACTGCCATGCTGTGCTGTGCTTGGTCTCTCAGTCATGTCTGACTCTGCAACCACATGAACTTTAGCCCAGCAGTTTCTTCTGTCCATGGGGATTCTCCAGGCAAGAATACTAGAGTGGATTACCATGCCCTCCTCCAAGGGATCTTCCCAATCCAGGGATAGAACCCAGGTCTCCTTCATTGCAGGCAGATTCTGTACAGGCTATCAAAGAGATATCTGCACTTATGTGTTCACTGGAGCATCATTCACAATAGTCAAGATATGGAAACAACCTAAGTGTCTAACAATGAATGAATGGATAAAGAATAATATAATAATCCATTAGTTTGTTGTCCAGTGGCTAAGTCATGTCCAACTCTTTGTGACTGTATGGACTGAAGCATGTCAGTCTTCCATGTCCTTCACTATCTCCCAGAGTTTGCTCAAAATTTTGTCCATTGAGTCAGTGATGCTATCCAACCATCTCATCCTCTGTCACCCCCTTCTCCTGCCCTCAATCTTTCCCAGTTTCAGGGTCTTTTCCAATGACTCAGCTCTTCACATTGGTGGCCAAAGTATTAGAGCTTTAGCTTCAGCATCAATCCTTCCAATAAATATTCAGGATTGATTTCCTTTAGGATTGACTGGTTTGATTTCCTTGTGATCCAAGGGACTCTCAAGAGTCTTCTCCAACACAACAGTTTGAAAGTATCAGTTCTTTAGTGCTCAGCCTTTTTTATGGTCCATCTCTCACATTTGTACATGACTACTGGAAAATAGTATATATGATCTATACATCATATATACTTATATATAATATTCTATCATATAGCCAATATATATTGTGCATGCTGAGTAACTTCAGTCATGTCCGACTCTTTGTGACCCTGTGGACTGTAGCCCACCAGGATCCTCCTCTGCCCATGGGAATCTCCAGGCAAGAATACTGGAGTAGATTGCCATGCCCTTCTTCAGGGGATCTTCCCAACCCAGGGATGGAACCTGCATCTCTTACATCTTGTGCATTGGCAAGTGGGTTCTTTACCACTAGTGCCACCTAGGAAGCCCAAATCCAATATATACATATATGTATGTATAAAATGACAGCATATTATTCAGCCTTGTGAAAGAAGGAAACCCTGCCATTTGCAACAAGGTGAATGGAACTCAAGAGCATTTATAACAAGTAATATAAACCAGATAGAGAAAGACAATACAATATGGTATCACTTATCTGCAGAATCATTAAAAAAGAAAGTGGAAAAGTGGTTGCCAGGGGCTGGGGGTTGGAAGGGAATAGGAAGAGATTGGCAAAAGAGAACAAACTTTCAGCTATAAGATGAAAAGGTCCAAGAATCTAACATTAAAAAAACATGGTAACCATAGTTGATAACACTGTATTATCTATCAACACCAATATACAATATACTTTTGGGCCACACCAAAAGACATTTCTACTCTTTAAGTGGTGCATTTTATTGTGTAAGGATTACACCTCAGTAAAATTGATTTTTCAGGTTAAAAAAAAACCTTAGGTTAGTGAGGATGTATAGAAAAAGAAACACCTATGCACTCTTGGTGGGAATGTAAATTGGTACAGCCAGTATGGAAAGCATAATGGAAGTTTCTCAAAAAATGAAAAATAGAACTACCATATGATCCAGTAATTCCATTTCTGGGTTTATATCCAAAGGAAATTAAAACAGGATATCAAAGAGATACCTGCACTCCCGTGTTTATTGGAGCATCATTCACCATGATCAAGATATGGAAACAACCTAAGTGTCTATCAGTGGATGAACGGATAAAGAATAATATAATATTCTATCATATATACATACACAATGTTCTATCATATATATATATATAATGACAGAATATTATTCAGCCTTGACAAAGAAGGAAATCCTGCCATTTGCAACAATATGAATTGAACTAGAGGGTATTTATATCAAGCAGTATAAGCCAGGTAGAGAAAGACAGTACTGCATGATATCACTTATCTGCAGAATCATTAAAAAAAAAAAGTCAGGAAGAAAAATGGAAAGTGCAAAAGTCGTTGCCAGTGGCTGGGGGTTGAGGGGAACAGGAAGAGTTTGGTAAAAGGGAACAAGCTTTCAACTATAAGATAAAAGTCTTATAGCTGAGAATCTAACATAAAACATGGTGACCATAGTTGATAACACTGTATTTTACAATTGAAATTTGCTAAGAGAGTAGAACTTAAGTGTTCTCACCTAGGAAAAATAATAAACCTGTGAGGTTATGGATATGTTAATTAACTAGATGTGAGAATCCTCTCACAAAGTATACATGTATCAAATCCCAATATTTAAATATCTTACAATTTCATATGTCAATTATACCTCAATAAAGCAGAAATTTTTAAAAAATACCTTAGGAACTCTAATCTTTTAAAAGTTAAGGGGAAAAAAAGAACCTCAAATCAATGGCAGTGCTCTAATCTCCCAGGGTTTATTGCTGTCCTACAAGGAGAAGGGTCCCTCTTCCCCACTCGGCCATTTCCCAGGCAGGGGGCCATTCTCTTAGTTGCCTTTGCTCAGTCCAGCCTCGAAGATCCAGTGGTAGAGTCTTTGGCAGGCATCGTCATTCCACTCGCCATCGGGGTAGAAATGGGCACACTCTTCACCCCCACCCAGCCCATGCCCCATGAAAGTCACCCAGCTGGCCTGGCTTCCAATTCGTGGGTGAGGGGCAGGGTGAGAGGAAAACGCCAGCTAGGAAGAACAGATGGAACAGAATCCAGGTTGGGGAGAAGGGGCTGTGGGTCAGACTCTGGAGGAGCAGAGCTGAAGGAGGAAGAAGGCACAGAAAGCCAAGGCACTCACTTGACGTTGGTCTCATAGTCCGACCCATCCACCCATTTCCAGACTCCATCCGGATCACTGAGGCCCATCCAGGTGAAGTGAGAACGTAGGTTGGCATGGATAAAATCCTGGGATGACAGAAGGGCAGTGGTGACTTCTGCCCCTGCCAGGCCAGCTCCTTGAACTAGCAGTTCTGAACTTCATGGGTTCATTAAAGCCATGGAGGAGATTCAGGGTGTTGATCCCAATGCTGGGACCAGTGGAACCTCTGAGGATCTGGCTCAGATGGCAAAGGTTGTTAAAACTCCCCAGGTGATGCCAATGAGACCAGTCTTGGGACCTGAGCTCGAGGGGCTCAACTGCTCCTCTCTGGAGTTGATGACTACCAGGTGGGCGTTCTTCAGTTGGCAGTCTTTCTCAGCTTCTGGCCAGGGCTTCCCCAAGGAAGAGAACCAGTAGCAGCAGCCTTCATGCTCCAGCCAGTTGGGGGGACAGCAGGCTGTGTTTTGAGAGCCTAAGGGACCGGGGTTGGAGGAGTGGCTGAAATGCTGCCCAGGGGGACGTGGGCAGGAACTGGCTCCAGGCATGCCCCACACAGCTCTTACAATTGCTCTTGAGAGCATCCATCTTGCAGGTCAGGGAGTTCAGGTTCTTGATCAGCTGCTGGACTCGAAGGAGCCTTTCAGAATCACTTGGGATGCACACAGATGGGCAGTGGGTACAGTGCCCTGGGTGTGGCTTCTGCTCCACAAGTCCATGGAGACTGGGAGTCCATGCCCAGGACCCAGCCTAGGAACCCCCCTGCCCTCCCACACACCTCATGCCCAGATAGAAGGCAGTAGGGGCCTGACCTGCTTTGAGTTCTTCCAGTTGCTTTTCTAGCCTGTTCTCCAGAGAAAGCACCTTGTCATTCAAGCTACGGGCTGGAGGGGAGGGCACTCAGCACCCTGTGACTGTTCCCATCCCCCACCCTCCAGTCTGAGAGCCCAGCCCCCAACTCTCCACACCCTCTCCCTGAGGGTCTCTTACCAGCTTGCAGTTCTTGCTTGTGACTTTCCACCTCAGCTTTCAGTGATGTTATCATTTCTTGCAAGTTGCCTCCTGGAGGACTCAGGGACTCGGGAGTCAGCCTCCACCCCTCCCCCACACCACCCCACCCCAGTCCAGAGCCCCTTTCATGCCAGGCTCACCCTGGGAGTTCAGTGCCTGGACCTCGGCAGTAGTGTTTGAAGTGAAGTTACTGAAACTTGTTCTCAGGGTCTGCAGGTCACTCTGAAACTTGAAATCTGATCTGGCGGATGGGACAATCAGTGCTAAGGTACCAGCATCAGGCCCCTAACATGCATCATCTCATGGGTCCCTTCAGTGACCCCACCCAAAGGGACGGGCCCTATTGTTATCTCATACCGCAGGTGAGGCAATTAAGGCTCAGAGGACATAATTTGACTACATTCCCCAGCTGACAAGTGACAGAGCCAGGAGTCATCCTCATCCAATCACTCTTGCATTCAGCATCCCCACCACACCTCATTATTTCTCTCTTCCTTGCCCACCGTGTGCCACTGACTTTGGTATCCTATCACACAGACACTGGCCAGCAGGAGGCTGAGGCCCAGGGAGAGCAGGAGGAGGAAAGAGCTGGAGAGGAGCCGCTTCAGGAAAGTCTGGGAAGAAAACAGCGCTGAAGGAGAGGGTGTCAGGAGGAGGAGGTCCAGCTGGTGGGACAGATGGGGCCGAGGATGGGGCCACAGGGACCTCTCAGGGAGGAAGCCAGTGCAGCTCATGCTGGTTGGAGGCTGGATGAGAACTGTGGGGCAAGGGGTGTCCAGGTCTCTGACCCCTCATGGACCAGCCCAAGTGCTCAGATACAGGGGCCCCTCATATGCCTGGGGGCACATGTACACAAAGACACACAGACAGAGGACCGTCACAATGTGTAAGGTCCTCTCATTAGAGTTGGGGAGGTAGCAGGAGGACCCAGAGAGAGCTAGGGGCAACCCACACTCTAAGCCCACAAGGTTTAGGGAAAGCTCACACTCAAGGGTGAAAACACACTAGAAAGACAGTTTGTGCTCTTGCCCTTCCTCAGGGCACAGGAAGTCAGGCCCACTATGGATCTTGAATTCTCTTCATATTGGGTCCCCCAGAGGCTAGGCCCTGACCCCCTTCAGATTGGGAGACCCCACCAGGACACATGGTAGAGGTGCAGACATGACACACTTGACAGCAGAAAGCCTTCTAAACATATTAAGAAGAGATTTTAGCAAAGACTGTTTCCCTTTTCCCTTACACTCTGTAAACCCCTGGCTTTTTTTCTCACTCTCCAAGTACTGAAGGTCTTTGTACTTCACTGACGTGTCTGGACCAACATGGTCTCTGAGTCTGTTGGAGTAGAAGTGGAGGCAGAGCCAGTAGGCAGGCTGGGGCAGGAGGTGGATTAAAGGGGAACGTGGGGACCAGGGAGGAGCTGCAGGCAGGGCTGGAGAAGAGAGAAGAGTGAGGTTTGAAAAGGAACCCATGGTGAAGGCTAGGAATGGGGATGGACTTGGGTTTGCAGCTGAGGTCAGAGGTGGGGTCAGGGATGGGGTTTGAGCTAGGGTCAGGTTGAGTTTGGAGTGACAGTGGAGGTGAAGTTGGAGCTAAATGCATTGCTAGGACTGGGTCTGATGTTGGGGCTGGAACCAAGGTTGTATCTCCTGCTAGGATCAGAAATCATGCTGGGGTCAGTACTGGGGTCAGTACTCATGTTGAAGCCATGAATGGAGATGGACCTAGGCTTGGTGGTGAAGTTGAAAATAGGACAGAGTTGAGGTTCAAGCTTTGGGGGGGAGGGCAGGCTGGTGTTTAGAGTCAAGCTAACTTGCGAATTCTCTGGCAGTCCAATGGTTAAGGCTCCATGCTTCCACTTCACAGGGCAGGAGTTTGATCCCTAGTCAGGAACTAGGATCCTGTGTGCCCTGATGGGCTGCCCCCAATTTTTTTTTTTAAATGATGTAAGAACTCTGGGGGTGAAGCTGCCACTGGGGTTGGTATGGAGTTTGAGATGTGGCTGGAGTGCGGGCTGAAGACAGGGCTAGAACCGGGCTAGGGAAGGGGTTGACTGTGAGTATCAATTTGTGACCAAGGTTGTATCTTCCCTAATTTAATCTGAATCCAATGAAGGGAATAGAGTCTAAAATCTCCAATGAGTCATTAAATCCCCAACCTGCCCCCTTATATATCTTACCATTCAGTTCCACCAAAGACCCATGGTCCCTTCTCCTTGCTTTCTCTGGCATCCTCCCTGCCCTTTCAGCCTCACATGCATCCCCAGCCCCCTTATCTGTGAGAAGCCCAGAGGCTGTGATTCTTGAGTTCTTTGTGCAGCAATGACCAGAGGTGGAAAAAACTAAATCCTGGACAGCTGGGGTGGGGGCTGCTGATGGAAGTCACCTAACTGAGTGGAGATCTGCTGGTCTTTGTGTCTGAACGACCAAGAGGCTATCATCTGAGAAACTCCCATTTCCTCAATTTGGGGCAGTAACTAATAAGAAGGAATTGAAATCAAAACTCAGGCAGAGGTGGCATGTGTGGGGCAGCTGGACTTTTTTAGACCTCCTGTGACTTCCTTAATTTTACTATTGGGCAGTGAAACATTGGATCAGAAGGAATCAGAGCTCCAGTGTTGCTTTTCCTCTGCCCCACACCTCCTTTACATTTCCTTGATGTGAACATCTCGGAATTGTTGATGTCTCCATCATTGCAAACCCAGGTCCAGAGGAGCCCTTTGCTCTGCTCTTGCTCAATCCTCACCCAGGGCCCCAGCCATCAAGCTCCTGGAGTTCTGGCCAGCTCTCCTTGTTATCAAGTCCAAGCTTGCTCTGATCACTGGATGACAGGGACGAGGTGTTGAGGCAAGGAAAGACTTTATTCAGAAAGCAGGCACTGGACTGCCAGAAGATGGCAGAATAATGTCTCAAAATAACCATCTTCTTTTATAGAACAGAGATGGGGTCAGGAAAGGGGTGAGGAAACAAAGTAAAAAGGCCATTAGTCTTGCAAATATCTCCCAGAATGGCAAACCTCAGGCAGGGATGTGCTGATTTCTTCCTTCCTTCCATCCACAGGTGGACAGAGTCCTGAACACTTTAACAGTCAGGCAGAGGGGCAGATGCTCTGAGGCAGGTCTTTATGTATGATTATAATAACAAAATCCAACTCAGAGAAACAGTTCCAACATGGAGTGAGAATTGGCTTTTCCCTGCCACATCCTCATTTCATTTGAATGGAGGGCAGAGGTGGCAGAGAATAGGATCTCCTGGCTAGAATGGGAAGGGAGGATCCAGGAGAAAGAACAGAACTTATTGAGCACAAATCTGTGATGAGGATTGTGCCAGACATTTGCATTAACCATTCAATTCCCACAAGAATGTTGGGAGGGATTTCAGATGAAGGACTCAGGCTCAGAACCATCCTGTGACTTGCCCAAGATCACTGCCTGGTAAGCATAAGAGCTAGAATTTCAGCCTAGGGCTGCCCCACACCCTAGCCTGGGCTCTCTCTGAATATACTATCTTCATGAAAGGGGTTCAGTTTAATCCTGTCAGCTCTCTAAATCCCTCTAAGGGGTTTTCCCTGAATTCACACACACAATCTTTTCATAGGAAAGATTCTTATTGTCTTAAAAGGGGAAGAAGGAAAGCAAATACATTTCAGATTCTATTTTCTAGTTAAATGGGATTGTGCTCTGATAATTGCATTTTAAAACTCATTTAACATTGTATCAGGAATATTTGGCCACATCAGTTCATAAAATGTCCTTTATTCCTTTTTTAACTTCATCTCATTTCATAAGCTGTGCCATAATTTATTGACTAAGCTTTTTCCCTTATGATAAACATTTAGATTGTTTCCAGTTTTCCTTTGCTTTCTTGCTTTGCATTTATTCAGTGTTTTGATTAGTATCTGTTACAGGCTGGGTTTTTGGAATCAATGTGGAGACTGAATTTGGGGTACAGTTTAGTCATTAGGGATCAGCACCTGTGAAAGGAAGGGGAAAGAAGGTGGTGGTAGAGGGAGAAGTTAAAGAGTTACAAAGACCCCACAAAGCTTTAGCCCATCAGATAGGGGCTTCTAGGGGTTCAAAATGCATTGGCTGTCAGAGTTGCCCATTGCTGCATGGAAATGGGGCCTTTATTACCTGATCTCACTGTTACTGGATATGGCTACCACAGCAGGGGTGAGACCTCAGGGGAGGTGGCTGTGTGCACAGGTTACACACCCCATGACTGGGTACCAAGTCCTTTTTGGAAGTGAGGTCTGGCTGTCTTATCTGTCTACCACAGTACAGCTTTGCATTCACACATTAATTGGGGGATAATCAAATTTTTGCTTTATTGAGTCTTTCCCACAAAGAACAAGGTATGTTTCTCCATTCATTTATCCAAGTGGTAGGGACAGAATGAAGGGACAAAATAGGTGATTAAATAGTTAATCCCACCAGGGGTTTGTAAGTAGAAAAATATGGGAGACCCCTATAAGTTAATGATTACTTGAGAAAGCAGGTTTGCTTAGCAACAGAACCATGCAACAAAAGCACAGGACATGCCCCAAAACAATAAAACAATGGTTGCATTAAGACCTACATAGCAAATGCCCAGCGAACTCAGTCAGTTAATGACCCCTAGTACATGTTCTCTGAATACACAAAAAACAATAATTTGTGGGCCTAGCTTGACCACACAGGGACAGGGAAACTCTCATGCTCAACTTGGAGGAGGAGCCGATGATTGAAGCATGATGTCTACTCAAGAAAGACAAAGAAGGGTTTCCCCCTCCGCTACTTTCCCTTTGATTAAAAAACTGCAGCCCACTAAGTTTTTAGGGCACAGAATTTCTCACTCACCCACTTGTAGGCCCCCAAGTATCCTTGTCTAATAAATAGCTTATCTACCACTTTGCTCTTGCTGAATTCTTCTCTGCACTGAGACATAAAGGACTACGATACTGGAGCTCTTTGGAGCCCGCCTGAAATGACATCAGTTGGTTTCACAAGCATTTGCCCATCCATTCAAAAATATTTATTGGGTGTTAATAAAAGAAAATGTCACATATGGAGATATGGGAAAGTCATTCTGGCTTTTTCATGAGCTAACTTGAATATTATGCCAAGTTATGACAGTGTGTTTGTGAACTATCAAATACACATTGTACATCCACTTTAATTACTTAAAGGGAAGAGCACACTGACCAGACATAAAGAATGTCCATGTCAAAAATAAAGATGAAATTCTCCTCTTCCTGGGATGCCAATGCTGCTCCTCCTTTGACCATAAGACTCCCTTCCCAGGTGCCAAGGCCATACTTCTTACTGTGTATGTTTTGGTCTGGTTGTTTTTAAAACCTTGAAGAAACATATTTCTGAATTATTTAACGTTCTTTGTTCTGACACAATAGAAAACTGTGCTGAAACTCCAGACCAGTTAATTTCTCAGAGAAATCTGAGAAGCTGGCTTCAGGGCTGTAGTCCTCAACTGGGCTCAAACAGAATTCTTTTCTATTCTTATTATGGCTTATTGATTATTTTCATCAACAGTGTCTACAATATGTCAGGCCCCCTCCTTCAGAAGAGACATCCTGCAGAAGTAAACAAACAGGTAAGAAAGGACCTGGTCACAGAGCTTATATTCTACTGGGTGACAGATAAACAGAATAAGTGAGTAAAACACATATAATGTCACACAGTGATAAATGCTAAGGAAGACAACATAGCAAGGAAGTGGGTACAATAAGGTCAATTTTTAACAGGCTGTCAAGACTAGGATGTCAAGAACAACCTTACTGGGGGACTTCCCTGGTGGTCCAGTGGTTAAGAATCCACTTTCCAAGTCAGGGAACAAGGGTTCAATCCCTGGTTGGGGAATTAAGATTCCACATGCCTTGGGGCAGCTAAGCCCGCAGCAACAAAAGATCCAGCATGCTGCAACTTAGACCCGATGCAATAAAAAATAATTTATTTTTTATTTTTCAAAAGAATAATCTTAGTGGGAAGCTGATATCTGAGCAAAAGCCCAAAGGAGGTGAGGGAGAAGTAGATGAGGCTCAGCTAGGAAACCTGGAGCTCCAACTCTTCAGGGCCTTTTGTAGGCTATCGTCACGGATTTGACTTAGAGGGGCAGGCTTTGTGGGGGTGAGAGCAGAGGAGTGAGTGAGCTGGTTTACATTTTAACTGTGGCAATGTGACTCTTGTGAATTTCTTGAAAAGGGACCAGAGTGGGGGTGGCGGGGAGGGATGAGAGATAAATTAGGAGCTTGGGACGAACATATATACACACTACTACATAGTGGCTCAGCTGGTAAAGAATCCACCTGCAATGTGGGAGCCCTGGGTTTGATCCCTGGGTTGGAAAGATCCCCTGGAGAAGGGAAAGGATACCCACTCCAATATTCTGGCCTGGAGAATTCCATGGACTGTGCAGTCCATGGGGTCGCAAAGAGTTGGACACAACTGAGCAGCTTTCACTTTCACATATAAAATAGACAACTAAAAAGAACTTCCAGTATCACATGGGAAACTACTCAACATTCTGTAATAACCTATATGGGTAACAAATCTGAAAAAGAATGAATATATATACAGTATGAGTATAACTCAATCACTTCACTGTACACCTGAAACTAACACAACGTAAATCAACTAGACGCCAATAAAATTAAGAAAAAACTATTGTAATATCTGGGTGAGAGATGATGGTGGTTTGTGCATGGTGCTGGTGAAAAACATTTTGATTCTGAACACTTTGTGAAGGTATAATTGATGGGAGTTTTTGCTGATAAATTGTATGTGGATTTCACACACACATAAAACAGTTCTCCTTCTACGCCTCTAAATAAATGAAATTTTGAGCATTTTCCACAAGTTGCTAACTCTCTAGGAAAAACAACCTTCCCCTGGCTTTGCGATACTGATGTCTTAAGATCTGTCATGACATTTTGTGAATAGGATAATCATTGAGAGAAGTTCTGTTTTGCCATCAGAAGTAGACTGATACAAATTTGTTAAATCTGGTAATCGTGCCTAATTTTTCTTTAGATATGTGATATGATTTACTTGATAAGGCTGCCCTGCCAAAGTCTGATTCCCTTACAATTATTTTTTTAGTTTCAATCAAGCAGTTTAATTTATATCCCTCTAACTCATTCCTTGTAAATATATTTATTATCCATATTGCTATTTAATTTTTCTCAAAAACTGTTACACAGAGGCTTGTATTGTTTACATATCAATCATGACACAGGTCTGAAACAGTCCCTGTCCTCCTGGGAACCCACACACAAAAGAACCAACAAACGAGAACTTAGTCAGATATGCTGTTGAAACCGTTTACCTCAGACTGGGACTCGAACCCAGCCAAAACCCAGTTTGGGACTCAAACCCACGTGGCTGGGACACAAGCCCAGCCAAAACCCACGGTACCTGGTTTCAGGACCTAATGAAGCTCGGGTTCTTGATGTCTCACCACAGAAAGAATTCAGTGAGAGACAAAGTGATAGGTAAGAATTGGATTTATTCAGGTACAGAGAGAATGCGGCATGGTTAGTTTTTATAGGCTGGGTAATTTCATATGCTAATGAGTCAATCATAAAGTATTGACAAACCAGTCAATCGTAAAGGAAATCAGTCCTGACTATTCATTGGAAGGACTGATGCTGAAGCTGAAATCCCAATACTTTGGCCACCTGATTCGTAGAACTGACTCATTGGAAAAGACCCTGATGCTGGGAAAGATTGAAGGTGGGAGGAGAAGCGGACGACAGAGGATGAGATGGTTGGATGGCATCACCGACTCGATGGACATGAGTTTGAGTAAACTCCAGCAGTTGGTGGTGGACAGGGAAGCTTGGCGTGCTGCAGTCCATGGGGTCTCAGAGAGTCGGACTGAGTGATTGAACTGAATGAGTGGGAGGATTATTCCAACTATTTTGGGGAAGGAGCGGAGATTTCCAGGATTTGGGCCACTGACCACTCCTTGGTCTTTTAACAGAGGCTTGGAACTGTCAAGGCACCTCTGAGTGTGTCATTTCACTTGCTGATTGAGGATCAAGGTCTAGTCTTGTCTGCCATCTTGGTCCCATTTGATTTTAATCGGTTTATGTTGTGTCCTTGGTCTATGTCATTCTTTCAAAAGTTGTGCCCTGCCCCTTTCCCTCCTGTTACACTTTCAGTGATCCAGATAATGTTCTTTCTTTGATCTGAGGTGGGATTTAATTTTTTTTAGAGTAAGAAAAGATTAAGTATAGGGACTTCCTTGGTAGTCCAGTGGCTAAGACCCTGTGCTCACAATGCAGGGGGCATGAATTTGATCCCTGATCAGGGAACTAGACCCCATGTAGCACAACTAAGAGTTCCACAGCCACAACTAAAGACCCTGCATACTGCGATGTTAGGCAAATTAAGAGGGAGGAAGTCTCGTCCAGGCTTCAGAAACAGGAGAGCAGGCCCTTGACCTCGCTTCTAATCTGCCTGGACACGGTCCAGATACTGCCTGGATTCCATCCCTGCCCTGAAGCACGGCACTTCAGATAAGAAAGGGAGTGGGTCTTGGAATTCTAGGGCCCCTGGAGTCTGGCTGGCGGCTCAGGGTTTAATGAAATCCTAAGACTCACAAGATAAAACACACCACATTGTATAAAGTTAAAGTGAAACCAGGGCTGCATTTTTGCGAGCAAACTGTTGATGATATCAGTTTGCAGCCTGGGATTACAAGCAGGAGCCCCCGAAACTGCAGTCTGAAGTCTCAACCCACGGAGTGGACGCACTGCCTGGGACCTTTTCCCAATTAGGATTCCAGATTGCTGTTACTCGGGACTTCCCAGAGCCATTACTCCAAAATTTGAAATTCATAAGAGCACTTCCACAGCCTCCCTGCACTCTTCTAGCCTCTCTCAAATAGTGCTCCAGGATCCCAACAAAGTTTGCAGCTTAACTACGGGCTTCCCAGGTAGCTCAGCGGTAAAGAACCCGTTTGCAGTGCAGGAGACGCAGGAGGCTTGGATTCAGACTCTGGGTTGGGAAGATCCCCTGGAGAAGGAAATGGCAACCCATTCCAGTATTCTCGCCAGGAAAATCCCATGGACAGAGGAGCGTGGAAGGCTACCATCCATGGGGTTGCAAAGAATTGGACATGACTGAAGCAACTGAGCACATTGGGCTAAGAGAAGGTGAAGAAGCGCAGTCCTCTCCCCTGTATGACTCTCTGGCTACATGCGCGAATTCCCTCGAAATCATCTCAACTTACTACTTCTCACTTACAGAGTCTGGGAAGGAGAATGGTTTCTTTTTTATCACCTCTTATCTTAGTAAGTCCTGACTCCATGTCTCCTGCTCCTCTCTGAGTTTCTTTTCCAGGTTTATTGAGATATAATTGACATGTAACATTGTGTAAGTTTAAGGTATACAATGTGTTGATTTGATATATTTATAAGTTGTAAAATGACTGTCTCCACAGTATTACCTACCACTTCCAGCCCATTTCATATTTACCATTTTTTTTGTGTGTGGTGAGAATATTTAAGAACTCCTCTGTTACCAACATTCAGGTATATGATATAATATCATTAGATATAATCACCATGCTGTACATTAGATTCCCCAAATTTGTGAATCTTATCATGGAAGTTTGTGCCCTTTGACCTATATCTCCCCATTCCCCCCATTCCTCAGATCTTCTCGGCTTTAAATGTATTAATTAAAGCATTTGTCAACAATCATTCTCACTTTGCAGAATTCAACCAAAGTTCTATCAAAACAGGAAAAGCATCACTTAACTTCCTATTTCAAATGGCCTTGCCATGTCTCTCAGTTCCTTAATCGGCCTTGCCAAATTTTTATTTATCCCATTAGCCTTTTCAGAAATGAGATTTTGGGAATTCCCTGGTGGTCCAGTGGCTAAGACTCTGCACTCCCAAACAGGGGGCCTGGGTTTGATCTCTGGTCAGGGAACTAGATCCCACATTCCACAACTAAGACCCTATGCAGCCAAAATAAAAAAGAAAGACGTGAGATTTTGTTAAAAGGATAAACAAGCCACAGATTTGGAGAAAATGCTTGCAATCCACATCTTCAACTAAAGGCTGGTATCTAGAATAAATAAAGAATTCTAAAGACTCAACAGTAAAAGAAAGAAAATCCAGTTAGAAAATGGGCAAAGACATGAAGAGACATTGTGTCAAAGAGGATATACAGATGGACAATAAGCACATAAAAAGATGCACAATATTAGCCATCAGGAAAATGCAAATTAAAACTACAGTAATATATTACCTCACACCTATCAGAATGGTTAAAATTCTTTTAAAAATAGTGTGTGCGTGCTAAGTTACCTCAGTTGTGTCTGACTGTGTGACCCCATGGACTGTAGCTCATGAGGCTCCTCTGTCCATGGAATTCTCCAGGCAAGAATATTGGATTGGGTTGCCATTTCCTTCTTCAGGGGATCTTCCAGACCCCAGGATCAAATCCACTTCTTTTAAATCTCCTGCATTAGCAGACAGGTTCTTTACCACTAGCACCACCTGGAAACCTCAAAGCAATAAACGCCTCTGGAGGCACCCCTGGGATTAAAAAATAGTGATCGCAACCAAATGGAGGTGGGGATGTGGACAAACCTCTCTGGAAGTTTCCATAGGAACCCCAAGGGCAATGGGCAGGGCAGAACACAGCATGGGACACAGGAGCAGAACTTGAGCAAATAGCATCAGTACCTTCATGATGGCCCCAAGGACCACCAAGCGCCTGGCTCTCAGCCACGCATCCCTTACACCATATCTTTCCTCTCTCCCAGATGAAAGAAGCCTGGAGAGAGCTGAGTGTAATGACTCTGAGCCCCCTACCGAGGCTTCAGTGGTGATTTTCAGACCTGTGGGATAAAGGGAACATCACAAAATGGGGGAGGGATTTCCTGTCCAAGAGATCAGGCCTAGAATAGGGTCAGCTTTCGCTGCAGCACATTGCAAATGGAAAACATGGGAAATGGTGACAGATCATTTTCAACCTAGAATTCCATATTTCCACAAACGATCAATCCTTCTATCTCAAAAGAGTCCATTCCTTTCCCAGGAAGCTACTGAAGGGGATGCTTCAACAGAATGAAGGAATAAACCAAGAAAGAACACATGGATCCAGGGAAGAGAGGATCCAGCCCAGAAGAAAGAGGCAGTCCAGGGATTTCTCAGGAGGAGTGGTAAGTCCCAAGAAAACTGCCGGCAGGAGGAGGGGAAAGGAAGGGGGAGCCGAAGTCACAGAAGTGGATCAACAGGAAGTCTATGGGAGCTTGAACTCAAGGGGCCAGCTGTAGGCCCCTTACAACGTCTCTGAGGCCATGAAAATGATTAACTGACTATTGACTTAGCCACTGAACAACCACAGCAACATATATAATAGTCAGTTCTTTGCCACCCCATGGACTACAGCACAACAGGCTTCCCTGTCCTTCACTATCTCCCAGAGTTTGCTCAAACTCATGTCCATTGAGTCAGTGATGCCATCCAACCATCTCATCCTTTGTTGCCCCCTTCTCCTCCTGCTCTCAATCTTTCCCAACATCAGGGTCTTTTCCAGTGAGTCAGCTCTTTGCATCAGGTGGCCAAAAGATTGGAGCTTCAGCTTCAGCATCCGTCCTTCCAATGAATATTTAGGGTTGATTTCCTTTAGGATTGACTGGTTTGATCTCCTTGCTGTCCAAAGGACTCAATATAATATATATTATATATATAATATAATCGGTTAGGATGACCACCATCACTTTGCACTTCAACTTCCCCTCCTTCACATCTTCCTCTGTGTCAGGTGGCATTTTTTTTAATCCAACCAAGCAGTTGGGTTGGAAAAACAAGTTTGGCTTGAATGGAGAGGGACCCTGTTACTTGCTTTACAGTCAATTTATCCTTAGGGTTGGCCCACCTACCCAGTCATGGCTTTTGGGGGCACTGCTAGCACCCATTGTGTAGACTCCATTGAGGGTGAATGAAGGTGGGCCATGAGCCTCCCTGAAGCACTGGCATCAGTAGTAAAGAAGAAATATGCTGGAGGAAACCCTCAATGATCTTTCTCTTCTGAAAGTTTCCTTACAATAATTTTGTCACAGGCAGAAGGAAACAATAAGCATGCAGCCAAAAAGCGGGGAAGGGGGGAGAATGGATTTCACAGGTGTGTTGGAAGGTTATTAAAAATGTTATATCAGTTGTCTGGATTTTGTGATGTTTGTAGTAGCTTTCAGCTTTTGTGTCTTCTTTTCTAATTTAAGGAAATAGTAACTTTTATGCTTAATTTTGTATTCATAATTTTGCATCTTTTCCTAAGGAAGGTGCCCCGAATCATGCACATTTCATGCCCTGTAAAACTTGGATTCACCCTGATGGCTCTTGGAAAAGAGTACAACTGAAGTGCTGGTGATGTGACCAGATCACATGTGCATAAAATTACGTTGTCGGGCTTTTTACAGTTAAGGAAGACTTAGCAATCGATTCACAGAATCTGAAGCAAAATTTTCAAGTATTCACTTCAGAAGAAACAGAAGTTGTTCAAAAAAGGAAACCTAAGCAGATTATACTACTTGGCTCAGCAATTAACAATACTGTCAGACACGACTGAAGCGACTTAGTAGCAGCAGCAGCCACAGCCCTAACCAACACAGATTCTGAATTAGGATTCAAGTAAAAACTGTTACAGACTAAATTGGAAAATTATACCCATCTACATGATAAAAAGTGACTGAATAATGTCTACAACTGATAAATAAAGAGATATCAATTTGTGTGTGTTATTTGGAAGTACAAATGTCTAAGGGAAACAGCTGAAACACTGAATGTGGTTACTCAGAACAGCAGGAATGGCTGAAGGTGAAAAACAGGGTCTGGTAACTGCTTCTAGCCCTACAAGACTTTAAATTGTATGTATTATTTCCGTCATAAGTTTTTTAATTCAATGCCAATTATATACGTTTTGAGGGAGAAGTCCTAGAAAAATTTGCAACTGAAAATTGGGAAGTCTTGACCCAGAGCAAGCTTAGAAGCAAAAATCGCTTGAAGTATTAGACGTGAAAACAAAAACAGCAACTAATTGCCCACCACAGAGGATGATTTAATAACATCTGGCAGATCTATATTTTGGAATTCTCTACCCCAGCTAAATTCAATGAAGTAAAACCTCTCAGGGAACAGCATAGATTGGATCAATGTCCATAGGACATGGGAAAGTGAAAAAAGCTAACTACATCATGGTACATGGTATCTCATATGGGCACGTACACAGGAAACTTCCTATAGAAACCCTGAAATGGTTCATTTTTAAGTGTCAGCTTGACTGGGACACAGATAGTGCGTCCAACATTATTCTGGGTGTGTCTGTGAGGGTGTTTGGGGATGAGATGAACATCCGAATTGGGAAAGCAGATTGCCCTCCCTAACATGGGCTGGCCTCATCCACATCACTGAAGCCCTGAATAGATCAAGAAGGCCGACCCTCTTAAGGTAAGAGAGTTCTTCCTGCCTGGCCCTCTCCAAACTGGGGCATCAGTTGTTTTCCTACCTGCAGACTCAGGTGGAGACATTGACTCTTCCTGGGTCTTGAGCCTTTAGACTCGGACTGCATCTTACTCTGATGGATTTTGGGGGTTTCCAGATCACCAACTCATCTGCAGAGCTTATCCGTACTCTGAGGAGCCAATATATCTCCTATTGGTACATATAGATCCCATTGGTTCTGTTTCTGTGGAGACCCTTGACTAATACAATATCCATGAAATGGTTAACTCTGGGTAGAAGTAGGAGGGGTGAAGGGAGGACACATGCTGTGTGTGTGTGTGTGTGCAAAACATTTTTTGCTACTAGTTTATACTACTTTTGTAAATAAAAATAAAACCAAAAAACCTAATTGCTTCAAGACTCGTTTAAGGTTGGTTGTAGTGATCTTGGAAGGTGCAGTTTACCCACTGTGGAGACTGTTGGAGACACCCTGTACTGGAGAGCCGTCTAGGTCAGTCTGGTGTCTTTTCAATCCTGCTTCTCTTAGCAAACTTGCTCACTGGCCTTTGCCAGCCCAGTTCACGGTTCCCAGACTGACAGGGGTGTTCTTTGGAACAGGGATGTTCAGTGGAACAGGGGTGTTCTTTGAAACCTCTTTTGCAGTGAAGCCCTCAGGGCAGACTCTGCAGCCCCAGCCAAGCTGGCTCCACCCCCACCCCATGCCATCCCCGCCAGTGCCAGCCAGGGGCTCCTCTGTGCCCATCTCTGGCCTGTGTGCTTTAAGATTAGGTGTCATACATAGAGCATTGGTTACCAGGGGTTGGTGGGGGAGGGGGAAACGATGGTCAAAGGGTACATGCTTCCAATTTTAAGAGGAATAAGTTCTGGGAATCTAATGTACAGCATGATTATTATAGTTAATAATACTATATATGTAGTTGAAGGTTGCTAAGACAGTAAATGTTAAATGTCCACACTGCAATAAATGGTAATTGTTTCACATGAAGGAGGTGTTAAATAAAGCTATGGTGGTAAAAAAAAAAAACAAAACAAAACATTAGGTATCAAGCCTTGTTTTACATCCCTGGATATGTTCCAGTGTCCTGGTTTACAGCCTATGGAAACCTGAATAGAATTTGTATCTGACTGTTGTGTGAAAACTGTATAAATATTAATTATGTTGAATTGGTTCATAGTGCTTTTCAGGTCTGCTAGAGCCTTTTACTTTTCTGTCTATTCAGTTTATTAATTTTTGACAGTTTGATATTAAAACTCCAATTAAAAATCTTTATCTACTTAAAAAAAATACTTTGTAATATATAGTGAAACTATATATAACTTTGTTCTGTACTTTCCAAGTCTCCTATAAATGTGTTATCATACTTCCATAATTCAAAAAATAAAAAATAAAATATTAAAAAAATAAAACAGCAAATTACCAAACAAATAAGCAAATAAAAATATAAAACTTCATAGGTAGGGGAGCATAAAAAAAAAGATTAAGTGTCAGAGACAGCTGTCCAACACTTGAGCTCTCTCTTCTAGACCCTTTCCCTCCCTCTTCTTTGAATCCTACACTTTCCAGTTCCAAATAACCAGTCCACACAAAGTTTCAAGTACTTGTTCTTTTCCTTCTCCCTGATGGCTCAGCAGGTAAAGAATCTGCCTGCCATACAGGAGACACAGGAGACGTGGGTTCGATCCCTGGGTTGGGGAGAAACCCCTGGAGAAGGAAATGGCAACCCTTTCCTATATTCTTGCCTGGGAAATCCCATGGACAGAAGAGCCTGCCAGGCTACTGTCCAATGGGTCGTAAAGAGTCGCACATGACTAAGTGACTAAGCACAAGTTACACACTACTCCACTGAGGAAGCTGAAAATTATAATAATAATAATAATTACAGTGAATTTCAGAAGAAGGCAGGATCTGTCTACCCAGGGTCAGAGCTTCTTCAGCCATCTGCTTCTATCCCTCTTCAAGCTCTCCCCATGCTTCTGAACACTCTCCTCTCCTTCCTTTCTTCAAAATGCCCAGGCAGGGGGGTTTGCGGGTCAGAGGTCTGCTGGAGGCTGGGGGAGGTGGGCGGCTAGATGGTGATGTTCCGCTTTATCTCACACACCCAGCGTTTCACTTGCTGGCAGAAATCGTCATTCCAGCGCCCATCCCAGTGGATCTCTGCACAGTCCTCGCTGCCCCCCAGCTCGTGTCCCTGCCAGTCATCAGGCTGAGTGGCAGCCCAGTTCCTAGGAAGGCAGGACAGAGCTCCGCTCCAGATGGCCCCCTCGTCCCAACAACCCTCACCCCCCACCTCAGAAATGCATGGCTTTGTGGGGTTCAGGGATACGTGGCTGCAGTCTTGGGAGCTGAGAATCTGGGTGAGGGGGGAGATGGTGGGAGAATTTGACCACTGAGGGACGACTGGGAGTGTACTGGGGGCAGAGACCAGATGGCCATCCCCAGGACAAATTAATGGGGAGAGACAAGGAGAAGCCACTTACTTGTAGCTATGCTTGTAGTCTGTGCCGTCCACCCATTTCCAGGAGCCATCGCTGTCGGTGAGACCTATCCAGACTCTAAAGGGGTTCGTGTATTGTACAATGAACTTCTGGAAAACAGGTGGGAGGGAAGTTTCTAGTCCCTTGTGCCTCCATGCAGGCCTTAGCTGTGGCTCCCTCACCCTACCCCTCAGTCTGATCTATCCCCACCTTGGAGCAACAGCTCCCAATACAAGTTCCTGGCTTTTTCTTCTGCAACCATATCTATTATTTAGTGAACATTTACTGGACCAAACCTTGCACTAATTGCTTTACAAGGATTATCTTATTTCATCCCCATAAAGCTCTGTAAATTGGACACCCTAATGATTCACACTTTACATGTGAGATTAAGGAACTGAGGGTATCTGTGGAGCCCAGGGTATCAAACCAGTGCCTGAGTTGGTGACCCTTGGTCCCCTGACCTGGCCTCCCACTTCATTCCTAACTCACGGCTGCTAGGCCCCTATTCTAGTCTTCTCCCTGTCTTCTGCCCACAGCCTCAAACTCTTGGATCCTGACCCCTGCCACCCCCAGGGTGACCCAATGACCCAGTAAAGATCTGGGTTTCACTTGCCTCTCAGGTACATTTATCTGCTCCTACTTCTACATACGGGTTTCCTCGGTGGCTCAGATGGTAAAGAATCTACCTGCAATGTGGGAGACCTGGGTTCAATCCCTGTCTTGGAAAGATCCCCTGGAGAAGGCAACAGCTACCCACTTCAATATTCTTGCCTGGAGAATTCCATGGACAGAAAAATATGGCAGACTACAGTCTACAGGGTTGCAAAGAGTCAGACACAACTGAGCAACTTTCACTTTCACTTCACTTCTACATACAGCTGCCATTTCTGTTGTTCTCCAGGCCCTACAGCTTCCAAGCTTGGACCCACTGCCCATAGCTCTGTTATGACTTGGCTACAGGGGCTCTGGCAGTCTGGCTGAAAATAAGAAGACGCCCTATATGTGAGGGGCAGCCAAGCTGTCCAGCTGGCTGGACAAAAGTGGTCTTTGAGATAGCTTCCCAGGATCCATGCACACCTCCTAAGAGGAAGTGGCTTTCTCCTAAGAGATATGGCTCTTTCTGAGGCCTTAAGCCCCCTGGTTTGGGAGGGCAGCAGCATAGGGTGTGGTCACCTTGTTTTATGAAGGAAACAGAAGGGGTCAGTTCACCAACATGCATATGTAGCATGCTATCCTTTGATAGCATATGAAGGGTCTCCAACTGCATCTGGAGGAAAATTTCCTAATTCCACTCTCCCTTCCTAGACACCTAACTAAAACTGCAGTTAGTCACCTCATCTGAAGGCAGATACAGTAGCATTCTTGAATTCGAGACTCCTGAAAATAGGTCAATATCCTGTGCATGAAGGGACAGCTCTTAGGGGCTCGTAGGACTATTCCCCAAATTCAGGAGGGTCAACAGAGCTAGAGGGAAAGTGCCTGGAGGCAAGATATTCTCTTTGCTGCTGCCCACCACCCCAGTCCCCTCTTCCCATCACCACAAGAAGTTGAATAACTGAATGAACAATACAAAGCATCAATATCCAGCCCTCCATGTTGAAGACTGAGTGTGTGTGTGGATGTGTGTGCTCAGTCATGTCCGACTCTTGGTGACCTCATGGTCTGTAGCCCACCAGGTTCCTCTGTCCATGGAATTTTCCAGGCAAGAGGACTGGAGTAGGTTCCCATTTCCTACTCCAGAAGATCTTCCCAACCCAGGGATTGAACCTGCATCTCCTGCATTGTCAGGCAGATTCTTTACCACTGTGCCACCTGGGAAACCCAGGTGAAGACTGAGGGGAGGGATGAAATAGTGTCAGATGATCAGAAAAGATAGTCTATGAGAACACGTCTGCCCTATTCATGAGTAAATAACAGGCAAGAAAGAATTCAGCCCATTCAAAGAAGGAGCATGGGGGAGTTTTATCATGGAGACTGAGAAAAAATAAAGAGGATGGCAAGGAAGAGGAGGAAGAAAAAAGCACTGTGATATCAAAAAGAGAGGTGAAAAATATACTTTGTAAAGAAAGCATATTTCCAAACCTAAGAAGCTATTGGAGAACAGCTTACATCCTCAGAAACATTAAAGAGGAGACGAACGACATAAAACTACAAAAGAAGAGATCAAAGAAGAAAGATAACAATGATAAATAAAGAAAAGGAGTGAAGAGAAAATTTTGGGCTTCATTAAAAAAAAAAAAAAAACTCAACAAAAAATCAAGTCTGAGATACAAAAGATAGGCTTGAGAAAAGAGCCCAGAAAACAAAGGAAAAGAGAGAAAGAAGGTAGTAAACAGTAATGGCTATGGAGGGTAGACAATGGAGGTCATTTTGAATAGTGTGCTACAGAGGAAAAGAGAACAAACAAATGGGCAAGAAAAACTATTCAAATAAATGGCTTAAGAAAACAAAACATATGAAACATATGAAAACCTATGAAACATATGTTTCCAAAACATATGAAAACCTAACTTCATATGTTAAAAGAACTCTCCTAGCCTCAGAGCAAAAATATAGAGAATGTGCAACACTAAGATATATCTGAGATTAATGAAATTCAAAGAAAAAATATTTGTACACACATGTAAGGAATGTGGGAGAGATATGAACAAGGCATTATAAACTTCAAAGTTGCTAAGTGACTAGATCTGAATTGTTCTCAATTAAAAAGAAATGATGATTGTGTGACATGGTAAAGGTTAGAGCTACTACTACTTTATTCATCATATTGCAACATATAAATATATCAAACCAGGGTGTTGTGCACCTCAAACTTACAGTGTTACATGTCAATGATATCTCAGTTTTAAAAAAGAGAAAAGAGTGAGGCGTGTGTAGAAGTGTACTGGTTTCCTTACCTTTCATATGAAAGTTATATAAACTCTTTTATTTTTTAAAGCCAAGAAGTTTCAGCCCATTATTTAAAGTTATGACAGTATTTACTAGTGTAGCTAAAAACAAGCCACATTTAGTCCAAAATAACACAGTGGAGAAAACAAAAAGAATACATCTCACATAGCAAATGGGAGAAAACAAAAGAAGCATATAAAACAGAACAAAAGGAGACTAATGAAAGGTATCTATTTTAAAATAAATGCAAGTGGGAGAGCCCAGAAATAAACCCACACACCTACAGTCAATTAATCTATGACAAAGGTGGCAAAAACATACAATGGAGAAAAGACAGTCTCTTCAACACGTGGTGTTGGGAAAACTGGACACTACATGTAAATCAATGAAATTAGAACACTCCCCCACACCATATACAAAAATAAACTCAAAATGGTTTAAAAACCTAAATATAAGACATGACACCCTAAAACTCCTAGACGAGAACATAGGCAAAATACTCTCAGACATAAATCACAGCAGTATTTTCTTGGACCAGTCTCCCAAGGCAAAAGAAATAAAAGCAAAAATAAACAAATGGGACCTAACCAAACTTAAAAGCTTTTGCAACAGCAAAGAAAACTATCAACAGAACAAAAAGACAGCTTATGGAATAGAAGAAAATATTTGCAAATGATGCAACTGACAAGGGGTTAATATTCAAAATATAAAAACACCTCATACAACTCAACATCAAAAAAACAACTCAACAAAAAAATTGGCAGAAGACCTAAACAGACATTTCTCCAAAGAAGACATACAGATAGCCAGCAGGCACGTGAAAAGATGCTCAACATTGCTAATTACTAAGAAATGCAAATCAAAATCACAATAAGGATTTACCTCACATAGGTCAGAATGGCCATCATCAAAAAATCTACAAGTAATAAGTGTTAAGAGGGTGTGGAGAAAAGAGAACCCTACTATACTCTTGGTGGGAATGTGAATTGGTGCAGCCATTGTGGAGAACAGCCTGGAGGTTCCTTAAAAAACTAAAAATAGGGACTTCCCTGGGGGTCCAGTGATTAAGACCCCAAGTTTCCACTGCAGCGGGGCAGAGAGGGGTTTGGTCCATGGTGGGAAACTGAGATCCCACAGGCTGAAAAGCAACTAAACCTGTGCACTGAAACTATTGAGTCTGTGCACTTTACACAGCGAGAATCCGGACACCACAATGAAAGATCCTTTATGATGCAGTGAAGATCCAGTGTGCCCCCACTAAGACCCAATGCAACCAAATAAATATTTTTTAAATAAATAAAATAAAACAACTTATATGCAACCTATAGGAGAAATACCTTAAGCTTGGCTGAACAATCGAGTAGCATCATTTATGGGGGGGGGGGGTGGGGGTGCCTAAAAAGTTCTCAATACTCAGGAAGAATCCAAGATTAATTAAATGAGAATCTTTGAGTGCAAGACCAAGCATCAATATGTTTTAAACTCCTCAAGGGGTTACAATACACTGCAATGGCTGAGAATCATTCATCTAAAACAGAGACTCAAAACGGTTGGAAATAAGAGGGATGGGCAGAGATACACGAAGCAAATGTAAGTGAAAAGAAATCAAGGACCAGTCCCTTCATATCACATGAAGATGAATTCAAGGCAAAAAGCATGAATCAGGACACTGATGTTCATTTCAAAATGATAAAGGTACCATCCCATCCTCCATAAAGTTGTAGGTGGCATGAACTTGTGAGCCAAATCACAGACTGAGTCTTAGATTGACCCACATGAAACTTTATAGGCCAATACTGATAGAATACTGGCAATTTCAACCTGATCAGTTAAGTAAAATAAGTCTGTAACCCATATATATATATATATGTATGTATATATATAAATACACATATTTATTTTGACTTACTAGTTGTGCAGTAAGTTACTTAACCTCTCTGTTCTTTAGTTCCCTCATCTCTACCCTCATCTCAAAGTGGGGATAACAAGAGTGCCTGCTCCATAGGGTTGTGAGGGTTAAAGCAATGGATATATGAAAGTGCCTGACACGTGTAAGGGCTCAGTAAATGTTATCATTAATACCCTCTTTTGCCCAAACATGTCCCACTTGTTCGAATGGGTTGAGTCTTCCCTCTGGACTTTGGAGTTGTGATCTGGTGGCAGCAGTGGGCAGGGAGACTTGGGGCGTTTTGGAGGGACCCAGTAACTCATGCCAGGTGCATTCCTGGAAATCCCACCCACTCTGTTCCTTTCACCCAAAGACCCATCACGTTCCTCAGGCCAGCACAGAGCAAGCAGGGACTGTCAGCGCCTCCACAGTGCTGTTCTCCACCGAAGTCCTGGCCCTTTAGTTCATCCTGCCACTCATTCTGTCTCCTGCCCTGATCCTCCTCACCTGGTCTCCTGGCTCCTATCCTATGCCCTGGCTCCTGGATGTAATCTCCCACCTCTTAGAATCAACGGCTGCTCCATCATGAACCTCCCAGAGCAGGGACAGATTTCTGCTTCTGGATTCTTCCTTGGGTTAGAAAAAAATAACAAAACAAGCCTGACCCAGCCTCCCAGAGTTTGCATTCCCAAGGTTTCCTCCTGCCTTTGGGAAGGTTGTGGTTTCACCTGCTCCTCTTTGGAGTTGATGACCACCAGGTGGGCATTCTCCAGCTGGCAGTACTTCTCAGCCTCGAGCCAGGACTTCCCCGAGCGAGAGAACCAGTAGCAGCTGCCTTCATGGTCCACCCAGTTCACTGGGCAGCATTCTGTGCCTGAGGGGGTTGGAGAGACAGAGGGAGATAAGATCCAGCTGGAGGGCACAGGCAGAGGGACTGGAGATGCACCCCCCAACCCCAACCCACCACATCCCTACCGTTGCTCTGGAAGTGTGCCATCTGACAAGTCAGTGTGCGCAAATCCATGGGGAAGTGCTTCAGATGGAGCAGCAAAGTGGCATGATCTAAGGGTCAGAGTGGTGGCAAGGGTGTGGTGGGCTGTGTGCATGGCCCACAGATCAGGACTCCAGTGTCTGGCTGGGGAGATACAACACTAGCACACACACGCACACTCAAGAGAGAGTCTCTGACCTTCTTTCAGGTCTTGCTGCTGTTTTCCCAGCTTGGCTTCCAGAAATCTCACATTGTCCCTGACGAAGCCTCCTGCAACAGAGGAAAGCTAAAACTCTCTCCCCTCCGCTCTGCCTTCCCAACATTTCTCCATCCTCATGCCACTGACGCATCAGTCTGGGCCACCACCACCTTGATCTGGGATGTTGCATTCTCTGCTCTCTGGTCTCCCCAACCCCACCTGCTCTTCTCCTGGCTGCACGGTGGTGTTCTGAAGCACAACCTGCTCAGGCCACTCCCCTGTTAAATCCTTCCCGTAGCTCCCTATGTTCTCAAAGTAAAGCCCCACAAGTTAGCACAGCTTGCCTGCATGGCCTGGCCCCTACCCACCTCTCTAGCCCACCCTTGGCCCACCCCTCCAGCCACACTGGAAATGTTGAGAGTCCAGGACATGCAGTGATCTTCCTCACGTCCCAGTCATCAGACTCTGTTCTCTACCTGGTTCCCACCTCCATCCTCTACTCTAACCCTTACTCATCCTTCAGGGACCCTCGGCTCAGGAAGCAGCATCCTTGGAACCCTTGCCTGGCTTCTCAGGTTGGGTTATCCGCCCTAGTCTGTGCTTCCTTCCCAGTACCCCCAAACACTCCCCTGTTGCACCCAGCATGCATGCATGTGTGCTTAGTCACTCAGTCATGTCCGACTTTTTGCAACCCCATGGACTGTAGCCTGCCAGGATCCTCCATCCTTGGGATTCTCCAGGCAAGGGTACTGGAGTGGGTAGCCATCCCCTCCTCCAGGGGATCTTCCTGAATCAGGTATCAAACAAACCCAGTTCTCATGTATTGCAAGCAGACTCTTTACTGTCTGAGCCACCAGGGAAGCACCTAGCACGGAGCCCAGCCAACCCTCACTGCTAAACCAACCCCTCGACCACCCAGCACATCCCAGTCCCTCCCCTCGGGGCTCGCCCACTCACCAAAGGAGCTGAGATTCAGGATGTCCATCAGGGTGCTTGACGAGAAGTTGCTGAAAGTTTCCTGTAGCGTCTGCAGCTCCCCTTGCAGCTGTGCTCCTTGTCAGGAGACAAAACAGGACAAAGTGGATCGCACTCTGTCCCACCTGACAGCCCTCATCACTGTCCGTGGGATGGTCCCCTTCCCTGCCCCAGCACTGCCTCCTTACTGCCTCCATCTCTTCCCTATCATGGCTCTCACTGTCCCCAGCACTGCCTGAATCCCCGCCCCCATCGCTGCCCCACCCCTGTGACCCTCACTTTGGGACCCTGTCACACAGATGGCCACCAGCAGCAGGATGTTGAAGACCAGGACAAGCAAACTGAGGCGGAACTTGGAGCAGAGACGCTGCAGCACAAGAGGCTGGGGAGGAGGCATCCCTGCAAGAGAAGGGGTGTCAGGACAAGGGGCGTCGGAGGCAGGGGGCCAGAGAGCCAACCTCATGGAGCATCAGAGGAGCAGAGCCTGAGGAAGTACAGCCTTGCGGGGCAAGGACAGGCGGAGAAAGTAGATTCCAAGATGAAAAACACTCTGGATAAAATTAATAGATGAGACATGCATACGTCTCAACGAACTTAGAGGCATAGCAACAACAGCTGTATAAAAAGAAACGCCAGGAAAGAAAAGAATCCCACACTCCCCCATAAAATAGAAAGAGCACCAATGAGCTGTGGGATCACTAATACATGCATAATTGATGGAAAGGGGAGCTGGAGAGGCAGAAAGAAAAATTTTTTGAGGAAACAACAGCCAGTGTATCTCCAAATCTTCTGAAAACTCTAGGCCTATAAAAGGCTGGGAAGAGCGGAAGCTGCTCCCAGGTGAGCAGGCCAGCTGTCAACCCATTTGCAGGTGGCAGAGGCTGCTAGAGGCTGGCTGATGGTTGCACCCCTCAGGCACGCTCTGCCAGGCTGTCCACCCCGCCTCTTTCAGGCGAGCCCCCTGTCCCGTGAAATCCAAGACCGCTGGACTCTCTCCAAGCCTCCTGCTGAAACACAAATCCTCTCATTCTCAGAAGATCCAACAATATCCAAAGTTACTTTTGAGTGTTTACTACCTACCGGGCAGCTGGTGGGACCTGAAGGGGCAGAGGGGTGTAGGTGGGTGTGGCCTCTGCCCCACGCAGCGTGTTGAAAAGGCTTGTGAACCTGCTACCGGGGAAAGGAGAAGCCTGGTGGGATGGGAGTTTTCTACCCTGCCCAGCTCCCACCCTCAGCTGCAACAGCGGCAGTTCTTCCAGGCTCAGGCAGGAGGGGGTCCCTCCTCCCAGCCCAGGCTAACCTGTCCCCCTCCTTGAGCTTCGACCCCCAACCCCTCCTGGTCTCCACAGAGCTTCACTCCATCACCAGCACCCACACCTGACACCCCCTCCCTCATCCCGGCTCCCGCCCTTCATCCTGGAAATGGCTCAGCTCTTTCTCGCCTGAAAACCTTCTCCTAGACACTTGGGGACTTTGGTCAAGATTTGCTAGAGAAGGATCCAGGCAGGGGGCTTGGAGGGGAGTGGGGATCTTCCAGAATTTCTCTGTGCCCTTTCCCTCCAACACACACCCTTCCCCTCCCCCCCACCACCACCACACACAGCACATACTGGTCAGGTTGGAAGGAAGAGGGGAGACCCCTTTCCTGGGGTCCTGGGGGTGGAGAAGAGGGTGAGGTCAGGGACAGTCCCTGGTCACTTCACTTCCTGCCTCAGATTCCTGGAATTGTTAGTCAGACAACCCTGACCAGGATTGGAGGGGCCGCTTCTGCGCTCTTGCCCAATCTGGCATCTGAGCCAAGGCCCCATGTCCTGTAGGCTCAGCCATCAGGCTTCCCAGCTTTGGGCCAACTGGCTTCACTCTCCATGGGAGTAAAGCCCCTCAGAGACCAGAAACTCAAGGAGGGCGGAGAGGAGGAAAGAGCATCCAGAAAGCAGTGGATAGGAGAGGTTCAACCTTGTAAATAAGCCCCTTCTGCGGCCCTGGCTGGGCTTCCCTGGTGGCTCAGTGGTAAAAAATCTGCCTGCGATACAGGAGACGTGAGTACAATCCCCAGGTCGGGAAGATTCCTTGGAGGAGGAAAAGGCAATCCACCCCAGCATTCTTGCCTGAGAAATCCCATGGACAGAGGAGCCTGGTGGGCTACAGTCCATGGGGTCACACGACTGAGCGACTGAGCAAGCCTTTTTGCGGCCCTAGCTCCATAAGCCTTGGGCCTCACATACAGGCACAGTGCTAAATGACCCACAGACATGCTCTCTGGTAATTCTCACGACATGTCACAACAGATCACTTCACTTCTGCTGTTCCCACTTCACAGAGGAGAAAACAACGTGGAGGAGATTAAGTGATTTGACTGTATAGCAGGGGACGGTGGGGGCAGGAAGGGGGAACAGTGGGAGGGAAAATGGATCGAGGGAAAATGCCATCCCATCAGAGTGGGGTTCTTCACAGTCCTGTGAGGAAGACGGGGCTTCACGAACCGAGAAATCATAGCTCAGTTGGTAAAGAATCCGCCTGCAGTGAGGGAGACCTGGGTTTGATCCCTGGGTTGGGAAGATCCCCTGGAGAACGGAAAGGCTACCCACTCCAGTATTCTGGCCTGGAGAATTCCATGGACTGTATGGGGTTGCAAAGAGTCGGATTCGACTGAGCGACTTTCACTTTCACCATCTACACTTGCGCTAACAACAGCTTGGGAGAGAAAACCCAGTTTTCATTCCTGTGTATGTATATACATACATACACATCAGTTATTTGGCTACACTGGGTCTTCGTTATGGCACAAGGGGTCTTCAGTTGCAGCATGTGGGATCCAGTTCCCTGACACCATATGGAGTCAGAGAGAACACAGAGGAGAACCGAGGCCCCCCACATGTGAACAAAGCCTTCTGGGAGCTTCCAGTCTAGCCAACAGCTGAATGCATCCAAGTGTATGACCCTAGCCAAGACCACATGGTCTACCTGGCCTAGCCCTGCACAGGTTCGTGACCCAGAGAATCTTGAGAAATAAATACAACTGATGCTTGAATGGTGCAGGAATTAGGGGCACCGACCCTCTCCCTGCAGTTGAAAACTTGAGTATGACTTTATCATACCCTTTGTATCCCCTGATCAGCGTCTGCTGATGATGTAACACATTTTTTGTGGGAAAAAAATCTGTTTATAAAGTGAAACTGTGCAGTTCAAACCCGTTGTGTTCAAGGGTCAACTGTAGTTGTTTGTTTTAAGCCACTGAAGCTTTGGGTTAGACTGTTATGCATCAATAGGTAACTGAAATAAAATATATTCTTAAGTATGCATCCTTATCAAATATGTGGCATGGTTTGCGTGCTTATTTTTTAGATAGATAAGTGAAGCTTTCATACATCTCATTTGTTCCTGACTTTTTCACCCAAGAATAAATGTTTAAGATCTATCTGTGTTGCTATTTGTACATCTGATTTGTTGCTATGAACCTCTGCACAATGTTCAATGGTGCGTATCCATCATTGTATACTTACCCAGTCCCCAAATGAGGAACACCCAACTACAGCAATGGACACATCATGTCCCCATGAGGTCCTAGGTGAGACTATCTCTCAGGACTATATCCAAGACTGAAACTGCCAAGTCACAGAATATTCTCACACTTAATTTAATGTGCACACACACACATTTTTTTTTTTGCATCAATGAGATCCTATTCACAATACTCTTTTTCAGTACAGTTTTTATTTCCTTTCATTTCTCACTTGCCTCATGCTCCTCACCCATTCACTACATCCTCCACCCTTGCCCCTCCTGTGATATTAATGGTCTTACTGTTTCATCTCTGCTATTAATGCTTCATCAAGTTCCCATGTGGAGCTTGGTGAGAATTTCCCTGTGAACCATATCCGGGCGTGAAAGTGTCACATCACAAAGGATTCTCAAGCTTAATTTCATCTGAGTCCAGCCAAGCTATACATCTTCCAGAACGGCCGTGCCCGTTGACACTTCCATCACCATCATTTGAGGGCTCCCTCTTTTGCGTCATCCTTCTCAACACTTGTTACTATTCAGCTTCTCACCACCCTAATGACATCTCACTGCTCTTCTATGTTACATTTCTGGTTAATAAAGGGTTTGAATGTTTCTCCATCTATTTTCTATTCGCTCAGATTTCCTCTTGTACGGACGGCTTTTCCACATCCTATATCCATTTTTCTATTGGGTTTTCTGGATTCACTTTGCTGATTGGAGGCATAACTTGTATATTCTAGATACTTGTTCAGAAAACAAGAAAGATCTTTTGAAAATTAAAAACAATTTTTTTGTTGTTAAAGCCAAAACAATTAATAGAAGTGCTGGAAGATAAAAATCGGGAAATCGTTACAAAAAAGGGACAAAGTTTTTTTTTTAATGAGAAAACAGATAGCTGAATTGAGGGCATTTTTTTCCCCCTGGCCTCATGTTTCCATGTATACTTCCTGCTAGGGAACTCTCCAGGCCTTTCTCCAGACATCCCCACCACACCTCCCCAGGAGAGGAAGCTTGCCTATGGGTTCTCTTTGGTTCTCTCTGCTCAGCCAGTAATCTGTGTTCCACCAGGTGACACTTAGCCCGCCCCTGCAGAGAAAACCTGTTTTGCCCAGCTCTGCCTGTGACTAGGTAAATATGTCTTTCTAATTTTTGGATGAAATATTAACAAGTCCTTTTGATTTAAGGGGCTTCCCTGTAGCTCAGCTGATAAAGAATCTGCCTGCAATGCAGGGGACCCCAGTTCGATTCCTGGGTTGGGAAGATCCACTGGAGAAGGGAAAGGCTACCCACTCCAGTGTTCTGTCAGACATGACTGAGCGACTTTCACTTGCACTTGATTTAAGGTTTGAAGCCAAGTCCACCTTAACTGTATATCAGCAAGAAAGCTAGCAACTTGACATCATTTATCTGTCTACTGTGTCTTGGTTCTCAATTGGTTTCAAACTTCAGAGGAAAAGAAAGCACCCCCCTCTGTTTTCACCAGCCTTGTTAAATCTCCACAAATAATATAAAGGATCAATTGATCCCCAACATTCAATTAACAGTTCTAGAAGATACAGAAGGAAGTAAAAGGGAGAAAGTTATCAAAGAAATAATACAAGATTGTTACTTAGAATTAAAAGCACGAGGCTCCAAATTTAAATAACCTAATTGCCCAGCTTTTCATTAAAGAATGACCAAAGGACATAACTGTGAAATTTCAGAATACCGGCAATAAAGATTCTAAAAGCTACTGGAGGCAGGAAAAAAAATATCACCTATAAAGAAACGAGAATTGGAACAGATTCTGCTTTCCAGTTGTTACACCCAACATCAGGAGACAGGACAATCCCTTCAAATTTACAAGGGAAATTTTTTTCAACCTAGATTTGTCAGTGCAAAGGGTCATTGGCATGAAAAAGTAGGGGAAAAAAAAAAGAGAGAGAGAGCTTTCAAGGACTTCCCTGGTGGTTAAGACTCTGTGCTCTCAATACCGGGGGCCTGGGTTGAATCCCTGGTCAGGGAACTAGATCTTGCATGTGGTAACTAAGACCCAACACAGCCAAATAAATAAATTACATAAATATATAAAATTTTTAAAAACTTAAAAAAAAATAACTTTCAGACATACCAGGGCTCGGAATATTTATATCGTATTTCTACTATGTTTACAAGTACCATAGAAAGTGAAGAAATAATCCAGAAACAAGATACATAAAAGAATATCTCAGCGTGGGACTTTCTGTTATTATTAAATAAAATCTTATTAAACTCTCTGTATTTCTGCCTACAAGTTGATTTTTTCTCTTAAAATGCTAACTAGTGAAATTTGAGAGCCTGGCCTTAAAAATGCATGTCATCATAATAAATTTAAGAGATCTAGGGAAGAGATGGAGGGCTTCCCAGATGGCTTAGTGGTAAAGAATCCACCTGCCAATGCAGGAGACATGGGTTCAATTCCTGGTCAGAGAGGATACTATATGCAACTAAGCCCCGTGCACCACACTATTGAGTCTGTGCTCTAGAGCTGGGGAACCTCAACTACTGAAGCCCTTGCATCTTAGAGCCCAGGCTCTGCAACAAGAGAAGCCACCCCAATGAGAAGCCGGCGCACCACAACGAGAGAGTAGCCCCCGCAAGCCGCAACTAGAGAAAAACTCACAGCAACGAAGACCCAGCACAGCCAAAAATAAATAAATAAATGTGATCAGTCTTATTTAAAAAAAAATACTGTAACAGGCTTTCAAAGTCACTTCGTATTTTGGTTGACTCTTTCACCACTTAAGCAGCTAGGTTTTTCTTTCCTTTTGCTATTATATTCCCAACGTCCAGGATAGTAACGCCACCTCGTGGTCATACCTGCATGATGCACGTGTCTTCGAGGAGGGAGACTCTGCCAGAGACCTGCGCCTTAATATTCTTTTAACATCTTCAGTTCAGTTCAGTTCAGTAGCTCAGTCGTGTCCGACTCTTTGCGACCCCGTGAACCGCAGCACGCCAGGCCTCCCTGTCCATCACCAACTCCCTGAATCCACCCAAACCCATGTCCATCGAGTCGATGATGCCATCCAAACATCTCATCCTCTGTCGTCCCCTTCTCCTCCCGCCCTCAATCTTTCCCAGCATCAGGGTCTTTTCCAATGAGTCAACTCTTCACACCAGTTGGCCCAAGTATTGGAGTTTCAGCTTCAACATCAGTCCTTCCAATGAACACCCAGGACTGATCTCCTTTAGGATGGACTGGTTGGATCTCCTTGCAGTCCAAGGGACTCTCAAGAGTCTTCTCCAACACCACAGTTCAAAAACATCAATTCTGCGGCACTCAGCTTTCTTCACCGTCCAACTCTCACATCCATTTAACATCTTACCTCTCTTCAAATAGCTGAAGCGAACATGAAACAGCAAAAGGGATCATTCTAATAGATAAAAATTTCCCACAAATCAATTCCTGGGGGCAATATGGCAAATTCTTCCTCTGATCATTTCTCTTTTACTAACTTTCATTCACTTAGTTCCAACCCTATACACTTTCTGGTTACTCTGAGTTAGAGTCAGTAAAGGTTTGCAAAGACACTGAAGGTGTCCCAGGGGCATGAGAAGATGATAGTTTCTGTGAAATGACCAGATCCCCTGAACTCAAGTTCAGAAACCAGGATGGCTGAGTTTATAAGACCCAGATTTATAAGAAAGGCCTCCCCAGGTGGCTCAGTGGTAAAGAATCTGCCTGACAATGCAGGAGACGTAGAAGATGAAGCTTCTATCTCTGGGTCGGGAAGATCCTCTGGACGAGGAAATGGCAACCCACTCCAGTATTATTGTCTGGAGAATCCCGTGGACAGAGGAGCCTGGTGGGCTACAGTCCATGGGGTTGCAGAGTTGGACACGACTTAGTGACTGAGCATGCGCGCGCGCGCACGCGCGCACACACACACACACACACACACACACACACACACAGGTTTACAAGAGCTGGAGTTAGGAGGGGTTCTTGAGTTCTACTTTTGTCAATTACAAACGTGCTTGCCTAGGGCATTTGCTGTCTGCCTCTGCGGAGATTGAACCCTGTGCTGCTGCAGCTGTCGACCTTCAACACCCACTAAACGGGGTCCAGGGTGGAGAGTGAGGCACTCTGTGCTCCAGGGAAACTGGTGGAACAGGTATTTAGATAGTTAGGTATTTTCAAGAACTGATTTCATGATCCCAATCCTTGCATCTCCTCATATCTAGAACAGCACTAAATCCCTTCACGGTGACATCAGCTCCTCATGACTAGCAGAAAATCTTTTGTAAAGTAAGTGCTTGATTGCATTGAACTCCCCCCTTCACCCAAATCATATATATTGCCCTTGCCCCACTACCTCTTTCTCAGAGCTATCTGAGATGCTATCTCCTGGGCTGCAGTCCTCAATTTTCCCCCAAATAAAACTTAATTCTCAGCTCTGACCTTGTGCATCTTTTTTCAGTCCACACTTTCCACAAAAGTACTTAATTACTGGGCAGCGTCTATCAGATCTTTGCTTCCCTTCTGTCTCTTAGTCAAATTAGTAAAGTGGAGGGACCTACACAGAGCAACTCCACTCTCCCCCTGTCTTCGTTCTCCAGGAAGGAGAAAGGCTTTTGTGGGAGAAAGATGGGCCACTCCTGCCAAGCAGTATCAACAAACACCTCCAAGGCCAAGGCGCCTCTGCCAGCATCACCCTGCTGATGACTCAGCAGCCTGCCAGCTTGACAACCGGCCTCAGCAAACCCTCAGGCTGTTGTTCCCTTCAGGGTAAGATGAAAGCATATCTTTGTTGTTGTTTTTCAGTCGCCAAGTTGTCTCTTAACTCGAGACCCCATGGACTGCAGCACGCCAGGCTTCCCTGTCCCTCACAATCTCCTGGAGTTTGCCCAAGCTCATGTCCATAAGCATATCTTTACCCATCATCCTTTTAGCATCCCCCTTGGCAAGTTTCTGACAGGGAAGTTCCATGTGGTTTTGCAATATGCAAATCTGCCTGAGAGCACCTGGGAGCAGAGGCTGAGGAGGCCAGTGTTCTGGGCGGCCAGCGGGACCCAGCAGCCTTCGCCCACGTTGGAATCTCCCGCCGTTTCCCTAAGTCTGTGCTGGAGGCGGAGGCGGGGGTGCCCTTGTCACCAGCTCTGTCCAGAAAGCGTGATGAAGGGCATCTGCCAGGCCTCGGGGTGAGGGTGAGGGGTGGGTAGAGGTGGGGATCCATGGCCCACTCCCTGCTCTACCACCCTCTGCCTCCACTAGGGACCCTCTGTCCCCCCACCCCCATCCGGAGAGTACCCTCTGTCCTCTCCAGGCTCAGGCTTGACTCAGGCTCAGTCCTGGGCCTCCTCCTGGGCTGGTTCTGAATGTAAACCGCCATCCAGGTCTTAAACTGGTCAGCCGTTGGCGGTGGGTGAGTTCTACACTTCCTGGTTTCATCTTGGATTCATCTCCCAGGTTGCTGCCCACTCCTTTCACACCACACAGGCCTCTGGGGTCTGTCCACTGACACTCTCAGTCCAGCCCCCTCCCTCCAGTTCTGGTTCAGGGCCACCTGGCTGCCTGTGACCCATCTAGGCAATAGCTTTTCTTCTAATTAACATTTTTTTGTTGTTTTAATGTGGACCATTTTTAAAGTCTCTATTGAATTTGTCACAATATGATTTCTTTTTTATGTTTTGGTCTTTTTGGCCATAAGCCATGAGGAATCTTAGCTTCCCAACCAGGGGTGGAACCAACACCCCCTGCATTGAAAGGTGAAGACAGCCCCTGAACCTCCAAGGAAGTCCCTTTAATTAACTGTTCGTGATGAAACACAGTGTCTGATTAGAGGAACAGAAGCTTGTTCTGTTTGCCCAAGCTGACAGGTAAAACTTGCTAACAAATCCTCTGTCAGCAAGTGACCTTGCAAGAGACGGTGCTCTGCTAGAAGCCCTGCAGCCTCTCCTCAGCTGTTTAAGTTGGGAGCCCAGCGGCCTGCCAGGGGAGGGAACACAGGATCTGTCCCCAGGTTTGGCCAAGACCACTCCTCTCCATAGGCCTTGGTGCAGAGAGGCTGCTGAGAGGACGTGGGGACATTTCACTCACCCCTGCATATACCCCACCTCTGGCAACCACCAGTCTGTCCTCTGGATCTATGATTTCAATTTCTGTTTGGGGAGGTTTTTTTCCCTAAGATTCCACATGTGAGTGAGATCATGCGATATTTATCTTTGTCTTATTTCACTCAGCATAATGTCCTTACTGTTGTCAAAAATGACAAGATCAAAAGTCTTCTTTACTTAGGAAATGACTTAAAAAAAAACACACACAGTTAGGCCCTCCCTAGTGCATCCCTGCATGCTAAGTCACTTCAGTCGGGTCTGACTCTGTGCAATCCTACGGACCATAGCCCGCCAGGCTCCTCTGTCCATGGGATTCTCCAGGCAAGCATACTGGAATGGGTTGCCATGCCCTCCTCCAGGGGACTTCCCCAGCCCAGGGGTCAAACCCATGTCTCTTACGTCTCTTGCATTGGCAGATGGGTTCTTTACTACTAGTGCCATCTGGGAAGCCCAAACCCAGAAAGGGCTGATAACAAAAGAGTTTACTTGTTCCTATAACAAACCTAAGTTATTATTTCCTTTGTGGGAATATGACCCTCTTTTTTTTTTTTTTTTGAGGTTCTTGAATGTTTGCAATAAAAATACAGTTTGGCATTTGTTTAAGGACTAAACCTCTCCCTTGAAACACAAACATTGTGGTTGGAGCACCGTCCTCTTGTTAGGGGAGGTTAGAATATCTTTATTATGCTTCTGAACAGTATCGAAGACAAAGAATACCAGGTAGACTGTTGTCGAACTGGAGTTGTTAGATCAAAAAATGTTATTTATACGTTGAATTGAATTGCGAATAACTAATTTTGTATTTTAGTTTGTGAGTTGTTCTCTTTTTCTCCCTAAAAGCAGAAAACACAGCCCTGCTTCGGGAGTGGGTGGGAAGGCAGAATGGTTTCCCCACGCGATAAAGCCTCCAACCACAGGAGAGAGAGAAGGAGCTGACTGAGAAGGACGACAAAATCCAAACTGAAGTTCAAAGCTGCCTGTTGAACTTTTGCTCCTTTCACTCCAGAAATTTCTCCACAGCAAAACAAACTGCTAAAAATACAAGGGCGGCTTGTTTGATAGCAAAGCCCCTCCTCCGCTTTATGGATGATGGAATGCCAGTCGCTATGACGGTGAGGGTTTAGATTGGAGGAAAGAAGGCTTTTCCTCTGCTGCATGGCCTAGAAACTGCAGAGGGGATAGGGTGGGGGCATGTGCCTAAAAGGGCACAGGGAGCTAACCTCTTGACAGCGCTCCCAGCGTGTATCTGTGTTCAAAGCAGTGCTGTCTTGGGACTTGCCTGGCGGTCCAGTGGTCAAGACTCCACGCCCCCAAAGCAGGTGGAGCAGGTTCAATTCCTGGTTGGGGAACTAAGATCCCACATGTCATACAGCGTGGCCTAAAAAAAGAGAAAAAAAGACAGCGCTATCCTTTCACATCAGCCTTCTCTGCCCACACTGACTTCATGCAAAGGAGGAATGCCATCAATCAATTGGGATTCCAAAACAGGAATTCATTAGTATAAATCTTGCTGGGTGCCTTCCTCCCTTGTAGGGTTTTATTCCTTAATAATCATAAATGCTTTGGAGAGAGATTTTTTATTGGTGGATTTGGTTCTTTGGTAGCATCACAGGTTTTCAGAGGTGACTCTGATTTTTACAAGCATCCATCCAGGAAGGAAGCTGCCTTTGTTTGCTAGCGCTGCTGTGACAAAGTACCACAGACTGGAGGGTTTAAACAACAGAAATTCATTTTCTTGGAACTTCCCTGGTGGTCCAGTGACTAAGACTCTGTGCTCCCAACAGAGAGGCAGGGGGATCCCTGGTCAGAGAAGCTGACCCCACATGCTGCAACTAAGATTCACTCGCCGCAGTTAAAGATCCCTCATGCCACAACAGAGATAGAAGCTCCCACGTGCTGCAACTAAGACCTGCGCAGCCAAATAAATAAATTAAAAAAAAAGAAAGTTGGCGATCAAGATGTGGACAGGGTTGGTTCCTTCTGAGCGCTTCTCTCCCTGGCTTGTAGACCACCGTCTTCTTCTCTGTCTTCATGTCATCTTCACTATGTATGTCTGTGTCTAAATTTCCCCTTCTCAGTCGTATGGATGGCATCACTGACTCAACGGACATGAGTTTGAGCAAATTCTGGGAGATGGTGAAGGACAGGGAAACCTGGCGTGTTGTAGCCCATGGGGTCGCAAAGAATTGGATACCACTGAGCGACTGAACAACAAGGAAGTCATGTGGATTAGCCCCCACCCTAATTACCTCTCTTTAACTTAATTATCTATTTAAAGTTCCTGTCTCTCAATACATTCACATTCTGAGGTACTGGAGGTTAGGACTTACGTATGCATATGCGGAGGACGCGACACAGCGCACACATAGTAAGAGTATAACACAAAGTTTATGCACCTGGTCTCTGATGGCCAACTTGAAGATTTGCTTTCTGGACAAGCAAAGGCTGCATTTGAGGAATGCTTCTGTATTTATACACAAGTAAGGAATGGCCTCTGAATATAGTCCTTTCTGTGGCTTTACTCCCCACCAAAAAAAAAAAAAAGAAAAGAAACTGACTTTCACTGACTGCTGTAATATTGACCTTTGGTCTCTTGGGCTCAGGGAGGCCAGTCCTAACATCTTTGGTCATAAATGTCCAGAGTGAGACAGGAGGACTCTGCAGTCCACAGGAGTCCTCCTAACTCCCCCTGAGAGATGCCCGCCTGCCTTTCCCACCTGTCCAGGGCTCTCCTCCCTCTGTGGAGGTCTGCCTGTGACCACCTTGAGGCACCCTGGGGTGACCCACAGCCAGTGAAGATTTGACTAGAAAGCTGTCCCTGATCTGATCAAGCACAAGCTTCCATTGTCATGACATGGCCAGGCTGCCTTCGGTGACACACATGAGACTTTAACCATTGCCCATTTTGAGCCATAGGATTAAAGAGACAGGTCTGTGTGACACCAGTTACCCCAGGTATTTTATTGTTATGAATGTACTTTTGAGAGATTCTGGCTTCACTGAGTTAGTCAAAGGAGCTGAGAGCCGCTCTAACAATTTGATTGATTGATTGAAATCTGGTGGAGACTGTTTGTTGTTCAGTCAGTAAGTCCTGTCTGACTCTTTACAACCCCCATGGACTGCAGCAAGTCAGGCTCCTCTGTCCTCCACTGTCTCCTGGAGTTTGCTCAAATTCATGTCCATTGAGTTGGTGATGCTGTCTAACCATCTCAATTGTCTGTCGCCCCCTTCTGTTGCCTTCAGTCTTCTTTCCCAGCATCAGGGTCTTTTCCAATGAGTCAACTCTTCACAACAGGTGGCCAAAGTATTGGAGCTTCAGCTTCAGCAACAGTGTCCCTGGTATCATGCAGAGGAAAGAATACAAAAGCTGGACTTCATGCTGGGGCTGTGGGCGGGTTGGAAACCAGCCAGTCACCCGCCTAGTAGCCCTTTAGCAGGTTAATAGTGTTAGACATTGTGGAGGGGGCAACATATATATCAAGTCGTTATTCAGCATATAGATTTGCCTTCACTGCCTGCAGTGCTTCTGCCAGAACCACCATCCATGCCCAGACTTTCAGAAAGCTTTACAGAATGATGGATCGTGGTTTCAAGGTAGAATGGGATTGTTGCTACACAATGGGTGCAGGGAAGAGTATATCTAGAACTTGAAGGATTTGTGGGCAGCCCTTGGTCCATCCATATCTTGTAGTAAAACTTACTAGAAGACTACAACAATCTAATAAAGGCAGAAAAACCAGGGACTCAGACTCTTAAGGAATGAAGGTTTGTGTTTCCCATCAGAGAAAGGAGCCCTGTCTTCCTGCTAGAGTGCTTGCAGAGGGCAGAGGGAACAGGGGATGGGTAAGTGGAAGAATGACATTACAAAAATGAACTACAGGAGACTTCCCTGGTGGTCCAGTGGTTGAGATGCCATGCTTTCAGTGCCGGGGGCGTGGGCTCAATCCCTATTCAGGGAACTTAGATTCCGCATGCTGCCTGATGTGGCCAAAATTTTTTTTAATAAAAATAAAATAAATAAAAATGAATTACAGCTCTGTACCCACATCAGAAATAAGGACTGTAGTAGATATGTATTTCTTCTTCCTTGCTTGTTACAAATTTGAATACATTAACCAAATATTTCCTTTTTCCCCTCCTCCCTCCTCCCATTTCATATAAAGAGTGGTGGTGGTGGTGAACTTTAAATATTATTTTCCAGATCATATAATATCCAAATGTGTTTGTGACAGAGCTAGGACAGAAATTAGCACCCAATGATGGATAAGGGAGATGCTGAGACTTTCTGTCTCCTATTCTTTGGGCATCTTTACTGGAATGAAAAACAGTTGTCCCATATTGGCCAGAAATGTGATACTGTTATTATTGTATGGAAATTAAGCATGAACAGAAGGGTGATAATACTGAACTGTCACTGGATTTCCTAAGTAAAGTCTGTTTGGTCATACCGGTCCCAATTCTTTTTTCCAAACAAATTTTTAAATTGAAGTATAGTTAATTTACAATGTTGTGTTGGTTTCAGGTATACTGCAATGTGTTTGTGTGTATATATATACACACAAACACATTGCAGTATAATAATGAAAAAGAACCTGAAAAATAATATATATTATATATAATTATTATATATATTTACATATTATATATTATATATAATAAACATATCATTATTTTTATATATATTTTTATATATATTATTATATATTTATATATTATTTATATGTTTTGTATATTATATATAAATATATTAACAATATATAAAAAATATATATATATTATTTATATAGTATATATAAATATATTAACAAATATATAAATAATAAATATATATTATTAATATATTTATAAATTATATAATTATAATGTATATTATTAATTATATTTTAATTTTATTATTTTTATTAATTATATAATATATAATAATATATGTATTATATATTATATATAATATTTGATATATATGATAATATGATATATATATCATATTATCATATATATGATATATATCATGATATGATATATAATAATATATTAAATATATATAATATATTATTATATATATACTTTTTCAGGTTCTTTTCCAATATATAATAATATATATTATAATGTATATTATTATATATAATATAATATATATTATATATTATATATATATTTATATTATATATTTATAATATGAATATATAATATATTGTATATTTATATTATATATACTTTTTCAGGTTCTTTTCCATTATATATATTATATTATATTATATATATATTACATATACACTTTTTCAGGTTCTTTTGCACAAACACATTGCAGTATAATAATGGAAAAGTATATATATATACTTTTTTCAGGTTCTTTTCCATCATATAATACTATAAGATAATGAATATAGTTCCCTGTGCTATACAGTATGTCCTTGTTGTTTATCTATTATATATAGAGATATTGGGTCCCAGTTCTTTTAATATGTTTCTGGATTCCATTTGCTAATATATTATTTATCAGTAGTATTTTGTATCAGTATTTACAAGTAAAATAGGTAAATTCTTATAAAGCTTTGGAATTAATGATGTGTAACTTTAATTAAAATAATTTGGAGATTTTTTTCCCCTCTTTTTCTGTGCCCCGGAACAGTATTCATATAATCTCTAAAGGTTTGTTAGAATATTTTGCAAAACCATCTGAGTCTGATCCTTTAGGGAAACCTGTTGGCTCTCGGAAAACACTCTTTTATTAGAAATGTGTTTAAATTTTCTCTCTTCTGGGGTATTTTTGATGAATAAGTTTTAGAAAATGATGCAGCTTTTCAAATTTATTTTTTATGAACAATGAATAAATTAGCTTATAGTCTCATCTTCCCTCCTTCCCTCTCTCAACTCTACCACCAACCTTTTGTTTTAGTCTTAGTTCTATGTTAATTATATTCAACATTCACTCCCCTCCTCTCACTAAAATTTACTCAGTTGTCCCTTGGGTGACTCCAGTTCATCCTCTAGTAATTTCTTCAAGAGCTCATGAGAACAACATTCGTAAGATTGTACATCTTCAAAACTGCCTATGATTTAGAGAATAAAAAGACAAGCCACAGTCTGGGAAAAAAAGTATTTGCAAAATATATATCTGATAAAGGACTTGTGTCCAAAATTACAAAGAACTCTTAAAATCAACAATAAAAAAATAAACAGGGACTTCCCTGGTGGTCTAGTGGTTAAGAATTCGCTTTGCAATGCAGGGGATGTGGGTTGGATACCTGGTTGGGGAACTAAGCTCCCATATGCCACGGAGCAACTAAACCCATGCACCACAATTAGAGAAGTCATACACTGAAACAAAAAATTCCACGTGACACAACCAAGATCCTGCAAAGCTAAGACTAACTAAGAGTCGATTCAGCCAAATAAATAATACATTTTTTTTGAAAAAAGAAAAGAAAATGAACATGAATTTTCTTTGTGGTCCAATGGTTAAGATTGTGCTCCCAGTGCAGAGGGAGGTTCGATCCCTGGTCAGGGAACTAGATCCCCATGCCTCAACTAAGACCTAGTGTGGCCAAATAAATATTTAAAAAGAAAGAAAGAAAACAAGTCAAAAATTAGCAAAAGATCTTAACAGCCATCTAACCAAAGAAGACACATGGATGGCAAAGAAGTGTCTGGGAAGATGCTCCACATTATCTTTCACTAAGGAATTCTACATTCAAACAACAATGGGTACCATGTCACACTTATTAGATGGCTAAAATCCAAAACACTGGCAATGAATATTGGCAAAAAGGTGGAGCAACAGGAACTTGTATCATCTCTGGTGAGAATGCAAAACAGCACAGCTTCTTTGGAGGATAATTTGGCAGTTTCTTACAAAGCTAAACATAAGCTTACCTTACAATCCAGCAATCTCTCCCCTGGGTGTTTACCTAAACAAAGTGAAAACATAAGTCCAAACACACACACACACACACAAACCCTGTAAACAAATGTCTACAGTAGTTTTATTCATGATTGCCCAAAATTGGAAGCAACCATGAATAAGTGAACTGTGGCACTTTCCTGCAATGTAATATTATTCAGTGCTAAAAAGAAATGAACTATCAAGCCACACAGGAAATTTAAATGCATATTACTAATAAGCCCAATCTCCAGAATTCCTGGGTGGTCCACTGGTTAGGACTCTGCACTGCCAAGGCAGGGGGCACAGGTTCGATCCTTGGTCATGGAACTAAGATCCCACAAGCCTCTCAGCCCAGCCAAAAAAGAAGCAGCAGCAGCTAGTCTATAAAGGCTACATGCTATATGTTTCCAACTCTGTGAAGTTTAGGGGAAAGAAAAACTATTGAGACAGTAAAAATATCAATGGTTGCCAGGAAGAGTGGGAGGTGGAGGACAGAAAAAGTGGCCTTTTTATAAAAATCCTGACTCATATTTTCTTCCCCTGAATATTTTGTACCATCTCTTCTGGCATTTGATCTGGGTCTGCAGACATCCAAGCGTAGCCTGTTTTTTATCCCCTTATAAGTGACTCGACCTTTTTTCCTGGCTGCTCAAAAAATTCTGTATTTTTTAAAATTCAATAACTTGATCAGTTTTTCCTGGCATTTAGCTTTCTCTTCCACTGGATAGAGTCAAGTCTCCTGTATCTCAGAAACATTTTCTTGAATCATATATTCAAATGTGTGTTCCCCAAAATTCCCGTTTCATTTCTCTTATGTTTGTGGTGTTTTTCTTTCATTGCTTCCTGCAATCCAGTCAGCCCTCATTCCACATGCCGCTGTTGTCCCGTGATCTCTTGTCTGAGCAATTGCATTTCTACCTTCTCATCTTTCTTCATCAGAATGATTGCTTAATGCTTTTTTTTTTTTTTTAATTCCTAGCAAAATGTTCAGTCACTGCTTTCAACTGCTACCTGGCAAAATTTTTCCTGGTGAGTGCTCTTCACCTGTTTGTGAATTTTACACCCATTTCTCACATTTTGCCCCCTTTGGTATATCTGCTTGATGCTATGCTAGTTATCTTTTTGGACTCGTCATTGAGTTGGGTTTTCCTAGATTAATATTTGCAGTGTCCTGTCCAGCATCACAGCCCAAGGCCTCTCTCTCAGACTGCTTCCTCCAAACAAGACTTCACTATGGGAATCTATGTGGAGCCCCAACTCCTCTGCTTCACAGAACAGACAGTGGACAGAATAACGGCTCCAGCCTCACTCCCTCTAGTTCCTGCTTCCTGCTCTACCACAAGGATACACTAGAACTATCATCTCCAGACATCCCTGAAGGTCCAGTGGTTGGGACTTCACCTTCCAATGCAGGCGGGGGCAGGTTCGATCCCTGGTCAGAGAGCTGCGATCCCATATGCCTTGCTGCCAAAAAGCCAAAACATAAAACAGAAACAACATTGTAACAAATTCAATAAAGACTGTGAGAATGGTCCACACCAAATCGAAAAAAAAAGAATGGTCCTCTCACCTTCTGAAAGCATATTTTTGTTCAGACTCTTAGAAAAATGCAGCACCTCCTCCATCCTCTTGCCTTGTTCCTACCTTCTCTTTCTCCTAATCACTGTCTCTGCCTTTTCACAGCTGGAATTTTGGTGTCTGTGAATAGATCTATTTTCTCATTTTGTTGAAAATGGAATTTTCCATTTTCTGTATTCCTTTTATGTGATCTTCAAGCAAAGCATTTAAAAAGCTGACTTCTGCGGCCATGTTTGGATTGGAAGTCCCTTCTGGAGATTTGAGGATGCTAAAACAGAATGGCCAGTAGCTGTAGTTATGGCCTCATGGAGAAGTGGGTCTGTCAGAAAGACTCCAGCATGCAGAAAAAGACAGAGTGTCCTAACAGCATTTGGGTTCCTTCCAGGAGCCCCAAGGATCAGCTCCACCCCTGTCCTTCACAAGGTTTGGTTTTATGAGTCAATAAATTCTCCTTTTGGTTTCCGTCACTTTCAAAAGGGGAGTTCTGACTAATACAGGAAGTAGCCATGCTCCCTGGTAATCTTTTCCTTGTTTGCTTGGTTTTTCCAGGTCCCACTGCCCCAGTCTGACACATAACACAAAGTGGCTGTTGATCCCCAGTAGGAGTATAAAATAGGTCCCCTCCTATAAACCAGCATCAAACATGCCAGGATGCGAGAAACAGTCAACCACTGGAAGCCCTACATCCTTCTACCTCATCCAGCATGTCAAGTCCACCCTCCATGCCATGTTTCCTGCATCCTCACCACATTCTCTCTGTCCTGTGTTCCCTTTCCACCTTGGACATCATTTCTAGGCTTGGCTGTTGCTCCCAAGGCTACCTCCAAGCTCTCAAAAGGCTGTGTTGGCTAGTGGTCCTGGACCCACAGAAAAGGCATTTCAGAGGTAGAGAGGCTTGTTATAAAATGATCAAAGATTCAAAGATTCATGAAAGATATAACAACTGTAAGATTTTATGTACTCAATGAAATAACCTCAACAAATATAAAGGGAACACTTACTAGAACTACAAAGAGAAACTGACAAATCCACCATTGCAGTGGAAGATTTCAACATGCTTCTTGCAATTATAGCAAAGACATGGAAGCTCTGGAAAACCCAATTTAAAAACTCAATATAATAACATATATAAAGTCCAAAGAATTAAAGATTACACAGTCTACTCGACACATGGAATCTATACTAAATTGGCTGAGTAACAGGCTGGAAGCAAATCTCAACAAGTCTCAAGGAAGGAACATCATATAAATCTCTCACCGAAACTCAGTTAGTAAGAAGTCGTTAAAAAGTAGAGAAGTTGAAACATTCTTGTACAGTTGGAAATTTTTTTCTAACTGCACCTCGAGGCATGCGGAATCTTAGTTCTGACCCATGTGAGACGATGGAGTTTTATTTTTAACTGGAGAATCACTTGAGTTGGTTGGTTTCCCTGCTGCCAGGAAACATCACAGCACCTTTACACAGCATGGAACAGAGCTGGGGCCGTCTGCCCCATGGCTCTTGGGGTAGGGTTTGAGGTTCAATCCCTGGGTCAGGAAGATCCACTGGAGAAGGTTCTTTCCAGAGGGAAAGTCCTCTCAGGGGACACAACGGGGCGGGGTTGGCAAGAAAGACTAACTTGAGCTTGTTTTCCTCTCTTCTGACTCCCATTCCCAGTATGTACGTGTGTGTGTGTGTGTGCGTGCGTGCGCACATATACACACATACAGACACATATACACAAACATAAAGAGACACGCACACTTACACACAGACATATACACACACATACATACACAAACATACATACCTACACACAGACACATAAACACACAAGTAACATAGTAACCCTGGAGAAGGAAATGGCAACCCACTCCAGACAGAGGAGCCTGGTAGGCTACAGTCCATGGGGTTGCTAACAGTCGGACACGACTGTTAGGTAGTTAGAATAGGAAACAGGAGTCCAAAATGGCAGTGGCTAAAAGACAAGCAAGGGGAAAGCCCGCGAAAATAGAACAAAGGAAGGTCAAAGGAAGGTCCGAGGACCGGAGTGAGGACTTTAGGTAGAACACACAGCACTCCTGGCTAGCCCAATTTGCATAGGGCAGGCCCAGGGGGAGGGAAAAACATATAAAAAGAGGAGCCAAAGGGCACGTTCTCTCTCTCTCTTTCCCCCTCCTCCCGGTCCTGTCCGTCGTGCCCCCCGCCCCACCCGCGCGCTGGCGCACTCCTCCACTCTCTTTTTGCATCTTTGGGTTGGCATGCCCTCACACTTCGAGGATGGATTCTCCTGCTATCTTCTAAATAAAATAGAGCTGTAACACTGATTTGTCTAAGAGCTATAAAACGGTCTGTCCAAGACCCAAGAGCAGTGACGCACCGAGGGCTTTAATGTCCGTCGCTCCAAATCTTTGCTGTGACGAGACAGAACCGAGGAGCATACACTCGCCTGACATCTATGGTGCCGTGACTATGGCACCATAATCTATGGTGGATTTAACCTGGCTGAAACAACCTTGGCGCAGCCCCCTCAAGGATGAGGACAAGCACAGCAGGAGCCCAACTCAGCAAAAGCTCCCCGGTAGAAGCGGAACGTGAGGGAAACCCAGCGCAAGGGAAGTGACAAAGGCCCGTCGTGCTGGAAACCGGGACACCGAAAAACAAACTCGGCAGAAAGCTCATGTGGCTCAGCCTCAGATTCCAGAAGACCTCCGGTTAAGGTAGGAGGTCCTCGCTCCTATGGCTGGAGGGACATATGCCCAACAAAAGCTTAATTCCTTTACAATCTCTCATTTCTTGTTTTCTCGAACTCCCTGCAAACAGACGGGCAGCAGTGGGCACAATTGAGGGACTCTGGAGAAGCTACTCTTTGGTATGTCCCAAAGGCACTATCTGCTGAGCCCCAGTAGCTGTTACCCAAGCCGGTGGGCATTCTTCTGTCCTTAATCTCATCTGTGCCAAGGATCAGGCCAATGAAAACTGTGAGCACAGGTCAGGAATTTAGCAGATTTTCCGGCAGGCTATGAAGGGGATCCCTTGGCACGTTTTTCCCACTGCTTTTTCCTCCTGTCCTTCAGCTCTCTCCTGGGACTCAAGCCCGGCCAAAACTCAGGATGCCTGGCTTCAGGACCTAACGAAGCTCAGGGTCTGATGTCTCATTGCAAAAATTCATTGAGAGACAAAGCGATAAATAAGAGGTGGATTTGTTAGGATTCAGAGAGAAGCCACCCTTCACGGTGTGAGCCATTGCTGAGGGCATGGGCTCGGGCCATGGAATGTGGCCTGGCTAGGTTTTCCGAGTGGGGTGAATTCATATGCTAATGAGTGGGAAGATCATCCCAATCATTGGGGAACCACCCACTCTTCCCTCTTTTGACAGTGCCTTAGAACTGTCCTGCTACCTCTGGGTGTGTCTGTTGGCTTATAGATTGGGGATTAAGGTTTACTTGAATTTGACTTGTCATCTTGGACCCAATTGATTTTAATTGGTTTACGTTATGCCCTTGTGCTATGTCATTCTTTCAAAGGTTGTGCTCTGCCTCCTTCCCTCCTGTTTCATGCTCCTTTCCTCAGCCCCATCCAGGCCCACAATGTTGCCTCTACAATCTTCTGGAGGGACAACCAGAAAATAGCTGGCCTTGGGAGGGGAATACTGTATAATATCCAACCCCTCAATCCTACCCAGCACTGGTCATGCTGGAGATCTTGGGGACACCCAACTCCAGTCCAGGGGTCCCAGGAGGTCAACCTGCGTTGACCTGCCTAGGGATCTGGTCCTCAAAAGGTTGTCATGCCTCAACCTGCTCGGAGATCCGCCAGTCCCAGGGGTCCCAGGAGGTCGTCATGCCTTGACCTGCCCTGCCCCGGGATTTCATCTCTAGGAGACTGTCATGCCTCAGCCTGCCTGGGGATCTGCATCCTGACCTGGGGACGCCTGGCTCTCAGGTTGTAACACTACTGGGTAGAATAAGCTTCAGAAAGACACACCCCTAAGAAAGTCCACCAATGGAAATAGAAGGAAGCCTATTACTTGTGGGACTGTGCCCAGTCTCAGCAATAACTCGGGAGCCCAATGAGAACCCCATTGCCTTTCTGGAAAGGCTAAAAGAGGCCCTCCAAAAGCTTACCAATCTGGACTTAGACTCTTACAAGGGACAGATGATTTTAAAGGACAAATTCCTGTCCCAATGTGCATCTGCTGCTGCTGCTGCTGCTGCTAAGTCGCTTCAGTCGTGTCCGACTCTGTGCGACCCCATAGACAGCAGCCCACCAGGCTCCGCCGTCCCTGGGATTCTCCAGGCAAGAATACTGGAGTGGATTGCTATTTCCTTCTCTAGTGCATGAAAGGGAAAAGTAAAAGTGAAAGTAAAGTCGCTCAGTCGTGTCCGACTCTTAGCGACTCCATGGACTGTAGCCTACCAGGCTCCTCTGTCCGTGGGATTTTCCAGGCAAGAGTACTGGGGTGGGGTGCCATTGCCTTCTCCGCCAATGTGCATCAGATATCAGAATTAAGTTAAAACAGCTACAGCAGCAGAACCCTGCTTCCTCTTTAGATGAGATGGTCCAGACAGCCACCAATACCTTTTATAACAGAGAACAGGAGAAGGAGGCCAAGGCCCAGGAGAGGGAGAGAAGGAAAGAGACAAGGCATGCCCAGATGCTGGCCACCCTCCAGGGAAGCCCTATGGCAAACCCTGAGTCTTTGAAGGACAAGGCATGAGGCAAATGCCTAATCTGTAGACAGGCAGACATTGGGCCAAAGAGTATCCAAACCGTGACAAATGCCATCAACTGGGATGTTGGGTGGCACTCTGCCCTCGGGACCCAAGAGCCTCAAGGTCAAGCACCAAGCCTTCCCTCACGATGGTTCAACAGGACTGAAGCGGCCTGCTCCAGCCAGCCCACCTGTCACAGATAACCATCACGGGGCTGGAGCCAAGGATGCAACTTGATGTGGCAGGTAGGTCTGAGAATTTCTTGGTTGACACAGGGGCTACCTACTCTGTCTTGATCTCCTACTCCAGAGCCTTCTCCCAAATCTGTACCATTTTGGGTGCTACAGGAAAAGCAACTACTAAAAGATTCACCCAAGCACTTCTTTGTTGCTGGGATGGACAAACATTTTCCCACCAGTTTCTGGTGGTCCCTGAGTGTCCTACTCCCTTATTGGGAAGAGATATACTCACTAAACTGGGGACCACCCTTGTGTTGGGAAGTTTTTCAGCCCCTAGAGCTCTACAGCTCCTGGTTACTAGTGAAGAACCCATTACGCCTTCTCCAACAGAGAGGGACCAAAAACTATGGGAAGACAAAATTAACCCCCAGGTGTGGGGCCAGAAAATTCCTGGACGAGCCCACCAAGCTGAATCGGTCATCATTGTCCTCTAAGATCCCACTCAGTTTCCTAACCGGAAACAATATCCCCTTAAAAGAGAGGCTTGGGAGGGACTACAGCCTTTAATAAATAAATTCCTTGCTTGTGGGCTATTGGTCCCACTTTCACTTTTCACTTTCATGCATTGGAGAAGGAAATGGCAACCCACTCTAGTATTCTTGCCTGGAGAATCCTGGGGACGGAGGAGCCTGGTGGGCTGCTGTCTATGGGGTCGCACAGAGTCGGACATGACTGAAGCGACTTAGCAGCAGCAACACAGTAACCCAAATATTCTTGAGTTTTCCAGCCTCCGGTGCCTTACAATCTCTTTTAAAGCTTCTGACAAATCTATGACTCCTCAGTCCTGCAACGCCCCTGCAAGTCTGCCTCCCTCAAATCCAGGCCACAGCCCCTCCCTTTACTCCGAAAAGCAAGGTTAGCCTGAGGCCATAAAGAGGAAAATAAGACAGTGACTGCAGAGGGAACAAGAGGTCAGATGGGGAATTTCTGATGAAAAAGTCTTTGAATGTGGAGAGCATCCAAGGAGAGGGTGAAGATGAAAACATGGAGAAAAGCAACAATCACTGGAGTGATTTAAGAAAATGTAGAGCAACTGGAGGGATTTTTAAGAATCTGCCTGCAATGCAGGAGATCCGGGGTTCTATCCTTGGGTGGGGAAGAGCCCCTGGAGAATGGAATGGCAACCCACTCCAGTATTTTTGCCTGGAGAATTCCATGGACAGAGGAGCCTGACAGGCTACAGTCCATGGGATCTCAAAGAGTTAGACACGACTGAGCAAAATATTGCTTTTGTTTTATGTTTTGGTTTTTTGGCCAGTAGGAATGTGGGATCTTAGCTCCCCTACCAAGGATCGAACCTGCACCCCCTGCATTGGAAGGCAAAGTCTTAACCACTGGACTGCCAGGGAAGTCCCTCTTCTGCTCCGACTACTCCCATTAATTTGCATCTTGCATTCCAGACTCCTCTGGGGGAAAGTGTCCAGTGGGCAATACCTAACATACAAGCCCATCCCAACTACATCATGGAGGCGAGGGGACAGATATGGTCCCCGTTGGACTTCTCATGCCCTCAAATATGCACAGAATGAGGGATTCCCTAAAACTGATGACAAGTGTTTACTACAATATCCTGCCTCTCTGTTGGGCTTTTTTTTTTCTTCTTGTTATTGTAGGAGTTCTTTATACTCTGAATATTAATTACTTGTTATAAATGTTGCAATTATTTCATCCAAGTCTACTGCTTGTTTCCAATTTTAGTGAAGTCAAATCTGTCCATATTTTCTGGAGAAGGAAAATATCATTTCCCCATATTGCACTTGTAAAAAAATCTATGATGTCCTGTATTTACATTAAATCATATCTGCAGACCTGCATTTTCTGTTTCGACTGTAGTGAATAAAACACATACAAAAGAGAGAATAGTATGATGAACACCCAAGTACCATCACTCCCTTCAACAATCATCAACATATGACAGGTTTTGTTTCTTCTACACCCATCCCAACATGCCCCCCGACCCCGCTGAACTGTTTCAGAGCGCATCCCAGACAAGTGATTTCACCTGTAAATATTTCAGTATGGATATCTAAAATAGAGAGTCTTCTGGTGTTTTGGCTGTGCCCTGCTGCGTGCAGGATCTTAATTCCTCGACAAGGGATTGAACACTGGCCACCTGTGCTGGGAGAGCGGAGTCAACCACTGAAAGGTCAGGGAAGTCCCTATTCTATTTTTAACTTAACCAAAACACATCCCATTATACCAAAAGTAACTGACAATAATGCCTTATCCAGGTAGTATTCAAAATTACCTGGTATTCCCATTATGTCTTTTTTCAAAACCATTTTATTGTTTTTATTTATTTTAAATTAATTTTTATTGGCATTTAGTAGATTTAGTGCATGTGTGCTTAGTTGTGTCTGACTCTTTGTGACCCCATGGACTAGAGCCCACCAGGCTACTCTGTTCATGGGATTCTCCAGACAAGAATACTGGAGTGGAAAAAAAAAAAAGAATACTATTGGAGAGGATAGCCGTTCCCTTCTCCAGAGGATTTTCCCCCAATCTCCCAGTTTATCCCTCTCCCCTTCCTGCCTTGTACCATAATTTTAGAAATTTTCTATATTCTAGAAAATAAACATGTTTATTTTCTATATCTATGGCTTCCTTTGTGGCTCAGCTGGTAAAGAGTCCACCTGCAATATGGGAGACCTGGGTTTGATCCCTGGGTTGGGAAGATCCCTTGGAGAAGGGAAAGGCTGCCCACTCCAGTGTTCTGGCCTGGAGAATTCCATGGACTGCATAGTCCATGGGACTGCAAAGAGTCAGACATGACTGAGCAACTTTCACTTTCAACTTTCACTATGACTTCTGCTTTGTAATTAAGTTCATTTGTGCCATTTTTTTTTTTAGATTCAACGTATAAACAATGTCATATAATTTGTCTTTCTCTGTCTGACTTACTTCACTTAGTATGACAGTCTTTAGGTCCATCCATGTTGCTGCAAAAGGCCTTATTTTGTTCTTTTTTATGGCTGAGTAATATTCCATTGTATGTATATGTGCTGATGTGCTCAGTCGTGGCCAACTCTTTGCGACCCCATGGACTGTAGTCCACCAGGTTTCTCTGTCCATGGAATTTTCCAGGCAAGAATACTGAGGGGGTTGCCATTTCCTTCTCCATGTATGTATATACCGCATCTTTATCCATTCATCCATTGATGGGTATTTAGGTTGCTTCCATGTTCTGGCTATTGTAAATAGACCTACAACGAATACTGAAGTGCATATATCTTTTTGAATTATATTTTTATCCAGATATATGCCCAGGAGTGGAATTGCTGAATTATACGGTAACTCTAGTTTTAGTTTTTTAAGGAACCTCCATACTTCATAGTGGCTGCACAAATTTACATTCCCAGCAACTGTATAGGAGGGTTCTGTTTTCACCACACTCGTTCTAGGATTTATTGTTTGTAGATTTTTGATGTTGGCCATTCTGATCAGTGTGAAATGACACCTCATTGTAGTTTTGATTTGCATATCTCTAATAATTAGTGACAGTAAGCATTTTTTCATGTGCTTTTGGGCATCTGTATGTCTTCTTTGGAGAAATGCCTGTTTAGGTCTTCCACCAATCTTTTGTTTGGGTTGTTTGGGGTTTTTTTGACATTGAGCTGCATGAGCTGTTTGTATATTTTGCAGGTTAACCCTTTGTTGGTCACTTCCTTTGCAACTATTTTGTTCCATTTTGTGTGTTGTCTTTTTTTCTTATGATTTCCTTTGCTGTGCAAAAGCTTTGAAGTTTAATTAGGCTCCATTTGTTTATTTTTGTTTTTATTTTCCCTATAATGTGTTTTTACAGTTGGTGTGTTCAAATCAGGATCTAACATCCCCACGTTGCACATACTGGAATGCCTCTTAAGGCTCTTTTAATACATGAAAATTCCCTGTTCTTTGTATCCTTTGTCATTTATTTGTTGAAGAAACCAGAAATTGGCTCTGTAAAATCCACCCCCTACTGGATTTGACAGAATGCATACCTGTGTGCCTGCTCCCCTCCTCACTAAATTTCCTGTAAATGAGTAGATAACACTATAAGCTTAATTAGATTCATATTCAAGGTTCTCTTAGAAAACTCTTTCCCAGGTGATGCTGTTTAGCCCCCACTGCATCAAAATGGGAGATACATAATGTCTGCAATTTTTTAAATTGACCTCCTCCTTTGTAATCATTTTATTCTTATTTCTCACTCTGGATCAACGAAGTCCAGGTGATGAGTCCCCTCTTTTTCTGGGTTCTGTTTCTTGAAAGTGAAAGTTGCTCAGTCATGTCCAACTCTTTGTAACTGCATGGACTATACATGGGCTGGAATTCTCCAGCCCAGAATATTGGAGCGGGTAGCCTATCCCTTCTCCAGCAGATCTTCCCAACCCAGGAATCAAATGAAGGTCTCCTTCATTGTAGTCAGATTCTTTACCAACTGAGCTATCAGGGAATCCCTGATAAGAAGCCCCTGTTTCTTATCTCTCCTCTTTAAGGACCCCAGCAGGGTGGAGGCTGAGATGTGCATGAACATTTTTCCTAGAGGTGGTCTAGAGGTGAAGTGTGGGCTCCTCCCACTCTGAGCTCTCAGCTCCTGTCTACTCAAGGTCCTTCTCTCAATGATGCCTCCTCTTTTCCTGGTCCCGTCCTAGTCTCCTCCCTTCCTTAAGCAACCACTTGAATGGGGTTGACATGTCCTTGAAAATGTATGGATTCTTGAAATGTATGTAGTGCTACTGTGTGTGTGGACTATTGATTTTTATCAGTGTTCTTGTGTTCTAGGCAGCATTCTGTTTTTTAGTTTTTTCATTTAATGATGATTTTAGGCATCTCTGCGTCCACACTACATGTGTAGACATGTAGTCACTGCGGATTATTTTTCTGTGTGATATGCTTTAGAAGTTTTTTTCCAACTTTATTGAAGTATGACTGACTAATAAAAATCGTATATATTTAAGTGGTACAATGCGATTTTTTTTTTTAAGGTGTACAACAGGGTGATTTAATATGCATCTACACTGGAAAATGATTCCCACAAACTAACACATCCATCACTTCATGTGGCTACCAATTTTGTGTGTGTGTGTGTGTGTGGTGAGGAAACTTAAGATTTACTGTCAGCAAATTTCAAGTATACAGTATGGTATTGTTAACTATGGTCACCATGCTATACTGCTGCTGCTGCTGCTGCTAAGTCGCTTCAGTCGTGTCCGACTCTGTGCGACCCCATAGATGGCAGCCCACCAGGCTGCCCCGTCCCTGGGATTCTCCAGGCAAGAACACTGGAGTGGGTTGCCATTTCCTTCTCCAATGCATGTAAGTGAAAAGTGAAAGTGATGTCGCTCAGTCGTGTCTGACTTTTAGCAATCCTATGGACCGCAGCCTACCAGGCTCCTCCGTCCATGGGATTTTCCAGGCAAGAGCACTGGAGTAAGGTGCCATCACCTTCTCCAACCATGCTGTACACTAGATCCCTATTCCATGCCATTGGTCTATTTGTTCTGTATCATTACCATACTGTCTTTATGAATATGGCTTTGCAATATAGTCTAATAGTACTTCCCTGGTGGTCCAGTGGTTAAGACTCTGCACTTCAATCCAAGGAGTGCAGGTTTGATCCCTGGTTGGGGAATTAAGATCCTATATGCCCTGTGGCGCAGCACATGGGATATATAGCTGATTCACTTCATTGTACAGCAGTAACTAACACAACATTGTAAAGCAATTATACTCCAACCAAAAAAACTAAAAAATAAAACTGTGCATCTGTGTTTCCTTTATTCTCCTTCATATTTGTTTGTTTTCTACCTTTTCCAAGTATCAGATTTTTCTTTTATTGATGATATCTATATTTTTATTTTCTAGTGCATTAAGTTTTGCTTAAAGCAAACAAACAAACAAGTTTCTCCCCCACCCCCGCCAGAAAAAAAAGCTCTTTCTACTTGGGGGAATTTATTGTGTCATTCCTTTTTTTAAGTTCTTTTTAAAATTATTTATTTTTGGCTGTGCTGGGCCTTCGTTGCTGTGCAGGCTTTTTCTCTAGTTGCAGCAAGCAGGCTTCTCATTGCAGTGGCTCCTCTTGTTGTGGAGCATGGACTCCAGGTCACATGCAGGCTTCAGTAGCAGTTGTGGTTCCCAGACTTTAGAGCACAGACTCAATAACTGTGGTGCACAGGCTTAGTTGCTCTGCGGCATGTGGGGTCTTGCCGGGCATCGGCAGAAAGATTCTTTATCACCAAACCATCAGGGAAGACCTATTTTGTTATTCTTTTTCAAGTATCTTGAGTTAAAAAGTAAGCTTCTTTCCATTCAACCTTTCCTGTTTTTTCAAAATAAATGCACTTAAGTCTACATACTTATCCTTTGGGGAATTGCTTTATACCGTACCACAATCTCAGTATACAGAGTTCTCCTTGTTCACTTCTAAACCGCTTGACTTTCATTTTTATTTTTTCTTAAATTCAAAGTTATCTAGAAAGATGGTGAGAAATGTATATGTTGATAGATCTTTTTTGGCTATACTTTCATATTTAAATCTAACTTTATTTATTTATTTTGTGGTCAGAGCATTGCTCCTTTTTAGAATTAGTGGAGGTCTTACTGGTAGGCTAACACTTTGTCTATATTGGTTGATAAACCCATGTTGCTGTTGTTCAGTTGCTCAGTCATGTCTGACTCTTTGCGACCCCATGAACTGCAACACCCCAGGCTTCCCTGTCCTTTACCATATCCTGGAGCTTGCTGTCCATTGATAAACCCATAAGTGCCCATAAAGTCTTCAACTGTTTGTCCTGTTAACTCCCATCTGGGTTGTGGGTTCTATTTGATGGGCTCTTCTCTTCCATGGTATTATTGGTTTTCCTGCCATGTTGGTGATTCTGGGTTGTGGGTTCATCTTTGCAGTTGTTACCTATCTGTGGATGCTGCTTTTGTTCACATTGGAGTGGTTCTGTTCCTGTGGGCATTGCGGGAGGTAGGATAGTCCCGGTGAAACTGAGCAGGACCCTGCAGGGATCTCCAGATATAAAAGCTCCTCTATATCCCCAGTCTCTTGTTTATTTAAAAAAAAAAAGCTGTAGACTCCCAAGCCTCCCCTGAGTCACAAAAGAGCAAGCTCAAGAAGTTAACAATTAGAACAACAGTCACAGAATCTTTAGTTCTTCCCTGAAGGACATAGATAACAGTTTCTGATGCATATTCCTGAGTAGTTTTGCAGATACTAAAATTGCCACCAAATGAAAAAAAGTTAACTGCATGATGACCAGACTGTAGCCATGACATAAGCTGCTCCATCTTGCACAGTTCATAGAACTGTAGGAACAAATCCACTCTGGAACTGAAGATTAACTATACTTAAGACATTACAGAGTTTGGGTGGACATGTATACACTGCTATAATTTAAATGGATAACCAACAAGGACCTACTGAACATCACAGGAAACTCTGCTCAATGTTATGTGGCAGCCTGGATGGGAGGGGAGTTTGGGGGAGAATGGATAAGTATATCTGTAGGGCTGAGTCCCTTCACTGTTCACCGAAAACTATCACAACATTGTTAATCAGCTATCAGTTTCAGTTCAGTCACTCAGTCGTGTCCGACTCTTTACAACCCCATGGACTTCAGTACGCCAGCACTCCAACTCCCAGAGCTTGCTCAAACTCATGTCTGTTGAGTCGGTGATGCCATCCAACCATCTCATCCTCTGTCGTCCCCTTCTTCTCCTGCCTTCAATCTTTCCCAGCATCAGGGTCTTTTCCAATGAGTCGGCTCTTTGTATTGGCCAAAGTATTGGAGCTTCAGCTTCATCATCAGCCCTTCCAAAGAATACTCAGGACTGATTTCTTTTAGGATTGACTGGTTTGATCTCCTTGCAGTCCAAAGGACTCTCAAGAGTCTTCTCCAACACCACAGTTCAAAAGCATCCATTCTTCGGCGCTCAGCTTTCTTTATGGTCCGACTTTTACATCCATACAAGACTACTAGAAAAACCATAGCTTTGACTAGATGGCCCTTTGTCGCCAAAGTAATGTCTCTGCTTTTTAATATGCTGTCTAGGTTTGTCATAGCTTTTCTTCCAAGGAGCAAGCGTCTTTTAATTTCATTGCTGCAATCACCGTCTGCGGTGATTTTGGGGCCCAAGAAAATAAAGTCTCTCTGTTTCCACTGTTTCCCCATCTATTTGCCATGAAGTGATAGGACCAGATGCCATGATCTTCATTTTTTGAATGCTGAGTTTATGTTATATTGAGTGTTAATCGGCTATACCCCAATACAAAATAAAAAGTTTAAAATATATGAAAAAGACGACACTGACCAGAAGACCACCGCATGACCAATTTCAAAATAATTGTCAGAGCTAACTGTGTTGTTATGCATGTAACCCCTGCCCCACCTACGTACCCATGAAACTCCCCTTTAAAATCTCTTGCCCCTTGATCGGCAAGGAGGAGTTGATTTTTTGGGATATGAGTCACCTTCTTCCCTAGATTGCCAACTTCCTCAATAAAGCCCTAGTTCCCTTTACTCAACACGTCTCTCAGTATTGTATTCTTGAGAGATGAGCAACTGAACCTGAGTTCAGTAACAAACCAGTAATAACGCTATTTTACAGCTGAAACACAGAAAGCAGACTAGCTTGCCCTAACTTGTATACTGTAAATAACAAACCCAGCCTCTTGGCCCAAAGCGCAGACAGTTCTCAGGATGACCCGCTGCCTGCCCAAGACTTCCTAGTGCTGACCAGCCCACTCCCGATTTCTAATCCCCAGCAAGCAGACAACTCAATGTTTTGTGTATTTCTCTTTACTCTAAAAAAATCTAGTTGACGATAATAACCTGCAAACCATAAAAAGCAGCATGGGTTTCAATCTCCTTGCCCCTCTAAACGTCATTCTACATTCCTCAGACACCATCCTTCCCCTTCCCTCTAAAATCTTAAATGAAAATCCAGAAGCCCCCAGATAGAAGGGCCCCAAACCAGGACCCCTACGGCAGGTAAAGGCATTGAGGAAATAAATTAGGGGAGAGGAGGCTCCTAGCTGTCATTGCCCCTGTCCCGCCGGGCCTCACAGACCCAGCGGTAGGGCCTCGGGCAGACGTCGTCATTCCAGCGGCCGTCCTCCGTGAAGTGGGCACAGTCCTCACCCCCTCCGAGCCCGTGCCCATACCAGTCGTCTGGCTGCTCTGGTCCCCAGTTCCTAAAGAGACCAAAGAGACGCGGACCCCAGGGCCTGAGACCCTGAGCCCAGCCATGGACCCCCGGCCCCTGGGACCTGCCAGGCTGGGATGATGGGCCAAAGATGGAGGGGCAGAGCCTCGGGGGCGTACACACTCACTTGAAGCCCGTCTCGTAGTCCGTCCCGTCGACCCATTTCCAGGGCCCATTTTGATCCGTGAGGCCTATCCAGGTATTTACAGGGCCCATGTGGTGCTGGATAAATTTCTGGGGAGAGAGGAGGGGTTAGTGAGCTCTCCTTAGACCTGCCAACCTCCCAGCTGGGCCCTACCAGAGCCTCACCTGCTCCTCCCAGGAGCCCACCACCACCAGGTGGGCGTTCTCCAACTGGCAGTACTTCTCAGCCTCCGACCAGGGCTTCCCCGAGCGAGAGAACCAGTAGCAGCTGCCTTCATAATCCATCCAGTTCACTGGGCAGCAGGCCTTTTCAGAGCCTGGGGTGGGAGTCAGAGGAGTTGGTGAGGGGCTGAGGGGAAGTGGGTTGGGCAGGCAAGCAGGACTGGGCAACACCCACCCCCTCACCATTGCCCTGGAGGACAGCCATCTGACAGCTCAGGGTTCGCAGGTCAGATACAAACTGCTTCACGTGGAGCAGCAAGCTGGAGTGATCTGGGGAGACAGAGGGCAGAGGGGGAGGGGGGTGAGGGTAGGGGAAGGCAAGGAAGTCACAATGAACACTGAGGGCTGGGAAGGTTCTGTCATCTGCCTGCTGGGGCGTGAAGATAGATCGCAGACACTTCTGCCACAATGCCCCTTGGTTTGGTCTGAGAGACCGCTGTATCCTGCAAGCACATGTGCACTCACACACACACACACCCCCCTCGCTGACCTGCATTCAGATCCTGCTGCTGTTTCTCCAGCTGGGACTCCAGGGACTTCATCTTTCTGCCCATATTTCCTCCTAGGGGAGAGACTCTCTCAGTGTCTCAATGGCCCTACTGTTCCCAGCCCCCCCAGCCCCCAGCCCCAGCCCTCCTCACCCTGAATGTTCAGGGCCTTGACCTTGGCCTCTGTGCTCACTGTGAGGTTGCTGAAGGTCTCTCTCAGGGACCGGAGTTCCTCCTGCAGCTTGGAGTCTGGGCAGAAGAGGGTGTGGACAGGACAAAATGAGGGGGCTGCTTCCCACATCACAGCAGCCAGCTCTTCCGCCTCCCTCCCCCCGCCATCACCTTGCTCCCTTTCCAAACATCCCCTACCCCCTGGGGAACCCACTCTGGGATCCAATCACACAGAGAACCACTAGCAGCAGGAGGCTAAGGCCCATGGAGACCAGGAGGAGGCTGGGTCCGGTGCAGAGACGCCGACTGAATGAATGAGGAGGAGGCGGCCCTGCAAGAGAGGAGGTCAGGGGCTCAGGGACAGAGGGGAGCCTGGGGCAACTCTGGGGTCCTAGGAGGAGGGCAGCCTGAGCCTCTAGGAGACTAAGAGGAACTTTACAGATGAAGAAATCTGGGCGGTAGGTGACTGGGAGGAGCTGGATGCATCGAGAGGTGGGAAGGGGTGCAAATCTTTCTGCGGGAGCCCTACCCAGGCTCTAGGCCTTTGCTGACACCTAGTGGCCGGGTCGAGTCACTGCCGCATCAGAACGCGGAGCCTGGAGAACGGAGTTTGCAAGTGGAGACTGGGGGCCAGGGGGTCTAGCAGGTGGGGCAAGAGAAACGGGTTTATTGCTCTCCCCGTGAATCCCACTCCTCTTTGTCTGGGCGCAGGGAGGCAGAGTAACCAGACTTCAGGTCTACCAAGTTGTGTCCACCCGGGAGCCCTGTCTCAGCTGAAACGCAGGGGCTTCCCCTTCGTTTTTGCTGGTAGTCCCTTCCCCCATCGAAGCTCACTGCCCACTCCCATCTGCCAAGCACTCCATCCTGGCTCAGCCCCAACAGAAACATCTCTGCTTGCAGGAGAAAGAAAGAGAGTTTGACTCATCCTCCTCTAGTCAGAGCAGAGCTCCCTGAGGCCTGCCACAGAAATTTTCTCCTTGACCCAAAGGATCCCTGACATCTGTGCACTCATACATACTCACACTCACACACACACTCACACACATACACTTGGCCAAGGCTCATGGGTGTTGGAAGAGGAACGAAGAAGAGGGTCTAACTTCTTGCAGTTAACTCCCACATCCCCTGGGCAACCCCCTCCCCAGGGTCCTGAGAAGTCGGTGACAAGGCAGAGGGCAGGAGGGCAGGAGGGTCATGAAGGAGCCTGGGGACAAGCGCCACCAAGAAAGGGTCTCCAATCATACACCCTGCACCTCCCCTAAGAGGGGCGGCTCAGACACCACCAACCTTGTGAGCCGGGCAGACCCAGGGAGAGGCGGGGTCAGGGGAGGGGGCGAGAGCCACCTAATGCTCTCCTTTCAGAAATGGGGGGAGGTGTCCCCTCACTTTTTCTGTGCTGATGGTCATTCTCCTCGTTGTCCAGATGCTGAAGATCTTGATACTCCTTTGTCATGGTAGGGACAGCTGGGCCTGGGACCAGGTCAAGGCTGGGGTTAGGGCTGAGGCAGGGGATGAAGAGCTGGGGTGTGGGGTTCGGTCCCTTTCCAGGTGATCAGCAACTGCATGGAGATCTTTCTTCTTGCTCCTGTTCCCTCAAGGCCTGACATCCAAAATCTATCTTCTGAAGTTTTTCCACTCTGTCTCCACCCCTCCGGACATGGATTCCATTCATCCCCTCCCCCACCCCACTCCGCAGTTAGTTCCCCCACCCCCCTTTCTTCCCCTTTTACTTGCCAAAGATCTCAAGGTTGACTCCTGGGTCCCTCAATGCTGCGCAGATCCCAGGCTAAGAAACAGGCTGAAGCCTGGAGAATTAGCACAGACAGCCCTGGGTGGTGGGAGGGGAGGGGGCAGGGTCCATTCAAGGGCCCTGAGCCCTGTGCGTCTGCCTGTCTGTGTGACTGTGTGTCCAAAAACACCAAACCTGGCATCTCCAGTGCTCGGGACTTTGGACGTAAACAGAGGTAGAAATGGATTTAGAACTCAGGGTGGGTGTAGGGGTGGGAGCAGGGGTGGGTTGCCTCACCTTTCCTTCCCAGGGACGGAGAGTCTCCCAGTTCTGTCCCCTGTCCTTGCATGCAGCCGCCCCACTCAAGGAATTGTTTGGGAGAGGTCCAGACCAGGAGGGGCCGGGGTGCAGCTGGCTCGTTCCCCTCAGCCCCACTCCCCTTTCACTTCCTGTCTCTGAATTTCCCAGAACTGTTGATCTCTCCAAATATTTCTGACCAGGATCAGAGGGGCCGAGCTCTGCTCTTGCCTAATCCAGGCCTATGACCCTGGCATCTAAGCCTGGGCCTGGCTTCCTAGGGTTCAGCTACCAGACACCCCAGCCTGGGGTTGAATGGCTCTCCTGGGGAGTAAAGTCCTCCAAGCTGCCTGGGGGGCAGGGGGTGGGGGCAGCAGGAAAGCAGGCTTTTCCCCACTCAGCTGGATTGGTGCCATCAAACCTCCAGTGACTCCTGTGTGCTTCTCCCTTGTTGCATGTGTCACTTCAGTCATGTTGGACTCTTTGCGACCCTATGGACCGTGGCCGGCCAGGCTCCTCTGTCCATGGGATTCTCCAGGCCAGAATACTGGAGTAAGTTGCCATGCTCCACTCCAGGGGATCTTCCCGACCCAGGGAATCGAACCTGCGTCTCCTGCATTGCAGGTGGATTCTATATCCACTGAGCCACCTGGGAAGCCCTTTCCCTCATTACCTCCTCTCATTAGCCCCAGAGCACACCCCTTTTTGATTCAAAAATGAGGAAACTGAGGCCCTGAATGGTAAGAGCTTACCCAGAGTCCAAATAGCAGAGGCAAGCCTGGAATGTGGACAGCCAGACTCCCGGGACCTGTGTGCTGTCCCCAGAACCAGGGTCCCATCCTGTTACCACAGCTGGGCCCTGGGGTCCCAGAGATACTAAAAGCGGTCCCTCACAGCCCCATGGAGAGTTCACAGAGGGCTGAATTCTGGGAGTGTGTGGATTGGAATTATGCTAAATTAGAAACTGGGCTTCCCTGGTGGCTCAGTGGTAAAGAATCCTCCTACCAATGCAAGAGTCACGGGTTTGATCCCTCATCCAGGAACATCCCACATGCCAACCAAGCTCAGGCACTGCAACTACTGAGCCTGTGCTCTAGAGCCCACAAGCCCTAGAGCCCGTGCTCCACAAGAGAAGCCACTGTAATGGGAAGCCCAGGCACGACTAGAGTGTAGCCCCCACTCCTGCAACTAGAGAAAAGCCCACACAGCAACTAAGACCCAGCATAGCCAAAAATAAAATAATCAATTAATAAAAAAAATTTTAAGAAATTGGGCGATGTTAATGATGTTAGTAAGTCTTGCTTTAGACCCCAAATATGACATCATGGGAATCCTATGTTATGGTTACTTCAGTGAGAAAACTAGACCCGAGTTAGAAGAGTTTACATTATGTGAGATATTCAGGAACACATCCCTGGCATAAAATAAGAAGCCCTGGCTGCACCCTCGTTCGTGTCTTGAAAAGCCTCATGTTGTTTGCATGCACTGGGACTGTGGCCAGTAATTTTAGTGACTACTGGGCTGTTAATTTGGCTTGCTCTGATATTATCAGTTGCAATCTGGTTTATTCAGGCAAACAAACCTACGCTGTTTCGGTCAGAATAGCGGTCACCCTTACAGGAGTGAGGATTGGAAGGAGTTTCTGGGCGATGGAAATGTCCCACTGCTTGATCTGGACGCTGGCTGCAAGGCTGCAAGTTTGTAAAACTGCCGAACCCATACACTGAAGATCTGTGCTTTCTTCTATTTGCATATGATACTGGAATAAGATGTTCTCACAAGCTGGTTCTACGCTATAACCATGTTCCCAAACCCATTGCTTAGGGAGCAGTCCATGAACCAGTAACGAAAAACACCCCAAAGTCAACAACTTCAGGGTGAGAGTCGGAGGTGATGAAACACTATGAGGAAAGCCAGATAAACAACATGAAACACCCGGTGGCTGACTTACAAGCCAGCTCTCTCTGTGAGACCAGAGATAACCCTGAGAAACCAAGAGGTAGCTAAAAGCAAAACAATGCCACATGGCGGTAGACACACGCATCCTGAGAGCTCTTTACCTCTATCCCTTTAAGAATATATACCTTGGGAATTCTCTGGTGGTCCAGTGGTTAGGACTCCATGCTTTCATTGCAGCGGCAAGGGTTTGATCCCTGATTGGGGAACTAAGATCCTGCAAGCTGTGTAGCACAGTCAAAAAAAAAGAGAGAAAATATATACTTTGCAAGGTCTTCAGAGACAGAGCCTCATGTGTTTATTTTCTATCGCACCCCAAACATAGTGGCTTGAAACGACACCCATTTATTAGCTCACAGCTCTGTAGGGCAGAAGTCCAAGAGGAACCCCAGCTGAGCTCCCAGCTCGGGGTCTCACGAAGCTGAGATAGAGGTGCTGGCAGGACTGTATTCATTTCTGGAGGCAAAGGAGAAGAATCTACTCTCAAATACATTCCAGTTGTTGACAGAATCCAGTTCCTCGCAGCTGTAAAACTGAGGTCCCCATCTCCTTGCTCTCTCTGACTCCCCCTGTGCTCATGGGATTAGATTAGGCCCACCTGGAGAATCTTCTTGTCCTAAGGTCAGCCGTGTATACAACATACACAAAAACTTAAGAATGGGAGTCCAAGGGACTTCCCTGGTGGTCCAGTGGTTAAGACTCCATGCTCCCAATGCTGGGGGCGCAGGTTCAATCCCTGGTCAGGGAACTAAGATCCTGTGAGGTGCAGCCAAAAAAATATCTTTTTAATCTAAAAAAAATTTTTTTAATTGAAAAAAAAAGGGAGTCAGAGGTGATAAAACACTTTGAAGAAAGCCAAATGAAGGACACAATCCACTGGATGCTGAATTACAGGTCAGGCCCCTGTACAATATGTACAGCCATCTGTAAGTTTCACTACCTACAACATAATGATTGAGAGAGCGCCGGCAGCATGCTCACAGGTGCTGGGGAGGACAGCATGGAATGCCAGAGCCACTTTTAGAACTCCACCTCATTACGCAGAGCGACCCTGTTCCCTCTGAGTACTCTTCCCCTCAGGATATGGAGCACGTGCAGAGAGCAATTCAGAGAGCCTGGGCTCCAAACCTGGGAATCCCACCTCCAGGGTGGTGGAGAAATGCTCCCTAGAGGAGGTCTGTGAAGCTGGCCTGGAAGAACAGGAAGGATTTTATCAGTTGTAATAAGCAAGTTTCTCTTCAGTGGGAGAAACGGCCACAGGGATGGCTTGGGCCGCCCTGAGGAGAGCCTTGAATCTCAGGGGAAGGTAGCTTGAATGTCATTCAGGAGCACAGAGGTCTCCTGACTGGGAAGACATGCGCCCCAAGGGGGTCACAAGGTCATCCATTAAGAGGGTGGCAAGAACATTTAGGGAGTTTCCTGCTGGCCCAGGGGTTAGGACTCCATGCTCTCACTGCTGACGGCCTGGATTCAATCCCTGGTTGGAGGACTAAAGTCTCAAAAGTTGTATGGCCCTGCCAAAAAAAAAAAAAAAAAAAACCCTTTATATATATTTTTATCTCTTTTCTTTAGATGCCTACTTGGGGATATGCATTATAATGTATATAATACACTTGTACAGTGGTATATGTGTATTAGTGATCTATTGCTGTAAAATGATCCCTCAAAAACTGAGCAATTTAAAAGAAGGAATATTTATCATCTCAGTTTCTGGGGGTCAGGAATCTAGGTACAGCTTAGCCAGTTGGTTCTAGCTCAGAGTCTCTTATGAGGTTGCAGTAGGATGTCATTCAGTGCTTTGTTCGTTTGAAGATTTAATGGAGACTGCAGGACAAGCTTCCAAGGAGACCCACAGGATTGGCAGGTGAGTGCTGACTGTTGGCAGGAGGCCCCTCCACAGGACTGCTTGAGCGCTCTCACAACATGGCAGCTGGCTCCCCCCAGAGCAAATGATCTGAGAGCACAAGGTGGAGGCTGCAATTTCTTCTATGACCCAGCCTCAGAAGTAATGCTTCAACATCTCCACAGTGTCCTAATGGTTCCTCAGTGTGGAAGGGAACCATGCAAGAGTGTGAATGCCACCATGCAAGAGTGTGAATGCCAGGGGGGTGAGAATACTCAGGGGCCATCTTGAAGGCTGGCTCCCACAGGATGGCCAGAATTACTAGATGAGTGAATATACACTGGGGGACACTCACCTGAAAGCATTTTACTGATGTTGGCACCTGAACAACAAAGTTAAAGACTGACTACAGTGGCCCATGACATGTCAACCCACTCTAGTATTCTTGCCTGGGAAATCCCATGGGAGGAGGAGCCTGGCAGGCTACAGTCCATGGGGTCACAAAGAGTCAGACATGACTCAAGTGAGTTAGCATGGATACACGCACGCACATGAGCCCGTGAGGAGCTGCAGGCAGGGCAGTGGTGAGGTCAGAGCTGTAAGCTGAGCAATGGCCTGGCTTTGGGGTGGCCGATGGGTCAGAGGTGCCCCCTCCCCCCAAGAGGCAGAGAGCTCAGCCGGGAGGCCGCTGATCTGGTCCCAGTGAGAAAGTGTGAGGCTTGAGGCCAGAGAGGGAAGGTAACCTGGACAAAAGTTTGCAGAGGACTGAGTGGACCTCTGGAGACCAGAGATTCCTGGTGATGATAAAGCCAGAGTCCTGGGTGCTGCCCTGTGATGAGGGCACAGTGTGAAGAAAGCAGCCCAGGATGGAGTTTCCGCCTGTGGGGAGAAGCAGAGAAACAGCCCCAGGAAGTGGGGGTGACCTTCAGGGCCAGCTCTGGGGAACCCAAGTGCCAGATTAAAGATGGTCAAGGAGAAAGGGGGCTGGGTCTCCTATCAGGGTGAGTCAGGAAGAGGGAAGTGCTTTGCTGGCAGCTGGAGGCAGAGCCCTGGGCAGCTGGGGTACAAAGAAAGGGTTGGTGGGGAGAGGGGGTGTGTGGACACTGGGAAGGAAGGATACTGATGGCCAGAGGTCCCCAGGAAGGATGTAAAGGGGATGGAAAACTAGTGCAGCAGGAAGAACCTGGAGGCCACTGTCAGACGGATCTGAGTTCATTTTATCTGGAAAGTGGTTTAATGCCCACCTGAGAGTCAGGTCAAGGTTAAATAAGCTCATGAGTGGAAAGCCCTTAGCACAGTGGCACATACCAAGTGCTCTGTGCACACTATTTTTATCACTGTTATTAGCAGGACAGCCAAGAGTTGCATTATCTTAGAGCCTCTGCAATAGGGGAGAGGGGAAGGCTGGTCAGCAGAGCAGGGGGTGTCTTTCCCCAAATCCCAGAGGGTGTGAGCAACTTCCCTGGGACAGAGCTGGGGTCCTGGGGTGTCATCTGAGTTAAGACAGCCCCCTCCCCTTCTGTGGAGAAGGAGACCTGGGTCCTGACCCCTCGGCCATTGCTCACACTCTCTGAGTGCTTTCAACCTGGCATTTGGAGTGGACCCCAGACACAGAAGGTTGGAACTGCAGCCGCCTCTCATCTCCCTGCGGGCTGCAGAGTCACATACCCAGCACCCCAGTAGAAGAGGTCATGACCAACATGCAGAGGGGCACAGAAGAGGCTCAGTGCCGACCTTCCAAAGAGGGTTCCCCAGATCTAGCCGAGGCTCACTTGGCTTTGGATGGAGGGGAGACAGGAAAAGCTGGGGAGATGCACTCAGGCTGGGAGGGCTCAGTGCCAGGAGTTTAAAATGTGACCTGATAAGCCCACCCAAGGGCTACAGCATCCCCTCCCTGAGACGGAGTGAGAGCCCACCTGCCCCGCCTCCTGCCCCTCCCATAGGTGGTCCTGGTCCTGGCCCCACTGTCTCTTGTGCTGGGACAGCCAGGATCCTATGACCCAGGACTCTCTATGGGGCTCCCCCTTCCTACTTTGATTTAGAGGGTGAAAATTTTAAAACTCCAAATGCTTCCAAATTTTATTGCACTTTCAATTTTACTCAGTAACAGAATAGATCAAGAGGCCAAGAGCAACCATCCTTACCACATTCTAATATCGGCCAGGCAGTGTGCCAAAAGTTTTATGTGTTTTTCCCCTTTATTCCTCGCAAGAATCCAACAAGATGGTTATTGTTCCCATTTAACAGCGAGGGAAACCGAGACCCAGAGAAGTGAAGCTCTTTGGCCAGTGAGTGACACCACATCTCTCATTTGAAACAAATGACCACCTCCTCCCTGGCTCTCTACTGCCCCCTTCGTGCCTTCTCCACCAGGACCCTGGGCAACCTGGCCATTCCCATCTTAACCGCCCTCCAAGGGGACTTTTCACAGCGTTTATGACATCCATGTGATGTTAATGTGGCTACATTGAGAACACAGGTTTTGCTTCCATCACTGTAATTTTATTGCAGTGGTGACAGTGACACCTGTAACTTTTTTTTTTCTGCTAGGCTCGTGAGTAAAAATTGGATATAACAAGGTTTTTCAATATTAGGAAAGATGAAGAAATAAGTAGCAACCTACTTGCTACATTTAACTTCTAGAGTCTTAAAGTAAATTGCTTGAGGAAATTTACAAAGATTACAGGTGGGGAATTTTTAAGTGTGTCCATATTCCACTGGTGCTCAAAGAGGCTCAACTGAAAGAATTATGGGCTGACTTACATAACAGCTGTGGATTGAGCAAAACTTCTTTTTGAAATTGCTATCTTATTTTGAAGATTATGAATGTGGAGGAACCAAGGTGATTGGCAGTGGAAAAAATCAGTGGAATTTTAAGGAATGCGAAATTCATTAAAATTTTATTGACTTAGATAATTTTGCCTGTTATACACAATTCAAAAGAAAAAACTCTTTACACCTAAAAAAAAAAAAGCCCAAAACCCACCTGAAGGCCTCAGGCCTGGCCAACTCCTCTGACCCACTTTCTACTTCTCTCTCTCCCCCACCCCTGCTCCACTCCCTGACCTCCTCCTGCTCAACACTACAAACTTTTTCCTAATTCACTTCCTCTACCTGGCACACTCCCCCACTCCAGACTTTGTCCGCTCTCAACTCAAAGGCTGCTCCAAGAAGAGACCTCCCTGACCAACCTGTGTCAACCAGCAAGGACACACCCTCAGCAGTCACTTCCTTTCTTCAACAGAATCATTACCTTAAATTCCCTGAACACCCTTACTTCCCACTGTCTGTCCCCACTGAGGAGACCCAAGTTCCCTGAAGGCAGGGATACTGTGTCCCCTGCATTTCAACACTGCCTGGCACCAGGGGAGATTCAAAATAAGTATTTGTTGAAGGAAGTAGATGGGGGTGAAGAGGACACAGGCTTTTAAAAAATAATAAATTTAAAAATAGATAGAAGTGGTGAGGGGGGAAGGAGTCAGCTTTTGAACTCATTGGAAAAGTCCCTAATGCTGGGAAAGATTGAGGGCAGGAGAAGAGGGCGTCAGAAGATGAGATGGCTGGACAGCATCACCAATATGACAGACATGAACTTGGGCAAACTTCGGGAGATGGTGAGGGACAGGGAGACCTGGTGTGCGGCAGTCCATGGGGTCACAAAGAGTCGGACACAACTGAGCGACAACTGTGTGGGAACCCACTGTAAAGAGCTCTTTATAGATTTGGAAGAATTCATCCCAAACTGCTAACACGCTTCTAAGGGGTATGTGGAATGAAATGGGGAAGGAACTTTTTTTAACTATATTTCTATATTTATTTGCAGTTTTATAAGGTACATGTATCAGTTCTGTAATCTAGAACACAACGCATGCAGAAGTAGGGGATTTTTACCCCTTCTTGGTGAATTCTCCTTAACCCCTTAGATACAGACGCATTACCTGCACACACCTTCCTCGGCTCATAGCTTTGTCCCTTTGGGCCCAATGGTAGAGAATGTGAGCACAGCCTCAAACCATTTGCTCCTATGCAGAACCATGCTAAAAGAAGGGTTATTGGGAAAAGTGGTGCTTCTCCATCCAAGCAAGACCTCAGAATCACCTAGGAGGTTCCCTGAAAGGCAGACGGCTGGGCCCGGCCCCCAGGGCTGGTCTCTGCTGGATACAGTGCTGCTCAGAAAACCGTGGGGCAGTCCAGAGAGGACCCTTGGTTTAAGGGTCACACCTCTGGGGATCTCTGCCCCTAGCCTTCAACCCAGTCAAGCTAGGGCAGCCCCCCACCCTCCCATACCTACCTCCCCACCCCCATCACCTGAACACTGCCCCTGAGGGTTAGTCTTTTCCATCCAACTCTTAGCTTTGTCAGTGATGGCTACAAAAACTGCCCTTTTGCACAGTTCAGTACTTAAATGAGAGAGACATGGGTAGGTGGGATCCCTCAGCAGTGACAGCAATGGCTCATTTATGCTGTAGTTGAGGTTGGAGTAAGAGGAGCCTGTCAAGCATATGAACAGTGGCAGAAAGAAAGCTGGGAACCAGTATCCAACAGAGCATGAGAAGCTTCAGTTAGGACTGAAAGCCAGGAACATCTGACTCCCTTAAAGAACCACATTTTCTCCTTCGTAATATATTTTATATGTATACATATACACATATGCATGCATTCTAGTCGCTTAGTCATGTCCGACTCTCTGGAACTCCATGGACTGTAGTCTGCCAGGTTCCTCAGTCCATGGGATTCTCCAGGCAAGAATACTGGAGTGGGTTGCCATTACCTTCTCCAAGGGATCTTCCCTGACCCAGGGATCAAACCAGGGTCTCCTGCATTGCAGGCAGTCTTTACCGTCTCCACCAAGAGGGAAGCCTACATACATACATACATATATACAACACATATACATATATATAATGAACCATTTCCCTTTTTGCCTTGTGTACCAGGAAGTTCAGAAATCATATTCATCCTCATAGCTAACACATCTGTTTCTATTTTTATCTTTGGTATTGTATTTGATTTCCCCACCCTTATTATCTGCAAAATTGCTTCAAATATCTCCCACAGAGAGGGGGCATACATAGAGAAATCAAATGAAAAAAAAAAAAAGAAATCCAATGAATAATTATGCAGCATTTCTTAGGGGCACACTTCTGTGAAGGTCATTGCCAGAGCCCAGCTCTGTCCACAGCTCCATGAACATGAATGAACTGTCTTCTCTGTTTTTCTTTAGAGACCGACAGCAGACTCTACGCCCGACAGGGCTGAGACAGCTCAGAAGAGGTGTCAGAGCTGGGCTACATTTGCAGGTGCTCTTCCTGGCTCTATCAGGGGCCTAGAATGGAACTCCAGCCCCGCCCCCACCCCAGGCCCATTCTTTGCTGGAGCTTTGATCTGCAGACTCCTCCAAGGCCTCCTTCAGGCCACTCTGTTCTGTATGGGGGAAGGTGGGGGGAGGTGAGGGGTGTGGGGGGAGAAGGATCTGACTTTACCAGACCCATCCCTATACTCCCACCCGATCTCCCTCCTCACCCGGGTCCCAAATAACCAGGCCACACACCGGGTTTCAAGTATCCGTCTCTTCCTTTCACTCTCTCGAAAGAAAAAATAAATAAATTGCAGAAGGCGGCAGCATTTCCAGTCTTCCCCCGGCTCCCAGACACCCGACCCCCAACCCTGCCCCCCCTACCCTCCCCCCCTACATTCCCACTCCCTAGACCCATCCCTCCCCATTCCCAAAAGAAAAAAGAAAAAAAAAAAGAAAAAAAATCCCAGAAAAAAAAAAAAAAAAAGCCACAGTTAGACCTTCCACTCATGCAAACCAGCAAAGAAAAAAGGTGGGGGGCATGTGGAAGGCAGGGGGCCCATGGTGGAATCCCCCCACTAATCCCCCCAAAACCACCTTTAAGAAGAAAAAAAATGGGAAAAAAAAATGAGAAATCAAGGGACCTGGGGAGTTATGATGGGGGCAGGAGTGACCCCAGACCCTGCCTCGGGGGGAGCACGGAGGCCCGCAGCCCTGCAATGGGGTGCTCCTGGAGGGGGGCCCTGACTTCCAGAAAGTGTGTGGGAGGAGATGGGGGAGAGCAGGTGGCCCCCCAGTGGGTCTGTGTGTGCGTTGGGGGTGGGCAGGGGCAGGGGCACAGGGTCCTAAGGAGCCAGGGCTCAGGATCAGGAGCCCAGGGCTCCCCACCAGACCCCAGGTTCCTGGGGTTCTGCAGCCCAGTTCTGGGGTGCAGGGATACATGCAGAGGAGTGTCCCCCCTCCAGTGGGCTGGATCCAGTTAGAAAGGAAATAAATAAGAAGGGGTGGGAGGGAGGCTGGGGGTTGGAAGGGCTTGGGCAATTCAGTCCAGACCAAGGGCCCGGGCGGTGGAGGCAGGGTGAGTCCAGGCCAAGCCAGGGCAGGAATCAGAGTCTCTCTCGGGCAGGGACCCAGATGTAGGGGCCTGAGAGGTCCTCGATGACTCGCTTCACCTTGTGGTAGATCTCCTCAAAGCTGTCGCCCTCCACGATGGCTGGGGGCGGGAGGGGGTGGGCAGGAAGTCAGGCCCAGGGCAAAGGGCACCTTCTCCTAATTCTCCAGTCCATGAGCCATGGGATGCACCCACCCAAAGGGGATACCTCCTTCTAAACCACCCACCCTGTGGGGGCCCCTCTTTTGAATCTGAGCCAAAGACACCTCCTGTGCTGGCCACAGGCTAGCCACAGCCTCACCTGAGAAGCACTCTGTGAATTCCTGCTCCAGCTTGGTGGCTCTGTCGAAGGCTTTGCGGGCTTGCTCCTCTGTGATCCGCTTATTAATCTCTCTGTGGAGAGTGAGAGAGACACAGGCTTGAGGGTGGGTCCTGCCCTGCCTTTATCTCCTCTGTCCAGGGATGTTAAGTTGCAACCACTATTTTCTTTTCTTTTTTAATATTTATTTGACTGCACCAGGTCTTAGATGGGGCATGTGGGATCTAGTTTCCTGACCAGGGAATGAATCTGGGTCCCCTGCATTGGAAGTACAGAGTCTTAGTCACTTGACCACCAAGGATGTCCCCACTATTTTCTTATTTAGAGCATGAAGCAAAAAATACAATTCCCAATATCCTCTGGGGCCACAGATGGGCCCCCTCCCCATGACCCACCCTAGCCAGGTGTGGCCACTTCAGAGACCTCTCCAGAGCCTCATCCTTCCAGCTGGCAGCCCAGTGAAGGAATTCAGACTCTAACTCCCAACAGCCCCGATGCCCAGCAGGTGTGTGCCCCAGGGGTTGCTGGGAGTTGTAGTCCCGCCTAGCCCAGGGCAGAAGAGGAGGTAAGAGGCCTGGGCTTCCCTGCGCCCTCGCCCTCTGGGTTCTAGCTCCAATTCCCCTCAAGGGCTGCTGGAGCTGCTGTCCAGGGTTCTGAGGGGAAAGCTCAACACAGAGGCCATCTGAGGCCTGGGGCTTGGTGTGGGAGAGCCGAGGGGAAGCCCCCTGAGACCATACTCACAGAACATTCTCCAAGGAGCGGGGGCGGATGAAGATGGCGATAGGGTGCAGGTGGGCCGCCTGCAGCCGCCGCACGGCATTGGCGGAGACATCGAGGATGCAGTGCTTCCCCTGGGGGCAGGCAGGGTGGGTGGAGGGGGACCAGCAGGTGGTGGGAAAGGACAGACAGAGGTGGCAGGACAGGACCCACACACAGGATGTGGAAAAGTGGGGGACACGAGATTGGCCAAAAGGGAAGTGAGATGGATGTCAAAAGACGCGTGGGCAAAGAGAGTGGAGGCAGGAAGGGTATAGACAGACAGAGTGAAAAAAGGAGAGGGGCAGACGGAGAGCAATGGAGGGGCCAGCACAGGAGGGAGGGGATGGAGGGAACAGAGAGGACAGGCAGGGAGGGGACCCAAAAGATGGTGCAGAGCAAGGCCAAGGGGGTGGAGTCAGGCAGGTGGGGTGAGAAAAGGAAGGAGAAAGGAAGTAGGATGGGGGGGGGGGGAGGACGGACAGAGGACAGACAGATGGAAGGAACAAGGAGAGACAGATGGGAGGGAGGAGAGGCAGATGGAGAAAGGAGCCGTGGAGGGAAGAGGGCAGGGTGGGGGCAGCAGGGAGAAGGTGATGACAAAGTGGGAGAGGCAAGTGGAGACCCCAGGAAAGGCGAGGGGAGAAGGGAGAGGGCCAAAGGGGAGCCAGCAGAAGGGAGGGACCGAGTTGTGGGGGGCCAAGCCACCAAGGGCAAGGCCACAGGAAGAGAGGTGAAATGGGGCAAGGAGAGGGGGAGAGGGGACAGATGGCAGCATGGAGTTTGGGGTCAGGGACCAAGGGAGGGAGGGGGGAGGGCAGGGCAGGGGGGTGAGGAGCAGGGCACCAGAGAGCAGGCAGGCAGACAGAGTTGCCCAAGAGGAGGAGGAGGTGGAGGAGTGGAGTGGAGACCCAGCAGGGAAAGAGACAGAGAGAGAAAGAGAGTTAGAGAGCTGAGGAAGGCCATGGGGGGAAGGAGGAGGAGGACGGGCTGCGGCTCCTACCTGCTCTGCCACCTCTCGCACAGACTGGACGCTGGTTCCATACAGGTGGCTGTTGTACTGGCCGGCCTCAATGAACTTGTGGGCCTGAATGTCCTTCTCCATTTTCTCCCGGGACGACACAAAGTGGTAATCCCGGCCATCTATCTCGTACTCCCGCTTGGGCCGCGTCGTATCTGCCAGGAAGTCACCCCGCCCCCCAAAGATCTAACCACCATCGCTCCAGCTTCAACCCTGCCGACGGTGAGCCCCCAGAGAGCCCAGCTGGTCCTCCGGGGAAGGGGGCTGCTGGGGAGACCAAGGCCAGGGGAGAGGGGTGGAGCTGCCTCCCTCAGCACCTCTGAGTCCTCCGAGTCTGTGGCCTGGGACAGTCCCGGTGGACATGAGGGTGGCTGAGCAGCACCCTTGTCTGAGAACCCCTATGTTTGAAAGTGGCTCTGCCTGTGACCCCTTGGGCCCCACCCCCCACCGCCCCCCAAGGCCCTGCACTCACGGGGAACACAGGATCCAAACTTGTCGGGGAACTCGGAGAGGAGATCATCGTTGGCGCGGTCCTTGGTAGGCCCGAGAATAATGATGGGGCGAGCATAGTGCACTGAGGAGAGTGTGGGGGTCAGGCGGGGGCAGAGATTGGGGGCAGGCGGGGGGGGAGGGGCAGAGCCAGGGCAGGGGGGCTGGGCCAGGGCACGCTGCCAGGGCTCACCTTCCATCTGTGTCACCGTCTCGTAGCTCAGAACCGAGTCTTCTCGACCTAACAGGAGGCAGGGCATCTGCAAGGGCCTCGGAGGCAGGGAACGCAGGGCCCCCACCTGCCTTCCCGAGGACTCAAGAGAAGCCCAGTGCCCCTCTCCCCACAGATCTTCCCAAAGTGACCCAACCTACCCTGTGATCCAGAGCTGGAGCCCCAATCCTAGGGAGACAGAGCAGGCCATGTGGTCGGTCAGGAGTTCAGACCCACGAGGGCCACAACCCCCGCCACCTCCACTCTTCCACCAGAGCTCCTGGCCTTCTCCACTTACCTTGGCCTTTAACCGTGACCACTCCCGTCGCTCAACCCTAAGGGATACATGAAGGGATGGGGGTAGAGAAATGCCCAGTGAGGGGCCCTCTTGCCCCTACCCTCAAGCTGAGAACTTGGGGAAGCTGAGAACTCCATCTCCCAGCAGCTCCTGGGCCCCACGCTCCTAAATGAGGTGTTTGTCCCAAGGGCTCATGTGTGTCGTGGTGCCCAGGAAGGGTCAGCAGACAGACCCCCAAGAAGTCGGGGGTGGACCCATACGCTCCCTGCTGGCTGCCCACCCTGGGGCCCTTGGGAGCTTCAGGGCCTGGGGCAGGAAGGCTCACCGCCGCTTGCTGGGGATAAAGCCGATGTCATCGGTCTCGCTGTCGGAGTGGACCCGCCGCGCCTGCCACCACTCCTCATCGCTGGCGTCAATGACATGAAGCACGTCCCCAAAGCGGAAGCTCAGGGCCTGGCTCAGGAAGCCGCAGTCCTTGGTCTTGTCATAGTCAAACAGGGCCCTGAAGCGCAGGTAGCCTCCGGTCAGTCTGGTGAGGGCTGAGGCCCCCGAGACCCAGCCCAGAGGTTCTACCTAGGGGTCTACAGACCCGCATGGCCACTGGTGGCTTTCCCAGAGATGCCGTGGATTCTGAGGAACCCCAGAACTGTGTGGGAACCTAAAGCTCTACAACTATGAACAGCCACTCAATCCTCACCATGTCAGGGATCAGACAGCCTACGGATTGGGGGCGATTTCGAGAGTGACATCGAGTACCCTCCTAAGAAAGCAGCTGCCATATGCATGCACGTCACAGTCACAGGGGTAACATGGACCTAAGTCCGGCTACCCTCAGCAGTAGGGTAGCCTTAAGTGACAACCTGTAAGTGACAACTCCAGGGTCAGGACAAGGGAAGGAATGACTGCAGAGATACCAGAGATGCCGAGCAGAGCACCAGGGCTAGAAAGACGGGAAGGGACTCCAGGATCATCAGCATCATCTGTGAGTCAGAACTGACCAGCCCTGGGAGCCAACCGGACCCGGCAAGGAGAGAAGGGCCGAGCAAGGCTCTGGTTTGAGTCAGGTGTCTCGGCAGACCACAGTGCCATTCAGGAAGAGAGACACCAACTGGGCAGGACAGAGAGCACGAGCGCACGGGAGAAGAGGTGAGCTAGCTTTGGGACATGCTGAGTGTGAACTCCTGTGGGACAACCCCAGGGATGTGTCCAGAAAGCAGATGGCTGGAGCTGAAGGTCTGGACCATGGGGAAGAGGTCAGGCCTGGGCTGACTGCCCTGAGAGACACTGGCAGAGCAAGCGACAGGGGAGGCTGTGTGAGTGGACCGGGAACCCAGAGGGAGGGAAGCACCTACGCCTGGGGTAGACGAGAAAGAGAAGCCAGTGGGAGAAGGAACCCTAAGAAGGTGGCAAAATGCCACCTGGGAGACAGGGTCAGCTTGGAGAGAGCAGTGGTCCACTTCCCCTGGAATGTGTTATCCCACGGGGCTGGGCGATATTCCAAAAGTTGAGAGGCCGGCTGCTCTGCCAGGCATTAACCTTTGAGTTACCAGATTGTGGGGCAGCTGGGGGTCCCAGGGGAGGTGCCAGGGTGATTAGGGGCTAGGAAGCAGTAGGGATCACTGAGGCTTAGGCTGTTTTCTAGTCGCTATGAAGTGTTTCTCAATGCTAACCTGTGCGTCTCCAGCCCTGGTGTGGGAGGCAGGACAGGAGCCAGGCCAGACTGAGGAGAGAGAGCTGGCTGGGGAACGAGGGGCCATGGAATGAAGCGGGGCCCAGCCAGGAAGCATCTGACCTGATATAGAAACCCCTTTTGGGGTTGCTCCGCAAGGAGGCAGTCCCTGAACCTAGGCTGCTGTTCATGAGCTGTTCCCGAAGGTCGTGGATCTTGGCCTCAAACCGGCTGTACTCTGAGAAAGGACAAGAAGGTTCCTGAGCTCTGGCCCCTCTCTACTGTCAGCCTCTCCCTTCCCCCTCCCCCAAACTCTGCAGAAGCCTGGAGACAGAGTTCTGAGCACCATCTGAGATGGGGAGCTTCAGGCTTGGTTATTCCCGTTTAGTTACTCAGTCATGTCTGACTCTTTGCAAACCCATGGCTTTGCAAACCCAGGCTCCTCTGTCCGTGGGATTTCCCAGGCAAGAAGCCTGAAGTGGGTAGCCATTTCCTTCTCCAGGGGAATCTTCCTGACCCAGGGATTGAACCCGTGTCTCAGGCCTAGTACCTTCGGGTTTATACTGAGCGATGATCGTGACTGTCTGACCCGCGTTCTTCAGGGCAATGGCAGCCTGCTCATGGCTGGCATTGCGGAGGTCAACGCCATTGACCTAGAGAGAGCAGGGAGAGCTTGAGTCACTGGAGATGGGGGCCGGGCTCCAGCCTACATGGGCCCCTGCTGGAGAGGAGGGGGCGGTCCGGGCAGAGGCTGGCCTTCCCTTACCGAGAGGATCTGGTCCCCCTTCCGCAGCTCCCCACTGAGGTCCGCAGGGCCACCGGCCAGGATGAAGGAGATGAATATGCCTTCACCGTCCTCACCACCCACGATGTTGAAGCCCAGGCCCGTGGAGCCCCGGTGGATCACAATCCGCCTCGGTTCTCGGGGGACGTCTTCCTCCCCGAGCAGGTCCTTGGCCACAGGGGAGTAGCGCCGCGGGGAGGTGGGGGTCATGGCGGTGGGGTAGTCGGTGCCCAGGTAGCTGCTGTGACTGATCTCATTGTCCAGGTGCTGGGAATAAGCTGAGGGAAGACATGGGGTGGAAGGACGGATGCAATGGAAAATGCACGGAGGGAGACAGCGCCCACCATCCCACCTCCTCCAGAGGAAAGCAGCAGAGCCAGGCTCAGGGGAAGGGAACGTCACTGTGCCAGAGAAACGAGGCTGGGGTGTACAGGGGACATCTGGTCACAGCAATGTCAGGGAGCAGGAATTCAAAGGTCATGGTAGGGGTGGGTTCTCCTAAGGGCAAGTGGATCTGAAGAGCACATGACCTAGGTATGCCCGGGGTATGGAGCCAAGGGGAATATTAATACCAGGCTTTCGGGGTTTTTGTTCAGTTGAACCATCTCATATCATCTATAAAATTCCTCTCCCTTTGTTTCCCTGCTTCCTGGTCATTCATTTGGTGAGAAAACTAGATCATTTGTCTAGCAGAATTTCCCACCTTCTTTTAGGAAATAGTGGGAAACCTTAACAAGTAGATCACTGCTTAACATCCCTGCCCTGCATCTCCTGTTAAGTGGTCACTTGTATAGAGACTCAAGTTCCATTTTTGACAGTATTTCCTAGATGCTGCTGCGTACTTTCTGCATCACGACAGGACACAATGTCAGGCTGCGTTTTTTGAGATACAAATCTGTAGGTTGGGGTGTTGTCAGCCTGATCCATCCATTATAAAGCTTGCCATTAGCCTCTCACCTAAGAGTTTTAGCAGCCACTGACCATCACTGCCTGGACTTGACAGTTCACTGAGGATGGCAAATAGTGCCCATGTATATTTCTTTTTTTTTAAGGGAGGAACATTTATTAGTGAGAATTTGTCCGTAAAAAAGAATGTTCCCAGGTCAACCACCGGTCACTCTATGGTCCAATATGCATAGGAAAAGAGAATAAATGCTTGACTCTTTTCCTTTGCTTGCCAGTATTCAGAATGTACAAGTTCCCTAGCATCTTCCAAAGGTACCTAGTTGTTTTGAAGTATCCTTATAATCCTGTAGATTTTAAAATATTTACTGAGTTTTGGTTGAATGGACAGTCTCAATTTGGCTTCTGTGTCTTTGATGCAACCCTTGACTATCTTCCTTGCTTTCTTCTTTTTTTAAAGGTTTAAAAGGTAACTTGTTCTTTTAATGCTTTTGCTAGAAAATGGGAAAGTTCTCAAGTGAAAACTTGGTGGTTCAGATGGTAAAGAATCCACCTGCAATACAGGAGACCTGGGTCCAATCCCTGGGTCAGGAAGATCCCCTGGAGTAGGGCATGGCAACCCACTCCAGTATTCTAGCCTGGAGAAATCCACGGACAGAGGAGCCTGGTGGGCCACAGTCCATGGGGTCGCAAAGAGTTTTGCTAACATGAAAGATGTTACAAGTTCATCTTACACATTTCTTGCTCAAGTCTTAGATCTGGCCCCTTCCCCAAGGAGCCAAGGTTCCCTCTGATAGGTTATGGTGTCTAGAAACAAGACCGTGTGATTTTAATATGGTCTTACAGTATGATTTCAGATTTGGATGAAGTAGTCACATCTCATTATTCTTTTCCAACAATTTCTTAGCTCTTCTCCCAAATGTAATTTTCCAGTTGGGGGTGGGGGGGTGAACATTAACATTCTGATGAGGATTGCATAAAATTAGAGAAAAACTTGGAGAGGATTTAGCATATTATGTTTTTTGCATCAGGAAACATGCTGTGACTTTCCAGTTCTGTAGTGTTCTTTTACGCCCTGCAGTAAAGTTTCATTATTTACCTGATATAAATCTGACACAGGTCATTTACTGATATAAATCTGCCCTCTAGTCAAGTTTATTTTTCCAAGAATTTTTTTTAGAGATGTTTTTAATGTGAACTATTTTTAAAGTCTTTATTGAGTTTGTTACAATATTGCTTCTGCTTTATGTTTTGGTTTTTCGGCTGAGAAGCATATGGAATCATAGATTCCCGACCAGGGATTGAACTCATACCCTCTGCATTGGAAGGTGAAGTCTTAACCATTGGACCACCAGGGAAGTCCTCTAAGAATTTTATAGAGCTTTTTTCCTATGGCAAAAAGGATCTTTTTACCCATTATATTTTCTTATTGCTGGGAAGTTACTAGTTATTGCTTTTTATCTTACATATGGCCACATTCTTAACCCTACCTATTATTTTTAAGGTTTTCATTTAATTCACTTAGATTTTAATCTAGATGGACAAAAGTATCATTTACAAATAAGGATAAGTCTGTTTCTCCCCACTGAAATGTAACATTTATTCTTTTTTCTCTTGCCACCCTGCCTGAAATCTTTACAGCAGTGATTCGCAAGCAGGGTAATTTTGCACCTCCCCTCGCCCCCAGGGGACATTTGGCAAAGTCTAAAGACATTTTTGGTTGTTCTAACTGGAGGGGAAGGGTACCATTGTCATCTGATAGAGGCCAGGGCTGCTGTTAAACATACTACAGTGCACAGAACAACGTCCCCCACAACAAAGAATTGTCAAGTACAAAAATGTCAATAGTCCCAACGTTGAGAAACCCTGCTCTAAAGCAATGTGGACCAACAGTAGCAGGAAGAGGCTTCCTTGCCTACTTCCTAACTTAATGGACACACAGATAGGATTTTATCATTACAATGTCTTCCTTGTTGATTTCTGATAACACTTTTCAATCATGTTTAAGGAAAACTCCTCTGTTCCTAGTATACTAAGTTTCCCTCTCAGAATAGGATGTTGAATTTCATCAAATGCCTTTCCCACATCTGTTTGAAATGAACTGTTTTTTCTACCTTTTTTTTTTTTTGCCACGCCACATGGCAGGTGGGATCTTAGCTCCCCAATGACCAGGGATCAGGGATTGAACTTGTGCCCCCCTGCAGTGGAAGCAGGGAGTCTTAACTGCTGGACTGCCAAAGAAGTCTGGCCCTCCCTTAACTTTTTAAATACAATGACTCATACTTAGAGGTTTCATAATATGGAAACACCTTTAATTCCCTGAAATAAACCTGATTTTGTGACAACGTTACTCCCTTAATATGCCACTGTTTGTTTTGCAACTGTGTTATTAGAAATTTTTACATCTCTGTTCAGAAGCAAAATTAATCTATACTTTCCTTTTTTTTGGCTGAACCATGGGATTGCAGGATCTTAGTTCCCTGACCAGGGACTGAATCCAGGCCACAGCAATGAAAGCCCGGAATCCTAACCACTAGGTCACCAGAGAGCTCCCTACTTTCTTATATTATCCTTGTGACCGTTTTCAAATGCCCTTATAAAATGAAATGTGAAACGTTTTATCTTTCCCTACGCTCAGAAAAAGCCTAAGAATTACCTATTCCTGAGGATTTGATAAAATTAGCCATAAAACCATCTAGTGCCTTCTGAGGGAGGGACTATTGACAATCTTTTCTAGTTCTTTGACGGTGACCAATTTTCCATCTATTCTCCAACCAAAGGCAGTGACAAGAGGTTGTGGCCAGTTCAGGGGAAGGATCTGAAGAAGCAGGGTCAATGGGGATGTCGTGGGGTGACTGGTGGGGGGCATGGGGAGCTCTGGGGTTTGGAGGGCTCTCACAGGTCGTGATGTCTGGGGGAGCATAGCTGTCACTCAGGTAGGCATTGCTGGGCTTGGCCACCTTTAGGTAGACCACATCATACGTGTTCTTCAGGGCTGCCACGGCATCCTCATGCATGACGTCCTCCAGCCCCACGCTGTTGACCTGGGACCAAGGGAAGCAGAGCTCAGACGGAACCAGAAACAACCTCAAGATGGACATGCTGAGGGTGAGTCCATCAGGAAGCCTGGGCAGGTACCAGGCCAGCAGGCAAGACCCAGTTGTGGGCTAGAAGAGTGATGGGGGTCCCTACTCACCGCTAGGATCTTGTCTCCGATCTGTAACCTCCCATCCTTGTGGGCGGCACCCCCTTCGATAATCTTGGTCACATAGATGCTGTTATCTCCGGGGATATGTTGGTTCCCAACACCTCCGGCGATGCTAAAGCCAAGACCTGGGTGGAGGGGAGGGCAGAGGTGGGTCCCCAGGTCCCCTAGGGCAGAGGACAGCGGGAGGGGGGTGGCAACCTAATTGGGTCACTACCTTTAGGCCCCTTGATGAGCTTGATCTCCATGAGCTTCTCAGCCGGGGGTTTCCGGCGCATGACGTAGAGGCGGACAATAGAGCCTGCCTCTTTGAGGGCCTCCACCGCTGCTGAGTGGGTCACCTCCCGCACGTCCACTTCATTGACAAACAAGATGCTATCGTTGACCCTGAGGGCAGCAAGGTGGGCCTGAGCCAGGAGCTTCCTGCCGCCCTGGTCCTCCCTTTCAAGGGAGCCAGCACCCTAACCCGTCTCCTCTCCCCACCTGAGACGGCCGTCCTGGGCTGCAGCCCCACCAGGAATGATCTTGGTGATGAAGATGGAAGGGTCATCGCCGATGTGGGGGTTATCAGTGCCACCTGCGATGCTGAAGCCCAGACCTGAGTTACCCTGGGCAGAAGGAGGGGAAGAGGGTCAGCTCCCTTCACTGCCTACTCTAGACCAGGCGAGAGGGGAGGGGAGAGGGTTGGGGAGCTGTGACCGGAGCAGGAAGGGACAGGGTTAAGAGGCTGGCCACTGAGAAAACATGGGCACAGAGAGAAGCACAGACAGGAGGAAAAGGAGGAGGACCTGGGCTGCATGAGCCTGCTCACCCTTTCCAATGTGATCTCCTCGTATTCCATTTCCCCCTCTGTCCCGTTCACCTGCAACTCCAGCACGGGCCAGAAACACAAGAGCCATGAGACAGACTTCCTGCCTGAGCACCTGACCCTACCCTGCTGCTGGGACCCAGCCTTCCCTCCTCCCTTCTGTAAAAGCCCCCAAATCTAAACAACTCACATATCCCGGGGCTTCTAGGGTATCTGTGTTGACAATCACAGGGGGAGAATTGGCCTGTGAGGGAAAAAAGGAGATGAAAAGCTGCCTAAGCCTTGGCTCAAGAGGGAGCCCATAACCAAGAGATCCCCCCACCATGGCTACCCTCTCAGCCTCTTAATCTGGCCCACTCTGTTCCCCTCGACTCCCTGAAGGACCCAGGCTTGATCCACGTTACAAACACACAGGTACACGTGCTGGCCTCAACTCTGCCCAGCCCAGGCCCCCTGCATGTGAAAGGAGGTGTCTGAGAAGCAGGAAGAGAGAGACAGCCAGATGGGGGAGCAGCAGATGGTACAGAGCCGGGAGAGGGGGGGCCGGCTGCGGGGCGGGGGGAGCGTCTCACCGGATGTAACACCACAGAGTGCTACATGCCTATGTACTACACCACAGGGCTCCTGTCCACTAGGTCCTACCCCATCCCTGTCCCTATCTACCCACCTACACCCAAATCTTTTCATAACCCTCCCTCAGACTTGCCCCTCATTTTCACACACATATGCCCTAAACCCTGGGCCCCCGGAATCCGGGGTTCCCCAAGATGCAGGCCCCACCCTCCTTCTCGCCCACCCACCATTCAATCTACTCCTTCCTCTAGGGATCCTGTTGCCAAGCAACGGTATCTAAGCCCAGCCAAGGCCTGGGGAGACCCACCTCCTGGAGGCCCTGTCTCCAGGACAACGGGAGGGGGAGATGGGGCGTGGCCTAAGAGCGACCAGATTCCCAAAGGCAGAATCTGGTCCGCTAGCCCCGCCTCTCCTGCTCTGGGCCCCCGCCCCGCAGGTAGCCTGGCAGAAAGAAGTCCAGGCTGAAGAGGTTTGAGGGCGCAGCGCCTCCTGAATAACCTTCCTTCCTCCCTTCCCCACGCCCCTCGCCCTACGCAGTGGAAAGAACGTCAGGAAAGGGGAGTGGTGAAAGACATCCGGGTCCTAGCCTCTCATTACTCTTACCCCCACCCCTGCCCTATTTCATCTGGGAAAGGGTTAAAGTGGGGTGTGCCCAGGTCCCTGACGTCAGTCGCCTCGACACAGCAGGGTCTCTAGATTCTAGGGCAGGGCCGCTTTAGGCCGGTCCTAGGGGCTTCCCCAGTTGCCAGGGCAACCGAAGCCACGTTTCCATAGCAATGGGGGAAGGCAGCCAAAAGCCTCCTTCCGGGGTCCCCAACCTATCTACTCCTTAAACAAATATTTATTTGGAGCCTACCAAGCGCGAGGCACTCATGGAGGATTCCCCAGACTCCTCGCTTTCTCCTTCCCAAGGGGTCTTTCCTCTCTCCTACTGCAATATGTCAGTACTACATATTTTCAAGCTCCGTAATAGATTTCATACCCATAAATCTATTAAATCCATTCTCTGACCCTTCAAATCTCAGCAAATGCTACTGTCCAGCCAGTAGCCACTGACTGCCAACATCCCATCCGCATGTCCATCCTCTGTCCCACAGCCTGTCCTCCTCAATTGCCATCCCCATCCTTACCTTAGACCTTCCTGCCCCAGGCTCCATCTTTTATCCCCAACTATCTTCATCTCATCTCATCTGTGTAGCTGTAGATAAAACACCCCTCTCTCCATCCCACCGGATATCTTCCAACCCCAGCCTCCGTTCTCCATCCGCTTCCCGGCCCTGTGCCCCTGTCCAGGCTCATCCGGCATCAGTCTCCTGCTCTTATCCTCCATCCTAACTTATGATTCCTCAGAGAGATCACCATCACTCTCCCTTACTTCATTTTCTGACCCTCAAGATTCTATACCCAAATCACAACCCTTCATTATCAACCCTCTGAAAACTGAGGCTTCTCCTGTCCCCCAGCTCAGGCCTTGTCGTGGGTCCTCTCTCGCACACCCTCCAGCACTCACTTCCCTTTGCTTCCTGGGCACAGATTCCAAGTCTCCCTACCTCTGTATGACCACCTTCGCTCCTCTTCCCCTTCCCCGGGGACTGAATGGCCCCATCTTGAGGGGAAAAAAGCATCTCTAGTCTTCTTTCCTTAGTCCTTGCAGCCCCCAGCATTCCACAGGAATCCTCTGCACGCATCTCCTCTCCTTGCCCTTGATCAGCTCAACCTCCTCCCTGATTCCACGTCTTGCCTGTCTCCTGGCCTAGGACCTCTCACCTTCCTCTTGTCTCTCCACTTTTCTACCTGCATGAGAATGGTATCTCCCTCTCCAACTCCTCTCCTACCACCTCCTTCTCACCCCAGAACCTACTGCTGCCCAGCCTCTGCCTCCTCATTCCCAGGCTCAGGAACTCAGGAACCTCCTCTCCATCTTCTTGGTGAAATGTCAACAATCTCCCCCTTTCCGGGACATCCCACAAGATCCTAGAATCTCACCCCTGACCCCAGTGTTCCCCTGAATCTCACAGCCAGCCTGGTACTCTCCGTTCCTCCCAGCTGACACCCCCAGAAGAGGAGACTGGAGGGGAAGAAGATGGGAAGTGGCTTGGAGAATGGAAGATCTCAGAAACAGGACCTCCCCAGGACTGGAGAAGGGAAAACAAACTGTGAGCACAGAAAAGAAGGGGAAACAGGTGGTGGTGAATAATAATGGGTGGGGGAGCACAGAAAGAAATCTGCATGGAGGTAAGAGTCCAAGAGGAGGAGAGAGAGGAGGCATAGGAGGAAAGGACAGAAGTGATGAGTAGGGAAGGGGGTTAACACTGAGAAAAGGAGCTGGCTGACCCAGGCAGAGGACTCATCCTGGCCAGAGAGCCCGAGCTGAGGATCAGGGAGAGGGAGAAGGAGAGTGCGTGGGAGGAAGAGAGAGACAGCATCCAGCACCAGCCAGCAGAGAGGGAAAGGCAGCGAGGAGGGGAGGGCACAGGAGGGGTGCAAAGGCCGAGGCAGGGGACAGAGGCAGAAAGGCCGGGCAACCAGAAATCTCAGGCCAGACAGATGGAAAGGGCTGAAGAGCGAAGTCCAGAGGCCAGAAGTGGGGGGAGGAGGCAGCGAAGGGCCAAGAGCAAATGAGGGCAGCAGGAGTTCTGAACAGAGCTCTGGACACAGAAAATGGAAACGGAGATGGGGGTGTGTGGAGGAATGAAGAGGGCCCAGGCGCGGGGAGCATCCTGGGGAATGCACGCGTCTCAACGCACGTGTGCGCACACACGCAGACACACACGCACACACACAAGGGCTATAAAGTCCACACCCTCTCCCACTTGCCTGGCCTCTGTTTCTCCTCTTTGGGAACCAGGTGTTTCCAACGCCCCCAATGCCCCCTCCCCTGGCCCCAGGAGCCCAAGCCCAGCCCCCCAGCCCCAGCTGCCCCCCACCTCCAGCTCTCGCCCTACCGGGCCTTGGGGGTAGTTGTAGCTCCGAGGCTCCAAGGGCTGCACTGGGGAGGGGGCCGCCTGAGTCTCCTACCTTGAGAGGGGAGAAGTGGGCGTGGCCCACGACCCCTTGGACGGCCTTGAGGTGGGACAAGTTCCTCTCCGCCACGTGCACCAGCTCGGGGGCGTTTACCTGGTTGGGGAGGTGGGCCGGGCTGTGCTCCAGAGGGGGCGTGTCTTCATCTTGGTAGCGGTATTTCTGGGGACGAGGACGGAGGCGTCACGGAGGCCGGCCCAGCGCCTCGGGCTCCAGGCGTCCTGCCCCGCCGCGCCTCCGCTCCCCCGCCAGTGCAGTGCGGAAGGCCCTGGGGCCTGACCAGCTCCTCCCCCTCCCTGTCCTCCAGCCCATTGGCTCCCCTCGCTCCACCCTCCCCACAGCCCCCTCTCCCGCCAGGCCCTTGGCACCTCTCTTCTCTTCCCAAATCCACACCCTCACGCAGCTCTTCCAACTCCCTGCCTAGGACCCCCGCCTTCTCCCCAGCACACCCCCTCCTCTGAAGTCCATTTCTTCACCCCTTTCCCAGAGCTCCAGCCCCTCGGCCATGTGCACCCCTCCCCTTCTCTACCTCCGTCCCCAGCATCTTTGCTTCCCTCATCAGCTTCCCCCCACTTCCTCTTTACCTTAAGCCCATTCCCCGTGTTGTAACCTCCCTCCTTGGAGTTGCTTCTCCCATTCTGTACTCCATCCCACCCTGCTCCACCCTCCTTGCCTTGTCTTCCTACTGCAGGCTCTGTCCCAGGAGGGAATCACTCCCCAGCACCTTGCACGCCCTGGGCAGGGACCGCAGTCAAGCCCTTCCACTAGCAGGTACTTGGCATCAGCCCCCCTGGCAGGACAAAGCTAAACCGGTCCAGCTGGCCTTGCTGGTTCCCAAGTCTTAGGCAAGGGGGCCCCAGGACTCCCCCACCTCTACAAATGCCCAGAAGCCAGCCAGCTAATCGGATATACTAGAAGAAGGTGGAGGGTGGGGGAGGAACTGAGACGGTAGGGCTCAGAAAGGGAGCGGGAAGGATGCCAGCTTCCAGGTTCGATGACTGCGGAAATGGGTAGAACCTCAAAGTAAATTCCTGGTCTCCCTTTGGCCTTTAAGAGTGAAAGGCCCAACCTGACCCCTGATTCCCCTTCCTAACTCACTGTGTACCATCTCAAGGGCCTCCCTTACTAGCTTAATACGGACACCAGTAAATGAGATTATTGGAGGGACCAGAGAGAGGAGGGCAGCTGGAGACAGTAATGAAGGGTAGCACCTCTGCCCCCCACAGAAGCAAACCCTTTCCAAGGCCAGGTTCTATGGAGGAAGGGGAGGTTACCATGTGCAGTGCTCTCTCAGAGACTGGAGAAGACAGACTATGCTCCCCAGTACACATGGGTAAAAAGAGAAGGCAAGATTTCCCTCTCAAAAAAAGTATCTGAGAAGCTGAGAGGACCCCAACACTCGGAGGACAACAGTTACAAGATCAAACTGGAGGAAGCTTATCAAGGTCAATGCCTGACAGAGTATGATTCTGAAAATTCTGAGGATGAGGAACCAAGGCTGAGGATGTAGTCCACTTTGGCCATGGTTAAGGATAAAGTAAGAGAATAGGAAGAGGAAAATGGTCCATTAAGACTCTCCAATCCAGAACACAGAGACGCTGAGATCAAGGAGCACCTTGATACATTTTTTTTAAGGCTGCACCATTGGGCATGCAGGATCTTAGTTCCCTGACCAGGGATCAAATCCATGCCCCCTGCAGTCGAAGTGTGGAGTCATAACCACTGGACCCTGCCAGGGAAGTCCCACCTTGATATGTTTGAAGTCTTAAAGAAAGAAAAGGGGCTCATCAAGGTACACTTTGTTTTCTGGCCTTGGCGACAGACTTGGAGAAAGAACTCCTAGCTCCCTCCAGGTTTCCATACCAAGAACACAAAAAGTGGAGAAAGGAAGTTAGGGGAAGTAGAAACTAAATAATCCTTCTCCAAGCTGGGCCCTCTAGGGTAACGAAATTCGATGAACTGAAAGAGGTTGTTGTGCTACATTCTGAAAAGGTGGTCTTTGGCCTGGATAGTGCAAGAGCTGAGGGACAGAGCCCCAAAACGAGGGGCCAAGGAGGGAAGAAGGAGACAAGGAGACTGCTCTCTTCTCTCTTCACAAAGCCCCCAATTCCCTGCGTGACAACTGAGGCAGGGCCAAGGGTTGCAGCTGCAAGTTTGTGGAGTTTGGGACGGGGCAGGGAGGGTCTGAGCCCAAAGCCCCTCCATCTTCACCCCACTTCACAGAGAAAATTCCTGAATCCCGATGAATTAATGTCAGGGTACACACAACAAAAACGGAAGCGTGGAAAGGGACATTTCATTGTTTATTCTAGAGAGGAGATGAAAGAAAATTTGTAGCACACTGAGTGCAGACACCTCTCCCTTCCCTACTCCCCATGGGGGGTGGGGTGTCTGGGACTGAGAAAAAGGCTCCTCCTGATCCGGTGACAATGTCAGGGAGATGGGAAACAAGGAAAGATACCCGAGTTCCCAGAATGTGGCTGAAAGAGGTTAGGGCCTATGTTCAGTCCCTGGAAATTTTTAAAGTAAATGTAGTAAGGAAAAACCTCTGGAGAGGTGGGGGTGGGAGAGTCATTAAGAAACTGCAAACTGGGAGATGGGGGTTGAGGTTAGCACCTCTCATCCCAGACTAAAGGACTACTAAGGCAAGGCAGGCTAGGAAGGAGGGTCCCCTCTTTTACGGTACTGGGGCTCAGGGCCGCAACCAGCAACAGCTCCAGTGCAATTGGGACCAAGTCTAAACCCCCAATATACTAAGGCACAGGTAATATTATTAAGGCACAGGCATAGGATAAGTCAAAGGCCTGGGGTCACTGTTGCTCTTTTCCCTTTGGCCCCCTCTTCACCGCCCCAGTTGCAAGAATGACCTGGAACGGAGGCTTGCACCCCCATAATAGAGGGTTGTGAGTGAAAGTGAATGATCATAGGAGGGGCGACCCACTGCGCCTGTCCGCGAGACACTGCCACCCAGAGACCCCGCCAAGCAGAAGGAAGAGCGACAGCACTTGAAGCTTGCACCCCGAGATTTGGGGGGTCCGGAAAGAGGGGAGCGGGGCCGGAGCCCGTACCGCGGCACGTACCACGCAGAGACACATGGAGGCGAATCTGTTCCGAGCCGACATGGAGAAGGGGGGAGGGGGACTGAGGGGAGGGGATGGGTGGGAGAGCAAGGGTCCCGGGGTTGGGGAGGGGGAGGGGCAGAGGGGCGGGGGCTGCGGCGGCCGCGGCGACTGGAGGCTGCGGCCAGAGGGGTGGGGGGTGACGGCGCCTGCGCAGTGCGGGAGAGCGGCACGATGGGAGAGAAGGGGTGCGGGGAGACCCTCTTAGCCATCAACTTCCCTGGTTCCAGCTGTTTCTCTGTGAACTTCACCGTGCACAGTATACTCCTATTCATTCACAAACACAGACATTCCTAAAATTACCAATTTATCGCTCTGGTTCTCTGGGATCCCTTATGCTATCTAATCTCCCACCCCTAAAATCACCAAGCCCCTATTACAAAACCTCCCTGGACTCTCAGGGTGCAGGAAAGGAAGCAGCATTTCTCCGTCACGTCAGAAGGACCCCCAAGGGATCTAAACTGCCTCCCACAATCCTCTCCCCCTGACCTCCCCAATGATTGTCAATGTAGACAACATCCCCACAGATGTCAAGACGTCTCCTATTCTAACCATCAGTAAAGCCCCACATGATACCCAGACAACGTTTTCCAAGAGTTGAAGGACCACAGATCCTGTTGTGCCCTCAAATTAATCTACCCTTTAAATCATCCCTTTTAAAATTATATCTGTTCCCCCAGTCTGCTAACACAGACCTTGAAATTAGTGCAGCTATTACCCTTGTTCTAATGTAAACATCCAAATAACCAGTCCTCAAATTCATTTGGGGACCCCTCTCCAAATCCTTGAACCTAATGAGATACTCATGACTTTTCTAACATACCATGCCCCAGTACCACCAGATCCCATTTCAAGGAATACTTAAGGGACCTTAAAGTTGACCTTCTGAATTCAGTTGCAACCTCTTCAGTTTATTACCAGACTTTTAGATTAAGAGATACTTCTCTATTCCTTTTCTGTACTTTTAAAATGTATACATTATTCCCTTTTCTGGCTGCCCTCCCCTACATCTCAACATTCCCCCCGCCATGATTTTGAATTTCAACTTTGTTGGAAAATTACTCCCAAATATATCTATCTCCCCCACACTTACGTCTCAAAAAATATTTACCAAAATAAGATCTGACCTGCAATTTCCCACAAATCTCCCGTAACACCCCAAAATGACTGCCTTAGATCTCTTCCATTTTGTCCCAAACTGAACCTGAAAGCATCTCTTCTAAATATTCTCCCATTGAACTCCCACCTTTCCAACTCTTAAAGCCCAGCGAGCAATCTCCTAAAATCTGCTTCTCTAGCTTTTCTAAAATGCCTACAAATGGTAGAGAGGACGGATTTCCCTAGAACCTGACCCATGCCCCATCTCCTCCCTTTGACTGGAATCTGTTAGATACGCCCCCACGATGACCCCCAAGGCCCTAGCTTCATATCTGGATAGAATGCTTGTATCCTCAGAGGGAGCCAGTGCGGAAGGGGCTGAACTGGAAATTCCTTACAGAAGAGAAAATGCACAAGCCCTAGTTCTCCACCAGTGGGCGCTATGACCATTAAGACCCTCCCCCATCCCCCATTTCCTTTTTCCCTCCATTTTCCGTTTCCCCGTTGCCTGGCAACACAGCAATCAAGGACTTTGCAGTCGCCTAGCAACCGTCTCCCTGGAACATAGCGTTGAGGTAGGAGGTTGTGCTCTGATGAAATCTTAGCAGTCCTCCATCTTAGGAAAACTGAGACGTCAGCTCGCCCAACCCCCGGATTCTCCTTTCCAAAGACCCCTGCTCCCCGCAGTTTCTTAGACAACAAGCCCCTCAAACCCTGTCTCCTCTTTGCACATGGGACCACGCCCCGCCCATGCCGGGTCAGCCCCGCCCTCATTTACGCAGGCCTTAGGCCCCACCCCTTTCTGAGGTTGTTTGCCCGCCTCTGTTGGTAGAGTAAGCCAGACCCCGCCCACCTGCCTCCAGGAGACCACGCCTGCGTCCACTTCCCGCCCATTCGCTCCCCCGGCCTCGCCCACACTGCCCCTCCGCCACGCTCCAGTCGACCAATGAATGAGGCCGTAGGCCACACTGCCCCGCCCCCGACACCTTAGCTTTGCCCAATAAGGACCACCCGGAGGGTTTAACCGCTTCGCCTCCGGGACTCTAGCCAAATACCCCAGGTCTTTCCCCACTTTCCTCCCTCCCTCACTTGTTCTGCTCCGCCCTCCGCCACCCTCGCCCGGCCCTCAAGTCCGCCACGCAACTTCAGTCGTCGCCGGTTACCATGGCAATGGCGGCAGCAGCGCGGGGAGTAGGGGGAGGGACGGGGGCGGAGTGGGAGAAAGAGAGATGCTCAGAGACACCGGCAGAGAGCGAGGCACAGAGTAAGATTAAGTGATAGCTATAAGGCAGAGTTAGCGCAAGGCACAGGGCCTGGCACATAATAGGCATTCAATAAATATTCCTTAAATTACTGCGGCAGATATCTAAATATAGGCGATGAAAGATGGAGGAATCAGATGTAGCTGGGAAGCTCAACGACCGCAAAGCATGAGCACCCTCTACCCCACCCAGCATTCTGGGGGGACAAGTGCCATGTGCCCCCCCTGCTGGCTCTTCCGAAGCTAACCCTCCGCTGCCCTGGATAGAGATGAACCACAACTCCCAACAGGCCCAGGGGCAGCAACCCTCTAACATTGACGGTTCTCCTGCCTCAAAGCCTTATGGGACTTGGAGTCCCCGCCATCCGGAGACTGACAAGTTTTCCGGCCAAGAAATGTGGCAAGCCTGGGTCTCCACGCCTCTGTAAAACCCCAAAATGCATGATCCTCTCTGCGCAAGACTGTTTCCTTCGGGGATGCTCAACCCTGGGCTCCATCGAAGAAGCAGGATTCTTGAAGGGAGATGAATAAACCCACCCTCCCAGAATAGCTACCAATGCAGACAAGGCCCTCACCCTCCCTCTCATATGTGCGTTCACGTGTTGGAAGCAGAGCCCACACATTCCACCTGGCTTTCTGCGTACACCTGCACATAAGGGACCATAGCCAGAAAGCCTAAGGCTAAGGGGCAGACTAAGGGCAGGAGTCAAGACGAACTGAGGCTCAGACAGACCTTAAAGGAGAGAAGGCCAGAGAAAGTGAGGCACAAAAATCCACTGCAACTACAGGAAATGGGAAGAAGCAATATGGGAGAAAGCCCAAAGCCCACAGGATGGAGGATAAGCAAGTAGCCCTCAAGAGAGGGTAGGGACTTGGGACCTAAAGGTCCTCAGCCTTCAGCCTCCTCCAACCATGCTCACACATGCACAACACATGTGTAGATGCATGTGTATACGTGTATTTGAATTTGTGGCAGGGAACATGTGTGTCCTCAGCTCCCTGCCCTGAGAATCTGCAGTTCCCACTAAATATAACCCCCTCCCCAGCCTGTGACTCACCCAGACCCCGCCTCCCCGGCCCCCACTTCCTGTCCCACCCCCCAACCCCCAGCTGCCTGCCACCCGCCCAAGCCTCCCTCCACACACCAGGCTTCCAGCTTTCCAATCCCAGAGTCTTAGAGCCAAGACCCAGGAATTCTGCAGCTCACCAGAAGCTTGCTAGTGTTCAGTGCTCCCCATCCCGGAGTTCCTGCACTTGGCAGGCTCACAGGGACACCCTTGTACAGATCTTCACTGCTGCCCGCCCGGCCCTCCTCCTACACCTTTTCACCCCAGTAATTTTAAATCCAGGTGTCCTCCCCAACCTTGATCCCAAGGGTCAGGGGTAACAGGAACATTCCCTTTCATCTTTCCCAACCAGGGTAGATACAGTGTGGGAGGAAGTGAGGATGCTGAACACCTGCCTGGGCCACCCCCAAATTTTTCACCACACACCTGGTACCCCTCCTCAAATCCCCTCTCTCCAAACCTCTCATCCTCCTCCAAAGAAGCTGGCAACCTCAGCTGCTGCAACCTTCTACCTCCCCAGGGAGTACCCCGAATCCTAACCTCACCTGGTCTAATCCCTCAGGTGATTCTGTCAGGTTCCAGTTCTCTGACAACTCCCAACTATCCCCATTCCATATGACTGATCCTGAAATTAACAGTCCCCTTGAATTAAGAGCACCCCCAAATGCATCTAAGATGCTTCCTTTATAGTCTGAAGGCCCACTCCTTCCCTGCCAGCTGACACCCCCAGACCAGTCAGGTACTCACAACCAGTAACCTTCTACCCTCAAGCCAGGAGCCCCCTGAAATGGGACAAGGCAACTGGAAGCCAGCTTGTCCCCCAGGAGGGAAGAGGAACCCCCCCTCACACAGTCCACCTTCTAACATACACCAAGCAGGGCTCCCATGTGAGCCAGGCTTCTCCTTAAATAAGTCTCCCTCAACATCATTGGTGAACCTCAAAATCCACCAGATCCCCAAGTCACAGAATACCCCCCAATTTTCCATTTCTCTACAGGTACAAAGGGATCACTCCAGGGGGCACCTGTGGCCAAACCCAGCATTTTCTCAGATGTGAACCTCAAACTAAATTATGACCCCCCTCCCATCTGCTGATGCTCTCATTCCAGGGCCCCCGGTCGCAGATTAGGCCTGACTAACCCCTCCTCATGAACTCATACCCTCCCCCCAGTTTACAGGCCCCCCTATCATGCTTACCTTGGTTGTCACTATACAGAGACAGTCCATGTTGGGGGGCCTGGCCGCGGCGGCGGGTAAGGGGCTCTGACTTCATCGGAGTTTCGTTCCTCCCCTCCGTGGGTTCTCACCCCTCCCCCCTCCGCACCCCACTTTTGCAGGGGGGGCCAGGATGGGGGGAGGGGTGAGAGGAGAAAGAGGGGGAAGGAGAAGGGAAGGGTAGGGGAGCGTGGGAGGGAGGAGAAGGGGGCCCTAAAAGGGGTCCCCAGTGGAGGGGAGGGGGCTTAGGGAGCACACCCCGATTCTCAGGAGGGGCGGGGGCACCGGGGGCTGGCAGCCCCGGGGTTCGGGGGCTGGGGCATGAGCTAAGGTGGGGGAGGGGAACTGGATGTCGGGGAGCCCCGGGGTAGGGGAAGGTCTTGTCTAACGGCCAGAGGCTAGGGGCCGTGGCGGGGGAGTGGGGTGGGGGGGTCGGAGGCGGCAGCGGCCGAGGGAGCCGTGGAGCCGAGGAGGGAAGGGGAGAGAGGAGGAGAGAGGAAGCAGGGGGAGGGAGGGAGGTAGCGGAGAGCGAGAATGGGGGGGGTGCCTCGGTAGAGTTAACTCTTTCGGCGCTGGCAGGAACCCGGATAATGGGAAAGGAGATGGAGGCAGGAGCCCAGAGGCCCTGAGGCAAACATGGATTCCCGGCTACCCACCAGCGAGGACAGCAGAGAGGCAGTGAGGAGGGAGTTTATTTCTCAGAGGAGGAAGCACCCACCCAGCCTCTTAAAGACTGGGAGCACCCAGGGTGGTTGAGATACTGGAGAGAGGCCATGGTAGGGGGTAGGGAGTGAGGGAGGGGCTGGCAGGAGGGAATCCCTGGGGGCCTACGGCTTCCTCAGGATTTACAGGAGGAAGCCTGAAAAGTGATTGCGTCCTCGACTCTTAAGTGCCTGAAACTGGGGCAGGTAAAGAAGAGGGGGAAGCAGGAGAGCAAATGGGCTACAGGACTGGAAAGAGAGCACTCCCCTCGCCCCTGACTCAAGAGGTCGTCTCCGGGGACCCCCAAGTCTCAGGTTCTTATTAGCAGTAGTTTGCTCAACCCTTCTGCCCTGCTGCACCCTCAGGAATTCAGAGCCCACCCCCCAACCCCCTTACCTGACTCTCTGAGATGGAAGCCTCATAATAGTCCAGGATGTCTGTCACAGGAACAGAGCTTGAGTTACCTCTCCCACCCCAGGCCTCCTTGGCCACCCCCATCAGGTAAAGAAGGAACTTCTCCAGTCAACACTGGTTGACACTGACCCCTGATCTCCAGGCTCCCAACCAGCCCCCAAGTTCAGTAATCGCCCTCGCAAGCACAGGCCAGACCTTGTCACTGCTACCCCTCAGAAAACTGGGGCTACTCACCCAGCAAGGCTTGGAAGAGGTCACTGTGCAGCACTGTAAGGAGAGGGGGTGCCCATCGCAATAGTGGGGGTGCCAGGAGCCAGAGGGCCGACTTGGGAGCTGGTGAAATGCAAGTGAGGGGGAGGGGTTGGGATAAGGAAGAGACAGAGGGACCAACACACTCACACACACTCACCTCCTCTGCCCCAGCCTTTGCCTTCTCACCCCAGACTCTCTAGAAAGGTACAGGGAGAGGGATTCCTGGGTCCCAGCCCCCCTCCCCCCCCCCCGAGGCCTCCCCTTCACAAGGATGCCTGTTTTTCACCTCTTGGTCCTGGTCCCTCAGACATCTCTTTTGCCTCTCACTTTAATCTCCCTAATCCACCAGGGTTGGAGCTGAGCTGTCTTCTCCCCACCCAGTGTGAGCTGTCAGGTAAAGTAGGCAGTCTCTGACCCGCCCACCGTCCCATTCTTCCTGGGTCCCCAGGTACTGTCACCACCACCACCACCTTCCTCCTTACACCCTTGGCCCCTCTCCCCAAAGCCAGGCATGACCACTACATTTTCCTGAGGGCCAAGAAAGAGGATTAGCCCCAAAGTGCTCTGCTTTGGAAGCCCTAAAAGAAAGGAAATTGTCACTGTCTCCTCCTGGGTTTGTCCTCAGTGAGAATGGCAACAAGATGGTCATACATTACCTAGGATTTCTTGACCCAAGGCTAGATGTGTGTGTGTGTGCGTGTGCGTGTGCGTGTGTGCGTGCGTGCGTGTGTGTAGGGGACAGGACATGAGAATTCCTACAGTTCCTCTCAGACTTGGGAAGAATCCATCTGCCCAGAGGTCCAGAGGTCTGGCCTAGCACATGGTCTCAGGGAAGAACAAGAGGGCACAAGACAGAGATGTTCGGGAAGGTGACAGAAACCCTAAGGGAAAGGCAGCAAACCTGGGGGGTCCTCTCCACTGTGAAAATTTAGATGTTTCCAGACTTAGTGACAATTCCTAGGTCTCAAGATAATATGCCTGGGCAATTCACACCCACCTGGAGGCACCCACTCCTTTATTTCCCTCCCTTTTGTGTTGGCGGAGACGGATTTGAGCGGGACCTCAGAGTCCTCCTTCCATTCCTCTGCCTCTGGTATCTTTTTTACACTTCTGTCTTTCCATCTCTCCTAACTCCAGCTGGGAAGTCCTCCCTTCAGTCTACCCTCCACCCCTCTGGGGGCAGATGCCTAAGTTCCTCCCTCTTCCATCTCAACCTATCTTATCACCCCTTCTGCTGGCTACACTCTAGTTCGTACAAACTAGTTCATCTAGTTCGGATGAAGCTGTTTGGGGGAAGACAACAGTCGTTTGGAGATGACCCTAGGTCAACCAGATTGCAGGGGCTATGTGGCGTCCGGAACTACAACTCCCAGCATGCTCCGCTTCCGGGAAGCCCCGCCCACCGTGACCCGGTGCATTGTGGAGGATGAGTCAGGGCTGGGGAACTAGACTTTGGCAAACCCACGATAGCTCTAGGTCAGCCCTTAGGGCCCCGGCGACCGAAGCAGTTCAGAGATGCGGGCGGCGAGAATGGCTCCGACCGTGGGGCGGCAGCTGCTGAGGCTGCGGGGCGGAAGGTGTGTGTGACAGGGGGGAGGGGGGCAGGATACCCGGGCACTGGGCCAGGACTGATGCCCTACTCCCCACAGCTCGTGGCCCAGTACGCTCCTGGGGCAGCCCCGGCCCGGCCCTGCCCGGCGGCCCTATGCCAGTGGGGTCGCCCAGGTAAGTGACGGCGACCTTTAAGGGGTGTGAGAGCCGGAGTCCACTTCGGCTCCCAACTCCCCGCCGCCGGCAGGGGTCTCCCTCTTGGTCCCTCCTAGTCACCTGCCAGTCGCCTGGCGCCCAAAGTAGGGGAAAGGGCAAACCAGGGTGCCCTGAGGATGAAACTAGGGGAAAGGCATCGGATGCGCCCTCCCCTGTTCCGCTTTGCTCTTTCTGGCACTTCGGAATCCCTTTCCCCGGCCTCGTTAACCATCCCTTTCCCCAGGCGGCTGTGGACCAGTCTGATTCCCAGCCTTCTGCGGCTTCGACCAGGGAAAAACGGGCCAACTCGGTACGTGGCTCCGAGCTGTAGAGGATATAAGCCAGGGGCAGACCCACCCCACACTGTTCCCTGATACCCCCTCTCTTCTCCCTGCGCAGGTATCTAAGTCCTTTGCTGTGGGGACGTTCAAGGGCCAGCTCACCACCGACCAGGTGTTTCCATACCCATCTGGTAAGGAAATGAGGCAGAGCCGGGAGGGGGCGGGCAGCTTCCCCTGACCGCCTGGCCTGACCTGCTCTGCCTTCCCGCCTCTTCAACCACCGCAGTGCTCAACGAGGACCAGACACAGTTTCTCAAAGAGCTGGTGGGGCCCGTGACCCGATTCTTTGAGGTGAGCAATGCCAGCCTGAGGAATAGAGGGCGTGGTTCCCGATGGAGAGAGGTTAAGGAGCCTTATTAAAAGGAGCTTGGAGGTGAGATCCTGTGCCTTCCCCAGGAGGTGAACGATGCTGCCAAGAACGACATGCTGGAAAGAGTGGAGGAGACCACCATGCAGGGTCTCAAGGAGTTGGGGGCCTTTGGTCTGCAAGTACCCAATGAACTGGGTGGTGTGGGCCTCTGCAACACCCAGGTGAGGGAGTCCCCCCAGTCACCTCCTGTGTCCGAGTCTTCTACTTTCTTGCTCCTGGGGCAAAGGTCTCTGCCATGAGCTGCCCTGGGGGCCCTTGGGATGTTTCTTAATACGAAACTCCTTGCAATTCCCAAGGGCCGTGGACCTCACCCAAGTTCCCAAGTCCTAAGGGTATCTCGAATGTGGGGATTGCCTGAGGATATGGTAGGGTGCTTGCCTCCCACCAAGACCTAGAACAGACCTGCCAGTGTCCTCTGCCATTGGCCCACTTGCTCCATCTACTCACTTTGTAGGGACATCCAAGTTGGGCTCTTTCCTGCTGCCCATGCTTCCGTTAAGGGCTGGTCCCCATTTAGCCAATTACAGCCCCCAATGCCTGTTTCCCCTCCAGTACGCCCGATTGGTGGAGATCGTGGGCATGTATGACCTTGGCGTGGGCATCGTCCTGGGGGCCCATCAGAGCATCGGTTTCAAAGGCATCCTGCTCTTCGGCACAAAGGCCCAGAAAGAAAAATACCTCCCCCAATTGGCATCTGGTGAGGCAGCCGTAGGAGAGCCAGAGATCAGGGCTTGGCCGATTAGGCCAGCCGTACTTAGATCACCGCATAGCTGAGTGTGTTGGGGGGGGGGGGGGGGGGGGGGGGCGGTCAGGGAGATTCTGGGAAAGACATTCAGAAGTCACTGAATATCGCCAGAGGCCTTAAAGGGGGATGGTTGTGCTCCAGGGGTGGGTGGTGGCACCAAAGTGCCTTCCGTGCCCATCAGAACCCAGGGTAAAGGAGCGCTCTCTCCAACAGGGGAGACTATAGCTGCTTTCTGTCTAACTGAGCCCTCCAGTGGATCAGATGCAGCGTCCATCCGATCCTCAGCTGTGCCCAGCCCCTGTGGAAAATACTATACGCTCAACGGAAGCAAGATTTGGATCAGGCACTCTTCCATTTCTCCCTCCTCTCCACCCTCTGCCCAACCCAGGCCCCACTGCTCCATCCTCCGTGCCCTGACTGCCTCTCGTTTTTCCACAGTAACGGGGGCCTGGCAGACATCTTCACGGTCTTTGCCAAGACACCAGTTACAGACACAGCCACGGGTGCTGTGAAGGAGAAGATCACAGCTTTTGTGGTGGAGAGGAGCTTTGGCGGTGTCACCCAGTGAGTGGACTGGGGTGGAAGAGGGTGAGCCAGGGAGCTGGCAGTACCGAGTTCCAGGGCAGACGGGTGCCATGGGTCACCCCGGGGATGTGTGCAAAAGCCAGAGCATCTGGACAGCGTGTTCCCTCCGGGCCTAGTATGTAGGAAACTGATCTCAAGTTTGGCTCCACCAACCATTGACCCCAGAGCGCAGCAGCAGGATAAAGCCAGGCTGCCTCAGCCCTCTGGGTATGCCGGGGAATGCTGCCTGCACCTCTTGCGGGCTGGCTCATAAGGAATGAAGGACTAATTCCCCCTCACCCCAATGGCAATTTCTCCATCCTGTCACAGTGGGCCCCCTGAGAAGAAGATGGGCATCAAAGCCTCAAACACAGCAGAGGTGTACTTTGACGGAGTACGGGTGCCAGCAGAGAACGTACTGGGGGAGGTGGGGGGCGGCTTCAAGGTCGCCATGCATATTCTCAACAACGGAAGGTTTGGCATGGCTGCAGCCCTGGCAGGCACCATGAAAGGCATCATTGCTAAGGCGGTGAGTACCTTGTCTGTCCCAGGCCAGCCTGAATCTAAGCCTAAGTCATACTGTCTCCCTTTTAATGTGTCCCTGTCCCCTGCAGGCCCTCCCTCCACATGAGACCCCTCCCCACCAGCAGATCGCTTAGGTCTCCATCCATCCTGGACTGACTCTTGACTGTGGCCAAAGCCCAGCCCTCCCAGTGCAGCCCAGCCCCTCTCCCAGAAAGAGGAGACTAGAGAACCATAGTGGGACACACGTGTCCTCTTCCAGGTGGATCATGCTGCTAATCGTACCCAGTTTGGGGAGAAAATTCACAACTTTGGGCTGATCCAGGAGAAGCTGGCCAGGATGGCTATGCTGCAGTATGTGACTGAGGTGAGGGCCGCCCCCTGTCCCCAGAGCCCTTCTTCCCAGACGGGTCAGACTATAACCCCCAGCAGCACCTGGGGCAGTGGGTCTCCAGCTTTACACCAATGCCCTAGGGGATGCGGGGAGGCATAGCCAGCTCAGCTTCTGCAAGACAGGGAGAGCCATGCTGCTCCACCAAGGTGCTTCCAGAGGTCCGTGAAGTGTAGTCTACCCCATCCCACCTTCACCTCCTCACCCCTTCCAAGAAGTCAAATGCCTGAAAGCCCCTGATGAACTGACCAGGGGACCAAATACTCGGATGTGCCTAACCCATGGCACTGGAAGGTGAAGGGAAGGGCCAAAGGCCAAGGCAGACCTGGTCTTGTAAGATCTGGGTGACCAGGTTGAGTCTGATGCAGCCTTTTTCCATTTCCCTTCCTATGTCCCAACCTTAGTCCATGGCGTACATGGTGAGTGCCAACATGGACCAGGGATCCACGGACTTCCAGATAGAGGCTGCCATCAGCAAAATCTTTGGCTCGGTGAGGTCCCAGGCCTGTGGGGAGGGAAAGCCAGGTTTGGGAGCTTGGCTCCAAAAGCAATCTTGGGTGTTTCTGTCCCTAGGAGGCAGCCTGGAAGGTGACAGATGAGTGCATCCAAATCATGGGGGGCATGGGCTTCATGAAGGTACAGATGCTTCTCTGCCGGGGTGGCTGCAGGGACAGGAGGAGGCAGGCGCATCCCAGCAGGGACGCGTGATCTGTCTTCCCCTGCGGTAGGAGCCTGGGGTAGAGCGTGTGCTCCGAGATCTTCGCATCTTCCGGATCTTTGAGGGGACAAATGACATTCTTCGGCTGTTTGTGGCTCTGCAAGGCTGCATGGTAAGAGGGAGGAGAATCAGGGGGAGTTGGTGGGGAGGACAGTGAGTCCTGACTATGGGGCCCTCCTCCCCCACAGGACAAAGGGAAGGAACTCTCTGGGCTTGGCAATGCTCTAAAGAACCCTTTTGGCAATGCAGGCCTCCTGCTAGGAGAGGCAGGCAAACAGCTGAGGCGGTAAGCTTAGAGACCAGGGCGTGGTGGGGCGGGTCGGTGCATGGCAACTAACCAGTCACCCTCTGGCTTCCTCTTAAGGCGGGCAGGGCTGGGCAGTGGCCTGAGTCTCAGCGGCATCATCCACCAGGAACTGAGTCGGAGCGGTGAGCTGGTACGTTAGCAGTCAAGGTGGAGGGGCAGCCTGCATCAGAAGCTGAGGGGCCGGGATCGGGCCTCATCTCACCCCGGGTGCCATCTCGTCTCCTCAGGCAGTGCAGGCTCTGGAGCAGTTTGCCACCGTGGTGGAGGCCAAGCTGATAAAGCACAAGAAGGATATCATCAGTGAGTGAGCTCGACCTCGTTCCCGCCCCCACTTTCCCTCTCCCTCCTCCTAACCCCACCCCTCAACCCATCTACCTGGCAGATGAACAGTTTTTGCTGCAGCGTTTGGCGGACAGTGCCATTGACCTCTACGCCATGGTGGTGGTTCTGTCCAGGTGAGGAGGCAGTGGGGGAGGCCTGAGTCACAGTGGCGGGTGGGGGGGGTCCCTGGGCCAGGGTCACAGCCCAGATGTTTTTTTTCTCCTGCTTCCCACTAGGGCCTCAAGATCCCTGAGTGAAGGCCACCCCACAGCCCAGCATGAGAAAATGCTCTGTGACAGCTGGTGTATCGAGGTGAGATCCAGAGTTACTAAGCACAGGGGGCTGGAGGGGATTGAGGGACAGGTCTGAACCCCCTCCTTCCCCAGGCTGCAGCCCGGATCCGGGAGAACATGACTGCTCTGCAGTCTGACCCCCAGCAGCAGGAGCTCTTCCGTAACTTCAAAAGCATCTCCAAGGCCCTGGTGGAGCGGGGCGGCGTGGTCACCAGCAATCCCCTTGGTTTCTGAGTACTCTCAATTAGAGCCTGGCCCCAAATGTGCCTTTTCTCAAGCCAAAGCCCAGACCCCTCTCCTGCCCATCCTGGTTCTATCTTGAAGGGGGCCCCGGCCCATGACTGTCCCTGCTCTCAGAGGGAGCACTTACTGCCTCACAAATAAAGTTTCTAACAAGTCACACTCTGCAACTGTATCTCTGTCCTTTCCCTTGCTAACTGCCTCCCTCCCAAAGAAAGGAGCCAGAGGCGTGGGGAGTTTGCCCCTATTGCTTTATTTAGTGTTTTATACAAGTGACTAAAATAAATAGAGTAACAAAAGCAGCTACATGGCCCCCAATACCAACTACCCCAGCTTCCTTTGACAGCTGTCTAGGGGAACCAACCCCCTTCCACGTCCCAGAGTACCACTGACCACCCTCCCACCCTGCTCAGGATGGAGCTGACTGGGCGAACGGATAAGGAGGTCACACTTAGGGGTTAGAAGGAGGGGCCCAGGAGACAAGAATTCTTCATATAAAAGAAAAATTATCTACTAAAAAAATAGTTCCCAAAATGTAAGAAAATCTATTTTAACCCCCCAAAAGGCTTATAAAAAACAATAAAGGTAAAAATAAGGTCCCTTGTTGAACCCCAAAGAAAGCAGGAGGAACCAGGCACTGCTGGAAAGTCACAGTGGCAATAACCTCACAGCAGACAGCAGCCCACAGGACAGGCTGAGTCCAAGCACCAGAGGAGTGATGAGCACATGACTGACAAGACATCCAATCACAGGACAGGAGCACCAAACAGGGACAGCCGATCCAACGTGGCCCCACCATGGGCTCTACATGACATCCACAAAGAACTCACTGGGGTTGCCCATGGCCATGTGGAAGCTTTGGCGGCTTGCGGTCAACTCTGGGGGCACAGAGCCCAGGTCTCGGACTGGAGGGGCCCCTGGAGGCTGCACTGCTGGAGGGACAGGGGGTGGGGGCGGCGGCATCATGACCACCATCATGGGGTTATAAGGGAGGGCCATACCAGGAGGTGGGCCATAGGGATGCAGCCCTGGGTGGGCGCGAAGATTGGGAGCACCCCCTGATGAGCCCCTGGATGGGGGAGGGCCCCCATCACCAGTCCCACCAGGTTCCCCGCCCCGCCTAAGGCTGCTGCCCCGGCTGGAGGGCTCAGACTCACTGCCACTGCCGGACTTGGACTCAGGGGCCCGATCCTCAGGCCTCCCCGTGCGCCCCGCCCCCCCATCGCTTCGCGTCGACCCACTGCTCCGGCTCCCTGTGGGGGGAGAGGGGATAGGAGCGACTGAGCCACAGCCCAGGTCCTTTGGCCTCCCCAGTCCCTGCTCCAGCCTCTGATCCCTGGCTTCGCCTTGGCCCCCACATCCAGACCCAGCTATGTGGGAATCTGTTGGCAACTTACCCTCGCTGTGCTGGCTGCTGGCACTGCCTCCGCCGTAGGTGTAGGATGAGAGCTCGTGGTAGGGTGGGGGCTGAGGACTGTATGGGTGTGGGGCTGGGTACTGGTATGAGAAAGTGGGCAGCAGGGGCCACGGGGTGGCCCCAGGCAGAGGAGCCAAGGTGTCCTGGTCCGAAGCGCCACTGGAGCCATCATTGTCATTAAGAGAAAGGTTGACTAGGTCTGGAAGGCAGAGAAGAGACCAAGGGTCACTGCTTTGAGAAGCCAGGATGCCAAGACAACGGTTTCTCCACAACCATCTGTGGCAGGGGTTAACAGGAGGGCTTCTCATAGGGAATGTCCCACCTGCCACAGCCGTCAGGGCAGGAACACGGCCAGGGCCACCCTTAGTGCCATGTCTCTCCTCCCCAGCAGACACAACCCTGAGCCTGCGCACAGTTCATCCAGCACAACAGGGGTGGATGTCAACCCCCACACCTGTCATCAGCCAGTACAAGGACCAGTGAAGGACACGTGCTGCTCAGCATCCACCAGCAGTCCCGGCTGGTTTCTGGGCTAGGCCTGGGACTGGAGACTCAGGACAAGGCTGCCAGGGCCGCTCTACCTGGGCTGGGACAGGGGCACTCACAGCTCTCACAGCCACCACTGAGGTCTCCGAAGACGTAATAGCACTGCTCAGAGAAGGTGATCTTGTTCACAGTGTGCCGGATGAGGCCTGCCTTGAGCAGCCCGCTGGCATACTTTCGGGCCTCCCGCCGCTCGGGAAAGCCCTCCACATGATGGTACAGCCAGTCCACCACATCCGAGCCTGGATTGTGGAAGGCAGAAAAAGGCCTCAAATTCTTCTCTCCAGCTTCCACCCCCTCTTCCAAGTTCTGGCCTCCTCCTCTTCCTCCCCCCATACCACCTGCCCAGAGCCCAGCCATACCCAAGAAGGCGTTAGGGATGGTGATCTTGAGCCACATGCGGTCCCGAACTTCCAGTCCCGATTCTGGAGCGGCCATGGCCTTGGTCACAGACGCCATGTCTGTGTGGATGGAGAGGCCCCGGCCCTCACAGCCTGATAGAGGACAATCAGGGAGTCAGAGTTAGGACCAAGGCCCACGGAGCAGTGGCGTCACACCACACCAGGTGGCCTTCCAGGGAGCGAGGATGAGATGGCCCAGGGGGCTCACCATCAGGAAGAGAGGACCCAGAGGTGATGGTACTCATGGACGAGGAGCCAGGATAAGCTGGGAAGGTGCCAGTCAGCGCAGCAGAGTGTGAGACCCAGGCAGCAGGATCGATCGGCTGGATGGGCTCATCTGCAACAGCAAAGGCCACCAGGATGGTCACCTCTCAGCCACAGAGAGCCACCCCCGTCCCTGACTCAGACTCCTGTTCCAGCTCCGCCATGCCCCTCTATCGCTCCACTCCCTGTAGCGTGGAGGCCAAGAGTACCCACTCCTGCCCTGTCCTCCTAGCTGTAGGACCCCTGAGCATCACTCACTTCGGGGGAGAGTGAAGTAGGCCTGGGGAGAGGGATCCCAGCACTTGGCCACCGTCAGCACGATGGGGCTGTGGGGAAGAGAAGGTCAGTCAAGTGGGGGTAAGGGCAGAGGCCTGAGAAGAGGGGAGGCCTGGAATGAGAATGGGTGAAGGACAGAAAGAGGGAAAGAGGAAAGACCACAGGCACGACTGGGCCTGAGAAAGTGACAGTGAAAGGCTCTACAATAAGGGTGACTAACACAGGTCACTCTTAAAAACATACTGCTGAGTAATTTAAGAGAGAACACACTGCACGATCCCACTCAGAGAAAGTCCAAAAGCAGGTAAAACTAAAGTGTGTTGTTCAAAGACATGTGCATGGCCAGTAAAATGAGGGCCAAGCAAACTATTGTGGTGATGACAAAAGAATCAAGAGACTGGTTACCTCTGGGAGAAAGAGATGGGAGGGAGCAGGAAGGCACACTAGGGGAACCCTTTGGGGGTCATCAAACTTCTAGGTCATGACATAGGTGATGGGGATATGGCCACTCATTCACCCCAGACTCACTGCATTAGGCATTTTTGTTTTATGAACTTTCTGACCAGCTCTATGTTTCCCCACTCTGTATCATGACAAAACAAAAAAAAAAAAAAAAAACACCTGAAAAGGCAAAGAAAGAGAACTGAGGACTTGGACCAGCTCACAGGCTCACCCTGGCTTGTGCACGATGTCCCTCAGCACCCGCACTGCATCATCGTTGCTCATGTTCTCAAAGTTCATGTCGTTCACCTGGCAGGAGGGACAGTGGGTCAAAGGCAAGAGAGAGGGGCTGAGAGCGCTGGCCAAGTCAGTGCATGACCCTGCTCCAGCTCACCTGCAAAAGCATGTCCCCGGGCTCGATGCGCCCATCGGCCGCCACAGCCCCACCCTTCATGATGGAGCCAATGTAGATGCCACCGTCTCCCCTCTCATTGCTCTGGCCCACGATAGAGATGCCCAGGAAGTTGTACTTTTCTGTGGAGGGAGGCCAGGTGATGAGGGGAAGCGCCAGCTGCATGCCCCCCAGGGACCCTGGAGACCAGATCCTCCCGGCCCCTCCATACCCATGTTGAGCGTGACTGTGATGATGTTGAGAGACATGGTGGAATCGGTGACGCTGCTGAAGGACGAGGCCTGTGATGGGCAAAGGGGAAGGAGTGGGACTGCCTCTAACACCCCGGGACAAGCCCGAACCCCCAACTTCCCCAAGGGAGGTCCAGCTGACCCACAAGAAGCCCCTCACCCTCTCCAGGCGGGGTGGCCGCTGTTTCCTCCGCCGCCGGTGGCGCTTGAGGAGGCGGGAGGCGCTGCTCTGCTCCGTGGAGCTGCTGAACCTGCTGGGAGGTCGGGCAGTGGTCGTGGGGCCAAAGGAAAGGACGGGAAGGGCGGCTAGTGCCCTGGGGAGGCCTGAGGAGCCTCACCTGCTCATGGTGTCATCCTCGTCCGAGTCCCCGAGGCTGGTGCTCTCCAGCTCACTGGTCATGAGGGTGGAGGAGCTCTCATACCCCGCCAGGTGGCGCTCCAGCCTGGAGGGGCCGCTGGGTCTGTGGCCCCCCGCTAAGGAGGAAGAGGCACCTCAGGAATCGCTCCTCATGGCATCTGGCCCAGATGCTTCCCTTTGGTAGGAGCCAACCCCTCCCCAGCTCCCGCTCTAGCCGGCCTCCAGGCCCGGTCCCCCTCACCGCCATGCTCACTGCTGTCTCGCCTGCGAGGCCGCTCCCGCCTCAGAGACACCACTGACTCTGTTTCTGTCTCAGGCTCCAGGTTTTCCCGGCTGCTGGACACGTTAGGGCTAGTTGGGCAGAGAGGGTTCCCGACCCACATCAGTGGGACAGGGCCCCAAACCCTTGGCTTCCCTTCCCATGGGGCTTGGATTCCCTCCTCATCTCCCTCCCCTAGATGCAAGAATCCCAAGGACTCACTGGAAAGATGGAGGCCTGGAGTCCCCAATGCCACTGGTCCTCTCTGGTGGCAGAGGGGGCAGAGGTGGGGGTGGAGGTGCCAGGTCTGTCCGAGGCTCGTGGGCTGGGGGCGCCACCTCAGGTTGGGGGTTATCTGATGACACTAGCTAGAAAGGTACAAGTGATTGAAAAAAAAAAAAAAAAACACAGCTCAATAGGGAAGTGAAGGCCTATGAGGTGGGAGTAAGGGAAAGAACTAGAAAAGGCAACAGGGCCTAAGAGAACCTGGAGAAAAGCACACAGAAAAAAAGCAGCAGCAAGTGTTAGAGGCTCCAGAAAGAAAAGGCTGAGAGGCTCTAACTGGCTGGCTCCCCAAACAGCTAAGCAGGATGGGAACTTCCCAACTGTCCATTGGTTAGGAATTGGCGCTTTCACTCTCAAGGCGGGGTTCAATCCCCAGTTGGGAGAGCCACATGGTGCACAGCCAAACACAAAGAAACAGACAGGTAAGGAAGCAAACAATCAGATTCCAGCAGCTGAGATGGGATGTGGGCACAGGCTGAGGCTTGGAGGAGCTGGGTAGTGCCAGAGGGACTGGTCCTCAAAGCCAGGCCGCTTACCCAGGATACTACCCTTCCGTTGAAGCAGGGAAGGCGGGCATTGTCATCTGAAATCTCTTCCTTCACCACCCTGCCGAGAGATAACAGTCAGTGAAACTGGAGCAGCTCTCCCCACTCCCACCTGCATCTGAAGTTTCTCCCAATCTTCATCCAGCTCAAGGATGTTGATTTCCTCCTACTACGGCAAATCCTCTTCTCTGACATTGAGACACTTCACTCTTACATCCAAGAACTCACCAAACTGAATTCCTTTTCCTTATTTCTCCTTCTCTCCCCAGTTCATCCTTGGGCTCAGCGCTGTTCCAGAGCCTTCCAAGAGTCTGATTCAAACCTCTCAGCCCAATTTCAAAGGCCTTCCCCTAAGGCTGCCCTAACTGCCCCAAATATCTAACCTCAGAAGCCTCACAGGCAGCCTACCTCCAACTCCCACCCCATTTCACACACAACTGCCCCACAAAGGCTTTGTGGTCCTCGTCTATGTCTCTAATCTTATGTTTTCCTTAGTTTTCTCTAACTCATTTCCAGATGGATGTTCAAATGTACTGTCATCTAGTAAAAACACCCAATTTTTACACAGAGAATGGTACTTAGTAAACTGAGCTCCTAAGGAGCGGTGAAGCCCAGATCCCCGTTCCTCTGTGCCTCACCTGGCACAAACTCTGCATTAAGCAATTTGCTCCTTCTGACAGACCCCAAAGCCCAGTCCTGAGGGCGATCTCACCCATGGGTTCCTTCAATGGACCAAACTTGTTCCTTCTTTTCAACCACCACACGAAATCATCAGTGCCAATTTTGTTCAACACCAAGTCCCTGACCACACAGCAAAGTACCTGATGCGCTAACAAATACCTGTTGGGTAAACTAATAAACAGTGACTACGAGACATTCTACCCTGAACAGATTCTCACACACATTCACCCCCAAAATTACGACCTCCTGTCTAATTAACCCTTTAGCCTAATATGATTCTAGGACCCTGAATATATGTCAACTCAATCCCATCTATTATTAATGTGACGACACAGCCCAGTCACTACCAATCTGTCTCAGCGTAACAGTTGTATTCTTCACAACATAATCCAGTCTCAACACAGTCCAACCTGCCAGTGATTTTATCCTGTATCGTTGTAGCCTAGTTGAAGAAGTAGACTTAATGCTTATAAAGACAATGACCATTCACCAAGAACATACATACCATGCACTTGTGCTAAGCATTTTACTCTGGTTAACTGCTTCAGAGACGAAATCAATGAATAGAGCTAAATGCCCCAGGTTATATAGTGCTGACAAACAGAAGAACCTTGAATTTCAATACAGGGTAGCTCCCAAGACAGTACCACCATCCCAATGTCAAAGTCTTTCTAAGTAAAGTCCAGTCTGTTCAGCTTTCCTAGAATCCAGGCTATCCCAGCCTAAGCCAGCCTCCCTTCAAGAGCTGGGATTGAGGACAAAGAGTACAGTCCTAAAGGTATAAAACACAAAAGGGCCTACACAAAAGGGCCTACGCTGAATTATTTAAGGTTACAGACTATCCCAAATTATCCAGGATAGCCCAAAACTATTCTAGTATACGCTAGATTTTCCCCACACGCAGCTGTCTACACCAGTATAGACTAGAATATCCCAATACAGCTGTCTGTACTAACATAGACATGATCAGCCCTGTGTACCCCTATATTGAGTATCCCAAAAAAATACTAGGCCCCCAAAGAAACAAAGATCAATCAACAGAACACAGTGCAGACCATAACGGCAGCCCAATACAGCAGACTGCCTTAGTACAGACTACAATATCCCTCAAACAATCCTGTCTGCCTTAGCATCAGAGAGAACATCCCAAATTGGCCCAGTATAGCCCAGTTGACACCAGCAGGTTCCGCAATATTCCTCCACAACCTGTGTGGCACAGGACTGCTCACAATGTAGTTACCAGAGAATACATCAACCTATCTCATCGCTGTCCAGAACACCCGAAAATAAACCAGTGTGCCCCAGCCTACTCCAGTATAGCCTAATCTTCTTATAATCTGGTTTAGCATTGCCCAGTCTGTCCTCCTACAGCTCCGTGCGCCTCAATCTATCCAAACAAAACGTTGCCCGTCCTGGGATAACCAAGCTACCCCAGCACAGTAAAATCCGCTCCACTAGTGCCCAGAAAACCCCAGCATGTCCCAAACTAGCCCGGTACCCCTCAATATCACCCACTCCACAAAAGCACAGCGCCCATCCATCCTGGTCTAGGCCTCGCGCTCACCCGAAATCCTGATCCATAGACTTGAAAAAGTACTTGGCGCCCGCGGGCCGCTGCAAAACGCTCTTGAAATCGCCGAGGGTGATGCGCTCGGCGGGGACGGGGATCTTCACCAGGTAGGGAGTCTCTTCTTCATCCAGGTGGTAAATCACCTTCGTCTCCCCAACACCACCGCCCCCCGCGCCGCTGCCCGCCATGGTCTCGCCCGCGCGCTCCCGGGCTCCGCCGCCCACCCAAAGGGGCTGTTCGCCCCCGCCGCGCCTGCGCACTCCCGCGAACCGACGCGCGCGAGCACCAGGGACCGACCTAGCGCCAGAGAGGTGCGAAAGGGAGGAAGGCGGGGGTCAGCGGGGTGGCGGCGGCGAGAGGGGGGCGGGCAGTGGGGTGCTACCCAAAGCCGCGGGCTCCGCCGCCGCCGCCTTCGCGAGTGCCCTCCAGCGCCCCGCCCAACTCTCCCCACGTCACGTGATCAGAACCGACCCACCCCCCCTCGAAACGCCTCCACCACGTGAGCCTCTCTTGGTCACGTGACCTCTCGGCCCCGCCTAGCACCCCCGCCACATGATTGCTGCTTTCAGCAACGGTCTCCCAACCTTCTGCGGCTCCGCCTCCATGTGTGTCCCCACCCGCGTCCTCCGACTACCCTGATCAGGCTGGGCTCTGCCCTCAGGGGGCAAGTAAGCAATGCCTGCCCGCTTTATCCGCTCCAGCAGGGATCTCCAAGCAACTTTCATGCGTTGGAGCTAGCGTGTGGGAGATGTGGGTGGCAACTGGGGAGGTAGTGGTCCTTGACTGGGGATGAGGCAGGGCAAAGCCAATTGAGGTCATAGGGTTGGTGGGAAAGGCGCAGTCAGGTCATTTTTAGTAGAGAGGTGGGTTTCAGCCCCACCTCCAGCCAGCTTTTCCAAAGCCTCCCTCCCCAGCACGACAGTCAGTGAGGGCTATAAACATAGAAGAGCCCACTCTGCTTTATTTACAACACGCAGGCTGTCTGTACAAACAGCTGGCCAGTATTATTAAAAACAAGAGGTGAGGAATCGTCACCTTTCTGTTTTCCTTCCTCCCTCGGCCAAGCTCTGATTGGCACTCCACCTCTGAGCTGCCATGCTCAAAAGGGGAAGTCCTAAATTAAAAATACAACCGGTGTAGAATAAATGGGGAGTGAGATTGAAGAAAAGATGAGGGAGGGGAGTGCTATATTTACACTAGAGTTTTATAGACAACTGTCCCACTCCATCCCAGTTCCAACCCTGGCCCAGTGAGCAGTGGCAGGGACAGTTGAAGTGTCTAGGGACCCAGAGAGCCTCCCACCCGCAAATGCAATGAGTCCAAGGTTCAAGTCCACAAGGTGGGAAGGAAAGGTAAGGTAGGAAAACCACTCATTTCCAAACCAGTCTCCCTTGGGAATTTCTGCCTCGAAGTGGGACAACATCCCAGCTTCAGGGGACATGTTGACCCTGAGGTGCAGTTCCCAAGTCACGTTTCCATTTGAAGTTCCAGCCTGGAGATGGCATGTGTCAGGGCTCTCCAGATTTCGGAGGCCCCCCTAATCGCCGGGCCTCTGGCCGCAGTTCCTTGCATTTCTGGCAGTAAAAGAAGTCAGGGACATTGGTCTTCTTAATCTTAGCACAGGAGAGGTGGATCCACGTCCCACACAGGCTGCACTCAATCATGGGCCGGCCTGCAAAGGGCTTTCGGCAGTAACACGTGATCAGATCCCATGAATCATCACCTGGGAAAAAGAAGGTATGTTTGGTGTTTTGAGTTCTTGGATCCACACTACCCCAAGACCCATCAACCCAGCTGCCCCTGGGCAGCCCCAAACTTCTCACCTGATTCTACCATGATGTCCTCATCCATGACCCGCATCTCGCCTTCACTGGAGCTGGCATCTCCATCTTGGCTTGTTTCAGTGCTGCCCACCTCCTTGCTTTCACCGTCAGTGGGAGGGGCTCCTTCGGGGTGCACTGTGGCAGGGGGTCTAGGAGCCTCAGGTGTTGGTAGCACAGGGGCTGGGGCTTCCCCGCCTACCATCGCTGCCATCTCTTCCTCCTCCTCCTCCTCCTCCTCTTCCTCCTCCTCTTCAGAGTCTGTATCGCTGGGGGGTGCCCGGGGAGGCCCAGGAGGTGGGAGTCTATCCCCCCGCTCTGCCTTTTTCAACTTCCGCTTCTTGCTCTTCTTGATTCGAGACCTCTTTTCCCCATCCCCAGGAGCTGGGCGGGGCCTCCGAAGTACCCCAAAGCCTGCCCCCCCTCCTGGCCCCAACTTTCGGTTCTTTCGGTCCTTCTTTCGAGGAGGCTGGGAGAGGTCCCCCTGGGCAAGGGGCACTGGGGTGAGAGCAGCAGGGGGCCGGGAGGCATGTGTCAGAGACGTAGGGGACAGTGGAGATGCCATTTTGGGCCCATCTAGATCAAAGAGAGAGTCCTTGAGTTTCATCTTCTCCAGCAGAGTGGCACTATCAGGGGCCTGCAGACGAGGGAAAGTGGACCTTGGGGGTCCTGGCTGGGTGGGACCTGCTTGAGCCGCCCTTCTCTTGGATGACTTGGCTTTCTTAACAAAGGTCTGGATGGTTCTGAGATCTGAGGGGGCTGAGTCCCAGCCATCGCTATCTGCCGCACTCTCACCTCGCAGTGGAGAGCTGGAGCCGGAGGCTGGCCAGTCACTTTCCTTAAAGGACAGAAAAATCCAGGGTCAGGGGGGGGGCGGCCCAGCCTTATCTCAGCCTCTCTACATATCAAACTTAACTGACCAAAATATCCTTCCCAAACCATCAAATCTCACTGTATTCAGAAAACTTAATCACCATTCCAATTCCCCTCAGCATCTCCTCTTGAACACTTACTTCCATGTTACCCCTGCCCTCAAATTCTCACCATCTCCCCAACACCCACTGCCTTCACAACACTGCATCCCCTAGACCAGAGCAGTATTTCTTCAGCTGTTTCTGTACAGCTTCCTTTGTTACTATCTCCAGCTTCCTAACACTTATTCCAGAAGACCTTCCATTAAGAACACCCCAAAACCATTCACTGCACCCAAGCCACCTGTTAATCCCACTCCCACCAGAGATACTAGTTCTCCCACCAGATTTTCCATTTCCTAAAGTCTTTCACATGTAATTTCGATTGTCTATACAGTAACAAAGTCTCACAAGCTCAAGAGCTCCTCTACACCCCTAGGACACCACCCTCCAGTCAGTTGTCCTTCTGTCCCTACCTCCTTGCTAGGGGGGATGTAACCTGCATAAGCCAAAACAAAACTGCAAAATTTGTTGAAATCTTCAATTGTTCTCCGACGTTTCTCTGGTGGCTGTAACGAAGGAAATATCTATCACACAGAGTTTAAGAGAGGCATCTCCAAAGGCCTAGTCCCCCAAGTGAGGAATCGGGACAAGGTGGAGGGAGAGAGGAGAGGCCGGGGCGGAGGGGGAGGGCAGAGGGGGGGGGGGGTCGCGGCTGCAGTAATATTGGGGTGCAAAGGAATAGGAAACCTCACCTGAGTCTCTGGTTTAAGGGTCGGAGGTGGATCTGTAAAAGCAATAAAAGCTGAGTCAAGGCACGAGGAAAGAGTCGGTGTGAAACCCCACCTCTCAACCTTCGCAGTCCCAAGTGAACCCCCTCCACTCCCTGGTCCTTCAGCCAGGCGAGCAGGCCCCTAGTGGTGCTGGGCCCGCCCCTGCTCCCCCTTCCGCCCCGCGAGGGGCGGAGCCTGGGCGCGGCGCCCTCTCAGGCCTCGCTATAGCGCTCCCCTCCCCCCCACCCCACTCACGGTTTCTCTAGACTCCGAGCTCCTCGGCTCTCTCCGCGCCCCACCCCGCCATACCGCTCCCTGGACCGAGCCCGGGCTACCGCCTGCCCCTGTCCTTCACACGCGCTCAGTGCCCCGAGTTCCCACCCCGCCGCGCTCTACCGCCCCAGGCCCTCCGCGCCCGCACACGCCGCCCGCCGGCCCCAGGGTCCAGGATGACCACGCCGAACCGCTCCCCGCCCTCCGGCCCCTTCTACTCGAGCACGAGGCCCGGCGCGCCCCTCACCCCCCCCCCCCCCCCCCGCCCTCAAACACACACGGGCTCACACATCCAACGCCACTTCGCGGCCGGGACAGACCAGAGAGCTCTCACCCGGACGCGGCCCCACCTGCCCCCCCATGCCGCGCTCCCCACAATTTCAGCGTCCCTCCGCCCCCATCCGGGGCTTTGGCCCCTCCCCGTCTCAAGCTCCTCGGGCTCCCCGCCGGGCCCCCGGGCCCAGTTCCGAGCTCTCTTCGGCCTCCGCCCCCCCTCCGCCCCCGGACTCGCCACCAAGTCACTAGACTATGGACCCCTAAACTCTAGCCCCCACCACAGCTACACTGCCTCCCCAGCAACCCCAGCTGCCGCCGCCGTTGCCCGCCTCACCCTCCGCAACTCCCAGGCTCTAACCCTCGCCGACCAAACCCCCCCGTCCGGCGCAACTCGCCGGCCTTAAACCCCCACCCCGCCCCACCGCCCCCATAACTACCCTGCTCTCTTCCCTCCCCGGCTCCCTCTCCCCACAGCTACCCACCGGCGTAAGTCCCTCAGCCGCAGACAATGCCCAGGCCCCCTCTTCTCCCCACAACTATCTGCCCACCCCTCCAACAATCACCGGGCTACCTCCGGCGGCAACTACCGGGAGCTCCGGCACCACCGCCACAAACTCCCCCACCTCGGCGAACTACCGAGCTCCTCACTCAATCCTCTCCTACATCCTCTCTCCTCAACAACTCTCCGGCTCCCAAATTACCCTAACCTCTCAGTTTTAGGGCCCCAACCTGCCGGAGGCCCTTTCGGCCCCTAACCCTCGAAGCTCTGGTTTCCAGCTCCCACTCCCCCATCCCACCCCACCCCCTCTACACACACACAACGTCTGATCTCCAACTATCCCCGGCCCAGTCTCGCACTCCTCTTTCCTCCAAGGTCTCTCAACTCGTCCCTCTTCCACCTTCAGGGGCAGGCCCCCGACCCCCTCCCCGCGCTCCCCTGCTGGGCTCCGGGGCTCGACCTCCAAGATGAAGTTCTCCTGATGATAATGGCTCCCTCCTCCCAGTCGTCTCCCTCCCTTGGATTTCACTCCACTGGATCTCTCACGCCGGCACAAAGTCTGGCAAAGCGACATACATATGAGGACGGAGTCCTTTCACTAGCTCCCATACTCGAAAATCTCTTCCTTAATCCAAAAAGTTACGACACATTTGGATGTTTTATCTGAAGCAGGTGCTTTCGAACTTTATCCACAGGAACCCACTGTAAAAAACTTTAATAACCTCAGGACCCAATCCATATACACGTATATAAAACTTAACTTTCATGAAATGATATTCAGTATTCCATCCATCACAACAAAAGCACACTCTATATACACAAGGCAAGGCCCAACATAAGCAGAACAAACCAAAATATACTATTCCCTCTAACCTACTCTTTCCCCACCACTTGAAGAGAACAAAAGCGGGAGGGGAACAACACAAAGAAAAAAATCCACTTCAGCTTGGTGGTGGTTTCCTCTTTATTGATGTGCCTCCTACCTTCCCCCACAATTTCAGTCCCTTCCATCTACCCCCCAAAAAGAAGGTAGTGAAAAGAAAGGATTGTTGGGGCTCTGAGCCCCTTGGGCAGTTAGAAAGGGAACAGAAACCAAAACAATCACCAGATGTGACAGAGATTGACAATCAAGAAGTCTAAAGCAGAATGGGAAAGGTGGTAAAGAAAGGGGAAGAAAGAAAGAGGTATTAGAAGCCATCTCCCCCATTAACCCTTGTGTTAACAGGGTCTGGAGGAGTCGCAAACATTAGGAAGTGTAGGTCCTGAAGAAGGGAGGTGGTGTTTGAACCTCAAGGAGTAGGTCAAGGAAGGGGGGCCACCTCTTTCTTTGTAGAATGAGACCCCCCCCACCTTAGGGGCAGCAGCTTCACAGACCATAGACACTTTCATCACTGTAGGCAATGTATAGAAAGAAGTCTTCTTCATGGTGTTCCTGGGGTGAAGGCAGAAAATAACAGCGTTTAGGCATCTGGGCTTTAGTTACTTGAACCACCCACCACTGGGACACATTTTTCCACAACTATTCTTTTTGAAGACCCCAAACACCAGTGCTTTGACTCTCTCTCTCACTTGCTCCAGACCATAAGTGCTGGGCAGTATTATCCTATCCACAGTCTTGGACAATAAGATCTCAAACTATTCTCTACTGCCTTGGAACCCAGAGTGGCTGGAGGAGAGTCTGGACCACAGCAGTTACTCTGGCTCACTGCCCTGTCCAAATCCCTAAACCAGGACGATGCGGAAATCTTAAGGGTGAATATAAAATTGAGAGCTAAACAAGCCAGCTGGTCCAAGAACTGCTGACTTCAAACTTTCTGCCTCTCAGCGCTTCCAACTCCTCCCCAAAGCCTCCTCTACTTCCCAGGGACCATACCTGGTACAGCTGACCCATCGTGGCACTGGTGGGTGGAATGACGTTGTTGACGAAAAAAAACAAGGCATCCTCTGCTCGGAGATGAATTCGCTTCCGGATTAAGAAGTAGAACTGACCAACTGGCAAAGATAAAGTCTGAGATCACAAATACCCCTGCTACTCCATCAGAGACTGCACTTCCACCCCCAGGAAACAAATCTAGGTATCGGGTCAGGTTCCCACCTGTAAGATCAGAAGGCACCAGGTATTTCTTTTTGTCCAGGTCTCCTATCCGAGCTTTGGGAGCCTTTTCTACTATCACCTGTTAAAAGGAAGAAAAAAAATAGCAGACATTAGGTACACAGACGCACGGCTCCACCTGTTAAGAACTCAACATTCCTAGCACCCACACGTACCCCTGACTCATTTCTCTTTGTCTCTTAACACGCGGCGCAGCCCTGAGTAGGAATTATGACCCCATTGACTCTAATTCACCTAAACATCCAGGATCCCTGAATACGGCGTCATAAAAAACAATTATATTAATCAGACGAGGATGACTTATTCGGGCCAACCAGAGCTTCAATTTCAAAAACCCTATGTGAAGCTCAGACTGTCAAACGCCCCACAGCCTCCCACACGAACCCCAAGGTCTGTCTCTCGAGTCTACATCTCCTCACTTTCAGCTCTATTGGTACCCCATTCCTTTCACCTCCGGTCCCAGAAAGAGCGGTTTGGGGCTCGTTCCCAACGCCGCCACAACCGGTAGCCTGATGCCTGAGCTGTGGGTTCCGGACTCAAGCCCAGGCTGTGGCGTCAGTGCCGGCGCCAGCGCCCCGCGCCCTCGGCCCTGACTACTGTCCTCACCGGGACCCGGTCCGGGTATTTCTTTCGGATCTTCTCGCCCTCAGAGCGGCGCTTCTCGAACGGATGCTCCTCTTTATACACGAACTTCATCCTCCCGGGAACCGGGCTGGACCGGGCTGGGCTGAGGGAACCCGGGGGGGGCCGGGACGGGGGGCGGCGGCGGCGGCAGCGACGCGCGGGCGGATTTAGCCGACCGATCACCGGACTTGCGCCACTTCCCTATTCACCAACCCCCGCCCCCGGCCAACAGGGGCCTCCCAGGCTGCTACGTTACGCCAGTGGCGTAACTGCCCTAACGCCAGTAGCGCAGCGCCACCCACCTCCTCTCTCCCTGTTTGGAGAGACGCACTGGACGCTTAAGTTCCAGTAATAAGTAGACCAATAGTGACTGGAGAGGAGGTCTGAAAGGTAAGGACTACGTAAGCGCGGAAGAACACTGCTGCTGCTGTGTCCGAGTAAATCATGTGATCTCAAAGGGCGGAGCGTCACGTGGCGGGTGCGAGGAAGTAGAACCGGCTTGGGCTTGGGCTTGGGGAGGAGGGCCCCGGGGAGGTGGGAACGTGGGGCCGCGCAGCCCGTCGTGAGGCTGGGAGCCCGCCGCTCGAAGGAAGTGACTGCTTAGCTAGTACATGCCAGTCTTCCAGACAATGCCCGGCCTTTCTTGTCGTCGAGGTTTCTCCTCCTCTAATATTTCGTCCTACTGCACTGAAGCTCAAGTTCTCTCAGGACACAAAGCTGTCCTTTCACTCCCCGCCAGGGTGCCCATCCTGTCACTAAGACCCTTCCTGCCAGGGAACGCCAACACTCCCCTTCCCCCTACCCTTAGGGTCTACAGCAGGCTCTTCTCTCTCTGCCTAGTAGACAGGGTGGATGTGAACAAAAACCCCTCCCTCATTTCCCCAAACCCCAGAGAAGGACCTAGGGCAGCTTTGGTTTCAAAGTTATAATGCATGGTTTAAAAGAGGAAAGGAAAAAAAGAGAAAGCTGGTTACAGATCTAAGGGAATCTAGGAGGAAGGGCAAATAGAGGGAAAGTAAGGGAGGGGACAAGTTTGGGGGAAGTCCAGTGGCCCAAAATCCCAGTTTCCCACCCACAGCCCAGCCCTTGGAGTGAAGAATTAGATCAGTTTTGTACAAGAGTTTTTAAAAAATCAAATCACAACAAAGCTGTCTTGGCTTCTCTTTTGAGCCTCCCGGATTACCGAATGTCTGTCTCACTCTGGCCAGTCGTGTCTCTCCACCAGACACTGTTGCGGCTCTCCTAGGTCTCCGCTTATGTCCCAGTCTGGGCTTTCCAGGAGTGCGAACACGAAGTTAGAGTGAGGCTGCTTCAGAATCTGGCCCTTGTGTCCATCCAGACTCCGTAGGGAGTGCAAGACTCCCAGGGCAGAGAGGGGTGGGAGGGGCAGACCCTGCCCAGGCAGTCCTCACCGTTGGACAGGGCATCAGACGGCATCCCGAGGGCTCACCCTCCCCTTCCCCCCCACCCCAACTCAGGTGGAGGGGGAGCAGCTGTCACCAGAGCCTATGTTGGTGAAGGTTTCGGCTCAGCACAGAACGAACATCAGCGGTGAACCTGGGACGACAATAACTTGCATTGGTAGAGTCCTCATGGGGACAGCCTCCTCACACTAGTGCAAAGCAGCCTCACTGAAGACGTGGGACAGAAAGGACCACCATTTTCTCATGAAACTGAGGTTCAGTTTGCCCAAAACCCAATGGCTAAAGGTGAGGGGTTTTCTTAAGACCTAGGTTCAAAAATTATATTCTTAAGGGAAAAGAGATAAGTAAGTAAAACAGGACAAACTTTTATTTCTCTTTTGGGATCCCCTACCGCTCTTCTCCTCAGAAATCTAAGTGTCTAGCTTCCCTTACCTGAGGGCATCCAGCATTGGAAGCAGGTTGAGAAGGGCGGTATCACTGGGATCACTGAACCAGGATTTGATGGGGATGGCATTGTCTAGGATGGGTGAAAAGGCACATGAGAATAAAGGGTTCAGGAGAGAAAGGGTGTTTTCCCTTTTATTTGGGGGTGGTTACTTTAAAATACATAATCTCCCTCCCAAACTCAATGACCTAAGTAAAACCTTCTGTATTTATCTTCCAAAACAAAATTAAATTTTAATCATCATATCTCATACTAGGGTAAGGTTTCTAGTCAAACTTCCGCCTTGTGTCTTACCTAAAGCAAATTTAATATGAAAAATCTGATTTATGAAACAGATATGGGGCGGGCAGGAAACATTCTCATATGAAAGAGAAACAGCTTGCATCCTGACCTACTGTAAACCAGGGAATCCCAGCCCCATGCATTCAATATACCTCCTTAGAACCACTTTCTAGTCCTGCCAGACTCACTGCCTTCTCCCTTACCTGGATGGCTCCTGTAAGCCCCTGGGGAGTTATCCAGGATCACAATGCTGGAGAGGTCACTGTGGACCACAGAGAGGTCCTTGATGTAGCTGCCCAATTCCAAAGTGCAGTGCTGGAAGGCAGGGTGGGCTGGGCATCAAAAGGAGACTCTCCCTCTGTGATTGCTCCCCCAATCCCAACAATGCCCACAGGCAGCCAGTTCCCACAAAAGGAGATTATGTAGTACCCCCACACACACCCTCAGAAGGTCCCATTCCTGAGCAGTTGCCTCAAACTGAAGTCCCTCCCTGATGGCCAGCCTCCCCAGCCTCATTCTTAGGCTTAGATTCTAGTCCCTTACCTGTCTGTAGTATCTCCTCTTGAGAATGCTTCTGCTATTATCCAGTTTGTCTGCCACAGCAGAGCCATAAATCTCCATGCTTGCTGTGAACACCACCAACTCGTACCACTGGCTCACCTGAAATAGATTGGAGAAGAGGAAGCTGTCAGAAGAGGTGATTGTTCATTTGGACATACAGTTCCCTTTTACTAAGACTCCAGTGTAGACCTTAAGGCTTTTCAACAACACTGAATGTCTCTGAGGACACAAAATTTTGAAACTGTCTTCAGACTCCAAGTTTTAGGCATCATGCCTCCTTAAGATTCAGAGATGCAAGAACAAGAGAGCAGGAAGGCCACGAAAAAATAGAATTGCATCAGCACAATAAATGAACCCTAACTATGGAAAGCCATTCTCTGACCATCCAACAACCTCCCCTCTCCAAAACTGCCCCTGCCCATTTCGCCTGATCCCTTAATTCCTCCAAATCCTCTACATTCCCAGAGCCCTAAAACCATTCCTTCATCCCAGAACTGCCTTCAGCTTCTGCAAACTCACCACTTCCAAGAAAAAATCCACATGGGGCCTCTTATGTACAAAAAACCGGACGGGATGTTTGTCTATTACCACCTACGGAGGAACACAACAGGGCTGGAGAAATCCTAAGCACCTTCACCCAGGCCTCAAGGACACCCCCTACCCTCCCACTGCTTGCTCCCCTTTTTCAGGCTGCCCCCGGGGCCCAAGGACGGGGCCAGGGACAAGATACTCTGGGATTGGGAAAGAATCGGAGCAGAATTACAGACACAAGCTATTCCATCATTTCCTACCCCCACACACCTTGAGAATGAAGTCAGGAGGCGTTCCAGGCCGGACTGTGGGCCTCAGGACCCCATCGTGATGGGAGTGAATGAGTGTCTCATCCAGATCCAGCACCAGGATCTTCCTCTTCACCTGGCCTGAACCACAAGGGGAAGGGGTAACACCAACCTACCTCCAGCCAAGACTTTGAACCTCACCTAGGGTTCCTCCCAGCCAGCATACTCACTTAGCCGATTCCGAGACACAGGAGATAAGGGAAGGATGTCATATCGAACAGTTTGGTATTGAATTACCTAGGAATAGCAAGAGAGAGGGTTAAACCCTGGACAAGGAAATTTTCCCCACTAACAATAGGAAGCACGTGTTGAACATTTACTAAAAACTGAAGTGAAAGTCACTCAGTTGTATCTAACTCTTTGCAACCCCATGGGTACAGTCAATGAAATTCTTTAGGGCAGAATACTGGAGTGGTAGCCTTTCCCTTCTCCAGGGGATCTTCCCAACCCAGGGATGGAACCCAGGTCTCCTGTGTTGCAGGCAGATTCTTTACCAACTGAACCACAAAGGAAGCCCCTATAAATTGAGCATGGTATAATTTAGAGTTATTTCATGTAATCCTCAAAACAACCCTAATAATAATTACAACAACAATAATATCACCCATGTTGTAAGGATGAAGAAACCAAGGCTGAGAGAAGTTAAATAACCTAAAACCACACAGCTAGGAATTAGTGGTTTGCCCCTCCAATAAGAATGAAGACCACGAAAGCTTGGATTTTGTCTTGATCGTGGCTGTATTCCTAGAACACTATTGCAAGGGTGGTCACTCAACACTAGAATCAATGAAATGGTGGAGCCAGGATTGTACCCCTGCAGTCTGACCCAGGAACCTGTCTTGTTATCCACGATATTATCCTGCTACATGGAACAAAGAAATGCATGGCTCTCCCCACCTCCACCTCAAGAATTCTTTGTGACAACTCCCATCACCTCCTATTGGGAGCTGAGCGCCTCAGAATCCTTAGTGGACAGAGGGTAGGCGTCATGAGGGGAGGTCCTTGGGTCACTAAGGGGAACAGAGGATGAGGGAATCCAGGGGTTGTCAGGTCAGCTAAGTTCCTCTGGCTGGGGGCCACCAGGCCTATTTTAACCAGCCACCTGTCCATTTCTGTCTCTACTAGCCGAGTCACAAGCTGCAGAGAACCTCAGCCCTCTGAACAGCCTCCTTATCCTGGTACCCAGGGCAAGGCAGAGAACACGGGAAAGCCCCACTCACCAGGCAGACTGATCTAGATGGGCTGGTGCACATCTCTGCACCCAGAAAGCTGCTATTTTCTCCCCTAAAAGAAGGGGAAGCAAGGGGGATGCTCTCTGCAAGGCCAGGAAGAGTAAACAGCACCTAACATGGAAGGAAAACCCCAGGAGCTAGCCACACACGCATCTCAGCATCTCTGACCTCAGATTCTTCTTAGTTCCTAACCCTTGTCTTGGGGAAATAGCCCTGCCTAAAACCATGACCAGCCAGAAACAATCCTCACCCTAAATCAAAAAGTGAAAGTAGACTGATAAAGGAGACACTGAAGCCAAGGCCAGGCCCATTCCACCACTACCACTCAGGGCTGTCTGGAAATTCCTTGACCTAGGCAGCCCCTACCGGATTTTATTTCTTCCAGTTTTACTGAGTTATGCCAGAGTACAGACTGGAGATTCTTGACACCCCAACTCCCTGAGTCCTCCCCAGCCTCCTTCAGTGGATTCTCCCCAGCCTCCTTCAGTGGATTCTCCCCCATGGGGGTGAGAACACACAGCACATTTATTAAATTATGTTAGCCTAAGGAGCTTTGACCTTGGAGAAAAGCTATGGGGGAGGGAACCCAGAGATACACTCCACACAGTATCCCTCACAACGCTGGGGTCTCCTGGAAGAACAAGCATGCCCTCAAATTGAAGCCTTTACAATTGACAAGCACCGTCTTCTGATGAGGACACTCAAACTTTAATGTGCTCCCTTCTGCAACTAAAGATGACCATCATAAATGCATTTTTTATGCGTTTTTCAATCCCAGAGTCTTAATAAGCCCAAATATTCATACTCACACTATGAACTGGGTTTTCAGGACTTTTGGGGAAGAGTTCCCTTAATCTAAACCGCAGAGGCTTCTCCTGCACACCCAGGGCTTTTCCTAAACTCCCCTTCTTGTTTGTCACATACGCCCTCCCACCCACCCCCACCCTTGGCACAGGAGCCGGTATATTCCCTGTCTTAAGACCAAACACACACGGAGATTCCAAATAATAGAAGGGTCTTTGACTAGCCCACATCGATGGATCTGCTGCCATCAAACAGGTGTTCCCCGCCTCTCGGTTTCTTTAGCAACAACTCCAGCTTTCTTAAAGAGCGCCCCACCCACCACCCTGGCCCCCAAGAATTGCCAAACCCTTTTCCATCTAGCCCCCCTCCACCATCTCGGTTCTACTGCGATGGTCTTCCTTTTTCCCATCCCACCTCATACCCAGCTACGGGTGCTCTTAATTCTCTAGCGGTAGAAGCTGCCGCCAGGACTCGGTTCCTAGGCCCAAACAAGAGGCCCGACACTTTCCGAAAACCCTTGAGCACCGCTGACAGAGGTCCCCACCACCAACAGCGCCCATGCAAGGCTCACCGTGCGGATCTGCCTCCGCAAAAGGTAAATGAAGAAGCTCCAGAGCTTGGCGGCGAAGGCCACGAACGTGCGCAGCCCCAGCAGACACTGCGTCCGCATCATCCCGATGACCCCGGCACCGCCGGCCCCGGGGCCCCCGCGGCCCAGCTCCGCCAGCCCCCCGGGGGCAGCCCCCCGCCACCGGGAGGGGGAACGGGGGCCCCGAGTGGCAGAAGAGGCTGCAGAGAGGGGCACGGAGCGGGCGGCTTACAAAGCCACCCACGACGAGGGGAAAGCCCAGCGGAACGGGGAGCTGGGGGACAGGCGTGGGCAGCCCGCGGGGGCCCACATGGGCGGGGAGTGGCACCGACGGCTTCGCCGAGGTTGGGGGCCGAGACAGGTCGGGCTACCGAGGGGTCCTCCGAGACCAGGAGGGAAGGGGATGGAGAATTGGGGGAGGGGGCTATGGGGGAGGGGGCTAGGGAGAAGGAAGGGAGGGAGGGAGAAGGAAGGGGGAGGGAAGGGGGGGAAGAGGATGGTGGCCCGCTGCGCAGGCGCGCTAGGGGGCTGCCCGCGGGAAACGGGCGGGCGGGGGCAGCGGCGCGCGAAGGGCCGCGGAGGCGGTGGCGAACGGGCCGGGTGAGCCAAGGACCCAGGAAGAAGGGGAGGGGGAGCCGAAGGACGCGGATGGCTGGACCAGAGCGGCCTCCCCCTCCCCGAGGTCAGGGGCGCCTCAACCGATAGGGAGCGGGGCTGCAGCCTCTGCAGCTGGATTTCCCACTCTGACGGGCGCCATTTTACCGCCCAAAGCGCTCCCTCCTCTCTTCCCCCCTCCTCTTCCCCTCTGACACTACTTCCGGTGGTGACGTGTATTCGTTTCACCTGGACTAAAGTTCCCCCTAGTCGGTCTGTGGGGGTGGGGATAAGGAAAGTGGGGCGTGCTCCGAACAAGGCCCTAATATTGCGCATGCGCGGGGGCGATGGGGGGGCGGGGCCTGGAGCAAAGCAGGCCCGCCTTGAATTGCCTGGGCTGAGCGGAGTGACGTCACTTGTCCCCGAGGCTCAGACCGTCGGAAGGGCTCGCGCGGCCACCTCCCCCTCCCATGGACAACTGCCCCAACGGCTCTTTCCGCCCCGGTCACGGTAAAATTGTAAAGAGGGGCGTCGTCCCTACGTGTGTGTACCAGCACTCATGAGACACTGTTCCCCGTAAGCCTTCCTGAGATGGTGAACCTAATCACCTCTCACTCCAGACTATACCAGGTCTTAGTGGTGGGAGGGATGGTGGATGCCCCGCCCCTTTCATGTGGAGGGGCGGGGCAATGGTCAATGACGCCATCAGAGGGCGTCCGAAGAGGGACAGGATGCGTTTCGGAGATGCTGGAGTCGCTGTTGGCTTTTGGTGGCCTGGTGCTGCTTCGGGGTGAGGGTCGAAGGCACAGGGGCTTCGGAACAGGGCTCAAGGGGCGGAAGTGGAGAGGAGGGGCCATAGGTCACAAGCCAGGGATGGAGGTCTGGACCAATTGGTGAATGCGAAAACCTCAGTATTCTCAGGCTGTTTGTCATTCACTCTTTCCAGACTCCGTAGAGTGGGAGGGGCGTAGTCTTCTGAAGGCGCTTGTTAAGAAATCTGCGTTGTGGTGAGTATCCCGCAGCGTCTCGCCGTTCCATCCGGTAAGGGAGCCTGGGTCCCACTCTGACAGTCCCCCTCTTCTCTGCCTCAGTGGGGAGCAAGTCCACGTCCTGGGCTGTGAAGTGAGCAAAGAAGAATTTTGTGAAGGTTTTGACAACAGTATCAACAGCCGGTAAGTACAAATTGGAAGAAATTTAATTGGATTTGGGACTAATATTGCTGAGGAATTTTCCTTCCAGCAACAGGGAAAAAACTTGATATGTAGTAGTGTGAAAGTGTCAGTTGCCCAGTCGTGTCCGACTATTTGCGACCCCGTGGACTGTAGCCCAGGCTCCTCTGTCCATGGGATTTCCCAAGCAAGAATACTGGCGTGGGTTGCCATTCACTTCTCCAGAGGATCTTCCCCACCCAGGGATCGAACCCAGGTCTCCTGCTTTCAGGCCAGTTCTTTACCATCTGAGCCACCAGAGAAGCTTAAAGCCTAGTCGAGAGTTCATTGAATGGAAATGGGTTTTTCAAAGGAGGTAGGAATTAGTAAGTGGAATGATGAAGAGTAGTATCTGGAGAATCCAAAACAGGGACTACAGAAGATGAAAGGAATAGAGTAATAAAAGGCCGACAGTACAGGCTAGCATTAGAGGCTGCCATGGAGAATAAGAATAAACATGTTCTGCGTTTTGAGTTAATCAGAGTCTGGTGATCAACATACATCAGCACTAACTGCAGGCTACATAGGCATTTGTCCTACAAGCAGAAGGAACAGTTTATGCAAATTGGGGAGATATGGAAGCCATCTGGCTTCCCTGGTGGCTCAGTGGTAAAGAATCTCCCTACTGTCCAGATGCAGCAGAAGCCGCAGGTCCAGTCCCTTGGTCGGGAAGATCCCTTGGAGAAGGAAATGGCAGCCCACTCTAGTATACTTGCCTGGAAATCCCGTGGACAGAGGAGCCTGGTGGGCTACAGTCCATGGAGTCACAAAAGAGTCGGACACGACTTAGCGACTAAACAACATGGAAGCCATATTTGTTCGTGGGAGATGCAGGAGCTTCCTGAGGTCAGACAAAGAGCAGTACCTGATGATAGTGAAAAGTCTTACAGAGCACGAAAAGGAAAATTTGAAAGGAGAGGGATAACATCTGGCTGGTTAAGAAAAATTATTTTCTGGTCTGCGTAGTTAGCTGGATAATGGAAGTTTACATCTGCCCATCATACCTGTTAGAAAGACTCCACACTGTGGAGAATTTTACCATGATCTCTTTAGAGACCCTCTCAGCTGGTCAAAACCTGGGAAAGCCCTTCCTGGCGGGCCCTTGGAAGCCTTGAGGGCCCTGGATAAGAGGACAGGTTCTGGCCCTGCCACCATTGCTCTTGATTCTCTCAGCTGGCTGCTGCATCACCTTCCCTGCCCCACACTCTGCCAGACCCTGCACTCACTGAGCCGTCAGGATTCCTGCCCTGGTGAGGCTCCTCATTTGTTTCTTCCCCTCATACATTCCCCCTGCCAACCATGTGCCCCTTTCCACCCTAACAAGAAACATATCAGGGATCTCCAGTTGGGCCTTCTTCCATCACTTTGATCTTTATTCTATTTCTTGGTTGCTTCATAATGCTATCAATCACTTTCTTTTCCAAGTTTTTTTTTTTTCCTTTTATTCATTCATTCATTCAACAAATGTTAAATATATACATATACTGTGTTGGGTCCTTGCCTTCCAGGAGCTCAAAGTCCCATAAAGGGTACAGACTAGTAAACAAGCAATTTACTGGATAGTTTGATAAGGACCATGATGATAAAAGAACACGCACAGAGTACCTTAAGAAACGAATGTCTTAAAGAGCAAAGGGTCAGTCAGGCCAATTTGTCTAGCTGATAGCTCTGGGACTAGCCCTAAAGTACAGTGGGTCCTAGGATGGGCTTTAGAGTCAGATACCCAGCTCAGCACACAGCTGTGACATTGCTTCAGTTTCCTCTGTAAAAGTCAAGGGAGGATGGAGTTTATAGTATTAGGATGAACCACTTGAAACTGCTGTTGCTATAGGTCAGGTATGATCAGATGTTAGCAATTTCATACAGTTCAACCTAAAAATGCAAGTGTAGTGCCTGACACTAAATGCAGCTAAAAAGAGAGGGAAGATGGTAGGGGATCTAAGGCACCGACTGGAATTTTTGTCAAGTTCCAGACACTGCAGGTAGTTCAGTATACAAGAGATGAGGCTGAAAGCAAGTGGAGAAAAAATGTTGAAAGTGTGAGTTCCTTCCTGGAGGCCTTGAGGCGCTCCTGAGGATTGAGGTCAGAGCAGTGCCTTGGTTCGAAGTACGCTGGAATAAGAATGTGTATTAAAGAAGTCAGATCAGGGTGGTGAAACTGACCGAGGTCAGTCAGGATCTGGGCAGAGTTCTGAGAAGATGTGGGCCTTTTTTTTCCTCTTCACTGTTTGATCCCAGGCACCCCTGGAATGCTCCCTGCTGCCCTTCGTGCACCACATTTCTTGTCCCTCTGCAGGTGACAGCCCCCCAGGTGAGCGGGTGCGTGTGCTCGGCCTGCTGCATGAAGATCTTCACGGCCCAGGCCCTTTGGGAGCATTGAGCAGCCTTGCTCAGACCGAGGTGACCCTGAGCAGTACGATGGGCCAGGCATCGGCTCACATCCTCTATCGGAGGCCGAGACAGCACCCCACCCACCAGGTCAGGAGAAGCAGGGGACTGGAGGTTGGGGTCAGATAGAGGGAGAGCAGTAAAACAGATGATGTGATGGAGCACTTCCCTGGGCCCGCATCGTTGCAGCATTTCCCCCATTTTATCTCCTTTGTGAGAGGCCTTGTGAGGTAGATTGTTTTATTATCCTCGTTTTGTAGCCTGGAAAGCTCAAATCCTGTAAGGTTAACCAACAAAAGACACTGCCTTCCAGGAAATGGAAAAGGAGAAAAAGCCAAAAGTGGTCCCCGTGGAGGTTTGAGGGGCTGTGAGAGGTGGAATGCACGAGCCGGAAGAAGCCAGTCACATAGGTGGCTAGGAGCTGGAGTGGCAGGTCCTAGTTCTCTGGTTTGTTCAGTAAGATAGAAAAAACTTTCTTAACCCTATTCTTGCTTCTCCCCAGACTCAGTGGTTCTCCATCCTTCCTGACTTCAGCTTGGAGCTCCAAACGGAGCCGCCACTGGAATCCCAACCCCACTCAGATCCTCATACTCCCTCGGTACCTAAGAGAGCCAGGGTGGGCACAAGGGGATGGAATTTGGAGTCTGGAAAAAGGAGAGGGGGATAAAAACTGCAGATGTTGGGGGTGTGGGGTCAGAGATCCCAGGGATGGCACAGAGCAGCAGCATCTTCTGTACCTACAGGTGGACCCCACTACTCATTTGACTTTCAACCTTCACCTGTCCAAGAAGGAGAGAGAAGCCAAAGATAGCCTGACTCTGCCCTTCCAGTTCAGCTCGGAAAAGTAAGGTCGGGGCCTCAGTGCCCAAGCCCCTGAGTTGAGCCCAGCATTGGGCCTAAGAGGTGGGGCGACAGCAGGTTGTTGATTAACTTTTTCAACTTTATAGGGGCTGAAGTCCACCTCCAGAGTCAAGTCTGGGGAGTGGCTCTCTACCCACCCAAACCCCAGCAATGTCAAAGGACCTTGATGTCTCTTTTCTCTCCATTAGAGCCTTGGGTCCCAGCTCCACTGATGTCCCCAAAGTAATCTGGGCCTGGGCTGAGCCAGACCAGACCCCAGAGAAGTGGCCCTGTCTCCAGGTAGTAGCACTGGGAGGGCAGGAAGCTAGATGGTATGCCAGAGGCAGGTTAATAAGGGCTTAGTAGACACCTGTTGTTCTGTGCCCAGCATGTGGGCGGGTGAAGCAAGACTACACAGTATCCTTCCCCTCAAGCTGCTAAGAACTTAGGGTGTTACAAGAGCTGTCTAAGAGTATCCCTCCCTATACCAAGTGGTGCTACACAAGGTCAGACAAAGGGATTTAGACCAAGAAGACATGGAAGCCAGAGAGGGAGTGACTGTCATGCAGAAAGAGGGTGTCCAAACGTGACCCATTACCCACCCTCCCCAGCACCATTACTCCCCTTATCTCTCTTCAGACAGCAGGCTCTACTGCGCCCTGGGCTGGGCCAGGCTACCAGCCACATCTTCTATGAGCCAGATGCTTACGATGACCTGGATCAAGAAGACCCAGATGATGACCTAGATGTTTGACTGTCTAGGAGACTTAACTAGACTGCAGTTGGAGGGGAAGAGGAAGACGATGGGCCTGTAACCATCCTTCAGTTGTATGTGTTGGCCTTAGCCTGTCTCTGCTCCATCTTTGTTCCCTGTTTCTATGGAGGCCCTGCCCTGTGACCCATGAGCCAGGGAGCAGCTTCCAATGAGAAGAAAGTGGGCTGGAGGCATAAGAGAAAGTGACAGGATAGGAACACCACCTCCCCGCGAGCCTAATAAAATATTTAATTTTTTTATTAAAAGCCAAAGCTCTTTGGTTGCTATTTAAGCAAGAGTTGCAAGTGGACAGGACTGGAAGCTGGGAGTGGATGAGGGAAGCCAAGCACCTGAGTCGTTGCAGATGCCCTGAAGGGGATGGAAAAAAAGCCTACTTTCCAAAACATATTTTTATTACTGTACAAAAAGCACAACCTCCCTTTTTTTGTCCCCTCCCACCCACCCAACCCCCCAGGAAACTGTACATGGTGTGCTGGGCTGGAGTGACCGAAGGCTTCTGCTTGGCACCCTGCCCACAGGCTGAGCTCTGCCCCAGGTCCTTTCATAAGGAGGCGCCTGTAGGCTGCCAGGTTGGGGCAGAGGCGTCTCAGCTCACACATACTCCTTGGCAGAGTTGGGCTTAGGGTAGGAGCGAGGCGCACGGTATCCAGCTTTGCTCTCACTCCCAGGACAGGAGCAAGAGAGCAGTGCACCTCCCAGGAGGACCAGAGCAGACCCTGCCCAGCCAATGAAGATGGCAGGACCAAACTCATACCTGTGGAAAGAAGGGATTGGGGTCACGAACCCTGGTCTGCCTCTCCCGACCCCAGACCCCTTAGGAGGTAGGGCTCTCATACTTACTTAACATTCATGGGGACCAACGGGTTATAGAAATCTGAGACAATCTGATGGCCATACCAGGAGCAAGCAATCAAGGCAGCAAGACCTGGAGAAAAAATGAAGATTGAGGAACTGTGAGCCACCCCCCAAACCTGCACTGTGTCCACACTTACCCCTTCAGGATGGTTAAGAGAGTCCTTGGCCCCACCTTGGACCTGTGGCTCACCTGCCGAGATGAAAATGATGCCTCCGGTCATGGCTATCCGGGCCTTCTTCACTTTGTCGTCTCCCCCACAGTTTGTACACTTCATGCCCATCGTGGCCACGAAGGTGGCCAGGAAGCCCAGCACCAGAGAGACCACCATTAGGGCTCGAGTGGCCTGCAAGGGCGCTGCGGAAAAGGGGTAAGGATGCCATCCTTGCTGGAAATGACGGGGCGGCCCTCGGACCGCTTCAGGCCCCCAGTGCCGGGTCGGAGCCGGCGGATCCCGCCCCCTCCTGACTCGGTGGCTTCCCGCTCTGCCCCGCCCCCTCGGCTCTAGGATCCGCCCGGGGCGCCAGTGTTTCGATGAAACTGCCCCCGCGGAGGGGGAAGGGTGAAAGGGGACGTCGAAGAAAAACAGGTGGTGACCTAAGCCCCGGTAGCGGTGGCTGGAGCCCTGGCGCCGCCCGGAGCCCCGGCGCCGCCCGCAGTACCGGCTCTCGTCTCAGCTCTGACCCCACTATCGAGGCCACGGTTTGTGGCTTCGGCTAATCGGCCGATAAGATTAGAAAGCCGCAGGGGGCAGAAAGGGGGCGCGGCTCCTTGGCCCTCGGTTCGACCCCGCGGCCTCCAGCCCGCGCCGCCTTTTGTCCGAGAAAAGGGCTGGAGATGGCGGAGACCTTGGCCTCCTCGGGGGAGGGGGAGGGGAAGGACGCGCCCCAGGACTCAGCTTCCCATGAGCGGCTTGGACCGCTGGCCGCTCGGCCGGGAGATGAGGCCCGTCCGCGGGCGAAAGGGGGCTCAGCCGGACTCGCGCACGTGCAGCCCCAGGACCTCGGCCCTACCGCTTCCTCCTGTCCAGCTGCGCTCCCGGGCAACCCAGCGCATCGGGCCGTGGGGCCTCGAGCCCGGCCCCTCACCCACCCCGCGACCCCGGCTCTGGAGCATCCCCACCGTCGGTCCCGCGGTCTTACCCGACAGGGCGAGCACCGAGTCGTACATTTTGCAGCTCATCATGCCGGTGCTCTGCGTGACGCAGTCCATCCACAGCCCCTTGTACATGGCCTGGGCGGTGATGATGTTGTCGCCCGCGTACGAACTCATCTGCCACTGTGGGATGGCGGTGCACGCCACCAGGCCCACCCAGCCCAGCAGAGCCATGGAAAAGCCCAGCAGCTGCAGGCCCGAATTGGCCATTTCTGCCCTCAGAATAGACGGGAGGCGCCGGGCGGGCGAGTTTTTAAGTCACCCAAAGAGGCAAAAAAGTTGTTGGTCGAGTGCTTGCAAATCTGGTCTCCAGAGTAAACACAAACCGACCCCTCCGGCAAGGCGAGAGTCTCAAGGCAGAGGGAACAAGACTGGTGACCGACAAAAGCGGTCCGCGAAGGCCTGGCGGTTCCCTCGGGCGCTCGGCGACTCTTCCCAAACAAAAGGTGGAGGGGCCGTACGTGCGCGGCCCCCGGGTGCTGGAAGTCCCCAGAGTATCCTGGGCTGTCGGCCCGAGGTTGCTGTGCGAACTAGAGGTCGCTCAGCGGTGAGCAGGCAGGTGCGGCCGGACAGGTGCTGCGCACCTGAGTATAAGTAGGGCGTCGGGGGCGCTCCAGGCGGGGAGGGACCGAGGGGCGGCCGAGGGCGACCTGACGTCACCGAAGGGACATTCACCTGAGCCGGAAGTCCTGGCCCCCACCCCTCCTGGCTCAGGTGAGGAGGAAGAAACCTGAGCCCCAGCGTCACGCCCCTTCACTTGCTGGGCTCGGACTGCTGGAGGGGGGAGGTGGAGTCTTTCGGGAGTCCCGAGTTCTGAGGAAGCCCCTCGGACTGGAGGTCCCTCGGGGCGCAAGGACGTCCCTTCCCCGCTCCCGGACAGGTGCGCCAGGAACGCGGCGGAGCCTGAGAGGGAGAGATGCCCCAGGCCAGCCCTGGCTCCGCCTTCCCCCCCGCAGAGACTCTCGGTTTCTACTCCGGGTGCTCGCTCTTTATCCCGCCCTACTTTCGCCCCCACTCTCTGTTCTACACTTTTTCTCTTCAGTCTCTTTTCCTCGCCGACCCCACCTTCCGGGGACCCCTCAGAACTGTCCACTTCAGCCGCCTAATTAGAGTCTCCACCGCCAGAGCCACCGCCTAGCGCCCAGCCGCCCCTCACCGCTGTCGCCTCCACCAGACACCTGGCTTCCAGGCGCGGTACCCCAGCACCCATCTCCTCCGCCCCCTATTCCGATCTCTGCTGGACGTGACTTAATGGCGGGGCCCTTGGCACCCCCCTTGCCCCGCAGTCACCGTCCCATCCCGCCTCAAGGGTCATTGCCGCTGAAGGAAGAAACCACTGAGGCCAGAAACCAGCGAAGGGAGGAAGCAGGGTGAGGCCTGGGTCAGAGTCTTGGCCACACCCACCATTCTCTTCCCTTGGAGTTTTTCCCGCCGGTCCTCCACCTTTCCCTCTTCCTCCTCCCCCAGCCCTGCACTAGTTTCTCACCCTCATCCGGAGCCCAGACCTGCCTCTGTGTGCCCTCTCCCACCCTCTCACCGTGTCGCCCTCCAAAACATCTGGCTCTAATGTGGCCTTTGATTCAGTCCTCAGACCCCCACCTCACCTTCAGGTTTCTTCTGTCCCTCTCCCTGAGTTCTGCCCCATCTCACCAAGCATCCCCCACTTACCCAGTCCTCCCTCATCTGTTATCATCTCCCCTTCCTGTCCTTTCCACTTCTTATTTTACTCCTCATCTTTTAGTCTACCTTTGTACCCCATCTCCAGCCCCCTTGGAGCCCAGCATCACCCAGAAGGCTTTCTTTGCATATACCAGAGAGCACATCCCTACTCTCGCATGGTCCAATTTCCTTCCAATCTCTCCTTCTCCAACCTGACAACTCTCAGGCTCACACACCTTTCTTACTCTGTCTCTCTCATTTAATTTTTTAACCTCAAGTCTCTCATATTTCCCATCTTATCTCCTCCTTCTCAAACATTTCTCTTTCTTTTATTCAATAAAAATATTAATGGGCCCTTCATAGTCATCTAATTAACCTGCTTTTCTGTAAAATGCAGATTTTAAGGAACTCTTATTATTCATTTTAATTTTTCTACCTTTGATTAATGGTGAGTTTTGTATTGTTTTTAAGGTGATTTCCAGCTCTGAAAATCCACGTTTCTCATTAGTTAAGTATATCCACCTCCTCTCCAAGCTCGGTGAGACTGTCTCAGGCCAAGCCACCATCACCTCTTGCCTGGACACTGCAACTGCCTCCAAACCAATCTCTCTGCTTCCCTGCTTGTCCTAAAATGTATTTTCTAGAAACGAGGTGTTTTTTTTTTTTTAATAAACTTTTATCTTATCACTTCCTGTTTAAAATCCTTAAAACTTCCAATGGCATTCTTTGGCTCCTATTGCTCCACTGGACTTGCAAATAAATGGTTTATGAGACTCCATGTGTCAGCCACAATTCCTGAACTATACTGTGTTCCTTCACACCAAAGTGCCTCTGCACTCTGTGCTCTATGCCTGAGTGCTCTTCTCATCTATCCCCACCCAACCTTCCTTCTACCCAGCTAACCGACTCATCCTTAGCTATCAGCTCAAATATGACTTCTCCTGGGAGGCCTGGCCTGAGCACCCCACCCTGGACTGAGTCAGATCACCTTGCTGAATGTTCTCACTGCTACCTTTACTTTACTTTCAAGGTTCTTATCATGACTGGAAGCTATTCACTTTGTGTGATTATTTATTCAACGTCAATCTCCCCACTATACTATAAGTTCCAAGAGATGTGTCTGGATTTTATCCCCAATAAATAGTTGATGAATAAATGACTAAATTGCAAATTAACATGATTTTCATCTACTGATTTGACAAATATTTTCTGAGTCCCTGTATAATGTACCAAGCACCATGCTTGACACTGGGGCTACAGCTGTAAACAAGAGGACACTGCAGACTTCCTGGTGGGCCAGTGGTTAAGATTCAGTGCTTCCACTGCAGGGGGCACAGGTTCAATCCCTGGTCAGGGAAGTTCTGCATGGCATTCTGTGTGGTCAAAAAAGAAAAAGAGGACACTTCACTTAGGTAACTTAGATTCTAGAGGGAGGAAGCAGGCAATAAAGACATAAAATGGTGCATGTTTTCAAGGCAATAAAATAGGGTAATGTGATGAGGTTGGGTCCATTCCAGAGTAAGGTCAGGGAGACCTATCTAGGAAAAGACTGTTAAATAATGAGCCACCCAGGAAGAACAATATTATAGGCATAGAGAACAGCAAGTGCTAAGACCCTGTTTCTATTGTCCCTTTGAGACTTGTATTAACTTAAAGCAGGATTGCTCCACCTCAGCACTATTGTGTTTGGGGCCAGATAATTCTTTGTTATGGGATGGTTCTGTGCATCATAGGATATTTAACAGCACCCTGGACTTCCACTGATTTGATGCCAGTATCCTCTCCCACACCCCAGTGTGACAATCAAAAATGTCTCCAGAATAAACAAGGTCCTACTGTATAGCACAGGAAACCATATTCAATATCCTGTCATAAACCATAATGGAAAAGAACATATATATATATATATATATATATATATATATATATATATATATATATATATATATATATATATATATATATATATCACTGCTGTACAGCAGAAATTAACACAATATTGTAAATCAACTGTGCTTCAATAAAATAAATTTAAAAAAAAGAAATCATTGTCTCCAGAGATTGCCAGATGTCCCAGTGATGAGATGAGCAAAATTGGTCCCAGCCTAGAATCACTGATTTAAGGTATGACCAGTCAGCATCACTGTGAATTTTTTGCTCTAGAAACCTTCAAGTAAAGAGTTGGGTGTGAGGAGAAAGCAGATGGATGGTTGGAACTAGCCAGGGTTGGGATTTTGCTAAAAAGAGAGAAAAGGGGGAGTTCCTTAGTAGCCTAGTGGTTTGGATTCCAGGCTTTCACTACTGTGGCCTGAGTGCAATCCCTGGTCAAGGAAATGAAAATCCTAAAAGCCGAGCAGTGTTGCCAAAGAAAGAAAGAAAGAGACAGAGAATAGAGAAGGAATTTTAATTTGCACGAGAGTGATTATGTGCTAGATCGTTGCTATAAATTGGGTATTAAGGAGAGCAAACATAAAAAGGAGTCAGTGGATAGTGAAAAACTGATCCAGTCAATGGTTTTGAGGTCTCCGTAAAGTGAGAGAAGTGGGGATACATGAATGGATGATCTAGAAGCCTAGGAGATGATCATGAGAGGTGGCAGGCTTGAATTCACTAAATTGGAAGAGGGTGTTTTTGGAGATAGCAAAGCCATGGGTAGGGGCCTGAAGGTGGACTGAAGAGAAAGATGGTTGAGATGAGACGGAGGGCTGAGAGGCCGTGAGTAAATGGAGTGCCCTGGTGGGTTTTGAAGTCAACAACAATGATGATGAGAACATAGGTATAAAGAAGACGACAATGAGCTTGATCAATACTACAAGGAAGAGAAAGAAATAGGTTGTGCAAAGATTGAAAGGGTCAAAATAAAACTGATTTGCAAATGATATAATCACCTACTAGAAAATCAGATAAAAGCAACAGAGAGTCTGTCAGAATTATCCATGGTGTTCAGCAAGTTTGCTGTACACAAGATCCACCCACAAAGAGACTCACTAGTATTTTACTACACCAGCAAAAACTAATTATAAAATATAATTTTTTAAATAATACTCAATTTGCATCACTGGCAAAAATTATAGAGCATCTTGGAACTAACCAAGTATTCATAAGACCTCAATGGAAGAAAAATTTTAATTCTACTAGGTCCGTCTAGTCAAAGTTATGGTTTTTCCAGTAGTCATGTATGGATGTGAGAGTTGGACTCTAAAGAAAGCTGAGCGCCAAAGAGTGGATGCTTTTGACCTGTGGTGTTGAAGAAGACTCTTGTGAGTCCCTTGGACTGCAAGGAGATCAAACCGGTCCATCCTAAAGGAAATCAGTCCTAAATATTCACTAGAAGGACTAATGCTGAAGCTGAAACTCCAATACTTTGGCCACCTGATGCAAAGAACTGACTCATTGGAAAAGACTCTGATGCTGGGAAAGATTGAAGGCAGGAGAAGGGGAAGACAGAGGATGAGATGGTTGGATGGTGTCACCAACACAATGGACATGAGTTTGAGTAAGCTCCAGGAGTTGGTGATGGACAGGGAAGCCTGGCACGGTGCAGTCCTTGAGGTCGCAAAGAGTTGGACATGACTGAACGACTGCACTGAACTGAAAGAATGTAGAAGATGGATGAATACAGAAATAGTCCATGCTCTTAAATGGGATGACTTAACATTATAAAGATATCAGTTGTCCCCAGAATAACATACAATTTGATATATTACCAAAAAAAAATTCAATCGGTGTTTTTTTTTAAAGATCTTAATAAGTTTACCTCCAGATTTTTTGAAGTAATTAAAACACACACACACAAATAGTTAGGTCTTCAGTGAGAAGTAAGAGTAACAAGAGGGGTTTTGCTCTTCCAGAAATTTAAACTTGCTACAAAGCATTCAGCAACAATAACCGTATAGTATTAGTGCAAGAACAGAGAGATACACCAATGGAACAGAATACCAGAGACAGAGGTTCAGTCCAGTTCAGTAGCTCAGTTGTGTCTGACTCTTTGTGACCCCATGAATCGCAGCACGCCGGGCCTCCCTGTCCATCACCAACTCCCGGAGTTTACCCAAACCCATGTCCATCAAGTCGGTGATACCATCCAACCATCTCATCATCTGTCGTCCCCTTCTCCTCCTGCCCCCAATCTTTCCCAGCATTAGGGTCTTTTACAATGAGTCAACTCTTCGCATGAGGTGGCCAAAGTATCAGAGTTTTAGCTTCAACATCAGTCCTTCCAATGAACAACCAGGATTGATCTCCTTTAGGATGGACTGGTTGGATCTCCTTGCAGTCCAAGGGACTCTCAAGAGTCTTCTCCAACAACACAGTTCAAAAGCATCAATTCTTTAGCACTAAGCTTTCTTCACCGTCCAACTCTCACATCCATACATGACCACTGGAAAAACCATAGCCTTGACTAGACGGCCCTTTGTTGGCAGAGTAATGTCTCTGCTTTTAAATATGCTACCTAGGTTGGCCATAACCTTCCTTCCAAGGAGTAAGCGTCTTTTAATTTCATGGCTGCAATCACCATCAGCAGTGATTCTGGAGCCCCAAAAAATAAAGTCTGACACTGTTTGCACTGTTTCCCCATCTATTTCCCATGAAGTGATAGGACAAGATGCCATGATCTTAGTTTTCTGAACGTTGAGCTTTAAGCCAACTTTTTCACTCTCCTCTTTCACTTTAATCAAGAAGCTCTTTAGTTCTTCTTCACTTTCTGCCATAAGGGTGGTGTCATCTGCATATCTGAGGTTATTGATATTTCTCTCGGCAATCTTGATTCCAGCCTGTGTTTCTTCCAGCTCAGCATTTGTCATGATGTACTCTGCATAAAGACAGAGGTACTTACATATATATCAGAAGTGCATCCTGTATGCTAAGTCACTTAAGTCGTGTCGGACTCTTTGCGACCCTGTGGACTGCAGCCCACCAGGTTCCTCTGTCCATGGAATTCTCCAGGCAAGAATTGCAGGGAATTCTCCAGGCAATTCTCTCTCTGCCATTTCCTTCTCCAGGGGATCTTCCCAATCCAAGGATCGAACCTGCATCTCTTATGTCTCCTGCATTGGCAGGCGGGTTCTTTACCATTAGTGCCACCTGGGAAGCCCATATCAGAAATGGACATGTGGTAAATGTGGTGGCAATATGAGAAAAATATATTGGATCCCTAACACCCCAAACAAGGATGAACTCTAGATGGATTAAAAAGACCTAAATGTGGAGAAGAAAATGGCAACCTACTCCAGTATTCTGGCCTGGAGAATTCCATGGACTGTATTGTCCATGGGGTCGCAAAGAGTCAGACTCAACTGAGCAACTTTCACTCATTTCATAGTCCAATTCTGGATTTTAAAAGACTGACCATCTGAAGTGTTGGTGTGTGGAGGAACTGGAACTTTCAGATATTGTGGGTGGGCAGGTAAAGTGGGACAACCACTTTAGAAAATAATTTGGCCAACTCATAAAAATTCACAACTACTGTCTGTTGCTAAAGTTTCCCAAAGATGCAAGAAAAACAGGGTCCTGGCACTTTCTGTCTGTCCGATGGTGGCAGCCCAGATTGAATGGGGGAATACAAGGACAGATTGTTTGCAACTCAGAAATGAGCCTATGAGCAGTAAAACCTGATTTACTAAAAAAAAAAAAAAGAAGTTACACACACACACCTATCATATAATTCACCCATCCTACTCTTAGGTATTTTCCAAGAGAAATGAAAGTACATGCCCATATGAAGACTTGTACGTAAATGCTCATGGCAGCTTTATTTGTAACAGCCCCAAACTGGAAATAACGCAAATATCCATCAACAGGTGATGGACAATCTAACTGATTACTATTGATAATCAAATCAATAATATTTCACAATAAAAAAGAATAAACTCACAATACATGCAACAATTTACATGAATCTCAAAATAATTATGGGAAGTAAAGAAGTCCAGACAAAAGGAGTACCTTCTGTGTGATTCTATTTGCATAAAATTCTAAAAAATGCAAACTAGTCCCTCATGACCAAAATCAGATCAATAGCTGCCTAGGGGCTGATGGGAGGAATTACAAAGAAGTACAAGGAAACACGGAGGGTGATGGGTGTGTTCATTATCTTGATTCTGGGTACAGTTTCAGAGGTGTATACACATGTCAAAACATCAAATTACAGCTGTTACCTAGATGTATTGTGGTAATCATTTTGCAATTATATACATATAACACTGTGTTGTACACCTGAAATTAAAGTTACATGTCAATAACACCTCAAGACAAAATCTTTATATATTTATTTATTTATTTATTTATTTATTTATTTATTTATTTATTTATTTGGCTGCATCAGGTCTCAGTTGCAGCATGTGGGATCTAGTTCCCCAACCAGGGATAGAACCTGAGCCCCCTGCTTTGGGAGCAGGGAGTCTTAGCCACTGGACCACCAGGGAAGTTCCAAGACAAAATTTTTTGCCTTACCAAACTGTACATTTTAAATATGTACAGTTTACTGTTTGTCAATTCTATCTCCATAGAGCTTTTCAAAAACCAAACAAAAACAATAAACTGTATCTATTTGTCTTTTCTAAGCACTATATATGAGTATTACAGTATTCACCTTCATTAAAACCCTAAGATGTGGGTACTATTATTATCTCCCTTCTCATTTTACAGATGAGGTAAATAAGGCATAAAGAACTTAGGTAACTTTCCCAAGGGCGCAAAGTGATTAAGTATCAGAGCTGGGACTCAAACTCAGGCAATTCAGGCCCAGAGTCCATACACTTCACTCGGCTGCTTCTGGGTGGATGCTGCCTGAGAGGGTGGTGTGGTAGTAGCAGAACTCTCCAGAACTGCTGATGGAAGTGGAGACTGTGATAGTCATTCTCAAAAGCAAGCAGGTAGTTCTTAGTCAAATTAGGTAGAAGTATACCCTATGACTCAGCAATTCTGCTCATGGAGATAGATATAAATAAAGACAAAGACATAGGCAGAGGCAGAGACATAGCTCCATGTTCACTGCCACATTATTCGTTGTGGTTGGGAAGTGGAGGTGATATGGGTGCTTATCAGTGGGATGACTGACATTGTGGAACATTCAGCAATGGTACATTATGCAGTGAATCAATAGATTATGCAATAAAATAATTATGAAACCATCACTTGGATAATCACAGAACATGAATGGGTTTTCAAAACATAGTGCTTACTGAAAATAAGTAAGATCAGATTGAAAGATACAAATAGATGCTGTGTGCTGGGTTGTGCTCAATTGTGTCCGACTCTTTACAACCCCATGGACTGTAGCCCTCCAGGCTCCTCTGTCCCTGGGATTTCCCGGGCAAGAATACTGGAGTGGGTTGCCATTACCTTCTCCAGGGGATCTTCCCCACCCAGGGATCCAACTCACATCTCTTGCATCTCCTACATTGGTAGGCAGATTCTTTACCACTGAGCCACCTGCACAGAAAACAATTCATATTTTGCAAGAGTACAACAAAAGGGAGCCTTAAATGCATTGGGATGGTGGGTTTTTGAGAGAAGACAAATGAGAAATGGATATGGAAATAAAAAAGGATATTTTTTTAAATAAATACAAGATAAGACATTGATCAGTGAGTATCATGTACCAAGAACTGTTCCATTAATTCAATCCTCTGTACCTGAGACCCTCATATATTAACAAAAACAATGATAGGACAAAGGGAGGAGATGGCATTGCTGGAGTTCAGGGGTCCAAGGTTTCCCTCTAGAAGCTGAAAGCAAAGTGGGCCTGAAGAGTAGGAGCTGGAGGCAGAGAGAGTGAAGAAACATCCTGGCTTTCTTTCTCCTGCCCTCCAATCTCTCACCTCCTCTGGGCTACATCCAATCAGAAGACAGTGAATATGGGAGTTTGAAAACAAAAGCCTGGAGGGATCAGCTCCCCATGTCATAGGGCAGAGCTTAGGGAGGGCTACAACTGGTTCTATGATCAAATGAGCCAAGGATTAATTTCTAAGCAAGATGAATACACACATGCTCCAATGCTAAATGCCCATTGTGTCCTGTGTCTCATTTCCTCCCTTCCCATCCTCTCTCAATCAGTCTCTTTCTCCCACCTTCCCAGCCATTTTTCTCCCTCCCTCCTGATTCTCTCTCCTTATTCCCATTGTCTCTTCTACTCCCCATCACTTTCTCCCTTCTTTTTATCTTCTTTAGCTAGATCTGACTTGGTTTCCTTGATTCTACTTTCCCTGGGGCTTAAACTCCTAGAAGCCTCAGAACAAAGCATCTGAATGAGATTGGAAAGTTCCTTGACCTGAGCGCCAGGAGAGACCCCAAGGCCTGCACTCTGTCTGCTACCCTGACTTATCATCTGCCTCCAACCTGTGCCTCCCTCCAGCTCCCTTTTTTCCTCTTGGTACCTTTTTCAGCTTTCCCTCTCTCCTGCCCTCTTCCCTTCATGGCATTCCAGCATCCCTGGTTTTCCTTTTATCTTCCCTATTACTTTCCTTCTCTGCTTCCAACAATCACTTCTGCTCCTTTTTATTCATAAATGACTTGTTCTCCTCAACTAGCAGACTTTAGTTCTTTAGTTCCCCTTGGTCAGCTATGTGCAGCCATTTACCAAAGGGTTCCCACATTCATGACTGCTCCCCAGTCCATATTCCTGACCATCAGGAGCAGACCCTCATTTCTTTCATTCAACAAATAAATATTGAGTGCTCACCCTGGGTGAGCTGGGTGTTGAGGATACAGAGGTAAACAAGATGATTATCTGTCCTCAGGGTTAATGTGCAGAGAAGAAATGATGACAGTGTACTATACTGAGGACATATGGTTTTCTGGAGCAAAGCCAAGCAAGGGTTGGGGGTTGTGGGGGAGAGTTTTTCGGAGGATGAATGGGAGTCCTCTGGTATTCCAGACTGAGGGATTAGTAGCCACCAAGGGGTGAAACAGCACAGTGTATTCTGGATACAAGAAATCGTAAGGAATTGACTAAAACTTGAGGGGAGGGGATAGAATGTGGGGCAGAGATAGGAGGAAAGGCAAGAGGTTTTGTTCACTCTGAAAGGGGGTTAGAACTTGACAGTGGGCCACAGAGACTTCTGAGGGGAGACTGAGGAGGTTGAACTCTTTTTGAATTGTACTCTGCCCTTCCTGTAGGGGAAGAGGAGCAGGAAGACCAGGTAGGGTGATGGCTGTCTGACCCAAACTGGCCACAGTACAGGTGGAAAAAATCAGATGAATATGAGGGTTTAGGAGGTCAAAACACCAATGCTGGTAACTGGTTAAAGGGACGGGGGTGGGGGGCGGGTGGTTGGTGGTGGTGGTGCAGGAGAAGAGGAATCAAGCATGACTTCCTCTTTCTGATAGGAGTGACAGGCTGGCTGACAGGACCGTTCACTGGGAAGAGGAAGCTGGCAGGAGGAGCAGGTTTGAACATGATGATCATGTGAATTGCCCACCCAGGCGGCAGCTGAACACTCGGATCTGAAGCTCCAGCGAGAGGCCTGAGCTGGAAGTAATGGAAGCCTTAAAGAGGTGGAACGAGGCGGGACAGTGGGCCGCAGACCACCCCGGCCCGATCCGCTGCGGATCCGCGCTCTCCCTCCAGGTGGCACTAGAGCCCCGTGCTTCTGAGTCCCGTTCTTGGCCGCGCGCGCTGTCAGTGCTCAGAGCGTTTCACTATTGTTCCGGGGACTTGCCAACTCTAGGTCGCGCCCTTCTCGTTGGGCATTCAAACCTGGAGCGACCTTCAGAGAGCGTGTCCAACTCGTCCACGCGGCCAGCATATTCTTGGCGGCTCAGGCACCTCAGGGCTGGTGATGTGGTTGGTGTGACCACTTGTCCCTCCGGCCACCTCCAGGAACCAACGTGGGAAATGGGTGTAGGGGGAAGGGCCAGAGAGGCAGTGCTCCGAGCAGGGATGCATGGAAAGACGACCCCCGAGGCCAGACACCTGAGCCGCTAGGAACGGAATTTCCTGTGCTCCGGGTCATCTCCGCGTGGGAAGCCTGTCGCGGATCCTTTAAGGCTCCATCTCCCTGTCCTCCCCCGCCCAGGACAGGCTGGGACACCCGGGACCTGACATTTGGCGTCTCCCAACGTAGGAGCTAAAAATAACCGCTGTGGGTTACTCCAGGCCATTGCTCTGCGCCCACCCCGCGCGCCGGCTAGCGCTCGGTCTCGGGCCGCCCGAGTTCTCTCCAGGACAAGTGTACCTGGCCCGTCCCCTCCCATCCCGTGGAAGTCGCTTCTTTAGCCCCTAACCTCGGCCGGTGGGCGGAGACTTCACACGAAGGGGAACAGGACCTCCAGGTTTCCCAGGACCCTGTTCTCAAAACTTCCCGGCGGCAGGCTGGCGAGAACCCGAGGGGCGTGTCTCACCGGGCACGCTGAGAGGCGTGGCCTCACTGGCTTACCCCCACCGCCGAAGCCAAACTCAGCCCCAGGCTCAGGGAGGGGCGTGGCCTACTGGGGTGTGCGGGCTCTTGGCCAATGGGTGCCGTGAAAGGCGTGGCCATAGGGGCTGAGGGGGCTGCTCTTCGGGTCTTTTCCTCCCAGCCAAGCTTCGCCAGATTCCCGGGAGCTGCTGTCTGACTCCTGGGCTTGTGGCTGTGGGTCCCGCCAGACTCACCCTCCTCACAACGCTCCGGGACCCCCATCACCCCCGCGTCCTCCGCCCACCAGGCTGGGGTCGCAGACCCCCCAGTCGCCTCCCTCTCGTCTACTGCAGCTCCTGTGTCTCCAGCTCCTAAGACAAGATGCCGTCGGGCTTCCAACAGATCGGCTCTGAAGTAGGGTTTAGCATGAGGGGATGGGTCGGGGACAAGGGTCCCGCTTTTCTCGGGCTGGGGTCGCTGTTGGGGTCAGCTAGGGGGCGGTCTTTGCGCAGGCGCAGGGGTTGGGGTCGGGGACTGGTTATTTATACCCGAGCGGGACAACCCGTGACTGTCAGATTCCAGTCGCTCCAAGAGGCAGAATGAGTCTGGGGGATCATTGCGGGCAAGAACCACAGCTAGATTCTACGCGTCCTGGGTTCGCCCTCTTTAGTTCGCGGCGCTTTGCGCCGGGATCGAGGACTTGCTGCCCTCAAGAAAGCAGATTCAGGAGAATCTTGCCCTCCAGGAGCTGTCCGTCTGTCCCGGCTCGCCCACTCGCAGTTTTTCGAAGACCGGAGGTGCTCCGTAGGTCCACCCCCACCCCCACTCTTGGCAGTCCTCCAGGACGCTGAACTTTCCCTCGGCCCTACGGTTGGTGGAGGGGTAGAGGGGAGTGTCAGCCCTCCCTCCTCCAGCTCAGGTTTCCTTTTGGAGACAGTCTGTGCCGCCAGCGGTCAGCCACCAAAGCTACCGCCCCTCACACCACCTTCCCGCCCCCATCCCCTGCTCAAGGCTCGCTCAGGCAAAAGCCAGCATGGCCCCCTGCCCTTTGTCGCAGCTTGGAGGGGGAAGGGAGGCCGGGGCGGAGACAGAGAAGGCCGTAAGCCAGGAGAAATGACCGCGATGTCCTTTTCGGAATTGTCCTTCTTGAGCCTATTGGGGGCTTCCAGGAGACCGAGGAGAGAACCCACAGATGGAAGAGAAGAGGACAGAGACTGATGATGCTAACACACTTGTCACTTTATAAAAGCAGCAGTGTTGGGGACACTCAACATTCAGTTTTGATTTTCACACTTTCACTTGACAAGCAACATCACCCCTATCTCTTCAGTTCAAAATGAGGATGTGACTTACCTAAGGTCGCACAAATCTGAACGGAGGTCTCTTAATGCCAAGCCTGTCCCAAGGTCAGAGAGGAATTGTGAGACCCAGGTTCTCAAACGTTTCTCTGCTTGCTGGACTCAAACATCAGTTTCTCCTCCATGCCCTGGTACTCTTGGGTTCTTCCTGATCTTGTTTACACTGAGATCTTCGATTGATTCCTAATATGGTCCACTTTCCTTCATCCCACACATTGGATGAAACCCAGCATCTTTAGACTCCTACTGGGCCTGGGCCCCTGGAGGAAGGAAAGATGCCACAGTTCCATGTGACATGCCTCCTCTCTGCTTCTGCCTGACCAGGATGGGGAGCCCCCTCGGCAGCGAGTCACTGGGACCCTGGTCCTTGCAGTATTCTCCGCTGTTCTTGGCTCCCTGCAGTTTGGCTACAACATTGGGGTCATCAATGCTCCCCAGAAGGTGAGGGGCTACAGTTGGCAGACTGGGGTGCCCAGACAAGGTGGGGGGTGGTGGGGTGAGCAGAGAGAGAGGAGTCTAGCAGCTAATCACTCCTTTGCTGAGCCCCCAGGTGATTGAACAGAGCTACAATGAGACCTGGCTGGGGAGGCAGGAGCCTGAGGGACCCGACTCCATCCCACCAGGCACCCTCACCACCCTCTGGGCTCTCTCCGTGGCCATCTTCTCTGTGGGTGGCATGATCTCATCCTTCCTGATTGGCATCCTCTCTCAGTGGCTGGGAAGGTATGGGGCTGGAGAGTGAGGGTGGAGGGACAGGAAGGAAGCCAGAGCACAGGTTGCTGGACTCTCACAGCCCCACTCTTTGTCTGCCAGGAAGAGGGCCATGCTGTTCAACAACGCCCTGGCAGTGCTGGGGGGCACCCTCATGGGCCTAGCCAAGGCAGCTGCCTCCTATGAGATGCTTATTCTTGGACGGTTCTTCATTGGTGCCTACTCAGGTACCCATGGGCACTGTGGCCCTGTCCAGGGCCTTGCCCTCCTTCACTAACCCTGGCCTTGGGGATGGGGGCGGGGGGTGGGCAGCTGCCCTGAGAAGCTCTCTCCTTCCCTCTGCTCAGGGCTGACGTCGGGGCTGGTGCCCATGTATGTAGGGGAGATCGCCCCTACTCACCTGCGGGGCGCCCTGGGGACACTCAACCAACTGGCCATCGTCACTGGCATCCTAATCGCCCAGGTGACTGGGCCTGGCCTCCTGGGAGGCTGGGCAGGGGGTTGGGGCTCTGGGTACAGGCTGAACTCCTGCCCTCCTTCCCTGCCTTCTCCCACAGGTGCTAGGTTTGGAGTCCATGCTGGGCACGGCCACCTTATGGCCACTCCTCCTGGGCATCACCGTGCTGCCTGCCTTACTGCAGATGGTCCTGCTGCCCCTCTGCCCGGAAAGCCCCCGCTACCTCTACATCATCCGGAACCTGGAGGGGCCCGCCAGAAAGAGTGAGCTCCTACGCCATCCTGCGAGCACCTGTGCCTCTCCCAGGCCCTCTGCCTTCCCTCTCAGGCCTGACCCCCCTCACCTCCAGGTCTAAAGCGCCTGACGGGCTGGGCCGACGTGTCTGAGGTGTTGGTTGAGCTGAAGGAGGAGAAGCGGAAGCTGGAGCATGAGCGGCCTCTGTCCTTGCTCCAGCTCCTGGGCAGCCACACCCACCGGCAGCCCCTCGTCATCGCCATTGTGCTGCAGCTGAGCCAGCAGCTGTCAGGCATCAATGCGGTACGGGCATCAATATGGTGTGGACGCAGCTGCCTCCGGGAGAGGCAGGGTTAGGGAACAGTCCCAGAGGAATGAAGAAGGGAGCAAGCCCCCATTCCGTTAAAATTCAGGGTCGGTCCAGCTTGGTGTGGCTTCAGGGGAGGAAGGAACATCCTTGTCATCACCTTTTCTTCTGGCCCACCTAGGTTTTCTATTATTCAACCAGCATCTTTGAGTCGGCGGGGGTAGAGAAACCAGCCTATGCCACCATCGGAGCCGGTGTGGTCAACACAGTCTTCACCTTGGTCTCGGTAACTGCTGGCCTCTGGAAGCGCCCCCACCATTGGCTTCTGGACATACCTGGATGTCCCAGAGGTCCAACCCTTGGTTGACCCCAACCACCCAATCCCTCCCACGTCCCAAGCTCTGAAGGCCCCTGGCAAGCCCTGACTCTCTCTGCAGGTGTTCTTGGTGGAACGGGCTGGGCGCCGGACCCTCCATCTCCTGGGCCTGGCAGGCATGTGTGGCTGCGCCATCTTGATGACTGTGGCTCTGCTTCTGCTGGTGAGGCCTGAGGAGAGGGAGGGGGACCAGCCTCCCAACCCCGGGGAACTGCCCCAAGGGGCACTGTGGACAGCCAGGGTCATTCCTCAACATACATGCCTTTGACCATGGGCCCAGGCCATGTGCCAAGATCATGCCCCCGAGGGACCCAGGCTGCATGCACTTCCTCCTGCTCTAGAAGGACACTGTAGCATTAGCCTGGCAGCCAGTGGGGAGAGCCCCTGTCAAACCTCAGGGACAGTAATTCCTAAGAACCCAGCTCTAGAATCATGGGGGAATTGACATAAGAACTGAGAGACCATATGTTCCCTCTGCCCTGAATCAGCACAGGGCAGCCAGCTGAATGTCAAATGCTTGAAGGCCTGTTCTAACCTAGGTGGCAAGTCCCCTTTGAGTGGCTGGTAGCGGTTGATGCCAGTTTCCTGGGTGGAGGGCAAAGGAAGATCCTGAAAGACCTGACCTGAGTTCTCCACCCTCCCTGCCCGGCCCCCAGGAGCGGGTTCCAGCCATGAGCTATGTCTCCATTGTGGCCATCTTTGGCTTCGTGGCCTTCTTTGAGATTGGCCCTGGCCCCATCCCCTGGTTCATCGTGGCCGAGCTCTTCAGCCAGGGACCCCGCCCGGCAGCCATGGCAGTGGCTGGGTTCTCCAACTGGACATGCAACTTCATCATTGGCATGGGTTTCCAGTATGTGGCGGTAGGTCCCCTGCCCCTGCTCACATCTCCCACACTGTCAGCCAGAGAAGGGCAACGCATCACTAGCCCAGATGCTTTCCACTCAGCATTCCCCCCACCCCGCCTAGCCCATAGACTGCTGGTCGGGGGATCACTTTAGTGGACCACGTGGGTCCTGGAGACCACCTGCTCCAGCAGAATCAAAGCAAAGAAGGGGACTGAACTAGATTGGAAAACAGAGCTGTCTTCAAAGCCAGCTAGTGGCATAACTTAGGAGTATAATTACAAACTTCGTATTAATAGTGCAAATGGCCAGGAATCCACTGAGTGCAGTAACTCAGGATGGTAAGAGAGGGAAAAACCAGGAGAGACGGGGTTCAGAGAATTCTCTTTTCACTAAATTCTCCTGGTAATTTCCATTGCCCACCAAGGAGCCACCTGCTTCATGCAGTGTCCCAGTTCCCTGTGAGGACCTTTGGCCCCAAGCCAGTCCTTTAGTCCTGGCTTGCCCAAGGCCACCCGTTCCCTCCCCTCTGTCAACACCTCTTTCTCCACTTGTCCCAGGATGCTATGGGTCCCTACGTCTTCCTTCTATTCGCGGTCCTCCTGCTTGGCTTCTTCATCTTCACCTTCTTAAAAGTGCCTGAAACCCGTGGCAGGACGTTTGACCAGATCTCAGCCGCCTTCCACCGGACACCTTCTCTTCTGGAGCAGGAAGTGAAACCCAGCACAGAACTGGAGTACTTAGGGCCAGATGAGAATGACTGACGGGCCACACAGGGATGGGAGAGCCAGTTCTTTCCACTTGCCCAGAGACCCCGCTCCTTTCCTCTGCAGCACTTTAACCCTCTCTTCCCCATTACTTCCAGGGCGGAGAAAACCCCCGCAGCCTGGTGGGATTGGGAAGCTGGAGGGAAGGGTGGTCTGAGCACCCCCTCATTCCCCTCGTGTGACCTCTTGGATTATTTGTGTTGTGGTTAGGCAGTGGCTGTGGGGTGGGTCAGTCTCCCCTCCATCCCCTCCTTCTTCAGTAGCCATCCCCATCCCGCCTCAGCTCCAGAATACTTGCACCCTGGCTAGTGAAGGGGGTTTACAGGGAGGAGAGATTCTAGGGCTGACTTTCCTGGTGGGGGTGAACCAAAGCCAAGAGCAGGACAGGAGAAGAGAGATCCAGTTCCTGCCACCTTGGACTCCTCCCCCTCTGGCACTTCCTCGGAATTCTTGCCACAGACTCTGGGTGAAAGGGGAGGGGGTCTGTCTGTCCCCTCCAGGGCAAAGGACACGCCCCCCCTTCCCAAGATCTAATCTTACTTCTCACACGGCAGCCTCAGTCCTCTTGCTCAGCTTTCCAGGGTGAGAGGGAACACGCATCCATCCACGGCGAGAGGAAGGGACAGTGGACTCCCCTCTAGACTCAGGGTTCTGGGCTCCACCCCGCTGCTCCCCAAGGCTGCCAGGTGCGGGCCCCAGCTCTTCACTCCTCTCCCATCCTTGGAGGGTATTATATCCACAGGCTTTTGACCAACTAAGGGCAAGAGGGATTTGAAAGGCTGCCTGTGAACACTGGGCTGGGAGGAGCCTTCAGATATTTTTGTATATGTTTGAAAAAGCAGGGGCAGGGAGAAGAAACTGAAGGTCTGTTGTACTAAATGTATATATAGAGAGATCCGTATATAAAGTTACTGTATGAGATATGCATCCTGTCGTGTGGAGGCACTCCAAGACGGGCCGAGACCCAGACCACAGCCTCCCCCAACCCTGCCTCTTCTCCATCCTGCCTCATTTCCAGGCCACAGAATCCTCCGGACTGGATGCTGTCACTCATGCCTCCATTTAAGAGCTGGAATCACTGCCCTTGTTAATAGTAGTAAAGCCTCAGTAAGTTGACGCAGGTACCAGACCCTGCTCTTGGCAGTTCAGGAATCACTCATTCTACCAGGGAGGCAATAGTCCCATTTCACAGATGGGAAAAGTCAATGTCCCAGGGATGAAGGCACTTCTGCAGAGCTGCACAGCTAGAACCGTGGGAACAAGGATCCGAGAGCAGGCCCTGCCCACCAACCCCTCTCCCTCCTGCCACCTTCAACAGTGCGTTACCAACAAGGCTTCGAACAGAAAAGAGGCAGAGACCAAGACAACAGGAAAGCCCGTTTTTGTTTTTACTGGAGGCTCAGGTGGCACATGACAGTTCATAAAATGGCTTCAGAGGTAGGGGGAGCAGGGAAACAAAAAATAAACTGGGGTGGGAAAGAAAAACAACCAGGAGGAGGGAAGAGCTGGCTGGTTCCTTCTCAGCCTGATTTAGGGGAGGGAGTTGATGCCTCTGAACAATAAGGATGGATCCCTTCCTTCAACCCTTGGTAAGGGAGAGAAGAAAAAAAAAGCAAAAGACTGTTGCTTTGGCCCTCCTGAGTCTCAAGGAATGGGGGGAAAAGCCGGTGTTTTGATGTCATGAATTATGGGAAAGAGGGGAGGGAGGTGCTGGGTAGGATACAGGTCAGTTGGAAAAACTGGCAGATACCTGAGAGGAAGAGAGATGGAAAAAAAAAAAATCACACCAGCAACTTACCACCCAGCCCCACCCCCGCCTCTTGGTACCCAGCTCTGGGCCTGCCACTCACCAGATGGTGGCTCTGGGTGTCCTTTGAGTTGGAATCACTCCAGTATGGTGGTTGGGGGGTCCCCACTGTTGATGGGGGCTGAGGTCTAGAGAGAACAAGGGTGGTTGGCTGAGACCCTCTTGTTCTTCAGGGCCCCCAGCTTCAACCTCTTGCACCTTTTCTCTTCCCGTTCCTCCCTTAATTCCCATCCACAGGCTGGTGCTGGGGCTCCAGCAGAGCTGAGAGGGAGTCTGCAGGGGGCAACGTGGGCTCCAACACCTCTGCTGGGCTTTCTTGGTGGGTGGGTTGGGAGGTGGCTGCCAGGGGTGGACCTGGCAGTCCTGGCTCTTGGGTGTCAGGCTGCCTTGAAGCCACAGTGAGTGGGGGCAGAGCCAGGAGAAGGGGGGACAAAGAGAGTGGGAAGGAAAGGGAAAGGAAGACAGGTGTGGGGGAAGAAGGGATGGGGGAAGTTGGCTCCAGGCTTTTCTTTCCTTCTCTGGCCCCCCACACAGACAGTCCCAGGTCCTCACCTCTGGGGCTGTGGACTGCCTGGGTCCCAGGGGCTGCTGCCGTCTCCGCTGGAAGTAGGGGCGGTTTCGTGGGCGCTGGGGCTCAGGTCGGGAGCCATCAGTGAGGCCTTGGCTGGGCTTGGTCTCACCATCCCCACCTTCCGTGGTGGGCTGCTGGGGTGGCCTGGGGCGGAAAGGCCTGGGGCGAGAAGTGAGGACCCTGAAGGGACAGGAGCCAGTGCAGACCAAATCCCTCCCTCCCAGGACTCCCCCAGCAGGGGCGGACTAGCCTGCCTTCCCATCCCATCCCTGGGGTGCCTGCTAACCCTGGACACCTGGGCAGTAATGGCTCAGTGGCTCAGCCCTCCTGACCTCTGGCTTCAGGCCCCTCCCCTTCTCATCCTCGGGTCCCCACACTGGCTGGTGAAGAGGAAGCCAGGGCCCAGGAAAAGGAGTCTTACCTTCTGTACCTGGGCCGGAATCTGGGTGGGGGTATCCGCTCATCCCCCTGCTGCTGGTCTCCCTCTAGTGGGGCTGTCTCTTTGGGTTCTACCTCGTCCGTGCCCTAGGGACACGCAAAGGCCAGGGGGAGCTGGGTGGCACCAGCTGCTTTGGTGTCCACAGCTCTTCCCAGCCCACCTTCCACCCTGCTTCCTCTGGGCTCTGGCCTCATTAACTCCTGGTCCTTTTTCAGGATGTGGGCAGCTGGTTCCCATGTTCCCAGTCGCCCTCACCTCTATGGGCTGCTGCTGGTTGGGGGGCCGAGGGCCTCGCACAAAGCGCCGTCGGTAGAAGAAGGGTGGTGGGCGCCGTCGTCTGGGCCGCTGCCCGGAATCTTCAGCACGCTCCCCTTCGCTGCCTGGCTCTGTTCCGCCCGATGGAGCCTCTGCCACCATGGGTGGCGGGGCAGCTGGGCGGGGCCGGGGGATGAATCGGCGGAACCTGCGTCGGTTGGGGGCATAGCGGCTGCCCTTCACTGGCACCCCCCCAGGCCCAGTTACGTTAGCAGCTTCTGCGCCCTAGGGAGGAAGTGGGGAGGAACTGGTGAGAATCAGCTCCCACGACAGATCTACAACCCTCCCAGTCTAGCTTGAATCACTGTCTTCTGTCTTTCCAGATAACTGCCCCCTCTCCAGCTCCTCTAACTTCTGGTTCTTTCCACCCTCCCCAGAGGAGCAGGGGCCAGTGGTGTTCAGACCCTTCTGGAAGGGGCCGCATCTGCAACTAGTCCTTTTGAAATAGCTGCCACTGGACCCTCTTGAGGCTTAGCCTGGAGGTGTGGTGGGGATGGAGAAAGAGGGCTGGCAGCAGGGGAGCATCTCCTGGAGGGCTGATTCTGAGAGAAGAACATGGGCCTGTTGAACTGCAGAGAGAGCCCTGACTGTGACAGGGACACCTTCTTTAGGACATCCCTTGAAGCAGCCAGAGCCTTAAGGATGACAAGTTCTGCTCGAGAACACAATCCCTGTCCCACGGCCTGTGCTGCCCGGGCAGAGCCTGGGGGGGACCTCCAGGCCACCCTCCCCTGGTTTGGCAGGCTCTCCAACCGCAGCCCCCGAACCTTCTCTCCTTCCACGACATCGAACTCCACGGTCTCCCCATCCCCAACGCTGCGCAGAAACTTCCTGGGATTGTTTCTCTTAATAGCTGTCTGGTTAAGGAAAGGCCAGGAGAAAGGTGAGAATGGCCAGGATCTCTCGCACCCTTGTGGGGCCCACCACCCACTTCCATTCTTTTCAAAATTTTACTTGTGAGCTGGGGCTGGGGGGTGAGGCAAGGAGAAGGCAAAGTTCAGCAGGGGAAAAGCCACAAACTAGGGGCCTCGGAACAACTGTGTAGTTACCACGGTCCCCAGGACTCACTCCCTCCTCCCCTGACCCCTCAGGGATTTCCAGAAGGGAAGCAAGAAATATGAACTCGAAAGCCAAACAAAAAGCCGACAGTCTTAAGTTGCAAAGTGGGTAACATGTACTGTGTTTCTTACCTCAGTCCCACTGAGCGCGCTTTCCACCAAAGCAGTGGTTCTCAAACTGTGCGTGCATCACAATCACCTGGAGAGCTAGTTAAAACAGGCAGCTGGCCCCGCCCCCAAGCCTGACTGATTGGCTAGGTCTGGGGTGAGCCTGAGAATCCAGACGTCAGGAGATGCTGCTGGTGCGGGGACCACACTTTGAGAACCACTGCGCCCAAGTAGCGCTAGCCTGTGTCCTTTCCCTTGGACACCGCCTGTGATTCGTTCCTGGGATGTTCACAGGTCCCAGTAGGGAGTGAGCCATGCTGTGCCCAGAGGGCAAAAGGCACATTTCTTACAGAGACAACCTAACACAAGTGGGGCCAATGCAGTTAATACAGCACCTGTGGGATGGATAGGAAACTAGTTCCTGGTGGGAGGTGAAAGCTGGAGAGCCAGGACTTGTGCTGCTAAGACAACAGTGGCAAAGACCATCAGGGAGGGCGGGTTCCACCCCTCAGAAAGCCATCCCAGCTCTTACCTGGTGAACAAAGACATCCTCCTTGGTGTCATTCCTGCAGGACAGGATGGGGTGTTAGGTAGTGATTTTGGTAAGGCACTCACCTCTGCTGAGGCCTCCCTAACTGCCCATTCCCAAGACCTGTGGCCCCATCCTCTCCACCTTCCATGGCTGCTTGCGGTTAAACAAGCCCCAGAGAGTGAGACAAGAGCCAATAGGGCCCCCTGAAGCGGCTATGAAGAGCAGACCCCTAAAACCTCCATGAAAAACCTGGGCTTCATGAGGAAAGGGCTGCAGGGGTGGCAAAGGCACCTTGAAGGAGCTGGCTCAGCCTTTACCTGCAGAGCTCCCCACCTTCTACCCCGGGGCACCTTAGAACCTGGTAGTGCTGGGTGTCACTCTCCCCAGCCAACAACCCCTGCTCCCCAACCCACATCGTGGGTGGAGAATTCCTCTCAGTCTCCTTCCTTCTGCAGTCAAAGAGGGAGTGAGTAGGGACAGGAGCAGAGGTGCAGAACACCTTTGAGGAAGGGAAAACATGTCAAGAACTGGCTCCAAACAGCCCACAAAACTTTATTCTCAGCCTGAAGGTGAACCCCAGGGTCAGGCCCCCTCTCAGCACACCAAGAGATCAAGGGTGAGAAAGAAGATATTAGATCATTCTCTGTCACTACCTTGCCCATCACCTTAGTTTACCCTAGCACCCCAGTGGGGGGTGGGTGTGAAGAGGTCTTTCCTCAGAACCTCCCAGAAGTCCTCAGTTTCCAGAATTAGAGAAGGACCCTTCCCTAGAACAAGTGTTCTGGCTTTAAAGCACTTGGATCTGCGCAAAGGTCAGTCTGCTAAGAGGGAACTGAGGCCTCCCAGGAGGGCTGGGCCGGGCAGGGTGCCTGGACTGGGGAAGGGCCCACTGGGGGAGACCTGACTCCGCTTAGAATCTGACACTATGGCCCCTCCCAGTTTGGGGGGTGCGGGGGTGCTGCAGAAGGAAAGCAGCAGCCTCAGGCTGGGCTGGTGCCTTCTTTCCCCAACCCCCACCAGACTCAGTCCCGTCAGGTGGGGGATTCAATGAGCTAACAGCTCTCTAAGGGAGATGAGTTATGAGAGTGCTATGTGTGCTGCCCAAAACAGGAAATGAGTGAGGATTCCGGGCGGAGGCACAGAGAGCAGGTACATTCTGCCCCAAAGGCGGTGGCAAACTAAACCAGAAGGTGACACAGACCAGCTGCGAGGATCAGAGCCAGATTTGCCAACTTCCTAGATCATTAACCCTCTGTTGCCCTTGAAGATGTGGAGGAGGCTTCGTCATGCCCACATCTGTGCTGTGGTTAAAGACTTTCAATCACCATCAGCTGGACACTGCAACCCTGTGCCTTGGTAGGGGTAGAGATGAGGCTGGAAAGGTGTCCAGTCCCATAGATCAGTTTGGAAGACACCCATTCCACCCCCTCCCTGGGTTCCTCAGATACCTGTTGATGAATCCGTAACCATTCCGCACGTTGAACCATTTGACAGTGCCCAGGACTTGGATTGCTGCCAGGCAGAGATGCAGTGGGGGCAGTAAGATAGGGGGAAGAGATGGAGTTGGACTCAGTTTTGGGACACTCCAAAATCCAACCAACCTATTATCTATTAAGCTAAACTTCACGCCAATCAGGTTTTACCCAAGGCTCAGGGTTTCAAACCTCTTCCAATTCTAAGGCATGTTCCTCACATCCTACAAATCTAGGCCCTTAACTTAGAAGCGGGTACTTACGTGGTCCATGAAGTTCCGCCCTCAGGTCATAACTGGGGTCTCTCTAGCCCTCCTATTGTAAGGGTCATTAGTGCACTTGCTTCCCAGGCTCAGATATTTACCTAATACTAGCCCAAATCAACAAGATCAAGTCTCCCGCCCCGGGGGCGTGGTCAGACCCTAGCTGGACCGGCCAGCCACTCCCTCTCACCCAGGAAGACACTGCAGAATTTCCCACCAGGGAAAACTCTCTAAGGTCCAATGGTCCTTTGAGCCTCGAGCCATACCGGTCTCCGGCTTTCCGGACCCCGCCGGGCTCCACGATGCCCCTCCCCCAGCTCGTCGACGGCCCCCCCCCCCCCCCTCTCCCTTAGAGCCGCCCTGGCACGCGCCCCGCCCCTCACCCAGCACCGGCTTGTCCGCCTGACTCCGGGCCAGGGGCGCGGGGGTTCCCGAGGCCGCCGTCGCCGGGTTGCCAGGGGTGCGGGGGCCTGGCGCCGAGGGGGTCCCAGCAGCTGGGCCCGAGGCCGTTCCGACCCCGCCGCTGCCCCGCCCCGCCGCCTGCTTTCTGTGGCTCCCCTGCGGGCACCGGGACCACCACCCGCTACCACCCCTGCCGCCGTCGCGGGCACCGTCGCCGCGGGGGGCCGCTGTCGCCACCACTGCCGCCTCCGCCTCGCTCATCCCGCCAGGTCCAGTACCGGCCCCCGCCGCCGCCGCCGCCCCGGCCCCTCCCCTTGGCTCGCGAACCCACCGCCCCGCTCGGTCCTCGCGCCCCGAGCCTAGCCTGCACGCCGGCAGCCGGCCCTGAACCGAGGCCAATCGCAGCCCGCAGCCGCGGCGCGTGCAGGCCCCGCCTCCCGGCCTCAGGCCAATCCTAGCGGAGCAACCCCAAGGTCCGCACGCCAGCCCCGCCTCCCGGACTTCGCGCGGAGGCTGCGGTCCCCGCCCGCAGCCTAGTAAGTACACCTGGGCCCCGCCCCGAGGCCGTCACGTGACCGTACCAACCCAACCCATTGGCCGACGGCCGCTTTCCCCTCCCCCCTCCGCCCCTTTCCACCGGCCGCGGGAAATCAAACGGGCTGGTCTCGCCCCAACCGCCACCTGGCCTCTACGCGAAGGGCGGGGCGAGATCGCAGCTCCAAGGTTGCCCCTGACAACCCGGGCGGGGGCCTGAGCCCGTAACCTTGGTCCTGGCTGTGAGCGGCACGGCTCACTTCCACTCTAGAGACACCTTTCCCCGCACACCGCCAGATGTAGTTGCTTTCTCCCAGCCTGCTCGACCGTCTCCCTAGAGGATGCGGTGTACCCTGACCTGCGGGATCAGCCCTCGGGGCCAACCAGACTTTCCCAGGTCACGGTTGCTCTCTCAAGGCCGAGCACTCTCACACTTTTTGGGTTGTTTTTGACGTATGATTTACATACAGCAAAATGCACAATTCTTCGCTGAGTTCTGATAAACGCGTTCATCTATGCAATCAACACCCTGCACGCGTTGATTGCAAGTGTTTTTCCCTTGCTCTTGAACCCTTTCCGGGCAATCCCAGACTCCTCACAAACCACCGCTGACCTTTTCCACCGGAGATCAGTTTCAGGATCCACAGTACTGGGTGCTTTGTTCTCTGGCTGGGCCTCGCTCTCCAGCTCCCTGCCCTCTCCCTGGCAGCTCCTTTTACCTTCTTTCTTTTATCCAATTGGCCAGGCTCTTCAGACTCAAGCCAGTTTCCTGGGCCACTATGTCTCTATAGGTGATTTCTTCAAGTACCATCTTATATATCACTCCTCACCATCACTTCATCCTTTACTTTTTTCATGGCATTTTTGGAAATAGAAATTGCTTATTTACATTATTCCTGCCCCCACCGAAACTCTAGACAGTGAACTCCATGGCAAGAACTGTGTAGTTATGTGTGATGCCTGGAACAGTCTGGCACAACATAGGCACTCAATATTTCTTGAGCAGATAAATAGTCCCCATTCCACAAATGAGGCTTCCCTCATAGCTCAGCTGGTGAAGAATCCGCCTGCGATGCAGGAGACTCCGGTTCAATTCCTGGGTCGGGAAGATCCCCTGGAAAAGGGATAGGCTACCCACTCCGGTATGCTGGCCTTGAGAATTCCATGGACTGTATAGCCCATGGGGGTCGCAAAGAGTCGGACACGACTGAGAGACTTTCACTTTCATTCCACAGATGAGAAAACTGAGGCCCGGTGCGAGGCTTGCCCCGGGTTTCTTGGAAGCCCTGGTGTCAGGCCTCGGAGCCACAATCTCCCACCTAGAAAGAGGCGGCTCCAGGGGTCTCTCCCACCGAGGGCAGTCTCCCGACCCTAGCAGGACGCGTATTTTCAGCCGGAACAGCAAGCCCCGGGGCACCACACGTGCAGCCACGCGCTGCCCGGCCCCATGTGCGCTTCCCCTGTCCCGGAGTACCACCCTGCCGGCCCGGCGTCCCCTTTCCAGCTGCGGCCGCTGCCAATCCCGGTACCGGCGCGCCCTCTGCCTGCCGCTTCGGGAGGCGGTCTGCCCTGGCTTCCTCTCTGCCCTTCCAACTGCTACCCAGCCCGCCCCACCGCTCCAGCCCTTTCGTAGTTGAAGATTCGATTTGCCAGGACATCGGGTCCCGAGAAACAGACAGGATGCGAAAACAACTAAATCAAGTCCAGGATGTAAAGGATACAGAAATGACCACCCTCTTTTAGACTTTTAAAGACCGACTTACCTGTGTCCTCCCTGGCTTCCCTGGTGGCGGTAGTAGTAAAGAACCTGCCTGCCAATGCAAGAGAGGTAAGAGACGCGGGTTCAATATCTGAGTTGGGAAGATCTCCTGAAGAAGGGAATGTCAACCCATTCCAGTATTCTTACCTAGAGAATTCCATGGACAGAGGAGCCTGGCAGGCTACAGTCCACTTCAGTCTCAAAGACTGAAGCAACTTAGAATGCACACCCCGAGCTCCAGGAATAGGAGAAGCAGGAGACCAAGCCTGGGGGAGGCAAGCAAGGTAACTCACAGTGTGACCCAGGCAACCAAAGAAAAACCACAGAAATGCCCGGAAGGTACAGAGAGAGCTCAGGTGTGGACTGGTTAGCTAAGGTTAGAGGATGAGAGAGAGGAAGGTCACAGGAAGGGTGAGCCCTGTTGGTAGTAAAATTGAAAATATGTCAGGAGACCAAGGGTGGGATGGTGCTACAGGAAAAAGACTTTTGGCAGACGAGGCATGAAACAATAGTTAGATATACAGCAGTTATAAACTCTCCTTCCCCTTGGATAAGTAGCAGGTGCCACAGAGATTTACAAATTACTATCCGTATTCAGTTCAAGGGTTTGTGCATGTAGTTTTCCTGTTATTTCATTATTTTTAACTGCTGTAGATAACAAGGGCTCCAGGTTTCCTCCTCTTTCTGTCCCTCTCTTTCTGTCATTTCCTGCTCACCTGCAATCTGGCCTATCTTGTTCACTGTTAATAAATAAATAAAAAACCCTTTCTGCTCAACTCTTGCTCAGCATCTCTACATCAACTTAACAGCTAACTTCCTGAAATACAAGTCTTTACTGTCTCTGCTTCCCCATCCTTCTTTCATACCCCACCAACCCAAACCTGGTTTCTGTCCCCAGCACTCCACTGAGATGGCTTTGGCAATGGTCCACAACCTCTTCCTGAGACATTCGGGACCTGGTTTGGGGTTCCCTTTCAACTCCAACCACAGAAGTGTTCCTGCCAAAGCTTCCACAGCCTAACCTTCCCGCCCTCCCCAATGCCTTCATACCTGTCCTCCTGTGCCTTGTTCTCCACCAGCCTCAATCTTTCCTGGACTGTCTTCTGCTCCCTGCCTTCTGTAGGACATTTTATCCTTTCCCCTGATTTTGATGACTCTGCTACTGATGGTTCTTAAACCCTGTGTCTCCAGCCCTGAGTCTTTCCCACCTTCTTAGCAGACTCTGAGCCAGGTATCCTCTAGCCAGTTGCACCTCAGGCTTCTGAAACCTAAGTCCTCATCCAGGTTCCTCTTTCCCTACTCCCATGCTGATTTATGTCATCATTTATCCACAATCATTCCTTGGTAGCCATTCATTCTTTGTAGAACAGTTTCCCCTGGATGCCCAGGTTCAGCACAGCAAAGGTGAAGATTTATGGTACCAAAGTGAAATATTTGAATGATTTACAAGATACTGTTGCCTCTGTCTGGCTCCTAGAACCAAACACTCAGCAACTTTCCCCTCTTACTTTCTCTATGCAGCCCAAATCAAGGTCTGCTTCTTCTTCTCTCTTCTAACACTTGCTCTCTTATTTCTCAGCTGCTACTGAGTGTTTCATACCTACAGCTCCTTCTCTCTTCCCCCATTTGCTCTTTAGCTAGTGTTAGCTCTGCCCTCTCCTTTTCCAGGTTTTGCTAGCACTCTGCCAAATCCTTGACCTTTTCTCTGCCCTCTCTCTACCTCCTGTCTTAGCTACTATATCTGATATTACTTCCTGCTTCCTTCTTGAAACCTCCTCCTTGTCTTGCTTTTTTTAAAAAAAAATTAATTGCAGTAAGAGTTAATATTTATTGAGCACTTAGTATGTGCCACATGCTATGTTAAGCACGTTCAATGTCCTCATTCATTTACTCCTTACAACAGCCCTGGGAAGTGGATACTAGTATAATTATGCCCATTTGCCAGATAAGGAAACAGAGGTGTGGTGAAGTTAAGCAATCAGCCTAAAATCACACAGTTGTGGAACAAGCCAAGCTGAGAATCCAGTGAAGAGAAGCCCACCTCCAGACCCTGGCTTCTAAGCCATCAACCTCCTTCAACTGTGCTGGGACTCCACTTTGACATCTTCCCTAACAATCCCTTGGCCCCACTTTCCCTCTAGTCCTTTCCATATGTCAGACTTTTCCTTCAAAATTAATTTTTTTAATTGAACTATAGTTGAATTGGAGCTTCCCAGGTAGCTCAGTGGTAAAGAATCCACCTGCCAAGCACGAGACAAGGGTTCCATCCCTGGGTTGAAAAGATCCCTTGGAGAAGGAAATGGCAACCCTCTCCAGTATCCTTGCCTGGAAAATCCCATGGACAGAGGAGACTGGTGGACTACAGTCCATAGGGTTGCAAAGAGTTGGACGTGACTGAAGCAACTAATCAACAGCAACAACACAGTTGAATTACAATGTTGTGTTAATTACTACTGCACAGCAAAGTGACTCAGTTATACATATATACACATTATTTTTTAAATTCTTTTCCATTATGGTTTATCACAGAATATTGAATATAGTTCCCTGTGCCTTTACAGTAGGACCTTGTTGCTTATTCATTCTATATATTCCAGCTTCAAAACTAAATTTCTTAAAAGACTGTTTGTGTTACCCAGGCACTGTTTCCTCCCTTGGGGGGGCGGGTGTACATGAGGAAAGACACTGGCATCTGCCCAGTTACTTAGTTCAAGGGGTACTTTTTTGCCTTTGTTCTTTCACCTCTGTCTATGTGACAGAGGTGACTGGAGACCATCCCCTTCTCAGACTTCTTCATGGGCTCCTCACTCTTTTATTTGCCCCTTCCTAAAGGCCAGAGTCCCCAGTTCTTCTGTCCTGGTTCTATAACCTTTGGAGAGCTTGTCTGCTCACACTGCTTCAGCGATGACCTGTTATAGGTAGAACTGTGTTCCCCTAGAAAATATGTAGGAGCCCCAACCTCTGGTACCTGTGAATATGACCTTATTTGGAAATAAGGTCTTTGCAGATGAAATCAAGTTAAGATGAGGTCATTGGGCTGGGCCCTAATCCAATATGACTGGTGTCCTTCTAAGAGGAAAGTACCATGTAAAGACAGACACATAGGGACATTGCCGTGTGATGATGGAGCAGAGGTGGAAATGCAGCAGCTGCAAGCCAAGGAGCCCCCGGAGCTACCAGAAGCTGAAAGAGGCCAGGAAGGATCCTCTTTTCAAGACTTGGAAGAGAGCACGGCCTTGCCAGCATCTTGACTTCAGACTTCTGTCCTATGGAACTTTGAGAATACATTTCTGTTGTTTTCAGCACCAAGTCTGTGACACTTTGTTACAGCAACCCTAGGAAACTAACAGACAACCCAAACACAGATGCCTCCCACCCAGACCACCCTCTTCCTCAGCTTCGACAATACTAAATCTGTTCTCAAAGTTCCAGGGATTCCCTGTTTGAATTAACTTCACTGACATTTACTGAGTACCTTCCTCTGACCATGGGATGGGAAAGACAAGGGTGGATGGAATGATCATGACAGTGCTCCTTAGCAACTCTGTGCATCTTCTAAAAATAGTTTATGTGGGACTTCAGGTGGGACTAAAAATAGTTCTGGTGGTCCAGTGGTTCGGACTCCATGTTTTCACTGCTGAGGGCCTGGGTTCAATCCCTGGTGAGGAAACTAAGATCCCACAAGCTGCACAGCTTGGCCAATAAATAACCAAAAATAGTTTCAGTGGTTTGCAATAAAATATACATACTCATACTCGACCCCTGGTCAGGGAACTAGGATCCCACATGCCTCAAGGTGTGGCAAAAAAAAAAGTGCTGAGGAAATAGTGGTGAATTGGAAAGACTGATGCTGCAGCTGAAGCTCCAATACTTTGGCCACCTGATGCAAAGAGCTGACTCATTGGAAAAGACCCTGGTGCTAGGAAAGATTGAGGACAGGAGGGGAAGGGTATCACAGAGGATGAGATGGTTGGATGGCATCACCAACTTGATGGAGATGATTTTGAGCAAACCCTGGGAGATAGTGAAGGACAAGGAAGCCTGGCATGCTGTAGTCCATGGGGTCAAAAAGAGTTGGACATGACTGAGTGACTGAACAAGATACTCCCTGCCCTCACACAGTCTAGTAAAGGAGATAATAAGTCAACAGAGATACATGATAATAACAGATATAATAAAAGCCATGAAGGAAATGCACAGATTGATGTGATGGAAGAGAGGAGGATGTAGGGGAATAATCTAGAATTAGGCTCCTAGGAAGACACTGCTAGAAGGTGTGTCACAGTTTATGCTGTGACCTGAAGGATGAGAAGAAGGCAACCAAATGTCAGGATTAGGGAAGAGAGCTCCAGGCACATGAAAAATATTAGTGCAAAGGCCCTGAGGCAGAAAAACTGGAAGAAAATATGAACAAGGAGAAGAATGACATAAGCAGGGCCAGACCAGCCAAAGCTTTGGAATCTGGATTTTATCCTAAGAATAATAGGAAGCCTTTGAAGCGTTTTAAAAGGAGGAGTGAGTGATATGGTCTGTTTTATTTTTTCAATAAGCATTTTTTTGGGAGGCCGCTCCTCATGGTTTGTGGGATCTTAGTTACCTGACCAGGATTGAACCCATACCCTCAGCAGTTAAAGCAAGGAGTCCTACCTACTGAAGACCACCAGGAAAATCCCCAATAAATTGTATCTTTTAAAGCAGTTTTAGGGACTTCCCATGCAGGGGGTGCAGAACTAAAAATTCCACATGCTTAGCAGTGTGACCAAAAATAAATAAATACGTAATTAGATATACATATATGTGTGTGCTCAATAGCTCAGTCATGTCTAACTCTATTTGACCCCTTGGACTATAGCCCACCCCGCTCCTCTGCCCATGGGATTTTCAAGGCAAGAATACTGGAATGGTTGCCATTTCCTTCTCCAGGGGATCGTCCTGACCCAGGGATCTAACCCACATCTCCTGCATCACAAGGGGATTCTTTTACGATTGAGACATCAGGGAAGCCTATATATATAAACAATGTTAGGTTCACAGCAAAATTAAACAGACAACACAGAGATTTCTCATATACCCTTTGTCCCCAGGCACATACAACCTCCCTTACTTGATTTATGTTTAAAAAATACTACTTGGCTGGTTGCTTTGGGGAAAAAAATTGGAGGGAGGCAGAGGTAACGGGGCATGGATGAATGAGGATGGAGAGAAGTGACCAGTTTGAAGTATGTTTTGAAAATAGTGTCTGCAGGGTTTGGTGGTGGACTGGATGCGGGGGTGAGAGAAAAGGAATCAAGGAATCTAGGTTTTCAGCTTGAATGTGGGTGGATGATGATGCTATTTATTTCCATGAAAAACCCTGGAAGAGAAACATGGTCTGGAGTTTGGTTTGGGGCTTCTTTGAAACATCCAAGAAGAGAGCTCAGGTAGGCATTTGGAGGGATGGATCTGTGGCTCAGGAGAAAGTTGGGGCTGAAGTCAGGCATTTGGAGCCCTGTGCATAGATAAGATTTACAGGCCCAGGTCAGGCTGAGCTCCCTATGAAGTAAGTGTTGAGCTCCCTAAACTCATAGGTGAGAGCTGGTCTCAGAAGCTAAGTGACTGGACCAAAGTGATGCTGAAAACAACTTCTATGCACCAGTGCCGAATCGAGTCTCAGAGATGGACAAGAGTTTTCGGTGAAATAGAAAAGCTTTATTGCTTTGCCAGGCAAAGAGAGGCACATTGGACTCATGCCTCTCAAAATTGTGTATACAGAACCCAGGAGGAATTAGTGAAGAGTTTTTATGGCAGGCTTCCCTGGTGGCTCAGATGGTAAAGCGTCTGCCTACAATGTGGGAGACCCAGGTTTGATCCCTGGGTTGGGAATATCCTCTAGAGAAGGAAATGGCAACCCACTCCAGTACTCTTGCCTGGAAAATCCCATGGACGGAGGAGCCTGGTAGGCTACAGACAGACCATGGGGTCATAGAGAGTAGGACACGACTGAGTGACTTCACTTTCACTCACTTTCACTTTTATGGCAGTGGTTCAAGGGTAAGATATGGGTGTGTGCACATCTGGATTGCTTTAATCCTCCCAGGCAAAGAGAGGCACACTGGACTCATGCCTCTCAAAATTGTGTATCCAGACCCCAGGAGGAATTAGTGAAGAGTTTTTATGGCAGTGGTTCAAGGGTAAGATATGGGTGTGTGCACACCTGGAAAAGGTCAGTTTTCGTTCCAATCCCAAAGAAAGGCAATGCCAAAGAATGCTCAAACTACCGCACAATTGCACTCATCTCACATGCTAGTAAAGTAATGCTCAAAATTCTCCAAGCCAGGCTTCAGCAATACGTGAACCGTGAACTTCCAGATGTTCAAGCTGGTTTTAGAAAAGGCAGAGGAACCAGAGATCAAATTGCCAATATCCGCTGGATCATCGAAAAAGCAAGAGAGTTCCAGAAAAACATCTATTTCTGCTTTATTGACTATGCCAAAGCCTTTGACTGTGTGGATCACAATAAACTGTGGAAAATTCTGAAAGAGATGGGAATACCAGACCATCTGACCTGTCTCTTGAGAAACCTGTATGCAGGTCAGGAAGCAACAGTTAGAACTGGACATGGAACAACAGACTGGTTCCAAATAGGAAAAGGAGTACATCAAGGCTGTATATTGTCACCCTGCTTATTTAACTTACATGCAGAGTACATCATGAGAAACGCTGGGCTGGAAGAAACACAAGCTGGAATCAAGATTGCCGGGAGAAATATCAATAACCTCAGATATGCGGATGACACCACCCTTATGGCAGAAAGTGAAAAAGAACTAAAGAGCCTCTTGATGAAGGTGAAAGAGGAGAGTGAAAAAGTTGGCTTAAAGCTCAACGTTCAGAAAACTAAGATCATGGCATCTGGTCCTATCACTTCATGGGAAATAGATGGGGAAACAGTGGAAACAGTGTCAGACTTTATTTTTTGGGGCTCCAGAATCACTGCTGATGGTGATTGCAGCCATGAAATTAAAAGACGCTTACTCCTTGGAAGGAAGGTTATGGCCAACCTAGGTAGCATATTTAAAAGCAGAGACATCACTTTGCCAACAAAAGTCCGTCTAGTCAAGGCTATGGTTTTTCCAGTGGTCATGTATGGATGTGAGAGTTGGACGGTGAAGAAAGCTGAGCGCCGAAGAATTGATGCTTTTGAACTGCGGTGTTGGAGAAGACTCTTGAGAGTCCCTTGGACTGCAAGGAGATCCAATCAATCCATCCTGGAAGAGATCAATCCTGGGTGTTGATTGGAAGGTCTGATGTTGAAGCTGAAACTCCAATACTTTGGCCACCTCATGTGAAGGGTTGACTCATTGTAAAAGACCCTAATGCTGGGTAGGATTGGGGGCAGGAGGAGAAGGGGACGACAGAAGATGAGATGGTTGGATGGCATCACTGACTCGATGGACATGGGTTTGGGTAGACTCCGGGAGTTGGTGATGGACAGCGAGGCCTGGCATGCTACAATTCATGGGGTCGCAAAGAGTCGGACACAACTGAGCCACTGAACTGAACTGAACTGAACACCTGGATTGCTTTAATCCTCTCTCAGGTGGTCTCTTAATCTTTTTTTTTTTTTTGGTCTGGGATCTTAGTTCCCCAACCAAGGATTGAACCCACATCCCCCAGCAGTGGAAACATGGAGTATTAACCATTAGACCACCCGGAAGTCTTGGTCTCCTAATCTTTTTTTTTTTTTTTAATGTGGAACACTTTTAAAGTCTTTATTGAATTTGTTACAATACTGCTTCTGTTTTATGTGTTTTGGTTTTTTTGGCTGCAAGGTATGTGGGATCTTAGCTTCCCGAACAGTGATAGAGCCTATGTCCCCTGCATTGGAAGGTAAATTCTTAAACACTGGGCTACCAGGCAAGTTCCTAAATTAATTTTTATTGGCGTATAGTTGCTTTACAATGTCGTATTAGTTTCTGCTTGTACAGCAAAGTGAATCAGCTATACATACACATATATCCCATCTTTTTTGGATTTCTTTCCCATTCAGGTCACCACAGAGCACTGAGTAACATTCCCTGTGCTATATAGTAGGTTCTTGTTGTTGTTCAGTTGCTAAGTTGTGTCCGACTCTTTGAAATCCCATGTACTGCAGCACACCAGGCTTCCCTGTCCTGCAGTATCTCCTGGAGTTTCCTCAAACTCATGTCTGTTGCTCCCTTCTCCTCCTGCCCTCATTCTTTCCCAGCATCAGGGCCTTTTCCAATGAGTTGGCTCTTTGTTTCAGGTGGCCAAAGTAAGCTTCAGCTTCAGCATCAGTCCTTCCAATGAATATTCAGGGTTGATTTCCTTTAGGATTGACTAGTTTGATCTTCTTGCTGCCCAAGGGACTCAAGAGTCTTCTCCAGCACAATTTGAAAGCATCAATTCTTTGGTGCTCAGCCTTCTTTATGGTCCAACTCTCACATCCATATGTGACTGCTGGAAAGACTGTACAGACCTTTGTCGGCAAAGTGATGTTTCTGCTTTTTAATATACTGTCTAGGTTTGTCATAACTTTCTTTCCAGGGAGCAAGCATCTTTTAATTTCATTGCTGCAGTCACCGTCTGCAGTGATTTCGGAAGTCCAAGAAGATAAAATACATAGTAGTGTATTTATGTCAATCCCAATCTCCCTATTCATTCCACCCTTTTCCCCCTCAACCTTGAGGTATTATTTTCTTGGGTCTAAATCCTTCAAGAAGGGCTCACACCCAGTCAGTTTTGCTTTTTCCCTCTCCTACTGAGCTCCCAGGCCCTCCCTCACCCTGTTGAAGATCAATCTTTCTCCAGCTTCCTTAGCTCCGGTGTCTCCGCACCAAAAGACCTGCCAGGCTTCCAGACTGGGTTTGTTCCCATCTTGGTGCTCTCTCGGCCCCCATGTGCCCTGCAATCGGCCGCAATGCTCTGCTCTGCTCTGCAGTGGCCTGGCTACTGCTTCGTTCTGGCCACAATTGGGCCTCAGTTTCCACCTGGAGAGTGAATGACTGAGCAAATGAATGATCACAGTTAATGCTCTAGAGTCATTTGTGATGATCTCACTGAGTTTCCTTCCTCTATGAGCTGGGTCCCTATTTCATCTCCAGCCTGATTCCCTACTCGCTTGGTCCGGTTTTTAAGGAACTTTCTGTCTTCTCTCCCTAGCACCTGGGTTCTGCAAGACCTCTGGGAATGAAGGGTGGGGAGAATTTCTGGGCTTTTCTTTCAGGCCCAGAACCACTCCAGTTTCATTCTTCTCCATCTCCACCCTCTTAGCTTCCAAAGAAGCAAGGTCAAAAATCACAAAATATCCCTCAGGCATCTTCTCAGAGTGCTCCTCTTATCTCATACCAACTGCCACTCATAAACCCATCAGTCACTGGTACTGAACTGAGCCAAGGTTATACATCTGTTAATCTCCTCCTCCCAACTGTGGGGCAGGGACCACACTGCTAAACTCACCACCCTTGTATCAGGAGTATCTGGCACTTAATGGACTCAGTATATGTTAACTGAATGAATGGATGAGTGAGCAAATGCAGTCAAGGTTTCTGCTCTGATCCCAGCAGCTAGGTGCTACAAAAGGGGGTCCAAGAACCCTCCACCACACACCCTTACCTTAGTATTACCCATTTGCTCATCCTCAAGCTTCATTTGGCTTCCCAGGTGGTACTAGTGGTAAAGAATCCACCTGCCAATGCAGAAGACATAAGAGATGCGGTTTGGATACTGGGTTGGGAAGATCCCCTGGAGAAGGAAATGGCAACCCACTCCAGTATTCTTGCCTGGAGAATCCCATGAACATAGGAGCCTGACAGGCTACAGTCCATGGGGTCACACAGAGTTGGACACAACTGAAGCGACTTAGCACACATCCAAAGCTTCATTTGGTGTGTATGACTTTCATGCAACCCTTGAAGGTAGAAGGGACAATAGTCCCTGCCAAGGTCCTCTGATAAGGATAAATTCTCACTGTGAAACAGTTGTACCACAGAAAACTCCCACCACTCCCCCACCAGTCCTGGCCTGGCTTTACTTTGCATCTGGAAATTCCTTCCATCAGCCAACAACTTATCTTCACATGCAACACAGAATCTGTTTACTAGGACCTGAGATGTATTTTTTAAAGGGCATAAAACAAAGTATGAAGAAATACATGATTCATAGCAGTTGCCTCTGGTGTTGGGTTTGGGTTAATTTTTTTCTTATTCTTTTCTACAGTTTTCCAAAATTTTTTCAACAATAGATTTGTATTTATATAATAAAGGAAACTTGACAATCTTTTTAACCATGTAAAACCATTCCTCTTGATACAACTGGAGACCTTTCCCTTCCAGGTAAGGGAAATGTGTTATAAAACATAGCTGATTTGGGGACTTGCCTGGTGGTCCAGTGGCTAGGACTTTGAATTCCCAGTGCAGGGGACCTGGGTTCGATCCCTGGTCAGGGAACTAGCTCCCATGTGCCACAACTAAATCTAAAGACCAAAGATCTCATATGTCACAACTGAGACCCAGGGCAGCCAAATAAATAAATAAATATTGAAAACAAAAAGATTTGTCTTCAACCCCAGTCCTACCCACCTTTCTAAGCCCAGCTTTGCTGTGAGACCAACGAGCAAGCACCATCCGGCTCTGAGCAAGCTCCCCAAGAATCTCAGAATCCCAGAACCTTTAGTGGATTTCCCCATTCCTGTTTTACTACATTTATCCTCAAGAATGACTTGATTAATACATTATGTCCCCCAAATACACAGATTTAAGACATTTTTGACCTACCTTTTGACTTCATCTTCCTCATTCAACTACCCACCAAATTCCATCTATTAGATCTCCAAAAGGTCTCCGGTGCTCATCTTTTCCTCTCAGCCTCACCACTGATGCCTTGATCTCGACCTTTATTCTTGTTCGCTTGGGCTACTACAAGAGGCCCTTCACTGGTCCCTTGCTTCCAGTTCAGCTCCATTGTTTCCTCTCAAACATAGTAACTTAAATTTTTCAGGGAAGTTATAAGGTTCACATCAAAACTGAGAGGCAGGTATAGAGATTTCCCATATACACATGCATCGCCTCCCACATTATCAATATCTCCCATTGGAGCAGCACACTTGTCATGATTGACCAGTCTACGTTGATACATCATTATCACCAAGTCCATAGTTTCCATTAGATTCACTCTTGGTGTCATAAATTCTGTGAGTTTGGGTGAATTTATGATTGTATCTACCACAGTAGTACCATACAGAGTAGTTTCATTGCCCTAAAAATTCTGTGTGTACTGCCTTTTCATTTTGATCTTCTGTCACCCATGGCTGAGACGAGTTTCCTAGAGCACAGTGGCATCAGTGACTGGCATTGTCTCTCCAATACATACAAAAAAAGAGTGTGCTCTCTTGTACAGACGCAAGACTCCATGATCTTGTCCAGGTTTCCTTTCCCCATCTACCTTTCATTTACCATCTCTGCCCTCCATGCCCAACTGACACAACTGACACTACTCTCTCTCTTCACTCTGCATGTCTTCCTCAACACTCTTGCTCTCACTGTTCCCATTGTTTGGAATGTACTTTTCCTTTATTTCTACCTTTCCCCCAAATTCCACCCATTTTTCAAGGTCCAGTTATTTAAATGCTGCTTACCCCAGGAACTCCTAGTCCAAACACTCATTGCTTGTGATCTGAACTACATGACAACTTTCCAAGGGCCTTCTTACCTCCAGTCTCTCACCCTTTCAACCCACCTCTTACACCATTGCTGGACTATCTTGATCTAACACTATTTGAATACATCAGAGATGCCTTCCCTATATTTTCCTTATCTGTGGTGTGGTGTTAAATGTTTAACAGCCAGCTCAGGGTAAAGGGATCCTGATTTGCAATATCTGCTAACTTCCATGATGCAAATACTTCCGTGGTGCCAACTTTAAGTTACTGATAAGACTTTATTGAACTCGGAGTTAGTAGGAGATGTGCACAATTGGTTCTCATATGCCTATATAACAGTTTCCCTTGTGGCCCAGTGGTAAAGAATCCACCTGCCATTGCGGGAGACATGGATTCAATCCCTGGGTCAGGAAGATCCCCTGGAAAAGGAAATAGCAACCCACTCCAGTATTCTTGCTGGGAAAATTCCATGGACGGAGGAGCCTGGTGGGCTACAGTCCATGGCGTTGCAAAAGAATTGGCCACGACTTGGCGACTAAAGACACGTGCCTATATAATCAACCTTAACCACACCATTGGTTCCCATTTACAACTCTTCATTGACATTCTTTAAAATACTCTTTATACTATACTTGCAGCTCTTTGTAAATCTAAAATTATTTCAAAATAGAACTTTTAAAAAGCCTACCAAAAATGTCTACCAGAACAGATTTAGACTCATTTGACAAACTTCTTTCTCAGAAAAATGTGGGTACTCTCTACACTGTTACCTTCTGAGAAAGGAATGAGGAAATAATTAATGCAATTAATTGCCAAGACATCCTCCAAAGCCAATGAAAGTCTATAGAGGGAATTCCTTTGCAGTCCAGTGGCTAGGACTCTGCCCTCTCACTGCCGAGGACCCTGGGTTCAATCCCTGGTGGGGAACTAAAATTCCACAAGCCATGCAGTGAGGCAAAAAAAAAAAAAAAAGTCTATAGAAGGGTAACTGGAGAGTTTTTCAAGAATATTTGAATTCTAAACTTGGTGAGTGGGTGTAACCATAAGAAGGTGGGAAAGGAATGTGAATGTCATTAAGACAAGATAGAATCTGACCAATTGTATTTTGAATCAGTTCTCAAAATCAGTTCTTGTCTTCCGTGTGGACTGAAGACAAATACTTAGTGTGCACGTCAGAAAAAAAAAGACCAGAAAGATTGTCTAATAATTTCCAGGGGAATTTCAATCCAGGATTATTACTATTCTAGGATTCTTTCTGAAGGTGAGACAGGTAGGCCTCTTTTACACTGAAGACAAAAGCACTATGGTTTTAGAGCTGTCATGAAGTAAGTGCAGTTAATTCCTTTACTTTGATTTCAAGTTTCCTTGACCAGGTTTTTTCTTTCCACTTGTATTTTCTTATAGAGAAGATGAACAGATGGATCAGCCAACACAGATGTTCTGTTGTCCTTGATCAATTTATAAAGAAGTTGATATGCCGTTTCTTTGTCAATTTTCTGTGAGTCCACTTGGTTTCAGTCAGGTGTACCTTCACTCAACGTTAAATTTACAATGTACCAAATATTTGCCAGGCACAGTTCTAGGAGCTGGGGGCACAATGGTGAACAAAACCAGCCAGACTCCTGTCCTTATATATATTATATTCTAATGGAGAAGACCAGACATTAATAAAGTAATCACACAAATAAATGGATTTATGGTAACCAACAATCTGTGGTAAATGGTATAATGTTTGCTATGAGAACATATAACACAGAAAGTTGGCTTAGTCTGGTAGGTCAGGAAAGTGCTCCCTAAAGAAGTGACTTGATTGGCAAAATAAAATGTTGGGGCTTACAAAGCATAGGACTATACCCTGAGCTGTGGTAATTCCATAGATGCAATGCCAGCATGGTCTCCCAGATACTAATTGTCTCATCACTCTACAATACTGTGCAATATTTTGCCCTTCCCTTTCTCTGAGTGTGTATATCTTAGGCTTCTGTCAAAATTATTTGTGACCCTTCTATTTTGAATGGGAATTCTTGGGAGCTGTCATCACTCAGCCCCTTTTAAAATCATGGAGCTTGTGACTTAGGTCACCTAGGACTCTTCACCAATGTTTCAGAGAAGTGAACCAATTAAGAACAAAGATGACATTACATTTTTTTTTTTTGGCCACCCTGTGCAGCTTGTGGGAATCTTAGTTTCCTGACCAGGGATCAAACCTTAATAGCCAGGGAATTCCCAGCAATACATTTTTATTTTTTTAAAATAATTTTGTATATTTATTTAAAGAATTTATTTTTGGTGGTGTTGGGTCTTCGTTCCTCCTTGGGCTTTCTCTAGTTGCAGTGATTGGGACTATTTTTGCTGTGGTGTGTGGGCTTATTGTGGTATCTTCCCTTATGGTGGAGCACAGGCTCTAGAGCGGGCAGGCTTCAGTAGTTGCAGCACATGGGCTCAGTAGTTGTGGTGCCCCGGCTTAGTTGTCCCACGGCATGTGGTATCTTCCTGGACCAGGGATCAAACCCGTGTCTCCTATATTGGCAGGCGGATTCTTTACCACTGAGCCACCAGGGAAGCCCCCGAACAATACATTTTTAAAGTAACAGCTTTATCAAGATGTAATTCACATACCATACAATTTAATTATTTAAAGTGTACAATTCAATTTTTTTCAATATCTAAAGAGGGCAAGCGTCACTCCAATTTTAGAACGTTTTCATCACACCAAAAGACACCCTCTGCTTCTTTCCTTATGCTGCTGCTGCTGCTAAGTCGCTTCAGTTGTGTCCGACTCTATGCGACCCCATAGACGGCAGCCCACCAGGCTCCCCCGTCCCTGGGATTCTTCAGGTAAGAACAATGGAGTGGGTTGCCATTTCCTTCTCCAATGCACAAAAGTGAAAGGTGAAAGTGAAGTCGCTCAGTCGTGTCCGACTCTTTGCGACCCCATGGACTGCAGCCTACCAGGCTCCTCCATCCATGGGATTTTCCAGGCAAGAGTACTGGAGTGGGGTGCCATTGCTTTCTTTCCTTATAGTCATTAGTAATCTCTCTCCATGTCTTCATTTCCCCCTAGGCACCAGGCAACCATAATCTATCAAATTTTGTCTCTATGGATTTGCCTATTCTGGACATTTCATGTAAACGGAATAATACATTACTGTATGTGGTCTTTTGTGACTTTTATTTAGCATATGTTTCATAGTTATGCCATGTTGTAGTGTGTACCCAGTACATCATTCCTTTTTCTTTTTCCTCTCTTTAAAAAAAAAGTATTTTATTTTTGATTACTCTGGGTCTTCGTTGTTGCACACAGGCTTTCTCTAGTTGGGGTGAGCAGGGGCTACTCTTCATTGTGGCCTGTGAGCTTCTCTTTGCAGTGGCTTCTTCTGGTGGAGCACAGGCTCTAGGCACGTGGGCTTCAGTAATTGCAGCAGGCAGGCTCAGTAGTTCAGGTGCACCAGCTTTATTTGCTCCTCAGTATGTGGAATCTTCCTGGACCAGGAACAAACCTGTGTCCCATGCATTCGCAGATGGATTCTTATCTATTGTATCACCATGGAAGTCCTTCATTCTTTCTTATTGTTGAATAATATTTCATTGTATGGATATAACATATTTTATTTATTCCTTCATCAGTTGATGGACTTTGAGTAGTTTCTACTTTTTGGCTATTATGAATATCTGTGTACAAGAGTTTTAAAACTGCGGTGAATTCACATTTTTAAATAAACAGCTCAGTGGTGTTCACTACATTCAGATTCACGGGTTGTACAACCACCACCACCTCTATCTAATTCCAAAGCTCTTCATCATTCTAAAACCCCATGACCATTAAGCAGTTACTGACCACCAGTCTGCTTTTTGTTTCTTTGAATTTACCTATTCTGCGTATCTCACATCAGTGGAATCATATGTGACTCTTTTGTTTGGCTTCTTTTACTTGTAACATCTTCGAAGTTCATCTGGTCATAGCATGCATTTATACTTCATTCTTTTGTGTGATTAATATTCTATTACATGTATACACCACAGTTTGTTTATTCATTAAACAAATGAATCTGTTGATGGATATTTGTGGTGGTTCCACCTTTTTACTACTACTGAATAGCGCTAAGTACTTTTCTGCAATGATTTGAGTCCCTATTCTTAATTTGGGGGTAATATACCTACGAGTGGAATTCTTGGGTCATATGGACATCTTTGGGAAGAGCAGGAATTGGACTTTTAAACAATGCACGCAGGAAATTTGTTTTTTTCCCCAAAGAAAACAGCAGAAATTTCAGAAAATTGAGTGGAGGATTTGGGGGGTGATAGTACAATGTACTACGTAAATGTATTAATTCAAGCTAGTGTTCGTAGTGCACATCTACCGTGTCACATCTTAAACAAGAACCAGATTCAGGATTTTGGATTCCAAGCCCAGCTATTTAGTTGCTTGTCTTGTTCCACAATGTTGTCCACCAGTCTACGGAAGCAAACAAGGTAGCCACGAAGATAGTGCTGAAAACCTAGAAACTAGAGGTAGACGACTACAAACTTTCAGGAAAAGCAGCAGCCTTCTTCCCTAGAACGAGGACCAGGGAAATGCATTGCGAGCTTCTAGTTTCACGGTCACCTCTTATGAAAGGGGACATCAGTGGAATTCGATATACCACACTTTATATAGAGAATTCTTTTCTGAGGGTGTGTATGTGCGTGTGTGAGTCGCTCAATCATGTCCGACTCTTGGCGACCCCATGGACTATAGCGTGCCAGGCTCTTCTGTCCATGGAATTCTCCAGACAACAATACTGGAGTGGGTTGCCATTTCCTTCTCAGGGTGCTCGTAAACAATTGTTTGGAGACCATAGAGGACAGCTAAGGGAAAAGAGAAATGCCATGTAAATCTTATTCCAGGATTCAGTAGAATTGCCTCTATGGAAGCCACAGGGACCAATACTGACTGAGTTTGAACAAGATGGTGGCTGGGACGGGACCGCTCTATCTTTCCGGATGAAACTCTATGGCAGAGTAGAGGCGCACAGTTTTAGAGAAGTGAAGCTGAGATGGGTGGTGACTCGACCACACTAGCGCGGGGGGAAGAGTGAAGCGGAAAGAGCTCTCTCGCGCATGTCTGGAACGGGGGAGCAGGGGGAGAGGGATGGGTTTTGCGACAAGGGGCCCACCCCTCTGTACAAGTTTTCTGAAACGTGTTGAGTCTTTCAAGTCCGGCTAAAGTCGAGGTAGGGCGTTTCCTAAGACGCATGCGTTCTAGACAAGACCAGCAATACAGGGGCGTGGTCTTTTCAACGCCTGGCGTACAGACGACGTCTGAGGTGGAAGGGGCAGTCAGTATTCCCAACACGCATGCGCCTTGAGGCCGAGGCGTTTCCTTCAGAGGGTGTGGAGAGTAGGACTCTTTATCGCGCAGGCGCAAGGGTTGTCCGGTAGGGCTGGTGGTCTAACACGGGGAGGGCAGAGGAGGTTGAAGGGATTAAAAAACCGGATGCGCCTGCGCGTTGCCTACTGGTGGGACGAACTTAGGATTTGTGAGGGGCGGGGTCACGTATGCACGTCATTGGATGGGTAGGTGGGAGGGAGGGTGGAGAGCAGGGAGTATCTGTGCGCTTGCGCAGTGCGGGGGTGGAGGGCGGAGGAGATAGATAGCACGCTTGCGCGGCTGTCACAGGGCTGCTTGGTTGGTCAGTGGGGAGTCGGCGCCTGCGTACTAAGACCCGTGTGCAGCAGCGGCGGCGGCGGTAGAGGCGGCGGCGGCGGCGGCGCGGCGGCGGCGGCAGTGGGCTCGGAGGCAGCGGTTGGGCTCGCGGCAAGCGGACGGGGTCGAGTCAGTGCGTTCGCGCGAGGTGAGAGCGGGCAGGGCGCGCGTGCGCGGAACCTTGACTTGGGCCTGGGAGTAGAGATGGAACTGCGCGAGGGTCGAGAGAGGGGGCAGAGGGGAGCGGCGGCCGCCGCCGCCGCACGGGGTTCCGTCTGCGAGCCGCGCGAGGTGCGGAGAGACTTGGGCGCGCGACCCGGTTGGCGCGCGAGGTGACGGTTGGGGCTGGCCGGATGACGTTGGAGCGACGCAGGGCGGGGGACGGCGAGCCGCGAGGCCGCCACGCGGGAGAGGCCGCCGGGCGGCCACGCCGGGGCGAGAGCTGGGGGCCAGATCGGCCCGCCGGGGCAAGGATACCTGCTCCGTTCTGAACCGGAATCCGCGAGGCCACGTGAGGTGGGGGAGGGGGCTGTTCGGTGAGAGGGCATGTGGGGGGGGTTGGGGGGGAGGGGAGGCGGCGTGGCTCCGGCCTGGCCCGGCCTTTGAGGAGGGGGCAGGCTGCAGTACCGGAAGTGCCCCCCACGGGAGGCTGCCCTCGGGGTCGGAGGCCGCATGGCCGAACGTGGACGGGGGCCGCATGGCAGCGCGGGGACCCCTCCCCCCAGGTCCCGGCCACCGGAAGCCCCGGGCGGCCACATGGTGGGCGGGAGCCTGCAACCCCCAGCGGGGAGAGAGCTGGTCCTCGCGGGCTCCTAAGGGAGCTTGGAATTTTGAGGAGTGGGAGAGGCCAGAGGCCCGGACCCGGATCACCTCGGAGAGCCCACTGTGGGCATATGTTAGGGCTCCCCCCACCTCATGGACCTTTGGAGCTTTCCCCCCAGCCCTCCTGTGAAGTGAGGTGGCCAGCCAGGTGTAAGTGGCGCTCGTCCGTGCTGGGATGCCAGAGAAATGGGGAAACCGAGGGCTATTGGACGGGAGCCCAACTCTTCTCGGACGTGCCGACGGCGCCTTAAAGTCCGGGGCAGATGAGTTACCCGCTGTGATAGGTGCTCTTCACCTTGTTACTGTCTTTGTCGTGGTGTCTGACCTGAGAGTGCCTGGTTTTAGGGTCCTTAACTCTGCTAGCCTAGTATAATTTACACTACTTACTACTACCAGCCTTTTGCTTTCATTTTATTGTCATTCACCACCCCTCACTCCACAACTTTTTACTGACTGTACAGGCCGGGCCTGAAAAGCCGACAGTACTGATGCATCCTGGGAAAAGTGGGAGGGCCCTTGAGGAGAGGCTGGGTTCCTGGGTTCCCTTTGGGAAACCAGAGGTGTTTGGCAGGGAGATCAGTTAGAAAACAACTTTGCTTTCTCCCTCTCGGCTGCATCTGCAAATGCATGTTGGAGAGGCGGGAATCCCCCAAAGCGGCCTTGTGGTTTCCTGTACCAATGACGGGCTCGTGTGTGGATAGAGCGGAGGGGGGGGGAGTAACAGAGATGGGTGGGGCTCCCAGTCCTCCGGTCTCCACCCCCTCCCCCCCACATTAGCCCCGCCCTTTTGCTGGCTCATAGCTGCTCACCTAATTATAGCCCTGGTTATGTGTGGGGAAGAGGGGTGGTTGGTTTCAGTGGCAAGTAACACCTGAGTCCTCCCTCGACCAAGAATGAGGCATTTTCCCGTATCAGAGATTTGGGATCCTAAATGCCTGCAGCTTTTTGTATTTCAAGCCACCCTTTTAGCTTTCATTTGGGGTGGGGATCCAGGTTATCTCCACTGCCACACACGCCAGCTCTTCGGTATTTTTGATCTAGTCAGCATTTAGTCTAGAAGTTATTTTACGTGAGTAAAGGGATAAAGTGCTGGGGGGAAAAATGAAGCAATGTTTCTAGAGTGGAGTGGGGTGGATTGGAGACCCTGTTAATTCTTTCCTCACTGACCCTAGTTCTCTTCTTGACTCTAGTTGGAATCGTAGCCTCTTAAAATGGCAGATGATTTGGACTTCGAGACAGGAGATGCAGGGGCCTCAGCCACCTTCCCAATGCAGTGCTCAGCATTACGTAAGAATGGCTTCGTGGTGCTCAAAGGCCGGCCATGTAAGATTGTGGAGATGTCAACTTCCAAGACCGGCAAGCACGGCCACGCCAAGGTTAGAATTTCATTTCTGTACCTTGCCTTCCCCACCTGCTGTCCTCTGCTAGCCCCCAATCTTACTTAGCTCTTGTATTACTTATTATCATCTGGCTTCTGGTGGTCAGTACTCAGCCCTGGACACCTTTTCCAACTATTGCACCAGCCTTCAGCTTCCTCCTCGGTTACCCTCCTGTGCCCCAGCATCCTTGGAGTCCCTTCCTTTCTCCATCTTTGTGTGTCTCCAATTTTTCTTCGTGGTCCTCTATGCTCTGGCTGTTAGTTTCTCTGTTCTTTTTCCTGGCCTTTGCTTTTTTCTATTTGTCTCTCTGTTTGAGTCTTTGTTAGGTGCTCTTTGTTTCCATTGCTTTGCCCATGTTTTCTCCAATGCTAACATAAAACGCACCCCTCCCCTGGCAGGGCACCAATGCACATCTCTGCACCTCTGTACATCACTGCTCCACTCTCCAGTTGCAGCTTTCCCATCTGATATGATGCAAGGTCAGAGTGCCTCTACCTGCCCCCTCTTCCTGGAGTCTGCTTGCTTGCTTGGTCAACATTTTCCTTACAGCTTAACTTGTAACTTTAGACTCCCCTCCTCCCCCCCACACAAAACTTCAACCCGATTCATCCTTGAATTCCCTCTGCTTTTGTTCCTTAATCACTTTTTGTGTCTTCTGTTGACTTGGCATTCATCATGGGTTACCCCCAAATGTCTAGATCATTCTCTGTTCTTTCCAGTTTCCTTATTTCCTATATGTGTAGTTCTGCTGTCTCCCAACTCCTTTTCAGCTCTCATTCCTTTCTGTTTTCTTAACTCTTTTCTTTCTACCTTCCAAGTTCTCAGTCTTTTATGCTGATGTCAATAAAACTTCTTGTAAACTTTTACCTAGGTTCCTCCTACTCACTTAGAATCTTGGTCTCGTTAATGTTTTGATAGCGCAAGGTAAACTGACTGCTCCAGGGCTGCCCTACAACCTTACTTGTGTGGTCAGCTGCAATTTCAGTGGTGGTCTTTTGGCCTCAGGCTCTTTTTAGAGCCCTTTGGTGAGCCTTTTAGTGTTTTCCTTTTTGAGTTGATTGGCTCAATTCCAACTCTTCTTTGTCCTGACAACCTAGTGTGACTGCCCCCCACCAGCCAGGGGTCTTCTCCATTCTAAAGTATAGTTGGATTTCTCTTTGATGTGGTGCATACATACAGGTCCATCTGGTTGGTATTGACATCTTCACTGGGAAGAAATATGAAGATATCTGCCCGTCAACTCATAATATGGATGTCCCCAACATCAAAAGGAACGATTTTCAGGTATGTAGGTGACGTGATTATAGATGGGTTAGTAGTCTGGGGGGAGTAGAAGTTGAGACTGACCAAAGACCTTGTGCTGAGAGAAGGGAGATGGACAAGAGAGGGTATTTGGTGTTAGCTGTTTGCCACCCTAGTTTGCCCATCATACCCTTCATCCTTAGGCTACTTGGGCCCATCTTCAGCTTTCTTCTCTGTCTGCCCCTAGCTGATTGGCATCCAGGATGGGTACCTATCACTGCTCCAAGACAGCGGGGAGGTGCGAGAGGACCTCCGTCTGCCTGAGGGAGACCTTGGCAAGGAGATTGAGCAGAAATACGACTGTGGAGAAGAGATCCTGGTATAGTGCCCCTGACTTTGTACCCAGCTTTGTTCTTTGTGCTTCTTCCCCTGCTCTGTGCTCAGAGATGACTCCCCTTCCCTGTGCTCTCCCAGATCACGGTGCTGTCCGCCATGACAGAGGAGGCGGCTGTTGCAATCAAGGCCATGGCAAAATAACTGGCTCCCAGGTGAGTGTGACTCCCCCTTTTCACACTTTTGTCTCCGTTAAAGAGCTAGATTAGTCTTAATGGCTTATTTTCTGCCCCCCAGCATGGTCCTGCCCCCTCACCGTTTCCCTGTGAAGGTTTACCCTGTCTTACCTGGTTTCTCTCTCCTACCCAGGGTGGCTGTGGTGGCAGCAGTGATCCTCCAGCCTGCAGAGGCCCCCTCCCCCAGCCTGGCCCAGCTCTGGCCTGGCCCTTGGCTGGACTCCTAAACGATTTATTTGACGTTTTATTTTGGTTTCCCCTACCCCTTCAATCTGTCGGGGAGCCCCTGCCCTTCATCCTGCTCCCTTGGCCAGGAGTGAGTGCACCATGGCCTTGGTGAAGCTGCCCTCCTCTTCTCCCCTCGCACTACAACCCTGGTGGGGGAGACGGGGTGGGTGCTGCTTGTGGTTTAGTTTTTTTTTTTTTTTTTTTTTTTTTAATTCAATCTGGAATCAGAAAGCTGTGGATTCTGGCAAATGGTCCTTGTGCCCTTCCCCAACTCTTACCTGATCTGACCCCTTATTTCTTCCATAACCCTCTATCCCAAGCACCACCCCCACAGACTGGGGACCAGCCCCCTCCCCTGCCTATGTCTCTCCCCAGATCCCTTTAGATGGGGAGGGAAGAGGAGGAGAGGGGAGGGGACCTGCCCCCTCCTCAGGCATCTGGGAGGGCCCTGCTCCCATGGGCTTCATCCTTTCCTGCGGGCTCTCTCCCCGACACATTTGTTAAAATCAAACCTGAATAAAACTACAAGTTTAATATGAAGTCCCCAACTCAGCTGCTGCTTTGAATTAAATGGGTATTTATCTGGAAATCTGAAGAGTACAAGTTGAATGACCTCTGCTGCTGAGTTCATTACAACCAACCCTGCTGTCACCCTGTGATTCCTGCCAGCCACTGCCCACCCTCCACGCAGTCCAGTGGGAGGCAACACAGACAGCAGCCAGGGGCAGTGGCAGGTAGATTTTATTGGCCTGATACTGGGACACACTGGGGATCCTCCCCAAGGGCAGGGGTTGGGGGCGAGGCTGAAGATAAATCTGATAGTCACTTGTGGTAGAATCGTGGATTCTGGCTGTGCTGGATGAAGGGGAGCCGAGGGCCAGGCTGGCTGGTGGTTGCAAAGCCCGACTGGCAGCAGTGATGAAAGGAGGGCTTTGTCAGTGTGCATGCCCTGCTGTCTACACCACCCCAGGGAGGGGAAGGGAAAACCAGGGTAGGGGCCACCTACCCTACCCAATACTGCTTTCCTGCAATGCAGGGATTCTGAGGGGCTTGATTACCACCCTTACCTTTCCTGCTGGTTGCATCTGCACAGGGAGCTGGGGTGAGGCCAGGAGTCCAGGGGCGGGATGCAGAGCTTGGGGATGCATGGGACGCAGGGAGGACTACAGAGAACAGTGTCAGCAACTGAGGCAGCCTGAGGCTCCCCTTAGCATAGGCAGTTCTTGACTTTGCAAGGCTCTACTCACTGAGTCAGAGAAGCCAGTCTGCTGGTTAGCGTGTTCCATCTGCTTTTGTAAGGACAGGGCACCACCAGGCTGGAGAAACCCTAGGTGGGGAAGGAGGAGTGTGGAGTAGAGAATGGGGAAAGGAGGAAGGTAGGACCCATGGAACTGGGCCCCAGCATGGGGTGTTCCATCACCTGTCTGGGTGGGCTGAAAGTGGCTGTGCACGGCATAGGGCTGTGGCTGTGGCTGAGACAGGTACTGCACTGCAGGAAACGCGGAAGGTGCTGAGGAAGGCAGGAGACCATTAGAACCTCCTTGTAGCCTGTTCAACACTCCTCCCTTTGGGTCTTGAAGAAAATTCCTCTTTTCCCACCTGCTCACCTCTGAGCTGCTGACTAGGACTGTAGGCAGGCTGCGTGGGTCCATAGTGAGGTGGGGGTTGAGCAGTCCCATAGGCGCCACCTGGGCTACCTTGGAATTGCCCATGCTCCGGGGTCCCTGCGAATGCAGCTGCTGAGCCCACGTAGTGCCGAGTCTAAAGAAGCAAGGATGAGAACTCACTGCCTGTAAACTCCATGAAGCAGAAATTCAAGTGACTGCACCCCCATTTCCCCTATTCAGGATGTAGACACACTCAAGACTTGAGTGCTGGCTGGTGAAGATGCTAGGGTCTGGGTAGAAGTAGGAAAAAATTCAGCCTAGACACCCAATCCTCCTCCTCTTACCGTAAGCACTTGGGGTCCAAACATCTGTTTGGCTCTGTCAGCTGCCATGAGGGTGCCTGGGCGATTGTGTCCTCCAGGGCTCCCTAGAGAGGGAGAGGAGTGCTTCATGATGCTGCAACCCCCAGGAGGGCCCATTCTGACCAGTAGTTTCTTAACCCTCACCCTGCATGCTGAGAAGGTGAGTTCCAGTGTGAACGGTCAGGCCTTGTTGGTATGCTGCTGATGTCAGAGTGGTCAGGTCACTGAAGAGAAAGGAAAGCAGGTCAAAGACAAGTCTGTCATGTCCCCACCCCCACACACTCCCCTTCCCATTTGCCATTAAACACTGATCTTTTGTTACCTGATCCCTGTTACACTTCGGCCTCGATTTTATTTTTAGCTCTTTAATCTCACCTCTGCTCCTTTCGCCTCCGTTTTTCTTCCTCATGTAAAACTTTCTTGAGCTGCAGGAAAAGCTGATGCTTCTCTTCCTGTAGAGCTAAAAGCTTCTCCTGCAACTTCAGGATCTGGGGAGGGGAGAGAAGATGAAAGCAGGAGAGCCAAGAGAAGAAAGAAGTGGGAGAGATGGAGGGACTGCTTACTTGTTCCTTGGTCTCCTCTAGTGACATTCTTTCTTCCATCTCCTTTTTCTTCCTTCTCTCCTGCTCTTCCTTCATCTTTTGTTCCATCATCTTGTCCACTTCTTCCTCCTCTGGAATAAGAGGCAGAATGGGCAAGCGAGAGGGTGTTAAAATATTAGAACATCAAGAACTGAAGACCAGCAAAAACTGGTTATCCCAGTGCTCTGGAACAGGCTCCATTCATCACTGAGAGAGCTGGAACAGGGAGGTTTATTAGGTGCTCTCCAAGGTCCTTCCCAGCTCCAGGCGTGGCCTTTTAACTCCCACCACCATCACCACGGGGCTGGCCGTCCCTCTAGCTTCGGCCACCATGCACTGGTCTGCCCGTGTGTGGGGATCACCGTGGAGCGCAGTGCGCCCCGAACCGTGCGTCCTCCCGCTTTGGGCCCGGCTCACCCTGCCGCTTGCGCTCCCGCTCCATCATGATGTGTCGGTGCAACGCCCTGGCCATGGCGTTGGACAGCTTCGGACGCTCCAGAAGCGCAGGCATGGTGCTGCCGGGGACGCTCGGGCCGTGGGCGCCCGGCTTTGTCACTGGCTGCCAGACCTGTGGCCGGGCCTGCGGGGAGGCGGCAGCTCAGTGGGAGTGCGCCGGGTCCCGGCGGAAGCCGCCGCCCGCCGCTCTGGTCACGTGCCCGCCGCCTGGCCGTGCCCACCGCCTGGCCGGGCCCGCAGTGCGGGCTCTTCCGCGTGCGCGGGCCTGGGTCTCGGCCTCCGCGCTCCCGCCCCTGCCCACCACCCGGGCACCCGCCCCACCCTACCCGTCTTCTCGTCGCTTTCTCCGCGGCCTCCCGAGCGGCAGGGCCGCGGCGTCACATCCGGCCGCTGGGCCGAATCCTTCCGGAGTCGGGCCGCCGCGGGCTCGTTGGTTGGGCGGAGCCGCGCAGGCGGAAGTGACGGCGACTGGTGCCCGTGGCGTCCAAACCCCTCCTCTGTGCCCCGAGAGACTCCCTGACCCGGCCTGCCCAGCGGGCGGAGCCCCCGAAGTTGGCGGGGCCGGGACTCCTCCCGGGGACTAGAGGCACGCGAAAGAGGGACCGAGGCGACTGCTCTTAGACTGCGTTTATTGGCTCCTTAGAAATCAGAGTCAGTAACAACTGTACAGAGGCCCGAGCCCCGGCCCCCGCCTTCCCCACTCCCGCCCGGGCCGAACAGCAGCTTCGTTGGGGCACGGGGAGACGCCTCTGGGATTCACAGTAACCAGGGAACAGAAACGGAAATAAATTAAGTGTATGGGGGAGGAGTCGCGGGGAGTCATGCTCCCCAGATCAGTGCATGGAGAGGGTTTCCCGGGATCTGCGGCCGGGCTCCCTGCTGCGCCGTCACCTCGGAGGGAGGGACGTCCCCTTCCGGCAGGGGCGCGGAGCCAAGCTCCGCTTCCGAGCTAGTCCGAGAGCCTGCCCACACGCTCCTGTGCATCTGCCAGGCTGAGCACCATGCATGTCACGGGGCGCTGGAATGACCTGGAGGCAGTCGTCATTCCGAGTCCACGGGCCGAGGCCCAACTGTGCTTGTAGTGGTGCGGCCTCACCCCTCACTCCACCCGTACCAGCAGGGCATAGAGGAGCGTGGCCCCCTTCTCCTTGGTCACCCACTCAAGTTCGGCTGGGCTGAAGTGAGGGTCGGGAGGCTCTCTGAGGGCCGCGGAAGGGGGTCCCGGGGTGTAGGAGCCAGGGCGCACACACACCTGGAACGCCACCTGGGCCTGGTGCGTCCGCTGGGATTTAGGGTCCCGGAATCTGTCAGGTAATAAGCAGAAATAGAGCAGTGAGGCCTCTGGCCCCAATACCTCTGCCCCTTGGCAACTGCAACCACCTCAACTAGCAACAGGCCCCGCTGTTCCTGGTAGTCACTCCTTCCTTATAGGGGCTTGGCTGCAGCCTCATCTCTACCTGAAATGGTCTTCCTCTCAGTGCCTGCTCGACTGACTCCGTCCTGCCCAAGTCTTTCCTGCCCAAGTCTTTGCTCAGATTCACCTTCTTAGTGATGTCTACCTGGACATCTATCTGGTATGCTCCAACTACACTCCTGATCCACTTCACTCTGCTCTACTTTTCTCTTCCATAGTACTTACTTGTCACCTTTAAAAATACTAAATACTTATTATGGATAAACATTCTAGAGCAAGAGAGGACATAAGTTCCACATGACCAGGGTTCCCTTCTTTGTTCTTTGTGATAGAACAAAATAAATGGTACTTGTACAAAGACTGTGAATGAAGGGCTGGCTGGAGACTGAGGAACTAGGGAGACAAGGTGGACAGGAGGGAATCATGGAAACCCATGTGGCCCTGGGCCCCCTCCCGTGTACTCACTGCACTTTGGATGCCAGGGTCTCAGCCCCAGCATATTGGAGGGAGGGGGAGAGCAGCACTGGAGGGGGCTGCTCCTCCCGGGGAGGCGCGCAGTTCTCTCCAGGCTCCTCGAACGCTGTCCCAGGCTCTCCCTTCAACGGCCGGCAGCTCAGGATGGAAGCAGTGCCTGTGAGGGAGGACAGCTGGGTCAGGGTGGCCCTCCTACCACCCACAGGCCCACCTGCCCTGCCTCTGCCAGCGCTGCATACCTGCCCCCAGCTCCCCCCGGTCCAGCACCCTCCGGACAGCTGCCACATTGCTCCCATGGTAGGCCATGTGCCACTTCTTGGTTAGTGTCCCAGCCTCCAGGCGGGGGTTCACCCTAGCAGGTGGACAGACGGGATATAAAGGTCATTGGCTCCCCAAGGTCACTCCCCAGACGGGAAGTTTTGTCTTCTACACACCCTCTCAGGACCTTTTCTCAAGGTGGGCAAAGGATAGTGTGGGAAGCACACGATCTTTCCCACTATGTACCTGAGGTTGAACCTGCACCAGCCAAAGGGCAGAGCGTATTCACGGGGGGGCTCCCCACGGCGCCTGTGGGCCTCATCCCCTCGAAGTTTTCGGCAAGACTCACAGTAGCACAGGCTACGCTTCGGCGGAGGCATGAAATAGTCCTCTGTGGAGAGTGAGCAGCAGACTTTGTAGCATGGCCCCCACCCTGGGTCTCAGCCACGCAGTCCCAGGGCTCCGGCCATGGCCCTGGGCTGGCCCAGGAATAAGGCAGGTTCTGGGGGCCTGGGGACTCACCAGGAAGCAGCAGCAGTTCCTGGAAACGGGAGCAAAGGGCATGGTACTCGCAGCTTTTGAGGGGGCTAGTGGTGGGCGGTGGGCCCCAGCATACACTCTCCTTGATACCTGAGGGAGCAGAGTGGGCCCACGTCACAGGGGCTGGAGCCAGAAGTACAAAGTCGGGGTGAGGTGGGATCCTGGCCCCTTGGGCTGGCTCACCATCCACCATGTCAGCTTTTTCCATGTCCCCTTGGGTTCCAGCACTTTTCCCACTGGCAGCCCCTGGTTCAGGGCTCACGATTGTCACCTGCAGAGGAGAGGCGTGGTCAGTCAGGGTGTGACCAGCCCCCAGAGCCTGCTGATCCCTTCCATGAACTACAGGCTTCCCCTTTCCTGGGACCGCCCAGCCTCCTAGGTGCCACTCCTCCCATGGCCACTCACCTGCTCACACTGCCCATAAAGGTCCACGAGCGCGTGGCAGGGCTGGGGGACATCTGGCACAGCCACCCCCTGGTCCATCCCGTTGATATGGAGGTGCAGCCCCCCAGAGCTGTCCAGCCGCAGTCCCAGGATGGTGCCTTCTGGACACGTGTCCAGATTTGGCCCGAACTTCTCACAGATCTAGGAGGAAAGACCTATTGTCTTCAGGGAGATCAGACTCCCCACTGGCAGCAGCCACCGCCACCCTTCACTAAGCTTCACCAGTCCCTGGGTTTTGCCTCTACCCTTGCCCACTGCTACAGTTACCTAGAGTCCACCTCCCCTTTCCCCCCTTGAGACATTCTCAATGGCAGGGATGTAGGAGGATACAGTGAGCCTGAGACTGTCCAGGTAATGGCACTCACACCCCTGGCTCACCTGCTACAGGGCCACTATACACTTGTGCTCCTACCTCCAGGGCTCGGGGCCCCTCTTCTCCCTCGGCCAGCCACTCCCTCTCAGAGGCAGGGCCCTCTCCCTGCTCCCCACCCACCTTGAGGCCATTGTGGAAGACCCCTCGGCCCCGCAGCAGCCAGGCTGCCCGTTTAAGGGCACAGGCGGAAGCAGGGAAGTTGAGCCTCTCCGGTGGGCAGGTGATGACTCCCAGCACAAGGGAAGATGTCCACTGCCGGTTCAGGAAGTCTATCCGCACCTGGGGGGAAGGCAACTGCTCCACAATTATGGCCTCCTGTGAAGAGGTCCCCCACCCAGCAGGACTGGGCTCCTCACCCCCACCAGGGAGAGAAGACGGCACCCCAGAGTGCAGCCTGGGATACCGCCCATTCTGATACCTGGAGGGACCCGAAATGGCTAACTTGTTTGTGTCCTTCCCTCTTTCAGCCTTGGTCTTGCTATTGGTTTTAAAAGGATTCTTGTCCCCGGGGGTTTCCTTCACCTGCCTAACTGACATCTTATACTTCGCAGCATAATGCCCCCTCCCTTGGAAAGCATGCCCCATTCCCACATACAGGATCAGAGCCTTCCTGGCCTCCCCAAGCCCCTCCGCACTGCTTCCCTCATCACAGCCCTCAGGTGGGTACTTCCTGAAAACTGATCTACAACTCCCACCACAGGGTATGAGCAAATACCCAGAAAGCTAAGGGGCATGCCTTCCACTTCATCTTCCACCTGGGAAAAAAAAGCCTTTTTGCAGGAGAGTTGGCCCTGGGTCACCTGGAGCAAGAGAAGCTGGGGATAAGGAGGTGTGGCCCACCTGGACCAGCAGCTGGGGCACCAGAGGCTGGTTGACGACAACGATGCCCTGGTTGTAGCTCGCCACTCGCGTGGCTGTACGGTTCCCATTGGACAAGAGAATATTCTTCCCATGGTTCTCCAAGAACTCGAGGGCTGTGGGCATAATGGCCACTTGGTTCTGGCCCTGGTTTGGAGGAGAGACTGAGCTGCTGGGGGTGCCGACTCAAAACTGAAGCCACCCCACCAGGATGGGCATAGAGCTTTCCAATAAGCCTCTACTCATCCAGGACTAGATCAGGGAATCCGAAAATGACCTCGTGGCTGATGGCCCACCAACAGTCCATCACTGAGCCCGGTGGGTCTTGCTGCCACCTCTTACTTCCAGGCCATGCTCCTCGCCTTCGTCGTCCTCCTCGACCTCGCTGCCGGTGTCCGAGCTGGGGGAAGGAGGCTGAGTGCCTTCTGGCTCATCCAGACGGGTGGAGCTGACAATAGAGACACTCCGCACTGGCCCATATAGATCCAACACAGCCCACACACTCTAGGGGCACACAGACCGGAAGTCAGGAATCAGCGGAGAACCTTGATCCTCCTCCAGACCCATGGAAGGTCTGGGGTCTACCTTGGCGATGCCGGTGGCTGCAGGACCCATATCCTCTCCATCTACCAGGATGTGCATTGTGTCGTCTGCCCCTCGGCGAATGCCCACACGGCTTCCCACCTAGGGCCAAGGTGTGGCAAGGACGAGGGCTCAGCCCACCTCTCCTTGCCACCCCAACTCCCGGGCCCACCTCTGGCCCTGGGGTCAGCTGCCTCACCCCCAGCCTCTCCAGGTTCCGGCCATAGTTCATCCTCTGGAGTTGTCCGTCGCGCCTCACTTCACAGCTGGACACCATCCAGGTGGTCTTCATCCGGAGCTCTGGCAGGGAGGGAGGCAGTCCCGGGCCCCCGCCCGCGCCGGGCCCCATGTCCCCAGGTGCTAGTGTGGTCAGCCCTAGGCGGAGGGAGCCGGCCCACTTCTCATCCAGCTCCTCCACCTTTACCTGGGAGACAGAGGAACCCTTAGCACACTGCAGAAGGATGGGAAGCAGGCTGGCCCTGCCAGGAGGCTTGCTGGCCTCCTAGGTCACATCGCCACAGCCCACCTCGAAGATTTCCTCAGTCTTCAGCTCCTTGGTGCTGAAGACGAGGCCATGGGCATAGCCGGCTGCTCGCACTGCCCTCGTGCCGTCTTCCTCCAGAGCGATGTTCTTGCCGCAAGTGCTGTGGAATCGGTGGGCCACGCCAGCCACTGTAGGAAGACAGCACCAGAGGAGGGGGAGGATTGGAGCAGCAAGCTTCAGAAAGGACAGGGCAAGGCTTTCAGATGCAGCAGGAAGTCAACGTGACGGTCCCACCTCGTCTTCCCTCAAGACCTCTGACACCTCTTTCACCACAGCAGGACTCAGTCCCAAACCTGCCATGCCCAGCAATGGTGTCCCAGCCCTTTGGTGGCAGGGAAGCGTCCAGGCCCTGTGTCCAGGTGGAACTTCTTCCCCTCTTCTTGGCTGCTCCCCACCAGGAGCTGAGTCCTCCCTCTTCCCCTTGGTCTGCTGCTGCTGCAGCCAGCCTGTCTGAACAGCTTGCCTGACGTGGAGGCTGCACCTCTCAGGCCCACCGCAGGCAGACAGAGCCCTTCCCCCCCTTCCTCCCTGCCGCCCTCCCTCCCTGCCGGCTAAACCTGGGGAGTGCAGGGGGAACGACTTCTCAGTGGCGGTGTTGCTGGTCGCCAGGCTGTTGTCCATGGGGCCGGTGGCATTGGTGATGGACACTTGGACGCACTGGCCATACAGATCCACTACTGCATACACTTCTGGGTAAGAACGGAAGGTGTCAGGAGCCCAGTAGCCTGGAGTGGACTGGGCCGAAGGTGGCAGGTCAAAGGCCACAGAATAGTCACCTTTACCGGGAGGCAAGCCTGAGCACGCAGCGCCTTGGTCCTGGCCGTTGATGAAGTAGTGCAGGTCACCCTTGGCCGTGCGCATCATACCGATGCGGGCGCCAGTGCCCAGTGCGTCAAGATCACACCCGTAGTTGTTGCGCATGGTGTTCCCATCTTGCATGATGGCTGTGCCGCTGCAGGGATAACAAAACAGGTAGGTCGACCTCCCAGCTTCCTCCCCACACAGGCCTCTGCCCCATCTCTGGTTGTCGTAATTGTCCAGGGCCTTGGACTGGGATGTTAACCTGGGGTGTGAGACCCAATCTTGCCTCCTACACCCTGGGAACCCCCCAGGCAAAAGTAGAAGCTACCCTAAGGGTCTGGGGGGAGGGAACAGCCAGACCATCTAGGTCTGGCATGGTCTACAGCTACCATAGGCCCCAAACCCTGCTTCCCTCATTCTGGCCAGCTCCACCAAGCTGGCTACCAAAGCAGACAGCCCAACCTCAGCATCCATGTGTCATAGTCAATGTCTGTCATAGTGTTGGGGAATTCAAGGTCCTCCGGCCGAATAGCGGTCACTCCTAGAAAGAAGCAGGGGAGGGTCAGAGCCGAGTCCCCAGCTTCTGGCAGCCAGCACCTCCCCAGCACATGTATACATACACACTCACACACAAACACACACATGCTCCTCACCAGCCTCAATGGAGCCTGACCAGCGGTCCACCATCTTCTGAATGACAATTTCAAACAGCTCACCATCTCTCAGGGCTCTGCCAGGAGAATGGCCGTCAGACAGGCCCCACTTGGGTGGCTGATGCTGAGCAGTAGGGAAGTGGGGACATAAAAGTCCAGACACTGACCGGTTGGAGATGACGATGGCGTCATTGAACTCGCTGCGGCAATTGTGGCGCAACGCAGTACGGCCCCCATTGGTGATGACCGCATTGCTGCCATGCAGCTGATGGAAGCGGAGGTCCGAGCCCCCACCCCCAGACGATGGGGAGCTTGGAGACACCTGGTTGTTCCCCTCAGGGAGTGGTTCAGGGACCGGGGGCACCTCTGCAAGTGGACATCACCCTTTAGGCCTACAATCATCTCTGAGGCCTCCCAAGGCCACCCCAGCCCCTGCCCAGCCCGGCCCTCACCCACGTCGTCCACAATGGTAGCCTGGGCCGCCTGGCCATAGAGATCCACGACAGCATAGACACCCGGGGGCACATTCCAGGCAGCAGGACCCTGAGTCATGCCATTGACGAAGAAGTGGAGAGTCCCGTCCTCCCGCCGCACCACGCCCACCGTGTCCCCTGCCTTGGAAGAAGGGGGGCTGGAGTGAGGAGTCAGGCCGAGTTCCTGCCTGGGCTGGTCCTTTAGCAGCCCCACCTGGCCTGTCTCCCCACTACCGACAGGTGGCGGTTCCCCTAGTCTCCCACCTTGAGTCGGTCCAGGTTGTGCCCGTACTCGTCCAAGATGGTCGTCCCATTGTGCATCACCCCATTCCCTGTCATCATCCAGGTCCCTAGTGGACGAGTGGCAAAAGCCATGAAGAGGAAGCCAATGCTCTTTTCCTTTACACAGTAATCCCCCAGTTACTTCCAGAAGCTACCAGTCCAGCCTGCCTTTTCTTCTCAGGGCAGAGCAAGAAAATTCTGCAGTTCTCATGCCAACCACAGGCCCTATCCACGTGGCATGCCTCAGGCACTGAATGTGTCATCACAAACGTGACTAGTGAAAGAGGGTCTGGAAAACAGGGACGGCTTCCCCCCTAGCATCTTATCCTGGCCCTGCCCTTCCTGGGAGCTCACCAGAGCGCAAGTTGGTCATGGTGGAGGGCAACTGGAGGTAGGCAGGGTTGTGGGTGGTGACACCGATCTCAATGGAGCCAGCCCACTTGTCCACCATCTTGTCGATGCGCACCTGGAACACCTCTCCGTCCCGCAGGGCTCTGCTGCTCAGCACCACGCCATGATTGAAGTCGTCAGTGGCACTGAGGGCATGGCAAGTGGGGACTCAGATCCCCCCCACACACAGTGCTTCAAAGCTCAGCCCTGCAACGCCCAGGTGACACCCACTGCCCAAGTCAAGCACCCATGGTCCACACTCCAGGAGGCCCCCCGACCAGACTCCCACTGCCTCCCACTTGCCCACCCCTCCCCCAATCCCCTCATAGCCCCTCCACAGGCTTCTTCCCACCCCATGGGCCATACTGGGGCCTCAGGGCAGTGCGTCCCTCGTGGGTGATGGCTGCCTTCTGCCCACAGTTGGGGTGGAAGAGCAGGCGCTCGGGTTCTGCCTGGGTCGTAGGAGCAGCCCGGCGGAGAGCACCCTCAGGGGACAGAGCCCGAAGGATGGCATTGTTCCGGCGAAGGCGGTCACTGTGGTTGTTATTGTGGACGATGGTCACCTTCACGGCCATCCCATACAAGTCCACCACACCATACACCACTGGGGGCGTCAAGGGGGTCGCCACACCTGCAGGGGTGGAAGGCACGGGGAATGGAGGAATGATGTCCACATCATTGTGCATGGGATGTGGGGGGAAGAATCAATAAAGGGAGAATGAGATAGACTCCCCTCAGTGAAAAGCCCTGGCCCAGCCACCCTCTCTGAACTTCTCCTTACCCTGATCAATACCATTAATGAAGAAGTGTAGGGCAGAGTTGGACTTCCTCGTGAGACCAATGTGGTCACCCTCCTATTCAAAGGAGAAAAATAAAAACCTGGAATCTTTCGACAGATGGGCTCCAGATTTGTCCTGGAGACTAAGAACAGAGTAGTCCTCGAGCATTCCCATCAACCGATGCGACAGGGGAACCAACTGGTTCCCATGCATCTCAGACCACTCCGAAAGTTCAAGGCAAGTCAGGCACTATGTTAAACTGTCTTATCAACACCAACTCAACCTTCATGGCACTCTATCAAATTGTACTAACAGGCTCATTTTCAGACATTAAGAAAAAAAAAAAAACTACCCCAAAAGATGAGATCCTGGCCACAGGTCACCACCACCAAAGGCCAAACTGAAAGAAGAATGGAACCCATCTGACTGCAAAATCTGAGTGCTTAACAGTTGGGCAGCCCTGCCTTCTCAGAAGGAACAGTGAAAGTCAATCATTTGTGTCCAACTCTTTGTGACCCCATGGACTGTAGCCTGCCAGGCTCCTCTGTCCATGGAATTCTCCAGGCCAGAATACTGGAGCGGGTAGCTGTTCCCATCTTCAGGGGATCTTCCCAAACCAGGGATCAAACCCAGGTCTCCTGCATTGCAGGCAGACTCTTCACCGTCTGAGCCACCATGGAAGCCCTTCTCAAAAGGAACCTTCAGACAGAAGATAAAGGGCCTTGCTCTAGGTCAGAGAGCATGGGGCCCAGGCAGGACTGCTAGGTATATATCAGGGCGCCCCTGGAGAGAGGCCGGCACTGTGTCCACCCTCACCTGCAGCTCATCCAGGCTGAATTCACAGTACTCCCGGCGGGTGCCCTTGCCATTGGTCAGGATCCCACAGCCACTCATCATGATGGTGCCTGGGAAAGCAGACACCTTGGTTAGGGTATGGGCTCCCTGCACCTCGGTGACCACAGGCCACACCCCCACCATGCCAGGGGCTGGTACCTGACTGCAGGTTGGTCATGGTGGCTGGGTACTCCAGATTGTTGGGGTTGTGGGTGGTGACACCAATCTCAATGGAGCCTGACCACTTATCTACAAGCTTATCGATGCGGATCTTGGGTGGAATGACAGTGGAAGGGAGAGAGGAAATGTAAACTCAGAGAAAAAAATCTCTCCGCCCTTTGCGCTTCCCTAGGCCACCTCCACCCTCTTCTAGCATTGGGGTGAGACGCTGGCCAGGCCCCAGCACCTTGCACACCTCAAACATCTCATTGTCCCGGAGTGGGCGGTTGGTCATGACAACCCCATTGTTGAATTCATCCAGGGGCCGGCGGCGCTCAGCAGTCTTATTATTGTTGCTGAGCTTGATGAGGGTTCCACACTTCTCATGGAAAAGGAGGGCATCGTTGGAGGTGATGATGGGCGAGGTGGCAGCACCGCTAGACACCGGTGCTTCCCCTGCTGGGGGGGAGCTCAGGTTCACATTTAGGAGCCCCCCGTTGTATGCAGACAGGATGGCGTTGCTCACCACCTCGGAGAGCTCCATGCTGGCAAAGTCTGCAGCAGCAGGATGCAGGAAGAAAGCAGAAATTTGTTTTCTCAGTCTCAGGCTCACCATGCTGTCCCTACCCCTCTCCTGAGGTGCCCCTCCACCCCCGCTCCCCCATCCACCTCACGTCCCGCTCCCCCACTTCCCAGGCCTCCCAGGAACCCTCACCATTATGCGACTCAAGGCTGTTAGGAAACGTCTCCGGTCGCGCCTGCGCTGGGGATACCATGAAGGCTGGGGACCAGGTGGAATGGGAGGGGAATAATGGTTCAGCCCCTGCTGCAGGGCCCACAGCCAGGAGACCCCTCAGCTAGCCCTTGCTCTCCCAGCCCACACCCAGCCTCACTTGTCATTGCTTCGCCCCAGCCCCGTTCCTTCAGCCATTTTCTCTGACCCATCCCCCCCACCACTGCCCTAGCTGCATTCTCACCTTCATCCCCAGAGGTCCCCTGTTCAGCCAAGGCAGAATCTTCAGGGGGGGCGGAGGGCTCAAGGGGAGGAGTGGGGCTGGGAGTAGGGGGGCTGAAGCCCGGCTCAGGGGGGAGCACGGTGATCTGGGTGCACTTGCCATAAAGGTCCACGACAGCCCAGACCCTAGCCGGAAGGCCCGTGGCAGCCACGCCGCAATCCCGCCCATTCACCCAAAGCCGCAGCTCCCCAGCAGCTGTGCGCTCCACGCCCACACGGTCCCCTTCGCCAAGCTGGTCGAGGTCCTGCCCATACTCCTCCAGCACAGACCGTCCATCTCTCAGCACGGAGCAGCCCGACACTACCCACGAGCCCCCCTTCAGCCCTGTGGCGCTGCTTGGGAAGTCCAGCACATTGGGGTCCAGTGCCGTCACCCCAATCTCAATGGAGCCACTCCAGGAGTTGACCTGTGATGGGGCAGTGGACAGCGGCTCAGGATGGGCTAGAATGGGTCTCCCACATTTCACAGGCCGCTGTGACCCCTTCTTCCCACCTCTCAGACAGCTAACTGGGCTTTGCTCTCTTGAGATACCAGCCATCCCCAATCCAGAGGTCCAGTCCCACAAAGTATTTTCTGGACTCTGGTCTCAGGGAATGATTAGGCTCGCTCTCCTTTAGCAACTCTCTTCTGTACTCTGGGTGCACGCTGTCTATGATCCCATGCTTTTCCCACGCTGGCTCACCAAGCTGGCTAAATTCCCCGGTTCCAGCCCCCTGCCATCTCTAACTGCTCTGGTCTCTGTGGCCCCTCAACCAGTCAAATTCACAGCTCTCCATACTTGCTGGTGTATTGCTCGCTCGCTCTCTCTGGGCCTCTCTCCTAGGCTCTGGCTGCACTCAAACTCACTCTCCTCCGAAATTCTACCTCTGCGCACCTGGCATTTCCGCCGCATCACCGCGCAGGCACACACATCTCTTGCTCTGAATATCTCTCCTCACCCATCTTTCTGTCCCCATCGATGTGCGTTTGTCCTTCAATGGCTGTTCTTCTCTTGGTTCTCAATCTTCTCCTCCCATCACATCTCTGACATCTCTCCATCCTCCATCTCCCAGAAATTATCCCAGGAGGATTGTTCTCCAATCATTATAGTGGGTGGGGCCCCGTGTCCCTTCCCTGCTCCTGGGTCTTGACAAAAGTCAAGCTCTCCTTGTCTCTTTCTTTTTGTGACTTAATGTTTCCGCTTCATGCTCCCTTCCTGCCCATCACCTGGTGTCCTGGCTGGCGATTCCCTCTCGGTATCCGGTAATGTGGGCTACCCTAGCTGTCCTCCCCCATCGCCTTCTGGTCCCCTCCCACCACCCTCCACATCTCGCTTCCGCGGCCCCAGCTCCGCACCTTGCGGTCGATGCGGACGGTGAAGACGCGTCCATCGCGCAAGGGTTCCCGACTCAACACCAGCCCGTGGTTAAACTCCTGGCCTGGCTGCTGCCGCCGCGCTGTACGCCCACAGGCCGACAAGCTCACCAAGCGCCCGGTGCGCGGGTGCAGCTCCCCGCCGCTGCCCAGACCCCCGCCGGACCCCGGCCCTGGGCCGCTCCCGCCGGGGCCACCACCCCCACCCCCACCCGGCCCCGGCCCGGGGCCTCCCCCAGAGCCCCCATTCCCACCCGACCCCGCCGCCATCGCCGCTGACACCGGGGCCGCGCGACAGCCACGCTTGGCGGCACCGTGGCAACCGCGGTGCACGGACGCCCTAAGGGAATAGGACTCGGGGGATGGGGCCAGATATGCTTTACGGCAGTGCCGGGCAATAAAGCATCCCTGAGTAGGAAACTAAGGACTACTACGGTGCGAAGAGAAAGAACGACAGGGTCGGGCAGGTTTGCTTTACGGCACGGGCGAGGTGACGGAGTGGCTTCAGAGGGGCGAAGACGGGCCGGGAGCTTTTGCGACAGTGGAAGAAACGATTGCCGCAGGCACCTTTACGACTTGGGGGTGGTGGCCAAATACTTTCAGCTTTCCGACAGCGGCACCGTCGACCCTGTCTTCGTCGAGGACAGGCAACACTTTGAAGTATTCGCTTTACGGAAGGAGGAGGCGGGGTCTTTCCGTCGCTCCGCCTCGAAGCGGTATGAGCGGGGTCCTGCGCACATGGATGCAGGGCCTGAGCACATAGAGGTAGCTTTGTAAATAAAGAGGTTCACACTCCGTACCACTTGAGACCGGATATGTCTTTTGACAGTGTCGCAATCCCTCCACTTCTCCGCAGAAACAGAGCAGGCTGGCTTTTGGGGCGAAAAGAGTTCGTGGATGTTTCTAGACAAGCCCATGTTGAACTTCAGTCCAACCAAACTTAGGTTTTAAAGCCCCGAATAAAGAGTCCAAAGGAACCCTGGCAGGTAGTTTCAGTCAACGACGCTGACTGTCTTCAAAGACCGCCACCCCCAGAGCTATCAACAAACCCCCAGCAAGGCTCCCCAGACGCTCACGCTGCAATTGGATTGTGTGACGTCAAAATTAGGTTTCTCGCACCGCCTCCGGGACCACTGACTATGATTGGATAATTCGGATGAGGGTGGTAATGGGGGAGAAGGGCGGGAACAAATCCCAGAGACAAAGAAGGGTCTTAGGGTGGGACAGAAAGGGAGGGGCAACCTGAGAGGCTTCCAGCCGGAGGTCCCTAAACAGTTTTGATTCCGCACCCCAAGGCTCCAGGGAGCGGTGGGGGAGGGGACCCAGACCTCGCTCAAGCGTCCCCCTCCCGCCGCACTGGGGGCGGGGCTATGTGGAGCAGGGAGGCGGGGCGAGGTAGCTGAGACTGGCCCCCTAGTGGGGCCATGGAGAAGCAGGAAAGTCGGGGGGCTACTGGCGGCCTCAGTGGAGAATCCCCTGGTGGAGGTACCAGGGGGGTGCCAGGAGGCATCGGAGGAGTCGAGTCAGGCCCCGGGTTGCTCTCCATGTTTCACGGTTCGGGGCCCCCCATGCACAATGGGGAAACCATAATTCGCAGTCCTGATTATAGCCAGCCCTCCGGAGGGACAGCAGTCCTCGGTTCCGGGCTCAACCAGCATCCTGGGGAAGTCGCAGGCCACAACCTTGGGTCCGGTACACAACCTGACGGGTTTAATCCCCCCTTCCCTGGAACCAGTGTATCCGGGCCGTTCAACCTGGGGCCCGGGGGGCCTGGGGTGTACAACTCGGCAAACATTCCGCTATCCGAGTCAACTTGCATGCGCCAAGACAGACCCTGTGAGGACCGGCCCCGGAGCATCCTAAAAAACAGCAGCTCCACCGTGGTACACAAATCCCCCGGGGCGGAGAGGTAAGGAGCTGAGGAGGAAGAAAGGGATTCCAGACACAGAGGAAGCCGAGGCAGGGGAAAGGGGGCGGAACTAAACCCAAGAACTAAAAGTGAGAGTTGCTGCTGCTGCTGCTAAGTCGCTTCAGTCTGTTCCGACTCTGTGCGACCCCATAGACGGTAGCCCACCAGACTCCCCCGTCCCTGGGATTCTCCAGGCAAGAACACTGGAGTGGGTTGCCATTTCCTTCTCCAATGCATGAAAGTGAAAAGTGAAAGTGAAGTCGCTCAGTCGTGTCCGACTCTGAGCGACCCCATGGACTGCAGCCTACCAGGCTCCTCCATCCATGGGGTTTTCCAGGCAAGAGTACTGGAGTGGGCTGCCATTGCCTTCTCGGAAAAGTGAGAGTAAGTGGGGGTAATTGGGTGGGAAATCCGAGGTTCCTAGCCTTTGAGAGAGCGGCAGGTACTGGATAAACCCTTGATTACATAGCACGTGATTATCATCAGGTGTGACCCCATCCCCAGCCTCCTACACGTCTTGAACTACCAGGGGGAACAAGAAAAAGGTTTTGAATGACTGAAAGAGTGAGAGAGGACTGTAAGGAGGAGGGCACTAGGAGATTTCCTCCCCCTTTTTTTTGTGTCCTTCCCTCACCCGAAGGAGAAAGTCTCAGCACTGGGATGAAATGAATATCCTGGCGACCTACCACCCTGCTGACAAGGACTATGGCTTTATGAAGGTGGATGAGCCCAGCACTCCCTTCCACAGGTGCGAGTCTGCAGCTGTGCCCTTCAGCCCCTACTCTCTTCTCAAAGGAGAAGGGGAGTGCCTGCTGCCCGCTCTGAGGCACTGCTTCATCCCTCCCTTGCAGGCTGCAAGACAGCGATGAAGACCTGCTTGCCGGGACCTCTCACGCAATGACTCCTGAGAAGTTAGCAGAGAGGTGAGAGTCCTGTCAGAGGTCAGTAGGGACATGCAGCCTCTTGCCCCCTCCACCCCTGAACTTGGGTCTGAGCCAGCTCTGCTTTTTGGCTCTCCAAATGGGAGGTACTACAATTTGGATCAGGACTCACTCAGGCCAAGGTGGGGGAGTCAGCCAGCTTGGCCCCAGCTACCACCTGCTCCCATTTTTTGTTCTCTCTGTGCTCCCAGCTGGTCTCCCTCCCCTTCAGGTTTGCAGCAATGGACAATTTCTGCCCCAAGGTCCTGTACAGCGATAACAGAAGCTCAGGGTCTTCAGACAGCTTTTCCAAGACACGTGAGATGAGGGGTGGGGTTAAGTGGAAGGGGAGGTGGAGTGAGAGCTCAGCGGAGAGCCTGGCAGGAAAGCCATGCTCTGACACTGGCCCACAGAATCCAGTGATTTTGAAAAGCGCCGCAAGGCACACTACAATGAAGGAAAGTTCCTGAAACCTCAGAAAAACCCTCCCTTGGATAATAGCAAGAACAGCACTGTGGGTAGTGTGAGTATGAGCAGTGGCAGTCGAGGTGCGATGCTGGACTCAGAGCCCAGGCCTGTGGAAAGAGGTGGGGCAGGAAGAATGACTGGAGGAGTCAAGGACCAGATTGGCCTGGTGACCAGAAACCACATCCTAGAAGCCAAAGGTTAGCTATGGTGGGGCCCCAGACACCCAAGGGAATTGTAGTCCAGAACCTTCTCCACCATAGCTTGTCTTCCTCAGTAGGTGTCAGCCCAGGGCCCTGCTGCCTAAGAGGGAAGTCGTGCTGGCTGGTGTCCCCAAGGAAGACAGAGGGTAGCTGGGGTGGGGTCCCCATCAGGATAGTCCCCAAGGAAGGCTGGCTGGGAAGGAGGAACAGAAAGCCCAACAGAAATTTGAGGGGGTGGAAAGGTCACTGATGTTTTTCTAAAATGGGAGGAGGGGATAGAAGTGAGATGAGAACCTGAGGCTTGAGCTTCTCATGGCTGCTCAGGGGTCACAATGAAGCTGGTGCCCTGTATTCTCTAGGTGCCCTTAGGACTCAGATTGATTTGGGTGATTCCTCAGCTTCCCCTGCCTTCAGAAATCTGTGCCCAACTTCATCCACCACTATGGTGTTGGAGAAGGAAATTGATCTGCAGCGCAAGGAGTATTACAGCAAAGGAAGATACCTGAGATGCTGGCCCCACCCTGAGCTTGAGGAGGACACAGAAGATAAGCAGCAGAGCAGTGAGAGTTCAGCTGGGTCAGCCCAGGAGCGGGAGGGCTAAGAACCAACAGACTGATGGGTGTGCCAACCCTGGTCCTATGATGCTTCCAGGCTCCACAAGCTTGAACTGGGTGATCAAGAATCCCATAAGCACTGAGGTCCGTCTGCTGGACCACACGAGAAGCTCCTCCCAGGATTTCCAGGCCACCGAGAGCTCCCAGAAGGTGATAGTGACATCATCGAAGCCTGGTGAGGGCACCAAGGCCACCATCTCACCAGGCCTGGCTCTTGGCAAGCTCCCATCCTCCCAACCCCCACTCCCTTCAGGCCAGCAGATCGGCAAAGATGATGAGAGAGGCCCTCCACATCCTGTGTGCAATGTGGATTGTATGGAGAGGACCCAGGGAGGCTCAGAGGGATGGGTACCAGCCCCCGAGCTTAGTACCACTGCTGCCCCCATGCATCCTCCCTGATTCCTCTCTGCTACTTACCCCACTCCAGGTACTGCCCTGTCCTCCAAAGACAGTGGGTCCCGGGCAATGTCTGACTGGTGTCAGTGGCTGGTATCCAAGGGGCTGAACTGGCAAAGCATGGAAGGCTCAGAGAGGGAAACTGGAAGTCACCCAAACTTCCCAAACCCAAACCAGCACAGACGTGAGCCTGAGCAGGGGCAAAGGGCTGGCCGGGGAGGGCGAAGGGCTGAGTGGGTAAGTTCTAGGGAGTCTGGGGATCATGGGCCACATTCTTCTGCCTGTAGCAGGAAAGCCACTAACCCAGCCCCTCCTCTTCCAGATGAAACCCTGCAGCTCCAGTGGACTCAGGAGGAGGAAACCAGACAATGGAAACTGTAGCCAGCTGGGGATAGGGTGGCAGCTGACTTTCCCTGCCCTCACCACCCTCGGTCAATTGGGGTAGACAATAAAGAGAAGAGCAGGAGTCTAAGTGCTGTGAATTGGGCTCCCAGGCTGATCCTGAGCTGTCTTGCTGGGGCGGGGGAGGCGGGCAGAGATGAAAGTTCATATGCAGGAAACCACAGGCAGAGCAGAGCAAAAAGCTTGGCATAGCCAGGGGGACTGGACTCAACAGGCACCCAGGAGCCCAGGAAGACCCACCTGTAGTGGGCTGACAGTGACTGGTGTGATTCAACCACACACTTACAGTATCATCTTTAATTCTTAAAGCCACCCTGGAGGTAGGAGTTATCATCCCCATCTTTCAGATGAGGAAACTGAGGAAGCTTGCCTAGGGTCAGGCAATCAGGATTTGAACCTGTAACTCAACCACTGAAAGAGAACGAAGCGGAGAGAGACCAGGGCCCTAGGAAGGTGACTGCAGATAGTCTCCGAGGGCGGGTCTGTGGCTTCTCTGATCTCAGGCCCTTCTCCACCCCCAGGCCCCGCCTCCACCCCTCCCAGCACTGCCTGGAAGTGAGGGGTGAGAGCTCCTCCTAGGACACCCCTTGCACCTAGGGAAAGAATCCTGTCCCCTACCCCCAGGCTCTACCCAAGGGAGGACTCTCCCCTCCTCCCTCATCAGCACGTCCCCAGGCGAGGGGAGTGCCTGTACTTGCAGCTCCACCCTCCAGGCCCCAGGGCCCACTGGCCCCGGAGCAGTCTAGCTGAGATGACGGTCAAGCTGGATTTTGAGGAGTGTCTTAAGGACTCACCCCGCTTCCGGTAAGTGTGCACAGGTGTCCAGGGGCAGAGGTGAGGAGGTCCGACACTCCCTAACACACACAACCTTCCCCATGTCGGACGGAGGATGTCTTTCCAGGGCGTAGGTCTCAAAGGGGCAAGATCCAGCTTAGAGGTCAAAGCATACCTCTGGTATCAAATGCTGTGCTCTGATGCTCGCCACCCTCTGCCAGTGTGGAGGGGGTCCCTCCAGCCTCTCTCAACCCCAGAGCTGGCACTCCCTCCTCCCTCTCTTGGGGACCCCTCCCCTCCCCCAGCACCTGCCCTGGGCGGTTAGCAACTTCCTGCCCTCGCCACATCCACCCTCTTTCTACCTTCCTGCTCTGGCCTGGGCCTTAGTAGCTCCCACACTGTGCAGAGTGAGCGAGCCAGAGGGGGTGGGTGGGAAGTTCTTAACCCATCAGCTTTTTCTGTCTGTACCCTCGGCCCCCTAACCCCAAACCCTGACCCTGCCGACTGGACAGACCAGATAGGCCCAAGCTCTGTCCCCATGACCCTGTCCCTCCTTTCCCAGAGCCTCTGTTGAGCTGGTGGAAGCCGAAGTGTCAGAATTGGAGACCCGGCTGGAAAAGGTGATCCGGATGTGGAGGGGTGACCCGGGGTGGGAGTGAGACAAGAGGGGTAGGGCCAGGGAGAAAAGCAGAGACCAACTATGAGTTCTGGAGATTACTGAACGTTAACCAGGTTGGGTAGATACTGGGGGCTACAGAGAAACCAAAAGGTGGTTCTGTATCCTTAAGGAGCTCGGAATCTTGGAAAACAAGACTCACCTGTGAACTTACTCGATCTCGTTCTGAAGACCTGCGTTATGCGGGACCCTGAGCTCCCAGAAGTTTCTGCCCTCAGGGGGCTCTCAGACTGTGGGCAACAAATCAGTAAAACACTGACACGATGCAGTCAGGCCTTCCTGGCTACTCTTTACAAAAACAGCTCACATCCCCCTTATTTGGCTTTTTTTCCCCCCTCTACAGAGCATATATCTCAGCTATGTTGTGTGTTTATTTGCTGTATTGGTTTTCTATTGTATAACAAATGATTACACATTCTGTGACTTCAAATAGTGCACAGGTATTAGCATAGTTGTGGGTCAGCACAGCTTAACTGTGCTCTGCTCTGCTCAAAGCAGAGTTCCAGTCCTTGCTGTTGTGGGATTGAGGCCCTCATCTCCCAGAGGCCACCCACAATTCCCTGGCCTGGGGCCCTGTCCATAGGCAGTTTATTTCATAGCAGCTTGCTTCTTCTTCAGGACCAGTAGTAGGCTTTCCCTAGTGTGTGCTGGCAAGATGCCATCAGTTTATGTCAGAATGTGATCACGGGGCGAATCCATCACCTCTGGCATTTGGGGGCGCCATCCTATCGCCCTTGCCATGTGGTCTGCTGATGAGAAGCATAATCCTCACCCATACTCAGGGAGTGAGGATTATGCAAAGGTGGGAGTCACAGGGGTTACCTTAGCCTGTGTCTGTCCCACTTGCCAAGTTTGTTTCTTCTCTACTTTTCCCTACTGGATTGGAAGTATCATGAGGGACTTTTACATTTCCCCCTCTGCCCCCCCCACCCCCAGTCCCCAGGGCCTTTAACATGACCTGAAAGTTAGTAGGTAACCAACTAATAGATACATTTATTAACAAAATAGATACATTTAAATTGGTATATAGCTGATTTACAATGTTGTGTTAGTTTCTGCTATATAGAAAAGTGATTCAGTTGTACACTTGAATATATACATACATTTTTAAGTTAAACTCTTTATTTGCAACTAATTGCAGATCACAAGAAGTTTCAAAAATAGGACAGAGAGGCACAGGTACCCATGTCCCAGCTTCCCCCAATGGTAGCATCTTCCATAACTGTAGTCCACTGCTCAAACCAGGAAATTGCTTCTGGCATGATACAGTAAGTGGTCTAAAGACTTCACTTGGATTTTATGTGCTTTGCATATACCTTTTTTTTTTTAAATTTCATTTATTTATGTAGCTGTGCTGTGTCTTAGTTGCTGCACATGGGATCTTTAGTTGCAGCATGTGGGACCCAGTTTCTGACCAGGAATGGAACCCTGGAACCCAGGCCCCCTAACACTGGGAGGATGGAGTGTTAGCCACTGGACGCCCCCAGGGAAATCCCTGAATATACTCTTAAAAAAAAAATCTTTGTGTATAATTCAGTGGTACTTTATCACATGTATAGATTCTTATAACCAGCATCACACTCAAGATACAAAACTCCTGTCACCATAAAGAAACTCTTTTGAGCCATTTTTTTGTAATGGTACCCTCCCTCCCCACCCCCTTCCTTATCCATGACAACCACTCATCTCTTTTCTATCTCTAGACTTGTCATTTCTAGGTTATCTAGGTGGAATCATACAGTATGTGACCTTTCAAGACTGGCCTTTTTTTTCCTCTCAAAATAATGTCTTTAGGTTTATTCAAGTTGTGGCCTATCAGTAGTTATCAGCAGTTCATTAATAGTTGATGAGTAGCCCATGCCTTTTGCATCACTGAGCACGTGCTATTGTATGGATGTACCAGTTTGTCACTAGTTCAGTCTTCTGAAAGTTCCTTATTCAACTATTTGGGCAGGCGGGGTGAATAAGGGAAAAACTGGACACTCAGTCACCCAGTGGAATTGTGATCCTCTGGGTCCTTGTCCCTTATTACGGACACCCAAGGGTGACATCTGATAAAATTTGATCGTGCTCTGTTTCCTGACCGTTACTGACCCTGCCAGCCATCTTCAAGTCAAGCTATTAGTTCCCCAAAGCCTTCAGAAGCCTAAAAAAGTGTTTTTCAGTTCAACAAAAGTTCTGTGAGCAAACATCTGTAGCTCACGTTTTCTGAGCCCCCTGCTACCCAAGGTTTCCTCATAGAACTGCCCTGGTGGTCTCTAGTTCCCCAGGCTAAACTGACAGGCTCCATCAACACTTGCCCCTTCCCAGATACAGTGACTCAGACTGGAACCAATGATGTCATCTCCAGGAACCATGCAGTTCCTGCAGGTGAAAAGAGCCAGGGATCAGAAAACCTAGCTCTGGCTTCTGAGTCTGTCACCTCAAGGAGTGAGTTGGGAGGGAAACCATCTTCAGGCCACTCCTACTGCCACAGGGGCCTCCCAGAGACCCTCCTCAGGGCAATCACTGGTCCTTTGTTTATCAAGCCTCCTAGGTAGGTGGAATGAACTGGGAGATTGGGATTGACATATATATTTAAACTATTAACACTGTGTATAAAATAGATAATTCATGAGAACTTACTGCATAGCTCAGGGAACTCTATTCTGTGCTCTTTGATGCCCTAAATGGGAAGGAAATCTAAAAAAGAGGGGATTTATGTATATAAACGGCTGATTCACTTCGCTGTACAGCAGAAACAAACACAACATTGTAAAGCAACTATATTCCAATAATTTTTTTTTAAAGCCTCTTTATTTGTAATTTAGGGCCAGACATAATGGGCCCTAACAGCACCATCTCTGCCCTGACCCTATGGCCTGGGTGACTGATTACTATTTATGAGGGAATGCTCACTAAGCACAGAATGGACACCTCCAGACAGTAAATACTGTATAGTTTTGTTTTTTTTTTTGCAAGACATGTGGGATCTTAATTCCCCAACCAGAGATCATACCCAGGTGCTTGGCAGTGAGAGCTCAGAGTCCTAACCACTGGACCGCCAGGGTATCCCCCATTACTATAGAATTTAATACTGAGCAGGTAGAGTTCAGGTTTCACCCTGAGAGCCAGACAGTGCATGAGGATGGCATTTCTGGGGAACTCTGGATCCAAGCAGATGTCGCAGGGCAGGAGAGATGTCTGGGAGGTGAAACCAACACTGGCTCCGCTGTCAGACTGGGAGGAATTTTGATCCAGGCCCAGAGCAGTGGGAGCAAAGAAACCAAGATGAGAAAGCAGCTTGTGTGTATTGGAAACCAGACTGGGCTGCAGAGAAGTGTAGGTGGGGGAGGGAGGGGCACAGCCCTGGGAAAGGGGAGACAAGTCAGACAGGAGAGCAGGAGCGCTGGGTATTGGTGGCACCGGCATGACTCCCTGTTACTCTTGTTTCCCAGCTCCTCAAACTGGGGAATGGCCTCCTGGAAAGTGGGCGGCACTACCTTGCCGCCAGCCGGGCCTTCATCGTGGGCATTTGTGATCTCGCCCACCTGGGACCACCAGAGCCCATGATGGCGGTATGTGGAGGGTCCAGACCAGGCTGTGGTAGGGTCTGGGATGTGGAGAGACCCTGGGGAAGGCGAGGGGAGGGTCAGTCTGGGGTCTGCCAGTCCCAGGTCAGAGGTCTAGGGATGGGAGGACCCGACCACCCGTGTCTGGTACTCTCTCTCTGCAACTTCTTGCCTAGGAGTGTCTGGACAAATTCACTCAAAGCCTGAGCCACAAGCTGGACAGCCATGCTGTAAGTGAGGGGTGGTGGGTGTGGGGCTGGTGGGGGGAACAAGGAAGTCTGTGGTCCTGACCCCCACCTGCCAACTTCTGCTTCCCTCAGGAGCTCCTTGACGCCACCCAGCACACACTGCAGCGGCAAATTCAGACCTTGGTCAAGGAGTGAGTTGGGAGGGAAACCAGTCTTCTGGCCTCTCCCACTGCCATGGGGGCCTCCCTGAATAAAGGAGTTCTGAGATTGGAGGCTTCTGGTGGCCTGATCATTATCCCCTATCTCAAGGATCCCCTCAAAGTCCTGAGTGTGAATGCAAGGCTGTGAATGAACCTTAGGGATTTCTTTGCTGGGGTCGGTGGGTGTATGGGTAATTCTGTGTTATTCCTGCACCTCCAGAGGTCTCCGGAGCTTCCGAGAGGCTGGCCGGGATTTCTGGCGGGGGGCTGAGAGCCTGGAAGCTGCTCTTAGCCACAATGCAGAGGTTCCCAGGCGCCGGGCCCAGGAGGCAGAAGAGGCTGGAGCTGCTTTGAAGGTTGCTCGAGCCGGGTACCGGGGCCGGGCCCTGGACTATGCCCTGCAGGTGCCTGCCCCTACCTGTCCTCCTGGGATGCCAGAGCCTCAATCACCTTGAGGCTGGAGAGTCACTGGTGTGCAGTGGGAGGGATGGGGTCTGTGTCTTCAAGACTGACCTGAGATCTTTTGGGCTCTCAGATCAATGTGATTGAGGACAAGAGGAAGTTTGACATCATGGAGTTTGTGAGTCGGGGTGGGGGTGGGGATGGGGGTGGGGAGGAGCCTGCTGATAGGAGCAGGAGGGATGAGGGAAAGAGAGGGGTCTGCCCCCTGCCCACCTTGTCCCCAGGTGCTGCGTTTGGTGGAGGCCCAGGCTACCCATTTCCAGCAGGGCCATGAGGAGCTGAGCCGGCTGGCCCAGTATCGCAAGGAGCTGGGTGGCCAGGTAGAGCCCCAGGGAGCAGGGAGGTGGAGGAGGGAGGGAAGGGGCTCTGAGACGACTCTCCTGGCCTGTGGGTGAGGCTGGGGCCATCTGAGATACCCCTCCTGTGCTCAGTTACACCAGCTGGTCCTGAATTCAGCCCGCGAGAAGAGGGACATGGAACAGAGACATGTGCTGCTAAAACAGAAGGTGAGGACTGGGGGCGCAGACAGGAGGTGGACGGCCCTGGGGCCTTGGTCTCTGCTCACTTCAGTTGCTCTTTGACACTTTTGTGCCCCCAGGAGCTGGGTGGGGAAGAGCCAGAGCCAAGCCTAAGGGAGGGGCCTGGTGGCTTGGTCATGGAAGGACATCTCTTCAAAAGGGCCAGCAACGCATTTAAGACCTGGAGCAGGTGAGGAGTGAACATCCCAATTGGCCAAAACCATCGTTTTTTTTTTTTTTTTTTTTTTTTTTTTTTTTGAGTGGTTATAGTGTGTTAAATGGGGCTTCCCAGGTGGGTCAGTGGGTAAAGAATCCACGTGCAGTAGAGGAGACCTGGGTTCAATCCCTGAGTTGGGAAGATCCCCCTGAGGAGGGCATGACAACCCAGTCCAGTATTCTTGCCTGGAAAATCCCATGGACAGAGGAGCCTAGTGGGCTATAGTCCATAGGGTCGCAAAGAGTTGGACATGAAGCAACTGAGCATGCACACATGCACACACCGTGTATTAAATACAGCCAGGAAAAACAGACAGACACCCCCCCCCCCCCCCTACTTCCTTCAGAGACTTTACATTCCATCAGCAAAGACAGACAGTGATATGGTAATTAAGTAAATTATATATTATCTTAGAAGGTAAGAATACCATAGGCAAAAAACAACAAAGAAGCAATGTGGACACAGCTAGGAAGGAGCTGTGGCTTTGAGTAGGGTGGTCAGTCTAGGCCTTGTGGAAAGGTGACTGCTGAGTGAGGACTGGAAGGATATCTAGGGGGAGAATGTTCTAGGCCGAAGGAGGAGCCCTCCCAAGGCCCTGAGGAACCTAGAAGGTTCAAGGAACAGAGGGGAGGAGGAGGAAGTGGTAGAAGATGCAGGTGGAGCTAACGGGGTGTGAATCATGACGGCCTTGTTGGCTGTGCTCTGAGGGAAGTGGGGTGCCATGGGAGGGTGTGGAACAGGGTGGTGACCTGCTCTGACATGACCCCTTCCCCTTCCAGGGCCACGGCCAGCCCCTGAGGGATCTTTGTGCAAATTAAGAAACGGAGCCCCTTCTCCAAGATACTTATATTTGCCAAAACGTTGTAGTAATGGACTTATTTTATTAGACAAAGCATTTTTACTGCCATCTGCTGGAAACGTGTCTTTGTGAATCTATCACATCTGGGTTGCTTGAGATGTGATCAGTACCCCTCACATGTCCCCGGCTGCCCCTCCTCTGTAACATCTACTGGGATGGGCAGCCCTGGTCTCTCTCTTCTCAGTAAGATTCTATGAAGCTGAGAGCACCACCTCCCTCCTGTCCTTCTCCTGAGCCATACTCCCACATCATTAACGCTATTTCCACCTCTTCCAGACGCTGGTTCACTATCCAGAACAACCAACTGGTCTATCAGAAGAGGTACAAGGTAAGTAGGCTGGGTCTTGGCTGCTGGGCCCCAGGACTCAGCCCTGCTGTGGCTGCCTGGACATCTGCCCTCCCCCCGCCAGGACCCTGTGACCGTGGTGGTGGATGACCTTCGTCTCTGCACTGTGAAGCACTGTCCTGACTCAGAAAGACGGTTCTGCTTTGAGGTCGTGTCCCCCAGCAAGTGAGTACAGTGCCCAGGGGTGACAGCCTGTGTGTCTCAATCTTACTGGCTGGCAAGGGTCTTGGAAGCCCCTCATGCTGCCCCAGATGTTAACCCTTTGGTGCTTGACTGGGGGGGGAGAGTATAGAGCAAAGGGGCGTATCTAGAAGGGTATTACCAATTGGTGCAGAGGTATTTCCATATGACTGGTACCAGCTGCACACTCGCTGAATGTCAGCCTGCCCATCCTCCCACTTGGCTCCTCAAACCTCAGACCCCTCCCTGCTCTCCATTCTCCTCTGGTCCAGGTCCTGCCTCCTGCAGGCTGACTCAGAGCGCCTCATGCAGCTGTGGGTCAGTGCCGTGCAGAGCAGCATTGCCACAGCCTTCAGCCAGGCTCGCCTTGATGACAGCCCCCGGGGTCTAGGCCAGGTACCTTAACTGGTGGTGAAGTGTTGGGCTGCCTGGTGAGCTAGGATATCCCTTCCCTTGGAGCCACTCTTTCTACCTCTGTCCCACCAGGGCTCAGGACACCTGGCCATAAGCCCCGCTGCCACCCTGGGCCCTGGCGGGTTGACCAGGGGAAGGGAGCCTGGTGGAGTGGGGCACGTGGCAGCCCAGGTGCAGAGCGTGGACGGCAATGCCCAGTGCTGTGACTGCCGGGAGCCCGCCCCTGAGTGGGCCAGCATCAACCTTGGCGTCACCCTCTGCATTCAGTGCTCTGGCATTCACAGGTCTCTCCCCCACAGGTCCCAAGCATGGGCCCCTGCTTCTCCTGGGTTGGGGGAGGGAGACTTGCCTGGGTTTCCTCTCACACTCTGCCTGTTACCCAGACACAGGCCTGGGCTGAGCCTGTGGAGCACAAGGTGGACCCAGGTGGGCCCAGCTCCCCGGTGTCCTGGTCTGCCAGGGTAGGGGGACACCCAGGGGAGTTGATCGGCTTGTCTGGAGGAGGTATGGGGTCAGGATTGCTGAGGGTAGGGGAGCTGATGAAAAGCAGAGAAAAATGTTGTGAGGCCTTAGCAGGTCTATATAGCCCTCAGGAGGGAGGGGGGAGGGGAGTGGCATGGGAAGAGTTGTCCAGGCCAGAATGCCTGGAGAGAGGGGAGGTGGCTAGAGAGGATGAGGAGAAGGGAGGAGAGGGAATGGTGAACAGGTGGAATCCTGCCCGATCCAGATCAAGGCCACATGGCCCCGGCTGCCCTCTGCCTCCTGGCCCAGCGCCTATGCATGGGCCCCCCATGTGGGACCTTGCCCCTAAGTCTTTTCAGGAGTAACAGCTGCCCCCACAGAGGGCCTGACATATCCATCCTTGCTCTCCAGGAGCCTTGGAGTTCATTTCTCCAAAGTCCGGTCTCTGACCCTTGACTCATGGGAGCCAGAACTCGTGAAGGTGACTTGGGGTGCTGTGAGTGTGTGGGGGTAGGGTAAGGGCAGGGCTGCAGAGCCCCGAGGGCTCAGACACTCACCCACACCCTACCTGTCTGTCTCTGCTTCCTCCTGGGCCGCCTGCAGCTCATGTGTGAGCTGGGAAATGTCGTCATAAACCAGATCTATGAAGCCCGTGTGGAGGCCATGGCTGTGAAGAAGCCAGGACCCAGCTGCTCCCGGTGAGGCTGGGGCTACTCTCCATGTGGGGAGGGAGGGAGGAGGGACCAGGATGAGAGGAGGGAAGCCTGTCTCCTTCCCCTGAAACGCTCCCCCGCCAGGCAAGAGAAGGAGGCCTGGATTCATGCTAAATACGTGGAGAAGAAGTTCCTGACCAAGCTTCCTGAGATTCGAGGGCGAAGAGGTGGCCGAGGGCCCCCCAGGGGGCACCCTCCTGTGCCCCCAAAGCCGGGGCTTATCAAGCCCAAGCCGGGGAGCTTCAGATCCAAGCCAGGTATATGGTTGGTTGGGCATTTGTGAGCACCTGCTGTGGACTCAGCACAGTGCCAAGCCCAGTGGGGAGGCACAGAGTCCCAGGTCCAGGTGTTTCCCTTGAGAATGTTCAGGGGGCCAGACCATACCACCACTGGTTTTATAAGGCAAGAGTTTCAGGGATTAAAGTGAAGGATGGGAAGGACCATGGGGCTGGGAGGAAGCAGGAAGGACTGTTTGAGGGTTCCAACAGCATGAGATGAGTCAGGAGAATGAGTGAGGGTCCCCAGAGGCCTGTGGATGAAGGTGAGAGCTTGGCTGGAAGAGAGGGAATCAAGAGAGCTGAGGTTGACTATCAGCTCACCCCCAACATCCCCGCCAGTTGAGGTGGTCAGACAGGAAGAGGTGAAAGATGTGTCTATTCCATATGCCTAGGGACCCGCCCATATCCACTCACACCCTCTGTCGCCTCCCACCACAATCCCTGGTCTTGGAGTCCTCCCCACAATTGAGAAGTGACCTATCCCGTCACAGCGTCAGGGGTCTGTGCTGGGGATTTTCTTCCCAGATTCATAGCTGGTTCCCCCTCACAGAGCCCCCCTCTGAGGACCTGGAGAGCCTGCACCCCGGGGCCCTGCTCTTTCGAGCTGCTGGGCACCCTCCATCCCTTCCCACCATGGCTGATGCCCTTGCCCATGGAGCCGATGTCAACTGGGTCAACGGGGGTCAGGAGAATGCCACACCGCTGATCCAGGCCACAGCTGCTGTGAGAGTCTTGGTGACCTCCCTACAACACCTTTAGTCTCCTCCTCTCTTCCCTTTCCTGACCTTGGTCCCAGCTCTTAACCCTCTCCCCAACCCCTAGGGAGTAATAACCAGTAGAGCCTGATTGCTAAGAGGGTGAGATTTGGAGGCAGAGAAACCTGGGTTTGGATCCAGACCCTCACCACTTACAGCTGTGAACTTCCTTGTGCCTCAGTTTCCTCATCTGTAAAATAGGGATAACATGCCTCATTTGGTTGTACTATGGATGTAATACATGTAAAGAGCCAGAGCACAGGGACTTCCCTGATGGTCCAGTGGTTAAACTTCCGTGCTTCCAAGGCAGGGGCTGCAGGTTCAATCCCTTATTGGAGAACAGATCCCACGTGTCTGGTGGTGCGGCCAATAAATAAAGCTTAAAAAAAAAAAAAAGGCAGAGCCTGCCATCCCATACCACTGAACTGACCCGACTCCAAAATATCTTTTAATTTGTCTCTAATTTGCCACGTTCTCTCCCCATTCTCTATTTCTCTATGCAGAATTCTCTTCTGGCCTGTGAGTTTCTCCTCCAGAATGGGGCAAACGTGAACCAAGTGGACAACCAAGGCCGGGGCCCGCTCCACCACGCGACCATTCTTGGCCACACGGGGTAGGGGCGACAGGGATGGTGGCCTCTGGGAGGAAGGCTCCAGACGGGGTGAGGGGCCGGCTGAACTTGGCTATCTTGTCCAGGCTGGCCTGCCTGTTTCTGAAACGGGGGGCCGATCTGGGAGTTCGAGACTCTGAAGGCAGAGACCCCCTGACCATCGCCGTGGAAACAGCCAACGCTGACATCGTTACTCTGTGAGGATGCCTGGGGAGGCAGGGCTTGCGCTTGCACTATCCACTTTGGCGGGGCTCACGCCAGACCCTAGCTTGCCAGGCGGGGCCTGGGGAGGGGCGGGGCCAGCTCCTGGACCAGGCTGAGAAAGGCTGCTCCAGGTGTTGACTGAGGAGTGGAGTAGGAAGCTGGGAGGACAGAATAAACTCACCTTCCTTGGTGGATTTATTCTGAGAGAGGCATCATTCATCAACGTTGTCAGGCATCTTTAAAGTACTAGACCCTGGGGAAACAGGTGAATGAAACAACCCAGCTCAAAGGATGGGACGGTGGGGGTGGGGTGAGGAGAATGTCATTCATTCCTTAATTCTCTCCCCCTTCAGGCTACGATTGGCAAAAATGAGGGAGGCCGACGCGGCCCAGGGCCAGGCTGGTAAAGTACACCTCCCCTCCACTCTGCACAACATTGTAACTGTGGGCTTCTGGCCCCTGGTGACCTGTCCCCAACCCCCAATCAATGTAATTCATTGATTAATTATATTATTTATTCAACAAATATGTATTGGGCGCATCCTACGCTCCAGGTCCTTGAAACAAAGCAAAGAATAGGCGAGGGCGCTGCTCTGACAGCACAGACATCTCCTCCACCCACGTTGGAAGCGCGTGCTCTTACCAGGCCGGGCTGTCCCTATTGTGCTATTTGTGCTAGAACCCAGCCTCTCAGCCCTTTCTCCCTCCCCTCAGGAGACGAGACATATCTTGACATCTTCCGTGATTTCTCCCTCATGGCATCTGACGACCCGGAGAAGCTGAGCCGGCGTAGTCATGACCTCCACACGCTTTGATCCCAGGCCTTCAAGGGCTCGCACCCCAATCCCTTCCCTCCCCCCGCCCCGCCTGCCCTTTCCATTAAAGCCTTTGTGCTTTGCTCTTCAAAGTTCATTTATTGGCCACCCCCTTCCGGCTGAGATATAGGGCACTGCGACTCCTGGGAAACAGGAGCGATTGGGAGTTTTCGAACTGGAGTCACTGGAGGGGCAACTCCTGGGAGTGAAGTGGGAGCTCTGGCCTCTAGGACGGGCTCAGGCGACGTGGCCAGACCCGTCCGGCCAGATGGAGGCCGCTTGCGTGGCGTGGGTTGGGTCTAGCCTTGGCGGGGGTGGAGGGGGGCGCGGCTGGCATCCGGCAGGGATGGTGAGGCTGGCTCAGGCCACCCCGCCCGGAGGCATCCCTGGAATGTGGATGCTCAGCACCCGCCCCCTCGGGAATTCCCCGCGGGAGCGACAAAAAAAGAATTGGTCCCCAACCCCTGACTCCCGGCCCTCAGTTTCTTGAGCGGCGGGATAGGAGATGCCGGCGTCCACTGAATTGCAGACGTGAGGTCGGGCACACCTGGGGGCCTGTGGGACCGTCGTGGGTACATCCGGAAAGACGTGCCTGAGTCACCCTCCGGACCCCACCCCCGTTAGCGTGCGCTGGTCCAGCCAGTCCGCCCCGTCTCTCTGGTTCGCCATTGGGCTTCCACCACCGCCCTAGCGGTGCTCCGCTGGCGGGGGCGGGGGCGAGGGGCGGGGCGCCCAGGGGGCGGGGCTGCCTCTTAAAGGGCCCCTGGCCGCTGCCCTTAGGCCACTTCCTCGGGGCGAAGAGGACTTAAGCGGTTGCAGCGAAACCCGAGGAAGGCGTCGGCGCCCGGGTCCCGAGACTCCCGGCTGCTTCCATCGGAGTCCTCGGACACTCCCAGCTTGTACTGAACGTGCATCTGCCGTCCCCAGCCGATACAGAGGCACCCCCCGCTATCGGCTCCGGTCAGCCTCGCCTCCATCTCCTGGGACCCGCGCCGGAGTCAGGCAAGGCAAGGCCTCAAACTGGACCCCGGAGCCCTGCGTGGACTTGCCCACGGTGACAGCGATCTGCCCGAGAAGCTGGACCCTTCAGAGTCGGCCGTGTGCTCGCCACCGTCACCTGCTGGTTGGATTCTGGAAAGCCACTGTCTGAAGACCACAGAAAGGAATCACTGACCATCCAGAATCGGATCTATATCTCCCGTACCTCTCTGACTTCCCTGTGCTCTTTTCATCCGTTCTCTCGACCTTTCCAGCATCTCTGTGCCCAGAAACCATCCCCCACCACCAAGGGAGCTAGGGTGAGCCCCAAATCTTGCTGCCTTGTACTCCAACCTGTGCCTCCCACTCAGAGACAGTCTGAACCTTACCACCCAGTTCTGCACACATCCAGGAAGTTCTGCCTTTTCTTCTCTTTTGGTGTCTTCTATACTCCTCAAAATTTCTCCTCCTCCTGTGCCCTCTTCGCCCCCCTCCTTCGGGGGCCCCGTGACCCTGAATGTCGGGGGCACGCTATATTCCACCACATTGGAGACCTTGACTCGATTCCCAGACTCCATGCTGGGGGCCATGTTTAGGGCCGGTACCCCCATGACCCCCAACCTCAATCCCCAGGGAGGTGGCCACTACTTCATCGATCGAGATGGCAAGGCCTTCCGGCACATCCTCAATTTCCTCCGGCTGGGCCGCCTAGACCTGCCACTTGGATATGGGGAGACAGCGCTTCTCAGGGCAGAGGCGGACTTTTACCAGATCCGACCCCTCCTGGATGCCCTGCGGGAACTGGAGGCCTCTCGGGGGACCCCGGCTCCCACAGCCGCCCTGCTCCACGCAGATGTAGATAGCAGTCCCCGCCTGGTGCACTTCTCTGCTCGTCGAGGCCCACATCACTATGAACTGAGTTCTGTCCAGGTGGACACCTTCCGGGCCAATCTCTTCTGCACCGATCCTGAGTGTCTGGGTGCCCTGCGGGCCCGATTTGGTGTGACCAATGAGGACAGGGCAGAGGGAGGCCCACACTTCCGTCTGGAATGGGCCCCCCGCCCCGCAGAACTCCCCGAAGTGGAGTACCGCAGACTAGGGCTGCAGCCGCTGTGGACCACTGGGGCACCAGGAGAGCCACGGGAGGTGGTGGGCACGCCCAGCTTCTTGGAGGAGGTGCTGCGGGTGGCTCTAGAACATGGCTTCCGTCTCGACTCTGTCTTCCCTGACCCTGAAGACCTGCTCAACTCCCGATCTCTACGCTTTGTTCGGCACTAAGAACTGAGACCTGGGAATGCTGCCCTCAGTTTGACTTCATGGGGGGGTGGCGGGGGAGAAAGAACGGGTCAGTAAAGGGGTTGAAGATTCTCCTGAGGCCTTTTCCTAGCTCTGTTCCGGGAGCTGTGAGAGTCAGAGGCCCCACTGCGCCTGACTGGAGAGCCCAAGTATGGATAGGAATCCCCACATTGGAAGGAGCCCACCAAGAGCCCATGAGATCAGTAGGTCTGGACTGGAGCCGATCCTGGGAGGGCTGGGGAGGCTTCCCTGGCTGGTCCTCCCTGAGTCTGGGGACCTTCAGTGTTTCCATGCTTGGAGGTCAGTATTCAGAGTCTGGAAAAGCAGGTACGCTTCTCTGCCCAGGCCCAACTTGGCTGGACTGTGGAAGGTCTGAGGGAAAGAGGAACTTTGGATTGCTCTAATGTGGTCTCCTGGACTATGACTTCTCCTGGAGATGGTGGCCTCGCCTGGCCTGACAAATGAGAGGTCAGAACACTGTGAAATATGGGAAGGGAGGTTCTTTGCTGTGTCCTAAGCCACCACTGAGGGGGGCAGGGAGGGCTACGCCCCACCTTAGGTCGGCATAAGGGAGCTAGGAAAATCCCCATTAACTGTGGGGGGGGAGCATCCCTCCGGAGATCCAGGTGTTTTAAAGAATCCCATGTTGAAGGTGGGACTGGCTACAAGGAGGAGCAGGGCATCTTCTTGGGTCCTTGCCTTCCTTCCTTCATGTGTACGTGCCTGTCAGCCAGTGGCTCTGACTGATGCGTGGATCCCTGCATCCTGGCTCTCAGCCATGTTGCTGGAGGTGGTGTCTGTGTGCTGGTCTTTCTGTAGCTTCTGCATGTCCAGGCCTGTTTGGGGTTGCCCAGCAACTGTTTTGGTACCAGGTGTGTCTGTGGTATGGGTGTGAGTAGACTGACAATTAGTTTAATCACAAGGGGTGTGTGTGCACATGTTCTTCACACATCCACGTAGGCAGGAGGGGCCTTCTGAGCTTTGAGTCACTAGGATCTTCTAATGAGAGGTAAGAGAAGTCACTGGGCTTAGCTAGGCCTTGGAGGCCTGTATAGAACTCTCTGTTGCTAAGGCAACCATGAGCCTGTTGCTAGGAGATAGCTGGGGAAGGCCCAAGGCTGCTCAGGGCGAAGAGAAGATGAACAGAAGAGTTTGAGAGAGTCGGGGAGGATGTGGACAGGGATGGGTTTCTGGGTCCCTGGGGGTACGGGATACTCACAAACAGCTTCCTCACTGGGGAGTCACTTACTGTTTATCACTGGTCATGATTTATAGGAAGAAAAATAAAATTGCTTTTGGAATCATCAACTCATGAAGGCTGCTGAGGGCTAGGTTAGGGGTATAGCAGAAGCCCTGCTTTCTCTGCTCAACTCCCACGAGAAGAATCTTCTTCCAGTCCCCAATTCATTGGGCCCCAAGTTTACCCCAGCCAGAGATGGGGCAGTGTCACTGTGCTAGAATGCTCTAGAACCTCCAGACAAAGGGCTGGAACTAGGATCACAGAACATGCCAATGCCTTCCCAGCCTAGGTGGGGCCAACCTGCCCTCCAGCACCCTCCAGCGGCCTCATGTGGACACTGGCACTCGGTGGGCTCTTCCTGGCAGCCGTTGAGGCCTGTGTCTTCTGCCGCTTCCCAGACCGTGAGTTGTCGGGCCGCCTGGCTCGGCTTTGCAGCCAGATGGCGGTCCAGTGGAAGGACTGTGAGGTCTCCTGGACGTTCTCAGCCTTTGCCTTAGGTAAAATCAGACATCCAGGGATGGGCCTAGCAACAGTCAGCCCTGTGCCCCAAGGGGCCTGCAAGTGGCCTCCCAGCTTTGCCTTTCAGCCATCTCCTCAGTCCACAGCCCTCTCTGGACACACTTTCTGCTCCCTCTGGGAGAGCTTCTGTGGACCCTGGGAAAGGGCCCAGAACCTCCTTCCAGGTCAATGAGGGAATCACCCGGTCCTTACCCATCTCCACAGATGATGCGTCCTTGAACAGAATCACAGAGAAGACTCACAGAGTCCTGAGAGTCATGGGTGAAGTCAAGGGGGAAGGCGCAACTTAGGGGCTTGGAAGGCACAACCAAGGAGGGGGCTGGGGAGGTGGGGTAGGGAAGGGTGGAGGGCAGATGGAGACAGGAGAGCGTGATGGGGTGGTGCTGGGTGAAGAGGTGGAGGTGAACCAGCCCTGCTCAGGCCCTGGGCACTCTAGCTGCTCTCTGCCTCCCCAGAGATCAAAGGGTCTCCCTACTCACTCCCTTCATATTGGCAATGGCTTCAAAAGACCAAGCTCCAGGAGTACAACAGAGAAGGTATGGATGTGGGGAGGGACCAAGGGGTGCCTGGGTCCTTGGGCAAAGGGGTGTGTGGCTGAGCTCATCTGCCCCCACCCTGCCTTGTCTTTCATTTCAGCTCTCTGCCCTCCTGCCTGCCGTGAGTAGGAAAGGGAAGGGGTAGCGAGGGCCAGGGGCTTGGGGCACCTGAGGAGAGCCGTCACGGAGGGGTGGAAGCATGGAATTCCGGCAGAGGAGCGGAGGCTTCCCGCCGCACTGCTGGTCCTACTGTCTCCTGCAGGGGGCAGCACCATCCTGTACAACTGTTCCACCTGCCAGGGTTTCGAGGTGTACTGTTGGCCCCGAAAGCGCTGCTTCCCAGGTCCTTACTCCCCACCTCTGCCTCACCCCCACCAGATCTCTGAGCTCTGAGGCTCCCCCAGCATCGATGGGTGTGGTCCCCGGGATCGCTCATTGCCTCCTGGGTCCCTTGTAGGAAGCCACGATCTTTGGGAAGCTCGGATCCTGCTCCTCTTTGTGTGCGGAACTGCCCTGCTCCTGGGTGTTCCGAGCCTCGCAGTGGAGTGAGTTTGGGGATCAGGGCGGAAGACAGCCTCACCACCTCCTACCAGTACCCCCTTATCCTTCCTCCTGCCCTCGCGGCCCTTCCCTCCTCCCTTCCCAGGCCTCCCACCCTCTGTTTTCCCTCAGGTACAGCTACTTCCAAGCAAAAAGTTGTCTTGTGAAAACGAGGACAGAGCCTAGCCTCCAGTTCTGAGGAGCTCGTGTGCCCACAACTTCCACTTTTCTCTTGGGGTTGGGGGTGGGGATGGGGGACAGCCAGACCCTTAGTTCCAGACCCTGATACCCAGACGTACCCCATAGTCCCCGTGTCAGATGGTCTCCAAGGACCCAGGCACCCACAGCTGGAAAGCTCCTCCCCTTCATCCCTCAACCAATCAGAGTGGGGCAGTCCCTGTGCCAGGAAAATATCTACAGAAGGAAAGAATCCCCTCTGCTCACCACTACTCCCACACCCCCTCTGCCTGTTCCCGGAACGTGGGGGCTGCCAAGCCCCAGAAACTCCTCTTGGCCCTCCCGTGACTGATTGGGAATCCGGGAATGAGTGTTCTGGAAAAGTCCCTCCCCCTAGAGTGAGACCACATCAGTCATCCTGCTGGCATGCTCCCCTTCCATTTAACATTGTGAAGCCTCCCACAGAGAGAGGCCTCCCTCCTGCCAGGCCCAACTAAACGTGCTGTCAAATGGCCTCCGCCTCTGCCTGGCCTCTGTCTGCAACTGGGGAGGGCAGGGGAAGAGGGAGGCTCATGTAGCACAGTGGTTCTCAACTTGAGGAGGGGAGGATTTTACACCGGAGGAGATGTTTTTGATTGTTTTGATGGGGGGGGGATGTAGTACTGGCATCTAATTGTTAGAGACCAGGGATGCTGGTAAACATCTGAAAATGCATGGGAATGTCCTCCAGGACAAAGAATGATCCGGTCTGAACAGTCAGCAATGTGTGGTTGAGAAACCCTGGTGTCTGGTCCCTTGGTTATCAGGAGTTTGGATTTGGGGGACAGCAGATGGAACATGCGGAGAAGGCAATGGCACCCCACTCCAGTACTCTTGCCTGGAAAATCCCATGGACGGAGGAGCCGGGTAGGCTACAGCCCATGGGGTCGCTAAGAGTCGGACACGACTGAGCGACTTCACTTTCACTTTTCCCTTTCATGCACTGGAGAAGGAAATGGCAACCCACTCCAGTATTCTTGCCTGGAGAATCCCAGGGATGGCGGAGCCTGGTGGGCTGCCATCTATGGGGTCGCACAGAGTCGGACACGACTGAAGCGACTTAGCTGCAGCAGCAGCAGCAGCAGCAGCAGCAGCAGCAGCAGCAGATGGGACATGAAAAGAGAGGCCTGTCTCCAAACTTAAGTCACAGTCCAAGGGCCTAGACCTGGAACGGATCCTTGCCTTCACACAGCCCCATGGTTTTCAAACTGGATACTGAAGTTCAAACTGGAACTGAAGTTCCCAGTTCTCAACCAGCTGTGTGTGTGCGTGCTAAGTCACTTTAGTTGTGTCCGACTCTGTGACCCCATGGACTGTAGCCCACCAGGCTCCTCTGTCCATGGGATTCTCCAGGCAAGAATACTGGAGTGGGTTACCATGCCCTCTTCCAGGGGATCTTCCCTACCCAGGGATGGAACCTGCGTCTCTTATGCCTCCTGCATTGGCAGGTGGGTTCTTTACCACTAGTGCCACATGGGAGACCACATGTAGAGTCATCTGGTTATCTTTAAAAAACCACCTGTTGCTGGGTCTTGTCTCCAGAGATTCGGAGTTTAGTGGTCTCATATGGAGCCCAGTTAATCTAATTTACAGCCAGCCAGGGTTAGAACCACTGTTTGGGGGAATCTGTAAAGGTGCTGGGGATAGAGAGAAAAAAGTAATTTATCCCTTCTGGGAAAACACCTTCCATTTTGTTTTATACATTCTAGTCCAATGCTTTCATTTTACACTGAAAAATGGAACCCAGAGATCATATGGCATGCCCAAGCTCATACAACAATTGAAACATTCACTCCTTTGATAAATACTAAGTGATCGCCAGCCAGGCACAGGACAATGCTGCCGCCCACAATGGGGTGAGAAGTGCCCTGCTGACGCCCCAGCCACAGCAGCTCTCCTTTGTCTCCGGGAGCTGTCTCAAGCCCCCCAAGAATGTGCCCTCTTTCCAGGCTCAGCATTTTAAAGCTGCCTTCTTCTCACACCCAACATGCAGTGGGTCAACAGTTTTGCCCATCTCTGAAGGACCTTGCTCCTCTCTGCCCCTCCTCCTGCTCTATGGGCCCCAGCCCTCTCTGGAACACTCTCTCTCCCTGTGGAGCCCAGTCTCCCAAATGTGCATCTGACTCTGCTCAGTCCCCTAAAGCCCACTCTACACCCTTAGCGGCCACAGTGGTGGTTTTTTTTTTTTTAATATATACTTTATTTTCCTGGCTGTGTTGGATCTTAATTGTGGGGTTATCGTTATCTCTAGTTATCGTGCATGGGCTTAGTTGGCCTGCTGCTTGTGGGATCTTAGTCCCCCGACCAGGGCTTGAACCTGTGCCCCCTGCATTGGAAGGCAGATTCTTAACCACTGCTCCCCCAGGGAAGTCCCCACACTGGTCTTCTTAAAACTCCACATCACTCGACCCTCCTGTCCAGCATCAAATGATGCTTGAAAACTTGGGCTCTGGAGTTGGGCTGCCCGATTTCAAATCCTGTCTCTGGCACTTACCAAACCTTGGGAAAGTTATTTTTCTGTTCCTGTTTCCTCATGTTTTAAATGTAGATCATGTATTTCTTTGATTCCTTGGCCTTTTTTCCTTCTATCTACATTTTAACATCTCTGAAGAACCCATTTTAAATTGAAGACATGTCATGGCATAATGGTATATATTACGATTGAAAATATCTTAAATTCAGTGCAGTGGCACTTACCTTACAGAATGACTGTGAGGTCCAAATCAGTTCATATAAAATGCTTGGGACTTTGCCCAACATGCAACGGGCCCTCATTAAGTATTAGCCATTATAACCTCTTACTTAAAACCTTCCCTAGCTTGTCTTTGCCTATAGAGTATAGAGTTGGCCCTTGATCCTGACGTTCAAGACTCTCCACCCGCAGTTCCCCTCGTCTTCTTTAGTCCTCAGGCCAGAACTGTCCGAACACAGAGCTGGAATCCCGCTTGAACCCCCTACAGGCATCTCAGACTCCACATGTCCACCTTTCTAGATCTATCTTCCTCCCACTCCTGGGATTTCTCAGGTTTAATGGCACGACCAACAGTGTCACAGTCATCCTTCTCCCCTCATGCCATGCGCTCACTTATTACCAGTAAGTGGTCTACCTCAGTAGGTAATGCTTCTTGGAATCTGACCCCCTGGTGTCCCCTGGGGCTTCACCTCAGCTCTGCCCACCCCACAGCCACCCTGAGTCACTTCTAGTTGCCCAAGTACTGTTACCTCATATCTCCCTCCTTTGCCCAGGCTTGTTCCTCTATCTGGAAAGACTTTCTCTTTTGTCTCAGGATATCCCCTCTTCTGAGAAACCTTCTCTGACCCCCTAAGGCTAAGTGGTGTGAGTCTGCTCCAGGCTTCTCTTTTGCGGCACCTGTTTACCTCAGGTGGTGGTGTTTCTTTACACATCTTCCCGCCGTACCACACACTACTCTTTAAAGCCACTGCTTAAGGTTCCGGGTCTGTCCTCAGACCCTGGCACATGGTAGATGCCAGGAAGTGTCACTGACAACTCCAGCACCTTCTCTGAACCCTTGTGATATGTCTTCCCCCGGGTAAGCCCTTCATGAACACTTCGCACAGGAGGCTGGTGGAGTCAGTGTTTGTTTTGTGCACATGAGGCCAACCTACCACAGTGTGGCCTGTCAGGGCAGGGACAGTTTTTCACAGCCCTTCACCAATCAGGAGGCTGCTGTGGGTGTGGCAGTTTTAAACAATGGCCCCATATTCTCTGACATGCTGCCTACCTAGAGGTAGGTGCTGTGTATCCTTCCCTTGAACCTGGGCTCCATGGCTAGCTGGCTCACTGAATGTGGCAGAAGTGACAATGAGCCATTTTCCGAGCCCAGGCCTTAAGAATCTGTCACCTTCTGCCTCTTGGGACACTCACTCTGGAACTCAGTCGTCATGCTAGAGGATGCCCGGCCTATTTTAAAGGTCCCCATGGAGGGATTTGGCCAAAAGCCAGTATCTGCTGCCAGATGTGTAAGTAACGCAGCCCTCCACTCTCAGATCATCATCCCCAGACTGTCAGGTTTTCCACCCAAGGCCGCAGACATAGTAGAACAGAGATAAACCATTCCCACAGTGTCCTGTTGGAGTTCCAGACACAAAGTCCAGAGCATAATAAAATAGTTATTTAGTGCCACTAGATATTGTTACTCAACAATGGATAACTGGGATGGTGGGGCAGAAAGAAGAGCCTAGAACCTGGCACTAAAAGCCCTGGGTTGGGACTTTCCTTGGGGCCCAGTGGTTAAGACTTGGTGTTTCAACTGCAGGGAACTCGGGTTCGATGATCCCTGGTCAGGGAACTAAGATACTGCCATGGTGGTGTGGCCAAAAGTAATAACAAAAAAAATAAAGGCCCTGGGTTGATGATATGGCTGGCACTGCCACTTCCTATTAATAGCTGTATATGTACATGAAAAACATCAGTTCATCAGCCTGAGCTTTAGTCTTCCTACCTATAATATGGAGTTAATGATGGTTAACAGGTATTATGTGTTTGCTACCTATAGTTGTATAACAAATTATTCTAAAACTCAATTGTCTGAAACAATAAACCCTTATTATCTCATGGTTTCTGTGAATCAGAAATTCAGAAGCAGCTAAAATGGGTGTTTCTGGCTCAGAGTTTCTGATAAGGATGTCGTCCACATGTAGGTCAGGGTTGCAGATCAGCTTTCAAGATTCCAAGATGGCTCACTCAAATGTCTGGCTGGCTGGTGTTGGCCGATGGCAGGAGCCCTCAACTTCTTGACAAGTGGAGCCTCTCCATTGGGCTGCTTGACTGTCCTCAGGACACGGTGGCTGGCCTCCTCCAAAGTGAGTGATCCAAGAGAGGGAGGTGGAAGCCACACTGCATTTCATTACCTAGCTCTGAAGTCACACACCATCCTCACTATATCCCATTGATTACACTCTTTGTGACCCCATGCGAGGCTCCTTGTCCATGGGATTCTCCAGGCAATAATACTGGAGTGGGTTGCCATTCCCTTCTCCAGGGATCTTCCTGACCCATGGATCGAACTTGTGTCTCTTGCATCTCCTGCATTGGCAGGCAGGTTCTTTACTACTGCAGCACCTGGGAACCCCATTGATTACACAGATCATTGTGGAAAGGCATGACACCGTGATACCAGCTGGGGAGGTTCACTGGGAACTGTTTTGGAGACTGGCTACCACACACATGGGCACAGTTAATTCTTCAATAACCCTGCAAGGTAGATACTCCTAATAATCTCATCTTGAAGATGAGGAAACAGAGGTGTACAAACATGAAGTAACTTGCCCAGATTTATAGGATGGTAAGTGATCAAGCTGGGATCCAAACTAAGGTAGTCAAACTCCAGAGGTGAGCTCTCAGCTACTGGTTTAAATAATAATAATAATTAATTAGTCTGCAATAGATCTTAGTTGCAGGACGTGAGATCTTTAGTTGCAGCATGCAAACTCGTAGTTTCAGTATGCGGGATTTAGTTCCCTGACCAGGGATGGAACCCAGGACCCCTGCATTGGGAGCTTAGAGTCTTAGCCACTGGACCACCTGGGATGTCCCAGAGCTACTGTTCTGTAAAGGTCCTCAGCTCCATTATGAGCCTGACAGAATATGGCAGATTTAAGACTGCTTCCACTTTGGAAAGAAAACCGTCAGATAGATACAAGGTGGTCGGCTGGTGACTCCATTAACTAGTGAGGCAAATGCAAACTGGAAAAGGATCAGACCTCAGGGTCCTGGGAGATGGAGATGGGGTGGCAGAACAAGAGGATGTTACTCAAGGGTCTGGGGAGAGCTAACTATGTGGGGTCAGGGAGTGTCACGTGGGGAGGGGGCAGGGGTGGGTTCACCAGGAGAACACTTATGGATTAAGTTTAGAAACTCCCATTCCCACCACTCCCACCAAAGCAGCTCCTGATGTCAAAAATCTCCTTTGCTTCACTCTACCCAGATGACTCTGTCTTTTCCATTTGCTCAACAAAGGTTACTGAGCACTTATCATATGAGTCAGACACCATACTGGGCATGGGGGACATAGCAATGCCCAGACAAGATGAAGTCATTTTCTACCTGGAGCTTGGAATCTAACAGGAGAGATACACAAATTACTGGCAAATTCTCTCAGAGCAATAAGTGCAATGAGAAGAAAGCACAAGGATCTTAGGGTGTAGGGGAAGAGTCCAGACCAGATTAGGGGTAGGCTGCCTGCACTTAGTAAGGCCAGATTTGGAGAAGGGTGGAAAGACTTTCAAGAAGAGGGAATAGTCATGCAAAGGCTCAGAGGAGAGAGAGAACCAGAATGTTGGGGGGCTTTCCTCTGCTGAGAGGTTGATGTGGTCAGGGAGAAGGGGAAAAGCTCGGTGATCTCAGGGATCAGGGCAGAAAGGGAGAAGGCAGAGGCACCAGGATGGTTCCTGCAGAAGGATGGGTCCTATCTGTCTGTCAAACCCAAGGTGGGGGAGGGGAGGTTGGCCACCGGGCTGCCCTCTCTGCTTGTCCTCCTGGTTCTCTGCCCTGTGGGGAAAGACTTGGCTCTGGTGGTGTGAATGTGCTCATCTTTCTCGGATGCAGAGCCTGCAGGGCCAGGCAGAGGTTGGGGAAAGGCAGATGGAGAGGGTGGAGGGGGTGGTGCTCTAGGCCTCCAAGTTTACGTGTTAGCAGGACGCCCCATCTCAGCCTGGAGGAAGGCCTCCCGAGGCGGGGGTGAGAATCATCAGACTCTGCTCCCCCATACCCCATCATCTTTATCAGCAAAGGTGAGGAGGAGAGAAGCTTAACTCCAAAAATAAGAAACAAACGGGGATAAAGAGGCCTCTGATTTCCTGGGTTTTTTTCCAAATCAAAGACAAAGGTGGGCGAAGCCTCTGCCTCTGGTTTCCTGCTGGAGCACAGAGGAACCAGGCTAAGAGTTCAGTCAGGAGGACCCCTCCTCAGTCTCCTCTCCATCCCACACCAAGCCTGGCAGGGCAGCCTCTCTCCCCTGAGCCAATGGTCAGAGCCTCTTCCTTGAGTTCCCTCCTTTTTCCTCTCACCTTTTCCCAGCCTCTTTACACCTTGGGTTGGTTCTGTCATTCCCCTGTTAAAACTTTTCAGGGGGTACCAAAGCCCTAAGGAAAGGCCTGAGCTCCTGAGCGTGTTCTGCAAGGCCCTGCAGACTGAACCCAACCAGGTCAGGGATTGTGCCAGCTTGTTCACCTGGGTCCCCAGAACCTGGCACAGTGAAAGCCTGCTGGAAGGATGATCTGACGCCTAGTTTGGCTTCTGCCAGACTCTCCGGCTGCATCGGCCTTCATATCCCACCATGTGCTCCACATGCATGTATTCATTCATTCAATACCCAGAGGACCTCCAGTGCACCCAGATCTGTGAAGACACTGGACATCCAGAGGAAAATCGGGTTTCACCTGCTCTTTCCTGAAGATGCTCATGGAACTACTGTGTTTCCCATCAAGAAACTGGACGAGGGACTTCCCTGGTGGTCCAGTGGTTAAGAATCTGCTTGCCGATGGAGGGGACACAGGTTCAATCTCTGCGCCAGGAAGATCCCACATGCCACAGGGTAACTAAGCCCACTGGCCACAACTACTGAGCCTGTGCTCTATAACTTGTGAAACTTAGAGCCCATGCTCCGCAACAAGAAGTTACTGCTATGAGAAGCCCGACCACCACAACTAGAGAGTGGCCCCCACAGCAACTAGAGAAAGCCCTCCCGCAGCAACAAAGACCCAGCACAGCTAAAAATAAATAAATAAAAATTTGCGAAAAAAGAAAAACCCCAACCAAACAAAAAAAAATTGAGTGAAAGAAGCCAAATGCAAACAATAAACAGTGTGTGATTCCATTGACCGAAAGGTCAAGAGCAGGCAGAAATCATCTCTGGGTTTTAGAAATCAGAATAGTAATTGCTGGGGAATTCCCTGGTGATCTAGCAGTCAGGACTCCACACTTTTCACCACCCAGGGCTCAGCAGTTAGATTGAGCAGACTTCTTCATAGCCAATATGCACTATACCTATTATAGGCCTACACTGTCCCAGGTACCTTAGGACACCTGACAGATCCAGCCCTTCCTGTGTGGAGCCAGTCCACAGCAAATCAGAGATGAGAGATGCGCAGGGAACAATCACATCTGTTATCCGCCCTGGTGGGAGAGCAAGACAGCTGGCAAGAAAACCACAGGAGGAGAACTGTGAACTACGATTTTCCCATCAATGCTGGAATTTTCCATATGTTTACCAAGATGAGGGGGCTTTGCCCCCCAAGGGACTCTGGAGACTGCATCTGCTATGCTCACACATCTATCCCTGGGACAGAAGGACACAGGCCAGATGGCCTAAGACTGGTCCTGAGACCCGTGAGGGAAAGGGAGAGGGCATACTCCTTCTCAGAGCCTTCTTGGAGCCAGACTGTGTCCCGCCCCACAGGGCAAGCAGAAGTGTACAGAACCCTGGTGTCAGCAGAGGTAACGTGTGGGAGGGGCCAGAAGGAGGCCAGGAAGTGCCAGCGATGGGAAGTTGTGCCCTGAGGCATGGAGCGCTGCCCTGGATCACCAAGACCAGGTACCAAGCTGGAATCGGGCTAAGGAACCACTCAGAAGCTGTCTCCACCCCACTTGCTCCAGAACCCCCCACATGTTCCACCATGGGGAGCTCCCCAAAAGGTCCTTTTCAGGGGCAGCACATGAGACTGGGAAAGGACATTCAGAGCAGGGGAAAAGGCCAAGGGCTTTAATCTTAGAGACTCGGTGCGGTCTGGGGCTGACTACCTGCGCCACCACCAACACCTTGGTCGTGGCGCGATTTCACAGCCCAGAAAGCTGGGCCAGGCCAGGCCGGCTTTCTGCATCAGAGTGCCATGAAGCCCTCGCAGGGATTCTGTCCTGTTTAGCCTTATCCCCGGGCCCTGGGCGGGGTCTCTCTACCAGGGGTTATTCATTTCGCGGGTGGGGCTCTGGTTGAGGGAGGTGGAGGATTCGGTTGAAGTGGGCACGGGGCGGGGGTGAAGGGGGAACGAGACACTGAGGAGGAAGTCTGGGGAGGGGTGAGAAGTTCTTTGAAGAAGTCTGGAAAGCGGGTGGGAAGGTGGAGAGGGGGTGGGAAGGGGGCGAGCAAAGGACCGGCGAAGGGAGGCCTCCCCAGGGTCAGGCCTGGATGGCCGGCCTCCAGCACCCCCCCCATCCACGCCCCCCATCCCCCCATCCCTCGGGGAACCCGGGCCAAGCCGTCAGGCCCCGCCCCGCAGCCTCGGTCCTGCCCTCCCCGGGATTTAGTCCCGGCAGCCTGGGCGGCTCCCCAACCGCTGCTTCCGCCTTCGCCAGGTGAGGGTCGGGAGAGGCAGGGCCTCTGGGGGCCGGGCTGACGGGGCGGTAGTCGCTTGGGGGCGCTTCCGGGGGTGCGAGCCTCCCCTCCCCGGTCCTTCCCTTCCGCGGCTGCGTCTCCTCCTGTCCCCCATCTCGTGCTGTCCGTCCCCTCTCACCTGGCCACTGGTCTGGATGTCCTAGCGCCCTGGGCTTTCTCCTCCCCCCGCCCCTACTCTGGCCCGCGATTCCTCGCCACCTGCGAGCGTTCCTCGGGACCCAGCCTGGGGCCCTCCGCTTCCTCCGGGCTTAACTAAGTAGGGGTAGGAGGGGGGCAGGTGTGTGTAAGGGAGAGTGTGTGCGCAGACAGCCGGCACCCAGAGCACCGAGAGCCTTATTGAATAAAGACTGGTGGAGTTGCCTGGGACCCACGTGTGCCGGCCAGGCTCTGTCTGCGGGATCTGAGCTCAGGTGGGTGGGGAAGGGACTGTGTACCTGGCAGCCTGGGTGTCTCTGAGCAGTACCTGAGGTTTACCGCCCGTCACAAATGCCCGATTTGATTTCACATGTTGCTGCCTAGGGTGTGGAAGAGGCAATGACTCTGGGTGTCTCTGGGCAGAGGGGGCAGCCTACCAGCATATCTCAGGTACATGTGGACACCAAAGCTTGACGTCTTGTGTGTGGTGTGTTTGTGTGGACCTGGGTGTCTCACACGTGAGGGCCAATGAATCTTGAGACACGAAACTCAACATGTCTCAAGGGTGTGTGTGTGAGGGGTACGTGGCAGGAAGCCTGGTGTCTTGCAGCAGCTAGTATATGCCTCAGCTGGGAGTGGACATGTATCATGTGTCTCTGGTGTCTTTTGCATCGTATCTCTAGGGGATCTATAGGTGTGACGTGTGTGTGTGTTGTACCTCCATGTCTGAAGTATGGTGTTGTTAGCATATCTGGGCATCTCTGGAGTGTATGTGGTAGATCAGAATATCTCCGGTGTACCTGAGTGGGTATGTACAAGGGTGCACCTCAGGTCTAAGAGGCAGTATATCTGGGTGGCCTAGAGGTACAGGCAGGGCTTCCCAGGTGGCACTAGTGGTAAAGAACCCACCTGCCAATGCAGAAGACGTAAAAGACGCGGGTTCCATCCCTGGGTCGGGAAGATTCCCTGGAAGAGAGCATGGCAACCCACTCTAGTACTCTTGCCTGGAGAATTCATGGACAGAGGAGCCTGGTGGGTTACAGTCCATAGGGTTGCAAAGAGTTGGACATGAATGAAGCGACTTAGCATGCACGGGGGTATGGGCAGTGTGCCATAACTCAGAGCGGGGCCACACACCTCAAGTCTGCTAGGTGCTGAAATCTTAGGTGTGAGGAGAATGTTCTTCCTGGGTGGGGTTTGTGTGTATGAGGGGCAGGATTCCTGGCTGACCCTGAGATCCCTCCCTCTGTACCTGAGTGTTTCTGAGGGTTTGAGGGTGGAGCTGGCGACCATGTCTCTGGTGCCTGAGTGTCTCAGGTGACTACCCTGGACCATGTGACTGGAGGACGGGGCCTCACAGGGGTCCCTCCTCCAGACATGCTCCCTGAGGCGGGTTCCCTGTGGCTGCTGCGGCTGCTCCGAGACCTCCAACTGGCCCAGTTTTACCGGCCCATCCTAGAGGAGCTTAATGTGACTCGGCCGGAGCACTTCGACTTTGTAAGAGCTGAAGATCTGGACGGCATTGGCATGGGCCGGCCTGGTGAGAGTCCCCTGCCCTGAGGCCCTGCTGTTTCCTTCCCCAGTCTGTTAGTTGTGCCTCTCCTCCAACCACCACACACCCCAGCCTTCTTGCTTGTAAATCCCTTGCATCCTGCTCCCTGCCGCCCCCGTTACCCCATCCCTCTGATTCTGGCCTCCTTCAGCCCAACGTAGACTGGCTGAAGCTCTGAAGAGGCACCGTTCCAGGCTCAAGTCTAAGAACTGGGTCTACAAGGTGTGTGTTTTGGGGTGGGGGGCGAAAGGCTTTTCAGGGCCAGCTCAGGCCCCGGCAGGGGGCAGGCTGAGTGGCAGAGAAGAGTGTAAACAGGGTTCCACACACCTGATTTCCCACCCTTGTTTCAGATCCTTGGGGGCTTTGCCCCTGGGCAGAAGGAGACCACCCCACCCTCAGATAGCCTTCCATCCCTCCCTGAGCCAGATGGAAGACTCAAGTGTCTGATCCCAGACCAGGCTGTGTGCCGAGGGGAGCTTCTGGGCTCTGGCTGCTTTGGCATGGTGCACCAAGGGCTGTGGACACTACCCAGTGGCCAGACTGTGAGTGTCCAGGGAGCCTACTTCATTCTGGGATCTTGGGCCAGCTGCCCCCTCTCTGAGGGCCCTCTCTGCTCTGGCCTTGGATTAACTGTTTGCTCCAGTGCCTGATGGTGCTTCCCCCCACGCCCAGGTCCCAGTGGCTGTCAAGTCCCTCCGGGTGGGTCCTGAAGGTCCTGAGGGCACTGAACTAGAGGACTTCCTGAGAGAAGTGTCTGTCATGATGAACTTGGAGCACCCACACGTGCTGCGTCTGCACGGCCTTGTACTGGGCCAGCCTCTGCAGATGGTGAGCAAACCCCGACGCTGGCACCTGGGACAGTCCCCAGGCCGATGGGCTACTGGAGGGTGAGCGCTAGGGTCTCATGGGGCCGGACCACCGCTCACATCGATATGCTCCTGCAGGTGATGGAGCTGGCGCCCCTGGGCTCCCTGCACGCGCGTCTGACCGCCCCGGCCCCCACGCCCCCGCTGCCCCTGGCCTTGCTCTGCCTCTTCCTGCGGCAGGTGGCGGGGGCCATGTCATACCTGGGGGCCCGTGGGCTGGTGCACCGAGACCTGGCCACCCGCAACCTGCTGCTGGCTTCACCGCGCACCATCAAAGTGGCTGACTTTGGGCTGGTGCGACCGCTGGGCGGCGCCCGGGGCCGCTACATCATGGGCGGACCCCGACGCATCCCCTTTGCGTGGTGAGAACCTGGGCGGAGGGGCAGGATCTGGGGGCTGGAGGCGAGGGGGTGGTCCTCTGAGGGAGGCGGGGACTAGAGGAGTCTTCCGGTCTGGAAGGGCCGAGAAAGGAGGACTTTGGAAGGAATGCAAGCAGGCAGGCCACACTAAGGGGGCGTGCCCAGTGGCAGGTGGGCGCTGCGGGCGCACACCCTGCGCACACATGCGGCCCCCTTCAGCTCCGCTTCCGCAGGTGTGCGCCCGAGAGCCTGCGCCACGGGGCCTTCTCGTCTGCCTCGGACGTGTGGATGTATGGGGTGACGCTGTGGGAGATGTTCGCTGGGGGCGAGGAGCCCTGGGCCGGGGTCCCGCCATACCTCATCCTGCAACGGCTGGAGAAGGACCGAGTCCGCCTGCCCAGGCCTCCCCTCTGCTCCAGGGCCCTCTACACCCTGGCCTTGCGCTGCTGGGCCTCCCACCCTGCTGACCGGCCCACCTTTTCCGACCTAGAGGGGCTGCTCCAAGAGGTGGGAGCTCCTGCTTCCCCGGAAACCCCCAGTCTCTCTTGCCTCTATTTCCTCTCCCAGGGTCCCATGCACAAGATGGACATATACTGACTCCCAGGTTGGGGTCTGGGACCTGACTCTGAACAAAGCAGATTCATTCCCCACCTTCAGGGTCCTCAGAGCCCCAGGGAGATAGCTGGGATCTAGTTTATCCAGGCTGAAGGCTGGGGAAGAGAGAGGGGAGCCCAGAGCAGCAGGATGCAGTGGGTGTTTGACAGGCAGAGGACAGGTTATGCGTGGGAGGGGGAAGTACAGTGACCAAGGTGGCAGAGGCACTTTAGGGGTGCAACAAGGAGGGACTTATAAGACATGGTAAATAACCGGTGCTAACACTGAGAGTGCTTGGTATGTGTAAGATACTGTACTAAGTGCTCTCTGTGTATCCTGATGTATGTTCACTCATTCAGTCCTCACAACAACCCAGCTCAATCTTAGGGAGGGGGCAGTTAAGACACTGACAGTTTAAGTGATTTGCCTAAAGTCACACAGGAAATGGAGGAATGGAAAGCTGAACCAGTCACTCTGACTGCAGAGCTGTGCCCTAAATCACTATATACTCTAACATTAAAGGAGTTTAGTCCTTAACTCTGAGGGCATCTGGGGGCCATGGAAGTGTTGTGAGCAGGAGAGTTACAAGCCATCTTTATATGTATGTCACTCTGGTTTCCCTGGTGGCGTTAGTGGTAAAGAATCCACCTGCCATGCAGGTGATGTAAGAGACATGGGTTCAATCCCTGGGTTAGGAAAATCCCCTGGAGGAGGGCATGGCAACCCACTCCAGTATTCTTGCCTGGAGAATGCCATGGACAGAGGAGCCTGGTGGGCTACAGTCCATGGGGTCGCAACGAGTTGAACACAATTGAAGTGACTTAGCACAGCACACACTCTGGTTTGATGCAAGAATGGATTAGAAGGATGAGACTGAAGATGGTAAGACCAGTAGACTGCAATGACTGTGAAGCAGAAGTGAGATGAGGTCTAGATGAAGGTGGAGGCAGTGGTGCTACAGAGAAGTGGAGAATTCCCAGAGGTGCTTGGGAGGCAGATCTGATGGGCCTGGGTATGGAGTGAAAGCAGTGTACAGGGTGACTCTCCCCTTGGCCCCCCTAGGTAGAGGCAGGGTCCCCTTTTGTTGTTCCCTGACCCCTGGGCTGTGTCCACCTTGGCATGGAATCCAGGTCTGCCTCCACTGGATTATAACTGAGAGACGGGGACCATCCCACCCTGGGCCCAGGACACAGGACACACCTGGTAGGGGTTTGCTTGGTGGGTGCATGAACAGTCTCTCTGTTCCTAAGACATTACCCTTGTGACTGAGGCCACAACCTTAGCCACCCTTTCCTCCTGTCTCTGCAGGCCTGGCCTCCTGAGGGACGTTGTGTGAGGGAGGTCATGGAGCCCGGTGCCCTAAGGATGGAGCTTGGTGACCCCATCACTATCATCGAGGGCAGGTGAGGGTCTCATGCCTCCCGCCCAGCCCCTGGAGGACTCTCTCCTGACCTTCCTGATGCTGGTCCCAGCTCAGCTTCCCCCCAGCTCCTTGAACCCCAGGCTGCTGCCTCCTCTCCCCACTGGGCCCCAAGCGCTCTACCACAGTCCTGGCCTCCCCACTAGGGCCACCGCTGGCCCATAGAGCGCTTTTGTGTTAGAGAGAAAAAAGCATCCCTTCCTCCAGGCAGATGTGGCTCCATAGCACACAGCTTGTGCGCTGAATATGGACCAGGGCCCAGCCCCCACTCTCCCCTGGCTCTCAGCCGTTTCACCCGCGCCTCTTCCCACAGCCCCGACTCCACAACCTGGAAGGGCCAGAACGGTCGCACATTCAAAGTGGGCAGCTTCCTAGCCTCAGCGGTGACGCTGGTAGACCCACCAGCCACCCGCCCCATCCTCAGAGGCACCCCTACCCGGGGAGAGCGACACCAGAGAAACGCAGATGGGTGAGGACTTGCAAGAGTGGGGGCCAGAGCTAGGCTAGGGAACCAACCAAGCCCAGCAACTTTTCTGGAAGGGGAGCCTGTGGGGGAGGTGAAGGTGGAGGGGAGAAGGCTGAAGTTGGAGGGAGGTGGGTAAAGATGGAGGGGAGTGGGGTAAAGCTGGAGGGGAGGCTGGACGTGCCTCAGGTCTCACCCTGCCTGGAGGCCCCAGAGATTCTAAGCTGGAGGGGAAGGGGTAAAGGTGGAGGGGAGGCTGGACGTGCCTCAGGTCTCAGCCTGCTCAGGTCTCAGCCTGCTCAGAGGCCCCAGAGATTCTCTGGGGGAGGGCATTGCTCTCTGGAGTGGGGGTGAGGGGTGGAGAATGAACTGGAAAACTCTCCCACAGGGACAGAGGGAAGGCAAAGCTTCAGGATGCCCCTCAGGCTCGGGGCCAGAGAAGGAATGTGGCTCTACAGAGGACTAAAGGTGGGAGTGGCGGTGGGGACAGAGCCTGCAGGGTTTCCCAGGAGGTCTGGAATCACCCTCCAGCAATGCCCCTTGCTCTGATTGCATCTGTGATCTCCCCACCTATGGTGTCCTGCCCTTCCTCTGCCTGCTGACATCCTGGCTGGACTTCGGGCAGCATCTCCCCAGTGCAGCCCCTGGCCGCTCTCTGGGATGCCTGGATATGGGTATCCATCCTGCACATCTGGGCTCTGGTCCGCCTGGACAGAGGACCACCCCGAGGACAGCACAGATAGCCAGAGAACGGGAAGAAGGCAGCTGGGCTTTCTCTCAAGTTGTGTTTTCTTTCTCAAATATGCAGGCATTTCCAAGAGTCTTGAGTCGGTTCTTTCCCTGGGCCCCCGCCCCACAGGAGGCAGGTCGAGCCCCCCTGAACTTCGACATGCCAGAACTGGGCCCCAGGGACCCCCAGGCCAGCCACCCTGCCTTCCCATGGCCGCCAGCTCTTCCCAGCCACCCAGGGAGCGGCCTCCCTGGCCCAAAAGAGAACCCCCCCCCAGTCACCCCGTAGGAGCACCTGGAGCCAGCAAAGCTGCCATCCCCTCTGGAAGACCCTTGTCCGACCCCGAGCTGCAGAGGAGGGTTATGGAGGTGAGGTCTCCCTGAAGTGGCCTGGTGTCCAGAGGGGCTACAGACTGGGGAAGGGGCCTAAGTGAGGCTTCATCCCCGGCAGGTGGAGCTGAGTGTGCACGGAGTCACCCACCAGGAGTGCCAGGCTGCTCTAAGAGCCACCAGGGGAGATGTGGTTTCTGCCATCCGGAACCTCAAGGTAAAGTCCGACCCTTCCCCTGGTTCCCGCCCTTCCTGGCCCTGCCCTCTGGCAGTCAGCTGCCTGTCCTCCCACCCCCACAGGTGGAGCAGCTCTTCTACCTCAGCAGGTGGTCCAGAGCGGACTGCCGGCGCATCCTGGAGCGTTACCAGTGGGACCTCTCGGCCGCTAGCCGCTATGTCCTGGCCCGGCCCTGAGCTCTGTTCCTTTGGGCACAGACACCAGACAGACCAAGGGCCTGGCCACATGAGACCAGGCAGAAGCAGAACAAGGTCCCAACAGGCCTGTGGTAGGTACAGGAAGAGCCCAGCATCGGGCACCGGCGTCTCCTCACCTACCCCTTGGCCTCTGAGGGCACAAGCTCCCTTGGCCATAGGAGGATCTAGTCCACTCTGCCCAACAAGAGGGAATACTTGGAGGAGCAGAGCTGTGATACATCATACCCACAGGAAGCTTCTATCACTACAGAAAATGAGCACAAGGCCATTCTGGGTCACGGGAGAAGCCATCCTGAACTGCCATCAGCTACCACACTGGGCTCTGTGGGGGCAGCCATCTTGGATGACTTGGGGAATACAGCCTCAGCTGCCTTGGTGTGGTCTGGGGCCATCATGGGTGATGAAAGGGGCTCTCTTAGACTCAAGGACACATGATCTTGGCAGTGTGGATTATGAGATGGGCCAGCCCCTGCCCATCCCAGCTGTCATATTTCCCTTTGTCTCTTCCCACACCCAACTCTTTCTCCTACCCTCTTCCATTACATACATCTTCCAGTGTGCAAAAAGTTACAAAGTTTATATGAATGTAACATAAAAAGATACAGCTTCCTTCCTGGGGCAAGGGAAGGAAGGGTGGTTAAGGCACAGGAAGTCGCAGCAAGCACCAGCCGAGGGAGAGGAAGGTGGCACTGGGGTCCTGGCCCTAGTGGGGAGGTAGGATGCCCTCAGAGTGCCATCGTCTGAGGCTGAACAAATTGGCCAAGAAGATGCGGGGAAAGGGTGGCCAGCTCTGCCATCTTTGGTGCCTTTCCCACCCCCAGCCCTGTCAGAAAACCCGAGTCCTGCATTCTAAGGCCTTGTCTGGAGCAGAGGCCCTGGAAGGGGTTGGGATGAAGTGGGTAGGGAACATGTTAAAGCCGATATGCCTACATGCTGAGGGACCACTGGAGATATGGCGGGAAGTAGCAGGGGAAGGGCTCTCATACATACCCTTCTGTAGGGGCCACGGGTGAAGGAGGCCAGGGGAGCAGGGGAGTGATGAGGCACCCAGCCCCCAGCCTGTCAGGCTTCCCTGTCTCTTGCCTGCAGTGTACACGGAGGAAAGGGGCTGCCTCTGAGCAGGGTCCAGGGTGAGTGACCATCCTGAATTCTGGTTGAGTTGATGGTCTCCTCACCCAGAGAGGGCCTCTAACTGGTGATGGCAGAGGGCCCAGCGCCTCCTCGCTTCTCGAAGAACATGTAGTCCTGAGGGGAGGGCATGGTCAGCAGGATATCTGGCTGGGCCAGCCTGGCTCAGCTATCATAACCCAGGTCTGGAACCCCAAACCCCTAAAGACTCTGTCCCTGAGCCTCTCCTAGCAGGAGGCCAAGAAGTGCTCAGAACCTCCGAGTGAGAGCAGATGGGTAGTGGGGGGAGGAGCGAGGGCTGCCGACTCACAATAAGGAACGTGGCTCCAAGCAGCACAGCCTTCACCCTCACGTCCAGGTCCAGCGGGAACTGCAGGCCGAAGTCATCTGCGTCAGTGAGGGCTTCTCGAAGCAGGCCCCCCCACTGCTTGCTGATGCGGCCCACACTGCGGGATTCGTCTGGTGTCTTCACCTGGCAGGAGAGAGGGAAGGAGGGAGATCCCACTTGGAAGGGGTGTGCCTGATCTCATCTGCCTTCAGTCCCACTCCCACAGTCCCCGGTTATAAACTGTGCAGACTGTACATGTAGTGAATCCTCCCAAAGCCTTTGGGTTCCATGTGACATCTGGGGACACTGAGCCACCCAAGGTCACCCTGTGAGTCCACAACAAAAATTGGGATGGCAACTTGGATCTGTTGCTGTTGAAAGGCCACACGTGACTACTAAACATCAGTGTTGGGAGAAACAGAAGCACAATGCAGTCTAATCTCCTTAGTGGATGGCCAGTTGCTAGGTTTGTTTTGGTTACCAAAGTCCTTTTCACCCATGGTTTGTGCAGTTTGTGCCCTGTACAGAGTAGCCTGGCCAGACGGGCTACAAGAGGCTGCTAAATGCCTGATTGTGCTCAGCCGACCAGGCTGCTAGATGGCCCAGAGGGGTGTCTGTCCTCTCATCTGCAAGGTAGTGAGGGCTCTTTCTAGTGCAGCAAGCAAGCCTCATCCAGGGTGGATACAAGTCCATCCAGTGGGAGGAGGGGGCAGCAGAAAGTGGCCTCTGAGGACCAGGGTCTTCACTGGCCTCTCTCAGCCCAGCAGCAACAGGTCCTGCCAGTGTGGGTGCTAATTCACAGTGACTGCCTGGACTTTATCCTCCGTTCATTCTCCTGTGGCTAGAACTGGAGTGATGTCCTGCCCATCCACTTCCCTGAAGGTCCTACAGCCCTGGGGCACTTCCTGCAGACCAGTCCCAGGTTGGGCAGGGCCTCTCCCAGCCAGCCCTGCGGTCCCAAGAGCACAACCCCAAATGTGGACCATTCATATTACAAAAAAGGAAGACTGGCCTGATGAGAACCATGCAGTCTACATATTCCCATCCAGAGATCACCAAGTTATCTCTTTGCCAATGAGCATCAAAGAAGCTTTCCCCAGGTACCAAGGTGACTCAGTTTTAAAAAGTAACCTTAGGTAGAGTAGTAGAGAATCAGAAGCTTTGGAAAGCCTACCAGACTATACCTGTTGTTTCCTCCCTTATCTACACAGATAATTAAAGTATTCAAGTGCCTTTGACTTCTAAAAAAGAAGGTGCTTCCCAGGCTTTACTCTTAAACGGTCATCACTTGGATTCTCTAGGCTCCAGGTTGGTGACCAGAATGTATGGCAAGAAGGACATCACCCAGATTTCAGGCTAGGGGTGAATGGGTGGACATTTGGCAAGGCAAGCCACAGGATGTTAGCAAGTGAAATCAGTGCTTGCTCCAGGACTCACACACACAGCAGCCATGTGGGCCCAGCCCAAGGTACACTCAATAATCATCCTTTACCCTAAATCCAGCCTGGCCTAAGATTATTTTTTTCTCCCTCAACACAAGGTTGCAGATCACAATCAGCATTGGCCCTTACGATGAAATCCTCTCAGCCATGTTTTTATAAGACCCTGGTCCATCTTATTTCTGAATAGAGGAAAGCCAGCAATGTGGTAGGCATCACAGTGGGTTTGGATTAATGAGCTCTTGACTATCCTGCCTCATGGATGCCTTGGTTTATGAAGGTCCCAGGAATCTCCCCTTATTCCTAATACCTCAAAGTTGGTGTCTGTGCCACAGCCGCACGTCCAGCAGGGCCCCACCACTCTCAGGAGGGTCTGGCGGTCAGCGTCCTGGATGGAGAACTTGGGGATGAAAGGATGCCAGGTCTGTAGAACGTGGCCAATGGTGGTGCCCGGTGGAGCCTGGACTTCCATCTGGAGTGGGAAGCAGACAGAATCACTGCCCAGCCGGGTACCCTGGCCCCCAAACTCTCACCAGTCTAGCTCTATCATCTGTTTCCCCTCATGAGCCTTCCCATCCCCTTCACTAGACCACCTGTCTTCGCTCTCACTAGGCCTCCCATCCCACCTGCTGCTGGCCAGCTCCAATCGGAGGACCATCTCATCCCATGCATTACCCAGGTTCTGCCACCATCACTGGCCTGCCCCTTACCCAAGGTTCTCTCTGGCCCCAGCCTTCCCCACTCACTTCCTGGAGGCCACAGGGACAGCAGCTGCAGCCACAGTGGAGGGGGCGGAGCAGGCGCAGCACCTCTCTGTCCCCGGGGTCCACCAGGCGGACCCGCAGAGGCCGGCGGGCACCACAGCACAGCCGGGCACAGCAGTTGCTCTCCTCCGCCGCCTGACCCAGGGGTTGTCCGGCCCCGGAGCGCAGTTCGTAGCGGTTACAGGTCTCCCAGCCCAAGAGCGCTGCCAAGGGGTGACATGCTGAGGCTCCGACACCAGCGCCTGCCCCAGAGCCCACTATTTGCCCTCGTGATGAGGCCCAACCTATTCCTCCTTCCACTCACTTTCCACCGGCTCAGCCTTCTGGTGAATCAAGATCTGATCAATCTGGAAATACAGTAGGGGCCAGGCGGACATCAGCTGGCCGGCCTAGTCGCCTGGGTCCCCTCCCTGTCACTCCCCTCCCTCCCTCCCTCCCTCCCTCCTCCCTCCCTCCCTCCCTCCCCCCCTCCCTCCCTCCCCCTTCCTTCCTTCCTTCCTTCCTTCCTCCTTCCCTCCCACTCACCTGCACCAGGAATTCGAGGCCAGAAGGCACCCCTGGCAATGGCAAGAAAGGGGCAGCTGGTCCCGGGGCCCCAGGACCGGGCGAGGGGAAGAGAGCAAAGCCCGGCGCAGGGGCAGGCACGTGGGCGGGCACTGGTGCCTTCCCGGGCCCGGACACCTGGCTGGGCCCAGGCCCGGGATGCAGAGCAGGCTCCGGGTATCCAGCAGTCACAGGGTAGGGAGGTGGGGGCGAAGGGGCATAGCCTTTGGGGGGCAAGTAGCCTGTGGGGGGGGACAAGAGTAGGTTAGAATGGGTCCCTGACTTCATCCCTTTACCCCTTGGCCCACAGTCCGCGGAGGCGGCTGTTGGCAGACGGCAGGACAGATGGGCCTGCAGTCAGACCGACGACCCGCCCTTTCAGCTCCGATGCTGAAGCTCGCCTGGGAGGGCAGCCGGGTGAGACCTAGCCCTGCGACCCCCGCCAGGTCTGCGGGCGCCGAGTGACCAGTTACCCTTGGTGGGAGCGAGGGCCGCTTGCGCGGCGCTGGACCCCAGGCTCCTCCTCCTGAGGGCGGTTCGGGCCTCGCTGACGCAGCCGGACACCCTACACTCTCACCCATTGGCTTCTCCGACTGGGTCCTGGCTCTCCTTCTGCCTCCTTGGGGCGTCTTCTCTACCTGACGCAGCAGTGACCCACACGGACACTTTGCAATTACAATACTTCCTTCAGGCGCCCCCAGCCACGCGGGGGACAGGCCGCCAGACAGTGTCAGTAACGAGCGTGCGAGAGGCGAGACTCAGGAGGCAGAGGAGGCAGCCCAGGCAGCCCGGAGGCAGACAGGCCCTCCCCAACAGGCATCACTTCCTCAGCTTGGAGTACTGAGCCCAGGCCGGGAGGTGTGAGGGAATCCTGCGCCGTGGGGGCCTAAAGGATGACTGGCAAGAAATGCGTTTTTATTTTTATTTATTTATTTTTAAGAAATGCGTTTTTAGAGAAGAATCCGGGCCACATCCGCAGAAGGCCTTGTGGGAGCTGGGCTCTGGCCCCCCCAGGGCGGCAGGGAGCCCACTGAAAGATTTTCCGACGACGGAGAGAGGTCAGCTATTTTAGAAAACCATTTAAACTGCGTGGTGGAGAACAGAGGCACCTAAGACTGGGTTGTTGCCAGTAGTCTAGGGGAGGGGATAGCTGTGATAGTGTAGACAGACGGGAAGCGGCAGACTTTGGCTATATTTAGACAATAATAGAGAAAATGCTTGAGAGGTGAGGAGTCCAGGATGACTTCTGTTGCCTGTCTGGTGACCAGGCAGATGGGGGTCTCACCTAGCAAGATGAACATAGGGAGAAGCAGGTTTGGCGGCTCCTCTGTCCCTGTGTCCATGTTCCTCTGGGCTGGTCCTACAGCTTCAGTCATCATCTACTTCAAACCCAAGTGCCAGACCTCTCTCCTGGTATCCCTTAGTGCCTCAGATTCTACCTGGCCCAAACCATGCGCCAACCTCCACCAAAAACATAAGGAAATTCAGTTATTCAGCAGAGATTTAATGAGCCCCTACTATATTTCAGACAGGCAATAAAAAAAAGTGTGCAGCATTTTTAAAAAAATTAACAGAATTCCCAATCTCCCCGGGAAGAAACAGACAATGTACATAAAATACATTAGAAGTCAGACGGTGACAAGTGCTATAAGGAAAAATAGAGCAGGAAAAGGAGAGAGAATGGTGAGCAGGAGTTGCAACTTTAAAGAGGGTGAACTAGAAATGCATTATCACCAAGGTGATGGTTGAGCACAGACCTAAAGAAGGTTGAGGATTAAGCCATGCGATTGCTAGGTGAAGTTTTTCAGGTAGAGGGAACAGGGCAAAGGCCCAGAGGTAGAAGTGTACCTTGTTTGTTCAGTGAACCAAAGGCCAGTGTGGCTGCAATGAAAAGAATGAGGAGGAGGAAAGAGAGGTCACAGGAGGCCAGATCACATATGGCCCTGTAGACCACTGGCTTCTACTGAATGAAAGGCAAAGTGCTGGAGGATTTGGCCAGAGAGGAGACATGAGATTCACATATTGAAAGAGTGGTCCTCAACCCCAGCCACAAGTTCAAATCATCTGGGTTGCTTTAAAAAATACCTCTGGGACTTCCCTGGTAGTCCAGTGGCTAAGACTCTGCGCTCCCAAAGCAGAGGGCCCAGGTTTCATTCCTGGTCAGGAAACTAGATCCCACGTGCCTCAACTAACAGTTTGAATGCCACAACTTAAGATCCCACACGCTGCAACAAAGATGGATGATCCCAGGTGTTGCAACTAAGACGTATCACGGCTAAATACATATTAAATCTAAATAAATCCCATGGACAGAGGAGCCTGGTGGGCTACAGTCCATGGGGTCACAAAGAGTCAGACATGACTGAGTGGCTAAGCACAAGCACACATCTGAAGTGAGGTGCAGACATAGGAACCTTTTGAGAATTCAACAGGGAATTCAAGGGAAGTTCTTGCAAAAAGCTAGATGAGATTTGATGGTGGCTCGGACCAGCTGTCAGAGTAGTAGCAATGGAGGTGGTGAGAAATGGTCAGTTTCAAGTTCTGTATTTGAGCCAACAGGATTTCATGATGGCTTGGATATAGGATGTAAGGAAAAGGGAAGTCAAAGCTGACTCAGACTCGGTCCAGGAGGCCCTTCACTATTATTGCTTGGTCATTTCCTGCCCGCCCATTCCATTCTAAGCTCCAAGCACTCTGGTTCTCCAACTGACTTACTACCAGTATAATCTAGTCTCCTTCTCTGGTGAACTATGCATGCTGAACTCAGCAAATGAGTCTTACCAGTCCCCAAAGGCAAAACAAGTTTACTATCTACTTGTAACCTGAACACACTATATCAAATTATTTTTTAAAGGGTCTATTCTCACTGCTGAAATCTTGAATTTCTTGGTACATACAAAGAAAAAAATCTTAACTTTGGGAATTGGGTAGAACAGAGTTTGAATCACAGCTTCCCCAGATCTTGGCTGTAGGATATAGGACAAGTTGCTTCACCTCTCATAGCTTCTCTTTCCACTGACTAGCAGGACTGTTCAGTGGGAAGTAGACACAAAGTGCAGTAATTACCAATTACCACGTGGGCCTTATTTAGCTTGGTTCCTCAAGAGTCTGACCCACTTGGAGGATCAAAGCAAAGGTATTAGGGATATAGTCTATGGACAGTGGCCCTACCAGATGTCATCAGGGTCTCCTCTGCCCAGAGGTTCCCTGCACTCCAGATGCTGCCTGAGATGAAGGGCACTGGACTGGGAGGTAGGAACCTGGGGAGCCAATGTTGGCTCTGCCACTGGCACTCTGAAAATCTCCTGAGGCCTTATTTTACTCATCTTCATTTTTTTGGCCACATGGTACAGCTTGTGGGATCTTAAGTTTCCCAACCAGGGATTGAACCAGGACCCACAGCAGTGAAAATACAGAGCCCTAGCCACTGGACTGCCAAGGACATCCCCTCATCTTTACAATCAAGTGATATTTTGATCCTCTACTAATACACCTCAGTTTATGCCTCCCCTTTGGATATAAATGCTCCAACCCCACCCCCCACCATTGCCCTCAGAAAAGTCCAACCCCTCAGCACAAGGCACTCCATCATTTGGCCCCATCTGTTCTCATCTTTCACTGTTGACCATCTCATGGTCTTTAAGCCAGCCGCCAGGAATCCTTTCCAGTCTCGAAGACATGGGGTTCTTGCGTCCAAAGCACTTGCCCTGGTCTGGAAGATGCCCCATTCTCTCCTCATCACCTAATTCCTGCAGGTCTCCACTGAACACTGTGATACCCTGTAGATGCTACAGGGGTATCGAGTTTAGCAGAGACTAGGGTCAGAGATAAATTCTGGATTTAAAAGTATGGAGGGACTTCCCTGATGGTCCAGTTGCTAAGACCCTGCACTTCCAATGCAGAAGGCCTGGGTTCTTTAATCTCTGCTTGGGGAACTAGATCCCATATGCCACAACTAAGACCCGGTGCAGCCAAATAAATAAAAGCATGCAGGTTGTAATTAAAGCTATAGGGCCAAATGAAATTACCTAGAAACTATCTCACTCAGCTGAATAGTCTGCACTTTTTTGAATGCACATCTTCACAAAAATTAAGTATGCACTGCCAGTATACTATACGGACATCCACGTTTATAAAATATACACAAAAATAGACATTTTAAAAGGTGAAATTAAAATATGTATACACTTACATATGAGTTCTCTCTTAATTAAAATTTGGTTAAACCAGGTAGACAAGAATTTGGTAAAGCAGCCACAGAGAGAGAAGACCAGGAGAGTGGTGTCACAGAAGAAACAGGATGTGTTTGAGCACAGTGTGGCTAACTGTGACAAATGCTGCAGAGGCTGAGGGAGATGAGACTGAAAATCATCCACTGGGTCTGGCAACCAAGAGATCATAGTGATTCATGGAATCTTTCCCATGAATGGGGAAGAGGTGGGATAGAAGACTGACCAGAGAGGGTTGTGAAGTAAACTTGAGGCCAGATCGCTCTCCCTGAGCTCCCCAGTTACCTGCTTGGTATCTCCACTCAGATGTCTCCCAGTCATTTCAGAAGCAACAGTGTCCAAAACTGACCTCCTTTAATCTGTCCCTTCCTTCAGTGTTTCTTATCTGAGTAACAGCACATCCACCTAACCAGATGCATAAACCAGAAATCTCCCTCTCTTTCATCCCTTCTAAATTGGACCATTTTCACCACTTCTTTCTCCTTCAGCCAAGTCACCATCACCATCTCACAGCTGGACCCCCAACCTGGTCTCTGTTGGCATCCTTGGTGTCCTCTGATTGGTTCTCCAAATCTTTTAAACATATAAATCAGACTCGAGCACTCTCTCACTTTAAACCTTTCAATGATTTACTGTCGCGCTGCAAATAAATTCTGAGTGCTTCACCACCACTGCCTGCAAGGCCTGCACTGGCCATGGGAGACCCTCTAATCACTACATGTCAGCCAAGCTACTTTTGCTCTTTCTTCAATCTGCTCAATTCTCTCCAGCCTAAAGGATTTCAAACTGCTCCATTTCAGCCTGTTTACCAGGTACTCTTTCTGCCAAAAACTACACTTTCCCACCACTCCGTGCATGGTTGATTCCAGCCTTAAGGGGGGGCCCTCCTCTGTGAGGCATTCCTAACTCAAGGGACACACCCTTCCCTGCCCATTGTTCCGGCCTCCCTATTCTTTTCCTTCAAGCACATAGCACATCTCATAGAGATATATTTGTGTTCAGTTGTTAAAGGTCTGTTTCCAGTACTAGATGAAAACCCCACAAGGGAAAGACAGTATCTGTCTTGTCCAACCACTGGTTCAATTTCCTTGTAATATTTGTCTGACACGACGCAACACTTGATGAGCACTTTAATAAAAATTAGCCCCCTAAATACCATCCTGTTCCCTGTCATGGGTGCTACTCCAGCCTGCCTGGCCACCTTTTCTCACTCCTTTTCTGCCTAACTAAGAAACAGCCCACACTGAGGACTCAGGTGGCCCCATGCCCCTCCCTTCCCATCTCCTTCTCTTTGTTCCCTGTGTTTCAGCCACACAACAGAGATCTTATAAGAATCATCTCAAGCACTGTGAAGCATTTTCTGACTCCCAACACATGATGTTCGGTCTCAGCTTTGAACCCCAAAGTATTTTGTAAGTAATGACACACCTCCCATCCCACCTTGCCTTAACCTTGACTTCTAGAGTAAGTGGGTGCCCCAGAAAACCACTACCCTACCAAAATCTAGTCTTAATGCTAGTGAGCATCAGTACCACAAGATGAGCTTGTTAGAATACAGATTCCCAAGGCCTGAAGAGGGCTTTGGTAAGAATCTGCATTAGTTCAAGCATTCTTTATGACTCTAATGCCCACCAGTTTAAGAACCTCATAACAAGTTAACCTGAAGTGAACAGTGACTCTCCACCCAAACCCAAGCCTCGCTGATTCAGTCTTAGGAAAGGGAAGGAGTTCAAAGGTTGACAATTTTTGCCCTTTCTCCTTTAGGAGGTTAAATGAACAAAAACTCCAAAGTTCTTTATTTGCCTCTTTTAATTCCTTCCCTGCTCCAATTCTTAAAAAAAAAAAAAGTACCCAGAAACCAAACACAAGAAAGCTCAAAGAGCCAAGGCAAGCCAGCCCAAGAGTAGCAGGCTCCCTCCCACAGGAGCCAAATTCTGGAAGCTGGGGTCTCCACTCAGAGCCTGGTAATAAAAGGTGGTGCAGAATAAGGTAGTTCCAGAAGCTAGCAGTAACCCAGCCTGAAGGAGATACAAGGCAGAATGCAGGCCAGTAAGAACCGGGCGGGTTAGAGGGAATGGGTGGGGCTTGGTCAGGGTTAGGGGTGGGAATGGGGGGAATTACCCAGAGGGGCTTTCTGCACAGGGGTACCGCTAACAGGGCCAGGCTGTGTAAGAAGTGGTGTTTGTTGGACTTCTCAAAGAGCTGTAAGAAAAAAAGAAATGGGGGTACTTCCTAAGCAACGCAAGACACCGGAGGCTGGGGCGGAGACACAGTGGACAGGAACGTCCAACTCGATCTCTCAAGCCCCAGCTTGCCCCTCCCTGAGGCACTCAGGCCTCAGACTGCGTTCCGTCCCTCCCTCCTTCTCTCAGCGACCCCAGACTTTGCGCCCTCCGAGGCCTCAAAGTTCAGGAGCCCCAGCACGGTTACTTCACCTCCTTCCCGTAGGCATCCGGAAACTGGGCTCCTGTGGAAAGGAGAAGCAAAGGTTACCAGTCCTAGCGCCAACCCATACCGTCCCCACTCCGGTGGTGGTGGTGGACCCAAGTGGACGCCGACGAGAAAGGGAACCCCCAGGAGGCTTCTGGTTGGTGGAAACACGCACGGGCAGTTCTGGGAACCCAGTGGACGCGGCTGAGAGGTTTTTTAAAAGGTTCAGGGTTCCGCGGGCAGTCTGGTCGATGGGAGGGCCGACATTTCCTTTAGACTCTGCCTCTGCACCAGATCCTAAAGATCTCCCCCAGCACAATCCCAGTTCCATCCCTAGCCCCCTGACCGTGTGCCCCGTAGGAGGCCAAGCCTAAGGCCCCAGCTCCGGACAAGGCACCCAGGCGGCGGAAAGCAGCCCCGAGACCGGCCATGGCTGTCGACGGTCACGCGCCGAACGAACACCGCCCGGGCCCCCCAAGAAGCCAGCCAATCCCGATTTCCCATGCAAATAAGGTCTTAGGGTGCCCAATCTGGGCCGTGTTCATTTTAGCGTCCAGGTCCTCACCCGGGTACTTGGACCTTTGTAAAACCTCTGTTGAGTGGCGAAGACGTCTGGCGGGCGGAGAAACCAGAACCAATGAAAAGCGAAGGAGCTGATCAGTGTAGGCGGGGTTGTGGGGGGCGGGACTAGAGGATTTGCGTCACCGATTGGCCCACTTTCCAAGTTGATAGCCTCTCCTAACACCTTCTCCCCCTCCTAACCATCGGTCAATTTCCGAAGATCCCTGTCCCTGTGATGCCCCGCCCCTTAGAGTTCACCACCACCCCTTCCCCGCCCCCCAACTAACAGCCAGAACCCCAAGGCTGGGAGATCACGGGGCGGGGGGGATGTCTCCACCCTGCCCTGGCCTGCTTTGTCCATCCGTCGGTCTGTCCACTCCGCCCCCTTCCACCTTCTCCAGTCCCCCCCACACTCTGGAGGGCGGGCGAGCAGGCGGGTGCTAGCAAGGGGTGTGTGCCGCTCTCTCGGCAGGGGGCGGGGGAGGCGGCCGCGCGGTGACGCGCGGGGCTGCTGCGGCTGCTCCGCCGGCGGATCATCACTCTCGGGCTGGGATGGACGCGGGGCGGGCGGGCCCTGGCGCGCGGGGCCAGGAGTCCGGGCCTCCCGGCTGCTGAGCGTTCCCCGAAGCCTCTCCCTTACCCCCAATTTCCCTCCTAGGATCCGCGCCGACCCCCGCCCCCGGGCTCCAGACTCGGCTCCCGCCCTCCTCCGACTCCCCGGACCTCCCCCTCCCGCCCGCCCTCGGGATCGACTAGATCCCTCCCCCTCCCTGAGGATTCCGGCTGGATCCCTGCCCCTGCACCGCGGATCCTGCGCTCCCGGGCTTCGGGCCCCTGGGGATTGCCGTGGACTCCTCCTCCCGCACCCGATCCCGTAGGATCCTCCGTCTGTACCGCCTTCTAGCCCCTCGAAGCCAGCCCACGGAGCCAGTGGATCCCTAATCCAGTCCTGTCCCGTTGCTCCCTCCTCCCTCCGCCGTCCCCACTGCGGGGTTCCCTGTTCTTGGGCTCCTCCTGACCCCATCCCCTACCTCTCCTTTCCCCGAAGATCGACTGGATCCCGGCCCCGCCCCCCGGGGCTGGGGCGAAACCCCCTCCCCCGCCGTGTGAGGCGCTGCGGGCGGGGGCTGGGCCTGCGGGGCCGCGGGGGCTCACAGGCCGCCGCCCCCCTCCCGAAGCCCGTCCGCCCCCTACTCGGAGCCCTGGATGGAGGCACCACGGCCCCAGGGCTGAGCCAGGTAGGAGCTAAGCCGGGCCGGGTGGAGGGGGCTGCGTGGCGGTCCACTGGGGTCTCCCTTCTCCCCCTCTCTCTCCCTGCGCCTCATTTCCCCCAGCCTGCTCTGTCTGCGTGTCTCCGCCTAGGGATGCTCTCGCCGTGTCTCTGCGTCTCGGTCTCTTTGTCTCTGCCTCTCTCCAGCCCATGAATGATCCTTTGAATGGGCCCACAGACCCCGTGTGTTCCCATCTCCCCCTCCCCCTCCTTCTCCCCTTCCCGGCCAAGCCATTTTCCCCACTGCAGGAAGAAGGGGGGGGCCTGCGGCCTGAGCCCCCGTCCCTCAACTCTCCCCGGCTGGGGGAGTCAGGCCTGGGCAGGAATGGAGCGAGGAAGGCAGAGGGATGCGGGGGGGTGGGGGGGGCGGCAAAAGGTGGCAGACAGAGATGGGGAGAGCAGGGAAGAGAAAATGGGGGAGACAGAGCTAGGGAAAGAGAGAAATAGAAGGGGCTTGAGGGAGAAATTTAGGAAAGGTATTTGAAGGAGAGAGAAAGATGAGAAACACCAAAAGGGAGGTGTAGAGGATAGAGACGAAAAAAGGGGCGAGAGACTGAAGGCAAGAGCTGGAGCAAGCTGGAAGAGGCCTCGGAAAGATGCTCTGAAGGAGCGCTATGGAGAGGAGGGGGGGGGGGGGGGGGGGGGGGGCGCTCAAGTGGGAGGGAGGAAGGCAGAGAGGCTGGTAGGGAAGAGACCAGGGGCCGAAAGTACCTTAAGGGGGGGGGAGTGTCAGAGGCAGACCTTGTTCATGGGAGGGGGAGGGGGCGGCAAGGCCATGGAAGCAGAGCCTAGCCTGGCATAGGCAGAGGAGAACCTGGGAAGCCAGTTCCAAGCCCCCTCCAGGTGACGGGGGAACAGGAGCTTGAGAGGACCTGAAGAAAGGGAGGGCATGACTGGGTGTGTGTGGTAAGGATTCCCGTGTCCTCATCTCTGGAATACATTGACACCTGCAGAGAGCCACCCGCGGGCTGGTGCCTGGCTCTGAAAACCCCGCATCAGCAAACAGCTCTGGCGGCTCGGGGTGGGGGGTGGGGGGGACTTGCTGAGATGACCTGGGTGTCTGCCCCTTTAGTCCAATCTGTTCTCTTGTCCTGCCCCTGCTGCCCTGAGCACCCAGGCATCAGGGCAGCAACTGTGGGGGGCTGGCAAGGGGAAGGGGAGGTGAAGAGCTGGAAGGGGATGCAAAGTAGCCATGGTTTGCCTCTATGGGTCAAAATGCCAGGCATGGAGGAAGAGGTGTCTGGGGTTCAAGGCTGTTCGAGACTGTGGAAGGGTAACTGTTGATGGGTGCATCTGATTGCCCTCAAACCCACCCCAGCACCCCTTCTCTCCAGCCAGAGGCCTGGTCACTAGGGCTAGGTTCTAACTGGCCAACAAGGGGCAATAGGTGGTTCTTTTAGGGTTCTCTGCCCCCAGTCTCCAGCTCCCCCCAACATATATACTTCTTCCTCTATGCTAAGACTGGGGAAAACTCCAGCGTTCTGACTCACGCCTCTGCTCTCCTCTTCATGCCCTGAATGGACCCCATAACACATCCAGCCCCTTCCCCTCTTCCTCCAGACCCCTCCCCCTCCGGGGTTAAAGCTGCAGCCCGTTGTTGCCGAGGTAACATTGCGGGGCAGCATCCCGTCGCCCAGCAACCGGCTGCAGGTTCACGCATCTGTCCCCAGATTTGCCCCTCCAGCATCTCCTCCCTGTCTAGACCTGCCTCAAGACACCTTAACTTCTGAGGAGAGAAATGGAGAGGGCCTGGAGTAGAGGGGTCTCCCCCACTACACAGACCCTTCAAGAATGAGATGTTGAAGGAAAGGGAAAGTGCTGGGGTTGTGCAGTCCCAAGAAAGGCCCAAGTCTGGCCTGGGGAGGGGGGTGTTCAGTGCTATGAAATTACAGCTCGGGAGTGATTAACACATATAAACAAACCCACCACTTCCTGCTAATTAATGACTTGGTATTTTTATTTTTTCTTCCTTGTCTATCTCATCCCTCCCAGGGAGGTGAGAACTGGGACTCCTGAGTCCCCAGAGGAGAGCCTGCCTGGGAGGGATCGAGCCCTGCTGGAAGGGGGCGTGTTGGGTCGTCTGGGGAGCTGGCCCTCCTTCCCATCTGGCTATCCAAGACATTTAACACATCTTGACCTCACCTCAGCCTCAGACTTTTCTATATGGGTCTCTTCAGAGGGGAGGGGGGTGGTTGGGGTGGGGGGAGATGCCAAAGGGGCAGAGGGATGGAAGGAGGGGGCAATTTGGTCTGAATTGCGAGTCACTAACCACCTGTCTCTTCTGTTTCCCCATTCCCATCTGTCTGCCCCATCCAATTTCCCTTCCCTTCTTGCACCTCTCCTCTGTCTTTCTGTCTGTCCGTCTGTCCATCCCTCCTCCCCGCAGGTCGGGCCTGCCTTCGCCTTCTCCCACTTCTTTCCCCTTCCCCACCCCTCGCCCCCTCCATGGAGAGGAACAGACCCCTTCTCTGTCCAGTCTAACCCAGGTCCCTCCCCAACCCCCTCCTCCCTCCTTTCCCCCCGCCCCCTCCTCCCTCCTGGGGCGAGGGGGGCCTCCCTCCCTCTCCCCCCCCTTCTCTCTCTCTCCGAGGGGGGGGGTCCCGGGGAGGGAGGGGGGGTCCCCCGATCAGCATGTGGCTCCTGGCGCTGTGTCTGGTGGGGCTGGCGGGGGCTCAACGGGGGGGAGGGGGGTCCCGGCGGCGGCGCCCCGGGCGGCCCGGGCCTGGGTCTCGGCGGCCTCGGGGAGGAGCGCTTCCCAGTGGTGAACACTGCCTACGGGCGAGTGCGCGGCGTGCGGCGCGAGCTCAACAACGAGATCCTGGGCCCGGTCGTACAGTTCCTGGGCGTGCCCTACGCCACGCCCCCCCTGGGCGCCCGCCGCTTTCAGCCGCCCGAGGCCCCCGCCTCGTGGCCCGGCGTGCGCAACGCCACGACCCTGCCGCCCGCCTGCCCGCAGAACCTGCACGGGGCGCTGCCGGCCATCATGCTGCCCGTGTGGTTCACCGACAACCTGGAGGCGGCCGCCACCTACGTGCAGAACCAGAGCGAGGACTGCCTGTACCTCAACCTCTACGTGCCCACTGAGGACGGTAAGGGCGCGGGCACCGGGCCGGGCCCCCGGTGGACACAGCCCACAAACGTCCACGCAGATCTTCTGGCGCCGGCGCGCCCCGGGGAGGGAGCTGGGCCTTCGCGGGGGGCCATGAGAGGCGGTGCATCCCTGTGGGCTCCCAGGATGGTACGGGTACCTGCTAGGCAGTCCAGAAGCTCTTTGTGCGCCTAGAAAGTCCATGGCGAGGGCTGCAGGCACTAAGCTGGGCCTACCCACCCCCTCCCCACGGAAGCACACCCAGAGGGCACACCGCTGGGGTGGGGGGGAGCGGGGGCGGCCATCAGGTGGCGAAGGCATCCATCTGCTGCCAGTACAGCCACTCCAGCTCTGCCCTGACTCCCACCCCCCAGGCCTGGGCTTGTCCCCAGCACTTTACCTACACCTCCACTGGGGGACAGCAAAGACTCCTCCCCAGGCCAGCATGGGCACATGCTGTCACATGCAGGGCCCCTTACCTGAGGTGAATGCGTCTTCCCCAGGAGGCTCTGTCCCCTGATCCCTATGCACTCCCAAAAGATCAGGGAATCTCCTTGCCAAGGGCCCCTCCACTCACAGCACTGCCCGCTCATCCCCAGCAGAACACCTTCCCCAGGGCTCTGAGCTGGCTGTTCTTGAATGAACTCTCCAGTTCACTAGCTGCTGGTAGTCCCCAGGACACTCCCCCAGACAGTTCCCTGCCAGCCAACGTTCAGCACACCAAGACCATCCAGAGTGTCAACACTTTCCAGCAGCCCACAGCAGAGGGCAACTGGCAGGCCTGCAGCCACCCCACAGGCCATCCTCACAAACACATTATCTGTCTAACACCCTATTCACAGCTCCAAAACACCCCGACACTCACAGAGAACATCCACTCTCATAACGTCCCCCCATGGGCCGTCTTCCAATGAGTGTAAAAATAGGTTTGGTACCCAGGAACCCCACTGTACTCCCAAAACTCCCACATCATGAACTCAGGTCCCTCTACAGACCAGGCAGTTCAACTATTCATCACTCAGGTCATGTATCCAACCGTCCAGCACACTAACCTTGTGCTCAGTTGCTCAGTTATGTCCGACTCTTTGCAACCCCTTGGACTGTAGCCCACCAGGTGCCTCTGTCCATGGGATTTTCCAGGCAAGAAGACTGGAATGAGTTGCCATTTCCTTCTCCGGGGTATCTTCCTGACCCAGGGATCGATCCCCGTGTCTCCTGCGTCTCCTGCATCGGCAGGCAGATTCTTTACCACTGAGCTACTGGGAAGCCCAACCTTGTGCTCTGGCATCCCACAAATCAAAACTCCCAGCACCTTCGCACAGCACACACACCAACACTTCTCTGGAGTTGTGCACCCTGTCACACACATAGACCTGTGCTACCCAAGATCCCTGGGTGTATAGATCCTGTGGCCTTGTAACACTCATACACAGACCATCACCCCACTAGCCATGCAGCTGCACCATGTGCTCCAGCCAGTCACTCACACCATAGTCCCCTGTGTTCTCAACACCTCTCAGATATTGCTTACCCCAACTCCTGCCTCGAGGTCATCAGTTTCATACCTCAGGCTGTGACAACACAGGTGACAGTCTTGCACCCTACTCACAGGTCAGGTACTCCAATGCCTTGCTCCCTGAACCCAGAGGACCTGCCAGTCACAGAACACTCATGCACCTCAACACTGTCACTACCCCTCCCCATATGAGCCACGCCTCCGAGCAACCCATACACACATTGCACAGAAGTTTCTACTCCAATGCTATTCAGATTCCAGCCGCTCTAATAGACTATTTACCCCAATACACTCCAGACATCCTTCCTAATTCCCCAGCACCCTCAGTATGAGAACTGTTCACTCCACCTTCCCCTGCCTTCTCATGGACCACCAACCCCAGTGCCCTCCTACCAGTGAATCATTCACCCCCATGCCTCCAACAGACTGCCCACCACAGTGCTCTCCACTCGTGGGCTTTCCACCCACATCTTCATGTAGAAAGCTGTCCCCCATCCCCTCACCAACTCCCTGCTCAGTGGGCTATTGTCTCATCACCCCTCATGTGAAACATCCACCCAGCACTTTTCACCGAGTTACTGTCCACCCCAACACCTCCACACAAATTGCCCACCCTGCCCCCATACCAACCAAGCCCACACCTTCTGTATTTTTAACCATCGCTTATTGCAGACCTGCTTCGGTCCTGACACATTCAGGTGATCTCACTAAATCTTCACACCAGCTCTGGGAGGAAGAAGTTGACTCAGGCGCACACACACACCCGCACACTTAATATTCTCACGCGCACACATGCCCTGCTGACTTCATCCCCATCCCCAGCCGTCAGAAAAGAACAGGCCCTGATCCTAATGGGTCCTCATGGGGCCATCATCACCAGTTGGGGGGAGCCTTTCAGAGGTTGACTTTGGCCTTGCTGACCCATCCCTCCCCATGCTGATCCCACGCTGCTGAGGAGAAATCGACCAGCCTGGGGGAACCTCTCAGACCTCTGGGTTCCAGCTCTCCTTTGATTGATCCCCCAGTCTTCAAGAAGCCTAGAGCCAAACTCTGAGCCCAGCCTAGGGTCTTTCCTCCACTGGGGACACATTTTGTGCCTCCCAGCACCTCCTGGCACCTTATGTGTCAGGCTGGCTCAGGGCAGTGTGTTTCCTAGTCCCTATTTGTGGATTGAATCCCCCATTGGGGAGGGGGGCTTTTGACACTAGAGCAGGGGTTGGTGGGGGGGGGGGGCGCTGTTGCCCCTGGTGGGAAGTTTACCATCTGTAGCGGGGGAGGAGAGCAGACCTGGGTAAGGGATGAGGTTGGGGAGGGGGGTCAGAGGGAAGCGATGGAGTGGAGGGCAAGACCTGATGACCCCTTTCCCTGCTTCGCCCCACACTGGGGATATGGGGTGAGAAGTCAGGCTCGTCTGTGCGGATGGAAGTGAAATGCTGGCTGGTGAGAGGCTGGGAAGGTGGGCAGGCAGCGCTCACTGACCTCCCCTCCCTGCCTGCCAGTGGAAAGCTGAGGGCTTTCAGGGGCCGTGAGCTGTGGGTTCAGGCTGCCCCAATTCCATACTACCCTCTGCCCTCCAGATTGGTCCAGAGAGAGGCAGAGTCCTTTCTGCTGCAACCCCTCCTGTCTACAGCCTGGGGGAGCAGGCAGGTGTTTGGCTGGTCCTGAAGAGGCCCTGCCTGAGTGGTGGCCACCCCCCTTTGGGGAGAGCACAGCTGGCCTTGGGCTCCCAGGCTCCTGGGTTGGTTTCCCCTCCCCTCCCACCCACCCCCACCTCTAACACCGTTTCATTTCCAGCAATTAGCAAACACTTGGACAAGCCAAATCCTTTCCAGCCAAGTCAATATGTCTTAAGACAGGCCTCAGCCCACTCAGGCACCCCACCCCCCCGCAAAACCAGCCTTTTCTTTGGGGCATGACTTTTTCCGGGGAGGGGAACAAAATTTGGGTTGTAGAAACGTTTTTCTCTTTTCTTGGTTTCTTTTTCTTGCAAACAAATTTTGCTTTTTTTGGCTTATTTTTTCTGCCCCTCACCCTCCCCTTTTCTGCTTTCTCTCCTCCCCTCCCCATCCACCACCTCCCCCCAACTCCCATCTTTCCCCACAAAATTGTCCTTTTTTCTCTGTTTTGTGTTCCCGGTCTTAGGTCCGCTCACAAAAAAACGTGACGAGGCGACGCTCAATCCGCCAGACACAGGTAGATTTAAAAATCCCGCTGCTGCATGTGGTTGCTGATAAGAGGACGTTCTCGGCCCTGCCCCTAACTAAATGCCCCTACAGCCCTCAAGGCCCCTCAGTCGTTCTCCCAACTAAAAACGAAAAAGAAAAGAAAAATTTGTAATAATTGGAAAAAAGAATTATGAAAACTTCAAACGAAATTTGAACAATGTTGGACCCACTAGAAAACCGGCAAGAAAAGCTTAAACATGGCGAAAATAAAGTGAAAAAAGAAATTGGAATGTCAGGAAAAAAAAACAAAAAAAACAAAGAATTGGATAAAACGTTTAGTTTGACAGAAATTCGGACTGTTTTGAAACTTGTGAAATGTAACATTTGAAAAGACAATTTTAACTTGGAACAAAACACCATTCAAAAAAAAAAACTTCAAGTTGGCAAATTGATGACACAATTGAAACATCAGAAACCTGCTATGATTTCCAAAAAAAAAAAAAGCCTGACCGATGCAGAAACACACATTTGAAGCAAATTAAAGAATTCGGAAATTTTTGAACACAGGGCCCAATATCTTGAAGTTTCACCACAAAATTTTGAAAAAGCACAAAGAACTTTTTTCTTTTTTCCTTTTTTTCCAAAAACGGATCTTTTTTGTTTTTTGTTTTTCTTTTCTTGTTGAATCTGCCCCAGAGCTTCTTGCTTTTTGGTTGTTGTTTTTTTTCTTTCTTCTTTCTTGATCCTGTTTTTTTGTTGTTGGTTTTGAATTCTTGTTGCCCCAGACCCCCTTCCTGCTCCTTCCCTTTCCGACTCCCCCTCCCCCCACACTGGGAGTGGAGGTGCTGGGTGGGGAGGAAGGGGACGGACTGAGGACATTTAGGACAGGACCTCGGAGGGAAGGAGACCAGCCTGAACCTGGAAGGCCACTGGAGGTTCAGGAACTGAGGGAAGAACAGGATTGGGGGAGGGCACTGCCCACCTAGGAGCTTCTGCCAAAGTCAGGTGGAAGGAGGTAGCAGAGAAGGTCCGAAGAGATCCAGGGTGGAGGGGAGTCTCTTAGTGACCTGTTGGTTGATCTTCTGCCAGGAGGGAAGTTTCCAGTGGGATGAGGGAGACAGGCAGAGGCGCTAGGGACCAGCTGTGGAGGCCCAGGCTTGGCTTTTGTTTGCTGATTGCCTAGGCTGGTCAGAGATGACAGGTGTCAAGAAAGAGGAGGGCCTGGAGGTATTGTGGTTGCATCTGGAGGAGCTGCAGGGGCGGGGACCCTGACAAGCCCTCTCAGACTCCCACCCTCTTCTGGAATTAGTTACCCTCCAGTCCAGTCTGGAGTGCCCCAAGGGCCTACTCCATATGGCAGTGATCATGGGATCCTTTGGGGACAGGGCAAGAGAAGGGTCCAGAACTCAGGGCTCAGGCCAGTTTCGGGGGCCCAGACTAGTGAGCTGCACCCTGACTTCATTAAGCAGGCTCTTTCCCACCCTGCCTCCTCCTGCCACAGTAATTAGGCTGGGGGTTGCCATGGTAACTTGGGAGGTGACCTAGAAAGGAATTAGGGCGGGGAGGAGACCAAGCCCCCAGGGACCCTAGGGCCTGGCACCCCCTCACCCACAGACCAGGCTACCATGTGGAGCTGAGGCCCAAGGCCTGAGTCTGAGGAAACGCCAGGACCCTCCCAGCATCTCTAGCTGTAGTGCCAGCCTTGGGAGCTCGTGCTTCCTAGGAGCAGGAAGGAGATTTGCTGTGTGTGGGGGGGGAGGGGTTCCCCCAGATCCAGCAGGTGCCCTGAGGAGGGCCACCCCCCACCCCTGCCTCTGTTAGGCTTCTTGGAAGCTCTGCCAGGCATTTGGAGAAGTGCTGTGGGGCAGGCCAGCAGGAGGTGGGGAGGGAATTTCTGCCAGGGCTAGCGGGGGAGGGAGGGAGGGGAATCCGGTCTTGCCCCCCAGGGATGGGAGTGACATGTCCCTTGAGCTCCTGGCTAGAACTCACCAAGCCTGGGAGCTGGGAGGTGCTGCTTCTGGTCTGACTGTGTCCTTGTCCCCCACCCCCTGGCCCATCCCCCTTACCTCCTCCCCACACAGATATCCGGGACTCTGGGAAGAAGCCGGTGATGCTGTTTCTGCACGGTGGCTCCTACATGGAGGGCACAGGGAACATGTTCGATGGCTCCGTCTTGGCCGCCTACGGCAACGTCATTGTAGCCACGCTCAACTACCGGCTTGGGGTGCTCGGTGAGGGTGGGCAGCCAACTCTAGGGGCTGGAGTCCTGGGAGGAGGGCCTGCCGGCAGGGTCACACTAAACCCAGCTGAAGCCGAATGGCTTCTGGGCTGGATTGAGCTGCCAGAAAGAGCAAGGGTGCCGTGACACCCCCAGGAAGCCCCCTCTCTTCCTCTGCCCCCAGGCTTTCTCAGCACTGGGGACCAGGCTGCAAAAGGCAACTATGGGCTCCTAGACCAGATCCAGGCCCTGCGCTGGCTCAGTGAGAACATCGCCCACTTTGGGGGGGACCCCGAACGCATCACCATCTTCGGATCTGGGGCGGGAGCCTCCTGTGTCAACCTCCTGATCCTCTCCCACCACTCAGAAGGTATGAGCTACCTCCCCAGCCTGTCCCTCTGTCCCCTTCCCCAACCCCTGGCCCCACCAGGTCCCCCCTTCTCCTCTCTCGGGCTGATACAGCCCAGCCTAAAGCCTGCCTGTCCTGCCAGGGCTGTTCCAGAAGGCCATTGCCCAGAGCGGCACTGCCATTTCTAGCTGGTCTGTCAACTACCAGCCACTCAAATACACGCGACTGCTGGCTGCCAAGGTGGGCTGTGACCGGGAGGACAGCGCTGAAGCTGTGGAGTGTCTGCGCCGGAAGCCCTCTCGGGAGCTGGTAGACCAGGATGTGCAGCCTGCCCGGTAATGAGGCTGGGGGAGGGCTGGGTCCAGGCCTCCACTCTCCCTGCTGGGTCCAAGGAGGTTGAGGGTGGAAGGTGCCTGTGGGCCACAGGCTGTCCATTTAGCCAGGGGAGGTGGGCTTCAGGCCCCCCCACTGACCTACCTTCTTCCGGAAGCCTTTCCGAAGCAGAGGTGCCTAAACAGAGCCTGGGTGCACCAGACGCCAGGAAGTGCTTCGGGGAGGATTTCCTGAGAGGCCAGGTGCCCTGAAAGTGCTCTGAAGGTTTTAACTACGGGAGAAGTGTCTTCTGATCAGAGGGCTCAGCCGGCTGTGGGTGGAGAGGAGGCCAGCCAACAGGTGACGTGACCTTGACCCCTTCTCCCCAGCTACCACATCGCCTTTGGGCCCGTGGTGGACGGTGACGTCGTCCCTGATGACCCTGAGATCCTCATGCAGCAGGGAGAATTCCTCAACTATGACATGCTCATTGGGGTCAACCAGGGAGAGGGCCTCAAGTTCGTGGAGGACTCGGCAGAGAGCGAGGATGGCGTGTCCGCCAGCGCCTTCGACTTCACGGTCTCCAACTTCGTGGACAACCTGTACGGCTACCCAGAGGGCAAGGATGTGCTACGGGAGACCATCAAGTTCATGTACACGGACTGGGCCGACCGGGACAACGGCGAGATGCGGCGCAAGACCCTGCTGGCGCTCTTTACCGACCACCAGTGGGTGGCACCGGCTGTGGCCACTGCCAAGCTGCACGCTGACTACCAGTCCCCTGTCTACTTTTACACCTTCTACCACCACTGCCAGGCTGAGGGCCGGCCCGAGTGGGCGGACGCAGCGCACGGGGATGAGCTACCCTATGTCTTTGGTGTGCCCATGGTGGGTGCCACTGACCTCTTCCCTTGCAACTTCTCCAAGAATGACGTCATGCTCAGCGCCGTGGTCATGACCTACTGGACCAATTTCGCCAAGACTGGGTGAGGGCCAGAGGGGCTGGGTGGGGCACCCCTGCAGGTCAGGGCACACACACCCCCTTCATCCTCAGCCCTTTCTCTCCCTCTTCGTCACACGGCCATCATTCCTCCATCAAGGCACTCTCACGTTCTCGACTCAGACACCTGCCGGACAGCTCCTCTGTGCGTGTTGGAGATTCAGAAATGTTGGACCGAGAGGTCCTTTCTGGCGGGTGGGCTCACTTGATGGCTCTGGCTCTGTCTGTCTGCATACCCATACACCACTCTCTTTCTCCTCTGAGTGCTCACGTCTGTGTTTCTGAGTATGTGTATGAGTTTGTATCTCTCTTTATTGCTGTCTCTACCTCTCTCTCCTGAAATCCATTGATATCTCTGCTCTCTTTGATCTTACTCTTTGTTCGCTGCTTCCCCCGACCCCCAGCTGCCTCTCATGGGCTTTTGTCTCTCTGTTTCCATATGTCTCTGTCTCATTCACTCTGCCTGTGTCACCGGTGGCCTGTCTGTCTGCCCTCTCTGTCCCTCTGGCATCATCTCAGGCCGTCTCTCTGGCAGTCTGGCTTCATCCCTATTTGTCTCTGCCTATCTCCGTCTCTGGCAGTGTCTCTGTCTCTTGTGGCCTGTCTCTCTCTCTCTGCCTCTCTTCCTGTCTCCCAAGCTCTGCATCTCTGGCCATCCCTCTCCCCGTTTGTCCCACAGCCTCCCCCTTCTCATCGGGGTCTCACCCTTACACCTTTCCCTGCCCGCCTGTGTCCACAGCGACCCCAACCAGCCGGTGCCGCAGGACACCAAGTTCATCCACACCAAGCCCAACCGCTTTGAGGAGGTGGTATGGAGCAAGTTCAACAGCAAAGAGAAGCAGTACCTGCACATCGGCCTGAAGCCGCGCGTGCGCGACAACTACCGCGCCAACAAGGTGGCTTTCTGGCTGGAGCTCGTGCCGCATCTGCACAATCTGCACACGGAGCTCTTCACCACCACCACCACGCGCCTGCCACCCTATGCCACGCGCTGGCCGCCCGCGCCCCCCCCCCCGGCGCCGCGGGCACGCGCCGCCCCCGCCCCCCCCCCGCCACCCTGCCGCCCCCGAGCCCGAGCCCGAGCCGGGCCCCCGGGCCTACGACCGCTTCCCCGGGGACTCCCGAGACTACTCCACGGAGCTCAGCGTCACCGTGGCCGTGGGTGCCTCGCTCCTCTTCCTCAACATCCTCGCCTTCGCCGCCCTCTACTACAAGCGGGACCGGCGGCAGGAGCTGCGGTGCCGGCGGCTCAGTCCCCCCCGGCGGCTCGGGCTCTGGGGTGCCCGGCGGTGGCCCCATGCTCCCCGCTGCCGGCCGCGAGCTGCCACCCGAGGAGGAGCTGGTGTCACTTCAGCTGAAGCGAGGCGGGGGCGTTGGGGCGGACCCTGCAGAGGCCCTGCGCCCCGCCTGCCCCGCCCGACTACACCCTGGCCCTGCGCCGGGCGCCGGACGACGTGCCTCTCTTGGCCCCCGGGGCCCTGACCCTGCTGCCCAGCGGCCTGGGGCCCCCCCCCCCCCCCCCCCCGCCCCCCTCCCTTCATCCTTTCGGGCCCTTTCCCCCGCCGCCGCCCCCCACAGCTACCAGCCATAACAACACGCTCCCCCACCCCCACTCCACCACTCGGGTATAGGGGGCAGCTCGGGGAGGACCCCCTCCCCGGCCCTCCCGGATGCAACAGGCTTTTCTTGTGTGGAGCTGTCACACGTGGACAAGCATTAGATGGACATGGGTTTCCTCACTGCGATGCATCTCTCCCGAGCAGAGAGGCGCTTTCTCTTCTCTGGACCTGGGCCTTCAAACAACTGCGGGGGGTGTTTTCTCCCCTCCGTTGGGACACCGACGTGGAGGTGTGCTTTCTCACGAGGGAGTGTGTTTTCCCATGTGCAGGGTAAGGTGTTTTTTGGCCGCCCTGGACACATGTTGGCTCCCTCAGAGAATTCCTGCGGGGATTTGTACCCCAGAATTCTGTTCCCTCATGCCTTCTCCCCCCTGCTCCTTCCTCCCACCCCCTGGAGACCCTGGAAATGGTGTGTTCACAAACAGAGACCCCTGGCCGCCAGATGACACAGGGTGGTACCTGGAAAGTACTGAAGAAATAAATCACAGCCCCCTCCCTGCACTGCCCCCTTCCCCTCCCACCCCCGGCGAAGCATGTGTATCCCTCTGGCACAAATGAGGTGAAGCAGGTCTTCCCAGGCAGCCCTCGCCTTCCACCAGACAGAGTCCCTGCCGTGGGGGGCAGGGAGGAGACCCTGCAATCTTGTGCTGCCTGGGGCCATGTCTTCCCGTGGGCCCAGGTCGCATTTCTGAGTGGAATCATGTTCTTGCATGTGGAGGTATGTTTTCCCATGCAGACAGCCCCTTTCTCTCCAGCATTTCCCTGCGTCTTCCCTACCTCAGGCCCAGCACTTCTCACACAGCAGGTGGAAACGGACTTCAGACTGATAGAAACTGAGGGGGGATGGACAAGCCCTGTGGGGGACCCTCTGCCCCTCCCTCCCTTCCCTGGAAATGCCAAGCTGGGGGGCGGAGGGTGAGTGTGGCACCAGCCACCCACAGAGGCCACGCATCATGGTTTGACCAAAGCCATCACTGCAGTCTGAGGACAGCCCTTCCCTCAGGCCATTGTGCCAAACCAGTGAGGTGGGTTTGAGGGCGGAATACCCCCAAAGTGTGGCAAGAATCCCCCAGTCCTGGGCCCAGGCAAGTAAACATGTGGGCAGGTGGGATACAGGAGAGGGGGAGGTGGCAGCTAAAGGGGTCCCGCCGGTGTCCCTCTTCTCACCATGTGTCATCCCTCCCTCTTGGCCTCTGTTCTCCCTCCCCCCATTGCTGTCCCCCTGGGAAGCCATCCCTTCCTGGTGTCCAACCAGCTCCTCCCCTCAGCTGCCCACCCCCACCTTTGACCTGCCCCCCAACCCCTTGCTCCCCTGGGCTGAAGGAAAGGAACAGAGGAGAGGGGAGGAGAGCAGGGGAGAAAGGCTTCCCAGGACAGGTTTGGGAGAGAATGGGGTCAGTTGTACTGAGGAACAGATGGAGGGGGCAGTGGGGGACGGGGCTTGGGCAGACACCAGCAGGAAGAATTTGATTTTTAAAGGACGTGTGTAAGGTGACTGCCCAAAGAGAAAGGGTTGGGGCCTCTGGGGAAGAGAACTATGTTGGGAAGGGTTTCAAGGGACGCCAGTGGAGAAGAGCAAATCCTTGTCTGCTGGCATTTCGTGAGTTTGTTAGTGCCAAATGTGAGTCAGGGGTGGAGTGCTGTCTTTCACTGACACCCAGATTCAGAATCCCTGGTTTTGGCTCCCCAGAACTTGGCCTCCTGACTGTCCCTCTGCCTCCACCTTCACCCATGGAAACTTAGTTCTTTCCCCTCCTCTTCCTCTGCCTGGGCCAGCTCCTTTCCAAACAGCCATGCCCTCTAAATGCTAGGGACCTGGGCCCTGAACCCTGTAGACAGATGCCCCCCAAGTTGGGGTATGGGAGGGGGGCTAGGGGACCCCATGATTCAGCCACGGACTCCAATGCCCAGCCCCTCCCCAGAACAATTCCCATGTCCCCACCCCAACCCTTTGCGGCTCTGTACACATTTTTAAACCTGGCAAAAGATGAAGAGAATATTGTAAATATAAAAGTTTAACTGTTGGTTTTGCCTGCTGTTATGTTAGGAGGTGGGGGTGGGGGGCTCCAAAGAAACAAACATTGGAGAAGTGACTCTGCCTGTGAAGGGGGAGGAGGAGAGGGTCCCAACCCTTTTAGTGAAGAGCTCTGAGAGAAATGGACAGTGGGTGCTGGGGTGCAGTTGTCATGGCAATGGGGTTGTTTGGGGAGTTAAAATCAGAACCAGTGTCTGTGGAGGGGTCAGAGCCTGGCATAGAGGACCAAGCAGGGACTGATGGGGGAAGACAGGCCAGAGAGCTTACAGAATGGTGCCCATGGCTGACTCCAGGAGAGTCATGCAAGGTGTAGGGTTTGGTCTCTGCTAAGACCTGGCCCAGGCTGGAGGCTCAAACCTGGGCCCAGGACTCTTTCTTGGCACATTGTGAGGGAGAGCCGCATACATTGTGACCCGTTTACCCCCAGGGGTCAGGAAGGTGGGCTGGTGGATACTGTGGGCATAGTGGGCTGGGGGCCTAGGGGCCCTGGTGGCCCTAGGGACCCCCATGGCCATGGCTGAGCGGCCACGGCCTGGGTGGGCCTCGTATCACAACCCTAACACCAACAGCTGCCAGGACCTGGGCAACTCCATCCTGCTGCTGCTGGGCCTCATCATTTGCATTAACATTGGCATCAACATGGTGACGCTGGTCAGGGTGGGCCCGGGCGGGAGGGTGCTGGCAGGACGGCTGGGGGCAGGCCTGATGGCCAGGGCCTGTTTGGGGTCACTGTGTCCTTCCTCACCTAGCTCTGGCGCAGACTCCGTGGCTTCTTACACCAAGTGTTCCATGTTATTTGTGAGAAAGGTAAGTGGGGGATAGGGGGACATGGGAAGGGCAGAAATCGAGCATTCTGTGCCTGCCCTTAAGCCGGGTCCTTCCCCTCCCGCTCTCCCTCTCAAACTCCATAACTCCGCAGCTTCTCTTCCTGCACCCTGCCTCTCCATCCCTGTAGGAGCCAGGCTCCCCACCAGCCTCTCACCTCTCCTCGATCCACAGAAGCTTCTAAGTTATGCTCACCTGGGAAGCAGACCCAGCCCTCGAAGCATAGCTCCCCAGCAGTTCACCTACGATGCACCATGGACCCCGTGAAGATGACGGTGACCCCCCCACCCACTCGCCGCCGTCGCTGTCGAGGCTCTTCATTGCGCCGTGCCCACCGCCCGGTGGCCTGGGCCCCTGACACCGATGACGACGACGAGAAGCCCTCGCATCAGCACACAGCGGCTTGCTCCCACAACTGGGACTACCCTGAGGATTGGGAGGGTTTACAATCTGCCCAGAGGTTCTGGACTCCCTGGGCCCAGGATGCCTTGGAGCCTCCTACCCAGACCATCCGCTTCCAGCCGACTATAGAGGGAATGCCCCTCAAGAGAGAGATGCAGTCTGATCTGGGCCTAGAGGCCTATGTGTACCCTGTGAATCCCCCACTCCCCAGCCCTCAGACCCTGGGCCACAAGAACAGTGGAGGGGGGTCAGGGGCAGGGGCCCAGGCCGAACAGGAGCAGTGCGCACCGGCCGAGCTGCCCATCCTGGGCCCGGCCAATGTCCCGGACATCCCCTGGCGCCGCTCCTCAGGGCGCGTCGCCTACAATGCCAGGGATGTGAGGCGGCGGCTGCGGGAGCTGACCAGGGAGGTAGAGGCCCTGTCGCACTGTTACCCTCTGGCCTCCGGATCCAGCACAGCTGAGGGGACAAGAAAGGACTGGGTATACCGTTCCCTGACAGAGAGGTGACTGGGAGAAGAATAAAAAGAGAGGAGGTGGATTGTGGTGGTGTGTGTGGAGGGGGTGCCAGGGCCCACACAGCACCCAGAAGCTTGGTTACTAAGGAAATGATCTCCCTGGCAACAGGGCCTAGAGAGCCCTGAGGCCCCTCATCAACCTCTTGGTCCCAGGCCCTGTCCTCAGCCTTTTCCCAGGCCTTTCTTGGTTCCCAGGCTCCCACCTGCCTCTGCTCCATTTTCTTTAGTGTTAGGGGAAGCCCCACCCAGCAAATCCCACTCCAGATCCCCAGGCAGTACTACACTTGAGGGGAGACCCTCATCCCATGGCTCCACCTCCTCAGAGGTCTGGCTCCTGCCAGAGCGAGCCCAGGTTCAGGCTTTAGCTACAGGTGAGATGTGGTCCCTCTTAAGCCCTGGATTCTTTGGGGAGGAATGGCTGAGAGTGAGGGTACCCCGGCCCTCACAGTTCCCCCGTCAGAACCCGAAGCTCCTGTACCCTCGAGCAGGCTTGGAGCAGAGATAAAATACTAAGGACGCTGTGGCCCTCTGTGACCTCATTGCTCATTCCATGTCTGTCACAAATGAGACTGGGGCTCAGAGAGATCACGTGACTAACGGTCACACGGACTCCAAGGATCAACTTCATGGCCTCCAGCCTCTGCTCCCACAGGTAGATTCCCTTTGCTTCTGAGTCAGCTTGGTCCATCAGAGTCTCCCATCTTCCTCAGTTTCCCATGGTTAACTCATCAGAATATTACATCCACTGGACACCCGGGAAACCCAGGCCCTACCTACTTCTAGACAGTTAGGATCACCAACACATGCTCAACTTGTGAACAAGGAACCAGGCTGAAGGACTAGACCTCACCTTCCATACCAGACGGGTTCCTGGAATGTGAGCAGATAGGCCTTTTATGAATCACCTCACTTCTCTGCCATTTTCCTTTGACCAACTTTATTGATCATTTTAAGCTGAACTCCACTAAGTGGGTCTATTTTGAACACCTACTATATGTTTGAAAGCTGGATGGGAAATGCCCACTGGCTGTTCCTCTATTTTTTCTCCCTCTCTTTTTGACCACACAGTGCCGTTTCTGGGATCTTAGTTCCCTGACCAGGGACTGAACCCAGGCCCTTGGCAATGAAAGTGCAGAGTCCTAACCATTGGACCTCCAGGGAATTCCCTGTTCCTCTCTTTCTGCTGAGTTGTTCATTGTACAAACAAAATGACCTGAGGTCCCCCCCAGTACCACTTTCTTGCTGCTGCTGCTAAGTCGCTTCAGTCGTGTCCGACTCTGTGCAACCCCATAGATGGCAGCCCACCAGGCTCTGCCATCCCTGGGATTCTCCAGGCAAGAACACTGGAGTGGGTTGCCATTTCCTTCTCCAGGGCATGAAAGGGAAAAGTGAAAGTGAAGTCGCTCAGTCGTGTCCGACTCTTCGCGACTCCATGGACTACAGCCCACCAGGCTCCTCCGTCCATGGGATTTTCCAGGCAAGAGTACTGGAGTGGGGTGCCATTGCCTTCTCCGAGTACCACTTTCTTAGACCACAGCACTGAACCTGGTTTAAATCATAGATTCCTTTTGTCATATCAACAATTAATCCAAAGTTTGTGCTTTGTGAATTTCATGTGGTTTTCTTAAGATGGCAGCTAATCCTTATTCAAGTTGGAGGGGTAGCTCAGTGGGAGAGCAATTGGTTAGGAAGGAGAGAAACCATGGTTGAGGGGTGGTCTCTGGCAAAGGCAGCAACCTCATGCTCTGAAGTAAAGGGGCCATTTGGCACAGTGATCACCAACAGCAAAGGCTGCAATCCCTGGCCAGGAAGGGATGGCCACGGTGGGTGCTAGAGGACTTATGACAGGGAAATGGGCAGAACTGGGAGGGAATGGTGCAGTGGGGTGACCCCAGAGGCGACTCTTCCTGTCACCCATCCATCTAATCACCCTAGCTGCACGCCACAAGCAGGTGTGGGTAGGGAGTCCCAACAGGCTATAAACTGCCATATCTCAATGAAATGGAGGAAATCCTTTATGCATGGCTCAGTCCCTGTGAAGACCGTCTCCCCACTGTAGTTATGTTTTCAAATTGAGTTAAGCCAGCCCCTACAAAGACAGAAGGACAGACTGAACTCTGGGGGCTGGGCTCCATTAGTGGGAGCCAAGGGCAAAGATGGCCACATCAAGAGCCAGCTGAGTGGATGAAAGACATGCCACCTCTGCATCGTGACTCATGTGCAACATGCCTCATTGTGACCATGCTCCCTCACCTGCTGGTAGGTATCCCAGGAACCATCATGAGTGCAGTGTGGGTCAGGGCCGGTGGCGGGGGGGGGGGGGGGCGGGTGGCCCGGGTGGCCCTAGGACCCCCCCACCATGGAAAATCAGCTCTGGTATGACAACCTGGGGTGCTGCCATCAATACCAAGAAAGTACCCAGAATGTGGAGGACTTCCTGCTCCTGCTGCTGGGCCTTGTCATTCTTGTCAACGTTGGGATCAACGTAGCAACTATGGTCAGTGATGGCTGGGGACACCCTGGGGGTGAAGAGGGCTGAGGGTGGGAGCTAGCAGCCGGCACTTGCGCCTGCAGAAATGGTCTTGGCTGGGGCAAGGTTGGGGGGGTGAGTTGGGAGAGCCTGGCCTTCATTCCCACTCCACTCACCCCACTCCACCCCCAGATGTGGCACAGGCTCCAGAATGTCTTAGACAAGAGCATCTGTTGGATTAATCAGAAAAGTAAGTATGGAAGACAGGTAGGGGGCGCCTCGCCCTCACCATTCCCAAGACCCCAGAAACCCAGGCCTCATTTGCTCCCCGACCCTGAAATCTTCTGACAGTTGCTGGGCCCTCATGGACTCTTGCCTCTCCTAGATGAAATCTCGCAGGCTTGTGAAAGTTCCCCCAAATATCCTCCAGCCAAAGCCAAAGACGTCCACATCCACTGTACCTTGGACCCTGTAGAAGTGAAGATGGTCCGGCCTACTCGCTACCCCTCTTCCTCCTACCGCCGTCCCCGCAGCCGAAGCCGCAGCCACCGCCCTCGCCGCCGCGCCAACCCGGCCGCCAACCCGGCCGCCACGGCCGCAGCCAAAGTCGCAGCTTCAGCCACCCCTGCAGCCACCAGCGGATGTCGAAGAACCGCAAACGATTCCCCTACAGCCGCTTGGTCTTCGGTAGGCCACATCGCAGCCACAAGATGTTACAGCTGCAGGCGAGGCCCTCCTTTGATCGGGAGGACCTGGACTCCTACCTGGAGGAGGACGAAGACCTTGCCTTCCCACACCCCAAGTACCCGAGGGGGGCCTGGGGAGGGCTCTACCAACGGATGGGCCTGCCTTCCAGCATGGGGCTCTGGGGCCGCCAGGGTGGGATCCTGGCCAGCCTGCCGCCACCTTCTCTCCTCTACCTGTCACCCGAGCTGCGCCGCCTGCCCAAGCGTGTGGAGGCCAAGTCTGAGCTCAGGCTGCAGTCCTTCGGGCCCCTCTGCTCACCATCCCACACCTGGGGCAATGTGGAGGCGGACCAGTGGACTTCGTCTCCACCGCCTCCCCGACGGCTGCCCCCCAACCCCTCGTGGGTCCCTGCGAGGCACAGCCCTTACCTCTCAAGGGGCCAGCTCCTGTATGACAATTGGGATCAGCGGCGGCGTGGTCTGGAGGCTTCTGAGCCTCCCTCCGCCCTGTTGCACCGGAGCTCCCGGCCTGAAGCCCAAGAGCACTACTCCCCGCAGGTCCACCGACGGAGCCTCCTCTGCCATGTTCACGGCCAGCCCAACCACAGCCCCCACCCCTCCACGGGACACTTGAACTACTCCCGGGATCCCCATGAGGTCCAGCGCCGGGCAGCCGAGTGGACTGAGACGCTGACCACTCGGCACCCTCTGACCACCTCCACCTCCCTCACTATGCTGGGCGAGGCCTCATACCAGCGGGTCCCGGCTCCCAGCTCAGCTCTGCTCATCCGCTCCTCCCAGCCCCTGCCAGAAGTCCAGGCTACCGAGCCGCCCCAGCCCACCTTCACGCCACTCAGCCGGAACCCAGGGGGCAATGCCAGCTACCAGGTGTATGACAGCCTGGAGCTGAAGCGGCAGGTGCAGGAGAGCAGGGCGCGAGCCAACTCACTGCCACCTTCCAACTCGGCTTCCAGGCCCTCTTTGCATAGAAGCCGGACCGCAAAAATTCACTGACCAGCAGCCAATGGGGGTGGTGGGAGGCAGGGCATGGAGAAAGGAATAAAGATCAAGAGTCCAGGAAATGCTGGTGGTCTGTGGCTTGGAAGCGCTACTCCTTCTGCCAGCCTGGGTCCCTGCCCTTGGCTTCCTGAAGCCAGTGTCTCCTTTTTGGCCTGAGGGTCCCCTTGGCTTAGTGGCCACAGTCCTGCCAGCAGGCCCCTCCTGGGCTTATACTATGAACGAAGTAGATTTGCAGATACAGACTCCAAACCACTGGTCTCTGGGCACCTATTGTGTTCTCAGCTGTCCCTGTCCTCAAAGCTCATATAAGAAGCTGCTTCTGAACTGGGAGGGTCCCCATCTGAACAGATCCAGGTCCACACCCAGTGAAGGGCATGAAGAAGGCCAAGGCTCTGGACTCCAGCCAGGCCTTCCCCAGGGCTCTGATGCCAGGGGTATTCCTTGTCTTAGGAGAGGCCAAGGAGATGGAATGTGTGGTTTGAATGGATGACTCAGTGGGCTGTGAGGGAAGGATTGACGGTTTGAGGAGAGGTGTGCTGGCCTCTGGAGCCCTGTTTGACTGTCCAGGCTCAGGCTACCTGACCCCAGTTACCAGGGAATGCCACTCTTGGCCCTCTTTATTCTCCTCTTCCCTCATTGTGACCCCACCTCCCCTCCCCATTATGACACAGTCCTTCTCCCCCTCCCCCACCAGAGGAGTCTGGCTCCTAGTGAGTATGTGGGGGCCAGGGGGCCCAGGTAGCCCTGGGACCCCCAGCCATGGGTGAGCGAACCTACCACGGAGCCCAAGCGTGCTCTGGCACCAACCCCAGAAAGTGCCAGGACCTAGGAGACTCAATTCTTCTGATCCTGGGCAGCTTCATCTTGCTCAACGTGGGGATCAATGTGGTGACTCTGGTCAGGGCAGGATCTGGGTAGCAGTGTTGGGGGAGCCCTGGGGTCTCGAAGGGGCTTAGGTGGGAGGGCTGTTGGGGTGTGGCTGGACAAACATTGGACTTCAGGGCTCACCCTGCTCCCAAACTCTCCCCTCCTCTGCTTCCCTCAGCTCTGGAAACACCTGAAGAACTCCTTGCGGACTCTTTTCCGTCATTTTTTCCCCAGAGGTGAGTGGGCCCCAGCGTGGGCTCCGGGGATATGGACCTGTCCCCTTTCTTCTATCACCGTCCCCATCCTCAGCCCCTCAGGAATCCAGGCTTTGTCACATCTCACCTTTCCCTGCAGACAAGCAATCCAGCTATGCAGGCAGCCATCCCATGTGCATGCGTTGCTCCGTGGATCCCAAGAACCTGTGCTCAAGAGTCCCACCCCGCTTCCACCGCCGACCAAGCTTCCTGCTCGGGAACCCTAACCACTTGGACTCCTGGATACCAGACACAAACAATGAGAAGGCTTCTAAGTGCTGCTGGATGCCACCTCAGTGTGGACATGTCGGGGCTCCCATGGAGGTGCCATGGGGACTGTGGAAGGAGGGGCTCATGGGAGCTGGGGAGGACCCTCAGATTACAGCCTTAAAGGCCCAAGCCACCTTCTACTCTAAGCAGGAGACATCTCCCAAGTTCCGTAGGATGAGCAAAGTGGACATGGTTCCACTGCGCCTGCCCCAAGAGAGCAAGGCTAAGACCTTAGACCATGACCCAGTCCAGGCCCAGACCCATTCCCTGGTCCAGTCCTCTGGGCATGCTCCTGCCAAGGCCCAGACCTTCTCCCCGGCCCACCCCCCTGAGCCCACCCCAGCCCAGACCCAGACCCACGCCCCCATTTACCCCCCTGAGCATGCCCCACCTCAGGCCCAGACCGACTCCCTAGCCCTCGGCCCTGAGCACAACTCTGCCCAGGTCTGTGGTCCTGAGCACACCCCAGCCTATACCCTGGATCAGGCCCCCTCACAGGGCCCAGCCCAGTGTGAGGGCCACACCCTTGCCCACACTCTGACCCATGCTCATCTAACCTATACGCATGCCCAAACTCTGATCCCTCCTCCAGCTTCTGCCCCAGTCCCTCCCCCAACTTCTGCCCCAGCCCCTCCCCCAACTTCTGCCCCAGCCCCTCCCCCAACTTCTGCTCCAGTCCCTCCCCCAGCTTCTGCCCCCGCTGCTACTTCTGCTCCAGCCCCTACACCAGCCCCTGTCCCCATGTCTGCCACAACCCCTGTCCCTGCACTGGTCATGGCCCTGCCGACCACTCCACTCCCTTCCACACCCCCTTCCTCCATCCTAACTTCTATTCCCTCTACTTTGTCTGCCTTCAGCCAAGGCCTGTCCACTGGCCATGTGGTCTATGATGCCCGCAAGGTAAAGCAGAACTTATTCCACATATGTGCCCCTCAGAACTCTAAGTATTCCAGAAAGGACTTAGGTATACTCTCCAGGCTCCAAGAGGGGCATGGCCTGGTGAGCTCTGGTACAGCTGAGCAAACATTGAAGCAATGTAGTGAGGACAGTGCCAAGCCCTTCACAGGATCCATATTGGGTTACCTGGAGTTGGGGAACATGGAATGGAAGCTTTCAAATGATGCCAAGGATGAATCTGTGCAGCCCAAGACCTTCCCTTACTGCAGTTTCCACCCTTACAGTTCTGAGAAGCAAAACACGGACTCCCAGACTCCGGTCTACCCCCAATTCCTGGTGTACTCCAAAGATGCTGCACCTTATCAACCTTGCTTCCATTTTCCAACCAGTGCCCAGAACTCACTGGGTACCATGCCTCCACCCTGCACTCTTTCTCTGCCTCTCATTTCTCCCAGATCCTTTGTTCTTCATCAACACAGCAACCACCAGAAGCCCTCTACCTTAGTACAGACCCCCAAATTTCCCCCAACCTCCAAGTCTCCTCAGTGTGTCCTCTCTTCCCAAGGCCCCATCCCTCCTCAATTCTCCACTACTTCCCAAATCCCAAACCAGCCCCAGCCCCTTGAACTTCATGAGAATCTAGGCCTCAACCAAGACCATGGTCTCCAGAGGACCTCAGGCCCTTCAAAAGACACTAGAGTTTCCAGAAAGCCAGAGCTTACCCCAAATCCAAACCTTCACATGAACCCAGGCTCTACTCAAGACCCAGGTTTCCACAAGAGCCCAGGCCTTGCTCAAAACCCAGGCCTCCACAAGAGCCCAGGCTTTACCCAAGACCCAGGCCTCCACAAGAGCCCAGGCTTTACCCAAGACCCAGGCCTCCACAAGACCCCAGGCCTTGATCAAAATCCAGGCCTCTGCAAGAGCCCTCATTTTACCCAAGACCCAGGCCTCCACAAAAGCCCAGGCTTTACCCAAGACACAGGGCTCCATAAGAGTCCAGGCCTTGCTCAAAACCCAGGCCTCCACAAGAGCCCAGGCTTTACCCAAGACCTAGACCTCCACAAGAGCCCAGGCTTTACCCAAGACCCTTATCTCTGCAAGAATCCAAGCCTTTCCCAAGACTCTGACTTTCACAAGGATTCAGTCATTACACAATATTCTTGCTCCCAGAGCTTAAGTTCTACCCAAGAGAGAAGTTTCTTTAGAAGCCCATATCTCACCCAACCTTCTGGTCTCCACAAGAGCACACCATTTCTTCAAACTTCTGACCTTCAGAGGAGCTCAGGCTTTAGGCATGACTCTGGAGTCTGTAGAAATCTAGAACAAAACCAAGAGACTGTACTCTATAGAAGTCAAGAGCTCTCCCAAAAAACTGGCCTCCATAGTATCCCACACCCTTCTCAAGATTCTGGATGTTACAAGAGTACAGGTAATGCCCAAGATCCAGGAGTCTCTAGGAGTCTAGGCTTTACTCAAGATTCTGAACCACAGAAGAGTCCATGCTTTGTCCAAGACTCTAGAGTCAACAAGAACTCAGGCCTTACCCAGGAATCTGGTCCCCATAAGAACCCAGGCTTTGTGCAAACCCCTGGCCTCTGTAAGGATTCAGGAGACAACAATCCAAGCCTTACTCAAGATTCTGGAGTTTACAGGAGCCAAGGCCTTACTCAAGATTATGACCTCCATAAGAATCTGGGCCTTACCCAAGTCACTGAAGTCAAAAGATGTGACGTTCCCAAAGATGCTAGACTTTACAGGAGCTCAGAACATTGCCACAACCCTAACCTCCACAAGTACCCAGGAGTTACTCAACATCCTGACCCCCAGAAGGGTCCAGCCCTTACTCAAGACTCTGGCTTCTCCAAGACTCAGGGCTTTATCAAGGGATCAAGCCTCCAAGAGGACTCGTGCTTTGTCCCCAAGCCTGTCCTCCACAAGAACCCTCTGGGAACTGACTGTGTCCAAGTTTTGGGCCCACTTCAGACCCCAAAGGCATTCATATCTGAGAAGATTCCTCAAAGGCATGATGCTGGGCAGCATGTTGCAGGGGCTTCTGTCCCACCTAGCCAGACCTCCTCCCCCGCCAAGGCCCAGGTGGTCTACAATGACCAACAAACCTTCTCAGAGGTGCCTGTGCTGATAGAGCTGCAACCACCCTCCCAGCGAGCAGGCAGCCGAGACTGGGTGTACCACCCCATGGACACAGCTCCTGCAGCCTCCCAGAACTATCGCCAGATGTCTATGCCTCCCCAAACCAACTGGAAGCCCCACTGCCCCAGGTCAGGCACCCGGGTAGGGCACGTGGTCTTTGACGCCCGCCAGAGACAGTTGGGAGTGGGCAGGGACAAGTGCGAAGCATTGTCTCCCAGGCGCCTTCACCGAGAGATATCCAACAACTCACCAGAGATGGCCAAGGTGTGGGGATATCATTGTGTGATGAGAAACTTAGAAAAAGAGGGGACCAATGTGCATGAAGAATAAAAAGGCAAGAGAAGTGTTCTGTGGTTATTTGAGGCCATCCACCCCAACCTCACCCCTTAGGTGGGGGATGAGGAATGAAGCTCCCAGCTTTCCTACTGTCGCTGTCTTACCTTAAGCTGTTATCCCCAAGGCCCTAGAGCTGCATTCTCCATTATAGTAGCCACTAGCCAAATATGCCTATTAGAATGTAAATGAGTTAAAATTAAGTAAATTTAAAAAGTCTGTTCTCGGGGAGTTCTCTGGAGGTCCAGTGGTTAGGATTCAGTGCTTTCACAGACGTGGCTGGGCTTCAATCCCTGGTCGTGAGTACTAAGATCCTGCGAGCTGCAAGGCACAGCCAAAAAAAAAATCTGTTCCTCAGTCTCATGATCTAAGTGCTCAATAGCCACATGGAGCTATCGGCTACTGTATTAGACGGCGCAGATTTTAGAACATTTCCATCATTATGGAAAATGCTATTGGAGAGCAATGCTTTAGAGTTCAGGGCAACTTTCCTTTCCCTGTCAGCCATCCACAGCATAAGAGCTTTTAGATGGGCTTTCCTTGTGGCTCAGGCGGTAAAGAATCCACCTGCAATGTGGGAGACCTGGGTTCGATCCCTGAGTTGGGAAGATCCCCTGGAGAAGGGAAAGGCTATGCACTCAAGTATTCTGGCCTGGAGAATTCCATGGACTGTATAGTCCATGGGGTTGCAAAGAGTTGGACATGACTGAGCGACTGTCACTTTCACTTTCAGGGAGCTTTAAGAGGCCCAGAGAACTTAGTTCTTTTTAGGGTGGTTCAGAAGCCATCCTCTGGGGAGGAGGTTAAGATGTAGGAATGGATGCCTAACACCTGATTTCTCCAGACTGTGTGAAAGAGCCCAGGCTTCAGTTTTCCTGATCCGGTCTCTTGGGTCACAACCTGATGTATGGAAATTTGCCTTCCTGGTTCTGGGCTGTGTTTGGGGCTCTTGGTAACAGAGGGAGAAGACCTCTCTTTGTCAGTGACTAGGAACCCCTGAATTTTAGGCTCCCAAAATTGGGTCCTGGATTCTGAGGGTCCCCTCCTTTTGTTGTTGTTGTTCAGTCGCTAAAGTCATGTCTGACTCTTTGTGACCCCATGGACTGCATCATGCCAGGCTTCCCTGTCCTTCACTATCTCCCAGAGTTTGCTCAAATCCATGTCCGTTGAGTTGCTGAACAGGCCTCTGATTGGTTCTAAGTGTCACCACTTGCCCATTTTCTTGCCCACGGACTTAGCCCTAGTTCATCGTGGAGACAGACCCCTGGGAAAAAGGAATATAAGAATTCCTGGTGCAACATCCACTGGTCTATTGCGTGAGCTTGTCTCTGGTTTCCTATCTTTCTGCCCTATTATTCTGGCTCCTAGTTTCATCCTGGACTTAAGCTGTGTCCATGATAGCACCTGTCGCTGAAAGCAATTTTCTTCCCCTGATAATTTCTCATTGCCCTGCCCCAGCCCACTTGGGAGTTTCCCCTGGACTTGATTTTCAGCCCTGGTAACTCTTCTGTATACACACCTGAGCTTCGAGATTTCAACGTGTTTCCTTGATACCATTCATGTGTCTGAGGTGGCCATCACTAATATGTCCCTTTGGATGTCCATCCCTGGGTCATCACTACCTATGTGTTCTCGTCTAACATTACCACCACTGATTCCAAGGAGATCCATCCTCGTCGGGGAACCCCTTTCCAACACTTCTCTGGCTCGGCGCTGACCTTGGACAAGTCATGTGGCACCTTCCTAGGCTAGCAGTAATTGCATGCAAGGGCTCTTCTAGATTTAAGTTACCAGGGCACCTCTACTCCCTCAGGCCCTAGGCTATGTGCCTCATTATCATTTGCTATTCGAATCCATCCTATTAGTCTCTGTTCTAAGCCCAAGGAATGTTTGCAATTGACCTGGCCTTGGAAAGACACACTACAGTTTATTTCCATAGAAACTACAACTTCCATCAGGCACTATTTCAACGGAAAAGGAAAGGATCTGGGGGCGTGGCCCCAATGCCCTGGTAGCTTGGAAGACAAACTACAACTCCCAGGATAGCCAGGAGATCTCTGCAGAGCCAAAGGAGAGATTGAACTCTGGAGGCCAGGCAGGTCCAGAACCACCTCCAGAAAGGGGCGTGGTTGTAATGTAGGGGCGTAGCCTTGTGAGCAGCAGGAAGAAGTTACCTGTTGAATCTTCCTATCCATTTTCTTCTCAGACCTTGCAGCTACCCCTAAGAGGGAAGCCGCAAACCACTAGCCTCTTCCAAAAAAGAGGTAAGGGGAGGTCGATAGGGGGAGGTAGACAGGGGGCGGCGAAGGAGGCTATTGCATTCCGTAGGAGGGGCCAAACAGCCACTTTTTACCTGCTGAGTCAGATGAACCGGTCCATGGGGGTGGGGACCAGCATATGAGAAAAGGGCAAGGACGGAGGAGGTATTTATTTGTTTGCTTCCAAGACTAAATTTAGAGCCCTTCATCTGCAGACCCATTGGCGGATTGTGTCTTGGGCACCCTCTCGATCTTGGGAAGAAAAAAGAACAGAGGGGTGAGTTTTCCACAGCAAAAAGAACAACGCTTCTGGGCTTCCCCCCGGTACGTGTATTTCCTAGCCCCCAAACGATAGAGCCATATGGCTTCTGCAGTCTGGGGGAACGCTCCCTGGTGGGGCCCACCGCCCCCAGCCCCAGCCCGGCCACTCACAGACATTGACTTCTGCTCTGGAGCACAGCTGCAAGAACTAACCCAGCTGATCCAGGAGCTGGGTGTGCAGGAGAGCTGGAGTGACGGGCCCAAGCCAGGACCAGATCTCCTCCAGGCCAAGGATTTTGTGTTCTCTTTGCTTGGTAAGTAACTGTCTTGCTGCTCTCAGCTCTGCCCCACCCCTCCTTGGGCTCTGGATCATGCCTTCACGATATATACTCTTCCCTTAGGTCTCATTCACCGCCGGGACCCTCGTTTTCCTCCCCAGACAGAGCTCCTGCTGCTTCGTGGTGGGATTCGAGAGGGCTCCCTGGATTTGGGGCCTGCGCCTCTAGGTCCCTACACTCGGGGACCTCACTACGATGCCGGCTTCACACTCCTGGTGCCCGTGTTTTCTCTAGATGGCACTGGGCAGGAGCTGCAACTGGACGTGAGATCCTGTTACGCATGGCTCTGCCTCCCAGAGCAGGTACGCGGAACCTCGGTCCGGGAAGCATGGCAGGATTGCCTAGGACCCCCAGTCCCAGGAGGACGTGATTGGATCCACTCAACTGAAAGCAGAGAAAGTCCCCGGGACCCGCAAAGCTCCGTGGACCAGCCACGCGGTGACATTACTGAGCCTGAGGCACACGAGTCTTTGGAAAAATCACCTAGTAATGTTTCAGTGCCGGAGTCACCCCAGCAAAACCTAACCGATATTGGTTTTCCCTCACCATCGGAAGAAACAAATGATGACGTCACCAAAGCAGCCGATGTTAGCCCAGGGCCACAGCCGTCGGAGGCTCGGGAGGCATGGCCCACATTGTGCCCCGCCCATGTGGCTGCCTGGTTCTTTGCTTCGCTGGCTGCGGTCGCTGAGTCCCTGTTCCCGGTCCCGGGTGCCCCGCGCTTGGTCCACGCAGCCCGCCACGCGGGGTTCACTACCATCCTCCTGGCTACGCCCGGACCCCCGCGCCGCCTCCTGCTTTTCGACCTGATCCCCGTGGTGTCTGTGGCCGGCTGGCCCCAGGGGGCTCGGAGCCATTCGTGGGCCGGCCCACTGGCCTCGGAGTCGTCCTCCTTCTACCTGGTGCCCGGCGGCGGCGGCCGAACCGAGCGGCCAGGCGCCTCCGGCTGGCAGCTCTGCTTCGCCCGCCAGGAGCTGGCGCTCAAGGCGCGCATACCTGCTCCGCTTCTGCAAGCGCACGCGGCGGCCCAGGCGCTGCTGCGCCCATTGGTGGCCGGGACCCGGGCCGCGGCGCCCTACCTCCTGCGGACGTTGCTCTATTGGGCGTGCGAGCGGCTGCCCGCGCTCTATCTGGCCCGGCCCGAGAATGCGGGCGCCTGCTGCCTCGGGCTGCTGGATGAGCTGGGCCGAGTGCTCGAGGCGGGGACGCTGCCCCACTATTTTCTGAGTGGCCAAAAGCTCCGTGCGGGGGACGGCGCCGCTTCACTTCTCGGGGCGTTGGCCCTGCTTCGCGGAGACCCCGTCCGGGCCCTGCGCGCCGCTGTGGAGGAGGCCAAGGCTGCGCGTAAGGGGGGCGGCTTAGCCGGCGTGGGAGCCGGGTCCCACTAAAAAAGCTGTTCGTACTAACGTGGAAAGTGCTTCTGTTGGCCAGCGGGATGTGGAGGGGACTGCTCTCCCTTCACCTGGGAGACAGGCTGAACCTCTTGGGCCCGAAGAACCCGGCTTCTCCCCATCCTCCCACCCTCCTCCCACACCATCCCTGGCACAGGTCGTTCCATTCCAGCCTCTCCACTTTCCATATCTGTGGCCAGCATCCTTCTTGCTCCGGTGCAACCTCTGGCATCCATCTCCCCCCAGTGCTTATGGTCTTTTCTCTTAGGGGTCAATAGGGGTAATATATTTGCCGAAAAAAAGACGTGAAAAGGAGAGAGGTATGGAGACCAGGAACTGACCAATTTGGTTCACACAAAAGCAGAGATATTAAGGAGGCCGGATTTCACCCCAGGCTAGTCCTGGCCACCACCGCTATCTTTTCAGTTACTCCCCCCACTTTCCTCATCCAGTGCTGTCCTCGATTCCGGGCAGTAGGGTCCCTTTCTCCATTCTCGAGGCGTCCACCATTCCATCTACCTAAGCCCAAGCTCTCCCCTCATGCAGAGTTGCCTTCTGTGGAGTCGCCTACTTGTCCCTCCTCCTTGAACCCCGAGACAGGCGGCTCCGGCTGCCTCTAAGACCGTCCCCACTCCCTGCCTCCAAGGAACCCCGGGGTTCCGCCCGCCCAGCTTCTCCCCGCCTTTCCCGGCGTCTCCGCCCCCTGCCCCGCCCCCGGGCCGGCTCTCCGAGGAGGGGGAGCTGCTGTCGCCGCTGCTGCCGCCTCAGCTTCCCACCGCCGCTACCGCTGCCGCCGCCGCCGCCGCTGCGCTCAGTCCAGCCGCCAGGCCCAGTGCTCACTTCGCCGGACCAGGGAGCTCTGCCGAGACACCCTCACTCCTTCCTGGGGTCTAGGACGCCTAGCCGGGCGTGGGGGGAAGCCCCGTTTGCGGGGTACAGGGAGGGAGGAGCCTGGAACCGGAGCCAGCGCCAGCGGTCGCCGGATTGACAAGACAGGACAGGTTGAGGGGCGTCGGGGAAGGAAGAGGGGGTGCTGTAGGCAGTCCCCGGGAGGAAGAGGAAGCCCTGTCGCAGAAAGCTGGGATGCACTCTGACTTATAGGGGGTCTGTTCACATTTGGGGACCCGTGACAACGTGGGTGCACTCCTGTCTTGGGGGGCTGGTTGGGTTGGAGGGCGTGGGATCTAAACAGTACCAGCTGTCCCCGAGGAAATTAAGGGGCTGCCAGAAAAAAAAAAAAAACCAAAACCCAAAAACCTATGCTCCTTATTCCGAGGTGACAGAGGGCCCTCTAGACAACCACCTGGTGTAACCACTAGGAAGGGCGGATTTGGAGGTGACTTCAAAAGGAGTGGGGGGTAACAAGGTGAGGAAAAGGTCTCAGCACCTGGAATCCTCTGCCACTAGAAATGGGGGTGACTTGGTAAATACTGGTATTGTCCAGAGCCAGGGTCTGGGAACCTCTGCTTGCTGAATGGGGACAGTCTGAATATCTCAAGACATAGTTTTAAAAAAGTGGGGGATTCTTCACTTAGAGGGTGGCAAAGGAAAAGGCACCAAGGTTGGGTTCTTCGCTGACACTGGCAGCACCCCAGCAGGAGTGGGGTGAGCTAATATCTCCAAAGCTAAGGACCCACACCCTTAAGATTGTAAGAGTGGCTTTGGCAGGAACATAGGGCCTGGAGATAGGGTGGAAAGGTGCCTGGGGATATTGGAACCACATCTTGGAAAATCTGAGGGTCTTGCCTTTGGCATAAGGTTAGTGGGGAACAGGGACACTGGAGACTAGAGAAGGGAAGAGTTTTCTGTAGGGGGCAAAAGTCGAGGGTGGGGTCCATTGAGAGGTACATAGGCTGCTGGGTCCCACGAAGCTAGCAGGAGGCCCAAGGGTGGGAGCTGGCGCCTGGGGTGGGGGTCCTCTAGGGTTTATCCTCAGGTCCTGAGGGTAGGGCGGTGAGTGGGGACAGGAGCGTCCAGAGCATGTCCTGGTGAGCAAGCGGGCTTCTCTGGGGGAGGGGGTGCCCAGCGGGCTCCGGGCGCCTGCCGGTTTGGGGGTGTCTCCTCCCGGGGCGCCATGGCGGCACTGGCCAGTAGCCTGATCCGGCAGAAGCGGGAGGTCCGTGAGCCCGGGGGCAGCCGGCCCGTGTCGGCGCAGCGGCGCGTGTGTCCCCGCGGCACCAAGTCCCTCTGCCAGAAGCAGTTGCTCATCCTGCTGTCCAAGGTGCGACTGTGCGGGGGGCGGCCCGCGCGGACCGACCGCGGCCCGGGTGAGTGGCTGGGGCGGGGTCTCCGGGCCGGGGGTCTCTCTGCCTGGGAGGTTGAGGCCAGGGACTCCCGAAGAGCGGGGCCTGACCGAAGTGGAGGGGCTCCCCTAAAATGAAAGGGGGTGGGCCCGGGCCACCAAGTCTCAGCCAGACGATGCCTCAGTTTCCCTTCTCTTTCGCCCGTAACCCCGAGTCTCCTTGCTTTCGAGGGCAAGGGGAAGGCATGAGGGGCTAAGCCGATGCTCCGAAGCTTGGCAGCTCCCGCTCGCCCCCCACCCACCCAACACGAGTCCCCACCCCCACCATCCTCCGCCTACGTGCCGGCTCTCGCGATTCTTTCAATCCCGAGTGGAGGGGCCTGGGGGTTCCGGACGCCTGGGTCACCCCGAGGGTTTCTGCGGCTCCGGCAGCCCCGCCCCCGCCCCGGTGCTCCCGCTCCTCCGAGCTTTGGCTCCGTTCCTCCTGGCCGAGGTTGCCTGGCTCGGCGCCAATCTCCCTAGCTCTCCCCCGGGTGTCCTTGCAGCTACCTCTCCAGCCCGCCCCTCTGTGCGCCCTCCTCCCGTGACCTGCGCTCCAAGAAAGGAGCTGGGCACCCCCCGGTGACCACCTACGCGACTCCGAAATCGGGTCTCACGGGCTCAGGGGACCCTCTGCTTTGAGGAACTCAGACACAGCACACGGCTGGAGACCCGCACGGAGACTGAGGGTCGTACCACCTACGAGGGGGTACCGGGAAGTCGGCCGGGAGCAAGCCTCGGGGGACGAGAGTTGTGAGGGTTGGCATGTGGTCCCCGTCCAGGTGCGACAGTCAGGGAGTCCCTCTGGCCTCTCTCTCCCCGGCTCCCAGCTCCCCTAGGGAGAGACCGCCCCCCCAGCGGCGCCCTTCTCCCCCGCCTCCACCGCCCGCCCTCCGTAGTGGTACGGTCCGCAGCCCACCCTTTGAGTGGGACCCGGTCCCCACGTGACTCAGCCTGCCTCGCCAGCTCCCCGGCCCCCTCCCCCATTTCCTTGGTGTGGTACCGAATGTCCCCCATCCCAGGCGGGTTACCTGGCTGAAGGGGAGAGGCTGAGCCTCAGGGAGAGCTGGGCCCCCGCGAGCCAGTAGATTGACAGACAGACAGACAGACAGACAGATGGGTCAGTGTCAGACAGGCCGGCGCTGGGCCAAGGGGAGGCCCGCGCCAAGCAAGCGGCAGCCGCAGCAGCAGGTGCTGAGTCAGCGTCAGACCCAGTCCCACCCCCATCCCTGAGGAGGCACCCCTACCCTGTGGTTACCTTACTACCCCCACACTCGCACACACACTGCCCTTTCAAGCAGGCCTGCCGGTCTCCCTCTGTCCTCTGCCTTTCCATGTATCTCTGCCCTCCTCTTCCCTCTTCTCCCCTCCCCCACTTCTGGTTGAGCTGTAGAGTAGGAATTAAGCCTTTAAATAAATTTCAATAAATTAAACTGAAAGCTGGTTAGAGGCAGCAGAAGGGACCCACACCCCAGCTTCCTCTGGCGTCTGAGAGAGGTGGGAAAGAGCTTGCTAGGAGGGCCCTGGGACCGACCCTCTTCCTTCCCTCCATTCTCTTTTTCTTTCTCTCCTCTGATCCCGCCAAGTGTAGGAATGTTTCTGGGAACAGAGATGTCATGTTCCAAGATGAATGTCTCTCTCTCCAGAACCTCAGCTCAAAGGCATCGTCACCAAACTGTTCTGCCGCCAGGGTTTCTACCTCCAGGCGAATCCTGACGGGAGCATCCAGGGCACCCCAGAGGACACCAGCTCTTTCAGTGAGAGGGGAAGCCAGCTGTCTGGTGGGAAGGGGGAGAGCGGGCACAGGCCATGACAATCCTATTCCCACTTCGGGATCCATTGGCTCTTTGACTCCCAAGGGAAGAGCTGGAACTGGAAGGGGTGTGTGTGTGTGTGTGTGTGTGTGTGTGTGTGTGTGTGTGTGTGTGTGTGTGTGTGTGCTTAGATAGGAGTTGGAGGTCTGGGGTACTGAGGCTCCCTCTCTCTACCCCCAGCCCACTTCAACCTGATCCCTGTGGGGCTACGAGTAGTCACCATCCAGAGTGCCAAGCTGGGTCACTACATGGCCATGAACGCTGAGGGGCTGCTCTACAGCTCGGTGAGACAAGGGGGTGGAGTGGCATGGGGTCTGGGGACTCCTCTAGGACAGAATTCCCAACTACAGGTATTTTGCAGCTCAGGGCTCCCTCTCCCTCCAGCTCTTGCCAACACCCTGTCCTCACTGCCCGCTTAGGAGCACCTACTCTAGAGTCCCTTTAATCTCTCCTCCTCGAACAGCCCCCCACATGCCCCCAGGCTCTTTGAATGTCCATCTTCTTCAGCCTTTTAGGATCCCTGTGTCTCCTCCTACCTCCTTGAGACTTCATTATTACTGACTATCCCAGAGTCATTTGGGATATTGGGGAAGGATTCTGGAATTCCTCCAAGCAGAAATTCCCTCCAGGTTCCCTGGATGGTGAGAGGTTGTGAGTAGATTAGAGAGAATGTATCATCTTATTCTAGGCCCCCAGAAGTCTAGTTCCTGGCCTTTGGGGGCCACCAGACTCTTTCTCATTCTCCTTTTGTCCCAGTTCCTGCATGGACTCAGAAGTTGGTTCTCCTCACCTCAAATGTATGCATTGCACCCTGCCTTGTTCTTCCCGGGGCTCCCTTCCAGTCCAGTGATGTGTCTTTTTGTCTCTCTGTCTCTGTGTACCTTTCTGGGTCTTTGTCTCCTCAGCCACATTTCACAGCTGAGTGTCGCTTTAAGGAATGCGTCTTTGAGAATTACTATGTCCTGTACGCCTCTGCTCTCTATCGCCAGCGCCGTTCTGGACGGGCCTGGTACCTGGGCCTGGACAAGGAGGGCCAAGTCATGAAGGGAAATCGAGTCAAGAAGACCAAGGCAGCTGCCCACTTTGTGCCCAAGCTCCTAGAGGGTGAGTATGGACCCTCTGGGAAGAGGCAGGCCACATGGGAGGGTATTGACCTTGACATGGACATTTAATGACATACAGCTCAGGGGCTATAAGTGTTTTAAGAAGACACCTGTTATGACAGGCCAAGCCAGGAAGACTTTGGCCTTGAGGGATTTGGGGAGATCTCCTTTTGTGGGTCGGGGTTCCCAGAGGCTGCATGGAGGGGAAGGGAGCCTATTCAGAGCTCTCTGGGTGCCTAACTCTCCTTCCTGCTCCTCTCTCCCCCCCTTCACAGTGGCCATGTACCGGGAGCCTTCTCTCCACAGTGTCCCTGAGACCTCCCCTTCCAATCCCCCTGCCCCCTGAAATGTCATGCCCAGACTGGAGGCTCCTTGCACTCGCACAGAGCCAGCCACCACCACAGCCTGTCTCCCAGCCCTGCTCCCAGCCCTGCTCTCACCGCTGCTGCCACACTCATGCCCTGTGCAGCCAGGTCCCACCAGGTGCTCTGCCCCAAGGGAGCCTAGGGGCCACTGTGACTTCTGGGCCTGCTGAGACCCTCAGACTCTTAGGCCCAGGGTGAGGGGGTCAGAGAGGAAGATGTCTGGAAATGGTCCTGGCTGATCACTTCTTTCCTTCCATGCTTACACCCTCCAAAGCCTTTTTCTGAGATGGCGCTGGGGGTTCCAAAACTGACAGAACCAGGGCATAAATCCTCCCCATCCTGGGCTCAGCCAGTTCCTGGAGCCCTTTGCCCTTTTCATTGCCACTAAGCCATAGATCTGTAGGTACACTGGCGCTCAGGATCTTTCCTTCTTTCTCTACTCCACCTTCTACCTTGTTCCAGACAGGTTCCAGAACACAAGGCACCCCAGCCAGGGCCACCTCTGCACTCAGGCTCTGTGCTGGAACACAGGCATGCTGCCAGTCTCTGTTCTGGATCCATCAGGCTTCTGTCCTTGACCCAGATGGACCCCTGACTTCAAAGTAGAGAGAGGCTGGATTTGAGCCCTGTCCAGCTGTTGGCCTTAGCATGAACTGGGACCAGTCTCAGATCACCACAGTTTGAACTTTCTTATCCCAGAGACACCCAATTCTAGAGCATGGTGTTCTAGACACATATGGAGCCATACTTCCTTCTGAATCTTAGCTCTAGGACATAGATCAGGACTCTCAGCCTTTCCCTTCAGGATGGAATGGGGGCCTATATAGCCATATTATTTCTCTAGAGTAAGTTCTAGACCCACGCTCCCACCTTCTCTAGTGATACCTGTTAAGCATGAGCTCTAGAAAGGACCCAGCTATGATTCACAAAAAAAAACCAAGTTCTAGATGGATCAAGAACCACTTCTTGTTTTTCCTAGATAATTTTCTAAAACTGTTTGTCTCCCTGTAGAATGCTAACCTTATTTTTACATGTAGTTTCTAGTTCCTGCAGCTCAGTTGGGGTCCTGTCGGGAAACAGAGTCTGAGGAAGGGCAAAGGAGTTTTGGAAGGAATCCCTGGCTCATAGTAGGGCAGCTAGGATGGGGAAGGGACCAGAACCATGGCATGATTGGACCTGTGCCTGGGTTGAGGGGACATGAACACGTAGCTACCTCAGCAGGAATTCCTTCCAGGTCCCCTTTAAAGCTGAGGTCTTTAGGGTAATAGGTCTGGAATAAAAAAGACAAATGCGACATAGCCTTGATTCCCACCCACCCACAATGAGGAGACCCCAGTTCAGCAATAAGCCCCACCCTTCTCCCCTACAGATCAGGCTAAGGAGGGTGAGGGCCTCTTGGGTTCTAAACCTCATACACCCCCACAAGCTTCTAACTGAATAAAACTTGCTTTACTTTAGAGCTTATAACCTCAGTGGGTTTTAGGTACCCAAAAAGGGCCTGACTAGATTTTTCTGAAAAAATGCAGAGAGCTCGGGGCAGGCCTGAAAAAGATCAGGAGACCATCAGTGAACTGGGAGGGATACTCTGGGTGGTGGCAGACTTGGGCAGAGTAGACTGAGGAGGCACTAAAGGGAGGGAGTAGGGCTCAGAGGCAGGTTGTGTTTCCTCAGGCTCTTTTTACTTCTGGCTTGTCCTAAAAGAGGTGGATGCTCCCTTAACCCACACAGACCCCGCTCAGGCTCCACCCATCTCCTGGCTCTGCTCCCAGGGGACCGGGTCTCTACTCCACGCTTTCTCAATTAAAGACGACTTATACAACTGAAGTGTTGTCTGTCATCTGTGGGTGGCAGGCTTTGGCAGTTGCTCTGGGCGGCATCAAGTCCCAGGGGCGGGGCGGGTGGGCTGGCGGCTGCCCCCCAATAACAGGTGCACATTCCTGGGCGCCTCGTCACTTCCCCTGCGCTGGCTGTCCTGGCGACTCACCCAGCGGACTCACTGAGCGACGCGGGCGGGCTATGACCCCAGGGGCGCTGCTTCTGCTCCTGCTGGGGGTGCTGGGGGCGCAGCTCGCCCCGGGTAAGTGTGGACCTCAAAGGGGCAGTGACAGGGCCAGAGGTCATGGCTGGGCACCAAGGCTTCACTCAGTTCTTTCCTCCTCCAGGCGCCCGCAGCTCGGAGGCGGAGGGCCGACTCCGCGAGAAACTTTTCTCAGGCTATGATAGCACGGTGCGGCCGGCGCGGGAGGTGGGAGACCGTGTTGGGGTCAGCATTGGTCTCACCCTGGCGCAACTCATCAGCCTGGTGAGGGCGCACGCGGCGAGTTGCGTCCGGCCCACTAGCCGGCTAGGGGCGTGGCTTTAGGCAGGGCGGGACCCAGGGACCGCTGGGGGCAGGGTCTGGGGCGAAGCCAGACTAGGAGGCTGACGGGACATTAGAGCAGGTTGAGTCGAAACCGGACCAATGGACAAGCTGTGGGCGTGGCTGCTGGACAGGCCAGGGTAGAGCCGGGTAAGATGATGAACAGGCCTGTGGGGGGATCTTGAAGTGGAGCTAGGGGGCCGCTGGACGGGCCGGGGGGCGGGTCTTGAGGCGGGGTCACAGGCTGGGGCGGAGCTTGGTGCCGGACAGAGTTAATCAACAGCAGATGGAGATTCAGTCCGGTCCGGGTCGGGACTGGTAAATGAATTGCCTGGCCATAAGGGAATTTGCGAGATAGAAGCCGGGTTTAAATCCACGCAGCTTATAGGAGATGGGGCTTGAACCCAAGAGGGTGCGACTCGGAAAAAGAAGGGAGTTTCCAGGGGGAGTTTGACCTACCGAGCCCCTTATTTCTCTACACTTACATCACATCTACCCTTAAAACTTTTCCCTTCTAGAACGAGAAGGATGAAGAGATGAGCACAAAGGTCTACTTAGACTTGGTACGGAGACCCCCCGCAGGGTGGGAAAGGGCGGGCGACCTCACTGCAATTTCCTCGAATGTCCCGCCCAACAAGATTTTTTTTTTTTGCATCATGACCTCAGAAAACACATTTATAACTGAAATAGAAGCTTCAGAAAAGAATTTAAACCCTGGTTTGGGGCCACTCATGTGATTCCTGACCCATTAAAAGGGTCGCTAATTGCGGTTTGTAAATCACTGTTTTAGAGACTAGCTTCTTAACCCCCTCGTTTTTACAAAACGGAAAAATTGGGGCCCGATGCAAGGGAAGGAAAATTAGTTGATGGGGTACCAAAGAGTGCACGTGGAAACCGGAATCAGAGCCCAGGCCTCCAGAACCACAGCCCATGCCTGCGCGGCTCTCCTCCCTTGCATTCCTTGCCTGGGCTTCCTGCGCACATCCCAAGGCTCCTCCCAGCCTCCAACCCCAGACGGCCCCTCAGCCTTTGCCTCCCTAGGAGTGGACTGACTACAGGCTCAGCTGGGACCCTGAGGAGCACGAGGGCATCGATTCACTCCGCATCTCAGCGGAATCCGTGTGGCTACCCGACGTGGTGCTCCTAAACAAGTAGGATGTTCCCAAAGTCTGGGAGACGGTGCAGGGCCTCCGGAGGGACGCGGCCTCCGGAGGGTGGGGCCTGATCCGAGTTAATTTGATTCTTTTCCTGCAGTAACGATGGAAATTTTGATGTTGCCCTGGACATCAACGTCGTAGTGTCCTCCGACGGCTCTGTGCGCTGGCAGCCCCCGGGCATCTATCGCAGCAGTTGCAGCATCCAGGTCTCCCGGCTCCACCTGGGAAACTCAAGGCGCTTGTAGAAACCCTCCCTCAGACCTACTCCTCCATTATCCCCATGACCTTCACATCCCTCTTACCTTCCGTTGAGTTTCCTCTTCTCTGTCCACTTTCATTGACTTCCAGTCTTCCTTAGTGACCCTTCCTCCAATGTCCATGACCTCCCCAAACAACCTTCTGATTTCTCTATGACTCCACTTCTAGGTGATCTCCCTTGGTGGTCTTTAGCTCCTGAAGGGCTGTATCCTCTGACCCCTGTCTGCCCTGTGACCTCCCCAACTCCACCAGCCCCAACCAGCTCTCTGGCAGCTCTAGTGACTCTCCATTCCATCCAGGTCACCTACTTCCCCTTTGACTGGCAGAACTGCACCATGGTGTTCAGTTCCTATAGCTATGACAGCTCAGAGGTCAACCTGCAAACTGGCTTGAGTCCTGAGGGGCAGGAGCGGCAGGAAGTGTATATTCATGAAGGGACCTTTATTGGTGAGTAGGCATGACTCCCACGTCCATGGGCTTTATGATTTCCAGTTTCTAACAGGCTGATAAACATACTCCATCAGTGAGTCCCTGTGAGGTCAGCAAGATAGATATAACTATCTATATTTTGTGGGTATGGAAATTGAGACTCGTTCAAATAGAGATGGGCTGTCCAGCCCAGGGTCTATAGCTGGCCCCTTATTGCTCCTTATTGCATCGGTCTCCTCTGCTCTAAGATGTGGTGGAGAAAGCCATATCTGGGAATTCCCTGGCAGTCTAGTAGTTAGGACTCAGTGATTTCACTGCTGAGGGCCTGGGTTCAATCCCTGGCTAGGGAACTAAGATTCCCACAAGCAGCGTGGAACAGCCAAAAGAAAAAGAAAGGAAAAAAAGCCGTATCTGGCACCAACAAAGACATGTCCCACATCTGTCACCTTCTCTTCTCCCCCCTCACCCCACCAAGAGAATGGCCAATGGGAGATTATCCACAAGCCTTCTCGGCTAATCCAGCCTCCAGTGGATCCTAGGGGAGGCGGGGAAGGACGGCGTGAAGAAGTCACCTTCTACCTCATCATTCGCCGGAAGCCTCTCTTTTACCTGGTCAACGTCATTGCCCCATGCATCCTCATCACTCTCCTGGCCATCTTCGTCTTCTACCTGCCACCAGATGCAGGTAAGGGGGGGAGGAGCCCCAACTCTCTTACTTACCAATATCTTAGCTTCTTTCTCTTCACCCATAATACAGGGAAGGTTTTCCTGCCAACTCAGACCATCAGGAGTTGTGCTTCAGCAATCTTACCCATGTTTTCCCTTCAAGAAGAGCCTTTGCATCTGCATTCAGGTTTCCCCTCCAACCTCAAGCACTATCTCCCCTCTGCTGCTCACTTCTCTGCATCCAGTAACTTCTAAACTCTTCCCTTCAGAATCCTAGGATCTCATCCCTGGAACTGCCACTCCTCTGGCCTGCAAGCTCCCAGGTTTAGATAACTGTTCCTTTCCTTTTTCCCATTCTTGGCATCCTCTGTCCCCTCACTTGTCAGATGCCTACTAGTCCCTTAACCTCCCATCTCCCTAGAAAATAATATTCAACAGTTCTCTGGGAGACAGCACAAAGTGCTAACAGAGTAACCTTGGGCAAATTCCTTAATCTCTTAGTGTCCTAATCTGGAAATAGGACACCCACTGTCCCTATCACGTAGGACTATTTTGAGGATTAAATGAGTTAAGAGAACTATGCAGGGTACTCTGCATAGGGTAAACTTTGTGTAAGTGTATGTAATTTTCTAATTTTGAGCACTTGCTATAAGATAATACAAATAATATGTTACATATGTGCGTGCATGCAAAGTGACCTCAGTTGTGTCTGACTCTTTGCGACCCTATGGACTGTAGCCCACCAGGCTCCTCTGTCCATGGGATTCATATATTAACTCAATTCTAATCTTCACAACTCTGTGAGGTAGGTGCTGAATTGTCTTCCTGTTTCACAGAGGAGGATAAAGAGGCTAGGAGAATTTGCAATTCAGCTGACCTTATATAGAGAGAGGCGGTGTCGCTGTTCCAACCCTGGTTAGTACAAGTCTGATTCAGAGACTGATGTCCTGAACTCTAGTATTCAAAACATGCTTTTCCTGGGAGTTCCCTGGTGGCCTAGTGGTTAAGATTCTGGGCTTTCACTGCTGTGGCCCCCAAAACAAAACAAACAAAAAGCACATGCTTTCCTTCTCTCTGGAATCAAGTCCTCTCTGTCTAAGGCAAGGAGAGTGATGAAGCTCTAGAAACACTTTCACATGTAACTTCTCCTTCTTGGAGCAAGGCAAATCTTGGAAACCAATATTATAGAGCTAAACTAAAACAGACCATAATTGTTATTTATTTCCATACTTTATTCCTTGAAGTTCGCAATACCTGTTGTATGTCACAGGAATAACCAGCCACCTGGCATATTCTTATATACTTTGTTTCATTTTTAGATCCTTCAATTTGCTGTATAGTTTGTGCTACAGGGGTTGGTCTATTAATTCATGCAACAATATTTGTTGAGCATCTGTAATGTGCAAGCCACTGGGAATACATCAGTGAATAAAACAGACAAAAATCCCTACTCTCATGGAGTTTACATTCTAGTGGAGGAGACAGTCTAAGCATAATAAATGAATCCTTTAAACAGTGTAGTGGAAGAGGTCAAGGGACTTCCCTGGTGGTCCAGAAGCTAAGACTCTGACCTCCCAGTGTAGGGGGCCCAGGTTCAATAGTTGGTTGGGGAGCTAGATCCCACATGCTGCTGCTGCTGCTGCTGCTAAGTCGCTTCAGTCGTGTCCGACTCTGTGTGACCCCACAGACGGCAGCCCACCAGGCTCCCCCATCCCTGGGATTCTCCAGGCAAGAACACTGGAGTGGGTTGCCATTTCCTTCTCCAATGCATGAAAGGTAAAGTGAAAGTGAAGTCGCTCAGTCGTGTCCGACTCTGTGCAACCCCATGGACTGCAGCCTACCAGGCTCCTCTGTCCATGGGATTTTCCAGGCGAGAGTACTGGAGTGGGTTGCCATTGCTTTCTCCACATACTGCAACTAAAAGTTCGCGTTCCACAACTAAAGATCCCGCATGCTGCAACTAAAAATTTCCACATGCCACAGCAAAGATCAAAGATCCTTCATACCACAACTAAAACGCAGTGCAGCCAAATTAATAAATATTAAAAAAAAAAAAGAAGAAGAAGAAGAAGAAAAGAGGTCAAGTCCTAAGAAGGAAAATGAAGCAGGAGAAGGGTTTGGGGAGGATGAGGATGGGAGTAGGGGATGAAATTTATTTATTTATTTAAAAAATTTTATTGAAGTATAGTCAATTTACAATGTTGTGTTTAATTTCTGTTGTACAGCAAAGTGACTCAGTTATACATATGTATATTCTTTTTCATATTCTTTTCATTACGGTTTATCACAGGGGTTGCAATTTAAAAATAGGCTGGTCAGTGAATGTCTCACTAAAAAGGGAATATCTGATCAATATTTGAACAAAAACCTGAAGGAAGTGAGAAAATGACCGTGGTGGATATCTGAGGGAAGAAATTACCAGGAGGAGTTAACAGTGAATGTGAAGAGGTGGGAGTATGCCTTGCATATTCAAGAAATAGCCAATGTAACTGAATCAAGTTAGCAAGAGAGAAAACAGTAGGAGATGAAGTCAGTTCATGGGAAGACCTTGCTGCAGTAAGGACTTTGGCTTTTATGCTAAAGGAGATGGGAAGCTACTGGAGTGTTATGATTTGGTTTACACCTTTAAGGGATCCATCTGGATGCTTTGTTGAGAACAGTCAGCAGGGGCAAGGGATGAAGCAGAGGAGGGCTTTATAATAACTCAGACCTGAGGTAATGGTGGCTTTACCTCTAAGGTTTGGTATGGATTGGATATGGGATGAGGGGGACAAGAGCAGAAAATGACTCAAAGGATTTGGCTTGAGCAACAGGAAAGATGGAGTTGTCATTTATGAAATGTGGAAGACTGTGGGGAGAGTCGGCGGTGAGGGAATTAAGTATTGGACATGTTAAGTCTGAGATGTCTGTTGGACACCCAAATGGAGGGGTTAAGAAGGCAAGCGTGGAATTTAGAGGAGTAAGTCCAGGTTGGTGGTTTAAATGCAGGAGTCATTTGCCTGCAGTTGGCCCTTCCAAAACCATCTGAGTGGGCTGGAAACATGGTCACTGATTATGGCAGGGAGATCTTCTGGCAAAGCCTAACTCTTCTACCTTCCCCTCTGTCCCCCAAGGAGAGAAGATGGGGCTCTCCATCTTTGCCCTGTTGACCCTCACTGTGTTCCTGCTGCTGCTGGCAGACAAAGTGCCCGAGACCTCCCTGTCTGTCCCCATCATTATCAAGTACCTCATGTTCACCATGGTCCTCGTCACCTTCTCAGTCATCCTTAGTGTTGTGGTCCTCAACTTGCACCATCGCTCACCCCACACCCACCAAATGCCCCTTTGGGTTCGTCAGGTAAGAAGACCTCCTCCTTCAACCTGTGTTAACTCTCAATCCTAGTATTTGGATTTTTGTCCAGGCTTCGCTCCTCTCTCCCATCAGCTTCAACCTTTCCTTTCACAGACCTGAGGGAGACTACAACTCCTGGTAGAGTGTCCAAGTGCGAGGGTCTTTGGGTGTTGAAATGTTGCACAATTAATTTTATCCTCACAGTATTAACTCTGCGTGGATTCCAGACTCTCTTCATTGATACTGCCCTTTGTGGGGTGGGTCCCATGGAAGCATTCCAAGGGCCAGGTACTATCAGGGTGGGAGCCCTTAGAACTTTTCTTGTTCTCCTAACCCACTTAAGAACTCTGGGCGCTGTGGGACTCAGGCACGCATAGGCAGGAGTGGGCACGTGCCAGGGGGGGTGGTTTGCGGCTTCTCTTCTGGTCTCAAGGCTTGAGAACTCCCTCCAACAGGCCTGTTCATCTACTCTGCAGATCTTTATCCACAAACTCCCTCTGTACCTGGGTCTGAAGAGGCCAAAACCTGAGAGAGACCAGATGCTGGAGCCACCTTCCATAGCTCTCAGGGATTCTCCAGGAAGTGGCTGGGGTCGGGGAACAGATGAATATTTCATCCGCAAGCCACCAAATGATTTTCTCTTCCCCAAACCCAACAGGTAATACCTACTTTCCATCGCCCACATTAAAGGGAGAGGGAGAACTACAATTCCCAGAAGACTGTGCGGTGGCAGGCGGCCTAAGCTCCCGGAGGTTGTGGTTGAGCATTATGGGAGTTGTAGTACCCCTTCTGTTGCCCACTTTGTGGAGAGGTGGGAAAGCTTAAGAGGTTAGGAAAAATTGCCGAAGGTTAGAGAGGTCGCCGTCATCGGCGAGAACCTGAGGAGCCCTCTCAGGTTTTGAAACCGGGACTTGCGTTGGAGGAGGGAGTTGGGGCAGGGGCTAGAGCACCCGCCCAGGCTGTCTTTCCGCCTTGGGCGTGGCCAAACAGTCCCGCCTCTTCCAGGTTCCAGCCTGAACTGTCTGCTCCGGACCTGCGGCGATTTATCGATGGTCCAAACCCGGCTGTGGGTCTCCCTCCTGAGCTACGGGAGGTCGTTTCTTCGATCAGCTACATCGCTCGACAGCTGCAGGAACAGGAGGACCATGACGCGGTATGTCCACCGAGGGTGGACCAGGGCAAGGCCTGGGTGGGCTTGGCTCCACCTGCAAACTCAGGCTCCGCCCCCAGCACTCGGTTTTATTTTTTATATTTTTAATTATTTATTTGGCTATGTCGGGTCTTAGTTGTGGCATATGGGATCTTTAGTTGTGGCATGTGGGATTTAGTTCCCTGACCAGGGCTCGAACCCGGGCCCCTTGCATTGGGAGCGTGGTGTCCTAGCCACTGGACCACCAGGGAAGTCCCTCAGTTTTATTTCTGAGTGGAAGTTTGCCTCACTTGGTCCTGTCTTTACTTTCCTACTTGTTCTTGATTCACATCCATCGCCCGTGGTGGCTCTCTGCTATTCTGAGGCCAGCCCTCGTCTCAAAGCTGTGGTGGGAGGACCTGGATGGGGTACAGGGCCTTGGGGCAGCCTTTTCTGGGGGTCTGGACTCAGGAACAGTTTCCTCTGCCTAACCCCAGCTGAAGGAGGACTGGCAATTTGTAGCCATGGTAGTGGATCGCCTCTTCCTATGGACCTTCATCATCTTCACAAGCGTTGGAACCCTCGTCATCTTTCTGGACGCCACATACCACCTGCCCCCTGCTGACCCTTTTCCTTGAGGCCGGAAGGAGGGTGGAGATCTAGATCCTTGGCCAGGTGAATTGAGAGTTTGGCAGTGCTCTCAAGCCCTATACCTTTCTGCATCTTAACTCCATCACTAGGAGTCCAGGTCTCTCATCATTTAGTTTCTAAGGAGGGAGCCTAAATGTGACTAGGCATTTGGGGGGACTTGGGCCCATCTGAAGTGCACTAACCATTTATTTATTCTTTGGCTTCTTGAGGAAGCTCCATTGGATGTTAACACCTATGCTGGCAATGAATGGAACAAACAAGAACTAGACTGTATGCCTTCTAAGGGCAGGAACTCTGTCTTGTTCACTGTAGTATCCCTGGCACCTAGCACAGGTCCTAACCTATATAGCAGGTACCTCTGGTTGAATGAATAGGGAAATGTTTTTTCTATGAGGAAATACACTAAATAGTAGTGCTGATGTTTGCATGTAGGGACTAGTGGTCATTTTTTGTTTTTGCCTTTCTGCAGTTTACCATATTTTGTAATATGTATTATCTTTAGGATTAAAAAAGAAAAAGTTATCTCTAAAAAGATGCATTTGTAATGAGGATAAAAAGCACACTTTTAAACTTCAAGTTCCAGCTTTGGTGCTCAAACTTTGGACAAGCTACTAAACTGCTCTGTGCCTCAGTTTCCCCATCTGTAAAATGAAGCTAGTATTAACAGTATTTAGAATCTTCCCCCTAGACTGAGCATCATATAAGAAGAGAACAAAAACATTATAAAATATACATCAGAGTTACACAGTGATATGTTTTGTTTGCCCCATGTTGTTGGCCAAAATTTAAAATCTGGTTTGCTACTTTTAAAATGTTAAAAAAAAAAAACTCTCCTTTGGGGTTGGCCTTCCTTCACGTCTCAAGGGTGTACTATCCTTTGTTGACTGAATAAAACTCTGAGCTGTAAAAAATAAATAAATAAATAAATAAAAATGTGGATACTTCACAGAGAAATTTGGACTTCTGGCTTCTCTTGAAAAATTTTTAAGGTTTACAGTAACACCAGATCTGATTCCCCTGTTGGCAGCAACCTGCTAGAGCTGATTTGTGGCTGCCCACTCTGGTAAAGGTATTTGTATGAGAATTCCTCAAAGCCCCCACCCACCTAACCATTCCTTTACCTTGCTCATCCCTGAGTAACACTATATAAAATACAGGGGAAGGACAGGGGATGAGGAGTTGAAGCTTGTGGGAGGCCAGGAATGGAACAAGAAAAGTGTCACTTATGGCCATCACACATTTTGTGCCTCAGTTTCCTTTCAGTTTGGAGAAAAAGCTGTACCTGGTTGGAGGCATGGCCTTTCTGGGACATGAAGATCATGTGGGGGACATGAAGATCATGTGCCCAGCAGGCTGTGTGAACTGGACTGTGTTAATGTTTCTGCCTGGAGGTCAGAGCAAAGTCAGCTTGAGTCTAGTGGCTGCAGCAATTACAGTGAAGTACCTAGGGTCAACAGGCTCTTACACCTACTCAGTAGCTGGAAGTTCTTGTCCTAAAGAGGGAGAACAGGGCTAACCTTGTAGGGATCCCTGTGAGATGAGGTTAGTGTGTCCCTGTCCAGCCAGACCCACCAGCCACACCAATAATTAATTGCACCTGGCATCCCACTGCGGAGCACGATTCATTTGTCTTGTTGGTTTATTGGCCTAGAGAGTTGGACACACACACAAATGCGGAGATAAATATTGGTCAGTTTCTCTAAATCTGGGTCCTCACTACATATAGAGCTAGTCTGTAGAATTCTAAATCTTGCGTGCTGTGGCACAGAACCAGTGGCCTTCCCACTCCACCATCACCCTTCTTCCCAGGGAACATGGGGAAAGAGGGCACAAACTCACAAGACTTGATAGTTTTCAAAAGACGAAATTGCAAAACCCCAAATTTCCAACATCTGAAATTCACAATGTTCAAGTTCCCCAGCTCAGATACATGTATTTTAATCTCCATTTCGCCACAATCTCCTTTGTTGCCCAGAACCACCGAATTCTGGAAACTATTCTCCTAAATCAGATTAAAAACAAAACAAAACAAAATAAATGTCTACAGTCTCAGTTCTCCCAAAATGTCCATGGTTTTAGAATTTTGACCTGTTGTGAAATTCAATTCCCTGGTCCATCCTCAACCCCTTCCATCTCCTGTGCCTTTCTGCCTCAGAGGAGTGCAGGTTAAGGATATAGGGGCACTGTCGTTGCACCCGCCCCCTGCCTCCAAGGCCTTTCTCAGTCTCTCTTGTGGTTCCGCTGTGTATATATATATATTTATATATATAATTTGTGTGTAGATATATATATGTATTCTTTATTATGTACTTTTTTTTTCGCAGTTTTTCTAAAGTGCCAGAAACAAGATTTGTGGGAATTTTCTAGTGATTTTTTTTTTTTTTTGCATTTTTCCCTGTTTTAAACTTTTCTCCCCCTTAAAAATTGGAACTCAGTACATTCAGTAGGAAACTCTTCACTCGGACTGCGGCCAAGACCAAGAAAAGTGCAAAGAGACGGAGGAGGAGTGAAGGAGCGACACTCCTCCATGGTTAACATTCAGGGAGCCTGTCGAAAACCTCCCTTTCCGTTTGCTGGGAGGGTGTGAGGAGGCAGGAGGCTGCTCCTGTCCCTCCCACCAAACCACCTCCCTCCAAAAGCCATGATCTTGCCCTTTCAGCATCAGTTGAGAGGGCAGCCATCTTGGCCCCAAAAAACAGTAGCTGGGAAAAGGACTGCCATTTTGATGATGGCAACTTTTCCCCTTTTTAAACTGCACTCCTCTAATTCCCATTTATCAAATTTGCTCCCCCAAACTGGCTCTCCCCTTGTGAGCTTTGTGTGTGTGTGTGGCGGGGGGGGAGGTGGGTGGATGGGAAGTGTTCATTCAATCACAGAGCGGGGAGGCCCAGTTATCAGAATTAGGAGCGAACATTTCTTCAACGCCACCACTGGAAGGAAACATAGGGACCCCTGACCAGGGTTAACTAGTGCAAATTAGGGATTAGGGACTTACAAGGTCCCTGTACCCCATCCCTAGGCTGGGATCTTTGGGTGTGGGAAACTGAGTCAAAGATGGGGTGTAAGGTGCTATTTTGGAGGGAAAGTTGGTGGGGATACCCCAAAGCCCACCAGGGGAGTAGGATGGTTCCCCAAAAACCATCTGGAGTGATTGGTGAGGGAAGTGATACTGGGGGGAAACAGGGCTAAGGTAAGGATGGGAGGTCGTGTGCAAATCTAGGGCTTACCTACCCATCCAACCCCCATCATTTTTCTGGCTATTTGGTCTAGTCTGGGAGAAACCATTGGGGGAAAAAAAAGGAGGAAGTAGGACCCCTTCCCCATCCTATATAGAGCTCCTCCTTCCTGGCCCCCAAATCTGGCTTAGCCCAGATGAGGCCATATGCAGAGGCAGGAAGAGGTGCAATCTACTCACCTCTTTCGCCGTGGAAGAGTCTGGGGCTTACTAGATTTGAGGGTCAAAGCAGGGCCAAGATTGGTGCTGCCTGGGCTGGGAAAGAACCCAGCCAAGGAACAGATAGGTAGCCCTCCCTCCCACCCTGCTCCTTGACCAGGATGGGAGAGCCATCTCCACAGTCTAGGAGTAGGAGGAGGAATATGGAAGATCCAAAGGCGTAGAAGCCAAGGAAGGCATGGAGTCTTAACGTGAAAGGAACAGGGACACAGAAACCCACCCTTGGGAAGAATGGCATCTGAAGCCCACTCCCAGGTGGGTGAGTGTTGGGTATCACAATGGTCTGGTCCAGGCCCTGGGGCACAAAAGGATGGAATGTGCTAGGAAGCATCTGGGCAAGGGCTTAGAGAAAGCTTCAAGATGCAGGGTGGGGAACATTCGGGGAGAGAGATGGTTTCCCCCTAGGTTTAGGAATCAGGGGGCGGATTAGACATTCAGAGCTGGTGGGGGCCGTGAGTAGAGATTCATGGAAGTATATTGCTCAGTTGCCCCAAGGGCTGGAGGAGGGATGAGCTGGCCCTGCCCCTCATGGAGGCCATTCCCTGGAGGAGAACTGAGAGGGGAACCACCGAAGACCCCTTCCCAGGTGGTGGGAAAACTACAATCTCACACAAAGCAGCCTGACCCCTGAGCTCCAGAGGCCCCCAGGTCCCTGCACAGGAGTGTGGAGGGACTCCCAAGGGGCAGGGAGGCTGGGGAGCTGGTAGTGGCGGGGGTTCAGGGAGGGTGGCATCTGGTGAAAGGGGGGATCCGGGTCCAGAGCTCACCCGACATCTCCCTTCTGGGTTCTTTCAACCCCTGCCCTCTCCCCTTCTCCCTTGGGGGCAACTGGTGGAGGAAGAGTTGGGGGTGGTGGGGTTGGGGGGGTAGGGGCTGCTGCTTGAGGATTGACTGCGTAGCCAAAGACCCCTGGTAGGAAGGGAAGGGCCCCCCCACCCTTCTCGTCAGGTAGGACCATGTTAAGAGCAACCGGAAGAGCGGCCAAGTTGCTGAAGTTGTAAGGGTAGGCAGCGAGGAGCTGGGGGCCATAGACCAGTGGGTAGGGCTCAGGGTAGAAGGTGACTTTGGCAGCCCCCATTGCCTCCATCCGGTCTCCCCCGCCAGCACCCCCTGGCCCCTCACTCCCACCTTTTCCCCTGCCACTGCCTGATTCCCGGCCACTCCCAATCAGAGCCAGTGGAAATTCCTGCACAGGTGGGTATGCATAGGTGGCCCCTCCTGCCCCCACGGAGGGCTCCTCCCCTCCTGAGATGACAGGGTCCTGGAGCGAGGCGGGCTCGGAAGCTTCCTCGGCAGGAGCACTCCCGCCTCCACCACCTGCCTCCCCGCTGGATGAGGAGACCTGCATCTCTTGGGGGGCCTCCTCCTTGACCTCCCCGGCTCTGGCGCCAGCGCTGCCCTTGGAGTAGGCGATAACAGGAGTGGGGGTGCCCCCGGGTCGCTCGGCGGTGTGCCTCTGCCCGTGGCGGCTCAGGGCAGCGGCTGTCTTGCACACCTTGGCGCAGTGAGGGCAGGTGAGGCGGGTGGAGGGCTTCCGTCCAGACCGGGAGCTGTGGGGGCCCCCGCTGTGGGCCTCCTGGTGCTTGCGCAGCTTCCTCAGGCTGGCGAATGTCTGGGCACAGTCCTCGCAGCGGTGTCTTCTCTCGCCGCGGGCACGCCCCGTGGGGCCCTCGGCTGCTGGGGTCTCCTCCCAGCTCCTCCGTTCCAGCTTCTGTCTCCAGCGAGGCGGCCGGCGGCTTCTGGGCATCCCGCTGCCCCCGCTGCTAGCCGGGGCCGCGGCTCCGGCCTTGCGCTTGGGTTTGTAGGAGTAGTAGGGCCTCCAGAGCTGGTCTTCTCCGCCAGCCTTGGACTCCCCCTGCCCCTCCTCCTCCTCTTCCTCCTCCTCCTCCTCCTCCTCCTCCTCCTCCTCGTCCTCGCTCTCCTCCATCTCCTCGCCGCTCAGCTCCCCGGGACGCAGGTCTGTTTCTGAGATACGGCGCTTGACAATCGCCTCCTCACCGATTCGCACAGTGATCTGACACAGTGGCGGTGGGGCCTGGAGCTGAGAGGGGCCCCGGCCAGGGCCTGCAGGGGGACCCGCGCCCCCGCCAATCCCGCCAGCTGGCTTGGCTGTGTAGGTCAGAGTCCTCGTGGCCCGTGGGTTCCGGCCCTTGGCCTCCTCCGTGGCTGTGGCGGGCCCTGCGGCCGTGGCTGGGCTGCCTGCTGTGGCTGGGCTGGTTGGTGCGGCTGCAGGTTCGGGGGGAGGAGGTGGGTACTCACGTTTTTTGGGAGGCCGTGGGGGAGCAGTGTAAGTGATGACTGAGGCGGCTTGGGCCCCCCCTGTACTGGCCGGCCCACTCCCTGCTCCACCACTGCTGCTGCCCCCATGTACAATGACTGAGGGAGCCGGGTGGGCAAAAGTGATGACAGATGGTGGGGGGCCAGGCTCTGGGGCAGGTGGGGGTCCAGGTGGCGGGCTGGCCGGCATCGCCACAGGGGCCGGTGTGTTGAGGCTTGGAGAAAGGGGGGCCTCGGGGGCTCCCTGGCTGTAGGTCTTGTAGGGCCGCTTGGCTGCCCGCATGGGGAGCAGGCGGTACAGCTTGAGGGTATTGAGCTTGGGCTTATAGCCTCCATTGGGCGTCTTCTCACTGGCCAGGAGGCTGGGGCTAATGCCGTGGAAGGCTCGCTGGTGGGTCTTCAGGTTATAGTAAGTGACAAAGGTCTCCCAGCAGAAGATGCACTGGTACCTGGGCCAGGGAACAGGGCAGGGACAGAGCCAGTTGAGCCAGGGGCCCTGAGGCTAGGGCCTTAGCTTCCCATTTTCTCTCCTGTCTCCGCTCAGACCTTGAACTGCCTCAGCCATCTGCTCACCTTTCTCTCATGCTGCTTGTCTCACCCCACCAGCCTCAGAAGGGACACCAGTCCTAGTTCAGTGTCCCCCACTGGCTGTGCAATGCCAGGCCTCAGCTGTTCCATCTGTGAACTGGGAATAATCACGTACCTTGCCTAACTCCCAAAGCCGCCTTCTGAAGCTCACCTGACAGATGGGGAAGTATCTTATCAACAGGGATACATTAGAACTGTAGATGGACATGCCTGTGCTTCCTATTGTCCTGCCCCATGAGACAACTTTCTGTTTCCTCCTTGGCCTTTTCCACATCACCAAGCCAGGGCGTGACACCTGGCGGTGCTAAGAAATAAACATCAGTGGGAAGAAACGGGGCTGGAGGGAGGCAGAAGGGTGAGTGACAGAAAGCAGATGAGCAGGGGCCAGTGGGTGAGCAGGCATCTGAGAATGGCTTTCTGGGCCCCATGCTCTGCCCATTCCCACCCTTGTCCATGTGGTCCCTGAGTGGACTAGGTCCCATGTGACCTCTCCACCCCTATCCACCCCCAGTCCCCGGACGTCCAGGGCACTCACCTGCGCTCCCCGGTGTGCCACACCTCGTGTTTGGTTCGGTACTCAGCCAGTGCGAACACCTTCTCGCAGTAGCGGCAGGGGTACTTCCTCCGCCATGAGTGTACATTGCTGTGCCGCTTTAGGCTGGACAGGGTCACGTAGGAACGCTCACAGGCCGCGCAGACATAGAGCACATGGCCGCCCACCACCTTCACCACATGCTCAGGACCACCTCGGAAGCCTACTGCTGGGGGTAGGGCCGAGGCGTCCACTCCTGCAGGGCCACTGGGGACAGAACTCCTGGCTCCCAGCCCTCCGGACCCCCGAGCGGTGGCCTCCCTCCGGCACTGGGCCTCATGGGTCTGCAGCCGCTTGGGATGGATGAAGCTTTTCCCACATCGGGGGCAGGGAAGGGGCCGCCGGGACAAGGCAGGCTGTGAGTCAGGGCCCTGGGCCTCAGCCCTGTCCCCCTCCCACTCCCCGGCTGGCCTAGGCCCAGGCCCAAAGCTGTCCTCCTCAGGCTGTGAGGTGGCCATGGGAGCTGGAGCAGGAGGCACCCAGGCATCACCCCCCTCCCCTAGGCCCTGCAGGCGGGAGATGCCCAGACGCCTTCCCAGAGCGCCGATCTCCGCCACAGCTGCCCCGTCCCCTCCACCACCAGGCAGTGCCAGCCGGGCACTGTAGATGAAATTGAGGACATCAGAGAAGGCAGCTGCTGGGACCCCTGGCAGCTCCAGGACCCGAGGTGGGGATAAAGCTGAAGGTGAGGCTGGAGAGGGAGAGGAGGAGGAGGAGGAGGAAGAAGAGGAAGAGGAGGAGGAAGAGGAGGAGGAGGAGGCTGCTGTGGTGGTGGTGGGGTTGGGGGCTGAGCCCCCAGTGATGGGTGGGATGGGCAGTGGAGCTGAAGCCAGCAGGGCCTCTCTGAAGAAGGGACTAGAAGCAGCCAGGACGCTGCGGTGAGCGGGGAACTTGGTGTCTCCGGCTATGAGGGTGACGTCACAGAAGAGGCCGCGAAGCCGCTGTTCATTGAGCTGGCGCAGAACGGCGGGGGCATGGGACGGGTCTGTCACCTCTGCTGGGGGTGGCATGGCGCCAGCCTAGATGGAGAAGAGGCCAGGGGAGGATCTCAGAGGCTGGGCAGAGGGCGGGGGGCTTTCAAGTCAGAGGTGAGCTGGGCAGGGGTTGGAGGCTGTTGGCCAGAGGCTGGTGGAAGGCTGACCGACTTCTGATCATGGAAGTGAGGGGTTAACCTTAGCCACCCCACGTCCGGCCAGCATCCAACACCCCTCTGTCAGACATCTGGGGCTGAAAGAGGCCAGGGATTCCTCAGGTCTTGATGAAGGTCAGGGGTCAAGACTTCCAAGTCACAGACTAGCGGGGGGAGCAATGGACACCTCTCTCCCACTGGGAGGGGGAGGGAGCCCCCACAGCTGATGGCCATTTCCCAGGCCTCCTCAGCCTGGAGGACATGGCTGCTTTGCTCACCTGCAGCCTCAGGCCTAGTCTCCCTCGCAGCAGACCTCTCGCCCGTCTCACCTGAGAGCACAGCCAACATGGAGTGGAGCGGAGGTGGCTCAGTGAGTCCCTTCTGCCGTGTCTCTTCCCTCTGTGGAGAAACAGAAACTGCGTCCTCGGAAAGGGAACTGGGTGGGAGGCTGACCCAGGAGGTGGGGAGTAGTGCCGCATGCAGGGCCAGAGGGGCCTGGGCAGCTCTAGAGACCCTGACCCTCTTGGGAGCCCATCAGATTACTTGCTCAGTGGCCTCTAATCGGACCTAGGATGTCACAGATTATTGCAAAGCCTGTTCCGGTGGCCCCCAGAAGTACAGGAATAAGATAATTTGCATATTCCCAATTTGCCTCAAAACAATCTAGCGACATCGGTTCAATCCTGTAGGTCCCGGGAAGCCTGCTGGATCAGTCTCAAGTCCCTTGAGCCCAATCTTTGGGACTCGAAGGAAATCAAAGATTTGCATGTTGTCTTTCATTATAATAGTCTTATTTACACATATCAAAATAGATTTGTTTGAGCTTTTTCATTGGACCAAGCTGCTAGATATACAAATTAGCAGAGGACTTCATCACATAAATCTTAGAGAGGGTTTCTAGGTGCCAGGGGACCACTGAAGACCACCGTCTCGAGCACACGCACCAGCTTGCTTCAATCTCTGGGAAGGCCACCAGACTGGAAGTGAGGAAGCTTGGGTCCCCCTCCTTACTCTGAGAGGTGGTGGCTTTGGGCCTTTGGCTTAAAAAAAAAAAGTGGGGGTGGGGCAGGGAAGGCAATCTCTACCTCACCTCTTGCTGGGAGGCTCATTCAAAAGGAATAGCAGGTAACCCAAATGTGAGCCGTGGCGGTCACTGCCCGCAAGGCAACTCACAGCCTCAGCTTTGGGGGCTCAATTTTCAGTTGAAGATCTGAGTTCCAGAGCCATAGAGTAACTTAGCCAAAGACACACAGAGCTGGTCATAACAGGTGGGGCCTGTTCACAGACCAGGCCTGCTGACCTGAGGGCAGAGCTCTCAGCCCCTCTTGTCCACCCTCCACAAAGCCTGGGGGCCCTCCCCTTCCACACGCCCGGGGTCACACATGACCTCCGAGGTGTCCTGCGTCAGGAGTTCCTCATACAATTCCCCCCCCACCAAATGCTCTCTTCCTATATATTACTCATACTGTCTGGACTAAGAGGCCTTCTCTCTTCAGCCAAAAGGCGGCCCTCAGTCCTCTCCTGGCGGAGGAGGTAAACAGGGATGAGAATCAAAGGTTCTCACAGCCCCGAGTGCCAGGGACAAACCTAGGTCAACTGCTGCCCCATCAGTTGATGGACTGCAGGTGGGTCAGGAATCCAGGGGAAGGATTCCTGGGCTGGTGTTCACGTCTGTTTGCAAAATGGGGAAAGAGAACAAGGTCTCCTCCTCCCTTCTGTGACAACCACCAGCCAACAGGGACCCCCAAGAGTCGGTGCTTCACTGGCATTACCTCATTTGCTCCTCATCACGACCCTAAAATGTAGCAGTTAGCTTCACTTTAAGTGACAGGCAGGGACTTCACTGGTGGGGCAGTGGATGAGAATCTGCCTGCCACCGCAGGGGACACAGGTTCAATCTCTGGTTTGGGAAGACTTCACATGCCAAGGAGCAATTAAGCCCGAACACCCTAGAGCCTGTGCTCTACAAGAAAAGCCACTGCAATGAGAAGCCCGTGCACCACAAGGAAGAGTAGCCCCCGCTTGCCGCAACTAGAGATATATGATCAGTTAGTCGCAGGGCTGGGATCTGTTTGGCTCCAAAGCCTTCATTCTTGATTATACCACATCAGGATGAAGGACATGTTTACAGCTGTGATAACTGTGATATAATAAGAAATTAAGTTGACCCTTGAACAGCACGGGTTTGAACTGCATAGGTCCACTTCTATGTGGACTTTTTTTCAATAGTAAATACTACAGTACTACAAGATCTGAGGTTGGTTGAATCTGAGAATGCAGAAGAACCTTGGATACGGACGGCCAACTGTAAGGCTATACTTAGATTTTCCACTGGGTAGAGTGTCTGTGCCCCTAACCCCTACATTGTTCAAGGGTCAAGTATAATACATTTGGTCCTGGTTGCCATTCTTTTTATTTTTTAAAAAATATATTTGGCTTTGCTGGGTCTTAGTTACGGCATTTGGAATCTTTTAGGTGCAGCTTGTGGGATCTAGTTCCCTGACCAGGGATCAAACCTGGGTCCCCTGCATTGAGAGTGTGCAATCTCAGTCACTGGACTGCCAGGAAGTCCCCTTTGTCCCCATTCTTGACACAGAGCTCCTAAAACTCTTGTAATTTCCCAAGTGATAGTAGTGCTGTTGTTGTTTAGTTGTTCAGTCGTGTCTGACTCTTTGTGACGTGAACTGTAGCCCACCAGGCTCCTCTGTTCATGGGATTTTCCAGGCAAGGATACTAGACTGCCATTTCCTTCTCCAGATAGGGGTGCTGGGGCATCTTATTCCAACATTTGACCCCAGTTCCTAACATCAAGCTCCTAAACTGCTTGGAATTTCCTGGGTGACAGGAGTGTCTCTTTTTCTAAAGAGGGACTCTCCATGGGGTCCTGGATGGGGGCTGGTCACCAGAAAGGCCAAGCCATGATGAGAAGTTTGGAACTTTCAGCCCCAGCCCCCATTGCCTCTGGGGAGAGGAGAGGGCCTGGAGACTGAGTTAATAATTGATCATGCCTATGTGATGAGGCCTCCATAAAACCCCCTAAACTATGGGGTTCAGAGAGCTTCCAGTTCCTAAACACATCTCCATAGTGAGAGGGTGGCACAGCCCAGCTTTGTGGATACAGAAGCTCCTGCAGTCAGGACTCTTCCAGACCTCTTCATCTGGCTATTATCATATCCTTTATTATATGATAAGCCAATAAACACAAGTATTTCCCTCAGTTCTATAAGCCATACTAGCAAATTATCAAATCTGAGGAGGCAGGTCGTAAGCAAGCCTGATTCTTGCTGGTCAGTCAGAAGTACAGGAGGTCTGGGGAATTCCCTGGTGGTCCAGTGGTTAGGACTCTGAGCTTCCACTGCAGTGGACATGGGTTCAATCCCTGGTCTGGAAACTAAGATCCCACACACAGCGTGGTGTGGCCAAAAGAAAGTAAATAAAAATTTTTAAAAGCTGTGAAAAAAAAAAGAAAGAAGTACAGGAGGTCTGGGCTTGCAAACTGGTATCTCAAGTGGGGGCAGTCTTGTGGGACTGAGCCCTTAACCTGTGGAATCTGATGCTATCTCCAGGCAGATAATATCAGAATTGAATTGAATTGTAGGACACACAGCTAGTATCAGAGAATTGGCCGGTGTGGGGGAAGAAACTCCACGTTTGGTGTCAGAAGTGTTGTAAGTAGTGTGTATAGGATAACAGTTCTGTTTTTCTTGAAACAGCACCCACTAGGGCTCCCCACCAGTCCATCTAGGATCTTTGTGAAAATTAGAGGAAGGGGGAAAAATAGAGGAAAGGCCTCTTCAAGGTAGAAGCTCTGCACAGGTGAGCAAAGAAAAGGTTTGATTCCAGCCCCTACTCACCCCTTGACCAGGCCTGCCCACCTGCACAGCCATATGGGCTTGGTACCTACCAAGGCGTGGTTGACTGCCAAGATATATGGACAAGGCCTATCCAGGCTTTTCAGAACCACAGAGGTCCAAGGCTGTCCTGGTCCTTGGAGATCACCTAGAACCATCATCGTCATGATACTTGGAGCTGCCGTTGAGGAGATAAACATTATGTGTCAAATCTGACGCTAAGCATTTTATCTGCATCATCTCATTTTAGCACTCAAAAGGACCACAGGGAGGCAGGGGCTAGTGTCAACCCCATTGTACAGATGAGGAAACTGAGGCTTTAAATACTCTAGACGCCATACTTGCAGGCAGAGGGAATGTAGTGGCGGGGTGATTTGTCTCTGGTCTCTCTCCTAACCAAACGGGGTCTGGATCCGGCTCTCCTGAGTTCAACTGCCCCACCACTGGCCGCTGCCCTGCTGGGGTTTATAGGAGGTAGAGCAGACACTGGTTATGGGACCCTGGGCAAATTACTTCACCTCTTGGTATGTCAGTTTCCTTGTCTACGAGCTGGGGATAATGAAGTACGCCCACTATGTAGGGCTGTAGAGAATAACAAGCTGATGACCGGCTGTACCTAGAAGAGTGCCGGGCACGCAGCAGATGCTCAGGAAGTGCTAGCTCTTATTATCATCTTGGAACTCAGTCCCGGAAAATGGTGGGGGGAAGTGGTGAAGAAAAAGGGGCAGAAATCAGGCTTCATGGTAGGTCTGATGGCTCTGTGGTTTTAGTTTTTTTATGTTTTCACCGTTTCTCTTCTCTTAACTGGCTGTGTGATCTTAGAGGTGTGACTGAGGTGGGGATGTGAGCACCGCCACCAGATACACTCCACCTCCGGCTGTTCCCTGTGCCTGGAACATTCTCTCCTCATGCAGCCTCACGCCTTGCTGTCCCACCTCCTTTCAGCTTTGACTCAAAAGTCACCTTCCTCCAAGGCCCTCCCTGGCTGCCCTGTACCTCCCCAAGCTTCTCATCCCCCTCCCCTACTTTATTTTCCTCCTTGGCATTTACTAAGACTACTGCTCTTTCATCTCTAGAAGGCAAGCTCCAGGGGACCGATGGATTTTTGTCTGCTTTGTCCACTGCTACGTCTAGTACTTAGAACAGTGCCTGATACATGGTGGGAGGATTCAGAACATTTTGGGTAAATGAATGAACCTGCCTTCTTAAAGCCTGCTTGGACTGTGTCCACCTTTAGGAAGGACACCATCCTCAGGCCAGGACTGAGTTGGCCAGGAGCTGGGGGTGGCGAGTGTAACTTGACCGCTTCAGGGGCACTCATGTTTTGCCTAATACACCTCCAAGGCTTTATTTTTTATTTATCTATGTTTTTTACCCCAAAGGCTTTACATGCATTGCCTCATTTAATGGTTTCCTCAGCCACTCCAAGTTGGCATTTACATTATCCAAGTTTTACAAGTGAGGAAACTGAGGCTCATAGAGGGATTTACCTTGCTCAAGGTCACACAGCTTGTGAACAGCAGGGTCAGAATTCACATCCAGGCCTGTGTGAACCCAGATGCTGGGTCCTCCCTTCTGCCACACCACCGGGTCCTGCCTGAAGGGGGCTGGGGCCGGCTAGCAGGCTGCCAGAACCATCACACACACACACACACACACACACACACACACACACAGAGGCTGCCAGAACCATCTCTCTCTCACACACACACACACACACACACACACACACACACACACACACGAGCTCATGTGCTAAAGGCTAACTGTGTCAAGTTTGACTCCTCCCTTGCCCTTGCTCCCCACGTCTAGCCGTCACCAAGTCTGGTCAGATCTGCAGCCTAGCTTGGGAATGGTTCTGGAAGCTTTCCCTCTACCCTACCTCTGGCCCCCAAACTAGCTCAAGGCCTTGTTAACAGTCTCATGGTTCAAGGCAAGGGCTCGCAGCTAGTCCCCTGCTTCCGGTCTTAGCATCTACCATCCAGGCTTCCTCTCACTGAGAATCAATAGCCCTGAAGCAGCTCAGGCATTGTCACTCCTGGGCTCTGAACCCCTCTCTAGCCTCCACTCCAGAATAAAGCTCAAATTCACCAGCCGGGCATTCAAGTGTCCAGTCCCCATCTTCCTCTTTCCTCTTGCCTGGAGTGAATCTCCCCTCCAGCTTCCGCTGTGCTCTCCAGCCTCAGCACTTCCACACCTCCAGGCCTCTGCCTATGCTGGTTCTCCTGCCAGAAAGAAAAACTGCCCAGCCTCTTCTCCAAATACCTCCAAAATGTTGAAATTGACCTCAAATGCCACCTGTCTTGGTCCTCCCTGACCCTCAGAATAAGGACAATCTCTCCTTCACCCACTTCATCAACATTTTGTACCCGTGTGGCCAGCACCCAGCAGCGGATGCTAAGTTCTCCCTCCCAGGCAGGGACTCCCTGAATCACTGTTGAAACATACCAGTCTTCTGAAATGAATTATTGCAGGTGTTAAGTTCTGCAGAAATTGGGCAGAAGTGTGTGTGTGTATGTGGAGGGGGATGCATGGAGAAGCCCACCACAAGCTTCAGAAGGGCAGCAGGGGACAGCATATAAGAGCCCAGCATCTGGAGTCAGATTGCCTGGGTTCAAACCCAGCTTTACTTCTTACTAGCTAAATGGCTTTGGGCATATGACTTCTCTGGACCTCGGCTGTCTCATCTGAGAAAGAGAAGTAATTAGAACTCCCATTTTCATTCAGCATTGGGAAGACTAAATGAGTGATCATATGTAAAAGCATTAAGAACAGTGCCTAGTACACAGTAAGTGTTCAATAAGCGTTTCCTGCTGTTATTATTAACCAAGCCCCAAGAAGGGGCTCAGTGCTGGCAGAGGGCTGACAGTGGTTGGCACAGGCATAGTCCCCAAACTGTAGCTACTTTCCAGGTATGCTTCCCATGTGCTATGTACCTACAACCCTGTTGGAAGACGGACAGGGCAGGTGATTAGCCCCATTTTACAGATGAGGAACTGAGGGTCACTTAGAGAAAGTGCTGGCGAGGAAGTGGTAGGGCCTGAACGCCTCGATTCTCATCTAGGCCTCCTTCCCCTCCACCAGGCCATGGTGCACCTGTTGTGCAGGCCTGACACAGCAGCCAGCACACCCCCGGGCAGGGGGCCTAGCCATAGCGTCCACCCAGCCCCCATGCACATACCCCCTCCCAGCCAGGCCGGGCACAGACCACAGGGTGTGCACACTTAGAAAACACAGACACACGTACACACACCCCTACAGAAGGGCCAGGGCCCCAGAGGTGAGGAAAACCTGTTCTGAGGAATCTGCCTAGCGAGCAAATTCTGTTTCCAGACCCTTCCACAGTTGCAGGAGTGGCCTAGTGTGCGTCACAGAAGAGACGGAAAAGCAGAGATACCAGCAAGGGGGACAGAGAGAGGGTGAAGCAGGAGGAGGAGACTGAAAACTTCGTGTTTCTTTTTTCCATTTCAGTGACAAGAGTCACACCCGGCCTTTACGTAAACATGGCCAAGGAGCCACTCTGTCCAAGCTCAGTTTCCTTGCAGCCGCCAGGCCTCTCCTCCCGGTGACCCTGACGTGCTGGGCGGGCCGGCGAGGGGCAAGCACGCAGACCCTGCACGGACTAGCCACCCGACAACACCCAGGCCTCCCGCCTGCTGCCCTTGCTCTGCCCCATATTTATCTCCCCGCCTTCTTCATAACACATACCCAGAGTAGCCCCACACAGCCACTTCAACACGCAGGAGCCGGCACGCACACACAGCTCGCGGTTGATCTCTGGAGTCTGAGGCCCACATTGCCCTTGTCACGCCACCTCCCTCCCCACAAGTGTTTTCTGACCAGCTTGCCTCCCGGCCCGACAGCACGAAAGGCTCCCACAAACAACGTCACAAAAGAATCCCGTAGGGAATGTTGCAAACACACAACCTTCCCCTCGCTCGGCTGCCCATGATCCCATAAACACAACCTGCACATTCCACCCAGAACCCCAGGCACCAGTACCAGCTGCCCCACGGGTACCTGAGACACACCCTGGGGGTTCTCACTTCCCACAGGGCCTGCAGGACCCGAGTTCTAGATATGCACCCCCCCTTCCATGCCACCCGATCGTCACAAGGACCCACAAACCCGTCCAGTAGGCCATCTTCGCCAAGACTGGACCACACCTCAGCAGGGCCGCAGAAACCGGACAGGACCCAACACCTTCTGACTCAAGGGTACACAACTGCCCCCTCCAACTGAGCACACACACCCAGCACTCGGGTGTCCTCCACAGCACTTACCCCTCACCAGCTCTGCAGAAAACAACAGTTCACAAATAGTTCATGTGTGCAGGACCAGACACATATGTGCAAGAAAACACACCCCGATATGAAACATAAATAAAACCCCACACCTAACAAACTCCGCAGGTATTGTGCGCAGCTTCAAATGCGGACCTGTCACCCAGAGCCACGGGGCCACATCTTGTCATTCTGCCTCACAACACTGGATACCCTTCCATCTGGCTTTGTGTCCCCATGGCCTGGGAGGGCCCTGCTGGACCCCTGGCTGCCAGACCAGCAAACAGTGGTGATCAGGAGAGGTTTACCTTGCCCCACAACACAGCAGGAGACACACAAGCTCCAGGACTCGCAGCCACAACTCTGCCCCGACGGCGCAGCGGCTCCGGGGCCCCTGTTCGCCCTGCGCACCCCGCACACCCCAACTCTGGGGCGCTCGGCGGCCCACCCCTCCCCCCTTCTGCCTAGCTCCTACGCCATCGCCCTCCCAGCAGCTTGCAGCGCCGGCCCGGGCTCACACCAGCCCCACCCCACCCCCAACCTGCCCCACGGGGGGGAGGGGGACACCGGGCTGCAGAATTAACCCTTCAAGTGGGGAGTGAGCGCGGCCCTTTCCAAGTCCCCAGGCGATCGCACCCCCCCCCCCGCCCCGCCCCGACCGCCGCCGAGTCGGACGCCGTACCCGGGCCCCCTTAGTCGCCCCCCAGCGCCGTGCGCGCCTGGAGGCGGGGCCAGACTCAGCCCCCGACCCCTGAGCCCCCAGGTCAACCCCAAAGGGGAGCGGTCGCGGCTCGGGGCGCGGCTCGGGCCCCCGCGGCACCGGGCAGCGGGGAGGGGGCCCGGCTGTTGGCTCCGGTCCGCCCTGGCCCTGCCCGGTTCGCCCTGGGGCCCACCTGACTGCGATGGCGCGCGCGTCCGCCAGGCCCGGCTCATCACCGTGGCCGCCCCCGGCCGCTCCGGTTTCGCCCGCCTCCAGCTCCGGCTCCGGCTCCGGCCCCGGCCCCCCCCAGCGCCCGGCCCCGGCCCGTCCCCGCCGCCGCCGCCGCCGCTGACATCATCGGCTCCCCCCGCCCCGGTCCTACCCCCACCCCCCACCCCCGGAAACAGTACCCCCCCAGCGCCGCCGCCGCCGCTGCCGCTGAGAGGAGGCCGGCGCAGCGCAGCCGGCACAGACACCAGGCTCCTGGCTCGGGCTTGGGGCGCCAGCGCGCCCGACGGCCTGCGCCCGGACCGATCCTGAGAAGGGACCGGGGCCACGCAAGGCCGCCGGACGAGTGGTCACCAAACCGGGCTGCGGGCCTGACTGCAGCAGCAGGAGCGGCGCCGGGCCGCACGACCACCCACTCTGTGAGAAGGGGCTTACCCTCCCCTCCCGCCCCCTGCAGCGCTTCAGTCAGTGGTGCACACCGCCTAGAACATGCACACCTTCCTCTCCACAGGCACACAACGTGGCAGGCTCACAATCAGGCCCAGTGAGACCCGCAGACCCAGGCTCAACATACTCACACGGGCAGCCCTGGAAAAACACCCACACCCACTCCCTCTCCAGAAATGCACAGGGACCCCCCACCAGACCTACAGAACAGGTACACGTAAATGACTACCAGCGCAGAGGAACACACCCGCTTGCTATTTTGTTCCCAGAGACTGAAGCACCACATCCATGTACTCTGCCTAAATGCAGGGTCCTTGGTGTGGACCTCCCGGGGACAGCACCAACAACACCAGGTGGAAGCACACAGAGAAGAAACACATTCCTGAAACTCCAGAGGGACAGTCCCGAAGACTCCTCCCTGGTGTTCAAAAATTCAGAATGCAGGAGACGCGGAGGAGCTGGCCCTCAGAGGTGCTGTCCATAAAAGCTTTCTGAAACAGGGCAAGACAAATAAATTAACTAAAAACCAAAGACATCTCATCACAGACATGGTTGAAAAGAGGAAAAAAGGAGCCAGACAGACTTTGGAGTCACAGAGAAATAAAGCAGAGTTGGAAATGAGAAAATAGGCCCACTCCCACCTGAGGGAGGTTCCAGGGAAGAACCTCCACCCCCACCTCAGGAAGGTTCCAGGGAAGAACCCCTCCAACCAGGTCACAGTGGCTGGAGCTCTGAAGGGCCCAGGGTCCATGAGTCAGGAGGAGAGGAGGAAGTCCAAGGAAAGATGGTGAGTGTGGGGGGCAGGGGAGCAGAGCTCCCCTCCCTGTAGCTCCTGGCCGCTCCCTTTCCCCTCCTTCCCTGAGACTGCCCAGTTTTCCTAGACGCCCACAAGTGAAATTCATCACGGTGTTCCTAGATGTCCCTGGAACCTGTGACATCACATAGACACACAGCACCTGAGGCTGCCTCCCCTTCCTCAAACCAACAGAGCATCCCTGGGTCCTCTTTTTCTCCTCCCAGGAACAACTTACCCCGAGAAACACAATGCTCCAGGACTGCTCACTCCCTGCTTCCTGCTTTAGCGACTCAAGGCCCACACTGTACCACCTCATCCATCTTTCAGGCCCTGACTAGCTCCCAAGAGTTCCTCAGCAAGACAGCCTGCCCCTCTACTGTCCCACAGGGTCCCAGAGCTCAGCCTGGCATGTTCCCTGCCCCATGTCCCCTGGGCTATGGCTGCCCTAATGCCCGAGCTCCTTTCTCCCTAACAGGCTGGCAGTCACCCCTACTTCAACCTGCCTGACTTCACACAGCCATCACCGCCCTCCACTCTGCCCAGTCTCCCATCGCACAAGCGCTGCCGGCCCTCCGATGCCACCAAGGGCCTGCTCGTGGCCCTGCTGGGTGGGGGCCTAACTGCTGGCTTCGTGGGCCTCTTCTCCCGTATGGCTTACCAGGCTTCCCACTTTCCCTCGCTGGAGCTGCTCATCTGTCGATGCCTCTTCCACCTCCCCATTGCCCTGCTACTTAAACTGCGTGGTGACTCCCTCTTAGGACCTCCTGATGTCCGGGGCCGGGCCTGCCTCCACGCCCTGCTCAACGTCCTCAGCATCGGATGTGCCTACAGTGCAGTTCAGATGGTGCCCACCGGCAATGCTGCCACTGTCCGCAAAGGTTCTTCCACTGTCTGCTCTGCTCTCCTCGCCCTCTGCCTCAAGAGCCAGCGTCTCAGCGGCTATGACTGGTGTGGCTTGTTGGGCTGCACTCTGGGACTCATCATCATTGTGGCACCTGGACTAGGGACCTTGCAGGAGGGGACCACGGGCCTCTACACTGCTCTAGGCTATGTGCTTGCTTTCCTAGGTGGCATGGCACTGTCACTGAGGCTCGTGGTGTATCGCTCCCTGGACTTTCCCTCCTGCCTGCCAACAGTGGCCTTCCTGTTTGGTTTGGTGGGGCTGGTGGGCTCTGTGCCAGGCCTCTTTATGCTGCAGACTCCTGTGCTGCCCAAGGATCCTCTGAGTTGGAGCTGTGTGGGGGCAGTGGGGATCCTTGCCCTGGTCTCCTTTGTGTGTGTGAGTTATGCGGTCACTAAGGCCCACCCGGCCCTGGTGTGTGCCGTTCTGCACTCTGAGGTGGTGGTGGCCTTGATGCTGCAGTACTACATGCTCCATGAGACCTTGGCACTTTCTGACATCATAGGGGCAGGGGTCATTTTGGGCAGCATTGCCATTATCACTGCCCAGAACCTCAGCTGTGAGAGGGAAGGACAGGTGGAGGAGTGAGATCCAACTTGAGAGACTGGGGGTGGGGGGGCTGGGTAAATAGAAGGAAAAACTGGAATACAAACATGGGAGAACAAGTGACTAGGAAAGAACCACTGTGGGAGAGGGATACCCCTTCTAGTCAAGGATGACTTGGGGACTTCGTGGAGAGGAACTGCGAGAAGACTTGGAATAAGTCTGGAGACCAACATATTTGGAGTCTAGGCTGGGGCTTGAAGGGAAGCAGGAGGTCTGAGGAGCAGGTCCAAGGAAGGGGCTGAGTGCAGGCAGCGTTCCAAATGAACTGCGCTGGGGGAAGCGGATTGTGGCCTCTGAGCGGCTCAGGTCGGGGATCCAGAACCAGAACTCCATACAGCGCCCCATTAGAGGCCAGGAGATGCCCGCTCGTCCCAGGAGGCCGCTCGACAGCTATCAGCTACTTCCGGACCAGCAATCGGCCTCGCCATCTTGATCTGTTCTTGCATATTCAGGGAGATTACTGCATATTCATGACCAAGAATGGCCCCAGCACTCCCCCACTCCGGGAACCCACTTGGGAGGATCCGACCGGCCCCGCCTCCTTCATTATCGCGTCTCAGAACAGACCATTTTCCAGCATGGGGGGTTATATTAATGAGAAACTTTAGCTAAAGATAAAACCGCACGCCAAATTAGAATAAAACTGGCCTATATTTATCCTCGAATCTTTAAATCTTAAACCTCGGTGCTAGAGGGAGTAGCGAAGGGAGGCGGAGCGGTAAAAAAGTTCCCTTCCCCACTGTCATTTCAAAAGGTCACCCAGGCAGAAAGCTGAGGAGCGACGATCAACGACTCGAGCGCGCGCCCCGTGCACGCCGGCGCAGGCGGCCCCGTAGCGCAAAGGAGGGCGGGAAAGGAAGGGGCGGGGGAAGCTGGGGCGAATCTATAAAGGGCGTCATTCGGCCAGTTTTCTCCTCAGAAGCGCCGAGAGCGCGGCCGGGACGGTTGGAGAAGAAGGCGGCTCCCGGGAGGGGGAGAGACAAACTGCCGTAACCTCTGCCGTTCAGGAACCCGGTTACTTATTTATTCGTTTCCCTTTTTCTTCTTCTTCCCCCGAAACCTTTTCCTTTCCCTTCCTCTTTTTTTTCTTTTTGGGAGACGGAAAAAATCTCCGGAAAGACGGAGGAGAGCTCCTTTCACCCCTTTTCGTTTCCCCGCCTCCTTCCCTCCCCCACCTTTCCCTCCTCCGGCTTTTTCCTCCCAGCTCGGGGAGGTCCTTCCCGGCGGCCGCCCGGACGGGGTCTGAGCGCCTAGGTGGAGGCGGCGCAGGCTTTTTGTACTGAGGTTTGCGCCTGCGCAGCGCGCCTGCCTCCGCGATGCACGGGGGTGGCCCCCCCTCCGGGGACAGCGCATGCCCGCTGCGCACCATCAAGAGAGTGCAGTTCGGAGTCCTCAGTCCGGATGAACTGGTAAGCGGCTCTGCCCTCCCACTGCTCCTCCCTCCCGCGTCGCGGGCGGGGCTTGACGATAGCCGTGGAAACTTGGCGCTTCTCCTGCCCAAGGGGACCGGATGGGTTAGTGGCGCCAAGGCAGTGCTGGGTCCCGCCTCGGCTAGCCAGAGTTAAATTTTCCTAGGGGGTCAGCAAGCTTAGCGCTGTGTCCGAGCTGGGGGCCTGGCAACAGGAGGAGCTGAAGGGTGAGCAGGAGGGAGAGAAGGGGGGTGATTGGCTCCACACCGCAGTCAGCAACGTTAAATGAGATGACACGAATGCTAAGAGGCCTTTACAAGTTTGGATGAGAAATCGAGCCCCCCAATTTTTTTCCCTCTCCCTGCTATAAATATTAACTGAGTACCTGCTACGCGATAGGCAGAACAGACGCTGGGGATACAGAACTGAAAAAGACGAGGACCCTCCCTTCTAGAATCTAGAGCACTTTCTTTGAGAAGGGGCAGGGAAGACAGACAATAAACACGAATAAATGAACAAGATAATTCTGTTGAGGGCAAGTGCCTTGAATAAAGTGAAACGGTGTTATGCGATGGATAGTGAATGAGGTGAGGCTTCTTTAGATGGGGTGGTGTCAGGATCTGGAAAGGCTTGTCTGAGATGACATTACCCGAGTAATAAGAAGCAGCCAGTCTCCTAGGCCATAGGTTCTCGGACAAGAGCTTTTCAGGCAGAAGAAAGAGTAAATGCAAAGGGCCTGAGGGAGGGTGTGCCCTGGAAGCTGAAAAGTGACCAGGGTGGCTGGGGTTTAGTGGTGAGGAGAGTATTATTAAAACATTGCTGGAGACGCATGAGGTGGGGCAGGCCAGGTGGGATGTTGTAAATCATGGTAAGGAATCCGGATTTCATTCTATTTTCAATAGGAAGCCATTGGAGAATTAAAAGCAGGAGAGTGATATCAAATTTACATTTAAAAAAAATGACTACTTTGATTGTTCTATGAAGAACTGACTGGGGAGGAGGACTAAGAGTGGAAGCAGGAGGGACCAGGGAGGAGGGAGGGCTATGGGCGAATCAAACTCCTTTGTGGAATGAACTGGAGGAAGCCAGTGAGCTGGAAAGAATGAATTGAATATCTCTGTTTGTGGATGGAGACAATTTTGCTAGAGGCGGGGGCTCAGCTATAGGAAAGTTGTGTCAGGAATTAGAACTTTTGAACTCAGACCACACAGAATAAATTCCAGATGGAGTGAGGTTGACGTCTAAAAAGCAAAACTATAAAGCACTCAGGAGCAGGCAGTGGCAACCCACTCCAGTACTCTTGCCTGAAAAATCCCGTGGACGGGAGGAACCTGGTAGGTTGCAGTCCATGGGGTTGCCCAGAGTCAGACACGATTGAAGCGACTTAACAGCAGCAGCCGCATAAAGCACTCAAAAAGTATAGACAGCTTTTGGAGGCTGATACCAGGGGAAAAACCCTTAGTAGGAATGAGTGAATTATGGGTAGATTTTATTGAGTACCTGTTATATGACAGGCACCCAGCTAAGCATTTTATCTACAAAGAAGAGCAAGGCAAACTTCACTATATAAAAATAAGAGCCACTTCTGTTTGTCAGCGACACCATGAATAGCTGAAAAAAAGATGGGGAAACCATATTTGCAACGTGACAGACAAGGTTAGGTTTCTTAATGTATAAAGAACACTTAGAAATCAGGAAGGCACAAATCTAGATAAGAGGATCAAGGATACAAATAGGCAGTGCGTAGAAGTACTACAAATGGCCAATAGAAATATTCAACTTACTAATGAAAATATGCAAATTAAACACAGACTCTCTTTTTCTTATCTGATTTTTCCCTGTTGACAAAAGTACTGGGAAATAGGCATGCTTACGCAATTTTTGGTAGGGATAGATTGGTGTATAGTCTTCTTGGAGGACAGTCTGACAGTATGGATTATTTAATATGCATATTATTTGGCCCAGTGCTGCACTTCTAAAAATTTATCCTTAAATAAAAGACTATTAATGTTTCTCCTCAAGTATGCCCCTCCTCCAGTCTTGCCTGGTTCAGCAAGCAAGGGAGGGCTCCACAGTGCATCCAGTGGCTCCGGCCCTAAACCCAAAAGCCATCTTTTTGACTCTTCCCTTTCTCCCAGCCTCTGCTCAGTCTATCTGCCAGTCTGTTGGCTCTGCCTTTCAAAATGTGGTGGAATCCAGTCATTTATGACTGGCTCAGCCACCATGGTTAGCCCCACCATTGTCTTTCCCATGGGATACCACGTTAGTCCCAGACTGTAGTTTTTTCTGTTAAGAGTTTGCAGAGCAGCTAGAGAGATCTTTTAATCATATCTCTCCCCTGCATGGAATTCTCTTCAAAGGATCCAGACTCCTTACTCTGTTCTGTGAGGTCCTGTGCTTTCTGACCCCTGCTGACCTCTCTATCTCATTCCCAATCTCCTTTTTGCTCTTTAACTTCCCTGACCTGCTGTTTGATCCAGAACTAGGAGCTCATTCTGCCTCAGGGATTTTATTATTCACTGTTCCTGCTGCTTAGAAAAACATTGCTCACACCTCTGCAGGTCTGTTCCTTTATGTCAGTATGTTTTCTGCTCAGATGTCGTATCATTAGCTGCTGTTTCCAACCACCCTATTTAAGGAGCATCTTTTTGCATTCTCTAACCCCCAGTCTTGACTTTATTTTACTTCATAGCCGGTCAGTACTTGAAAGAATTATTTTTTTTGTTTCTTACTTTCTGAATAGAATGTAAATTTCATGTAGGACTTTGTTATTCACCTCTCTTCCTCCAGCATCTCAAATAGTGCCTGGCACATAATAGGCATGTAGTAAAAGTTACTCGAATAAATGTGTGAACAAATAGTTGGACAGGTACATAAAAATACACATAGAAGGATTTTTACTGCAACATTGTTTGTAAATGATAGTTTGAAATTATAAATCACGTAAGTATTTACTAATAGGAATTCTATTTAATAACACAGGGTTTATTATAATAGAATAAGACCTTCTTAATAGGTTAAGTCCCCTGACTCCCTGTTCTCAAACTCCTGAGGCACTGCAGCACCCACAGGGTGGGAGATTTTTAAATTTTCAGGAGAAGCACAGCTCATCTGCCTGATGCCCTGGGAACCACTCGATTGGGCAGCTTTCTTTTCAGCATTAGATGGCGCCAGATCCCTTTCGATGACGTCATATCTTTGTAAAGCTGGGGTTTTAGCAGTTGCTAAATACTGGGCAAGAATCAGTGTAGAACCAGAGATAAGAGAGGTGTTGTCCTGTCTGATTCTAAGATTTGAGAAGTGCGGTGCGCAACAGGTGTCATAAGTAATTGTAGTTATTCTGGATAAGTAAAAATGTTATTTTTATTTTAGTATATTAAAATAATAGTTGTCTCAGTTTTTGTGTATTGTTTTTTCAAAGGGCTGTTAAATTGCTCTCATGTAAATTGTTACTAGGTGGTTTGGATCCAGGTGTTTAACAAGTGGATCTCTTTTGGCTGTGAGAGGTAGTGAGTGAGGCAGTAAGGGCATTGTGAACCGCTAAAGTTTAGGAATCTGGAAAAAGGAAAAGGTTCCTCAACAGTATGCAGAATGAGGCTCCATTTATGGAAGAATGGGAATATATTTGCATTTTTTGAAAAGCATGGAAGGCTGTTAATAAAATTTCACAGGCATCATCTCTGGTGTGTAGGGTTTTGCAAGACTGATTTTGGTCTGCAAGGCTTACCGGCTTACCGTTTATATCATGCTTCCTGTTAGAGGGAATAATGAAGTTCCACTTAGGCCTGGAGAAGCCTCTTGGGGCACAGACAGTATTAAAGGTAAAATATTTTCCAGACCTCTTGAGAGTAGTGTATGTGTTGAAATAGGGCTCTTAGGTTGACTGTAAGACACAACAGTTGTCTTCGCTGTTTGAAGAAGGTTTTGGCTATTGCCAAGTGAGGGGAAGGAAGCAAGGAGGGTTGCTGCTGAGTCTTTATGCAAAGCTTGTACAGAGTCAGGGGAAGTGGGCTCCTGATTACATTTGAAGGCGTTGGCCCGGTTCATTAAAAGCAGTTGTCCACCATGGAAAGCATAACTCAATTTGTTTATACTCCAACTTATTTAAGGAAGAATTTAAATAACTCAGTGAGGGGTTTTCTATATATGCAGCAGGTATTCACTGAGCCCCTACCCTGTGCTGGTTACTTTACTAAACAAATGAAACATGATCCTTGCCCTCAAGGATTACAGTCCAGTGGGAGAGACAGATGTGTAAACAAGTAATTAATGTTGGGCTGAGAACTTTGCTGGGGTATAGATAAGGGTAGGAAGAGTTGAGAATGGTCTATAAAGAGGTGACATTTGAACTGGGCCTTGAAAATAAGTTTGCTGGGAAGGAGAGCATGTGAAAAAAAGGAATTTTGAGAAATCTATTGTAGTTGGAGCAGAAGTATTGAGCCCTTGGAAATCAAACCTTTACCATGTGGGCAGTGTGAACCAATAGATGAAGGATTGGGGGCTGAAGTATTTTGTGTGTAATCCAAAATATAACTTAGGTAGAGGGGTTAGTCCAGAACATTCCAGGACAGCCCCTGGCCCACTCTCAATGCCTGGAAGCAGAGGGAGTCTTGAGAAAGTGGCTGGTTTGGTGAGCATGGACTTGGAGCAGAGGGACATGAAAAGCCTTGAGTGTGATTTCCTTTAGGCCTGTCTCTAGTGACTTCTGGAAGCCAGATTCAGGCCTGCTCCTGCTTCATTGTGTTTCATTCAAGGTAAGCAAACTCTTCTGTTGTGCTTCTCACGAGACACGATGCAGCTGATGGGGTCTGGCTTCATGAATTTAGTCACCACAGGACCTGTCTCCCTGAGGTTTCATCGGGTCATCTGGATGAACATTGTAGATGTTTAGAACCTCTTAGCCCTGTATCTGTAGACCACTACCCAGCAGTGGCTAATCAGATTTCATTATGAGAGGATCATTGGTTTGACTGTAAAGGGACAACCGTTTTCTTTTCAAGTTCTTTGAGGGCACCTCCCTGCAGTGGAGGGTCCTAAGCAGTTTAGTTCAGTTTCGCATGATCCAGGATAATAGAGGAATGCTACCTGCACAAGAGATGCTTAGAATCTATGAGGAAGACAAACCCCAATAGATAACTTCATTGTGTTATGAGATGTGCAGTGATGGAGGGGTGTGAAAGCATGAGAGGGGCACCAGTCTGCCTGGGGAGGCTGTGTAAAGGCTTTCTGGAAGAAGTAGTGCCTGAGCTGAGTCTTTTATTTTTTTAATTATTTCTTTTTGGTCTTTGTTGCAGTGCACGGGCTTAGTTGCCCGGCAGCATGTGGGATCTTAGTTCCCCAACCAGGGATTGAACCCGTGATCCCTGCATTGGAAGATGAATTCTTAACCACTGGACTACCAGGAAAGTCCCTGTATCATATTTTAGCTTCCACATATAAGTGATATCATATGGTATTTGTCTTTCTGTGTTTGACTTACTTCACTTGATATGATTATCTTTAGGTCCACTCATGTTACTGCAGATGGAATTATTTCATTTTTTCATAACTTAGTAATATTCCATTATATATATGTACCACATCTTTTTTAACCATTTATCTGTTGATGAGCATTTAGGTTGTCTTTGCTGTTGTGAATCGTGCTCTGGGTGTCCTTGAGTTTAACTAATTGTTTCCACTGCAGTACTGTAGGATGATGAGCATATGTTTGGAATCAGAGAGAGCTGGATTTGACTTCTGCTGGTTCCTTGAGATTGAGGCCTTGGGCAGTCACTTTATATAGCCTCAGGTTTCTCATGTCAAAGAGAAAGGAATTCACTTACAGCAGGTTAGTGGTTAGGGTTAGCGAAACAAGGTACATTAGGTATGTTTAGTGCCTGGCATGAAGTTGACACTCAAAATAGAAGCTTTTATTAAATTCTTCTGAGTTCTTCTCTCTGGAAGTTTACTGGACCAAAGCTTAACTAATTTTAAAGTTTCTGGTTTTCAGTGTGTGAAAAGATGCCATGGGTTTCCTTGAACAGCTCAGAGCAGAAGTCTCTTCTCCAACTTGTACCTATTTCTGAACTCTGCCTTCTCTCCCTTTCCTCCACTGAATTGGTCCCATTGAGTCCTGGCTGTACCTTCCCCAAGAGTCTCACCAAGGGCCAAAACCCTCAAGTCATCTCTTGAGGCTCCAGGGTTCACCCTGAAAATTTTCTGTGCTCCAAATAATTTTCACCAACCTTTTGTTCTAGCGCCCCCTTCTTCTGTCTTATCCTAAAATGTCTGAACATAGAAGGGATTCAGGCTGACCCAAGCCCTTGAGAAAGAGAAGGTGACAAGGATATAGACAAAGAGTGCCTAACTTTAGGAGGTAAGGTTAGAGTTGACAAGGCATGTCTTGGGGCAGCACACCTGGGCTGTCAAGGTGTAGGTGACCGTATGGGGAAGTTCCTGCCAGGGAGCCCAATTCTGGCCTTGATTTCAGCTTTGGGAAAGAAACAAGGCATTGATTTTTTTCCTTTTCTTCCCCCGCCTTGAAACAGCTTTATTTCTTTTGCGGTTAAATTCTATGGATGATAGTGGCCTAGAATTCAACCCAGAGGAATGAATAGTGTGTGTGGAGCCCATAGCTGCCCACACACTAAGTCTGCATGCCCTGTCTCACTCAGAAGGTGACTGGAATGAGCTTTTGACCTATAGTATTTGATTTTGGCATTTTCAGAATCAAATATCACACACACTGACCTCCCACTCCTCTCACTCCAAGCTAAACCTGCTTAGCTCTTTTGTAAGTAGTTTGGGGGTCCTTTGAGGCCTCAGTATAGAGCTCCCCAGCCATGAAGTCTGAAAACTAGGGATTCAGTTTAGTATTGGCCTTTCTTTTCCACAGAAACGAATGTCTGTGACTGAGGGTGGTATCAAATACCCGGAGACGACCGAGGGAGGCCGCCCCAAGCTCGGGGGGCTGATGGATCCGAGGCAGGGGGTGATTGAGAGGACGGGCCGCTGCCAAACCTGTGCAGGTGAGCACTGGGGGAGGGGGGCTGGCGTGGACCCTAGAGGAAGGGAGAGGCTTGACCTCACAGAGAACTGGGACTGAGGGTGGAAGCCCAGAGACCTGGTCTCTGAGGTGAGTGCTGGAAGGAACATGTCATGTGTGTTTTCCCACAGGAAACATGACAGAGTGTCCTGGCCACTTTGGCCACATTGAGCTGGCCAAGCCTGTGTTCCATGTTGGCTTCCTGGTCAAGACAATGAAAGTTTTGCGCTGTGTCTGCTTCTTCTGCTCCAAGTTGCTTGTGGACTCTGTGAGTGGGAGAGAGGCTCTGGCCTGGGGGAAGGGTTGCTGGGGGGATGGTGAGGAGGCAGGGGAGCAGCCCCAACTGACCCCACTCTGTCTTCTCTGTTCCCAGAACAACCCGAAGATCAAGGACATCTTGGCTAAGTCCAAGGGGCAGCCCAAGAAGCGGCTCACACACGTCTATGACCTCTGCAAGGGCAAAAACATCTGCGAGGGTGGGGAGGAGATGGACAACAAGTTTGGTGTAGAGCAGCCTGAGGGCGATGAAGATTTGACCAAAGAAAAGGTAGCTGGGGATGCCCAGACTGTTGGGAGCAGGTGAGGGGCAGAGTGGTCTTGGAGGGAGAAAGGGGAGAAGGCAGCAGAAGCGGCAGGACCTGAAGGTCACAGAAGAGTGAGGGGCTGGCCAACCCACCCTCTGGGCTCTGATGGCCTCTCTGTCCCATTGGTAGGGCCACGGTGGCTGTGGACGGTACCAGCCCCGGATCCGGCGCTCCGGCCTGGAGCTATACGCAGAATGGAAGCATGTCAATGAGGACTCTCAAGAGAAGAAGATCCTGTTGAGCCCCGAGCGGGTGCACGAGATCTTCAAGCGCATCTCCGACGAGGAGTGCTTTGTTCTGGGCATGGAGCCACGCTACGCCCGGCCTGAGTGGATGATCGTCACTGTGCTGCCTGTGCCCCCGCTCTCCGTGCGGCCTGCTGTCGTGATGCAGGGCTCTGCCCGCAACCAGGTCAGCAGCTGTGGGACCCTACCTCATAGCTAGGCTGGGTATCTGGGCAAAGGTGGGGGTGGGGGTGGGGTGGGGAAGGTGTGTGGGGTGCCAGACAGATCATCCTGGCATGAAGACACCTGCCACTTGCTGGCTATATGACCTTTAGGGAGCCTCTTAAGGAGGTTAAAGCCCATCAAGGTGCTTCTGGATCTGTGAGCCGAGAGCCCAGAGCTGCTGCCCAGGGTGGTGGTGAAGGGGGCGGGGGTGAGAGACACTGTATGCTGGCACATGCAGGGTGGCTGGATGGTGACAGTGCTGACTTCTGCCTTAGGACGACCTGACCCACAAACTGGCCGACATTGTCAAGATCAACAATCAGCTTCGGCGCAATGAGCAGAACGGTGCCGCTGCCCATGTCATCGCCGAGGATGTGAAGCTCCTCCAGTTCCATGTGGCCACCATGGTGGACAACGAGCTGCCTGGCTTGCCTCGCGTGAGTCAGCAGGGTCCCCGTGCTTGGAGCTTGCGAGAAAGGGGAGGGGGCCAGGGTGGGGGCCAGTGCTGACTGCTGGGTTGCCCCCCACCTTTTGTCTCTTCACAGGCCATGCAGAAGTCTGGGCGTCCCCTCAAGTCCCTGAAGCAGCGATTGAAGGGGAAGGAAGGCCGTGTGCGTGGGAACCTGATGGGCAAGCGGGTGGACTTCTCAGCCCGCACTGTCATCACCCCCGACCCCAACCTCTCCATTGACCAGGTCGGCGTGCCACGCTCCATTGCCGCCAACATGACCTTTGCGGAGATCGTCACCCCCTTCAACATTGACAGGTGTGCTCAGTTCAGAAGCCATGCCTGGAGGGGCCAGGAAGACTGGGGTGTTCTCTCAACTTCGAGAGAGCTTTGAAGTTGAGAAATTGAAACACCACTTGTGGCTTTGGGGGAGGGGTAATGACAGGGCTTTTTGGAGAGTGATTTATTCATTGCATGTCTCTCCCTAGACTTCAGGAACTAGTGCGCAGGGGGAACAGCCAGTACCCAGGAGCCAAGTACATCATTCGGGACAACGGTGATCGCATTGACCTGCGTTTCCACCCCAAGCCCAGTGACCTTCACCTGCAGACTGGCTACAAGGCACGTAACAGGCTGGGGGGCTGGCTGGAACAGACCAGCTGAGGCTATTCTGTTTATTAGAACCTGTGTCATTTTAAAAGACTCCTGCTGTTCTAGGCAAGCTTGTAGCTGCCAGCTGCTGGCATTTGGCAGTGAGGGTGGGGGTCACATAAACCCATGGGTAGCATGAGGGACACATGGCAGGAAAGGGAGATTGGCAGGGGTGGGGAGGGTGCCTGGAACAGAAAGTTTCATGGCCAGGGTACCTTGAGGTTTTCTCCCCCAGCTGACTTCCCTGAGGTTTGGGTACCATGTCTTCGTTTTCTCTGATAACCTGGAATCTAGCCTAGGACCTGGCCCAAAGCAGGTGGTTAATAAGCATTTTAAGTGAAATGGCATTACAGCATCGCCTGTCTCAAGTATCTAAGGTCCACTATGACTTCACTCTTAGCACCCCTCCTTGACTGAGGTTTCTCCCGCCTCTCACCTCCCCAGGTGGAACGGCACATGTGTGATGGGGACATTGTTATCTTCAACCGGCAGCCAACTTTGCACAAAATGTCCATGATGGGTCATCGGGTTCGCATCCTGCCCTGGTCCACTTTTCGCTTGAATCTTAGGTCCGTCCGCCTGCTGAGTGAGGTGGTGGGGCTGGGCTGCTCCCTGGGTTTCACTAGAGCATCTCCCCGACTCACCCTCCTCTTTCACTGTAGCGTGACAACTCCATACAATGCTGACTTCGACGGGGATGAGATGAACTTGCACCTGCCCCAGTCCCTGGAGACACGGGCTGAGATCCAGGAGCTGGCCATGGTACCGCGCATGATTGTCACCCCCCAGAGCAATCGTCCGGTCATGGGCATCGTGCAGGACACATTGACTGCAGTGCGCAAGTTCACCAAGAGGGATGTCTTCCTGGAGCGGGTGTGTGATCTGGGACCGGTGGAGGTGGGGAGAACCTGACCTGGGTGGGCAGGGCCTATCACAGCAATGACAGGGCGGGGGCAGTGACTTGTGCTGATTTGCTGTGCACTGACGTGTATGTGAGACAGTGGAAGGGAACGGGCTTAGCAAAGATCAAGGCCAAAAACAGTGCATGGCCTTAGCTCCATGTTTAATTCCTTAAAATGTTGTGTAATTTCAGATATCCTCTGGAAAGTAAAGGCAAAGAGAGAAATAAGACTTTGTTAAAATTCTATTTTTTTTTCTTTGTCTTTATTTTCTAATTGTTAAAAGCAATTTGTAGTTACTGTTTAAAGAAAAAAATGACTGAAATTTTGAACTATAACAGTGAATTTTTTCAGTGAAAGTTTGGCAGACACTTCCTTTGCCATTTTTTTGCCTCCAAAATCTGGCTTTCCCCCTTGGGCAGGGAGGCCTCCCCTGACATTCACAAACAGGGACTCTTGCAGTTCTGACTTCCTGTCTCTCTTACTCTTTTCCTCTCAGGGGGAAGTGATGAACCTCCTGATGTTCCTGTCCACGTGGGATGGGAAGGTCCCACAGCCAGCCATCCTGAAGCCCCGGCCCCTGTGGACGGGGAAGCAGATCTTCTCCCTCATCATACCCGGCCACATCAACTGTATCCGCACCCATAGCACCCACCCTGATGATGAGGACAGCGGCCCTTACAAGCACATCTCTCCCGGGGACACTAAGGTGGGGCCTGGCTTCCTGATGCAACGGGGAGGGCTTCAGACCCGGGAGCACCAGCAGGGGCCGTGAACGGTGCTCTCTCTACAGGTTGTGGTGGAGAATGGCGAGCTGATCATGGGCATCCTGTGTAAGAAGTCTTTGGGCACGTCAGCCGGCTCCCTGGTCCACATCTCTTACCTTGAGATGGGTCATGATATCACTCGCCTCTTCTACTCCAACATTCAGACTGTCATCAACAACTGGCTGCTGATTGAGGGTAAGTCTAGGGCTCCACCAAGTTCTGTCTACAAATCCTGTCCCTCTCACTGCTGACTGCTCTTCTACCCTCCCCTTCTCTTCCTTCCTTGGGTTTGGTTCCCTCCATCTATGCTCTTGGCTGTGAGTCCATCTCGTGTTTCTTGGGGGCCCAAAGAAGGTGTTGCTGATGCTTCTCCTTATTTCCAGGTCATACCATTGGCATTGGGGACTCCATCGCTGATTCTAAGACTTACCAAGACATTCAGAACACAATTAAGAAGGCCAAGCAGGATGTAATAGAGGTGAGAGGGGAGGCTGGGCAGAGACTGGACCAGAGTCTCCCAGTGGCTTTGAACTGAGGAGGAGTGAAGGGGACATGGGGGCGGGAGGGACAGAGACCAGCAGAAGTCGATGTCTCCCTGAGAGTTCCGCCTCCTTCTTTGCACCAGGTCATCGAGAAGGCACATAACAACGAGCTGGAGCCCACACCAGGGAACACCCTACGGCAGACGTTTGAGAACCAGGTGAACCGCATTCTCAATGATGCCCGAGACAAGACCGGCTCCTCTGCCCAGAAATCACTGTCTGAATACAACAACTTTAAGTCTATGGTCGTGTCTGGGGCCAAAGGTTCCAAGATCAACATCTCCCAGGTGGGGAGCCTTTTTTTCCCAGCAGAGGGTCTGCTGGAGGTGGGAGGAGGAATGGAGGGGTGTGCTGCTAGGGGGGACGCACTGAGAAACTTGAGGGAGGGGATGCAGCCCAGCTTTTGTGTTCCCCAGGTCATTGCTGTCGTCGGGCAGCAGAATGTGGAGGGCAAGCGGATCCCATTTGGATTCAAGCACCGGACCCTGCCTCACTTCATCAAAGATGACTATGGGCCTGAGAGCCGAGGCTTTGTGGAAAACTCCTACCTGGCCGGCCTCACGCCCACTGAGTTCTTCTTCCATGCCATGGGGGGTCGTGAGGGGCTGATCGACACAGCTGTCAAGACTGCTGAGACTGGTGAGGCCCCAGCCACCAGCCAGTCCCAGGGAGGAGCCCAGGCAGAGAAAGCCTTGGGGGTTTGAGTGGGGTTCTCAGACTGAAGTCTTTAGTCTCCAGGGAAGTCATTTTGGCCTCTATGGAAAGAGCAGAGACTGAAGGTCAAGAGTTAGGCAGACAGCCTTGTTCTGGCTGCGCTGTGGCATTCCATGTCATGGGGATGGAGCCTGAGGCTCTGCTCCTGACCAGTCACGTGGGGATGGTTCCTCGGGGTCTCTACTGGGCCCTGGTTCCATCTGCTGGTGGGCATGGCTTTCCCTGGGAGGCTTTGGGGCTGAGGGGCCACCAGCTGGCTCCCCTGAAGACCCGAGTGGCCAGCAGCACTCTTCCTAAGGTAGAGAGGCTCCTGTTCTTGTTCCAGGCCCCTCAGTTGACTCTCTGCTCCTAGGATACATCCAGCGGCGGCTGATCAAGTCCATGGAGTCGGTGATGGTGAAGTACGACGCCACCGTGCGCAACTCCATCAATCAGGTGGTGCAGCTGCGCTATGGCGAGGATGGCCTGGCAGGCGAGAGTGTCGAGTTCCAGAACCTGGCCACCCTCAAGCCTTCCAACAAGGCTTTTGAGAAGAAGTGAGGAGGCGGCTGGCGGGTGGTTCTTGCCCCTGGGGCTCAGGGCCAGGGTTGTAGGAGTCCCCGTCTCCCCCCAACCCCTACAAGGTGAGCTCACCTGGACCGTATCTTGCAGTGAACCTTAACCTTATCATGCTCTTTCCCCACCTCTGTGGCAGCAGCCACGTGATGGGAGAGGGTAGACAGAGAGCTGAGACCCCATGCCCCTTTTGTCCCTGGTGTTGGTGCAGAGCAAGCTCAGAGGGCGGGCACAAGCTTAGGGCTGCTAGACGGCCTTGGCTCTGGAACTTGTTTCCCCTCCCAAGATTCTTCACAGCCCGTCCCTATGGGCCTTACACCTCAGGACTCACACCCTGTTCTGGCTGGGATCTGCACCTTGACTCCACCCCTGCCACCTGCAGGTTCCGCTTTGATTACACCAATGAGAGGGCCCTGCGGCGCACCCTGCAGGAGGACCTGGTGAAGGATGTGCTGAGCAATGCGCACATTCAGAATGAGCTAGAACGAGAATTTGAGCGGATGCGTGAGGACCGGGAGGTGCTTAGAGTCATCTTCCCAACTGGTGACAGCAAGGTGCGTGTGGGCACGCAGGGCTGGGCTGGAGAGGGGCTGGCCCTGCACAGCTGGCCCTGACTCGGGGTCCTGCCTCCCTGCCCTTCTGCCCTAGGTTGTCCTCCCCTGCAACCTGCTGCGCATGATCTGGAATGCTCAGAAGATCTTCCACATCAACCCTCGCCTTCCCTCTGACCTGCACCCCATCAAGGTGGTAGAGGGTGAGTAGTTGCCACGGAGCCGCCAGGCCAGGCTCTGCTGGCAAGTCCCCGTTTACAAGCTCTTTATCTCTTGCTTGGCCCCCAGGAGTCAAGGAGTTGAGCAAGAAGCTGGTGATTGTGAATGGGGACGACCCCCTGAGCCGGCAGGCCCAGGAGAATGCCACCTTGCTCTTTAACATCCACTTGCGGTCCACGCTGTGTTCCCGCCGCATGGCCGAGGAGTTCCGGCTCAGTGGAGAGGCTTTCGACTGGCTGCTTGGAGAGATCGAGTCCAAGTTCAACCAAGCCATTGTGAGTCCTGTACTCTTCCCCCTAGCCTTGATTCTCTCTTTTGACCTATTGACTTCTCTGGGCTCTGAGGACCTCCCACCTCTGCCCACAGCTGCCTGATAGAGTTCTCCTTCATTGAGACACTGCTGTGAACCAGGTCCTGTGTTGGGGGCTTTATTCCTGTATTCTTCAGGAGTCTTAAGATGACTCTCATAGAGGAGGGGTTGTTAGTGTTCCATGTTGCAGAGATAGCTGCTGAGCCTTGGAGAGGTAAATCCATAAAAGATGCTCAACATGATCAGCCATCAGGGAAATGCAACTCAGAACCACAGTGAGATTCCTCTTCGTGTCCGCAGGATGACTAAAAGAAAAAGTAAACAAGTGTTGGTGAGAGTGGTGGAGAAATTGGAGCTCTCGTACACTGCTGGAGGGGATGTTGCAACTGCTTTAGAAAACAGTCTGGCAGTTTCTCTAGAGTTTAAACATAGAGTTACCATCTGACCCAGCAATTTCATTCCTAGGAGCATACCCAAGAGAGTTGGAAGCGTGTGTCCACACAAAAACCTGCAGGTTTTTTATGGCAGTTTATTCATAATAGCCAAGCAAGGGAAGCAGCCTAAATGTACATCCATTGATGAAAGATAAACAAGATAAGGGAATATTATTTGTGATACAGTAATGAGTTGTCAAGCCATAAAAAGACAGTGATCAATCTTAAATAATAGTATTATTAAGCAAAAAAGCCTGTTTGAAAAGTCTACATACTATATAATTCCAATTAAAAGATTATCATTTATGGTGTGTGATTAAAAGACTGTTATCAGGTGAATATTTACCTCATAATCAGCATGCATTGCTTCTAGAAATGAAGGTTTTAGATGGCATAGTCCCTTTTCCTGGGTGTGCAGCGCATTGGGCACTGAATGGCGTGTGTAAATTGAAATGCTGTTTGAGGAAGGGGATGATCAAATAGACTCTGATCTTTAGGTCTCCCTTTTCCAAATGCTTCTGTCCAGCCCTGACAGCACCTCACTCTTGTTCACCGGGGGTGGGGGTAGGCAGGCGGATTTGCTCTTCTGAGAGCAGCTCTTCTTACTCCCCATCATCCCCAGGCCCATCCAGGGGAAATGGTGGGAGCTCTGGCTGCACAGTCCCTCGGAGAACCTGCCACCCAGATGACCTTGAACACCTTCCACTATGCTGGTGTGTCCGCCAAGAACGTGACTCTGGGTGTGCCCCGACTTAAGGAGCTCATCAACATTTCCAAGAAGCCAAAGACCCCCTCACTTACCGTCTTCCTACTGGGCCAGTCTGCTCGAGATGCGGAGAGAGCCAAGGTGGGGCTTGAGTAATGGGTTTCTGGGTGGGAGAAGGAGGGGACCCCTTCCTTTCACTGAGTGTTTGGAATTCCCTCTTCAGAGGGATTTGAAGAGGCGTTCGGAGCCACGTGAATGTCAAGAATCCCTCTTTGCTCCAGGATATTCTGTGCCGCTTGGAACACACAACATTGAGGAAGGTGACCGCCAACACGGCCATCTACTATGACCCCAACCCCCAGAGCACAGTGGTGGCCGAGGATCAGGAGTGGGTGAATGTCTACTATGAGATGCCTGACTTTGATGTGGCCCGAATCTCCCCCTGGCTTTTGCGGGTGGAGCTGGACCGGAAGCACATGACTGACCGGAAGCTGACCATGGAGCAGATTGCTGAAAAGATCAATGCTGGTGAGGCCAGGAGGTCCTGTCCAGGCTCCCCTCGCTCCCCATCCTGTCCCTGCGCGCTCATCCCAGACATGCCGCCCATACCCACCAACTTCCAGGCACTGGTTCTACTTCCCCAAGGCACCTCTTTTCCAGGTCCCTTCTGCACTGCCTTTTCCTTCTCATTCTTTCCCCACCCTCTTTCTAGAAGGGTTCTGTGAAGAGGGGGAAGCCAAAAGAGAGCCCACTGGGGAGAACTGTGGACACACTGCAAGTGGAAATAGCGCTGCAGCTGCCATCTTCCTCACTCATTTCTTCTCAGGTTTCGGTGACGACTTGAATTGCATCTTTAATGATGATAACGCAGAGAAGCTGGTGCTCCGGATCCGCATTATGAACAGTGATGAAAACAAGATGCAAGAGGTAAAGGGGACCCAGGCAGAAATTTTGTGTCAGACGCAGAAAACTGTTAAATCTGGTATCTGACCATGGAAATTAAAATGAAGGCAGCATTGAGTGCCAGTCACACCATCTGAAGTGTAGATGGAGGGTGGCTAACAATGATTTTCAAAAGTTTTAGCAGCAAAAAATCTTATCAAATGTGAAATAGTGCCACATGGATAAACAGATGGTGTTGATGTAGGGGCGTCCCCATAGCCCCGTCACCTGGTTTTCTCCTCCCCGGGGGCAGGTCAGACAGTAGGAACTGCTGCATCCTTGGGAAGGTGGGGTAACAATGCCTATAACAAGACCCAGGAAAATGCTTGACCAGTGACTTCACTCCTGGGCATGGCTCCTAAAAAAATTGTTCGGCAGATGTGGATGCCTGGCACTTTTAATAATAAAAGCTCAGAGCTTCATATGAACTGGCAGAGAGTGGATAACGTGGACATGTCTTGAGCGAAGACAGTACACCTCTGTTAAATGTGGTCATGCGTCAAGGTGTTAGCTGTGGGTGGTGGATGTGCGACAAGGACCAGGACCAGGACAAGAGTGGAAGCTTCATGTGCTTGGTTCCAGTCCTTGGCGTGCACAGAGAGTGGGAGTGGTGTTAGGCTGGTGGGGTGTGGCTGTCTTCTCTGAGGTTTCTTTAAATACCATAGTAAAAACATGTTAGAAAGTAACCTTATTGGAAGGAAGAAGGTAAGTCTGGGCCAGGCCCAGCTATGTAGCTCAGGCTATGGTCCGGGGTGAGGCCAGGGGGAGCCGGAGGATTCTCAGAGGCCTGACTCGTTTCTGCCACAGGAGGAAGAGGTGGTGGACAAGATGGATGATGACGTCTTCCTGCGCTGCATCGAGTCCAACATGCTGACGGACATGACCCTGCAGGGCATAGAGCAGATCAGCAAGGTCAGCCGGCCATTCCCCCTGCCCGTCCACCCCTGCTTCCCTCCTCCCACTGCCACCCACCCACCCAGCGTGAGATTGCTCTGTCCCTTGCCAGGTGTACATGCACTTGCCGCAGACTGACAACAAGAAGAAGATCATCATCACAGAGGACGGGGAGTTCAAGGCCCTGCAGGAGTGGATCCTGGAGACGGACGGCGTGAGCCTGATGCGCGTGCTGAGTGAGAAGGATGTGGACCCTGTGCGCACCACATCCAACGACATCGTGGAGATCTTCACGGTGAGCCCCTGCGAGCCAGTGCCCCGCCATCTTCTAGACCCCCTGGGTCTCGGGTAGTGGTTGTGGTCCATGCTCTCCTTTCAGGGCATTTCTGTGCTCTTGTTTGTTTCATGCCTGAACGCACTTTGGCATTTGGGTTTCATGGACTCCTGACTGTGGATCTGGGTGCTGGTAGCAGTGTGAGGAGAGCAGAGTTACCGGGTCTTGACCCTTCCCCTGCATTCGCACACCAGGTGCTAGGCATTGAGGCCGTACGGAAGGCCCTGGAGCGGGAGCTCTACCACGTCATCTCCTTCGATGGCTCCTACGTCAATTACCGGCACTTGGCTCTCCTGTGTGACACCATGACCTGTCGTGGCCACTTGATGGCAATCACTCGACACGGAGTCAACCGCCAGGACACTGGACCTCTCATGAAGTGCTCGTTTGAGGAAACGGTACGGGAGACGTTCTGAGTAGGTGGGGAGGAGGGCTGGCTGTGGGAGGAGGGGCTCCTTGGCTGAGTGATGGGCCTTGGTGCGGTTTCTCCTCTGTTGGGTGGGATGTGGGGGGTGGGGTGTGACAGCATGCCCCCCCTTCTGAGGTTTAGGTGGACGTGCTCATGGAAGCAGCTGCGCACGGAGAGAGTGACCCCATGAAGGGGGTGTCCGAGAACATCATGCTGGGCCAGCTAGCTCCGGCTGGCACCGGCTGTTTTGACCTCCTGCTTGATGCGGAGAAGTGCAAGTATGGCATGGAGATCCCCACCAATATCCCCGGCCTGGGGGCTGCCGGACGTGAGTATGAGGGTCTGCGAGGTGGAGGTGGGAGCAGGGAGGCCTTGGGTGTTCTTCTTCACAAGTCACCACGTGCCTCTTTGCAGCCACCGGGATGTTCTTCGGCTCGGCCCCCAGTCCCATGGGAGGAATTTCTCCAGCCATGACACCTTGGAACCAGGGTGCAACCCCAGCCTACGGCGCCTGGTCCCCCAGTGTTGGTGAGTGGCCACCTAGGAAGACAGTCCTCCGGGTGGTTCAGAGGGTGGGTGGGCTGGGCTTGTGAGGGGTTCCCATGTGGGGGTGCTGGGGGCCCTGGAGCTCTGGGAAGGTGTGGGGCTCCAGCTCTGGTTTTTGTGTTTTTTTTAAGATATTTTTTGATGTGGACCATTTTTAAAGTCTTTATTGAATCTGTTACAAGATTACTTCTGTTTTATGTTTTAGTTTTTTGGCCCGGAGGCATGTGGGGTTTAACTCCCTGCCAGGGATCGAACCCTCACCCCCTGCATTGGAAGGCGAAGTCTTAACCACTGGACCGCCAGGGAAGTCCCCAGCTCTGGTTTTAACAAATGTCTCTCTCTTTGCAGGGAGTGGGATGACCCCAGGAGCAGCAGGCTTCTCTCCCAGTGCTGCCTCAGACGCCAGCGGGTTCAGCCCTGGCTACTCCCCGGCCTGGTCTCCCACACCAGGCTCCCCGGGCTCCCCAGGCCCCTCAAGCCCATATATCCCCTCACCAGGTGAGTGGTCCTTGTCTGTCAAGGCCAAGTTCATTTTCTCCTTGGTCTTGCCTTCTGGATGAATCTCTAATCACTTAACACCTCTCTACTTCTCTCCCACAGGGGGTGCCATGTCTCCCAGCTACTCACCAACATCTCCTGCCTATGAGCCCCGCTCCCCTGGAGGCTACACACCCCAGAGTCCCTCTTACTCCCCCACTTCCCCCTCCTACTCCCCTACTTCCCCATCCTACTCTCCAACCAGCCCCAACTACAGCCCCACATCACCCAGCTACTCCCCGACCTCTCCCAGCTACTCACCCACTTCTCCCAGCTATTCACCCACCTCACCCAGCTACTCGCCCACTTCCCCAAGCTACTCTCCCACATCACCTAGCTACTCACCCACATCACCCAGCTACTCGCCCACCTCTCCCAGCTACTCACCCACATCACCCAGCTACTCGCCCACCTCTCCCAGCTACTCGCCCACATCACCCAGCTACTCACCCACTTCACCCAGCTACTCACCGACATCTCCAAGCTATTCACCAACATCACCAAGCTACTCTCCAACTTCTCCAAGTTACTCGCCCACCAGTCCTAACTATTCTCCGACCAGTCCCAATTACACCCCGACATCACCCAGCTATAGCCCGACGTCACCGAGTTACTCACCTACTAGTCCAAACTACACACCAACAAGCCCCAACTACAGCCCAACCTCTCCAAGCTACTCTCCGACTTCACCCAGCTACTCCCCAACCTCGCCAAGCTACTCTCCTTCAAGCCCACGATACACACCACAGTCTCCCACCTACACCCCAAGCTCGCCCAGCTACAGCCCCAGCTCACCCAGCTACAGCCCGACTTCACCAAAGTACACCCCAACTAGTCCTTCCTATAGCCCCAGCTCACCAGAGTACACCCCCACCTCTCCCAAGTACTCACCTACCAGCCCAAAGTATTCACCCACCTCCCCCAAGTACTCACCTACCAGCCCTACCTACTCACCCACCACCCCAAAATACTCACCCACATCACCTACTTACTCACCAACCTCTCCTGTCTACACCCCAACCTCCCCGAAGTATTCACCCACTAGCCCCACCTACTCACCCACCTCCCCCAAGTACTCGCCCACTAGCCCCACCTACTCCCCCACCTCCCCAAAAGGCTCTACTTACTCGCCCACCTCCCCCGGCTACTCGCCTACCAGCCCCACCTATAGTCTCACCAGTCCAGCCATCAGCCCGGATGACAGTGATGAGGAGAACTGAGGGTGAGGGTGAGCTGTGCGCAGCGGCAGCTGGCTAGGTGGAGGGTGGCCTTGAGGTACCCTGCCCCTCTGCTCCCCTGTGGGGTACAGCCCCAGTCTGGTTCCCGTGTACATAGCTCCTTGTGACAGGCCCCTGTTGAGGTTCCAGACCCATTCCTGCTGGGGCTTTTGTTTTGTTCTCTACTTGGCGCTATCTCAGTACCCACTCACCCTCTGTGGTGGTCTCCCTCCTGCCCCACTACCCCAGGCCTGTCCCCAAATCACACATCCTTTTCGCTGTGGCTTGATTGGGGATAAAGGGTATTTTAACTTCTTAGGGGTAGTTCCAGCTCTGGGTCGTCACATCTGATCCTCGGGAAGAACAAAACGAAAGCTACCTTTTGTCTGTTATTTTATTTTTTGAACTTTAAATAAAGTTTACTAATTTTGACCAAAAGTGTGTCTGTTGAGTGGTTTAGTAGGAGGCAAGAACACCCAGGCTTGACTCCCCGCCTGGGCTGCTGTTACATTTCCAGTGTTGAGGCTGATCCCTGCTAATGGGCAGGGGCAGGAAAAAAACACAGATGGTACATTCTTTCACCAAACAAACTGTGTGCCAGGCACTGCTTTGTCTTGGCTTTGGGGTCAAACAAATAGGCCTCGTCCTGCTTTAAAACAATATTGACATAACATCTTTTTCAGCAGTTCTACTGACTGTCATATGGGCTTCCCTGGTAGCTCAGTGGTGAAGAATCTGCCTGCCAATGCAGGAGACAAGGGTTCAACCCTGGGTCAGGAAGATACCCAGAAGGATATGGCAACCTACCTCCAGTATTCTTGCCTGGGAGGTTCCCTGGACAGAGAACCCTGGCGGGTCATGGGGTGGCAAAAGAGTTGGGCACGACTTAGCAATTAAACAACATAATACATAATTTTAGAAAAGTACAGAGAGGTGTAGTACAGCAGCAGAAAAGTTACTACCCTTACCATCACCACCAGGAGGCATATTTTCTTTGGGTATTTTTCTTAACACGGTTCTCAAGTCATTTCTGATCAGTCTTTGTTTTGGTCTCAAACCAACAATGAGATTATGAATACTAGTGTATTTTTTAAAGCTGAAGTTTAAGGACTTGCTGATAATTTTCTATTTTCAGTTGGCCATGTCATACTTTGTTTCATGAGCTCTTTTTTAAATTCGTAACTTTGGCCACACAGCTTGTGGGATCTTAGTTCCCTGACCAGGGATTGAACCCCGGGTCCCTTGCAGTGAAAGCCCAGAATCCTAACCACTAAGCCACCTGGGAACCCTCTGAAGTATTTCAAACAGTTTGGAAAGTAACATGGCCAAGATCAATTTACTAAGATTATAGATGGTAGATACCATTTTGCAATATTTAATCCAGGTCTTAAATTGTTTTGATAGATGACTTTTTTTAATGACTTTAAAATTTATTTTTTATTGAAGGATAATGGCTTTATAGAATTTTGTTGTTTTCTGTCAAACCTCGATATGACTCAGCCATGGGTATACATTATCCCCTCCCTTTTAAACCTCCCTCCCATCTCCCTCACCATCCCATCCCTCTAGGTTGATACAGAGCCCCTGTTTGAGTTTCCTGAGCCATACAGCAAATTCTCATTGGCTATCTATTTAATGACTTGTTTTTATAAAAGGAAATGTTTATTATAGAAGATCCAAGCATGGCAGAACATCTCCCGAATCCTCTGAATTACTGTTGGCAGTTGGTGAACATAATCCCAGACAGGTCTTTCATCATATAGAAGGATAGAAGTTTAAATAGAATTGATTCTTTTCTTGGTGGTAACTCAGGATTTACTCTTTTTTTTTTTTTTTTTTTTTTTTAAGATTTATTTATTTTGGTTGCCCTGGATCTTTGATGATGTACAGGCTTCTCTAGTTGCAGTGAGTGGGCTTCTCATTGCTGTGGCTTCTTGTTGCAGAGCATGGGCTCAAGGCGCTCAGGCTTCAGTTCCTTTCTGTGAGCTCGGTAGTTGAAGTTGGCATGGAGCTCTGGCTTAGTAGCTGTGGCACACAGGCTCAGCTACCCCGCAGCATGTAGGATCGTCCCAGACCATGGGTTCAAACCCATGTCCCCTGCATTGGCAGGCGGATTCCCAACCACTAGACCACCAGGGAAGCCCAGGATTTACTCTTAACAACTTTCCATTATACCGTATAGCCGTTGTCATGTATACGTGACATTCCCAGTACTTACTTATCTTATAACTGGAACTTTGTACCTTTTGACCACTTTCATCTAATTCCTCCATTCCCCGCCCTCACCTGGTAATCACAAATCTGATTTCCTTTTCTATGAGTTTAGTTTTTGTTCTGTTTGGTTTAGATTTGGCATGTAAATAAGATTATATAGTATTTATTATTATTACTTTTTTGGGCTGTGCATGTGGCATGCCGGATTCTAGTTCTCCATCTAGGAATCGAACCTGTACCCCAACCTCTAGGAAAATCCCTATATAATATGTCTGTTTGACTTATTTCACTTAGCATAATGCCCTCAAGATCCATCCATCTTGTTACAAATGGCAGTTAGATAAGTGAACTCTGCCAGGGTCAACCTCAGGGGAGGCAAACAGGGCGCTCTCCACAGGGACCAAATTTAAGGGGCAACAAGAAAACTCATAAATAATACTTTAATGCAGTATCTTAAAAATTAAAATTAATGTAAAAATCCATGATGGAGAAGAGAGTAACTTTTTAAAGATTTTTTTTTTTTTTTGGATGTGGACCATTTTCAAAATCTTTATTGAATTTGTTATAGTATTACTTCTGTTTTATGTCTTTGTTGTTTGGCCCCAAGGGGATCTTAGCTCCCTGATCAGGGATCAAACCTGCACCCCCTACATTGGAAGGTGAAGTCTTAACCACTGAATTGCCAGAAGGGAAAGTCACTCAGTTGTCACTGAGTTGTCACTCAGAAAGTCACTCTTTGTGACCCCATAAACTGTAGCTTGCCAGACTCCTCTGTCCATGGAATTCTCCAGGCTAGAGTACTGGAGTGGGTAGCCATTCCCGTCTCCAAGGGATCTTTCCAACCCAGGGATTGAACCCAGGTCTCCCGCATTGCAGGCAGATTCTTTACCATCTGAGCCACAGAGATGCCCCTAAAATTGCCAGGGAGGTCTCCTTATAGTAACATTTTAAATTTTGAAAGGATCTATATGAATCCCCCACCACAACCCCGTGTTTGCCTCTGGCCCCAGTGTGACTGGACACAGCGCTGGTCTTCGTAGGTGTCATTCTGTGGTCTCTGTCTCTTCCGATGACTCATGATGCCTCATTTAAGCCTTGTGTGTTTTATTGGTTTAGATTGTGAGCTGCTCTCTTTCCTTGGAGCTTAATCTTTGGGAGAACTTTGAATCTTTGATGGAAGTGGCCTACCTATAGAGAGAATGTATATTTGCTTTCTCCCAGCCCGAGGCTGCGCTAGCAACCTGGGAACCCTTTGCATTTTGTGAAGGTTTTCTTAAGCTCCTCAAGTGTGAATTGCTACACAAACTATGGAAGGGCTGGGTTGTAGTCTCAGGTTTTCAAGAAAGATTATTTTTTCCTTCCATTCAAGGTTGAGCCGGAGCTTGTAGGAGGCCCTGATTATGTGCCAAAATCTCCCACTATCTTGTTGGAGGCTGGGCTTTATCTCCTGTCCCCTGCAGCCCAGAAAACAGTCTGGGCAAAACTCAAGGTCTCCTGTGTTTCACAGAAACCCTTGGGGAGAAAAGCTGACTTAGCCACTCACTTATCTCCCAGGCTTCCTGATTTTACTGCATTTTCAGCCTCTGTAGTAATATTTCTATTTATTCCAGCTCAGCAGTGTTTATTTTGTTTTCTGGGTTTTTTTACAAAATATTTCAACCACAATTTAAGTCTTTTCAATTAGGAGAGCTATGTAGGCTATCTAGTCAGCTGATGGCCATCCTACCTCGCAATTATGGCTTTTATCCTTTTTTTGTCAGGTTTTATATTTACTTTCTGTTCTGCAAATATAATCCCTGCAGTTATACCCTCTTATCGATGTATTTAAATGGCTCATCTTTAATCTTATCACTGCTCCTTCCCTATCATCTTTTTTATTCATCTCTCTAGGATGTTTTTCAGAAAGGGCTCGTAATTGCTTCATTATAGTCCCTGAATCTTTTATTTTTGAAACTCTTCCTGTAGCCTTCAAAATTGAAAGCATATCTTGGCTGGATATTTCTTTCTCTCATACTTTTGTGGACGTTGCTTGATTTTTGTATTGGTCAGAGTTCTCCAGAGACTCAGAAGCATGAGTATGTATGTGTTACATGTATATATTATGGAGGCTGAAAATTGATGATTTTCATGATCATCCATTTGCAAGTTGGATACCCAAGAAAACCAGGGGTGTAATTCAGCCCAAGTTCAAAGGCCTGAGAAGATTAGATGAGATGTCCCACCTCAACCAAGTGAGGCTGGAAAGAAAAGGGGTGAATTTCTCCTTCCCCATCTTTTGTTCTATTCAGGCCTTTGATGGATTGAATGATGCCCACCCACACTGGGAGTGCCATCTGCTTTACTGGGTCTACCAGTTCAAATGCTAATCTCATCAAGAAAACCTTTACAGACACACTCAGAAATAATATTGAACCTGGACAAATAGATTTAAGGGACTAGATCTGATAGACAGAGTGCCTGATGAACTATGGACAGAGGTTCGTGACATTGTACAGGAGACAGGGATCAAGACCATCCCCATGGAAAAGAAATGCAAAAAAGCAAAATGGCTGTCTGAAGAGGCCTTACATATAGCTGGGAAAAGAAGAGAAGCGAAAAGCAAAGGAGAAAAGGAAAGATATCCCCATCTGAATGCAGAGTTCCAAAGAATAGCAAGGAGAGATAAGAAAGCCTTCCTCAGCGATCAGTGCAAAGAAATAGAGGAAAATAACAGAATGGGAAAGACTAGAGATCTCTTCAAGAAAATTAGAGATACCAAGGGAACATTTCATGCAAAGATGGGCTCGATAAAGGACAGAAATGGTATGGACCTAACAGAACCAGAAGATATTAAGAAGAGGTGGCAAGAATACACAGAAGAACTGTACAAAAAAGATCTTCACGACCCAGGTAATCACAATGGTGTGATAACTCACCTGGAGCCAGACATCCTGGAATCTGAAGTCAAGTGGGCCTTAGAAAGCATCACTATGAACAAAGCTAGTGGAGGTGATGGAATTCCAGTTGAGCTATTTCAAATCCTAAAAGATGATGCTGTGAAAGTGTTGCACTCGATATGCCAGCAAATCTGGAAAACTCAGCAGTGGCCACAGGACTGGAAAAGGTCAGTTTTCATTCCAATCCCAAAGAAAGGCAATGCCAAAGAATGCTCAAACTACCACACGATTGCACTCATCTCACATGCTAGTAAAGAAATGCTCAAAATTCTCCAAGCCAAGCTTCAGCAATATGTGAACCATGAACTTCCAGATGTTCAAGCTGGTTTTAGAAAAGGCAGAGGAACCAGAGATCAAATTGCCAACATCCGCTGGATCATCGAAAAAGCAAGAGAGTTCCAGAAAAACATCTATTTCTGCTTTATTGACTATGCCAAAGCCTTTGACTGTGTGGATCACAATAAACTGTGGAAAATTCTGAAAGAGATGGGAATACCAGACCATCTGATCTGTCTCTTGAGAAACCTGTGTGCAGGTCAGGAAGCAACAGTTAGAACTGGACATGGAACAACAGACTGGTTCCAAATAGGAAAAGGAGTACGTCAAGGCTGTATATTGTCACCCTGCTTATTTAACTTATATGCAGAGTACATCATGAGAAACGCTAGGCTGGAAGAAACACAAGCTGGAATCAAGATTGCCGGGAGAAATATCAATAACCTCGGATATGCAGATGACACCACCCTTATGGCAGAAAGTGAAGAAGAACTAAAGAGCCTCTTGATGAAAGTGAAAGAGGAGAGTGAAAAAGTTGGCTTGAAGCTCAACGTTCAGAAAACTAAGATCATGGCATCTGGTCCCATCACTTCATGGGAAGTAGATGGGGAAACAGTGGAAACAGTGTCAGACTTTATTTTGGGGGGCTCCAAAATCACTGCTGATGGTGATTGCAGCCATGAAATTAAAAGACGCTTACTCCTTGGAAGGAAGGTTACGACCAACCTAGATAGCATATTTAAAAGCAGAGACATTACTTTGCCAACAAAGGTCCGTCTAGTCAAGGCTATGGTTTTTCCAGTGGTCATGTATGGATGTGAGAGTTGGACGGTGAAGAAAGCTGAGCACTGAAGAATTGATGCTTTTGAACTGTGGTGTTGGAGAAGACTCTTGAGAGTCCCTTGGACTGCAAGGAGATCCAACCAGTCCATCCTAAAGGAGATCAGTCCTGGTTGTTCATTGGAAGGACTGATGTTGAAGCTGAAACTCCAATACTTTGGCCACCTCATGCGAAGAGTTGACTCATTGGAAAAGACCCTGATGCTGGGAAGGATTGGGGGCAGGAGGAGAAGGTGATGACAGAGGATGAGATGGTTGGATGGCGTCACCGACTCGATGGACATGGGTTTGGGTAAACTCCGGGAGTTGGTGATGGACAGGGAGGCCTGGCATGCTGCAATTCATGGGGTCGCAAAGAATTGGACACGACTGAGCGACTGAACTGAACTGAACTTTGTGGTCAGTCAAGTTGACACATAAAATAACCATGACCAGTCCACCCCTTTTCAATTTGTACCCAAATGCATCTCTTTAAGCCACATTTAATCTCCAAATAAAGACAATAACAAGATCATAATTCCGTGATACAACTGTCATGTGTACAGCTGAAAATACGCTAACCCCTTCCCCAGCAAAAGAGGTAAAGTCCTTGAGTGGTATTTACTCTTCTTCTTGATATGCCCTAACTTAAACACTATGATGTAAAATTAACGATACTTAAAAGCTATGATAGCTTCCCTGATAGCTCAGTTGGTAAAGAATCCGCCTGCAATGCAGGAGACCCCGGTTCAATTTCTGGGTTGGGAAGATCCACTGGAGAAGGGATAGGCTACCCTCTCCAGTATTCTTGGGCTTCTCCTGTGGCTCAGCTGGTAAAGAATCCACCTGCAATGTGGGAGACCTGGGTTCGATCCCCTGGGTTGGGAAGATCTGCCAGAGAAGGGAAAGGCTACCCACTCCAATATTCTGGCCTGGAGAATTCCATGAACTATACAGTCCATGGGGTTGCAAAGGGTCGGACCCGACTGAGTGACTTTCACTTTCACTTTTCACTTAAAAGCTATGATGTAAAGTCAATACATCTTCAGTTACATGATAAAACAATAAGAGGAAAGAAAATTACAAGCACATATTCATCAAAAAATAAAATATTCATAACAGTTATAGCTATAACTAGCCATGTGTTCATGTGAAGCTGTTCAGTCATGTGTTCATAGGTGGCATTTATAACTACCTTCTTCTAACCATTCTGTAATGCCTTTACCTTCAGCGAGCACCTCAGGTGGTTGTGATTCTTTACTTGGTGGGATGACCGAAACCTTCATTTTTGAATATTTTTATTTATTTATAATATTTATTTATTTATTTTTGCCACACCACACAGCTTGTGAGATCTTAGTTCCCTGACTAGGGATTGAATCTGGGCAGTGAGAGCTCTGAGTCTTAACCACTGGACCACCAGAGAAGTCCACAAACCCTCATTCTTGAAGGGTTTTAGACCATTACTAATCCTTCCTCCATTGGATTGTTGTCATTTTCCATTGACTTTAATTGGAGGACGTGGTAATACTAAGAGATGCCCACACACATTCTTCCTTACCTCCATTGTCGACAGTAGTCCAATCTGCTTGGCAATCAGGACCTATCACCCTAGCCCAGACAACATCATAACTCCCTTCTTTGCCTGTTGAGTCATGAGATGCGCAAAGTGTCTGGGTGACAGTCTTAACTTCAAGTTCAATGAAATCTTTATTGTGTCACCTGATGGAAGCATCCTTCCCTCTGGAAGAAGACCTCTGGGTCAGCAAAGCATAAAGTCACAGGAACAGGAAGCAAAAATGTTGCTGATGAATCATTAGGGGAAATAGTGAGTGTGCCACTCCCTTGATTCCTGGACCCATGAATCCTGGCTATCAGAGAATCAGCACCATATATCTAATGCTGATTCAGAGCACATACAGCCTCCTGGAGAACCTTGCCCCAGTCCTGGAACTGTGAAGTGAGTTCTTCTTTTTCTTTTCTTAATTGTATTATTTATTTTTGCCTGTGCTGGTTCTTTGTTGCTGCATGAGGGCTTTTCTCTAGTTGTGGTGAATGAAGGGCTACCCTCTAGTTGCGATGTGTGGGCTTCTCATTGCAGTGGCTTCTCTTGTTGCAGAGCAACAACAGTAATTGTGGTGCATGGGCTTAGTTTCCCCAGGGCATGTAGGATCTTAGTTCCTGGACCAGGGATTGAACCCACGTCCCTTGCATTGGCAGGCAGATTCTTTACCACTAGATCACCAGGGAAGTTCCCCACCACAGTTTTAAACTTATCTGACTCTGGTTTACATGCTTGCTCTGTCTCTTCAAACTGTTTTAACTTTTAGTATGCCTTTTAAATTGTTGCTGAAAGCCAGACAAGATGCACTGGGTAAAAGGAATTGCTATAAACAGGCCTTCAGTGATGTTGCCTTGAGGTTTGTGGGTAGGGGAAGGGAAGCATTCTAGAGCCTATGAATAGGTCTCACTATTTTAGTGAGCCGATGCCCTGGGCTACAAACTTCACAGGTGTTTCTCCAGCTTTGGGGATGGGATTGTTAGAGAGCACTAGGATTGGGTATTTCCTTTCTCCCAGGTAGGTTAGGCTCTGGTAAAATAGCTTCTCTTGAGGGCTGCTGCTGCTGCTGCTCTGAGGGTGCATCAAAATGGCTGTTTTTCCTCTCCTCCTGACAGAAGCAGAAGATTTTTCTCTGATCTTCACTTTAAGAATCTGGTGGAGCTCGGAGGTAAAACTCACAAAGAAAGAGCCACTCCATCTAAGACTTGGCCCCATGGAGTTTTAAACTCTTACGTTTGTCCACAGTGAGCCTCCAGTTATTCAATGGCTGGGGGTGTTTTGTTTGTCTCTTTTTAAAATTTTGGCTGCATTGTTCAGCATGCAGAATCTTAGTTTTTGTACAAGGATTGAACTTGTGCCCCTGCAGCGGAAGCGTGGAATCTTAAATTCTGGACCGCCAGTGTTTTGATATTCCTACCCTAATGGGGTTCTAGTGGAAGATTCTGTTCACATGTTTCTGCTCTGGTTAAGTTGTAATTCTTTGTATGTTCCTGTCTATCTCTCCAACTGAGAGGGTGGGCAGGCAGAGGTTTATGCTCTGACCCCAATTCTCTAATGGATCTAAAAAAAAAAAGGTGTTGATTCATTTTGTTCAGCTTTCTACTCTTTAGGATGGAGTGACAACTTCCAAGCTCCTTACATGCCAGACAGGAAACTGGAAGTCTCTTTCTAAATGACAGCTTTATTGAGATATAATTAATATATAACAAAACTCACCCTTTTAGAATGTAAAATTCAGAGGTGTTTAGGATATTCACAAAGTTGAGCAATCCTCTGTATGTTTTGTTGTGCTCAGCTGTGTCCAACTCTTTGTGACCCCATGGATTAGCCCGCCAGGCTTCTCTGTCCATGGGGATTCTCCAGGCAAGAATACTGGAGTGGGTTGCCATTTACTACTCCAGGGGATCGTCCTGACCCAGGGATGCGACTCGTGTCTCTTGCATCTCCTACATTGGTAGGCAGATTCTTTACCACTGAGTCACCTGGGAAGCCCTCACCACTATCTAATTTCAGAACATTTCATCACTTCAAAAAGAAACCCCATTATCAATTGCTCCCATTCCCTCCTCTACCTCACCCTAGCCAACCACTGCTTTGAGTCTCTATAGATTTGCCTATTCTTGATATTTCATATAAATCGAATCATACACTATGTGGTGGTTAGCTTCTTTTATGTAGCATAATGTTTTCAAGGCTCATCCATATTGTAACATGTATCAGTACTTCATTTCTTTTTATGGTAGACTAATATTCCATTGTATAACCATACCACATTTTATGTATCAGTTCATCAGTTTATGGACATTTTAGTTGTTTTCACTTGGGGGCTATTATTAATGATGCTGCTATGAATATTCGTGTACAGATTTTTATGTGAACATGTTTTTGATTTTCTGTGATATATACCTGAGCGTGGAATTGTGAGGTTATGTGAAACTCTTGTGTTTTAACATTTGGAGGGACAGTACTTACTGGTCACTTGTACATCTCCTTTAGAGAAATGTCTGTTTAAATCCTTTGCCCGTCTTTAAATTCAGTTGTTTGTCTTTTTATGATTGGATTGTAAGAGTTCTTTCTTCTGGATACAGTCTCAGATACATGATTTGCAAATAATGGGTTGTCTTTTCACTTTTTTCATAGTATTCTTTGAAGCAAAAAAGTGTTTAATTTTGATGAAGTCCAATTTATCTAATTAGTTTTTCTTTAACTTTTTTCCTCTTGGTTTCATATCTCAGAAATAGGTGCCTAATTCAAGGTCACAAAGACATAGGCCTATTTTTTCTTCCAAGAGTTTTATAGTTTTAGCTCTTACATTTAGATCTATGATCTATTTGGGATTAACTTTTGCGTATAATGTGAAGTAGGGATCTAACCTGATTTTTTTTTTCAAGTTGGAATATAGTTGCTTTACTATGTTGTGTTAGTTTCTGCTGTGCAGCCGAGTGAATCAGCTATGCATATACATATAATCCTCTTTTTTGGGTTTTCTTCCCATTTAGGTCACCAGCTTCATTCTTTTACATGTGACACTCCGGCTGTCTTAGCAGTATTTGTTGAAAATACATTTGACTTGGCATCCTCGTTACAAACTGGTTGGGCATAAACGTAGGGATTCACACCTTGCTAATTCTTACTCATGTTTTTGTTGTTGCTGTTGTTACAATGTATTTGTTTTATTTATTTTTAGTTTTGGCTGTGCTTGGGCGTCACTGCTGCTCGGGCTTTCTCTAGTTGCAGAGAGCGAGGGCTGCTCTCTAGTTGTGGTGCGAGGGCCTCGCATCGCAGTAGTTTCTCTTGTTGCAGAGCATGGGCTATAGGACGAGTGGGCTTCAGTAGTTGCGGCACTTGGGCTCAATAGTCGCATTTCACAGGCTCTAGAGCACAGGCTCGATAGTTATGGCACACAGCTCAGTCACTCTGCGGCATGTGGGATCTCCTCAGAGCGGGGATCGAAACTGTGTCTCCTGCACTAGCAGATAGATTCTTTACCACGAGCCACCAGAGTAGCTGCCTGACTCATTTTTAACAAGTCAAAACAAACATCTTCCTCAGTGGTGCCTTCCTGACCATCCCACCTCCCTCTGCCTTACCAATTAGTTAAGGCTTTTGTAAAGTCATCCCCAATCCCGGTTCACAACTCTCTGTATGTAATTATTTACTTACTTCCTGCTCCATGTCTGACTGTGTAGATTCAAACTCTCTGAAGTCACTGTAGCATTTGAGTGCCCTGTACCTGGGTCCCTATAGGACATCCTCAGCCTTTTTTTTTTTTTTTTTGGTGCAGGATCTTGATTCCCCAACCAGGGTGGAAGCTGCACCCTTGGCAGTGAAAACTTGGAGTCGTAACCACTGGACCACCAGGGAATTACCAGCTGCAGCCCTTTTGAAGGAAGATTTTCTTTGTGGTGGTGTTTTTGCCTTTCTAGGGTGACCAGATCATCTCTATTTCCCTGGCACTGGAAGTCCAGGCTCCCACGAAACACCTCAGTCCCAGGCAATGTGGATGGTTGGTCACCTGACCGTTAGTGCTCTAGAACAGGTTTGGGTCCCTGGTGGGGGCTCTTGCGCCCAGGCCTGAGTCCTTGTCATGCTCCCCAGCTCTCCGTGGAGTCTGTGAACCTGACTCCTCCTTCGTGTCTGTAGAAAGCAGAGTCTGTGCTCCACTGACCACGGGGGTTTCCTGGTCACCCTGTCGCCACCTCACTGCCACTTGTCAGGCTCCAAGGTCTGCAAGAAACAGAATCCGGGAGGCAGAATTCCTCGTTCAGCCCCTCTGACAGCTCTTGTAGGCCAAACCCAGAGGCAGAAAGTTAGCGAGAGGTCAGGGCTCATCACTGACCTCCAGGCTGCGTCTACCAGACTGTGCTGCAGCCCACATGGAGGGGCTTTTCAAGAACTACCCATGATTCTTGCTCTCAAAGCTTCATGAGGAGGTCAATCCTTTTTTATTTCTACTTTAAAATTTTTTAAAAAATTTAAATTAAAGTATAGTTGATTTACAATGTTGTGTTATTACTGCTGTACAGCAAAGTTAGTCAGTCATATATGTATATATGTATATATTCTTTTTTAATATTCTTTTCCATTATGATTTATCATAGGATATTGAATATAGTTCCCTGTGCTATACAGTAGGATTTTGTTGTTTATCCATTCTATTTATAATAGTTCCCATCTGCAAACCCTCACTTCCCACTCCATCCATCCCTAAGCCCCGTCTGCTGTGGCAACCACCAGCCTGTTCTCCATGTCTGTGATTCTGTTTCTGTTTCATAGATAGGCTCATTTGTGTCATATTGTATCATATTTTAGATTCCACATATAACTGATATCATATGTTTTTTGTCTTTCTCTTTATGACTTATTTTACTTAGTATGATAATCTCTGGTTGCATCCATGTTGCAGCAGATGGCATTCTTTCATTCTTTTTGAGGGCTGAGTTAGTATTCCATTGTATATATGTATTGTATCTTCTTTATCCATTCATCTGTCAATAGACATTTAGGTTGTTTCCTTGTCTTGGCTATTGTGAATACTACTGCTGGGAACATAAGGGTACATGTATCTTTTTGAGTTATAGCTTTGTCCAGATATGTGCCCAGGAGTGGGCTTGTGGGATCATATGATACTTCTATTATTAGTTTTCTGAGGACCCTCCATACTGTTTTCCACAGTGGCTGCACCTACTACATTTCCACCAACAGCATAGGAGGGTTGCCTTTTCTCTACAGCCTCTCCAGCATTTTTGTTATTTATAGACTTTTTAATGATGGCCATTCTAATTGGTGTGAGGTTGTGCTTCATTTTAGTTTCAATCATATTCCTTCAAAAATCAGGAATGTTGAGCATCTTTTCATGTGCCTATAGCCATCTGTCTTCTTGGAGAACTGTCTTTTTAGGTCTTCTACCCATTTGTGAATAGAGTTGTTTGTTTTTTTGTTGTTGAGTTGTATGAGCTGTTTATTTATTTTGGAAAGTAAGCCCTTGTCAGTCTCGTCATGCGAATATTTTCTCCCATTCTGTAGGCTGTCTTTTCATTCTGTTTATGATTTCCCTTACTGTGCAAAAGCTTGTAAGTTTAATTAGGATCCATTCATTTATTTTTGTTTTTATTCCTATTGCCTTGGGAGTCTGACCAGGAAGTCATTTCTTTACCCAACCTGCTAGGAGGATCTCAGGAGAAACGTCTCCATGGATTGATCCTCAGACCAAGAGCAGAAGTTGCCTGAGCAGATGGTTGGTTGTTAATCTCAGAGACTCTTAGAACTATGTTACTGACTGAGTCATCCTTCCTTCATTAGCTGCAGGGATGTCTGGAGCACACTTGTGTTCCACTCCCCCAATGCAAAACATTTAGGTCATCGTGGTCCCCATTTTGTCCTTGTTCCTGGTGTGTGATGGCCCCACCTTGCTATTTCATTCCTCTTTCTCCTTCTTTGCTTTATTGAGGTAAAATTACATCCAGTGAAAATGCACACATCTTACGCATACAACTGGATGAGTTTTGACAACTGAAATGTTGACACCCATGTACCAACACCCAAATCAAGAAAAAGAACATTTCTGTCACCCAGAAAATCTACTCATATTTCTTTACGGCCAACTTCTCACCCTGAAACTGTCCTTTCCCTGCTTTTAATATATGGTTTGTAGTAAATTTACATTTTTTTATTTTTATTTCTTTTTCGGTTGTGCCACAAGGCATGTGGGATCTTAGTTCCCTGACCAGGGACCAATTTCAAGCCCCTTGCAGTGAAAGTATAGAGTCCTAATCACTGGACCGCCAGGGAAGTACCCATGTAGTCTTTTGAATACCTTAAATCTTCTCTTGCAATGAGAAAGAGCATGAATAATGAGGGTATTGTAATGAGGGAGAAGTCCCATCCCTGGCTCAATATTGTACAGAGCTCACCTCCCACCTGGAAGAATGACAGAGCATAGAATGCCGAAGAAGCTCAGATCCCACTATCTGAGGCCTTCTGACCACGTCCAGGCTCCCCGCCAGGCCCTCCTCCCCTCTGTGCGTCTGGAAGCCTCCTCCATGTGGTGCTGCCCAGCCTGGGGGTGCTTCCCAAGACCCCTCCTCATGGGTGACTTGTGTCTTTGTTCACTGTCTCCCCCATTGCTAACCATCATGGATGCTCCCCTTTCTTCTACCCAGCCCCAAAGTTAGTCTTCACATTTCATCCTGCAAACCAGTGCCTGCCACTGTGCTGAGTGAGGGAGACACATAGACAAGGCCGAGATGGTTTTGGCCCTCTGGGAAGTAAGGGGCTTGCTCACCCACACATGGAGACGTCACCTCACAATACAAGACTGTGTGACCACAGGAGAGGAGAATTACTGTGCATTTATATGCACCAAACTCTGCATCAGTCTAAGGTCCTTGAGTTTATTAAGCCATTCAAAAATATTTATTTTATTTTGCTACATGCAAAGCACAGTTCTATCAGTTTTTTTTTTTTTTTTTTTTTTTTTTTTTTATGTGGCATGTGGGATCTTCGTTCCCTGACCAGGGATTGAACCAGCAGCCCCTGCATTGGGAGGGTGGCGTCTTAACCACTGAACCAGGGAAGTCCCCAGGCACAGTCCTAGACACATCAGTAATTAAAACTGTGAGGTCCCCTGCCCTTGGGGAGCTTGCACTGTCATGGGAGAAAACACACAATAAATGTGAGAAATCAGTAAATCGTGTAAACTGTGAGAAAGTAACCATTGCTGTGGCAAAAAGGAAAAGAACAGGATCAGGGATCAGGAATTTGGGGCCAGGGGCCTGATGCAGGATTAAATTAGGTGGTTTGGGTAGGTCTCACTGAGCAGGTGAGATCTGAGCAAAGACTTGAAGGGGGAGGGAGGAAGCCGAGTGGGTATCTAAGAAAGCCCGTTCTAGGCCAGTAGTTCTCAGTCTGTGGTGATTCCTCCCTCGCACTCAGGGGACTTTTTGCCAACATCTGGAGACATTTTTGTTGTCACAACTGTGTGTATGTGGGGGTGCTGCTGGCATCTACAAGGGAGAGGCTGTAAACATCCCACAATATACACAGGACAGCTCCCACGACAAAGAATTAGCCAGACAGCCAATGGTGCCAAGGTGAAGAAGCTGGTCTGGTAGCGGAAAGAGCTGGTGCAAAGGACCTGTGGCAGAAGCATGCCTGGCATCCATAGAACTGCTGGGAGCCCATATGGCTGGAAGAAGGAGACAGGAGCCAAGGTGAGAGGCAGGAGTGCCAGCTGACATAGGGCAGGGAAGCAAGTGATGACTGACATGAGTGGTCACTGCAGGGTTTGAAGTGGAGGCTTGATGTCATCTCACTGAACATTTTAGAGTCTCTATCAGGCTGCTGTGCTGGGAACAGGCTGTGGGCCCGAAAGCCAGTGACCTGAAAGCCGGTTTGGACTTTCCCCTCTTTCCTCCCTATCCTCTGCCCCTTCCTTCACTCCCAGCTGCCTCAGAGCAAAAGCAGCAGCTGTGAGATGTGCCCCCCACCCCTTTCCCCGCCCCTGTCCTGTCCTTTCCCGGCACAGGGCACAGGTCAAGCCCCAGGCTAAGGCTCAGGATTCCCCTCCAGTCTATCCCTTCAGTGCGCAGGCGCACTCCCATGTCTCCCGTATGAGAGAGACACTGCCCAACTAGCCCCAGAGGCAGAGCTGTCCTTCAATGAAGGAGACTCTGGGAGGGGGTCACCATCATCAAATGCCAGCCTTTCGTAAATTGAATCTCTTTGTTATGAAAGATCCTAGGGGTTCCCTGTACCTTACCGTATGAATTCTTCATGAGCAGGCATTCCTTTTCCAGATAAAACAGAAGCAAAGAATTAAAAATATTTAACAAAAATAACTAAAAAACACCTTCCACAGGCCCTGGAGCCCCTCTTCAGCTACCATCCACCTTCCTCTCCTCCCTATCCCTTTGCATCAAACCTCTTCTTCACCCACTGCAGTCTGGTTTCTGCCTCCCCCACTTCACCCAAACTGTTCTAAACTCTGTGTTGTTAAATCAACACAGTTGACAACCTCCTTGCTACCTGACACCCAGTCCTCTCCTCCTGCCCCACTGGGGCTCCTCTTCTGGTCTTCTGCAGTTCCTCAGCGGGATCTTAGTCCCTGACCAGTGATTGAACCCAGGCCTCCTTCCTTGGAATTGTGGAGTCTTAACCTTTGGACCACCAAGGAAGTCCCCAATCAGACTCTACTCTCTCTCTGGGTGATCCCCTCCCACAGATTCAAATAGCATTTACATTTAAAATATATATACATTTATAGGGGCTTTCCTGGTGGCTCAGGGGTAGAGAATCTGCCTGCCAATGTAGGAGACAAGGGTCTGATCCCTGGTTGGGGAAGATCTCACATGACTCGGAGCATTTAAGCTCGTACACCACAACTAGTGAGCCTATGCTCTAGAGCCCAGGAGCCACAGCGACTTAGCCCATGTGCCGCAACTACTGAAGCCCACACACCAAGAGCCCATGCCCCGCAACAAAAGAAGCCACTGCAGTGAGAAGCCCGAGCACCACAACTAGAGAGTAGCCCTGGATTGCCGCAACTAGAGAAAAGCCTGAGCAGCAAGGAAAACACAGCACAGCTTAAATAAATAAATATTTTTTAAAAATATCATTTATAGCATCAGCCTGACTCCAACCTGAAATACCCAAGCACTAGGCTTCCCTGCTTGGGCATCTCATGGGTACTTCAGACCTAGCAGGATGGGAATGGAACTCTGTCTTAGACTTGTTCCTCCCTGGAGGTCCCCATCTCAATGCATGGCACCCACATCCACCAGGTGCTTTTTCTGTCTTTATGATTTTGACTACTCTAGGTCAAAACTAGTTGCTGCTTAGCCTCTTGGGGTGATCCTGTTTCTGGCACCAGTCATGCAGGTGAGTTTGGCCATGAACACACATCATCTTTGTTCTTGTCATCTGCTGTTCCCACTCCACACCACTGGACACACAGCAGCTCCTGAACTGACAGGTCAGGTGAATGAAAGCTTCAATCAGGCATTCTTCCTGTTCCCTGAAAAATGGGGCCTGCTCCTCCACTGCAGGGAGAAGCCTGAAATGCTTTTTCATAATAATGCCTAGTCAGACTACAGAGTTCATTTCTTATATCCAACTACAATTTCCTCTTGTATAATGAAAATTCCTTTCAATGCTCCTTGCATCCAAGTGAAGGCTCAATAACTATTTGTTAGCAGTGAACAGATAGTGGTACCTCAATAATTGTTAACTGATGAGCGTGAACACAACTTAAGTATAAGCAAAGTGTAAGCAAACAAGCCTTAACCACCACCAAAAGACTAAAAGCTACAAAGCTGCCACCAGCGTGGGCATTAGGTGTCATTTGGAAGCCGAGGATCTGATCATCCTGTCTGGGCAATTTCCTACCATATGCACATTGCTAGGAGGTAAAGCTTTCCACCCTCAGTAGAAACCCTATGGCAAGAAGTTCACTTTCCCAGCATCCCTTGCAGCTGATGGGGGGGCACATGACCCAGGCTGAGTCAGGTGGACCACTGCCCCCTGAGATTTTGATTTGAAGGCTAGAGAAACAAAGCCACATGCTGCTGCTGCTGCTGCTGCTGCTGCTGCTAAGTCGCGTCAGTCGTGTCCGACTCTGTGCAAACCCATAGACGGCAGCCCACCAGGCTCCTCTGTCCCTGGGATTCTCCAGGCAAGAATACTGGAGTGAGTTGCCATTTCCTCCTCCAGTGCATGAAAGTAAAAACTGAAAGTGAAGTTGCTCAGTCGTGTCCGACTCTTCGCAACCCCATGGGCTGCAGCCTACCAGGCTCCTCCGTCCATGGGGTTTCCCAGGCAAGAGTACTGGAGTGGGGTGCCATTGCCTTCTCCGCAAAGCCACATGAAGCGCATCCATCTCAGGGCCAGCAGCGGCCTCCAGCGTCCAGGGCCAGTGGTGCTGGCAGTCCTGGCTGTGCATCTGTGTCCTGCAGGGCCTGTGGCGGGCACGCCCGTGGCGGGCATGCCCTCAGCAGGCCAGATCCGCAGTGAGCGTTGGTCCCTGTCCATGCTGTGACTCCCTTAACTAGGTTTGTTTCCTGAGCCTGGCTATCCAACCTTCCTGGAGATTCTGGGAGCCTATGGCCTTCTTTCTGATTAATTTTTGCTGCACTGCACAGCTTGTGGGATCTTAGTTCACCGACCAGGGATCAAATCTGCATCCCCAGCATTGGAAGCTCGGAGTCTTCACCACTGGACCGCCAGGGAAGCCCTCCTATGGCCTTCTGATAAACTCCTTTCTGGCTGGTAAACACCAGGGATGGTTTTTATTGCTAAAAACTCTTAACAGCTCAGCCACAGACAAGAACTTAAGGGAGAGGTGGAGGCCTTATATCCTGCTCGTCTGAGAGCCACGCATAAACTCCAGGCTCAGGCTCTGAGAGAGGACTCCTTCAGCAGAGCCTGAGCAGGACCCTGAAGCAGTGGGGCCAGAGGCTGAGAAAGTCCTTCCTAGAGTGAGGTCCCTGACCAGCAGTGGAGGCATCACCAGAAATGCAAATCCCCCTTCCCAGATCAACAGAACCAGAAGTGCCAGTGGAGGCTTCCCTGGTAGTCCAGGGGTTAAGACACTGCCTTCCACTGCAGGAGGTGTGGGTTCGATTCCTGGTCAGGAAACTAAGATCCCACATGTCACAGGGTGCAGCCAAAAATTAAAAAAAAAAAAAAATGCTGGTGGTGAGTCCCAGCAATTGACGCTTTAAGAAGCCCTGTAAGTGACTCAGATGCACCTTAAAACTTATCCTGTAACTTCAAGGAGGAGCCGTGTGCAACAGAAAAAGCAACAGATAGAAACTAGAGACCTGGTTCTAGCTCTTGACTAGTTGACGTTGTACTCATTTGCCTTTTCTGAGTCTAGTTTCCTTTCATCTATAAAATGGGGCTTGTGACATCACCATAGAGGCTTTTTGTGAGGATCAAACTAAATAACACTGCACACATACAGTGCCAAGCCTGATAACGGGCCCCCAGGAGAGGTCCAGGAAACGACAGCCGTCACTGTTCAGACTGGTTGCAATTAGTCCTCTTAGTAGACATCTGTACAAATTTGGGCTGGGCCCCTAGTGTCTCAGCCTCCTTTTCTCTCTGTAACATGCAGATAACAACCCTCACCTCCCAGGCTTGTTTGGAGAATCAAGGAAGATAAAATATGAAAGCAATGTTTTGTCCAAACTGAAACATGAAACTATGAAAACACAAAATGAAATAAAGTTCAAAAATATTCTCCTTAGGGGACTTCCCTGATGGTCCAGTGTCTAAGATTACATGCTCACACTGCAGGGTTTGATCCCTGATCAGGGAACTAGATCCCACATGCCACAGCGAAAGATTTCGAATGCCACAACAAAAATTGGAGGTCCTGCGTGCCACAACTAAAACCTGGTGCAGCCAAATAAATAAATAAATAAAAATTTTAAAAAATAAACCCAAAATATTCCACCTAGACAGCAAGACACCAACACAAGGCGAGGAAGGGCTCACTTACGGGTTTCTCATGAGGCCTGGCCTCCCACTGTGGTGGAGGCTACATTAGGCACAGAGGATCCAGCCGTGAACTGGCAGATAATAGTCTATGCCCTTGAAATTGTTCATAGTTTAACTTTCAACTCATTCAGGCCAGAGTAGACTGCTGCTCATATTTCTACAGTAGAACATTTATGTAGAGTTATATATACATGTGTGTGTGTGTTAGTCATATAAGTGTTGAAAACACACACTTTAAAAACTGTGGTGCCAATTCCTTCCTTATTGTATTCATTTGTTTAGACCAGATGACACATATGCATGGGTATAGGTATACATAGCAAAAATTCTCTCTCATTGCAGACCCTCAGATTCCCAGTTCTTCTGCTGCAGGGGAAACCCAGGTAGCAATCTCATGTGTCTCCTTCTAGAAACATAGGCTGTGCTTATGCAAGTTACATGTGTGTGTGTGTTACATGTGTATTTACATATTTTCTCTTCTAATGATATGTAATAGAGCTTGTTCCTTAACCAGCTACATGTGTAAATTAGGTATTGTCCACGATTTTTTGACCTCAAGCAATTCAATTCAGTTCAGTTGCTCAGTTGTGTCTGACTCTTTGTGACCCCATGGACTGCAGCATGCCAGGCTTCCCTGCCCATCACCAACTCTCAGAGCTTGTTCAAGCTCATGTCCATTGAGTTTTTTTGCAAGCAATTATTCGACAACAAAATACACTGCTTAAAAGTATGCCATGGGACTGCCTTAGTGGTCCAGTGGCTAAAACTCTGCACTCCTAATAAGAGAGCCGAAGTTTGATCCCTGGTCAGGGGACTAGATCCCACATGCTGCAACTAAGAGTTTGCATGTTGCAAATAAAGACTGGTATGCCACAGTGAAAACTGAAGACCCCACATGTGGTGTGGTCAAATGAATAAATAAGTTCAAGAAAAGAATGCCATGATGTGATCCCAGCTCTCCCCTCTAGCAGGATTTCCTCCACCCACCTGGCTTCAGGCCTAATTTCTTTCAGCACGTTTTACCATTTGAGACTCTGAAAGCTGAGTGGTTCACCTAAGGCCTTACCAAAGGCCTGAAGCCAGTGAAGACCAGAATCCAGGTTTCCCATTTCCCAGTCTACCTCCAGCCAGGGGGTCAATGGCTGTTGGCAGACACCACAAGTATATTTTTTTGTTTTTGACTGACTGATTTGTGTGTTTACATTTGCCTTCCCCAAAAGGGTCTGGGGTGGCTGTCATTGAAGTATCAGGACTTGTGTTTGCTTTACCATTTTCTCCTGCTTGGAGGGAGGCCAGATGGTCTGACCCATTGCAGCCAAGCTAGAACTGAGTCAAGCTGCAGCTCAGGGCCAAGGCTGAGGCAGGTGCCAAGGGCCAGGGGCCAAACTAGATTGATCGTATTAGTTATCAGGTCAATCTCCATGTTGCCAACATAGCCAAGTCTGAGGTTTAGGCCACAGAGCCAAGCCAGATAGTGGTGTCCAGAGCACACACCACCCAGGAGCCTGGCCCCCTCCTGACATTCAGTACCATCTGGGCTGAGTCTTACTCTGAGGCAGCTATGAAATGGACGGAAAGCTGAGGCTAAAAGTAAAAACTTTGTGGGGACTTCTCTGGTAGTCCAGTGGTTAAGAATCAGCCTTGCGATGCAGGTTCAATCCATGGTTAGGGAACTAATTTCCCACATGCCTTGGCGCAACTAAGCCTGCATGCTCCAGGACCTGAGCACCACAGCAAAAGGTCTGGCATGAGGCAAGGAAGATCCCGTGTGCCCCAACTAAGACCCGATGCAGCCAAATAAATAGAATTTAAAACAACAACAACAATGACCTTGTGACCGAAACTGAAATAGAGAAGGTACAAAGTCAAAGACGCAGATGACAGTCAGGCTAATCATTGCTCACCTAACCTTGGAATACTGATCCTTCTTCTCCACTCAGGAGATCCTACCCAGTCTTCAAGGCCAATTCTTCTTTCCCCTCCTCTGGGAAGTGATGGAACACATAGGGCAAGGGGTCACTTTGGAGTCCCAGGTTTGAATTCTGGTACCTTCATTTCCTGGCAAAATCACTCATTCATTCAAAGAGTATGGAGCATCTACTATGTGTGAGGCATTAGCTGGGTTAGGGAAACAAAGATAAATTGATCCCAGTCCCTGTACCCATGAAGCTGACAATAGGGAGTCAGATGAGTCAACAGATGACAACGTGGAGGGATAGTGATGTGATCAGATAAGCACAGGCAGCTGGAATGCAGAGCAAGGCCCTAACCGTCAAAGGATGCACAGGGACCCAAAAGGTCCAGACAGAATCCTTTGGGGAATTCCCTGGGACCAATCAAGGAAAATAAGACATTTATTCAACAAATACATGAAGTGTGTTACTGTGTGCCTGGCAAGAAGTAAGGCACTGGAGATACAATGGTCCACAGCACAAAGAACTTCACACTCCAGTGAGGGGATGGCCAATGCATATGAATTTTGCCTGGACTTCCCTGATGGTCCAGTGGTTAAGACTCCATGCTTCCAACTCAGGGGACTTGGGTTCGATCCCTGGTTGGGGAACTAATATTTCCACATGTCGCATGGGACCACCAATAAATAAATCAGTTGGGTCAAGTGCAATGATAGAAACACAGCATTGTGATCAAGAGTAATGCTGGGGATGTGAAGGGGATACAACTGTTGGAGGGAGGATGAGGAAGAACCTTGTGGTGTTAGATTGCAATGAAAAGTGTCATAGGAATTTATTATATGTTATGTATCCTATCTATGTCTGATAAAGGGTCTAGAAACAGTGGTATTTCCCAAACTACTGACTTTGATTTGTACTTAGATCTTGGTTTCTCATAGACCTCTCTGTGATAGAAAACAGAGTTCTTTGAAGAACTCCCAGGGCTGGTATAGAGGAAGTACAAAGGGTACCTGGAAGAGAGAGGTGCAGAGGTAGGGGAGAAGAAAGAGAAAGGGGAGGAAAAGGTGAAGAGGAAGAGAATAAGGACAACAAGAAGGAAAAGCTCAAAAACTAAAGAGGATGCAGGGATCAAATGGAAAAATCTCCCACTGAATGAATCTGGACAATATAAATATTGAAATGGATGATGACTTAATAGGTTATAATACATGGAACAATACATAACTAATGGACACATGGTTATCCCAAAATTGAACACAAATAAGTGGGGAAGAAGAGAAATTGCAGTAGTTATAACTACAGAGGGACAATTAGGAAATCCACGTCTTTAAACCAACCTAGTAATTATTGATTCAGGCAAGAATCATTAAAGGATGTTAAAATCTTCAGATAAAAGTTTGTTGGAGGACAGGATATTTATAGGGTCTCAAATGTCTTTCCACAGACTTTTTTTTCCATGTGGCCTGTGGGATCTTAATGACCCCACAGGGATCAAGCCTGTGACCCCTGCAGTGGAAGCACAGAGTCCTAACCATTAGACCACCAGGGAATTCCCTCTACAGACTATTCATTTATTTCAAAAATGATAAATGTAACTTTAGAGTGGAAGATTCTGGCACACATGACCTTAACCAAGGGATCAAAGTTAACATCACCACTAATGAGATGAATTATGACCTGTGCCTCCTGATATGAGGCACCAAGAAGGACACTACAGCATTTCTAGGTCTTCGCTGCCAAAAATGTGCAACCTGATTTATTCATTAAAATAAAGAAAAAAAATAAGGGATGTTCTGTGATATTTTGATTTATAATAAGAAATATATATTTCATCTTTGTCTCCATTTTTGGCACAGAGCACCCAAAGCCCTTGGAATTTCCCAATCCATAAGAGCAATGGGAATATCTTTTGTTTTAGCATTTGGTCTTTTGTCCTTGGTTTCTGAAAAAATGCCAGGGCCATAAAGGTGAAAAGAATGTGTCATAACAAGTGTCATAACAAACCCCTTTCTACCACACCTGAATTTATGTTAATGGAGTGACTTTTGGAAAGCCTCTGGGGATGGGGGCGGGTTACCAGGGAAACCAATCATGTGATTAGAGGGTTGGACTTTCAATCCCAAACTTCCAGGGAAAGCCTAGAGATAGAGTTCAAGCACCAATGGCTGATGATTTAATCAATCATATCTATGTAAAAGAGTCTCTATAAAACGGCAAAAGGACCAGATTTATAGAGCTTCTGGGTTCAACGGACATGTGGAGGGACTGGGAGGGTGGATGCCCCTTCCTACGCTCCTTGCTCTGTGCATCTCTTCCATCGGCTGTTCTTGAGTTGTATCCTTTTGTAATAAACTGATAATCTAGTTGAGTAAATGGTTCTCTTGAGCTCTGTGAACCTATTTAGCAAATTAATCAGTGACTAATTAACCACTGCTTCATAGCTGGTTGGTCAGAAGCATAGTATCAACCTAGACTTTCCCTTAATGTCTCAAGCATATGGGGAGGGGATAGTCTTACAGGACTGAGCCCTTAACCTGCGGGATCTACGCTATCTCTAGGTAGATGGTCCGGAATTGGAGTTAAATTGTAGGACACTCAGGTGGTGTCACAGAAATCCTGAGGTATGGAAAAAGCATACATCGGGTGTCAGAAGTGAAGTGAAGTAGTAGCAGTATTGAGAGTAGAGGAAACACACAACAGGAAGTGAATTTTTCCTTTACACCATCTATAAAACAACCAACCTGGATACAAAAACACCAATGTCGTGAAAGACAAAACAAGGCCAAGAAACCAGTCTCAATAAAAGGAGCCTGAAAAGGCATAACACTGTGACCTGTGATCCTGGATCAGAAGAAACAATTGCTATAACACACATTATTGGGACAATCAGGGAAACTTGAATGTAGATTTTATACTAGATAATGATATTGTGTGTGTGTGTGTGTGTGTGTGTGTGTGTGTGTGCTCAGTCACTTAGTCATGTCCGATTCTTTGCAACCCCATGGACATAGCCTGGCAGTTTCCTCTGTCCAGGGAATTTTCCAGGCAAGAATACTAGAACAGGTTGCCATTTCCTACTCCAGGGATTGTTTCTGACCCAGGGATCAAATGCAAGTCTCTTGAGTCTCTGTAATCTCCTGTATGAGCAGGCAGATTCTTTACCACTGTGCCATGTGAGAAGCCCCAGTGGTGTTGTCCAGATATTAAGTATCCAGATTTGATAGTTATATTGTAGTTAAGGAAGAGAAAATCTTTGGGAGTTTCCTAGCCATCCAGTGGTTAGGACTTGGTGCTTTCACTGCCATGGCCCGGAGTCCAATGTCTAGTCATCTGGGAACTAAGATCCTGCAAGCTGCATGGCACAGCCCCCAAAATAAATAAATAAAAAATAAAAGAATTTGTTTAAATAAAATCTTTGTTCTTAGGAGATCCAAGCTGAACTATATAGGGTAAAAGACTATGATACCTGCTACTTACTCTTACATGTATCAATAAGAAGGAGATGAAAGTATATTAATGTATATATGTGAAAAGAAAGGTAAAATAAATGTGGGAAAAAGTTGGCCATTGGTGAATACAGGGGAAGGCCTAAGGGTGTTCATTATACTATTGTTTAGTTGCTAAGTCGTGCCTGACTGTTTTATACCCCATGGACTATAGCCCACCAGCCTCCTCTATCAGTGGGATTTCCCAGGCAAGAACATTGGAGTGAGTTGCCATTTCCTTCTTCAGGGGCTCTTTCTGAGTGGGATCGAACCCACGTCTCCTGCATTGGCAGGAGGATTCTTTACCACCGAGCTATGAGGGAAGCCTTCATTGTACTTTACTTGCAACTTTTCTGTAGGTTTAAAATTGTCCAAAATAAAGTTTCAGAATAAAAAGCTGGACTTCTCTGGTGGTCCAGTGGTGAAGAATCCACCTTCCAATGCAAGGAACACGGGTTCAATCTCTGGTCGGGGAACTAAGATCCCACATGCTACAGGGCAACTAAGCCCTCGAGATGCAATGAAGACTCAGGGCAACCAAAAATAAGTAAATAAATACTAAAAATAAATCAAAAGCTAAAACCAGTTCCAATTTAAAATACTTTGGAGTGAATTCGGTGATCAAGTGTGAAATTTCTGTATCAGCTCAATTTATGATACCAAGTTTGGTAAAAAAAAATGAATGCCCAACTTAAAGATAGTGCATTTATCTTCCTTAAAATGACTAATGAAGGAAATGAGAAGCCAAAGAGGTAGAGGCCAAGGAAAGAGGGTTTCAAAATGAGAGTGAAAAACAAAGACGCTACAAAGAAGTAAGATGTGGGCTAAGGTATATCTACTGAGTTGAGTAAAAGGGAGAGGTCTTCCAGCAATCCTATGACTGGGGGTATACCCTGAGGAAACCATAATTGAAAAGGACAAACGTACCCCAGTGTTCATTGCAACACTATTTACAATAGCTAGGTCATGAAAGCAACCTAGATTTCCATCCACAGATGTATAGTTAGAGAAGGTGTGGTACCTATATACAATGGAATATTACTCAGCCATAAAAAGGAACACATTTGAGTCAATTCTAATGAGATGGGTGAACCTAGAGGCTATTATATAAAGTGAAGTAAGTTACAAAGAGAAAAACAACTCCTGTATGTTAATGCATATATGCAGAATCTAGAAAGATGCTACTGATGAACTAGTTGTAGGCCAGTAATAGAGATGAAGATATAGAGAACAGACTTGTGGACACAGTAGGGGAAGGAGAGGGTGGGATGAATTGAGAAAGTAGCATTGAAATATATATATATCCATATGTAAAAATAGGTAACAGTGGGAATTTGCTCTATGACACAGGGAGCTCAAATCCGGGTGCTCTCTGACAACCTAGAGGGGTGGGACATGTGTATACCTATGGTTGATTCATGTTGATGTATGGCATAAATCAACATAACATTGTAAAGCAATTATCCTCCAATTAAAAATAAATATTTTTTTTTTTAAAAAGGAGGAGAGGTCTTTGGTGGAGCATCAGTTCAGCTGGCTGGTGGGTGGGGGGAGGCGTAGGAGGGAGGGCCAGGAGTCATCAGAGAAGGGATGGTTCTGAATGTCTGGGGAAGGCTGAGGATGGGGAGTAGGTGTGGAGGATTTCAGTTGTTTTATTACTTGATTAGGTCTTGAGTTTACAAATTTTGACCAGAAATGTGTGGGGTGGTGGCTTGGGAGGATGGTTATGAATAGCTAGTCCTCTCCTAGGCTTGGTACCAATTCATTCCTGTTGCCTGGGATTGTTTCAGGTATAGCATCAAAAGATCCCCCTCCTAGGAACCTTCTCAGTCAGGACCGTTACTCTCCACTCCCAGGCTGTTCTACCAATAAATATTCACTGGTCACTGCCAGCCTGGGAGGTTAGATTGTATTTATTCATTCAACAAGCTTTTGCTGGTGCTGAAAATATGGTGGCCAGCAAAGCAGACAGCCACCACCCTTACAGACCATGTGAAATTCCTTCTTTGCATTGAAGTGGTATTAATAAAACTGGGCCTCTTTAAAACAGAAAATCTCATTTCCCCTCATCATAATGGTAGAAAATTTGAGAAGAGAAGCGTAAAAAGGCAGAGGGAAAAAAAATCACACACTGGCAGATTTCCTCTCAGTATTTTTCCGACACATTTCCCAAGTCACTTCCGATCAGTGTCCAAAAAAATGCAAGTTAATTTTAATTTTGGCCTCAAACCAAGAACAAAAAGGTTAAGTGCATTGAATTAATTTTTCAAGCTCAAGTTAAAGGCTCTGAGGGTGATCTGCTGTCTCCAAGGGTCCAAACCTGTGTTTTTCCACTAGCAGGTGTGATCACAGACCTGGCCCAGGTGGGAAATGACTTTCTCTCCTCAGCAAGGCTTCCAGATTTGCAATTTTTCTCTTTTTCCAAATTAAAATGCTGCATTCACTTGATAATGAATCAAGCAGAACAGAGGTGATTACCATGAAAAACAACAGTGCCTCATCCCTGCCCATCCTGTTCCACCCCACCCCACTCCCTCGACCTAGAGGCAACCCTTTTTAACAGTTTCTATTTTTGTTTCTTCTGGAAGTTATTTCCAAAAATCCTAGCTCAAATGCCCATACTTTATTTCTTTATATTCTGATTTCAGTGACTGTTGACGTTCCAATATAAAACATGAGGCATTTAACTCATTTACATTCCCTCTTCCTCTCTTCTTCCCAATGATGACTACCTATATTATTATTTCATTTTTAATTATTATTATTTTTTTTAATTTAATTTTGTTTTTTGCCCAGGCCTCATGGCTTGTGGGATCTTAATTCCCTGACCAGGGATTGAACCCCTGGACCTTGTCAATAAAAACACAAGGTCCTAACCACTGGAAAGTGAAAGTGTTAGTCCCTGACTCTTTGCGACCCCATGGACTGCAGCCTGCCAGGTTCCTCTGTCCATGGAATTCTCCAGGCAAGAATACTGGAGTAGGTAGCCATTCCCCTCTCCAGGGGATCTTCCTGACCCAGGGATTGAACCCAGGTCTCCAGTGTTGGGCTTCCCTCATAGCTCAGTTGGTAAAGAATCCACCTGCGATGCAGGAGACCCTGGTTTGATTCCTGGGTCAGGAAGATCCCCTGGCCCCCTGGCGAAGGGATAGACTACCCACTCCAGTATTCTGGCCTGGAGAATTCCATGGACTAAGACCATGGGTCACAAAGAGTCTCAGACACGACTGAGTGACTTTCACCTTCACCTTCACCTTCACCTCCTGTGTTGCAGGCAGATTCTTTACCATCTGAGCCACGAGGGAAGAAGCTCCCTAACTACTGGACCACTGGGGATTTCCCTATTTTTGCTTTCAAATAAATTATTATATTTTGGTTCCATCTCTTTTCCTCGGTGTCTCTAGTGAGAGGCCAGTTTGTAACTCCTCTTTCTCTCCACACTTCCACATGCAACCTTTTTCTCAGTCTTTCATTTGCATAGTTAAGATTTTGAGTATTTACAATCATTCCAGCCACTGAAACAAAGTCTTCCAGAATTTTCTACACTGATTCTAAAGGTTGAGGTCTAATGAACAGTACTTGTGAATATTGGTCACACTCAGGCCAAACAATGGGCAGGATTATATTTTCTATTCCTTGCCTTCAATTTTACAACCCAGGAGAATGTTTCAAGCATACAGTCAATTAAATTAAATTAATACTATGTCAGTTAAACACTACCATGTCATATTATATCTTGTCTATCATTTAAATCAAGAATTTCTTTTTCAATTTTGGGACATTTCTTAGAGATTCTGATGACTTTTCTTTCTTCTTGTACTCCTTACATACACCATATCTTTATTTTTTTTCCCCAAGTGATTGTTCATACCATTTATTCAGTTCAAGCTCCATTTGCCTCTTCCTCCAATTAGAACCCATTACTCCTTAAGTCTGCTCCACAGTCATCATCCCAGCATCTTCATTCACTGATCTTTGGGCTTAGGTCCCACTGTTTCCTGTGTCTTATTGTGTCTTTTTTCTGGTTCGCTACCACATTTCCTGGTATACACCCTCAACTTTCTAGGAGTGTAGAAGCCAACTCTGCATGTCAAAACAAACCTTTATCTGTTTGACTAGATATAGAATTCTAGATAGAAATTCATTTCTCTCAAAACTGTGCAGGCATTTCTCCATTTAATCTTCTAGGATTCAGTGTTATTGATGCAAAGTTTGTAGCCATTTTGATTCTTGGTCCTTTAGAGATGAATAGTTTTTCTCTTTAGAAATGTTTATCATCTTCCCTTTATTCCTGATATTCTGAAATTTCATGAGGAAGTAACTAGATACAGATGATTTTTCATTCATTATCTTGAGCACACAATACACCGTTTTATAATGGAAACATTAGTTTCAGTCTTGAAGTTATCTCTTATTCTTTTCTAAGATATTTTCCTTCCCTTCAATTTGTTCATTATTATTTTCTGGGTTTCCTAATAGCTGTGTGATCCTTCTGGATTTGTCTTCTGTGTTTGCTGTCTTTTCTCTCTGATTTCCATTTTTCACTCTTTTGCTCTCTATATTTTTTTTGAAGTTGTATTTATTTATTTTTGGCTGTCCTGGGATTTCATTGCTGAGTGCAGGCTTTCTCTAGTTGCAGTGAGCAGGGGCTACTCTAGTTGCGGTGTTCAGGCTTCTCATTGTGGTGGCTTATCTTGTGGCTCTAGGGCTCTAGGGCTCATAGGCTTCAATAGTTGCAGTGCAAGGGCTTAGTGGCCCCCCAGCATGTGGAATCTTCCCGGAACAGGGATAGAACCTGTATCCCCTGTGGACCACTGGACCACCTTGCTCTATTATTTTTAGAATTTTTTTTTCCCCCACAACTCTATGTTTTAATCCTTCTACTGAACATTTTACTTTAGCAACCACATTTTTAGTTCCTGCAAAATAATTCTTGTTCTCTGTTTCTCTTTCATATAGCATCCTGTTCTTGTTTTATGGATATTTTGTCTTCTTGAATCTCTAAGTATATCAGATCGTTCTCTTTGTACTCTGGATTATCTCTGTTTTCTTGTGTTACTTTTTTGTTTGTTTTTTGGCTTATTTTGGTCTTTCTTTGCATGCAGATTCTCCTTATATGCATGGTGATCACTGGTAATATGTGATAAAGAACCACCTAGGTATCCTCAGTGATGGCATCAACAACTCGATGAACATGAGTTTGAGTAAGCTCCGGGAGTTGGTGATGGACAGGAAAGCCTGGCATGCTGCAGTTCATGGGGTCGCAAAGAGTCGGACACAACTGAGCGACTGAACCGAGGTATCCTCAATTATATTATTTCTTCTCTACATTTCTCCCTGGTGGAAGTTTGGCCTAGAAATTCTTTGTGACTCAAGATAGGATATATCAACTGAAAGGCTTCATTTGGGATAGGGAGGGTTGATAGTCAACTGTCAGTTTATTTTTCCAAGAGACTTTTGCCCAGGAAGATGAATGTTCCAAATTAACTTTATTGCTTATTCCAGGAACTTCCTGTAAGACCATTAGCTCTTCAATAGAAGGCATCAACTGACAGGTTGCATCCTAGACTATTTGAACCCCTCACCTGAAAACCCTCATTTTTCTGGTGTTCATTCTAAATTATTATATCACAACCCTTCCCAGCCCTAACCAACCCCTCCCTGTTCCTACCCTAGCATGCAAAGACCTGCCTTAAACCAGATTTCAAAGTCTTAAGAAATGTTGTGGCCTTACTTATCTCCCTGTGAAGTGTTGTCAGACTGTCAAGGGATAAGTAATAAACTTGGCTTTGGGTGGTCCAGGGTTAAGAGGTAACAAACTGGTGGTCCAGTGGTTAAGACTCCACACTCCCGATGGAAGGGACATAGGTTCCATCCCAAGTCAGGGAGCTAAGATCCTGCAGGCTGCATGGCAAGGCGTGCAAAAAAAAAAAAAATTCCACCAAGTAAATTTGAAGATCTAATTGGCTTTATTCAACATTCACGAATCAGGGATCAGAAAGCATCCCATTTAACAAGCAGAAAGGCCTTCCAAGGAAACAAATGGATCTTTTATAGAGACAAGGTGTTTATCAGCAAAAGAAAAGAAAGAATTGTTTCAGGCAAGGTCACCTGGTCACCTTCCCTTTGGGGCGAGGGAGGGCAGGGGTCTTATCCAGCAGACTACCTCACTAGGGTGGATCAGGGAAATTACAGACTAACTGGTTTAAATTTCTGCTCCTAGGAGAGGCTGAAACTGCATTTAGCTTAGGTGTTGTGTTTTGGTTTTGCTAAAGGTGGCTCGGCACAGGGGACTCCATCTGGGGTCGATTTAAAGGGACCTCCATGAGCTCTTTGTAGCTCCTCAGTGAGCTCAGGTAACCCCTATCATTTGCTTAAGTGGTTCGTGTGTTTCCAGAGAAATGCATTTGTGGAACACACTTGGCGGGGGGGCGGGGCGCTGTTCCCAGCGCACAGTTCTAGAAGCTTGCTCTCCTCAGGTGCAGGATCCTGGGGTTTAAATCAACTACCAACTGATTTGCTAAAAGAAGTGGAAACCCAGCCCGCATTAATGCCAGACCTCAGCTCTTTTCCTTACTTGGAGGAGGATGTCTTTAGGTGCAGCTGCTAAAATCCGAATGTGCCTTGGCCTCTAACTGTGTTGACTGAGAGAATAATAAGACCAGCCACACGTGGCCTTGTCACCTTGGTCTGGAGGCCTAATTTAGCAATCTCGCTCGGGCAGGACGAGACCTGCCGCAATTGCGGCGGTGTCCCAGCCCCGCCACCGGCACCCAGGCCGCGTGGAGTTTCTGTTCGTTTCAGCCCTCGTTCCCTCTCTCCCGCCGGCCGGCCGCCCGCGTGGAGAGAGCTCAGCCGCACACCCCAGCTCGTCCGCTGCACACTCACACACACACCGCCCCGCTTTTCCGCGCTCGGGAGTTCCGCGCTCGGGAGGTGCGTGCCCCCGGCCGGGACCCGCTCTGGGCTCTGCAAGCCGAGCGCCGCGCGCCTCACTCCGTGCACTGCGCTCGGCCCAGCTCGGAGTTTAATCACAAACAGTGTCCGGCTTCCTGTCCTCATCCCCCCCGCCTCCCGCCCCGTTTCTCTGGCCCCTCCCTCTCCCCGGCCCGATCCGCCCGCCGGCTCCCCCTCCCCCGATCCCTCGGGTCCCGGGATGGGGGGGCGGTGAGGCAGGCACAGCCCCCCCGCCCCCATGGCTACCCGTCGGAGCCAGAGGCGGAGGGGGCGCCGGGGGGAGCCGGGCACCGCCCTGCTGGCCCCGCTCGTGCTGGGCCTGGGCCTGGTGCTGGCCTGCCTCGGCCTCCTGCTGGCCGTGGTCAGCCTGGGGAGCCGGGCATCGCTGTTTGCCCAGGTGAGGCCCGGCTGCACACCCCTCCCTGGGACTGTGCCGAACATCTGATGGGGCCGGTGGGCAGGGGGAAAAGGGGCCAGGAAGGTGGGTGGAGGGTGAGATGTCAGGTGGAGAAGGACAAGGTGACGCTGCCTCCTTCCCAGCAGGAGCCTTCCCAGAGGGACCTGGTGGCAGAGGAAGACCCGGACCCTCTGGTGAGTGGGGGGTGGGTGCTGGCTACATGGTTGCTAGGTATGAAGTGTGTGCCCCACTTGTGCCAGCCATGTGTGTGGGGTGTGTGTGCACCAGCCCTCTCATGCTTGGGTACATGAGAGAGTGACAACTGTGTGTAAGGGGTTTGTGCCCCCTTGGTGTCACCCAAGTACGAAGTGTTTATTGGCCGTGGGGACGTGGGAGTGTGAGATGCAGGAGCCTGCTATGGAAGAGGGATGCTGGCTGTGTGTGCAGGGTGTGTACTCATTGTGCACACTGACTGGGTGTGGGCGTGTGTGTGTGTGTGTGTGTGTGTGTGTGTGTGTGTGATGTACCAATTTCTGGTTGAGGGGAGCGGACTAGGGGGACGTGGCTGGTCTTGGGGAGAGGGGTGAGGGCTGAGCCCTGACCCCAAGAACTTACCTCCTGGTGGCCTCAGCTGCTCTTGGCTGAGGGACTCGGTCCTCTTGCTGACTGGGCCTCTCGTGACGGGCCCCCTGTCAGTCTTAGTTTGTGTCTTCTGGAGTCCCTGGTGAGATCCTGGTTTAGCCCTGCCCTTAACACCCTTAGGACCTGAACCCCCAGCCCGAGGAAAGCCAGGATGCTGTTCCTTTCCTGAAACTGGTTCGGCCTCGCAGAAATGGTGAGCAGCCCTTTATCCCAGCCTTAGGAATCATAATATCATGGTGGCTTCTGGACTCACTGTCAGTTTTGTCCATCATAACAGCCCTGTGAAGCAGGCAGAGCAAAACCGATTATCCTGGCTTATGTGTAGAGAAACTGAGGCACAGGGAGTAAAAGGGGGGTTCGGAGTCACAGAGACTCAAACCTAGAATTCTGACCCTCACTCTGAAGCTCCTTGCATTGCATAGACCTGCTTCTCACTCAGACCCTATCCTGAATATGAAGGCAGGTAACCAGGAATTAGGAGAGCTCCTGGGGTCCTGATGAAGACAAGGTAGGGGAATCAGAGGCCTGAACCCCCAAGAGCAAAGACTTATGACTGGGGTGACCCTGTGACCATGTATCCAGGCTTGCAGGCTTACACCTGTGGGCTCAATGTGATGATTAATAATCCCCTCTTGCGCTCAGAAGCATCCCACTTTGGATGATAAATTATCAGTGGCTATACCTGTGGAGGAAGATAAGGCCTGAGGTTCTGAGACCAGGAGACTGAACAAGAATAAGAATGCCAGAGTACTGGGGGGAATGGGGCTGAGAGAGTAGCCCCTGGCCACCCACCCCCCAGACATGGGGACTGCTTTGCCCATCTGTCTTTCCTTGATCCTCAGCATCTAAAGGCCGGAAACCACGGGCACGCAGAGCAGTTGCAGCCCACTATGAAGGTGGGTGATGGGGAGCCATGCCCAGGGAGAAGGGGTGGCTGAGGCTCAGGGCAGGGCTCACCACCCCTTTCAGGTGAGACCCCACCCCACCTCTGAGCTCTTCTCTGTCCCCCACAGCCCTGGCCTCCTGGACAAGGGACCCCCTCCAAAACCTTGATTTCCCACCCCCACCCCCACCTTCAACATCAGAACTCCAAAAGCCAGTTCAAGAAAATGCTTAGGGCTCGCTTCTCTTGGCTCCCCAAACTGGACTTTCTCTGTGATTTAGACATGAGACCCCAGGGAGACCCCTTTCCCTTTCAGAGACCAGGCAGATCCCCCCACCAAACCACTAGCCGGGCTTCTCCTTCAGCCCTCGCTCATCTCCAAGAAGCATCTTTGATTTTTTTCCTCTTCTTTCCCCTCCATATTCCAAGAGTTTTCATGCTCTGATCATTTTTCTCTAAATATTTCTAGTCTCTAATCTTCTTTTCCAACCCCACCGCACCCGCACCTCAGCACCATGACCTCAGAACCTCAAACTCAGTCTCCAGCCCCTTCCCCATTCTAGACTTTCCCCACCCCTACTGTGTCCCACCTGTGCTGCCAAGTTCAGCCTCCTTAAGCCTGTCTCTCATTCTTCTATTGCTTTTCTGTTTGGCTTCCAGCCTCTCCACGCTCTGGTCTCAACTTCTTTTCCTGGCACATCTGTATGTCCTCTCCACACTTGTTGGCTGACACCCCCTCCCCACCAATGTGCTTCTTCTGGACTTTGGGCATACTGTTCCTTCACCTGGAATTCCCTTCCATGTGACAGGCCAGGAGGCAAGACACGAGAGTGACTTAGTCTAGGGCTGGCAGCTGAGATGGAGAGAAGTAAATGGGTTCAGTATGTACTTTGAAGAGAAGGACTTGCTGGAGCAGGATAAGGGAGAGGGGGGAAGGAATGACTTCTAGATTTTTAACTTGGGCATCTTTGAGAATAATGATGTCTTTTATTAAAGTGGTGTTAACCAAGAAGGAAATAGGTTGGGGGGCATGTAAATTAATAATTGAATTTGAGAGCTAATAATAACTAAGTGGATAAATAATAATAAACAAGTGAGTTTCACAAATAGTTGGCTGGACTTGGTGAGTGGCTCAGGCCTGGGCAGGGTGGTGTAGAGTCAGGACTCATCACCAGATGGATGGTATTTAAAGCTACAGGACTGGATGAGACACCCACGAGGGAAGGGGGCCTCACAAGGAAAGCCCTAAGGCTCTTGGAGCAGAGTAAGAGAGTCCAGCAGAGACTGAGAAGCAGCCAGAGAGAGGGGAAGAAACCCAGGGAGGGCAGTGTCCTGGAGTCCCAGAGAAGACCTAGTTTCAAGAAGGAGGATGTGGCTGTCTATGTTGCATGCAGCTGAGTGGTCACATGAGATGAGAACAGAGAAATGACTGCTGCATTTAGTAACATTCAGCGTCAACTGGTGACCTTGACAAGGGCGGTGTCTGGTGTGGTTAAGTTGGAAGCCAGTGTGGATTGGGTTAAGAGAAAATCGGAAATAGGAATCAGAGACAGTGACAACCTTCTCCAGAAGTTTCTCTGTGACAGGAGCAGAGAAATGGGCCAGGAGGTAGAGGAGGATGTGAAACCAGGAAAAGTTCAGTCCTTAAGCAATACTGCCTGAATCATAGCTAATACCTATTCAGTGTTTAATCTCACCTAATCCTTGAAAGAGTCCTAAAAGGAAGACAATCCAGTCATCTCCTTTTTACAGACAGAGATAACCTGTCAGGGTCATGATGATGCTAAGAGGTGGGGCCAGGATTTGAATCCAGCTAGCATGTGCTTGTGTTCCAGACATTGCCAGTGCAGGGGTGGGGGAACCTGCAGGCAGCATCCAAGAAGGTCGGAGGGGGTGGACTCCAGAAGGAAGAAAGGGACGGGACGTGTCATCTCATCACCATAAGAGGGCCAGTGGTGACCAAGAGAACGAGTCGGTTTGTGGTTTGGGTGGGAGGACATAAGGTAGCCCTTACCTGATGACTTCGGGGTCCTCTGGAGATCCAGGGAGATGGGCAGGAGGGATGGTGAAAAGCAAGCCTAGTAGGGAAAAAAGGATGATTGCTGGGCAATAAAGAATGAAACTTAGTGATACCATGGTCTCAGACACACCATGTCCTTAACCACAACGAGCTCAAACTAGTTCCCTAGCCACGAATGCCCTTTCTCCTTCTCCCTCCTACTCTTCATGCCCCAGGCCAGCCTTCCTCCCTTCTGTCTGGACCATTTATTTCAGCAGTTACCCAGACATTTACTCATTCATTGACTCAGCACACATGAGCTGAGATGCTACTGTTTGTAAGGACCCAGCTAGGTGCCCACACTGAGTAATATCCAGACCTGTTCGCAAGGAACTGCTGTCTAGGAGAGGAGGCAAGCATATAAATTTGTAAATTGCAATGTGATATGACAAGAATAATAATGAAAGTAGCAAGAGACACATGGCCAGTACAGAGGAAGACAACTTTACAATGGAGTCAGGGACTCTTCCCCAAGGAGGCATGGACCTCAAAGTGTGAGTATAAGATGGACAGAGGGGCAGGGCCACTTGTGCAAAAGCCCAGAATTTGCCAAGAGTCTGATGAGGCTGGAGGACGGGGAGCAAGCGGCTCGATGTGGTTGAGGAGACAGATCCAGAGGAGCAGGATGGGGTGAGGCTGCAGCATATGGAGCTGGAGTCTGGAGGTTATTCTGAAGTCAAAGCAGGAAGAGACAGTCTCACGTCTGCATTTGAGAAACATCACTCTGTGCCTCTGTGTAGTGTGCCTGTGGAGCAGGCAGTTTACTCCCGGTGGAAACAGGGAGCCCAAAGAGGAAGGAGCCTGAAGAGTCCCCGTGAGAAATGGCCGAGTCCACACACGCAGGGGAGGGAGACAGCTATTTAGGTGGCAGGATTGCTAGGAACTGGTGATCAGTGGATAAAGCTGGTGAAGGCGAGAGAGGCTTGGGTGCTTGATAAGAGGTAGAACCAGGAGCCCAATGTGGAATGCAGACAGTCAAGCAAATTTGGAGTTGTGGGGGGCAGACTTAGTTTTGGTCTAGGTGAGTTTGAAGTGGGGAGCATGGGGAGGTTACTCTAATGGCAGGCAGGTAGCAATGTCAGGAGGGGCAGGCACGGGCAGAGCCGGAGACTCAGATTGGAGTCTTGCGAAATAAAAGCCAAGGCAACCCATACGTAGGGATGAAAATGCCCAGTGAGCATTATGTTCTTGAGAAAGGAACCAGGACAGCGCCCTGGGGCAGGCAGAGGATGGGGGTGCCGGGAAGGAAGCTTCCCAGGCTACTGAGATGAGGCGCAGGAAGCCCCGGAGAGCAGCCCATGAACTCAAACAAGAGACAACTGTCTTGACAGCCTCTTCCTCCCCTCTGTTTTCTTCCCACCAGCATGTGCTTGGTGTCTGCTCAGAGCAGGCCCAGCTGCAGGGCCTGGGGTGCAGTAACCAGACCAATTCCCCTGCCCCTTGGGGGAGGCAGACCCCAAACTATCACAGATGGAAATAAAGATGATTTCTGTCCTTGGTGACTGCTGTGAGAGAGATGCGGTGAGTGGAGGAGAGTTTAATGGAGACTAGCTATTAATATTTCAGACTGGGAGGCCTGGGGAGGTCACTCAGAGCGACCAGACTGACTGAAGGGAGGGAGGAATCCTGGGGGGAGGGAAGAGCAGTAAAAACCCTGTGGAAACAGTGAGCTTAGTGCCTGGCAGGAACAGAAAGTGGGCCTGAGGGCCTGGAGTCTTGTGACTTGGAGGAATGTGTGAGATTAGATCCGAGAGGTAAACAGGGGCGGTTCATGGAGGACTGGGAAGTCACTTGAGACCCTGCTTTGTCATTTGATTGTCTTCTTTACAATTTGCAATTACCTTTACTCTAGTTTTGTTGTTGTTGTTAGTTAACAGCTTTATTGAGATATAATTCACATACTATACAATTCACCTTTTTAAAATGTACAGTTCAGCTTTTAGTATAGTCACAGAATTGTGTGACCATCACTACAGTAATTTTAGAGTTTTCATTACCTCAAAAAGAAACCCTGTACGCTTTATCCACCACACTGTATTTCCCTGATCCCCTCCAGCCCTAAGCAACTGCTAATCTACTTTTTGTCTCTATGTATTTGTTTATTTGGAAATTTCATGTGCATGCGTGTTCAGTCGCTTAGTCATGTCTGACTCTTTGCAACCCCATGGACTGTGGCCCTTCAGGCTCCTCTGTCCATGAGATTCTCCAGGCAAGAATGCTGGAGTGGGTTGCCATTTCCAACTCCAGGGGATCTTCCAGACCCAGGGATCGAACCCCCATCTCTTGCGTCTCCTGCATGGGCATGCAGATTCTTTACCATTGCTCCACCTGGACAGTCACAGAACATGTGATCCTTTGTGACTAGCTTCTTTCACTTAGCATAACGTTTCCAAGTTTCCTCCACATTGTAGCGTGCATTAGTACTCCATTTCTTTTTATGGCTGAATAATATCCCATTGTATGCACTTAATACAATTTTCCTTATCCATTCATTAATGGATGGAGATTTAGGTACCATTTTATTATTTTAAATTTTTTCTTTTTATCTTTTCCCCTTTTGATTATTTTTAATTTTAATAACCCAAGTAATATATGATTCAAGTAATGCATCCATACCTTCTCCAAGTAAAAGAGCAAATGGTGCAGACACAACCTATAAAAGCCACCATGCTTCTTGAGTCCCTCCTTCTCTCTCCAGAAGCAGCTGGTGAGAACTTGCTATCGTTCTAGTCCTCTATGTCGGGTTTCTTCACCTAACTTCCTATCACACTCCCAGCTCCCTAGGCTGTGGCTCCTTCTTTGCCCCGGGCCTCCTAGATATCTTCTGGGTAAAGTGGGCCCAAAGGTTTATAAACTCAGTGACTCACTGGCCAGTGTGAGAAAGTTCTATAGAGGGATTTCCCCCTGTCTCTGAACACCCACATGCAGGTGTGGACGGGACGGTGAGTGGCTGGGAGGAGGCCAAAATCAACAGCTCCAACCCACTGCGCTATGACCGCCAGAGCGGGCAATTTATGGTCACCCGGGCTGGGCTGTACTACCTGTACTGTCAGGTAAGCCCCACCTGGCTCCATGGGTAAAGCCGGAACTGAAGGAGAAGGGTTGGGCTTCGGGGTTGGGGGCAAGTTAAAAGTGGGGAGGGGGAGCATGGGGTTTGGGCTGAGAGGAGCCTTGGGCCTCTAAGGACACCTGAGATAGAGCCGAGGGCCAGCAGAGGCCTGGACTCCGCCCCTCCCCCGCCCCCCCCAGGTGCACTTTGATGAGGGGAAGGCTGTCTACCTGAAGCTGGACTTGCTGGTGGATGACACGCTGGCCCTGCGCTGCCTGGAGGAGTTCTCGGCCACTGCGGCCAGTTCCCTTGGGCCCCAGCTCCGTCTCTGCCAGGTGTCAGGGCTCTTGCCCCTGCGGCCAGGGTCCTCCCTGCGGATCCGCACCCTCCCCCGGGCCCATCTCAAGGCTGCCCCCTTCCTCACCTACTTTGGACTCTTCCAGGTTCACTGAAGGGCACCGGTCTCCCCGTGGCTTGTCCCCACGGCCGCTCTCTGAGCACCCCTGTCCCCTCTGCCCCACCCTGAGCTGCTCCTCCCCCAGACCTGCCTCTCCCCCCGGAAGGCTGCCAGGGCTCACGTGATGTCCATGCCACACAAATATTCCCAGCCTCTCTGACAGCTCTCCCCACCTCCAGCTCTCCACCTCACTAGCTCCCCAACCCCATTTATCTCCTGACTCCCCAACCATGGCCGCAGCCCCAAGGACACTGTGTTTACTGTACTCTGGGTGACGATGGGTCCTCTATACCCCCTCTTCAGGCACTAAGAGGGGCCGGATGCCAGAGAGACTGGGACTAGGCCAGGAGTTCCCGAATGTGAGGGGTCAGAGACCAGGACAGGCTCCTCCCCTGATAATTCCCTGTGGATTTTTAAAACAGATATTATTTTTATTATTATTGTGACTAAATGTTGATAAGTGGATATTAAAGAGAATAAGTCATGGTTGCTCTCTTTATTGGGGCTTAGGGGATATCCTCAGGATAGCTGAGGGCCAATGGAAGGGGGGTCTGGGAAGTGGGGGGTTGGGGGAGCAGGTTGCCTGGAATTACAGGACGACATCCAGGTTTGGGCATGGGGACCTACGTGCCTTGAAGTTTCTCCTCCCCACTGACCCCCTCTCCTCCCCTTCTCTCCCACCTTCAGTCACGGTCAGCAGACTGCCCCAGAGATCTCACCTGTGCCTGGGCGCGAGGGTCTTCCACTCTCAGCCCTTGACCCTCGGTGCTGCCCAGCACGTCTCTCCATCCCGGCTCCTGGCACCATGCCCCAGAGCCAGCCAACCTTCCCTCCCCCACTTCTGGGGCCGCCCTGGGGTTCCTGCGCTCTGGCCGCTCCTCCTGGGTGTCACTGGCAGCCCTGTCCTTCCTAGAGAGACTAACACCAAATTCTCCTGAGGCTGGAGGAGGTGAGGGGTCTCGGGACAGCACTGGCCCCGCAGTAGGGTGCCAAGAGCACCAGCAGTGCCCCAGCTTGCTTCCCGCCTCCCTTCTTTTTATTCTCAAGTTCCTTTTTATTCCTCCCTTGCGTAACGCCCTTCTTCCCTTCTGCACCACTGCCTGCACCCCCACCCTCCCCGTCACCTCCTTGCCATCCCACTCCTGAGACCACAGCTGTTGGCAGGGTCCCCAGCTCATGCCGGCCTCATCTCCTTCCTTGCTAAGTCCCAAAGGGCCCCAGGGAGACATGGGGGGTCCCGTCCGAGAGCCGGCGCTCTCAGTTGCCCTCTGGTTGAGTTGGGGGGCAGCTCTGGGGGCTGTGGCTTGTGCCATGGTTCTGCTGACCCAACAAACCGAGCTTCAGACCTTAAGGAGAGAGGTGACCCGGCTGCAGAGGAACGGAGGGCCCTCTGAGAAGGGGGAAGGGAATCCGTGGCTGAGCCTCCAGGAGCAGGTGAGTGAGGGGAAAAGCATGTCTGGCAGAAAAGGATGCGTGGCAGGGCAGTCTCTGGGTCTCTTGGTTCCAGCTGCTTGGTCGGCAAAGTTTGGAATGGGTGCAAGAGAAGGTCCCGGGGTTTGGAGGTTAAGGGAGCAACCATTCCAGGAAAGGAAATTGTTAAAGATTAATGCTTCTCGTACCTAACAGATTCTGGAGAAGAGCCAGTACTCAGACTCAGGTTGCTGGGGAAAGGTGCAGGAGAGATGTGAGGCATTCCTGGGGCAGGTGGGGGTGGGAGGTGGGGCTAGGGAAAGGCTTTCTGGGACCCTTGCATCTTAGCCTAACCCTGACCCTCTTTCCATGAGCAGAGCCCTGATGGCACAGAAGGCCAGGAGAATGGGGAGAGATCCCGGAGAAGGAGAGCAGTGCTCACCCGTAAACAGAAGAGTGAGGCCTCTGGGGTGCAGCAGGGGTGGGAGGTGATCCACAGCAGGGGGATCTGGAGACTGCAACCCTGAGCCAGGGAGAGGGCGGAGGGCTGACAGCCGTGCAACTGCTGAGATCTCCTCCCTCTCTCCCCAGAGAAGCGCTCAGTTCTGCATCTCGTTCCCATTAACATCACCTCCAAGGGTGAGCACTATTTTCAATCATGGCTTTGGGGTGGGGGGCAAGATCTAGGAAGTGTGGGACTGGCACATCGGCCGAAGAGAACCTTAGAGAATAATTGTCTGAGTGTGCCCAGAAATCCTCACTGCCACACTCCTTGCCTCCAGAGGACTCTGATGTGACAGAGGTGATGTGGCAACCAGCTCTCCAGCGTGGGCGAGGCTTGGAGGCCCAAGGATACGTTGTTCGAGTCTGGGATGCTGGAGTTTATCTGCTGTACAGCCAGGTAACCCCAAATATCCCCTGAGCCTCACCTGAGGGCCTGGAGGTCTGTTTTCCCAAAGCCTTGTTCCCCAGCACTGAGGTTTCTCAACCTCTATTCATACCGCACTTAAAGGGCCCTTCTTCATTCCTCTGCTCCATTATCAGGGCTCCCGAGGCTGCCCAGACCTGAGCCACACCAGCCCACTTTCTTCAGCATCCCTTCCCTTCCCTGTCAGGTCCTGTTTCATGATGAGACTTTCACCATGGGTCAGATGGTATCTCGGGAGGGACAAGGAAGGCAGGAGACTCTATTCCGATGCATACAAAGCATGCCCTCCAACCCTGACTGGGCCTACAACAGCTGCTACAGTGCAGGTGAGAGGTGGGTGAATGGTGGAGGGTGGATGTGAGGGGAGCAGATCCCTGACCTGAGGCAACAGTGGGGGAGCTATGGCAGGGGCTTGGAAGCCTGGGTGTAGAGGCGGAGATGAGGAATGAAGGACAGAATGCCTTAGTCCTTATAGAAGGCAAACATAAGGTTGAACTGGATAAGGGAGGGGAAACATCAGATTATCTGCATGGCTGTGCTTCACTGAGCATCTGTTTTCTCCCCTTTCTCAGGTGTCTTCCATTTACACCAGGGGGATATCTTGAGTGTTGTAATTCCTCGGGCAAGGGCCAAACTTAGCCTCTCTCCACATGGAACCTTCCTGGGGCTTGTGAAACTGTGACTGTGTTGTAAAAGGTAGTTCTGAGCTTGGAAGACCAGGGTGGGTACACTTTGGAGATGGCCAAGAGCTGATTAGACAAAGGACAGGCAACAGTCAGGAGCAGAGGCCTGCCTCTGCCCCCAGGTTTGACAGCTCATGACTCTCCCTTCTTTCCACCCTCACCCCCAGGACTTTGAATTCACAGATATTAAAGAGGTAGAATAGCTTGTTCTTATTTTCCATCCAGCCCCAAATTCTTGAGGGAGTTGGGTAGGGGTAGGGGGTGGGAAATGCCAGGCTTTGTCTAGGCTTCTCTGGGTCCCACTGGAATGCTTCCAGAACAGCACCACCATCTAGCGGCGGTTTGAGATAACCATCCTGTCGGTTGGCAAATGTCCACGAGTTTTTCCTCCGCTCAAACTCCTGGTTCTTTACACCACACCTCTCTCTAGGTACCCTCTGCCTCTCCACCCCACAAGAAGCCCCATACTCTCTTCGCTCTCTCCATCTACTGGGCTCCAGTTTCCATCACTATCTCCAGAGGTGTAATTGTTAGGCGCCGGTCTGCAGAGGGTGCCCGATGACGACGGCCCCCTTGCAGCCACACCATTACTCTTCAGGTCCCAAGTTTTGCCTGCGTGGAACACCAAGCTCCACAGCGCGTGGGCGAAGGGCGGAAGATCGGGACGCGACACGCAGGCGCAAAAGAACTAGTGGAGGTGCTGCCCAGCGCAGCTCGGGTTCAGCGGGTGTGCGCAGGCGCATCCCTTCATGGGGCTCGTGGGCGGGACGGTCCCGTGGCGTATACGCTCTCGGGTAGGCGGGGCTAGGCGCGTGTTGGCCCCGCCGGCGCTGTTCGCCGGGTGTGACGTACTAATTGTGCGCCACCGGCGCCGGTGGGCCTGGGGCTCGAGGGAGGGGAAGGAGGAGGGGGAGGTAGTGGAGGTGGAGGCTGAAGCACGGCAAGAGGCGGCCGCGGCGGGGCGGCGCAGCGCGCGGCCCAGAAGCGTTGGAATCCTGAATTGAGACGGCTGCGCCTGAAGACAGCAGAAGTTGGTGGGGCCGCCGCCGCCGCCACCGGAGAGATGAGCCGGGAAGCCTGAGGACGGAGACGCCCGCCCTCGGGCCTGTCCGCCCGGCTTCCCCGCTCTGGGTGAGGACGCCCCCTCCCCTCCCCCCAGCTCTACCACGGCCTCTCCATTTTTGGACCCCATTCCCACCTAACTGGGGCCCAGGAGGCCCTCGAAGGGGCTTTATAAGGCCCTTGCACGCGAAGTCTCCCGAGCCTGTAGGACCACACCGGTGCTGGGACGCATTCTGGTCCCCAGGACGGAGCAGGAAGGGGGCTGGGCCAACCTGGCTCCGCTGAGTTCCGTCGCAGCGCGCCTTGACTCGGCTCCTTAAGCGCCATTCGGTTCTCTTTCAGTTTCCTCTAAAATCCTTCCCTTCTCATTAGATTCTATGAGCTGAACCGTAGCCCTCGTATCCCCATTTCCTCCTGAGACGACCCGAGCATGCCCACACACCCCATTCATTCCACGGTGATGGAGAACTCTCTTCCCACTCTCGTTTACGGATTCCCGGCGGAAGTTGTCTTCTCACGTATCTCTGTACCATGTCATATGCCCGTACTGAGCCATTTCACTTATTAGCTCTCAATTAGGATATCCCTTGTGCCAATAGACTTGTATTAGTGCTCAGTCGTATCCGACTCTTTGCGACCCCATGGACTGTAGCCCACCAGGCTCCTCTGTCCATGGAATTCTCCAGGCAAAAGAATACTGGAGTGGGTTGCCATTTCCTTCTCCAGGAGATTTCCTGACTCAGGAATAGAACCTAGGTCTCCTGCATTGTAGGCGGATTCTTTACCGTCTGATCTACCAGGGAAGCCCCTGGTGGTATTCAAGTAGAGAAGTGGAGCCTGAAAATACTAGGCTTTATGTGGGGATCTGAGAAATAAGAGCCCTGAGGTCTGCTGCTGAACCATTCTTCCTTGCCTCTAGCTGGGCAGGAGAGAGATGGTGGCACAGACTCTAAAGGGCAGCTTTTGGACCATGTTAACTAAAAGGAAGATCTGAAGTTAGGAGTGGGCAGAGGAGGGGGTGGGGAGGGCTAAGATCCTGGGAGAGCAGGAGTCTCTTGCTGTGTTAAGAGCTGGGTCTAAGGAAAGGGAGTTCTGGTTTAGAAAAGCCAGTCACATCTGCTTGAAATCTCTCTCTTCCGTAGTTTGTGTCTGATTGCAGAAGATGCATGCTGAGAAAGAGAGGTGGAATCTGGGGTGTAGGATGTTTGGATTCTGACACTCCAACTTTTGTTTTCCAGGCTATTGGAAGATGAAAGAGACTATACAAGGGACCGGGTCTTGGGGGCCTGAGCCTCCTGGATCCGGCATAGCCCCGGCTTTTTCAAGTCCCAGGCGGGAGCGTCTTCGTTGGCCCCCACCCCCCAAACCCCGACTCAAATCAGGTGGAGGGTTTGGGCCAGACCCTGGGTCAGGGACCACAGTGCCAACGAGACGCCTCCCTGTCCCTCGGCCCTCTTTTGATGCCTCAGCTAGTGAAGAGGAGGAGGAAGAAGAGGACGACGAAGATGAAGATGAGGAGGAGGAAGTGGCAGCTTGGAGGCTGCCCCCCAGATGGGGTCAGCTGGGAGCTTCCCAAAGGCCTCGCCCTCCCCGCCCTACTCATCGGAAAACCTGTTCACAGCGCCGTCGCAGAGCTATGAGAGCCTTCCGGATGCTGCTCTACTCAAAAAGCACCTCGCTGACATTCCACTGGAAGCTTTGGGGGCGCCACCGGGGCCGGCGGCGGAACCTCGCACACCCCAAGAACCATCTTTCACCCCGGGAAGGGGCTGTGACACCACAGGTGCCATCCCCCTGCTGTCGTTTTGACTCCCCCCGGGGACCACCTCCACCCCAGCTGGGTCTGTTAGGTGCTCTCATGGCTGAGGATGGGCTGAGAGGGTCTCCACCAGTGCCCTCTGGGGCCCCCATGGAGGAAGATGGATTAAGGTGGACTCCAAAGTCTCCTCTGGGCCCTGACTCCGGTAAGGTGGGAATGGGGCAGAGGAGAGGGTGGAGAGGGCTAAGATTCTGGGAGACCAGGAGTCTCTTGCTGTGATAAGAGCTAGGTCTAAGGAAAGTGGGAGGGCAGAAAGAGAGGTTGCAGAACAGTTGTGCAGTGTTTTAAGCCCCACTGTGAGCAGGAACTAAGTCTGGGAAGAGAGTCAAGGCTGGGAAACAGGATCTCTAAGTAGGTGCCCTGTGCATAGATGAGAGAGGGAATCATGGTTTAGAAAAGCCAATCATGTCTGCTTGAACTCTCTCTTCATTTGGCCTCTGAGGGTTAGTGCCCCATGCATGTACATCTCATTCTTCGAGTGTTGAGATGGATCTCTCTGGGTAGAGGAGTACATTGCCTGGACAGTTGTGTGTGACATTCTCACTCAGAATGTTTCTCTTTTGGAGAACCCCAACTAAACAACATCAGGCTCTGTCTTTATTAATTATTTGAATATTCATTGAGTCTTTGCTGTATGCCAGGTACTATGCTAGTGTGCTAGGCATTATGAGAAATATCTCTGAAATTTACATCTCTCTGAATCCTAGTGTTTTCTTGCTTTCCTCCTGTTTTTGAGTACAGGCATACCTCATTTCATTGTGCTTCACTTTATCATACTTTGGAGACATTGCATTTTTTACAAATTGAAGGTCTGTGGCAACACTGAGTAGAGCAAGTCTTATCAGTGCCATTTTTCCAACAGTATTTGCTCAGTAGCATGTCTGTGTCACGTTTTGGTAATTCTTGAAATATTTCATTGCCTCCACCCCTGAAAAGATTACTGCTCACTGAAGGCTCAGATGATAGCATTTTTAGCAATGAGGTTTTTTTTAATATTTTTATTTTATTGGAATGTAGTTGATTTACAGTGTTGTGTTAGTTTCAGGTGTACAGCAAAGTGATTCGGTTATACATATGTTCATTCTTTTTTAGATTCTTACGCAGGTTATCACAGAATATTGAGTGGAGTACCCTGTGCAATATATATTAAGTCCTATGTTATATATAATAGTGTGTATATGTTCATCCCAAGCTCCTGATTTATCCTTTCCCTCCACATTTCTCCTTTGCTAACTCTAAGTTTGCTTTCAATATTTCTATAAGTTGGTTTCTGATTTGTAAATAAGTTCATTTTATTTTTTTTTAAAAATCAGGTTCCACATACGAGTGATAGCGATAGTTGTTTTTCTCTGACTTCACTTAGTACAATAATCTCTAGGTCCATCCATGTTGCTGCAAATGGCTGTTTTTTCATTCTTTATTTTATGGCTGAGTAATATGCCAGTGTTTATATGGGCCACATCTTCTTTTTCCATTCATCCGTTGATGAACGTTTAGGTTGTTTCCGTGTCTTGGCTGTTGTAAATAGTGCTGCAGTGAACATCAGGGTGCAGGTATCTTCAGATTAGGGTTTTCTCCAGATGTATGCCCAGGAGTGGGATTGCTGGGTCATCCGGTAGTTCCTGTTTTTAGTTAAGGAACTTCCATACTGTTCTCCGTAGTGATTTTACCACCTTACATTCCCACCAACAGTGTAGGAGGGTTCCCTTTTCTCCACACCCTCTCCAACGTTGCTTCTAGACTTTTTTCTTTTTAAGAAGACAGAGGTGGTTTATTTATTTTTTGACTGTGCTGGGTCTTTGTTGCTGTGCATGGGCTTTCTCTAGTTGTCAAGAGGGGGGGCTCTTCTTCGTTGTGGTGGCTTCTCTTGTTGTGGAGCACAGGGTCTAGACACACGGGCTTAGTTGCTCTACGTCATGTGGACTCTTCTCTGACCAGGGATCACAATGGCAGGTGGATTCTTATCCACTGTACTACCAAGGAAGTTGTTTGTAGACTTTTTGATGGTGGCCATTCTGACCAGTGTGAGGCGATAACCTCATTGCAGTTTTGATGTGGATTTCTTTGATGATTAGCGATGTTGAGCATGTTTTCATATGTAATATTTTTAGATTAGCTTTTTAGATATAATGTTGCACACTTAATAAATTACAGTATAGTAAAGGTAAGTTTTATATATACCAGGAAACCCCAAAATTTGTGTGACCTAGTTTATTACAATATTTGCTTTATTGTAGTGGTCTGGAAGCAAACCCACAATATCTCTGAGGTATGCCTGTAATAACTCTTCTTCTCTGTCCCTTATAACCTCTTGGACATAATTATCTCATGCTTTAGGGTTTTCATTCTTTAGTGTTTGTACCAGTAGATTTTGTTTCAGTTCCTCCTTCTTGTGGGCTTATAATTTGCGTGCCTCATTTAATCTTCCCCTTGGTCTTTGATCTGAGCGAGTTTCTTGCCTCCATCCTATTTTCCCTGCGTTGCAGGTCTCCTCTCTTGTACTCTGCCCAACGGCTTTGGGGGACCACCTGGGCCAGAAGGAGAGCGAAGTCTGGCACCCCCTGATGCCAGCATCCTCATCAGCAACGTGTGCAGCATCGGGGACCACGTGGCCCAGGAGCTTTTTCAGGGCTCAGATGTGGGCACTGCAGAAGAGGCTGAGCGGCCTGGGGAGAAAGTGGGCCAGCACAGCCCTCTGCGGGAGGAGCATGTCACCTGTGTGCAGAGTAAGGAGCCCTCCAGGATCTCATCTTTCCCCTCAGCTGACTCTGAGATCAGAGTCTGGAGTCTCACTTTTCTCTCCTCCCTCCACTCAGGCATCTTGGATGAATTCCTTCAGACTTATGGCAGCCTCATCCCCCTCAGCACTGATGAGGTAGTGGAGAAACTGGAGGACATTTTCCAGCAGGAGTTCTCTGCACCTTCCAGGTGAGCCATGAAAGAGATGCCCTTTGGAAGAGGGCTGGGACCTGAGAGATGGGGAGAGAATGCTGCTGCCTTTTCTCCCATAGGGATGTAGTCGGGGAGGAGGAGGAAGCTAGAACTGAAGGGGAGGAATCTGCAGACAAGGTGCCAAGCCCCCGTGAGCCACCCGGGAGGGCCTTTACCTGGGACCCTGAAATACCACGTGGACCTAAGTATTCCTGTGCTTCTTACAGGGGAGTGTGCCTTTAGCAAGTCCTCAAAAGGACCCATGACCCAAAGAAAAAGTTTTAGATGCTTATTCTAGGCAGTAGAAGGTACTTCTGTGTGCCCAAGCCACCGCCCCCACCCCAATCTCTTGCATGACCCAACCCTTGGCCTACCCAGGAAGGGCCTGGTGCTGCAGTTGATCCAATCATACCAGCGGATGCCAGGCAATGCCATGGTGAGGGGCTTCCGAGTCACCTATAAGCGGCATGTGCTGACCATGGATGACCTGGGGACTTTGTATGGACAGAACTGGCTCAATGACCAGGTAAGGAGGCGTGGAGAAACAGGCCCAAGAGGGGTTTTGGGGAACAGTGTGTTTGGGGCCCTCTGTGGGGAAGCCCTGTACCCATGCCACACCTTCCATGGCAAGTGGCCTCCCATCTTCTCCTCAGGTGATGAACATGTACGGAGACCTGGTCATGGACACAGTCCCTGAAAAGGTAGGCCTAACCAGATACTTCAGTCCCTGGGAAAACTTCTGAAGTTTTAAGCAGCTTTTTCAGTCCCTTTCATGTCTTCCATTTTACATAAAGAGGGTCTGTCTTTCTGGGGAGAGGCAGTAGAAGGTAATTTGTTAAATTCAAATTTGTAATCTTGGTTCTGAACTTTTCAATTCTAGTCCTTTCCCCTAGTCTGTAGGGTTTTCCCCCAATGGCTAACCCCACAAATCAAGGTGGGAAGTTATGAGGTTAAAAACGGTTTGTGCTTTTTACCCTTAGTGAGTCGGACTGGCGTTTGTGGAAACCAGTCCTTAGAGCTGTGATAAAATGGAATGGGCAGGGGAGAGGACATGTGGCGGGAGGGCCTGTGGTCTGTTGATTCCACCTGGCTCTTTTGTATCATTGGCACAGGTGCATTTCTTCAACAGTTTCTTCTATGATAAACTCCGTACCAAAGGTTATGATGGGGTGAAAAGGTGGACCAAAAACGTGAGTTATGAATTCACATCTTGTGTAACACCTTGCCTCTAAAGAAGAGTTCTGTTTCCTATGAAACCTTTCCCCAACCCTGTTCATTCAGACTTTCAAGTATTTATTAAATGTCTTTTGTGTGCCAGGTACTGTTCTGGGCATTAAGGATACAGTATTAAATAAGCAAAACTTATTGCCTTTTTGGGGTGAGAATCAATAAGCCAGTTAAAGTACAGCTAGTGATAATTTGCTGTAAACAAAACAGTAGTGTGGTAGCATGGGGCTGGGTAGATAGGGTGGTTTGGGAAGGCTTCTCTTAGCTGATACTTGAGTGAGGAGGAGCCAACCCTGTGCACATCTGGGCAAGGGTATTCTAAGCAAATGGAACACCAGGAACATGGGACACAGAGCGAGAAAGAACATTTGAGGATCAGAGGGCCCATGTGGCTGCCTGTGTGGTTGGAGAAGAGTGAGCAAAGGAAAAACCATAGAAAATTTGGTCGGAGAGTAGATCATGTGAGGCATGGAGGGCAGGTCAACCAGGGTAGAGCTTATTCTTTGTGTTCTAAGAAGCCATTGAAGAGTTTCAAGCAATCTGGGAAGTGACTTATGTTTCAAACTCCTGTTTCGGTGATAGAGTGAAAGGGGGCAAGAGTGGAAGCAGGCAGACTAAACATAGTAGCTGAGAAGTCCTGATGAGACAGTTGGACCAGAGGGGTCAATGTAGAAATATTGATAGAAGTAGTTTTATTTAGGGTAGCTCTTGGAGGTAGAACCAATAGGACTTTCTGATGGATTGGACATGAGAGATGAGAAAAAGATAGCAATCAAGGATGATGCCTAGGTTTTTGGCCTAAGTTACTGGGGAAAATAATTAAGGCGGAGGGGAGCAGGTTTGGTGGGGTGGGAAAGAGTTCTTTTCTCCATTCCAATTTGTTTACCTGTCCTCCGATTCAAAGGCCAGGAAATTTCTACAGTGAGGTAGGGCCATTGCCTCCAGCATTTCTTAATTCCTGTCTCCCTGTAGAGGTGGGGTGACATGCATCTAAAAGAACTTGGCTTTCTATTTGCCTGTGTTTAAATTCCACCTCTGTCATCTCCTACTTCTCTGACCTTGAGCAAGTTGCTTTACTTTTCCAAGCCACAGTTTCCTCATGAGAACTTTGTTTCAGGATTGTTGTGTTAACTGATTTAGCATCTGTTAGGTGCCATGCATTGTTCTTAGTGTTTTATGGATATGTTTAATCTGCGTAACAAACAGGTGAGGGTAGATACGGTTATTTTCAGTCTTACAGAAAAAGGAATTGAGGTACAGAGTTATGAAGTAACTTGCTTGGGTTATAAGCTAGTACCTGGAGGAGCTGGGTTTGAACCCTGAGAGCCTGGCTCCAGGATCCTGAGCCTACTAAGCACTTGTACCTTTAATGTGTGAAAAGTACCTGGCCTATCCTAAGCCCTCCAGTATTTGTTCTGTATCACCTCCTCTGTCCTGCCTTCCTCCTTAAGCCCAAGAATCCAGACATCCAGATGCTGGGCCTTGCCTCATGGTCCAGGGGCTGGGTGTTGAGTTCTTCCACTTAGCTGCTTGCCTGCTCCTCCTTTAGAACCCTCGTAGCAATTAGCCAGGATTCCTGTGCTGTCTTATCTGACCTCCAGCCCTGCCTCCTTAGGTGGACATCTTCAATAAAGAGCTCCTGCTAATCCCCATCCACCTGGAGGTGCATTGGTCCCTCATCTCTGTTGACGTGAGGCGGCGCACCATCACCTATTTTGACTCGCAGCGCACCCTGAACCGCCGCTGCCCTAAGGTTTGAGAGGGAAGGGAAAGATGGGCAGAATGTGGGGAGGAGATCCAGTGGCAAGGCATTTCAGGCAGAAGGATGAATTTTGGGTCTCTGATGAGCAACCTGGGCTTGGTGCCTGTGACCAGCACAGCTTGGATTCAGTTGGGAAATGAGTTCAGAGGCTCACTTCCTCCTTTCCTCCATCTACATAGCATATTGCCAAGTATCTGCAGGCAGAGGCAGTGAAGAAAGACCGGCTGGATTTCCACCAGGGCTGGAAAGGTTACTTCAAAATGGTAAGTTCCTTGAGGAAGTTTAAGCAGGGTTAGGGGTGGGGGGGTGTGGTAGGAGGCAGAAGTTGAACCTATACCCATAGGGTCTCCAGGAGAAGGGCTTACCTTCTTTTTATTCTCTAGAATGTGGCCAGGCAGAATAATGACAGTGACTGTGGTGCCTTTGTGTTGCAGGTAAGCAGATACTAGGTGGGTTAAAGAATTGGGAGGGAGGGGGAAGCTGTTCAGCCTCCCTCATTTGACTTACAACCACTTACATAGCAGGAGTAACCCTATGTGTTAGAATGCAGAAACCCTGATTTCATTGGTCCTCTCTTGGCTTCTCCATACCATGTTGGGACTGGATCCTTGGGCTCTAGCCCTGATATAGCTGCCTCTGGTCCCCAATGCAAAGTGTTTTCTCTCTGTTAACACTTGATGTTTTATGTACCAAATAGGAACATTGGCTTTAGTCAGACTTCTTTTGAACCCCAGCCTATGGGACCTTGGTTTCGTTTGCTTGTGAAATGGGAATATTCTTGGAAAGATCCAGTGAGAGGTGTATCAGAAGAAATATGTAGCACAGGTCCTGATTGGGGGGAGTGGGGGGCGGTGCTTAGTAGGTGGTTCTCATGGCCTGCTTTGTTAACCCCAGTATTGCAAGCACCTGGCTCTGTCTCAGCCATTCAGCTTCACTCAGCAGGACATGCCCAAACTTCGTCGGCAGATCTACAAGGAGCTGTGTCACTGCAAACTCACTGTGTGAGCCTCGTATCCCAGGCCTCAAGCCCATTCATTAATGGGCAGGGGAACATGGGAGACCCTTCCCAAGAAATTCAAGTTCCTTTTGTCTCTAGCCTCTTCCACCCAGTACCCTTTGGTTTTTCATATTTAAATGTTTTAATTGATTTCTGTATTTTTTTTCCCTTTGAGAGAATACTTGTTGATTTCTGATGTTCAAGGGGTGGCCATGGAAAATCCCCTATTTCCCGTTGTCTGCAAGGGAGTATGGCTTTGTGGCCTGGGTGGGGCAGTCATCTCCCTTCCATGTGCAGGGCGGGTGTGGGGGGGCAGAAAAATCCGGGGGTGGTGGGCGGGCAATGGGATTACAGCCTGCCAAATCTTCAAACATTTTTTATATATATATATAAATGCCACGGTCCTGCTCTGTCAATAAAGGATCCTTTGGAGATACATAGTGGTGGTCTTCCTTAAGGGGCCTCAACCTAGTGGATATGCTCTCAGGCTTTCCTCCAGCCAGTGCTGTTAGCTTCCCCTTACGGGTTTAAGACTCCTGGGGCCAGCTTTACGTCCATGGCTCAGACAGCACCACCACCATGCCGTCAACACTTGATCTTAGCCAAAAGGCTGAGAAGCGATCATGCCGTCAACAAAAAGAATCCCCCAGTGGGGGGCGCCAGGCTGGAAGTAGGGTTGGTAAGCCTCAAAAATAAGGGAGCTTGAGAGGTGCTAAAGTTGGGGAAACAGCACACTTAAGAGGGCCGGCAGTATTTATGACAGCAACCCCAGATGCGTAAACTCATAAGTCAGTTACTCCATCTCTTCCAGCCCAGGAACCTTCCTAGCCGCTGGGGTATGGTTCTTGATTCCAATATCCCTGCACATTCGGGGTTGGTGTTCGACTTATCGTTGGTGCAGGAGAGAACAAAATTAAACGTAGGTCCAGTGGAGACCTGGAGTAGAGATCGACGAAAGTGGTAGTCCCCGGAGCCCGGAAGTCCCTGGAGGCTGAAACCTCGCCCCCCTTGCCTGATAGGGCGCGCTTGGCCACATGACCAGGGCACTCTCGCCTCCGCACGTGTAGGGGTGCAGGGTCCCAAGATGGCTGCCAGGCCTCGAGGCCTGGCTCCAGTATGTCACTTCCGTACCGGCAAGAAAGGCGGGTCCTTTAGCCAATGAGGCTGCGGGGCGGGTCTTCACCTTGATAGGCGCTCAAATTATCCAATGGTGACTGCGTGCCAGGGCGCCTACGAATTGACGTCACGCCGGGTTGCTGAGAGGCGGCAGGCGGGGCCGAAGCGGTCAAGCCAATGCGATGGCTGGGGCGGGGTCGGGCGCTCTATAAGTTGTCGATAGGCGGGCACTCCGCCCTAGTTTCTAAGGATCATGTCTGCGAGTCAGGATTCCCGGTAAGAAAGATATTTGCAAGAGGTTGTGGTTACTTACTTTGCTAACCTTTCCGAAGACCCTGCTGGGGGGAGCTGAGGCCCCCCCCAGCCCTAGGCCCCCAGGGTTGAGGCGAGACTCAAGAAGGGAGGATCCGTCGCGTGGGGGGGCGTGAGGGGCGGGTCCAAGACCGACGTTGCCGCCAGGCCCTGGGCAGAGGCCGAGGACAGGTCGGCTTTCGGGACCTAGCGCGCGAGGTTAGTGAGGGTGCCTCGACCGACGCGGTGCGCGAAGCCCCGTCGGGCGGCGAGGTCGCGACTTTTAGTGGGGAAAGGTAGAGGCGAGCGTGCGTGGCCCGAAGCCGCCGGTCCGATTGCCTCACTGCCGGAGGGAGGGCTCGCGCGCTCGGCGTTCCGGATGATCCTGACGGTACCACTCGCCGAAGGCGGGGGTCCCTGGGTCTATAAATCCAGTCGCTTAGTCGCGTGGAGCTATGGGTCGGGAGAGAAGAAGCCGGCCGTTCAGTGTGCTGGTTTTTTGACGGCCAGGACCGAGCCTAACCCCGAGGAGCGGCCGCGTGAGGCACCGGGAGCCCACCCGGCGCCGGGCGGGCGGGTCCATTTTGCCGCACAAGCCGGGCAATTGGCAAACTGCGGAAGGGCAGGTCCACTTTTCTTCAGGGGTGAGCGGTCTGAGGTATGGGAGGGCGACGCCATTTCGCGACGGGGGCGGGCGGGATGTGGATTGTTCCCTGTAGTGTGTGTGGGGGGCCGTCGCCGGGTGGTCGAGGGAGCAAGCACATGGCTGCTCGAGGCGTTCCCCTCCCCCAGTCCGCTTTGCTGCAAAGTGTTGTGCAATCTCCCCCTTTGCTAGCTCGGCTGGGGCTCATTGTGCGTGAGGCCGCCACCGCCCGCGGCCTCCCACATCCGGGCACTGCGACGGGGGGAGAGGGGCTGGAGGGAGTGGGGGAGGTGCGGGCGGTGTGACGTGGGGGGAAGGGGATGTCCTACCCCGGCGTCTGGGAGGTGGAGGGCGGGATTTCCGGCAGGCAGGGGCCACGGTGGGAGGTGCACGCGCTTGGGCTTGGAGCGCCCGGCCCGGGACACGTGGGCCGGGAGGCAAGCACCACCTCCGTGCCCCTTAAGCGCAGCACAGTTCCTTCAGCCTTTGGGTCTTCACGGAGGGTTACTCCATCGTGTCGGGGGTGGCTGGGCCTGAGCCGCTCCCGGGATGGGGCAAAGGCTTGACTCAGTTGTAAAATGACTTGCGTCTTACGGGAACTCGTGGGGGTTGGAATAGGGAATGAAGGCTGATGGCATCATGCAAAGCCGGTTGCTGGTAGGAAGAGATTGGCTATCAGGATTTCTGCATACTCCTGTTTTTAAACTAACAGATCCAGAGACAATGGCCCCGATGGGATGGAACCCGAAGGCGTCATTGAGGTGAGGCTGGATCCCTCCCACCATTATCTTTCAACTCTGGGAAAGGCAGTGTTAGTATTATTTCGACTTTGCAGTGGTGGTTTAATGAATAAAATCAGAACCCAGGATTCAACTGTGCTACTTACTTTAAAATCCCCAGATAGTTACATAGGAAATTTTAACTCCTTTATGGTAATACGTTAACACTTAATGTTTGAAACATGTCATCCAAATTCTGTTCGCCCTTCTATTAATAGCCAAGCTTCACTGTTTACAGGTGGGCTGACCCCCTAGGGTGGTTTCCCAGGCTGAGTAGAACCAACCAGTTGGCTTCCGTGGGTTGAAGAAAGATTGTGGGTTCTGAAGTTTTGGTGCAGGTACAGGGGCCTGTTTGCTCTTACGCAGAAGCACAGCCCCATTTCTCCTGATTCTTCTGATTCTTTGGCTTCCTGCAGAGTAACTGGAATGAGATCGTCGACAGCTTTGATGACATGAACCTCTCAGAGTCACTCCTGCGTGGCATATATGCCTATGGTTTTGAGAAGCCCTCTGCCATCCAGCAGCGAGCCATTCTTCCTTGTATCAAGGGTAAGATCTCTGCCCTAGAACAAGTTCTGGACTGTCCCTGACCTGGGTAGAGTGGCACCTGGTTGGTGGCGCCTGTCTCATATCAGTGAGGGACAAAACAACTCCTTGTTTATCCCAGCTTGGCTTTTGCTCTGTGCCCATGCCTGGTTCATGCCCTGGACACATGGATTGACTGCTGGTTTAATCTCTAAGGTAGTGTTTTGGCCATATCATGTTGGCTTTTTACAGCTATATTTCTAGCCTAATTTTGTTGCAGTACTAAATGAATGAAACTTGGCCTAGTTTTCAGTTCTGTTCCTGTTTGGGTACTACGTTGTCAAAAAGTCTGAAGCACTTATTGCTGAGCACATAACCTCTGTTGGTTGCTTATTGATCTCATTCAGCAGGGCTTTTGAATCCCACGATTGCAAAGAATGCTTTCTACCATGTCAAATTTCTCTCCCAATTTGTGTTTAGGTTATGATGTGATTGCTCAAGCCCAATCTGGGACTGGGAAAACGGCCACTTTTGCCATATCAATTCTGCAACAGATTGAATTAGATCTAAAGGCCACTCAGGCCTTGGTCCTGGCACCCACTAGAGAGTTGGCCCAGCAGGTGAGTTTACCTTCCTTCCCATGAAGGACTCATTTAGAAATGATCAGCAGAAACTAGAAGTATGTACCCTAACTACCATAGAAGTGAAGTAAGGGGAAAACGGGTGATGTGAAGTTGGTTGACTTCCAGGTCTCAAGACTTACTAGGTTAATTAATAAGCTTTTTTCTAACCAAACACTATAAGCATCCCTTACTCCACCCATTTCCTGAGTCAGATGAAAAGGCTGCTGGGTGGAGCCTGGCTCGCTGGGCAAGTTTGGCCATTTTATGAACAAAACCCCCTGGCAGTGGGCAAAGAGGCACCTGATTGGTGGTGTTGCTCTTATATCAGTCAGGGGCAAAGCAGATGTCTAGTCCTTTGTTCATCCTAGCTTGATGCCTGGATTGGTGGCCAGAGCTGTTTCATGCCTGGGGCACATAAAATGTAGGGCTGTTTTCCTTAGTATTGAAAAGGAAAAGATCAGAAACCCCTGTCTCGTAAGTTGATTATTAATCGCGTTTAAGGGAATGTATTCTTGTAACGTTCTATGGAGGTGTTATGGTCATTCTGTGCCTAACTTCTAAACAAAGATAATGTAAGCAAGTAGTTACAGTAGAGCTCTGCTGTGGGGCTTTAGGGTCTAGAATGTGATTTGAAAGTGAAGATCTAACATAGGTTCTATGGCAGGAGTACAAGAGGATACAGGTGACCATACAGAAATTATTTCTGGGCTATTTTTGTGAATTGGTGTGTACATTCAGGAGCCATCCTGAGTTCAAATTCTGAGTCTGCCTTTTATCAGCAGAGATCTTAATGGTATGTTTACTGGTTTCTTGCTTGAGGGGTTAGCTTAATAATAGTGTTAGGTCTCAAGAGTTGGAAAGAATGAGTGTTTAAAATGGGGCCTGGCAGTTGGAGCTAATATACAAGCACTGTTCTTAATTCTGATTCAGATACAGAAGGTAGTTATGGCCTTAGGAGATTACATGGGTGCCTCGTGCCATGCCTGCATTGGGGGTACCAATGTACGTGCTGAGGTGCAGAAGCTGCAGATGGAAGCCCCCCATATCATCGTGGGTACCCCAGGCCGTGTGTTCGACATGCTTAACCGGAGATATTTGTGTGAGTGCCTCAGTTTTCTAGTCCTCTGGGTCACTTCCCCATGCATGCTTTTTTCCAGTTTCTTAACTTGGTTATAATTTCATTCCCAATGATATCCTCTGAAAGAGCTGCTCTGTGATGAACCCCATGCGTGTCATCTGAGCCTGGCTTCCCTGTCATCTCAGCCCAGGTAGTGTTCTACTTCCCAGGGCTGTCGTCTGGCCTGGAAAAGGGGGTCCCAGGCAAAGGATCCAACCTTTGTATTCTGAGAGCAGACTGCCTATCCTCTGTTCTTTATCAGGATAGTTAAGTATATTTCAGATTTTTTAATAACTACCTGTTGGTGTTTTTTTTTCCTGCAGCTCCTAAATACATCAAGATGTTTGTACTGGATGAAGCTGATGAAATGTTAAGCCGTGGATTCAAGGACCAGATCTATGACATATTCCAGAAGCTCAACAGCAACACCCAGGTGAGGAGGACAACATTGGGGTCGTCTTGCTTGTATGGCTGATTGCTTTGTATATAGGTTGTGGTATGCTTGGGGGTGATAGAAGAGCATTTATCAACTGCCAGGGAAACCACAGAATTCTGGAGTATTCCCTACCCTGAAGCTGCTTCATTTTTCATTAGGTGGTTTTGCTGTCAGCTACAATGCCTTCTGATGTGCTTGAGGTGACCAAGAAGTTCATGAGGGACCCAATTAGAATTCTTGTCAAGAAGGAAGAGTTGACGCTGGAGGGTATCCGTCAATTCTACATCAATGTGGAACGAGAGGTGGGGCCCAGTGCAGGAGGCGGGCCTGGTGGTGAGTTGTTGGGTATAGCCCCTGACTGATCTCCTCCCCCCCACCCCCCAGGAGTGGAAGCTGGACACACTGTGCGACTTGTATGAAACCCTGACCATTACCCAGGCAGTCATCTTCATCAACACCCGAAGGAAGGTGGATTGGCTCACTGAGAAGATGCATGCCAGAGACTTCACTGTCTCTGCCATGGTGAGGTTTCTCTACCTCGTTTACCAGCAGAGTAAAACATGTCAGGGTATTACTTAGAGCCACTTCTCAGAAGCAACAGACCTACCCTTTATACCATTTCATTTCCTGTTTTAGCATGGAGACATGGACCAAAAAGAACGAGACGTTATCATGAGGGAGTTCCGCTCTGGCTCTAGCAGAGTATTGATTACCACTGACCTACTGGTGAGTAGAAGGGCATTTGGACAAGACTGGAAGGAGAGAATCCAAGGTGATTCCCTCTTCCAAGGGGCCTACTAGTGCCCCTCTTCAGGAAAGTAGCAACTTGGAATAAAATCTGGCATGCCTCAGGTTTCTGAGGAAAGGAGATGTTTATTTCCTTTGCCTTCTTTTGGCTGCCTACATGTATGCTTAATTCTGGCTAGACTTGTGCTTTCTCATTCACACACTGAAACTGCCTTCTTTCTTGACATAGGCTAGAGGCATTGATGTACAGCAAGTTTCCTTAGTCATCAACTATGACCTCCCCACCAATAGGGAAAACTACATCCACAGGTAAAGGAAAATCTGGTCTTGTTAACCAATCCAGTCCCCCTCTTGCCCAATCCTCCCTACAGAGAAGCTTCTGATTTTTCTATCTTCCTTATCCTGACTTGTTCCAGAATCGGTCGTGGCGGACGTTTTGGCCGTAAGGGTGTGGCTATTAACATGGTGACAGAAGAAGACAAGAGGACTCTTAGAGACATCGAGACCTTCTACAACACCTCCATTGAGGAGATGCCCCTCAATGTTGCTGACCTCATCTGAGGGGGGCTGGTGTGCTACCTAGCACCAGCCAGGGATGAAACCTTGGAGGGGGCTGAGGAGCAGCAGGAGGGGGGAGGGAAGGGAGCCAAGGGATGGACATCTTGTCATTTTTTTCTTTTTTTTTTTTCTTTGACTCTTTGAATAAATGTCACTTTTTGAGGCAAAAGAAGGAACCGTGAACATTTTAGACACCCTTTTCTTTGGGGTAGGCGCCGTCTTCTCCCAAAAACACTAATCCATTTCCCTAACCTAGTCAACCTCCAAACTCCAGAGGCTCTCCCACCCCAGCTGAATTCCTCTGAAAACAATTCAGTAGGGGCTACAATTTTGCTCCACCTCAACTGCTGGGCCAAATCTGGAGGGCGACCCCCTGAGCTAGATAGCCCAGGGGATTGTCCCCAGGTGGGGGGAGCAGGGGAGAGAAAATGGTAGCCATTTTTACATTGTTTTGTATAGTATTTATTGATTCAGGAAACAAACACAAAATTCTGAATAAAATGACTTGGAAACTGCCTGCCTTGGCTTCTCATTTCTTCCCTCTTCCCTCCCACCTGCTACTGGGTACAGCTTTACTGCCCTGCCTCCAGCTAATAGTTACTTTCTGTTGTGCTTCCTTATTGACTGGAAAATGGTCATGTTAACCGAGGGGGGGGGGGTGACCTTTCCATAGGGGTTGAGCAAGGACCATCATAAGCACCTCACATGTCTCAGCAAAGAGGAAGTGATGGAGGGAAAGGGAGTGTTCTGAATTTACATCCTAGTGAGCTCTCCTATGGAGAGGCTGCTGCCTCTGTAATCGCTTGTTGCAACTGCCAAGCATATTTTGCTGAGTTAGACAAATCTGTAAGGATCAACTTCCCCAAAACTCCCCATCTCGCTACCCACATGATGCTGCTAGCTCCTTTAGTGACACCAGGGCTAATCATCTAATGACTAAGAGATCACGGTGGCTGGAGCTGAGGTGCCTGAGTCAGGCTGGGGGTGGGATCACCTCGGTTAACAGGAAGTCAAGAGATTTCCTCTTTTTTTTCCAAACAGAAGGCAGAGGGTATAGGGTTGGTTGAGCAGGCAGCTGGTACTAACACTGCTGGACTCTGGGTGAAGGCTGTTCTGTCATGAGGTTGGCTGTGTTCTTCTCTGGGGCCTTGCTGGGGCTACTAGCAGGTAAGGAGGAAGGGGACAAGGGGAGAGGGCCCCTGGGAAGAAGCCTGCCCTGGGTTGCTAACCAATTGTTTCCTCAGCCCAGGGAACAGGGAATGACTGTCCTCATAAAAAATCCGCCACTCTGCTGCCATCCTTCACGGTGACACCTACAGCTACAGAAAGCACGTCAAGCCCTGGAACAACCAGCCACAGAACTACCAAGAGCCACAGAACCACCACTCAGAGAATCACCACTACCACACATACAACTAACACCACAGGAACCACCAGCAGCAAGTCCCCAACAGCCACTCATAGTCCTGCTACCACCACCAGTCATCAAAATGCTACAGTTCATCCAACAAGCAACAGTACTGCCACGAGTCCAGGACCCTCCACCAGATCCCCCCACCCAGAACCACCACCCTCTCCAAGTCCTAGCCCAGGCTCCAAGGAGGCAATAGGAGACTATACTTGGACTAATGGTTCCCAGCCCTGCGTCCGGCTCCAAGCCCAGATTCAGATGCGAGTTCTGTACCCAACCCAGGGTGGAGGAGAGGTAAAGCTAAAAGACAGTGGAGGACATAAGGGGAAGGGGCTGAGGCCTGCTATGATTCAGAAGGGGAGGAGGAAGAGCAGAGGAGGAGACAAATACAGGTTGAAGACAAAGGGAACATGGAATGGCAGAACTGTGTGGTCTTGTGACTAACCTCTCATGTTTAACTTCTACAGACCTGGGGCATCTCTGTACTGAACCCCAACAAAACCAAGGCCCTGGGGGGCTGTGAAGGTACCCATTCCCACTTGCTCCTCTCATTCCCCTACGGACAGCTCAGCTTTGGATTCAAGCAGGTACTTAACCCTCATCCCTTCCTCTCCCCCTCTCCCTACCAACCTCTTGCCGTACTCCTTACTCTACACCTGGATGCCACTCTCCCCTGCTGCCCTGAGTCTTCCTGGTCACCTCCCCAGGATCCGCTGAAGAGCGCTGTCTACCTGAACTATATGGCTGTGGAGTACAACGTGTCCTTCCCCCAGGCAGTGCGTGAGTAACCTTCCCTTTCTCACCACTTGCACTAGATATTTGGGTTCCTGAAGGGACCCAGGCTAGTGGGTGGAGATGTGGATATGGAACTAACTCTTCCTCATTCTTGTAGAGTGGACATTCTCAGTTCAGAACTCATCCCTTCAAGATCTCCAAACCCCTCTGGGCCAGAGCTTCAGTTGCAGAAATGCAAGCATCATTGTTTCACCAGCTTTACACCTTGATCTGCTCTCCCTGAAGCTACAAGCTGCTCAGCTGTCCCCCTCAGGGGCCTTTGGACCAAGTAAGACCTATTTCTTCCCTCCTAGAATTTTCCCATTGCACTGAAAGTCCCCACCTAGGCTTATAATCTCCCTCCTTGCACCCCCATATCTCCTCCTCCTCCTCTCAAGCTTGTCACAGCTAGGGTAACTGTCCTTCCTCCTCTATAAGGCTCTCCCCAGGGTCCGCTTTGTTTCCCACTCCGAGACATCTAGGTGAGCTCCTCACCAATCTCTACTTCCCAACATCCGCTACATTCCTTCCTCCCACCTTTATCCCAACCACCACCGTGACACCTACTTGCCCTGTCTTTCCACCAGGTTTCTTTTGTCCCAGTGATAAGTCCATCTTGCTGCCTCTCCTCATCGGCCTGATCTTACTCGGCCTCTTCATCCTGGTGCTTGTTACCTTCTGCATCATCCGAAGACGCCCACCCACTTACCAGCCCCTCTGACCATTTGTCTCAATACCCAGGGCACCAGGAGGCGCCCTCATTTCTCATCACTCAACTGACTCAAAGAAATAAAAGTTATCATCCTTCCCTGTCTTGATGAACAAAAGAAGAGATAATGCAATTGGGAGGGATGAGAGGAAAGATGTTTATTAAATATGACTGATTCCCCATCTCCCATGGGAAAATAATAAAACTTGCTCAAATCTTTATCCTTGGTTTTCCTTGTCCTTCCTGCCAGGATTAAAAGCCGTTAAGTTTCTTGTCACACACCTTTTGGTACCTTCCATGGTTGAGTCTAAGGGACCCAGGAACAGCTCACCAGGAGCGATGAAAATGTTACTGTGTGGTGCAATGCTCTCATGGATTCCTCTTCAAAGCCTGGCACAGCTGTTGTCAAACTGGCCTTGCCTCCCTTGCTCCTCTTTTCCTGGGTTCTCTGGCTGCTTCAGTTCCCTGTCTCCTCCAATCCAGGGGAGCCACCCATCCCAGCAGCCTGTCAAATGCCCTGCCCTACCCACTGTGTCCGGGCTAGCGAACGGCCCGGATTAAACTCTGGCTGCATCTGGGATGCTCCTATCTCACCTGCGAAGGATTTTTCATCAACCACAGAGCAATGCGTACTCTGATTTTCATAAAATATCCTCTATGCTCCTGGGCAACCCACAGTCCCCGGTGGTGGTGCCCCCTAGTGGTGGTGGGTGGAACCCCTAGGACAGCCCCAGTGTGGATTAAAGGATCTCCCAGACTGCCTTAGCCTGAACGACCAGACCAGGGAGTGCTAAATTCCCCTTTACAGTTCATCGCCCTGTGAGCATCCCCAGGGCCAATATGGGGCCCTTCCAATTTTAGGAGCCCTGTAAGGCTACAGAAAGCAGCCGCCGAGACCGGCAGACCCACCCCTTTTGAGGGGAGCACGTGGCAGAGACCCAGCAAACACACCACCGCCTTGCAACACCTCGTAAGACCCTGCAGACTGGCGCAGGAGTCACCGAAGGGTGTGGTACTCCCAGCAGGTGCCCAGCCACCAGAGCGCGATGACCAGGGCCATCTCCACCAAGACTTGGTGTCCTGGCACTGGGTGGCAGAAGGCATCGCTCCTGCTGCGTAGTCTTGAGATGCCCCAAGGAGAGATGCTAGGCCGCCTCTGTCTGGCCCAAATGTTGGCTCAGCACGTGGTCATAGGAGGCTGAGGAGCGAGGTGGCGCCCTAGGGACAGTGGGGTGAGAGGGAACCGCGGGGCCTTCGTTTCACAAAAGCGGCCAGGACTGGGCCCGCATGGGAGCTAGGGACGCTGCCATCTCCCGAAACCGGGCTCTCCTTCCCCACCTCCCCTTCCTCTGCTTCACTGTCCTGGCACAGCGCACCCATTTGCCAAGGCCTGGGCGAACCTGAGGAGGGAGAAGCACGGGCCTTGCGCCTAAGTTGAGCAGCTTGGCTCAAGACTGTCTCGCTCCCATCGGGGCCATGTCCTCTGGACACACCGGAAGTACAGGAGGTGGAAAGCTACACCGCCCACACCCAACGCCATTTTGGAGACTCACGCTCCTTCTCTCCCAACTTCGAACAATGTAGTCAGCTGGAAGAAGACAAGATGGCGCCGAGCAGGAGGAGCGGAGAAAGGAAGGAGGATAAATCTTACTGCGTAAACAAAGTCTCGAAAAATGGAACTGCGCAGGCGTACAGCTTTGGCACGCTTTAAAAATTCGAGCAGCAGGGAGGGAGCGTCCAAAAACGTGGTTTCCAGGCGAGACCTATTTTAGCTAACGAAGGTAGGATGGCGTAAGGAAAAGCTGGGGCGGGAGGCGGGACGCGGTCCTGCTTAGTGGCGGGAAGGCGGGAGGCGGAGCGCTCGGAGCGCGCGTGCGCACCGTCAGTCAATGGCGGTTTGAAGGATTGGCGGAAGTTAGCTTTGCAACATGGCGGCCGAGGTAGACGGGCCACTTAAACGGGTGCTGGTGCCGCTTCTTTTACCTGAGAAATGCTACGACCAAATTTTCGTCCAGTGGGACTTCCTTCATGGTAAGTTTCATTTGGCATCGGGTCAGAGTTTTGCTTCAGAGTTCTCCGGCCGCAAAGGGGCCGTGAGTGCGGACTAAGCGACAGCGGTGACTATTGCCACCGGGCGGAAGTCGTGTCTGTGAGGGGCGGAAGTGTCTCGGGCTCCGTAGAATGAGGACTCCATATTTGGGCGAGAGGGGGAGTCGCCAGGTGGGAGTACTTTGCATTAGTGACCGATGAAAGACGGAAAGACTCAAATTTTACAAAACAGTTTTAAGATCTGATTAGATCGTTCTAACACCTAATAGATCTGTACACCTTCAGGAGCAATGTTACAAATGATTCAAAGCCTCTTATGAATCAAGGCCTTCTGTGGCACCCCCAAGGGTCCTGCCATCCTAATGGCTTTCCTCCCGGCCTCCACGTTTAATCACGGTCTAATTTTGGAATTAATTTGTCTGGCTTCCTTTTTCTATCTACGAGGCAACACCACAGCCAAAACCCGCCTCTGACATCAGGGAAGCCTTCACAGTCCACCCCCGTCAGTATTTTGGTACCCCACTGTTCTCCCGGGACAATGTTTTAGCTGCGTTCATGACCCATGATAGCCAGACTACCACTGGGGCAAACACCTTGGGGGTGGACTTACAGTCTAGAGAAGATGTTGGTAGCTAGAACATAAAAGCAAGCCGTGGAAGTTCCTCAGTAGGGGCCAGGGACAGTGTTCGAGAATGAACGATAGATATAAAGGAAACCTATCCTTGGAGAGAAAAGACGTGTGGATTGCCTACTTGCTCACAGGCGGGGAATAAAGGATCAGAGGACTCTTGGGCCTTGTTCAGCTCTACACAAGGAAGCAGTGGAGAGCCTTGGAAGTAAGATGAAGGAGTTTAGGTGTGATGGGCAGGGAATGGAAGAGTGGGTCAGAGGAAAGAAAAGGTAAACGCTGTTTTGGAAAGTCACCTTGTCTGAACGTGATATGATTTGCAGTAGGAAGAACTAGGCCTTTTTCACCTGCCTCTATACCACCCAAGATTTCCTTTTGTGGGTATGTCAAGATCTTAAAGCACTTAAAGCCGTTAGGCCTGCAAGTCCTGGCCTGGGTTCTAGAGGTCTCATCTCTGGTTAATTTCTCTTCTTAGTTCCCTGCCTCAAGATTCTCCTCAGCAAAGGCCTGGGGCTGGGCATTGTGGCTGGCTCACTTCTGGGTATGTTTCTTATCATCTTCAATTCCTGCTGCTGGGAGGTGGGTGGAGTGCTGAGATACCATAAACTGAGTGGGTCCCTTAACCAAAAGTGGTGTTAACATGCCTCAAGGTCTGCTCTGTAGCTGTTGTGCTGTGCACCCAAGGAATGTCAGCTCCTCAGCCCTGCCCTTCTCATCCTCTTTTCCCAGTAAAACTACCCCAAGTGTTTAAAATCCTGGGAGCCAAGAGTGCCGAAGGATTGAGTTTCCAGTCGGTAATGCTAGAGCTAGTGGCGTTGACTGGGACCATGGTCTACAGCATCACCAATAATTTTCCCTTCAGGTGAGGGGCCCTGCCCTTTATTTCCAAGGGTAAATGCTCACAACTCTAGTGGGGGTTAGAGTGAGGGAGGTAAAAGGGCAGGAAGGCTTAAACCTTTCTGGAACTCTAGTCATCATCTATGGTGATGATGAGAGGAGGTGAGCAACCCAAGAACACCCAGTTTCCAATCCTGAATCAACTGCATGGGGGCTGCCGGTAGGCAGGAGGTAAGGGACCAGTAGGGCTGTGGCGGATAGGGAATAATCAGACAATTGTGTCCTCAAGATGGATGGGCTCTGGAGGCTTTCCCTGCCTCTTCCAGGCCCGCCTTTCTTCCTTCCAACTCTTGACTCTGCAGCTCTTGGGGTGAAGCCCTGTTCCTGATGCTCCAGACAATCACGATCGCCTTCCTGGTCCTGCACTACAGAGGACAGACTGTGAAAGGTGCTGAGGATTGACCCCAGAGCTGGCTGCCAGTTCTCAGGAGCCCTGCTGGGAAGGCAGGCTTGGGGAAGCCGGGAAGCCAGGGGACTCAGAAGTTAATGAGGACTCCTTATTTCCCTGTCTCCCAGGTGTTGCTTTCCTAGCGTGCTACGCCCTGATCCTGCTGGTGCTGCTTTCACCACTGACGCCCCAGGCTGTAGTCACCCTGCTTCAGGCCTCCAACATGCCTTCTGTGGTGGTGGGAAGGGTGGGTGCTGGGAACAAGGGAGAGGATGTTGTGAAGGGGGCTGGGTAAAGAGTAGAGGAGAAACCCAAAGTTTGCGGGTTGGGGAGGGGGGGACTGAGAATAGAGAAATGACATGGGAACATGGAATGAGTTCACATGACAGAAAAAAGGGTGTCTCAACTCTTCCCTTAGCTGCTCCAGGCAGCCACCAACTACCGCAATGGGCACACGGGCCAGCTCTCAGCCATCACAGTGTTTCTGCTCTTTGGAGGGTCCCTGGCCCGAATCTTCACCTCTATTCAGGTGAGTGCACCTCCTTCCCTCTAGAGGGCACCATAACTTCACCTTACCTCTCCCTGCTTGAGGACTTCAAGCTGCCTCTTTTGGAACCCTCTCTCACTATGCTTAAGTGACCCTAGCTGTGTCTCTCACCCAGGAAACTGGAGACCCCCTCATGGCTGGAACCTTTGTAGTCTCTTCTCTCTGCAATGGCCTCATCGCTGCCCAGGTCCTCTTCTACTGGAATGCCAAGGCTCCCCGCAAGAAGAAAAAGCAGTAGAGTTGAGTTGGCTCCCTGAGTACATTCCATGTTTCCATTCATCCACCCAACCCTTGCGGTCCCTCCCATCTGGACCAGTTTGCTGGTGTGCCTTTTAAACATTCCTCATTCTTCTGCAATTGCAACTTTGATTGGCCCAGATCCTTAGAAAGGATGGGGTAGAGATTTTCAGGCTGACATTTTAACATTGTGTGCTGTCCTGTGTATATGCTCTGGATTCATTTAAACATTTGGCTGAAATTCTTCCTTTAGCAGAAGTTTCTAGCTAGTTAATCTATTCTGGGCAAAAGTCTTACCCTGTCATCCCCATTTCCCCACTTCCCTTCTGACCCTAAAGGACAGAGCCTGGACAGTGGAAGGGACCAGGTGCTTATGGTTTCCTTCCTCCCCCAGCCTGGCTCAGACTCTCTCCTGGACCTCAGTGCTTGGTGGGGGGGTTGGGGGAAGGGGGACAGAAGAATGACTCAGGCAGGGCCCCAGGGTGGGGTGAGGAGGTTCCTGCTCTGGCAGGTCCAGGCGGAAGGGAGTGGAGACTGCTGGTTCCTGCTGCAGTAAAGGGGAACAGAGATGGAACAATAAAGACTCAGAGACATGGTTTAATTGTACAAAACTGTATTCAGCCTAAAAAAAAAAAAAAAAAAAAAAAAAAAATCTGTGGGTGTTGTTCCCCCTAGCGTTTGGGGGTTTGAGGAGTACTTGCTCATCTCCTCTGAACTGTGGTCCAACACAGTTCTAAAGGATTTGCAGCCTGGGAGTGGGGGTGGCGGTGTTCTGGGTAGAAACGTAGGAGACTGGAAACCCTTCTGGGTGGTCCACGTCTGTGAGGGTTAGAGGTGGGTTAGGGGCAAGGGGGGTCCCTGAGAGGGGTGGGTTGTACAGAGGGGGAGAGCCTGGGGTTGGGTAGGGGCTGTAAGCGGGAAGTAGGTCTCCCTGGAGCCTTGGGTTACTCTGAGTGAGAGAGCACAGCGAGGGGCCCTCCGGTTTACAGTGGGAAGAGCTGCAAAGAGAAACACTGTGGTTAGAAGGCATCTGCTCCCTGGGTCGGAGGTGCCGAGTAGGGTCCCCGACTCACATGTGGGGGTAGTTCTGACCAGTTCTGCACAGACAGGTAAAACTAATCACCCACCCATCCATCCCTGGCTATCCAGACCCCCCAGAGTACCAACGGTAGGGAACCCCAGGATGGCTTAGAGCTGCACCATGGCCGCAACCATGTCGGGGCACGCTCAAGTGTGAGCTTGCGTGCTGCATGCCTGTTTTCCTCTTTTGGGGCGGCAGGCCAGGAAGGGGTAGAGTTGGGCTTGGCCTGTCCTTGCCCCGGGGCTGGGAGAGGAAGCCGGGTCACACAAGGGCCAGAAGTGGGGGCGGGGGTGGGGGACGGGAAATTCAGGTAACTAGAACAGAGTCACATCCAGGTTGCTGCTCCTGCAGTGTCACCACCAACAGACTCTGTTGGAAGAAAGACCCTGGCTCCCCCGAAGTCTCCCACCCTTCATGGGGCACCCTCCAAACTCCTCCATGAGTGTCCCCTACTTGGGTGGGCTCAGGACCCCTGCAAGCCAGGCTCTCTGATATCTGCCCCCACCCAGGCTCTAGGACAGGGGCACAAGTTTCTGTCATCCTGTTCCCCGGGTACTCACCCATAACTGCCAGGTAGGTAGGCTGTCGAGTAGTTGGGGGGCTGGTATCCAAAGCCTCTGCTCCCCTGGTTGGCTGTATATCCAGGCCCCCAGACTGGCCCGCCGCCAGCCACGCCGCCGCTTCCCTGGCTGAAGTGGGGCGACCCGGCGCCCGCGCTCTTGGTCTTGCGCCGGGGCCGGTACTTGTAGTCGGGGTGGTCCCGCAGGTGCCGGGCTCGGAGCCGCTTAGCCTCCTCCACGAAGGGCCGCTTCTCATCCTCGCCCAGCAGCTTCCACTGCGCGCCCAGGCGCTTGGAGATCTCCGAGTTGTGCATCTTCGGGTTCTGCTGCGCCATCTGGCGGCGCTGGGCGGAGCTCCACACCATGAACGCGTTCATGGGCCGTTTGACCTTCTCCAAGGGAAGCCCCCTGGAGACAACTGGGCTCCCGGCGCCCTCCCGCTCCTGGGGGCCCGAGGACGAGGAAGTAGGGGCCGTGGGAGTGGAAGGGTCCAGGTTCCAGGCCTGGTCGTGTGAGGAGCCCGGTACCGCCATGGGGGGGCCGAACGGAAGCCTCCAGAGGGCGTTTCTACACGCCCTCCCCTCCAAAGTGAAACGTTGATCCCCAAACCCTGTATCCTAAGTGTCTGTCTAATCCGGAGTCGTTACAGAGAAACTCGTGTCCTTGAAAGGTATAAACCGTCCCCAAGTTCAGAGTCCTTATAATGGAGCCCGTGCTTCCAACCAATCCGGCACTTGTGAGGAGTCCAGCGCAAAAACCGCTGCCTGGTACCCGCTCCTGTACAGGTTGTGCTCTTTCCTTGTGGCTGCGAGGTTCCCGGCAACCCAGTCTGGCTCCCCTTGCCTGCTGCCCGCCAAGGGCCCGGCTTCGGTGAAGGCGGTAAACCTCTGTGATCGGGGGTCCCGCAGCTGCCAGGCGGCGTAGCCCAGGTGCCACGGCCCTGTCTCACCTGGTCTCAGCGTCTGTGGCTGGCGGGTGGGCCAGGCTGGGGAACAGCTTTTAACAACTGGCTCCTCCCCACTCCCTCCCAGCCGACCGCGCCTCCTTAAGAGCGCCAACATCCCCCTCCCTTAGGCCAACCCAGGTGTCCCGTTCTTCCCAGCCCCCAACACTCCCCCCAGGGGACCACACCCCCTCTCCACCCAAGACCCAGAAGTCAGGCCTTCCAGACCCAATAGCCTGAACATCTACCCCTCCCTTCTTAAGCACAGCGATTTAAAGTCAGTATCTTTGCACAATGGCATCAAGTAGAGGGGGATCAAGAGCCCTCAGGGTCAGAGCTGTGCTGGGAAGAAGGTGGGAACACCCAACCCACTAACCCAAACCTTTTTCTGGTGCCTACAACTCCTCAAACCCCTGACCAGCCCGGGGGCAGAAAAGTCAGGAGGCAGGCAGGCCATTTTTGTTTCCTGAGTCATCCCAGCAGGTGCTTGGGTGGTGATACAACCCCTTGCCAGGTGAGAAAATTTAAACCCTCACCACTATAGCCCCCAAACCTAGGTTTCACCACATTTTATCTCTAAACCTCAGAGTTGGGAGGCAGGGCACAACGAAGCCCAGGACGAACCAAGGCTGAGAGATCAGTGATACGGATGCTGGAGAGGAAGCCTGGATCCAGAGCAGAGTACCAGCAGGAATGAGGGCTCGACACCTAGGTTACAGGGGCTGTCTTGAGGGAACCCTGCTCCCCACGCTCCCCACGGCCCAGCCCAAGCCCCAGGCCTCAAGTAATCGGATTAAGCAGCCTGCCTTGGCTCTCAGCTCTTAGCAGGAACTGCTCCAGCTCTGAGCAGCCCTACCTAGCCCGCTGTGACTCAGGGTATAGGAGTGGCCCAGCTCCCTCTACCAGCAAACCTGGGGGAGGGGAGAAGCAGCAAGGCACCAGCTGCTTTTCTCTAGACCAGGAGGGTACCTGGGCCTGGGGAATTCAGGAATGTCAGAAATTCCTAGACGTAGACCATCTCTGGAATGCTAGAGAAGCCAGGTGTGGTGATACAGGAAACAAGGGCCAGGGCAGGTCACTCCTATAGAAACAGATGGACCAAACTGGGCACAAGGAAGGTACAGGAACCAGAGAGCCATTTGGATTTTTTTATTCTCTTTTTAAATACTGTACAGTGAAAAATAAATACGCCTTCTCATCCACCAGACAAGGTTGGTCCCCCCCTCCCCTGGGGGACCTTGTCACCCCCCTTCATACACACCCCTGATTCTACTCCAAAACCTTCCCCATGCCTCCCACCCACTTATACCCTTACTATCCCCGTCTTCCACAGTGATGAGGCCCCAGAAATGGGGGGTACAGGATGGGAGGAGGGATAGCAGGGGAGCCCCCCTGAACTGTCAAATCTGGGTGGGTCAAGGAGCACCCCGCACCAACAGGCGGAGAATGGGGGTGTTCAGAGAGAGATTGGGGCATTAGAGGATAAAGGCACATCCAGTCTGATGGGGAAGGAGAGAGGCTCCCCTCACCCTGGGGGTAGGGTGGACAAGAGGGAGTGGGTAGGACCCTGTTACACACCCCTCCACTAGCTCCTGGAGGCTGGGGGGGACCCAAGCTGCTGTGCCACCCCCCTCCCCCCTAGATAAGAGCAGCTCCAGCGCAGGTCAGTCGGGCCTGTGAGGGCCATTGGTGTTGGGCAGCAAGCGAGATGGAGAAGGGAGGGATGCGGGCTGGAGGGTTTATGAAACCCCATTCACCAAACTACCCAACTCCAGGGGGGCGGAGAGCTCCCCATTCTCTGAGGGGCCCTTAGGAAGCTTGCTGACAGAGTCACCCTGAGGGGAGAGTGGGAAAGAAAACGGAGAGGAAGGAAAGGAGGTCAGTAGAAATTCAGGTAATGCCATTCCCTACCACCTAAGAGCTCCAGACACCTGGTGGGACCCAGGGGTTGGTTGCCAGGAGTCACTTTTACTGGGATCCAGAAAATATGAACCAAATGGCCCTTTCTCTTCTATACAAACTTTTCACTATTCTACATGCAGCCTAAACTCCAGCAGAATGCCTTCCCTACAATTTCACAAGAGATTTCTTAAAGAGTTTTCATGTGCCCCCTACTCCAGAACAACAAAAAAGGGAGTGGGGTAAACTGTCTTCCTTGCCTACCTTCTGCCCTGAAAGAGAATCCTCTGAAGGTTTAGTGTGTTCCAGGGGTGGCCGCTGGCGGCTCTGAGACTTTGCTCGGGAGATATAGTCAGCCACAGTCACTGGGGAAGACAGAGGGTCAAGTTTCAGAAGAAACCCAGGTATCCAGCCCCTAGATACCCACTGAACCCCAACCCCTAGTTTCCACAGGATAGGAGGCATCCTGTTCTCTGAGGCAGTCTGCTGGAATCCAGTGTTAGCTCACCTGGCTGACGGTCTCCACTGACAGAACCATCAGCCCGGTTACCACGGTTACGGCGGCGGCGGCTCCGATTACGACGCTGGGGTCTTGACTCATCTTCTGTGGGGCAGGGGAAAATGAGAACTGGGCATCAATCTCCCACCCCCTCAATTATTGCCCAGTTGTAATTTTTCAAACCCTCATACACCCCTTACCCAGGCCATTCTCTGTCATGCTGGGCCCGTCAGATTCTAGGCCTCCATCCATGACAGTCCTGTCTTCATCAGTGCGGCGGCGGCGGGAGCGGCGGCGCCTAGCACTTGCTGGGGGGGGTTCCCCAGGCTCTGAATCAACTGGGGGCTCTGGTTCGGATGTGTCCAGTAGGCTATAGGGATTACTGTCTGGGTCCTTCAGCACTGGTTGGAGGAAGGAGGAGTTGGGAGTCAGATGTCCACCATCTTTCTTTTTGGCCCACATTCATGAGCCCAACTGTCTGCTTCTGGTACCTGAGCTAATCGATGAAGAGTTGTATCTTGAGGTGGGCCGGGGTGCAGGTGGGGGTCCCCTACCCCGGCCTCCTATCGGACGCCTCCGGCTTTCTTCCCCCCGGGTCGGAGGATCCCGGTCGCCAGGCCCAGCTCGGTTGGGCTCCTCTCTCTTTTCTGACTCTGTCTCAGAAGCTGTGGATATGTCTGAGTTGGGGCCTGAAGAACATAGTGGCGTTCAAACAGGGTCACTCACCCTGTCCCAGGATCCACCCCCACCCCCAAGCTGGAAAATTCTCCCTCTCATTCCTTAGTCCCTCAGCCAATCACTTCATCTTCTCAATCACCCTTTCCTCAAGCTTCCATCCAGACCTTTGCCTCCCACACCCCACACCACTGCTCACTCCCCCAACTCCCATAGCTGTCTCACCATAGGCAGGACCGCCTGTCCTCCGGCCCCGGCCCCGGCCCCCATAGCTGCCCCCATAGGTTCGTGTGGTATGAAGGGAGGAGGAGGAGCTCTCATCGGTGGTATATCCAGCCTTGTCACTGCTGCCGCTGCCCCGCCCACTTCCAGGAGGCCGAAAGCCCAGCCCAATCTGTCGAAGCTGCTCATCAATCTGCAGCCTCTCCAAGCGGAGCTGCTCCACCTCCTGGTTGGGAAGAAGATGGAGAAAAACAAGGAAGGAGAAGTAAGTGTAAGATCAATAGTCTCTCTTCACGCTTCTCTGCCCCAACTGTCCCTAGGGACCTGAACTCTCAGGAACACAAGGCTTAAAACAGGGAAAATGATGGGTTCCAACTCCACAGCCCCAATTTTCCACCTAACAGTTTTTATTCTACTCAGAGACACAAACTGGAAACCACCACTTTTAACTCCATCCAGCATGCTCCTCAGTCCCCTGTACACGTGGGTCTTTCCTCTCCCAGGCTCCTGGCTCTGGTACCTGCAGGTAGGAGAGGTGATATTCCAGCAGAGCCTGAGCATTGCTGATGTTTTCTCGGGTGCCAACAAATATGAAAGGAACCATGCCCTGGAGAGCAAAGGACACATGGATTAGAAACAGACTCAAATCAAGTATTAAGTCCACCTTGTCTTCTAGAGAAGCCTACCCAAAAGGGATCTTTCTGGGCTCTCCATCTACTAGGAAAAACCAAAGTTCCCATGCCCCATCCCCTAGAAATCCCAGCCCTCAAGAGAATGGCTTGGAGAACAATCACATCTACTCTGGAAACCAATCTCTAGGTGTAGTTGCCCCATACCTCTTCCCTGGGGTTCTTCTTGTCATTATCACCTTCAACTCGAACCCTCACCACACCAGATTTATCCACAATCTCCTGGATCACTTTCCCGTTCTTTCCAATCACTTTGCCTGAATAGGTAAAGGAGGAGTTAGGCTTTTTTTTTTTTAAGGAAAGAAAAAAGAGCAAAAACAGACAAACAGTTTTCAGCTTCTATGAAAAAATTCTGTTTAATGAATCTCCTGCTTCTAGGCTTCTGGTGTGTTTTCACAGGACAAAATACCACAATCCCTAGAAATCAGTTCTCCCATTTTTGTCACTCCAACTACAGACTGTTTGGTCTGTCCTCGTGAAACGAAGTTCACCGGGAGGTGCGAAGCCAGAATCATTTTAGAGCATCTCATATCTGGCCCCCAACATGTTCTCTTATATACGTACACAACCCCAACTCACCAACCAGGTTCCTGGGCACTTGCACAGAGTCCTCAGAAAACTCAAGATAGCTCCGGGCCTGTCGGCATGCTTCAGGCGTCTAAGAGAAGAATGGGGAGTTGTTAATAAAACAGAGGACCTGGATCTCAGACATTGATCTTCCCGCCACTCTCTGTCTTTGGGAAAATGTGCTGCCGCCAAAGTCTGGGAGGGAGGAAGCAACTATACTCCAGTTAAAGAAAAAAAAGGTATGCACATAAAAAAAGAAAGGGAGGGAGGTGAACACGGCAGGCTTCCTTTCTATTTCACACAGTCTTCTCTCTATCCCCGCATGGACTTAGATGACAGGTATCTTTTGCTGACCTCCCCATAGATGCGGAAAGTGCAGGTCTCTTCACCCAATTCAATGGCAGTCACCCCAGGTACTTTTCGGGCCTGCTGGATGTTGGCACCATGAGTCCCAATTGCTAATCCCATCAGGTCCTCTCGCACTGTGAACTCCTCTTGGAAAGCTGCCGCCAGCTGCTTACTTGTCTGAAAGAAAAAAAGACACTGACCTGTAGGAATCATGGTGAAATTTCAGAAACCTGTCCCAGGAATCTGACGCTTTGCGTAACTTCAATAAGAAAAGACTGTGAAAGAAAGCCAGAACTATCTGGAAGTCCGCTGACCACCAGGAATGGAATGCTTCATTCCATTCCTACCTTCTCAGTACCCATGGCTTGGTGGGCAGGGGACGTAATGATGGCAGGGTTTGGGCTAGGAGCCATCAAAGTTCTGGATTTGGCTCTAACACTATCTGGTTGTATAATTCCAAACAAAACATACTCTCTGTGCCTCTGTTGTTATCCACTAAATGATTACACCTGACCTGCCCCATTCCTAGACTAACAAGAGGATTAAATAAGACTGGTGTTTAAGAAAGGACTCTTCACATGGTAAGTGCAAGTGTAAGGAATATTTACCTTAACCAAACCAACACAAACTCCCAAAATAAAACCCAAAAAGTTGAGGAGAAAGCAAGAGGTTAAGAAAAGCATAAAAAGAGGCTATGACACACCATGCTACCACTTCATTTCTCAACGAGTCCTCAGAGGGAGGCCTGAGTACAAGGGCAGGCAAAGGGAAAGGCTCTGGCAGCACCCTGAGGAGCATCCCTGGAGAAGTACAGATTACCATGGGCCAGAATTTGCACAGGCTCACATAAAGATCAGTTCACTTGATTAAAAGGAAATGGATGTTCAAATAACACATACACATGTGCACCTCATTTAGGACAGTATAATTCCTAAGGGAATCTGACCATCATAAGATGTCAGGATTCAAAAAGACCTTGTATAAACACTCTCGTTCAACTACCTCACTGTCACAGATAAGGAAGAGAAAACTCACTGGAATCAAATTATTTGCCAAAGGTCAATTATTTGACAAAGCAAGACAGGATTGATTCCAAAACCAGGGATCTTTTCCAGTGTACAAACGGCTCTCACAAAGTGATTTGGTTCTCAGAAGTAATTTGGGGGCACCCAGTGGAGGTAAGACCCACACCCTCTTCCACTTTTAGACAGACTTGTTCTGACTGATCTGTCTTATGCATTGTGCTTCGAAGTAAAATTTCACTTGGTCACTGGGTCCCATAGCTTTAAAAAAAAAAAAAAAGCTTCACAGTAAAAACATGATGGAGCTCTGCCACCCGGAGGAGCCTGAGATGAAATAGCAGACCCAGGTTTAATGGCCCAGAAAGACCTTAATCTCTGTTCTGTAAACATAAGAGTATGAGTGGAGGATGAGGTGGGAGGGAAGACAACAATACCATTCAGCAGTAAAAAGTGGAGCCCAAACTTACCTCGAGGTGCTTGGTAGCTTCTTCATTGCGCGACATGAGCAGCAGTTTGGTGCGCAGGCTTCGAAAATGCATATCACCCAGCAGGGATGCTCGTTTCACAGGGGCTTCCGTGGTTGACTGGAAAGAAACCAACAGAAAAGTCACTAAAAACTGCCTATGTTTTAGAGGAGAGTCAGGAACTGGGAATCAGGACACCTGAGTCTCTGGAAAAGGGCAGGAGTTTAAGAAACAAAGTTGAGGAAGAGAAAATCATTGTCGGTCTCACAAGGGCCTACTATCTGGGTGCCTAAGGGAACTGATTTTACGTGGCAAGCACAGGTGAGAATCATACTGTTTCTGAGAGTCAAAATATGCAAGAAGGGTCCTTGACCCAAACTGCAATATGATGGTCAGGTTGAAAAAAAATTAAGGTCATACATGAGAAAGACTAAGGAATGGTAGGGCTAACCTGGGTCCACAGGGGTCAGGAGCAATAAAGTCCTCTCTGACAAATAAATATAAGCACACTTTAGTTCTTCCCTTCTTGCAAAAGAGTTAAAAGGGGAGAAGGGCTTAGGTGAAGTTCAGGCAAAATAAACTCACCAGGATGAAAAGCTCACTATTTGTGATGTTGAGAAAGATGCAGTTTGCTCCCAATGCTTTCTTAAACTCTTTATGGACGTTTTCATTGGAGCAGCTGCAGAGAAAAGAGAACAGTGCTCAGAGGGCAGAGTGTAGAGTATAGCTGAACATTCAGGGGAAAGAGAGGAACTGAGAAAAATAAGGACTGCAGTTAAAGAACAGAGATGAGGAAATAGAACTGGGAGCAGAGAGGACTCTAGAGGGCCAAGGGAACACAAAACACCCTGGGAGCAGGGCCTGGGACAAACATGTGCAGAGATGAGGACCATAAAGGGGGTCCCCCACAACCAACATCCCAAACACTCACGCCTCTCTCAGATCCTCAGGCACAGCCATGGTAACCTTGAAGAAGCTGCCTTTGGTCGCAAGGGGATTGGGATTAACTGGCCGAAGCCGTTCCAGGGTGACAATCTCATTGTAAGTAGCATCGCAGGCAGCATATTCAATGACATAGAACTGGCATAAGGAAAGAAAGGTGTGGATAAAATGAGCTTCTATCTCCCAACTTTCTCTGACTAAAATGTCTCAGCAGTTCCCCAAAGACCTTGACAATCAGTCACTCACATCTCCCTTCATCATCCGCACCCGGGCCAGCCACCAGCCACAAGGCTCTTGCTCATTGGCTCGAGAATAAACCTGAAAAGAAGTTGAAAATAAAAGAGATCTTGAGGCCCATCTAAAAATATCAAGAATAGAATGAGCATTAAGACACTTGGGAGGTATCCTAGACCAAGATGAAGGAAACTAGAGGAAGGAGCTGCTAGTTAAAATCAGAGGATACTGGAGTTCAGATGCTGTTCTTGTAAATGGAAGAAAAGTGGATCCCCTGAAACTGGGAAGCTCCCTAAAGGCTTGACTGATCACAATGGTGATGGACAGAAAACTGCACTTCACTCCTCCACAGGTTGCCTAGCTGAATGGAGGGAGGAGAGTGAAACAAGCAGTAAGGAGCCTATGATACCTGTATCAGGGTAAGGGAGATGCAGAATCCTGGGAAAAGTGATGTTTAGAAAAGGTAGACTTCAGGCCCTTACCTCCACTTCATCCCCTTCTGTGATCTCCTTGTTATAGTCAGCTGGAGGTGGTAGCCGGACATCCCCAAAAGGAATCTGTCTCTCACTCTGCCAGCTGCAAGGGAAACAGTATATGATAGCTATTCAGGCTAGTGTGGTTGCCTGTTTCTTCAGAAAAAGGCAACTTCCTCCACTGGGCATTTTCCACCTTCCTTGGTAATTAGAAGCTAAACTCCAGGCTCTGCTCAATACCAGTGTCTTCCATCTCTTGCTAGAACCTAAATACTGTGTCAAATGCCCCCACCAGCACCATTTCCTCTCCTAGGATCTGTACAAGTCGTCCACTCAAACCCTTGGCTCTCGCCCACCTATTACATGCCTCATGGGACTCAGTCGCCCCTTCTCCACTCTCCTTCTAGGACCTAGTATGCTGGACTCTCTATTCCCAAGGTCTTACTTGTTTTCAAAGAAGATGGTAACAGAGTCTTCATGGACATCCTTCACAAAGCCCTAGAATGGATTTTAGAACAAAGTGAAAAGAAAAAAAAAAAAGACAATTAACCACCACTTCAGCTATTAGAGGAACAGACACCTTTGCAGCATCTTGTACTACAGGTTCGGCTTCTCCGGTGGCTCAGTGGTAGAGAATCCGCCTACCAAGCAGGAGATGTGGGTTCGATCCCTGGGTGAGGAAGATCCCCAGGAGGAGGAAATGGCAACCCACTCCACTATTCTTGCTTGGGAAATGCCATGGACAGAGCCTGGTGGGCTACATACACTCCATGGGGTTGCAAACAGTCAGGCCCAACTCAGCAACTGAACAACAAAACTAGGGTTTCTTTTTCTTTTTCTGGCAGCACCACACGGCTGGTGAGACAGTTCCCGGATCAAGGATTGAACCCAAGGCCATGGCAGTGAAAGCTCAAATCCTAACCACTAAGCCACAAGGAACCGACCCCCTCCCCCCTTTTTTCCTTTTGTAAAACTAGTTTTAGATGAGAACACAAGCAATCTAAAAACCAGGCTAGGGAAAGCTGTACTGGGGAAAGAATACAAATGGCGAGGTAGCAAGAAAAGAAAGAACACTGGCATGGACAGAGATGTTACAAAATCCAGAAATAAGATGAGACAGAAACTAAGTAGAAGGGAAAAACATCACCTGTATCAGAACAGCCTGGAAACTAGTGGTCACCTATGGCTCCCACAGGGGCCTCCCTATCTGTCTGCCTCCTGCTGTACTGAGCAGCTTGCCAGAATTCAATTAAAATACCAACAACATTCAGCAAAGCTAAGAATATCCCATGAGACAGTGTGAGGCTGTCCTGGAACACCTAGAGGACATCAGGATCTGCCAAGAAAGGGTCTAGCTCCTAATACAGCAAGAGACCTGAGCAAACTTGCTGCTTTGATGCTTGGGCCATACGAAAATAATCAGAACACTGGAGAAGTTCAAAATCCAAAAACAACCTCCAGAAAGAAAAATTAGGATTTAAAAGACGTGAGGGAATTCCCTGGTGGTCCAGTGGTTAGGACTTTCACAGCTGTGGACCAGGGTTCAATCCCTGGTAGGGAACGACAATCCTACAAGTCACATGGTATGGCCAAATAAAGATGTAAGATTTTTTAATGCTAGACTATGACACTGCTAAGAATTTGAAAAGGTTAATAAAATTTGTAGAAGACCCCAAACTTGAGATATTGACAAGGAACAGCAACAGGAATGACTGAATAGCTGGTCTACCTATTTTCTCTCTTTATTTTTTGGCCAAGGCAGTGAAAGTGCTGAGTCTAAACCGCTGGACCACCAAGGAATTCCCTACTTCCTATTTTCTCTGTCTTCACTGAGGAAGCCAAAGCTATGAGTTCAATCCTATGCTCCCAGTTTTCCTACCTTTTCTATTTTTCAAATACTCAATATTAGGGACTGCTAATTTTGATAAAGTCCTATTTATCAATTTGCTCTTTTGGTTTCATATCTAAGAAATCTTCATCTAACCCCAGACCACAGAAGTTCCCTCCTATGTCCCTGTCTAGAAGTTTTATAGTTTTTATTTTACGTCTATGATCCACTTTGAGTTAAATTTTTTAATATTATGCCAGATATGATTAAAGTTCATTTTTAACCTATGGATGTGCAGTTCTTTAAGCACCATTTGTTGAAAGACTGTACTTTTTCCAGTAACTGCCTTTTCATGTCTATCAAAGATCAGAAAATTCAAACTCATGTATAATGACAGAAAGCATGTTGGTAGAAGACTTTTGGGAATGATAGAAATTGTGGTGATGGTTCATTTTATATATATGTCAAAACTTAAATTGTATGCTTTAACTATGTATGCTTCATTGTATGTCAATTATGCCTCATTAAAGCTTTAACAAAAAATTAGGGGTTTTAAAAAGCATATATACAAGAACTATTCCTAAGCTTTGCAGATAGGAACAAAAAGAACTATTCCTAAGCTTTGCAGATAGGAACAAAATATGAGCTTAGGAGAGAAAACACCAAAAATGCACACTTGTGTCACTCCCACCTCAGGGAGAACTGGTCAATCATAAACACTTAATTCACTGTTCTTTCCTTAAATCTAAACCTAGAATTTCCCTCTTGATATGAGCCATCTTCCTCTTCTTTTGGGAAAGGACCTCATTATGGAGTCTTACTACTGCCCAGGACTCCTGGTCCTGCCTAGCCTTACATACCCATGCTTTACCTTTTTCTGCCATTCCCTTCCTCAGAAACGTTTTTCCCACTCTTCATTCAGCTTCAATGCTCATTCCTTCTCTTTTCCACTCACAATTGAGGCACTTTTACTTCTCACTGTCTGCCCAAGTTCCTCTTCTCTTTTGGGTTCTTCCCTTTAACTCCTTTTTTTCCCCCCACTTCTTTTTTCCTTAGCTCCTTTTTAAAATGTCCTCCTCCCCTCCTCCCACAATGACTATTATATCGCTTCCCTCTCTTTTCTTCTTTTATAAGGGTCTGTCTGGATTTCTCTAAAAATTTCATCTAGCCTCTGCAGCTGACTTTATCCAAAATGTCTACCTCTAAGCTTTAGAAACAGTTAATAGAGAGTTAGCTATTTTCAAAACATTTCTGGGATGAGATAAAACATTGTGGAAAAGATAGAAGAGAATCACTTGCCTGCCTTTTTTGTGAAGAGATTCCCCACTCCTAGATATAATCATTCACAAAAAATGGACTTTTCCCTCACATTACTCAGCAGTTCAACAAAACATCACTCATTCTTATACTTCTAAGGTCTTTTTTTGTCAAAGATTCTCCAAAACAAGCTTTCTCCTCAATTTCATATTCCAATTCACTCTCTGCTCCTTAATTCCACTCACATTATCCCAGTTTTTTCCTTCATAGATACCAGTGGTAGAAAGTGAGTTCTTAGTTCTGCTCGTCCATGCTCACTGAGAAGATAAGCAAGGGAGGGCAACAGCAGTTGAGTGAATCTTTAGAAGGCTACCTAGATCCAAAGGATGACTCAATTCAATTCAATAGTCATGGCAAATGGGCTTTGGCTTATAGGTGAGTAGGAATTGGGATATCCAGGTAGGGTCTGGAAAGTTGGATGACCGTGCCCTGGAAGATGAACAGATATTTCACTTGAGAGAGTACACTTTAAGGAATAATGTACATTAAGTTCTGACAGAAAAGGAAGAGTTGATGGGATAGCTACAAAATAACTTCTGACATTTTCAGTTCTAGCCTGTAAGAAGAAGAAGAAGAACAGGACCCAATTCTGAGAGGGATGAAAGGAACCTCCCCAGATTTATAGTTCTAGAAGCAATGTAAACACTCCTTGAACCACACTGAAGTCTGCTGAGTCATGAATATTAAATCAGCAGCAAGGTCAGATTCGGTAAGTATATGGCACTGAAAGTTGAAGAAAGATTACTCTGAATTTAAGGATTTTTTTTGTTGTTTTCAAATGAGACAAGGAGCAGAAAATGCTAAAGTGGCCAAAATACAAACTTCATATTACCTGGCTTTCAGTTGAACTCCAAATTCTATTCTCTGATTAAAAGCATCCTTTAATTCACTATCTTTAATTCACTCAATCAAGTCTATCACTGCCATATAGCCCACAGGAGAAAAGAGAAAGATTCAGAGACAGACTTTCTACTAGACACTTATATGTGGAAAGGGAAACATGCCCCTTCCCAGCAGTCTCACACAGTTACTTTGAACTGGATACCGATCTTTCTCATGCTTCCTGGAACAAAAGCAAACATTATATCTTGATCTCAGACTCAATTTAAGAAGCACTTTCTTGGGGCTGGGAAGGACCCTGATGAAGGACAGGATACTGTGGGAAATGAGGTTAAAATCTTATGAGAAAGGGTATTTCAACAAAGGTAATGCAAGCTTGAGGGGAAAGGATATAAGAGACAAATGTACTCTATCAGAATCAGAAAAGAATTAAGAGACTTTGCCAAAGAAAACAAATGCTATGGAGGCACGCTAGAGAAAAAAGTCCCATGAGTTAGAAAAGTATGTAGAAAAAGAATGAAAGAAGGGATAAGTTGGGAGCTTCCTTCTTCCATGTTAGCTGGGTCGTGGAATCGGTAGTTTTGGGGGATTCTGCAGAAATACTAGGATAAAAAGCCATAGACTTAAATTGAGAAATTAAGACAGATATGGGTACCCACAGGCACTGAATATAAATAAATCTGGTGAAGGGAAGTCAGGCAGGAATGAATAGGCATTTAGAGTGGGTCAAAAATGACTACACTGAACTTATCAATTGAAGCTGGGGCAGAAACCTACTCCAAGGGCTAATATGAGACCCTTTCCAGTTATAGCAAAATATGACTTCACAGGGAAGGAGTTGGAGAAAGTCATTTCCAAGGGTATGAAGGTGGAGAGGTCTACTATGGGAGGAAAGGCTTGAGGGGAAGTGGAGGAAAGGGGGCTCTTGTCCTCACAAATAACGGATGAGAAGGTAACTGTTCCTGCTCCTCAGGGCAAAATGAGAGAACAAGACAGGAAGCAGGAAAGTCTCTGAGACAATCCCGGGCATAAAGCACAAAGGTTCAAAATAACAACATAACAACAGTGGCATAAAGAAAAATTCCTGAGAGGCAAGAGGGGTCTCCCTCTAGCTTAATAAAAATGAAGGGGAAAAAAAGTGTCCTAAAAAATAGATTCAGGGGACTTCCCTGGCAGTCCAGTGGGTAAGACTCTGCATTCCCAATGCAGGGGGCATGGGGTTTGATCCCTGGTTGAGGAAATAAGATCCTGAATGCTGCACAGCTAAATAAATAAATATTAAAAATGTAAAGACAGTCCTCTTCTCCTTAAAAAAAAAACAAACGAATAAATAGACTATTGGGTTTCCGAATTGGGCAAGTTGACCAAAAGTCTTCTAGAAGTGGAGATCCTTAGGGAAAAGATAAACAGAAAGAATCCTCACGAGATCTCGTTTTAGATAGACATTAGGAGTATGAAGCTTACACTCCTCAAAATGAAGAAACTCTATGAATGATCTAAATGTATGAGGTCAAAGTGAGATGACAAATACAAAACCATCCTCTGGTAGAAGAGCAGACCAACTAGTCTTGGAAATAAAGGGATGGGGTGAGAGAGACTTGTGAAAAGATGCCACCTTATGGCTAGGAGGCAACTAGACTGATACAGCCCAGAGTTCCTGAGGTCAAAGATACTAAATGTCATAAACAGCTTCTGACCGTTTCTCCTTGGGGTGGGAACAGAAATATAAGATGAAAGTGGAGTGAGTCTTCCAGAGCCAGTAGGCAGAGGCCTCTCCGAGGAAGATTAAAGGATCTAATATGGGACGGCTTTCCCAAGGGGGTAATAGGAGAGAATAAAGAGAATTCTCCATGTGCTTGGACTGTGGGGAAGAGGTGATTAAGATCCAAGGTATGCCTTCTATTAGGAAACAGGAAAAGTCAATGAGACGCTGGGGTAAATGGGGTCTCTCCTGGGGGCTGCGGGGGCGCTGATCCAAGCACAATAATGTCCTGATGTTCATTCCCAGAGATGCGGGTAAAAGCAGGTGTAACAGAGGGGCCAAAAATAAGAAGGGGTTAACTTCCAGAGGTCTCCCCCAAGGAGGGCCGCGGGTGGGATCGTGGGTCCAAGGTTCTAAGGGTCAGGGCTAGCTCCAGAACCTCGATCCCGCCCCCACTTTTCCCCGCTCTGGCTGGAGGAAGGGGGCTGAAGACCGTGTCCCTGGCCGGCGTGCCGCCTCACCTTGTAGAAGGCCCCGTTGGAGCCGCGCACCTCGACGGGCAGTCCCGGCTCCACATCCCCCCCCGAGGCCAGGCCGCCCATGGCGCCGCCACCGCCTCCGACTCCCCCGGCGGCGGCTGCAGCAGCGCTCTGAGTACGGGCCGGGCCAGGTCCCCGGCGTCTCCCCGGAGGAGGAGCCGGAGGGGGAGCCGCGGGGGGCGGGAGCCGGGCCGGCCCCACGGCGGCCCCTGCCACAGCCAACGAGCAGGGGGCCGGGGGCCGGGCCGCTCCCCGTCCGCCGCCGCCGCCTTGGTCTCCGCCACCGTGAGGAAAACGGCCGCCGCCGCCGCTGCCTTCGTCACCTCAGCTTCCGCCCGCCGCCGCCCCCCGCTGCAGCCTCAGTCCCCGGGACCCACTGCTGCCGCTGCCGCTCCAAGGCCTCCTCCTCCCTCTGCCGCCGCCGCCGCCGCCGCCACCTACTGCGCAGGCGCACCGGGCACCCGCCCGCCGCGCGCGGGCCCCGAGGGCCACGGCGCACGCGTCAAGGCTGGCTACCCAGCTCTCGCTGCCTGGCGCATCAGGGCTTCCACACGCTTCTTCCCTCTCTCACGCCCCCTCCTGGTCGCTGATTTAAGCTTGCGCAGAACCAAACTGATTCTCTTTCTTCGCCACCCCACCATTCCACCACCCCGTCTCTTCCTTTCCCCGCCCCACAACACAGAGAGCTAACCAATCATGGGGAGGGAGGGGCCGAGCTCATTCAACCGGATTGGGCTTCTGATGCTCCTTGGTCAGACCACACCCACTTCTCCGCTGTGCGCTCCACCAGGCTTGGAGAAGTTAGGGACGGGCATGCGCCTGAATGATTGCTTGGTCACTTTCTCCACCTTTGTCTTTTTTGGTGCGCACGCTCCGGAAAAAAAAAAAAAAAAACAACAACGAGTCGAAAAGCAAAAATGGGCCTACTGCGCGTGCGCTGGGCCTTACCGTCCACATGCCGGTAGGGACTCTTGTGAGTGTTTCTGTTTCTGCGCGTTAAGATTTAAATTAAGACTCAACTTTTTGCCTTGAGAAGATTCTGATCCTGCATATGATGAAAGGTTAAAGAAATATTTCAAGACACTACGAAAGGCAAATGCAACTTGGCACAAGATTGATATCTAAATGCTGAGAGATTTCAAAATAGGAAAAATTGTTACTGAGAAAGGATAGTAGAGGGGAAACTTAGGATTCATAAACTAAGTAAGAAATTTAGGTAGAAGAGAATAAAATAGCCAAGAAATTAGGATCATGTGTGTGCAGCTAATCATTTAGCAAATATTTATTTAGCCCTCACTGTGTTCCAATTACTCAAAACAAGGATTTTATAATATATTGGAACCAGCGCAGACAATCACATTCAAGTAAATAAAGTGATTAGAGTTCATCTGAAGATGTGTTAAAGATGAGGACTAGGCATAGAGGGAATCCCAAAGACACAAACAATGGTCAGTTGCCCTTCAGCATGATAGGGAAAGACCACTGCAGGGGGGGTGATGCAAATTGAGATTTGAGGGATAAGTAGGCGTTTGCTAGAGGAAAAATACAGTAAAAGTATTTTTGAGAGAACAAGGAATAAACAGTGCAGAGGAGCAGAAAAAACAAAACAAAACATGTCCTTTGGGGAGCCACAACTGGTTCAAATAGCATTTGGCTTGAAGTAGGGAAGCTAAACTGTGAAGCACTTATAAATCAGGTTAAGGAGAATGGCCTTCACTTTATCAATACTAGAGAGTCACTGAATGATTTTAAGCAGTAGTGTAAGTGCAGTGGCTCAGCGGTAAAGGGTCTGCCTGCAATGCAGGAGCCGCAGAAGACATCGGTTCAATTCCTGGATCGGGAAGATCCCCTGGAGATGGGAATGGCAACCCACTCCAGTATTCTTGCCTGGAGACTCCCAGGGACAGAGGAGCCTGGTGGACTACAGTCCATGGGGTCGCAGAGAGTCAGACACAGCTGAGCATAAAGCACATGTCATACATGTCCATCCCCAACTCCCTAACTATCCCTTCCCCACATCCTTCCCCCCTGCAACCGTAAGTTCTTACTCTGAGTCTCTCTTTTGTAACTTCATTTGTATCATTTCTTTTTAGATTCCACATATAAGGGATGTCATATGATATTTCTCTTTCTCTGACTTACTTCACTTAGTATGACAATTAAAAATAATTTCTTTAGCCTTTCATTATGCTCACACTAGGTTAGGTCTTCTACCTCATGCTGCTAAAGCATCATATACTCTTTTATGGTACTCATCATAGTTGTAATTTTCATCATTTCTCCATTGTTTGTCTTCTGCCGTCACACTATAAGTAAACCCTGTGAGATCAGAGACTGGGTTCCACTTGTCCGTTTGTCCCCAGTATTGTATACCCAGTACTTAGCACAGTTCCTAGCATAGCAAGTAATAACCAAAGGAACCAGTACCCTGTAGCTCAATGGACACACAGGTTTGTAGCCCAAGACAGGTCTGGGCTAGAGAGGTAAATGTGAGAATTATCATCATATTGGTGGCTTAGTCGTTGTGTCCGACTCTTGCGATCCCATGGACTGTAGCCCACCAGGCTCCTCTGTCCATGGGATTCTCCAGGCAAGAATACTGGAGTGGGTTGCCATTTCCTTCTTCAGGGGATCTTTCCCACCCAGGAATTGAACCTGGGTCTCCTGCATTGCAGGCAGATTCTTCACCAACTGATCTATAAGGGAATTCCATCAGCACATAGTGAAAGCTATAAGAGAAAATTAGATGTCTAGAGAAAAGTGACTTATAAATGAATTGGGTCCATGATAGAACTCTCAGCTACAACAGTATTTAAGGGACTGGCAGGGAATTCCCTGGTGGTCCAGTGGTTAGGACTCTGCACTTCCACTGCAGGGGGCACCAGTTATTTATTTATTTTTTGGGCTGCACTGCACAGAATGTGGGATCTTAGTTCCCAGACCAAGGATCAAACTTTTGTCCCCTGCATTTCTGCATTATAGGCGCGGTATCTCAACCACTGGATGACCAGGAAAGTCCTAAGGGGGCACCAGTTAAATCCCTGGTCCGGGAATTAAGATGCTATGTGCCACGCAGTGCAGCCAAAAATTACAAAATAAAAAAGTAAATGAAGGGCTGGCAAAAGAAGGGGTGCATTCAAGAGTGCCTGAGACAGAACATCAGTAACTAGGGTGGCAGAAATGCTAAAGTGATTAGACTATCAGCAGTGATTCTGATGGGGCTTCCCGGGTGGCACTAGTGGTAAAGAGCCTGCCTGCTAATGCAGGAGACTTTAGAGATGCAGATTTGATCCCTGGGTTGGGAAGATCCCCTGGAGGAGGAAATGGCAACCCATTCCAGTATCCTTGCCAGGAGAATGCCCATGGACAGAGGAGCCTGGTCGGCTACGGTTCTTAGGTCGCAAAGAGTTGGACATGGCTGAGTGACTTAGCACACAGCCCAGTGATTCTGATAAGGAGTAGAGAGGGAGAATTGGAGAAATTAAGTGGGACAGATTATCAGGAGGGCTGGCTGTCAGACTAAAAGGTTTGGTTTTGGGTCCTGAAGCCACAGGAGTGGCAGAATTTTGTTTTGGAAATGGCACCATCATAACTTCCAAGCATCTGGCAGCATCAGTCCTCTCAGATTTGACTTGTGCTCTTTTTCATCTGCTCCTGCCATTGTTCAGAATGATCAAGGATGAGAGTGGGAAAACGGGGGACAGCATTTCAGAAGGGGGAATGGCATGTACAGAAGGCCCAGAGGGAAGGGTACAGTGCATCTGAGGGACTAGAAGGAGTCTAATATGGACAGAACTGACTTGAAGAGGACACAAGGCTGGAATAATGTTTCAGATGATGGAGGTTTGGGCCAGAGCCTGGAGGGATTGGCAAGAGGTTTGGACTTTGTGGTGAGAGCAGTGGGAACTGTGACTGGATTTTCAGCAGACTTGCCTTTAGGTGTTATTATTTTACCTGGACTATACAAGATGAGCAAGATGTGTCAACAGAATGCCACAGCCTGCCTTAAGATTTTTTTTTTTTTTTTTGCTATACCATGTAGTATGTGGGATCTTAGTTCCTAGCCAGGGATTGAACCCACTGCCCCTGCAGTGGAAGCATGGAGTCTTAACCACTGGACAGCCAGGGAAGTCCTGCCTTAGGACTTCTAAATACATAGAGAGTTTGAGAGGAAGATAGAAAGATGGATAGATTGACAGATGGCTAAAGAGATACTAAAAACGGAGATTAAATGAAAGTTTACAGATTGAATGTTGAGACTTCCCCCAGACTCCCTCTTCACCCAGCTCTGTGTACAACCAGATTTATACTTTCCAGGCAGGAGTTTGGAAGCATCTCTTCTGGGAAATCTGATCAGACAAGGAAAAAGACCTAAGGATTCTGACATTAGGGGTTCCTCAAGGAAACAGCCTCATGAGTCACCCTATAGTAAAAGTTCGCAGTCCACGTTCGTCTCTACCTCCTATACAGACACAATCACAGTTGCCGATCAGTACCTCAGTGTACAGATCTTAAATATGAGCAGACAGCTGAGGATTACCAGATCTTTGAGGAAAGTCTTTAAACAAAAGACAAAGGCTAAACAAGTAGAGAAAGAAAAACAGAAAAAAAAAAAAAGCATAGAGGAAATAAAGACTATGCAAGGAGGAAAACACTATTTTTAAAACCTATGAATATTCTCAGACAAGAACAGAACATTTATCCATGAGACAAAAACAGAACATTCTTAAAATGCAGAGAACAAAAGAGAGCTTTTAGAAATTAAAAACATAAAAGCAAAAATAAAAATTCAATAGGAGGCATGTAATATGTGGCATGATAAATATAATTAACACTACTGTGTGTTACATATGGAGATTTCCCTGGTGGCTCAGTGGTAAAGAATCTACCGGCCAATGCAGGAGACTTAAGTTCGATCCCTTGGTTGGGAAGATTCCCTGGAGAAGGAAGTGGCAAGCCACTCCAGTATTCTTGCTTAGAGAATGCCATGGACAGAGGAGCCTGGTGGTCTACAGTCCATAGGGTCGCAAAGAATCGGACACAACTGAAGTGACTTAGCACAGCACAGCACTTCAACTCTCTAGACGCCATACATCCTGTTTCTTACAATTTACACATTTATGTCACCTGTCTGTCCTTGTCCAGGGTCTAAATCATGACCATTTAACCAATGGTTATTCCACAAAAGGACTAATATGTCACCATTGAAAGTGACGATGTGTTTAATAGCATGGGAAGATGTTTCTGGTTTATTGTTAAATGAAAAATGTTTGCAAAAGAGTATGATTCAGTAAAACCACACACACTTAACTAATTATATGTATGTTTATATGTATACATATACATTGAAAAAGTCTAAGGAATTGATACCAAAGGGTTAAGAGTAGTGATGTAAGTAAGGCTATGGATTCTATTTTTATCAGTTCAGTTCAGTTCAGTCATTCACTCTTTGTGGCCGCATGGACTGCAGCACGCCAGGCCTCCCTGTCCATTACCAACTCCCGGAGCTTTCTCAAACTCATGTCCATTGAGTCGGTGATGCCATCCAACCATCTCATCCTCTGTCATCCCCTTCTCTTCCCACCTTCAATCTTTCCCAGCATCAGGGTCTTTTCAAATGAGTCAGTTCTTCACATCAGGTGGCCAAAGTATTGGAGTTTCAGCTTCAGCATCAGTCCTTCCAATGAATATTCAGGACTGATTTCCTTCAGGATGGACTGGTTGGATCTCCTTGCAGTCCAAGGGACTCTCAAGAGTCTTCTCCAACACCACAGTTCAAAAGCATCAATTCTTAGGTGCTCAGCATTCTTTATGGTCCAACTCTCACATCCATACATGACTACCGGAAAAACCATAGCCGTGACTAGACCGACCTTTGTTGGCAAAGTAATGTCTCTGCTTTTTCATATGCTGTCTAGGTTGGTCATAACTTTTCTTCCAAGGGGCAAGCGTCTTTTAATTTCATGGCTGCAGTCATCATCTGCAGTGATTTTAGAGCCCAGGAAAATTAAGTGTCACTGTTTCCACTGTTTCCCCATCTATTTGCCATGAAGTGATGGGACCAGATTCCCATCTGAATGTTTTCTGAATGTTGAGTTTTAAGCCAACTTTTTCACTCTCCTCTTTTACTTTCATCAACAGGCTCTTTAGTTCTTCTTCACTTTCTGCCGTAAGAGTGGTGTCATCTGCATATCTGAGGTTATTGATATTTCTCCCAGCAATCTTGATTCCAGCTTGTGCTTCATCCAGTCCAGCATTTCTCATGATGTATTCTGCATATAAGTTAAATAAGCAGGGTGACAATATGCAGCCTTGATGTATTCCTTTCCCGATTTGAAATCAGTCTGTTGTTCCATGTCCAGTTCTAACTGTTGCTTCTTGACCAGCGTACAGATTTCTCAGGAGGCAGGTCAGGTGGTCTGGTATTTCCATCTCTTTAACAATTTTCCACAGTTTATTGTGATCCACACAGTCAAAGGCTTTGGCATAGTCAATAAAGCAGAAATAGATGTTTTTCTGGAACTCTCTTGCTTTTTCGATGACCCAGCGGATGTTGGCAATTTGATCTCTGGTTCCTCTGCCTTTTCTAAAACCAGCTTGAACATCTGGAAGTTCACGGTTCACGTGTATTGCTGAAGCCTGGCTTGGAGAATTTTGAGCATTCCTTTGCTACATGTGAGATGAGTGCAATGGTGCAGTAGTTTGAACATTCTTTGGCATTGCCTTTCTTTGAGATTGGAATGAAAACTGACCTTTTCCAGCTCTGTGGCCACTGCTGAGTTTTCCAAATTTGCTGGCATATTGAGTGCAGCACTTTCACAGCATCATCTTTTAGGATTTGAAATAGCTCAACTGGAATTCCATCACCTCCACTAGCTTTGTTTGTAGTGCTTTCTAAGGCCCACTTGACTTCACATTCCAGGATGTCTGGCTCTAGGTGAGTGATGACACCGTCATGATTATAGTTACTTACTTACAAAAAAGTAAGTATACAAAACTATACTTTTTTTCTTCTGCGTATTCTTGCCACCTCTTCTTAATATCTTCTGCTTCTGTTAGGTCCATACCATTTCTGTCCTTTAGTGTGCCCATCTTTGCATGAAAAGTTCCCTTGGTATTTCTAATTTTTCTTGAAGAGATCTCTAGTCTTTCCCATTCTATCGTCCTCTATTGCTTTGCATTGATCACTGAGGAAGGCTTTCTTATCTCTCTTTGCTATTCTTTGGAACTCTGCATTCAAACGGGTATATCTTTCCTCTTCTCCTTTGCCTTTTGCTTCTCTATTTTTATAGGTCCCTTCACACTTCTCTACAATAAACCTGTATGACTTGTAATAAAATAGTATGAAAGTGGGAAATGAGTCTGTTTCCCTTCTTGCCTCCATGGGTCCTAAAGGTTTATTTCAGTTGTACCAACTGAAAATAAAGACTTTGTGACTTTTGAAAAAGAAAAAGCACTCCCTAGCTGCGTGGATTTTTTTTAAAGTTGGGGCGAGTGGTCGTTCCTAGTGTCCCTGAAACGCGGCCACCAGGTGGCAGCCTGCTCCATCTATTGAGTTGGTGGGCCTGGCTCAGTCTTAAATTCCATAAGCCCAGGCCAGACATGGCAGGCCTTTGTCCAGATTCCAAACCTGACCAACAAGCCTGATGTGCAAGCTGATCCATTCTCTTCTTTTTCTATATATCACAGGGCAGAGTCAGTACTCCGGTCTACTGAGGGTAAAAGTCATCTTGTTGTTTAGTCACTGAGTTGTGTCCGACTCTTTTGTGAACCCATGAACTGTAGACTGCTAGGCTCCATGAGATTTCCCAGGCAAGAATGCTGGAGTGGGTGGCCACTTCCTCCTCCAGGGCATCTTCCCCACCCAGGGATTGAACATGCTTTCCTGCATTGGCAGGCGAGCTCTTTACCACTGAGCCATCAGGGAAGACCAGAAGTCATCTTAGGCCCTCTTTTACCCCCAGGAGCAACATCCACTGACTAGAATGCTGAGGGAGGGAAGCTGAAGCTTATGGAATCCTCAATTATTCTACCCAACACCACATCAACATACAGGAGGAATTCTCATTTATTTTTCACTCTTAACAAGGAGGTGGGAAGGCCTGCCTCTTCCTCACTTCGGCTCTTTCTATCTGGAAATATTCACTTCTGACCCTCCTTCCCTTCCTTCAGGGAGGCTTTGGTCAGTGGAGACAGTCTCTAAGGAGTGTTCAGTTTGTGGGGATGGAGAAGCTGAAATAGCGATCCCCCAGGGTGGCATCACTTTCCTGCCAACTCCCTCATCGCCTCTCCTTCGAAGCGAAAGCAGTGCCAGCCCTCAGCTTCTGTCAGATCTTGGGCTCCGAGGGTCTTGTAAAAGTCCATAGCCCTCTTGTTCCCATCCAGGACTGTCAGGCGTAACTGGGAGCAGCCCTTATCCAAAGCCACCTGTGAGAGAAGACACCACTCACTTTCCTGGGGTCAAAAAGGAAAAGACTTTCTCACCCTCCATTCAACCCAGGTGCCTCCCATACAGCTCGGCTTTGCCAGGGCCCAATTCCGAGTGCCATCCCTCTCCTCACCTCAGCCACTTTTTTGATTATTTTGGAACCAATCCCCTGACCTGATGTGGGGAGAAAAAAGAAGAAAGAAGGGCTGTCTGAGTTGAAGAGGAGCAGCAAAGGTCATAGGCTAGGATTAAGAGACAAGGGATGGTGGTCCCTCATGGGTTGCTTTTTTCCCATCCTGGCCTCTTCCCAGTACCTTGATATTCTGGCTTCACATAGATGTCTTCTAGATAAATATTCCGTCCCTTCCATGTGCTGTAGCTGAAGTAATATAGCCCATAGCCCACCATACAGGGCCCTGTGAGAGAAAAAAAGAAGGATCAGGCCTCTGGGCACCTGGGGGAGAGACCTTTGAGGCTGACTGGAGAGGGCACCTCTAAAGTCGGGGTATTCTTACCCTGTGGCTCCCCCGGTGCAGAAATAATCTCTGCCACCAAACAGTGATAGAAAGGAGTCTCTCCAAAGCCATCTGCTCTCAGGGCTGCAGAGATCGGGTTTGGGATAAAGAGGTAGAGAAAGAAGGACTGGGTGTGTGCCCGGCCTGCAGTTATTGCCTGGGGAGCCCATCCTTCATTTCCTCCCCAGCCTCCATCAGGACTCAGGAGTTGGGTCCCTACCTTCTTCACTGATCTTCACCTGGTCTGAGAGTTCCTGGTACTCAGCGAGTTCCTACAGCGTGGGGTCAGAGGCTAGATGTAGGCAGGAGGGCCTCGCTGCTCCCTCAGCAAGACCTCAGGGCGCGCTCCTCCTCCACGCCCCCCACCCCAGCCACTCTGGCCCCCCTCTTGGGACCCTGGTTTCCAGCCGGCAGCCCTCACCCGAATCAGCCTCAGGATATTTCCACAATCTCCCTCCTTGGCTTCTCTGATCATCACGAGAACCATCCTGTTCCCCAACGTCAGGGATAGAAGTCCAGGATCCCCACTTCCGTTCTGCAGGAAGTGGAGACGAGCAACTCGGACCCTTTAAGGGGCCTACAAATTCAAACACCGAGGGAGGAGCTCAGAGCAGATACCAGGCTTTGAGCCTGCATTATCTCCATTCATCCTCCTTCACATTGACCCCAAAAAGTAGATATTATTTTTCACATTTTGCAGACAGGACACTAAAGCACACTGGTGGGGTGACTCACCCACAGCCACCCAGCTGGTGTTTGGGATTCCACGTCTCAGCTCTAGACCTTATAGAGGATGCTACTTGGGGAGCCCGGCAGGAGTGTTTCTAGATCTCGTGTTTGTCATCAAGGCAGCCTCTGCAGGTAGGCTTGGAGGACCCAGGAAGGAGAGTGCAAGTGAGGTGTCCTCTCCCAGCTCATAAACTTGCCCAGCAGTGGGGGAGGGTAGTGGAGAAACTCTGTCCCTCACTCCTTTTGTCCTCAGAGGGCCCAGAGGGTCAATGGCCCTGTCTCCTGCCCCCCTTCTTCTCCCAGGGCAACCTTTAACCCTCCAACAGCCATGTGGAAGGCTGCCTTCTCCCACGCATTTGCCCTAGAGTCATTGGAGGCTAAAAGAGGACCGCAGCTGATTATGGTGAGCAGAGGTCCACTGGCCATTTGGCACGGGCTACTGCTGCTGCTGTTGCTACTGCTTCCCAGCCATGGAGGACCGGCCCTGAGACCTACTCTCCCCAGCCAGGTGCAGGAGTGGGGCAGGGTGCTATGCCCTGTGTGTGTTTCAGTGAGTGACGTTGGGGCTTTGCCCTCTTCTTTGCTTTCCTCCTCTGGCCTGGTAGCAGTGCCTTCCCCTCCATCTGTCTCTGGCATATCCTTATTTCGACTTACTTTTCTCTTCGACAGACAACTGAAGACTCTCCTGCTCTGCACCTCAGCAATGGCCCTGGACAAGAACCTGTTACCATTATGACCTTTAACCTCACCAAGATCACAAAGTATGAGATTGACCTAATTCTTTGACCTAGTCTCCTGACATCACCCTCTCTCCGTCAGCTCCTCTTTTTTTTTTTTGTCTTATTTAATTGAAGTACAGTTGATTTACAGTGTTGCATTTCTGGGGTACAGCAAAGAGATTCAATTATATATATTTACAAAACATGTTACATATATATTCTTTTTCAGGTTCTTTTGTATTACGGCTTATTATAAGATATTGAATATAGTTTCCTATGTTATACAGTATGACTTGTCAACCATCTGTTTTATATATAATAGCTTGTATCTATTAATCCCACACTCCCGATTTATCCCCCCACCTTTCGCCCTTTGGTAGCTGTGAATTTGTTTTCTATGACTGTGACTTGGTTTTGGAAATAAGTTCATTTGTATCAGTTTTTAAATTCCACATGTAAGTGATAGCATATGGTGTTTATCTTTCTCTGTCTGATTTACTTCATTTAGTATGATAATCTCTAGGTTTGTCCAGGTTGCGTTGTTTCATTCTTTTTATGGCTGAATAATATTCCATTGTGTGTGTGTATACCATGTATATATATATGTATATGTGTGTGTGTGGGTATATATATATGTGTATGTATATACGTGTATATATACGTGTATATATATGTGCATGTATATATATATACCATGTTTTCTTTATACAATCCTCTGTGGATGGATCTTTAGGTTGCTTCCAAGTCCTGGCTGTTGTAAACAGTGCATCAGTCCCTTTCTTTTCTTTGTCTCTCTGTCCTTCCCTCTACCTGAACTCCTCCTCCCTCGACCTCAGGTCTACGCTCAAAGAGCACGCCCCCTACACAGTCCTTCCTTTCATGTCCTTCCAGAATCTCCTCCTCCTTTGAGTTTCGGACTTGGGATCCAGAGGGAGTAATTTTTTATGGTGATACCAACCCAAAGAATGACTGGTTTATGCTGGGGCTTCGGGATGGCAGGCCTGAGATCCAGCTTCATAACCACTGGGCTCAGCTTACAGTGAGTGCTGGACCCCGGCTGGACGATGGGAGGTGGCACCAGGTAAGCCAGATTTGGTCCTGAGGGAGGCATATCTTGAGCTGGTCTGAGGAACGGAGCGGAACCAAGTTATCAGGCATCCCTCTACCATTGTCACCACATTGAATCCACACAGAAGCCCTATGAAGTTGCTATTCTTGTCCGCATTTTTTCAGAAAGGAATTCTGAGGCTTAGTCAGTATGTAAGTGACAGGTCCAGAGTGAGCTGGGGTTACCAGCTCACCCTTCAAGTACATATTCTTTCTGCCAGACTAGACTGCCTCTCTTAGGTTCCAGGTTTGGTTTGGTTTGATTTTGGTTAATGGTTGTTCAGCAGTTAGTTGTGATTTGGGATTATAGTGACAGGAGATGAGCTCGAGTCCTTCCACTCTGCCATCTTCAGTATGGCATATTCTAGATCGCCTCTGAATAAAGTGGTGGAGGCAGGCTCCAGGGACCTCTGATTCCTCTTCTCTTTTTCTTCTCGCAGATGGAAGTGAAGATCCATGGGGATTCCTTGCTACTCAGGGTGGATGGGGTGGAGGTGCTGCGTCTGAGACAGGTCTTTGGACAACTGGCCAACGATTCCCAGCTCATTATGAGGATTGCACTGGGAGGACTGTTGTTCCCTGCCTCCGACCTCCGGTTGCCGGTAACTGCATCCCAGGGTCAGGAACCATGACCAAAGCTGATAAAGCATTGTTGGCTGGGTGGCCATGGGGATCTGCATCTACACATTTCAAGGAGAGGGGATGGGGTGAGAGATGCATGGGGGAGGGCAGATGCTTGGGTCTTAGAGGGCAATAAACAGGGTGGGGAGGCTGAGACTGGGGCTCACATATCCTGATTCCAACATCCTCTGTATCTTCCCTCCCACCATGGGCTCCAGCTGGTCCCTGCCCTGGATGCCTGCCTGCGCCAGGATGACTGGCTGGACCAACAGGCCCAGACCTCAGCGTCTGTCCCCACTAGTGTCAGAAGCTGTGCTGTAGAGTCTCAACCTGGAATATTCTTCCCTCCAGGGACTGGTGCAGAATTTGGTCTCCAAGGTAAAGGCTATTTTTCCCTCCGTAACCAGCTCTGTGTCCATCTCCCTCCACCACTAGCCCCTTCCCTCCATGAATCCCTAGCCTTAAGACCTCAGGAGGATCGTTTCTCCCCCCAGAAATTCCCCGGCCTCATACAGAGCCCTGGGCCTTCTCCTTGGACCTGGCACTCCACGTGGCAGCAGGTTCAGGGCGCCTCCTTGCTCTTGGGACACCAGAAAACCCTTCTTGGCTCAGCATCCACCTCCAAGATCAAGTAAGGCGGGGGAAGCTGCCTGTACTCAGTGGAGCCTAGGAGCAATGGGAGAAAAGGAAATTCCAAAATGTCAACAGGATGAAGGCTTTGGGGGCTGGGGGCGCTGCAGAGACACATATTAAAGCTGCCCACAGCAAGCAAATGACCTTTACTTAGATTATATATTTTCTTGGGGGTGGGTATGATTTTATAGAAGGCCAAGACAGGAGAGCTGAGGCAGGACTGAGGTGGTGGGAATGGCCAGAGATAGACTGGATAGACATAGATGGTGTGGCTGAGAGGAAGAATCCAGGCAGCCAAGGATGGGGCTACGAGGAGTAGGTGCAATTCGTTCTTCCCTCCCCCACTTATGTCCCTTCCCACACATTCTGCAGAAAGTGGTGTTGTCTTCTGGGTCGGGGCCAGGGCTGGATCTGCCCCTCGTCTTGGAGCTCCCTCTTCAGCTGAAGCTGACTGTGTCCGGGGTGGTTTTGAGCCAGGGGGCAAAGAAGGAGATCCTTGCTCTGCCTCCCACGGGCCCTGGCTCCCTCCTTGATCTCTGGGTCCAGCCGCAGGGGCGTCTCTTCCTAGGGGCTTTGCCAGGTAAGAACGAGCGATGTTGAAGATTCTCAGCACACCATGGGAAACGGCTAAGGGCAGGGGGAGAAGCGGGAAGGGGCACATTTTTAGGGGAAGGAAACCTCTGGGAGGGAAGAGGAGAAGAGAGAGGATAAGGGGGTAGTTGTAGGAAGTGCTTTCAAATATTTAGGTTGGAGAACTGAAAAATTGGGGAGGAGCTTCTGGATCCAGGTCCCCCCACCCCCAATGTCCCCTCCATGCTCCCTCCCTCTAGGAGAGGCCGCTTCTGCCTCCTTTTGCTTGGATGGCGTTTGGGCACAAGGCCAGAGTCTGGACATGGACCGGGCCCAGAGCAGAAGCCTGAACATCTGGACTCACAGCTGTCCCCAGAACCCAGGCAATGGCAGTGACACCACCCATTAAATCCCCACTTAAGAACCTCCTTTGAATGTCACTCCTTCATTTATTCAGCAAATGTTTACGGTGTGTCTGCAATGTGCCAGGCACTATGCTGAGCACTGAGTCATACTGAGGAGCAAAACTAACCCTGCTTCCTGTCCTCTCGGTGCTGTGGTCCCCTGGGAGAGGCAGGCATCCATCAAAGACTAACAAGTGAGTAGATAATTGGAAACTCTGATAAGTACCGTAAAGGAACAGTCGGAGAACTGAGAAAGCTCAAGGGCCAGTGGCCTTGACCTACACTGGGGATCAGGGAGGGCTTCCTGAGGAAGTGATGACTTCCTAGGCTGAGACCCCAGTAACAGCACCACAGACACACACCCAAATACCAGTTGCCTCCTGGGAGCCAGGAGCCCACCTCCCTCTCCAGCAGCCGCTGCCTTGGGACTTGAGCGTTGTTGCTCTGAGGCTGGTTCCCAGAAATCAGGAGGGAAGGGAAGACATGGGATTTTTCTTGTCCTTTAGTCAGGTCGCTGCTGTTCCAGACAAGAGCAGCAGGGGGCGAAGTGGGTCTCAGAGAGATGGTGGCCTTCTGGGACAAGGGGTGGAGGCAGCAGGGAGAAAGAAAAGGGGGGGGGGGGCGAGCAGAGGGAGAAAGATGCCTCCATCTCTCCTCGTCTCTGGGAACTAGCTTTGTTCCCAGAAGAATTTGTCTTTACTCCATTAAACAAGAACTGGCTTGTGCTGGTCCCACCTGGAACGAACAGACAGATTCAGGAGTATCTCTGCCTTCAAAGAATATATGGAGACCTAGCCCTCAGCCCCCAGACCCCTGGAGAATCCTGGTGCCACATCTCCTCCCTGGGGTACTCTCCTGCCTCAGTCCCCAGCTCCCTGGGAAACTTCATTCCCATCCCCCATCTCCAGATCCCATGGGGATCCCAGTGTCCCAGCTTCCTAGGTTACGAGGATTTGCCTACCAGTAACCCAGGCAACAGGGTGAGTCACTCATTGGACCTGCTGTTCCTCTTCTACAAGGATTAGCCAGGATGTGAGTGACCCCAGTGTAAGAGCTTCCAGAGAGTCTCTGGGTTGGAAGACACTTCCTAGGTCCTTCCTTGAACCCTTATGATCTCAAATTTGCAAGGTCTACACTGTCTCCTTCCAGTCAGAGTGTTTTACAGGAATGTACTCAGCATGGCCAGGGAGTCCAGATTCAACTCTGGTCCCTGGGGAATGTTCAGGGTCAACCTGGGCCACTGGGATAAGTCCATTCAACTGATATTTATAGAGCACTTATTGTGTACCAGGCACTGTTCTAGCCCCTGAGAATGCCTTGATGAAAAGGATAGACATGGGGACCTCCCTGGTGGTCCAGTTAAGACTCTGTGCTCCCAAAGCAGAGGGCATGGGTTCGATCCCTAGTCAGAGAACTAGAGCCCACATACCACAACTGAAGATCCTGTGCACTGCGAGGAAGATCCCACATGCCTTGATGAAGATTGAAGATCCTGAATATGCTGCAAATGAGACCCCCAAAAAAAGAAGAGAGAGAGGGGATGGTCAGACATCCCATAAACTGAAACAAATAAGCAAGGTCATTTCAGGTAGTGATTATCTCAATAAAGAGAGTAAAATCCTGTAGTCAATCAGAGGTGTTAGGGGAGAGGCAGCATTAGCCAAGTGGTCAGGGAAGATCTCTCCGAGGCAGTGTCACTTCAGCAGAGACCTGAATAATGAAACCAGTCCTGTGGGGTACCTCAGGTATGAGCAAGCCAGTGGAGGTGAGAGGCTAAAGGGCCTGAACATGCCTGGGTCCCCACCAAAGGGGTTGTTCTGAGTGGCAACTTCTTGGCCCTGGGTCCCTGAGGAATCTCCTGAGGGCTGGCTTTCTCTCCTCCCTCCATCCCATCCTGTCCAGGACACTGTGCCCCCCAACCTCTCTTTCTTCAGCCTGCCCTAGATTCCAAGATTCCTGATTACCATCCAGAGCTGTCTACACTCTTTCATTAAGACTGATTCTGCTCTGACACAGACTCTACCAGGCTCCCACCAAGGGCACCTACAGTGCCAGTCCAGTTCTCCTGCCTCTCTCATACCCCTAAAAACCTTTCTGGAGCTTGGCAGCATATGCTGTAGCCTCCAGACCTATGCTATCCACTCATTCCACCATGTGTGTTACCTCTCTCTCCCTTTCTTTCTTTCCTTCTCTCTCGCTTTCTTTCAACTAACATTTATTGGCCCCTGACAGTATGCCAAGGGGCTTCCCTGGTGGCTCAGCAGTAAAGAATCTGCCTACAATGCAAGAGACTTGGGTTCAGTTCCTGGGTTTGGAAGATTACCTGGAGAAAGAAATACCCACTCCAGTATTCTTGCCTGGGAAATCCCATGGACAGAGGAGCCTGACGGGCTACAGTCCATGGTGTCACAAGAGAGTCGGACACGACTTAGCGACTACACACAAACACACACACGACAGTATGCCAAACACTGTGTTAGGCAGTCTACAGGGACTCCAAAAATAAAGACTTGGTCTTGGCCTAGAGAGTAGTGGTCTGGGGAGAGAAGCAGACATGTAAAATGCTTTCATAGGGATCTCCTAGGAAGTGCAAGGAACTCGAACAAATGACTAGTCCTCTTTACTTTTCAGTTTCCCCATCTGCAAAATGGGCAGGTTATCCTACTCAGGGTTGCTGGGAGGGCTTGATGAAATCACCTAGATTGGATGTGTGGCATATAAAAAGTTCTCCATGTACCAGAGATGTTGTTTTTGTTGATGTCATTAGCCTTGTGTGTAATTCTTGAAATATGTCTCAGCCTTCTGGGTATGGAAGATAAGGGTGTGTGATGTGACCGAACTAGGGGCAGGCTGAGATGGCATGAGGGCAGACTGGGGAGGCTCCTTGTGCCATGGGGTGAGAGGCGTTGTATGTTCTCCTGGGGAGTTGGAATTTGATATGGTTAGCAGAGGAACTTCTGTGTTTCTTTCCTGTTTGTTTGATTGTGATAAAATACACGCAACAAAATTTACCATCTTAAATGTTTTTTTTGCCTCACCACATAGCTTGTAGAACATTAGTTTCCTGATCAGAGATCAAACCTGTCTTAACCATTGAACCACCATGGAGGTCTCCCATCCTAACCATTTTTTTTTTTTAAGATTTATTATTTATTTATTTTGGGTCGTGCTGAGTCTTTGATGTAATGCAAGGGCTTTCTCTAGTTCTAGCAAGCAGGAGCTACTCCTTAGTTTCAATGCACAGGCTTCTCATTGCGCTGGCTTCTCTTGTTTCAGAGTTCGGGCTCTAGTTGTGTGGGCTTCAGTAGTTTCTGTGCAGGGTCTTAGTTGCCCCAGAGCATGTAGGATCTTCCTGGAGTAGGGATCGAACCCATATCCCCTGTATTAGCAGACAGACTGTTAACCACTGGGCCACCAGGGCAGCCCCTTCTTAACCATTTCTAAGTGTCCTGTTGAGTGACAACAGACTTCACAGTGTTGTGGAACCATCCAGCTCCAGAACTCTTCTTGTAAAATGGAAACTCTGTACCCACTAAATAATAACTCCCTGCTCCCCTCCCCCTTCTTTCCTTGTTCTTGTCTCTACAAAGATCCATCTTGTTGGGAACCCAGACAGCTGAGTCCCTGGGATTTGGTTGGGAAGGGGAAGGAAATCACTGGGCACAGACCTCAGGACAGGCTCTGGGTATGGGTGAAGGGAGATGGGAGCTCTTAATCCCTTCTCCTTTCTGGAGAGATGCTGGAGGGAGGCCTGAGTTCCAGGGAGAGGTTGGAGGTTGTAATGGCTCTTTGCCTCCACACTCTTCCTCAGCTTGTTTCCCTGTGAGCACTAGTGCTGCATGGAGTCGAGGGTTCTTCCCCCCCAACCCCCAACCCTCCTCATGCTGACCCTCACCTTGACAAGAAGGTGTGGAAGAGAGCAACATTATCTAACGTATAGAAGACACTCGTTCTTTCTTTTTCAAGTCACCTTGGGGTTCAGGCAGGGCAGAGACTGAACCAACAGTCTTGAAGCCACCCCTGGGCCTGTGTTCGCCAAGCTGTGTGTGTTGAGGGTAAGATCCAGGCCTCATCTCTCTAGATTGAGGCTGGCCCATTACTCTCTTTTCTTACCTGTTGAATGGGGCTTCCCTGTTGATCAGAAGATAACGAATCTGCCTGCAATGCTGGAGACCCAGGTTTGATCCCTGGGTCAGGAAGATCCCCTCAGGAAGGGAATGGCAACCTACTCCAGTATTCTTGCCTGGAGAATCCCATGGACAGAGGAGCCTGGTGGGCTACAGTCCATGGGGTTGAAAAGAGTCAAATATGACTAAGCACTCATGAAAGGTGGGGCAGCAACCAGGCTTTATCTTGGGTAGCTCTGTGGGTTGCTTGGATATGGGGAATATATACAAAGTGTAAGACAGGGACTTTCCTGGTGATCCAGCAGCTAAGACTTCATGTTCCCAATGCAGAGGGCCTGGGTTTGGTCCCTGCTCAGGGAACTGGATCCCACATGCTGCAACTAAGAGTTCGCAGGCCCCAACTCAGGATCCCAGATGCGGCAACTAAGAAGATCCTGCATGCTGCAACTCAGACCAGGCGCAACCAAATAAATATTTAAAAAGAAAACAAAAACAAGGTCTAGAGCAAAGGCCTGTTCTGAAAGAACTTACAGCCTGGTTGCAAAGATAAAATAGAAGAGTTTTTAGCACAGTTGCTGAAGACAAAAACCTAGGCAACTAGCCATGATTCCTCTCTCACCTCCATTGCTCATGAGAGATCCTGAATTCTGTCTCCACCTGTAAAGCTGCTGGCTCAGGCCAGGCCATCCATATTTCCCACCTGGACTGCTACAAAGCCTTGCTCCCTGGTCTCCTTGCTTCCCATGGTGAGCTCTCACACAGTGGCCATGGTGATTTTCATTACATTTAACCATGTCGATTCCCTGCTTAAAATCCTAGAATTGTTTCTGTGATGGTTGGATTACAATTCAAACTGCTCCCTTTGGCTTACAAGGACAGTTACGATTTGGCCTCTGCCTACCTCTCAGATCTCTTACTGTCCCAGTCTTGCCTTTTTCCCTCACGGGAGCCCAGCCTTTACATTCACCCCTTCCTCCTCCTAGAATGCTGTTCTCCTACAGGTCCCCATGGCTTCTTTGCATTACTTTGGGTCATTAAAAGTTACCTCCTCAGTAAGACCTTCCCTGACCACTCAGGCACTCTCTGGTACATCACACTGTCTTACTTTTTTTTCTGCATAATATTAACATTATTTAATTTTTAAATTTAATTTAATTAATGTATTTATTTATTCTTGGCTGTGCTGGGTCTTTGCTGCTGTGCGGGCTTCTCTCTAGTTGTGGTGAGCAGGAGTTACTCTTCATCGCAATATGCAGGCTTCTCATTGTGGTGGCTTCCTTGTTGCAGAGTACGGGCTCTAGGGCATGCAAACTTCAGTAGCTGCAGCACATAGGCTCAGTCATTGCGGCTCTCGGGCTCTAGAGCACAGGCTCGATAGTTGTGGTATATCGGCTTAGTCGCTCCTTGACATATGGGATCTTCCAAGACCAGGGATCAAACCCATGACTTCTGCAGTGGCAGGCAGATTCTTTATCCCTGAGCCACCAGGGAAGCCCTGTTGAATATTTTTATTGAAAATATTTATTCCTGCTCTAAAAGGGTGAACATCTTTTAGGTATTGCCCCACTGCTGATTTTTTTTTGATGAATTTTTACTGGAGTATAGTTGATTTACCATGTTGCGTTAGTTTCTGTTGTACGACAAAGTGAATCAGTTATACTCTTTTTTAGATTCTTTTCCCATATAGGTCATTACAGAATACTGAGTAGAGTTCCCTGTGCTTTACAGTAGGTCCTTATTAGCTATCTATTCTATATATAGTAGTGTGTACGTGTCAGTCCCAATCTCTCAGTTTTTCCCTCCTCCCTCCAACATTTAATTTGTTTGTTTGTTTTTTACTGTTTATTAGAATGGGAGCCCCAGGAGCATAGGGATGAGAACAGCGCCTGGCTCTAAACAAATGCTCATTAGATACGCATTGAATGAATGAATGGGAGTTGGGGCTGGACTGTGAAGAGTGAGCAGTCTTCCAGGACTCGGAAAGAAAATGGACAAAGGTATAACGTCAGGAGTAAGCACAGCCTGTCCCAGGAATGGCCATCTCAGCTTCAGCAGAGGGCTAGTTGGAGCCTAGAAGCAAAGGAAGTTGGGGACACAAACTGGGTCTAGATTGTGAAGCACCCTGAAAGTTAGACTAGGAATCAGGGCTGCATCCTGAAAGGTCACAGGAAGCCATTTGAAGCCCTTTGAGCTGAGGGGTGGCCTAATTAAAACTGTGTTTTGAGAAAATTAATCCAGAGTCTGCTTCAGAAGGGATTGAAGTAAGACCAGCTGCCTAATTTGTAGGACCCAGTGCAAAATGAAAATGTGGAATCCCTTATTCAAAAAGGGGAAAGGACTTCCCTGGTGGCCCAGTGGCTAAGACACTACACTCACTGTGCAGGGGGCCTGGGTTCCATCCCTTGTCAGGGAATCAGATCCCACATACCACAAGTACAGGTCCTACATGCTGCCTCCAAGGACCTCCTGATAAGAATCCCAAGTGCCACAACTGAGACCCAGCACAGTCAAATAAATAAATATTTTTGAAAAAAGGCTGGAAAAAACTGGTGTTCCATTTAGTAAGCTGGAGAATTCCATGGACAGAGGAGCTTGGCAGGCTATAGTCCATGGGGTTGCAAAGAGTCAGACACGACTGAGCCACTAACACTTTCACTTTTCACAAGGTACTAAAATATAAAATGCTTTCCTTTCTTCCATGATTCTTTTCATGACTTTTCATGGCGTTTTTAATTTATTTAATGTTATTTTAAATAAAGAAAATAGCAGTTTTTAACCTTCAGCTTACTGATGACTGAAAGGAAAACAGAATTGTGGGTTGCCCCAGTTTTCCCCTTCTCTCTGTCATCATAGCCAGCAGAAGAGGTTGGCTAAAGCAGCGAATTAATGTGACTGGGAATGGATATGGTAGGATGCCTCCCATCATCCATGTCTCCTAGAAGACCATTGCCTTCTTTCTGGATTCAAAGCAAGTTCTGTTTCAAATGGAACGGTAGCCTCTCAGCTATCAGCCCCCACACTTACTCAGGTGTAGACATGACATGCTTGTCTTGTACTCACTTTGAGTCTCGCTGAACTCCCATGCATGTTGGGTCCACCAGAGTTCTGTGCCGACTCTTTGCGACCCCATGGACTATACAGTCCAAGGAATTCTCCAGAACAGAGTACTGGAGTGGGCAGCCTTTCCATTCTCCAGAGGATCTTCCCAAACCAGGGATCGAACCCAGGTCTCCCGCATTGCAGGTGGATTCTTTACCAGCTGAGCCACAAGGGAAACCCTCTGTACTCATGGAGCATCCCAAATGGCATGTCAGGCTTGTCTCCTCTACTCACACATATGGTCCATTGTCCCATTGGACTTCACTTACAAAGCACAAGTTCAAAGGTAAAATTATTAAGAAATCCAAGATGGTGGCCACAGAGCACAAGACCAAGCACAAGGCAATTCTGAGCCTGGGCCTTTGAAACAGGAGGGAAGGGGGCAGGGCACACACTTTAAAAAAACGACATAGTCCAAGGACATGATGTAACTAATTAGAAAAAAATAAGCCCAAAATGGCTGACTTCCACTAGACCTTGAGCCTCAGAATGAAAGTGTTACTATCTCAGTCGTGTCCAACTCTTTGTGATCCCATGGACGTAGTTCTCCAGGCTCTAATGTACATGGACTTCACCAGGCAAGAATACTGGAGTGGGTAGCCATTTCCTTCCTCAAGGAATCATCCCAACCCAGGGATCGAACCTGGGTCTCCTGCATTGCAGGTGGATTCTTTACTGTTGAACTACCAGCAAAGAGCCTCAGTATATGCTCACTGTAACACGTCAGCAAGGTAAGTGACACACCCACCAGTGTCATGACCATTCTGAGGACAACAATGAAAGATGAAAAAGTGGGCAGTGGCCTAGTTCCTGGAAATCCCCATCCATTGCCCTGAAATCCTCCCACTCATTAGCCTATGAAATTACCCAGCCCACAAAACATCAGTCAGTTCAGTCACTCAGTCGTGTCCAACTCTTTGCAACCCCATGGACTGCAACACGCCAGGCTTCCCTGTCCATCACCAACTCCCGGAGTTTACTCAGACTCATGTCCATTGAGTCGGTCATACCATCCAACTATCTCATCCTCTATCATCCCCTCTCCTTCTGCCTTCAATCTTTCCCAGCCTCAGGGTCTTTTCCAGTGAGTCAGTTCTTCACATCAGGTGGCCAAAGTATTGGAGTTTCAGCTTTAGCATCAATCCTTCCAATGAATATTCAGGACTGATTTCCTTTAGTATTGACTGGTTGGATCTCCTTGCAGTCCAAGGGACTCTCAAGAGTCTTCTCCAACACCACAGTTCAAAAACATCAATTCTTCGGTCCTCAGCTTTCTTTATAGTCCAACTCTCACATCCATACATGACTACTGGAAAAACCATAACTTTGATTAGATGGATCTTTGTTGGCAAAGTAATGTCTCTGCTTTTTCATATGCTGTCTAGGTTGGTCATAACTTTTCTTTCAAGGAACAAGTGTCTTTTAATTTCATGGCTGAAGTCACCACCTGCAGTGATTTTGGAGCCCAAGAAAAGTCTCTCACTGTTTCCATTGTTTCTCCATCTATTTGCCATGAAGTAGAGGTCTCTTCAAGAAAATTAGAGATACCAAGGGAACATTTCATGCAAAGATGAGCACAATAAAGGACAGAAATGGTATGGACGTAACAGAACCAGAAGATATTAAGAAGAGGTGGCAAGAATACACAGAAGAACTGTACAAAAAAGATCTTCATGACCCAGATAATCACGATGGTGTGATCACTCACCTAGAGCCAGGCATCCTGGAATCTGAAGTCAAGTGGGCCTTAGAAAGCATTATTACAAACAGAGCTAGTGGAGGTGATGGAATTCCAGCTGAGCTATTTCAAATCCTAAAAGATGATGCTGTGAAAGTGCTGCACTCAATATGCCAGGAAATTTGGAAAACTCAGCAGTGGCCGCAGAGCTGGAAAAGGTCAGTTTTCATTCCAATCCCAAAGAAAGGCAATGGCAAAGAATGTTCAAACTACCGCACAATTGTACTCATCTCACATACTAGTAAAGTAATGCTAAAAATTCTCCAAGCCAGGCTTCAGTGAATTGTGAACTTCAGATGTTCAAGCTAGTTTTAGAAAAGGCAGAAGAACCAGAGATCAAATTGCCAATATCCACTGGATCATCGAAAAAGCAAGAGAGTTCCAGAAAAACATCTATTTCTGCTTTATTGACTATGCCAAAGCCTTTGACTGTGTGGATCACAATAAACTGTGGAAAATTCTTCAAGAGATGGGAATACCAGACCACCTGACCGGCCTCTTGAGAAACCTGTATGCAGGTTAGGAAGCTACAATTAGAACTGGACATGGAAAAACAGACTGGTTCCAAATTGGGAAAGGAGTAAGTGAAGACTGTATATTGTCACCCTGCTTATTTAACATATGCAGAATACATCATGAGAAATGCTGGGTTGGATGAAGCACAAGCTGGAATCAAGATTGCTGGGAGAAATATCAATAACCTCAGATATGCAGATGGCACCACCCTTATGGCAGAAAGTGAAGAAGAACTAAAGAGCCTCTTGATGAAAGTGAGAGGAGAGTGAAAAAGTTGGCTTAAATCTCACTCCTTACTCCTTGGAAGGAAAGTTATGACCAACCTAGACAGAATATTAAAAAGAAGAGACATTGCTTTGTCAACAAAGGTCCATCTAGTCAAGGCTGTGGTTTTTCCAGTGGTCATGTATGGATGTGAGAGTTGGACTATAAAGAAAGCTGAGCGCCGTAGAATTGATGCTTTTGAACTGTGGTGTTGGATAAGACTCTTGAGAGTCCCTTGGACTGCAAGGAGATCCAGCTAGTCCATTCTAAAGGAGATCAGTCCTGGGTGTTCATTGGAAGGACTGATGTTGAAGCTGAAACTCCAAGACTTTGGCCACCTGATGCAAAGAGCTGACTCATTTGAAAAAACCCTGATGCTGGGAAAGATTGAGGACAGGAGGAGAAGGGGATAACAGAGGATGAGATGGTTGGATGGCATCACCGACTCAATGGACATGAGTTAGAGTAAAGTCCAGGAGTTGGTGATGGACAAGGAGGTTTTGTGTGCTGTGGTCCATGGTGTAGCAAAGAGTTGGACAGGACTGAGCGACTGAAAGGAACTGAAGGCTCAACATTCAGAAAACTAAGATCATGGCATCTGGTCCTGTCACTTCATGGCAAATAGATGGGGAAACAGTGGAAACAGTGGCCAACTATTTTGGGGGGCTCTAAAATCACTGCAGATGATGAGTGCAGCCATGAAATTAAAAGATGCATACTCCTTGGAAGGAAAGTTATGACCAACCTAGACAGCATATGAAAAAGCAGAGACATTACTTTGCCAGCAAAAGTCCATATAGTCAAGGCTATGGTTTTTCCAGTAGTCATGTATGGATTCGGAGAAGGAAAGGGCACCCCACTCCAGTACTCTTGCCCGGAAAATCCCATGGATGGAGGAGCCTGGTAGGCTGCAGTCCATGGGGTTGGTAAGAGTCAGACATGACTGAGCAACTTCACTTTCACTTTTCACTTTCATGCATTGGAGAAGGAAATGGCTTCCCACTCCAGTGTTCTTGCCTGGAGAATCCCAGGGACAGGGGAGCCTGGTGGGCTGCCGTCTATAGAGTCGCACAGAGTTGAACACGACTGAAGCGACTTAGCAGCAGCAGCAGCATGTATGGATGTGAGAGTTGGACTATAAAGAAAGCTGAGCACCGAAGAATTGATGCTTTTGAACTGTGGTGTTGGAGAAGACTCTTGAGAGTCCCTTGGACTGCAAGTAGATCCAACCAGTCCATCCTAAAGGAGATCAGTCCTGAGTGTTCATTGGAAGGACTGATGTTGAAGCTGAAACTCCAATACTTTGGCCACCTGATGTGAAGAGCTGACTCATTTGAAAAGACCCTGATGCTGGGAAAGATTGAGGGCAGGAGGAGAAGGGGATGACAGAGGATGAGATGGTTGTATGGCATCACTGACTCAATGGACATGAGTTTGAGTAAACTCCAGGAGTTGGTAATGGACAGGGAGGCCTGGCATGCTGCGGTCCATGGGGTTGCAAAGAGTCGGACAGGACTGAGTGACTGAACTGAACTGAACTGATGGGACCAGATGCTATGATCTTAGTCTTCTGAATGCTGAGTTTTAAACCAACTTTTTCACTCTCCTCTTTCACTTTCATCAAGAGGCTCTTTAGTTCTTTGCTTTCTGCCATAAGGGTGGTGTCATCTGCATATCCGAGGTTACTGATATTTCTCCTGGCAATCTTGATTCCATCTTGTGCTTCATCCAGCCTGGCATTTCACATGATGTACTCTGCATATAAGTTAAATGAGCAGGGTGACAATATACAGCCTTGACGTACTTCTGTCCCAATTTGGAAACAGTCTGTTGTTTCATGTCCAGTTCTAACTGTTGCTTCTTGACCTGCATACAGATTTCTCAGGAGGCAGGTCAGGTAGTCTGGTATTCCCATCTGTTTAAGAGTTTTCTAGTTTGTTGTGATCCACACAGTCAAAGGCTTTTGCGTAGTCAGTAAAGCAGCAGCAGATGTTTTTTCTGGAACTCTCTTGCTTTTTCAGTGATCCAACAGATGTTCGCAATTTGATCTCTGGTTCCTCTGGCCTTCCTCAGTGATCAATGCAAAGAAATGAAGGAAAACAATAGAATGGGAAAGACTAGAGATCTCTTCAAGAAAATTAGAGATACCAAGGGAACATTTCATGCGAAGATGAGCACAATAAAGGACAGAAATGGCAGGGACCTAAGAGAACCAGAAGATATTAAGAAGAGGTGGCAAGAGTACACAGAAGAACTATACAAGAAGGATATTCATGACCTAGATAACCAGAATGGATTAATCACTCACCTAGAGCCAGACATCCCAGAATGCAAAGTCAAGTGGGCCTTAGGAAGCATCACTATGAACAAAGCTAGTGGAGGTGATGGAATTCCAGCTGAGCTATTTCAAATCCTAAAAGACGATGCTGTGAAAGTGCTGCACTCAATATACCAGCAAATTTGGAAACTCAGCAGTGGCCACAGGACTGGAAAAGGTCAGTTTTCATTCCAATCCCAAAGAGAGGCAATGCCATAAAACGTAGCCACCCCGTATTTTGGGGCCTCTCACCTTCTGAGATGGCCCACACTCTGTGGAGTGTATTTCTTTTAAAATAAATCCATTTCTTATCTATCACTTTATTTGTCACTAAATTCTTTCTGCACTGAGACACAAAGATCTTGATCCTCAGTAAGTCTAGACACCAGGTGAGTGATTCTAATTAAGACAATGCGTTCAAGATCGAGTGTGAGTTACATGGCTTCACCTTGTTCGACTGAGCAGATCCTGAGTCCATGAAGCCTGCCTTGACCTGCAGGGGGAGAGTTTGAAGAAGAGGATGCTAGAACAGGAATTGTTGGGGAATAGAGCCAAGAGTGTAAGGTAAGAGTTGAAAGAAGAAGAAAAATCTCTCCAAGGAAAAGTGACAAGATTTGAAGAGACATGAAAAGACAATGAGCTTTAACAGGAGGTCTTTAGAGGCCCTTGCACCTCCCTGTCAGACTGTGGAAGCCCCATTGAGAACCTCAACTTTACCTCCCCAGGGCTGGGTTGCACAAGGTCTCTAGCAGGTACTCAATAAATGTTTGTTGACAAATGGGCAAATGAGGAGGGGAGTGCAGAAAGCGGGGACAGGGGGTGGGTGGGTGGGAGGAGACAAAACACCTAAGCATATGGGGCTCCAGGGCTGGGGTCTCAAGGCAGTGCTGGGTGCTGGGAAAGTGGTGTTGGAAGGGCTTCCGAGAGGTGTGGGAAGGCAGGGAAGCCCCCAGGCTTGGTGAGAACAAGGTGTTGGGAGAAGAGGCTGTGGGACTGGATAAGGAGGTATTGGGGACATTGGCAGCATAGGGAGACCTCTAGGGGAATTTCTGTCCTGTGGTGGCCTCTATGGGTCTCTTGGTCGCGTGCTCTAACCTCCAGCCAGGCTAGCGTAGTACCCTGGCTGGTCTCTTCGATCTGTTTTTGTTGATCTCTGGCTCCTTCTCTGTTAGTCTCACATTCTGCCCTGTCTCCAGGATCTTAGTTTCTTTCTAACTCCCTGCCTGGGGCCCCTATCTCAGCATATATCTGTTTTCCTGTCTGCTGTGTCTCTCCGGGGATATCTTTCCGTTTTGCCCCGACACGCCTTCTATCCTCTCCACCCACCCAGATCCCGTCCAGTACCTGCGGTGGGATTAGGGGCCAGACTTGGTCCTGAGGAGGTGTCAGGGGGCGGGCCCAAGCCCTTTCCCCAAATTTGCATATGCATGAGGTCGCCCAGGCCAGAGAGAGGAGGCGGGGCTCCTGGGGGCGGGGAAGGGGGCGGGCACCCACGGAGCCGCCGAGTATAAAGACCGCGCGCCGCTGCTGCTAGCCCCGCACTGCTGAAGAGCGGAGCCTCCGCCCGGGGGACCCCTATCCCTGCCTGTCCCCCCAACTGCGCGTCCCCACCCCACCCCCGTGGCCGAGCTTCCTTTGGTGTGGCGGTCTCCACTCGTCAGAAGAGCCTTGAACAGTCACCCGACTCCTCTCCACAGCCTCTTTGCATCTCGGATTTCGGGGCGGCCCCCTCCCCCACCTCTCCCTGCCTCTTTGCACCCCGATTTTTCTGCTCTTCGCTCGGGTTTTGCAGCCGTCTATTTTTGCATCCCTTTTCGTTTTGCTTCTGGGAGGTCTAGGGAGTGAAGCTGCGTTTGCACCCCGTCGCCTTTTTATCCTCCCCTGCTCGGACAACCCCCCTTTTCATTGCAGTGGGGGGGGTGGCTAGGATCTGTTCATCTTACGCCGCGCCGCCAGCACCCCGCAGCGTGTGGCCTTGCGCCCCGGAATTTGCAGCGGCTGCATATCTGAGGGGGGTCTCCCTCGGCCCCGCTGCCTTTGCTCCCCGCGCATTCCGGTGCGTGAGGGGGCTTCAGCGCGCCGCACCGCGGCTTCTCCATAGCCCCCCGCCCCGCGCGGGACTTGCCCCCCGCCGTCAAGATGGTCATCCAGAAAGAGAAGAAGAGCTGCGGGCAGGTGGTTGAGGAGTGGAAGGAGTTCGTGTGGAACCCGAGGACGCACCAGTTCATGGGCCGCACCGGGACCAGCTGGGGTATGCGGGGGCCGGCCGTGCGAGGGGCGGGAGGGGGTGGGGATCCGCCTGGCGACGCCCGGGGAGGACGAGGTCCCGCCGGCGCAGCCCCAGCTCTCTTCCCGGGTTCCCGGCGTCCGGCCCCCCTGCCGGGCTCCGGGCTGGGAGGGGGGCCGAGTCGCCGGTCTAATCTCCCTGGCTGGCCGCTGCGGAGGCGGAGAAAGTAGGTCACTGCCGCCTTCCCGCCCCCCGCGGAGCCCCCTCGCGCGGGGGGTCGCGGGCTCTGCGCGCGTGTGCTCGCCGCGGCGCTTGCGCTCCCTGTCGGGGGCCGGTCAGCTCCACACGGTCGGCCTCCTTCTCCAGAAGAGCGCCCCTTCCCTCCCTCTGATTCTCACTAGCTGGCCAGGCCCGTCTATTTTTAGCTTGTGCCCACCCCTTGGACCCTGGGAACATTCATGAGGGGGCGGGTCTTGGAGAGGTGGGGTGTGTGTTGGAGAGGGTTCTTCACAGCGGAAGTTGTCTGGATCCTACTGCCTCAGTGTTTTGGAGCCTTCTGTGACTGCTTCGTGGGAGGGGGCTGTGGGGCTGGGGTGCCACTGGGAGGTGTTTGGGGCTGGGTGTTGGGCTCAGATGTCACAAGCGGAGGGAGTGGTCACTGGTGGTGAGATGTGTACATCATCCAGGCCCTGTGTCTCAGGGCTTGGATGGCTTGGCACCTTCCCCACCCATACCTTGGAGGTGGTGTGTGGGACCACATATTCAGGAGGTGTGGAGGGACTTGTGTCTGGTTGAGGGTCCGGTGCTGGGCATAGATGCCAGTGAAGGGTGAATTTCTTCCAAAAGGGATTTTCAAGCTGGGAAGTTGAAGCACAGGAGACATTGTGTGACACAATTTACAGTTCATCCACACTGACTGAATGATGTTCCCATTAGCCCATCCACCAAGGGTCCCTTGAGGTGGGCCTGATGCAGTCCTTGTCACAGGAAACGTGAAGTCCAGTCCGTGGGATTGGAGGGGTCCATGAGTCCTTGGGAAAATCTAGGGAGGCTTGGGGAAATGTCTTCTGAGATGGAAGAACTCGAGATTTGGGGGAATGGAAACAGCAGGTACTCACACTAGGCTGAGGAGTGACAGTGACTTGTCACGTCTACCAAGAGTCAGCTCTCTGCCTGGAAGGCTGTGGAAAGTCTTCCTTTACACCTGCCTCTGCCCTGGATGCTGGGTGTGAGCTGGGGTGGGGTGACTGTTGAAGGCTCTGGACAGCTGTCTCTGAGAGACTTTGTAGCTTTGGCCGGAGCCTCATTCAAGGTTCAGCTCTTGTAGGGCTCAGAGAAAGAGAGAAGATTTTGCTGTTTGAGTGTGAGGGTTCACACCCTGAGAGATGGTTTGAGAGTTTGGTGGTGAATTGGGGCCAGTGCCAGCTTGAAAAGTCATCGTGCTGGACAACTTCAAGAATGAGTACCCATATAGCAGTAACAGATGGTGTGCCTCTTCAGGGCCATGAAGGTTGACAAGTTGAGAATGTAATTTGTGGCAAAATGACTGTGGCCTATACTAGGGGTTGTCCAGGCAATAAGAGTTGAGGTTTCTTGTGTCCTCCACAAAGTTGGGCTTCACTGTGCTGTAGGACCAGGAGGGGCTGGGAGCCATGGCTGGGAGCCAGACACACTGCCTTTTACCAGCTTGTCTCCTTCTGCTCCCAGGCAAAGGCTTCCTGGGACTCTGGGATCCTTTCCTGGGCAGAACCTCTGAGTGGGTGAGGGGCATGTAGCGACAAAACAGGAGACCTGAAGCCTGAAACCTGCTGACCCTATTTCCTCCTCTTTAGCCTTTATCCTCCTCTTCTACCTCATCTTCTATGGCTTCCTCACCGCCATGTTCACCCTCACCATGTGGGTGATGCTGCAGACAGTCTCCGACCACACCCCCAAGTACCAGGACCGATTGGCCACACCAGGTTAGTGATGAGACTCCCCCATCAGCCAGGCTCACTACTCTGGTGCCCCCAAGCCTCCCAAAGGAAGTTGCAGGTTGAGAACTGTCAGCTCTTAGAGGTTTGGTTCTGATGAGCCAGTCACCACGTGCTGGGCAGTTCTTCTTGAAGGCTGCCTTCACATTCCCTACAGCTGAGAGCTATGTGATCTGGGGAGGTGGCAGAGGGTCACAGATCTCCCTCCCCGGAAGGTGATCTCAGATCTTCCCGTCGTCCCTCACCCTGGTGTTCCCCATGTCCATCTTCTTCCCTCTGTGTGTGGTCCTTCGTCTTACGTATACCCCCTCACTCTTGCCTCTGCTGACTAGGCTTGATGATTCGCCCTAAGACTGAGAACCTGGATGTCATTGTCAATGTCAGTGACACTGAAAGCTGGGACCAGCATGTTCAGAAACTCAACAAGTTCTTGGAGCGTGAGTACTGGGTCGATGGCTATGCAAGACTTTGGGCAGGGGGTTGGGGACCCTGGAAGCAGAACATGAGATCTGTAACTCTCTCACGCCCACCTCCTTAGCTTACAATGACTCCATCCAAGCCCAGAAGAATGACGTCTGCCGCCCTGGTCGCTATTACGAACAACCAGATAACGGAGTTCTAAACTACCCAAAACGTGCTTGCCAATTCAACCGGACCCAGCTGGGCGACTGTTCTGGCATTGGGGACCCCACCCACTATGGTTACAGCACTGGACAGCCCTGTGTCTTCATCAAGATGAACCGGGTACTCATATCCTTAGTCCCCAGGGAAAATGGAGGAGGGAGCTACCATTTTCTGATAGTTGCTTTCTTTTACTGGGATTCTTGGGCTTCAGGAGACTTTTAGATGTTTGAGTGGCTGAGAGAACAAGAGAGATGTGACTGCTGGAGGCTGAGATCATGGCTAGGGGGCTGGATATTTCTGTTTTTGACAACTTCTTTTCCTAACCCTCACCACTCTCTCTCCTCACTCCAGGTCATCAACTTCTATGCAGGAGCAAACCAGAGCATGAATGTTACCTGCGTGGGGAAGGTGAGTTTGTTGGGCCTTGTCCATCTATTTGTCCCATCTGTTTGTCCTTATGGTTTCCATGTCATTCACTCATCTCTCCCTATCTTCTTTGCTCCCAGAGGCCCCGTAACTCTAGGGACAAGGGGGTAAGCATGGGCTTCAATATGGCTCAAACTCCAAGGCGCTGCCACCCCTCATGCTTCTGTCTAGGATGCTGAAGTCTGCTCTTTTATATGGATAGACACCCTCTCCCTGACTCCACCCGAGCCCCTGCCTCTGGCTTCTCTCCCTGATCCTTCCATCTTCTCTATTCCCTGATCATGTCTTCTGCTCTTGGTCTCATGTCTCTTCTGCCCTCAGTTCTTTTTAGGTATCTGGTAGCTGCTGGTCTGTGAGCACCACCTGCCACCACTAAGTTGTCCTTGGAGCCCTGCTCCCCCCACCTCTGTCCCTCTAGGAGCTTTCTGCTCTTCTTGCTTCATCCCCCACCTCGCTTCTTACTGAGCCCTTACTCATTGATCTGTTCTCTCTTGGCTCCTCTCCAGAAACCGATTCCTGAGGATGGGGTAAGAATTTGGGGTGGGAGGGCAGTAGAAGGCTTCGGGCTCCTTAGCACCCTGGAGGACTTCCCAGTCTGATGGAAGAGACAGGACACCCCCTCCTGTGCACACACAAATATACCAGACTCAACAGCACAAGGGATATGGATTTGAGAGAGCACAATCCGGGGTGAAGGAGGAACAAAGGGAAGTCTGGCCAGCGGCTGAGTTCCCGCCATCCCTAACATGCTCTCCTCCACCCTCCTGCGCCCCCCACAGCGAGATGAAGATGCTGAGAATCTCGGCAACTTCGTCATGTTCCCTGCAAACGGCAACATCGACCTCATGTACTTTCCCTACTACGGCAAGAAGTTCCATGTAAGTCCTGCGGGAGGCCGGGTGCTGGCTCCTCCAGGGGAGCAGGGTGTGGGGTTGGAGGCCCAGCCGCCTCAGCCCTGGAGCCTCGCTCTCCTCCTCTGGCCCAGGTGAATTATACGCAGCCCCTGGTGGCCGTCAAGTTCCTGAACGTGACCCCCAACGTGGAGGTGAACGTGGAGTGCCGCATCAACGCTGCCAACATCGCCACGGACGATGAGCGCGACAAGTTCGCGGGGCGTGTGGCCTTCAAACTCCGCATCAACAAAACCTGAGGCTCCCTTCTTCCCGCCCCCACCTCTTTCCTACGGATGCTTCTGGAATACCCCTGACCCCGCCTGATCCCTCCCTCACCCACCCCAAAGGTATTTTTTATAACAGAGCTATGGCTTGTCTGAGCCTCCCACCATTTTCCTTTCCTTCTGAACCTGGCCTGACATCTGTTGTGATTCTCTGGTTACACACACTTTCCACCATCTTCCTGCCAGAGCTCTGTCAGAGACAGGGAGATGGTACCCCCATGACGATCATAGAGTTTGGAGTCTTTCTAGTCCTGGTGTAGCTGTGAGTGGGGTGTCCTCACAGCTCCCCACCCATCCTGCCCACCTGTCCCACCCCCCAGAACTATAGAAAATGCCTACCCACCCACCTTGGGCTTCCCTCATAGCTCAGTTGATAAAGAATCCTCCTGCAATGCAGGAGACCCCGGTTTAATTCCTAGGTTGGGAAGATCCCCTAGAGAAGGGAAAGGCTACCCACTCCAATATTCTGGCCTGGAGAATTCCTTGGACTGTATAGTCCATGGGGGTCACAAAGAGTCGGACACGACTGAGTGACTTTCACTTTCTTTTCTTTTCACCCACCCACACACAGACGGCAATTTCTTCACGCTTATCTCCAGACAGAATGTGGCACTCCATTCTTTTTTTTTAAATAACTGAAGTATAATTAACTTACAACACTGCTGTTAGTTCCAGGCGCACAGCTTCATGATTTAGTATCTCTAGGTTACAGAGTGGTCACCGGCGTGACCCTCTATCCTCCCATGCCAGCTCAGCCGCTGTCCTCCTCCCCTGTCTCCCACGCCTTCTGCCTTGTCTACAACAGTTGCTGTCTCAGTGGCTTTTGACTTGTGTGGCTCCTCTGGTCAGTGTTTCCCCACTTCTCCATCCCCACTCCCTCCACTGAAAGCGAGACCACTTGTAATTGAAGACATGGTGGCTCTGTGGCCTTTTCCTTCTTTCCTGGCACAGCTGGTTTCTCACTCCATGTTGAGTACTGAGCTGGGAATGAGGGTCTGAAAGAGAAATCCCTGTCGGTTCTTGAAAATTCTCTTCCCGGTCTCTCCTATCACTCCTCAGAGGGGCGGGGTTGACCTAGGCTGAATATCCACTTTGTTGTTGCCGATGGCTCCCTCCCCTCTGTTCCCTTTCCCAGAATATCCTGCAAGTTCTACTTCCCAGGCGCCCTGGGGGAGGGGCAGCCACTTTGGCTGGGTCCCCAGTGGCCACCTTGGAAAAGTCAGCTGGTTATGGGACTATTCCACTCCTTTCCCCCCGCCCAGATCTGCTCCCCCACCCCCACCCTCTCTCTGGCTTCTCTTAGCAAGTTATCAACTAATCACTAACTCCTCCCCTTTCTTCTGAATGCCAGCCTAAAAATTGCAGATACCTCCTCCTTTTAAGACTCTGAATCTCCTGGCTCCATCTCCTTCAGACCCCTTTTCCTTCTTAAACAACCCCATAGTACCCATAGAATGTTAAATGAGGGACCTCCTGTGTTCTTGAGTTATAGAGGCATTTTAACTCTTTCTTCTCCCACGCCCTTCACTTCCCCACCTGTAATTTCCCTGTTCTTTTTTGATGCTGCAGCTTCCACACCCCACCCATGGGTGGACTCTCCCCTGTTTTTCTCTGGCTGGATCTGAGTCTCTTCCTTTTGGATCCCATTGTTTTCCTGCACTCCCCTCACCCAAGTGGTCTCTCTCTGCAGTTATTTAATGCCTGTGTCTGATCTACTGTAAAAAGAGGATAAAGTACAATAAAATGAGAGCAATTATATATATATATATATAAATATATATATCATACATGGAGCCCTGCGTGCAGGTTGTTCCTTTCTGAGCTTTTGGAGGAGCCCTGGGAAGGGGGTGAGGGATGGATCTAGGTGATCTGAGGGTTACCCAGCCCTTGGGAGGACCACTTCCTTGCTTTGATCTCTTCTGTCCAGTATCCAAGCGTCTACCTCCTAGATTGCTCCATCACCCATACTGTCTTGAGATCAATCACTCAATACAAGACAGGCAAGAAGCCTATGTCCTTTTCTACAGCTATACTTATAAAGTGCCTACTATGTGCATTCTAGGCACCATGAAGATACACTTATGAAAGAGGCAGAGTTCCTGCCCCCAAGGAGCTCCCCAGTATAACAGGAGAGGGGAGGAGCACACGAGAAACTCTCAAACCAGGTAGACCTAAACGTATTTCCAGGAAGGAGAGAAAGCTGGTGAGGACAAAATTCAGAGTGGTCAACCACTCTCTGGGGGGTGGGGGAGGTGGGTTCACAGGAAAGGTTTTTAGAGGCTTAAAGGATGGGGTGGCTTTGGGGGAGAGGCTAGCATCAGCAAATGCCCAGAGACAGATGAGGACAATTGACTGGAAGAAACAGATCTCAAAACAGTATGAACCATAGGATCCCAATTTTGTGTGTAAAAAAAGCACACACATAAGCATAGAAAAAGGATGGATGAGTCTGTACAAGAATATTTATTGTGGTATTTTGGGATGGGTTTATAGCTAATTTTTGTTTTCTTGGGGTTTATTTGTTTTTGTTTGTAATGAGTTGGCCTGGATGTTTGCCTTGAAAAAATAGCTTTATTACTTGTGCATACACATATATATACAGTTTTATCTTGAATGCATAGTACACACACATGGACTGCTGGGTTTTGGTCATATTATACACATTATACATATTATGTGTATGTGTGTGTTAGTCACTCAATTGTGTTCACCTCTTTGCGATCCCATGGACTGTAGCCCACCAGGCTCCTCTGGAGTGGGTACTGGAGTGAGGAGCCATTCCCTTTTGCAGGGGATCTTCCCGACCCAGGGGTCGAACCCGGGTCTACCTGCATTGCAGGCAGATGCTTTACCAACTGAGCCACCACGGAAGCCCATACATATTATATTAAATCATATTATAAACAGTTTTGTCCATTACACTTTGTTCATTCAATTTCATCTGGCCTGGTAGAGCTCTATTTCATTTTTTTAAATGGCTGCATAATAATTTTTTCTATTGGGTTTTCTTGTTAACTTCTTAGAGCTTCTTGACAGTTGTAGATATAAACTGTTTTCTGCATTGTAGATTTCCCCAAATCAATTGTTTGTCTCTTGAATTTGTGGTGGCTTCTTTACTGTTAAGTGGTTTCTTTGTTTTTTTTTTGGCCACACTGCGTGGCTTGTAGGATCTTAGTTCCCAGACTAGGGAGCAGGGATCAAACCCACCCCTCAGCAGTGAAAGCACAGTCTTCAACACTGGACTGCCAGGGAATTTCCAGAAGGCTATACTCATATTTTGTAAAAATATTTTAGGCAGGATTTTATTTCATTTTAATTTTTATATACACCTTAGTTCCTTTGCCTGTTTCTTAGAAACCAATACAACTAAAAATTTAATTGATTTACTTATTTATTTTTGGCTTCACTTCTCAGCTTGAGGTATCTTCCATGACCAGAGATTAAACCCCGGTCTCCTGAAGTAGAAGCTTGGAGTCCTAACCACTGGACTGCCAAGGAATTCCCATAGTTGGTCTATTTTGATTTCTTTTTGTGTGTGGTACAAATGACGAGTCTGGTATTATTTTATTAGTGTGTCAGCTTCATTAAAAAAAATTCTTAATTTACTTACTCCCATTGATTCCGGAGTCAGGAAGATCTCCTGGAGAAGGGATGGACTACCCACTCCAGTATTCTTGGGCTTCCCTAGTGGCTCAGATGGTAAAGAATCTGCCTCAATGAAGGAGACCTGGGTTCAATCCTTGGGTTGGGAAGATCCCCTGGAGTGGGTTGGAGGAGGGCATGGCAACCCACTCCAGTATTCCTGCCTGGAGAATCCCCGTGGACAGAGGAGCCTGGTGGGCTACAGTCCATAGGTTTGCAAAGAGTCAGACACGACTGAGCAACTAAACACATTGAACTGAAATGCCAACTTTGGCTGTATAATACATTTTACTATATACTGAACTCTTCTGGAATCATTGCTGGCTTGTCTACCACTCCATATACCAAGCCATATTGATCTGATTCTAGTTGATTTTATAGTCTGTTTTCTGATATCTAGCAAGGCAAGCAAGCCCTCTGCCCATTCCTTTTTAAAAACAACTATTGGTTATTTGGGGGCACTTATTCTCCTCTATAAATTAATGATAAATATATCCAATTCTCAAAAACAAAAGCCATCAAGACTTGTTGATGCAATTGTAATTGTATTGTATCTTTATTTCAGGAGAACTGGTCTTTTTTTTCAGATAGTTAAGTTTTCCCACGTAAGAACAGGTTATCTTTTCCTTTTGTTTGGAGCTTAGTTTATGTCCTTAAATAAGGTTTTATAATCTTCTCCATATAGAGTCTGTGCCATTCTTTCATTTTTTTGTGCGATTCTTGTGAAACTTATCCCTAATTATTTTATTGCCATCTACTATCCGTCTACCTTATTAAATTAGCTTAATTCCATCATCTATTACTAACTAAGAGGTTAGTTTTTAGGTACATAAACATAATCGTATGATCCAAAAAGCAAAAATATTTATTTTTTAACCAATGTTTTCTTTTCTTCATTTCTAAAAATCCTCTTGAGTGCTCTAAAACTGATGTTAGTGGGCATTCTTGCAGTGAAAGCAAGTCTTAACCACTGCCAGGGAAGTCCTCTTGTATAGTTCTAATTTAAATTGAAATGACCTTAGGGTTTAACCATTAGGATAATACCACTATTCCATTACTATTTTTTTTTTGGTCAAGTGGAATGTGGGATCTTAGTTCCCTGACCAGGGATCAAACCCAAACCCTCTGCAGTGGAAACACAGAGTCTTAACCACTGGACCACCAGGAAAGTTACTCCATTACTATTTTAATTTTTTTTTTTAAGGAATGGCTGCTGAAATTTAGTCAAATTCCTTTCAGCATCTGTTGATATGATCATATTTTTATTCCTTAATTTATTAATATAATGAATTATGTTAACACTCTCTATTAAACCAATTTTATGCTCCTGGAATAAACCCTACTTGGTTAAAATGTTAATATTCTTTTGATTCATCAATATATATTTTTTGATACTATTGAGATTTTGCATCTTTATAAATTAGTTTGCTTTTAATTTTTTAGTATCTTGATTAAGTTTTAATATTAATGAAACTACAAAAAGTTTACATAAATTGGAAATTCCACTTATCCTATGGTCTGGAATAGTTTATTTAAACAGTGGATTAATTTGCTCTTACTCTTCCTTTTTTCCTCAAACTCTTGAGTTTTTCTCTTTGTTTAAAGTGTAACTTTTTCCCCCCCGAGTCCTGCTTTTGAATTTATTCTTTCAACCAACTTGGCTTTCTCTTTCAATAAGTTATAGGATGCATGCTAGCTTCCTCTTTCTTTTTTTAAATAATGAAAGCATTTATGGCTTTACATTTTCCTCATTGTACAACTTCTGCTGAGTGTTACAGATTTGGGGGCCCCTGTGCTCCTGAAATCAAGGAGATAAGTTCTTAAAATTATTCTAAACCTTAGCAGAATAGGACTTGGGCTCTTTGAGTGTGAGGGCAGGGCCAAGTCTGCCACGGGTCCCCACAACATAGAACAATCCTGAGCATACAGTAAGGCATCAGTCAATGAATATCTGCTGGCTAGATTGTCAGGAGGGAATACAGCCAGAGGGAAGGAGGTGAGCAAGTAGGACCAGAGAGGTCAGGGACTCATTGGAAGTCACATAGCTTAGTAAAGCTGACCTGAAAACCCAGGACTAATAATTCTCAGGCCAGTAACCTATCAGAACACAAAGGGATTGGCAGAGCCAGAAAGGCTCGGCTTTGTGAAGGAGTAGAGCAGAAATAAAAAGACCTAAGGACACACTCTAGAGAAATGTGGAGTGTAGGGGGGTGCGGGACACGGGTCAGAAAGAGGCTCAAGGTGACCTGTCTACAGGAGTGAGGCGAGGGAATGAGTTTCAAGTGCTATGGTTTACCAAGAGCCTGGCTTGTGGGGAGAGATGGCAAAGTTAAAGATCTCGACAAGAGGTGGTTCTGGGTATACTGGGGAGTGTTTGGCATTCTCCAGCAAGGAAGAAAAAGGGTGGTTTCGAGGCCAGGGAGCTGGTGGCTTCACAGCTGTCTGGGATCCTCAGAGTAAGCCTGGGGATTCCCTCAGGGACTTTAAGCCAGGTTGAGGGAACAGTGGTCCTAGAAAGCCCCTCTGGACCTTACTCTGCTCTCTCCACCCCCAGGGAGGAGGCAGGATGAGCCGTGTCCCCAGTCTGGCCATCCTTCCAACATTGGCTCAGGCAGCAGTGGCGGGTGTGGGGTGATGGGGAGTCTGCCCCCAGCCCCCCTCCCTGGGAGCTGGCAGCCCTAAGGAACAGAACGGGTGGAGGGTGCAGGGCTCCCCAGGCTCGACTCTCCTCCCTACCCCAAGAAGCCCTTTGAAAGGTTTTCCTGGCAGAGTTTAAAGCTTCCATTCATTCAGCTGGCTGGCACAAGGCCCGGGTGAGGGGACGCCGGGAAGGTCCCAATCCCACGTCCCAGCCCTCACCTTAGCCACCCCCACTTCCCGGGGACCCAGTCTGGCAGGCCTTGTTCTCTCTCCTCACCCAATAGCACCCACCGTCCTTCTCCTTGAGAACCCAGGTATCCTGTCCCTTTCCTGGGGAGCAGATGGCCACCCCGGAGGCTCAGGCTGACTAAATCAGACATTTAAATCCCATAATCCTTGGTAAGGCTGAGAGGGGGCAGCAGCCCAATCCTAGAAGCAGAAGCAGAGACCTTGTGCCAGCCCTGGCAGGAGGGGAAGGGGGACAGTCGGTTCCCAAGTTATGAATGGAGGCACCCCTTCCCTTATTGTCATGCAGCCTGCAGACTGACCCAGTCTCCAGGCTTTGTTCTCCTCCAGGAAACCAGGCACTGGCGCCGCCTGCCGCCAATCCCCCCCACCCGCCAAAAAAAAAGTGCTCCCTGAAGACTCAGGTGGCTGCCTCCCAAACTCACCCCCTTAATTCACCCTTGCACTGGCCGCAATCTCTCAAGCCACACAGGTGGTAGCAAAATTTTATTGTAAAATAAGAAATTGATATAAAAAATGGGATATAAAAAGGGAAGAGGAGGGGTGCGGGTGACACATGCAGATGTGCCCTGCAGAGTACAGAAGAAATCTGCTGAAGCATTTGGGGGAAATCAAACAGGTACTGGCAGATATAGCAGGGATGGAAGCCACTGGGATCCAGGATAAGGTGAGCTTTCCCCTTCGGCGCTGAGGTTCACCAAGAGGTTAGGATCTGGCAGGGCCAGGAGAGAAGGGACTCGGAGACTTCTTCCCTTTAACCAGCCATCCAGTCAGGAACTGTCAAATCATCCACCCAGGGGGACAAAGAACCAGCACCCACAAAAGGCACTAAGTCCCAGACATCACGTAATCAAATGATGGTTTTGGGGCCAGACACACAGTATTTCATTAACCCTCACAACAAACCCCCCGTGAGGTAGGTATGATTATCAGTTTTTATAGATGCGAACAATGAAGTCAGGAGAAAAATGAAACAACTTAAGATAGCTTCCCTGGCTAGTATGGCAGAGAACTGAGTTTTCCAACCCAGTGTATGGCTGGTTATAAGATATTCCTCACACGCAGGAATACCTTCTGACCTCTCCCGAACGCTGCTCACAGTAAAAACCTTGAAAGCTAAGCTGGAAAGCGCCAGCACCCCCCAAATCCCCAGAAAACCATGAGTGCAGGCCCGCCTCTTTGGCAGAGCCGCAGGCTGAGTAGACGAAGAATCCCAGGGGGTTTCTAAGGCGCACCTGCACCAAGCAGAGGTCTAAGCACCTGAGTCTCAAAAAAAAACTCCAGAGAAGGGGCGGGGAGTGAGGGCGGGGATGTCAACCGGTGACAGGAAGCAGAAGGCGTCAGTCTGAGTCAGGCCCTTCTCTCTTGAACATTGGCTTTTTATGGCAGGAGGAAGAAGGCCCCTTCTTAGACTTCAGGTGGCTGTGAGGAGAGAGGGGAGGGGAGGAGATGACATCGTCTGAGTGAGAAGCTCTGGGCCCCTCTTCCTGGAGCTGAGCTTCAGAGTGCTTGAGGCGGGAGCAAGGAGAACTTATGTTAAAATGGTCGCCGCCAAGGGCAAGCATGCTGACTGAGCACCTTGGGGGTACTTGTGGGTATAAGCCTCTTAATCTTCCCTTACCCCAGTTGACACATGAGGAAACTGAGCCCGGGAGGGGAAGTAACAAGGCTAACATGACCCTTTAGTACTCTGCAAGGCTGAGCATCTGACTCCAAGGCCTGATATCCCATAGTTATCGGGTCTCTATTTGAGATCCTAGCTCTGAGAGTCTAGAGTTTGCTAGAATAGGCAAAGAAACATCCATGCCCCGGACCCTCGGAAGTAGGAAAGTGGAGGAAGCCTAAAGAATGTCTGGGCAGGGTTGGGACCCAGCGGCAGGGTATCAGCTGCCTTTTACCTTGAAGGCAGGACCAGAATGGAATAACATGGCTTTCTAACACAGGAAAGCAGCAGATGTATGTGTGTGTGTGTGTGTGCCTGGGCACTGGGGAAGACCTGGATCACTCACCTAGAGTGAGCCCTGTTTTCCCCTGGTTCCCTTCCAGCCTGAGCATCCATCAGCTCCAAGGCCTCATTCAGCTCTCGGAACATCTCAAAGCGTTTACGCCCACGAATCTATGGCAAGGAAGGAAGGGAACAAAGAAATTTTAGGCAAAGTCGCTACAAGAGCCAAGGGGCTTCCCCAGTAGCTCAGTGTTAAACATTCCATCTGCCAATACAGGAGACATGGGTTCAATCCCTGGGTGGGGAAGATCCCCTGGAGCAGGGAATGGCAACCCACTCCAGTATTCTTGCCTGGGAAATCCCATGGACGAGGAGCCTGGTGGGCTACAGTCCACAGGGTTGCAAAAGTTGGACATGACTGAGTGACTAAACACCACAGCCACCATCACTACCACCAGTGAATCATGGCCACGGACAGAGGAAAGGATGACTAGAAAAAATGGGCTTAATCTCACATCTGCTACATTTATATTTTTTCTTCCCTTATCCAACCCCATGGGGTGGGGGCGAGAGACCTCACCTCTCTCTCCCCCAGACTTGGTACCTGAAGACTGAAATATTCTCCATCCAGTGGTTTCTTCTTTTGCTGTGGAGAGGAGCTGGTGGTAGTAGGCAGTGCTGGGAAAGAGGCAAGGAAAGGTGAGAAAAGAGTGAATTGGGGGCAGAACTGCACACTTGCTGCCTCTTCTACCTCCTGCTCACCTCTCTTAGTGCTCCCAGGGGGTGGCTCGGGGCAAGACTGCCCCTTCTTGCGAAAATTTTCTTCCTCAGTGCGGCGGTCTCTCCCAGGACAGGCACAAACACGCACCTCAAAGCTGTTCCGTCCCAGCAGGTTACCACTACCAGGGGAAGAAGAGGGAAGCGGGAGGCAGTCAGGAAGGGGGACCCTGTCTCTGTGTTCTGTGAACCAGGCCCCACCTATTCCCAACCACCCCCATTCCAAGGGACGCCTGAGCTCCAGCTCCAGATTGAGAAGACCCTGGCAAGAGAGGTCCCAAAGCTGGAGAAAGGAGGGAGGGAGCAGCAGAGGAAGTCCACAAAGGGAATGCAGTGAGAGGGAACGATGGCTGGAAGTGTGGGAGAATGTGGTGAGGGGCAGGGTGCCGGGGACGGGCAGGCAGAGGTTAGGGAGCAAGCTAGCGTGGAGGGCAGTGCGTGGTCCCTACCGAGAGTCTTCCAGTGTGATGATGGTGAGGATGGGCCGCCGGTTCATGCCTCCCATGCAGGAGCTGTTACACATGAAGTTGTAGTGGATGGTGGTGCACTCAGAGTCGATCTGGGAGAGAGCACAGGCCCAGCGTGAGGCTACCCAGCCCTGGGGAGGCTGTCAGCCTCTGTGAGCCTGTCTCCTCAGCTATGGAATGGGGATAACCCATCTGCTCTGCACACCTCACAGGGCTGTGGGGGGTCAAGTTAGAAGAAAGCCCCCTCCCTCCCCCTAGGATGGTTACGGACAACTCCCCCCCCCCGGAGACCCCAGTTGCCAAACCAGACCTCTGGCGGCTCATAGGGCACCACCACACTGTGTCTAAAGGTGTTCCGGTCGTCCAAATACTCGGCGCGTAAATTCCCTTCCACTCGGATAAGGTGCTGAGGAGGGGCCAGACCTGAGAGCAATCAGGAAGGAATTAGGGGCTTGGGGGCTCTGGGTGCCAGGCCAGTCCCATCCACAGTCCCCGCCGCTCACCATCGCTATAGTCAGAGCAGCGCTCATGGTGGGGACAACGCCTCACAACCTCCGTCATGTGCTCCGACTTCTTGTAGATGGCCATGGCACGGACGCGGGTGCCAGGAGGGGGTGGCGAGTCAACCCACAGTTGCACCGGGCAGGTCTTGGCCAGCTGGCAGAACAGCTTGTTGAGGGAAGGGGAATACTGGAGGAGAAAGGAAGAATGAACGGAGGGTCAGGGGACAAGTACCCAAGGGTCAAATGTACAAACACCAAGTACCGACTGGAAGCCATGTCCCATGAAGGGAGGGGTAGCTAGAGATGGCAGGGTTGGGGGTGGGGGTCCACATCCCAGAAGTGTACTTCCAATAGCTACAGAATGAATGAGAGTGAAGAAAAAAGGAAAAAAGAAATGGCCTCATGACAGATACTGAGAATACGACGGGAAGGATGAACCCAAGGGTCAAGGGGGAAAATGCAACCTTAGGATGGTTGCAACCTCAGTCACAAACTACGTGAAATCTAAAAAGACCGACAAAAAGCCAAAGGCTGAAGTGGAACCCCAAACTTCTGAACAGAAAACCCCTAGGCTATATGGCCAGGCACCGATAGGAAAGCCGGCTCCCCAGAGCCACTGACCGTGCAGGTTACAGACTTGGCTGTTCCGGAATGCAGGAACCCTAGACGGAAACCGTAACTGCCAGGATAGGTCTTCTGGGAGGGGACAGAGGACGACAGGGGCCAGGAGGTGGCTGGTGCCAGCGTGGCTGGTGGCGGGGCAGCTGGGGCAGGAGGCTCTGGCACTTGGGGGGCTTCATTCGGACATTCATCCGTCCAGTTGGCAACACCTCCTGGGTACAATAGCAGTTCATCCACGGGTGCGGAGAGCTCCGACGACTACAGACGGGAGGAATACATTAGAAGGCCCAGTTCCCATCCTCTAGCCCCGCAGCCCCCAGGTCCCGCCTGTGCCCCAGGCCTTACCAGAAGGTTGTTTTCAGGAAGTCTGAAAGAAAGGAGTAGAAAGTCAGGATTGGCTTTTGTTTCTCACAGGCCTCTACTAGGGGGCTGGGGACTGGGGTGGGGCAAGGTTATTGGAGGCTGAGCAGTGAACCTGCCCTCCCTCCAGACCTCCACTTACAGGTTCCACAAGTCAGAAAATGTCTCCTGACTCAGAGGGGGCTCCACGCTGAGTTCTGTCTGTGACTCTTCCATTGTAGCTCCCTGGAAGGTTGTGTGGCCGCTGGAGGGGGGAAAAGTGAGGATCCAGCCTGAGACACACCCAACCCTGGGTCACCCAGCCAGGAGGCAGGAGGGAGCCCTCCGCCTAATCGGGAAGCTGAGGATCTGCTGAGGGGTGGGGGAAGTGCCTGCCCCACCCCTCAGCAGTCTTATCACACACTTCCTCGAGGGATAAAGGGAACCAGAGAGGGACTTCCAACCTTCCCATCACTGAATCCACAAGCCTTCCTCAGTGTATACATATTTCTGCCCTCCTTTGCAGTAATAAGGATGAAGTAACTCTCGGCTCATTTCCTCCACCCCCACCCCTCCACTTGCTCCCTTGGGATGGTTCCTTAGCCTGGCTTACAAATCCCTCAGGGCCCAACCCCTGCTCACCTCTGACCTCACCTCTTGGCACCCTCCCCCTTATCTGGCTTCCCTGGTGGCTCAATGCGGGAGACCCGGGTTCTATCGCTGGGTCGGGAAGATACCCTGGAGAAGGAAATAGCAACCCACTCCAGTACTCTTGCCTGGAAAATCCCATGGGCAGAGGAGCCTGGTAGGTTTCGGTCCATGGGGTCACAGAGTCGGACACAACTGAGCGACTTCACTTTCCTTTTCTGATGCTCACCAGACACTCCCAGTTCACTGAACTGGGGACCCTGGGCCCTGCATCCCTACAGGGTAACCTCCTTCTCACCGACCTCATCATGAATGTTGCACCTTAGCAGGGATGTTTCCCCGGACTTCTCCATCACAGCCAGCCAGCCAAACCCTGTCACCTTATTTTAATTCAGGTCACCCTATTTAATTCTCATGGTACTTACACTATCTGTTACCTTTCCCTGCTCATTTTGCCTGTTTCCTCTATTGGAATATAAACGTCTTCAGGGTAGGGAAGTTGTCTTGCTCGCCAGTTACTAGCATAATGGCTTGCACCTGATTGGGCTCAATAACTAGGGTGAATAAGTGAATCCTCGTGCCCAGGCTATAAGCTGGTTATGAGCAGTCAAGGGAGCAAGAGGGATAGGGGGGTGGCCGTGGTCTGGGCCAGGACCCTGTCACCACCATCTCATCTCCCAGGCTAGCTTTCAAATAGTTTCAACATGCCATCTTTCTTGATGCCAAATTTGTCATCAGCTTTGCTCAGAACCATGCCCACTGATGAAAGTCCATGTTCACTACACTTTTCTTCTGTGTCCATGGTAATGACAACCCCCTCCAAGCAAGCAGCTCTTGCGGGCTTCTCTGGTGGCTCAGATGGTAAAGAATCTGCCTACGATGTGGGAGACCTAGGTTCAATCCCTGGGTTTGGAAGATCCCCTGGAGGAGGGCACAGCAACCCACTCCAGTATTCTTGCCTGGAGAATCCCCATGGACAGAGGAGCCTGACGGGCTATAGTTGGAAACAACTGAGTGACTAAGCACACGCACACATACAAAGGTTCACCTGCACCTTTCCGTTGATATAGGGTCTGCGCTCTTATGTAGAGTGTGCAAAATCATTTCACATGGGGTATCTTGTTGTTGTTGTTCTGTAGCTAAGTCGTGTCCGACTCTTTGAGACTTCATGAACTGCTGCACACCAGGTTTCACTGTCCTTCACTATCTCCTGGAGTTGGGTTATCTTACTTGTCCGGATAACCACACCTGCCTCTTGACAGGTGAGAACGTCTTAGAGAGGTTAAGTGATCCGCCCACAATACATAAAGGTGAGTGAACGAGCTTTTATGAAAAATGACTGTTTGAAGGTCTAGGATTAAGATGCTTACTTCATTACAGACTACCCTGCAGAGCTGTCTTTCGTAATCGGTTAAGTCTGGAGGAGAAGATTTTTAGCTGATGAAAGTCCGCCAACTGAGAGGTTGGCAAAAGGCCACTTATCATAGCTCCCAAAGGTGATGGGGGATGGACTCTGCGCCTGGATGAAGGCAAGAGGGGACAGCAGTGGGATGCCAAACGTTTGCCATGGGGGAAAGGACCAGGGTTTCCCCTAGACTGATGATTAAAATAACTTTTGAGACTTTTATGGAAGGGAAGCTGTTTATGTAGAGATGGGGCGCAGAAATCAAAAAGCCCTGGGTTTGATGGTGTATCGCCAGTTAAATTTGCTGCATGACCGCACTCATCTTAAAGCTCCCAGGGCAAATGTGGCAGAGTATGGGCTCTGGAGGCAGATAGGCTAGGCCTGCGTCCCAAGCCACCATCTAATAACTGTTTAACTTTGGGAGGTTGCTGAACCTCTCTGTGCTTCCTTGTCCTTTGCTATAAAATAGTATCCCACTGATTATGTGAAATATAGAGTTGAGAAAAGCACATAGCAAGAGCTCAATAAATGCTTCTCTTTATATGGTGATCCCAATTTTACTTGTTCTATATTATTGCTGGAGAGCTTTGTGACTGGGAGGGGGTGGGGCCTTTATGGTCCTGCTGGGATATTTGCTAGTTCACCCCCTTCAGGCAACTGTGTTCAGTAAACAGGTTGGGAGGGGCTGTTCTGGGAGCGTGGGCCAAGGTCTCAGTCCCACTAGGAGAGGGACAGCCCCGTGGACCTAGGAGGTCTCCCTCTCTCTGTCCTTGGTAGCAACTGAATTCTCATTTTCTTTCTCTAGGAAACCTGTTCAGAGCAGGTACTTCCCTCGGGTGTGAACATCAGGGGGTCATGACACTAAATTGTCAGAGGCTGAACCAGACCCTCTAGATGGCTGGGGAGGCAGAGCCTTTCCGAAGCAGCCCCCTGGGAAGGCAGTAAACTCAGCTGGGACTCAAAAGGAGAGGCAGGCCAATCACTATCCTAACAACGGCTGCTGTTATATAGACCTTATCGGATCCACTGCTTTCAGTGGCTTATCTCAGTAATCCTCTCAAAAAGCAAGTAAGGTAGGTACTATCATCAGAGGAGAGAACAAGGTTAAAGGAATTACCCAGGCTCAGAAAGCTCTCCAGGGTCAGGGCCAGGGATTTGAACACAGGCTGTCTGAAGCCACACCCAAGCTCTAAATAATTATGCTCTGGCTTCTCCCAGGGCCTGATGTTTGAAAAAAAAAAAAAAAAAAAATCTTTTTTTTTGGCTGGAAGCTGTGTGATTGAAAAAAATTGATTCTGGGAAGAAATAAGGGAGCATCTGGTAAAACTGAAAACCATACCTCTTACTACTTAGCAAAACTGTTTCTTGGTGGACGTCCTAGAAAAATGGTTGCTAGGGGGCAATAGAAGGAATCTTGCACAAAAATGTTCATGACGTTGTTCCTAGTAGTCAGTGACAAGAAACAACCTTGGTATCCATCAATAAGGAATAGGTAAGTGAAATGTGGTGTATTCATTACAGTGGTTTAGGGAAATGAATTTTATGTGTATATGTAACCTATTACAGTTCAGAAACATAGTAGGTGAAAATACAATTTGCAAGAAAAAACAAAACACAGTAATTTAGTCTATGGAAATCAAACACATAAAATGATTGTTTATTTCTTATAAACATATGTATATAAAAGCATGAAAGGCAAGAAGACTACAAATTCACAAAATCTTTAATAAGTGATGATGTTCTCAGGGAGAGGGGATGTATGCTTAGGGTATTGGGGGTAGTAGAGTCAAAGGGGTTTTAGTTTTTCTTACCCCCTTTGGCTGTGCCTTGAAGCTTGTGGGATCTTAGTTCCCCAACCTGGGATTGAACCTGGGCCCTGGAAGCGGAATAGCCAGGGAATTCCTGGTTTTAGCTTTATTAACAAAGAAAAAAATTCTAAAGGTGGTATCTATACATTACTTGTGTAATTAAAATAAAATAGAGACAAAAATAAGACAAAATGTTGTTAATTATTTGGTGGAAATGGGTTATGTTACTCTTGTACCTGTCTGTACTTTTCCAAAATAAAAACATCGAGAAAAAAAAAATTACGGAAATTTTAATCAGATTAAAAAAGTAAACAGAGTAATGCCCTCCCAAGTACCCATCACTCAGCTTCAAGAATAATCAAGCATTTTGCCTTTATCGTCTCACCTATACCTCTAGTCACTCCCCACAACCCCACAAATGTTTTTGAGGTGAAACTTACATAGGTTGAAATGGCATCATACTATTTTGATCACAAAATCTGACAAACTTTGATAAAGCTCTGTAACCTGCCCATACATCATCTACAAAAATACTGTGTTCTCTTCTGAAAGTTTTATGTGTAGGCTTATTAACCATGTCAAATTTACTGTTGTGTATGGTGAGAGGTGGGGGCCAAAATCCATTTTTCTGCTCCAGTTGTTTCAGCACCATTTGTTGAGACTTTCCTCTCCCCACTGATTCACTCTGGTACCTTCGCAGAAAATCATTTGACTACATTTATGTGTCTTTTCTCAGACTCTATTCATTGATTGTTGTTCTACTGTAACTTTATTGTTTTTTAAAGTTTTATTATTGGAGTCCTGGGGCTTCCCAGGTGACACCAGGGGTAAAAAAATCTGCCTGACAATGCAGGAGACACAAGAAATGTGGGTTCGGTTCATGGGTTGGGAAGATCCTCTGGAGGAGGAAATGGCAACCCATTTGAGTCTTGCCTGGAAAATGTACAGAGCTTGGCAGGCTCCATCCAGTCCATAGAGTTGCAAAGAGTTGGGACACAACTGACCATACATATATTGGAGTATAATTGCTTTACAATGTTGTGTTAGTTTCTGTTGTACAACCAAGTCCTACTGTAACTTTACAGTAATCTTGAAATCAGGTATTTTAAGGCCTCCAACTTGTACCAATGTATTATTTCAGAATCAGCTTGTCAGTTTCTACATTAAATCATTGAGTTTAATCTTTCTGAAAAGTACCAACACCTTAATACCATCGAGTGTTCCATTTCAAGAATATGCTAAAATTTCCTTAAATTCTCTCAGCAGTATTTCGTAGTTTTCGATATAGAGCTCTTGTCCATCTTTTGTTAAATTTATCCCTGAGCATGCCATGTTTTTCACCATGGCTTCTCAGGTGGCTCAGTGGTAAAGAATCCACCTGCCAATACAAGAGACACAGGTTTGATCTCTGGGTCAGGAAGATCCTTTGGAAAAGGAAATGGCAACCCACTCCAGTATCCTTGTTTGGAAAAACCCATGGACAGAGGAGCTTGGTGGGCTATAGTCCATGGGGTTGCAAAGAGTCAGACATGACTTAACACATGTCATGTTTTTGAGCTTAGATTCAAGGTTGCTATTATATAAAAATACAATGTATGTATATTGCCTTTGAAAGTTGTAACTTGCTTTTAGTTTTAGTTTTCACTTGTTAGTTCTCATAGTGTGAAAATGAATTTTCTATTAGGACTTTTGGTATACACAGTCATACCATCTGTTAATAAAGCCATTTTATTTCTTCTTTTCCAACTGTTATGTATATATTACAGCATTAGGCTGGCCTTTTAAAATGAATTAGGCAATGTTACCACCTCTCTATTCTGAAAGAGTTTATGTGAGATTGGTATTGTTTCTTTCTCAACTTTTTGAATTGACGAACAAAGGAGACAGATAGGAAGTAGCACTCAGACAGCAGATCTAAACCCAAATGCTAACAATAATTGCATTAAATGTAAATAGACCAAGCACTCCAATTAAAGCAGTTCAGTGGGGAAAGGAAGGCTATTTCAACAAGTAGAGCTAGAACAACTGGCTATTCATAAGAAAAAATAAAACAGAACCTTGAACTCACAGCATGAAAAAAATTATTTCTTGACTAATAAATTATGGCTCACAGACTTAAGTGTTAAATCTAAAACTAGAAAGATTCTCGAAGAAAATATATGAGAAATTATAAGAAAATATCTTCATGGCCTTGGGGTAAGATCTCCTAAACAGGTCAAAGCAACCACTGAAAAGAAAAATGAATCTTCTTCTCCTTGTAAGACCTGTTAGACAAGCAAGAGGTCAGGAGAAAACACATGTATCTGACAAAGGATACACATTATTCTTGTCCAGAATATACAAATGACTCGAACACCTCAAGGACACAAAAAGCAAAAGAACCAATTTTTAAAATGGGGAAAACACTTGAACAGTCTCTTTATATCTGACACAGAAATGGCCAGTAAGCACATGCAAACTGTTGGAACATACTTAACAAAGAATTGCAAACTAAAAACCACATTGATATGCCACATTAGAAAGCCTGACAAACCAAATCCTGAGACAGGATATATCTTGCTGGTGGGAGTGCAAAACAGTACAACCACTTTGAATAACTAGAACTTTTTAATATAATTAAAAAATATAAACTCCTTACTCTATGATCCAGCAATTCTACTCCTAAGTAAGTATCCAAAAACATAACTACAAAACTAATTTTAAGAATGTTAATAGCAGCTTTATTCAAAATAATCTTAAATGTGAAGCAACTCAAAGGCCATCAAAAGGAGAATGGATAAACAATCAATGGTTTATTTATTCAGTGGAATATACTAAAATATAAAGAAACAAAGTATTGATACGCTGATACATGCAATAAAATGGGTGAATTTCACAGACGGAAATAAGCTTGACACAAAGGAGCACAAACTATATGATTCCATTCATAAGAAGTTCTCCAACAGGCAGAACAAATCCACGGTGACACAAATCAAAATAAAGGCGGTGGGTGTAAATGCTACCCCTAACATAGAAAAAAGCACGTAAGTACCGCGCAGTGTCAGGTTCGTAGCAGGTGCGTGGTAGGTGACCGCGCCCTAAACAGTGAAGATGCCGGGAAAATTGGTACGGGTATAACTCCTAGGTTGGTCCACCGCCTCCCGCGGGCAAAACCAGTCGAGACTGGAGGGCAGCTTCGAAGACCTCGGCCCCGCCCCTCTCCAAGCCCCGCCCCTTCCGCTTCACGACGTTCACTCTGCGTCCGAGAATGGTTCAGCCCAAACCCAGATACAGTTGTTTCTCCGCCGCAAAAAATGACCCATCGTTAGTCTTCTATCGTTTAATTCTCAAATGTGTCCACTCTCGAAATACCCAGGGTCTGCCCTCTGACACTAAAAAAAAAAAAAAAAAAATCCCCAAACCTTCCACGCAATGGAAGCGTCCTCCTGGCTAGCGGTCGATCGGGATGGAGCACACCATTCAAAGAGGGGGAGGAATTGAGGTTTGCATCAAAACGAATACCTTTTCCTTTCCAAAAGCGGTAGCTAACCAGGCTAGGAGGGGGGAAAAAGTAGAGGGGTTAGCAGCCTCCTTACACAAGCAATGGGAACCAGTATAAAAGACCTTTTCTCTTTCTGCTTCCCTCACGTCCAGTGAATAGTGGGCTGCTCCGATAAAGAGAAACCGGAAATGCTCCCGCAGAGGTAGAAATGTAAATGTAGAGCCAAACAATAACAGGGCTCCCGGGCCTCTGAGGCCCGGCTAGTCCTGCAGGGCTTAGCGGGCAATAATCTCGTTTAGCGCGTCCCCCTTCCACGACTGACAGCCTTTAACCGGATTTTTTCCATCTAGCGGAGCTGAGAGCCAGTGGGAAAGATTACTCCAGGAAGGACAAAGGTCCGGAAGTTATGGGACCTTAGCAGTTTGGACTTCCCGGATCACCCCGAACCACTTCGGAATGGAGCCCGAGGTTCCACTGGGATGCTGCACGTTCTAGAATCCTGAGCCATGAATCCCCGAAGTTTCGAGATCCGAAAGTCCCAGCCCCTGATGCTTTGTGCATCTTATTTCGGAGCTCCTCCCCCCCAACACACACACACCGGGATGGAGTTAGTGGTGGTGGGGAAGAACCCCTTAGGCCAGCTCAAGGTTCCCCAAAGCCCCACTCCCCCGCCCAAGTGTTCAGCTTCGAGTTCGGCCGGTCTTAACATCCCAATCATCTACACTCGGGCCTCTTCTAACATTGCATTCCTGTTGGTGCCGCTAGCCAAGACCCCCGCCCTCCCTGCCGCTAATCGCAAACCCCCCAATAACCGCCCCCCAGCCCTTTATTCCCCCGAACTGAAAATACAAGGAGCCAAGAGCACGTGACTCATAGAGGACTCATCAGTCTCAGTCAAGAGCTTACCCGAAGCTCAGGGAGAGGTGTCACCGTCCTGGGATGCACGCTCCGAGGTCAGACGCTAGATGACCCCGGAGGCCAGCGGCCACCTGCGGCCAGAATGGTGGCTCTGGACTTTTGAAGAGCTCAAAACTTTTAGCGCCAGTCCGGAGCACGTGGGAGGGGAAAATCCCAATCCCAGCAACCCTCGCGAGGCTTCTGGCACAAAGCTGGACAGTCGCCATGACAAGTAAGGGCAAGCAATTCCCCTGCGGGCGGAGGCGAGGAGAAAAGAGAGTAGGAGAGGAGGGTTTGGGGAAAGTCAGGATTGTCGCCATATTGGTAGTGTAGCTAGTGACCGTTTGGATTGGGGAAGTTCGACAAGCGAAAACCGTAACGGCCGAATTGGTGAAAACCATTTTGGAAGACTTCTGCCATTGTTTCATATATGGTGAAAGGAAGAAGGACTTTGCACTTGTCATTCTCTGCCTGGAACACTCCTCTCCTAGATAGCTGGATAGTTTTTACTCATCAACTAAAATGTCAACTTTTAGGAAGGCCTTCCATAATGTCTCTAACGTATACCTCTATACGCGCTATATTACACCATCTTAATTATCTTCACACCCTTGTCACTTTCTGAACTGAAGTATTCCTTGCCTTCAATACAGAGCAACCTAAGACTTAGAAGGGCAGAGACCTTGTCTACAATATTATTGATTGTTGTTTCCCAGTACCTACTACAGTACTGGGTAGCAAGTAAGAGTTCAATAATAAATATTTATTGAATGAATGAAAAGAGACGGAGGTCTGAAAAATTTAGCTAATGAGATGCAAAAGAGGCGCAAAACCTGTAACATCGAATACAGCTTTGGCGCCCTCTGCCGGTTGGGGAGGGGAGTAGGTGCTTTAAGAACGATCGCCGAAGACCGCAGGGGGAGCTCAAGCACTTTCCGTCGAGGCAGAAGCTTTCGGACTACAGCTCCCAGCAGCCACTTCAAACTTCCCAGAGCCCCAGGGCACGATTACCTGTGACCTGTTACGTTCCTACCCCGTCCCTCCCTTGGGTTGCGCGCGAAGTCTGATCAGGGATGCGGAGGTCCAATGGAAAGGTGGATCCAAATCCCGCGAGAACTGGTGGCAAGTAGCTACCAACTAGGCTTAGGAAAGCTGTTTACTCGTTGGGCCTTGTGCCTCCTCCCGGGAGGAGGAAGACACTGGAGTATTTCTCCAGCTCTGCATCTTAATCCGTGCGAACTTTGAAGTGGTCTCGGCTGTTCCGCGGGCCTGGCTCCTGGTAGCTGAAGGGAAGAGGGCTGCCTGGCCGCGGCCAATGTCTGCCGCGCTTCCTCTGCTGTATGAAGACACCCGAGGCTCCATTAGTTCCAGACCGCCTTCCTTCAGACCAGGCCCCAGCTCCAGCCCGTCTCTCTCCTCAGCCTTCCCCGATGGATAAAAATACGGATCCTGAACTGATGCCACCGCCACGCAATGGGGATGATCCGCCCCAGGTGTCGTCAGATCCCATGGCTGGCCTAGCTCTGTCCCAGGAGCTGGAGGAGGGGGTCCCAGCTTCTCTCTCCACTCCCCTGGAAACAGGGTTTGGTCCTCCTAGGGAGTTGAGCAGTCGAGTCGAGGAGAAAGAACTTTCTGTAAATGTGAGCCTTCCTGCAGAAGAAACAAACAGGCCAGAGTTGGGGCCCGGAGAAGACGTGGAAGGTGTGTCTGAAGAACTCACTCCAGAGGATGAGGGATACACGTAAGTGGTGCTAGCGGTTGGCTCAGGAATCTGAGGAGATTGGAAGTGTGAGGTAATCTCATAGGCCAGTCCTCAGCCCCACTTCTCCAGGCCCATTTCCACTTCGCTTTGGCGACCCAGGTTTGTTGTCCACCCCCCATCTTCCTTACAGCATTTGGAACTACAACTTCTCCCAGGTACCTCGCTTTATCAGTGGTTCCTGGTCAGAGTTCATCTCCCAACCTGAAAACTTCTTGAAAGGCTGTAAGTGGTAAGTAAGGATAGTGGGGCAGGGAGAAAACCACGCCCAGGATTTCCACCTTAAAACAGCCCAGTTATCTGGGAGAAGGATCTACCGTGGTGGGAAAAGGAGTAAGAATTCCTCCTGGCCTGAGCTTCAGTTGCATTTAGGATTGTGTGTCTTCTCTCCTCAAGGTCCTAGGGGTGTTTATCTATCCCAGAGGTCAGCTCAGCCCTAGCCCTGCACTTGGAAAATCTAGGTCTGTCCAGCTTTCTAACTCTTTCATCCCCCTAGGGCCCCTGATGGTTCCTGCATCTTGACCAATAGTGCTGATAATATTCTGCGGATTTATAACCTGCCCCCAGAGCTGTACAATGAGGGGGAGCAACTGGAATATGCGGAAATGGTAAGGGCAGGGGCTAAGAGCTAACTCTGCCCCTTCATCAGACATTGCACATTTAAGGCCTTCCTGTAGATGGAGAAAGAACAGTCCATGTGTTTCCTGTTCTCAGGCAGGACACTTCTTTGCCATGAGCTTCCACAAGTAATATTTCTATCCTGAATTCCGAAGTCACTTAAAGAGATGTTTGTCCTTCTTTAGTTAAGAATATGTGTTTCCTGTAAAAGAGTAGTGGCTTTCTCACTGGGTTTTAGTTGACTTACAGAGATGTGTTGAATGACCACCAGTAGTCACTTACTGTGTTTGGTATTGGGATAAAATGATGAATGAGACAGATAAAGAGCTGGTGTGTTTTTTTTGTGTGGGAGACAGACAACAAACATGTAAACCAATAAATGATGAAGTTCTTTACAGATGATAACAAATCTATGAAGGAAATAAATAAATGCTATGAAAGAAATAAACAGAACAAAGAGAGACTAACGAGGATTATGCTTTATTTTTACCTATTTGTATTTTTGAATAGTGTCATTTTATTTACCTATTTATATATTTAAACCTTATTTATTTATTTGGCTGTGCCAGGTCTTAGTTGTGGCATGAAGGATCTTTTAAGTGTGGCATGTGGGATCTAGTTCCCTGACCAGGGATTGAACCCGGGCCCCCTGCATTGGGAGCTCAGAGTTTTAGCCACTGGACCACCAGGGAAGTCCCGAGGATGCTGCTTTAGATTAAAAAAAAAAGATCAGGGGAGGGGCTCTCTGAAGAAGAGGCATTTGAGCTGATATCTGAAGGATGACAAGATCAGTTATGTGAAGTTTTCCAAGAAGAGGCAAAATGCTATTATACAAAGACCTAGATCTGGGAAAGAGCCTTGTGTGTTCATGCAACAGAAAGCAAGCCAGTGCACCTGGACCAAGGCCAGTGAGGAGGAAAGCGTGGTGAGGATGGCAAGGTGGCTGGTAGCCACATCTTGTGGGTAGGGCATTTGGAGTGTTTTGAGGAAGCCGTGGGAGAGATTAAAAGAGAGGAGTGAAATGATGGCTGAAATCTAGAGAATAGATTGTGAGTGAGCAAGAGTGGAGGTTCATCTGGATGTGTATCCCACAGTCTAGGTAAAAAATGATGTTGGCTTGTGCTAATGTGGTATCAGGAGAGGTAGAGGTGGGTGGATTTGAAGTATATTTCTTAGAACTTGGAAGTCAATTGAGTGGATGGGGATACAGTTTACTGAGGATATGAAGAGGTGTTGGGACAGAAGTAAGGGGTTTTAGGTACTTTAAATGTGAAATGTAAACCTAAGGAGAGACTGGAGAAGGGTGCTGGGGATATACTTTGAAAGTGGGAGAGCATGTTGATGGTATTTTGGAATTGAGACTGGAGTCAATCTCAAGAGAGAGTGGAGATGGAGAAGAAGACTCATGGAGCGCTCTGGCACATGGAGATGGGTACAGGAGAAGTTACAAAAGTGGAGGCCAAAATCACGTCTAATGATTCTGATCATATCTAACCATGTTGAGAGTGAGGGCAGATTTAGAGAATGACCCAAGTAAACGTTAGTGACTTTAAGAAGAGCACTTTCAGAGAAATGTTGGAGGCAGGAGCCGATTGTAGGGGGGTGGAAAAGAGAAGTGTTTGAAAGTGTTTCCTTGTGAAAGGGAGCTAAGAAACGGAATGGTGACCAGAGGGAATGTGGGGTCAAAGAAAGGTTAACAAGATGCTTCTGTGAGGTCAGGAATAACCAGTAGAGAGGGAGGAATCGCTGCTGTAAGAGAGGGCTGTATGTGACAAAGTCCGTGCATGACTGGGAGAAGACAGGATCCAGAGCACATTAAAGGACTAGACTTTGACAGGCACAGAATCCTCGCTCGCTGTGGGAAGAAAGGCAAAGGGTGTGTTCAGAGGCAGTTGTTTGGTCATGGAAAGATTTGGGTATCTTGGTCTCTTGGCTTCTTAGGGAAGCATAACGGGAGGTTATCAGCTGAAGGAAGGGGGCTGTAGGGAGACAGCAGAAGGTTGAAATGATCATTCCCCGGGGAGTAGAAAATCAAAACCACCAAGGAATGCTCGGTGTAGAGTAACATTGCTCCCCCCGCCGCCCCGCTCAGTTGTGTCCGCTCAGTCTTTGAGACCCCATAGACTATACAGTCCATGGAATTCTCCAGGCCAGAGTACTGGAGTGGGTAGCCTTTCCCTTCTCCAGGGGATCTTCCCAACCCAGGGATCGAACCCGGGTCTCTGGCATTGCAGGCGGATACTTTACCAGCTGAGCCACAAGGGAAGCCCAGCATTGCTCTTCTTTGCTCAGTGCCTGCTAGATATTTGTTATCCTTCATTGAAAGTGAGACCAGTTAGTGTGGTTGTGCATCTTTCCGCAGTAAGTTGACTATAGTTTCTCTGTTTGTAAAATGAGGATGATAATAATAGCACCCACTTCATAGAGTTGTGGTGAGAATTAAAAGAATTAGGGTAAAGTGCTTAAAATACTGCCTGGCATGTAGTCAGTGTTCAATACACACTCGTAGTTCTTGTTGTTAGTTGAGTGCAAGCATGGTCTAGGAGGAATAGGAGGTCTGGCTGGGGTTTGTCATGAGAGAAAGACCAGGGGTGTTTCGAGTGTGTCTGCTGGGGTACCCCTGTCATGGTTGACCAGCATGTAAGGTGGGTATGGAAATGGGTTGTAAATGGGTTTCTGATGAAGCTGAACAGTTATTGTGGTAGAAATTCAGGGAGCTGAATGGGTTGGATTTCCCCCCGCCCCCGCAACCCAGGCCCTCCCTTGGCAGTGAAAGCATGGAGTCCTAACCCCTAGACCGGTGGGGTGTCCCTGGATGGGTTGGAGATGATGGTCAGAGATTGTGGTGATGGCTCAGTTGTGGGTGTGGGCAGCTGGTCCAGAGTGGAGATGGTGGCCATGGGTGCTGAGGAAGTCAAGGAATGGCAGAGGCCAGGATGTTGGGCATTTTTATTCATTCTTTCATTGACTGATTCATTCAACAAATATTGAGCACAGTCTACATGCCAGGCCTGTAGGTCAGTGAGAGTGCAGGTCTTGTGAAAGAAGGGTGCCCTGTTCCAGGGATGGTCCTGAACGCCTGCCTATCCTGCATCTCTGTGAACTCAAGAGACTGCAGACATGGGAGTTCTTTGTGCAAGCTGTAAGGCACACCTCGCCCTGGTTCCCGGAACAGAAACCAGTGGTGTCCAGAAACCAGGACCAGGTGGGCATGGTGCAGCCAGTCTGAAAGAGTTCAGGAGCAGGGATAATTAGAGGAGGCTGGAAATATGAGAGAGCAAATGTTTATTGCACACACTTGTTTTAGAGAAATGAGAATGGTACAAAGGGGGAAAAGTCATTGTTTTCCACCGCTCTACAAAATTCAGCCCTTTATGTTTTTATACATTCTTTCTAGTTGTTATTGTTCAGTCGCTCAGTCGTGTCCAACTCTGCAATCGCATGAAGCCAGGCACGCCAGGCTTCCCTGTCCTTCAGCATCTCCTGGAGTTTGCTCAAACTCATGTCCATTGAGTTGGTGATCCCATCCAACCATCTCATCCTCTGTCGTCCCCTTTTCCTCCTGCCTTCAATCTTTCCCAGCATCAAGGTCTTTTCCAGTGAGTCAGCTGTTCACATCAGGTGGCCACCATATTAAGAGCTTCAGCTTCAGCATCAGTCCTTCCAATAAATATTTAGGGTTGATTTCCTTCAGGATTGACTTGTTTGATCTCCTTACTGTTCAGGGACTCTCAAGAGTCTTCTCCAACACCACAGTTCGAAGGCCTTAGTTCTTCGGTGCTTGGCCTTTTTTATTGTCCAGCTCCTGCATCTATACGTAACTACTGGAAAAACCATAGCTTTGGCTACACAAATCTTTGTAGGCAAAGTAATGTCTCTGCATTTTAATACACTGTCTGGGTTTGTCTTTGGTTTTCTGTCATTGTCATTCTTCCTAAGCTCTGTCCAAATATTGAAGCTTTCTATGTGGTTGTAATACTATGGTAGATGGTTTTGTACACTATTACTTTTAACAATCGTATCATAAATGTTTTTTGTGGTCCTCCAGTCTTTGTGGTTATCATGCTTAATGGTTTATGATATTGCATTGAATACTTATGATAGTTTTCTTAACTGTTCCTCTGTTTTGAACTTTTGGATTGTTTTCAGGATTTTTTTATATCATAAGTTATTTTTCAGTGAACATCTCCATGTGTTTTGATGGAGATTCTTCAGAGAAACAGAGAAGTTTTATAAGTAAGAAATACCCTAGGTCGGAGAGTATCAATGTTTTTTTTTAGTGTCTTGTAATACCAATAATCAGTTTGTTTTCCAAAGCTCTTTATGCTGTTTATTCTTTTTATTATTATTACTGGTGTTGGCAAGATGAGTATACCAATTCTTCACAGCCTCACTCATTAGGTATTTTCTTTTTTAAGTCTGTATTTAATTTGCTGCATTATTGTTTCTGTTTCATGTTTTGGTGTTTTGGCCTTGAGGCATGGTATTTTCATTTTTAATGTCTGAAAGTTTGGTGTGGAAATGGATAACATTTATGTAGTGGGGAAATTGGGGAAGAGTTTTGGGGGTATTTTTGTACATCTGTGTACTGCTTCTTCTCAACATACTTTCCCAACTCATCCCCTCCTTTTTCTACCTTTTCACAGAGCTTTCTGAAACTCCTATTTCTAAGTCCCCACCTCTTCCCTGAGTACTCTGCCTACCCTGTGGCTCTTGCCTGAGGCCTTCCCTTTCCTGTACCTTCTCTAGGGGAGACTGTGCAACCTCTGTGTCCTGCATATCTCAGGTTGGGGAGGGGGTGTCCTATTCTCAAATGCTATATCCAGACTATTGCTCTTTTGCTTTGTAAAAACTTTTCCTTTGGGGCTTAGGCTGTCTGATTCTCCCTAACTTGCTGAGTACCTTGGCACCTCAACTCTCCTGTGCATGCCAAGTCCTTCCACCATCTTGGTGACCTTAGGTATCCAAGCCAGAAACCAGGGTCTCACCCTTTAATCGCCCTCTCCTAACCCCCACATCCAGCTAATTACCAAAACCCATCAAGTCCACCTGAAGTGGATCTAATTTCTCCACTTCACTCTGTTTTAATTCAAGGTGCTATTATTTGGGGCCTTATGTTATTGGGACAGTCTTCTGTTTCCATTTTCCCATTAAAACATTTGACTGCTGATTGTGCTGATTCCCCAGTAGGTGTTGGGGAAACAGTGATAAGTAAGACAGACATGATTCCTGCCTTTTGCAGAGTGGAGGCACAGAGGGCATTTGGAACATGGTTCAGGGAGAGGCTTCCCATGGGGAGAAGTGTCTGAGAGACCCAGAGGATGGCTAGGATTTTGCCAGGAAGAGTTGTTGGGGGATATGAGGGAAGGCTGTTCCAGACTTGGAGTCTAGTGTGTGTGAAAGCCTGCAGCCCAGGAGTGCAGTGAGTTGGCACCTTCTCAGAGCTGGGAGTCAGGATGGTGAGGTGTGGAGATGTTACAGGAAAGAAGGCAGGGGTGAGGGATGAGCCTGGAGAGGTGGGTGTGGGGTAGATGCCTGGTAAGGGAAGGCTTCCTAGAAGATTGGGTTTTATACTGAGGGTTATGGAGAAGCATTGCAATGTTTTGAGCAGGAGAATGATGTGGTACTAGAGTCCAGGGCCTCAGTGTGGCTGCAGAGTGGAAAACTGAGTGGCAGGTTAGAGTATGGGGAGGAAGGAGGCCAGGGCATGTATAGAAACACTGGCAAGAAGGTAGTGGCTACACGTGGAATCGAAGGTAAGGAGACACGTTCAAGCGAACCAAGGAGGTGGAATTGGCAAACTCTGACCTTGGGTTGGACCAGGAGAGGAAAGGGCGTGAAGAGAGTAGTAGTCAGGGTCCTCTGACTTCAGGTTTGAGAACTGGGTAGAGAGCCCAGGAGGAGCAGCAGATTCAGAGGCAGCAGAGGCTGGGTCTGTCCCGGCTAAACTGAGTTTGAGGAGCCTGTGCGATGCCCTAGTGGAACTTTCCTCCAGGAAGTCAGATGCAAGGGTTAAGAGTGGAGAAGTGGACCTGCAGTCACAGCTGGGTGACATCACCCCAAGAGCCAGCAAGTAAGTGACAAAGGACTGGTATCCTGCTGATGTGAAGATTTCCTTCAAGTCAGTAAGTCAAAGACAACAACCAAGGAGAAAACTGAGCAAAAAATATGAGAAGGTGCCCTTAAAAGGAAAAATGTCTTCACTTCACTGGTAATGAGAGATGCCAGTTTATATTGTAATGAAATACCATTTCACAGCCTTCAAATTGAGAAAAATATGGAAGTCTGGCAACAGCAAGAGGAGGCAGAGCAATGGGTGCTCCTACACGCCGCTGCGGGGAGAATAAATTGGGATGAGCACTTCGGGAAAAAAAATGTGACACGATCTCGTAGAGTTGGCAGAGCGCATACCATGGAGCCCAGTGGTTTCCCTCGGTAGCAGAAACTGCAGAGAATCCCTCCCACATGTGTACCAGATTGTTAAAGCGCACTCGCCAAAACCTGGAAAAACATCAGTGACTGTCAATAGAGAAGGATGCATGAATGGAGTGCTGTGAAGCAGGGAAAATGCGTGAATTCGAGCTTAGTTTGTCACCATAAATCTCATAATCGCAGTGGGATGCATACAGCTTGGTACCATTCATATTAAATTTAAAGGCAAGCCAGACCATGCTATATATTGTCTTTCCTCTATGAATATATTCTTAAAGAAATATACAAGAATGATAAATTCAGGATAGTGTTTCCTTCTGAAGGAGAGTTTCATTGGAAAGAGGTTTTTAATTGCTTGGTAAAATATTTTGTTTCTTAAGCTGAGTGGAGACCTCACGGGGTTTGATTTGGCTTTGTTTTAATACTTCTTTGCTTGTTTGAACTGGTCGATAACTTTTGTAAAGGATCCAGTGGCACCTGGTAGATGGCTTGGTGGGTATTTGCATCATTGGCTGGTTCTTTGTCTCTGGGTTGGGGTATTGTTTGTTTCTTCCTCTCTAAGTGTTGACAAAGCAAAAGGATAAATCTGTATGGCATTTAGTGGCCCAAGTCTGATGTGAAAGTCTGAGCTGAGCCTTGAATTTGAAGGTCAAGATCTTGTTCTTGTATTTGCCTGATCTGCATTCCCCTGCCTGGTTAAGTGCCCACAGAGTGTCTCCCTCTGCCATAAAGCTGCTCCAGGTCCGAGTGGGCCTCCTTTTCCTACCAGTGACCCAGGCATCTCCACATCCCTGTCCAGGCCCCTGTCCTTCGAATGGTGGAAGGCGACACCATCTATGACTACTGCTGGTATTCCCTGATGTCTTCAGCTCAGCCGGACACCTCCTAGTAAGCGATGTCTTTTGCCTGCTTTCCCTCCCCACCCTTGTTTTAAGGGGACCCTCTACTGAGAGACAGCCAGGGGCTGTGAGGGTCTCAGGAGGAGGGAAGATTGCTTTGCCCTTCAGATGTGAGCTGAGAGGGCTGGTCAGTTGGCTTCCTCCCCTTCATTTGACAGCACTGGGGCCTCAGTGTCCGTGTCTCTCTCAGCGTGGCCAGCAGCAGCCGTGAGAACCCAATTCACATCTGGGACGCCTTCACCGGAGAGCTCCGGGCTTCCTTTCGCTCCTACAATCACCTGGTAGGGACTCTCCGCCCAGCCTCAGGGCTTGCCCTGGCCCAGCTCTCCTTCCTGGAGAAGGAAGAGGCTGTGCGCCAGGTCTGTTTCCAGCCTTTCTCTTCCCCCAGGATGAGCTGACGGCAGCCCACTCGCTCTGCTTCTCCCCGGATGGCTCCCAGCTCTTTTGTGGCTTCAACCGGACTGTGCGTGTCTTCTCCACATCCCGGCCCGGCCGAGACTGCGAGGTCCGAACCACGTTTGGTAAGCAGTCTGCACCTCCAAGGGAGGAGAGAAAGGGGCCCAGCCAAGAGCAGAGGGGCCCTGTGGTCATGTGCAGAGGTGGGGGGTTGGGGGGTTGTCATCCTCACAGCCCTGGGAGGTTGTACCCAGTAGGCAGAGGAGAAAGCAGACTCAGGGAGGGGGTAAAACTTTCCCAAGGTCAAACTCTAGTCAAGAGCTGGTTCACTCCTGAACCCCTCCCCCGTTGGTTCTTTACCTCTTGGTTCCCAAAGTCTTGGTTTTTCCAAGAAACTAGAGAAGCTGATTCCGTTTGCCTGTAAGTCTCAGCTTTCTGACCCTTCCAAGGAAAAATTGAGGGGATTTCCCTGGCGGTCCAGTGGTTAAGACTGCACTTCTACTGCAGGGGCACAGGTTTGATCCTGGTCGGGGAACTAAGATCCTGCATGTCCTGTGGCGCAGCCAAAAGAAAAAAAAAAGCAGTTATTGAATGCTTATTAGGTGTTGGGCTGGGGAAACAAATAAGATGGAATTTTTTTTTTTTCTGGAATTTTTCTATAAAAGGAAAAATTGAGGTTTGAGAGGGGAGAAAGTGGGGCTTGCATCTTTTGGTCCTTTGAAGGGGATAGAAGGATTTAGGGAGCATCAGAAGTTTTCATCCTGCTGAAAACAAATGGGGTGTGGGGGACACTGAGTCCAGCACCTTGGCTCTGGGACAGGAGACAGAGGTACACCTCTGATTAGCCTGGTTAATGCTGGGTGCTCTTGCCTTCTCCCCCACGTTGTTCCTTCCCCTTCTAGCAAAAAGGCAGGGCCAGAGTGGCATCATTTCCTGCATAGCCTTCAGCCCAACCCAGCCCCTCTACGCCTGTGGCTCCTATGGCTGCTCCCTGGGCCTGTACACCTGGGAAGATGGCTCCCCTCTTGCCCTGCTGGGAGGACACCAAGGGGGCATCACGCACCTCTGCTTTCACCCCGATGGCAATCGCTTCTTCTCCGGAGCCCGCAAGGTAGGGATCATATTCTGAGGTTCCAAAACAAGTGGTAGAAGGCAAGAGTGGGGATGTAGTCTGCTGTGTTGGGAGATGGGCATGGGGGGGGGAATCAACCCAGCTAAAGGAGTGCTTATAACCCTGGAGGAAAGCAGGTGTGTCTTGGAAGTGGGGGAGTAGAGAGTGGATTCTATTCTTTTCTTTGTCCTCAGGATTCTGAGCTTCTGTGCTGGGATATTCGGAAGCTTGGGCACCCACTGTGGTCCCTGAGCCGCGAGGTGACCACCAATCAGCGTATCTACTTTGATCTGGACCCGTGAGTGACTGGCAGTCCTCCCTGCAGGAGCCTTGATGCCCCTGCAATGCCAGAGCCCAACTGCAGGATCCAAGCCCTTGATGGTGAAGGGTTCCTGCCCGGGTGATGACTTCATGCCAGCAGGCCTCTCCTCTCTCCTCCAGGACCGGGCAGTTCCTCGTGAGTGGCAGCACTAATGGGGCTGTCTCTGTGTGGGACACCGGTGGGGCAGGGCTTGAGAGCAAGCCGGAGCCAGTGCTGAGTTTCCAGCCCCAGAAGGACTGCACCAATGGCGTGAGGTCACGAGTCAATTTTGCAGATTTGGGGGCTCGGGTTGGAAGGGAGGTAAACCTCAGGGAGCAGGCATCCTGGCTCAGGGTACTGACCGGCGCCACCCATCTCTCCCTACAGCCTGCACCCTAGCCTGCCTCTGCTGGCCACCGCCTCTGGGCAGCGTGTGTTTCCGGAGCCCACGGAGAGTGGGGATGAGGGGGAGGAGGAGGTGGACCTTCCTCTGCTCTCCATGCGCCACGTGCACCTTGAATGTCAGCTTCAGCTCTGGTGGTGTGGGGGGGGCCCAGACACCAGCATCTCAGATGCTCACCAGGAGGAGATGGGACAGGGAGGGATAGAGGGAGGTGGCGGTGAATTTACATAAAAAGGTTTTATATGATGCTAGAGTCTTTGTGTGTCTTTGGGGAGGGAGATGATGGAGATGAGGCCGGGAGGGGTACCAGTGGGCTCCAGGGTCCAGCAGCGGGGACTGGCATAATATTCCTGAAACCAGGGTTGAGAGGTGGGACTAGGCGGGAACCAATGGGGCTGCGAAGCTTGGTGTGAAGTCAAGCCAGTGGGGGGTGGGGCCTCATGCCATTGACTGGCGGGTTGCTAGGCAACTTGGTAAACTGAAAGGGGGAAACCTGTTTGAAATCTCACTCCCAAGGTGGGGGCGGCAGGGGTCAGGGTGAGTGTGGCTGAGCAGGAGTGGCAGGAGCTGTGTGTCAGACTGTTGGGTGTGACTGTGTGAGACTGTGCAGACGGTGACAGACGAGACACCCGCTCTCTCCCCCTCGACACTATTTACCATCATTCGGCAGCAGAGGGACCATTAGTCAGCTCTGGGGAAAGGCGAGCCAGAGGACCGCCTCCCCTCCCCTGGACTCCCCGAGAGGCAGGTGACTGAGTAGCCAGAGTCAAGGGCACACATGAAAGAGTAAAGGTGCCGAAAACCACAGACGTCACGTTGTATTCCCGTTAGATGCACACGGCAAGGGCGAGAGTCATTCAGCAGCTGTCACTCGTCTGGTTTCTCCATTTATCTGCTCTGTCTTTGGAGGGGGGGGGGTTGTTATTTCAAGCAGTGGCTCCCCGCTTTCCCTCCACACACACCTTGCCAGACACTGAGAAGGGGTCCCTGAAGAGAGACTGTCAGCAGAGGGTTTGATTGTGGACTCCCAGTCTGAGGGGAGAGCGGGATGCCTGGAAAGGAGCGAGGAATGTCACCTCTGCCCAGAGGTGCTGAAAGCCGGGGCTGTTACACCCAAAAAGGCAAAGCCTCCTCCCTTCCCCCAGGATAATTGGAAACAGCCCTTCCGGCTGAACGCGGGTTTGGGGTTGTAGGTTCTGCCTTTCCTCTCCAGACCCGTTTCTCCCCACAACCATCTAAGAAGGGCCAGCGTTTACCCCCTAATCTCTTGCCTTTCATCAACCCCCAGGTAGCAGTAAAGGGTCGAGGAGGCTGTGACAAGGGACCCCAGGACTGGGAGTTCGGCAGCCTGGGTTTGGTTTCGGCTTCATCCCAGATTCTCGGTGTGACCTTGGGCAAGTCACAGGGCCTCCCCCGAGCCTCAGTTTCTTCATCACTGCAATGGGGATCCTTCAGCTCTGCCCCTCCCACCTCACACAGGTAGTCCAGGCGAACCACTCTGCTCGCTCCCCGTAAAGTGTGGAGCCTTCAAGGTTATTATGCTCTCCAGACCTCCCAAGAGCAGCGGTGTTGTTTTGGGATGGGGGAGGAGGAGGCTGCAGGAGGGAAAGGGGCTGGGTTCCTAGGGATGTAGAGGGTGAGAGAGCCTTTCTGGATTTGAGACAGCGGAAGATTCCAGCCGTCCTGGCGATCCCAGGGCAGGAGGGGAAGTGGGCAGAAACTAAGCCAGAGACCGAGAGTCGCAGAGACAAAGGGGGCGTGAGAAACCGCGCAGGGGAGCGAGGCGGGGCGCGGGGTGAGAAGGCTGGGCGGGCGCGAGGTGCGCGAGGTGAGGAGGGTGGGGGACGTGGGCTGCAATCCTGCCGCCCGCTCCGACTTGGGTTCCAGCTCCGGTTTTTCCCTCCGCCATCCTCTCCCCCTCCCCGCCTCTCCTTTAACTCCCCCTTCCTGGGCTCGGGACTGGTTTCCTCCCTTAGCCCGCTGCCCTCAATCCCAGCGAGGCTGGGGCTCCGGCTCGGCGCCCCTTTCCCCACTCCCTCGCCCGGCGCCCCATGCCGCCCCCGCCCGGCCCCCCGGCTCCCCCAGCACCCTACTTAGGCCCGCTCGCCGATCCTGGGGTGCTGGCGCGTGGGCCGGGGGCGTAGGGCGCCTGTAGACCGCCCCTGGAAGGGCTCCTGCGGGCTGAGCGCTCCGGAGCGGGGGCACGGGCAGAGCAGGAAGCGGGTCCGCGTGGGAGCGGGGGGCATCGGCCACCCGGGCGGCCCGGGCAGAATAGCCCGGGCGGCCAAAGCAGTCACCCCCCAGGGGTGAGCGACTTTGGGGGAGTTGGTGCCCCGCCCCCCAGCCCTTGGCGGGGTCATGGGGGCCCCCCATTCTGGGCCGGGGGGCGTGCGAGTCGGGGCCCTGCTGCTGTTCGGGGTTTTGGGGCTGGTGTCTGGGCTCAGCCTGGAGCCTGTCTACTGGAATTCGGCAAACAAGAGGTGAGCGGCCCCGGGCTAGGGAGACCCCACACCTCCTGGGCAGGAAGCTTGGAAGCTTTGGGGACTTTGCGGGGCTCGGTTCTCTGAGCTGGGAGGAGGCAGGAGGGAGGGTGATTGTGCGTGGATGTGAGCTGATGGGTAACCAGACAGTGGTGATCTTGGGAGCCGGATTTGCAAGTGGCACACAGAGCTGGATGTGGGTGGTGATAGCCATGTGTCAAGAGTTTGAGAGACCCCCAAGGGGCAAGGATTTGAAAGTTCCTGGGTAGCCCAGAGGGCTGGGGAGTGGTTATTTGGGTTTGTGGGAGACTTGAGTGGTGTCAGGGGCTGGGCTTAGAGGGAGCCTGGTTAATGTCAGCTCTCAGGAGAGCAGCTGAGTAGGTGCTGCTGAGGCGCTGAGAGGAAAGGGGGGTGCCTCCTTCCCCAGAAGGGACTCAGTGGTGGAGATGTGAGGGGAGGGGCTCAGGATGGGGTTTCAGGGACAACTCACCCATGCCTGTTTGACTCTTCTTCACTCATCCGTCTCCCCACTTGTGCCCACAGAGGGCCGGTGAGCCCTTGGTGGAACAATTTCCCAAGCAGAAGATTTTCCTCCTTTCCTGGCTTGGGGATTTCTCGCTGGAAGAAGCCTGGAGCCCCTTAAAGCCCCCATGTTCTCTCTTGCATCTGGAGTCCTGAGGACTCGGTTGCCCCTTCCCCGATCTCTGCTGCAACCTCTTCCATCAGACCTCTGTCCCGTGGCATACTTCCTTTGCTCTGAAGAAAGGCCAGGGGTCAGATGAAACTTCAAGCCACACAGAGTAGGACAGGACCCTTGGAAGGTCCTCCAGGTCCCTTGCCTCCATGCAGATCCCATTCCCTATGAGCAAAAGAGTTCTGGGTCTTGAAAACTTCCTACTTACCCTGGGAGGCTGTGTGAGGCCATGGGAAGAAGTCATGCTTTGGAGCTCATTACCTTCTAAATCTTAGCTCTGTGGCTTTTGGCCGTGTGGCCTTGGGCAAGTCACTTAACCTTTCCAAGTTTGTATCCTCAGTCCTTACAGCCTTTATGAAGATTAGAGGTAAGGTATTTGAACACATTATAAGCTCATTAAAGGAGAACAAGGGTGATTGTTCTTTGGCCTCCCTCACATTTCCCTGGCCTGGCCGCCTCCCTCCCCTTTCTCTTGGGGTCTAATCTCAAATGTCTTTTCCTCTCTCAGTCTCCTACCCACCAGCTCCCACATGCAGCTGGAGTATCTACTGCAGTGTGAGCATATAAGTTAGGCTTATTCTGATAAAGTTGAGAAAAGGGAGTTAGAGTGTTCTGGGGGCTCTTTGGGATGTTGGGTGGGAGTGAGTCTGGGAAGATACCAGCAGCAGTGCCCTGTGACCAAGTTCAGAGACCCTCTTTGCTGTTCATGTGCAGGGAGGGGCCGCAGTTGTTGGCAGGTTAAGCTAGTGGCCGCTGGGGCCAAGGGAGATGTGGGCTTGTGTCAGCTGTGGGTAGAACAGTCAGCTCTTTCCATTCCAAAGCAATAGGTCACTTTCCCTACAAAGTGTGGGACCTGGGGGAAGATGGGTGCTGAGCAGGGTAAAGTCTGGGGCAGCTGGCCCACAGACCCTGGTTCCCGTTAGCCTCGTTTAGAGCCATTGCCAGGTTTGCCTCCTGTCACATTGCCTGGCCAACTTGGGTCACTGGATCACCCTCCACACCCTCCTCCCATCCTGCCCTCTCTGCCCTGAAATCCCTGAAATTCAGTGGTGGCCTGCGGGAGGGGAGGCTCTGCCCCTATCATTGACTGCCATGGAATAGTGAAATCACCTAGGAGGGTGGGCTGTGTGGTTCCAGAGAGGCCAGCTCCTTGGTAACTGGCATCCTGTTGCCATGGCAACAGGGCTGGTGATGGAGCGAGAGATGGCAGTGTGCATGTGGTGAGGGCGGGCTGAAGAGTGCATTTGGGCACACCAAGGGGCAGGAGACCTCTGAGCCAGGCTTCCTGCTGCTTCCCCGACGTGAGCTTCCAGAGCCCTTAGTGACTGCACTGTCAGAACAGACTCCCCACTCCGACAAAGGCTGTCCTGCAGGGGTGAGGGGTGAGGAAGGCAAAGCTCGGTGACCAGACCTCTGACACCTCTCATCTTTGTCCACCTCGCCCTCCTCCCCACAGGTTCCAAGCAGAGGGTGGTTATGTGCTCTACCCTCAGATCGGGGACCGGCTAGATCTGCTTTGCCCCCGGGCCCGGCCTCCAGGTCCCCACTCCTCTCCTAATTACGAGTTCTACAAGCTGTATCTGGTAGGGGGTGCCCAGGGCCGGCGCTGTGAGGCACCCCCTGCCCCAAACCTCCTCCTCACTTGTGACCGGCCAGATCTGGATCTCCGCTTCACCATCAAGTTCCAGGAGTATAGCCCTAACCTCTGGGGCCATGAGTTCCGCTCACACCACGATTACTACATAATTGGTACTGCTGGGCAGAGGGCAGTGTCTAGTGGGAATGTACCCCTGGGATTGAGGGCAGATAAGGGAAGGGACCCCTGGAGCCACCTCGGGTGGTGTTGGGGCCAGGTGTGGAGATGGAATAGGGGTAGCTCTGAGCACCAACTTCTCTCTCTGGTTCTCTTCCAGCCACGTCGGATGGAACCCGGGAAGGCCTGGAGAGCTTGCAGGGAGGTGTGTGCCTCACTAGAGGCATGAAGGTGCTTCTCCGAGTGGGACAAAGTGAGCAGGGCTGGGGCACACCTGCTAAGGGCTGAAGGAGGCTGGGGCAGTATCTTCATGGTCAGGGGGCTGCTGTCTCAGCCCCTCTCTCAGGTCTTCCCCATCTCCAGGTCCCCGAGGAGGGGCTGCCCCCCGAAAGCCTGTATCTGAAATGCCCATGGAAAGAGACCGAGGGGCAGCCCACAGCCTGGAGCCTGGGAAAGAGAGCACTGCAGGTAGGAACCAGGGGTCCAGCCTCCTGCCTTCCCTCCTCCTCTGCTCTCGGACCCTAGCTGCCCTGTCGCCACCCCCTCCCTCCCTCTGCAGTTTTGGGGGCAATGATACAGGAAAGAGGAGAAGAGAGGATGGGAGGGTGGGACGGGAATGGAAGCCAAATGAGGAAAAGACTCAATTAGAACTAATTAGCCAAGTCAGTGCTTCAATCAGCGCTGTCAGAGAAGCGGGGGAGGACTGCCTGGCACGGGTTGACGGGCTGGACACACCTGGGTTCAGAACGGGGCTTGGCGGGGAGGGGAAGGGCTTGGGGTCCCCAAAGGGCCTGAGCACTACTGGGGAAGGCCATGGGAACCCCCAAGACTGGGTGTCCAGATGCCCAGGTGGCTCCTTCAGCCCCTCCCCCTCTTTCCTCCTTCACCCCTTCCCTGCCAGGTGACCCCACCAGCAATGCAACCTCCCGGGGTGCTGAAGGCCCCCTGCCCCCTCCCAGCATGCCCGCAGTGGCCGGGGCAGCAGGGGGGCTGGCGCTGCTCTTGCTGGGCGTGGCAGGGGCTGGGGGTGCCATGTGTTGGCGGAGACGGCGGGCCAAGCCTTCGGAGAGTCGCCACCCTGGTCCTGGCTCCTTCGGGAGGGGAGGGTCCCTGGGCTTGGGGGGTGGAGGCGGGATGGGACCTAGAGAGACTGAGCCTGGGGAGCTAGGCATAGCTCTGCGGGGTGGTGGGGCTGCAGACCCCCCCTTCTGTCCCCATTATGAGAAGGTGAGTGGTGACTATGGGCATCCTGTGTACATCGTGCAGGATGGGCCCCCCCAGAGCCCCCCAAACATCTACTACAAGGTATGAGGGCTCCTCCGACCTGGCTCTCCTCCTGGATCCAGCCCTTTGCGGGGTGCTCCTCCAGTTTAATTCATGGTTTGAGGGACACCTCTAGCATCTCCTTGGCCCCCTTTGCTCCATCAGCTCCTCTGCTCCTCCTGGCTCTTGCCTCTCCTCCATTTTTAGGATTCCCTGAGACATCCACCCAACTACCGCCTGCCCTCTGGTTGGCTGTGCATACCCTTCTGTCTCTGTGTTTCTGGGTCCTGTTCCCCCAGGGAGGGGGCAGAGATTCAGCCTCCTCCTTTGATCATGACCCAGAGATCCTTGTTCCCCTCACCCACTGAGAGCTAGGGGTGGGAACAGTCTGTCTTTTGGTTGGTACTTCTCCTCTTTCTGCCTCTCACTGTTTTTCTCTTCTCCCTCTCTTTTATTTTCTTTCTCTCTCCTCTGTCTCTAGGTCTGTTCCTCTTCCCTAGCATCCTCCTCCCTGTATCTCCTTTTACTTACCCTCTTGGCTTCTTATCCTGTGCCCCTCCCATCTCCAGGGTTGGGGCATCAAAGCATTTCTCCCCGCAGCTCCCTCTTCTGACTTCTCTTACCAACCACTCCCCTTAGTCTGCCAAAAATGGGGGCCTTATGGGGAAGGCTCTGGCATTCCACCCCAGCTCAGGGCATGGGCAGCAGGACTCAACCTCTGCCCTGCCCCAGGCCTCTACATACTTACTCCAGCCATTTGGGGTGGTTGGGTCAAGACAGCTACCATGAGAAGAAATATGCTGTTTTGTCCAGTGGCCAATAGCAAGCTATGAACCGGTTGGGACACTTATGGATTTGGTCTGATGCTGAATGGGCCACTTGGGACAGGAAGTGACTTGCTCCAGACAAGAAGAGACCAGGCCTGGACAGAAGTGGCCTGGGAAGTGGCAGAAGCAGTGCAGCAGGAACTGGAAGTGCCTTCATCCAGGACAGGAAGTAGCACTTCTGAAATAGGAAGTGGTCTGGCTGGAACCGGAAGTGGCTTACTCTGGGGGGTGGGGGGAGGTGTGGATGGTTCATACTCTGTGGAGAAGAGGGAGGGGCAGGAAGAACTTCCCATTTCAGGAGGAAGCTGGAACTTAACTCTAAAGAAGATCAAGTGGACTGTGGAGGGTCTTCCTAGTATTCAGTGGCTCGTGCCAGGATCCCCCTTCCCCTGTTCTCTGTGCTGCTTTTAGGACAGCTAAGGTGACTGCCATCTGCTGTGGCAGGCTCAATTTGTCTTGTTTTTCCCTTTCCATATCCCAATATAGTCTCTGTTACCCAACAGGGTGACCCCAAGAACCCATGTGTTGTCCCCAGTAACCTGGATGGCTGTCTTGTTCATCATATCCTCCATATCCTACTCCCTTTGAACTCAACACAGCTCCCTTCTTAGTGACCAAAATGGTGGCCTACTGACTGGTCTAGCTGATGGTGGTCCTTAGCAACAGCCACTCTTTTCATAGTGACCAGCTGATACCTCTTCCAGCCCTCTAGTGCATAACTGGATGTTGCCTCAGTTTCCTCTCAGCTCATTTCCATTAGATCAGAGCTGCCCCTGGGCACCACACTGGCCATCTCAACCACCAGCCAAATGATTGCTTTGTCCACCAGAGGTCATCTCTCTGGTGCTGTAGTTCCCAGCTCCTTCCTGATTTTTCTAATCACTCCTTCCAGGGAACAGGAAGTTGATATTGCCATGGGGGAGGTGGCGGTATATGGCCGTCACCTCAATAGTTTTACTGTAAAAGGGAAATTTGAACAACAAAAACCAAAAAAAAAAAAAAAAAAAAAAAAAAAGAATAAAAAACTTGAAAAGTTGACAAGAAGGCTGGAAAATGTTTGGACATGAATTGGGATGGGGAACTGGTGGTTAGAATGACTTTCCAGCTAGGGTTGGATTGCATGAAACCAAGGAGTAGGGAGAGAGTTGGGTGGGATCCCTGAGGTGGATAATGCATGATGTGCTGGGGGAAGGGGATGGGATAGGTAAGGCGGTGAGTGAGAAGGCTGAGGAAGGCAGCCACCTCCAATGGAGGGAGAGAAAAACCCAGGTGGGAGTGGGAGTTGCCAATACATCCTATTGGGGCTGTCCGAATATACATTCACACATGGGGGAAAGCCCAAGTATCTGTTGTTAAACCAAAGTACCAGACTCAAAGCAAGTGAGCAAAGGAACAAAGTGGAAAAAACATGTTCACGTGTTCAGTCTATACTCTCCTACCCTGACCCAAGGCACTTGTATGTCCAGAAAACTCAGGGACCCAGGCATCAAGCTGCCTATCCCCTGGCTCCTTGTGTACCCATAACCCAGGCTCTTCTCCTCATAAAACCCAGGTGCCCAGCCCCCTAGACTCAGCCCCATTCTCCAATCACAAAAGCAGCCGTCAGGAGCATCGCTGCAGCCAGTCGGCAGGGGTCACAACCTCTGCCCTGCCTGCCCCTCCCTGACTTTAGGTCCCCTCCTGCTGTCTCCCATCTGCCTGGAGGTCAAGGGGTCCTCCTGGCCTGCCTCTATCCGGTGGGACCCCTGCCCCTCCCCCTGTCTGATCAAGATGCCTGGGTCCCAAGAGGTGCAGGTGCTATAAGAGGGGAGTTGAAAACTGGAAGGCCAGGTGCTGGGCTGTCTGGAATTTACTCCTGCCTTCTAAGCCTGCACTGGAGCTTGCCTGAGGTGGGGAGGCTGGAGGCGGGTGTGGAAGGGCTGGTCCCTGCCCCTTAGTGGGGGTTGGTTGTCATGGCAACATCCCCTTCTCCACACAATGGGAAGCCCCCCTCAGCCTCCCGCGTGGATGGAGCCGACAGCCCCATCGCTGGCTATCAGCCTCAGGGACTTGGCAACCGTCACTATGGCAACCCAGAGCCCAGCAACAGGGCCCAGTGAACGAGGGAGGGGTCCATGACTAGGGCAGGGCTGTGTGTGAAAGGGGGCAAGAGAGCTAAGGAAGACTCCCCCTACACATATATCCAGAGGAACAGGTGGAGAGAAGAGAAGGAGAGCAGTGGGGATAAACAGTCTCCGCGACAGACAAACACCTCACCAAAGCAGCTGAGACATCACAACATGCTGAGAGACAGGAAGACACCTGGGGACAGATGCACAGCTGGGGAGAAGAACAGCACATTCTGCAGTCCCTGCACTACCCTGGGATACACCCCCTCAGAGCACTGGCATCTATAGACTCTCCCTCCCCTGACACTAACAACACAAGACCTACAGCCTTCCACATGTGTGGCGACTTGTGTATCTTTTGAGCTATTTGAAAGCTCAGGTGACTTCATACAGAACAACACACGCCATCCTATTTGCTTTCTAGGTACAAATGAACAAACACACTCCCAGGATAACAGCTATAACAGAAAGAAGATGGGCAGGAAAACATTCATTTATTTATTCATTCACTCAGCATCATATTAAATGTCTACTTTGTTCCAGATATATTTCAGGCACTAATAGTATGAGGTGAATAAGGCAAAGTCTCTGCTTTCATGAAGTTCACATTTTGGTGGGACAATATAATAAAATTTCTGGTAGCGATAAGTGATATAAACAAAACAGCAAGGGGATGCAGAGGGTGGAGGGTATCAGGGAGATGCTTCAGGTTAGGACGGTCTCTCTGAAGAGGGACATTTGCTCAAGACCTTGAATAATGAGGAGTAAGGAAGGCAGGCAAGGAAGGCAGGCAGGCTTCCCAGGTGGTGCTAGTGGCAAAGAACCCGCCTGCCAATGCAGGAGATCCAGGAGATGTGGGTTTGATCCCTGGGTCAGGAAGATCCCCTGGAAGAGGGCATGGCAACCCAGTCCAGTATTCATGCCTGGAGAACACCATGGACAGAGGAGGCTGGTTGGCTTACAGTCCATAGTGTCGCAGAGTCTGACACACCTGAAGCAACTTAGCACACACACAAGGAAGGCAGACACTATAGAAAGGGCAGAGCAGAAAGGGGGAACAGAAAGTGCGAAGCACAGAGAGGAAATCTAGGTGGGCTTGAGAATAGCGAGAAATACATCAGAGCCACACACATGTTCTAGATGTGTCCTGTCCTTCCCCAGCCTCAGCCTGCAGGGTAGCAAATGACTAAGGAAGAATCCACATTTAGGAAGCTGATCTAACTTGGTCTTCTATGTTGTCCTCTTTGTTTCTTGTGCAGATGTGAGTTGTGCTTTCCTTGACTAAATTTTATATTCTGGGAGAGCAGGGATGATGCCCTGAGATTTTGGGCTGCTGGGACAGAGTTCAGAGCAGGCAGGCAGAGTGAAAGTAAAGGATCTGAGAGAGCGGGGGACCACAGAAGGTAAAGGCTGCCCTGGGGGCTCTGCTGCAGATGGAAGCTCAGACTTTTCTATCCTTCCAAACAGAAGCAGGATGTAAATTAAGTTGAGGTGTTTATGTTTGTGTATATGGTCAGGGTTGAGGGTTTTAAGAAAAGGAGAATAGAGCAAAGGGTTGCAGTGGGAATTTCTGATGGAGGATGATTGACACCACAACTGGAAATTTAGTTAGAATGAAAAATGGAGCTTTCTAAAGGGAATCATGAACATGGGGCATCCCCTTCCCCAGAGAGAGTTGTTTCAAGATCTGTAGGCAGGCTGGGAGAAATGTGGCAGGCTGGTTTGGAGGCAGGGGGTTGGCTGAGATGGGCTGAGGGAGTTGGGTGGGGGTGGGGAAAAGGATGCAGACTAAATGGGAGGGAAAACTCAGCACTGGAGAGATGTTTAAAAGGTAGCAGGGAAGGTGGAATTCTGAAGGGAGTTTTGAGGGGACCAGGTCCCTGGGTCCCAGAAGGATCGAAGCCTTTCGTGGCCTGGCTCTCCCACTTCCTTCAGTTGCTGTCAAAAACTCAGGCATGGGTTCCCTCCAATCCCAGTGGCTGGTGGTGGTGGTGGTGGGGTGGGGTGGGGGGGGAGATTGAGCAGCCTCAGGGGGCGGCAGCTGGTGAGTGGGGAGGAAGCTGTGTGCTCAGCAAACAGCAACCTCAGTGCCCAGTGGCTGCCTCCTCCCTCATCAATCAGCTCAGCCAAATGTCCTTGCATTCCCACCACCCCAAGGGGACTGGGGCTGGGCCAGGGACCCCAGGGGGGTGAGATGGGATGGGTGGGGGGAGATGGGGGTGGTGCTTGGCTCCCCATCTCTTGGCCTCTGTTCTCTCTTCTCCTGGAAACTCTTAGCTCCTCCTGTCATGGAACAGACTCCCTCCTGGCTGCGACCACTGACCACCGTGAGGGCATCAGCTACAAATCACCTGTGGGGGTCTGTTGTGGGGTGGGATAGGGGAGAGGAGGAGGGATGAGTCAGGGCTGAAGAGGAATCTTATTCTGGTTCTCACGGGACCGGCCCAGGGTAGTCAGCAGGGAGGCCGCTGGCACAGAAGCTTTGTGCTCTCAGCTGGCCTCTCCATCCCTGATGATGTCCTGGACAGCAGGCTAAGACCTGGACCCCGGAAATGTCCTCCCACTACCCACCTCGTCCTAGCCCCCAGCCCTTATCCTCTGCTTCCTACCACCATCCAGAGGGCCAGCCCCCAGCTCATCCTAAATCTGCTGCTCCCCTTTGGGGACTGGGGCCTCCAGACCTTAGCCTCTGGCTCCCTCTCCCTCCTCCTCAGCCCTTGCTCCCCTCAGGGACCCAGGCGTCCTGCCCACTCCCTTCACCATAACAACCATTCTTTTGGAGTTGCTTAAGACTTTAATATCATTTCATTAAATCAGCTAGTTTAGAGAAGGTTGGGGGCACAAAGAGCCTGGGGTGGGCAAAAAAGGGCCAAGGTAGGGGGGCTGCAGGGGAAGAGCCCCCTCTCTCCGTGGAGATGGCTCTGAGAAATCAAATATTGACAGTGAGAGAACAGAACTTATTAAAGCTGGGACAGGGGTGTGTGTGTGTGTGGAGCTGTGGGAATGGCCGGATGCCTGGGTTCTGAGGGTAACGAGGGTTCTGGGAGGAGGGAAACCCTGAAGCAGTGTGGTACAACTCTTCTGCCCATTTCCTCTGCCAGGTACTGAGTCTTGCTATCCCGCTTGTTTCTCAGCTGTCTCCTAGAGCCCCTGGGGACAAGACCCCATCACAGATGTGGTTGCCCCCCCTTCAGCCCTTCCCCCTACCTCCACCTCTGTTGATGAGCTTCAGTAGCGTTTAATCGGATTGAGCAGTAATTAGCAAAGCGAGATGTTTGATTACCTGTTTAGCATAATGTAGGGAGCTGGGATCCCTAAGCACAGCCAAGGTTGTGTGTGTGTGTGGGGGGGGTCAGAAAAGAAATGGGGTCTACACAACATTCCTTTCCCTGAGGGAGCCATGAGCCCTGCTTATAAGTCTCCCCATCTTATGCCTCCCCTCAAATCGTCACTCCTTTGGGACTTCTCTCTGGGGGATCTGACCAATCACGTCACCTCTCTGCCACTCACTGCCTAACTGGTTAGCAGGGTAGCCCTGCTTGCTGTGCAGCTGGTAGTGGGGTGTGGCAGGACCCCCCTCTCCTTCAGTCCTTGCCCTCAGCAACATGAGTGTGGTCTGAGCGGGAGCCCAGACACCCACTTTGAAGATAATGTGGGGGGGATGCCAAGGGTAAGGGTTGTCAATTCTGGAAATAAAAATGGGGTAGGTAGGATGGTGAGGTCAGAGCTGGGTCCGGGTGTGGATTAATCCACAGGCCCTTCAGGAGTACCAGGGACTGCCACTCCTCGCCCGCCAGAATACTGCCATAATGAGACCTGTCAGGTGTGAACATTAGCCAGGAAAAGGGGGAACTGAGGTGCCAGCTTCGCTCCTCATCCAGCAAAGAAACTGTCATCAATTTAGCTCCTCATGGAAATGTAATCAGTGGGCTCGTTGCTGGCTTTGTCTTAACTAGGTACTATTGATGGAAGCAGGGAGGGTGCCCTCCCATCCCCCTGACTCGCTTCTTCCCTGCATCTCCCAGCTCTCCCTAAAGCTTCTACCGCCCCAGGTACAGCTCAGTCTTCCAGGCGCCTCTTCCGGCAGTCCAGGCATGCAGCGCCCCCTAGCATCGGCTGCGGTCTGCCCCTCCTCTCACACCCCTCTCCTCCAGGTTCCCCAGGACTCAGCCTTTGTTCTTATGGAGAGCCGAGCCCCTCCCCGGACCGGTCACCTTCCCCAGAGAGTCCCCGCCTCCTGTCTCCCCCAAAACGAGCGACGCTTTCTAAAGTCAATCCTCAGATTACAAAAATTCCAGTTCCGTTCTCCCCTCCCTCCCCCGCCCCGCGCTGCCCGCCGATCCTAGACCCCAGTCCGAACTAAGAAGGGGGATCGAGCGGGAGGGCAGGGGTGCTCCAGCCCCGGTTTTTCTCCCGGACTCAGCTGCAGCCACGGCTGCCTCGAAATCCTGGAGCTCCTTCTAGAGCGCGTGTGAACCTCGCAGGTGGGACCTCGGGCGCCATCTGCTGGACTCGCCCGGGATGGAGCCCGCAGACCCGGACGCGGGGTCGGGCGTTTGGGGTTCCCCCAGTTTTTTCAGTTGTTTCTAAGAGTTGTTTCCAGCTCCAGTCCGTCTATACAGTTCCAAGACCAGGCCCCCTGCGCCCCTCCAGCTTGCCAGATTTAGCGGCTTTCCCTCGCTCCCCAGCCTTCTTGCCCCGGGTCCCCGCCTGGGTGACGCGGACGCAGGCGGGCCGGGAGCCGCGGATCTGGGTTTCTCTGCGCCTGCGCAGAGGAGGCTGGTTCCGCAGGCCCGCGCCCCGCCACTCGCCCCCCCCCCCCCCCGCCCAGGGTTGCCGAGGCGACGCGTGCAGCCGCTGGCCCGAGAAAGTCACGCGGGGCAACATCTTAGCTAGAGTGACCGGTAGGTCGGTCTAGGGAGGAGAGGGTCGGCATCGTGAGGTGTGTCGGGGGCAGCGGGAAGCGGGGAGAGGAAGAGTGCGAAGCTATGGGGAGAAGGGGCAGTGGGGAGGGGGTGCGAGGGAGAGTTGTGGGGGGACGGGGAAGAAGGGGCAGTTGTGGGGGAGGGGAGAGGAAGGAGCAGTTGGCGGAGGAGAAGAGCCAACCGGAGTTGAAATGAGGAAGCGGGGACAGTTGTGACAGTTGTGGGTAAAGCTCCTTTGAGGGGAGGTTTGCCCACTGGTAGCCACTGGTGGTTGGAGGAGGGGGCCGGCTCCCTGCCTTATTTCCTGAGAAATAGAACGAGTCTAGTAGAAAGAGCCTCCTTGGGCCACGGTGTGGGATCCGAGGGTGAGCCCCTAGGGGAGGGGGCTCCCAGCCTGGCCGGCGGAATTTTCTTGAAGCTCCCGCCGCTGGCAGGGAAGCACAGCCTGACATTTCTCTGGAGACCGGTGGCAGAAGCCGCACCGCTGTAGTTGGCTCTATTGATGTGTTGGCCTAATAGGACGATTTTCCTTGGAGCAAAGTACAAATCCCTCAAGTCTGAGACTCATAACGTACGATCGATGCCTGTGGCAGCCTGTGAGAGGAGGAAGAAAAGCCACAGGTGGCTGTCAGACTGGAGTTGAGTGAAGAGGGACTGCCCAGCCGTCAGACATTGCCCTGGGTGCCCGCCAGAGATGCCCTGCTTCCCACCATCCCACTTTTCTGAGAGAGACATTCCTGGGGCCTTCCTCATCGCCCCGTTTCTTCCTCCCCCAGACACAATTCCAAGTTCAGTGTTGGATGACTTTTGTCCTTCATTTTTCCAGTCTGTTTTCAGGGCACTGGGAATTGAATGATCTTGGTCTTCATTAATTGGTCAGCACAGAGTAACTCAGCCATCTAGGCTAAGAGACCTTTCAGTACACTCAGAACAGGGTTCCTACCACTCAGGAATGGAAAGCTAAAGAGACACATGGCAATTACTGATTTTTCCTTGTTTAAGGAGGTCACAGATTTTAATGTGGGTAGGAGGGACATTTTTTCCCTCTCATTCCAGTGGGGAACTTGGGAGGAAAGGAGATACATAGGAAAATCATCTTGGTTGCTTAGTGACTTGACACAGTGACAGAGAGCGAGGGAAAAAGGAACCTGAGGACAGTCTTCCCTTCCCTGGGTCCTCGCTCACTCACCATGGCCCTGAGTGATTGAGGGTGTGTGCAGCCACACCTCGGCTTGGTAGATCTTTTCTTAATTATCTATGGTCTCACACCTCTGGGCAGAGATAGGGGTTCCTACATCCTCATTAGTGGGTGTCTGCCATACCATCATTTTTTATTATTTTTATTTTTTGGCCATGCCTGGGAGCAGGCAGAATCTTAGTTCCCCAACTAGGGATGGAACCTATGCCCCATGCAGTGGACGCACAGAGTCCTAACCACTGGGCCGCCAGGGAATTCCCTCTGCCTTCATCTTTAGCTTCCATTTATTCCTAATGCCTTGAGGGACTGATTTTGATTTTTAACCCAAGGCCCTGAAGAAAGTGGGGGTATCCCAGGGAAAGGACTGAGGTGTGGGGGTAGAGCTGGTTGTGGACCCCCAGCTTCCATGTATCTGCAGGTTTTGCCTACACGATGTCCAGCAAAGCTGACAAGAAGCGGAAAGTGACTAGCCGGGGAAGTGCCCGCCGGCGAGCTGCCCAGTCTGCTCTGTCCGCCCAGGTTGAGGAGATCACCTTGCCGGCCACCAACCAGGTCCAGGCAGAGCCCGAGACCATCAAGGAGGAGCCTGGTGGGTACCTGCTGGAGAGAGACGTGGAGGCAGAATGTTTGTATTTGAAGAGAGTTTTAGGGCTGGGGAGCAGGTTCTGTTTCTTCTGGGTAAGAAGAAAGGGGTTCAGCTGAATCTCAGGCCGCTGCTAGTTCCCTTGTTTGGGATTTTCCCTCCTGGCCAGCCTTATACTTGTTCTTTCAGTCTTAAAATTTCTCCCCAATGCACCCAGAGCTCACCAACAAATCCTCTATCCTAGCCTCTTCCTTCTTATTTCAAGTGTTCCTGGTTTCTCCTACCCCAGTGAAGAGGGTTTGATCTCTTCCTTTTTCACCCTGGGTGGCAAAACAAATAGTGTTTTCCTCTCATTAAGCCCATCACCATGGAGACTCAGCCTGCTTTGCCATCCTTTGAATTCTAAGCCCGACTAAATCTTTCTCCCATCTGTTTAAGGCTGTTGTGTCTCCGCCCTCAGTTTGGCAGGGTCTTGGTAGACTTAAGGGTGTTCCGGTTCAGGACCACAGGAAAAGAAGCCTGATGTCTAGATTGAGGAAGAAAAGAGTTTAAAGAGTCTGCCTCTTGTGGCTTTGATTTGGGGGGATTCCTCCATGGTGGGTGAGCTGGGGCCATTAGAGTTGAAAGGTGTTGTCGCTGGGCTGTCCCTTAGAGCGCTGGCCAGTGTAGCTATGACTGAGCTACAGATGGCCCTGCTCTTCTACCTGGGGTTTCTAATACTTCTAGCAGCCTGTCAAGATGGAGAGAAATAGAATTTCCTTTTAATAGTAAAAGGTGAGAGATTAAGCGTGGGTGTGGGAGAAAGGTCCAGGGTACAAAGAGCCTTGCCCTGGGATCTAGACATTAGAAGCGTATAATTTTTTTTTTTCTTTTGGGTTCTTAAAAGCTGTTTAAAGTGGAACTGGCTTCTAGAAGCTGAGTATCAGAAGCAGCGGGAGGGAAGAAGGAAGGCAGTGAGGTTCAATTTGGAGAATCCTCTGGGGTGGGAATGGAAGGAACTTCTAAATGAAAGCATTAACCCCAAACACCGAGGATCTCTAAGTCTCTTTAGCTCCAAGCCTTTTAATTGTTTGATGTGGCGCTTTCTAGCTGACACCTGATAGAGGTTCAGAGAAGACTTGGGTCTCCACGGCAGCCCTGAAATGAATATTAACCCCTGTAGTCTTTGGAGTTGGGAGGAATTGAAGCTTGTGCTACTGGAGGTGGAGGGGGCCTACTATGGTCTGAATGTTTGTGTGTCTCCCTGCCCAAATTCATATATTATAATTTTAATGCCCAATATGATGGTGTTACTAGGTGGGGACTTTGGATGGTGCTTAAATCATGAGGGAACTGTCATGAATGGGAATCATGCCTTATAAGAAGCGACCCAGAGAGAGTCTGTGCTCACTTCCACCGTGTGAGGATACATAGAGAGGTCTGCAACCCAGAAGAGGGCCCTCACACAGCCTTGCTGGCACCCTGAACTCGGAACTTTGAGAAATAAATGTCTGCCTCCAGAACTTTGAGAAATAAATGTCTGCTGCTTAGAAGTAAGGGTGGAAAGGGGAAGCAGTGACAAACTTTATTTTCTTGCACTCCAAAATCACTGCAGACAGTGACTGCAGCCATGAAATTAAAAGACGCTCCTTGGAAGAAAAGCTATGACAAACCTAGTCAGTGTATTAAAAAGCAAAGACATCACTTTGACAAAGGTCCATATAGTCAAAGCTGTGGTTTTTCCAGTAGTTATGTACGGATGTGAGAGTTGGGCCATAAAGAAGGCTGAGTGCCGAAGAATTGATGATTTTGAATTGTGGTGCTGGAAAAGGCTCTTGAGAGTCCCTTGGACTATAAGGAGATTGTAAACCAGACAATCCTAAAAGGAAATCAACACTAAATATTCATTGGAAGGATTGATGCTGAAGCTTAAGCTCCAATACTTTGGCTGCCTGATTCGAAGAGCTGACTCACTGGAAGAGACCCTGATGCTGGGGAAAATTGAAGGCAAAAGGAGAAGGGGGTGACAGAGGATGAGATGGTTAGATAGCATTACCAACTCAGTGGACATGAATTTGAGCAAATTCCCAGAGATAGAGGAGGACAGAGGTACCTCTTGGGCTACAGTCCCTGGGGTCCCAAAGAGCTGGATATGACTTAGTGACTGAACAGCGACAATGACGAACTGTGGTGTTTTGTTATAGTAGCCTGAACAGACTAAGACCAGGCCTAAAACACTTCTGGGTGAAGGATGGCGGGTTAAAGGGCAGACACCCTTTTGAAGTTCTAATTGATAGCCATTTCCACTAAGGAAAGAAGAAGTACAGGTTCATAATCTCATATCTGTAATTTTAAAAAGCCCCGAGAACTAAAAGTCCTCCCCCCGCCCCCGCCCAGAGTTTGGCATCCAAACTTATTTGGTGGTAAAATATAACCTAAACTGACTTGAGGTATTTATAGTCTATTTAAGCCACTTAGTATAAATTTTCTTATGTTTTACTGCGGGAATACTAACATGAAAAGTGGAGTGCTGCTCTAGAGCCCCCGGGAGGTGGGTGGGGGTCTCACATACCATACTACATTACAAGTCTAAATGCTGAGATATATGTGATCCTAAGAGTTTTGGACAAGAGATTGTAGACCTGTATTTCAGGCAAATAAGAAAAAGCATAGAGAACAAGATATTGAACACCCATGTACCCATTACCCAATGTGCAAATTAATCACGATAGCAACAAATGAATCCCTCTGTCTCCCTGTCCCCTAAGCCCTTCTTTCCTTCTCCAAAGGTCACCGCTATCCTGAGTTGGTGTTTGTCATTCTCAAGCTTGTTTTTTAAAATTTTACTGCATGTATCCATGACCATCACGTATTAGTATCGTATTGCATGGTTTAGACTTGATAGAAATCGTACTATAGAAGACAAAACCTGTTTACTCTTGAGATGGTCTAAGTCTCACTCTCTCTGCCTTGTTCCTGTCTGCAACCTTGGACGCCCTTGGCTGTCTCAGTCACACATCCCTCTCACTCCTGAGCTCCAAGAGTCGGCTGTTCCATCTTTCTCACGATTTCCTTCTTCAACCTCTGTGCCTTACTCCCCTCTTAGGTTTTCTTTCTGGAAGTCTAAGTGTCCTGTTCCCCATGGTCTTTTGGTTCCATCTCATCTGTTCCTTCCTCCTTTCAGCCCACAGGAGATGGGAAACCCACCTGTTGTACCCCAGTCTTCTGTGCGAACAACAGATCATGAGGGAGAGAAACACCCCCTTGACTTTCATGGCATCCAGGGTGGGGGTGGGGGTGCTTGGAGAGGGGCCAATTTCTGAGGGTCTCAACTTCTCCATGTGGGAAGAGGCTAGGGGAGGAATGGCAGGCCAGAAGCTGAGTGGCTAGAATAACCTTAATACTGACTGCCTTTGTTCCCTTGTGTTCCTCTGCACCCCTGCCGGCTTTTAAAAAAAAAATTAAGATATAATCCACTTACTGTAAAGTTCATGCTTTTGGGACTTCCCTGGTGGTCCAGTAGTTAAGAGACCACCTTCCAATGCAGGGGGCATGAGTTTGATCCCTGGTCGGGGAGCTAAGATCCCATAAGCTGCCAGGCAAGCGCCACAACTAAGACATAATGCAGACTAAATAAATGTATAAATCAATCAATAAATATTTTTTTAAAATTTGTACTTTTAAAGTATATAATTCAGTGATGTTTGCTGTATTCACCAGCCTATGCAACCATCTCCACTATCTAATTTTAGAGCATTAAAAAAAATATTTATTTATTTGTCTGCATCGAGTCTTAGTTTCAGCAGTCGAGATCTTTAGATATGGCGTGTGAACTCTTAGTTATAGCATATGGGATCTATTTCCCCCACCAGGGATCCAACCGGGGCCCCCTTCATTGGGAGTCTTAACCACTGGACCACCAGGAAGTCCCTAATTTTAGAGCATTTTAACCCCTTCACCAAAAGCCACTTCAGGTACCTTGAGAAATTGGCACCCGATAGCCACTATATCTTTACTTCTATGTTGCATCAGAGCTTAGCCTCTTAGCAGTCACTCCCCATTCTCCTTTCCTCCCAGATCCTGGTAACCACTAATCTGTTACTTTCTGTGTCTTTGAATTTGCCTGTTGTGGACATTTTATATAAGTGGAATCATACAATATACTGTCTTTTGTGACTGGCTTCTTTCACTTAATGTTACATTTTCATCCACGTTGTCATATGGTAGCAGACCTTCATTCTTTTTCATGGCTGATTAATATTCCACTGCAATTTGTTTATCCACTCATCGTTGGTGGACACAGGTTGTTTCTGCTTTTTGGCTGTTGTGAATAGCAGTGCTGTGAACATGGGGATATAAATATCTGTTTGAATCCCTGCTTCCAGTTCTGTTGGGTATATACCTAGAATTACTGGATCATATGGTGACTCTATATTTAACTTTTAAAGGAATGCTTTCATTTTTGAATTTTCTTCCCAGAGCCAATATTGGAGGAACCCGAAATACAGAAAGAAAAATTAGAGGAGCGTGAGGTGGATGTGGTAAGTTTGGGTTGTCGTTGTTGTTTTTCTTTTATTTATTTATTTTTTGGGGTTGTTGTTGAAACAAGTATTCCTCACCAGCAATTGGTGAATCAAAGGATCAGTTGCAGAATGGTGTTTGAGGAATTCTCTTCAGTCTGTTGCTTCATACCTTTTCTTTCTACCAGCAGAAACTGGTAGCCTGCTCACTACAAATCCAGTACACTGAGTAAAGGGTAGAGTTATCCGTGCCCCCTCCTCCTCCAGAAGAAGAGAGCTTTCAGGAGGGAACAGGACTCTTAGCAGACCCTCCCTTGTCTCTCCATCTTGGGTCAGAATGTGACAAGCTTTATCTGTCTAATGGGTGAACATCTGGACAAGTTGAACAAGCTGGGTGGACACTGTCCTAATTTCTAAGACATCCTCTTTCTTCCAGTCCTTCAGTGCTCTCCTTTGGCTGAAAAGTTTACAGAAGCCACTTGAAATACTTTCAGAAATTGACGCTCCATGACCCCTACACCTTTATTTTCAAGCTTCATCAGAGCCTGGGGACACCTTCTGACCTGGGTTAGAAGCATAGTGACCTTGAACTTTCTAGAAAGGGAGAGCAAAGTAACAACTACTCATTAAAGAAGAAAACTGGAAGGGATAGAAAAGTAAAGCAATGAAAGGGAGAATGACAGTTATGACTGAACACATTCAAGTTTAATAGTTGGGTATGTGTCCTTTCTTTCTGTAGATCTGAGAGTTCTTTTGTTTTCTAACAATCGTAACTATACCACACGTTATACTTTTCAAATTAGGCTTTTTCACAAAACATTTTATCATTCTTCATGTTATTACATTCTTAAAAAAAAAAATTACAGGGGGTTTCCCTGGAATTACAGTGGTTAAGACTCTGTGCTCCCAACGTTAAGGGGAACTAAGCTCCTTAAAAAAGGACCTTAAAAAAAATTGGGATGCTGTTATTTTTTATCACAAATACATAAATCACAAAACGCCTCTTTTTTTGCGCTGTGCCTCAAGGTTTGTGGGATCTTAGTTCTCACTAGAGATTGAACCTGGTCCTGGGGAAGTGAAAACGCTGAGTCCTAACCAGTGGCATGTGTGCTATGTCACTTCAGCCGTGTCTGACTCTTTGTGACCCTGTGGACTGTAACCAGCCAGGCTCCTTTGTCCATGGGATTCTCCAGGCAAGAATACTGGAGTGGGTTACCATGTTCTCCTCCAGAGGATCTTCCCCACCCAAGGATCAAGCCCACATTGGCAGATGGGTTCTTTACCACTAACGCCACCTGGGAAGCCCCTAACCATTAGATTGCCAGGGAATTCCCTGTAAGCACCATTTTAAATGTTCACACAGTGCTTGATAAGGTATATGTACCATAGTTAAATCCTTACTCTTGGACATTTTTCCATTTATGATCTTTTTTTGCTTTCATAATACTGTGATGAATTTTATAAATAAAACTAACACATTTTGAAATACTTAATATTTCTTAAAATTAGATTCCTGGATATGGAATTCCTGAATCAAAGAGTAAAGAACATTTGTAACACCTTTAATATATAATGTCAAACTATTTTTCAAACTGCATTTTTTGCCCACATACTAGCGACAAACCCTTTCCAAGACTGGGTGTTAGCAGTTTAGCAGGTTTTTTTTTTTTTTTTTTAAATTATAGGCAATACATGATATACTTTTGCTGTGTTTATTTGTATTTAATTTCAAGTGAAATTGAATATTTTTCCACATTTTCATTTTCTCTCTCTCTCTCTTTTTAATAGCATGATATGTTTGTTCATATCCTTAGTGTTCTTTTCACTGGGTCTTCATATGTGTCTTTTTAAAAAACTAATTAATTTTAATTGGAGGGTAATTACTTTACAATATTGTGGTGGTTTTTGCCATACATTGACATGAATCAGCCATGGGTGTACATGTGTCCCCCATTCCTGAACCCCCCTCCCATCTCCTTCCTCATCCCATCCGTCAGGGTCATCCCAGTGCACCAGCTTTGAGTGCCCTGTTTCATGCATCGAACTTGGACTGACGATCTATTTCACATATGGTAATATACATGTTTCATTGCTATTCTCTCAAATCATCCCACCCTTGCCTTCTTCCCCAGAATCCAAAAGTCTGTTCTTTATATCTGTGTCTCTTTTGCTGTCTTGCATAAAGGTCATCGTTACCATCTTTCTAAACTCCATATATATGCATTAATATACTGTATTGGTGTTTTTCTTTCTGACTTACTTCACTCTGTATAATAGGCTCCAGTTTCATCCACCTCATTAGAACTGGATTCAAATACATTCTTTTTAATAGCTGAGTAATAAGGAAGGTTATGACCAACCTAGATAGCACATTTAAAAGCAGAGACATTACTTTGCCAACAAAGGTTCGTCTAGTCAAGGCTATGGTTTTTCCAGTGGTCATGTATGGATGTGAGAGTTGGACTATAAAGAAAGCTGAGCACCGAAGAATTGATGCTTTTGAACTGTGGTGTTGGAGAAGACTCTTGAGAGTCCCTTGGACTGCAAGGAGATCCAACCAGTCCATCCTAAAGGAGATCAGTCCTGGGTGTTCATTGGAAGGACTGATGTTGAAGCTGAAACTCCAATACTTTGGCCACCTCATGCAACGAGTTGACTCATTGGAAAAGACCCTAATGCTGGGAAGGATTGGGGGCAGGAGGAGAAGGGGACGACAGAGGATGAGATGGCTGGATGGCATCACCGACTCGATGGACATGGGTTTGGGTAGACTCCGGGAGTTGGTGATGGACAGGGAGGCCTGGCATGCTGCCATTCATAGAGTCACAAAGAGTCGGACACTACTGAGCGACTGAACTGAACTGAATATTCCATTGTGTATATGTACCACAGCTTTCTTATCCATTCGTCTGCCGATGGACATCTAGGTTGCTTCCATGTCCTAGCTATTGTAAATTTAAAAAAATACATATTTATTTATTTGGCCGTGCCAGGTCTTAGTTGTGGCACTTGGGATCTTTAGTTGCACCATGTGGGATCTAGTTCCCTGACTAGGGATTGAAACCCTGGCCCCCTGCATTGAGATCACACAGTCTTAGTCATTGGACCACCAGGAAAGTTTTTTTATGCATGTCTTTATATATGAAAGATTTTGGATCAGTGGTTAAATTTTCTTGACCTGGAAACTGTAAGCAAAAGGGATTCCTTCTCATCTTCTAGGAGTACTGGGAGGACAGGGTGACTTCTCCAGTTCACTGAGCTAGGTCTTCATATCCTCTAGTTTTCTTAATTTGTTTAGTACTGTTCTAAATAATGCTGTGTTTTTTCTAGCCACCAGTTATGACTTATTTTCCATCCAATTGATTAGTCCTATGTTGTTTTCCAGTTTTGTCTTTTCCCCTCCCTGTTTATTTTTTTTCCTCACTGCTGGGCCAGTTAACTTTTGCCCAGCGTGGCAAACTTATCCCAGTATTCTGTGGAGGCCACATCGTGGAAAAATTGCTCTTCTACCTTTATTCTTTTTCCAGCTTGTCATCCTCTTGCCGCTAATTGTTTGACTGAGGGTAATATCCTACATGTTCCCTTTAATTTAGTTTTACTGTGAGGTTGAAGGTTGCTTGATAAGACATTTTTACAACCACAGGCCTAAATGAAATATCTCAGAAAGATGCTATCCCTTAGTCTTCCCCTATGATCCATTCAATTTTTACTCATAGAGGGAAGAGGATCTTATTGTCTTGTTTCTTCAAAAGCTTGAAACCTATCAGTCAGTTGGTCCTCAGCTTTCTCTTCCAAACCTACCTGCCTCCTCTCACTCCCCATGACTCCCACACATGGCAATGGAAGGGAGAAGTGACCTACGCTGACAGCTGAGCCTGCTCTGGGCCTCTGTTCTCATTCTGCAGAAGCCCCTCTTCCTGTCCCGAGCGGTACTAACAGGACTGGCGGATGCCAAATGGACAGAGGAGCACAGCGCTGTTCTGGAACACTTTGCCCAGGACCCTTCGGAGCCCATCCTCACCATCTTCATCGACCCTTGTATGGGGCTGAAGCTAGACCTGGGAATGCCTGTGCAGGTGCGTACTCCACCATCCAGACCCCAGGGTATTCTCCCCAGGGGGCTGAGGGCTCTGCAGACCCCAGCTGTCTGTATCTAATCTCCCATGCCCAAGGCCTGTTGAGCCTCACAGTATGTTGGACACCCTGCTTGGCAGCAGAATACAGAGAGAAATGAGGCAGGGTTTTGCTTTTGATGATCTCACGGTCTAGTGGGGAAGACAGACATATAAAAAATATTTACAATATATTATGATGCCTGGACGAAGCTTTATAAGATTCTTATGGGAGCAACTAATGTAGGCCTGGTGGTGGAGGAGATATTTGAGTTGGGGATGAAGGGTAAGTAGGATTTCATCAAGGCTGAGTAAGAGCATCCAGGTAAAGAACACTTTATGTGCAAAGAAACGAGGAGTTGGGGGAAATGATACTAAAAAGGTGGGTTGGTGTCTGCCTCTGAAGGGGCTTGAGTGTTATGCTAAAGAATTTGGCTTTATTCCAGAGAGAACTATTAAAGGCTTTCATGGGTTAGATAGGTAACTATTTCAACAGTGGGGAGGATACATTAGTGAAAGGTAAACCATGGGTAGGAAAACAGTTAAAAAACAGATGTATAGTAAAGTTAGTGGTAGAATATGGGTGGTGGGTATACAGATTATTATTATAAAATTCTTTTAGTGTTTATGTTTGAAATTTGGGGAAATAAAATTTTGGAAAAGAAAAAGGCTATTGCTTGGCTTTTATTGGTCCACATACAAAAATTGAAACTATAATGAAGAGTAGCATGGTCCTGCACAATGACACAATTTGTAAAGCTTCCATATTAAGCAAAGCCCAAAACAGGCTGTCTCTTTTTCCTGTATATTGGCTATAAAGCATCACACAAAAAAATTTCATTCAGAAAAGTAACAAAAATATGCCAAAAATTAGGATGTATATGAAAGAAAACAACTTTGTTGCAGGCCACAAAAGAAGATTTAAATAAATGATGAGCCCTATCCTGTTTCTGAGTGGGAATCTTAATATTATGAAGATCATTCCATCCAAATAAATGTACCATTTTATTACAACTCCAATAGAAGTACCACAGTCCCTAGATTGCTAGTGTAAAGGATTTTTTAAAGTATATCCTGAAAAATAAAATAGCAAAAAAAAAAAAATGATGAAGGAAAGTGATGGAGGAGACCTGTGAATGAAAATCTTTTATTAAATTACAGTAATTAGTACTGGCCTGGAGGTCCAGTGGTTAAGAATCTGCCCGCCAATGCAGGGGACATGGATTTAATCCTTGGTCTGGGAAGATTCTACATACTTGGGGCAACTAAGCCCGTGTGCCACAACTACTGAGCCTGTGTTCTAGAGCCCGGGAACCGCAAATCCTGAGCCCATGAGCTGTAACTGCTGAGCCCATGTGCCACAACTACTGAAGTCTGAGCATCCTAGAGCCCACGATCTGCAGTGAGAGAAGCCACTGCAATAAGAAACCCGAACACTGAGCAAATGGAGAGTAGCCTCCACTCACCTCAACTAGAGAAACCCTGGGTGTAGCAATGAAGACCTAGCGCAGCCAGAAATAAACAAGAGTAATTGAAATAGACTGGGGGCAGGAATATGTATTATACAAGTAACAGCGAAGAAGCAGAAAGAAAGCAAACGTATAGGCAAGCATTTTCTACAAAAGCAGCATTTAAAATCTGTGGGGAAAGATGGATTATTCCATGAATAGCATTGGGAAACCTGGAAAACAAAGGTTTTCCATTAAAAAATGTAGTTAGCTGGGGCAAGAGGGAAATAGGGAGCTGCTGATCAAAGGGTACAAATCTTCTGTCACTACCACAAAGGCAACAAAAGCAAAAATAAACAAGTGGGACTATATCTAACTAAAAAGCTTCTTGCACAGCAAAAGAAAATCATCAACAAAATGAAACGGCAGCCTGTGAATAGGAGGAAATACTTGCAAATCCTATATCTGATAAGATATGAATATGTGTCCAAAATATACATAAAGAACTCATACAATTCAATAGTGAGAAACAAACAATCTGACTTTAAAATGTGCAGAAGAATTGAAAAGACATTTTTCTAAAGAAGATACATAAATGGCCAACAGGTATCTGAAAAGGTGCTCAGTATCACTAATCAGAGAAATTCAAATCAAAACCACAATGACATATCACCTCATGCCTGTTAGAATGGCTGTCGTCAAAAAGACAAGAGATAACAAATATTGATGAAGGTGTGGAGAAAAGGGAACCCTTGTGCACTGGGAATGTAAATTGGTGCAGTCATTGTGGAAAACAGTATGGAAGTTCCTCAAAAAAAAAATAGAACTACCATATGATCTAGCAATTCCACTTTTGGGTATGTATCCAGAAGAAATGATATCACTCTCGAAGAAATATCGGCACCCCCATGTTCGTTATAGTACTATTTACAATAGCTGAGATATGGAATCAGCTTAAGTGTCCATCACTGGATGAGTGAATAAAGAAAATGTGGTGTGTGCACACACACATACCATACTTACACACACAATGGAATATTCTTCAGCAATGAGAAAGAAAAAATATCTTGCCATTTGCAACAACATAGGTGGCCTTGGAGGGTATTATGCTTAGTGCAATAATACAGAGAAAGACAAATACTGTATGATCTCACTTACATGTGAAATCTGGAAAAAGAAAACTCACAGGAACAGAGAACAGGACAGATTGAGAAGCAGAGGAGGGAAAAAGAGGATGATTGGTGGTTGCCAGAGTTGGGGGTTGAGGGAATGCAGAAAATGGGTGAAGTTGGCCAGAAGGTACAAACTTCCAGTTATAAGTTCTGGGGATGTGATGTACAGTACAGCAGGGTGATTCTAATTAACAGTAGTGGATTATATATTTGAAAGTTGCTAAGGGAGTAGATTTTAAAAGTTCTGATAAGAAAAAAATTGTAACTATCAATGGCACCCCACTCCAGTACTCTTGCCTGGAAAATCCCATGGACGGCAGAGCCTGGTAGGCTGCAGTCTATGGGGTCGCTAAGAGTCGGACACGACTGAGCGACTTCACTTTCACTTTTCACTCTCATGCATTGGAGAAGGAGATGGCAACCCACTCCAGTGTTCTTGCCTGGAGAATCCCAGGGACGAGGGAGCCTGGTGGGCTGCTGTCTATGGGGTCACAGAGTCAGACACGACTGAAGCGGCTTAGCAGCAGCAGCAGCAAGCTGATAAATGTTAGCTGGACTTATTGTGGTAATCATTTTTGCAATAGATATACATATCAAAGCATTATATTGTATACCTTAAACTAATACAATTTTACAGGTCAATTATATTTCAGTAAGACTTGGGGGGGGAATGGTACAGAATTTCATTTATGCAAGGTTAATAAGTTCTGGAGATCTAATATACAGTGTGGTAACTGTAGTTAATATTACTGTATAATTTGCTAAAGGGTCGATCTTAAGTGTTTTCACTACAAAAAGAAAGGAGAATGGTAACCGTATGTTAATTAGTTTGATTGTAGTGATCATTTCACAGTGCACATTTATATCAAAACAGTAAGGAAAGTGAAAGTGGCTCAGTCATGTCCAACTCTTTGCAACCCCATGGACTGTAGCCCACCAGGCTCCTCTGTCTATGGGGATTCTTCAGGCAAGAATACTGGAGTGGGTTGCCATGCCCTCCTCCAGAGTATCTTCCCAACCCAGGGATCGAACCCAGGTCTCCCACATTGCAGGCAGATTCTTTACCAACTGAGCCACCAGGAAGCCACAAAACAGCAAGGTGTACACCTTAAACACAATTTTAATTTGTCAATTATGGTTTGGCAAAGCTGAAAAAAGTCTTTTTAGCATGCCAAAATATATTCTAGGGCTTCCCCAGTGGCTCAGTGGTAAAGAATCTGCCTGCCAATGCAGGAGACACGGGTTGATCCCTGGTCTGGGAAGATCCCACATGCCAGGGAGCAGCTAAGCCAAGGCACCACAACTGCTGAGCCTGTGCTGTACAGCCAGTGCTCCACAATAAGATAAATCACTGCAGTGAGAAGCCAACGCACCACAACTGGAGAGCAGCCCCTGCTCGCCACAATTGGAGAAAAACCTTCGAAGCAGTGAAGACCCAGCACAGCCCCAAATAAATAAATTCTAAATAGATCACGGATTTAATTGTATTCTCCTAGGTCAAGATGGACAGTTGAAAAACTTCCTTAAGAAATTATTACCTTTGAATACTTGGAACAATAGCAAAAAGTAAAGCCAGAAAAACAAACAAACAAAAAAACCAAACACCCAAGAGTAAACAAACTAGGAAAGAAGCAAAATCTGATCTAATAAACTTTGAAAGTGGGCAACAATGAAAGGTCTATGCACTGATTTAAGGAAACCGTTCTCCCTGCAGGAATGGTGGACACCCCTCCTCACCACCACCACCAGTGAAATGGAGTGAACCTCAGAGTATTTAACAAAATCTGAAAAGAGAGAAAGAGCCTAGGCATTTTAAGAAAGATTTTACACTTGTTTTAAATTGGTCTTAACTACCTGCCCATCCCCTCATGCTATTATCTCAGTCTAGAGAAAAGTGAATGGAACATAAAACACCCAATCATTTCACTTTAACTTCAAGCGGGAAATCAAACTGGGCTTTCACAGTGGGACATCAGGAAGTCACCCACAGTACTTGAAAGCAGAAGGAATGAATTCAGAGAGCGGAGGAAGCATGAGGCAATTGAAAAGAAATTGCAGGGCAACTGCAAGCATACTACATCAAGGGAGAAAGAGAGCAGAACAAAGCATGCACGTGAGGAAAATGTAACTGAACAGAAGGAGTTTTTCACACCAGCATCATGTTTTAATACGACTTAATAAGAATTTAATTTTTTAAAAAGCTGATCAACGAAACAATAAAACTTGAGAATGAAATAAGAGAGCGATTGCAGATTTTGTAAATAAAGCAGCATGTTTACATGTTAAAACTAGTAGGTTAGAAACAGCAAGGGACTGAATAACTATTGCTGAAAATATGAATGGACGTAGAAGAGAGGCTTGAGATAATTACAGTGTAGGGAAAAGAAAAAAACCAATGACAATACAATTAGAGAGAAGTTGATAGATGTGAAAGGCAGACACAGGTAATCTAACATAGGGATCCAGCTGATGAAACAAAATATAAATTTTAAAATAGAATACAGAGAATTTCCCTGAACTGCTGAAGGAACTGAATGGGGGAACTGAAAGGACATACTTTATTCCACAAAAATTTGTTACACAATGTTTAATGTCAACACATGTCTTAGTTAAGCTGCTTACATTCAGGGAAATTAATTCTTTGGAAACATCACTTATGTGGTATTCCTGCCAAGAATATTTAACTTGCGTCTAATAATGAGGAAACAATCTGATAAATCAAAATTAAGGGATGTTTTGAAAATCAACTGGCCCAGAGTATTAGAAATATCACTGTCATGAAAGAAAGAAACCTTGTGTGATCTGAATTGGATCCTGGGTGGGAAGAAACCAGCTGTAAATGACATTATTTGGACCACTGGGAAAATTTGAATATGAACTGTGTATTATGCAAAGTATTAAATGAAGTTCAATTTTCTGAGTGTGATAATTACAGTTTGGGGAGTGTTGGCGAATATTCTCGCTTTTAGGAGCCATATGCTGAAGTATGTAAGGGTGTAGTTTTATAACGTCTGCTACTAGCTCTAAAATGGCTCAGCAGAGAGATAGAGGATGAGAGAGATGGAGAGAGAAGAGAGTGCAATCATGCACACATGTGGGAAAATGTTAACAATTAGTGAATCTAGATGAAGGGCATGTCAAAATAATAGTATAACAAAAATTGGGAAGTGGTAAGAAAATGAGAGAAAGTATGAGGATGCGTGCCCATGTTCCTACCTTTCAAAGCAGTGAGTCAGTTGAAGTTAAAATTGAAAGGTAATGAGAAAACTAACCTTTATTTTTCAGCTGCTTGGCTTGCAGGATCTTAGTTGCCCGACCAGGGGTTGAACCTGGGCCAACAGCAACGGTAGGGCTAAGTTCTAACCACTGGACCACCAGGGAGTCCCGGAGAAAACTAACCTCTTAATATTTTTCATGATCTTTCTTATAACCTTAGAAAAAAATTGGGGGAAAAGTTATGCAAGTGAAATGAAAAACCTTAGACAATTGTCTCTTACTTTTGGTTCATCTCCTTTCTGCTTTTCCTGTATCCTTTTCATTCCATTTATCCATTCATCTGTCATTTGTGGAGCATCTAGTATGTCCCATCACTGCTAGGTTCTGGAGAGAATACCCAGTCTTTACCCTCAAGGAGTGCTCTCTGCATTTCCTCTCCAACCCTCTGGATACAGAAACTGTTGTGTCCCTGACAAGAATAGGAAACATCTCGCGTTTCTTATATTTGGCGAAGGATCAGGATATGCTAAGGGGATGTGACCAGGGTTTCATGACTGGAGCTTCAGATTCCCTTGGGCAGCATGGCTGGGCCTGGACCCTGAACTCTGCTCTACTGTCTTCAATGCAGACCCAGAACCAGATTGTCTACTTCATTCGCCAAGCCCCGGTCCCCATCACTCCAGAGAACTTTGAGGAGACGGTGCAGTTTGGGACAGTGCGGGGTGCCTACATCCCAGCCCTGCTTCGGCTGCTCAGCGGCGTCTTTGCCCCTCAGATCTTTAAAAACACAACCTGGCCCGAGAGCATTCGAAATCACTTTGCTTCTCATCTGCACAGGTTCTTGGCCTGCCTGACAGGTGAGTGGAATGGCCAGGGTGCCTGCTTTCTCCCCAGTCCCCACCAATAGCAGAGCGAGTGAGGCAGGTGGGAGATTGATCCTGAGTACCTGCGTTGCTTGGCACAGAGTAGGTGCTTGGAACGCATGTGCTGAATGAGTGAAACAGGGTCCATAGTGTGCCTTCTAATCCAGATACAGTTTTCTGCAGTCCAACAGTTGGCCAGACTTGCTCAGAGGTGGAAATTTCCAAGAGTACATGTGGGGTTAGGGAAGCTGGAGGTGGTGTGGGGGCAGCAGGGGAGTGCATGTGTCCTGGAAGAGAGTGTTGAAGGCATTGTATTGCTCTCGGACCTCATTTTATGACAGTCTCTTATGACATCTCAACAAGATTTTCCCTCTTGCCTTCTGTCATTTTCCTGATGTCAAAAAAGCATGAGTCCTAGTTTCTCCTGCCTGCTCTCCTGAGATGCACATAGCTCCTGGGCCCTGGATCATCAGTCATGATAGGAACTAGGGTGGCATAAACCCATCACCCTCTGTGAACTCTCCTGGTTCTTTTGTTTCCTCAGACACTCGGTACAAGCTAGAAGGGCACACCGTCCTCTACATCCCCACAGAGGCCATGAACATGAAGCCTGAGGTTGTGGTTAAAGACAAAGAGCTGGTGCAGCGACTAGAGAGTGAGTGGCTGGCGTTGCTCCTGTGTCGGGGCTTCTGAAGGGGAGGAGTGGGGAGGGGCAGCCCAGAGGCTGGGACAGGAGGTGGGTTAGGAGGACTCTGTTGGGGGTGGAGGGAAGGATGAAAGTGGGGAGCGCTGCAAAGAAATGCAAGAGGTTTTGTCCTCTCCCCGGCAGCCTCCATGATCCACTGGACACGGCAGATAAAGGAGGTGCTCAGTGCCCAGGAGTCGGTGGAGACAGGAGAGAACTTAGGTCCTTTGGAGGAGATTGAGTTTTGGCGCAACCGATGCATGGACCTGTCTGGCATCAGCAAACAGCTGGTGAAGCCAGGAGTGAAGCACATCGAGTCCATCCTGCGTCTTGCCAAGTCATCCTATCTGGCGCCCTTCATGAAGCTGGCCCAGCAGATCCAGGTTTGTGAGTGGATCAAAGGATGCAGACTTGGCAGAAAGTGCCCAGTGGTGGGGACAATGTAAGGCACTAAGAAGAGAGAGTCAACATATTCATCAAACGCAGAGATAGACGCACCCAGTGCTTGGACTTGGACTTGTGGGAGAGTATCAAAGTAGTAGAACACAAGGCTTCAGGAGCTTATAGTTTAACTAGGGAGACATCTAGTTACTTACCAAATGTACTATGTTGAGTGCCCTCTAGGAGCCCAACCCCTATAATCCAGCTGAGAAGGAAGGCTTACACAAGAGATGACTGGGTGGCCAGGGGTCAAAGGCGAACCCACTCCGTTCAGCAAAGAGAGCTGCAAAAGAGACACTTTAAAAATTTATATTTGAGGGCTTCCTTGGTGGCTCAGGGGCTTCCCTTGTGGCTCAGCCAGTAAAGAATCCGCCTGCAGTGCGGGAGAACTGGCTTCGATCCCTGGGTTGGGCAGATCCCTCGTAGATGGGAAAGGCTACCCCCTCCAGTATTCTGGCATGGAGAATTCCAGGGACTGTATAGTCCATGGGGTTGCAAAGAGTTAGACATGACTGAGTGACTTTCACTTCACTTGGTGGCTCAGTGATAAAGAATCCATTTGCCAGTACAGGAGACGTGGGTTCGATCCCTGATCCAGTAAGATCCCACATGCCATGGAGCAACTAAGTTCATGTATCACAACTGTTGAGCCTGTGCTCTAGAGCCTGGGAGCCGCAACTACTGAAGCCTCCGCACCTTAGAGCCTGTCCTCCGCAACAAGAGAAGTCACTGCAATGAGAACCAGTGTGCCACAACTAGAGAGTAGGCCCTGCTTGCCTAATCTAGAGAAAAGCCCGTGCAGCAACAAAGATCCAGCACAGTCAAAAATAAAATTTTTTTAAAAATTAAATTTTATATAATATGCCAAGCTGATTATATTAGTGTTTCGACACACAGAGATCAGAGATATATATAGAATACAGAGAGAGAAGCCATCTCTTCCTAGCAGGAATTTGAAACTGGTATTCATGGAAGCCTGGTGTGCTGCAGTCCATGGGGTTGCAAAGAGTCAGACATGACTGAGCGACTGAACTGAACTGAACTGAAGGGAGTTGGGGCTTCCCAGGTGGCGCTAGTGGTAAAGAATTCACCAGCCAATGCAGGAGATGCCAGAGATAAAAGGGTTTGATCCCTGGGTTGGGACCATCCCCTGGGGTAGGAAATGGCAACCCACTCTAGTATTCTTGCCTGAAAAATTCCATGGATAGAGGAGCCTGGTGGGTTACAGTCTGTGGAGTTGCATGGAATTGGACAAAATTATGCATGCACCCACACGCATTAAGGGGAATTGAGCCAGTTAGATGGAGAAGTCTAAAATTCTTGTGAGAACAAGGTAGGAAGCGGGGGGCTATGGTGGGAACCGCAAGGTGGGATGAATGCAAGTGATGTCTGGTCAGTTGATCAACAGCTCCTGAGCATCTCCTTGGTGCAGAGTCCTGAGTTCAAGGGGAAAAGCTAGAGGAATAGACACGAAACCTGAGTTAGAAACTAGTCAGTGAGGAAAAGTAGACATGCACACACTCTGGTCCCAAAGGGTTGCAGAGACCTGGGATGATGGGGTCTAGGTAGCGTTAACTGGGAACACTTCCTGGGAAAGGCAGGTTGGTTGGAATTCGAGGACCAGAAGCCTTCGCTTTGAACCTGTGCTTTCCAGGGGCTAAGTCTTCTCTTGATTTCTCTTTACTGCCAGGATGGCTCTCGTCAAGCACAGTCAAACCTGACTTTCTTGTCGATCCTGAAGGAGCCTTACCAGGAACTGGCGTTCATGCGGCCAAAGGACATCTCTAGTAAACTCCCGAGGCTGATCAGCCTCATCCGTATCATCTGGGTCAACTCTCCCCACTACAATACTCGGGAGAGACTGACCTCCCTCTTCCGGAAGGTGTGTGTCTGCAGAGGGTGGGACAGAGGGTGGTGAGGCGGTGACCATTGTTGGTAGCACGCAGATTTCTGGAGAAGGTGGAATTCACTGGGCAGATCTATGGTGAAAAGGTAGTGAGCAATGCCCTTCGGGTCGGACAGAGACCACAGGCCCTTTGCCTGCATCATCCGCTTTAGTGAGGCTCGGAGTGGGGACCTGGACTAGACACTTTGCTTCCAGATAGATGAAGCCTGGGTGGGAAGAGGGGGACTTTGTGAAGAGGTGTTGATGGAGCACAGGGAGGGGGCCAGGAAGGACTGATTCCCAGGCTGAGTTGTACAGGAGGGGAAGACCTGCTCTTTCTCATTGCCAAAGGTGGACCTTGCAGTGAGCGAGAGGCAGATATAGGAAGGAACACTGGCTTTTGAGGAGCAGAACCCGGCACATTTCATTGGGGGAGGGGCAAAGAGTGGGGAAAGGGCGCTGAGCTGAGCACTGGCTGAAAATGAGGCGGGCAAATGAGGTGGAACCCAGAGGTGCTGCCGCGCCAGCAGTGGAGGACCAGGGACGAGAGGAGCCGTGGGTATCAAGAAGTAGGAGCCCGAGACCCGAGGCACAGTCTTGGGGGCTCCAGGAGAGGGTCGATGCAACTAAGGCTGCGAACTGAGATTGTTGGGACTCCTCCTGCAGATGAGCAATGAGATCATTCGCCTGTGCTGCCATGCCATCTCCCTGGACCGCATCTTTGAGGGCTACGTCATTTCTAGCAAGGAGGACCTACACGGCTGCATCTCTTGCTGTCACGCCTGGAAGGACCACTACCTTCGGGCTGTGCAGACACATACCCAGTATGACATACCTGGACATCCTGTGTGTTACCGCTTGTCACTACTGGAGCAGGGAGATTTTGAGCCCTTTTGCTAGTACTTTAAGCCTGTGGATTGTATTTTTTTTTTCTAGAGTTTTTACATGGTCTGAGTTTTCTCTCTGGATGCAGATATTCTAGCTCCCAGTCCTGGGTCCTCCAAACTCTATGTAACCTCCCCTCCCTCAACCCAGGAATCCCTCCTGGTCTTTTCCTCCTTCTTTGGTCCTAAAGTCTAAAGTTTCATTGTGTGTAAACTTTCTTTTCTGGAGGAGGAAATAGCAACCCACTCCAGTATTCGTGCCTGGGAAATCTCATGGACAGAGGAGCCTAGAGTGCTACAGTCCATGTGGTTATAAGAGCCAGACAGGACTTAAGAGACTAAACCACCACCACCACCACCACCACCAAACTTTTTCTTAGAACCAAGATGTTTTCTTTTTCTCTCTGGCTCTCCTCACCTTGTTTTTCTTTACTCAGCATTTAGAAAAACTGTTTCTTGGGGTCTCATTTTCTCAGGCTCCCTTTGAACCAGAACTCTTGGTTCTAGCCTGAGTTCACGCTTCCAACTGGTCAGTCTTTCTCCCAACAGGTTCTCCACCCGGGGCTGGGTCCTAGACCAGACCAGCATATTTGCCCAGGTCGATGCCTTTGTACAACGCTGCAAGGACCTCATCGAGGTAGGAAGACTGTCAGGGAGGGAGACTGAGAACCCACAGCAGATGTTCCCGAATCCCAGCCCTGGAGCTGGGGGTGAGGCTACACACAGAACTTGCCTCTTTGGTTCTTCTCACGTGACTGTGCACCTGGCCACAATCCTGTGCTCAGAGACTCTTGCTTGTTATCACTGCCTCAGTTCAGTTCAGTTCAGTTCAGTCGCTCAGTCGTGTCTGACGCTTTGTGACCCCATGAATTGTAGCACACCAGGCCTCTCTGTCCATCATCAACTCCCGGAGTCGACCCAAACCCATGTCCATTGAGTCAGTGATGCCATCCAACCATCTCATCCTCTGTCGTCCCCTTCTCCTCCTGCCCCCAATCCTACCCAGCATTAGGGTCTTTTCCAATGAGTCAACTCTTCGCCAGGCTTCCATGTCAATCACCAACTCCTGGAGCTTGCTCAAACTCATGTCCATCGAGTCGGTGATGCCATCCAACCATCTTGTCCTCTGTCGTCCCCTCTTCTCCTGCCTTTAATCTTCCCCAGCATCAGGGTCTTTTCCAGTGAGTCAGTTCTTCGCATCAGGTGGGCAAAGCATTGGAGCTTCAGCCTCAGCATCAGTCCTTCCAATGAATATTCAGGACTGATTTCCTTTAGGATTGACTGGTTGGTTCTCCTTGCAGTCCAAGGGACTCTCAAAAGTCTTCTCCAACACCACAGTTCCAAAGCATCAATTCTTCGGTGCTCAGCTTTCTTTATGGTCCAACTCTCACATCCATACACAACTACTGGAAAAACCATAGCTTTGACTAGATGGACCTTTGTTGGCAAAGTAATGTCTCTGCTTTTTAATATGCTGTCTAGGTTTGTCATAGCTTTTATTCCAAGGAGCAAATGTCTTTTAATTTCATGGCTGCATTCACCATCTGCAGTGATTCTGGAGCCTAAGAAAATAAAGTCTCTCACTGTTTCCATGTTTCTCCATCTATTTGCCATGAAGTGATGGGACCGGATGCTATGATCTTCATTTTTTGAATGTTGAGTTTTAAGCCAGCTTTTTCACTCTCCTCTTTCACTTTCATCAAGAGGTTCTTTCTTTTTTTTTTTTAAATTATGTATTTATTGGGCTGTACCGGGTCTTAGTTGCAGCATGTGGGATCTAGTTCCCTGACCAGGGATAGAACCCGGGCCCCCTGTATTGGGAGCTCAGAGCCTTAGCCACTGGACCAGCAGGGAAGTCCCCTCAAGAGGCTCTTTAGTTCTTTGCTTTCTGCCATAAAGGTGGTGTCATCTGTGTATCTGAGGTTATTGATATTTCTCCTGGCAATCTTGGTTCCAGCTTGTGCTCATCCAGCCCAGCATTTCACATGATGTACTCTGCATGTAAGTTAAATAAGCAGGGTGACAATATATAGCCTTGACATACTCCTTTCCCTATTTGGAACCAGTCTGTTTTTCCATGTGTAGTTCTAACTGTTGCTTCTTGACCTGCATACCGATTTCTCAGGAGGCAGGTAAGGTGATCTGGTATTCCCATCTCTTTAAGAATTTTCCACAGTTTGTTGCTTTGGCATAGTCAATAAAGCAGAAATAGATGTTTTTCTGGAACTCTCTTGCTTTTTCGATGATCCAACAGATGTTGGCAATTTGATCTCTGGTTCCTCTGCCTTTTCTAAATCCAGCTTGAACATCTGGAAGTTCTCAGTTCATGTACTTTTGGAGCCTGACGTGGAGAATTTTGAGCATTACTTTGCTAGCATGTGACATGGATGCAATGGTGCAGTAGTTTGACATTCTTGGGCATTGCCTTTCTTTGGGATTGGAATGAAAACTGACCTTTTCCAGTCCTGTGGCCACTGCTGAGTTTTCCAAATTTGCTGGCATATTGAGTGCAGCACTTTCACAGCATCGTCTTTTAGGATTTGAGATAGCTCAATTGGAATTCCATCACCTCCACTAGCTTTGTTCATAGTGATGCTTCCTAAGGCCCACTTGACTTCTGATTCCAAGGTGTCTGGCTCTAGGTGAGTGATCAAACCATCGTGGTTATCTGGGTCATTAAAATCTTTTCTGTATAGTTCTTCTGTGTATTCTTGCCACATCTTCTTAGTATCTTCTGCCTCTGTTAGGTCCATACCATTTCTATTTTTTATTGTGCCCATCTTTGCATGAAGTGTTCCCTTGGTATCTCTAATTTTTCCTTGAAGAGATCTCTATTCTTTCCCGTTCTATTGTTTTTCTCTATTTTTTGCATTGATCACTGAGGAAGGCTTTCTTATCTCTCCTTGCTATTCTTTGGAACTCTGCATTCACATGGGTATATATTTCCTTTTCTCCTTTGCCTTTAGCTTCTCTTCTTTTCTCAACTGTTTGTAAGGCCTTCTCAGACAACCATTTTGCCTTTTTGCATTTCTTTTTCTTGGGGATGGTCTTGATCACTGCCTCCTGCATAATGTCACGGACCTCGGTCCATAGTTCTTCAGGCACTCTGTCTATCAGATCTAATCCCTTGAATCTATTTGTCACTTCAACTGTATAATCATAAGGGATTTGATTTAGATCATACCTGAATGGTCTAGTGGTTTTTCCTGCTTTCTTCAATTTAAGTCTGAATTTGGTAATGAGTTCGTGATCTGAGCCACAGTTACCTCCCAGTCTTGTTTTTGCTGGCAGTATAGAGCTTCTCCATCTTCAGCTGCAAAGAATACAATCAATCTGATTTTGGTATTGACCATCTGGTGATGTCCATGTGTAGAGTTGTCTCTTGTGTTGTTGGAAGAGAGTGTTTGCTATGACCAGTGCGTTCTGTTGGCAAAACTCTATTAGCCTTTGCCTTGCTTCATTTTGTACTCCAAGGTCAAATTTTTTCATATTTCATTGTGCAGCTAAAATTCACCCCAGAAGCCCCTTGCATCTGGTGGGTCCTCCTTAGTTTTTTAGCCATTTTAAGCTAAACCAGTAGTGAGGGACAGGGAAGCCTGGCATGCTGCAGTCCGTGGAGTCGTAAAGAGTGGGACTCGACTTAGCAACTGGACAACCACAACACAAGCTAAACCAAAAAACTCGGGACAGGAAGACTCAGACAGGAGAGCAGGAAGCCTCATGCTGACTTCTTTGCAGGTATGTGACTGTCAGTACCATTTTGCCCGCTGGGAAGATGGGAAGCAAGGTCCCCTCCCCTGCTTCTTCGGTGCCCAGGGGCCCCAGATAACACGGAACTTGCTGGAGATTGAGGACATCTTTCACAAAAACCTGAATGCGCTGCGAGCTGTCCGCGGGGGCATCCTGGACGTCAAGAACACCTCTTGGCATGAAGACTACAATAGGTGAGAGCGTCACAGACCACCCCCTCCATAGACAGGGAAGGGGGGCAGGGGAGACCAGAGCGGAGTGTGGGGGCAGCAGATCAGAAATGGGGGGCAAGCAGGGGAAGCGCACGGTGGCTGCTCAGACTCAGGGTGCCACAGCCAGCCTTTCTGGCCTTGGATCCCAGTTCTGCCACAGACTAGTTAACATGACTTTGGGCAGATTGCTCTACCAGCCTGGGCCTCAGTTTCCTCATCTATAAAAAGTCCGGTTAGCCATACAGCCTACCCCACTGAGTTGTTTCGAGGACTAAATGGATTCCCGTGTGTGAAGCGCTCAGTGCCGACCCTGAGGATGCCCTCCGTACATAAAACATCAGAGTTGCACTCAGGGGAGGTTCTTGGGGCCAGGCCATGGCGCCCACCCTTCGACATGCCTCTAATGGTGCAGGTTCCGGGCTGGAGTCAAGGACCTGGAGGTGATGACTCAGAACTTGATCACCTCGGCCTTCGAGTTAGTCTGTGACGTGGAGCACGGGGTGCTGCTGCTGGATACCTTCCACCGGCTCTCGGCCCGAGAGGTGGGACAGCCTACCAGCTTCCTTCCTCCACCTCTGGTTCACTTGAGCTTTCCTTCACGTCCTCCTCGTCCTTTCAGACGCCGTCCAAGCTCCATTTGTGCTCTCGCCCATGTCCTAAACTGCCAGCGCTTCTTTTCTTCCTCTGTCCCTGCCTGCCCCCTCCCCCTGGGGCCCAGAGGGCTTGGGGGCAAGATTCCCATGGCAGGGGTTTAGCTTTCTTCCAGGATGGGGAGCTGCAGGGACCCCATATCCCTGGTCGTGTCATTTACTTCCTCTTCTTCGTCAGGCCATCAAGCGAACATATGACAAGAAGGCCGTGGACCTCTACATGCTGTTCAATAGTGAGCTGGCACTCGTAAACCGTGAGCTGAACAAGAAGTGGCCCTACCTGGAGCCCTACATGGCCCAGTACTCAGGGCAGGCCCACTGGGTGCGCATCCTACGGCGTCGCATCGACAGAGTCATGAACGTAAGCCTGGCCTTTCCCGAAACTTGTTCTGGGTGCCATGACAGAGTTTGCAGGCTGAGCCCCAGGCTGGTGGGTGGGAGCCCTGGGGGCCCATCCAGAGCATCTCCTTGGAGAGGTTTCCTGACCTGAGACTAGGTGGGTGCAGGGGGCGTGTCAGAGGAACTGGCCTGTCCTGAGGAAGGGCTCATGCTTGTTTTTGACCTTGTGTCTCTTAAATCCTTCACCTCCTGTAATTGACTTTCTTTTCCCAACTTTTTTCCTCAAGCTGAATGTCTGTGCTTCTCTTTCTTATTTTATTATTTGAGTATGATTGTTCCACAGTGTTGTGTTAGCTTCTACTGTACAGCAAAGTAGATCAGCTATGTGTATACATATATCCCCTCCCTCTTGGACCTCCTTTCCACACCCAGCCCCCATTCTACCCACGTAGGTCATCATAGCACACTGAGCTGAGCTCCCTGTGTTACACAGCAGATTCCCACTAGCTATCTATTTTACACATGGTAGTGTATGTGTGACAATGTGTGCACGTGTGCTCAGTCGCTTAGTTGTGGCTGACTCTTTGCGACCCTGTGGACTGTAGTCCCCCAGGCTCCTCTGTCCATGGGATTTTTCAGGCAAGAATACTGGAGTGGGTTGCCATTTCCTTCTCCAGGGGATCTTCCCCACCCAGGGATCGAATCCATGTCTCCTGGTCTCCTGCATTGGCAGGTGAATTCTTTACCACTGAGCCACCTGGGAAGCCCGTATATGACAATGCTACTCTCCAAATTCCTCACACCCTCCCCTTCCCTGTCTTCATTTTGACTGACTCTCTCGCTGTGCCTGGTCTCTTCCTCTAACCTTTCCTTCTGGCTCCCCCTTCCCTCTGAGTAGTCAAAATCGCTCTCCATGCCCTGTCTTACACATATAATTGGGGTGTGTGTGTTGGGGAGGGGAATAGGGCTCTCAGGGCGATTATAACACGGAGGAACGTGGCAGGTGGATCCCAGCATCCCTGGTTCTCCTCCACAGTGTCTTTCCAGTGCTCATTTCCTGCCCCACATCGGGACTGGAGAGGAGAGTGTGCATACCTATCAGCAGATGGTTCAGGCCATTGATGAATTGGTGCGAAAAACCTTCCAAGAATGGACAGCCACGCTGGACAAGGACTGCATTCGGCGGCTGGACACGCCATTGCTACGAATCAGCCAGGAGAAAGCGGGCATGCTGGACGTGAACTTTGACAAGTAGGAGACCCTCCCCACCCCTCTCCGGCTCTGCTCGTCCTTTCTATGGTGCCTTTCCCCTTCCCCAACCCTCCTGAGAGTTTTAACTCCTGCCTCCTGGTTTCTCCTCTCCATTCCTCTGATTCTCTCTTACCCCGTAATATGTTTCCTCCCACTTCTTAGTCTTAAAAAAAAAAAAAACTGATTAAAAATAGAAAATCTGCTGTCACCTACTACACCAGTGATGTAGGTGTCCTGCCACTAGGTGGCCACAGTGGCTCAGCGAAATCGTCCCAACCATGAGCCACCGAAGGGGCTTTCCTGAGAGTCAGTGGGGCTCTCAGGTCACACCCTCTCCTATAGTTGTAGAATCATGACATTCTCATATCACCAGGATTTTCAGTTTAACCAGTCTATTTATTAGTTATTCAAAAGTACATAGTGACTGCCTTCCATGTGCTAAGAACCAAGATGGGCACAGGGGGTGTGTCCAGCGACGATGTCCTTGCCCCCTGTTGCTCTGTAAGTGAACTGTTTTACCCTGGAGCCCTGCCTCCTTCCCAGATAAGATGCGGAAGAGAGAAATAAAGAAGGAACTGGGTAAGGCGGCTGTCTATGGAGATGATGACCCTTCTGATGACGTTTTCCTAATGGGAAGGAAGTCACTTTCTACTTCATTGGTTTGGGCTTCTTGTCATCAGCGAGCCCCTATAGTAAGAGTGGCTTGCCAGGCTTCTAGAACTGGCTTTAACTTGTGGAATGTCCTTATTTGTTGGGGAAAATGTGGAAGGGGCTTTGCCACAGAGGGCCTGTGTGGAGATGGACAGAGAGATTGAATGTTTCTGTCCTGGGAGCCAAAAGCAACCTAACTGGGAGGAGATGACACGTGATGTTTGAAGCAAAAGAACGAAGAGGGGGAGACAGTGCTGAGTGTCAGGTCAGAGGGGTGAGGGGGAGGCATCAGTGAGAAGGACAGAGAGATGAGAAGCCACATGGATCAGGAAGCAGGTGACAAGCAGGGTATGAAGACCAGAGCATAAGAGGTTTGAGATAAACCTTTGACCAGGGAGGGATGTTGAGATCTGCTTTGATAGGGCTCGTGGTTTTTTGAGGTATGGCCAAGCAGGATCCTATAAAATGGCCTCATAAATCAACAATAAGATTTATTTTTGTATTTATTTATGTGGTTGCACTGGGTCTTAGTTGTGGTACATAGCATGTAGGGATCTTTAATTGTGGGATTTAGTTCCCTGACCAGGGATTGAACCTGAGCCTCCTGCATTGGGAGTGTGAAGTTTCAATTACTGGACTGCCAGGGAAATCTCTTAAGTACTTTTTAATATGAATAGTAGCATACTGTTCACACTATTCTATACATCTGAAGTGTTCTCAAAATGATTTATTTGATTTTTTTCTATTATAAAATTCTTGATCCTTTTAGAAAATTTGCAGAATACAGAAAAGTAGAAGGAAGAACAAGATTCCCCCAAAGATAATCACTCTTAAAAATTTGGTGTATATATATATATATATATTTATCACTCCACGTTCCCCCTACTTCATATGCTTCATATGGTTATTTTTCTTTAGTTTTTAGAGTATTTTTAACTTAAAAATGTATTTCTTTGGCTGTGCCCGGTCTTAGGGTCTTTGCTATGGAACGCTGGGTCTTTAGTTGCAGCATGTGGGATCTAGTTCCCTGACCAGGGGTGGAACCCAGGCCCCCTGTACTGGAAGCAAGGAGTCTTAGGCACTGGGCCACCAGGGAAGTCCCTCTTTTTTTACTTTTTAAATTAAAGAATTTAACTAACAGAAGTAGTGCATGCTCACTGTAAAAGAAAAGAAAAAGAGAGATTGATGTATAGAAGAATATAAAGGAAAAAGTGAAAATCCAGCACACAGATCCACTCCCTAGAGGTAATCACGATTACCATGTAATTAAAAATACACACTGCACACATAAAACAGGATCCCATTATAAACAGCATTTTTAACTTGCTTTTTTTAAGGTTAACAATATGTATGGGAGATTTTCCATTCTGTGTGTACAGAACTGCATAATTACTTTTCATGGCTTACAGCATCCCATGCTTTGACTGTACCATAATTTAATCCATCAACCCACACTACTGGTGGACATAGAAGTTGTATGGTTTCCATGAGGGTCCTGAACATTCTGTGCTGGGAGTTTTCACCTGGACTCCCTGAGTCTTGTTCCTTCTCCCCGCCGCGGTATGTCCACCTGACGTTTGAGCTTAGCCCCTGGCCATGTAGCCCTGATAAGCTTAGGAGACAGCTTTCTGTCTGCTGTGATCATCTCTTGTCGAGAGACACGTTGGATATTTATCTCAAACACCGTTTGCATAATCTTTATAGCAGAGTTTAACAAGACAATTTTGGGGCAAATATTTATGGCCTGGGTTTAGCAGAAACCCAAATAATGGCTAAAACACTTCTTCCAGAGAGAAGAGGTACCCCGATCCTTTGGCAGTTGTTGTCTAGAGGGATCTGTTATAAGCTGCTTTACATTTTGTGGCTTTAAGATAAAACTACCTCAATCCAGTAAATAATGTATGGGGGAAAAAACAAAAAAACATGATCACAAGGAAGGATTTTGAACAGTCTGGGCTCATTAAACCAGTAAAGACATCCAAGACAGTTTCAGCTTTTCTAAACCATATGACACATCCAATGAGGGGCAGATAACTTATCAAGTCTACTTTTTTGTGCTCATGGTCTAGATAAGGTCTTGAAATAAGCATGCTCTTCAAATGCCCTGATTGTCCTCAGAATTACCTGACTCTCCCTCCATTCTGGGAGACTTCCAGTCCCTAATAGCACTGATCTTATCTTACAAAGGGTTTTGTTGTCCCACCTTCTATCCCATATATTTGAACTCTGAAGTCCAAATTGGCTTTTACCACGTTTTACAGCCAGACCAGCCTTACAGATTGCACTTAACACAAATATATTCCAGATGGCGTCTGTACCCTGGCTGAAAAGAGCTGTGTTATCGCTGTGTAAGTAGCCAACTCCTCTGTGTAGGACTTCTCCAGAGCAGGACAAGGGACACTGGCATCTGATGGTGTTTTGCGACTAGGACTTCCTCTACCTCCTTTTTTCTCTGGTCTGACAGCACTTTCTCCATCAGGTCAGTTCATTCTGGGCTGTCAGTACCAAATCCAGTCAGCCTACTGCCCTGGCTCCATTGCCTGAGCACTTGTCCAAGGAAACAGAAAATATTTTACAAAAATAATTCCCCAGACTGATTTTTTAAAATTAAAATTTTTTGACCATGCCACGATGAGGCATGTGGGATCTTAGTTCCCTAACCAGGGATCCAACCTATGCCCCCTGCGTTGGAAGTGCAGTGTCTTAACCACTGGGCCACCAGGGAAGTCCAAGACTGGTTTTGTTATTTTATTTTATTTTTTTTTAAGAAATTTTATATATCAGGAAAATAAATTTGCATTCCAGAAACTTCTTAACAAATTTCTGGCTAAGCCTGAGCATCATTGTGAAAAAAGTTCCTCATAGAGTTTTTGGCTCAGCATTGGGAAGGTGTTTTTCAAATTCATCGTATTGACTGACAAGTTAAAATTTGATAATTTGGTTTAAAGTTATTTTGAAAAATCTTGTCAAGATGAGGAAATGAAGAAACAATTTAGTTCACTGTTGGATAGTATATATATCCAAGTGGGCTTACCAAGATGTTGACAGAGTCAAATTCAAGGCCTCCAGCTTGAAGAACATAAGAGAACATGATTCTGTTATTAGAAGTGTTCCCGTACATATTTACACCCCTCCACCCTGCTGGTATAGCTATGATAGAATTTGTGGTTAAACTGATATTCAGTGTTTTTCTTAATATGATCTGTTAGTATTGTTTACTGTGGAGCCAAGTCATGTTCTGTTGTTCCAATTCTCTCCTTGCTTGTATGACACCTGCTCTTTTTAGAACTAACAATGTCCTCACTATTTTTGTTAGCACACTATTCACTATCATTAATTCTTCTAGACCAACCAATAAAATTCCTTCGGATAATATTTTCCTTTGCTATCTGACTTGTCACATATGCTCTCAACATGCCAGCAAATATGGAAAACTCAGCAGTGGCCACAGGACTGGAAAAGGTCAGTTTTCATTCCAATCCCAAAGAAAGGCAATGCCAAAGAATGCTCAAACTACCGCAGAATTGCACTCATCTCACACGCTAGTAAAGTAATGCTTAAAATTCTCCAAGCCAGGCTTCAGCAATACGTGAACTGTGAACTTCCAGATGTTCAAGCTGGTTTTAGAAAAGGCAGAGGAACCAGAGATCATATTGCCAACATCTGCTGGATTATCGAAAAAGCAACAGAGTTCCAGAAAAACATCTACTTCTGCTTTATTGACTATGCCAAAACCTTTGACTGTGTGGATCACAATAAACTGTGGAAAATTCTTGAAAGAGATGGGAATACCAGACCATCTGACCTGCCTCTTGAGAAACCTGTATGCAGGTCAGGAAGCAACAGTTAGAACTGGACATGGAACAGACTGGTTCCAAATAGGAAAAGGAGTATGTCAAGGCTGTATATTGTCACCCTGCTTATTCAACTTATATGCAGAGTACATCATGAGAAATGCTAGGCTGGATGAAGCACAAGCTGGAATCAAGATTGCTGGGAGAAATATCAATAACCTCAGATATGCAGATGATACCACCCTTATGGCAGAAAGTGAAGAAGAACTAAAGAGCCTCTTGATGAAAGTGAAAGAAGAGAGTGAAAAAGTTGGCTTACAACTCAACATTCAGAAAACTAAGATCATGGCATCTGGTCCCATAGATAGATGGGCAAACAGTGGAAACGGTGGCTGACTTTATTTTTCTGGGCTCCAAAATCACTGCAGATGATGACTGCAGCCATGAAATTAAAAGACGCTTACTCCTTGGAAGAAAAGTTATGACCAACCTAGACAGCATATTAAAAAGCAGAGACATTACTTTGCCAACAAAGGTCCATCTAGTCAAGGCTATGGTTTTTCCAGTGGTCATGCGTGGATGTGAGAGTTGGACTACAAAGGAAGCTGAGTGCCAAAGAATTGATGCTTTTGAACTGTGGTGTTGGAGAAGACTCTTGAGAGTCCCTTGGACTGCAAGGAGATCCAACCAGTCCATCCTAAAGCAGATCAGTCCTGGATGTTCATTGGAAGGACTGATGTTGAAGCTGAAACTCCAATACTTTGGCCATCTGATTTGAAGAGCTGACTCATTGGAAAAGACCCTGATGCTGGGAAAGATTGAGGCAGGAGGAGAAGGGGACGACAGAGGATGAGATGGTTGGATGGCATCACCGACTTGATGGACATGGGTTTGGGTGGACTCCAGGAGTTGGTGATGGACAGGGAGGCCTGTCGTGCTGCAGTTCATGGGGTCGCAAAGAGTCGGACATGACTGAGCGACTGAACTGAACTGAACTGAACTGAATTGAACTTAGCGCTATCCCTCCTAGAATTCCCTTGTCCTCTTTCTTCAGTCCAGCTGGTTGGTTTTGAGGCCAGGTGTCACTCTGGGACTTCCCTGAGCCTCTTTCCTTGTTTGATTCCCCCTTTCCTTTGTCTTCCTCTTTCTTGGTTTATGCTCTTACTTTGGTGGAGTACATTCTTTAGTAGCTTTCCATGGTACATGGGAGGTAAATTTTTTGAATTCTTGCATGATTGACAGCAACTGCTTTCTGCCTGACACCTGTTAGTCGCTTGGCTGGATGGGGGATTCTCGACTGAAAGCAGTTTTCCTTCATTTTGGCTGCTCTGTTTTACGTTGGAGGCTTTCCTTAACTGTCCGGTGATCTGCTGTTCATTCCTATTTGAGAGAGCCTTCTTCACTTCGAAGAATTTTGACATGGTTTCAAAAATAACACATACTTCAGTGAAGATTGTCAAGGTGTGAAAAACCGCATTTCTTTGTCCACAGTCTCTTAAAGCACATATCACAAATGAGCGCTTGATAATAATTTCCTTCCTTGGTAGAGTCCTCTCCAGTAAAGGTGGAAAACTTGCACTGTGATGTCATGTCCTGTATGGCTACTTTAATGCTTGCTTAGTAGAACAGACACAAAATATTCCGAAATTTTCACCTCAGTGTTCTTTTAAGATAACATCTTGGTGATATTCAGGATATAAAGCTTCATCAGAGTGTCTTGAGATTATGGGGCTTTTTATCCTCTGTGATTAAAAAATGCGATTTCTTTTTTTTTTTTTTTTCAAAAAAAGAAGAAAACACATAGATTTACAAAGTCAAATGACTCTTACTCAAGATGTAAAAATGTTTAAAATATTACATATTTTCCTCTGGCATTTTGTGATTTTAGTCTTTACATTTGGTTCTTGGATCCATTTGCAGTTTATTTTGATTTAGGGAGAGAAGTGCAGATGCGACTTGAGTGGTTTTGTGTTTTTTTAATCTATCCCCAGATGGCTAGTCGGTTGACCCAATCTCATTTATTGAACTGCTATCTTTATAGTATAACAAATTCCCAAGTATGTCTGTGTCTATTTTGGGATTCACTATCCTGTTCTGATAGGTCTGTTTATTCGTATGTAGAGACCAAATTGTTTTTATTATTGTCCTCATTACTCTCCTTTTTAGATTTTTTCTTGGATATTTTAAATATTTATTTCTCATAAGCACATTAGAATCTCTTCGTTTAGTTCCCCAAAATAGTCCTATTCCTATATTTTTTGGGGGGAAGAAGATTGTGTTAAATTTATAGGTTAACTTAAAAAGAATGAACATCTTTAAGATTTGAGTCTTTTCTATCCAAGAATAGCATTTCTTTCTTTCAATTTATTTAAGTTCTGTTCTTTTGTTCATAAGATATTTTTCATACATATTAACCAACTAACAAGAAATGTGATAATATATATTAACATCTTTTGATGATCTCTTAATTTTTGGTATTTTATTTTTGTTGTTTTAATTATCATCAGTCTCTTTTTCTCCACGATAATATTGAACTGGTTATAGTTTTTATATTGGAAAACTTTGATTTTAATAAGTTAATTTTGTACCCAGTCCCTTATACAACTAATTCCCTTGTTTAAAATAGTTTTTTCCTTTTTAAAATTTGCTTATTAATTTTATTTTTGGCTGCACTAGGTCTTTCGTTGCTTTCTCTAATTGCAGCAAGTGGGGGCTATTCTTTGTTGTGTTGTGTGGGCTTCTCTTCCCAGGCCAGGGATCAAATCCATGTCCCCTGCATTGGCAAATGGATTCCTATCCACTCTGCTACCAGGAAAGTCCAGTTTTTCCCTTTTAAAACATTTTTTCATTATGAAAGATCATATCATACATATAGAAAATTACTTAAAACCTACATGTTCAATTTAACCTACAGGTGTAAAATAAACACCTTTGCTACTGTCACCTAGGTCAAGGAAAGAATGTGGCCAGCAGTGCAAAAGCCCTCCTACTTATATTTTTCAGTTGAACTATCTGTCAACTGAAAGGAGACTTTATATAAAAATTCACTTTCTGGCCTCTCTTGAAATCACATTGAGCCCACATCCCATTTGGCAGCAAACGCCTGGAACCCTGGAGCAGTGACTCTTGTAGATGGACCACTCTCTCTTTCGCCCAACTGTTTTAGGCCAAAACTCAGTTGCGATTTATCATTGCATTATAGCTATGCTTGCCTTGGAGTAAGTGGAATTCCTGAACTTTGCTTTTGATGATGAAATCCAAAGGAGCTGGTGCTTGGTTGGATATTGGAAGGTCGAGGTGAGGGAGGACACGTAGTTCTGGTCCAGACAGTGGGGTGGGGCCATTTCTGCATAGATGCAGGTGTCCTCGGCTGAGAGAAGCAGCCGAAGCCTCACAGTGGGTGAGGTCACCCAAGTCTAGTGTGCTGGGTGTGCATGACCTCGAGGGGCTGGCATGCCAGGGAGCCGTGGGGGAGGCGGATGCTTCACTGAATCTCCAGAGTCAGCTGGATGAGATTTCCAAGGGACCCTGGAGAGGAAAGGCTGCTTGTCCTGATGGGTGGAGCTGACGAGAGAAGCACCGAGGTTCAGAAGCCAGGGAGGAAGGCAGAGAGGAGGCCACCGGCTGTGGAGACTTACAGGGGAGGGTGAGGCCAAGGAGGTTCTCAGAGTGTAGCTACAAGAAGTCCTATGAGGAATCTTGGGCAAGCTAGATGGAAGCAGATTTAGGGATTTCCCTGATGGTCCAGTGGCTAAGACTCCATCCATGCCCCCAATCCCTGGTCAGGGAACTAGACGCCACATGCTGCAACTAAGAGTTTGCATGCGGCAACTGAAGATCCTGTGTGCCACAACTAAGACCTGATGCAGCCAAATAAATAAATAATTTAAAAAATCTTTTAAAAACGCAGACTTAGAGGGGAAAGTGGGAGGCAGCTCTCAGGGGACTGAGGAACGAGAAGAAAGGAAAGGAAGGGGATTCAGGAGGCCGATTCTTCACAGAAGGCACGCTGTGAAGGGGGCAAGCAGTGTGGTGCCAGGATGCGGAGTCGAGGATAGGGTAGGCGGTGTTTTGATTTTGTTTTAAGATTGTAGAAACTTGGCTTATTTAAATGTTGTTGGGAAGGAAAGAGTAGGTTGGGAGTGTAGGCAAGCTGGAAAAGATGGTTTCTGAGGATGCAGAGGGAAGCTGGATTGGAAGGACTTGACCTTGGATGCAAGGAGGGCCTTTTCTGTAGTAAACGGAAGAAATCGTAGGTATGGGGTCAGTTACATTTATAAGTTTTAGAGCAGGGAGCATGTGGAGTTCTCCCCTGGTGGCTTTCATATTTCTTTGAGAGAAGAGGTAGGGCTTTATGCGGAGAGCGAGAGGAGCAGACCAGGTTTGAGAGAGCAGAGGATTTGCAAATAGTCCCTGTGAGAACAGGAGGGACAGCAGATTGGGGACACCCCAGGGGTGCAGCCTGAGAGGCCAGCTGGGACCAGAGACCTTGAACGTGCAGCCTGCTAATCTATGTGGCTGTGTGATCTTCTCCAGCTTTGCTTGGCCACCTTCACATGGGTTCAGCAGGGAAGAGAGTGGACAGAGCCAGGGATGGGGTTTGGTCAGGTGGCTTAGACTAAAGAAGGAGGCGAAAGACTGAGAACTGGTGAGAGAGCAGCGGAAGCAGACAGGGTCCTTGGAGGAGGGGATGGAGGTGGAAGGGACAAACAGGCAAGAAGAAAGGCCAGGGGTCAGTGACCTGAATGTCCCCATGGGATCAAAGGTCGACTGGGAGGACTTGAGTGCAGGTACTGGGATGGGCGAGGAAGCTGAGCTGGGGAGGGACCATCTGCATGGAGACTGACCTTAAAGGTGGCAGGACATGAGTTCTAGGGCGTGGCCACTGAGTGGGGAGGAGAAGGTCACTGGTTGTGAGATGGCTGGTGGGCCATCTTTCTGCATCTCCATCCCCTCTCCTTCCCTTCTGGTTGCTTTTTTCTGTTTAAGGAAAGATACACCCAATTGAATTTGGAGTTCCAAAGAATAGCAAGGAGAGATAAGAAAGCCTTCCTCAGTGATCAATGCAAAGAAATAGAGAAAAACAATAGAATGGGAAAGACTAGAGATCTCTTCAAGAAAATTAGAGATACCAAGGGAGCATTTCATGCAAAGATGGTCACAATAAAGGACAGAAATGGTATGGATCTAACAGAAGCAGAAGATATTAAGAAGAGGTGGCAAGAATACACAGAAGAACTATACAAAAAAGATCTTCACAACCCAGATAATCATGATGGTATGATCACTCACCTAGAGCCAGAATCCTGGAATACGAAGTTTAAGTGGGCCTTAGGAAGCATCACTATGAACAAAGCTAGTGGAGGTGATGGAATTCCAGTTGAGCTATTTCAAATCCTAAAAGATGATGCTGTGAAAGTGATGCACTCAATATGCCAGCATATTTGGAAAACTCAGCAGTGGCCACAGGACTGGAAAACGGTCAGTTTTCATTCCAATCCCAAAGAAAGGCAATGCCAAAGAATGTTCAAACTACTGCACCATTGCACTCATCTCACACGCTAGCAAAGGAATGCTCAAAATTCTCCAAGCAAGGCTTCAACAGTACATGAACTGTGAACTTCCAGATGTTCAAGCTGGTTTTAGAAAAGGCAAAGGAACCAGAGATCAAATTGCCAACATCCGCTGGGTCATCAAAAAAGCAAGAGAGTTCCAGAAAAACATCTACCTCTGCTTTATTGACTATGCCAAAGCCTTTGACTGTGTGGATCACAATAAACTGTGGAAAATTCTTAAAGAGATGGGAATACCAGACCACCTGACCTGCCTCTTGAGAAACCTGTATGCAGGTCAGGAAGCAACAGTTAGAACTGGACATGGAACAACAGACTGGTTCCAAATAGGAAAAGGAGTATATCAAGGCTGTATATTGTCACCCTGCTTATTCAACTTATATGCAGAATACATCATGAGAAATGCTGGACTGGATGAAGCACAAGCTGGAATCAAGATTGCTGGGAGAAATATCAATAACCTCAGATAAGCAGATGACACCACCCTTATGGCAGAAAGTGAAGAAGAACTAAAGAGCCTCTTGATGAAAGTGAAAGAGGATAGTGAAAAAGTTGGCTTACAACTCAACATTCAGAAAATTAAGATCATGGCATCTGGTCCCAACAGTTCATGGCAAATAGATGGGGAAATAGTGGAAACAGTGACAGACTTTATTTTTCTGGGCTCTAAAATCAATGCAGATGATGACTGCAGCCATGAAATTAAAAGACGCTTGCCCCTTGGAAGAAAAGTTATGACCAACCTAGACAGCTTATTAAAAAGCAGAGACATTACTTTGCCAACAAGGTCCATCTAGTCAAGGCTATGGTTTTTCCAGTAGTCATGTATGGATGTGAGAGTTGGACTATAATGGAAGCTGAGCGCTGAAAAATTGATGCTTTTGAACTGTGGTTTTGGAGAAGACTCTTGAGAGTCCCTTGGACTGCAAGGAGATCCAACCAATCCATCCTAAAGGAAATCAGTCCTGAATATTCATTGGAAGGACTGATGTTGAAGCTGAAACTCCCATACTTTGGCTACCTGATGCGAAGAACTGACTCATTTGAAAAGACCCCGATGCTGGCAAAGATTGAAGGCGGGAGGAGAAGGGGACAACAGAGGATGAGATGGTTGGATGGCATCACCGACTCAGTGGACATGAGTTTGAGTAAACTCCGAGAGTTGGTGATGGACAGGGAGGCCTGGCGTGCTGCAGTTCATGGGGTCGCAAAGAGACATGACTGAGCAACTGAACTGAACTGACTCCCCCTTTTTGTGCAAGGAGAGGCAGAGACCAGTGTTCTGCTACTCTTGGTTGTCAGATTGTATTTCAGGGACGGAGGCTGGAAAGCTGATTAGGAGCTCTGCTGAGCAGGAAGCGGGACTTCTCAGCTGCAGGCCTGTCTGGATGGCTTGTTTCCTGGTGACTCCAGAGGTCATCACCCTTGGCATGTTTCCATTTAGGCTGGCCTGAGGTCACAGAAAGCCATCTTTCAAACTCTGTTCGGGAAGATATAGGTCCCAGTGGCAGAGTGCTGGTGTCTGGGTGGGAAGGGGAGGTGGGGGTCTTAACATTCATGTGTATGTGGTGACTCACCGCACCTGCTTTCAGTGTGTTACTCTCTCCTGCAACTGGGCCTGGGGTCCCCAGTCCAGGGACCCTCTGTTTGTCTCTGCACTGCTTCCCCAGACCAGAAGCCTTCAGTCTTACACCGGGGCAAGGAGGGGCAACTTGCTTAACTCCGCAGAGTAGGAGAGGGGACACAAGTAGGGCCGCTTCCTAAACTTTCAGCTGTTCTGCTTGTTATAGTCCCACCATCACCCCTTTCCCGAGATCTTTGGAGCTACCGGCCCCCTGAGCCTTTAGAGGGAATTCTTAGCCATATCCACCGTCAGCTGAGGACTCTTCTACTCCTTATCCATCTGCTCTTCCACTTTTCAAATGTTTTCAGTTATTATCTCCTTGTATTTGTGGGCTTATGCCTTAAACAAATGAAACATTCTTTACTGTTGTTTTAGTGGTTTGGGCAGAGGAGCAAAAGTCAACGTGTCCAGTTGCCTTCTTTACCCAGAGGTTCTGCTTCATTTATTTTATCTATTTATTTGGCTGCACTGGGTCTTAGTTGCAGCATGTGGAATCCGGTACCCTGACCAGGGATTGAACCCAGACCCCCTGCATGGGGAGTGCAGAGTCTTAGCCACTGGACCACCGGGGAAGCCCCTCTGCTTCACTTCTTACTTTTAAATGTCTACGTGCGCCCCAACCCGATACCTCTTGAACTGGTGTTGGTTCTGGCTTGCGCCCTTGCACAGCCCCCTCAGTGGCTCTGCCTGTCTTTCTCCTCAAGGACCCTGCTGATCCTCTTCGTGGAGATCGACTACTGGGAGCGGTTGCTGTTCGAGACGCCCCATTACGTGGTGAATGTGGCTGAACGTGCCGAGGACCTGCGCATTCTTCGAGAAAACCTGCTGCTTGTCGCTCGGGACTACAACAGGTGGGGCTCACTCCTCACTGAAGCCCTCCTGCATGCCACTGCCTGCCTTCTCTTTGTCTTTTATCTGCCCCATGATGTTGTCCATTTCCTACAGTACATATCCTTCATATTTTGTCCATCTCAAAAAAAAAAGGTTTCCCGTTCTCTCTCATGTGGCCCTACGATTATTCCTGTCCCTTGCAGTGTTGTCTTCTATCTTTAGAGTACAGAGCAAAGAAACAGGTCCCCTCCCACCCCATCAGGCACTTGGACCATGTATATTGTTGGCCTGAGTCTCTTCTCTGGGAAGGAAATTGATGGCATTCGGTTTATGGGCCCATAACACCATAAGGTTGGTTGAACCAAGCAAGGCCATGCTGGCCCTCCTCTAAATGCCATTGGCACTCATCTCTGAAGTGAGACTTTGCTCAAAATTGGGTACCTTTCTCAGGCCATTTCAAGTCCAAAGAGTTGGGACCAGCAGTCTTGTTTGGGTGTCTAGAACTGTGCTGTCCAATACAGTAGCCACTAGATGCATGTGTTTTTTTTCTATTTAAGTTAATCAAAATTAAATAAAAGTTAAAAATTCAGTTACTCATTTGCACAGGCCACATTTCAAGTGCCCCACAGTCACACGTGGCTAGTGGCTGCCATACTGGGCAGCTCAAATGGCAGAACATTTCCATCATCACAGAAAGTTGTATCAGAAAGCCCTTGCCTAGAATCATGAACTTTCAGATTCCTCCACCAAGTGTCCTGGTGTGGAGGTGAGGTTGTCTGAGCTCGTCCCTATTAGCTACTGGCCATCTCTTACTCACAGGATCATTGCTATGCTGTCCCCAGACGAGCAGGCCCTGTTCAAAGAACGTATCCGGTTCCTGGATAAGAAGATCCACCCTGGGCTCAAGAAGCTGCACTGGGCCTTAAAAGGGGCCAGTGCTTTTTTCATCACAGAGTGCCGCATACATGCCAGCAAGGTAGGCCGTGGTCATTAGACCCTAAAGGTCTGCAAGGCTGACTGAAAAGCTGGCATGTGGGTACTTAATACCCAAGTCTCGGGTAGTGGCAGAGAGACCAGGGGAATTGTGTGAAAGAAATGAAGTGTGTTTAGTGAAGGACTTTTCTTTTTTTTATTGTCAGTTACTCTAGCTAGAGAATAGATAGGAGGATGGAATTAGGCCCAGAGGGTCTGTTCCCAAACTCCCTCATGGGTGGGGCCTGACTCCAGGTGCAGATGATCGTGAATGAGTTCAAGGCGTCCACTCTGACCATCGGCTGGCGAGCCCAAGAGATATCAGAGACACTGCTGGTGCGCATCAGCGGCAAACGGGTTTACAGGGACCTGGAATTTGAGGAGGACCAAAGAGAGCATAGAGCAGCCATGCAACAGAAATTGATGAGCCTGCATCAGGATGTGGTGACCATCATGACCAACTCCTATGAAGTCTTCAAGAATGACGGTCCCGAGGTAAGGGTTCTGTGGCCAGGGCTTTGTGGGTGAGCAGATCCCCAGCCCCCCAGACCCATCAGAACCTTCTCTTGGTTGTCCCCCTCCCTCCCCACTCTGATTCTGTGTGTGCCTCTCAAACATCCTGCTTTAGCCTTAGATTCACCTGACCTTCAGCTTTTCAACCTCTTCTTTCAGGACTTGGCATCTGCCTTTCTATTAAAACAACTCATTTCCCTCTCTGTTGGCTGGTTCTCATTTCCCAGGACCTGCCCTGTTTTCCCTGAGGGATTCTCTTCCCCACCCTTTCCACAGATTCAGCAGCAGTGGATGCTGTACACGATTCGGCTGGACCATATGATGGAGGATGCCTTGCGGCTGAATGTGAAGTGGTCTCTGTTGGAACTGTCCAAGGCCATCAATGGGGATGGCAAGACCACCCCCAACCCACTCTTCCGAGTGCTTGTCATTTTGAAGAATGATCTTCAGGGAGGTGTGGCCCAGGTGGGTGGGAACCACTTTGCCCCAAACATCCTGAAACCATCACACCTTGCCAGTTTCTGTTAATCCTTAGACTGGGCCATAGGCATTGGCTTTGTCCTACAGCCTCCAGGCCTGGTTCTGAGGTGTCCAGTCTGCCTAGTCCTGAACTCACTTCCTCCAGGGCCTGTGCTGAGCCCTCTCCACGGTGCTCCCACAGGTGGAGTTCTCACCCACTCTCCAGACCTTGGCAAGTGTGGTCAGTGACATTGGCAACCACCTCTTCTCCACCATCTCCGTCTTCCGCCACCTCCCTGAAATTCTCATCAAGCGCAAGTTTCAGCGTGAGCCCATCCACACCATCGTGGGTGAGTAGGCATCCAGTGCAGGGGTATCAAAAGCCTAGGACCAGATGAGGGAATTCCCTAGCAGTCCAGTGGTTAAGACTCTGCACGCATTTCCAGTGAAGGAAGCTTGGGTTTGATCCGTAGTTGCAGAACTAGGATCCCACATGCCACGTGGCATGACAAAAAAAAAATTAATTGAAAAAAAAAAAAAAAAGCCTAGGACCATGTGGAGCTAGGAGGAGAGACCAGGGCTGTTTCCGGACATACCTGGCCAGTCGTATCCATGGCTGGTGGAAAACCCAGGTCAAGGGGCTGGATTTGGGAAGGGAAACAGGGTACAGACGGGTCAAAATTAGGTGACTGATGCTCAAGGGGTTTGGAGTTTGGGGTGAGGAGACCCGGAAGGAATTGTTTGGGTAACAGGGCTGGGATGTAAGAGGCCTGGATACCAACAGGTGAGACATCTGAATCCCCCAGAACAGAGTCATTCTTTTACGTTCTGCTTCCTCCTTTGTTTTCTACTACTCACATTTGAGTGTGTTTCTTTGGGGAGGTGATGTTGGAGGGGAGACTCTGGGGCAGTAGCCAGAGGCTGGGCTGGAGCTTGGGTCAGGATGGAGGTTAGTGAGAAGTATCTTGCTGGGTTTTGAAGAGCGGGATGAGGACATCAAGAAGATTCAGGCCCAGATCAGCAGCGGCATGACCAACAACGCAAGCCTGCTGCAGAACTACCTCAAGACCTGGGACATGTACCGCGAGATCTGGGAGATCAACAAGGACTCCTTCATCCGCCGATACCAGCGCCTCAACCCGCCTGTCTCTTCCTTTGACGCTGACATTGCCCGGTAAGGAGCTGTGAGGATCATAGGAGGGGGTCTGGCCTGGAGACTGAGGGGTGGGCAGGAAATGAGAAGAAAGGCACTGGACCTTTGTTTCTCAAGGAGGTAGGGATTCAATGAGAGCTGGGGAAAAAAGAAATATCAATTAGATTTTTCCCCACCAATCTCTCTGCTGAAGTACCACATCAGCAATTTAGAGTTTCCATCAGTCTTCTCAAAAGAGCATATTAATAATGATTTCCTCATCTGCTTAAAATTTATAAATGAGTCTAGAATGTTCTGTCACAGTCAGTTCAGTTCAGTCGCTCAGTCGTGTCCGACTCTTTGCGACCCCATGGACCGCAGCACGCCAGGCTTCCCTGTCCATTACCAACTCCTGGAGTTTACTCAAACTCAAGTCCATTGAGTCAGTGATGCCATCCAACCATCTTGTCCTCTGTCGTTACCTTCTCCTGCCCTCAATCTTTCCCAGCATCAGGGTCTTTTCCAATGAGTCAGCTCTTCGCATAAGGTGGCCAAAGTATTGGAGTTTCAGCTTCAACATCAGTCCTTCCAATGAACAACCAGGACTGATCTCCTTTAGGATCGACTGGTTGGATCTCCTTACAGTCCAAGGGACTCTCAAGAGTCTTCTCCAACACCACAGTTCAAAAGCATCAATTCTTCGGCGCTCAGCTTTCTTTATAGTCCAACTCTCACATCCATACATGACCACTGGAAAAACCATAGCCTTGACTAGATGAATCTTTGTTGGCAAAGTAATGTCTCTGCTTTTTAATATGCTATCTAGGCTGGTCATAACTTTCCTTCCAAGGAGTAAGCATCTTTTAATTTCATGGCTGCAGTCACCATCCGCAGTGATTTTGGAGCCCCCCAAAATAAAGTCTGTCACTATTTCCACTGTTTGCCCATCTATCTCCCATGAAGTGATGGGACCAGATGCCATGATCTTAGTTTTCTGAATGTTGAGTTTTAAGCCAACTTTTTCACTCTCTTCTTTCACTTTCGTCAAGAGACTCCTTAAAGTAAACCTGTCTTTTTTTTTTTTTTTAAATACTTAAAAATCTTTCTATGTGTCATTCCAGAACTCTCTCTACACCTATACAAATTCACACATTGTCATTCATATAATTAGAGTCTTAAAAAATTAAGTTAATATGGAATCCATTTCTCACTAATTATGTTTCAGAACATCCTTAGAGTTTATGGCTTTTAGAAAGTAAAATATGCATGTGGTTAGTAACTTAAAAACCCTATAAAGCAATTATCCTCCAATTATAAGTAAATTAATTTTAAAAAACCATAAAGAGTTGTTGAATTAAAAATAAAACACTGTTTACCAAAAAATAAAAAAGATTTAAGGGAAAAGTTGCTCTTGTGGGGAGTACCATAGGATCCCGCTGGAAGAGGAGAGATGCTAAGGATCTGAAAGGTAAGAGACGTGAACAGTTTCATTTTAAAAGTGCAGACAGGAGTTAAATTGAAGAAGATTCTATTTTTAAAAATTTATTTAATTTACTTATTTTGGGCTTCACTTTCATTTCAGCACATGGGCTTTCTTTTGTTTCGGCACGTGGGCGTAGTTGCTCCACAGCACACGTGACCTTAGTTCCCTGACCAGGGACTGAACCCATGCCCCCTGCATTGGAAGGCAGATTCTTAACTACTGGACCACCAGGGAAGTCCCTGAAGACGATTCTTAAATTCTGATCTGAACCCTCATCTCTTTGTTCTCTAGTCATTCATTCATTTGTACAAAAACCACCATTGTCTTATGGTTCATGAAGAATAAAAAAAAAAAGAGCAAGTTTTCTCCTCCAAAGGGCTCTAGTGCAGTGGGGAAGATACAAATATTGCTGACAGAGCAGTGGCTGTGGAGTCTTGAGGAAGGTTGAAATCCCATCTCCACCGTTTACCAGCCGTATAATGTTAGGTCGGTTCCTCTCATTCTCTGGGCCTCAGTTTTCTGTGAAATCAGTGTTATACTATCGACCACATAATGTTGTGAGGTTATTAAGTACACATGGAAGCACTGTGTGAACTCTGAAGCCTTCATGGGCTAACATGCTCATTGCTCTTTTATCAGCTTCCCTGTGATCAGCGCTGTGGGTGAGGCATGCAGGGTGCTGGGCGGTTTAGTGGAAGGAGAGAGAATGTCCAACCTGGGGATGTTAGAGGAGGAAGGACGTGGATGAAGGGAGTGACTTTTGGGCTGGCCTTTTTGGAATGGGTAGGATGCCAGCAGACAGAGATGGGCAGGGAGAGCATGTTCACCACATGGTGAGCATCCGGAAAGCAAGTCAGCAGAGGGCATTATGTACAGCGGCCACCGTCATTCTCTCCACAGCCTCACGGGGTGGGTTCTGTTCTCATTGCCACATTACAGATGAGGAGACTGAGGCCCAGAGCCATTAAGTAACCCACCTGAGGGCACAGAGCTAGTGAGCAGGACTGTGAGAACTCAGCCTGGATCTCTGTGCCTTGAAATCAGACTGAGGAGTCTGAAAGCAGTGAGGGGAAAATGACACCATCACAGCAGTTTGTCCTGGGCAGGTTGAAGTGGGGAACACCCAGGGGCAGAAAGATGCTGGGTGGGCTGAAAATACCACCCAATCAGGGTGTCTGGCACGTCTGCCAAGGAAAAACCGTCATAGCAGGCATGTGTGGGCCCTTTCAGCTACACAGAGGTGGCTAATAATGTGCAGAAGGAGGAGACAGTCCTGAACATCCAGTTTGTGCTCTTGGACTGCTCGCACCTCAAATTCTCGCTGGTGCAGCACTGCAACGAGTGGCAGAACAAGTTCACGACCCTGCTCAAGGAGATGGCGGCCAGGCGGCTCTTGGAGCTGCACACCTACCTGCAGGAGAACTCAGAGAAGTATGCGGGCGGGCCATCGGTGGGCGGGGGCACACTGGCTCAGGCCACCGGTTGGGGAGAATAAGCCTGGCCTTCCCACCACCCTTGCTCCCTTCCCCTGCCTGCAGGATCAGCCACCCTCCCCAGACCCTGGAGGAACTGGGGGTCAGTTTGCAACTCATGGAGACCCTGCAGCACGACCTGCCCACCATGGAGACCCAGATCCCTCCCATTCACGAGCAATTTGCCATTCTCGAGAAGTATGAAGTGCCAGTCCAGGACAGCGTGAGTTCCAGCAGCCCATCCCAGCCCCAGGCCCTTGGCTGTCAGTAGGGAGAGCAGAGAAGTGAGTGGGGGAAAAAGGTGCAAGGCCTCAGAGCCTCTGAGAGCCAAAGTTAACTCGCGTGCTCTTTTGGATCAGCTGGAGGATTTCTTTCAGGCCCAGCAACTGCTCAATCTCTTTGGGCCTTGTTGCCCAAGAGCTTGGAACTTGGCCACAGACTCTGGTCTAGAGGATTGGAAAAGAGTTCTTCAGAGAGTTGGTGGGACAGGAAGAGCTCTGTGGGCCACCCTCCCCTTTGTGATGTCCCCAGGTGCTGGAAATGCTGGATAGTCTCGGTGGGGAATGGGTTGCCTTCCAACAAACACTGCTGGACAGTGAACAGATGCTGAAGAAACACAAGGAGAAGTTCAAGACAGGCCTTATTCACTCAGCTGATGACTTCAAGAAGAAAGCACACAATCTTCTGGAAGAATTTGAAAGCAAAGGTACCCTTCTTGCAACCTTTCCTTCTGTTTTTCCCTCGTCTTGACCTGGTCTTTCAAAGTGTGGGTCCCAGGAAAGTGCTAAACAAGGGAAGGAGCCAGGCGTTGCTGTCAGTGATACACCTGTTGTCGCTGAGTTTTGGCTGGAAGGCAGCAGCTCTGCTCATGTCTCCAGTTTTCTTACACCAGCTTTTCATCTCACTCATTACTGACTCTCCAGCCACAGTTAGTAGTTTCAATGCATTCTTTTCAATGGGTCCCCTCTTGTTTCCCTTCTCTTGTGGGAGGAGAGAAGTGAGATTTATACACAAAGATGTAGGCAATCCACAGTGGGCTTTCAGAGGACCTTGGCCTTGAGTGGGAATCTGAACCTCCCCACAGGCCCCTTCACCAGCAATGTGGGGCACCAGGCAGCCCTGGAGCAAATCGCCCATGTGCGGGCCATGCTGAACGCCTTGCGGGAGGAAGAAAACACCCTCCGTGCCAACCTGGGCATCTTCAAGATTGAGCAGCCAGCCTCCAAGGACCTGCAGAACCTGGAGAAGGTGGTGTGCCCAGCAAGGCCCTCATGGTGACCCAGGGGAAGGGGCAGGAGGCAGGAGAAGGGGTCCCATGGGCCTCAGAAAACACTTGGAACCAGGAAGATGGGTGCATGAGGAGCTTTTTTAAAAAATGGAGGTAAAACTTGGGTAATGAAAGAGCCATTTTACAATGAACAACTGTTTCAGTACATTCACGATGTTGTACAACCATCACTTATAATTCTGTGATATTTTCATCACCCCCCAAAGAAACCCTTTAGCAATCATACCCCGCCCCGTTCCCTCTCCCTCAGCCCCTGTCAACCACTAATCTATTTTCTATGTACAGTTGACCCTTAAACAACACTGGGTTTGAACTGATAAAGTCCGCTTATACATGGATGTCTTACAATAGTAAATACTATAATACTACACAATCTGTGGTTGAATCCACAGATAGGGAACTGTGGATATAGATAAACTGCAGGTATGGAGGGCGGACTATAAGTTATACACAGATTTTCCACTGCATAGAGGGTTGGTGTCCCTTACCCTCATGGTTTTTAATGGTCAACTGAACATGGATTTTCCCTATTCTGGACATTCCGTATAAATGGAAGCATGCCATATGTGACCTTTTGTGTATGGCCTCTTACATTTGCCTAATATTTTCAAGGATCATCCATGCTGCAGCATGTGTCAGTACCCCGTTCCTTTTTATGGGTGAATAATATTCCATTGTATGGATATACCACATCTGTTTACCCATTAACCTGTCAATGGGCATTTGGGTTGTTTCCACTTTTTAGCTAGTGTAAGAAGTGCTGCTCTGACTATGCCTGTACTTGCATATGTTTGAGTTCCCATTTCCAATTCCTGTGGGTATGGACGTAGGAGTGGAATTGCTGATCACATGGTAACTCTGTATTTAAGTTTTTGAGGAACTTCCAAGCTGTTTTCCACAGCAACTGCACCATTTTACGCTCCCCCAGCAGCGTACGAGGGTTCCTATTTCTCCCCATCCTTGTCAACACTTCTTTTTTTATTTTTGGCCCTAGTCGTTCTGGTGGGTGTGAAATATCTCCCTGTGGTTTTGATTTGCATGTCCTTACTGTCTAATGGCATTGAGGATCTTTTCAAGTGCTTGTTCCTTGAGGTACTCTTAAAGCAAGAGAGTGGAGAAAAAAGTGTGAACTGAGGGGGAGGCAGCTCTGTGTTGCTGGGAGAGAAAATCTCCTGAGGATGAGAGGAGGTGTTTGTCAGGGAGAAGGAGGGTGGGAGTCGCCTGACTCTGTCACCCATCTGGTCTGGGCCCCAAAGGAGCTGGATGCGCTGCAGCAAGTCTGGGAGATCACCCGAGACTGGGAGGAAAACTGGAACCAGTGGAAGATGGGCCGGTTCCTGACCCTGCAGACAGAGGCCATGGAGACCATGGCCCATGGGCTGTTTCGCCGCCTCACTAGACTGGCCAAAGAGTACAAGGTGTGTGAGGCGAGGGTGGAGGGCCGCGGGCAGGCGACTAAGGAAGGTGGGCTGTGTCTGAAAGGTGCACAGGTCTCCTGACGTCTCTTGCTTTTGCTCAGGACCGAAACTGGGAAGTTATTGAAACCACTCGCTCCAAAATAGAGCAGTTCAAGAGGACCATGCCACTCATCTCGGACCTGCGAAACCCCGCTCTTCGAGAGCGGTGAGGCTGCCCCTCACACCCTGGTCTGGCCTGGCGGTCACCTGGTTCTCCAGGTTGTTCCCTCCATGGCGTTCCCACCTCACTCTGCCTCTCTGTCCACCAACACACACCTTGAAGGAGGCTTCCCAAGAGCCCATTGCCTTCCCTGTCTGTCACACTGTTCTGGGTTCTCTGGCCTTCTTGGCTCTTTCCCTTCTGTCTCCTCTCAATTTGTGTTGTCTGTCATAGCTCAACTTTATGTCTTCTGTCCCACAAAAGCCTGAATTTTGTAGTCCAAAGTCTAACATTTGTCTTTTAGGGTTTTTACTTTTGTGCCTTAAGAGGCCCTTGCCAGTCCCAGAGCTGTCAATGCAGTATTTCCATACTCTATTCACATACTTAATAATTTTGCTTCTCAAGTTTAATTCTTTTAATGCATCTGGAACTTATCACGTTATAGAAGAGGACTTTGAAACTGTTGAGGCTAGCATAGACTATTTTATATGTGGTGTTTTAATAATTGTATATCCATTTAGGAGTAAATAGTTTTACTTCTTTTATATTGCCTGTAGTATGATGTTTTGGCAGTGCTTCACTAATATCTATTATATGATTAAGTATAACCTAACCACTTTGTTTGCTTATTTAACCTCGCTAAGCCTCACCTCAAACCTCGCTAAGCCTCACCTCAGTTTCTTCACTGGAATAACATTTATAGAGTGATCATGAAAATGAAATGCTTCATGTAGAGCACTTGGCCCAGCGCCTCATCTCTAGTAAACCTGCGATCATCCATCCGCACTCCTTTTCTAGAGTCAGCAGCTCAATCTCTGTATTCCCCCATGGTGCCTAAAATGGGATCTTAGAGCCTATTTAGGAAATACCTGTTGAATCTCGGATTAATAAAGGCACAATCATAATATCCCAATGGGAGAAAGCTAAGGAGTGATGCTCACACTTCCCAGTAGGCCCTGGTGTTCCAGCCTCCTCATCTGACCTTTTGTCCCCAGCTGATCTGACCTTTCATCACCAGATGATCTGACCTTTTGTCCCTGGCTACAGGCACTGGGATCAGGTCAGGGATGAGGTCCAACGTGAGTTTGATCAGGAATCAGAAAGCTTCACCTTGGAGCAGATCGTGGAGCTTGGAATGGATCAGCATGTAGAGAAAATTGGGGAGATCTCTGCCTCAGCCACCAAAGAGCTGGCTATAGAACTGGTATGACAGAGTCCTCTCCCATACTCCCCTGTTTCCTCAGCTTTCTGGGGCAAAAGCTTCCAGCTTTTCATGATCCGAGGGTCTCTCCCAGCTCCTGTTACCCTTGGGGACTAAATACCTGATCGATCTGTCCCCCACAGGCATTACAGAACATTGCCAAGACCTGGGATGTGATTCAGCTTGACATAGTGCCCTACAAGGATAAGGGCCATCACCGACTCAGGTAGACAGGGCTGCGTGACCTGGGCTGCGGAGTGGGGACCAGGTTTGGCAGGTGGGGATGGACTATGATTCTGATATGTTTCACCCTAGAGGGACAGAAGAAGTATTCCAGGCCCTGGAAGATAACCAGGTGGCTCTGTCTACCATGAAGGCATCTCGCTTTGTCAAGGCCTTTGAGAAAGATGTGGACCACTGGGAGCGTTGCCTCTCCCTCATCTTGGAAGTGATTGAGATGGTGCTCACAGTGCAGCGTCAGTGGATGTACCTTGAGGTTAGGATCACTGCCTGAGCTCTCTCTACATCCTGTTTTGGCTCCTTTCTTTGCAGAGTATCTAGATAGTTGCCCTATTATCAGCCCCATTGTTCCACCTCTAAAGCCACTTTTCATCTAGGACCTAAGCATCTGACTCTGAGTTCTTACGTCTCATCTTCAGCTTCCTCCTTGAAAAGCCTTTGTTCTCCTTCCATTCTTCTTCTTGGACCCACATACTTGGCCTCCCAATCCCAAGTTTGGTTCTAGAACCTAGACATCCCTTTGGTTCTTTTTTTTTTTTAATTTTACTTATTTATTTATTGTTGGCTGTGCTGGGTTGTCCCTGCTGCTTGGGCTACTCTCTCGTTGTGCTGCTTAGGCTTCTCATTGCAGCAGCTTCTCTTATTGCAGAGCACAGGCTCTAGGGCATTTGGGCTCAATAGTCACGGCTCCCGGGCTCAGTCACTCGGTGGCATGTGGGATCTTTCCAGACCAGGGACCAAACTCATGTCTTCTGTGTTGGCAGGTGGATTCTTTACCACTGAGCCACCAGGGAACCCCTCACCCTTTGGTTCTGATGCTTCTTCTCTTGCATTGTCTCTCCTGGCCTGAGCACAGGGAGCAGAGTGTGGAGGGTGTGGGAAGCAGCCTCTCACACCCCTTATTGGCCCTTCAGAACATCTTCCTGGGAGAGGACATCCGGAAGCAGCTGCCCAATGAATCAGGCTTATTCGACCAAGTCAATGGCAACTGGAAAGCCATTATGGACCGGGTGAACAAGGACCCCAATGCTCTCCGGAGCACCCACTATCCAGGTCTGAGCCCTGACACAGCCTTGGCGGGTGTGAGGTCATGGCCACATGCTTGATGTTTTTTTAAAGTTTTAAAAATAATTTTATTTATTTTTGGCTATGCTAAGTCTTCGTTGCTGCACAACTTTTTCTAGTTGTGGAGGGCTACTTTCTTGTTGTGGAGCATAGGCTTTAGGCGCGAGGTCTTAGTAACTGTGGCTCCCTGTCTTTAGAGCACACCCTCAGTAGTTGTGGCAAAGGGGCTTAGTTGCCCCTTGGCATGTGGGATCTTACTGGATTAGGGATCGAACCCATGTCTCCTGCATTGGCAGGTGGATTCTTTACCACTGAGCCACCAGGGAAGCCCCACATGGTTAATTTACTGAAAGACTGACGATTGTACCCTACTGTCCTAAGCATTACATAGTAGTTCTGTAGATTAAACTCTTCTAAGCATTACATAGTAGTTCTGTAGATTAAACTCAACACATATTTGAGCAGAGTACAGTAGAGCAGTGAAGAGGATGGAATATGGAATCAGACAGACTTGAGTTCAAAATCCTGCCTTCCTGATTGCATGCCTTCAGGCAGCTTGTTTCCTCCATACTGCAGCTTCCTTGCCTGTAGTGTATATGTGTGTGTGTCGGGGGGAGGGGGGAACGTATTTTATTTTATCTTTTTTTTATTTTGGCCCTGCCAGAGGCAAGATGTGGGATCTTAGTTCCCCAACCTGGGATCAAACCTGTGGCCCCAGCATTGGGAACGTGGAGTCTTAACCACTGGGCTGCCAGGGAATTCCCACAGTGAGGGGTTAATGATAGCTATTTCTTGGGGTCTTTGTGAGGATAATAAAGGAATGTATAGCACTCAGTGCAGTGTCTAGCATAAAGGTAGTGCTGTTGTTAGCACTGTGTCTCAAAAAACTATGATTAAGGAATCACTCTTCTTCTCTATGTGGTTCATTCAATGAGATGATATAGGTAAATGAGATAATGCAGATAAAGCACTTATTCCATTAAATGGCACAGAGAAAATCTTTGGTTACTAGGAGCTATTGTTATTACCTTGACTTTAATTGGTTTATTATTAATAGATTAACTAGTCTTTAATGTAGACACTTTGGTAGACATGGGGATTGGGTAAGGAGATGGTGGGAGATGTACGCATACATGGTGAGGTCTGGTTATTTGTGGTCGATAGGGGTAAAGCACCAGAAAGTCAGGTTGGGCAATGGATGGGTGGGTAGGTAGCCTGAGAAGAGTTTTGGCAGGGGATATGGAGGACCTGTTTATTTGCCTGGGCCAATCTAAGAATTGAAAATTTTTCCCAAGAACCTTAACTCTACACATAAATAAAAACCCACTTTATTTCAATTACTCTGATAATATATAAGTATTAGGATGTGAAAAATTGAGTGAGAACTTGAATTTTTATTAATAATATTTGAGATAATTGACATAATTATATTTTAGAACAATGTGTAAGCAGAGCCATAAAAACAACACTCTTGGTTGAACACACAGAACAAACCCATGTTGTCCACGGCTACCAGGTCTCCCTGTGGTCTCCAAGGGCTACTCAGGTGGTCATTCAAAGGCTCTAATGGCTGGTAGACTCTGTCCTTGAAGGCCTGAGGGTCACCTTGAAGTTTAGACTCCAGGGCATCCATAGTTTCTTCAGAAAGCTAGAAACTAGGAAGATCAGGGGATAAGCCAATCAAAATCTAACTCTGGGAGGAAACTAACATTATCGAGAACCTATAGATGTGAACACAGTTTATTTTATATCTCGAATTATTCTTTGAGGTGGATCTTATTACTATTTTACAAAGAGGTAAAACCTCCCTGAGGTTAACTGACATGCTAATAAATGAAAGAGCCACATCTGCCTCCCCGTCAGGTGCATTTTTTTTTTTGTACCACATAGCTTGCAGATCTTACTTCCATGACCAGGGATTAAACCTGTGCCCCCTGCAGTGGAAGCACAGCGTCTTAACCACTGGACTGCCAGGGAATTTCCTCTAGTACTCTTTTCACTCTTATCACGAGGAACATTGGCAGTCTCAGTGATGGCAGACCTTTTTCATTGTGCACATGTGATATATATTTAAATCTAATGCTTTAACTTGCTGAATTGTTTATGGGCAGAACAGTTTCTCACTTTCAGAAGCTCTTGGGATGATTGTCAGAGCCCCCAGTTCTTTGGTGGAAAGAGACTGATGGGATATGTACTTATATTAATGGAATCACATATACCTAATTAATTATAATGTATAATATGTACCATAGTGTATAATGAACACTTAATAATGAGTTCATGAGGAGGATGGGAAAAGAGTGATTGGGGGATACTTCTCCGCTTCCAAAAACCATATGGCAGTCTGCGCCCCAGGATTCACGAGCTGGCAGAGTGGGTACAGTTGGAGGGTCCGGATCTACTCAGGGCAATGGTAAAAGGGCCACGACCAATGTCACTCACAGTTCTCCTCCCCAGGCCTCCTGGACACGTTGATAGAAATGAACACAATCCTTGAAGACGTCCAGAAGTCCCTGGATATGTATTTAGAGACCAAGCGCCATATTTTCCCCCGCTTCTACTTCTTGTCCAATGATGACCTCCTGGAGATTCTGGGCCAGTCCCGCAACCCGGAGGCTGTGCAGCCACACCTCAAAAAATGCTTTGACAACATCAAACTGCTGAGAATGCAGAAGGTCGGTGGAGGTGGCCATGACGGGCGGAGGGCAGGGGAGGGATGGTGACATCAGTGAGTTCACGGCCTCCGAGGAGGCCATGCCCCGCCAAGAGGAGGGGGATAGTAATGATTCTGGGTATCTGGGACAGAAGTTTCTAGAACTGGTAATATAGAGGTGGAGGAGGGAGGAGCAGGAATGACCCCCAAAGGGCTCAACAGCATTCTGCTTCTGCAGGTTGGGGGACCCAGCAGCAAATGGGAAGCGTTGGGAATGTTCTCGGGTGACGGCGAATACATCGATTTCCTCCACCCAGTGCTTCTGGAAGGGCCTGTGGAGGTGAGCTGTGGCCAGGGACTAAGAAGCAGGCTCATTCTTCTAACTTTGCTGGCTCTATAAGGAGAGAACATTTCTGTGAAGGGGCATTAGTCACTTTGTCCCTCCCACCTGCCATGTCTAAAACTCTAACCTCCACCATGCTCTCCTGAAAGTCTGTCTGACCCTGGTCTTCATCCCCCTCAGGGACTTGAGCCAGCCACTGCCTAGCTCCCGCTTTTCTCTTGGGCCCCAGAGCCCTGGGGTCCTCCTTCCTAAGCACCTTTGCTCTGGGCACCCTTTACTCTGGCCCCCAGGCTGAGCTGTCCTGTTCTTGCCTCCCCCCAGTCCTGGCTTGGCGATGTGGAGCGGACCATGAGGGCGACCCTCCGGGACCTTCTCCGGAGCTGCCGCCTGGCCCTCAAGAAGTTTCTCAACAAGAGGGACAAGTGGGTGAAGGAGTGGGCTGGACAGGTGAGCTGGGGTCAGTAGAAATGAGGGAACAAGGAGGACGGAGCCACAAGGGAGCAGCCAGTGTAAAGACAGAGTCTGGAGTTGCCCAAAAGGCAGGTGTCCTGCCCCCTGTTCTGCGCTGTGACCCAGAAGCCTGCATGCTGGACTCTTAGCTCCTGACTTAGGCCCGTGCCCACCCTCCAGAACAGGTCAAACGTATTGAGAGGAAAAGCACCTGGTCCCGAATGAGCCGGAATATGGGAGCTGGGCTGTGTGGGTGGCCAGGGATGGGCCTTTGGAATAGAGTCTCCACACGTGCCCCAGATGGTGATCACCGCCAGTCAGATCCAGTGGACGGCCGATGTCACCAAGTGTCTGCTGACAGCTAAGGAGCGAGCAGACAAGAAGATCCTCAAGGTCATGAAGAAAAAACAGGTGGGGAAACACCACCAGAATGAGAGGGGCCTGGCGTCAGAGCTGGAAGGAGGGGCTGATCCATTGGAGTGAGAATTAGCAATGAGCTGGTGGGAAGGGGACAGAATGGGGTGCATTATGGGAGGTGTCCAGCGAGGAGAGGTCAGGTGGGTCAGAAATATGTCTCCCTGGGCTGGTGTTGGGGGTCAGGAACTGCAGTGGGGGTGGGGTCAGCATCAAAGCTGGAAGAAGAACGAGGCTGGGACAAAGGCGATTAGGGTTTGGAGGCTCAGCCCACCTTCTCCGCTGCCTCATTCCACAGGTGTCAATACTGAATAAGTACTCTGAGGCCATCAGGGGGAACCTGACCAAGATCATGCGCCTTAAAATTGTGGCCCTGGTGACGATAGAAGTCCACGCCCGGGATGTGCTGGAGAAGCTTTATAAGAGTGGCCTCATGGATGTCAGCTCCTTTGACTGGCTCAGCCAACTGCGCTTCTACTGGGAGAAGGTGTGGAAGGGCCAGCTTCCCATTCTCGTACCCTAAACCCTGTACTGACGCTTTGATGAAATTCATGTTCTCTAAAGACAGTAATATCCCAGCCCAGCCCTCAGCCCTCTCCCATCACCCTAATCCAGCTGGTAACTCTCTCTTGGATCTGCCACGTCAGGAATGGCAAGAGGCACGTTTCCAGGGAGTGCCCACTCTAGGTGTCCCTTGATCAGCAGCTGCTGCCACAGACTGGGCTGGACACGTGCAGTGCAACTGCCAGTTTCCATCTGAGCTGTAAACCTGTCCCTCCTTCCAACTCTAAACGGAGCCCCCAGTCTTCTCCCTGATGCTTCCAGCCCCGCTCTCAGCCACAGCCCTGACTCTCCCTCCATGCCCACCTCTCTCTTACTCTGTCCTGTTTCCCAGGATCTCGATGACTGTATGATCCGTCAGACCAACACACAGTTTCAGTATGGTTATGAGTACCTGGGTAACTCTGGCCGGCTCGTCATCACCCCCCTAACCGACAGGTTGGCCGTGGGGAATGAACAGGGTGCTTGCGGGGGGTGGGGGACAGTGAATGCTGAGCCAAGGTTTCTAGGAGTCTGGCCTGAATCCTGTCCTCCACTCACAGGTGTTACATGACACTGACCACGGCCCTGCACCTGCATCGAGGCGGATCCCCCAAAGGTCCCGCGGGCACAGGGAAGACTGAGACGGTCAAGGACCTGGGCAAGGCCCTTGGCATATACGTCATCGTGGTCAACTGCTCTGAGGGCCTGGACTATAAGTCCATGGGCCGGATGTACTCAGGCCTGGCTCAGGTCAGCATCCTGCCAGCCTGGCCAGGAGGCCCCCTCCGTATCTTTTAGTTTCAGAAAATCAGCTGAAACCCAGATCTGGTTCAGTGCCCTGTAACTGACGACACTGCATTGCCTCAGTTAGTTCTTACAACTGGGGAAGTCCCTGCGCTTCCCTGAGCTTCACTTTGCTTATTTGCAAAATCAGGTTATGTAAGGATTCAGTAAGAGAACTGGTGTAAAGTCATGCATGCTGGGGGCGCTCAACACCCACAAGTTCCCTACCCTGCTCTCTTTCCTACCCACGACTCTTAGGCATTCTCCTAGATCCTTCCTGTCTGATGGAAAGTTCTGGGCAGAAACTACAAAACTACAACAGCCCCTTCTCACACACACACACACACACGCGCGCGCGCACACATGCACACTTGCACACATTCATTTTAGAGGCCACTATTCCTAGCCAAACACTTCAGAGGGAGGATAGGTTAGTCACAGTTTCTAGTTTTTCCCAGTCCAGGATCACTTGTCTTCCTCCCAGCAACTCTGCCCCTCCCTTCCCCCCCGCCACAGACGGGTGCCTGGGGCTGCTTTGATGAGTTTAACCGCATCAATGTGGAGGTGCTGTCCGTGGTGGCCCAGCAGATCCTGTCCATCCTCTCTGCCCTGGCTGCCGGCCTCACTCGCTTCTATTTCGAGGGCTTTGAAATCAATCTGGTGTGGTCCTGTGGAATCTTCATCACCATGAACCCTGGTAAGGGCCTGGGAGTAGAGTAGATGGGGCTCCTGGGGGCAAATGTCCGTGCATCTTCCTGCTCCCCCACCCCAGGCCAGTGCCAAGTGCAATGCTGCTAAAGGCAACAAAGTGTGAGAGAAGGATGAACATATTCATTTCTAGGAGAAGGGGAAGCAACCTTACTGTCTTTCCTAAAGGGATTAGCGTTGGCTCGTGTGCATAGATGTCATCCTAGTCTTTCAAGGTACTTAGCCTTCTTCTTCTGTTGAACTAGCTCCCAGAGTTCTGGTCTATCTGTGATCCCTTTTGCTGGATGAGAGAACCTCCCTGAAGTGCAGGGCCTAGGGTCTCTCATCACTGTTGCCTAGGAACAGCTCTGTGGGTAGGATCTAGGAGAAAACAGGAAAGGGCTTCCGCACTAAAAGAATCAGAGAAACAGCTGCGATTTCTATTAGCACTGAGTGAGTTATATTGGGTCAGCCACAAAGTTCAATCAGGTTTTTCCATAACATCTTAATGAATAAACCTGAACAAACTTTTTGGCCCACCCAATCCATGAAACTTGGAGAGATGTGAACAAGACAGCTCTATAATTTGAGTCTGAAGCAGGGGCCTGCAGCAAATAAGGAAAGGGCCGGGGGTAGGAAAGAAGAGCAAGTGGTGTGGGAAAAGCCAGGGCCGAGATGAGAGAGGAAGAGATCTTAGAGTTGGAGCTGGGGAGAGGGCTCAGGATGGAGCAGAGAATGGGGAGAATGGGATTAATGGGGAAGTAGGTCTTTGGGAAGCAGTGTCCCCTGGAGAAGGGAATGGCTTCCCACTCCAGTATTGTTGCCTGAGAATCCCACGGACAGAGGAGCCTGACAGGGTTTCAAAGAGTTCATGGGGTTTCAAAGACTCATACATGACTGAGCGATCAACACTTTTGCTTACTCTTTCATGGATTCTGAATACATGGTGCTGTTTTCTAGGCTATGCTGGCCGCACAGAGCTTCCTGACAATCTTAAATCCATGTTCCGGCCAATTGCCATGGTGGTGCCTGACTCTACTCTTATTGCAGAAATCATTCTTTTTGGGGAAGGCTTTGGCAACTGCAAGGTATTCTGATAATCTCTTGTCTCCGATACTTTATTTCGCATCCATGATTACCCTCTGGGCCCAAGAACCACCCCGCCCAAAGTCCTCAAAGTTTATCCTACAAGAAATGTACTTGACTCTCAGTAGGATATGGGGGCAGGAGAATCCAGAGGAAAGAGGTCTCCCCTCTATCATGCCGCTGGTCCTTGATAGCACAGTTCACAAGATCTTCCCATTCCTTGCTCCCCAGCTGCTTCATGCCCGGGCACCCAGCTTCTTGTATCTGTCCCTACACTAAGCGGAGGGATTTATGGGGAAATGGATCGTTCCTTCCTTTGTTTTGGCCTCCAGGTTCTGGCCAAGAAGGTGTACACGCTTTACTCGCTGGCTGTGCAGCAGCTCTCCAGACAGGACCACTATGATTTCGGTCTGCGTGCCCTCACCTCCCTCCTGCGCTGTGCTGGCAAAAAGCGCCGCCTGCAGCCTGACCTGTCTGATGAAGAGGTAGACTGAGGATGCTGCCTTGACCCTTAACCACCACCATCACTGGTCCTCTGCACCTTCACTGGAGTTTTTTACATCCTTACTTTCCCTCAATCAGTTTTCCCACTCTTCCAGCCCTCCCTGGTGTTGCCCAAGTTCCACCTGTCTTGTTGCTCAAGACTAGCTTGGGTGTATCCATTGTTCTTCTTTCCTTATTATTTACTTATTTATTTTTGACTGTGCTGGGTCTTCACTGCTGCATACGAGCTTTCCCTAGTTGTGGCGAGTTGGGGGCTACTCTTTGTTGCCATGCATGGGCTTCTCATTGTGGTGGCTTCTCTTGTTGTGGAGCACGGTCTTTACATGCTTGGGCTTCAGTAGTTGCAGCACTTGGGTTCAGTAGTTACAACTCCCAGCCTCTAGAGTGGGGGCTCCAGTAGTTGTGGTCCACAGGCTTACATGCTCCACGGCATGTGGTATCTTTCCCGACTAGGGATCAAATGCATGTCCTCTGCAATGGCAGGCAGACTCTGGTTCACTGTACCACCAGGGAAGTCCTCCCTTGTTCTTAGCTCCTGCCTCTCACCCCTCTAGAGAGGAAAGGCCTAATGAAAAGCTGAGCCCTGGCTTCTCCAGCCTGAGTCTCTATCTTTCCCCTCCAGGTTCTGCTGCTCTCAATGAGAGATATGAATATTGCCAAGCTGACTTCCGTTGACGTGCCCCTCTTCAATGCCATCGTGCAAGATCTGTTCCCCAGCATTGAGCTGCCGGTCATTGACTACGGCAAGGTATTTGATCCCCAAGACTCTCCCTGACCTCTTGTGTGAATGTGGATCCTGTGGTGTCCTGGGAACAAGACACCTGGCTTCCAGGCCTTGTTCTGCCCTTCACTGGATATCCATTCAACTGCTATGACTTTGAGCAAGACGGTTAGCCTTTCTTCGGGCTACTTTATCTATAAAGTGGGGACTCCCTAGTGGCTAGGGAATGATACAAACTTATTCCAACATTCTACCTTCTCCCCTCAACTCCCCAGGCCCTGACTCACCTGCTCAAGGACTTCTGCTCATCAGTTCCTTGACTTCATGGAGATCTCTGGTCCACTGGCCTTTCTACTTGATACCTGTCAGCCCTCTCCTGTCTCTGCCTCTCTCCTCATTCAGGGAGTTTTGAGGAGAGACTGCTAGGAGCTGTTTGATAAGGGAGAAGAGTGGGATGGAAAGGGCCAGGGGAGGAGAATTCTAGAACGTGTAGGAATTTTCTTCTCTGGCAATATGGCAGTTTAGATATCCTGAGTGATCCTTTCCATTGAAACCACTAAAATGCTGGATAAAAATATAAAAACACACCTTTTAAAATGTATTGCTAAACTGGCAAGAAAGAAAGAATTCTGGGATGAGGAGGGGGAGTAAAAGCAGGGAGGCAAGTGAATGACAAAGCTGGCTTTCTCCCTGAAAGGTTTTGTTGACGTAAGGCACTGAGGAAAGGAGATAAAGTAGCCCAGGATTTGAGGTATAACAGAAAACCCAGTCGTGCACAGACTTTGGCCCACAAGGGAAATCACCTTCAGTAAGTGGGAAAGTGAGAAACCCACTACTGAGGTGCATCCGTGCAGTAAAGAAACTTGCTTGTCACGGCCATTGGTGGTGAGAGGAAGGGACAGAATCTTCTTTGTGACTTGCCTAACCTTGAGTCAGTCAGCCCTCATGTGGTTTCTGGTCATCATTTATTTTACTGTGTACTCCCCCCAAATCTCAAATTTAAAATTTAATTTGAAGTATTTCCAGGTTGTTAGTGTCTCCCCCAAGTGACTGGCAGAAACAAATGCAAATTATTTCTAGAATGAAACTTCAACTTAAAAGCCCAAAGAATTCTCATAAAAGCCTAAGAAAACGAGCAGCTTCTGGTCAAAAATCACAAAACAAACAAGGAAACAAGATATCATGAAGGGAAGCCAGATGGACAATAATCAGCACAGAATTCTAAAAGTACCTACATTTAGTATGTTTAGAGAAATAAGAGAGAAGCTTGAAACTGTGATCCAGGAACAAGAGACTTCTAAACAGAGTAGACTTGAAAAGAACCAATAGAATTGCTACAAATGAAAAAATATAATTGAAATTTAAAAAACCCAAAAACCTCATTATATTCAGAGAGGACTTCCAGGTAAAAAGGTAGATTAAAAACAATTTTGTTTCCTTTTGAAAACCCGCTGCAACTACTCTAAAGGGATTTTTTTTAAAAAAGGCATCTATACCAGAAAGGATGGGGCAAATGAGAGAGGTGATAACAACAGAAGTATAGACATAGGAAATAAATGAATCAGGTAGTGACTTGTGTGGAGAAGGCAATGGCACTCCACTCCAGTCCTCTTGCCTGGAAAATCCCATGGATGGAGGAGCCTGGTAGGCTGCAGTTCATGGGGTCACTAAGAGTCGGACATGACTGAGTGACTTCACTTTCACTTTTCACTCTCATGCATTGGAGAAGGAAATGGCAACCCACTCCAGTGTTCTTGCCTGGAGAATCCCAGGGACGGCGGAGCCTGGTGGGCTGCCGTCTATGGGGTTGCACAGAGTTGGACACGACTGAAGCGACTTAGCAGCAGCAGCAGCAGTGACTTGTGTTGTGACTCTCAGCAGATCTGAGAGGCTGGAAGTAGGGAGAATTGTAAGTAGGAAGTAGGTGTTGGGGGTGCTAATCCTCAGTCACTCAGTCATGTCTGACTCTTTGCAACTCTGTGGACTGTAGCCTGCCTGTGGACTGAGCCACAAGGGAAGTCCAAGAATACTGGAGTGGGTAGCCTATCCCTCAGTTAATGGGATTTCCCTGGCAAGAATACTGGAGCGGGTTGCCATGCCCTTCTCCAGGGTGTCTTCCTGACCAAGGGATCGAACACACATCTCCTGCATTGCAGGCGGACTGTTTACCACAGAGCCACCGAGTAAAGGAATTAGACTTGTGGAAGCCCAAGAATACTGGAGTGGGTAGCCTATCCCTTCTCCAGGGGATCTTCCTGACCCAGGAATCGAACTGGGGTCTTCTTTGCAGGTGGATTCTTTACCAACTGAGCTATCAGGGGAGCCCACTGAGTAGAGGGGATGTAGCTAAAATAAGAAGGATTGGAGGCAAACTGTCTCGGGAGCAGGTCTCCCCTTCTTTGTGTCCCTGGATGGCCGTTCCTTTCCCACTTTGGCAGAAGACTAGAGGGTAAAAATAGTAGGTCTCTGGTTTGAGGGACACAAAATATAGTTGAATAAAGGAGAAAGCCCTGTTAAAAATGGAGATTAAGAAACTTCCCCGGTGATCCAGTGGCTAAGACTCTGCACTCCCAATGCAGGGGGCTGGGGTTCAATCCCTGGTCAGGGAGCTAGATCCCACGTGCCACAACTAAAGAGCCAGTGTGCTGCAACAAGACCTGGCACAGCCAAGTAAATATTTTTTTTTAATCTTAAAAAAAATAAACTTGGGGCATGATGCTCAATACACATACATACACATAAACACACACAAATATGATAATACAACTAATTCTCAGATAGTGGAAGGAAGTAGTAGAGGTGAGGGCTCTTAGTGTATTTGAGAGATACAAGTAAAATCCTGCATATGTCTGAAATTATTTGGTTACATTGGCTGTGTATTTCAAGAGGTCACGCTCTTCTGGTACCCACATGTGTCATGGTTCTATAAGCATTTGTTTATTTTTTATTTTTTCAAAATTTTTATTGAAGCCTAGTTGATTTACAGCGTTGTGTTAGTTTTGGGTATACAGCAAAGTGATTCAGTTTTATATGTATGTAAATCTACATATATATGTGTATATATAATTATATACATATTTTAATATAATATATAATTACATATACATTTATATATATTCTTTTTCAGATTCTTTTCCATTATAGGTTATGACAAGATATTTTGTATGGTTCGTTGTGCTGTAAAGTTGTTCAGTTGCTCAGTCGTGTCCGACTCTTTGCGACCCCATGGACTACAGCACACCAGGCCTCCCTGTCCTTCACCATCTCCTGGAGCTTGCCCAAACTCATGTCCATTGAGTTGGTGATGCCATCCAACCATCTCGTCCTCTGTCATCCCATTCTCCTCCTGCCTTCAATCTGTCTCAGCATCAGGGTCTTTTCCAATGAGTCAACAATTTGCATCAGGTGGCCAAAGCATTGGAGCTTCAGCCTCAGCATCAGTCCTTCCAATGAATATTCAGGACTGATTTCCTTTAGGATGGACTGGTTGGATCTCCTTGGAGTCCAAAGGACTCTAAGAGTCTTCTCCAACACCACTGTTCAAAAGCATCAATTCTTTGGCCCTCAGCCTTCTTTATGGTCCAACTCTCACATCCATACATGACTACTGGAAAAACAAAAAACTACTGGAAAAACAAAGGTATGACTATATGGACCTTTGTTGACAAAGTAATGTCTCTGCTTTTTAAAATGCTATCTAAGTTTGTCATAACTTTTCTTCCAAGGAGCAAGCGTCTTTTAATTTCATGGCTGCAGTCACCATCTGCAGTGATTTTGCTGTAAAATAGGTTCTTGTTGTTTATTTTATATATAGCAGCTGTATCTGCTAATCTCAAACTCTTAATTTATCCCTGCACTCTCCCTTCTGCTAACCATGAATTTTTCTTCTGTGTCTGTGATTCTATTTCTGCTTTGTAAACAAGTTCCTTTGTATAATTTTTTAAGACTCCATATAAGTAATATCATATGATATTTGTCTTTCTCTATGTGACTTCAGTTCAGTTCAGTCACTCAGTCATGTCTGAGTCTTTGCGACCCCATGGACTGCAGCACGCCAGTCCTGCCTGTTCATCACCAACTCCCAGAGTTTACGCAAACTCATGTCCATTGAGTCGGTGATGCCATCCAACCATCTCACTCTCTGTTGAGTTACTTAATCCTCTGTGTGACGTAATTAATATGATAATATCTAGGTTCATCCATGTTGCTACAGATGGCATTATTTCATTCTTTTCTACCACATCTTCTTTATCTTTCATGTTGGTGAGCATTTAGGTTACTTCTGTGTCCTGGCTCTTGGAAATAGCACTGCTGTGAGCACTGGTGCGCGTGCATCTTCTCGAATCAGAGTTTTTGTCTTCTGTAAGCGTTCCTTTTTAACTTAGTTGGTGAGTTGTTTAATGTCTGGCTCCCCCACTAGATTATGGACCCTGCAATGGGATGAACACTAATTTGTTCTCAGCACCAAGCACACTGCTTGGCACCTACTTTAGAGGCTTAATAAATATTTGTTGAATGATATCAGAAGATATTTGTAGAACTTTGTATCAGACGTTGTGTTTCACATTGACTATCTTATTGAATACAATAGCTCTGAGGATGAAGTGCTATCATGACTCCCAGTTAACAGGAAACTTAGTCTCAAAGAAGTTCACTCATGCAGGTTCACATGGCTGAAATCTGGGGACCCAGGCTGGCTGACTCCAGAGCCCAATCTCTTAACTCTGCAATTGGCCAATTTCCCAAGGAAAGAACAACTGCCAGGATGCAAAGGGCCCTGGTGCCACTTTTGTAAACCGTTTGAGTATTATCCTCCCAGACATTGGGAAGCTTTTGAAAGCCCTCTATATGCCTCACCCTTTTTCTTCCATTTCCATTATTTCCCCTTCTCTCAGCTGCGGGAGACCATTGAGCAGGAGATTCGGGACATGGGCCTGCAGCCCACCCCATTCACCCTCACCAAGGTCATCCAGTTGTATGAAACCAAGAATTCTCGCCACTCCACCATGATTGTGGGCTGCACAGGCAGCGGCAAGACTGCCTCGTGGCGGATTCTCCAGTCCTCCTTGTCCTCCCTGTGCCGCGCGGGAGAGCCCAACTTCAACATTGTCAGGGTGCGGAGCTGGGGCAGTGGGGCCGCTGTCCAAGACTTGAGTAGCAGGCAGGGGCGCCAGGATGTAGGGAGGGCAGTACAGACCAGGAGGGCGGCCTGGGAGGGGTGAGAGAGACCGAGGCTGAGTACAAATACCTGGAAATAAAGGGAGTCTGGAAATAAAGGGACAGCCTGGGATTTGTGTCTGCCGGCAGCTCAAAACTCCCTTCCTGTGTCTATTTTAGGAGTTCCCTTTGAACCCTAAGGCACTGTCCCTAGGGGAGCTGTATGGGGAATATGACCTCAACACAAATGAATGGACGGATGGCGTCCTGTCCAGTGTCATGAGGACGGCATGTGCAGGTACCCAAGGGGTCGTGGGGCGGGGAGAGCCTGAATCTCCTGAGGGGGTGGGCAGTGTGGGGATAGAAAACTCAATTTGGGGGAAAAAAATGCTTGGGAAATGCAGAGATCCCAGGCAGCAACTGCTTGCATCTCCAGGGAGATGAGCATGGAGGGAGGGCGAGGTAACAAAGCTGTGGTTTCCTTCTCCTCCACCTCCTACCAAGACGAGAAACCAGATGAGAAGTGGATCCTTTTCGATGGCCCTGTGGACACTCTGTGGATTGAGAGCATGAACTCCGTCATGGATGATAACAAAGTGCTGACCCTCATCAATGGAGAGCGCATCGCGATGCCTGAGCAGGTTGGGGGGCGGAAACTGGAGGGCCCCGGGGCAGGGTTAAGGGGAAGAGCAGGGGCAAGAGAAAAGAGGAAGTTCTATAGGAACAAGGAAGAGGAGGAGGACACCTGGACTCAGGGCAACCTGAGACTGAAGAAGAGATGCCTGTCTGCCTCAGACGCTGAGGACAATCATATAGAGAACTGTGTACCAGGATGCGCTGTGGCAGAGACTAAGGCAGCCTCATTGCCACTGACATAAGGGGGAATGACCCGCCCTTGTGCACCTGGACTATAATTTATGAGCTTTTGTAAAGAGCCCACCCTTTCCTACCCAATCAAAGAATACGAGGGGGAGAGAGACTTCTCATAAGGATGACCTTGAATAAGCCCTAATTTCTTTTAATAAGCAAATCATTTGTAAAGCTTAGGTCCTTATTCATCTTGCCACACGTGGTACTCAGTAGAGATACCTTGCAGCATCAGAATTCTGGGTGTTTTTACTATTGAGGGAAAGACAAGGTTCTGACCAAGTATATCTGTAGGTGTCTCTCCTGTTCGAAGTGGAGAACTTGGCAGTGGCCTCCCCAGCTACCGTGTCTCGCTGTGGGATGGTGTACACCGACTACACAGACCTAGGCTGGAAGCCCTATGTTCAGTCATGGCTGGACAAGAGGCCAAAGGTATGAAGGAGATGGAGGAGTGGAAAGTAACCAGTGGGGCCTGGGGGGGACACAGAATAATTCAGAGCCCCTGCTCATTCAATGCCAGGTGGAGGCCGAGCCCCTTCAGCGCATGTTTGAAAAGTTCATCAACAAGATGCTGACCTTCAAGAAAGACAACTGCAATGAGCTGGTGCCCCTCCCAGAATACAGCGGCATCATCTCCCTCTGCAAGCTGTACTCCGCCCTGGCCACTCCGGAGAATGGGGTGAGGGGGGCCAGGGCAGGAAGGGCTCCCAACCTCCTGGGAAAATGTCTGGGAAACGGTGTGTCTGAGACACAATTGGAACATGAGGCTTGAGTGGAGCAGAGACTCCAAGAGGAGCCCTCACCAGTTGTGGAGGCAGCAATGGTGTGTGTGAGGGGGTATGTATGCGTGCACACGTGTGTCCACATGGGCACACGCACTGTGAGGCCAAACTATATATTTATATCCAAATCATATATAGAGCACAATGGGCCTCACTATAATTTCCTGCCTGTATTTAAGAGCTGAGGATAGTTCATTTGGTTCCTCATTTCTACATTCTTTCCAAAATTAAGTATTAAATCTTGGAATATGTGAGCCCTTGGGATACTGTTTTTGCTGGCAGGAGCTCCCCAGCTAGTCTGATGAGGGGCTTTAGAAATTTCCAGATTAACTGATATTGAAGAACATTTTTGTTTAGTTTAGAATTATGGCGTAAGGACCAAAATTGGATATTTTTCTGTTGAGATTAAATCACTGCCTAGAAATGATTCATATTGTTTTTAAGGGCATTGCCAGCTCATTCAACTATTAATATACAGTTATATAACAATTAAGATCTATAACAGTATGTGTCATTCCTGGTATGATTAATATAAATTAAAACTATGTAGGTGAACTTGCAAGGTGACGTGTGGGAAAATGATAGTAATGTAGTATCAATGGCACTCAACTGCTGAGGAGGAATGCTGGGAGAAGAAGGCTGATGAACAGAACAAAGAGAGGGGGGCAGTCTACGCAAACAGAATGACTTTTGCAGAAACACAGACAGGAGAGCCAGCCCCCCACAGGGCAGGGTGGGCTGACGGGTGGTGTTGGCATGCGGTACCTCTTAGCTGTAACAGAGACCCTGAGAAGAGGATGGTGAGATGTGTACGGATGTGAGCTGGAAGGACAGAATAAGGACTCTGAATTCAATACGGCAGACATCAGAGTCTCAACACAACTTCCCGTGGTGTCTTTGTAGCTTAGTAGGTTTATGTAAACGTTTTGATTTAGGTTTCTCTACAACTACATGGTTTTCCAAACAGAACCTGAAGAGAGGGAAATTTTAAGTCTTTGTGATGAGCTGCCAAAATAGACCCCTCCATCTCTCTCTTTTTTAGAAATATATATTTATTTGGCTGTGTTGAGTCGCGTGGGCTCTCTAGTTGTGGCACTCAGGCTTAGTTGCCCCACAGCATGTGGGATCTTAGTTTCCCAACCAGGGATCGAACCCAAGTCCTCTGCATTGCAAAGCAGATTCGTAACCACTGGACCACCAGGGAAGTCCCTCTCTCTCTCTTTTCTATTTACCTTTATGTAGCTTAAAAATTATTTTTATTGAGGTATAATTGATTTACAATGTTGCATTAGTTTCAGGTGTACGGCAAAATGAATCTGTTATACATACATCCACTCTTTCTTGATTCTTTCCCCATATAGGCCATTACAGAGTATTGAGTAGAGAGATCCTGTGCTATAGAGTAGAGCCTTGTTGCTTAGCTATTTTATATATAGTCATGTGTATATGTTAATCCCAACTTCCCAATTTGTCCCTCTCCCCAACCTTTTCCCTTTGGTGAACATATGTTTGCTTTATATGAGTCTGTTTGTGTTTTATAAATAAGTTCATTTGTATCATTACTTTTTAGATTCTTCACATAGGTGATATTTGTTTTTCTTTGTCAGTCTTACTTAATTTAGTATGATAATCTCCAGGTCCAACCATGTTGCTGCAAATGGGATTATTTCATTCTCTTTAAAGGCTGAGTAATACTCCATTATATATCTGTATCACATCTTCTTTATCTAGTCCTCTGTTGATGGACATCTAAAAGGTTTCCACATCCTGGCTATTGTGAATAGTGCTGCAGTGAACATTGGGGTGCATGTATCTCTTCAAATTATGGTCTCCATCTCTTATATTAATAGATTTAGGGTATTTCCTCTTCTCCTTTTCCATGCAGGTGAACCCAGCTGACAGTGAGAACTTTGCCTCCATGGTAGAGCTGACGTTTGTGTTCAGCATGATCTGGTCGGTGTGTGCCTCCGTGGATGAGGACAGCCGCAAGAAGATCGACAGTTACCTCCGAGAGATCGAGGGCACTTTCCCCAACAAGGTCAGGGCCCTCCAACCCAGCTGTCCTATTTTTCTATATCCTTAATCCTCAGACATCTTGAGCCTCAGCCTGCCACCCAGCTCTCTTTCTTCCTCTCAGTGATCTATGAGTGCTTTTTATGGGCAGGGAAAGCCAAAGGCAGGCTTTGGTAATCTGACACACATTTCATCCTTAGGACACAGTGTACGAGTATTTCGTGGACCCAAAGATGCGGAGCTGGACATCGTTTGAGAATAAGCTCCCTAAGAGTTGGCGCTACCCTCCAAAGTCAGAGCTGGGCCTTGGGGGTGGGTCAGGCTTGGGACTGCGGTGGGGGGAGATGCCGCGAGAGAGTTGAGATGACTTCCCAGGACAGGAAGTAGAAGCTAGAGGAAATGGGACAGGGTCCTTGAGGAGAATGCCTGATCCCCAGGCCCCACAGGAGGCAGGGTGGGTGATCAGAGAGCAGTGATGCCAGAGGAAGAGTGGGGAGCAGAAGGAAGCAGGAGTTAGAAAAGAGTGGGCCATGATCTTGAGACACAGTCCCTTTCCCCACTCCCAGCTCCCCCTTCTATAAGATCATGGTGCCCACCGTCGACACTGTCCGCTACAACTACTTGGTGAGCACCATGGTGGCCAGCCAGAACCCCGTCCTGCTGGTGGGTCCTGTGGGGACTGGAAAGACCTCCATCGCCCAGAGTGTCCTGCAGTCCTTACCCTCCAGCCAGTGGTCAGTGCTCACAGTCAACATGTCTGCGCAGGTGTGTGGCAGGACCCGGGGCCAGGTCGCCAGCCCCTGCTCTCTCCCTGTCTCTGCCCCACTTTGGGAGCCAAGTGCCCGCTGGACACGCCTCTCTAGCCTCGGATTTCTCTCTCGGGACCCAACCGTTCATTCTGTACCTTTCCCACCAGACCACGTCCAATAACGTGCAGAGCATCATTGAGAGCAGGGTGGAGAAGCGAACCAAGGGTGTCTATGTGCCTTTCGGAGGCAAAAGCATGATCACCTTCATGGATGACCTCAATATGCCAGCCAAGGATACGTTTGGGTCCCAGCCCCCGCTGGAGCTGATTCGCCTCTGGATTGACTATGGCTTCTGGTATGATCGAATGAAGCAGACCATCAAGTACATTCGAGTAAGCATCCGGAGAATCTGTTCTTCGAGTCTCTGTTCCTTCCCATGATGGGTTCTGTCCCCACTCCACTGGGACCCCAGGATAGAGTCCTGTAAGCCTGTGTTCCTCCCCACAGAGGAGGGTCCTGTCTTTCTTAGGACCCAGACATCCTCCCCACAGAGGAGGGTCCTGTCTTTCTTAGGACCCAGACATCTGGCTCCTTGGTTATCAATTCCTGTCAGTAACTCTCTTCATTGATTGCCCTGTGCTTTGTGACCAAGGGAGCCTGTCCTCCAACTTCCACTCCTTTCCCAGGCCTCTTACACCTCGCTTCCATGGCAAAGCTGATGCCAACCAGAGCTGCCCACAACACCCCTCTCCAGGTCTCTCCACCTCCCATTGTTTCAGGAACCACCTCCCTGGTACCACTTCTCCGCTCCCCACCCAGGATCCAGGGATCTCCTGTCAGTCCTGGCTGTTCTCCCACAGGATCCTGAGCATCTCGTTTCTTTTTCCTGAATCAGTGGGCAGTCATTTCAGCCTGATTTCTGGGGCGCTCATCTATCTGACACTCAGGGTCCCAAACTCAACTAATAATAGATTCATATGTTTAAGAGAAAGAACATACATACAAAGATACAAATATATATTAATATATATATTAAAATAGAAGAAAATGTCCAGAAGATGTTATCAAATGTTGTGTGTGGTTTGTTTTTCTTTTTTAACTTACCTCTATTTTCCAAGTTGGGAACATGGATTATAATGATGAAATAAGAACAAATAGGGAGTTCCTTGGCAGTCCAGTAGTTAGGACTCAGCGCTCCCACTGCCAAGGACCTAGATTCAATCCCTGGTCAAGGAACTAAGATCTCACATGCTGAATGGCACGGCCAAAAAAAAAGAGAAAGAAATAAGAACAAATAAGTTGCCTTAGTAATTTTATGGACATTAAAAACGTCCCAAACCCCTTCCTTTCCCTCACCTTTCCCTGCCCCCATTACTCCATGTTTGTTCCCTCTTCCCGTTTGTCCCTCCATTCCCTCTCTTCCTCCTGGCTCCTCTCACATCCTCCCTATTTCTTTGCCCCTCCTCTTCCCCTCCTCCTGCCTGTCTCCCCCCACCCCACCCGCCCCATCTGGTCTTTGCTGTCTAGGACATGTTCCTGATGGCTGCCATGGGCCCTCCTGGGGGTGGACGGACCATCATCTCCCCAAGGCTGCAGAGTCGATTTAACATCATCAACATGACCTTCCCCACGGTGAGGGCATCCTGGGGGCTGGGGGAGGGGCTGTAGAAGGCAAAACCACCCATGTCCCGGAGAACAAGGGCGCAGATCACAAGTTGCATCCAGAGAGCTCTGACACTTGGCGGGGAGACTGCTCTCTGCTGGCACCTTTGCTTCTGCTGAGCTGGCTCTGGCATGTGAAACCTGACAGTCCCAGTGGGCAGAGGGTGGGGCCCGAGCAGATGAAGGAAGGCACACCCTCCAAAGAGGAGACTAGAGCAGCTAGCATAGGCAAGGGATGAACCTAGGGGTGTCCCCAAACCTCAAAAATCAAGATAAATAATATTTTAATGCAATATTTTAAAAAATCAATACCAAGATTCAGGATGAACAAAACACCAGCGTTTTAAACAAATACAAGATCAGTATGGTGCCATGCTGAGCTACATGAGAGCCCAAGGCAAAAGGAAAAACTAACAGTACAGATTCCCATCTTTATTTAAAATGTTTGCATTTGTTCATCGTGGACAGTTTGCATTAACTCTGATTTTTAAATATTACACTAAAGCATGGCTTCTCTTGATTTCTGAGGGGTTTTTTGTGCCCCCTCCCACTCTGCTCCCAAGTGCTTTACTCCACTGACCCGAGTCCCCACCTTGGCTGAAAGGCCAGGAGCTGCAAGATTGAGTCTGAGGGCCTGTTTCTAGGAGTCCCAGATCATCCGGATATTTGGCACCATGATCAACCAGAAGCTCCAGGACTTTGAGGAAGAGGTGAAGCCCATTGGGAATGTGGTGACCGAGGCCACCTTGGACATGTACAGCACTGTGGTGCAGCGCTTCCTGCCCACACCCGCCAAGATCCACTACCTCTTCAACCTTCGAGACATCTCCAAGGTGAAACTCCATCTGACCCTGCCCCTGGGCCAAGCACAGCCTCCTTGGAGGTATTCTCCCCTCCTCAGAGTAAGCCCTGGAGTGTGGGAGCATCCCACACACCCCAAACCACCCCATCCCAGAATGCCACTTCCTCTAAAACTTCTGGAGGGACCTTCTTCCATCCCTCCATTCCGCTGGCCACGCCCCTCTCCCAGGTGTTCCAGGGCATGCTGAGGGCCAACAAGGACTTCCACGATACCAAGTCCAGCATCACCCGACTTTGGATCCACGAATGCTTCCGGTGAGGGTGCTGTGCCCCGCCAGATCCAGGCCTCCCCAAGCCCAAGCCTCCACTGCTCCACCTCCACCTCCTGCTCCCCTCCCCAGGACCACTCTCCTCTTCAATCCCGGATCTCACCCCAGCTCCCTCCCAACAGAGTCTTTTCTGACCGACTGGTTGATGCCGCAGACATGGAAGCCTTTGTGAGCATCCTAAGTGACAAACTTGGCTCCTTCTTTGACCTGACGTTTCATAACCTTTGTCCCAACAAACGTTCTCCCATCTTTGGTGAGCCAGGAGCTGTGGCCCCTGGAGGGTGGAGATTCCTAGGAGATGGGTTAGAAGGAGAGGCGGGGTACTGGGGCCCAGGGGGAAGGGTCCTCTGGGGATGGGGAAGCCTGGGGAGGACCAGGCATTTGGAATCTTCCCCCTCTTCCCATGACCCAGGGGACTTCCTGCGGGAACCCAAGGTGTATGAAGACCTGACGGATCTGACGGTCCTGAAGACAGCCATGGAGACGGCACTCAACGAGTACAACCTGTCACCCACTGTCATGCCAATGCAGCTGGTGCTCTTCCGAGAGGCCATCGAGCACAGTGAGCACTTCCTGTTCCCGGCCCTTCTCCAGCATCCCAGTGACAGGGTACTCCAAGGAAATGGGGATCTCTTCCCAGATCTTTCCCAAATTGAGCCCCAGAAGTTGCCCTCTCCCTGACCCCAGATGCGCTTGTGTCTGTGGGTGGACATTTTCTTTGATGATGGTATTTAACAGTCATGGTGAATGTTGAATGTTGAATTGCTACCCGAGCTTCAGGCACTAACCTTTTCCCACACTGGTGGGTCCCTCTACTGCAGCGTCAGGTGTCCCAGCCCCCAGCCTAGGGCCTAGAGGTCCCCTGAGCTTGCTTAGCCAACTCATTATCCTCCTTCTTTCCCTCCAGTCACACGGATCGTGCGTGTCATTGGACAGCCTCGGGGCAACATGCTCTTGGTGGGCATTGGGGGCAGCGGACGCCAGAGTCTGGCCCGCCTGGCCTCATCCATCTGCGAGTACATCACCTTCCAGATTGAAGTTACCAAACATTACCGGAGGCAGGAATTCCGAGAAGGTAAGGCTGGGTTTCTGAGACGGAAGTGGGTTTGGGGCTGGGAGTGAAATAGCAGGAAGGAGGGAAGCCAGGTAGGGAGGATGGTGTCCTGTATGTGTCCCTGGCTGGGGGAGGGCTTCCTAATCAATAGAAGAGGAAAGACAGGCAGAAGGGTGAATCTGAAAGGTCTCTGTCTCCTCTGGCCCAGATATCAAGCGTCTGTATCGCCAGGCTGGGGTGGAGCTCAAGGCCACGTCCTTCCTTTTCGTGGACACCCAGATTGCTGACGAATCATTCCTAGAGGACATCAACAACATCCTTAGCTCGGGCGAGGTCCCCAATCTCTATAAGGCGGATGAATTCGAAGAGGTGCGATGCTTCTACACCCACTACCAGTTGATTCTGGCTTTCCTAAGTCCAGAGGATGCCGCTGTCACGCCCCCTCTCCAGCTCCCCCATTAGGTGGAAGAACTGTTCCTTTTGGGCCTTCTTCCCTCCCCGGACCCGGGTGGGCAGAGCGGCCTTAAAACCCACACCCCATGTCCCCCGCTGTTCCCTCATCCCTCCCGCCCTGGGTGCTGTCCTGGAAACCTCCGCCCTCTGACGGTGGCACCGGCGCTCACCAGATCCAGACGCTCATCATAGACCAGGCGCGCGCTGAGCAGGTGCCCGAGTCCTCGGACAGCCTCTTCACCTACCTCATCGAGCGCGTGCGGAACAACCTGCACATTGTCCTCTGCCTCAGCCCCGTGGGCGACCCCTTCAGGTGACTCCCGTGTCGGCCTTCTCCTCCCTCGGGAGTTGGTGCGGGGGGACACTCCTCCCCGCTCCTAGTCTCCCTGCCTTCTGCCCCCAAGACTCCAGAGTGGCTCCAGCCCGTCCCGCCGCGCCACACGCGTCTTCGCGTCTCCTCGTCGCAGCCTGCGCCAGGGCGTGCTTCGGCCTGCGGGATCTTTAGTTGTGCCATGTGGGATCTAGTACCCTCACCAGGGATCAAACCTGGGCCCCCTGCATTGGAGGCGCAGAGTCTTAGCCACTGCACCGCCAGGGAAGTCCCAGCCTGTGCCTACTTTCAGAGAGTTCCTGTTCCTTACACGGGACTCATCCTCTCCTTTTTGGTAGATCAGTTTTATTTTTCTGGAAGGTGAAGGCTGTTTCTTCTTTTTCTTTCGTTTTCAAGTTTTTAATTGTGGTTTAAAACAAATTAATTTTCACCATTTTAACCGTTTTTAAGCACATTCACACTGCTATGCAGCAGATCCCCAGAGCATTCTTGTGCAAGACTGTAACTCCATACCCAGTGGGAACTGCCCACTTCTCCCACCACCCCCAGGCCTTGGTAGCCACACTTCTACTTTGGGTTTCTGTGAGTGACCACCCCTAGATCCCTTATAGACATGGAATCATGCAGTATTTGTCATTTTGTGACTGGCTTATTTCATTTAGCATAATGTCTTCAAAGTTTATCCATGTAGCCAGCATCAGAATCCCCTTCCCCTTTAAGGCTGAATAATATTCCCTGTGTGTCTGCACCACATGGGATCCATTCTCCGTGTTTTGAAGGGCATCAGAAAGGAGGGGAAGGACAGAAAACTTTTGCAGAGAGGCAGTTGGGGTCACCAATTTGTTTATCTTTGAATATTTTTGGCTTGTGGTGTGTTCACCATGTACCAAGCTCTGGGCTAAGCATCCTGCATGTGTCACCCCATTGAATCCCCTAACAATTCTAGTTAGTATGCTTTGTTATTCGTTATTCATGGTGAGGAAACTGATGTTCAAAAGGTCACGCCACTTGCCCAAGATCCATATTTGGTTGGTGAGAAACTGGCTCTTTCTGACCCCAGAAGCTGTTTCTAAATCCTGCACCAAACCAGCTTTGAGGGGAGCAGAATCTGGACAAGGCACACAGGAGCACGAGGATGGGGCTTCGGGGTTCCTAGGGGATGAGTGAACCTGTGGCAAAGACCGTTGCTGAAGGCCAAGTCTGCGAATGGACTTAACTGCCTCTCACAACCCCCTCCAGGAACTGGATCCGCCAATACCCAGCCTTGGTGAACTGCACAACCATTAACTGGTTCTCAGAGTGGCCACGTGAGGCCCTGCTGGAGGTGGCTGAGAAGTACCTGATGGGAGCCAATCTGGGGACCCAGGAGAACGTGAGGCCCTCCTCCCCATCTCTCCTCACCCCCCTGCACCCCCACCCATTTCCGTTCTCCGTTTGCTTCTACTCCTGCCCTGTCTCATAACCTCTATGCATTGACCTCAGATCCACAAGAAAGTGGCCCAGATCTTCGTCACCATGCACTGGTCAGTGGCCACATACTCCCAGAAGATGCTGTTGGAACTTCGAAGACACAACTACGTCACGCCCACTAACTACTTGGAACTTGTGTCTGGATATAAAAAGTATGATGGAAGAGTAGGGGGCACAGAGGGCGTGGGAACTTGGTGGATTTTTTGGTTTTGTTTTGGCTGAACCTTGTGGCATGTGGGACCTTAGTTCTCTGACTGGGGATGGAACCCATGCTCTCTACAGTGAAAGCACAGAGTCCTAACCACTGAACCACTGGGGAATTCCCAGGAGCTTGGTGTCTTTTGAGGGCTATTGGTGAAGTGATGTCTTGGAAAATATCCAGGAGCTGGCCAAGGGGACCGACTCGAGGACTGGGATCTGAATGGCAAACAGGCGGGGTCTTGTTTCTGTGCAGGAAGTTAAACCAAGAGAGGGGTCCCAGGGGATGTGGCCATCTCAGGGGCCCTCTGGCTGTGACCCCTTTATACACCTCTGTGTCCTTTTCTCCTGGAATAATGATGTCCGTGATCCCAATCACACTGCAACTGTGACATTATATCATGGGTATATTTGGCAATATATATCCTCTTCTCTCTGCCTTTAATATCTTCTAGACTTTCCACCATTCCCAAGTTATATATTCATTCATTAAGTTGTATTGACTATCTTTTTATGTACACAACACAATAATTTGCCTTGAAGGATATAAGAAAAAGGTAAAAAAAAAAAACACCTCTTGTTTATTGGATTTAGTATTTCGATCAAGGTGAAGAAAAAGCCGTTTGTAATAATAATGATAGCCAACATTAATTCATTCATTTAACAAGTATTTTGAGCGTGTACTCTGTGCCAGGCACTATTTTAGATACTTGTAATATATATGCCAGTTAACAAAATCAAGTCCTTGCCTTCCCTGGGTCCATAGGTTTACATCCTGTTTATGATTTCCCAGTCACTGTGTTAAGCAATTTACATGCACATGCCTATGTGCTCAGTCACTCAGTCATGTCTGACTCTGCGACCCCATGGACTGTAGCCTGCCAAGGCTCCTTTGTCCATGGAATTTTCCAGGCAAAAATACTGGAGTGGATTACCATTTCCTACTCAAGCGAATCTTCCCAACCCAGGGATCAAACCCTCATCTCTGTGTGTCCTGCACTGCCAGGCAGATTCTTTACCACTGCACCACCTGGGAAGCCCATATTTAGTATTTAATTCAGAAAACAATCTTTCTTAGACATTTTTTGGGGGACTGCACAATATTAAAACTTTGTGAATGAGTTGCCAACATTTAAAACTTGAAGCCTTGGAAAACTCCATATTTCCAGTCTGTCTTGAAACATCAGAAATTGTGGCAGTACAATTCCACATTCACTCTCAAATGGAAAAAACCAGGCTGAAGCCCAGGGCTTTGTCCACAAAGGTCCATCTAGTCAAGGCTATGGTTTTTGCAGTGGTCATGTATGGATGTGAGAGTTGGACTATAAAGAAAGCTGAGCACCAAAGAATTGACGCTTTTGAACTGTTGTATTGGAGAAGACTCTTGAGAGTCCCTTGGACTGCAAGGAGATCCAACCAATCCATCCTAAAGGAAATCAGTCCTGGGTGTCCATTGGAAGGACTGATGTTGAAGCTGAAACTCCAATACTTTGGCCACCTTACGCGAAGAGCTGACTCATTTGAAAAGACCCTGATGCTGGGAAAGATTGAGGGCAGGAGGAGAAGGGGACGACAGAGGATGAGATGGTTGGATGGCATCAATGGACATGGGTTTGGGTAGACTCCAACAGTTGGTGATGGACAGGGAGGCCTGGCGTGCTGCGGTTCATGGGGTCGCAAAGAGTCGAACATGACTGAGCGACAACTGAACTAAACTGAAGCCCAGGGATGGCCACCCCCTTGAGAGAAGTTTATATTTTCTGGTTCACTGCAGCCCCGCTACCTGCTGCACAGTGGGGAATTGCTGCACAGTAGAAAGGCCTCAGGTAGGGAAGTGGTACAATGAAAATGGTAGCCAGCACGCCAACTCTGAAAACAGTGTGTAGAATAAATGAGAGGGATGAGAGTCCGGAAACAGGAAGACTAGTTGGGAGGCTGTTGGCAGTGATCCAGGCAAGGAAATGATACAGATCTGACTAGGGGGGTGGTGATGGCAACAAGCATGAAAGTCAGGGACCAGAGCCATCCTGGGAAGGGATGATATATGGGCCTCTCCTTTCTGGGGGCCCAGCCTCCTGGGGTTCCTGATCCTACTCTGTCCCCTAGGTTGCTGGCAGAGAAGCAGCAGGAGCTGCTGGACCAGGCCAATAAGCTGCGGACAGGCCTGTTTAAGATCGATGAAACTAGGGAAAAGGTGGAAGTGATGTCCTTGGAGCTGGAGGATGCCAAGAAAAAGGTGGCTGAGTTCCAGAAGCAGTGCGAGGAGTACCTGGTCATCATCGTGCAGCAGAAGCGGGAAGCGGATGAGCAGCAGAAGGTGCCCCCGCCCCCCGGGATCGCCCCTGCCCCTCACATCCCCTATTCCCTGTGCCTGCCAGGCAGAGGGGCTTCCCAGCCTCCATCAGTTATAGGGCAGGGGGGTGCCAGTTCCACTCCTCAAGTCTTCTTTAGCTTTCTCTTGCATCATTACCACTAGCACCATCACCCCCACTTCTGCTCAAGGTGAAGACAAAACCCTCATCTTCTCTTCATCCCTAGGCCGTCACAGCCAATAGTGAGAAGATTGCGATTGAGGAAGTCAAGTGCCAGGCACTGGCTGACAATGCCCAGAAGGATCTGGAAGAGGCATTACCAGCCCTGGAAGAGGCCATGCGGGTATCAGGATGGGAAGGCGCAGGAAGGAGACTGGGCTGGCCTTCCTTGTTCTCAAAGTCTCCTTGGAAGGGAGAAGAGGGAAACTTCAGCTAAGTCCTGTCTCCATAAAGGACCCGTCTTGCCACCTGAGTTGACTCTGGTCCTCAAGTTCATCCCTTTTCTCAGGCCCTGGAGTCTCTGAACAAGAAGGACATAGGAGAGATCAAGTCTTATGGACGGCCCCCGGCCCAGGTGGAGATGGTGTTGCAGGCAGTCATGATCCTTCGAGGCAATGATCCCACCTGGGCAGAGGCCAAGAGGCAGCTAGGTGAGCCAGGAAACTGGAAGGTAATTTATGCCAGTCCACCCAGCATTCCTCTAATCATCTACTGGGCGTCAGACACTGAGAGAGACCGAGATGAAGGATGCACTGTGCCCACCCTCAAAGCACAGAACCTGGTGGGGAAGAGGAGGCATAACCATCAGTTAAGGTCTTCGGTTGTAGGTAACTCATCTTCATTTAAGCAAAAGAAAGAAAAAAAAAAGAGGGACTTCCCTGGTGGTCCAGTGGTTAAGACTGTGCTTCCAGTGAAGGGGAGCGGTTTCCATCCCTCGTCAGAAGATCCCACATGCCCCATGACTCAGCCACACACACACACACACACACACACACACGCGCGCGCGCGCAAAGGGAGAAGTTGTCGTAAGGATAATGGAATGTATTACAGAATCTAAGGACAGGAGTGCCTTTGCTCCCCACCTCCCAAAAGGACAAGAATCAGGAAAGGGAAAACAAGCGTCTGTTTTACTCTTGTGATATTTTTCCTGCTCTGAGTTCTGTTGGTGGAATGTAGCCTGTAAGCTATAGGTTGGTGACCCCTGCTCTAGAAGAAGGTGCAAAGTATATAGACAGAATGGTGCGTGGGATGGGTGATCGGGCTGAGAGGGTGGAAGGTACGTGATGGGAGGAGAGGCTGGGGAGGTTGTGGAGGCTCTGGGAGCCTCAAGGGTCTAGATGAGGGAGCACAGCCAGTGGAGGGACTGTGGGATGAGGTCAGACCTTGGGAACTGAGCCCAGGAAGCACGTGGCTGTGCCTGAGCAGTGGAGGTGAGGCCCCCAATCTTCATCCCCCAGGGGAACAGAACTTCATCAAGTCACTGATCCACTTCGATAAAGACAATATCTCAGACAAAGTCCTGAAGAAGATCGGAGCCTACTGCGCCCAGCCCGACTTCCAGCCTGACATCATCGGCCGCGTGTCACTGGCTGCCAAATCCCTCTGCATGTGGGTTCGGGCCATGGAGGTAGGCGGTGACTGGCTGGGTGGGAGCAGTGAGGCCGGGTGGGAGGAGGGGGATGGAAGGCTCATGGCAGGTGAGTGGGTGGCAAGTGAGAGGGTGCCTGCTGTCTCCCTGCAGCTCTATGGGCGGCTGTACCGGGTGGTGGAGCCCAAGCGGATCCGCATGAACGCCGCATTGGCCCAGCTTCAGGAGAAGCAAGCGGCCCTGGCTGAGGCTCAGGAGAAGCTGCGCGAGGTGAGCCTCGTACCTATGTTTTCCGTTTTCTGAGGTGGTAGCTCTCCCAGATTCCCGACTTCTAGGATGCTTCCTTTCTGTTTATTTCTCCCTGTCTAATTCTACCCCCTCCTCCTTATAGTCCTGTCTGCCTCCCACTCTGCGCCTTGTTTAGACAGCTGCCTCTGGCTCAGAAAGCTAAGTCAGTTGAGAGGGTTACAGAGGCACAGGGGTGCTGTCTCTGGGGAGCCCTTCCCACAACTGACCTGGAGCCGGCAGTGTTCGCCATCCTTTGTTGGGGGCCTTTGGAGAAGGACCTTGAGACGGTAACTGATGAAATCTGTGTGGCAAATGGGTCTTGGCTCGGGGGATGGGGCAAGGTTGTCACATTACTGCTTGGACCTGGAGGAATACGAGGGTGTTGGAGCCTGGGGTTGTCATCTGGAGGTAGAGAGGGTCATTTCCTGTGAGAGGGCTAGATAATCCAGAAGGTGCTGTCTTACCAGATACACGCACAAGTAACTCTCCTGTCAGGCAGAATATAAGTGCTATTATCAAGAGTTCAAAATTCTTCCAGTCTATCATTTAATTTTCTATCATTGATTTAATAGGTGGTATAAATATATCCACATGGTTTGAAATTCAAAAGGACAAAAGCGTATCCAGTAAGAATTCTCCCTTTCACCTTCTGCTCTCTAATCACCGGCTCCCCTCCCTTGAAAGTAACTTCTGCCTTCCAATGCAGGGGACATGGGTTTGATCCCGGATCAGGGAACTAAAATCCCACATGCCTCGGGGTAACTAAGCCCATGTGCTGCAACCAAGATCCAGTGTGCACACACACATACACACAAAGAAGATTCCATTCTGACCCATTTCTGAGGCTTCTAGGGCAGTTTCCAAAACAGGGGTCCCTAACCTTTGCTGTGTGTCAGAATCGGATCTAGGGAAAATATATATTTTCAGGGAGCCAAGCAAATGAGTAATGGTTAAAATTATTTACTCAAGATTTGGATTGAAATGTAATATAGCTGGACTCTGGGCCTCTTCCCAGACCTCTAGTGCTATGGTCAGGGTTTCCCACCTCTGGGCGACTCTGACAGGGAAGAAGACTTCAAAATATGGCTGATTTCCAGGCTCCCCCAGAATTCTCACTTAGTTGGCCTGGCAGGAGCCCAGAGTCAGCACAGTGCTAGCTACAAGCAGGTGGCTCAGCATGCCGGATTCTGAAGTTCTATTGAAAGCTGTATTTGCATCTTACACTTTCAGTAACAAAGGAGAAATTTCGGTTCCCTGTTTGCTTACTCTTACCAACTAGAGGTCCACAAGATGCGGTGTGAGATCCCCCACCAGAGACCTAACATGAGGTGCCCTACAAATGCTTCTCCCGAGAATGACGCTGTTGGCAACTGACCCTACAGGCCCATTTTTTTTCCACATGTGAAGGGGACAACCCCTAATTATTTGGCCCAGGATATGATTCATCCAGAGGTGAGAAACCTTTCCTAATGGATGGAGTGTTCAGACTTGAAAAAAAGAGAGTAAAAGAGTGAAGATTTCAAGAGAGGTTGAGAGGTAATGATGAACTGAGGTGGTGGGGAATTAGAGTCAGGAGGCGGGGTTCTAGCCCCAGTACCGGCAGTAACCTGCAAGTCACTTAATCCCACATTCTTAACTGCTGGACCACCAGGGATGTCCCAGAACAGACTCTTCATTAAGAACTCTTAATTAAGGCCACCTTTGCAGACTATATCTCTCCCCTGCCCAAGCCCCATTTCCTAGAAATTGCCTTGCTTCAAACATCCTGTCTCTATAGAGAAAGCCACTCATTCGTGGACAAAGCTACAGCCACCTGCCAAGGTCAGAATAACACAGGGTTGGCCTAAAGACTTTCACTGAAGTCACAGAAGTTAAAAGTCAACCACACAAGTGTAAAAACCCACTGGGCCTAACATGAGCCTTACTCACCTTACTCACCTTACTCAGAACACCTGTCCACATGCTGCAGTCTGATCAGAAAACCCCCAGCACTGTCAAAAATGTCTTGAGGGGTTTTCTGGTCTGCATATATGTATACTCTCTCTTTTTTTAAACCTGTGCCATTGTTTTTTTCATTCTCTCTTTTTTTCCATTTTTTCATTTTTTGGCCATGCCATGTGGGTTGTGGGATCTTAGTTCTCCAACCAGGGCTCAAACCCACACACCCTGCATTGGAAGCATGGTGTCTTAACCACTAAACTGCTGGGAAAGTCCAAAAGGTATACTCTTGAAGGGATCTGAGAACTAGTAGTCTTATTCTATGCCCGAGTTCTAAGCAAATTGAGAAATAAAAGGCATTTGGCCAAAATCACCTATAAAGCCTAGGCTGGAGGATGTGGAAGATGTCTGTGAGCAAGTGGCCCTCCTAGTAGGGACCCCCATCTTCAGATAGACTTACTTGGTCTTGGGCTTTGTTGGGTGGGCAGAGTGGGACTTGTGCTCACCCCTAAAAAGAAAGGGCCTGAGCTCAGTTGAGTATTCCCAGTTTATTCTTTCCAATTTTACCAGTCAGATCAGTCACCACCTCCCCTGGAGAAGGGTGAGAAAAAGTCCTGGAGGAAGTCTTCCAACACACAATGACCAGGACAAAAAATCGTAACAAGCCATGACCTCAAAGGAAAATATAAACCCACAGAAAATTCAGGTTATGGAGAAAACTTGAAAAAAGTAGGCCTCATCTAATTAGTATCATCAGAGAGAGTGATTAAGAAAGAAATGACGTCCATAGAACAAAATAGGATGATAAAAGGCCAAACAAAAAGAAAGAATTCTGGGAAATTTAAAAATGACCAAAGTGTGACATTCGGTAGAAGGGTAGGAGGACAGCATCACAGAACATAATACAAAAATCAAAACCAGAGACAGAAATCAGAATAGAGAGAGGAGACACAACCAACCCGTAAGAATTTCTGAAAGAAAAAACACATCATCAGGGATAATAGAAAAAGTATTTAACAACCAGTTCGGCCCACACAGTGACCTGTCTGAGTGTCTCACCGCCAGCAGCCCAGCCTGGTTCACACTGGGCACCAACCCGGATCATGATGACATTGACACTGTTTGTTAGCATTTGACCTCTATAATCAGTCTAGAGACGGAGCACAGAAGACCCGGTGTGGCCTCTGAATGTCAGCCTCAACGATGTAAAAATAAAAGTACCGCCTAAAAATTGGGGAAGTGGACACGGCTGGGAAAGACAGGGCAGTGCTTTTGCAGCAGATAAAATAGAACATAGTTTTAACATGTTGGGACTTTCCAGTTGTTAAGATTCTGCACTTCCACTGCATGGGCACAGGTTCAATCCCTGATCCCTGGTTGGCAAACTGAGATCCCACAGCCTTGCACAGTGGCAACAAAGAAACAAAATATAAATTTATTACTTATAACACTAGAATGTTATTTAACATTATATAAAGGTAGCCAGTAGGAGAGATAAAACTATTAGGAAATTTTGAGAGATTGTGTGTGCTTGCTAAGTAGCTTCAGTCATGTCCGACTTTGCGACCCTATGAACTGTAGCCACCAGCCAGGCTCCTCTGTCCATGGGATTCTCCAGGCAAGAATATTGGAGTGAGTTGCCGTGGCCTCCTCCAGGCAATCTTCCCAACCCAGGGATCGAACCTGCCTCTTTATATCTCCTGCACTGGCGGGTGGGTTCTTTACCACTAGCGCCACCTGGGAAGCCCTTGAGAGATTCTAAATGCCCTTGAAGTGGTCTCTGTGGGTGTGAAACAAATGGTGAGAATTTTAATTGGTCCCTCTTATTTTAGTATTGAAATGAAGTCCACTTAATTTATCAAGTCATGTTCATGTCCTGATTTTATAACTTGTATCTATCAATAAACATTGTGATACTTGGGGAAAAAAAGAAAAAACTACTAGATGTAGAGAGAAAGGGATGAGGTGTGTTGGTATAAGGGAATCAGATCTTCATCTATCATAGCATTAAGTCCATAGAAATAGTCTAACGTTGATAAAGCAGGAAACAGTTGTATAAAATATACTTGTAGTATCTGTAGAGGATGAACTAGAAACAGGTCGCATTGGCTACCTCAAGAAGGAAGCCGGGTAGATGGAGAAGAGGGTTGGGAGGAAGATTTTTCATGCTTTCATGCCTCTTGAATTTTTAAGTTACCCATTCACAAAGTTCAGTTCAGTTCAGTCGCTCAGTCGTGTCCGACTCTTTGTGACCCCATGAATCGCAGCACGCCAGGCCTCTCTGTCCATCACCAACTCCCGGAGTTTACCCAAACCCATGTCCATCGAGTCAGTGATGCCATTCAGCCATCTCATCCTCTGTCGTCCCCTTCTCTTCCTGCCCCCAATCCTTCCCAGCATTAGGGTCTTTTCCAATGAGTCAACTCTTCGCACGAGGTGGCCAAAGTATTAGAGTTTCAGCTTCAACATCATTCCTTTCAATGAACACCCAGGACTGATCTCCTTTAGGATGGATTGATTGGATCTCCTTGCAGTCCAAGGGACTCTCAAGAGTCTTCTCCAACACCACAGTTCAAAAGCATCAATTCTTCGGCACTCAGCTTTCTTCACCGTCCAACTCTCACATCCATACGTGACCACTGGGAAAACCATAGCCTTGACTAGACGAACCTTTGTTGGCAAAGTAATGTCTCTGCTTTTAAACACAATTAAAATAGAAAAGGACTAGCAGCGTCAAGATGTGCTTATGCGAGTACAAGGATACTCTTTACAGTTTCGTTAATTATAGAAAACGTTGGGAAGACACAAATGTCCATCAGTAGGAGACTTGTCATATAAATTGTGGTTCCATCATACACAAAATTTGCAGCTGTTAAAAAGGATGAGACAGCTTGACGAGAATGGATTTGAAGACAGATGAAAAATAGTAAATAAACAGTGATATTGAATGTTACCATTTATCTTTTTGAAAAGAATCATCCATTCAAGAAACATTTACTGAGTTCTGGGCACTACCTGGGTCTAAGGATTCAGTGGTGAATGTGGCGCTCTCCTCACGGTGCTTACATTTTCTTTACTATTGATGGACTCGGTCTGGAAAGTTACACTAGAAACTGATGACAGTGGTTCCCTCTCAGGTTGGGGCTGGGAGCTGGGGTCGGGAGTGGGAGAAAGACAAACCCGGGCACACTTTTTTTCCTTTGGAATGTTGATTTGGGTGAAACATATTCACCATTCAAAAAAAAATACAAATGGGACAAGTTATTTTCAAAAAAAGTTAAAGATGTTAGGTGTGATAATGATGTTATGAATATGTCCTTTTCTAAAAAGAGATGCATTATGAGGTATTTAAGGTTGAAATGTCATGAGTTTGTAACATTCTTTAAAATATCTTGGCGAAAAACAAGTAGATGGAGTAAATATAGCAAAATGTTAACAACTGTTAAATCTGGGTGATGGGTATATAGGTATTGCTTATATTAGTCTTTTTCTTAGATTTGAAATTTGTTATAATTATTTTTAATTAAAAAGATTAAAACTGCAAAAATTTAAAGCTGTATATATATATGTGTGTATATGTGTGTATATATATATATATATATATATATATATATATATATATATACACACGCATACATACAGTAGCTGCATAAGCATAATAGTCAGAGATAGGGAGTTAATTACCTGAAGAAATAAAAAGAGAAATAGTTAAATAATTTGCTACTGAAGAATGGAACTAAGTAGGAAAGTGGGCTAGAGGACTGTTGCTTTTCCTTATAACCTCTTTTATTTTATTATTTAGGTTTTTAACCCTGTGCATAAATTTCTTGCGTAGAAAATCAAAACAGTGAAAACATGCAAAATAAATTATGAACTGTAGATCTATCACGTAGGTTGGCTGCCTCCCCAGAGCCCAGTCTCCACGGGAAGCCAAATTGTAATCAGAGTGTTGCTGATGAGTGTGGGCTCAGTGCATGGAGGTGGCTGCGTGAACCTGATGACAAGTGTCATGCAGTAGAGCCTGCCAGATAACCCGGCACATGTGTGTGAGGGCCAAAGCACCCTTTCCCTGTGGGCCCCTAGCCTCTGAGTGGCCCATCTGATCACTGAGTGACACTTTCTTTCTTTAGATGCTAATACCTTCCAACAGTCACTCAAGGATGACATTTTGAATCTCCACTTTGCTTTAAAAAATGTTCCCTGGAGGGAATTCTCTGGTGGTCCAGTGATTAGGGCTCCACGCTTCCACTGCAGGGGCATGGGTTCAATTCCCCGTTGGGGAACTAAGACCCCACATGCCTCCTGACACAAGCAAAAAAATAATAATAATAATTCCTTGGAGAGCTACTTATTTCATTCCCAAGTTCTTGGAAGTCAACCTCAATAGTTGGGAAAAAACGAAAATTTCCTTGTGATGAGAACTCAGCAGTTGCTCTCTCCACAACATGGAATGGCGGTTACTTTTGTGCTATATGGTCCTCTCTTGTCAAAACATCCTGTGTGCTTTATCCCTGTGCTATGAGAGGCCCGTCTCTTCCTCAGCCTTGAGTTCATGACCAAGCAGTTTCCAGGCTCAAGGAAGGAGTGGTGGAGTGGTGGAGGCTCAGGAAAGAAAACTCACCTGATCACACATATTTGATCTTGTTTTTTCCTTCACAACAACCCTGCAGGGTAGGTGTTAATTTTTTTTACCTGAGGAAACTGAGGCTCCAAGAGATCATTTTTCCCTGAGGTCATAGAGCCACAACATGGCAGATGGGTAATCCGAAGCCAGAATCATCTGGCCTCCAGCCTGTGTTAGATCCCCATACTCTGATCCCTCCCAGGTGGCTGAGAAACTGGATATGCTGAAGAAACAGTATGATGAGAAGCTGGCACAGAAGGAGGAGCTTCGCAAGAGGTCCGAGGAGATGGAGATGAAGCTGGAGCGTGCTGGGATGCTGGTGTCTGGGCTGGCCGGCGAGAAGGCCCGATGGGAGGAGACGGTGAAGGTGAGGCCAGCTGTGCCCTCTGACTCTCCTCACTGTTGCCCACCACTGCCACCAGCTCCCGGCCCATTTAGGTGGAGGGACAGGAGGGGAAATGATGGCAATGCTTGGGTGTAGGGACACACAAAAATGGGGCTTGGGCTTTCTTCCTCTCCCATTTGGTGAGAATAGTAGGAGGAGAGGCTTTTGTGCCGGGAGGGATCTGCCTCCTTGTGTAGGTGGGGCTGGAAAATGCTCACGAGGATCCTGATAAAGCCCACTGGCCTGACTGAAGCCAACCTGGGGCATCTCATCTCTGATCTCAGTGAGCTCCTGGCTTCACAAGAGGGTTAGGCCTTATCACGAGAAACTAACACTGCTGAATTCCCTGGTGGTCCAGTGATTAAGACTCCATGCTTTCACTGCCAAGGGCCTGGGAGCTAAGATCCCACAAGCCATGTGGCACGACTGAAAAAAGAAAGAGAGAAGAAATAAACATTGCTGTTAAAGTTGGGGCACTCAAGGGAGTCCCCTCGTGGTCTAGTGGCCAGGGTTCAGCGCTGTCACTGCCACGACCTGGGTTTGATCCCTGGTCAGGGAACTGAGATCCTGCAAGTCACATGGCACGGCCAAAATATGAAAAAAAAAAAAAAAAAAAAGATGGGGGCCTCAAAAGTTGTGAGAATAGGGTAGAGTTCTTGGAGCACAAGGATTTAGGAGAGGGAAAGACTCCTGCTGATCTGGACAGTGTCCAGAGGGGAGAGTGCCTTCGGAGTTGTCCATGTGCCTCCAGTACCGGGTCCCAGGAAGACTTACACCTACCTCCCCTGCTCTCCTCCAGGGCCTGGAGGAGGATCTGGGTTACCTGGTGGGAGACTGTCTCCTGGCAGCTGCCTTCTTGTCCTATATGGGGCCCTTCCTGACCAACTACCGGGATGAGATTGTCAACCAAATCTGGATCAGGAAGGTGAGGCAGGGCCCAGGTGTGATGCATGAGCTTCTGGGCTCTGAGATCACAGCCTCTGGGAGTAACAGAGATGTTGGGAAGGGGCAGGAATGCTGGGTTGTGATATCCAGGCTGAAGCTTGGGGCTCCTTCCACCCAGATTTCAGAGCTACAGGTTCCTTGCTCACCCCGCTTCACCTTCGACAACTTCCTGTCCAATCCTACCAAAGTTCGGGACTGGAACATTCAAGGGCTGCCCTCGGATGCCTTCTCCACTGAGAACGGCATCATTGTCACCCGTGGCAACAGGTGAGGATGCTGCTGGGAGCACAAGGCCGAGCCAAGGCTGAGCCTATCTTCTGACTCACACTTCCTCCTTCAGGTGGGCACTGATGATCGATCCGCAGGCCCAGGCCCTGAAATGGATCAAGAACATGGAAGGAAAGCAGGTACAGGGCTGAGGGTGGGGGAGGGCTGATTTGTCCCCTTAGATTCTCTTCCCAAGTCTGACTCTTTCTGGTCCTACCCTTTGGCCATTACCGATCTTGTATCCCTCAGCGTTTCTTCCATAGTTTTCTTGCTTTCCAGGGCCTACAGATCATCGACCTGCAGATGAGCGATTACCTCCGAATCCTAGAAAATGCCATCCAGTTTGGATATCCAGTTCTGCTCCAGAACGTGCAGGAATATCTGGATCCCACACTCAATCCTGTGCTCAACAAATCTGTAGCTCGAATTGGTCAGGGCCCAGGCTTATGGTGGGGTTGGGCTGAGACCAGCCAGGTCGGACCCATGGCATGAAAGCACTGGGTCTTTGGCTGCGTCTCCTACTACCCTGTCCTTGTATTCACACAGACCTGGGTTGGGGCCATAGGCAGGCTGAGTCCCTGCTACTGGATTCCAGTTGGGGAACAATGGGTCAGCCCACACTTGGTCATGTGGAGTCCCTGCCCTTGACCCTCCTGTCAGTGCAGGTGGTCGGTTGCTGATGCGCATTGGAGATAAGGAGGTGGAATACAATCCCAACTTCCGTTTCTACATCACCACCAAGCTCTCCAACCCCCACTACAGCCCAGAGACTTCAGCCAAGACCACCATTGTCAACTTCGCTGTTAAAGAACAGGTGGGTGGGGGCTGATGCCTAGACTGAACCAGGGTGAATCCAGAGGGCTGTAGAGTCCGGCAGGACTGAGAAAAGGCTGAAATTGTGTCGGGCAGCTGGGGATGCGGGGCTTGAGAAATGTAAAGGGATGTAAAGTGTAAAGATCACCCGAGTGGGATTCTCACCACCGGTCCTGGCGATCTCAGGGCCTGGAGGCCCAGCTGCTGGGCATTGTGGTCCGGAAGGAGCGGCCCGAGCTGGAGGAGCAGAAGGACTCGCTGGTCATCAATATCGCCGCTGGCAAGAGGAAGCTCAAGGAGCTGGAGGACGAGATCCTTCGGTGAGACCCTGCCTCCCCCAGCCCACAGCCCGCGGGTCTGCTCGCAGGCCTGACTACAGTCCCGGGGCTGATGAGGGGTCGCCCCTCCCCTGCTCCCGGCCGGGCGCAGCACCCGCTGAAGCCCCTTCATCCACGCGCCTCTTGGCTTTTCTCCAGGCTGCTGAACGAGGCCACGGGCTCCCTGCTAGACGACGTGCAGCTGGTGAACACCCTGCGAACCTCCAAGATAACTGCCACCGAGGTAACCGAACAGCTGGAGACCAGCGAAACTACGGAGATCAACATCGACCTGGCCCGAGAGGTGAATCGCAGCGCCCTCCGGCCCCGCCCCCTCTCCGAGCCCCCGCCCCTCCGACCCTGACTCCGCCCCCTCCACAGGCTTACCGCCCGTGTGCCCAGCGGGCCTCTGTGCTGTTCTTCGTGCTCAACGATATGGGCCGCATCGACCCCATGTACCAGTTCTCCCTGGACGCCTACATCAGCCTCTTTATCCTCAGCATCGACAAGAGCCATCGCAGCAACAAGCTGGAGGACCGCATCGACTACCTGAACGAGTACCACACCTATGCCGTCTACAGGTCTGGGCGCCTCCCCGCGCGCGCCCGGTGTGAGGCCCAGTGGCTCTGTGCCCACCAACCCCTCTGGTTACTTGTGCTTTGGAGCTGCCCCTGCCACCGCCCCTGGTCCCCTGCTCTTCTCACCATACACCTTCCTTGGACAGTGTCTACTCTCTGGCTGACCATCACCCAGGGGCTGACCAGTCCCAGACCGTGTCTCCCTTGTGTGGAGGACCTTCCCCTGTGCCAGCACTTCTCAAAAGGTTAATGTGTCCACGACGCAGGTTAATGTAGACTCCGACTCAGTAGGTCTGGGCTGGGACCTGGGAGCCTGCATTTCTAACAAGCTCCCAGGTGAAGCTGCTGCTCCTGGTCTGTGGCTCCCACTTTGAGTAGTGAGGTTCCTGACCCCCTGCCTGGACATCCCACAGACCCCTCAAGGTCAGCCTGTTTCACATCCAACTCGTTGTCTCCCCTCTTTATTCAGGGGCTGCACCCCTGAGTGCCACCAACAGCTACCTCCCAAGCACCTGAACTGGGAGAGATTCCTGACTCTTCACTGTCCCTCACCTCTCAGATCAGTCCACAGGTTTTGCTCATGGTTCTTCCTGCACACTGTTCCCCTATCCCACCCAGGTCCCTCCACTGCCATGACTCACTTCAGTTGAGGCCGCCGTGATCTTTCTTTCTAAATTCCCCCACGGGTTCCCAACAGGTTCTTCTGCCTCCAGCTCTGTCCCTCTCCAATTTGTCCTGCAGTCAGCAACATGAGCCTTTCAAACACACGAATCTGGCCGTGCCACCCCAGCCGCAGCTTCCATTCTGTGGTGGTGGTTTTGTGTCCAATAGCCATAAAGTCCTCCATACCTTGGCTGCCACCTGCCTCCCAGCCTCACCTTCCCCCTCCTTACACTGGACCCTGAGCATCGCTGACACCCTGCACACCATGGTTTTCTCACCCCCACTGCCTCCTTGGCCTGTATCTGAGCTCTCCCTGGCGTTCTCCCCTCTCCTCTCTGCCACATCACCGTAACTCTGCTGCACCTCCGGCTCCGCTCCAGGTAGGGGGAGTGCTGCCACTCTTGTATAGGACTCATCTTGTCACACGGGAACGTCTCGTGTCCTCTCACATGGTCTCTCGCTTGTCCTCCCCACTCTGCCTAACTTCCTCCAGGACAGCAGGACAGAGACTATTTGTTCACCTTTGTGTCTTCAGGACCTGGCAGAGTACCTGGCACATAGCCGGGGTCCAGTCAGTGTTGAGGAAATTCTGGGAAAATCACATCCTCTCTCTAGAGCCCTGAAGGCTAGGCTGTTTACAGGTTTGGATTAGAGGTTGATGAAGGCCCTCCCTATAGGCAGGGCTCCGTGATTGTCGGGTCTTCACTCAGGAAGCCTCGATGCTGAGTATCCTGCCCCCCACACCCCCACCCCCTGTCCCCTCTCAGGTACACCTGCCGCACGCTTTTCGAGCGCCACAAGCTGCTATTCAGTTTTCAGATGTGCGCCAAAATCCTGGAGACTTCTGGGAAACTCAACATGGATGAATACAACTTCTTTCTACGCGGGGGTGTGGTGAGTTGGGTAGAGAGTCTATCTGAGTGTGGGGTGGACAAGGTCAGGAGTGGACCCCAGATCCAGAGGGTAAGCCCAGGATCCAGCAAGTGAGCAGAGGAAAGCTGGCAGGAGCAGGTGTACAACAAGCTCCCAGGGGCCGTGGGGAGTGGCTTGCCCGCATTACAGGTGGGGCTTTGAGCCCTTTCCCTGTGACCCACTGATTGGCATGACCTGGCCACTCTTTCACTGTCTCTCAGGCCACTCCTTCCCCATCTTGAATTACACAGTCACTGTTACACTCTCTCCCTTCGAAACATCCTCAGCCCCTTTGCCTCCTCCCCATTCCAGCTGCACAGGCTTCCCACTGTCGCAGGCATGTCCCATCCCAGGGCCTTCACACCAGCTGTTCCTTCTGCCAGAAAATTGTTCCCCCAGGTGTACACTGTGCCCTCCCTCTCGTCCTTTAAGGCTTGATTCAAGTCTCACTTCACTGAGATTTCCTTGACTGTCTTAATATTTCCAGCTACCCTTAAGCACTTCCAGTCTCCCTTAATCTTCCTCAACTTATTCTCTTTTTCCATGGCACTGCCATCTTTAACCTACTGATAATTATTTGTTGTGTTTTTGGTTCATTATCTGCCGTCCCATGTGGGAAAATAAGCTCCTCAAGGGCAGAGGTATTTGTTCTATTCAGTGGTTTCTCGAGTGCTTAAAACATAATTTGTGAACAATAAATATTTGCTAAATTAATAAGTGACAGTGAACAGGTTATGCTTCTCTTGCAACTGCAATTGCCATCATTCAGGTAGGAGGCAGTATTGCCAGGAAACCACCAGAGGGCGCCCGCTTCCTAACTTTGGACTGTGCCATCACCCACATGGTGGCTCAGAGACCCAGGCTTCCCCTTTCCTTCCATTTATTTCCCAAATAAAGGTGGATTCCAGTCCATCTCAGATTCCTGCATTCATTTCATTTTGTTTCATGAAATACTCATCTTGGCTTTTTCACCTTGAAAAAAAATAAAAAACTCTTTCTTTTGGGATATTCTGGGTCAATGCTTTTCTCCTCTCTCGTCCCCCTGCCCCAGGTCTTGGATCGTGAGGGCCAAATGGATAACCCTTGTACCACCTGGCTCGCAGATGCCTACTGGGATAACGTCACAGAGCTGGACAAACTGACCAACTTCCATGGACTCATGAACTCCTTTGAGCAGTATCCTCGGGACTGGCACCTGTGGTACACCAATGCCACCCCTGAGAGGGCCATGCTGCCAGGTGCCTGGTGCCAGGCCTCCCTCTCCTTTCTCTTCCCTCCTTCAGCCACACACCTGCTCTTTCCTCTAATTCCTCCCCTGTCTCTCCCAAGTTCCCTCAGCGCATCTGCCCCCTGGTCCAGCATCCCTGCAGGCGCCTCTTTGTTCCGATACCCTGCTCCTCCAGGCTGCTAACCCTAACCTTAATCTTGTCCCCAGGTGAGTGGGAAAACGCCTGCAATGAAATGCAACGAATGCTGATTGTTCGCTCCCTGCGCCAGGACCGCGTGGCCTTCTGTGTAACTTCTTTCATCGTCTCCAACCTTGGCTCCCGCTTCATTGAGCCGCCTGTGCTAAACATGAAGTTGGTCAGTGGCTCTTTTGCTTTCCCACCTGCTTCTCCCTGTCCCAGTCTGCCACCCGCACTTCCTCAGTCTCTCGCAAGACCTCACCTGGCCTTCTGCCTAAGGTCACGCCCTGTGCTGCTGGCAGGTGATGGAGGACTCAGCCCCACGGACCCCACTGGTGTTCATCCTGTCTCCTGGTGTGGACCCCACGAGTGCCTTGCTCCAGCTGGCTGAGCATACAGGCATGGCCCAGCGCTTCCATGCCCTGTCTCTGGGCCAGGGCCAGGCCCCCATCGCGGCTCGGCTCCTCCGAGAGGGTGTGGTTCAGGGTCAGTGTCTACCTGGTTCTTCTGCCCCCAACCATGGCCCTGGCCTGACTGTCCACCAGCTCCCACCTGTCACCCTGCTGTCACTGCAGCTCCTGCTCCTCCAGAAGGCCTTGGGGGTTGGCACCTGAGCACTTGGATCCCCCCCTAAACTACCCCCCCAACCAGAGGAACAGTGGGGGGACAGATGGGGCATAGGGAGTGTTTCCCACCACATCAGCACCTCCTCGCAGGACACTGGGTGTTCCTCGCCAACTGCCACCTGTCGCTGTCCTGGATGCCGAACCTGGATAAACTGGTGGAGCAGCTGCAGGTGGAGGATCCGCATCCTTCCTTCCGCCTCTGGCTCAGCTCCAGCCCCCACCCAGACTTCCCCATCTCCATCTTGCAGGCCAGCATCAAGATGACCACAGAGCCACCAAAGGTATGGGCAACTGTAGACAGCCAGCAATGACCATGCCAGCGGGCCTACCTGTCCTCCTCCTGGCCTCAGAGAGAGGGTTTAACCTTAACAAGGTTAAACAAGGCTTAACAAGGCTGCTTTTTTGAGTCTACTGTCCTCTAAAAAATTCCACCTCTGTGTGCCAAAGTCTTAGAACATAATAGTAATAGCTAACTTTTTTTGAGTGTTATTACATGCCAGACATTGTTCTAAATGCTTACGTTTATTAATTCATTTAACATACACACACATGCCTATCAGGTACTATCAGCCCCATTTTACAGGTAGGAAACTGAGGCAAAATAAGAGTATATAACTAGTGTGTGGACCTGTCAGCTCCTTCCTCCTCCGGACACTTCCTTACATTCTCTCCCTACTATCACTTCCTGGCCTTTCTCCTTCCCTCCAGCTCTACTGAAATTTTTATCTCCAGTATTACGAGGTCACCTTGGAATGCAATCATACCAATCTTTTAAAATCTGATCATGTCACTACATCCTGCCCATTTACCTCTGCTTAAACTATTTTAGTAGTTTCTCATTGCTTTTAATCAATTTCAAAACCCTATTCAGATGGCCCGTGTGCCCCTGCGAGCACCTCTCCTGCTTTGTCGCAACTTTCCCCTTCACTTTCTTTAACTACACCATCAGCTTTTAAAATTGCTTGGCTGTTCTTCCTCGACGGACTCTGTGTTCTCCAGCCTGGTGCTTTTTCATGCACTATCCTCCCTATTTTCCTCCCCACCCACTTCTTTGCCCCTTCAGGTCTCAGTCCCAGCAGCACTTTCTCAGGAATCCTCTTCACTGTTCCCTCCGACCTTCCGCTGCAAGAACTTTACACCTGTTAGTGTGATTCTGGTTAATACCTGACTTCTCTAGACTGTAAGCTCAAGAGGGCAGAGACCATGTCTTGTTCTCCTCCCTCACCATTTTGCTCATCCTGTGACTAATACAGGGACCTGTTTGTAGTAGGTGCTTAATAAACGAGGACCGATCAGATGCACAGGCATGCAGATGTCTTTCATCACTAAATCCTTCTTTGGCCACCTTGGGGAGGCTGGCACAGTTGAATATCCCCCCAGTTTCCCTGACACACTCCTGGTCCCCCTTCTGTTTCTTGCGACATCATCAATTACTTCTGTGTTTCTTTCTCCTCCTGTCCTGTCCTCATTCTACATTTCCTCCCTTCACAAGTTGATGGAGAAAGTGTCCTCTTCCTGATTTCAACCCCAATCCCCATCTCTAGCTGCATTACTGAACTCAGTGCCAGGTGTGAATTCCATCTGGTTACAAAGTACTTCTTCTTGGCACTCCAGCACCATAAATTAGGAGCTCTCAAAACAAGTCTTCAGCTCCTCCACGCAGATTATCTCCTCGGCCCATTTTTGTTAATCAGTCAGTTCAGTTGCTCAGTCCACGTGACCCCATGGACTGCAGCACGCCAGGCTTCCCTGTCCATCACCAACTGCTGGAGCTTACTCACACTCATGTCCATAGCGTCGGTGATGCCATCCAACTATCTCATTCTCTGTCGTCTCCTTTCCCTCCCGCCTTCAATCTTTCCCAACATCAGAGTTTTTTCCAATGAGTTGGTTCTTCGCATCAGGTGGCCAACGTATTGGAGTTTCAATTTCAGCATCAGTCCTTCCAATAAATATTCAGGACTGATTTCCTTTAGGATTGACTGGTTGGATCTCCTTGCAATCCAAGGGACTCTCAAGAGTCTTCTCCAACACCACAGTTCAAAAGGATCAGTTCTTCAGTGCTCGGCTTTCTTTATAGTCCAACTCTCACATCCATACATGACTACTGGAAAAACCATAGCTTTGACTAGACGGATCTTTGTTTGCAAAGTAATGTCTCTGATTTTTAATATGCTGTCTAGGTTTGTTATAGCTTTTCTTCCAAGGAGCAAGCATCTTTTAATTTCATGGCTGCATTCACCATCTGCAGTGATTTTGGAGCCCCCCAAAATAAAGTCTCTCACTGTTTCCATTGTTTCCCCATCTATTTGCCATGAAGTGATGGGACCAGATGTCATGATTTTAGTTTTCTGAATGTTGAGTTTTAAGCCAACTTTTTCACTCTCCTCTTTCACTTTCATCAAGAGGTTCTTTAGTTCTTCTTCGCTTTCTGCCATAAGGGTGGTGTCATCTGTGTATCTGAGGTTATTGGTCTTTCTCCTGGCAATCTTGATTCCAGCTTGTGCTTTATCCAGCCTAGCATTTCTCATGATGCACTCTGCATATAAGTTAAATAAGCAGGGTGACAATATACAGCCTTGATGTACTCCTTTCCCGATTTGGAACCAGTCTGTTGTTCCATGTTGTTAATGGCACCACTAATATTTAAAAATCTATGTTTAAAGTTGATTTTTATTTACCTTTATTTTCTTCTGTCAATAGAAGTATTCTGTCTTCCCGTTAAAAAGATGTCAAACAGTTCAGATATGTGTTGTCAAAGAGACGCAACCCTTTTTTAAATTCGTTTTATAAGAGCCTTTCTTATTGCCTTCTAAGAGAGGCATGTGCCTTGTAGCTAGAGGGCCCTCTGTTGGCTGAACCCCACCCTCTGTGATGGGTAGAGGTGTGTTGGCCTTAGGTAGGTGCTGTTTAGGTCGGTTTAATAAGCAGTAAGCATGGAGGCAATGATGCATGGGAGCAAATCCCAGGAGGAAAGAGGAACCAGACAGGATGGCTCTGCAGTGGGTGGGTCACCAGGGGAGGGAGTCCTGTTGGAGGTCAGCCCAGAAGAACTGTCCATGAAAGGCTGCCTGCTGATGATGCAGAACCTTCCTGCAATCCACCAAACCTTCTGAGAAAGGACATTCAGGTGTGCTTGGTGCAACCAAATTCCTTTTAGAAGCTGACAAAGAGGCCAATATTTAAACAATTTTTTTTGAAAATAACTTTAAACTTACAGAAAAGTTGTAAGAATAATAGTACAGAGAACCCCTTATATGTTACCCAGATCCATCTGTAGTTAACATTTTGTCCCACTTGCCTTATCATTTGATCTCTGTTTTTCTCTCTCTCCACTCACACTTCTTCTGAAACATTTGAGAGTAAATTGTATATCCTGGCCCTTTACTGCCACATACTGTAGTGTATTTCAGTGGAAAGGACTCCCTCCTAAGAATCAGGGTGTTCTTTTATATAACTGCAACACGGTTGCTGACTTCAATAAATTGATACAGTATTTTAATCTAAATGTATTATGTGTTCCCATTTTGTTAAGTGTTGCAGTCCTCATATACATATACAGATGGGTTTCTAGGCCCTTTATGCTGTTCATTGATCAAGTTGTTTATCCTGGGGTCAATATACACTGTGTTAATTACTCTCTAGCTCTATAATAATTCTTGATGGCTGGGGAAGGCAAATCCTCCTACCTTATTCTTCTCTAGGCTATTCCTGATCTTTTCTTCTCTAACATAAATTTTGGAATTAGCTTGTCAAGTTTCACCAAAAAGTCCTATTGATCAATTTGGGGGAAATCAACATCTTTAGGATATTGAGCTTCTCAATCCATGAGTACAGTAGGTCTCTCCATTTATTCTTTCTTTTAATAAAATTTTGTAAATTTTCTAAAGATACATACATTTATATTAGATTTATTCCTCGGTGCTTTACATGACTTGATGATATTATAAATGATAGTTTTTAAAATCAGATTTTCTTTTTGTTCCTGGTCTATCCAATGTTCTTACTTCCGTTTTCTCCCTGCTCCCTTCTGTCCATCATGATGAATCTCCTTAGAACACTGTTTCAATGTATCACTGTCCTATTCAAGAAAGAAGTGGCTCCAGGGTTCCTGGTGAATCAGATCCAGTCAGCTTAAACTGCCCTTCTTACTGTATCGCCAACTGCTCACGATCCTTCTTACCCTATCTGAGCGCTTGCACTTGATTTCAGTTAGACTCCTCTTCTCACTTTATCTCCAGTTCGTGCCTTTATTCCTTCAGTTCTTCCCATCTCTGGACAGCCAAGGCCCTCCTCTCAGCCTCGTTACATCCTTCCTATTTGTAAGACTTAGCCAAACCCCAATCTGCTCATGAAGCCTGATAAATCCAGTCATATAGCTCATTCCTCTTTGATGATATGTCACTATATACTGACCCTTTGCACAAAATTGTGTACATTTCTTATTAATTCAGCCATGTCGGGTCTTAGCTGTGTCACACAGGATCTTATATTGTGGCACGTGGATTCAGTAGTGATGGTGCAAGGGCTTAGTTGCTTGGCATGTGGGATCTTAGTTCCCTCACTGGGATCACACCCACATCCCCTGCATTGCAAGGCAGATTCTCAACCAGTGGACCACGAAGGAAGTTCCCATGTTTATGTTTTTGTTCATATTTTCTGGCACTCACAAACTGAGTTGGCCTACCCACCACTGAGAACATCACGGTTGAGGGGATCAAGGAGTGGGGGTGGAGACAGCAAGGCAGGGCTGCCACAAGTCCATACAGTGCCCGTGTGTGAAGAGAAAGACAGCAAGCCTTGTGAATGAGTGCATGTCTTGGCATGCAGCTCAAGGGCTGGATTTCAACCTTCACTCATTTCTTCAGTCAGTGCCCTTATGCAGTGAGCAACCTCCACAACTGAACATGATGGTGCTAGTGTTAGGGCCAAGCAAGATGCATGTCATCCAATCTCTGTACTTCCTTGTCCACAGGGCCTAAAGGCCAACATGACCCGTCTTTACCAACTGATGACAGAACCACAGTTTTCCCGCTGCTCCAAACCCACCAAGTATAAGAAGCTGCTGTTCGCACTGTGCTTCTTCCACTCTGTGTTACTTGAACGCAAAAAGTTCCTGCAACTTGGCTGGAACATCATCTATGGCTTCAATGACTCTGACTTTGAGGTTTGTGCTGACCAGGGTCCCTCACCCCACCCTCCATCCTTAGCCTTTCTGCCGTGAGGCTGCCCTGCAGGAATCGTCACTGACCGGAAGCCCCTGGAAGAATTCCTGCCATAACTGTGTGTGGGGCGGGGGGCTTGGGCTGGGGGCATGCACAGGTGTCAGAGAACTTGCTGAGCCTCTACCTGGATGAGTATGAGGAGACACCCTGGGATGCACTCAAGTACCTCATCTCTGGGGTCAACTATGGTGGACATGTCACGGATGACTGGGACCGGCGCCTGCTCACCACCTACATCAACGACTATTTCTGTGACCAGGCTCTTTCGACCCCCTCCTACCGGTGAGGGGGGCTCTGAATGGGGTGCCAGGTGGCAGGATTGGGGGTGGGGCAGTGTTTGAGGAGTGAATGGAAGATTGACTTGGGGGGCGAAGTAACAGCAGAGAATTGGATGGATAGGGCCTGGCCTGGCATGGGAGCCCCAAGTCCCCACAGTGCGGTGATAATTCTGCACTGACTCCCCAGGTTGTCAGTGTTGGAGACCTATTTTATCCCCAAGGATGGGAGCCTGGCCTCGTACAAAGAGTACATCAGCATGTTGCCTGGCATGGACCCCCCAGAGGCTTTTGGCCAGCACCCCAATGCCGATGTGGCCTCCCAGATCACAGAGGCACGCACTCTCTTTGAGACTCTGCTTTCCCTGCAACCCCAGATTACACCCACCAGGGCCGGAAGCCAGAGTCGGGAGGAGAAGGTAAGGACAGACAGACAGAAACCTGGGGGAGGGAAAGCAAGGAGGAAGAGAGGTCTGCACTCAGCGCTCCTGCCTTGGCAGGTCCTTGAGTTGGCTGCCGATGTGAAACAGAAGATCCCGGAAATGATCGACTATGAGGGGACCCGAAAACTACTGGCTATGGACCCCTCCCCACTCAATGTGGTCCTTTTGCAGGAGATTCAGAGATACAACAAGCTGATGGAGACCATCCTGTGAGATGGGGGGAGGTGGGGCTCTGTGGAACGCAGGGAGGGGGCAAGAGGAAAGGGCTTCACGCCCTGCCTAGGATGGCTCTCCCAGGCCCATCCCATCCATAACCCTCCACCTTTTCCCATCCAGCTTCTCACTGACAGACCTAGAAAAAGGCATTCAGGGCCTCATTGTCATGTCTACCAGCCTGGAAGAGATTTTCAATTGCATTTTTGATGCCCATGTCCCTCCGCTCTGGGGAAAGGTAAGATTATCTCACTGTTGATCCTTCTCCAACAATGAACTCTCCTTTCACCCCTGGACCTGCAGCCTCTTGGCCCTAGGGAAGCCTATAGCAGAAAGCAGTGAGCCCGGGCTTTGGAGTCAGACAGGTTCAAGGTTGAAATCTGACTCTGCCCTTCACTGACTGACTTTGCAAATTTATTAACATAGAAACTTACCCAGGGCAAGTTCCTAGCTTCTGCAAGGATGTTTCAAGGATTCTTGGTACTGTGCACCTTAAAAGGTGCTTCATTAACGGTAGCTGGTTAGCATTGCTGGTGCTGTTAATAGTTGTCATCTTATGCTTCTTTCCTGGAAATTGGCTTTTGGAGAGCTTTGCCGAACTATGGTTTGGGGAACAGGGGCTGACACCACATATTCTTCTATCTGCTTCAAGTGTTCACAGTAAGAATATGAATGAGTGAATAAATGAATGAATAAACACATACTACCTCCTGCTCCAGGCCTACCCCTCACAGAAGCCATTGGCTTCATGGACCCGGGACTTGGCCATGCGTGTGGAGCAGTTTGAGATGTGGGCCAGCCGCGCACGGCCTCCTGTGATCTTCTGGCTGTCTGGCTTCACCTTTCCCACTGGCTTCCTCACTGCCGTGCTGCAGTCTTCAGCTCGCCAAAACAATGTGAGCCACGTGGACAGTGTGATGGGAACCAATATTGATGATATGTATTTACTCTCCTCTTTGTGTGTGTGGGAGGATCCTCCCTTATTCTTACCTTCGATCTCCAGATTTCAGTGGACAGCCTCTCTTGGGAGTTTATCGTTTCCACTGTGGACGACAGCAACCTAGTGTATCCACCCAAGGTGGGTGCCACATGTGCTTAGGGTTCTGAGCAGAGGGGAGTCTGGTGGAGGAGGAGGAGCTGGGAGCAAAGGTGAGAGACGACTGGTTGAGAGGGAGGGGAGGAGAGAGGTGGCAGGACAGGGGTGGGGCACTGGCAACTGAGGGTCTGGATTTACCCCCAACCTGTCTCCATGTCTCTCCAGGACGGTGTCTGGGTTCGGGGTCTATACCTGGAGGGTGCCGGCTGGGACCGGAAGAACTCCTGCTTGGTGGAGGCAGAGCCCATGCAGCTTGTCTGCCTCATGCCCACCATCCACTTCCGGCCTACTGAGAGCCGCAAGAAGAGTGCCAAGGGTGGGACAGTTTGCCCCCTCCCTAGCTTTCCTGCCCCCTCCCTAGTTTGCATCCTAACCCAGCCTCTGCTCCACCCCTCCCCCACACCTGCTCTTGCCCTGCTCTCCCAGCAGCTCCAGGGTCTGATTTATTCTCCTCTCCTTTCCTGCAGGCATGTATTCCTGTCCCTGCTATTACTATCCCAACCGGGCAGGCAGCTCAGACCGCGCATCCTTCGTCATTGGCATCGACCTCCGCTCTGGGACCATGACCTCTGATCATTGGATCAAGAGGGGCACTGCTCTACTCATGAGCCTGGATAACTGAGAGGGCCTCCTCTTCTTTCCGTTTGGGGGCGTGGGGGTCGAGGACTCCAGGAGCCAAGGCTGATAATGTACCTCCGACAGAAGCTAGGCTTCATTCAGGCCTTGACCTCGGTTGAACTTGTTGCTTGATGAGGCCCTGGTAATACCTAGTCGTGTTAATCGTAAAGAATTGTATCGGAGCTCAGCTCCGTAAAACACCCCCGACCACAAGCCCCAAGTCTCTCAATGGGATGGTTGGGGTTTGGGGGGTGGTTGGGAGGAAGCCCAGGCCTTATGGAGGATGAAGGTCCTGTGGGCTGCTGCCGGATAGGGAAAGCTGCAAGGGAAGTGGGAGGTCTTGAGAGGGAGAGGAGGCGTGGCCTCGGCGAATGGGCAGGGCAGTGGGGCCAAAAGAAGGTGTGGCTAAATCTCTGGGCCAGACTCGAGCGGGTGGGGCGGGGCTTACTTTGGAAGGGCGCGTGATCCAAATGGAATAGGGGTTTGTCAGGCAGGTATCCGTGCTGGACCCCGTACCTTGCACCTTGAACCCTGCACCCCGCATTCGGCATTCTGTTTGGCACCTGTGGAGAGGCGAGCGGGGCCGGCAGAAAGCGGGGCGGAGCCCGGGAAAGGGACTCCGGCGCAAGGGGCGGGACCATAAGAAGGGGGCGGGGCTGGGGCGCGGGGGGTTGGGGGGGCGGTGTTTGTGTTGGAAAATCCAACTGCGCCACGGGGCGGAGCGGCCCCCCCAGCCCCGGCCTGGGAGAAGGGGGGGCCGCTCGACCCCCTGGGTGACCTTGGGGAACCTGAACACCTGGGACACCCCAGGACCAGGTAACGGGGAGCCGCGAGGGCGTCTGGAAAGAGGGAAACCGTCTCGGCGCAGGGGGGGCGGAACGCCTGAGGCGCAGGAGGGGTAGAGATGAGGATGGACGTTCGGGTCTCTGGAGAGGCACTGGGAAGAAGACTGGGTGCAGGACGTCTGGATCCTCTAGAAAAGGGTAGGGCGGCGTGAGGGAAGAACTGGGCGGCAGATGTCGGGTTCCGGATGTTGAGGGGGGCCTGAAAGGACTCCCTGTCCCTCTTGGGCTGGGATTCCCCTTCCCGACACTAGGGCGGGGGCGTGGCGCTGCGGTCCCTCTCTGAAGGGCAGGACTAAAGGTCAGGGTTTGCAGTTGGACTCTGAAGGGCGGGTGTGGTCAGAAAGGGATGTGTCTCAGGTCCCGCGGCCGCGTTAAGCCTCCCTTTGGTTCTTCCCACGGATGAGGTGTGTAGCCTCAGCTGTGACTCTCACACCGGGAGCCCCGATGGCCTCCCAGCGGTAGCCTTCGCCTCATTCCTTCCGCGGCACCTCACCCCGCTGCACTCGGCCTCACCGCGCTAGTCTCCCCATCCCCCGTCCTGCCCCCCACTCTGCCACCTCCCGTTCCGAGCTCTCACCCAGCTCGGGCCCTTCTCCACTGAACCTTCGCGACGTAGCCGGGAGATGGCGAGAGCGAGACGCGCACAGCGCGACTCAGGGTTCTGGAGTGGGGGATGTGGCCTTGAAAACAGCCGAAGCCCCCTGCCCCGGCCAGAGGGAAAGGTGGGCTGAGGTGCTTGCTTGACTTCCTGTCATCTCGGCCCCCCTTCCCAGGAAACTGTGGGCGGGAGGGCGAAGGGCAGGGGCGGGACAGGGGCTCGGGGCTGTCTCCGCCTCCCCGATCTGGAGTAAATAGTGGGGAGGGGGCACGCGGGCAGGTTACTAAGCAACGGAGATTCGCTTCCTGTCGGCTGCGGCTTGTGGCTGACTTAGGATGGGAGTTGGCAGGGTGGGGGGCTGGGAGACCGCGGCGAAGGTCGAGGGCAGGTCGCCAGGTTCTCGAGACAACAGAGAGCCCTAGGAGGAAGCCGGGGAGCAGCGAGCTGCGCTGCCACAGAAACGGACTCGGCGTGAGTCCGGAGGGAGGCGGGACCCAGGAGCGGCGATGAGCTCCGCTCCCCTTCCCTCTTGGGGGTTGCTTGCCCTGTTGCCAGAGTAACTGGAGAGCTAGACTCCAGGGCCGGATTCCCGAACTCGTGCGTCCACCCAATCCGCTCCAGCGGCTGCCCCTGACATCAGGGAAGGGAGGAGGGAGGGGAGGGAGAAGGGAGGGGAGGGGAGGGGGAGGAGGGGGTGAAAAACGGGGAGGGGGGGAGCTGCCCGGGACCCGCACGTGCACTCCCACACGCTCGCGCCCACCCCCCTCTCTCCACCGCACGCGCCCGAGTACCCCACCCTGCGCTTGCGCGGCGAGTCGGCGCTCACCGCGTGCCCCCCTTTCCCGTTTCTAGAGACTTGGTTCGCAAACAAGTAGCGGGCTGCGCTTCTCAGACTTCTGGGTCCGCTAGCCTTCCTAGGGGTCTCGAGCAGTTAATGCCCAGCCTGGCGTGGGAGGAGCCAGCTACCTGTTCCCCACCCCAGCCGGCGCCCCACTCTCCCAGGTGAGCTGGGCGGAGCTGTGGTTTCCGGCCCCATATGCTCCGCCGCTGCCGTCCCGGGCTCTGGCTAAAGTTGCCTCCCCAAGAGGAGCCGAACGGGTATGAGCGCCCCTTCCCGAGGCTTCACGCGCTCGGGCCCGGCTGCTGTTGGCAGCGGGGAAGGGCACTGCGGGGAAGCCCCGGACGCCCCAGGTGACTCTTCCCGGACCATCACAACCCCTCTTCGCGTGAATTCCTCCCCTTTGATGTGCACTGAAATCTTTCCCATCCCTAACGTTTCTTCCCCACTCGTGCATCTCCCTCGGCTCCTTTCGGGCTGTCTCTCCCGGTCCTCACTCGTCCTTCTCGGCTTCTCCCAGTTATATAACTCTTCCTCTCGCCGTGTCCTGATTTCAACTCCACAGACTCCGCCCTGGAACAGCGCGGGGAGGGGCAGGAGAGTTGGGACCCAGACAGATTCCGGCTGGCGGCCGGCTGGGCACAGGGGATCCCGCTGATGGGAGACGTAGCCCCGCGGGACCTGGTGCCCCCGCTCCCCACCTCCCGCCCCCCCCCCACGCGAGATCTCGCCCAGGAGAGAGAAGGCACAGTATCAGAGGCGTGTCGGGACTCCGTCAGAAATGTGGGTTGGGAGGTCAGGGCTGGAGGCGGAGAGGAGGAGCCGAGAAGCCCGAGTCCCTGGGATTGGAGCCGCGTAGGGGGCAAAAGATAAGGGCGGGACGCCTGGGTTCCTTCCTTCCTCTCCTTTTTGGGTTCCCAGAATTCCTGAGGCTATTTCCCAGGAAGCTTAGCCCGCGGCTCCTCTCCGCCCCTCGGGGTCAAAGGTCTGTGTTAAAGGTGCCCTGGGATGATGTCACCCGTGCACGTGCCCTGGGATAGTTGCCAGGCGATGAGGCCTCCACCCCTTTCCATTCCAGCCCCCTCCCCCCACCACAACCTCCGCCCCGAGTCCAGCTGCAGCCCTGTGCCATCTTTCCCCCTCTTCCCTTCCCTTGGCCTTATCGTCCTGCAGGTGGGAAACCCTGGCCTGGAGTTTTTGAGGGGGAGGGGCACGGATGTGGTGTGGTGGACTTTGCCCGTTTGCTGGGCTAAGCGAACCTTGGGTCACTTTTCCCTAGATTGGCACAGAAGAGCTTTCCCTCCAAGCCCCCTGTACCCCCTGGAAAAAGCCTCCCAGCAGTCTTTTTCCTTTCCCACCTGCTGCATTGCCAAGAGGCTCATGGCCCCCACCACCGTATTGAGTTGAAGTGGGAGTGGTTGCCAGCCCCCTGGAGAAGAGCTGTGTGGTATACATCTGGACGCCAGCTCAGCCCTGACCTTAATCAGTGGCACCCCACCCCCACCAGTGAGGAAACGGGTCAAGAAACTGTATGAGACTGAAAAGTCAGGGTCTTTATTCTGTGTAGGTGTGTGGATCTCTCTCTTGAAGGAAGGGGACTCAGTTGATAGCTACGGCAGCCCTTCTCTATTGAGTTAAGTCCTGGGGTTGCTTATGGTATTGGGAAAAATTGGTTTCTCTTTTTATGTACCTTTAGGGTTTGGGTTGTCAGATCAGACTTGGATTCCATTCTCAGCTCTGCCACTTAGTGGCTACAGGAACTTGGAAAGGTCACAACCTCTCTGAGCCTCCTGTTCTTAATCTGGAAAATTTAAATATCAATACTTACCTTCTAGGCAGTTGATAGAGAAAAAAATGAGATAATTTATGCAAAGCACTTAGCACAGTGCCTGGCACAGAATGAATGCTGAATACTTGTCATGAAATGCTTATTATTTTTAAATGGTGTTAGTTATTATTTTTATTATTCTGGTTGGTAGGCCTGCTTCAAACTCACAAAGACCTTAGGAGTGGGTCAGGGAGGAGTGGAGAATGTGTGCTAATGTGGTCGGTGGGGAGAAGGGGGCTGGGGATTAGCTTCCCCTGCATTGTGCACTTTATTTGATGAGGGCTTTCCTCAGATTTGTATTGCTTTCTTTGGGGTTATTTTTTTTTCCCCTTCTTGGAGAAGAAACAGCTAAGACTATTCCTCTGGTTGTGAAAATAAAATAATTGTATTGTGGTTCTTGATTTTTGATCAAGACCCCAGTCCCCTCCCATGTTCTCTGGAGCCTTTCAATTTTGCCAAGGGACTCTACAGTTTCCTTTGCGGGGGACAGGGCTGGCTGAGGGGTGTGTAAAAGGTTCGGGTGGGTGGGCAGAGAGACTAGTGCAGGGGGCTGGGTGGGGGCGAGTAGTTAAAGGAAGAGACCGGAAGGGAGGAGGAGGGAGCCTGCTGGTGGGGAGGGAGGGAGGGGAGGAGGAGGTGGTGGAGGAGGAGGAGGAGGAGGAGGAGGAGGAGGGAGGGGGTTGGGGAGAGCCTGCTACAGTTCTTTGTTTGACTCCGGGACTCAGGGACGGGGAGGAGGAGGGAGGGAGGCCGAGGCTGCAAGCGCCGGGGCAGGCCCAGGAGGCAGAGGAGGGACCGTCTCCCCCGCCCCCCCAGCCCCCACTCCCCCCCCTGCTGCTCCCCCCCTCCCCACCCGGACTCCGGGGGCACCGCCGGGGGACAGACACCCAGCAGGTAACCCCGGCCTGGCTCGCCCTCCCCTCTCGGGTTTTCCTCCACACCCTCCCTGTGACCCCTTTCCCCGGTTCCTTCTCCCCGTTTCCCCAGGGCTTGCCTCTTTCCCCGTGGCCCTCGGTGCTCCATCTCCCCATTTGGGGTAGTCGCCCGCTGGCCGTGCCGCTGTCTCGTGCAGCCTGACTCCCTTCCCCTTGACCGACAGCTTGTGCACCCCAGGTCTGCCCGCGGCACCTTTCGGGGCTGTCTGGCTGCTTCTCCAGGCTTTGCTTTCCTTCCGACCTATCTATCCCCTGGGGCTCTGAGGAAGGAGGGAGTCCCTGTCCTTTTCTCGCTCCCCCAGTTCCCCGCCCCCCAACTCTGGCCCCCTTTCTCCTTCTAGCAGTCTCTAGGGGGTGGGGAGAGAACCGGAATTTGGGGGGCCCTCTGGAGGGGCAAGGGGCTGTATGTCTACGGGCGAAAGGGGCTGTGAGTGTGTTGGGGTGGGGGTGGGGGCGGTTAGAGACCTGGCTGCCTGTCTGTTGTCCCTTTAAATGGCCCTCACATTTCTGGGGACTTGTAGGGGGGAGGTGGCCAGCCGCCTGCCTGGGGGGCAGGGCCCTCTGTTCGTCCACACAATCAGGAGTGGTAATGATTTAAAGGGACAGCCTTGGTGTGGCCGCTGCCACCCTTGGCCAGCTGGAGGGGGAGCCGGCAGGCCGTGTCTGGGGAGGCTTGGCTGGCGAGCAGGGCATTTGAGGCTGAATCTGTCTCAGGGCCTGCCAGGTCTGGGACAGTGCTTCAGCTGGGACCTGCACAGAGGGTGACAGCTTGCCTGGGGGGCACTCAACCTGGGCCTTCTCCAGGGCCCCACCTTTGAGTTTAGGGACTGCTTGGCCAAGAATCCTTGAGTCTAAACTACCGAGTCTGTCAGCCACCAGGTGGGGGCCACTGGCAGGTCTGCAGGTGAGCAGCCGCCCAGGCACACTGGAGCTGGCCCTTCAGCTCCCCCTTTTGTTGTTTGGCTCTGTGCACAAGAAAGCCCCAGCCCCTCCCCCAGCTCCCCCTTCCCGTCCACATGCCCCCCCCACACCACACACACACCCACCCCAGCTGTTGGACAGATGAATTACAGCCTCCGGCTTGAGGCCAGGACTGGTGAGGGATTAAAGCTCTGGGGCTGGCCCTTTAAATGGCTGTTGGCCCCTCCCCCACTCTGGTGTCCAGACACCTCATACACACCCTGCTGACCCCCTTGGACGCCCCTCACTTCTTCTCTTGGTCTGTCCTAAGGCCTGCCGCTCTAGGCTGGACTCTCCCCAGCATCTCCTTCTCCCCCAACATAACCATATATACAAATGCTACAGACTGCACACACATACACACACACACTCACTCTCTGGTCTCACATTCTGAGAGTCCCTATCCTGGAGGGTTCCAGCCTCAAGCTCCCTTCCCCAGCAGAAGGACCCTGCCTGCCTGGCCTCCCTAGCCTGCAGCTGACCACTACCCTGGCCAGGTGAGGGGCCTTGCATGGGTCAGAAATAGCACCTCCCTGGGGGCAGTGTCATCAGCAGCTGAAGCAGCTTGCAGCACATTGCATCATGGAGGCTGGGGGCTGGTGGCCTGAGTCTCTGGGGCAGGGGGAAGGATGGGGGCTGGAAGGCCAGAGAATGGAGAGGCTAAATGCTGAGCCCAAGTGTCTGGGTCCTTAAGGGCAGAGAACTGTGGTTAAGAGGGCAGATGTTTATAGGTCCCTGAGGAGTGAGTTTGAGGTGAGGGCAGACAGGTGTGACCCTTGGATGGATACCTGATTCTTGGCCCTGGACCTAGACACCTACCTTCTTGTCTCTGAGGGTTAGGAGAGGAGGGAGTGGGCCCCTATTGCCTTCTTGGGCCGCAGAGAGGAAGGAGGTGATGGGGAAACAGGATATGGCCTTGATGGGTGGATGGAAGGGAGGCTTGCAGCAGAGGCCACTTCCAGACCCAGGCCTAGAGTCACAGTCCTTGAAGAGGAGGAAGGCTCCTCCCTGCTGGGCCCGTTCATCTAGTCTGGCCACCTGTACTGCTCACCATGACCTGCCTCCACCTGCCTGGGGGAAGGCAAGGGGGCAGAGTCCAGAAGGTGGGGTTGACTGGTGTCTTGATAAGGCTAGGGAGGAGGGAGCACTGAAGGAAGAGTTTCTGCAAGCCTGAGGCCAGGACTGAATCTGACTTGGGTGAGATGTTAGAGGCGGTTGGGACTACTTTGGGGCCAGGGACTCTCAGCAGGAAGGTCCAGTCAGAAGAGGGATCATGGGCTGGGTGTCCACTGTGGACTTAACGCCGGTGCTGTAGCATGTGCCCTCACTCCTTGGTCCAGGTTGCTTCCTAAAGGGGAAGGCTCTTGGATTGGCTTTTTCTGGTTGCCATGGAAACAGATTCGCTTCTCTCATCCCATCTGACCACCAGAGCCAGGTTTCTCCTCAATAAGGGGATAGGGGGCACAGGAAAATTCTCCAGCCTGGGAGGTCCCACCTCTAACTGGCTTTTTTCTTTTAGGTTCCCCCAGGCACCATGCCAGCCCGATAGTACCACCCACCTCACCCACTGTGGTCTGCTGCACCCTACTGCTGGGACACTGGTTCCAATGAGACCGGGCACACCAAACTCCACCTGGTAAGTCCTGCCCTAAGCGATGCAGTACCTCCCCCCAACAGTCCCAACTCTGCACCCCATGCAAGAAAGATTGGTACGATCTAGATCATGCCCACTCCTCAGAATGGTCCAGTCCAACTCTGAGCATCCCCCCATGGTGTGGTGATTGAGTGGTTCAGTCTTCCTCATTTATGGTGCTCCCCTCTATTGCTTATGAATGGTTCATCCCTGTACTTCACCAGCCTCTTACCTACCACCAAAAAATCTACCCCCTCTCCAAGTGCCTCATCTCGGTTACTTATTGAATTAACCTGGGGTTTGCAGGCCAGAAAGTAAAGGTAGCTGGAGGGATTTTTTTTTTTTTCCTCTTTTTGGAATGGGGAGGGCTTTGCCCCGGTAAGAGTTGTTGAACAGCTTGGCTTATGGAGGGTGATTGGAAACTGAATTAGAGAGATACTGGAGGCCATTGTCACAAAAACTTGCCTCTTCTGCTTCCCTGTCTCCTCCTGCCAGTTCTCTGCCTAAGGCCCTGCTCCATCCCCTCCCCCATTCTACAGAAGAAATTATACCTAAGCTAGAGACTTAAGTTCTCGTAAGTGCGTGTTGTTCATCTCCACTACTCAGTAATACTGTTTTGAGTGGGACTTCGAGAGTTTTCTTCTATGTATCTCTCATTGTCTGGCAAGATGGTTGGCACATGGGGCGCCTCAGCAGAATTTCGTTGAATGAATGTGTTAACTGAGTGAGCTTCATGGCCAACAAACTGACGGCTTCTGAGAAACGCTGCACAGCCTCCTACCTACATCTTCTCTAGAGGACAAGAGACATTTGGAATGGTAACATGGGGGAAAGCTGAGGGACAGGCTGACCCTGGAAATGTCCTGTGAGGATAAAACAGGGAATAGTACAGAGGCATGATAGAAGAGTGGTAAGAAGGCGGCTCTGGAAAGAAGCCTAGCTCTTTCTCAAGGACTTGACCAAGTTATATAACCTCAATGAGCCTCAGTTTCCTCATCTGTAAAATGGGGTAGTACGACGTTAGGTTCTAGAGTGGACTTTTTAAAAATGTCTATGAAGTGCTTAACACTGTACCTGGTATTAACACTGTAATAAGTATTCACTAAATGCTAGCAATTAATCATCACAATGGGAGCCACAGAGAGCTGTAAGGATAAGCAAGGTTGTTGAAAAATAGGATATAACTTAAATGAAGGCAGTGCCTGCACCCTCAGTAATGTCTGACTCTGCAACCCCATGGACTGTAGCCCTTGGAGTGTGTTGCCATTGCCTCCACCAAGGGATCTTCCCCACCCAGGGATCGAACGCACATCTCCTGCATTGGCGGGCGGATTCTTGACCACTGAGCCACCTGGGAAGCTCCACAAATGAAGGCAGGCAAACCTCTAAATACTTGACTCAAACGGAAGGCTCACTGATCCAGCAAGACGTCAGGATGCGGGGGAGTAGGGCGAGGAGTCAGCAGGGTCAGCCTGCTCCAGTGTCTCCCTGACTCTGTTCAGGAACATGAAGGCAAACACAGAAGGGCATGTGCAGAGAGACACACGTGATCACGTAAGTGATGCAGAGGCAGCCCCAGACAAAAGACCGAGACCGGAGCCAGGCAGACACACAGACCGTGTAGACAGGCGTAATGACAGGAACGCGTCAGACAAGGCACTGAAGGAGACAAGATGAGCAGATATGCAGGTGCGCACGGAGACAGACACCGGGACCCACACACTGCCGACCTTGTCAGACAGACTGGTGAACACAGCGGTCCAGTCAGAGGCAGACACAAGGCTCGCAGTGACACACAGCGGGCCGGGGCCGGCACTGTCACTTCTCGGTGAGGGGCGGGGAGGGGCCAGCAGCGGGGGAAGGCTGGGGAAGGGAATCCCGAGCGGGCGGCCTGCCCGGGGTGGCTGAGTCACAGCGGAGCCCCAGCCGGCGGCCCTCCCCTCGCCTTCCCCTCCCCCAGGTAAGAAGCGAGCTGTAACCCCTCGCTGCCGTCAGGCAGAACGGGGCCTGACAGCGAGCGGGACGCGGCAGGGTTCCCGGGCCGGCTCCACCTCCTCGCGCGTGCCGCTTGCCTGCTGACGGCCTGCTCGGTAATACCCTATCTGCGGGGTCTTGTCTTTGGCCGGCACGTGAGTGTGCGTGCTCACGTCTGGCCCCTCATCCCCCACGGCAGGAGCGGTGTGAGGCTCCTCCGGCCTCGCGCCCAGAGAGAGTTAAGTGGGTGTGATTGATAGAGTGGGTCTCTCTCGGGGCTCTAGGGGGAGGGGGGCCGGTTAAAGTCCCGGAGTCCAGAGCCCGGATGGAGGGGGCGGAGCTGGGCTTAGCCGGGAGTGCCCGGATGGAGAGGGCGTGGCCTCGGCAGGAGTAGAGTTAACCCTTTCGGAGCAGCTGACTCCCAGGACTGTGAGTCCGACGGGAGAGGCTGGAATACCCGTCCAGAAGTGTACCGTCCTCCCAGCCTGGCTTTGGCCGCGTGCGTCTGCCTCTCATCTGTGTTTGAGGAGCCTGTGGGTGTCTGTGCCTGCCGGTGATTGTTTCCTCCCCTGGGTTAGTACGGACACATGGAATGGGGCGGGCTATTCCTGCCCCAAAGTGAGAGTGGAGGTGAGAGTGGACCGCGGGCGGGCTGCCGGCCGCTGGGAAACAGGTGTGAGCGCGGCGTCGGGGCTGCCCGGCGCGGGGAGGGGCCGTCGTGGGGGAAGACGAGAGGGGAAATTCCGCGGGACTGGTGGGGAGCGGTGTGTGGGCTGAGTTGTGTCTGCCTCTGACTGTGTGTGTGTCTGTGTGTGTTCAGGGAGGCGGGGGCTGAGTCAGTGGGAATAAGGGGAAGGTTTTCTGGGTGACTCACGCTCCCCCACACCAAGTCTGAATCAGACCGCGAGGGAGGGCTTTGTACAGGAGGCGGATGGGAAGTCAGGCGCCTGGGTCCCGGGTGGGGACAAGGACCCAAGGTGGTCGGCGAGAGTGAGAGTGTGTTTAGTGTACAGGAAGTTTTTGTTCTCGAGAGAGGGCTGCTGTATTCCGAGTACCGGCGTAGGGGTTTGTGGACAGAGGTGGAAAGGAGCTGGAGGACGGGACTGGCTGTTTTAGGGAAAGCTGAGTCAGTTCCCCGTGGGAAAGGGGAAGTGTTAGAGGGGAAGTGTCATCATCGCAGAAGGGGAAGCTGCATTTCCTGGTAACTGGCAGCGCCCTAGGCACCACTTCCCAGTGGGGGGGGGGGTCTGTTCCTCTGTTGTCCGGACCCTCTGTTCCCCGTTTTCCCTTGTCTGGTCCATGAGTCCCAGGACTTAGGTCAGGGCAACTGGCCAGGGCTATGCTTTACCGCAGTTAAGCGCTGTACTTGATCCAGGGCTTGGTAACTGACATACAGGCTGTTTGGTGAGGAGAGAGTTCTGAGCGAAACTCCGCGTGAATCGCGGAAAGGGTCCGCAGAGCCCCGGCGCCTACCAGGGCTCGCCGGGGACCTGTGGGGTCCAAGCGCTTGCGTGCAAACAGATGACCTTGCCCTGCAGAGGGTGGACTGTTTTCACCAGAAACCTGCCTGCCCTTGTGGGCTGGGTGGAAATTTCCCCACAGGGCAGACTTCTTTAGGCGAAGGCGAACTTTCCAGCCGCCCCCAGCCCCTCGTCGCGCGTTCTCCCCCGGCTTCCTGCCCGGCGCTAGCTCCAGCTGGAGCGCTGGCCCCGCCCCCGCCGCTTTGTACTCTACACTCGCCTCTCGCAGCTCTTTGTACTCTAGGCTCTCAATGGACCGATCCTGGGTGTGGAGCCGGCTTCCTACCTGCTGGGACGCCGGGTAGGCGAGGAGGCGGCTAGGGGACTGTGATCCTGGGCTCGGAGAGGCGAGAAGAAGAACTGGGGCTAAAGGGAAGGTGCCCAGGAATGGGAGCGCTGCTCCCTTCGTGGGTCTAGCCAGCACCGACGGGAAGGGGCTGGGGGGCGGGGTGAAGGAGGAAGTGAAACGGGTTCTGGGTTCTTTAAGGGAGTGGGCGGTGAGAGTGGGACAAGGGTGATGTCACCGCCTGGCGGGCCCCGCCCTCCTCCCTCCCGAAGGACCCCCCCCCCCCCGTCCCGTACTCTTACACACGCCGCTTCCGCTGCGCAAGTAGCCACGTCACGGGCAACCCCCGAAATCCCCCCTCCCTTGGGGGGCGGGGGCCACGTGGGCCGTGGGGAACCGCGTGGCCCCGGCGGGTAAGGGCATAGAGGATACGGGAGCCACGCGAGAGGGGCCACTCGGGAACGCAGTGCGCGACTTCTCAGAAGTTGGGGGATTAGAGGGGGGTTTTGGTTTTGGGGGTCGGTTGGTATTGAAGACCTACAGAGCCAGGGGAAGTGGAGCTGAAGGAACTGGGTATGAAGCTGGGGACTTGACCATGTTTTGGGATGGGGGTCAGGGGTGGGGGGGTGGAGCGCTCAGATCGCGGCGCGGGCGGGTTGTGTGCCATAGAAGTTGCCCTGAGTGGCCAGCCCTAAGCAGTTCCTATAGGGTGGGGAGGTCAGAGGCTGGGCGAGATGAAGTCAGGAGGGGGAGCGACGCCTATGTCGGGATTGTGCATCCGTGTGCCAGCCTTTCGTCTTAGGCGGCGGGGCAGGGGGCGTTCCGGGCGGTCTAGCGCGGACCACTGGCGGCTCTGTGGGCGCGTGGGACTTGCGGGTAGCTCCATGCTCCAGGCTGGCCCGAGTGTGCGGCCCGCCGCTTTCACCCGCATGGGTCGCAGGCTCCGCTTGCCTTGCCCGATCGAGTGTCAGCTTGGAGATGGAGACCCTAGGTGGGAGCCTCGGGGTCACGTCGGGGTCACCCCGGGCAGAGCTCGTCTGACCGGCTCCGCCGCCCCTCCTCCCCCGGCAGCGGCCGGGCTAACCTTGCTCCTATTGGTCCCAGCCAGGCTGTTACTGAGGCGGAGACACGGGTGATGATTGGCTTTCTGGGGAGAGAGGAAATCCTGTGATTGGTCAGGTCTCCGGAGCTCGCCGACGCCGGGAGAGGACGCTCCCACGGAGGCCGGGTAAGCGGCCGCCGCGCTGCAGCTCGGCCCCCGGGGCTCCCGCCTGGAAACCTGGCAGCGCAGCCACCCTTCACCCCGGCTTGCCCTCCCGCGTGCTCCACTCTTCTGGGCCTCTAAGGGTTCCTTAGGCCAGGTGGACCGCTCCACGGGGATAGTCATCTCTGCGCAGATCAGAGATCTGTAAGGGCCACAGCCGGCGGCCCCGACTGTGCTGGCCAGCTCACCTCACTCCTTTTCCTTTCCTCTCCGTAGAATTGGCTGTGAAAGGCCCTGGGCGACTCTCTGGGAGCAGTGGGCACTCCTGTCAGAGCGGCTGGAGCGGGACCATCGCCCCAGGGAGCTGGGGCAGGGGGCCGTGCCCGATCTCCAGGGCTCCTGGGGCCACTGCTGACCTGGTAAGGGAATACTGGGCCCGGGTCGGCTGTGTGTACCCTGACAGCTCAGTCTTTGTTCCCCGTAGGATCATCATCTCTTCTTTTTGATTTAGGCTGGATGCATCGGGCAGTGGACCCTCCAGGGGCCCGCGCTGCACGGGAAGCCTTTGCCCTTGGGGGCTTGAGCTGTGCTGGGGCCTGGAGCTCCTGCCCGCCCCATCCCCCTCCTCGGAGCGCATGGCTGCCTGGAGGCAGGTGAGAACTTGTTCCGTCTCTGCCTCCAGGCACTCTTTTTCCCATCTCTGCTCCTCAGCCTCTGTTATCCATCTGGTGCCATCCCTCTTTTCTGCTGTCCGTCTGGTGGACCGCAGTGTAGCCCTCAGCTGCTTTCTCTTTTTTCCTCACAGTTTTCCTTCTCTCTAGGTAGAGATACGACACAGGACTGTTCCACCTTGCTGTAGATTAACAGAGCCCTTCTCTCTCCAGGTGCTCTGCCAGCCTCGGGCAGCCCCCACTCTCTGCTCCCCTACCCCCTTCACACGGCAGTAGCTCTGGGCACCCCAACAAACCGTATTATGCTCCAGGGTGAGTGAGGATTGAAAGGTGCTGGGGATGGGAGGTAAGGCTGGGCCTTGTTCCTCAAGCCTCACCACCTCCCCTCCCCTTCTGCTCTGTAGGACACCTACCCCAAGACCCCTCCATGGGAAGCTGGAGTCCCTGCATGGCTGTGTGCAGGCATTGCTCCGGGAGCCCGCCCAGCCAGGGCTGTGGGAGCAGCTTGGGCAGCTATACGAGTCAGAGCATGACAGTGAGGAAGCTATTCGCTGCTACCACAGCGCCCTTCGATATGGAGGAAGCTTGGCTGAGCTGGGCCCCCGGGTCGGCCGACTCCAGCAGGTGGGATGAGGCAGGATACCGGGAGCTGGGGTTGTGACTTTTGACCCAGTGCCCTCATCTTCCATCTGCTTCTGCTCTATCCTCTGCACTCTTCCCCCACCTTCTCAGGCCCAGCTCTGGAACTTTCACGCTGGGTCCTGCCAGCACCGACCCAAGGTCCTGCCCCCATTGGAGCAAGTATGGAACTTGCTGCACCTTGAGGTGAGGCTGGGGCTGGGTGGGCTAGGGACAAGGGCCCGGCCAGGTCTGCACCTGCGCCATTCTCTCTCTCCTTTTTGTCCTTAGCACAAACGGAACTACGGGGCCAAGCGGGGGGGTCCCCCAGTGAAGCGAGCTGCTGAACCCCCAGTGGTGCAGCCTGTGCCTCCCGCAGCACTCTCAGGCCCCTCGGGGGAGGAGGGGCTCAGCCCTGGCGGCAAGCGCAGGAGAGGTTGCAGCTCTGAGCAGGTATGATGGCACCTGGGTGGTCAGCAGTGAGCGGGCAGGGCTGGGGTAAGGAGTGGGACTCTCACACGCTCTCTTCTTCCAGACGGGCCTTCCCCCAGGGCTGCCACTGCCTCCACCACCATTGCCACCACCACCACCACCACCACCCCCACCACCACCCCCTCCCCCACCTCTGCCTGGCCTAGCCACCAGCCCTCCATTCCAGCTGACCAAGCCAGGGCTGTGGAGTACCCTTCATGGAGATGCCTGGGGCCCCGAGCGCAAGGGTTTAGCACCCCCAGAGCGCCAGGTGAGCTCCCCTCTGTGGCCGCTTGCCTCAGCTAGAGGTCAGTTCCTGTGTCCTCCGTTTCTCACATGGTATCCTCATTTCTCGCTGACAGGAGCAGCGGCACTCGCTGCCTCACCCATATCCATACCCAGCTCCGGCTTACCCTGCTCACCCCCCTGGCCACCGGCTGGTCCCGGCTGCTCCCCCAGGCCCAGGCCCCCGCCCCCCAGGAGCAGAGAGCCATGGCTGCCCGCCTGCCACCCGTCCCCCCGGAAGTGACCTTAGAGAGAGCAGAGTTCAGAGGTCGCGGATGGACTCCAGCGTTTCACCAGCAGCAACCACCGCCTGCGTGCCTTACGCCCCTTCCCGGCCCCCCGGCCTCCCCGGCACCAGCAGCAGCAGCAGCAGCAACACTGGTCCCCGTGGCGTGGAGCCGAGCCCAGGCATTGTGAGTGACAGCCGCAGGTGCCGGGGGGCGGGGTGTTGTGCCTGGAGCAGCCCTCTGACCATGGCCCTGCTCCTCTTGCAGCCCGGCGCTGACCATTACCAAACGCCCGCGCTGGAGGTCTCCTCTCACCAAGGCCGCCTGGGGCCCTCGGCACACAGTAGTCGGAAACCCTTCCTGGCAGCTCCCGCTGCCACTCCCCACCTGTCCCTGCCACTCAGCCCGGCCTCGCCTCCTCCACCCTCTTGTCCCCGCCTCTTACGCCCCCCACCCCCCTCTGCCTGGCTGAAGGGCCCAGCCTGCCGGGCAGCTCGTGAAGATGGAGAGATCTTAGAGGAGCTCTTCTTCGGGGCTGAGGGACGCCCCCGCCCTCCCCCTCCCCCACTTCCCCACCGTGAGGGCTTCTTGGGGCCTCCGGCCCCCCGCTTTTCTGTGGGCACTCAGGATTCGCACACCCCTCCCACTCCCCCAACCACCAGCAGCAGCAGCAGCAACAGTGGCAGCCACAGCAGCAGTCCTACTGGGTCTGTGTCCTTCCCCCCACCTCCTTATCTGGCCAGAAGTATGGACCCCCTTCCCCGGCCCCCCAGCCCCACACTGAGCCCCCAGGACCCACCCCTTGCACCCCTGACTCTTGCCCTGCCTTCAGCCCCTCCCTCCTCTTGCCACCAAAATACCTCAGGAAGCTTCAGGCGCCCGGAGAGCCCTCGGCCCAGGGTCTCCTTCCCAAAGACCCCCGAGGTGGGGCCAGGGCCATCCCCAGGCCCCCTGAATAAACCCCCCCAGCCTGTGCCGCCCAGGGTGGGGGAGCTGCCTGCCCGAGGCCCTCGACTTTTTGATTTCCCCCCTACCCCTCTGGAGGACCAGTTTGAGGAGCCAGCTGAATTCAAGATCCTACCTGATGGGCTGGCTAATATCATGAAGATGCTGGATGAATCCATTCGCAAGGAGGAGGAGCAGCAGCAACAGGAGGCAGGCGTGGTCCCGGTACCCCCGCCTCCTCTGAAGGAGCCCTTTGCATCTCTGCAGCCTCCATTCCCCACTGACACAGCCCCAGCCACCACTGCTGCCGCCGCCGCCGCCGCCACCGCCACCGCCACCACCACCACCACCACCACCACCACGGCCACCACCACGGCCACCCAGGAAGAGGAGAAGAAGCCACCAGCCCTGCCACCACCGCCGCCTCTAGCCAAGTTCCCCCCACCACCTCAGCCGCAGCCACCACCACCCCCACTCCCCCCACCAGCCAACCCGGCCAGCCTGCTCAAGTCCTTGGCTTCTGTGCTGGAGGGACAAAAGTACTGTTACCGAGGGACTGGAGCTGCTGTTCCCACTCGGCCTGGGCCCTTGCCCGCCACTCAGTATTCCCCTGGTCCCTCATCAGGTGCTACCGCCCCGCCACCCACCTCAGCGGCCCCAAGCGCCCAGGGCTCCCCACAGCCCTCTGCTTCCTCGTCATCTCAGTTCTCTACCTCAGGGGGGCCGTGGGCCCGGGAGCGCAGGGCCAGCGAAGAGCCAGCCCCAGGCCCCATGGCCCCCGCCCCGCCGCCCCCACCCCTGCCTCTGCCCCCTGCTCGCTCTGAGTCTGAGGTGCTAGAAGAAATCAGTCGGGCTTGTGAGACCCTTGTGGAGCGGGTAGGCCGGAGTGCGGCAGACCCGGTGGACACAGCAGATGCAGTGGACAGTGGAGCTGAGCGATTGCTGCCTCTAGCTTCAGCCAAGGAGGAGAGCGTTGGGGCGGCAGCCGCGGCAGGACCCGGGAGCAGCAAGCGGCGGCAGAAGGAGCACCAGAAAGAGCACCGGCGGCACAGGCGGGCCTGCAAGGACAGTGTGGGGCGGCGGCCCCGTGAGGGCAGGGCCAAGGCCAAGGCCAAGGCCAAGGCCCCCAAAGAAAAGAGCCGCAGGGTGCTGGGCAATCTGGACCTGCAGAGCGAGGAGATCCAGGGTCGTGAGAAAGCCCGGCCAGATATTGGTGGGGCCTCCAAGGCCAAGCCACCCACAGCTCCAGGCCCTCCGCCGGCCCCTGCCCCCTCTGCCCAGCCCACACCCCCGGCAGCCCCTGCCCCTGGGAAGAAGGCTCGAGAGGAAGCTCCAGGGCCACCAGGGGTCAGCCGGGCTGACATGCTGAAGCTGCGCTCGCTCAGCGAAGGGCCCCCCAAGGAGCTGAAGATCCGGCTCATCAAGGTAGAGAGCGGTGACAAAGAGACCTTCATCGCCTCTGAGGTGGAAGAGCGGAGGCTGCGGATGGCGGATCTCACCATCAGCCACTGCGCCGCTGACGTTGTGCGTGCCAGCAAGTGAGTTGGGGGGTGTCACCTGGGAGGCTGCTGGCTTGGCCCGGCAGGAGGGCCCCTTACCTAGCCTACTGATACTTGTTTTAATCATTTCACTGTGCTTCCACAGGAACGCCAAGGTGAAAGGGAAGTTTCGAGAGTCCTACCTGTCCCCTGCCCAGTCTGTGAAACCGAAGATCAACACTGAGGAGAAGCTGCCCCGGGAAAAACTCAACCCACCCACACCTAGCATCTATGTATGTGTGCCCTGTACGCTCAGAACTGTCGCCGCCTGTGGATTTTAGGACAGGGTTGGAGCTGTTGGGGTGCTCTGAGCCTAGGACAGGGCTCTGACCCCAGCCCTGTCTCCTTGGTTGTCCCTCAGCTGGAAAGTAAACGGGATGCCTTCTCGCCGGTGCTGTTGCAGTTCTGTACAGACCCTCGAAATCCCATCACCGTGATCCGGGGCCTGGCAGGCTCCCTGCGGCTCAGTGAGTGTGTGGGCAGCAAGGTGTGGGGAGGGCTGCAAGGATCTGGGACTTTGGGGACCTCTGAGAGTCCCTCCTCTGGAAGACCAGATCACGGCTATACTGAGCTCTCCTCAGTCACGTGTAAGCCATATTTGAAGAGCACTCTGAGTGGGGGGGTCAGCTCACCTCAGGCTTCCCTTCCATCTGTTTGAACCCAGTGGCAGGCAAGTGGAAAGGGGGATGTATCTTAGGATCTGGTTAGAGTCATTTCTGGTTTTCTTGGTGATGAAGGATGTGAAGAATACAGATTGTGCAAAACCTGAGAAGCCTCATGGTTTAGGGCTTTCGTCTTTTTCAACTTTTTATTGTGCACAATTTCAAAGAGATAGAAAAGTAAAAGGAAACCATACAGAATTATAAAATCAGTCTTGTTTTTTCCATACTTACAGCTCTCTATTACCCACATATCCTCCTCCCCTTCCTTCACTTTTACTTGAAGCACATTCTAGGCTTTCACGTGACAGAAAGAAACCTTTCATTGGATCCTGTGATAATGTAAAGAAACTGTTCTTCATTGAGCATATACCGTGTCAAGTGTTCTGCATGTGCCGCCTCATGTATACATGAGGACTCTGGGGGAGGGGCTGGGACTCGAGCAGCAGGGGGAGAAAAGGGGTTGGCTCTGATCCAGGTAAAGGCCAGGTCAGGGAGGGCCAACCCTCCTAGCTTCATGAGGGGCTGGGGTTCTCACCTGTGCTTTCTGGGTTGAGCTCTGAGAAGCCTGTGTCCACCCCGTCAGAGGTGTGAGGAGCAAGAAGGGACAGGGTGAGGTGGGGCCTCACTCCCTGCTCGGCCCTCCCTTGCAGACTTGGGCCTCTTCTCCACCAAGACTCTGGTGGAGGCAAGTGGGGAGCACACAGTGGAGGTGCGCACCCAGGTGCAGCAGCCCTCGGACGAGAACTGGGACCTGACGGGTACACGACAGATCTGGCCCTGTGAGAGCTCCCGTTCCCACACCACCATCGCCAAGTATGCGCAGTACCAGGCCTCATCCTTCCAGGAATCCCTGCAGGTGAGAGCTGCCCACGCAGGCAGAGGCAAGGGGTGTGAGATCAGGGGACTTGGAGCCCCGGTTATGGTGGGCAGACCCCAGGAAAGGGGCTGACCCAGGCCTGCTTACCCCTGTGGCCGAGCAGGAGGAGAAGGAGAGTGAGGACGAGGAGTCAGAGGAGCCAGACAGCACCACAGGAACCCCTCCTAGGTAGGATGCTTTGCCCCTGCTGTTCATGACTCCTTCCCTTCCCCGCACTTCCCCACCAACCTGTGCGCTTCACCCCTGCAGCAGCGCACCAGACCCGAAGAACCATCACATCATCAAGTTTGGCACCAACATCGACCTGTCCGATGCTAAGCGGTCAGTGGGGCTGAGGCCAGCCAGCTGGGGCGGGAATGCCGACAGGTCGGCAAAGTCCGGGTAGTCGCTCACCTGTGCTGACCCTCGCCCCCGCAGGTGGAAGCCCCAGCTGCAGGAGCTGCTGAAGCTGCCCGCTTTCATGCGGGTCACCTCCACGGGCAACATGCTGAGCCACGTGGGCCACACCATCCTGGGCATGAACACAGTGCAGCTGTACATGAAGGTGCCTGGCAGCCGAACGCCAGGTGCGCTCCTAGCAGTGCTGCCGCTGGCGCTCCTTTGTCAACCAATGAGCGCCCAAGGGCGGGCTCTTCACGCAACGCAGGCTCGGCTCCCACTGACCGTGCAGTTCTCTGTCTCCCCCTGCAGGCCATCAAGAGAACAACAACTTCTGCTCGGTCAACATCAACATTGGCCCAGGAGACTGCGAGTGGTTCGCGGTGCACGAGCACTACTGGGAGACCATCAGCGCCTTCTGCGACCGGTGCGCGCCGCCCTTCGCCCTTCTTCCTCCTCTCCAACTAGATAAGCCCCCACGTCCCGTCCCTGGATCCCCAGATTTACGTCTGACCCTGTGGCTCTCCTCCAGGCACGGCGTGGACTACCTGACGGGTTCCTGGTGGCCAATCCTGGATGACCTCTATGCTTCCAACATCCCTGTGTACCGCTTCGTGCAGCGCCCCGGAGACCTGGTGTGGATTAACGCGGGCACCGTGCACTGGGTGCAGGCCACCGGCTGGTGCAACAACATCGCCTGGAACGTGGGGCCCCTCACCGGTGAGAGAGTGGGGCCAGGTGGTGGGCTGAGCCACTCAGCGGTGAGGGGCTGGGTCCCTGGGGAGTGAGCCCTGTAGAGGGGTGGGCTTGGAGGCCGCCAGGGCTGCGGCCCAAGTGGCTGGAGCTGTTGGTCACCTGTCGTGACTCTCTTTGGCCTGCAGCCTATCAGTACCAGCTGGCCCTGGAACGATATGAGTGGAATGAGGTGAAGAATGTCAAATCCATTGTGCCCATGATTCACGTGTCCTGGAACGTGGCTCGCACGGTCAAAATCAGCGACCCCGACTTGTTCAAGATGATCAAGTGAGGGAGGGCCCTGTTCGGGAGGGAGCCCATCCCCATCCGACCTGGCCCGCAGAACAATTCCTGGTTTCACCCCTTCCTCCGGCCACCTCTCCACCGGGTCAGCCCTGCGGGGCTGCTGTGCTGGGGCGGCTGACAAGGCCCCTGCCCCAGAAGCTTTGTTCTCTCGAAGTCTGAGTACATGAAATTTCTCCTGTGACAGGGATGTGTCGGGCGGTGACCGGGGAGGCCCGGCCTGCCCCACCATCCCCTCGCTCCGCCCGCAGGTTCTGCCTCCTACAGTCCATGAAGCACTGCCAGGTGCAGCGGGAGAGCCTGGTGCGAGCTGGGAAGAAAATCGCCTACCAGGGCCGGGTCAAGGACGAGCCCGCCTACTACTGCAACGAGTGCGATGTGAGTGCCCCCGCCCCCGCTTCCCTGAGGGCTGGCGCTGTTCTCGGGCCTCCCTCCCTGTGACCACCGCCCCCTCCCCGCCGCAGGTGGAGGTGTTCAACATCCTGTTCGTGACGAGCGAGAACGGCAGCCGCAACACGTACCTGGTGCACTGCGAGGCGTGCGCGCGGCGCCGCAGCGCGGGCCTGCAGGGCGTGGTGGTGCTGGAGCAGTACCGCACCGAAGAGCTGGCGCAGGCCTATGACGCCTTCACGCTGGTGAGGGCCCGGCGCGGCGGGCGGACGGGCAGACGGGGACCTCTGGGGGCGCCGGGGCGGGCCCGGGGGTGGGCGACCGCGCCCCTGAGCCCCGCCCGCCCGCTCTCTCTCCCGCAGGCCCCCGCCAGCACTTCGCGATGAGGCCGGACGCCCCGCCCGCCCACCCGCCCGCAGGGCGCCGCGGGGCCACCAGCACACGCCTGGGCTGGACCTAGGTCCCGCCTCTGGCCGGGAAGGGGGTCGGGCCCAGCCCTTCCACCCCATTGGCAGCTCCCCTCACTTAATTTATTAAGAAGAAAATAATTTTTTTTTTAAACAAATATGAGGAAAAAAAATGGGAGACGGGGGAGGGGGCTGGCAGCCCCTCGCCCACAAGCGCCTCCCCTCACCGACTTTGGCCTTTCTAGCAACAGACACAAGGACCAGGCTCCGGCGGCGGCGGCGGCGGGGGTCACATACGGGTTCCCTCACGCCTGCCAGCCGCCCGCCCGCCCGGCGCAGACGCACGCGGCTCGCGTATGTACATAGACGTTACGGCAGCCGAGGTTTTTAATGAGATTCTTTCTATGGGCTTTACCCCTCCCCCCAGAACCTCTTTTTTTACTTCCAATGCTAGCTGTGACCTCTGTACATGTCTTGTTTATTCACTTGGTTATGATTTGTATTTTCTGGGGTTTTTTTGTTTGTTTTTGTTTTTTGGTTTTTAATTTATAACAGTCCCACTCACCTCTATTTATTCATTTTTGGGAAAACCCGACCTCCCGCACCCCAAGCCATCCCGCCCGCCCCTCCAGGGACCGCCCGCTGCCGGTCTCTCCCTGCGCCCTAGTGTGTGTCCGGGCTCGGCCCGACCGCCTCCGCCTGTCCGCCCGCCCGCCCGCGGCTCCAGCCGGGTTCTCATGGTGCTCAAACCCGCTCCCCTCCCCCCACGTCCTGCACTTTCTCGGACCAGTCCCCCACTCCCGACCCGACCCCCACCACGCCTGAGGGTGAGCGACTCCTGTACTGTAGGGGAAGAAGTGGGAACTGAAATGGTATTTTGTAAAAAAAAAAAAAAAAAAAAAAACGAAAAAAATTTTAAAGTTTTAAAGAAAGAACTATGAGGAAAAGGAACCCCGTCCTTCCCAGCCCCGGCCAATTTTAAAAACACGGACCTTCCCCTCACCACCCCACCCTCCCCTCTTTTCTTTTTAAGAGTGAAACAGCCCAGGCCAGGGCGTCACTGGGGCAGGGACACCCCGGGATGAGTTTCTCTGGGGCTTTATTTTCGTTTTGTCGGTTGTTTTTTGTTTTTGTTTCCTCCTCCACGCTGGGGCTGCGGAGGGGTGGGGGATTTACAGTCCCGCCCCCTCGCACTGCACTGTCTTTCTGCCCCAGGGGCAGAGGGGTCTTCCCAACCCTACCCTTATTTTCGGTGATTTTTGTGTGAGAATATTAATATTAAAAATAAAATCAGAAAAAAAAATCCTGTTTCGGTAACGTGCTAGTGGTAGCAGGGAGAGCCCTGGGAGGAGGGCAGCGAGACCGTGATTGATGGGGAAGGACTGCGCAGACCCCGGCTAGGGGAGCCCCTCCCCGGAGGCGCCTGTGGAATGTCCAGAGCTCCGGTCTCTCTTTGGTATGGGGGGGTGCCTAATCCTGGAGTCGCATTCCAGGATAAAGGGGGGGGTGGGGTGGGGTGGGGTGGGGAGAGGCTGGGCCGGGGGAGGGGCAGGAAAGAGGGCTATAAGGGCCGCAGCCCAGGCGGGAGGGAACCTGGCGGGCCATGGCGGATGTCCCCGGGGCGCAGCGACCGGTTCCCGGCGGCGGCCCAGAGCCCCGGGACCCCCTGGACTGCTGGGCCTGCGCTGTGCTGGTCACGGCCCAGAATCTCCTGGTGGCCGCCTTCAACCTTCTTCTACTGGCGCTGGTGCTGGGGACCATCCTGCTGCCCGCTGTCACCATGCTAGGCTTTGGCTTCCTCTGCCACTCCCAGGTAAGCATGCGCCCGCGTTGTCGGGGAAGGGTGGTGGTGGGGTCTGTGGGCCGCAATCTCGCCGGGCCCGGGCTGTTTGGCTTGGGTCTCACGCTGCTTCTTCTCCCACAGTTCCTGCGCTCCCAGGCACCCCCTTGCACCGCACACCTGCGGGACCCGGGCTTCACAGCCCTGCTGGTCACCGGATTCCTGCTCCTCGTGCCGCTGCTCGTGCTTGCCCTGGCCAGCTACCGCCGCCTCTGCCTGCGTCTCCGCCTGGCCGATTGCCTTGTGCCTTACAGCCGAGCCCTTTACCGGCGCCGGCGCAACCCGCAGCCGCGGCCAGCCCGGTCCTCACCAGGGCCCCAGGTTGCTCCAACCTCAGGAAAGGTCTGGGTCTGAGGACCCTCGAGTCAAGAACAACCCTGACGACTGCCCTCCCTCCCGGTCGGCCCAAGGTCTTGAAGCTTACCCTGCTCTCACCCGGGTCTGGCATCCCCTTAGAGAACTGAACATCTGTGGACCCAATTCTGGTGAAAATTTGCCACACCCTGAAAACCCACTTTCGTCTCACTACCCGTATCTGAATTCTGAACATCTGGGCTGGACCCTGCATCCCCCCAGCCCCCTGTGAATAGAACCTCGCTGGTGCGCTGGTGCTCTCCTTTTCCGGTGCTGCTCCTAGTATTTACAGGCTGGGGGGCGGGGGGAGGGGTGGCGAGGTTGGAGGGGAAGGAGTCATCACACACCAATAAAGAATTAATGAACTGAATGCAGTCCCGGGATCCTGTGAACAGACGGAGGGCACAAACACTATCATTCCTGAAACGTGCCCAGGAGCAGGAAACAGCAAACGGGTGGGGGGTGGGGGGTGGGGGGTGAGGGGGGTAGCTCTAGTTCGCAGGCCGGAGCATCCTTCAGTTTCTTGGCTTTCCCTTATCGCATTAGCCCGCTCTTCCTGGCCAGACCCCAGAGCTCTGTCCCTGACCCCAAAGGCACCTCCTCACCAATAGAGTGAAGGGGGCCCGGCCTCTGTCGCCTGCCCTGCTCCCCTTGGGGACACAAGTCTGTTCTCTGACCCCAGCTTAAGAGGAACTCGGTGTTGCCAGGCCGGAGAGGGAAACAATGGGCCTTCCGGAGCAGGATGACACCCCCCTCCTGCCACAATTCTGGAGCAGCTGCGTGGGTGGGAAGACGGAGGGGCCCATCCTAGGGCCTTTGGATCTGAGGTTCAGCCTGTCCCCCATCCTGACCTCGAATGTGAGAGAACCTTTGGCAGTCCTGGACATCCAGGTTGTGGAAGGAGGGCTGAGTGCTCCCGACCTCAGATAAGCTTGCTCTAGGAATGAGATGTGCAGTCTCTGCCCCAGCATCCCAGCTACACACAGACACAGGTTACGGTCATTTACAGGTTTAATGAGGGCTGAAAGGCATGTGCGACAGGGCTCAGAGATAGGGAGGCCCCGCCAGGCTCTCTCTTTGCACCTCAATAGAAACGATGTGGTGTCCAGGTACCATGGCCAGACCCAAAACACGGGGTTCCCCGGCAGAGAAGGAATCTGGAAAGAGTCAGAGAGCATTAGGGAGGCAGGACAGGGTCGGCCCCGCCCCCTCTGAGCCACGACTTCTAGCCCCAGAAAATAAGGTGTGCGGCCAGGCACTTTAGGGGAAATCCCTTGCGTGAGGCTCCGCCGCATTCCCCGGTGGGTGTGCATTCCCTGAACACTAACCCGACGGCTTGAGGAACTCCTGCGCCGAGCCCAGAATAACGTTGCAGTCACGGTCGGTGCAGAGGAAGCAACCAACCAGGGTCCGTCCATCTGTCATGCGAATGCGCATAGTCTTGTTGAGCAGCGCCTCCAGCTGCTGCCTAGCGCGCGCAGCCGGCGAGTCCTCGCGCTCCCCGTCTGAGTCCTGTGTGGGGCGGGACACGCACTCAGACCGCGCCGCCCGGCTGCAGCCCCCCCCGCGGAACCACAGCTCCCGAGAGCCTGCGGGGCGCTCACACGAAGCCCAGAGGCTGCCGGGACCTGCAGTTCCCCTTCCGTTCCCCCATCTTGTTCCCCGACAGCCCCTCAATCCCAGAACCCGAGCTAACCCCGGCGCTGGAGCTGCTTTGACGCCGGCTGCAACAGCCATTTTCCTCTCGTAGCAGCATCGTTGGTCCAGCTCCGGCCATTTGATCCCAGGCCTCCTCCAAGCCCTTCAACTTCCTAAGAACCTTTTGAGTCCGGTGGTCTGAGATCTCGCGAGCGCTCCCGACCTATTTTCTTTCGCGAGATCACCTCTCCAGTTCTTCGTCTCTTCGGCAACTGCGGAGATCTCGCGAGCTTCTCCTACACCAGTGCTGCGGCTCAAGGAGGTCTATTACGCCGGACGTATTTAAGATATCGCGAGAATTTTTCAACTCTCTAGATTCTTACCGGTCTCACTGGAATTTAGCGACAATTTCATAATTACACTCCTCCCCCTCGTTTTTTTTCTGCCTCGCGAGATAGTCTGTCCTAAAGAGTCCCTGTAGCCCAGACCACTGAATGAATTAAAACGGAGTGTGTTCTCTTCCTCTCGGACCTCCTGAAGACACAATTACTCGAAAGCTGGGATCGGACTACGTTTCCCATGAGTACCCGCAGACCACGCCCCTCTGCCTGTATAGCGTTTAATCCCAGTGGACGGTGGCCGGAAAGGAATAATGGTTTCCATGTCAGCGGATAAACGCGCTCGCCTTAGCTACCGGACGAGGGAGGATGCAGTAGTGAGTGCGTGCTGAAAAGCGAGGAAGGAACTAAAGTCAGTGACCAATAGAGCAAGAGCTATGCCAAGCCGGGGCCTAGTGGCCGGGCCAAACTTTGAGTATTTTCAACGTCGCTATTTCACGCCGGCCGAGGTGGCCCAACATAACCAGCCGGAAGACCTCTGGGTGTCTTACTTGGGAAACGTGTACAACCTAACCCCGTTGGCACAGGAGTACAAGGGTAAGGGCCACACTTTGGGCCAGCGTCGGGGGTGTGTTCGGGGGTGTTTGGTTCTTGGATGGCTAGTACTGACGGCGGCTGCTCCTCCCCAGGAGACTTGCTGCTGAAACCCATCGTGGAAGTGGCGGGCCAGGATATCAGCCACTGGTTTGATCCGAAAACCAGAGATGTGAGTTCTTCTGGAAACTGGGGTTGAGGGGAGGAGGCGCTGGAGGGTTGAACAGGAAAAATAGAGGCCAACCAGAGCCTGAGATAGTGACTGCTCCCATCCTCCTCCCCTGCTTTCAAGATCCGCAAGCACATAGATCCGCTGACCGGTTCCCTGAGATACCGCACCCCTCGGGGCCGCTTTCTGCACGTGCCGCCTCAGCTACCCCGTTCGGACTGGGCCAATGATTTCGGGAAGCCTTGGTGGCAGGGGTCGCGTTATGAGGTGGGGCGGCTGTCCACCAAGACCCGGAATATCCGCATCATTAACACGCTCACGTCGCAAGAGCACACACTGGAGGTGAGAACTGGTGCCTGGGGGCAAGATAGAGGGAACTAAGAACCCCAGCAAAACTCCAAACATCTCTGCAGGCCAGCAGCTCTCCACATCCAATGGAAGCTGTATTTTCTTCCCTTTTAGGGGTAACGGAGGAAAGGTTACCTGGGTCCTGGGCGTTGGGAATTCAAGCCCAGGGCGACAGTTTGTAAATCTTAGTGATGGTGGTCCTCAGAAGCTCTTTCGTGCTGTTTTTGTACAGCAGTTGCAAGTGTACTCTTTATTAGTCTACTTTATTGTGGGGATGAGGTCAGGGCAGTGACGTTTGGGCCATCTGTTTATTAGAAGTGGCTGCCACAAAGGCAGATAGGACTCGGGGGCCATTCATTGCATGCTGGAGCTTCAACTTTATTTCTGGGACCTTGGGGTGCCTTAAGCTGCTGTATCTGCGAAGGGAAGCACTCTAACCCCAGCTCTGTCACCTTTTGCACTTCTGGCCTTTGCTTCGTGTGTGTGTGTGTGTGTGTGTTCCACCCAGAATTCTGGGGTGGGGTGCTTTCGTGTTCTCCAGGTGGGGGCCCTGGAATCGATTTGGGAAATCCTACACCGCTATCTCCCCTATAATGCACATGCTGCCAGCTACACGTGGAAATATGAAGGCAAGAACCTGAACATGGATTATACTCTGGAGGAGAATGGGATCCAGGATCAGCAGGAAGAATTTGATTATCTCAATATGGACAGTACACTTTACACACCTGCAGTATTGCTGTACTTCAATGATGACCTCACAGAACTATAGGACAGGCGGTGTATGCCCCTGTAGACTCAAGACAGATTTGGAGTTTAGCTGTTTCTGTGCCCTGGAGGAAAACAGGTGGGGGTGGGGAGGGGCGATGCCTGGACCTAGACCTTCTTTCCGCTCTGGGAGCTGGCATGAGGTTCCCATGCCCTACTGAAGTGTAAAGATCCTGTTCCTCAAGTTCATTAGCATCTACTCTGAGAAAGCTAGGGAGAATGCTAGAAGTGGATTCATTTTTAGGACTGATACAAGAAAATAAAGCATCTTAGATCAGGGAGATGTAGAAGAGGATTGTCAAATAGAGCTCAGGCAGAACTTTTCCATAGTAAGAGAAAGAGAAGTTCTACACAGGGATGAGAGATGGAAGAACTCTTCTAGCAATGATGGAAATGGCATGGCTGCAGGAAGATAGGATTCACAAAGACAGGAAGAGGAAATGTCTGCCACTGGCCACACAAAACTGGTTAGTCTTTCTTCTGAATAGTATTAGGCAGCTGAAACCGAAGAGGAAGAGGGGAAATGAATGGTCACCAGGTAATTCAGGCCAAATATTTTGCTATATATGCTCATTTAATATAACTACCAGTAAGACAGATACCATTCCCACTGTTCTACAGATAAATCTTCTAAAGCTTAGCAAGAAGCTTAATTGCACAGAAGGTACACTAGTTCACAAACCAGAATGTAAATGCAGGTCTTCCCAATTCCAAAGTCCGTGTTCTTTTCAATATAAAAAGAATATGTCAGTGTCCCAGCTTATTGCATAATGGGAACCTATAGGTCTATTGTGTAGTCAGCTGTGGTGTGGTTTTTTTGTTTGTTGGAGTTATTGTCTCTGGAAGGGAGCAGAGTTCTCCTGTGGCAGAGAGGACACAGGGAAGGCCAAGTGTCAGCTAAATAACAGCTGTTGAGGCTACTTCATGGTTAAACTCACAGCAAACCTTTCCTCTGACTCTTCTGAGGCACAGAGGTGGGTATACACTGACTCCAGGAAAATGAGAGTGGGAAAGGACCACTGGATAGGCCACTTTGGATGGGGTACAAAAAGGAAGCATCGGCATGTATATTCATGATGGGCCTGTGCCTCTGACGGGAAGGTGAGGAAGACAGGGTTGGCCTTGCCAGATGGTGACTCTGCAAGAAGGAGCTTGACAGGGGTGATGCAAAGAGAGAAGCTAACTAAGTCAACTAAGCTAACTAAGTTCTCAAATGAGAACAACCATGGAGGGCAGTGGCCAGATTTAGTCCCCTATGACCTAAGCAGGGAAGGGGAAATGAGAATAGCAGGTGAATTTCTTGACAGTTTCAGGCAAAAAAAAAAGAAGGGAGATGTTAGTGCATCTTCCTGGAAGGTGGCCCCCTATGAGACAGTGGGTGGGCTGCACAGGAGTGTGCTGAGGGGCTGATTAGGAAAGGCATGGACAGAGGTGGGGACGTCTGTGTCCCCCTTTGGCTTCAGCAGTGTCTGAATTCACTGTGAGACAGCTTCCATTCAGTCCCATGTAATGACAGAATCCATGAATTATCTGAATCATTTTGACGTTTCATCAACCCTGCAGCTGTTTCATGTGTATCTTGTTTGCTCAGTTAAACTCCGAACTATTTGAGAACCAAAACTATGCTGTTGCTCTAGCCTCGGCCTTAGGGCCTATGCCTATGGGATCTGCCCAAACCTGCCCCTCTTCCCAAATTTCCTACTTCAGTACCTCTTGCCAGACACACATCCCTGACACACACAGTCACTCTCCAAGCAGATTCTATCACCTAAATATCCCTGGGATCCATCTGCTTTTCTCAAAGCTGTCATTACTTCTGGTCTGGAGTACTTCCTAACCAGTCCTCCCATGTCCACTTCTGTCCTCCCTGGTGGCTCAGTGGTAAAGAATCCACCTGCTAATGCAGGAGACGCAGGTCGATTCCTGGATTGGGAAGATCCTCTGAAGAAGACAATAGCATCCCACTCCAGTATTCTTGCCTGGAGAATCCCATGGACAGAGGAGCCTGACAGGCTGCAGTCCATGGGGTCGCAAAGAGTCAGACACGACTTAGTGACTAAACAACAGCCTCCACACAAAGCAGAGTGAGCTCTGAAAAACAAACCTGAACAGTTGCTTCTGGAATAGAATCCTAAATCCAAAGACCTTGCATAAATCAGCCTCTACCCGGTATCATCCCATCTTCATTCCCTACATCCCAGTCACACTGGCTGGTATTCTGTTCCACTAAATGCCTTTCTGCCTCAGAGCTGGCACACAGGCTGTTCTCCCTGCTTGCAACCCTCTTCCATTTCCCACCTTGCTAACCCTAGGTGTTTCTTCCTCACAGCGACCTTGTCTGATTTCTTGATGTAGGTCAAGACTTTCTGTTAAATCTTCTCTTAGCACCAGGCCTATTTCAGAGCGCTTATTACAACAGTAATGTTAACATTATGGATGTAATTGGCTGGCTGGCTGCTAGATTGTAAGCTCACAAGGGCAGATAGTGTGTCCATCTTGTTCACTGCTGTATTCCCAGTGTTGGGCACACAGTTGCTGCGCAATAAATTTTGATGAATGAACCCAAATGTTAAGTGAATTCCTCTGCCTGTAATAACTAGTGAATGGATGCTGTATCCTGGGGGGCAGGATGGGACCAAGAAATAGGGTGTCTGGATCCTGTACTGTAATCTCCATCCACTGGTTTCTTTCCTTGCTCACCACAGATCCAAGACCAAAAGTTACTCCACAGAAGTTCTTCCCCTCACGGCGATTTTTTGGGGCAGTCGACCTGTCTTTTCTCTATATGGCCACCAGGTGGCTGTAGTCACCTATAGAGTGAAGGGAGAGGGGCCTGGACAAGGAAAAACACTTTCAACTTCTCAACAGGTTAGGATTAAGGTAGCTGGCAGAAATGCATAGGTTAGAAGGAAAGGATCAGAAAAAAAGAGAAAACAACATGGCCACTATTCTGTTCGCATTAGGTTTATTCCTGTTTTTAATATTTTTCATAAGCACATGCCAGAAAACGAGTGTAGTTTGAGAAATAAAACTCATGAGATAGGCCACGAAGGGGGTCTGATTACAGGAGTGGGTGTGTACAGGGTGAGGCACAGAACTATGGAAGGGATGAAGAGCACAAATTTTTCAGATCATAGAATATGTTCATTTATTCTTAGTGGTTTTTGTTTTGTTTGTATAAAGCTTTCTACTGGGTACTACCTTGGTTCTCTAGATATCCAAGCCTGGATATTTGCATGAAGAGTATATAAATAATGCCGGTTCCTAAAACCTAGATTCTAAATAGAACATCAGTGTAGGCTTCAGGTCCTGTGGTGGCCTCTCATTTTGGAGGGAGGTGGGGTGGGGGTGGTATATTGAAAGAACAGTTCCCTATCCTAAGTAGATCACTGCAGCTTCAAAGAATTCACCTGGCGAATATTTCCCACAAGCCTCAGTCACTAGATGCACATATTGTTAGGGGTCGTAAAAAAGGTGTATGTTCTTTGCAGGAAGTTTGCTCTCTCAATGGGCTACAACATGCACACATGAAAAGGTAAATGAATGGTAAAGGACAAAATTAGGGACAGAAAAAGTTTCCACCTTTATGGCAAATCACAATTAGCCTGGGCCTGCAGAAATGATTTCTAAATATTGTGTATGTGTGTTTAATTCTGCATGTGCAGAGATGGAGATGTGTATTATTTTGGAGAAAAGTGCTATAATTTCCATCTGAGTCTCAAAATGGCCCAGCCCCTGTCCCTGAAATAGTACACACATAAGCACAATCATAAAGACCCCAAAAGTAAAATATCAAAGGTGACAATACAATGTGGTCCCAGGATTCCTGTCACCTGCCTCAATGGTCTACTTCAACCTAATACAAGACAGTCTTTGAAACAAGATAGTAATAGGCCACGCTGAGTGGCATTACCTCCCTGCATGACATAGGCTGCTGTTCCAGTCACCTGCTGTTGCTTAAAACCATCCCCAAACTTAAGTGGCTTCAAACAACCACCATCATTTATTTTGCTGAGTCTGTAATTTGGGCAGGGTTCAGTGGAGACAGCTCGTTTTCACTCCATAAGGTGTCAACTGGGTAGATTACTGGAAGCTGGAGAATTCACTTTCAAAATGGCTCACTTGCAAACAGCTGGAAAGTTGATGCTATCTATGGGCTCTTCTCCATGAGGGCCCCTTCTCAGCTTGGGCTTCCTCAAGGCATGGTAGCTGGGCTCCAAGAGCAAGTCTCCCAAGAGAACCAGGAGGAAGCTCAAGCACTTTTTATAACCTCACCTCAAATTCATGGGGAAGGAACTAGGCCTCACTTCTCAGTGGGAAGTGTCAAAGTCACACTGTAATAAAAACATGTTGGATATGAGTTATTATTGTGGCCATTTTTGGAAAATACAACTGACCACAGATGCCCTGGAGGCAAAAGAAGGGACATCCAGTCAGTCTTGGGTAGCAGTAGGGTGTTGAGTCTTTCTGAAAACCAGAGTTGGAATCCTGGCCCCAACATCATTTCTTCATTAACCCAATACTGAGCATCTGCTAATATATCAGGCACAATACTAGACTCTGTGAATACACTAAATAGTAAGACATAACTTCTGCCCTAAAGGAGCTTACAAGATAGTGGGAGATTCATAAAAGTTTGTGAACCTCTTAACCGGTCATCTTGCTTCCACTTGTACAAAGCGGCCAAGGGAAGTATTTTGTTTGTGTTTGTTTTTTACTGGCATATAATTGGTGCTTTTGAACTGTGGTGTTGGAGAAGACTCTTGAGAGTCCCTTGGACTGCAGGGAGATCCAACTAGTCCATCCTAAAGGAAATCAGTCCAAAATATTCATTGGAAGGACTGATATTGAAGCTGAAACTCCAATACTTCGGCCACCTGATGCGAAGAGCTGACTCATTTGAAAAGACCCTGATGCTGGGAAAGATTGAAGGTGGGAGAAGGGGACAACAGAGGATGAGATGGTTGGATGGCATCACCGACTCAATGGGCATGAGTTTGAGTAAACTCCGGGAGTTGGTGGTGGACAGGGAGGCCTTGCGTGCTGCACTCCATGGAGTCGCAAAGAGTCAGACACGACTGAGCAACTGAACTGAACTGATTAAAATGTGTGTCAGTTTCAGGTGTACAGCCAAGTGGATCAGTTACACATATACATATATCCACTCTTTACATTCTTTTCCCATATAGGTCATTACAGAATACTGAGTAGAGTTCCCTGTGCTACACAGTAGGTCCTTGGGGGAAGCTTTTAAAGTTCCCCTGTTTAAAGTCTTCAAAGGCTTTAAACATAGGACAGACACCCTTACTATTGTCCTCAAGGCCCTGCATGATCTGGCTCTTCCAGACTCTTCTTTTAATTTTACATCTATCTTATTGAAGTATAGTTGATTTACAATATTGTGTTAATTTCTACTACACAGCAAGTGATTCAGTTATATACACACAGAGACCCTATGGACTGTAGTCCACCAGGTTCCTCTGTCCATGGGATTCTCCAGGCAAGAATACTGGAGTGGGTTGCCATACTCTCCTCCAGATCTTCCTGAGGGATCGAACCCACGTCTCTTATGTCTCCTGCATTGGCAAGCAGGTTCTTTACCACTAGTGCCACTTGCTGCTGCTGCTGCTGCTAAGTCACTTCAGTCGTGTCCAACTCTGTGTCACCCCACAGACAGCAGCCCAACAGGCTCCTCTGTCCCTGGGATTCTCCAGGCAAGAATACTGGAGTGGGTTGCCATTTCCTTCTCCAATGCATGAAAGTGAAAAGTGAAAGTGAAGTTGCTCAGTCGTGTTCGACTCTTTGTGACCCCATGGACTGCAGCCTACCAGGCTTCTCCGTCCATGGGATTTTCCAGGCAAGAGTACTGGAGTGGGGTGCCATTGCCTTCTCCAAGTGCCACTTGGGAAGCCCCATATACAGATCTATATATGTGTGTGTGTATGTTCTTTTTCACTTTTTCCATTATGGTTTATTACAGGATACTGAACATAGTTCCCTGCACTATACAGTAGGACCTTGTTCTCTGTCCATCCCATATATAATAGTTTGCATCTGCTAATCTGAAACACCCAATCCATCCCTCCCCTACCCCACTTCCCCCAGGCTCCTCTTTATCAGTTTCTGACACTCCTCCAAGCTCCATTCTGCCAGGGCCTTCTAACATGCTGTTTCTCTGCATGAACACCACCCTCCACTCATCACTTGGCCAACAGCTGCCCTTAAAGTCTTTGCTTAAATGTCACTTTTTCAGAGAAGTCTTCCTTGGTCCCTTCAATTATGTCTCTTTCATCACACCCTCTCAGGTTGCCATGAAACATCACAATTACATCATAATTACAATAAAAATATCTACTGTAATTTGTTCTTTAATTTCCATATTCCTCCCTTTTTAGAGTATAAGCTCCAGGGGAACAGAGACATGGTCAATATCCAGCACCCAGCCCCATGCTCAACCCAGAGCAGTTACTCAACATTCATAAAGTGAACACATATAATGTTACAAATACTACAAAAGGGCTAAGTATGAAATGCTTTAGGAGTATCTAATCCCAGTCTGGGGAGATCAGGGAAGGCTTTTTGGAGAAGCATCATCTCCAGCTGAGACTGGAAGGACAACGAGGAGGTAGCCAAGTGAAGAGGTGAGAGGGTGGGAGGAAGAATAGACAGCACAGAGTGCATAGTTTAGAGGTGAGGTTGTGTGGAGAGCTCAGAGGCAGAAGGAAGTGCAGAACTGTAAACCAACAGCAGACCAACACGAGATGAGAGGCCTGAGGAGGTGGGCAATAAGAGGCGTTGAGGCCGGAACAGGTCCTCTGAGACTCTGTAAACCAGGTTTTTGTTTTTCTTAATTGAGATATGGTTTTCACATACTATAAAATTCACCCTTTTAAAGCATACAAGTTGGAGTTAAGGGTTTTATAAGGAGACTGTCATGGTCAGAATTGCATTTTTGAAAAGGTGACCTGACTACAATGTCAACAGAGAATGGATGGGAGGGGAGAAAAAGAACAAAGTGGAGACAGGGAGACGGTGCCATTACAGCAGTCCAGGGAAGAGAGGAAACGTGGCTGGCATGAAGTTCGTGGCAGTGGAGGTCAGAGAAGATGAACTGAAGTTAAGAGAGAATTGCACAACCCAGTATTCTTTTGGGAAGGGTCTGAGGCAGAAGGAGGAGTCAAGGATGACACCCAAGTTTCTGGCCTGGGTGACCAAGGGGATGATGCGTCCACTGACAGAGGAGGGAAATGATTGGAAGGAGAGTTTCATGGGGAAGAAAGATGATGCATTTTTAGTTAGCTGTCTGAAGTAACTCTGGAGCATGGAAACAACAGATGTCCAGATCTTACCAGGTATGTGGTATGAGATCCTGAATAGAGTTAAATTATCAGCAGTAACTATTACCAAAGTCAAAGATGAGATCACTTCAAGAATAAAGTGTGATCTATATGGAAGGCCTGGGAGGAACAGTATCTAAGGGAGAGGATGAGAAGGAAACTCAGAAGGATGAGCCAAAGTGGTAAGAGAGACCCTGGAAAATGGTGCTGATGAAGCCAAAGAGAGTATTTGAGAGGAGAGAACAGTCAACAGTGTGAAACATCACACAGTCAAGTAAGGTGAGGACTTAAGCGTCCACATATTTAGCAACAGCAAAACAGTGGTGCCTTAGAGAAGATGGTAGATGGATGAGGCATGAATGAGGTCTTCACAGAAGAAATCCAGCTGTGGAGGAAGGAGCTTTCTGGCTTCGTAACTACACACAGAATATCCTTCTTTTAGGTTCCATTTCTTCAATCACAAAATATGAACAAAAGAAGTAGAGATTCACTAAGGACAACAGGCATAAACCAGGTAATGGTCACTTAAAAAGAAGTTACCTTATACTGTTGTTGAGAAGATTAGATATGATAAGGTATGGGGAAATGCCTAGCAGTATAAAAGGTCCTCGGGACAGACACTCAGGATTTTTTGTTTTCTTTCCCTTTCCTTATTTGATCCATCCCTTATTTACTAATGAATGCTTTCCTTGGGATTTCCTGAGATTCGACATTATTTAGCATCCAGGTAACATCTGTCATGATTGGAAAATTAGTAGACCATGTCTGTGACTAACTGGTTTCCAACCTAACAACAGTATTTGTGCCTCCATTAGGAGACCTGAGCATAGTAAAATGTGGTTTGCTTCACATGACACCAGAACTGAGCTTATCTAAATAAAGCAGAGGAAAGTGAGGAAATGGAGCCAACTGTTGGAAACAGGAATGATTAAAGTCAACCCTTTGCTCCTTCAGTTTAAGGTGCTGCTCATAAGGTAGGTTGTGAAGCCTCGCACCTTACAAGCATCTTAAGTGGATCTCTCTGAAGTGAGAAATGGCTAGTAGTACATGTGATTGTTTAGAACACTAGCTACCTATTAACAAGTGCCTTATAGCCAGCGCTTTATCTAAGTTAGCTCACTGATCTTCGCTGTAGCCCGGTGAAGCAGGCACTCATATCCCTGCTTGACTGATAAGGGAGCTGAGACACGTGGGATAAGCTGCTTCCCCAGGGTCGCTGTTAGTAAGTGGCAAAACTTAATTTCAGATGCTACCTGAACCCAGAGCTCAAACTCTTCCTTACTTGGCTATGGAACACCTATTAGGAGTTACACAGTTTTGGAACATGGCTTTTTTTAAAAAATTAATTTTAATTTATTAATCATATCCAGTTTACTCTGAAATTAAAAGTTACTCTTCCTATCCAGACAGCTAGGTGGTGAAAGGGCCCATGAGCAGGCAAAGGGGCAGGAGGACAGCTTGGGGCTCTGCAGGAAAGGTGTCAGGGCGGTTCTGCTGAACAGCCAGGGCTTAACAACGGATGGAAAGTGAGGCATCCTGGCTGGCCAGTCAACAAGAAACTATTCAGAAATTGTTAAAAAGGCATTGTGAAAGGGGAAAAGATGTTTAGTTTTTGCCATTTTGTATAGAACTGTTATATTCCGTTTCCATCAGAGTGATCAATCAAAGCATGTCTAAAAGAAAACAGAAGCAAATTCTCCAGCAGTCCAGTGGTTGGAACTCTGTGCTTTCACTGCCGAGGGAGCAGGTTTGATCCCTTGATGAGGGACTAAGATCCTGCAAGTGGCGCAGCAAGGTCAGAAACTGGGAGAAGAAGACAAAGATAAAAGTTTGGAGATAAATCTCCCCTTTTTTTTTTTCTGCCGGGAGTGCAGAGTCCCAACCACTAGACTGCCAGGGAAGTCCCTTCCTTTTCTTCCAAGGTATCCCCTTTGCTCAATGAAGAGCAAAGAAAAGGTTTTAGGTAAAAGGCAGCAATAGAAGGATGAGCAGATGTGGGATCCCAGACTCACACAGATCATAAAAGCTCTTTCAAGAAGCGGGTGTTCAAGAACTCAGAAATTTCCTCTTGATTTAGTAACCAGGTTGTTGGTTATCTTATGAAAGCAGTTTTCAAAGAGAGGCTGGGCAGAGGGCTGGAAAATAAGCGGGCAAGTAAGGTAGACCATTTGAGTGTAGAGAATTCTTTCAGGAAGTGTGGCTATGAGTGGGCATAGCAGTGAGGTAGGGTGGCAGCTAAAGGGTCCAGAGTGTCTCTTTTAAAGTCAGGGAGATTTGAATACATTTAAATGTGGTTGGGGGGAACTTCTGTGGTGGTCCAATGGCCCAGCCTCTGTATGCCCAATGCAGGGGGCTGGGTTTAATCCCTGGTCAGATAACTAGATCCCGCATGCCACAACTGAGACCCAGCACAGCCAAATAATAAATATTTTAAAAACCTATATTGTTACGAGAAAGAAAATAAATATTGTTGGCAAGGAGCAAGTAGAATGGGAGACAAAGGAGTTAGGGGATCACTGTTAATCATTACAGCTGGGAAGGTGGCAAGGCTGGGAGCCCAAGTGTAGATATTAGCTTTGGACAAAACAGGAAGGAGGAAAGGATGAATATGAATACAGTTAAATATGTAGTTTTAGTGTCAGTATTTCAAGGGAGTTCTCATCTGATGATCTGTCTCCCAGAAGTATATGAGGACATCGTGGTGCTGATTAGGACAAAATGGAAGAATAAAGGTTTTTCAGGGTCTCATGGGTCCAAGAATAGTGAATAAAAGAGAGAGGTGGAAGGATAGAAAGCTGCAGCCAAAGTAAGAGGCTTGAATTTAATATTTCAGAAGAAGTACTATTTTTTTCAGAAGAGGTAAGAATTTACTAGTTCCTAGAGGTGGGAGAGCTAAGTGGAATGACGAGAAAGATCTCTAGATAGGGTATCAAGGGCAGGATGGAGCCAGGGGTGAGTCTTCAACAAAGGCGGAAAGCAGATGACAGCCAGGGAGAGAAGTGGAGGGGTCTTAACAGTCCGACTACTGGAGCCTTAAAGAAATAGGGGCTTTTCACAGAAGATGGGTGAATCTGGAAACAACCTTGGAGAAAAAGAATTAGATTCCTTCAGATACAAGGTCTGTGTTGCTGTTCAGTCACTAAGTCATGTCCAACTCTCTGTGACCCCATGGACTGCAGCACGCCAGGCTTCCCTGTCCTTCACTATCTCCTAGAGTTTGCTCATACTCATGTCCATTGAGTCAGTGATGTACAATGTCTGAACCCAGGTTTATTTTCCATATTACTGTGTTTTAAACTAACTTTTTGGGACTACAAAACTTTATGAATAAATGTTTGATACTATCTCCTATTCTCTTTCCATATATTTTTAAAATTAATTTTTAAAACAAATTAAAAAAATTTTTTCTGTAACACATATAGAATATGTGTTGTTTACAGAAAATTCCAGGTAGAGAAACATAAAGATATAAAACAAAAATCCCTTATTCCTATCGCTCAGCAGAAATGAGTATTAACATCTTAACCACTTCCTTCTAATATTTTCCTACATCGTCATGACTATACTACATACATGACTTTATATTGTTTTATGCAATTAACATTAGATCATAAGCATTTGCTCATGTAATCCTGTCATTGTGACAAAAGGTCAAAAATTAGTAAATCTAAGTGAAAAGTAAATGGATTTTCATTGTACTCCAACTTTTCTATTGGTTTGAAGTTTTTCAAAATTAAGAAGTTACAGGTGGGAGGAGGGATAAATCAGGAATTTGGGATTAACAGATACATAGTACTATATATAAAACAGATAAACAAGGACCTACTGTATATAGCACAGGGAACTATATTCAATATCTTATAATAATAACCTATAATGGAAAATAATCTGAAAAAGAATATATATATATTTATAATTGAATCACTTTGCTATACACCTGAATGTAGACTTTTTGTTTACATATTTTGTGGGATCTTAGTTCCCCATCCAAGGATCGAACTGGTGCCCCCAACGTTGGAAACTTGGGAGTCTTAACTACTGGACTGCCAGCCAAGTTCTTACTGTATACCTGAAAACATTGTAAATCAACAGTCTTAAATTATTAAATTAAATTTAAATCTTAAATCTTAAATTAAAAAGAAAAAAAGTTACAGGTGGGAATGGAACTAATCATAGAGAAAAAGCAAGTGAATGATAACATAAAATTCAGGATCCTGGTAGGGTAGAGTAAGAAAGGAAGACCACTATGAGGCTTTGAAGATATTACTAACATGGACTTCTCTGGTGGTTCGGTGGTTAAAAATCCACCTTCCAATGCAGGAGACCTGGGGTTTGGTCAGGGAACTTAGATTCCCACATGCTGTGGGGCAACTAAGCCTGTGAGCCTCAACTACTGAGCACGTGCCCCAGTGAAAGATCCCACATGCTGCAACTAAGACCCAACACAGCTAAATAAATAAATACACAAATATTTTAAAAATAAAGACATTACTAATGCTATATTTATTAAACTAATACTGGATACCTGTGTTCATTTTAACATTCTCTGTGGCTATATATGTTATACATACTCTTTTGAACCTGTGAAATAGTTCTAATACATACATTTTTTAAATTAAAAACCTCCTATCATGAACTTACTACTCTAGATAGATGAGGTCCACATACTACTTGCTAAATACTTTCTTACTCAACTTAAAACTGCTCTTCCTCCTCTCTGCCATATAAATCTTAGTTATCTTTTGGGGCCTATTTCAAGTACAATTACATCTGAAAATCCTTCAGTGATTCCCCCTTCCCTCCCTAAGAGCTCTTTTCTCTGAACTTTATTTTTACTACCACATATCCTTAATTAACTTTTTTGTGTGTTTATGTCTGACCTCAAATGTTTCTCTTCCATCCTCCTAACTAATCCCTTGGTCACTAAACTTTTTCAAGTTGCTTTAAAAGATGCACAATGAAAAAATGTTTCCCTTCCCAGGGGGGTAATGACTACAGTTTCTTGTGTATTTCTCTAGGAATATTCTATGAAAATTCACATTTTTTCCCCTTTCATCAAGGGTACCGTATTGTATATGCTCTTCTATAACTTTCTTTTCTACTGTTAATATTTTAGTTAGTTTTTAAACTAGAATCTCACTGTTGTTCTCAAAAGTCTAACTACATTACACATACAGATTATACTTTTGTTTCCATACTTTTCTCTTTAAAGAGATGAGTGAGAAATGATTTCTTTAGAGAAATCACACTACTTTCTGTCCCATTTGGCTTCATTTGTTAATGTAATCATTGAAAGTGAAAGTGTTAGTCTCTTAGTCGGGTCGGACTCTGCAATCCCATGGACTGTAGCCCGACAAGCTCTTCTATCCATAGAATTCTCCAGGCAAGAATACTGGAGTGTGTTGCCATTAGGCTACATAAATTTGTTTACACAAGTAACAAATGATACGTTCTCATTGTAAAAATTCAAAATTATAAATAAAGCTAAATATCTTGACTATTATTTCCTAAAAGTAACCACTGAGACAAATTTGGTATGTACATGTCCAGAATTTTTTAAAGGAATTTATATACATGTAAATGTATTTGTTGAAACATATAGTGTTTTTAGTTTCTTTGAACATAAATTAAATGATATCATAATGTTTATATTGTTTTACAGCATGCTTTTTTCCATTCAACAATACAGTAAGGAATCTTACTATGTAGATGTAACTCATTTTTCTTGATTGCTGTGTAGTTATTCGTTACTGTTGGAGATTTTGAGTGTTTCCAATTGTTTGCTACTACAAACAGTGTTGTAATGAACATCTTTGTACATTTCATCTCATGCACAAGTGTAATAATGGTTGTTTCTCTAGGGTAGATGATAAGAGGTGGAACTCTGTATCAGAAAACATGTTAGGTTTAGTAATGTACTTACAATTAAACTGGCCATTGCCAGTTCTGTAGTAGAGCTGTTAAACAGATAATAAGGTAATAATTGTGACCATTAATTCTACATATTAGTTCCTTTAAAAAACCCCTAAAATATCCATTGACTTAGAAGTCATTTAGTAGACAGAAAAGAGAACAGCATACTAGAAATCTTAAGATACAGGTTCAAGTTCTGCTTCTGTCCCTAACAACTCATTTGATCTTGGGCAATCCTTTCACCATCTGGGCCCATTTCTGTACCTATAAAATTCAAGTGCTGTTTCCTAAAACATAGTACTTATACCACTGTAGCATGCAGGTTGCTTTTATTTTTATGGACTTTTTAATGATTATTTGTATTTTAAAATAAATTGAGAAAATTATAATAACCCATCAAATCAAGGATTTATGGGATTATTTATTAATATAAAATTTACATTTTAAAGACCATTTGTTTTAAGTTAAAGAAAAGTGAATTGACTTCAAAACAGTATGCATATAACAGTATAGATAGCATCTAAATATGACAAGTCATGACTATGATGTATGAAGAACTGAGCTTTCTTTCTTCACGAAATCAAGAAGAGGTTAGATTAAAGCAGTAGATCCCAGACTTTTAGATTACAGTGACCAGTAAAACATTAAAAAAAAATGTTAGTGATCAACATGGAATTGTTTTTTATTATGCTAAATAATGACATTAAGAGCAACAAAACCCAAACCATTATCCATCCATATATAGCCATTACCATTATCTCATAGAAAGATATTAAAAATATTTTGTAACTATAAAAGCAGTACCTGTATGCTGAAAATTTTTCAAGTTGTACAGAAGTATAAAAATTCATTTCCTTTCTCTTCTTCTCTCTCTGTAAAGTCTTTCATGGACATCCTTCCACACAGATCTACCTCATTTTTAGAAAAGACATTTTAAATAAATATACTGTTAAATATATTAGCATGTATAGATATATACATATATATTATAGATTTTTTACATATAAATATGGCATATTACCTATTTTATACAAATATAATAAATATATAATCACAGAACAAAGGACAGGGCTTCCCAGGAAAGGACCACTGGCAATCTTACTTAGCCATTTGGGAAACACTGGTTTGGATGACCTTCTATCTTTAAAATTCCATGGTTAAGCCTAGAAAATCCTCAGCATTTACATGCCTTTCATTATTACCACTAACTTTTATATTTCAAAAGACAACTAGGAATTGCTTTAACATCTCGTTTGGTAGAAAAATCATAAGACTGCAAAGTGCTTTTTCACTCCTTTGATTTGCTTGCTGCGTGAGTTCATGCCTCTGCTCTATCAATCATTCTCATTGGTTTCCTACATCAGAGTTGTAACCTGGGCTCCATAGGTTTCAGGATCATATATGTGGTATTTTGTGTAGCTACTGTTTTTCTGGGGAAAGGGTTTATAACTTTCTATGATACAAAAAAGGTTAGCAACTATAGCTCTGGATGTTTCTAGCTTTTGCTTTAATCTTATTATTGGCTTCAGAATCCCTTACAATTTTTTTCTTGTTCTTTTTTTTTTTTGCACCATCAGTGGGCATGTAATTTCTGGTTTGCATTTCACAACTGCACTCCTGAGTTATTTGTTCTCACCTTAATGGTCTTTTAATTAAAAAAAAAATCTCTCCTACCAATTAGTCATATGGTATTTTAATTTTTTATTTTCTTTTTATTTTTTGAAGTACAGAAAGACAGAAAAAGGCAGAAAGTGGTGCCCACTCTGGAACTGACAGGCAGGGAGACAAGCAGCTAGAGACAGCAAGACACACAGGCACAAACAAAAGGACTAAGGACAGACAGAATGGACAGCTAAAAGACAATAAAGAGGAACCTGGAAACAGAAGAGATACAAGAACCGGACAGAGAAGAAGGATGGTAAAAAAACAGACAGGATGGCAAGGAGAGAAAGGATTACTGACACAGGCAGGCAAAATCACCAAGAGGAATGCAGACAGACAAACAGAAAGGGGGAGAGAGAAAGAAGGAATGCAGGCTGAGAAAGAAAAACAGTTAAGTACAAAAAAGAGATAAAGTGATAATACTGTTTTATACCACACATTGCTTTATAATTTATAAAGTGCTATCACATACATTACTGCAAGCAGACAGGGAGAATCCAGCAGACAGATGGGGTGATGGAGGGATACAAGCCAATCAGACAGAAGAGAGGGAGGTGGCCAACCAGAAAGAGGCTAGAATGGAGCCCAAGACCGTTAAGAGGAAAGAGAACCAAGAAAAGAGAAGTAATAGAGAAAGAGGGAAAAAGAAGAGAGAAACAGAGGCTGAAACAGTTAAATTCAGGAATACAGGCAGTGAAAAAGCAGAAATGAAAGAATAGTACACTGTGTGTAAAAGTTTTAGCATCATTTTTCTGAAGAGACCTGGATACAGGCTATTGTCTCTGCTTACCCCAAGGAGTTATAACATCTCTAAGGTGACATGTGAGAGGAGTCAGAAGGAAGGATGAAAAAGGGAGAAAGTTTTAACAAGAAGCAAAATCTTTTAGACTAGGAGGAAGACAAACTTCTTGAACAGGTCTAGATCAACAGCCTAAGGGTGCTGCTGAGCCTAAAAGGATCTAGATTCATATTCCTTTAAAGAATTCATATAGACTAGGGCAAAGAAGAATGGGACCCTGTCTACTCCATGTGCATGTGAGCTCAGCTTACAAACCATCTGTACTTGTTAACTGTTCCTATATTTATAAGATATTTTTCAGTACCACCAATGGTTTCACCAGCAGTGCTGTGCAGTCATCAGGATAATTCATGACGCAGAGCAGAATAGGATATTAGGAGACAGCAGGCCCTTCCTAAACACACCTCAGGTTCTGGTAGTAAAAGCATGTAACTAGCAAGCAGTCAATCAAAAAGACAAGTGCCATAAAACAGAATCAAAAAGACAAGTAAGGAATGACAAGCCCAGTGAGGTAGGAGGGAGTACTGACAGACTGACAGGAAGAAGCAACCAGCAAAACTGGGAGAGATAAGGAAGGAAGAGTACAGCAAAAAGCAAGCAGACATATATGTATAGATTCCTCTCTCAAACAAGATCCAAGGAATGCACACTGACTATCTCTGAGGAGAGGAAGAAGGGGATAGGAGGGAGGCTTATGCTTACTCTTACACAAAATACTTTTAGTTCTATAAAAAATTTGTACTGTGTGTATATGTGTGTATACGCATGTGTTCAGTCGTGTCTGACTCTCTGCGACCCCATAGACTGTAGCCCGCCAGGCTCCTCTGTTCATGGAATTTTCCAGGCAAGAATATTGGAGTCGGTTGCCATTACCTATTCCAGGGGATCTTTCCCACCTAGGGATCGAACCCGCATCTCCTGTGCCTCCTGCATCAGCACCACTGCGGGATTCTTTACCACTGCTTCATTTGGGACGCCCTATTGTATGCACTATCTATTTAAAAGTTGATAGAAAAAAAAAGAAGAAAAAAAGGCAAGCAGAGATGTGGACAGCGAGAGCCAGCCAGGTAGACAGAAAACAGAAAAAGAAAAAGACAAGGAGAGACTGGGAAAATGGCAAAAAAGATTGAGGCAGGCAGATTATGTGAGGAACCAGAGATATAAAAAGAAAAAGAATTGAAACAGAGGCAAGCAGTGAAAGAAGGCAGGGTAAGGGATATGGCAAGAAGGCAGGTTTTGGGGCAAGGGGGTCACTGACAGGTCTGTGGTAGTGAGACCATAAACATTGATGGGATGTTGGGATAGGGGAAGCCTAGGGAGAAAAAGCTGATAAACAGACACACTGAAAAGATAAAAGCATTAAATAGTGGGAGAGCAGCAAAAAAGTGGGGTAGACAAGCAGAAGACAAACATGAAGGGAGGCAAGGAGATAGTGTGAACTAAATAGGCATAAAGAAGAGAAGGAACAAATAGAAGGGCAAGATAAGAGGCAAACCAAGACAAGGAACCATGGTAGGGCCTGGAAGGTAGACAAACCAAGAGAAGGAGACTAAAAAAGTGATAGAGACAGGCAGGCGGGGAGACAGATGGCTAGAGAGAGAGTGGTGGGCAAACAGCCAGAGAAGCAGACAGACAACCAGAGAGAGAAAGAGGCTGCCAGCCAGTCAGGGAGGAGCAGACAGGCAGGCAGGCAGACACCATAATAGGAGCAAGCAGGTAGGGAGGCAGGGGGAAACAAGGAGAGAAGAAGAAAAATCAAGAGGTCAGCAGGGAGAGAAAAGAGAACAGGAGATGCAGGCAGGCAGAGGAGGAGTTGGACAAGAGGGAGAATCAGGCAAATGAACAGATCCATATGCAAAGCACACTCAAGAGAATGATGAATGTGTGTACAGGGATGCACATGGCCACCTTTAGCCACCCACACCTGCAGCATGGTTCATGTGGCAGGCAGACAGAGGCGCTCAGCACAGAGGGAGAGGGCATACAGGCAGAGAGACTGCGGCGTACCATGATGTGCAGGGCTGCCCACGTGCACGTGGGGACACTCTTCCCAGACACATGCAGAGGGGCCAGAAAGAGGGGGAGTCAGGCACACATGAGGAAGAGGCATACGCAGTCAAGAGCCGGGAAGACAGACGTAAACAGAAAGAAGACAACGATGGAAAGTCACTTAGAGGTGACAGGGCCTGAGCGTCAAGGGATGAGAAAGTCTCGGTGAAAAACACACACACATACACGGAAGCCCATATACAGAAAGGAGGGGATACACAGATGGACTAGTACAGAGGGTCTGAGAATGGAGACTTAACGAAATCAAATGGAAGAGAAATAAAGGAGTTACACTCAGTACAGGAATGAGTACACTCAGTACAGGCAGGAGAATTCCAAAGTTCAGGTTAAGAAGAAGATGGAAATCAATGCTCAATAAAGTGCATTAGCTGGGGATGAAGAGTGGCACATCAATAAAGAATATTTAAGTCTTGTAAGTAAAAATATGCCTGTCACTATTATTTTCTGGTTGCTGCCTACCCACCCCTTCCTCTTAACGTGTTTCCAAACCCTGCAGGGCCTGCTGAGTGGCTGGCAGCTATACTCAAGAGATAGAGAAACAATCCAGCAGAGAAATGATTCCACAGGCATGTGTGGGGAAGCAAGGGAAAGGTCAAAGTGAGATCAAAAATATGGGAGGAAACTGGAGTAGTAAGAAAAAGGATGACAAGAATGAAACAGCATTGAACTGAGCTATCTGCCCTCCTTCCTCTGCAAGCACTGCTCAACTGGCAACATTTATTTCATGACTACTATGACCAAATCTCTGGATAAGAAAGCTACTTTTGGACTCCTTTTCAATCTTCCATTTGATTCCTGGTATCAATTTAAAGATAAACATTAGCATATAGTGGGAAACCGTAGGTCAGAAAGTCAAATGAAAAATGGGAATGTAACCCCCTACCTCTTTTTTTCAGTCCCAGTTACTTTTCTGTTTCTTGGTACCTCAGTTTCTTCCACTTTATCAGTGTTGGAGATCATGGAGGAAGAGAAATATACTGAAATGGGAGAAAAGAGAAAATAATTTCACAATCTTCAGACTTAACTCTTTCTCCTTTATTCTAAAAATCTGCTCTATTTACCCCTAAATTAATTTCCCAAGTCTGATGAATTTTATATTCAAGTAATTGGAGGAGGGTAGGACGAGGTAAAGGAGAACCGAGTGAGGATAAAATTTACAATTATAAATCACTGAAAAGGCTGGGCAAAGGGGAGAATCAAACATGGACTCCTTTGAAAAAAACTCAATCATCGTATCTATTCATATCTCTCCCCCAAAAGTCACTAGGATTTCTATCACTTTTTTAAAGAAAGAAAGAAAAAAAATCCAGTACCGCTTCTCACTTAAAAGATACCTACACAATTAAATGCGTTTTGACTTTAATGAGGTATGTAGAAACAGAGTTATATATAAACATATATTTCATCTTTTTCCTTTTCAATGCCTGAAGGGGGAAAAAAAAACCTTCACATCAAACCACTCCCTTCTGAAGTATTCAGAAAAAAAAAAAAAAAAAAAGCTTTTCTTTAAGAGAAGGGAGGTGGGGAGGAAGAGACTAGTAAAGAAAAGAAAAAAATTAAATCTAGTTGGACTAGTATCTAACTAGTTAACCTTTAACAATTTATGCTGATGTCAGACTGAGCATGAGTACTGATTAATGCCCCCCCCTCAAATATTTTTTCATAAGGGGGGAGTTAGTCACAGCAGCCATTTTTGTTTTATGCAGAAATCCTTCATGCCCCCCCCCAACACGCACACACACTCACTCACACACACACACACTCAGTACACAAGGAAAATATCTCTATTAATCTGTGCACTAATCAGTTATGAAAAAAGGGAGAAATTTGTGGGTTTCTGGGTAGAGGCTTGGAGATGGGGGTATAACAGGGAGGAGAATGGGGGGGTGAAAAATGAAATATTAAGCCAGCCATTTTGTTTTAAAAGGGGATTTTTTCCCCCTCTCCCTTTCTTCATGGAGGGGGTGGCGGTGCTGGAGGGGGGGTTGTTTTAAAAATAATTTCCAGGCGGCCATCTTAGTGCCTCAGCTCTGAGAAATATTTCTGAGCGCCCCCCTCAGAATTTAAATATATTGAAAGCCACGGAGAGGGGGGTAGAGAGAAGTCGAAAACTTTTATATATATATATATTTTTTAATCCCTCTCTCTTGTTCTCTCGGGAGGAAGGAGAGAAGGAAAAAAAAAGTCCTCAATTTTTTTCCAAGAAAAATTTTTAGGGTGGTTTGGCCCCCCTCGTCAGACGGCGGCCCCGTGGGGGGGTTTCGGAGGGGGGTGGCCCGGGGGTTTGGGGGGCTGGGGGAGGCGGTGAGGAGGAGGACGAGGACGCCGCCGCCGAGGAGGAGGAGGAGGAGGAGGAGGAGGTGGTAGCGGTGGGGGAGGCGGGCGGGCGGTGGGTGGGGGGGTGGTGGGGGGGCCAGAGCCACAGGATGGCTTCCCCTCTGAGGGACGAGGAGGAGGAGGAGGAGGAGATGGTGGTGTCGGAGGAGGAAGACGAGGAGGAAGAAGAGGGCGACGAGGAGGAGGAGGAGGTGGAGGCAGCCGACGAGGACTACGAGGAGGACGACGACGAGGGAGTACTCGGGCGCGGGCCGGGCCACGACCGGGGCCGCGACCGCCACAGCCCCCCCGGCTGCCACCTCTTCCCGCCGCCGCCGCCGCCGCCGCCACTGCCCCCGCCGCCGCCGCCCCCGCCGCCAGGTAAGCGGCCGCCGACTCCCTCCCCCAGCCCGAGCTGGAGCCGCGGGCGCGCGAGGCCCGGGCGGGGGCCAGGCACCCACCGCGCGGCCGAGCCGAGGCGAATCCGGGGGGCGCGGGGCGCCTTCTCGGGCCCGTCGCCCCGCGGCGGTCCGAGCGGTCCGGGCGGGCGGCGGCGGCCGCCCGGCCAGGCCTCCTCCCCTCCCCCGCCGCACCCCTCCCCCGCCGCTGCCGCCGCCGCCGCCGCTGCTGCCGCCGCCCGGGCTGGAGAGCGCTGGGCGCGAGCTGCGCGCGCGGACCGGGCCACTCGGTCGCGGCTTTCGGGGGGAGGGGAGGAGGAGGAGGAGATTTTTTTTTTTTTTTACCCTCGGCGGGGAGGGGGTAGGCAGGAAACGGCCGAGGCGAAGCCAGGGCCCCCTCCCTGGCCGCGCGAGGGACCGCGGAGACCCTGGCGGCCGGACGGCGGCGTGGGGGAGGGGCGCGTGGGGGAGGGGCGGCCGCGCGGGCGCCCCTGGGGCTTCGGCCCCGGTGGGGTTGGACCGTGGGGAAGTGCGGTTTGCCTGTGAGGAACGGACCGCGGCCCTCACCACCCCACGTCAGGAGTTGGGAAGGCTGGGGAGGGCGGGTGTCCATCGGACCCCCCCCACCTGCGGGGACTTCGGTGCCCGCCAACTCTGGAGCGTGCGGTGGCACGTGGGGGAGGGGTCGTGTGAATGTTTGCGGGCGGCTGACGACTAGGGACAGGTGGTGGCCACACTCCATGCAGACCACTTCCTGGAATGAGACTGGCCCCGGCCCCCTCTCCCCTGCTCGTACTAGGGAGCGCAGCGACTGGAGATTGGGGAGCGAGAGGAGAGTGTCTGGGACACCAGATGCCCCCAACCCCACCCCCTTTATCTCTCCTCTGCTCTGGGCTCTTTTGTGTAAAGTGCGCTCCCCCCCACCCCATGACCCCGTCAGTCTGGGGTGGCCGAGCTGCCCAGCTGTGACTCTCACGTGGCTGCTATTCACTGTCACTCACTCTCCCGCTGAAACCACCCACACCCTGACCATGTCGGGGGGCGTGAACTGCCCACCCAGCTGTTCTGCAGCTTGACCGTCGCTCAGCACCCCTCCCCGAGGATGACAAGTCATCCGCACTGTCTAGGCAGTTCTGCCCCGCGGTGGAGGGGCCTGACCGCTGCCTCGGGTCGAGGGCCCAATAGTGGCCCCCCTCTGGCCACCCTCTAGAGTGTTCTGCTAGTGTTTTTCAGGATAGAGCATCTTTCGGGTGGTCACACCCCCCAGGCCTCTGGATGCCTTGCAGCACAAATGCATCAAACTTCAAAACGTCTAACATCATACTCTTTGTAAAACTGTCATATTGATCTGTGTGGCTTCTGTGGGAAATGTTCCTGTCTAGCGGAGACATCCTTTTGAGGGACCGAAGCGGGGGGGGGGGGGGGCGGGGGAGGACTTTCTTGGGGAGGAGGGGGCAGGGGGTATCTAATGGAAACAGGATAAAGTCCACTTCACCCCTTCCGGGCTTCTCCGAAAACGGGAAAAGTTTTTAAAAAGTTACCCCGAGAGAGCCCACTGATTTTGCAGAAGGGAAAAGGAATAAAGAACTGTGGGGAGGGGGTTACCTGAAAGACAGCAGAGGTGCTAAAGAGAAAGCAAGGATGTCAGGTTAAGTTAGGGCATGAGCAGTTCTCCCATATGTGTATTCCGAGCTTAGAATGTGGTATTTGGGGGCTTTTGATCCCGGATTTGGGTCTGTAAAGGGGAGTGCATGAAAGAATCTGAGGTCGCGATGGGTCTTTGTGTCAGTACTCCCTCCTCTTTTCCCTCTGCTTTCTAAGCATCGTCAAATGTTTTATCAATTGTATATCTGAAATGAAAACCCACCTTCTCTCTCTGGCAGGGCTATCTCCGTTTTAGCCCTCCAAGTCAAACGAGTGGCCCAGATACAGCCCCTCAGATGACTTTCTGAGTTAAAACTTAGGCAAAATATTTTTAGTCTGCCCATTATTTCTGTCTACATAAGTGTGGGCAAAATAATCCTCCTCTGAGGCAATTTGTTTGGGCTGCCCCCCCCCCGCCCCGTCTCTCTATCAGATGAACTGATAGGCTTTAGAGGTTCCTATTGTTTTTCATTCTGACGTCTTTGATTCTCACCATTTTGTTTTACATTCTTACCCAAGGCCAATTTTTTCCCTTCCCCCTCTCCAGTCTCCTTACATTGTTAAACGTTTAAAATAATAGCACTCGTGCTGATGGGGGAAGGGAGCAGGAAGCCCAAAACTCATTTCTTCGCCCTCCCCCTTCTGGCAAGTCTAGAGAAATAATATAACATAATATATAGATGTGATTCCTTGGGGGTGGGGGTGGGGAATGGTTGTGGGTGGTGCGGAAAATTCTGGTAGTTTCTTTGCAAAAGGTCTGAAAATACAAACCCACCCCCTGCATGCAATACGCATGTGCAGCAGACCTATTATGGTGGTTCGTTGTGGGGGAGGGAGGGGAATTGGAGAAAAAATAAATATATGTGTGAGAGATTGATGGTGAGATTAGAAGAAGAGAGGGGCGGGAGGCGAGGCTCTCGGCGAGGCTCCTCCCTCTCTCCGGCTCGCCAGGCCCCGCCCGGCCCCCTCGCCGCGCTCCTCCCTCACCGTCTTCCGAGATCTGAGCCGGGATGTGGGAGAGTCTGGGCGCCCGGCCAGCATTGAGTGGCTGGTGAGGCAGAGGTTGGGACTTAGATTTGCTTTCCTGCCCTCCCTCTCCTTTCCTCGCCGTCTACTTTGCGTCCCCGCACCACCGCCGTCTACCCAAGTTGGGGAACCTCCCGCTGGGGTGGGGAGTGGAGTAAACCGGCTGCGAGGTCCCAGGGCTGGTGTCCCCCCACCGCCCCCCAGCTGGCGGAGACCGAGGCCATTTCCCTGATCCTCAGCCAGTTGGCCTGCCCTTGCCACTGCCCCGGCAGCCTCCGTTTCCATGTTCATATTAGCGGGAGTCCCTGGGGTGAGGGAGCGCTGGCTGCGGGGCACGGCGTCTTACTGACTTCCTATTACGGTCCCCACTCTGTTTTCACACCCCGGGCTGCCTGCAGGCACCTCCCCCGGCCCCCCCTCCACAGCCCCCCAATTTTAGAATGCCGTCCTGCGCGAGAGGGCACAGGATGCCGGAGCTGTGAGGAGAAGTAGCTTTGAAGGAAGGAGGCGCCGCGATTCCGGGGCCCTGGAAACCGAGGCCTCCGGTGTAAATTGTGGCTAATTTTCCCTTGGCTGTTGTGGGGAGAGGGATTGTGTGTCTTAGAGCAAGGGGCTGGGCCCGGCCCAGGCTTTCCCCTCCTGCACTGCTGCCTCTGCCTGAGCAGGACAGGTCTGGCTGGTTAGTCGAGTGCTTGCTGGGGGAGGGAGGCCTCACACCAGGGCCTCAATTGTGTGTGGCATCCACTGTGTCTTCCTCCTGAAGTAGTTACTCTCTGAACCCTAAGCCTCCACAGTGTGGCAGGGGTCATGGAGAATGGGGAGCGGGGAGCGGGGACCTGGGGGCTGGGAAGAACCAGCCCCAGCCTCTCTGACGGACATCTGGAGAGAAAGCCAGGGACCTAGCCCTGTTAAAAGCACGTACAGACAATCCTCTGGGTTTGTGCTCATGAGTATGTGATGCTTGTACATTCAAGAATGCATATGAGGAGTGTGTCTATGCCTGTCCAGTGTCTTTGTGTGCGTCTCCTGTACTGTTTAAATATGAATGGGTTAGAATGCTTGAAACTACATTTGGAGGCAAGGGGTGAGACCCGGGGACAACGGGTAGGGCGCCTGAGTTCTCAAAGGGAACACGGATGTGGATGAAGATTTGAAGGCAGAATCGAGGCTGCTTGGGAGGAGGAGGAATGTTTAGGTAATTGTGGAGACCTTCTGTGGGGCTAGGGAGTGATGAAGGAGCCAGACACCAAGATCCTGTGGGCCAGAAGTGAACATGGCTGACTGAGGATTTCTTTTCCTCCAGGGCTATGCTGGGGTGACAGGAGTCTGGGTGATTATCTGAGGAAGTGTAAATAGAGGCCTCACTCCTCACAGAAAGGATGTCAGGGCCCCAGGGTGTTAGTGTGAGAGCCCAGGTGTCCACCTTTGGCTCTGCCTTCTCAGCATCTGGCTTAGGGAGCTGCCAGCTTGTGTCTCCCCACTCCAAGTGCTGGGGTCAGGCCAGGCCAGCAGCTGGGCATGGCTTCCCCAATTCCTGGGCAGGATGCCAGCTGGCTAAGTGAGGGGGAAGGCAGGAGGAGCCCTGGCGGCGACTAAAAGGACCTGCCACAGTCAGAGCCCATGGCCTAGAGCCTGGTCCCTTGTTAGTAGGAGGGGAGAGACAGGAGTGGTTTGGCTGCTCTCTCCTTCTGACCCCTGACCTCCCATTCAGAACCCAGGCATCCCAGAGTACTCCAAACATTCTCTGTTTGTGTCCAGCAAAGGGAGGCAAGGTTTGGAAGAGTTAATGCCGGATTTCCTAGAGAGCAGGAACCAAGGAGGTGAGGGAGGAAAAGGGCTGCAGAGACTGGGAGCCTAGAGGCTTAGGTTTTCTGTTGCTGTCTGCTCCAAAGATAAGGATGACATTCGACTGCTGCCTTCAGCATTGGGAGTGAAGAAGAGAAAGCGAGGACCCAAGAAACAGAAGGAGAACAAGCCAGGAAAGCCCCGGAAACGCAAGAAGCTTGTAAGTGTTACGCACACCTGTCTCTACAGTGAGGCTTGGAGACCCATCCCAGAGACCTGTGATTTCTCTGGGCCTGATTGCCATGGGGACCCTGAAGTCAAGGAGACCTGTCTCCATCTACCTGCCCCCACCCCTACCCCTGCTAGCCTGTATCTCCCAGGTCTGGGACCCTAACCTTGCTCACTACATCCTAGTGAAGAGCCCAGTTGTTGACTTTACTTGCCCTGCAGCACAGAGAAGCTGTTGGAATCACTGCAAGTAGACTGCATGAATTCACAGCCCAGCAGTTCTCTGTCTTCTTGGGCAGCTTGTTTAGCTCTCTGTGCCTCAGTTTCCTCTACAAAATAAAAGGGGATAAAAATAGATTAGTTGCTGTCTCAGGATTGTTGTGAAGTTTAAAAGAGACAATGATTTTTTGTGCTAAGAGGAGTTCCTGGCACACGTTAGGGCTCAAGAAATAGTGTTTTTATTTCTCTCCCTTAGGACAGCGAGGAGGAATTTGGCTCTGAGCGAGATGAGTACCGGGAGAAGTCAGAGAGTGGAGGCAGTGAATATGGAACTGGACCAGGTCGGAAACGGAGACGGAAGCACCGAGAAAAAAAGGAGAAGAAGACAAAGCGGCGGAAAAAAGGGGAGGGAGAGGGGGGGCAAAAGGTGAGTAGATTTGGGGAGTGAGGGGAGAAATCTGTATCAGTGACAAGCCTGAAGAGTAGGGGAGGGAGAGCCCTGGGCAAGCAGGGTGACAAATGGAGGGGCTGTGGTTTATGAGGAATGGGATTGGGCTGGGAATGGAGCAGAAAGCAGGAAGCCCAGGGAAGCTGGTGGGTGGGCAGAGAGGCATGTCGGGGCGGGGGAGCCCAGGACTGGAGCTGGGAGAGCACCTGCCTAACAGAAGCCTGGTCTCCTAGCAAGTGGAACAGAAGTCATCAGCCACCCTGCTTCTGACCTGGGGCCTGGAGGACGTGGAACATGTATTCTCCGAGGAGGATTACCACACACTCACCAACTACAAAGCCTTCAGCCAATTCATGAGGTACAGTAGGGCATTTCATGAGGTACAGTAGGGCTGGGGAGCCCTCATGAGCAGACACTTTTAATTTGGGGGAGGCCCTGGACCCCTCTGGGATCTGATGAAAGCTAAGAAATGGCTCTCCAGAGAAATTCACAGCACAGACACACAAAATTCCACATGTAATTTCAGAGAATTCCTGGACTCCCAGGATCCAAGCACTGAGTCAGGAACTCTTCACTGGGGATCAGAGTTCCACTGCTAGGTTAGAAAACTCTGGTGACCGATGGGCCTCCCTGCTCTTAACCGTTCCGGTTTACCCTGCCTGACTTTTTTTCAGACTGGAGGGGAGAGGTGGCATCAGTGTTTCCCAGTTTCCTTTGCTGAGTTATCACGTCTTCTGCCCTTCCCTTAGACAGCAGTAGTAATGGAGGATGCAGGCTGAGAGTGGGACCTGCGAGTCAATAGCTTCTCAAGTAGAGGAGAGAACAATAGAGATGCCTTTGGGGAAGCAGGCACTTTAGCAGAGCCCTTCAGCGCTCTGCAGACAGCCTGCTAAAATTCAGGTCCTGGTGGCTTCTTGGGCAACTCACTTCTTTGATCTTCTGTTTCTGCATCTGTAAAATAGGCAAATAGTATGTACCTTGAGGAGGGACTGGCAACCCACTCCAGTATTCTTGCCTGGAGAATCCCATGGACAGAGGAGCCTGGGGGGCTATAGTCCAAGGGGTCACAAAGTTTCAGACACGACTGAAGTGACTAAGTGTGTACTTTGGTTGGGTTTTAATGGCGTGGTAGATAGAAAGCTCAGCCCATTCCATATTCTGGGGCCAAGCAGAGTTCAATCCCTGGTAGCTGTCATTAATCCTGGTGTCTCACTGCTTCTCTACTGAAGACAGTGCTTCTGTCAGCACCGGGGTCACCTGTATCCTCACAAGAGCTTAATACCCACCTTAGAGCAGAACCAGTGTGGCCCATCAGACTTCACCTAATAGGACCCCTCATCAGGTTCTACCAGGGCCCATGGAACTCATGAGGAAAACACAGAGAACCATAACAGCTCCTAGTAGTGTTGTGAGGATGGAATAAGATATCGTGTGTGAAAGCGTTTTAGGAACTGTAAAGTAGCTGTTGAAAGTAGAGCATTTTTGGTATTGTATCTTATGGTTTTATTCTATTTAATCTGCATTTAAATTTTATTTTGCCTATTCCTTTTTTGTTGTTTCATACATTTGTCTTGTTTTGTTAAACTTTTAAAACCTTATTATTTGTTTACTTTAAAATTGATGTTACTCATGAGAGAACATGTTTATACTACCCAGGAACCCTAGCTTGTACATCGACTTAATTGCTGAGGGAAATGGCAGTATTCCCTGACCATCTGTGAAGGGTCCAAGTCTCCTGCCTCTGTATTTACAGGCCCCTGATTGCTAAGAAGAATCCTAAGATCCCAATGTCTAAGATGATGACCATTCTCGGGGCCAAGTGGAGAGAGTTCAGCGCCAACAACCCCTTCAAGGGGTCGGCGGCTGCTGTGGCAGCAGCAGCGGCGGCAGCGGCTGCAGCTGTAGCTGAGCAGGTGTCAGCCGCTGTCTCCTCGGCAACCCCCATAGCACCTTCTGGACCCCCCGCCCTTCCACCACCCCCTGCTGCTGATATCCAGCCTCCACCCATCCGAAGAGCCAAAACCAAAGAGGGCAAAGGTAAGAAACCTTCTAGGTCAAACAGCTGTCACCCCACCCTCCAGACTGCATGTTCTCAAATTGTAGCCCAGAATGCTTGTCTCCTTGGCCCTGATGGTTGGAAAAGTGTTTCCCAGGAAGGGTCTCAGTAAGACCATAGCCCACTAAGAGGCCCAGAGACCTTCGTGGCCTCCCTTATTCCAGGATATCATGACCTCGGGCTTTTCTCCCTCACCTGTGTTCCTCACTCAGGTCCAGGCCACAAGCGGCGGAGTAAGAGCCCCCGAGTGCCCGACGGACGCAAGAAGCTTCGGGGAAAGAAGATGGCACCACTCAAAATCAAGCTAGGGCTGCTGGGTGGCAAGAGAAAGAAGGGCGGCTCGGTGAGCAGCCCCTCCCATCTGTTAAACTCCTGGGCATGGTCAGGGACCTGGGGTCCAGACACACGAGTCCATGAGAACAGCTGGAGCCGGAGCCCAAGGTCTGGGGAGGGGAGTGGAATCCAGCCGGTGCCCCTGATAGCCATGGGGTTATGGGCAGTATGTTTTGCAGAGTGACGAGGGCCCCGAACCAGAGGCCGAGGAATCAGACCTGGACAGCGGCAGTGTCCACAGTGCCTCGGGCCGCCCCGACGGCCCCATCCGCATCAAGAAACTAAAACGAGGCCGGCCCGGAAGGAAGAAGAAGAAGGGTGAGTGGCGTCAGCTGTGTGTGGCCCGGACAGCCTTCCTCTCATTCCTTTGCTGTCCTTATTTTCGGTTGTGACTTCTTTATTCAATGCTTTTCTCTTTCTTTCCCCTCCCCCATTCATTTCTGTTGGCTCCCTTGGCCTCCACTGGGTGTATGACAGTTCTGGGCTGTCCCACCATGGCTGGGGAGGAGGAGATTGACGGCTACGAGACAGATCACCAGGATTACTGTGAGGTGTGCCAGCAGGGTGGGGAGATCATTCTGTGTGACACCTGCCCTCGTGCCTACCACCTCGTCTGCCTTGATCCTGAGCTTGACCGGGCTCCTGAGGGCAAGTGGAGCTGCCCTCACTGTGTGAGTACTGGAGCCATCACTTTGTCCCTCAGCAACCACCTCCCCCGTCTCTTTCCTCCGTGATATCACTTGTCGTCTTCCTACCCCCAGCTGCCTGGGCCACTTAGCAACAGATGTTAAGGGTCCAGGATCCTCGTGTGTTCCTCTCCCTCATCCCCTTGGCCCTGCCCAATCAGCATTTTTGGAAACTGAGGTGTCCTGTTTGTTCGATCCCACAAGTCTTTTCTGCACTTCTAAGATCTAGGCTTCCTGGTTGGTCTCCATCTTCCATTCTCACTCCTTATCTTCTTTCTTGTGTCCATGTCTGTCCTTGGCTTCCCAGGAGAAGGAGGGGGTCCAGTGGGAGGCCAAGGAGGAGGAGGAAGACTATGAAGAGGAGGGGGAGGAGGAAGGGGAGAAGGAGGAAGAGGACGACCACATGGAGTATTGCCGCGTGTGCAAGGACGGCGGGGAGCTGCTGTGCTGCGATGCCTGCATCTCCTCCTACCACATCCACTGTCTGAACCCCCCGCTGCCTGACATCCCCAATGGCGAATGGCTGTGTCCCCGATGCACCGTGAGTGGACCCGTCTCTCAGGGTTTCTGCTCAGCCCCGACTCCTCCATCTCTGGGGCCTAAACATCCGGCCCTTTCTTTCTCTTCTCTCCCCAACACCAGGGCTTTGATTCCCTTGTGGGACTCCCCCACCCTCCTACTCTAACGAGGGGCTCTTTTTGCCTCTTTCTTTCCTGTTTGTATCCACCCCGAAGTGTCCTGTGCTGAAAGGCCGTGTGCAGAAGATCCTGCACTGGCGGTGGGGGGAGCCACCTGTGGCCGTGCCAGCCCCTCAGCAGGCAGACGGGAATCCGGATGCCCCACCACCACGACCTCTTCAAGGCAGATCCGAGCGAGAGTTCTTTGTCAAGTGGGTGGGCCTGTCCTACTGGCACTGCTCCTGGGCCAAGGAGCTGCAGGTACAAGGGTGTCTCTGTCCCCCGTCTCCTGTGGCCCCATTCACTGCTGCTCTCCCTCTCTCACCTGCCTCTTCTCCCATCTTCTGTCCCCTTTGCTTTCCCTCATATTAGGTCTCTGGCCCCCAGACCCTACCAGCTCTTAGATTCCATACTTGGGTCTCTTGGTCTTCAGTTGTCTTTCCCTCAGTCTCTGTTAGATTCCTCCCCTGAGGTGTAACGGAGCCTTCCTTAGCCTGCCTTAATTCCCATCTCTTCCGTTTATCTATCTTAACCATGTTTTACCGACATCCCCAGTCTTAATAACCTGTTCCTTCCTTATTTTATTTGTTACCTCCCCACTCAGGTCCTGTCTTGGACTTGGTTCTCTTGCATGTTACTCATTCTCTTGCTTTGACTTTAACTTCCTGTGTCCCTCATCCCACCTCTCCCATGGCTCATTTTCCCATACCATCCCCCCTGCCGGCTGCTGCCCTGGCTCCTTGTGTCCCCTCAGGATGTCAGGACTATCTTTTCCTTCCTCTGTGCCCCACCAGCTGGAAATCTTCCACTTGGTGATGTACCGAAACTACCAACGGAAGAATGACATGGATGAGCCCCCACCCCTGGACTATGGCTCTGGTGAGGATGATGGCAAGAGCGACAAGCGCAAGGTGAAGGACCCGCACTATGCTGAGATGGAGGAGAAGTACTATCGTTTTGGCATCAAGCCAGAGTGGATGACTGTCCACCGGATCATCAACCACAGGTGAGCCCTTGGTCCACGGGAAGGCCGACCTGAGTTTTGCCACTGTTCTAGTTGCGTTATGGCCCCATATTAGATAATTGATCTAACTGGGTAATTCCCACCGCAGCCCCAGCCTCTCTGGCTTTGTTTCCTCAATGGAAGTGGGAGAAAAGTCCAGCCCAGCACTGACACCTTTGTCCTTGCTTCCTCTAATCTCGAACAGCTTAAGAAATGACACAGGAGTCTGGGGATTTGGATGTGATAAAAGCAAAACATGAAAACGTGATTTATACAGACCAACGTTTCTTGTACTCCTGTCTTCATAGTACTTATCACTACCAATGTTTTACTGTCTTTTTATTTTTCTGTTTCATCACTGTCTTCTCCAGCAGCATGTGAGCTCCATGGAAATCAGTCATTTGTTTGCTTAGTTCTACTGAATCACCTATGCCTGGAACAGTGCCTGGCATGTAGTAGATGCTTAGTAAATATTGATTGGATGAATAAATAACATTGAAGCTGGGGATGTTTTGTGATAGTTGGTTTTTAGGAAGCCATCTGGAAAAAGTTAGGGTAGTCCTTCAGCCTTTCTAAACTGCCTTTCAGAGGCCCACCATTGAGGATTAGGTGACAAATTCTGTGTGTTAGCTGATAATTGTGTATATTATGACTCTCTTCTACTTGTGACACACATTATTTTTCTCTTCCTGCCTCTTCTTCTGGCTTTCCTCTTCACAGTGTGGATAAAAAGGGGAATTACCACTATCTAGTGAAATGGAGGGACTTGCCCTATGACCAGTCCACATGGGAGGAAGATGAAATGAACATCCCTGAATATGAAGACCACAAGCAGAGCTACTGGAGACACCGGTGAGGGAACCAGATCATGAGTTAGAGGGCGTCTGAGGGTGGGGGCATTAAATGAGGTGCAGTAGGGACAGATTCAGACTAGAATTTAGGGTAATGGGAGCTGGGGCTGGGTTGTTTGCACTGGGACCCATAAAGAGGCAGTGTGAGGAACAGAGATAAGACCTAGCCTGAGTCATGGGGAAGAGGATGCCAAGGAATGGGGAGGGTGGTCTCTAGAGCTGAAATCCAAGGGGTGAGGCTAAAGAACCTGGGAGAAAGAAAATGTATGAAAATCCAGATTATGGAAAGTGGAAAGTAAGTCTGGAATCAGTTCAGAAGATGGGGGTCCCAAGACCCCAGTCGCACTCAGACCCACTGTTTTCCCAGAGAACTAATTATGGGGGAGGACCCCGCCCAGCCCCGCAAGTATAAGAAGAAGAAGAAGGAACTGCAGGGTGATGGGCCTCCCAGTTCTCCTACTAATGATGTAAGTCCTCCACTTGGCCTGTCTCCCATTTCTGGAGCCTCCGGGATCGAAGATTTCCTGGGGGCTTCTGACAGAACATCCTAGAGGTTCCACAGCTTCTTTGAGCTCTTCCTTCAGTCAGCTTTGCCCTAGGTTTACTGGGGATTTGCTCACGGGAATGAGTGTCTCCAGAGACAGCCATACACAGGCCTCTTTTGCCGTTTCCTTCCCTGTAGTACTCCCGGGTCTTGTTTCAAGGAATGAAGGGGAGGCACTGCAGACTAGAACTTTCATAAGCTCAGGCCAGAGAAGAGGGACTCGCCATCCCAATAACCAATGCCAGGGACGGGGAGGAGGAGACCAGGACCAGATGAGTGCCTGCTGGTTCCCCTGAGCTTTCTGACTTGATTCTACAGCCTACAGTGAAATATGAGACTCAGCCACGCTTCATCACAGCCACAGGAGGCACACTACACATGTATCAGCTGGAAGGATTGAACTGGCTACGCTTCTCATGGGCCCAGGGCACTGACACCATTCTGGCTGATGAGATGGGGCTGGGCAAGACCATACAAACCATCGTCTTCCTCTACTCTCTCTATAAGGAGGTGCTGGCTCCTAGGGCCCTAGCCTGGACTGGGGAAGGTGGGAATGGAGGGTGAGGGCAGAGGACTAGGGGAGGGGCGTGGCAGGCAGTGGAGTGGGGTGTACAACCGCAAGCCTCAAATAATGGGGCTCCCTCTCCCCACCTTCCACTCCCAGGGCCACACAAAGGGTCCCTTCCTGGTGAGTGCCCCGCTCTCCACCATCATCAACTGGGAGCGGGAGTTCCAGATGTGGGCACCCAAGTTCTATGTGGTGACATACACGGGTGACAAGGACAGCCGAGCCATCATTCGTGAGAATGAGTTTTCCTTTGAAGATAATGCCATCAAAGGTGGCAAGAAAGCTTTTAAAATGAAGGTCAGCCTTCCCACCTCATGTCCTCTAAAGTCCTTAGATTTGTCATTTCATTGCCCCAACCAGAACTTTGATTCTTACATTCCCCATTCAGCTTTCTCCCTCCTTCTCCCATCTTCCCTCATGCCTCTGCTCTCCAGTCCTGGAGATGTAGCAGGTTATTCCTGGGGACACTCATGGATCTCTTCGAACTGGACAGGTGGGGGAAACTTGGGGGCCACATCCTGTAGTCCCTGCGTGGAGTCAAGGTTGGAGGCCTGGACTACCAGCTCCCTTTGGGAGTCTCAGGACAGGGCGTCTGGGTAGAGAATGGGGGTGGGGATCTAGATGCTCGGGTGCAGGCTGGCAGCCACATGGACCACGATTGTGTCAACAGAGGGAGGCACAGGTGAAGTTCCATGTTCTCCTGACATCATATGAGCTGATCACCATTGATCAGGCAGCTCTCGGCTCCATCCGCTGGGCCTGTCTCGTGGTGGATGAGGCCCATCGGCTCAAGAACAACCAGTCCAAGGTGAGTGAGGTACCCAGGCCTCAGAAGCTTGAGGCTCTGGACTCCTACTTGCGTCCGTCCTAAAACACAAAGCTTGGGGGACTTTCAGCAGCCCAGGAGGCAGTGCAAGGAGAAGTCCAGCTTGGAAGCAGGACAGGACTAGGGGTCTGAGGGCCTCTGATCCTGAAGGAAGTAGGCGCTGGAGGCAGGGAGAGCTGAGGGCCAGCCGCTTGCCACTGATGGGCCCTTTCTCCTGCCTTTTCTTTCCCCATTTTCTAGTTTTTCAGGGTCCTCAATGGCTACAAGATAGATCATAAGTTGCTGCTGACAGGGACTCCATTGCAGAATAATCTTGAGGAGCTCTTCCATCTGCTGAACTTCCTTACCCCAGAGAGGTTTAAGTAAGTGGTAACTCAGGAGGGTGGTCTGCAGAGAGGAGAGGTGGAGGGGCTGAGAAGATGAGAGGGCGGAGGAGTCGTCTAAAGTGAAGACTAGAGCCTGAGGTCAGGGGCAAAGAACCCAATGCCCATTCATGCTTTAATCTCCTTCTGGCTACTAGCAACCTGGAGGGCTTCCTGGAGGAGTTTGCTGACATATCCAAAGAAGACCAGATTAAGAAACTTCACGACTTGCTGGGGCCACACATGCTGCGGAGGCTCAAGGCAGATGTCTTTAAGAACATGCCAGCCAAGACAGAGCTCATCGTTCGTGTGGAGCTGAGCCCCATGCAGAAGTGAGATGCTGAGCGGGTTCCCCAGACCAGGGTTGAGGATGTGGTAACAACTTTCCAAGGGTTGGTGACCAAATGTAACCTTTCAATTGCTTCCATTGTGTCTCGTCTGTGCACCTACCCTGGGCTTTAGGAAATACTACAAGTATATCCTGACCCGGAATTTTGAGGCCTTGAATTCACGAGGTGGTGGTAACCAGGTGTCGCTGCTGAACATCATGATGGATCTTAAGAAGTGCTGCAACCATCCGTACCTCTTTCCTGTGGCTGCTATGGTAGATACGGGGGTTGGGATGGTGAAATGCCTGGCTGTCTGGAAACAGGAGCAGCCAAGAGTGCAGGGCTGGAGCTAGGCTGGGAGGCCAGGGACTAGATTTCTGAGAGGAGTAGTAATTGAAAAGATGTGGAGCCTGGATTCGGGCTTCCAGCTTTCTAGATGTCATCAGAATATGGGGGCGTGTTTCCTGACCCTGTCCTCCTCCTTTTTCCCTGCCTTTTTTTCAGGAGTCCCCCAAACTTCCCAGTGGGGCTTATGAGGGTGGGGCACTTATTAAGGCGTCTGGGAAGCTCATGCTGCTGCAGAAGATGCTGCGAAAGCTGAAGGAGCAAGGACACAGAGTGCTCATCTTCTCGCAGGTGACCCGTGCCGGTAGTTCTTCGTCACCATCAGATAATCCCTTCCCTCGTTCCTGTGGTTGCCCCGGGATGAGAGGTTAGGCGGTCACACCCTTAAGGGTTTCTGGAACAGCTCTGTTCATCTTGGCCTCTGATCCCTGTTCTTAATTCAAGCCATTGGAAGCTGTAGTCCAGTTTCTTTAAAGCCAAAAGGGGAGAAGGGGGAGGGTGAGCCATCTGCCTCCTAAAGGAGTCTCTGGGGCTGGGACTATTTCTTAATCTTCCCAGGGAAGGAAGAGAGTGCAGACCTTTTGGAAATCTGATGAAAGCTGTGGGTCTGCTCTCCAGAAAACTGCACACACAATGAGACAATCTTGTACAGATTTTCAGGGGGTTCATAGATTTCCTTGCAACCTTGTCACGGATGTCAGAGGAGAACCTCTGCCGTAGGAGAAATGGTCTTAAATCAAGAGAAAATGACAGAATGTCCCAGGAGGAGCTGGGGGTACATATGACAGGGCAGGGGTGGGGTACAGGTGTAAGGACTGGGGTTGAGGGAGAGTAAAGAGACAGGACAAACAGAGTGCGCCCCACCACCTCGTTGTTCTAGACTCCTGCCTCTTCTCTTTCTCTAGATGACCAAAATGTTAGACTTACTGGAGGACTTCTTAGACTACGAAGGCTACAAGTATGAGCGCATCGATGGTGGCATCACTGGTGCCCTGAGGCAGGAGGCCATTGACCGCTTCAATGGTGAGGGGGCCTTGATCCTGCTGGGTGTGCACAGCCTGAGAGACCTGTGCCTGGGTCCCTGGGAGGGTGTGGGCCTGGGAGGATGTCAGTTATCTGGGCTTTTTCTTTTTTTTAAATATTTATTTATGGCTGTGCTGAGTCTTCGTTGCTCTGCTGGCTTTTTCTCTAGTTGTGGCAAGCGGGGGCTACTCTCTGGTTGCAGTGCTCAGGCTTCCCATTGCGGTGGCTTCTTTTGTTGCAGAGCACAGGCTCTAGGCACTCAGGCTTTGGTAGCTGCGGCATGGGGGCTCAATAGTTGCGACTCCAGGGCTCTAGAGATAAGCTCAGTAGTTGTGGGATCTTCCCAGACCAGGGATTGAACCTATGTCTCCAGCATTGGCAGGCAGATTTTTTTTTACCACTGAGCCACCAAGGAAGCCCTCACCTGGGCTTGTGAGTTGAAGGCATTTTTGTTTGTAGTCAGGGAACATCTGGGAGCAGGTGGCCAGAACTGCCAGGTACAAGAAAGGCCTGATCTCCTAATTCTTGCTTCCCAGCTCCTGGAGCCCAACAATTCTGTTTCCTCCTGTCCACCCGGGCTGGGGGCCTGGGCATCAATCTGGCCACTGCTGACACTGTCATCATCTTCGATTCAGACTGGAACCCCCATAATGATATCCAGGTGAGAACTCCCCTCCTGGAGCCCTTTGGAGCAAGGAGACATGGGTGTCTGTGCTGGGGTCAGAAATAAACCTCTTGGGGGGAGAAGGCCCTTCCTTGTCAGCCTCTTTTCCACAGCATGTAGGGGGACTCTCCCCCACCCCTCCCCTGGCCCATCCCTACTTTCTGGCCCCTATAGGCCTTCAGCCGCGCTCATCGGATCGGCCAGGCCAACAAAGTGATGATTTACCGGTTTGTGACTCGTGCCTCCGTGGAAGAGCGAATCACACAGGTGGCCAAGAGAAAGATGATGCTGACACATCTGGTGGTGCGGCCCGGGCTGGGCTCCAAGGCGGGCTCCATGTCCAAGCAGGAGCTGGACGACATCCTCAAATTTGGTACCGAGGAGCTATTTAAGGATGAAAATGAGGGTGAGAGCCTTTTCTGAAGCTCCCTGAAAGCAGGTCTCTGCTGTCTGTGAGCACTGCTGAAACCTCCCAAACAAAACCTCTCCTCTGCATCCTTGGAGGACGGCTGGCTCCTTTCCTTACCTGCAAGGTTGACATAACACACATCTCTGTAGACGCCCAGAGAAGGGGTCTCCTCCAGAGCTCCATGGAAAGGAGGCAGAGGGAATCGCTTTCCCTGAGCTTTGTAAAGTTCCACCTGAGGTTCTGGTCGGAGCTCAGAGTCCACTCTCGTCCCCTGACTCCACCAGGCGAGAACAAGGAGGAGGACAGCAGTGTGATTCACTACGACAACGAGGCCATCGCTCGGCTCTTGGACCGGAACCAGGATGCAACTGAGGACACTGACGTGCAGAACATGAATGAGTATCTCAGCTCCTTCAAGGTGGCGCAGTATGTGGTGCGGGAAGAAGACAAGGTGAGTGGCTTGGGGCCAGACACTGGCCACCCGGGGCCATCTCTGAAGGGTGGTAGCCAATGTCCAAGTAGGAGGATCCCCCTTTGCTCTTGTTTTTTTTATCTGATCTCTCACCCCAGTGTCTAGCAAAGAGCAGTCAGTTGTGGGACCTCAGACAACTTGGTCTGAAGGATGAGACCGGACACTGGAGAAGACAGGCACAGAATGTAGTGATCAATTTGGAAGGCTGCCTTCTGAGTAGAGTAGGAGGGAGGCATAGGGAACTGGAGGAGAGGCTTAGAAAAGAGAAGTAATGGGGAGGAGAAGCAAGTTGCAGATAAGAGGTGAGGACAGCGTGCCGCATCTGGAGGATTTACGCGTCTAGAGTGACAACGTCTGGGGCTGGGGTGCAGCAGGAGAGCGGGGGTTTGTGGTGGTGGTGGGGCTGGGTAAAGGGGCAAGGTCCTCAGTGTGGGTCCTGCTGCCCTTCAGATTGAGGAAATTGAACGAGAGATCATCAAGCAGGAAGAGAACGTCGACCCCGACTACTGGGAGAAGCTGCTGCGGCACCACTACGAGCAACAGCAGGAAGACCTGGCGCGGAACCTGGGCAAGGGCAAGCGGGTCCGCAAGCAGGTCAACTACAACGACGCTGCTCAGGAGGACCAAGGCGAGGACTGCGCCTGACGGGAGAAGGGGAGCGTGCTGAGAAGGGGCTTGGAGGCTGGGGGCACTGAGAGGAAACGAGTGGCTGAGCAGTCAGGGCCTTCCCTTCTCAAGGGAAAGAGATTAGGACCCTAGGAAGGGTCACCAGGGGCTCCCCAGAGGCCAGGTGGATTTGCAGGTGACCTGAGCGCTCTCGCAGTCGCAGAGGGCACCGATGGACACCCAGGGGCCTTTGTTTAGAGTGGGGTATGCAGGAGTCAGGCAGTGGGGGTGAGTGGACCTGCTGTATGGCCCAGATTGTGGGCAGCCCTCCAGCATCTCCAGGAGGGCCGAGGACAGAGTGAAGGTGCAAGAGTCTTTGAGGGGAGGTGTCCAGGCTGAAAGGGCCCCACGTGGGCTTATCCAGGCATCCATCACTGACCACTGAGCCCTTCTCCTCACAGATAACCAGTCAGAATACTCAGTGGGATCAGAGGAGGAGGATGAAGACTTTGATGAGCGTCCTGAAGGTGGCATCTGTTTTCCTGTCTTTCTCCCACACCTCTTCCCATTTCACTTCCCATTGTCTTTTAAGCTCTCTGTTTTTATACAGAGTGCTCACTTATAGGAAAAGTAAAGATTTCAGATTAGCAGAAAGGAGGAAATATCTATAATTTTGTTACTGCTAAAATTTGGAATATATTACCTTGTAGGCTTTGACACCTAGATGAAAGATCAAGAAAAGTTACATCATTTTACACTCCCAGCAGTAATCTTGCGTGCATCAAATAGTTGCTACTGATTGTTTAGAATGACTTGATTCTTTTGGACCTACTGGGTTGCTAGTTCTGGGAAGAAAATTAGAAGCGCTTCAGACACGACAGGTGTTCCCTGTGTTGCATGTCTTGTGGACATGGAAAGCTAGGAAAGACTGAAGGGTGGAGGACATGGTGGTCTACTAACAAGGGGCACCATCTCCTCACCAGGGCGTCGACAGTCAAAGAGGCAGCTTCGGAATGAAAAGGATAAGCCACTGCCTCCACTGCTGGCTCGAGTTGGGGGCAACATTGAGGTGAGGGCTGGCCTAGGCCCCTGTGGAGAGAATGAGGGGAGTTGAGGCTGAGTCACTGAGGGCAGAACAGACCAAGAAATGAGGCCCTGGACATTCATCATCCACTCCCTCCTTGCCCCCATCCTCAGGTGCTGGGATTCAACACCCGTCAGCGGAAGGCCTTCCTCAATGCGGTGATGCGCTGGGGCATGCCCCCTCAGGATGCCTTCACCACCCAGTGGCTGGTGCGGGACCTCAGGGGCAAGACTGAGAAAGAGTTCAAGTGAGTGTGGGTGACCTGTGGCTGAGCTAGAGGGAAGGGCAGGAGCTTTGGGTGTTATTTTCTTCCTTTTGGCCACCATATGATGTGTGACCTTACTCAACTGATCACCACGCTCCCTGCCGGACGTTTCCTGGCTCGGTTTCCTAGGGGGTGGGCTCAGCCTCTGCCACCTCCCCTCAGCTGAGCCTAGAGCAGAGAGGCCAGGCTCTCCCCACTGTGGGAGAGGCAGGTAAGACAGGAGCCTCGCCTGGGCAGTCCTTGCCTTACATTCTTTGGCCATGATAACCTGGCAGGGGAGCTGGTGGGAAGGATGAAGATCAGACTGATGGGGCCTAAGAGTGAAGTACCAAGGCCGGGGAGGGGGCGGGGCATGGAAATGCGATGCGGGGCAGACAGGGGAGTTAGGATTTGGGGGAGCTCATGATGGTGAGATTGAAAGACCCGAGGAGTCTACGGCCATACCACCCTGAACACACCCGATCTCATCTGAAAGACCCGAGGAGGAGCCCTGGAGGTACTCAGGAGCTCAGGTTCAGGGTTCAGTCATCCCTGTACCCCCTTTACTGCCCTTTCCCCTCCTAAGCTTCTCCTAACCCACCTCCCCCGCATGCTCCTTAGGGCCTATGTGTCTTTGTTCATGCGCCATCTCTGTGAGCCCGGGGCGGACGGCTCTGAAACCTTTGCTGATGGAGTCCCTCGGGAGGGGCTAAGTCGCCAGCAAGTGTTGACCCGCATTGGAGTCATGTCTCTCGTCAAGAAGAAGGTATTGGTCTTCCCCTCACCCAAAGAGTCAGGTTGGCTGCCTAGGCCCGATGCGTCCTCAGCCTTCTATCCCTGACTCCAGGAGCCAGACTGGAACTGATTCCTGTCCCACAACACCCCACACCCTGCAGGTACAGGAGTTTGAGCACATCAATGGGCGCTGGTCTATGCCAGAGCTGATGCCTGACCCCAGTGCTGACTCCAAGCGCTCCTCCAGAGCCTCCTCTCCTACCAAAACGTCTCCCACCACTCCTGAGGCCTCGGCTGCGAACAGCCCTTGCACCTCGAAACCTGGTAATCAGCTCAGGATGGCAGGAGAGACTGACTGGGCCAGGTCAATCAGATGCAGAGGGCGTGGAACTGGGGTGGGGAGTTCCTGCCTTCTTCACTCTGCCTTACCCCTGCAGCTACTCCAGCTCCCAGTGAGAAAGGAGATGGCATAAGGACACCTCTGGAGAAGGATGAAGCAGAAAACCAGGAGGAGAAGCCAGAAAAGAATAGCAGGATTGGGGAGAAGATGGAGACAGAGGTGTGTGGCTGCCTGGCTTCCTTGGAGGCAGTGGCAGGGTCTTGGAGGCGGGAGCCTGGAGCCCTCCAGGTCATCCTGACTCTGCTGTCCTCTTCCAGGCTGATACCCCCAGCCCAGCCCCATCCCTGGGAGAGCGGCTAGAGCCAAGGAAGATGCCTCTAGAGGATGAGGTGCCAGGGGTACCTGGAGAGATGGAACCTGAACCTGGGTACCGGGGGGACAGAGAGAAGTCAGGTGGGTGCATGGCCTTAAGTGTGATGGGGCTTAGAATTTGGGGGCTCCCTCTTCTGGGGTCAGGGGATGAGGGTGACATCCTCCCTTCCTGTCCCCTGCCCCCTCCCACAGCCACAGAGTCGACGCCAGGAGAGAGGGGGGAGGAGAAGCCGATGGATGGACAGGAACACAGGGAGAGGCCGGAGGGGGAGACAGGGGATTTGGGCAAGAGAGGTAATGGGTGGAAGGATGGGAACCCTGTGTCCTTGAGGGATCAGGGGAGGTGGAAACTGGGGAACCAAACGCCTGGGTCCTGGGTGGGTAGCTCTTCAAGGGCCCGTACAGTACAGAGAGGAGTCCTGGGACCCGGGTGGAGACTGTCCCCCGAGACATGAGCTCTGCCCCGTCTGCCACAGCAGAAGACGTGAAAGGGGACCGGGAGCTTCGGCCTGGGCCTCCTCGAGATGAGCCACGGTCCAATGGGCGACGTGAGGAGAAGGCAGAGAAACCGCGGTTCATGTTCAACATTGCAGATGGTGGCTTCACAGGTAGGGGGCTCTCATTGTCTCCCAATCTTGACTTGAACCTTGTTTGTAATTAGTTTTGTTCCTGACCCCTCTCTTAACCTTCCTCTTGAAGAGCCTGTGGTCCTGTCCCCTGTTCACTTCCCTCCTCTGTACCTGTCTGTGGGGCTGGGCATGGTTCTCAAACCCCTGATGCCGTGTCTGTGCTCTCTCCTCTCTGCAGAGCTTCACACGCTGTGGCAGAATGAGGAGCGGGCGGCTATTTCCTCGGGGAAACTCAACGAGATCTGGCACCGAAGACACGACTATTGGCTCCTGGCTGGGATTGTCCTGTATCCTTTGATACAAATAAGAGCCAAGAGATGTTCTCTCTGCCTGGAGAGAAGAGAACCACAGAGAAGACGAGTCCACCTCTAGGGAGGGGGACCTCATGCCACACTTTGGGGCAGTCAGGCCAAAAGGAAGGTGTGTGCATAGCCCCCACAGCCCTGTTAAGTTCCTTGATGGTCCCCTTCCTTCATCGGCAGCCATGGCTATGCACGGTGGCAGGACATCCAGAATGATGCTCAGTTTGCCATTATCAATGAGCCATTTAAAACTGAGGCCAATAAGGGGAACTTTCTGGAGATGAAAAATAAGTTCCTGGCCCGGAGATTCAAGGTGAGGATGAGGGAGGAAAGGAACAGTGTTGAAGAGGGGTTTGAGTCAGAGATAGGACCAGATCTTGGAATGTAAGCAAGGTTGTCACCTTGAGGCCCGAGGCAATGCTTGAGGCCAAGACACACGAGTGTCACCTTGTGTTTGGGCCTGTGGTCTGGATCAGGGTGGAGCTGGGTTGCTCTGGACCAGCGGCGGCGGGGGTGGGGGGGGGGGGGTTGGGTGGCAGTGTGGGTCTCTACCCCCAGTACTCACCCCCTGCCTGGGCCTCAGCTCCTGGAGCAGGCGCTGGTGATTGAGGAGCAGCTGCGGCGGGCGGCCTACCTGAACCTATCACAGGAGCCGGCGCACCCCGCCATGGCCCTCCACGCCCGCTTCGCCGAGGCCGAGTGCCTGGCCGAGAGCCACCAGCACCTCTCCAAGGAGTCGCTGGCGGGGAACAAGCCGGCCAACGCCGTCCTGCACAAGGGTAAGGGCCGCGGCGGCCCCGCGCGGGGGAGGGCCCACAACGCTGCGTAAGTCTTCACCCCGCACCCCTCAAAATCTCCCCACCCCTCTGACCCCTTTACCCTCTGAACCACCCCCCTCTGACCTCTAACCCTACCCCAACCCACCTGGTACCCCCTCGGTTTTTAGCCTCTAGAAATTGTGTGGCCAGCCCTTGTCCATGCCTAATAGCATTCACATCAGTGCCCAAGAGTGGGATCCCCCAGCCCCTTGACCTCCCCCATCTCCATGAGACTGCCACGTCCCCTCCACAGGGTGGAACTTCTTCACTGACCCACATACCCGCCATACTGCTCATAGCACCCTGTCTGGGGCCTTGGCTTGTATATAGTCCACAAAAGTCCTTATCCCGGGTCCCACAAATCACATTCCTCACATCTTGTTCACCCCATGAGGCAGAAACCACTACCATCCCACCCTCTGACCCTACCCCATGAAATTTCCCTTTGATCTTCAACCCTTCCTCCCAAACCCTCATGCCTTGATAATAATAGATTAAGTTCCAAAGCCCTCTAACCATCTAATCCTGTCTGATGTAGTAACTGACTCCTGGCCTCTTAGACTCCTGTTCTAATTCCTTGAACCTGTAATGCTGACCCTCTAACCTCCCTCCTCCCCGCCCCCTGCCCCCCACATATTAAAACCTTGATTCCTTAAGTCTTTGACACCATTTACCACCTCCCACACCTCCTGACTATTTCCTCCCCGTCATCCCCAACCCCCAAACCTCCCTCTTCCAGTATGGGATGTTCTGACAACTCCCCGCCCGTGTTTTCCAATGTCCTCCCTGTCTCCCTTTTCTCCATGTTCCCTTTTCCTTCCTTCTCTCTCTCCATCTGTCCTTTGTGGTGATCTGGTCTCTCTGCCTCTTTACCTGACACTTCTTTTTCCCTGAGCTGCCCTCTTTTTCTGTCTACTTCTGTCATTTTCTTGGTCTCTGATTCTTCGGCATCTGTGTCTCTCTCTCTCTCTCTCTCTCTGGCTGTATCTGTCCGCCTGACTCCACATCTCTTTTCCTGGCTCCATCTCTCTCTTTCCCTGTCTTTCTCTCGCCCTTCTTTCTCCGTGGCCCGGGCCCCAGTTCTGAACCAGCTGGAGGAGTTGCTGAGCGACATGAAGGCGGACGTGACCCGCCTGCCAGCCACGCTGTCCCGAATACCCCCCATCGCAGCCCGCCTTCAGATGTCCGAGCGCAGCATCCTCAGCCGGCTGGCCAGCAAGGGCACGGAGCCTCACCCCACACCGGTAACCCTTCCCCCACCTCCACTTTCCCTGTTGGTACTCCTGCACACAGGCAGACGCTTCCTTCAGAATCCTATAGTGTGCAGAACATCCGCACACACTCCTCAGTGTGGCATCCCCCTGCCTCTACCATACCCCCCAGTAGCTCTGGATTTCTCCCCTACAGCGTCTCCCTCTCAGGCTGTGGCCCCTCTAACTTGGGTTCGCTCTCTCTTCCAGGCCTTTCCCCCGGGTCCATACGCTACACCTCCGGGGTACGGGGCGGCCTTCAGCGCCGCACCCGTCGGGGCCCTGGCCGCCGCAGGCGCCAATTACAGCCAGATGCCAGCAGGGTCCTTCATCACAGGTCAGCTGCTGACTTCCCACTTTATCCTTGTTGCCCTCTTCCTTTCCCAAGCTTCACCCCTGCTCATCTGCCCTTTACTTGTCCAGCCCATCTCACTTCCTTGGATGTGCCCAGGGTTTCATGGAATGGAGTGCTTCTAGACTTTATTTTTCCCATCCCTAACTTCTCTTCCATCCCCATCGTCAGAAACCTCATCCAGGGCTTTACTGGTTCTGTGGACTAGTACCTGACTGAGCCGCCTCCTCTTGGGTTACTTCAGAGAAAGAGTGTGAAATCAGAAGGGGGTTAACAGTGAAAGCTAGAGCGCAAGTCCCGTCACACACACACACTGGGGCATCTCAGGAGAGGGGTCTGCCCTGCTCTTCTCTGCACACCCTAGAAAATTGGACCTGGTCTGAGGTGACTTAGAAGTAAGAACTTAACTGTGGTCAGGAAGCAGTGGATGACAGGTAGAGAAGTAGGGATTGACACTTCCTTACCCCCTTCCCGAACAGCCGCCACCAACGGCCCTCCAGTGCTGGTGAAGAAGGAGAAGGAGATGGTGGGGGCACTGGTGGCAGACGGGCTGGATCGGAAGGAGCCCCGAACCGGGGAGGTGATCTGTATAGACGACTGACCGGATCCCAGGCCTGCCCTTCACCCAGGTCCCGGCCCCGAGGTCGACCCCCAGCTCAGGCTCTGGGGCCTGCTGCCAATCCTCCACCTTCCCCACCCCTTGGGCCACCACTGGGCTAGGAGCCCCTCTGCCCTTCTCTACAGTTCTCTTCAAGAAGGGCCCTTGTTATTCTCCACCCCATGCACCTTTCCCACCGCGCTTTGAAGACTGTGCTGGTGAGAAGGGGTCTGGGTGGAAGGTGGTGAGCAGGGTCTTCCGAGTACCTTTATCCCCCATTGCCAAACATACACAGCTTCCCAATAAACGGTTGTGGGGAAGAGAGAGGTGGAGCCTCCCCAGGTTTTACTCCTGCAACATCAACTCCATCTGTTGCAGAAGTGGGGGGTTAGCTTTGCCGGGCCTGTAGGAACTTTGGTGGGGAAGAGCTTTGAAGAGAGGCAGGTGACTTTAGAGTGGGGTGACAATGAGCCCTGGGAAGGCAGAAGAGAAGAGGAGGGGCGGCTGCATGTTTCCTTCCCCTCCCTCCCCCCAGATGGAGGGTGGAGCAGTTACCAGGGAGGGAGTCCATTGCTGTTCAGCCTCAGAATAAAGGCGCTGTTCACTGGCTCAGTTACCTCCTGCGTACCGGCATCTTGTGTTGGCAATCTTCTCCCCTCCCTAGGGACCAATGACCATCCCTGCAAAGAGTAACATTTGGGTGATACTCCCTTAAGCCAAAGAGGAGCTCCCCAATCTGTTCTAGGGACCCAAGTAACCTAGAAGGGGTGGCAGAGAACACAATGGGCCAGACATGGGGGAGCCCCCAGTTTTGGGGCTCAGGTTCTTGGAGGATTTCTACCTTCCCTCCTGAAGACCTGGATGTGGACTAAACTTGAGTGGGTCAGGCAGGGGGCCTAGTCAGGGGACTACCTTGCCTTTGAGACCAGAGCAGAATAGCAGAGGGCAGGCTGGGGAGACATGGGCACACCCTCCTCCCCAGGAGGGGCTGAGGAGAGTGGCAGTTTGCATGGCGAACCCCCCACTTCCTCTTCGCTCCCCTTCACTTTCTGGCTGCCCCCCTCCCAGTCTCTTCACACCCACTCCGGGCCTGTCCCAGTCCCCTCTTCTGTATCAGGTTTATTGGTTGTACATATAAATTATACTTTCCTTTCTGTGTGCTCTGTTATTTTTGAGTGGGGGAGTTCTTTGGTTGCGGGGAGGGGGAGGGATAGGAAAAGAAAGGGTGTTGCTTTCTGCCATTTCCTATTCATTTCTCTCTTTTAAAAAAATCTTGTTGACTTTCCCTTTTCTTGTTTTTATTTCTTGGATCATCAACTAAAATTCCAAGGACCCTTTTCCAACCCTAACCTGGAGATGATGAGCTCAGTGTGGAGGGTGAGAGTAGGATACCTCACAGGCCTCGGGGTGGGACCAGCGAGGCAGGATTCACCAGACAGAAGTGGAATGGGAGGGCTGCCTGACAAGGTTTGGGGGAGTGCCAACAGTCAGCAGAGGTCACTACAGCTTCACAGGTTCAGTTCCCAGTTTGCAGAAGCTTATTTATTTTATTTTAAAAGGAATGGGTGGGGTGGGGGGGGGGCAGTCAAACCTGCATAGCTTGCCAAAGGTTTGAACTGTTAAGACACTACACCTTGACATGTATTGTTCACTACCAGAGCTTCTTAAAGGCTGAGACCAGACACTTAACATTTTTTAGGCTATCAGAAAACAGCAGGTTGAAGGCTGAGAAAGGCCTCCCCAAAGAGGGAAAATTTAAACTGAGACATCAGACTGAAAAAGGACAGGAAAAAGGCAAAAACACGATTAGAAAAATTGAAGTTTATTGTTAGTTCACATTTTTAAAACTCAAGAGGAAAATTCAACACAGTAAACTATGCACACAAAGTTTAAATTTCTTCAGTTAATAAGAGTGTCACTTTAGGAACCTTGAATAAAACAATATATCATTTATATCAGTTGTGTTTTAAATATTCCAACCGTAGATGGTGATATCCTAGATACTCTAGAACCTGGACCAGTGCTTCTTAAATTTTTATTTAAACGGATCACCTGGGATTCCTGGTAAAATGCAGAGTCTAAGTCAGTCTAAACTGAAATCCTGAGATTCTGTACTTCCAACAAGCTCCCAGTGATGCTGATGCTGTTGGTCCTTGACTCTAACTATACTATCATGAGAGGTTAACAGGATTTTTAACTAAAACTCACACCCTAAAATTTGGTGAAGTCCAATTATGGGACACAAGTTTAAAACTGTATTATGAGCATCTTTTTTCAGTAGTGACTATTTCCTTGGGACTGTAAAGATAGCACAGATAGTATCAAAGGTTTACAATTCAGTGCCTTTGCCAAATGGCACTCATTCCTCTCCTTGATAAGCACTAATGAGCTGACTCGGATAAATGCCCTTTGGACCTTCTCATGCCTGCCCTAACTGGTTAAAGGGAGATTCTGAAATGAAGCAAGGCTCCTAACCTCATAGGTAGGGATGCATCTTGATAATTTTAGAAACAGTACTGGGGATGGGGAAACCGGCATACCAGTGGAGGAGGGTAGGGTGGGTACAGTGTATTTTTCTCACTTCTCTTAGGTGCTAGAGAAGTGAGATTAACACGACACAAAAATCGGTCTCTTCTCTCCCGTTCCATCTTTAAAATCATTGACAGAGAATTGCTAAAATGGGACCTGTTGCTCCCACACACCAGAGCTGCCCTGGACAAAAGCCAAAGTCACAGCTAGGAAAACAGTCTGTCTTCTTCCCACGGGAACGGAGACTGTTTCCATCATACCTAAGCCACTCCATCCTGAATACGCAAGGCTGGCACAGTCAGTAGATGGGGGCGATTCGCCTAGGAGCCTCTGCAGCGCAGTATTAACACCTCCCAGGGCGTTCCCTCCTGCCCTTGGCTCACCTCCCTCATCCATGCCAATCCAGAATGTGACGGGGGTAGTCTTGGCATCAGACCTCTACTACAGCGCGCCCCGAGAACGCAGCTCCCACCTTTCTTCTGCCGTAGCTTCAGGGTTCCCTGGTTACGGTGTGCAGCGGGTCATGTGGGCCAAGTCCTTGACCTCCGGACAATACAGCACTGGAGAAAAGGAGGAGGGTTAAGGTCAGTGGAAAGACGCAGCCGAACCCGACGTTCCCTGGTGCTCTCCCTCCACGGCCTCTCCGGTGGCCTCTCACCGTTGCTAGGCAGCGGGCGCCGCCACCCGCGCGCGGGCACCAGCACCCGGGCCCAGAGCCGCCGGAGCGCGCGCCACCCTGCGCTCCTAGGCCCCGCCCCTTTCTCGCTCTCCTTTTCCTCGTCATCGGCCTCTCGGTTCGCGCCGCCACCCGCCTCATCAGATTCGCGCCTGACTTTTGCCTCCAAGCGCGACCATAAGTCCGGGTCGACAGAGATCTCCGCGACCCCGCCGCGCGGGAGTGGGGTGGGCGCGCGACAGAAAGGGCACGTGACGAGGCGGCGCAGGCGCACCATGCGCGCCGCCGCCCCGCCACCGTCGCCGCGCGCCGCCAGCTCGCTCAGGCACGCGGTGCAGAGCGTGTGGCCGCAGCGGGCGAGCGCCGTCCCGGGCAGGCGGCGGGGCGCGCGGTCCCCGAGGTTGAAAGGCCGGTAGCAGATGTTGCAATCCAGCTCGCCGCGCTCCGGAAAAGATGGCACCCTCCCCAGGAGCTGCATCTTGCCCCCAGCGGACTCGTGGGCGTCACTCACTAGACCAGCTCAGTGGACAGACCTAGCGGGCCCGACGTGGGGCCCGCCCTGCGGCCGCTCGCTCTTTTTAAATAGTGAGACCCCGCCCCTTCGCAACGTCACGTCTCAATCAGGCCCCTCTCCGCGGCGGCACGCGCGTGGGTGGTGGAGGTGCGAGGTCCGGAATGCCTGCCTGGGAGAAGCGGGATGTGGGGGAGGCGGCCCAGGTGGTGCCTGGACTGTGGGGGACGGGAAGGTGCGACACCTCCAACTCCAGGCACGCCTTCCTTAATGCCCCCACGCAGCGCCAGCGCTCCTTAATTGTACTGTGTGCAAACCCCCAGTTACTGAGCCTGAGCCCTCAATCACTGGCACGGGTTTCTCAGGCTCTTTCACAACATACTTCTAAGCCAGTGACACTGCCCGTTCTCCCCAGTCTTTAGAAGGCCCCAGGGCGTTTGAGCAGACGCTGCGCTCCATTGCCCTTATCATATTCAACCTCCCTGCGTTCTTGTAAGGCTGGCTTCCCAAATTTTATTCTCCTCAAACTGTTGAACTCCCAGCTGACATCTCAACCTAAGGAGGGCCCTAGATACCAAGATCCAGGCACAGGAATGCTGGGAATCTTCTCCTTCCTGAGTAGCCAGGCCTGGACACCCACGCACCATGATGGCTCCAGCAAAGCAGCCCAGCCTAAGCTCTGACTCAGGGGTCTGACTTCCGCCACGGGTAAACAGGACATAGTATTCACAGCCCACGTTCCCTCTTGGTGCCGCACCCACCCCCAGCTCCCTTCTCGCCCGCCTCTCCTGGACCCACAGTCCAGGCCCTGTTATGGAGGTTCATAGGACAAATCCTAGACCCAGTTTACCAGTTGTGACGCTTTGAGCAAGTTACCTAACTCCTCTGGGCCTTGGCTTTCTCATCTATAAAATATGGATGATAATAGGATTGAATCAGCTCACATATGTAAGGTGCTTAGAATGATGCCTGGCACACAGTAAACACATATTAGCTGCTATTATTATCTTATGCCCTCTCCTATATTGTGTTCACTTTAACTTCTTGGCACCCAACATATTCTTTTCTTTTCCTTTTTTTTTTTTGGGTGGGGGGGCATAACCGTGGAGCATTCAGGATCTTACCCTTTTACAGCAGGTGGTCCAGTGGCTAAGACTCTGAGCTCCCAGTGCAGGGGGCCTGGGTTCTATCCCTGGTCAGGGAATTAGACCCCACATGTCATAACTAAAGAAAGATCTTTGTGCAACTAAAGCTCATGCATGCCTCAACTAAGACCTGGCACAGCCAAATAAATATATAAACGTTTTTTAAACAACAAACTTTTAATGCAGTCATGGTTTAATAGCGCCCAATTCCTAAGATATGTGACTTTGATGCTTCTGCCATCAAGAATTGGGATCTGTTCCCTCTCCCTTGAACCTGGGCTCACCTCATGACTTGCTTTGACTAATAAAATGTGGCAGGAATGATGTTGTATGAGTTCTGGAGCCTCATTCCTTCAGAAGCCTTATGGCTTCTGCCTTTGTCCTTTTGGAACACTGCCCTGAGACCACCACCTAAGGAAGTTTGCTGGTGAATGAAGCCACTTGGAGAAAGGAGGAGCCCCAGTCAACAGCCAGCACTAACAGCCAGGTGTACCAGTGAGGTCACTGGATTTTCCTGTTCAGCTGCTCTGTGGGCTGAACGAAGCCACGTGAACGAGCCCAGGTGAAAACAGCAGAGGACACTCCCAGCCAATCCACAGAATTGTGGAGTAAAAATAGTTTAAAAATGTTTCTTTAAGCCACTAAATTTGGGAGTGATCTGTTGTGTATCAAGATAACTGATTTTGAGGGTTTCCTACTGTCCTTAGGATAAAGATAATATGCTGAAGTGCCCTACAAGGCCAAACATGCTCTGAAACCACCAAGTCTCACATTCTGCTTGCCTTTCTTCTTTAGACATTCAGCCTTTGGAGACCTCTAACTAGTCTGTTTCCCCCACAAGGTTTTCCCATGTGCTGTTCCCCTAACCTTCTTGCTTTCACCTTAGCAACACCCACTCATCCTTCAGCTCTCTTTGCAGCCTCCCCATGTCATATACTCACTGTACACTCTGGTAACACCAGAGCTTTCCTCTGGACTTCAGACAACCTAAGTTTGGGTGTGTTTGGGGGTTACTTTGCCTTCCCCATCTGTAAACTTAACAAAAGTTGCTGAGCCAGGTTTTGTTCACCACTGTGTCCCTGTGCTGTACCATAGTAGGACCCAATAGATAAGTTCTCATTCAACTAATGAATGAGGTGAATGATAAATATGGTATCTGAGGGAATTTGCTAGCGGTCCAGTGGTTAGGACTTGGCGCTTTCACTGCCCAGGGGGCCCCGGTCAGGGAACTAAAATCCCACAAGAGGAGCAGCTTGGCATATATATATATATATAGTTAACAAAGTGTGACAATAAAGGAAGGTTTCTTACAAGGGGTTTCTAACTGCCTCTGAAGGTAATTTTAAGAGGACTTTTAAAAAATGTTTTGAGCAATGCTGCTGCTGCTGCTAATTCGCTTCAGTCGTGTCCGACTCTGTGCGACCCCATGGACTGCAGCCTACCAGGCTCCTCCGTCCATGGGATTTTCCAGGCAAGAGTACTGGAGTGGGGTGCCTTCTCCAAGGAGGCATTAAATGAAGGAGGTTCATGACCCTCCAAGGTAACTATTTAAGGAGAGTACCATTTCGAATTTATAAATTCTCCTATGTTTGTTACAGAATAACTAAGCTTAGTTTAGTTATACATTTTACCTCTTTGTTTCCTCCACAGTCTTCCCAAATGAGTGGGAGATGATAGGAGTGGATGTAAGTGTTCATTAGTTGATCCGGTTGGTTGCTAATCCAGTAAATGGCATGCTGCTGACTTCTCTCTTTTGGAAATTGGTTTTACTCTGCTTTCCCAGCTTCAGGATCAAGGAACGGTGACGATGGGAAGAAGGGAGATGCTAAGGTTATATTTTAAGGAAGGCAGAGCTCATCCTCCCCTGCCTCACGATCATTAAAGGTTGTAACTTTCCACCCACTTCCTGTCCCAGGGAAATCAGAGTTCTTTAGGGAAGAATAAGGGTAAGTATCTGACATGGTCCCATTTGATTCTGCTTTTCTGCCACTCTGACACCTGATCTTTCACTTGTTTTCGTTTTATAACAGCTCTCTTCTCTCTCTCTGCATCATTTCAACCATAGACCAGTTTTCATTTGACCTCTCCTTCCCCAAGTCCTCCAACTCAGAACAGTGCCTCCCATTTAGCCACAAGAAAACCACCCAGACAGTTTTTTGGTTAGTGTGGGTATCAGGCTTCCCAGGTGGCACCAGTGGTAAAGAAGCTGCCTGCCAGTGTAGGAGACGTAAGAAACACGGGTTTGATCCCTGGGTCAGGAAGAACCCCTGGAGGAGGAAATGGCAATCCACTTCAGTATTTTGCCTTGAGAACCCCATGGACAGAGGAGCCTGGCAGGCTATGGTCCAGAGGGTTCCACAGAGTCAGCCATGGCTGAAGCAACTTGGCATGCACTGGATATCAGGAAAGAGGGAAATAAGACCCCTGACTAATATAACTTTTCAAAACAAAACAAGAATAAGAGTGTCAGAGGAAGGAGCAACACAGCTATGAAGCCAGACCTCTGGGTTCCAGGGCATGTGGTGACTGAAAGAAGAAAACCGGGTCTTTGATGAGAACAGTGACTAGGAGCAAGATGCCTGGGTCACTAAGGTACATGAGCAGTGGAGAGGAAGAGTCCTGGAGTTTTCTACTGGCAGGGGGCTAGGAAGCCAGACAGGTGAGACTGAGAGCCTAACACTCAACCCCCAGCAACTTCAGACGCAGTAAGTGATGATCAAGCTGAGATTTTATTTACAGTTCCCTGTGAAGTCTTGCACAAGAGGGGCCATTATTATTGCTTTAAGATTATTGCCAGGAGGAAGACTACAGTCCTCCCCTGCCAGGTAGGAAGTCCTGCTCAAGGCTCAAAGGTTTATCCCCAGACCTTTTATGTTAGCCTCATTTCCCTGCTGTGACCTAAGGCTGTCACTGTTTCCTGTGAAGTGAGGCCCAGTGTGCTTTCCAAGGTCTTCCCTGGCCACTTCCGCCAGGACACTCTATACACCGGCCATCAAATTTCCCTCACCGGTCCTTTGCTACTGCACTCCCCACCCTTCCCCTCTCCGCAAGAACAAACCATCAACACGAATTCTAGTTTTACGCCTTCTTCCACCTACTGGATGACGCAGGGTCCCGGTTTCCCAAAAGTCATAATTTACTTCCTGCCAGGACCAGCCTGGCTTCCTTTGTAACGAATTTAAGAGTCCCATTTCCTTTGTTCCAGGTGACCACAACTCACTTCTTATTAGAACTCACAACTCCTTGATGGCATTTCAAGGGCCACTTTCGAGGTACTCTGCATGGGTCTTGTATATGCCTTTTTGTTTTTCCTTGGACCTCGGGGATTAGGGGAAGAGAGAAGGAGCGAGACCAAGTGGCAGAGAGGGGACGTCCCAGTAGCTCATGCCCAAGATTAGCAGGAAGGCCTGGGTGGACGCAGCAGGGGGCGGCGGACTACTTTCCCTCTCAAGCCCCACTGCGGGAGGATATGGCTTTGTTCATGCTATCGCTACTGGAACTCGTTAGTGGGCGGGGCCGCCCTGTCTCTGCCGCTGCGTGGAGGGATCCAGCGCAGGGAGGCAGAAGCGGGGACGCGTTTCTGGGGGGTGCAGCGTCTCCGGGTTTGGGTTCGGTTATCCCCGGTGGACTATTTCTTGAGATGCGGCTTGTTGCCCAGGAGCCCGTCTATCTCCATCACCGTCTGCGGGGTCAGCTGACTCAGCACCTGGAATTGAATGGGGTGGTGGAGAGAATAGTACCTGCAGGGTCCTTGAAAGAGGGCAGGAGGTTCGAGGACCCGGGGAGCCTCACAGCTAGGCCAAGTCTCAGCTGTGCTTCTGCTTTACCTTCTCGCCCTGTGACCGCTCATTTGCAAAGCGAGGACCTTGTATGGGTGACTCACCTCAGGCCCATTCTGGGTTGGACATCAAGGTCTTGACTGCTGGGGAAGGGGACAGAAATGAGCTCTGGCTCTGAGTCCCTCGCTCACCTGCAGGGCGCCCAGGTGCTCCATCAGCTGCTCCGCACTGGACACACCCAGCAAGACTGAACTGACCCCCTCACTGCGGAGACACCACGCTGGGACCGAGAAGGAAAAAGAGAGAGAGCTGGTGGGAAACAGTGAACCCTCAGACTTCAGAGGGGTCTCAGAGGAAGAAGGACTGCCCCAGGAACAAACCAGTCTATGGTTTGGTAGCTCTTAGGAGACAAGGACCCTGCAGGGTCCAGGGCTGGCAGTGTCTCACCAATAGCAAGCTGCGCCACAGTGCAGCCTAGCTGGTGAGCAATGGGGAGAAGGTCCATGACTTTGGCTTGTTGTTTCTTGCCATCCTCTCTTTGCACTTTGTCTTTGTGCCACTGGTAGCCCTGGAGGCCAAGGAGATTCATCAAAAGACCACTTCTCACTCAGTCTACTCCTGACATCCCGAGCCCCCAGATCTCACCTTGATGGTGACCCTGCAGGTATCTGGGACTCGCCCATCATACTTGCTAGTGATGAGGCCACAGGCCAGAGGGGACCAGGTGACCGAGCCAACACCTAAGATGGAGAGGACCAGATGTGGAAAGGGGATCTCAGTGATGGTGAGGCTGAGGGAAAGGCAGGGATGAGGGGACTGCGAACCAATCTTGTGGTAGAGCTCTGGCAGCTGCATCTCCACCTTCTCTCTCTGAAACAGATGGTGCTCAGCTTGTTCGCACACTGGAGGGATCAGATTGAACTGTCTGGCCATGGAGTAGGCCTCCTGGGGTGGGGTGGGGAAGAGATGGGGTCAGAGCACTCCTTCCATTGTCTTCCACTCCCCCTCCTCCAGCAGAGTGGGGTTGGGAGTGGCCATGTGAAAGGTGTTAACAAGTTGTGAGATGGGGGCAGTAGGTGGCACACTCACCATGATTTCTGCAGCTCCCCATCGGGATGTCCCCCAGTATAGGGCCAGGCCCTGGTTGATGACGTAGGTCATGGCTCGCACAATCTCTAGGCACATAGAAGAAGGAAAGCTTCATTGTCAGACCCCTGGCATCCTGGGTTCCAGATCTGCAGACCTCCTCCTGCCCCACCAAGACCCCGCTCATCCCTGTGGAGTCAAGAGAGGTTGGCATCTGCTCTTCATTTCCCTCCCTGTCCAAGTCCTGGGGTCTGAGCCCTCACTGTAGAACTTGGGAGACCTCCTGAACAGGGCCTGGCTTCTGCTGAAGGTTTAAGAAGGGCTCTCAGGGTTGGGGTGCTGCTTTTACCCTCCATGGGACTGTTGGGGTCTGAACGATTGGCAAAGACGATGTCCACATATCCCAACTGGAGGCGCTCCAGGGATCCTCGCAAGCCTGGGGTAAGCACAGGGAGAGGAAGGTAAGCTCTCCAGCTTAAGCTGCCTAAGAATTCAGACCGTACCCCTCTGCCATGGCCACCTAAATCCTAGCTTCTCTATTAAGAACCTCAGACTTGGAGCTTCAGAGAATATTCCCAACTCCTCTAGCTTCCGTCCTCAGCCAGCTCAGGTTCCCAGCCCCTCTCACCTTCAATGATGTGTTTGCGGCTCAAGCCTTGCTCGGTTTCTGCCCTGTAGGAAAAGATAAGTCAAAGATGAGGTGCGTCAAAAATAAAGGACCAGGGCTGGCCTGGAGCCATGAGGAACTGAGGTGGTAGGGGTCCTCACAGGCAGGAGGCAGACCTGGGGGAGTAGGTGCATGGTCTGCTTTCCCCACCCCATCCCAGGCACCTTCACACAGTCTGCAGATCTTCTCCCCAGATATAGTGAGGCAGCCACTTACTGTCCTCCCCCAAAAATCTTGGTGGTGATGACATAGCTTGATCTCCTGGAGAAAAAGAGAAATGGGAGACCCAGCCAGAAAAGGATGTGGGGATGATCATGTCCCCAGCAACTCCCCACACCCCCAAACATGTCTTACCTCCAACCTTTGCTCTTGAGGATGTTTCCTAGGGTTCTTTCAGCCCTGGAAGGAAAACAAGGCAGAAGCACTGACTCCTCCAAGATGAACCAGTTTCTTTCCCTCCTCCCACCTTTCCCTTCAACTAATTTCTCCCTTGTAAAATGGAACATAAATGAGAAGCCCATTGGGCCATCAGTCCCATTCTAAACTAAATAAAAGGGGCTCCTGGAAGTAGGGTTACAGTTGTATGTTTTCATGCATTCATTCAACAAATATCAGTTGTGCAACAGTGAGCCAAGCTCTGTTCTGGGTGCTGAAGGGATAGAATAGGATGAGAGAAGAGGGACCAACTACAGTGATGCTGGGGAGGATACTGTCTCATCTGTTTCCAACCATCTGTGTTGCCCTCCCCCTTCTTTTAATCTCTGCAAAGTCCCACCCAGGTCTCCCACATTGCAGGCGGATCCCTCACCAGCTGAACCACCAGGGAAGCCCAAGAATACTGGAGTGGGTAGCCTATCCCTTCTCCAGGGGATCTTCCCAACCTAGGAATGGAACTGGGGTCTCTTGCATTGCAGCCAGATTCTTTACTAGCTGAGCTACTAGGGAAGCCCGTATAGGTACTTGGGTAACATGGGAAAGAACAAGACAAGTTCTATGGAGGGAGGACCCTCCCCATTGAGCAGCAAATATGGCCTTGTAAACCAGTAATTGATTAACTGTGTGTCAGAGGGCAGGCTAAAGTGCTTTGGGAGCTGAGGAGGGTAGTGACCAACTTTGGGGAGTTGGGCAAAGGGTTCTTGGGAGAGCTCACATCTGGGACAAGTGTTAATGATAAGCAGAAGAGCTTGCCAGAAGAGACAGGGGTAGGTCATCCAAAGTTTTTATTATTCCCAGTGTGAAGCCATATGTGCTGTGGTTTTGGTATGTTTGAAAATTTAGCTTTCTCATCCTCACATAGTCGCACATAACTGATGTCCAAGAAATATTTGATTTTGACTGTACAGTATGCCCTGTTGCCCTCAAAGCTAGAGAGAGACAGATGTTGGGACTATAGTTCCCAACATGCATTGGGGGCCCATTAGCTGAAAGACTGGAACTTTGTGATGCTTTAATTCCCAGAGTTCTTTAGGGGGGAAACCAAAAAGCCCTGATGTCTCTCAGCCTTCCAAGTATAACTTGGCTCTTTCACCCCAGTCCTTACTTTCCTGCTGCATACACTTCGGCGGTATCAAACAGGTTTACACCGTGCTCATAGGCTACTGTCAGCACATCCTCTGCTGTCTAGGATGGTGAGAGAAAGAGTTGATCAACCACCAGCCTCTCAGTTACCTTCCTCACTGCACACTAACCCATCACACCTCAACCTTGGTTACCACATTCACTTCCCTTTCCCCATCCTCCAGCCTCAAGTCCACCATTCTCCATGCTTGTTGTCCAAACCCCTAGCCAAGTCCATTTCCCCCTCTTTTGGGTTCCCGCATACCCCCTCCCCCTGCTTCTAGGTCCCATCACTTATATCAATACCTCATCTGAGATCTGAGAACCAAATGTGACCCAGGTACCTGCAAGAGAGAAGCCAGGCATGTGAGACCAGCACAGGGGAGGGGTCAGCCATGAAAGAATGCTTGGCACTCCCTTAATTCCTCTTCTTTCTGACTCACCTAGGCCAAGGCAGGATACCCGAAGACCAGACATTCCTAGGTTCCTGCAGGACACAGAAGCAGCAGGAAGGGGTGGAGCCTCCATTAGGGACATAGATTATCAGCCTCCAGCTCCTCTCATTCCAGACTGAGATTCCCTCAGGGTGTCTCAGTTCAAAGAAATTAGACTCAGTGGGCCCACTGAATTGGGCAGTGCCACGGCCATAGATTAAGCGAACAAATAATAAGTTCCTCTGGAGCCATGGTCCAGTGCCTCTGTTTCCTCCTATCACACTGAAGATGTGCTGCCTGCTTAGCGCTGTTTCTGGTGGGTCCTGGGTTCATTTGAGTCATCTCTGGGATGTGTGGAGTTGAGGTAGAATGTGGCTGGGAGGAATGAGACTGGCTAATTGTGATGAGTTTTTGAAAACAGATCCTCAAGAGACTACTGTGCTAAAGGGCAGACAGTGGGGTGGAAGAGGGTAAACCAAGTCAAGTTCAGGCATTCAGGCAGGCAAGCGTCCTTGGATAGGCTAGTCAGACCGGCCTCCAACAAAGGCAGGTAGAACACCTGGGTGGGGAGTTTGAGAGGAAAGACCAGTTCTCCCCCTTCTTTCTACTCGCTCTGCTCCTGTTGGCTTATGAAGTCTGTCTTCAAACCAGAGAGCCCCCTCCTCCCTGCCCCCCCCCCCCACCTAATCCAGGTACTCCACTCAGCTTCCCAATCAAGGCTGCCATATGGAAGGGATCAAATTCCTCAAGTGACAAAGCCAGTTCAGATCAGTGACCTTCGCTCACTCCTGAGCAGGAGCACCGCTCCCCCCCGCCGCCTCCCCACTGGTAGTCCTGAGAGCTCAGCGGTTCTTGGAGATCAAGTCGGTTACATTTCATTCCACCTTCCCCACCTGGTCCGTGGCCCTCTGCATGGGCTTGAGAGATGTGGTGCATCCTTCGGGAGCATCCCTTGGGTCTGACGGGCCTGGTCAACCTCGGTAAACTTGATTTTCGACTAGGCAGAGGAACGGACGGATAGCAAAAAAAAAAAAAAAAGGACCGTGTAAGGGAGTGCCAGCGATGGGAAGAAGAGATGGAATAAGCCGAGACCTTCTTAGTGAAGTTTGAGGGGGGTCCTGGCAGCTTCCTAGCAAGCCTCAGGGGTCAGGAAAGGGGAGCAGATGTGGCGGGCGGCCAGGCCACCCCCATACCTGTATTTCATGCCAGTGCCTCGGCCGGTGCTCTCTCGGAGGGCCCCAGCGGGCGCTGGGGGTCGGGGGACCACGGCGGCCCGGGCCTTAGGGCCCGACCCTCCTCCCCCTGGAGGGTTCCCATGCCCCCCGCCGACCGGCCCGCCGTTACCGCCCCCGGGGCCCGGTCGGGGTCCACACAGACGGTCCTCACTGCTCCGGCTGCGAAGGTTCTGCTCAGTACATGCGATAGACACCTGCATGCCGGCCGGCCAAGGCGGGGGAGGGGGCTCCGAGGGGGCGGGAGGAGGAGGGAACCAGGAAGCTCGAGGGGAGACACCCGAGGGTGCAGTGGCGCGAGCCCTGGGAGAGCGGGAAGGCTGAGGAGGTTGCGGCGGGAGCCGCCAGGCGGGATCGGGCCCGCGCGGGCGGGCTGCTGGAGGTCGCGGGGTTTGCAGCGGAGAGGAGAAACGCGAGGGGCGCCACGAGTGGAGCGATTAGGATTCGGGGGCACTGGCGCGGAGAGGAGAGGGAGAAATGGACGAGGGTGAAGGTCGAGGGCGATTCTCGGAGGGTAGGAACTTAGGGACAAGGAGGGGGCGGAAGAAAGATGCTCCCTCTGCCCAAAGCGCAGGGGGACCCGCTAGGTTCCCAGCCGCCTAGGCAGCCGGCCCAGCTAATCAACATAAAGGCACCACCCCCTCATCTGCATAAAGCCGCCCGCCTCCCAGCCCAAACCTGCCGCTTATCTGCATAAGCCCCACCTTCCGGAACGCTGCAGCTTGAGTGTTTCGTGGCCGCCTAGCAACCAGAGAGCAGCACCTGGGGGGTGGTTCTACTCTCTGGACCCCGAGGCCGATCGGTCTTCCACCACCCCAATGGTTTTCAATCCGGGAGCTATTTTGTCCCCTGGGGGACATTTGGCAAGGTCTGGAGACTTTTTTTTTTTTTGCCTTGATGCATGTGGGATCTTGGTTCCCTAACCAGGGATTGAACCCATACCCCCTGCATCGGAAGCATGTAGTCTTAACCACTGGACCACCAGGGAAATCTCTGGAGACATTTTTTGACTGTCACGACCTGGGGAGACATTTGGCAAGGTCTGGAGACATTTCCTGACTGTCACGACTTGGACGCGGGCGTGCACTCATGTGTATGTGATGTGCTACCAGCATTTAGTGAGTGGCAGCGGAGGAAATGGCAATCCACTCTGGTATTCTTGCCTGGGAAATCCCATGGACAGAGGAGCTTGGTGGGCTACAGTCCATGGGGTCGCAAAGAATCAGACAAGACTGAGCGACTAACACTTTCACAGGCAGAACAGAGTACCTGGCAGCCCTCCCACCCTCCCCCCAATCAAGGTATTACTCAGCCCCAAATATCAGTCGTGTTGCTGTTAACAAACTCATGGACAAAGCCTCATTTTTGGCTCAGAGGATGTAGACACCCTGCTTCACGCCTCCATGAGAGGGGCAGGCCCCAATCAACCACTCAAACTGACACACTCAGGTCCCAGAGGGTGATAAAAAGTTTATTCTGTACTTCTCACAGAGTCAGGTAGGGGACAAACTGGAGAAAGGACCTGGTGTGGAGGTGTAGGGACTCCAGTAGGCTGCCTTCCTGTGAAGGGCTTTAGGCTGTTCCCCTAGGAGCGCTACCGAGGGGCTTGACGAGGCTGGGAGACTGGGGTGGTAGGGCTTGCAGCAGGAGCCCTTGAATGATACAGGTTAGGTTGGGCCCCAGGCAGACAGCGATTCTTCTGAGAGTGAGGTAGAGTGCTTCCTTCAGCCAGCCCGGGCGGAGAAGAAGGGCAGAGAGCGGACGTAGGAGTCCAGTCGGGAGCGGAAGAGCTCACTTTGCACAGTCTGGCCAAGCGGGCACAAGGGATTCTTCACCACTAGCTCCACATACAGCTGTGAAGACAGAGGGTGTTAGAGCCAGGCTTTTAACACTTCTTTTCAACTTTACACCTAGTATAACGTCAGGGGTGTGTGAATGCACAGGGATCAAGGGCTGGGAGGCAAATCCTTTGAGGAGAAACTGGTGGTGGGAGTGTATAGACATTAAGGTCCTGAGAAAACCCAGAGTCTCTACTGTAGAGATACAGTACAGTAGGACTAGGGCAGGGATGGAGTCTTGGGGCTCTAAGTGACCATGGCTGTTGAGGCTTTGGGAGCAGGATCCGAGGGACTGGCACTGACCGCACTGTAGATGTGGTGCAGCACATCTCGGATGGGCCCCACGCCCAAGTCTGTATTCATGACAACCTTGATCCCAGTGGGTGTCTCGTAGTAATGGAGTTTGTAACGGCTAGTTTGGAAGGCCAGGAAGCCGTCCTTCCTGCAGGGATGGGGAGGAATGTTAAGGAATGGGAGTGGAATCTCTCCCAAAGAGATACTTCTGATACCCTCTAGACAGACTCCCTCTGAGACACCTCGCAGCTTCACCTTTCACTGTAGCCCCCGTGCCCAACCCCTCTAACCTTCTCTTCCCCACCACCGCTTCTGCCAGCTCCTGCCTTCTCGCTTCTGACTCAGCCTTTCTCTCTGTCTCCTTATCCTTTCTGGGGACCAAAGTCCCTTCCACTCCAGAAAGTACCCCCTCCCCATCCGTTCCCTCCTTCCCTCAACAACCCATCCGACTCCGCGTACATGTCTAGCGGGGACATCTTGCTGACAAACGAGCGGATAGAGAAGAGCATCCCGTACATCAGCTTGTACTCCTGGAGGGAGAGGGGCAGAATTAGCTCTCTGTTGTAAAGGAGACGGGGTAGGGGTGGGAACGAGCCAGGGTTTGGAGAACGGGGCTGGGCTGGGGCTATGTGCATTTGGAGATGCGAGGTCACCCGAGTGGCGCGGGGCCTTCTCGTCACCTCCTCCTTAGGGATCCCCGCTTGCTTCTTGCGGTGCCACTCGCTGTAATGCAGACACACTCCATTTCGGTCAAACAGGTACAGGTTGTGGACAGTCATCTGCAAGGCAGAGAATGTGAGCCTCTCTCCGGGACCGCCCACACCCCGTCGGCTCCAGTTCTCAGTCCCGGATCCTTCCAACCAGACGGGGACCCCTCCCTCGGACTCACCGGAACTGCTCCTAGGGCCCGTCACTCGACACTTCCGGTTTTCGCGGAGCCCCGCCCCATCGGGTCAAAGCGTCGCAGCAATAACTCCGCCCCATACCTGCTTCAGCCAATCCGTGGCTCAGAGTCTGGGCATGCGCGTCTAAGGCTCTCCGCTCCAGAAGCCGGGAGCGGCTGAAAGCACTGGATCCTGGGCTGGTGACGTCATCGAGGCGAGCGAGGCGGAGCTGCGGAAGGTGGGCGGGAGCCTGCCAACGGTTTTGAGTGTTGGGAAGGGCGCGAGAAGAGGGGTCGTTTGGGTGTTCGCCTACCAGGTCTCAAGGGGAGGGGGCACTCGCTAGTTCCCACCTTGGCAAAGTGCGGGGCTGAGGACTGGAGGTGTGGGGAGTAGTCGGAACGGGGTGATCGGGGTGGGGGATCTCAGGCTAGGCTGGAGCGCGTGAGGCTATTTTTAGGGCCATCAGAGGGCATGACTTGAGTGTTCACAAACTTTCTTTTGGGGTGGAAGGAAGGGAGGGATTCTAGGGAGCCGTGCTACGGCTTTCTTGCCCGGAGGGATCGGGGAAATATACCCGAGAGTTGATTCTGGTTGGAACGGGTGCATGGGCGAAGAGGAGAGGTGGGGAGCGGAGCCAGTTGAGGGGCACATAAGACAGCTGGACGGAAATTAGGCCCCTATTGGATTTGGGTCCGTTTCAGTTTGCGCATTCTGGGTGTGAGAACTTAAGAGCTAAGTGGACTATGAGAGCCTGGCCCAGAAGTTGAACTGCAGCTTTCAGCGCTCCAGAGGACCTGCAGTGGTGCGCCTGCCCCGCAGTAGGTCTTCCATACCCACCCTCTCCTTGCTGCACCCGCCTTTTCCACTGTTCCCAGGAGCTGTGGAAAGAAATCCTTTTGCCCTCTCCCATGGCCTCTGGAACTGCTGGAAACCTTTCCTTTAACCAGAAAGGCTCCATACTCTTATTCAACAAGAATCCCTCGCTCGGAGTCTTCCTCTTTTCTCCCAAATCTTTCTTCTCCCAGTACTTGCTCCCCTGGGCTCTCCTAAAGCAGAACCAGGAGTTCCCACCTCTGCTGTCTCCAGTGTCTCTTCCCTGTACTCATGGCAACATCAGCTGCCAGCCCCAGTTCACCCCTACGGGCCAAGGACCTCCTGAGTGAGTCATCAGAAGCCACTGGGATGAACCAAGTGTCCTCTGAGGTGACCTCCCAGCTGTATACTTCTTTGCACCTCAGTCGTCAGGCAGAGAGCACAGCCCGAGCCCAGCTGTATTTACCTGCTGCCTCCCCACCTCCCCATGAGGTGTTGGATGGCTTGGCCCAAGAACTGAGTCACAGCTTGTCAGTGGGATTGGAGAACAACTTGAAGAAAAAGGTGAGGGAGGTCTGTCTTGGACACCTCTAGGGTCTTGGGATTGGGAGTGGTAAAAAAAAAAAAAAAAAAAAGCTTTACTGAGATTTGAGCTCCTGTTGTTGGATTCCATATTTCTTTTAACTACACAGTCAGCCATGCTTGTTCCTGTGAGCAAATGTTCATGAGAGTCCTGAACCACTCATAATAAGTTGGAAAATTGTGAGACTTCCTTTTTTTTTTCTTCAGAGACACTCATGGGGTAGGTTGCTGTGCTTTAACTGGGATGTGGGTGCTGGAAATGAGCATAAGGGTTCTTCATCCCAAGAGGAAAGTAGGGATTTAAGGAAAATATTCTAAGATCCTTTCATCTTGAAACTGTTTTGCTTGTATGGTTCAAAATTTGGCATGTAAATCATTAAAACATAGTTTAATCAATTATACATGTTACAGAGAAGATAGTGTCAGATAGAATGCATATCATAACCGATCTGCAGACTGGCTAGGCCTTCCAAAGTTTGAAAAACTGATAGCCGTGGACAGCAGAGTCTTTACACAGGATATTTGCTCTCTAGTTGGAAGGAATCCTCACCACTCTTACCTTAAGATGCCCAGTTAATTCATTTGCATTACCTCTCTGCCTTCCATAGACAATTGAGTTTCTCATTGAGGCAGTTCTATTTTTCTGCTTTCCAAGGTGTGAGAGTAAAAATTCTTGGGCCTTAGGGGCCACTGGATGCCACCTACCCTGGATGAAGTATGGATTATTGCATCTGATTTCTGCATTGCTTTTTTCTAGGATGGTTCCAAGCATATCTTTGAGATGGAGAGTGTTCGGGGTCAACTTCAGAGCATGCTCCAAACCTCACGTGATGCAGCTTATCGTGAGTGATTTTCTATAAAGGAGAACCTAGATTTAAGGGGTGGGAAAAGTGGAGAAAGCTACCAGGATATGTGTGGGCTGGAGACCTAGACTCAGAGATAAGAGATTTCAGAAGAAAAGGCTCCCATTCTTAGGGAGAGAGGCAGGAGGAGTGGGTGAAGTAGAAAGGAAGGACCATTTCTCTCTTCTTCAAGTGATCCCAGTTCCCATCCTTACCTGACCCTGGCTGTGGGTCCCTCTGGCTGCCTACAGGGGATCCCCCGACTCCAGGTGCCGACTCTGAGAGACGGGAAGAGGACTCCTTTGACAGTGACAGCACAGCCACTTTGCTAAAGTGAGTTCTCCTTGGGGTTCTCCTAGTTGCCTTCCTCTCTTTCTTGGAAAGCCAAGTGTTCTGTTGCTTAGTTCTCCCTTTGCTGCTTTTGTACCTCTTAAGGACCTAAGATGCTTGTCACTTAACTTTCAGTTTTTACCCTTTCTTGCCTTTCTTCTATCCTCCTCACTCCTTTGGGAACATAGGCATCCACTGCTTAGTACCTGGCTTTCTAGGTCCTTCCTCCTCCAGAAGAGTTAGCTCTTTTCTGCTGTGACTCGTGCTGCAGGGAGCATGGAGTAGAGGAAGGAGTACTATAGAGTGACTCACAAAGCCTGTGTGCTCTCTAGGGCTCTGTCATTTCTCTAAGTAACTGTGACTTTGGGCATGGCTCTTGCCCTGAGTTGTAGTTTCCTTATTTGTAAAATGTCTGGAAATGGGACTCTGGGTCTCTAAAGCTTTCCCATCCCTATTGTTCTCTACCTGATCTGCTCAGCACCCGACCACTGCAAGACTTGTCTCCATCCAGCTCAGCCCAAGCCTTTGAGGAGTTGTTCCCCCGCTACACCAGCCTTCGGCCAGGGCCCCCGCTCAACCCCCCAGATTTTCAGGGACTGAGAGATGCACTGGATTCAGAGCATACACGTCGCAAGGTGAGATATAAAGGCTTCCTTTTGACAGAAGCAAAGATTAGAAATAGGGCCAAGTGCTAAAAGGTTAAGGTCCTGCAAGCTAGGATTTTACTCAAATGGCTCTCCTGTGAGGAAGGCCTTCTTTGACCATCCTGTCTAGGATGGCACACCTCTCCTCCAGGGATTCCTTCAGATCATTCTGTTATTTCCTTCATATAGTTTATCAAAGGCTGGTATGTCTTGTTTGTTTCCCCTTTTAAAACCTAAGCTCCACATGGGTCATACCTTATCTTGTTCAGCAGTGTCTTCCTAAAGTCTAGAACATACCCAACACAAACACATGCTCTGTACATGTTTGGTGAATGAATAACAAATTGTTGGCTTGTGCAAAGCTACTGGTGATATAATGAGTTTTGTTTCTGGAGCCTCAGCCTATCTGAAGGGTGCAGAGAGCAGGATGAGGCAGAGGAAAAGTCGGAATTATTGGTTGTGTTGTCATTTTTGGAACCTTCTCTTCCTCTATTTTAAACTGCCTGGGCGTGAATGAAAGGCTTTCCCCTTTCCCCTTGCCATGCTGAATCGTTGTGTCCAGTATGCTTCTTAAGGCAGGAGTAACTTCTCACTCTTTGCAGCATGGACTACTACACCCCTGCTGAAAGGTTCGTGGAAATTTTTCTCAGGAGATCTAGGAAAGGGAAGAGGCTGGAGACCAAACCCCTGCTTCCTGAGGTGGTAGAGGAAGGCGTTGGAGATCTCAGGCTCCAGAATTCCTGACTCTCCTTCTTCAAACCTGTTCTGTTCTTGGGACCCAAGCTCCCTGTTGCCAGCCCATTTCCCCCATAGAGAAGCTTGAAAGTTTGGAGCTTTGGTCAAACTAAGGGTGGCAACACCCAGACCCCCTCACCCTTCTTCCCAGCATTGTGAGCGCCACATTCAGAACCTGCAGACCCGTGTCCTCGAGCTTCAGCAACAGTTAGCTGTGGCTGTGACTGCTGACCGAAAGAAAGATATCATGATTGAACAACTGGACAAGGTGCCAGGGGAGCAGAATGCGGGTGGGTCTCTCCATGGGGGGCACCAAGGAATACAAGGGGAGGCCAACCAACATTTGTTTGTTCACATTAGGAGTTGGGGGCGGGTAAGTGCTGGGTCTGCTGACCACTGGAAGAAGGTGGCTGTTTGCCCTGCTCCTGTGGACACAAAGAGGGAAGAAAAATTATTTGAAATTCTATGTGACCTCCTTCCTTTCCTGAGACCCTGGCCCGCGTGGTGGAGGGCTGGAACCGGCATGAAGCTGAGAGGACAGAGGTGCTTCGGGGACTCCAGGAGGAACGGCAGGCAGCTGAGCTCACTAGAAGCAAGCAGCAGGAGGTGGGCAACCAGGATCTTGAGGCATTAGAACCTGGGTCACCGATGGCTGGATGGGGGAGGAACCAGGGCTCCTTGCAGGTTGACCTCCAGCTTGCCATAGCTAGCCTGACAATTCTTCTTCTGTGTCCTCTCCCTGCAGTGTTCCTGCTGTCAGACTTGCATGGTTGATGTCTGCTCAGCTCTCTTCATCCCTCTGGCCCCCAAGTCGTTTAGTTAACCCTTGCTTTTAAAGTTTATGTTATTAATGATTTTCAAAGGGTAGCATGCAGGGATTCTCCTCAGTTCCTCCATCCTCTGTTCTCTCCCTGAAAGACGGTAATCCGCCTGGAACAAAGCCTTTCTGAGGCCATGGAGGCCCTGAGTCGTGAGCAGGAAGGTGCCCGACTGCAGCAACGGGAAAAAGAGACACTGGTGAGAATGCTCGCCTGGGTTAATTCCAATAAAGACTGGTCATTACTTCTAGAGGGATATGGATTTTTTGTTTGTTTGCACCCGTGGCATGCAAGATCGTAGTTGCGCAACCAGGAATTGAACCTGGGCTCCCCCAAGTTGGGAGCACAGAGCCTTAACCACTGGACTGCCAGGGAAGTCTGGGAATATGGGCTTTTGGTGGATTGTGGGAGTTAATAATTTGAATTGCACCAGAGCAAAGTGTGTTCTTCAAAATGCTAGTTCTGCTAGGTACTCTACAGAAAGGGAGCTCTGCCATCAAACCAGTTTGAGAGACTCTGCAAATTGTATCTTCATTAAAATCATTTGGGAATTATTTTTAATATAGATTTCTTGGGTCCTTTCCATGAAGTTTTGATATATGAGGGGTTGGGGAACCTAAGTATTTTCAGAAAGGTATGGGGGTGAGGCTTAGTCAGGTTTCTCATTGCTGAAATGATAAGATGATTATCCACATGAATTAGTAGCCAGGTTTAGAATTTCTTGCATGCATGACACATGCTTGCTACATGCATGCTGGTGCTGACATTCCTAACAGTCCAAGAGTGCTGGTGGTGGCTACTGGTTGGCTAATACATGTTTGTAAGGCTGAATTTTCTAGTCTTTGTGGAATTTCTTTTGATGACAGTGGTGACAGCTATCGTATATTGAGTACTTACTACAGGCCAGACATTGTGCTAAATGCTTTACATACCCTTTTAACTTTAATCCACACAAAGTGGACTGTAATACGCCCACTTTACAAGTAAGGGTGGTGCCTCAGAACCCAAAGTAAATGCAGAGCTGGGATTCAGATTGAGATTTGAGCCCAGGTCTACCTAATTCTGGTACAGAAACTCTTATTTACCATATTGACATCCTGTGGGCTTGTTAACTATTGTGTTTTCATGGATATAATTCTCAGCGGGCACATTGTATGGGGGCGAGGGGGCAGATTGGTGGTCTCCTGAGGGCATGCTAAGATCTTGGTTTTCTCCTGTGGCTGTAGGAGGAGGAGAGGCAGGCTCTGACCCTGAGCTTGGAGCTAGAACAGCAGCGCTGCCGAGTCCTGCAGGAAGAACGGGATGAGGCCCGGGCAGGGCAACTCAGTGAGCGTCGACAGTTGGAGACACTGCAGGTGGCCCTCGAAGAAGAACGGCAGAGCTGGGCCCAGCAGGAGCACCAGCTGAAGGAGCACTACCAGGCGCTGCAGGAGGAGAGCCAGGTTCAGCTGGAAAGGGAGAAGGTAGAAGGGGCAGTTGAGGAACAGATGAAGCACAAAATAATTGAATGAGATGGATGTTGGAATGCACGGTGTAGTGGAGCAGGATGGAGAGTGAAGGCGAGAAGACTGAGAGGGTAGGGCCTGCAGGAAGGGCCGGGGGGGGCATCAAATATACAGAAAACTGAAGTGTGAGATTCAATGGAGATGAGGAAATAAGTCACAGGTGAAGAGGAAGGGAGGTTGGGTCTTAGGGAATGGGAGGGTGAGTCAGGGAATAGAAGTAACCGGGAGTCAAGAAATGAGATACAAACTGAAGTCTGATTGCCCTTTCCTAGGGGAACACCCAGAGGGAGGCCCAGGCTGCCCGGGAGGCCCAGCAGCAGCTGGCCTTGGTGCAGTCTGAGGTGCGGCGGTTGGAAGGAGAGCTGGATACAGCTCGGAGAGAGAGAGATGCCCTGCAGCTGGAGATGAGCCTGGTGCAGGTCAGGAGGCTGAGGTTCTAGGGGAGTGTCCCTGCCGGGGAGACGGAGGTCTGAGGCGAAGTGGCTTTAGGAGTCAGGGCAGACATCCCATTTCTAACTAGAATTTTGGCCTTTATGTGTAAAATGTATTTTAAGGGCAAATTAATGAGTTTCTGAGAGACTTCTTTCCTTATTAACAGTTGACTTAAGGAGACACCCAATTTCTGGGTTAGAGAGGCCAGTTTTGAGAGAACACACTTTTCACTTGGCCCATTGAATTGGAGAGCTGACCACATGGAAACTAATTTATCATGGAGGGCCAAGGATAAAGACATTAGTAAACAATTCAGTAGTAATTTATAAGCCCCTGAACTGGTGCCAGCTGCATGTGTGTATGTGTACATTCAGTAAACCTACTGAACAACTCCTGTGTGTAAGCTCTGGGCTGGGATAATCCTAACACAATCCCAGTAATAGGGAGCTCACCAGTTACATGGGGAGCTTGTCTAGGACACACATTTTTGAAGGAGTATGATTAATAATTTAGAAAAGTGTTAGTCGCTCAGTTGTGTCCGACTCTTTACAACCCTATGGACTGTAGCCAGGCTCCTCCCTCCATGGGATTCTCCAGGCAAGAATACTGGAGTGGGTTGCCATTCCCTTCTTCAGGGAATCTTCCCGACCCAGGGATTGAACCAGGCCTCCTGCATTGCAGGCAGATTCTTTACTACTGAGTCACCAGGGAAGCCCCAATAATTTAGAGTCAGTTCAGTTCAGTCGCTCAGTCGTGTTCGACTCTTTGCGACCCCATGAATCGCAGCACGCCAGGCCTCCCTGTCCATCACCAACTCCTGGAGTCTACCCAAACCCATGTCCATCGAGTCGGTGATTCCATCCAGCCATCTCATCCTCTGTCGTCCCCTTCTCCTCCTGCCCCCAATCCTTCCCAGCATTAGGGTCTTTTCCAATGAGTCAACTCTTTGCATGAGGTGGCCAAAGTATTGGAGTTTCAACTTCAACATCAGTCCTTCCAATGAACACCCAGGACTGATCTCCTTTAGGATGGACTGGTTGGATCTTCTTGCAGTCCAAGGGACTCTCAAGAGTCTTCTCCAACACCGCAGTTCAAAAGCATCAGTTCTTTGGCACTCAGCTTTCTTCACCGTCCAACTCTCACATCCATACATGACCACTGGAAAAACCATAGCCTTGACTAAATGGACCTTTGTTGGCAAAATAATGTCTCTGCTTTTAAATATGCTATCTAGGTTGGTCATAACTTTCCTTCCAAGAAGTAAGCGTTTTTTAATTTCATGGCTGCAATCACCATCAGCAGTGATTTTGGAGCCAAAAAAATAAAGTCAGCCACTGTTTCCACTGTTTCCCCATCTATTTCCCATGAAATGATGGGACCAGATGCCATGATCTTAGTTTTCTGAATGTTGAGCTTTAAGCCAGCTTTTTGACTCTCCTCTTTCACTTTCATCAAGAGGCTCTTTAGTTCTTCTTCACTTTCTGCCATAAGGGTGGTGTCATCTGCATATCTGAAGTTATTGATATTTCTCCCAGCAATCTTGATTCCAGCTTGTGTTTCTTCCATCCCAGCATTTCTCATGATGTACTCTGCATATAAGTTAAATAAGCAGGGTGACAATATACAGCCTTGACATACTCCTTTTCCTATTTGGAAACAGTCTGTTGTTCCATGTCCAGTTCTAACTGTTGCTTCCTGACCTGCATACAGGTTTCTCAAGAGACAGGTCAGATGGCCTGGTATTCCCATCTCTTTCAGAATTTTCCACAGTTTATTGTGATCCACACAGTCAAAGACTTTGGCATAGTCAATAAAGCAGAAATAGATGTTTTTCTGGAACTCTCTTGCTTTTTCGATGATCCAGCAGATGTTGGCAATTTGATCTCTGGTTCCTCTGCCTTTTCTAAAACCAGCTTGAACATCTGGAGTCACCAGGGAAGCCCCAGTAATTTAGAGTAACTATTTTTAAAAATATTTGGCCATGTGGTGTCTTAGTTGCGGCATGTGGGATATAGTTGTGTGACCAGGGATCAAACTCAGTCCCCCTGCAGTGGGAGCACAGAGTCTTAGCCACTGGACCACCAGGGAAGTCCCCTTTATATCTTATTTTGTCTTGCCTATTGAGTGTTTTTTTTTTTTCCTTTCTTGTCATCTTTTAGAGTCATTATTCTCATTTCACTTTTTTTTCGGTCAGCTTATTTTAAAGTCTTAAACTCAGTTTCTGTTTAAATTCTCAAAGTTAATTTATCAGATGTAAATATCCAAGACAGAAAGGAGCCATCAATTCTATATGGATGGGTCAAGGTAGTCTTCCTAGAGAACTCTAAAAAATATTTTTAAGATATTTTTAAGAATATTTTTAAGAATAAAAGTGATCTGTAGTACAAGTTCAAGTATACAGAAGTACACAGTATTGATTACCTTCTCATATCATATCACTGTGTGTGTATCCTTTCAGAACTTTTTCATATGTGTTTATGGGCTGGTGCTTTAAATATATATATATATATATATATATATATATATATATATATATATGCATTCACTGCAACTTGTTTTTACCTTGTAATATATCATAGACATCTTTCCATGTCAACACATACAGATGTTCATCATTTTAAAAGAATTATATTGCAATAAATGTATGAATCATAGTTTACTTAAGCATTTTCCTTTTGATGAGAAATTTACCCTGATGCCAATTTTTTTTTCACTATTAAAAATAACCCTGGGGACTTCCCTGGTGGTCCAGTGGTTAAAAATCTACCTTCCAATGCAGGGGACGAGGGATGAATCCCTGGTCAGGGAACTAAGATCCCACATGCCATGGGGCAACTAAGCCCATGAGCTGCAACTAGAGAAGCCTGCACATTGCAATGGAGACCCAGCACAGCTTAAAAAAAAACAAAAGTGCTGCATGGAATTCCCTGGCCATCCAAAGGTTGGGACTCCACGCTTCCGCTGCAGAGGGCACAAATTCAGTCACTGGTTGGGGAACTAAGATTCTGTAAGCCGTAGCATGCCAAAAATAAATAATGCTGCAGTGAACATCATTGTACATGACTCTTTGGCATTCCTTCTGTAGGATAGATTCCTTAAAGTGAAATTGCCAGCTCAGAGGGAGAGTATATATTATTAAGATTTTTCATTAAAAAATTTTGGGTGGGGATTATTTTGTAATGTGTATTCACTAAGTCACTATGTTGTACACCTGAAACTTAAAAAAAAAAAAATTAGGTAATGAGATACCTAGAGCAGTTAAAATCATTCATGGAAACAGAAAGTAGGGTGGTGATTGTTAGGGGCTGGGGAGGGAAAATGGGGAGTTGTTTTTCAGTGGGTATAGAGTTTCAGTTTTACAAGATGAACAATTTCTAGAGATCTGTTCAACAATGTGAATATAGTTAATGCTACACTTAAAAATGTTAAGTTTTGTATTACCTAAGAAGGTAAGCTTTGTATATGCGTTTCTTACCATAATTTTTAAAAATTAAAAAGAATTTAGGTAATTGCAAGGAGTTAAATAAATAAATATATACATTTTTAAAAAGCACACAAAAAAACGTTTGTATTGTCCAAGGTCATGGTTTTATAAGGAAAGGAAACCGCTTTCACTCCTTGGGGCAAAATTCTCTTTCTTTGGTCCCTCAGACGTAGGAGGCAATGTTGGTGCATGGATCTTTTTTTTTATCTACCTTACATCCTCCATCCCCTTCTAAGCCCAAACAGAATGGAGCTGATGATGACCACCCCCCCAACTTGCTTTACTCCTAGGCCCGGTATGAAAGCCAGCGGATCCAGATGGAGTCGGAGCTGGCGTTGCAGCTAGAGCAGCGGGTGACTGAACGGCTGGCGCAGGCGCAGGAGAGCAGCCTTCGGCAGGCAGCCTCCCTTAGGGACAATCACAGGTGCTTGGAGCTCGCAGGCTGCTGCCTCTCCACAGCCGCAGCAGGTGGTGGGGGGCCACCCAGACCCTCTCAGATCCCTTTACCAGCTTCCAACACACCGGCTCCTGTCTGTCGGTGGGAGACCTGCCTCAGGTTCACAGGAGAGCCAGACCTGCTTGGGGATTTTCTGCTTTCCCCCCATAGGAAGGAGCACTTAGCCAATAACTGATAGCTACAGGAATACCAATTTTTAGCTCCCTAGCCCCTGGTGTGTACAGTGCTGAGCTGAGACCTGTAGCACCTCCAGACGTGCCCTTCTCCCTTCCTTCCCCTACTCCCCTACCAGCTTTTTTTTTTTTCTGGAAATGCTTCTTAAATTAACCACCTTCACATAAGTCCTCATTTAAATGTCTGCTTCTAGGGAACCCATTCAGCCGTCCTTGCTTCCTTCCTGAACAAGCGCTGCCTGCCACCGTCCCCCCCCACCCCTCGCCAGGGCAGGGCTAACTGGCTGGCTTGCTGGCTCACTCTCCCGTACACACATGCTGGCTTTTTCTTCTGGATGACTTCCTTCTCTATCTTCAGTCCTCTCTTCTCACCTGTGTCCTCTCAGGAAACAGTTGCAGGAGCTGAATGGACAGCACCAGCAGGAATTGTCCACTCAGTTGGCTCAGTTCAAGGTGGAAATGGCAGAGCGGGAGGAGCGGCAGCAGCAGGTGGCTCAGGACTATGAACTCAGGTACCGGACCCTGAAGTCTCCACGTCAGGCCTTGATCCCTTCCCCTGCAGCCTTGGTCTGTTCTGCACTGGCCCCAGCTCCTCGCACAATTTCCCGTGTCCCACCTTTCCTTGTGGCCCTTCCTGTTCTCTGAGTCTCTGCTTTCTCCAAGGCCCGACATCACCTCTCACGTCTTTCCTCTCAGACTGGCCCGGGAGCAGGCGCGAGTTCGGGAACTGCAGAGTGGGAACCAGCAGCTGGAGGAGCAGCGGGTTGAGCTGGTGGAGCGGCTGCAGGCCATGCTGCAGGCCCACTGGGAGGAGGCCACCCGGCTGCTCTGTACCACCACCCTGCCACCCCACCCCCCGGTAGGCCATCAGGGTTCTATTTAGACCCCTTCTTGGGACATCTAGCTCCCTCCCAAGGAGAGTCTAGAGTTCAGCTCCTAGGACCTGCGTTAGGAAAATTCTGTGAGCTTTCCCAAAGAGTAACTGTCTCATCAAAAGCCATCTTTTTGCCGTAGCCACCACTTGCCCAGACTGGCCCCACAACACTGGGCACCAGCCTCTTCTCCCAGCCCAAGAGAGGGTAACACATGATGGTAGTTTTGCCAAAGGGCAACTGAAGTAATTGTGATGGAAAGAGTCAGAAATTGTTGCTCAGTCCTGCTCTAGAGGAGCCGTGCCCTAGGGAGTCTCAACCTTTGCCCTCCCTCTGTTGGCATCTCTTACTTCCTTCTTTTAACAATTAAGTTTTTAATATTAGCTAAAATATTTTTTGGAATAGATAATAATGTGCACATAGTAATTTTACAAAAAAAAGGGACATCCTCAGTGGTCCAGGGGTTAAGGCTCAGCCTTCCAATGCAGGGGCACACGTTCAATCCCTGGTTGGAGAGCTAAGGTTCCCACATGCCATGCGTGCAGCCAAAAATTTTAAAACATAATGAAATAAAATAAAAAAACAACCAAACTGTTCAAAAAGGTATACAGTGAAGAGTAATCTCCATACTATGCCTGCACCTCAGTCTCCTGGTTCCTCCGCCAAGAAGCAGCAGCCGTTACTGGTGTCTAGAGTGTATTCCACCCCCAGCTCCACACCCCCAGCCCCCACAGAAAGGTTGCCTTCTATACACAGTTGTATGACTTATTTAACCAAGTGCTTGTTGGTGGATATTAAAGTTGTTTCCTGTGTTTTGCTTCTATAAATAGTGCTGCAGAAAATGTCATTACTATGTCTTGGTTCAGTATATCTATAAGTTTCTAGAAATGGAATTGTAGGATCAAAAATGTGCATTTTAAAATTTGTCAGAAATTTGATAGATGTTCCCAAATCCCCTTCTAAGGAGATTCTACTAATCTATAACCTTATTAAAGTGTCGGTGGCATGTCTCGTCTCTTTAAGTGCACCCTCTCTTGTGCCCAGGTTCCCCCCGCCTGCCCCTCCAGCCCTGGGCCACAGGAACCAGAGAAGGGGGAGAGGAGGATCTGGATGGTGCCCCCCATGGCTGTGGCCCTGAAGCCTGTGTTGCAGCAGAGCCGAGAAACGAGGGAGGAGCTGCCTGGGGTGCCACCGCCTGTTCTCTGCAGCCCCTCCCCAGATCTTAGCCTCCTGCTGGGCCCCACTTTCCAGAGCCAGCATTCCTTCCAGCCCCTGGAGCCAAAGCCGGACCTCACTTCATCCTCAGGTGCCTGGGGACAGAAGTCACTGGGTTCCCCTTCCCCACACTGACTGGCTCTCTCTTAACCTAACTTCCTGTCTGCTGGGGGCTTGAGCATTCTGTTTCCCAGATGTCTTAGTGATTTTCCGTTGCCAGGAGCAGAAATCCACTTTAGTTGGTTCAAATACAGGGAGATAGACTCTAGGAAATGGGACATATCTGTGCTTAATGAGAACCGAGGTTGGCACCAGGGGCTGCCGGGAACAGCACGGCTGTTCCTCCTCTCTCTGGGCCTGCCTGGGCTGTGGACTCTGCTTCTTCCTCCTGAACTACCAGCCCTCTCTCTTCCTTGGGTTCTTGCTCTCGCTGCTTTGGTTTACACATGGCTTTGAGCAGCTGTGACACCGACTCTAGCAAGACTCTAGACAACTTGCCTTTGTTTCTTGGGTCCAAGTTTAAAGAGAGGCGGTCTGGTGGGTTGGCAACCGTCCCTCAGATCAGCCGATCTTGAGTTGTGGCCACGCCTGATTCAGTCAATTGTGACTTGGGTGCATGGGGTGCTCTGTGGTGAAAATGAGACGACCCGGGTTGAAGTAAGCATGAGGGCATGTTCTGGTGAAAGAGCCAGAACAAGTCTGTTTATCTTAAAGCATTCTGTACTGTGGCGGGATTTATTCATTTAGCATCCAGGGACCACAGCCTTCCCCTTCTGTTTACTTTTCTGTCTTAGAATTCAGCTGTGCCCAGCTCCCAGTTGCCTTCAATCCTTCCCTCTCCAGCTGTTTTCAACTGTGGTCATCTTCTAGCCGCAAAGCCCCACTTATGTGTGACAGGCCCCCTCGTTCCAGGCCTTGAGTGAGCTGCCTGGTGGAGGAGCCCCTCCCCCTACAGCACACACCCCCTGTTTCCCTGTATAGTGGAGGCCTTCTCTGCAGTTGGGACCTTCCATCCGGATCACCGGGCAGAGCGGCCATTCCCTGAGGAAGACCCTGGGTCTGAGGGGGATGGCTTCCTGAAGGAAGGCCTGCCACCCACTTCCCAGCTGCAGGGCCTCAAGCATTTTTTGCACCAGGTAAGAGGGCCCCCCGTCCCATCGTGCTTTCTCCTTCCCTTCTTCATTTTCTCTTTCTACTCTGAGAGGCCAGGACTCTGGCCTTTTAGGACTAAGACTTCATCCCAGTTTCTGCCTCTCCCAGTCCCCCTTATTTCTGCTGCAGCAGTTCCTTCTGGAACTTAGGAGACCAGCTCCTACCTCCTCCCCGCTGCTTCCTACAGACCCTGAGGTCTCTTTCTTCGGTGGTCTTCAGGGAGCCCTACTGTCTTGTCCCCCCAGCTGCTGGAGACTGCGCCCCAGAGCCACGAGAACCCCTCCGTCGACCAGCTTTCCCCTAAGCCTGGTGAGTGCCAACTCTGAAGAAGTTTGGGGCTGGGCCTGAAAGAGGCAGGAGATCCACTTACCAGGGCTGGGTCTTCAGGAGCTGGCAAAGGTTACAAAGCCCCATGAAGGCTAAGGCTGTTGGGATTCCTTGGCTTTTGCCCCATTTCCTCATCCTGAATCTCATTCCTTTGGTTAGGTCCTCTGACTGCCCCATCTTGGGAGGAAACCCCTCAGGTGCCACGCCTCCCGCCCCCCGTCCATAAAACTAAAGTTCCCTTAGCCATGGCGTCCAGTCTTTTCCGGGTCCATGACCTTCCCTCGGCCCCTTCACAGAGCGGCGGTCCCAGCGGTGGCTCCCCAGAGAGAGGTAAGCAGGTCCTGGTTTACAGGTAGGTCTCAGGTGTGGAGCCGGTACCTGGAACTGAAGGCCCTTCTGGGCTCTGGGAGCTAGGATAAGGGCTGCGGCCGGCCGAGAATGATGATCGTTCCTGATGTGTCTCTCAGGTGGAGATGGGCCCGCATCCTCGAGACAGCTAATGGAAGTGTCTCAGCTGTTACGACTTTACCAAGCTCGGGGCTGGGAGGCGCTGCCTGCCGAGGATCTGCTGCTTTACCTGAAGAGGCTGGAACACGGCGGCGGCGGGTACCACCCTGGGAGGGAAGGGAGGAAGGACTAGATGGAAGGAATCTGGACTGTGAACGGAAAGAATGTGGAGTGTGTCGTCTGTTGAGTAGTGTCTTCTGTCCTTTTCTGGGGAAGAAGTGAGGGTAGATTGGAGTCTCCTCCTCTTCCTCCATCTCTCTCTCTTCCCCACCTTTGTTTTGTCTCTTCTTTTCGATTTTTCACTTCTTATCTCTTCTGCATGTTTTTCTACTTTAATTTTTTCCTCTTTACCCTGCAGCTCAGAACTGAGGGTCCTAGGACTGTGATGACCTAGCATAACTCAGTATGTGACTCCACTCATGTTTCCTCTTACTGGATCCCTGGGTCTATCTTGTTTGTTCTTATTCTTAAGAGACAGCACTGGGAAGTAGTTCTTCTCCCCTAGTGTTGGGGAGAGTGGGGAGCAGCTGCCTCTCTTCCTCCCCTGATCTGTACAGCAGGACTGACAGCCGAGGGGAGAATGCCCCCAGAAGGAACACAGACTCCCGCTTGGTTGAGATCCCCCGGAAAGAGGTGAGGAAAGTAGGGCTGGGTGAAGGGGTGGGGGGCTCTCACTGTCTCGTCCCTCGCTCTCCACAGGATCACCCCAACCCCACTGACCGGGACCCCATTTTCTGTAGTGTGGCCCTTCCCTTTTGCTTTCTGACTCCAGCCTTCTCCACACACAACACTTCCTCAGGAGCGGGGTACTGGAAGGACACGACACTGAGTTTTTCTTCTCTCTCCCTTCAACTCTTAGGTTCCCTCCCAGGCTCTCCCTCGCCGCCTCGCTGTAGCCCCTAAGACTGACAAACCTCCAGCTCGGAAGAAAAGTGGGCACCCCGCCCCTGGTAGTGTGAGAAGTCGGGGGGGAATCTGGAGATAAGCCCTTCACCTTTCTCTTCCTTGGCCTCTTATTTTTATTATTATTATTTTAATAAATCTGGTAGTCTGTATTAGAGTCTCTGACTCATAGGCACTCGGAAAAGGGAGGATTTCTAGGAAGCCACTTTGTGAAGAAACCTCATTCTTCTCTTTGAGTATGTTTTTTATATGTTTCTATTTCATATTCTGTGGAAAAAGACATGACTGCTTTGAAAGAAAACAGTCTGTGGCTAGATTTCCGAAGTGTAGGTGAGCGGAGGCTTGGTGTTTCCAGAGTAAAACCTACAGAGTGACTAGCTCTGGTAGGTTGTGGAATTAGGGGACTCATTTTCTTTTATATATCTCTGTATTTTCCAACTGTCTGAAACACATATGTGTTACTTAATAATCAGAAAAACACTTTCAATAAAAAAAAAAGTTACTATATAAAGAGTTTGAGTAAAAATATGATGTTGGGAAGACAGTTTTCTCTTTCAGGAGCAGATAATTCTTTCAGTCGTGTTAGTAGGATGCTGACTGTTAGATTCTGCTCCAGCCAGCCCACACATTATGGCTTCACTCTTCCGGCTTTGAAACATACTAAAGACTAGAGTGCTGGCAAGGAAAAAAAGGCCATGGTTGTGAAAACTTTCATCCTCATACCAAAATGAACAAAGAGAAACAGTATTAAATAAGAAAATGAGATTAGTGTGAAACTATGAAAGGCCCCAACTTCATAGTACAAACCCTGAAAAACCCGTAGAACAATTTAGATGAAACTGAAGGATGGTGCCTTGGGACCCTCCAGCTCCAAAGCGCAGTGCTGAGTGGGGATGGTGGTAAATACGATTCTGAATAGCCTGGTCCTAGGTGGGCATTTGAGGGACAGAGCTTACTAGATTCTGTGAGGAGGGTGGGGTCCTTCTATGTGCCCCTAAATTATTTGGTTAGCTCCAGGATAGACTTGACAGAATATAGACTCACATACTGTTTTATGGTAACAATAGTCAGCCCTCCATACACTTGGGTTCTCTATGTGCAGATTCAGCAAACTTTGGATCAAAAATATTGGGGAAAAAAAATGACAAAGTTTCAAAATGCAAAACTTGCATATGCTGCATGCTAGCAACTAACTTTTACATAGCATTTACATTTTATTTATAGCTATTTCTATAGTATGAGATAAGTAATCTAGAGATGATTTAAAGTGTATATGGGAGGGTGGGGACTTCCCTGGTGGTCCAGTGGCTAAGACTCCTAATGCTGGGGGCCCCAGTTCAATTCCTAGTCAGGGAGCTAGATACCACATGCTGCAACTAAGCATTCCACATGCTGAAATGAAGACTGAAGATCCTGCATGCTGCAACTAAGACCTGGTACAGCCAAATAAATACTTTTCAAAAATAATAGTGTCCAGGAGGATGTGCACAGATTATATGCAAACCTTTCGTTGTTTTTTATGTAGGACTTGAGCATCTGTGGATGTTGGTATCTGCAGGGTGTCCTGCAACCTACACTCTACTTTGGATATCAAGGGACCACTGTATTTTCTTCCACCTTAAAGTAAATTTCTAGATCCCAGGGGAGGAAAGAGGAGACGATGAAAAACCTACGAGCAGCAGGTGTGCTGGTTCTTCTGCTCTGGCTCAAGGGGACAGCTTGTCATTGGTCCTACCCAGCATCCTGGCAAAGAAACAAGAGTTGCACCAGCTGGGGAACTTTTCGAGGCCAATCTCAACTCACCTTTGGAAATGTTTGTTTTCCTTTTTTACCTCAAGTGCCTAGAATTATTTGACCAAACTCTGTGATTGATGGCATAGTACCAGCATTGGGAGGAAATAGTTTTATACCATTTTTAAAAACTGGCAAAATGAACACCCAGTCTTACCTCATTATCTTTTGGATTCCAACCTTCCACCCTCAGTCAACATGCCCTACATTTTTCTTGACACGAAGGACGGTGTGGAGAATATTTCCCAGCTCTCCAGAGCTAAATCAGAAAAGGGCACAGTGCTGACTTAACTATTTTGTGAACTAGTTATAGTAAGACAACTTTGATTTTTTAAAAATATATTGTGCCCCCTTTCTTTTTTTTTAATAAATTTATTTATTTTAGTTGGGGGCTAATTACTTTACAATATTGTAGTAGTTTTTGCCATACATTGACATGAATCAGCCATGGGTTCACATGTGCTCCCCCTCCCGAACCCTCCTCCCACCTCCCTCCCCATCCCATCCCTCTGGGTCATCCCAATGCTCCAGCCCTGAGCATCCGTCCCATGCATAGAACATGGAATGTTGTTCCGCTTTACATATGACAATATACATGTTTCAATGTTATTGTCCCAGAATGTCCCACCCTCACCTTCTTCCTCAGAGTCCACAGGACTGTTCTATGCATCCGTGTCTCTTATTCTGTCTCGCATATAGGGTTACCGTTACCATCTTTCAAATTCCATATATATGCATTAGTATACTGTATTGGTACTTTTCTTTCTGGCTTACTTCACTCTGTATAATGGGCTCCAGTTTCATCCATCTCAATAGAACCGATTCAAATGTATTTTTTTTAATGGCTGAGTAATATTCCATTGTGTATATGTGCCACAGCTTCCTTATCCATTCGTCTGCCGATGGACATCTAGGTTGCTTCCATGTCCTGGCTATTGTAAACAGTGCTGCGATGAACATTGGGGTACACACGTCTCTTTCAATTCTGGTTTCCTCAGTGTGTATGCCCAGCAGTGGGATTGCTGGGTCATATGGCAGTTCTATTCCCAGTTTTTTAAGGAATCTCCACACTGTTCTCCATAGTGGCTGTACTAGTTTGCATTCCCACCAACAGTGTAAGAGGGTTCCCTTTTCTTCACACCCTCTCCAGCATTTATTGCTTGTAGACTTTTGTATAGCAGCCATTCTGACTGGTGTGTAATGGTACCTCATTGTGGTTTTGATTTGCATTTCTCTAATAACGAGTGATGTTGAGCATCTTTTCATGTGTTTGTTAGCCATCTGTATGTCTTCTTTGGAGAAATGTCTGTTTAGTTCTTTGGCCCATTTTTTGATTGGGTCGTTTATTTTTCTGGAATTCAGCTGCAGGAGTTGCTTGTATATTTTTGAGATTAATTGTTTGTCTGTTGCTTCGTTTGCTATTATTTTCTCTCATTCTGAAGGCTGTCTTTTCACCTTGCTCATAGTTTCCTTTGTTGTGCAAAAGCTTTTAATTTTAATTAGGTCCCATTTGTTTATTTTTGCTTTTATTTCCAGTATTCTGGGGGGTGGGTCATAGAGGATCCTGCTGTGATTTATGTCGGAGAGTGTTTTGCCTACGTTTTCCTCTAGGAGTTTTATTGTTTCTGGTCTTACATTTAGATCTTTAATCCATTTTGAGTTTATTTTTGTGTATGGTGTTAGGAAGTGTTCTAGTTTCATTCTTTTACAAGTGGTTGACCAGTTTTCCCAGCACCACTTGTTAAAGAGATTGTCTTTTCTCCATTGTATACTCTTGCTTCCTTTGTCGAAGATAAGGTGTCCATAGGTGCGCGGGTTTATCTCTGGGCTTTCTATTTTGTTCCATTGATCTATATTTCTATCTTTGTGCCAGTACCACACTGTCTTGATGACTGTGGCTTTGTAGTAGAGCTTGAAGTCAGGCAGGTTGATTCCTCCAGTTCCATTCTTCTTTCTCAAGATTGCTTTGGCTATTCGAGGTTTCTTATATTTCCATACAAATTGTGAAATGATTTGTTCTAGTTCTGTGAAAAATACCATTGGTAGCTTGATAGGGATTGCATTGAATCTATAGATTGCTTTGGGTAGTATATTCATTTTCACTATATTAATTCTTCCAATCCATGAACACGGTGTATTTCTCCATCTGTTTGTGTCCTCTTTGATTTCTTTCATCAGTGTTTTATAGTTTTCTATATATAAGTCTTTTGTTTCTTTAGGTAGATATATTCCTAAGTATTTTATTCTTTTTGTTGCAATGGTGAATGGTATTGTTTCCTTAATTTCTCTTTCTGTTTTCTCATTATTGGTGTATAGGAATGCAAGGGATTTCTGTGCCCCCTTTAAAAGTCTGTTTCTTCACCAAAACACAGCAAGGAGGCGGAGGAGGAGGGGAAAACCCAGCCAATCACTTTCGTCCTCCATAATCATCTTGAGAATGTTCTGAGAGGAGAAGAAATCAAAAGGAAAGATTTGGGGAGCTCCATAAAAGCACACATACAGAGAAGTTGGGGACAGTCTTTAAACTCTGGCCACCCTTGGTGGAGACAGCGTGTGGTGTGGGATTTTTTCTCCTGACAACTCCCGCAGCTGCTGGGGGTGGGGCTGGAGGTGGTTCCAGTGGTGGAGTATGTCAGGGTGAAGGCTGAAGGCTAAGCTGCTGTAAACAAGTCCAGTGGCTTTGGGCAAGGCTTATTTCCTGGGTAATGGTCCACAGCAGTGGGATGGTCCAGCCCCATGTGGCCACCTGGGTCTCAGATGTTTTCCATCTTGTCACTCAGCTGTCCCCAGATCACTGTCGCTGTGTGTACTGTTGAAGCAAGAAATGTTGAAGTGTCCTGTTGCCATGTAGGACTCTCAGCCGACAAGAAGGAGAAAGAGCCACAGGCAATGTCTTAAGACCGCCTCCCCCCGCCCCGCCATGCTTGGAAATGCCACACATCAATTTTGCTCATATTTTCTTGGTAAGACCCTGGTCACATGGCCACGTCTGATTGCAAGCAAGACTTGGAAAGGTAGCCTAGCTGGCTACCATGTATACATGGATTACTCCTTTACCATGTAAGCACTAAGGAGAAGGAGAGAATGGATTTTGGTACTTGCAGACGGCTCTAGGGAGTGGGACCTCAGAGAAAGTAATTGCTGGGACAACCCAGGGTCATCAGTATTGACTGACTGTGCAGATAATGAAAAAGCATGTTGGACATATGTAGATTAGTCCAAGCTGCACAATTGGTCTAAATAGCCCCTACAAAACAGAATCAAGGAAGGAAGAAGGAGAGCTTAAATTCTAACCAGGATTCTTACTGAGAAAAAAATATATGGGAAAAAGAGAACAAGAGATTTGGTTAAGAAGCTGTCTTGAGAGAGACTTCTGTTTCTAGAGTTTGAGCCTCAAGTAAATATTGATAGTAAAGGATTATAATCCATTCAATAAAATAAGAAATCATGGGTCCACACAGATACAAGTAAACTAATACAAGTTTGGGGACTCCGATGTAGGGAACTTGGGTTCAACCACATGCCACAGGGCAACTAAGCCAAGCCCTGAAACTAGAGAAGGCTGTATGCCACAATGGTCCTGCATGCCACAACTAAGACCCGACACAGCCAAATAGAAAAAATTTTTTAAAGTTTGACAAGGTACAGGATAATTACACAATTGCAAAGTACATCCTGGGGCTTCCCAGGTGACACAGTGGTAAATAATCTGCCTACCAATGCAGGAAATGCAGGTTCTGTCCCTGGATCAGGAAGAACCTCTGGAGGAGGAAATGGCAACACACTCGAGTATTTCTTGCCTGGAAAATCCCATGGAGAGGGGAACGTGGTGGGTTGCAGTCCATGGGGTCACAGATTCAGACACAACTGAACATGTACACACACAAAGTACATCCTTCAAAGTACTAATTACAAAGGGTAACTTCTCTGGCTGAGCCACCTTCATCAAGTGATCAAAGTGAACATCACCAGTATGGGTCAAATATAAATTGTGTGCAGCCTGAGAAGATGCCAGGAGAAAAGAGCATCTGGCCAGATTTCTGCCGAAGGTCACAGCCTGAATTTAATTACGAAGATGGCAGACAAGCACTAACTGAGAGACACCCTTCAAAATCATCATCCTGTCATTTTCAAAACTGTCAAAGTCATGTAAGTCAAGAAAAGCAACTGCCACAGACATGAAAGGCGAACACAGCACGTGATTCTGTACTAGACCATTTCTTTATCCAGAGCTTCTTTAGGACAACTGGTGGAACTTGAAAAAAAAATCTGAGGATTAGATGGTAATGATGGGTCAGTGTCAGTTTCCTGATTTTGATGTTCGTCTTGTAGTTTTGTAGGAGAATCTCCTTGTTTGCCAGAAACAAGACTCCAAAGTATTTACAGGTGATGAGGCTTCCTTTTGGCCACTTGCTCTCAAATGACTGAGGAGAAAATTTTATTTGTATAGTACTTGCAACTTTCCTGTAATTTTGAAATTACTTTTTAAAAACCCAACCAATTTTAAAAATACCATTTATGTAGCATCATATACTTAGAAATTTAGCAGGATAATACAAACTTTTATAAAGGAAAAACTAACCAAGGCAAAAATAAACTTTGTATTATTTAGGAATACCTACATTATATGGTAAGGCTAAAAGAAAACCAAAGAAACAGTATACACCAAATTCACGATGGTGGTAACCCTGGAAGTGTAGGGGAAGGTGATGTCACAGGGAGGACCCACACAGCAGCATCAGGGTGTAAGTGATATTCCACTTTTTCAAACAAAGATGTTTGTTATAATTCATGCACACAGAGTGGTTGTATTTTTCTTGTATATCAAATATTTCATAGTAAGGAAAAAATACATGATGTTATTGCATTTATAATAGAAAAATAAACCATATATATATAGAACTGTATATGTAAAACTATGTGTGTACATCTATGTTTATAAAATATATAGAGAAAGGACTAGAAAGATACCCACTAACAAAAGCAAAATGCCTTACAAATTGATGTTGAGCACATGTCAAATTTTATTAAGTTGCTGACAAGGGAAAATGGGAAGGAAAAAGTATGCCAGCTTGGTGGAAAGTTGCTGCTGTGGACTATAAATACACTGATGGCCAGGGCTGGTAACCTTCGCCATTCAAGAAAGAGAGGGCAGGCTTTGCCATTCAAATAAGAGAGGGCGGGCTTCAGAATGAAGAAAGATTAAGACAGGGACTTCCCCGGTGGTCTAGGGGCTAAGATCCTGAGCTTCCAATGTAGGGGCCCTGTGTTCAATTCCTGGGCAGGGAGCTAGATGACACGTGTCACAACTAAAGATCCCAAATGCTGCAACTAAGACCCAGGGCAGCCAAAAGATAAATATTTTTTAAAAAGAAGAAAGATTAAGACAGTTGAAAAACATGTGTAATGCTCTATAATTCTTATTCTCTATAAAACCTCACATGATCTTACTCAATTCAGTTCAGTTCAGTCACTCAGTCGTGTCTGATTCCTTGCAACACCATGGACTGCAGCACACCAGGCTTTCCTGTCCATCCCAATTTCCAGAGCCTACTCAAACTCATGTCCATCGAGTCGATGATGCCATCCAACCATCTCATCCTCTGTTGTCCCCTTCTCCTCCCGCCTTCAATCGTTCCCAGCATCAGGGTCTTTTCAAATGAGTCAGTTCTTCACATTAGGTGGCCAAAGTATTGGAGTTTCAGCTTCAGCATCAGTTCTTCCAATGAACATTCAGGACTGATTTCCCTTAGGATGGACTGGTTGGCTTTCCTTGCAGTCCAAGGGATTTCTCAAGCATCTTCTCCAACTCCACAGTTCAAAAGCATCAATTCTTCGGTGTTCAGCTTTCTTTATAGTCCAACTCTCACATCCATACATGACTACTGGAAAAACCATAGCTTTGACTAGATGGACCTTTGTTGGTAAAGTAATGTCTCTGTTTTTTTCTCACTAGTGGTGTCTTAAAGTGTATGCTTCTTTTATTTGGGTACAGAGATAACAGGAGACTTCCCTGTAGCTCAAACGGTAAATAATCTGCCTGAGAGGCAGGAGACTAGGGTTCAACCCCTGGGTTGGGAAGTTCCTCTGGAGGAGGGAATGGCAATGCATTCCAGTATTCTTGCCAGGAGAATTCCAGGGACAGAGAAGCCTGGCGGGCTACAGTCCATGGGGTCGCAAAGAGTTGGACATGACTGAATGACTAACACAGTCCACACAGAGACAACATTACACTTAAAATATAAATGTAAAAATAAATAAATGAAATGTAAACATTTGAAATGAACCACAATTTTTGTAATTCTCTTTGGCGTTTCTTTTTTCATTATAATATCTGGAGCCTCAAGAAAAAAACAGAAGTGGCCCCAGCACCACCCTACTCTGTCTTCTGAGCAACTCTCACTAGATCTTATTGGTACCACTTATTACTGTCTGAAAAGTCTTTTTCCCACATACATAGATTTTTCTTTGAAAATGATAAGGTAGCAAATGTATCTAAGGGTCAAGAATTGGTGAACAAATGTCTCGTTGTATCTGTGCTGAAATGATTGAGGGCTGACTCTGGGCTGTAAGGCCAGGATTTCAAACCACATGGTTTGGCTTCAGCACTGGTGGTTGTAGTTATACCACATCAGAGCAGGAAGTGGTGCTACTGATGCTGATAACCATTCATCACTCCTGTGTTTTGGGATGTCTGAGGAAGAACGACCAATGGCCATGAACTGAGTGTTTGTGGGCAGCATAATACTAGGGCACTGAGAGGGGGGTGGGGGGGGTGTGGGGTTGGTGAGGGTAAATATGGAACATGAATATTTATAGGCTGTATCGGAATTTTCCAGAGAAAGAGGACAGGATGTGTGTGTGTGTTTATAGACAGAAGAGGAGGCTTCTTCTTCTTTTTTTAAATATTTATTTATGAGGCTGAGCCAGGTCTTAGTTTTAGAGTATTTGATCTTCCTGGTGGCACGTGAACTCTTAGCTCTATGTGGGACCTAGTTCCATGACCAGGGATTGAGCCCAGGCCTCCTTGTTGGGAGCACGGAGTCTTAGCCACTGGACTCTCAGGGAAGACCTGAGAGAGGCTTTTTTTAGGGACTTGGCTCACTGCAGAGGCTTGGCCAGTCCCAAGTATGCAGGGTAGGCCTGCAGGCTGGAGATTTGGCAAAACAACCACTGGTAGAATTCCCTCTTGCCTGGGGAAGTCAGCATTTCTATGCAGGCCTTCAACTTATTGGATGAGCTTACCACATTATGGAAAACAATCCCCTCTACTCAAAGTATATCAGTTTAGTGTTAATCTCATCTTAAAAACACCTTCACAGCAACATCTAGAATGTTTGCGCAAATAGCTGGGTTCATGACCATAAAATTAACCATCATATAAATTCTGGACCAAAAGATGCTTTTCATTCTTGACCAGGTGACCATAGAGAATATCCTATAAGCTATCAGCACAGCGGGTGGCAGCATGACAGATTCATTCCTCAACTCTTTAATATATCTTTTATATAGATAATTTAAACACTGATACTCCCAAACTTCCATTTTAGGCTGGATTTGAGCCTTTGTACATCAGCAAATGGGCCAACATATCAAGGTATGTGATAGCAAGTCACATAGTGGCATAAAATTGTATATAGGTACATTTGAATAATGTATCAAACTATTAAATTTATTTTTTAAAAGAGTAAAAAACAGAAAACACACTGGCCAATTTTATCAGGAAAACAATTGAGATATATGAAAAACACTGCTGCTGCTGCTGCTGCTAAGTCGCTTCAGTCGTGTCCGACTCTATGCGACCCCATAGACGGCAGCCCACCAGGCTCGCCCGTCCCTGGGATTCTCCAGGCAAGAATACTGGAGTGGGTTGCCATTTCCTTCTCCAGGGCATGAAAGGGAAAAGTGAAAGTGAAGTCGCTCAGTCGTGTCTGACTATTAGTGACCCCATGGACTGTAGCCTACCAGGCTCCTCTGTCCATGGGATTTTCCAGGCAAGAGTACTGGAGTGGGATGCCATTGCCTTCTCCGATGAAAAACACTAGGTGGATTCAAAGGAGCAAACCTTGAAGTTTTAATGGGCTTCATCAGGCTTAAGCTTAAGCCTGTGTGTTTATCACTTATCTTCAGGATTCAACTGCTTGTTTTCATGTCTTTTGTTCCCACTAGATCCTAATCAGCTTGAAATGGGGCCTGCCTTGTGCTGCTTTGAAGTCCAGGATTCAAGCCCACGGCCTGGCATAGAAAATTTGCTCAATTGATGTTTGTTGATTGGAGTTTTTAAAACTTGATTTTCTCTTCTAAAGCTTGCTCATGGCAGCAGGTTTAGAACACAAACACAATTATAAGTAAGAAAATTGAAATCACCTGAAATTCTATCATCCAGAGAATCACATTTTCATCCACTTTTCAAAGCATGTCCCAGAGATCTCTTTGGAAGCCACTGGTTCTCCATAGAACCACCATGTCCTCTGGGACCCTGAAATCCAGTCAGCTGCTCCTGGGAACCCCGAAGCTGGGCACCCACCCCATCATTTCTGCTCAAAGGTCTTTCTATACCTGGGCATCCACCCAAGCATCCTCAGTTTACCTGGGATTTCAGATTCTGTCCCTGCCCCTCATGGTTCAGCCTGGAGTTGGGGATGGGGGGTGGGAAGTACATTTAGCCCACACTCACTCGCTCCATTTCTCCCCTGAGTCTTAGTCTCAGGAGTGAAGAGTCCAGCTCCATTCCATTCGCCACCATCCTTCCCATTGCCCAAGTGCATATGAGCGCGTGCTAAGTTGCTCCAGTTGTGTCCAACTTGTTGCAACCCTATGGAGCCCACCAGACTCCTCTGTCCATGGGGATTCTCCAGACAAGAATACTGGAGTTGTTTGCCATGCCTTCCTCCAGGGGATCTTCTCGACTGAAGGTTCGAACCTGCGACTCAGGTCTCCTGCACTGGCAGGAGGGTTCTTTACCACTAGTGCCACCTGGGAAGCCCCTCATTGCCCACAGGGCCTCCCTAAACTGTGGAAGTTTGAAAGCCAACAAAAGGGGACTTCCCTGGTGGTCCAGCAGCTAAGACTCCATGGTCTCAATGCAGGGGGCCCAAGTTTGATCCCTGGTCAGAGAACTAGATCCCACATGCCACAACTAAGACCTGGTGCACCCAAATAAATAATAATAATAATAATAAAAAACCTCAGCAAAAGACTTTCGTTTTCTTGTGTGTTCAAATAGCGCTACCCTTTCCCTGAGGCAGTGAATTCAGAACACTCAAGAGAGTAAAGGAGAAAAGGTTTACTAGGAAAAATGGGGAAAAGGTGGATAAGTGTTTCAAATTATTATTATTTCTATGCAATTATTTTATATGTATTTTATTTATATTAATTATTATCTAAATTATTTCTGTGTAAGTGAAGGGATCCAAATCATACCATAATGGCATAAAAGTGATTTTGAGTTGAAGACATTTGAGGATCAACAGATGCAGAAAAAGGCTTTGTCTGAACCCTCCCTTATCTGACTAAAAGAAGAAACTTCTGGGATTGAAACTACTATATATCCCCTCTCTGGGAGTTTCATGGCCTTGAAGAAAACCACATCACTTACATAAATAAACATTATCACAAATGATCTTATCTCCCATAAAAGCCCATTTGTCTTTGTTAAAGAAACCCCTTTGTTCTTCCCATAGAACTTTTTCTCCCTACTTCCTCTCCCTTCTTCAGTTCAGTTCAGTTGCTCAGTCGTGTCTGACTCTTTGCAACCCCATGGACTGCAGAACGCCAGGCTTCCCTGTCCATCACTAACTCCCGGAGCTTGCTCAAACTCATGTCCATTGAGTTGGTGATGCCATCCAACCACCTCATCATGTTGTCCTCTTCTCAATCTCCTAACTCTATTTACTAAGCCAAGTTATTTCTTTGTGAGCTCCTGCCTACATATGTGAATAAACTTTGTCTTTTCTAATGCATCTTTCGTCAGTTTAATTTCTTGGCCCCCATTATAATACTACTGCAGTAGGTCACCTAAGGCTAGAATCCCTCTGTAGAAGATGGAGTCCCTAAATCCTACCTAAATCTTTACAGTTCAGTTCAGTTCAGTCGCTCAGTCGTGTCTGACTCTTTGTGACCCCATGAATCGCAGCACGCCAGGCCTCCCTGTCCATCACCAACTCCCGGAGTCTACCCAAACCCATGTCCATCGAGTCGGTGATGCCATCCAGCCATCTCATCCTCTGTCATCCCCTTCTTCTCCTGCCCCCAATCCTTCCCAGCATCAGGGTTTTCCAATGAATCAACTCTTCGCATGAAGTGGCCAAAGTATTGGAGTTTCAGCTTCAACATCAGTCCTTCCAGTGAACACCCAGGACTGATCTCCTTTAGGATGGACTGGTTGGATCTTCTTGCAGTCCAAGGGACTCTCAAGAGTCTTCTCCAACACCACAGTTCAAAAGCATCAATTCTTCGGCACTCAGCCTTCTTCACTGTCCAACTCTCACATCCATACATGACCACTGGAAAAACCAAAGCCTTGACTAGACAGACCTTTGTTGTCAAAGTAATGTCTCTGCTTTTAAATGTGCTATCTAGGTTGGTCATAACCTTCCTTCCAAGGAGTAAGCATCTTTTAATTTCATGGCTGCAATCACCATCAGCAGTAATTTTGGAGCCCCAAAAAATAAAGTCTGATACTGTTTCTACTGTTTCCCCATCTATCTGCCATGAAGTGATGGGATCGGATGCCATGATCTTAGTTTTCTGAATGTTGAGCTGTAAGCCAACTTTTTCACTCTCCTCTTTCACTTTCATTCCAATTTTAGTATATGTGCTGCCAAAGCGAGCCACTCCTCTTTCACTTTCATCAAGAGGCTCTTTAGTTCTTCACTTTCTGCCATAAGGGTGGTGTCATCTGCATATCTGAAGTTATTGATATTTCTCCTGGCAATCTTGATTCCAGCTTGTGTTTCTTCCAGCCCAGCATTTCTCATGATGTACTCTGCATATAAGTTAAATAAGCAGGGTGACAATATACAGCCTTGACGTACTCCTTTTCCTATTTGGAAACAGTCTGTTGTTCCATGTCCAGTTCTAACCATTGCTTCCTGACCTGCATACAGGTTTCTCAAGAGACAGGTCAGATAGTCTGGTATTCCCATCTCTTTCAGAATTTTCCACAGTTTATTGTGATCCACACAGTCAAAGGCTTTGGCATAGTCAATAGAGCAGAAATAGATGTTTTTCTGGAACTCTCTTGCTTTTTCGATGATCCAGTGAATGTTGGCAATTTGATCTCTGGTTCCTCTGCCTTTTCTAAAACCAGCTTGAACATCTGGAAGTTCATGGTTCACGTATTGCTGAAGCCTGGCTTGGAGAATTTTGAGCATTTCTTTACTAGCATGTGAGATGAGTGCAATTGTGCAGTAGTTTGAGCATTCTTTGACATTGCCTTTCTTTACAAGAAGATGCTAAAATCAGACTTCCCTGGTGGTCCAGTGGTTAAGAGTCTGCCTGTCAATGCAGGAGACCCAGGTACCATTTCTGGTCTGGGAAGATCCCCCATGCTTGGGGGCAATAAACCCCATGTACCACAACTGGTAAAGCCTGTGTGCCTACAACCTGTGCTCCACAAGAAGAGAAGCCACTTCAATAAGAAGCCCACACACCACAATGAAGAGTAGCTCCCGCTCACTGTCACTACTAGAGAAAGCTCTTTTCTGCCACTCTAAGTTTTATAGTGGGGATGTTACAAATAAAGCTATGGTGAACATCATATGACTTAGGGACTGGACAATAAACATTCTGGGACTTCTTCGGTGGACAATACACTTATTTGTAATTTGGAATTGCTGGTGGATTTGTTTAGACAACAATCAAAATGATTTCCCACTCGCTATCCTTACCAACATTTGGTATTGTCAGTCTTTTTCATTTTAGCCATTCTGGTGGCTGTGTGGTGCTATCTCATTGTGGTTTTAATCTGAATATGCACATTTCTATTAGTAAACTAATATATATATATATATAAAATTTTGTAAGTACAAGAAAGAAGTAACTAAAAATCATTTCTATCTTATCATCCTCTTCTCCCCCCACCCCCTGCCCCACCAACTTTATTGAATTTGGAGTGTGTACAATACAATTTTAAGGTTGTACTGATTTACATTCCTGCCAGCAATGTATGAAAATTACTCTCTTATTTTCTGAACTGGGATTACTGTTAAACTGTCGATTTGTTACTTTGGTGTCTCATTTATGGTTTTATTTAGCTTTTTTTTACCTAGTGAGGGTGGAGGGTTTTTTTTTAATTGCTATTACTTTTACTTTTTGTGTAAATTGCTTCATTTCTTTTGATGAAACAGATTTTTGATCATCACATCTAACAAGAATAACATCAAAAAAGAAGTTGACAGGGTAATCTCATGAATTAATAGATGTGCAAAAATTCTAGATAACATTTTAGCAAGCAGAATATAACTTTAAAAGGAACATATACTTTAACCATTTCTATTCTCCTCCCACTAAAGCTCAAGTCAGCGTAACCAATATTATTACTGGAAAAATTGTGAAAATTCATATAATTATTTCCATAAATGCAAAAAGGGAATTCTTTTTAAGAACTCTTCCTAAAAGTAATAAAGTGTTGCCTCTTTAACATGACAAAAAGGCTCTATTGAAAACCAAAAATCAAAATTACACTTAATGGAGAAACAGGAATTATTCCTCTTTGAAACAGGAACACGCACAACAAGGCTACATTATCAGCACTATTTAACTTAGCTCTAAAAATTCTGACAAAGCTTTTTGAGAAGAGAAAGAAAGATATACATAAGGAAAGGGAAGAAATAAAGCGATCATGTTTCTTTAATGAGATGAAAACCATCTCAAAATTACTAGTGATAATAAATGAAGGCATCAAAGAGACTAGACAAAACACAAGTTAATTGAGGAGAATTTTCATCTTTACAAAGTGCGTCTCTCAATGTTTGTCATTTCTTTAAATTTATCACTTGTTTGTTTATTCTTTAGTAAAACTTTATAATTTTATTCCTATAGGTCCAGCATATTTCTAACTAAAATTTTCATAAGGATTTAAAAGCTTTTATTGCTACTGTGAATGGAAACTTTTTGTCATGGCATTTACTTTCTTATTCTTAAATATTTAAAATAATTTATTTTATTTATTATATGTGCTGATGATAGCATGATATTTGAACTTATCTGGAATTGTCTTTCATATCTATTTTTCTTTTTAATATTTAGTTATTTATTTGGCTTCACCAGGTTTTAGTAGCGGCATGAAGAATCTTTTTTTTAGTTGTGGCACGTAAGATCTAGTTCCTTGACCAGGGACCAAACCATCCCCCATCTCACTGGGAGCCAGGAGTCCTAGCCACCTCCCTAGCCATCAGGGAGGTCCCCACTTCTATTTTTCTGTCATTTACAAGCCTCAGTCATGTCAGTCATTAATGATACAGGTGTGTCATTGAATCTAGTGATAAAGTCTTGTTTAAGAAGGTATTGCAGTTTATTTTTGTTGTTAGGATGCTCCCATTTTATGTACTGTTTTTATCCTCTCTTCATTGTCTTCAGTGATATCCTGAACCAGGTAAATGACTGGAAGCCACCTTAAGGAGCTTTAAATTATTATTTGGTTGCAGAATTTTTGCCCACCGTGACCTCTGATTTTAGGCAGTTGTCAGCCAACTAATCTAAGGATACTGTGGTGTTCTGGTCATATATTGTTATGTAACAAACTGTAGCTGTGATCTGCTTTCCTGGTTTTGTTGTTGCATTGTGTTTAGTCCTGTCCAACTCTTTGAGACCCCATGGACTATAGCCTGCCAGACTCCTCTGTCCACGGGATTCTCCAGGCAAGAATACTGGAGTGGGTAGCCATTTCCTCCAGAGGATCTTCCCGAACCAGGGATTGAACTCAAGTTTCCTGTACCTCCTGCATTGGCAGGTGGATTCTTTACATTTATTATTTGGCTGGGCCAGGTCTTAGTTGCGGCACTCGGGATCTTCGATCCTTTTTGAGGCATTTCAGGATCTTTAGTAGTGACATGTGGAATTTTTTTTAGTTGCAACATGCACTCATCTCATACGCTAGTAAAGCAAAATTCCCCAAGCCAGGCTTCGACAGTACGTGAACCGTGAACTTCCAGATGTTCAAGGAGGATTTAGAAAAGGCAGAGGAGGAACCAGAGATCAATTTGCCAATATCCGTTGCATCATCGAAAAAACAAGAGAGTTCCAGAAAAACATCTACTTCTGCTTTATTGACTACACCAAAGCCTTTGATTATGTGGATGAAGACAAATTGTGGAAAATTCTTCAAGAGATGGGAATACCTGACCACTTGACCTGCCTCCTGAGAAATCTGTACGCAGGTCAAGAAGCTTCAGTTAGGATTGGACATGGAACAACAGACTGGTTCCAAATCAGGAAGGAGTATATCAAGGCTGTATATTGTCACCCTGCTTATTTAACTTATATTCAGAGTACATCATGCAAAATGCCAGGCTGGATGAAGCACAAGCTGGAATCAAGATTGCTGGGAGAAATATCAATAACTTCAGATATGCAGATGACAACCACCCTTATGGCAGAAAGGGAAGAACTAAAGAGCCTCTTGATGAAAGTGAAAGAGAAGAGTGAAAAAGTTAGCTTAAAGCTCAACATTCAGAAAACTAAGATCATGGCATCTGGTCCCATCATTTCATGGCAAATAGATGGGGAAACAATGAAAACAGTGCTAGACTATTTTCTTGGGCTCCAAAATCACGGCAGAATGTGACTGCAGCCATGAAATTAAAAGACGCTTGCTCTTTGGAAGAAAAGCTATGACCAACCTAGACAGCATATTAAAAAGAAGAGACATTACTTTGCCAACAAAGGTCCATCTAGTCAAAGCTATGGTTTTTCCAGTAGTCACGTATGGATGTGAGAGTTGGACTATAAAGAAAGCTGAGCGCCAAAGAATTGATGCTTTTGAATTGTGGTGTTGGAGAAGACTCTTGAGAGTCCCTTGGACTGCAAGTAGATACAACCAGTCAACCCTAAAGGAAGTCAGTCCTGACTATTCATTGGAAGGACTGATTCTGAAGCTGAAATTCCAATACTTTGGCCACCTGATGAGAAGAACCGACTCACTGGAAAAGACCCTGATGCTGGGAAAGATTGAAGATGGGAGAAGGGGATGACAGAGGATGAGATGGTTGGATGGCATCACCAACTCAATGGACATGAGTTTGAGTAAGCTCCGGGAGTTGGTAATGGACAGGGAAGCCTGGTGTGCTGCAGTCCATGGTGTCACAGAGTTAGACACGACTGAGAGACTGAACTGACTGATGGTCGTTCATGACTGACTTTTTTCACTCAACGTAATGCTTTTAGGGTTCTTCCGTGTTGTAGCATGTATTAGTATTTCATTTCTTTTTATGGATGAATAATCTTCCATTGTCACCCCTTGATATCCACAGGGAATTGGTTCCAGGACTCCCTTCAAATACTAAAATCCACAGATACTCAAGTTCCTGACATAAAATGGTGTAGTATTTGCATATAGTATAGGTTATATATGTAACATATACATAAAGTATATCTCCCATATATTTTAAATCATCTCTAGATTATTTATGATACCTAATATATTTAAATGTCATGTAAATAGTTGTAAATACAATGTAAATGGTTGTAAGTAGTTACAGTAAAGTTTTGCATTTTGGAACTTTCTGGATCTTTTTTTTTGGCTGTGCCCAGTCTTAGTTGCAGCATGCAGGATTTTATTTTATTTTTTAGTGGCATGTAGGATCTAGTTTCCTGACCAGGGATTGAACTGGGGCCCCCTGCATCGGGAGCACAGAGTTTTAGCCACTGGGTCACCAGGAAAGTCCTTTTCTGGAATTTTTTCCCTAAATATTTTCCATCTGCTGTTGGTTGACTCCACAGATGTGGAACAGCAGGAACATAGGGCCAACTTTACCACATTTTTTAATCGGCTCATCAGCAATGAGAACTTGGGTTGTTTACACTTCTTATGAACAATGTGCTATGAATATTTGTGTGTAAGTTTTTGTGTGGATATGTTTTCATTTCTCTTGGGTATATACCTAAGATAGAAACTGCTGGGTCATATAGTAAGTCGGTGTTTAAACTTTTGAGGAATTGCCACACTGTTCTCAAAGCAGGTGCACCATTCTACATTCCCACCAGCAATATGAGAGTTTCTATTTCTCAACAACCCCCTCCACATTTGTTACCTATCTTTCTGATAATAGCCATCCTAGTGGGTGTAATGTGATATCTCACTGTGATTTTTGACTTGCATTTCTCTGGTGGTCAACAATGTTGAACATCTTTTCATGTGCTTATTGGTCTTTTGTGTATCTTCTTTAGAGACATATCTATTCAGATCTTTTACTCATTTTGAAATTGGGTTGTTATTTGTCTTTTATTATTGAGTCATATCATGAAAATTTAAAAAGAACAAATTGCTAATTTCCTGAACCTCCCAGAAGCTGACTTCTTACTCATTTCCAAACCTGCTTTTGAACCAGACCAGACTTTTTTCCTCAGAATTGCATTTTAGCATTCATGTGATGAGAACGCAAGTTTTAAAACAGAAGTTTCCTCTGTTCTCAGCTGGAGAAACAAAGTGGGAAAGGCAAAGAAAGGCAAGGTTCCATAGGATCGTTTGAAGAAATGGTACTTAAAAGGTGTCAGTTGGTTCCTAACTTTTAAAACAAGAACTGTGGAAGTCTTAGAGCCTCATCTCAGAGAGCACCAGGCAGAGAAGGGGACTAGATGAATGGCAGGGTGAGTTGATCTTTGACTCAATTAGGCTGAATCAATCTTGTCATTGAGTTCCCAAGGAAATTCAATTACAGGTCAAGTGCAGGAAGCCCAGTAATTGTGGCTTAAGGAGCAGAAATGACAGGTGATCGATAGCAGCCTGGGGATGAATTTGACTTCAAAGCCCCTAAATCTCTGGTGGGAAGAAAAGGCAGGAGAGTTGGAGAGAGGAAGAGGCTCTCCAAGTTGAAGCAACTACTGAGAGGTTTGGTGGATGAGGTGTCAAGGCAGTGAATGTGGCACTGCCAGGCATGCCTGCCCACCCAGGTGTTGACCTGACTGTGGAGACTCTTGGGACAAGAGTGGCTTATGGTGGCAGGGGTTTGAGTGGGGGCGGTGGTGGTGGTGAGGGGGGAGCTGGGCAGGGGGTTAGGGGTCATCAGACCATGTTGGGAGCCTCCAGCAACAGCGCCTTCAGCTGACTGCGGCTGCAGGCAGCAGGAAACTGTACTACCCAAGTCAGCGTTAGAGGCTGGGGCTGCAAGAACTGGGCTCCGTGGGGAAAGCAAAAGGCGGGATGTGGGACAGGAAACAACTCTGGAGAAAAGAGCATCTCTCTAGAAATCCTCTTTCCCTGCAAAACAAGGTATAAAAGATTCATAAAACTTTTGCTCAGCGGTAAAGAATCCGCCTGCCAATGCAGGAGCTGCAGGTTTGATCCTTGGATCGGGAAGATCCCCTGGAGGAGGAAATGGCAACCCACCCCAGTATTCTCACCTGAGAAATCCCATTGAATGAGGAGCCTGGTGGGCTATGGTCCATGGAGAGTCAAACAAGACTTAGAGACTAAACAACAACTCCTCCCTCTAGTGGTGATACACATATTGCAAGAGGAGCTTCATGGCTGAGTCAAAATCCAGAAGCTATATGTTCCACCACCTTAAAAAAACAAACCCCCCAAAATGCTTGATTTTTTTGTGTGGCAAAAAAAATATTTTGCACTAAAGTTTTGCAAGATAATACCATTGGAGGAAGCTGGATAAAGGGTACACAAGATGGCTCTGTATTATTTTTTACTACTGAATCTCTACTATATTTTAACTATGTGAATCAATCCTTACCTCAAAATAAAAAATGTAAAATAAAAGGACTTCCCTGGTAGTCCATCAGCTAAGAATCTACACTCCCAGTGCAGGGGGTTTGCTGTCCATCTCTGGTCAGGGAACTAGATCCTGCATGCTGAAACTAGAAGTTCATGTGCCGCAGCTAAAAAGATCTTGAGTGCTGCAACTAAGACCCAGTACAGCCAAATAAATAAATAAAAATAAATATTTAAAAAAATATATAAGAAGTAATGAAACACAGCCTTAAAGGGAAAAAAAAGTTAAAAAGAAAAGGCTTGGGGGAGGGAGGGAAAAAAAATAAGAAAAGGCTTGAGTCCTTTGTCCCCACCTCTGGCTGGGGACTCACAGTCACGAGTAGGTAAAATGGTCAGGAGATAAAGAGGAGACTTTTCTGGGACTTCCTGACATGAAGGCCCCATACACTGTGGCTCCAAAGCCTGTTGATGAGTCCTTAGATTGGGAGGATATGGGAATGTAATAGGTGATGAAATTAAAGTAAAGGTTTGGATAAAAGTTGTAAGGTTTGAACAGGTTTTATGTGAGGTGGTTTTGCCCCCTTTATCTAGGGGGGCAAATGTACTGGGGGATAGATGTTGTGTCTGATGGGATAAGGTTTCCCTTACTTAATATCCTAAAACAGAAGGCATTGAATCCTGCCCTTCTGTCAATATGATTGGCCATGCTAAATGAAAACCAATAACTGCCTGGGGCTTCCCAGGTAGCGCTAGTAGTAAAGAACCTGCCCGCCATTTTAGGAGACATTAGAGTTGCAAGTTTGATCCCTGGGTCAGGAAGATCCCCTGGAGGAGGGTATAGCAACCCTCTCCAGTATTCTTGCCAGGGAAATCCCATGGACCAGAGGACCCTGGTTGCACAGAGCTGGACACGACTGAAGCAACTTAGCATGCATGCAACTTTGCCTGAGTCCACAGAGGCTATTAATTTAAACAGTGTGGACTATCTGGTGGACAGAAGGAGATGACTACTTTAATGTTCTGTTAGAAGCTATAGTCCTGATGAGGACAGGTCATCTGTACACTAGCCTTGTGTACATTTGCAAACGTAGAGTATGGCAAAATACCACCCAACAATGACCACTAGGATTTTGGATCAGAAAATTTCCATTTACTAGCTTGCTATTGGACCTTAATGGAAACTATGCCTATGACTAAAGAATATAAAATGATCTTGAACCTTAAATACTTATAATATCTTGGGTGATGTCCACTCTCAACCTCTGTGCATGTCATCTGGGTTAGGCTGTCTCTCCCCTTAGCCCCACGTGACCCAGGCCTCACCAATCCACCATGTGGCCAGGTGACTGAGATGGGCTCAGAACTGGACATTTAACCAGATCAAACCAACCTGAATGTGGACTCAATTCTCAGACTTTTGTTGAAGACATTAGGTAAATGAGCTCTTTGTTTGCTGGAATTAAGCCTGAGGGGATAGGAGAACTGCTCCAACCAATTTGCGCCTAAAAGAGGAGGGCTTTTTGGACAATACAGCCAATCACAGAGGTGGGAGAGCAAAGTCTGAGGCCTGAATGTTTACATCTGAATCCAGCTCTGCCTGAAGTAAACCCTATCCTTCAAGTTTTCAGTTACAAGAACCCATTAAATCTGTCTGCCTTATCCTGTTTGTCCTCGGGGGCTCTCACAGAATCAAGGAGAATCATATTTTAAGAGGATACACGAAAGACACAAAGAAACATTTCTCTCAAAAAAACCCAAAAAACAGAAACAAACCAAAAAGGAACTTCAGACATAGCCTACAGCTCCCCCTAGTGGAAAAAATTGCTTTTCAGCCTCTGGATAACATGCCACCAGGTTTCCCCAAAGTCTGTGTATATAGAGTTTAATTTAGAACATCTTTCCTAGTTCAAAAATATATAATTACTGCCATTTATAATCCTGATCACAGCTCTGTCCCATAATATTTTGTAGTTCAGAACTATAATCCTGAACGAAACATGTCCTAAAATCATGCAGTGAAGTGAATTTAGAATGTGCTAGACCATTGGGCTTAGTGGCTCAGTGGTATCCAACTCTCTGTGGCCCCATGGACTGTAGCCCACCAGACTTCTCTGTCTATGGAATTTTCCAGGCAATAATACTGAAGTGGGTTGCTAATTTCTACCCCAGGGGATCTTCCCGACCCAAGGATTGAACTCCCATCTCTGGTGCCTGATAGACCATTACGGATCATATTTTATAGCTAGCAAAAAAGAGAAAAACAAGAAAGATAAAAAAATATAGTTCAGTAGAATTTTAACATCCAGATAAAGATAACTTTCTTGGCTTTTGGTTTCAAGAACTGTCTCACACCTCCCACCCCTCTTTTTTCTCCACCTCTCATAAAAATGATCAAAGAGAGAAATACAAAAACAAAAAACAAACAAACAAAAAAACTGTCCCAGCAAGCAAAAAAACTGGAAAGAATGCCATGAACCGGACTGAATATTTGAGAGATTTGGGGTTCACTGCTGAGGCTAGAGCTGGGGAGGCTGGGGAGAGAGAGGCGGTACTCCACCTTGGCTCCATAGAGCGGTGGGCGGAGTAGCCCCAGAGGGCCGGAGGTCGCGCTGCTCCAATCCTTGCAGCCCCGCCCCTTATTCTTGGGGCCGGAGTGTCTGGTCCTGGCCCTGCAGGGAGATGTGCCCTTTGCCTCCCCTCTACTCACACAGCATCCAGCCAACAGTGCTAAGGTGGTCCTACGGAGGGGAAGAGGGTCCCAAGGAGGAAGCACAAGATGCTATGTGCAAACACGCAGGGAGCCTCTATGCCTGTCCACTTCCATCCAAGTCCAAGTGTGAACAGCCAACGGAGAATCACTGAATGAGTGAGAAGCCTCAGCATCCTGATAAAGGTAGATCAGGAAGGGCAATCTGGACAAGAATGGTCCCCAGGGACTTCCGTGGAGGTCCAGTGGTGCATACAAAGCAGGAGTGGTGGGTTCAATCCCTGGTTGGGGAACTAAGATCCTACATGCCCCAGCGTGATCAAAAAAGCAAACTGTCCCCAGTGGGATGAAGGAAATACAAAAGTACTTAAAATATTCGGATCAATGTCCTCAAAATTATGTATGACAGACTATTGTATTCATTAAAAAAACCTGGTACACAAAATGTGGTAAATACATGCAATGGGATATTATTCAGCCATAATAAGGAATGAGATTTTGATATATGCTATATCATGGGTGGACCCTGAAAGTATTATGCTAAGTGAAATAAGCCAGATACAGAAGGAAAAATATCCTACGATTCTACACATATCAGGTACTAGACTAGACAAATATGCAGGCACAGAAAGTAGAATGGTGGTTACCAGGGGATAGAGGGAAGGAAGAGGGAAAGTTATTGTTTAATGGGTACAGAATTTTTGTTGGCGATCATGAAAATTTTCTGAGTATAGTGGTGAGTTATACAAAATTGTGAGTGTACTTAATGCCACTGAACTATACACTTAAAAATGGTTAAAAAGTAAATTTTAGGTTATGTATATTTTACTACAATAAAAAAAATATCCTCCCCAAACCAACCTGTTAGAGAAAAAGGAGCAATTAGAGAAAAAGTGTTCTTAGAAATATAGAATATAAAGGCAAAAATTAAAAAAAACTCAATAGAAGCAGAAAATAATGGAATAGGCACTGCTTTTAAAAACCTTGTCATTTTAGAAGGCCAGTTAAGGAACTCTCTTAGAATATTTTTGAGGACTCTGGCTTTATAATTATTTCCATCCTTAGTAAGTCCTGGTTCCAAACAAGTCTGTGGCTCCAATGTAAAAACTCAGGCCTGTCAATGCAAAAGCATACTGTTCACTCCACAGTGCAAAGAAAACAGCCCTTGTACCTCATGGCAAGACTGAGTGGCAAAACTTAGGGTCCCTTGGAGGAGAACGGAGGGGTGTAGGGGCAACCCCAGCTAAGAGAGAGTGTTTAACTTTTTCTCTTAAGGAAGTCAACCCAACTCTTCAGGCCCTTGGAGGACATGAAAGGGGGAAAAAAAGAAGAAAAAGTCAGGCCCACATGCTTTTATTTTGGCTGCACCGTACATCTTCCTCGACCGGGGATGGAACCCGTACCCACCCCCTGCATTGGGAGCGCAGGGTCAGAACCGCTGGACAGTCAGGGAAGTCCCACATGTTCTTGTTTCTCCTTCTTGGTTTGGAAAAGGGGAATCCTGGCTCGGGGGAACCATCCAGGTGGATGAAGGGCAGGCAGGGCCCATGGAATATACCGGGAGATACCTCAAAGCAGGAGAAGCCTCTTAGGTAGCTGCACCCAAAAAGTATTTAGGAAAAAGTGCAGAAGACACAGTGGGAGGAGGAGAGAGAGAAGAGCCTTGAGATGTGATGTGATGTCCTCCCAGCTCGACACAGTGAGGGGATGCCAATCTGCTGAGAGGCTTCTGAGCCAGCTGAGGCCTTGGGGGGAAGAGAGGAGTCATTGATGGCCATGGGCATAGAAGGTCAAAAGCTGTGGCTACCGTGACATGCCTGCGGCCAGATGGGACCTGTTGTCCCCAGCACATTCCACCCAGAGGCTGGCCCAGCCCAGCCTGGATGAGAAACCAGCTGGGGACAGCGCAAGGGTAGCCCCATCTGCCACCATGCCCGGATGCCACCTTGGGAAAAGCACGAGAAGGGGAAGGACAGCCCTGCGGAGAAGATGAACTTGGAAATTACGGAATCTTTACTTCAAAGACAGCATCTAATCTGGGGCAGACAGAGATTCCGCTCTCAGGTTCCCATCTTTTCAACTGCTGCCGGCATGAGAAAGGAAGGAAGAGCAGTCACAGACACGAAACCCTGGCATTGTGTGCGCATCTGAGTGTGTGTGCAAATTTACAACCCTGCTACACAAACATGAATCAGGGATGAGAACACAGTAAATGGTAAAACACGATGAATAAAAAACAATGGTGAGAGAGGAAATCAGCAAAACATGTGGTTAAGTCTTAACTGCTGCTCCAAGTTTTTGAGAAACTCAAAGCAACTGATTAGAAAGAGTCATAAAAACAGAAAAGACATTTAAAAAAATAAAAGTATTTTTTAAAATCTGAAACTAGTATTTTAGAATCTAGATTCTTTTCAACTTGGATTTGGGGTAGGGGGAAGGGATGATGGCAAGTGGAGAGGAAGAAGAGAAGTTTCAAAAGCAAGCCAAATGAAAAACCAAAATAAAATATCACCTCATCTATGTTAGGATGGCTCTTATAAGAGACAAAGAGTGAAGTAAGCCAGAAAGAAAAACACCAATACAGTATACTAATGCATATATATGGAATTTGAAAGATGGTAACGATAACCCTATATGCGAGACAGAATAAGAGACACAGATGCATAGAACAGTCTTATGGACTCTGAGGGAGAAGGTGAGGGTGGGACGTTCTGGGACAATAGCATTGAAACATGTATATTATCATATGTGAAACAGAAGACCATTCCAGGTTCGATGCATGAGACAAGTGCTCAGGGCTGGGGCAATGGGATGACCCAGAGGGATGGGATGGGGGGAGGGAGGTGGGAGGGGGGTTCAGGATGGGGAACACATGTAAACCCATGGCTGATTCATGTCAATGTATGGCAAAAACTACTACAATATTGTAATTAGCCCCAAACTAAAATAAATAAATTTATTAAAAAAAATCCAGTATAAAATTAAAAAAAAAAAAAAAAGAAGAGACAAAGAATAACAAGTGTTGGTAAGGATGTGGAGAAAAGGGACCCCTCGTGCCCTATTGGTTGGAATATACATTGGTGCAGCCACTATGGAAAACAGTAAGGAAGGTCCTCAAAAAAAGAAAAATAGAACTACCATAAGGTACAATAATTCACTTACAGGTATCTAGCTGAAAGAAATGAAATCACTATCTCAAATGGACATCTGTACCCTACCTTCACAGCAGCATTATTTATAATAACCAAGACAAGGAAGCAACTTAAGTGTCCATCAACAGATAAATGGATAGAGAAGATGTGGCGTATACATACAGTGGAATATTGTGTGTGTGCGCTAAGTTGTTTCAGTAGTGTTCTGATTCTTGGCGACTGTATGGACTGTAGGCCTCCAGACTCCTCTGTCCTTGGGATTCTCCAGGCAAGAATACTGGGGTGGGTTGCCATTTCCTCCTCCAGGGGATCTTCCTGACCCAGGGATCGAAACCACATCTCTTACATCTCCTGCATTGACAGGCAGGTCCTTTACCACTAGCGCCATCTGGGAAGCCCATACAATGGAATATTATTCAGCCATAAGAAAGAAAGAAACCCTGTCGTTTGCAACCACATAGATGAATCTTTAGGGCATTATGATAAGTGAAATAAATCAGGTAAGGAAAGACAAATACTTGTATGATCTCATGTGTGCCTTCCTAGGGCAGGAGGTGGGATAGACAAACAAACCTGAATTTATAGATACAGAGAACAGATTGGTGGTTGCCAGAAGGGAGGGTGGAGAATGGGCAAAATGGGTGTGTGTGTGTGTGTTCAGTCGCTAGGTGTGCCCAGCTCTTTGCAACCCCACGGACTGCAGCATGCTAGGCTTCCCTGTCCTTCCCTACCTGCCGGAGTTTGCTCAAATTCATGTCCATTGAGTCAGTGATGCTATCTAACCATCTCATCCTCTGCCACCCCCTTCTCCATTTGCCTTCAATCTTTCCCAAAATCAGAGTCTTTCCCAATGAGTTGGGCCAAGAAGGTAAAGGTGGTCAAAAGCACAAACTTCCGGTTATGAGGTGAATAAGTCCTGGGGGTATAATGTACAACCTGGTGACTAAAGTTAACAATGCTGTGTTGTATATTTGTAAGTTTCTAAGAGAGTAGATCTTAAAAATTCTCATCACAAGAGAAAAACTTCATGTGGCAACGGATGTTAACTAAACTTATTGTGGTAATCACTTTTTAATATGTACATATAGCAAATCATTACATTGTACACCTAAAACTAAGACTATGTTATGTGTCGATTATATCTTTAAAAAAAAGAAACAAATGCCAAACCAGTCTATGGTGAGAGGAACAAGGGGTTGCACAGGGCTGGGGGTGGTAGAGAGCTGACTGGAAATGGCCACAAGAGAACCTTTTTTTTTTAAGTCTTTTTTTACAAAATTAAAGTACAATAGATTTACAATGTTGTGTTAGTTTCTGCTGTACGGCAAAGTGACTCAGTTATACATATATATATTCTTCTTCACTATGGTTTATCAGAGGATATTGAATATAGTTCCCTGTGCTATATAGTCGGACCTTTTTGTTTACCCCAGTTTGCCTCTGCTAATCCCAGCCTCCCAACCACATCCCTCCCCCATCCCCACAAAAGAACCTTTTGGGGTGATGAAATGCTCTGTATCTTGATTGGGGTGGTGGTTACAGGAGCATCCACGTTTGTCATAACCCCATCAAACTGTATATTTAATATGGGTGCACTTATTGTTTGCAAATTATACCTCTTTTCTGCCTTTTTCCAGCTTCTAGGACTGTTCTCCTGTGTTCCTTAGCTTATGGCCTCTTCATCCCTCTTCAAAGTCAACAGTGTCTTGCTTCAGTCCACCACTCTCTTCTTCTGTCTCAATTTCCCTCTGCATCCCTGTTTTTTTGGGGGGTACCCCTTGCAGCATGTGGGATCTTAGTTCCCAGACCAGAGATCCAACCCATACACCCACCCCACAGCATTTGAAACGCAGAGTCTTAACTACTGGACCACCAGGGAAATCCTACCTGCCTCCCTCTTTTTAATTTTTTTTATTTTTATTTATTTTTGACTGTGCTAGGTCTTGTTTACAGCATTGGACCTTGCTTCTATCACCAGTCACATCCATAACTGGGTGTTGTTTTTGCTTTGGCTCCATCCATTCATTCCTTCTGGAGTTATTTCTCCACTGATCTCCAGGAGCATATTGGGCACCTACCGACCTGGGGAGTTCATCTTTCAGTATCCTATCTTTTTGCCTTTTCATACTGTTCATGGGATTCTCAAGGCAAGAATACTGTAGTGGTTTGCCATTCCCTTCTCCAATGGACCACATTGTGTCAGACCTCTCCACCATGACCTGTCCATCTTGGCTGGTCCCACATGGCATGGCTTATTTTCACTGAGTTAGACAAGGCTGTGGTCCGTGTGATCAGATTGGCTAGTTTTCTGTGATTGTGATGAACTATGGACGGAGGTTCGTGACACTGTACAGGAGACAGGGATCAAGACCATCCCCAAGAAAAAGAAATGCAAAAAAGCAAAATGACTGTCTGAGGAGGCCTTACAAATAGCTGTGAAAAGAGGAGAAGCGAAAAGCAAAGGAGAAAAGGAAAGATATACCCATTTGAATGCAGAGTTCCAAAGAATACCAAGGAGAGATAAGAAAGCCTTGCTCAGTGATCAACGCAAAGAAATAGAGGAAAACAATAGAATGGGAAAGACTAGAGATCTCTTCAAGAAAATTAGAGATACAAAGGGAAAATTTCATGCAAAAATGGGCTCAATAAAGGACAGAAATGGTATGGACCTAATAGAAGCAGAAGATATTAAGAAGAGGTGGCAAGAATACACAGAAGAACTGTACAAAAAAGATCTTCACGACCTAGATAATCACAATGGTGTGATCACTCACCTAGAGCCATACATCCTGGAATGTGAAGTCAAGTGGGCCTTAGAAAGCATCACTACAAACAAAGCTAGTGAAGGTGATGGAATTCCAGTTGAGCTATTTCAAATCCTCAGAGATGATGCTGTGAAAGTGCTGCACTCAATATGTCAGCAAATTTGGAAAACTCAGCAGTGGCCACAGGACTGGAAAAGGTCAGTTTCCATTCCAATCCCAAAGAAAGGCAATGCCAAAGAATGCTCAAACTACCGCACAATTGCACTCATCTCACATGCTAGTAAAGTAATGCTCAAAATTCTCCAAGCCAGGCTTCAACAATATGTGAACCATGAACTTTCAGATGTTCAAGCTGGGTTTAGAAAAGGCAGAGGAACCAGAGATCAAATTGCCAACATCTGCTGGATCATCGAAAAAGCAAGAGAGTTCCAGAAAAACATCTGTGTCTGCTTTATTGACTATGCTAAAGCCTCTGACTGCGTGGATCACAACAAACTGTGGAAAATTCTTCAAGAGATGGGAATACCAGACCACCTGACCTGCCTCTTGAGAAATCTGTGTGCAGGTCAGGAAGCAACAGTTAGAAATGGACATGGAACAACAGACTGGTTCCAAATAGGAAAAGGAGTACGTCAAGGCTGTATATTGTCACCCTTCTTATTTAACTTATATGCAGAGTACATCATGAGGAACACTGGGCTGGAAGAAGCACAAGCTGGAATCTGGATTGCCGGGAGAAATATCAATAACTTCAGATATGCAGATGACACCACCCTTATGGCAGAAAGTAAAGAAGAACTAAAAAGTCTCTTGATGAAAGTGAAAGAGGAGAGCGAAAAAGTTGACTTAAAGCTCAACATCCAGAAAACTAAGATCACGGCATCTGGTCCCATCACTTCATGGGAAATAGATGGGGAAACAGTGAAAACAGTGGCTGACTTTATTTTGGGGGGCTCTAAAATCACTGCAGATGGTGACTGCAGCCATGAAATTAAAAAAACGCTTACTCCTTGGAAAGAAAGTTATGACCAACCTAGACAGCATATTAAAAAGCAGAGACATTACTTTGTCAACAGAAGTCCGCCTAGTTAAGGCTATGAATTTTCCAGTAGTCATGTATGGATGTGAGATTTGGACTATAAGGAAAGCTGAGCAGTGAAGAATTGGTGCTTTTGAACTGTGGTGTTGGAGAAGACTCTTGAGAGTCCCTTGGACTGCAAGGAGATCCAACCAGTCCATCCTAAAGCAGACCAGTCCTGGGTGTTCATTGGAAGGACTGATGTTGAAGCTGAAACTCCAATACTTTGGCCACCTGATGCGAAGAGCTGACTCATTAGAAAAGACCCTGATGCTGGGAAAGATTGAAGGCAGGAGGAGAAGGGGACGACAGAGGATGAGATGGTTGATGGCATCACCAACTCAATGGACATGAGTTTGGGTGGACTCCGGGAGTTGATGATGGACAGGGAGGCCTGGCGTGCTGCGGTTCATGGGGTCGCAAAGAGTCGGACACGTCTGAGCGACTGAACTGAGCTGAACTGAGGTCTTATTTGCTGTGCTTTCTCTAGTTGCCGTCAGCCAAGTCTACTCTGTTGTGGTGCACAGGCTTCTCACTACCGTGGCTTCTCTTGTTGCAGAGCACAGGCTCTGGAGCCGGGGCTCAGTAGTTGCAGCACATAGGCTTAGTCGCTCCACGGCTTGTGGAATCTTCCAGGATCAGGGGTCAAACCGGTGTTCCCTGCATTGCCAAGGAGATTCTTATCCACTTGACCACTGGAGAAGTCCTCTGCCTTCCTCTTATGAGGACATTTCTGACGGCATTTCCGGCCCACTCAGATAATCCAGAATAATCTCCCCATCACTAGATCCTTACTTTTATATACATTCAAACAGAAGAACACAATTCAAGAAAATGAGGTAGGTCTATATGAAAAAAATAGGGAAAATGAGGTAAATCTATATCTAAGAACATGAGGAAATGCCCAAGGTATGTTATAAAGTAAAAATGGAAATTAACAAGCAGCAACAAATTAGAAGATATAAAAAGAAGATCCTATAAGAGTAATTAAAATATAAAAATGCCAGGGCTTCCCTGGTAGTCCAGGGACTAAAACTCCATGCTCCCAGTGCAGGGGTCCTTGGTTCGATCCCTGTTTAGGGAACTAGATCGAAGATCCCACGAGTTGCAACTAAGACCCAGTACAGCCAAATGAATATTTTCTTTAAAAAAACACAAAATACTTTCTAATAAGCTTAACAAAAACCATATCATACCTACATTAAAGAAAAATCTAAAACACTCCAGGATATAACAGTACACTTGAAGAAATCAACATGTATGTCATATTCTTGCATAGAGAGGTTCAGTATCATAACATATGAATATTCCATAAATTAATTTATAAATTTGACATCATAACAATGAAAGTACTAATTCTTTGGGGAAAAACTTAGACAAAGTGATTATAAAAGCTATATAAAAAACTCTGTGCATAAGAATAGCCAGGAAAATTCTGGAGAAGAAGGGCAATGAGGCAAGGAGTGGAAGTAGTTTTCTTCGTTATTTAAAAATCTTATATTTTATAATGAGAACAGTATGGTGCTGGTTCATACTAGGCAGACTGACCAATGGAAGAAGAGAAAGCCCAGAAATAGATGCACATACCTTCAGGAGTGTCCTTTATGATTAATAAGGGGGAAAACTGAATTAATTCAATGACTAACAGTAAGACAATGAGAGCCAACCAGGAGAAAATAAAGTTGGATCCATTTCTGATGCCTCACCTCAGGATAACTTCCAAATGGGTCATCAAAGGTGAAACTGTAAGTCCTTGAAGAAAACATTGGAAAATTCATTTATAACCTTGGCAAAGCAAAGGCTTTTAAGACAACGACTTAATATCCAAACAGACACACACATACATTTAAAAATATGTTTGGCAAAAACATACCTGCATTATAAGCAACCACTAGACATATAAACTAGGAAAAATATTGTTTTTTGCAAATTGTATCACAGATCTGTAATTGTCCTAACATTTAAAGAGCTCTAAAAACTTATGAGAAAAAGACCAATAACCCAATAGAAAAATGAGCAAAGGATATAAACTATCAATTCACAGAAAATGAGATTCAAATGGCTTCCAAACATGAAAATATATTCAGTCTCACTCATAAGGGAAATGCAAATTTAAACTACACTGAGATATTTTTATGCCTTTTTTTTCAAATAGATTGAAAAATTTTAAAGCCAGACTGTGGGCAAAAAGACATTCTAGTTATTGCTGGTAAATTGGTATAATCCCTGTAGGGGACAATTTGGCAACATCTATCCAATTTACAGTGCATAGACCCTTTGGTTTTGCAATTTTCCCTATAAGTGTGCTTGCACATAGGTTTGGACATGGTTATTTATTGGAGCAATGTAGTAATAGCAAGATTACTTAGTTAGCCAAGTTATCATATCTTCGATCAATAGAATATTACTCAGTTTTAATCAACTCTATATGAAACAAGAAATGGAAAGTCCTCCATGATCCATTGTTAAAATAAAATAGCAAAGTGTAGAACAGTGTCACCTTTTTCGTAAATAAGGCAACTATGAGAAAATATATTTAGGGATTTCCCTGGTGGTTCAGTGGTTGAGACTCTGCACTCTCAGTGAAGGAGGTGCAGGTTCAATCCCTGACTTGGGAACTAACATCCCTCATGCCACACAGAGCAGCCTAGACAAAATAAAAAACCCTCAGGCAGAAAATATACTTTTGTTTGCTTGTGTATGTAGAAAGACTTCCAGAGGATACACAAGAGTCTAACAATGGCTGCCTCTTTGGGGGAAGTGAGATGACAGGAGACAAGGGTGAAAGGGAGACTTTCATTATATTCTCTCTAATTTTAGTTGATTAATCTATTTAATTATTATGTTTTTGATCTGAGTGGCTGGCAGGATCCTATTTCCCCAACCAGGGACAGAACCCGGGCCCTCGGCAGTGAAAGCATGGAGTCCCAGCCACTGGACCGCTAGGGAATTCCCTATTTTATTTTTTAAACATGTAAATGTATTATCATTCATTAAAAATATAAAATAAAATATTTTAAAGGAGGGAAGCAGATTGTAAAGCAGTACATAAAATGATTTATTTTCTCATCTATCCATTTTAAAAGCTATTAACAGCAAGACTTTCATTTTTTACTTACACATTTTTGTAAACTTTCATTTCTACAAGAAACGTGTGTTATTTCTGTAATCAGAAAGAACAAAATGGTGATTTTAAATTTATTTTCTAATTGAATAGGGGAAAATGATATATTTGTATGTTCCCTCCTCATTCTATTACAACTGCGAATGAATGGAATCCTGGTTTTCGCCTTCTATTTTTTTAGACTCAGTGTTCTTTTCTAACTCCAGTGGAATTATTTTTTAAGACTTCAGTTCTTCCAGGAGTTGACTGCTGCCCTGAGATTCAGGCCAGACTGGTTTCAAAAGTCCTTTGCCTCATATAAATTTAAGGAAGCTTTTGTTTGTTTGTTTTGTTTTGCCTACTATCGCAGTGACTATTGCAGTGACTCCACAAACTTCTAATTCCTTCTATCAGCTCCAAATTTAATAGCTTTATGGGAGATGGCGGTGGGGAGGGACTAAAGATCTCAGAAGACATTTTCCCTTGCCCTCTGGTAACTCAGATGGTAAAGAATTTGCCTGCAATGCAGGAGACTTGGGTTCCATCTCTGGGTAGGGAAGATCCCCTGGAGGAGGCAATCCACTCCCGTGTTCTTGCCTGGAAAATCCCGTGGAGAGAGGAGCCTGGGAGGTTACAGTCCACCGGGTGACATAGTCGGACACGACTGAGCATGCAGGCTGATGAAAGAGAAGAACCAGCACCTGCCAGAGGGGGGCGCTCAACGTACAGCTGCAGTTATTTATAGAGTTGGATTTAAATGTCTTTCTGCCCTCTGGTGACTCGATCAGAACAGCTCCTTTAAAAGCTGACCCCGCCACTTTGTGTAAGAGGGCAGTTTTGCTTCGGTACTTTACAGATTGAATACAAATTTAGCGGGCAATAGAAGAGAAACATAAACAAGCTCTGGTATGGGTCTCTGGGCGGGAGGGTGAAGTCTGGCTGTGTAAACTCAGAATGAGGATCAGGATGGATTTAAAATATTTTGTTGCCTCTCCTCTTCCCCCAAATATAAATTGGTGCAGCCTCTGTGGAAAACAGTATGCTGCTGCTGCTGCTAAGTCACTTCAGTCGTGTCCGACTCTGTGCGACCCCATAGACGGCAGACCACCAGGCACCGCCGTCCTTGGGCTTCTCCAGGCAAGAACACTGGAGTGGGTTGCCATTTCCTTCTCCAATGCATGAAAGTGAAAAGTGAAAGTGAAGTCGCTCAGTCGTGTCTGACTATTAGTGACCCCATGGACTGTAGCCTACCAGGTTCCTCCATCCATGGGATTTTCCAGGCAAGAGTACTGGAGTGGGGTGCCATTGCCTTCTCCAGGAAAACAGTAAGGCAATTCATTAAAAAAAAAAAAAAAACAGAAAAATTATCATCTGATCTAGCAATTCCAGTTCCAGATATATCCCCCAAAGAATTGAAAGCAAGGACCGGAACAGGAATTTGTATACCCATGTTCATCAGTATTATTCACAGTAGTCAAATGTCCAGGGAGAGTTGAATAGATAAACAAAATGTGGTCTCTACATGCATGTTCAATCGCCTCCGACTCTTTGCGATTGTATGTAGCTCCATGGACTGTATGTAGCTTGCCAGCTTCTCTGTCCATGGGATTCTCCAGGCAAAAGTATTGGAGTGGGTTGCCACGCCCTCCTCCAGGGGATCTTCATGACCCATAGATGGACCGGTGTCTCCTGAATTGCAGGCAGATTCTTTACCGCTGAGCCACTGGGAAGCCCAGTCTCTACATATAATGGATTATTTAGCCTTACAAAGGCATTTTGATACATGCTACAACATGCATAAAATTTGAGTACACTACACTAAGTGAAATAAGCCAGTATCAAAAGGACGGATACTATATGCTTCCACTTATATGAGGCACCTAGACTAGTCAAATCTATAGAGTCAGAAGGTAGAAGGGTGCTTACCAGGGGGTTAGAGGGAGAGGAAATGGGAATTATTGCTTACTGGATAGAGTTTCAGTTTGAAAAAGTTTTAGAGATGGATAGTGGTGATGGTGGTCCAACAATGTGAATATATCTAACGCTATTGAATGATACACTTAAAAATGACTCAAATGGTAAATTTTACGTCATGCATATTTACCACAATTTTTTTTTATGTTGCTCTGTCATGTCTGACTTCCATGGAATTCTCTAGGCCATAATACTGGAGTGGGTAGCCTTTCCCTTCTCCAGAAAATCTCCCCAACCCAGGGATCGAAGCCAGGTCTCCCACATTGCAGGCAGATTCTTTTCCAGCTGAGCCACAAGGAAAGCCCTATATACCACAATTTTTAAAAGCAAAGAAAAAAAATTCTGCTCCTCATCACTACCTACATTAGTTGTCATTTCATGGACCCTAGGAGAAAATCAGGAGATTTTGGAATAAGCCAAATCAGTCTCTGGACCTCAGTCTTTATCATCTGTGAAATGAAAGAGTGGGATGGAGAATCCATGATTCCTGGAGATGTTGTGTCAGAAGAAGAGAGATTAGGGGAAATAACCCTTACTTCTGTAAAGAAAATTCAGAGCCCAAGACTACATAAATGAATATTTATACCTACTAGATTTTGAGGCTACTACTTTTTTTTTTTTTTTTTTGCCATGCCTTGCTGCCTGTGGGATCTTATTTCCCCTACCAGGGATCATACCCCATGCCCCCAGCAATGGAAGCTTGGAGTCTTAACCACTGGATTGCCAGGGAAGTCCAAACACTTTTTTTTTCAAACAATAAAAAATTTTTTTGAATTACCAGATATTTCAAACATACAGAAAATCCCTAAATACAGTGATTAAGTCCTTCTCCATGAGATCTTAACTGTACATTCACTGCTCTATCCTCAGAGGCTAGAATGGTGCCTGGGACATAGCAGAACTTCAGTAAAAGTTTTTGAATGTCTCCTTATATGTCTCTTAATATACTAATAAATGTTAGTTTCTCTAGGGTAATTCTTACAAATGGAATTGCTTCAACTTTACTAATTGCCAAACAGCCCACCAATTTACACTCTTATCACACATATGTAATGCCAATTTGTATTGGTACTATACATGTAGTACATAATACATATGTATTACACACATGTAATACCAACTCAAATTCATACCAACATTTGATATTATCACACTTTCTTATTTTTGCCAGTCTGATCGATGTTAATGGTATTTCATTGTTTTATCTTGCATTTCCTTTATTAGTAAAGCTGGGCATTTTTCCTTAGGCTTTTCTTATAACTTGCCTGTTCATTTCCTATACCCATTTTTCTACTGGGTTTTAGTATATATGCTGCCAGAGTGAACACTCTACCGGGTTATCTCTTATTATACCCCATATATATTTTGGGTACTAACTCTTTGTTAATGTTTTGAAAATTTCTTCTTCTTGTTGGTGGCTCATGTTTTCTCTCTGTGATATGATTTTTTTGACCAGAAATTTTAAGTTTAATATTTTCAAATTTATGACCATTTTCCATTATGGTTTGTACTTTGTCTTGTTTAAGAAATTCTTTCCTATTCTGATTGACAAAGACATTCTCTTTTTTAAAACAATTATTTTTATTTATTTGGCTGTGCTGGGTCTTAGTTATGGCATGCAGAATCTTTTTTTAGTTGCAGCTAAGAGAAGGTTAGTTCCCTGACCAGGGATCAAATCTGGGCCCCATGCGTTGGGAGTGCAGAGTCTTAGCCACTGGACCAGCAGGGAAGTCCCCATTCTCTTTTTATTTAAAAGTTTTTTATTAGCTCTTATTGGGAAATAACTTCAAATTTACAAAATGCTGAAAAAATAAAAATAATACGAAGAACATTCATATACCCTTTACTCAGATAGTGTTAACATTTAATCATATTTGTTTATCATTTGATAAATATATATAACATATAGTATGTAATATATAAGACAAAATATATACACATATATTTTCTGAACTGTTTGAGGGTAAGTTACATACATTATGATGCTTTACAGCTAAATACTTCAGTGTGTATATCCTAAAAATAGGGATAGTACAGTTCAAAATTTACATTGATAAAATACTGTGATCAAATCTCCCAATCATATACCAATTTCATCAACTGACAGATGTTAATACACTTTATAGCATTCTTATATCCCTATGAACCCTATACGCATACGCAGCTTTAAAAACCCTTTGGGCTTGCCTGGAAAATTCCACAGACAGAGGAGCCTGGTGGGCTACAGTACATGAAGTTGCAAAGAGTTGAACACAACTGAGAAAATGCAACAGTATATGTGTGTGTGTGTGTGTGTATATATATATTCTTTTTCATTTCCCTGTGCTATGCAGTAGGTCCTTATTATCCATTTTATATGATATTACTTATATGTGGAATCTAATAAAAATTATACAAATGAAATTATTTACAAAAAAGACTCACAGTTCTCAAAATCAAATTTATGGTTACCTATGGGGAAATGTGGGGAGAAGTGATAAATTAGGAGATTAGAATTAACATATACATATTGAAGTATTTAAAGCAATGGATTATAAATTCAGACAATATGTTTTCCAAATAATTTATTTACCACTGCCAATAAAGATTTTCCTTTTATGTTAAACTGTTTTTTCATAGAACATTGTTGTCTATAATCAAGGACACCTTATGTGTTGACGGATGAACAGAAAAACAAAGTGTGGTATACATGTACGGTGGAATATTTTTCAGCCTTAAAAAGGAAGGAAGTTCTGGCACATCTACAACATGGATAAACCTTGGGGACATTTTGATAAGTCAAATGGGCCAGACACAGGAAGACAAATATTGTGTGAGTCCACTCAGGTGAGGTATCTAGAGGAGTCAGATTCTTGGGACAGAAAGCAGAATGATAGTTCCTGGGGTTTACGGGATGAGAGTTGTTTAGTGGGACAGTGTTTCAGTTTTGCAAGAAGAAAAGAATTCACAAGGTTGGTTACACAACAACATGAATGCACTTAGTACTGAATTGTACACTTAAAAATGGTTAAGATGGTAAATTTTGGGTTCTGTGCATTTTACCACAATTAATTCTTTAATAAAAAGAAATTTAAAATAATAATAATAATAATAAAAAACCCTTTGGGGACTTTCCTGGTAGTCCACTGGCTAAGACTCCATGCTCCCAATTCAGGGGGCTTGGGTTCGATCCCTGGTCAGGGAACTAGATCCCACATGCTGCAACTAAGTTCAACAACTAAGAATTCACATATCGTAACTAAAGACCCTGCATGCCGCAACTAAGACCCAGTGCAGCCAAATAAAAAAAAGAAAGAAAGAAAAAAATCCTTTGTACAGGCTCCAAACTAGAGGCAGGCATTGCATTTAACTGTCATGTTGTTTTAGCTTCCTTTAATCTGGAATATTTCCTCAACCTTTATTTGTCTTTTATGATGTTGACATTTTTGAAGAATACGGGCCCGTCCCTTTTTTTAGTAGAATGTTCCTCATTTTGTAGTTATCTGCTATTTCCTTGAGATTAGATTGATGAAATATACTGGGGAATCCCAGTGGTCCACCTGTCAATGCAGGAGATGCAGGAAATGCAGCTTCGGTCCCTGGCTGAGGAAGATCCCCTGGGAAGGAAATGACAACCCACTTCAATATTCTGGCCTGGAAAATTCCATGGACAGAGGAGCCTGGCAGGCTACAGTCCCCTGATGGGCTACAGTTCCATAGGGTCACAGAGTTGAACCCGACTGAACACAAATGCACACACTCTCTGCTGGAACACTGCATAGATGAATATCGTGTAGTATTGGATCTGTGCAGTATTACTGTGTCCTTCTCAGGTTACCATGTCTGGAGGTACACAATGTTTATCTACCCCTTACTGGTTGACCAACACTGGTCAAAGTGTTGTCCCATTTCTCCACTGTCTAATTACAGCTTTTTATTTATTTTTTTGTTCCCTTCAAAACTCATAAGCAATCTGTGGGGAGATGCCGTAAGACATGCAAACATCCTGCTTCTCATCAAAATTTCTGCCTAGCTTTAGCATCTACTAATGATTCTCACCTGAGCCAATCTTTGTCATCATGGTTGAAAAATGATTCAAGTTTAAAATTTTGTTTTTAATGTATGTCTTTAACCTGGAATTGATTTTGTGTAGTGTGAGATAGGGATCAAATTCTGTCTCCTCCCTCCCCCTCTCGTATGGCTAGCTAATCAGCTCCATTTGTGGAAAAGCTCCTTCTTAGTCCACTTGTTCATGCATCAAATTTCCATTTTTGCTAAGTTTGTTTCAGTGCTCTCTATTCTGTCCAGTTGGTTTATTTGTTTATCCCTGTACCAATACTACAGTCTTTTTTTATTATTTAAAAAAATATTTAGTTGTTTATTTGCCTGTACTGGATCTTAGTTGCAGCACACAGGAGGGTCTTTTGTTGCACCATTAAACTCTTAGTTGTGGCATGTGGGATCTAGTTCCCTGACCAGGGATCAAACCCAGGCCCCCTGCATTGGGAGCATGTAGTCTTAGTCACTGGACCACCAGGGAAGTCCCTACAGTGTTTTAATTATTATAGTTTTATAATAAATTTTGATATATAGTAAGGCAAGTATCCCATTACAGTCCTCTTTAAAATTGTTTTGTCTGTTTTTGTCATCCTGGCAATTATATTGATTGTCACATTTAATTTCCACAACAACCTTCAGAGAGCTTAAGAAACTTTCCCAAGGTCACAAAGCCAATAAGGAGGAATCTGAGCCCAGGTCAGTCCAAGGTCCAAGTTCTTTCCATTACTTTCCGGAGTTCTGCCTTCCCAAGGCCAAAAGGATGGTTAGCTAGGCATGGAGATGTGGAGGTCAGAGAATCAAGTGTGGGCAGGTGAGAGAAGCCAGGTATCAGGCTGGTTTGGGTTTAGTCTCTGGGTGTAGACTTTGCCAGCCAAGGGATGGGCTTGGAGTTGGCTGGAAGAACTGGAAATAAGAGTGGAGGGAATAGAACCCTGGGACTGATCACCCACAAGCGTCCATGGACATATCCTGCGGCTCCCCAGGCCGAGAAGGGTAGTGTGGCAGCATCCTGAGAGGAGGACCTGCGGCTGCTTTCATGTTGGGGGTTGTGGTGGGGGGCTTGGGAGGCAAGGAGGGGAAAGAAGCTGGCTGGCTGGCTGGCTGGATGCTAGGACAGAGCCCACCCCAGGAGGCCCCATCCTCCACCAGCCCCTTCCTGCCTGATTAAGAGACCCTAATCAGCTTGGGGAGATTAAGGGATCTGGCCTGCTGTTCCCACACCCCCCCCCCCCCCCCCCGCCCTGGGCCCTGGCAAAGGAGACCTGTGGGAGTGCGTCAGAAGGATCGGCCCTGTGACCCCTCACCCTGGCCCTGGGCCCGAGCTCCGGACTTTCCGGTGAGTGGCAAAGCCCCCTCCACGCGGACTCCAGGGCCCTTCTGCCAGAGAGAGACCATGGAAGGGTATGGGAGTGTCCCTACTGACCCCCCCACCCCACCACGGCTCTAAGGGGGGGGGGGGGGGGGTAGACAAGGGGGAGCGAAAGCAGGGCAAAGCAGGGGTGGTGGGGAGTCGGGAGTACTTCTAGGCTATACCCCTGACCCTCTGTAGAATTCCAAGTCCACGCAGGGGCGGGGGGTTACGGTATGGAAGCAGAGACAACCCGCAGGTTAATTGCACTTTGAGAAAGGGAGGGGTGGCGTTGCGGAGAGCCCTAGGAGAGCTCTGGGGGTCGCATCCGCTCATGCTGCTCGGTTTGTGCTCGCAGAAGCCGGCAATGACCCCCTGCACCCTCCTCCCGGGTGGGCTTTGGGATCCCGGACTCTGCGCCCCAACGCGGTGGGCTGCGTCTACGCCCGGCCTTTCCCCGATCCCGCCCCGGCCCCGGCCTCGACTGCGGCCCCTGCTGCTGCTGCTGCTGTTCCTGCCGCGCTCCGTCCTCTCGGCCGTGTTCACAGTAGGGGTGCTGGGCCCCTGGGCCTGCGACCCCATCTTCGCGCGTGCCCGCCCGGACCTGGCCGCCCGCCTGGCCGCCTCCCGCCTGAACCACGCGGCTGCCCTGGAGGGCGGCCCCCGCTTCGAGGTCGCGCTGCTGCCCGAGCCGTGCCGGACGCCAGGCTCGCTGGGGGCCGTGTCCTCAGCGCTCACCCGCGTCTCGGGCCTTGTGGGGCCGGTGAACCCCGCAGCTTGCCGGCCGGCGGAATTACTAGCCCAGGAGGCGGGGGTCGCCTTGGTTCCCTGGGGCTGCCCCGGGACGCGGGCAGCGGGCACCACGGCTCCGGTGGTGACACCCGCGGCCGATGCCCTCTACGCCCTCCTGCGCGCTTTCCGCTGGGCGCACGTGGCCTTGGTCACCGCCCCACAGGACCTGTGGGTGGAGGCGGGACGCGCACTCTCAACGGCGCTCAGGGCCAGGGGCCTGCCTGTGGCCCTGGTGACCTCCATGGAGCCCTCCGACCTGTCTGGAGCCCGGGAAGCCTTGAGGAAGGTCAAAGATGGGCCCAGAGTCAGAGGTAGGCTTCCCTGCAGGATGCAGGGCAGGGGATAGGTCGTCCAGGGAGCAGAGGACAGAGCCCCTAGCCAGGTCTCTGTGTCCGCAGCAGTGATCATGGTAATGCACTCCGTCTTGCTGGGCGGCGAGGAGCAGCGCTGCCTGCTGGAGGCTGCAGAGGAGCTGGGCCTGGCCGATGGTTCCCTGGTCTTCCTGCCCTTCGACACGCTCCACTACGCCTTGTCTCCAGGCCCTGACGCCCTGGCGGTGCTCGCCAACAGCTCGCAGCTTCGCAAGGCCCACGATGCGGTGCTCACCCTCACACGTCACTGTCCCCTGGGAGGCAGTGTGCAGGACAGCCTGCGCAGGGCCCAAGAGCACCGGGAGCTGCCCCTGGACCTCAATCTGCAGCAGGTAGAGGGACCAGGGAAGTTGGAAGAGGGGAAGAGAGCCGGGGGAAGAGAGCAGAGAATAGCCAAAATGGGAGATGGAGGCTGGAGGCAATGGGAAGAGAAGTGGACAGAAAGATGGAAAGAGAGGAGCATGCAGTCAATGGGAGGGAGGAGGTATAGGGAGAGAAGAACCAGCAACTCACCCTGTCCTGGGTAATGTAGAGGCTCTGGCCTTGCTTGGAGCGTCTTAGTGTATTGGAATTGCTTCCAGAGAGTAGGTAATGAGACCTCTCACGGTCAGCCCCAAGGAGCAAACTCTTAACCAACTCTATAGTGCAACATCTTTTGCAGCCTACTTTAAAGCAAACCCACTTCCAACAGACTATGACCTACAGCCTCTAACAAAGAGCTGGTGTTCTTAAAAGAGAGCCAGAAAAAGAAAAAAAGAGAGCGAGAGAGCCGGAAGGTAGGGGAATACAGATCCAGCCTCCATGCCCAGTTCAGAGGTGTTTCCGCTGGGGCTTCATCTCAGATCTTAACTTTTTGAGACCTTACATCCTGTGAGAACCAGAAAGGTCCCTGGGTGGAGCCAAGGGCTTTTATGAACATTGAGATTCACAGCTTATTCCCAACAAGCAGCTAATACTCAGGATTCCCTGAGAACAGCAATGAGATGGGATGGAGGGCAGGTGAAGAAAGAGAGGCGTGGGAAAGGGTGGGGAACACCCTATTCAGTTCTCAGTAAGTAGCACAGCCACTTAGCTGCCCAAGTGAGACTCCTAGGAGTCACTTGACTCCTCTAACCCTTCCTTGGACGTCCAGACATCCAATCCTGTCACCTTTGCTTCCCAAAAGCCATTTGAATCCATCTACTTTCTCCATCCTCGCTGTCAGTCCCCTGGTTCAGGCCACAGCATCTCTGGTCCAAATTCCCAAATGAAATCTCCCAGTGGTCTCTACTTCAACTCTTACCTACCCTAGGCCTTTCTCCACCCAACAATCCAATCAAACCTCAGACACAGATCTGACTGTGTCACTCCAGTTCAAAGTCTCCCAGTGGCTTCTCTCACCCTGGAGAGAAACAGGTCTCTACTTGGTTTATCAGGTCTATGTCTTCCTCTCTCTTTCTTCTTTCTTGAACTTCAGTCAGACTGATCTCCTTTGGGTTCTCCAGATGTGGTCTTCTCTTTTGCTTCTGTGCTACCGGCTGTGCTGTTCCCTCTCTCCTGTCCCGACACTCCCCCACGTATATCTGATTCATCCCCTGAGGGATGGTCACTTCTGGAAGCCCCTTCCTCCTTCCCCAGCCTGGGCTTGGGCCCTCTTTCCTGTCTCCTCAGCTCCCTCAGTTACCCCTACCCTCACTCCTTAACATCCCTCCAGATGAAAGATTCCTTGAGATAGGGACTAGATTCTTCGAGATATGGACTCTGCCTTGGATCCTGATATATTCCTAGTGCGAGATGGGAACTGGGAATAATAGAGAAGCTCGATGAGATCAGGTGGTTGCCTCGGAGAAAAGAAAAGAAGGAAAAATAGAAGCCAACCAAAAGACAGCAAAGAAGGCTTTTGATGAATAATAGGTGATGATTTTAAAAATATATGCAGGGCAACCAAAAGGAGAGGAAAGAGAAGAGATGTAGGTGATGGAATTGGAAGTAATGAATGATAAGAAGACCTTAAGAATCCTGAAAAGAGGGAAGGGCAGTGGCAAAAAGAGATGGGATAGCCAATTAGGGAGAGGAAGAGAGAACCAATGGAGAGAGAGGAAGAGAGCCAATGGGAAGGATATGGAACCACTAACTAGGAGGTGCAGTCAATTCACAGAGGGCTTGAAGGGCCCACTAGAAGAATAAGTAGGGACAGTAAGTCCTTGTCTTTTTATGGGCCTTGACCCCGAAACCTGAGGCCCCTACCCTTCTTCCCCAGGTATCCCCTCTCTTTGGCACCATCTATGACTCAGTCTTCTTGTTGGCTGGGGGTGTGGCACGAGCGCGGGCGGCTGCAGGTGGTGGCTGGGTGTCCGGAGCGGCAGTGGCCCACCATATCCGGGATGCCCGGGTCCCTGGCTTCTGTGGGGCCCTGGGAGGAGCCGAGGAGCCCTCGTTTGTGCTACTGGACACGGATGCCACTGGGGACCGGCTGTTCACCACATACGTTCTAGATCCTACCCAGGGCTTCTTCCACTCTGCTGGAACCCCAGTGCATTTTCCTAAAGGTGGACGGGGGCCTGGACCTGACCCCTCGTGTTGGTTCGACCCAGACACCATCTGCAACGGAGGTGAGGGCGAGCATCCTAGCCCCCATGGGCACAGTGACCATGAACCCTCCAGAAAATGGTGAGAGTGAACTCTCACCGTTAAGTCCTGTTGGAGGCCCTTCCAGGTCCTCCTCAGAGACCCCTGACTTGTGCAGGACCCCTCTATTGCGGAGCCCCGGGATCCCTTTTGGAAGCTTTCTAACATTCCCAAGAACCACCCTCCCACCTTTTGCAAGACCCAGGACTTTTCCCTCGATCCTGTTCTGAGCACCCATCCCCCTTTCCTGGAGCCTGCAGGGTTTGACAGGACCACATACCTCCCTAGAGAGGGTGCTCCCCTCTGGTCCCCGCCATGGTCCCCAACCTCTCTCCTCTCACTGCCCCTCCAGGAGTGGAGCCCAACATCGTCTTTATCGGCTTCCTCCTGGTGGTTGGGATGGTGCTGGCTGGGGCCTTCCTGGCCCATTATTGTAGGTGAGTAGGGGAGTGAGCTAAGTAGATGTGCTTGACTCTCCACCTGCCGGAAATGGGCAACTGTGCAGCAGACTGGGCCCACTCAAGAGTAGATGAAGGGAGAAGGGCAGAAGGAAGGAGGCCTGGAGGGCTGGCAGAGTCCCAGGGAATGCGTGATCTGAGGGTGACTGCCCTCGCCTGAGACAGCATTACCCCCTCATTGGCCTCCTCTCACGGACCTTGGCCCCTTGGCGAAGATCTTCCTTTCTCTACCAGGCACCGGCTGCTTCACATCCAAATGGTCTCTGGCCCCAACAAGATCATCCTGACTCTGGACGACATCACCTTCCTCCACCCGCATGGGGGCAACTCTCGAAAGGTGGGGGAGGTGGGGAGCCAGGAGCCAGCTGTTCTCCCCTGCCTGGGCCAGCCTTCACCCCAGCCCCCACCTGGGAAGGCCTGCTTTCTGCCTTCGCTCTGTCCCAGGTCTGAGCGCTGGGATAAGCCCCCTCAAGTGTGCAATGAGGGTGTCAGCCCCTGTCCTCACCACTTTCCTGAGACAGCGTGAAGCTCCAACAAGAAAATGAATGTTTGTTTTGTAAGCTGTAAAGCATTCTGTACATGGGAAGTAATGTCATTATCACCTTCTCTAATTAAGGTTTCTTCCCTTCCCTTCTATAATCCCCAGAACTCAACCTGACCTCAACCCAGGACTCTGACCCCACAGTGTATTTTGACTCTGTTCTTTGATCTCTATCCTCCAGGTGGCCCAGGGGAGTCGAACCAGTCTGGCTGCCCGCAGCACATCAGATGTTCGCAGCATCCACAGCCAGCTCCCGGATTACACCAACATTGGCCTCTATGAGGTGAGCATGATCCCCAGGCAGGCTGAGCTCTAGCCCTGGAGACAAGCCTAGGAAATGGGGATAGGAGGCCAGAATGGGAACCTTGAGAGGGTTCAGGTATTCCTCCTCAAAGGGGAGCATCTGGGAAGGCTTCCTGCTGGGGGATTTCCCCTTAGCCATCATCTAAGTGAGGCTTTTCAAAGGCCTATTACAGTGGCCTAAAGACTGGAGGCCTGGGACTTCCCTGGTGGTCCAGTGGTTAAGAATTCACCTTCCAGTGCTAAGATCTCAGTTGCCTCCAGGCCAAAAACAAACAACAACAAAACCTTCAAAAATAAACCAAAAAAAAACAAAAGAAGCAAGATTGTAACAAATTCAATAAAGACTTAAAAAAAAAAGGCTGTCTCTGACTCAAGCCAGACCCACATCTTGACCCCACCCAGCATTTCTATCCCAATCAGATCCCTCTCTGGAATAGCAAGACTTAGAGGGGAAAAAAGAAAGTCACAAGAGGGCATTAGGACGTTAACTATGAAGTCTGCGAATCTGAATGTGGTGGGATGGGTGGGAGATAATGAGATCAGATTCAGGGAGAGCCAAGAGAGCTCGGCTAATCAAGAGGGAGGGAAATTTAGAGCAAACATCAAGCTCCTTGCTCCTGATGCTCCTTTAGTTGTGGTACTCAGGCTTCTCATTGCTATGGCTTCTCTTGTTGTGGAGCAAGGGCTCTAGGACACAGGGGCTTCAGTAGTTGCAGCTCCCAGACTTTAGAGCCCAGGCTCAGTCGTTGGGGCACACGGGCTTAGTTGATCCATGGCATGTGGGATTTTCCAAGATCAGGGATCAAACCCATGCCTCCTGCATTGGTGGGCAGATTCTTTACCACTGAGCCACCAGGAAAGCCCCCATAGGGTTTTAAGAAACCAAATTTATTACTCCTATCTCTGCTCCAGGGAGACTGGGTTTGGCTGAAGAAATTCCCAGGAGATCAGCACATAGCTATCCGCCCAGCAACCAAGATGGCCTTCTCCAAGGTGGGAGTGGGTCTATGATGGGGTGTGGGGTGGCCATCATTTCTTCCTTTGTTGCCTTTTCTTTGCAGCTGAGTCCAAGTAGGCCCCACTGTGGGGGAGACCAAGAGCTCTCAATGAAGCATCCCCTCCTCTCTAAAGCAGGTTTCCCATCATGCTCTTACAACACTAATTCTTTCCTTTGAGATGTTTTTATCATAATTTGTCATCGTCTGTTCACCTGTGTGCTGGCTTATTTCTTATCTTCCTCCCTCCCTGAACTGTAAGCTGAGTGAGAACTTTTTCTCTATCCCCTCCATTGTGTTTCCAGCACCCAGCACAGTGTCTGGAACATTAGAGACATCCAGCGAATGTTTGTTGAGTGAATGACAGAAAATAAATGGGCTTCCAGTTCTGTCAGACTGCTTGTGCAGTATGGCCCAGTTGATGCATACTGAGGGAAGTGGAAAACTGGCAAGGAGGCTATAAAGTGGCTTATTCTGGTACTTCCAACCTTAATGCCTCCATTACTCCTAACACCATACAGCCCTGGCTTGGCCTCCTTCACAGATGCCTCCCAGAAGCTCAGGGTCACAGCTGCAGAATGACTTAAGTGGACTACCAGTAGTCAACAGACTAGGTCACCATTTAATAACAGGCATTTAAGATGAAAAGAAGCCCCTTGTGGGACCAAAGAAAAGCTAGCAAGGGCACCGGTCACCCACTAGCCCCCATTTTTTCAGCCAGACGGTGAGGGCCTCTGTCCTCCTGGATGGGTGTGACTTTGTTGATGGCTCCTCTTGGATACAGCTGGACTGCTTAGTCCTTCCCTAACTTGGGGAACAACATGATGGGGGTCTCAGAAATATCTGGTGCAATGATGTAACCAAGCAGAGCGGCCCTGTGCTGAGTCCCCTGCACAAGCCATTTTGGTGACTTTTGAAAGCAGTGCAGTGTCTGCCTGATTCTCCCCCAAGGGGCTGTTGTATCAGAAGGGGGGGTGGTACCAGGAGCTTCTCTTTCATCAGGTTTTTCCCTTTAAGACCCAGCAACTTCAAAGTCTTATGGTTAATAAATCAGAATCTGCCTGGGTCCTGATTACCAGGGCAAGGTTGTCTTTTCATTCATAACTTTTAAGTTAAACCATGTTCAGGGACTTCCCTGGTGGTCCAGTGATTAAGACTCCGCGCTTCCACTGCAGCCGGCGCTGGTATCGCCCTGGAGAACTAAGATCCCCGCAGGCCTCGCGGTGGGGCCAAAAAAACAAAACCAAAATCACGTTCATTGTCTGAACAGTGGCCTTTGACTATGTTGTCTTTTCCAGAGAGAGACGTTACTGTAGAAGGAAGCCCCCTTACATGCCCTGTAGACCTTTCCACTCACCATTCTTATCCCATCTTCCGATCAAAGCCAGACCTGAATAACAGCTTCCGCTCCATCCACCTGGCTCCCAGGACAGAAAATGCCTGTTAACTGTCCCCCCCCCCCCCCCCTGCAGATCCGGGAACTCAGGCATGAAAACGTGGCCCTCTACCTGGGGCTCTTCCTGGCAGGAGGAACTGGCGGCCCCGCGGCCCCCGGGGAAGGTGTGCTGGCTGTGGTCTCGGAGCACTGTGCCCGCGGCTCCCTCCAAGACCTCCTCGCCCAGAGAGACATAAAGCTGGACTGGATGTTCAAGTCCTCCCTCCTCCTGGACCTCATTAAGGTGTGCGTGTGGGGGTGAGTGGGTGGGATGCAGAGGGGAGGAGCCAGCAGAGGACCCGCGTGGGCTGAGTCTGCCCTATATGCCACCCTTTCCAGGGAATAAGGTATCTGCACCATCGAGGGGTGGCCCACGGGCGGCTGAAGTCACGGAACTGTGTGGTGGACGGGAGGTTCGTGCTTAAAGTCACCGACCACGGTCACGGGCGACTGCTGGAGGCGCAGAGGGTGTTACCGGAGCCACCGAGCGCGGAGGGTAGGCGTCCCGGCTGCCTCCTGCGCGGAAGAGCATCCCCCGCGTCCCCATTATTTCAAGCGCCTCTTCTTTCTTCCTTCCCTCGAACTCTATCCATCTCACATCCACTGGACGCGACTCCTGAGACCGAAAAGGTCTCGTGACCTCTGAGACGAAGAGAAGGAACTCCGTGGCTGGGGAGGCGGGGCTTGTTTGGGGGGCGGGACTTGATAGGGAGGCGGGGACTTGTTAAGGGGTGTGGCTTGTGCCTGAGGGCGGAGCTCCTGCCTCTGAGGGGTTCCTGCTTCAAGTCGGGCTTTACCTAATGGTGAGGCTTGTTTCCAAGGGACCAAATCTTCTCTGGGGACCCCTTTGTCTAAAGGGCAGGGCTGTTTCCGCAACTTGTTTTGGGATTCTGGTAGTTTCTCTTGGGGATAACTGCGGGCAGTAAGGTCAGACACAGGCTGAGAGGTTGAGCGGGTTGGGGGGCGAGTCTGGTGAGGCTAGCGAGTGTGTCCCCAGAGCCTCCGCGGCTCTCCGCGTGCCCACGCCCCCTTCCCCGACCTCAGACCAGCTATGGACAGCCCCGGAGCTGCTTCGAGACCCGGTCCTGGAGCGCCGGGGAACGCCGGCCGGCGACGTCTTCAGTCTGGGCATCATCATGCAGGAGGTCGTGTGCCGCAGCGCCCCCTACGCCATGCTGGAGCTCACTGCCGAGGGTACGGCCCCGCCCCTCGCCTGGCGTTGGGACTAGAGACCCAGACTCGCTGGGTACTGACGCTTACTTATGTGCGCCTGAAGGATCAGGACAGTGGAGAGCCAAGCATCAGGATGGGAGGGGCGACATTTCAGCGCCCATGGTTTCCTCTGTTCTGATCCTGGACCCCTCCTGCTCCCCCAAGGCTAGTAGCACATTCCTGTCTGGTTCTTAGGGGCCCCAGGGAGACAGCAGGAGAGGAGAAGAAGGGAAAGAGAGCAGCTGGATCTAGTTCAAGTCCACATTATCATCTATGGTGGTGCTGGTGGTTTAGTCACTAAGTCGTGTCTGATTCTTTACGACCCCATGCACTGGAGCCCACCAGACAGGAAACAGAGAACTACTTGATCAATCTAACCTCTGTTTTTCTTATGTGCAATAAATAAGGCAGCCTCTTTGCCTGACACCTCTTACAGTCCCCTGCCCCACCCCCACCACGGTTCAGGGTCCTCTTGTTGCTCCCAGAGTCACCTCCCACGCTACATTTCCTCATCTACTGAAGCTCTGATTTAAAGGAACCCCTGACCATTTCCAGCCCCCTCGTTTCAATCTTCAACAATCAGGTCAGAGTCAGAGGTGGCTTCTCTTCTGGTCCATCTCCTCTCTTGGTCCCTTCATGCTTCCAGAAGTGGTGAAGAGGGTACAGAGCCCCCCTCCACTGTGTCGGCCCTCCGTGTCCATAGACCAGGCGCCCATGGAATGCATCCAGCTGATGAAACAGTGCTGGGCAGAGCAGCCAGAACTTCGGCCCTCCATGGACCGCACCTTTGAACTGGTCAGGGGCTGGGCTGGGCAAAGTCTGGGCTGGGCACTTGCCAGAAACCTGGGGTGGGGCTGGGGGTTGCTGAAAGGCAGACTGGCAGGATCTCTGACCTTCCAGGCTACTTCCTAAGGCATTGCCTGAGGACTAAGTGTTTGGTGGGGACAGAGTTAGAATGGGGGCTTTGGGGACTTTTGGAGTGGGAGATGGAGCTCTGGATGGGAGAAAAATTTAATTCAATTAAAATAATATTTATTGAGTATGTATTTGGCCTGGTGTGGGAAAAAGACCCTTGGCTTGGGAGTCCAAAGACTGGGCTGGTTTCAGCGCCTTGTCAGTTACTAACAGAACAGCTGACCTCCAAATAATGTGTGAAAACACAGTGCCAGCACAGGGTGAGGTATGGGCTTGATGAGGATGAGATGAAAGGGGGTATAGACAGAGGATCAGGCATAATATGGCTGCTTGAGAGGAGCATGGCAGCCCAGGTCCCCAGCAGCCCCACCAGCTTCCTCCTTCTACTAGTTCAAGAGCATCAACAAGGGCCGGAAAATGAACATCATTGACTCGATGCTTCGGATGCTGGAACAGTACTCCAGTAACCTGGAGGACCTGATCCGGGAGCGCACGGAGGAGCTAGAGCTGGAAAAGCAGAAGACAGACCGGCTGCTCACACAGATGCTGCCTCCGTGGGTGTCGACGGGGAGAGATGAGTGGGGAGGACAGCTGGAGTCCAGCCAGCCTAGGGCGGCCTCCAGGTAACCTCACCACCTGCCATCCCCAGGTCTGTGGCGGAGGCGCTGAAGATGGGGACACCTGTGGAGCCCGAGTATTTTGAAGAGGTGACACTGTATTTCAGTGACATTGTGGGTTTCACCACCATCTCAGCCATGAGTGAGCCCATCGAAGTGGTAGACCTGCTCAACGACCTCTACACGCTCTTTGATGCTATCATTGGTTCCCATGATGTCTACAAGGTGGGGTATGGAGGGGACAAGCCCTCCTTCAGTTTCCCCAGCCCCCGCCCTTCCTGCTCAGGCCCCAGACCCACTATCTAAAGTCCACCTGCACAGTCCTCTTTCCAGCCCTCCTGTTCCTTTTCTCTGCTGCCAGTCCCCTGCTCAGTCCCCCATCTGAAAGGCCCCCAGGATCTCTGCACTCACCCCAGTTTAGGCCTCCTGACCAGGGACAATGGCATTGGTGAGGGAGGCTCAGTACTGAATTCTGGCCTCAGGTGGAGACAATTGGGGACGCCTACATGGTGGCCTCGGGGCTGCCCCAGAGGAACGGGCACCGGCACGCAGCAGAGATCGCCAACATGGCTCTGGACATCCTCAGCGCCGTGGGCACCTTCCGCATGCGCCACATGCCGGAAGTGCCCGTGCGCATCCGCATTGGCCTGCACTCGGGTAACTCCGTCCCCGCCCCCGGGCCCCCATGTCCCCAGGCACTCCATCCCCTCTCCCTAGTGCAGGCAGGGCTCTGCTTTCCTAGATAAGAGGCAAACTTGTGGAGAGGTGCCGGGGGTGGGGGTGGGTGGTGGGGGTGGAGGAACTTGGCCCGCCAACCCTGCGCCTGTTCACAGGCCCGTGCGTGGCGGGCGTGGTGGGCCTCACCATGCCCCGATACTGCCTGTTTGGGGACACGGTAAACACCGCCTCGCGCATGGAGTCCACTGGGCTGCGTGAGTGTGACAGGGCCGAACAGGCGGGGTGGGGCTGGGGCGCGGGAGGGGTGTCCCCCGAGCTCATGGTGTCCCCCCCCCCCCGCTATCCCAGCTTACCGCATCCACGTGAACAGGAGCACCGTGCAGATCCTCTCTGCCCTAAACGAGGGCTTCCTGACTGAGGTGCGGGGCCGTACGGAGCTGAAGGTGAGGCCGGGCTGGAAGACACGCTTCCACTTTGACCTGGAGCGCCACCAGCTCTCACCCCAGCCTGCCTGAGCCCTCCTGTCCTGCGTGTCTCCCCAGGGCAAGGGCGCAGAGGAAACGTACTGGCTGGTGGGCAGACACGGCTTCAACAAACCCATCCCCAAACCACCGGACCTGCAACCTGGGTGAGGATCCGGCATCCGTGGATGAAGACCGAGTTGCTCCCTCCATCCCCTCTCCCCACTCCTGCCCAGCACCGCACCGGCAAAGCAGGGTGGCATGGATTTTGCCCTCCTACCGCCTATTCTCCCTTCCCCACAGGGCCAGCAACCACGGCATCAGCCTGCACGAAATCCCCCCTGATCGGCGCCAGAAGCTGGAGAAGGCGAGGCCAGGCCAGTTTTCTGGGAAGTGAGGCTGGGTCTGGGACAAGGTACTGCGCCCCTCTCCCCCAGCTCCTAGGCCCCTCACACACCGGGGACCACACATGCTTCCTGGAGGACAGACACCCCTTCCCCTACCTGAAGACCTAGCCCTGCCTGCTTGCAGAACTTCCCACTCAAGCCAGGAGTCCTTCTCTGACCTGGTGGGCCCAGGCTGCTTCCTAAACCCAGACATTTCCCCTGGGAGGGAAGCACCAGCCACAGCGATTCCAGTTTTGGAGCTCTGGAGTGGTCCAGGAATCCAGACTTGGGAATACCTTTAAACATGACCTTCTGGAACTTTCGCTCTGGCCCCCTCTCCCCCTCCAGGAAACTGATCCATGATTCTCCCCTACAGAGGAGAATCCCCATGACCCCTGTCCACCATTTCCCTCTGAGACCCTCCTCTTTCCCTCAGGATTATTCCAGAAGGTCCTTTTCCTGAACGTTGCTGCTGTAGGTGACCAAAAATCTGGCTAATACCAGTGACTTCTGTCCAGCTCTGCCTCAAAGGATTCTGAGCCTTTACAAGAGCTGGTTGCAAACCAGTTGTGTGACTTTGAGAAAGCCTCATGCACTCTCTGGGCCTGGGTTCCCCTTCGGTGGTGAAATGAAGCGTGCCCTAGGTGGTTTCTCCACACCCTAGCTCTGACAGCTGGGCTTCTGAGTGGTTGGCCTTGGGATATGGGGCACAGGGCACTGTGGCACAGCCCCAGTGAGCCTGAGCCCATCAGGAAGGCCCCAGGAAGGAGGATCTGGGATTGGATGTCCCAACCCCAGAGGAAGTGGAGCCCGCCTATTCCACCAGTGCAGGGGTTGTCATGTGGCCTGAGGATTCCAGGGCGTCTATTTAGCCTCAAGCGTCCTTCCCTTCTCCAACCTCCACCAGTCAGAAACTGGCTCCTTTGGTGGCATCACCACACAGCTTGCCCAAGTGCAGAGAAAAAAAGCTTGGTTCCTGGCTTTGGGGAAAGGAATGTAAACAAACTGCACCAAACCTTTACTAACCAGAACACCCAGGAAATAGTAGTATTCTCTGTTTAACTGGGCGCTGCTGAGCAGGCAGTTGGATGGAAAATCCTTCCTGCTTAGATCTTTGCCACAATCATCAAGCCGTCCCATCCTGGTGGGTCTCTAGCTGAAGTTTCTTTTGTGGTACTTTGATATCCCAGAGCCTGGGCTTTGGCATGTTGGTCTCTGGGTGGCCTTCACTGTGGCTTCAGACCCTGGCAGAAGTCAGCAGCAGCTGCAGCCACTCAGGCTGTCTCCCTAGGTAGTGAGCCTCCAGTCCCTGGCAGTATGTGAGCAGAGTTGGAGATAGCTGTGAGCAGGGATAGTAGCATCAGATGGACTCCCTAGGCGGAAGGTTGGACTCAGTCCTCACCACACAGTGTGGTTGGTGGGCCAGCAGCAGTGACATCACCCGGGAGCTTGTTAACAATACAGCATCTCAGGCCCTGTTGTATGGAAACAGAATCTACATTTTAACAGAGTTGAACAGAGTTCCTTGAGAGTATTCCTTCTCCATATCCCTTCTGGGATATGGAGAGTATTCCCCATATCCCAAGGCCTTTAAAGGAACTTTAAACTTCTTTTAAAGTTTCTGAATCATGGAACTAAATGATCTTAGGAGCTCTAAAATCTCAGAATTGCTGAGAGTGGATGGCTGAGAAATACTGGCATGGGTTGCCATTTCCTTCTCCAGGGGATCTTCCTGGCCCGAGGTCAAACCCAAGTCTCTTGCGTCCCCTGCACTGTCAGGATAGTTTACCCTTTGCACCACCTGGGAAGCCAGAATTTCAAGATTCCATAAGAACCAGGCTAGATAGAAACTAGTCTCGAGACTTGTTTGGCCACTAGAATGGTTTTATTTTTGTCTTGAGCTAACATTTAGAAATCAACAGAGTCCCCATTGTAAAAATGTCTACCAAATTTCCTTCTCGGAAATCAAAAGCCCCACACAGAGGCAACTGCAACTTCCTGCTGGAGCTAAAGAGCAACCATCTCCCCACCCCACCCCTCTCTCCAGGGTTTCACTCCCCATTCTCACAGTGCCCACCACTTCCCATGGACTCCAGGACCTCAGGATTCTCTGAACTCCTCTTATGTACCTGTCAGGTGCCTGTAGACATCAAACCTTAGGACCCTGGAGTAGCTGATGTTAGGACTATGGACGAGCCTGGGGGTTGAAGGGTTGCTTTGTCTGACTCGTGAAACCCACAACCTTAGTGGTCTTTCCCTCCTTCCTAAAGGCAGAGAAAGAAAAGGGAAGAAACCTAAGATTCAGCAGTTACAGGTTCTGGTTACTTAAGGTGGTGCTGCTGTAGTGAGTAATATGGTATAACTTAAAAAGCATTTTTAACTAAGTTCGGAGATGATGAATTAAGGATTCCTTTTTTTTTAAACCCTGATGCATGCACACACACACAGAGTATTTTTAAAATTACCTACATTCTGAAACATTTCTCTTTAGATTTTCTCTGTACTTAGGTCCCAGGGATTGAAGGCCAGCTCTGCATTGCTGGTGCTGGACCTGACATGTGGACATAGCTGTCTCTCTCCTGCCTCTTCCCTCCTTCCCGCGCCACCCCACCCAACCCCTTCCCACTATTTTCCTCCCAACCTGTGTGGGGCCTAGGATAGTTACTAGCCTGTGATTCAGGGGAGCTTCAGGAAAGAGTTGACCTGGGGTTAGGCGGAGGAGGATTGATGAGAATAGGCTGGGACGGGGCACCCCCAGAGGGGAAGGAGGATGAGCTAGGGCCGAACGTTGTTTGGGGCAGAGGTGGGGCAGACAGGGCTGGGCCAGTTCCTTCTCATTGTCAACTTATCCTTGTTCTCAGGTGCATGCTCAGTCGCTCAGTCATGTTCGACTCTTTGCAACCCCATGGACTATAGCCCGCCAGGTTGCCATTTCCTCCTCCAGGGGATCTTCCCGTGGAGGATCAAACATGTGGAGGATCCCTGGACATAGGGATCAAACCCATGTGTCCTGCATTGGCAGGCAGATTCTTTACCACTGAGTCACCTGGGAACTCAGTCTGAAAGGAAACCATGCAAGTGACTGGGGGAGAGCCTGGTAACGGAGAGGCCTGTCTTCCTCCCCCAGTCTGGAGAACTCAGGGACCACCCGCCCTAGAGCTCAGAGGGCTGGTGGGAGTGGAGGAGGGAAACGATCAAGCCACAGTCTCCTCTCTGCTCCTAGTCTCCTCTCTCTGCCTGGCAGTTTCTCCCTGTCTTTCTCCTCCATTTCTGTGGAACCTTTGTTCTGGGCCCAGGCAGTCTCTGAGAGTGCTACTGCCCTCTGACCCAAGTCCTGTCCACCTGGTCACCCCTGTTGTTCCTGGGACCCCAGCAACTCCCAGCTCAGAGAGCACCTGGCTTGGCCAGTAGCCTCCCCTCACCTTTAGCCGTGTTTACACTACCTCTACCGCTGGCCTTGCCTTCAGGATGGCTCTGTAGCCAGGACCAAAGATGGCCGAAGCCGGATCTCCCGCAGCTGCTGCTGCTGCTGTCCCCACCCTGTATCTGGGACAACACGTCACGTCCTGGGGCTCACCTGGCACCTTTTGTCTATGCTGCTCCTCAGGGATTGGGGTCTGCTCCACACCCCCACCTGCAGTGGACCCCAGGGACCCTCTGGGGGCTCTGAAACTGTGTTATGTGGCCATGTTCACCAGGATCTTCTGGACTGTGTGCTCTGGACACCAGGCCACATGCCATGGTGTTGGGTCCTGGGAGTGTGGGGGCTGGAATAAAGGTGTGCTTTCTTCCATTTCTTGGTATGTGGTCCTTTTGGCCCAAGTGATCTGAACACCCCCATCCCTGGAATGTTCGTACCTAGCACTACATTGCCAGGGAGGACTTCAGATATGGGGTGAACCCTAGAGATGGCCCAGGCAGAGGAAGGTGATCTCAGGACTGCAACCCCACAGGAGCCCCTCTGCTCAGGGGGTCTGCTCTGAGGGGACAAAGCAGGGAAGCCACAGGACTTTCAGGCTTCTAGAAAAGACCAGGATCTCTGAGGCTCTGGAAATGGGTAGCTGGCCTCATCCTTTGGTCAGAGGCAGGAGAGAGGAAGGAAGAGAAAGACAGAGCTTGTCCATGGCCAAGACCTGAGATCCATGGAAGCCAGAATCCAAGACTGAAGGATCAGGGCCCCCAAATGGGGAAGTTGAGGTCCTCTGGTCTCTGGACAAGGTCTCACCAGCAACCCACACCCTACCTCCAACCCTCCCAGAACAGGATAGACCATCCCAAAGCCACCCATGTGCAACCAGTCCATTGGTCATCCATTCTCTTTGAGCCCAACATCCCTGCCACCCCCAGGCTGTTTTTCTGACATGATGACTCGTAATGGACATCAGGTGTTCTGCCTTCCTAGCATCCGTGTGCTGGGCATCCATCATTGCCCCATTCTCAGTCCTTGTGGAACTGACTCAGACCTCCCCATGCAGTCCTGTCCCATCATTCCATTCCTCTGGCCACTGGAATTGCTTCAAGGACAAGTGGGTGACCCAGGCCGGGCAAACAAGGCTTCACATTGAGACATTGCTAGAAGCCGAGGGCAGCGTCGCAAGAGGATATGACGCTGAGTGGTCTTGCCACCACAATGATAGGATCGGAGCTGGCAGACCTTCTCTCTGCCACTTGTTTAAGCCTCTGCTCCTCACTGGGTGTAACCAGATCCCGCTATTTAAGGATGATGGGCTAGCAAGTTGTTTTCCTTGCTTAAGCTAAATTGAATTGGGTTTTCTGATGATGGACACTTCTCAAAAGGATTATGGAAAGCAGTAGGGGTTAGACTGGTTTAACAGGAAGGAAAGGGGGCATTCTTGGCGGCTCAGATGGTAAAGAATCTGCCCACAATACAGAAGACTCAGCCCGGGTCAGGAAGATCCCCTGGAGAAAGGAATGGCTATCCATTTCAGTATTTTTGCCTGGAGAATTTCATGGACAGAGGAGCCTCTGTCCAAAAGAGCAACTAACACCTTCACAAAGGGGAAAAGCACTGGCTTAGGAAGGAGGAAGGAGTGAAGGACGGATGACAGAGACGATATTTCTCTTCAAGCCCTGACTCCATTGATATTTCTCTTCAAGCCCTGACTCCATTGGGAGTCAGCCCGATCCCTTCACTGTGGCATGACTATTCCTGAAAATCCATTTATGGGAACCTAACCTGGGAGAGGTTGGGACATGGGGTGAGAGAGTGCACATTCTGGTAGCCTTGTCAGAACTCTCATGGTGACTCAACATTGAGAATGAGGGGGAATCTTTCAGGTCCTGCCCTCCCAGAGGAGACAGTGCAAAGGAGATTGAGGTGACGTCTCTAAGCTCAGTGTGTCTTGCCAGTCAACATTCTTGTGAGTTAGTGGCTAGACCTTGACAAGGAGGTTAGAGTGGGACAGACGGTTCCCCCTGCTCCTGGAGGGGGAAGGGAGTACAGAGAGAAACTGGGGAGAAGAACAGCTGTGAGGTTCCCAGAGAGAGGAGCTTGTTTGTCACAGTCTAGAGACTTGCCCATTCAAACTAAAGCCATTTTGTCACCTCCACTGGGGACATTGCACTTTATCACCTACCCCTGAGTCTGGGTCTCTGGATGCAGAGAAGGGCATTTACCCATGTGTCACAGGGAACATAGATCTCACTGCCTAAAAATCATGTCACCAGGACTTCCCTGGTGTAGTGGTTGAGAAACCACCTGCCAATGCAGGGGGCCTGGGTTTGATTTGTGATCCAGGAAGATCCCACATGCCAAGGGGCAACTAAGCCCATGCACCACAGTTACTGAAACCCTCATGCTCCTAGAGCCCGTGTTCTGCAACAAGAGAAGCCACTGCAATGAGAAACCCGAGCACCACAACTAGAGAGTAGCCCCTGCACTGCAACCAAGACCCAGTGTAGCCAAAAATAAATAAATAAAATGAACAAATAAATAAAAAGCACATCTCCATATACAGCCTCTAATCCTCACACGACCCATCTTACACACACGGAAACTGAGGCTCCCAGTGGTGAAAAAAACCTTGTCAATCATCGCAGGTCCAGCAAATCCTGGGATTAGGAAGCACACTCAGGAGTTCAGGCTCAGGGCCCCTGGGTGCCTCTCATGATGCCCTGGAGTTTTTTCTCTCACAGGCGGTCAGTCCTGCTTCATGACCCCTTGGGAAGCCCATAGTGGGGACATAGGGGCATAATTTTATCCTGGGATTCCCCACCCATACCCACCCTCTCATTCTTCAAGGGAGGAATACAGCAGAAGCTTAAATGGTTGCCGACTGACTGGGAAAATTGCCCTGGTCTCGCTTTGGCTCAGCTGCAGCTGACTCTGTCTGGGGGTGCCGTCCTGTCTACCTGTGCAGAAGTGATTTCACTACAAAACTAATAAAATTGAAACCTCACAATCTCTCACCTGCACAAGTCCCTTCCAAGCCCCACTACCTAATTTTGTATTCTTCTTCTTAAAGAGGACCTTCAAAGTTGGATAAGCTTGGGAATTTCCCGCAGTCCAGTGGTATGGACTCTGTGCTACTGAGGGCCTGGGTTCAATCCTTGGTTGGGGAACCAAGATCCAGCAAGTCATGACGCATGACCCCTCCCCCCAAAAACCCACCCAAACGAAAACAAAAAAAGCTGGACAGGCTGAAGGTCCCTGCAACATTTGGATCCATCCTAGGTACAGTCCTCTGGGGCTTGGGGATCTGCTTCCTTAGAGTTCTTTAGCATTGAAGACCCCTCAGAAGGCAGCAGCCAGGTCTTTGTTTAGCCTAGCAGTGGTCGGCATCCCCACGCCCTTCTCTGGCTACCATTGCCTCTTGTGTGTCCTGTGGCAGCCCCCAGCTTCAGTCGCCCTCTGACCACTGTCCTCCTCCATGAGGATTTGTGGGAACTGACTTCCTTCTCACTGTCTCAGGCCACGAGGGGACTGGGTGGGGGGCTGCCACTGCCTCCGTCACAACCTCTGCCCACTGTGATTCTGTGTTCTGCAGCCCAGCTCCATTCAGCCAACAAGGAGATGCTCTCACCCTCGAAGACATCTCCAGTCTCCAAAAATGGTTCTTCCAGAAAGTCGCCGCTTGGTGTTTGTTGGCAAAAGGGTAGCCCTCAGCCCAGATGCTTCCACCAATTCTGGTTCTTTCCCTCCTTTCCTGTGTTCAGCTCCCCAGCAGCCTAGGGAGGAGGAAATGGGAGTGTAGATTATGGCTGGGCCAATTCTACAAACTCTCAGAAAGCCCTTGGGATGGGGATGCAGGTAAGAGTAACTGAGTCATTTATTGGTTTCTCTCTTTATTATTGTTATTAATGTTATTATTTTTTTTTGGCTACACTGTGCAGCATTCAGGGAACCCAGCCAGAGCACCCTGCATTGGGAGCGCCGGATCTTAACCATTGGGCCACCAGGGAATTCCCGGGTTTCTCTCTTTAGAATGCGGAATACTGAGAACTTAACAGTTTTAGCTGAGGGCTCTAATTCTAATTCTGTGGCCACAGGAAAAGTTTTAGTCAATACCTGTTACGCCAGAGTTAACGATGCATTTCATGAATGGGTTACACAATCAGCATTTTCTAAAATGCCAAATGAAATTACCTTTTGAGAAGGAAATGGCAACCCACTCCAGTATTCTTGCCTGGAAAATCCCACAGACAGAGGAGCCTAGTGGACTACATTCCACGGGGTCGCAAAGAGTCAGACACGACGGAGCGACTGAACACCCACACAGGCATCTACCACAAAACTCTGTTAATTTTTTTCATCATGATGAAATATTGGTCTATTGGATTAAAATATGTTCATGACTACAAGTTCAAAAAGGGCTTTCCCTTCTACTCTACCTCATTACCCAAACCACGAAGCCAAGCAAATAAATGTTCATAGTCATCCAATTTATGGCCTTGACGCACCATTGTTCTCTTCATCACCAGCAAGCCCAGCTAGCACACCATCTCCTCAGGCCGCTCTCTCAGCCCTGACCGTCTGCTCCTGAGTTGTAAGCCTCCCTCAGAACTTCCAGGTTACTACTGTCAACGTCCTGCCTGATTTAGGGCCACGTGAGTTCTCGTGCATAATGTTGACAGGTCTTCCATTTTGGCCCCTGAGGTCACCCCCCTCTCCAGGGTTTAGCCTCTATCCCATGAGAAGTGGGCACTCAGAGCTCTTGCCACACTTTCTGCCAGTGCAGGCCATGGCCCCAGTTAAACCAAAGCCCAAGGGGGCCACATTAGCAACAGGAAGGGCCAGCAGCAAAGTGCTCCAGGACAACTTCAGTGGAAGAAGAGAGGCCAGTACTGAGCGCTTCACCCTCAGCACTGCCCCTCAAGAGATGGAGGACTTCTTGGCTCTTGAAGAAAAGGCCCCAGTCTGGGCTCCATCTTGGTGGTCTCCTTGGGCCCTGGTGCCCAAGCCTGGGGCAACACCCATGTACACTGATGCAGTTGGACTGGATGATCATGGATCACCAATCAGAGCCGATCCCAGAAACTGGTCCTTTCAGCAGTTAGTGCCTTCCAGAGAAGGCCAGAGGACACACCCTGTGATGACACAACTATACAAGATGTTCCTTCAGGAGCCAGAAAGGAAGCTGGGTAGGTGGGGGTGTTGTGAGCCTTTGTGAGCCCATCAACAGTTCATAGGAGGGACTTCCCTGGTGGCCCAGAGGTTAAGAATCTGCCGTTGCCTCCGTCCCCTGGCCTTCCCTACTGGCTCAGTGGTAAAGAATCCACTTGTTAACGTAGGAGACATGGGTTCGATCTCTAATCCAAGAACTAAGCCCACCCACCACAACTATTAAGCCTGTGCTCTAGAACCCATAGAACTGCAACATCTGAGCCACGAGTAGCAACTACTGAAGTCCCAGTGCCCTAGAGCCTGTGCTCCGCAGCAAGAGGCCTGCAACCTGCAACTAGACAGTAGCCCCCACTTGCCTCAACTAGAGAAAGCCCATGTACAGCAACAAACATCCAGCATAGCCTAAAATAAATAAATAAATAATTTTTTTTTTTAAAAAAAGAGAGAATCCGTCTCCCAATGCAGGGGACAGGGGTTTGATCCCTGGACCGGGAACTAAGATCCCATGTGCCTCTAGGCCAAAAAGCCAAAACATAGAAGCAATATTGTAACAAATTCAATGAAACACTTTTTAAAAACCATAGTCCACATTAAAAAAAAAAAAACAACCCTTTAGAAAACCAGCTCATAGGAAGGAGTAAGTGGAGGAGACACTGGAGGCGGTAACTAGGGAACCCAGCCCTGTGTCTGGTGGAGATGGATCCAGGCAGAGAAGGAGAGATTCCTTTGGAGAGGGGGAGGAGGAGCACTTGCAAGAGGATTAGTGCAGGACAGGATGGGCCTGGGAGTAGGTACGAGTGTGGGATATGTAACTGCCTGTTCCAGAGGTTTTGACGCTTCACTCAGTCGTGTCCGACTTTTTGTGACCCCTGGAAGCCCGCTAGGCTTCTCTGTCCATGGGGATTCTCCAGGCAAGAATACTGGAGTGGGTTGCCATGCCCTCCTCCTGGGTTTCTATATTCTCAGTAAAAAAAGAAATGTGGTCACCTTCAGAGTGTATATGCAAAAGAAGGAGTGATGTTTTATTGGGTGCTTCTTACGGGTCAGGAGCTTTACTTGTGAAAGTTTAATACCCTTCACAACTTTATTAGTCAGACACTATTATACCTCCATTTCACAAGGGATAACATGGAGGCTCAGAAAGGTGGTATGACCTGTCTAAGGGCACCTGGTTACTAAGTGACAGTCAGGATTGTGATTTTCCCAAGGTCTTAAATCCTACACTGTGAGTAAAAAGACAAACACTGACGGGAGCCAGTCCCTGAGGACATGGAAGTAACTTTAGGCAGCTGTTCAGTTCAGTCGCTCAGTCGTGTCCAGCTCTTTTCGATCCCATGGACTGCAGCATGCCAGGCTTCCCTGTCCATCACCAACTCCCGGAGTTTACTCTAACTCATGTCCATCGAGTCGGTGATGCCATCCAACCATCTCATCCTCTGTTGTCCTCTTCTCCTACCACCCTCAATCTTTCCCAGCATCAGGGTCTTTTCAAATGAGTCAACTCTTCGCATCAGGTGGCCAAAGTATTGGAGTTTCAGCTTCAGCATTAGTCTTTCCAACTTTTAGAGCCTTTTCCTTAGAGCCTTTTCCTGTAAGACAGGAGATGGGAGCAGGAAGGGCAGAGTCCGTACCTTTAGTGGGAAGAAAAGGGGAAAAAGAGCTTCCTTTTCTGTGTCCTTGGTGTTGTCGAGGACAAGGATGGCCGTGCATTTGCCAATAGCAAGATGAGTGGGGGGAGGGGTGGCAGGTGAGGATTTGGGGTGGCTTTGGTGAAGGTGGGAGTCTGAGAGTAACCTCAGGAAATCCTGAGGAAAGAGCCATTCCCTGGTGTTAGGTATCGACTGTCTCCCCAGAGTCCAGCCTTCCAGCTGTTCACCTTGAGTTGTCAGACACAAATCAAGTCTTCCTGAACCTTGAATTTCAGCCTATCGGCCCTGAATACCACCAAGTACCTTTGTAAGAGGGACTTCCTTGATGGCTCAGGGACAAAGAATCTGCCTGTAATGCAGGAGACTTGGGTTCAATCTCTGGGTCGGGAAGATCCTCTGGAGGAGGGCATGGCAACCCACTCCAGCATTCTTGCCTGGAGAATCCCTTGGACAGGGGAGCCTGGTGGGCTACAATCCATAGATCACAAAGAGTTGGACTCGACTGAAGTGACTGAGCATATATCTTTGTAAGAGCCAAGTGAAACCAAAGAATCACCCTGGGGAGTCCTGCCGAAATGTCTGTCCCGCAACATCATGGGATATAATAATATGGGTTTTAAGTCATTACGTTTTAGTATAATTTATTATCCAGTAATGGATAACCAGAACAAGCCTCTCAGTTTTAGAAGCCCTCTAAAACCTGGCTGAGAGTTTTGAAAAACTCAGATCAGCAATCCACCAATAGATGGTTTCTGAGAGGGACTCCTCTCAGAAAAGGCAGAATATACATATATTGTTTTTGCCTATTTTTTCCCACGTCTGAAATTCCCTTTGGGACCTACCCATTTCCACCCTCAATCCATATAGTTTGTATGAAGCTAATTCTAGCCCCAGTTTCAGAGTCTGTGACCAAGGCCAGTTCAGTGAGGATCAGTCCCAGGACATTTGCAGTTAGAGGGTGACATGGTCTTTGCTAAATTGGGTTGCTAAACTGGCAGGATAGAAGCCCAGAGCTGCTGGTCATCACTTCTGCCACCACTTGGGAAGAGCATGCCTGAGAATAAGCCAACACAGTTCAACACAGAAGAAAGTAGAAATGAAATATTGAGGCATGGAAATTCCTGACACATGTCCTGGGCACCTGGATCCATCCAGGCCTGAAGCCATTACTCCTGAATTTTCCAGTCACGTAAACCAATGTGTTCCTACATTGTATCAAACTGGCTTGAGTTCATTTATTTATTTTTAAAATTTCTTTCTTTATTTATTTGGCTGCTTCAGCAAGTGGGCTTCTCTTTAGCTGTGGTGCATGGGTTCCAGAGCTGGGCTCAGTAGTTGCAGCTCTGGGGCTTAGCTGCTCCGAGGCATGTGGGATCTTAGTTCCCAATCAGGGGTCAAACCTGTGTCCCCTGCACTGGAAGGCTAATTCTTAACCACAGGACCACCAGGGAAGTCCCTGGTTTGAGTTTAGATTATCCTGTTTGTTCATCTCTGCCTATTAAAACTTCACCAGTTTTTCATGACTAGTTTAAAACTCACCTCCTACAAGAAGATTTTCTTGAGTTATTTAAGGGATATTTGTTGTTTGGAGTTTTATATTGCCCAGAAAAGATCTCCTCACATACTTCTGAAAAATCCATACAACCCCCACAGCTCATCAGCATCACCAATGTGACTGTGATGGGCACAGCTGCCCTGGCATCTTGTGTGACCCCTTCCTCCTGCTGCACAGGGGTAATTGGACTGTGGGTGGATCTCTGTTCTAAACCAGGTCAGTGGGAATCCTTTGCCAGGGAACTTGAAATTTGAACCAAGACACTATAAACCTATCTGTCTACTCTCTTAGAGGATATATAAACATGAATTGTGTGGCAGCTATCTCTGTCATGTGAGCTGGAAAACAGAAAGAATTGGTCAAGGGAGACAGAGAAATAATGAGACAAAACAGACATGCAGAGAATAGAGATGGAGAGAAATTTCCTGAGTTCCTACAAAGCTTCAGCTCCTGCCTCTAGATGGTCCCTGCAGTCCAGCTGTGTCCTTGTAATGAATCCTCCTTTGAAGACAAGTTCTTTCTTGCAGGTGTCTGTTACTTTCAAATGAAAGAGTGCTAATTAACTCCATCTTCCCAACCTCTAGAGTAGCTCAGTCTTGTCTCCCTTCTATTCTGGATCCGCGTTGCCCTGAGCCATACCTTACCTTGAGGTTGACCCTAGACTTTACCTTAAATGCCACCTTCAGTCAATTGGTTGTGACTGTCTGGAGTGCTGGGATGACAAGGCTGCATCTGAGACTACATCTGGGCTCAAGAAGAAAAATACACGGATTAATGGGCAATGTCTGCCATAGGGTGCAGTGGGAAGGGGCTGAATGCTCACTTTGTCTGTTTTCTGACCTTATCAAGCATTCTTCTCCTCCCATGCAACACCCAGCTCAGAGCCTCATTTCACATAAGCTCAGAAGATGAACTTGTTGGATGGATACATGACAAGAATTATTGTCTATGTGACCCATTCAGTGGGATAAGTGACAGGAAGTGGGAGATGAGAGGATGAACTGGACAGAAGAGACAGAGGCATCTCATGCTATCAGTTTTGGGATCAAATACACAGGTATGGTGGCAGGTGGGATTTACAGAGCACTTCCCTCACTTAGCAAGTCTGCCTAAGTCTTGCTCATTCTACCAAACTCAGTGTGAGCATTCTTATATGAAGGAAGCTTTCTCAGACATGCCCCACTCCCATGTCTGAGATAGTTGTTGTTCAGTCACCAAGTCGTGTCCGACTCTTCACGACCCCACGGCCTGCAGCACGCCAGGCTTCCCTATCCCTCACCATCTCCTGGAGTTTGCCCAAGTTCATTTCCATTGAATCAGTGATGCCATCCAATCATCTCATCCTCTGTTGCCCTCTTCTCCTTCTGCCCTTAATTCTTCCAAGTGTCAGGGTCTTTTCCAGTGAGTTGGAGACTTCTGTACTAAGGAGGATTCCTCTTTAAAAAAATTTTTTTGGCTGCCTCAGGGTGTACAGACCCTCTAGTTGTGTTGTGTAGGCTCAGTAGTTGCATTGTGCGAGCTTAGTTGCTTCTCAGCATGTGGGACTTTAGTTCCCTGACCAGGGATTGAACCCACATCCCCTGGGTTGCAATGCAGATTCTTAACCACTGGACCACCAAGGAAGTCCCAAAAGAGGATTCTTCTGATTGAAAGAGTTCAATTTTCTTTCAAAGAAAACTTTTAGTTCATGTTATCAAAAGACCATGAATATCAGGCATGGCTGGATCCAGGTGTTCACATGAGGGGGGTCTATAAATTACTCAGCTATATTTTCCACCATGTTGTCTTCATTCTCAGGTGGGTTCTTCCAAAACGGTTATGGAAATGACCAGCAGGAGCTTCAAGGCTTACTTACATCCAGAGCAACTTCTAGGAAATGAAAGTGCTTAAAAAAAATTATATCAGCAACAGGAAAATCCCAGGGCTGATTCTGACTGGCTTGAACAAAGCCACATATTCATCCCCTTATCAGTTCCCCAACTCTGCTCAAGTCTGTTTGGCCATGTGGATCACATGCCCACCCCGGGAGCCAGAGGATGAAGTCAGCTCCGTGGTGTCCATATGGGCTGAGAATGGGGAAGGGACTAGCCTCTCTAGGAAAATGATGTTGTGGTTACCAGAATAAGGGGCATGGGTGCTGCTGTCCATACAATGTCCTTTATGTTCCCTGGGGCTTTCGCATCAAATCAGGAGCTGCTGGGGAACAAGGACTTTGTCCCACTTATCTATTCACCTCCAGCAGCCAGCCCAGGACCTAACACAGAAAAGCTCCCTGACCCCTCTCAGCTCATGGTTTTGCTCATGACTCAGTGACAAAGTGACATAACCAGGAAGAAGCTCCCACACTATCCTCCATCCAGACAGTGACTTCTCTGTGACTGTACCCATGGATTCTAACCCCGTCTTTTACCATGAAAGGCATGTCCTGCTCTGTGGGTGTGCTTCATTGCCTGGCCTTGGTTTCTCCTCCTCCTGGTGCCAGCCCCTCACGTTTCCCTTAGGAAACCACCCAGTCTCTTTCTCAGCCACCTACTTTGAGTGGGATTAACTCCATTCCCCAATTCTAGGGATACACCTTGGTCTGTGCATGATCAGGTCATTTAAGATGGCTGTTTTCTTGCTCTCTGTACACCCTCTGCTTGACCAGATCTGCTTCACTCACATGACTATCAGATGCTCTTAATTATAGGGCTTAAATAGTAACTGCCTACGAGTTTGCCCCCTATCCTGACTGCTGGTTTCCCTGGTAACCAATGAGCCAATCTGATGTCAATTCCCCCTATAAATGGTAACCTCCTTCTCCCCCAAGTAGTGAAGGCTACCTCCAGGTCTTGCCTGCTGCCTGCCATCCATGTGGGGTGTTGCTCCAGGACCCTTTATTTTGGACATCTTAGATCCCCTGTCCATTAAACCACTGAGGTCTCTGTCACTGTCTGGGCTTCTCCGTCTCCAGGGCGGGCAAGTACAAAGCTTGCCGGCCTGCCAGGCTCAGCCTAACAACGTTCCGTCCTTCAGGGCACATTGGTTAGTTTAGGGAGTAGAGTGTAGCCCATGTGGAGCAATGAAAAAAGGAGGGGGTGAGGAGACACCAGCCAGAGTTTGGGCAACTTCTGCAAGTGCTAGGGCTTCCCAGGTGGCTCAGTGATAAAGAATCCACCTACCAATACTGGAGATGCGGATTCAATCCCTGGGTCAGGAAGATACCCAGGAGATGGAAATGGTGACCCATGCCAGTATTCTTGCCTGGGAAATCTCATGGACAGAGGAACCTGGTGGGCCACAGTCCATGGGGGTCTCAAAGAGTCAGACATGACTTAGCAACCGAGCATTCACACATGCACAAGTGCTACGTGAAAACGCCTCTCTTCTGGTTGGTGTGGTGGCCATCTCGTGTCCTGAAACAAATTTACATTATCTGAGGAAGAAAGAAGGGAGAATGGATATTGGGTGGGTATTTCATTGTAACCTGCCTCTGGATACTGAAGTGGTTTGCGATTCCCTTCACCAGGGGACCACATTTTGTCAGAATTCTCCACTGTGACCCGTCCATCTTGGGTGACCCCACACGGCATAGCTCATAGTTTCATTGAGTTAGACAAGGCTGTGGTCCATGTGATCAGTTTGGTTAGTTTTCTGTGATTGTGGTTTTCATTCTATCTGTCCTCTGACAGATAAGGAGTAACAGGCAAATTTGGCCTTAGAGTACAAAACAAAGCAGGTCAGAGGCTAACAGAGTTTTGCTAAGAGAACACACTGGTCATAGCAAACACCTTCTTCCAACAACACAAGAGAAGACTCTACACATGGACATCACCAGATGGTTGACACCGAAATCAGATTGATTATATTCTTTGCAGCCAAAGATGGAGAAGCTCTATACAGTCAGCAAAAACAAGACCGGGAGCTGACTGTGGCTCAGATCATGAGCTCTTTATTGCCAAATTCAGACTTAAATTGAAGAAAGTGGAGAAAACCACTAGACCATTCAGGTATGACCTAAATCAAATCCCTTTTGACTATACAGTGCAAGTGACAAATAGACTCAATGGATTAGATCTGACAGACAGAGTGCCTAAAGAACTATGGATGGAGGTTCGTGACATTGTACCAGAGGCAGTGATCAAGACCATCCCCAAGAAAAAGAAATGCAAAAAGGCAAAATGGTTGCCTGAGGAGGCCTTACAAATAGCTGAGAAAAGAAGAGAAGCTAAAGGCAAAGGAGAAAAAGGAAGATATACCAATTTGAATGCAGAGTTTCAAAGAATAGTAAGGAGAGATAAGAAAGTCTTCCTCAGTGATCAATGCAAAGAAATAGAGGAAAATAATAAAATGGGAGACTAGAGAACTCTTCAAGAAAATTAGAGATACCAAGTGAATATTTCATTCAATGATGGGCACAATAAAGGACAGAAATGGTATGGACCTAACAGAAGCAAAAGATATTAAGAAGAGGTGGCAAGAATACACAGAAGAACTATACAAAAAAGAACTTCATGACCCAGATAACCACTATGGTATGATCACTCACCTAGAGCCAGACATCCTGGAATGTGAAGTCAAGTGGGCCTTAGGGAGCATCACTACAAACAAAGCTAGTGAAGGTGATGGAATTCCAGTTGAGCTATTTCAAATCCTAAAAGGTGATGCTGTGAAAGTGCTGTACTCAATATGTCAGCAAATCTGGAAAACTCAGCAGTGGCCACAAGACTGGAAAATGTCAGTTTTCATTCCAATCCCTAAGAAAGGCAATGCCAAAGAATGTTCAAACTACTGTACAATTGTACTCATTTCACATGCTAGCAAAGTAATGCTCAAAATTCTCCAAGCCAGGCTCTAACAGTACATGAACCGAGAACTTCCAGATATTCAAGCTGGGTTTCGAAAAGGCAGAGGAACCAGAGATCAAATTTCCAACATCCATTGGATCATCAAAAAAGCAAGAGTTCCAGAAAAACATGTACTTCTGCTTTATTGACTATGCCAAAGCCTTGACTGTGTGGATGAAAACAAACTGTGGAAAATTCTTCAAGAGATGGGAATACCAGACCACCTGACCTGCCTCCTGAGAAATCTATATGCAGGTCAAGAAGCAACAGTTAGAACTGGACATGGAACAACAGGCTGGTTCCAAATCAGGAAAAGAGTATGTCGAGGCTGTATATTGTCACCCTGCTTCTTTAACTTATATGCAGAGTACATCATGAGGAACACTGGGCTGGAAGAAACACAAGCTGGAATCTGGATTGCCGGGAGAAATATCAATAACTTCAGATATGCAGATGACACCACCTTTATGGCAGAAAGTGAAGAAGAACTAAAGAGCCTCTTTTTTTTTATTTTATTTTATTTTATTTTATTTTATTTATTTCAGTTGGGAGCTAATTACTTTACAATATTGTAGTAGTTTTTTCCATACATTGACATGAATCAGCCATGGGTTCACATGTGCTCCCCCTCCCGAACCCTCCTCCCGCCTCCCTCCCCTTCCCATCCCTCTGTGTCATCCCAACACTCCATCCCTGAGCATCCGTCCCATGCATAAAACATGGAATGGTGTTCCGCTTCACATATGACAATATACATGTTTCAATGTTATTGTCCCAGAACGTCCCACCCTCACCTTCTCCCTCAGAGTCCACAGGACTGTTCTATGCATCTGTGTCTCTTATTCTGCCTCACATATAGGGTTACCATTGCCATCTTTCAAATTCCATACACATGCATTAGTATACTGTATTGGTGCTTTTCTTTCTGGCTCACTTCACTCTGTATAATGGGCTCCAGTTTCATCCATCTCAATAGAACCGATTCAGATGTATTTTTTTAATGGCTGAGTAATATTCCATTGTGTATATGTACCACAGCTTCCTTATCCATTCGTCTGCCGATGGACATCTAGGTTGCTTCCATGTCCTGGCTATTGTAAACAGTGCTGCGATGAACATTGGGGTACACGCATCTCTTTCAATTCTGGTTTCCTCGGTGTGTATGCCTAGCAGTGGGATTGCTGGGTCATATGGCAGTTCTATTCCCAGTTTTTTAAGGAATCTCCACACTGTTCTCCATAGTGGCTGTACTAGTTTGCATTCCCACCAACAGTGTAAGAGGGTTCCCTTTTCTCCACACCCTCTCCAGCATTTATTGCTTGTAGACTTTTAAAGAGCCTCTTGATGAAAGTGAAAGAGGAGAGTGAAAAAGTTGGCTTAAAGCTCAACATTCAGAAAACTAAGGTCATGGCATCTGGTCCCATCACTTCATGGGAAACAGATGGGGAAACAGTGGAAACAGTGGCAGACTTAATTTTCTTGGGCTCCAAAATCACTGCAGATGGTGACTGCAGCCATGAAATTAAAAGATGCTTGCTCCTTGGAAGAAAAGCTATGACCAACCTAGACAGCATATTAAAAAGCAGAGACATTACTTTGTCAACAAAGATCCATCTAGTCAAAGCTACGGATTTTCCAGTAGTCATATATGGATGTGAGAGTTGAACTTTAAAGAAAGCTGTACACCAAAGAATTGATGCTTTTGAACTGTGGTGTTGGAGAAGACTCTTGAGAGTCCCTTGGACTGCAAGGAGATCCAACCAGTCAATTCTAAAGGAAATCAGTCCTGAATATTCATTGGAAGGACTGATGTTGAAGCTGAAACTCAAATACTTTGGCCACCTGATGAGAAGAACCAGCTCATTGGAAAAAACTCATGCTGGGAAAGATTAAAGGCAGGAGGAGAAGGGGATGACCGTGGATGAGATGGTTGGATGGCATCACTGACTCAATGGACATGAGTTTGAGTAAACTCCCGAAGTTGGTGATGAACAGGGAAGCCTGGCGTGCTGTAGTCCATGGGGTCGCAAAGAGTTGGACACGACTGAGCAACTGAACTGACTGACTGCCACTGGATACTTCAGTTACAATAGCCAAGTGAATTGCCAAAGTCAGTTCTGGTTAGAATTTTCTGTTGTTGAACCTGTTAACCTCCGGCTTTTTGTCTCTGTGAGAGGCTGGGGTCCTATCCCCACTTGTGCTCTGGATCCTGCTTCTTTCTCTTGTCCAGGATTTTAATTCTGAGATTAGCACTTCTCCTGCATCAATTTCCTTGCCTCACTCCCAACAACACAAACATGTCTTGGGGGCAGTTGTTCTCAAGATTGACAGCATATTAGAATCACCTGGGAAGCTGTTAACACACACACACACACACACACACACACACACACACACACACACACACACACTACCTGCATCCAATGCCAAGACCATGGGGAGAGGCTAGAGCCTTGCTTTTTCAAAGGCCCCCAGTAGTTCTAGTGTGTGAAGCCAATCAGCTCAGTTCAGTTCAATTGCTCAGTCATGTCTGAATCTTTGCAACCCCATGGACTGCAGCACGCCAGGCCTCCCTATCCATCACCAACTCCCAGAGTTTACTCAAACTCATGTCCATGAATTTGTGATGCCACCTGTGAGTTTGTGAGTCCATGGCATCGGTAATGCCATCCAACCATCTCATCCTCTGTCATCCCCTTCTCCTCCTGCCTTTAATCTTTCCCAGCATCAGGGTGTTTTCCAATGAGTCAACTCTTCGCATGAGGTGGCCAAAGTATTGGAGTTTCAGCTTCAACATCAGTCCTTCCAATGAGTATTCAGGACTGATTTCCTTTAGGATGGACTGGGTGGATCTCCTCGTAGTCCAGGGAACTTGCAAGAGTCTTCTCCAACACCACAGTTCAAAAGCACCAATTCTTCAGTGCTTAGCTTTCTTTATAGTCTAACTCACATCCATGTGAAAATGGAAATCCATGGAAAATCCATAGCCTTGACTACACGGACTTTTGTTGACAAAGTAATGTCTCTGTTTTTTAATATGCTGTCTGCTGCTGCTGCTAAGTTGCTTCAGTCATGTCTGACTCTGTGCGACCCCATAGACAGCAGCCCACCAAGCTCCCCTGTCCCTGGGATTCTCCAGGCAAGAGTATTGGAGTGGGTTGCCATTGCCTTCTCTGAATATGCTGTCTAGGTTGGTCATAGCTTTTCTTCTAAGGAGCAAGCATCTTTTAATTTCATGGCTGCAGTCACCATCTGCAGTGATCTTGGAGCCCAAGAAAAGAAAGTCTGCCACTGTTTCCACTGTTTCCCCATCTATTTGCCATGAAGTGATGGGACCGGATGCCAGGATCTTCATTTTCTGAATGTTGAGCTTTAAGCCAACTTTTTCACTCTCCTCTTTCACTTTCATCAAGAGGCTCCTTAGTTCTTTACTTTCTGCCATGAGGGTGGTGTCATCTGCATATCTGAGGTTATTGATATTTCTCCCAGCAATCTTGATTCCAGCTTGTGCTTCATCCAGCCCAATGTTTCTCATGATATACTTTGCATATAAGTTAAATAAGCAGGGTGACAATATACAGCCTTGACGTACTCCTTTTCCTACTTTGAACCAGTCTATTGTTCCATGTCCAGTTCTAACTGTTGCTTCCTGACCTGCATACAGATTTCTCAGGAGGCAGGTCAGTGGTCTGGTATCCCCATCTCTTGAAGAATTTTCCACAGTTTATTGTGATCCACACAGTCAAAGGCTTCGGCATAGTCAATAAAGCAGAAATAGATGTTTTTCTGGAGCTCTCTTGCTTTTTCGATGATCCAATGGATGTTGGCAATTTGATTCTGGTTTCTCTGCCTTTTTTAAAACCACCTTGAACACCTGGAAGTTCATGGTTCACATATTGTTGAAGCCTGGCGTGGAGAACTTTGAGCATTACTTTACTAGCATGTGAGATGAGTGCAATTGTGCAGCAGTTTGAGCATTCTTTGGCATTGCCTTTCTTCAATACTGAGAGTCATTTGTAAGAAGAGTTGGTCATCTTGAAGGTGGCTCTCCTTTCATGCCATTTCCTCTGATATTGCCCTATTTCTCTGCCTCCCCCTTCAAAGAAATAATTTATTAAAAAAAATTCCTCCTCCCTGTTTCTACTTTCTTAACTTTTTGTAATTTTGCAAGTTTAGGAAACCAAGTAAGATGCATACAGGAAGATAAAATGAATGCAAACATTTTACAGGAGACCACATCATTTGGTTCTAGTTCAACCTTCTTCTGATTCCCCAAATTTCCCAGAGCTAAGAGAATGTAACTTGCCTGCTTCAAGGTTCCTCCTGCTTCAGCAGAAATATACAGAAAACAACAAAAGGTAACAGGTTTTAGGCATGGAGAAATGCAACAGGTTGATCTTCTAAGTTATTCTGGATAAAACAAACATTGGCTTTTGCCCCCTCCCCCAAGCTCCATTAAAATGGCAGAGAAATGAATTTTTTTTTTTTTTTCTGGCCTGTTGCCCGGCATACAGGATCTTAGTTTCCTGACCAGGGATCGAACCCGTGTCCCCTGCATTGGAAATGCCAATCTTAACCACTGGATCGCCAGGGAAGTTCTCTGCATAGCTTAAGGCTAAGAAGGCAAAGAAACAAAGAGGGGGACAAACGAACCCCTGAGCTCCACTGGATCCCAATTCCCTCTGGCCCTGCCCCTCACTGAACGGGTCTGTCTCCCAAACCTCAGTCCCTACACGTCCCAGGGCAGACCAGTCCCAGGGCAGGTGATACACCGGCTTGCCTCTCTCGCTGCCTCTCAACCCCGCCCTCTCTGCCTTGAGGCGGGGATTGCTTTTTGAGGTAGTGATAGGCCCCACGGGAACTCAGAGTTGCCTGACCAGGGTGCCGAGGTGCGCGTCCCTGGGGGTGAGCGACTGGGCTCTGCAGTCCGACCAGCAGGAGAGAGCCAGAGTCCGGCTGTCACCATGGCCAAGTTCAGGGTGAGGGTATCCACCGGAGAGGCCTTCGGGGCCGGCACATGGGACAAAATGTCTGTCAGCATCGTGGGGACCCGAGGAGAGACCCCCCCATTGCCCCTGGACCTTCTCGGCAAAGAGTTCAACGCTGGCGCCGTGAGTGCTTGGGAGGTAGGGGTGGGACGGAGGAGGGAGCAGGAGGGAGACCCTCTACGATACTAAGCGTCTCCCCCCCAACAGGAGGAGGACTTCGAGGTGACGGCCCCCCAGGACGTGGGCCCGGTGCTGCTGGTGCGCGTCCACAAGGCGCCCCCAGCGCGATCCTGGCCCCTCGCACCCTCGGCCCGGGACGCCTGGTTCTGCCGCTGGCTCCAGCTCACGCCGCACAGGGCCGCGCCGCTATGCTTCCCCTGCTACCAGTGGCTGGAGGGCGAGGGGAGCCTGGTGCTGCGGGAGGGGACAGGTGAGGGGCACACAGGAAAGAGGAGGGGGCTGATGTGTTGGGGGAACGGGCAAGGGGGCATCGGAGAGATGAACCGGTGTCGCCAAGGCGGAAGGACAGGGGCACGGGGCGGAGGGGGGGGGCGGGGGGGGGGGGCGGGGGGCGCGGAAGGGGATGTTGGGGGGAGGGGAAGGTGGCAGTCTAGAGTGGGAGAAGCCATCCTTCTGCGGGCAAGGGACCTGGTAAGTGGTGGATCAAGTGGAGGGGGGAGTAGCTGAGGTCAGGGGTCAGGGGGCTTTCTCTGCCCTCCTCACCTGCTCCACTCCTCCCACAGCGAAGATCTCCTGGGAAGATCACCACCCCTCGCTCCAGCAACAGCGCAGGGAGGAGCTGCAGGCCAGGCGGGAGACCTACCGGTGAGGAGGGGGCTTCTGTGTGGAGAAGGGGTGGAGATAGGTTGCCTATGCGGACCAGGGTCAGCCCTTTCCTGCTGGTGATGGTGTGGTAGGAAGTCTTCATCTGGTCCTCTGTCCTTTCCGATCACAGCATCACCAGGAACTCCTTAGAAACGCAGATACTCAGAACCTCCTCAGACCTCCCGAATCAGATATGGAATGAGGAAGGCGGCAATACTGGTGTTTTTTAATGAAAGTATGGTTGATGTACAATATTATATTAGTTTTGGGTACACAGCATAGTGATTCAGGTTGTTTCTAGATTATATTCCACTATAGGTTATTGCAGGACTTCCCAGATGGTTCAGATGGTAAAGAATCTGCCCGCAGTACGGGAGACCCGGGGTCCGATCCAGGGTTGGGAAGATCCCCCAAAGAAGGGAAAGGTAACCTCTCCAGTATTCTTGCCTGGAGATTCCCATGGACACAGGAGCCTGGAGGGCTACAGTCTACAGGGTCGCAAAGAGTCGGACACGACTGAAAGACTAAGCACACACACACACAGGCACACAGGTTATTACAAGGTTCCGGGCATAATTCTTTGTGTGATACAGTAAATCTTTGTTGCCAGTAATATTGTATTAAGGAGATTTCCAGGTGACTCGTGCCCACTAAACCTTGAAACCTACTGCTCTCAATGCCTTAGTCTTGGTGACATCCTTCTTCCCCTGGGGCTTTTTCAAACATCAACATGTTGTGTCCTTCTGGAATTAGGGGAAGAACCAGAAATATGCCACCCCAACCCCCAGGAAACTCATCCTCCAGGGTGGGCAAGGGGTGGGAGGGGGCTCTTTCTCTGCTCTGGGCTCAACACTGCTGGAGGTCAGCTGGGATAGCTGAGTCCTAGAGGGCCCCCTGGCAGAAGGTGGAGAGCTGCAGAAGGGACTGGGGCCTCTGGGGTCTCCTGAGGCAGAAGGCCAGGGACCCCACTCAGAAGCAGGTTTTCAAAAGGTCATGATCTGGCGAACTGGGCTGTGTCTGAAGCCTGGACTGCAGGCTTTTGCTTCAGGTCTCTGGGGGCACAGCAGCTGCAGGCTCATTTGGCTCCTGGTGCTTCCACATGTGTTGTGAATTATATCCCTGAGAAAACCATGAGGCCCAATCTGCCAGCAATGGCCCCAGGTGAGGGAACAGATGGAGGGGGCTGTGTTCATGGAGTGAAGGAGCGCTTTCTTCCTTTCTTGGCAAAACAAAGACACAGGAGTCAGGAGATGTGGGGCCAGCCTCGGTGCAGGGCAGGAGATGTGAAAGGCTAGGCAAATTCTTTAACCTTTTTGATCCTTATTTTCTCCTGCAAAAGAAGCTAAGAATACCAGTCTGATCTGTGCTTTTAGGAAGGACAAATGAGAAAATGGTTATGAATGCAGCTTGTCAGCTGCTAAGCCCTGCACAAATGTATAGAATATTGTTCATAATCTCCCTTGGTTACCTCTGCTCCCGGTGGCTATACCTTCAATACTCAGAGCAAGGTCTCGGATCCACAGAGTCAGCATCACCAGGGAGCTCATTAGAAAGGCAGAGTCTTGGGTCCACCCATCCCAGACCTACTAAATGAGAATCTGCATTTTACCAAGATCCCTGGGCGAATTAAATTTTTGTACATTGAAGTTTGAGAAGCAGGGTTTGGCCACCACTTGGTGGCAGTGTACTTTAATTGCAGATTGTTCTTTGAAGGTGCCTGTTCCAACCCAAGACAATGATTGAATGAACTGAAGAATGAACAAGAGAAGGAAAGGATGAAAGGATGGTTGGCTAGGGTCGACTCAGCTTTACAGGGACATGATTTTACCATTTCACCCAAAGATCTCAGGCTGTGTTGCTGCTGGATGAAGGGATTTAGAGATGCTTTAGGCCAGACCAGAGGAAATTTCTAGGCTCCCTCAAGCTACAAAGGCTGAAGTGTCTCCATGGGATGCCTGCCAAACTCATCTGACACCTTCACACACTCCCACCTTCAGAACAGTGTCCCCTCTGCAATACATCTCTGTTGGTCGGGAGTTTTGCAAAAACAGACTCCAACTAACAGAGAGAAAAAAAGGGGGGGGGGAATGTGTCAACAGATCACAGAGATATTCACAGAAGTGAGGGCTGGAAGCGTAGCCAAATCTCAGGGGCCAGAAACAAGGTGACTCTCTTCCCTGTCTCTGGAGCCCCCAAACGCTTCTCTCTCCTGTTTCACTTTTCTCTTTACAGAACAGCTTTCTTTGTTCCCAGGCCACATAATGGGAAATGGCTGTAACTAGCAGTCCTGATGTTTACATGTTATAACCCGGATACCCAGAGAGAGAGAGAGATGTCCCCAGGTCCAGCCCCAATCTTCAGTTCCCCAGGAAGGATTCTGATTGGCCCTTTTCTGGCCAGGTGCCCAACCCTGGACCAATCAATGGACCAGGGGAGGAGTCTCTCAGGGAACATGGCAGCTCCCCCTGCAGCCTTGAGGGTGGAGGGGGAAGGCAGAGCCCAGAAAGACCCCTGCTTGTGGAAAGGGGCTGGCCCTGACCAGGGCCTTGAAGGGTCTGCCACCCCCTATCCCTCATCAGTGGGTTCCCTGAGGCTTCTTGCTGATTGCCTTCTGGCTCCTCCCTCCAGCTGGAAGACTTACATCCCAGGCTGGCCTCGGTGCCTCGATGAGGAGACTGTAAAAAACCTGAACCGCAACATCAAATACTCTGTGGCCAAGAACACCACCTTCTACCTGCGAGGCGGCTCTGCGTGAGGACAACCCCCCCTCTCCTGTCCGTGGGTCTCTGATGCCCCAGGACCCCTGCCTTCTGCCGTCCTCAAGCTACAGGAATATATACGTATTCCTCAAGCTACAAAGGCTGAAGTGTCTCCATGGGATGCCTGCCAAACTCATCTGACACCTTCACACACTCCCACCTTCAGAACAGTGTCCCCTCTGCAATACATCTCTGTTGGTCGGGAGTTTTGCAAAAACAGACTCCAACTAACAGAGAGAAAAAAAGGGGGGGGGGAATGTGTCACATGGGACAGAAATATGGGTCACATGTCCCTGCCCAGGGAAAGACTTCTACTCACCACCTATTCCCACAGGGTGATGGCAGCCTTGGGGCAGTGACTGCCTTGGGCCCCAGAAGCTGGTTCGGAATCCCAGAAACGATAAGCCTAGCCGACAGGGGAGGGTCTCCCAGGGCCTTTTGCCTCCCCCACCCCACCCCTCACATCTTCTGGCAGGTTGGCTGAGCTGAAACTCAAAGGGCTGCTGGACCGCAAGGGGCTCTGGAAGAGTCTGAAGGAAATGAGACGAGTGTTCAACTTCCGGAAGACTCCAGCTGTGGGTGAGGGCTGCAGACCTCTTCCCTGGGGCATCAGCTCTCACTATGAGGAGTCTCAGAAAACCAAGCCCCAGTCCACTGAGTGATCCTCACTGAGCCTTACTTTCTCCCCAGACACAAAAGAGGTTGTGTACTGGAGGCATCTCTGACCTTCTAATGCCTTATAATCCATCAGACACTTGTTGGCTACTACACACCAGACAGTGGCTTAGGGGCTATGGACACAGTCCTTGTCCCCCCAGAGCTTCCAGTTGAGCAGGCAAAAAGCAAAGTAGGCTCAAAAGTAAATCAAGAGGTTCACTTGTGAAGCCTGGACATCGCAGCTCCAGTAAGAGTGTGTAAGGGGCAGCCGGCCTGGCCCAGCTAGGGAGTAACCCACAGAGGTGACTTTAGGCTGAGTCAAAACTTGAGACCTCAAAGTTGGGTAGGTGTCAACAGTGCTGCGTGTGGTATAGGGGAAGCAGAGGGTGCTTCAGGTTCAGGGGGCAGTGCAGGTGAAGGCCCTGAAGATGGAAGGAGCAGAGACCTCCTAGGGGCAGAAGATGCTGCTGTGGCCAAAGAGTATTGATCCAGGGCAGGAAGACAGGAGGCAAAGCAGGGGAGGTGTCTCGGCCCCCAGCTGTGCAGAACTGTGGAGGCTGTGGTAGGAGCTCGGGCCTTTCCTATATGCAGTGGGAAGTTTCAACCAGCTGCCAGTTGGGGAATGCTGTGGCCAGATGTGCCATAGGGGATGGGCTGTCAGGACAGGAGTGGAAGCAGGACAGGACATGAGGCTCTGGCCGTGGTCAGCAGAGGATGGAAACCTCAGCAAGGCAGTCACAACAAGGAGTGGTTGGGTGGACCAGGAGCTACTGAGGATAGAGAATGAATGGGACTTGATGGGAGGAGGATGGGGGGAGCTGCTCTGCCCCAGGTGATCTGGTGGATGGAGGTGCCATTCCTGGGAAGCCAGGCAATGGGGCGGGGCCTGGGCTGGAGCCAGAGCCCATGTTCAGCCTCAGATATGCTGTGTTTGAGTCACAGAGGTGGGGATGGCAGGGAGATGGTAGGCCAGGTGGGCTGAGGACTAAGATATGCTGCTTGGGTGAACTGAAGCCAAGGAGTCAGAGGAGGTCACCCTGAGAAAGGTACAGATCAAGAAGAGAGGGGCACACAGGACGGACCCAAGAGAAGCTCCACCATGGTGCCCAGGGGGGAGTCCCCCGGGGGCTGGGGTGGCCAGTCCCATCTCCCCTGCTCCTCCCCACAGAATATGTGTTTGAGCACTGGCAGGAGGACGCCTTCTTCGCCTACCAGTTCCTGAATGGCCTCAACCCCGTCCTGATCCGACGCTGTCACCACCTCCCCAAGAACTTCCCTGTCACTGATGCCATGGTGGCCCTGGTGTTGGGCCCTGGAACGAGCCTGCAGGCCGAGCTGGAGGTGAGGGGCAGGGGGTCCCAGCCCTGCACACCCGCATCTCAGTCCTTCAGGCCCATCCCCTACCGGAAAGGAACCGTCCTCACATTGGTTAAGGACCTACGGTGCACAGTGTGCCAAGAACACCCTCTCCCGTGTACACTCTACTCCTAGCCCTGCATCCTCTCCCACATTCCCATACTCCCCACCTGCAGAAAGCCAGATGGCAGCTCAGGCTCCCCTGCTCTCTCCCGCAGAAGGGGTCTCTGTTCCTGGTGGATTATGGTCTCCTCACTGGTGTCCACACCAATGTCATCAATGGGAGGCCTCAGTTCTCCACAGCCCCAATGACCCTACTATACCAGCGCCCCGGCCGTGGGCCCCTGCTGCCGCTTGCCATCCAGGTCAGCAGCCAGCGGGTGGCAGGGCAGGGGTGGGGAGTGGTCTGACTGAGAGGTGGGCAGACACTCAAGGCTGCCTCTCCCCACCGGCCCTTCCTACAGCTCAGCCAGACTCCCGGGCCCAATAGCCCCATCTTTTTGCCCAGTGATGACAAGTGGGACTGGCTGCTGGCCAAGACGTGGGTGCGCAATGCCGAGTTCTCCATCCACGAGGCCCTCACACACCTGTTACAGGCACACTTGGTGCCCGAGGTCTTCGCCCTGGCTACGATGCGCCAGCTGCCCCACTGCCACCCCCTCTTCAAGGTCAGTGGCTCAGCAAGATGGCCCAGACTGTGCCCCAAACCTGCAGGTCCCTGCACCTGGGCCTTCCCCTCGGGGTGCCTCATCCATGCAGCCTGTCCCCACATGGCCCTGTCCTTCCAGGCCAGGATGCTAAGCCTCCATCCTGTCTCAGTAGCAACTCCCTGCACAACTGCCCCAAGGGGCTGCTTTCTGGTAAGCTCTAAGCTGGGGTGAGGTAATGGGGACTGGGGATAGAGGAAGGACCACACGTGACAGCAGGTTGTGCCCCGGAGAGATTCCCTTCTAGGAGAGCTCAGTCCAACAGCTGTCACAGGAGCCCAGCTCCTAGGAAAGGAGAGACCTGGGGCAGACAGATGCCAAAGTGAGAACATGGCCAGCAGGTTTACTGCAGATTGATGCAGAGATGGGAAGCCATGAGAGAGAGACCCATGTCTCTAAGGTGGGCTCTTCTAAGCCATCAGATGGCCCAGATTCATCCCCTCCAGGGGCCTGGAGCATCTCCTCTGTCAGTGCGATGGGTCCACAGCTGCTGAGACTTTCTGATTCTTCCTTAGACAGTCTCCTAGATTCTGGATGCAGACCCTACCCTGTCCTCTTCAATCCAGGCTGATTCTTTCTGACAATCAGCAGCTTCCAGGGCCTGGCACTCAGTGGTGGGCTCTAGGGGGTGGTTCCACATTGCCAGGCCCACAGGCCCTGGTTTTCATGGTGCTTTGCCTACCCAGGGGTCAGAAAATCACAGGATGCTGGAGCCGGAGGGATTCACAGAGCTCATCCAGATGAGCCCTCTCATTTGCCCAGTGATCTGATACCCAGAGAGAGGAACACACATGGTCAAGGTCACAGAAAAGGATGCTGGTGGACCTCGGCCCCCATCACTGGGCCTGGAGCCCTGATCTCTGTCCCAGGCAGCCTCTCTTGTCGCTGTCATCGCTTTCCATGAGTGATTTACCGGACTGGGTACCTCTGTGAAGCAAAGCGTGGGGCCAGAGATACTTAGGCTTTACCCAGCTCTCTTCTCTGGCCCTTACAGCTGCTGATCCCTCACACTCGGTACACCTTGCATATCAACACGCTGGGCCGAGAACGGCTCATCGCCCCTGGGCAGGTGGTGGACAGGGTAAGGACTGCTTTAGGGAGAATGGGGGTGGGCTAGTCCTTCAGTATGAAGACTCTGAGATCCTGGGGTGGGAGTGGCCCTGTCTCCCCAAAGAGTATTACCTCCTGCTTCTGGGGCAAGGGCTGTGATAACCAGGAGTCCAATCTCCCAGTCCACAGGCCTTGGCATTGGAGGCTTCTCTGAGCTGATACAGAAGAACATGGAACAGCTGAACTATTCCGCCCTGTGTCTGCCTGATGATATCCGGGCCCGAGGAGTTGAAGACATCCCAGACTACTACTACCGGGATGATGGGATGCAGATCTGGCGTGCAATGGAGCGGTGAGGGATCCAGCCCCAGAGAGCTTCAGCCTTGGGGGCAGGGAGGAAGGAGAAGGAAGGCCCACAGAGGTGCCCACCAGGAGGAGGGATGGACATTAACAGCACCAGGACTGGGCAGGGGCGCTTCTCAGAGAGGGTTGGTGTTGACAGCTGGGACGGCAACCCTATATACTTTGCAGCTTTGTCTCCGAAATGATCGACATCTACTACTCGAGTGATGAGTCTGTCCGCAATGACAGTGAACTCCAGGCCTGGGTGCGGGAGATCTTCTCCGAGGGCTTCCTAGGCCGGGAGAGCTCAGGTAGGGGGACCTCAGTTCTTAGGTCCTACCCTCAGGCCTCTGCAGCATTGTCCTCAGGACCATTATAGCTGCATTCCCAGCCCAGCTCTCCCTGCAGGTCTACCCTCCACCCTGGGGACGCGGGAAGCCCTTGTACAGTACGTCACCATGGTGATATTCAACTGTTCGGCCAAGCATTCCGCTGTCAGTGCGGGGCAGGTGAGAAGGGTCAATATCAGGCAGCAGGATTGGGGAGGAGGATGGGCTCCTAACCTCACTCTGCCCTCTCTGCTGTCAGTTTGACTTTGGTGCCTGGATGCCCAACCTGCCACCCACCATGCAGCTGCCACCACCCACCTCCAAAGGCCAGGCCAGGCTGGAAGGGTTCTTAGCCACCCTCCCACCGGTCAATGCCACGTGTGATGTGGTCACTGCCCTCTGGCTGCTGAGCAAGGAGCCTGGAGACCAAGTGAGTGTGGGCCAGGGAACCCAGCTGGGCCAGCCCTGGGGTAAGGGAGGCGATGCTGTTTACCCTTCCTGACCCAGATTCCACTCTACCATCACACACCCCACGGAGCCTTCCCAGGGGGACACATGGGCACTGGACATCTCACAATGAGGGCCAAGTGAGATGATGCAGAGTCACCCTTCCTTGCAAGGGAAACGTGTGATACATTCCAGGGTGGCCCCACCCTTTAACTTGAGCCTTCATCCTCAGAGCTGCCCACAGTAATCGTCACTGCTCAGGGGAAGGTGGCTCAACCAGAGGCTGCTTCAGGTCCTTCGGGGTGGACAGCTAAGGCGGGTCACAGCTGCATAGCAGCCCCTTCACCTACCGTTGTGTTTGGTTCCCAGCGGCCCCTGGGCACCTACCCGGATGAGCACTTCACCGAGGAGGCCCCGCGACGGAGCATCGCTGCCTTCCAGAGACGCCTGGCTGAGATCTCGCGAGACATCCAAGAGCGAAACCGCGGCCTGGCGCTACCCTACCCCTACCTGGACCCTCCCCTCATTGAGAATAGCGTCTCCATCTAACTGCCCTGGGGAACAGGGCCCCATGGGACATCGCTCTAGGCTACCTACCACCCAGAGAAAAGGACTCCCCAGAAAATCAGGCCCCCCTATGCCTCTCCTAAGACACCTCAGCCTGGTATAACTCACCCCCCAACACACACATGGTGAAACAGAAACAAAGCAAAAACATAAAACCCCAGAGAACAGAACCTCATTGGACCGCACCACTATGCCTTTTGAAGATTCTAAGCCTCAAGGAGCCTGCACACCTGCAGCCTCCTGGAAGGGTACCATGGGGGGAACACAGTCCTGCCCCTGGTCCCACTGACCACAGCTGACTGGACCTAATGGTCACCTGACTCAAGGGCAGCCCTCCTCTAGACTGTCCGCCTGAAAACTGCCAGAGAAGTTGATAGTGACCTGTGGTCATAGCTTTAAAATGAACAACCCACTGAGAAAGGGCCACAGGAAGCAAGGCAGAAGGAGGACATACTGCCCGGGACAAGCAGGCAGTGCCCACATCCGCTTTCTAAAAAAACATGCCCCAAAGTTGGACAAAAGCCTTGCATATTATAAAACAGTTTCCACTTCTGGAGACTTAGGCGATATTATATCATTCATCATACGTTGCCTTCTAGATTCAATCTTCAATGACAGAATTCCAACATTTCATGTACATTCTTCTGTTTTTCTTTTTTATTGTTCTGACTCAGTGAACGTCCCTTAAGGTCAAAAATGTGTCCCCTTGAAATCACCTGATTTCCATCTCTGTCATCTTTGCCATAGTGTAGGCAATAGAGCTCTGTTTTTTTAAGATTCACTAATTTTTATAAAACACTGTAGACAGATACAATATATATTTGAATAATTGCACAAACAAGGCCACTGAAATAAATAGAACAATGCTTCAGAAAGGGGAAGGCTGCTCAGCTCACAGCACTGGAACTGTTCATTCTTTATTGAGATTCAATGCAGCCCCAAATGATTCAGAGATACAGCTGTCAGGCTTCCTTTTGTTTAAAACAATTCCTGCAAACTCAAGCAATAAAGGAATTTATGAAAAAGAAACTGAGTGTCTTGAGGAACTGAAGATGGGTCAAACACAGTAGGAGTTAAACTCAGTCAGGAAGGACCGGAAACTGGAAACTCTGGGCACAAGAACCAGCGGACATTGTCCTCAGGCACTGCCGTCAGGATGACGAAGCTCCTCCTACTTTTTGTCCTTGGCTCAATATTCAAATTCCATGAGGGAAAATCTGTGCTTGACAAATATCTCAGCTACTTCCCAGCGTTTCCCAGCCTACCTTTCAGTTAGGTTGTAGTCACATGACCAATTCTGGCCAATGGACTGTGACAGGAGTGATGTAGGAGGGACATCCAAGATGAAGCTGGCATGCCTCCTCCATCCTTCACTTGCGCTTGAGGCTACCGTGGGAGCATGTTTCAGAACTCCTGAGCCCCGTCCTTCCCTTTGTCACTAGACTGTAAGCTCTCAAGGACAGGGTTCGTAACTGCTCCCCACACTGTAGGTGCTCAGGAGGTGTTGAATGGAGGAACTAATATGCACCCGATTCCTAAAACCCTCCAGTGTCCTTTTTCATTTACCTGTGTGTCTTCTCAAATAGACCATGAATTTCTGGAAGGTGGAAGTCATGGAAAGGGAAAAGAGGAAGGATTGTAGGGTGGCAGGTCCCAGAAGTTGGGGGAGAGTCCAGCTTACCTCCTGCCATTCCTTGTCTAGTGTTCCAAAATAGGGTGGAGTGAATCACCAGACTGTCATTGTTCAGTCACTCAGTCATGTCCAACTCTTTGTGACCCATGGACTTGCAGCACAAGATTCCCTGTCCTTCACTATCTCCTGGAGTTTGCTAAAACTCAAGTCCATTGAGTCAGTGACGCCTTCCAACCATCTCATCCTCTGTCTTCCCCTTCTCCTCCTGCACTCAATTTTTCCCAGCATCAGGGTGTTTTTCCAATGAGTCAGTTCTTCTTATCAGGTGTCCAAAGTACTGGAGTTTCAGCTTTAGCATCAGTCCCGCCAATGAATATTCAGAGTTGATTTCCTTTAGGATTAACTGGTTTGATCTCCTTGCAGTCCAAGGGACTCTCAAGAGTCTTTTTCAGCATAACAACTCAAAAGCATCAATTCTTTGGCACTCAGCCTTCTTTATAGTCCAGCTCTCACATCTGTACACGACTACTGGAAAAACCATATCTTTGACTATACGGACCTTTGAATAGACTGTCTAGATTTGTCATAGCGTTTCTTCCAAGGAGCAAACATCTTTTAATTTAGTGGCTGCAATCACCGTCCACAGTGATTTTGGAGCCCAAGAAAATAAAATCTGTTACTGTTTCCACTTTTCCCCCATCTGTTTGTCATGAAGTGATGGGACCATGATAATAGTTTTTTGAATGCTGAGTTTTAAGGATAGAGAAAGATAAAGCCCTGGGTAGGTAGAGGTAGAAACAGATGCAACACTATAAGACATTAGCACAGAAGATGGATAATGAGACAGCGCAGACACAAGGGTTGTGGGACATAAAAAGTAAAGGCAGGGAACCAAAGGTGTGGGTGGGTGTGAAAGGTCAAGGGTCAAGGGTGTGAAGCCACAGGGCCCTGGTGAAACAGTTGACAGTGTAGCTTTGGAGGAGAACTCTTGGAAGTCTCAAACTTCAAAATCTAATGTTTACAATGATGCTTTATGCAATATTACTTATAATAGGAAAAAATTTTTAGAAATTTAGGAAACAATCCAACTAAGAAAAATAATGTAGCTGGTAACAAATTCAATCCTCAAATGCTGACACAGAAAAAACATCCATGATATATTGCTATGTAGGTGGAAAATTAGTTGCACAATGATTATTGTGGTATGATCTCTCTGATGGTAAAAAAAAAACACACAAAACAACCTAAGGTAGTGGGATTGTACAGCAGGGCCATGATGAGGCATAAGGGAATGGGGACTTTATATTGAGAGTGAAGGCAGGGGACGGGGGAAGGGGGAAAATCCCAGAAAAAGAGATCTATTTGATTGCCTGATATACTCACAGGAACAGCCTTATTAAGAAAAAAAAAATATATATATATATATATCTCTCTCCATGGGACTTCCTTGGTGGCATGGTGGATAAGAATCCATCTGCCAGTGCAGGAGACACAGGTTCGATCCCTGGTCCAGGAAGATCCCACATGCTGCAGAGCAACTAAGCCCATGTACCACAACTACTGAGCCTGCGCTCTAGAGCCCACAAGCCGCAACTACTGAGTCCACATGTCACAACTACTGAAGCCCAAGCTCCCGAGAGCCTGTGCTCTGCAACAAGAGAAGCCACCACAATGAGAAGCCCAAGCACAGCAGCGAAGAGTAGACTCCACTCTCGGCAACTAGAGAAAGCCTGCGCGCTAAAGACTCAGTGCAGCCAAAAATAAATAAATCTCAAAAAAGAAAAAAATATCCAAAACTGACCAACAGGACAACTGCCTGTCCTTCAAGGATAGTTTTCTAGAAGAATGTATCATTGCTTGATTTTGCTAGTCTAGGTAAAGTTTACATAACTTGTGTCTGGTAGAGAGGCAAATGATTTCTGTTCAGTAAAATAAGATAACCCCAAAGGAGGTAGTTTATCACCTTGTAGGACAGTAGCTAGTTTGGTATCTCACTCAGCAATTCTATACTTAACATCCTTTATAAAATTGCCTGCAAATAGCAGCTCCTCAACTGTTCATGGAACCAGCATTACCACTTTGATGAGTTGAATGACTGTGCCATTCAGCTTTGATTTGCTGCTGCTGCTGCTAAGTCACTTCAGTCGTGTCCGACTCTGTGCGACCCCATAGACGGCAGCCCACCAGGCTTCCCCCGTCCCCGGGATTCTCCAGGCAAGAATACTGGAGTGGGTTGCCATTTCCTTCTCCAATGCATGAAAGTGAAAACTGAAAGTGAAGTCGCTCAGTCGTGTCCAACTCTTAGCGACCCCATGGACTGCAGCCTACCAGGCTCCTCCATCCATGGGATTTTCCAGGCAAGGGTACTGGAGTGGGGTGCCATTGCCTTCTCTTTGATTTATGTTCACTCTAATTTGTATGAATCACGGTTTTAATTTTTTTGAAAACTTACTTTGACAGGCTGGACGGAAGGGCCAGATGTCCCACCCCTGCAATGCCCAGAGCCTGCTTCCTTTCTTTCAATGCCAGGTCCTCTTCCAGCCTCTGCCCCACCTTTGTGCGCCCCTGCTCTCTCCCCTATCCTTACTAGACTTCCTGGAGGCCTGGGATCACTACCCAGTGAGGATGCGCAACAGATCACGACCCTACCGAGAAAGCTCTGAGGATAGGCACCAGACCACAGGCGCAGAAATGGAGAGAGGGCCTGGCTGGCAGCGGGAGGACACAGGGTGATTCTGTGCAATAAAGAGAGTGATTATGTCCCTTCCCCCCAAGGGCTAAGCATTCTGGTTTAAAAAATTAGCCAGACTGTCCAGTGGCAAAGGTGTAGACACGGACGGAGGAGGCGGAATTACCTGGAGTAGCCTTAAGTAGACCCCCTTGCAGGGAGGCAGAGGCCCTTAGACAGAGGAGCTAACGTTAGACGGCGGGCTGCGGGCGCGGGCCTGGGCGGTGGGGAGGTGCTGGGCGGGCTTCGGGGTCGCAGCTCGAGGGGTGACCCCTGTCAGGGCACAGGCCACGGGGCCCCAGCCTGGCACATGGGGCCTCGCGGAACCGCCAGCCCCACTCTCCACCCCTTCTCCATCCTCTCCCTTCTGCAGCCAGCCAACCCTGCCTTGTTCCCTGTGGCACTTCGGACCCCTAGATGGCAAGTCATGAGCAACTACACTGTGTGTGTGGCCACTGACTCCTTCCTGGGCTTGGGGACCTGGGACAGAGTGTCGGTCAGCCTGGTTGGGACCGCAGGCGAGAGCTCCCGCCTGCGGCTGGACAACTTTGGGAAGGGCTTCCACCAAGACGCAATGAGTGCGGTGCTGGCCGAGAACCCCTCGCACTCAAACCCCCATGGACTTCGAGGTGACGCCCCCCCAGGACGTGAGCCCAGTGCTGCTGGCGTGCATGTGCAAGGTGCCCCCAGCACTGCCCGGGCACCTCGCGCCCTCGGCCCGGGATGCCTGGTTCTGCCTCTGGCTCCAGCTCACGCTGCCCGGGGGCACTCCCCTCCATTTCCCCTACTACCAGTGGCTGGAGGGCAAGGGAAGCCAGGTGCTGCGGGAGGGACAGGAGAGTGGGGGACAGGCAGGGGCCCTTCCACTGAGGGAGGCTAGTGCAGGTCGTGGGCCAGGGAGGGCACCTGTGCCCTGGTGTGGCCACTGGTGGAAGAAGGGGAAGGTGGAGGAGGGGAGACCACCTGGGGGTGACCGTAGGGGCCCCTGGGAAGGAGGAGTAATGGTTGGGAGAAATGTTACTGATTCGAGGAGAGAGCTGGTGGAGGGACCAGTGGTGGGACGAACCAGTGGTTCAGACAAGAGTATCAGGTAGGGGTGGGTGGGTGTAGTGAGTGGAGGAGGGTGGGCCTGGTGGGAAGAGAGCAGGACTGTGAAGTGGAGGGAAAGGGTGGAAAGAAAGTGAAAGTGAAAGTCACTCAGTCGTGTCTGACTCTTTGAGACCCCAGGCCAGAATACTGGAGTGGGTAGCTATTCCCTTTTCCAGGGGATCTTCCCAGCACAGGGATTGAACCCAGGTCTCCCTCATTGCCAGCGGATTCTTTACCAGCTGAGCCCCAAGGGAAACAAGGGAAGGGTTAGGAAGGCAGGGAACTGGGGCCACACAGAAGAAGGGCATGAAAATGGTCAGCACGCCCTTCTCTTCTCTCCAGCCTCCCTCCCCATTGGCCTCAGCTGTTGAGCTGGGGTCAGTGACTGGGAGGGAGCAGGCTGCAGTTTGCTGAGGCGGGGTCTGCCTGGGATGGAGGGGCTTCTCCACCCCTCAGGAAGAGGTAAAAGAGACGGGGAGGCCAGTGGCTGACAGATGCTCCAGACCAGAGTTGCCCCACCCCAGGTCTGAGGAGCGGAGAAGGCAATGGTACCCCACTCCAGTACTCTTGCCTGGAAAATCCTATGGATGGAGGAGCCTGGTAGACTACAGTCCATGGGGTCGTTAAGAGTTGGACACGACTGAGCAATTACACTTTCACTTTTCCCTTTCATGCATTGGAGAAGGAAATGGCAACCCACTCCAGTATTCTTGCCTGGAGAATCCCAGGGATGGCGAAGCCTGGTGGGCTGCTGTCTATGGGGTCGCACAGAGTCAGACACGACTGAAGCAACTTAGCAGCAGCAGCAGCAGGTCTGAGGAGAGGAGGGGGAGAGGCTGGGGTGCTGAGGATTGGGGCCAGGTTACCCTCTTACATTTTCCCTCTCCCAGCCAAAGTTGCCTGGCAGGACAGCCACCCTCTGCTCTGCAGCAGAAATACCGATGAGCAGTTCAAGGAGACTTCAGGCTGGCTGTCCCTAGGATCCCCACTTCTTAGTTTTTGGCTAACAGGGGGATCACATGCTCCTGTTTGCTGAAGTCAGCTGAGCCTCAGATCTGACCCCCTTCCCCCCACAACAGCACACACATGAGTAGCTCCAAGTCTTGGGACAGCTCTCCGCCCACTCGCCATGCCTGAGCTTCCCGTCCCAAAGCCCTCCCTTGTACAACCAGGCCCAGGAGCCCATCCCCTGTTACCCTTTCCAGCCCCAAAGGGTGTGGTCCGGCCACCAGCACCTCACTCCCATCTCCACCTCTGCCTGTTACAGGTGGACTGAGTTTTTCCCAGGGATACCCCACTGCCTGGATGCTGAAAACCTCAAGGAGCTTGATCTCAGCCTGCGCTACTCAGTCACCAAAGAAATGGATCAGAAAGGCTGCAATCTCTCCCTATGAGCCTACTGCCCCACCCAACACCTTCCCCGCTGCAGCTCCTCTCTCGGGGTGGACTAAGGCCCACTGTTCTTGAAGCCATCAGGACTTCAGCAAGAATGACCAGGAAGTAAGTTCTAAGAACCCTCCTTCTTTGTTAGCACAAGTACAAACACTTAGCTGCTATCTGCTCCATCTTCGCCATTTCTGAAAGCCTGCAGCCTCTGCCCTGTGGGTCTGTTTGCTGGTTATCTCCATCCTCTGACTTTGTAACTGCATCTTCAAACTGTCCCCAACAGTTAGTTGTTCTGAACACCTGGAAACATGCATCTCATGAATATCCTCAACCATCAGGAAAAAATACCTGAAGCAGAAAGACTTTTTCCTTTCAAATTGCCATCTACCTTTTGGGAGCCTTGTGCCTTGCATGCAGGCTTGAAAACCAGGCTAAGTCGAAGGATTTAGGAGTTTCCACTCTCCAATATCCATGTCTCTTCCTGGGTGCACTATGGGTCCAAACTATACATGTGGAAACTCACTTCAAAAACCACTGGTCAAAAAAAAAGCCATGGGTGATCCTTGGAGGTCCAGTGGCTAAGACTTCACATTCACAATGCAGGTGGCCCAGGTTTCATCCTTGGTCAGGGAACTAGATCTCATATGATGCAACTAAGAGTTTGCATGCTGAAATGAAGCTTGAAGATCCTGCATGCCACAACTAAGATCCGATGCAGTCCAATAAATAAATAACCATTAAAAAAAAAAAACTAGCACTGTTGCCACACCCCAAGATGATGAAAACTCTCTTTCTCAATGATCGCTCTGGTTTAACAAATTAGTCAGATTGTCCCAGGGCAGAGGTGCAGGAGAATCTGTTGTCGTCCTGGTGAGTTTTCATTTTAACAGGGAATTAGAACCCCTCATAGTTCAGAAGTCAAAACTGAATGGGCTTGGGCACTGCTGTTGTCCAGCATTCCCCACTCTTCTGACTTTCTCAAATTCTACTCAAACGCCAAATGCAGTCAGCACATATCACAGAGTACCTGAGGTTCCCCCAGAAATGGGTGGGGCTGAAAGAGTGGGTAACTCCTTTTTAATTTGACTCCAAATTCTGATCCTTTGTTTTCTGAGAAACCACTCGCTAGTGATGTCATCCATCTAGCTGGGGCAGGAGAAAGGGAGCATCCTGAAGTGACGGTGCTGGAAGCTGGAGATCTGGGTCCTGGGAGTAGTGGCAGTGCTGGAGGAAGGGGACTTGGGTCCCTGGTCTCCAGGGTGACCCTCTGCACACCCACCTCCTGCAGAGTATGTGTTTCAGCACTGGAAGTAGAACAGCTTCTTTGTCTACTAGTTCCTGAACGGCCTCAACCCAGTCCTGATCCGACGCTATCACCACCTCTCCAAGAACTTCCCTGTCACTGATACCATGGTGGCTCCCGTGCTGGGCCCCAAGACCAGTCTTCAGGCTGAGCTAGAGGTGAGGAGTGCAGGGGGTCCAGGCAACCTTCCCTCCCCTCCGAGTGTCTTCAGAAGCCCAGATGCCCTGACTCCCAGCCCCCCAGATCCCTTCTCTTCCACCCAGCCCTGACCACCCTTCACCCTCTCCCACTCCTTTCCCAGCTAGCTCAGCCACCCCTTTAAGTCAATGTCTCCTGCTCATCCCTGGAGGGAGGTGTGTTATTCTTCGAGGGCAAAGATGGAGTGGGCAGTGCTCAGTGTGGAATGCTCTCTCCTGGTGCTTTGCTAGGCTCCCTGCATTTGGCGGGACCTCATCATTCAGAAAAGTGATTCTCATGGTTTCTGAGGATGCCCTGCAGCTGGTGAACAAAGTGCTCCTCAGAGTTGCCCAGAGTTGCCATCTCCTCCAACTCTGGGCTACCAGGAGAGAGGAACCCTCATCCCTGAGGGTGCCTCCTGCATCCCAAGGTGCCATCCCCCAGCCAGGCTCCCTCTCTCCTTGTCTGTCCTTGAAGTTTGGGGCTGGCCACAGCAGAAGCACCGTGCTCCAATACTCAGGTAGAGATCTCTCTCTTTTTTTTGGCCCTAGGCTAGAATACCCCACTGGCTCCAGGGGATAGGGTTAGAACATGATGGTGAAGTCAGTCATGTCCAACTCTTTGTGACTCTATGGGCTGTAATCTGCCTGGCTCCTCCATCCATAGGATTTTCCAGGCAAGAATAGTAGAGTGGGTTACCATTTCCTTGTCCAGAGGATCTTCCCAACCCAGGGATCCAACCCAAGTCTCCCACATTGCAGGCAGACCCTTTACCATCTGAGCCACCACTTTCAGTTAAATTGTGGCTTCCCTGGTAGCTCAACTGGTAAAGAATCTGCCTGCAATGCAGGAGACCTTGGTTCGATTCTTGGGTCTGGAGAAGGGATAGTCTACTCCACTAGTATTCTTGGGCTTCCCTGATGGCTCAGATGGTAAGAATCTGCCTGCAATGTGGGAGGCCTGAGTATGATCCCTGGATCAGGAAGATCCCCTGGAGGAGGGCATGGCAACCCACTCCATTATTCTTGCCTGGAGAATCCCTATGGACAGAGGAGCCTGGTGGGCTGCAGTCCATGGGGGTCACAAAGAGTTGGACATGACTGAGTGACTAAGCACACACAGCACACCAGTCAAATACTTGCGAGTCCCCCTACCCCTCACTGCCTCCCTCAGCCTCCCAGGACTGCTCCCTGTCTAGCCCTCTTCCCCATCCTCTCCTCCCCTAGAGGGGCTCTCTGTACCTGGTGGACCACGACATCCTCAAAGCCATCCACTCCAGCATCATCAACAGACAACCCCAGTTTTTGGCTGCCCCCCTGACCCTGCTGTTCCAGCGCCCTTGTAGACCCCTGCTACCTCTCGCCATCCAGGTCAGCAAGGCAGAGCCCTGGGAGGGAAAGGGGAGGCACGTCATCTGCTCAGGATGACTGAAAGCTTTTCCCCTTCCCAATGCTGCTGTTTCAAGTGCTGAATATGACATATCATCTCATCCTACCCAGCCCCTCCCAGCCCCTGCCCCACACAACCAGGAACCTGCATGACTCTGTGCTGGTCCCAGGAGCCCTCAACTGGGCTTTCCCACGTGTGCCAGCAAGGTGGCCTTCGATCATTTTACCTCTCAGCAGTGTTTCCTCTCTTATAGTGGATGTGATCACATGTGATCATCTGGAGTTTACTGCGTGCCCAGGACTGTTCTAAGTACTTCACTAGCATTAACTCATTAAATCCTCAGAGCAACCCAATGAGAAAGATTATGATCATCAACTTTATTTTACAGATAAGGAACCTGAGTCACAAAGAGGTTAATTAACTTTCCTGAGGATACTCAGCTAGTAAGGGAACTGACCATGTGATCTGGCCCCATGGGCAGGGTGATAGGTCACACTTGCTGCACCGTTTCTGCCTGACACCTGCCCACCTCCCCCGAGCACCTGACTCCAGCTCTCCCAGACACTTGGCCCAGACAGCCCCATCTTCGAGCCCAGCGACTTGCTTGAGGACTAACTCCTGGCCAAGACCTGGGTGCAACATGCAGAGTTCCTGGTGCACAAGATGAACACACATCTGCTTTGAATCTACTATCTGATAGAGGCCTTTGCTCTGGCCATGCTGTGGCAGCTGCCCACATGCCACCCCATCTTCAAGGTAAGGGACCCTACCTCTCAGTGTCCAGAGCTGCAGGGGACCCAGGGCTGCTTCATCTAACCTTGGACTCTGGTTCTCCCCAGCTGCTCATTCCTCATTTCTGCTACATCTTCCACATCATCCTTTATGGCTGCACTAGGCTCTTTGCACTAGGAAATTTCAATGACCAGTTCAGTGCTCTGGGAGGCCTGGGATCCTGGTGGTCAGCAGAGGGAGCCAGGAAGGGGCCAAGGCTGGATCCTGAGCCCGTTGCTGCCAGCAGCTGTGGACTGTCTGCCTATTACAGATAATGTCAGTGGGATGGGTGGGCAGCCTGGAAACGATGGCCAAAGGGCTGGAAACTCTCACCTACCACTCCCTCTGTCTGCCCTACCAACTGGCTGACCATGAGGTTCAGGAGCTTGCCAACTACTACTACCCAGACAACGCGCTCCAGATCTGGGCAGCCATAGAGAGGTGAAGCCTCCCAGGGCCTGAGGGCTCCACACCTCACCATTGGCTCCATCTGTCTTGGTTTGTTCTTCGACTTCTCATCTTCTGCTCAGACACACTGCTGTCTCGCAGTCCTTTCCTGCCTCCTCTTCCTTCCTAGCTGTGTGACCTTGGGCAAGTCGGTTAACCTCTTTGTGTCTGAGAAATGCTGGGCTGGATGAAGCACAAGCTGGAATCAAGATTGCTGGGAGAAATATCAATAACCTCAGATATGCAGATGACACCACCCTTGTGGCAGAAAGCAAAGAAGAACTAAAGAGCCTCTTGATGAAATTGAAAGAGGAGAGTGAAAAAGTTGGCTTAAAACTCAACATTCAGAAAACTAAGATCATGGCATCTGGTCCCATCACTTCACGGCAAATACATGGAGAAACAGTGAGAGATTTCATTTTGGGGGGCTCCAAAATCACTGCAGATGGTGACTGCAACCATGAAATTAAAAGATGCTTGCTCCTTGGAAGAAAAGCTATGACCAACCTAGACAGCATATTAAAAAGCAGAGACACTACTTTGCCAACAAATGTCCATCCAGTTAAAGCTATGGTTTTTCTAGTAGTCATGCACGGATGTGAGAGTTGGACTATAAAGAAAGCTGCACACTGAAGAACTGATGCTTTTGAACTGTGGTGTTGGAGAAGACTCTTGAGAGTCCCTTGGACTGCAAGGAGATCCAACCAGTCAATCCTAAAGCAGATCAGTCCTGTATATTCATTGGAAGGACTGATGTTGAAGCTGAAACTCCAATACTTTGGCAACCTGATGCAAAGAGCTGACTCATTGGAAAAGACCCTGATGCTGGGAAAGATTGAAGGCAGGAGGAGATGAGGATGACAGAGGATGAGATGGTTGGATGGCATCACTGACTCAATGGACATGAGTTTGAGTAAACTCTGGGAGTTGGTGATGGACAGGGAGACCAGGCGTGCTACAGTCCATGGGGTTGCAAAGAGTCAGACATGACTGACCGACTGAACTGACTGAACTGTCTGTTTTCTCATCTGAAAATGGGGCTGATAAGAGATCTACCTCGAAGGTTATTATCAGGATTAAATGTAAAGCCCTTAGCACAAATCTCAGGTGAATAAGATATGCCCTTTGAGCATTAGCTATTATTATTATTCCCCTCAAAGACAGTCGCCTTGTCTCTAGACTTCCCTTCTAAATCTTCACTAGAGACCTCCTTGGGATGTACCTCTGGCCTTCACCCTGGAGGCCAGGTGTTTTTGATGTCTGGCTTCTTTGTGGGTCCCCATCCCTGCGGTTCCTGAGAATAACCACCTCCCTTGGGCACTGGGCTCTGTGATGGCTCTATTTCATGAGCCTCACATGGCTCCATTTTTTGTTACATGAAAGAAAAGGTTCACATGGCATCTCTTCCCTAGAGTCTGCCCCCGCTTCCACTTTTCCTGCTCAGCATACATGGGGCCTAGAGGGGCCAGGCAACCCGATTCTTTCTCTCTGCCTATCCAAACACTGCTTCTTGTTCAAGCCTAGCTTATACCCACGTCCTCTTGAAGTCCTCAGGGACTCCCCACAATGACTTTGCATAGCTGGAGGTGCCCATGTCAGAACTCTTCTTAGCAATGGCTCATGTGCTTTGCCGTGGCTGGGGGTAGATGCTGTGGTGAGTGGGGCAGGCCCTGCTCTGCCCTTTGGGAACTAATGGGGGACATGGACGCCAGCAGCCCAGTCCCAACAGAGAGGGGCCTGGGGTCCAATCCTTCCTTGGGGTTTGATGTGGCCTAGACGACTGGAATCCCGAAGCCTACAGGGCCCAAGAGCAGGAAAGAGGGTGGACAGAGACTGGCTAGCCGGCCACTCATATTTCTCAGATAAGGACAATGGTGACTCAACTGTGACTAAAACAAAAGCTTTAGATTTTTTTTGAGAGAACCCAGTCATTTTCTAATATTTAAGTGTTGGCCATGGATTCAACTTGAAAAAGAAACCAAAAACCTTGGTAGTCAGTGAAAACACAACTGCAGACCAACTATGGCTTTCAGGGCCCTGGTAGAGACCGAAGCCTCCAGGCCTGAAGCTCGGCTGGGTGCTTCCTAGAATGTGTTGTTGCCCATTTCTTTCTCTGGCCTCAGTTTCCTCCTGTTAAGACAGCTGGTTTCAGTAGCCTCTTCCAACCCCCACCCCGGGGCAGCACAGGCTCCCAACTGTGTCGCCACGTACTTCTTCCCCACCCCCCAGCTTTGTGTCCGACATTGTTGGCATCTACTACCCCGACAACCACGCTGTGAGCAAGGACTCGGAGCTGCAGGCCTGGGTCAGAGATCTTCCAGAGGGGATTTCGTAGCTGCATGAACTCGGATGAGGTGTTCACCCCTGCCTGCCACCCTCGAGACCCCACTTTCCCAGGACAGCAGACCTCAGGTTTCAGCTCTGTTCCCTCCGTCCTGTCTCCATCCAGGGGTGTCTTCCAGCCTTAACAGCTATGCTGACCTGATCAAGTTGCTCACCATGACCTTCTTCAGCTGCTCAGCCCAACACACTGCTGTCAATACTGGTCAGGTGAGGGGGGACTTCGGGGGGGACAAGCCAGGTCATGGGGGATGTGGGCCTAGCAGGAGCCCTGGCAGCCCTGTGCTTACTGAGTCTGGGGGGTCAGTTTGATTTCAGTGGCTGGGTGCCCAATTCTCCCAGCACCATCTGTCTCCCCCCTCCTACCTCCAAAGGCCAGAGCCTGACAAGCCTGGTGGCCTCACTCCCTGAGGTCAACGTCACGTGCCACTCCCTTGAGCTCTTTTGAAGGGTCAGCAATGAAGCCAAAGACTCTGTAAGTAAGGTCCAGGGTGGGATGGGGTGGGGTGGGTTCTCAGATTCTGGGAGAGTGAATGGGGTGAAGAAAGGCTGCTGGGGACATTGCATTACTTGGAGGGTGCACTGAGCAGACTGGGCTTCTGGGGGGGGCGGGGTCTGGAAGTTGCTGGGGGGTGTGGTTTAGGGTCGCATGGGTTCCTAGTAGATGGAACTTAGAGTGGTCTGGGTGTCAAAGGGCTCATGGCTCGGGAGGTCTGGGTAGGCTGGATGGAGGGTGGTGTTTTGCCTAGACTGAATGGGGGGGGGTATGTTTCAAGTTGAATGGGTCTTGGGTGGTCTGGGTTCTTAGGTAGGTGAGTGGGACTTGGGTGGTGGTCTGTGTCCTTGGGTGAATTTTCTGGTGGTCTGGGTCCCAGGAGACTCCAGGTGGATCAGAATAGCTTTTGGTTGAAAGATTGGGCCGAGGCTCCTGGGTCAGAAGCTCCGGCCTTCTCTCCTGCCGTCCCCAGCGGCGCCTGGGCACCTACCCTGATGAGCACTTCACTGAGGAGGCCCCAAGGAGGAAGACTTCTGTCTTCTACAGCCGCCTGGCCCAGATCTCACAGGACATCCAGGAGCAAAACCGGGGCCTGGCACTGCTGTATGAGTACCTGGACCAGGCTTTGGAGGGAACAGCATTGCCTCGTGAGCCCGGTGCATCCTAGCCCCGGCGTGCCCCCACAATAAACACAGAGACAGACCCCGGGCTTGTGTTTGAAGTGATTTTATTGGAAAACAGGAGGGTACAGGGTAGGAAAGGCGAGTGGAGAGGGGCCGTCCTAGATAGAAATGCTGTTCTCGATCAGCACGGGGTCCAGGTAGTAGTAGGGGATGGGGAGACATTTGTTGCGTTGGCGGATGTTGTGTGAGATCTGGGCCAGGCGCTGGCGGAGGGTCTCTATGCTCCTCCGCGGGGCCTCCTCCACAAAGTGGATGTCTGGGAAGTGGCCCAGGGGCCGCTGCGGGCACAGAACCAGGAGGTTAGAACGGAGCCCCACCCCTCCCCACCCCTTCGGCCCTTCCCCTTCAGCAGCCTCCCTCCCTGACTCTTGCCTTTGACACCCCCCTCTCACTGGGCCCCCAGCTCCCCACCTCTGCTCAGAGGTTCCCCACCCCCACCTGCACCCCCAGGCCCAGGACACCTTGTCGTCGGGCTCCCGACTGAGTGTCCAAAGCACCAGTAGGGTGATGCATGTGGTCTTAATATCTGGCAACGTGTCCAGAAAGGTCTCAAGCGTAGTCAGCCCCTTGGCCTGTATTGGTGGGTTCCGCATGGATGAGGGGAAGTTGGGCATCCAGGAGGTGAACTCCAACTGGAGGTGAAGTAGAGAGGGGCTTCTGGGTCAGAGGGCACCCCAAGACCCCCGGGTGTCGATGGAGGCAGGGATTGAACTGGGAACTCTGGTTGAGACAGATCTGGGCCAGACTGGGGATTATGGCTGAGGCAGAGTTTGGATGTTGGGGCTGGGATTAAGGTCAAGTCAAGTCTGGCCTGGGGCAGGGGCTGGTGAGTCCAGGTACCTGCCCAGTGTTGACAGCTGCGTGCTTTGCAGAGCAGGTGTAGATGACAATAGTGACATATCGGATCAGCTCAGGCACAGTTCGCAAGCATGTGGGGAAGCCTGGGGGGAGGACAGGTGCGGGCGGGTAAGGCCCAGGCTACATCAGTCCTGCCCAGGTCCTGGCTGGCCCACAGAGGGCATGGCCAAGCCCAGCTCACCCTGTTCTTCCAGCACTCCAGGCTGCCCCCAACCTGCCTGTTTGGCCCTTGTTTGGCCACAACCCACCCCCACCCCTAAGGTGGGGTTCAACTGGGCCTTGGCCAAATGTCCTCAGGGGCTTCTCCAAGCTTGCTTCTCTTTCCTGTGCCCCATCTGAGCACCTTGCTCTGGTTGCCATGGTGACCCCAGGTTCCAAAAGCCCAACACGTTCAAACCAGACCTGTCATCTTTCTCCCTCAACTGCTCCTCCTTCCAGGTCCCCAGCTCAAAGAATGATACACACCATCCACCTAGTTTCAAAAGCCCAAAATCCAGGAGTCACCCTTGGCTCCTCCGTCCCACCACTCAGCCCCCACTGACAAACCCAAACCAGTCGGCAAGTCCTGTAATTTCTGTCTCCCAACTAGCTCTGGCATCCTCTTCATCCCCAGAGCCCCCTCCCAGGGCAGGTCCCTGTCATCTCCCTCCTGGACATCACAGCAGCTTCCCAAACAGTTCCCTGACCACCAGTGCAGTCTGACATCCTACTGTGTACATTTCATCTCCCCGGACACCCCTCGATGGCTCCCTCTGAACTCGGAGGAATTCCAGACTCCTTCACCAGGCTGCAGCATCCAGCCCCTGCTCCTGGCTTCAGCCTCATCTCACAGCAGGCTGCCCCACTCCCTCCGCCCCAGAACCCCAGCTGCAGGGACTTATCAGCAGTCCCAGAACTAACTCTGCTCAGTCTGGCTTTAAGGCCTTTCCACATGCAGCTCCCAAGTCAGGACTCTCCAACCCCACCTCTGTCATCACCTGGCTGACCTCCTATTACGCAAATCTTAGCTAGATCTGAGCTTGAGGCTAACCACCCCTCACTCTCTACCTGCCAGCCCTCTCCAAGATGGGGTAGGTTCCCCTTCCTCCACGCTGGGTTCCTGCAGCCCCTCCCTGGCTTCCCCACAAACTGCACCAGTCTTACTATAGTGCATCCGCCCATTTACAGTGAGTGGCTACCCCTAGAGACTGATCAACTCCAGGGCAGCGCCTTCAGCATCTCATTCCCTTTGGCCTCCCCAGTAACCAGTACAGTGTTCACCATGTCGTAGGTGCTCACTAAATACTTGTTGAGTGGGTGCCCAAGTGGCATGTCTTCAGGATTCGCTCCCCACCTCCTCCCTCTCCTGAAGCCTGCCTGCTCCTTGCCAGCTCCCCCGCTCCAGTACACACTGGCCTGTCCTGTTGGAACTCATGCCCTATTTCTCAGCCCACCAAGGTTTTTTTTTTTTCCCTGAAGCAAGAGACTGGGACCTCTCCAGGTATCTACCAAGATGACCCACAGCCCCTGAGCTCAGACAGGGACCCCCAGCTTGTCAGGCTTTCCTCCCCAGCCTCTCTGAGATGCCACTGCTCCAGTGGCCAGCGAAGAGCTCTGTTGAATCCTAAGGCTCTCTTTGGCCTCCTTCAGCCCAAAGTGAGAATAGCTCCAGCCTAGCCTGGGAGGGCCCACCCCTTCCACACCACCCCACACCACAGCCCTGGGTCCCTGCTGGGGGTCAGGCCCATACCTGAGCTCTCACGCCCTAGTAGACACTCCTTGAATATCTCCTGCACCCAGGACTGCAATTCCAGGTCACCTTCCACGGCGGCGTCACACGGGTAATAGTAGGTGATGATCTCTGTCACATACCTGACAGGGGGACAGGACCTCAGTTTGAACCCCCGGTGTCTTCCCTCACCATGGTTCTCCCACCTCCCTCAGGATGCCCCAGCATTGGCTGACCCAGAGCAGCCCCAGGCCTGTGGGTGGGCAGAGGTAGCAAGAGGAGCAGCTGGGCAAGGCCAGGAAACACTCAGAGTGCTCCCAGTAAGGATCAGATGAGGCCCACAGGCAGCTCAGAACCCAGACAGGGTCTGGCAAGCAGAGGCAGGCTGGGGTCAAAGCAAAGAAGGGGGCCATCAGGCCTCAGAGGCCCCACCAAGAGTGTGAGCACATGTGTGATCCCCACACACATTCCAGACCTTATCCCCAAGCCCCAGGATGGTACCCCTGGTCCTTAAACGCTCCCCAGACCCCCTCTAACATCCCAGGGTGTGTCCACCTCGAGTGCCACCCACTGCTGCCATGACTTCACCTCTCCAGTGCGTCCCACACTGCCAGGCTGTCCTCACGATAGTAATACCCCGGCAGGTCCTGAACCCCACGTCTCACGAAGTCGTCGGGGAGGTAGAGGTTGTCATAGTTGATCTCCGACAGAGCCCGCACCATCGCCTCGGCAAAGCCCGCCAGGCCCAGGGACATGCTCTGTTAGGGACCAGGCAGACCTTGGAGCACATTGTCTAGGGATCCTCTCACTCCGGACCAGCACACCCAACCCGGCTTCTGCAGCCTGGCAGACACAGCACTCATCTTAACTGGTCCCCTCCCTCCGTGCCCACTCATGATCTAAAGGCAGCTGGGAAGTTCAGCTTTAGTCGAACTGCAAAGGCCAGAAGGGAAACACATATCTTGTGGGGTTGGAGAAGGAAGTCTTACCCTGGCAGAGAGCCCTCCTTCATTAAGGAGGACAGCCCGCCCGATGCTGTTTATCTGGATGGTGTATCGGGTGTGGGGGATGAGGAGCTGTTGGGGAGAGCAAGGAAGATGATGAGAGAGGGCTGAAGTCATCCCCTGCAGAATGTCAGCACCCTCTGTTTCTGTAGCATCAGACCCCTCAGCAGCCCCCCAAGCTGCCTCCCCAAGTCTAGCTGGAATCCTTCTGACTGCTGAGCAAACCAGGTGGCTTTCTGGGGATGACTGAGGGCAGCGATGCTTCATAGAGGCCCCTTGGCCCAAGCCCATACCTTGTAGAGGGGGTGGCACATGGGTAGCTGCCTCAGCATGGCCAGGCAGAAGGCCTCAGCGATGAGGTGGGTCTCCAGCAAGTGGGAGATGCCCTCGTGGCAGTAGAACTCAGCATAGCGCACCCACGTCTTGGCCAGCAGCCAGTCCCACTCGGAATCACTGGGCAGGAAGATGGGGCAGTCGGGCCCGGGAGTCTGGCTGAGCTACGCGTGAGGAATGAGAAAGTGTTAGGTGAGAGCAGAGACCCACATACACAAGGGCTCCCACTACATGAGGGAGGCAGAAGGGAGACCAGGGGGTGAAAATTCCAGCCCCACACTCCAGTCCCTCTGGTCCTCTGAGCATACCAGGGGCTTCCCTCCCTTCTCACATCTGCTCCTGCTCTTCCCTCTGCCTGTTGTACCTTCCCCCATCCCTTCCTCTACCTGAAAGCTCCCACTCATTCTAAAAGAACCAGCTCAAAATCTGCCTCCTCTGAAAACCTGTCCTTACCTCAATCTCACAGTCACCAAAATCAGCTGTGTAGGTTGTGCAGTGCACAACGGTACCCAGCTCCCTAGGGGTTAGTGGTTCATTGAAATCTAGTCTGCACCGTTCCACTAACAAGCCAGGAGCATCAGAGCTTGGCTGATCCCCACTCCCACCCCAAGGGGTGACTTTTTCTAATTCAGACATGATCCTGGTGGAAACCTCTGGGAAGAAAGCATCCCAGTTTCCCTTCCAGCCAGGCCACACTCTCGAGGCAGTGGCTAAGTTTGATTAGCTCAGTTTTTCTAGCAGATAAGCCACAGCAGACACTGACTTATCAAGCAGGTGGATGAATGGAGTCAAAGAGACAGGCTTATTCCTACCTGGCCACTTCTGTGCATATAGACACAGTACCCACACTCTACACACTGGGGCTTACACACGAGTGCGCCCACAGGGACCCAACTTCATGCAGCATGGGCATACAAGTGGCAGCACAAAGATGTACCCATGAAGGCACCCTCGGAGACTCAGTCTGGTGCTTACAGCCATACACCAGGATCACCACTAGCCACACACACAGACAGGGACGTATATAAACATAGGTGTATTCCTAGATGCACACACAGAAACATAGACTCACACAGGCACACAGGCCTACACAGAGATAGTGCACGCTCACACTGGCACAATCCTTCACAAATAGGTACACACACAGGGACATAAAGTTCACATACACACACACATACACAGGCTGACCGACTGACCATAAACTCACACAGATAGAAGTATACAAGTACACACACCGGCCCATGCAATCACACACCTCTTCTTGCACACACAGAGGCTCACCCGCTGGCAACACTCACATAGCACCCACCCCCAGGCCTGCACCCTAGGCACCTGGATGGCAATGGGCAGGAGGTTCCCTTCTGGGCCGAAGTGCAGCAGGCAGAGTGGGGCGCAGTGGTACTGCTTCTGGCCGTTGAGTTCAACGGCGGGAATGCCCTCCAAGATGCGGTAGTCGGCCAGGTAAATGTTCCCCTTCTGGAGGGGAGCCGTGATGAGTGGACAGGTAGGCACCCAACACGTGATACCCATGCCCCACGCCTTGAGTGCAGGGTGCTCTGGCTTCCCAGGTGTGGGACTGGCCAGGACCCGAGCGGGGGAGTGGGGTCGGGGGTGGGCGTCTGCCGAGGAGTAGGTGGGGAAAGACAGGGAGGCCAGGAGAGAGGGAGGAAGGGAGGCTGTGGAGGGCTCAACTCCAGAGCGGGCTTCACCTCCAGTTCCGCTTGTAGGCACGTTCCCTCGCCCAGGAAGGGGGCCACCATGTCTTCTGTGACCGGGAACTTGTCCGGGATCCGCGAGCAGCGGCAGAGCAGGCCTGGGTTGATGCCATTGAGGTACTGGTACCCAAAGAAGCCGTCCTCTGCCCAGTGCTCAGCCACGTACTCTGGGGGGGGACAGCGCGGGGACGTCACGACGCCACCCACTCCCCCTCAGGGTCATAGAGGACGAGAGCTGAGGCCCGGGAGGGAGGGAGAAAGGCCGTGGACCACCGAGAAGATTTCGGGAGGAAAACCAAGCTCCCGGCCTCGGCCTCGGGTTGAGCCGCCGGAGGGGCGCAGGGCGGCGTTTTCCGAGGAGCCGCCAGAGGGCGCGCTCGCCTGTGAGAATTCCGGCCTCGGGTTCTCTGTGCGGCTCCCATCCCACATCCCACGCGGGGGTCCTGCCTTCCGCACGCGGCTCGAGCACCTGGGACCTGAGCTCGCCCCACTCTCCCGTTCTCATTCCCACCCCATACCGAAGACGACAGATTTCTTGCCAGGGAAAATTTTCTTAATGTCCTTCAGTCTCTTCCAGGACCGTTTGCTGTCCACCAGGCCGCGGAGTTTGAACCCCAGTGCCCTAGGACAGGGGATTCGAGGGGGATGCCGTCAGAGATGGGGTCCAGTGCCCCTGGGGCGGCGATAGAGCTGCCTCACCCCGACCCCCAGGGTCTCTTGAGTCCCTGAGTCTGGAGGGGGGTGGGTCTCAGGGTCGCCCCGTGGCACAGCTCAAGGCCTTCCAATGTCTAGGTCTCGGAGTATCACCTCTAAGGTTCCATAACTCTCTTTTTCCGGCTCCCGCTGCCCTCCTGGACATGCTGTGGTGGAGGCGGGCTTGGACCGGGACAGTCTTTACAAGAGCCCTCACACCCCGCCCCTCACACACGCTCACATGGGGCTCAGGCGGAGGAAGAAGGAGGCCGTCTTGGTGAAGGAGTAGCGCAGATTTAAGTCCAGGAACTTGGTGGCCTTAAAGTTGATGAGAATCGGGAACCCTGGGATATAGCCATTCCATCTGTAGGGAGGAGAGCAGGGCTGAGCATCTGGGGTCCAGGGCACAGGGAGGGGGCAGAGGGCAGATGTTAGCCATGGGAGGGACTCTTTGGCAGCCCCAGGTCCTTACTCCGGCCGGTTGGGGTTTCTCCGGGCAGGAGGGCGATAGCTGGGGATGTGTACGTAGTTGGGCAGGCCGGGAACAAAGACTCTCCAGCTGCAAACAGAAGCCGAGCCGGTGGGTCTTGATGGCCACGCACCATCCCAGGGCACAGCCACACTGGCCCCCTGACCTCCCGCAGCCCCTGCCCCCCACCCTCCTCACTGGTAGAAGTCCTGCTTGGCTCTGAGCTCCTCCTTTCGGTGTTCCAGAAGGATCGGGAGTGTGTCATCTGCTGCTGTCTTTCCTGTAGGGAGACCAAGGAGGAGGCTCAAGGTCTGCCCCTGCCCCAGCCTGCCCCTGCCCACTTTGGGGATCAGAATTCAGCTTCTGTCCTCAAGGTCAGCACTGTGGAGAGGTGGGACACGGCCAAGGATGGGGAAGGCTTACCCTGGGAGAGGGAGGGTGTGTCTTCTCCCAGAAACTCAGATGAAAGGATCAAAAGGATTATGGACCACCCTTCCCTGTCCTTGCTCTACCCTTCCAGGGGGCTCTGCTGCAGGGAAGTCCCTCTTCTAGAACTCCTGGAACATGAATCCCTAACAGTTATTTAGAACTTACTGGGTACCAGGCACTTTCTAAATATTGTGTTAGTTGCTCAGTCACGTCTGACTCAGCAACTTCATGGACTGGGACCCGCCGGGCTCCTCTCTCCATGGGATTTCCCAGGCAAGTATACTGGAGTGGGTTGCCGTTTCCTTTTCTGGGACATCTTCCCGACCCAGGGATTGAACCCAAGTCTCCCGGGTCTCCTGCATTGCCTGCAGATTCTTTACCATTTGAACCACCTGGGAAGCCCTTCTGAATACTTACATCAATAATTTAATTTGCACAAGAACAGTTTAAATTATGAGGCAGATGACTATTATAGGCCCACAGTCTGATCTCCACAATTCCAAAAGGTCCAGAAATCAAGTTTTTGTTTTTTATTATTTTTTTTCACAAATAGGCACACACTTCTTGGCCAACAAAACTTGCTCTAAATTTACCTGAGGCTGCATACAGTCTTGATTTAACTCACTCTGTGAAACTACTCAGTTTTGGCTTGCAGAAACATTTGACATATTTGCAGTTACCCTGCCGGATATGTCACATAACATACGGTATGTGTGAGTGTATAAAGAATATATACATATATGAAGATACATTTGTGTAAATACATATAGGGAGTCCCCTTAACTGCAGTTTCACTTCCCCTAGTTTCAGTTCCCTGCAGTCAACCTCAGTCCAAACATGTTACATGGAAAATTTCAGAAATGACATTGGCTTCTCACATCAACCCATGAAATAGGTTCTGCTATCAGCCCAGTTTGACAAGTGAGGACACTGAGGCTTAGAAGAACTTGGAAATGAGTCCAGATGCCCAGCAAGTGGTGAAGCTGACACTCACATCCTGGCTGGTAGTCCCAGGCTGGCAGGTGCCTATTGCTGCCTCCGCATCATTTTCCTTCACAGGCCACCTTCCTTCTCCTTCTATCTGCCTCAGCTCACATTGCGCTCAGGGTGAACAATGCCATCTGGAGTCGTGTGACCCACAGACCCTGTTCAGTTTCATCCCCGGGGTGGGAGCCTTCATCCTTGAAGGTCCCAGCCAGTCATTCAAGTCTCCCTGCCCTGGTATTTCATGGCAGCTGCCCCACCCAACCCCATTCCTGCCTGCCTCCCAGCGTCACCCTGCCTGTCCCGTTTCCATGCCGCTCAGACCTATCACTGTGGGAAGATGCTCTGCGTCCTCTGTGAGGCCCTCTCCTATCGCCCCCACCTGACCGGGCCTGCCTCCCTCTGCCCCTGACTCTCCTCTCCCCACCTCAGGCCCTGACCCCCTGCTTCCAGGGCAAGGACTTGGCCATGGGGAAATGAGAGAAGGGAGAGGGGAGGTCAGCCTCTGAGAAGAGAAGCTCCCCGCCCTGGGCTCCCTCAGCCCTGCCTCCCCTCTCATCTATCTTGGAGGAGGCCAGAGGAGCATGGCTGGTTGAGAGAAGGGAACAAAAGGGGACAAGATTGCAGTCTCCTTGGAGCAGCCACACAAGGGTGGATGCAAGGGTGGATGCAAGGGACTTGGGCCCTCAGGTCCTGCCCCTTTTCCATGGCAGCAATCAAGTGGCTGGGAAAACAGCTGGGGCAGCCTTGACTGGCCACCTCAAAGAACTCTGACAGTCGATATGAGTAACAGGGCCCTGGACTGGACTGCGATGGACTCTCACTGAATAGGGGGTGGAGTGGGCAGTGAGTCATTTGAGAGAAATAAGGTGTCCTTTTGGGGTGATTGGAAGCCCATTGGAGCCACAGAACATCCCATCAGTCTAAGAAATGCTTAATTAGAAATCCAGGGTATCGTGAGAAGGTACAAGACCTCCTGTTGTAGGGCCCTGGAGGGCTATTGAACCATCAGGGCTTCTTCAGAAAATAACAAGGCAGCAGGTGGAATTGTGGGAGATCCTATCAGAGTAACAAGGCATCCTGTTACAGTAACAGCACCCTGAGGGGGTAACAGGGAGTCTTCAGAGCAGCAGCGCCTGCTGCTTGGCATACATAGGGTATCTGATCAAAGTCCTGAGGTCTGAGAGTAGCCAGGCTTCCTATGGGCATTGAGGGGAGGACTGTAGAGATAATAGAGAAGCCGTTCTGAGAATGTTGTCTGCAGTCAGACCCTGGGCTCCAGAGAGTAGCCCCCCCTGCATCGTTCCTCCAGGCCACAGCCTTGAGCCGGGCCCAGCAGAGCAGCAAGGACCTTGGCTGGTATGGGAGAGTGACAGGTGTTCCTGAGTGCCCCTGTCAGGCTGGCACTTGGCTGGCTGGCTGGGAGCCTGAGGTGGCCACGCTGGGGTGGCCAGGCCAGAGCAAGAGGGCTTCATCGTATGGGATGGAGACAGTGAGGGCTTACCTGTAGCCTCCCGGAGCGCCAGGGTCTCGTAGCCGTCCAACCACTGGTAGGCAGGGAAGTGGTAGATGCGGCCGTTGGGCGCACAGACCTGCACGTAGTTGCAGTACCAGGGGTTTTTGGGGAAGAAGGAGTAGCGCTCCTTGTACAGGCGGATGATGATGAGCTCCCCCAGGTCCTGCTGACACTGGACAGTGTAGTCGTCCACCTGGGCAGGCACAGGGCCAGCTGAGTGGGCCAGGCTCCCACCTGCCTACCCCCTCACCCAGGCCCCACTCATGCTGAGTGATGCTCACCTCCCTAGACCTGGATGACCTGACTGTTGAGGTCTCTGAGCCCTCCCACCTGCCTGACCCCACCTGGGCAGGACTCCAGGCCGTCCCTCCCTCCATCCTTGGCTCCTGAAATCCCCTCCTCCCACTTCCTCCTCCCCAGTCACCTGAGGCTGCAGGAGCCATGCAGACCCCCAGGGACTAGTGTACAAAGGGTCTAAATAGAGCCCTCCCCAAGCCTCCTATATCCTTAGGAGTGGGCAGAGGTGGTCCAACCAGCCCCTCCTTTCCTCCCACTTATCAGTGAAGATGTGGAGATTCAGAAATGTCTACAAAGATAGAGTGACCTACTAAGGTCACACAGCAGCAGGTGGCTGGACCTGACTCAAAATTAGGCTGAGGGCCCAGCAGAGGGGGCCTTTCATCACAGAGCAGGAGAGTCCCTGCTGGACAGGCTGGTCTGATGCCTTGTGCGACACAGAATTCAGTGGAAATTTAAGCCAGTGATACTGAAGCTTAACAACTTTTTGACCAAAGGCACATTAATGGGTCTTTTGTTACCTGAACATTATTTACCAGAGATGGTTAAGTACTCACTTATGTAACAAATCACTGGCCATGGATCTTATTTTGCAAAAAATCCCCTGGTCAATAATGTGTTAATTTAGGAAGGGTGAGTAAGAATGGGAGAGGGAGGCATGAGGAAGAGTGTGAGAGAGGAAACAGGAAAGGGATGAGGGAAGAGGGGGTGGAAAGAGACCGGAAAGCAGGAGAGATGAAACAAGTGGGAGAGGGTTGAGAGGTGAGGGATGTGGGGTGATGATGACAGAGAGAGAGATGGAGAGAGAAAAAGAGGTGAGAAAAGAGCAGGGGGAGGACTGAGAGACGATGGCAAAGGGATGAGAGGTGACAGGTGGTGGGGAGGGGGTAGAAGAAGGCTGGGAGCCAGGTCTTGGTTGAGGGGCCTCTGAGCCACCTTGGAGCCCCGCAGCTTTCAGAGCCCTATACCCCTCCATCCCTCCCCTTTCTTCCCAGGCACACTCACACACACACTCACCGCACCAGTTGCAAAATCTCTCCCAAAGTGGTTCAACAGCTGTTTATGGCTCTCTCCCTGAGTCCCCACGATGATCAGAGAGATGGAGTCCATGGTTCCTGACAAGAAGTCGGTGCCCGTGGCCACCCTGACTTTGTAGGTGGCCATGGTTGCTCTTCAGGAGGCAGGAAGGGGGCTCAATTGCAGACACGGTGAGGGGGGCCACAGGGGGGCCCAAGCCCGGCAGGAAAAGTCAGACACAGACAGGAGTGGAAAGGTCAGCCTTCCGAAGTGGAGAGGTGAAGCGGGGACCCAGAGGCTGGTGAAGCTGCTGCCCCAGATGGGGGTGGGGGTGGCACCAGGTCGGGTGCAGGACAGGAGCCTGGCAGGCTGGGGTGGGGCCGTGCTCCAGGGCCAGTGAGCAGGCGTCTGGGCTGTGGGCCCTCTGGGAGCTGGCAGGGAGGGACAACAGGCAGGGTGCTGGGCCTGCCCCTGAGAGGGCGGGTAGAAGAGGCCTTGGATGGAGGAGGCTTCAGGGCGGGGTAGCCAGTCCAGCCTAAGCCAAGGCCCCAGGAAAGTTAGGGGGAGGAGCCCCCAGCTCTTGCTCAGCCAACAGTTCCTTCCTTCTGCCCACTGCTACTGGCTACAATACTGGGCACCCTGCTGAGCAGGGCCATGGATAGCAGATTACTTGCACTGGTTCTGGGGGCCCCAGTGGGTGGAGGTCAGGGGAGGGGGGACAAAGCATAAACCCACTGTCCAGCTGGCCTGTTGCCTTGCCATTCCACTCTGGGAAACGGGGCAGTTAGTGCCCACAGTAGGAAGGCTGGCCTATCCTTCTGTCCCAGGGCCCAGAGCCCACAATACAAAGGGTGATGGGTGTTGAAACTAGAGCTTGGGGACCCTAGGACACACAAAGTTCCAGGAAGGGGTCAGGGATGGGAGGGGGGTTATCTGTGGCTTTCTATGCGGCCACAATCAGCCAAAGAGGGATTGGGATTGAATACAAATGTAGAAGACTGTTGGAGTGAAATTTGGGGCATAAGAATTAAGCTAGAGACTTCCCTGGTCATCTGGTGGTTAAGAATCCACCCACCAATGCAAGGGACATGGGTTCCGCCCCTGGCCCAGGAAGATCCTACATGCCATGGAGCAGCTAATCCTTACACCACAATCGAACCCATAAGTCGCTACTACTGAAGCACAATTCTAGAGCACATGCTCCACAACAAGAGAAGCCGTCCTGATGAGAGCTAGAGAGTAGCCCTCACTCTCTGCAACTAGAGAAAGCCTGCTTGATGCAACAAAACCCACAGCAAACAAAAATAAAATAATTAATTTAAAAACAACTATTGCATCATGAGGAAAAAAATAAAAAGTTAAAAAAAAATTAAAAACAATTAGCAGTTCTTATAAAAGTCACACCAGTGAGTAGCTCTAGGATAAGAGTACAGACTGAACATCAACCTCTCACACTGCCTCCTACCCCAGATCAAGCAGATCAAGCCTGGTGGTGGCAACTTCTCACCTTTGGGACAATGACATCATCCTTTCACATGGCCCCCAGGGATATCCTCATGGGTCTCATCCCCCACCACATTCCCCTTTTCTCTCTTCTGTCTTGGACTAGGTGCCTCTCATTCATTCATCAGCAGACACTATGGAGCCCCCTCCTATGTTCCCTACAATTTATTTATATATTTATTTGTGGCTGCTCTGGATCTTTGTTGCTGCGCACGGGCTTTCTCTAATTCGGTAAGCGGCTGTTACTCCTTGTTTCAGTGCACAGGCTTCTCATTTCAGTGACTTCTCTTGTTGCAAAGCATGGGCTCTAGGCCTCCGGGCTTCAGTAATTGCAGCACACAGGCTCAGTAGCTGTGGCACTCAGGCTTACTTGCCCTGTGGCATGTGGGGATCTCCTCAGACCAGGGGTCTTTTGAAACTATGTCCCCTGATTCTCAACCACTGAACCACCAGGAAAGTCCCCTCCAATGTATTTTTAGGGCTTCCCAAAACAAATACTTGCTTTCCTTCATGGAGCTTACATTCTAGTAAAGGAAACAGACAATTTTACCTAATAGCCAGGTAAATCAAGTACTATGTTAAAGAGTGATAAGAACTGAAGAGAAACTATGAAGGAGGGAAAGATAATAAAGTCTAAAAGACTAAACTTTGGATATAGAGTAGCCAGACATCAGGGGCTTCCCTGGTGGCTCAGTGGTAAAGAATCCACCTGCTGATGCAGGAGATGTGGGTTCAGTCCCTGGGTTGGGAAGATCTCCTGGAGAAGGAAATGGCAACCCACTCCAGCACAGTCAGTTCAATTGCTCAGTCATGTCCGACTCTTTGCAACTGTATGGACGGCAGCATGCCAGGCCTCCCTGTCCATCACCAACTACCAGAGTTTACTCAAACTCATGTCCATTGAGTCGGTGATGCCATCCAACCATCTCATCCTCTGTCGTCCCCTTCTCCTCCTGCCTTCAATCTTTCCCAGCATCAGGGTCTTTTCCAATGAGTCAGCTCTTCGCATCAGGTGGCCAAAGTATTGGAGTTTCAGCTTCAACATCAGTCCTTTCAATGAACACTCAGGAATGATTTCCTTTAGGATGGACTGTTTTGATCTCCTTGTAGTCCAAGGGACTCTCAAGAGTCTTCTCCAACACCACAGTTCAAAAGCATCAATTCTTCACTGCTCAGCTTTCTTTATAGCCCAACTCTCACATCCATACGTGACTATTGGAAAAACCATAGCCTTGACTAGGCGGACTTTTGTTGACAAAGTAATGTCTCTGCTTTTTAATATCCTGTCTAGGTTGGTCATAACTTTTCTTCCAAGGAGTAAGTGTCTTTTTATTTCATGGCTGCAATCACCATCTGCAGTTATTTTGGAGCCCCCAAAAATAAAGTCTGCCACTGTTTCCACTGTTTCCCCATCTATTTGCCATGAAGTGATGGGACTGGATGCCATGATCTTTGTTTTCTGAATGTTGAGCTTTAAGCCAGTTTTTTCACTCTCCTCTTTCACTTTCATCAAGAGGCTCTTTAGTTCTTCTTCACTTTCTGCCATAAGGGTGGTGTCATCTGCATATCTGAGGTTATTGATATTTCTCCCGGCAATCTTGATTCCAGCTTGTCCTTCTTCCAGCCCAGCGTTTCTTATGATGTACTCTGCATATAAGTTAAATAGGCACGATGACAATATACAGCCTTGACGTACTCCTTTTCCTATTTGGAACCCGTCCATTGTTCCATGTCCAGTTCTAACTGTTGCTTCCTGACCTGCATACAGATTTCTCAAGAGGCAGGTCAGGTGATCTGGTATTCCCATCTCCAGCACATGGGGTCTCAAAAGAGTCGGACACAATTAAACAACAACAGCCAAGCAAGAGCTCTTTGAGAAGGGGGCTTTTGAGTAAAGACATAATGTGAAAGCAGCTCTTTCCAACCACAGGGACTTTGCACACACTCTTCCCTCTTAGACCTGGTTAATGTTTCCTCTTCTTTTAGACATGTGTATACATACCTATGGCTGATTTATGTTGCTGTATGGCAGAAACCAACACAACACTGTAAAGCAATTATCCTCCAATTAAAAATAAATAAATTAAAAAGAAAGACCAAATTTAACTCTTAATGGCTCCTAGAGTACTGTAGTTAACATCTTAGATGAATATCTATCTTTCCCATTAGAATAGAATGTCTGTAATTTGGTTTTCTCCCATACCTCCAGGCACAATAGCTGGTACCTGGGAGACCCTCAAACTATGGGTTAGCAATGAGGACAAGATCAGGGGTGGGAACTGAATCAAGAATGGGGTTGGAATTAGGGTGAGGATTCAGAAAGGATGAAGTGAGGGGTAGAAAGTGAGGTGAAGCAGGGGGATGGGTTAAGGGGATGGAGGCAGGACGAGGAAGAGGCTGGGGATGAAGGTCATGTGCCGGTGTTCTGTGACTGTCAGGGCTATCTCATTTGCCTGGGCACGTGCTCTCTTGGGCTCTCAGGCCTGTCAAGCCTGCCCTCCTGGGGTCTACTCAGCCACCATGATGACTCTTGGATGATGCAAGGAACATAGTGATTCAAATATGCATCTTAAGATGCAAACTCTAAGCAAATTTTCCCAGTCACCTGCCTTCTAGCTACTCCTCTTCCCTTGAGACTATGCCCCCAGGGGGCTGCTAAGGCTCCTTGAGGGGCAGGGCCAAGGATGAGGAATTGAGGCTCAGGGGCTTGGGATGCCAAGTCCTAAAGGAGCAGGGGTAAGCGGCCCAGCCTTAACTTTCTAATCCAGCGGTACTGTAATATCACTCTGTGGGGCGTGGAAGGATGCAGGGGCACCCAGGCAGCTAGGAGGGTAGCCTGGGAGGGGACATGGGGGGAACGGGGAGGGAACTGATGGTGTAGAAGAGTTTGGGTGTCACACAAACCTGGGGGATCTACCACCATTCTCCAAATCACAATCCACTACCAATAGGTCTCTCCCAGCCAATTCTTCGGTCCCCAAAAAAGCAGGAGTGGTGGCTCTGGGTTTGATCAGGACTCAAGTCTGGAGTGGGAATTCAGTTCTTAAGGGAAACAGAGATGAAGATGGGGATGATAGGGATACAGACGTGGCCGGGGACATGGAAGGGATTAGGCGTAAGGAGATAGACGGGGCACTCCCTAGTTACAACCAAAATGAGGATGCATGACTCTGGGTAGGTGCTCATTGGGCTGAAGAACTGGTTCTCCTTGACCAGGGCTGGACCCAGGGAGTAGAAGAGGCCCCTGGGAAGGATGCAAGCTCACTGAGTTGCCTCACAATGGGCCACCCACACAGGAAGCTGAGCCCTCACTGCTGGGGCACCCCCCACCGCCTTACCCCACCCTGAGCCCTGCAAGGCAGAGGAGCAACCCTGGGAGCCCCACTCCCCACAAGACAGAGCGAAAAAATCAAGTTGGGTCACATCCCTACTTTAAGCCAGAACTTAAAACCGTTTTGCCCTTAGACTCAAATCCAAAGACTTAACTGCAGGCTGTAGGATCGTACATGACCCAGCTTTTGTCCCCTCCCCTGGGTTGCCTATCCCAGCCACTCTGGCCTTGAATGCACACCCTTCAGGACCCTTGCACTTCCCTGACCACCACACCTAGTGCCCCTTGACCCAGGCATGCTAACCCACCACCTGGTTTCATCTCCTGACTGCTTTTGCAACCATCTAAAAGGATTTATTTGTTTATATGCTGTTTGTCTGCCCCCATAAGCCAGTTGAATTGTTCCCCTGGTCATGCCAGGGGAATTCACAGCCACATCCCCCACAGAGTGTCTAGAAAGACAGGAGCCACGAGGCAAGCAAATTCTAGAACGTTCATGCTGGAAGGGACTTTCCTGGTCTTCCCGTTCCTCCCATTTATCTGACGCATCTGGGCCACTGAGGCTGAGGGACTCGCTCAAGCCCAGCTGGGGAAAGAGGGCTGGATGCTTCCCCTTATAACATACCAGCTGCCCTTCAGACTGACGGAAAAGCACAGAGGGGTCCAGAGGGCAAGCTGGGGGACGCTGCCTGTCTGACAAAGCAGGAGCTTTACATGGGCCCTTTCCCTACATCCTGTCCCCAGAGGTGTCCAGAGCCCACACGAAATCCTACGTGTAGTCAGGTGTGTCTCCGCAATAAATCTCACTTCAAGCTGGCTTTCTGGGGAACCAGGTTCCAGTGACCCTCCCTGGCCCCACCCTCTCCAGCTCAGGGCATTTTTCAGATGAGGCATGTCTTCTAATGCTAAGTAGCATCCCCCCTCATGGAAAGACAAGCTGCCTGTGACTTCCCTGGTGATCTAGGGACTAAGACTCTGTGTTCCTAACATGGGGCTTGGATTCAATCCCTGGTTAGGGAACTAGATCCCACAAGCTGCCACAAAGATCTACAATTCTGCATGCTGCAACTAAGACCCAGCACAGCCACATTAAAAAAAAAAAACTATCTGACTGTGCCCTGACATCATTCCAGTGTATCTTGCTTGGTCCTGCTGTTCTAAGTCAAAGCCCCGATTTAAGAGGTGGGCACATCCAGCTTTTGCCACAGTCTTTCTGGCCACAAGGTGGCGACGTTGGGTATTTCTCATTCTTTGATTTTCTTCAGAGGTGAACAAAATCTGGTGAGATATCCCCAAACACACCTATTCACGCACAAGGCCACGGGGATCCTGTTCTCCCAGTATCACAGGTGCAGGAAGTAAAAATTCAGTCTTTGGCAGAGCCAAATGCTGCCCCACACGCACCCCCCAAAGACACTGTGACTCTGGCCAGATAGACTGTGACCAGGATTTAGTCAGGTACAGAATTTGACTCAGGAGGCAGAAGAGGTGAGGGGGGGCTAGACGTGAAGTCTAAGGAAGCAGGAATATGGGAAAGTTGGATGGCTGTGAAGAAAGATCTGGATGACTGACTTAAGGGGTGCACAAACTCTATTTTTAAGGGCTACAGGGCTGGAAGGGAGAATATTAGCCTCCCCAGATGAGTTTCAGTCAGGGTGGGCTAGACTATGCTGCAACAACAGTCCCAAAATCTCAATGGCCTAACTCAGCTCACTCAGGTCCATCCCCAGCTCAGGTCAGCAGGGGGCTCTGCTCTAGCTCCTCAGAGACAAGCTGACAGAAGCACCATCACACTACAGGCTTCTAGAACAGAGGCAGAGAAGTCTCAAGGGCTTACGCTAGCAATTAAATACTCCTGCCTGGAGATGACCCACATCATTTCTGCTCATCACTTGTTAGTCAAAACTCATTCATGACTCCACCCATGCACAAGAGCACCAGAGCTTGAGTCTTCCACGAGTTCAGAAGAGGAACCAGATCTCAGTGGCAATGCTAACAACCTGACACCCAGAAAGTGGGTTCTCGGGCTTTGCAAAATACCTTTTTTTTTTTGTAAGAATGAAAGATTTATTCACATTAGAAAACCAGCATAACTCACTACATTAACCAGCGGAGAAAAAGTTATAGGCTATTTATGTATTTTATTAACTTTTTATTTTATATTGCAGTAACAGCCAATTAACAATGTTGTGATAGTTTCAGGTGCACAGCGAAATCACTCAGCCATACCTAATACCTATGTTTTTTGTATTGACCCCTTGAGTCTAGATACTCTTTTACCTCCTCATGGATGACACACTCTGTCTGGGAGGTGAAGGAAGTAGGGCCTGGCTAGGTAATGGGTTGAGCTGGGAGGCTTCCTGTCTCCAGAGCAGCTATTCTAGGGACTCACTGCAGCTCCTTCTTTCTCTAATCTCTGAATACTCCACCCATATACATACACACAGGAACAAAAAGAAAAATGAAATGGGAGCCAAGTATACTGATTTTAAGGCTTCCCAGGAGTTGCTAGGGGTAAAGAACCAGCCTGCCAATGCAGGAAATGTAAGAAACATGGGTTCAATTCCTGAGTGGGAAGGATCCCCTGGAGAAGGGCATGGCAACCCACTAGTATTCTCCAGTATTGTTACTTAGAGAATCCCCATGGACAGAGGAGCCTGGCCGGCTACAGTTCATAGGATCCCAAAGAGTCGGACACAACTGAAGCGACTTAGCATGCATACTAATTTTTATTGAAGTTTCTGGGCTTAAGGACAGAAAGTGGGTGGTGAATGATCGTTGGGATAGGAAAGAGTTGGGGAGAGACTACACACACACACACTCAAGCCAGGGAGCTTGGCCCTGAGAACTACAGGTAGAGGTACGTAAGCTGGGCTCTAATTCTAATCCTCCCCCTAAAGATGCAGGGGTCAAAGTGGACCACATGGCAGATCCAGAGCACACATCCTTCCTTGTCCAGTTTCCAGGTTCTTCCAAATGAGGAAGTTGGATTGGGTTGGTCCTAGGATGGGAGGAAGGTGGAAACAAAGAGGTGAAGTAGGAGAAAGAATTTTGGAATGCGAGAGGATTGGGAAGGAGGGTTCAGAGTCTGAAGCTGGGCCTGATGGGAGGAGGTAGATTTTTCATAGAAGATGGGGAATAGGCTAGGCTTTCACAGGAGGCTGCCCAAAGGAGGACACGGGATGATGGAGATCCTTCCTTTCGAAGGGCCTGTTGTGCGTTTGACTTCAGTCAGCAGATTCTCACCGCGGACACTGCCAGACTGGCCCCTCACAGCTCAGGGCCCAGTTCATGTGATGCGAGAGCCATCGTGGGTGCAAAACACGTCGAGAAAGTGCAGGCTGATCAAGAACAAGGAGGACAGAAGGGCCTGGAGGATCCTGAGAAGCTGGCCCTCCTCACGCTAGCGCTAGGCGGTAAGAGGAGGGGGTTAAATGGAAACGCTGTTCTCAATGAGGGGAGGGTCCAGGTAGGCATAGGGCAGCGCCAGGCCCCGGTTCCGCTCCCGGATGTCTCGCGAGATCTGAGCCAGGCGGTTCTGGAAGACAGCGATGCTCCGGCGCGGGGCGTCCTCTGTAAAGTGCTCATCCGGGTAGGTGCCCAGTGGCCGCTGGGAGAAAATCAGGTGTGGGGTCAGATGATGTTCAGGGCCACATTTGTCAACAAATGCAGTCAAGGTGGCTTCTAAAGGCAGTCATCACCCAGCCACGGCCACTGTAAACACAAACCCTTGAAACTCCGGAACCACCATTCCAGCCACCTGCGCAGAGCAGCCCGCCGATCCCTAAAAAGGTCCCTTCCTGTGCCTGGGCCACTGCTCTATGAATGAAACATAACCATGTCCGTAACACTACTGAAATCAACATAAACGTCCCACCAGATATGCCCAAGAATACACAAAAGGCAACCCCTGAAGATAACCAGTTCTGAGGCGTCTCCCAGTCAGCCACCCTTGCCAGCATAATCAGCGTCATCATACACTCATGCTTTCCAGCCTAGACAACCTGTATTCAGAAATAGCGCAATGAACTGAAGTCAGTCCCACCCTGTGGCAGAACAGGACTGCCCTTCTGGTCTTGATCGCAGTACACCACCAGTTCACCATCAGGGTTCCTGGGGCCAGCCTCTTAACCAGGACATGCTGCTCACATAATAAAACTGTTGCCAACAATCCTGATGTTTAAAAAATTCTTTGCCTTGTTTTATTGTGCCAGCAGAGCCTTCCGAAACTGTTAAATCACAGCCTTGTTTTCTCCTCCCTGACTTTAATGACCTCTATTGTTTCAACATAAGGCCAGTGCTTTCTTTTCTGAAATATACTTTATCAAAACTCCATAAGGGAGTTTCATCTTATACTGAATTTTTATTAGTAATGACTATTCTCATTTATCAAACACTTTTTCAGCATGTATTGATTGAGAAGATTACATGGTGTGTTTCTTTACTGATGTAATGATGGATATTGTTAGATTTCATCAGGCTGAACCAACCTTTCATTCCTAAGTTAAACTATTATTAATGATGAATTATTGTTTTACTATATACTATTGTCTTTCATTGGCTAATGATATATTTATAAGATTGTTGTAGCTGAGTGGAATGAGTTTATAATTTTATTTTCTTAATTACAGTAGACATGTTGCAAGGGCTTTACATGGACCATCACAACAGGACAACAATCCAATAAGACAGGTACTAAGTCATTCCCACTTTACAGATAAAGAAACTGAGGCTTAGTGAGGCCCAATTACACATCTAAGGTCACATATGTGGGAAATGTGGATCTGGGACTAGAACCCTCTACCTGAGACTCACTTCTCTTTTCTTAAGAGCACTGCCCTTACCAGGTGCTGGCATCAGGGTTACCAGTAAAATGATTTAGGAAGCTTCTACTTTTTTCTATACTATCAAGCAGTGTGAATGATTTACGAATTATTTGTTCCTTGAAGGTTTAATAGAATCTCCCTTTACAAGGAGAGGGATCAGATCTTTTACAACCCTTTTCGTTTATGTATGGTTTTCACTTCTTCTGGAATTTGTTTTGTTTGTTTGTTTTCTTTGGGTTTTTTAAGTTTTCCTAAAAAAATTACTTATTTCATCTAGGTTTCCAAATTTTTTTGCATAAAACTATAAGTAGTATTTTCTTCTAATTTTTCCATTCTTCTCAAACGTGTGGCTATATACCTTTTCCATTCCTGATGTTGTTAATTTTTTTTCTTGATTTGAATCGTCTCTGGTTTCTTTATTTTATTGGTCTTTTCAAAGAATCAGTTTTATGTCTTATTTACCAGATCAACATCTAATTTCTGAAACTATAGTGTCACTATTGATAAAGCAGAGCACAGAAATATGAATGACTGGGTTCAATGCCTAATTACTAGCTGTGACCTTGGGCAAACTGCTTGGTGTCTCTGAACCTCAGTTTTCTCCCCTGTAAAACGGAGCTACCATTTATTGAACATTTATATGCCAGTCACTGTATTAAGCATTTTAAATATAGCTACTTATTTATTTTGTATTTTGAAATAGTGCACATAAGATACCTGATTTAATGACTGACACATGATAGAGCATCAGGAAGTGATGGGTGCTATATATTATTGTTGTTATCGTTATGACTTTCCAGTTTAGACTTCCCACTGGCTTATGAGAAAGGGAACTCTCCACCCTCATCCTCTTGTGTACTCTTCCCTTTCCAGCGTGATTTTGTGACTTATAATAAGAAAAACATATTTGGTTTTGTGTTTCTAGCACAGAGCTCTTAATACCTTTTCAACTTCATAGTAATAGAGTGTTAAAGGTGTCTTTTGTTATTTATAATAAGCCCTTTTCAACCCCACCTGAGCTTCTGTTAACCAGGTGAATTCTGGAAATTCCCTGGAGTTGGAGGCTGATTGCCAGAGGGATCAACCTTGTGATTAGGTTAGAACTTGCAGTCTCACCCTCCAGCCTCTGGAGAGGGGGGAGGAACTGAAGGTTGAATTAATCCCCAGTGGCCAATAATTTATTCAATCATGCCTAGGTAATGAAGCCTCCATAAAAATCCCTCATTTACGAATTTGGAGAGCTTCCAGATTGACGCCCATGTGGAGGTGCTGGGAGAGGGCCCAGAGAGGCATGAGAACTCCACGCCCTTTCCCACACTCCTCGCTCTCTGGAGCGCCTCCGTCTGGTCATTGCTGAGTTGTGTCCTTTTAGCATGAGCCAGTCATCTAGTAAGTATATATTTTCCTGAGCTCTGTGAGCTGTTCTTAGCAAATGATCAAAACTGAGGAGGGGTTGGTCAGAAACTCAGATGATAAGCTGGACTTACAGTTGTCACCTGAAGGGGGTGAGGAGGGTGGAGTGGAGAAGCAGTCTTGTGGGACTGAGTCCTTCACCTGTGGGATCTGACACCTCTCCAGGTGGACAGTGTCAGATTGAGCTCAATTAGAGGACAATTGTTGCGGCTCAGACCCACATTGACACCTATGTGGAGGTGCTGGGAGAATCTGAGGGAGACCTGGGTTGGGAAGATCCCCTTGAGAAGGGAACTGCAACCCACTCCAGTATTCTTGCCTGGAGAATCCCCATGGACAAAGGAGCCTGGCGGGCTACAGTACATGGGGTCGCAAAGAGTGGGACACAACTGAGCAACTAACACAGAGGACACCCAACTGATGGAGAACTGCTTGGTATGGGAACCACCCCCACACATTTGGTGGCTGGAAATACTGAGGGAGAGTATTGAGAGTAGTAATGTAGTGTTCTGTGAGTACACAAACAAACAAACAAACAGTGTTTTTCCTTTGCAATGACTGAAATGAATGTCTCCAAATCCTTGGGAAGTGAGACCAGAGAGGAGCAGCATCCAGGGATGAGTTCCTGCATTCCCACGCGATGAGATGATAAGTTGAATCTTGTTAGGGAGATAAAATATTCATGCCAAATGGAGTCAAGCATGAGAAATGAGGATATCACAGCAGAGAGCTTAGTGACAAGACCAGGAGGGCAGAGGCATGACTGATGACCTGGTGTGTAAATGGAGATAATGGTAATTGGTGATTCAAGGGCTGCTCCCCTGGCCTGGCCTAACTAATAGCCTCCTTGCTGTCAGTCCTGCCTCCAAAATTACCCTTCCCATCCATCTGCATAGCCACAGAAGCGCCCTTGCAAAAACACAAATTTCACCATGTCACCCCAGGCTTAAACCCTTCAGTTGTTCCCCTTTGTCTTTTGAACAAATAATTGCAGTCACACTGGGCTGTTTATGCTCCTTCAAATGCACCAACAGACTCTCACCTTCACTTTGCTTCACTTGGTAGAGTCCTTCCCTCTGCTTAGAAACTAACCCTGCCCCTCTTTTGTCTGCCCAACACCTCCCTGCCCCAAAGGTTTCATCTTAGATGTTACTTCCTCCAAGATGTCTTTCTAGGTTTGCCTAGACTTCGTCAGGTTCCGTGAGGCCCCATCCTCACCTCTGTCACTGGGCTGTAAGCTTACGTACGATATCAAGGTTCATATCTTCCCACCGGTATCTGGCACTTGGCAGGTGCTCAAGAAGTATGGACTGAATGGAGGAATTCATGAGTAATTCCTATGACACTGTGGTGCCCTTTTCCCTTTCCCTGTGTGTCTCCTCAAGTAGACCATAGGATTCTTGCAGGCAGAAAGTTCTTACTCAGTGTTATGTTCCCGGTGCCCAGCACTATGTTGACACATGGGAGGGATCTGGCAAATGAGTGCCAAATGTCTGGGTGAATGGATGAGTAAGTGGTTGGATGGACGGATGGACGGATAGATGGATAGACTGGTTAAACTGGTGAATTAGATGGAAGTTGTGACCCAGCCACTAAACTGGTATTTGCTTCAGTGTGTCTCTGGGGCCCAACTATCATTTTCTGAAGAAACTGAAGAACTCAAGGCAACTCAGCATAAATGCCAGATGTTGACTCCCAAACTCCCTTGGACAGCTACCACCACCTCCACTATCCAGGCCCTGCAAACTCCCCCCAGCCCCAGACACCCCCACCACCACCACCACCACTACTCACCTGATCCTTGGGCTCTTGGCTGACCAACCAGAAGAGGAGAATATTATTACAAGTGGTATTCACTTCCGGGAGGGTGTCCAGGTAACTCTTCAGGGTGGTGGTCCCCTTGGTCTGCGGTGGGGGCTGCCTCATGGATGATGGGGCATTGGGCATCCAGGCCCCAAAATCGTGCTGTGGAGACCCCCCACCCCAACTGAGTCAGTTGGCCAGAAAAGAAGGACCATCTCCCTCCTCAACATCCCTGTTCCTGCCCCTACCATCCTAGATCTTGCAGTTGGGAAATAAGGGGGTCATTAAAAGAGAAGCGAGGAAGAGGGTGGCAGGAGCCTGGGTCACCCCTTGTTACCTCCCTACCCGGTGTTCCAGGACTGGGTGGTGTGAGTCACCCAGGAAGGAGGAGGACCCAGAGTAAAGAGGTCACCCAAGAAATGAGCCTTGGGCTGGCCTGCTGCTCCACCTGGCCACATCCTGTCCACAACAGGAGCCCCTCAGTACTACTCCCTCCACAACCCAACTTGAATCACCATTACGAGCTTGGACTGAGCTCTACTCCAGTCATCATTCAGCCCCAGTGGTGCCCTCCACCCAGTTGCCACTCCAACCCCAGCCCTACCCATAAACCCATCACAGCCTTGACCCTCCCATGCTCTCAGCCCAAACTCTGGCCTCATATCCACTGCTGAGGCTAATCTTATGTGGCCCAGTGTCCCCCAGGCCCACCCTCTGCAGCCTCACCTGCCCACTGTTGACAGCAGCATGTTGGGCAGAGCAGTTGAAGATGATTGCAGTGAGGAATTTCACCAGCTCTCCCTGGGTGCACAGCTGGCGTGGGAAGCCTAATAGTGAGGGGAAGGAAAGAGGGTGTGGATGGAAGGGACCAGATTCCTGGAGGCAGCTCAGGACTGGGGCTCGCTGCAGGAGGAGAGAGAGCAATACAGACTAAACATGTGGCCGCCACCATCTTTAGACTAGTATTGGGATTGGGCTGAGGTTAAGGATAGGGGATTCCCAGGTAGCTCAGTGCTCAAGAATCCTCCTGCCAATGCAGGAGACGAGGGTTTGGTTCCTGAGTCAGGAAGATCTCGTGGAGGAGGAGATGACCACCCACTCCAGTATTCTTGCTTGAAAAAAATCCTATGAACAGAGGAGCCTGGCCGGCTACAGTCCATGTGGTCGCAAACAGTTGGACACAACTTTGCTTCTGATCATCACACCAGGTTATGGATGGTCATCACCACAGTGTGGTCTCTGAAGCAGGGGACTGGGATAGGACTAGAAAACGCCGAGCTGGCAGAGGTCACAACAGAAGAGCCAAGTTCAAGGGGACAGCACTTCTGTCTACAGCTCGTTTTAGTACGTAATGATAGAATTCTACCCAATTCACCAAGATTTGCCTGAGTACCCAGGAGCAGATCATCTCATCCGCTGTTGGGTTTAGTGGCAGAGACAGATGGTCAGAGAGGGTGCTGCTTATAAGCCCACATGATGGAAGCAGAGGAAGGCTTAAGGCCAGGGCTCGGCCCTTTGAGGAGATGGCAGGTTCAGCAATGGGGCTGGGTGGTTAGAGGAGGCTTTTCTGGAGGAAGAGAAGGTGCCTCCCTGGGTAGAATAATGGGTGAGCTTCAAATGAAAAAAAAGAAGAGGCAGGCATTTTCAAGCTCAGCCCTTGGTCTTCTTTTCTCCGATCTCACTGGTCTCATCCAAGACTGTGGCCTTCACCACCTCTCACTGGCTGATGATTCCCAAGTTCACATCGCCTCTGCACACTGGACTCAACAGTGGGTATAAATCTGCAGCTGCTAGCTGACACCTCTGCCTGAATGTCTATGAGGCGTCTCAGACCTGACACCTGCCAGACCTCAAGCTTGACTCCCTACCCTGCACATTACTGAAACCTGTCCCCTGTGGCCACCAGTGGGCCCACTTCAGTGCTCTCCATTCAGTTGCTCCAGCCAAAATCTGTGCACTCGCTCCCCCTTTTATCTCACACCACACATGTCAGCAAAGTCTTGCAGAAGCCATCCTCGTGCCATCACCTCCAGTCTCCACACCACCCCTTCTCCATCGTCTCACCCCTGGATGAATCTGACGGCTTCCACCCTTGCCTCTGACAGTTTGTTCTCCACATAACAGCCAGATAGATTGATCCTTCAGAATTGTAAATCCAGTTATACCACCCCTACCTAAAATGCGTTAAGGGCTTCCCACCTCACTTACCTCACCATGGCCCTACTTAAACTGGTTCTTATTCCTTCTTGGACTTCATTCCCTTCCCTACTTTTCTCCCTCTCACCTACTCTACTCAGCTACACAGGTCTGTTGATTCCTTAAACCTGTCTGCCCGCTCCCACCTGAGGTCTCTGCACTGACTCCAGCTCTGTCCGTACACTCTTGCCCCAGTTATCCACAGAACTAGCTCTCTCCCTTCCTTCAGTCTCTAGCAGACAGCACCTCCTAAAAGAGGCCTTCCCTGACCTCCTTACTGAAGTAATCTCCCTACCTCGACCTGCTGTATCCCCTGATGCTATTTTGTTCTTCTTTTTAACCACTTGACATATTTCCTAGTTTATTATCCATATCTCCCCACAAGAATGCTAAGCCTCTTGAAGGCCTGGATTGTTGCCTGTCATGTTCACTGCCAAATCCCAGCACCTGAAACAATACTTAATAAATATTAACAGTATTTAACAAATATTACTGGTTGAATAAAGTGAATGCACGAGAGGGTAGGAAGCCAGAGTAGGCAGGCACCGAGTCAGAAGCAAGGTGAGGGGACAGGGAGGGTACTTAGTTGGATGTGAGACTACAGCACTTTGCCAGGCAGGGTGGTTTCTCACCCTGGGGACTATTTCAGAGGATTACTGGGGCGGTGGCCCTGCTGAACTGGTGAGTAGTGAGAGGCTGGGAAGGGTGGGATAGGTTGCGAGGCAGCTGCCATGTTGCAGGAGTAGTGAGAGGACTAAGACTAGGGTGGTGACATTGGGAAATGATGGGGACAATAGCACTAGCCACTTAACTGGATTTAGGGAGAGAGGAGGACATCAGGGAACATGAGTCAAGATGGCTCCAAGATTTGGAGTCAGGATGACAGGAAAGAGGCTGTTGCAACAGAGCAGATGGAGAGGCTTGAAGGAAGGACTGGGTATCTGTCTGCCTGGGAGTGTGTAGGAATTTTCCGAATGTGCTGTTCATGGTGGATAGAATAAAAAAGCAAAGTCAGACGACATATAGGAATTCTTCTGTAGTGCATATTATTTTTTCCCTTTGAAATGTGGAAGCCAGAGGCATGCTAAGGTTAATGAATGAATGTGTTTTACCTGAAAACATGAGTGTAGTATAAGTTTGTGCCAGTTGGAAGAGATGTTTGTCAATCTGAAGAATGTCCTGATGTATTAAATCAGAGACAAGTTGAATAAAGAAAGACAGTTGATCCCACTCTGTGTCTTGAATAGGAAACAGATAACCCTGAAGAGAAAAACAGCTGCCCCTGGAGGAGAAGCAGTCAGGATCAGGATGCTCCCTGATTAACAGTAGGTTTGCAAAGCACAGGGAGGGGCCACCCTTCAAAAGGTCCAAAAGAGGTCTGGCTGTCACCACCTTAACCCAGAAATCACGCTTGGCATCACTAATAGTGAGATAGCCTGACATCGCATGCCTCTCAGTATGGTGCAATGCGGAGAACACAACATCACTGGGAACATTCTTACCCCAGACATTTAACCTTTAGATACTACTTCCGGTTGACAGACAACACAGTGGGTTTAGGAATGACAACATGGGGAAGCAATTAGATAAATTCCGAAGGCGAGACATTCTGCAGAACAACTAGTCCTTAGCCTTTCCTTAGCCCTTGTCAGATGTTTATGTGATTTTAAAAAGGGCAGGGGGGGCTGTCCTAAAGTAGAAGAGACTTTAGAGTCAAAATGAACACATATGTCATTTGGTCCTTGACTGGCTCCAGAATCAACAGGATCAACTGAGGGAGAATGGGACAAATAAGAGGATAATGTTGGAGATTAATTGTCAATTTTGTTAAACATGATGCCAGCATTGTGATTGTGTAGGAAAGTGTTGTGGGTTTTTTTTTTTGAGATGCATATTAATTAGAAGTAAAATGTGAAATATGTGTAAATAGACAAAAGCAACAACTTAATCCAATATGGCAAGATGTCAGGAACTGCATCTAGGTGGTGGGTAAACTGCATCTAGGTGGGTAAAAGAAGAGTGTCATACTCTCTCCTTTCTATATGTTCAAACTTTTGTTTGAAAAAAAAAAAAAAAAACACTTCCCTAGTGGTCCAGTGGTTAAGACTCCACACTTCCAATACAGGGGGTACAGTTTCAATCCTTGATCAAAGAAATAAGATTCCCGAGGGACTAGGCAAAAAAAAAAAAAAAAAAATGCTTTGGAGCCCACTACAGGTAGGACTACAACAGCTGTTCATTCTATTTCCTTGTGACCTGAGACCACACCTGCTCCCCAGGTTTTCTCAGGCAGGAATTGCTCTGGGTGGCCACCAAAAGTGCTGAGTCAGCTAAAAGTTACATCCCCTGCTGAGAGAAGACATCCCAGGCAGTGAGAATCTCCCTCCCTCCAGCTGGGGGAACTAGAGGCTGGACATTTGTGCCACTTTGAGCCTTTCATTTTCTTCCACTCACCCAGATAGAGATGCCTTGTCTGCACTTTTCAGTGCCTGAAGTATAGACTGTCATACACTGACACCAGGGAGGTAGGCTGTGAAGAGTAGCAATGGTGTGTATAACCCGAGCGAGGCCAGAAGTACTTCTACAGAGGATGACTTGTAATTTTCATGTGTTGGTCTCAAGAGTGACAGTGAGACAGCCAACAAGGAAAGTTTCCTCAGGGAATGGGGAAGTGGGGATTTCCAAGTCTGGAATCAGCTATAGAGGAGAAACAGGAGAAAGGATCGTTCTGTTAGGGAGAGGTAGAGCAAGAGGAGACAGATCCAGGACAAACCAGAGCTGGAATCAGGATCAGGAGACCGCAGAAGCCCTGAAAGAAAGGGGAGGTCAGAAAGACACACCTTCCCTGGAACAAAGGGAAGACTTTAAGGAGGGGAGGGCAGTCGGGGGCATCTGCTTGCATTTAGGTTAAGCAAAGGAAGCCTAAGAGGACTGGTGTCAGTTGGGTCTCAGAAGCCTCTCAGGCAGTGTCAGAAGAGAGGGGAGATCCAGGGACAGGTGACAGGTGTCAGTAAGGAAGAATCGGGCAACAGCAGCACCAAGCTACTCCATGAAGCCACAAGTGAGAGAGGTTGGTGGCTGAAGGGGCCACCTGGCAGGATAGGCATAAGAGGGTATGAGAGAGGGTTCCAGAATCCTTAGTGCTGGAGGCTGGAGATGGCTTCTACCACGAAGCGACACATCCCCAGATCTCAGCAAGTGAAGGTGAATGGGTGGCAAAGGTAGAGCAGGGACCAGGTAGTGGCTGAAAGCAAGGGCTCCAGAGATGCTGGGAGCTAGCTCTGGACCCTGCCTCTGCCACTGACTGCCAGTGCGGCTTTCTCTGTGCCTGTCCCTTATCTATTCAGTGGGGCTAATGATGGCATGTGTTTCAAAGGCTGCTCAGTGAATAAGAACTGGGGGCCTGGTAGGGTCAAAGGGGACAGCAAGTCATTGGGTCTGTGGTTGGGGTGACGGGGAGGGGATACCTGAGCTTTCCCGGCCCAGGAATGCCTGAGCAAAAATCTCTCCGACCCAGGCCTGAAGCTCCGAATCCTGCTGCACAGACGCGTCACTGGTATAATAGTAGCCCACAATTTCTGAGACGAAGCTGCAGGAAAAAGAGGTCCCTGCTCCAGCAGTGACCCTGGGCTCAGGCCAGCCCCAAAATCAAGGCCCAAGACTGCTCAGGCTAGTGCGAGTTAGCTGCCCAGAGTCCACTGCAAGTCCATGGGGGTTCAATGGGGACCCCCATATTCAGTTGGAACCACAGTGCCCAGGCTTCCCTCAAGTCTCACCTCTACTCCAGAGTCATGGGTGCTGTGGAGAGCCTGACATGAGGCCTCCCCTCCCAACCTGGGAGAAAGGAAGACCTGTCTACCTGAAGGCCCCACCCACACCGAGCTGTTGCGCCTGCCCTGACCTCTCAGGACTCTGTGTCCTTCCCGTCCTCTGCCACATTCACACACAGCCCAGGCCCTCCCCAGCCCACAGCTACCTGCCATTTCGTGAGGCACCCCAACCCCCAACTCTCACCCTTGCGGTGCCTCGTGCTGGGCTCAGAACACCTGAAACCCCCCAGCACCAAGTGCCCCAGCCTACATGAGCACACAGATCCACAGTGTTCCCTTGGCCAGGAGGCCCTGATGGGGCCAGATTGGCCACAGGCCCCAGGCCCGCACCTCTCAATGGCCGCCCAGATCTTCAGGCCGTCATCTCGGTAATGGTAGTTAGGGATATCCAGGACACCGCGGGCCCGCAGGCTGTCCGGAAGGCAGAAATTGGTGTAGGTGAAATGGGCCAGGCCGGTGCTCATGAGGTAGAGGAGGCCCTGCCTCCCAATGGACGTGACCTGAGGACACAACACAGCTGGTCTCCGCGACCGGCCCAACCCCCACCCCAGAGATGGGGCTAGAGACTCAGAAGAGGGAATTTTCCAGTTAATCAAGCATCCAAGACCAAGACTCAAACACCCTAAGAGCAGGACGTGGGCTGCGCAGGCTGCGGCCTTACTGTGTGCATAAGAGGTAATCCTTAGGTGTTTGGTAACTAGAAGAATGAACTGAATCCCGGGCAAGCCGGGAGGGGAGCGCCAACGCGGGGTCAGCGGGCACGTGTGCTCAGGCTGGGGTGCCTTGCCCACCTGCAGGACCCTTTGGAGTCGGAGCCTGATGAGGTGGGGCGGGTGGAGGGAACTGGAGGGAGGGTGACGGGGTTGTGGGCGGGGCAGGTAGGAGACTTGCGGAGAGGGGCGGGGCTTGTGGAAAGGGGGGGCCGGGAATGGGGAATGGGATTGGCGGTCCCACAGGGCTTGTGGGCGGGGCAAGGTGCCCTCGGGGGCGGAGCCCCGGGGAAGGGCAGGGTGGAGGCCGCACCTTGTCCACAAGGCCCTCAGGGTTGAGCAGCGTAGCACGGGCGATGGTGTTCACCTGCAACGTGTAGCGAGTGTGGGGAAGCAGAAGCTGCGAGTGGGATGAGGTCACAAGAACCGAAGGTCAGGGGAGAAGGCCACCGTGGCCCCATCCCTCCCACCCGAGGGTCACCCAGATCACCCAGACCTTGTAGATAGGATGGCAGAGGGGCAGCTGACGCAGCGTGGCCATGGCGAAGGCCTCACACAGCAAATGTGTGCACAAAAAGTGCGTATTGTTCTCGTGCACCAGGAACTCAGAGTTGCGCACCCACGTCTTCGCCAGCAGCCAGTCCCAGTCGGTGTCAGTGGGCAGGAAGATGGGGCTGTCGGGCCCAGGCGTCTGGCAGAGCTGCATCGAGGAATAATAAGGGGGTGAGGCTTTAGACTGATAGGTGCTCCCTGAGTCCGCGTTCCCGAAGCCTGGTCCACACCCCCTCAAAGCCGGTCGCAGGCTCACCTGGATGGCCAAGGGCACCAGCGCCCTCTGGGGGTTGAGCCACAACAGGCAGAGCGGGGCGGCCACGTATTGGGGGCGGCCGTTTATGCAGTGGACCGGGACCTCCGCCAGGATCCAGTAGTCCGCTAGGAAGATGTTGCCCCTCTGGGGAAGTTGCACAGAGCCTTAGAGTGCCCTCCGCACCAGCACTCTGCTTCCCTCTCCGTTCTGTCTACTCCCACTCCAGCCTGGGCCTCAGTGACGCTTGGTGCCTGCACTAAAGCCCATTGTTGGGAACCTCACCCTTCACAGAATGTCCGGAATGAGGTCCAGCTGAATCCTTCCTTGTGCAACCTCTCACCTGGCTTCCCAGCCTCCTGGACAAGCCAGCATCCTCTCCTCCTCTCCCCATCCCTGGTTCTTCCTATTGTCTCAACTCAGATGACTTGAGTGTATTCAGTATCAATAAAATCAACACACGAAGAGAATTCTCCAACCACAACTCCAGCCTTCTGGAGGATGCCTGAGGGCTTGACTGGGTCAATATCAGAGACTGGGCGGGTCATCATCTTCTCCCACACCCCCAGAGTTACTAGTTCTCCAAGATTGTCCTTGCTCTGTCTAGTGGCACTGCTTTTGGCCTGTCCTAAAACGGCTTTCTTTGGGCCTCAGCACCTGGGATCTTGGAGGCCCCAGAACAGGGGCAGGGCCTCCTCCTCCAAGCTGTCACATTCATGCATACCAGTTCGCCAGGCCCCATCTCATGCTTCAAACCTGAGCCCCATCTGGGCCTTACCCATAACTGTTCTGCTTAAAAGGTGCTGGGCTGGGGATGAGGCCTGCAGGCTGGATGCAGCCATCCCACCCTTACCCTCCACACCCGTCCCTTCTCCCTACTGGCAGCTTACCCACCTCTAACTCTGTCTGCAGGCAGGTGCCTGGTCCCAGTGAGGGAGCCACCATGTCACTGGTGATAGGCAGCTTGCTGGGCAAGCTGGAGAGGCAATGGAGCATGACAGGGTTGACACCATTCAGGTACTGGTACCCGAAGAACTGGTCTTCACACCAGTGCTCTCTGACGTACTCTGGGGGACAAGAGAGGGGCCAGTTGGGCTGAAACCACTTCACTAGATCCTGCTCAGCCCAGCACTTTGCTCATCACTATGGTTTAGTCTTTCCTCCCAGCAATCCTATGAGTAGGTGTAATTATATGTCCAGTTTAACACGGGACACAGAAAGTCTAAGAGGCAGAGTGACTTGCTCAGTTGGGTGGCAGACTCGAACATATGTCTGGCCCCAAAGCCCAAACCTCTTGATGGCAGGGGTAGGGGAAGAGAGGTGAATGCACCAGGATCAGGAATCCCTAAGTGACCCTTGACCCCCACTCTGTCCCTACTTGCCTATTCTTGTCCCCACCCAGAGAAAGGAGAGATGGGTTCCTCAGGGGAGTCTGAGAGAGTGCCCCCAGTGAAGTCAGGAGACCCACCCACTGGAAACCCACAGCCCCTCTGCAACCAGAATTTAGCTTTTTCCCAGCATGAGGCAGAGGGGCCTGAGTACAGGGTCTAGTGGAGAATGGACCTCTCCACCTGGCTCTGCACACCTGTAGTGAGGGTCTTGTGGCAACGCATGATATTCCCGATGTCATCCAGCTTCTTCCAGGAACCTTTGCGGTCCAGCAACCCTCGAAGCTTCATGCCCAAGGACCTGTGGGAGGAGAAGTGGGGCTGGGGGCTGAGGGCTGCCATGGGCACTGTGCCCCCAGCCTAGAGCCCTGGAGGAATTTGACAAGGTCAATGACCAGAGAAGAGGTGCCTAACAGTCCACGTGGGAGACAAGTCTAGAGGCTAGTTGAGGCTTTGTAAGGGTGACTCCACATGTGTGCGCAAAGATGGCACACATAGTGCAGACCAGTTATCTTCATTGGCGTTTCATCATGCTTTCTCCAAGCTCTCATCTTATCATAGACCTTCACTGGCTCCCCTCTGCCCACATGACAAAGCCCTAGCTGCTCAGGCTGCCTTGGCAACTCCCCACCAACTGATTTCTACAACCTTTCTAGCTTTTTTCCCCACCATTGCATTTACCAAGGCCCACCACAGCCTTCTCATTAAACATAGCCAGAGATGTACTTTGTACACTGAACTGGTAAAAGTGGGCTTGCCAGCCTGCAGGCCGTGAACTCTTCACTTTGTGGATGTCTGTGCTGAGTTTTTTGTTTTTGTTTTTTTTACAATGAGCATGTATTACTTGATAATCAGAAGAAAAAAAAAATGCTTGAAGTCTGCTTTCTCCCCTGTCCAGGGCTTGTTAAGCTGTGCCTCTCCTAGAGAACCATCTCCTACATCTCCACCTCATATCAAGCCTACCTGTTCTTCTGTGTGCATCTTAGATGCAAAGTCCTTCATGAAGCATTGTCTGATCACCCCCCAAACATATACTTTGTGTGTATCTTTCAAAAAATACCCACTACTTCCTTCGTTATATTGTGAACCCTTCATTATGTCACTACTCAAATCAACTCCTATTATACTGTGGGCTCCTTATGGCCAGGAACTGGGCTGTGTTGTCTTGATGTACCTAATTTGTAATAATCACTTACTAGCTAGGCCAAGTCAAATGGAAGGGAATGGAACAGAGGACAGGTAGGTTTGTGGCAGTCGGTCAATAAAGTAAACTGTGGAAGGAGGCGGATGTGTCATGAAGACTGTGGGCACCTGGAGAAGGCATGGGGGCAAGGGGGCAATAGTGACCTGACAAGCTTAGGGACAGGTTCCTACATGCTCAGTAAGGAGCCACTCACTCCTTCCACGAACCTGTGCTGAGCGGTTGCCCGCTAAAAATCTAGGGGATGAGAAAAACTCAACAGGAGCATGGTCATTAAAGCAGAGGCTAAGGAGGCAAGAGAGGAGAAAGAAAAGGCCTTCTTTTTCCAAGGCCTGCCACTCACGTCCTTTAAGGCACCCTGCAGTCACGCCACAGTAAAGCCCAGTGACTCCTTCCCCTCCATAAATGACCAGAGGCTGCCAAATGCCAACTCCTCTTCCCGCTGGACCTTCTCTGAGCCCCACACCGGCAGTCCATGTGGTCTCCTGGGCCCTCCCCTGCCACGACTCACATATCCATCCGGGGTCCAGCTCAGGTGATGCTAGCTTCTGAGATGCTCCTTAGTCCTGCTGGGGCCTCTCAGTGGGTCCTTGTCCTGAAGCCCGAGCCCCCTTGTGTCTGCCTGTGGACACACTCAAGCTCCATACCCCTCCTCACCCCTACATCCCCTCCCACTAGTTCTTCTCCAGAAGAACCACTGTGGCACTGAAGCCCAGAACATGAGGATCCAGCTCCTTGTCGTGGCCTCCTCTGGGCCTCCTGATGCAGCAGGTAGCAGGTGGCTGAGCCCCACAGAATGACCTGGGTCTGCCCAGGATCCACCCATTCCCCCTCTCCTTTCCTCTCTCCCAGCCCAAGGCTTCAATCCCATCTGTCTCCCAGCAACCACCTCCCGATCCCTGCTCCTGTCAGGACCAGATGTCAACTGGACCCCCTCCAGCCACATCACACTCAGAACCTCTGACTTGAGCTGCCTGTGACTCCACCAATATTAATTAACTGACTTGTATATACATCTCCCCAGGGGAGCCCGTGAGTCCATCACAGCCAAGACTATATCCTAATACTACAACTTTTTGTGCTGGATATTAGCTTTTTTTTTTTTTTTTTGGCTGCACTGTGCAGCCTTCCAGATCTTAGTTTCCCAACCAGGGATCAAACCCGTGCCCCCTGCAGGGGAAGCATGTAGTCTTAACCCCTGGACCACCAGGGACCTTCCCTGGATGTTAGCTCTCTAAAGTCTTCCCCCACACCTATGAAATCGGTATGAATATTATTGTCATAAATGAGAAAATTGTTTAGAGACTATGTGAAAATTAAGGTCATAAATCTAGAAAGTATTGGCCAGGAAGTTGAACCTGAGGTGTCCTGACTACCTCCTTAAATGTTAAAGACTGGCCCTCTCTGGTCCTGCTCAGACTGGTCCCACCAGCAGTGACTGGGACCATGCTCTGCTCAGAGTAAGTGCTCAATTAATGCTATTGGTTTGAGGACTGTAAAGAGAAGGAGAGTTTAAGAGCAAAGAGGTGATGATGGGGAGCTACAGAAGAGTTGCTTAAAAAGAGAGTGGAGATGGGGCGGGGCAGGGAGAGGTGAAGGAGAGACTGGGGGTGGCGGGATGGAGGGGAGACGGGCAGAGATATGGATATGATTGATCAGAGGGACAGGGGCAGAAGGGAGAGGGAGCAGGAGTGCGGAGAGGGCAGTGGCCTCACGCAGGGATGGCGTTGAAGAGCAGCGAGGTCGTCTTGGTGGCAGAGTAACGAATATTGGGCTCCATGTGCAGCAAGGAGGGGATGTCAATTTTCATGGGGAAGCCAGGCAGGTACTGATTCCCACTGCTGGGGAGCGGGGAAGCAGAAGGGCAGAAACCAGTCAGAGGGACCTGCAGCCCACTCCCCTTAATTCCTCCCCTCTCTCCTCCCAGAGAGTCTCCAGGCCTCTGCTCACTCCAGGAACCTCCCCTGCCCTCTCCCCTCCTCTCTGCCAGACTCCTGGGGCCATCCCCACCCATTCTGTTCCAGACACTTGAATTAAACTGCATTTGTCACAGACTATGACTCCCAAGCTGCCCAGCCCGGCCCTCACAGCAAACCCTTCACTTCATGCCCTTCCAGCTTCTTCCCCAACTCTCAGTTCACCCTCACCTGTCACCTGGGTCTGCACAAGGCGCTGTCTTGGTCAAGGCAAATTTCTTATCTGACTCCATCTCCTCAAAGCTGCTGACATCTATAATGCGGGGGAAGCCAGGGGCGTAGACTTTCCAGCTTCCAGGGGAAAGAGATTGAAGTGGCAAGTGAAGCTTAGGGTAAACAGAAGCCTTAGCTTTTAAAGACACAATTTTAAATTAAAACTCCCAGAAACCACCCACTTTCTGAGCAGGTGACAAGGAATTGAAGTACGTTTGTTTTTTTCCCTGAAGACACTGGGCTTCAGCTCTGGGTAGCATTTGAGGATAGCATGAATGTCCAAACTGGTTCAGAGTTGGGTTTGTGTTGAGATCAAGATCATGGCTGGTTTGGGGGTGAGGCTCAGGATGGGCTGAAGTTGGTTAATCCTAGGGTCATGTCTGGTATCTGGGTCACATCAAGGACAGCTGGGGGTTGAGTGTGGATCCATTAATGGTATTGGGGATAATTATCAGTACTGGTGTTTTGGGCCTGGACTCAGGGTCAGCATTAGATTGAGGTTTAAATGAGGGTGGTGATCAGAGTTGGGCCCCCAAAGTTGGAATTGAGGTTAGAGTTAGTAACAGTCTGATTAAGGATCAAGTCAGAGTAAGATGGGAAAGAAATCAAATTAGGCCACCCTCACCGGTAGCATTCCTGTCGGGCCTGGAGTTCCCGTTTCCTGTGATCCAGAAGGAGGGGAAGGGAGTCCTGACAAATAGTTCTTGCTGTGGGTAATGAAGATTACTCATTGGTAAATCTCTTTTCAAATGACACCTCCTTCAGTGTACCTTTCCTGAACCCCCCAACCCTTGAACCCAATCCCTCAGGGACACGGTTGTCCCCAATTCTTTGTGCATTCATCAGTAGAAAGGATTTGGGACATCCTTACCCCCAGATTATAACAACTCCCTAATTGTTTGCATGTGTGTCTCCTTTTCAAGACTACAAACTCCTTGGGGGCAGAAGTCACATGGTATTCATTTTTTGTATTCCCAGCATTCAGCATGGTGCCTGGCACCATGCACAAAATACACACTTGACACAGAACTGGTGAACAAACATGTTTTGTGAAGTGATGGGTGGATGTGTTGTGGTGATAGGGGTTTGGAGTGCAGTCTGTGAGGAACTCACAGTGTCAGCAAGGGTGATGTTCACTCAACTCACCTGACCTGACCTATTTCTCAGCCCTAAGATTCATCTCCACACTCAGACTCACCCTAGTCTTGCCTGTCTCTGGATGAGATAGCTCAGGAGATGTGGGGGCTGGGGGTGGGGTGGGGTGTGTGGTCCAGAGGCTGAAGTAGCTTCAGTCCAGCATCCTTCAAAGCTCCCCACCCAAATTCAAGAAAGAATCTGAACAGCACCTCACAGAGCTTCATCCACACCAGGAAAGCCAGTACTAATGGGCCAGGGCCTGTCCAGCTAAATTCTCTAAACATTCAGGGCTTCTCCCCAGTTGAAATTCAGTAACTCCACTTGCAGGTTAACTCCTCTCAGAGGAAGTGACTCTGGGGATGAAGCAGGGCGACGGTGGTGAGCATACCACCATCTCTATGTGTTTCTGTGCATATGACCCTGAGTGGTATGAGTGTATGTGAGAGTGCACACCTAGACTGGGTGTGTCTCCAGAGGGGTACATACTGCCCAGAAAGCGCCTGCATTTCAGGGTGTTCGAGGCTTGAATTTTCAGAAAGCACCTACTTGGGAGCCCTGAGTTGCAGTTACCCTAACTCCGGCCCTACTCTCTACACCCTGGGCTCTGTGAGAGCCACGGTGCCCCACCACCACCACCTCTGCTGCGCCTGGTCCCAGCAGATGCTTCTGAAGCCCGGGCCAGCCCCTGCCTCTGACACACCTGTTCCTGGTCGAAGCTCGATGGTGCAGTAGCCCTCCATCCACTGGTAGCAGGGGAAGTGGGAAAGGGTGCCATCGGGGGCAGTGACGCAGATGCAGCTGCAGTACCAGGAGTCCTGGGGGAAGAACGCATAGCGCTCCTTGTGGAGCCGCAGCAGCAAGAGCTCACCCAGCTCCTCTGAGCAGTGCACCTTGTACTTCTGCACCTGGGGTGGAGGCAAGAGAGCAAGCCGGTGAGAGGCGAGGAACAGCCAAAGTCGTCCTGTACCTTGAAAAGTGCACCTACACCTACACCTTCTACACTTCCGCCTCAGCTGACACATACACCCAAGCTGGCTATACCCTATGCAGTGCCTTGGTGTGAATTACAAAAAGGCATCCTTCATCTGGCAGAAGCTGCTGCAGGAGCCCTGTGTGAGCAGGGTGCATCTGGCTCTCCTGAGCCTCCTTGGAGCCCCCACCTGATGTCGGCCACCCGCCAACAGTGCTGGGGCCTGGCAGAGGCAGGTAGACCCCTCTGGAGAAGAGGAAACTGAGGCTCAGAGAGGGCAAGCAGCTTCCCCAAAGCCCACCTTCAGTTATTGGAGAAGGAGCTAGGAAGCCAGTGGAATTCTCTGGAGCCCCTGCCCAGGGCTCCTCCTTCACAGCCCTGCCTAGGTAGGGTTTATGATCCTCAGGAAAGACAGGGAACAGAATGGGTGGCCACAAGGTCAGGGCCAGAATCCTGAATTCTGCAGGATTTGGTGAGCTCTGGGGGGAAAGACCCTCCCCTCCTTCAGGATTCCCTGCACCTGGTGGCCCACAGGGTCGCCGCCTCCCTCTCTCCCCTACTCACCGATCCAGAGGCGAAGTCCCTGCCCATGCGATCCAGTCGCTGCTTGGGGCTTTCACCACATGTGCCCACCAGTGTGACAAAAATGTTGTCCAGTGTGCCAGCCATCAGGTAGGGACCAGTGGTCACACGCACGCGGTACAGGGCCATGATGGGAGGAAAGAAGGGATGCCCCAGCAGCTGGCCTAGAGGAGGTGAGCCACAGACCAGGCAGGGTTGGGCTCCTGGGCTGCCGACCCACGGGGCCTGGGGGGCAGTTTGGGCCTTTGAGGAAAAGCCCAGCTCTCTCTGGGATGCTCTAGGGCCCACTCGCTGGCTCTGTCTCCAGAAATTCTCTGTCCTTGCTAGCTGCCGGCTCGCTCTTCCCGCCCACAGCCTTTCTCCCTACTAGTTGCTTGTTCGCCTCCAGCAAAACCGGTCCCTCTGACTGGCAGGACCAGGTTCACCCAGATAGCTATCAGGAGCCCGGGTCCTACTGGGAAGGGAGGGACCAGATGCCAGAGGGAGACAGGCATTAGGTGACGCCTGCATGATTGGGACACTGATCTATTCCTGGTCAGAAGCCAACTGATGCCTGGGGCCCTTGTCTGCCCACTCCCCAGCCTCCCGGAAAACCTTTCCTCCTCTCTCAGTCAGAACTGGGCGCAGGGCACCCGCATTCCTAATTGTGAATCATCCGTGTGAATCACTATACACAAGTGAGCCATAAATCACACGTGACTACAGCCACACGCGAGTAGAACATGCATCTCTGCACATGGCATAGGGGTCATAAACAGCCCTCCTGTCACCTCCTGAAGTTGGTACTCCCCTCACCCCCAACCCGGCCCTCTGTGTCCCGGATCTATGGCACGGCGGAACTCAGTGCCTCTTCCTTGGAATGTGGCCGATCTGGGGACCGAAGTGTTCTCGGGAGCACAGCATCTGAAAGCCTCATGTGGCATTCTTTTCTCTCCGCGGGCCGCCCTTTGCCTTGGGGCGGTAGGCAGGAGAGCCCAGGTACGTGGGGTGCCTGGGATCTAGGTCATCGTACTGGGAAGAAACCTCTCCCAGAGGGAAGCCCTCTGCAGGAAGCGCCCCCACGCGGTCGTGCAGACTCCGCACCCACCCAGCTTCCGGGGCGCTTAGGCTCTAGCGTCCTAACCCTTGCTGTGCTGATGGGGGTCCGATAAAAAGCAATCACCGGCCACTGGCTTCACCGGCTTTCTCTCGGTTTCTTCTGGAGTCCCCTGCGCGCGTGCATACTACGCACCCTTCTCTGTGCAAAATGAGCTTGGTCAATACAAAACTCTTATAGCAAGTAGAACGGTTAGTTTAGGAGAGCCCGGATAGCTCAGTCGGTAGAGCATCAGACTTTTAATCTGAGGGTCCAGGGTTCAAGTCCCTGTTCGGGCGATTACTTTTTCTTTACTGGTGCATGACAATCTTTGGATTTTTCAGTACTGTTAATATTTGTATTCCTTCGAACATAACAGAGGAAAAGAAAAACGCAAGTTTGTTAGATGGTGTTAAGAGGAAAAGGAATTAAAGTGCGTCAGGGTTTTATTCAGAAGGCGGAAGGAGAGATGTTTTAGAGCAGTACATATGCGAGCCATACGTGTGAATTTAATTTTACTAGGAGCCACACATTAAAAAGAGTACAAAGAAATAGGTGAAATTATTTTTTGAAATTAATTTTAATAAAATTTAATTTAACCCAATATATCCTGTCTTATTTTATCATGTAATCAATATTTAAAAATTATGAATGAAATTTAAACTTTTTTCATACTGTCGTTTAATTACGGTGTGTATTTATAATTAAAGCACATTTGGATTCATATTTCAGGTGCTTGATAGTGATATTCGTCTTATTCGACAACTCCGTTTACTATGCTTCGTCTCCTGGGAGTGGCAAAGTAGCGAGAAGCAGACTAGGAAGTTAAGTAATAATATATATAGTCTGTAAAAAGCCTTGGAGCACCGTCGGTTCCATGGTGTAATGGTTAGCACTCTGGACTCTGAATCCAGCGATCCGAGTTCAAATCTCGGTGGAACCTTTATGTTTTCTTTTCACTCAATACCACTGTGTTCTATTGTATTATTCGTGAGTTTTGTGTATGATATTCTCTTATGTTCTGAAAGGATATGAAAGAAAATTGAGTTGGATCTTACCTTTTGAGCTTTCCAGACTAGATAATTCGAGCCTCTACCACGCCGTTAGGAGAATTTACAGAGAGTCAATTCAATATATAGCAGATTGCACTAGTTTTGACATTATCTTATGACATGTCAAAGCGGAGATCGATAATGGAGATCCGAGATTTTTTTACAAGTTTCCGTATTAATTTGGGGCTTGGATGCCGGCTTAAGTTCTGTCTGGAATACAAGTTGGCGAGACCGCTACCAGGAGTTTTCATAAAACTAAATTATATTCTAGAAGGAACTTCCTCAATGGTGCTTAGACCTAGAGAAAAACTCTGGTCTGGCAGCGGTGGGATTCGAACCCACGCCTCCGAAGAGACTGGAGCCTAAATCCAGCGCCTTAGACCGCTCGGCCACGCTACCTGCGTGGGGGATAGCAGTCCTCACAGTCCTCCTAAGAGACTAGAAGGGACGGGGTGACACTGCGAATGATCGTGCTAAATTGGCTGCTCTTCTGAGAATTATGGAGATTCCTTCGGACAGCAGAGCAAAAGCAGATAGACCAGAAGAAACAAAGGTACACAGAAATTAACAACAAAACAAGTTTATTCTTACGGGTGGGGCCACATCCGGGAGTGGGGTGCGCCTGAACTAGAAGCATTCCCCACACCTGCAACTAGAGCTCCATACTCGCTCGCTGGCTCATATTCCGTTGCTCTGTTTCCTCCACCCTTGTGCGCCCTCACTCCCACTTCGCTCACACGCTTTGCGCACGCTGCCTCTTCCATGAAGGCTTCTGAGGTCCAAACCGCGCGGTCCTGTCACGCCCCGCCCAATTCCCTCACAACCCTCCCCCTCCCCCCGCCCTTTCCCCTTTCTAGTACCCGTAAGCCGTCAGACGGTGCCGCCCGCCAGGTGGCTCTGTGGCGCAATGGATAGCGCATTGGACTTCTAGTGACGAAAGAGCGATTCAAAGGTTGTGGGTTCGAATCCCACCAGAGTCGATTTTATTTCATTACTATTATTTTTTTTTTCTTTTTCTCTTTATCCTCCTAAAAGGCTCCCACCCTTCTCCCCCAACCCTATCTCAGTGTTTTCCAGCTGGTTTCAGTTCCCACCTCAGCCTCCGCTCTGCTCTCTTCTTTACTTACCTGTCTGCCCCGAGGCTCGGGCCGAGGAGAGAAGGACTGGGGGCGGGAAACAGAAGGGGAGGGAAAGTGGGCGTGGACGCCGAGATAAAGGCAGGCGCCTGGCTCGGGGACACACGGGGATTTGATAACCACTTTATTCCATGCACTAGGGACTCGGGAAGGGACTGGGGCTGGGCTGGGGGCAGAGGGTACAATCCTAGACGCCGGGGGGTGGGGGGGTGGGGGCAGGGAGAAGGGACAGAAACCAGGGAAATATATATTTATATAGATACTCTAATATAAACCACATCTCACCCGCGCGCGGCGCCCGCGCGCCCCGCCGCCCTCCCCAACACCTCCTCACCCGGACGCCCGGGTCCCTCTGCTGCCCTCGGGCTGGAGTCTCTACCCCTCCTCCCAGCCCCCGCCCCCACCCCCCCTCCAAGCTCAGGGCCAAGGTCTCCAGAAAGGGGGCGGCGGGGGCGGCGGAGCCTTGGGCGCCCCGTCTTGTCTGTGAGGAGGCGGCGGCGGCGGCAGCAGTCCGGTGAGGGGGGCCGGCGCGCCGGAATCACCGGCTCGGGGAGAGCAGGGGGACGGGGACCGCGCACAGCGCGAGCTGGGGGGGCCCTTGTGAACTGGGGGGCGCTGGTGGAGCGCGGGGCCGGGCGCTGGGGCGGCGGGGTCCAGCGGTAGGCGCGGCGCGGGAGGCCTGGGCTCTCCCGGTTCCGGCCGGGGCGGCTTGGGGCGCAGATAACCGTGCAGCGCGGAGAAGAGCTGGGCGCGCGCGGCCGGGCTGGCGTCTTGCGCGAAGGCCGCCAAGCGGAGCAGGCACTCGCGGAATCCCGACAAGTAGCAGCTGGCGAGCGCCTCGGCGTCCTGGGCTGGGGATCGGGGAACCCCTGAAGGTGCGGCCGGCGGTAGGACCGGCGGGCCGGGCAGGGGGTCCCATCGCGGGAGAGGGAAGGGGCGGGGCGCAGAGATACCGAAGCCGGACAGGCGCAGAGACAGAGACAGGAAGCCAGATGGACAGATAGAGGGAGAAAAGGAGGGAGACAGAGACAGACACGCGCGGGTGTTATTATTAACCTCGCCTTGGAGCAGAGCCTGCCACTCCCCAAGCCCACCGTCCTCCGCGGGGTCCTCCCCATCTACCCAGACCAGGGCCCCAGTGAAACCCCCCGCTCCCTCCCTCCGCTGCCCCACCCCCGCGCTGTACCCGGGGGCTCCACCCGGCTTCGTTCCCTCAAGTAGCCCACGGCGAACTCCAGTATCTCTGCTTTCTCCAGCTTCGGGTTCCGGAGGTTCTACAGATGGGAGGGGAGGGCGCAGAGACAGAAAGGGGTGGGGAGAGAGGGGGAAAGTGGCAGGGGGAAGAAGGGAGGGGGATGCGGGAGCTGGGGGTGCCCCTGGATCGCGTTTGCACGCGGACCGCAGAGTGCGCTACGGAACACCGAGTGGAGATGACCAAGAACGGTCCTGGCCCACCCTGAGACGAAACTGTCCAAACCGAGGGGATGAAACCAACCCATAGTGCAAGGAGGGGATTTGAACAGCAAACCTAGGGAGTGAAATTAACCACCCCGCTGCCTATCTTGGGGAGGGGTCGGAGGTTGGGGGGAGGAAGGAGAATTTACAGACCCAAAGATTGAAACCGACTGACCCTGGGAGTGAAATTTAGAGCCGGGTGTTGAAACTTACAGACCCAAGGGGTAGCGATGAAGATCGCGTTCTGAGAGCGGGAAAGGGGTCTGGGCTGGAATTCCAAGGTCCCTTGGGTCCAGGGTCTCCAAAGCAGCATATGTCCCTACCCAAGTGGGAAGCCCTGGGACGCGAGGACGGAATGCTTAGGGGCCGGGTGATGGCAGAAGAACTGACCTGGTCCCGGGTCCGCTCCAGCAGCAGCAGCCTCAGTTCTTCCAGGCTGCGGTTGATGCGGTCCCGGCGCCGCTTCTCCACGAGCGGCTTCAGCATCTGCGACCAGCAGGAAAGGGAGAGCGGGGCCGACCCGACCGAGACTCAGCGCGGCCGCGAGGGCGTCAGGATCCCCGCCGCTGGGATAAGCCGGCCTCCACCCCTTCCCCAAGACCCCAGAGAGCCTAGGGCCGGGCCCATTCGACCCCTCTCCAATCCCCCTCCCAACGCCCCTGGAGTGAATTTCTGTAGCTCGCCTCCTCTCTCTCCCGGGTCTTCTGCTTTCTCCTCTCTCACACTTGTCCTCCCTCCTCCCCTCTCTGTGTCTTTCTTCCTCCTCCTCCTACTTTCTCTCTACGTCTCCGTCTCGTGCAGTCTTTCTCTGTCTCAGTGGAGAACTTTGGGGGCCCTCTTTGCGCCCAGACGCGTGGGCCGCAAGGTGCCGGGCTGAGCTGGCGGCCCTGAGTGTAGAAATGGAGACACCCCGCGCGCCCGCGCCGCCTCCTATCCCTCTAACCCGTCTGTGCGGTCACCCTTCTCCACTGGTTCTGAAGTCTTCCACCCGGGCTCGGGCCTCTGGAACCTTCTCTTACAAGGCTGCATCGGGCCAGCGCCCTCTCACAGCCCGCGTGGAGCGAGTGCCCGTCCTCTCTGATTTTTGTTTCCACCTTCCTCCCTTAGCTCTGTGCTCCTCCTGCTTATTTTACTCAAATTTTGCCGCCGCCCACCCCAAGCCCTCGAAGGCACAAGGTGTCAACTGCCATCACCTACACCCAGACAGACCTCTGCCTCTGCTGCCCACCCAGATACAGCTCTGACGCTGATCCCTTCTCCATAGTTTGGCGCTTCCTCCCCAGCCCCTGGCTCCTCGGGTCCCCGCGCACCTCTCCCCACTTCCAGCCCCGCGTCTCCAGCCTCTTCCCTGACCCTCAGGGACCCTGTCCCCTCCTCAGTCCAGGGGCCTCTGCTCCCTCCCCGCCCTCCTCTCACCTTGGGGCCGTCCCTATTCTCGGCTCGATCCCGGGTGACCATCGCTCCTCCGGACCCTAGTGTGGACCGAGTCTCCGCTCTCCTTGAGTCTTATATCCCGCAGGCCCCCGAGTAGGGGGGAGGTTAGGACCCGGGCCCGCCCCTTCAGGATCCCACAGGACTCGACCCTGGGCACGAGGATGCCGGAAAGGGGAGGAGCACAAGGGGGAGGGGGAAAGGTGGAAATGGCCTGGGAGTGTGGGAAATGAGGGGCCGGTGCGGCACCCGCTGGTTTAAGGACCATAAGGCTGTATAACGAGGCGGGAACCTAGCTGAAGGGAAGTTATTAGAGGAAGAGGGAGTTGGAGTAATTTGGGGACAGAACTCAGGAAGGGAGTTCAGAGTTTCCCCACCCCACACCCATTCACTATTTCAGTTTTCTTGGGAGCTCACTGTACCCCCACTAACACTGAAACAAAAAGTTAGCACCCCTCAGCTCCTAGTCTGGATCCTATACACCTTTCCCCCAAATTCACCTCCTACTTGGGATAGTGAGTCACCTGAATGTGCTGGCTGGATCTGTCTAATTCACCAGGGACTTTGTCTGGAGGTGGAAGAAGCTCTGTGCGATCGAAGTCAGTCATATTTAGTTCCCCCAACGTCTATGCACTCATTGTGACCACTGGGCACCGGTCTAGGCTGGGACCCTTCATGCTGAGATATAGGCTGGAGGCCTGGTTTATCCCTGCAAGTTTCAGTGGAAAAGAGGATGTGTTGTCAAGTAGCTATTTTGTAAGAACGGTGAAGTAGGTGCTCAGGGAAAGGGTCATCATGAGGGATGGCTAGACTGGGGCAGGAGGAAGCCTCATGGAAGAGGTAGGGAGGCTTTGAAGCACCGGTGGAAAGATCTTTCCAGGTAGAAGTATTTGATTAAAAACTAATCATAGGAGATTCAGGCCCAGGGCTGCCACACCTGACACAAGTGTGCTCCGGGGTTCTTCGGCCCTCCAGACCCCTCATGATTATAGGGGAGCAAAGAGCAGGTAGTTTTCTTTAAAAGATAAAAAAGGGAACAAAAAAAGGGATCAACACCCACCTCAAACCAAGAACATGACGCTCTGCGGAATGATGCCTGAGACTTGGAGACTTCAGGACAAAGTGCCTGAGAAGATAAAATCAGAGATTTAACGGGACAGCAAGAATGCCAGGGACGGACACAAAACAGGGTTGCAGACCGAGTCAGAAGACAGCTTCGTAGTCAGAGACCGATGGGGCTCCTGCGAGCCCTCGCAGCTCCGGTCCACAACTTGGTTTTTTCACGGAGCCTGCCTTGGCAAAGTCCGAGATAGAGGAGGGCAGATCTTGGGGAGGGCGCTCCCATTTGCAGTCAGGAAGCCCAGCACATGCCACCTCCCGCTACCTGAGCCAAATGGGAGCGCAGATGTATGGCCTTAGAAGCCCCCCTGCCCCCCTCCTTGGGAACCTGGGCTCGGGCTGAGTTTTTGTCACCTGCACGCGAGGCTCGGGGCCCCGGGCAGTTCGCACCCGGGTGTGGGGCCGCCCCTGGCCATATGGGGCGACTTTATGGCCGGGTGACCGGATCCAGGCGGAAGGGAGGATGGCTCGGGGCTCCACCCACGTCTACTATTGGGACTGTTCCTCTGTCCTGCCCCTAGCTAGAAAGCCACTGGGAGATGGTCGTCACGATGCTTTACAAGATGAGACAGATCCACCAGATGCCGAAGCACGCTTGCATTGGTGGTTCAGTGGTAGAATTCTCGCCTGCCACGCGGGAGGCCCGGGTTCGATTCCCGGCCAATGCATCAACTATTTTTCTTCTTTCCCCCAAAGATGTCTGTATTTCTTGTGTAAGATTTATACCAAATATTAATATTTAACTCTTTTACTCTGTGTGAAAGTATGAGGCTTTGGGTCGAGACCCTGATTCCGAACGTCCTCACACTCCCATCCTCCCAGCCTGGGGTCTGGCTGTCCACACCCCTCCTTCTACCCGCCTCCCCGCCCGCACCTCCGCAGGCGTGACTCTGAGAAAGGACCGCGCGCTGGGATCCCTGCCCCGGGGGTCCTTTCAGCCCTCCGCGGGGGAGGCGCGAGGTCTTCCCTGCCCTCAAGCTCTAAGACCCTGGCTTTTCTTTCCTTTCCTCTTCCTCGCTCTTTCTCTTATTTTCTGTCCTCTGGAACCAGGTTTCTTTTTCTAAGTCCTCGGTCACGGCCTTTTTTTGTCCCGCCGTCTTTCAGCGTCTCATTCTCCGTCTTTTTCACATTCTTTCCAGGTCTTCTGACTTCTGCGCTGGGTCTCTCTGGGTCTTGCGTGGTTTCTGCATGTCTGGCTCCGGGTCTCCCGGGTCTCTGGGATGGTTCCCTCCAGGACTCCGTGGCCGCCCGGCCCTCTGCGCTCCCACGCTCCGGCCATCCCCTGGGAAGCTCGCTCACACCTCCAGGTTCCTGCCACTCCCCGCCCGCCCCTTCCCGGCCGCTTTGATCCCGCACGCGTCGGGTCAGCAGGTGGCCGGGCTCCCGCCAACTGCCGCGGCCACTTGTGAGTAAGGGCAGGGGGCCGGGTCCCTCGGGCTCCGGCGCTGGTTTTCCACCGGCTTCCCCCGCCCTCGGCCTCCGCGCCCCTCCTCCGGACACGGGCTCAGGCTGCTGCGGGCCCGCGTCTCTGGACCACTGCATCTGGGGTCTGCATCTTGTCTGTCTTGGTCCCTCTCTCAGGAACTCGCCCGGAGCCCGTGTCTCTGTCTCTGGATCCTGACTCCTGTCTCTTTCAACTTCATCTGGGCCAGGCTCAGAAGTCTTTCTTTTCCGTCTCTGGATTGTGTGAGCGACTGGGAATGCTCTCTTCTCAATTCTAAGCCGTGACAGTGGCCCTAGAAGGAAACTCTACAACCGTCTGGGCATTTGTATGTCTATGTGAGCAGCCCCTGTACTCAATCACGAAGCCGCTATTTCTGGCGGGCCTCTTGTGCACCAAGTGTTGTTAGGCATTGAGGGTACCTTGGATCTGGACTCTCCTGCTACTTACATTATGGTGGGGGGGGGGGGGACAGAAAAGGACTAAGAAAACAGAAAGTGATATAAGATGGCTATGAGGGGTAGGGGAGGGGCTGCCAGTCATGGCAATGACTTGAGAGTGCAGAGCTAGTTTACTCTGGTGATCACGTAATAGGGAACCTTTTGTGTTCTATGACAACTTAATCACTAAAGGGATGTTGCCTATAAGCTTAAGTTACACATAATGGCCGATCTTTGGGAGCCCTGCCTCCCAGGTAATGAGCATTAAGTTAAAATACCTTTGTTTAGCTCAAAGGTATTTGAGGAAACATCCTGACCTGGCCTGCCTGTCAGCACCTGAAGGAAGAAATCAACACAGTTCTGACCAGAACCAAGAAATGTTTAACGTTATTTCTTCCCTTTTTTGGTATACAAGAAGCCTGAATTCTGACTCAGGCCAGATGGTTCTTTGAAACAGGAGTCCACCATCTCCTTGGTCTGCTGGCTCTCCAAGCAAAGTAGTCATTCCTCGCCCCCTAATAACTGTCTCTCATTTTATCAGCTTGTAGCTACAAGCAGTGGGAGCTTCGACTTGGTAAGCTAGTCAAGAACCTTGCTGATCATGGCCACCTGGGCCTGGTTGGGGAATCCTCCAGTAAGCTGCCAGGACCGCTTGTCTGGAGGATCTGCCCTTCAGAATTCCCTGGAACAGCACAGAGTGGGCCAGTGACTTGACAGCTGGATGGACATTTGAGAGCTAGCAGGCTCTTATTGTTGGGTAAGTCACTCTGGTGTCTACAGCCAGAAACCTTATTTCCTCTTTCTTTGGGACTTTTTCTCTGGAATACGCCAAATTTGTTTTGTATTTGAGTAAGTACCTTATTGGAGAGAGGCAAGCGTTGTTGAACTTTTACCTGGTTTGTGAACTGGTTCCTTAGTTTCTTTGGATGCTAGCATTTTTGTGTGCCATTTGTGGGGGTTTTTTGTCTTGTATTTCTGTATTTTAAAATGGGAGAAGGGACTTCTTGGTAGTCCAATGGTTAAGAATCTGCCTTGCAACTCAGGGGACACGGGTTTGATCCCTGGTCAGGGCGACTTGGCAGCAGCAGCAGCAGGGAGCTAGGATCCTACATGACTTGGAGCAACTAAGCCCAATGGCACATCACAACTACTGAAGCCTGTATGCTGCATGAGTCTTAGTTGAAACCAAGTGAATAAAATAAACAATTTTAAAAACATAAAAATAAATAAAATAGGGAATGTTTCAACTATCCCTAAAGAAAGTCCTCTGATGTACATTTTGGATAAATGATCTGATTAGAGCTGAGAACTGAGAACTCATGAGTGTGAAGAATATATTTTACTGAAGCAATGCATGGCCACAGTTCCTGTTAGGATCTCTAAAAGGGATTTAGGCACAGTTATCTTGGGCCCCTGTGCACCAAGTACTACTACCCTTGCTGTGTTAATTATGTCATCTGCAGTCTCCTGTGTCATTGGTATATGTAAAACCCCAAGACCGAACTTGAGGGTCTATTTAGGATTTTCTGTTGTCCTTTGGGTTTTACATTTCATTTTGTTTGGTACTGTTTCTCCATTTACAACCAAATTAATTTTGTGATATTTAAAGCTTTTTACTGATGTCAAATGGAAGAAAATAACAATAGGGGGGAAAAAATCTGTAGAACACTCCCAGAGAGAAGAGAAAGATTCCATGGGGTTCCTAAAATCAGCAAAAGCCCCATCCCAGAATTCAGCCCAGTTGGTTGATGCCAAAGCAACAAGGCATCCTTTGGATAGTTAGAAATGATCAATTGCTATTTATGCTTTTATGGTGGCTATTCTGGGAAGAAGTAGGGAAGAATGACGAAATCCTTTATGTGTAAGCATTTGTGCTATTATATCAGGGAAAATATGAAAAGGAAGGGAATGAGAGTGAGAGTATGTTGCTTCAAACCTTATCTCCTAAAGCCAAGCAAGCTGTCTTAGCCACTCCAGGTGTTATACCAAAAAATCCACTCATTTTACCACCTACTGTTCCTACCTAGCCCCAATTCCTGACTGGGGCTCAGGACTTCCCCTCCTTATAGGGATCAATTAGGAAATCCTGTGTCTGCAACCCACTCCAGTATTCTTGCCTGGAGAATACAATGGACAGAGGAAACTGGCAGGCTGCAGTCCATAAGATCACACAGAGTCAGACACAGCTGAAGTGACCTAGCACACACGCAGGCACGTGTTAGTTTCTGGGGCACAGGGACTTGGTCTGGTAATATAAGACCCAACAGAGCACCCAGTTTGGGCCAGAAGCCACCCCTGGGGCAGGACGATTTCTCTTAGGTTATCTCATAGCGGGCCTGCAAATGACCAGCTGGCTGGGCTTCTCAGACTTGTTTAATTGGAAAGATGGAAACCCTCCTTTATAGGGAGGATCCTCTATACCTGAAGCACACTTGACCCCTGAACCAAACTGGAACCCCAGTGAGAGGAGAAGGGCCTCATGAGAACACCACTTATTAGTGCATCTGGACAGGGCCTTGCAAAGGGGAACCAAAGAAAAGAGTCTGGACAAAATTCAAGAAATTCAGCAAAACAAACGAAACCCTTTCTGAATTTTTGGAAAGGATTTATCAGGCCTACAAACATCAAACTCGGCAGATCCCAAGGCCCCTGAAAATATTAGAATGGTAAAGTGCCTTGGATATTAGGAGAAAGCTGCAGAGATGAGATGGGGCATTTGAAATGAACCCTTCTCAACTGATAGATGTTTATTTTACACTGTTTAACAAGGAGTGCATGCTTCAGCAGCACATACACTAAAATTGGAATGATATAGATAATATTAGCATGGCCCCTGTGCAAAAGGATGACAGGCAAATTCAATGAATTCTTTTTACTATACTTCAATAATTTTTTTCTTTTTTAAGAAAAGGATAAACTAGGACTTCCCTGGTGGTCCAGTGGCTAAGATTCCTCGTTCTCAGTGCAGGCAACCCGGGTTCAATTCATAGTCAGGGAGCTAGATCCCACAAGCCACAACTAAAGATAGCTCGTGCCACAACGAAGACCTGGTGCAGCCAAATAAACAAATTATTTTTAAAAAATAATGAATCAAGCAAGCTCATTGCTGGAGGGGAGAGTGCTGCAGCTCCTTTGAGGAGAAAGAGGGTATGAAATGTTCATTTTGGAGAATAGGAAAGCAAACCTTCTAGGATAGAATAGGATTTCTAGGTAGGTTGCAAGTCCATTTGAAATGTGCCATCAAAAATTACAGTTTCAAAGGTGAATTCACCGTGAAGCCAATGAAATGTACACTTTAGGGCCCCTCACTTAAACACACCTCTGTGAGGGTCCTAGCAACAGGCTCACATGACCATATGCTTCTATAAAATTTGCCAAGATAGATATTTTAACTGCAAATGGTAAAGATCACTGTCTGTTTTCACTCCAACTTCCCCTGTCACACAGTCCCCACTTGTTGAAGTGGCTGTGGACATCTGGGGATATGTGAATTGCTAATTCGGTTCCCAGTCACTTCCACACAAAGTTAGCCCAGCCATCCTGGTGTGGGAATGGCTTCCAAGGAAACTCCTGTCACCTGTGCCCACTCACTAGGCTTCCTGTCTTGAAAGTGCAAAGCCAGGGAGCACAGGTGATATGAATGATCCAGGGGCTCTTGTTAACTATAAGTACATGGGTGGTAGAGGAAAAATGAGATTTGAAATATACAAAGTCAGTAGCCAATCTGTTGAGAGTATTAGAGGTGTAGGCAGGCAATTAGTTAATACCAGTAAGTTGTTTTTTCTGATCTTTGTTTCACTGTAAATATTACTTTTTGTAACTAGTTCAACATTATTTTCTTAAAAAGCTCTCACCCCTGCCCCAAATAATCATATACACTTCAGGCTGGTTGTGAGACCAGTTGGCCTGGTTGAGTGATTGTTCTCCAGCCATTCCTCCTGGATAGATGTGGCTGTGAGGGCATTCCCAAGGGCATTTCCAGAGTCTAAGGGGATGGGATGGGGGTCTGTGGATGACACACCTCCATGTCAGTGCAGGCCTGTGTGCATGTCGTTTGTGGTTGTGTCTATGTATGAACATAGTGTGTGTGTGAGTGTCTGGGCCTCCAGCCTCTTCCTGGCCGCCGGCTTAACACCGGGCAGCATCTGGGCTTGGGGGAGGGGAGCTCGTGTCTCCCACGCGCTGGGGCCCTAGGGTGGCGGAGGCGGAGACAGCACAGCTGGCCTAGTGTGGCGCTTCCCCTCCCCCGCTGTGACGTCTTCCCAGGCCTGGGATCCGAGGCTCAGCTCCTCCCCCTTTGTTCTTCAAAGAGCAGGCTGGCTTCCTGGGACCCCCTGGGTCCTGGGAAGGCGGGGGCGGGGGGTCAGTTCCTGGAGGATTGAGACCTGGGGGTTGGGGGTGGGGAAATAGGAGGCCCAGGCCCCTGGGCCAAGGGAAGAATCAGGATAGAAGACCTCTGTGGAGCCCCAAACAAACCAGGCAATAATCCCTGCCCTTCTGGGGCACAGGTTCTTGTGGGAAAAACAGTCAAAGGTACGTTATACTAAATTTATCATTTGTCAGTTGGTGATAAGAGCTAAAGAGCAAAGTGAAGCAAGAAAGCAGAGTGGAGATTGGGAATTGTGACTTTAAGGCTAAGATCAGGGAAGGACTCACTGAGAAGGTGAAATATAAAGCTGCTGCTGCTGCTAAGTCCCTTCAGTCGTGTCCGACTCTGTGCAACCCCATAGACGGCAGCCCACCAGGGTCCGCCATCCCTGGGATTCTCCAGGCAAGAACACTGGAGTGGGTTGCCATTTCCTTCTCCAATGCATGAAAGTGAAAAGTGGAAGGGAAGTCGCTCAGTCGTGTCCGACTCTTAGTGACCCCGTGGACTGCAGCCTACCAGGCTCCTCCATCCATGGGATTTTCCAGGCAAGAGTACTGGAGTGGGTTGCCATTGCCTTCTCCAGAAATATAAAGAGGTGAAGCCAAAAAAAAACACGTTGCTTTCCAAATACGAAAAAAAAAAAAAAAGGTTGCTTTTCAGATACAAAAAATAAAAAATAAAGAGGTGAGGCCACGTGCTACAGGGCCACCTGAGGGAAGAGCATTCCAGTCAGATGGACAGGCTGACTAGGACAACCTGCCAGGCTTATCAAAGGAACAGAGAGCAGCAGGGGGCAGAGTGGTGTTGTCTGGAGTGGAGGTAGCAAGTGCAGGAGTTGTAGGAGGTCAGATCAGAGCCACAAAGTGGGAGGCTGATTATGTAGAACCTTCTAGGCCATTGCAAGTACTTTGTCATGTCAATATAATATGAAGCCATTGGAGGACTTTTCCCCCCCTTTTTTGTTTTGTTTTTGGAATTTTTAATTTTTATATAATTTCAAACTTTCAGAAAAATTACAAAAATAGTACAAGGATTATACATGAACTATACTTCAATTTTAAAAAATAGAATAATACAAGGTACTCTTGTATATGCTTTTCCCATGTCTATTAATTGTTTACATTTGTTTCATTTGCTTTATCATTTCCCTCCAAATATAATATAGGTATAAAATATTTGTTTTCTGAATCCTTTGGGGGTAAATCGAAAACATCAAGTCCTTTTGCTTGTTGTTACTCAGTATGTTTTCTGAGGACAAGGACATTCGTGGTATAATAGTACAACTATCAATATCAGAATAGTAAAATAAATATAATACTATTATTTAATGCCAGTCCATACTTAAATTTCCTCAAGTGTTTCAGTGGTATCCTTTATACCTCCTTTTTCCCAATCCAGGATCCCACCCTGCATTTAGTTGTTATGGCTCTTCAGTTTCACTTAATCCAGAAAATTCTTGATCTTAAGTTTTTTAGTACAATCCTGGAATTCTTTAAAAATTTTATTAAAGTATAATTGATCTACAATGTTGTGTTAATTTCTGCTCTACATCAAACTGTCTCAGTTATACATATACTTTTTTTTCATATTCTTTTCCATTATCATTTATCACAGGATATTGAATGTAGTTCTGTGCTGTTACAGTAGGACCTTGCTGTTAATCCATCCTACATATAATAGTTTGCATCTACTAATCCCAAAGTTCCCATCCTTCCCTCCCCACTCTTCCTCCCCCTTGGCAACCAAGTCTGTTTTCTCTGTCTGTGAGTTTCTGTTTCGTAGGTATGTTCATTTGCATTGTATTTTAGATTCCACATATAAGTGATATCATGTGGTATTACTATTTGTCTTTCTATTTCTGACTTACTTGACTTAGTATGATAACCAGTAGGTCCATCCATGTTGCTGCAAGTGGCATTATTTCCTTGTTTTTGATGGCTGAGTAATATCCCATTGTATATATACACATTTTCATTATCCATTCATCTATTGATAGACATTTTTGTTGTTTCCATGTCCTGGCTATTGCAAGTAGTGTTGCTATGAACATAGAGGAGCATGTATATTTTCAAATTATAGTTTTCTCCGGATAAATGCCCAGGATTGGGATTGTAGGTAGCTCTATTTTTAGTTTTTAAAGGAACCTTTATACTCTTCTCCATAGTGGCTGTACCAATTGACATTTCCACCAGCAGTGTAGGAAGGTTACTTTTTCTTCCCACTCTCTTCAGCATTTATTATTTGTCGACATTTTGTTGATGGCCATTCTGACCAGAGTGAGGAGATACCTCATTATCATTTTGATTTGCATGTCTCTAATAATTTGTGATATTGAGCATTTTTTCATGTGCCTGTTGGCCATCTGTATGTCTTCTCTGGAGAAATGCCTGTGTAGATCTTCTACCCATTTTTTGCTTGTTTTTTTTTTTTTTTTTTTTTTTTTTTTTTAATACTGAACCATATGAGCTATTTGTATATTTTGGAAATCAGTCCCTTGTTGGTTGCATCCTTTGCAGATATTTGTCCTGTTCTGTAGGCTGTCTTTTTGTTCATGGTTTCCTGTGCTGTGCAAAAGCTTTTAATTAGGTCCTGTTTGTTTGTTTTTGTTTTTATTTCCATTACTCTAGGAGATGAATCCAAAAAGATACTGCTGCCATTTATGTCAAAGAATGTTCTGCCTATGTTTTCCTCTAGGAGTCTAGAGTCTCTGTCCTTACATTTAGGTCTTTAATCTATTTTGAGTTTATTTTTGTAGATGGTGTTAGAGAATGTTCTAATTTCATTATTTTACATGTAGCTGTCCAGTTTTCCCAGCACCATTTGTTGAAGAGACTATCTTTTTTTTCCATTGTGTATTCTTGCCTCCTTTGTTGTAGATTAATTGACATAGGTGGGTGGGTTTATTTCTGGGCTTTCTATCCTGTTCTGTTGATCTATCTGTTGGTTTTTGTGTCAGTGCCATATTGTTTTAATTACCGAATGCCTTTTTAACACAGTGACATGGGAAGTAGAGCAGAAGGAGGATGATGGATTCCTGAGAAGAGTCAGAGGGTGAATGGACAGGGAAATACGATATGATTGCTAATACCACTGAGAAACCACCTGAGTTTGGAGTTACGAATTCAAATTGGCAGTTAACAGGTTTTTGCAGGACAGAACCTTTGGAGAAGTAGAAGCAGTAGTCTGAGGCCCGCAAGAGAGCGCTCGCGGGCAGATCCTGGAATCCCCTAGAGGCTCAGAATAAAAGTGGAATGAGCACTAGAAAAATTGCTTCCTTCACCGGAGATGGCAGTAATTAATATCTGTCCCCAAAAGTATCAGCGCTGTGAGCAGGATTCGAACCTGCGCGGGGAGACCCCATTGGATTTCGAGTCCAACGCCTTAACCACTCGGCCATCACAGCCGCGTGCGGCCCTGGGCCTGCGCAACTATAGCTGCCTATCAACACGCCCGTCTCCAGCAAGCACCGCCTCACTGTCTTGTATGTCAGTGCGCATGCGCCTGTGAGGCAACGGAAAAGGGAGCCTTCCGGTCTTTCCTCCCTACCCCGAGACACCATGCAAAACGGGCCCAAATCTGACTCAACATTCGCATATCCTTGTAGGCAGAGGGAGGCCGCTAAACCATGGTTCATGAAAGCTGGAGTTAGCCTCCATATTTGCACTAAAAGTGCATAGGGATGGAAACTCAAATGGCAACGAACTGGCTAGGTAAGAAGAAGAATCTTTGGGAAGCTGGGGTAGGCAGAGACGGCGTGGGTGGAGAGGAGTCCCTTAGGAAGTCTGGAAACGTGTTCCCTTCGCAGCAATAATATACTATAGTCAATTGCCCCAGGCACCGCTGGGATTCGAACCCAGGATCTCCTGTTTACTAGACAGGCGCTTTAACCAGCTAAGCCACGGCGCCGATGAAGAGTTGGTTGCTTCTAGATATAGATCAGCTGTTCATGAGGGGTCACTAAACGAGAAATGACCAGAACAAAGGTTGCCATCACTCTCCCATCACTTATCCTTCTCAAGGTTCCCCCCTTTCCAAGTTCTGAGCCAGAGCGTTAACACTGCACCAGCTTCCCTTCTCCCACACCGTTGGGAACCAACTCGACTATGAATGACTGCAGGACTCCGTGTCTTAGCCACTTAGACCTGCCTTCTCATTGGGAAAGGGTGTGGGGAGAGGAGGTATGTGGGTCCTCAGGAGAGGGAATAACTCATTCTCACTACTACTTTCCAGGAAGGGGGGGCACACCTCCCCACAAAGAGCCCCCCCCCCGGGGGGGGCAATCCAACCCCCAAACTTCATTCCACAAAGACCTGGTATTTTTTTCCTTTTTGTATTAAAAATAACAGACACGATATCAAAAACACAAATGCCATCGGTAGAGGGTACAGCTGAGAACACCTGGGTCCCACCTGAGGGGCAGCACCAGGGACTCCATGGTCCACCAACCTCCCCCACCCTGGAGCAGCTAGGGGTTTGGACCGCAGGGTCCTGCTTGGGCCTCACACCCTCCTCCTGCCCTCATGTGGGGAGGAGGTGGGGGAGAGAGCTGACTCCCCCAATAAATAAATGCAGCCCCAATCCCCAGGGACAGGGACTCCGGCTCAGCTGGGACTTGGAGAAACCACTTCAGCAGCTTGTCAGCAACCTTGTCCAGGAAAAGGAATGACTCCTCACCGGGGATGTGATGGGAGGCTTCTCTGGGCTGGGCTGGGCTGAAGAATGCCACCCTCTGTTCCCAAAGAGGCCAGAGGCAGCCCCTGGGTCTTGGGCTGGTGACAGGGGCCCCGCCCCCTACAGCAGGAGAAGCTGGGGCAGTTCTCTATTGATTGGTCCAGCCACATCTGAGTTCTGAGAGTTGGGGCATGAGAGAAGGAAGCTTCTCATGCACACCTGGAAGTGGCCCAAAATGGGGTCTAGCTGGTGCCATTTTCTGTGGCAGGTAAGGCTGGACTGCGTGAGCTCCCACCTCGCTCCTCCTTTTCCATGGCCAGGTCCTGAGAGCTCGAGACCCTGGCCCCAGCTTGGGCCTGGGCCTCATCGCTGCCCTCACCCTCACCACCACCGCCACCACCCTCGCCTCCGCCCTCCTCCATGGGCTCCAGCCCCAGTCCATCCACTTCTGAGAAGAGAGGGTCATCAGGATGGCCAGGCTCTTGGGTGCTGCTACCGCAGTCCACACAGGCCTTGGAAGAAGAAAGGGTATGGGTGAGTCAGGCAGGTTCTCAGTGCTGACCTGCCACCCCAGCTCCCCTTGTCCCCAAGCCCCAGAGTACTTTCCAAAATGTATGCCCAGGAAATATTAATTCAGGCAGATGCACATGGGGTCAACAAGATTGGAAAATGCGTCGCATCCTATCTCTGGACCCCATTGCGGGACAGCCACAATGTATATTAGTACAGGACTGGCCCAGAAAAAGTCCACAAAACTCACATGGTTTAACACTAAATAACCCAGCAGCAAGCTCAGTGGAATTAACATCCTTCAGAATTAATGATCCAAAAGGAACAGTGAGGGGATCAGCCCTCAGCCTCTGTCCTTTCAACTTGATCTCAATTCTTTCTTCACCCTCCTGGCCCAGACTTCTCCTCTCACCATCACATCAAGGGCCCGAGGCAGTTGACCTTTCCGGACCCAGGAGTGCACAGCACCCAGTTCCCTCTGCTGGTCCTCCGAGAACCGAGGCTGCTGCTTCTGCATGGCCCGGAGCCGCTCCCGGTCCTGCTTCAGCACAGAGGCCATGTCCCTGCTCCGGGAAGAGGTTCAGGAAGCAGAGAATGGGAGCTGGGGCCAGGGCCCATGAGGAGGCTGGCACTTTTCTTCTATCGCAGCTCCCCACTCGGCGCCTCATGCTTCTCCCCAGAACCATGTTCTGAGAGTTCAGGCCTTCCCAAGACCAGGAAAGCTGCTCTCAGCCTGACTACTGCTGGGGCTCCAAGGGGCAGGAAACAGAACAGGAATGCCCCAGGGCAGAGCCAGGCCCAGAAAGAAAACCCCAAGTTAGCTAAGGAGTGAGGGGGGGGCAGCCTCCCCACTCCTCTGAAAGAGAGGCAAAGAGTGAGTGCTCCCAAAGTCCTCACCTGGAGGGCACCTGATAAGTCATCATGACACGCTGGTCAGCGTTGGCCATGAGCAGCCAGATGGGATCCTGGAGCACGTACTTAATGACTTGGTCCCCAGGCTCAGCTCTGGCCTGGGCAGTCCCAGGCTCAGCCTCTGAAGAATCGATGCTGCCAAAGTACTTGCTCGTGTGGCTGCTCTGACTGCTGCCTGTAGAGTGAGAGGCGGGCAGCCAACAGAGTCAGGCCAGCAGATGCTCCACCAGGCCTCACTCAAGGTCGCAGGTCCAGCCCACTGGCCTTAGAAAGCAGGGCGTGGACCCAGGCCACTCAGCCAAGGTGGGGCCTGGCTTCCCAACTCCCCAGACACTGACCTACCCTGGAAAGTATTGGGAGGGGGCACTCACGCGTGATGCTGGCAGAAGTGCTGCCCCCCTCATGGGAGCCTGAACCGGAGCCCAAGGAGCCCGAGGCAGCAGAGCCCGTGCCAGATCGAGAGTCCTCTTGTAGCAGCAACTCCAGCAGGTCACTGGAGCCCGAGAGAGCGTCCTGGTTGGAGGACTCAGTTACCTCCACCTGGGGGAGGGGAGGCGAGGGGGACAGGGAGGGATTAAGGAATCAACACCTAGGGTTCCCTTCTACTGCTGCCACTCGTTGGGGGCACACCCAGCCCAAGTGGTCTCTTCCCACTCCACGACAGTGGGCCCAGGCTGAGTGAGAGGAGAGCTGGCGAAGAGGAGGGACGTGATGCTGGACCCCTTCCAAGTGGCAGACGCACTCTCAGAAGTTTATGGGGATGTCCTCGCCACCTGTCAGACAGACAGGACTGTCCCCACTTCACAGATGAGGCAGCTGATTTCTGCCTTGTTCAGAAACTCAGCTGGGGTCTCCCACTCCATGAACCCATCCTCTGGGGACAACCAGGAGGGCAGGAAGAAGCGTGAGAGGGGAGGACAGGGCGGTGGGGTTGGGGAGAGAGCCATGTGGGGGCCCTAAGAGGACGGGGCAGGGGGACCGGGTCAGAGCTCACCAGTCTGGCCTCTGGTTCGGCTGTCTCCTCGCTGGGAGGGGGATGCCCAGCACTGCTCCCAGAGCCCCCTGCCACTGCACCCCCCTCACCACGAGGGGGTTCCTCAAGCTGCAGCAGGTTTAGCTGGAGAGGGGAGCTGCATCTTGAGTTGAAGAGCGGAGAGTCAGGGCGGTGGGGAGGGCTGGGGGGCAGCAGGGGCAGGGATGGAGACGGGGAGCAGGAGGCAGGGGTAGAAGGCCCCTCAGCAGGTGTCTGGGGTGCCCCATAGGGATAGGTGGATGGGTTAGGGAACAGATAGTTAGGGAGCACCAAGGCCACCATTGGGGTCACCAGGGGGGCAGGGAAAGCTGCAGGAGGCACAGATGTGGCAGCAGGAGGGAGAGGCTGAGGGTCGCCTCTTGGGGGGAACACGGGGAGGGGATATGGCTGGACCACAGCTGGGAAGGGAGGAGTGGCTGGTGGCGGGGGCCAGGGGGCAGAGGGTGGCACAGGCGAGGACTGGGAGATGTAGCTGGGGGCTTCGGCCCGAGCTGTCTGGTGGTGACGTGAGCGCTTGGCTTTGGATCGGCAGTGGTGGCGGCGGCCGGGGGTGGAAGGGCTGTGGTGGCAGCCTGAAGGGAGAAACGAGGGTTAGCAAGGCCCTCAGCCTGGGGGTTAGGCCCCTGCCACCTCCACTGCCCTGCCAGTCTGACCAGGGAGAGAGTAGGTGAAGGACCTCTGGAGAGTTTGGCTCCCTGGCCCACACATAACAGAGGGGACCTGGGGAGGCGAGGAGCCTTCAGGGAAGAATCAAGGCGACAGGGGAGGATTTATAGACAAAGGAGCCAGGGAAAGGAAAGGTTACATTAGGGGTCGTGCTGGGGGTGTGCAGAAGACAGAAGCATGCTGGTAGACAGGAGGAGGTATGGGAGGTCCATAGATGAGTGGGCAGGTGGCTCCGATCCCTCTGCCAAACTCCAGCAGGCACTGCCAGCCTGGGTGATCTTCCTGCCAGTCAGGCCGTGCTCTGCCTAGCTCACGACAGAGTGAAGAGGTGGGCAGGAAAACCCAGTCCTGAGTCCTACATCTGCCTTCAGGGAGCCTCCCACAGGCACCTGGAGGGCAGCCAGCTGCCCCGAAGTGCTGATCCTCTGCCCCCTGAAGTTGCCCCAGTCCTCCCAGCCAGTCTACACAGACCTCCCAATCAGCAACAATGGAGTACTGAGTGGGCACGCTTCCTGCCCCCACACTGGGCCTAGAGCGGCTTACCTGAAGCAGAGCGCCTCGGCCTGCCTCTGAGTGCAGCTCCCCAGGCTGCCCTCCTCGGGCGGCAGCCCAGACCCCCACCCTAGTGGGGAGGGGCTGGAGAGGGGCATGTCCCTGGGCAGGGCCCAAGTGGTGGAGGCGACAACAGCCTGGGTCCCTGGAGCAGAAGCCTCTCCCTCAAGAACTCCCTCCCCTGACATTCTGGTCCTCGACCAGGCAGTGGGCAGGCTCAGGGGCATCCCAGGTGGCTACCTCGCTCCCCAGGGGCCGAGGGGGCCATGGAGGAGCTGTCCAGTCCACGCAGCCTGCTGAAGTCACGGAAGCGGCTGAGGAAGGCCTGCTCCTCCTTCTGTGTGTGCAGGGACAGCACGGCCTTGGTCAGGCCCACTGGGCGGTAGGCGTCTGGGACCGGGTCAGGGGCTACCGTGGGGCTGGCAGCTGGGCTGGGAGCTGGACCAGGAGGCAGGCTGGGCAGGTCCTCCATCATGATGATGTCTGAGGAGGATGAGAGGAGGGAAAGGTCAGGAGCACCTCATGATTAGCACACCTGCACCAACCCCTCCACATCCAACAGCTTAACCAAACCCCCGGCCTCCACCCCACGGTCAAGCCTGGGCCTCTCCTGCAACTCCTGGCCACCTCCCCCCGGCTCTGAGGAGCTCCATGCAAAGCTGTCTCAGGGTAAGAAAGGACACTCGGTCCCCTCCAGGGGCCTTACCCAAGGATGACACCCCCATGACCCTCCTTGGAAGGGAAGCCCACCCCCACTCTTTCCTCACGCATTTTCCAGGTCAATGCCCAAAGACCCTTCAAGGGTTTTTCAACAGTCCTTGCCTTCAGACCCTCTGTGGGCAGCACCTTAGGTTGAACCCCACACCCCAGACTTTGTGTGTGAATTGACAGTAAGAACACAGGAAGCAAGGTGGGGGACAGACAAAGCGGTGAAGGCTGGCGGGCGAGCAGAGAGGGAGAAACGCTATGATGGAGGCTCCTTCTCTCCATTCGGGGCCAGAGGGCAGGAGAAGGCAAGGAAGGAGGGAGCTCTAGCTGAGGGACCAGATGGAGCCCCGGTCCCGCGCCCCCCAGCCACACCCGTACCCGACTCCGGGGGCTTCTTGTCTCCCACATGGACGATGGTGGAGCTGAAGCTACACTGACTGGTGACGGACACCACGCTCTCCGCCTTATTGGCCAGGGCGAGCGGGCTCAGGGCTCCTCCTCCCACCACCGGCTCCTTCAGAGGGGTGGCCCCCTCCCCAGGCAGCACTGCTGATGGATCTGTGCAGAGAGATGGTGCCAGTTACCACCCCGCCCCCCTGGGTGGCTGGGAAAGGAAAGCCTGGTGTGGAGGAGATGGATGGCACAGGGGAGGCTGGCAGGGGGACAGGACAGAGTGAGGTGGGGGCCCCAAAGACAGAAATGTAGAGGCACAGGGCCAGAGGACAGGGCGGTGGGAGCAGGGCAGGCCCAAGCCTTCACCTTTCTTGGTGCCCACAGAGACTGGGCCTGTCTGCTGCTTGTCGTCATCGGAGGCCGAAGAGGCAGTGCAGGAAGAGGAGGAGGCACATTTGCGCTTTGTGGTGCCGGGGAGGTTGCAGCTCTCCAGGTACCTGAGGAGGCACCAGAGGACATGAGGGCGGGGTCTGGGTGGGGCGGGGCCAGGGCCCCAAGCAGAGAAGGTGCCAGCATGGCCTGACCTGAGGATGCTGTCCAGGCAGTTGATCTGCTGGTAGGAGCAACCAGAGGCTTCTTTCCGCTCAGCCTCCTCAGCGGCCAAGGCCACTGGGGCCTGGATTGGAGCTGGGGCTGCCTCCAGGTCTGGGGATTGGCAGGGAAGGGTCTTGGCCTTGAATGTGCCAGCAGCTGGACCAAGGAGAGAGAAACTCCTCTGGGTTGGGCTGAAGGTCTGGGGACCCCCCAGGCCTCGCTCCCCACCCACACCCTCGCCAACTTACCAGGGATGCGGGGCCGGGGCAGAGGCCGGGCCCGGGACTCAATAAAAAGCTGCTGCCCCTGATGCTTCACCAGATGCACATCCTTACAGATCTGCTGGAAGGTCACCTGTGGGACAGGGCAGGGAGTGGGCAGCACTGGGGGGGCCTGGCCAGCCTCAGGAGCCCAGAGCGTAGTGCAAGAGAAAGACCCCAGTGGGGAGATCACGACAAGAGCAGAACGAGAAAGGAAAGGAGGTGGATGACGCTCCCCTGGGCCTGGCAGTGCTGACTCTGAGGACAAGAGGACAGGACAGGGGACTCAAGGGCCACTCACCGGGGCAGGAGGCCCAGGTCCCTCGGCATCACCCCCATTGCTGTCACTGGAGGAGCCAGGGCTGAGGAGAGGGCCGGAGGAAGGCATGGGGCCGACTCCACAGAAGCCAGTGGGGCTGGGGCTGTGCACAGGCTGAGGCAGGGAGAGTGACGATGGGTTAGACGGCCTGAGGCCCGCTCCGCCCCCTTGTCTCCCAAGCCCCTTCCCCTCAACCCTCACCTGTAACAGCAGCCGGTGGATCTGCTCCGAGAGCTCTTGGATGTCAGAGTCCAGGGACAGAGCGGGGCTGGGGGCCGGGGGAGTGAATACATCTTCATTCAGGGGCGCCCTGTAGGGTGTGGGAGGGGAGTTGAGCCCCGGTGCCTCCACGCTGGCCCGCCCTCCAGGGCATGATCCACTTACATGCCCACTTACGTGCGTACTTTGTGGCGGCCCAACACAAAGGCCACCTTGCGGCTCCAGGGGTGCACGAAGCCAGCCCAGCTGGTGTCCATGGTGACGTACTCCCCGTTACGGGCACAGAAGCGAATAGGTGAGTGGTCAAAAGGCTGGCCGGCCAGCTGCAGGACTGAAGGCCGTGGGAAACAAGGTGCAGGTCAGTGGGAGGAGAGCTAAGTGAGGTGGAATCCCCCCAACCTGAGATCAAGGCACTGAGAGACATAGTCACAGGGGCAGCCCTAAGGAAGCCCTGGAGACAGTTGGAAGTGTGATCAGGAAGAGAGGAACTCACTCTTCTTGTGAATGGCCAGCATGAGGGGTCGGTCCTCTGGATGCAGGAAGAGGAGCACTGGGGCCCCCAGGAGGTCCTGGGGGAGGTAGCCCAGCAGAGGGGCAGCCCTAAGAGGAGAAGGGGTGTCAGAGGGGGCAGAGCCTCGGCCCTGGCCACCTCCTTTTACTCCAGGTCCTGACCTCACCTCTCATCCACATCCTGGAAGAGGCAGCTGGGCGTGTGCCGTGTGGTGAAGATCCTCTTGTCAGGGGGGATCCGGGGAGCTGAGGCACAGGAGGCGTGGCCATTGGATCTCATGCAGAATGCTCCAGCTCCCAGGCCCTCCATGTGCTGCCTCAGGCCTAGGCTGGCTAGCAGATGATTCCCTCCACAGCTCTCCCCTGGGCCCCCTGGCCTCCAGAAACAGTCTGGACCATCTCTGTGCCCCATGCCAATAACGAAACTGAAAACCAAGGCACTTTTCTTTGCCTTCTCCTAGCTTGGAGCTCTTACCCAACTCAACCTCTAAAGGGGTGTTATTCAAACCCTCATCCCGTTTCAAAGTTGTTTCCCAGACTCCTGTTCTGCCTCACCCCCAGCCTAGAGAAGGCACCCTTCCTCCTACCCCAACCAGGTCAGGCCTGGGGCTGCTCACCTTCATAACCAGAGTGAATGCGCTCTGCAATGAGCAGGCAGCATGGCTGGGCAGGGGCCCCGTCGGAGACTCGGATCTTGGTCACATATGGGGTTAGGCGGAATGGCTGGTACCGAGGCCACGGATCCCGGTCAGGACCCCCTCTAGCAAGGAAGAGAAAGGGGCATTAGAGATGATCGGTGAAGAGCCACCCACCCTTCAGCTCAAGGTCATGGCTGACCCAGCAAAGAAGGGTGGAGGGATGGGAGATGGAAGGGGTCTGCTCCCACATCCCCCACCGACCTGATACGACAGAAGACAGACTTCTCCTGGGTGAAATCCTTGAGGCCTGAACCTGAGACAGACCAGGAGAGCAGTGAGTACGGCTCCCCATCCTCTCCCTGGGCTGAGAAGAACCCAGTGAGGAACAGCCTGGGTCCCCTGGCCCTTCACAGCAGTTGCTTTCAAGGACTGCTCATCTTCCCCCTGAGCACTTGGGGACCTCACCTGCAGAAGCCCCTGGGCCCCAAGTGGGCAGGCGGGATGGGGTGGTGGAACCGTAGAAGACGCCCACATCCTGGGGAGCCAAAAGCTCCGAGAAGCGGGCACCCCGGAACACGTCCCGCTTGCAGCGCAGCAGGACACCCGCCTGCTCGGAAATGTAGACGATGCGGCCTGTCAGGAAGGAGACGGCCACGGAGAAGGTGTCCTAGGCGAGAGAGTAAGGACAAGTGCAGGTTCAGGAGCTGTGGGAGTAGGGCTGGGGGCTCATCAGGGTGCAGGGGCAGGGCCACACCGACCTGGTTGCGGAGTGTGTACTCAGACGTGACGTGCTCCAGCTCCTCCAGAGTATAGGTGGACATGTCCATGGCACATGGTTCGCCCTCCTCCAGGCTCCACTGCTGGTAGAACTCCTGGTTGGCTGCAGAAGTGGGTGGTGGTTTAGTCCCTCAGTCACGTCCGACTCTTTGCCACCCCATGGACTGCAGCCCACCAGGCTCCTCGGTCCATGGGACTTCCCAGGCAAGAATACTGGAGTGGGTTGCCATTCCCTGCTCCAGGGGATCTTCCCAACCCAGGGATGGAACTCAGGTCTCCTGCATTGCAAGCAGATACTTTAATGATTAAGCTAGAAGGGAATCCCTGTGGGGTGTGGGCAGCAGCGCATTTAGTGAGGAGACAGACCCCCAGGGTCACCCAGAACCTGATGATTACCCTCCCAGGAGCACCACTTACCTTGCACCTGCTTGACACAGGCCAGTGCGTACTGCAGTGTGGCCAGAGTCCCGGAGCGGCCCTTGCCCCTGCGCTCCGGGGGCAGCCGAAGCTTGAGCTCTCGCAGTGCCATCATGAGTTCTTTCTGAGTCCTTGCCCGAGCTGACTGTTCACTGCTGCAGGGCCCACAAGGAGGGAGTGGGTACAGGCATTAGCCCCAGAGCCTGGCCCTCGGTCCCCTTGCCCCCGTCCTCTGGCCCTCTCCCCACGAACCTGCAGCCACTGGTAGAAGGGTTGTCTGGCTCAGAGCTGGCACTCAGGAGGCTGTAGGCAATGGAACTGCTGGGTGGGGATGGGCTCTGAGAGTTCGTGCTAAAGGAGAAGCAACAGGCCCACGATGAGGAGAAAGTGGCCCGCAGTTGGGGCCAGTCTCCCAGCTCAGATGGCTCCGGAGACCACTCCCAGAACCTGCCACACCCATCCAGACACACCTCTTGCTGCTCTCAGTGGTCTCCAGCAGGGCGGAGTCCTTGCCATTGCCGGAGGAGGAGCTGTGCGAACTCCGCTGAGATGCACCCCTGGACTCGGGTCCATTGGACTCATTGCCGCTGGAACCATTGCTGTTGGCATCCGTGTCATCAGCCAAGCTGGGGCCAGGACAAGGTCGGCGTTCTGGAGGCCCAGGGGATGGACCCCCTCCAGGACAAAAGGGTTCCCCTGGCCTGGGGTCCCCTCCCCCATCAGCCCCTTCTAGGGGGCCGCTCCTGCTCATGTCTGGGCCATGGGGAGGGCAGGAGAACAGGGAAGGTGGAGAGGCCACCACAGACGCTCAAGGGGGCCAGAAGGCCTGGCTAGAGGAGGGAGGTGGGAGATCCAAGCCTCAGAGGGCTGAGAAGTTTGACCACAGTCAGCACCTGAAGAGAGAGACCAAGGAGTAAAACCTGGGTTGTAACTTCACAACACCTGTCGGCTTCACTCGGACCCTCCCTTGCAGGCCCCCATACTCCTGGGACCCAGGTTTCCAACAGGCAGCCTGGGCAAGTTCTATTCCTGTCCCCTTAGCCGGGGCTGCAGGTGGATTTCCCCCCAACATCCCGTCAGTGTGGCCTGGGTTAGACAGAACCTGAGCGGTCGACTAGGACTACAGCTGTGAGCCACAGCTTGGATACCTCCCATCCCCAAATTCCCATCAGTGCACCCCCTCGGCCTGGGACATCAAGGCCTCAGAGCAGGGGTTGAGCCTGCCGCCTCCTATATTTAGGCCTCCGGGCTAATTTTACTCGGGGGCAGCGCCACCTCCGCCGCACATGCGCGCGGACGTGCGCGGCCCCACCACGCGCTTCCGCCGCCGTCGCGGTCGCCAGGGAAACCGACGTCAGCGGCTGAGCTCAGCGGTTGCTGGAGGGCCCACAAGAGGGCGGGAGGGGCGACCCCTCCCCCCTTTCTCGGCGGAAGCCAAGGGGAACGCCACCCTCCCACACTGGCAGGCGCAACGAGGGGTCGCCCACCTCTAATACATCCCAGGTTCCCGGAGGCCTTGGTGGCCATAGGAAGAGGGGCGGCCATCGGGGTTTCAGAGGCTGGCCTTGCTCCCCAGGGCAAAATACAACCACCGCCGCCCTCGGCGCAAAAGCCTCTGCCGGGCACTCGCCAGGATCCCAGTTATGCTGGTCAAGACAACACAGCCTTCCCTTCTCCGGCCCCGGCACCCTCTCCCGACCCACAGGACCGAAGCCGGCACCTGCCATTGTCAGGAACCCAGGAATCCTCTCTCCTCACTCCCCTACTTTTATGTACACTCACCACCCCACCCCCCTCAACACACACAACCATCCGAGGCAGACATACTCAGCTCTGACCAAGGGACATACAATAGCCAGCAGGTAGTTCTTCCCTTCTCCAACCACACCCCCAACCCCAGAGCATTTTCTGAGCTTCAGGAGAAAAGGGAAGGCTGTGGCCAACAGCAGGAACTAGCACCGGGAACGGGATGTTCCAGCTTGAACCGGGCTGACATCACGGCCGGCGCGAGGCCAGGGATTGGAGGAGGGAGCGCAGGGATAGCGTAAACCCCGAAGAGGTCCCGGTGCTGGGACAAAACCGGGGACCCCCGAGTGACAAAGGCAGCAGGGGAATGCCTGGTGAGGGTCGGGTGTGAAGTCGGGATGTCTGGGAGCCGGGAGAAAGCTTGAAGTAAGGTAAGCAATCAGGAGTGCGGACGCTCAGTACACGGTTCGAGGAATACCTACGTCCCCGGGGACAGAGAGGGGGTGGACAACCGCAAGCAAGACGGATTACTGGTGTGCCGTCTGAGCGCCCGGGCCAAAAGCGGTCCATCAGGCTGCAAGTGGCGGCAATCCGGTTCGAGGCCGAAGACTGGCCACGGTGGTGGCCGCGGAGATGCTTACCTGGCCGCGCGAGCGCCCTCCGGCCGCCTGCCTGCCGCCTGCCTGCCGCCTGCCTGCCGCCGTTGCAACCCGCAGCTGAGTGGAAGCTCAGCCTGGCCAGGAGGCGGGTTGCATAACGCCAGGCACTGCCCCTCATTGGCCTCCTGCCGGTGGAGCCGCAGGCCCCGCCCCCAATTGGCTGGGGATCTCGTCCCGGCGCCTGATTGGCTACTGGCCTCCACTGAGGTCAGGGCTGTGTCACACACACGGGCGCACGTGGATCTGGGTGCTGGCACTGGGCTGAAGGGCCCCAGACACCACAACCCAGCCAATGGGCGCAGAACGCCTTGCACAGTAAATAATGGAAGGGAGGGGAGGGGAGGTAAGCTGCCCCTATTCGGGGAAAATACCTTGGCCACAGTAAGTATTTAAGAGAGGTCTACTCCTTGAACTGATCTGCCCTGCACAACAGGACACCCTGGCCTCGCCAGAGGGTGGGCAGAAAGAATGCAGACCTTAGAAGGTGGGCCAAGCTGGATGAGATGACTGGTCCTTGGGAGAAGAGGGACAGACAGAAACCCAGCTTGGCCTTTCCTAGGTTCCCCTCCCCAGCCTTGTCGTCATCATAAAGCCATATCCACTCCCTTCCTCTGACACTTCAAATCCTGTGTACAGCTAGGAGGAGGGCAATTTGAGGAGGGGGTGGAGTGGGGCGATGGATGCCAAACAATGGAAGCTGCAGATAGAACCCAACAGAGGCTGTGAAGGGAAACAATGGCAGGTGCTTCCATGCCACTCTGAGCAACCTACGTGGTGACTAGTGCTTCTTTCCTGAGGATGCAGCCACCCACAGTTAGGGCTGGCCCTGAAGTGGGGGCCAGGAAGCCAGGGCTACAGGGCAACCAAGGGGGTGGCTGAGAGAAGAGACCTTATACACAAAAATGCGGGGTGGCAAGGCCTTCAAGTCCCCACCACTAGGAGATGACAAAACCAAGGACCTCATCATCTGTCTCCTTAACTGTATTTCCCAGCCCCCAGAAAAGAACCTAATACACAGTAGGGTGATTATAAACATGGTGACTTTGTTGTAAATATAGCTAGGGGAGGAGAAGGGACTTGGCAATAGAGAAGGGTCTGGAAATTATAATTTATTTTTAAGAGGCAAGGAGCAGAATCCTGAATCCTAATTTGGGGGAATAAAGTGCCAGTTTGAGCCGCAAAGAGCTGCAGTTACACAGACCCCCTCCGCATCCGCCCTCCCCCTGGCTTGCTCCTACAGCTCCTGGCATTGGCTTTCCCCCTCTCCCAGACTGTACACAGCTGCTGGCCCGGTCCCAAAGCCAGGGCGGGGAAATTGGAGGCCCAGGTTCTGCAAGAGACCTTTGCTCTTCCCTGAGGCCCCCTTCAGAGCCTGAGTCGCTTGTTACTATGGCAGCAGAAAGAGGGAGGAGGGATAGGGAGGAGAGTGGGTCTAGGATGAGGAAATCGAACTGGAAAAGAGCAAGTAGCCCAGGCTGGAGCCTGGATCTTGGGAGAGGAATAAAAGGGAGGAATGAGCAAGCCTGGCACCTCAAGACCAGAAGAACCAGGAAGAGGGAAATGGGGAGGACGTCACCACAACTTGCAAAAAAAAAAAAAACCCCCAAACCCTTAAGAATGTGAGAATAGTTCCCAACCACAGCATTCACATAAATCTTACACTCTATCACTGTTTTTTTGTCACTCCATAGCCAGAGCACTTTCCATATGTTATCTTCTTTAATCTTCAGCACAATCCTGTGAGATGGACATCACTATCCCCATTCCACAAGGACCAACTAAGCCTCAGAAATTACTAAACTTGCCTAAATTGCTTCATAATATGTTCTCAGGCTCTTAATAAATGGGGCCCAGGATTTAAACCTGAGCTTTGACAATGGTTCGTAATTCTGGCCTCACACCCTTCAGGAACCTGTTGAGGTGTTACCAGCTCTGGGAACCTGGGCCCCTCAAATACTCAGCCAATTCTAAGTTTGGTGCCTGAAACACAGACTCCATCCACCCCCTCCTCTCCCTTAGGACATTCAGTTGGCACTCTTCACACACTTCAAATCATCACAGTCCCAGTTTTCACATGCTCACAAAGTCCTTGAGAACACAGTAGCAGCCACCTGATTCCCTAGGAACCCCACTTCCTCAGTCTTCCACCTTATCGCAGGTCACTTAACCACAGGCCTGGCTGCTTGTACAGACAGATACACCCTGTAGGTGCCTCCTCACTCCAGGAACTCAGGAAGACATATGTACAGCCAATCTGCACAAGCCCATTCTCCCTCTCAGGATCTGACAGTTGCTACCTCAGGTTTACTCCCAAGAATGGCTCTGAGGCCCCACCCCTCCCTTTTACACATAAGAAAGATATCTAGCGCCGAGATTTGATTAGCTCAGGGTCATACACATCACCCCACCTGCAGCAACCCTTTGGTACCTCCCCACCTGCCCTACCAGGGCCTCTCTCCAGCCTCAGAACCCCTGCCTATTTCAAGTGCTTAAGGTACCTACCCAAACAGCAGTCACGCAATGGAACGCCCCTGACTGGCTCTCAGGTGTCCTGTCCCATAACTCCCTGGGGGCAGGGTTCTCAGCGCCCTCAGTTCGCTAACTTCCGAGACCCTCCCCGAGGCAATCAGGGGTCCAGGGACCCTAGAGCGTTGAGGGGTCAGATGTAAGGGACTCCCGCTCCCCTCTCTATAGAGTTGAGCTCGCAATCCCTATTCCCCCACAACCATCAGAGCTCACACCGCGGTGATCACGTCATTTGGAAGATCCCCGGAGAATCTCACGGACAGAGGAGCCTAGTGGGCTGCAGTCCACTGGGTCGCAGAGTCGGACCCTACTGAAGTGACTTAGCACGCACGGTTCACTGCACTGCACTAACAACCCTCCTTACAGAACACATCACCGTGGAAAAATCCATACCGACCGCCGCTCCTCACCCCCCACGCCGGAGCACTCACCGCTCGGCGCGCACGCCATCCAATTTCTTCCCAACTAGGATCAAGGGGACTTCGCTTCTCCAGGCCCGCCCGCCGACCAGGACACCACGCCCCTCAAGCTTATTGGCCTAAGAGCGCCGACCCATGCCCCGCGCCGCGTGCGGCCACTCAAGCCCAGCACTGCCACCATTGGTGCCGCCCGCCTCTGTCACCTTCTCATTGGCCAGTTTGCCAACCGGCAGTGACAGATCCACGTGCGGGAGGGGCCGCCCTAGCACGTTAATTGGAAGTCTGATCGAAAGCCACGCCTCCACCCACCTCCGAAGTCCTTATTGGCTGTGGCAGCATTGCCTCCCCCCACGACCTGCCTAGGATCGGTGACGCAAACGCCAGTCCAGCCCTTCAAATTTTCTCATAGGCTGAGGTGTCTCGGAGCTGTAGAGGACACGTGCGGGCGATCTCACGCGGCAACTTGTTTACCTAGAAGCTGGGGATTTTCCTTGACGACACTCTTCCCAAAGACTGTCCAGTCTGCGCATGCGCAGATGTCACCGGTGGTGGCTTCGATAGGGGCACTTAGTGAGCCGTCAGGCTCGTGACAAGAGCGCCCCCGCGCTGGGACTTCGGACCTGGGTTTCTGAAGCTCCCTGAACCTGAAAGGTGGGAGCATTAGGGTGAAGCTGTCTTCAGGTCTCAGTACCCTGTCATAATGATGACAATGATAGCCACCTTCCAGGTTATTTTTTGTAGGCCAGGAGGTGCACTGCTTACAAACTCGGAGAAGGCAGCTGACTTAACTTCCTACTGCCTCATAAATGAGACAGATTCAGAGAGGTTACATAATCGGTCCGGATTAACACGCTGGTCTCTAATGGGGTCAAGATTTGGTACCCTCGTTATCAGGTCCCTGATAAAGAAGGTGGGTCCTAAGGCCTGCGGTAATCCTAAACCTGTAAACTGCTCAGTAGATAAAGCACGAATAGGCCCTGAGCACTGTCTCAAAAATAGTAAGCCCTCAACAAGTGAACATTATGACTGTATACCTAATTGTAATAATCACCTGGCTCCTTTACAACTGCTGAATCAATCTCCAGGGAAGGAGCTTGAAAATCTATTTTAAAAAGCGTTCCTGGTAGTTCTTAGGAGCCCAGAAGTTGGGGAAACACTAGGTTTCCTGTGCTATTGAATCCTCATGCTGCAGGCCAGAAAAGTGGGCCCTCCAGAACTTACCCAGCACTCTCCACGTACTATTAAAGTGCCTGTGGGCAGGCAGGGACGCTAGGGTGCCACATCAAGAGTGTTATGGAGCTGGAAGTTAAAGGAGTTCAGTCTAGTGTCTAGGGTCACCAGTCCCACAACAGAGCACAGGAGCAGCAGGCCATCCAGCCACAAGAGTGCAGGAGTAGCAGGCCATCTAGTCAGCTCCACACCACACTTGGCTGGGTCTCCCTGAGCCGTTTTTGTTCAGTATTTATGAACTCCTTCTGGATGCTGGCACTGTACTAGTTAGAATAGGGAGAGAAATTTCATGGTTGCTCATCTACTTCAGGCCTAGGAATAAATGACCACGGGAGAGACTGAGAGCATCTGAGAGTTTCATCAAGGAGTAGAAAGGGATCCAGTAAACAATGGAGTATGCCCTCGGGGAATGGAGAGCAGAGAAAGCTAGCTGGGAAGCCATGCTTCCAGTGTCAGGGTTGACCATGCTGCCACTGGGATCATGAATATTTTCCATTAACCAACTCCTTGTGCCCCCTTGTGTATGGCAGTGACTAGTACCCCCGTCCTAAATTCAGGGGGGCAGTCAGAGGAGCTGGGCAGTGATGGGGCACACCCCCCCATATGAGGGAGGGTTTTCAATCCACCCCCTAGCAGGGGTGGGGCCAGAGATTTCAGGCAGGATTTGGGGGGATGATGCCCTGCCCCATCCTCCCCAAGGCAGTGATGACCCCCCAACACGCTGTAGCCACCTCTCCCAAAACAGATCGGATTGTGGCCAACCCCCAACTCTCCTGGTGGGAGGAGGAGGAGGCAGATCAGGCAGACAGGAGGGAGGGAGACCCCGTGGGAATGTCAACTGAGCACCCCACATGAAAACTGGGGAGCAGGAATGTGGGGAGAGACTCCAAGTGGCAGAATTATTGGTCCATCATAACACACTGAACTCCAATACACTTACACACCAGCTGGGGGGAGGGAAAGGAGGGACAAGAGGTTTGGAAAATCGGGATGGGGAGGCAAACTGGACTAGAGGGGCTGGAGAGGGCGATTCTAGGGGCCAGAACAGCCTGGCTCCCCAAAAGCCCAGGCTCCCCACCACCTGCAAGTAATGTCATGCAAATTAAAGTGTGATACAAGGACCAACAGGGACTAAATCCTCCGTAAAAAAGAAACACAGGATGAAAGACTGAACAGAAGAGTGATGGGAGGGAAAGGAAACCAAAAGGGATGTCAGTAGGCAAATGGATGCTAATTAACATGCTGGAAGCTCCCAGAAGACCATGGGATTCTTAGGACCAAGAAGGACCAGTCTCAGAGCCTCCCAATGATGCAAGGAAAATGCACCTAGGGAAGCCTGGACAGTTGCTTTTTGTCTTTTTTGTACGGGGGGTGGGGGGTGGGGGTGGAGGTATGGGGAAGGCCAGGGTGGGAGGAAGGATCAGCTAAATCCAAGGGAAGGCAAGGAAGAGGGACTATTGCATAGCAGATGCAAATGAAGGGGACTTGGGGTTGGTCAGGAAGAGAGGGAAAGGGAAGGAGGGAAAGAGGAAAAGGAGGTGATGGGAACCTCAGGAAGGGGTGTTAAGGACAACTGGAAAAAATCTTCTAGTAATAAAACTACAAACAGACCAAATATATATAATATTATATATGTATAAATAACAGCTGGCTATTTACAACGGGGCACACACACGACACACACACACGGATCCGGGGGAGGTGGGGCTGGAAGATATGGCTGAGAGGTGGAGGAGCGGCTGGGGGTTGGGGGGAGAGGCCCTTCTCTGGGCAGGGCAGGCTCCTCAGGGGTTTAAGAGCTGAAGTAAACTGTGGAGAGGGAAAGAGAAGGAAGAAGAGGGAGAAGGGAAGAAGAGAAAGAGAGAAAGCAGTGTGTCAGCCCGGCCCTGCTCCCATCTTCCCCACCTCCCAGCTAGGTGACATCCCTTCCCCTCTTGGCCTCAGGTTCTTCATCTGTAAAGCAAGGAGGCTACACAGATCGGTTCCAAGGTCTCCTCAACTCCATGGTATGGCCTTGGGGCCACAGACCCCTAATCCTCAGAGACCACAGCTCTCAAACAATGGGGTGGTTGGCTTCCCAGCTGTTTCTCAAGCCCCTCGTTCTTTGCTGCTCTCCCACTCCCCAATTCCAGGTTCCCAGTCTATTATGCTCTTAGGCCTAACGGGGCCTCAAGGGAGCCTTGGGAATCTACCAGCTTTCCTGTTTCTGAAAACCTTAACAGAAATTGCCCAGAATCAGGCAAAGTGCAAGCTAAACAACTTCAAGGTTTGCGGCTCTAGATGAATCAGAACCGCTATTGGCAACCATATATGCTTTTTGCTGAATACTAAAATCTACCTTAATGACCATCAAAACCCAGAAATCGCAGGGGAACCCTCTTCAAGAAAGGGCCCTAGCCACTCCCACCCTACTCACCGATGATGATAATGAGGATGATGGCGCAAATCACTCCCAGGATGATCATCATCTGGGGGTGAGAAGGAGGCTCAGTGAGACAGACCGGGATACTCCCATTCACACACCCCTCCTCCTCCCTGTCCTCCCGCCTGCCTCCACCCTTACCTTGAGGTTTTTCCACCAGTATTTGCGCTTGAGCTTGGCTGCACTGGTTTCAAACTGGGATGCCCCCGCCTGGAGGGCGTCGGCACGGTCATCCAGCTCCGACAGCTTCTGGTCCCGCTCCAAGACCTTGTCTACGTTCACCCTCATGATGTCCACCACCTGGGGGAAGGCCCACAAGGCAGGGGTGTGTGTGCCAAGGCCCATCCCAAAGGGCACTCCTCCACCCACCATAAGCTCACATAGGAACAGGCACCCCCATGTAGCCTGGCTAACATGCCAAGGACATATACAGAACATGCCTAGCACACCAGAGACAAGCAAGGAACACACAGCAGGGGCATGTGGTAACCAGACCGCTCAGATGTCACAGCAGCACCCTCTGTTTACCGAGCCTCAAGCAGCCTGCCGGTCACCAGAGCACCCACCCAGGGTCAAACACCCCAGGTTAGCCAGACCAACATTCTCACGGACCCTCCTGTGCTTGAATGCTGACAAGGACGGGCCATGGTATATTTTCGTACCCAAACATGAACTGCCATCACCCCCCAACCCAAGATGGACCCCCGTACCGGTTTGTCAACCCTCAGGGTCCTTCCCACTGTTTCTGACACCACTACTCCCACTCACCTCATCCACCTGGGCCTGGGTCTGCTGCAGTCTCCTGTTACTAGTGAGGTTTGGAGGGGGCGCAGGAGGGCCTCCCTCCCCAGCCGGGGCGGCAGGGGGGGCGGTGGCAGCGGTAGCCGACCTGAGGGGCAGGGACGGATTAAGAACCAAGGCCTGCAGCCCTTGGCCCCGCAGCCAGGGCTCCGCCCATCCGACTGTCCCTCCATCCGTCCCTCCCTTCCTTCTTGCCAGGAAGAAAGCCACTCGATGCGAGCCCTGGCCTCCGTCCGGCCCCGCGGGCGAGCTGCTGCGTGACCGAGGGAGGCCCCCTCCCCCTCGGGCCTCAGTTTCCCCGCCTGTCAAATGAGGGCGACCTCACAGACACGGTCCGGGGTAGACCCGAAATGACCAGCGGCAGCGATGACAGAGGCGGAGCGGACAGACGGGGGGTCCGCTCCCTCCTGCGGTCAGCCTCCGCGCGGCCAGTCCGGAACGCGGGGCTCTCCTGATGCCCGAGCGCAGTCACGGGCGCCGGCCTGGTCTCGGGACGCGGGCGCGTGGGGGACGCGAGTCGAACCCCGGGCCCTCCCCAGGCCCGGGCCCAAGGGCGGCGGCCAGCGCCGGCCACCCGGTGCAGCTGCGGGCGCCGACTCACATGGCGGAGGCAGCGGGCGGAGGACTTGGCAGCGGCAGTGATGGCGGCGGCGGCGGCTCGAGCTGGCTCCGACTGGCGCTGGCTGCCCGGGACGGAAAGATGGCGGCCGCACGTCACCCACATCCGGGCACTGCGGGCGGGGGCGGGGCGCGGCGGGCCACTAGTCGGCCGCCAGGCCGCGGGGGCGGGGCGCCGAGGGCGGGGATCGTGGCCTGCCGGGTGGCGGGTCCGGCGCCGCAGGGCCCCAGCCTCTCCGTCGTTGCCCACGAACCCTGAGCCTGGTAGATGGGCTCCCTACACCTACCACGAGCCCACCGGGTCTGACCCCAGCCCTTCCCGTTGTCCTCGCCGCCCCCCTGCCCCTACCGCCTGGCCCTTAAGGCGCCCTTCAGCCCCAAACACATCCTCCTCCTCGGTGAAAGCCCTCAACCTGTCCGCACCCCACGCAGCCCCAGGTCCCAGCCTGCCCCCACGTCCCAGTGCGGGTTGAGCAGCCTTGAGCATTTGGAAGGGGCAGTGGGGTGGGAAATCAGAAGGGGCAAGTGCATGTTGGAGGCAGTGTGAATAGCTGGGATCCTGGGAGTGGTGGGAATTGATTCTCAACCCTCTGCCTTGCGAGTGGATATTCCAAAGGAGGTCTGGGAACCGTGATAGTAAGCCCCCTCCTTGCACCTGAGGTTCAGACCAGGGTTCCTTGGCAGGCGAGGCCTGACTGAGGTGGGGCAAGCTTGGGAACCCGGGAGGAGGGCACGAGGCTGCCCTGTAGGGCCGGTTTATGTGGTGGCTGCAGACTGGCAGAAACCTAGCTCTGACCCAGAGTTGAGTAGCTACCCTGCCAGCCGGAAGAGGGCTCAACCTCTGATCCCAGGCACAGGGCTAAAGGACAAGACTTATGCATTTTTTTGTTGTTTGGTTTTTTCGGCTTTTCTTTAGCAGGAAGGAGAGTAAGTGAGCAAGGGCGGCACCTGCAGTACCCAGGGACTTGGTACTACTTTACCTAAGGATTAGCCTCATGGGTGTGACATAAACAGCTCCTGTCCTACCTCTAGACCCAAAATGTATTAGGTGTGTGGAGTCTATACCTATATTTGTTAAATGGCTGGATGTAAGACATGGTAGGGAATTATCCACAGCCCCTTCCACACCTGGTCTCTCTTTAGGTCCTCTAAACGGGCCCAGCCCCTCCCACTCACCCACTGTGCTCTTTCCAGCAGGAATGGCTCCTCAGGAAGGAGACAATGGGCATAGATGAGCTGCCTGGGGGGGGGGGGGGGGGGGGGGGTTGTGACAAGACAAGCCTCAAAAGTGAAGAATGAGGCCCAGTGGCCCTGTTATAGAAACCGTGGCGGCGGAAAGAGACAAGTAAAACTCGGAGATGCGGGACAGCAGGGTTTATTCAGCACTGGTACAGGCACAGCGGAGTCGCCTCCAGAGGCTGAGCACCCGGGCTTTGTTCTGGGTATCTTTTATATGGCACAGGCTTACGGGTCCTAGTGACTTTCTCGCCTAAGCAGTTTGGCTGACAAAATAAGCAGGCCGGTTCACAGAAGCAGAGGTGGTGAGCCGCAATAAGCAGGCCAGTTTACCGAAGCAGAAGCGGTGAGCAGTGAGCACAGCAGTAAATTTAAGCAACTATTTTAGTTTCTTTTTTCTTTTCCCTCTTCATTCCTCCTTCTGATGCTCAGGGTGCATCTGCACCCTCAGAGAATATCATCATCTGCTCGCTACTGGTATCCTCTTATATGTAGTAATTGAGTAGCTGTCTTTCTTTCAACACCTATCTCTATGAAACTTTTTACAGTGCTGACTAGGAGGAGCATGAGACAAAGAATAAATAAGCACGCATCCAGCGAGCATGACCATGACTACCCCGATTATTGTCAATTCCTCCTAGCCAAGAACACCATCCTCCAAAGAGGCTGTTTATGTCCCACCCCTTCCAGTTCTGAAACAGGACATGGGCAGTTTTTCTGATATTTTTAGCTATGTCTGCTAAGGCCTTTCCATTTAACCACCTCTTTAACTCCTTGCTTCCTAGCCTGGTCCTGTTTCCTGACCCCATCTGACATCCCAAAATGAGTCTGTCAAGTCCAGCAGGCCATCTGTCTTGGGATGCCATAGCACTTTAGGCCTTTCACAGTGTGGGCTTTAATTATTCCCTTCCAGTAATGTTTCCCTTCCCTAGTGGATGGAGAGGCTGAACTATAACATGTGGCCGGTTGGTATGTATAGTAAGTGAATCATTGGACCTGTTTCTCCTCATGGTAGAAAGATTACATACATTCAGAATAGTCATCCTGACTCTCAGATGAGGAGGGGATTTTACAAATTAACAGAACTGTAAGGTAAAAATACGCTGTTTTCATATTTAAGCTGATCACAGTAGGAGGAGACTCCAAAAAATAAGAGCTATGAAGAGGTAGACAAAGCAGAAGGAAAGTTTTTGAATGATAGTCCACTCAAGGGGAAACACAGAGTAGAGTCCTATTTCAAATAAGCAGGAGGAATCCCAGTCCAATTAATAACCAGTACATTTCTTGTTCACCAGTCCTGCTGGTTCCTCAAGCTTCAGCCGACTTTGACCAGTTTCCAGTGTGGCCAGAGCAGGGCTTTGGGATCGTTGTTTCCTTCTTCGCAAGGTCAGATGCAGGGGTTCCTCCAGATTGAAGGCTGCTTCCCACTTCCCTCAGCTATCGGTTGGGCCTGCAGATTTGATTCTGGAGTGATGGATCCAAGCATCTATTCCTGCCACCTTGAGAGCAGTAGGGGTGCTTAAGATTACAGAATAGGGCCCGCTCCCGCATGGGTTTTAAAGGCTCTTTTCTCAGTCCTTTATCCATACTTGGTCCCCTGGTTGGTGGAGATGTACTGTTATGCCTAAGAATATGGGTATTCTATCAGTTACCACTTACATATTTGAGAGATGCTGTGTCCTAACCCTTGTAGCTGCTTAGGTAGTCCCTCAGTTCTCTGGCATCTCCCCTTAAGCTGACTAGCAGGGGCCATAGTCCACACAGGATTTCAAGTGGTGAGAATCCTAGCCCTGCCTGGGTTGAGCATCTCACCCTCAAGAGGGCCACAGCTAACATGTCTACCAAAGGTAAGCCCATCTGACATAGTTTAGCTAGGGCTTGTTTGAGGGTTCAGTTCATGTGTTCTACTTTCCCTGAACTCTGGGGACGGTAAACAGTCTGCAACTTCCATCGGGTCTTCAAAGCCCTTGCCACCTGTTGTACTGTCTCGGCTACAAATGCTGGTTCATTGTCCCACCCTATGGTCAGAGGCATTCCATATCTGGGGACAGTGTCTCTCAGGAATGCCTTGGTTGCTTCTCTTGCTTTTTCAGTTCAGTTAGGAAAGGCCTCCACCCATCTCGAAAAGGTGCAGATAAAAACTAAAAGCTATCTGAATCCTCGACGCAGAGTGATTTCAGTGAAGTCCACTTCCAAATCCTCAAATGGGGATAGTCCACAATGTTGGGTCCCTGCTGGCCTATTAGGCCCCTGGTGAGCTTTGTATTGTAAACAGGTTGCACATCGCTGGGAGACAGAAAAGCAGAGTGTGGGGAGGCAAGCGATGAAATACCCTCCTAGCAAGGTCTCTAAGGCAGTCTTGCCCATATGGGTCAGTTTATGTTGTTGGTGGACCAGCTTTTAGGGTAGCTGCCTTAGAATATAGACTTGGTGGTCTTGTGTGATCCACCATCCCGTCTCAGCCTTGGTTGCCCCTTCCGTTTTTATCCATTCCTCCTCTTTGGGAGAGTACCTAGGGGCAACTGATACTTCCAGGGCTAACAGAACTTCTGGTTTGTCTGGCGGCTGCCCTTAGGCAGCCTGCTTGGCAACTGCATTGGCATGGCATTCCCTTTGGCTACTGGGTACCCCCTCTTCTGGTGACCTTTGCAGTGGACAACTGCTTCTTCCTTCAGTCCCCATATTACCTCCAGGAGCTTCAAGATTTCAAGCTTGGTTCTTGATTCCCTTTCCTTCTGCAGTAAGGAGTCCTCTTTCCTTGTATAAGGCTCTGTGAAAATGTAGAGTAGCGAAAGCATACCGTGAGTCTGTATAGATGTTGACTCGCCGGTCTTGGCTGTGTTTCAGTGCCCTGATTAATGCCCACAACTCCTCTCTCTGCTCTGACCATCCTTGAGGAAGTGCCTCCACCTCCACCACTTCAGAGTCAGATGCCATGGCATACCCGGCCATCCTTTTCCCAGTCTCCTTGAAGCTGCTACCATCAGTATATAGGACCAGGTCTGGGTTTTGGAGTGGTTTATCAGTCAAGTCTGGTGTGCTAGAAAATACTTCATCTAGTAATTCCAAGCAGCTGTGGTCCGAGGGCCCTGCTTCATCTGGTAAGAAGGTAGCTAGGTTTAGAGTTTGTACAACTTCCAGTTTTACTGGCGAACTTTCACATAGTAATCCTTGATACTGAGTCATCTGTGCATGCATGAGCCAATGGTGGCCTCTTATCTGACAGGGTTACAACTGAGTGTGGGACCTTAACATTGAGGTGTTGCCCCAGCGTTAACTTGTTAGCTTCCCTCACTAGTAAGGTATTGGCTGGTAGTGCTCAGAGGCAGGGTGGCCATCTGGTTGTGAATGAGTCAATTTGTTTAGACAGGTAGGCCACCAGCCTTTACCAAGGTCTGAATTCTTGGGTTAGGACTCCTAAGGCCATTCTGCTCTTTTCATGAACAAAGATGTTGAACTCTCAGGTTATATCGGGAAGTCCTAGGGGTGGAGCCTTGGAAAGTTTGGCCTTAACTGTTTGAAACACTGCCTCCTGGCTTGGTCCCCACTCAAGGGGGGCCTTTTCTTCTTCTTTTAGAGCCTCATATAGGGGTCTGGCCAAGTGTGAAAAGCCGGGGATTCATATCCTTCAGAACCCTGCCGCTCCCAGGAGCTCACAGGCCTTCCGGCGAGTGGTGGGGGTAGGGATGGGGCAAACTGCTTGCTTCCTTTCAGTTCTCAGCATCCGCTGGCCTTGCATGATGCTAAAACCTAGATATTTGACTTGTCTTTTACAGATTTATGCCTTTTTCTTTGATACCCGGTACCCAACTTCCATTAACAGGGAGAGGAGGGCCTTTGTTCCTTCTAGGCATTGAGCCTGTGTTGTGCTGGCCAGCAGGTCATTGACGTATTGCAGCAGGGCACAGTTTACCTCTTGTCCAGGAAATTTAGCCAAGTCGGCAGCCAAGTCTCTGCTGAAGAAATTGGGGGAGTTCTTGAAGCCCTGAGGCAGCCTCGTCCAAGTGAGCTGTTCCTTGTTTCCTGTATGTGGGTTTTCCCATTCAAAGGCAAATAGTGGTTGGCTGACAGGTGCAACCCAGAGGCAGAAGAAGGCATCTTTTAAGTCCAAGCAGGTAAACCATTCGGCTGTGGAGGGGATCAGTCCTAGTAGGGTGTACGGATTAGGCACTGGCAGGTGGAGAGTAATTGTTGCCTCTTTTACAGTCCTTAGGTCCTTAACCAGATGGTAGTCGTGTGTCCCCGGCTTTCTTACAGGCAGCAACGGGGTGTTCCAGAGTGGCTGGCATTTTATCAGGAGTCCATGTTGGAGTAGTCTGTCTAAATGAGCCTGGGTTCCCAGTTGGGCCTCTCAGGGCCTCAAGTACTGTCGCAGTTTTCCAGACTGAGCTCCCAGTTTGAGATCAATCAGGATGGGGGTGTGATGTTTGCTAGGCCTGGGGGTTTCTCCTTGGCCCAAACTAATGGGTATTCAGTCTCTAATTCAGGAGGAATGGTCCTCTCTTCTGGAGGGGAGGAATACAGGTGCCATTCTTCTCTCCATACTGCGAGAGTCATAATCAAAGAGGAGGGCAGTCCTGTTAATTTTAGCTGGGCTGACCCTTTGGCAGAGAAGGAAATTTGGGCCCCCATCTTGGCAAGCAGGTCTCTTCCCATCAAAGGGACAGGACAGTCAGGTAGGTAGAGGAATTCCTGTACTACCTCATGGCCCCCTAATTGGCATCGTCGAGGACCACAGAAGGGCCTGTGGGTCTGAGTGCCTGTGGCCCCAATGATAGTGGTTTCCTTTTCCAAGAAGGGGGCTACTTGTTGAGTGACCACTGAATGTTCAGCGTGGGCATCCACCATAAAGTCCACTGGATGGCCCCCCTACTTGAATTCTGACCGTAGGCTCTCGGGGGCCCAGTTGGAGAGAGCCTGGTCCTCTCTAGTTGGATTCTGCTCCAGCTAGCCTGATCAGATTAGCACTGGGTGGCTCGGGTTGATATTGGCTCAGCAGGCCTGCTGCTTTGGTTTTCTTCTCCGGGTGGCTGGGGCACTCATTCTTCCAGTGTCCCTTCTCCTTGCAATAGGTGCACTGATCACAGCTGAGGAAGTTCCTCTTTCTTACGTCTGGGCCCCTTGACTTATGAGGTGGCCCCACCGGGGTGCAGGCTTTGACAGGGCAGCTGCCAAGAGTACAGCTTTTTGCTTCATCCTCTTTTCTGCTCCTTGCCATGCTGTTTGGTTGCGATCAACAAACATCGTTAGCGATTTCTAGCAGTTCTGTGGCGTTTTTTCCTGCAAACCCTTCTAACTTATGTAATTTCTTCCAAATGTCTGATGGGGCCTGTCCCACAAAGGCCACATTTATCATCTGTTGGTTCTCAGGGGCTTCAGGATCAAAAGGGGTGAAGGCCTCACATAACCTCTCGTAGAAGTCAGCCACACTTTCATCTGTTTTTTTGTAGCACCTCAGTGATCTTGGCCATGTTGGTAGGCTTCTTAGCCTTGGCTTTTACTCCCTGTAGGAGGGCTTGTCGATACCTGTCCAGCCATTTTTCTCCCTCCCTTGGTCCCAATGGGGTCCCAATGGGGCTCTTCTTCTGGGAAGGCCTCCCATACCCAGTTCTCCACGTCTAATTGACCCCTTGAGGCACTGACCTGGAGCCGTTCCTGAGCCTCTGTCACGACTCGTTGGTGCTCCTTGGTGTTGAACAGGGTAAGGAGAAGCTGCTGACAGTCCACCCAGGTGGGGTGGTGAGTCTGGAAAATGGACTCTAGGAAATGGATCAGCACCTGAGGATTTTCAGAGTATGAGGGGGGTATGATGCTTCCAATTGAGATCAGTCGTGGAAAATGGTTGGTGGTAGAAGACAGTTCTCCTCTCTTGTAGAGTCCCATCGGGGGCAATACGCTGCAGTCTCTGGGTCTCTCTTAGAGGCATTTGAAGTGTTGGGGCAGCTGCCCCTTGAGTCGACCAGAGATGCCTGCCTGCTCAATGGCTCTGTGGTGGCTGGTCATCGAGGCTTCAGGAGCATCAGGAGGAGGTGAAACAGAAGACAGTGGACTGTCTGCTAAATGTGGATCAGCCACTCCAGGCAGGGGAGCTGTAGGGACATAAGGTGGGGGCATCAGAGGCACGTCTTCAACCTCGCCCTGGAGGATAGGCGGTTCCTTTTTCTGGTGTGAAGTCCTTTTTTCTGATTGAGCCACAATAAACTTACATTGCCTCTGACTTGTCATGCAGAACCGAACCAGGGAGGTCTTAGCTGGGCGATTTCTAACCATTGGTCAGTATATGGAAATTGGTCTGAGTGGCCAGGGTCTTAGGTCACAACTCTATATATTGCTCGGACAGTGGGCACATCTAAAGTCCCCTCTGGGAGCCATCCGACACCAAAGGAGGGCCACTCTAGGGTACAAAGAGTGCGCAGCTTTCCAGGGGTTAGTTTCACACCATACTCTCCAGAGAATCCTTTGTTAACATTTTTAATCATGCATTCTAAAACAGTAGGTTTTGAGGTTGAACTGCCCATTATGTGAGAGTTTCCACCCCATGGTGGTGCCCCACCCAGTCACTGGGTGGTGAACAGGCTCCTCTTCCACCACATGGAGGGTCCTGACTGGGGCAGATGTCCCCGGGGCATTCACCCGTCTGACGTCCTGTCCTGGATCCCACTTCTGCCCTCCTTCTAAGACTGTGCGGGAAGTGGCGTGGGCCATGGCCAATGCAGCCCATGTGAGGGTCAGTTTAGTTAGTTGCTCAGTCGTGTCTGACTCTTTGCGACCCCATGGACTGTAGCACACCAGGCTTCCCTGTCCATCACTAACTCCCGGAGCTTGCTCAAACTCATGTCCATCAAGTCGGTGATGCCATCCAGCCATCTTATCTTCTATCGTCCCCTTCTCCTCCTGCCCTTAATCTTTCCCAGCATCAGGGTCTTTTCCAGTGAGTCAGTTCTTCGAATCAGGTGGCCAAAGTATTGGAGCTTCAGCTTCAGCATCAATCCTTCCAATGAATATTCAGGACTGATTTCCTTTAGGATTGACTGGTTTGATCTTCTTGCTGTCTAAAAGACTCTCAAGAGTCTTCTCCAACACCACAGTTCAGAAGCATCAATTTTTCACACAGCTTTCTTTATGGTTCCATTCTCACATTTCCACATGACTACTGGAAAAACCATAGGTTTGACTAGGTGGATCTTTGTTGGCAAAGTAATGTCTCTGCTTTTTAATATGCTGTCTAGGTTGGTCATAGTTTTTCTTCCAAGGAGCAAGTGTCTTTTAATTTCATGGCTGCAGTCACCATCTGCAGTGTGAGGGTTGGTCTCTGGCAAACAGCCGGTTGGCACCTGTCTGTCTGTCACTGGGCCATTGATTCTTCTGGTTCCCTGACAAGGGTGGCACAAGGGACCAGCTCGGTTGTCGTTTCCCAGCCAATGCACCAGAAAATGTCACAGAAACTGCGGCGACAGAAAAAGACAAGCAACACTTGGAGATGCAGAGCAGCAGGCACCTGTGTGGGCTCAGAGGAGTTGCCTCCAGAGTCCGGGCTTCCTGGTCCTAGTGACTTGACCACCTAAGCAGTTTGGATGACCCAATAGGCCGGTTCACAGAAGCAGAGGTGGCGAGCAGCCATAAGCAGGCCAGTTTACAGAAGCAGAAGCAGTGAGCAGTAAGCATAGCAGTAAACTTAAGCAGCTATTTTAGTTTTTTTTTCCTCTTCAGCCCAAAGTGGGGGTGGGTTGCTCACTGCATTCCTGGAAGGGGGCGAAGGGGGCTGACGGCCATGGTCCCTGAGACAAACAGGAGCTTGCTTCTCCCCTCCCCCACCCAGGCTTCCCAGGGCCTCGGGGTATGACAGCCTCCCCAGAGCTGCACCCCACCCCCTCCCAGCAGAAGCTTGGGACTGGCTGTGTCACCAGAGGTGTCATTTCCCAGCTGTCTGGGGGAGGTGAGTGAACCGGGAGTGTGTTGGGTGTGGGGACTCAGCAGATCTAGGATAAGATGCTCTCGGCTCCCTCCCCATCCCTGGTGCAGCCACTTGCCCGGTCCTCAGGCACTGACACGGAATGTCTGGGGGCTCAGCCTCTGTGAAAAGGAAGAAAAGAGCAGCTCCCCTGATGGTCTCAGATGACGCTGTGGGAGGATAGCTAGTGCTTTTTGGTCCTGCGACTACTCTACTTTCTATTAAGGGAACAAAGATATCAAATTTCAGGCTTTTAAGTTCGGAAGCCACAGCCTCTGGGTCTCAGGTGAGGTTGAAAGGAGGTATAAACAGGCAGAGCTCCCCACCCGCACCCAGCCTCAGCACCCTACGCTAGCAGGGGAGCAGCTAGTGAAGGACTAGACAAGATGTTAGACACAGGTTTAGGGGTCATTCTCATTCCCGGACAGCCAAGTCCAGGGGACATGGAAAGGGCAGAACTCAGATACACTGGGAGAGCCAAGGCCATGAGGTGTGGCTTGGAAAGCTGGCACATTGCTCTTACTGTTGGATTCTGGGGACAGCAGCAGCAGAATAGAAATGAGAGCGCAAATGATCCACGGAGGAAAGGACCCAGGACGATTTATCAGGAGGAGAGGACTCTCATTGAGCAGCTCTCCCCACTCACCCCATCTATGCTGTGGTGCTAAGGAACTCCCCAAATTGAGATCAGTGGTGGAAGCAGGAGAAGAGGCGAGGTGGGGAGACTGAGTTCACCTGGAAATGACTAAGAGAATGTTTTCTGCAAGCAGGTAGAATGGAGACCCAAATAGAGATACACTGAACCAAAAGAAAAATCAATATATTTGTATTAACTGAGATCTTAGCTTCTACATTCACCAGATCAATCTCCAGGCCCCACTCCCAGGGCTCATTCAAAAGATGTGGGAGGAGGCCCAGGGTCACTTCTAACAAGCACCTCCAATGGTTCTGATGTAGGTGACGTGGAGGAGATCTTTAATAAAGGTTTAATAAAGGTTTTCTTTTATGGCTTTTTCCTCTTCTAACAACTGACTTTGAAGTTGGGGTTGAAGGAGACTGGGTCATTGTCCCACTGACTCATGAACTTGCTCCATCCACATGAGTCAAACCTGACCAAACTAGTTATTCATTGCAGAGACACTGTGTGTCCATCAACACAGCACACACAGAAAAGGCCTTCTAATCCAGAGTAGGAGCAGCATGCCTGAGGGGAGCACTGCCTGGAAGGGGGACAAGGGGTTAGCTCCACCACTCTCACTATCAGCTCAAACCTTGTGACCTCTGACTTTGCCCTCCAATCTGGAAGACTCGGGGCTGCCTGCCAATCCCTGGGTTCCTGGAGGGAAGGGAAACAACCAAGTACCTACTGCCTGTGAGAAACTTCATGTTGATTACCACCGACCCTCAGTGTCTTAATTACACAAATAATGTGACTCCATTCTCCTCAAAAAAATATTAGAACACTAGACATAAAGCTGAGGTCCTCTTGAATACCCCTCACTTTGTCTTTTTGTTTTACTTTCTGGAAGTGTTCACGTATTCCTCCTTTTGGGAAAATAAGTTTTTTTGTTATATATTTTTTTCTACTATTCTATATCCTTAAATATAGACGTTGATTATCTTTTAAAAAAATTTCCAAAACGCAAGGTCCTCTCACATCTCTCTGTATCTATCTTTTAAAAATTCAGCATTATGTTGTAAACTAAGAAATCGGTAACATTCAAAATTTAAAAGGTACAAAAGAATGTACAGCCAACCTTTGTCCTGAGGCACACAAGACCCCTACTCCACACAGCTGCTGTCTCCAGTCTTGTAAATCCTCCAGAATGGTCAGTGCAGAGACAAACACAGACATAAATACTTCTTTTCTCTTGAAAAATACAAATGTTATCAGACTATATGCATTGAGTTTCCCTCTAATTTTCCAAGTATAGACATTTTTTTGTGTGTGCTCCCTAGTATCTCTGTTTCTTCCAGACTTCTTGGTAGGCTTTCTTTTTTTAATACATGGGGGAAATATATGGGAGGAATCTCTCTTTTATTTTGGAGGCTTTCTTTAAATGTCTGCTGGTCCTTGGCTCTCTTGTTAATATTTAATAGGGAACCACCAAGAAGCAGAGTGGAAGCTCTGTGTGTGTGTGTGTTTGTGTGTGTATGTGTATGTGCACGTGCAGGGGAAGGGCACTCATTGACTGGGCTTTGCTGTAGGACAGTGGAAGCCTTTTCACGCAGACTCCCAAATGTTGACAGGTGACAGACTTTCTCTGGCGCCATTCAGTTTTTTGAGAGGAAAACATCTCCCATTCTCTGTCTCTGCCTGTGTGTGTGTGTGTGTGTGTGTGTGTGTGTGTGTGTGTGTGTGTGTGTGTGGCGGGGTGGTGGTGGGGGGCATTGAGGGCGGTTCCTGTTTCTAGCCTCAAGCCTCACCCCTGCGGTGCCTGGGGTCCCCAAGTCCAAAGCCTCCCCCAAAATGAGCAGGTGGAGGGGCAGTGTTCGTGACTTGGATGTGAGAGGATAAAGGAGATCCGAGTGTCTCAATACGCTGAACACAGGCCCTCAGCCCCCTCTGTGTTCAGCCAGGCCCTGACCCGGAGTCTGGGGACCTCCAGGATCTTCTGGCATCATGTCCTATTTGGTCTGGGTCTGTCAACACCCTTAGGCCACTGTCCAGCCTCCAAAGCCTTGTTGAAATCTTTTTATCCAAGGACTATTCTTTAGTCCTTGTAGACATATGCCTCTCTGACTCCTGTTATCCAGTTAAGTTATGGAAGGCACAGAAGACAAATGCTCATGGCCAATCTTCCATGTTTATAAGTCTCACCACAGTTTCTTTAACTAGTTCCCTCAAGGACCAGCTATGAATTTTTTTTTCTTTTGGCTACCAGTGGGGCATACGTGATCTTAGCTCCCTGACCAGGGATCCAGCCGGGGTCCTCTGCACTGGGAGTGTGGAGTCTTCACCCTAGACCACCAGGGGAGTCCAAGGACTGGCTTTTAGGTAGTTGCCAATTCTGTCCTTGTTACAACAGTGCTTTTAGGAACATTGTTGTAAATACCTCCCATGACCAATCCTGTGAAGTAGGCACTGTTTCTTTTTTTCCTTTTGTTTTTAACCTGTGCCCTGCACCATGTGGGTTCTTAGTTCCCCATCCAGGGATTGGACCCATATCCCCTGAGTTGGAAGTGCAGAGTCTTAACCACTGGATCAGCAGGGAAATCCCAAAGTAGATATTGTCCTGATTTTACATTTGGAGACACCTAGGGTCAGAGAAATGCCTTGATAAGGTCTTTTTAAAAATTGGTTAGTCAACTTCTTTTTTATATGTATAATCTCTCTTAAAATTTTTTTGTATAAAACATAATAAAGTGATATCTTTTTAATCTGTGTAGTTCTCCCTGCTCTGCGCAGAAACCAGACAGGCAAGTGGATAATGAATGACAGTGAAGCATGGTCTCAGTGAGGAGTGTTTCAAAGGAGATCCCACCACGGCAGGCCTGGGAGGCCTCCTGATCCAAAACTCTCATTCTGCAACCTTCCATTCATTAGAAATTTACTGGGGTTAGCAAGCTCCTCTGTCAAACACTTGCTGAAGTGAGTCAGCTGATCTGACCTGATAGCCAGGAGTCTCGGGTTCTGGTCCTATCTCTCTGTCTGAGTGATGTCCTCAAGCAAGCTGCTTTCTCCTTGGGCCTCATCTTCCTCGTTTATTAAATGAGGGCTCTTTCACTCTACTATGTCATGCACCATGCTGGGACCTGAAGCTACACTAGTATACAAGAAAAGAGTTCATGAGAACACAGCATGGGGAAGTTGCCTGGTGGTCCAATGGTTAGGAATCTGCTCGTTCACTGCTGAGGGTGCAGATTCAATCCCTGGCCTGGGAACTAAAATCCCACAAGCTGTGCAGCACAGCAAAAAAAAAAAAAAAAAAAAAAAAAGACACAAAGAAATGTTTGTTGATTACACCTCAATAAAACTAAAGGGAAAAAAAGAAGCACCCACTGGGATTTTTGACAGATGTAATGAGCAAGTGATCAAGACACTTGCCAACACAGCTCAGACAGACTTAGACGAGAAATGAGACTCTGAGGGCTCACATGACTGGAGAGTGACTGGAAACAGCAGGATCCAGGTGCTTGTATGATGTCATCGGTGATTGGTTTCTCCATGTCCAGCCCTGCTGGCCTCTGCCTTGGCCTCATTTCCAGACAGGGAACAGAAGCAACTGCAGGCTCATAATCTTTCAATCTTTTAAAATACTAGGTTTTTTGTGCTTTTTTTAATGAATATGGTTCAAAATTCCAAAAGTTCGTAAGAGCAGATGGAGAAAGTCTCTCTCCCACCCTTTTTCCCAGTCCCCCAGCTTCCACCACTCAGCCATCAGTCCTCCCAGTAGTCTGCCTCCTTCCAGAGATGCTCTGTGCATATAGCTTTCTGGTTTTTGGGTTTTTTTTTCCTTTTTTAACACAAATGGAAGACCACTACACGAACGGTTCTGCAACTTGGTTTTGTCACTTAAGTATCTTGGAGATTGCTCCACAACCATGTATAAAGTTTACTTTGCTCCTGGCTGCACGGTATTTCATGGTAATGTAATGATACCAATCCTCTGTTGACAGACACTCATTTCCAATCTTTTGCCAATACAAGCAAAGCTGCAAAGAATAATATACACATTCCCATTCTACCTGTGTGCAAATGTGAAGGGCTAGTTTCTAGATGTGAAAATCCTAGGTCAAAGGGTAGGTCTTGGTTTTTGTAGACCTACAAAGGGTAAATCCTAAATCTTTGTGATGGTGATTTTGATGGAATACTGGCAAATTGATCTCAGGTAGATGTGTTATTTTTTTTAAAAAATATGAAAGGTTTATTCAGGGAGCTACACACTCATTACACAGAGTGTGGGCCATCTCAGAAGGAGAGAGGCACTAGGGTATGAGGTTGTGTCACCAGTTGTTACTCTCACCAACAAACAGATGAGGCCTGTTTACTTAAAGCCAATACCCTCTTCAGCTCTATGAAATTTTTTTGGTCATTGACAACGTAAGTTAAGCATGATCTGCATTTCTCTTGTGGTGAATGAAGTCAGGTATCTCTTCACATATTTGAGAGTTCTTTGTCTTTCCTTTTCTGTGAAATGTCTACCTAACTTGTTGTACATTTTTATTGAGCTGTTATTTTTCTTATAGATTTGTAGGACACTTTTATGTATGAAGTTTAGCCCTTTCTAATATGAGTTATAAATATCTTCCTTTAGACTGTCATTTATCTTTTAACTTTTGCTTATTTTTTTACCATGCATACTTTTAACATTTTAAGTATATATTTAAATATATAAATATTTTATGACTCTTGAAGTTTGTTTAAGTCTTCCTCATTCCAAACTATTTACTTCTGTGGTATTCTTACCAAAAATGTATAACCTCAATCTAACCATGAGAACACACTGGAAAAATCCAAACTGAGGGGCAGTCTGCAAAGTAACTCAATAGTACTCTGCAGATGTGTCAAGATCATGAAAGGGAAAAAAACAAACAAAAAAAAAAACAGAAAAAACAAAAAAACCAAAGGACTGTCTCAGATTGCAAAAGCCTAAGGAGATTTGACAACTAAATGCAATGTGAAATCCTGGATTACACCCAGAATCAGAAAAAAAAGAAAAAAAACATCAATAGGAAAACTGGAAAAATTCAAATAAGACTTGCGAATTAGTTACTAGTATTGTATCAACACTAACTTCCTTGTTCCATAATTATACCGTAGCTATGCAAGATGTCAATATTTGGAGAAGGTGGGTGAAGGGTATATGGGAAATCTGTACTATTTTTGAAGGTTTTCTGTGATCTAAAGTTATTTAAAAAGGTTAGAAATGTCAAGGTTTCTTTAAGTGCTTTTGTGGTTTTATTTTCCAAACTGTAATCTTTGATCTATCATTCATATTGGTATAAGGTATTGATCCATATTTTCCCCAAAAGGCTACTCAGTTCTTATAAACTCTTTTTTTCTTGCCTTTTACTTTTTCTGCACTGGGTTTTGGTGTGGCATGTGAGCTTTTCTCTAGTTGCCAGCATGGGCTTAGTTTTCCCCTGCAGCACATGGGATCTTAGATCCAGCACCAAGGGGATGGAACCAGCATCCCCCTGCCTTGGAAGGTGGATTCTCAACCACTGAACCACAAGGGAAATCCGTAATAAACTTTATTGACTAATCCCCTTCCCCACTGATTTTTTTTTTATTTTACTTTTAAATCATAAAAAATACATAACATAAAACTTACCATCTTAAACATTTTCTAAAACTTTTTTTAGGAATTTTTTTTTTAATTTGGACCATTTTTAAAGTCATTGAATTTATTACGATATTGCTTCTGTTTTATGTTTTGTTTTTTTTAGCCACAAGACAGGTGGGATCTTAGCTCCCTGACCAGGGGTCAAACCCAGACCCCTGCATTGGAAAGTGAAGTCTTAACTACTGGACTGCTAGGGAAGTCCCCATTTTAACCATCTATAACTGTCCAATTTGGTAGTGTTAAGTATATTCATATCATCATACAACCAATCTCCAGAACACTTGTCACCTTGTGAAACTGAAACACTACTCACTAAACAACTCATTTTCCTCACCTCCCTCCCCCACCACCCACCACATCCTTGGCAAGCACCATTCTATTACATTCCATCCCTAGGAATTTGAGCCAACTCTTAGAACCTTATATAAGTAGAATCCAGCAGTATTTGTTTCTTCATGATTGGTTTATACTGATTAACAAGCCACTAATTTCACAATAAAATAAAAAACTATTTTTGATGCTAATTGGCAAAGCGTCTGGTGTTGACTAAGAGATATATAGTTGAAGTGGATGAAGAAATTGAGGCACAAAGAGGTTAAGTGACTTATTGGCCATCACATAACCTTGGAGGAGAGCGGGTGCACTTTAAACCGCTCCATAGCTTACTTCTGGTCTCTGCCCCCGGCTAGGGCTCACAGAACAGAGCCAAGGCACGGAAACCAGCACCATCTCGGTGATGCTTGAAGACAAGTCCCCAAGGAGGAGTGACCACCAACATTTAGGGGGAAAGGGAGGAGACAACCCTATAATGTGTCCTCAGTGGCTGGCCAGCTGTGGGTTTTCAATCAATATTCATTAGATGAGTCTAAGAAGGAGCAGCCAGAATAGTTGGAGGTAAGCCAGGGGAACTGATTTTCAAGGAAGGGAGAACAACTTTCAAATGAGGGGAATGGTCAACATATGGAAAAGAGGTCGAGCCAAAGTCTGGATAGAACCTCTGGATTTAGGAACAAGGAACTCACTGGTGATGAACAATTTCTTAGGATTGGAGGAGCAAGAATGTGCTGGTAAATGTTTCACTACCCACTCTCCAAGAAAAGTATGCATTCAAATGTGTACATAAGTTTATTATAAATTTTGCTGATATAAAGGATGTGTAACAGAATCTGCAAATAATAAAATATACAATATTCTTTATTGTAAATTCTACTCTTGTATCCATGATTTCATAAATGGAATTATACCGTAAGTATTAATACAAGGGTAGTTCTGACATAAACATTGGTTGATATTTTTATTTACATTTTTGATTAAGATAAAAAGGAAACACTGAAGATATGTTGAAACTTCACAGGTTCCTCAATGACTTGAGTGATTCTTTGCTGATAAGTTTTCAAATCCTTGGGGAATACTTCATTGTTGTGTGTGTGTGTGATATTTATAGTATAACAGTTACAGACATGACACTTTAAGATTTAACCTGCATTAATTTAACATTTTCTCCATCACTTTTTAAAATCTAGACAATCAACAAAGCCTGATATGTAGCGTTTGCCAATTTTGTGGTATAAATACTCCCACCTAGGCCAGTTTGAAATTACTAACTTAATGTCACTAAATAAATTGGAAAGAGATACAAAGCAGTACATCATTTTATAGTATTCCCACCATACAGATACCATAAATGCAAACAACCTCAAAACCATATAATAGTAAATTTATAAAATAACCAGGAAGTGATGAGTATTTCTTACTCTGGTTTCGGGTTTTCTGGTTTGTTTTTTCTTTTAGGTCTTAACCATTAGACTGTCAGGGAAATCCCCCTCTGTTTAGAAATATTATTTATTTAATTGCAAGTTTACATATTCAATTTTTGACATAGCTGTTTTTAACAATCAGTCCATAATGTTTCTGGAAAAACAAACAGTTTTCACAAATCAGTAAGCACACCACTGGGTGTGGTGAAAGCCAGGCTGTCATGGGATGTCTTTCTTGGTCAAGCCTGTAACCATGACCAGCAATATCCACCTTTCTTGCCTCCTGGACAATCTGCTCCTCTAACTCTGCTTCAGCCACACTCCAGGGCCTCACTCAAACTGCTCCTGTAGGAGCAACACTCCTGCCACCTGGAGCAGGTTATCCCTACTCCATAGCATCTGCAAGTCGAGTTTGAAGCATTTATCATAATTTGTTATTAAAGTACTCTGGGAGTACCAGAGATTGTTCTTTGTCTCCATGAGCCATAATATCTGTGATGGCCCAGGCCAAGTATAGGTCACATTCACACCTCAGTACCCACTATAGTGTATAGTAAGTGCTGAATAAGTATTCACTCAGTGAATACTCATGAGGAAGGGCTGTGAGCAGAGACAGAAAGCAACACTTGAGGACGCTCCACCAGAAAAGATCTCCCTTTATGACTTTTGTTTATTTAAAATGGCCTGGGCTCCACCATTTAGGACTAAAAAGTATAGATTAAAACCTCTACACTGAATCTTTCCTAAAAAAATGTGTCCCTGTGAAAACACTTTACCCTGTGACAAGGTAGAATTTTAGACTCTTCTCTAATGCCAAATACTGTGTTTCAATAACTTTCTTTTGAACATGTTCTAACCATGGGCTACCAGACAGAAACTACGGTAGGTGCTCTAATCAGACTATTGAGTAAACAGGTGACTTCGCCAGGTTTCTGGGCTGGGCGCCCCAAATACCAGGGAAATCTACCCTTTAGCACGTGACCTTTCCTGGCATGGTGAGATAAAAGCTTTGACACGCACTCATTCAGGACACCAAATGCGACAGACATTAAAAGAACCACTTTTTGGAAAATCAGAGGTACACAGAACGTTTCCTCAAATAAGCTTCATCAAATTAAGACAAATATATATATACACACTAACCAGCAAATTGGGATTCATGCAAGAAAACAAAACGTGGTTTGCATCTCTGGCGTTGGGAAAATCCCCTGAAAATAAGAGACTCAAGCCTGAAGGATTACTTCAGACACGACTGAACCACTTTAACAAACCAATCACCAAACTAAATCACACGACAGTTTAAAAAAAAAAGGAAACTACACAAACACTCTTACAAAAAAAAAAAAGACCACCCCAAACATTACAGCCGGCACTAAAACCAACACTACCTCAAACATAACTAAGAAAGCAAAACCAAAAACCTCAAAGTCTAACGGTAAAATACATTAAAATCACGGATCGTCAGGAAGAATCAGATAGGAGCAATCAGGGTGTTGCAAGCCCCGATTACGCAGAGCCGTTAATCACAAGTCATGCGAGCTCCAATCATCACGTTCTATTCTGCCCTCCACAAGGAGGAACAGGTAAGGATTATCCTACCTGACGATGCCGACAAGTGTGCAATATCCCGTACTCCGGCGGAAAAGACTCCGCTAACAGGGAGGGTGAGTAAACGACATGTCAGCCCGAGCAACTTAAAGCTACCCAGGTTCTTCCACTTCTGTTGTTCAATTTATTTGCAGATGTTTTTAAATATATTTTTCCATCTGGCTGTCAAAAGAGCAAACGCTAATCTCTCCCAGAATGCTTCACTCACTTCAAGAGCTTGAGGTACTACACTTAAGCATCACTTTATTTACATATCTCCGCCCACTCCCTTCCGCCAGATATCTACCGTAATAACTAAAATAGAAGAGACATTTAGTATCTTACAGTGCAAGGCTGGAAAACAGCCTTCCATTTCTATAGTAGTTTGACCACCCCAATTTTCTCCTGAAATTTTTGTCTTGATTTCTTTTTTTATTTTTTATTTTTGGCCACGCTGCCTAGCATTCAGGATCTTGGTTGCTCCACCAGGGACTGAACCCGTGACTATTGCAGTGGAGGCGCGGGGTCCTAACCACTGGACAGTTAGGGAATTCCTGTAGGAATTCCTATAAGTTTTGAACTTATCCTAAAATATATATTACAAAGGACTGTAAACAAAACGCAAATAATCCCAGACTCAAGAGATAATTACCCTAACACTGACATCCTTCACCAAATGCAGTGTTAGAAGGAGGTTCGCTGAAGCCTTCCTCTTCCAGGAAGGGTGAGTGGTCCTTTGCTCCTTCAGCGTTCATCCCTACTTCCAGTCACGAAGGTATCAGAAAGGTTTCTTTTTCAGCCCAAAGACGCTGATGAATAATGTTATTTCGGTGACAGCTGGGAGGGCACTAAGGAAGATAGGTATGGGTTCAGAGTTTCTTCTAACAAAAATACCCAGATCCCCAAGCCAGCGATCCCACCCCTCAACCCCTGAAGTGTAGGAGTAGAGGACTTCACAAAGACTCAGGAATGTTGAGTGGATCTGGTATCTTACACATGAAGTAAAGGGCTGGGTAGGGGACATCTTCAGATTTAAAGTAAACCTCCCTTTCCCGTCCTCAAACATTAGGTGCTACCATACCTGCAAAAGACAAAAATGTACCAATATGTGGTGCACTCCCAACGCTCAAATATGAAGAAGGATAGGGCCACAGATGCACCACAGTGAGCCCCGATGGCTTGGGAATACATCAGAGTCAAGGAAAGCCTTTGGATCAACAGGTAGTGATGAGCCAGAAAAGGCCGGTGATGGGGCTGGCATCTGCATTCATATTCAGCTCCTGGTGAGCAAGGCATCTCTTGCTCCCTTACCACACTGCAAAGGCCAGAGCCAGCAGCCCAGACTTTTGGGTTTTAGGATAGCCATGTGTAGAGGCCAGAGCTGAGCCTGCACTGCTGGGAAACAAAGCTACCTCCATCCTGTATCTAGTTTGGACCCTTCAGGTGAAGTAGTAGACTCCCAATCTACTCCAAGCACACAGAAATGCTCACAGTGACATAATACACTCTGCTGGGATCACTCTCCAGCACCCTAATGTTGAGAGCCTTCCCTGATCCATCTTCCTCACTTCCTTTGTCTCTTCTGCATTCCCATAGTGCTTTGTATCTTTACATCTGATGGCACCCGTGCTTATCACACTGAATTACAGATGTCTGTGTGTCTGCCTCTTCCTCAAGATAGAAAACTGTGTTGTATTCCCATCTTGAGATCTCCAGTGCCTGGTGAGTAGCGGGAGCTCAAAAAATGATCAGAGATTGTATTAAATCTTCCACATTGCCTAACATCTCTCCACAGGAGGGATTCTGTTTGCCTGCTAGAGCAAATACCATTGTGCCAGAAAGGCCTAGTTAAGTGGCTGAAGGGCGTTATGGTGGACAAGGGCCGAGGAGGAAAGGAGTACACATAGAAAGGATACAGATGAGGCTCTGGGTGCTGTTGAACATGGAAACTCCTAAGAAGAAACCAGCCAGCTCTACTGCAAAGAGGGCCAGGGTGACAGAGAGCGCTGCCACCAGCCTGCAGAAAAGAAGGAGGTTAGCTTAGGCCTTCTGGACTTTTTCTAAGACCCCTTCACTCCCACTACTGCCTAATTCTGCCCACTCTGTCCCACATGCTCACTGAATGTCCTGCTTCTCATACTCTTCAGGGGTGAATTTGAGAGGCAGGCAGGCCTGGATGTTGCTGTCCTAGGGAGCAGGGCAGAAACAAAGAGAAGTTGAAAGAGGGTCTGGCGGCGGGGTATGGGAGGACTCCACCGTGTGAGGTCCCGGAGGAGAAAGGGTGGGGTGGGGCTGGGACCACCCCAAATTGGAAGGAGAAACGAGAAGAGGGCCATGGGTCTTACCCTGGACCAGAATAATGTGATGACGACAACCAGATGCGCCAGGAGCGTCAGAAAGCGAGAGGGCACGAGCCCCGAGATTCGGCTCATAGTCCTCAGGGGAAGAGGTACCGCCTGGAGCAGAGGCCGTTTGTCTCTGGGGCTGGAAGCTCAAGGAGGGTCACTCCTCAAGTCTCTCAAGCTAGCAGACAAAAATTCGCCGTACGCCGCCTTCCCGCTTACGCTGGCACCGCCCAGTTGCCTTGGTAACCGCAAAACCGAGGGCTACGACGGGACCTCTGAAAGTCTCGCGAGAGCGGCAAATTACCACGCCGCCGCCGGCTCTCTGGGGAATGTTGGTCCGGGTCGGCAATACTTGTGCAGATCGCGACCGGATGCGGAGAATAGAGCCGCTGGCCTCCCCGCGTGCAAATGAGTTGTCTGCACAGCCTGAGAGTGTGTTGTGGCGTGGCTCCTCATTGCCGAGTTTGCCCACAGAGCACTGGCGAGCGGAAACTCGGACACTCGCTCCTCCCCTTATCCCCACGCCGGGAGCGGCCTGGCCCCCCGACCCCTGCTGCTTTGCATGGGATGACCCTCCGGACACCACTGTCGCCACCACGCCGGCCTTAGGGCGTCAACATGCCCGAGGCCTGGACTGTCTTTTCTTCCATCCTCCGCATCCGTGTAGCTTCTTCCTGACCTAGGCCGAACTTGGAGAGGTGGATGCCCCTTTATTGTCCCGGAGCCCCTGGTTGTTGGCGGATCGTATACTTGAACTTTCCTTGATTCTGGTTCCCCCCACCCAGCTCGCTCAGATTAGTGAGGGATTTGCAGAGTACAGAAAAGAGCCCCTCGCCTGAACTAGGGTGTGGATGAGAGGCGTGTTGCGGGAAGGAAGTGGACATAGGGGACCAGAAAAGGGAGTGGAGGAAGAGAATGAAACCCCGCGTCCCTTGGGAGGCAAGAGTCTAGGGCGGAAATTCAGACTCTACAACGATTTCCTTATCTCTTACAGGTGTGGCCAGCTATAGTCTCTTTGCCCAGCTGTAGTCCAAGCATCTCTCACGATTGCGACCTCACGGACCTTCCGACCTTAAAGGTGATTCCTGCAGAACGGAAAGTTCTCGCCGGAGTTCATGGCTAACAGTCAAGTCACAACCTCCAGGGCCCCCCCTACCCCCTTACCAGATCATCTCCCCAAAATAATAATGGATAATCCATAATAAGAATAGAAAAGAGTTTTATTTGAGCCACACTAAGGAGTAGCCTAGAAGCTCCTTTCCCAGATTACTCTGAGAAACTGCCCCAGCGAAGCATCGTTTTCAGTGCAATTTTGCATCTTGTAAGAACAAAGAACTTTATACAAGTCAAGGTTACATTTCTTCATTTTTTTTTTCTTTTTTAAGGACCAGACGATTAATACACAGTAGGTCAACATGGCCTTGGCACCTGGAAAGCATCTCTTATCATCACATCGAAGGTGTCCCAGGAAGAGGGGCATTTAATCTTTATTTTTAACATGGGCATTTTTTACTTCTGGTTAGTGTACCCTTTCCTTTAAATAATTAAAGCAGATGTACAACGTGTGTTTGATAGACCACAAACAGGCTATTTTAGTTAGGATAAAATTCAAGTTGTGTAATGTTTAAGCCAGAATGACTTCCCTATATCTCAATATGTGAACACTTCTTTTATTACTACTCTCCATCTCAGTGCCTCTTAGACAGGTCTATACTACAAGCCCAAGAGGCATTTTTTTATTTCTTCATTCATTCATTCAACAAATAAGTCCCAGGCACTGTGCTGGGCTCATATTCTTGAGGAAAAAGGCAGAAGTCTCTACCTTCCTGGGGTCAGAGAGATTGACAACAAACACGTCAACAAATAATAAATCTGCACGGTAAAAGTTGTAATAAATAAAAAATTTTAAAGGGAAATAGTAGAACAATATGATCAAGGAAATTTTCTTTGAAATAGATAATTTGTTCTTAAAACTTCGTTTTAGGAAATGTGGTAAAAAGTAATGCTTTTCTCTCTTGCAGGTCCCCAATGTACTAAATGGATTTCCTTTTTCTAAACCAGTGTGTGAAAAATTTCAGATGTCAAAGAGATAGTCGAAAGATGTTTCCTCACGTTCATGAAAGACAGAGATAAAACAAGAATGGATAAACAACAAGGTCTTGCTGTATAGCACAGGCAACTATATTCAATGTCATATGATAAGTCATAATGGAAAAGATATATATTCTTTATATCTGAATCACGTTGCTTTACAGTAGAAATTAACACAACATTGTCAAACAACTACACTTAAATAAAATACTGTTTTTTAAAATGGTGTGACAAATTTGAAATTTAATGTGTGATCCTAATGGATCCTGGATCAGAAAAATCAAATTATTTTATTTTATTTTATTTTTTAGAAAAATAAAATTTATTATAAAGGACATTAGTGGAAAAATTGGCAAAATTTGAATAAGGTCTCTAGCCAAGATAATAGAGTCAATAATATCGAAGTGAAAGAGGTGGAGTGAAGTGGAAGTGATCTAGAGAGTCTTAGAAGATAAAGTCTAAAAATGGGACTGTGTGTGGGTGAGAAGGAAGGGGTCAAGGATGACTGTTAGATTTTGGGATCCAGCAGCCTGAAATCTGGGGCATTCTGCGCATAACAGCCTTCCTTCCTGGGGACCTATAGATAGTAAGAACCAGGAGATACAGTTCACTTTGTTAATTGGTTAACAGCACCCATTAAGGCCTGTCACTTTCCATGTCCTTGGTTCAGAGAAGTCTGCTCCACACTCACCAAAGAGAGTTTTGGAGTCACCTTGTGGCCACAATTCGTATTGCCAGTGACCAAGGGTCCTTCGGCCACTAGACCCAGAGCTGGAACTCACATGTTCCAACGTTTGAACTGGCCATAAAATAATTTAGAAAAGTGTTTTTTAAGTCAGAAATATTCAAACATACTGTACGTAAAAATATTTTTCATTCAAAAGGTAATGACCCCTTTTGAAGCCTACCATTCTGTTTCAGCAATTACCAACACGTGGCCAACCTTGTTTCAGCTATATTCTGCCTCCCAGTCCCACTGGATTATTTTGAAGCAAATCCCAGATATTACCAAATAGTTCTGTCCAGGCGGAGGAAATTTCCACCCCCCTGTCTTGGGTTCTTTTAGCTGATCTAATAATTAAATTGACATAAGATAGATGGATAGGAGGAAAAAAAAATCCAATTTAATTCATACACAGGGAAATCTTACAGAAAAAGGACCACCGAAGAGACCAAAGGAGGCTGTTTATATGTCATTTTTCGACAAAGAGATATTGTTTGTGAAGAATTAATAAAGGGGTTTATGCTTGGGGTAGCGAAACTAAAGAAGTAGCCAAGTTTGTTATGTAGCTATCTTAGCCTTGAATTCCCTCACTCTGGTGATAAAGCAAAATTTATATTTAGAGGCAGGACAAGAAAAACTAAACATAAAATTCTCTGTGTTTGTTTGGGCCTCGTCCCTCCCTCCCTAACCTGCAGTGTGCATATGCATTACATATTAACCAGATGGGAGAGACCGCTCAACTATACAGATCAATTTTTTCCCCTTTCTTCTAATGCTAGCACTGTAACTTTTTGTTGTCTTTGTTACTTCTTAAAACTTTAAAGAATAGCATTCTTTCCCAACTCTGTAGAGGGTCGGGAGTCATGGTGACTTGTTCACTTTGTAAATGCTTACTTGGACTATCTATATACCTTGGTAAACCTTATGTAAATTATCAGTATGGCATTTTGATGTAGGATCCTTTGTCTTGAAAATGTATATGACTAGTGCCTTGGGCTTTTAACAAGCAGCACACCATGTTTGTTGTCTCTCTTTTTCTGGTATTTAATCTGAGCATCGGGGTTCAGGTGTAGGCAGACTGAAGCAACCATTGTAATGTTTCCCATCAGTTTTTCACACCAGGTGAGCACTTTTAACTAGAAGACAGTGGGTTCAAGTCCCAACCCAAGGGTTCAAGTCCCAGTCAGTTTTGGCTGGGTTCAAATCCCATCTGAGTTGTGCAGTTTCAATCAGTTCAGTTCAGTTCAGTCGCTCAGTTGTGTCCAACTCTTTGCGACCCAATGAATGCCAGGCCTCCCTGTCCATCACCAACTCCCAGAGTCCACCCAAACCCATGTCCATTGAGTTGGTGATGCCATCCAACCATCTCATCCTCTGTCGTCCCCTTCTCCTCCTGTCCTCAATCTTTCCCAGCATCAGGGTCTTTTCCAATGAGACAGCTCTTCACATCAGGTGGCCAAAGTATTGGAGTTTCAGCTTCAACATCAGTCCTTCCAATGAATATTCAGGACTGATCTGCTTTAGGGTGGACTAGTTGGATCTCCTTGGAGTTCAAGGGACTCTCAAGGGGACTCCCAAGAGTCTTCTCCAACACCACAGTTCAAAAGCATCCATTCTTCGGCGCTCAGCTTTCTTTATAGCCCAACTCTCACATCCATACATGACCACTGGAAAAACCACAGCCTTGACTAGATGGACCTTTGTTGGCAAAGTAATGTCTCTGCTTTTCAATACGCTGTCTCGGTTGGTCATAACTTTCCTTCCAAGGAGTAAGTGTCTTTTAATTTCATGGCTGCAATCACCATCAGCAGCGATTTTTTTGGAGCCCAGAAAAATAAAGTCAGCCACTGTTTCCACTGTTTCCCCTTCTATTTGCCATGAAGTGATGGGATCAGATGCCATGATCTTAGTTTTATGAAAGTTGAGCTTTAAGCCAACTTTTCCACTCTCCTCTTTCACTTTCATCAAGAGGCTCTTTAGTTCTTCTTCACTTTGCCATAAGGGTGGTGTCATCTGCATATCTGAGGTTATTGCTATTTCTCCTGGCAACCTTGATTCCAGCTTGTGCTTCCTCCAGCCCAGTATTTCTCATGATGTACTCTGCATATAAGTTAAATAAGCAGGGTGACAATATACAGCCTTGACGTACTCCTTTTCCTATTTGGAAACAGTCTGTTGTTCCATGTCCAGTTCTAACTGTTGCTTCCTGACCTGCATACAGATTTCTCAAGAGGAAGTTCAGGTGGTCTGGTATTCCCATCTCTTTCAGAATTTTCCAGTTTATTGTGATCCACACAGTCAAAGGCTTTGGCATAGTCAATAAAGCAGAAATAGATGTTTTTCTGGAACTCTCTTTCTTTTTCGATGATCCAGCGGATGTTGGCAATTTGATCTCTGGCTCCTCTGCCTTTTCTAAAACCAGCTTGAACATCTGGAAGTTCACGGTTCACGTATTGCTGAAGCCTGGCTTGGAGAATTTTAAGCATTACTTTATTAGCATGTGAGATGAGTGCAATTGTGCAGTAGTTTGAACATTCTTTGGCATTGCCCTTTGTTGGGATTGGAATGACAACTGACCTTTTCCAGTCCTGTGGCCACTGCTGAGTTTTCCAAATTTGCTGGCATATTGAGTGCAGCACTTTCACAGTATCATCTTTTAGGAATTGAAATAGCTTAACTGGAATTCCATCACCTCCACTAGCTCTGTTCGTAGTGAGGCTTCCTAAGGCCCATTTTACTTCACATTCCAGGATGTCTGGCTCTAGGTGAGTGATCACACCATCGTGATTATCTGGGTTGTGAAGATCTTTTTTGTACAGTTCTTCTGTGTATTCTTGCCACCTCTTCTTAACATCTTCTGCTTCTGTTAGATCCCTTCCATCAATGTCCTTTATTGAGCCCTTCTTTGCATGAAATGTTCCCTTGGTATCTCTAATTTTCTTGAAGAGATCTCTAGTCTTTCCCATTCTATTGTTTTCCTTTATTTCTTTGCATTGATCGAGGAGGAAGGCTTTCTTATCTCTCCTTGCTCTTCTTTGGAACTCTGCATTCAAATGGGTATATCTTTCCTTTTCTCCTTTGTTTTTCGCTTACCTTTTTTTCACAGCTATTTGTAAGGCCTCCTCAGACAGCCATTTTGCTTTTTTGCATTTCTTTTTCTTGGGGATGGTCTTGATTCCTGTCTCCTGTACAATGTCACAAACCTCCATCCATAGTTCATCAGGCACTCTATCAGATCTAGTCCCTTAAATCTATTTCTCACTTCCACTGTATAGTCATAAGGGATTTGATTTAGGTCATACCTGAATGGTCTAGTGGTTTTCTCCACTTTCTTCAATTTCAGTCTGAATTTAGCAATAAGGAGTTCATGATCTGAGCCGCAGTCAGCTCCCGGTCATGTTTTTGCTGACTGTATAGAGCTTCTCCATCTTTGGTTGCAAAGAATATAATCAATTTAATTTCAATGTTGACCATCTGGTGATGTCCACGTGTAGAGTCTTCTCTTGTGTTGTTGGAAGAGGGTGTTTGCTATGACCAGTGCGTTCTCTTGACAGAACTCTATTAGCCTTTGCCCTGCTTCATTCTGTACTCCAAGGCCAAATTTGCTTGTTACTCCAGGTGTTTCTTGACTTCCTACTTTTGCATTCTAGTCCCCTATAATGAAAATGGGGCATTGATTTTAAGCCACAGCATGATGGAATCATGTTAGCATTTTAAAAGATGATTCTCTTTGACTATTCTGGAGACAGAGACATTAGGGAGGAGTCTACTACAGTCATCCAGCGAGATGGCAGTGGGAATAGGCAATGAAGGCTAACGGGAGAATTATGAAGGAAATGAAATTGAGTGAACTTGTGACTAGGAATGGGAAGCAAGGAAAGGGGAAGAGTCAAGATGAATCCCAAGCCTCAGCTTGGCCTCTAACTGGGAGTGCAGAAGACTGGGAAGGAAATGGGACAAGAGGGAAGGGGACAGGGCACCACCTTTAAAAGAATGACGCAGCCACTGAGAACTGGATAGGAGAGGAAAATCGTTAGAACTATTCAGGCCCAAGATGGCAGAAGATTCAACTTCCAGTAGACCTTAAACCTTATTACAAGCCCATCCTGTATATTAACATGTTAAAGGACACACCCAGAGGCACCATAACACTTCTGAGGCAGACCATAAAAGGCCAAAAAGGGGGGCAGTGGCCCAATTTCTGGAAATCCTCACCCCTTCCCTAAGTAGTTGGAATAATCCTCCCAATTGTTACCCTCTGAAATTACTCAGCCCATAAAAACTAACCACCTTGTATTTCCCAGTGCTCTTTCAGAGATGGCCCACACTTTTTATGGAGTGTGTTCAGTTCAGTCGCTCAGTTGTGTCCGACTCTTTGCAGCAGGCCAGGCCCTGGAGCCTACACATACTCATGTCACGTCTCTCTCAATAGATTTACTTCTTACCTATCTCTTTGCCTCTCCCCGAATTCCTATCCGGAAACATAAAGAACTTCAGCTTCGTAAGTCCTGACAGGAGGTGTATGGTTTCAGCTGGGAGATTGTGGGTTTGTCTCACCTGAGGTGTGACTGGGTTTGAGTCCCACCTGAGGTGGTAAATTTCCGAAGGATGACAGGCTCAAGTGAAGGTGTCCATCAGGCACTAGACTGAATCCAGAGGTGGGAGCAGAATTCAGGAGCCCTCAGCACACAAGTGATGGCTGACTCCAGGGAAGGTGTGTAGCATAAAGAGAGAAGACAGAACTCCTAGGAAAAAAGGACAGAAAAAGAGAATGGAGGGAGGGGGACGGTAAGATAGGGGAAAGCCAGCAGACAGCAGTGTCATGACAACCAAGGGGGAAGGCTCTTAAAGGATGTTGCCCAGTCAATTAAGGTCAGGCTTCTCCGTGGGCTTTGACTTGTCTGTAGTAGTCCCTGATAACTTTTGGAAGAGCCATCATGCTGAAAATGCAGGTATATGGCTCCGAAGAGGAGTGAGACATAGCCTGACTTCTTTGGCGGTATTGGCCCCTTGAACTTCTTTCACCCGTCAAGAAGCAAATGAGCAAATGTGTATGTGTGTTTGGGTCGGGGTGGGGGGTTCTTCCAGCTTCTGGCATTCCTCTTTATAAGTTTCCAGCCTGGTCTCACCTGGGGAGCTTCAACAGGTACAGATATTTATGTCAACGGAAATCAAAACAGTGGTTGCCTCTGTGAAGGGCGGGGGCGGGGGGGGGGGGGGACGGGGGGGACGGGGGGGGCGGGGAAGGCGGGGCGGGGATAGACTCGGAAAGGATAAGAAAGAATCTTTTGGATGAAGGAGCTGTCTTCTATCTTGAAAGGGTTGTGGGTTGAATTCTTCAAAACTCACCAAAGTAAACACTTAATATCTGTGCATTTCATTGTAGGTAAGGGATTCCTCAGAACCGTCAAAAGTGACAAAGTTACCAATGCCAAGGTTCTACCCTGGACCTTTAAACCAGAAACTCCAAATTTGGGGCCTGTGAGTGGCTATCTGGAAGGCTCCGCAGGCGGCTGTTAAGTGCAGCCCGGGAGGGGACGCACGGCTGGAAAAGCTAATCTCTGTCCCCAACACGTGCCTCCATCACCTTCGGCCTGGTATTCTCCGTCCTTCCACATGTTTCTGTGCCAGTCCGTCCCCTCTGGGCTGTGAGCTCTGGGTCCCCCAGGGAACCAGCTCAGGGCCACCTTATGGTCTGCAGGAGGCCGGCGACGGGGTCGGGGCACCGATGAATCCGGAGCCCACAAAGCCGCTGCCCTACGGGTGGCGGGCCCTGCTGGTCCCACGAGGCCGGAGGGAGAGGGCAAGCACCACATCGAGGGATTTTAGAAGTTCCAGAAGGCCCTCAGCACCTCGATCGCCCGACTCGGCTGCCTCACCCTCCAGTCGTCATGGGGAGACCTGTCCACCCCCGTGGCCGGCCGACCTCGTGGCGCAACGGTAGCGCGTCTGACTCCAGATCAGAAGGTTGCGTGTTCAAATCACGTCGGGGTCAGCGTTCTCTTTTCTAGAGCTCGGGTAGCTTTTATTTATTCTCCTTATTTGCAACTCTGTTAGGGTCCCATCCCGCAGATTAGAGAAGAAACACTTCGTAGGAGCCGGAAGGGGAGGGTCCCTGGCTCCAAGTTCCGAGCCGCCTGGTCGGGGGAACTCCAAGATCTCGCGATAGTTTTTACTGTAGATCCGGGGACTGTAAATCTGGGCGGATAGTGGGGCTCCGGAGAAGTGACGCACGCCCCGGAAATCTCAACGCCGAGTCGGGAGCTCGCGCAGGCTAGAATATCGCTCGGCTGCCAGGGCTCTGCGAGTCGTCCTCGCGGTGCCTGGCGGATCCCTCGGGACACCCTCCCTACGCGACGTAGCTGGGCTCACGTTTCTGCGAGAAGGAAGAATCCAGACCCCAGAGAGGAGAGCCTAAGCGGTTTTCTTGTGGACGAGGTGGCCGAGTGGTTAAGGCGATGGACTGCTAATCCATTGTGCTCTGCACGCGTGGGTTCGAATCCCATCCTCGTCGGCCTGCGACTTCTGCGGGTGTCCTCATGTTTTTACCCAAGAATTTTTCGTCTTACGTTCTGTGTGCTAGGATTCAATTTTTGTGTCATCCCTTCAACCTGTCCCGTTTACAGCCGCGGATTTCGCCCCTTCTACCTTGTTTTCCAGTACGACCGAAAATTAGAAAGGTACTCCGGCATTCATTCACCTAACCTGGAGCTGACCTGGCCAGGGAAACGAGGCGGGAAGATGTGCGCGCGGGGCGCCGTGGCTTAGTTGGTTAAAGCGCCTGTCTAGTAAACAGGAGATCCTGGGTTCGAATCCCAGCGGTGCCTACGGAGGTATTGGTTGCTTTTACACCTCAAGGAAAGAGTCGTAGGCTTCTGGCTTATATATAGTTTTCCACATCTCTTCGGGAGTCTACCTGTTGCCATCAGACGGCCTTTTCTATTTTCGGTTGTTCGCCTCAACGCTAAGTGCATGCTGTCAGTCTTGCGCTCTATGTTGGCACGGCGACCTGCCAATCAAGCACCTATTTGCATTATCTGTGCTTGCCAGTATTTTGGCTTCGCTTTTACTTCCTGAAATGATAAGTGATTCCGTTTTCATAGTCTGTTCCCTGTTTCCCCAAATAAGCTTACACGTTTTGGGATTTTCTTACAGATATGACTAATTAGTAATTTGTATTTTACATAGATTCATATTGAGAGCGTTTGCTGTCAGCTGGCCGGTTAGCTCAGTTGGTTAGAGCGTGGTGCTAATAACGCCAAGGTCGCGGGTTCGATCCCCGTACGGGCCAAAGCGGTAATCTTTTAAAGAATTTACTGTCAATCCCTTGTTAGGGAAGGTGTGTGGAGCAATATTTCCAATTCGGAACTCTTCACACCTCGAGGAGAAACGTGTTTAAATTCAGCCCAAAGACCTAATGTCTTGAGTTAGAGGAGGAAAGTTTAAGGGAACTGGATCTGTATTGTGATCTGTTTCTAAATCTCACCGTAACGGGAGCTTCTGGAATTTACTATGTGACTGTAAACGGAAGGCGGCCAGGAATTAGCACAGATTGCCCTAGACCATTCATACGGCACTGATCAGCAGAGTGTGACAAATGGGGTCAAGAATGGAGCTAGCAAGTGTTTTCCAGTCTTTCTCTAGAGCCCAGATGTCCAGTTTACCCAGTCCCTGCCAGTCCACTTCAGGAATTGAGAATACAACCCTTCCTTTTTTCTTCTAGATCTCCTTGCTTCTGATTCTGCTTTTACTGCATCTCTCAGCCCATACCTGTGTCTTACCTTTCCTCAGATCTGCTGTTTAGGAGCAGGAACCATATCCTTCCACGTGTGGCCTGAGACCCCCACCCCACTCCCAGCACCAGCCCCAAGAAAACTCCACGAAAAGACTGACCCTCATTCCCATTACTTTGGTTCATCAATCCCTGTAACCCCACACAGACACAGCCTCAGCCTTAGCAGCAGCAGCACTTTAATTCCACAAAAACTCAGAAAGCCAAAACTGATTAGAACATTCCACAACAGGTGGGCTTCAAAACCAGCAACAATTCTATCTGAACCCTGAGAGCAGAGAGACCCCTCCCAACGCACCTCCTCTACCATGCAATACATTCCTTCGAGCTCCGCCCAGGTTATGACTGGGGAAATGGGATGGTAGAGGGCCAGAGGGCAGAAGCAGGAGGTTATCCATCTGCAAGTATGCGTCCTTGTCTGCATGGTGTGTGGTCAAAGACCACACAAGCTCCCACAGCCCCTGGGACCTGAGATGTGACCACTGGAGATCAGAGTGGCCACAGTAGGGGCTGGGGCCTCCTCTGTTCTCCTTTCTTGATAACATATGACAGTCACATCTCCCAAGCCCAGACCTAAAGCCCCGGGTTTCCAGAGATGGTGCTCTAACTGGGGAAGAGAGTTGGGAGAACAAGGTAGCTGCAGATGGCCAACTGAACAGAAGCAGAGCATCATACCCTCCCACCAGTAGAGCCTTTAGAACTTCCCCATATACACCTGCATAAGGCCCAGCGAATGGTCGCTGGCCTGCTAAACATATCTGGAAGAACCTCCCATATATAGGCCTCCCTCCTCTCAGCAGGCAGGTCCCACCAGGGCTCCTTGAAGAGTGCTTAAGGATCCTGCTGGTCCCTGGCGTTGCCAGGCCTCTCCTGCCTTCCCAGTCACTTGCACAGGGTCTCCAACACCTCCAAGGTGCGTCGGATATCCCGGACTTGGCGCGCCAGTCCCTGAACCGGTTGCAGAGCCCGCTCCAGTTCTTCACAGCGGGCCAGCAGAGTGTACATGCCCTTGATGCTCATGTCCACAGCTTCACCTAGAGAGTCCACTGCATCGCGGTAGGTCTGGATGCAGCCCACGCTCAGAGCTGTCAGCTCCTGCACTGCACCTCCCAGCCCGCGAAGCAGACGGTCCACCCTGCCGCCCAGCTCCCGACTCAGACGCTCCAGATCTCGCAGCACGTCGGGGTCGATGGGAGGGATGGCCGGAGTGGGTGTGGGCGCTGAACAGGGCCGCGTAGGGGCAGGGTGCGGGGGGTGAGGGGCGCCGCTCAGACGGATCTTGAGTTGAAGGTTGTTGGCGACAAAGTGGGTGAGGTCGCCATGGCGGCTCACCGTGCCTTCGAGCTCCAGGGGGCTGGAGATAGTGGCGCGCCGCCCGCCGCCTGCGCCAGATTCTGCACCCCCTGAAGACGCTGCGCCGCCGCACGCCCCGCTCAACCCGTCCAAGCTGCGGCTGTCCTGAAGGCGGCTGGAGAACGAACGGCCACTCCTGCCGGCTGCCGCCGCCTCATCGTCGTCTTCCTTCTCCTGCTCAACATCCATCCCGCCGCCTACAGGGCTCCCTCGACGGCAGACCCTCTCGGATTCAGGCTTGTCCTCCGGTGGCTCAGGGTCCTTGCGCCGGGAGGACCCGTGCGGGTCGGATTCGGGATCCGGCGCCCCCAGGCGGCTCCCTGCCCCAGAAAGCGTCCCTCCACGGCCCGGCTTGTTTTCTGGAGCTTCCCATTCCGGCGGGTGGACAAAGCTGCAGCTCGAAATCTTTGGGGACGCCCTGGGGTGGCAGCTCGCGCCCCCAACGTTCTCTGCCTCTGCCTCCTCGGACAGTCGGAGGCCTGAGGGCCGCTCAGAGGGCGTTTGGCCCGGGCCGTCGCCGAAGATCGCAGCTTGCTGTTCCCCCAGAGCTAGCAGATCCGTCTCGGGCCCAGGCAGCCCCCGGGGCGACTCCATACTGCAGTTGGGGGCAGGAACCCGAGGAATTGGTTCGCCCCGGCTCGGGAGGCCTTGGCGGCGCCTTTAAGGGGCGTTTTAGAGGCGCGCCGATTGGCCTCGGGCTGACAATGGTCAGGACGTGAAGAGCACTCTGATTGGTACCGACAACCAGGAAGTCCCAGAAGACGAGCTGTTATTGAGCGACTGAACACACGTGAGAGCCAGCGGGGCGGAGAGAAGGAGGTAACAGCTGCGCTCGTTGCCCCGCCCTTTAGAAAAGTTGAAAAGGCAGATCTTAAAGATGAAGATCCTGAAAAGCCTGAGTCCTCCAGGGGCGGGGCTAGGCTCTTTCCGCCCACAATTGTTGCCTAGTAACCGCTTCTAGTGGGGAACCAGAATTGGGTTTCCTAAAAGAGCTTCTTGGGATGAAAGGAGTATATCCTGCTTGGGCCGTCGGGATTGAATCGCACCTTAGTTGATCAGGATGGAACCAGAATTTTCATTTGCTCCTCTGTTCTCTTGTCCCCTGCCCCCTCCACCAGGTTTTGAGTGTCTCCTCTTGGAGGATGGTGTGTGATTTTGCCACTAGGTAGAATATTCAATAAGTTAATGGCCCTTAAGGTCAGAGCCCTGGTACCATTCTAATCTCTTCCTTCTCTTCTCACTGGTCCTGCCATAGAGACATTGGTCTTGCCATAGAGGCACTGGTCTTCTCACTGTTTTCCTGTGACAAGACAGACATGCTGCCGTCTCAGGGATTTACATTTGCTCTTGCAACTCCCCTCGGCCCCCCACCCCTTTTTTTTAAGGCCGAGTCCACAAAGAAAGTATATTAAAAAGTGAAGACATCACTTGGCCCACAAAGGTCCCTATAATCAAAGCCATGGTTTTTCCAGTAGTAATGCACGGATGTGAGTTGGACCATAAAGAAGGCTGAGCGCTGAGGAACTGATGCTTTTGAATTGTGGTGCTGGGGAAGACTCTTTGAGAGTCCCTTGGGCTGCAAGGAGATCAAGCCAATGAATCCTAAAGGAAATCAGACCTGAATATTCATTGGAAGGACTGATGCTGAAGCTGAAGCTCCAATACTTTGGCCACTTGATGTAAGACTCTGATGCTGGGGAAGACTGACGGCAAAAAAAGAGGGCAGCAGAGGATGAGACAGTTAGGTAACATCAGGGACTCAATGGACATGAATCTGAGCAAACTCTGGGAGATAGTGGAGGACAGAGGAGCCTGGTGTGCAGCAGTCCATGGTGTTGCAAAGAGTCAGACACAACTTAGCGACTGAACAACTAAAAAGAAAAATGCTCACCTTTTTTTCTCCTTCAGGTCCTTTTTCAAATATTATCTTTTCAGTGAGGCCTCCCCTTACAATCTGTTTACAAGTGCAACCAATTTTGCAAGCTTCCTGAGTTGAGGGTTTTTTTTTCTTGTTTATTCACCCCTCAGCCTCTAGAACAGCACCTGGGCTGCAGAGAGCACTCAGTAACTATTGGCAAATGAATAAATCTTAACCAAAATTATGATATAACTACACCAGAAGGATGTAGGGACAGAAAATGCCCTTGTGTATGGTGGCAGTGGAGTGAAAGAATGAAATCCTTAAATTTTGTATCAGGAAAATGATAGATAAAGCCTAAAACTGAAAATGTAAAGAAGTAGCAACCAAAACATGTGATTTGGAGATACAAAGTAAATACCAAAAACAAAGCAAAACTGTAAAAGGATTTGGAACAAATCCAAATGGATTTGTCTCTGGGGAGAGAGAAATGGGAAGACTGTTGGATTTTGGTTTTGTTTTTTTAAACCCTATACTGTCCTTCAATTATTTTAATCTGTGGGCTTATGTAGTGGGTTGCATGGTAGCCCCCTAAAAGATATGTCAGTGTCTTAACCTCTGGAAGCAATGAATGCAGTGTTTTTTGGAAAAAGGGTCTTTGCAGATATAATTAATGATTGTGAGATAAGATTATCCTGGATTATCTAGTTGAGTCATAAATCAAATTGCTAGTGTTCTTTTAAGACACAGAGGAGAGAAAAGCGAAGGCAGGAAGGCTGTGTGAAGACAGAAGCAGAGCTTGGAGTGATGTAGCCACAAGCCATGAAGTGCTTGGAGTCCACATGAAGATGGAAAAGGCAAGGCAGGATTTTTCCCTAGAGGCTTATATGGGAGGGTGGTGCTACTGACACCTTGATCATGGAATTCTGGCCTACAGAACTGTCAGAGAATCCATTTCTGCTGTTTAAAACCACCCAGGTTTGTGGTAGTTTGTTACAGTAGCCCTAAGAATTGAACATAGCATGAGTATCTGAGATGAAATAAAAATAAGAAATTTTATTGTTCTTTACCACATGGCTTAAAAGTATAAATAATAAACACATGCAGAAAAAGCATTAGGTGAAACTCAACACCTATTCATGCTTCAAAAAACACCAAACCCTTAATGAACTAGGAAGAGCCCAGGCCTTCCTTAACCTGATCAAAAGACATGTATCAAAAACCTACAGCAAGAGATTTCCCTGACAGTCCAGTGGTTAGGACTCCAAGCTTCCACTGCAAGGGAATGGGTTTGTCCTCTGGTCAGGGAAACTTAAGATCCTGCATGCTGCTCTGGGTGGCCAAAACAAAACAACAAAGCCTACAGGAAGCACCATATTGCAAGCATCATACATAGCAGTGAAACCTTAGTTCAGGAACAAGACACTACCAGCTTCTATTTACTCCTGTGCTAAATCCTCACCAGAGCAGAAAAACAAACAAAAAAGACAACTTTGACTGACCCAGGAAAGGGAAAGATTAGAGATCAACTAAAAGGGAGTAATAAGAGAAGGTGGGTGGAGACAACTGGTGATGGCTGGTGTGCAGGCATAGCAGAGTGGAGCCGAGGTCCCCAGCATCCCCAGGCCTGGAAGCCAGAGCAGGGGAAAGAAAAGATGTGGAAGTGGGATGGTTGGGAACTGACCAGATGGGGTTAGAGCTGACAGGTTGCTCTCAGTGCTGAGGGGTGCTCCCGGGGTGGTGATGCAGTGCCCACCCAGTGCAGCATGGGCAACTCCCTCGCCTCCTCCCCACAGATGATGACTTCCTCCACAGCAGTCTCCACCTGTAAACATCTACACTCATCAGTACAAAAAGCTTCAGCCTTTATTAAATAAAGAGGAGGTAGAAGACAGATGCAGAAACAGGCTGGGGACCCCCCCTCCTCCTAACTACACATATACAGACACAGACACAACTGAGAAAAGGACAGGGACATTTCAGGGGACAGACTGAGGGGCAGAGGGAGGCAGCACCCTGCGAGAGTGGGCCCGGACCCAAGGGTGGGCCGAGACCTGGGCCAGCGGTAGGCGTTCTGAGGGGTTATGCTTGAGCAGCTTGGAGATGAGGTCCTGGGCTCCCACGGGCACAGAAGGAGGGAACTTTAGGTCCACCTGCAAGGAGAGAAGGGCTTCATCCTGGCTGCTTTTGCCCCCACTTCCCACTCTATTAGCAGGGTTTAACATCAACAGCAACAGTGTGCCCACTCCCAGCCCCAGCCCCCGAGCTGGCACAAACTCCAGCCAGACCCCGGAGGCCAGCCTCCCACCTTGACGATGCGCCGGTAAGTCTCATTGTGGGAAGCACTCTCGAAGGGTGGGTTTCCCACCAGCAACTCATAGCAGAGCACACCAATGCACCACAGGTCCACCTTCTCGTTGTGTGTGCGCCCCTCAATCATCTCTGGGGGCAGGTAGTCCAGAGTGCCACACATTGTTTTCCTCCTGGGGTGGGGGGGGGGGTGAGTGGGCAGAGATCTCAGATCCAGACTTTCTCTCCTTTCCCTGCAGCATGACAGGGAGCCCAGACCCCAGGATGTGCCAGGGGTCCTCCAACCAGGCTCTGGTGGGGTCTTTGGGGTAGGAGTGGGGCTAACACACTGCTTCTGCATTTCCACACTGAGGGCCGTACCTTAAAATAAATCAGATATGAGGGCAACATTCACCTTAGAATTAAAGGAAAAATTTCAGATGTCCATCAAGCACATGTTGTTTAATCACGTTACATCTCTACTGTGCAATACTATGAAGCCATTAAAAATGATGTGGGAGTATTCTCAGTGATATGGCAAGAAGGTCCCAATGTTTCAAGTGAGAAATCTGGGTGACAAAACTGAGTCTCCTATTTTTGTTTTTGGCCATGCTGCATGGTTTGCAGGATCTTAGTTCCCTCGACCAGGGATTGAACCTGGGCTCCCTGCAGTGAAAGCTGGAGTCCTAACCACTGGACCAGCAGGGAACTCCCAGAGTCTCCTATTTTTGTAAAGATATTGCTGTGTCTATATATTTACATGAGAAAAACCCCAAATGTCTCTGGGTAACAAGATCTGGAGTGGTTTTATTTTGAATGGCTTCATACCCAGGGCTGGCCTCCTGGCCCACCATACCTCAGGGAGGGGGCATGCACCGACCAGCCGAAGTCAGCAATCTTCAGCTCTCCCCGGAGCCCCAAGAGCAGATTCTCTGGCTTGATGTCTCTGTGAATCACCTTCTTCGCATGGCAGTACGTCAGAGCATCTGCCAGCTCCTCCATGATCTGGGGGGCCAATGATAGACAGTCAGACAAGGACTGACCTCGGGCTGAAGGTGGTGTCCCCCCAGCCTCCAGGCCCCTGCCAGCAGTGCCCCAGGTGCCCACCCGCCCCGACCGTGGCTGTTCGCTGCTCGTCAAAAGTTCGGCTCTTCTGCAGCTCCTTGTAGAGCTCCCCCCGGGGGGCATACTCCAGAATCAAGTAGATCCTTCGCCGGTCATAGAAATAGTTGTAGAGACGCAAGATGTTGGGATGTCTGGGAGAGGAGACAGAGGAGGCATCAGGCTGCATCCTGGCCTAAGGAAATGGGAAAGATGACAGGTCGCATTGGGGCAAACTGGGTCAGGTCTGGGCCAGATAAGGGAAGTCAGGTGGCAGTCCTAAGTGGGGACGGGAGGTGATTTTCTGGATTCAAGGCTCTGGCTGGGATTGAGAGCTCATTGGGGCTGCGTGGCCACAGCTGCAGAGAAGACAGTCCAGATGTGGTGGGGTTGGAGGAGTGGGGCTGGGGCAGCAGAGGGCCCTGGTTCAGGGGACGTTGAGCATACTGCAGATGGGCTTGGATTTCGATCTCTCTGCGCAGCTGGTGCTCCACACCCTCCTTCTCGATCTGAGACTTGAAGAGGACTTTGAGCGCCACGATGAAATGGCTTTTCTTCTCCCGAGCCAAGTACACATTTCCAAACTTGCCTTTGCCCAGAGGACGCCCAATCTCAAAGTCATCGATTGTGAAGGAACGCCTGTTTGGGAAGCAGTGGTGGAGCAGCTGAGCGGTGGTTAGTCTGTCCTCTGAGGTGTTTGCCTTTTCCCTGCACCTCCACCCCTCCTGCCCGCAGTCCTGCTTCTCTTCCAGGGGAGCTGAGGATGCATCAGGCTTTCTCGCCTGCATCCCGACTCCTCTTGCCTTTGTCCCATCCCCTCTCTTGCCACCCCAAGGCTTGGGGAGCTTACTTCGGGATGTTGGGGGTCCCACTGCTGTTCTCCACGGCCTTCTGGCCAGGGGCAGCTAAGGAAAGAACAGGGAAGTTGAGGCCATCCTTTGACATTTTCATCCCCGCCCACCTCTGCAGACCCTAGTTCCCTCAGGTCAATCCTCTCCCTTTGTGCTAGTTTACCTGTGGGCTGGGCATTGGAGCGACTCATGAGGACAAGTGCCGATGGGGTGACAGGCTCCTTCCGGAGAACTCTCTGGGGCAGGGTGTTCAGGCCAGGCTGAGCCTGAGAAGGACCAGAGGGGAGCTCTGAGGGTGCCTTTATCCTAGTGACCGGGTTGGAATGCACTACAAGCAGCATTTCAGGGCTTGCTATAAAGCCACCCACCTACCCCACCCCATCCCCAGTTCAAAGAGGAACACTGAGACCCAATTTTGCTACTCAGTCTTGTCCATAACACCACTCATTCACCCAGCCCCCTACCCCAGAGGGCAGTAGAGGCTGGGGTAACGAACACCCACAATTCAAGGAGCTTCAGAACAGAGGTAGTCTCACAGTCCCCTAAGCTCAGTCTGTTAAGGCTCAGAAAAGATCCTTGGGGCCTTGAGTGTTCAGCAAATCTCAGTATTTACCCCTTCGCAACAACAGGCTTTAGGGACACTGAAGGCTATTCTAATGGTCCTGGAGCACTTGTCACTTTCAACTTCTGAGTAATACACACCACTTTCTTTTGGGAGTGACTGGTGTAGCCAAGACAGTGTTATCTCATTCAGCCTCCCCATTCAGAGCTTCACCAGGGAGGGAGCTGGTGGACAAGGGGACAGAGGGACCCTCCAGGATACTCAAGCCCCACCAACAGAGAACAAAGCTCATGTAGGGCCCCTTCTTTCTTCTTTAACCAAGAGAGAAAGAGCCTCAGTGCTCCTACAGACTTGTTCACAAACAGTGAATTTAGGATTTACAGACAAGCAAGTTAAACAAAATGGAGTCCAGAAATAGATCCACATATATGTGGGAATTTAATATACAATAATGCTAGTATTTCAAATCAGAGGGTAGATTCTTCAATGAAAGGTGTTGGGACAACTGGAAAATAAAGACTTTTAGATGCATATGTCACACCAGTCATTAAAATCCAAATTCTTAAGTAAGACTTCTCTTGGACCTTTTAAACTTATAAACTCATCTAAATAGCCTATATCTATTTCCTGCCTAACCTATTTTTTCAGGACAACAGTTGAGACTCATGGCCTATAGGCCAGACCCTGCCTGCTCTGTCCCAGACGCCATTTGTATGTGACAAGTAGGCTCAGCTCTGCAGAGGTCCTCACAGGCTGGTCAAATTCAAACTGGTAGCACCGGATAGGATGTGGCTACAAATGACCTGACTGGGGCCCATGCGCTTGTGCAAAGCCAGGAAAAAAGTGCTAAGAGGATCGCCCTCTGCAGGATCTCGAATCTGCAAGCAGGAAGTCGCCATGCTAGTGGGGAGAGGGGAAGTGAGAAAGCCCTTACCGTCTGCCGGCCATAGGGCCAGGGGTAGGCGTTCTCCTTCTGGGCCATCCGTAGAGGGAAAGGGGGAGGGAACTGGGCAGAGAAGAGAAACAGAGCCGTGAGAAGCAAAAAAAAAAAAACAGGAGAGAGAGTGAGGGGTCGGATCGATCTAGCCGGAAGTGTTTGCCGGGGGAGCTGGTGAAAAGGCGCAAGTCCAAAAGCTGGCTTCTTCAGAGAGCATCCCCGCACTCGCCTCTCCGCCCCCACCCTGCTACCGGCCTCACTCCCCTCCAGGACCCTTTCTCCACCCTAGAGAAACCAACCTGCCGGATCACCTGGCCTCTCCCGGAGCAAGAATCCCGAAAGAAACCCGTGGTACCTTGGCCGCTGGCAACAACTGAATCTGCCCGGCCGCTCCCCCTCACCCGCGCCGAGGTCCTTTCAAATCTCCCGCCCGGGTCCCATTGGCTGAGCCTGCCGCCTATGCCCAGTCTTCATTGGCTAAGTGTCCCATGACGTAGCTCCAGGGGCCCAATGGAAAAGGCGGAATGAGAGCCACAGGCAGCCAGGGTTTTAGCTTAGGAAGTTTTCCTCAAGCCTCAGATAGTCTTATTGGTGTTTTGTTTTTAAAATTTAAGTCATCAATATAATCTGAAATTTATTCTTGTGTATATGTATGAACTGGACTTCTCTGGTAGCTCAGCGATGAAGAATCCACCTGCCAAAGCAGGAGAAGCGGGTTCGACTCCCGGTCGGCGGGATCCCCTGGAGCAGGAAATGGCAACCCACTCCAGTATTCTTTCCTGGGAAATCCCATGAACAGAGGAGCCTGGCAGGCTACAGTCCATGGGGTCGCAGAGTCGGACACGACTGAGCGAAAAGAGAAAAAAAACAAAAGCAACTAGGTTTTCTTCCATGAGCCCATCCGTCTCCTTCCCTAATGCACTAAATTAAGAGTTTTGATACTTGCTGTCATAAGCACTCTAACCAATACGCATCTACAGATCTAGAATGTTAGTAGTTATTTGGGTTGAATGATGCGAAGCTGACAATCATTCTGACCTACAGAAAACACCAATTTCATATGATTCAACCCAATGTAAAATAAGTCCAAATGGGTTTCTAGATCAGTTCACAACGCTTTTGGCTGCAAGTAACAGGAAACTCAGTTAACAATGGCACATACAACAGACATCTATTTTCTCTTCCACAACAATAAATCAGAAAGTAGGTAGCTGGCTCAGAAACTGAACAATGTTAGAGGTTTGCATTGACCTCTCTGTGATTCTCTTAACATTCCCCTTCCGACTTTAAGATGAATGCCAACTGTCTCTGTTTCTTTAAATAGAAAAAGCAGAAGCCTTTCTAAAAGTCCCCAGTATAGGAATCCCTTGGTGGTCCAGTGGTTAGGACTCAATGCTCTCACTGCGGAGGGCTAGGGTTAAACCCTGGTGGGGGAACTAAGATCCCCAGAAGCCACACATTGGGGCCAAAAAAGAAAGTTCTCAGTAGATTTCTCCTGGGCTAAAACTGTGTCGGGCTTCCCTATCACAAGACTACTGCAAAGGCGGCTGATAAAGTAACTCTGTCTTCCAGCCCCTACAGTTAAAGCAGCTAGGGGCCACAGTGGTAGAAACTGGAGGGTGCCACAGTTGCTAACAATTTTATTGTTGGGAGCCCGTGATTTTTTTTAAGTTGTATATCTGTTCATGATGTATCTCTAGAGATTTGATGAATATGGACACCAGTGAAAAAAAGCATTTTGCTTCTGGAAATGTATGCTGTTTTCACTCAGGGTCAGCCCAACACCACTTTGCAGAATCAGAGATCCCATTTCAATTTCAGTGCCTTTAACAACATATGTGGCATAGAGTGACTAGCTAATGAAGAGCTTTAGAAAAATCCTATCACTTGCAGTATACTTTATCCCTCATAATCTAGTGAAAGGAGACTTTTCTAGAGCCTGTTAGGGACCTTGTGCATGGGTGGGATATGCCTGATGGATCCCCATACAGTTTCTCTGTCCGTCAGAGTCTTTAAATTTCCACTTGCACATTACATCAGAAGACATTTGGCCTTTCAGAAATAGTTGATGGGTCAGTATAAAATCGAGATTTGCATTATTCATAAAAAACAAAGCAAAACAAAACCTATCTGTTCTGGCAGCTAGGCAACCATCAGCTGCCTGTTCAAGTTAGTGAACAGAATCTCCATTATTTACCCCAGTGCTTCTCAAATGATCGGTAAGGAAGAAACAATTTTAATTATTTTCAATCTATCATAAATTGATACTTTCACAATATACATTAAAAATGAATTCCTTGAAAAATAAAGTATAAAAATATAAAAATTACAAGACCACATATTTTTTGGTTATAACTAGTATTTATAATGGCAACCCACTTCAGTATTCTTGCCTGGAGAATCCCCTGTGGACAGAAGAGCCCTGCAGGCTACAGTCCACGGGGTTGCAAAGAGCTGGATAGGACTGAGCAACTAAGCACAGCATAGCACAGTATTTATAAATGTACTCTGACAAATGCTGTAAGAGTTTTTTAAATACTTAACTCTCAAATTCTGTACTCATCCTGAACCTAAAATTAACATTGCATGAAGTGGCACCAGTCTGTGGACCACACTGAGAACCACCAATCTACCTTCAGTCCAGCCCCATCCAAAATGGTGCTCTGTTCTCTCTGATGAAGCAGACTCAACATCCAGTCTCCCTCATAGACTGGTTTTGCTTATCTTGACCTATGCAAACAGGACCATACAGAAGATATTCTCTGGTGCCTGACTTTTCTCATTCAACATTTTTGAAATTTATCCATTCAGTTGATGTACTGATTTTTATTTATTTTTTGGTTGCACTAGGTCTTTGTTGCTGTGCAACGCTTTCTCTAATTGGGGTGAACAGGGGCTACTCTTCTTGGCTGTGTGCGGGTTTCTCATTGCGGTTGCTTCTCTTGTTATGGAGCACAGGCGCTAGGCCCACCGGCTACAGTAGTTGCACCACACGCTCAGTAGTTGTGGTGTAGGTGCTTAGTTGTTCCGTGGTATGTGAAATCTTCCTGGACTAGGGATTAAACCCCTGTCCCCTGCATTGGTACAGGGGGATTCTTATCCACTGTACCACCATGGAAGACTCCTGACTTTTAAATATGCATGAACATGATAAAATCAACACAGGCTAATTAAAAGTAAATCTCTCAGTTCCTTCCCTAGAGGTCTAGTGGTTCCAATTTGGCTCTTTCACTGCCCTTGGCCTGGGTTCAAACCCTGGTCAGGGAGGACATGAAGTCCTGCAAGCCACAAGCCACGCTGTGTGGCAAAAAAAAAAAAAAAAAAAACCAAAGTGCAGCAATAAACAAATATTGTATGATACCGCTTATATGTGGAATCTAAAAAAAGTGACACAAATGAATTCATTTACAAAACAGAAAGAGTCACAGTTGTAGAAAACAAATTCATGGTTGGGAAGGGGAGAGGGATAAACTGGGAAATTGGGATTGACATATGTACATTATTATATATAAAATAGATAACTAATAAAGATCTGTTGTATAGCACAAGGGACTCTATTCAATGCTCTGTATTTACCTATATATATGGGAAAAGAATCTAAAAAAAAAAAAAGAGTGAGTGAAAGTGGCTCAGTTGTGTCTGACTCTTTTCGACCCCATGGACTATACAGTCCATGGAATTCTCCAGGCCAGAATCCTGGAGTGGGTAGCCTTTCCCTTCGCCAGGGGATCTTCCCAACCCAGGGATTGAACCCAGGTCTCCCTCATCTGGAGGATTCTTTACCCGCTGAGCCACAAGGGAAGAAAAAGAAAAAGAAAAAGAAAAAGAAAAAGAAAAAGAAAAAGAAAAAGAAAAAGAAAAAGAAAAAGAAAAAAAAAAATAATAATAAAGAATGAATATATGTATATGCATAACTGACTCACTTTGCTGTACCGCAGAGACTAACACAATATTGTAAATCAACTATACTCCAATAAAAAAACTGTTTTAATGTAGAAGGAAAGAGAATGAAAAACTTTCTATTTTGTATCTCCTTAAAGGTGCCCTGGTTTAGGCAGAGATCGAGGCGGGTGCAGGACTACCGACTGCCAGACTCACCCTCCTTCCCTATTAGGTGGCCAGAGCTCCTGAGCTCTCCCCATGCTAAATCAAATCATCAGCGGTTCTCAAATCGAGCACTTTTGGGTCCTGCAACAAAGGCTGGCGGATTGTTAGCCTCCGTCTTGGTACACGTGACACACCCTCTGACAGAAGGCGGTCCTGGGATCAAGGAGAAGAGAGGAGGGCGAGGCGCAGATTCCAGCCTGAGTGGGTGTCTGTTTTGCGTGCGGTGAAAAAGGCCTCCATTCCTCTCCTGCAGCCCAAGCCTGTTACACTAACAAAGGAAAGCGATGTCAAAGAAGAAATTTCCCACTGGGAAAAACGAAGCCAGTGGAGTGGATAGCCGAAATTTCTTGGCTTTTTCACCCAGTATACCAGAAGCAGCAAAAATACAGGTAGCTCTGGACTTCTAATGACCGCAGTGAAGTCTGGAGAATATTCGTATTAACACAAATTAGATACAAAATATTTTATTTAATACTCCTATGTTCTACTTCATGGAGAGAACATCAGAGATGATTAAAATCATTTAAAAAAAAAATGAACCAAATACAAGAACACGATAATTGAAACATACTTGATTTTTTAAAAAGAGAGAAAACGAAAGAAAAAAGAAAGATCGCTTTTAGTTGAAAAATTAACAACCTTTTGGACAGCAGTACAGTTAGCTGTTCAGTTAAGGAACTCTTTGAACCCTGGAACTGGTGTTTCAGGAATTCATGTTGTAGAGCAAATTCAGCAGAGGCAAAAAAAAAAAAAAAAAAAGAATGTACATGGTAACATTTTAGATAATGAGAAAAAACAAAACCGCAGATAACAAGATAGCCAGAATGTCTAACTTCGAAATTGTTTAATGACTTACAGCATTGTCCTTGAATTCAGATGTTCTTTAAAATGATAATTATGAAGACAATAGAATTCTATTCCTATCACAATGATAAGTGAAAATAATAGAGTACAAAATTATGAACATCACTGGCAAGTGGAACTTAAACCGCCAAAAATTAAATCACTCCTTTAAGAGTACTATGAACAATCATTATTACTTTAGAATTATTCATTATTGCTACATTTTTTGATAAAAAACATTTATTGCTCCAAAATATATTTTCTGAACAAGAATTGGTGAACAACTGATGAACAGTTTCTGTGTTAAGATATCTAAAATATCTATGAGATTAAAGGTATTACTATTTTAATTGGTTGAAACGGTAAGACGAAAATAAAAGTCTCAAAATTTGTATCTTAGGAGAAAACTCAGATGTTTTAGAGAAAAAAATTACAGAAACACTCAGGTTTCCATGTTTTTCCACATAATAACAAGATGCTCTTTTTTTTTCTTTCCCGAAAAAAACATCTCACTTGAAAAGCTGATCACCCCAAAAATAACACTATGACCCCGACGTGATTTGAACACGCAACCTTCTGATCTGGAGTCAGACGCGCTACCGTTGCGCCACGAGGCCCCCTCGAGGCCGCGGTTTGACGGATCTCCTGAACAGACGCATCGTCATCATTAATGGGCGGGGTTTTGTTTTCAGGCCCCGCCCCGGTCTTTGTCGTCGTGGTTCTCCGAGCGGCCAGTGGGCCGGACCCGCGCTCCCTGCGGAATTAACTATCCTCCCGACAAGTCGTGTTTATGGGCACTTGGTTTAAGGCTCAATTCTTTAACTTCGGTGCACGTTGAGGTTACTCAACAGAGGAACGATTTCATGTGTTTGAGATTTATTTCTGGAGTTTCCGGGGCTAATAAAGTGTCGGTGCACAACTGGCACCCTAGACAAATCTTAGGTTTAATCTCGGCTCTTCCTTTGCTTGGTTTCTCTTGACTTTGGTTTCTATCTGGATATAATCACAGTCTCCAGCGTGGTGACTGCAGCGCATCGGCGGTGCCCAGAGCCAAGCGCCGCTCACACGTGGGGGCTTCGAACACCACACCCGTTATTTCTGTGTTCTCGTCGCTTTCGTCCTTCCCTCGTCTAGGTCCTAATTCAGTTCCAGTCTTCGATCACTGAATCCAGGACCCTGTAGATCTAAGTATTAAGGAATTCCGGGAATACCGATGCACCATGTGGCGTTGGTGGTATAGTGGTGAGCATAGCTGCCTTCCAAGCAGTTGACCCGGGTTCGATTCCCGGCCAACGCAAAGTTACTTCGCTTTTCTTTAAGATCCCTCATGAGTTGTTATCTTCTGTCTGCTTTCTTGTGTTTTTTAAATTATCGTCAACTAAGGTCTAATAAACTTACTAAAAGGTGAGGATAATGGCTCATAAACGTATTGAATGGAGAGAACAATTAATTTAGCCGCACATTTAAAATGCAAGTTACGTGAAATAAAAAACATAAACTTGAAATTTAGAATGTGAGTTTGAGTCAGGACAAATCATTCCTATTCTTCTGCTTTTCTTTTTCTTAAGTCTTCTTGAAATTCCACCCCATGACTCGGGACAGGTACTTCAGTTTTAACATCGTAATATTTTAACAGCTGTAAAAAAACACGTGAAATAAAAAACATAAACTTGAAATTTAGAATGTGAATTTGAGTCAGGACAAATCATTCCTATTCTTCTGCTTTTCTTTTTCTTCCAGTCTTCTTTTTATCTCCACCCCATGACTCGGGACAGGTACTTCAGAAATTAACATCGTAATATTTTAACAGCTGTAAAAAAACAAGAAAGGACAAAACACGATCAGTGCCCCTCCCCGTCGGGGAATCGAACCCCGGTCTCCCGCGTGACAGGCGGGGATACTCACCACTATACTAACGAGGAGTGAGCCGCAACAGCTTTACTCCAAATCCTTGATCTGTATCTTACCGAGCTCAGCGTACCAAGGGCGAAGTTCCTGGGTGGGGATCCTGTCCCTCCGTCCACCAAGATATTGTGACCCAATCCTGTGCACGTTCTAGACGATAACTACATGAGAGTCTCCAGAAGAGCGAAAACGTGCAGGTGTTGCCGAGACACAGACCTCCAAGGCTGCGGAGATCTGAATTCTGACAGTCCTTGGTCTCTCCCAGACATAACCGAATAGGTCCCAATCCGTTTCACTACCTGTCATCCACTACTACAATTTGACGGACATCAATTAAACCGCAACCAGGCTCTGGCGGTCGAGGGGTGGCACCAAGCAGGATGTGGGGGAGCAGAAAGCGAGTGCTTGTCCAAGTTCGGAGGTGCCTTCCCAAGTTCGGAGGTGCCTTCCCTCTTCCCGGCACACTGAGGACTGTGCACTGTGAGCCCCTTCCTGACACCCGAGTGTCCTCCACTCAGAACAAAAGAGCTATCTGCACACTTTGAGCCGCTCAGTTCACTCGGATCCTTTTCCAACCCAGCCTCAGTGCCCTTCCAAGTGAGAATCACATTAGTGCGTTTTGGCTTCTACAAAAACCTGAAGGCCGGGCTCGTCCGGGATTTGAACCCGGGACCTCTCGCACCCGAAGCGAGAATCATACCCCTAGACCAACGAGCCGACGTACGAAGTCGACCGCGGGCGACTTTAGAGGTCGTCCCAGGCTTTCTGCGGTCCTAGGGCTGTGATTCACGGTGGCCTGATCTTGGTGCGCACCCGGGGACCACCAACCCCGACGCAGAACACATTGGAGCAGGAGTCTGGGATTCTCTCTCTGCTCTTGACCGCGAGCTTCGACTCCTCCCAGGAAATAACGTCGGGGAAGTGGGAGGGAGTGGTCTCGGCCTCGCCCACGAGCAGCCTTCCAGGACTGCCTCGAGCACCAGTGTAACCTGCTTCCTAGGATCACTGTCCAGGTGCCACTCCGTAATCCGGGGTCTCGACTCTTCCTGCTTCTCCCGGTCGTCCTTGGACTCAGCCCTCTGCGCAGAGTTTTGAAGACCATCGGTAGAATTGCTTGTTTGGGGACAATTAATGAGTCCTAAAATCTCTCTGGGAACACCAGCCCTTCTTTCTGTCCCTGCGTCTGGAGCGACCGACACTGCGAGAGCCCACAATCTCCCCAGACCGCAGGGTAGTGTCCAGGAGAGGGAATAATTCCTGGGGCCAAGAAGACCCACGAAGGGGGCGTCATTGAGATGAACTGCTGGCGAGGTCGTGTTGGGGGGATCGGCTTTCCAAACTGAGAGCTTCTAAGGTTTTAATACACTTCGCCTACTCTCACTTGGGCGCCGCCAAGAGTCCATCCAGGCAGGACCTGGTGGGGTCAGTTGTTCGCCAGCTCAGTTCCTGCTTCTGAGAGTCTTCCCAGGAGGGTTCTGATCTGCCCCTGAACTCGACCCCCTCGTATCATCTCTGGACTGAACCATCTTGCTTCACAACCCAGTCTTATGGTTTGTGGGGCCAGCCCCTTCTTAAAGCCCTACTCACAGATACTTCGGTGGAGGGCGGGGGCGTGGGGGAGGGGACTTCAGTGAAGGGTTCAGCTCTTTGTTTTTTCTTTCTCAGGCGTCCCTGCCGGACAGTGGGGTGGGCAGCAGAGAACACCCCATCCTTTCCTGTCAGCCTCCCAGGCCTTCCAGATGGGTGAGGCATCACCCTCCCTCTAGCCTTTTCCATTTCCTGTCTCCCCAGTCCTTGGCACCAGTTTTCCCCAAGTCTCTAGTCACCTCTTTCTTATCTACTGTCAGGCACTTAATCGGCACAGAGGCTGAAACCTAAATCCCTTATAGAATACGATGAAGGCCTCCTTTTCTAGAAAAATCCATACAGTATCTATGGACCTCACTTTTAGAATCCAAGAACTAAGGTGTAAACAACTGATGTCATTTCAACTTTGGTACAAATATTTTACATTTTAACCAGAGTCAAAACTTTACAGGGAAACACTGAGTTCTAAGGTATAACTTTGGGCCCTCACCTCATGGGTGGTTTGAAAGAGAAAGGGTGGGAAAGGGTGAAAAGATACTCTTGGTGAATTTGAGAAGACAACATCCTGAACTTCTCCCTTTTCCTTGGACTCCACTTCCGATCAGTTACTGAGTCCTAGTGTGTTTTTTATACTAAACATGTCTCGAATTCATCCCCTCCTCTCCATCTCTCCTACAGCTGCATTGGTGCAAAGTCTTTGACACTTCTATAACCGAATCCTGTCCTCCTGGAAGTCCCCTGCCCCCCCATACTATCTGATCCCTTGTGTTATTCTTCTATGTAGCATTTACCTAGCATATCACATCATTTAATTTTAAAAACATTATTGTTGTGTTTATTTTTCTCTGCTGTACTCCCAGGACATTGAACAAAGGTGTTACAGAACAAAGGTGTTTAATAGAACACAGGGAAATTTCCACGTGGTCTTTTTAAGAGTCTAAGACTCAACTCCTCCAGAAAGCCTCCCCTTATCAAAAGCCTCCCCTGATCAATCTCCACAATCAGGCCCGATGAGGTGCCACTTCTTTTCTCCAGCTTATCCCAGCGCCCAGTCCCTGCCCTTGGAGCGCTGTGCTGTGACTTCGTCCTCCTTGCTATCTGGTTATGCACAGCGTGCAGTTCAGTGCTTGGCACAAATCTAGTCCAGGTGGTGCTGCTCCACTTATTGACCTGTCATCTCGATACAGCAAGTCCTTCAAGCCAAATTTGTGCTCAGACATCTTGCAGTGGTTCCCAGGCCAAGGATGGTGTCTAGACCTTTCTGCCTAACTTCCAAGAAGGTTCAGACCCTGTCAACTGTGCACGGATCCTACTTCTTGCCTCCTTATCCGCAACATTTACTTCTACTCTCACAAGCTTGGCTTCAGTGCTCCGGAAATGTGGGCTGCTCTTCCACCCCAGGCTCTCTAGAGACCCCACCATTCTCTTCTACTTCCTTTCGGTCCACAGGACCCCAGTCCTTTCACGTCCTCTTGCGAGAACCAGAGGGCGCCATACTAGCCGTTATCTCCTGCTAAATTCCTAACCCTGACTGCCAGTTTATGAAGATCATTTTATTTGAAGGGCCTGACACATGACGTATGCATAGAAGATGCACCTCTCAATTTTTTAAATTAACTATATATATATATATACACACACACACACACACACACACACACACACATATAATTCTGAGGCCTCAAACCAAAAGAACTTTAATGAAGAACCGAGTAAAACAAACCGACTCAAGTTCTAGGGATGTCCCTGGGTAGAGAAAGATGCCAAAGCTGTCGGAAGGCTGCCAGGGCTGGTTCACCAGCACCAGTGCGGTGTGGTGTCCTCTGGGCAAAAGGAAGGTGCAGGCCTGCATTGGTTTCCCGCCCTGGTCACTGCGGAAGGTTTTGGAGCAGTCTAACGGAGTGGGGAGCTTCCCTCAACCGGCGATAAGGGCGCTCAGAGAGCAGAAATGGCAACCTTGGGTCTTCTAATCTAAAAGCAGTTGATTAATTCATTAGGGATAAGAAAACAAGCTCCTCCTTGCTTCTGAAAGGCACCGCTGGGATTTGAACCCAGGATCTCCTGTTTACTAGACAGGCGCTTTAACCAACTAAGCCACGGCGCCGAAGGCACACAGAAGTGCGCTGAAGGCGTATACAGAAGTATACCACCAGGATCCTGGTCACAATCTACTTCTCTAAACTTAATTTTGACAAATAATTGTTTTACATCAAACATCCATTCAAGAGCTGCCCCCGATATTGAAAGAAGCAGGTTAAAGACCTCAACCTTAGCAAGAAGCACTTGGTTGGAGGATGTCTGCGGCGCCGACCGGATCAACCAATACCCGTAGAGGTCTAGGACAGAAGGCAGGTAATTGTAGAATGCATCCGAGAAGAAAAACGAACGCGTAGTCGGCAGGATTCGAACCTGCGCGGGGAGACCCCAATGGATTTCTAGTCCATCGCCTTAACCACTCGGCCACGACTACATACGCGCTGTGGTGTAACTCACTCTCAGCCTTTCTTAGTTCCCAAGATCCGCACATATTTCACCCCTCTTATTATTTCATGCTTCCCAGGCTAGGAGACTGCTCAGCAAGAACAACAAAAAACAGAATTGTGATTGACTTCACACTGGTGGCCCCGCCCCATCTTTCCGGGATGCTCCCCCATTCTCTCGCCCGCCTCCAAACAGCGTGCTCTCAGGGAAGAGCAGACGCGGAAGGTACCCTGAGCCCGGCGGAGCGCCCTTCCAAGCCCTGGACTGAGCGGGCAATTCGGGTTTTGAAAAGCAGTGGGTTCGTTGTCCTTCGTGATTGGGAAGGTAACTAGCTCCAGGTACAAAGTCCCGGGTAACAGCAGGTATAGGAAGGAGTAGAAGTATTCCACCGATTCTGTGGACAGGAGTTTGAGCAAACTCCGGGAGATTATGAACAGGGAAGCCTGGCGTGTTGCAGTTCATAGGGTCGCAGAGTCGAACACGAGTGAGCAAAATGAATCCTTCTGGCCCGTACGGGGATCGAACCCGCGACCTTGGCGTTATTAGCACCACGCTCTAACCAACTGAGCTAACCGGCCAGCTGCTAGGGGATTGTTCTTTGAATCATCACATGTATCACTGAAGTACGGCAAACCCACTTTTCAATACCTAGAACCTTTGCTATATAGCAGGCTCCAGAGACTTCCCAAACACGAACTAAAACAGATTCCTAATGCACAAGCAAGGCCGTGCTCTGCAAAGCGCTTGGAGACGTGGCTAGGCTCTACCTCTCTATGTAGCAAGCAGCTCCCAGGAAAGAAATTGCTGACCACCAAATGCATGAGCATCTCCAAATAACTACTCCTGCAACCCCTAATTCTGTAGGTTCTTCCTGCCGGTCTCGAGCTGTTATAATCAAGAATCTTCCTTAGGTCTGGCCCAAAGGAAACCCACAATACTGACCCCCTGTCGGAGTTTCCACATCACGGGGTTACTCACATGACCCGCCCAACACTCAGTGCTTCTCTCTCCATAATCATCTTGTACTCAGCAACAACTCTAGGCCTGACTTCTTCGGGCCCAGCTTCACTGACCGAGGCCACCAGGGCAATACTGTCTAACCTGCACCCTTCTCCCTAATTGACTCCCTGCACAGCCTGACTTCGCTGGACCAGAAAATTCTCCAAACCAGTTTTGGCACTGATGGCAAACAAGGCCAAAATGATGGTAAACGATGGGTGGGTTGCCAGGTCATGAGGCCTGAGACCCACCTGAGTGAAAGTGAGAAACATCCCAAGAGCTTTATTGTAGAGCAAGGGGCCTGTCAGGAGCCACCCCAGGAGGGGCAAGTCCCTGCCACAAAGACAGAACCCAGGTGCTCAGGGACACCTGTGAGTACAAGGTGCCTCAACACCTACTAGAAAGGAAATGCAACAGCACTATGATTTCCCTGTTTCCACAATTTTCTCAAGGCAGGTTGGCATTAGAATACGGAGCAATAACAGCAGGGTAGCATTTTGTGAATACAGGGATCTGGGGTCCTGGTTCAGTTTCAGAGAAGGTAAGGGCCATGACCAGGGGAAGGAATTGAAGCCCAGTCTCAAGATCTCCAGCCACTGCAGTTTCGGTTAGGAGGAGGAAACTAAGGCCCCCAGCGCACTGGGGTGCTCAGGCTCCTGGATAGAGAGGCATGACAGTCGGATCTTGGGGTTCACACGAGTCAGGAAAGGGGTCTCCCCCCACTGGAATCGCTGTAGCTGAGGAGCTTCTGAGATGGGAAGAGAGAAAAACACAGGTCCTGTGCATGTGGTTTTCAGTCCCCACCCTTCATTCTCCTCCCAGCTCCACAAATTTCATGTCAATCCCCCTCCCTCTTCCTCTTGGGACCCATCAATCTACAGCCCTGCCCTTTGACCCTCACCTAATGGGATGATCTTGGAGGGTTTTCTCTCCAGCTCAAAAGAAAGCACCATAGGGCGGAGGACAGAGAAACTGGTACAGAGGGTCCGGAGGAAGAGCTTCAAGGGCTCATCCATCTCAGCTGAGGACTAGAAAGGGAAAAAGGTTTCATTAGGACTCAAGCTTCTAACCAAGCTCCCAGGAAAACGGCTATCTGAGCTCCCACCTCCCAGCCACATCTCACCTCAAGTTGGGCTCCAGGCCCCGTAAATTGCAAGGCCACTTTCCCCGGCCCTTGGACAAACTCGAGGAGGGAGGTCCATTCACTGGGACACAGCCCTAGAACTGCTGCCACTTGATGATTTCTACAGGTCACCACAGCTTCTGCAGTCCCATCCTCCACCAAGAGGCTGGAAGCGGGGGGGAGCAGGGGCGGTTAGGAAATAGAAACTCTTGACAGCAACACCCAGGGGGCCAGTCATCCAGACCCAACAGGACCCTCTCTCCACCTTGTTAGCTCACTATACCCTCATCTGTTCATTCTAAAATATTAAGCAATTCCCACGATTCAGGAATTGTGCTAATATCAGGACAACAGACAGTCATGGAAATGGTGCAATGGGTGCCCACTTTGTGCTCTGCTCTCACCTGATGCTGGCCTGGCTTACAGAAGTCTGAGTAGGGCAAGTGGGGCTCTGACGAGGACACCTTCCCTGGGATGAAGAAAGTGGTTGGCAAAATCCCCTCGCCCCCATCACAGCCCTCTTGGCACCCTGCACCCAGCTCAGCCTGTCCCCGCTTCTACCTGTGGGCAGATGCTGGTACAGTGAGCACACACCCAGCGGAGATGAAGGCTGAAGACAGAAACAACATGGCAAGAAGCAGTGGCCCGAAATGGGGCCTCGTCACCTTGCAGAAGTTCGGCCAGGTAGATATGGGGCAGGGGGGCACTAAAGAGAGAAGGGGGGGGGGTTCAAGAAACAGCCAACAGAGTTCTAAAAGCCAAGTTTGTCTAGAAGAACTCAGCAGGTGTGAGGGCAGGGACAATGGTGGCTTCTGTGCTCTCCTGGAAGCCCCAGGGCCTCTCCTATTTTTTAAATTCTCTAAGTATGAAAACACATTTACAGAAGATATGGCAAATACAGAGCAAAGTTACATATGGGTCCACTATATACTACAATTTTTTAAAGTAGACAAATTAAGTTTTTTTTGTTGGAGTTTCAATATCAAAATCTCAAAAAATTAACAGAATGGACAGAAAAGTAGAAGGACATAGTAGACTTGAAATGCTCTATGAACCAATTCAACATAATTAAGATTTATACAATTTTCACACAACAGCAGGATACAAATGCAAGTTCCGCAGGGCCCACATTTATTTGGATTCTTGATCTCTGATTGTCATCGATTATTTCTCAGGCTTGAAAAACCAAGATATCAGTCAAGAAACATATTTGTATTTTGGATTGAAAACCCTTTAAAATCCCAGAACACTAAATCTTCCTGGGTAGAATGATATGTATGGACATTTTTCATTTGAAGCAGAGGAAATCTTTCTGACTACACACATTTTACTAGGAGGGGAGAAGCCTGGAGTTATGGGAAAAATTGCAGAGCCTGCAACAGGTGTGGGGTTCAGATGTGAGGCTGTGAGGTTTGGAGATGGGCTTTGGGCCACTGACCTGACCATGGTATCTGGGGGGAAATGCAGGACCTGCACACAGGTTGACGACCGGAAGCAACAGTAAACATTGTGGAACCTGCAGGTGCAGTAGGGAGAGCGAGGAGGAGGAGAAAGAAGTCAGTCTGAGGTAGGAGCTGGGCCCATGTCACAGGCTGAGCCACTCACCCTGACGGATGTGCCCTGACCCTGGCACTATCAGCAGAGGGCAGAGGAAGGGAAGGGCTGGTCTGGAACATATCACAGGGGCAAAGGGCATACATGGCAGAGAAACACAGCAGACCTAACAGCAAAGAGAAGCTGTCATCGCCACACAGGTAGGGGCAAGCATTCAAGAGAAGCACATGAGGAGGGAGGGGAGGCCAGGCCATTGACACAGGTCTTCACCTGGAAATCCTTTTCTCCAGCTGGTGAAAGTAGACTCGGGCTCTAGGAAGAAGTCCCAGTGGGGGCGGCAAGTGTGGATCTTCAATATACACATCCAAGTGAGGGGGGAATTTGTAGTCGGCAGTCTCCAGAGCTACGGTGAGCTTAACACACGGTCTCTCAGGCCCAGAGCTCCCTACAGTAGGAATGGGGAGGGGTTGGTGGTCTCTCTCAGGACCACTAGGTTCCACCACTCTATTTCTTACCCTTTACCCAAACAGGTGTTATTACCAGGCTTCATCCGGAGACGTGACACAATCTCAGCTGAAAAAGACACCAAGGAATCTGCGAAACTGGAGGGTCAGAGAAACAGAGAAGGGAGTCAGATCCCAGGACAGAAAGGAGTTACAGTAGCTGCTGGAACTTTACCTATGAGGTCCTGGAAAGCCTTGAAGTGTCTCAAACCAAATACTAAAAGTAACAGGGCTTATGGGAAAAACAGGGTTGTGGCAGATTACTACACACACACACAAACCCAAAACCCAATCCAGCTTTGTACCCAGTTCAGTTCAGTTCAGTCACTCAGTCGTGTCCGACTCTTTGCGACCCCATGAATTTGCAGCACACCAGGCCTCCCTGTCCATCACCAACTCCCGGAGTCTACCCAAACCCATGTCCGAGTCAGTGATGCCATCCAACCATCTCATCCTCTGTCGTCCCTTCTCCTCCTGCCCCCAATCCTACCAGCATTAGGGTCTTTTCCAATGAGTCAACTCTTCGCATGAGGTGGCCAAAGGACTGGAGTTTTGGCTTCAACATCAGTCCTTCCAATGAACACCCAGGACTGATCTCCTTTAGGATGGATTGTTTGGATCTCCTTGCAGTCCAAGGGACTCTCAAGAGTCTTCTCCAACACCACAGTTCAAAAGCATCAATTCTTTGGCGCTCAGCTTTCTTCACCGTCCAACTCTCACATCCATACACGACCAACGGAAAAACCATAGCCTTGACTAGACGGAGCTTTGCTGGCAAAGTAATGTCTCTGCTTTTAAATATGCTATCTAGGTTGGTCATAATCTTCCTTCCAAGGAGTAAGTGTCTTTTAATTTCATGGCTGAAATCACCATCAGCAGTGATTTTGGAGCCCAAAAAAATAGTCTGACACTGCTTTCACTGTTTCCCCATCTATTTCCCGTGAAGTGATGGGACCAGATGCCATGATCTTAGTTTTCTGAACATTGAGCTTTAAGCCAACTTCTTCACTCTCCTCTTTCACTTTCATCAAGAGGCTCTTTAGTTCTTCTTCACTTTCTGCCGTAAGTGTGGTGTCATCTGCATATCTGAGGTTATTGATATTTCTCCTGGCAATCTTGATTCCAGCTTGTGTTTCTTCCAGCCCAGCGTTTCTCATGATGTACTCTGCATATAAGTTAAATAAGCAGGGTGACAATATACAGCCTTGACGTACTCCTTTTCCTATTTGGAACCAGTCTGTTGTTCTATGTCCAGTTCTAACTGTTGCTTCCTGACCTGCATACAGGTTTCTCAAGAGACAGGTCAGATGGTCTGGTATTCCCATCTCTTTCAGAATTTTCCAGTTTATTGTGATCCACACAGTCAAAGGCTTTGGCATAGTCAATAAAGCAGAAATAGACCCATAGGCCTCACCAAAAAATACTCCAGCAAAGGTGAATCTCCACTTGCATTTACACCTAGAAGCTCAGTCAGCCCATCATTCTCAACTTTATACACTGGAGCCCATGCTCCCTCCTTCAAATCATAGGTCCTTGAAAACTTGCACTTCTAGGTAAGTTTTGTAAAAGTTACACATATAATCCAACATGGTGTTTGTTTGTTTGTTTACACAGGGGGAAGTATCTCTGCAGCTTCTTCAACTGCACTGCAGCTGCCCCCAGAAAAGCTTACACGAGGAAAGTAAAGCTGTTCCTGAAGCTATAAGCCAGTCAATTCTTACACTAAAGGAAGGTCCTTCTCTTAAGATTTTCAGCTTTTGTCCTTGCTTTCTTGTTTGTTTCTTATATTTCCTCTTACTGCTAAGGTTTGTTCTCAATTGTGAGAAAGCCTGCACATGATAATGTCAGTGACATGCTCCGCCGGGGCGGGGGGGAGGGGGGGCAGGGGTGGTAATCAGGTATGAAACACAGCTTCTATTTTACACCGCCATCCCTCCTCTAGGAGAGTTAAATCACATTCATGAAACACACACTGTAACAGGGGACAGACAATTCATCCAACACAACCACGGCAGAGGAAGAGAGAGCAGCTAAGCGAGCTGGAGAAGCTGGTGGACATTTACTTGCCACTGAGCAGGTCAGTCAGTGAGGATTCAGGCAGTGTCGGGCGGATACCCAGCGCCTCCGGGATGTCCTGGGAGCTCGCAAGTTCCACAGTCCATTCATCCTGGACAGTGAGGCAGGACGCACAGCCAGCCAGCTCCAGAGGACGCTGTGACATACAGGATGAACCACCCTCCTCGAACAACGTCAATGTCTGCCAGGAAATGGGGACATGACCATCTCCAAGTGTGTCCTGGTCTGGAGAGATGTTCCTTACAAACTACGACCCAATTCTGTTTCCTCTCTGGAGCCTGACAAAGGAAGTGGTCTAGACACACGCAGGCCTTCTATTTGATCTACATCCACCCTTCTCCCAGGAGACCTAGAACTTCCTTTCCAAACCCCAAGCCAAAATACCCTTCCCCTTTCTGGGGAAGGGTGTGGTGAAGTGGGGCACTCACGGGAGGGCCAGAAGCCACCAGCCGGTACACGTGCCCTGGGTGCAAGAACTCAAACCAGCGGACTGAGGGGCCGAGGAACAGAAGGAGGACCTGACAGGGAGAGCAGGGTCCCTCAGATGAGAGCTGCGGCTCAGGAGGTCAGGTCAGAGGTCCCAGGCCCCAGTTTACCTTCTGATCTGAGTTTTCATTTTCTGTGGGTTCAAGTGGGCCCCATCCAGTTCCCTCCTTCCTCTGGGTGCCCCCAAGCCAGCTCCCTAATACATGGAAACTGAGAGTGGGCTGGGGTGCCTCTGAACTGGCACCTGGGGGCACAGAGAAGTTCCTCTTCATCAGTGCCTCCTTGTGGGACAGCAAGAACAGCCGGCTCTGTTCTATGTGGGGACCCTCTGGAGGGGAAGGCTCTCTCCGAGGAGGTGTGGAGGAGGTAGCTGAGTGAAGGACGGGTCTGGGCATAGACAAGATCAGGGCATCGGCCAGAAGAAACTGGACATAGACTCTGTTGGGAGAGACAAGGAAGAGGTTTCTTAGCGATGCAGGCACTGTGCCCCAGTGTTCCACCCCCTGCATGGAGACTTCCCCTTCCACTTCCCTGGTGGTGGGACCCAGAGGACAGCCACCACCCTAAGGACCTACTTGGCCTGCTTCTTCTGGATGAAGTCTGTTGTGCTCAGCTCCTTCCAGGAAGGGAAGGTGCTTCTGACATTCCTTTCTATGACCAACTGGAATCTCTCTGCCTGCACTAGGCAACCTGAGGAAGAGAGTCTTCTACTTTGGCAAGAAGACTGTGGGCTGGACAGAGAAGCAGCCCACCCCACAGGTCTCATGCTCAATCCAGGCAGGAGCTGTGCCCCTAACACAACGTGAAGGCCCAGGCCTGACCCCCACCTTAGAGGAGTGGTACCTCCAAGGGAGAAACTGTTCCATCAGCACAGCCAATCCCACCCTGGGCCCCCTAGGTTGAGAGGCCTGATTCTTTCTCATAAATCCCTAAAACACCTGTTCTGAGGTCTGAGAAGCTTTCCTCTCCAGGGTTTCCCTGGCTACAAACCTCAATAACTCCAAGACAGACCATTCCTCTTCCAAACTAGGGATGTGAGAAATGGAAGCTGTCATCCTGGTGTGTCTGTGAGGAGTTACAGAGGGAGAAATGAATGTTGGGAATTGTGATTCTGGCCGGGAACCCCTGGCTCCTTTACACCACCTGCCCATACCAGCCTCCTAAACCACTCCCCAGACTTGTTGATCAACATAAGCTACTTGAGCATCTCTACTGAATCCTGGCAGAAGCTCTCTCCCACACTCCCCAGTTCAGAGACCCTCTTTCCCACTCCCATCATCTTCTCTCCACCACTGAACTCCAAACCTATGAGCCTGGGGTCAGTGAGGGGCTGCAAGGGCTGGGCCAGGAGTAGGCAGGACAGGGAACCGCTCTGGTCCTGAAGTCGCAGACACCCTTTACGAGATGATGGCACCAGGACCCCAAGTAGTACCTGCAAGGACATGAAGGCCTAGGCATCAAGTTTCACTAAACAAATACACAAAGCATCGACCATGTGCCAGGCACAGTGTTAACTGTCAGAGCTACAAAATGAACCACAAAGACATGATCTCAGAGCTTAAAGAATTTATCCTGAAGTGGGGTAGAAAGATTGGGGAAAATGCACCTGCATTCACACATTTAGCAGCTGGAGGGAAAGTTTACAGATCGAGGTTAGAGCCAGGAGACCATGGAATACAAGACACAAGAGGGGGTTTGGGTTTGACTTTATACACTCTGGGAGAAACAAGAGGAGGATTTAAATTAGTTTTGTAAACCATGTTACATTTTACCCCACCCATTTCTAGTCATTGCAGGGGAGTGGACTAGAGGGGTCCAGGAAGAGATGGAGCGGTCTAGTAAGAAAGCCAGTGCCATCAAAATGACAAGAAAGGACTATGGCAGGGGTAGTGCAAATGGCAAACAGAGGAAGTCCCCAGACCCCTGCTGGAGCCACACTCACCGGGGCAGGGTGGAATGCAGAAGGCAGTAGGTACTGCCAGGACCAGGCCAGGCGTTGATTGAGTTGCCAACTGGGCAAGTGAGAAGCCTCTGGGAGGGGCAGAAGGGTCTTAGGGTCAAAGGAGGCCCAGGCCCTGCGCTTCGCTTCCTCTTTCAGGACGGCCAAAGTAGGGAAAAAGCAGGGGGCCTGCAGCTGGGTGTACTGTCCGAGAGACAAGACATCAGATTACGTGTCCCCTGTGCCCGGGTGTCCCCCAGGGCATTAGATCTGCCACCCATACCCCGACATCCTCAGACCTTCTGGAGTGGACAGTAATGTGGCTCTTCAAGGATCTCGCTCTGTATGTTCCGACCAGGGCAGCCAGGTGGAATGAGAACCTTCAAGATCGGGGCCAGGATCTGTAGTCCCAGGCTGGGGTCCCCAGGTGACGAATACTTCAGGAACTGGTGGTGTCTCAGCATGTGAGGACACAGCCTTGGCCACGGAGAGAAGCGGAGTCACTTCCCCCAGAGATTCTTCCAGAATATGGCTTCCCTGAGACAAAGTGGCCCACCCCTCACCACCTCCCCAGCCTCAATCCGCATCCTCCTCACTTGCAGGCCAGATCCTCCAGGGCCTTGGTGGCCCACAGGTAGACGGGGAGTCCTAACTGATGCTCCCACACCAGCTGCTCATACAGGGAGGCCTGGGGGACTTGGTGGGAAAACTGAGTCTCGGGCAACTGATGAGAGAAGCCCCGAAGCAGAACGGCGCCACGAAGGCAGGGGGCTAATATGGGTCTTCTCGTCCCCCCGCCCACTGACTGCAGGAGGTGAACATCCTGGAGCTGGGGAGGCAGAAGAGGTGAAAAAGCAACTCAATGGTCCCAGACAGAGGTAAATGCAGTTTGCCACTGCCTGGGTCATAGGAAACACAATTTCTCCTTTACAGGTTACTTCCCTCCAGCTCTGTCTTGCTTTCTCCATCATGACCCATTCCCCTGCGGTAAATAAGCCTTCATCTCGCAGGAGCCATACTCAGCCTTTCTGTGGGCCAGAGGGCTCACTGGGCTGCCTGAGGTCGTCCTGGCCCCACACCTGTGCTTCAGCTCTAGCATCTCCTCCTCCAGTGAGAAGGTCCTTTTAGAAAGGAGATGCTCTGGACCCACCTGCTCCTCCCAGGGCCCCAATCTCCACACCTGATCTGAGCTCTCATCCAAATCATTATTAACAAAAGCACCTCGCACTCCAACACATTAATTATTTTTATAATTTTGTTGTATGGGTGTCAACCTGCTTCCAAAAAAAGACCAACTCATAAAGGTAAGAAAGTCTCTCTTTGTCACCAGCCTTGACCCCCTCACATACCTCCAGACGGACTCCTGGTCGCACCACCCGCCTGAGGCCACGGAACTGCTGGTAGGCGAGGCAAAGCTCCAGCTTCCCGTCCAGCTCATAGAGGCCCGCAGGCTGATTCAGCGTGTCAGTGACCACCCCCTGCAAGAAGCCGAAGGGCCAGGTGATCCTCAGGCCCTTCCTCTTTGGACACCCCACAATTCCTGCCCCCCCAGGCTCAGGAATCTCTCCCTCGTGCGCACCGTGTAGGATAAGAGTATGGAGTCCCGGACGAGATAGTCTGGACCTGGACCCTTCTTGTCCTGGGGGCTGCTAGGCCGGGGCAGTGACTGGGGGTCGGCCTCCGAGGGGACTCCGGCCAGCTCCAGTTCCAGCTCTCGCACACATTCTGGTTTCAGCGGCAACAGCTGGGAGGAGGGGCTGGTCATCCACATCCGGTAACGGTGACCAGGGAGCTTGGACACTCGCAGTTCCGTCAGCACATAGGCTCTACCGGGACAGATGGCTCGGTGCCACACCAGCTGGGCAGGGACCTGGCTTGTGCAGAAGCAGGTGACACGGTACGTGAGAGGCTTCCCACGTCCTGTCCCTCTGCAGGAGCTCCTTCCCATCACCATGTCACCTCAAGGACTGGCTCCTCGAGAGCCTTTCCTTACCTTTTTTTTTTCTTTTCCTTACTTCTTTATTTTTCCTGTTTGCCAATTAAATCTTAAGCCTCAGAATTCTCAGGATCTCTCCCCTCTCATAGGAGATGGCAAACGTTTCCTAATCCCTCCCCCAAGCACACACCATCTGTACAGCTTCCTCCAAAATATATAAATATTTCATGCAGACAATTCTGCCCTTGCATTTCCCCTATCCCACCCAGCCATACAGACCAGCCATGCAAACAACTTTCACTTATTTACTCAATATGAATACGGTATGTGTGTATCCAGTATGGGGACAGATGTTAAGGGAAATAACAGACTGTTCTCTCTTCTCTAACATATATCAAACCACTGGGAAACACAGACACAAAACCTACGTAATAACATGGAGTCATATATGATCAAGTGGCAAAAACAACACACATTTGGTAAGGTTTCAGAGAAAGAAAAGAGGTCAGGATGGGCTGGGATGATCAGGAAGGCCAAGTGACAGAAGCTGAACTTGCCAGGGTCCTGAAGGTCCTCTCTGGTTTGCTGAAGTGGAGAGGAGAGAGGAAGGTGTTTCAAGCAAGAGAAAACAACATAGAAATGTTCAGAACTCGGAATGAGCAAGGCAAGGAAAACACTGGCCAGGACGGAGGAGGAATGTTCTTGGGGGTGGCGGGAGACAAAATGGAAGAGCCAAGATGAAGAAAAAAATCCAGAAATAACATGCTGAAGACTTTTAATCAATCGGAAAGGGAGAATCATCCAAGTAGGAAAATAAATCAACCCCAGAAGGTATCATATGGAATGCACAAGGGGCCAACAAGGGGTTATTGAAGAAATTTAACCAAATGGGAAAAAGTTACGTAGAGAAGACCATTAATAAATATAACCATCTTTTAGGGCATGTTCCTCCCAGAGCACAACTGCCATTCTCAGGGGCTTCAAAACACAACTGATGACTCAGGATACCTGAACTTCACAGTCCCCGGTACTCAGCTTCACAGACCCTCATTTCTACTTGAAAACACCAACCAGACCTCAACGTCACCACTCATAACTAAGACCTCACGGAATTTTACTGCTTATGCAAAACCAGTAGTTTATGATGGTTTGACTGAACACAGGGATTGACATATACACACTACTATGCATGAAACAGGTAACTAATGAGAACCCTCTGTACAGCTCAGGGAACTCTACTTAATGCTCTGTGGTGACCTAAATGAGAAGGAAATCCAAAAAAGAGGTGACCTATGTATACATATAGCTGATTCACACTGATGTACAGTAGAGACTAACACAATATGGTAAAACCATACTCAATAAAAATTAATTAAAAAAATAATACAAAATAAATCATATCAGTTGATGTAAAAAGACTCAACATTAAGTACCAAGTTTTTTTTTTAAAGAACATGTTATTCCATGTTTTAATGGTGTTAAGATAAATACTTTTCTTGGTCATTCTTCTGGGGGAAAACAGGTGATTCTGGCAGTTTTTCAAAATGGGACACACGATACAGAAGCTGTCTCCTTGAATGAGATACAGAGCGGGGAAGTCTTCTACCCGTCTTCTAAACGTAGGGAAGGTACCACCTGGACTCTTCCCTCAACTGCACTGTTCTAGAAACAAGTCTCTGAAGCCGTCCTCCTTTCCCACATGGTTTCTCCTATGATGCTACCTTTCCTGTTAGGAGCCTATACAGCCCTCTCGCACCTCCACACCCCTGAATTAACCCTAAACCTCACCTGCACAATGACAGACACCTGGATGCCAGCTGGGGAGGATCCACCAAGAAACAGGACAAAGTAAGTTTTCTTCTGACTTTTCACCAGAGCACTGAATCGAATGAGATTCCCAGCAAGGTTTGGCTGCACATTTCTGAGCTTACTTCTAAAAAAGGTAGAGAGAAGAGCAGTCATTTTTTATTTCTCCCTCTCTTTTTCTTCCCCTTACAAACGCCTTCCTTTCCACCACAACCTCAGTTCAGTTCAGTTGCTCAGTCATGTCCGACTCTTTGCGACCCCATGGACTGCAGCATGCCAGGCCTCCCTGTCCATCACCAACTCTCGGAGTATACTCAAACTCACGTCCATTGAGTCAGTGATGCCATCCAACCATCTCATCCTCTGTCGTCCCCTTCTCCTCCTGCCTTCAATCTTTCCCAGCATCAGGGTCTTTTCAAATGAGTCAGCTCTTCACATCAGGTGGCCAAAGTCTTGGAGTTTCAGCTTCAACATCAGTCCTTCCAATGAATATTCAGGGCTGATTTCCTTTAGGATTGACTGGTTGGATCTCCTTGCAGTCCAAGGGACTCTCAAGAGTCTTCTCCAGCACCACAGTTCAAATGCATCAATTCTTTGGCACTCAGCTTTCTTTATAGTCCAACTCTTACATCCATACATGACCACTGGAAAAACCACAGCCTTGACTAGATGGACCTTTGTTGACAAACTAATGTCTCTGCTTTTTAATATGCTGTCTAGGTTGGTCATAACCTTCCTTCCAAGGAGTAAGTGTCTTTTAATTTCATGGCTGCAGTCACCATCTGCAGTGATTTTGGAGCCCAGGAAAATAAAGTCTGCCACTGTTTCCACTGTTTCCCCATCTATTTGCCATGAAGTGATGAGACCAAATGCCATGATCTTTGTTTTCTGAATGTTGAGCTTTAAGCCAACTTTTTCACTCTCCTCTTTCACTTTCATCAAGAAGCTCTTTAGTTCTTCACTTTCTGCCGTAAGGGTGGTGTCATCTGCATATCTGAAGTTATTGATATTTCTCCTGGCAATCTTGATTCCAGCTTGTCCTTCATCCAGCCCAGCGTTTCTCATTATGTATTCTGCATATAAGTTAAATAAGCAGGGTGACAATATACAGCCTTGACGTACTCCTTTTCCTATTAGGAACCAGTCTGTTGTTCCATGTCCAGTTCTAACTGTTGCTTCCTGACCTGCATACAGGTTTCTCAAGAGGCAGGTCAGGTGGTCTGGTATTCCCATCTCTTGGAAGAATTTTTCACAATTTATTGTGATCCACACAGTCAAAGGCTTTGGCATAGTCAATGAAGCAGAAATAGATGTTTTTCTGGAACTCTCTTGCTTTTTCAATGACCCAGCGGATGTTGGCAATTTGATCTCTGGTTCCTCTGCCTTTTCTAAAACCAGCTTGAACAACTGGAAGTTCATGGTTCACATACTGTTGAAGCCTGGCTTGGAGAATTTTGAGCATTACTTTACTAGCGTGTGAGATGAGTGCGATTGTGCAGTAGTGTGAGCATTCTTTGGCACTGCCCTTCTTTGGGACTGGAATGAAAACTGACCTTTTCCAGTCCTGTGGCCACTGCTGAGTTTTCCAAATTTGAATGCATATTGAGTGAAGCACTTTCACAGCATCACCTTTTAGGATTTGAAATAGCTCAACTGGAATTCCATCACCTCCACTAGCTTTGTTCGTAGTGATGCTTCCTAAGGCCCACTTGACTTCACATTCCAGGATGTCTGGCTCTAAGTGAGTGATCACACCATCATGATTATCTGGGTCATGAAGATCTTTTTTGTACAGTTCTTCTATGTATTCTTAGTATCTTTTGCTTCTATTAGGTCCATACCATTTCTGTCCTTTATTGAGCCCATCGTTGCATGAAATGTTCCCTTGGTATCTCTAATTTTCTTGAAGAGAAATAGGGATGTAAAATTTCCATAGCCCAAAGCCATTATTCTAAAAGCCTCCTTCAAACTCTACCTGCCCTTAGATAAGGCGTGCTTCCCGTGAAGAATCCTGCATTGTTTCCCCGATTTGGAACATTCCATCTATATTACTTTCTATGCCTTTCTTTCCCTCCTTCCACTGATCCACTGTCCTCCCAGTTTTACAATGCTCCCTCCTCCCTTGGATGGAAGAATTACCTGTGCCTGAGCAGGCGGGAAGCCATCTCTGGGTAGACAACAGGGATGGGGGTGAGAGGGCCAGGACTGATGGTCAAAGGAAATACTGGCACGGGGGTACCCCAGAGCTCTATATGCCCCTCTCCTGGGGACTTCATCAGAGGAGGGAGGTAACTCCAGCTGGGGAACAGAAAGAGATGGCCCAACCAAGAAAGGTCCAGATCTATGAGCTAGAAAAGACCAAAGGCAAGGATTAATCAGGATCCTGGCACCCAATCCATCCTGCTCCATCTTTGTTCCCTCAGAGACTTAATTGTCTTGCTCCCTTGACACCATTCTTATTAGGATCTGAGGCATTTGACAACCCCTTCCTACTCACCTCACAGTCCAGGGCACCAGTGTTGTCTCTTATATAGAGGCTTCCATTCCTGCACTCTTGTTCCAAGTTCCCTGATAGGTCTGTTAGTGTCCCTAAAAGTAACAGTCGTTCCCGGGGCAGGGGGACCCCACGTGGTCCAGCCTCTTGGGCCCAAGCCTGGTATGCAGCACTGCTCCAGGACAAGTGGCTGCAGCATGGGAGACGCTGGTGGATCCTGAGGTCCTTTACTGAGACAAAGCTGCAGTGAAGAGAACAGAGGTTCTGTATAGCTACATCCAAGCCTAGGAATTATCCTCACCCTCCACAAATCCAAGATCCTGAGGAAAGATCAATGGGGAACGTGGACTAATACAGTTTGTTTGATTGATTAAAGGGAAAAAAAATTGGGAGTGAGGGCCTAAAAAAATGAGGAGGAGGTGTGGGTCCAAAGACTGGGTGGTACCTAGGGAAGCCGAGAAGAAAGTCTGCTGAATGAGATCCTGAACAAGATAGTGCCACAGACAGAACCCAGAGAAATGGAGTGGGAATGTAAGAGTGGCCTGAGGGGATGAGCATGTGGGGAGAATGCTTTAGAGACAACACAAACTGCTCTCTTGACACCATCTCAGCTCTCAGCTTCCACAGAGAACTCCAGTGGAGACACTAAGACATCTGTCTAATGGCTCAACCTCATTGGCCCCAATCAGGTTCCCTTTCTAATCTAGAATATCACAGCACTGGAGACTGGCTGGCAGGTTGAGGCTGAGGGGGAAGTTGGTATCACAAGTTCCCAGCTTTCAAGAGATGTTTGAGACCAGCCATTCTCAGGCAAAGTGCTGCAATACTGCTAAGTCAGTATCCATTGTGAGGTATCTCACAGAGAATGTAATACAATTTATCAAAGTGGTTACAGTCACACTTCTGTAATACCATTATTTCACTCACTTACATTCCCATGGTTTTATTCCCCCCCAGTGGAAGAGAAACAGGATAAGGTTACAAAGCATAACAATTTTTCTCCTTGTTGCACTCAGGAACATAATCCACATGTGAGTGCTAAAGATTAGAAATGCTATTTTAGATGGCCCACTCCCCTTCTGCATTGTCCTCATTCTTCCCCAGTGACTTCACAGCAAATAAAAGGCAAATCAGACACTAATATGTGGTGTGCCCCTCCTATGCACATATTATATTGGGTCCATTCATGCTCAATATTGCATTGAATCTTCACCAAAAACCCCTGGAAACACCGCCAACGAAGAAATTTAGAGGTTCAGGTACACAGTAGTGTAGGTGGCAAAGCCAGGCATGCCTCACTCAGAAGTATTTCTCTCTTTCCCTATTTCTATAAAAGCCTAAGAAAAATGGCTAGAGAGAACTGTTCCTTCATCCAAGGCACCTGTAGGACAAAAAACAGTAAGGACAGGGTCACTCTTGGTAGATTCTTCAGGGTCCTGCCCTCCAACTTTCAAGGCCTGCCATGGGACCGGACATACACCACGCACTCAACAAAGGGAAATGGAAAAATGAAAATTTTTCCTGCCAAATAATAAATTATTTTACCTGTCAAATAATTTTTACATTATCCTCATCCACCGTCTTCTACATATTGTGCTATCTACTCTACATTCATCTTGAAGAATAACAAGAAACTTAAAAAGATTGCAAGTTTCCTAAAAATTGCTGATTTACCATTTTTCAATGATTCTTTTTGATTTTCAATTATTGGGAAACAACAAATTAAACAAACCTAAACAGATTTCTACCTTTTTTAAAAAAGAAAAAACAGTGATATGTATATTCACTTGACAGAATACCATACAGCAGTTAAAAATATGACCTAGAGCTATCAATGTGAATAAATCTCAAAAGGTTAAGCACAAAAAGCAAACTGCAAAGGATACATAAAGTACTGGACCATTTACACAAAGTCTGAAGTTACGCAAAACCACTATATTTTGCTTAGGGATAGATGCATGTATATAAAAAAATATAAAGATATTCATAAGAATTCTCCCACATTCAAGATAGTGGTTACTTTTATGAAGAGATAAACAAGTTTCTTTTTGGAGGACTTTTCAGAGCCTTTAACATGTTAATGAGCCTCATGCCTCTCCTAGAGAAGATTATCACATCCAGTGTCTCTCAAGCATGTTTGGCCTGGAACCCTTTTCCTGTGGCACTTTATTAACATTACCTAGAACAGTTTAGGAAATGGTGCGTGCGTGCGAAGTCGCTTTGGTCATGTCTGACTCTTTGGGACCCTATGGACTGTAGCCCACCAGGCTCCTCTGTCTGCCTAGGCAAGAATACTAGAGTGGGTTGCCATGCCCTCCTCCAGGGGATCTTCCCAACCCAGGGATCGAACCCACATCTCCTGCAGCTCCTGCAGTGCAGGTGGATTCTTTACTGCTGAGCCACCAGGGAAGCCCTTAGGAAATGGTAGTGTAAAGTTTTAAAAAATAAAATAAAATAAAATAACCCAGCTTCAGACCTCAAACTCAGGTCTCCCAAAACACAATGATCTGCACTTGCTGAAGTCACTGTCTATATCTTAGATTTCTAGCACAAACAAATGAAATAATATCAGCCTCTCTCCCCACTTTGAGGGTTCTTTTCCCGTATTTTCTATGTTCTCAACCCTTTCCCCTTGTCTCTAAACATGATTTGAGACAAATAAGGAGATTGACAGTTAAAGAAAAGCAGCTTGATGGAGAAGGATTGGCAAAAGGAGGTTTTGTTTACACCACCTTTTTCTCACCTCAGCAAGTTTCCCCTTACTCATCTCAAAAGATAATCTTCATTTTCAATCCCAAATTTAACTTTCCTGTGAAGCCCACCTCTTCTTACCTGTAGCTGAGGGGGAGTGTTAAACCCTGGCTCGTTCCCTGGGACAACCAGGTAGTCTTCACACAGTCAATGAACAACTGAGTCAACTGGACATCAGGCTCCTTGCCAGGTGGACACAGGGTCTCTTGGATGAAGGCCTGGGCAACCTCAAGCCAGGCTTGCTCCTGAGGAAAGTAAAGCTAGTTAAAACACCTTCCTGACTATCCTGCCCACCAAGGAAATTTGTGAAAGAATAAAGGAATAGACTACAAAAAAAGCAAGGGGGAATTTAAATGAATATGTAAAGGAGTTTAGAGCTTGAAGAAACCTTAGAAGTCTTAGTTCAGACTGTCAGCTTAGACAACTGGCCATCCAGCTTTGGCCTTGCCTCTTTAACAAAACCGTACTAATCCTTAAAGCACTCAATTAGAATAAATATTCCTTGTGAAGTCTTCTTTGAGCATCTCCAGCAGAATCCTGCTCCCTTCTTGGGGCTCCCACAGTACCTTGTACATGCCTCTATTAAGAGCAATGATCAGCAGTGGCAGCCCATCTTACATGGGGTCTGATTCTAGTTCTCTTTTTTCCCCCCTCTGGCCATGCTGAATGGCTTGTAAGATACCAGTTCCCCAACCAGGGATTGAATCCAGACCCTGTGCAGTGAAAGCACCAAATCCTAACCACTGGACCACCAGAAAATTCCCGGGGGTCTGATTTTAAAGCCAGCAAGTGGAACAAGACTGGTCAAAAGCCACCCTCAGAATCTGCTTGCCAAACAGGGGACACAGCTTCAATCTCTGGTCTGGGCAGATTCCACATGCCTCAGGGCAACTAAGCCTTTCAGCTGCAACTACAGAAGCCCTTGCACCTAGAGCCTGAGCTCCACAAGAGAAGCCACCGCAATGAGAAGCCCATGCATCACAATGAAGAATAGCACCCACTAGACACAACTTAAAGAAAGCCCTGGCGCAGCAAGGAAGACCCAGAGAGCCAAAAACAAATAAATGAACAAATTTAAAAAAATAATAAAGGTTTTGTTGCTACGTTAACTTTAAAAAAGTAAAGTCACCTTCAAAAAAAAAAAATCCTTTAAATTGCTCATAAACTATAGTACATAGTACTGTATAGTAATATGTATATGGAAATGTGCTTAATAGACGTTACATAAAAGAACGTAAACAGTATAATTTTTAATCATTCCCTCTTTTTTTTCTAATTCTTTTATTAATCCCCTCTCTTTTTTAGTGAAGTGTATACATCTGAGGTCCTATAAACAGATTACATATAAGATACAATTCCCATGGAATTGTTTCCTGTTCTAGTAATCCAGTAGATCTTAACTTTGTAGCTAAGACATGGGTTTCCTCAGAAGGACAGGAACCATCTTTGTGTATGTGCCAGATTTTGTTGCCTCTGTATATGCCTAACTCTAGGGGAGGGGACCAGTCTGGCATACTATCAGTGCTAAGCAGGTTTATTTAAAAATTCCGACAGAGTTCAACAATACTTAGGGGTAGGACCTTTATCCTTCTTGATCCCCAGAGATAATCTTAAACCATTACAGCTTTATTCCTGTTCCTCCAATGTTCCTCTATGGTCAGTCCTCCCCATTCAGGTAACCTTTGTGTGCTGTGTGTTCAGTTGTGTCAGACTCTTTGTGACCCCCTGGACTGTAGCTCACCAGGTTCCTCTGTCCATGAGATTTCCCAGCAAGAATACTGGAGTAGGTTGTCACTTCCTAATCCAGGGGGTCTTCCTGACCCAGGGATCAAACCCATGTCTTCTGTATAGGCAGGCAGATTCTTTACCACTGCGCCACCTGGGAAGCCCCCAATTAGCCTTTAGCAGCTTGAAAAACCAGCATTCAAGTTCTAGATGACTTCAGGGTCCTTTTGAACAGTGCTATCACTGACTTCACCTTCACCCCACCTCAGTCACTCCTGTTCATGGTCAGGGTGCTCAAAACTGGATCAGGTCATCACTCAGAACTGCCCACCAACATAATCACAGCCCAGACTCCCACATTTTTTGTCATCTTCTCTTGGTCTTCTCTTTTAGCTCCCATTCCTGAGGACATGTCCATTGGCACACAGACTACTACTGTTTCTCAAAGTGGTAATGCTGCCTCAGAATCACCCAAGTTTTGCTTAAAATGCAGTTGATTTTTAGGTGGTTCCATCTGTTGAATCAGAGTCCAGGGGTAGGGTGGGGAGGTTGGTCACAGAGTGTATATTGATTTTGGGTCTCCTGTAGGGAAAGGAAGAAGTGAAAGAGGACATCCACATTTCAAGGTAGAACTATTGGGTTGAGGATATTTGCAAAGCTAGTTAACATCGTAAGAGGGGTGGATTTTGTGGAAAGTTCAGTGTTGGGTATGTAGGCTGGCCAGGTGGAGAATCTGGCAGGCAGATGGATGTAACTGGGCTCAGGAGAGAGATCTCAGCTAAAGTAAAGATTTAGGAAAACTAGCACCTGTCACTGACTATTAAAGCCATCCAGTCAGTGGATGAGGTCGAGAAAGTATTAACCTGGGAAGTTTACTTAATTTAGATTCTATCTCCTCAATATCTTTTTAATGTCTTCACGTTTGGAACCTCAACATTGCTGCGTGGTCGGGGGTCATCACCACCTCTTACTACATATAAACTACAGCCTTTTAACTGATAACTCTCTAGTCCACTCTCTACACTCCTACCTAAGGAAACAAAAATGAAACTCAACCGATCACTCTTTCGCTTAAAACGCTTCAATAACTTCCAGTTATCCTCAGGTTGAAGTCACTGCCTACCAACACTTAGAAGACTGTCAGCTCTGACCCCTCCACCACCACCTAATTGAACTTTTTGAGTTTTTCAAAGACACTGCTCTATTTCTAGCCTTTGAACAGGTTTTTGCTTGCGCCTTGAAACCTCTTTTATCGCTTTTTTTTTTTTTTTTTTTTAAACCCTGCTAACTCCTACACGCACTTCGGGTCTCAGAAGCTTTTACAATTATCAGTTACCCATTTTCTCTAAAGTTACATCAGGGGTCTCCCCCAGGAACTCACAGGCCCACAGGTAGCCATTAGTCTGATCCTGGCTTCCCATTGGGCTTGAAACCTAAACAGTGGACAGAGACGTCTTTAATGCTCACAGACGGCGCCGCAAGCATGATGAAATAAATACGCAGAACCGGTGAAAGGGGCGGGACGAACAGCCTCACAGTCCCCCCTCCCCCGGGGGAGGCAGGGAGGCAAAGAGGCAAGGAGAAGGTTACAGGGGGGAAAAAAAAATCTGGAACAACAAAAAAAGAGACGAGGGACAGAGAACAGCACTCACAGATCCAGGAGCCTCAGCCCGGGAGGCCGCCATGATGCGCCCGCGACTCCGCCCCTGAGAAGCGCGCGGAGACTTGAAGGAGGGCTGGTTCGTGACGTCATCAGAGGGCGCGCCCCCTGGCTCCACCTCCGACTCCTCCCCATTCAGCCTCAGTACCGCTCTGCTCTACTCCCACCTCTGTCCCCGACTCTGGCATACCTAATCTCCTCCCCAGTAATACCTTGTCTGGCATCTCTGGGATGAGGGAGTTTAGGAGCTCAAATACAACCTGCCTGGCTGATAACGCCTAAGCATCTTTCCATCTCGCTGATCCTGCCAAGCAGAGGAAGTGTTTCCTCCTTAATGCAGCCAGAGCACATCATTCATACTTGTGTTATGCCTTAACCCATAGCTGTAATTGTTTAACTATTTCCCCCATTTGACTATGAGTACCTAGAAGTTTTAACCTATTTTTCTTTGTATTTGATGCCTAGAACAGTACTTGTCAAACCAGAACCTGATAAATTTTTGTGGATTTACTAATGAAAGCCTCTTCTCTTCCTAATTTAGTCAACCAACCAATCAATCCATGGCTTAATAGGCAGTGGAGTGCACAGAATTCATGCAACTATGTGTCAGCACTATTCTAGACTTTGGGGATATAGCAGTGAAGGCAGCAAATAAAAATCTTTGCTCTCATGGAGCTTAATTATAGAACATGGAGACTGAGAAAAAAGAGTAAAATGTGTTGAATGTTAGTTATAGGTACTGTGGAATACAGGGGTGTCCCTTATATATAGTGAAAGCCTTACCGAAACACTGATTTTCTATTTAAAATATTGAGAGAAGTGAAGGATTCATATGATGGGGATTACAGAAAAAGAATGGACAGGTGAAACGACAAAGGCTTTGTGGTGGAAATAAATGCAAGAAGTCACTGAGGCTGGAGGGAAGAAGGGGAAATTAAAGGTACGAAGTGAAAGAGGAGCATCAAAGGCTATTGTATACTTGCAGCAGCTTCAAATCGTGTTTAGAGCAATATAGAATACACATTTATTATTATAAGTAAGCATACATATTTTAGACAATAAGAATGCTGTAGTCATAACAGGAAACAAAGATTTTAATTCTACAAGTTGGCACAACATTGTAAATCAAATATACTTCAATAAAAATACAATTAAATTGAAAGAAATTTTAATTCTACAAGTTATGATATCCCCTAATTCAACTTCATTCAATAGAAGCTCTCTATTCCTTATTGCATGAACTAGTTACACATTGTGGTGCCAAGTTATTTATAAGGCAAGTATATCTCTGCAATTATTTCCCATTATTACATAAGAGATATGTTGCTTCCATTTTCACCAAAACAACAGGAATGAGAGATTTCCCCAGAGGAGGTGAAACCTCTCTCTCACTCCACTCCAGCCACACTGACTCCCTAATTAGAACACCAGTCAAAGCCTGGTCAAAATCCCAAACCTAATCATTCCTATTGCATTCATTATTTCTCAGCTCTGGAAGACCCCCCTCTATTTACCAAGTCCATGAAGATGTGCTCTATATCCTGTGATTTACTTTTGATAGTTCATAAAAAGGAGAGTTGAGCTTAGTCTACAGTGATCAGACAAAGTTGAACTGGATCCACCACCATTCTCATTGGTATGATTTAAATGTTAGGTTAATAGCTTAATCTGGTGGCAGCAGGCAGGATCAAATGAGAAGGCCCCAAGGTCTGTCACAGAGTCTGGGGTTGGGGGGAGCATGGAGAATTGGGAGCTGTCTCAGATCAAGTAATTTTGAATAGGTTATGCTTGTTCAGGGGGCAGCTGGAGATATAGGAACCAAGTCAGGAGAAGGATCAGGACTAAACTGATGAATCTGGAAGTCACTGTATGGAAGTGAAAACTGGAATGTTACAGTACACAGGGAGTGCTAAAATGTGGAAGAGATAGGACCAGACAGACAGAGAGCTGAGCAAACCCCCAGAATGAGCTGGAAGTCAGGGATATGATGGATCCAGAGAGTGGCTGGAGAGAAAGAAGTCCAGGAGTACTCAGATGCCAAGAGTCAACAGGTGGTCTCTGTCAGAAGTGAGTCACAAGTACAGCCTGGAATCTTACCTAACAAACAGGTAATAACTGTTTTGTCTGGGTCAGGGATGGAATTAGGGTGAGGTAAGTGAGCCACCTAAAATATATTAAATGTTGCATCCCAACTACCTTATTTACCTCACCCTAGGCTTGGCCCTATACTGGGGAGGGGAAGAGAATGGGGCAGGAGAGGGATAAGGATAAAGACTTTAACTTTTTCCTATGAGTATTTCTGTGTTGCCTGACTCTAGAAAGACCACTGGACTGGGTACCACAGTACCAGTCCTAGCACTCCACTCCAGCTTTCTTGCCCTCAGGTTTCAGGTTAGGTTTGGCTAATGGGAGACAGAGGCATTTTGCAGGGGGATTCAGGATTGGAGGAGAGAGAATTCACTGTTTATTCTGTTTCTCCCTCAACACTGAGCTTGTGGCAGTAGCTTTCTAGGTCTACTGAACACCTTCTTTCATGGCTCCACCTCTCTCCCAGCTCATAACAACATTTCTCCCTTTGTACTTTCAAGCCTGGAGGTGCTAACCACTTTATGCTGTTGCCAGGTTTTGGGTGGCCCATTGCACTTTGTTGTTCCTTAATCCTGCCCATATCTCTTTACGTAGACTATTAAATTCTTACTGACTAAACCTTTTTGAGTGTGCTGTTTTCTGATAGGATCCTGATTAATACAATCATATATGTTTGTAGTTGTTGTTCAGTTGCTCAGTCGTGTCAGACTCTTTTCGACCACATGGACTGCAGCACGACAGGTTTCCCTTTCCTTCACCATCTCCCGGAGTTTGCTCAAACTCATGTCCATTGAGTCCATTGAATTGATGATGCCATCCTCTGTCACCCCTTTCTCCTCTTGCCCTCAATCTTTCCCAGCATCAGGGTCTTTTCCAATCAGTCAGTTCTTCACATCAGGTGGCCGAAGTACTGGAGTTTCAGCTTTAGCATCAGTCCTTCCAATGAATATTCAAGACTGATTTCTTTTAGGATGGACCGGTTTGATCTCCTTGGTGTCCAAGGGACTCTCAAGAGTCTTCTCCAATACCACAGTTTAAAAGCGTCAATTCTTTGGCGCTCAGGTTTCTTTATAATTCAACTCTCACATCCATACATGACTACTGGAAAAACCATAGCTTTGATTAGATGGACCTTTGTTGGCAAAGTAATGTCTCTGCTTTTTAATATGCTGTCTAGGTTTGTCATAGCTTTTCTCCCAAGGAGCAAGCATCTTTTAATTTCATGGCTGCAGTCACCAACCACAGTGACTTTAGAGACCAAGAAAATAAAGTCTGTCACTGTTTCCATTTTTTCCCCATCTATTTGCCATGAAGTGATGGGACCAAACGCCATGATCTTAGTTTTTTGAATGTTGAGTTTTAAGTCAATTTTTTCCACTCTTCTCTTCCACCTTTATCAAGAGGCTCTTTAGTTCCTTTTCACTTTCTGCCATTAGGGTGGTATCATCTGCATATCTGAGATTGTTGATATTTCTCCCGGCAATCTTGATTCCAGCTTGTGCTTCACCCAGCCCAGCATTTCACATGCTGTGCTCTGTTTTTAAGTTAAATAAGCAGACTGACAATCAACAGCCTTGACATACTCCTTCAATAAATGCTTCTGATTATTATTGTTACCTTAACTAGCCAGAAGTTAAAAAAATATAGGTCTCCTACTCCGCTAAAAAATAAATGAGTTCATTCAGTGAAGACAAATGTGAAAGAAAGCAAGTAAAGCGAGTAAGGGGGGGGAAACTGACTTCTGGACAGAAAAGGTGTGTCTTATTCCTGCATTCAGGGTTTCCCTCACACTTTGCACGGGTACAAGAGAAGCGGGGATATGGAACTGACTGTATTTTCACAAACGTTAACTGAATATATATTTCTGGAATGAACCTACTGGGTGTAGAAGTTGCTCTAGGAATTGAGGGAGAAGGGCTGCGGAGGCCCACACCTGGGCAAGAGGGAGGAGGCGAGGCACCCTTAGACTCCGCCTCTTCCTGCGGCGCAAGCGGATGACGTTTATCTGCGCGCCAGAATTCGAGGAACTGACGGACCGCGGGAAGAGCTACCAGGTGCGTAAGGCTGCCACGCGCGCTCGCAAAGCCGGATACCCCTACAAACTGCACCCCGTAGCTACCCACGCCAAGCTTGATTTGGGCGGCTGCAGGATCCCCACCAGGCAGAGTCGCGCCCAGCGGAGGCCTGCGTGCCTGCCTTAGTGCAGGCGTCCATTTGCGTTTGTTGGTTCCCCGGCTTGGGATCCCCCACGTAAATTCATCCCCTCTCTAACAATTCATTCAACCAGCGAAATAATCTGCTGGCCTCCAGTTTTATGTCAGGTACCACGCTGGTCTTTGGGGAGATAGCCCTGATGTAGACAATCCTGTGACTGTGCTGTTGGAGCGTCTATTTCACTGGGAACGATAGACGAAAGTCAACTGGTTTAATAATCAAAATGATTTCGGGATGTGATCATTCCTGTGAAGGAACTATGGTATGGAGAACAACTGAGGCATCTAACTTTAGAAAGGGTCATAAGGGAAATTCCCTGACGGTTCAGTGATTAAGATGAGCGCTCTCACTGCCGAAGGCTTTGGTTCAATCCCAGGTCGGGGAACTAGGATCCCACAAACCTCGGCAAAAAAATAAATAAATAAAAATAAAAAATTTTAAAGATCGTTAGCATGAAGTAGGGGCTTAAAAAAGGCAGAATCAAGATATGGCAGGAGCACTGGTAGCTGAAATGAGATCTGTCCTGGAATTTGTCAGTCTACAAGTTTCTGAGATTTTTTTTGGTTGATAAACCGAAAGGCTTCCCTGCTGGCTCCAACTGCAAAAAATCTGCCTGCAGTGCAGGAAACCAGGGTTTGATCCCCTGGTCAGGAAGATCCCCTGGAGGAGGGCATTGCTACCCACTTCAGTATTCTTGCTTGGAGAATCCCATGGACAGAGGAGCCTGGTGGGCTATGGTCCATAGGGTTGCAAAGAGTTGGACTTAACCCAGCATTCACACACCTGGGTTTTTTGGCTTGAGCAATAGATTGGATGAGGGTGGTGTTAACTGAGATGGGAAATGGGAACTGAAGGTCTGGAGAACCGATAAATCAAAATTTCTATTTTGACCAAAGCAGGCTATCCTGTGTTTTTGAGACTTCTCTGTGGCAATGTCAACTAAGCATTTGCATGTGCTAGTTTGGAGTTTCAGGGAGAGTCAGAGTTGAATAAATGAAGTGACAGTCCCTCAGTCGTGTCCGACTCTTTGTAAGGTTATGAAATCTGTTGGAAGATATCAATTCAAATTGTGTGAAATTGTTATTTTTAGTCAAAAATGGTTGAATGATGGCAGTTTCATTGGTTCAATCTAAGAGATGATATTTAAAGCCACAGGTCTGAATGGAGTCACTCAGGAAGAGCATTTAGAAAGAAGAAAACAAAGGGCAGAGCCTTGGACTCCCACTGTTTAGAGATGGAGCAGAAGAGTAGGAGCTTCCCTGGTGGCTCAGCTGTAAAGAATCCACCTGCCAGTGCAGGAGATGTGGGTTCAATCCCTGGGCTGGGAAGAACCCCTGGAGAAGGAAATGGCAACCCACTCCAGTATTGTTGCCTGGGAAATCCATGGACAGAGGAGCCTTGTGGGCTACAGTCCATGAAGTCATAAAGAGTCGGACATGACTGAGCGACTAAACAACAAGAAGAGTAGGAGCCAGCACAGGTGACTGAGATGGAGCAGCCAGAGGTAGAGGAATACCAGGAGAGTGGTGTCAGGAAGCCAAGAGAGGAGAGTGTTTTAAAAAGTAGGGAATGAGTAGGTCATATGCTGCTGAAAGGCTGAATAAGGTAAGACGTTAAGTGACCTCTAGATTGGCAATATTGCAGTCTTCATTCAGTGACCTTGACAGAATAGTCAGGTTCAGCCTTGAGTAAGTTAGATTTGAGATACCTGTGAGTTGTCCAAGTGAAAACGTGAGGCAGTGAGCTTCCCACTTCTTTGGGAAGAGGCTTTGTACACCTGGGAGTGCTGTGTGCCCGTGTGTGAGGGAGATCAGAGCTGAATGAATGGTGCGAATCAGAAGCTCTCAGCTCATGTAGGAGAGAGGTGTCCCTGAGCACTGGAGCAGCCAGGAGGGCTTCAGAGTTGGTGCGACCTGTATTGACCTTGACAAATGGGAAAGCTTTGGATAGGACAGAATTAGACATAGACATTCTAGGATGGGGCAAAGGAATGGCGAGGAGGCCAGGCAGCGTTTAGTGAGTAAAGCCAAGGTCCTCTTGAGAAGCAATGGGATCAGAAGTTGAAAAGTAGTTGGGGGTAGACCTGGAGGGTCTTTGACTGTCAGGCTTTGCATTTACTTTGAACAGAGACATAATATTTTGAAACACTGAGGTAGAGGAACTGTCGTTTGACTTTACTGACCAGCCCAGTCCAGCTCATCCTTTAGGTTTACACTTAGATGCCACTTCCCTTAGGAAGTGTTTCCCACTCCCACCATGCTAGGTTTATCCCTTCTCCAGGGGATCTTCCCAACCCAGGGATCGAACCCAGGTCTCCTGCATTGCAGGCGGATTCTTTACCAGCAGAGCCACCAGGGAAGCCCTTCCCTTAGGAAGTCTTTCCCACTCCCACCATGTTGTGTTGGTACCCTCAGTCCCCGGGCTTTGACCGTACTGGACTGGAAATGTCTGGATGCATTTATCCCTGAATGCCCCCACACCACTTTTCTCCACCCCATCCCTAATGCCTCCAAAGCCTCAGCTGAATTGAACTTGAAACCAGTTCAACAGATAGGCTCTAGTTTGTGTTATTTTTTAGGAACCTAACTCGTCTTTCCAGCAAGGGACACCTGCAGAGATGTCCTACGTCCTTCACTTCTATGTCCGCCCCTCTGGCCACGAGAGGGCAGCCTCTGAATACATTCAAAGGAAGCTGCAAAGGGAACTGCCAGAGCTGCAGGGCATCAAGACCGAGCAGTGCTACAATGTGAACTGGACAGGTTGGGCCAGTTACTGGATTCTTGGGCAAAGTACCAATCGCCAGTGGCAGTGTCCCAACGTCTCCTTGCCCTGTCTCCCTGCAGCTGAGTCCTTCCCAGGAAACAAGGAGATGAAGAAGCTGACATGGCTATTTGGCTGCCCCTTGTTACTGGACGATGTTGCTCAGGAGTCCTGGCTCCTTCCTGGCCCCACAGACCTGCTGCTGGAGGTCGGGCCCAGGCAAGTGTTTCAGCCTTGAGCAATTTGTTCCATGGTCCAGAGCCCTTCCAAATACTCTGCCACCCCTGCCACTCTCATGCCTCTTCCTCTTGTGATCCTTGAGAGATTTGTTTTCCCTTCATCCCATTCCCCACTTCGAAGACTGAGCCAGCTCCCAGGCATGTTCTGGAAATATAAGAAGTTGCATTCCGAGACAATGAAATTGAAATATTTTGATGCTGCAGGAACAGTTATGGTTTGATTTGAATGACCTTTGAAAGCACGTTTCTCAGTGCCCAAATCTAAGGCTGGAGGCCAGTGGTATGGGCGGGGGTGGTGGAATGGAGTGGAGGTTGGAGACTGGCTGGACAGCAATGGGGAGGATCCACCTTCTCAGCTGGGGCTCAGGTCCTAACCATCTGGTCCTAACCAATCCACAGGCTGAACTTTTCCACCCCAACATCCAGCAACATTGTGTCAGTGTGCCAGGCTGCAGGACTGGGGGCCGTGGACCGCGTGGAGGCAACCCGGCGCTACCTGCTTTCGGTGAGGCAGTAGGCAACCAGGTGGGGATCCAGAGGAGGAAGTGGGCAGGAGATTGGGTCATACAATCCAAAGAAATGATGAGAAGCAGGGTAAGCAGTTTCTGATTTGAGGCCTGCCTTATTTGCAGCTTGTTCACTGCTTGAGGCCGCCTGGTCGAGAAATAAATAGGACAGAAACCCAGCCTGTGCTCCTGTTTCTAATGTGTGCATGCTGACAGGCACTCATGCCTGAAAGGGGCATCTTATTCTAATCTGAGCAAAGGTGCTGGAGAGGCTAGCAGTGGGCTGGCCTTGTGTGGTTTGGAGGACGGAGGGTGGACCATTTTGTCCATTCTTCAACCCTGCACCCCTCGCCCTCAGTGTGTGTCTCCACCCCTAGTTTGCCCACCCACCTTCGGCTGACCTGGAGGCCATCGCCCTGGCTACCCTGCATGACCGGATGACAGAGCAGTGCTTCCCCCGGCCCATCCAGAGCTTCTCCCCAGGGTGCATCCCAGCACCCCTGAGTGGCCCAATTGACATACTGACTGAGGGCCGGACTGCCCTGGAGAAAGCCAACCAGGAGCTAGGTGAGCAGGGGTCCCTGAAGGAAGGCCCAGGCCAGGAGAGTAAAGGTGCTGTGTCCCACAACCAGCTTCTCTGGGGGTTGTCTCGTAGGTCTGGCCCTAGACTCCTGGGACCTGGATTTCTACACCAAGCGCTTCCAGGAGCTGCAGCGCAACCCCAGCACCGTGGAAGTCTTCGACTTGGCTCAGTCCAATAGGTGGGGGAGGGGTGGGTGTCTGAGTCTGTGGAGGTTGGAAGAGACGATTATAGGGACCCTCCATGTCTCTCTCTTGGCCTAAGAAAGTGAAAGTGTTAGTTACTCAGTCATGTCCGACTCTTGGTGACCCTATGGGCCATAGCCCTCAGGCTCCTCTGTCCATGGGATTTCCCTGGCAAGAATACTGGAGTGGGTTGCCATGCCCTCTTCCAGGGGATCTTCCTGACCCAGGGACTGAACCCGCATCTCTTATGTCTCCTGAATTGGCAGGGGGGTTCTTTACCACTAGCGCAACTTCTTGGCTTAGGGGCCTCCCTGAGTCTGAGTGCCTGGGTTCCCCATCCATCCAATAGTTTGCATGCACATCTTGGTTTTATCTTCACTCTGGATCTGGATAATCCACAATGACAGACCGTTGGAAGCTTATGACCTTCTGAAGTCTGTTTTGACCTGTGGCTGTAACTCTGCCTTTTATGCTGGTGAGGAGAAGACGTGGCAAGGCCTGAGACATGACCCATGTTTCCGCCCTGCCCTCCCCTCCCCACATCATCCCGGCAGCGAGCACAGCCGACACTGGTTCTTCAAGGGCCGACTCCACGTGGATGGACAGGAGCTACCACACTCGCTGTTTGAGTCCATCATGAGCACCCAGGTGTCCTCCAATCCCAACAACGTCCTCAAGTTCTGTGACAACAGCAGGTGGGTGGTGCCCTTAGCTGGGCACAGGGGACAGGGTGCCCCAGGCTCCAGTGGGGTAAGTGCAGTTCCCAGCAAGGAAGCCAGGCCCAGAACTATGTGTCCACAGCGCCATCCAGGGGAAGGAAGTCCTATTCTTGCGGCCCGAGGACCCCACACGGCCAAGCTCCTTCCAGCAACGTCAGGGGCTGAGACATGTTGTCTTCACGGCAGAGACACACAACTTCCCCACAGGTGAGCCGAGTCCCCAGGGGAAAAGGTGAGATCAGAGTGTAAGGAGGGGCCAAGGTCCCAGCCCCCCTCACCCTGGGGACCAGCAGGTTGGCTGCATGTCCTTATTTTCAGCAGGGTGGTCAATGGTGGACCTTGCTCTTCAATAGCCATACCTCTCCCTCTCTCTTCACAGGAGTAGCCCCCTTCAGTGGTGCAACCACTGGCACAGGGGGCCGGATCCGAGATGTCCAGTGCACAGGCCGGGGGGCCCACGTGGTGGCTGGCACTGCTGGCTATTGCTTTGGAAACCTGCACATCCCAGGTCCCGTCTCTTTGCTCTCTACCCAGATTCCTTGTCCTGGCAGGCACTGGACACTTTTATCCCCTAAGTTAAGCAGTCATCATGGGCATCTTTTCTTGGGAGAAAGGGCACTAGAATAGCTGGCCTTTCCCCAGCCATGGTCATGAGGACAATAGGCAAGGGAGACCCACGTCTGGCTTTGCAGAACTACAATTTTCTTAAAAAAACAAAAACAACGTAATACAGAGTTGGACTTTTGACCATCAACTGCTCCCAAAATCCAATTTCTTAGAAAGTGTTAAGAGCTCTGATCCCAAGAGTCAGACTCTTCCTAAAGGATCCTGGCTCCTCTGACTTCCATCTTTACCATCTATCCATCTTCCTCTTTCCTACCCAGGTTACAGTATGCCCTGGGAGGATCCAAGCTTCCAGTATCCAGGAAACCTTGCCCGACCCCTGGAGATTGCCATTGAGGCCAGTAATGGGGCTTCTGACTACGGCAACAAGTTTGGGGAACCAGTGCTTGCTGGTGAGGCTGGAGGGTGTAGGGGACTAGTATCCTTGACATGGATATTAGTCCCAAAGGCAGGGTAGGGTGTGTGACCCAGTAAGCGCTGAGGAGCCTGGATGACCAGACCCTGTGCCCTCTCCCTGTGACATCCATGTTCCAGGCTTTGCCCGCTCCTTGGGCCTTCAGCTCCCAGACGGCCAGCGGCGTGAGTGGATCAAGCCCATCATGTTTAGTGGAGGCATTGGGTCCATGGAAGCTGAGCATGTGAGCAAGGAGCCCCCAGAGCCAGGTAAGAGCCCCCCACCTCTCTCCAGGTCCTGCCAGCTTTCTCCCCAGCACATGGCTACTGCAGGAGTGGAATCTCAGTGGTTTGTTTTGTATCTCCCAGCTCCTGTCTCTTCTCCTCTGGACAGGCTTTATGCCAGTTGGGCAGGCTCAGTCTGTGAGGCCTCTGTCCTTTCCCCAGTTGACTTCTCTATGGCAGGGGCCCACCCTGCTGAGTCAAGGCAGCCAGTGTTTTACCCAGCACCTCTGTTTTTATCTGCAAGTTCAGTTCAGTCGGTCAACATTTACTGAGGGCCCATTGGGTGCTGAGCACCGTGCTAGGACCTGTGGTGGAATCAGGATAAAGGCCGGCTACCATTTATTGAATGGGTGACCAGTCACATGGCTCAGAATTTAAAAAGCAAAGAAAAAAAAAAAAAAAGCAAAGAAAGATTTTACAGGGAAAACTTTGCTCTCCCTGACCTCCAGCCACCCAATTTCCCTTCACAGAGATAAGCAATGTTAATTGGTTATTCTTGTACCCTGCCAGAAGTACTTCCTGCATACATAAACAGACCCATGTGTATATTTGCCTCCTCTGTTAAAACAACTAGCATGTGTACACACTGTTTTTTGGCTGTGCCACATGGCTTATGGGATTTTAGTTTTCCAACGGGGGATTGAACCCAGGGCCCCAGAAGTGAGAGCATAGAGTCCTAGCTACTGGACTGCCAGGAAATTCCCCACCTATTTTTTTAGTACCCATTATACTGAGATATAATTCATGTACCATAAAGTGTGCCCTTTTAAAGTGTATAAGTTAGTGTTTCTAATATATTCACAAAGTTGTGCCTTAATCACTACTAATTCTGGAACACTTTCATCACCCCCGGAAAGAAACCCTGTACTCACAAGCAGTCCCCATGCTCCTTTTGGCCTCTGGAAACCTGTAATCTATTTTCTATCTCGAAAGATTTCCCTGTTATAAATGTGTTTGGCCTCTTTCACTTAACATGACGTCTTTATTCGTATTATAGTATGTATCAGTACTTCATTCCTTTTTATGGCTGAATAATATTAATATTCTATTATGTACCTATACACATTTTGTTTATCCATTTATCAGTTGGTAGACAAGTGGGTTGTTTCTGCTTTTCGGCTAATTATAAATAATCCTGCTATAAACAATTGTGTACAAGTTTTGTTTTGTATTTATGTTGTTATTTCTCAAGTATGTAACTAGAAGTGGACTTGCTAGGTCTCATGATAACTGTACTCAGTCTTTTAAAAAAACCTACCACGCTGTTTTCCAAAGCAGATGCACTATTTTACATTTCCTTCAGCAGTGTGTGAGGGTTCCAGTTTCTCTAGATTCTCATCAACACTTGTTATTATCTGTCTCTTTGGTTATAGCCATCAGAATGCATATGAAGTATCAGTAGTATCTCATGGTGGTTTGGGTTTGCATTTCCCTAAGGACTGATAATGTTAAGCATCTTTCCATATGTTTGTTGACTATTCCAATATCTTCCTTAGAGAAATATCTGTTGAGACCCTTTGCTTACTTTTAAATTGGATTATTTGCCTTTTTTTATGGTGTTCTTAGAGTTCTTTGTATATTCTAGATACTAGCCCTTCATCAGGTAGATACATGATTTGCAAGTGTTCTCTTCCATTCTGTGGGTTGTCTTTTTACCTTTTTCATGGTGTCCCCTGGATCACAAATGTTTTTAATTTTGGTAAATATAGTTTATTTATTTTTGTTTTGTGGCTTTTGGCTTACAGTGCCATGACTAAGAAACCATTGCCTGAGTCAAGGTCACCTAGACTGACTTCTATATTCTCTTGTAATATTTTCTAGCTTTTATCTCTTACATTTAGGTCTCTGAAGCATTTTGAAGTTTGTATATGGTATAAAGTAGGGATCCAATTTCCTTATTTGACATGTTAATATCCAGTTGTTCTAACAACCCTTTTTGACAAAACCTTTTAGCTCTGTGGTAAGTTTAAAAGCAGAAAGTATGAGTCCTTCAGTTCAGTTCTTTTTCAAGATTGTCTTGGCTTTGTTCTAGGTCCCTCAGATGTCTGTATAAATTTTAGGGTCAGCTGGTCCATTTCTTTGAAAAAGGTGGCTGATTGTGTTGACTTGAAGATCACTTTGAGGAGTATTACCATCGTAACGATATTAAGTCTTCCAATCTATAAACATCAGATCGTTTTCAATTTATTTAGGCCTACTAAAGTATTTCATAATTTTCAGTGTATAAGTCTTACATTTCTATTAAGTTTATTCCTAAGTATTTTATTCTTATTGATGGGGTTCTAAGTGGGTATGTATACATCTGTACCTTGCTTTTTTTCAGCTTAGCAATATGCTTGGAAATCATTTCATACTGATGAAATCACATTACTTCATTATAGTCATATGTAATTTTCTTTTCCAGTGGCTTAGTTTTTCACTGTCTGGTTTATACCATAATTTATTTAACCAGTTCTCTGTCATTAGCATGTAGACTATTTGTCGTTTTTGGTAACACAAATATTGCTGTTGTTTAAGTTTGTTCATTGGCAGTTTTGCCCCTGTGTGAATAATCTGGAGGTTAAATTCCTTGGAGTGTATTTAACTCAATGAATGTTGACTGATACCTCTAATGTTGGCTTCCCTTTATCCTCACACTGCTTTGTACTTTTACTTACTGTCATTCCCTGAGTGCTCTGATTCAGCCCTCCTTCCTCGCAGGGATGGATGTCGTGAAGGTTGGGGGTCCTGTCTACAGGATTGGAGTTGGGGGTGGAGCTGCTTCGTCTGTGCAGGTAAGTGGGAATAGCCCAGATGCCAACTCCATGATCTCTCGGGGCCTCACGCATGGGTGGGGTGTGAGCTCCCAGCCCCCCTGAACTGAGCTATGCCATCTATCCCCCCAGGTGCAGGGAGACAACGCCAGCAACCTGGACTTTGGGGCTGTGCAGCGGGGAGACCCGGAGATGGAACAGAAAATGAACCGTGTGATCCGGGCTTGTGTGGAGGCCCCTGGGGGAAACCCCATCTGCAGCCTCCATGACCAGGGTGCTGGTGGCAATGGTGAGAAAGGGGGTTAGGACAAGGGACCAGGCCTACCTGGTCTCCACTTTGTTCAGTTTAGGGAGAGGCTCAGCAATCGGCTTAGGTTGAGGATCTACAATCAACCTGCCAGCTCAGGGTCCCATTCTCCACCCACTACACATTCTGAACAGGCCCAAGGTTGAGGGTGGCAGCCTGCTGCCATGGGATAGTTGGTGGAGAGGGTACAGCAGCGGTTCAAACAGGGATGCACAGAATTAACGTCTCCTTGGGAGGCTGGGAATGGCCTTTTGTTTGCCCAGTGCTGACTATGGCCATGTGAGAACCTCTCCTGGAACGCCCCCACCAGGCAATGTCCTGAAGGAGCTGAGTGACCCGGCTGGAGCCGTCATTCACACCAGCCGCTTCCAGGTGGGTCGTCCACCGTGAAATCTGCCTGCCTCCCTGCCCCTGCCAGTCCCAGCAGCTCCACACATCTGCCCCTCACTCCCAGCAAGATTGTAAGACTTGGAAGTACCTGCTGACCCTTCCTTTTCATCCTCCCTCATGGATGTGCAGCTGGGGGACCCAACCCTGAATGCCCTGGAAATCTGGGGGGCTGAGTACCAGGAGTCGAACGCACTTCTGCTGAGGCCCTCTGACCAGGACTTCCTGAATTGTGTCAGCGCCCGGGAACGCTGCCCAGTCTGCTTTGTGGGCACCATCACTGGAGACAGGAGAGTGAGTTGGCCCAGGGAGTTGGTAGCAGACGCTGTAGATGAACTTGATCTGCCTGGGCCCAGGGGAGCCGTGGGGAATAGCATGTAGGCTGTGGGGGCGGGGTGGGGCTCAATAGGAGAAGCCAGATGGGGTGGAAAGAGCACTTCTGCCCCGCTTTCCAAAGAGTTCACTCCCTGCTGGTGGTCATAGCCTCACCCCCTCTGGGTGGTGTCCTTCTGGTCTACAGATAGTGCTGGTGGATGATCGGGAGTGGCCTACGGGCACAGGTGGCCAGGAGGATGTGCCCCGCACACCTCCCCCAACCCCTGTGGACCTGGACCTGGACTGGGTGCTGGGCAAGATGCCCCGGAAGGTACATGGGGGCAGGAGGCATCTCCCTTCCCTGGCCCGTCTCCACCCTTTGCCCCACACGTGCTTTGTCATCTGTATGCCCAGCGCTCCGCCCCAGTGCTCATACCCCTGTTGCCTGCCGTCTGTGTTGCAGGAGTTCTTCCTCCAGAGGAGTCTCCCCTTGCTGCAGCCTCTGACTCTGCCCCCAGGGCTGAGCGTGCGCCAGGCCCTGGCGCGGGTCCTCAGGCTGCCTGCCGTGGCCAGCAAGCGCTACCTCACCAACAAGGTCCTCCCTGCACCCTGCTCCACCCCCTTAGCCCTCTGCACTCCTCCCTCTGCTCGCCTACCCCAGGAACGGCTGTGAGGGTCCACCAGGGAGGGAGAAGGGTCAGGATAGAGGCCTGGTCCCCTGCTGCCCACCCCCTGAGTCTTGCTTGTTCAGGGTGAACCAGGCCACCCCCTTGCCCCTGGGCCTCTGGCCAGCTCCCCCTGGTTCCACAGGTGGACCGTTCCGTGGGCGGCCTGGTGGCCCAGCAGCAGTGTGTGGGACCCCTGCAGACCCCTCTGGCAGATGTGGCAGTTGTGGCACTGAGCCACCAGGAGCTTGTAGGGGCCGCCACAGCCCTGGGAGAGCAGCCAGTCAAGAGCCTGCTGGACCCCAAGGTTGCCGCCCGGCTGGCTGTGGCCGAAGCCCTCACCAACCTGGTATTTGCTCTGGTCACCGACCTCCGAGTGAGTCCCCTGAGGCTTCTGGCCTGGAACTCCAGGCCTGTGGGACACAACCACGTTCACCATCCACTTACCTGCTGGCCTCCAGCCTCCCTACACCACACTCTATCTCTAATGCAAGTCTGTGCTTCCCAGGATGTGAAATGCAGCGGGAACTGGATGTGGGCAGCCAAGCTCCCAGGGGAGGGTGCAGCTCTGGCTGATGCCTGTGAGGCTATGGTGGCAGTGATGGCGGCCCTGGGTGTAGCGGTGGATGGTGGCAAGGACTCCCTCAGCATGGCTGCCCGGGTTGGCTCTGAGACCGTGCGGGCTCCTGGTGAGGTCTGGGTGCCAGGGGGCAAGGGGCAGGCCTGTGGGCCCGGACTCTACCTCACATGCTTACGCCTTGCTCTGCAGGGTCACTGGTCATCTCAGCCTATGCTGTCTGTTCAGACATTACAGCCACTGTGACTCCAGACCTCAAGCGTCCTGGAGGGAGAGGTATGGTTTCTTCCACCTCCTTCATGCGTTGTGTATTCACAGCCCAATCCTTTGTTTGGGGTCTGCTTAGTGAGTGCTTAGGTTGTCTCAGCACTGGGGCTGTGGTGCCTTCCGGGGCTGATGATTGGAGTGTCTTACCACATCCTGGGAGCCTCAGTGACCCTGCATGGCAGAACGGGTTCTCCTGAGCCATTGGTCTCCCCTCCGCCATCCCTCTCCTCGCAGGCCACCTGCTCTACGTGCCTCTGAGTCCTGGGCAGCACCGGCTGGGGGGCACAGCTCTGGCTCAGTGCTTCTCCCAGCTTGGCGAGCAGCCTCCCGACCTGGATGTTCCCGAGAACTTGGTGCGAGCCTTCAGCATCACACAGGGGCTGCTGAAAGGTGAGTGGGGCCCTGGGGGAGATGGTCCTTGTGGCTGACATGGGAAAACAGGCAGTCATCAGCTGAGCCTGTGAAAGTGGGGCAAGAGGGACCCAATCCCTTTCTCTCTGGTTCTCTGATGTAAGCCCACATTCTCACACTTGCCCTCTCCTGACTGTCCAGAAATGGGGGTGGTGCCACCAGGTTTGGGTCTCAACACCGCTAAGCATTTTTCTCCTTCCTCCAGACCGCCTCCTCTGCTCAGGTCATGATGTCAGTGATGGAGGTCTCATCACTTGCCTGCTAGAGATGGCCTTTGCTGGGAATTGTGGGATAGAGGTGGACGTCCCTGCACCTAGGGTCGATGGTGAGGTCTAGATTCCAGCAGGGCTGCCTGTCCCCATCCTGCAGACCCTGTGTCCCTCCTTTAAAGACTGGAGTGTCCCCAACTCCTTCCCTCCTGAGTCTCCTGTTGTCTTTTCTGATCACTGTTCCTAACTGCACCCCTCTGAGAGAGCCTCACCCCACCCTGATCCCTCCTTTGTTCATACGTAACCCCCGACGCCACCTCTGAGTCCCTGCCAGTACCCCAGTCACCTTGACACCCCTGTACTCTCCCAGCGCTACCTGTGCTGTTCGCCGAGGAGCCAGGCCTGGTGCTGGAGGTGCAGGAGCCAGACCTAGCCCAGGTGCTGATGCGTTACCGGAATGCTGGCCTCCACTGCCTAGAGCTGGGCCTCACAGGCGACACGGGGCCCCACGCCATGGTGAGGAAGTGAAGAGTGGCAGGCCTGCACAGGGCGGGTCGTGGTTCACCTCTGCCAGCCTTGGAGGCACCTAAGGTGGACATCCTGAAAGATTTGCACCCCCTACCCAGGTCCGGGTGTTGGTGAACGGGACGGTGGTTCTGGAGGAACCTGTTGGGCAGCTACGGGCCCTCTGGGAGGAGACCAGTTTCCAGTTGGACCGGCTACAGGCAGAACCACACTGTGTGGCCCAGGAAGAGCAAGGGCTGAGGGAGCGGGCGGGGCCCACCTACTGCCTGCCGCCCACCTTTCCCAGAGCTTCCGTGCCTTGCGAGCCTGGTGAGGGAGTATGTGCAGAGGCTTGACTTCCCTGGCACTGTGGGCCTTGCGAGGAGCCTAGAGCCTGGATGTGGGGTCCTTCCCTGGACAAGGTGTCTAGGGGGCTGGGGTACAGAGGTAGTCCTCTGACCTAAGGACACTCCTGCTCCTCCCCCAGGTGGTCCTGCCCCCCGAGTCGCCATCATTCGAGAAGAGGGCAGTAATGGAGACCGGGAGATGGCAGATGCCTTCCACTTGGCTGGATTTGAGGTGAGCGGGGTTCCTGGCGGGGCCTGGGATGGGCTCAGGCCATGGGCTTTGTGACACTGCCCCTCCCCCTCCTGCCAGGTTTGGGATGTGACCATGCAGGACCTGTGCTCTGGAGCGATCGGGCTGGACACGTTCCGTGGCGTGGCCTTCGTGGGTGGCTTCAGCTACGGGGATGTCCTGGGCTCTGCCAAAGGTGGGCATGGGGCCTCTGCCCACCTCCTCCCACACCTTCCTAAGAGCTACCTTAGCCCCCTCTTCACTGCCTGAGAACTGGCCTCACCTCCACGAGGCCAGCCAGGAGCCAGCAAAGGCCTTGAAAATGCTCTGCTGGCTAAACAGAAAGCTTGACCTGGGCCATCTCGGGCCCAGGAGTTGGCAACACCTGTTTCAAGCAGGTAAATTTTCCCTAGTGTTTGCCCAGAGCTCCTCAGAGTTGGGGAGATCCTGGGCGAGTGTTAACAGGGCACCCTAGGACAGAAAGATGACGGTCCCCCCTCGCTCCGGGTCTCACCCCAGCTTCCTGTTCCCTCCTAGGCTGGGCAGCTGCTGTGACCTTTAACCCGCAGGCAGGGGCTGAGCTGAAGCGCTTCCGGCAGCGGCCAGACACCTTCAGCCTGGGCGTGTGTAACGGCTGTCAGCTGCTGGCCCTGCTGGGCTGGGTAGGAGGCAGTTCCAGTGAGGAGGCGGTGGAGATGTGCCAGGAGTCCTGGCCGGCCCGGCCCGGTCTCCTGCTGCGCCACAACCTGTCTGGGCGCTTTGAGTCGCGCTGGGCCAGCGTGCGTGTGGGGCCCGGGCCGGCCCTGATGCTGCGAGGGATGGAGGGCGCGGTGTTGCCCTTGTGGAGCGCTCACGGGGAAGGTCAGGCTCTGGGAAGGCTGGGATTGGGAGGCCTGAGGGCCGGGGTAGAGGGAGGGCATGAAGGAGCTTGCTCTTACATCCCTTGTCCCCGCTTCATCCCAGGTTACATGGCATTTTCTTCTCCGGAACTCCAAGCCCAGATGGAGGCCAGGGGCTTGGCTCCACTGCACTGGGCAGATGATGACGGGAACCCCACGGAGCAGTACCCCCTGAATCCCAATGGCTCCCCAGGGGGTGTCGCTGGCGTCTGCTCCCCCGATGGCCGCCACTTGGCCCTCATGCCTCACCCGGAGCGGTCTGTGAGGCCTTGGCAGTGGGCTTGGCGACCTCCTCCATTTGACACTCTAACCACCTCCCCCTGGCTCCAGCTCTTCATCAATGCCCGGAACTGGACCCAGGAAGGCAGCTGCTAAGCAGGCTGGGAGGCTTCCCTGGGCCCCGTGGTTTTTACCCAGAGTATCTTTAGAAGTACCTCATAATATTCCCAAATGTGTCTTGAACAGACAAGGACCAAAATGCCAAAAAAGACCTCAGCTAATTTTATTAATCTGCCTCCCTTTGTCTTATAATGTTGGATCTGTTTTCAGTCTTGTTCTTTGTGGGCCTGGGAAGCAGCATGTGTTTCAGAGAAAGAGCCTGCCTGGAAAGTTAGGATGCATGCAGACTGGGGGTTTCCGTTGCCCCACTTCACTGTACCACGTCACTCGTGTCACTTATCTGGGTTCGGAGGGGATATCCTGTGTCCTATCCCCCTATCATCAGGTTTTAAGGGGATGGGGGTTTTCAAAAGCATACAAGTCAGGATCTCAGCGTTCTTTTTAAATGCAGCACTGTGCTAAGTGGTAACAGACTTTGGCAGCTTCTCTGACAGTGTTTCCAGCTGTGTCATAGGGGTTGCCTTGGTGCCGTCCTCTGAATTCAGTATTACCTGATTTCTGCTTCTCCTAATTTAGCAGCTCCCTTCCTGACAGAAGTGGTCAGCACTCTTATCCCCAGCACAGAGCCTTTAATATTCATTCTTTCATTCATTCCATTCATGTTCGATGATTCTCAACAGTGCCAAATACTGTCAGTGCTGCCAGGGACGTTATAGTCTAACAGGATCTGTATGTGGTGTGTATATATACACAACAGACTATTATAGGCACAAGAAAGAGGGAAATCTTTCCATTTGCAACAACATGGACAGACCTCAAAGGCATGAAGCTAAGTGAATAAGTAAGAGAAAGATAAGTACTGTATGATCTGACTTATATGTAGAATCTAAAAGAAGCTGAACTCACAGAAACAGACTAGAATGGTGGGTGGGGGAAAAGGGAATGTTGGTCAAAGGGTACAAACTTCTAGATTATCTGATGAATAAGCTCTGGGGATCTAATGTACAGCATGGTGATTGCAGTTAATAACTGTTGTGTACCTGAAAGTTGCTGCAGGAGTAAATCTTAATAGTTACGTGATGCAGGTATGCATGTGCCTGCCAAGTCACTTCAGTCGTTTTCTGACTCTTTGTGACCCTGTGGACTGTAACCCAACAGGCTCCTCTGTCCATGGGATCCTCCAGGCAAGAATACTGGAGTGGGTTGTCATGCCATCCTCCAGGGTATCTTCTTGGCCCAGGGATCGAACCTTCGTCTTTTGTCTCCAGCATTGGCGGGCAAATTCTTTATCATTATTGCCACCTGGGAAGTCCAGGTGTGAGGTATAATGGTAATCATTTGCTAGTGTGTCAAGTCAATACATTGTGCACCTTAAACTCACATATGTCAATTATATCTCAATAAACAAAAAAATACCTGTATATGGCACCTACCATGAACCAAGCATATGCTAGGCATTTATATGTATCTAAATTATTTTTTGTAAGAGTTCAGCAAGGTACTTGATAGCCCCCTCCCCCCTTTTTAAAACAAAGGAAGAATTAAGGTTAAATAAATTGCAACATCTGCTTCCTACTGTCCTGAAGTCACATTTCCTGGAGGCAGCATTGTTAGGACTGCTTGCTGACAGCCATCCTTGCTTCCTTTATCCAGAGAAGTGTATGTAGAAATTTTCTCATGACTGCTGTGACTGTCCTGTTATACAGCTCAAGTCTGTTTGTTCCCTAAATAGCTCAACATCTTGGAAATTTCTCTGAGGGAATTCTTTTGTGGTCCATGAGAGCAGGAACTCCCTTTCTGCCCTCCACTGATCCTAACACCTAGCACAATGCCTGTTACCTACATGGTGCTCAATCAATATATATTGAACAAATGAATAAGAATTAAAATTAGTTAAGGTTGATAACATTTTTTCCCTTAATAGAAGAGTGAACTTAGTGAATTGGGCTTATGGGTGGTTTTGTTTTGCAAGCCTTCAATAATTTCCCCTTTTTACTTCCTTTCTCCAAAGTTGCAAGCTCTTGTCATTGTGTCAAATGAAGGACAGTATATGCATATGTTGGGGCAGGTAGGGGTGTGGGTGGAGAGATGGGGAGAATCAGTGTCTTGTCTCTCTTAATTTAACATCTGCCTGGCAGCCAACAGCGCCCTTCAGTTTCACAGAAAAAGCACTAAACTGAGTGTGCATCTGATGCGTTTTGAACGAGGGTTTCAGGGGGTCCGAGCAAAGAGAGGGGGTTGTGTGTGCGCAGAGGTCCATATGGGACCCTCCCAGAGAGGGGCGCCAGGCAGTTGTGAGTCCTTGGGAGTAGGACATCTCCAGCAGTTGAGCCTTCAGAGGCCCCGGGACCCCATAAGATGTATTTATTTCTCCAGCACCTGCTGCATTCAGAACGCTGGGGAAATCTTCAGCCTGTCGTTAGACACTTGGGGGCAGCAAATAGCCAGAAGGTACAGTCTGGGGCACTGCTGTGGTGGGGCCTGGATTAGAGACCTATCTCAGGCTTCAGGAAAGACCTTCCTGTGTGAGTAGCTCACTAGGAGTACCAGCACTATGGGCCATTTTTCCCCCAGGTGGCTTTGTACGACACTGTCTGCCTGGTCAGGCTGGAGGAACAGCCCGTGGCTACATGGACAAAGGGTGTGAAAGAGAGAGTCCTGCCGCAACTGTCACCCAGGTAAGAAAATTGTCAAGGGCCTCCTCCCTGGGCAGGTGCATACACGGAGGGAGACAGACGTAAAGCAAATCATTTCAATGAAATACCTTTTAGAGGAATCTCAAGGTACAGGTGGGAGCTCACAGCAGGGGATGCAGCCCAGACTTTCAGGATCAGGGGAAGATTCCCCAGATTAACTGAGACATGAGGAGTGAGCAGCAGCTGGTTACACGAGTGGGGAGAGAGTGAAAGCTAAAGATATTTGCAAAGCCTCATGGGTGAGCAGTAAAGCAAGTTAAGGAACTGAACAAAGATGAGTCTGTCTGGAATATTAAAACAGGACAGGCACAGTTAAGGGTCTAACAACATGTCAAGGAATCTGCATTTTATAAACCACCTGAAGGGGGTTATATGAGAGCAAGACATAATCACTCCAGCTGCAGAGAAGGAAGATGAGAGGATGTGAGAAATCCCATAAGAGCACTTTGCATGCTTCAGGCAGAAACAGTGATGGTCAGGATTAGGGTGGTGGTGGTGGTGGGTAGAATCACCCACCACCCAGAACTGGATGTGAAGGAAAGGTGGGGGAGTTGATGATGAAGTGCAGATTCTTTGCTTGGACCACTGGGTAGGCAGTAACTTCATTAACTAGATGAAGAGGGTGCATGCATGGGAGGAAAATGATGTGCTTTGTTTAGGACTGTTGAGTTTGAGATGTCGGGGGGACACATGTTTCCACTGCAGGGGGCGTAGGTTTGATCCCTGGTCAGGCAACTAAGATCCTGCATGCCATGTGGGTGGCACAGCCAAAACAACAACAACAAAAAGAGATCTGGGATAGAGATGGAGATGAAGGTTTGCAAGGCACTAGTCTATGTGTGGGGAAGGTTAATTGGGAGGAGTAAGGAGAGCCTGGGAACATTGAAGGGACTGGCAGAAAAAGAGGAGGCTGAGAAGGAATGGCATCACCAACCTCACAGCCTAACCAACTAGCTTCCCACTGCCTATGTCACTGGAGCATCCTGGGATGCCCCTGGGAAGGTATCCAGGGCAAGAGAAGGGACTAGGGAGTCATCCTGTTCTCCTCACCACTGAGTTCTAGCTCTGCTGACCCTGTCTTCACAGCAAGGCGAACTCCTCTCCTAGATCCTTTCCCTAAGTAATACAGACAGCCCTCCCCACTCCCAAACACCACCATCTGGGGAAGGTGACAAGGAAATGGCTTGGCAAAACAAAGCAGATGAAAAGGCTAAATTATGTGCCGATTTGGAACTTCCCTGATGGTCCAGTGGCTAAGACTCTGCACTCCCAACACAGGGGGCCTGAGTTTGATCCCTGGTTGGGGAACTAGATACTACTTGCTGCAACTAAAGATCCCATGTGCTGAAACAAAGATCAAAGATCCTGAGTGTTGCAGCTAAATATTAAAAAAATTATAATAGCATTATTATGAGTAGGGCTCCATGGGCTTCACCAAACTGCCAAAGAGGTTCATGGAAGCAAAAACGTTAAAAAACCCTGCTTGGTAGAAATATTACATTGCCCTTACTCTAAAGGGATGCTTGACTTTGGGTGTTGAGTCATCTCTCTGATCTGAGTCCATCACTTCCACCTCTTGGTGCCCCCAAAGGTGATGAGGTGGGGGCTTGGGGACACCTGAGCCCTAAATAAAAAACTGCATCAAATGCATGCAGAGCACTGGAAGAAGGAATGTTCCAGGGGTACAGAATCAATCAGTTGCAGACGTACTTCAACAGGTGAGCCAGGAGCTGGACATATGTTCACACTCTTTTGAGAAAAGTGGCCTAATGAGATCTCTCCCATGATACTGGTCATCCTAGTCACAGCCAGATGGACAAAGAAGAGATCTTATCTATGTCTGGGTATTGGCCTGGGAAATGGCCAGGCAGGACAGCTGGCCAAAGAGGTACTTTCAAATTGGATGGCAAAAAACTGACCTAATTAGGTCTGGCCTCTTGGGAAGTTTGAACTTGAACATGCAGAAAGAATCAGCTGTTGGGGTGCCCATTAGTGACAGACAGAGAGGGAAAAAGGTGAAGGGTAAGGGAGAGTCAAGAGCAGGAACTTGCCAAGTTAGGGCTTCCTTCCACCCCACTCCCAGAGGACATCCAGCCTGCACCTCTGTCACTTCCTGGAGGACTGCTTCCTATCATCTGGAAGAGCCCACCTAACCCGTGCCCCCAGAGCTCCAGAACTGCTGGAGGGCCAGTCCTCCCCAACATGTATAGCAGAGCATGACACCTGACATGCCAGAGACCCAAAACGAGGAAGTTGGGGGTATTTTCCTCAGTCTCCGCAGTCTAGTCTCACCTCTTCCTGGCCCATGAATAGGCCCTCACCCCTTGTGCCCAGTGCCGGGGCCCTGTTAACTTCTATGTCCTTGCAGGTCCCTTTCCAAGGATTCCCTATCTGCTTGACTGCTCTCAAAGCAGCCAGAGCCAGTATTGTCTCTAGCAGGGAGGACAGGGCAGAGGGCAAGCCAGTAGAAATGGGGAGGGAGGGACAGAGAGATGCTGAGGGAGGCAGCAGGGTTGACCCTGTGACTTGGTTTCCTTTGTTCCCTTTGTCCAGACTCCTCCTCTTCCTCAGGCTTCTATAACACACCCCTCCCTCTTTCTAATTCCTCATGGATCAAACAGTCCACTCTCTTTGCCTGAAACAGATTCAGATTCAACTACATCCATACTGCCTTTAATCCTAATGATGTTTTAGTTGATGAGGCTCAGAGAGAGAGGTCTGATGTTGGCTATCATAAGTGAGGAGTCCAAGCTCCTTAGCATGTTCTATAAACACCTTGCACATGACAAACACTCCAGCCTCAAAGCTCCCTGCCACGGCACCCTTGCCAAGCTGATATGCTCACATTCCCCAAAACATGCCCTCTCATTTCCAAGTCTTTGCTCCTGGTGTTTGCCTTGGCTAGAATACCCCTAGCATGACCTGGTGAATTCTGAGGCAACTTTTAAGACTCAAGGTGGGGCTTCCCTGGTGGTCCAGTAGTTAAGAATCCACTTGCCAATGCAGGGGACATGGGTTCGGTTCCTAGTCCCAGAAGATCCCACATGCCTCAGAGCAACTACACTGGTGTGCCACAACTACTAAGTCTGCATTCTAGAGCCCGGGAGCTTCAACTACTGAAGCTCGCATGCCTAGAGCCTGTGCTCCGCAATGAGAAAGCCTGTAGGAAGCAACAAAGACCCAGTACAGCAAAAACCAAACAAATCTTAAAAAAAAAAGACTGAAGGGAACTTCCCTGGTGGCCCAGTGGATAAGATTCCAAGTTCCCATTACAGGGATCCCAGGTTCCATCCTGGATCAGGGAACTGTCAATAGATTCCACATGCCACAACTAAAGATCCTGCATGCCACAACTAAGACTCAGCACTGCCAAATAAATAAGTAAAAATTAAAAAATAAAAAAAAAAAAAAGGCTCAAAGTGTGCTCCACTGTTCTTTGTAAATTCCTGGTGGGGTAAGGGCTGGGTCCTAAATAGCCTTTGTATCTCCAGCCCTTCACTTAAGGCCTGGTAAGATGAGGGATCAAAGAATATGTGCCCCTTGGCCTCAGTGTCACAAAATTATTAGGGTCCAGAAGTATGATGGCACTTGGAACCCAGTGGGTGGGATGGCCTCAGGATGAGAATACTCTAGCTCAGTTTTTGGGTGGCAAGAAGATGACATCTAGAGCCCCTGAGGGTATGGGTGGTCCCCTGGGTCCCAAAATTCACCCTCTTGGGTTTATTCAATCACTCAACAATATATGTCTGTTATGCTCTAAACACTCTGCCAGGTGCTGGGGCTCAAACATGAATGAAGCAATTAGCTGGGAGGATACACCTGAGCTGACATTTTAAGAACACTCTAAAAATCTATAAAAGAAAAACAACAGTTTATTCAGCGCTTCCGCCCAGGTGTGTCTGTGTGTGAGGGGTGGGGACCGCCTCCTTCCCACCCCTCCATTCCCTCGCCTCACCTCAGCTCCCAAGGGAAGATTTGAGGGGATTAGATATATAATCCCCAGGTTGGGTCTTGCTTTCAGGAAGGCCTGAGGCCTAAATCCTAACCCGGTCCCCTACACCTGGCCCCATTGTTTCCCTAATTCCCTGCATCCGGGAATTAGCGATCTGGTTGGCAGTCCGCTCCCTGTCAAGAGACCCCGAGAGTGATATGGGGAGACCCTGACACTATCCCCCCTCCACACACCTCGGGAGACCCCACAAAGACGTCGGTCCTTTGGATAAGTAACGGCCCCTAAGGAGGTTCTCAAGCGACATTCTTAGAAAGTGCGACCTCTTTAAAACGAGGAGGCCGATGGGCGCCGGCTAAAGACCAAGTGGGCGTCACAAGTCCTAAACCGAAGGCTTAGCTCCTAGCGGACCCCGCGGCCCCGCCCCGCGCCCTCCTGAGAGCTTGGTTTCCGGGAGCAGCTCCTCTGGGGCACCGCCCCCAAGGCGCGGACGCCAATTGGCCAGCGCGGCCGCGGGGCGGGGCCAAATCTTAAAGAGTCGGAAGCCAAGGGCGACCTGGAGGGGGCCACTGCTGCGGAGAAAGGCAGGGAGGTGATGGCACGTGGCCCCATGTGGGTTTCTTTTAAATCTTTAATGCATATACTCTAGTCTCAGGCCCATGGAGCCCACGCGAGACTATCCACTGTTCGGGGGCGCCTTCTCCGCCACTCTCCCTCCGGGGACCATTGACGTAAGGTGAGACGGCCCAGGCACCAAAGGAATTTGACCAGGTGGGTTGCGGGAAGAAACCGGGGTCAACCAGGGTCTACCTCGCCTCTCTCCAGCGACCTCCGACCGGTCCCGGACAATCAAGAAGTTTTCTGCCATCGCGTGACAGACCAGAGCCTGATAATCGAACTTCTAGAGCTGCAGGCCCACGTGCAGGGCGAGGAGGCTGCCCGGTGAGGGAGGCGGGCCCGCGGCTGGCCAATGGGAGGACCGGAGCTGAAGGAGTGGGCGGGGCCTGTGGCTGGACAGTTAATCAGGGCAACGAGAACTCCAAGGGCAACATCGTTATCATTGGAAGCGAGAGAAGCTTAGGATTTAAGAGATGCTTGAAAGGGGGAGTGACAAATGCCCCTCCCTGACCCTGCTCCCTCAACTCCAGGTACCACTTTGAAGATGTTGGCGGGGTGCAAGAGGCCAGGGCTGTGCAAGTGGAGACTGTGCAGCCCCTCGTTTTGGAAAACCTGGCCCTGAGGGGCTGCTGTCAAGAAGCCTGGATCCTCTCTGGCCAACAGCAGGTAGCTAAAGAAAACCAGCAGGTGAGGGTCAGAGAAGTGTGAGACGTCCTGGAGGGGTGAAGGGGGTGGTGCTGGGGAATCAGGTCAGCATCTGGACTCTGATCCCTTTAGGTAGCCAAGTATGTGACACTGCATCAGGCCTTGCTGCGGCTGCCCCAGTACCAGACTGATCTCCTGCTCACCTTCAATCAGCCCCCGTAAGGACAGAAAGGGCACGTGGATAATGATTGGGTCCCCAGGGGAATTAGGCTTGGAGGGGCAGAGTAGGGAGACTGGCTGGTGGGGGCCTCCAAGGAAGTGGGAGTGGGCCATGAGTTTGGGGTCACAGATAACCAGGTCTTCTGGGGAAATCGGAGCTTACAAACCCAAGGCCTAGATGATGTTCTCTATCTGTTCCCCACCCCAAGCCCTGAGAATAGGTCATCTCTTGGCCCGGAAAATCTGTCAATTCTGCCCTGGAGCCTGGGCGACTTTGAACAGCTTGTGACCAGTCTGACCCTTCATGATCCCAACATCTTTGGTCCCCAGTAAGGACGCTGAAATGCTGCATAATGCTTCTGAAGACCTGGGGCTTCTGTTCTGCAAGGGGAACAAAAGGTTGGATATATTCCCCTAATTCCTTTCCAGTGCATAAACACAAGACATCTCCTCTCTGCAGAAATAAACTTGCTTTATAACCAATATAATCTCTGTGCCTTTGAAATCTAACAGAACACCTGGGTCCCCCCCAATTCCATTTGGTCTTGGACGGTGGAGTTTAAAATTATACATAGGATCAGAAGGGACCTAAGGCTGGCAGTGGAGAAAGGGAGGAAACACAGTTTGGAGTGACAGGTTCAGCCCTGAGAGAGCGGTGTGAAATGTGCAGGAGTATAAGCAGGGAAGGTTTAAAGCAACACCCAAGAAAGGGAAGGAAACTATCCCTTGTAGAGATTCAATCCTGAGAAATCAGATGGGGAGTGGTGTTGGTGGTCCCCCTCGGATGGATGAAAGGCCATCTGGTCAGAAGTCTCCTGGTAATAAAAATGGAGTCAGAAGAGTCCAAGGAGGCTGATTTGCTGGAGTGGGGAAGAGCGTCTGTCGTTATTTGGTATATGTGTAGTAGACTGTGCGCAGCTGGTCCCAGAAGAAGAGGGAAAGGATGGTGTGGGGGCCAAGGCGGAAGTAGGAGGCACCTATTCCCTTGTACATGCCAGAAATGCCCTCTGTCCGAGCCGTCTGCAGCAGAGCATCCAGTAACCCCCGGTACATGAGGCCCTGAGAGGTGGGAGAGGAAGAGCAGAAGGAAGGAGTTTGGCTCCACCAGGAGAAGGCTCCACCAGGAGCCTCACCACAGCAGGCTGCATTTTAGGGTTCCTACCTGCACCCACAATCTGCTTTCCCCCATCCCACTTCCCCTGCCTGCCCGCACCCCAGGGCACTCCCTTACCTTGCCCTGAGCATCTGTGGGCTGGTTGTACAGCCTTGTGCTGACCACGTCAAAGGGTGTCATGGCCAGGACCACCGCGGTGCCACTCACCATGGAGGCCGCCAGAGCCACCTTCCAGCTCTGGGGTGGAAATATCTAATGGGGGAGGGAGGGAGAGCTCTGTCAGCCAATCGTTCAACCCCACTGAAAGGCCAGGCCCTGCACTGGGGATACAGGAGAGAGCCGGTAACTCAGGGAGCTTCCACTCCACCGGTGATAACACTGAAGGAGGAAGAGTGCAAGGTACTGAGGACTCAGGCACACCTGGGTGGAAGGGACAAAAGAACTGTGGGAAGGTTAGAAAGAGACAGTGACCCCCCAAGACTACCTGCTACCCCCTCACATTGAATGTTGGCACTGTCCCACTTCAAACTGAGCCCGCTTCAGCTTGTCCCCCCCGCCCACATTCCCAGGATGGCCCCACCCCTTCCCCAGGCAGTACCTCCCACTGGGTCATGAGGTCCTTGGTGGAGGAGAAGGTGCACAGCTGGGTGGAGGAACCGACGATAACTCGGGGCAGGCCGCCCAGGGCCCCACGCCACAACCCCACCAGACCATGTTTCTGGCCAATCTTGGTTAGTGCCTGAAACATGCCCTGGTGGGGGCCGGGGGAAAGACCATGGGGGCGAGGTTCAGTCACCCAAGCATCAGGGGCTGCTACCTCCTAACAGCAACAAGGATGGGTCCCTCACAGGCACCCCAGTGTCTAGACAACCAGTTCCATGTGGCTTCAAGCATGAATGTGGCCCTCAGTTATTGACCAACCTATCCTTCTCTCCCTCACCACCCCACAACGGGACAGGGTGTATGCAAGTGAGGACATTAGCAGGTCAGGAGGATGGGGCAGGAGAAACAGGTGCAGAAGACTAGAGGAACTGGGAACATAGAGGAAAGAGGGTTTGAGTGGATTCCAGGGGTGGAGTAGGGCTGAACTGATGGGCTGGGCAGATCTGTGGCTGGGTTGGAACTGCTGGGTACAGGCAGAAAGCTGGGGGAAGATGGGAGAGTATGGGCAGGGACTCAAGCCGGGGGTTGGAAAACCCTCACCTGATGATTATACTGGTGCCCCACAGCGATTTCTGTGGCTGCCTGTGCTTGTAGGTGTGTCTTCACCTGGGGAAGAGAGAGTATTATAGCCTATGGCTCAGAGGTCAACCTCCTACCTCAGAAACCCAAATGCCTGACCCCTTCACACTTTCTCTAAGGTGTTCAGCAATGAATATCCTCCTAATCTGATAATTATTGTTGTTCCTACTTAACAAATTGGTCAGGAGACTGTGTCCCTTGGTTCCAATCCCGGGGGATGGATCTCCTAGCACTGCAAGGCACCCTACCCCCTCTACATCCTCCCCTCCCTTGGAGTAGGGGTGGGGGATGGAGAATGGCAACATTTCCTAAGACTGTTCATGTTAGGCGAGACCTGGTGTCCAGCCTCTCATGCCATCTCCTATTCTCAGACTGGCAGACAGGATCTTCAGCCACTACCATGACCAGGCTCCAACATCAGGCTCTAGGGTAGGCTGTGAGGGGTCCTCCGCAAAACTTGCTCTCTGGCCTCCAGCTGGCTTTGGAGAGGTCACTGTCCCTGAATCTCATAACCTGGGAGGGAGACCAGATTACCTTTCCTTCTACAGACCTCACTGCCTCACATTGTCTTTCCAGACAGAGCGCTAAGCAGGGCCTTGTTCTTGTTTAGTCACTCAGCAGTGTCTCATTCTTTTGTGACCCCATGGACTGTAGCCCGCCAGGCTCCTCTGTCCATGGGATTTCCCAGGCAAGAATACTGGAGTGGGTTGCCATTTCCTTCTCCAGGGGATCTTCCCAACCCAAGAATCAAACCCACGTCTCCTGCACTGGAGGTGAATTTTTACCACCGAGCCACCAGGGAAGCCAAGGAGGGACTGGACTGGTCCTAGCAATAAGCAGTTGTGTGACCTTGAGCTAGTCGGGCCTCAGGCTCCTGACCCTTCACCTATACCAGATAACTCAAAGAGGCAGACTACAGGATGGTAATTTTGTGATGCCCATGACCTCCCGTAATCCCCAGACTCACTGATGTATATTAATCAAACCGTTTATCTTCCCCTACACAAATCCACTTCCAAACTCAGTGAAGGCCCAGGCACCCACCCTGCACCAAGGATCTTCCTGGAAGGCCCCAGGCAAGACCCTTCTTCTCACCATGTAAATGGGGCTCCCCAAGTAGGCTCCCATGACCCCAGCCAAGGCCCCAGCTGCTGCGCTGCGTACAGGGCTGAGCGTGCCTTCAGCCGTGTGCAGGTAGCCCCCAGCTTCCGCCAGCCCATAGGTGCCCAGCCGGATGCCATTCATCAGAAACTGGTATAAGAGGGCAGGGGCCAGGCCCTTCTGCAGGGCCGCCAGGCCGTCCACCTTGCCAATGGTGATGAAGGCATGGAAGACGTTTCGGTAGTGCCGTTGGTAGGTGCCGGGGGCCCGCAGTTCTCCCTGCAGCTGCATCCTGGTCTTCACCACTTCCAGGGGATTGGTGAACAAACAGGCCCCGCAGGCTGCCAGGCCGCTCATCAAGAAGTCCATGGTGGGATAGCAGTAGCAGGAACTGGCCCAGGGGTAAGAAAGTTAAAATTAACTTCAGAAATGGGATCAGAATATCCTGGGGAGAGCCTCAGTTTCAGCGGTCCAGGCTGCAGGAGGTAGAAATTTAGAGGTCTGGAATCTATAGAGTGTCAGGGTCAGATGTCATGAGGTCAAGGGTTAGCTGGAATTTGGGAGTCAGGAGATGGTAAAGAGAAAAGAAATATGAGTTTAGGAGAGTCTGGCGAGAAGGCTATGACAGGGACTTGTTAATTAAGGGATTTGAGGTCAAGGAGGGGCAGGAGTCAAAGAGGACAGCAGGTGGGATGCTGAGGATGGTCAGACACGGGGGCCGGGAGTAGTGAGGGGAAAGCGGAGTTGGGAGACGCGTGCGGGGGAGGAAGGAAAAAGAAAATCAGCAGGTTAAGGAGGGAGAGGATCAGGAGAAGATCCGGTGGCGTCTCCGGGACAGCAGCGAGGTCTGAATCAAGACTCAGAATCAAGGAAGGTCTGAATCAAGGAAGTCAAGACTCGCGGAGGATGAGCGCCCCCAGGGATCTGCCGGAGCCCGCAGCAGCTTCACCCCAGGTAGCCTACGGAGGCCTGGCCACCACACTCCGATCATTGGAGAGCAGCGCCCAATGAGGAGCCTTGGAGAGGCGTAGCTGAGAGCCGCAGCCAGTCAGCGCCGAGCCGGCTCGCCGGCCAATAGGAGGTGCTCCAGGCGACCCGGCCCCCGGAATCTGCAGAGAAGCGGTTGGGGTTAACTCTCCACACCCCGGCACCGGTGCCTAGGCTGTCGACTCGGAGTGCTGGGAGGGGTCCCCCGGGAGCAGAGTTTTTTTATTTTTGTTGTCTTATCACTGGTAGGGAGGAGGAGAGGGTGGACCCTGGGTCACTGGATGGGCGCAGAGGCCGAGTGCGGAGACAGCAGTTCATCGGCCGGTTTAGGGCTGCTCCTTTTTTTTTTTTTTTTTCCTTTTTTTAAAAGTCTTTATTGAATTAATTACAATATTGCTTCTACTTTCTGTTTTTGGCCGTAAGGCATGTGGGATCTTAGTACCCTGACTGGGGATTGAACCCGCACCCCCTGCACTGGAAGGCGAAGTCTTAACCACTGGACCATCAGGGAAGTCCCTGGGGCTGCTCCTTTTGCGAACCGGGGGCTCCCCTTCTTCTATCCCGGGTCGTCCCCGGGTGGGGTTGCCAAACTGGAGATCCACTCCTCGGATCGAAGTCAGGAGAGCCCGCCCCTGGACTGGACAGATATCCTTAGACTGAGTAAAATATTTGCATAACAGGTTCCAGGGCGGGGATGTGGTGGCTGCGGGTGCAGAGAAAGGGGTCCTGAAGGATCGCAGGGAACATAGTCACATCCTTAAGCTCTTTTGATCCTCACAGCAACCCAGAGAAGACGGGCAGGCAGGCTGAGTAGGGTGGGATTTTGATCCTTGGCCCTAGGTTATACAAGGCCAGCAAGTGGTGGAAGAGGTCCTGAGACTTGGGACTCCTGTCCTTGTTCATGAGCCTGGTAATGGTTAATTATGCAAGGACTTCTGAGAAAAGAGGGGGAAGGCTTGGAGAAAGATGGCAGGAGAACAAGGGATGTCTTCTGGGGTGGGAGGAGGAGTTAGGGGGCACAGCTGACTTAGATAATCTTTTGAGGTCCAGTTTGGGTCTTCCTGCTTACCAGCTGGATGGCCTTAGGCAAGTTACTTAAGGACTCAGAGCTTTTTTTGTAAAATGGGAATGATAATTATGTGTTTCGTAAGCCTGAGTGAAAGTGTTTTTCTCTAGGTGCTCAATTAGTCTCCTTGTGCCCTTGCGTATCCTGTTCCCACGGCACCTTATCCTGGTAACCTCCAAATCACTCTTCAACTTGAGCTGCATCTCTCCTGATCCTTGAAGCTTTTTAGACACTTCCATTCTGCTTTGTTCCTTAAGTAAATGAGAAACTTTGTTTCTGATTTGATCAGCAATTGTTTACTCTGACTTCTCCACTACACTGGGAGTTCTTGGACACTCCCAGGGCTGGGGAGCTGAGTCTGAGTCTTTTCGCACCAGCTTACTGCTAAATCACTGAGATTTTGAATTAGGCAGGAGGCGTGGAGCAGATAATGGGGCTTCTCGAGAGGCTCTGAAAAGGTCCCCTGAAAATGTCCAAGGAATGCTCCGCAAATGCCTCCACCTGCTGGCTGGGATTATCACCTGAAAAACTGGATTCATCTCAGTGAGTGTTGAGTCAAAAGACACAACCAAGCCAAAGAGAGAGAAGGAAGATTTGTAAGAAAAGAGAATAACGGCGATGTTTCCCAAAGCAGTGTTTCCCAGAACAGCAAAATTAGGGAAGTTTGAACTAATGGTATGTGCATATTCATGAAGAGGTTTGGCTGAGGTTTGCTTATTCATGACGGGGCTTGAGCAGAAGAGAATCCAACACAGAAGAGGGGCAAAAGTCCAAGCTTTCATTGGTTGAAATCACAAATGACAGAAGGTTAACATCATCGTTCCTTAGGTTCCCACCCACCCATCTGCAGGTTTTAGCCAGAAGTTACCATTCCCCACCTGTGTGGGGGGCCTTTGTTCCCCTAAAACAACTCAAAGATCAGATTGTTATGTATATCCCTTAAGGAGGACCTCAGTTCAGTTCAGTTCAGTTGCTCAGCTCAGTCGTGTCCAACTCTTTGCAACCCCATGGACTGTAGCACACCAGGCTTCCCTGTCCATCACCAACTCCCAGAGCTTGCTCAAACTCATGTCCATTGAGTCAGTGATGCCATCCAACCATCTCATCCTCTGTTGTCCCCTTCTCCTCCTGCCTTCTATCTTTCCCAGCATCAGGGTCTTTTCCAATGAGTCAGTTCTTTGCGTCAGGTGGCTGAAGTATTGGAGCTTCAGCTTCAGCATTAGTCCTTCCAATGAATATTCAGGACTGATTTCCTTTAGGATTGACTGGTTTGATCTCCTTGTGGTTCAAGGGGCTCTCAAAAGTCTTCTCCAACACCACAGTTCAAAAGCGGAGGACCCAGGACTCTTGTTTTATCACTGAATTGTTCCTTCTGAATGCTTTTACTTTGTTCTTGCATTCTTTTGTTCCTCGAAGATTTTAATTACTGAGATCTGTTCTAGGGTAAGCATTGTAGCCAGGCTTGGATCACAAAATGGCTTCTCTTGTCAAGAAAGCCATGTGGGGTTCTCTCTCTCTGGGACTCTCTGCTTGTAGAATGAGAGCTCATCATTGTTTTAATTTTTGAGTTTATACCAGTGGTTCTCAAAGTACAGTCCTTGGAACAACAGCAGTAGCACCCGGGGACTTCATGTGTGCGTGTGATGTCGTGTCCAACTCTTTGCGACTGCATGGACTGTATGTAGTCAACCAGGTTCCTCTGTCCATGGGATTCTCCAGGCAAGAATACTGGAGTGGGTTGCCATTTCCTCCTCTAGGGGAACTTTCTGCCCCAGGAATGGAACCCGCGTGTCCTGTTTCCTTCAGGCGGATTCTTTACTCCTGAGCCACCAGGGAAGCCCCAGGGGACTTCATAGCAATGCAGATTCTCTAGTACCACACTAGATCTTGCACTGAAGATGGGGCCTGATGAGAGGCTTAACAAACCCTCTAAGATATTTTGATATGTGCTAAAGTTTTAGAACTACTGGCTGAAGCCTTTCATTGTTAATATCCAGACATCCTACAGATAGACAACTTTTAAAGTGTTATTATTTTTAAAACAATCTTAATTTTTAGAACAGTTTTAGATTTATAGAAAAATTATAAAGACACTATGAGAGTTCCCACATCCAATTTCCTTCATTCAGTTCAGTTCAGTCACTCAGTCATGTCCGACTCTTTGCAAACCCATGGACTGCAGCATGCCAGGCGGAGAAGGCAATGGCACTCCACTCCAGTACTCTTGCCTGGAAAACCCCATGGATGGAGGAGCCTGGTAAGCTGCAGTCCATGGGGTTGTGAAGAGCTGGACATGACTGAGCGACTTCACTTTCACTTTTCACTTTTATGCATTGGAGAAGGAAATGGCAACCCACTCCAGTGTTCTTGCCTGGAGAATCCCAGGGACGGGGGAGCCTGGTGGGCTGCCGTCTATGGGGTCGCACAGAGTCGGACATGACTGGAGCGACTTAGCAGCAGCAGCAGCATGCCAGGACCCCTGTCCATCACCAGTTCCCTGAATTTACTCAAACTCACGTCCATCGAGTCGGTGGTACCATCCAACAATCTCATCCTCTGTTGTCCCCTTCTCCTCCTGCCTTCAATCTTTACCAGCATCAGGCTCTTTTCAAATGAGTCAGTTCTTCACATCAGGTAGCCAAAATATTGGAGTTTCAACTTCAGCATCAGTCCCTCCCATGAATATTCAGGACTGATTTCCTTTAGGATGGACTGGTTGGATCTCCTCGCTGTCCAGGGGACTCTCAAGAGTCTTCTCCAACACCACAATTCAAAAGCATCAATTCTTTGGCACTCAGCTTTCTTTAAAGTCCAGCTCTCACATTCATACATGACTACTGGAAAAACCATTTCCTTCATTATTAATGTCTTACATTAATATTGATGGGGATAGAATAGGATAGTTATACAGGTAGTTGTAGAAGTCCCAGTAGGGGACTATAGATAGAGAAGGAAACCTAGAAAACTTTGGGAGACCACTGTAAGTTAATGATCACTCAAGAAAGTTATTGGAACATTGTTCAATGAAGGAGGCTTGCTTAACTATAAAACCATAAACAAACCACAAGGCCATTAGATGGGAGAAAAATGTCACCACCCTTCTACTAATGCAATAATCCTAGTTTGACCTCAGAGGGTTAGACACTTTCCTGCCTAATATGAAGGAGGAGCTAGTGATGCATGTCTGCACCTATGTCTTCTTGAAGAAGGTGGTCTTTTCCCCTCCCCCTTTTCATTATAAATTAGCAGCCCATTCAATCCCCCGGGGCAGAGTTTCCCAGCTGCCTGGAAGCATCTCTTACAATAAATCTACTTGCCTATCACTTTGCCTCTCCCTGAATTTCCTGCACTGAGACACAAAGAACCTGAACCTCAGTGAGTCCAGACATCAGGTGCTGCTGCTGCTGCTAAGTCGCTTCAGTCGTGTCCGACTCTGTGCGACCCCATAGACGGCAGCCCACCAGACTCCCCCGTCCCTGGGATTCTCCAGGCAAGAACACTGGAGTGGGTTGCCATTTCCTTCTCCAATGCATGAAAGTGAAAAGTGAAAGTGAAGTCGCTCAGTCATGTCCAACTCTTCACAACCCCATGGACTGCAGCCTACCAGGCTCCTCTGTCCATGAGATTTTCCAGGCAAGAGTACTGGAGTGGGTTGCCATTGCCTTCTCCAGACATCAGGTGAGTGATTCTAATTAAAAGATTGTGGGTTCAAGTCCCAGACTTGGTTTTGGCTGGGTCTGAGTCCCAATCTGAGGTAAATGGTTTCAATATGATATATTGATATTGTTACAATTAATGAACAAATATTAATGCATTATTGACGTCCATACTTTTCCAGATTTCCTTCATTTTTCTATGAAGTTTTTTTTCTCTTTCAGGATTCCATCCAGGAATTGCCTTCACTTGTGGTATCTTCTCAGGCTCCTCTTGGCTGTCATGGTTTCTCTGACTCTCCTTGTTTTTGATGACCTGGGCAGTTTTGAGAAGTGCTGGTTAGGTATTTTGTAGAATGTCCTTCTATTGTTTTGTTTTTTTTTCCTTTTCTCATGACTGGAGTGAGGTTGTGGGTTTGGGGGAGGCAGACTACACAGGCAACTGTCATTCATCACATTATGTCAAAGGTGCTACCGCATACATACTGTCTGTCAAAATGACATCACTGTTGATATTGACCTTGTTCACCAGGCTGAAGTAGTGTCTGTCAGGTTTCTCTGTAGAAAATTTATTAGAATTTTTTTCTCCTTTCCACAGTGCATTCTGTGGAAGGAAATCACTATGTATAGCCCACATTTAAGGAATGGAGAATTAGACTCCACTTCCTTGAGGGAGAAAAATCTATATAAATTATTTGGAATTCCACATGGGAGATTTGTCTGCCCCATTTATTTATTTATTCAACAATTTATTTCTATCAGTATGGAATCATGGATATTTATTTTATACTTTGAGTTATAATCCAATATAGTTTATTTTGTTGTTTATAATGTTCTAACTTTGGCCTTTGAGAACTCTTTTACTAGATTTCTATGTTTTCTCTATTTTTTGGCCACACTGCCCGGCTTGTGGGATATTAGTTCCCTTACCCGGGATTGGCCTCAGCCCTCAGCAGTGAGAGTGACAGAGTCCTAACCACTGAATTGCCAGGGAATTCCCAATTTCTATGTTTTCTTGACATATCCTCATCAAATCTTTTTTAAATCAAACTATTTATTTATTTTGTGAGCTGGTCACACCATTTGGCTTTTGAGATCTTTCCCCCACCGGGGATCAAACCCTGGCCACAGTAGTGGAAGCGATGAGTCCTAACCACTGGATGGTCAGGGGAGTCCAGTACAGGTTAAGACTTCACCTTCCAAGGCAGAAGGTGCTGCATTGATTCCTGGTTGGAGAACTAAGATCCCAGATGCTTAGCAGCCGAAAACATAAAACAGAAACAATACTGTAACAAATTCAAAAAAGGCTTTAAAAAAAAATCTTAAAATTTTTTTTTGTTTCTTTACTGTTTGGCAATATAAGATGCTCCAGGCTCATTCTGTGTATTTTCTGCCCTAGTCCTAGTGTCAGCTATTTCTCCAAGGAGCCCTAGTTTGCTTTATTGAAGAATAGTATTAGAAACTAAAATCTGAGCACTGGCTGTGCTTGATGCCATTACAGTGCCATTATCTCTAGACTCTCTCAGCTGGGAGTGCATGTATTAACTTGTTTTGTAAGTTTTAAGGGTTTTGACAAATGCATTATATCAATAGAATTATACAAAATAATCTCATCACCGGCCCTCCCCACCCCCCCACCAAAGACAATCCTCTGTATTTCACCTGTTCAACCATCCCTGGCAACTACTGGTCTTTCTATTGTCTCTGTATTTCCAGAATATTATATCCCTTTACATGCCAGAATATTTACATGCCTTTACAGATATTTAAATATTTACAGAATATTTATATGCCAGAATATTTACATGCCTTTTCCAGAATATTATATAGTTGGAATCATAAGGGAATGTAGCCTCTTCAGACTGGCTTCTTTGATTTAACAATATGCATTTAAGTTTCATCAATATCTTTTTAAGCCTTGATAACATTTGACTATTGAAAAACATTCCATTTTATGAATGTACCACAGTTTGTTTATCCTTTCATGTGTTGAAGGACATCTTGGTTGCTTCCAGTTTTTGGTGATGATGAATAAAGTTGCTATAAATGTTTGTGTGCATTTTTTTTTAATATATAGACATTTGTTTTCAAATCAGTTGAGGTAATACCTAGGAGTAGCATTGCTGAATTGAGTGGTAAGACTATGTTTAGCTTTTTAAGAAATTGCCAAACTCTTTTTTTTCCCATGTAAGTTATTACAGAGTATTGAGTAGAGTTCCCTGTGCTATACAGTCGTTCTTATTGATAACCTATGTTATATACAGTATTGTTAATTATAGTTGACATTTTGTACATTAGATCCCCCAAACTTATTCATCTTATAGTTGGCAATTTAAACCCTTGTATAAACAATTAATCTCAAAAATATACAAGCAACTCCTGCAGCTGAATTCCAGAAAAATAAACGACCCAATCAAAAAATGGGCCAAAGAACTAAACAGACATTACTCCAAAGAAGACATACAGATGGCTAACAAACACATGAAAAGATGCTCAACATCACTCATTATTAGAGAAATGCAAATCAAAACCACAATGAGGTACCATTACACACCAGTCAGAAGGGCTGCTATCCAAAAGTCTACAAGCAATAAATGCTGGAGAGGGTGTGGAGAAAAGGGAACCCTCCTACACTGTTGGTGGGAATGCAAACTAGTACAGCCACTATGGAGAACAGTGTGGAGATTCCTTAAAAAACTGGGAATAGAACTGCCATATGACTCAGCAATCCCACTGCTGGGCATAAACACCGAGGAAACCAGAATTGAAAGAGACGCGTGTACCCCAATGTTCATCGCAGCACTGTTTACAATAGCCAGGACATGGAAGCAACCTAGATGTCCATCAGCAGACGAATGGATAAGGAAGCTGTGGTACATATACACAATGGAATATTACTCAGCCATTAAAAAAATACATTTGAATCGGTTCTATTGAGATGGATGAAACTGGAGCCCATTATACAGAGTGAAGTAAGCCAGAAAGTAAAACACCAATACAGTATACTAATGCATATATATGGAATTTGAAAGATGGTAATGATAACCCTATATGCGAGACAGAATAAGAGACACAGATGCATAGAACAGTCTTAGGACTCTGAGGGAGAAGGTGAGGGTGGGACATTCTGGGACAATAGCATTGAAACATGTATATTATCATATGTGAAACAGAACACCATTCCATGTTCTATGGATGAGACAAATGCTCAGGGCTGGGGCATTGGGATGACCCAGAGGGATGGGATGGGGAGGGAGGTGGGAGGAGGGTTCAGGATGGGGAACACATGTAAACCCGTGGCTGATTCATGTCAATGTATGGCAAAAACTACTACAATATTGTAAAGTAATTAGCCCCCAACTAAAATAAATAAATTTATTAAAAAAAATAATAAATAAATAAACCCTTGTATATATTATATTCTTTAGTGAGGTGTATATTCAGATCTTTTCCTTGTTTTTAATTGGATTGTTTAACTTTCTGGTTGTTGAGTTTGAGTTATTTGTGTATTTTGGATAATAGTCATTTATCAGATAAGTTTTTCAACTATTTACTCACAGTCTATGACTCGTCTTTTCATTCTCTTAATAGTATCTTTTATAGAGCAGAAGGTTTTAATCACAATAAAGTCTAACATCAATGTTTTTCTTTCATGGATCACGTTTTTGGTGTTGTAACTAAAAACTTATTGCCAAACCTAAGGTTGCCAGATTATTTCCTACATTTTCTTTTAGAAATTCTATAGTTTAGGTCTATGATTTACACTCAGGTCTATGATCTTTTCTGAGTGTGAACGATGTAAGGTCTGGGTCATTTTTACATATGGATATCAGTTGTTTCAACAACTTTTGCTAAAAAAAGTAGCCTATCTCCATTGAATTGTCTTTGCTTCTGTTGTCAAAAATCAGTTGAGGGCTTCTCTGGCGGCTCAGTGGTAAAGAATTCTCCTATCAATGCAGGAGACGAGTTCAATTCCAGATCCAGGAAGATCCCACATGCTGCAGAGCCACTGAGCCCATGCAGCACCACTATTGCACCTGTGCTCTAGAGTTTGGGAATCACAACTACTGAGCCCACATGCCACCGCAGCTACTAAATCCTGCACACCCGAGTTCCACAACAAGAGAAGCCACTGCAATGATAAGTCCACACATGGCAACTAGAGAGTAGTCCCCGCTCCCTGAAACTAGAGAAAACCCAAGTAGCAATGAAGACTCAGCACAGCCAAAAATAAAAAAATAAATTATATAAAAATCAGTTGACTCAGGGAAAAAGCCAATATTTTATAACTATAAATGGAATATAACCTATAAAAATTTTTGAATCACTATGTTGTACACCCAAAACTAATATGGTAAATCAACTATACCTCAATTTTTCAGTTCAGTTCAGTCGCACAGTCATGTCTGACTCTTTTTGATCCCATGGACTGCAGCACACCAGGCTTCCCTGTCCATCACCAACTTCTGGAGCTTGCTCAGACTCATGTCCATTGAGTTGGTGATGCCATCCAACCAACTCATCCTCTGTCGTCCCCTTCTCCTCCTGCCTTCAATCTTTCGTAGCATCAGGGTCTTTTCCGATCAATCAGTTCAAAGCACCTCAATTTTTAAAAAGTTGAAAAAAAATTCAGTCAATATTTGTGTTAGCCCATTTCCACTGATCTGTGTGTCTATTGTTTCACCAGTACCAGGCTGTGTTGATTATCGTAGACTTTTTTTTTTTCCCCTGAGTGTGAATGTCCTGAGACAAATGTGAGAGAAGTGGAGGGAAAGCACAAAGACGGCCCCAGGTCTGAGAGAAGGGGTGAAACCACAGAGAGAGGAGGGTGGACGGTACAGAAGCCTGGAGGACACTGGGTTGTGCCTCTTCTGCACCTCTGCCTGGGGTGGCCTAGATATCAACAGATTCATACCAGCTGCCAGGCCCCGCACCTGAAGTGCTCAGACTCCACCTGAGCACAGGTGGAAGGTAAACAGAGTCCTCCATCCTCGCCTAGAAGAGAACCTGTAGGGATTCCCAGAGCAGGCCAATCACTCACCACAGGGAGGCTACCTACCCCTACTGGCCTTATAGACAGAAAAGAAGGCCCAGGTGTTTTGTACTCCATGAAGGATTCCACTGGAGTTCAAGGTCCTGGCCCTACCAGAGGCTAGTGGAACTCAACACTTCTTTCATCATGAGCTCCTCTCCCACTGGAAGGGATTTTTTTTTTTTTTAAGCCACACTGCATGGTATGCAGAATGTCTCCAACCAGGGATCGAACATGGGTCCCCTGCGTTGAAAGTAGGAACCTTAACCACTGGACCACCAGGAAAGTCCCAGAAGGGATTTTTTTACATAAAGTATGCTTTGGCCCTGCTTGTGTCACGTGCTCATGCCTGAACAAGTCTCGGTAGCTAGGGGAGAGGAAACATGCTGACTGGCTGCTTCTGGTTCATACACTTCCCCAGAATGTGCCATGTGAACCTAGAATGATGGAAGGGTGGGTCCCTAAAAGGAAACTAGGTGCTGGTGCTGGAAGAGGGGGGAATGGGTGGGGAACTGGTTAAAACTCTTGCTGTCCACTCCGCCGCCTGATCAGAAGCCTCAGTGCCTGTTCAGCCCTGTCTGGTTGCCTGCAGGGTGGCCTCTTTGTGTTTCTGCTGCCCCACACCCCTCTTTCCACATTAGCTAAGATTCCCTTTCATAGTTCTCCAGATAGGCCTACTTCCCTCTTCACTGTGCCTGTACTTCTGCCATCTCCCCAAATGGTCACCCATGCCTTGCAAGATCCCCTGCAGGAGGGCATGGCAACCCACTCCAGTATTCTTGCCTGGAGAATCCCCATGGACAAAGGAGCTTAGCGGGCTATAGCCCATAGGGTTGTGAAGAGTGGGACACAACTGAAGCGATTTAGCATGCATAGGCCTTGCCTCTTAGCCTGGACAAGCTCTACCTGATTTTTAAGGAATAGTCTAAGTGCCTCTCCTCCATGAACCCTTTCCTAACAGCCAGGTGAGTGATGTAAGGAGGACTGAAGAAGGGTCAAGGCTGTCTGATGTGGAGGTTTAATAAAGGGGTGAAAGAGAAAGATCTAAGGATTCCTCTAGCCTTCCAGAAAAGAATCTTTGGGCAAAATCAAGACCAATCACATTGAAGTTTCATTTTTATGTTTTTTAATTTCCATTTATTTTTTGGCCTCGCTGCACAGCTTGCACAACCTCAGTTCCCTGATCAGGGATTGAACCCCGGCCACGGCAGTGAAAGCCTGGAATGCCAACCATTAGGCTACCTGGGAACATTCCTTAATCATTTTTAAATTGAAAGTATTTTTGTTTTTCACAAAGATGTTTACTGCAGCATTCATTGTAATGGCAAAAACTGGAAGCTGTCCAAATGCCCTGCACTCAAGAATAAATTGTAGCATTTAAGATTCTTTCAGCAGTAAGTGACAGAAACCAAGCTCAAACTAGCTTAAGCACAAAAGAGAATTCAGTGGTTCCGGAAACTGGGCAGTGCAAGAGGCTTAAGTGACGTTGGCAGGCCCTCTCCATCTTTTGCGTCTGTCTGATTCCCTATTGTGTGAGGTTCATTTTCTTCCACTATTGACCAGGAGAGGGAGGCCAAGACACAGATGGCTCCCAACTTATTTTATTCCTGCTTTGTGACCTTGAAAGAAAGAGAAAGCTGCCCTTTCCCAGAGACCCAGGGCAAGAGGCCGTCCCGGCATGGTTGAGTAGCTCATTCCTGGGCCAATCTCTGTGGTCAGAGGAATGGAATCCTGTAATTGACTGAATCCGACTCTAATGGCCAGGAGGAAGCTGCTGGTGTTGGCTGTCCCACTGGAACCACGTGGAGTGGGGTAGGGGAATGAAGATTTTCCCAGGAGACTTTACTGTTGTTACCAGGATGGCAAAATCTAGTTGGTGCAACATTACATTCCAGGAAAAAGTACAGTTACAAAGACTGTGTAGTAACATGGCAAATAGTTATGAAGCAATGCTAGGAGAAGAAAGCAGAAAACAGTATTGAAACTATGCTGGCACCTTTGGAAGATGGAAAAATAGAAAACTTTTGCTTGTTGTGGAAGAATGTATCATCATATTTAAAACCTTTAGTGCCTTTGCAAAAACATTTGTATGATACATAATATGTGTTTGTGCAAAAATAATGTGGCACACATGACAAGGTATGATTTTCAGAACTCAGTTTCTTTTTGGAATGAGATGGGGGCATAACGAGGGCTTCCCTGGTGGCTCAGAAGGTAAAGAATCTGCCTGCAATGCAGGAAACCCAGGTTTGATTTCTGGGTCAGGAAGATCGCCTTGAGAAGGGAATGGCTACCCACTCCAGGATTCTTGTCTAGAGAATTCCGTGGACAGAGGAGCCTGGAAACAGTCGGACATGACTGAGCGTCTAACACTTTGACTTTGGGGGCATAAGTCATAATTTTCATCTTTGTGGTTGCTTTGAGCAGGGGACCCAATGGAACCTGTTTGTCAGGAGTGCTACATTCTCATTGTAGCTCCAGGGAACTTGAGTTTCCCAAAATACACTGGCTTGCGTTCAGGAGTAGGGGAAGTCTCTCCCCAACAGGCGGGCAGGTGAAAAGCCTCTAGGTGGGTCTCCAATAAGGATAGAGAGAGGACAAGGAAATAAGCTCAGGCAAGCCAGGAAGCCCAGGTAAAAGTCCACAGGTAGCCCAGCCCACCTAATTCCTCTTTTCCTGCTTACATTCCCACACAGACCTGGGGCAATTCAGGTAATACCAAGTGCCAACACGTTTGTAGCTAACAACCAGCGCTTTTGGGTTAGTTGTCTATTTATTTTTCTTTTTGGCCTCTCCAGGTGGCTTGCAGGAACTTAATTCCCCAACCAGGGATTGAAACTGCATCCTCGATAGTGAAAGCACAGAGTCCTAACCACTGGACCACTGTTAGGCACTGGATCGCCAGGGAATTCTCAGTTATTATTATTTTTTGGCCGTGCCATACAGCTTGCAGTTTCTTAGTTCCCCAACCAGGGATTGAGCCCAGGCCCCAGCACTGTAAGCACAGAGTGCTAACCCACGGACCACCAAGGAACCCGCACCGCCCCCGCCATTCAGTTATCTTTAAATATTGAAGTTGCAGACCTACTAAAGACATTCCTATTTTAGTGAAAACAAAAAGCAAGATTTGTTTGGCTGCACATGTGCATTTAGCTTTCTGGAACCCGGCAAGCATCTAGAGGTGAGGGCTGGGAGGTTGGATGTCTGGTCCTGGTGTGTGTATGTGTGTGTGTGTGTGTGTGTGTGTGTTGGGAGGTTGGATGTCTGGTCCTGGGTGTGTGTGTGTTAGAAAGTTGGCGTCTGGTCCTGGGTGTGTGTGTGTGCGCGCGCGTGTGTGTTGGAAAGTTGGATGTCTGGTCCTGGGTGTGTGTGTGTTAGAAAGTTGGCATCTGGTCCTGGGTGTGTGTGTGTGCGCGCGCGCGCGTGTGTGTTGGAAAGTTGGATGTCTGGTCCTGGGTGTGTGTGTGTGTGTGTGGCAAAAGCAGGCATCTGGGTGTGGGCAAAGGCCATCAGAGTTCCTCACTGCCCTCACCACCCTCCTCCCGCCTCTTCCTCCCACTCTCCTTCTTCCCAGGATGGGATGTGGCTCATTCCACCCCCTCAGCTGTTCTTATGACACACACGGAGCCCTGGGAACTCTTCAATCACAGAGCAAATTACAGGTGAGAAGGGATCTCCCCCACCCCCGCCCACTCTCCCAGGGGTACTGACTCCCAGCCAATCAACATCAAAACCTCCCATTGGGACCCAGAGAGTCATGGGGCTGGGACCCTGAGAGACGGGAACTGAGAATGCGGAGCAGGCAGGGGGCCCAGCCAAGGGCATACCCACCTGGAGAGCACCGAGACCTCCCCACTAATTCCCGCATCTGCATGTGCCACCTTCTCCCTCCTTTACACACACAGATATACACACACACACTCTCCCAACACAATGGCTGGGTGGGGCTGAGTAACTGGCTTCCTTTGCAGAGATCTGAATCTGGGCCCACAGTTCCCGCCCCAGAAACACAGGAACAGACACACGCAGAGACCCGGCTTCACATTCCTTGCTCCAAGGGGCAGGCAGGACAGGCTGAAAATAGAAACTGCTTCCAAAGTGATAAAGGTAAATTCAGGGAGTGCTACTGCAGAGTTAGGGAGGGGGCAACCAGGGTAGGGATGGCATTCCATGGTGTGAAATGATAGGCTGGCTCACACCGAGGAGACAGGCTGGATACTGAAGGGGTGGGCTCTCTCAAAAGGTGTGGGAGAGATGGTCAGACACGCTGTCAAGGGACACACACACCACACCACAGCGATCCAGGAGTGTCTGGAGCCCATGCTCTACCTCCAGCCCAGCCAGGGCACGGTCACCCCATCCTGACCCCACCCCTGTCCAGCCTGGACCCCAGCGAATCCCCTGTCCACGCAGCAATGTGGACCCAGGACAGAACATGCGCGTACACAACAGTCCACTCTCCATGCCCGAGGTTCATCCTTTCCACAGACTCTGTTATCCTTGGAAACCTGGCATTCGGGGTCCCTCACATCTTCCAGAGCCCCAGTGTGCGCATGTGGAGTGTGGTGTGGTTGGGGGGGGGGGTGTCCGGTTGGGAGGAGGATCCGATTCCTGTTTCCTGCCCCTACTCACTCAGCCCCGGGAGGTGACCGAGAGTGGAGAGGACGTGAGGGTGAGTGCTTGGGCCGAGTACCTGGGTCCCTGCGAGAGGCCTGAGTTGGGGGTGGGGGAAGGAAGTAAGGGCAGATACCTGAGGGGGGCAGGGATCCCGAAGGGGGCAAGGCTGGGGAGGAGCTGGCCAGCTGGCGAGGCTACTGCCTGGGTCACCTAAGGAGCTTCCTGCCAGAACACAGAGGCCATTGAGCCGCGAGACTCGCGGTCTACAGCCCCCAGCCCCCACCCCGCATCATTTCTCAGAAACCGATCTGGGGCTTAGAGGGACCTGACTCTCCTGCCAACTCCACAAGGGAATTTGGGGGCGCAGGTCTTCCCGCTCTGACCCTTCAGCCTTCTCAGGCTTACAGGAGGAAGCGAGTCCATGCCCCAGCATCTTCACCCAACTGGTCCTCACCTTCAGTCTGATCTGATCCGATCTCCCTCCTCACCACACTCTGGGCATCCTGGCGCGACCCAGGCTTCCGCCCACCGGGGCCTCTCTCCGGGACCAAGTGGGGAGCAAGGAAGCAGACAGGGATGAGGATGAGGCAGGAGAGACCATGCCCAGGGCCTCCTGGTCTCCTGGGGTCAGAGGCTCCAGGAATCTTCATGGCAGGAAAGGGAGACTAAAAATAATCCGGAAAGGGAGAGTCCGCAGAGAGGAACTGGGAAATGGGGGGCGGAGGGCCCGCAGGAGCAGGGAAGCTGTGATGCGGCCCAGGCACACACAGCACATATGCCCCACGGAGAAAGCACAGAACACACACCCAACACCCCCATCTCACTCACATCATACATTGTGTACCCCACTCTCCCACTTTGTACCGCATACGACAGATACACTTTTTTTTTTTTTCAAATATTTATTTGGGCCAGATCAAGCTCTTAAGTTGCGGCACACAAACTCTTAGCTGAGGTATGCAGGATCTAGTTTCATGATCAGGTATCGAACAGGGGCCCCCTGTACTGGGAGTGTGGAGTGTTAGACACCGGATGGTCAGGGAAGTCCCAACAGATACGCTCCTGAAACATAGCATCCAACACCCGGTTCATATATTAATAGCACCAGAAGCAGTGCACACATGCCATGTCCACGCATGCTTAAACCACACACACAAACATCCACAACACATACTACAGATACAGAACACAATTCCTCAGGTAGACACTTAGCTGCATGCCCTATTTCCCTTGCTGATCCAGTCCTCTTGTGCTCCTCTCCCAACTTGGGTCTCTATCCAGGTGCCCCCACTCTGGCCTGATTGTGACAGCAGAGGTCAAAAGATGGAGCGAGGTGGAGGCTGGGGGCTGCAGGGGTGGGGTTTCAGATTTCTCAGGAAATGGAATAGGGAGTGAGAGGTAAAGAGAGAAGACAGTGGAAATGGGGAGGGAAGAGAGGAAGTGCCCCCACCTCTACTCCTGAGCCTAAAATCTTGGCTCGTTTGCCTGCAGACATTTCTGCTCAAAGGTCTCGGTCTACTTGCAGGAGGGTGGGGGGAGCAAGGGGCACTGAGGGTCTCTCTTTCTGCCCCCTCTTCCTCAGGGGATGACTCCAGCAGTGTACCCCACTCCTTGGAAGAGCTCAGAGGAAGATGTCAGCCCAGTCTCTTCCAGAAGCAACACCTCCCACCCAGAAGCCCCCTCGGATCATCCGCCCCCGTCCCCCTTCTCGGGCCCGGGCTACCCAGTCCCCAGGGCCCCACCACAATGGCTCCTCTCCACAAGAATCTCCCCTTACCGCCAATGAGGCACCAACCCCCATGTGCACCCCCATGTTCTGGGAGCCCCCGGCCCCATCCCTCAAGCACCCCACCCTTCTGCCCCCGTCAGCTTCTAAAGCCAGCCTCGACTCCCAGACTTTCCCAGACTCGTCTTCCAACACCCCCAGCCCAGTGTCCCGGCGCTCCATCTCCCCAGAGCCTGCTCCCCGGTCTCCAGTCCCCCCACCCAAACCCTCTGGGTCACCCCGCATGGCTCTGCCCCTGCTTCCCACGACCCAGGTCCCTGACCAGGATGGCTCTGCCTCGGCCCCAGGCACTGTGCGCAGACTGGCTGGCAAGTTCGAATGGGGGACTGAAGGCAGAGTCCAGGCTGCGGACACCCTGGAGCCAAGTCCCCCAGGGGGAGTGGATGTGAATGGGGTGAGAGAGACTCCCCAGGGCAACCTTGCTGGGAGCGGATCCCAGGAGAATGGCACTCCAGGTAAGCCGGGCTGGGCTCAATCCAGCTCCTCTTTTTTGTTCTCAAGGCTTTATGATTTTTTTTGGAAGGGTGGGGTTACACCCCGGGGGTGTAACCAGGGATCGAACCCATGCCTCCTGCATTGGAAGTGCAGAGTCCTAACACTAAACTGCTAGGCAAGTCCCTTAGATTGAGTACTTTAAGAGGCTACTTTTTAAAAAATGGATTCCATACTTCGAAAATCTGGTTTTAATACTTCTGGAGCTTTGAAGAGAGCTTGGAAGTGAGAGATGCCTAGCACTGACCTTCAGTTCCTGCTGCCAGACAGATTAAGGGGAGGGAGGAGCCCTGGGGAGGGGGGCTGTCCTAAGGAGGTCCCTGTCTCCCACAGGTGCTGGGCTGGCCTGCCCTCCCTGCTGCCCCTGTGTCTGCCACGTGGGCCGGCCTGGCCTGGAGCTCCGATGGGTGCCTGTGGGGGGCTATGAGGATGGGCCCAGGGTCCCCTGCCGGGCCTCCCCACTGCGGGCCTCCCGCTCCCGCCCCAGCCCTTCAAGCCTCAGCCACCCCCCAGTTGTCCTCACATCCTACCGCTCCACTGCTGAGCGCAAACTCCTGCCACCCCTCAAACCCCCCAAACCAACTCGGGTCAGACAGGACATCACCATCTCTGGGGAGCCCCCACAGCCTGATCTCGATCCACCTTCTGAAGATGGAATCCAAAGAGGTACAGGGCCGGAGGGATGGACCTCGGGGCTGGGAAGGGACTGGGTGGAGGTGTAGCATTCTAAACACCAACTCACTGCAACCCCCAACGAGCCCTGGGCTTCTTGTTCCTCCACCAGCTGTTGCTCCAGGGCTGACAGTTGTAGTTTCTATAGTAACAGTCTTTGCTGGGCTGGGGTCGGGAGTCCTGGGCTGGTGATTCTTCACTCTGGGTTCTCTCTTAGGGGACAGTCCTGATGGTGCTCCTCAGAATGATCCTTCAGCTACCATGGAGGGCAGGTACTGAACACCTAGATACTCCTTCCTGAAAACAGACTAAACTGTGCATGTGTGTGTGTCTGTGTGCACGCGCTCTAAGTCATTTCAGTCGTGTCTGACTACTTCGACACAGTAGCCTGCCAGGCTCCTCTGTCCATGGGATTCTCCAGGAAAGAATGCTAGAGTGGGTTGCCACGCCCTCCTCCAAGGGATCTTCCCAACCCAGGGATGGAACCCAGTCTCTTTAAGTCTCCTGAACTGGCAGGCAGTTCTAGTGCCACCTGGGAAGCCCAGACTAAACTTTGGGTCCACCTAAATCCCACCCCAAGCATGGAGTGAAGAAAGGCTGGGCCTCTAGGGACAAGCAGCCCCAGTTTCTAACCCAGCTTTGTTCCTTATCAGCTATGTGACCTCAAACGTTCACTTAACCTTTCTGGGTCTCAGCCTCCTCACCTGTGAAATTGGGGTAAACATACCAAATACTTGATAAGTTGCTGGGGTCTGATACTGGTGAAGAGTCAGGCCCATACTAAGTCATTTTAGTTGCCCCACTTTGAGCCTCTATTGAAATCATTGTCCACAAATCCATGTAGCAACCAGGAACATTTCTCCTGTGTTACCTGGGCCCATCAGTTCTTTCACCACCATCATCAGAGTTAATCTGAGACCATCCATTTATTCAGCATTTACTGGAGTTTAGTCTCCTGGGTTTTCACTTTAGGTGAATGGGTGTGCGGTGGTGCTGATGACCAGAACAGAGTGGGGGGAGGTGTAACAGCTGGAGTTGAGTAGCACTGAGGCACAAACAGGACATTCCAGACAGTGGTCCTTCCATGAAAGCCCTGGAGATGGAGGGTAGAAGTGTACAGTGCCCAGAGGTTGAGATAACAGGAATGGACGGGGCCCACTTAGGGCCTCACACACCACAGGCCCATAAAGCGAGCTGGGGTTTGGCTAGGGTCCCTACATACAACTGGACATCCGTTGTGTACCCCTTCACAGTATCATGTGAATAGCTGTGTTTTGAGGAACTCCATCCCTTTCTCTTTCCACAGGGAGGAAGAGGAGCTGGAGGAGCTGAAGGAACAGAACTGGGAGCTGCCCCTGCAGGATGGTGAGGGCTGCTGGACCCCGGGGTGCCTGCTGAGACCCAGCAAGGAGCGCGGACTGGCTAGTGGGGGCACGGGACTTCCCTGATGTGCCTCCTCTGCTCTCCAGAACCACTGTACCAGACCTACCGCGCAGCCGTGCTGTCAGAGGAGCTGTGGGGGGTCGGTGAGGACGGGGGTCCCGCTTCAACAAACGCTGGGGAAGCTCCCACCTTTGCCCGTCCCCCGGGCCCTCGCAACACGCTGTGGCAAGAACTTCCGGCCGTGCGAGCCAGCGGCCTCCTGGACACCCTGAGTGCCCAGGAGCGGCGGATGCAGGAGGTGGGCGTCCCTGGGCTCGGGTGCGGGGCGTGGAGGGGAGGAGCCTGGGCCCCAGGCCCGGGCTGGGAGCTGGGCTTTCCATTCGCGCCCTGCGCTTCTCCTTAGAGCCTGTTCGAGGTGGTGACGTCGGAGGCCTCGTACCTGCGGTCCCTACGGCTGCTGACCGACACCTTCGTGCTGAGCCAGGCGCTCCGCGACACGCTCACCCCCCGTGATCACCACACCCTCTTCTCCAACGTGCAGCGAGTCCAGGGAGTCAGTGAGCGGTCAGTGGGGTCCCCACCTTTCCACTGGGCAAGCCTGGGGTCGGGAGAAGGCACGGCTTCTCAGCTCTGTCTCCGGGGCCTCCCCTCCCGGGGCCAGCTCTTCCCTCCAGAAGTCGGGAGGTGGGGGGGACACCCCAGCCTCTCTGCCCCGCCTCCAGTGCGTGTTCCCCACTCCCGCAGTTTTCTGGGGAAGTTACTGTCCCGGGTGCGCGCTTCTCCCCACATCCGTGACCTGTGCGACGTGGTGCACGCGCATGCCGTGGGGCCTTTCTCCGTGTACGTGGACTATGTGCGGAACCAGCAGTACCAGGAGGAGACCTACAGCCGCCTGATGTGAGTGTAGTAGCGGGAGGGTCACCCGTGCGGGAGAAAGCCGGGGTACAGGGGCAGGGTCCAGGCCGGGGCAGGTCGCGGGTGATTAGGGCCTCCAGCCAGACGCCAGCCTGCGCCTGCCTCCGTAGGGACACGAACGTGCGCTTCTCCGCGGAGCTGCGGCGGCTGCAGAGCCTTCCCAAGTGCCAGCGCCTCCCGCTTCCCTCCTTCCTGCTCCTGCCCTTTCAGCGCATCACGCGGCTCCGCATGCTGCTGCAGGTACCGCGTCCTGGCCTGGGCCCTTTTCGGCCCCACCAGCTCCGATGGAGAACTCTCCCCAGGGGCCTCCTGCCCCGCCATCGCCATTTCCCGCCCCACCAGGAACACAGCAAACCTCCAAGTTAGGACCCAAAATCGGGGGCCCTCCATCTAGGACACCCCCCACCCCCAAGCCCTACCTGAAGTTACCCAAAGTTTCAAGAAGCAGTCTGGTGCAGGAGAAAAGCCTCTGACTAGAGACCTGAGTTCTGGGCTTAGCTCTGCCGCCAACTGGCTGAGCCACTCTGGGCAAGCCCACATCTCTCTCTCCAGGTCTCAGGGTGAATGTGGTGAGTGGTCTTTGAGGTCTTCTCAAGCCATATCTTTGACTGTATGCCTTCCCAGTGGAGATGATATCATCTCCAAGGAGGCAGAAACTCCTCCTTTGAGGGGTAAAAACATCTTAAATATTCCAATGGTTGTGGTACTCCAAAAGGCCAGAGTACCTAAATAGATATACAGTATATCAATGGTATTAAAATTTCATGGAGGGGGGCAATGTCTAAATAGGCTCCTTAGAGGGGTGATACTGAAAAAAGTGGTGAGAAACACTGTTCTACTGTAGAGAAGAAAATTCTCACTGAACCAAGTCACCCATTGTGGGGGATCTCAAGGTGAAGAGTCCTCAATTATGTTTCCAGTGTCTTAATGTCTTATTCAGCTTTATTTAGGAGCTGCCCTGCTGGCTCAGTGGTAAGCAATCCCCCTGCCAATGTAGGAGACATGGGTTTAATCCCTGGGTCAGGAAGATCCCCTGGAGGAGGAAATGGCAACCCATTCCAGTATTCTTGCTGGGATAATCCCATGGACAGAGGAGCCTGGTGGGCCACAGTCCATGGGGTTGCAAAGAGTCAGACATGACTGAGCTCACATGCACCAATTTATATATCCCCAGTGTAGACAACAACAGCATAGTTATGATCAGGAGGATGGCTCTAATCATAATAGCTAAGCAGCTCTTGAGTGTCTTTTCTAGATGTTCTAAGTGCTACACACCCGTTTAACCTTACTAATGACTGTGTGAGGATAGGAACTATTATTGATCCCACTTTATAGATAAGGAAACTGAGGCTCAAAGAGGTTAAATAACTTCCCGCAGATTATACAGATAATATTCAATAATTGATGGAGACAAACTTCAAATCCAGGTACTCTTAACCCCATGCTATGTTGCTTCTACTAATTTTTTTTTAGTAGCTCGTCGTGTCCAACTTTGGGCCTTTCCCTTTTTCAGGGGATCTTCCCAACCCAGGGATTGAACCCAGGTCTCCCACATTGCAGGCAGATTCTTTACCAGCTGAGCCACAAGGGTAGCCCAAGAATACTGGAGTACTGGAGTGGGTAGCCTTTCCCTTCTCCAATGGATCTTCCCGACCCAGGAATTGAACCAGGGTCTCCTGTAATGCAGGCAGATTCTTTACCAACTGAGCTATCAGGAAGCCCTCTAATATAATAATAGCTGTGGTTAATAATTATTAAAATAATAGCAATCTTTTTTTCAGCATTTACTATGTCCCCAAAGACTATGCTAAGTACTTTATATAGATTTCCTTATTGAATTCTCACAATGCTATTGATTTGGTCGATAGGAATTATCCTCATTTTACAGATGGGGAAACTAAGAGAGGAGAGGTAATGTGAGTTGCTCAGGGTTATGCAGACAGTGAGTGGTGAGGCTAGTGCCCCAGCCTTGTGAACCCCAAAATGCCAAGCCAAGTGGGGTCCTCTGAGTTGCAACCCCTCTGAATCCCAGGGCTGCAGAGCAGGGGTCCAATTACCCTTCCTCTTTGTCCCCAGAATATCCTGCACCAGACAGAGGAGGGATCCAGCCGCCAGGAGAACGCCCAGAAGGCCCTGGGTGCTGTCAGTAAGGTGGGAGGGGGATGCTCGGGCTAGGGGAGGTGAGGAGGTGGGAGGGAGGGATGGGTGGATGGGGTGGGAAGGGTGGGTGATTCGGCTTCCCTTACCCAGATCATTGAGCGGTGCAGCGCCGAGGTCGGACGCATGAAACAGACAGAGGAGCTGATTCGGCTCACGCAGAGGCTGCGCTTCCACAAAGTCAAGGTTAGCCCCCGCCCAGGCTCCAGGCTTCCCTTTCCCCATGGTGCTGTGAGGTCAGAATCTCCTCCCTGCTTCCTCACAGGCCCTGCCCCTGGTCTCCTGGTCCAGGCGCCTGGAGTTGCAGGGGGAACTGACAGAGTTGGGGTGCAGGAGGGGAGGCGTGCTCTTTGCCTCGCGCCCCCGCTTCACCCCCCTCTGCCTGCTGCTCTTCAGTGACTTGCTGCTCATCACTCAGCCCAAGAGGTGAGTCCCAGGGAGGGAGGGAGCCCAGGCAGGGGTGGGGAGGAGGAGTCCAGCTGGACCTCTGCTCTCCCTCTGAACCTCCTCTTCCCTGGGCAGTGGGCAGCGGCTACAGGTTCTGGACTATGCCCATCGCTCCCTGGTCCAGGCCCAGCAGGTCCCAGACCCATCTGGCCCCCCTACGTTTCGCCTCTCTCTTCTCAGCAACCACCAGGGCCGCCCCACACATCGGCTACTCCAAGCTTCATCCCTGTGAGTTGTGTCTCCTTCAGAAAATGCCCTGGGCAGGGTGTGTGTGTGTGTGTGTGTGTGTGTGTGTGTGTGTGTGTATGTTTCCCAGGCGGTCCAGTGGTTGAAACTCCATGCTTCCACTTCAGGGGGCACAGGTTCAATCTCTGGTCAGGGAACTTAGATCCAGCAGGTGCCACCGAAAAAGAAAACACCCTGGGAGACCCACTCCTGACCCTTACCTGACCTCTCAGAGTCCACCACCCTCCCCCCAGAGTCTCTCCTCTGAAGCCCCTGCCTAACCCCTAGGAGGATCTCCTGGGCCAAAGGTGACCCCTTCCCTATGTTTCCACCAGATCAGACATGCAGCGCTGGCTGGGCGCCTTCCCTACCCCAGGCCCCCTTCCCTGCTCTGCAGACACCGTCTATGAGGACTGTGGTGAGTGTCACCGAGAGGGGTGGAGGGAAGGAGAAGGGAGTCTTCAGGGAATATAGGGGAGAAGCTAAAAAGAGCCTGGATCTCACTGTGGTGTCACCCACCCCGACCAGACTGTTCCCAGGAATTCTGTTCAGAGCCTTCCACACCCACCAAGATAGAGGGACGAAATGTGGAGTCCAGGATTCCCCCAAAGCACCTACACAAGAACCCTGAAGGTGAGAGATTCTTTTATTCATTCATTCAATAAATATTTATTCAGCACTTATGAGATACCGCTCACTGTTCTCAGCACTGTGTACCAGACACGCAGATATCCTTGCCCTGCTAGACTATACATTCAAGTAGAGGGAAAACAATAAAGAACAAACAAGATAAATAAGATGATAAGTGCTGTAGAAAATCAAAGGTGAAGCAGTGTCAAGGAGGTTAGGAGTCTCCAGGTTGGGTAGGGTTACACGTTTAAATAGGGAGGTCAAGGGACTTCCCTGGCAGACCGGTGGTTAAGATGCCGCACTCCCATTACAGGGGGCCTGGGTTTGATCCCTGGTCAGGGAACTAGGTCCCATATGCTGCTCTGAGTGAGATGAGCAGTCAACGCAGGGCTTTATGGGAGGGACCCCCACCTCTCTTTGATGCCACTGTCACGTCCACCTCTAATGGCCTTTTTAACAATGCTCCAAGGCTTTTCCACTAATTCCCACGCCTGCCATGACCCTCAGGGATTAGACCCCACTGGGCCTCCCTCTCCACCCCCCGAACTGCCCTCTGCCCTGGCCCCACTTAGGCCCTTGTGTCTTCTTTTTCAGGCTGGCTGAAGGGACTTCCTGGAGCCTTCCCTGCCCAGTTGGTATGTGAAGTCACAGGGGAACATGAAAGGAGGAAGCACCTTCGTCAGCACCAGAGACTCCTGGAGGCTGTTGGGCCGTCTTCAGGCTCCCCCGATGCCCCCCCACCCTAATGCATGGTGGTGGTGGGGGGAGCAGCTCAAGTCAGGACAGCTGGCAGCCTGGCATAGAGAGAACAAAGCCCATCCATGCACTGGATTCGCTGTCAGTGGAAACGCTACCTCAGTGGCAACCAATAGGGACCGAGCTTCAAGACTGGGCAGCCAATGAAAACAGGGCCGTCTGAGCCCACGCAAGAGGGAGAATGAAGATGGCTTGAGTGGGTTGCCAGTGGAGGCAGAGGCCTAGTGCAGAGCGGACAGTAGGTGCTGAGCCTCTGGCCAGTGAGTATCCCTGCTATGCTCACAGCCAAAGAAGAGGATTCTAGGTCAATGCAGTTAAAAGAGAGCTGAATTTGAGATAAAGTCCTAGGATCAAATAGCCAATAGCAGGAATACATCCAGATGGTGATCTGGGCCCAAGAGACCAGTAGGAACCTTGCTTGGTGCTATAGCAATCACTGTCTTGTCTTTTGAGTCTGGGAAGTATTAGATTCCATTCCTGGGGTGCCTCCTGTATCCTCTTAAGCCACTTCCTCTCTTCTAGAAGAATCCAGAGTATGTCTCAGAGAATCTGTGTGTGTGCATATGTCTGTATATGTTTCAAGGAGGGTGATTTTTCTGAACATGATGTGTGTGGTTTTACCTCCTTGCCAGATGACTGAGTGCTCTATTTCTTCCCTCCCCCTCATTTTTCCCATTAGTCTCCTCAAAAAGACACTAGGTCTGAGCTCCAGAGGCAAATGTGCTGGGTGTGGCTTGGCAGCCAGAGACCAGAGCTGGGGATGAGAGATGACTGGGTTCTGGGTCTCTTGGAGGCCAGAGATACCAAGCAGCCTTGCACAGAAGTCTGAAAGACTGAAGATGGCCAGTAGCTGGGACCTGAGGCCTCCTGAAGTTTGTAGGCCCTTCTCCTTGCCCAAAGCTTGGCCTCCATAATCCCTACCTGCAGATCGTCCAGCCTGAACCATAACCAGCCATCCAGCCTCAGCCTCAGGCTTCAGACTGGCTCTGGGCCCCAGGTTTGGGTGAGCCTCAGCTGTGGCTCTCGGGCCAACTGAGCCTCTAGGGCTTTCTTGCCTTCATCATGATCCTTTCAAAGAAACACTGGGCCAAGCAGTGGGAGAGAACAGAGAGCCAGCGTTGCTGCCTAACCCCACCCAGAGCATCTGCTTACAGATGAGAAACTGGCATGATGCCAGAGGAGGCGAGGGACAGAGACAGAGCAGAGCAGACAATTGCGGGCGAGTGGCATCATGCCTTCCCTTCAGCGCATGCATGGCAACTTGCCTGGGACAGAAACTGTAATGCCCTTCACAAGGGAGTGCAAGGACTCTGAGGGGTCCAGAGGGAGAAAGGTACTGGCATTTGGCTTGTCCATGACTTTGGAGATTGACCCAGCACAGTGCCTGGCGTATGATACGCCATGCCATGCTTAGTCACTTAGTCGTGTCTGACTTTTGCAACTCACTGTAGCCCGCCAGGCTCCTCTGTCCATGGGATTTTCCAGGCAAGAATACTGGAGTGGGTTGTCATTTTCTTCTCCAGGGGATCTTCCCAACCCAGGGGTCGAACCTGTGTCTCCTGTGTCTCCTGGATTCTTTACCCGCTGAATCATCACCATCAATAAATGTTGGTGGAGTTGTGTTGAGGCTTTTTGGGAGACCATGTTTTTAAAGGAGGAGTGGTTTCTAAAGGTGACTCTATTTGGGGAGCGGAGCTGGTTGAAAAGGTATATTTTGAGAGCAGGGGTCAGCTCTGCTGGGAACTGGGGCTCGGAGACCAGGTGCAAGGCCTGAACGTGCTGGCGCTGATAGCTTCTGAGGGGTGTCGGGCAGTATGGTGGTGGGAGGGTTTCAGGTGCTGGAGCAGGGAGCTGCTGCAGGTTGGGAAAAGGACAGGTAGAGCCAGATATAGCTCGGACTTGGGCAAGTGAAGAACACAAAGGGCAGTCAGTCAGCAATAAATGTCCTTTACTGAGCAGCCAAGCATCTCTGTGTTTAATTCATTTTTACATCTGTTCATTGAGTGCCTTCTATGTGCTAGGCACTCTTCTAGGATCTGAGGATACAGAGATGAAAAAGACAAGGACCTTGCCCTTAAGGAGCTTACATTCTGGGGAAGTTGCTAAGTAAACAAATTAATAACTAAGATAAGATCAGATAAAAGTGATTACTTTGAAGAAAATGCAACAAAGGCTATGATACAGAGTAGTGTGTGTGTGTGTGTGTGTGTGTCTGTGGCTTTGGGGAAGAGCCTGGAGGAGATGACGTTAAGCTGAGACCCAAATAACAAGAAGGAAGCATCTGGGAAGATCTGAGCAAAGAACACTCTAGGGGTGGCAACAAAGGGACTGAAGTCCAGAAAGAGAAGGCAGTGGTCATGGGGAGGGAACTGGCCTACATGCTCACAAGTTTCCTGGGGGCTGGCAGGGTGTCACTATACAAAAACTCTCCTCTTCCTCTGATATACTCAGAGACACACAGACACATCCAGAGGCAGACAAAGCTGCACATGTATCCCACATATATGTTACCTCCCAAGTCCTCAGTCCCTTCCCAAGTCCTGCCACTTAAGGAAACCTCCAGGCTCCAAGCCAGAGGTTCTGATATTGGGACAATGGAAAGAGGGAGACCAGTTAAGAGTTGTTTGGGGAATTGCATTATGGCTAAGACTCAGAGCTCCCAATGCAAGGGGCTTTGGGTTCCGTCTCTGATCGGGGAACAAGACCCTACATGCCACAACTAGAGATCCCAGCGTGCTGTGTGCTCAGTCACTCAGTAGTGTCTGACTCTTTGTGACCCTTTGGACATTAGCCTGCTAGGCTCCTCTGTCCATGGGATTTTTTTAAACAAGAATACTGGAGTGGGTTACCGTTTCCTCCTCCAAATGCCATAACTAAGACCTGGCACAGCCAAATAAATAAATTGGGGGACAAGAAGGCATGAAAATATAACCACATGTTCCAAAGAGACTGAAAAGACAGGAGGGGAGGGGACTGTCCTGTTCCTGTTATCTCAGAGGTCCCTTTCTATTTTGGGTGACCTGAGTGTGTGTGTATATGCACAATCCTGGATAGGTGTGCATTTTGCATGTCTGTTTGAGAAGACCAAGGGGCAGAAAGCACAGTGATACAGCAAAGAAGCAAATGTGAGAGAATGAGGAATTCATGGGAGAAGGAATGGGGCCCAGGCAACAAAGACAGAGGAGATGGAATAGTATAGTGGGTAGAGGTGGTCCAGGTGGTAGTAAGTGACCTGGCTTTCATACATTCTCTCCCTCCCTCTCCTGAGCACCTTCTGCCAGGCGTCCACTTCTCTGCCTTAGCTACATACAGCCTTCTCCTGGTGTCCATCACCCTCTCTGTTCTGTGTTGTTGCCCCCCCTCCGCCTTTGCCCCTCTGGATTGCCTGCTGTGGTTTCCTGTAGGAAGGCCCACGGGAGGAGAAGTCTCTCTCAGTGCTGTCCTGACTGGCATTCCAGGCATGGTGGTGGGGGTCATAGCTACAAACACCCAGGTGGTAGAGAGGCTTACTGCCTGGCTAGGGGCATCCTGGAGCTGCCATTACCCCATTCCTTCATATTCTATCATCTGGGGAGGTGGAAGAAACAAACATTTTCACAGGCTTAGGAAAAGCCTTCCTACTCTTTGGCAGGACTGATGCTGAAGCTGAAACTCCAGTATTTTGGTCATCTGATGTGAACAGCTGACTCATGGGAAAGTCCCTGATTCTGGGAAAGATTGAGGGCAGAGGAGAAGAGGGCGTCAGAAAATGAGATGGCTGGATGGCATCACCAAAACAACGGACGTGAACTTAGGCAAACTTCGGGAGATGGTGAGGGACAGGGAGACCTGGCATGCTGCTGTCCATGGGGTCACAAAGAGTCGGACATGACTGGGTGAGCAAACAACAAGGAAAAGTGCACGTATATCTCAGACCTGGAAGAAGTGACTCGGGGGACAGACTGGGGAAGCCGGGCCTCTGATGGGGGTAGTCAGTATTGTTCTCTCTACTCACAGCTCTGCTCCTCATATTTGTGGCACCCATATCTGAGGAGTCAATGAGAATACAGCTAGGATTGGGCACTGACCTCCCTCTGTGCTGGCCCTTCTATGGGCTCTGGGTCAACATCATCATGGCCACTGTTTCATTATTGCAGGAGAGGTGGGCTGCAATCACGACCCTGAGCAGCAAGTGTGTGAGAGGAGCCTGCTTTTCCCCACAGCCATTCCATAGGCTGAGCAGAAGTAGTCACCAGGGACACTTGGTGAAGGCAACATGCTGTACATTCGACAATGCCTGATAAAATCCTTTAAAAATGTGCTGAGTCTATGAGGTTGGTGGGGTGCTATGTTTTTAAATTTTATTTCTTTATTTATGGCTGTGCTGGGTCTTTGCTGCTGTGCGGGCTTTTCCCTAGGTGTGGAGAGCTGGAGCTACTGTCTAGGGTGTGCGGGCTCAGTAGCTGTGTCGCATGGGCTTAGTTGCTCCGTGGCTTGTGGGGTCTTCATGGATCTTCTTGGATCAGTGATAGAACCTGTGTCTCCTGCACGGGCAGGCAGATTCTTTACCCCTGAGCCACCAGGGAAGCCCGATGGGGTGCTATTTTAAAAATGTAATTCTTTTCACTTGAAAAAAAAATTGAAGTGTAATTCACATGCAGCAAAATCCACCCTCTTTCCTGGTAGCTCAGCTGGTAAATAATCCACCTGCAAGGCAGGAGACCCTGGTTTAATTCCTGGGTCAGGAAAATTCCCTGGAGAAGGGATAGGTTACCCACTCCAGTATTCTTGGGCTTCCCAAGAATTCTTGGTGGCTCAGGCAGTAAAGAATCCACTTGCAATGAGGGAGACCTGGGTTCAATCCCTAGGTTGGGAAGAGCCTCTGGAGGAGGGCATGGCAACCCACTCCCCTGTTCTTGCCTGGAGAATCCCCATGGATAGAGGAGCCTGATGAGCTTTACAGTCGATGGGGTTGCAGAGTCTTGGACACGACTAAGCACACATATGTCATGTAATCACCACTGCAATCAAGATACAAGAGTTCCATTGCCCCCTTAAGTTCACTTGTGCCCCTTTGTGCTGAACCCCTTATCCCACCCCAGCCTATGGCAACCCCTTTGTTTTCTGTCCCTACAGTTTTGTCTTTTCTATAATGTTGTATAGATGGAATTATACAGTAGGTAGCCTTTCAAGTGTGGCTTCTCTCATTTAGCATAATGTTTTTTGTCCACGTTGTTGTGTCAACACTTTTCTTTTTATTGTCGAATAAGAGTCCATTGCATGGATGCACAGCAATTGTTTATTCATTCCCTAGAGTGAGGCATGTTTGGGTTGTTTCCAGTTTGGTTTTGTCTGTTTTTGCCATGTAGTCTTGTGGGATCTTATTAATAGTTCTGGGAGCAGGGATTGAACCCACGTCCCCGGCGTTGGAAGCATGGAGTCTTAACCACCAGGGAAGTTCCTGTTTCCAGTTTTAAATGATTACAAATAAAGTCACTGTTAAGTATTGTTGCATAGGCATTATGTTTGTTTTGTTTTTTTGTTTGTCACTACGCCATGCAGCTTGCGGGATCTCAGTTTCCCGAGGGGCTTGAACCCAGGCCACAACAATGAGAGTGCCGAATCCTAACCACTAGACCGCCAGAGAACTCCTTCTCGTATAGGTTTTTGGATGAATGTAGATTTCATTTCACTTGGGTGCACACCTAGGTGTGGGATTACTAGGTCATATCTCGGCCAACAAAGGTCCATATTGTCAAGGCTATGGTCTTCCCAGTGGTCGTGTATGATTGTGAGAGCTGAACTGTAAAGAGGGCAGAATGCCAAAGAATTGATGCCTTTGAACTGTGGTGCTGAAGAAGACTCCTGAAAGTCCCTTGGACAGCAAGGAGATCAACCTGGAATATTCACTGGAAGGACTAATGCTGAAGCTGAAGCTCTAGTATTTTCGTCATCTGAAAGATGACTCATTGGAAAGGTCTCTGATGCTGGGAAGGATTGAGGGCAGAAGGAGAAGAGAGCATCAGAGGATGAGATGACTAGATGGCATCACCAATGCAATGAGCATGAACTTGAGCAAGCTCCAGGAGATTGTGAGGGACAGGGAGGCCTGGTGTGCTGCAGTCCATGGGATCGCAAAGAGTCTGACACGACTGGGGACTGAACAACAACAATGATAACAATGGTAAGTGTTTAATTTAACTTTATTGGAAACTGGCCATCTGTTTTCCAAAGTGTCTGTACATTTTGCATTCCCACCAGCAAAGTATGAGCGTTGTGGCTGGTATCCTGCTCTGTGTCTTGGCCACTAATTGGCATCGTCAGTTTTGTTGTTTTGTTTTGCATGACAGTCTATTAGGTGTGTAGTGGTATCTTGTGGCTTTTAATTTGCCTTTCCCTAATGACTAATGATGCTGAATATCTTTTCATATGCTTATTGGCCATTTGTATATCTTCTTTGGTGAAGCGCCTGTTCAAAACTTTGGGCCTTTTACAAACTGAGTAGTTTGTTTTCTTATTATTGTGTTTGGAGAGTTCTTTGTATATACTTGATATAAGTCCTTTATCAAATACATGACTTGAAAATATTTTCCCCCAGTCTATGGCTTGTCTTTTCATTCTTCTAAACTGCATTCTTCCAGGAGCAGAAATTCTTAAATTTGCAGTCACTTCACTTCTTGCTTTAAGCAGCCTTTTTTCCTTCCTACTTCTGTTTAGTTGGTATTTAGAAGGCAATGGAATGTCCCACAGAGGCAGAACCAAGCAAGCAGGACACACACAAGCAAGCCTGTCTGCCCATCATTTTCCCATGTGCCCAAAGCCTAAAGGTCAAAGGACATCCTGGGAGGAGAGTGGGTCTAGCAATCTAGATCTTCTGGAGTCTAGTTCTTTATTCAGTGTGCTATCCTTAGAATGGCAGCATGGGCACCAACTGGGGGCTCGTCCAAAGTGTGGCATCTGCATTTTAACGAGATGCCCAGACCAGGAGCACACACATTAAAGTTTGAGGAACACCACCTTCGACAGGCCCACACGAAGGAAGAATGCATATTTCATAGAGGCAAAAGGGAGGGACCTTGCAGCACGTGGCTTCTGGCCACAGAGATATCCTAGCAAGGCCAGGGGTCTGGGAGCTCATCACAGAGAAGATTCATGCTGGAGTTTGTACTGGGGTGAAACTGGCCTGGGGCAGGACTGTCTCTGAAAGTCAGGTATGCAGGAAAGCACATCCACATGGACAGTCAAGGAGTGACCAATAAGCCTGTGTTCTAAGCCACAAGTCCATGTTCTCCAGGGGCTACTGTCCTAGAAGCATGGGTAAGCACCTGCCCTTACCGATGCAACAGTGAGGCTCCTTCCTTTTCAGAAATCTCCCAGTCTCGCACTCCATTCCGGCTGCCACTCTGTACTTGTGTGAGCACGTGATCATTACTAGTCGATTGCTCAGATTCCTTTCTCTTTTGGGGAAAGTGATCCTTTACCACGCCCATGTAGTTTGTGGGCTGTCAATCAAGGCATCCGAGCCAGTCAGACGCTTGGGATTTGGAATCCTACCTAGAAATAGAGAAGGGTAGAGGTTCACGGGGATCTGGGGGACAACAGTGGGTAGAGAGACCGGTTCTTTTTTATTTTTAAAGAAATTTAATTTTTATTTATTCATTTTATGTCTTAGGTCATGCACGGATGTAGGATCTTGGTTCCCCAATTAAGGATCAAATCTGTGCCTCCTGCTTTGGGAGTGTGGAGTCTTAACCACTGGACCACCAGGCAAGTCCTGGGAGACCAGCTCTTGCTAATGATTTGTCCATGCTCCCCTGATCTCTGTTTAGTTCTAGGCTTGGACGTTCTGCTTTCCTTTTGAGTCTGTCTTACTCGGTATCACCCAATATACTCCTTTTTGCTTAGCTTAGTCAGTCTGGGTTTGTGCTTGTAACCAAACAACTCACATTGATACAAAATCTTACAAAATAATTGGTCAGTGCTGCTGCTAGCCCACGAGGGCCCTTTGTGCCTTCAATCTTGTGGTTAACAGGCGGCCCTTCTGAACAGATATAGGGTTAGTTGACTTGGCAGGGAGCAGCACCTTTTAGTTGATGTAGAACAAAACACATCTTCCTCCAGGCCACTGAGGACCCCTTGGTGGGGTATGGCTGATTGAGCAGAATGAAGACTAGAGTTCAGTTCTTACCCTCTTTGCCATGTGCTCTTGTGCAGTGCCCATCCTGTACAACCTTACATGGAGACTCTCTTGTCAGATCCCTCACCCTTCCCTTTGGCTCTTTCTCTTCCTTCTGTCTTCCAGTTTACCTCTTCTAGGCTTTTATTCTGGCAACATCAAGGCTGATAACAGCTATGTTTACTTTCATAGCTGTGGTTGAGTCTTCCGTGCTTTGTCCATCTGTTGATTCTAAAATTGAAACTCAATAAACAGTGTTTACCTTATATATTGTGACTGTATAAATATCTTTCATTGCAGAGCTAGTAATCACTAAGATTACACTTCCTTTCTTGAGATTGTGTTGGACTATTTTTAATTACCTTTTGAAAAACAGTATCTGATACATTCACAGGTTTATATGGAATATACATTCAGTTATTTGTTGTTGTTTGGTCATTAAGTCATGCCTGACTCTATGACCCCACGGACTGCAGCATGCCAGCTACCCTGTCTCTCACTAACTCCTGGAGTGTGCTCAAATTCATGTCCATTGAATTGGTGATGCCATTCAGTCATCTCATCCTCTGTCGTCCCCTTCTCCTCCTGTCAATCTTTCTCAGCATCAGAGTCTTTTCCAATGAGTTGGCTCTTCACATGAGGTGGCCAAAGTGTTGGAGCTTCAGCTTCAGCATCAATCCTTCCAGTGAATATTCAAGGTTGATTTCCTTTAGGATTGACTGATTTGATTTCCTTACAGTGCAAGGGACTCTCAAGAGTCTTCTCTAACACCACAGTTTGAAAGCATCAATTCTTTGGCGCTTGGTCAAATGATTCTAAACGATTCTAATGTAATGAATACCAATGCACTCATCACCCAACTCAGGAACAAATAGCCTATTGCCTACTGGTGTATGTACCAGTTTAACCCTCTCTGTCCCATTTCCCTGCCTCCCCTGAGAAATAGCCACTATTCTACATTTTGTGTTTATCATTCTACTGCTTTTTAAAACATGCCATGCAATCATAATAGAATGTATGCTTCAACAATGTTTTGCTTAGTTGTGCTTATTTATAATCTCTGTAAAAATGGTATCATATCTGTGGCATAGTTTTCTTGGAGTTCTGGTCTTCAGGAAACATTGTATTGCCTAGATTCTTCCATATTGTATTGTGCTGCATATGATTTCTCATTCCTAGTAGGGCCAGCCCTTTCCCCCCAACACTGGTCCCTCCTGGCATAGAACACACTTCACAGTTATTCCTACTTGTAACTGAGGAAGCTAGGGAATTTGCCCACCAACTCCCTATCTGTCATTAGTTCATAGGTCAGCCTCCAGACTTGGGTGACCCTGACCATGGTTAGTGGGATGGAATTCACCCCTGGCAGGGCCAGAATGGGCTTGGAATTTGGGCTTGGAATGGAGCAATCTTTGCTCTGGCGGCTAAAGATGTAAGATGGACTGCGCGGGGTGTAAGGGCCATGTTTCTTACCATGTGGATGAGAGAAAAGGAGGAGGGTGGTTTTCAGAGAAAGAAAAAGATGCTCAGGGAGGGACTTCCCTGGTGGCACAGTGGATAAGAATCCGCCTGCCAATGCAGGGGACACAGGTTTGATCCCTGGTTCAGGAAGATTCCACGTGCTGCAGAGGAGATAAGCCCATGTGCCACAACTGCTGATGCATCTGTGTGTCTGGAGCCTGTGGTCTGTGCAGCAAGATGAGCCACTGCAACGAGAAGCCCCCGCTCGCCGCAACTAGAGAAAGCCCTGGAGCAGCAGTGAAGACCCAGCACAACCAAAAGTAATAAATGCATTCATAAAATAAATAAATACATTTTTTTAAAAGATGCTCAAGGAGGAGCAAGACCAGAGTCCAAGTTCTGTGATTTGAATATTTGTGTCCCCCAAATTCATATGTTGGGAAAGTAACCCTCAAGGTGAAGGTCTGAGGAAGTGGGAGGCTCCACTTTCATGAATAGGATTAATGTCCTTATAAAAGAGACCCCACAGGGATCCCTAGCTTCACCTGAGGACACAACAACAAGTCTGTGACCTGGAATTGGGCTATTGCCCGAGTATTCCAATTATGGTTGGATGGCACCATGATCTTGGACTTCCAGCCTCCAAAACTATGAGAAATAAGTTTCTGTTGTTTATAAATTCTGCAGTCTATGAAGCCTGGTGTGCTGCAGTCCATGGGGTTGCGAAGAGTCGGACACGACTAAGTGAGTGAACAACGCTATGGTATTTTGTTATAGCAGACCGAATGGATTAAGACACAGAGGAAGAGTCCTCACGGGATTTGAATTCGTGATTCTAACTATTGTGAGTTCCAGCTGTGCACATGACCTCGTGATCTATAATTAACTCCCCTTTGGCTTAAACTAATTTCAGTTATATTCCATCATTTGCAGTCAATCGTCAGCAAGGATGCCTGCTAAACACCTCTGTGTTTTTGCTCTTTCTTCTATGTTTGCTGGTGAGAGTGCAAAACAATTAAAACAATAACAGTAACGATGCTGCTTGGGACTTCCCTGGTGGTTCAGCAGCTAAGACTCTGTGCTTCCAATGCAGGGGGCCAGGGTTCAATCCCTGGTCAGGGAACTTGATCCCACATGCTGCAGCTAAGGCTGGGAACAGCCAAATAAATAAATAAAATAAATATTTAAAAATAATATCTCCAAAAAAAAAAATCTTCACTTTCTGGGAATTTACTATGAACAAAAGATTGCTTTTTGTTCATTATCTTATTCAATACTCAAACCAAATCTAGACAAGTATTGTCCCATGTTACAGATGAGTAAACTAAGACACAAAGAAGCTATACGATTCTTCCAGGTTCATAAGGCCATTAAGAGGAAGACCCCTAATTCATCTCTTGGGTTGCTGGACCAAAAGCCTTTGTTCTTAACCGTGTGTACCACTCTCTTCACAAAGTGAATCATTGCTGGTGGGATTCAGACTCACAGCCTGAATTTGAAAGGCTTGCTCCTCACGAGAATTCCAGGGGTGAACTGAGGTCTGGAAGCCACGGTGATCAGGCTGCCTCGGGTGACTCAGATTTATTTTCCTATAGCTCAAAAGGCAGCTTAGGAAAACCTCAGACTGTATGACACTCTCACATACCCTCCTGGTCCTGTGTCTTTCCCCTCTGGTGCTGAGAAAAAAAGGGGACAATGTGAAAAGAGGGGAAGGGGTGGGAACTGTGGACCAGAAGTGAGTAGAGGTGGGGGAAGTAGGGAGAAGGTTGGTGACATCTGTGGGAGGCATATCCAACTGTCTCCCTGGGACAAGCTCCTCCCCTTCTCCTGCTCCATCCGTGAGTACTTGGGGGTGGGGTTAGGGAGAGGATGTGGGAAGAGCAAAAGAGACCCTTAGCGACCAGGGCTCTTAGAGGAATGAGGCATCACACCCACAGTTCTGAGTTGAGGACCCAGAGGAGCAGGATTTCCAGAAAGAGTTTGAACTGAAGCTGTGGGCCCCTTCCCCCGTTTGATGCCCCCCCTCCCTCCGCAAAGGAATATTCCATGGCAGTTAGGGGCCCTCTCCTGCTGAACGGGTTGTTCTTTTCCAGACCCCAGGCGCTGCGGTGGCCACTGCTCTGCCTGATGAAAACATTTAAATGATGAAGGACAACTGACACTGGCAAGGGAAGGGGGAGATGGGGTGGAGGATAGAAGCGGAGTCAGGGAGTACTCAAGATGGGGACAGGGAACATTAGGGATGAATTCCCTGGGTCAGGAGGAGAAAGCGATCAGAAGCCTGGAAAGGGCTGGGAGGGCTGGAAAGCAGGATGAGGTGGCAATGAGCCCGGGACAAGAGGAAGGGGTGCAGAACTGTGTCTCCACTCCTGACAGTAACTGGCCGGTGAATGAGGGCCACGGCATGAAGCTCCACAGGGTTTCTCCGCTGCTCCTGCAGTGCAGGATTACACACAGCTCCCGCCGGATAGCGCAGGTGTTGGCCTCAGAGCTCAGCCTGCTCGCCTTCATCCTGCTGGTGGTCGTGGTCTTCTCTAAGAAATGGCTGTGCCTCGAGAGGATCCGTTTCTACCAGCACTGGCCCATGAACGTCACCACCAGAATCTACACGTCAGCTCACATAATGTCCCTGGGGCTCCTGCATATCTACAAATCCAAGAGCTGTTCCAACTCAGAATGGGAAAGGTGAGACCCTTATTCCTTCATCCCACCCCAGGGACTCCAGCTTGCCTTGGCCTCAACCTCAGCACCCCAGTATTCTTGGCCCTTCCCTCTGGTCAGCCCCACTTTTTTTGACCAGTAAGATGGTTCTACTGGCCCTGAGATGCACCCCCCCACCCCACCCCCCCAGGGATCATTGTTCCTCCTCAGTTGGGCAAACCACTTCTTCTGCCCCAGTGGGAAGGCTCGCAGCCAAGTCTGTGCTTACAGAAACGTTGTGAGGGACTCGGACTCGGGGGGTTTGTGAATCACTCATTAATGACACAATCACTATTATCCTGAGAGAAGAGCCCTAGGGGGTTGGGAATTTCCTCCCTCAAGGCTTTCGGACCCAGAGCTTGAGGAGTCCTCAGAATGCTCTCCCGCAGGCCCACGTTCCCACCGCTGTTCTTCCCTGGCCACAAGCTTTTGCTCTTCTGGGCCAGCTCTGTGTTTCCACCTCTGGTTACCTTGCTCCTTCCTCCTTCCCAGAGTTCTTGAAGCTACTCCATTTCCTATTCTTGTTAATCTCACCTCTGCTGTCCCCTCACCTCCCAGGTTTGGGTCTCCTTTCTCAACATTTGTGGAAAACCAGAATTTTTGACCCCAGAATTTCACTTCTTGACCTCATTAACATTTTTTTTTTTAAGTCACACAGCCACAGAGGACTTCCCTGGCAGTCCAGTGGTTAAGCCTTCGCCTTCCAACGCAGGGGTGCAAGCTCCGTCCCTGGTCAATGGCAGCTAAGATCCCATATGCCTGGCAGCCAAAAAAACAAAACAGAAAATGGAAGCAATATTGTAACAAATTCAATAAAAGCTTAAAAAAAAAAAAGCTCCACATTAAGGAAAAAAAAAGTTACACAGCCATTATTTACTTCCATTATGAAAGTGGTGGTGCTTTAGTCGCTAAGTCGTGGTTGACTCTTGAGACCCCATGAACTGTAACCTGCCAGGTTTCTCAGTCCAAGGGATTTTCCAGGCAAGAATACTGGGTGGGGGCTGCCATTTCCATCTCTAGGGGATCTTCCCAGCCTAGGGATTGAACCTGTGTCTCCTTCATTGCAGACAGTCTCTTGCATTAGCAGGCAGGTTCTTTACTGCTGAATCACCAGGGAAGCCCCATCATGAAAGTAATACATCCTTATTCCAATAAATGTGGGGCAACAAACGCTATCATTATTTGCAACTTTTATTCTATTTGCTTAAGTTAATCCCCCATCAACTCTAAGAGCTAGGGATAATTACCCTTATGTTACAGATGAGGAAACTGAGACTCAGGTTACCTTGCTCAAGATCATAAAGATATTAGGTTGAACCACAAGACGGGGCAAATTTTTGACCTCTTTGCACCTGAGCAAATTCATACATAACAACCTAATAATGGCAGGTTTACAATTATAACTCAGATATGTCTGGCTCAAAAACTTTAAGCACCTACATGAGTTTTTTCTCTATAGGTTACTCAAAGACAGTCACTACTGGATGTTTATTCAGCACTCAATTTTTTTCCAGGCTTCTTTTTTAAAAAATTGAACACGTTTTGAATAATTTTTACATAGTTATATTCATTCTTCATAAACTATTTTATATCTTTTAGATTATTTTTATTACTTATTTTGTATTATTTTAAAATTTATGAGATATAATAAACACCCCATATTAAGACTATATTATTCAACTTAATAGATTTATTAATTGTGACTTGACTATCTTATTTATCTATTCTTGGCAAATTTATTTCCAGTTTCATACTTAAGAAAAAAGGACCAACAAAGCTTGCTAATCATGAAATTTTTCCTGTGTTTAGTATCTCTGGAATAGATTTCCTAAAGTGGGTTTAATGGATCAAAGAGTATAACTATCGTAAGGCTTTTTAATAAAATTTTCCATGTTGCTTTCAAAAAGTATAAAAACAATTTATGCTTCCACTAACAATGTACAAGAGGCTGTTTCACTGTAACTTTGTCAGCCATGACTGTTTATTATTTTTTAAAATTTTATTTTATCAAAGTATAATTGATTTAAAATGTCATGTTAATTTCTGCTCTATAGCAAAGTGATTCAGTTAAACACATACATATTTTTCATATTCTTTTTAAAGTTATGACTGTTAACTTTAAACATATGAATATATTATTTTTTCAATTTAAAAAGTTGCACAATTATTGTTAGAATGCAGAAAGTTTAAGAAAGAAAATAAAAATCACCTAAAATTTCTTCACACAGATATAATCGCAGTTGACATTGTAATGGATTTACTCCCAGTCTTTTGTGTATCTATTAAAATAAATACAAATATATATATATATATATGTAGCTTTATTTTTGTTTTAACAAATATATATTTTAATTTTTCAAAGTTGTAATCATTTTACATGCTCAGTGTTGTAAACTCCACTTTTCAGTGGTAAGCATATTATTTATATCATAAAATAATTATTCTATAAATATTTATGTTAAAAATTTACTTGATTACATTGTATACAAACACAGTGAAAATTCAAAAAACACAATAGATTAAAGTGAGCCTTCCACCTTCCAGGTTCCCTCCTTAGATTCTATCTGGAGACAATGATCTATCATATCATGGTTTTTAATGAACACACAATAATCTAATGTGCGGGTACCTTATAACTTGACAACTCTCTTGTTAGACATATAAATAATTCTGGAAAGAAGATCTCTGTACATAAATTTTTATGCATATATTGGATTGTTTCCTTAACATAAATTCCAAGAGGATGTATTGCTGAGGAAAAGGGCCTTGAAAATTTGGATTTGGGTAGCATCTCTGATCACACATCAGAGATGCTACCCACCAGTGGTATATGAAAGCACCTCTTTTCTCTAAATCCTTTCTTACATTAGATATGATCAATTTTGTTTTGATCTTTGCTAATTTGATAGGCCAAAAAAATCACATTTAATTTGCAGTTCTTATTGTTGAGTTTCATGTTTTCATTAGACATTCGTATTCTTTTGAGAACTGCAGTTCAAGTCATCTGTCCAACTTCTCCTTTGAGGCATTTGTTTTCATATGGTTGGGGTTATCACACAACCTCCATATCAAGAATCTTTGCCTATTTAATAAGTGAAAGTGATGTTTTATTATTGTTATCTCAAATGTGCATTTGTGTGGTTGTTTCCTTGTATTTGCTCATTCAATTATATTTTGTATTTTGCGAATCTTTAGTTCATCCTGTTTTCTCATTTTCCCTAGACAGTTTTAAGCTGTGGACAAATCACCCAGCTTTTGGGGTGGCCAAGATTATCTTCTGCCTGGCCTTGGGGCTGGGCATCATCCTCACCATCTGGTTGCACCTGTCGTACATACCTGGTCTTCAGAAATTGCCCTTTTTTGGCTGGATTGGGACTGTCATGAGCTTCTGTGAAGGTGCCCCCTAGCTCTGGAAAAGGTCCTTAGTTTCTCCTAACCCACATCTTCCTGGCACTTCTTCCTCTTCCTTTCTTTGGGAGTGGGGTCCGGGTTTGTGGGTGGCGGGAGAACAGAACTGGTAGTTGTTGACTGAGAACTGAGTGCCATCGATTCCTGGTCACTGGTGGGGTGCAGGTGGAGAGGTTGATTCCCATGAACCTCTGGGACCGTGTGCTCTGTGTGTGCTGATGGGGGTTGTGGTTTGTGACTGTAGTTCAGCAGATGAGGAAGAATGCTTTTGGAATTCTTGAGTGAAAATAAGACCCCCCCATACACCCCTTTGTCTCCTAGCTTTCTTCGTTTTCTTCACCCTCATACTGTTCCCTGTTGACGTCTGGCTCTTCGAGTTGAGAAAGAATTTATCAATCCCCCTCTGCTGGAGCTACTTCACTGGTTGGCTGGTGTTTATCCTGTATGTCATCTGTGGTGAGTGGCCCAGAAGGCCCTGGGAAGCAGGGAACACAGGTGAGTTGGGGCAGAGAAAGTGTGGAGGGAGAGGGCTGTCAATCCCCAGAGATAGGTTCTTAGGGACTTTTCTACCCCTGGCCTCACTTGACTTGCCACTTGTTCCTCCCAATCTCTGACTTTCCTCTCTCCTTTCTCCTTGTCCTTTCCCAGCGGCCCTCTGCTACTTCAACCATGGAAAGTTCTGGTGTCTAATTCTGAGCCATCCCTCCAGCAGCAACAGCAGTTCCAGCTCTGAACATGAATCTGTGAGTGAGCCGGTTACCTCCAACACAACTGTCAGCCAGGAGGAAGTCCTGGACCCTGAGCAAAAGAAGGCATCCCTGGCTCCAAGTCCTGTTTATTCCTCTGAGTATGCCTCCTCATCCTTCCCCTCTCCGAACCCTGAAGTAGGTTGGCCCTCATCACTGCAAGGAATTAGAGAGGGAGGACTTGTTCCTGCCTTGGCTACAGCCTAGATGATGTAGAATAAATTGTCTCTTATTTATCATGTCCAGCAGTTGTTGAGACAAGACAAGAGCTTGAAGAAGGAGAGGAAGGGAGGATGAACAAGTGTGTTTCCCAGTTCTTTCTGCCGAGGGGCCTCTTGGCACACTTTGATCCCCAAGCCTGGCCATCTCTCCCCTCAGCAAGCACACTTGTATACAGGCAAACATCTCTGGGAGTTAAACTTCTTTCAACTTTGTTACCTCTGCCCTAACATTTGTTATTAGTAGCTGGAGAGTCATCAGGAGAGAGCTATCACTATTGAACTTGATGGTTTACTCACAGTGAAGGGTTCAAAAGCAAAATGACCCAAGGGTAAAGAAGCAGGTTAAACAAGGAGAACACAATAGAGGGTATGGTTGTGCCCCCAGCAGCAATCCCACCCGCAGTGTTCAGCTCAGATGACTGAGAACCCAAAAAGCCCTGTGCCTGGGTACCATCAGCATCAACTCAAACTGTACCTCCACCACCACCACCACCACCACCTCCATCTCCACCACCACTTCCACCATCACCACCACCACCACCACTACCTTCCAGCTCCTCCACCACCACCTCCACCTCCACCACCTGAAACTCCTCCATCACCATCCCTAACTTCACCTCCCTGACTCTCTGGCTGTTACAGCTTTCTACTCCATCTCCCATGCCCAGCACTCTGTAACAACAGGACTGACACAGAGCAAGAAAGGAAAACAGTAGGATCAGGCCCTGTGGTCAAATGCTATAAATCCAGGCTCATGAAAACATGTGGCCTCTGGTTTAGGCAGTGCTGGCTGAGACTATTGGAATTTGAATATCTTGCACTTTGCTGGGCTCATATGACTGATCCATATCATGTTATATCCCTCCAGCTAGAGCCCTCATGCCAGCAAGCTGGAGGAGTTCAGGGACAAATTGTGAGTGGATTGGATATGTTAAAAAAAAAATATGTGTTATTATTGAACCAGATGATATCGCTGTTTCAGCAGTTAAATATTGACAATTTCATATGATTCAACCTAATATATATGCAATTTCATATGATTCAACCTAATATATATGCCTGATATCTATTTTATTTGAGCTTTTTTTTTTTAAAGATTCTTATCTTTACCCTACCTGACTAGCAGCTGTGGAATTTCTAACCTAGTTTCAAGCAAATATTCTGAACAAAGAACCTAATGCAGCATCTTGACAATTAGGCAGAACAGACATTCCACAAACCCCTACTCAGTGTCCTCCTTACGCTTCTCCTATGGGTAGCTAGCAAGGGTTTGTGGGAGGATTTATTGAATCAGCCATCCTGCGGAAGGGACACAAAACATAGGTGTGTCATGACCACTGCCTTAGAAATAGATAAAATCTAATTAGAGAAAGTGATTCTGTAATTCTGTAGGAGTCATACACTCAAGTGTCTACAGAGGCTAGGCAGGTAACCTAAATAAATAAGGGGGCCACTATTCCAGTCTATATATAATTTTCCTCTTCTGATAAAGACCTAGTATATTATTTATTGCTGGATAACAAATTACCCCCAAATTTAGCCACTTAAAATAATAAATATTTATTATCTCGGATGGTTTCTGGGGTCAGGAATCTGGGAGCAACTTAGCTGAATTGTTCTTGCTCAGGTTCTCTCATGAAGTGACAGGATGTCAGATGAGTCATCTGAAGTCTGCTGATGTCATCTGAAGGCTTGACTGGGGCTGGAGGATCCACTTCTAATATGGTTCACTGGTAGGGCTGCTGGCAGGAAGCCTCAGTTCCTTCCCACAAGGGCTTCTTCATGCGCTGCTTCAGGGCTAGCTACCCCCAGAGAGAGCCATCGAAGAGAGCAACGAGGAGGAAGCTCCAGTACCTTTTATGACCTAGTCTTGGGAGAAATCCTCCATCACTTCCATCATAGTTCCATTGGTTGGAAGCAAGTCATGGTTCACCCCACACTCAAGGGGAGAGGAGTTAATATCTACCTATTGAGGGAAAGAGTATCAAGAATCTGTGGGGGAACTTCCTTGGTGGTCCCGTAGTTAAGACTCCATGTTTCCACTGCAGGTGGCATAGGTTAGATCCCTGGTTGGGGAACAAAGATCCCATATGCCACACAGTGTGTCCAAATTAAAAAAAGAGAGAATTTGTGGGTATATTTTAAAGTCACCAGAGTCTGCCTTCTGGTCATACATTATTTTCATTCCCCCCACAAGTGAAATATGCTCACCTATCCCAAGGCCCCCCAAAGTCTCATCCCATTCCAGCATCAATCAGCTGAAACTTTAGAATCTTGCTGTGTTATAAATGGTGGAGTTAAGTCCCCCTCATGAGGTCTTTAAGAACTGTTCCAACTTGGCTGTGGCAATGCCACTTGAGAGGCAAAAGAAGTTAGAGGCCCCTATGGGACATCCTCTGGTGGTCCAGCGGCTAAGACTCCATGCTCCCAATGCAGGGGGCCGGGGTTCAATCCTTGGGTCAGGGAACTAGATCTCACATGCTGCAACTAAGACCCAGTGCAGCAAACAAACAAACAAACAAAACCAAATATTAAAAAAAAAAAAAAAGATAGAAATTAGATGTCCTAGAATAGGGGGACATGGCATGACACATGTGAAGAGCACCTTGGGAACAGGCTCAACCGAGCAGATGGAGAGCTGAGAGAGAGAGGGTGAGGACCCGGGGGCAAATGTCATTATTGGGGTCAGGGTGGAGTCCAGAAGCAAAAGGCGTGAGTGGATTTACTGGTGCATTTGAGTGTCACTAGGTCACAGAGAGGGGAGGCCCAGAAGAGGAACTTGTGGCAGGAACTAAACCAACCAGACCCCACTGGTACACCTGGTTACCTGGTCACCTGGTGAGGCATCAGGAAAATATGAGTGTTCAGAATTTTGCAATACATTTGCCTGCTGTTATGGACTGAGCTTTGTTTCCCCCCAAATCCATGTGTTAAAGCCTTAATTCCCAGTACCTCAGAAAGTGACTGTGCTTGGAGACAGGGTCTTTAAAGAAGTGATTAAATTAAAATGAGGTTATAGGGTGGGCCCTACAGGAACTGACTGGAATCCTTATAAGAAGAGATTAGGAATAGAGACATCAGGGTTGTGTATGCATAGAAGAAAGACCATATGAAGACACAGAGAAGGTGACCACCAGCAAACCAAGTAGGAAGATCTCAGAAGAAACCAAACCTATGTATACCTTGATTTTGGCTCTAGTCTCCAGAAGTGTGAGAAAATAAATCTCTGTTGTTTAAACCACCCAGTATTTGGTCCTTTGTTATGGCAGTCCTAGAAACCAACATGCCATCTAAATCAAGTCCAAGTATAGATGCAGCTCTTTGGATGTAATTCCCTAAGTACATCTCCTGAACACCTGTGAGCTAGAGAGACAAGTGATCATCCCCTGCACACCTAGGATACAAAGGTGGGACAGTCAAAGGATAACCATGGTACACATTACCGTTTAAAAAGGAGGGACACAAGGAACTTCCCTGGTGGTCCATTGGCTAAGACTCCTTGCTCCCACTGCAGGGGGCAAGGGTTCGATCCCTGGTAGGGGAACTAAGATCCCACATGCTGCAACGTGCAGCTGAAAAGAATAAATAAATAAAATTAAAATTTAAAAATAAAAAGGAGGGATATGAGAAGCACACAGGAGTCACTGGTTCATAGCAGTTCTGAAATCCAGCTGGGAAAATGTTGAAATCTTCTTGATTAGGACTCAGCCTATCTCTGCCCAGGAGTGAGTCTCCATGGATCTTTTTATTATTTTTTTAAAGATAAAATCCATATATCATAAAATTTACCATTTAAAAGTGTACAAGTTGGTAGTTTTAGTATATTTATGTTGTGCAACCATCACCACTATTCAATTCCAGAACATTTTTACCACTCGAATCACTCCACATTCCCCACCCAGTCCCTGACAACTACTAATCTACTTTCTACGGATTGCCTATTCTGGGAAATTTAGTTAAATGGAATCATACAATATGTGACCTTCTGTGTCTGGCTTCTTTTATTTAGCATAATGCTTTCAAGGTTTGTTCATATTATAAAGTATGTCACTACTTCATTCTGGTTTATGGCTGAATAATATTCCACTGTGTGGATATGCTATATTTTATTTATCCACTTGTAAGCTGATGGACATTTGGGACTTTGGGCTCTCATGCATAATTTTGCTATAAACATGAATATGTAAGTTTTCATACATAATGTTTTCAGTTTTCTAGGGAATGTAAATAGTGGAATTTCTGGGTCACATGGTAATTTCCACAGTATCAAATGTTGGCAGTGATGTAGAGTAACAGGAACTCTCCTTCATTGTTGGTGGGAATACAGAATGGTACAACCACTTCGAAGACAGTTTGAAAATTTCTTACCAAACTAAACGTACTGTTACCATATGATCCTGCAGTTACAAGCCTAGGTATTTACCCAAATGAACTGAAAACTTATGCCTATACACAAACTTGCATATAATTATAGCAACTTTAGTATAATTGCCAAAAATTGGAAGCAACCTAAATGTCCATCAGTGGGTGAATGGAGGGAATTCCCTGGCGGTCCAGTGGTTAGGACCTGGTGCTTTCACTGTCAGAGTCCTGGGTTCAATCCCTGGTCAGGGAACTAAGATCCCACACACAAGTCAAAAAAAAAAAAGACTGTTTGCATGGAATCCTGCTTCTGTAAGCCCAAGAATTACTGCCCTGTATCCTCATGTTCGTAGGTCCCCAGGCCTAAGGACTGGTCACAGGAAGGCAAAGTTGTCTGCCCTTTTAGTAGGACTCTGACAATTAAAAAATTGGTGGGTGGGGGATACATAATTTCAAATTTACAGAAAAGTTGCAAGAACAGTACAAAAGTTGCAAGGACAGTACAAAGAATTCCTTTATATTCTTCACTCAGATTCCCCCAAATGTTAATATTACTACATTTGCTTTGTATCTCTCCTTTCTTCTCTTCCTCCCTCCCTCCCTCCTTCCCTCTCTCCACCCCCCCACACTCTTTTCTCTACTGTTTGAGATTAAGTTGCAGACATGATGCCCCTTTACCTCCCAATAAACAAGGTGCATAACCACACCTTGTTTTCCATAACCACAGTGCAAGTCTCAAGATCAGGAAATTCACACTGATATCATAATATAAGCTTCAGATAATATTCAGATTTTGCCAATTGTCCCCATGATGTCCACGATAAAAGAAAATCCTGGATCATGCATCATATTCAGTTGCCATGTCTCTTTCACCCACTTTAACTGGAAGAGTTTCTCAGTCTTTCAATGCCTTCCTAACATTGACCAGCTATTTTGTAGGATGCTCCTCCATCTGGGTTAGTCCCATGTGTCTTCATAATTACATTCAGGTGATACATTTTTGGTAGAAACGTCACAGAAATGTTGCTATGTTCTTCTCAGTGCATCATATCAAGAAGCACCAGTACCAGTACCAATATTGGGATGTTTATTTGATCACCACCTTAAGGTGGTGTCTGCCAGGTTTTTCTCCTGAGGATCTGACCAAGTCTACTTCCCCTGATAGAAGTCCTCTGATGCAATTGAGGTAGAATGGAGACTGTTCACTGCTGAACCGCAAACAATCTGTCAAAATTCAGCTGAAGTGACTTTTGTGTGGATCCCTCACTGAGCTTCCTTTTACAGACTTGTAAGTCTTTACTGGGACTTTGATGGTGGTCCAATGGTTAAGACTCCACACTTCCATTGCAGGGAGGCAGGTTTGCTTTCTGGTCGGGGAGCTAAGATCCTGCATGCCACTTGGTATGATCAAAATATAAAATTAACTGGCTTCCCTGATGGCTCAGTGTTAAAGAATCTGCCTGCCAACACAGGAGACACGGGTTTGATCCCTGATCCAGGATGCCCGTGCTCTGCAACAGGAGAAGACACAGCAATGAGAAGCCTGCATACTGCAACTAAAGAGTGGCCTTCTCTCGCTACGAACATAGGAAAGCCTGTGCAGCAACGAAGACCCAGCACAGCCAAAAGTAAATAAGCAAAATTATTGGAAAAGATCTGGATGGTGGGAAAGATTGAAGGCAGAAGGAGAAGGGGGCAGTAGAGGATGAGATGGTTAGACAGCATCACCAGCAATGGACGTGAGTTTGAGCAAACTCAGGGAAATAGTGAAGGACAGGGAAGCCTGGCGTGCTACATTCCACGGGGTTGCAAAGAGTCAGGTATGACTTAGCAACTGAACAACAATAATATTAAAAATAAAATTAAAAAAAAAAAACAAACCTTTGCTTTGTGCTCTATTTCAGCATTTAGCACTCTCTATCGTGGCTGCTGACTTGATGGTAATCCAACACACTGCCTGGCACATGGTTGGTGTTTATAAGTGTACAATGAATGAATGAAAATGATAGGCTAGAGAAGTGGGTGGGTGAGGAGAGAAGAAAGAGGGCAAGCCAAGACTGATCAGTTTCCAGGAGGCTCTCTTCCTGATACAGGGAGTACCTGCGTCTGGAGAGGAGGAAGGGTGGCTGCTTCCAGGCATCAGGACGGGCTCCCTCCACTCCACTCAGGGCAGAGGCAGTGTTTCAGGACTGGGAGGCTGGTGGGTTATTACTGGTGATCTGGGTTAAGTGTTGAGGCAAGATCTTAGTGGCCCCTGCATTCAAGGCAGCCATTTCCAGGATTCCTGTCACTGCACCAGGAGAAAGGCCTAGGGAGGGCGTGTCATCCTCCAAAGAACCGTATATTCAGTGCTGAGAGGGCATGGGGGGAGGGGAGAGAGGCAAACATCTGGTCACTGGATGACCTGGCTGTGCAAAACCCGAGGAGGAAAGCTGATAAGACCTCATCTGCTAATAGTGACGAGGGAGGTGTCTAAAAGTGAAAAGAAATCCTAGACCAAAGTTCCAGCTGTGGAGAAGTTATTCTGAGCAAGGAGCTCCTCGACAGAAAGGATGCAGATGTTCAAACTGAATAGAACAGGAAGATTCTACAAAGGAGCCTTGGGGAAGCAAAAGGCAAAATATCAGGACCCAATTTCCAAAGGAAAAAAAAGAGAAAATAGAATTAGATCCAACCTATATACTTCCGTGTGTGTATATATATATAATACATATATATATAGTTAATTATAAATAAGAAAATTAGACATAAACATGCTTGTAAAAGGCAAAGCCTCATATTAAAGCAGAAAGCCAACTGGCTCAGGAAGTTCATATTTCCTGCTCACTTTGTTTGCTTGGAAAACACAGCAGAGCAGCCCATCTGGGGTAATTAATTCTGGGGTAAAAATGTCAGAACTTGGGTAAACAAAGAGTAGTGCCAAGATAACAGCAATCAAGTGGAACTAGGAACAGAAAACAGAAACCAGGTTTCACTAATTCAAAGGAACAGAGTTCTGAGCAAAATTCAGAAGAAGATTCTGGGGACAAACCTATTCTGCCGTTGGCTAACTTTTGAACAACAGAGGGTTCTTACTTCTACATTTCAAGGTAGCTCAGGTTTCAAATCAACTTCTGTAAAAATTCTCTAAAGGAAAGATGTGTAAATCACATATGCAAAAACAGCTCCTCTCCCTCTAAAACCTTTCTCCTCAAAATTCCACAACCCAAAGCCACCAAATCTGAAAAGGTTAAAATAACTGTGCAGAGGTAACTGGCCTACACAGTGTTGAAGCTCACCTTGGTGAACCATGCTTTAGTTGTCAGTGGCACACATGTACAGAAAGCCTGCAGAATAAATTGGAAGCAAGAGTTTAAAGCTGAGCTTCTCAGACACCTCCCCCTTCCGGTCTCAGTGCCAGCTAATGACATTCCAATGTGTAGCCTCGAAAAACTACTGGGAATAGCATCTCAGAAATAACAAAAGTAAATGTTTCTTCTCCCTCTAGAGCTGCAAAAAAAAAAAAAAAAAAAAAAAAGCAGATTCAATTCCACAATATAAGGCTAGCTTTGACAAAGTTGTAAGCAGAAAATAGTCACTAAAGCATCAATCTGAGTCTCCCATCTTCTCTCAAACTATTATATTTGCAAACCATATACCTGATAAGGGGTTAATATTCAAAATATGAACTTTCAGATGTTCAAGCTGGATTTAGAAAAGGCAGAGGAACCAGAGATCAAATTGCCAACATCTGTTGGATCATCGAGAAAGCAAGAGAGTTCCAGAAAAACATCTACTTCTGCTTCATTGACTACGCCTAAACCTTTGACTGTGTGGATGACAACAACTGTGGAAAATTCTTCAAAAAATGGGAAAGCAGATTACCTGACCTGCCTCTTGAGAAATCTGTATGCAGGTTAGGAAGCAACAGTTAGAACTGGACATGGAACAACAGATTGGTTCCAAATAGGGAAAGGAGTACAGCAAGGCTGTATATTGTCACCCTGCTTATTTAACTTATATGCAGAGTACATCATGAGAAATGCTGTGCTGGATGAAGCACAGGCTAGAATCAAGATTGCTGGGAGAAATATCAATAACCTCAGATATGCAGATGACACCACCCTTATGCCAGGAAGCGAAGAAGAACTAAAGAGCCTCTTGATGAAAGAGAAAGAGGAGAGGGAAAACGTTGACTTAAAACTAAACATTCAGAAAACTAAGATCATGGCATCTGGTCCCATCACTTCATGGCAAATAGATGGAGAAACAGTGGAAACAGTGACAGACTTCATTTTCTTGGGCTTCAAAATCACTGCAGATGGTGACTGCAGCCATGAAATGTTTGCTCCTTGGAAGAAAAGCTATGACCAACCTAGACAACATATTAAAAAGCAGGGACATTACTTTGCCAACAAAGGTCCGTATAATCAAAGCTATGGTTTTTCCAGTAGTCATGTATGGATGTGAGAGTTAGACCATAAAGAGCTGAGCACCAAAGAATTGATGCTTTTGAATTGTGGTGTTGGAGAAGACTCTTGAGAGTCCCTTGGACACCAAGGAGATCCAACCAGTCCATCCTAAAGGAAATCAGTCCTGAATATTCATTGGAAAGACTGATGCTGAAGCTGAAACTCCAATACTTTGGCCACCTGATGGGAAGAACTGAATCACTGGAAAAGACCCTCATGCTGGGAAAGATTGAAGGCAGGAGGAGAAGGGGACAACAGAGGATGAGATGGTTGGATGGCATCACCGACTCAATGGACATGAGTTTCAGTAAACTCCGGGAGTTGGTGATGGACAGGGAGGCCTGGTGTATTGCAGTCCCTTAGGACTTCCCTAAGGGTCCAGTGGTTAAGAATCTGCCCTGCAAGGCAGGGGTGTGGGTTCTTTGCAATACAGGGGGTTCAGGTTTGATCCCTGGTCAGGGAACTAAGATCCCACATGCTCATAGCACTGCCAAAAAACCCCCCAAACACAAAACAGTCAAACACACAGAAGCAGAGATAGAATGGTGGTTGCCAGGGGCTGGGGGGAGGGGGGAAATGGGGAGCTACTATTCAAGGGGTATATAGTTTTGACTATGCAAGATGATTAAATCCTAGACATCAGCTATACAACTTTCTGTCTACAGTCAACAATGCACTTCAAGTTTGTTAAGGGGTAGGATCACTTAACACACTTTGTTAAGTGTTCTGACCACAGCAAAAGTGTCTTTGAAAACCAGAGTTGCTCTCTCCACTGCACTCCAGAACCACCCTGGGAGCAGGAAGAGAACTAAGGGGCACTCAACCTTGAAGGTGGAAAAGGCAATGGCACCCCACTCCAGTATTTTTGCCTGGAGAATCCCAGGGATGGCGCAGTCTTGTGGGCTGCCGTCTATGGGGTCGCACAGAGTCGGACACGACTGAAGCGACTTAGCAGCAGCAGCAGCAGCAACCTTGAAGGGCTGAGTGTATCCTGACCCAGGGCTCCAGGACAAGACTGTGGCTTGGAATGTGGGTGGGCATGTGAACAGACAGAGGGCATTGAACCTTGTGTGGGCATGCGGGTAGCAGAGGCCAGGAGGGAGGGCCCAGTCCAACATAGACCTGGATGGGACTTGCCCACATCGGCTGCTCTCCTGCCTCCAAATCTTTTTTGTTTTTGGAGGAAGGGACTTGCTTTAGTTTGACTGGTCATTTTGAGTGAGACTGAACTCTGTGAAAGTTCCCTAAACTGGATGGAGAACAAGTCCCTCCCCCATGTCCATCCTCTCTCATAAACCTGATCATAATTGGATTATCATCCCAATTTACAGGTGAGCTTGGAGCTCAAGGGACTCCTTCAAGGTCACGTATCAAGTTTACATGCTTGAGTCTGTGGCAGGTTGGAGGGTGGGAGAATGCTACAAATCCTTACTTCACCCCTCCTTGTAGCTCAGATGGTAAAGAATCTGCCTTCAATGCAGGAGACCTGGGTTCGATTCCTGGGTCAGGAAGATCCCCGGGAGAAAGAAATGGCAACCCACTTCAGTATTCTTGCATGGAGAATCCCATGGACAGAGGATCCTGGCAGGCTACAGTCCATGGGGTTGCAAGAGTTGGACACGACTGAGCGACTAAACCACCACCACCTTACTTCACTGTTACGTCAAATCATCTTTAGCCCATTCTTCATTTACTTTTCCTGGTAAAATTGAGTTCTGGAGGCCTCATAGTAGAATTCCAGAGATTAGCCTTAAAAAACGCAAGTCTTAATAATGAACAAAAGGAGCCGCAGGAAGATATAGCAACATTCCCTTCCTCCTGTGTGCGTGGAGGGAGAGACACTGTTCTGTATTATAAGACTAAGCCAAGGGGACTTCCCTGGCAGTCCAGGGGTTAGGACTCCGTCAAAAACCGAACAAAAAAAACCCAAATAATCTAGCTGGACAAGGTATTAAATCAAGATCTTTCTCAAGAATTGATATTGAAGATTTGTAAGAACGTAACTGGTACTCATTTGAATGAGGTGGGGGGAGCAGTGTTCTAAGACTCTGGACATTGTTGCCATACATCCTTAAAAACTACCTTCTAAAAAACTGCCATTCTGGGGCTTCCCTGGTGGTCCAGTTGTTGAAAGTCTGTGCTCCCACTGCAGGGGGCATAGGTTCGATCCCTGGTTGGAAAAAAAGCTAAGATCCCATATGTCGTGTGACCAAAAAACCCCAAGAAAACAAAAACAAAGAAACAAATAAAATCTGTCATTCTGACTGTTGTTTAGTGGCTCAGTCAGGTCTGACTCTTTTCGACCCTGTGGACTGAAGCCTGCCAGGCTCCTCTGTCTACGGGATTTCCCAGGCAAGAATACCGGAGTCGGTAGCCATTCCCTTCTCCAGGGAATCTTCTCCATCCAGGGATCGAACCTGCATCTCTTGGCTGCTGCTATATGGGTTGAACTTACTGTGTCACTCCAAAGAAGCTGAAGTCCTAACCCCTCCACCCCATACCTGTGAATGTGACCTTATTTGGAAATGGGGTCTCTGCAGATGATCAAGTTAAAGTGAGGTCATTGAGGATGGGCCCTAATCTACTATGCTAAGGGGACATTTGGACTCAGAGACAGACACACACAGAAGGAAGACAACGAGAAGACATAGGGGGACTGTCACCTACAAACCGAGGAACACCTGAAGCCACCAGAAGAGATTCTGCCCCAAGCCGTCAGAGGGAATCAACCCTGATGAATCTTGGTCTCAGACATGTGACCCCAGAACTGTGACACAACACATTTCTGTGCCACCCAGTGGGTTATGACAGCCCCTGGAAATGAATACTGCTGTTCCATATAGAACACGGCCACTACTGGACTTCCTTATCAGTCAGGTTTCTGTTAAAACAAGACAGCATCACTAGGCATTTGCCTCTTCTCCCACATGTGTGGCAGGGGAAACAAAACGCTCACGTAACTTGAATCTGTTTCATTTGAATGGACAGCCCTGACTGGATGACAAGTTTGACCTGCTTCCATCCCACCACAGTTGCACCAGGGTACAGCTGCTTGTTTTCCGTCCACCATTAACCTCTGCTCCTTTCCTATTGGTTGCTCTTCTCATTATTAACTTGCAAGCGCCCCTTTAAAAATTAGGTACTGTGGACAAAGAACGTCCCCTGCCATATCAGTAAACAAAGGATGCCGTGGCCATCACGTCATCAGCCACTGCAGCCGCCCACGACTGTGCACCCTGAGATTTAGGATGGAGAAAAACAGGATACTGGTTCCTAGTTAAGATGCATATCAAGAGAATAATTTCAATAAGCCCAGACTCTTGCATCTTCCTACACACAGAAAAGTGCTAAGTCCATTAATTTGAGAGATGTTTTTTCTCTAATCGACATTAATCTTTTGATGTTCAACTACTTTTATTTTTTTGTGGTTTCTGTTTTTGCAAAAACTCCTTTATATCCTGGCTCCTCCCTTACCTCTTTGGAACAGTCCCTCAGAGTTTTAAGGGAGACTGTATACAGGGGCTTAAGTCCTCAGTAAGTCTGCCCAATAAAAACATAATTCTCAACTTTTAGGTCATGTGTTTTTTCTTCAGTTGACAGTACCTTATGTCTGTCTTAGGTGTTGCAAATGTTTTCTCCCAGCCTGTCATTTACCTTTTCTAAATTTTTAAAAGGCATTATTTTTCATAGATATTTAAAATTTTTATGTAACCAAGTATATTAACATTTTCTTATGTGGGTTTCTCCATCCCAAGATCACAAAAATCTCCTATTTCCTTTCCCCAATAGTTTTAGTTTTGTTTTTTATGTTTAGGGATCAGACTTTATTTTTTTCCAGTTGGACAGTTCTATGATCCAGCACCACTAGTTTTTTTTAATTGAGGTATAACTGATCAGCACCATTAACTGAATAATACAATCCCTCCCACAGATGTGAAATGTCTTTTACCATAAATTCCTAGATACAAGGGTCTGTTTCTGGCCTTTATTCACATTGACTTCATTTGCCTTTCTTTAGCAATCGACCATAGAAATGTGTATGCAAACAATCTGAATGGCCCAGATGGTGGACTAGTGTAGAATGCAGGCCTGGACTGTCTCCTGGGGGTTACCACTTGGTCGTTGGCTGCCATGCAAAAAATGTGGGAGGCCAGATCTTCTAAATTTTCAAGAAGTGCTAGATATCCAGATTTTTATGTGAAATCTGCTTTGAAAGTGATGGCAATTAACTTTTAAATTTAAAAGACATTATATGGACAAAACATATTTGCAAACTGAAAGTAACTTTTTCCACTCCAGATGCTGAAATGTGATAACACAGAGGAAGGCTGGGCTGGGTCTAGGTGTCCCCCTCCAGGTCCTTCCACTGTAAACGCTAGGGAGCAGAAGACGAAGGCTGAGGCGGCAGCTCCGGAAACCTCCGTTATTTGCAGCCACCCCCTGGGAAAGACAGCAGCAAAGTGCCTTCTTTGACCTCTTACCCACAGGAGCTGATGGTATGGTTTCTGGTTTGCTCCGACATCAGGAAGTGGTGGTAGGTCAGCGGGGGTGGGGGTGGGGGGACAGGGGGCAACATCAGTCAAGTTGGGCCTCCCAGGCCCTGCTCGGCTTAGTGATACAGGAAGGGGACGTGAGGTGCTGGCCAAGGAAGCCAAGATTCTGGTCCTCCAAGACAAGCTGGAGAGTGACATCACCTCCTGTCTAATAATAGTGCAGATTTCCTGGATGTCCAGCTTAACACTGTTTAATCAGCAAAGGAACGGCAACAGTGATCTCCAACTCTCACGATGAGGGTAAGATCTGAAGGTAGCAAGGACAACTCACATCTTAGAACTTCGCAAGCGTTATCTCACTGTCTTTCACAACCACCCTGTGAGGCAGGCACCATCAGGAGACTGCTCTTGGCCCAAGGGGAAACCAAAGTTGGGGGCAATCAGAATTTTTTTTTTGGCGGTGCCAAGGCACATGTGAGTTTTACTCCCCCGACCAGGGATCAAACCTGTGCCCCTTGTACTGGAAGCGCAGTCTTAACCACTGGACCACCAGGGAAGTCCCCCAGAATGGTTTGAGATGGTTCTGGGATATGCAGGAAGAATGAACTGGAGAGTCAGAAACTGCAGGCCCCTTCTCCTTCCCTGCGTCCATGTCTGTAGAATCATTTATTCACTCAACAAACCCTTACTCAACACCTCCGATGGGCTGGGTCCTCTTCCAGGCCTTGAGAATATACCCGTGCAGAGATCCTGGGCATTACCCTTCCCTTTCCTCTGAACTATGACCCAGACTGGCCTTTGCTCTATTCTTCTCTGGCTGAAGCAGTGACCTCAGGCCAACTTTTGCATTTTGCTCCGGAGTCCGTAGTTGTTTCCCGGTTCTTGGTCACTTCCTGGTATGTATGACCATTCCAGGACTACACCACGTCATGCTGTGCTTGAGGCACAGAACACTGGCAGGCTCAGACCCAAACCCCAGCCATGCCTTAATTTTGACCTATTTTTAAAACAGGTTTCAGACAGGTCAATCCCTGTGGATGCCATTCTGAGAGCACGGTGGGTACATCAGGTTTCTCTTAAAGCAGGAAACAAAGCTCAGCTGGTGGAGCAGCCAGTCTCTGGGGCACTTGAGATCAACCTCTTTTCTTCTCATTATTTGTCCTTCATCTACATCTTTTTCTCTGATGTCCCCATCTTTTGGGTTCTGTGCCTGAGGAGCAGGAACAGATACTCAATACATGCAGGGAAGTCCCACCAGCTCTACAGGGCTCAGACCCCATCAGTTTATGTTCTGCAAGCAAACATCCTCTTCCACTGTCTGTAGTTGGTAGAACTGTGTGCATGCTCAGTTGCTAAGCCGTGTCAGACTTTTGCAACCCTATTGACTGCAGTCTGCCATGCTCCTCTGTCTATGGGATTTCCCAGGCAAGAATACTGGAGCGAGTTGCCATTTCCACCTCCAGGGGATCTTCCTGACCCAGGGATCAAATCTGAATCTCCTGCATTGGCAAGCAGGTTCACTACCCCTGAGCCAACTGTAGTACAACTGCAGTCGCCCCCTCACCAAAGATATGTCCAAGTCCAAACCCCGAGTAACCATGAATGTGAACTTACTTAGAAACAGGGTCTTTGCAGATGAAATTAAGGTAAGTATCTTGAGATGAGATCCTTAATTAGTCTGGGCCCTAAATCCAACTACATTTGGTGTCCAATGGGGTCCTTGTAAGAGACAGAAAACACACACACAGACCAAGGAGAAAAGGTCAGGTGAACACAAGGCAGAGGCTGGATCTGTGCTACTGAGCCCAGGATGCCAAGAATTGCTGACAGCCACTAGAGAAAGGAGGAAGGCCTGGAATGGATTCTCTCTTGGAGCCTCCAGAAGGAATGAACCCTGCCAACACCCTGATTTCAGACCTCTGGCCTCTAGGACCAAGAAGAAAGTTTTTTTTTTTAATCTTTTTTTTTTTTTTTTTAAATTTTGGCTGTTTCCCAACCAAGGATCAAACCTGCTTCCCCTGAATTGAGAGCTCACAGTCTCAACCATGGACTGCCAGGGAAGTCCCCAAAGTTCTGCTGTTTTAAGCCTCCAGGTTTGTGGGAATTTGTTAGGGCAGGTGAGATCAGAGACTGCAGCCGCCTCCCCCTCTGACCCAGGACTACCAAAAACAGCGTTCCTGAGAGTGGCCTTCACTCCTTTCATCTGGGGTCTGGCTACAGCTCTCAGGTGGCTCTACAGCACCCAGAGGCACTAAGCGTCCACCCAGCAGATGTCTATTCACTAGGAGAAGAGACCTGAGGCTGCCTGGGAGGTGCTGGGCTCCGAGGCTTTGAGAGGTGTGGGATCAACGTCCTCGTCCATGTCAGACCGGTCTGCTCCAACCTCAGCCCTCTCTTCCTGCCTGACCCAGAGGCTGCTTTCCAGCTGTTCTTCGGCAATTTCTAGCTCCTCCTCTGTGTGTAAAACAGCCACAGTTTCCCGGGGCAAGTGTGAGGAATAGAGTCCAAATTTGGCTTTACAACCAAACATTGCCTCGTACGGACTCTGCTGCAAGGAACCATCAAAGGCCTGATTCCTCACCATCTGCATGAATCGCAGGCCTTCGGTCCAATGACGGGAGTGGTTACTCTGCATCCAGGCACTCAGCATGGTCTTGACATCACGGCTTGCTCGCTCCAGGAAGCCCTGGTCTTGGCCAGGATGGGACTTACCAAGGACAATCTTTAGGTCTGGCCATACCTCGGTGAGTTCATTAACAACCTGGTTTGTGAACTCCATGCCGCTGTCAGATTCTAACACGCTGGGTGAACCAAGAACTGTGAAAATATCCAACAGGACACTGACTACCTCGTGGGCCTGCTTGGCTTTTAATGGCTGTAAAATAATGAACTTGGTTAAATGGTCCTGGTAATACAAAATGAACTTGAACTCCCCATCAGCATTTGACTGCATATCAAGGATTTCAACTTGGCATCTGGAGTCATTGTCCTTACATGGCATGGGCTTGGGTGCAAGGCCTCTCTTGGGTACTGGGTTCTTCTGGTGGCACTGTTTACACAGAGTCAGATATAAGACAATGACTTCTTTGGTGACATTCCCATATTTGCCTTGCAGCTCCTTGAGCATGCGTGTCCGCCCGCCATGGCCAATATTGAGATGTGTGTCGTGAAGGATGTCAAACAGCTCTTCCTTGTGTACATAATACCGTATTCGATCTCGTTCTCTGTGAGTAGCCTCTATGAGTTTCTCTGTGCCTTCTACAGAAATCACATCATATTTTGCTGCACGGCGATAATCACGTGATGACTTCTTCCCCTTCTCCTTAGCTTCTTTGACTTCCTTGATTGTTTGAAAGTACTTTTCTTTGGAAAATACCTTGCTGTTGTAACTTTTGCTTTCTACCAACTTGGTCACACTGGTGAGAAACTTTTCTCTCATGGTACTTATCTCCGTTTCTGTTTCACTTGGATTTGAAATACCAGGGGGATCATTTTCAGCTCTCTGTGGTGTCATGGAGAATTGTAAGAAGTCTCCTAGAGAGATGGAGAAAGAAGCGAACAAAGTTGAATTTGATGATATGCCACCTGGAAGACTTTCCCGCCAAAGTTCCTCATAATTCTTTCATCTGATTTTTGAAGATATGGAAGAAAGATACTAGAGTGCTGGTATAAAGCAGTAACAGAATAACAATACCCAGAAAGCCCACTAGGGCCATTCAAAACAAGAGCATGTCAACAGAATTTTATTTATTTTTTAAAAATTCAATGTATTTTATTTTGGCTGCATCTTAGTTGCTGCATGCAGGATCTTTAATAGTGGCAAATAGGATCTAGTTCCCTGACCAAGGATTGAACCTAGACTCCCCTATATTGGAAGTACAGAGTCTTGGCCACCAGATCACCAGGGAAGTCCCAAGAGAACTTTAAATCTGCAAGATATATATGCAAACATATAGTAATTTTAGAAAAACTTTTTTCTTTAAATTTTTGTCCTCAGGTCACAGTTTACAGGGGATCTTAGTTCTCTGATCAGGGATGGAAACTGGACCCCCTGCAGTAGAAGCACAAAGTCTTAACCACTGGAACTCCAGGGAAGTCCTGGGATTTTTTTAAATGACGACTTTTCCCTGTCAGTTGTACACATGGTTAGTAAATGAAGACTGAGTCCTTACCCTGAGGGAACAAGTTCTCGTAACTGTTCAGCATTATGCCTCTGCTGCAGTCCTTCTGAGGGCTTCCTAATACTTCCAGTCTTTGGTCAGATCCTCAAATGTTGCTGCCTCCCCAAACAACATCATCTACTGCAAACGGGGACTGCTGTGCCTTGAGGCCTGAGCTGAGGAGCAGCTGCAGCAGAACTGGGGAAGAGACCATGGAGGTTCTGGGAAAAAAGGCATGCTCACATGCATGACTGAATGTAAGCATGTGAGTATCCCACAGAAGAAAAGGTAACAGGGTAGAGGAAAGGTCTCACATTCAGTAAGACGAATCCAGCTTCACAGTGAGGAAGAGGGGTTTTGTCCTCTTGCGGGGGCTGCAGGCCTGGCCTGTCTTGATACTGCCTGAGCTGGAGCTCACATATTTTTTTCCCAGAATGAAGCCGAGTGTCCAGCTGAACTTGAGCACTCCAAGGTTGGGAGACACTTCCAGGTACAGGTTTGATGGTTCTGAATAGAGGCAGCAGGGCCTGTTTTCAAAAATGGACAAATTACACCTGGGGATAGAGAGTTGTATTAGGAGATTATCATGCCAAAGAGATACCCCAAATGGGATCCACATGCCACCAAGACTGGAGAATTCCTCTGGAAAAGAACTTGATACTCGGGTGTCTAAACCGAGGTTCCTTAGGACAACTCCAGGATATAGGATGTGATGAGGCCGGGGAAGCCTTCATATGATGATCACAGGAATTCCAACAATCTTACGAAAACAAGATCCCCGAGATGCCAGCCATCAATTGAAAAGTTGAGGGTCAGGGCAGAATCCTAAGAAGCAGAGAAAGATGGAAACATTTAAAACCCCTGAGCAAGAGTTTCAGTTAGGCAAAGCTTGATTCCAGGTTCTGCATGTCCTCCACTAAAGAGACTTCGGATTTCCTTGCTTGGCATCATCAGTTAAATACGTGACATTCCTGATTCTTAAGACACTTCTGACGTTGAAACTGCTGACTTAATGACAATTTTCTTTTCACAGGGAAAACAGAGACCCTACATTAAATGAACACATCCAGATTTTTCAAATGGGAAAAATATGCATTTTAGAATCAAAGAAACAGAATGTTTGTAAAATACTCTTTAAGCCTGAGCTCCACATTCTCAATGCAAATGGACATTTTAATGGCTCTGAAAAGTCCTTCAGTTGAAAAAAAGGTTTGATTTAGTCCCATATAATCACTGACATGGGGCTTTGCTTCCCAAGGATTATGTATTATCATTCTACAGTCCTTAGAAGACACTTGAAACCACAAGAGGGTCAATGCAAACCAGGAAGAACTTCTAGACTACTCGCTGAAACCAGCTTCTCTCAGAAACTGGCTGCTCTGGCTGCTATTTGAGGCCCTTAGGGAACTACACAGGAAGGAAAAGTCTCATCTCCATCCTATAAAAGAATGAAGACAGGCTGGAAATAATTTATAATCAAAGGTGGAAAAATCTCAGTCTTTAACATGCAAAATGGTCCTTACCCAATCCCATGAAATTCTACAGCCCAAGAGTCACATTTGGCTAATAGACATATTTCAGTTAGCCTACCCAGTGTTTGTTTTTTTTAAATTGTATGAGTTACCTATATTTACAGACTGGGGAGTTCATTTAAAAATCTAGATCTCTAGCTTTCTTGAAAAAATGGTATGATCCGGTCACACCGGGAGCTGTTTGGCTTGGCAACATCTGTCTTGAGTGGAGAGGCAGTAGCTCCTTTTGGACAGTCCACACTCTCTGGCTTCCCACAGTCTCTAAGCCAGCTACTAACTTTGTCACCTTAACTGCCCACCCCTGTAGTTAACTGAGTTTTCAACACCAGTTCTAAAGCAGAATGAAAAAAATTAGGCCCCAAAGAAAGGCGGCCAGCTTCCTGGTGTGATCTGTTCTGGTCAGGTAACTGACAAATGAGCTTGTTCACATAAAACTGGAAAGATCCTCCTTCCTCACTCACCTGTGAGTCTTTGCTTTGGCTGCCCCCAACCTGGAATGTTCTTCCACTGATCTTCCAAATCACACCCAGCTCAGGTCAGCATTCTTCCTGATGCACTCTGATTGCCATCTGTCTGTCCCGCCTCTGAACAGCCAGCACCACTCACTGGAGCGCTTTGCCTTTTTAGTCAACTGGTTCAGGTGTACACAACTTAGAAGACAGAGGCTAGGGCTTCTATCTCGCTGTATCCCCTCAGAGGGCCCACGAATACAGAGCTGACACAAAAGATGTTCAAAGAATATGTCAAACAGTTGGCTTACAGGACAGTAGAGAGACAGTGCAGAGGTATGGTTGAGTCTAGGCTTGGGAAGTGGATTTCTGACTCATCACTTATTGAATACGCGGAGCTAAGTTACTGAGGCTTCAGCTTCTACAACAATAGAATGGGGAGAATGCTAGTCTACATCACTACAATTGTGATAATGCAGGTAAAGCACAGTGCCCCGCACCTTAAACAAAACAACTTCCCGCTTATTCCTGAAGACCTGGCTCGGGCATCAGGTCCTTTGTGCGGTCCTGCGTCCCAAGGTCTCCGTAACACCTCGCCCCGTTCGTTGCCCGCGGGTTCGTCTCGGCAGTCGGGATCCGCCTACTCCCCCGATTGAATGAAAGAGCCAGGCCGGGGGAGGAGAGACCGATCTAGGGATTTTTGAGAGAGGGAGGCCCGGAAGAAAGAGATGAACCAGGAGCACAGGGTCGCGAGCCGCCCCAGCCCCATACCGCTCCCCTGGCGCCGTCCGGGCCCCTCCCGCCCACGAGCGCCAGCGGCTCCGGCCGACTGACGCGCCGGAAACGGCTCCCCGCCGACCGGAAGCCCCGCCCCTCCCGAGGGAGCGCTGAAAGATTCAGTGGCGGGCCAGTCTCGGTTGAGACACGGTCAGGTTCCTGAGGTGAAATCTGGGGACGGGCGAGGCGCGACCTTGGCTAAGGCAAACACCGACTTGGGTATTGGTCATCTGTTTCCCTACGTTGTTATTAAGGCTCCAAGATAAATAAATGCTCGCCTCCAGCATGGAAAGTACGTTTATATGCTTAGTCTAAAGTGAGGAAGGGTGGCGGCACAAGTGTTGCCAACAACTAATCCTGCACTGCATCACTTCCTCCTCTCGGAGAAACTGCTTTTTAGGTGAGTACTTTTTGCTTCAGATTTTAAGCTAAAGATTTCTTTTGGCCTGACACCACTCACTCAACATCAGTGCAGAAAAAAAGGTGGTAAAAGGAGCCCTCAGGTTATTTCGTTGCATCACTAAAGTGCTGCTTTCCGCTATTAAAAAAACAAAATCACTATATTAGTACAATATTATTAGATGCTCAAAGTTGGTTAAAAAGCCAGCTTTTTCCAAACGGTACTTAGTGGAATCAAGCCATATGATAAGGATGGTGTGACCCTAGACAGCTAACATCACCAGAACTTCCTTGAAAACTAACTAGGCCTTGTCCCAAAGCACCACACATAAACTCTTCATTTTAACAGTTTTTAATGAAAGCTGTAGACAAGATGACTTTATTCCTGCATCTTCTCAATTGTTTCTTCCTTATATTTGCCCTTTTCTTTTCCTACTTGGCGAGATTTGGCTTTACGTTCGAGGATCTTTTTGCGGTCTTTGTCCAGTTTTAGTCTGGTGATAACCACCTGCAGACAAATGAGAAAAAAAAAATTTCTAAGCTTTAAACAATCACTAATATAGAACACATGGGAAGGTCCAACATTCAGTTCCCCACTTGTGGGATTGCTTAAGTGCTAGAAATGATTCTTTACCCCCAAACAAACCTGACTTAAATGTTCACTAATGCTCAGCCCACAAAGGAAAAGGCAGTGTGGCACTGGTGGTTCTTCTCACATCTGTGATAATAATCAGCTGCTTCTACTGCAATATATTTCAACAATTCCACTCCTCTCACCCCAGTTTTATAAGCTAACTAAGTCATACACATTTTTATTTCCACAGTATCTTTAGTCCCGTTAAGTTTGGAAATTAAATGCAGCCTTCACATGTTTCAACCAGCAAAACTTTTAGGAAATCATAGAACAGACCTTATTCCAACAGATTTGTCACTAAAGATATCCAGATTATGACAGATTTTAGTGTTAGGAAGGAAGAAGATAGCGGTGAACAAGGTCTGGGGATTCAGCATAGTGACCAAAGGACAATCTCCACTACCATGGAGGTTATATTTAATGAGATGAAATGCTGGAGGTCCCATCACTTCATGGCAAATAGATGGGGAAACAGTGGCTAACTTTATTTTTCTGGGCTCCAAAATCACTGCAGATGCTGATTGCAGCTATGAAATTAAAAGACGCTTACTCCTTGGAAGGAAAGTTATGACCAATCTAGACAGCATATTAAAGAGCAGGGACATCACTTTGTCAACAAAGGTCCGTCTAGTCAAGGCTATGGTTTTCCCAGTGGTCATGTATGGATGTGAGAGTTGGACGGTGAAGAAAGCTGAGCGCCGAAGAATTGATGCTTTTGAACTGTGGTGTTGGAGAAGACTCTTGAGAGTCCCTGGGACTGCAAGGAGATCTAACTAGTCCATCCTAAAGGAGATCAGTCCTGGGTGTTCATTGGAAGGACTGATGTTGAAGCTGAAACTCCAATACTTTGGCCACCTGATGTGAAGAGCTGACTCATTTGAAAAGACCCTGATGCTGGGAAAGATTGAGGGCAGGAGAAGGGGACGAGAGGATGAGATGGTTGGATGGTATCACCAACTCAATGGACATGGGTTTGGGTGGACTCCGGGAGTTGGTGAAGAACAGGGAGGCCTGGCATGCTGCGGTTCATGGGGTCGCAAAGAGTCGGACACGACTGAGCTACTGAACTGAATGCTGGAGGAAAGGGGTTAAATTGTTATCGATGTCAGGCAGGCCCCAAGTAAAGGGGCCTGAGGAGAAGGCAGGAGGGTTTCGAAGAGAACAGCAAACATTCAAGTCCAGAGGCAGGAGAACTTCCAAGTTTAACAGGTGTTTCTCAGGTCTGAGTGTGTCTGAAGGGCTTCTTAAAATGGACCCCTTGTTCCCACCCCAAAATTCTGCTTCAGTAGACCTGGGAATAGAATATACAATTCTGTGAAGCTGCCAGGTGGATGCTGTCAACCAGCACACAGAGTAGCATAGTTACAGGAACAGCAAAGAGGCCAGCAGACTAGAACATGGAGAGTGAAATCATCAAGAAGTAGCTGCTGAGTGAAGTAGCTGCGCTAGGTCTAGTTGTGGTGTGTGGTATCTAGTTCCCTAACCAGGGAATGAACTCGTGCCCCCTGCACTGGAAGCACAGACTCTTAGCCACTGGACCACCAGGGAAGTCCCTGGAGATGAGCCTTGTAGGCCACTCTGATGGTTAACAAGCAGACAGGATTCTGGATATAATGTGACAGTGGTCAACAATCAATTAATGACATGCTGGCCTAAGCAGTTGAGGAGGACAGAGCTGTCACACACAGTATTGGTAGCAGACTACCAAGAGCAAGAGGGTTCAAGAATAAAACAAGCCAGTAGTTTAAACATGTTGGGTTTGAGATATTGATTAGATATCCAAGTTGAAATGCAAAATTGTCAACTGGATATTGAGGTGTGTTTGGAATAAGAGATGAAGGTAAGTCAAAGAGGGAGATCAACGGTACCAAAAGCTGCATTACGTTCAGAAAACACTAAGAATCAGTCACTGTATTGGTGACCTTGACAGTGGCTGATCCAGTCCTGGGGCAAAACTAAGATTGTAGTAGAGTGGGAAAGCCCTTGCTCTTAGGAGATGCACTCTGTCATGATGCTTGTAATCCACTGGAGGGGTAGGGAAAAAGGGAAAGAAAATGGTAGCTGTGAATTCTAGGTGAAAGATAATGCAACAGATGTATTAGTCTTTCGACTTTTGTGTAGGCTGAAGATTAGATTTATGGTGCCAACTCAAGATCTTAAAAAACCAACACCTCAGTATTTGAACAGGCACCAAGTGCATTTATTACCTTTTAAGAGACAGCAGTATTGGAGAATTCACACTGAAGTCAAGACAGGAGAATTAGACCGTATCTTCTATCAATGAACCTAGGCTCTGAGCTCTAGATCTGCAAATGGCTTAAGACCTACTTTCCTTACAGCTTACTCAATTCTGTTTAATACACAGGGTATGGCCTCCGTAGCATCTAAAAATTACTCTATTTCCTAGATTTTAAGATCTATTCATTGTTAGACTGATCAGTCAGCTTACCAATACTTTTTAAGGAAAAGGTACATTACATACACATACATACAGGATAACTGTTAGAAACACCTTGATTTTAGAAAAAGAGAGTACTGGCTGTAAGATTTCCAGAACACCTAAAATCTATTTTTGTAAACAAGCAGTCACATTTGTCAGCGATTGCTGTAATTTCTTTCCCCCATCTCAAGCATTCTCAAAAACACCCACCTTGCTGGGGTGAATGCCCACGTGGACAGTTGTGCCATTAGCCTTCTCCCGCTGTACTCGTTCAATGTAGATGACGTATTTCTTCCTGTAAACCTGGACTACTTTGCCAATTTGCTGCCCTTTGTAGTGCCCTCGTACAACCTAAATGCAAATTCAAAAGTAACATATATGCAGATGAACATTAAACTTGTAAACCAGTGAATCTATGAATCAGGTAAACCTCATTCCCCCTATCAAATACATATACAGGACCTTCCAATTTTGAAAGACCTAACGGTCAATGGAAATGTGCCAGTAATTCTCGCTCTGGCTTCAACTAACCTGCAAGTAAACTATGCCCCATATAAATCTACAGTGATGGACAGTGCATCTCTACAGCTGATGGGCCACCAGCAGTGGTGGGCTTGTTTCAGGGTTAAAAATGAGCAACAAGCCCACCTTGTTTTTTTGTACCACGTTGACAAGGAAATTGTCACTTCAAAGGGAACAGGCCACAAATATTCACAACCTACTAAAAGGTCCAACCAAGTGTCAGAGCATGGGCAGCAGCTAATGCTTCAGGAACAGGCCAATTCTCTCCCAAAGGTGAACGAACATCACATCATTCTCCCCCTTCGAGTTCCAATGATCCTCAGCCAGCCAGTGTTTCTGAATAGATGCTTCTTCCCAATCACAGACTTTCTCAGATTAAAATATCTTGGAAGCAGAAGATGGCCTCTCAAATCTACCAGCAATTTTAACACCAGCACAGGAGCAAAAAACGGCTGTTCACCTCATGAATTGTTGGTAACATGGAAGCTGCTTAAGAGATGGCTTGAAATCTTTTATTAATCACTAGCTGCAGGTTACAGCTAGAATTTATGGAAGCTTTCACTTAACCCATGCCCCCTGCATTAGGAGCGCAGTCTTAACACCCAGACCGCTAGTTCCCCTGGAACTTGTGTATCTGAAGTTTGATTTAGACACGGAAATTGTTTACTGGTTCTCAAATGCCTCTCTAACGACCAAACATACCCAGAAAAAGATAATCCCAAGCCAATGTTCTGGTTCTAAACCAGCTTTCTTCTGTTTTATCATGACTGCATCTTATGCTTGGGACAACAGATTTTCACCAAAGAGTAACGGTGAAAAAAGCAGTTTACGTTTCAACCCACCGTCTGTTAATAAAGTGCAGGATATTTGACAAGATGACCTGAACACAGGCACATTACCTGAACTTCATCATCCTTTCGGATGGGCATGGATCGAACGTTGTACTTCTGTCTTAGCTCTTTAGAAAGAGGAGAAGACATAATTTTCCTGCGAATGTGGGAAGGCGCATTGAAATGCCTTTTTCGATTCTTGCTTCGGTCAGAAGTCACAAAGGGATTGAACTTCATTTTGGCTAAATAAAAAGTTAAAAGGTGTAAACCCTTAAAGGACCAAAATCTCACTCAGTTTACAAACAAGCACCTGCAACAATTTCATCTTGAAAGTTTATAATGCTCACAAAAGCTGTCACATTAACTTCATCAAAACCTGCTTGAGCTGAATTGCTTTACTGGGATTTTTTAAATTATTTAATTACAGAATAGAAGAACTTCCCATAGCCAGCAGACCTATTGGAATTAATCGTTTTGTTTACACTCTCAAACTCCATGTGTTAATCGCTCAGTCGTGTCCGACTCTTTGCCACCCCACGGACTGTAGCCCGCCAGGCTCAGCTGTCCATGGAATTCTTCTAGGCAAGAACACTGTAGTGCCTTAACCAGACATTCCCTTCTTCAGATCTTCCCGACCCTGGGGTCGAACCCGGTCTCCGGCATTGCAGGCGGATTCTTCACCGTCTGAGCCACCAGGGAAACCCAAACTCCATAATTATCGTGTAAGGAAGCTAAGACAGTGCTTATATTTCTGTTCATTAGGGTAAAGGAGACTTCACAACTCAATTCAAACGTATTACCACGTTTTAGAAAAATCAATCAACGTTAATCTACGGAACGGATCCTGAACAGATTAAGTCTCCTCCCAAATAAATGAAATCAGGCCCTATATCCCAAACCTGGAAAACGCACAGAACTCGGGTCCAAAAAGTCTTCCAACGGACGTGCGAGGCCTGAAAGTTTTACCAAGAAACTACCCGAGACGACCCTTTAGGAAACTACTCTGCTCAGACTAGACACCATCGCCACAGGCTCTCTCCCCTTCAGCTCCCGTTCCCAAGTCTCAAAATCCTCTTTCCTCCTCCTTCCTCCGGCCCGGCGGCCCTTGAGTTTAGGAGAAAAGCCAAGACCATCCTGGCCCCTCTCCCTAGCTGCTACTCGGCCGCCAGAACAGTACTGGGGCACTCCGGGTCGAAAACTATAGTGCCCGTGAACAGATGGTTGCGGATTATACCCTTTGTCCCGGGGAACTCTTACCCGCTGGAGCTACAGCGATGGCCACAGAAGGGAAGAGATCTGCAGGCTGCTTCCGGTTCTGTAAGTTTCCGCAAGATCTCGCGAGATCGATGTTTCTTGAGCAAGAGAGGCGCGGAGTTTGAACGCGGAGAGGAAACTGGGAAGACGTCGATGACTAGTGCCGTCTCGTGGCTCGGAGGGGAACTGCGAGACTGCAAAACTTCTCTCCAGGTCCTGGAGCCTCTGGTGGGAGTCCTGGATTCTGCAGCCTCGTCCTCTGGGAATGGTAGTTCCCGGGCGAGTGGTGGGGGCTGTTCGGGGTCTTGCTGTCCTGGAGGGTGTTGAGGAAGCGAGCGGCCCCAGGGACCTGTGTCCCTTCACTCCCTAACACCAGGCGGGAGGGTCCATTAACCAGGAAACGGCGGGTCCTATATTTGACCGCCAGGTGGCGCTGGGGCTCCAGCTAGCTGGTCACCTCGGCTACCTGGACATCCCGGGCAAAGGCCGTGGGCCTGTCGAGTATTCGTGTCGCGTAACCAGCTCCAGCCCAGCGCGTGCTGTCACTTAAACACAGCCGAATGTGCGGACTCTTTCACGGGGCCCTCCAGAGATTCGGCTCCTGCCAGCGACGGGCATTCGAGGACTTGGGCCGCGAGTCCGTCCCCCCAACCCCGGGAAAATAGGACTGAATTCGGGTTTCTAACGCGCTCCCAGGTGATGCCGGGGGTGCTGGTCCGAAACCACACCTTGAAGGAGCGTGGCGTGAGGAAACCTCTTCACGCTGAGAGCTGTGCCCTTTTCCTCATTTTACCGCTTGCTTTCATTCAGTTCAGGATCTGATGGAAGCAGGGCTAAGGCGTGCGCTCCCTTGCAAAAAGATTGCAGTGCAGGGTGAACTCCCGCCGCGCGTCCGGCCGCGCACCTGGTAAGGGACCGGTTTCTGTTGAATGAATAATACAGGTGTCATAGGAGGGGAAGACACGCGTTTCATGATGCTTAAGACTTAGTGAGTTTGCAGAGTCCTAGGGGCACTCACTGCATTTTTAACTCCTTTAATCCACCAAAGAGCCTTGTAATCCTGGTATCGTTATTCCATATCTTAGATGGGGACACTGAGCCACAGAGAAGTGAGAAGAGCTCCTGCAAGGTTATACAGAACCCATAGGTTATAGACAAACCCCTGCAGGCTGGTTCCCAGCTCTTTCTGGTAATTCCCTAAGCGGGCCTGATTTGTAAGAACCCACTGGGTCATGTCAGAGTGAGAAATCATATCCTTGAGGGCCCACAGTGGAGTCAGTCAAGACTGTGTGGTGTTTTTTTTTTTTTTTTTTTTTTAATTTTATTTTTGGCTACACCTGCTGCATCTGGGATCTTAGTTCCCTGACCAGGGATAGAACCTTCGCTCCCTGCAGTGGAAGCTCAGAGTCTTAACCACTGGACCACCAGGGAAGTCCCAAGAACATGTGCTTTCATGATTTGAAAATAGTTTTGTTCTTAAATATGCTGTGAAGATACAGTCCAGGATTTTATTTGTAATTCAAAAATTTAGGGAGAGCAGAATTCCTCTGCTGCAATTCTTTTCAACAAATGTTCATGGAACATCTTTTAAGGGGCCAGCCTAGAGTTGCACACTGGAGTCGCAAAATGAAATTAGTCAAAGTTTCTGCCTGCAGGAAGCTCACTGTCTAAGAGGAGAGATAAACAAGGAAATCAACCACCACAGAAGCTCACAAAAGTGCTCACTGAGCCCAACTGCCCTTAGGTGCTTCTGTGCTTGGAGAACAGAAGAGGACTCGGGGGCCAGGGAAGAACTAGGGTGAAGTCACCCTTGACTGACTTTTGAAGAATGTTACAGTTAACTCCTCCTGTTGATGTATGGCAGAAACCAACACAACATTGTAAAGCAATTACCCTCCAACTAAAAATAGATAAATTAAAAAAAAATTAGCTCCTGGAGGCATTGGGAATAGCTTGAGGGAAGGCGTGGAGCATGAAGTCCATGACACAGTGTCTCTAGGAGCCAGGTCCTTGTGGCTGGCATGAGAGGCATTCAGACAGGAGCCCATGGGATTCTGGGGTTGAGCTGACTTTGAGTTGCATGTGGATAGTCATGGGAGCCTCTGAAGGCTCCTGCCTTCCTACTTGCCTTCCTTTCTGGTCTCTTCTGTCTTACCCCCTTCTCTCTCTTCTTATCTTTTCTTCAGGTCTTGCCATCATCTTCCTCTCTTCCCACCAAGGTCTTATCTGTTTCTTCAGCCTCCCCATCATTTTTCGCTGTCACCCAACTCTCTCGGGCCTCTTCACCTCTTTCTCTCCATGCAACACAGTCCTCGTAATTAAACTTCAGCCCACCACATGGGAGCATAATCACTTTATACAGTATGAAGATGGATGGAAATTGTATCCACAGAGGGAGATGACTGCTAGCCTAGTTGTAGTCTGCTTATCTTCATAAGTGTCTGTTGGGTGTCATGGCTCCACCCCACTTAATCCTCTGGGCCACCTCGCCTGGCTGCCCTCTCTCTCTCACGTTCTTACGTGAGTCCTTTTGTTGTTGTTGAGCCTTAACCACTGGAATGCCAAGGAAGTCCCCACATGAGTCTTTTTTCTTTTTTTAAGAGCAATTTATTTATTTATGGCTATGCTGGGTCTTCATTGGGGCATGTGGGCTTTTTCTAGTTGTGGCAAGTGGGGCAACTCTTCCTTGCAGCGCACAGGCTTTTCACTGTGTTAGCTTCTCTTGTTGAGAAGCACAGGCTCTAGGCACATGGTTTTCACTAATTATAGCTCTCAGGCTCAGTAGTTGTGGCACGTGGTCTTAGTTGCTCTGCTGCCTGTGGGATCTTCCTGGAGCAGGGATTGAACCCTTGTCCCCTGCATTGGCAAGTGGGTTCTTGACCATTGTGCCACCAGGAAGTCCCCCATATGAGTCCTTTTAAACTGACTCCTTAGGGTCATCCTGAGAATGGTCTTTGAGTAGCCCTAAGACACTAAAGCAGATATTATCCAGGTTTCATGCCTGCATCCCTGGACTAAACTTTTTTTCTGGACACCAGGCCATCATGTTTATCTGTTCACTGGTTCATTTGTTTATCCATTCACTTATGCATGCTTCAAATATTTATCCAGTTTTGACTCTTTGCTAACTGCTGTGCCAGACACTTGTATGATCTTATCAATATCAGTGAGATCTAGCTTCTCCTCAAGGAGCAGGCCATCTAGAAGAAGGAGACGGACTTGTAATCAAGTGTCTAGGGAGGATGATGGGATGCGGGGGAGGGCGTGGTGTGCGACACAGTGGAGAAGCAGAGAATTCATTACATATCGTGTGATGTGGCAAAAAAAAAAAAATGGTGGGACCCAGAGAAACGCATAGGAACTTAGGAACGCTGACAATATTAAACTTTTTACCTTCCTTCCTGGGGTGCCTGTTAAGCCTAAGATGTCACACCTGGGACCAGACAAACCAGCCCCTCGGAGCCGGTCGCTGACACTCTGGAACCACAGAACAAGCAGTCTGGCAGCTCTCAAACCTTCTTGGGGCCTGCTCCTCACTCACCAGGGAACAGGTGTGTACACTGAAGATATCTTTAGCTTCTAATATAATTTTTCAATTTAATGTTTGAATAACCCATACATTTACTTGGCTCAGATATCCAAAAATGCCAAAGGTGAAGAGAGAAGTTCCTTTCCCATTCCATCATTTTCTCATCCCCATCCACAACTGATCACTCTTTTTAGTTTTTTTCAAATCTTCCCAGATGCTTTATGCACAAATAAGCAAATCGGAAAGTAAATTCTTTTTTTATTCTTTCAGCTGCGCCCCACAGCATGTGGGATCTTAGTTTCCTGACCAGGGATGGAACCTGGGCCTCCTGCATTGGGGCGGGGGGCGGGGAGTCCTAATCACTGGACAGCCAGGGAAGTGCCCTGGAAAGTAAATTCTTATTCCCCCACTTTCGACACAAATTGTATAGTTGGACATACAGCGTTCCACACCTTGCCTTTGCCCATTGGCCATTCATTGGGGCTTGCAGACTTTCCGGGTGGGTTTTCAGGTCCATCATTGTTCTTTTCACAGCTGCGTGATATTCTCTGCATTGCTTGTAGGGTTTTCCCGATTCTTGGTTTTTAGGAACAATAGTGCAATTGTATAACATATGTTGATGCCCTAACATGCAAGCATATCTGTCAGATACAGTTTTAGAATTTCTGGGTGCAAGTGGACATTTTGATAATGTCAAATTTCCTTTCCTATTTTTTTTTCAATATTTATTTGGCTGCACTGAATCTTAGTAGGAACATGAAGGATCTTTAGTCTTCATTGAGGCGCGTGGGAACTATTTCTCTGACTAAGGATCGAACCCAGGCCCCCTCCATTGGGAGTCTTAACCACTGAACCATCAGGGAAGTTTCCTTCCTAGGGGTTTTATCAATATACCTTCCTACTGACCCCACCTGGGCTTCCCAAGTGGCACAGTGGTAAAGAATCTGCCTGCTGATGCGGAAGACACAGGTTTGATCCCTGGGTGGGGAAGATCCCCTGAAGTAGGAAATGACAACCCATTCCAGTATTCTTGCCTGGAAAATTCCATGGACAGAGGAGTCTGGTGGGCTACCAGGATCGCAAAGAGTCAGACATGACTGAGCATGCATGCACACAAGCACACCAGCCTCACCTCTGTCCCTCAGCTTTGGCAACAGAGTGGGTTTTGAAACTTTCAGAGTTTGACAATTGAATAGGTGAAAATTGAGCCAAGCAGAATTGTAATTTGCATTCCTTTCACAAATGTGGCTGAGTAAATGTTTAAGAGCCATTTGAATCTGAGTTTTTGGACCATTTTTTCCATCTAAAATGAACAATCCTAGAAGTCCAAGCTCAGCACTTTCCACATGTATCTGCAATTCGTCTTAAATCTTTGAGAAAATATAGACCTTTATTAAAAAAAAAAACAGCTCTTGACATTCTTTGCAAATGAAAGAAGTTCGATCTATAAGTCACCGTTGAACAGTATGAAAACACTAGAGGTATTTTGAAATTAACTTTCGGCAAATACAATAGAGTCTGCAAAGACTTAAAATCATGTCCCCAGAAATTCATGACACTGTTTAAAGCAGCCTGGCTGTGACTAAAATGGATTCACTAGAGTCTTTGTAAATTTAACACTTTATTTCCTATAATAAATATTTTCCCCATGAATTCACCTGTACTTCCCCCAATAGCACCTGCGTTCTCTTGGCTTGAAAATATCAGAAGGAAGCCCAGAGGTGTTTTAGATCAACACTCCCTGTGCCCTGACACCCCCTGCAGTGTGGACCCCCTCCCCTAACAGTCCCCAAATGACCACATTACGGACGGGCTTTTAGGAACTAGGTGAGCGGCAGGGTGGGCTTCCCAGGTGGCTCAGTGGTAAAGAGTCTTCCTGCCAATACTGTAGATTCAGGTTCGATTCCTGGGTCAGGAAGACTCCCTGGAGAAGCAAAAGGCAACCCACTCCAATATTCTTGCCTGGAGAATCCCATGGACAGAGGAGCCTGGTGGGCTACAGTCCATGGGGGTCGCAAAAGAGTTGGACACAACTGAGCCAGCAAACAATAACAGGAGGCAGGGCTCTATGTCTTTCCCCGCGTGGAGCAAGCTCTGCTGAGAGGGCATGTGTTGTGGAGGGCATGGCTGCTGGTACGCCTGGGCTGCGAAAAACCACCCATTCGAGGAAGCTTGAGGTTTTTGCTGTTTTTAACCCTAAAATTAAGATGATGGCCCATTGACTTGTGGGCCTTAATAAACAGGAAATAGCTGTTCCCAAATGGCTCACTCCCCAGATAAGGCCCAACCTGAGCCTTTTCTAGTGTCCTCCTCAAGGACCCCCAGCTCAGATGGTATCCCCAGGTGACGTGATCTTGGCCAGCGGCTGATAGCAGCTGGGTTCCGTGTTCGCTGAGATAGAAGCGTCCCTGCCAAGCAAAGCTGTTTTCCTCCCCACCCTTCCTCACCCAGCCCAGCCTGGGAATCCACCCCAGGAACTGGCCTGGCTGGTGTGGCCTCTAATGAGTGGTTGGTCACAGGCTGGGCGGGAGGCGGGAGCCCCCAGGGGCTCATGTGCCCACATAGTTCTCAGCTGACTCAGGTCCCAGCCACCAGGCAGCTCCTGCACTGCCCACCTGGCAGGCCATCCTTGAAAACCCCAGGACTCAAAATCTGGGCCATTGTTGAGCTGGGGGGGCTTGGGGAGCCCTCCAGCTCTGTTCGTGGGCCATTCTGCTGGCCTCCACCTCTCAGCAAACCCCTGATTCCCGACGTGGCCTCAGATCCCCTTTTCTGTCCCTTCTCCCAGGAATGCTGGGCTGCAGCCCCCGAGCTCAGCCTCTCCCTTAAGGAAGACCTTCCAGACTGGTGGTTCCAGGGGTAGGAAGGCACGCACCTAACTGTGGGGGTCAGGGACAGGGTGGGGGGATGGTGCTGAGACTCTGGGGAACACATGTACCTTGGTCCCTGTGCCACCCCATCCCTTCTGTTTGTTCCTGGGAGCACGCCAGGGACACTGGCCCGGAGTTCTGACCTGGAGGGGTCTCACCCGTGAGCCCCCTCCGGCAGGAGGTGCCCCCACTTGGAGTCCCACCTGGCCTTAGGTAGGTCACCTGGCAGATGGGGACACCCACAGGTGGGGCAGCTACCCATCCCACCCCCAACCTCGCTGAGTTCTAGCCTAGAGGAGGGACGCGTATCTGCTGAGGTGTACCCCCGGTGTAGTTTCTGAGGAGGGGTGTCCATCACACTTCCTCCCTGGCCTGGAACCTGGAGTTCCGCTGCCCCGCCCAAGCTCTTGCCTCAGAGGTCCTGCCTCTTGGTCCTTTCTGATCCCTGCTGGGAGCAAAAAGCCAGGTGATGCCAGTCAGCATCCCAACACCCCATCTCTGCCCTGGTCTGCCCCTGAGGCTTGGCTGGCCCAGGGCCGCACTGGGGCCCCTCCCAGGCCACGGCCAGCCTGGCTGTGCGAGCGGGCAGCTTCCAGCGGGGCTCTCTGACTGGTGCCCCCTCTCACGCCTGTTTCCTCACCAGCAGCACCCAGGGGAGGATGGCGGCCACCACGGCCACCACGGCGATGAGGGTGATGAGCAGCAGGGCCCGGGAACGGCAGCAGAAGGACCGGGTGGAGCTGGGCGTGGGGGAGGCCCCGGAGAGCTCTGCCAGGCTGCGCCGTGGCAGGACGCTGTCCTGCTCCCCAAGGGGCATCCCATGCCGGCTGATGATGAAGATCTGTGGCTCCTGGGGCAGGCCGGGCGGCGGGTCCAAGGGCAACTGGCCTCCATGGCCTGGGGACGATCTCCAGACCGGCTGGGAGAGGGCCAGGGGGTTGGCGTGGCCCAGGGCGTCCGGCAGTGGGGTGGGGGGCAGGCCCACGGGCACGGCCAGGATCTGGGAGCTCTTGTCCAGCTTGGCGGGCCAGCGGGAGCTCTTCCTGCTGAGGAAGGTGACGTAGCGGCAGATGGGGCAGACGATGGTCCTCTGGACCTGGCCATCCACGCGTGTGGACAGGAGGTACTTGACGAGGCAGTCATGGCAGAACACATGGCCACAGCTCAGTGTCCGGCTGGCGCCCTGCAGCTCTCGGAACTTCTCGTAGCACACGGGGCACTCGCTGCCCGAGCTGTCCTTGCTCTCGCCCTCAGACATGGCTGAGCAGGAGGGCAGGGCCCTGGCTGTGGGTGGGAAGGGTTGAGCATCAGCGCCTTTTCCAGCTTAGTTCTCCTGCCGGCCTCCCTGCTGCCCCTCTGCCTCCACTGCTGCCTCTCCTGCTGCTCCTCCTCAAGGGCCACCCCGAATCACACCAGGACCCTGGGGAGGAGATGAGAGGGCACTTCTGGAAGGGGAGTTGGGGGACTGACAAGCGGAGATCCCAGCCACCCCCCACTGGAAGGAGGTGTGCAGAGGCCAAGGTGTAGCCCCCTGATCCCTCACCACCACATGTGCATCGCCTGTGGTCACCCCTCCTCTCTCCCTGGTCCCAAGCCCCCAGTGGAGGCAGGAGGACCCATTCCCCAGGGGAGGCAGGTGGCTAAGCCAAGGTTCCCCCCACTCTGCCTGGTCCAGGCTCCAGTGGGGGCTGTGTGTTGTGCCCATTGTGGCTGTTCTCCAGAAAAGCCTCTGCTGCCACTCCATCTCCCTGCTCAGGTTGGCTGACCCATACAACTGTCCTCAGCCCCTGGCTCCCATCCCTCTGTGCTAAGCGTGGCTGGAAAGCAATGAGGGATCTGAGAATAAAACTCAAAACTTACACATCCAAATGCCGGCTGGCCAGCTGCGCAGTCACGTCAGGGAGCTGTGGGCTCCTTCCTCTGCCCAACACTGCTCAGTCATCCTTCAGATTCTTCTCGGCAGCTTGCCCAAGGTTGCAAGAGAACCTTCCGATCAACCTCTGTGAAGGCAGGTTTTCATCCTCCGAGGATACATCTGGTATTTGGAAATGGCCAAAGGTCACCTGGTGCCCAGTCTGGTAAGAGCAAATGAATGCCCAAGTGGCATGAGATTATTTTAAATCAAAGAGACAGAATCACCATGAAGTGACAGGTGGGTTTCAGATGTTATCTGAGAGCTAAAGAGAGGCTCCAAGGACACTCTTAGCAGTGGCAGTGTTTTTGGATTAAGTGCAGTTCCCCAAGGTGATGATCTGATGGGAAGCCCCTGTTTGGGTGTGTGACGCAGTGCCCGTGTTCTCATACTTCCACGCGTTCCCAGCATCGCAGCTGTGTCATCTAAGTTCATTTCCAACAGCCTGTTTATTTATTTATCTATTTATTGGCCTCACCAGGCAGCATGTGGGATCTTACTCCCCTGGCCAGGGGTGGAACCCATGTCCTTGCACTTGGAGTATGGAATCTTAACCACTGGATTGCCAGTGAAGTCCTAGAACAGCCTCCTTAGAAGGACCATGATCAAATGGTCACATGATCACATGGTCCTCCTGAAGGGTTACTGATGTGATATATTTTTCCATCAAAACACCCCTGGACACACTTGAGAGCTAGAATGGTGTGGGGCAGCCCCCAAACCCGAGAGATGACATTGTTGTTATTGTTTAGTCCCTCAGTCGTGTCTGACTCTTTTGTGACCCCACAGACTGTAGCTTGCCAGGCTCCTCTGTCCATGGGATCTTTCAGGCAAGAATACGGGAGTGGGTTGCCATTTCCTTCTCCAGGGGATCTTCCCGACCCAGGGATTGAGCCCACGTCTCCTGCATAGCAGGCGGATTCTTTACTGCTGAGCCACTGAGAGATGACATAGTGGGAACAAAACTAGTTAATGGAAAAGGACGGATGAGAATTGGTTCAATCACAGGTCTTTTGGATGCTCTCTTCCCTCTTAGCTTGGTTCCAAGCCCATTTTGCCAAGTTGAAAATATCCCATAACCAACAAAGAGCAAAAATATGTAGAGGTGGGGGTAGGGGACTGGGGACCCTGGTGGCAGCACCAAATTCTTTGCAGGTGTTTTCAAACCTTGATCTCCGAGGTGGTCAGTGTGGCCTCCAGGCCAGGGGAGGGGGTTCAAGTACTCAGACCCTGAAGCTGGCTTCAAATCCTTGATATGCCCACTACTGTCTGTATAACCTATCTGAGCCTCAGCTTCCCATCTCTAAGGTGGGGTTGATAATAATAGTACTGGCTTCTTCTCAGAGTTGTCCAGAGTGTTAAGTGAGGTGCCATTTGTTGTTCAGTCGCTAAGAAGTGTCTAACTCTTTGAGACCGCATGGACTGCAACACACCAGGCTTCCTGTCCTTCACTATCTCATGGCAAACTCATGCTCGTTGAATCAGTGAGGCCATCCAACCATCTCATTCTCTGTTGCCCCCTTCTCCTTCCCTGAATCTTTCCTAGCATCAGGGTCTTTTCCAGTGAGTCAGCTCTTGGCTACATCAGGTGGCCAAATATTAGAGCTTCAGCTTCAGCATCAGTTCTTCCAGTGAATACTCAGGGTTGATTTCCTTTAGGATTGACTGGTTTGATCTCCTTGCAGTCCAAGGGACTCTCAAGAGTCTTCTCCAACACCACAGTTCTAAAGCATCATTTCTTTGGTGCTAGATGTTGTCAGTCAGGCTCAATCCTTTCTCCTCCTAGCACTTGCCTTCCCTCTCCTCCCCAGATGTTTCTTATCATGTAGATGACTGAAAAAACTCATGCCCCTGACAAAGGGCAGCTCCCCTGGAGTTAGAATACCAACCAGAAAAGATGACAATGGAGTAGGTAAGTGATGGGCAATAGGTTATTAAGTTGGTGGTTCCAGTGTCTCAGACATTTTTGTTTCATAACATACTTGCAGCTATGGGGTTGCACAGAGTCGGACACGACTGAGGCGACTTAGCAGCAGCAGCAGCAGCAGCAGCAGCTATCTAAACAGAGGTTTTTCTCGGGATGACCTTGATTTTCTTAAGCTGACCAACTGCTAACATGTCCCCCTGTGTTTCATAACTCCCCGGAGGTGTATGGTGGCAATTCCATCCATCCACCCATCCATCCATCCATTCATTCATGTATCCAGTTATTCAACAATTATTTATTGAGTGTTGCTGCAGGCTAGGTATTGAGCCAGACATTGGAAATAAGTTGTGATTAAGAAAACCCTTCAAGGGTGTTCCCTGGTGGTTAGGATTGAATTCCGGGCTCTCACTGCCATGGGTTTGATTGCTGATCAGGGAACTGAGATCATGCAAGCGTGGCATGGGGGGAAAATGTCCTTCATGAAGCTTTTAGAGTCTAGTGGACATTTATAAATTTCTTGAAGAGAGATTTTTTTTTTAAAGGAGGAATGATGATAAATACCCTAAGTTGTTTGGATAACTGAGAAGTGAGATATCAAGATAGGCAAGAGAATAGAGCAGATAGATGCGAGAATGCTGGAGGGGAAAGGATGTTGGAGGTCATTTAGTAAAATCGAGTGTTATAGATGAAAAGACCTGAGTCCAGAGAAGGGAAGTGACTTGTCTGAGGTCACCTTGGGGAGGGGTTGGAGAGGGAGCTGGGAGGGGGGAGATATTCACTGATTTCCTAGATAGTGTAGAAAATATTTGAATCGGTTGATAGATTGGGTGAGTAGGTAGATATTAGCTGCGGCAGGAAGCACTGTCCTCCTTGGGTTGAGCAGGGGAGCAGAGAGAACTGAGTTTGAGAAAAAATAGGACGTGGGGGATGCAGATGACCTCCCAGGTCCCTGCTGATGGCCTCCTGTGCAGTCCCTTCCCATCCTGTGCTTCGGGAGAGCCTTGTCCTTCACGTCTGGGCAAGGCCACCCATCCTCCATCCCTGCCTTCTCGCCTCCCATGCTCAGTCCCTCCCTTTCTCTTCATACCATTTCATTCTCCATCCTTGAGTTCTTCTTCCAAACCTGACTCTGTCTCAGGTGCTGGGGAGAGGACAGCAGAAGAAATCTGAGGAACACGCTCTGACTGGGGCACAGACTAGCTAAATGAAAGGGAAGACATTATATCCAAAGGCATCCCCGTTGGTGCTTCAGGAAATTTTGGGAAGAGGAGGGCTGGAAGGTCTTCCTAGGTGAGGTGGGACCAGTGTTGAGCTAATAATGAATAATTACAACAGCGGCTATTTATTGAACAGTAATTATGTGCTTGGCATTCTGCATCCCTTCTTCATTTCATCGTCAACAGCTCCAGGAGATAGATATTATCTCTGTTTTACAGACAAGGGAACCAAGGCTTAAGTAACTTTGTTCAAAGCCAGGCTGCTAGGACTTCCCTAGTGGTTTAGTGGCTAGGACTCTGAGCCCCCAATGCAGCAGGGCTGGGTTCAACCCCTGCTCAGGGAACTAGATCCCTCATACTGTAACTGAGACCCAACGAAGCCAAATAAATAAGTATTAAAAAAAAAGAAGAAGAAGAAACAGTATACGGTGGGAATTAAAAAAAAAAGGTCTAGGGCAGATCCAGGATTCGAGGCCAGGTCAGCCTGGCTACCCAGGCCATACTGTGAACCACCCCCTCCACCTAGAATGTGCATCCATGGAGGGCGTTCCAGACCTCGACTGAAGGAGTAGGTGAAGAATTGAGAGCAAGATAGCATTACTAGGAGGTCCCAGCCCTCACGCCTCTACAGAAACACCGATTTAACAAACAACCAAGGACGAAAATGCCTCATGAAAACTCCAGAATCCAGCTGTATATGTTAAATATGTACATCTTGTTGGATGTCAATCATACCTCAATAAAGTTTTTTTTTTTTTTTCAAGAATAATGAGGAAACCTGTATGGGAAAGTGACCCCCCAAACTTCCCTCCTCAAAGTGACTGTAACTGGAGCTGCCTCTCCAGCTATGAGAGAGGCAGGGGGAGGGGGAGTGCCGGCCCAAGGGGAGCCGACCTCATGAAGCCCCAGTGCCTGGCTTCACCCACAGCAGCAGCCCACCCATCTTGAGGACTGGTAGGAGGTGTCACCAGCTCAGGTGACCCCCACCCCCCCAAACTTGGGACAGTGAGTCTATGAGGTGGGGTGACACTTGTGAGCACCTAAGTTTCCCTCCTGGGTTCCCAAGGCTTTATAGCTTCAGCTCTGATCACTTCTTCACCCCTGGACACCACACACACACACACACCCTGGCATCAGTGCAGAACTCCGCCAAGCTCCTTCCCCGCCCCCAGCCCAGCCCCCAGACTCACTTTGGCTGGGACCAGGGCGAGCAGCATCTGCCTCTCCGCCCGGGGCCTCCACGGAGCAGATCTGAGCCACCCAGAAGTGCTGGGCAGGCGGCACGTCCTCCTGCTGCTGTTACTGTGACAGCTGCCGCCGCTGAGGCATTTGCTAATGACTGAGCAGGTCTGGAGGCCAACGCGGGGAAGTGAATGTCGCCCAACCCGTTTGAGGCCAGGAGGCTTTGGCGTTGCCCAGGGGTTTGGCCCCTGTTGGAGTCAGGTGACCTTGATGAAGATGCTCAGAGAGAAGGGTTCCCCCGCCCAAGGAGGAGTCCAGGGATGGGCGCTGGAGACAAGCAGAGGGTCTCAGTATGGGGACAGTGACCCAGGACCCACCCCCGGAGATAAGTCTCCACGTCCCTGCAATAATGAGAAAGTCATACAGTCCTTCAGCCTCCAGGGTTCATTTTGGTGATCCTCCCCCTGCTTCCTGCTCCCCTGCCATGACAGGGCGAAGGGCTCAGATCAGCCTCAGTAACTCTTTGCCACCCAAAATCATACACAAATATTTGGGTGATGTGCTTATATACACTTTTCCTTCATCTCACACCTAGAGGGGCTCAGAGCTCCAAAGATCAAACACCACAGGGATAAAGAAGGAGGCAGAATAAAACCAATAACAGAGAACCGTTCCTGATACCATGTGAAACAGAAGTAAGTTTCAGAACAGTCTGTGTGACTCTATTTATGGAAATGATAATATATGATCATTTTTATAGAGAAAGAATCTGGAAGGAGACACATCCAACTTGTTAGTGGTTATCACTAGAGAAACTTTCCGACTCATACATGGCTGTGATCCTTGAATGTATATTTCTTTCATGATCAGAAAAAAAATAATCAAGAATAAGGCAGGAGTTGGGACTTCCCCGGTGGTCCAGTGGTTAAGAATCTGCCTTGAAATGCAGACTGGGGCTTCCCTGGCTGTCCAGTGGTTGGGACTCTGGGCTCTCACTGCCAAGGGCCCATTTTCAGCCTTTGGTGGGGGAACTAAGATGTCACGAGCTGTGCCGTGAGGCCAAGAAAAAAAGAGAAGATTATATTACTTACTCTATGGGATTGTGATGATGATTAAATAAATGGATACAAATAATGTCCCTGAACCTACAAAATGGGAGGAAATATTTGCAAATGCTATGACTGATAAGGGATTAATATCCGACATATGTAAATGGCTCATACAACCCAACATCACACACACACACACACACACAAACCTGATTAGAAAATGGGCAGAAGAACTGAATATTTTTCCAAAGAAGAAATGCAAGTTGGCCAACAGGCACACAAAAAGATGTTCAGCATCAATAATCATCAGGGAAATGCAAATCAAGTGTCTGCTCAGCCCATAGCAGGCTGCCCTGCTTGGCTCCAGGCAGCTCAGGGGCTATCTGGGGGTTTCAGTTCATTCCTGCCTCTGTGAGTTTCCTGGACTCACCACCTCCTGCCAGGCTGCCCACACCTCTATGGCCGATCCCCTGGCTCGCCTTCCATTCTTACATAGCCTGGGGCTGCTGGTACTCAGCGGAAACCTGGGGCCTTTGAACAGAAAACAGGCCCTGCCAGGGCACCCGGCTTGGAAGGTGGACAGGGGCTGCTTTCATTCCCAACTGTGGCCCTCAGCCCCCTCTGTCCAACCTACACTGCAGCAGCCACAGAGCATCTTCACAGGTGTTCCTCCTCATCCCTTCCCTCCCTCTAAAGACTCACCTCCCCACTGCCCTTGGTACAAGGCCCACCCTCCTCAGTCTGCACATGAGGCCCACACTGCCTTTCCCACATGGTTTCTGGGCAGCCCACTTACCCTGGGCCATTTCAAGCCATGCAGCATGGCCGCAGTCTGGCTTCTAGTTCAGATCCCTTGAGGCCTTGGGCTTCTGGGGCTCTGTGATTTTTTTTTTTCTGCTTTTTTTCTTTCCTGGCTGCAATGCCTTTCTTCCTCATCACTTCCCCGCTGGCATCTTTATCTTTTAAGACCTTGAAGGAGGGGTTCCTAACTCATCTCTGTTGACTGTAGCACAGGGTCTTGTGTCTGGCAATAGTGTTTAATAAGTCAGTGTTTGTGAAATGAATAAATCCAATCCAATAAATCTCAAGCCTAGCTTATGTGCATGTGTGTGGTGTGTGTGTGTGTGTGTGTGTGTGTGTGTGTGTGTGTGTGTGTGTGTGCCAGCACACGAGCGTGTGAAGTTTAGGCAATGAAGTCATTCTACCTTCTATTCTTTTTTTAAAACAATAGTTTTATACATTTATTGGCTGCACTGGATCTTCCTTGCTGCCTGGGCTTTTCTCTGGTCGCACAGAGTGGGGGCTGCTTTAGTTGCTGGGCTCGGGCTTCTTGTTGCTGTGGCTTCTCTTGTAGCAGAGCACAGGCTCTAGAGCACAGGTTCAACAGTTGTGGTGCACAGGCTTGGGCTTAGTAGTTCCATGGCATGTGGGATCTTCCTGGACTAGGGATCGAACCCGTATCTCCTGCATTGGCAGGCAGATTCTTTACCACTGAGCCACCAGGGAAGCCCCCACCTTCTATTCTAATGGCTTTTGGAATCCACACCAAAATTCTCCCCACCCCCTCAAGTCATAATAGATTGAGAACTTCCGGTCTGGCTGGAGATGGGAGGGTGGGCCCACCAATGGGTGAGAGCCTTACTTAGCCAATGTACCCCAATGTTGTCTTTGAAAGAGCCTGATCTCTGGCAGATTCTCCAGGAGGTGAGTCTGGGAAGGGGAGGGAAGATGGGCTAGGAAAGAAGGAGGGACAAGTGAAGGAATCTGAGGCTTTTAAAGAAGGAATCCCCTAGAGAAAACTTAATCTAATGGTTTGTCTTGGTAATTTTTGCCACATCAAAGTACTGCATGTACAACTGTTGATTTTTCTTAAAAGAAAAACAAAAATAACAACAAAAAATAGGAGCCATATTTTAAACATAAATATTTACTCTCACCTCATTCTGAGCATCCATACTGTGAAATTACAGGTCTGATGTTCTAATCGTATTTTTAATAAACAGCAGTATGAATATATACTAAGAAAAGATTCATTTGGGTACCACTGGAAGTGGTGGCGTGCACAGACCTCTGAACACGCTGATCTGAGACGTGCACGGACCTTTGCACACCCTGATCTGAAATGTGTGAGTAGGGATGACGACCCTGGGAGCTACAGAGGTTCAGGATGGTCTCAGGGCTGAAAGAGTCCACTTCAGGACTCTTGAAGGCTGAGCCCGAGGCTGGTTTCAGTGCTTAAGAGCCCACTGGCCGGGAAGCCACAGAGTGGGATCAACCAAAGGAATCCTGCGCAAAGGAGAAAACTAGCTTGGACTTGAGGATAAAACTGGGAAGGACCGACGGTGAGTCGAGGGTGCTGCGGGCTGAGGGAGGAGGCCGAGGAGAGCAGGGGTGGGGCACTGGGCGAACAGGAAGGCTGAGTCACGTCCCAGTCGCGTACGAGCCGGCGTGGATTGCGTCCTGCAGCTAACTCACCTGGGCTGCGTGCGCCCCCGCCCCATTCCCTGCACCGTCGTAAAGCGCCAACCACAGGGGCAGAGATGCTCTGGGACAGGTGGGGGAAGGGAAGCTAAAGAGCGGGGAAGCTCGGAGATTTGTTCGCCGGGCTGTTCGTGGAAGGGAAACTTCCTCGCACTTCCTGGGAGTGGTGGCGGCTGCAGGAGAAAGGCTGAAATCAGCCCTTTGTTGGAGGATTTTCTCAGCCTTCACTCTTCATCCGGAGTTGGATGCCTCTCTGACAGCTGAGAGTCCTCAGTGCTTGACACAGGTAAGGCCAGGGTCAGGGAGGAAAAAAATCAGAAATCAGGAGAGGGAAAAAAAAATTTTTTTTTTGTATTTTTTTTCTGATTATAAAAATAGTGCTTAGTGTTGAAAAAAAGTGGAAATTTCATAAAAGCACACATGAAAAGCATCAGCTTTCTGCCACCTCTACAGATAACTATTATAAATATTTTGATGTTTATTATTTCAGCTCCTATATATATTTAATATATATGTAGCTATGCTAAAAATAATTATGTATAATTATAGCATGTAATGATTTTAGAATAAGTGGAATCACACTGAATAAACACTTTTAGGACCTGATTTTTTCCAGCACCTGAAAACTGTATTTTCTTTTACATTCTTCTTTTTAATGGATTGTTGTTATTCAGTTGCTGAGTTGTATCCGACTCTTTTAGACCCCATGGACTGCAGCATACCAGGCTTCCCTGTCCTTCACTATCTCTTGGAGTTTGCTCAAAGTCATGTCCATTGAGTCGATGATATAGTCATTTATTTAATTAATGTATCTATTGATTGATATTTAGGTTTCCAATTTTACCCTATTATAAAATTTTCTGTAATAAGTGGTTTTTTTTAATTGCAAAATATTGGTTTTATTTCCTTTGTCAAACCTAAAAATAAACAGCCAGTTATATTGCTAGCAAAAAAAAAAAGGTTGTGTTTTTTTTTTCCGGAATAGTAGAGAAATTGCAATTTGGGGCAAGGAAGCTATAGCAAAAGTCATAGGCAAGTCCAACAAAGGTGAGGAATGTTACTTTGTAGAGCAAAAGGAGGCAGTTGGGAGGGGTTAATTTGAAGAAAGTCTATTGGGGGAAAAGGAGAGTTCAGGCTGGTGGGCACTTCCCATTGGCTGGGCTGGTTGCTGGGGTCTGTAATTGATGTGGAGTGGTAGCATGTGAGACTTCTCCCTTCTGGCCAGTAGCTTTTGGCCACACCACAGGGCATATAGGATCTTGGTTCCCTGATCAGGGATCCAACCCATGCCCCTTGTAGTGGAAGTGGGGAGTCTTAACCACTTGGACCACCAGGGAAGTCCCTCAGCTTCATTTTTATTTTTTTCAGCTTCATTTTAAATGGGGTTTCCTGGGAATTCCCTGGCAGTCCAAAGGTTAGGACCGGAGTTTTTGCTGCTGAGACCTTGCAGGCCAGCCAAAAAAAAAAAAAGAGATTTCCTTTCTTCTGTTTCACATTTTAAATAATTATTAGAAATGGAATTGAGGAGTCAAAGTATAATATAATTTCAAAGACATGGTAAAAATTGTCAAATTCCCTTTCACAAACTGTGCCAATTTAAACTTCCTCCAGTAGCATATGAAATTGCCTCTTGTCTCGCTCACCTTGCCGAGGTTTTATTATAAATTGGTCTTTACCCCACTCTCCCCAATACATTCAAGAAAGTAGATGGAGAACTAGAAACAATTTTTTTTAAAAGAACCAAGTAGAAATTCTAGAATTGAAAAATACAATTCCTTAAAAAAAAAAACACAACTCTATAGATGGGTTTAACAACAGGTTACTATTGTTGTTGATTATTTTTTGGCCACACTGTGTGGCTTGTGGGATCTTAATTCCCCGACCAGGGATTGAATCTGTGTCACAGCAGTGAAAGCGCTGAATCCCAACCACTAGACTGCCAGGGAATTTCCAGGTTAGATATACCAGAAGACAGGATTAGTAAACTGAAAGGTAAGTGGGCAGAAAATACTCAGTCTGAAGGATGGGACTGGGGTGGGGGGGGAGATGGAAAATACAGAAAAGAGCATAAGAGAATAAGGAATGTGATGTAAAAGTCTAAATACATTTAATTGGACTCATTTAAGGAGAGTGACTTGTTCAGAAGCAATAGATGAAGAATTATGGATCACAGATTTTACAATATTAGTGAAAGAATTAAACCACAGATTCAAGAAACTCTACAAATCTCCAGCAAAATAAATACCACCCCTCCAAAAAAAATCCCTACCTGACCACACTGTAGTAAAACTTCTGAAAACCAAAGTCGAAGATAATTTTGAAAAATTGTCTGAGAAGAAAAGACACATTACCTTCAGAGAAGCAAAATAATACATCTCATTTTCAAGATAAATGATGCAATCCAAGAGAGGGTAGATGTCAAGAATACATGTTATAATCTTTTAAGGACTGAAAGAAAATAGCTGCCAATCTAGAATTTTATTCAGAGAAAAATATTCTTAAAAAATGTAGGTAGAGGGACTTCCAGTGGTTAAGACTGTGCACTTCCAATGCAGGGGGCGGGGTTTGACCCCTGTTCAAGGGAACTAAGATCCTATATACAAGGTGGCTTGGCCAAAAAAAACCCAAAAAATGAAGGTTTATTTAGTCTAAATAAACAAATAAAACTACTAAATAATGTTATTTTTTATTTTTAATTTTTATTGGGGGTAGAGGACGTTCTTTAGGCAGAATGAAAATGATGCCGGTGGAAGCAAAATCATACAGGAATGAATGAATGCCAAGAGGTAAATGTGTGGTGAAAATACATGAATATTGATTGCATAAAATAAAAATAAAATCTTTAGAGTTTAAAAATTCATAAAAATTGAAATACTTGATAAAAATAGAAAGCAGGAGGAGGATAAATGGAGTTAAATTGTAATATTCTTGCATTATTCTGGGGGTGGGATTGCTTGATAACCATTAAAATGATAATAAAGCACTAAAAGATAAAAATAAGAGTATAATTAGGATAATGAAAAAAGCAATAATTTTAAAAATCTAATTCAAAAGAAGTAAGAAAGGTTTAAAATAGGGACATTTCTTAAAAATGTCTTTCACTAATGGTATTTCTTCCATTATGAGCTTACCTATATCTTTTGTATAATACTCTATTTAGATGTTTTCCTTCTGTGATTGATTTTAGATAGATATGCTGCTAAGTCGCTTCAGTCGTGTCCGACTCTGTGCAACCCCATAGACGGCAGCCCACCAGGCTCCCCCGTCCCTGGGATTCTCCAGGCAAGAACACTGGAGTGGGTTGCCATTTCCTTCTCCAATGCATTCAAGTGAAAAGTGAAAGTGAAGTTGCTCAGTCATGTCCAACTCTTTGCAACCCCATGGACTGCAGCCTACTAGGCTCCTCCGTCCATGGGAGTTTCCAGGCGAGAGTACTGGAGTGGGTTGCCATTGCCTTCTCCGCAATGACATGGGTTTGAGTAAACTCCAGGAGTTGGTGATGGACAGGGAGGCCTGGTGTGCTGTGGTCCATGGGGTCACAAAGAGTCAGACACGACTTAGCGACTGAACTGAACAATGCCTGAAATGAAGAGATTTTATACTGATCAAAAGGAAAACTGAGGTAACCATAAAAATCATCAAAAAATCTTCAACCACAAGTTCTCTTTTTCAAGTAATCCCTATTTTATTGTTACAATGACTATCGGGAAGTTACTTTAAATATAAACATTAGAGTAGGAAAAAAGCAATGTCTGTTTGTCTATCAGTAGATTTTAAGTGAAAAGTACACCAATACCTATGTAGTTATGATTAAACCAAATGTGAACAATAATAACACCTGTTACCCCAACAACTCCCCCACTCCCTTGCATCAATTTCCCCACGCCTATCAGCACACACACATGCTGTTAATTCTACCAACTTAAAAAACAAACACTCTTTTGATTCCATTCCCCCTTGTAGCTACGACCCCATTTCTTCCTTTCCCTTTAGAGCCAAACTCAAGACTTGCCCATACACTGCCTCCAATCTCTCTCTTCCGTTCTCCTTCACATCCACTTCACTCAGGCTTTATCCACCAATGATGCCACGTCACCAGCTCAGCAGATGATCAGTTCTCCTCTAATGTGATGTGTACCTGCATCCACCTTTTTTCACCTGGATCCAGGTCACCTTTCTCCTGGGTTTCTCCACCTCTTTGGTAGGGAAACCTCCTCATTCCTCAACCTCTAAACCTTAGAAACACCTAAGAGCTCCTTCCTCAGACCTTTTCTCTTTCTGCTCTGCACTCACTGCCTTTGTGAGCTCATCTGATCTCATGTTACAGAAAAATCCCAACGAACTTTTTGGCCAACTCAATACTATCCATATACTGATGAGTCTCCAATTTATACCTTCACCTTGACCTCTCCCCCGAATTCCACACGTCTGTATCTAACTGCTTACTTGACTCTCCACCTGGCTCCTGGCTATTTAAAAGCTCTCCCAAACTCACAAGCCCCAGACTGAGCTCCTCACGTGATCTCCTAATATCTGTTCCATTCACACTGGTCCCGTCCATTTCCTAGTTCCTCAGACCAAAGACATTCTTGACTTGACTCTCACCTCTGATATTCAGTTTATAACAAATCCTTATTGCCCCTACCTTTGAAACACTGATATATCTGGAACTTCTTTTCATCAACTCTACTGCAGCCACCCATTCTAAACCACTACCAACTCTCACCTGTCACAAACAGCATGGTCCACAGAACTTCCCGTTATTCTGAATGCACCGCTCTTCAGCTTGGAGTATAAATTACACACACAGGCACTAAGTCTTTTTCCAATAATGTGTAAACACATTAATAATTGAAATAACAATTTTAAAATGCTTTAATTTACAACGATGTTTATAAATATGGATGTCAAACAGCATAGAAACCTATTCCAAATTAAATAATTTTCCTGAACAAGTAGCTCTCACCAATTTATACAGAATGACCATTTGCTATGAATTCGTCATTAATTATATTTGAAGTTTTACCACCTCCAAATATTTAAATTATTTATATGATTTACTAATAATGACAAGCTGCCTAGTTATTAGCAAGAATTCAGTCAATTCTCTGTCATCACTTCCCAAGACAGTAAATAAACTGTATACAAATTTGAAAATCTGGAACATTTATGCAGGACAAAATAGAATCAACATTCCAGATACCAACTATAGGATTGTAGTTACTTACACTGTGCACTCCCAAAGTCTTCCAGACTGCGAAGCTGATCACACCGACCCCACACCAGGCATAAAGTGAGCCCCACCCCAGGGCTCCCAAGGCCAGGGAAGACCCGCTCTCTGGTAAGGCAGCTGTGGCCATACATCCCTTATTGAACCACTCAGATATAAACGTAGGTAAATAGAAATATGTCCATGTGAATGTCCATGTGAATATGTCCATGTGAATTCTTATACAGATCAGTTTTAAATCTTTATGCCTTGTTTGTAACTCTAAGGTCTTGGTTTCTCCACTTGCTTTGATGTTAGTGAAAACAGAAATGGTCAAGTGAATGGTCAAGTGAAAACAGAATGGTCAAGGCTTTGCACCCTTGATGAGCTGAACTGAATTGAGGTCAAGGGACTAAGCAAACATGAAGTGCTGCATTGCTGTCATTTAGACAGCAAGGAGTTATCTGAATCAGTGATAAGAATAACGAATGGTCAGTGTTGAAGGGTAACGAAGGAAGAGAAACTGCTGGGAAAAACTACAGAAGTCCCCAAGAGAAGGTTTAGCCCCTGCAGACAAGTAGCTGCCGCTCTGGGAGGGGATGCCTGGAGCAGAAATGTGTGATGCATAGCTAAGCATGACCAGAAGGTGGCGCTCTAAAGACATCCGATTGCTCTCAGAACTTCCAAAGTCGAGATTTTGCTTGAGGACCAAGAAAGCGGAAACTGAGGCGAGGGGAGCCCCAGAGCCCTAAATTTTTGTCTCTGTTCTTTCTTTAGAGGCAAAACCCCAAAATGTAGAGTCCTGCGGGGTTCTTTGTCTATGCTTACTTTGCTTTTGTGGGTCCGTGTCTTGCACTACTCATTCAATTCAATTTAGTAAGTAAGCGTTAGTCGCTCAGTCGTGCCCGACTCTTTACGACCCGGTGGACTGCAGCCCACCAGGCTCCTCTGTGCATGAGATTTTCCAGTAAAGGATACTGGAGTGAGTTGCCATTTCCTTCTTCAGGAGATCTTCCTAACTCAGGGATCGAACCCAGGTCGCCTGCACTGCAGGCAGATTCTTTACCGACTGAGCTACAAGGGAAGCTGAGACCAAAGCTTACATCTAGATGAGCAAACCAATCACCTGGTTCTCTTGTGAAAATGCAAATTCTAATTCAGTGGGACTGGGGTGGGGCCTGAGGCTCTGCATTTCTAATCAGCCTCTGGTGATGACTCAGGCTCAGTAGTTCCAAAACTTTGAACAGGCTAACTACAAAAGTCCGTTCTCTGTGAGACATGGAGGTGGGAGAGTTTATAGCTCCATGGAATAAAATCCCACTGAAATGCCTGGAAGTTAAAGTTGGGCCAGTTGTGTGACTGCTTTGGGGCTCAGTTTCCTCATCTGTAAAATGGGAATAGTAACAGCCTTTACTTAGAGAGTTATTTGAGGGTTAAAGCAGGATATTATATGTAAATCACTTAGCACACAGGAATTCTCTGGCCAGTGGTTAGGACACACTGATTCCACTACAGAGGGTGTGGGTTCGATCCCTGTTGGGGGAAGTAAGATTCCATGAACCGTGCATTGTGTCCAAAACAAAACACACTGAGCACAGAGCCTGGCACCCAGTAAGCCTCAACAAGGCCTGGGGTATACTAAGACAAATGTGGAAGTGGTAAGTTGGAGGGAACAAGAGGTGAGGGGCAGGGACTTCCTTGCTAGTCCAGTGGTTAAGAATCCTTGCAATGCTAGGGAACAGGGTTTGATTCCCTGGTCAAAGAACTATCACTTCATGGCAAATAGATGGGGAAACAGTGGAAACAGTGACAGACTTCATTTTCTTGGGCTCCAAAATCACTGCAGATGGTGACTGCAGCTACTAAATTAAAAGACGCTTGCTCCTTGGAAGAAAAGCTATGACAAATCTAGACAGCATATTAAAAAGCAGACATTACTTTGCCAACAAAGGTCCATCTAGTCGATGCTATGGTTTTTCCTGTAGTCATGTATGGATGTGAGAGTTGGACCATAAAGAAAGCTGAGTGCCGAAGAAATGATGTTTTTGAACTGTGGTGTTGGAAAAGACTCTTGAGAGTCCCTTGGACAGCAGCGAGATCCAACCAGTCCATCCTAAAGGAAATCAATCCTGAATTTTCACTGGAAGGACTGATGCTGAAGCTGAAGCTTCAATACTTTGGCCACCTGATGTGAAGAGGTGACTCATTTGAAAAGACCTGGATGCTGGGAAAGATTGAAGGCAGGAGGAGAAGGGGATGACAGAGGACAAGATGGTTGGATGGCATCACTGACTTAATGGACATGAGTTTGAGCAAGCTCCGGGAGATGGTGAAGGACAAGAAAGCCTGCATGCTGCAGTTCATGGGGTCTCAAAGAGTCGGACATGACTAAGTGACTGAACAACAACAGGGAACTAAGATCCCACATGTCATGGAGCAACTAAGCCTGTGAACCACAACTGAGAATCATTGCACCACAATGAAAGATCCCATGTGCCGCGACTAAGACCCGATTCAGCCAAAAATAAATAAATAAATAAAAATTAAAAAAAGAGGTGAGGGGCGATCCTTAAGATGTCATCTCAGCTATCAAGATATCTGTCATCTGAAAAAAGGGGACCAGGGAGCTGAGGACAGAAAGCCAGGAGGAGGGCTGGTCTCCTAATCAGGTGGCTAACCTTAGGCTGCTGCTGAGGGAGATTTAAGTGTTTTGCAAGCTACCCAGGCTTCCTTCTCGAGATGAGGGCAGGAAGCAGAATTTCCTGGCAGCTCAAGCTACAGCGTTCAGCATCCTCCCCCACTTCACATCTTTAGTGCTTTTAGGGGTTGTGAGAGGAGCTAAGGGAGCCAAGGATCACCCAGGTCCTGCCTTCCTGCAAGGCTTTGCCACAGCCTGCAAAACTGTTGCTATGGCGACCTCAGCCCAGGTGCAGGAGTTTACCAGAATGCTTTAAATAGGTTGGTGTTACCATAGCATTTTTTTTTTTTGCACTGAAGAGACATATTTTAACAGCTTTACATGTAATATTCATATATAAAAAAACTTCAAATGCTTTCAATTTAAAAAAATGTAAAGAATTCCAAAATAAGGCATTCAATATTTGAAAAAACTACAGATGTACAAAATGTTATTCTGTCACGAAAGCGCCACACTAACATTATACGCCTGGAAAAAAAATACAAATAGAATATATTACAAATATGTAAGCAATAACTTAGCTCACACCATGCAACAAAAAGTACATTCATCAAGATACACAAACTTTTGTATGTTCTAAATTGAAGGACTTTCTTTCCCCCTGCAGAATCCTTAAAACCTGTGGCATTTGAAATATGTTAGCCTTTCTACTGAGAGGTAAATTACAACAATGATGAAAAAGATTAACTGACCATTTGTGTATTATGAATCATTCCAGCCTTATTCAGCAATGGCCAAAACTCCTTTCTCATATTCTCATTTGTTTTCCTGATAAAGCTGTGCTGCCTGATTATTGGCTGGACTATTTGGATTCAGTTCATCCAGCAGAGACTAAATTGGTGTTAAGATAGAAGGTCAGACTCCACCGATTCTGAAGGATATCTAAACATCTAACAGTTGGCATTTTATTTGGATATTCTTCAGAAAATTCTATTACTAGTTTAAAAGTACCATCTTCAAAGAGTCCCTTCTCGTCCAAATATAACTGCATTGCACTGCAAGATGTTTTCAGATGGTGCGCTACTGACACCCACAGGTGAGTCCTCTTACCATCAACTGAAATCCTGCATAAGCCTCCTGTAGGCTGGAGTCAACATGCTGCTGAGCTGCCCTGAGGTCAGTCTGAAACCTTCATAGCATCTTAAAAGTCCATGAACATTTATGGACTAACTTCCAGTGCTCTGGTAGATTCTCCTGGGGAAACAGAGACAAATCCACGCAGCCCTTACCCTCCCTGGGTGACCTTGGGGAAATAAACAGCCCCATGGGAAGGAATTATCGGTGAAGGGCCTCAGTCGTAGTTCTTAACCGTGGTGTTTCTCCTACATGGTGGGACTTAGTGACACATTTGACCTGCAGCCACTGTGGAGGCGAGAAGTGACTTCAGACCAGGGTGGCCTGACCTGCCAAAGACTTAAGGAGTGGGTCAGATTTGGAGAGGCAGAAAGGAGAGGGGATGCCACCAACCACCGAAGGGAATAATTGGATGTATGTGAAGCCAATTACACACGTTATCTCATTTAAGCCCAAACAACGCCATGAGGTCAGTACTGGTATTACCTCCATTTCATTTTGCAAAGATGAGACATGGAGACACACAGCAACTTGTTCAAGGTCTCGCCACCAAAAGTGGTAGGTGGAGGCTACCACTGTCTGACTTCCCGTTGTCTCTCTGAAGTGCCACATGTGCGCTCTGCCAGGTTCTTGGCATCTCCTGTGTGCTCAGTTGTGCAGTCGTGTCCGACTCTTTTGCGATCCCATGGACTGTATCCCGCCATGCTCCTCTGTTCATGGAATTTTCCAGGCAAGAATACATGGGTTGCCATACCCTCCTCCAGGGGACCTTTCCAACTCAGGGATTGAACCTGAGCCTTCTGTGTCTTCTGCATTGCAGGTGGATTCTTTACCCAATGAGCCACTGGAGAAGCCCTACCCTTTATTTATTATTTTTGGTTGCGCTGGGTCTTTGTTGCTGCACATGGGCTTTCTCTAGCTGTGAGCAGGGAGCTACTCTCTTGTGGTCCTCGTGCTTCTGTTTGCAGTGGCTTCTCTTGTTATGGAGCAGGGGCTCTAGGGCGCTAGTGTTTCAGCTCAGTAGTTGTGGAGCATGGGCTTGATTGCTCCAGGGCATGTGGGATCTTGGTTCGTGCACCAGGGATCGAACTTAGGTTGGCAGGTGGATTCTTACCACTGAATCAACAGGGATCCTGCATCTCCTACCCTTAATGTGGGAAAGCTCTTCTTCTTGCCTTTCCCCTCTAATACAGGGCTGGAGACAGACCTGCTGAGTGTGGAAAAGGGGAAGCTTGAAGTTCTGGCTAAAGAGTTAGGGCTTGAGTTTCTTTTTTTCCTTCCTCAACCCTGAAGTCTTGCTCAATAGCAGCTGAGCAGTGGGGCTGCAAGGTTGCCTCACTTCTAGAAGGCCGGCCGCAGCCTTCCTGGTCCAAACCCACTTCCGGTCTTCATGCCTTTTTTTGTCACAAGGTGCTTCTCACACTTCCTGTTGATTTCCACTTTGTTTCAGCTGCTTCAGCTCCGGCCACTTTGTGCTGCTGTTGATCTGATCTGCAAGGCTTGGGACACAGGACCAGGTATGTTGGGATGGTGGGGCCTGGGGTGTCAGCTTGGATAAGGTCTGGGCCAGATCAGGGCCAGCTGGCAGCACACCAGAGTGGGAGGCTCCTGGTGGACCCTTTCTGTCCATTTCAGGGGACTGTCAGAGGCTGGGGTCAGTTTATGAAGTTGGTTATGTCCCTGTGAGGGGTGGTGCCAGGGGTGGCTTCCTGAAACCACGTCATTTGACCCCTACCCCCCTAAAATCTCATCACTTTGATTTGGTTGTGTGTTACCTGAGCTGCCCAGGTAACATTTTTCTAGGTTGTAGAGAGAGCTTCTTGAGTTCTGACAGGCTTCTCTGGGATTGACTTTGACACAGCTGGTGTGATGCTTGAAAGTTTGCTGAGCTGACCAAGTTGGGGCTTGTGATTAAGTCCTGGCTCCTTGTCTTACTGATGGGCAATTCACTGTCCTCTGAACATTTCTGGTCTACACAGTTCAAAAATGTCTGTTTTGTTGGATGTTGGTGATGCTTAAGCAGGACGATGATTGTGAAAGTGTTTTGTAAACTGTAAGACGGCATTCTCAGGGTGCGAGGTTACTTTCATTTCATTTTCTAAATGGAACCAGATACCTTTTTTTCCTGATAGTGATAATTGGTGAAAATCTAAACAAAGAGGAAGGGAAAATTTTTACATAATTCCTGCCCCAGAGATTATTAGTGACACTTGTATATAAATTTATACTTAAAAAATTGCTATTTTTTTTTATTTTGGTAAAATATACCGATTCAATGGACATGAACTTGGGCAAACTCTGGGAGATGGTGAGGGATAGGGAAGTCTGGTGTGCTGCAGTCCATGGGGTCACAAAGAATTGGACACAACTGAGTGACTGAACAATAACAACAAAATATGCATAAAATAAAAATTACTATTTTTAAACATACAGTTTAGTGGCACTAAGTACATTCACGTTGACATGCAACCATCACCAAGATCCATCTCCAGATTTTTCTTCTTCTTCTCCAAGTGAAACTTTGTACCCATTAAACAGTATCTCCCTAGTCTTCCCCACTGCCAGTCTCTGGCAACTACCACTCTACTCTCTGTTGAATGGAACCATACAGTATTTGTCCTTTGATGGCTGGCTTATTTCACATAGTGTAATGTCTTCAAGGTTCATGCATGTTATAGCAGGTGTCAGAATTTCCTTCCTTTTTTAAGGCTGAATAATATTGCATTGTCTATAGACACTGCATTTTGTTTATATCATCTGCTGATGGACAGGACTGCCTCCACCTTTTGGTTATTGTAAATAATGCTGCTGTGAATACGAGTGTACAGATATCTACTGAGTCCTTGCTTTTAATTCTTTTTTGTATATACTCACAAATGGATTTGCTGGATCATATGGTAAATCTGTGTTTACTTTTTTGAGGAACTTTCAGAATGTTCTCCATAGTGGCTGTACCATTTTGGATTCCTTCCAGCAATGCACAAGGGTTCTAATTTCTCTACATCTTTACCAACACTTATTTTCTGGTTGTTGTTGTTGTCTTTCTCCCAGTGGGTGTGGTGTCTCATTGTAGTTTTGATTTGTGTTTCCCTGATGATTAGTGATGTAGAGCTCCTTTTCATGTACTTGTTAGCCATCTGTATACTTCTTTGGAGAAATGTCTGTTCAAGTTCTTTGCCCATTTTTAAATCGAGTTGTTTGGTATTTTTGTTATTGAGTTGTAGTAGTAGTAGTTTTCTTTATATATTCTGGACATTGACTAGACTTCTAAAACAATATTTCTTGTGTCAAACTGTATTTACTGTCCTCTAACCATTTTTAAACTTATTTATTTATTGGCTGTGCTGGGTCTTTGCTGCCTGAGGGCTTTTCTCTAGTTTCGGGAAGTGGGGGCTACTCTTCTTTGTGGTGCTGGGGATTCTCATTGCAGTGGCTTCTCTTGTTGTGAGCACTGGCTGTAGGGCACGTGGGCTTCAGTAGTTGCGTTGCGTGGGTTCAATAGTTAGTGGTTACCCGGCTCTAGAGCATAGGCTCAATATTTGTTGTGTGCAGACTTAGTTGCTCTGCAGCATGTGAGACCTTTCTGGATCAGGGATTCAACCTGCGTCTCCTACACTGGCAGGCAGATTCTTTACCACTGAGCCATCAGGGAAGCCCTCTAACTTTTTTTCACTTAGTATCACTTGAGTATCATCTCATGTTAATTTATAAAATCTTCCTTGTCCTTCCTAACAGCTGTGTAGTATTCCAGTGTTTGGCTATACCATGATTTATTAAGTGAGTCTCCTAGGTGTTTAGGTTGTTTCCAGTTTATTCTCATAATGATAAAACAATGCTGCAGTAAACGCCATTGAACATACATCTTTGCATATTACTTCTATAATTTCCTTAGGATAAATCCTTAACAAGTTGAATGCTGGGTAAAAGGTTATACATATATTCACAGTTTTAATTCATTTGTCCAGATTCCTCTAATAAATGTCATACCATTTGTTTTAAATTTCATATCCACTTTTATTAAGGCAATTACAAAGATTACATTGAAGAATAGCAATTCCTTGCCTCATCTCCCCTCTTCCAAGTTCTCCCTACCACACATAACATTTCCAATTATTTTAGTTGTTTCTATTTCCAAATAAAGTGCCTGTATGACTAGTTTTTTCTGTTTTAGTTATCATCTATTGACTTTGTATTATGAAAGGTAAGGACATAGCACTCTTACCTGATCCACATTATTGCTCCCCCATCTTCCCGATGTGGTCAATCACATATTTGGTGAAATTAACATTCATATAATATCCTTATTTCTCTGAAGATATTTATTAAAGTTCTTTCTCTTTCCAGCTTATTTCTGCTCCCAGTATTGTATTTATTACTCCTGAATTTCTTTTGTGTTATTTTGCTATTTCACGTTGGAGAGTGTTTGGTGGTTCCTAGTTGAATGTTTATTTTTATGACCAGGGAACTCGAAGCCAATTGGAGGCCGGCTGTGTGTGTGTGTGTGTGTGTGTGTGTGTGTGTGTGTGTATGGGGGGAGTTGGGGGCTTGTTGACTGTTAGACCTGTGTGTGTGTGTGTGTGTGTGTGTGTGTGTGTGTGTGTGTGTGTGTGTGTATGGGGGGAGTTGGGGGCTTGTTGGCTGTTGGACCTGTGTGTGTGTGTATGGGGGGAGTTGGGAGCTTGTTGACTATTGGACCTCTCTGAGTGATCAAGTGGACAGGCCAGGTCATGTGGTTCTGTTGAGGAAAATTCTTTGTTCTCCTGCCTGGAGGGCAGGCTGCTGCCAGCATTCTTGGAGGGTCAATAGGAGAAGGAAGCTGCAGTCTCATCATTTGATACACAGCCTTTGAAGAATCCTCCCTCCCTCTATCCACTTCTCTTTGTAGTGTAGTGACAGCCTTGCCCTCTGCTATGCCCAGGGTCCCAGGTCTAGAGCTTCTGTGGTTTAATTTCACCAGAGAAGAAGGCTCCTTCTCCTGCTGGGCCAGTGGGGAGAGCTAGGTGCTTTGGCTGGTCAACTGCCTGGGCTGTGCAGTCCAGGTGCTTTTGTAAACGCACTGGTGCTTTCAACAGCCCTTCTTGTTTTCCGTCTTACCCCACTCTGCCTTCTGACGTAGCTGGTACCTCCAATTCCTGGGCCTCTCTGCGGTTCACAGACAGACCCCCGCTTGCTTCCAGTTGGCATTCAGTTTTCCAGCCTTCTCTGATACAATCTGTCAGCTGCCACTAACCAGTCTGCTCTCCCTCTTTCAAGATACTGTTGACATCTTGCCCTCTGTGGTCTCCTCTCCTGTACTCTGTCTTGGTGAGTTTCTGCCTTTTAAAATTTCTGTCCTGCCTTTTTTGTGACATTTCAAGAGGAAGAGGAGATATTTAGATTCAATCCATCATGGTAACTGCTATGGTTTATAGCATTTTTCACTCGGACCAGCATTGTCTAAGAGTGTTGGCTTCCTCACACTGTTATCAGCACGGGTATTATCATTTATTTATTTACTTGGCTGCACCTCGCAACTTCAGGATCTTAGTTCCCCAATCAGGGACTGAACCCATGCCTCCTGCAGTGGAAGCATGTAGTCCTAACCACTGGACCAACAGGGAATTCCCCTGTCATTTGTTTTAAGCTCTGCTAATCTGCTAAGTAAATAAACAGTATCTCCCTTGTCATTTTAATTTATGGTTTAAAAGTTATTAATGAAATGATTGAGAGTCTTCTCATGTGTTTATTGACCATTTGTATTTTTTCATTGAACTCCCTTACTTGTGTTCATTGCTCATCTTTCTTCTGGAGTAGGATAACTGTTAAATTGCTAGCACATGGCCAGCTCAGGAAAGAGGCTTGTGGTTGATTCCTTATTTTTCTGTATGTGCAATCTCAGAATATAGGCTTCAGAAAACAACAGTTCTTAATGACAGTGTCAGCAGTTTGAACTTTTTTCTCCTTTGGATTATATGTTCACTGTAGAAAATTTGGAAGATACAGATAAACACAAAAAAGAAAATATAAAACACCTAGAGATAGCTACTGGGGCTTCCCAGGTGGCACCAGTGGTAAAGAGCCCACTTGGCAATGCAGGAGACTAAGAGAAACAGGTTTGATCTCTGGGTCAGGAAGATCCACTGAAGGAGAGCATGGCAACTCACTCCAGTATTCTTGCCTGGAGCATCCCATGGACAGAGGAGCCTGGCAGGCTACAGTTCACGGGGTCACAAAGAGTGGGACATGACTGAAGCGACTTAGCACACATGCATGCACGCACACTCAGAGATAGCTACTAAATAAATCTTTCCAGTCTCTTTTTTCCCCCTATGGATATGTACTTATAAAAATGCAGAGTCATTTTATTTTGTATTTATGCTGTCGACTTACTAATCATAATTTGTTCTCATATTGTTATACAATGTTCTATAACATAGTCATGGCTAGCCAGTCTTTCACTGTGTATGATCGTTGAGTTTAGTCAGTTCCCTTTGGACATTTGGGGTCTTACTGGGTTAAAATTTGCATTAACAAGTTCCTCTTTTGATCACGACCCCACCTAACCTTGTTTTCCACTGAGTATCTGCTTAGCAATCTCTTTCTTTGTGGGGAAAGGATGAAGGTAAACTTTAATCCTTTTCTGGTTAAATTATGACTCATTCCAAATTAATGAATACAGACTCATGGAGATTTTCTAGCACTTTTTTTTTTTTTTTTTCTAGGTAGGTCAGAGGGACAGATGGGGAAGGATCACCCTCGGTTTCTCATTAGATTCCTCTACAGCTTTCAATTAGAAAATGATTAGTGACAAAAGCACCAGGGAGGAGAAATGTATGCAATGATGAGAAAAAAGAAACTGATCAGGCAGGCCTCTGAAAAAACTCATCCAAGAAATAACAGCTTACAAGAAAGAATCTGAAAAACAAACAAGCCTGAGAGTTGGGGAGCCAACTCTGTCCCTGAGTCTGCCACTAGCTGTGTGCCCTTGAGCAGGTTGCTCAACCTCTCTGGTTTCCTCATTGGCATTCCTCATCTCAGGTTGATTTCTAAGTTATCTTGTGTCTTCTGAAGTTCTATGAACACAGACTTTGTCACACTAGCTGTGTGACCCTGGACAAGTTGCTTAACCTCTCTGGGATGTGGTGTTCTCAGCCGTAAAGTGGGAACACTTATATCTACTTCATAGGGTTGCTGTGAATGGATATGTGTAACCCACTTGTCACAGGGCCTGTCCCAGGTGAAGTAGCTAATAAATGAAAGCTATTTTTATTGCATGTCAATCATTATGTAAGAGGAGGGCCATTATATTATCCCACACCCTGTGGATGGAAAGGAACTCTGTCTTCTTAAAAGCCATTTCCAAGTCCAATCAGCAGCTGGGACACAAGCCAAGGGGCACAGTACAAAGCCACCACCGGCACGGACCTCCCTTTGTAGCGTATCCTTCCCCGAGACCTGGATGCCATCCAGATGTAGGTCAAGTAAACACCCTCTGCTCAGCACTGAAAAGTAGGATGCGTGAATGTTGGTCCACAGGGGAGGCAATAGGAAACCCCACTTTCCAAATATAAAATATCCGTGAGTGTAGCAGAAGGGGAACTGAGCCCTAAATGATATGAATCACCAAGGGAGGGATGCTATTAAGAAAAAGCTGACATCCTTTCAAGCTGTGATTAATGACCACGGAGACGGGAGGAAGAAGTTGTGGGCGTAGCCTTGCTCTTTGCTGCTGGTGACTTCTTGGACAAATTACCCTCTTCTGTAAAATAAGGAGGCTGGATTTTTGTTCCCCAAAGGGCAGTCTGTGTACTACTGGTGGCACGCACAGCGATGTTATGTGGTGCACAGATAAACATTTGACATCTTGATAGCTGTGTATTAATTCATGAAATAGTAGGGAAAATATGACTAGCCATCAACTCTAGGATTTCTAGATATTATTTTTTATAAAGTTCATTATTTATTTTTATTTTGTATTGGAGTGAAAGTGAAAGTCACTCAGTCGTGTCCGACTCTTTGTGACCCCATAGACTATACAGTCCATGGAATTCTCCAGGCCAGAATACTGGAGTGGGTAGCTGTTCCCTTCTCCAGGGGATCTTCCCAACCCAGGGATCAAACCCAGGTCTCCACATTGCAGGCAGAATCTTTACTAGCTGAGCCACCAGGGAAGCCCTAAGTCATTTTTTAGAAAGTAGTCTGTGTCAAAGAAAAATTCAAAGATGATATGCAGAAATGGCAAATATTGTGAAGGTGGTAAAACTGGAGCATGAGATGTGGGGTAGGCAGCATAAAAGCCCCCCAAAGATGTCCAGGTCCTAATCCTCAGAACCTGTGAGTATGTTACCTTTTATGGCAAAAGGACTTTGTGGTTGTGATTAAGTTAAGGATTTAGAAATGAGATGAAAAGTTCTCTGGGGACTTCCCTGGTGATCCAGGATTAGAAATCCTCCTTGCAATGCAGGGGACCGGGGTGTGACCCCTGGTCGGGGAGCTAAGATCCCACATGCCACAGGGCAACTAAACCTGCACCATGACTAGAGAGTCTGTGAGCCGCAGTGGAAAGATCCAGCATGACACCACAAAGATCTGGGTGCCACAACGAAGACCCAACACAGCCAGAAAAATAAATAAAAGGTCTTTGATCTCCTGCCTAGAGGGTACAGGCTGGCATTCTGGGAGACTATCAGGGAAGAAAGCTGGGGTCTCATCATTTGACATTCAGCCTTTGAAGAATCCTCCTCCCTCTCTCTCACTTCCCTTTATATTGGACTAATTTAGCCTGGCTGTAGCATGCCCAGTGGGGCTTCCCAGGTGGCTCCGTGGTAAAGAATCTGCCTGCCAGTGCACGAGATGCGAGACACAGGTGTCATCCCTGGATCGGGAAGATCCCATGGAGAAGGAAATGGCAACCCACTCTAGTATTCTTGCCTGGAGAATCCTGTGGACAGAGGAGCCTGGCAGGCTACAGTCTATGGGGTCGCAAAGAGTCAGACATGACTGAGCGACTGAGCACAGTATGCCCAGTGTTCCAGGTCTGGAGCTTCTCTGGTTTAGTTTCCCCAGAGAATAAACTTCCTCCTCTTCCTCCTGCTGGGCTGGATTATCTGGATGGGCCCAATGTAATCAGAAAGGTCCTTATAAGAGGGAGGTGGAAGGAGTCAGAGACAGCACTGTGATAACAGAAACAGCTGCTGGGGTGATGCACCCATAAGCTAAGGAATGCTGTGGCTTCTAGAAGCTGGAAATGGCAAGGAACTGATTCTCCCTGGAGCCTCCAGAAGGGACCAGGCCTGCCAACACCTTGATGTTAGCCCCGAAAGTCTTACTTTGGACCTGTGACCTCCAGGACCGTAAAAGAATCAATGTGGGTTGTTTTAAGCACTAAGCTTGTGGTAATTTGTTACAGCAGCTTCAGGAAACGAATACAGCAGACATTAGATGCACTGGAAGGCGGTTTATTCTGCAAGTTCAGCGATTCCCCCGGCGCAGCAAAGGGATGTTGGCAGGAATGAGAATGTCCTTGGTCACTGGCCCCCATCCATCTAGGACGGGGCTGACCCTGCAATCACATTGGGCAAACTGGCCAAGGAGAGGGAGGGTCTGAGCGCCCCCAGGAGGGTGCTTGGCACCTGGAAGACAGGGTGGGTTCTGACTCACAGGAACTATCAGCATTGTCATCTGGTCCAACCATCACATTTTACAGATGAAGAAACTGAGGCTCAGAGAAGGGAAGCAGAGTCCCCTGTGATGGGGCTGATTTGGCAGAGAAGAACAAACACCTAAATTTCTGAGGTGCTGGGAGGGAGGAGTCGCAGGTGGGGCGGGGCTGGCTTCTCACACCAGGGTGGGGAGCCTGAGGAGGGGTGGGGCCTGCACCTTTGGCTGGGGGTGGAGGGTGGATCTTGCCACCCTTTGATCACCTCTGTGTGTCTGGGGCCTCTTTCACACTGCTTCCTCTAGACTCTTTTTATCAGGGTTTTAATAACCATCTGTCAACGTAAGACTTTGGAAAGTTGTTGAAACAGCAAGATGCTTGAAAAAAGGGTTTCCTTGCTCCCAGGTTATCCTGCCCCCAGCACTTTAATTAACGTCTCCTCTTCTGCCTGGCCTGCACCCCTCCAAAGGGATGCTCATTTGCTTTTCATAGAAGGGACACTTCTACTGTGATTAATAGTAAACCTGGGGTGTTTTATTTCTGCATTTAAGCATTTATGGATCAAAATTGGCCTCTGTGGCCAGGACTTTCCTGAGTAAAGCCTTTTCTTCTAATTTTGAGGAGAAAATATTTTTTCATGTAAAGGCCTCCAAGCTCCCTTGTTGTAATTTTCAAAGTGGAGGGATTTCCCTGGAGGTCCAGTGGTTAAGACTGCACCTTCCAATGCAGGGTGTGCGGGTTTCATCCCTGGCTGGGGAGCAACGATCCCACATGCCTTGAGGCCGGAGGCCAAAAACAAAAAAAGTAAAACAGAAGCAATATTGTAACACATTCAACAAAGACTTTAAAGATGGTCCATATAAAAAAAAAGATCTTTAAAAAAAACAAGACAAGCCCCCAAAGTGGACATCAAGGCCTGTGTTGTTACACAGAAATAGATGAAAACTAATGTGAAATTTCCTCTGAGATCCCATGGGCTGTCATTTTACCATAATAGGTTGTAATGATAAATGGTCAAGGTATCATTCCCCTATCATTAGACAATGGTCAACAGGCAAGCGATCCCTGGAGAAGCAATCCTTATATTCCAGATTAGTTACGGTTGACATCCCAGCTGCTTCTACCAAAGTCCCAGATATCATTATGCTGTCAGTTAAAGGACGTGCAGAAGATATGACATCGAAAAGATTGTAGGGGGGTTCCCTGGTGGCACAGTGGATAAGAATCTACCTGTCAATGCAGGGGACACAAGTTCAATCCCTAATCCAGGAAGATTCCACGTGCTGGGGAGCAACTAAGCCCATGCGCCACAACTACTGGGCCTGTGCTCTAGAGCCTGTGAGCCACAACTACTGAGCCCTTGAGCTCCAGAGCCTGTGCTCTGCAATGAGAACCACAGCAATGAGAAGCCCGCGCACCACAACGAAGAGTAGCCCCTGCTCACCGCAACTAGAGAAAAGCCCACGGGCAGCAATGAGGACCCAGCGCAGGCAAAAAGAAAAAAAGAAGTTTCCTTAAAAAGAAAAATTGTAGGGTGGAAGCTTTACACCTGTGCAATCAACACATACATGTTTATAGGAGAGAATAACATCAGATTGGGCTAACTAAGGAGTCAGAGCGGAAGGACTTTTTTTTGTTTTTGGCTGCACCACATGGCTTGTGGGATTTTAGTTCTCTGACCAGGGATCAAACTTGTGCCCACAGCAGAGAAGAGTGGAGTCTTAACCACTGGACCACTAGGGAATTCCTAATTGCTCATTTTTTATTAGAGGAGTTTTTAAAATTAAGAATTCTAAATGATAAAAGTGCTCTGATGAAAGAAAAAAAAACGGAGAAAGCAGAAGAGAGCAATGAAAATAACTTATTCACTGCAAGTTTTTTATTCTTCAACAAATGCTAAGAGCCTACCACACGCCAGGTGCTGTCTCAAATGCCATCCTAAATATAAAATATTGAAAAGCTCTGACTCCTTTTTTCTTCCTCAGTACTTATCACTGCCTGACATGCTAATGTTTTTTAATTTTTGGTTCCCTTTCTCTCTCTTCCCTAAGCTTGTTTTGTTGCCTGCTGTATCTCTGGGGCCTTGAACAGTGCCAGGCACTCAGTTATATTCATTTAATGGTTGAATTAATGATCTTTTATTCCTGGTAACTTTGACTCATTGGTTTACTGGTCATGGGAATTTGGCTGAAATTGCCTGATGACAATCAGCTCAGGTTGCTGGTAAGAAACATTCCATTTTTCTTCCTAGCCCCGTCATTCCATTAGAATGCTTTGGGAGTAGGCAAAACTGGTGCCACCTTGTCTGTGCAAAGGTGTATGAGCAGATACTGCTTTTGTCTGGGGACAGTCACGCTGTTTATGTAGGTGTGATGTTAACAGCCCTTGGCGTTGCCAGGTGTTAACCCAATTAGCAATTAACAGTGTTGTGCCAGGCTGTTCCATGGAGGCGGCTGTCACTCTGGGGTGTGGGTAGGGACTATGAAGGGGCTGGGGTGGGGGACGGGACTGACAGCGAAGACTGGAGCTCAGGGGAGTGTAGGCTCTGAAGCCAGGAAGCCCAGGAGGCTGCAGACAGTTCTGGAACGGGAGGAGTCTGCTATTCAGGTAGGCTTCTGGGGAAGAAATGGGGCAGCCCCAAGAAATTCACGGGGCACAGCAGGATCTCAGGTTCCATCAACAGGGGAAAGAAACTCTGGCAACATCAGTTCATCCCCCTGGATGAGGACAAGTGTAGCTTTCCTTCCAGCTACGAGTAACGGGGGCAGCACCCTGGCAGGAAGGCCTTTTGCAGGCTCAACCTAAACTGTCCTCATTTTTGACACCTGGAAGAGCCCTTTTCAGCAAGCTACACCTGGAGGCCCTCAGAGGGGGGACCCTGCCTTCCCCCCACCCTGCCCTGGCTAGGGCAGAAGCAGGCTGCATTTTCAGACACATCACGCAAGGGAAGGAACAGCAAGGAGGTTTGGAACCTAAACCCCTCATAGCAACTTCTCAGCATACCCATGTCCTGCCTTTCTGTTGACTTAACAGCCAAATTCTGATGGAAGAGCTGATTGGGAGCCTGAGTTGCTTTGGATAATTGGTGAGCGCCGTTTGCTCAAGATGCTACCGAAGATGCAATAAAAGCAACAAATGGAATTTTCTTTTCCCTTTGGCACAGGGATACCCTAGGCCGAGCTGTTGATGGCTGGCTGGGTCAAGGGTTAGGGACCCACCAGAAGTGGGAATTTAAAAAAGTTATTTTAAAAAAATATTTATTTATTTGGCTGCATCAGGTCTTTTGTGGCATTCAAACTCAGTTGTGACATGTGGGATCTAGTTCCCTGACCAGGGATCAAACCCAGGCCCCCTGCATTGGGAACAAAGAGTCTTATCCACTCACTGGACCACCAGGGAGGTCCCTAAAAAAATATTTTATTGAAGTATAGTTGATTTACAATGTTGTATTAATTTTTGCAGTACAGAAAAGTGATTGTTATTTATATATATGTATATATATATATAATACATACATTGTTTCATAGTCTTTATGAAACCATTATGGCTTATCACAGGATATTGGCTATAATTTTCTGTGTTATACAATAGGACCTTGTTGTTGATCTGTTCTGTATATATATACAGTTTGCATCTGCTAATCCCAAACTCCTGCCCCTGCTTTTCCTCCCCCTTGACAACCACAAGTCTATTCGGTACGTCTGAGTTTGTTTCTGTTTTGCAGATAACTTCATTCATGTCATATTTCAGATTCCAGATATAAATGATATCTCTTACTTCATTTATTATGATAATCTCTAGGTCCATCCATGTTGCTGCAAATGGCATTATTTCATTCTTTTTTATGGCTGATTAATATTCCATTGTATTTGTGCTTGCATAGATCTATATATAGATCTCTCTATATATCTATCTATCTATCTCTACATATCTAGATATCTATATACCACACCTTCTTTATCCATTCATCTATTGATAGACATTTAGGTTGTTTCCATGTCTTGACTATTGTGAACAGTGCTGTTAGGAACATAGGGGTGCACAGAAGTAGGCATTTTAAAAAATTATTTTTTGGCTGTGCTGGGTTTTCATTGCTGCACATGGGCTTTCTCTAGCTGCAGCTAGCAGGGGCTACTCTCTAGTTGCAGTGCATGGTCTTCTTCTTGCCTTGGCTTCTCTTGTGGAGCACCACCCCTAGGGCATGAGCGCTTCAGAAGTTGCCCTGCAGCATGTAGCGCAGGGATCAGACCTGTGCCTCCTGCATTGGCAGGTGGATTCTTAACCACTGGATCACCAGGGAAGCCCTGAAGTGGGCATTTTTGAATCAAACGTGGACTGGTTATCAGTCCTTACCTTGGAAGGGGAAATTTACCATCTGGGTCCAGGCTGGGGGGGAGGGGCAGTGGCCTGGAAGATGATGCCAACACTTTCTGCAGGGCCTGGCCTGCCATTAGGTGACTCAGTGTGTTTCCCAGGACTTCAGCCAGGGACCAGAGTTGCAGCCTTTATTTTTTCCTCTTGGGGTGGGACTGGTCTGTCTTGGCACCAGATCCGCAGGAAGGCCTCCCTGCTTACTCACCTCTGGGGCTCTGCTTTCCTGGCTGGGGCTGTGCTCTGGACGATGAGATCATAGGCTTCTAAGATGTCCCAGGTCACTGGGCATGGACTGAGACCTGTTTGGGTTTAAACCTCATCTCCCCTCGGCCTCAGTTTTCCAACATATAAAATGGATGTAATAATTTCAGTCTCACAAGCTGCTTGTGAGATGTATGTAAAGCTTTCAGCACAGTTCTCTAGCCCAATAAATGGTAGTCAGTAATAGCCCTCTTCTTTTTTTTTTGGCTGTGCCACGTGGCATGTGGGATCTTAGTTCTCTGAGCAGGGACTGAACCCATGCCCCTCCAGTGGAAGGGGCAGGGCCTTACCCACTGAACCACCAGGAAGTCCCAATAACCCCTCTCTTTAGTGGCAGTACAGTAGTGGTTAACAGTCTGGTTTCTAGAGTTAAACAATCCAGACTAGGTGGGTTTGAAACTTGAGTCCTCTTTTTATCTAGCTGAGTGACCTTGGGCAACTTCATCTTGCTGAGTCTCGATTTCCTCTTGGTAAACTGGGAATAATAATGGTACCTATATCATCGGGTCATTTGTTAAGAATTAAATTATGCAAGCCAAGCATTTAGCACAATTGCCAGTACATACAAATGGTACAACAAAAGGGAACTAGTCTTATTATTATCATGAGCTTTTCAGAATCTAGTTCAAGGTGTCAGCTTTCCCACAACCCCATTAATTATTTCTTTGATTTTCACTGACTTGGACACCTCTTAGAATCTATCTTGCACTGTTCCTGTTTATGTCCATGCCCTCAAAAATATAATTGAACTTCTCAAGCTCACCTTGTTCTCACCTTGAAATCTGTCTTACATATCACTGTGTCCAAAAACCTCATATACCCAATCCCAAGAGCACTGACATCACGGAGAATTATGTTGTACATTACACAGCAAAAAGTTCCAAAAATTGTTTTTAAAAACAGCTCTATTCAAGTTTCCCCTCCTTAAGCAGATACCCATCATTCTCCTTCTGAGCTGGTTCCTTTCCCCTCTCTTCCTTCTCCAAGCCTCCTGGGGGGAATATGTATAAATGAAATGGACTCCATTAGTTGGGGGTCCTAAGGGAATGAAAACACACACACTCACACACTCTTACATAAATATACGCTTAGGTATATAAAATATACAAGTGGAAATATGTGTATTTCCTTGGTGCCCTCAACGAGTCCAATCAGTCAACAAATGTTTGAACGCCCACGTTGTGGTTGGCACCAAGCTATCTTCTGGGAGACAAAAGGAATGAGGTTACGATTCTCATGGAACTTAGTTTTACTGGAGGAAGACAAGAAGTAGCACAAAATTTCAGCTAGCGGGATTGCTGTAAAAACAACACAGGTCTTTGTCAGAGTGATGGGGACTAGGATACGGCTGGTATTCTACTGGGTGGTGGAGGTGATTCAGAGGTGAAATCTTATTATATATGGGAACACTGAAACAGTCACTTGCAGGACTCGGTTGGTGGCTGAAGACAGGGAGGCAGGTTCTTACCCACGGTGATGCCACTTTCCGGAACTCAGAGCCTTTCCGGGGTACCGCGAAGGTCGCAAACTCACCTGCGCAGACGGCCGCCGCCTACTTGACGTCAGCCCGTCGGGCCTGGCCCAGCCCCCTGTGACGCCATTCTCCCTACAGCCCCGCCCAGGCCGCCCCCCACGCTCGCGCGCATGCTCAGAACCCCGCCCCCGTGCGTCACAGAATGGCCTCCGACACCCAGGCAGTCCCTGACGTGTCGGGGAGGAGCCGGGCGCGGAGGTACGCGGAGTGGAGCTCAGGGCTGCGGAGGGAAGCGGAGCTGAACGGCTGGGCGGGCCTGGCCTGGCCAGCAGAGCGGAGACTTCGGTCGAGCGGCGGCGAACATGCGCTTTTGACACATTAGAGGTGAGCCTGCGGTGCGGGGCTGCTCCGGAGGCCGCCGGGCCGAGCCGGCGACGCCGAGGCCTGTCCCCGGGGAGCCTGCCAGCCCTGAGGCTGTGTCCGAGGCCGGGCTGGGCCTGGGTTCCGGGGCGGCCAGTCCGGGGGTAACTGTTCCAACCGCTCTAACTGCCCCTTCCACGCCCTGGTCCAAGGTGTGGCCCACCGGGGGCGCCTGGAAGGAAGCGAGCCGGGCGGTCTCGGGAGGATGTGCCCGCGTCCGGGTGAGGGGTGGCGGGGACAGAGGCCGGGACGTGGCACCGTGGGCCCGGGGCGCTGGTGGCACAAGGAGCGGCTCTGTTGAAGGTGGCAGTGGCGAGCCCAGCCCGCCCCCCTCCCCCATCTCTTCAGCTGGGAAGGTGGTTCGGAGACGGGTTGGATTTTGAACTCTCCTCGCCTCTCTCCCGCGGGGGCTGAGGGCGGGAGCTGCCCACCTTGGGCTCCGGTGGCATTCCCGTGACTGTCCGCCTTTAACTGCTAATCACTCCTCTGGAGTTCAGAAAAGTGTCACCAAACGGGTTCGGACTGCTTGTGCTCGCCTCTTCCCCCCCCCCCCCCCCCCGTTGGTAAGCAACAAAGTAGTCTTAAGTTTTGCTGAGGAATTGAGGATTCTTTCAGTGCTGATAATTTCGTTACGTTTCTGTAGCGCCTTCACAGAACACTCTTGCTCTCTCCTTTTTTAACCTCATCACCTAATTAGTGGTTGTGCCTGGTTCTCATATTGCCATTTGACGGATGGGGGAATTGAGAACAGGTGGGGTGGGGGCTTAAGTGATTTCTATTGTGGACTCTCCCAACCCGTGAGGGGCTTCACGTGGTTTAGGATTTACGATTCCTGGCTTGGAGTTCTGGTTTCTTTTAGTGGGATTTTTCTACCTTTCTCAGGTAGAAAGCAAAGTAGAAAATCTGGCTTGCTAAAAATATACCAGAAGCTAGTAGGTTTATTCAAATATTTTTGAGCAAACCCACCTAGGGTAAGAACTGCTACATAGTTATAAGAGAAATTCTACGCTGGAACTTGTTCATGATTGCTGGCTAATTATTTTGTCTGATGAGTTGTGTTGCGTTAATCGGTTTATGAAATAGGGCACTGGCTTTGCTAAATCATGAAGTTGGTGAAGTAAAATGCAGCATTAGATCATATGTAGAAGAGAATCAAGAGGAACTAAGATACCTCTTCTGAATCTTTATTAAAGTTTAAAAGATCAGAGGGAACAGCAACAACAACAAAAAAACCTTTGGCTAGTCCTAGTTGCAAGCTGACCTGGCCCAGATAGAAATCTTAGGAAGCATTTGTTTTTTAGTTTTGGCTTTTAAAATTAAATTGAAATTGGATGAGGAACACTTAAAATAAGTGGAAACCTCAGTAAAAACTTAAGAGCTTGCTTTCATGACATCTCCAAAGCTTATTTTTATTTGCATCTTAAGTCATGCTGGGATAAATTTGGTCACTGAAGCTTAAAATTACTTCTGACATAAGTTTCTGAGCACTTCATGAGGTAGAAAAAGAAGTTTGATAGTCAGGACCAAAAGGAGGACCATATTTATGATTGACTTCAGAGTTTAAAATTCTGTAATTATCACCTTTGAGAGTAGAAGAATTTTGGTAAAAAAGTATTGAATATCTATGGTGAGTTCCAGAATAACTCTTCCAGTCTCACTCAGTTCAGTTGCTCAGTCGTGTCCGACTCTTTATGACCCCATGAATCACAGCATGCCAGGCCTCCTTGTCCATCATCAACTCCCGGAGTTTACCCAAATCCATGTCCATCGAGTTGGTGATGCCATCCAACCGTCTCATCCTCTGTCATCCCCTTCTCCTCCTGCCCCCAATCCTTCCCAGCATCAGGGTCTTTTCCAATGAGTCAACTCTTCGCATGAAGTGGCCAAAGTATTGGAGTATCAGCTTCAACATCAGTCCTTCCAATGAACACCCAGGACTGATCTCCTTTAGGATGGACTGGTTGGATCTCCTTGCAGTCCAAGGGACTCTCAAGAGTCTTCTCCAACACCACAGTTCAAAAGCATCAATTCTTCGGTGCTCAGCTTTCTTCACCGTCCAACTCGCACATCCGTACATGATCACTGGAAAAACCATAGCCTTGACTGGACCTTCCAGTCTCACTAGTTGATTCTATAACTATTAACAAGGAGGCGATATCATATAAAATGGATTTTCTTAGCATTGTGCAAAGAATAGTTTTTTTGTAAATATAGCATTTAAGACAGGAAGTTTTACGCACGGTTGCTAGGTATCTGAAGGTCACACACAGTGTGATAATGCCCCATGTAAAAGTTGTCATCATTTTTGGATTCATACTCCATCCCTGTGAGACAGGATATTGAGGGAAGATTTGGGTAGTGGGGAAGAGAATGTAGTTATCTACCTTCATTTCAGCTTCAGGAAATTACAGATGTGTGTCATTAAAGTATTTTTTTGGTAGCAGTGTCCTTTTCTGTATTGGGTAATTTTCTATGGCCTAATATCTCCAGTTACATAGTTTCGAATAACACAATGAACACATCTTCCTGCTCTAACTTGAAGCAAAATGAACAGATTGTCTTTATAGCCCCTGAGAAAGTCTTTTGACTTTCTGCAGTGGTGGCAAATTTTTGTTTGTGAAAAACCCAATTTTTGGAAAGGATAAGTCTGATGAATAAAATTAGAGTGATAAAGCTGGGTAATACCAATTAGGAAGCAGTAGAAATGAGATGTGACCACAAAGAAAGGGTTTTCTGTTTATTTTTTAATCTGGCTCTTCATGGCTGCTCCAAAAGAGATTTTAGAGATGTTTTCAGTTATGGTGGTGTAACTGAAATATGCACAGAACTTCTGGAGGTGATTAGTTTTAAGGAATCATTTGTTTTAAATTCTGAAGCATTGTGGTTATATTTCACAGGCCTGCAACTGAACGACCAGTTTTTAAGAACAATTTAATGAAATTTATGCTGTGTTTACTGTGTACCAGACTCTGTACTAAGTACTTGCAAATATTAACTCACTTAATCTTCTTTACAACCCTATTTTAATTATTATCCCCATTTTACAGGTGAGGGAGTGGGTCACTGAGTGGTTAAGTAACTTGCTTAAGGTCCTGAGTAGAGGACTCTGATTGAAATCTGGGCAATTTGGCTCCAGGGTCTGGTTTCCTAACTGCAAGTCCAGTTAAGAGCCCAAACTGAGCTGCTCCTACCACCTGTTACCCTCTTAAGTGTTTTTAATTGGCTTGTTCTGGAAAAGCTGGTCCTTTAGTAAAAGGCTTCTGGTGTAGCTTGTTTGAAGGGACCAATAAGTGAGTTCTAGAAGTAGCCTGTTAATTAGAAAAAATGTAGTCAACATTCAGTTCACATAAGATTCATCAAAAAAAACGCAGAAGCCTGTGTGAAATAAAAACACATTAAAATAATTTTGCTAGAGTCATTTGGCTTTGAGCTAAGTAGTTAGACAAGGAGGATATGAGAAATAGAACTAGATGCTCAAGAAATTTTATAGGAAAGGCTATTTAAAACCTGAGTCGCCAGGGGACGCTGATGGAAAAATTGGTAGTTGTATTAATATGGCCCTATTTGAGAACCAGAAAACCAGGGACAAATGGATACCTTATAGTATACCCACAGGTGTCAACAGTGAGATTCTTCAGGGAACCGTTCTTAACAGTCTTCAGAATAGTAACTGCCGTAGGTCTTCTGATACTGTATAATTGGTCAACAACAAAAAGCCTCATATAGAAAAGTCTGAAACTGGGCATGTGAATGATAACATTTGTAGATAAAAACAACTCTAACCGTATTTGTAGAAGGGTTGGCTCCACATTCAGATACATTCAAGTAAATACTAGATGGGCTTCCCTGGTGGCTCAAATGGTAAAGAGTCTGCCTGCAATGTGGGAGATCCGGGTTCACTCCCTGGGTCGGAAAGATCCCTTGGAGAAGGGCATGGCAACCCACTCCAGTATCCTTGCCTGGAAAATCCCATAGATGGAGGAGCCTGGCGGGCCCCAATTCATGGGGTTGCAAAGAGTCAAGACATGACTGAGCGACTGACACAGTCAAATGTTAGATGCCAAGGAAGGCATCAAGTAGTCCTTAGGGACTTCCACAAGGACTCTTCCACATGCTCACCAGAATCAAATGCTGCATACTAACAGAGAGTGCTGGAAACTTTAAAGTATCCTACCCGTGAATAAAATGTTGATATGCCGAAGTAGCAGCAGTTCCTCACCTTCAGAAAGGCATATATGTAACCCAGAGAAAGTCCAAAGCATGACAGCAAAAATATTTAAGGGACTGAGATGGCTATCAAGTGAACCTAAAGCTAAGAAGACTTCTGGGCTGAGTGACTCTCTGGGTGCGATGGACTAGGCTTCATCTTGGGTGCTTTCTTCTTTGCAGTCCTGGGTTGGAGCCACTGTTTACTGCACCCTGTGCCATCCAGTTCTTGGTTTTCTCTCTTCTTTTGTAGCTGTCTCAACACTCCTCTAACCCTCCTGAGGTCTTGTATGAGAAAAAAAGTAGTTCTCTCCTTTCCTGAATTGTCTGTTTCCTCTAGGTTCCGTAGGTCCTTGGATTTTCTTACTTATGCTACTGGCTTTTCTCATTTGTTTGGTGGTTCTTGGTTGTCCATATATACTTAAGAATTTAGGGCCGGGGACTTCCCTGTTGGTCCAGTGGCTAATACTCTGCACTCCCAATGCAGGGGGCCGAGAAATTTCGATCCCTGGGTCGGGAACCGGATCTCACATGCTGCAACTAAGATTGAAGATCCTGCAGGCTGCAATTAAGACCCAAACAAATAAAGATTTAAAAAAAAGGAATTAAGGGCTAGGCAATGATTATTTTAGTTAGCTAGTGTGCAGGGTATTTCTAAGGCTCTCTCCAGTAAGCTCCCATCAGCTCCCATTCTGTGATGTGGAGCTTACATTGAGCTTTATAAGTGGCTGTGAATGTGGCTTGGCATGCCTCAGACTGATAATTTTGTCTAGCTGAGAATGGTAGGTTTTATAATCCTGGTATAATACATGATGGTGTGTTGTGAGGTAGAAATAAACTACTCTCACATTTCTGAAATAGAAATTTCAATATTAATAAAGGAAAGCAGTACTTTGGGAGCAAAGAGGGAATAATTTAAAAAGATGGTAAGTCAGATTCAGATATCGAATTTCTACTGTGTTTCATGTTTCTGGTGATGCAGAAGGGATTATAAGTAAAATACAGGTCCTGCCCTCTCAGAAACTCTTTGCGACCCCATGGACTGCAACACGCCAGGCTTCCCTGTCCTTCACCGTCTCCCAGAGTTTGCTTGAACTCATGTCCATTGAATCTGTGATGCCATCCAACCATCTCATTGTCTGTTGCCCCTTTCTCCTGCTCTCAATCTTTCCCAGCATCAGGGTCTTTTATTTAAGTTAATTGGAAGACTGACCAACATGCCAAAATTAGTAATGGACAATGTGGTCAGGAAAGACTTAAACCAGTTTGAAAAAATTGCAGTAGGCTGCAAAGGCATTACACTGAATGTATATAGTTACATTTTAATTTTATTCAACTAAAAGCTGTTCTTCTCTTTTGTATACCTCCTCAAGTTGAAGTTGTATATATGCTTTTGTCTGTGTCTTTTCTAAACATGAGTAGTGGGTTGTGCTGGATGAATTCTACGTTCTCTACAACTCCCAAGTTTTATTAATTTACTTTTAAAGCTGGCCTTAAATTCTCGCTACCCAGTTTGGATTAGGTTGAATAAATTTTGGTTTAATTTAATAAATATTATTGAGTATCAGCTATAGTACAGGCAGTGTCCTGGGGTTGAAATCAGTAAGACTAATACACAGCCTAACGGGGGACACAGAGATGTAAGCAAATGCATTACTGTGTGTTAAGCGTATTCATGCAATCTTATGCATAGATGTAGCCAAGATGGTGGGAGATTTTGGTGCTGTATCGGAGAGAATAGGAAATGCTTTCTGGAAAAGATGACAGCTGGGTTTTAAAGGATAAATAGGAGCTTTCCAAATGCACAAGGAAGGAGAGCCATTCCAGGTAGGGGAAATATCCAGGCCGGAGCAGAATGGTGCATTAGGACAGTTTTGAACAGTATTGCTGGAATATAAAGTAGAGGAAGTAAGACTGAAACACTTTGGCATAAATCTGGGACAAGGCCAGAGTCTTTGGTATTCTAGTCGTCCTGACAATCAGTTGGGATTGGTAGTCAGTCCAAATGCAAGGTTAATAACGAAACAGATATTTTTTCACCCACTCTGAATGTCTTGGAGGAAGAACCGAGATGAAACAACATTGAAATTCGAGGATTAGTGGACTTTAATGGAGGAAGCTTGGGACTTAACTTTTAGAAATGAAATGATTTAAATTGTTGGGAATGTGCTTCATCTCCTGGCAAGGTCACCTGGAATAAAATGTTTCAAGCAGGTGTTTTGAAGCAGTTGTATCAATACAACAGAGAAGGACATACAGGTAATAGCAGCTCTGATAATAAGCTTGTTTTCTGTCACCTGATTCCCAGATCAGTTAGCCATAAACCAGCTGCAGGCGGATCTGTGGCTGTGGGGCCAACCCCAAAACCTAGTGCTGCCACCAAAAGTGCTTCACCTGGCTTCCGTGACCTTGTTCATCTCCTCTCCTGAGCCTGTCCATGATGGTGGTGGTCCCTGCAAGTGGGGCAGCCAAGTGTTTTGTGTGCCTGAGTCTATTATAGTAAAGTGTTAACCCCTCAGAGTCTTTCATGTTTGACTCCCTCCAAAATGCTGCAGATTGAGTGTTGTCCCATGTTTTATCCTTTTACTAATGTTCCTCTGTTCTCTAAGATTCCTATGTTCTCTCAATTTATTTTCCTCTTTAACATTTCTCAGGCTTTCTTGATCATGGATGGTGAAGATATACCAGATTTTTCAAGTTTAAAGGAGGAAACTGCTTATTGGAAGGAACTTTCCTTGAAGTATAAACAAAGGTAATGCCAGAAAGCATCATAGAAATAGAAGAGGGCTTTGGAATACATAATCTCTAACTTTTTGCTCTTTTTTCTTTTGACAAAGATAAATTTAGAGTTTCCAGTGTAGAAGTGGGATTCTAGAAATAGTCATAACAAAATAACATTGCTTGTATTTAAGTAAGATAAAGTGCCATAAAACCTTACATTACTTGAATTATTAAAATAGTAAGAAAAGTGTCATTTATGATTTCTTCTGGTAGCTTACCTCCTTTTAGAAAGCTTATTACTGCTCTTGGCTATCTTTGGCTTGCTGGATGTGCACTGATTCTGCCTCATCATTTTGGTGTTTTGGAGATTCTAATAAGCTCTCCGGGACTCCATAGGGCAGACTCTCTTTGGGCAGGTGTTATCAGTGTCTGGAGCCAACAAAGCTTTGAGGGAGTGACAAGAGCTTTGGGGGTATATGGAGTATTTTTAGAAAATCTCAATTATTTCAGTTACTTGAGAGAACTTTTAGGTAACCTTTTAAGTAGTAAAACTTAAATTGCTTTTTAAAATGAAATCTTTCTGAAGTATATATACATCTTCCTACTTTGGTTAGCAGTTTACTAAGACTTATTAAACCTTTTATTGTTGTTTCATTGTTGTTGCTGAAGCCAGTTATTGTATCATGCTAGTTATATGGAAGGTGTGTCTATGGCAAGAGTTCATAGTCTTTTTTTTGTGTGTGCCATAGATACCTTCATAGGCTGGGAAAATCTACGGAACCCTTCTCAGAATAACATTTTTAATGTATAAAGTTAAATAGAATTACAAAGGAAACCAATTATATTGGAAAAAACACATCTAAATGTTAAAACTGATTTGTGGATAGTGATATGTGCTTCTTTGTCAATATGTTAAATAAGAAAGGGGTGAGTGTATAAAACCTGAATCCTTTTGTGGCTTATAATGTACTTTCATTGAACCCTGAATATATAAAGAGATGCAAAATAGATTGCCTTTATTGTTTAGTATATTTTATGGTAGCATAACACTCAGGTGAAAATTTTTGAATTGATATATAATCATCTTCCGGATGATCCTTACGGTTTCTACTATAACTGATCTCTCCCGCTTTGTTTCTGATTAGCTTCCAGGAAGCTCGGGATGAGCTAGTTGAATTCCAGGAAGGAAGCAGAGAATTAGAGGCAGAGTTGGAGGCACAATTAGTACAGGCTGAACAAAGAAATAGAGACTTGCAAGCTGATAACCAAAGACTGAAGTATGAAGTAGAAGCATTGAAGGTAATTGTGGCAGTTTAAGCTGGTGTCTCTTTGGCTGGGTTTTGTTAAAGTGAGAAATACATTCTTACAGGCAGAGCTTAAGAGCAGCAGGCAACATAAAAATGTAAAAAGGCCTACAGTGAATTTTTGACATAAACTGTTTTCATGGAACCAAGGCAAAGGTGTTTTAAAGTTCAGAAGTTCACTTCAAAACTCTGTAGCTGTCAATTTTTTAGCTATAATGTTCCTAGCTCTATAATAATACGTTATAGTTCTATAATTTTCAAAAGCTGCCTGGAAAAAAAAGGCTGCCTGATTATTTGTTATGATAGAGTGCCTCATTCTGTAGTACTTTAAAATTATCTTTGTATGACACATACATTTATTTCATTATGGTTTCTGGTCACTTTAGTTTTGAAGTTTAATTTTTAAAAATTCCCTTCTAACAAGGAATTTTCAGGAGTAGAAAGTTAACCTCTCTTGCTGTTGTTCATCACATGCCTAAGCCAAATGTTCTGGGTGTTCCTGTGTCTGGGCAGGGGGTAGGTTTGGAGAAGGTGAGATTGGGCAGGCAAGGTGTAAGAAATTTGAACTCTTGTCACTCAGCTGCTTTGTGTTTACCCTGGGCTGCATTCAGCCTGAGAACCTGGAGGTTTTTAAGGCAACAATTTTACCTCTTTTCAGAGAGATCATTATTAGATTTCTTTAAGAGAAGTGATTGACTAATATTATATGAATTAAAGCACTGGAAATGAATGTGTCATTATAATATTGTAAAAAGGAGAAAAGAGTACTATCAGATTGTGGGTGAATTTTTTGGGTCCTTCCCCAACCTGCCTCTTATTTGGATTACATCCTTTATTAAAGAAAACTATATGCTAATGACACGTTCTTTCCTTCCTAAACCCACACCTTCAGGAGAAGCTAGAACATCAATATGCACAGAGCTACAAGCAGGTCTCAGTATTAGAAGATGATTTAAGTCAGACTCGGGCCATTAAGGAGCAGTTACATAAGTATGTAAGAGAGCTGGAACAGGCCAATGATGACCTGGAGCGAGCAAAAAGGTAAGTGAATGATGTGCCTATTGTTAGAATAACCAAAGTTGGCAATCTGTGATTTAAAAGTTATTTTAGATTCAACCAGTTACCTAAATCTTAGTCCCAGAACAATTCCTTTTGGTATTTAAAGTCACCTGAAAGTCCTCACATTGAAACTTACCAAAAATCCTTATCTCCCTAGATAATGCCCTTCCAGGCTTTTCTTTCCATTTTTCCTTCTTTCATGTACCATTGTGGATCTTGTTGGTTTTTCTTTAAAAGGTCTCATTCATTCCTCTGTCTTCCCTCTATGTTCTCAGTACTATGACACTTTTTGAAGGTCCTCATGTTGTATACCTGAATCCTGCAGTTGTTGCCTAACTGATCTGTCCTTAAGTTTTCACTCCTTTTCTCTTCTGTTTTAATACTTACCAATGAATTTTCTTGAAATAATGCTTTTATTACGATTTTGCTGAACAGCCTATAGGAGCTTGTCATTACTTTGCCAAGATTTCATATGTCATTGTTTCTTAACCATCCCAAATGTAATTTGTATTACTTTATAATCATTGTCTGAGATTTCTTTCCTTAATATTTGAGTAACTCTGAAATGCTTGGCATGATGCTAGAGTTGAGGATACAAAGATAAGCTTGCCACTGCCCTTGGGCATGATAGATATGGACAGTCCATGTGATAGCACTGGTATTAATTCAAAGAATGTACAAGCTGCTCCGGGGAATAGAGAAGGGACCTGCTCAACTACCCTTGGTAACTGGGGAAGCTGGGTCTGCAAGGAGTAGATGTTAACTGATGAAGAGAGAGATTTGAAGGCAGAGAGGCAGGAAAAGGGCATGAGGTGTTAATATTTTACTTTAACTGAAGTGCATAAAGACAATGTGGCTGAACAAGATATGACTGGAAGGTGTTTGGGGCCAGGTTTCGAAGAACCTTGTGCTTGGCTATGTTTGAAAGTCATTCTGTAAGCAAAGGGGCACTCTAAGAATTTTTTTAAACAAAGAAGTGTTATCAGATTGCGATTTGAAAGATATTACTGAGAGATTAGAAGCAGGGAGGAGATGTGAAGACCATTTTGGAGTAACCCAGATGATGTTTTGGTTTGTTAGTAGCTCAGTTGTGTCCGACTGTTTGCGACCCCATGGAGTGTAGCCCACCAGGCTCCTCTGTCCATGGAATTCTCCAGGCAAGAATACTGGAGTGGGGAGCCATTGCCTTCTCCGGGGATCTTCCCAACCCAGGGATCAATCCTGGGTCTCCTGCACTACAGGCAAATTCTTTACTGTCTGAGCCACTAGGAATGGGTGAAGAATTAAGCCTGGGGTAGAAGGTTGGAGGAGAGTAAGTGGAGCTGGGAGCTGACAGGACTTGGGAAAATTGGACATGGCATTGAGAGTTCTAACTTGAGGTTAGGGAATTTTAATTCTGTAGCAGATAGCATATAGTGGATAGAGGGCACATAGAAGGTACCTGTCAGTGTTTGCTGAATAAATGAGAAATGTAGGGAGAAGAAAAGGGTTGATAGGAAGAAAGTAAGTGGAGGGGGACCTGGGACTGTGTTTTAAAGAAATTTCTTAAAACATTTTTACATATTCTTACATACTCTGAAACCACTGAACAGTTTTCTTCCTGAAAATGTGGAACCTTCATTGAAACATGTTTAAAATCCAGTGGGGAGATATAACTTGTATAATAAATAGCCTGCCTTTAAGAAACTTGAAGGAATTTAGATAGGAATATAAGAGAAGAGAATATATTGAATGGCCAACTGATAATAGAGACAGTAAATGCGCCAGAGGTCAGATGGGGTGAGATCATTTTCTTTCAGCTGGGCCAAGCTTTCTAGGTCAGGAAATAGCATGAGATAAACTGACAGTTTCCTTTTGTAGTAGCTAGTTGCACATTATTTGTTTAATTCATGGACTCTAATTTTTTTTTTTTTTAGGGCAACAATAGTTTCACTGGAAGACTTTGAACAAAGGCTAAATCAAGCCATTGAACGAAATGCATTTTTAGAAAGTGAACTTGATGAAAAGGAATCTTTGTTGGTCTCTGTACAGAGGTTAAAGGATGAAGCAAGAGGTAAAATTTACAACTTAAAGAATATTTATTACTTACTGTCCCTAAGCCAGAGTGCTAAGCTAGCTTCAGGATCAACTTTTTAAAGCTGTTCATTTATATGCTTTGGTCAGACACTATGCCAAGTACTTTTAGTTTGTTAACTTAATAGCTATATCATCAACTCTAGGAGGTAGGTATTATTATATCCATTTTATAGATTAGAAGACTGAGGCACAGCAAGTTTGGGTTTTGTCCAAAGTCTTTTAGCTTGTCAGTTGGGGTTCAGACCTGGTCTGTTTCCCAAAGTCTTAATCATCATCACTATGCAGATACTGCTTGGTTTATTTGGAGTTTTTTATTTTTCTTGTACCTAAATAATTTTGTGTTAGGCATGTAATAGCATTATATATGTGTGTGTATTGCAGTATCAGTTCAGTTCAGCTCGGTGATGTCCACCTCCTCGCGACGTCATGGAGGGGAGCACTCCAGGCTTCCCTGTCTATCACTAACTCCTGGAGCTTACTCAAACTCATGTCCATTGAGTCGGTGATGCCATCCAACCATCTCATCCTCTGTCATCACCTTCTCCTCCCGCCTTCAATCTTTCCCAGCATCAGGGTCTTTTCAAATGAGTCAGTTCTTCGCATCAGGTGGCCAAAGTATTGGAGCTTCAGCTTCATCATCAGTCCTTCCAATGAATATTCAGGACTGATTTCCTTTAGGATGGACTGGTTGGATCTCCTTGCTGTCCAAGGGACTCTCAAGAGTCTTCTCTAACACCACAGTTCAAAAGCACCAATTCTTCAGTGTATATTGCAGTATACATGTGTATAATACATATAGTGAATATATACTTTCTTTTAAAATTTTCCTTCCTTTCCTCTTTTTTTCTTTTATGCATGTTAGAGTGCTGAGCATTGTAAAGAAGAAACTAAAAGTCACTGTTAATCTCTTTATCTTGAGAGAATTCACCACGAGTTTGGTATCTTTCCAGTCTTCCTGTAACTATACATAAGCATACCTGTTTGTTTTTTTTCCTTTATATAATTGAACCATGTTTTATATATTGTTTCTATCTTTTTTTTTTCTTTTTACTCCTTTGTTATTGGAAGTTACATTTTTGCCAGATATAGTGCTGTAAATAGGGTCCTTGTACATAATATTTGGGGGTGTCTTTGATTTTCTTAGACTAGATTCTTAGAAATAGCAAAGAATATAAGTGTCTTTAATGGTTGTAACAGATGGTGCTGAATTACTTTTTAGGTAAATTGGTACCTTTACACTTTGGTGGTGATTGAGAGTCCTCTCAGTCCTCCTCACAGTGTTTACTGGTATTGTGAGTAATAAAAATAGAATTTAAAATTATTTAAAAATCTGTTTGAAAATTGATATTACATTGTTTTTATATATTTTTAAATTAAAAAAATTTTTTGGTCGTGCGGTCTTAGTTCCCCAGTTCTCCAACCAAGGATTGAATCCCAGCCCTTGATGGTGAAAGTGAGAAGTCCTAACAACTGGACCATCAGGGAATTCCCAATATCACATTTTTTTTTTTTTAAGTTTTTTAACTTTCATTTATTTTTTTAAACTTTTTATTTTGTACTGAGGTTTAGCTAAATAGCAATGTGATAGTTTCAGATGAACAGCAAAGGGACTCAGCCATACAATACATATATCCATTCTCCCCCAAACCCGCCTCCCATCCAGGCTGCCACGTAACACTGAGGAAAGATCCATGTACTCTACAGTAGGTTATTGTTGATCATCCTTTTTAAATACAGCAGTGTGTACATGCCCATCTCAAACTTCTTGTCTAATATCACCTTGCTTTTAATTTGTAGTTTTTTGGTTGGTACTTGTGAAAACTTTTTGTCTGTTTATTGGGTCTTTTAAAAATTGTTTTTTCAGGAATTCCCTGGCAGTCCAGTGGTTAGGACTCAGATCTCTCACTGCTAGGGGCCTAGGTTTGATCTCAGGTTGGGAACTAAGATCCCGAAAACTGTGCAGCCAAAAAAATTTTTTTAATGACTTTTCCTTTTTTGGGGGGGCTTGATTCATTTGAAGAACTTCTCATAATTTATGTAATGTATAAAATAGTAACTTTATCCTATTCTAAAATTTACAGTTTTGGTTAAAAGTAACATAAAATTTACCATCTTAATGATTTTTAAGGGTACAAGTCAGTAAAGTTAACTATATTCACGTTGTTTTGTAGACCTCGAACTTTTTCATCTTACAGTATTGAAACTTTTTGCCTATTGGACAACACATCCCCATTTCTCCTTTCCCCAGCCCTTTCAACTGCAGTTCTACTTTCTGTTGTTATGTACGACTACAGTAGTCCCCCCTTATCTGTGGTTTTGCTTTCCACGGTTTCAGTAACCCATGGTCAGCTGCAGTCTGCAAATATTAAGTGGAAAATTCCAGAAATAAGCGATTCATAACTTTTAAATTGTGCACCACTCTGAGTAACAGGGTGATGTTTTTTGCTGTCTCATTCAAGGAATCATCCACTGGGGGCCTTGGAACACACCCTCCTCAGATAAGGGAGGACTGCTACATTTTAGATGCTTTATATACATGGAATCATACAGTTAGCAAGTATTGGTCAGTTGCATTACAGGAAAAGAGAACATTTTAATTTTGTGTTAAAAATTCAATATTTGAAAACCAGAAAGCAGTTTGCAACTATCTTGACTACTTCCTTTCTAAACCAAAATATTTCATAGGAAAATGAGTAAAAGAATGTCAACCCATTAAAAATAACAAAATTGCTCTTCATTGATCTTGTAATAATACCCAAACTACATCATCATTTCAAAATAAATGCAAATAAGTTGGTAAAGAATATTTTATATTTGTGTCGTATCTGTTCACTGTGAGTTCTGCTTCGGATTCTGCCTTATTTTTGCATAAAGGCAGAATAGTTGTAACATTTATAGCATTTTTAAATTCTAAATGACCATTTAGACAGTAGGGTTGTCATTTTTATTCCCTTGGAAGTAAAAATTATTAAATATGAAAATCATTTTTGAGAAGTAATTTAGGAAGAATGTCTTTGTGGCATCTCAGATGTAACTTTCCTTGATGTATTTGCTCCCTCTAGTGAATATTGCTACCTTTGCAACATTTTACAGATTTAAGGCAAGAACTAGCTGTTCGGGAAAGACAACAGGAAGTAACTAGAAAGTCAGCTCCCAGTTCTCCAACGCTGGACTGTGAAAAGATGGATTCTGCCGTCCAAGCATCACTTTCTTTGCCAGCTACCCCTGTTGGCAAAGGAACGGAGAACAGTTTTCCTTCACCAAAAGGTTTGTAATGTCTTTTCCTTCTGAACCTATGGCTGATTATCAATTAAGAAGCTTTGCTGATAAAGCAGGGGTTGCTAAGGTTTAAGCAGTCTTTTTAGTTTAAAGGTTGGCTTAGTCTGTCTTTATGTGAAACAGAAGAAATTGTCCTCCTAGACCACTCATACGTAGGAAACAGTGAAATGAGAGCTACATTTAAGACAAGAACAGCTTAATAAATTGAAATTTTAAAAAGTGGAAGATTTTTAAGGAAATTTGTTTTGATTATAGCAGTAACACATGTTCATGTAGAAAAATGTAAAAATATAAACGAGAAAAAAGAAAAGAAAATTCACCTGCAATCTTTGTGCTTAAAGTCAACTATTAGTAACACTGAATTTTTTTCTTTGTACTTTTATGTGTTCATGCCACTTTGTTACAAGTTTTGGGATCATATTTAAATGCAGTTTTATTTTTGGCCCCTGCTGCTGAACATATCATGGGAGACTAGAAGCCTTTATACATGGAAAGTACAGAGACTCATTGAGTTACCATTCAGGCTCATCTAAGTTGGCTTGGTTGGACATGTCCATTCTATGACATGCCTCAGTAGCTGCCATAAAAGTGACATACTATTCATAGGTGAATAGTGCATAAAAAATATTCCTTTTACCATCAGTCAAGGTGTTTTTTAAAATCCAGATAAGCAGAAAAACGATTAAGTAGCCACTAAATAGAACCCTGGAATTCTTAATTGAGATCTATTTAGTTTTTGCAGCTTGCAGATCATATTTCAGCTACTTCCACTCCCCTGTACTTTCTTCTTACCCTTTTATTTTATTTAAAAAAAATATTTATTTGGCTGCATCAGGTCTTAGTTGTGGCATGTGGGATGTAGTTCCCTGACCAGAGATTGAACCTGGGTTCCCTGCATTGGGAGCCTGGAGTTTTAGCCACTGGACCACAAGGGAAGTCCCTTACCCTTTTTTAAAATACAGGATTTTATCTTTCAGAGTGATACGAAGTAATTTCCGTTAGTGCAGTTAGCCTCCATATTTGTGCTACCCAATACAGTAGCCATTCAAATGAGACTATTTACATTTTTATTAATTTAAATGAATTAAAATTTTAAATTGACTTTCTAATTGCGTTGGCCATACTTCAAGGCTCAGAAGCCCTTGAATAGATAATTCACCCTTTTTTTGTCTCTATGAGGGTGAGGTGAGGTAAGGTATATAATAGTACTGTGTAGTTTTGTTGCTGATTGTAGCAGTATCTGCTGAGTTTGCTGCTGAGAATACAGAGTAGGCAGTATATAGATTACAGCAGGCATCAGAAGCTGTCATTTTTCACAACAGCTGCTTGTATGTTTGAGGGCCTTAGAATTAGTGGCATATGAGAATTAGCATTTAAGATCTTTTTTCTTTAATGTTACTAATTAGAATTATGCAGATAAGTTCTGAAAATTCTTCAGCGAAGCACTAATTGGAATTATCTGGAGCCTCAAGGGGGTGTCAATAGGACACAGAGCTTGCTCTGGCGCAGAAGGAAGATATGTCAAGCCTAAGGCAAGAATATGTGTCCAGAGAGACACATTTTTAGATTGGAACTGATGGCATGAACTTTCACTGGCCTAAAAGTTGCTGTTGCATTGCAAGGAAGTTGGCACACAGACAATGAGAAGCTGAAGGTTAGAGAAATCAGTGGCAAGATTGAAGAGCTGATCTCTATGAAGTGGACTGGCTGTAATTGCATTTTATTGATAAAATACCTGTTTCCAAAAATCATTTAAAACAACTTTACATAAAAGTACAGATTTAATAATACTGAAAATATAAAATTCGAGTAGAATAGGAAGAACAAGATCCAGAAATCCCTGCGAAGGAAAGTATAGCACTTTGTATCACATTTGGGCACCTGTTATGTGCCGTGTATTACTCAGGATGCAGGGAGGAGAGTAGTCAGACAAAGTTGTGACCTTTGGGACTTCCGTGGCACTCCAATGACTGAGACTCTGTGCTTCCACTGCAGAAGGACAGGTTTAATCTCTGGTTGGGGAAGTTTCATGTACTGCATAGTGTGGCCAAAAATAAATAAATGTCACATTGGGAAATATAACATATATAAGAGAAAGGATGAATATCTATATATCTATACCCTGCAAGGGTACAAGTGCTTTTGCAGGTTGATTAAAGAAAAGACAACCCAGCAGGAAAAAGTGCAGAAGATAAACAGATGACTTCCCAAAAAGAGATTTAAATGACTCTTAGATTAAAGAGACAAAAGTTAAAGTGACTATCAAGTTGGCAGCAAAAAAAAAAAAGATGTCAAATATTATTGAGAGCAATACCATATGGACTGCTAATATTGACACAACCTAGAGAGCATTTTAGTAGGATATTAAGGTGAAAGTTTAGGCATATCCTCTGACTCAGCAGTTCTATTTTTAGGAACCTTTTCTCTAGAAATACTTGTCTAGATATTTTAAGGTTATATGTCCATTTAGCATTGTTTATAATAATGAAAAATTGGATATAACCTAAATATCCTTTGGAAAATGGTTAAATGTGTTTGTGGTATCTCCACTTTATACTGTATCCACAGTTTAGAATATTATATTGATTTTTCATTAAGTGTATACTGCTTTGTAAACTGAAACAAAACCCAAATGTAAAGGAAGATGCCAGAGTAATCACTTGCCTTTTACCTTTCTCTAGCTATACCAAACGGTTTTGGTACCAGTCCACTGACTCCTTCAGCTAGGATATCAGCACTGAACATCGTGGGAGATCTCTTACGGAAAGTAGGGGTAAGCATTTCATTATTTATCACTAGGTGTTTCAGCTGCCAAGATACTGAATTGTTTCTTACCTTGAAGTGAGGGTGAGGTAAAGGCTGTAATTAAGCTTAGAAGCAAGAGCATCCATTGACCACCTGAGACTGGTTCAGATAAAAACCTCTGGGCTCAGCCTTTCCAGTGCCTCTGCAGAAGGTCGCCATACTGAACTCTCAAGTCCCTGCTGGGCCTTCGTCATGCTTGCCCTGGCTGTCTCTAAAGCATTGACACCTCCCATGTTCTTTAAGGCCTGCTGTGTCTTATCCTTCCCTCTAATCCTGTTCTGTGCTTTGCCTGCTGTCCTCCTGGTCACCCCCCCGGCTTTCTCTTCAGAGGACTCTCGCATTGGCTCATGGCATGACTTTTCTGCTCTTGGTCACCACCATACTGCTGCCTGGCCATCTCCACTCCAGTGCCATCTCCTTGGCTCTAACCTTGCGTCCCAGAACATTTCGGCTTTTGGAATATTAAACTCGGTTTTCTACTTAGATTTTTACATTGTATATCTACTCTATGACCTTATTGAGAGTAGTACTTTGTTGTGATTTTTTTTTTTTTTTAGTCATCTCTTGCTTTCACTTGGTTCCTACTTATCCATGATCCATGGGTCACTTTCTCTGTCACTGTGGACTCCTGGTCTCTTTGGTCATAGGGGAGACCTGCAGGTTGGATTAGTCGAGCAACTGGACTTCTTTCCTGCATCAAGATCATTGGAAACATTTATGTAACCTGGTAGATTTTTAAGCCACTATAAAGTTAGAATTTCTAGCATTAGTCAGTTTCTTGGTTCCCTCAGTGACTTATTTCTGTGATCAGTTATCTACCCCTGAAACTTCCCATTCTCCACTGCCCTTTCACGTGTGTGTGTGTGTGTGTGTGTGTGTGACTCTGAAGAAAGCAGAAATTGTATTCTACTTTATATAAAGAGGAAATGGGAGGCCAAGATACGAGATCCTATGTGTACCTTTTCTGGCTCATAAAATTATTTTCTGACCATCAGTAACTTGGGATTTTAATGTTGCTGTAACAAGTCATGTGCACACATCATTCATACAGCACTAGAATAATCTTCCTTCACTCCTACCATAATCTTTTTTCAAACCTATTGTAAAAATTGTGTTGTAATAGTTGAACCTATTTGTTATAACCTATAATTTGAAATAATATGCTTGCTTTTCAGTGTCTTATCAACTGTAAGCAAAAAGATAAATTTAACTTTACTCCTCCTAATTTTTTAATTTTTCTTGGTTATTTTTGTAACTTGATTTAAATAAAGTCTGTCCCTTGAACTCCCCATTAGTAGTGCTGAAAATTAGTCAACAGCACCTACAATATTATGCCCACCTGTGTGTTATTTCCTGCAGAATCATCGAGGAGGAGCTAAGCTCTAGGGCCATTTTACTTATAGTACTCAACAGATGTTTCAGATGTTTTGTTCTTTACCTATTATTTAACTCAGAAGCATATTATCAGTAGATTTTTTTCCTGTATGTGTGTCATAGCTGATATGTGTGCTTTTTTAACATTTTTTAAAATTGGCCATATCTTTATATTCTTTTCACTGCAAAACGATTTTTACCAAATCACAATAAAATAAATAAAAAGAAAAAAGCTCTTGAAATCCTGTCATTTCAACAGATTAAACCATTTTCATTTTCACAAACTCTACTCGGCCTTTGTATGCATATATAACTTGTGTATCAGTGGATATTTTTGTTCATGGTTCTTAGGATTTCTGATTACTTTTTTTTTTTTTCACTGTGGAGAGAAGAAACATACCCTTTCTTTTCTGTATGTTGTATCTTCCGGCTTCTTATTCACACTGTTTGCTGAGTGCTCTGGTGTGCTTCTAGGGTGGGGGCATGCTGTCATCCTCGAATTTCTCTTCATTATACTCGTAAGTTAGTTCTGCCTGTTTATTCCTGGACCTCTGTTATCATCTTTCTTTTGTTCTCTGTTTTGCTTTAGTACCTTAAGTAATTTATTCATAAATGGTGCATGAAAGTTGAACTCGGAGTCCTTGGATTGTTTACCCTTTCAGCAGACAGTTTGTCTTTTAAGTTGTCATTAGCATTTCTGCCATACTCCACCAGCCCCTGCGTACTTTTATGAATGTTTCATCTCCTACTTCTTTGCTCTATTTTCCCACTGACTTCACCTGGAAGCCCCGTCCCCCTCTGACATCCTCTTCCACTGAGAAATCAAGGCTGTCTATTTATGCTTTGTTTTCTTCACTTTCCTTCTTTTAGTACTCTCCTCTTATTACCTCTGTTCTTCATTTTTGTCTTGGTGGTGAAAGTATCACATTCCTGCTCACGGCTAATTTTGTCCCTCTGTGCTTTGCATCTCATTGTCTTGTCATCTTTATATCTCCTGTATCTTCAGCCTTTTACTAGATATTTTAATATTTATATGCAGTATTTATGTATACCATATTATGTAATATATATATATTGTTCAGTTCAGTTGCTCAGTGGTGTCCAACTCTTTGTGACCCCATGGACTGCAGCATGCCAGGCTTCCCTGTCCATCACCAACTCCCAGAGCTTACTCAAACTCATGTCCATTGAGTTGGTGATGCCATCCAACCATCTCATCCTCTGTCGTCCCCTTCTACTCCCTTCAATCTTTCCCAGCATCAGGGTCTTTTCTAATGAGTCAGTTCTTTGCATCAGGTGGCCAAAGTATTGGAGCTTCAGCTTCAGCATCAGTCCTTCCAGTGAATATTCAGGACTGATTTCCTTTAGGATTGACTGGTTTGATCCCCTGGCAATCCAAGGGACTCTGAAGAGTCTTCTCTGACACCACAGTTCAAAACATCATTTCTTCGGCACTCATCTTTCTTTATAGTCCAGCTCTCACATCTGTACGTGACTACTGGAAAAACCATAGCCTTGACTAGACGGACTTTTGTTGGCAAAGTAATGTCTCTGTTTTTTAATATGCTGTCTAGGTTGGTCGTAGCTTTTCTTCCAAGGAGCAAGCATCTTAATTTCATGGCTGTAGTCACCATCTTCAGTGATTTTAGAACCCAAGAAAATAAAGTCTGTCACTGTTTCCCCATCTGTTTGCCATGAAGTGATGGGCCCAGATGCCATGATATTAGTTTTGTAAATGTTGAGTTTTAAGCCAGCTTTTTCACTGTCCTCTTTCACTTTCATCAAGAGGCTCTTTAAGTTCCTCTTTGCTTTCTGCTATAAGGGTGTTGTCATCTGGGTATCTGAGGTTATTGATATTTCTCCCGACAGTCTTGATTACAGCTTGTGCTTCATCCCACCTGGCATTTCACATGATGTACACTGCATGTAAGTTAAATAAGCAGGGTGACAATGTACAGCCTTGACGTAGTTCTTTCCCAATTTGGAACCAGTCTGTTGTTCCATGTCCGGTTCTAACTGTTACTTCTTAACCTGCATACAGATTTCTCAGGAGGTAGGTAAGGTGATCTGGTATTCCCATCTCTTTAAGAATTCTTCACAGTTGTGATTCACACAGTCAAAGGCTTTGGTGTAGTCAATAAAGCAGAAGTAGATGTTTTTCTGGAACTCGCTTGCTTTTTCTGTGATCCAGCGGATGTTGGCAATTTGATCTCTGTTTCCTCTGTGTAATGCGTAATATATGACTGTTAGATATAAAGTATGTATATCTAACATTTATATATATACTTTATATCTAACATTTATATATTACACATTACACAATTTTTTAACCTTAAAAGCAAAAATAAAAGCAGGTATTCTTTCCTTCTATCCTGTGTCTCTCTTTAACTTTTAATTTGTCTCTTTCCTTCCCAGCCAAGCTTTTGAAAGCTCCTCTCCATGTATTGTTAGTATTTGTGACGGCATACTTGCTCCCCAGCTAGCCTCGTCTGGGCTCTTGTTTGCTGCTCACTCCACTCAAATTGCTCATTGATGATCTCAGCGCTGTCAAATCCAGTGGATGCTGCTGTGTCCTCATTTTACTTGAAACGTTCAACACTTGTTTTTTTTGAAATGCCTTCTTTCCTCTGCTTTTCTGATGCTGTGTTATGTCTGCCTCGTGCCTTCCTGCCCGTTCCTCTTGGTCATCTTGTTGGGTCTTCATCTGCCTGCCCTTTCAGTATTGACTTTACTCAGAGTTTACCTTAATTTTCTGATTATCTCCTTCACAGCCATGATTTCATCTCCTACTTGATGTGGATATTGTCTTAAATCTGATTTCTAGGCCACTGTTTTTGAGTGCCAGGCCCAGTATTTGTATTAGGTTGTCTCACTGATGCCTCAGATACAACTTGTACCTGTTATATGGTAGATCTTCATCTAATAGCTGAATGAATGTCTTGAATATAGGAAATTAATGGCTCTCAGTTTTTATTGTGTATGTGTCTGTTTAATAAGATGCTGAAAAAATGCTTATTTAGAACTTATCCAACCTCCTTTCCTTCTTTTGCTGTTATTTTACTGAGTCACAGTACTGTTGCTTTAGGAAAGGAGAAGAGAAGGAAGTTTCAGTCTGTTTTTGTTGCTTTTTCTTAATAGCTATTATTGAAATTATGGGAGGAGGGTTCTCAGAGTGACATATGTTAGCTGTGGATTTAATTTACCAGTGCATTCCAAATCCCTTAGTGTCAAGGATAATAGGATTGGAGTGTTCTTTGCCCTTTTTTTTTCTCATGGATTATAATCCCCTGCCTTCTCTCTCTCTCTTTGCAAGGAGAGGGGTTTGCTTTGGCAAAGTGTTTGTGGGAAGGGGAGTTGGTGATACTTGTGTTTGATGGAAATTGATGAGAAACTTCTGTTCATGTCATCTCTTGGCTTGTAGAGGCTGGCACTGGCCAGGTGTTGTGGTGACAGGTGCTAAGCAGGCACTCAATTTAGAGGTAAATGCTAAAAGGCTGGTGTCATTTTCAAATGAATTATTTAATTATAGGCAGAGAGTATAGACATTTTACAGTGTGCTCTCAGAAGCAGAATAGAATTTAGCTTCCCATGAGGCGTTGTAAATGCACTTACCCATTCTGATACACTAGAAACTAACATGAAGCCCTAAAGAAAGAATTGGCCACTTTAAAAAGTTCTCAACTGATGTTTTTGCATTTTTTGTAATGCTTGCTTCCAAAACATATTCACACATCCAACCAGCCAACTAACAGTCCAGAGGTCAGCGGGAAACAGTGGATTAGGGCCAAGGGACCTGGGATCCATCTCTATCTACTGTGCCACATTTCTCTTAGTTGTAAGGTGAGGATTATATCTGTATCCCTCAGTAATACTGAGACGGATAAGAGCCAGTGTGAATATCCCCTCTTCCTACTAGAAAGATGATTGATAATGGCTTAAATAGCCACCATTACCAACTGAGAGAATTAAGGTTTGAGTCTTGAAATAGAAATGGTTTGAAATGCAAATTTTTATGTGCAGCTACTATTTTGACAATCTAATCATTCCTTCTTCCTTTTTAGGCTTTAGAATCCAAATTAGCAGCTTGCAGGAATTTTGCAAAGGACCAAGCATCACGAAAATCCTATATTTCAGGGAATGTTAACTGTGGGGTGATGAATAGCAATGGCACGAAGTTCTCTCGATCAGGGCACACGTCTTTCTTCGACAAAGGGTAAGTTTTGGAAATTCTAAGTGTTAATTTTTGGGTTAGTGAAGTTGCATATTATTGAGTTTATTGAACTTTGAAAAGATAAACTCAGTTCGATAAATCTCCCTGAATGAAGTGTTGTCATTCACATTTTAGGGGATATGAAGTCTGTTGTCTTCTAGTCCCCATGGAGTCTGTTGCCCTGGGAACTCTGACTCTGAAGCTTCTGTCCTGGGAAGCAGACTCTTGAAAGGCAGCTAGGGATTAAAGATGAATGTGATATGGTCCTCGTGTTTGCCGAAGGTGCTTGCGGGATGGTACACTATGTTGGCAAATATTTGCTAAGAGTAGAAGAGAACATGGTGATCACACATGGTTATGTGTGAACTCTTCAGCTAACCTTCTGTCTGAAGATTTTAGAAAAATATAAGACCACTGGATCAAGTACAGTTTAGGACATAAAAAGTTTTGTAGGATGTTAAGATATTTTTGGGGGAATTGAGAATTAAAAAATTGTCATAAGATTAAAGCAGCAATACATCATTAATGCAAAAAAAATTTGGTTCCAAATATATAAAGTAAAAATACGTGTCATCTGTTTTCACACTGTTTTGGTAAGTTATTCATGGATTCATCTATACAGTTAAGCATGTAAAATCATCATCTTATGCATCTGTTTTGCTTTTATTTATTTATTTATTTATTTATTTATTTTTGCTTTGCTTTTAAAAACTTATGAGATACCTTAAATACTGCTCGCAGCGTGCCTATGGTGACTGATACTGCCAGTAGCTTTGCATGTCAGTACATATTGTTCTACTTCAATTAAAGTAATAAACAAAACAAAACCACAAAACACTGCATGGTTATACTGTTGTACGGGTGTGGCTTTAGTCTAGGTAACTGGTTAGAGCCTGTGGTCTGGAATGCTGACCTTGTGACTTAAGGTGGCTGGCAGTGGAATTAGCAGCTGAGGCACCAGTGCTCTGTGTCTCTGCTTTGAGTTAGAGGGGCCACAGGTGCTTGTTCTGTGAAAGCAATATAGAAATCTTCATAGTTACTTAAAGGAGCTTATATTTTCTGCTTTCCTCAGTGACAGTGGTACATTTGTAGAGAACCTGATTTTTTTTTTAAAAAAATTTATTTTATATTGGACTATAGCCAGTTAACAATGTTGTGATAGTTTTAGGTGGACAGCAGAGGGACTGCACCATACATATATATACGTCCATTCTCCCCCAGTGGAGGACCTGATTTGATATGTAGTCCACTCTATAAAGCTTTTTGTTGTTCGTCCTTGTGGAATGGAGTATTCTGGTTTCTCTCTCTCCCTCAAGAATTCTACCTCAAAGTATGTGTATTTCATTAGGGAGCACATTCTCTAATGAGATATAAATCAGGGCTTTCTTTATACACATTTCATTAAAAGCCCATTCTAAAATGTCAATATATAAATCAGAACTTTATTCTAACCATTGGGGCTCCCCAGTGGTGGTAGGAATAAAATTAATATTCCTCAGGTTTAGGAGTTTCAGGCAACCTTGAGGAGTGCCATTTTTATACTATAATGGTAAGTGTGAAATAAGGTAGATACATTTACATTACAGGTGGCATTTCCCCAGAACAATACAGGGAAAGTTTAAGGAAGTCTTCATGAGTGTTGGAAATAGTGCCTAATGATTTTTCCTGGAGCTTGTAATTACTTCCAAATAGTAGTTATTCGTCTGTCTGGAATATTTCTTAATGGGCCTTGGGCCCCTTGTGATGTGAGAACAGGCAAAACCATAAATAGATTGGTCGGGCAGATGCCTTTGCCAAAATATAGTCCTTAGAACAGTCATGATGAAGGAGGCATAATATCATCAGTTCAGGCTCACTATTCTGTCGTCTTACCAGGGCAGTGATTTCCCAGAGAGGAACCCAGTCTAGGTAGATGGCAGAGGATTCAGGGTCACCTGAAACCAGGAGGGGCCCTGGGTGCTGTGACAGAGCCCTGTCCCTTGAGGAGATCCTCGGTGTAGGATAGGCTTTATGTCCTGAACTGAACCTGAAAATATGCTTCTTGATAGAAATAGTTACAGATGATGTTTAGGATTATGGAGGACCTGATTAAATAGTACAGATTTTTAATTTTACTCTTTCTATTAAGAATAAATATTTTTTGTGGACTAGCCTTAAGTGTTGAGTTTGTATGGTAAGCAGATGGTGTATGCACACTCACATATGGACCTATTATTGCTTGACTTGTGTATATCTGGTTGCCGTCTTCCTGAGAATAACTCTTGTGTGGGTTTTGCAGTGTTCTTACTTCCTCGATGCTTTGCTTTGATTCTGGCTTCCTTCTGGCCTGCCTGGCTTTTTACCTCTGGCCTTCCTTCCTGCTGACCTAGTGACTAGATTAAAAACCATGATGGCTTATACCTGCTGCAAAAGGAAGGGGTAAATATCCCCACTGCGAACTCCATTATTGCATCTGACTGGTTGAAAGAAAAAGTGCCAGTTCTGGTAGAAGCGTAGCTTGTAGTTTCAGCCTGAGAAGAAGCTTTCCATTGGAGAAAAAGCCTTTGGCTCCAGAAGTTGCCTGGCATGCCTCTCCTAAGGAGTCTGTTTGTGGCACTGTTATTGTAGTTTTCCTGATGCCCCTAGGAGCCCACAGAAGCATTGTTTTGGAGAGTTGGTTTGCATGCGTGTGCAAGTATGTGAGTGTACGTGTATGCACTGTGCCCTCCTGCCTCCCACAGAATCCTCAGATGGGGTGAGTCTTGACCACATAAAGATAAAGCCTTTTTGTTATATATTGCTTTATGGGTTCTGAAAATATTGTGTAAAGTTCTGGTTAGTGGAGGGCTTCTTGGAGTCAAGGATTTTATCTAGTCTGTGTTCATGTCACCAGTTCCTAAAATGTGGGTCGCTGGGCCTGGTTCTCCCTTTGTTGCTCTGCTTCCTCCAACCTCTACCAGCTGTTCCATCACTCATCCATAAAGACACTAGTTCACAGGTAGTACAGCTACTTGATTTCCCCCCAAAATGTTCTTTTTCCTCCATAGCTTTTATTTAGTTTCTTATGCCCTAATTTTGTAAGCCAGCGTGATTTCTTTCAGGCTGTGTATAGGTGAGCATAGACTAATTTTAGGGCATAGTGTGAAAATAGTATTGTATTACTGTTTAATGTTTTTTCCTTTTTTTATTAGGCAAGAAAAAGTCATATTTCCCACGTTGTTCATGGGTAACTGAATTTGTTTGCTGTGCTCTTTCATTCTTAATCATGGTGTGTGGTGGAATATGCGTTCACATTAACAGACCGGGGTTACTAACTGCATGAGGCTGACTCTGCTTTAACCAGCTTCCAGCCCATGAGTGAACTTTCAAGTTCTTGTTTGGTTTGACTTTGTACATTATTATTAGTTCAGCTGTGCAAACAAAAACAAACCAACGGTAGTGGTCCCGGGGCGGTTGTGAATGGGCTGATGTACTCCTGTACAGGGTGCTGTAGCGAGGACGCCAGCAGTCTGGGGTGGGGGTCAGGGTCACTGCCAGGCTCTGGGACCACGTTTGACTGCCTCTGTGGGCCTGGGGTGCTTCCTGTTACCCCGTGTCTTCTGTTTTCTCAGCACTGGTGATAGTGGATTCTTGCTGTGTGGGGCCTCTCCTCTGTGCCCATGCTTGTGTTCCCAGGACAGTGGAGTGGTAGCTGGGGACGTGTGTAAAATCTACCTTCCTTTTGAGAAATGTTCGTTTCAGACTGCAGAGCCTGGGCTGAGGACTAGAGCTGCACTGGGCTTCCGTTTCTCCTCCTCACCGGGCAGACGGCTCTGGAGTGTGCCTGTCTGTCTCCTAAACTAGCTCTAGCGCCTCTGATCGTTTTCTTTCCTGCCCTCTCAGGTGAACTGTCCTTGCTCTGGCAGATTTAGTCCCCGGGCTTTATCTATATTGTGTTAATTTTATTGTCCTCCCGATCAGCTTCTAAACCCTTCTTTCAGTTCTTCTATTGCCATTTACAACTGACTTTCATTCCTTGTCTTAGCTGGATTTTCTGTTTTTCAGACTCTTAAACTAGATTTTCTTGGTAAGATCATGAAATTTCATAGCTGCTAGAACCCTTTTTACATAGATGATTCCCAGATCTGTATTTCCATCCTTGCCCGTTCTTTCTCTGTTTGGTCCTGTGTTATCCACTGGGACATTTCCCTTCGGCTTTTTTGCTGCTCCCTAAGACCAAATGTGGTGAGTATGGAGGTGTTTCTTCTCTCAGAAACCTTTCCTCATTGCACACTTTGCAGTTTCCTCAAGGGACTTCAGCAGACTGAGAATTCTCCCTCTGGGTTCAGCTTCCTTCTGGTCTTTTACTTACTACTTCTTGACTCAGGTGCTAGGGAGGACCTTGCTGGATTGTTGTTCTCTCTTCCACCCAACTTTCAAAGTCAGAATTCCCATTTCCAGCCACACAGAGAAGCTACTTACTTAGTTTCTTGGTTTCTTTTCATATTTTGGATTGAGCTGATCTGCTTTGGGAGCACCAAGTTGGTTGGCTCATGGAGCTTCTCGGACCTCCTTGGGCAGGAGGAGGCTGGGAAAGGATGCTGGCCTGGGTACGTGGAGGCAAGTTGTGGGCCTAGGTCCCCAGCAACAGGCTCACGGGGTGAGCTTGGTGAACAGTGGATCTTCTGCTTTTATTTCCTTGGCAGTATAACAGTGGGGATGAACTTCACATTCCTTAAAGGTCCAATGCGCTTGAAAATGCAGGAATCTCAGTTCTAAACCTATATATGGAGCCATCCTCACATTTGCTGCTTTTGCCCACCCTATGGAACAGAGGTCAGGTTCTTCTTGGCACCCAGCAGTGCTTCCTCCTGCCAAGTTTTGGGGGCTGTCTCTAGCCCTGCCTGCTGCTGTGCTCTGACAGGCTGGGAATCTGATGGTCAGTGTTCAGGGCTGAAGCTCTTTGTGAGGCTGCCTAGTTCTCCCTGAGGTTCTAGGAAAGGCAGGGCTTAGGGACCAGGCAGACAAATGGCTGCTTCTGCGAGCGCAACAATGGCATATAGAGTCTCTGTCCCCAGAAAAGAGGCACAGGCACTTAGTCTTAGGAGGATGGAGAGGAACGATTTCAAGTTTTCAAATGTGACGAAGCTCTTTGCATTCCTGTTTCTCCATGAGATTACCCTCACTTCCGCAGTGTATGAAACCGTCATCTTGGTGGGTAATGTGTGGTGTGTCTGTGTTTTGTTTAAGAGAATCTCTGTCCATGAGTCTATATTCAACTCCCTGGGCCCCTCAGATGAGTAGGCCTGTCTTGCAGTCAGCTGCATCTCCCAGGCTGTGAATGAGACCCATTTCCCTAGGAAGTTTTTCTGTATGGAAGGGCTGCAGTGGCTTCCTGAGAGGGGTTCCAGGCCTTGCATTCCCTCCCTCCCTCCTTCCTGCGGCTGCACTGCCCAGCGGCTGGGGCGGGGCAGGGTCCTGGCTGCGGGCACTTGTGTGGGCGGGGCTGGTGTCTCCTGAGCCTGCAGAGAAGCCTCCCCATCTGGCTTGCTTGCTGAACCATCTAAAAAAGTTATTTTTCTCCCTCTTTTTTAAGATATTCATGTACATTGTAGGAGATTTGGAAAACAACTAAGTAGTAGATAAAATTTACCCACAACTCAGAGGGAAGAAAAGTAACTACTGTTAAATTTTCCTTTTATGATATACGTGAGTGTGTGTGTATGTGTGTGCCTGCATCCTCACACATTCTAGATTTAGCTCTGTGGATAGCAATGTCTAGCTATATAAGGGGTTCTAGCCCAGAATGTATGCTGTTAATTTTTTTCTTCATATTGTTGAGCATATCCAGTTTGGTAATCTGCTGCTTTTTGCACCTAGCATTAATTGCATTCGGAATATTTTCCATGCTGTTAAGAACTCTGAAATGTATTTTAAGGGCTGTGTAATATTTCACTCTTTGGTTGTACCCTTTTTAGCTGGTTCCCTACTGGTAGACATTTAACCTGCTCTGTTGGGAAGTGAGTCAGGGCTCCGGCCGCCATGGCCAGTGTGATGAGGTTGCTGAGAAGAGTCATCCCGTTGCCATGGGACTGCGGGGTGCTTGACGCCGCGCTCTCCTTTGGGCCATTAGGATTCTCCTTGGGGCCAGGAAGAGGAATAGTTGTAGAGAGCAGATGAATTATGCTGTGTGTTGAGTGACTTTAAATGACAGTCTCTTTCTCTTCCCCTCCCCTTCTCCTCTCTGGTCACCCCCACAGGGCAGTAAACGGCTTTGACCCGGCTCCTCCTCCTCCTCCTGGTCTGGGCTCTTCGCGCCCGTCGTCAGCACCGGGTATGCTGCCGCTCAGTGTGTGAGTGCCCGGCCTCCAGGTGGGGGCTCCTGCCCCCCTCCAAGCACCAGGACACCCACGCCTCACCCCTCGGTGCCTGGGCCCAGCTCGTGCCCCTCCGCCCGCCTCCCCACGGCTGGCAGAGGGCAGGCTGCATGCAGTGGCGGCTGCTGGGCCCAGTCCGGCCCCAGGACTCTGCGCGATATCAATACTGGCTATTTTCTCTTCTCGCCGTAGTGCCGTTGGTTTCACATGATTGCACTTTTGTGGGTCACAAGGTGATACATGCGTGTATTACTCGGTCACTGGATGCAGAAGTACCCATTCATCACAGCATCTCCTAGTCCCGCCCTGCTGTACTGATAGGATTTAGTTGTGTTTAGGACATTGCGGATCTTCTAGAAGTTCTTCCCCAGATCAGGTCGACGTGTGGTCTCCTCCTGAGCTCCCAGCCAAGCGTCTCCAGTGCTGATTATCATGTGCCCCCCCCATCCCCCCAGGTTGGGCCTGTGGCTGGCGAAGAGTCAGGAAGGCCACTGAACTAGGGAGCATTTTCTGCACCTTCTGGTTTTACTTTCTCAGTTACCATTCCGTAGACTTGCCTCCCCGAGCAGCCACAAAGGCCCGTCTGAGATAGCAGGAGCTTTGGGGCCTGGGTGCTCTCAGGGCTGGGCCCTGCCATCTCCTCCTCCATGTGCCTCAGACTTGGGGGAGGGGGTGGTGGCCGCCCCCTCGACAGCTCTCTGGTCCTTCAGTGAAATGACATCTTCAGAGTGCTTTTGTTTGGTCTCCGGAGGGCCTGTCCCGTTGTGTCAGGAAGGGTTGCGTGGCCTGATTCCAGGGGCTGGCCAGCGCCAGCTCCCGGGGGCAGACTGACCATAAGTGGTCCTCCCTGTGCATCCTTTGATTACTCTCATGCTGCATTTACTGTTTACATTTGTTTTATTGTACATAGGTTTGTAAACATTATTGCCTAAGATATTTGTATATAACTTGGGCTTTGTAGCTTTTATTTATTCAGAACTCATATGGCATGTTAAAGACATGATGGTGTCCTTCTCCGGGCAGCTGTATAGGGTCATCATGTGGTTAAAAAAAATACTTCCCCTCAAAAAAATCTTTTAATGTGGAAACAATAAATTTCACAGAAAAAAAAAGGATTGAGGTTGCTTTATTGGGTTTTTGCCATCCTGCAAGAGAAGAGCTGGAGTGGCAAAGCCAGGTTCCAAGTTCACTTCCATCCTGACACAGGATGGACAGCAGCCATGGAACCGGGCATAGAAAATTCTGGCGGCCTCGGGATGTGTCTAATGTGCTGAGTGGGCGTCTTCATGCTGATTTTTATCTTTTTTTTAAAATTGAAGTATGGTCCAATTTTACACAAATTACAGGTATACAGTATTGTGGTTCACAGTTTTTAAAGGTTATATTCCATTAAGAGTTACTGTAGAATACAGGCTGTATTCCCTGTGTTGTACAATACGTCCTTGTGGCTAATTTATTCCTCAGGCTGACTCCGGGTTCTGGTTCCTGCTCTTAGCTGTGATGCCTGGGAGCAGCCTGAGAATGGCCCCGGCCCCGTGCGGGACTCTGGGAGGAAGGGCCTGGACTTTGAAGGAGACGACTTGCTAAGTCCTGGAGTAACTGCAATGGGTCCAGGAGACTGGTCCTCTTGTTGGGCTGCCTTTCACGAAACGTGCTGGTATTCTGGGATCAGAGATTACTTGGGTCTGGGCTTCTCTCCTCATCCCTTGATGGAACTTGAGGAACATTTAAACTCTGAGGGTCTGTACGACTGTGTCAGATTCTGAGCTCTGCTTATAACAAAGAGCATAAACAGAATAGTTTTTGTCATTTTAAACTATATGTAAATGAAAACTAAATAATTCTAGTTTCTAAGTAAATAAACACTGAGGTGTAGGATACATTAAAATTGTTTTCTTCTGTCAGTTCGCCGGCAGGAATAGCTTTTCTGAGTTGTTCCTGGAGATTTTGTCATAAGCTGACCCATGAAAGATGCTCGTGTGCTCGTGTGTGTGTGTGCTCGGCCCAGCCCTGCTGGCAGAGAGTTGAGAACTCCAAGCCTCTCACTGATGGGCAGTCTCCCAGCTTCTCTCCCAGCCATCATGGAAGGGCTGGATGAGGTCAGAGGTGTCAGGCTTCTGTCTCTATGCAGGAGCCCCAGATGTAAAGCACAGCACACAGAGTTGCTCTAGATAAAGCGATGATGAGTCCTGGAGCTTGAATCCTTGTCCCTGGCTCCCCAGCTGCGGACTCCTGGGATCGTCTCACCAGACGGCTCTGTCAGTTGTTATTAAGGTGACGGCTGGGAGTGGGGCCCGTGTGTTGTTCTCTGATGTCACCGCTTTTGCTTTGGGTCTGGGAGAGCACAGGCCAGGTCCGTGAAAGCATGGTGGAGTAGGCTGCCTGGCTCACTTTGGTCCCTTCGGTGGGGGCGTCGGGGGGGACTCCCTTGAAGTTCTGGTTTTGTTACAACTGCAGGCACCGTTGGCATATGACCCCCTGAGGAAGCTGCTTGATTCCCCAGGCTTCTTTCCGCTTTCCAGGTCTTCCTCCACTTACAGTGGGACAATGTTCTGATAAATCCACTCATTGTAAATTGAAAATGCATTTACTACATCTAACCCTCTGACCATCACAGCTTAGCCCTGTCTACCTTAAACACGCTCAGGACATTTGAATTAGCCTGCAGTTGGGCAAAATCATCTAATACAAACCCTGTTTGATAATAAAGTGTTGACTGTTGTATATAATTGATTGACTACTGTACTGAAACTGAAAAATGGAACGGTCATCTGGGTGCAGAACGGTTGTCGTCGTATCTGTCACGTGGCTGACTGGGAATTGCCCTGCCACTGTTGTGCGAGAGGATCACACCATGTATTGCTAGCCTGGGAGAAGATGAAAATCTAAAATTCAAAGTGTGGTTTCTATTGAGTGTTTTGCTTTTGCATCATGGTAGAGTCAAAAAATCTTTAAGTCGGACCATTGTAAGTCAGTGACCGTCTGTATCTGGCTCACGATGCTGCTTTGTACACCCTCACATAGAGCCTTTGCTTCCTAGTCTGAAAGATCTGCATATTGTTTGCCTATCTACTTACTCTCCTCTGAGTGGGCTGCCCTCCTAGCACTGCACGGTTGCTGGTGTGTGCGGCTCTCACTGAAACCTTCAGGAATGAGCCCTCCCCCGAGCTGGTTCCATGTGGTGGTCTCCCCCGCTTGGAGGCGCTGAGCTTCGCGGTGGCCAAGGACAGCTTCTTGCCTCCAGGTATTTTCATCTCACTACTCATTCCCATCCCTTGCTCCTGAAACGTTGTCCTGCTAAGTGCCAGAGCTGGGGTGTGGAGTCACCAGTGAGGTGAGGGAAAGCTATATACTGTGACCTGGGAGCGGGATGAGCTGGTTTTTCCTCAGTTTACAGAAGGGAAAGCAGGCCCAGGGTTTAGGTGACCGGCCTGAGCTCACACAGCTGGTTCATGGGAAAGCCAGGTTTGGAAAGGGGCCAGTGTCCTTTTCTGCTATGTTTACTGCTTCATCAGACTGGAGGCTTCGCTGGTCTTGACTCTGACCTGTGTCTCAGGAGGTGAGCCGATTCTGAACGCTTGGAAATGATGCTTGAGGGGGCGGCAGCAGGAGCACAGTGGCTCATGGCTCATCCACGCGCCTCCTCTCCATGTTTCAGTCGGTGTTGGCTTTGTTTCTCTCAGGCAGCCTTGGAGCTGCCATTAGCATCTTCTGAGAGCCATGGTGGAAGCTGGCACTTGTGGGGAACGGGACGTGAGGACGTGACCTTGGGTGGAGCAGTGGCTTCAGAGACAGCCTGTAGCCAGGGATATCCAGCCTGGCCACTGGTGGGAACAGGGCCGAGGGAGATGGGCCCAGGCTGTCAGTTGTCTGCATTGTTTGCCCAGAGGATGCTGAGATAAGAAGTCTTTTCTATGTTTTGACTTTTACTTCATGGGTGGTTTTTCTCTCTGTATTTTGCCTCAAAGGTTGAAGCAAATTGAGAGCACTAGCTTGGCCTTTAAAATATAAATGTGTTACTTGATTTTTTTTTTTAAAATGAGAGCAGAGGCAGGAGGCATCTTTGCAAATCATGTTCCTGTGACTTAGAGCATCTTATCTGAAAACTGGTCCCGTGGCTGTTAAAAATATGATATACGGGGATGTGTGTGTGTTAGTTGCTCAGTCGTGTCGTACTCATTGAGACCCATGGACTGTAGCCCACCAGGCTTCTCCGTCTATGGGATTCTCCAGGCAAGAAATACAGTAGCCCTTAAAATTTTTTTTTTTAATAATTTTATTTATTTTTGGCTGTGCTGGGTCTTTGTTGCTGCTCATGAACTTTTCTCTAGTTGGTGAGCAGGGCTACTCTTTATTGCAGCTCCCACGCTCTAGAGCACAGGCTCAGTAGTTGTGGTACATGGGCTTAGTTGCTCTGCAGCATGTGGGATCCTCCCAGATCAGGGATTGAACTTGTGTCTCCTCCATTGGCGGGCAGAGTGTTTACCACTGAGCCACCAAGGGAAGCCCCTTTTTTTGATTTTAAGGAGGAAAAGTCTGTACTAATATTAATGTAACAGGCTTGTTATGTAAGATAGCGCACGTGAAGAGGCCAATTTGAAAACAGAACAAAGCTTATGGTGTTGGTGTTATGCCATGTGGGGTAATGCTTTACTCTGCTGCCCGCCTGCACCCACAAGAGTTAGTGTTTCCTGTCAGCTCTGAAGTCTTCACCAAGGGAAGCTGAACAGATGTTTCACTTGTTCACTTGTGGGGTGTTTTCAAGTTTGCTGCCCCTGTTAACATAGGGGAGATCCTGCCCAGATCATGGTTTGCAAGCAGAGGCCTGGGATAAGGGTGCTAGGGTGGCAGGCCTGGGCAGGTTTTCTGGCACATGCCTGGATCAGCAGTGGTCATGCGAGGCTCAGAGCCTGAATTACCCTCTGTATCTTGAATCAATCTAACAATGTGATAAGCTATAACAACCTCTCATCTGTGTTAGTAAGAACAAAGTCAGTCTCAGTAGCACTAATGCAAATGTCTGCTGGTGGGGGAATGGAGTGATTAGGATAACCGCTCAGTTGGACAAATGACCACGGAGTCACTGACCTGTAAGTCTGCAGTTGTGCTCATCCATGCATCAATGAGAAAAGAACACAAAATCGATGAACGTGCAGTTGCAGCTTTCTAAAACAGAAGTGAAAAGATAGACTAGTTTTACTCTGTGTTTTACTCTGTGGATTCTAAATTTTCCTGTAAAGTGCCCCAAATTTTTTAAAAATTGAAGTCACGAGACTGATTTTCTTTCACTGAAGACATGTGCTAGGAGTTGTGAGATCTGAGTAAGTAGCACAAAGCAGGGGCTCCCTGGACCTGCCAGGTGACTGGGCTGAGGCCTCCTTGGGGAAATTTTACCACGCAGATGCCCCCAAGTTCCATCCCAGAACTGCCTAGTGAGGAGAGTTCTGTATTTCATAGACGGTGAAGTGCCAGCAATTATAAGACACACCTTTATTTTGTAAAGCAGTAGGAGAAGTTTGCAATTGTAACTATGAAAATGCTTATTATTAAGACTTTGTATTTAAATTCATGTTTGGCTGTGCTTTGTTGCTGCATGGGCTTTCTCCAGTTCTGGAGTGTGAGCTTCTCATTGCGGTGGCTTCTCTTGTTGCAGAGCACGGGCTCTAGAGCTCAGGTTTCAGTAGGGGCTTTGCTGCTCCGTGGCATGTGGGATCTTCCTGGATCAGGGATCAGACCCATTGTCTCCTACATTGGCAGGCGGATTCTTATCCACTGAGCTGCTGGCAAAGCCCCAAGACTTTGTGTTTATTTAAAGAGCCCTTCTAGACTTATTTATGCAGATTTTCATCATACCACGCTTTTAATTCATGTACAAAAAGGAAAACGTGAGACATACTCCTAGACTTCACATTGTAATTCTGACGTTCTGAATTGTGTCTTGACCCAAGTGGTTCTTGTCTGTGTTTTCCTGAGCAATGTTGTCCTCTGCGGTACAGTGAGCACTGGCCATGCAGCTCTGCTCCACTGCTGGCTCCAGAACTTTCTTCTAAGCTGCTAATACTCTCACTACAAGATCTGATGCTGGGCTTTAATGACCTCACTGAGTCAGGCACTGACAACCACGTGACAGCTGCCACCTCCTGAAGGTGATTGTGGAGCGCCTGAGTTTACACATGTGAGAACAGGAGCATCTCAGCTTCTGTATGGTATGGTCCTTGACGGAGGCAGCACTCTGCTCGGATGTCCCAGTCAGATCCATTGTTTGATAGTCCGATTATGTCACATTCCATCTTGAGTAAGGCTTCACGACATCTAGTTAGCGGGCATGGAGTCTATTATTGGGCTTCTTTGAAAAACAGGCCTCACTGCTGTAATGCATCAAACGTGAATTTGCAGTCTTGGTTTAAGGCTTGGGGACATGATCATACTTTGTATGTGTGGTACACGGATGCTGTAATTGCGGTAATCATACTTTGTGCATGTGGTACATGGTGCTGTAATTAGGGTTAACATTCTTTGGAAACTGGTATTATCATGTCAATATACCCTTATCGATGAGTTTCGTATTACATTTCTGAAAAGGATTGTATGAGACATTTCCCATGATTTGCTGGATTCCCAAATGACAGGTGGCTACACAAGGAAGTAGACTGCCCAGTTGGTCCTGATGGTGCACAGATGCAGCATTTCAGCAAATGCTCAGAATTTGGGAAAGCTCTCAGGGCCGGGACTGGGAAACCTCTGTGGATGGGGACTCCCCTCAGGTCTCAGCCATGGGCTTCCCTCAGGCCTGCCTGCCTGAACTAGGGGGCAAGGAGCCGTGTCCACTTTCTAGATTCCAACCCATGGGCTGTTGTGATTTTTTTTTTTTTAGGGGTGGGGCAGGAAGTGGTGGTTCCTAGAGCCTGAACTGTGGGCTCTTCCCGTCTTGATAAACATGTTTGTTGTCATAGCAACGTTGGTTTCAGGAGGAAAGGGACATGAGTCATTGATACCCAGAGCCATAGGGAAGGCTGGTGGTTAAGAATTTGGTTTCCACCTCATTTCATGTTAGTTGAGGTTTCCAGGGAGGGGGAAGGTTGGTAACAGAAAGGATGCTCGTCTTCCTGATGTCAGCATGCTTAGGATAGGCAGGCTGGGAACCAGGGGTGTTATTCCTACTAAAGTAAGAGTGTCTTCTAGAGTGTCTGCATTCTAGGCAAGGGCAGACAGAGCATTTAAAGTGTATGTGACCAAGTTAAAATCCTAAGAGAGCATATCTGGACTGCATTCCACAAAAGGCTGAGGCTTCTCCACGCATTCCGGAACCCCTCCTCACGTGGGACCACACGCCCATGGGTGGGCTCCGGCCAGCTGCTTTGTCTTTGACATGCCCAAGCCCAGCTCCCAGCTCTGGTGTAAGTGTTTCATGAACAACCTCAGACTATGAAGCACTGGTTTGTTTAGTGAAGAAAGGTCCTGTCTAGTTAGCGTCTTTGTGGAATCAGGAATTGGAATCTGTTCATGTAGGTTGTGTTTCTCCTGACCGGCTGAGTAGTTGGGAAACAGTATGACATGAACACCGGTTAAACCAGCTAGCAGGGGAGGGTTCTTTTTCAGAAAAGCCTTTGAATTCCACAAACCCTTGGACTGAGACACTGAAAGCAAGGGTGAGAATGCACATGAGAGATGGTAAGTGCAACTCATCTTTTCTCCTGCGGTAGTGACAGTTTTGAGAAAGGGAACACTTTAGCCCATTTTTTACATTCTCACAACTGCCAAGCAGCTTCAGTATGTACTTCAGACCACCGGAACCAGCCTAACTTGAGCATATCATGAAAAAACCCCAGCATGGCTACCTGACCGTGTTGCCCTAGATTTCTCTCTGGCCCATCCTACCTGGCCCACAGCTGACCTTGGATCTCACCACCGAATCCTCCCCAAAGCATTTTTAATGTGCATCCTGCCTGAAAATAGTCTGAAACTTCTCAGGCCTCTTGAAATACTATCATCCAGTAATGGGCTTCATTGGTTGGACATTGAAACTGTCCTCGAGGCTTCATCCCACAGTCCTGGACCGCTCATTGGGAGAGCAGGACAGCCGCCAGCCTGCCCAGAGAACTCGCCCATCACCTGACAGTTTCTGGGCGTGCGGTGCCCTCAGAGCAAGCGGCCTGGGTGTCAGCACTGTAAGTCTACGTAGCATCCAGCCTCCAACCACCTCACAGGTGGGGATCGAGAACAGAAGGTGAGAGAACAGATTGCACATTCACAGGATTATTCTTGTTTATTGAGGTCTGTTTATTCTCCACGGGTGCTTTTTCCTCCAAGTAAACAGAGCAGGCGTAAATATCTATAATGAATAAATTTATTGTCTTACAAAAATCATTGTCTAGAAATATGGGAATACAAGAAAAGATATTTGCAGTCAGGTGTCTGGTGGTCAACAGCCAGTACAATTCATAAAGGGGGAAAAATCAAAGATTCCAAACCCACATGACAAATTCTTCCCAACAGATGTTAAAGCTTTTAACCCAAAAGGTTTGTGTTTTCAAGCACGTTGCAGAGGATCAAGGATTTATAATTAACACTGATTCATTGTCACTGAATGTTTATAATACCACTTTGACTAGAGAGGTACATGATATGAAGCACAGTCAAAACTTAATACATTAAATTGTTACAGAGGCAAATAATATATTTAACATTGTCTTAGTACTGTAGTGTCTAAGGCACTTTCTGTAATGTCAGTTTGATTAATATCAACCCAAAACAGAATGCTAAATGTTTACTGTAACACTGTCCCGGGGAGGGGCGGGGAGGGAGAAATGAAAAAGGAGTCATCCACTGGCATGTCAACATTCAGGCGGGTGGCCTCTGTTCCCGAGGTGCTGTCCCCCTCACTGACAGACTTGAACAAGTCTCATACACAAAACCAATCTTCCCATTTTGGGCTCAAAGCAGCGGCTGAATTTGCAAGGTCAGCATGAGAGCCTGGCTGGCAAGGAAGGGTGTCCCCCTAGCTTTTGCTCTGGGGGGCCTGTGGCTGCGAGGAGCAGGCCATCTAGAAGTCACTGTGATGGCTGCCCCTGGGCCTCAGCTGCATTGTGGCCACTGTCCTGTCAGCACAGAGCAGCCCTGGCTGAAGACAGTTCACGTGAAGAGATGCGGGGACCCCACGACTTGAGGGAGAGGGGCACTGCAAGCCCCACGGATGCTGCTTCCCCCAACCCACCCCCATCTCGCTGAAGCCCCTTTCACAGTTTGCGCACTGAAATAGTGTTGATCATTATCTGAAGGAAATGAGAGCTACAGGTGCAGTTTACGTTCCACAACGTTCTAAGGGACTTGATGTGGCTGCGGAGGCAGGGGCCACGTGAACACAACTAAGGTAGCTGTCAGTACAACAGAGCATGCAGAGTGACGGGGCGGCAACCGCTAGGCGGCCCCATGACCCAGTGATTGGCAGTGGGTCTGGAGTTTGTTTGAAAAAGGGTTCTCTTAACATGTATTATAAAATGGTCTCTTGGTGGATATATGGAAAATAGATGCAATGATGAGGCGATCTGTTTAATATGTGTAGATTTTGTGTAATATATATATATATATATAAAAAGGGGAGCAGTTGTACCTAAATCTGAAGCAGGAGATGTGTGTGTAGGCCATGAGGCCTTAAGACACAGTTGATCTCTTAGGAAGGAGTCTCGCAGCTCGCCGGTTCCCCAGATCTGCAGGAGGCCCCGAGGTGGGGGCGCCGGTGACTTCCTGCATGTCTCGCGGTATTGCCTCCTCCGGCTTCCTTGGAGTTACTCGGACTGCGGCGGCTGTGTCTCGTTGACGTCACTGGTCTTACTTTCTGTGTCGTCGTCTGACAGCTCCAGGGACGCACCCTCAATGTGCAGCTGGCGCCTGCCTGATCGGCTGGAGGAGAAGCTGATCGGGCCGCCTCGCCTGGAGGGAACAGAAAGCAGGTGCACGTGGCCGCCAAGTCGTCCAACCACCTGAGGACTCAAACCTCCCCACCCAGGACAGCCCCTGGGGTGGTGGGGAGATCAGAAGGGCTCTGTGCTTAGCCACCACTGCCACTCGCTGAGCATCATCCTGGGGGGTGTGGTGGCTGGCCCCTGCTGTCCCTCCCACACAACAGTGAGGAAAGCACCACCAGCTCATCACCAGCTCATCCCCGGCCAGCTGCTCCCCAAAGGGCAGATGGAGAGGACATGCTGTCTTTGTGGGCCTCCTAGGTCTCTGCTGGTCTTTTTACAACCTTTATCAATGTCAACACCACTCTCAGCGTACAAGAGCAGGGCAGACAGGTTCCAGCCCACAGGCCACACCAGTGCTAAGCTGTCATTCTGGGGAGAAGCCTTGGCTCCGTGTGTCCTGGGGTGCATCAAGTCTGCCGTCGAGAGGCTGGATGACCCCGCCCCACCCCCGGCTGAGGGACATGGATAGACACCCCGGCTGGCACGCAAGCCTCAAGCCGTGTGTTTGCACAGCTCCTCAGTAAACACAGAGCCAGTGAGTGAGTGGCCTGTTGCTTCCCTGCTCACCAGATCGCCGATGGTCAGGAGTCCTGAACGGGTACATGTCAAGGAGGACCTGCACACACAGCCAAGAAAACCACAGTGTCTGGAGCCACTCACCTCAGCCGGTTCTTCAGGGTGCTGACCTCGCGGCTCAGGCCCTCGTTGGCCTCAGTGGCATCGTCCAGTTCCCGCTGGAGTTTGCGCCGAGATGCGTTGGCACGTGTGGCTTCTTCCTCTGCTTCCTCCAGCTGCCGTTTGAGCTGCTTCATCCTGGCGTTGGCCTTCTCCATCTCGGGGAAGTTACAGGAACCGAGTCAAACCAAACCGCTAAATCCAAATTTGCATTGCTGTGTCCTGAATGTTTCAGCACGGCTTCTGCCCCACTGGCCACACGTGTGTGCACATGCAAGGGCCTGGCCTGAGGCCTTTTGAACAGCTTGCCACTCTCTGCACAACCATATCTACACAGCATATTAGGCTACAGGAAACTTTTAAACAATTGAAAACCAATTTTCATCCCTGAGTTTTCTGTAGAAAAATGACATCTTCACATGAGTGATCTATGGAATTGTGAAGGGAAACTGCTATTGCCACAAAACACAGAAGAGCCAGCAACACGGACAGTTTCCACCCCCAGGAGATGGTGTCTTTATTTTACACCTCCTTTCAACATGGGCATGTCAATATTCTAAGTACCAAGCCACTCTGGAAAACCAAGTGAGAACTCGGCCTGCCACTGGCCCACTCACTCCTGAGCCACAGAAACTGGCCAACGCCCTGCTGGTCCAGTTCAAACCCACCCAGAACTGCTCTCGGTGTTGCTAGGCCCTGGGGGTGGGGAGGGGAGGGTCTGGGCTAGAGGCAGTGGATCTGAGCGAGAGCGCAGCCTCTCAGGCTGCAGCCAGTACAGAGCTGACATGCCCTGACACTTAGGAAACAGATGCCTGGACACAGACGAGGACAACCACTTGGGCGCCACGTGCAGTGCACTCGCCTTTTCTTCCCTTTCCACTACCTCCTGCATCTGCCCCTGCACCCAGCCAACATTCAATGACTGCCAACTACAACTTTTCTAGGCATTTAGATGACAGTGGGTGAAACAGGCAGAAATCTCTGCACTCATGCAGTGTCCACTCTAATGAAGGAAACATGGTAATTAAGATCAGTTCTGGGCTCCCCACTTCAAGGCCCACCCCTTCTCAACATGTATTGTGGGGCAGGGCTGCGTCCTAATCACCTCTGTATCCCCAGCACCCAGGAGTGACCGGCAGGAACAAGAAACAGCATGTGTGTTGAAACACTAGAAGTAAGAGTTTCAAACAGCTCTTCCTAAGTCAGCGAGTCCCATAGCAACATGGGTGGTCTCGTATCTGTGTTCCTGTACAGCATTCAGGGTGGAAGACGTGTTCCCTTTATGTGCCTTCTCTCCTCACCTGTTCTTTATACTGGTCAGCATGGCGGCGTTCATCTTCAACCTGCATGAAGATTTCTTTCAGCTTCTTCTCGGTACGACGGACTAGTTTGTTGGCGGCGGCTCTTTCCCTGTGAAAATGATCAACATGCTCATTTTCACAGTTCTTGCAATGAAGATATTTTAAGTCCTTTTCTCTGGAAGATGACACACGTTGGAGTGCTTTCCAGGACCCCTGTATCATCGTGATCAACATAGGCCAGAAACTTCTCCCTTCTGGTCGAACCGTGGATTGCCTTTAACGTAGTCTAATGCTGACAACAGGTAGAACACCTGCATTATTCCCTCACACATGGGTATTTATCACCTTGGTGATCTTCTGAAGATCAAACGTCACTTACATTGAGTGTAGAGTTTTTGGAAATAAAAACCATAGTTGGTTACTCTAATCACCTAACATTTTAGCCTGGAAAACCAAACACTCAATTTATTGATTGTTTCAATTTAAAATTACTTCCCAATGACTAAGATCCCCTGGAGGAGGGCAAGGCAACCCACTCCAGTATTCTTGCCTGGAGAATCCCACAGACACAGGAGCCTGGCAGGCTAGTCCATAGGGTCGCAAAGAGTCGGACATGACTGAAGCAACTTAGCATGTACCCAAGAAGCCAGAGCAGCTGAACACTGAAACAACTCCCCCCACTTCAGGTAGGAGTCAAGGCACCATGTTCTAGACAGGCCTCCACTATCCCATGTGAAGGAAGGAGAGGTAACTTACTTGGAGAACTCCACTGAAAACAAGGTCTTTTGTTCCTTCACAAATATGCAAAATGGATAGGATGGAGTCAGCTGAAAGGGCCAAGTCATGTTAATTACAACTAACAAACAAACCCTTAGTTGTTACATTTGAGAGCAGGGGGACGAAGTTCCGGATGTTAGGCTGGGGAGGACTCTGGGCATAGACCCTGTGTTTCTGGGCCCCCAAGCTCCTAACAAGAGGGTGAAGTTGAAGGTCTGCTCCACCTCTGGCCGTCTGAGATTCTATTCTAATAGATATGTAAATGCCTGCCAAAAAGCTGCTTTGTGCAATTCCTCATAAATTTCAGAATGGTTTATGACACCAGAATGGAAGCTGTTGAGCAATCCCTTCCTAAAGGAGAAAAAAAAAGCTTGTCTTTTTTTGTTACACTGCATTTCTTCTCTGCCAACACACTGTAGTGTTTCACGTGATGCTGTGAACTTGGGCTCAGCCTTGGGCAGAGATGTAAACTATGGCACCAGGAAGTAATGGGGCACACACAGCATGATTAGCCCTCAGGCGAGCCCAGTGTTCCCTGAGGGCTCACACCAGCTTCTCCAGTTATATATGCTCTTGTGATTCTTCCCCCAGCAACGAAGCTCCCCTGGGACAAGGGGCATTGGTGTCATCTCTATAAACCTGGACCTGGTCTGTAGCAGAGATACTGTAAAAACCTTTCTTTGGCTTACAGCACTGAAAACCACTTACTTGGCTTCCTGCTCAAGCTGCTCCTCTAGCTGCCCAATCTTGGCTTCCAGGGCGGAGATGGTGGCCTTGAACTTGGACTTGACAGCACCCTCCAGCTCCTGCAGCTTGGCCTTCAGCTCCTTGTTCTGTCGCTCCAGCTGCTGGCGCGCATTGTCACTTTTCTGGGCAGCGCTGCGCTCGGCCGCCAGCTCAGTGTTCAGCGTGTCCACCTGAAGGGGAGACGGGTCAGTTGTGCAGGGGATGGCGCAGTCCCTCCTGGAGTGAGGGGACATGGCAGGCCCACCTGCAGTGTGGTCTTGCGGAAGCGGTCATTGAGCAGCTCCATGTTGCTCTGCTCCTCCTCCAGCTCCTCCTCCAGCTGCGCAATCCTAGCCTCCAGACGCCGCTTCTCGTCCAGCAGTGCAGACCTGCAACCGAGGCGGCGACATTGAGCACGGAGAACTCCCCAGCCTCCTCCACCCACCGTGTTGCCACAGGCTGAGCAGCATCCTTAGTTTTTCTCTTTCCCCTCCTCCCACCCCAGCCCACCAGGTCTTGCTGGTTTTGCTTCCAAACACTCTGCCCACTTCTCTCCACCCCCAGGCCTGCCACTTGCCAGGCCCTGCTATCTCTCGCCTGGATCGCCATGCAGCCCTCCAGCTTTGCTCCACAGCCAGGGTCAGCTTTAAAAGTGCAAAAAGATCCTGGTGTTCCCTAGCTTCTCTAGTGCACCAAGATCCAAAGCCACCTCCTCACCATGGCACACTAGAAAATTACCATGATGGATCCTTAGGTAGTCATTAAATGGAGAAAGTAACCTCTTAATTGTAAAAAAATAAACAAAAACAACAACAAAAAAACCTGACTTTTGGTGAAACATACACCGAAGGAAAGAGACCTAACGAATGTGAAAGTAAGGCCGTGCAGCCTGTGGAGGCCAGATGGGTCCTGAAGGCCCTTCCTGCACACCTGTGTGGATGTGACCGGTGTGGGGAGGTGTGACCCGGCAGGGCTGCAGCCCGTTGGCTGAGGCCCAGCATCTTGTGCTCACCTCTCCAGATTTTGAACAGATGAGCAAACTAACCACTGACTCCCCGATGCCAGATGACCCCCGTAGCTGACTCAGTGCCTGTGAGGACCAGTGAGACACCCGTCCCTTCCCACCTGCTCAGGAGACTCACTTGCCGGAGGCGCTGTTGGCGATCTCATCTGCCAGCTCGTCTCTCTCCTGCTCAGCATGTCGGCGGGCTCGCTCGGATGAGGCAAGTTCCTGAGTGAGTTCAGACTGTCATGTAAGCTCTGGCTGCTAAGTTTCCTCAAATGTGAGGTCTGACAGTGCCTGTAGGCTGCTGCCACCTTGCTTGAGGCACCAAGTGTGCCTCAAATTGTAAACAGATTTGAGAAATACACTATTCAACCTGTCTGTCTTTAGTCAGGTAGAACAATATCAAAATGGGACCACTTTGCCCAAGCGAAGCAGTAAGATGGTCCAGCATCATATTAAAAATGGTCAGTGGGATTATGCTGGCTACAGAAACACTAAAATGTATTTATCTGGTCTTAGAGAAATTCCAAGGGCAAATATTTGTTAAGCAAACAGATGAATAAATAAACACACAAACCTCCTGCAACTGAAGGATTTCTGCTTCCAGGCTTTTCAGTTTCTTCTCACTCTCTTTGGATTGAGCAAAAATCTCATCCCGGGATGCACGAGCTTCTTCTAACTCACGCTGGTAGTCCTTCATCTGAGCCTAAGCATAAGGAGGAGGAAAGTTTTGGGGTAGTTTTTTAACATTCTTAGTTTTTTAAACATACTTTCTTCCCCAGATTATAAAGTATGAGTTTATTATAAACATAAAAGTATGTAGAAGTGATGGAAAAAAAAAACATTCAAGTCAATATCCCCTATGAATATAGATGCAAAAATCCTCAACAAAACAGACACCAACAAGATCCATCAACACATCCAAGGGGGATTTATTTGAGGAATTCAAGGTTGATTTGACATCCAGAAATGAATTAACATAACTATGTGATCACTTCAATTGACACAGAAGCAATCTAATACCTTTCAATATAAAAACACTCAATAAGCCTTTGACAAAATTCAACATCCATTTATGATAAAAACCCTCCAGAAAGCAGGCATAGAAGGAACATACCTCAACAGAATAACAGCCATATATGATAAACCCACAGCAAACATTATCCTCAATGGTGAAAAATTGAAAGCATTTCCCCCAAAGTCAGGAGAACAAAACAAGGACGCCTACTCTCACCACTACTATTCAACATAGTTTTGGAAGTTTTAGCCACAACAATCAGAGAAGAAAAAGAAATAAAAGGAATCCAGACTGGAAAAGAAGAAGTAAAACTTGCACTGTTTGCAGATAACATGATCCTCTAAATAGAAAACCCTAAAGACCACCAGAAAATCACTAGAGCTGATCAATGAATATAGTAAAGTTGCAGGATATAAAATTAATACACAGAAATCCCTAGCATTCCTATACACTAACAATGAGAAAACAGAGAAATTAAGGAAACAATTCCATTCACCATTGCAACAAAAAGAATAAAATACTTAGGAATAAATCTACCTAAAGAAACAAAAGACCTATATATAGAAAACTATAGAACACTGATGAAAGAAATCAAAGATGACACAAATAGATGGAGAAATATACCATGTTCATGGATCAGAAGAATCAATATAGTGAAAATGAGCATACTACCCAAAGCAATCTATAGATTCAGTGCAATCCCTATCAAGCTACCAATAGTATTTTTCAGACAGCTAGAACAAGTAATTTCACAATTTGTATGGAAATACAAAAAACCTTGAATAGCCAAAGCAATCTTGAGAAAGAAGAATGGAACTGGAGGTATCAACCTGCCTGACTTCAGGCTATACTGCAAAGCAACAGTCATAAAGACAGTATGGTACTGGCACAAAGACAGAAACCTAGATCAATGGAACAAAACAGAAAGCCCAGAGATAAATCCACACACCTATGGACACCTTATCTTTGACAAAGGAGGCAAGAATATACAATGGAGTTCGATGCATGATACAGGGTGCTCAGGGCTGGTGCACCAGGATGACCCAGAGGGATGGGATGGGGAGGGAGGTGGGAGGGGGGTTCTGGAAGGGGAAAACATGTACACCCATGGTGGATTCATGTCAATGTGTGGCAAAACAAATACAATATTGTAGTTAAAAAATAGATAAATAAACTAATTAAAAGAATATACAATGGAGAAAAGATAATTTAACAAGTGGTGCTGGGAAAACTGGTTAACCACTTCTCAAAAAATGAAACTAAAAAAAAAAAAAAAAAAAAAAAGAAACTAGAACACTTTCAAATACCATACACAAAAATAAACTCAAAATGGATTAAAGATCTAAATGTAAGACCAGAAACTATAAAACTCCTAGAAGAAAACATAGGCAAAACACTCTCTGATGTAAATCATAGCAGGATCCTCTATGACCCACCTCCCAGAGTAATGGAAATAAAAGCAAAAATAAACAAATGGGACCTAATTAAAAGCTTTTGCACAACGAAGGAAACTATAAGCAAGGTGAAAAGATAGCCTTCAGAATGGGAGAAGATAATAGCAAATGAAGCAACTGACAATTCATCTCAAAAATATACAAGCAACTCCTGCAGCTCAATTCCAGAAAAATAAGTGACCCAATCAAAAAGTGGGCCAAAGAACTAAACAGACATTTCTCCAAAGAAGACATACAGATGGCTAACAAACACATGAAAAGATGCTCAACATCACTCATTATTAGAGAAATGCAAATCAAAACCACAATGAGGTACGATCTTATGCTGGTCAGAATGGCTGCTATCAAAAAGTCTACAAACAATAAATGCTGGAGAGGATGTGGAGAAAAAGGAACCCTCTTACACTGTTGGTGGGAATACAAACTAGTACAGCTACTATGGAGAACAGTGTGGAGATTCCTTAAAACACTGGAAATAGAACTGCCATATGACCCAGCAATCCCACTGCTGGGCATACACACCGAGGAAATCAGAATTGAAAAAGACACGTGTACCCCTATGTTCATCACAGCACTGTTTACAATAGCCAGGACGTGGAAGCGGCCTAGATGTCCATCAGCAGACGAATGGATAAGAAAGCTATGGTACATATACACAATGGAATAGTACTCAGCTGTTCAAAAGAATGCATTTGAATCAGTTCTAATAAGGTGGATGAAATGAGCCTATTATACAGAGCAAAGTAAGTCAGAAAGAAAAACACCAATACAGTATATTAGCACATATATATGGAATTTAGAAAGATGGTAATTATGACCCTATATGCGAGACAGCAAAAGAGACACAGATGTAAAGAACAGACTTTTGGACTCTGTGGGAGACGGTGAGGGTGGGATGATTTGAGAGAATAGCATTGAAGCATGTATATTATCATATGTGAAATAGATCGCCAGTCCAGGTTCGATGCATGAGACAGGGTGCTCAGGGCTGGTGCACTGGGATGACCCTGAGGGATGGGATGGGGAGGGAGGTGGGAGGGAGGGTCAGGATGAGGAACACATGTACACACCCATGTCTGATTCATGTGAATGTATGGCAAAACCCACAATATTGTAAAGTAGTTAGCCTCCAATTAAAATAAATTTTAAGAAAAATTTTAAAGAACAAAATAAATAAAGAAAAAAAACACAACTCAATAAACTGAAGACAACTTCCCCAAGCCTGATAAAGGGAATCAATGAAAACCTAACAGCTAATATCATACTTAATGGTCAAAGACTTAATGCTTTTCCCTACGATAAGCAATGAGACAAGGATGTTTGCCCTTGCCATTTCTGTGTAACAGTGTAATGGAGATGCTAGTCAAAGCATTTAGGCCAAGACAGGGAAATAAAAGATATCCAGATTGAAAAAGAAGAAATAAAACTTAGCTCAATTTGCAGATGAAAATATATATAAAGTCTTAAGGAATCCACTAAAAAAATGTTAGAACTAATAAACAAGTTCAGTGAGGCTGCAGCATATAGGATCAATCAATACAGTTAGTTCCTCCATACCTGAGCTCCACACCCATGGATTCAACCAACAGTGGATCAAAAATATTCACGGGAAAAACATTCTCAGAAAATTTCAAAAAGCAAAACTTGAATTTGCCACGTGGGCAAACCATTACCTTGTATCAGGTTGTTATGAGTAAACTAGAGTAAACTAGAGATGATTTAAAGTATATGAGAAGACGTTCACAGGTTATGTGCAAGTAATACACTATTTTACATCAGGGACTTAAGCATTGGAGGATTTTGGTATCATGGGGGTGGAGGGGTTTGTCCTAGAACCAATCCCTCTCGGACACTGAGGGATAACTGTACAAAAATAATTGAAATTCAAAACACTAACTATAAACACTGTAAATACCAACAAAGCAGCTACACTTAGCATCAAAAGGGTAAAATTTAGTTAACGTATAAGACTTGTATGCCAGAAACTAAAATAAAACATCATAGAAAAAAATGAAATAGCTAAGTGGACTGACAGCCATGTTCATGGACCATGTTCGTGGAAATCTTAATACCTTTGTGAGGATGGTAACACTCTCCAAATTGATCTACCGAGTCAATGTAAAATAATCCAAGCTGGCTTAGGGGAGGCGGGGGCAGAAACTGACAAGCTGATCCTAAATGGAATTGCAAGGAGCCCAGAACAGCAGTCATGAAAAAGAAGAACAAAGTTGGAGAAGTCATACTTCCCAAGTGCAAAACCTATAAAGCTACGGTAATCAAGACTGTGTGGTCCTGTCCTGGCAGAAGGACACACATAGACATCAAGGAATAGAACTAAGAGTCCAGAAACAGACACAAGTCTATGGTCAGCTGATTTCTGACAAGAAGGCCAAGATAATTTCAATGGAGGAAATCTTTTTAACAAATGGTGCTGGGACAACTGAATATCTGTATCCCAAAGAATGAAATTGGGTTCATATATCAAACCACATAATAAAAATTAAAATGAACTTAGATCCAAAAGTATAAAACTCTTCAGTCATGTCCGACTCTGTGACCCCATGGACTGCATAACACTCTTAGGAGAAAACACAGGACTAAATCTTCAGGACCCTGGATTAGGTAGTGGTTTCATAAATAGTAAAAACAGAAGAAACAAAAGAAAAAATAATCTGAACTCCATCAAAATAAAAAACTTTTGCACTGTAAAACAGTACCACCGAGGGAGTGAATAGATAATCGGGAGAATGGAAGAAGATGCAGAATCACCAAGGCTAAAGGAATGGAAATTTTCTAAAGCTTTTGTCTTTCCCTCCAGAGAAGTGTGTCCTTGTATGAGAGAGCCCATCACATCTTGCCAATACAGCAAGTTACTACAGAAATCACTTTGTCACTGTGACAGTGAAAACTGGCATGGCATCTGAGTAGCTAAAGCAATGCTGACCGGACAGAAAGGCACAGCTGGAGGAGGAGCAGAGCAACATGGAGCTGCTCAACGACCACTTCCACAAGACCAACTGCAGGTGGGCCTGCCGTGTTCCCCTAACCCTAGGAGTGGCTCATGGCCCTGGTCGACAAAATCGACACCACCTACTCTCAGTGGGTGGCTATGTGTTTAGTTGACCACGAGACGTTATTCAGAGCCCCAAGAGCTTGTCCCTCGGTGAATGCCCACCTGGCAACTCCACCTCACTCAATCCAAATGGGGCCAAGCCCACCCTGTAGACGCTGAAGCTATACACATGCCATCTTTATGGCCTGTGGCCCCAGCCCACAGCTGAGGGTGACAGCGGCCCTGTGCCCTGTAGCAGTGATGTGGCAACACTGAGCCCGCCAGCATGATGGCAGCTGGATGCTGCCCAGAGCCTTCTCTCCAGCATCATAGGCCATGTTCTGCTTGGTGGTCTCAGCAGGGCCTGATGACCCCACGGTCACACCCTGACGGCTGGTGGCACTCACCTGGAGTTTGCGGAGCTGCTTGATCACTTCATCCCTCGCTTTGTTAGCCGCCTCGATTTGAGCCTCCAGGTCCTTCAGGTCTATTTCCATTTTCTTCTTCGAGGCAACAGCCAGGGCCCGCTGTTTCCGCTCATCCTCCAGCTCTGCCTCGAGCTCCCGCACCTGAAAGGCAGTGTCAGGATACATCCGTCAGACCCGGTGTCCTTACACAGAGAACAGGCCCATGGGGGCTTGGCTTACTCAGGAGGGGGGCTCTCTGCCTCCAAGCAGTTATTAGCAGCTGAATTTGTACAGAGAGATCTATAAACATCTCCACCTGGTACAAATCATTTCCACTGACCGTGGCGAGTGTGTGTAAGGAGGCAGAATCCCTGATCTCAAGCTCCTAGTCCAGGTGATGCAATGAGATTGGAAGGCACGAGACAAGCTCCTAGGGAAGTTCCCCCCTTCCCCAGCACAGGGCCACCCCAGCCCCTGCAGAGGGGCCCATGTGTCAACCACATGGGCAAACAGCTTGGACGCACTCCCTCCAGCCCCAGTCAGCCCTTCAGATGAAGGATGCTCCCTGCTAATAAGTTGATTCAGAATTCCCAACTTACAGAAACTCAGTTAATGTGTGCTGTTTTAAGTCACTAAGCTTGAGGTAATCTGTTATCTAGCAATAAATGACTAATAAAATGTTAGTGGACCAAAAGTAAGAAAGTGTCCCAGATCCAAGACCTGATACCGTGAACTCCAAGGGAATGTTAAAGTGAAAGTCGCTCAGTCATGTCCGAGACTTTCAACCCCATGGACTATACAGTCCATGCAATTCTCCAGGCCAGAATACTGGAGTGGGCAGCCTTTCCCTTCTCCAGGGGATCTTCCCAACCCAGGGATCAAATCCAGGTCTTCCACATTGCAGGTGGATTCTTTACCAGCTGTGCTATCAGGGAAGCCCTTGGGAATGTTTCACTTTAAAATTTTAAATTAGAAGTTTAAATGCACTCAGAAAAGTATATAAATTGTAAGTGCCCAAGCAATGTTTTCAAATAACAAAAATGTAAATACCTAGAGTTTTCCCTTTAAAGAGTGGTTTAACGAGGACATGCGATCTGACCTTCAAAATATTCTGAATCACCTTGTCAGGTATGTACTGAGTCTTCCCTTTACTGACACTTGTAAGACTCCCAGAACTTGAACCTGACTACATGTCCCTGGACACCCCACTGGCTCTTAAGAAGTAGTGATAATCTGAGAAATAGGAAATCAAAACCAATTACATTTTGAAGATAAAGTTATATGACCCAATAAATTTCCTCCAGCTACTGTGTTCCAATGCGAATATCACTGGCCCCAAACTGGTCTTTGAGCACAAACAAGGGCCCATTCTGGGGTCACACCTCTAAGATCTACCTGTTTAATGAGCAGCCGCTTCTTTTCTTCGTTCTGCTCATCCCTGGTCTGCAAGTCTCTCTCGAACTGGGCTTTCATGGCTTGCATGTTGACCTCCAGACGAAGCTTGGCGTCTTCTGTAGCCTGAAGCTCATCTTCCAGCTCTTCCAGTTGGGTCCTCATTTCCTCCACCTGCTGCTCTAGGGCCCGTTTGGATTTCTCAAGTTCATGAACCTAGAACACAGGAAGCAGCACATGACCCTTGGAGGGACATGCATGGACAGTAGTTCCTGTTATATAGCCGCCACCCCCCACCAGGAATCCCCCCCAACCCCCTACCCGGCCGCTGCACTAGTCCTCATCTCAGAGTGCACCATCTGAATGACAGGCCCGACTTCATGCACGTGTGCTCTACCGTGGATCAAGTACTCTGATGTGACCATGCAGCTGAGAGATCTCTAAAAGCTGATGATCAGTAAAAGAAGAGCACGGTGTCAGGGCAATGGCCTGTTGATCGGCCACTGGCCTGCAGTCTCACAGCACCTCCCTCTTGTTGTAGTGAAGATCATTTGTATTGAAAATGCACATGTGCAGATTTTTAAATATTAAGGTGTGCGAGTCCTAGGAAGCGGGGTACAGTGAGAAAGAGGTCTGACCTTTCTCTGGACAGAGATCCCCACCATGTACACATTTACTAAGTTCTCTGTGCCCAGTACTGTGCTGGGTGCTCCCCGTCATGTTCCCTTTGATCTCAGAGACAACCCTCAGGCAGGCATGTGCAGGCACTAACTATTATTATGTGTCCCTTTGGGGTTCATGGCTATGTTGGTTCTCCTGAGGACAGAAGACACTTGAGGACCTGAGAAGGCCTGTGTCTCTTGGTGCCTGGCACTTCACAGGCACAGAGGAAATGTTTTTGGAAAGAATGTATGACTATCGTTTATTCTAGAGAAAACCAACAAGGAACAAGAAGATGGACTCAGTGTTGGAATATTCTCTTTGCACTTTACTATGTAATCCTGGCCATTTCTCTGCTAGGCGGCTGTTGTCCACCGGGCTGTAGAAGACTCAGCAGGAAGGGCAGTCCCACACCCTCATGATATGGCCAGATGGCCCGTGTCCCAGGAAAATGAGATTTTATTTTTAGAGAGGACTTTGTGTTTTTCAGAGCACATCTGTAGCAGCTTCATGAAATAGGCAAGTATCATGTCCACTGGACACAAGAGGAAATGTGGAGAGGCTGAATGGAGCTGGGGGAGAGTCAAGCCCTGAACTTGTTCTGACCCCCAGGCCTGGGTCCCCATCGCTTTCCCCAAACCTCCGACACTAAGGGTGGGATGCAGGGTGAACAAACATCACGGCAGCATCGGGGAAGGCGTGTGCAGCTGGGGGATAAGGGGTCCCCCTGGTTCCTCTCCAGGTTCCCTATTCCGTGCAGGAGACAGACCCCACTGCCCTCAATCTGAGGCAACTTCCGATACTTGGGTTTGATGACCCATGACCCAGGGACAAAGAAACACTCCATTCACAAGGCCCCCGCGAGGATACAGGTTACGGTGGGGAGGGTCTGTGAAAACTACAAGAACGCTCTGCCTGGCTTTGGTGCAGGTAACCGGGAACAGACAGGAGAAAACCTGACAGCTCATCCCGGGAGACCCTGACCTGATAGGCTGAGACCACCTCGTCCATGTCACTCTGGGCTGGCCCTTCCCAGAGCCGCTGCCCCTGCCGACAGCCTGGCCCCTGGCACTCACGTTCTTGCCCACATCGTCCTTGGAGCTCATGAGGTCCTCCATGTCTGCCCGCAGCTGCTTGTTCTGCCGCTCAGCCTCCTCCCTGGCCTCCAGGGCCTCCTCCAGGGCGCGGGCCAGGGACAGGGCTTTGGTCTCCTTCTCTCGGGCCTCTGCCTCCGCCCGGTCGCGCTCTTCTGCGTAGCGGGCAGAGATGTTCTTCTCTTCCGCTAACAGCTACACAGGACGGCGTCAGGAAACAGTAAAGATCAATGTTGGACTTCTCTCATTTGCTGCATGTCTGACTTATAGCGGAGAATACCACCATGAAATCATAGGTGTTCTCCTATTCTATTTCCTCCTTTATGCTGGACTTTTTCCAGTTTTGCTACAAACAGACTTTGTTTTAAATAAAGGATTATTTTAAATCCAAATGATGAAAGTGAGGGCTGTGCCAGGAGGAAACATGGGGTGCTGGCCCTGGAGCCTGGGGTCGGGAGTGTGGGCCCCACCTGATCGAACTTCTTCTGCTTCTTTTCCAAGTTGGAGACGATCTGGCGCTGGTGGTCCAGGTCTACCAGCAGGTCATCCAGCTCCTGCTGCAGGCGGGTCTTGGTCTTTTCCAGCTTGTCATAGGCCAGGGCCTTCTCCTCTAGGCGCTGGCTCAGCACCTCCACATCCTTGAGGAGCTTCTTCTTGGCTTCTTCCAAACTTTCAATTGTCCCCAGGTCATCATCTACTTTCTTCTTGGTATCCGTCAACTAAAGGAAAAAAGATCAACATTAAAGAACTCACCTGGATTTCACATTTGAGGAAAAAAGGTAAAACTTGTTTTCATTATCTTGTGAGAAGAAATAAAACAAATCAATACTCTGTGACTCTGAGCAAATGAATCTTAGACCATAAACTTCTTCACAAATCATCTACACACAATGAATGGACTGGAACCTTACACCTACCAACATTGTAACCAGCATAGGGTTAGTGTGTGATGAGGTTGAAGAAAACATACTTAAGGGGTTTCACTTAGGACAAGACCCACTCAACTGTCCCAAATGGAGCTGGAACCACCCAGCAGGACAGGGACATGACACACACGTGGAGGCCCACAGTCCCCACAGCCTCATGCACCTGGGCCTGCAAGGCCTGTAGCTGCTTCTCCAGGCTCCTCCTGGCCTCCTCCTCTTCCTCCTGCTGCTCCTGGAGGCTGCTCCTCTCCTCCTCCAGCTGCCGGATTCGACTGCTCAGGTTCAGTTTCTGGCGCGTCTCCTCCTGAAGAAGCTCCTGTTCATTTTGAGAGAAGGTCAGTACTCAGGTTATAGTCATCTCCCAAACCACCATGTCCTTATTAAAAAAAACTGAGTGTGAGGAACATCCAGTGATAATAACAAAAAAGTGACTTTAAAACACACACGATCATTTAAACAGTGCCCTCAATACAAGAGTGCTTCAAACTTGTTCACTGGGGAATTCCCTGACGGCCCAGTGGTTAGGACTCAGCTTTGTCACTGTCTAGGGCACGGGTTCCATCCCTGGTTGGGGAACTAAGATCCCCAAAACCGAGTGGTGTGGCCAAAAAAACACCACCACAAAATCAATCCTGTTCACAAGCAATGGCAACACCACCCCCAGAGGCCAGGGCCAGGGACCTGCAAGCTTCCCTTTCCCCACATCCTTTATCACTTCTTGAATCCCTTCCTGCTGCTCTCAGGTCAGCGGAATGGGTCGAAAACCGTAAGAAAACCGTCTTATTTAACATGGCCAGCAATGCATGAGCGTACAACAGGACCACCACCTGGTGAATCACGCCTCAGGCAGCGCCCAAGTGGCCAGTCAGAGCCCTCTCCCAGATGCCCCCACACACTACAGACAAGAAACCATGGGCTCTTGAGCATCAAGGCTTGTGGTATAAGATAGTTGAAAATAAAACAGGACATCAGAAAGAGGTGATAAGAGGCCAGTTCTGGGACGAGCGTGTTTCATCAGCTCACAGATGACTGAAACAGGAGAGTGATGATGAACACCCTCCCCACGCCCAGAATACCTGTGTGTCTTGGAGCTGAGACTCCAGACCAGCTGCATCCTTAGCAAATTTAATACCCTTCTTCTCTGCTTCTTCTAGAAGAGTTGAGACATTATCCAATTCATTCTGCAAGGAGGAATAAAAGATCAAACTCCCTTCAACAGTGGGCAGATAGAAAAGAGTGGTGGTTCTGTTATGGAAAAATTGCATCTTTTTGATCAACCCAGTAGTGTGTCCACGATCATGTGAGCAAAGGTACGGCACATGGAAGACACAGCAGTCTTGGCCACAGAGGGTGGGGAAGGCTCTGGGCTGCCTGCCTGCAGCTCTGCCCCCAAGAACTGCCAGCTGAGTCCCAGAGGCAGTCGAGCTAGTCACGTCCTCATCTACCAGACTCACCTGGGGGTGATGTGAGCTTTAAGTGGGAGAACCAACACAAGGAGCCTAATGTGTGCTGGGGGCTGGCTGCCCGAGTGCCCCCGAATGTCAGTCCCTGCCCGACGCGGGGGGTGACGTCTGCGAACGGTTTCCCAGGCCTACCTGTAATTTATTGGCCTTCTCAGCCAGCTCCACCCTGAGTCTGTCTCCCTCTGAGACCTTGGCGTGGAGCTCCTGGACCTGGGCGTCCAACTTCTTCCTCTTGTGCTCGGACTCAGCCTTGACCTGCTGCAGCACCTTTACCTCACACGCCAGCTCCTTGTTGTCTGTCTCCAGGCCCTGCTTGTTCTTTTCCAGATTTGCTTTGAACTAGGAGAGGGAAGGAAAAACAGTTCACTAGCAGTTTTATAACGAAAGCCACAGAGGGCGCTGCTCTGGTATCTGGAGAACTCTGCTGACACTGGGTGAGCCTGCAGTCCACATCTGTTGAATGAATGAATGAAAACACTTGTTCTGAGTGTGAAGATGTCTGTTGCAGGAACACACCACTCAGGACAGCAGATACAGATATGGGGGGAGGATGGGGAGGCACTTCTGGAAGCCAGCATGAGACGTGGAAGTGGGCACAATGAACAAAGGCAACACCCTAGGTGGTGCCTGGGACAGATCAGAGGTGCAGAAGGCACCAGGTGAGCAAGGGCAGGACACCCAACTGTTCGAGGTTTTGCGCTGAGTCATCAGGAGGAAGCAGGTGTCAGTGAGGAGACACTGAGAGGACCAGGACTGGAGACCAGAGCTGACCCACCCAGCTCAGGGGTGTCTGGCTCTCCCAGGCCAGCAGTGTGCTTTCAGAGCCCAGCCACTGCCGTGCCCCGTGACCCCTTACCCTCTTGGCCTGCTCCAGCTGCTCCGACAGCTCCTCCAGGGCGGTCGCATGCCTCTGCCTCATGTCCTGGATCTGAGCCTCGTGGCTCTTCGTTTCCTCCTCGAGAGCCTTCTTCAGCTCCGCCACTTCTTGTTCTCGTTTTGTACTACAGACATTTTGAGACAGACATTAAATTAGCTCAGAGTTAGTCGAATGATTAAATTACAGTTCTGCTTTTGTCTGAAATGAGTGGGTTCCTCTGGCTATCTCACGTGACGTTTTCCAGCAGGCTGCTGTGTCCATTACTGTGAGCAGCTTTCTCTAGAAATGGGGCTTTCTGGTCATCCCTCCCCATGCACCCTTCCGTGGTCCACCTGCCCACCTGTGCTCCTACCACAGGCTGGATGGATTCTGACCACCGAGGTGGGGTTACTGCTCCACCTGCTGTTGTCTCCAGGAGGGAGAGGGGCTGCTGGACGGAGGACATGACCTGGCCCCCACTCACCGCAGTTCCTGCTGGGCCGCCGTGGTGTCCAGCGTGTCCTCCAGCTCTGTCTTGAGCGCCTCCAGCTCCTCACTTAAGTCCCTCTTCTGCTTCTCCGCCTTGTTCCGTGAAGCCTTCTCAGATTCAAAGTCCTCCTGCAGCTCGGCGATCTGGGCCTGCAGTTCTCGCACGACTTTCAGCGCGTTGTTCTTGTGCAGCGTCTCGTCGTCACCCCTGCACAGGACACCCGGGCATGGGAGGCACTCAGAGCCGGCACCTGGGGACTCTTCCCACAGGGGCCCCATCACACACCCCTCCACCCTCAGTCACGGCCTGGGCAGGGGTGGCTGCACCCTGAGCGGCTCAGGGGCCCAGAGCTGCTATCGGGATGGGCCTCAGGTCCTGTCCAAAGGGCTCATGGACATGAAAAGGTAGGACCTTCTCACTTTAATGATTATAGTATTTAAAAATTCCCTCAAGCAAAATGTTCTTCTAATTAAGTAGAACCACCACCTTCATTCCCTCCACCCTATGCTTCTCGTTCCTCTGGTGCACCTTTTTGCTCACGTGCGGGGTTCGTGTAGGTGGAGTTCTAATTGGGGGAGATGGGATGCTGACACATTACGGGGGTGGAGAACTGTAGTTCTGGGTTCTAAGCAGTCACCTGCTAAGGGGCCAGAGACCAACAGCAATTGCAGAGAAGAACTTCTAAGATTTTTCTGATCTAATAAATTATAAATTAAACAGCCAAATATTAATAGTTATCTTGATAAAGAAGTAACAGGTATAACTGTATTTACACTATATGACTTCCATTCTATAACTGAATGGTTAAGGACTGAACAGCAAACTATGCTAGATGTGGGAGGGAGGGATTTAATTCCTGAAAAGTGATTTCCTAGAAACTTGTAAAACATATTGTTTCACAAGTTATAATGTACAGAAGCTATAATGTACAGAAACCAGAATATTTGATATGGTTAAAACCATTTGATTTGGTGTGGATTTCCAAGGATTTCATGATATGACTAATGATTTTTAAATATAAATACCAAGAAAGGCTGATGAGCTTTTCTGGCTGCCTTGACACAAAGGCCCCCAAGTTCCCCAGGTCCTTATGTCACCCCAACAACCAGGAAGCCACGTGTCCAGTGCACACCTGGCCAGGGCGCCCTGCAGCTCCTCCTCTTTCTTCGCCACCTGGATCTTAAGCTCGTCGATCTGCGCCTGGAGCTCAGCGATCTGGTCTTGCAGGTCCGTGGTCTCACCATCCAGTTTCCTTTTGGCCTTCTCCAGCTCCTGGCGCGTCTTCTCCTCCTTCTTTAAGCGCTCTTAGGGCAAGATACAAGAAGCTTTTCAACACACTGAACATCACTCCATCGGGACACATTCAAAACATAGACTGGTTAAAGCAGAAAACAAGCCACTGGATTCTAAAGCCTGTTGCTGCCTTATCATCTACGGGTAAGAATGGTTTATGGGAAGAATCTCGTGCTGACAATGAAGACAACAAAATCCCCAATATTTTCTAGAAACCACTTATTTCCTCCGGTTGTAAAAGATCTGGGGACATCAGGGTGATTGGAGCCACACTCTTCCTCCCTCAGACACCTGTCTGCAGCTGCTGGTCAAAGGGAGGGTTTTCTGTGCTCTAACTTCCACCCTGATGTTTCTTTTGCAAAAGGCAATGATTCAGATTTTGCAAAAATCCTAGCATTTCCTGACATGACTTGGGCCATCAGAGTGAGACACTGCCAGTCTCCACATACTCTCCTGTCTCTGCCCATTTCTGTATCAGCGGTTGTCCCTTTGTGAAGTGAGAACCAGGCACCTTAACACAGCATTTAAACACATACAAGTTCAACGGCCTGCATGGCTCCAACTTCATTTAGATCCCAACTGTGTCCACCAAAGGGCAGTGTATGTTACCACAGAAACTGACTTTAAAAAGTGAAAGCTTAAAGATAATTTAGTGCCTTTCCATCATAAATATTAGTATTTGGTGACTAGGCAAATGACAATCCCATGTAAGAGGCCTAGTTTAGTAAACCCAAACTGATGAGCAATCCTCATGTACATTTACTATTACGGTATGTTCTGATGTAAGTTATCTGGGCTTCTCTGGTAGCTCAGTTGGTAAAGAATCCACCTGCAATGTAGGAGACCCCAGTTCAATTCCTGTGTCGGGAAGATCTGGAGAAGGGATAGGCTACCCACTCTAGTATTCTTGGGCTTCCCTGGTGGCTCCACTGGTAAAGAATCCACCTGCAATGCAGGAGACCTGGGTTCGATCCTTGGGTTGGGAAGATCCCCAGGAGAAGGGAAAGGCTGCCCACTCCAGTATTCTGGCCTGGAGAATTCCATGGACAATATAGTCCATGGGGTTGCGAAGAGTCAGACACCACTGAGCACCTTTCACTTGCACTGATACAAGTAAAATCTTAAAGGCTCACATGTCGTAGTCCTACAATTTCTCTAACCCCCAAACACTAACCTTCTAAATCTGAGATCATCACTTCTTGCTTATTCCTGATTTTGGCCAAGTTTTTTGCCTTTTCTTCCTCTTCAGCCAGCTGAGAGGAACATTCCGCAATGCGATCTTCCATGAGTTTCTTTTCCTGAACAAGAAAAACAGCTTCAGAAATGGCATTAGAAATGACAACTGGGTTTGGCTGTTACTTAGGAAACAAGTATTAATAATACGGGCACTATCTCCCCCAGCAGACTGTATATTCCAAAAAGGGCAGAAAAGGAAGGCCCACTCGTTGGGGGACAACCCCCGGAGCTCGGCCTGCAAAGGCCCACAGCCAGTGCTCGATCAGTGACCACACAGAGGGGATCAAGGTGAGGGATCCACGTGCAGGTTAAACCATCTTAGGGATTATGAGGATGTCTGGTGAATTGAGAAAGTGAAATAGTTTCTGCCTTTAGACATCTATAGTCTGTATAGTACAGACTATAGACCCAGAGAGACTTAAGAGAGAAAACCGACTCAATGAAATCCTGAGCATTTCCTGTTTGAAGCCACCTTTGGTGAGAGCGTTGACGTAAGTATTTTCCATTTTCTCAGGTCAGCTCTTCGATGGAAATACTCCCTTACTTTGATAAACTTGGAGTTCTGGTCCTCCAGAAGCAGAATCTCTTCTTCCATCTTCTTGATCTTGGCCTCTGCCGTCACCTTCTCCAGCTGCAGCTTCTGGCGAGCCCCCTCCTCCTCATCTAGCTGCTCCTCCAGGTCCTGGTAAAGAAGCCATGCGGTCAGTCTCCCTGCTTCCTCCACGAGACTCCGCACACAGCAACCATCAAGGAGTTCAGGTCACAACAAAATACCAAGTTCTGATTTTCAAAATAGCAGGGATATTTTTTAAAATGTGAAATGTAATTATGTGAAACAGACACTTGTATCCACTACAGGTTAAGTACAAAGTGGATCAGTCCTTCTAGAAGCCAGCATGGGAAAAGCAGCTGCTCTGAAAAAAGAGCATTTCTTTTAAAAGGCAATTTCAGGAAAAGTCAGATGTGACTTTTTTAAAAACCTGTAGCAAAGTGTTATTTATCATATCGAGGAGCTATGAACACACTTAAAGTCTTGGTAATTAAAAGTGGGTATATTTATAAAATGGAATAACATATAGTAATTACAACTCATATTTTAGAATAGTTAACACAGGGAAATATGAATAATGTAGTAAAACTATATCAAACACATACTTACCTCATCGATCAGAGATGTATTTATATGTATTTGGGTACCCAAACATTACCGACCCGAGTGTTTCACTCATATCCATTTATATAACAAATTGCCAGCCACAAATGTTAGTTTATGCAAAAATCACTGTCAATAATGTGTTGATTTATTCTACTCTGTATGTTTGGCCAAAAGAGAAGAGAAAGAGAACTCAGAAACAACAACAGACACAGTACAGGTTGCTGAGGAAGGGCTGTCTCAGGTCATGTCAGGTTCACAGCGTGAATGCATCACCAAACTGGGTGGGATTCCAGCATTTACGCAGCTTTACTGCACTGGCTTCTCTCTATTTCATTCTTTACCTTAGTGTAGCTAATCAACATGTGTATCAGAATAGGATTTGACATAATTGCTGAAGAGTTTATCACGACTGGTTTTGGAATGAAACCTTTGCACTAGATTAACTACTGTGAAACACTTCAAGCACACAGTAAGTTGACAGTAGCATGGTGAACTTGACACAGATGCATCAGCCCACACTGAGTAAAATAATACCACCGAAACGAGCACACACTCTTCAACAAAGAGAAGAGGGAAACAGTCGATAATACCACCAGAATGCACCATTGTTGGAAAATATTATTCTAGAGCTTCTGCACAGTCCCTTATAAAATCTTATATAAAGTTTGTAAGTTACATATAAATACTTTTAGTTAGAGCTTATTGTATATATTCTTTTACAACTCTATTAATGTTATTAATATCCGTAAAAATAAACATCTTTTTAATTTAAAACTGTATATTGCCATAGTTTAAGAATCCCCCATTGTTAGATAATAAGTAGGCTTCCATTGATTTGTGGTTAGAATAAAGTCCTAGAACTAGAATTGCTGGTTTACAGTTTTTGTGTTACTCTGCCAACCTACTAGAGGATGCTTGAAAGCTGTCTGTGTTGAAGAATGGAGAGAGTCTGGATAATTTACTGTACCAGGGATTTGCCAAAGAAACAATATGGTCTCTTTTGTGGCTTTGAGAAATGTCTGAATTGTTTGTGCTTTGCAAAGATAACCTATTTGATGGGAAAAAATTAAGGGAGAGACATAGAAGAAAGCAAGTCTGGCCCTAGACCCATGGAAAGTGGTGTTAGATATAGACACACTGACACTCAAGGCCATACTGGATAGGCTGGGGTGAGGTTCAAGGAGAAAAAGCAGCGGGTGAGCTGCAGGGTACAGGCACAGTCACTGCTGTCTCGATCAGTCGTCTGGGTATTCAGTCACAGAGAGAGCTGTGCTTCATGTGAGGGCAGCTCGATCTCAGTAAGGAAGCAGCTATCAGGGACTTCCCTGATGGTCCACTGGCTAAGACTCCACACTCCCAATGCAGGGGTCCTGGGTTCAATCCCTGCTCAGGGAACCAGATCCTGCATGCCACAACTAAGACCTAGCGCAGCCAAATAAATAAATAAAGCGGCTACCAGGAAGGGCGACTCTGTGGCTTATTCTGATTCCTGGCCACCTCCTGCATCATCAGTGAGCATTTCTTATGACCAAACCACCTCACAGGTGCCTCACTAATGACTGGAGTGAGCAGTGGAATTAACTGTATTAACGGTAATACAAAGGACAACCTCAGCCCCCACAAACCCCGGGATCTTTCTCCTCTGAATCACTTTGCATCCTGTAAGGTGTTAATAATAACATAAGGAAAAAAAAAAAAAGAGCCCCATTCAAAAGAACAAATCTATGTTTGAAGGAACCCAGTACGTTTGTGGTTCAAATGCTGGTCATCTTTTAAGGGTGGAGACTTATTATTTAGGCTCCTGTTGCTCTTCAGTGGACACGAGAATCCAAACCCACAGCATCTATTCATTCAACAGATACACTTGGAAAACCCAGACTGGAATCCTGTATGAGAACGGTCACTGATACCTGAATGTGTGCTTGCATTTTCTTCTTTTCATTTTGGAGGATTTGGTTTCTTTCTTCTTCTTCTTCTACCCTAGACTCCAAGTCATGGAGAATCTCTTCTAATTCCTGCTTCTTAGCAGCAAGCCTGGCCCTCATCTCCTCTGCTTCGGCAAAGAGCTCGGTCTCCGCCTGCAACTGCTCCGCCAGGATATTCTTCTCCTCCAGCAGCTGCAATCACAACAAAGTGCCTGCTGCTGTGACTGGCTGGTTAGCACGAGGGACGGTCACTGGGAGGGACTGCAGTGGTCAGGGCACGTCACCAAAGAAACCCCGCGTTAAACATATATAACACACGGACAACACTTTCAAAATATGTCTTCAGCGCAAGCAAAATAAGCTGAATGAAAACATTCTGGGTTGCTTTTGTTGTCTCAAGTTATCCTAAATAATACACATTAAATTCATGCTATTTTAAGAACTCCTGTTCTTACTATTAAGGTAATTCACAAAAGGACCAAGGAATTGGAGGGAAATACTATGCAAATGCTATCAAGTTAGCACAAACACAGTGACACTACACTACACACACACACACATATTCTGGCCTCTATTGTTACAGTTTTTGGTCCTGAACACATCAGTCCTGTCATTTCAACCACAAACACTTCCCAAGTCTCTGCTGTGTCCATGAAGCACAATTCCTAAGAACAGGATGTGGACTCATGACCACTGTGGCTGGAGAAGAGGCAGGTGGGGGCCTTGAACGATCTCATCCTTTTACTTTTTTGTTTCCCTTGTGAGCCACAGGAAGGTGACAATACCGGAGGAGTCTCACAAGTGTTAAACACACACCTGAGAGCAAGTGTGATCACCTCTGTGTGAAAGAGTGACAGAGGCAAACACACAGGAGGTCAAGCTGATTCCTATGTATAGAAATCCCAATGCCTGGCCTCGGGTATCTGCTACCTCTATGTTCAAACGGCTGTGCTTTGTAAAGGAGTGGAAAATACACATAAAGTAAGAAGCTGTTTACTGATAATTCAATGGGTGGTTCCTACCAGCGGGAACAAGCATCTTCACTCAGGGCCGTGTGGGAGCTGGTGAGCCGTACCTGTTGGTGCTTCCTCTCCATCTCCTCCAGCTCCCCTTCCACCTTCGTCTGCTTCTCCTTCACCTTCAGCAGCTCTTCATCTTTGGCCTGGAGCTCCTCCTCTTGGCGAGTGACTTGTAGGAGTGGTTTCACCTAGGACAACATTGCACACCCAATGTTGCATTCCCGCTACCCCCCCGGGGCTCCTGCTGGCCCCACCCACCGTCCGGGGAGCCAGGCGCCCACCTTGGTGAAGACGCGCCACCACTGCCAGTGCCGCAGCTTCAGGTACGCAGCACAGTTGCGCTGTAGCACCTTCAGGGCACTCAGCTGCTGCTGCTTCTTGGCGAAGGCCCTGAAGAAGAGGAGGGAAAACTGGTTCAAGAAACCCTGTTTGTGTTTTTGTCTTGCTTATTAACAACGACATTCACCTCTCCCAGCTCTGGAGGCTGAAGTCCAAGCCGTGGTCCCGGCAGATTCCCTGTGTGAGGACCCACTTCCTCACAGACAGGCATCTTCTCGCTGTCACCTCACATGGTGAAGGGACAAGGAAGCTCTCTGGGGTCTCACTCACAAGGGCACTAATCCCATTCATGAAGGCCCTACCTTCATGCGCTAATCACCCCAAAGGCCCCCCCTACCAAAACACTATCCCTTTGGGGATTATATTCCAACCTAGGAATTTGAGGGACATATCCAATCTATGGCAAATAAGAGAGAACTGTGTTAGACAGCTGTTGTCATGGAGACTTAATAGAGGCGAGGGCTGGGTTGGCGGTCAGGGATGCGATCAATCCCCGCTGGATCACTGGCCTGCTCAGCCGACCTCAGCATGTGTCACAGGACCCGGCACTTGGTTCACAGATGCGGTCCAAAACATCCCTTGCCAACTACCTCCATATGCACATGTGTGTGTCCGTGTGGGTGTGAACAAGGCTCTACTCTGCTTCCCTGTGCTGTGCTCATCACTCCTCTGTTACTCTTATCTTTTTGGATCTGTCACAGGAGAAACATTCCTCTCTCTAAGGTACTCTTTCTCTTCCCTCCTGGAGGTCATCAGGTTGATGCTTCTCATTCACAGGCAAAAGCTCAGAGAAGCCTTTGTGGAGGACCTGGACTGAGCAGGACACGACCCTGCATTGTCTCTCTCAGCCCATTGTTTATGTCCTTATTTAGAATGTGTTATCTGCTTACTTGCCTCTCGGACCCAGAGGACAGGGACCTCACGTCTCACATGCCTTTGTATTATTTCTAGCACAAAACACATCTCAGCACAAGCACATACTTCAAGCATTTAGTTCATGATTTTCTACTCACTTTCTGGCTAAATAACCCCTGCAAACAGCCTGGAAGAAGATAATGATGTCGGTAATTTTTAAATCTCGTTCTTCCTCTAAGTGTGCCAAGACTCCAGCTCTGAAAAATATTTTGCTCTGTCCAATTCTGTACAAGTTTGGGTCCAATTCTAAAGCCCGGATCTAAAAGAGAAAGTGTCTGCTTATTATTTTTGCTATAGGAAAGACTGTATCAACAGTCCTTGAACCAGAAAAATTCAGGAGAGCTCACCATTCGTTCGCAAGCCTGTTTGCCATCCATGAAACCCTTAGGGATAGCATTTGGAGTGAGGATCTCGTATCTGTAAGAAAAGCAGCCAAAAAGCCTTTTGTCAAAATCTGTGGAAATGTTCACTTACTAATGATGAGTTCTGCTTTCTCTAAGAGGCAATAATATGATGGGCAATTGTGTCAAATTAAGAGTAAAGATATGACCAGCTGATGATCGGAGGTTTTCTGCAGATCTAGTTTCTATTTCTTAAAAGAAGTGGCAAAGTGAAAATGCAGTGAATTCCCAGGTCAGAGACCATATTTAAGTAGCTGTGGCAGAGAAGAATCAAAAGCATGGTGATGAGAAAACCTTTTGTTTTTCATTTCCTATAAAATGTCCACATCCTTAAGGCGCAAGGAGAATCTGACTCTCTGCATGTTCAGTCACTGTCAGCTTGTAGGCACTTACCAGATAACAGAAAAGGCTGTGAGAGCAACATTCACAGGCCTCTGTTTAGAACGTGAGGAAGTATTAGGGTGACTCAGAACAGTGCTGGGCTGGGAGCACATACGCTCACTGACCTCAAGGCCCATGCATTTACTGTGTGTGGGTTATTTTCCAAAAAAATGTTAGCACAAAGACAGTGACTATATATATGTATGTTTTCAATATTTATTTGGCTGCGCTGGGTCTTAGTTGCGGCATGGGGATTCTCTTTCTTGCAGCATGTGGGATCTAGTTCCCTGACCTGGGATCGAACCCGAGTCCTCTGCATTGACAGCGTGGAGTCTTAGCCAGTGGATCACCAGGGAAGTCCCAGTCTCAGACAATAGCTGTATTAAAAGATGAATCCTGGCTACATGAACCATTTTCTGGAAGCCAGTTACTATGTTTCCTTTTCTCCTATCAATGAAAAGTGAAACTCTACCAGCCCATTTATCATACAGTGGGGCCATGATAAGGGTTTCCCTGAAAACCTGTAAGGACTAGAACAGATTTTCAACTGGTTTCTCTCTGGAACAGTGGGAGGAAAGGCTACTCTTCGACCTACAGTCCTGTATATTTTATGGAACAACAAATGCTGTCATACTTGGAAACATGATTTTCGGGAGAAAAAAAGGCAAACCAGACTATTTTAACAAAATCACAACAGACTCTTAAAATAACTGCAGCCCATCATATGTTTTCATCCATTTCTACTGCACACTGATCTTCTCCCTGTTGTCTTTTTGTTAATTCTCCTTTTCTGATCTCTCCTATTCGTATTCTATTTTAGTAAAAGGACTGTAAGTACACACACATGGGCACACACAGCATGAAAAATACATACCTACACACATACATACACATAAACAGATAAATTCATTGAAGAAAGATAGAAAGAAACATCCCCAAATGCTTTCAGGAGTCACACCTGAGTAATTCTTATTTACCTTTTACATGTTTAAAACATTTCCTAAAAGGAACATGCATTATTCCTATATTAAAAAAAAACATTATGTTTAAATCCTAGGTAGAAGTGTCTGAATGAGTGAACTGTACGTCCTCAGCTCTCAGTGTCTCCTCGCAACTGCCTTAGCACCCTGAGGACAGGGGGCTGTCTGTGCGGCACCCACAGAAGTCATCGGCACCCTGCCCCTCTGCAAAGCAGGCAGTCGATGTTCCTGACCGACGAGAAAGGTAATGAAGACAACGACTCCCTTCCTTTGTGAAAAGAAAACAGACTCGCCAGGGAACAAGGAAAAGCCTCTCCTCATCATTACACTGTTGGATATTCAGGTAATCACAGGTCAAGGTGAGCAATACCTCTGTCTGAATTCCTGGAAAACGATCCGGTTGGGGAACCCCTGGCGGCAGATGCGGATCCCTTCCAGGACGCCATTGCAGCGGAGCTGATCCAGCACCAGATGTGGGTCCAGTTTCCCAGCCTAATCAAGCAGACGACAGTTTCAGAGCCTCATCTCTGTGAGCTGGCCCAGATCCGTCTCCAGTGGCAGCACCTGCTCTGAAACACATACCCGCTTCTCGTGATTCGGGATGATGCAGCGCACGAAGTTAGGGTTGGTGTTCCGGAGCGTCGCCATCAGCTTGGTGAGCGATTCTTTGTAGAGCTGCCCGACGGTGCGGAACATGCCCTTCTTGGTTTTATAGGCGGAGCCAAATGCCGTCTCCGTCATCCCCGTGACCTGATCCAGACCCACGATCCGGTCCACTGGTGGAAATAAGAGAGACAAGGGAAAATAAGTCAGACCTAACTCTTTAGCAGGGAAAGAAAAGACAGAGTGAAAGTGCAGCAGCACAAGCTTTGTGGGACAATGATAGGAGATGCCATAGAGGTAAGGCAGTCAGCATATTTAGACACTGCACAAGCCGTGAACTAACAGCCACACACTTCCAGGGAGGATACGGTAGTGCTTCGTACCACATACCAGCAGGTGCCTTCCGCTGCGCTAGTGTCAGGAACTCACTGTCTCTGATAACATTTGCCTGTTACATATACAATTATTTGGTAAATGAAAGGTCATTGGCTGGCATTGCTAATACAAACTGACACTGTAAATCTCAAAATAGGAAATGGCTTCTAAAAACTGTATATTAAAACTTATGACTGTACAAAGCAAATCTACTGAGTGAATATGCTCCAATTAAGGGGCCAGAGTCATTTCTTATTGGTTGTTTGATTGCCAATGAGAAAAGCCAACAAACGCAGGAAGGTTACAGCAAATCAGCTCAGATTTTCAGGTATGAGTAAGCTTCAGCTGTCTCTTCAAAGCACCAGGACATGCATGAAAGGTCCAGAATGCAACATCGGAAGGCTCTTCTGGAAAGAATCAGTGCCTAAGCTGAGTTCAATGAGGGCTAAACCGCTCGGACACGATGCTCTTATGAAAGCAGCCATCAGCGTCCACTGTCCATGTAGACCCAATGCTTCAAGTGATAGGCTCACACCAAGAGCCCAGCAAGTGGACCAGCTGCCGGCCAAGTGCTTGGTGCCTAATATGCTCTCATTTAAAAACATCTAATGAAAGAATGAAACACCCAACTGAAATACTATTTTGAAAAAAAAATCAAAATATCAGTTTCACTAGCCTCATCATCACTCTCTTCGACTCTGTCGGTCCCGTTTCTTTCATGTGTTCTCCAGGGCAGAGAGCATGCAGGGACTTGGCACCACATGAAGTGTGCCCAAGTCACGCAGGCCTGCTGTGGAAGGCGCGGGAAGGGTGGATGGTGCCTGCACATGCCAGGATGATGAACTTGTGTAACCTGCCTACTTCGTCTCCTCAGAGCCGAGCCTTTCTCTAGGGCGGTTCCCACACATGCCACTCACTCCTCATCCTTCCTCTTCTCACTGTGCAGCCAACTGCCTTCCAGGCCTCCCTCCTTCCCTGCCTGATACAACTCCAGTCCAGGGCTTATCTCACTTGACCCTGGTCCATTTAAAACCCCTGCTGACCATCACAGCAGCGTTCTACAAAGTCTCCATACCTGGCTTCTTTGTGAACCCCACCATTTCTTGGCCCTCTACCCACCTAACTACTACACTCTCCTTGATGACCTGACTGCTGCTTTTTTCTGTATCTCACGATGCTCACTAGGGGCCCAAACTCAGCTCACCTGAAATCCTTTCTAGAATAAGGCAGGACACAAGTGCACTTGACCTTCTGCCTTCCTCAAGCCTCAGTCTCCTGGGCATCTCATTTATGCCTTGAACTCCTATACCTGACTACTCAGCACCAGTCACCAAACACCTATACTCTCGTGTCTACCAGGTCACAAAGTGCCTCTCAACATCTGTTTTTCCTCAGTATCGCCTCCCTCTAACCTAGCACAATGTCTGGCACATAACCTGCTTGATACACATGTTAGCAAATAAATGCAGTACAAATTAAATGATTTCAGAACTATAAATAGTGAGAAATGCATCAAAAGAAAAGAACAAGATGCTATAAAGGATGGGCGGTTAGAGATCTCCTTAGGAAATTACGTTTAATGCCTGAAGAGTAAGGATGAGCCGGTGGAGAGATCATTGCAGGCAGTGGGAACAGCAGGTGTGAAGGACCAGGGGCAGGAGGAAGTGAAAGAAGCTGGTGCCAGTGAGGCATCAGGAGCGAGGAGGTGAGGACACGCCCACGGTAAGAGGACGGACTGGGGAGGGGTCAGCAAGATGACAGGGACCCATGTTGAAGTCCAGGCTCTAAGAGACATGATGGTAGCCTGAACTTGTGAGATCATGGAGGACATGGAAGGGGAAGAGGATTCCAGATGTACTTTGGCGGGAGAACTGACTTGCTCTTACGATGAACTTGACATGGAGAATGTCAAGGCAGAGGGCCAGGGCAAGAATTCCTGGGATCTGGGCATGAGCAGGTGAGTGACTGGTGGTACCATGAGAAAGATGATGAGAGAAAGGGGTTCTGTGGGAGGGGAGACGGACTCAAGCTCTATGTAAGTCTGGGTGCCCGTGAGACACTGAGGCAGAGATGTTGAGTGGACAGCAGAACAGTGCCGTCTGCTGCTAAGCAAGCAGGTCTGAGGGAGAGAAGGCAGGTTTGGGAGGTGCTGACTTGCAGGTAGGGTTTAAAGTTACAGGGCTGGATGAGCCCCTTAAAGGGTGAATGAACAGAGATGGAGGTGCGGGGCAAGCCCCAAGGGGCCGGGGCGAGGAGGAGCTGGTGAAGGGGGAGGAGAAGGGGCTGGCAGAAGAGGGGAGCTGAGGTCAAAGTCCTGAACTGAAGCAGATGCTCCCTGTCTCTCCTCCTGGGCAGATGTGGCCACTGGTGACTCCAGCCAGAAACCCAGAGTCAGCGTCAACACCCCTCCCACCTCTGATTTACTGGAACCTCAAGACAGACTACCAGAGTCTTCGCCCTGGTCTGTGTGACAACACCCTTCCTTGGCTACCTTCCTCCAGCCTCTCTCCCCTGTTTCATCCTCCCACCCCTGCAGCCACACTGTGCTTTCCACTCATACCTTTAGTTCCAGTGTCATGATTAACCGATATTTCTAAAACTAAACAAGCTACTTGTTCCTAGACTTAAAATCCTATTTCTCCTATAGCCTGTAGGATACGGTCCAACTAGCCCCAATGGGAGAGTGCAAGGATGAAGAACTCCACCTAAACTCCTGCCAGCCATGAGCTGTGTGATCTTGGGTCAAGTCACCCAGCTACTCCAAGCCTCAGTTTGTTCCTCTGTGCAATGGAGCCAAGGAACCCCGCCCCCATGCAGGGGTTCCCAGCAAACTCATAAATGGCTTTTCAGTCTCCATTCCTCTCCCGCCACCTCTTTTTAGACTCCAACATCCACCTGCCTCCAGACTAAACAGGCCACTCCCTCCTCTAACTTTCCAATCACAGACCCCATACTCTGGGACAAACCTTCCACTTTGTTTCATGGATATTTCCACTGGACTGAGCTTCTGGGGACGTCTCTCCAGCACTGAACACATAAGGGGTCCTGAGAGCTGATCCCCAGTGTCCCTGGGACCCTCTGATCACCAGCTCAGACAGCTTCTTCTGCCCTCCCCACCACCCAATGTTGGCCCGAGCAGGGTCCCTGGTGCACAGTAATTTTTTTAAACAAATATCCACTGAATGAACACAAAATGATCCACAGGAACAAGTCACACCCACAATAAGAGAAGGAGCACCACGTGGACTCTGGGGATTCAGCTGCACTGGTCTGCATGGACCCACGATGCAGTCCCAAGGAAAGACTGCTTTTTTTTTTTTAATAATAAAAAAAACATAATGAAACTAATTTTCAAATTTAACTCTAATAAGGCTAAGTCCAAGCTACATACTCAACAGTTTTAAAAAATTAATGCTTTAGACTTTCAGGTTTTTTTTTTTTTTAATTGAAAAACTTAAACTTGTGGTTAGTTTCTACCACTGAGTAAAATTATCTTGTAGGTAAAACAAAACACTGTGGGAACTTCATTAAATAATCAGGGCCCCATTACTCATAGTTTAACTCAAAAAACCGAGACCAAGAAAAACCTCTATTTAAAAAAATATTTTCATGTTGAAAATGGTTACAGCAGCAATCAGAGAAAGGTGGAAAATGCAGACAAGATCCTAGCAGTTCCCCGAGAAGAGCAGCACTGCTTCTCCTAAGATCTAACAGCGCCACTAAAACTTCAAAGCGTCTCACAGCCCCAACCCAGGGCTTCAGGGTAAAGAGTGGCTTTGCTTCTCCTCCTGCTCTTCTATCTGAGGGGTCAGGCAAGGCTGGTTAGGGTGCTGGTGGGCATTGCAATTCATTATTTGGTTGCCCGGTAGCCTGTAAAGAGTTCAAAGTATTTCACATCAACACTTAATTTATTAACAAACTCCACGTAGACAGTCAGAAATGAGATGAGCTCCACAGACCTGGGACCTGTAAGGGTACACACATAGTTTAAGAGAAAAAAATGCAGCTGTAATCACCCATCTCATAAAACTGCCATCAAGAGTTTTACATAAGGAATGGCATCGTGTGGGGCCAGAATGCTTAACTGGCTCTTCTTCTACCAGACAGTCTCAGGAGACAGATGTTTGTGTTCTTTAAATCTGTGCGTGGGACAAAATACTAGTGATCTAATATCTTTTGACACAGTTAAGCCAGTTCTTCAGAAACTCTCTCTAGTTAATAGAGCTGGAAATCAAAAAGGGGGGTAGATACCTATCTTAAGGTTAACTTTAACACCCAGCCTTGATGAGTAGGAACTACATCTCACACTCCTACCCAAAAGAGGCCTTCAGCGCTCATTCACACAGACTAAGACAGTTCTACTGTAAGGTACGCTAAAGCATTACTAAGTTAAGATTCTGAGGGACTTGCCTGCTGGTCCAGTGATTAAAACTCCACGATTCCACTGCAGGGGGCACGGGTTCAATCCCTGGTTGGGGAAATAAGATCCCACATGCCATGCAGCACGGCCCCAAAAAAGGGTTCTGAAACAAACATTTAAGTACTGTGCATTTCCAGAAACAATCTTAACATTGAACAGACTATCTCCAGTGTACCCCCTATTACATAATAGTAACAAATTTATAATGGTTACCTAACTGGGTTGTAGAACCAATCTCTTAAATGTTCTAGAGTATTTGGGAAGTTTTAGAAGAATTCCAGGAAGCCTGGAGGTTGACAGGGAGCATGTGATTTAAGGAGAATGCAACCTTGCTTCTCCCAAGCACCAGTGTTAAGCTGACCTTGAATCTGTCTCCTTTACTGTCCCATCTGTACTTTCTGTCCCTGCAGAAGCCAGTCTGGGCACAGGGAGCCCCTCTCCTTGCCATGGTGTCTCCTGCATGGCTGCTCCTGCTGATGGTCCTTACTACCCCGTAAAGGAGGTGGTAGGTGTCAACTAGCGTCAGACTATGTATAGCAGACTATACACAACTGTACCCTGACACAGTTAGGATCAAGACCAAAGCCACGGACAGCCACTCCTGTCATCACAGGCCCTTTTAGTTTAAAAACCCCACCTACAACTCTGAGGGTTAGGAAACTACTTAGCTAATTCATTGCATCCTCCATTACCAGTTTATCCCAGGAGTCTAGACTTTCAAATTATTTGGAAGAAAATACAGATCAGATCTTCGGTTTATAGCAGAAACTTGCATGACCTCCTTATTCTGCCTCCAGGAATTCTGTTCCATTCTCCCCTGTGCTTGTTTTTTGATGGTTCTGGAAACCTCTCTTTACCCATCTCTCATTCTTAACCTCAAAGGCCTGCATGTTCTTCCCGTGTAGTTTTCCTAATGTCCTGACTGTACTTAGAAGCACAGGGCCCATGTGAGCCATGTGTTCTCTCATTCAGAGGTGCCCACCACCTCAGTGCATCAAAGGCCATCATGATTTCATCCCTAGGACCCCTCTCATCCATCGTCTCCTGAGAAATCACTGAAAATACTAAAGCTTGTGTTTTCATTGAAAGCCTGTTACCCCTCCTTGGGCTTTGATTCCATAAGCAGATGTTGAGAGGAAGAACATTTTTGCTGTAGAAACACTACATACAACTTCAAGACCACATGGAGCCATGGTGGACGGAAGGCTCATCAGGAGGAGAGACTGAGACCCTGATACTCAGGTCAGCGGAGCGACTCAACCAGGGGCCACCTCCCAAGAGAGACGGACCAGGCATGTTTCCAGTTACGAAGCCAGCAGAGGGGGAGGGGTGAGCTGGCCCCCTGTGGGAATGCTGTCATCCAGGGTAGCCACAGACCCAATCTTGCAGGTACAGAAAGTACCTGGTCCTCAGACCCCAAAGATCACAGCCCCACAGGAAAGAGCCTCTGTGCTGCAGGAGAGCGAAAGGCCGTGGTGGGAGGCTGGGCAAGGCTGCTGCACCCACTCGCCCACCTAGCCCCTCCCTCCGTGACCTCATGGTGTGCCTGCTTGGTGCCAGGAGCAGGGGAGTGACAGTGGGCAACAAGAGCCCGCAGGCTGAAGTCTCTTAAACAACTAGAAACCCAAGAGGTAGCGGAATGAATTTAAAGAGGGCACTGTTTGGGGAGCAAGTCCAAAAGTTTGAGCGCTGACCTTTTATCACAGCACAAGTCCCAGGCAGACCACAAGCGTCAAACCGCCTCCTGGCTCCCTCTTCACTTCCTCAGCTCCATCAGTACCACCCCCCCACCCCCCCAACCCACGCCAAAGGCCAAAGATGACCAGCTGTGAAGATGCCTCCTGTGGAACAGTCATCCCAGCTCACAGAGCAATCTTTGGCATCATCTATCCCTCCCTCCCACACCCTCACTTGCAACCTATTTTTTCACAGTAGGTAATCTAGAACTGACAGCAGGAATCTTGGGTTAAAATGGGCATGTTTAACATATTTTTAAAAACCTTTTGAGATGGATTTGGATCTCAGCATTATGTTCCAAAATCATGAAGGAAATTTTATAATATGAATTTGATTTTATCTTTGAATTTTCACTTGACAGTTTCACTAAACAAGTAGGAGGTTACATGATCTTCATTTATATTAGCCTTTGCCATGTTTAGGCTGTATTCTTTCTCTCTATTCATTTATTTTTAAAGTACAGTTGATCTATAGGTTGAGCTGTATTTTAAACAGGGCTATGGACTCAAACCTTTAGGCCCAAATGTCTAAGGCTCAATTTCAGGTTCAAGGTACAGGTTCTAACACTCCACGCTTTGTCTCAGTGTGCATAAATCAAGCCTTGTATTGACAGGTAGTTTCATGGTTTCAGTTCAAAAGAAAAAGCCAAGTAGCCAGATATGCACATCAATTCCAATTAAAAGGCATAATGATGAGACCAACATACATGAGATAATTATGCAATTATTTGTTCACAAAATGTTAATGACTTGAAAAAGAAAAAAAAAAATTCCTCCTTGGAGTTCCTTAGAGTTGAAAATCTAAAGGTAACTCAAAGACAAGGGACATATTATTTGGCAGATCAAGTCTTAACAATTCCCTTAGAGGACTGGGTATCAGATGGCACTACTGGAAAAGGTGGGCACAGACCTTTTGCTATGCGGTGCTTTGGGCTACGCATAAAATAAGAAGCAATGTGTAGGCAGTAGCGATTGAATTGTTTATGCACTCAAACAGTTGCCTTGAAGGATAATAAAACTGAGCATGAAATGAAGGTTCATGCAGGTCTATGAGCAAAATAAAAACAGAAACCCAGAAACCACCCCCCTCCCACCCTCCCGGCCCCCCTGCCAGCCCCCCGCCAAGTGCTTCCTCTGGGTTGAAACCCTTTGTGTCTGGAAGACCTACAGGCTTTATCCATTCACCTGGTGGCTCATGAAGACCAGAAACACTGTCATAGAAAGAAGCTCTCTGAATATTCTGAATCTCTAAAGCAGAGAAACAGCAAAAACAGGAGGACAGAAGGGCAGATACACAAACACTTCAGTTAGTGTGAGAGACATTTGACATCACAAGTCAACTTTGCAATCGGGCTACAGAAGTAGCTCGTCCAGGGCAGACCCCATGCAAACATTACTGTTTCAGAATTTGCACATCTGGACAAAGTTCTTTACAAAATAAATGAATATAGCTGAATCACTCCCAGCTCCAGGTGCGAGCATTATATAACGTATCAAAGGCAAATGGTTACCCCCATGTAAATGCAGGATGAAAGTTAAGAGCAATAAGGTACCATGTGCATTGTCTTTCATAGTATTATCTTGCAAATTATTAACAAATCAGGACAAAACTATAGTAAGTTAGATTACTCTGAAAAAGGTGGCATTTACTATTAAAAATACACTGCTGTGTAATTTTATTTCCAATTCAGACTTTGGAAATATAATTTACTTCAAGTACAAATAGTAACTACCATTATGGAAAACAAAATTCTATTGTACAAAATGTTAAAGTAACAGTCAAATAATAACTAAGATGATACTTATGGATCATACCGTTACTCATGAAAATATATCAGGAGGCACATTTACAGGAAAATGTAACTTTTAGGGCTTTTTCCCCTGTATGTTAGCCCCTAGAAGTAGTAAGAAATCACGTGTAGCTGCTAAGAGATCCCACAACATCTTCTAGCAAAAAGTTGGGCACTATGAGTCTCTAGGGCAGGGCTGCCACCAATAAATCTGAATTTTCCTGGTCTGGCCTGGAGAAAACTGACACAAAGTCTATTTTAACATGAGTGCTTTATACTCAAGGTATTGCATCTTCGCAAGCAAACTACACTCACACGTCATATCCTCAAACATTCAGTCAACTTGTCATTTTCTGCTTTTGTACTGACATGGCTATAAAAATATGCAACTATTTTTACATGTTTTTTTCAGGACCATTTTCTTTCCAGAAGCTCTTCTTCTCCCAAGACATCCCTACATCTAGAGTGAACAAGATGAATTCTCCACCCTACAACCCTTTTCAAACTCCTGGGCCTGCCACTGACCTCACGCATGAAACACGTAGTCCTCAAAATCGGGGAAGCCTGGCATCTGGCTCTGCTTGCCCCCCCGCCAATGGTGGGTCACCTCTGAGAACCTGTCACTCGGGTTACATGAAGGGACCGTGCACCCGAGCTGACAGAGGGCAGGACTTCCCGCTAAGAGCAGCCAACACGCAGGATGACTCTGGAGCGGACACGGGCACAGCCAGGTCACCCTCGGGGTAGGATTCCACTTGGCCTGTTCAGACCAAAGTGGCGACACGTGCTCCCAAGCTGCCTGTGGAGAAAGGTGAGGCCCCGGGAAAGTAGTGCAAACAGCTGAGGACAGTAGGACAGGGCTCAGGCCAGGACAGGGGGCTCCGCAGGTCTCACGCCTTTCTTCTCAGAGTTTCTGTCATCAAGTGAATAACCTCTCCATAGCTCATTTGGGAAAGCATAAACAGGCAGGTAAAGGCTCTCCAGACAGGGTCCTCCCTGTACCTGTGACATGGATACACATCACATCATCATGGCAACTGCAGCCTCCCCTCCCACCTCCCCCACCAGATCTCTCATTCCTGAAACTTCTGACCTGGTGCAGACAAAGGCCCTTCCGTACCTGGACAGGCAGGAGCTGGGAAGGAGGAAGCCAAGGCAGAGGCCACTCTGTCCCGCTCCTGCTTCTGAGTGTGTCCTGGGAAAGCCCTGAGTGGGTGCAGAACAAGCCTTTCGTGGTTCTGGGATCCGCCTGACTGCGGATGATCCTGGTACTTAGCATGAGGCTGGACCAGTGAACGGGTCAGGGACTCAGCAGGTGATTCCCATCAAACTGCTTTTGGTCAAGCCCAGGACCTCCTGCCATGATTCCCCAAATACCTGCTTCTCTTCTCATTCAAAAGGAAGAGAGAAAACCCATTTTTGAGACTTTAACGGTAGACCACTAGCTTCCTCTGTTCCTTTTCTCCTAGGCTTTTTTTCCATGCCCACTGCTTTTGTCCTTGATCACCTTGCTCTGAACTCCCTACTTCTGGGGTCTTTTGCCCCAATTCATCCAACAAGCCACTGCCCGCTTTGCTCCTTCAAGTTCACACTGTGTTCCTACACTGGCCTACAAGCCTACTGATGCCATTTAGTTCATGAAGGCAAATCCATGATACTGGCCAGAGGGTTTCTCTGTGGTCCAACCTCCTCTGTCACCATTCTCATCTCCTGCAAAATTCGCTCTGCCTTCTGGTCCCAGCCCTGCCCTAAAGCCTCAATGGGATTCTTATCCTGAACTGGGATTTTCCACTTCCTCACTGTGATCATTCCTTCCACCAGCTCAACACCCCCTTTGCCCACACAAACATCACTTCTAAAAACGCCACTCACCCCGATATGAGTTTAGGTAAACTTTGTCACACTCTGTGGTTAAGGTCCGATCAGGATGTAAATGCTCACTAGTGGTGCTGGGAGACTGCCCGGACTTTAGCACGTGTTCAGGAGACATTGGTTTTGTTTTTTCAACAAATTATTATTTTTTAAGGACAAGGAAGACTGCCTCCTCCTTCATGACATATGACCTTAGCACCCCAGGAACAAGGCACCCCCCTCCATTGTGCATGTGACAGTCATCTCAGGGGTCACTGACACTCAGCAGTCATCCACACGTCTCACCCCCTATGCTCTGAGATCTGAACAAAGCTGGGGGCAGGGGTGGGCGTGGGGGCCCCACACTGCCCAAGGCAGCACAACAATCCATTCCTGACTGAACACTATATTCCTGACAAGCAGTGTCAGTCACTCTTGCCTCCTCTTCTTGGGATGTTTCCCACTGACCTGTGTGGTCTTCATGGCCCTGTGGACCTGGTGTTCACCAGATCTCAGGGTCCCCTTTTCCACTCTAGACCCACATCTCAGACCCACTCTCATACCTCCCAGAGTACAGGGCCGAGGTCCCTCTGCAGCATGGGCACTGTGGACGCCACCTTGGGGTCCTGTCCTCTCCTCAGTCCTCAAAAGGCTGCCTTGATGAACCAAGTTACTGCCAGTGACAGAGAGCAGCAGTGGCCAGGTGCAGATGTCCACCCAGAGGGACAGTGCTGAGAAGCTTGTTTCACCTGCTGGAAACCTCACCTTTCCCCCAGTCCCTGCCTGTGCACAGTCTCACAGCCACAGTCTCTCCCCAGGACACGTGCTGGAACACATGCGCTATGCCCACCCCTGCACTTGCTGGAGCTGACGTTAAGTGACCTGACTAGACCGTCTTTGACATGGTCATCATCCCCAGCTCACTGTCTCTGCGGCCATTCTTTTCTTTCTCTTTGCCCTGATGGCCCTAAGCCCTCTGATCAACCTTCTGGGTTTCTTTCTTGCTACCTATGTGGAGACACCGAGGTGACGGGGTCTTGAGATGCTACAGAAAAAGCAGAAGTGAGCTGACAGGCCTGGCTGGGGTCAGGGTCACAGCCTAGGCAGGGACAGACTCGAAGCTAAGGTCCTCGTGACCTGAGGCCAAGTGAAGTGGGGGGAACAACCAGGATGAAACATGTAGACAGCTAAGCTCAGAAAATGCTGGTCCCACTACAAATATGGACGCAGGTGCTTTGCTCCTCTGGTACCAGCACAACCTCTAGTCTACGATAAAACCATGGAAACCATCACCTGAAGACTGGTGGAAATATGCAGACGGTCTGAGAATGCAGAGGCTTCTAGGGTTCTGCATCCCAACACCCCTGGGTTACGACTGTGTGGGGACCAGGGTGGCCTGAGGCAAATGTGCAGGTCTTATGGCTGTGCTACTAGAATGCTCCAACAGCATCTGACCAAGAAGGCAGATATCTTGTTACTCAAGTTTCCTTAAAGTGGGTAAAATCCGACACAATGGCAGCCCTGCTCTAGGGAAATTAAAGAGCTTTAAAGTAAGAAAATATACACACATCTCTATGTAAAAAACCGTATATAAGCCTTAATTGTAAAAGATTCCAGTCAAGCTCGATGACAAACACAAGCACATCTTACCATCCTTCCAGAGCTCTGCCACGAATCTGTCAGAGGACTGGTGCAGGAGGGTGGCCACGTTGTCGTTCAGGGGGTCCATGTTCTTCATCAGCCACTCGTCTGCCTTGTAGTCCACCTGCCGGACCAGAGCCAAAGGTGGTGAGAGGGGGAAGAAACAAAAGTAAGAAACATATTCAGCCTTAACCCCATTCACAGACCCTCCGTCAGGCAGAAGATAGCAACTTTAGGCTGAACCCAAGGTGCCTGGAGCACCGCCCTGTTTCCTTCCCAGCAACCAATCAAAAGGAAGTCACACACCCTGCAGCCTTCACCCCTAAAAACCTTCCTCCCAAAGCACTGGGGAGTTTGGGGATTTTAAGCATGAGCCGCCCATTCTCACTGCTTGGCCATGCAATAATCACCTGTCTCCCCCCTTGACCCCCATCTCTCCCCCTCAAAAATTCATAGAACAGTCCAAACAATGGGTGGTCTCAAAGGCAATGCATTTGTAGTAGGTACTATATTTAAGGGTTTATAAATGTATACCAGCACATTTGTTACAACTCTCATCAAAAGCAAAATTTCAAGCATGGTGCTTTTAATGAAATTCTTTCACTCTTACCTTCCCTGCATAATGGATAATGCAGAAATCAGCTTTGTCTTTCAATTGACGTGGTTTCTGAAACTTGGAGTGGGACCCTTGCTCTTGAACGAGCTTTTCAACAAAGGTCTTATCTGTGGCTTTAGGGAACCAGCACTCTTCATCCAGAAGGGCCAGCACGCCAGGAGGGTTAGCCTAATAACAGAGGCAAGAAGAATTGACATATTTTGCACATCATTGTATGTATAACAATGTTTTCCACTGGGTTTGGCAGTTTAACTTCCAAAACAATTAGAGCTTCATGAATATCTATGGAAAGGAAACTTCTCGGATAGCAGGTATTGTCAAACTATAACTGTAACGCAAATGCTGAGATCTCAAATGGCTCAGTAAGTACTGGTAAGAAAACAGATGAATACTGTATTTCATAAACTTATTAAAAAAAAAATTCCAAGTAGATAACTCCCGCAAAGTAGCAAATAAAAAGGAAACGGAAGATGTAGAGACAAAACTTAGTCTTTATATTCAATAAATCCTCCACAATCTGGAATGCTTCAGATATTTTATATCCTATCCAAGTCAATTTAATATTTCTGTTTAAGTGATTAAATAAGCATTTCACACTTAGTGAAATATTTAAAACTATAGTTAAGTAGAATATATGGAAGGTGATGATATAATTTATCAATTACTTTTTAGGTTTGTGTTGACAGCCTGTTCTTTTTCACTCAACTAACTCTCTGAAAAAAGCCTGAGAGACACAAAGACATAAAGTAGATTAGTGTCTGGAGTGCTGAGGAAAGGGCATGGGAGTGACTGCCAAAGGTACAAAGTTTCTTTCTGGGATGATGAAAGTGTTGTGGGATTAGACAGTGGTAATGGTTGTACAACTCTATGCTGAAGCTCATTGAATTTGGTACTTCATAAAGAATTTTAGGGTAGTGAACCCTGTCTCAAACAAAAAAGTGTCTGGAGGGTGCTATTCTCTGGAAGGTCAAAAATCAATGGAAGGACTTCCTTTTTTGGGAAGAAAGTGGGCATATACCTGAAAGCTAAATGAAATATTACAATAGTGATGGCCTATTCTGCAGAAGTTTGGGGTCATGGTTTACTGTCGTACTGCAAATATGGCAAGCTTCTGATCTAAGACTGAACAGACCAGTTCTAGGGTACCACAACATTTGGGACAAATCCCTACCAGTTTTCTTCAACTCACAGGTCCTTTGTATTTATTAGAGAGGAGCTGGCTCTGTAGAAATAATGATTAAAATGTAACTGGAAGGACTTCTCTGGTGATCCAGTGGTTATGTATACTCCTTGCAATGCAGAGGACATGGGTTTGATCCTTGGTCAGGGAACTAAGACCTCACATGCTGTGCAGCATCTAAGCCACAACTACTGAAGTCTGTGTGCTCTGGAGCCTATGTGTTACAGCTAGAGAATCTGTGCGCCATAAGGCAAGATCTGGCATGACGCCAAAGATCCTGTGTGCAGCAACTAAGACCTGACACAGCCAAATAAATAAACATTAAAAAAAAAAAAAGTAACTGGAGGTCCTAGCTAAACATGATTGAAATGTCATAACGTGGTCAGAGAAAGGCTGAGGTTAACAGAACAGGAGCAGGTAGAAGCAGCTGAAAACCCAGGACTAAGACCCTCACTCCAGAGCTGTCTAGTTCCTGGCTCATCTAAAAGAATTTGCAGGGTTCGGAGATGCTGAAAGAACACTATAATCAAAGGCAAGCAGGTTTAGCAGTGATCCTAGAGAAGAGACGGGCCAGAGAGGCATTTAACCCGATTTTACCCAATCATGACAAACTTGAGGAATGAAGTTCTAGACTAAGGTAAGTGAAACACACATCTTTCTGCCGTAATTTTTACATTTTTAATTTTTCAATGAAAATATTTCTAAATTCTGAAAGAGGAGCCCAAATATAATTTAATCTTTTCCAAAGGACTCCATGACAGCATGACTCAGAAGATCCATAATTTTGTCTTTTTATTTTTCCGATTTCATCCTTTAGTGTCAAGATCTCTGTTATCCCTTTTCCTATTAATTGAGGATCTCTAAAGAGTTGTTTGGGAGATGATGTTTTGTCTCCTGGTCAGAGTTTCAGAAGAAGCTGGCCAGAGGCTGGGTTATGAGAGATCAGGACAACAGGAGAGCCAGGTGGCCCCCCAGAGTCATTTTTTGATATTTTCTTTCCGGAACATACTGCCCTCACTCTACATTTTGAAAGGCTCCTCAAAGGAATCATAATTCCGTATCATTCTATATGCTATTGTTAAATGTTGTATGATTATAAACTCTTACAATCATTGTAAAAAAGCACCTTTGTACTTATGAGGATAAGCTTCAGTGATCCCCAAAATGGGTCTGTATGACCCACCTAATTCGTAGCTAGACACGGTACCCCTTTATCATCTTGGACATGTGCCTGGTGGAGCCCCACACCCATGACATGGGCTGAGGGCTGGAGCGACTGTGGCTGCTGCCACCTGCTTCAGGCAGCGAAGGACCACGTCTGCCAGCACACGGACCCATGAGAGGACAGGACACGACTGAGAGAAAGGACAGCTCGAGAAGGGTCTTACTTGCAGGCTCTTCACGTTTTAAATGGGTACTTCATCAAAGCATCCTAGTAAATTTAGATCAGAAAATTATCTTCACGCTGATGAGACAGGAACATTTCCGTCTCAGTTTATGGGAAGAAAAGCTCAAGGCACCGCCTAAGGCCAGGCGGAGAGCCAGCTGGCAGGAGAGGGTCTTACGGGTCTCTCGATGAGGTCAATGCAGGGCTGCAGGTCGAGGCCAAAGTCAATGAAGTTCCACTCGATGCCCTCGCGCTGGTACTCCTCTTGCTCCAGGATGAACATGGTGTGGTTGAAGAGCTGCTGCAGCTTCTCGTTGGTGTAGTTGATGCAAAGTTGCTCGAACGAGTTCAGCTGCGGGGGGGGGGGGGGGGGGGGGGGGGGGGGGGGGGGGGCGGGGGGCGGGGGGGAGAAGAGAGGGAGGAAGAGAGGACCAGACAGCTTGTTCTCAGAATGTTCTCAGAATGTTCTTGAGTTATTAACCAGGTCTCAACTACCCTAGACTGATGAGGATCTTACTTAATCTACACACAAGCCCTGCCCCTCAACTCCCACATCATGTTACTGAAAAGCTAAAATGAGAACATTATAAACTCTGTATGCTACTGTAACTCAGTTTAGTTGCCCAGTTCTGTCCGACTCTGCGAACCCATGGGCTGCAGCACGCCAGGCCTCCCTATCCATCACCAACTCCCGGAGCTTGCTCAAACTCATGTCCATCGAGTCGGTGATGCCATCCAACCATCTCATCCTCTGTCATCCCCTTCTCCTGCCTTCAATCTTTCCCGGCATCAGGGTCTTTCCAGTGAGTCACTTCTTCGCATCAGGTGGCCAAAGTATTGGAGCTTCAGCTTCAGTGTCAGTCCTTCCAATTATTATTCAGGACTGATTTCCTTTAGGATTGACTGGTTTGATCTCCTTGCAGTCCAAGGGACTCTTAAGAATTTTCTCCAACACCACAGTTCAGAAGCATCAATTCTTAGGCGCTCAGCCTTCCTTATGGTCCAACTCTCACATTCATACATGACCCCTGAAAAAACCATACCTTTGACTAGACAGACCTTTGCTGGCAAGGTAATGTCTCTGCTTTTTAATATGCTGTCTAGGTTGTTCATAGCTTTTCTTCCAAGGAGCAAGTGTCTTTTTCAATTTCATGGCTGCAGTCACCTCCTGCAGTGATTTTGGAGCCCAAAAAATAAAACCTGTCACTGTTTCTGTTGTTTCCCCACCTATTTGCCATGAAGTGGTGGGACCGGATGCTTGGATCTTAGTTTTTTGAATGTTGAATTTTAAGCCGGCTTTTTCACTCTCCTCTTTCACTTTCATCAAGAGGCTCTTGAGTTCCTCTTTGCTTTCTGCTGCAGGGGTGGTGTCATCTGCATATCTGAAGTTATTGATATTTCTCCCGGCAATCTTGATTCCAGCTTGTGCTTCATCCACCCTGGCATTTCATGTGATATACTCTGTATAGAATTTAAATAAGCAGGGTGACAATATACAGCCTTGATGTACTCCTTTCCCAATTTGGAACCAGTCCGTTGTTCCATGTCTAGTTCTAACTGTTTCTTCTTGACCTGCATACAGATTTCTCAGGAGGCAGGTAAGGTGGTCTGGTATTCCCATCTCTTTAAGAATTCTTCACGGTTTGTTGTGATCCACACAGTCAAAGGCTTTGGTGTAATCAATAAAGCAGAAGTAGATATTTTTCTGGAACTCTTACTTTTTCTGTGATCCAGTGGATGTTGGCAATTTGATCTCTGGTTCCTCTGCCTTTTCTAAATCCAGCTTGAACATCTGGAAGTTCTCCGTTCACGTACTGTTGAAGCCCAGCTTGGAGAATTTTGAGCATTCCTTTGCTAGCATGTGAGATGAATGCAATTGTGCGGTAGTAGTTTGAACATTCTTTGGCATTGCCTTTCTTTGGGATTGGAATGAAAACTGACCTTTTCCGGTCCTGTGGCCACTGCTGAGTTTTCCAAATTTGCTGGCATATCGAGTGCAGCACTTTAACAGCATCTTTTAGACTTGAAATAGCTCAGCTAGAATTCTATCACTTCCACTAGCTTTGTTCATGGTGATGCTTCCTAAGGGCCACTTGACTTTGCACCCCAGGATGTCTAACTCTAGGTGAGTGACCAGACCATAGGGGACCCAGTATACAAAGGCAGCCGATAACCCTCTGTATGCTTGTGGTCAGGCTGCTGAAACAGAGCACCACAGACTGGGTGGCTTAAACAATAGATTCAACAATGTGTTTTTTCACAGTGGTGGGTAGAAGTCTGAGATCAATGTGTGGCCAGGGTTGGTGTCTTCCGAGGTCTGTCTCCTTGGCTTGTGGACATCCATCTCCTGGGAATTCATGTGGTCTTCCCTCTGCATGTCTGTTCTGTTCTTCTAAGACCCCAGTCAGGTTGGATTCAGCCCACCATTATGACCTCATTTTAACTTAATTACATCTGTGAAGACCCTTTCTTTAAATATAGTCATGCTCTGAGCTAGTAGACATTAGGATTTCAGCATATGAATTTGGGGTGGGCGGGAAGGAACAACTCCACCCTAACACCCAATACCCTCAGAGGAAGTTAAAGTGCAAGAGGCTTTCCAGGTTATGTGAAAAGTAGTAGAGACATATTTGCTTGGAATACTGTTTATTCCTAGTAAGATAAAATCTGAAGATCTGCTTAGTCCAAGTTCATTAGGTAATTATTTTAGGTTTTTCTCTACAAAGTGGGATAACAAATGTGCCTGTGTCAGTAAGAAGCATGGCTGTGACTCTCAGATATGAGGAAATTGAGCTGCGTTTAGAGTTTCTATCATTCCATGGATCATCAGCATTGATTCTGAGCCACAATTAAATTCTTTTTGCTGAAAGCCCTGTGTTTAGTGGCTGTGTCATGGGGTGGGAGATAGCTACCAACTTTGGTATGAGAGTCTTGTAAAGATTCTCAAGGACTTTGTAGTGGAAAATGTTTTATTTTACCACATAAATCAAGGTACCGGTCTCTCCTGATTTCTAAACACCCCCCTTCCCTAAACCACACTCCAAATCCAAGAGAAACAGTTTTGTGCCCATTTATCTCACTTTCGCCTAGAAAAGGTAAACTTCTACTAACCAGTCCTGTCCTTTGGTCTAGAATGATGAGGATCCCTAGACTGATGAGGATCTTTCTTAATCTACACACAAGCCCCGCCCCCCAACCCCCACATCATGTTACTGGGAAGCTAAAATGAGAACATGATAAACTCAGTATGCTACTGTAACTCAGTTCAGTGCCCAGTCCTGTCCAACTCTGCGACCCCATGACTGCAGCATGCCAGGCCTCCCTGTCCATCACCAACTCCCGGAGTTTACTCAAACTCATGTCCATTGAGTCAGTAATGCCATCCAATCATCTCATCCTCTGTCATCCCCTTCTCCTCCCGCCTTCAATCTTTCCCAGCATCAGGGCCTTTTCAAATGAGTCAGTTCTTTGCATCAGGTGGCCAAAGTATTGGAGTTTCAGCTTCAGCATCAGTCCTTCCAATGAATATTCAGGACTGATTTCCTTTAGGATGGACTGGTTGAATCTCCTTGCTGTCCAAGGGACTCTCCAACACCACAGTTCAAAAGCATCAATTCTTCAGCGCTCAGCTTTATCGTCCAACTCTCACATCCATACATGACTACTGGGAAAACCACAGCTTTGACTAGACGGACCTTTGTTGGCAAAGTAATGTCTCTGCTTTTTAATATGCTATCTAGGTTGGTCATAACTTTTCTTCCAAGGAGCAAGCATCTTTTAATTTCATGGCTGCAGTCACCATCTGCAGTGATTTTGGAGCCCCCCAAAATAAAGTCTGTCACTGTTTCCCCATCTATTTGCCATGAAGTGATGGGACTGGATGCCATGATCTTAGTTTTCTGAATGTTGAGCTTTAAGCTGACTTTTTCACTCTCCTGTTTCACTTTCATCAAGAGGCTCTTTAGTTCTTCTTAGCTTTCTGCCATAAGAGTGGTGTCATCTGCATATCTGAGGTTACTGATATTTCTCCCGGCAATCTCAATTCCAGCTTGTGCTTCATCCAGCCCAGCATTTCTCATGATGTACTCTGCATATAAGTTAAATAAGCAAAGTGACAATAAATAGCCTTGACGTACTCCTTTCCCTATATTTGGGACCAGTCTGTTGTTACAGTAGCTGACGTACTCCTTTCCCTACAGACTGGTTCCAAATAGGGAAAGAAGTAAGTCAGTTACTGTAACTGATTATCTACAAATAAGACCGTTTTTACTAGTGAATGATTAATGAAGAGAAATGAATAAATGAGAAAGTGAGAAAAATGAAAAAAGACTCAGGAAGGTCAGAGGCCAAGGAGGCAAGCGCATCTCCAAGCGCTCTGTGGGTCTGGAGTACAGATGGGCTTCTGCTCCTTACTTAGGCCAGTGGCTCCAGAGCGAGTTAGGAAAAAAATTAAAAAAAAAAAAAAAATCTTTTCATCTGTTACAGACATTTCGGTTTCCCTCTGTGTGAACTCTCCCCATTTCTCCACTGTGCTGTTGATGGGATGAAAAATGAACGGATGAAGTAACAGGGGTAATTTTCTTAAAGCAACTGCGTTCTGTGAGAAGTACTCAGCCATTTTTTCTGCCTCCATGCTGTCCACACAAGTACCATGGGCCCATAAATAACCTCTTTTATTATAAAAAGTGATCTTCAATTACAGAAGGTTTAATCAATCCCCAAGGAATAGACTTATGGTCTGAAAAAGCCATTCCAATCTTCCCTGGGAGGTGCTGCACTCAGAGTTTTCGAATGAGGTCATGCCAGGAGGGTGGGGCAGTGTCTGCCTTGTTCAATGCTGTATTTCTGGTGAACCGCATCAGCATTTGCAGACCGCCTGATGGTGGTGATATTTATGTGAATGGATTTTTCTCTGCCTTAAGATCACGAGACTTAGTGCTCTACTCAGCCTAAGCTACCATGTATGATGGTATTTTTGTTAAATAAAGGTCTACTTGCCTCCCATGTTTAAGCTACTAAAAATATTTTTTAATTATTTGTTTTTAAATTGGTTAATGCCTGGTATAAAATTTGAAATGTACAGAGAGTTGCACTAAGTCTCATTCTGATCACCCACTTGATCACTCTAATCAACCACCGTTACCTATTTCTTTTGATCTTTCCAGAAAGTCTGTGCACTCAAAAATGTGTGCACTACCTAGACTTCTTAAGCTTAACAAAGTATCTTGGGGTCTGTATTATAAAGCCACCCCATTCTTTACAATGGGTGTACAATTCTCTACTACATGGATGTATGTCATAATTAATCAAATCAACCTTCTATGGTGAACATAAATATCCTAATGGTGGACAGTTAGGCTTTTTCCATTCTTTCCCCATGATAAATAATGCTCACTAAATAATTCTGCATTTTTAGTATCTGAAACATTTTTCTACTGTGTATATCCATGTCAAAATCATACTTCTGAAGTTCTACAGCTTTATGTTTTACATCTCTTCAGTTTCAGTTCAGTCGCTCAGTCGTGTCTGACTCTTCGACCCCATGAATCGCCAGGCCTCCCTGTCCATCACCAACTCCCGGAGTTTACCCAAACCCATGTCCATCGAGTCGGTGATGCCATCTAACCATCTCATCCTCTATCGTCCCCTTCTCCTCCTACCCCCAATCCTTCCCAGCATTAGGGTCTTTTCCAATGAGTCAACTCTTCACATGAGTTGGCCAAAGTATTGGAGTTTCAGCTTCAACATCAGTCCTTCCAATGAACACCCAGGACTGATCTCCTTTAGGATGGACTGGTTGGATCTCCTTGCAGTCCAAGGGACTCTCAAGAGTCTTCTCCAACACCACAGTTGAGAAGCATCAATTCTTAGGTGCTCAGCCTTCCTTATGGTCCAACTCTCACATCCATACATGACCACTGGAAAAACCATAGCCTTGACTAGACGGAACTTTGTTGACAAAGTAATGTCTCTGCTTTTAAATATGCTATCTACGTTGGTCATAACGTTTCTTCCAAGGAGTAAGCATCTTTTAATTTCATGGCTGCAATTACCATCAGCAGTGATTTTGGAGCCCAAAAAAATAAAGTCTGACACTGTTTCCACTGTTTCCCCATCTATTTCCCATGAAGTGATGGGACCAGATGCCATGATCTTAGTTTTCTGAACGTTGAGCTTTAAGCCAATTTTTTCACTCTCCTCTTTCACTTTCATCAAGAGGCTCTTTAGTTCTTCTTCACTTTCTTATATCTCTTAGTAGCCTCTTTTCATTTGTTTTTCAGAATTTTACTATCTATGCTTTATTAATTTATTTTTCAAATTAGTTTTAGAAGGTCACCTAGTCTTCCTCTACCCCTTAAAATTCCTATGAATAGTTTTTAAACAAGTATGTTCTATTTCAAGATAAATTTGGGGAAGATTTACACCCTTATAATGCTGAATTTTCTCACCCAAGAACAAGGCACGTTTTTACATTTCTTCAAGTCTTTTGTTTTTTACAGCAGCACTGTAAAGTTGTCTTCAACTAAATCTTACTCATTTTTTCTCAAATTTATTCTTAGGTATTTCATCTGTTTTTTGCAGTTGGAAGTGGAGATCTTTTTCTTCATTACATCTGCTGATTGTTTACATACAGAAAGGCAACAGATATGTAATTTTCATGCAGCCACCTTTCATGATTTTTCAGTTATTCACAAATCAATACATATTAAAGCGATCTCATAGTGTCAGTGGCAGTTTGGTGGATAAAACTACTATACCATAACAGTTCAGATTTTATGAGGATAGACATAATCCAAAAGGGTTCATTTCAAAATAAGACAATCCAATATCCAATTGGCCAAAGTATTACACTGATCCCAAAAAGTGTTTAATTCATGCCTTACTATATAATCAGTCTATGAAGAGAGAGAAAGTTTTAAATTTTTAGGAGACCAAAATTTTATCAAGGTTTTAGCATAACCACAGTAGGTATGTGACTACAAACCTCTGATGGATTGGTGGTGTTTGGACAAATCTAGTCAGATTAATAATGAAATATATTGAAACCCATCAACAAATGCTGTGGGTGTGTTTTCAGAACAGAGACCATCACGTCTCTTCATTTCTCCGTCTCACATAGCTGGTCCCGACCCCCGCCCAAACCACCATCATCTGGCCCCTGAGCTATGACAACACCACCCTCCACGCTCTCCCCACATCTGCTTTTCCATCTCACACTCTGTGTTTCCAGCTCCTCTGCCCCTCTGGTCAGCTACGTCTAGTCATCCTGGCTTTTCGCAGTTTCTAATATCTAACAAATTCTCTCCCACGCAGGACCACTAGACCTACTCTCATTTTGCCTGGGATTCTTCCTGAGGCTGGGGCTTCTCATGCTGAGCTCTTACAGCTGCAGACACATTTTGCACTGTGGGTCTCCCCAATTCCTTCCATCACAGCCCCTTTCTCACCTTATTATTCAAAATCCCGAGAATTTGGTGGTTTTTCTGTCACTTAACGTTTGACTCTCTACTAGAATGGCAAGGACTGTACCTGCTTATCTGCATGCCATCATATCCCTGGTGCCTGGCGCTGCAGTTGGTACACTGTGAGCCTGGAGGATTATTTGATGCAAGAATAAACAAAAGCAAGAAGAGCAGGAGGGAGAGTGACATACTTCAAAAATCTCAAATCCAGCGATGTCCAGGATCCCAATGAAGGAGGCCCCTTGCCGTTTGGTCCTGTCCAGAGCTTTATTGATGCGGTGAACGAGCCAGCGGAAGAGCCGCTCATATGTAGCTTTTGCCAAAGCTTCTACTGCAAAATCTGCCTGTAATTAGACAACAACAACCTTTCAGTCTGAAAATAATCTCAGCAAAACACTAAAAGCTGTTAGATGGAGGGAATTTAACGATCTACAGTGCCCTCCAAACCCTAAAAGAGCACTTACTGCTTAATCATGTCTCAATTTTATACAACAGAGGGTATTAGTACAATTAGATACAGACTAGAGATAATCAATGTAGGAGATGGATGAAAATGCCCAGTAAAAATGACTTCCTCCCCCCGCCCCTGGGCTTCTGTGCAGCATTATCGGCCCAGAGTCTGCCATGAAACAGGTGATTCTAATTCCTACATTCCCAGTGCTGTGCCCTCCTCCCCTTACAGGGACAAGGGATCAATTAGGGCAACCCCCTGCTGGGTGGGATGCCAGGATACACAGCTTTTTCCTCCTGGATGATCCATCTACCTGGGAGAAAATTCAAGGTTATATTTCAAACTTCCTTTTTTATAAGTCACCACTAAAAATTTTCTGCGAGAAAACAGTCAACTAGTACCAAGAAACATCTGGATGATGGAGCTTTTATTGGTTCAGTTTGCTACGTGCCAATCAGAAGGTGTCATGACCATGGTTATCAATCACTCAAGCATAACTGTGCTTAACTGTGCATAACTGTGTTAAACTTACTTGTTCTTTGGTCTGGGCTTTCTGCACATAGTCTCGGCCGACCTTGATCCGGGGAGTGAGAATGGCCCGAGTGAACTCCATCACATTCATGCCAAGAAGATGGCAGAGCTTCTGTGCAACTAGAGGGTAAAAGGTCTCCTAAATACCAGGCTTCTTCTTAATGACCTAGTCATAGCACATTCAATAAACACTTGAAACATCTTAGTAATCACCTAATTGTATTAAGAAATTAAATATAAGTCTTAAGGTCAGACAGGTGTTAAGTCTGATAAAAACTACGTTCATCCTTTCATATTAGTAACACTCATCCTTAGGACATAAGAGATGATTAGTCAGCAATTACTTACTCTGGATAGTTTAATAGAAGTTACTAAGTCTTAGAACTCATGGATAATGCAGAGAATGAGAAAAATGGTGTTCAAAATAGTTTAGATCATCATGTTACCAAGATAACTTGTCATGCCTACAGAGTGATCCTAGTACTTTAGTAGGCAAGAAACCTAAGGGATTTTAAAAATCAATTATTTGATTACATGGCTCACATTAAAAAGCTGCTAATTTTGTTATTGTTGATTCTCATCAAATTTAAGGCACTTTCCTCACCAGAAGTTCACTGTCTAATGTCACTAAGGTCCAACAAGTGTTCCAATTACTAACAAATGTTTGATTAAGGGTTAAAATAACAATAAAATTCTCTACGGATAAACACATTTGAGTCATGTAGAGGCATAACCAAGTTCATTCTCAAAGATGCACTGCATCCCACCCCCCTGATCCAAGTGAACTGTTGGCTGGGCAAGGAGGCTATGCCTCAGGGAACACTTCCTTTGGTTTATGAGTCTTTTCACCAACTGCCCTCCTCACCCTCTACGTCCTGGCTCCTTTCAGTTAATGTACATACATATGCATGTGTGTACGTGTTGGGTGGGAAGCTAAAAAACACACAGAAGTAGAAAAAGCAAATTGCTCACAATCTTTTTTGTGATGATAAACATCATTTTATCAGCTAAAAAATACACTTTATAGAGTGGCTCTATCTTGGCTTACTCTCCTCCACAAGGAAAACAAGTTCCCTTATTATATTTTCTACTTCTAAGCCTTATTACTCTCTTATTTGCCATTTTTGTTTTTCTTTATAGTCATTTTCCTTTTCCTATTTGGAACCAGTCTGTTGTTCCATGTCCAGTTCTAACTGTTGCTTCCTGACCTGCATATAGGTTTCTCAAGAGGCAGGTCAGGTGGTATGGTCTTCCTATCTCTTTCAGAATTTTCCACAGTTTATTGTGATCCACACAGTCAAAAGCTTTGGCATAGTCAATAAAGCAGAGGTAGATGTTTTTTTGGAACTCTCTTGCTTTTTCGATGATCCAGCGGATGTTGGCAATTTGATCTCTGGTTCCTCTGCCTTTTCTAAATCCAGCTTGAACATCTGGAAGTTCATGGTTCACGTATTGCTGAAGCCTGGCTTGGAGAATTTTGAGAATTACTTTATTAGCATGTGAGACGAGTGCAATTGTGCGGTAGTTTGAGCATTCTTTGGCATTGCCTTTCTTTGGGATTGGGATGGAAACTGACCTTTTCCAGTCCTGTGGCCACTGCTGAGTTTTCCAAATTTGCTGGCATATTGAGTGCAGCACTTGCACAGCATCATCTTTCAGGATTTGAAATAGCTCAACTGGAATTCCATTACCTCCACTAGCTTTGTTCATAGTGATGCTTTCTAAGGCCCACTTGACTTCACATTCCAGGATGTCTGGCTCTAGGTGAGTGTGAGTGATCACACCGTCGTGATTATCTGGGTTGTGAAGATCTTTTTTGTACTACAGACTGGTTCCAAATAGGAAAAGGAGTACGTCAAGGCTGTATATTGTTACCCTGCTTATTAGCTTATATGCCGAGTACATCATGAGCAACACTGGGCTGGATGAAGCACAAGCTGGAATCAAGATTGCCGGGAGAAATATCAATAACCTCAGATATGCAGATGACACCACTGTTATGGCAGAAAGGGAAGAAGAACCAAAAAGCCTCTTGATGAAAGTGAGAGAGGAGAGTGAGAAAGCTGGCTTAAAGCTCAACATTCAGAAAACTAAGATCATGGCATCTGGTCCCATCACTTCATGGGAAATAGATGGGGAAACAGTGGAAACAGTGTCAGACTTTATTTTTTTGGGCTCCAAAATCACTGCTGATGGTGATTGCAGCCATGAAATTAAAAGACGCTTACTCCTTGGAAGGAAAGTTATGACCAACTTAGATAGCATATTAAAAAGCAGAGGCATTACTTTGCCAACAAAGGTCCGTCTAGTCAAAGCTATGGTTTTTCCAGTAGTCATGTATGGATGTGAGAATTGGACTGTGAAGAAAGGTGAGTGCCGAAGAATTGATGCTTTTAAACTGTGGTGCTGGAGAAGACTCTTGAGAGTCTCTTGGACTGCAAGAAGATCCAACCAGTCCATCCTAAAGGAGATCAGTCCTGGGTGTTCACTGGAAGGACTGATGTTGAAGCTGAAACTCCAATACTTTGGCCACCTCATGCGAAGAGTTGACTCATTGGAAAAAACCCTGATGCTGGGAAGGATTGTGGGCAGGAGGAAAAGAGGACAAGAGAGGATGAGATGGTCGGATGGCATCACTGACTCGATGGACATGAGTCTGAGTAAACTCCGGGAGTTGGTGATGGACAGGGAGGCCTGGTGTGCTGCGATTCACGGGGTCGCAAAGAGTCAGACAAGACTGAGCGACTGAACTGAACTAATAGCCATTTTCAATGTAAATGGTAACAATCTGCCAATATTGCTGAGAAAACTCCAGTGGGGAGCAGGTAAGTGTTTGGGTGTCACTGGGAACAGAGCCCTTTACCCTGACTGTGCCCCAGGTCACTGAACACATGCCTCTGGCCCCTGCTATCCTGCAGATCATTGGTTAGACCTGACAGACTTTTCTTGGTTTTCACAGCAGCAATAATGACCCTAATTTCCCAGTTCTCACCTGCTCTGTTTGCGACTGTTTTTCCAGATTTTAATCTCGTTTCAAACTCTCTTATATCCAAAACCCAATAACCGAAATGTGCTCTTCCTTTTGGTTCATTATTATGTTTGTGATAAATTTCTGTGACTAGATGTACTTTTCTCTTTCAAATCTGTGGTGCTTCTGGTACTACAGGTTAACAGCTATATGCTGTATTTACCGTATCCATTGGGGGTTGGGGGTGGGTATGGGGTGGGGAGGATGAGGAAGAATGGTCTGGAGTGATGTGCTAATGAAGGTAATTTTAGTTTTAGTCCTATTAATGATAGCAGAGAATAAGACTTTTCTGAAAAATGCCATTTTGATACCAACATGTAAAATGCCATGGGAAATTAACATACAATAATATATTAATAACCTGATGAAATAAGCCAGTCACAAAAGACAAACACTGAATGATTCTACTTATACGAGGTACTCAGACTCATCCTATTCATAGAGACAAAGTAGAATGGTGGTTGCTGGGGGAGGAGGATATAGGGACTTGTTTCAGAGTTTAAGTTTGCAAGATGAAGTCTAGAGAGTGACTGCATGATAATGTGAATATACATTATTGAACTATACACTTAAAAAAGGGTTAAAATGACAGATTTTGTTATGTGTAATTTTACCAGAATAAAAAAATTTAAAAATACTGATAACCTGAAAAACTGGTAAGAGAAAGCAGAAATATCATCAATACTAAAAGAAGTCCAGGTATATATATCCACTTCAAGCCCTCATTTTCTGATCCTGAGTTGAGCATCAGACTGAAATGTTTACAATTGAAGTATCTGGGATTTGCTTTGAAATAATCTAGGAAAGGGGAAGTGGTATAAATGAAACACGACAGGCCATGAGCTGGTGGTTGTCTCCGCCAGGAGATGAGAAGGTGGTAGGAGGTTGTTCCACTCTGCTCTCCCCTCTCACATGTTTAAATTGTGCTGTAATTAAATAGTACAAATTCTGGCACACTTCAACAGTGCAAGTGTTAATTAACCACCACTACTACCTAATATAGGTAGGAATTCAAGAAAATTTATAGAGTTGTAATTTTTTAAAGCTTCTTATTCAATAAAAAGCAATTTATTTTACTTCTATTACTGGGGATGTAATGAACAGCCACGAGGCAATGACATGGGAGCCATTTTGGCTTTTAAAAGACAGTTGTTCTATAAACGAATCAGGAAAGGAGAAGGAGAGAAGGATGCTCCTGGGAGGCAGAAGAATGTTCTGGTGACCAAGCACTGAGGCAACACACAGATGCCTCAGCTTCTTTGTGTCTCCAGATCGTTGGCAGCAGATCTCACAAGGCTTGCAAACACATTTTATGGTTCAAAAATTTTTGCTCTTGACTGCTGTGAATTTCAATCCATTTTCAATATTTAAAAGTTTGAAAATTTCTTATTAAAATCTAGGTTTCCACCTTTCTCTGAAAAGTCAATTCTGGTTGGCAGCCCTGGACCTGCATTCCAGCAAGGAGAAAACTGGCTGGAAGTCAACAGCTGCAGCTCCCTTAGGGACGAGCCGTGTGGTCTCTGCAGCCCACCCCCCAGTCCTAACCCCCATCACTAAGGCAGGGTCCCCACACTCGCTCCTCAGCTGGCACTCCATCCTCCTCCCTCCTTTCTGGAATCAGACTGACCCTTATGTAGGCACGTGGAGCCTCACGGGAGATACCTCAGGATGCTTTTATGCCAGTGTTGTAACACATTTTTGGAGAACACAACAGGCCACAGAAACAAATAAAATCAGTGTTCACCAGCCTACCTGTATTTTCCGGCATGGAGGCTTGATCAGTGTTTCGCTCCTTTTTGAAAGAAATATTTCCAAACTGAAGCACTGAAGATACCACTTTAAGCATTGCTGTATGTTGATATAAAAAAAAAAAAAAAAGATATGACATCAAAACTTAGAAGACATATTCTAATGTATTTTGTGCTAAAAATTAGCTATACAAAACTTTTCAGAAAGATGAGTCTCAGGATGTCATACAATTAAGAGGCAGGTCCCGTTAATTTCACAATCACTTTCTAGTTTAGGTTATTTACCCCCAATTTATAAGTCCTTGGAAAACTGAGCATCAGAATCTTATTAGAGAAATCATACATACACAGAATCTCTTCATGGGAGAAGCCCATTATATGCATTGCCTCCATCGTCTCCTGGAAGTTATCTTTGTCTTGCTGTCCCGGAATAGGAATATAGCCATTGGAGAGAAATCTGTAGTTATTAAATCCTTCAAGGAGCAAATCAGCTGAAAGAAAACATAACGGAATACAACGTAATAACAGTCATCAACAGACTGAAGCACAGCCCCATCTTCAAACTAGACCCACAGGACAGAAGAACATCTAATCCACCACTACCACAGACTTTTGCTTCCTTTATATTCTCAGGTTAAATACACAGACAGTCTTCCATGATCTGTACAATGAAAGAAAATGATGACGTAAACAACAGAAGTTTCAATAAGGGCTTTTGGGACAGTGGTTTGTACAATATTATATTTGAAATCAGATAGCTGGGAAACGACATCAATTTTCCAGATAACTAAACTTTATTGTTTTTAGATTTAAATACTTCAGACATCTTTTGAGGAGGAGCCTTCAAACCCATATTCAATGTTCCTGGTGTAGAACATGGGCCCACTAAGTCCTGGGCCCACCGAGCACCCTGGAACCCTTTCTCCAAGTTAAGCCTGCTTAGTAGTCCATTTGTCTTTGAGAGTACTGTCTAACGTAGCACTAGTCTGACAGGGTATTATAACAGACATGCCCACTGACTCTCTTACTTCAGGGGACACGAATAAGAGAGAACATGCTCCTTTTCAAGAAATGTGCTCTTAAGAAAATAAGGAGCGTGCAAAGTAGTAAAACAGATGGTTTTTCCTACAGTAGATGTTAGCTGTGCTTCTGGCTTTCAGTGTCACTGGCTCTCCTACAGAGAACTTCTCCTGATCACACCAACCCCTTAATTCTTATCTATATCACATGGAGCTTCCACTGGGTATTGCTTAAAAAACAAAAAAAATTTCCTTAACAGTTATTTTCTTGATTCATTACTGCTTTCAGTCTGTCAAGCTGAAAATGAGGGTTTTCTTCCCTTCAGCATTACCTACTGCATAACCTTGAAATTTTAGTCTCTCAATGGCAATTACTCTATTTGCTGCTTATTTTTTTTTTCCTTGAAGGTCTTTAACTAATTTCTGGGTTTAATGCTTCCACAGATGATCCATGGTTAGTAAAAGCCTAGATCTCAACTGAGAAAAGGATTGTAGGGTTTTATATGTCTACTGTGATATCTAAATAACATACATACTAATTCTAGAGAAGCAGCATTTACTCTGAGACTCAGAAGAAATCAAAAAGTTGTGCATCTTCTTCTGACCCAGAAAAATTCTGAACCAGGAAAGAACTTACTTTTTACCTTGTCCAACCCTAAATTTCTGGTCTTTGTGAGTCACAAAATAAATAAAAATCCACACAGGCTCTTTCTAGTACTACGGGAAGCATAACATACATTCAGTTGTAAATCTAGGAATACACACATGTATTCAATTTAACTTTATTAAATAAATTTATTTTTTATTACTTTTATATTTACAAATTTTGTTTCAAAATTTGTATAAAACACATCATATGCCTTCAAATTTAAAATTATTTTAAAAGAAAAGTACAAAAGGTAATATAACACCGCCCATATGCCTGCCACCTTAAGTACCTATCCCATGGGTTGAAGTTCAATTTCATTTCCATAATTTAGCCAGCTAGAATTTCGGGGTGTGTGTGTGCATAATTCTACACCTGTTCTCCTTCTCAAAAAATGTATTATAAAAGATATTCAACTGAACATAAAACAGTAAAAAAAAAAAAAAAATCTGTAACTTACACTTCAGATGTTCTCCTGCTCCAGATAACAACTGGTAAAAGATATGAAAAGTACGCTCATCTTTTGCCTGACGAACAGCACGAGATTTTTCCAGAAGGTCTGAGCAAAGGTGGTTAAGGGTGACATTGAAAAGATGGTCTCCTCTCAGTGTCTGTACACATTTAATTTGTAAGATTTTTCTTTCTTTGAAATACAGCAACTAGTCTGCAATGAATCACTCTAAATGGCTGAATTTTGCATGCGGAAAAAGAAAAGACATGCAATTTCTGTTTCTCACTAATCTTCTAGAACCTCTGAACTTGCATGGAGCTTGAAGATCAGAGAGCTTCCTTCACCGCTCCTCCACCCACACTACCCCAACTTGGATTATGTTCAAAGAACACAGCTGTACATAAGGAGCCATGAGATGCTATAAAAAAAAGGGAAGCCAAGTTGTCTGAGGTGGAAAAGCCTTGAAATAGCAGACTTATCCCAGTTTTGCAAAGAAGGAAACCAAGGCACAAAGAACAGCACAGTCAGAAACGAAAACTTTGCCGGACTCCAAAATGTGTGTAACTCTGGTACCACCCCAGTCAGTTAGTACCTGTGTGTCAGAAGACCACAGCCCCGTGTGGGTATTTGGGGCGTGGATCTGGGGCCTGTTTGGTTTCTCTGTCCACTGAGTCTGGATGCTCCTGGAATATCTCTACGTTGACAGTCACACTGGACTCCCAAGAGTCTCAGTTTCATTGCTTTGGGAGAATTACCTTTTCTGAAGTAGATCTTCCTGGGGCCACCAAAGCAAACTGTGTATGTATATACAGCCTAATTTTAACTAAAAATCGTACTATCCCAAACACACCCTCCACGTTCAGTGAAGAGTGCATGCACATGAAGGATGCTCTTCAACATGAAGAGACTCTAGCACAGAGGTCCCCAGCCTTTTTGGCACCAGGGACTGGTTTCATGGAAGATGATTTTTCCACGGACCAGAGTGGGGATGGCTTGGGGATGATTCAAGTGCATTACATTTATTGTGCACTTTATTTCTATTATTATTACATCAGTTCTGCCTCAGATCATCAGGTGTTAGATCTCAGAGGCTGGGGACCCCTGCTCTGGATCTATTTCCCTGTCATGTTCAAGTGTTTCTTTTGTTTTCTGGCTCTGAGCATATTTAGAGACATAAAATCAACATTCTTGTTATTCCTGTTAGTAAAATTTCTGTTCTGAATTAACAGGAAAAGTCCGATCCACGCCTCACCCAGGGACAGAAACGATATCTATCACAAAGTATAGAGAACTGTCACCTGTTTATTTCCTAACTGGGACATTATCATTCAGAATCATTTCTAGTTTAGTTTCTTTTTAATAAAATTAATTCTCTCTATATATCCATCATTCCTTAAGGCCATACTATGCTTGTGACATTTCTTGGGACTAGTCTATGTGTTTGACTTTTTTTTTCCCCTCTGACTTTATTCTACTTAACACTAACTGAAACTGCTTCAACTCTGTAGATTATAAGGTTTGTTTCAATGGGACATGGTCACTCAACTAATATCAAAAGTAGATGGGGAAAAAATGGGCTAATACAGCAGTAACTGAAGATTAACATAAGGCGTTCACCTAAATGTGCTAAGAGCACACAAACACTTCCTAGATCCGTTTGCCTGTACCAATGCCTGTACAGATGTACAGGTGTTCTCACCTTAGTGGGACCCTCCACTTCCCCAGCCATGTGACCAGATCATGACCCAGTGCCAAAAACAAACAACAACAAAATATCACTTTGGAGTTCATATTCAGGAGTTGAAGGTATCTAACCAAGTCACAATTTCTCTGGGCTTAAGTTTTATCACCTGGCATATGGAAGAGGCATCACAGAGGATGGCCACAAGGCTGCAGGAAGATTAAAACATGCTCTATTTTGAGTAATGCAATTATGAAAAAGGATACATGTTTCAATGTTGGCCCCAACGATATAGCCAGTTACATCAAAGTTGATCCGAATAAACTTGCCCTGAAAATAAATTACGAAAAAAAAAAAAGCTGAAAATAAATTAAGGACACAGAAGATCTGAACACTATAATAAATAAGCCAAAGTTACTCTGTCATGTATCCACAAATTGGTTACAAAAATGGAATCTTAAATAGATTATCCCAAATAAAAGGAAAAGAAAAAGCCTCAATAAACTTAGGGCTGGGGTAGGTTACTTTACTGGACATAATAAATATGAAATGCTAACCATTTAAAACTTTTTAAAAGCTCTTCTAAATAATCTGAAAGATTTTAATAGCTCTAAAAGAACACTGTATCCAGTTCTCTAATGCTAGATTTGAGAAAAGTGAAAAATAAAGATGATTTCCTGAGAAAACAGAAATTCATTCAAAGAAAAACAAGAGAAAAGTTGAACAGACCATAAACACAGAAAATAATAAAATATAATTTACTCCTTTAAAAATGATGAATTGGTCTTAAATAGTTTAGCAAATTCTTAAGGAATATTGAATTATCTTACTACATACATAACTGTTTCAGGGAAACAGAAAATAGTGATTCTTTCACAATCCATTTTAAAAAGTTATCATAACACTGAATACACAAGCATGCAAACATATCATAAAAAACATATCAGAAAGCAAAATAAAAGCAAATATCTTACTTGCAAATATAGATATAAAAGGCCAAATTAAATATACTTTGTAAAATCAAGGAACACAACAATGATCGAGAATCCCAGGACTGCTAAGGACTGATATTCGTAAACGTACTACAACTATTCATCACAGGAAAAGGCAAGGGATGGGACGGCTTTCTTGGACGTGGACAAGCAGATTCTAAAATTTAAGGGAAATGAAGAAGACGTAAAGAAGTCACAATGATTTTGAGAGCTCTAGGACTCGCACTACTTGATTTCAAGAAGCTATAGGATAATTAAGACAGCTATAAGATAATTAAGACAGTGTGGTACTGGTGTATGCACAGAGATACAGATCAATGGAGCAGTGTACAGTCCAGGAACTGAAAGCCTTGCTCTGCACAGGATATGCATGGCTAGTCTGATACAGCTAAAGTATCATACCATCACAGTAACAGATGCACATTTCACTAAGGGTCTGCTTTGCTGCTAAGTCACTTCAGTCGTGTCTGACTCTGTGAGACCCCATAGACGGCAGCCTACCAGGCTCCTCTGTCCCTGGGATTCTCCAGGCAAGAACACTGGAGTGGGTTGCCAGTTCCTTCTCCAAGGCATGAAAGTGAAAAGTGAAAGTGAAATCGTTCAGTTGTGTCCTACTCTTCGCAACCCCATGGACTGCAGCCTGCCAGGCTCCTCTGTCCATGGGATTTTCCAGGCAAGAGTACTGGAGTGGGTTGCCATTGCCTTCTCCGAAGGGTCTGCTTTGGATGCCACTAAACCGCAAAGTGTTTGAGAGGGAGGTAAAAAACCTGATTCTTGGATGAAGCAAAAGCATTTTGTGAAAAACAGCCTCTTAGCACCTATCAAACAGTTATGTATAAAGTCACTCACTACATTTATAAATTATCAAAACACTGGTTAAACTGAAACAACTCTGGACAGGGGTCTAACATTTGTAACTGAGTATAAGTGGACAACAGAATACATTAACAGAACGCGAAACTGAAAAAGAGGATGGTGACACCAATATCAGCAACACCCTCAAGCTTAAAAGTGGATCTTTGTGTTACAGAACTTAAGGAGGTAACAATTTAAATTCTATCGACTGCCGCACAAATCCATCTTTAAGAGGCTGCTGGTGAGCATTTAGCAATTACCTCCATAGAGAATTTGTTACTTAGAGTCACAAAATAAAAATGACAATTTGCTCGCTTATTTCATGAAGGGAGACAAAGTTTTGTTTGGATTCTTTTTTAAACAGGAGAAAAAAATTTTTCTTCCTTTTCAGATGGACTAGTGATATTATGTAAGCGGACTTAATAATAGCAGTTTATACAAATAGCAGTTAATACAAATAAAATGGTTGAGGCATTGAGAGATGCTGATACAATGCCCCACAACTCCAGGAGAAACAAGGCGGTGCTTTTTCAGCACTAGTAGAAGAGCGTGGCCCGAGCACGTCCAGGGGACTGAGAGGCAGGGCTAAGGGAACAGAGGAAGGGTTCCCATGATAGTCCAGTGGAGCTGAGTAGTCTTTCAGTTTATCAAGTACATTCATTAGCCTCAAGCTGAACAGTAATTTAAAGGGAGGTTCTGTGCTTGTTTCAAGTTCTCTTAAAATAAAAACTACTACAGAGAGTAGCAGTCCATGATAACGGTGCAGTCTGATTTCAACTTCTAAATTGTAAGGAAAACTACTCCATTATTTTCAAGTCTGGGCACATAGCTATTCAGAGTAGCAACCATAAACACCTTCAGTCTCTTCTGACAACAGGTTCTCACTTATTATTGCCTTTGCATTGTCGGAATGTAATACTGAAAGAATACCTAAGACATCTCACAGTCTGTAACTCTGTGAAGAGAGGAAGATCTTTTTCGATCTATAACTGTAAAACATTTTCATTTTTAGATTTACAAGTACCAGTTAGAATGGTCAATCCAATGAATCTCTTCATTTCAACACCATCTAGTGCCTTTTAATCACTTTCATATACAATTTTGCCTTCAGCATTTGTCCTTTTATAAACCATACTGGATAAATGCTGATCCACAAACATCACAAAAGATCAAAGAGCGCTGTCGGTCATTCAGAACACCAGTGGTCCAGATTCTTACTACAACATTCTGAGTGAGGAAAGTCTTCCTCTTGAATGACTAACTGGATGCCAAAGACATATTTCCTTTTGATCTTTAGAAATACACTGTTCTTGAATCTGAGAAAATTCAAGGCTACACCATTTGGAGACTCAATCTGAGACTTAGGGAAGGAACCAGGTTCACCATCACTGTTAATCTACAGTGCTGCCTCTCTCTGCATCCCTCTTCTCGTTCATCTAATATCTGTGAAATGTGTTCCTCTGTCACTCTTTTCTCTTGGCCATTATGGTGACAACTTTTGATTTTTCATCTATGTTCACTGAAAGCTAAAAGTAGACTAAAAAATGCTCTCTGCAGCACTCTTTCATACCTTAGATAATGCAATTCTTTGGGCAATATGATAAGCAAACTAAAGGATGATGCAGTGGTCACTGTGATAGAATCCTACTAGGCAATTCCATTACTCTTTATTATTCTGGTCTTGTTTTAACATTGTTGGGGATAACTGATGAGTAATGATGAATCAATTCCCAGGATGATGAAATAGCAAAATGTCACAAAATACAGAAAAGATCACTATATCATAGTAATAAGATTACTAAAACCCTTAATTTTTCTTAGATTTATATAATGGTCCAAAGGATTCATATGGTAATTATGAGAGAAATGAGTTTTACTCTTTTTTTTAAAAATAAGTCAATTCCATCCTTGTTATGTGGAAGACCCTTAAGAAAGAATAAAGCTTAAAAACTAACAGTCCTTACAGACAGTTAGAACTGTTCAGAAAAGAAAGTAAAGTAAAATCAAGTCCTGATGGTTATAATGAGGATTACAATTCTTTACAACTTTTGAACAGCTGTATCATTTATACAATACTTCACTGAACTAAAAAATAGCTATTTTAAAAGAGTAGTCAAGATAATGTTATTACTTCAAAACTGCAAAGAATACACTGCCAACCCACTGCTCAGCTACTTTTTCAAACTTTTCTTTAACACTGCAGAAAAGTTAATCAAAATCATATCATACCACCTAATTCTTGCTGAATATTTCACTTAAAAATTTGTTGTATAGTACTATAAACTTTCAGCTTTCAATAACTTGTCTAATTTCTTTATTATATATTAATCTACATGCTGTTTAAGCTTTCAACTTCTTATACTATTTTCTATTCCATTTTCTTTACCACTTTACATCAGAAGTTCAAAATTCATTAAAAAATTCTTTATTTGGGCAAAAGGACAAAGATACCATACTGGCAATGTTGAACTCTAATACCTTTAAAATCTCACACTGAACATAATCCATTTTATATTTGGTGAGCTTATTTTTCCTTTACTTCATGGGAGAATATAAATTAAAAAAAGGAAGTTACATTCAAAGGAGAAATTTGAAGGGAAAAAAAAGCACCCTAAGTTCTGAGCTTCTGAACAGGTAACCTAAAAAGAAATGTCCCAGATTATTTTAGACATGTGATCATTTACTTGGATAAACAAGCAAAGTCACCAACGTACAACATCTAACTTGCATATCAGCTCCCTAACCATTGGTCCACTTTCCTTTCCATAACCAGCACCTGTAGCTGCTCTAACCATTACAGTTAGTGCCAGAGAAATATCTTTTGGCTGAATGAAAAGGGCCAGGCAAAAAATCATGAAGAAAGGTTGGGGGCGGGGAGTGAGGAAGTCTATACGTAGAGAGGAAGCAGAGTGGATGGGGGTGTCCCTCCAGCCCTCCCCTGACCCCAAAGGAAACCAGTACCTCCTCACATACTGAATCAGTACTCTTTTAGAATTAACATTTTTGTTAACATATGAATCTAGACCAGAGTGGAAAACAAGTTAAAGAGTTTTACTGTTAAGTGGGTTGGTTCCTCTAATCTTTTAAATATGATGTGAAGAAACTTGTTGAAGACTTTGCTGTTGTTCAGTTGCTAAATCATGTCCTAAGACAGGACTTTTTGTGACCCCATGGACTGCAGCATGCCAGCCTCCCTTGTCCGTCACCATCTCCCAGAGTATGCTCAAACCCATGTCCATTGAGTCACTGTGGAAGATGTCTGCTCTGTATTTGATTCCCATATAGGTAACATTGGGGTACTCAGAATATTCAACCAGGATTTCGCCAACAAAGACAAAAAATAAAGGAAAAAGCAAAAACAGGACAAGTATTTTAAGTTATGTATCAATGATAGAGGATGCATTTTGATGCCATGCACATTGTGTTCCGATCCAAGGACAACTAAGTGTGTTACCTGCAGAGTCTGAACAGCAAAGACAACTAGCATCCTCTCTGCTATGTAAAACTGAAATTGTTAAGAATTTCACTCAAAAGAGGCAATTGATATTTTGATACTATTAAGAAAATAATCTTAAAGAATTTTATTCCTTCTGAATTGACATCGACTTTGTAGAACATTATCTAATGGGTGGTTATGACATATCTATAGTAATTAATCTTACATTGTTAGCACCCTACAACAGTGACAATGCAGGCTTCATGCTCTGAAAATACTTTCCCTCTTCCTAATTTGTATTTAAAGTTGTTGTAAGATCTGTACTTCACTAGAAAACACAGTAGCCTAGACAGTGTGCTCTGTGTGTGAATGAGTTTGCTTCAGGAAGAATCTCCAGTCTGGAGGTAGCTATTTGACCTAAATGGGAAAACCCATTTGGGAAGTAATTAGCCAGGATGCAATCCCAAGGCCAGATGGCTATTTTAAATGCTCCAGCGATTCTAATCTCTGAACCACACCAGAAGCTTTGTTAATTAGTAAAATGAGTTTTCTTATGAATTAAGTGGCCTTGTTACTTAGTATAATGGATGTTTGAAATTCCTGGGGAAAATGAGTGACATTAAGAGCCCTGGTCTGACTGGAAATACACAGACGTCTGCCAGCCAGTCTGGCGTGGGCCAGGTGTCAGGGCTGCAGCAAGCCCCAAGGGCTGGGAGAGCAGCAGTTCACTTGGAGGACGAGGGATGCCCCGTGTAGACTACATCCTGTCTCGGATGCTGTCACGTTGGCCTCAGTAAGTCTTTAGGGAAAGTCTGGGTGAAGGTACTAAAAACAGAGCATTGACCATGTTCAATTTACCTACAAAACTGATTTTGGTGCCTGCTGGCTAATACAGGTGAGGGTACAGAACTCGACTCACTTTCATTGTACCTTGGTAGCCAAGCATTAGGGAGATTACCTGGAGCCTTTATCTGGCTCCAATGATTAGAAGCTAATTAGCTATTAATAACTCAAGGTACATAACTCGGGAATTGCCAAACTGGCTTAAATCTTTGCAAACGAAGGAAAAAACAAAAAAAGAACAAAAAGGGAAAAGATTTGAGGAAGTATGGAAAGTGATCCCCACTAAAACTTTCTGCCGATACGATCATTTTGAAATTGAAATCCCTGTTTCAAAGTTTCATTACAAGAGATTCATTTTACATAAACTTCTCCATCTGGAATGCATCTGACTTCTCCGTAAACAGAGAGCTGGATTAACTGTGAACAATTATTTTCATAAGGGTAATGCTCTCCTAAAGAATCTCCTTTAATACAAACCATATGCTAGCATCTTTGAAAAAAAAAAAAAAAGATATTCTTCAGGAAATTACTCGTCTGTATCAGATCAAAGAAATGGAAACAAATGGATTCTAAAGTTTATGGAATTTATAGTTTCAAATATTTTCACTGCAAGCACATGGCTTTAAATCATGACTACATGGAATTCCACTGGACACACAATTCATCTTTTCACATCACACTGCTCTTACATGTTGATGTCCAACACCAACCCCAGGCTTGGCCTAGCCATGGTGCCAGAGCCTCCCTCCTGCCCCACACTTCTAAATATGGGGCATAGGCACGATGGAAAACAGTATGGAGGTTCCTTACAAAGCTAAAAATAGTTACCATATGATCCAGCAATCCCGTTCCTGGGCATATATCCGGAAAAGATGAAAATTCTAATTCAAAAAGATATATGCCCCCCAATGTTCATAGCAGCACTATTTATAATAGCCAAGACATGGAAGCAACCTAAATGTCCATCAACATGTTTATCAACAATGGATAAAAATGTGGTGTGTATATATATATACATATATGAACACATACACAACAGAACTCATTCATAAAAAAAGAATGAAATTGCCATTTGCAACAAGATGGATAGACCTAGAGTTTATCATACAGAGTGAAGTAAGTTAGACAAAGACACATATATGATACTGCTTACATGTAGAATCTAAAAAATAATGCAAATGAATTTATTTACAAAACAGAATCAGACTCAGACATAAAAAGCAAACTTATGGCTACCAAAGGGGAAGGGAGGACAGGGATAAATTAAGAGTATGGGATTAACAGATATATACTACCACATATGAAACAGATACATCACTAGAATTTACTATATAGCACCGGGAATGATATAGGTTAATATCTTGTAATAACCTGTAACAGAAAAGAATCTGAAAAAAAAAACATGTATAACTGAATCATTTTTGCTGTATATCTGAAACTAACAGAATGTTGCAAATCAACTATAAAAAAAAAAAAAGAAAGAAAAAATAGGGCATGCATATTCCCAGAGAGCCTGGCACGTGCAACATGCTACCTGAGCTCAAATGTATGTGATGGCAAGTTATCAAAATATACATTAAAGTTAAAACCCAAATGAAGGTGAGCTCTGTCCACTGATTAGTCCAAGGGTCTAAAAGAGTGTCTAGCACTTAGTAGGCAACCACACTGTAACTGAATGGATTCCACAAAGACACACACCTACTATGTACATGTACATAGTAGGCACAGAGCCAGCAACTAAGGATCTGGAAAGCAAGATGGGAAGGGCCCCTACCATCAGGGATCTTATATCCCAACAGGAAAGAAATCACAGATGAGCACAGCGCAAACCACAGACAGTGGGAAGTGCTATGAAGGAAAACAGCAGGGGTCTGGGAGAGAGAACACAGGGGAAACCTCCTCAGATCTGATTTAGGTTTTGAGACAAATGAGGAGTATAGGGGACGAAGAAGGAGAAACTTGGACCGACTGGAAATGTTCTGGAAGTGGACCCACACAATTCACTCCTGGCCTGGACGTGAACCATAACAAAAAGGTTCAATCAAGGATGACTCCTAGGTATTTTGGTTTTCTAGGTTTTGTTGATTCTATTTTGCTTTACGCTTAAGCAACTGAGTGACTTGATTATACTGTTTATTTACCTAAGACTTACAAAAAGATACTCTGAAAGAAAAAGAAAAAAATTCCATTTGGAATATGTCAATTTGAGAAATCTATTAGACATCCAAATGGAGATAACAAGTAAGCAGCACAGTGACCAACAAAGAATAGGTGCTTAATTAATAATTAATGAAATGCACAACAAAAAAATCCAATCATGTAAAATTTGAAAATGAGTCTACAGTGGCTACTCTCTAATCCCGAGAACCAGGGATGGCAACACCCACTGAAGACTGTTAAAAAGTTTTAACTGAATGTGGAATGAGAGCTGATCAATGGAACTAATATTGCTAAAATCAACCTTCTTGTGATATTGTGCAGTTAACGCCTTATGATAATAGTAGCTGGTTACAAAACTCTTTAAAAAAATACTATATATATCAACATAAAGTTGACTTTCTAAAACTTAAAACTCAAAGCCAACAACTTAAAGGCATCTTTGTTTCTTGGTTGAATGATTAGCTATGTCTAACAACACTGCCTTAATCAAAAATCTTTTCTAAAAAGATTAGCTTTTACTATATTAGATGGAGCATACTTAGTGCTGATTATTCAGTAGCACAAGCACTTTGGAAGGTAGAACCTCAGCTGAATTTGTTGAGAATTTACATTGATGGGTGATGCTAGAATCAATTTTCCTGGAAACACTCTAAGAAATTCTTCCCACCAGTAGAATGTAAAACAAGTTCCCACCAGAATAATCTTTATCAACCTTTAGACAAGCTATGCCAATAACAAGCATTAAGGGGACTATGTACAGTTACTACTTTACAAATGAATTTTAGCTGGGAAGCTAAGCTGCTCCAGCCTCAAGCAGCCTTCAGATGCTTTGTGCTAGCCAATCACATAGTAATGATGACCTCCTGGCAGACCCTGAGCCAGAACCAGCACCCAGCAACAATGAGACAATAACTACTCTACATCACAAGGACCTATGGTGTCTGGTTACAAAGCAGTAGACTCTAATATAGAGTTACCTGTCTCTCTGTCCCAAACACAAGATCCCCATCAGCTGAGTCCTTACCTTTTAATAATGGGATCAGCACACTCTAGACCAAAGGACAGGACTGGTTAGTAGAAGTTTACCTTTTCTAGGCAAAAGTGAGATAAATGGGCACAAAACTGTTTCTCTTGCATTTGGACTGTGGTTTGGGAGAGGGGGGTGTTTAGAAATCAGGAGAGACCGGTATCTTGATTTATGTGGTAAAATAAAACATTTTCCACTACAAAGTCCTTGAGAATCTTTACAAGACTCTCATACCAAAGTTGGTAGCTATCTCCCACCCCATGACACAGCCACTAAACACAGGGCTTTCAGCAAAAAGAATTTAATTGTGGCTCAGAATCAATGCTGATGATCCATGGAATGACAGAAACTCTAAATGCAGCTCAATTTCCTCATATCTGAGAGTCACAGCCATGCTTCTTACTGACACAGGCACATTTGTTATCCCACTTTGTAGAGAAAAACCTAAAATAATTACCTAATGAACTTGGACTAAGCAGATCTTCAGATTTTATCTTACTAGGAATAAACAGTATTCCAAGCAAATATGTCTCTACTACTTTTCACATAACCTGGAAAGCCTCTTGCACTTCAACTTCCTCTGAGGGTATTGGGTGTTAGGGTGGAGTTGTTCCTTCCCGCCCACCCCAAATTCATATGCTGAAATCCTAATGTCTACTAGCTCAGAGCATGACTATATTTAAAGAAAGGGTCTTCACAGATGTAATTAAGTTAAAATGAGGTCATAATGGTGGGCTGAATCCAACCTGACTGGGGTCTTAGAAGAACAGAACAGACATGCAGAGGGAAGACCACATGAATTCCCAGGAGATGGATGTCCACAAGCCAAGGAGACAGACCTCGGAAGACACCAACCCTGGCCACACATTGATCTCAGACTTCTACCCACCACTGTGAAAAAACACATTGTTGAATCTATTGTTTAAGCCACCCAGTCTGTGGTGCTCTGTTTCAGCAGCCTGACCACAAGCATACAGAGGGTTATCGGCTGCCTTTGTATACTGGGTCCCCTATGGTCTGGGCACTCACCTAGAGTCAGACATCCTGGGGTGCAAAGTCAAGTGGCCCTTAGGAAGCATCACCATGAACAAAGCTAGTGGAAGTGATAGAATTCTAGCTGAGCTATTTCAAGTCCTAAAAGATGCTGTTAAAGTGCTGCACTCGATATGCCAGCAAATTTGGAAAACTCAGCAGTGGCCACAGGACCGGAAAAGGTCAGTTTTCATTCCAATCCCAAAGAAAGGCAATGCCAAAGAATGTTCAAACTACCGCACAATTGCATTCATCTCACATGCTAGCAAAGGAATGCTCAAAATTCTCCAAGCTGGGCTTCAACAGTACGTGAACGGAGAACTTCCAGATGTTCAAGCTGGATTTAGAAAAGGCAGAGGAACCAGAGATCAAATTGCCAACATCCACTGGATCACAGAAAAAGTAAGAGTTCCAGAAAAATATCTACTTCTGCTTTATTGATTACACCAAAGCCTTTGACTGTGTGGATCACAACAAACCGTGAAGAATTCTTAAAGAGATGGGAATACCAGACCACCTTACCTGCCTCCTGAGAAATCTGTATGCAGGTCAAGAAGAAACAGTTAGAACTAGACATGGAACAACGGACTGGTTCCAAATTGGGAAAGGAGTACATCAAGGCTGTATACTGTCACCCTGCTTATTTAAATTCTATACAGAGTATATCACATGAAATGCCAGGGTGGATGAAGCACAAGCTGGAATCAAGATTGCCGGGAGAAATATCAATAACTTCAGATATGCAGATGACACCACCCCTGCAGCAGAAAGCAAAGAGGAACTCAAGAGCCTCTTGATGAAAGTGAAAGAGGAGAGTGAAAAAGCCGGCTTAAAATTCAACATTCAAAAAACTAAGATCCAAGCATCCGGTCCCACCACTTCATGGCAAATAGGTGGGGAAACAACAGAAACAGTGACAGGTTTTATTTCTGGGGGCTCCAAAATCACTGCAGGTGGTGACTGCAGCCATGAAATTAAAAAAGACACTTGCTCCTTGGAAGAAAAGCTATGAACAACCTAGACAGCATATTAAAAAGCAGAGACATTACCTTGCCAACAAAGGTCCGTCTAGTCAAAGCTATGGTTTTTTCAGGGGTCATGTATGAATGTGAGAGTTGGACCATAAGGAAGGCTGAGTGCCTAAGAATTGATGCTTCTGAACTGTGGTGTTGGAGAAAATTCTTAAGAGTCCCTTGGACTGCAAGGAGATCAAACCAGTCAATCCTAAAGGAAATCAGTCCTGAATATTAATTGGAAGGACTGACACTGAAGCTGAAGCTCCAATACTTTGGCCACCTGATGCGAAGAACTGACTCACTGGAAAGACCCTGATGCCAGGAAAGATTGAAGGCAGGAGAAGGGGATGACAGAGGATGAGATGGTTGGATGGCATCACCGACTCAATGGACATGAGTTTAAGCAAGCTCTGGGAGTTGGTGATGGACAGGGAGGCCTGGCATGCTGCAGTCCATGAGGTCACAAAGAGTCGGACACGACTGAGCAACTGAAATGAACTGAACTGTGGTCTGATGACTTCTAATCCCAGAAACCACATCATCATACTATTGTACGGACCACAACTTTACATCCTTACAGGAAAAAAAAACAAAGGTCACAGTGATCCGGATTTCCAAAAACCGCCCATTGAGGAATCGTTAGAATTAAAGACACTTTGATTCTGGCCTTCTTAACTTTTAACCAATAAAGGTCCGTCTAGTCAAGGCTATGGTTTTTCCAGTGGTCATGTATGGATGTGAGAGTTGGACGGTGAAGAAAGGTGAGTGCCGAAGAATTGATGCTTTTAAACTGTGGTGCTGGAGAAGACTCTTGAGAGTCCATTGGACTGCAAGGAGATCCAACCAGTCCATCCTAAAGGAGATCAGTTCTGGGTGTTCATTGGAAGGACTGATGTTGAAGCTGAAACTCCAATACTTTGGCCACCTCATGCGAAGAGTTGACTCATTGGAAAAGACCCTAATGCTGGGAAGGATTGGGGGCAGGAGGAGAAGGAGACGACCGAGGATGAGATGGTTGGATGGCATCACCAACTCGATGGACATGGGTTTGGGTAAACTCCGGGAGTTGGTGATGGACAGGGAGGCCTGGCGTGCTGCGATTCATGGGGTCGCAAAGAGTCGGACACGACTGAGCTGAACTGAACTAACTTCAACCAAGACGTTTAATATCAGAGGAGAGAGGAAAAACATAGAAACAACTCCAGCTATTTAAGCAGAAATAGCAGAAGTTGAACGATTTGCTATCAAAGTGTTGACCCTGAGAAGCTGGAAAGGGGAAGGCCATGTCCTGTGACACTGATCTTGCTGTCATTCAAAAAAATGTCCCCAGATGAGTTGTGCGAGCTTAGGGGGAAAGTAAAGTTTTCAGTGAATTCAGAGAGTAGAATGGCTGGGAAGAAAATTTTAGAGAAGTACCATCCCAATATTCCGTGATAATCTATATAAGTAAAGAACCTAACAAATGAATGAATACATGTGCCTGTATAACTGAATCACTCTGCTGTACACCTGAAACTAACACAACACTGTAAATCAACTATACCCCAATAAAACTAAAATATTAAAAATAAATAGAGAGAAATAACAGTAGCGATAAACTATTCTGAGATCCATATACATAGAAACAGCAAGGTACAAAGACAATAATTTACCACAGCAAATTCCAACTTCACTTTGTTCAGTGTTAATTGTGCCCAGTGCTGTGTATGCACCTCATTTAATCTCCATGACAAGTCCAGAATTATTTATATCATCCCTAACCAAAGTGAAGAGATAGGTTCAGAGAGGTTATAACTACACATCCATAGAATACATAACTATATATTTATATATAATAAACATACGATTGAAATTACTTTCCCATTTGTTTTTTCCTCTTTTTTTTTGCTTTTCAAAATGTGACTACTAGGAAAATTTTAATTACACGTGACTTGCATTGTATTTCTGTTCACTGTTCCATACTACATCTGTTAGGGAGGAAGATACTTTATTTGCTTAATCATAGTCGACATTTAACTAGAAGTCTGAGGAATGAAAGGTTTCTGGCACATTTAAACTTACAAAACGAGATGAGTTATCATTTTTCACAGTCTTTGCGTTTCCAAATGATTCCAGGATTGGATTTGCTTGCAAAAGCTGCCGTTCAAGTTCCCCCTAAAAGACATCACACATAAACACACACATAAATAAAAGCAAATGTATGTTAATCTCCCTACTCCATTCCTCAAAAACAAAGCAAACAAAACACTGTCTCTTTTCCTCAGTTTTTTCATTTGCCATCTAACAAACTTTGTTGTTGGCTTCTTATTCTCGGTTTTATGGGCTCTGCTAAAGGAAAAAAAAAAAAAAATCAGCCTCTATCACGTGACCACAAGGAGAAGAAGATGTCACATTGAACAGAGATGCTAAATATAAGGACAGGGCACACAAATTAAGTGGAGAATTTTTAAAATTAAGCAAACTGCTTTTCATAAAATGAAATTTAGCATGATACTTCAATTAAGAACATATTAATACTTATGCTTCTGCTTATTTCTAGTTTGCCTTGTTCCAAAGATTTAAGGCAGCTAATTCTAATAATTTCTACTGTACTGGTAATAAGACTTGCCAATTTTCCAAAGATTTAACATGATGTCTTAATAACATAGACAGGGCAACACCTTCATCTCCAAATTCAGAGATGACAAAGATGGTGATGCTACTGAATTCTTGCTCAAGTTTAAAAATCTAAGTATATCATATTTGGTGTAGTATATGCTTTATTCAGTGTCCTTACTTACATGCAAATTAAGCTATAAAACAGTTTACAAACAAAAGATAAGTATATTAATATGTGCTTTAATCATGAAATACAACAGAAAGCTGGATGAGAAAGCATGAAGCCATTTCTGGTCATGAAAAGCACTACAAAATGACCCTGTGCCTGGGGAATATAATTTCAGAATTATACTGTAAGACTTAAAATCCTTTTCCAAACACAAATCTTACCTGTGTATTTTAAAATACCCACCATTACTCTAGACCTAAAGAAAGGAATAAAAAATACTAATGTGCTTCTCTAAGCAAAAGAAAAAAAAAAAGTATAAGGAACCTCAGGTAAGATTTTTAAATGAATGGCCAGTTGCCATGTGATGCATGACACTATCATCAAATCCAAAGCCAGGAACAAGTATATACCATAAGGCAGCCTCAGCCAGTGTGGTTAGACGTTAGGAAGTGCCGCCCCCTCTGGGGAAAGGGTGGGGAATGTGCCTAAGGCCTGTGACACAGTGTCTTCTCGAGAGCATTTATCTGGACTGCTGGGTTTTCCCAAGTCTTCACCAGTCTACAGTTGTGTTCAACAGAAACCTGTCAGGAACTAGTCCTGCCACGTGAATGTCATGACACAGCATCAACTCATGTTCTCAACTTTAAGTAATATGCTCCCTGTACAGCGAATCTTCCTGTTTATGGACTTCAAGGGACACCAGACTATTTCTGATGTAAATCTTTCTAAATGCTATATGCTATCAAAGTTTCTCAAACACAGTATCCTGAACCAATGTTAACAAGGCTGAAGGTCATTATTAAGGACAGCAGCCATTGTGCTGTGACACAACAGAGAGCCTTTTCCTTAGAGGTCAGAGGTCACAGCCATCACTGAGTCTGTGGCCAACATCTTGCAAAGCCCTAGGTGCACTGGCTCTGCAACAATGCTTTGGGCTATAAGATCTCTTAACCTCACTCAGCCCTTGTGATAAGGGTGTGGAAACTGTCAGAAAAAGTACTGACTGACAGGTGGGGCACTGCATTTATCTGACATGGCCACAGTCAGTTCAAGGAAGCAGAACAGATTCCTTAAAACTACACACTATCCTAACAAATCATACTAAAAACACTTTCAATAACAATTTATCTTTAAAATGTTCTCTCACCTTGAAGGTAAAACAAGTATTGTATACCTCATTTTAATATTCCCTAGACATGGCTTCACAAGAGTTGTTTGGGTCAAGATAATTGGTTTTTTTTCTCCCTGGCGTGTATATGTTGTGTGTGTGTGTTTGTGTGTGCACACACAGTGTGCATGTGATCCTCTGATCTTGATCCCCTTCTTTCATTTGGCTTCAAGGCACCGGTTGCATCCTCTGCATCAAGTCAACATCAAGTCAAAATAATGTTCCGTGAATGTCTGCTGAATAGACAGATAATGACAGGTCTGATAGCACACTCTATCAGTATCGGGAGGGGATGGTGGTGAGACAGAGGTGGCAGGAAAATTTGGATTAAGTGTCCTTATAGTCACTGTGGTGGGTGTGGAGATGTGGGTCCCAGCTATGGAGGCCACTCCATTAACAGGGATGTGGTGGTACTTCTCTTCTGATGGGTTTCTGACATGATTGAGACCAATTATAGATCTCAAAGACTCAGGAATGAATCATATAAAGCTTGACCCAAAGCTAGTACTATACAACACACAAAAATGATCTTTAGGTAAGAAATTACCACTAAATTTGATCACTGCTGCACTGAATAATTCCACACTTAGGTAGAAAGTGCTTACAGCTCCCAACCAAATTATGAAGCCATTTATAAACCTCCAGGGGCAGTGACTAAAGTGTTAACCTTTCCACTGGAACTGCATGGGCAAAGTTCCTCTATTTCTATTCTATGTGGTAATAAGAAATGTCACAGTGGAACATGGGGAAAAGAAATTAGTATTAACTACTGAAATTATTTTTTAAATTTCTAAGTATTTAAATCATTAATGCTTTAAAGGTTTGCCAATCGTGATGAAAACTACACCCTTGTGTATATTACATCATGTATTACATATACTTGCTATATGATAGATAACAGAATGAGTTTGAAATTGGTGAAAAACACACACACACACCTTTCAAAATTTCAGTTCAGCCAGCTAGGGGACTTGGGCTGGCCTCCTGCTGCCCTCATAGGCCTAACAGGCAAAGCTGTGGCTTTCCTACTGACTACAGAGTAGGGTTGGAAGTTGGTGAAAGTGAAAGTCGCTCAGTTGTGCCTGACTCTGCAACCCAATGGACTATACAGTCCATGGAATTCCCCAGGCCAGAATACTACAGTGGGTAGCCTTTCCCTTCTCCAGGGGATCTTCCCAACCCAGGGATCAAACCCAGGTCTCTCATATTACAGGCAGATTCTTTACCAGCTGAGCCACAAGGGAAGCCCAAGAATACTGGAGTGGGTAGCCTATCCCTTCTCCAGGGGATCTTCCCAACCTAGGAATCGAACTGGGGTCTCCAGCATTGCAGGCGGATTCTTTACCAACTGAGCTAACAGGGAAGCTGGTGGCAGCAACTAATCACATGTTGAGAACCAATCTCCAGGATAGGCTATAATTTCTGTGCTTGCTACTTGCTATCTGTTACCCTTCTGTCTCAGTTCAAGGGAGTTTAGACCAGTAGATACAAAGTCATCTGGAAGCTGCCATCTGACGTGGCTGACTGAGCAGTTAGCAGAGAGGTGGGCTGGCCTGAAGAGGTCATTCTCGGGCGATGGTCAAGTTTAAGAAATTAGTTGTCTTCAAACCTGCTCTGAAATTGCACCTTGTCCAGGCTTCAGAGCGGCCTTGAACACCACGCCAGACAGCAAGGGACTGTAACAGCAACACACGATGAGGGAACCTGGACTGAAGATGGACTTGCAGTTGGCTGGGGCGTTAAGCCAAATGAGGACTCATTTTGTTACAACAAGTAAAAGTTTACAGGTAAATGTTTCATTTCTTAAATACTGTGGCCTTAATTTTGAAAATTTGTTTCTTATATTTGTTCATATTTCTATAATGAAGATGAAGTTATAAAATACATTAAAAAAAAACTGAACACTTCACAGTGGTAGGAGGGCCTCAATAAAAAGACAATGACAAGTATTGACTAGGATATGGAGAAATTGGCACGCTCATACATTGCTGGGAATGTAAAGTGGTACAGCCTCTATAGAGAAGTCTGGCAGTTCCTCAAAACGTTAAACAGAAAGTTTACCCCAACCCAGCAATTCCACTCCAGGTATATACCCAAGAGAACTGAAAACGTGTGTCCATGTGAAAATTGATATACTGCAGCATTATTCAAAATGGTCCCAAAGTGGAAACAATCCAAATGTCCATCAACTGATGAATGGATAAACAAATCGTGACAAATTTAATATAACAGGTTATTAATTTGGCCATAAAAAGGAATGGAGCACTTACACATGCTCCAACAAGGACAAACCTTTGAAAACATTATGCAAAGTGAAAAAACAGTCACAGAGAACCACATGTTATATGATTCCATTCACATAAAATACTCAGAATAGGTAGATTCAGAGAGACAGAAAGTGATTAGTGATTTCCAGGGCCTGGGGGGACATGGAAGGTGATTCCTATGGGTAAAAGGTTTCTTTTGGGGGTGATGAAAATGTTCCAAAATTGATTGTAGTAGTAACTGTGTGACTAGACTGAAAAATAAACAAACCCCACTGAACTGTACGCTTTAAAAGGGTGAATTTTGTGGGACATGAATTTAAACCTCAACAAAGTTGTTGAGGGGAAAAAGAGCCAAGCGCAAATAAATTAAAGATTCACAAAATCTGGAGGCTACAAATGCCTTTCCCTTTTTTTTTTTTTTTTTTACAATTTATACTGCTGCTTAGTGATAAAATGCTATCAATTTGTACAAATGGTTCCTGGGAATTCAAGTAAGTTTTGCCTATAAGGTTCTATGTAAATTCAGAAACCAGTTACAGGGAACCAAAAGAAACACTGACATTAAAAAGTAAAACCATTACTTTATGGCAGTCATCCTCAAAATGGGGTGAGGAAGTCATGCCTAGGGGCATTCGGGAGAGGATGGGGGTGTAGGGAGAGAAGTAAGTTCTTGAGATGACCCTCCCCAGGGTGTGACCAGTCTCTCGGCTCAGGAGTGTCTCATATTCCTCAGTGTGCTGGGGAAGAAAAATTAATGGAGAACCAGTGGTCTCCTCATGTTTCTAAAGACATGGCATAACTACTACTTAACTAGTGTTAAAACAAACTTGGGAAAGCAGCACAGAAGAGTCTACGCAGAGAATATGCAGAAAAACATGCAAGTCAGTAACAATAGCCCAGAGAAGCTGGTGCCTTCTGGAGGGAACCTGGCTTGATCTGACCCAAAGCAAAATCTAGGGGTAAACATGCTACTCATATACAACAGGGATCCACTCTATAGTTGTTTTTGACATTGAAACAAAACATTAATGATGATGATTTATGTTAGGAAACCTAAATTTACAGGTAAATTATTTAATGCTATTTTGCTAGTGATCTAGATACACATTAAAAGGTCATTTAGCATGTACTCTAAAGCACAAAGAAAACCTGGTTGCTGGTCTAGAGATTCCTTCTTTAACTGGCCAAAGAGCCTATCAATATCATATAGGATAGTGATGATTTCGTTCATCTTCCCAATTCACATCACTGGTGTAGTCTACAGCTAAAAGCAAAGGAACATCATGGGATTTCATAGGTGTGGTACAAGCTTTGGCGTCTGAGACTCAAGAATTCTAAAGAAAGTTATCGGAAAATCTGTGTCTCTGACTATTCCTTTAGATGCTTCTGATCGCTTCTTCATGCTAATAGGTTGTTTTTATAACACTATCATTTATTGTTTTATGCTAGCTTTGCAGCAGCATGCTTGCAGAAAGACATACAAACCAAAACCATCCCAATGCTAGGGAAAAGGTCAAGTCCAGGTGCAGACACTCCAGTCTATCTAAGGCATCTGGCTCAGCCCTGCTCTCCCTCCCTCCCTATCAGGACACGCTCTGGTCCATGGTCTGCCAGATGCTATGCTCTGCAGGGCTAAAAGCAAGGCATCTGATAGGAAGAATAACACTCCTCTACAACTTGTCCGGGACAAAAAAATTCTGAATTTATATATTAAACACAATGAGACTTTCAGGTTTCACATACCAGACCACACAATGTTAACAGATCAGAAACTTTTACAACTGCAACCCTAAATTCAAAATTTAATATATGGCATGAAGTTAGGTTTCCACATGCTTAAGAAGTATTAAAGTGATTCTGCCTGGCCACTGACACATGAAACCCTAAGTTTACAGGCTTCACAAACATATGATTCAAAGTCATAATGAAAGGGTAAATAAACATCAAAGTTCCTCTAGAAAACAAAGATAAAGCAAGAGGGCATGCTGCTTCTCAGTACAGTGAGCCTAAAGGCAACACATTTTCAACAAGAAGCATTTTGTTCCCAGAGATTTCGCCCAGAGCTAATGGTATTTGTGTCTAGTAGCAACTCAGTCTAAAGACAGAAATTAGTGCAAACACTCATGACTAAGAAACATAAAGAAAAGCACTTGCCTGGTGTTTCACTGGTTTAGGTGATTCCTGCTGCTCGTTACAAACAGACAAATGCAAACGTTAGCAAGTTTGGGTCTTTTCCTAGCGGTAAAGCCACATCCAAAGCACCAAGTCAGTGCGTGCGAGGGTTAGAACTGTGAAAGCGGGTTTGGCTGGCATCTCTCAGTGGGTATTAACGACTACATCTGCATATCTACAAATCAAGGATAACTGACGTGTTATATTCTTACACCTTTTCTGTCATCAATTCTCCCCCAAACTTCTATCCTCCCCTCAGGCTTCTATTGGTGGTAGCTCTGTAAGTTCAGAAAGAACCACTGAAAATATCTGAGGATGTTTTTCTGGTGGTTAAAAACTGAGAAGTCTTCATGAGCCTTGCTTATTGACTTTTAACAATACTTACCACAATTCTGCAAGAGATCAGGCTTTGAGCTACAACCATAATTTCAGTTTGCCCTGTTGTAATTGCCAGTTACCAGCAATTTGATGTCCTAGCCCCTCCTTGCTGGGGGAGACAAGAAAGCTGTCAATAAAGGCAGTGCGCTGAGCACCCTTACTTCCTTATTCTTGTTTCTGAAATTACTAAAGAATAAATCTAAGGGTTTTAAAAACAAGAGCAGAACAAACACTTACAGGAATATTATGGTCCTTTCGTCCTTTGTGTGAAGAAGCAACATGAGCAAGGTACTGAATGACTTTCTTAGTGTTTTCTGTCTTCCCGGCACCTGATTCGCCCCTGGAAGATAGAGTAACACAGGCTGCTTTACAGAAAGCACAGCACACACATTCCCAACCTATAATCAACAAAAGTAAACTGATTTGAAACTAGAATTAGTAGGAAGTAAAAAGAGAGTAAGTAGGGGAAAAAAAAAAAAAACAACACAACACTATCACCAGTAGCTGGAAAATGATTTTTAAATGGTATAAATTAAATATATTTTTTGGTAGATGCCAGGTAAGAGGACAGAGGAAAATGTTCACAACACTTCCCCACCTGTGCTAGGAATCAGTGGCTCTGCCACAAAAGTTTATTAGAATGTTTACAAAGAAATTCCTCAGCACCAGAGACATTTCCAGCACTAGAAACAGAATTCCTAGAACAATTAGACTAAGGTAACTGAATCTGCAGGAGCCGAATGAACCCCGGGATGCCCGCTGATCACGGACAGCATCTTCAAGGCCTCTGAACACCTTTTAGGCTCATCCCTCAGAGCTGACGATGGTTCACTCCCCTGGACCCACAGAGCATTTTGTACACACCTCATAGAGATTTGCTATTACTATCACCTACACTGTTAAATCCATCTATGTTTTCCTTCTAGGACTTCGATGTCTTCACTTTTTACAACTATATTTTTAATTAATCGAAAAAAATGTATGGTCTGAGGTCAAGTTTTTTTTTTTTTTTTTAACTTTATTTAATCTCATTTTCCACTCACATAATTCAGCTCACATCCCATTATCAATGGTTGACCAAGACACCGATTATCTTGGTCAAGTGATTTGAAATGTTATCTTTACCTTGCACTTATGACTTGATTTCAAAACCAATATCCTATGCAGTAGTTCTGAAATATGACTCACCACATTACCCATCACTGTTTTTTAAAACCTCAGAAACAAGTAGTCTCTGAGGTTTATTTTTTTCAGATAAATTTTAAGTAATTTTGTTCTGCTATATCCCTCCCATGTCTCCTCCTACCTGCCGTCTCTATAAAAACAGGCAGACAGAATTTTGAGCTAAATAATATACATGCTATTTTTAGGAGAAATGATGGCTTCATCTCTCAGTTTAATTCTGCATTTTTCTAAGTTCAAAACAAGCAAGGACCCATGTTTGTCTTCTTCACCTATTAAGTCATAGTGCCTAGCATAGCAAGTACTCAATAAACTCTGTTGACTAAAAGAATGTAAGTCTTATATAAGTTTATTTCTAGGCTCTATTTAATATTTTTGGTCCTGTCATTAATGTCCTTTTATCATCATTATACTTTCCACTTGGTCATCATTGGTACATGCTAATGAGTTTCGTTCATTCTTTTATTCAACACATTTCCAAATCAACTCAGGCATCCCTTAAGTGCCAGAGATTGAGCTGTGGATACAGTCTTTCTGGAGCTCAAGATTAGAAGAAATTTAAAACAAACAAGAAAAACAAATTGGGTCTCTATAGGATGTGAGGAGGGCGACGAAGGAAACAAGGTGACTGAGGGGGAAAAGACAGAAGAGCAAAGGACAACTCCCTGGAGATTTAATGGCGGCGGGGGGTGGGGGGTGGGGCCACTCGACTCCTGAAAGCTGAGCAGGACCAGGCATGAGAGGGCCTGAGGCAGAGCATGGAGGCAGATGGAAAGACAAACGCCAACGCCTCAAAGCAGAAAAAGGGTCGGTATATTCCAGCAACTGGCAGCCGGAGTGCAGGATTTGACAGAAATAACCAGCCAGGCAGACACAGCAGGAGGGACTGCCGCGGAGGAAGGCGTGGATGGGATGTACCCTGGAGCCGTGGGAAAGAATCTGGATTTTATTCAAGTGCAGTTTCATAAGAGCTATGCCAATGGTTTTCTCTGTTGTATTCTTAACTTTATTTAAAATACCTAGTGTTTCAAGCTAATCATGATGTTGGCTGTTGGTTTCAAACAGATCATTTTTCAAGATGCTAAAAAATGTGCCTCATGTAGACTGACGATGACTTGAAGCAGTTATGATTGGTACTCATCAGCTTGGTTTGCCTCTGCAGTTTCTTGGCTAATCCCTCTCAACTGGATATACTTCAGTGTATCCTGAAAGCATTTTTTTCCCCGACTGTCATGCTTACTCAGCTGTACTGAGCCGTCCGTCAACAACTGCCTATGAACTCTGCTAAATTTTCTGTATTTCAGGTCTAAGATACCTCTGCTAGTATTAACAGAAAATACTGTTTCAAAGATAGATGTATTCCAACACCTTATGGCTGAGGTCCCAAGAGGGGAGACAGCCTTATACTCTCCACCTCAAAATGGGGGATAACAACTTCTAACACATAAGGCTGTGTTGTAAAGGAAAAAATACTACAGTCCATCTAAAGCATGTAATTGGACTTTCCCAGTGGCTCAGTGGTAAAGAATCCACTTGTAACGCAGGAGCCGCAGGTTCGACTCCTGGGTTGGGAAGATCCCCTGCAGGAAGGCATGGTAACCCACTCCAGGATTCTTGCCTGGAGAATCCCATGGACAGAGGAAGCTGGTGGGCTACAGTCCTTAGGGCCGCAGAGAGTCAGACATGACTGAAGCGACTTAGCACACACAAAGCATACAATTAGTATTCAATAAACATTACCCATTATTGTCCACTCAGCTGTTCATCCACCATATAGAAGGGCATTTGAATTACCAAACTTTAAATTACTTCATGATTCTATTGTGCTGGTAAAGTGGGTAAGAGGTAGGCCATGGTCTCTTGATGACCTACTTAGATTCAAATCCAGCCTACCACTTCTTAGTTATGGGGCTTTGGGCAAAGTCTTTGGCCTCTGAACCTCAGCTTAGACTCCTTTAAAATGAGATCTGGTTTCTGTGCAAGACTGAGATCACGCCTGTAAGGAGCCTGGCATGGCACCTGACCAGAAGTTGCTCAATAAATGGCAGCAATGGTAACAACTATGATGGTCAACAGTGATGATGAATAAATTGACAGAAGCAGAACGATGATAACCTCTGATTTGAATATAAAAGACACAGCAGAATCAAAGAAGTATTCTTAGAAAAAAGTTTTTTTTTTTTTTTTTTTTTTTAAGATGAAATGGCACATCTGTCCCAGATGAGTCTTCTAAGAGTTCTTTTTACATTTTGGATAACAGTCCTTTATCAGTTGTGTCTTCCACAAATATTTCTTCTCAGTATGTGGTTTATCTTCTCAATCTTTTAACACTGTCTCTTGCAGAGTGTAATTTTTAATGAAGTCTAGTTTATCAGTTATTTCTTTGATGGATCATGTCTCTGGTTTTGTACCTAAAAAGGTATTACCATGCCCAAGGTCATCTAGGTTTTCTCTTATGTTACCTTCTAGGAGTTTTATAGTTTTGTATTTATATTTAGGCAAAGAGTTGGACATGACTGAGCACACACGCACACAATCAAATGAAGTGAGGGTAGGAATTTGCTGGGTACAGAAGGGAACTTTATGGGGTGATCATAATGATAATATTCTCTATCTTGACAGAGGTTTACGTTATACAAATAACTCAGCCCATATATACTTAAAGCACATAAATACTTAAAAAGAGTTTTGCATTTTGTTATACTGTAAGTCCCCTACATATGAAGGAGTTCTGTTTCAAGAGCACATTCAGAAGTCCAACTTTTTCCTAAGTCCAACAAAGTTAGCCTAAGTACCTAACATAATCTGCTATATAGTACTGTACTGTAACAGGTTCATAAGACTTTCTACACAAATACATAAAAACAAATAAAAAAATAAAACATTTTTAATCTTACAGTACAGTACCTTGAAAAGTACAGTAGTATAACAGCTGGCACACAGAGTTGTCATCGAGTGAAGAAGCAAGAAGTGTTACCAACTGGAGGAGGGAAAGGACGTGGGAGATGGTAGAGCTGAAGGATTGTCAGCAATAGGAGATGGAGGGCAAGCTGCAATGTCATTCTCGTCTGATGTTGATGGAATACAGGTTCATACCTTTGAAAGTTCACAACTTGAAGGTTTGTATGTAGGAGACTTAAGTGTATGTGAATTTTGTCTCAAAAAGATAAAGATGTAAACCCTGAACTTTACTTAATGTTATGTATGCTGAAGAATTTAGGGGGAAGCGCACTGATCTACAAATGCATCAGATGAAGGGAATAATAGCCCAAAGAGTGGTTTTCAGTTTAAACTGAAAACATCTGAACAATCAGCAGTCACCGCAAGAAATACCATCCAACCTTAAGCAGTAAAAGTGTTAGTAGCTTAGTCATGTCAGATTCTTTGCAACCCCATGGAATGTAGACTACCAGGCTCCTCTATTCATGAAATTCTCCAGGCAAGAATATTGGAGTGGGTAGCCATTCCCTTCTTCAGGAGATCTAACCAACCCAGGGATGGAACCCAGGTCTCCTGCATTGCAGGCAGATTTTCTACCATCTGAGCCACCAGGGAAGCCCAACCTTAAGCAGAGCCTCCAGAAAATGCAGCTCCCATGGAACCCCAGCCCAAGGAGTTTCCGGACTGGGGGAAGTCTGACCCTGAGCACCAGCAAGTACAAATTCAGCTGTCCACTGGCATTACAAAGCCCCACAGAACCCTCCATACTTTCCCCTAGAAGCCCCAATCCACCTACACCACCCCCCGTTTCTGAAATTTAGTATGGAAGCCTTTTATTTCTGGTTTTCAGCAAGTTACTCGTCACTGAATACCCCCACACATGTGCATACATTAACCCTCTTTTCTCCTGTTAGTCTACTGTCAATTTATAGATCCCCAACCGCAGGACCCAAGTTGGAAAAGTTTCCCTCCCAACACAAACAATAAAATGGATTGATAGAGGGATGAACAGATCAATATATAATAAGCAAATATAGTAAAATATTAATGGCAGAATCTAGATGGTAGATATATAGATCTTGACTACAAAAATTCTTTCAGCAAATATGGTATCTGATGACTGCTGCTTTGTGTGCACGAAGAGATACCCCAGCTGCTGTAGCTCATAAACCCACACCTCATCAATGATGCATACATCAGTCTCAAATGACAATGACCATCTAATCATGAGTGCTAGTGCTTACAATGGTCACTTTTGGTGACAAGAGTAAATCAGTGCTCACTAACCTTAGGTTCTGTCAAGCAGCAGTCACTCCCTCCCCAAGTGTTTCCTGCTTCCAAACATTCCAAAGAGTCCTCATCCAAAATGATCATCCAAGCTCACAAACCACCCAAAGAGGAGAAGAATGTGTCCTGTCCCTCATCCCCGGTGTACTGCATGCAGGGTCACCATGACTGTGACACTGCAGGCAGGTGACGCAAGTTCTATTCCTCTCTCACTTGTGAGCAGAAGCCATCCTGGGCCCTGGGGGTGGGAAGGAAGGGCCCAGCTCACATACCGGAAGCACTGCCATTCTCCCTGGGGCTCTGTGAGCCGTCCGGAGGCCCAGGGAACGTGTGTGAGGAAGAAAGGGGGTGGACTTACCATACCTTACCATACTCATTTCATGGAGCTTCAGCGGTTAGATTCTCAGAGCAACTTTCCTCTACTAATTGATGCTCTATAGCGAAGAACCTGGCTGGTCTTTGTTCCTGATTCCTGGGAGGTCCGGAGCCTCCAGGTACCTGGAATGTCTTTTGTTAGTCATGGGGGGCACTTGGCTAGCTACAGGATGGGGACTGGACAAGCTGAAAAACCAAATGGGTGATTAGAGGTTCCTGCTTTTGATACAAGTGACCCTCCTGGGAGGGGAGAGGGCATGGACATGGATTCAATCAACCATGTCTACATACTGAAGCCTAATAAAAACTCTTTGAAGCTAAGGTGAGCTTCCTGGTTGGTAATATACACTGATGCACTGGGCGGGGAAGTGACCAGAGCAAATGGAAGCCGTGCCTTTGGGAAACTCCAGCTCTCACCCTCTCTGGCTCTGATTCGTCACTCTAGCAAAGTATTGAATCTAAGTGGGTAGTGGCCACCCTCAAATGTGTAGCTATTTGGTCAGAAGTACAGGTGGCCTGGGAACCCCTGAGTTTGTGGCTGGTGTCTGCAGAGCCAGCCCACATGATGGGTGTGCCTTGGGAAATTAAGGTCAAAACTGCCTCAAAACAGGTCGTTTTAAAAAGATGTTTGCAGCTCACGTTCTGAATAACTGACTTTTCTGAAGAATATGCCCAGTGAAATGAAATAAAAAAGTGAGCAGACTATTCTAGAATATAGAATTAAAATGAAGAGACATAAGGAATGCAAGGAATGAGACCTGACAGGACTGTGGATTTTTGGAAGTCATAAGAAACATGCTGAAGACTATTACAGAAATTCACATATGGATTTCATATGAGACAACATTACTGTTTCATTGTCACTTTTCAAGTGTGACAATGTGTGTTATGTGGGGACACCCTTGCTCTTAGGAATCACTTGTGGTGTATCCAGGAATCATGTGTCAGGGTATCTGCAAACAGTTCTGTGTGTGTACAGAGACAAGGGACACATTTAAGTAAAGGGTACACGAGCACTTAACGTATCACTCTTTCAACTTTTCAATAAAATTTAGGTTTGTATTTGTTTTACATAAAAACTTGGGAGAAATGCAAAGGTTTAAAAAAAAAAAACATAAAACTTGGTAAAATTTAACTCATTGAAGTTAGGGGATGGGTATCTGGGGGTCTCCAACTATTTTATTTTTGTGTAGGTTTGAAATCTCAAAATAAAACGCCTTTATAAAATGGTATCAGAAAGGTTTTACCCTTTGAAAACACATACAGCTGAAACTCCAATACTTTGGCCACCTCATGTGAAGAATTGACTCATTGGAAAAGACCCTAATGCTGGGAAGGATTGAGGGCAGGAGGAGAAGGGGACAACAGAGGATGAGATGGCTGGATGGCATTACCGACTCAATGGACATGGGTTTGGGTAACTCTGGGAGTTGGTGATGGACAGGGAGGCCTGGCGTGCTGCAATTCATGGGGTCACAAAGAGGTGGACACACTAAACTGACTGACAGTATTCAATTGTTTCTAAAACTTCCTAATCTTAAGCCTGTTTCCTTGGTTCCTACTTAATTAAGGGCTTCATTGTTTTGTTTGCATTTTTATCCATTTACTAAGGATATCCAAGAGCAGTGCTCCAGGTTCTCAGAGGATAATTAAAAAGCAATCAAAGAAAATCACAGTTCCTACCCTTTTGTTTAGTTGTAAAACAAGACACAACAACCCAAACAGGTAATGAATTGCAGTATGTAAGAACAGGGCCTGACGAGAGGAAATCAGTGTGGGCTGGAACCAGCTGTATTGTGGGGCATATGTCCTCTCTGGAGGGAGAGACGAGAAAGGTAAGGGAGTCAGCCAGGATCCCGGAAGATGGGCAGACAGTAGGTGCTGGGCAGGGCTAGGGCAAGACAGGAGAAATATGAAATGAGGCGACAACTGGAAACAGGGGAAGGAAAGAGAACAGGGAGTCACAGCAGACGGCAAGGTTTTAAGCCTTGAGTCTGGAAACACAAAGCACTGATGATGGAAAGAAAGATACTCGGAGACCCATCTTGTTTGTGTGAGAATAGAGGTTAATTTGTCAGTGTGTTCAGTTTAAACTGGCATTTATTCCCTACTTCACAGCTTGTGCTCCAGAAAGACCCAAACACCTGTAATTGCCTGACACCTTTCTCACTTTCTGTCCCCTGTGCCTGTAAGGTTCACTGATTCTGTAAGAAGCTACAGGAAATTGTGACGAAGATGAAGGTCCAGAAACTCATCTAGCTGTGGGGCCACCCACCTGAGCGAAAACCCCCCTGGAAGCCAGTAAGGACCAGCCTAGACTGCCACCTCTCATGGGCCCAATCCCCTCATCCCTGCCCCCTGCCGGATCCACCAGGGCCCAGAGATGAACTCTGCAGGGAGCCTTCAGATCACACCCCTGCCAGCCTTGGTCACTGCTTAAAATGTAGCTCCTCTGGTCACTTTTCATTCTTACCCTCTGTTCTCATACTGTGTTTTCTTTCTCCTGATTCCAAACCCAATTATTTTGTGCTCCAGCTCCCCTCTTTTCCTCCATACTCTGTGGGATCCCCATTCCACAGTGTGCAAAGTCACCCACATTCTCAGCCTCCTCACTAAACACTCCCCTCCACTGGCTGTACTTCACATCACACACCTGTGTGCGCATACACACACGTACGTCATCACACACACATGTACAGACATCAAGGGGCATCCTTCTCACTCCTCCTAATGCTGTTTCCAGACTCTTCTGTTCTAAAAGCCCCTACCTCTCACCTCTCTGAGGTCACACCCAGCAGGAGCAGTGGTTCTGACACTGGATTTATTTTGCTTAGTAAGATCTTAACAAACCAACCACACCCCTGCCCACACTCCTGTTTCAAAAAAGAAAGCACTTTTATTTCCAAAGAAAACAGGAAGGGTCTTATCTTGGAATAAAGGACATTCCTCTAAGTGAAATAATTTGTCTTTATGAAGGGCTTACCAGAGGCCACTGCCCTCAAACCATCACGTGTGTGTATGTGCGCGTGTGTACCAGAGGCCACTGCCCTCAAACCATCACCCGTGTGTGTGTGTGTGTGTATGTGTGTCTCAAAGCCCCTCCTCTCCTTGTGTGAGCAACACACCCAACCCTTTGACTCCCTGCCCCCCTCTCTTTCTCAGCTGCCCACTCCTGCGGCCACACTTGAGGTGCTCCCTCCCAACACCTGCGGCCACGATGCCTGCTCTTCCTGCTCCTGCATCCCCAGGAGGCCCTGCTCTCCAGTTTCCTGACCCATCTCCCTCCTATTAGTACCCCCTCGTGTGCCATATCCCACGGTCCATCATGACAGTCTTTCTCACTGACATCCTCAGTTCTCTCATCTCAGTGACCCCCACCTGAACCCACTTATAAAGACTTTTGGTGGATTAAGTCTGATTTCCCATTTCGACACCCTCATAGGGGAGTGTCCACAGCAAAGGTCCCAAGTGTCTCACACTCCCTCCTCCTCCCGCACTGACCCTGGCCTTGGCCACGTGTCTGGCCTGGGAACCGGAGAGCACTAGCATGCACACCCTTACACACTGGAGCTCGCGTCTGTGCGGCTCTGGGCAGTCTGTCACCATGTTAAAGCCGGGGCTAGCCCACTGGAGAATCAGAGGACCCACCAAGTCCAGTCAACAGTCAACCACCCCCTGGCCCTCAGCTGCCCCCAGCCGCAGGCTGAACCTCAGGTGAGATGGCTGGGCCTGGCTCGGCTCAGCAGACAGGCCCAGCTGAGTCCAATCCAAGGGCTGGGAAAACTGCTTTCAGTCGATTAAGTGTCTGGTAGTTTGTTGTTTAAGAAAAGCTAATTTGTGTAACTCAGAGGCTAAACATTGCTGGAAGAAAATTTACATGAGAGAGGAGCGTCAGCTGTTTTCTACTTCTCCTCTCCTCCTCGTTATCAAACACCAAAGTTTCTACGGGAAAGAAAAGCCAAGAGATGAGAACTTTCTCTGTTTCTGGTCCCCCACCACCCGCCCACACCAGGCCCTGTCTCCTCCCTGACCCTGGCCTTCCAGGGGCCCTGACTCCCACCCTTCTCGTCCTACCCCACCCCCATCAGTTTAACCTCTCCCACCTTAAAGACACCACCAGTACCAACAAAAATTGATTCCTTACTGCTTTTCAAATGCTACAATTTTCACTCTAGAGCTATTTGGAAGTAGTAGGCCCAAACTTAGCTTTTTGCTGCTTTTTAAAACTTTTTCTCTCTCACACACATACACCCACGTCATTCCTTGGCTGCCGTCTGGCCTGACTCCCTCCCCACCCCAGTGCACTGAGGGGACCACGACCAGCCTCCTGCGCCAGCGCTAAACCCCAGGCACACGTTCCTGTGTATTTCAGTCTCTACGGTGTCTGCGGCCTATGGCTTGGGCGTCTCTGTGGAGTCTCGCCCGCCTCCCCACCCTTGAACCCCGTATGGGGATCCCACAGAGGAGACCTCACTTACCGCATGGCTTCCGTCACCTAGGCCGCTGGCTCTGCATTCCAGGCACAGCTCCGACTCCACGTCCAATGGCCTAGAGACAGCTGAACCTGTTCCTCTACCTTCCTTCCCGCGTCTCTGAAATCCACACAACTCCACCCTCTCCGAGCTCCTCTTTCTCAGGCCTGTCTCACAACCTAAGCCCCACTTAGACATGCCCACTTCCATCCGGGTCCACGAGCACCTCCCCACCTGAAGGCACTTCCATCTCTCGCGTGGGTAACTCAACAGCCTTCCACACGGTCTTCTCGCGATAACACTTGCCAGTCCTCCATCTTCCCCACTGCAGCTAACATGACCGTCCTAACCAGCAAAAATGATCACTTCCTGCCGTGGATGTTGTATTTCCAGTACTTCACACACCGGCATGTGATAATCAATAATGTTTCCTGGGTGATACAGGTAAATTCCTGAAAAGTCCAGGGGATCAACACTTGGACAAACCAACTAAAAATATAAATTTCACAGATTAACATTATGAAATGTGTGAAAAGCCCAGTTTGACAACCAAGCAGTAACACCAAAGCTAAGCAGAGCTTGCATACTTTGGACTTAAAACAATTAACAGCACAGTTTACATCAATCTCTTTAAACTGCTCTCCTGTCCCCCTTCTCTCAAATACCAAAAAAATTGCTTTTACTTTCCAACAGAATAGAAAAGAAGTCTGAACATTTAACGTTTACTTACGTGCAAAGAATCGACTGGTCCTCACGATCTAGAAAACAAAATTAGCAGAAAAACAGTGAATATTTGCCTGTTTTTAAAAATATTTGATAAATAGTAAATAGCCTGATAGCCTCTAAAATACTAGGAACCCTGCCCCTCTTAGGCCAAGTTAACACTTTCCAATCCTGTTATGTATTATACAGTCCTAAATTCACTCAAGTTCATCCTTCTCATGCCAGATTATCTGCGGTAGATAACAATCCAGGCTCAGACAACTTTATATGCCTAATGAACCTGGATTGTCGAAGCCTGCTGCTCATCAGAGTCAACAGGAAGTTTTATAAAAACAAACTTCCCAGAGCTCTACCTTTGGGGGAGGTACTGAAAACTGCTTTTTAATTAGGTTCCCCAAATGATTCTGATGCAGAGCCAGGTTTGGAAATCACTGCCTTTCAAGAAAACCCACAACCAGAGAGAAATAGTTAACAATATGGACCTTAAAGAAGAAAAAAAAGTATCAAACACTGAGTGGAAAAGAAGATTAAGGGAGGATTGACGTCTGTAAGAGTTTAACCACTGTCTCAAGTCAGAACATTAAATAGAGCAAAAATAAGGAAAGACTATACAATGAAAAAAACTATCATGACTTTAAAGTGATAAATAATTTAAGTATTCATATTTAGGGCTTCCCTGGTAGCTCAGCTGGTAAAGAATCCACCTGCAAAAGCAGGAGACCCCAGTTCGATTCCTGAGTTGGGAAGATCCCCTGGAGAAGGGAACAGCTACCCATTCCAGTACTCTGGGTCTGGAGAATTCCATGGACCGTAGAGTCCCTGGGGTCCGCAAATAAAAAGTTTAAATGCAAACCAACAGCCTTTCTTGGGCCTGTCCTTCCCGGATCCACAAGCACTTGGATGATCTCCACCTGCCCTTCCTGCTCAGCTCAGTTGTATCTCCTCTGTGGGTCCCTTCCAGACCCTCTTCCTCAGGCTCCTCACTGCTTCCTTCTCTTGACAATAATTTGGGGTTAGACAAACAATGCTGCCAACTGCCTGCGCGACTAGTATGTGCTGCCTAAGATCAGAGCCCGTCTTGCTTCTTTACTCCCAGACTTAACAGCCAGCCTTAGGTCAACTGCGAGAACCCAGTGCAAGGAGACAGGCAGGGCACTGGCAAGATACCAGGAACTGGAATCTTCTGTCCTAGTTCCAACCCTGCTGCAAACTGCCCAGGTATCTACAAACGAGACATTGATTCCTTGCTGGTTTCAGGCTCTTCACCTATAAAGCTAGGATTTTACTAAGTTTTTACATATTACTCACTCTAAACATGAACCCTCACACCCCAAATTCTCCTGGTCTGAGAATGTTTATAGAACTCCACTTATCCAAGTTTTCAGGGCTTTGCTGAACTAGTTTACACATTAGAGAAATCAAAACATACACCAAAAAGTTACCACAATCAAATGGCCTCCTAACTTATTCAGAGCAGCTTTCTTCCTGCATGCTGTTTTCATTGTGTGAAATCTGAGCTCTTTACAACCACAATCTACCCTTCAAATCTGCCCCGTATTTCTTCTCCCCATGCTTCTCACCCCACCCCACCCCACCCCAATAAAACAAAGGAACTCTCTTTGTAGGTGGACCCATCTGTTCTTGTCATGTCTTGCATCAGCTTTGGGCCTCAGTTTCACTATCAGTACAATTAGGTGAGGGCTTGGCAACCTCCAAGACTCCCTCCGTGGAACACCCTGTAACTGAACCATTCCTTCTTTCTGCCCCACTGAATTCTCGTCACCCTTTGAAGATCAGCTTGGGCACCCCAATCGTTTACAGTGGACTTTATACTAAGAACCTATCAATGTAACCAGACTCAGCACATGTTATAGCAACATTTAAGGGAAATACTTCACGTTCAGAAACCATTTGATAGCTCAGTTATTGTCCACGCACCTCCCCAAAACCAGAAATAGAGGTACTCAATAAATCCATGTTGAATTAAGTTGTATTTTCAACGGTGAAAATGACTTTAGATCAGTGACCTCAGCTCCTATCTTAAAAAACTAGAAAAGAGCAAATTAAACCCAAAATGAGTAGAAGAAAGAAAATGATAAGCAACAAAAATCAGTGAAATGGGAAAACAGGAAAAGAAAACAGTGGCCAAATGCTGGTTCTTTGAGATAAATCTCTAAACAAAATGATCAAAAATAAGTCACAAATTGCCAACATCTGGAACAAGAAAGGGAAAACCACTATATATCCCAGAGATACTAAAAGGATAATAAGGAAATATTAGGAGCCACTTTCTGCTAAAAAATTCGACAACTAAAATGAATAGAATAATTTCTTTAAGGGACAGACTACTAAAGTTCACTCAAGAAGAATCAATAACCTGAATAGATGTAGAAAAGACATTCAGTAAAACAACATCCATTCATGAGTGACAACAAAAAACACAGAAAACTAGGAATACAAGGGAACTTCAACAACTTGATAAAGGGCATCTACAAAACACCTGCAGCTAATACCATCCTTAATGGTGAAAAACTGAATGCTGTTCCCCAGGGACCAGGAATAAGACAAGAATGTCTGTTCTCACACCTATTCAACATCACAAATAAAAATAATTAAAAAGCATCCACTTGATAAGGAGGAAATAACTATGTCTATCTGCAGAGGACATGACTGTCTAGAGATAATTCCAAAGAGTCTACCAAAAAACTTTCCAGAATAAGTGACTTCTGCAAGGTTGCAGAAGATGTCAATACATGTATTTTTAAAATAATATTTCTATATATTAATAGTGAACAATTGATAATTAAAATTGTAAAGTTCCATTTAACTCTAAAAACATGAAATGCTTAGTTATCCTAAGGTATATGCTACACTTATAGTGAATATGTGCAAGATCTATGTGCTAAAGACTGTAAAACAGCAATGAAATAAAAGAAGACCTACATTAACAGAGAGACAAACCATATGTTCATGGATTGGAAGAGTCAATACTCTCATCAGTTCTGCCCTATTTGTTCTATAGATTCAGTGCAATCCAATCAAAATGTGAAAAGTGGGACATTTTTAGAAAATGGCAAGTTAATTTCTAAAATTTATAATGAAAGACAAAGGAACAATGGTGGAAAATAATTTTAAGATTTATTATATGACTAATATAATCAAGATGGTATGAAAAAGGACAAATATACAGATCAAAGGAACAGAATCCTGACAAAGCAATTCACTGGAGAAAAAAAATGTTTTCTCAATAAATGATGCCAAGATCTACTGGATAGTCACATGCAAAACAATGAACTTCAATCCATACCTTGCACCATACATGAAAATTAATTCAAGATGGATCACAGATTGAGTGGGAAAAAACCACAAATCACTTATCCAATAAAAGACTTTTACCTAAAAAAGCCAAAGAGTTCTCAAAAGTGAATAAAACAAACCATCCAACTTTTTTAATGGTTAAAAGATTTGAACACTTCACCAAAGAAGACATACAGGTGGCATAAGCACATCAAAAGATGCTTAATATCCTTAGTCACCAGGGAAATGCAATTTAAGACCACAATGAAATACCACTGCAACTTATCAGACTACAATTTAATAAAACAACCGACAACACCAAGTGTTGACAGAAAGCAGAACTGGAACTTTCACCCACTGAGAGTCAGGATGAAAAATGGCAAAGCCATTTGGAAAAGAGCTTGGTAGTTTCTTACAAAGTTAAACATATACCTACCATGGACCCAGCAATCCTACTCCCAATTATTGAGTCACATGAAATTAAAACTTACACTCACAAAAACCTAGTACACAAACGATCCTAGTGCCTTAATTGCCAAGGAACGCGAACTATCTAAATGCCCTTCAGATGATAAGTGAATGAACAAACTGTGGAACATGCACACAATGGAATACTACTAGAAACTAAAAAGGAGTGAACTACTGGTAGATGATGCTCAAATGCACTATGTCAGTGAAAGAAGCCAGGCTCAAAAGGCTAACCTGTGTCTAATTACATGACGTTCTAGAAAAGGCAACACTACAGTGACAAAGGAAAAAAATCGGTGGTTGTCATGGACTAGGGGAGAGGGAATGACCATAAGGAGCGTGTAGAAATTTGGATGGAAGATAGAACTATTCTATATCTTGATCGTAGTTATATAACAAGATTTATTTGTCAAAAGTCAAAGAACTATACACTAAAAAGGCTGAATTTTACTGCATGTAAATAATACCTTAAATAAAATTACATATATTTAGTTTTCCCGCCCAGCAACATGTTACATATGTCTCTACACTTAGGACTTCAAAAATGTTTAGCAATAAAAATATAAGAAATACTGCCTTACATTTGGGTTCTACCTATTTTTGTTCACTGCTAACCTTTATTGGAGATGACTCTGATGCTTGGAAAGATTGAAGACAAAAAGAGAAGGAGTCAACAAAGGATGAGGTGGTTAGATAGCATCACCGACTCAACGGACATGAATTTGAGCAAACTCCAGGAGATAGTGAAGGCCAGGGAAGTCTGGCATGCTGCAGTCCATGGGGTCACAAAGAGTTAGACACGACTTAGCAACTGAACAACAACATTTATTTTTGGCTAAAGGATAAGCACATCTTTAAACTTATCACCCAGTCAAATCACTGTTCTGCCCCCTCACTAGCCCTTTCACCTCTGATGCTCGTACCCTCTTAGTTGTCTTCATAGCCCTTATCACATTATGATATTGTCTTCATTTTTTGGTATCCTCAATGAGATAACAAATCTCTAACACAAGTCACTAGAAGGGTTTTCCTACATTTTACAGTTTCTCAGGGTAAGGAGTATTATTGTTTCCCACTGTCTGTATTTCCACATTATAAGAATCAATACATAGATTCAAGGCAACCATAATTCATTATAAAACATTCTTTCACCTGACATAAAATAATGCCCATTGTCTATTTTTGCTTTAACTTCTACTTTAGACTTGGGGTGAGTTTAACTGGTGCTTTCTTTTTCGACTCATTTGGCTAAGGAAATGCTCATCACTGCACTGTTATTATTTTTCTACTTGGCAACGTCTCTCCTGTAAGGGGCGTATGATTGTATCAGGCTCTGCTATTCATAGGAGGTTAAAAGTATATTTACTGCTGTAGTTGGTGTTACCTGTTTTCTGACCTTTCAAACCCTTCCTTGATGTTCCTTTTAAAAGATGGTTTGTTTTCCTTGCTTTTCTTTCTCCTAATGGGGTTTTTTTGGCTTCGAGGCATGTAGGATCCCACTTCCCTGACCAGGGATTGAACCTTCACGCCTTATATTGGAAGGTGAAGTCTTCAACCACTGAACCGCCAGAAGTGAAGTGAAAGTCGCTCAGTCATGCCCGACTCTTTGCAAGCCCATGAACTGTACAGTCCATGGAATTCTCCAGGCCAGCATACTGGAGTGGGTAGTGTTTTGTCTCTAATCTACATGTAAAGGTTCACATTTTGATGTATATCAATCCTAGTCTTAAAATACTTATTGGAGAGAGGGGTTGGTATATGTGATGATTATTATTATACTAGCATATCACTTGGTGTATCAGACATAGTTTCAAGATGGCCGCTCAGGATTCCACTATAGAAATGAACCATCCATTAAGTAGTTACTTATTGGTAGAACAATTGGTTATTTTTAGTGTTTCGCAGGAAGCTGTGTCTGACTCTGAGTCCTATAGACTGTAGCCCGCCAAGCTCCTCTGTCCATGGGACTCTCCAGGCAAGAATATTGGAGTGGGTTGCCATGCCCTCCTTCAGGGGATCTTTCCAACCCAGGGATTGAACCCGTGTCTCTTATGTCTTCAGCACTGGCAGGCAGGTTCTTTCCCACTAGCACCACCTGGGAAGCCCTGTCAGAAAGCTACTGGAGGTTATTCTCCATCCAAAATACAGCATATGGAACCCATAAATTAAGAAAGACAGACAACCAAGGAAAGAAGCAAGGGATTTCCGGGGTGCACGTGAAGGCAAGTCTGAAGGGCACTAAGCACAGATTGGAGGACAGAGGGTCCCAGGAGGTATGGCTCTGGGGGAGGAAAGACACTGATCAATTACTTGATACACGTCTCTGTACTGAAAGAAGACCTGTAGTTCTGTCAAATCAATGTTGGTCACTGCAAAAGTACTTTGTTCCCCCCAAAATAAGAAAATTACTAACCCCAGGGAAAACAGCAAATTGTGTAAGAAAAGAAATGTGATCCCAATAGAAACAGTATGCATGTTGAATACTACTAAAATGCCAAAAAATGTTGACTTAACTTCAATCAGGAAGATGGGGGGAATGTAGTTAAAAACTTTTTTCATAGTTGGAAGTCTACAGAAAACAACTGCTGCTGCTGCTACGTCTCTTCAGTCGTGTCCGACTCTGTGCGACCCCACAGACGACAGCCCACCAGGCTCCTCCGTCCCTGGGATTCTCCAGGCAAGAACACTGGAGTGGGTCGCCATTTCCTTCTCCAGCGCATGAAAGGGAAAAGTGAAAGTAAAGTCGCTCAGTCGTGTCCGACTCTTAGCGACCCCATGGACTGTAGCCTACCAGGCTCCTCCGTCCATCGGATTTTCCAGGCAAGAGTATGGAGTGGGGTGCCATTGCCTTCTCCAACAACAGAAGTTAAAAAGAAAAGAATATGATAAGCCTGTTACTCATAAATACATACAAACACAAGACAAAACAGACAAAATGACTTCCTCTCAAGAGGAAATCCAGAATGGACAGAGGGAGGAGAGGTCTTTGTTTTCTTTATCAATAACGTAAGACTTGCTGTGGGCTTCCCAGGTGGCTCAGTGGTAAAGGATCTGCCTGCCGATGCAAGTTGGATCCCTGGTCCAGGAAGATCTCCTGGAGTAGGAGATGGCAACTCACTCCAGTATTCTCGCCTGGGAAATCCCACGGACAGAGGAGCCCGGGGGGCTATAGTCCCATAGGGCCACAGAGTCAGACACAACTTAGTGACTAAACAACAGTATGTGTTTCCTTGTTTAACTGTACGTATTATTTTTTAATAAAAAGTAAAAAGTAAGCGTTCAAAGTCCTTTGACAGTTTTTGATCTTGATGTTATCCAGACTATTCTGCATTGTCTAATGGTCTAAAACCATTTAGATAACACAGGAAGTATTTAGTCCTCAAGACTGGAGAGACTTCACTGCTGAAATTATTTGGGCCTCATGTCTTTGGGACATAAAGGTAAATGTCTCACAACCTTTACCATTTCTCCCACTGGCATTGTTCAAAGTTTTCCACCTTATTTCCAGGCATTTTTGTCTCTGTTTATAGTGTTATAAAACCTTTATCTTTTCTGGTGATTCTCTCTTCTTCTTTTTTTTTTTTTTTAAATCTTTATTGAATTTGTTACAATATTGTTTCTGTTTTATGTTTTTGGTTTTTTGGCCACAAGGCATGTGGGATCTTAGCTCCCTGACCAGGGATCGAACCAGGCACTTCCCTGCATTGGAAGGCAAAGTCTTAACCACTGGACCACCAGGGGAGTCCCCGATTCTCTCTTCTTAGTCACACTTGCCAAACACTTGTCTGTTTTATGGTCTTTTCGTGGAACCAGTTCAAGTTTTACTTAATTTTATGTTTTTCTTCTTATTTAGGTTCATTTCATGCTGTACTATTTTGTTTAAATTGAGGTATAACTAATACATAACATTATATTAGTTTCAGGTGTACAACACAATGATTCAATACTTGTATATACTGTGAAATGATCACCACAGTTACGTCTTAAGTTAACATCCAGGCTGTATTTTTTTTTTTCCAGGCTGTATTTTTAAAGGAATTTTTTTTTCATGTGTGTGAAATGAAACACAGAAAACCTCATGAGACAAAAAGCTCAGTAAATTATCATAAAGTTGCCTTGTGAGTAAAAGGTTTGTGTATAAATTTTTGTTCACTAATAAAAATATTTATAGCTATGAATTATTTCTTAAAGTGGTTTTTGCCATAAGGCATCAGTTTTTCACACAAGATATTTTGTTGTGATTAACATCTAAAGAATCTATAACAGCAGTTTTGATTTCTTCTTTTACCAAAAAGCCATATGGATGAATGGTTAGCAGCAGAAACAGTAAGAAGTCATTAAGCAGCACTCACACCAAACAGGTGGAAATCTGTAAATACCTTGTCTTACTGCACTGTGGTTGGAGAATGTGGCCTGATCTCAGATTTTTCATGGTGATTTAGCATCAAAATTACAAGTTGAGGTTGTAAACCTTCTTTCTGGTTGATGGGCAATAGTCCTGCATATAGTTTTCAATTCAAGCTTGCTAAATTGTGTTGATCACATTCTTTATGTTCTTTTCCCTCCTACTTATCTCAAATTCTAAGAGGAGCACATTAAAGCTCCCCCTCTTAATTATGGGTCACATTTCCCTTGTATTTCCAACAGTGACCTAACATCAATGATGCAAATGTAAGTATTGCCTGACTCTCCTAGAGGATTACATCACACTGTTTCTCACTTAAATCTCCAATCTCTGCTCCCTCCTCACTCTCAGCTGAGACCCTGCTTTATGTTTCCCTGAGGGCACAGGAGCAAGTGTTTTCACAAATTCCTACCCACCGACTGGCAGATACTTCCAAGAAATCTGGCTGTGAAGGGAAGGAGAGGATGGAAGAGAAAACTTTTAAAGTAATGGAGAAAACTTCAGCATGTTTAATGCTAACATCAAGAGCCCGTACAAAGGGAGGCAGAAGACAATGGACACTGTGAGCTTCCTGAGACGGATCCTGGGAGAGATGTGACAGGCATCAGAGGTGACGGAGGTGGGAAGCCTGGCCTCAGACAGGAGGGAGTGGGTACAAGAGAGGATGGTTTGTAAATATGGCTCAGGAGACTGGGGCACTTCCACTCTGGTGGCTTCTAACTTCTCCATGGAACAGGGGAAGCAGCCATCAGCTGGGGAGGAAAGCAGGGGCCCATGAAGCTGTAGTGGGCAGAGGCCTGAGGCAGACATTAGGGAGAGTGAGATTATAACCTTAATAGACAATCAAGGAAGGATTAACGAGGGTGTTCTGTGTGGAATCTGAGCTCATGGTCACACAATTACAGGAGTACTGATTTGTTCAGTTGTATGAAGAGAACTCCAGAGGCATCAGCAACCCAAGTAAGAGCATTTAAAAAAGACAAACACCTTGATCGATCTGGGGTGAGAATTTTGCCAACCAAGTATAACTTCCCTGGTGGTCCAGTGGCTAAGACTCCGTGATCCCAATGCAGGGCACCTGGATTCCCTGGTCGGGGAACTGGACCCACATGCCACAACTGAAAGACCTTGTGCAGCCAAATAAATAAAATTCTTCTTTTTAAAAGTATAACGAAAGAGCAAAGGGACAGGGTATAGGATACTGACAAAGATGGCTGAAATGATACTATGAAATCCAAACTATATGAGGAAGAAAGTTAAGGCAGTACTGATAATACACAGGGGAAAAGCAGAACAACACATACCCTGAGATCTAAACAGTCAAAGAACACGGGCAGGAGACTTGCTGACTGAACTGCCAAGACGGAAGGATTTTGCAATAGAATTTCTGAAATACTATTTGAAAAATAAGATCATTTCAGAAGGTGGCAAAGTCTAGGGTGTCAGCAGCATAAGTGAGAAGAGAAGAAGATTAAGGATCTGCGAGACCAAGGGGTTGGCTGTTAACGAGAAACTAGGAAGTAACACAGGGTTATGTCAGGCCTTGAGGCAGAGAAGAAATGACATGTTGGGGGCCAGACCAACCAACTAATGAGGTGAGGAGGAGGGAGGAGGGAGCCCCAGAAGAAAGATGCTACAGTGATGAGGGCACGCAGAGGAGGGGCAGCATTTTCAAGGGGTGAAGAGTAGTTAACGGTCCAGCAGATGCCCTGGAGTAAAGACAGTGACCTCCCCTCCCAGTGCATAGGGTCTGAGTGCAGGAGCCATCGCAGGGAAAAGCCAGGTTTCAGTTAAAGCCTGGAGGAAAAGAAAACATTCGATGCAGACACTGAATAGGTAGGGAGGTTTGCACATCACAGAGTGGGAGTTACCTAAGGCAAAATGAAAAGAGAGCTTTATGGCAACAAAGATGTGGCTGGGAAACTGAAGACCAAGGAGATGTGGATTTCATTCTAAGACTCCAGGGAGAGAGCAGAATCTCAGATCCTAGATATTCATGGTGGCTCCTGCAACTACTGTTACAGCAGAACTTGCCTTTAGGTCAGTAGCAGTGAGGGCTGCTGCTGAATGGAAGCTTGCTGGGGTGGACGGCCATGAGGGGGCATCAGGGTCCAAGGAGGAGGAGTGACACCCCAGGGAGCCCAGGGTGTCAGTAGTCTTTGGGCCCCTCGCATGGTTATGTACCAGGCACAGGTCTCAGAATTGCTGGGTTCAGCTTCTAACACATAGGACTGCAAGTGAGAAGTCTGAGCCCATTGACTCTGTAGGGATCATGTGACTGTGCCCTGTCCACACCATGCTACATGAGACCCAGCACAGGTCTCCTTTCAGGATCCCTGCCTGGCACTCAGTGAACCCTCTCAGTCTCAAGACTCAAGTCTTTCTTCAGCTCTGGTCAACTTTTTTAAAGCTATCACTTCTTTCTTGGCTCTTGAGAACCATAGAGTTTTGATTACACTGGCCTGTGGTAGAGTTCAAAAGTATGAAAACTAGACGCTTTTAAACATAAAAACTAACATGATGTATTTATGAAGCAACAAACATATTTACCGGCTGCCTATAGAAAACAGCCGTATTACCCAGTCTAACCTTAAGAATTCACAATTTTTCTACAATAAACATGTTACTTTTCTTTTAATCTTTAAAAGAAAAAAAAAAAAAACTTAAAGCCCTCTCTAGAGAAGACAGAGACAGAGCTTCCCTGGTGGCTCAGTGGTAAAGAATCTGCCTGCCAATGCAGGAGATCTGGGTTCGATCCCTGGTCTGGGAAGATCCCACGTGCTGGGCAACTAAGCCCACATACCACAACTACTGAGCCTGTACACTAGAGCTTGGGAACTGGAACTACTGAGCCTGAGTGCTACTGAAGCCCGCATACCTAGAGCCTGTGCTCTGCAACAAGAGAAGCCACTGTAAAAAGAAGCCCATGCATTGCGATGTAGAGTAGCCCCCACCTGCCACAACTAGAGAAAAGCCTGTGCAGCAACAAAGACCCAGCACAGAAAAAAAATAATTTTTAAAAAAAGGTAAAAAAAAAAGACAAGGCTGAGACATTAAAAACAAAACAGAAACAAAAACCCAGGTTACATTTAAGAAATTCTGAGTTTTCGGCATTGTAAAAATTTCCAGTTACCTTGAAGCATGCATCTGTAAGCAGATTCTGATATAGCGTAGATATGTGGAGGCATCTCGTGACGCTTCTTCCCTCTGTACATTTCAATAATATTCTCAGAGTAAATTGGAAGGTTCTTGTAAGGATTTATGACTACACAGAAGAGTCCAGAATAGGTCTAGAACAGATAAAATAAGATACAGTGTTAAAAACTACTGCATGTATCAGGTAGGGTCCAATCAGGAGACAAACCACACTGTAATGTGAACAGGGGATCTTTATCATTTGCATAATTAATCTATCCCTGAAATTAAATCTAGCCCGTAATGGGCAATTCCAAACCACAAGCAGTTCTCCCACAGATGCGATTGCTAAATGGTACTTCCTTAGATTCAATTCCCTCATCTGTCAAATGGAAATAATAATAAATGCTTCATGGCTTTACAGGGTCATTATTCAAACAGCATGTCATTTGCTTTTTCACATTCATTCTCTCGAAAGTGTACAAGGTATGAAAAGTCCATCACAGTGGTTTCAGATTCCACATTGCAACTCATCTTTAAGGAAATACTCATGGTCAAATTTGGGTATAATATCAATGATAATTTTTGGAAAATATAGATTTTTTTCATAAAAATAATTTATTGCAACTTGTTACAGGTTTATTTTTAAATGAGGTGATAAACATTTAAAATATTTAATTTCTAAACACAGTAAATATCATTAAAAATAATCCACATAAACAGAAGCTCTTTGGAGGCCCTCAATAATTTTTAAGAGTCACAAGTCTAAGAAGATAAAAACTCTCCTCATCAGTAGGATAATCATTATTCAGAATTAATAGTAGGAGTATTTTTGCCTTTGATTTTTTTTTTAATTCACACAGAATGATTTCTGAGAACTGACTCTGGGAATTATGGAAAAACAAGAGCAGTTAGGACTGCTGCCAGACTCTCTGGTCCTGGCGGGGCTGAACGCACCTCAGCTGCACTGGAAACCAGACCCTTTACTTCGGGTGGTTCTAAGTCTAAAGGTGAGAGGACCATAGAAAAGGCTGAGGACTGATGATGCTCATCCCCTCATGGAGTACCGAGGGGCTTCTAACCATTGTCTGTTTAGAAAGGCTGAAACCCTTGACAGTGGCCACCAGGGGGCACTGTCGAGACCACGCTGCTCTGAATGAAGCAGTTAATGATGCTGAAAGGAAAGGCAGCCGGAAAAAAAAAGTTTAAGTGATCGGAATTACCTCTCTAGCTGTTCTTATCTTTGTTTCCCTCCCAGCAGAAGATGGAATGCACTTCCGACCTAGATTAGTGCTTGGGAACAAAACAAAGGCAAGCAAGGGCCCTGCCTGAGCTCACCGATTTGGCCTGACTTCTGAACTGACCAGATGGACACCCTCCCTGTTTGCCAGAGGCCACAGTAATTACCTGCCCCTCCCTAGCTGACCGCTGGGTCTGCAGCCGCTGGCTTTCTCACATCCAGCATCACACTCAGAGGTGCGGGGCTGGCTCTCAGCCCTTGCACCCAGAACCCTGAAATCTTCCACCAACCTTCCACCAACAGGTCTCTAGTCTGACTAGCCCAGACTCTCCCTGCCACCCACAGGACAAAAAGGAAACAAGAGATGATTAAAAACAGATTTTATTAATGGCGAGAAAACTAAGAGGCAATCTTAACATTAGAATTTTTTTATTGAGTTTCATTTACTCACAGTAAATTTGACAAATCATAACTACATCTTCAATGAATTATAATATATAAACATCCACTTTTTTATTCAAAAATGAGATGTTATCTCTATCATGAAGTTACACTGTACTTTCATTTGTAAGAGGCAAATAATTGCAGACTAGCCCAAAATGAGAACAAGAACTCAAAGCCAAGTTAAAATGTGCAAACTCAGTTTAACATCCCATAGCATGTACAGTATGCTAACAGATCCTAACAATGACATTTGTAATCAGAAATCATTCCAGCATGTGTGTCTACCATGTGGTGGAGACTTTTCTGAGAACTAGGATTAGAGATGAGTAAGTCTCACAAATATGATTAAGTCATCAAAAAACAAGATGGAATAATCATCAGTATTCGATGCTTGCCAAAGAGGAGCAGTGACAGAGGTTTAAGTGAAGACACTAAACTGAGGTGCTTAAAGAGCTAAACTTCTATCTCAAACTTAGCTCAAAAGCTGGGCTCCTGCATTAACTGATCACTGCACTTTGGTCTTCCCCAAGTCACATGGAAGAAGAGCAGTGGGGATGTTAAAATCATCTCTCTGGAGGCCTCAAGTTCAAAGTAGGCTTCATTACTGTTTGAATACACACGCAAGGTGGTAAGCACCTTTAAGAACGATACACTCTAGGGATGAATACAATAAAGATATACTAAACAAGACACAATATAAGGTATTAAAAAGAGAGTGATACAAAAAAAAGAAAAAGATGCACAGGTCTTTGTAGTAGAGAAAATTCTGGAGCAGAACAAACAACAAGCCTATGGCCATCTTGTCAGAAACAGTAAAACCAGGTGCAAAGTCCAGGCCCAGAGGGTCGCTGATGTTCTTTTTAAAGACAACTAGGTCAAAATGAAGGATAAAGGAATTCCTATTAAAACAGTAAGAATGTACAGCCTGGGAGGGTACATCTGGGGCAGAGTGAAGGGCAGTATAGCTGACAATGGTCTGTTCTGTGGAAGGTGAGGGAAGAGCCTAGACAGGCAAATGGGAGCACTGAGGTTCTGTCCTCTCCAGGTGATTAGGTATCTGGGGCTCTGGGGAGAAGTGTGATGGAAGGGAAGAGGCATTTCTCACACAGTATAAATCAGGCAGCCACATGGAAGAGAGCCTGAAAAGGCAAGAGGTGGGAAGCAGAAGGTAGAGGCGTCTCCAAGCACAGTAACAGGCCTGCAGGAGAGAAAAGCAAGACAAAAACGGAGCAGCGGGACATTTCCCTGGTGGTCCAGTGATTAAGACTCAGCACTCCCAATGCAGGGGGCACAGGTTCGATCCCTGGTTGAGAAACTAAGATCCCATATACCGCATGGCATGGTCAAAAATAAATTATTTTTTAAAAAAAGAGCAGAATTGAGTCATGAAGAAAGTAGACTAAAAACTCAATAGCACTCAGAACTCTGACTAGAGAATTCCATTCAAGGCGTGTGTTAAAGTTGACTCCAAGGTCACCAAGCTTCAGAGAATGGAAAAGTTATGGGTGGATAGGAAAAATCATTTGACTTGTGGGGAAAAATAATGAATCCCTCTTCAACATATTAAGACTGTGGCACGTTAAAAGGAGATTCATTACAATAGGGGAGCCCAGGAGAATGAATGCCTAGTGAATAGTCAGAAACACTGAAATCCTAAAGTCATGAGAACATTTTGAAAAACTGCAAAGGCTTGAAGAAGCTTGTACAGGCTTTAGGACAGCAAGTAACAGTTATTAAGGATGAGAAGGTTAGATAGCATCACTGACTCAATGGACACAAATCTGAGTAAACTCCAAGAGATGGTGAAGGACAGGGAAGCCTGGTGTGCTGCAGTCCTTGGGGTCCCAGAGAGTCGGACAGGACTTACTGACTGAACAACAAACCAAAAAGAGACATACAAAAATACTAGCACACAAAAAAGACTCATAATTTTTTTCAGCACCCTATGCTGCTGAGTTGGTGATGGACAGAAGCCTGGCATGCTGCAGTCCATGGGGTTGCAAAGAGTTGGACATGACTGAGCGACTGAGCTGAACAGATGCTGCTTTTATGCCTCCAGGCTTCTTATATGCTGATCACTCTGCTTAGAACATCCATCTTCTATCCAGTATTGGGAAATGTTACTCATCCTTTAGGGCTGGGCCTCAGTTTAAGAAAGCAGGGATACGCATATACATTATTACTTTGCAGCTTTGAAGGATTAGAGAACTAGAAAACTAAGGCAGGTAGAGATGCCAGTGTAACGGAACAGATACGACAGTCTCCTATTAGAGACAGGGCACTGAACTGGGAGTATCACACAAACCTCCACCCCAACCACAGCCCTCGGAAGAAATCATACATCCACCCCAGAGGAAAGGAAGAGAAGAAAGAACAATTCACTCACACCATCTGCAAACACCACACCTGGATGAAATTCACATGTGGCTTAGTGGAAAAGAACCCGCCTGCCAATGTGGAGACTCAGGTTCGATCCCTGGGTCAGGAAGATCCCCTAGAAAAGGAAATGGCAACCCACTCCAGTACTCTTGCCTGGGAAATCCCATGGACAGAGGATCCTGGAGGGCTACAGCACATGGGGTCAGAAAACTTACCAACTTATGACACAACACAATTTAAAAAACAACAACAACCCTACATAATGAGGGAAAGTTCATCATCCAGAATATTCAGAGAGAGAAATGACCTCTGGACATTCTCTACAAAATAAGCTGAAAGAAAACTTGAAGAAATAGATTTATGGCTACAACAGAATGGAGTATGATGTGGACTCTTAAAGAAAGACACAACAAACGTAGATAATAAAAGAAAAAGGTATAGCAACAAAAATAATATGACAAATATGAAAGTTAAATTGAATAAATTAAAGATGAATATGAAGAGCACAAAAAGGATTACTAAAATATTAATCATTATTGCTCCTTAGGGGGGAAAACAACCAAAATTCTGTAAAAAGAACAATAATCAAAAATAAACTTGAAGAAAACTGTGTGTGTGGGGGAGGGCGGCAGGTAATACACAGTGAGTTAATAAAGAATTCATCAAGCTAATAAACATAGAAGGAATGACATTAAATTATCACCATTTGGCTTCCTAATGAAATGATGGATCAGGACAGTGCCCATCACAGGCGCTAAAACCCTTCAGGAAGGGCAGACACTCCTAAAGCAGGAATCAGGCTGACAAAGCCCAAACTGACTCCCTGACCCATCTCAGCATCGTGAAGTGCGACAGCCGACATCCTGTGCCTCTAGAATCCAAATGTGATCAAGCCTCTGCATCCAGTTTACAGGAGGCACCATGGGAGTGCAATCAATAGAATCTAGACTATGGGAAACTCTACAGCACAACAGACATTGTTTCTTTAAAAAAAAAAAAAAAAAGCCACCCAGGAGGAGGGTAAACATCCCAGACTTTCAGTTGGGACCCTAACTGGTGTATCCTGAGAGGTAAAAGGGTACCAGAAATAGACCAGCCCAAAGCCCGGGAGGGAGAGAGGTAAACCCCTGAGCAACCTACAAGCACACTCGTTCCCCTTGATCTAACTGCCTGCCCAGAGCGTGAGGTCACCCAGAGCCTCAGATTACCTCCACAACTTCTCATATACAGTAACTGGCACAAAGGCGATGGTTGTAACTAAAATCCAGGATAATATGTGGCTCTCCTATGAGTCTACTTTTATTGCCCTTGTATCTTGTATCCTAGACAATCATAGGCTCAAGTAATTAAAAGACACGATTGAAATTAGTAAAATTGATAGGCCTCTGGTGAGACTCATTTTAAAAAGGGTAGAACAGATGGTCAGTATTGGGAATGCAAGAGAACATCATGGCAAATCCTACAGGAGAAAAGAGGGTTATTAGGAACAACATCAGGAGAATTAATTTGAAAATATAGGTGAAATACACAAATTCCTAGAAAAACTCAATTATCAAAATTGTTATCCAAAGTCTTTAATCTGAAAAATTCAATAACTATGAAAGAAAAACTTCCCCATAAAGGAAACTATATCATTATTTTTAAATGAAATAACATCAATACTATTCAAACTCTTCCAGAGAAAATACAAAGATAAAATATTCCCAGATTCATTTTATAAAGCCAGCATAATTTTGACAGCAAAATATGACAAGGACATTATAAGAAAGAAAAATTTTCAGTCAATCTCCTTTATGAATATAGATACAAAAATTCTACACAAAATATTAGCAAACAAAATCTAGGAATCCAGTAATATATATAAAGAATATTGGTCCTTGCCAGGTTAGTCTACCACTAAAAAATACAGTATATGATTCACCACAATAGCCAAATAACCAGAAAAATCACACTATCATCTGATCAGAAGCTGGAAAAACATTTGATAAATTAACACCCAGTCAGTAATTAAAATGGCGTAGAAATGGCAATCCACTCCAGGATTCTTGCCTGGAAAATTCCATGGACAGAGGAGCCCAGCGGACTACAGTCCATAGTGTTACAAAGAGTTGGACATGACTAGGCATGTACACAGTATTTAAAAAAACTCATCCATGCAGAATAAAAACTAGCAATAGAAGGAAACTTCCCTGAATCTGATAAAAGAATATTCAAGACAAAACAAATTATTCTTAGTAGTGAAATGTTGAAAACTTTCTGATACAAAGATGCCTCCAATAACCACTACTATTCAGCAAACATTTACTGAACTTCTTAGACAATGCAATAAAGCAACATATAAGAATTAGAAAGGAAAAAATAAAACTGTCATTTGCAGATAACATGAGTGTGTTCAATATCCGTAAGAATCTTCAACAAAACTATTACAATCAATAAATAAACTTAGTAAGGTTGGTGAATATAAAGTCACTATATAAAAGTTAACTGTAAAAACATGGCAACTGTATTCCTACCTCATGGTAACAATTTAAAAACAACATGTAAAACACCACTTAAATAGCATAAAAAATTAAATATCTAAACATAAATCCAACAAAGGATGTACAAAACCTAAAACATATTGAGAAAGATTAAGAACTAATACAAAAAAGAACTAGAGAAACAGATACTATAGAGATCTCATTTCTCCTCTAAGCTGATCTACAGAATCAGCAAAAATCCAATCAAAATTCCAATCAGGTTTTGTGTGTACGAAAAAACTGACAAGAGGGTTCTAAAATTATACTGAAATGCAAAGGACCTAACAACCAAAACAATCTCAAAGAACAAAAATGAGGGTTTACCATACTGGATACCAAGACATATTGTGTGTGTGCCAAGTCGCTTCAGTCTGACTCTCTGCGACCCTATGCACTGTAGCCCGCCAGGCTCCTCTGTCCATGGGATTCTATAGGCAAGAGTATCAGAGTGGGCTGCCATGCCCTCCTCCAGGGGATCTTCCCCACCTAGGGATCGAACACACATCTCTTATGTTTCCTGCATTGGCTGGTGGGTTTTTTACCACTAGCACCATCTGGGAAGCCCATAAGACATAGTATAAAGCTGTAATAATCAAGATAATGTGACATCAGCCCAAGAATGGGCATAACAGACCCATGAAACAGAACAGGAAGTCAAGCACACATTTGTGAGCACCTGATTTATGATAAAGGTGACACTTCAGGGCAGTGGAGAGAGAGTTGTGTTTCAATAAATGGCACTGGACTAACTGAATAGACATTTGGGGGAAAAAAATTAACCTTGCCCCTACCTTGTACCATACACTAAATTCACTTCCAAATAGAACTGAGACTGACAGTAGGGGGAGAATGAAGCCAGGATGTTTACCCCCCCGGCCAGTGGGTCAGGTTCCCTCTGAAGGCGGTCACAATTTCCACCAGGAAGCCCTCTCCACAAAGCGTCCTCTCTCCTAATCGAGGTACCAGCTCTTTGTTTCTTTAAAGATCAAGATGGGTCCAGGGCTCTCAGCCATCACTAGTGGCAGGATACTGCAACATTTCTGCATGTTTTCTCAACTTTATTCACATGTTTGTAAATCCTCCCCTTATTAAATGTGCTGAATACCTATTTAGAGGGCCGCGTGTTTCCTGATGGAATCTAACTTAGGTATTATCTAGAAATGCTCATGGAGAGGGCGATGGCACCCCACTCCAGTACTCTTGCCTGGAAAATCCCATGGACAGAGGAGCCTGGTAGGCTGCAGTCCATGGGGTCACACAGAGTTGGAAACGACTGAGTGACTTCGCTTTCACTTTTCACTCTCATGCATTGGAGAGGGAAATGACAACCCACTCCAGTGGTTCTCTTGCCTGGAGAATCCCAGGGATGGGGGAGGCTGGTGAGCCGCTGTCTATGGGGTCACACAGAGTCGGACACAACTGAAGCGACTTAGCAGCAGCAGCAGCAGCAGCAGCAGCAGCAGCAGCAGCAATGCTCAAAATATGAGTTAAGGATATGCATGCCTTGTGTCACCCAGAAATTCCACTCCTAGTTATATACCTTATAGAAAGCCATGCTTATATGCACCAGGACATGACCAAAGCTGTTCATTGAAGCAATGTTTGCAATAGCCCCAAACTGGGGGGGAGACGGGGGAAATGTTCAAAATCAGTTTAGAGGATAAATAAATTGGGACAAAAATCTTACACTGGAACATTACATTCCACAAAAATGAACAAAATACTTGAACTTTTATAGTTCAGGGCACTTGACGACTCTTAGAAACTGCTAAAGATCCCCCAAATCTTCTGTATTATATATTTTTATATAAATATACAAATATCAATAAACTGGGTTTTTAAATGTGTATTCATTCATTTAAAAATAATATTTTTAGGAAAAAAATAACCTTTTGTTTTCCAAAACAAAAGCAAGAAGAGTGGCACTGTTTTTTATTTGCAAATCTTTTGTTGTCTGGCTTAATAGAAAACACTCAATTTTCTTAATTGAAAACATTCAACATTCTGTTTCAGCATTCAATCTATTTGTGATGTTGTTTTGACCGAAATACATGAAATTAGTCTTATACTGATATTTAATTTGAAAAGGGAGGAGTAGTTTAGCAGTCTTTTCATGTAGTTATAGATATTTCTATTTGATACTAGACCAAAACTCGACAAGTGAGAATGTCTCAAAAATGAGATACAATGTAACATCTGACAGCCTGTCAGTGAACTTTCCATACTCTGTCACATCAAAGTCACTGGCTGAACTTGTATGCTGAACGAATCTTTTACCCAGGCGTGATTTTGTAACATCACGTACACATCATTTGGAAAACTTGGGCTCAATGAATTATACAAGTCTTCCAAATGATAACATTTCACACTATTTGACATTATAAAAAAAACCACATTCATTAATATTGCCATCTACCTCATCAGAAAGGTTTTATGTATTGACAAGGTATTAAGTTCAGTGGCAGATGCAACTTTTAATTTTCATGTGGAAACTCAAATTTTACCATTATTGACAAATATATTCAATTGTTTTCTTTGAAGTATCAGGCTCACTCTTCATTTTCTTTTCTTCTTTTCACCCCACCATGTACAGTGTGTGGGACCTTAGCTTCCCAACCCAAGTTCAGGGTTGGAACCCGCATCCCCTGAACCTGAGGTGCAGTCTTAACCACTGGACCACCTAGGAAGTCCCTCTTCATATTCAAGAAAATGTCTGGCCAAGTACCCTGATGTCAATTAACCAAAGCTTATCTACCAGTCACTCTATCAAATAAAAATGGCATTCTATTAAAAAAAATGGCAAGTTTAGCTTGCAACTCATATAGCTCTACATACATGCTTTTCTTCAAAGCAACCATCCTAGTTCAATATGCAGAAGTGTTTTATGCATACTTATCATTTAATCACAAAGAACATTAAAAGACGCATACCCAAGAGCTGAGATTTAATAAAATCCATCATTTCTCCTGCTTTATCAAGGACGTTCTTAAACAAAACTACATCAGCACAACTACCAGGACAGTATGGAGTTACTGCCTTCATCCGTGATAAGGTGTCAGCAGTTTTCCTCACCATGGCTTTTGCACCATCAGTATCAGTGTCAACAGTGAAGGGGCAAATAAAGTCTTTGATAATCATGAAAATAGTTTTGACCTCAAGGATGTCATGAAAGGGTCTTAAAGAAGCCCCTAGGAGTCTATAGAGCACTCTTTGAGAACTATTGAGTTACATTAACACAAAGTAACATGAGTGAATCTGAAAAATATAACGCTGAGCAAAAGAAAAAAAAACAGACACAAAAAGTAATATATTAAGACATTCATTCATATAAAAATTCATCAAGAGGCAAAACTAAACTATATTTTTAAGGAATATGTATGTAAGTTTGATCAAACATACTGTGAGTTTTTAAGACACTTCTCAATAACACATAGACCAAGAAGAAAAACAATTAGTAAAGTTTACACAGTTAAAAAGCTTAGTCTAATGGCCACATATAGAACTCCACACCCAACACTAACAGAATACACATTCTTTTTTTTTTTCCAATTGTTTGAGTCTGCAAAAATCAAAGGGCACTAACAGACAGCTAACCCATGGTGCCCTAGTGAAGACAAGTCAGTTTAGATATATGATGGACTAAAATCCCACTACTTAAGGCTCCACACAATGAGAAGAACAGCCATCAAAAGAGAATATACGTTCTTTACAAACTTACAAAACACTTATAAATGTAACTGACTGTGCTACAGGTAGCAAGTCTCAACAAAAGCAAGGAATGATAAATACTATGTGGACTACATACTTTGACTAAAATGAAATTAACTTAAAAATCAGTAACAAAAAAAGATAACTTAAAAACTAACACTTAGGTACACTTTTTTAAAGTATGCTTTTAAATGGTTCACAGGTTGAAGAAGAGAGAAGTTAGAAAATATTTAGAATTGAACAATAAAAATACTACACATCAAAATCTGTGAAGGGTATGTGTCCAAAGGGTTGCAAAAGAGTTGGACACGACTTGGCGACTGAACAACAACAAAGCTAAAAAGTCACTAGAGATGACATTTGCAGTTTTTAAATAATTTTATTAGGAAAGAAAATGAAAATTAATGACCAGAAGAGTTGGATGTTGGGGAGATTAATCTAAAGATATAAGGAAGTAACAGAACCAAACCTGTTAGTAACCTAAGTAATTTTACATTGTATCTTATCTATAGAAATATATCCCAAAGGTCCCAGCCAAGCTATTATAGTGTCTGTATCATGGTACCTCAACTGATCAATTTCAACTGCCTGGTAAATTTCAAAGACCAACACACCTTTCACTCAATGCTTAGCAATCATGGCCACCCACAGCCCCATTCCTTAGCAGGTTTCTTTATAGAGTCAAGTGCTCTAATCTGAATTTTCTGTAGGAACCTTTTCTCCACCCCACTAACTGAAGGTATGATCCTCTCAAACCCTCACCTCTCTTGAGACCCTAGAACTTCTTAAAAAACTCAGATTCTCCTTTTGTAAAGATCATGGGGCCACGCTTTGAGAAGAAATTGAAGATAATTCACTCATGTCATCCCTGAATTATGCTGGAAATAAATCAAACTCAATAAAAGATACTTGGGAAGTCTTAGAATTGTCATGAAGAATAGCTACAATAAACTAAACTGTCTTTCCCTTCATCCTTCATTTTTACTCACAGCCTCCTGCCCCTCTGTTTCCCTCCTCTGTCCTCAGTACAGCCGCCCACAGGGCCAGGGGGAGTCAAGATGAAGAGAGACTCCTGTTCTCAGGGCAGTGCTCCACACCTTTTTGGTCGTGTCCCTGCATTTCTAGCCCTTCACAATTCACTGCACAGGGGATCATCCAAAATGGTCTCAACATTATGATCTGACCACAATCCCTGCATATCACAGTTTTCTCACTCCCTCTCTCTAGACAAAAACATACTCTGCTGCTCAGTCTCCACTGGATTCCCAATGCTGCTCTCCAACTGTTTTCTTATCCTTTGCTTCCTCCCTTTTCCAAGGCATCCCCATTCTCCTCAAGCCACCTACCCAACTCTGGTGCCTCTTACTCTTACTTTGCATCCTAACTCAGAGAAAAAATAAAATAAAAGAGACCATCAGGCTTGAGTCAAACCACTCTGGCAAAAGTCATGAATGAACTACTCCTTCTCAGATGTTCCCATGGCAAACTCCTTCCTACCAGCCAGATTCCAGCTCAAATGCTACCTTCTCAGAATCCTTCCCATACTCATGGTGGAAAGCCATCCCTATAGTCCTGTTTCATTTCCTTATAAGGAAGTATCACGAAGGCAGGGATTGGCCTGGCCTGTTCCCTGCACTCTCTCCAGCACCTGGAACACAGTTGTTGTTCAGTCGCTAAGCCGTATCTGACTCTTTATGACTCCATGAACTGCAGCACGCCAGGCTTCCCTGTCGTTTACTATTTCCCAGAGTTTGCTCAAACGCATGTCCATTCAGTCATCCAACCATCTCATCCTGTGCCACCCCCGTCTCCTCCTGCTCTCAATCTTTCCCAGCATCAGGGTCTTTTCCAATGAGTCAGCTCTTCACATCAGGTGACCAAAGTATTAGGCCTTCAGCATCAGTCCTTCCAGTGAATATTTGGGGTAGAACATAGTAGGTGCTCAGTACATATCCACTAAATAAACTAATTCTATGGGAAAACTACCTCTGAGTTGCTGAAGTTCTGAATTATGCCTGAACATTAGTAGTACAAATGCTACCTCTGCCTAAAATTCAAGTGGTTTCCCAAATTCAGACCATTACAATGTCAAACCTTTCTCTCAACATCTCTTCTTTCTAAATCTACCTTCTATCTACCATGCCTTCTTTATTCTTTTAAATTTATTTTATTAAAGAATAGTTGATTTAAAATATGTTAATTTCTACTGTACAGCAAAGTGATTCACATATACATATACATATATGTATATGTAAAAGAATTTGCAACAGTGTGTACATACACACACTTTTTCATATTCTTTTCCATTATGGTTTATCAAAGGATAATGAATACAGTTCCCTGTGCTATACAGTAGGAATTTGTTGTTCTTCCATTCTCTCTATGATAGCTTGCATCTACTAATCTCAAACTCCCAAACCATCCCTCCTTCACCTCTCCCCCATGGCAACCACAAGTCTGTTCTCTAGGTCTGCGAGTCTGTTTCTGTTTCATAGATAAGTTCGTGTCATATTTTAGATTCCATGTATGAGTGATATCACATGGTGTTTGTCTTTCTCTGTCTGACTTACTTCATTTAGGATGATCATCTCTAGGTCCACCCACATTGCTGCTAATTACCCTGCCTTCTTTAAATCAATGCCACCACCTGTGTCTACCATCCCTTCAAGCATATTTTGGTGTTCTAGATTCTTTCAGTATCTGGCTTGCATATTTCTTCTCAACCTTACCCTTTATTATTTTCAGGAACTTCTATACGCTCAGCAACATTGTCAGTGACTGTGACATGTGTCAACTACTAACCACAGGACAGCCCCAGCTTCAATCTGACCCTGAACTGTTTCCTCTTAAAAACCTCAGCATTCAGCTTTCCCACTTCCCTGTACCCGATGACCTTGGTCTCGCTCTTTACTGAAACCTCTAAGCTTGCAGCCCCGCCTCTTTACACCCCTGGGTATACACTAGAAATCCAGTGTATATCCTACCGTGAATGCAACTCTCATTACCATATTAAGCTCCCTGATCTTTCTGCCACATGCTCTCCTCCATCTTATTAGGCTCCAGAGCACCCCTACACAAAAGTCTCAAATCCGTTTTAGTGTATTTAATCCAGATTGGATTATTTAAAATTAAGATTTAAAGCAAAGTAAGACTTGGGACAATCTTCCCATCTTTAGTACAAACAGTTATGTTAAACAGAGAGAGAGAGTGTTCCACATTGATTAGGGCAGTATGTACGATTTTCATGAATTCCCAGGCACCAGTTCACATGATTATTTAGAGGGCATACTTACATAGATAAGTCCTGAATAGTAACGATCCTTCAGATTATGTAAAACAGAAGCTTCGTTCAAGCATGTCAATTCTGCCATATCCTCCACCTTGGAAAACTTAGGTGGGTTCATCTTCTGAATATCATCTTTGTTGACCATTGCTTTCTTTCCATTCTCCGCCAACTCCACCATAACTTCATCTCCTCGTTCTTCTTTGATACTAGCTGCCTCAAAACCATGGCGTTCCGACGGGATCCACACTAGCTTTTTGGCCGTCCAATCAGCCTGAGTGGCAGGGTTGTAGATGACTGCCCTGTCTACAAAGAGATACCTCTCTGGATCTTCGAGTCCAGTTCTCTGTGCCATTGTAAACAGGAAGCTCCAAGAGCAATCGCCTCTATGAGAAGAGGAGGAAAACAAAGTCAGATATTTAGAAATAAGTTGTGGTTCACAACTCTTCTAATAAACTTAAAACCAAAAGCTCTGGTAAACAGAATGCATGAACTTGGACTGACGAAGCTGGTGTAGCCCCCTCCAGGGCCACAATAACTGGGTTTCCAAGGTAAATTTCAGGGGTGACCATAAATGATGACTCTGGTTCTCTGAGGACCACTCAAGATGTACCTCAGTCACCGAGGACTGAAAAACAAGTGGGAGCAAACAGCAAAGTTGCAGTTGGACTCCGTTTTTCTCTTCATCTCCTATTTCACCCTCGCCACAAATTAAACAGGGAGTTAAGAAGGGAAAGGAAAACTAAGAAAACGAAAATAGAGATTCAGGATAAAAGATCCAGGGAGTGGTGCTGGAATGACTGTGACCACCTGGATGTTGCTACAGAAATGCATGGTGACTACCAGTGGAGCGAACTTTAGGTCTGGAACGTTCCTCCCATCCTATGTGTGTGTGTGCACACTCAGTTGTGTCCACTCTTGGCGACCCCATGGATTGCAGCCCACCAGGCTCCTCTGTCCATGGAATTTTCCAGGTAAGAATATTGGAGTGGGTTGCCATTTCCTACTCCAGGGCATCTTCCCAACCCAGGGATCGAACCTGTGTCTCCTTGTTTCCTGCATTGGCAGGCAAATTCTTTACCACTGCACCACCTGGGAAGATGCCCTTCAGACAACAGACTCAATGCTCTTACGATTCCCCTAAGCCAGCCCCCTGCAACTTCTCCACTGCCCACGTGATCTCGGTGTGATCATTTGAGGCCACAGAGGGTGAGTGCATGATTTGGTGTCACACCCAGCCTTTCAAGTATGTGATGGTGGCTGTCCAGGTCTCCACTCCCAGGCCTGCAGCTGCTCCCCTCCGGCTCCTCTTCTGCATTCCGTCCTGCACCAGGACTCACTCCCCTACTCTGGTCTCTCGCCTTGAAACAGACTCCATGTGTTTATGCCCCTTTAGAGGGGCCGGAAGCAAACAGAATATTCCAGACGTGGTGTGACCGGTGCAGAAGAGAAAGGAACTGTTCACAGCCTCAGCCCTGGAGGGGAAAGCAAAGCATGTTTCTGGGACTTCTACAATGAATGTATCTAAGACCTCAGTGGTTTATTGAGTGCTCACTGACTGCTGGCTAACATGGAGCTGTCAGCCAAAGTCCGACGCACCGTCCTTGAAGCTACTTCTCCTCTCACACTTGTGGAACTGACTTTGCAGATCAAGTGACAGGATTTTACATTCGTCACTCACCTTTCTGATGTGACTCATCATTCCTGCCTGACAAGTGTCTTTCTGGAATCCAACACCATCATTAAACACTTCCCTTATGACTTAGAGTAGTAAGTTGTTTTCCAGCCAAATTCCAGGTTATCACAAACCTCACTCAGATCAATGTGAGAAAGCAAGGAAGCAGCTGTTCTTGCTCCTCCATCCAACTCTCCCAACTTCTCCCTCTGCCCCAAATGAGAGGGATTCTTGGTAAGCTCTTGCCTGCCTACCTACCTACCTACCCACCTCTTAGATGGAAGGCTGCAAGGGAAATCAAAATCACCCCAGGTTGTGAAGAGGTTCTTTTTTTTTCTTTGTTTTTTTTGGCCATGACACATGACATTTGGGGCCATAGTTCCCCAACCAGGGATCAAACCTGGGCCCCCTGCAGTGGACGCGTGGAGTCCTAACCACTGGACCGCCAAGGAAGTCCCATCAAGAGGTTCTTAACCTCCAGTGCATAGACAAAGTTCAGGCTTCATGAAGGCACTGAAATGGGTCTAAATACACTGTACAATTTTTTGTAGACCTGTGCTTTTCTGAAGAGAACACTCATAACTTTCTTCAGATTCTTAAAGGGATCTAGTTATCTTTGTCCTAAAAGATTAAATACTGATAGAGGAAACAAAATACTAGCCCTTTCAGGCCCAGTAAGAATGTACTAGAATCAAATAGCTAAGATTCTTCAGAAACTGGTTGTTACAATGTAAAGGATTACCAACACTCATGGCCTGGAGCAGGGTTCTCAAACTTTGGCTCTTACATCAGCAACACCTGAAGGGTTTATTAAAATACAGACTGTCAGGCCTTATTCTCAGTATGTCTGGGGTGGAGACCCTTGGTCATTTGCATTTCTAACAAATTCCCAGATGCTGCTGATAATGCTGGTCCTGGGAGCACACTTGGAGAACCATCACTCCACAGTTCTCTGGTTGCCATAATGAACCACTGCTACTACCAGCTATGTTGGGGTGGCAAAAAAAGGTTGAAAACCAATGTTTCAGACTAATTCAGAAACGGAATTAGAGGATATGCTTACTAGTTTTAGGAGTATACAATCGGATAAAACAAAAAGCACAAAACACGTAACATTAAGACTTCTACCAACAGATTTACTAATATGCTTTCTAACTAAAAGGCATCCACGTGGGAGAAGGCAATAGAAAAAATATTCATGCATACATGTACATTCTGAAGCATGGTTTCAAAAACACATCACCTCTCCAGACTGCACTAATAAGATTAATAACAAGTCTTCTGTCTTCCCAACCTATACAACACCCACTGCTAGGAAGAAGATAGCTCTGAAGTGGGAATCACCCTGGATAAGTCTGGATACAGACAATAGGACACATTCTGCCTTAGGAAGAACAGCCTCTTAGAGAAAATGTCCAACTAGAACAAAATAGGATAACAAGTTACTCTCATTATCCATATTAGGTATAAACTGTATATACCCGATACAATACTTCAGAAAAATGCGTGCATTTCTTTCCTTTTACAACGGGCATGTAAATTATCTGCTGAGATTTAGCAAGTGACTATAAATTAGAATAACTTAACAGGTCATTTCTAGGGCAGGTCTTTTTTTTTTTAAAGTAAATGATGGATTTACAAAATTATTTGATCAAATCAACACATTTTATATTTATTAGTATGTACTATTGCTAGGTGGGGAAACACCTGTAATTTAACCTAAGAAAAAAATAGATCACCAAAGTGTGATTATAATATGCTCCCAATTCTGTGGGGAAAAATTACATATAAACGTCTTTTTTTGTTTCAAAGGAAACAAATAGTCACTGGATCTTCACTGGGTAGTGGGATTACAAACTTCTTTTACCTTTTACTTTTCCAGAGTTTTCTATAACTAACTAAACGCTGCAAGGATGGTTTTGTCCTTGCTATATGGTGAGCTGACTCCCTGGTCCACAGGAGGGCATTTATATACCTACTGATCAACATTACATGAACGGTCCTGACCCTCAGAGTAAGCTTCGGCTTCTTCTCCTCCACCACCAAAAACCTACCATTCCTTTAAATCCTGACCCAAATGCCATCCTTTCACAAGTTCTTTTCAGGTCAACCTGGCAATTTAATCCTTATCCTTCTCCTAACATTTTGTACTGCTCTTCTGGCACCCTTCTTGTCTTTGTACCAGAGGACTCAGCAGGTAGTAGGTGCTCAAATCCTTGTTTAGATGGTAGAGTCCCTGAGGCCAGGGAAGATGTTTTGTTCATTTTAAGTGTTCACTTGCGGTTGCCAAATATGTTGTATTTTTCTCATTCCATTGTACATTTGGCAACTTGTCTTGATAATGCTGGTATTTAATAGGGAAACCACTTCCAAATGCTTTGCCTTGTAGGAAGGGTAACATTAGAATTTTGAAAACAGCAAATACTGTTGTTATACACCACTAATGATGGCCAGGCACTATTCTTAAGTGGTTTATGTGTATATATATCAACTCTTAATCCTCACAACAGGCTCACCAGATAGGTGGTTTTAATATCTCCATTTTACAGGTGAGGAACCCAAGGTTCAGAGAAAGCCAAAGACTGGCCCAAAGTCACAGAGCTAACAAAGAACAGAGCTGGGAGGAAACCCAGAGTTCAGCTCCAGAACATGTGCTACAAGGATGGAAGGTGAGGAGGGGAAAATTTTGACATGTAGTATACTACATACTGCCTGTTGATCAATGATCAATTATGGTTTCAAGAGTACATGCTCAGGGAATTCCCTGGCAGTCCAATGGTTGGGACTCCGCACTTCCACTGCTGGGGGTCCAAGTTTGATCCTTGGTTGGGGAACTAAGATCCCACAAGCTGCATGGTGTGGCCAAAAAAAAAAAAGAAAAATGAGGACAGGCTCAGCCAATGAACACATTAGCACAATCTGGCAAAGGCTTTACATTTCATAAAAAAAACCCAAAAAACACCTATATTAGAACAAAAAGGAATAAATAGGAACTTCTTTGTAACAGAATTTGAAAGTTCTTGGTGTCCTCTGAAGTAACTGCTTAATTATACTTAAATCATTTATCAGGGCACAAATTAGCCACCCCTCACCCCAGAGTCAAAGCCCCATCACCGTCATTGATTTTTAGACACACACACACATACCCTGGGGGTCCATCCCCAAGGCCATCTTTTACTCCCAAAGAAACACCACCCACTAAGCTTCTTAACTGCCTCCCAGCACCTATGGTAGGTAGAGGCACAGGGAAACAGTTTTATGACTATCTTGCATACCAAAATCCAAACAAAAATGATGGATAAATGATCCATGATAGCACATCTCTCTGCGATAGATAAACTGAAACAGAATCGTCTACAATTTGTGTAAAGCTACCACTGAGGTCACTCATGTTACAGAGACCTACAAGTCTGTTCATTTATCAAAATCATGTTTAACCAAAAATGAGCAGAAATGCAAATCAAGTGCAAAAGGACACTACCGCTCTTCATGGCCCAAGCCACCTCTGTAAATATCTTTACACTGTTAAATGTTTCTGAAGCGGGGAGACTGACACCAGGAATTTTTATTCTTCCTACATGACAACAAGGTACAGAAACCGCTTAAGACTACAGTCTTTCACCATACAACGTGCCCTTGAAAATTTCCTGTCTCACCTTCCATCCAGCCTGTCTTCCTTGAAATGATTTCCCTAAGGGGCCCAAGTAAAAAGGCAAGCTCTCGGGTCACATCTCTTTGCTGCAAAAGCTGGTGTTATATCGCCCAATTACACCATATGCTTTCTCCAGATAAGGACGGGGAGGAACTGAATTTAAGATGCAGAAGTAAGGAGATGCATAAAATGGCCACTTTTCCAGGATCCGTGACAGACAGAGCATACTTAAACATCAAAAGCATGGGACTAAAAGGGTAATTAATGAGGGCCGATGGATGAAGGAAATGAAACAATAAATAGATTAAAGTTTTCCAGAGTGAGATACTATCAAGAATAATGAAGCCTGACTCCAAGAACCCTCAGTTTCAATGTTAAAAAACAAAAATCTCGGCAAAACTGAAGTATTAAATTTGTTATTATATTATTCAGCGAAAACAGCCGTCTTTGTTTCATTTGCACTAGGGATCTACCCGCCTGCTTTCCCCTACCTACCCCACCCCACCCCACCCCCTTCCATCAACCGCAGTGATCTTGAAGGGAGCTGCAGAGGCCCTAAGGAACGGAGATAACGGTCATAGGCAGAGGCCACGTTAGCCAAAACTCACCAGCCGACCTCAGACCTGCCAGGTCGCCAGCCTCCTTCCCAAGGCCCCGGTTCCCAGGCAGGCCGGGATGGGGGCCTCGCCAGTTCCCGGGCCGCATCCGCCCACCGCAGGCCCACAAAGCCCGCGCGGACGCCGGGACTCGGCGCCTTCAACTTCCCTCCGACCTCGTTCCAGGCCGATTTTATGGGATCAAGGTTGGACCCCCCCCACTGCAGAAGGCCAGGAAGAGACTCCGCGGCGAGCCATGCCCAGATCCCTTACACAATAAAGGGATCCCGAAGCAAGGGCTGACCCTCCCCCCCAAGCCGCCCTGCTGCAGCGCGCGCCCCCGCCACATTTCCCGCCTCGCCCCTACAAGCCGCCAAGGCCTGGCCGGACGTCCACCCACAGCCCCCGCTGCCCCCACAGCGCCTGGTCTGACGCCCCCCTCCCGCCCTGCTCCCCCGGGACCAGCGGAGCCCGACCCTCCCCAAGCCCGCGGCCGGCTGATCAGACCTTCACCCGCCGCGCTCTGCCCCGGCCGTACGCAGCCCTGGCCTCGCGTCCCTCCACCCCGCAGGTCCAGGCGCGCCGCCTGCCTTCCGACCTCTCGGCGAACTCCGCACCGCACTCTGGGTGTCGGCCTAAGCCACCCAGCAGCCCACCCAAGGGCCCTTCCCGTCCGGCGCTCCCCCCACCCCCAATCGGGATTGCGCTTTCCAGCCCGCCCCAAGACTCCCTCCCCCTCCTGAGAAACAGGCAAAGACTCGTGGGGTCCCCGGGGACCCCACTAGCGCACGAAGTCCCCCCAACCACGCGCCGCACGGATCCCGAACGCCTAGTACCAGGTCCGCACATGCCCACCAGCAGATCTCCATCCCCAGCCCCCCAGGGGCAGTTCTCCGGCACCCCCAGGCCCTCATGCCCGCAGGAGTCTCTCACTCTCAAGGACCTCATTCCCCGCCCCTCCAGGGGTCTCTCCACCACACTGAGGTCCCCCGTTCCCCGCCACCACCCCTCAATGTCCTTCCTCGCAGGAATCTACGGCCCCCGCAGCACAAACCCTCCGCCCAGAGTCCCTTCTGTCTTCCCCAGCTCCCGCTTCGGCTCCGTTCTCGCCTTCCAGAGCCGCCGAGGATCCCTCCCCCAACCACAAGCCGTCCCCAATCTCCGGTCGCCGGTCTCGGACCCGGGCAACTGCACCTCTCACCTTCAGCCGAAGATGGTGGCGCCGGCGCACGTCCCCAGCCGCGACCACAGAACCGGCGCCTCAGTCCCAAACCCACCGCTGCCTCCGCCGGGCTCCTTTAGCACTGCTACCGGGCTGCCCCACCCACTCCCACCCTCATTGGGCCAGCTCCACGCCCGTCACCACCGCCCCCAGACCCACTGGTCCGTTTGCGCGCCCATCTCCAAGGGAAGACATTAGCAACCCGAACGAAGCTACCTTCCCGAGGTCCGCTCCCTCCACCCACCTGAAACGATGCTCATTGGCTCCCGCTCCCAGCCCAAGCGGCCGAGGCCCCCATATTATAGGCTGAGCCGCACGTCCATCAGAGATTCCGGGAGGTGCGGCCGGGGCAGTCGTGGGTGATTGGCTGGCTAGGGAGGAGATGGACAGCTGAGTCTGGCAGGGCGTCCCGCGATCCCGCGGGGCTGTGGGTGCGGACCCCGCAGCGGCTTTGGCTGTGCGGACGGCGGGGCAGGTGTGCCGCGGCCAGAGCCCCGAGCTCCGCCTGGACGCTCCACGCCCTGGCGTCGGGCCGCCGCAGCAGCCCAGTCCGGAGCCTCGCCGCCCCCTCTGCCTGTCGCAGCCGGCGTGTCCCGCAGTGGGACCGGCTTCCACCGCCGAGTCGCGGGCCGCCGGCGCTGCCTGCAGGGGCGGGGCCGGAGCGCGGTCCAGAGGCCTGACGTCACCCCCGGGGCTGCGGGGATGGGTGGGGGGGCCACGGCTCTGCGGCTCACCTGCAGTGGGGGAGGGGAGCCAGGGCTCGGGCTGCGGCTCTGCCCAAGCGCACCAGCGGGGGGAGTGGGGCAGGGGGAAGGCAGACCTCGCCTGCCGTCGGCGGTCCGCACTCAGGCCCCTGTCGCGACCTCGGGCCCAGGCTGACCCTGCCTAGGTCTGCTGAGCGCCGGCCGCCGGGTTTGCGAGGGGAGGGGGCCTCCCTACCCAGACGCGCCTGGCTGGGCTGAGATTCCAGAATATTGGGAAAAGGACTTCACGCCCTTCATTCCTTCGTTTACTTCCTTCTTTCTTTTAGTATACAGCTCCGTACATGAGAGGGGCTATGAGGACGTTCTGCTGGACTCTCTTATCCCTCAGGGCCTATTAACTTTTCAAAGGCCTTGTAAAAAACGTTTGAGACCTGAAGAAAAAAATAAAAAAAGGTTCCAAAATAAGGAAAGGCAATTAGAAAAATCCGAGTTAATATTTAATGAGATGTCTGCAATATCTAATCAACTGCGACACGACCCTAATTATATATAAATATAATAAAGTTTTAGGTAAGTCACAAGAATAAAACGATTTAGTCTTAATTGAAATTTGCAAAATCTTTTCCAAAAAATTTTTATAGCAAAATGTTACTTCATGTTCAATAAGGATGCATTTTAATATTTACGACATGATGTATGGAAGTGGCTAACCCTAGGAAACTTCCAGTCTGGTAAAAGGTGAATAAAGCAAAAAAACAAGGCAGGAAATGATGAGGAGGGGTTGGTGGAATTCAGAGACAATTTCAAGGCAGCTGAATGTAGAGTCCTTCCTGGGGAAGTCAGAATCAGGTCCTGTATTGTCCTTTGTCCTAGTGTATCTGGTCCCCCACCCCCACCTGCCTGCTGGAGTAAGCTGCCCCTTGTCCAGGTGTCTTGTGACTTGGCTCCATGAAGTCTGTCCTTAATGCAGCCTGCACATGGAGTACAAGTTAACTACGTAGTATGTGACAAATATTCCTCTTCTGAATTAAAAAATAAACTGTTTACAGAAGACCAAACTCTTCATTTCTAATGCCTGAGTCTCAGCTTTGTCAGCCACTGAAGTCATTTCTAAGTGCACACTGCATTCACACACAAACCGCCCCATCAGCCACCAAGTCTGTGATTTCCCATAATTATAAAACAAAGTCAGTGGACCATCAGAAGAGGAAGCCAGGAAGCTCAGCTCAACAGAATTCAACATCACAAAGATGTCAGTCTCAATGAGAAATCAATAATAAAAAGACTGTCTCCAGAAATTCCCTGGCAGTCCAGTGGTTAGGACTTGGGAGTATTCACTGCCAGAGCTCAGGTTCGATCCCTAGTCAGGTAACTAACATCCTGTAAGTTACATGGCTCAGCCCAAAACAAAAACACTGTCCCCTAATCTGTCTCTGGGTTTCTCAGCTGGCACTTTGGTAAAGAATCGGCCTGCCAATGTACGAGACACAGGTTTGATCCCTGGGTCAGGAAGATCCCCCATCGTAGGAAATGGCAGCCCACTACAGTATTCTTGCCTGGAGAATTCCATGGACAGAGGAGCCTGGTGGGCTACAGTCCATAGGGTCACAAAGAGTCAGACATGACTTAGCACACACTCGTGCACACAAAAGCATCTCTAGCCATGGCATCTCTCCAGCCTTGGGGCCTTACATTTTCAACTGTCTGCTAGGTATCCCAACCTGGATTGGAGGACAACTGCAAAAGCAGGAAGTCCCAAACTTATCTTCTTTCCACATCTACTTCATCTTACCCAAATTCGTTTTCTTCCCAACTTCCCTTTGTCTTTCAATACAACCAACCTTGAAACCATTTTGATTCTTTCCTCTCCCTTGCTCCCACACTGTGTTCCCCTCCACCTCGATCATCCACCCAACCAGGCTCTTCAGACTCCAGTCTCACCCCACTCCAGTAGCTCCATCCCAGAATCTGTTGCTGTTTTGAGCAGGAAAACACAGGATTTAGGACCACATACACCTGGCTTTAAATCTGTCTCTGCCACTTGTTGTTTAGTCGCTCAGCTGTATCCAACTTTTTGTGACCCCGTGGACTGTAGCCCACAAGGCTTCTCTGTCCTTGGGATTCTCCAGGCAAGCATACTGGAGTGGGTTGTCAATTCCTTCCTCAGGGCATCTTCCCAACTCAGGAATGGAACCTACGTCTTCTGCTTGGCTGGCAGATTCTTTGACACTGAGCCACCTGGGAAGCCCTACCAGAGTTTTAATCTTTGACAAATTCCTTAACCTCATCTCTCAAAAGAGGCTACAAATATACCTAAAGGACTCATTCAATGCATATGTAACAGGTTGATTTACTGGGGAAAAAAGCACGGTGTTATGAACATATCGATGAAAATGGTCTTTTTTTCCCCCTAGTCTACAAGTTCATTACAAAAGAGTGAGAAATCTCTGTCCTCTCTCCATAATAATTTTTGCTAGCAGTCTAGGCTGCTTTTACCCCCAAAAGAAAAAGGTCACAGGCCATTGTTTTGCAGAGTCCAAGCCACAAGTCCAAACTCATTCACTGATGACAGTTCCGGCCCATGAACCTGGTTTGTTCTAAGCTGTTTTGTTCCATCTGTACAAGGTTGATATGAAGCATTTTAAAAATAAATTTGAGTGAATCCCAACACTTAATAATCAAGAGCTATCCAACATCATTAGCCATTTGGGAAATGCAAATCAAAACCACAATGAGATACCACTTCACACCCACTAAAATGACTGTAATCAAAAAGGCAGACAATAACAAATGTTGGTGAGGATACAGAGAAACAGGAACTCTCTGCGATTTCTGGCAGGAATGTAAAATGGTGTAGCTACTCTGGAAAACAGTTTGCCAATTTCTTTTAGGTTAAACATGAATGTACTGGACTTCCTTCCTGTACTACCACTTCACTGGTAAAGAATCCACCTGCCAATGCAGGGGATACAGGTTTGATTCCTGGTCCAGGAAGATTCCACATGCTGAGGGGCAACTAAGTCTGTGCACTACAAGTACTGAAGCCCATCCACCCTAGAGCCCATGCTCTGCAGCACTAGAAGCCACCACTATGAGAAGCCCGTGCACTGCAACTAGAGAAAGCCTGCAGGCAGCAGTGCAGCCAAAAATAAATAAATAACAAAAACAAAAAACAACAAAAAAACAGAAATGTACCATGTAACTCACAATTCTATCCTTAGATATCTACCAAAAAAACCAAAAACAAAAGTAAATATATATGGACACAAAAACTTGTACATAAATGTTCATAGCAGCATTATCCATGATAGCAAAAAAAAAAAAATGGAATGTCCATCAACTGGTAAATGGGTTGACAAAATGTTGTACACCCACACAATGGAATACTATTCAGCAATAAAAAGGAATAAACTGCAGATTCATGCAGCAACAGGGATGAACCTTGAAAACATGTTCAGTGAAACAAGTCAGACAGGGAAACCACATACTGTATGATTATATGAAATGTCCCCCAAAGGTAAAGCTCTAGAGACAAAAAGTAGAACATTAGCTGCCCGGGGTGAGGGCTGGGGTGAGGAGAAGGGAGGACAGCACAGGGATTAACAGTAAATATACACGTGGGATATTATTGTGATGATGAGTGTGTTATAAAATTGATTTATGGTGATGGTTACACAACTGGATAAATTTACCAAAAAGTCTCTTTTATGGGATTCCCAAGTGGCTCAGTGGTAAAGAATCTGCCTACCAATGCAGGAGACGAAGGAGACACAGGTTCTGTCCCTGGGTCGGGAAGATCTCCTGGAAAAGGAAATGGCGACCCACGCCAGTACTCCTGCCTGGAAAGTTCTATGGACAGAGGAGCCTGGTGGGCTACAGTCCAGGGGGTTGCAAAGAGTTGGACATGACTTAGCACATGCACACACTGACTTTTATACTATAAATTACATGATTTGAAGAATATACCTTAACAGGTAATGTTTTAAGAAAAAAAGAGTTCTCGCATGAAAATTCCAATTTCTGGCTTCCCTTGAAAACATGGAAGAACTGGAAATTCAGCACCCATTGGGTGGTGCCTGAGTTGCTGCTCATTTTTAAACAAAGCCTGTGTTCCAGAGCATGCCTCAGCCGCCACCACTCCCTCTAGTCTCTTAAAGCCGACCTGACTTATTCACTGACATTCTTTGCTTGGTCTTTTTAGGTGTCTATGTGTTTTCAGCTTCTATCGTGCCTGTCAAGAGATTTCATGTCAGATTATCCCAGAGAGATAAGAGGAAAGGTGGTATTTTTGAGTTGAAGAGCTGTTCCCCTGCAAGAGGTGAAGGCATAGGAGATTTGTGGCATCCATGAGAAGGGGCCCCCTTTTAACATGCTTCCTAGAAGAGGTAGGACTTCCAGGCAGAGGTTACTCCACTGACCACCTCACAGCCCACTCAGGGCAATAATTCCTGACTTATAAGAAGGATGGGTGCTCAACTATGGCATCTTGAAACAGAAGGAGGAATAGTTAAAAACAAACAAACAAAAAATCTCTAATGAGTTGAGAAACAAGGAACTTTTCAGAATTTTCTTAGGCCCCTTAAGTGCTGGAGTTTGGGGGGAGGAAAAAAACAGAGGAGTCTGCTGAAAATGACTAATTTAAGACATCTCACCAACCACGCAGGATAGGGCTAACTCACATTTGATTTTAGAAAAACAAAGCCATGATAGTCCTTGCATCCTAATGTCTTGGAACAGTCATACCTGTAACAAATGCTTTTTGCGTCTGGGGGTGATGCCCAGTGCTATGGAGATGTCCATATCGACAGGCAGGGTCCCTATCCTGAAGGGGCACACAGTCCAGCTGGAAATAAAGCAAATTGGCAAATGATTGTAAGAGAGCAGGGGTTTTTTTGTCTGGAGTGCATGGAAACCTAAAGAGTTTTAGGGGTTTTATAAAATCTCTAAAATTACATGCAAAATGTATTGTGTTCTCCCCACCACCACCCCCTCAGGGAGAAGATGAACAGTTTTTAGTAGATTCTCATAGAACACTCTGATTCAAAAAGTTTGCAAGAATGCAATATAGAATTAATTACTACATCAAGTATAGTGAGATTTAGGGACACATAAGAGCAACACTCAACCCAGAACGGTGGCAGGGGTGGGCATCAGGGAAGTTCCAGAAAGTCTTCTTAGAGGCAGTAATTTTGAAATTATAATCTGAAGAAGGCGGTGCTAACCAGACCAACAGAGGAGGATAATGCTTTCAGAGAAAAATAGCACAGAGAAGAGACGGTACAGGGCTTTCCAAGCTCAGAAAAAAGCTCACAGCAGAGCAGTGCTACAAGCAAAGCAAACAAGTGTGAAGGTGTGTGAAATACAGGGCTGAGGAGGTAGGCAGGGGCCCGATGGGAGGTGTAGACCAAGAAATGGAATTTAGATTTTATCCGGAGGACAGTGGGGAACTATGGGAGAGTTTACATCTGACGAGTAAAATGACCAAGCTTGTGTTTCTTCCAGGATTCCTTCGGTTATAACATAGAGAATGGATCAAAGTGGGGGGCGGGGCAGGGGGTGGCGATTAAGAGGCTGCTGCCACAAACAGTCCAGCCGAGAGATGATGGTGACTTGGTGGAAGCAGTCTGGAAAGATGTGGTCAGATTACAGTGATTGCTCTTGCAAAGGTTAAGGGAGATATTTCAAGTGCCAAACCAACACATGAAGATATAAAAGTGCTTTAACGTGTGTGAGGATATCTTCAAGTGCCTGGTGGTGGTTTAGTCATTCAGTCCTGTCCGACTCTTGTGACCCCATGGACCGTGGCCCACCAGGCTCCTCTGTCCATGGGATTTTCCAGGCAAGAATCCTGGAGTGGGTTGCCATTTCCTTCTCCAGGAGATCTTCCTGACCCAAGGATCAAACCCAGGTCTCCTGCACTGCAGGCAGATTCTTTACTGACTGAGCTTCAAGTGCCTAGCACTTGAACTCATGCCCTTCCTCCATTTTCTCATGGCCCCCTGAATTAAAAACAAGCCCTCACTGCATCCTGTACACACACTTATAAAAGCACCTATATAAACCTTCTTGTATGTTTTCATCTCTATCCCTGTTTCCCCCTTCAAAACCAGTGCTGTCCAGCACAAGTAGAATGGGAGCCACCAGTGCAAGGCACATATATAAGTTTAAACTTTCTAGCGGCTACATTTTAAAGGTAAAGCGAAATAACTGATTAGTTTTAATAACATATTAACCCAATACAAAAAGAATATTACATTTCAACATGTCGATTAAGAAATCACTAACAGGATATTGCACATTCTTTTTCTTGTGCTAAGTGCTTAAAATCTGATGTCTCTTGTGGACAAACAGCACATCTCATTTCAGGCTGGCCACAAGGAAATGGCAACTTACTTCAGTATCTTGCCTGGAGAATCCAATGGACAGAGAAGCCTGAGGGCTACAGTCCATGGGGTTGCAAAAGAGTCAGACACGACTGAGCGATTAACACTACATTTTAAGTGCTGGAGAGCTACATGTGGCTGGTGGCTTCCATAGAGGACCCTACAGGGATAGACTGTAAACTTGCAGCCAAGGTCGATGTTTTCAGCTGTATCCCCAGGAACTAGCTCAGTGATTGATACGGAGCAGATGCTTAGTAAATGCTTGTTGAATAGAAAGATGGATGGATGAATGGGGAGATCCTTTCCAGCTTTTCAGATGTCATTTGAGCTGAGCCTGAATCCCAATCACCTTCCCAGGGCTTCCCTGGTGGCTCAGCTGGCTCAGCTGGTAAAGAATCTGCCTGCAATGAGGGAGACCTGGGTTCAATCCCTGGGTTGGGAAGACCCCCTGGAAAAGGGAAGGGCTACCCACTCCAGTATTCTGGCCTGGAGAATTCCATGGACTGTATAAGTCAATGGGGCCGCAAAGAGTTGGACACAACTGGGCGACTTTCACTTCACTTCACTTGAATCCCAATCAGGATTGCAACAGTAGAGGATAGTGGACTGACTGCAAGGGCAAGGATGCAAGGAACCAAAGCACGGACAAGGAAAAGTGATACCAGGAAACAGTGGGAAATAACAGCATTCGACTAAAAGTATAGAATACTTGCTGCAGAAAAGAAGGTGAGGAGTGATCCTGGAGGTTCCTGGAAGCTGACACTGGAACCTATACACATCTGGGGATTCCCAAGCTGCCAGTGTAATTTCCATCAGTAAATATTTAAGGGGCAAATGAAAAGAGAGGGAAGAGGACAGGGCAGCAGGAAAGAGACAAGAAAGCGAAAAAGAAAGGGAAGAGAGAGCAAAGTGATAACGACTGCTGGTGTGAACGTTGGCAAATCACAAACAATAGGCAAATTTCTTAAAGGATCCAGGTTGTTTCAATGGAAAGAGGAACAGGTTACTGGAGTGTTTGCAAACAGCTGAAGAAGTCTGAAGTCTGGTGAGTGGTTAGAGATGAAAACAGGATCACTGGTCTCAAGAATATCTGTGGTCCCTGGTGGGAAGGTGAGGGAGTTACATGTTGGTACAGAGAACCCCAGTTTGAAATCAAGCCTCAGGGCTTCCCTCGTGGCTCACTGGTAAAGAATCTGCCTGCTAATGCAGGAGACACGGGTTCGATCCCTGGTTCAGGAAGATCCCACATGCTGCAGAGCTACTAAGCCCATGCGCCACAACTATTGAGCCTGTGCTCTAGAGCCCTGGAGCTGCAACTGTTGAGCCCATGTGACCACAGCTACTACGAGCCCTAGAGCCCATGCTCTGCAACAAGAGAAGCCACCGAAATGAGAAGCCCCTGCATTGAGAAGCCCACACACCACAACTAGTGAGTAGCCCCTGCTCACCACAACTAGAGAAAAGCCCCAGAAGCAATGAAGAACCAACAGCATCATGAGTAAATAAATAAGAAATCAAAGCTGCTTGCTATTAGATGACACAGAATCATTGCCACCTCTGCCTTAAGCAGCCCGGCCTGGTTTGCATTGGTCCTACTTACCAGGTGAAGAGAAAAATCAAGAAATTGCCCTGGATTTGCTGAAAATGGATATGATTCTTAGTGGTAAAAAAAAAAAAAGCATGTGGGCATCTCATTGGAGGTTGTTTTAAAAATCCAAATCACAGGACCAGGTACTTCCATGGCGGTCCAGTGGTTAAGACTCTACATTTCCACTCCAGGAGAATCTGGTTCAATCCCTGGTTGGGGAACTAAGAACCCACTAACCTCGAGGAGCAGCAAAAAAAAAAATCCTGCCTGATACTGTGTACGTCCTTAATCTCTCTAAGCCTTGATTTACTCTTGTGCAAAACAGGAAAAACAATACCTACTTAGTAGGGTAGCTACAAGGCTTAGATACAGTGAGGTAACACTGGTAAAAGTCTTGGCACAAATTACACCTCAGTAGTGTTAACTCTTTATTGTGCGTGAGTGCACAGTCACTTCAGTTATGTCCAACTCTTTGCAACCCTATGGACTGTAACCCACCAGGCTCCTCTGTCCATGGGATTCTCCAGGCAAAAATACTGGAGTGTGTTGCCATGCCCTCCTCCAGGGGATCTCCCCAACCCAGGCCTTGAACCTGAGTCTCCTGTGTCTCCTGTATTACCGGTGGATTCTTTACCCACTGAGCCATCTGGGAAGCCCATTACTCTTTATTATTATCATGCTATTCATTAGCAGTATCATTACCCTTTTGACAAGACTTATACACAGCCTTTCAGAGGATGTTTATAGCGTTCCATTATTTTCTCTAGATGTGTATTCATTCCATTGCATTACTAGACTCTCTACTTTTGCATATCTTTGAAATTCTCCACAACATAAAATTCAAATATTATTTTTGTTGATGATTTCTACTGAAAGGGCTAGATTCTAAGGAAAGGAAATGAGATCCTGGAGGAAAATAAAAAATTATTTGGCTTTGATTTTCACAATCCTGCATAATCTGATCTCAACCAACCTTCCTAAATTCATGTTGCCTGCCTCATCACAGCTGTTTCTCCTAATAATCACCTCTCCTGGGCCTTCTCCATCTGCCTTTTCTTTTTCTGGCCATCTTCTCCCTTTTGCTTATGCTATTTTCTGTTGGACAGCCCTTTCTCCACAAATCCCCCTGGACAAATCCTCCCAGGAAGGGAGCCCTGTTGAAGCTCTTCAGTGTGAGAAACACCACTGAGCAACTCAAGCAAAGGCCCTCGTTCTCTTCAATTTTAGACTCAAGTTTCACAGTCGTGCAGAGTTTTTGGCACATTCAGAAAGGGTGGTTCCTGCTCTGCCTTTAGATGTTCTTGTGAGAGGAGATTTCCCAATTTCCTTCTATTGAAAGCACTGATGGGTGTGAGCCCGCTGATAATAACACCATTCTCCACACCAGGTATATGAAAGTCTGCTGGCAGGAAACAGAGGACCACCCAGGAAGCCCGCTTCCTCAAAGGAGCTCCAGAGCCTGCATATGCCCTTCAGGTGGATGTGTGGGAATCACAGAATCTAGACCTTGAGGATCAGAAGAGCCCGGCGCCCTGTGTTCTGCTCAACACGGTGAGCGTCTTCTGCTCGGACCCCCACTTTTCCCGGCATGAACTGGCACTTGTCTGGTTTCTCTCTCTTCATGGCCACACGAAGAGGCTGTAGAAGCCATCCAGTCATCGTTTCACAGATGACATATGGAGTCGGGGACTTGCCCAGTAGCACAGAGCCAATCAGTGCAGAGCCAGGACTCAGCTCTCCGTCACCTGCCCACGCTCCATCCAGGACTTTGTGTGTGTCATCGTTGTCAGCCATGGCCATTTTGTGGTTCACCTACTGTGTGCAGCAGAAAAGAACACAGAGCATCTCAGGAAGGGTTGTGGAATTCAGAAGCTGCTACTATGTTTAGTGGGGCGAGGGGGACAGGTTGGGGAGGAGTGGGAAAGAACTCATGGAGATAGGCTGATTCTCAGCTTGGACAGAAGCAGGGAGGAAATGGCCCAGGGCATCAAGATAACAGGGACTTCCCTGGTGGTCCAGTGGCTAAGACTCCATGCTCCCAAGGCAGGGGGGCCCAGGTTCGATCCCTGGTCAGGGAACTAGATCCCACATGCCACACACAACTGAGAGTTCGCGTGCTGCAACTAAAAGATTCTGAATGCTGAAGCTAAAGATCCCACAATAAAGACTGAAGATCCATGCACTGTAACTAAGACCAGCCAAACAAATAAATAAGATAATGGGGAGACAAAGCTAGAAACCTGAGCAAGATTTAAGTAAAGGTGTGCCTTTCCTCCCCCAAAGCACCCATTCACGAGTCATGGAGACATCCAGTTACCTTCTCTACCCTGCAATGCCTGTCAGCCTGTGAAAACACCTAAAACTCTTTCCATGTCCCCAGATGAAGGGCCAGAGGCTCCAGGCTCAAGCTAAAGCAGGTACTATCTAGATAACGTGGATATCAGCAGGGAATATGCAGCAGGATGATCATACAGAGATGCTTTGGAGACACAGCCTGAGTCCAAATCCCGGCTCAGTGGTGACTTAACCTTGGACAAGTCACTGAAGCTCTCCGGGTCTCCCTCTCCTCCCTCCTTGTGGCAGTCATGACCTGGGTTCTGGAGCCGCTGCACACAGAGTGATAAGCATGGTGCCTGGCACACAGGTGATCGCTTAGAAGATGGCAGCTGTTATTCTGGTCCTTTGCTCCTTGGTCTCCCTCCTCCTGGCTGCTGAGTCAACAGGAAGTTGGCCTAGAGACAAAAGAGCTCCCCGGAACATACCTGGACTCGAGACCTAGTCAAAGGTTTTCTCTCTTCATGGCCACATCTTTCATTTCGGGGGAAATCTGGAAGAGCTAAATTGGGAATGGAAAATTTGCATCTGACGAAAGGTATGTGCAAACACATGTTTGCAAATGAGGTCAAGGTTTCAAAATACCCCTTCTCTGACAGATGAGTCAAGCCCCACACAGTGGTCTTACTATTTACCACGCATGACGGCACATTCCCTCAGAGACTGATAGCGTCGTCTGCCAGGAGTTATATCGGAAGGAATTACTCATTGGAAAATGTGGCTGCCTTGCCCAGACTGAGATCTGAACTTGGACTTCCAGGGATTTCACCCAAAATAAGCTGAATTCCTCAGTTATAACTGTCAAAGAAACAGAGCCAAGGAATCTGTGTGCCAGACCAGCGCCAGTTCCTGCTGGGAGAAGTGTGGGTCTGGGCAGGGGATGCTCACGGTGTTGATCGGGAGAACACAGGGCACCAGGCTCTTCTGACCCTCATGGCATCTGTCATTACTGCCTGGGACTGCAGCCAATTGGTCATCACTTGTCCTTGATTCAGTTATCCCCTACTCCCTCAGCAACTATTTTATGATCACCTCATAATAATAGCAAACAACTGTTTCGTACTTATTGTCTTCCAGACACTGTGCCAGGTGCCTTATATGTGTCATCTCGAGTCATCCTTCCAACACTCCTGTGAAATAAGTATTACTATAGAGCAAGTAGGTCAACAACAAGTGAGATGTAGGGAAAAATGTAAAAGGTTGGCTATAACGAAGCAGGACTTCTTTCTGAGTCTCCTGCCCCCTCTACTCACATGCGATAGGGGTGGAATGAACTAAACGGCTCATCCAATTGAAATCTCTATCTGATCTTATTATTATTATTAATTTGGCCATGCCACTGTGTCATGTGAGATCTTAGTTCCCAACTGGGGATCGAACTCACTGCCCCTGTATTGGAAGTGAGGGACCCTGGACCACCAGGGGAAGTCCTCTGATCTGATTATTTAAATAGTCCTTTTAGGTAATGCTTAGTCTCTCTGACCACCTGCTTCCCCAGTTCCTGCTGCAGCTCTTTCTTTCTCTCTCCCTCCATCTTCCTCCCTAATTGTGTTGGGGTGTGTGGAGAAGGGTATATGACTCACTCCATCTTGTGGTTGAGGGTAAGTTTGAAAGTTGCTGATTTACTTTCCTCTGGTCTCTGAGGAATGCCCCATGTCCTCTCATTTGACCTCTGGGCACACACCATTCTCCTCCTCCAACCACTTCCCCAAGAAGACTGTACTCCTCAGCCCAGCTTTCAAGTCTCTCTCCGCCCTAGGAGTTGGATTTTCACCTTCCAGGTTTCTCTCATCTGTTTCCAGTCTGTTCCACAAGACCCAGCTTAGATCAAACTACACTTTAATAAAGCCTTTTGGGCACCACTGCCTGAGCATTCCCTATCTCTGGACTTCTAGGGCCATTACATCTGACGATGAAATCTGTATTCCTTTGAAAGCGCTCTTTTCTTACTGTTTCACAAAATTACTTATATCCTTTGTTGTTATTTAATCTTCTTAGGGCTTCCCTGGTGGCTCAGCTGGTAAAGAATCCGCCTGCAATGTGGGAGACCTGGGTTTGATCCCTAGGTTGGGAAGATCCCCTGGAGAAGGGAAAGGCTACCCCCTCTAGTATTCTGGCCTGGAGAATTCCATGGCCTGTGCAGTCCATGGGGTTGCAAAGAGTCAGACATGACTGAATAACTTTCACTATCACTTTCAAGCTCCTCTGGGGGCATAGATGATGCTTTATATCTTGTTGAACACCCCACCACACCACCAAATCTAATCTAGAGTCTACTACAGAGAAGGATTGTGATTGTTCACAGACAAAAGATACACATCCCTGGTATATTAGGAGCTTCTAAAAACGGAGAAGAAAATAACCAGTAACACCACAGGGAAGCCAGCTAGAGATATGAATAGATAATTCACAGAAAAAGAAATGAAAACAGTTCTTAATTGTATGGAAAAATGCTCAAACTCACTCGAAACAAGGACGATAAAAATGAAAGCTCACAGATGTAATTTGCAACCTATCAGATTGGCCCAAACTCAAAGTTTTACAACACACTCTTGGCAAGAAACAGGCACACACCATGTGACCAGGGAACCATACTTTGTTACGTAAGAGTCTATCGCATGTACACGGGGAGGAAGAATTTGATGAGGCAATTTATTTGTCTTTGCTCTAACCTGTACACTTTCCAGAGAAGGCAATGGCACCCCACTCCAGTACTCTTGCCTGGAAAATCCCATGGACGGAGGAGCCTGGTAGGCTACAGTCCATGGGGTCGCTAAGAGTCAGACACGACTGAAGCGACTTAGCAGCAGCAGCAGCGGCAGAACACTTTCCATGCTCAAATCCTCCCTATCCTTCAAAGCTGTGTCCAATGTTGACATAGACAAATATCTCCAGTGTTGGCAACAGCATGACCTGCACACATTCATGGCACTGGACACAGTCATCATTGTCTCAAAGCCAGAGGGCAAGAGACAAGAAGTATTTCCCTGGCACCTGAATGGTGTTAGTTATGACAGGGGGTGTTTAGGGCCCTGCATCACAGTATACCAGTGCTAAGTACTGGTGGACCAGTGTCGAAGGCACCCATGGGTCCTTTGGTAAGTGTATTGTTTGTATCTGTGATACATGGAGCCCTCTAAAACATGGATTCTGGAGCAGGATCCAGGGTCCTGGGGCTTCCCAGGTGGTGCGAGTGGTAAAGAACCTGCCTGCCAATGCAGGGGACATGGGTTCTATCCATAGTCTGAGAAGATCCCACAGGCCTTGGAACAACTAAGGCCCTGTGTCACAAATACTGAGCCTGTGCTCTCGAGCCTGCCATCTGCGACTACTGAGCCCATGCACCCTAGAGCCTGTGCTCCACAACAAGAGAAGCCACCGCAATGAGAAGCCTGTGCACCGCAACAAAGAGTAGCCCACATGCAGCAATGAAGACCTTGTGTAGCCAAAAATAAATAAATAAACATAAAATCTAAAAAAAAAAAAAAAAGCATTTCCTAGCTCTGCCCACGGAAAAGGCGTAGCAGCAATGGGCACCCCTAGAGCAATGAGCCGGAGAAGGCAATGGCACCCCACTGCAGTACTCTTGCCTGGAAAATCCCATGGACGCAGGAGCCTGGTAGGCTGCAGTCCATGGGGTCGCTAAGAGTCGGACACGACTGAGTGACTTCACTTTCACTTTTCCCTTTCATGCATTGGAGAAGGAAATGGCAACCCACTCCAGTATTCTTGCCTGGAGAATCCCAGGGACGGCGGAGCCTGGTGGGCTGCCGTCTATGGGGTTGCACGGAGTTGGACACGACTGAAGCGACTTAGCAGCAGCAGCAGCAGAACAATGAGCACTCCTATTGTGGTCTACAAATGCCATCTTCCTTGGGGAAATGGCAGAGTCCAGGTCCCAGACAGGAAATATGAGATGAGCCTGAAATATCTTATCATAACAGAAAGCAAGGAAACAAAATATCAAAAACTACTAAGTTGTGACAAAAGAACACACAGGAGTAAACTTGATGAGGTTCTCTCTGGTCAAAGATGGGAGACACTGCTTGAGTATCAAAATGATATAACAATGGCAATGAATTGAAACATGTTAAATAATACAAGAGTTCACAATGATTAAAACAAAAAATCGAATTCATGGGCTACCTCTGAAGAAAGCAAGGGAGCAATCTCATGATTTTAAAAACAAGTATGTAATGGGCTTAGTTGTTCAGTCATGTCCGACTCTTTTGGACCCCATAGACCACCACTCTTGGACCACCAGGTTCCTCTGTCTATGGGATTTCCCAGGCAAGAATATTGGAGTGGATTGACATTTCCTTCCCCAACGGGGATCTTCCCAATCCAGGAATTGAACCTGGGTCTCCTGCATTGCAGGTAGATTCTTTACCAACTGAGCTACATGGGAATCCCACAAACAAGTAAACAGATGTTTAAAAAAATCAAGCATTTATCTTGCCTTCCCTTTATAAACTGTATCTTCAGGATAACCAAAGAACTGATGAGGGAAAAGTTTTTCTCTTTATAGAAGCACTGCAATTACTGGGGCTTCCCAGGTGGCGCAGTGATAAAGAACCCGCCTGCCAATGCAGGGGTCATGAGTTTGATCCCTGGTCCAGGAAGATCCCACATGCCATGGGGCAACTAAGCCTGTGAGCCACAACTACTGAGCCCGCACTTCCTAGAGCCCATGCTCTGCAGCAAGAGAAGCCAATGCAATGAGAAGCCCATGTACTGCAACTAGAAAGTAGCCCCTGCTCACTACAACTGGAGAAAGCCTGAACAGCAACGAAGACCCAGTGCAGCCAAAAATAAAAGAAAAAGTAAAAAAAAAAAAACCATATATATATATATATATATATATATATATATATATGTGTATGTAAAACAATGGGGGGATTTGAATATTCATTAGATATTTGGTAATATAAAGTAATCAGTGTTAATTTTTTTGTTGTGATAATGATACTGCAGCTGTCTTTTTAAAAAGATTCCCTATCTAGAGGTACTTGCCGACATATTTAAAACAAAATGATGCTGGGAGTTATTCAAAATAATCTAGAAGAAGGAGTGGGTAACATTATCATTGAAACAAGACTGTCTATGAGTGAAGAACTATTGGAAGCTGGGTGACAGGTCATGGTGGGGCTGATCCTCAAACCATTCTCTCTTTGGCTTAGTTTTGAATTTTGCATAATAAAAAGTTAAAAGTAAATAAGATTGAAAGATTATTTTTAATTATAAAAATAGTACATGCTTTCTTGAAAAATATTAATAAAGGAGAATAGAAAGTGAAAGGTAAAATCCCCTTAACGCTTGACACTTGATCTCAGCAGTAATCACTACAAATGGTTCAGTAGATTTTTTTTTTTTTAATGTATTTTTTATTTATTTATTTGACTGCACTGGGTCTTAGCAGTGGCACATGGGATCTTCAGTTGTGGTCCATGAGTTCTTAGTTGCAGCTTGTGGGATCTAGTTCCCTGCCCAGGGATTGAACCCAGGCCCCCTGCATGGGGAGTGTGGAGTCTTAGCCACTGGACCACCAGGTAAGTTCTGCGGTAAGGTTTTGTGTTACTGCTCAGACACTGTCACTAGGCTACTCTAAGGGGAGGATATATTCCCCCAACTCTGGATGCTCAGGCTTAGTCATGGGACTCACTGGACCAAAGATCAGAGACTCTTTAAGAGCCAGAACATGGTTCTCTTGTCTGTCACCACATTCCATGAAGTTCAATCCCAGAGTGAAGACAACAGAGCCATAACCTGCCCACGACACCCTGTGTACATGACAAGTAAACCATCATCGTGGCAGACACTGAGATTTTTAGTCATTTATCACTGGGACACACCCCTCACCTGTCTTGAAGAATACCATATCCTTCTGAGTCTTTTCGCTGTACATCAATAAAACAGTTTTCCTCCAAATATATATATTATTATATTCAATTTGCTTTTTTTTAATTCAATGTATTGTGGGCATTTGAGTCTACTCTAAAATAAAACCAATCTGAGTTTGCAAAGGCCCCCCCAAATAATTTCCTGAAGCCAGAAATATCTGTTTCTTTAAAATATGGGACAGTGGAGAAAGTTCTCCAACAAAAACTCATGCAGGAAGTAAGCTGAGTGGGTCAGGGTGTGAATTCCAACATTACCGCCTTTCTTGTTACCAGAGGATAATTGGCAGTGGATTTGCACGATTCCGAGGGTTTTCCTGCCCAAGGAAGGAAGGAAATCTCCGAGGTTATTGAAGGGTCTGTCTTTCTCTTTGTAATCTCGTAGGCGCTGCCTGTGGTTAGAAGCAAAATCCTGGATTTCCTCTACAGCTTGGAGTCAGAGGGCTGTTACTGCAATTCTGACTATAGCTGAAGTGTGGGGAAAATTGAGCTTTTAGTTTTTCAATTATATTATCAAACTTGAAGTCAAACTGGCCTCCTGGGCTCCCTCTGTCTGATCATGGCACCCCCATGCTGCCAGGTCCAGACATTGGAAACCATCTCTCACTCTCCAAACCCCTAGCATATGAGCTCCAAGGGGGCAAAGATCTTCCTCTGTTTTGTTCACTGCCATGTCCTGTCTGTAACACTGCCTGACACATAGTAGATACTCAATAAATAAGTCAGGAGTGAATCAGTCTAGGCAGTTGCCAAGTCCTGTGACTTCTCCCTCGATAATTTAGCTCTGATCTATAATCCTCTGTTAAAGAGAGTCACCATTTCTTGACAATGTTCCCATTGAGATGTGGGGTCTATGTCCCCAACTCTTGACGCTGGGTGGATTCTGTGATTATCTGAACCTACAGAATATGGCAGAAGTGAGTGAGTGCCACTCTCCAGGCCCAAAATTTGAGAGACGAGCAAGTTCTACTTCCTGTCTCTCCAAACTCTCACACTTCCAGCCCTGGGCAGCTGGGCAGGTTCTGAGAGACAACATGCAGAGACAGAAAGGACCAAGACCAGCTTTCCAGCCAAGGACTGGACACAAGAGTGATGCTCTCTTGGACTCTCCAGACCATCTCAACCTACCAGCTGAACACCACTGAGGGACTCTAGTTGCATGTTTTGTTGAACAGAAGAATCATTCAGCTGAACCTGGGGCTGATCCACACAGCTGCAGCTGAATCCAAGTTCTCAATCTCCATGATGAAGAGGTAATAAAATTGTTGTCATTCGAAGCCATTAAGTTTTGGGGTGATTTGTTAATGCTGCAATAAATTACCAAACACTACCCTGCTTGGGACCTTATAACTTCTTACCTGGAGAACTGACTCCTACATTTAGCCCCCGGCCATTCCAGCCATGCTCTACACTGCTCAGTTTCTTTTCTTGAAAAAGTTGTGGGAGTCCTGTTTAGGGAAAAAAAAAATGTATTTTCAAGGGAATACAGCTTGATCTCTTTAACTGGGTCCATCTGGCCTTCCAAGATTGCTCTTTAAAAAAAAAAAAATATATATATATATATATATATATATATATTTTTTTTTTTTTTTTGACTGTGCCAGGTGTTAGTTGCAGCACGTGGGATCTTTGATCTTTGTGACATGCGGGATGTTTCGTTCCAACATGCAGAATTTTTAGTTGTGGCATGCAAACTCTTAGTTGTGGCATGTGGGATCTAGTTCCCTGGCCAGGGATGGAACATGGGCCCCTTGCATTGGGGGCACAGAGTCTTAGCCACTGAGCCACGAGGGAAGTTGCTAAGATCACTCTTTGAACTCAGCTTTCCAAGTTCTCCTATTTTCTCCTATGTTCCAGCCAAGTTTAATCTTTGGTTCACTCCTTTGGCACCTTACAATTTTTATTTTGTTCATAAAGTTCCTCCTTTTGGAATGCCCTTCATCTTATCTGCGTATGTCCATGTCCTGCTTGCCTTCTAAAGACATCTGAGAATGTCAATTTCCCTCATGGAAATAAACCCTCTCTCCTGAATTTCCACATCATTTGATCTGAGATTCTCATAAAATGTACCCTTTTCTGCCTTGTTAACATTATACTTTAAAACTGTGTTTTTAGGACTTATAGGGTGGTCCAAAGCAGGGGACATGGGTTTGATCCCTGAACAGGAAAGTTCCACATGCTGTGCTGTGTGGCAAAAAAACAAAACAAAACAAAAACAAAACCATGTCTCTAACTTCCTAACAGACCAGGGAATCCTAGAAGGTGGGGTTCACATCTTATTTACTTATTACCAAAACTAGCAAAGAACCCAGATCTTGGTAGGTCCTTAATAAATATTTGCTGGACTGACAGCAGGATAAACAGGGCGAACGGGTCAGACAAATTTGCTGGAACTACGCTGCCAGGCCTTGGGGACTCTCTCCACTTCTCAGCTCTGTTTTCTTCTGTCTTGGTTTCTTTCAGAGGCAGGCTCTGCCAGGTGGTAGCACAGATGGTCTCTTGCAGCTTTTCGCTTACACTCTACCAGTTTAGCACCACCCCCCACCCCACCCTGGTCAAAAAGGGTGCTTCTTTTTTCCCAATAGTTTCAGAAAAAGTCTAAGAATGAGGACTCACTAGACACACAGGAGGCCTTTCCCTGAGCCAATCACTCTGACTCTAGTGAAGGAATGGACTTTACTGAGTGTCTAGTCCTGAGTTTTCAGGGGACGCATGGGCTTCCCAGGTGGCTCAGTGGTGAAGAATCTGCCTGCCAATGCAGGAGATGCAGGTTCGATTCCTGGTCAGGAAGATTCCCTGAAGAAGAAAATGGCAACCTGCTCCAGTATCCTTGCCTGGGGAAATCCCATGGACCAAGGAGCCTGGCCGGCTACAGTCCATGGGGCCGCAAAGAGTCAGACAGGACTCTGTGACTAAACAACAAGGGAGCTGGAGCTGGTGGTGGAGGGAATTGTCCCAATGGAAAAAGATGGGCTGTTAACCAGGAGTGTGGAATGGAGGTTGGATAGGAAACATCACAGATTCCACCCCACTCATCCTGGGAGGAGAGACCGAGCTCTACAGAAAAACACTGCTTTTCCTCAAGCTTAGTGTTAGGTACCTGCTCTTTACTGGCCCCTTTAAAGAGAACTGTGCCGGGAATTCCCTGGTGGTCCAGTGGTTAAGAATCCAACGATCCCTGGTCAGGGAACTAAGATCCTCCATGCCACAGGGTATGGGGTCCTGGGTTCACTGGATCCACTCGCTGCAACTAGGGAGCCCACATGCCACAACAGAAGATCCTGTGTGTTGCAACTAAGACCCGACACAGACAAATAAATTTTTTTTTTTAAAGATATGCCTGACTATATGAAAAAGCAAAGTCCCTGGCAGTCCAGTGTTAGGACTCTCTGCCTCCACTGCCAGGGAACTGGTTTGAATCCTGGTCAGGGAACTAAGATCCTGCAAGCTGTGTGGTGTGGCAAATAAATAAATAGATTTATGCCATCCAGGTATCCAAACAGGGTATCCAGGGCCCATGATAGCTCTGCCCTTCCCTCATCTCTGCTCTTTATCCAAACCACCTTTCATTTGTCTCTGATTTGCCCTTTCTTACTGATGTCCTCTTTCCTGGCTCACTATCCCCCTTAGCATCCATGTGCATAAAATATAAGAGCTGTTTAATGCCACTTCCCTGCCCAACCCTACCTGTACCACCACCACGTATTTATATCCTTAGTCTGCTATTGGCCATCAGACAGAAAAGCCAATCTGAGCAACAGGAAGACAGAGCCCTGATGATACAGCTTGGGCTCCTGAAGCCAGCCATACCTGAAGCTAGCGCTGCTGTGGGTTGAATGGTGTCCTCCAAAATGAAATGCTGAAGTCCCAACCCATGGCATCTGTGAATGTGACTGTATTTGGACACAGGGTCTTTGCAGATACAATCAAGTTCAGATGAGGTTGTACAGGCATCTGTATCAGAAGGTGGGAGCCTTATAAGAAGAAGATAAGAGACACAGAGGCAGACACGTAGGGAGGGTGGCATATGATGATGGAGCAGAGATGGGAGAGATGTGTCTCCAAGCCAAGGACTGCTGGCGACACCCAAAGTTGAGAAAAGCATGGGAAAGATCTCCCCTGGAGATTCCAGAGAGGAAGAAAGCTTCCAGAAGGAACTACCTTGCTGATAACTTGACTTCAGACTTCTAACCTCCAGCACAGTGAGGGAATGTCTCTCTGGTATTATGCCACCCACTTTGTGATGATTTCTTAGGGCAGATGAGAAGGAAAGTTATGCTATTCCTGTATTTCTCCTTTACTCTCACAATTCTGCCAAACTCATGATACTTCTATATTTAATACATAATTTTCCTTATTCATTTTTGGCTGTGCTGGATCTTCATTGCTGCTTGGGCCTTTTCTGTAGTTGCAATGAGCAGGGGCTGCTCGCTAGTTGCAGGGCTCTGGTTTCTCATTGTGGTGGTTTCTCTTGTTGCAGAGCGTGGGCTCCAGGCACTCAGGCTTCAGTAGTTGCTGTGTGTGGGTTCAGTAGTTGTGGTTCTGGGCTCTAGAGCACAGACTCATTAGTGGCGGCACACAGGCTTAGCTGCCCTTCAGCATGTGGGCTCCTCCTGGACCAGGGATGGAACCCATGTTTCCTGCATCAGCAGGCAGACTGAGCCTGCTGCTCAGTAGTACTGCTGCTCAGTACTACTGAGCTACCAGGGAAGCCTTCTTGATACTTCTGACCCAGATGGGTGAGGGTTCCCCAACACCAAACCACCATCTGAGCCCAACTGGGTGTCCCACAACTCAGTTCTGACACTGTCTACCTGGAGCAAGCATCAGATTCCATAGACTAAAGGCTCAATCCTCTAAGACTGTCCTCACCCCGACTTCTGATACCAATTTCAAGTCCAGACTGTCACCTGAGCTTCTAACCAACTGGCTATAGGCCAGAGGTTCCAATGCCTCCCTCCTCAAGTTGGATTCATTGGCTACAAAGGCTCACAGAACTCAATATTTTACTCAGTGGATCACTGGTTTATTATAAAAAGACACAACTCAGGAACAACCAGATGCAAGAGATGCAGAGGGCAAAAGGGTAAAAGGCTCAGAGCTCCCATGTCCTTTCTAAGCAGCCACACTAACAGAACCTTCGCATGATAACCAACCCAAAAGCTGGGGCTTTATGGCGGCTTCACGACGCAAGCACGAGTGATTACATCACAAGTCACTGTGATCCTTGAATGCAATCTCTGATCCTCTCCCCTCCTTGGAGACCAAGAGTGGGACTGTAAGTTCCAACCTTCTAGTCACACAGTTGGTTCCCCCGGCAACTAGCCTCATCCTCAGATGACTTGGGAGTTTTCCAAAAGTCACCTCATTAATGTAACAAGACACCCTTGATGGCTCTCATCACTTAGGAAATTCCAAGGGTTTTAGGAGCTCTGTGCCAGGAACTGGGATGGAGACCAAACATATACTTCTTATTATAAATCACAATATCACAGTAGCCCTAGGAAACTAATATGCTTTCTCATTTTTGTCCTGTTTTGTGAGCCAATGAATTCCCTGGTTGCTTAAGCAAAACTGTTGCTGCTACTGCTGCTGCTAAGTCGCTTCAGTTGTGTCTGACTCTGTGCGACCCCATAGACGGCAGCCCACCAGGCTCCACCATCCCTGGGATTCTCCAGGCAAGAATACTGGAGTGGTTGCCATTTCCTTCTCCAGTGCATGAAAGGGAAAAGTGAAAGTGAAGTCGCTCAGTCGTGTCCGACTCTCAGCGACCCCATGGACTGCAGCCCACCAGGCTCCTCCGTCCATGGGATTTTCCAGGCAAGAGTACTGGAGTGAGGTGCCATTGCCTTCTCCGAGCAAAACTGTTACTTACAGCTAAAGTCCTGAATAACACGTGTTACCTATTCTATCTACTAAGGATGCCAAGGTAAATTAGACCCTGTTCTTAAAAAAAAAAAAAAAGCTTTTTAATGTTACTTTTGCATCATTCAATCTCACTCCCCATGTTTAATAGAAAGTATATAATAAAGGGTTTTTTATTTTGTTTTGTTTTTTGTTTGTTGTTATTTTTAAACCAAGAATTGATTAGCTAATTCACTCAATTCATTCAGCAAATATTGCATGCTCATCAACTATGGAAAGCACAGTTTAGTGGTAAATCCATCGAACTATGCCCAACATTGCTTTTTTTTTTCTTTCCTCCCCCTCTCCCAACCACCAATCTGTTCTCTGCATAGTTCAGGGTCTGATCAAAAATGCTAATGGCTTCTCATCCCATCCAAGACAAGGGCCAGACTCCTTCGCCAGGCACTCAAGGTGCCAGCCTGTATTCCCATCAGCTCCTACTGTATTTGGCTCCCTCTTCTCCTCTACCTCCTTGGCCCCAGCCAATCAAATTACTGGTTATTCCACAAGGACATCTTATGCTTTCCACAGTTGTTACATTCACTCATAGTGACTCTGTCTATAGAAAGTCCTTTCCTCTACTTCAAAGTCCTACCCATTATATTGGTTTCTAGGGCTGTCATAATAAATTACTGCAAATGGGGTGGCTTAAACTGACAGAAGTTTCTTCTCTCCATTTCTGGAGGCTACACGTCTGACATAAGGGCAGCACAGTCTGGCTCCCTCTGAAGGCTCTAGGGGAGGATGCTTCCTTGCTTCTTCCTAGCTTCTGGTGGCTGCAATCATCATCGGCACTCCTTGGCTTGTAGGCCCATCACTCCAACCTCTGCCTCTGCTGTCACACAGCATCACTATGGGTGATGTTTTTCTTCATTTTCCAGGAAGGCAATTAAGAATAAGCAGCAGATCATTTGATCCCCAGTAGGTGGAAGAGACCAGGTAGATAGACGTACAATAAAACATAACTGGTTACCAAGTGAGCTGGACTCATTAGTATGCAAAGCAGGAAGCAACCTTGTTCCATACCATTCTCTTTCAGGAATTAACAAACAATTTCGTCATAAGAGATTTAAAAGCTGAGATCAAATCTTTTACCGAAACTCCAATCTCCCACGGTGCCACTTTCTGACCAAGGTAATATACTACCTGGCTGATCACTTAGGACCAGTTTCTGCATCCAATCTCTTTCTGCTGGGGGCAGAAGACCCACTTACATGGAATATGGCTTTACTGAGATATAGTTGGTTTATAATAACCTATACATTCTTACACAAAGTGTACTACTGATAAGTTTTGACTTTAGAAGAGGCTCACTGAACCAAGAATCAAGAAAATAAATAGCCCATCATTCCCAAAAGTTTCCTCTGGGCCTTCAGTGATCCTCTCTCTTGTCCCTCCCCTACCTCCATGGGCACCATTCATCTGCTTTCTGGCACTAGAGATAAACTTGCCTTTCCCTGGAGAAGGGAAAGGCTACCCACTCCAGTATTCTGGCCTGGAGAATTCCATGGACTGTATAGCCCACGGAATTGCAAAGAGTCAGACACGACTGAGTGACTTTCACTTCACTTCACTTCTTAGAATTTTATATAAATGGCATCACACTGTATGTACTCTTTCTTTTTGGTTGGGCCACTCTCAACCAGCATCATTCTTTTTAGGTTCATCACAGAGTTCCTCTTCCAGAGGACTGAAGCCTGGCCTCGTTCCACAGGTGCACAGGGCCCGTAGGAAAGGCCACTCACCCATGTCCTGAAACAGAACCCGAGGATGGCCTGATCCCAAGAATCCACCTCAAGTAGCTCTGCCTTCATTTTCCAGGTGTGGCAGGTTCCAGGGTGAGGCCACTCCAGGGGGACACAGGCCAGGCCCCCTGGACTTGAGAAAGGGAAGGGCACCCCATCCTGATGATTCTGGGGAAACCTGTCCAATTTTGTTGTGAACACTTCTGCTCCCCCTGCACAGTCTCCAGTGGCTGATGCTCGGAAAGTCCCCTGTTAGGTTTGGGGGCATGACTTCAGTGAGTTCTGCACAGATGCTCTGGAGCCCTTCTGGAGAATATGTGGGCCTCTCACATCCTCTGTTCTCAACGTGGGGGCCTCAGAGCAAACAGAGACAACAGAAAAAATTACATATTAACATCGGTGCAATCACAGGTTGTCAGAGGACACCATGCACAGAAATGCCCCCATAAGAGTACTGACCCTAGCTAGTTCAGGTGCCTATCACAGGACTGATTTCTAGGAGCCCAGATTCCTCCGTCATCCCATGCATAGAAAAGCACCAAAAGCATTAATTTGGTGTCTGCTTTTCTTTAATTAACAGTAATCTTTTGATGTTCCAACTACTTGGGGTTTTGCTGCAAAAACTCCTCTATATCCTGGCACCCCACACCTTGCCTCTCCGGAGCAGTCCCTCACAGCTATCTGAGAGACTGACTCCTTGGCTTAAGTTCTCAGGAAGTCTGCTGAGTAAAACATACTTCTCAGCTTTTAGGCTGTACTTTTCTTTTTTTCAGTTGACACAACTCAGGAACAGCCAGATGGAAAGGATGCAGAAGGCAAGGTGTGTGGGAAGAGGGTGGAGCTTCTGCACCACCCCACCCAGGCATCGGTGTCCCAGGCCCTCCATGCGTTCACCAACCCGAAAACCCCTCCTCTGGGGTTTTTGGAGGCCTCATTGCAGAAGTTCAGTTGATTAAATCACCAGCTACTGGTGATGGATTCACCAGTTCCTCTGGAGAATGAAATGGCAAACCACTCCAGTATTCTTGCCTGGAAAATTCCACGGGCAGAGGAGTCTAGCGGGCTGCAGGCCATGGGGTCACAAAGAGTTGGACATGACTTAGCAACTAAACAACAATAACCCTTCTCCGGAGGTCAGGGATGGGGGAAGGTGAGGGGGACTGAATGGTCTAACTCTCTAATCACATGGTTGGCTCTCCCAGCAACCAGTCCCAGTCATAGGAGTTTTCCAAGAGTATCCTCACTAACCTAACGAAAGATACCATATCAAGCTATTTCCAGGCAATTCCAAGGGTTTTCGGAGCTCCGTGCCAGAAATGGGGTCAAAGATCAAATACATATTTTTTATTATGAGTCACAACATCACAGTCTCCAACTCTGAGGCTGAAAATTGAATTTGTAACCTGAGTATCCCACACGTCATCAGCTTATGAGGTCACTCTGTCACAATCATAGTAGCCAGGGCCCCAGCTGCATTGACCGCACACTTTTACCAGGATCCTCTGCAAGTTTTCTAGAACTCTAGATGAAATGCCCACCAGACATCTGTCCTGATTCCACTTTCACCATCAGCCCTGAGATCCTGAGTGACTCCACCACTCTTCTCTCCCCAAGGACCCCCTCCTCCACCTACAACCTGACTCCTCTGGCCTTGGGGAGCCCTCTGAGCCAGTATGGCTCACCCCAGCAGGGCACAGACCCCTTCTGCAAATGCCCCCAGCAACGCTGAGCCTGACTTATTTCATATTTAATACAGGAAACTTGGAGGAAACAGAGAAGATAGCATGGAGGGTCTTCACAGAGGTTCCCTTCTTAGAGTTGTCAATTTATCAAATAAAAATCTAGGTTGCCCAGTTTAAACTGAATTTCAGACAAACCATTTTTTAGTGTTACTACGTTTTGGGCAATATTAGGAACCATGCAACAGTCGGAACATATTTATGCTAAAATATTATTTGTTGTCTATCTGAAATGTAAATTTAAGTGGGCATCCAGCCTTTTTTTTTTTGGCGTCCAGCATCTTATCTGGAGACCCCACCCCCTTCTGATGCCTTTCAGTTGCCCTTGACATGTTACCTCCCACAGTGTGGATATCCTAAATAAACCCTCCTTTCCAGGGAGTCCCGGAGTCCAGGCTTTTCCTTCCTTGAGGCTTAAAGCAATAGAAGCAGTTTTCTCCTAGGAGAGTCGAGAGTTCCTTCCAAGTCCCGATTTTAGGTCCCAGGATGACTGATCAGAACAACCACTCCTGGCAAGGGAAACCCCACCCACTCCCAGAAGAATGCGCTCTTGCCCTTTGGCCCCCAAAGGGCATCAGAACAATATTCTGGAATCAGGACATTTCCTAAGGTCTTAGGTTGCGTGGCTGTTCTAGAATAACCCGGCCTGGAAGGATATCTGTGGGAGAGTTCAGATTGCCTGAGGCCTGGACAGGCCATCTAGCTGCCTTTAGGGGCCTCAGTCAGCCTTCAGTGAAGATAAGGCTTCAGGCCACTTTCCTGGATGTTCTGATAACAGCTCCCAGTCCTGGACAAGACACATCACACACTTTCCCAGAAGAAACAGTCATTCTGGAAACATCCGTGATGTGGCTCTGCCCATGGGAAGACATGCATTAACACTATCACACAGAGAAGTGAAGGGCTTCCCTCATGGCTCAGATAGTAAAGAATATGCCTGCAATGCAGGAGAGGTGCGTTTGATCCCTGGGCAGGGAAGATTCCCTGGAGGAGGAAATGGCAACCCACTCCAGTATTCTTGCCTGGGAAATCCAGGAACAGAGGAGCCTGGTGGGCTACAGCCCATGGGGTCTCAAAAGAGTCGGACACGACTGAGCCACTAAACAACAACAGAGAAGTGAACCTCTGCATCCAGAACAGAATAACTTGGCTACTTTACCTTTATAGCATTGAAAGCCTATTAAAAGTTTTCCCCTAAATCAAGGCCAAAATCCCAGCCTCAATTTAAACAAGAAGACAGCTTGTGTATTTTAAATGTTGGTTTTTCCTCCATAGAACCACCAAAGTTTCATAGAATCTAGGAGTCCAGTCTTAGCCAAGACCTCACCAGCTCCCCCAGCTCCCTACATACCACTAGTGACTCACTCAACAGATAGATTTAAAAAAAACTTTGAATGCCTTGCTAGGTTTTTTTTATTTTTTTTTGGTTCAAAAATACAGTGATGCTTCAATTACGTAGCTCTGCTGGCACCAAATTCTTAAAAAAACCAATGAGTTTTCCAGATAACTGAAGCTTATCTTTCCAAAAGTCAGTACTTTGTTGACTTTAGGTGTTTTGATTGGAATCTGTCAAAAATGTCACAGCACAGTTCTATGTCTGCTTTTTTTAGTTTTCCGTCTCCTTTGTCCTCGGGCTACCAGATGGTTTAACACTGTTGCTAACACAGTCTGACTGCAGCGGCTCCCTCCCCGGTCTTGACTCGCTGTTGAGGAGGATGTGCTAAAAAAGAGTGAATAGAATTTCTGGATCTAAAGACTCTTATTCTTACAAATAGAGCTCTTGTCTCTCTTGTCTCTTGACTTTGTGAAGGTTATTCCAGGGGCTGTGGGTGGGGGTGGGGGGTTTATTTTGCTTTGTGGATTAATTTTAGATTTTTATCATTCCAAAAGGTTAAGATTTCTTCCCTTCCGGATCAGTGAGGTGTTATTATCATGAAATCTGCAAGTTCCTTTAGGATGAGCTATAAAAGTTAGAGCTGTTGCTAAGGGAACCAGGCAAAGCTTGCTTAATGTATAAACCTGGTTATTATATTTAAAATTCAAGGAGCAGCCAGAGATTCCTAATGGGAGAGGAAAGACTCTGCCTTTGAAAAAGAAAGTGGAAAATCGCTTCTCTCTTGTGGGACAGGAAGGCTTCTGAAGCTCATCAATTGAAGCCTAGAGACAAGGCTTCTGTGACCCTTCTCTCTTTTGTGTTTCTAATGGGAGGAGAAAAGGAAAGCTGCTCTTCCCATAGGAAAGTGAGGAGAACACACAGGCAGCCCTCTCTTCCCTCGGAGCAGTTTGGCTGATGGAGGAGAGAAAAAGAGCACAGGAAGGTCACCACCTCCAGAGACTAAAGGGCAAGTCGGAGACAGAGACCCTGAAGCAAGAAGGTGAGGAAAGAGCTAAACATCTTTTCCCCCACAAAAGGAAATAGGTTTTTTAAAAAAATTAAAAATTTTTAATGGAAGGACAAAGACATGACACTGTTCCTTGACGCACGCTCTTTCTTTTCTAGATCGCTCTCCCAACCCCCACCCGCTTCTGCCTCCATCCTGGTCCCAGATCACGCGGGAGGCGGACCGAGTCAGGTCAGAGAATCTGAGATTTCAAGAGCTCGCCCATTCATCATACTCAGTTAACTGCCGCAGAAACTAAGAGCCACGGAGGTCCTCAGGGAGGAATGTGAGTTCAAACTCCTAACTCCAGAGGTTTTACCATCGCCTCAGCTACGGCTGGAATATCCCTGGAAAATTAGGGAATTTTCTCACTTAACAGCTCCCTGAGAGCTATAAAGACTAATGTTCCCAAAGTGTGTTCAGAGAACACTAGCCCAAGAGATACTCTGGCAATTCCACATTTGGGTATCTACCCCAAAGAACTGAAAGCAGGACTCAAAAGAGATATTTGCACAGCCCTGTTCACAGCATCACCATTCACGACAGCCAAATGCTGTAAACCCCAGCGTCCATCGATGTATGAATGGAAAAACAAAAGCCAGTTAATATACACAACGGATTATTATTCATCTTGAAAGGGACATTGGCACCTCCCTGGTGGCCCTGTGGCTTAAGACTCTGAGCTCTGAATGCAAGGGGCCCAGGTTCGACCCCTGGTCAGGGAACTAGATCCCACATGCCACAATGAAGATCCTGTGAGGCACAGCCAAATAAACCAATTATTTTTTTTTTAAAAAAGGACAGAGATTCTGACACTTGCTACAACACAGATGAATCTTGGGGAACATCCGCCAAGTCAGTCACAAAAGGACTAAGCCAGTCACAAAAGGACAAATACTGTGTGCCTGCATTTATACGAGGTCTCTAGAGCGTCAAATTCACAGAGACAGAAAGGAGAGTGGTGGTTGCCAGGGGTTGGTGGGGGCTGGGGAATGGGGAGTTACTGGTTAATAGGTGCAGAGTTATTTGAGAGCAGATGGCAAGGTACTAGGATGGACAGTTGCACAGCAGTGTGAACCAACTTACTGCTACTGCATGGTAAATTTTGTGGTATGCATATTTCACCACCAAAACACACACACACACACAGACACACACACACACACACACACATATGAGATGCTCCACTAATGAGTGCTATCACTGAAGTCTGAATTCTGCCCCTTCCAGCCCCACTCACAGACAGCCTCAGCCCGGGCAAGTCAGTGCACATTCAATAAAAGACTCAGAGAAGTCCTAAATCAAAGACAGTTTAATTTGATTTAGTCAAGCGTTTCCTCAACTGAATACAGACCCTTTTTATTTTCCTGGAGCGCTATTAATAGCCCACATCTTTGGTGCACCCTCGGGAAATGCTGATAAAGAGCTTCGTGCCTCTCAAAGCACTTCTATCAATTCCTCACTGGATGCAGCCAGCAGCCTAAAGATAGTCTCTGACAGTGAGATCTCAGTAAGATTTATTAACTATTGGACAATCAATGAGCTTATTAATCGTCTCTGGTGCACTGATGAAGAAACTGGGGCCCAGAAAAGTCAAACCCTGGCTCAAGGCCTCACAGAGTTACTCTGCCAAGACAGTGGCAGAGTGAAGGCAGACGCATGCCCCGCTCCCCCTCATCCAGTTCTGTGGTCAGGAATGGGTCCTCCAACCCTGTGCTGATCTCCTGCTGTCCCTCCTTGGTGCCAGTGTATGAGCACATTCATCTTACAAATTCAGAGCCCCAGGGTTCCTGGACAGCAGGTGGGGACACCAAGGTGGGCAGAAGGACTCAGGGATTCAGGCTCTAACTCCTGACATCACAGGGTACCTAATGACCCCACAGGGTCCCAGCTTCCATCTCCCTTCTCTATTCCTTTCTCAAAAATAAGGCTGGGAGTGTTTAGAGGTGTCCCTAAAGCAATTCCTGATTTTCCCTGATATAAGACTCATCTGCCTGCGTGTGTGCTCAGTCACCCAGTCATGTCTGACTTTTTCTGACTCCAGGGACCGTAGTCCACCAGGCTCCTCTGTCCACAGGATTTCCCAGGCAAGAGTACTGGAGTGGGCTGCCACTTTCTTCTCCAGGGAATCTTCCCAACCTAGGGATCGAACCTGTGTCTCCTGCATTAGCAGGCAGATTCTTTACCACTTGTGCCCCCGGGCAGCCCTTGAAGACTCATCTGGGTGAGTAAGTGAAAGCCATGCAGTTGTGTCCAACTCTTTGCAACCCCATGTACTATACAGTCCATGGAATTCTCCAGGCCAGAATACTGGAGTGAGTAGCCAGCCAGTCCCTTCTCCAGGGGATCTTCCGAGCCCAGGGATCAAACCCAGGTCTCCTGGATTGCAGGCGAATTCTTTACCAGCTGAGCCACCAGGGAAGCCCTTGCAGACTCATCTAGGTACCACTAAAATACAGACTCAAATGAAATAAGTCAGACAGAGAAAGACAGGTATGATCTCACTTGTATATGTAATCAAAAACACAGCAAAACAAACACATAGGAAACAAAATCAGATTTAAGATTGCCAGAGGCAGGGACTAGGGGTGTGGGAATGGGGTGAAGGTAAAAACTTCCAGTTATAAGATACAGAAGTCCTGGGGATGTACTATGTAACATTATATTTAAAAATACTGTATTGGTATAGTCAAAAGCTGCTAAGAGAATAGATCCTGAAAGTTTTCATCAAAAGGAAAAAATTTTTGTAATTACACATGGTGATAGATGGTAACTAACTTCACTGTGGTATCACAAGTGTATATATATATCAAGTCATTACGCTGTACACCTTGAACTTACACAGTGTGGTATGTTAATTATATCTCAATAAATCTGAAAAAAAGTGCGTCAGTATCCTCATCTATTAAAAAGACAAGTAAATATAAAATAAAACAGAGGTGTCCAGGCTCCCTCCCTGGGAGATTCTAACTCAGTAGGTCTTGAGTCTCTCTGACCTTCACACTAAAAGGGACCTTAACAGAACATCCACTGGTCTAGGTCCCCTGTTCCACAGATACTGTAGCTGAGACTCAACAGATTGTCCAAGTTCACACAGCTACATTTCTAACCATTTAAAAACAGACACAAAAGCAAAATCCTCCAGGAAAGACGTCCCTCGGTTTGTTTTTAAATCAAAATGGATCATCTGTGCAAACCTGACCATCCATCCTTTCCTGCCCAGTGGAGACCACCCTTCTCTGCTTCCTTTGGAGAGGTCCAGCCACTAGGAAATGGTCCTGGCCACCAGCTCCCTGTGACAGACCCAACTCCGCCCGAAGCCTTGACCCAAGTTGCTTTCTGAGCAGTGTGTGCTGTGTGTCAGTAGCTCAGTCGTGTCCGACTCTGCAACCCCATGGACTGCAGCCTGCCAGGCTCCTCTGTCCATGGAATTCTCCAGGCATGGAGACCAAATGGTGTTTGGCTCTGCTCCCTCAACCCACTTCCGTGTGAGCACACCACTATCTCAGGCTTGAGCTATGCTGTGAGAGGGAGCTGGCAGCCACCGGGCTCTCCCTCCCTGGGAGCCCCCACTTCCCTCCTGCCCCACCCCAGTCCACCCCACCCCCACCCACCACCTCTGTTGCAGAACCTGAGGCCCCCCCCACTTTGGTTGCGGGAGATGGATGAGCCGCGACCAGGCTGGGCACACACACAGCATTCCGGCGTCACTGGCAGGGCCTTGTCAGAGCAGATGGAAAAGTCAGAGGACACTCCATTCCCCAAATTCCTTTTCTGAGAGCTCTACCCTGTCCCAGCCTCCACAAGTTAGAGTCTTTTCAAAACGAGTTAAAACCCAGCTCCTCACCACCCACATAGACACCAATTTTCTTACTTCAGGTCCCAGGAGGAGGGTAACTAAGAGATGGAGAGATCACCGGGGATGCTGGGGAACACATCTGGCTTCGCTGGTGAAGGCCCCGCTCCCCGTCTAGAGGGCCTGGGGTCGTGGCGTCTCAGTGTGCAGGGGTCTTACCCACCTTGGCCTCACCCCAAAAGGGCCTCAATGTCCATGTGGTCCCATAGTCCTTGCCAGTCACAAGAGCGTGGCTTGGAGTCACAGACCCAACTTCAAACCCTGGCTTTCTGGCAGCGTGACGCTGAACCACTCTGGGACTATTTCCCCATCTGTAAAATGTGTATGATCGTATCTAGGTATCTACGTCACCAGGTAGTGGTGAGAGGCTGCAGGTCAAGCGCGGCTCACTGAGAACTGAACACTCAGTGAACAGCAGTGATAGTCATTTCCTGAGCTCTGGCAATACTGGTTCTCCTCTCCACTGTGCCCCTTTGCCCTAAAGGATGCCAGCAAGCACAGGATATGGGCATCCTTTATGCCGGACTGCAGCCATCATACAGCAAATAATGGCCATCTAGAAATCACTGATTCAGTTAAATAAAAATTTACCCCACACACAAACAAAAAAAAATAATAATAATGGATATGGTGGGGGTGGTGGGCTGGGTGGTGGGTTTTCATGTAAAATAAAAATAGGGGATATAAGAATACCTGAAATTTGACCCAAGAATGTGTAATTTGATCTGTTTTGCTAAACTGCTTTCGAGAAGGTTGCATCAATTTACACCTCCTCACACAACGTAGGAAAATGCCGATTTCGCTACCCTCTCCTCAACAATGCCTACAGCAACACTTTTTTTGTTTTTGGCCGGCATGCTGGATCTTAGTTCCCTGATCAGGGATGGAAGTGGTGCCTCTCGAAGCGGAAGCAAGGAGGCTTAGCCACTGGACTGCCAGGGAAGTTCCTATAGCGACATTATTTTAAGGCATCGTCAGATTGACAAACTGTCTCATGGTTGTCCTGATTGGCGAATCTGTGATTATAAGTGAGGTTGAAGTTTTTTTCATATTTATTGGACACTTGTATTTCTTATTTTCTGATTTTTCCTATTCATGTTCTTTGTTTCTTTTCCTAAGGCTTGTTTTTAATTATATTACAGTATTAACTTACAACTTATGCAGTAACTTATAAGTCATTTCCTATAAAAATATAAATGTCTAAATTTGTCTTTTATTGTATTGTTTCCATGTATTCGAAGTTTAACATTTTTTAGGTAGTAAAAGCCATCTTTTCTAGTTTCTGCTTTTGATATGACAATGAAGACATTATTTACCGCCAAGATTATATATTTGCTTAAATATATTTTATTCTAGCATTTTATTATTTTCTTTCCCCTATTTTACCTTTAGTCCCTCTAGAACAGTGCTGTTCAATATGGCAGTCACCAGTCACAAATAGCTATTTACATTTCAATTAAAATAAAAAATTCAGTTTCTCAATGCAGTAGCCCTATTTCAAGTGCTCAGTAGCCACATGTGGCCAGTGGCTCTCATGTTGAACAGTACAGATATAGGATATGTCCATCATCAAAGAAAATTCTGTTGGAGAGCACTGGTCTGTAATTTATTTTGTGAATGACGGGGAAAGGTAGGGAACCCAACTTTTTTTTCAAAATAGTTCAGATAGTTGTTACAGAAACATCTTTTGGATAATCCATTGGTTTTTTTTTTATCTTAATTTGACATGTCACGTTTAAAATATTTACAAGTCTGGGGACTTCCCTGGTGGTCCAGTAGTTAAGACTCTATGCTTCCAATGCAAGGGGTTTGGGTTTGATCCTTGGTCAGGGAACTAAGATTCCCACATGTTGCAAGGCTGGCCCAAAAGTAAAATTTAAAAAAATATGTTTATAAGTCTAGTAATATATACCTGGATCCATTTCTGTATTGCCTGTTGTATTCCTTATCTTTCTAACCCTCACCAGGACCACACAGTTCCTACCACTGTGATCTTATATTTCAATACTTAGTACAGTAATAGTTTTTTTCTTTCCTCATTATTCTTTTTTAAAAGATCCTGGCAATTCTCACACTTATTTTTTCCTATAAAATCATTTTTCAGTTTGGAGTTGAATTTATATCTATACAATAACTCAGCTCACGAACAGCCTTTATCTGGTCACGTTTTCTCAACTTCCTCGACTTCCCATCGAACTCGGTGTCACCATTGGCCTCAGCTGCTTGCCCTTCCACGGTGTGCCTATGCTCTGTGTCCTCCTTCTGGATCTCACTCCTCTGGTCCCCTGGGGACTTTGGTTTGCTCTCTCAACTCACAGGCATCCAGGGATGCCCCCAGGGTGGATGGAGGTGCTTCTTCTCCTTCTGTACTTTGTACACTCTTACCTTGGAACAACTAACTTATGATTTTACGTTTGTTTACAAGTCTGTCTTCTCACCATGGAAAACAATTTGAGGACAAAGACTATCACCTTTCAACTCTGAATTCCCACAACCTGGCACAGTACTTTGGCTTAAGGCTGAGCAGACATGTCTTGAGTCAAAGAGCATAACTCAAGTAACATTGGCAGAGTTGGTCATGACGTGCCATGGAAGACTGGATGGGCTTGGAGCTCACTGGGGCTGAGACAGAGGTGTACTGTGTTGGTTTAATCTGGCAGTGAGCGATAACTGCATTGGAGTCGGGAAGCAGCAAAAAGCCAGAAGACTAGTTAAGGGGCCATTATAAAGTTCAAGGCAGACAGAGGAAAGCGGTGAGTAAGGGTGGTGACTGGGGCTTGGAAAGAACGGGACATTGTAGCAGGATGACGCAGGGTCAGAACCGTCAGGAGACTGAGGGCAGACAGAGCTAAAACTAACAGGATCTTTCTGCAATTTAGTCTCGCTGGACTTTCAATACCCTTAAGTGTTTTGTGTCATTCATCGACATAATGAGATTTACTATAAAGTTGAAATGAATTATTATAATCTAACCAATGATTTTTCTAGCACTAGCTGAGTTGCCTCAGTCAAGAACCTTAACCTGGGACCTCCCTGGTGGTTCGGTGAATTAAGAATCCACCTTCCAAGGCAGGGGACACGGGTTCAATCCCTACTCTGGGAACTGAGTTCTTACATGCCACAGGGCAACTAAGCCTGTGTACCACAACAAAGACCCAGAGCAGCCAAAAAACCCCAAACAAACAAACACCTCCCTATAACTGTTTCCTTGCCTGTACAATAGATATTGTTATGGTACCTCCTTTAGAAGGCCATGGTGAGAATTACATGTGTTAATGCTTAACATGTGCTTAGTATGTATGTAAAAGTCACTCAGTCGTGTCCAACTCTTTGCAACCCCATGGACTATACAGTCCATGGAATTCTCTAGGCCAGAATACTGGAGTGGGTAGCCTTTCCCTTCTCTGGGGGATCTTCCCAACCCAGAGATTGAACCCAGGTCTCCTGCATTGCAGGCAGATTCTTTACCAGCTGAACCACCAAATGTGCTTAGAGCAACTGCTTAGTAATTATTGGCTATATAGAAGATGAGTACTTAATACATTTCCACACAGAGAAGCACCCGTTTATCCCTGCACTTAAGGTAGCTCCCTCCTTGTGACAAAAGCGACCAGTCACCCAATGACTCGTGAAAACTTACTTATATGGGGCAACTCCGCAAAGGCTTTTTGAAGAATAAAGTCTATTACGTGGATACAGGTATGCACTGGGGAAAGAAACTCTCCTCCCATTAAGTCAGGTTTGTTCAAGGCTATCATTACCTCTCTCCATCCATGGCTGTAACTGGTAACAACCAGTCTGTTTCCTCTGAGAGGCAGTGCACATGTAGCGAGGCCAAAAGTTCTTGGTGTGCATAGGGTGTGATTGGGCGGGAGGACCACATGGATGGAGAGTGAGGGGAGCTCACCCCAAGTGAGATGCACTCGTGTCCCAGGAGCAGGGCAGGATGCTGTATTTTCCCACGTGACTCCTATCATCCGTGGACACAACGTGAGTGGAGAGGGAGGAATCAGAGGTGGAAGCGATCTTGTTCTTCCTACCCACGGAGAAGGATGCAGGAGGAGTTTCGACACCCTGTGAGCCACAATCTGCTACTGCCTTCAGATTTTAAAATCACCAGGGTTCATGGAACTCCCTGGCCATCCAGTAGTTAAGACTCGAAGCTTTCACTGCTGAAGGGGTGGGGTGGGGTTTCAATCCCTGGATAGGGGACTAAGATCCCGCACACCATGTGGCACAGCCGAAAAAAAAAAAATCACATGGGTTCAGGTCAAAGGCATCTCATCCTTGACACTGCTCAGTGGACACCTTGACTCCTATGGACCACGTGCAGCTATTGGCTGTGTTGGCTTCATGCCACCCATTTTTACCATTCATTCTGCCATCGTGCCCATAGAGAGAGTGAGATGTGGGCTGATCATAGCTCTTATATCTTGAAAGGAGAAAGTGAACTATCCCAGGATGTCTGTTACAGATTTTACCGTCTCATTCATCGTAACAGTGAACACAGCATATGTAGCATTTATTATCATGATTCTTTCCTCTTTCCTAGAACAAGAGTGAGGGTTGACACTACCTTTATCAGAGCTTCTACTGGTCCTCCCTATGAATGGAGGTGAAAATGGCAACACCTAAAGCCTGGTCTGTCGAGCTCGCCTGGAGCTCTCTCTCCATCCATCCGCCCTCAGCCTCAGCCTCGTCCATCTCAGCCCTCCAGGATGGGACTCTGAGGGCTCTGGTGAGCGTTGCCGTGTGTGTGAGGGGTCATGCTAACAGTTAATGCCTTTGTGCTGGAACAAGGTCTCCACTGTGTCTCTCTGGGTGAAAACAAAAATCCCTGAGACACAGAGTTGACTTCCAGAAAAGGCTCCCGTGCTAAGTCAGCCAACAGACTCCAGAGCTAATCGGAACCAGATGTGAGCTCTTTCACTGAAATATATGGCAGGTCACAGATTATTTTTCGACAGCACCTATAATAACAATTAAAATCATAAAATGTGTTTTCCCTAGATATTTTTTCCTAGTCGGCCGAGCGATCTAGTCTGATACATTGGGCCTAAACTATGCCAGAACCAACATATTTGCTTTGTTAGAAATCTGCAGAATATGTCTGTCTGCGGAGGTGTGCTCTGGTCAAGCCAAGGACAGCTGCCAATATAGGAACAGTTTCCTAAAATATCCTGTGAACGCAGGAGTGATAAGCAGACTCCATGGGTTTGTGGCTGAGAGGTGGAGAGAGAAAAGTCTGGCTGAGAGGCACAGAATGATGGCCTTAAGCATTCATGTAATGTGGCGGATCCTTCCTGTGTCGAAAGACAGTCAGTCTACAAAGAGTTCAGTGACTGCTGACAACTTTCTCCATCCTGGTATCACTGCCAAAGTTCAAATGCTGGGCTCAAGTCGGCCTCCGGGAAGAACAACTAGCAAATTCCTGGGACTGTTCTTTCATATAAGGCCTCCTACCAAGACACATTCTGTTTTTGGAGACGCCATCAGGCCTTTCTAGGAGTTGATTCTCTGCCCTGAATAGCCCCCCACCCCCTACTTAGGTGCCACCAGTTTTTCCCACTTGGGTCCCAAGTTCACAGAAAGTGGCCTAGCTTCCAACTCGCAATGCCAGGGAGCAGGGGCATCATTCCTTTGTGATCACCCTCTGGCCTTGGCCCTTGTTCCTTCACTTGTTGGTACCCATTCCCATTCTCACACACGCCCTATTTCCCAACTCAAGACTCCAAGGCCCTCTAGTCAGTCTTTTTTCTGAGTTTTGTTGTTTTTACATCCACTATCGTCTTTGCTAAAGCTGAAGCTCCAATACTTTGGCCACCTGATGCAAAGAGTTGATTCATGGGAAAAGACCCTGATGCGGAGAAAGATTGAGGACATAAGGAGAAGGAGGCGGCAGAGGATGAGATGGTTAGACAGCATCACCAACTCAATGGACATGAATTTGAGCAAACTCCAGGAGATGGTAAAGGACAGGGGAGTCTGGTGTGCTGCAGTCCATGGGGTTGCAAAGAATCAGACACAACTTAGTGACTGAACAACAATTGTCCTTGCTGTCCAGTTTCCGTTCTCCCTGCTTCTCCATCCTCCATGCGGGGGGAAGCTCTCTCCCTACTCAGTTCTGAGTTCCACTGGGGTTGCTATCACCCCCTCTATCTCCATTGCGCACACCCCAGGCAAATTAGGTGTACATGCCCTGAGTTTGGTCAAGGGATAATGATGAATTTCAGTCAAGGTTCATGATCGGTGGAGGTTTTAGACTTCAGGTTCTTTCTTTTTAAAAATTAGTTTTTTAAATAATTTTAAAAATTAGTTTTTAATATCCATTCACATCATTTCAAAAAAAGTAAAGCACATAAAGGGAAGCAGTAATAAAATAGGAAACTATGAGTCTATCAATTTAAAAATGAATACATTAAAAAATTTGAGACAGCCCAGGGCATATACATAGTCTCAAATTACAAAGTCCTCATTCATGACAAAGGGGAAAAGAGAACTTTACAGGAGAGAATTCTGGCAGACACTACCTTAAAAAAAATGATCAAAGTTAATGTCATCAGTAAGGGGACAAGTCAAAATCATGTGCTACCTGATAGACTGCAGTGAAAATATATATCACTTCTATGATATGTCGCCCACGATTCATAACCTGAATATAAACAAGGAAACGTCAGACAAACCTGAACTGAAAGATATTCTGTAAGATTATTGGCCTGCATGATTACGAAGTCTATAAATACCAAATGTTGGCAAGGGTATGGCAGGGGACTCGGACTCCATCCCTGGTGAGAGAACTAAGGTCACATGTGCCATGGAGGCAACTAAGCCTCCGTGCCACAACCACTGAAGCCTGCATGTGCCAGAGCTCTGCAACAAGAGAGACCCGTGCACTGCAACTCAAGAGAAGCCCCCACATGCCGCAACTGGAGAACGCTTGCGGGCTGCCACAGAGATCCAGCATAGCCAAACAACAAATAAAGAACCACAAAACCTACCTCTCCACAGAAAAAGCCGGAGTCGTGGCATATTCTTATACACTCTGAGACAGCGGACACTGAAACTGGCCTGAGGAAATGGTTACAGTTAACGCAAGTATTCGGGTTGTGTTGACTTCACAGTTTGTTTAAAAACAATCGATGGATACCAGCTTTATATCTGCGCAATAAAGAGTTATTGTGCAATAATTTATATCTGTGCAATAATTTTAGTGTACTTTGCCAAAACAAACAACAATAAAAAAACAGCTGGCCTTAGGGATTCCCTGGTGGTCCAGTGGTTAAGATTCCACACTTTCAATGCAGGGGACGTGGTTTTGATCCCTGGTTGGGGAACTAAGATCCCACTTGCCATGGCCAGAAAAAACCAAAACAACTAGAACAACAACAAACATCAGTTGGCCTTAAAGATAAATATAAAACTCCATCTTTAGTGACAGAAAATTGTTCCCAGCTTTTAAATTATAGTCCCTTCTCTCACCCCACCTCAAAGTTTCGACAATATGAATGCCCACCCCCCACCGCCTTGCCTCAGTTATGTCTGTGTAGGGAATACATTTCATCTCCATATTTTCCAGGAATTAATCGTTTTGGAAATACCCTTTCATACCATAATAATAGCTTCTTGTATATTTTTGTTAAGCTGTTAGTAAATAAGATCCCATTTACTGGTATGAAATGCTGATGATAGTATTTAGAAAATTGGGTCTTGGTTGAAAAACGTGTTTTCTTTTTAGAAAACTGCAAACCAAAAAAAAAAAAATTAGTGGCTTAAAACCACATACTCTTTTTCTCTTATGGTTCTAGGAGTCAGAATGAACCATAGTGTCAATCAGGCTTTAATATCAGGGTTATGCCAGTTCTATAAATTGAATTGGGAAGCTTTCCATCTTCTACATTCTGTAACAGTTATTTTATTGCTTTTAATATGTGAGGCATTTAGAAAAACATTCTCACTGTAAAAAATTCAAACCATACAGAAAATGCAAAACTTCCCTCTGACTCTCCCTTAAATCCTAATCTGCTACCTAGAAGTGGTTGTGACCCCATGGAGTGTAGCCCACCAGGCTCCTCTGTCCATGGGATTCTCCAGGCAAGAATACTGGAGTGGGCTGCCATTCCCTTCTCCAGCGCATCTTTCCGACCCAGGGATCGAAGCCGGGTCCCCTGAATCGCAGGCAGATTCTTGACGGACTGACCCACCAGGAAAGCCCCACATTATCTTCTAGACCTTTTCATTTCCACATATACAGGTACCTCTGTATAATTTGGTACTTTTATTTTTACAGAAATTGGATTAAATTCTACATACTGAATTGCAAGGTTTTGTGGGTTTTTTGGTTCTATTTTTACTTTGCAAATGTATGTCTTAGAGAACTTACCACATCAATACACAGTTACTTATGTTTCCCTATTCAGTCAGTTCAGTCACTCAGTCGTGTCCGACTCTTTGCGACCCCATGAACGCAGCACACCAGGCCTCCCTGTCCATCACCTACTGCCGGAGTCTACCCAAACCCATGTCCATTGAGTTGGTGACATTCAATCATCTCATCCTCTGTCGTCCCCTTCTTCTCCTGCCCTCAATCTTTCCAGCATCAGGGTCTTTTCAAATGAGTCAGCTTATTTGGGGGAAAGAAAACTGTTAAAACACATGACCATTATTTCTCCTAATCTGTTGCTTTTGACTTTGTTTATATTATCTTTTTAGTCTACAATAAATATGTTATATATCTTAGTTCCCCAACCAGGGATCAAACCCTTGCCTCCTGCAGGGGAGGCGTGGAGTTGTAACCACTGGACCACGGGGGAAGTGCTCTTGGCCTATACTTTTAAACCGGTACGTGGAACCTCTTTTCTTTCTCCTTCAATGCCACTCCAATTTAAGTTAAGAGTTTGGGACTCAATAATTATTTGTCAGCAACTCCTCCTCCTCCTCTCTCCCCTCCTCATGGATAATCAGTAACCCTTTTGAGGAAAGACCAACTACCAGGGTCAGTGGTTCTCAACTAGGGAGGGGGTGCACAGCAGAGTTACTCAAGCAGCTTAAAAAAAATAGACTCCTGGGCTCTACCCTAGATTCCGCTGAATGAGAATCACCAGGGGTGGGGCCAGGAATTCTGAACCATTTAAGATCTCCCCAGGTGATACTGATGTGAGGCCAGGGTTGAGAATACCCAGGTTTTGAATCTTAACATATGACTTTCTCCTTAAAGAACAGTTAAACCACCCGAAGAGAATTCTGTCAGCCAATATGACTAATTCTAAAGGACAAATGACCCAGTTTCTTTGACAAATAAATGACATGAAAAACTGAGCAAGAGAGTGGAAAGTGTTATCAACGAAAAGACTCGAAACATGTCATCCAAATGCAATGCGTCGACCTTGTTCGGATCCCCAGTGTGAACAAACTGAAACGAGGCATTTTTGAGACAATTAAAGAAAATGAAACACAGATTATTTTACATTAAGGAGTTATTATTAGTTTTGTTGGATGTAATACTGTTATGATGGTTGTGTTAAAAAAAAGAACAAAGTCCTTAACTGTTAGAGATAAAAATACTGATTTATTTGGGGTGACATAATATATCTGAAATTTGCTTTTAAACGTTCCAGAAAAAAAATGGAGGGAATGATGAAGCAGGAATGGCAGAGTGTTGCCAACTGTTGGGACTGGGAGACGGGTACGAGGGGGTTTTTTGTACTATCTGCTCTCCCCTGGTATGTGTGAGAATTTCGATAAGACAAACACTTTGAAAGAATGACACCATCCATGAGGATTTGAAGACCTGGGCCCCTCCCAAGTCTGGTTTTCCTGACCCAGCCTCACCTGGGCCTTGTCAGCATCTCCCTTTGTGTGTGCCTGCTCAGTGGTGTCTGACTCTGTGACCCCATGGACTGTAGCTCACCTGGCTCCTCTGTCCATGGGATTCGCCATGCAAGAAGACTCGAGTGGGTTGCCATCTCCTCCTCCAGGGGATCTTCCCCACGGGGGATAGAACCCAGGTCTCCTGCATTGGTAGGAGGATTCTTTACCACTGCACCCCCTGGGAATCCCGAGCATCTCCCTTTGGTAATTGACTTTCTCTGGATGTACCTGATTGGAACAAGAAGCGTTATCCCACCTCTCCTCAGGGTTCCCTTACCTGTAGCTTCTGCCTTGTAGCAAAGTGGAAAACTAGATCCGAAGGGATGCTCTGACACTCCACAATTTCTATCATCAGCGCTGGAGCAGGAAGTTTCATCATCAGAGCTCCAGGGGGGCGGCTTCCCTCTCCCACCTTCAAACCTGGCCTATGTAGCCCTGAGGCAGGAAGAGCCCTGGATACAGCTGCATGGCTGAGCCCCAAACACCTCTCAGGGGATGGGGTGTGTGGCACCCAATCAAGCAAGAGAAATAAAAAGGCCAGGTTTTCTCACCAAAACCATCTGAGAAGAAGAGCCAGAACCATGGAGTCCAGCCTTAGTTTGAGAAGCACCTGGAAACAGATTTCTCTTTATTTTGTCATATAAAGTTATTCTTCAAACTTGGTTTTCTTGATTTTTACCTTAAGAGTTGTATGTGTGTGTCTTTAATAAAAACGATGAGAGGGAAAGGAGGCTGAGAGCACCACTACCCTCGCTCTAACTACCCTCACATGACTCAAACACCTTGACCAAAGTCCCACCAGATGCAGGCAAAGAACCTCTGAGGCAGTCAACCACCTCTCGAACTCGAGGGTCTCAAGTCCAACTTCCATTGTGTTGACCAAGACCACACAAGGGCAAAACCACTGCTCTGACCTCTCTCGCTTGGCCTCTTGGCTTTTCCTAGACTTGCCAGTTCCAGTCACCACAGCCCAGGTTCCTGATTCAGGCTGCTTCTGCCTTCCCCCGTCATGACGCTACCCTCATCTTTAAACTTCTTTTAAACTCAAATCCTTCTTCCTTCCAATTCTGCTCAGAGAAGATGGAAGGTGGAGGAGGGATGGAAGACAGCTGAACCTACACGTGTCTGCAGACAGGCTCACTGTTCCCTCAGTCCCTCTCCTCCTGTTCTGTTTTTTCTTTCCTTCCTGATGGGCTGTGAGGGGGTGCTGTTCTCTCTCAGCTGACTGATGTCACTGCATCTTTGGGCCAACTGCTATTTTATGCTTTTAGTCAATGGAGAGGCCGGCTTTGAAACCCCACCCCTTGGCAGCCACTACAGAGGGCAGGAGAAGTATCACATTGCTTGTGCCAGAATCAGGGAGCTGGCCAGGGGCATTTCTCTGCACAACCTGAAGTGTCTCCACAGAGTCTTCTTATCAGATTTAGCCTTGACATTCTGGAAGAGACAGCAAGTGACCAGTCCCTCCATACCCACTGGGTGTGTAAACCAGTGGTGGTGCTTAGGCCTGCAGGCTCTGGAGTCATGTTCCGGCTCCCCCACATGTTAGTGGTGGTGGGACCTTGGCCAGGTGATTCGGCCTCTCTGAGCCTCAAATTCTCTCATCTTAAAAGTGGCCTGGGGGCTTCCCTGGCAGTCCAGTGGCTAAGACTTCACACTCCCAATGCAGGGGGCCCAGGTTTGATCCCTGGTCAGAGAACTAGACCCCACATGTCACAACTAAGAGTTCACATGTCACAACTAAGACCTGGCGCAGCCAAATACATAAATAAATAATTAAAGAAAAAGTGGGCAGAGTAGTAGGACCCTGTCTTCAGCACCCAGCATGTTGTGGGTACACAGTAATTGTTTAATAGCATTGCTGTTGTTCAGTCACTCAGTCGTGTCTGACTTTTTGCAACCCCATGGACTGCAGCACACCAGGCTGCCTTGTCCTTTACTATCTCCCTGAGTTTGCTCAAACTCATGTCCATCAACTTGGTGATGCCATCCAACCATCTCATCCTCTGTTGTCCCCTTCTCCTCCTGCCTTCAATCAAGAGCCTTTTCCACTGAGTCACCTCTCTGCATCAGTCGGCTCTTAGTAGTATCTTACTGGTCCTTCTAGAACTTCTCTACTTCTTGATCTTATGGCGGAAGGAACTGGGATTTAAAGAAATTCAGAGCACTGAGTAGGGAGCTCTGGTAATTTAGGGCAGAGCCATGTGGGAGTCAGCTTCTGACATCCAGGCCCAGGCTCATCCTCACCAGCCAGCTGGACCACTCAGCTCCCTGGACAGGGGCTTTGCTTGGGGGACCCAAGGCTGCCCTAGATGCAGGGAACAGGAGCTGGGGGCCTCAGGTCAGATACCCCAGGAAGAGCGAGCCTGTCTGCAGCTGTGCACACATCAGATCACCACGGAAGCCAAGGAGAATAGACCGGTCAACACATCACATGCCCAAGACCTACCCCAGACCATTAGGTCAGAAGGTTCCAGGCCCAGACACCAGTAGCTTGTTTCTCGTGTGTAACAGGTCTGAGCTCCCAACTTGTGCTGGAGGCACAGGGCTGCACTGCTGGAAGAACCAGACTCTGTTATTTGGAGTGAATTAGAAGACAGAATCACCAAAACTGCATTTCCCCCAGTGTATTCTCTAAGGATGCTGCTGGACACCATGGGAGAGAGGCTGCCGCCTGCCCTCCTCACCCATGATGTCAGAGGTGCAGCTGCTTTCTATGAACACCCTCAAGCCTGCACGCCTGGTCTAACTTCTCTCCATCCGTCTTTGCTTTAGGACTGAGCCTCCACCTGTGGGTGACACTACCGCCTCTGACCTGTGATTCTGAAGCTCTGGGCTAAAGGTATAAACCTTGGAAATCTTTTTTTTTTTTGGCTGCGCTGCAGCAGCTTGTGGGATTGTAGTTCCCTGATCAGGGATTGAACCCGGGCCTTCAGCAGTGAGAGCGTGCAGTCCAAAACACTGGACCACCAGGGAATTCCCCTAAACCTTGGAAATCTGACTGCCTCAGGCTGGAGGTATAAAGTGAGGTCCAGACAGCAGCTTTAGGGGATCACCAGTGTTTATGTGGGTTTAGTAGACTCTCAGGGGTTGGCGTTCTGTGCTGCCATTTGGGGTCCCTGGGAAGGCAGGGGCAGCGTCTCCTGCTTGGGTCAGGCCATCTGCGGAGAGCGAAACTCCAGCATCTGGCAAAAGACGGGTCCTGGGAGCTGGGAAGCCATGTCTGCTGTCACTCCACACTTCTCTGAATTCCCGACAGCCTCAGGGGCTCATCTGCACCTGGCCAGCCTCACCTGGGCTGGAGGGCTGCAGGGAAGGAGGGGACTCTGGCAAGGGGAGAAAGGAGGCGAGTCAATAAAGGAGGCCCTCTGGGGGAAGGGAGGGGGAAGGGGAGGGTCAGACGATGAAGGAAGGGAAATGGCCCCTGCAGATCTCTTCCCCCACATTCCTCCTGGCATTTTTGTCGTTCCCCTGGTTATAGAACAATAGCAATTAGCAAATTCAGTAAAAAAAGAACCAGAAATGGAGATTGTTTGCGCATTTGGGGGCCAACACGCATTAGTGAAGGAATGTGAGCAGAACTATATATAACCCCTCTCTTGGCCCACCCACCTGTCCGGCGGGTGAGCGATGGTCTGTTTGTTCTGGGCTGGTATGTAGCTCACTTCACTCTGGGAGCCCACCATCTGGGTCCGAGCCTCGCTGCCAGTAGCTCTCGGTGACCATATATGGCAAAATGATATATGTGATAAAAAGAAGCCAAATTCTCCAGTTGCGTCAGCCCCCGGAGCATGCAGCCCGCCGGGCTCGAAACCCCTTCCAGCCCCGCTCCATGCCTCCCGCCCCCAACCCTTGCTCCGGCTCCGTGATTGGCTGGGGGCGGGGCCCTCTCCCTTAGAAGCCTTCCGCCCCCACGAAAGCGCAGACTGACTTCAAAGTTTGTTTCGGGGTGGGGAGGGTGATGATTTAGGAAGTTTGACCCTGGCCTTAAACCAGAGAGATTAGAAGTTGAGTGATAACATACTCTTTTCGGAAAAGCAGCCTGGTGTGGTACCGGTGTGTATGTGGGTAGCAGGGCGGAGAGGCACCCTCATTTCCAAGGATAAAATGAACCCACATTCGCCAGCACGCCTACAATTCCCTTGAACATCACTTAAGCCACCAGAACAAAAGTTCAGTCTAGATTGCTTAGCTGGGTGAAAAACATTTCTCTCTATCTCACTCTATGGCTATTGCTTGATATATATATTTATCATTTTCATCCATCTTTCTGCAGGGAGTTCCCACATGGGGCCTGGTAGCAGGCGGGATGCTGAAGGAAGGTGACCAGCACAGGCAAGGTCCTGGCTTCCAGGAGCTGCCCTGGGCAGAAAAGAGGCAGTGGCCATAGCTGTAGGGGCATCCAGCCCAGACCCAGGGGCTCTCAGAGGCTCCTGGGAGGAGGGGACACTGAGCAGAGCCTTAAAGGACAAGCAGTAGTTTGCCCAATAGTGGATGGGGATTGGGAACAGAAACCCTAGGCTGAGCAGAGAGAAGGGGCAAGGGCTGGGTGAGTTCCATGGGGAGTGGTGAGCTCTGAGGCTGAGAGGTGGGCAGGTGCCAGGGCAGTGGGGGTGGGGGTCTTTTCCAGGAGGTGCTAAAGAATCTCGACTTCTGCCTGACTCCCTACTCCTCCACATCTGAGCCTGGGACCCCCAGCATATGTACATTCCCCGGTGCCACGTGGGGCTTATACCCAATATCCAGTCGTGAACATGCTCTCTCTCTCTCTCTCTCTCACACACACACACACACACCCATGCTCATGCCCACCCAGAGCCAGGTCAGGTAAGCAAGGACATTTAACAAAAGGAAAGAGACAAAGAACAATGAAGGACAGACTGGAAGCAGGGAGAGCAGACAGGCCTGGCCCAAGGCACTCTGCCAGGAAGGGGCTCCTGGGAGTGGGAAATTCGTGGGCTGGGAAATGCGCGGGCGGGACAAGGGAGCTGCTGGTGGAGGGGAGGGGCGTCCTGGTCTGCTCCAGGAGCCCCTGGGGAAGGGCACAGGCCAGGATGAAGATGGCAGTCAGTAGAGGGGGTGGGGGCCTCCCAAGGACCAGCTGGTAGCCACTTGAGCTCAGGACGAGCGTCTCTGTGTGTCTACGGGGGTCAACAACTCCTCTCTGATTCCCACCTCCACCACCTGCTACTCCTGGACGGTGGGGATTGTGGCTCCCTTTCGCTGCACTGACCACAGAGCCTGGGCCACTGGCATACAGGACCTGCAGAGGTCCCTGAGTGAGTGCTCCTGTGTGGCCCGGCCAGGAAATATGGTCTGGGGGCCCTGTCTGGCTTTCTTCCCTCCAGCATGCACATCCCCATACATACACATTAGAAGCATACATATACACATCCCCATACATATACATTCCCCCGCTCACCACAACTAGAGATGTGTCCCTGGAGGTCCTGGGAGGCAGCATGAGAGCCTGTCCTGAAGGGATGAGGTCATCCTTGAACGTGCCTTCAGAGGCCTGTGTCCACTGAGCATTCAGAGGGGAGATGAGGTTTTAGGATGCAGTTCGCCACTGCTTCCACTAGGAAGCCCTCGATGACTCCCCAGGACTAGGCCAGGGACCCTCCTGCGTGCCCACTCAGACATCACAATGCAGTGGGATGCTCCCCGTGGAAGCAAGTGCCAAGTTCAACGTCTCTTACGACCTAGATGGGCAGTCTAGTCACTTCTGTTACACTCTGCTGGTCTATTAGGGTAACCTGGATAGAATATGGGAGGAGAGCGCACGGAGCACAAATACCAGGAGGTGGGGATCTTTAGGGGCCTTCTTAGAGGTTGGGCCATACTCACTAAATGTGGGGTCATTTGTTATACAACCATGGATAACTAATACAGCATTGGATGCCCTTGAAAGGGACATGGGCCCACAGAACCGGGCAAATAAGGTTGGGTCTCTAGATTAGATAGGATTTTTTTCAAAAGGAAAAAAAAATCATGTCAAAATGAAGTCTAAAGTCTGGAGAACTTCCCTGGTGGTCCAGTGGTTAAGAATCTGCCAGCCCCTGGTCCAGGAAGATCCCACATGCCGTGAAACTAAGCTCTCAAGCTGCAGCTATTGAAGCCTGCACACCTAAAGCCTGTGCTCTGCAACAAGAGAAGCCACTGCAATAAGAAGCCTGAGCACCACAACTAAAGAGTAACCCCCACTTGTTGCAACTACAGAAAGCTTGTGCACTGCAAAGAACGTCCAGTGCAGCCAAAAATAAATAAGTAAATAAATTTTAAAAATGAAGTCTAGAAAGAAATGTATTGGTTCACATAACAGAAAAGCCCAGAAATAGTGCTGGTTTCAGCAGGAACAGAAACTAAAATATCATGAGAAAGTACGTGACTAATTGCCAAGTGGGAGGCATGGACAAGTCAGAGGTGTTTAGAGGAGGAAAGGTCAGTGGTGGTGAGAGGATGGGCCATGGAGGTTCACTGCACTATTTTCTCCATTTTCGTATGCAGGTGCACACACATGCTTAATCATGTCCAACTCTTTGTGACCCCATGGACTGTAGCTCACCAGGCACCTCTGTACATGGGATTTCCCAGGCAAGAATACTGGAGTGGGCTGCCATTTCCTTCCCCAGGGGAATCTTCCCAACCCAGGGATCAAACTCAAGTCTCTTCTGTCTCCTGCATTGGCAGGCTGATTCTTTACCACTGGCGCCACCTGGGAAGCCCTAATTTCTCTAACAAAAGGGTAAAAAGCAACAACAAAGAACCAGAATGGGCAAGCTTCCTAGAAGGATGCCACTCAGATGGTCTGGCTGTTTTGCTTCACACACGTAGAGAGTCGAGTCGACCACAACCACATCCAACATATTCAGAGGGGTTCTCTGCATCAAGCTGCCCCAAAGACATACCCGGACACATACACCTCCCTTCTCCAAAGTCCCTGAGACTTTCCAGAGGACAAGGCTTATCCAAGCCCCTTCCTATTATGGCAAATCTGTTTTCCTTTGACCCCCACGTCTGTTGCATCTATCTGCTGCTATTCAAGAAATCGGTGCAAATGGAGGGCACCTTCCTGGCCAAAGAGGCTACTGCCACTTGGCTTCTTTGGAGGCAGGGATAGATTCTGAGGCTGAGGATGGCTTCTGTTGACTGTGCTCAGAACTCAGCTTGGCACATAGGAGGTTGCTCCATAAATATTTATTGAATGAATGAAATCTTTTCAAGAAAAAGTACCAGCTCCATCAACAGATGAATAGATAAAGACAATGTAGTACATATATACAACGGAATACTACTCAGTCATAAAAAAGAATGAAATAATGCCATTTGCAGTAACATGAATGGACCTAAAGATTATCATACTAAGTGAAGTTAAGTCAGAAAGAAAAATATCACATGATATCGCTTATATGTGGAATCTAAAAAGAATGATACAGCACTGGAGCAGCTAAGCCCGTGTGCCACAACTACTGAGCCTGTGCTGTGGAGTCCAGGAGCTGCAACTACTGAAGCCCGCGTGCTTAGAGCCTGTGCTCTGCAACAAGAGAAGCAACCCCAATGAGAAGCCCTCGCACTGCAACTAGAGAGTAGCCCCCGCTCACCACAACTAGAGAAAAGCCTTCATAGCAACGAAGACCCAGCACAGCCAAAAATAAATAAATTAAAAATTTTAAAAGGATACAAATGAAGTTATTTATGAAACAGAAATAGACCAACAGACATAAAAAACAAACGTACAGTTACCAAAAGGAAATTGGAAGGAGGTGTAATTTAGGAGTTTGGGATTAACATATACACACTATTATGTATAAAACAGATAACCAACAAGGACCTATTGTATAGCACAAGGAACCATATTTAATATTTTGCAATAAACTATACGGGAAGAGAATCTGATAAAAAATATATATATATATATACATATACATATGTATATATGTGTGTGTGTATAACTGAATCACTTTGCTGTACACCAGAAACTAATACAACATTGTAAATCAACTGCAATTCAATTTAAAAAAGAGAAAAGAAAAAGTAAAAGGATCATCAGGACTCTGCTGCAGGCCTTTCCCGCCCCCTCTCCGCCTCGCTGTGTGCTTGCTCCGCTCGCCTTTCTCTGCCTCTGGCTTCCCCGCTGCCTGATTCCTCTCCCACCAGCTCATCCACAGCCCCCCAGCTCCACCTTACAGCCTTTCACCACCGACTTTTGAGTCCCACCTTCCAGGAACTTTATTGTCCCTGACTCCCTTCTCTTACCTATTTCCCCACTTTTCCTAAACTAGATTATTCCCATCAACAATTTAAGAATCCTCTGGGCTCTCCCACTGAAATAACAAACAAATCCTCTCTTAACACATCCTCCTCCACTGACTGCCTTCCTTCCTTCACCACTGACTTCTTAAAAATGTGTCCACATTCTGCTTTCCTTCACCGCACACTCAGTTCTTACTCGTTTCATTCTGGCTTCTACCACCATCACTCCATTGACATCACCTTGCCTGGGTACCAGTGACATCCTAGTTGCCTGAATCCTCCTTTTGTGCAATCCCTCAGTCACATGAGACACCATTCTCCTGTCCCTTCGTGGAACTCACCTGGTTTCTCCCCTCTCTCTGGTTGTTCCATCTCAGCCTCCCAGGCAGGCTCTCCCCTTCTCTCTGGCTGGTGGCATTTGCAACAGCCACATCCCAGGGCTCTCTGATCCACTCTGTGCTCTCAGTGGGCAGGTCATTCATGTTAGTTGTTTGGGCTCTCCAGTTACTAGATGGGGAAAGAGTGGAAACAGTGACAGACTTTATTTTGGGGGGCTCCAAAATCACTGCAGATGGCGATTGCAGCCATGAAATTAAAAGACGCTTGCTCCTTGGAAGAAAAGTTATGACCAACCTAGATAGCATATTAAAAAGCAGAGACATTACTTCGCCAACAAAGGTCCATCTAGTCAAAGCTATGGTTTTTCCAGTAGTCATGTATGGATGTGAGAGTTGGACTATAAAGAAAGCTGAGTGCTGAAGAATTGATGCTTTTGAACTGTGGTGTTGGAGAAGACTCTTGAGAGTCCCTTGGACAGCAAGGAGACCCATCCAGTCCATCCTAAAGGAAATCAGTCCTGAATATGCATTGGAAGGACTGATGCTGAAGCTGAAACTCCAATACTTTGGCCACCTGATGCGAAGAACTGACTCATTTGAAAAGACCCTGATGCTGGGAAAGATTAAAGGTGGGAGGAGAAGGGGACAACAGAGGATAAGATAGTTGGATGGCATCACCAACTCAATGGACATGAGTTTGAGTAAACTCTGTGAGTTGGTGTTGGACAGGGAGTCCATGGGGTTGCAAAGGGTCGGACACGACTAAGCGACTGAACTGAACTGTTACTGTATATGCATCTATGACTCCTGATATGATCACTGTCCACTTTCCGCTCCTCCCAAAAACATGTTAGGACACCCCCTCATCCCCCTGGGACATGGCCACGGACATGAGCCTAAGTGACACATGTTATTTCAGGGCAGGAGCTTTAAGAATCAATATGCAATTCACTGCATCTCCTTTCTCGGCCTCACTCGTAGTGGAAGCTTCTTTTGAGACAGAAGTTTCATCAGCTGGGTCCCTGAGTGCCTGTGACAAGCACAGTCTTCCTGATGACCCATTTTGGATTTGTGGCCTAGTAAGAAATAAATCTTGTTAATTACGGTGCTGAGATCTGGATTCAATCTACTTACAATGTCTTTGTTGTTTTGGTATCAGGGTACTGCTGACCTCATAAAATGAATTGCTTCCTGCTCTATTTTCTGAAAATGTGAGTTTGGTGTTATTTCTTCCTTAAACCTTTGATAGAATTCACCAGTGAAACTATCTGGGCTTGACATTTCCTTGGGAAAGGTTTTGATAATGAATTCAAATTCTTTAATAGATAAAACTCTTTGGCTTTTCACTTTCATCGTGTGTCCATTTTGGTCAGCTGTAATCTGTCAAGCAGTTTGTCCATTTCATCTGTGTTGTAAAACTGATTGGCATTAAGTTTATAATACTTCCTTATTATTCTTTTGTTTTAATATTTATTATTTTTCTTATTTTTTTCATATCTGAAGGCTCTGTGGTGATACTTTTTTATTCTTTATATTCATAATTTATTTTCTTCATTTCCCTCCTTGATCAATCTAGCTAGGAATTTACCAATTTTTTCTATATTTTCAATGAACTGACTTTTGGCTTTGTTGATTTTCTGTTTGTCTGTTTTCTACGCCACAAATATTTGCTCTTAATATTTCTTTCCTTCTCCTTACTTTGGGTTTACCTGGTTCTTCTTGTTCTAGTTTTTGAAGTGGAATCTTAAGATCGTTGATTTTATATCTTTCTTCTTTTCTAACAAGCTAAATATTTTCTGTTAAGTACCCCTCTACCTGCATATTACAAATTTTGATAGATTATATTTTCATTGATCATTCAGCTCAAAATATTTAATTTCTAATGTTCTCTGTATTAAAAACAAGGCAACAGGCCCAAAATGGAGTTGCTATGCCCCATGTCACCAAACTGAGACTTGCAGTTTCAGCTCTCCCAGGAATGATACATTAAACCAGCCAGTCTGGCATCACCAGAGAGACATTAGTTAGATAACCTGCCTGTCAGACAACCCCCCTACCCCCACCAGGAAAATGATCTTGCAATAACCAACGCGCTTTTGTGCCAAGTCTGACTTCCTTGGTCCTGCTGCTCCTCTCTGCCTGTTAAAGCTTCTCATTTTGTACAGCTCCTCGGAGTTCCTTTCTATCAGCTGGAATGGATGCTGCCCGATCCATGAATCAGTCAGTAAAGCTAACAAGGTCTTTAAAATGTACTCAATTGAGTTGTGCTTTTTTAACCAGAAGCAGATGCCAGGATGGCATGAAGGGGAAGAAGGGAGCAGGAACAGGTGGCAAGAGGGTTCAGGTGTGACCTGTGAGAGGGGAGAGGGAAGGAGGAGCTCTGGACACTGCAGGAGCATGGGGCTGGGTCAGCAGTGATGGCCCAGCTGTGGTGTCCCCGCTGTGCTGCCACTGGCTGCGAGCTGCCTGGGGAGGGAGTAGCCTTGGTATGAACACCTGAAGGTGCAGCAGCTGGAGGCTGTCAGCCAACCACCTTCCTCAGAAGAGGGTGTCTTGAAAGGACCTGTGAGTGGTGCCCCTCCACGACCACATACACCTCCCTGAACTAGGTCACCTTCCCCTGATACCTACTGTCACAGAACGACGTTCCTTCCCTTTGGAGATCTCACTTCCAATTGTAACTACACCACTTGGGAACGTATTCATGCATAAGGTCTGTCTCCCCTGGAGGGCGGAAACACAGAACTTGTTCACCACTGCATCTCCCACACACAGTAGTGTGCTCAGTAAGCGCTCGTTAGAGAAAGGAAAGAAAGAATGTCTCAGAACCCCCTGGCAGCAGGCAGCCCACCTGGGGGCGGCTGCTGCCCGAGTGAAATCAGCCATGAGGGTGAGGGAGCTGTGCGGTTCTAATCGGCCTGCAACAAGGGATACTTCTAGGGCTTCCCTGGTGGTCCAGTGGTTAAGAATCCGCCTTGCAGTGCAGGGGACACCTATTTGATCCCTGGTCTGGAAGTTGCTCCCGGCCACAGAGCAACTAAGCCCATGTGCCACAACTACTGAATCCCAAGCTCTAGGGCGTGTGCTTCACAAAACGAGAAGCCACCGTAATGAGAAGCCCACACACAGCAACTAGAGAGTAGATCCCACCTGCCCCAACTAGAGAAAGCCCACACACGGCACGAAGACCCAGCACAGCCAAAAAAATTACATAAAGAAAAAATTCAAAAAAAAAAAATACTTCTAAAACCAGCAGGTCTGAACGGCCACAAGTGCCCATGAATCCTTCTTGTGAAGGGCACAACGCTCCTTCGACTGACTTACTCCAGAGGCAGTCACAGCTGTGAAGAGCAGCACAGATGTCTGCGACTCCCCACCCCTTACCCCCAGTGGAACTGTCCCCAGGAAACAGTTACGAGTCCATATACCTGACGAATACTCACAACACACCCCCTCACTGTCCCATTTCCTGCCGCAGAAAGCTGCCCTTCACTCTGATTCCTCTGAGGGGCTTCAGCTCAGGCAAGAGCAGCCCCTCAGGGTCCATAACATGGGATGAAAATACAGCCTCGTGTTAGGAGCACAGCTATGGACTCAGGTCCCAACCATCCAAGCTGCAGGACTCTGGGCAAATTACTTAACCTCTCTGAGCCTCCTCATCTGTGAAGTGGAAATAACAAAAAGGGCAAAACAGAGGCTGTTCTCAAGAATGAGCAGAATGTCCACAGTGATAGCTCTGAGATCAAGGCTCTGAGAAACCCTGCGGTAAAGAAACCCAGCTTTCCCCAGACTTATTGGATCACAGGATGGCAAAGTCCAGGCCCACGTGGGATCCCAGTGTTCCACAGAAAGCAGTTCAAGGGACACTGCTCTAGAGAATTCAGCTTTTCTCTTCAGATTGCTGCGGAACTTCTGAACTGTCACAGAGGAGATCTGGCTGGCAGTGGCCTCCTGCAGCATCATTCTGAGTTGAGTTGTGGGGGCTCAGGTCTGGACTTCAGCGAGAGATGCTGTAATTCTTGAGTGCCTTCCAGACAGATGCTCTGTGGTATGCTGTGGGTGACCTTGTGTGACGCTCCTCTCTTTAATGCTAAAAGGACCCTTTCTCTGGTAGGAATCCATCATGGTCATAGAGGCATGGCATGTTTTAAACTGAGTCGCACCTAGGGCTTCCCTGGTAGCTCAGATGGTAAAGAATCTGCCTGCAATGCAGGAGACCTGGGTTCAATCCCTGGATCAGTAAGATTCCCCTGGAGAAGGGAATGGTAACCCACTCCAGTATTCTTGCCTGGAGAATCCCATGGATAGACGACGGGGTCACAAAGAGCTGGACACGACTGAGCAACTAACACTTCACTAAGGTTAGAGGCCCACTCATTCCGCTCTTCATTTTGTAGATGGGAAAACAGGCTTGGCGAGGAAGCCAAGTGACTTGTCCAAGGTCACACGGAAGCGAGGGGCAGAGCTCAGGACCAGCCGCTGGGGTCCATGGGAGATGACGTCTCCTTGGATAGAACTGGGTGAGTGAAAGGCCATGTGGTGGGGACTGGGAGGTCCCTCGGCCCTCAGCTCCTTCTCCCAATGTGAGGGGAGGGATGATGGCTGAAGGTCAGGGGTTAATAGGCGTGAGTCCAGATGGCAAGCAGCTGCGCCCAGGCACAGACGAAGCTCTGCTTCCTCCCCTTTCTGGTGGTTCCAGGGATGAGAAGGCCGGGAAGGAACTTGCAACAGATGGAAGGGAGACCAGAGGAATTTGGAGTGGGCCCAAGGGGCCCGGCTCTTGGAAAATAAGGGGGAAGCATTCTCTGCTCCGAGAGAACGTTGTTTACGAGAGAAGAGCAGAGTCAGGGTCCCACCAGGGCAGGCTGGTGGGCTCTGGCTTCCATCTCCTGGCCATGACTGATCATACCAATTCACGTTTCTAGGACAACTGGAGAACCAAACAGGAACATTGAGGATGATAAGAGGTGGCGGTGGCAGGCCCGGCCGAGTCAGACAAGTTGAGCTCAAAGATCAGAAGTTTTGAGGCCAGTTCTAAATTTAGTGTCCAATTTCTGAGGAAGCCAAAATGAGTTCTCCCTGCCTGAAATGTGTCAGAAGAAAAGATACAAATCCCAGGGAGCAGCTAGCACAGAGGGGGCAGGACCCTCCCCCTTTTCAGCCAGAGACGCTAAGAATGAGATCAACCAGGCTCTTTTTTAAAATATAAATACCTCAGTGTCTTTTCAAACTAAGAGCTTTGAAAGAACTGCATATTGCATCCCCTCTTCTCTCTAATCTTGCTGCTTTTCTTTTTAAAAAGTATTACTCAGAAAGCCCTTCAAAGCGGGGCTTCCCTGGTGGTCCAGTGGTTAACATTTCACCTTTCAAGGCAGGGGATGCAGGTTCAATCCCTACTCTGGGAGCTAAGATCCCACATGTGTTATGGCCAAAAAAACCACAACATAAAACAAGCAATCTTGTAACAAATTCAATAAGGAGTTTTTAAAAAATGGTCCACAGCAAAAAAAAAAAGTCTTAAAAAAATAAAAGAAAAAGACACTCAAAGCAACTCAGGGTATGTACGGAGATGGCAATTCAGGCTCCCGTTTCCCCATCCACACCAGCCCCATCTGACCCCAGGCCTCCCTCCCTGTGAGTGGGCTCCTGGCCCTGGGATTAGAGGGTGAGTCCCCCACCAGGGTGGGCTCTTTCTGTTGGCTCAAATCAATCATCTCCTCAATAGATAATTCATCCGATTGACAACCCATCCATTGCTGATGCCAGCGTGCCCCACAGGAGAAGCCACTGGAGCCCCAACTTCTCTGGTATGCACCACAGACTCTCCTACTGTGCTTGAATGGATGAAGGTCCAAAGACCAGGACCCCACCCTCCTTTTATTCTTTTTCCCATTTTATCTGAAATGTCCTCCACATTCTCCTGTCTGACCTTTACCCTACTGAACCCTCACAGCTTGTTAGCTATATGACCCTCAGCAAGTTATTTAAATCCCCTGTTGGTGTCAGATTGTTTCCAAAGACAGCCATAGCAAGTCCTTCCATCCTGCATGCCCTTTGCAATGTGACTGCCACTCCACCCATGTCAGTTCCCCTTCCATTTGAACCTGGGCTGGCTCTGTGACATCTGTGAACAAACTGAACATGGTGGGTGTGATGCAATGTCACTTGCAGCTCCTGTGTTTGCACTCTGGGAAGAAGAGTAAAGAAGTCCCGGCCACCCTGCCAGAGGGATCACACAGAGGACAACTGGAGCACCACAGCTAATGGCTAGTTTGAGGCCCCCGCTCACGGGACAAGGCCATCTGGGTCCTCCAGCCGCAGCCACGAGCCCGGCTAATAACACTGTGGGGCAGAGAGGAGCGAGCTGCCCCTGCTGATCCCTGCCTGGACCCCTGACCCTCAGGCCTGCAACCCAGGAAGACAACAGCTGTCTGAAGCCACTGCACTTGGGGATGGATCGCTATGCAGCCATAGAGAAATCAGTCTCCTCATCAAACAGGGATATTGGTGGCTTCCTGCCTCACCGAAGGGTCGGGGAAATTAAACAAGTCAATCTGTATAAAGCACTCAGTGTCAGCACATTGTAAGCACTCAACAAATGACAGTTCCCCAAAACCTGAAATTACCTCGTTTACTTTTTTCTTTGTTGTTCAGTCGCTAAGTTGTGGCTGACTCTTTGGCTTCCCTGTCCTTCACTGTCTCCTAGAATTTGCTCAAACTCATGTCCATTGGGTCGATGATGCCATCCAACCATCTCATTCTCTGTCATCCCCTTATCTTCAATCTTTCCCAGCTTCAGGGTCTTTTCCAATGAGCTGGCTCTTCGCATCAGGTGGCCAAAGTATCGGAGCTTCAGCATCAGTCCTTTCAATGAACATTCAGGATTGATTTCCTTTAGGATTAACTGGTTTGATCTCCTTGCCATCCAAGGGACTCTCAAGAGTCTTCTCCAGCACCACAATTCGAAAGCATCAGTTTTTTGGCACTCAGCCTTCTTTATGGTCCAATTCTCACTTCCGTGCATGCCTACTGGAAAAACCATAGCTTTGACTAGACAGACTTTTTCCTTGCTCATCCACAAACCCATCCCACAATGGTGCCTGGCATACAGTGGTTATCCAGTAAACACAGATGAATGTCAAATGCCCTCTCTGTCATAAACTTTCTGTGATGGCCTTCTGCCCGAGGGATATTACCCTCCCTCCCCTGAGCCCCACCGCACTTCCCACACTGTAAATTCTGTTAAGCCCTGAGCTCTGACTGGTGGTCTCCCTTATAGAGACCTTGCCCATCATACAAGAGCAATAAATTGTTCAATGAACGAATGAGGAATGGGAAGAATGCCGCCTGCCTTAGTAGCCTACTCAGGCTTACTATAATTTATAGAGAGATGAGTAGAGAAGGACTCAGGCACCTCAGAGCTTCCGCCAGAGGAGTGTGTCTAGCTGCAGTGCTGCTGCTGCTGTCTTCTGCTGCCATCTGTGCGAACTTTAACCTTTATGGCAGGAGAGAACCCAACATAGGGCTCCTGGAGGCAGCCTCCCTGTTTCCTGCCCTGATCGCCAGCTGCTCTTGCAGGTGTGGAAGTGAAGGGTATGATGTCGCAGACCTGGGAAGGAACTGATGACCTTTCGAGTTCATTCCCATTGTTGACGGAAGCCTGGAGTTCCACTTTTAGATGGAAAATAGCTGATTCTTAAGCCATAATTCAATCAGGTATCAGTTTAATATCTCTTAAGATTTGTATCCCAAATCTTAAGATTTTGGCTTCCCAGCTGGTGCTAGTGGTAAAGAACCCATCTGCCAATGCAGGAGACATGAGGGACGTGGATTTGACTGCTGGGTTGGGAAGATCCCCTGGAGGAGGGCATGGCCACCCACTCCAGTATTCTTGTCTGGAGAACCCCACGGACAGAGGAGCTGGCGAGCTACAGTCCATGGGGTTGCAAAGAGTTGGACATGACTAAAGCGACTTAGCACAGCACAAGATTTGCATGGTCCAAAGAGATAACAGAACATGAAAGAATGCAGGATTCCATCTGGTTTGAACCTCTTATGCTTTAGATAGAAAATGGCCTGACTAACCATAAAAGCCAAAGATGCAAAATCAAACCAGGCAGTAGACTTTCCTGGCAGGTGTGTAACATATCACTTAAATCTAGGTGTCCTAGGCCAGGTGGCACCTCCTTTGAATGATGGGGTCAGGGACACAGCAATGACAGGGCAGAAAAGATGTTCTGTAATCTCAGAAGAGTCAAGAAGGCAACCCCCCAACCCATGTGAAATTACTATGATTATAGTTCCCTTGGTGAATGCGCATCTTTATAGATGTAAACGTATAGACCTTTAAGGAAGCCAAATAACGGTATTAATGTTTTTATGTAAAAGAATCTGTGCACATTTGATATTCATGGACTTACAACTCAACAGCACTTGGCCTATTTAGAGTAAAAATATTGAAATTCCAATGAAAACTCAGTAAGAATGGAATTGATTCAGATTTACAATTTTAAACTGAGAACTCCTTGAACTTACAGTATGGCAACATTTAAGAGAACTCAAAGTTCACCATATTTACAAGTTGAATTTATTGGAAGAATAATTTAAATTTAAATACTTGGAAAAGTTCTGTCTGTTCAGTCAGACCGCTGAAGTACATAAAAGGAAACTGAACACAATAAATGTTTAAATGCAATTTAAAATGTTTAAGAGAGTTTAATTTCATAACTGGAATCAAACATTCCAAATCTTTGTAAAAGTGATTGTGAGAATACATTGAACACAAATAGAGTAAGATTTGTAAGCTGAAGCTTAAGGAAGAACCAGGGTTTGTGAATTCCAATAAATCAAATTATTAATTTTAAAAGTCAGTGAAACCTCTGAATCGTCTTTGTCTAAAAATTAAGACTTATGGTAATACGTGCCTTGTAGGATTGTTGAGAGGATTAAATGAGACACTGGGTTTAAAGGGTTTGGCACCATGACTGGTGCATGGTGAGCTTTCAACATGACAGGCCAGCAATGATTAGTTCATTATGTATTTTTGTTGTTGTTGTTTATCAGAGCTTCTTTTATTTACATATTTACTTATATTTTATTTTTGGTTGTTCCGGGTCTCCGCTGCAGCCCATGGGCTTTCTCTAGTTGCCACAAACAGGGACTACTCGGTGTTGCAGTGTGTGGCCTTCTCATTGCTATGACTTCTCTTGTTGGGGAGCACTGGCTCTAGGCACTCAGGCTTCAACAGTTGTGGTGCACTGGCTTAGTTGCTCCACGGCATGGGGAATCTTCCTGGACCAGGAGGATCAAACCTGTGTGCCCAGCATTGGCAGGCGGATTTCTATCTTATCCACTGTACCACCAGAGAAGTCCTAGTTTATTTAACTCTTTATTTTTTTTGTTCTTGGCCTTGCCCAGCATCTGGCACTATCTTAGTTCTCCAACCAGCCTGGGCCCCTGGCAGTGGAAGCGTGGAGTCCTAGCAGTCACCAGACTTCCAGGGAATTCCTTCTGAACTCTTTTATTTTGGCTGCGCTAGGTCTTAGTTGAGGCACACAGAAACTTTAGTTGTAGCATGTAGGATCTTAAGTTGAAACTTTAGAACTCTTAGTTGTAGCATGGCGGGATCTAGTTCCCAGACCAGGGATTGAACCCAGGCCCCCTGCATTGGGAGTGTTGAGTCTGAGCCACTGGACCACCAGGGGACAGGCCCATTGTCACTTTGTCTGTTGTTGTTCACTCGCTATATCATGTCCAAGTCTCTGTGGCCCCATGAACTACAAAACTCCAGGTTTCCCTGTCCTTTGCTATCTCCTGGAGGTTGCTCAAACTCATGTCCATATGGCAGTCATAATTCTACTTTAAAAAAATACATCCTTGAGCAAGGTGGCCTCCCTGCATGCATTCTGGCCTCCCTGCCCTCTGGCACCCTGGTTAATCCATTCTCCACACAGGAGCCAAAGCCATCTCCTCCAAGGGCGAATGTCACCATGTTCCTCCCTGGCTCAACACTGACATGCCGTGTAGCCTGCTGACAGTGCTGCAGGTCTGGCTTCTGCTAAAGCAACTGCGTGCCATCACCCCAGATCACGCACCTTGCCTTGCACCTAACAGTGGGACGGCCCCCACAGAAGGAGCTCTGCGCTGGGGGCCCTGAGCCCACCTGATTAAGCCCAGATTTCACTGGCAGCACTCAGCGCCCTGCCTTCCTAGCACAGACAGAGAGGGTCTGTGAGTTCTGTTTTTCAGATTTTAAGATCTGCTCCCTTTCTGTTCCCCCAAATCTCATCCCCCAGATCCTAGATTCTGGGCCAAACTGGCTTTGTAAGCTCGTGACTATAAAATCAAAACCAAATACATTTCTTGTCAGACCCCAACCTTTGGCCTCTTATTCTTTACTTTCTTTCTTTACTAAAATCTTCTAGTGCTCTTTAGCTTCCTTAGAATAAAACACAAGATCCTGGGCTTCCCTGGTGACTCAGTGGTAAAGAACCCCCCTTGCCAATGCCAGAGATGCAGGTTCGATTCCTAGTCCAGGAAGATCAGACATGTGGAGGGGCAACTAAGCCTGTGGGCCACAATTACTGAGCCACGTGCTGCAACTACTGAAGCCCGTCTGCCATAGAGCCTGTGCTCCATGAGAGAAACCACCACAAGAAGCCTGAGCCTTGCAACTAGACAGTAGCCCCCACTTGCCACAAATAGAGAAAAGCCTGAGCAGCAACAAAGACCCAGCACAACCAAAATAAATAAATAAAATTAAACAATCAAACACGAGATCCTTGGACAGGCCCATCCCAGAGGCCCCCCACACTCTAGCCCATCTCTTGTCCTCATCTTCCCTGTTCCAGTGACATTGGCCTTCTGATCCAGCCGTCCAGACCCAGAGGCCCCCCGTTTTGTGTTAGGACAGCCTTGCTCTCCTTCCTCCTCTCCCTCCCCTTCCTCCTCACCACTATCTGGCTAAAAAAAAAAAAAAATACCTATTCATCCTACAAGTCTCTTCCTAAATATTACACAGCTTCCTCAAAAAGACCTGGTTGGTTCCCTGCCTCCATCTCCCATCAGATCTCAACACCCAGCACTTCCTGACAGCTGTGGAATGATAATTATTTATTTAACTATTTATAAATATTGATTTAATATCTCTTACCCAAAAGACTATATGCTCCAAGAAGCAGGAACCATATCAGTTGTTTGCTAATCTGTCCCCTCTGCTCCTCCCAGTGCCTGGCACATAGGAGGTACCCAGTAACACCACTATTTGTTGATTGACAGAAGGCTGCTGACGCCCAGGTGTGAGAGTGTGGATGGGGAGGGAGGGCAGGAGGGATGATGCCACACGTAGGGGCTGTAAGCAAACTACCAGTAGGGCTGGGATGGCTCCCTTGTCTCTAATTCATGGTTCAGCCTCCTTCCCTCGAGTCTGTATCTGGGTGTTGTATTCATTAGTCTTGAACTGTCTCAAGTCATTGTTCCATCAAACCCTGGCTTTCCATCTGGCTATTCCCTTTTTGCTAATTTGCTATTAATCCCCGAAATGAAAGTCCTCCCAGAATATCTCAAAATGCAGTAGTTCCAGAGAGTTTAGCAGTTCCTCAAAAAGTTAAACAGAACCAACAGTTCCACTCAAATGTATACAGCTAAGAGAAACGAACACCTGTGTCTGCAGAAAAACTTGTACAAAAATGTTCATAGCAGCCTTATTCATAATATCCTCAAATCAGAAATGACCCAAATGTCCATCCACTGATGACTGGTTACATAAAATGCAATAAACCCATACAACAGAATATTATTCATTCATAAAAAAAAAAGCAATGATGTACTTGATACATGCTACAACATAGATGAATCTTGAAGACATGCTAAGTGGACGCAGCTGAACACAGAAGACAACACTTTGTATGGTTCCATTTACAAGAAATGTCTGGAACAGGAAACACAGAGAGACAGAAAGTCTATTAGTGGTTGGGGGTTTGGAAGGAAAGAGGAATGACTACTAATGGGTATGATTTTGAGGGGAGTGATGAAAATGTTCTCAAGTTGACTGCACTAATCACTCAACTCTGTCAATATACTAAACCCCACCAAATTGGACATTTTAAATGAGTGAATTGTATGGTATATGAGTTCTATCTCAATAAAGTTGCTAATTTTTTATTGGGAGGATAATTGCTTTACAGTGTTGTGCTGGTTTCTGCCATACATCAACATGAACCTGCCACAGGAGTGCACATGCCCCCTCCCTCTTGAACCTCCCTCCCACTCCCACCCTATCCCCCTCTCCCTTGAGGTTGTCACAAAGCTCTGGGTTGAGTTCACTGCATCATACAGCAAATTTACACTGGCTGTCTGTTTTACATATGGTGAAATATATGTTTCAATTCTGCTCTCTCAATTCATTCCACTCTCTCAAGGCTGTTAATTTAAAAAAAAAGAAAAGAAAGAAAAGCAGTAGTTCCTAACATCACTGGGTTAAGATTCTTTCGAGAATCTACCAAAAGGCATGGACTTTCTCCTGCCCACCCTACCCCCTGGCTCATGAAAAATCCATATGTGCTTGTATATAAAAGTTTCATAAAACATCAGGATACTCCCAGACTGACTAAACCCCATTTATTGCCTCCTGAGACGGTTATTAGCCCCAGGAGAACCCTGTCTTGATGAAACTATCATCAGTAAATGTTAGGTCAGGAGCACATCTGGAAGGCTTCTTTCCACCCCTGTCTCATTTTGGCCTTGGACCATCCTCACCCCTCCTAGCCTTCTCCCCCTTCTTCCTCTTCCTTTTCAAGCTGTCTTGACATCTTTTTAAATTGAGGTATAACTGACATACGGGCTTCCCTGTTGGTGCTAGTGGTAAAGAATCCACCTGCCAATGCAAGAGACATAAAAGACATGAATTCGATCTCTGGGTTGGGAAGATACCCTGGAGGAGGACACGGCAACCCACTCCAGTACTCTTGCCTGGAGAATCCCATGGACAGAGGAGACCCCAGGCTATGGTCCACTGGGTTGCAGAGAGTCGGGCAGGACTGAAGCAACTTAGCACAGCACATAATTGACATACAATATTGTACTAGTTTCAGGTGTACCACATAATGATTTGGTATTTGCATATGGTGCAAAAATCATCACAATATGTCTAGTTAACATCCATCACCACACAGTTACAACATTTTTTCTCTTGTGATGAGAACTTTTAAGATCTAATAATATACTCTTAGCAGCTTTCAAATATGCACTACAGTATTAACAATGGTTGCCATGCTAGACACTCCATCCCCATCCTTTTTATAAGATGCTATATTATTTTATTATTGTTAAATATCTACTATTATTATTAAAATATTATTTTATTTTTTGCCATGCCACATGGCACATGGGGCCTTAGGTTCCCCAACCAGGGATTGAACCCACATCCCTTGCACCTCTGAATTGGAAGTGTGAAGTCCCAACCACTGGACCACCAGGGAAGTCCCTCCACATCTTTTTTAAAATTTATTTTTGGCTGTGTCAGATCTTAGTTGCAGTGCGAAGGCTTCTCTCTAGTTGTGGTGTGTGGACTGAGTTGTGACGCGCAGGCTTAGTTGTCCCGAGGCATGTGGGATCTTAGTTCCCTGACCAGGGATCAAACCCACATCCCTTGCATTGGAAGGCAGATTTTTAACCACTGGACCACCAGGGAAGTCCCTCCCAATCCTTTTTTCCTTTTGAACTTTTTATTTTGTATTGGGATATAACCGATTAACAATGCGAGGTGAACAGTGAAGGAACTCAGCCGTACATACACACCTCCACATCTTTCCCTGATCAGTGTGGTAGGTACAGTTTCAAAATGGCCTGCATAGCCTTTATGCCCTCATGGTTTTCTCCTTATATGGCAAAAGGGCAAAAGAGCCTAACCTTATCACATGAAAGTTTTCTCAGGATGCTACTGGAAGAGAAAGTCGGAGGGATTCAAGGGGTGACAATGACTCCATCGCTGGCTTTGAAGACGGCAGACACGGCACATGACAAGGGATGCAGGCGGCCTTGAGGAGCAGAGAGTGGCCCCAGGCTGGCAGGAGGCAAGGAAAGGGGACCTTAGAGCCACAGCTGCAAGGAATCCTGCCAACAACCTGAACGGGCTGGGAAGTAGATTGTTTCCTACACTCTCCAGACAAGAGCCCAGCCTGACCAATATGTCGATTTCAGCCGTGGGTGGAGAACCCATTGAGTCCACAGGGACTTCTGATCTGCAATTGTGAGATACACAGTGGGTGTTGCCTTAAGTCTCCAAGTTTGTGGGAATCTGTCACACAGGATGGAAAACTAATAAAATCAGTTTCACACCATGATACAGCTGACTTTCCTTCTGCTGGATGTTTCTAGATCCAGCTCCTTTCCTCATAAAACTCCTAAGATGGTTATTTTGCCCCCCCAGAAGGTGGAATCATCATGTTCTGGATGCTTCTGAGCCGGGCTCTTACCATCCCCAATCCTGTGGCTTGCAGTGGGAACCTTCTCAATTTCAAAAAGTTTCAAAGAGATGAAGCTAGGGGGAATGTCGGGGTGTTGCAGGTGAGGAAATCAGAGATGAGGCCCATGGCTCTCAGTGGGGGCTCATCTCCCTGGGAAAGGGGCTGCCTGGAGCCTTGAGGGACTCTGCGTGCCCTCCACGCCATGCTGTGGACCTTTTCAGTAGATACTGCTGCACTGAAAGTCCCAGACCAGAGGCACTGGCTCAGGTGCCCAGGGATGACCCCTGGGATGACTTGAAAAGACAGGAAGATCCAGGGCCACCAACAGCTGCCTGAATGCCTTGGATGTACGATGTGGGACACCAGCTTGGGATCTGAAAAAGGGGTGTGAGGGAGGGATCTGATCCTAAGGACAATATAGTTAATCCCACAGAAGCACGAACTCTCTAGCTACTCCAGAGAAACTGACGTCACTTCAAAAGCTTTCAACTCTCTAAGCCCATCCATCACCAACAGCTTTGGGACATCGATTGCCGTGTGGGGGCTGTGTGTGTGATGTGGCATGTGTGACACACATGGGGATGTCTTTCTACCTGGACTCTTTCACGCCTCAAAGCTCTATTACTCCCCCCACCCACGCCCCCACCCCCAATCAGGAACAGCTAACAGCATTGAGAGTAAGTCTATGAAGGCCTTCTCTTTGCTTGCCTCCCTTTATCCATAAAACACCCGGAACCCTACTTCCTGCCTTTGTTGATGAAAACCATTCATTTCTGGAACCAATCAGTTATTTCTGCTTGAACAGGCTGGTGTCTTTTCTTGCTGGTAAAACGCCAATCATTTTAACTCCATCTTTTTTTTCTTGGAACACTAGCTCCTGCATCTGGGAACCCAAATCTCTCTTGAGTGGTGGTCTTGGGCTTCTTTCTGTGGCTCCAGGGTCCAGGGTGGGCATGCCCAGGGGCTAGAGAGAAGTGAGGTTCTGTCTGTGACCACTAGTTGCCACCCCCCTCCAAGGGGAAGCCCTCTCACTCAGGCTCTGGAGAATCGCTGGCCTTCTGGATTGGCTCCACCCCTTTCTGTGGGTTTGGGAAGGAGTCCGTGCATCTGTGGCTTTGCTTGCAATCAAGAAATCTGCCTAGACCCACAGAATTTCTTCTGCCCCAGGGCTGGGCCTCTTTTGAAACCTGAAAAATGCAAGTGGTCTCAGAGTGAGTTATACACACATGCATAAACCCGTGTGGGTTAGGATAAGCTTATCTGTGATCACACGAATTCTAAGTGTGACTCTTCACGATTTCTCATTTCAGTCAAGCAGGAAACTTGACACTCTAAGATGGAGGACCCAGGAAGGAGAGGGGAAGGGAGGAAGGAGGGGCCCTCTGCCTCTCTGGCAAGGGCCTGTGGCAGGGCTGAGGGCACCCCCCATCCCCACAGCCTCCCAGGAAGTGTGTGCAGCCCTTACAGGCTGAACCTCTCAACAGGCTGAACCACCTCACAGACATGGCAGAAGACAGTGGGGGTGGGGGGGGGTGTTGGTATGAGGGGTGGGAGTTAATTGTCTGTCCAGCACCCTTTCCTGCCTCCCAGGACACAGCCCAGGAGGCTCAAAGATGAGAGCCATATGCTTTGCCCACAACCCTGTTTCTGGGGGCCCTGACACCTCTGTCCAGTGAGAGGTTCTACCTCTCCCCCTCTGAGCACCACCCCCAGAACTCACCCATCCTGGGTTTGGAGAAGACCTCTGCCCTACTGAAACCCAGGCCCCCTAAAACCGAGTTCCCTGATGAGTTCATGATTAACTTCTCTATCCAAAACTGTATTCCCTTTCCTGTCCCATCCCTATTCTCCTCAGGACTGAGGAGGATGAGAGAAAAGGGGGGGACTGAAACTAAACAGGACCCTTTGGGGCCTTCCCAGTACAAAAGCCCCTCTGTGTTCCCCGTTTCTTCTTTGTAGGAAAAAAAGCATCAGTCTCATGAACCTTCCCCAAACTCCAGAGCAGGCTCCAGCAATTAGTAATCAGGAACAGTCACAGGACGCGGGGTCCTCCTGAAGGGACTTGGATAACGACATCACCCGACTCTTCGAGTTGTTCTGCAGAAGCTAAGACTCCCAGCAGGTGGAGGATGGTGACCATGAGCACCAGACCCCGGACTGGCTGGAACCTGGAGGTCAATGACTGAGATGCCCAAAACATCACGTGACCTCACCACCACTGTTAGCAGGAGGTCCACGAGCTGGTGAGGCACCTATGACCCTCTTCCCTACACTGTCTTTAAAATCTCTTGCCTGAAAGCCATCAGGGTCTTCAGGTTTTCTGAGTAAGAGCTTCCCATTCTCTTTGGTCCCCTGCAAGTACACCCCGACTTTGCTGTGAATACCCACTATTGGAGCTTGGCTTCCCGCCCTGCCAGGACAGGAGCCCTTGCTCCGTTACACTCCCTTTCTGGAGAGAAGTCCCTTTGGCGGGGGCTGCCAGCTCCCCTCCCCTTCCCATTCCTTCCCCTGTGAAGCAGGTGATGGTCACAGGGAAGCTTGGGGACAGGGCCAGTTGGGTTTCTGACCATGGGTTTCTGTCAACCCTTGTGAGCCCAGCTTGTGGCCGTGAGTTCCAACTCACTCTCTGTCTCCTCCACTTTACGTCTGTGTTTCCTTCCCAACTATTCCCTGTCCTGGGGCTTCAAGTTCCAGCATCAGCCAGGAAGACAGCATGTTTGCAGAGCCTACTGAACCGGCGCCCACCCTGCCTGAAGTCAGACCCCAAGGACAAAGCTGCTGCTGTCCGGCTGTCTGTCTGCATCTCCCTTCTGCTGGGTCTGCTCCTCTGACTGTGCATGGACTCTACAGGTGGGATTACTGATGGGCATGACTTCACGTGGCGGGACCCCAGGTCCTTGAAAGTGTTTGGCTCACGCTGAAAAGGTGGTTCTCAAACTTGGAGCCTGTACCTGGAGACCTTGTTATTAACAAGACACAGAGGGCTTTGCCCCACCCCTCAAATTTCTGATTCTCAGGTCTGAGAGGGGGCCTGAGAGCGTGTCTTTCTAGTAAACTCCTAGGGGATGTTGATGCTGCTGTCACGTGGTGAACACAAAGGTGAGAGGTGACCACTGCCCCCAGCAGGATCTGGAGATAGGGGCATTTCAGAAGACTCCCCTGGAGATAGTGGTCTCTCCTGTGGGGCCTCTTAGATCACAGGGAGGAGCCAGGTCTAGGCTGCTTCCTCAGGTGCCCCAGAGGGAAAACAGCATTGCCTCTGCCTCCTGGGAGGCAACCTGGCCAGGAGGGAGACCAGCCGGGGATGGGCAGGCCTAACATGACTCCTGACCCTGTCATCTGAAGCCAGTGTCCATGGGCAAGTGTCCCATTTGGTAATTCAGGGCTGACTGGGCTGATAGTGTCCCACGATTTTCACCAGGATGGTATACCTGAAATATATGCTCAGCGAATGCTGCTTTTTCGGTCCAGTCTCTGACCTGCCTTTTCCTCTTGATGACTGAGAAGGGTGCCGCTGAGTTTTTGACATAAGTACAAGGCTTCATGGGCTTCCCAGGTGGCTCAGTGGGCAAGGAATCTGCCTACAATGCAGCAGATGTGGGTTCGATCCCTGGGTCAGGAAAATCCCCTGAAGGAGGGCATGGCAACCCACTCCAGCATTCTTGCCTGGAGAAACCCACGGACAGAAGAGTCTGGTGGGCTACAGTCCAAGGGGTCGCAAAGAGTCGGACACAACTGAGCACGCATGCCACGAGGCTTCCCGCTCACCTCCACGCAGTTCAGTTTTGCTGGTGTGAAGCCATCATTCCAGCCTAAGACGCTAAGGTGGCATCACCTGGCGGCCTGCCTGCTACTCCTACATCAGTGTGGCTGATACTGTACTGCAGGTCTTGGGGTCCAGTGGGGACAGGGGGAGGGCAGGGCTTCCTCCTGAGGTCAGGGAATAAACAGTTCCTAACTCGTCCCTTTGCTGCTTTGATCCAGGAGCTCCCTTCAGGCTTCCAGTGAGTTTCTGCACTTCAGCTGGAAACACTAACTTAAGAAAAACATTGAGGTAGCAGAGGAGAAGAAGGGGCCCATGTCCTCGCTCCACTGTGTGTTGCCATGTGGATCCTTCCTGTGTAAATAGCAAAGCCTAGGAGACATCAAACCTGAGCAGCCTAAGTGACCAGCTTCCAGAGGGAGTGCTTTGGGGGGTTCTCCCCTCAGTGGACCCTCTTCCCCGTGAATAAACCACCAAAAAGAGAGAGAACTTAGGAACAAAGTTCTTACAGCATTTAATGTCTTCAGGGATGGGATGGGCTGAGGCCTGATGTGAAAAACAGGGATTTCACCAGCAGAAAGGCACAAGGGGGGTTGTGGGGTATGTCCCAGGGGGCTGGACTGGGCTAACTGGACGGCAAGGTCACCAGGAACTTCCTCCCTCCCTTCTCCGTCTTGGAACATTCTGGAACCACAGCTGCTCTTCAAACCCGGATTTGCTGTAGCTCCTTCTTTTTCACCTCTGCCCAGATGTCTGACAGGTCCTGGATAAACTGTTGGATCTAGCGAGGCCAAAGGACTGCAGTCAATCCCAAGTCGGTGACAGGCCACCCATCCAAAAATGTCTGGGCATAGCCTGCTTGTAAGGAGTCACCATTTCCTGTGACTGAGGTCACTTTCCCTCATTTGATAATTATTCTAGTTGACGCGGAGAATCAGGCTTAGCAGACTAGAGGTAATGAAGAGGGATGGAGGTGGGAACCCCTAGAGGTAGATGCAGTGAGAGGATGAAGTTCAGGCTGACCGTCTCACAGGGAGACAGGGGGAGGCTCCAGAGAGGACTCTGCTGATAGAAGCGTCAGCAGAAAGGAGTCAGCCAGGGTCGGGGCAGATGCCTCTCCATTAGTTAATAGCCTTCAAGCAGGTCAATTTACTTGAAACCCAGAACAGAGGCTCATTATGATAATCCTGAGTCATCAAGGGAAATTTCAATTCTATTCACTAACTTTAGTTGTAAAGAACATGCAACTATGGAGATAGGAGGGAGGTTCAAGAAGGAGGGACACGTGTATACCTATGGCTGATTTATGGTGATGTATGGCAGAAACCAACACAACATTGTAAAGCAATTATCCTCCAATTAAAAATAAATAAAATTTTAAAACAATATTAAAAAAGGAACATGCAATCAGTATGATACAGTGGAAAGAGCACAGCCTCCTAAGTTAGAAGACTTGTGGTTCTGCATCAATAGATGACTAGATAAAGAAAATATGGTATATGTGTATATATATATGGATACACACACTGAAATATTACTCAGCCATAAAAAGGAATGAAATAATGCCATTTGCAGCAACACGGATGGACCTAGAAATCTTCATACTAAGTGAAGTCAAAGACATATATGATTATCACTTATATGTGGAATCTAAAAATAGTACAAATGAACTTATCTACAAAACAGAAACAGACTCACAGACATATAAAACCCACTTATGATTACCAAAAGGGAAGGGGGGAGGGATAGGGAGTATGGATTAACTGATGCATACTACCATATATTGAACAGAGAAACAACAAGGACTTACTATTGATACATAGCCCAGGGAACTATATTCACTATCTTAAACTATTATAATTGAAAAGAATTCAAAAAAAAGAATATGGATATATGCATTTATCCATTCATACACACACACACACACACACACACAACAGTCACTTTGCTGTACACCTGAAACTATTATAACTCAACACTGTAAATCAATTACACTTCAATTTAAAAAACAAAAAAGATGACTTGGGGTCTGACACAACTCTGAGAAAATCACTTCATCATTCTGAGACTTGATTTCTTTATCTTTAAAAAGGAAAGAGGGAGAAAAGGTTGGCCTAGATGGCCTCTTAGATCTCAGTCTGACAGTTTCTCCTTTTCAAGAGTGTTCCAAAAGACAGGGCTACACAGACTGTCCAAAACTCTCAACAACCTAATAACATAATTCCTATTTTGCAAAAGAGGAAACAAAGAATTAGAGTAACTTTCTCGAGGTTACAGAGATGCCAAGTACAGTATTTCCCAAACTATGTTCTTATAGCAAGTCATCACACCCCCAAAACGGATTCTGTGGGCAAGCAAATTGTAGAAACCTGATCAGCTTGGAGTCTCAGGACAGAGCCACAGCAAAGGCATTGTGAAGTTCTGCATTTTAAAACCAGCAAACTTTGTTTAACTTTGTTTTCTAAATTTTTTTGGTCCACGTGCTGTGCTGTGCTCAGCTGCTTCAGTTGTATCCGACTCTTGCGACCCCATGGACTGTAACCCATTAGGCTCTGCTGTCCATGGGATTCTCCAGGCAAGAATACTGGAGTGGGTTGCCATGTCCTCCGTCCTCTAGGGAAATCTTACTGACCCAGGGATCAAACCCTTGGCAGGAGGGTTCTTTACCACTAGCGCCACCTGGGAAGCCCCTTTTTAGTCCATAGAGCCCATTTATTTCTCTGGAGGAAACTTAATCACCTTGGGATTCTAGCATTTGCCAAGCACAGTTTGGATTTTATTCAAAGATAATAATGCTGGACCTTGCACAGACAGTGAATGGAATGCAAACTGTCTTGGCCTTTTGCAGAATCACGTTCCCTGAGTGGTACCCTGCTCCCAGTTCTAGATGAGTGACTGCCCACACGTGCATCCACTGTAGGGATGCTACTGAGAACATAATTCACTGAGTGTCTCTGAAGCCTCTGTGAAAATTTTCAGCTAGAGGTTAGGTGGTGGGAAAGGATCTCTCTCTCTGAGGAAACCTTATGTTTTCTTATTTTGGTTCAAGAAAGGTGTGTTGCTTTTCCTCTGGTTACAAGGCAGCTCAGAGCCAACTTCTGTCCCTGTTGAACTATTGTCCTTTATAATCCAAGAACTGAGAGTCTATACATCTCTCTCTTGCCTTGACCTTAGATTTTAACTTATATTTACTATAAATGTAACATGTATTATTTATAATATTATTTATATGTTTACCTTATATAACTTTCAACTTATTACAATATTTTCCTAGCTCTTTATTTTCCATTTTTCAGGCTACTTAATCATGTGTATGTGTCAGTAGGCTCATATTCTACAGGAATCAAGTGGGACATTTAAAAATAACATTTGGGCAATATGAGGAATTCCTGTGGAGGCAAGTCAAGGTTGAGAACAGGAATTCCCTGGTGGTCCAGAGGTTAGGACTTAGTGCTTTCACTGCCTGGGGCCCAGGTTTGATCCCAGGTTCGATCCCTGGTTGCGAAATTAAGATCCCAAAGGCCATGCAGCATGCCCAGGCGGGGGGTGGGGAGGAGGACAACAAATGGTTGAGGGAGACTGAAAGCTCAGAATTTGGAGTGGATGGACTGTAAGCTACTGTCCAAACAGGGGGTGCTTGGGCAGGGGCCACGGGCTGGAGATCACCACCTCCTGCCCCATCTTTCTTTACAACAGCTAAAGGGGAGGGACCCGAGGACACCTCAAGTCCTGAGACCCTACAGCAGGGAAGAGGGGCCTGCAAGGCCAAAACTCCTTCTGCAATAATGCTAAGGTGTTACCTGTCTTTTGTTACTTCTGCTACTTGTCTTTTCTCTGGTGAGTCTACGTGGATGTTCCCATCACAGAGGCTATCATGACAGGCTGGATACAGAAGCAGGTGTGAGCATCCACCTGTCCTCCAGGAAGCAGCATTTTAGGGATTTGCAAAGTGTCAAAATGCCACCCATCCCACAAAATACCTTTTGAAAATGTATTTTTCATTAAAAATGCTATTTATGGGACTTTCCTGGTGGTCCAGTGGTTAAGAATCCACGTTCCAGTGCAGGGGATGTGAATTTGATCCCTGGTCAGGGAACGAAGATCCTGCATGCAAAGTGGGGCAACTAAACCTACGTGCCACAACTACAGAGCCCACGCACTCTGGAGCCCTCATGCCAAGATGAAAGATTCCTATGCCACAACTAAGACCCAAGTCAGCCATAAATAAATGAATAAATAAATCTATTTCTTAAATATGCTATTTGTCTTAACATGTTTCCTGCTGTCATTTTAAATGAATTAACTAGTTTTAGTTTTTCTGCTTGAGTTTCTCATAAGGTAAATATCAACTGATATAACCCATATAAACAAAAGCTCTTTGGGGGTCCTCAACAAATTTTATGAGTGTAAAGGTATCCGGCTACCAAAAAAAGCTTGAGGATCGCTGTTTCACAACAAACTTTCTTACAAACTCCCTTTACAGTCGCTGGACTGTTACTATGAATAATTTTGTTCTAACATGCCTTATGATGCAGGCTGATTCTTTGGTTTAAGGAAATTCTGCTGGTCCGGGGTGAAATTCTTTACACTTCATGAATTTCAGGTTGCTGGGTTTTGTTTGTTTGTTTGTTTGTTTTCCGGCTGTTCTGTGAGGCTTGTAGGACTTCAGTTCCCTGTTCAGGGACAGAACACGGGTCCCCTGCAGTGGAAGTGCAGAGTCCTAACAACTGGACCACCAGGGAATTCCCCTCTTTTTTCTTTAAAAACAAACAAACAAAACAAACAGACGAAGCACTTCTCAGTCAATTGCTTTCATCGGCTTGTGTTTTACATTCATTCACTTAATACTTACTGAGTGCCTACTATCTGGCTGGTATAGTTTTAGAGGCTGGGGATACAACAGAGAACAAAGCAAACAGAAATTCCAGCCTTTAGGAGCCTACTCTCCACTGTTTCACGGCAGAGCTAAAGGCTAAAAGGATATGCCAAAAGGATAAATAATTAGTCATGGTTCTCCGCATGTCACAAGAAGCATGGTGCAGAGTTTCCCAAGTTAAGGGATGCGGCTTTCCTTTGGTTAGAAGTGAGATTATTCCAGGGGGCACACAGACATGGCATCAGACAGCTTTGCATCATATACAGTGAGAACATTACTTCCTTTTCAGTTTCCTTTCAATTACTTCAAAGAGAAAAATCTCAGAATGGTACTAATGTGACTGATACTGTCGCCCCCTTGCTGATTCCTGCCCCTGCAGATGTTCCCTTTTCCCCAAGAATGGGCCCCAGTCACAGGCCTTCAGCATCTCACTAGAACTTAGTAAGACTGTTGTGCAGCAGGCTAATGAATTCAGTAATGGGTTCCTCTACTGACTTGTTGATGGAGCCAACAGAATCTTAGCACTAATGCAGTGGTTCTCAAAGTGTGGAACCCAGACCAGCACTATCACCCGGAAACTTGCGGAAAATGAAAATTCATGGTTTCTCATCTCAGATCTGCCGAGTCCAACACTCTGGAGCTGGATCCAGCAACAAGTCCGAGTCCCCAGACAATTCTGAAAACTTGAGAACCACTGCTCTGTAGCCTTCACGCCTCCCCTCAACCCATGGAGAATCATCATGGCTATGTCCAGCCAGCCTGCCTGCCAGGTACTTGCGCTCCTCTTACCATGTCCAGCTGTTTGTGCGTGTCCTCCAGGGACACTAAGGTCGCCTCCTTCAGCTGTTTGCTCACGATCTGGAAGAGGTTCAGTGTTGCCATCTTAATGGTGCCAAGCAAGAGGGTCTTCTTGGCAGCGGTGTTCTGAATGTGCGCCCAGCGAGACTCCTGGGGAGGGGAAAGAGGGCGGGGCGTGAGCACTAGGGGTGGGTGTATATGTGTTGTTGTGTGCGTCCCTTACCCATGTTTGGATCTGTGTGTGTGTCCCTTACCCATGTTTGTGTGTGTGTGCTGAGGGGAGTGTGTGTGTATCCCTTATCCGCCTGCCTGTGTGTGCGTGTCTGTGTCTGTGTGTGCGTGTCTGTGTCTGTGTGTGTGTGTGCCCCCGCCCACCCGGCGCTCACCCAGATGATGACGTCGCTGCGGGCACGGTCAAAGCGCATCTGCAGACGTGCCAGCTCGTTGTTGTGTTGCAGGATCTCGTCGTCCTTCTCCTCCTTGTAGCGCGCCAGCCGCGCCTTGGCACGCTCGATCTTCTCCTGGCCCTCCTGCGCCGACTGCATGAGGTCGTGGTGCATGCTCACCAGTGTCTTGTAGCGCGCGATCACCTCGTGGATCTCCTCAAACTGCAGCGGGGGAGGGGAGGGGCGGGAGGGGTAGTGGGGGTGTTTGGGGGCTCGGGTCACTGCACCTCCGCTCGGGGGGCCCGACCCCACTCTGCGCCCCCAACTCCCACCCTCTGCGCCTCTGCCTGGCAGGGAGGCCCTGGGCTAAGTCAAGGGCCAGAGGCTGTAAAGCCCTTGGAGTCTCCCCTGCGCTCCCCCCACCCCGAGTTGGTATGGGCCGTGGGTCACGTGGTGTGGGTCGTGGACCCCCGTGTCGTGTCAGGAGCCTGTGCACCTGGCCCGGCAGCCTCTCTGGCTTGGCTGCACTTTATTAGAATCACCTGGGAGCGTCAACCAGGCCACGTGCCAGGCTCCACCCTCAGAGACCCGGATAAATAAACCGGTCTGAAGGGTCCCCAGATGATTCTAGGGTTGAGCGTTGCTGGGCGGGGGCGGGGTAGACTTTGCGATGTTTCTGATGGCAATCTTGAGCCTATTCAGCAAGAACGCACAAGGAACCACTTAGTAGCCAGGAAGTGTGCTAAACGCTAGGGACAGAGCAGGAGATAAGACACTGCTTTTAGGAAGTCTTACCACATGCGGTGGCGGGGTAGGACACAGAGACAAGTAAATAGTCAGTTACAACACAGAGTGATAAGCCTTATCGGTGACTGGGGGATGGGGCCGCGGGAGAGTGTTAGGTAGTATCTTCCACCTGGTGCTCTCCTATTTGTTCAGCAATGGCTGAGGCCTCCCTCTGGCGGGGGCTGGAGAAGGTGGGTACCAGAGGGTCAGGGGGCCGGCCAGCCTCAGCCACCCTCCCCATACACACAACGCGGCTCTGACTCTAACTAAGCAGAACAAAAGCCCTGCGACCTTTCCCTCTCTTGAAGGTGCTGTGAGCACCAGCTCCAGGATGCCAACTCATGTCTGGGGGATTTATCAACACGTGCCTTCCAGCCACCCAGGGGACACTCCCTGAGTGCTCTCTCCATCTCATGACATTTCCAGCAATAGACTGGTGTTCTGGGAACTAGCCTTTCCCCCAAACACTTCCTCTGTGGGCAAGAGCCACTTAACTCAGTATTAGAGGAGATAGGGGCTGCCAGAAGAGGCTTCTTCAGGGAAAGGATGGTTAAAAAATGAGACCAGAGGAATGAAGAGAAGATGGCCATGCAAAGGCAGGTGAGGAAGTCGTACAGGTAGACAGAACAGCCTGGATAAAGATGATGAGGTGTGTGTGGCATATTCAGGATGAGCAAGAGAGTTTAGTAGGAATGGCCCGAGTTCAAAATGGGGAGAGAAGTTAAAAAAAAGTGCTCAGTAAACACTGAGGAGTGTGGACTGCATCCATGGGAGGAGAGAGCAGAGAGATAACTTCCGGTCTGCATTTCTAAGAGGTGCAACAATATATAACAGTTATAAAGAATTGGCTAGGAAGGTGGGAGGGAGGTAAAAGGGAGGGGCCATATGTACACCTATGGCTAATGCATGTTGATGTATGGCAGAAATCAAACCAATATTGTAAAGCACTTATCCTTCAATTAGAAATAAATAGATTTAATTTAAAAAGTGGGCTACATCAGAGCAACCAGGAGCACCTCTCCTAAACTTAACACCAATGTCAAAAGGACTCAGATACCAACTTGAAGAGGCTCCCATTATTCAATGATGGGACCCTTTGAACATCAGTAAGAATAAGTGCAAAGGATTGAAACATATCAAATATGTTAAAAACCCATGAGTTTGCAATGATACTAACAACATTACAGGGCACTTGCCGAGGACGCTGGAGAACCAACTCGTTATTCTGAGGACTCAAAGAGCCAAGCATTTAACAAGCTTTTTCTTTATGGCCAATATAGTTACTAAATAGTTGATGAAGGGAAATTCTCTTTATGAAGCCCTTTTTTTTTTCTTTCTAAGTTTTGGCCATGCCACACAGCATGTGGGATTTTAATTCCCTAACCAGGGGTTCCCTGTGCCCCCTTCAGTGGAAGCGCAGCATCTTAACCACTGGACTGCCAGGGAAGTCTCTATGAAGTCCTTTTCTTGATGGTATTAATAGTATTCTAGCTAATAATTGAAGGGAGCTCAGAACATCCTGAGCACCTTAGAAGGATCCTTGGCCCCCTTTCAGTCAGTATCTGCCCCCACCACTACCGAGTAAACCAGAATTGTGACTTCTATCCCCAAAGATTCATTTTACCTGTTTTTAAACATATCAATCACCGACTCAATGGAGATGAGTTTGAGTAAACTCCGGGAGTTGGTGATGGACAGGGAGGCCTGGCGTGCTGTGGTCCATGGGGTCGAGACGAATTGGACATGACTGAGCGACTGAACTGAACTGAGCTGAAACTTATCAGTGGAATCAAACAGTATGTCTGGCTTCTTTTGATCAGCATGATAATAATGTCTAGAACACCTGGTAAACACATCAACAAAACCCAGAGTGGGGACCTTGTTTGGACCCTGATTGGAACAAACCAGCTGTACAAAAAGTATTTGTATAATACAGGAAATTTTGACGTCAGCTGGATATGGGTTCATGGGATTGCAGAGTTGGACACAACTAAGTGACTGAGCAAGCACACACACACATGATATAGGTATTGTGGACATGTTAAAAAGAGCTTGCTTAGAGTTCTATACTGAAATACTTATGGATTAAAAAAAATATCATTTGCTTCAAAATAACAGAGATGGGGATCTGACAGTAAGTTGATAATTGTTGGAATTAGGTGATGAGTAATGGGCATTCAGTAGACTATTTTCTTTACTTTTGTATGTTTGAAATTTCCCATGACACAAAAATATTTTTTAAAAATCATTGATTGGAAAAAAGAAGCCATAAAAGGACATGTCCATACTATTCATAGCTTATGGATAATGTATTCTGTTGACAAAAATAATAACAACAAGCTTGATGGGAATTTCCTGGTGGTCCAGTGGTTAGGACTTGGTGCTTTCACTGTGGGGGCCTGGGTTTGATCCCTGGTTGGTGAGCTAAGATCCTGCAAGCTGTATGGTGTGGCCAAAAAAAAAAAGAAGGGGGGACAAACAGGAGAAGATAATTCCAATTTGATAGAGCTGTGGTGAATACTTGGGTATTGTTGTGTATTTTGTATAATTTTCAGTATGCTTTAAATATTTTGAAAGAAATAAAGGAAGAAAGAAAGAGAAAAAGAAAGATTTTGATTACACTGGCTGCAGAATGCTGGACAGGAATAACGCAGAGCTGAACTGCTAAGAAGTACGTCCGGTGGTCTGAATGAGGAAAGGGCAGGGGCTGGATTCCAGAAATACTTAGGAGAATAGACCAGATCTGCTGACTGATGGCTGTGGGGATTGAGGGAGGAGGAGTCAAGGATGAGGCCTGGGTTCTGGTGAGGCTGTGGGTGGGTGGTCATGCCATTCACCAGCAACGGACCCACCAGCAGCTGGGCTGGCCTGGGGATGGCAAGAAGTTGTGGACTCGGTGAATTAGATGTAGGGGCCTGAGCTTAGGAGGGAGATATGGGCCAGCAAGATCCAGGCCAGTCTCCTTGGTCCTAAGACACATTTTACCAGCTCTAAATCTGAGTCATGTCTTGTAATCTATCCACTGCTTTAATGTAGTAGTCTTCCCTCACTCCCCCTAACCCCCAGAAAAACCAATTATTAAATGAACAATTTCTCATACAGTAGGTAGTACCTTAGAATGCAGGAAATAACACAGATTTGGGGCTTACGCATAAATAAACTAGGTTAGTCGTTCTATATGGAAATTGCCAGGACTTTTAAAAAAGCTGTGTGTGCTTTGTCTTCCTGAGCCCCCCATAGGACATGGACTCACACACCAGAGGGTACACCTCATACCTCATTCCATCCTGGTGAGGGGCCCTGCTGCTGTCATGCGTGGGCATGGAGGACACAGGTGGATGGCTGTAGACATGGATGACATCTATCAGAGGCCCAGGGACTTGCTCAGGGAGAAAAGTGGAGGGTCTGGGACAAAGACCCAAGGAACTTAAGGAAGTGGAGCCCCAGAGGAGCCTGAGGAAGAAGGACCAGAAGGTAGGAGGAACAGGGAGGAGCCCCAGAGGAAAGGGCACAGGTATGTTTCAGAAAGGAGCATCAACAGTGTCAAATGCCACAGGAAGCATGGGTGGGCAAAGCATGGGAAGTTCCTTTAGCTCTGGCAACAAGGCAACTTTACGAAAAGCAGTGGTCAGTGGCCTACAAAGGGTAGTTAGAAACAAAGGCTCTGCCACTTATAAGCTGTGCATCCCTGAACAGGTTACATAACCCTCTCTGAGCCTCCACTTCCTCCTCATAACAGGGTGAGATGATGGCTTTCCTCTGGGGCCTAGCGAGCAGACTGAGCGAGGTTCCACTTGCAGCACGCAGCCCAGGGCCCAGCACATGCTAAGTGCCCAGCTCTGCACGAAGCTGGTGTGTTCCAGTCTCTTTCCCTTCCTCTCCCCATGTACTCCCAAAGAAGACCAAAAACACCAGAGAGGAGGGGAAGCAGGGAGAGTGTGGACCACATCAGACAGAGGCAGGCAGAGCTGGTTGCTGGTGCTCCAAAACAAAACCTCGAACCCATGACCCATATAGAGACAGGCCCACAGACGTCATGCACACAAAGATGCACTACCAGGCCCCCACCCTTGAGAAACGAGTCCAGTCTCACCAGGGCCCTCTGCCAGCTGCCCTCCTTGGCTGGAGGCCTCTTCCCCAGAGCAGAGGGTCCCCAGCCCAGGCCCCTGGGGATGAGGCGGTAGGGCTGCGGAAGCCCCCCACCCCCCCACCCTGAGCCCTCCACACACCTCGGAGTTCTCCACCACCTTCTCCAGGTACTTGTTGAAGATGGAGTACTGCTGCAGCTTGGCGCTCAGCCGCTGGTGCTCCAGTCGCAGGGCCGCCATCTCCTGCTTGGCCTTGGCCAGCTCGCGCATGCGCTGCCTCTTGAGTTCTCGCTCCTTGTTGGCCTTCTTTAGGGCCCGGATCCGTTTCTGGTCGTTCTCCTGGGGCCGGGGGAGTGGTGCCAGTCAGGCATGGACCCTGCCCTCCCTGGGCCCCAGGCTGCTGAGGCCCCCACAAAGCCTCTGTCCACCCTGAGAATGGACGGGGGTGGCCGGGCTGCCCGAGTAGGGGCGAGGTGTAAGGAGAAGCACGTCTCAGGGTTATGTGAGGCTGGTTGAGGGGATTTCTGTGATTGTCTCAGAGTGGACTCCAGTGTCTAGTTCTTCAACTCCAGTGCCTGGAGGGGTGGGGTGAGCTGGGGGCACGATTCACCTCTGTATCCCCAGGTGTCTGGCCCTGACTGTGGCACGTTCATTCATTCATCATTCCCCATTTGCTCATTCACTGGATAAACTATCCATACCAACAACAGGCAAGGAAATGGGAAATAGCAACAGAGAGGAGCAGAGACTGACAAGCAGGAAATGACAAACAGGGCAAGAGGAGGCGGCCACGAAAGGGGAAGCTCCAGGCATTGGTGAGCACCCAGGAGACCTCCCACCCAGGGTGAGGAGTCAGCAGAATCCAGGAGAAGGCGGTGTGGGGAGGGACGGGTTGGGGGATTGGGGGGGAGGGGGGGAGGAGCGACAACTGCAGAGTGCAGTACCCGGGCTGCAGCAGGCCACACCCCTCGGTACCTGGATGAACTGCTCAAACTTCTGTATGTGGGCTTTCAGCTGGGCCTCCTTGATGCCCAGTTCCTCCCAGCGCAGGTTCAGGGTTTCCATTCTGCGCTGAAATGTCTAGGGGTGGGGGGCAGCAGGGAAGGCAGGAGGGCCCCTGAGTGGGAACTGAGGAAGGCTCCAGTATCCCCTGTCTCAGAGCCCTGTCCCAGGTGTCCAGTTTCCACTCCATGTCTGGTTCAGAGCAGAGCATCCCAGGACTCTGGTACCCTGAGACTCAGATCCCTCCTGCGCTCTGCAGAGGAAACACTGGACCATCACCAGATGCCTGACTCTAGCCGCCACCACCCACAAAACAGAGAGCTGTCCTCAGGCTCTCCCGGGAAGGGGTGGGCCCTTCACATCCCTCACCCTGAGCCACCCACCTCCTTCTTCTGCTCCATGGCATGGTGCATGATCTTGGCCTCCTTCTTCTTCTCCAGTAGCCGGACGGATGGAGAGTCCGACTGGTCCTCAATACTGGGGAACTTCCTGCCCAAGACACAGGCAAGAAGGACAGTGGACACTGAGCCCCAGGGGCAGGCCGGGGCTGGGAGGAACCCGTGGAGACAGGCACCCGTGGAAAGGGAAAGCACTCATCTGAGTGAAAGGACTGGTGTGCTGAGAGAGAGAGAGAGCTGTGCTGGGGCCAGGGAATGGGTGCGATCGGTGCCTGGGTGGTTTGGGGTGCTGGGGGACGGGCGGGCCCTCCTGACACTCACTGCAGCAGCTGCAGCAGCCGCTCCCCATACTGCAGCCGGAAGTACTCGGCCAGGTCCTCCTCCTCCATGATGCCCAGACTCATGGCGGTGGTGAGCTAACGGCCCAGCAGCCGAGTCTTCACAGTGAAACGGGAGTGGTGCAGCTCAGGGGTGGTGACTGGGCTTGCTTCTCCCCTCCTCCTGCTCTTGAGGATCCCACAGAAGGCGGGTGTCTGAGAGACTCAGGGAAGATGGCTGGAGGCTACCAATGTGCAGTTCAGGATGTGCTGGGAAGGGGCTGGGAGACCTGGTTACCTAGCAACAGGTCTCTGGGTTCTGTGAACCACAGGCAGAACCCAGGCTTTTCCCTCTGACCCCTGTCCCCATTGACCCCACTTGCTGGGGTCTGACTCTCTGCCCCTGCATTTACTGCCCGCCCCCCCCCCCCCCCCCCCAGGAGCTCTGGGAAGAAGTTAGGCCTGATCTGATGCTGGTGTTCAGGGCCGGGACGCGAGGGCTGGGCATCCATGGCTGATTAGGGTGGGAGTTTGGTAGAGGTGAGTTTGTGCAGGGCAGCCTTGCCTCTGGGGCCTCCCCACTGGGCTCTGTGTGTGTGTGTGTGTGTGTGTGTGTGTGTGTGTGTGTGTGTGAGGTGAGGCTGGGGCTGAGACAGATGGTTAAGAAAAGAACTGAAGGCAGGTACTGAGCTGAGGCAGGGATGGGGGTGGATAGAGAAGCACAGGGCTTGGAGGAGGCCTGAAGTTGAGAGCCAAGCGGTGGGGGAAGAACGTGCAGGGGTGTGTGTGTTGAGGGGTGAGTAGGGGCTGGAGGGTCGGCCAGGGGAGGAGGGAGATGGGCAAGAAGCCTGGGGACTACAGAGGCTGCCCCCTGGAGAGATGGAGGAAGCCTCGGAGGAGGCCCCTTGAAGGGCCAATACTCAGGGCCAATGTCCTGTCTTGAGGTTGGCAAAATACGAAGAAATGCCAAAATGCGTTGACATAAATGTCAGATAGTGTGCATGTCTGCTTCATGACGCCTGCATTCCTTGATCCCATCACGGGATGGTGTATCAGCTCACTTGCCCCGAGGTCCCTGTCTAAATCTGAGACCCTGTGTGTGAGGCGGACACCCTAGGGTCCCCGCCCAGAGGTAACGGCCGTGACCTCGAGCCCGCCGCTGCCGGCCACAGGCTCCCGGGCTTTGCCCGGTTCCCTCTGCTTCCCTAACCCTCGCCAGTCGCGCGGCCCGGTCGCCCTACACGTCTGGGACGCGGAGCCAGGGTGGGACCGGGGTCTCTAGAGGGGCGGCGAGTCCACTCCGAGGCATTGACGGTCCTCTGGCGCCCCCTGCTGGCCGCCAGAGCCCGCCCTCAATCCTGGCCGCTGGGGAGGAGGAGGAGACGAGGTGGGGGGCGCCCCCCACCCCGCCCTTTCCTATTCTCACCCCCCAGCTTCCCCTCCCGAGCCAGCATGACAGCCCCGACCCCACCCAGAACACACCCACCCCTTCACCATCCCACTCCCGCTTAAGTCCCTTCACTAGAGATGGTTCTCCACTGGGAACTACCCCGAGAAACAGAGCCAGCAGGGTAACAAGAGTACCAGTAAGGATTTTAAATGCCTCGAAGGAGTATGTTTCTCTCCTTAATCCCTAGAGTCTGGCACAGTCAATCGGGGGTTTCCCTCCTTTTCCCCCTCGAGGGTAAGTAATGCCAATCATTGAGGAGGAGGCTCTCTGTTTCTCGAATCACCTGCTTGTCGTGGTATATTGACACATCCTTGGTTGCCTCTACGAATCCGGGGTCCAGGGCCAGACTGGTGCATATAGGCAGCTGCTAACGCATCATATGCTGCCATGAACATGCCTGTGTAGTTCTTGCTGCTGCTTCTGTACCTTGCTCGGAAGTTGTGAGAATCTTCATCCCCTATCACCCACCACCATCCCTTTCTGGGGTCTTGCCACCTTTCCCCGAGATGTCTGGGGTTCACAGAAATCTGTACTCTCTCTGACTCCCCTCTTCTTCCCTCCCTGGGTGAGCCCAGCTTTCTTACCACCCCCTCACTCCCCACTTTTCCATCTTGATATTTGCCTCTGAGGCATCTAGGAAAATCTGATGGATTTAGGTGGCTGGAAACCAATTTAGGCATAATATTTTCTGTTTTCTGTTCTGTTCCATCCTCCCTCTGAGACAATGATCTTTTTGAAAAGGGAGAGGGGGAAAATATCTGGAGTAAAAAATATCTAGGTTAAAGTCTCAAAAAATATTAATATTATCCTGCCGTATAGAGAAGTATAGTGCTATTAATAGGTACTCACAGAGTACTGGGTGTGAGGAACCACTTTCTTTCTGTTATATTCCATTCTCTGTGTGTCTTATATTCCATATAAGTGGACTCATACAAATAAACTATATGAAAAATGTTTCAAAATGGATGCTATGGAAGCTCCTTGTACTGTCAACTATATGATGATATTGATGTTAGTCGCTGTAACAAACATCCTCAAGTCTCAATAGCTTACCAAGGTCCAGTGTGGATTCTCCTTGTTGGGTGGATCTTTTGGGAGATTCTCTCCTAAGCAGTGAAGGGTCTAAGCCCCTTCCATCTTGCAGCTCCATGATCTCCAAGGTCACTATGGAAGGGAAAGAGAGAAAGCAAAGCAAAGGCCCTTCTGCTCTTAACAAACTCATCGCCATGTCCATTCACTGACCTCTGGTGGGAACCAGTCACGTGGCTAGTTATGTTGCAAGGGGCTAGCGATGTGGTTTAACTGTGTTCCCAGGGGCATCAAACCAGTTTGTGCTGTATTTCTTTTGGGAATTAAAAGAATGGTTGGAAGTAAGCAGAAAGAGCTTTATAAACTAGTTGTAAACAAAGAAAAACAGCAGGCCAGTCACAATCTCAAGGATGAAAATAACTGCACCTGAAACTAATACAACACTGTACATCAACTACACTTCAATTAAAACCAAAAATTAAAAACATGATCAACTTTACTATGACGTTAAAAGAACAATTCACCAGGACCACGAATACAAAAAAGGTTTAATATTAGGAAGTCTATGAATAAAGTTAATTCTATCAATATGCCTCAGGAGAAAAAGACATGATCGTTGGGATATATGCCAAGATGGCATTGAAAAATTCAATATCCATCCTGATTTTTAAAATTCCGAATGATTAGTATACAAAGACACTGTATCAACTTGATAAAAAAATATCTGAACCCAACAGATAACATTAAAATTTGCATTAAAAACATCCTTGTTGGGGTTTCCCTTGGTGGCTCTGTGGTAAAGAATCCACCTGCCAATGCAGGAGACACGGGTTTGATCCCTGGTCCAGGAAGATCCCCATGCTCCAAGCAGCTAAGCCTGAGTGCCACAACTATTGAGCTTGTGCTCTAGAGCACAGCAGCCATAACTACTGAAGCTCGGGCGCCCTGGAGCCCACGCTGTGCAACAGGACAAGCCACCGCAAGGAGAAGCCTGCGCATGACAAGTAGAGAGGAGCCCCTGCTCACCACAACTAGAGAAAAGCCACTGCAGCAACAAGACTCAGTATACCCCAAAGTAAGTAAATAAAATTATTAAAAAATGAAGACATTCTTGTTAAAGTTAGAGACATGACAGATTTTCTTCTGTCACTACAATCGTTTAACATTGCTTTGGATGCTCTGGCTACTGCAAAAAGACCAAAAAATTAAGTTTTCTTCCTTTTTTTTCCTTTTTTTAATAATGGCAGATGCTATGATCATGTACTGTGAAAATCCAAGAAAACGGTTAGTTAATGAAAAATGATAAGAATTGAATGTAATTCTATACAACTTAAAAGGAGATTGGGCTTGACTTATATGCATGAATATGAATAGATTTCTGTGACAAATTGTTATGAGACAAAAGCAAGATGCAGAACAGAATGTATAGTGTGACCTAGTCTGCCTGTGTGTGTGCACGCATGTGTACATGTGTGCATGTGTTTGGGTGTGTGTATGGTAAGTACAATCCTAGGAGGCTAGCACCATATTTCTGGAGACATTATGATGTGGCAGTGTGGTGATGGTTATTTATATTTCTATATTGTTTATTTTTTCATACAATGACCACGTTACTTTTGTAATCTTGAAAAAAAATGATAGAAAAAGATATCCATTCATATTGGCAGCAGCAAAAGAAATTCTTAGAAATAAATAAATTTAGCAAGAAATACACAGGATCTTTAAAAAGAAAACTTTTAAATTTTTACTGAAGGATATAGAAGAAGAATTGAGTAGAGATTTACAGCATTTCTGAATGATGACTCAATATTGTAAAGAGGTAAATTTCATCCAAATGGAATTAGGAATTTGACGTGATTGCAATCAAAGCCCCAGACTTTTTTTTTCCCCCAGAAGCTGACAAAATAATGTCTTATTTGGAGAATTAGAGCACTTAAAGAAATATTGAAAGGGAAGACTAACAAGAGAATGTTCACTGTGGCACACTAAAATGTGTTATAAAACTATGGAAACAGTACGTTGCTAGTGTCACTCCAGGCAGAAAAAACCCAATGACCTAAGAGCCTGGGCAAGTAAGTTGGTCTAAGATAGGACTGGAATGTCTTAAACCAAAGACACTGGACTCTATGGAGTCCCTAAAGATATTAAAAGTCACAGGCTTGGACTTTCCTGGTGGTGCAGTGGATAAGAATCCACCTGCCAATGCACGGGACTCAGGTTGGATCCCTGGTCCAAGAAGATTCCATCTTCCAAGGAGGAACTAAGCCCACACCCCACAACTACTGAGCCTGTGTGCTGTAACTCCTGAAGCCCGGGTGCCTGGAGCCTGTGCTCTGCAACAAGAGAGGCCACCTCAGTGGAAGCTGGCGTACTGCAAGGAAGAGTAGCCCCCCACTGAAACAACTAGAGAAAAGCCCACGCAGCAAGGAAGACCAAGCACAGACAAAAATAAAATTAATTAATTAAAAAAATAAAATTCACAGACTTAAACAAACACCTCTTTCTGCACTCTGGCCCAAAACAAAACAGGTAGAAACACACATCTGGAAGTCTGTAGAGCCCCTTTTTGTTGAACCCATAGAATCCCTTGATACAAGGAATCAGAATAGAAAGCCCAGAAATAGATCTGAGCTTATGTAAGTATGCATTGTATGCTCATGTGGCCTTCAGCCAGTGGAGAAAGTGTGGATTACTCAACACGTGGTGCTGGGGGAACTAGCTAAGTATTTGGAAAAAAAGAAAAATATATACAAATTTATTTCTAAAATAAGAATTTTATATATTTAAGGGGTATAACCTGAAGTGTTAATATGTATCGACCTAGCGAAATGATAACCACAGTCAACTACAGCTTAACATCGATACCTCACATAGGTACCATTTTTTTGTGTCTGGACCTGAAATCTACTCTCTTGGCAAGTTTCCAGCACTAAGTACAGTACTATGAACTATAGGCACCATGCTGTATGCTAGATCTCTATTCTTATTCATCCCACATAACTGCAACTTTGTAACCTTGGACCAACATCTCCCTCTCCCCTAAGACCCCCACCACTGGTCCCACCATTCCACTCTCTTCTCCTCTGTACTCAACTTTTTGGGTTCCCATATCAGTGAAATCATGCAGTTTCTGTCTCTCTGTGTCTAGCTTGTTTCACATGGCATAATGTCCTCACAGTTCATCCATGTCGTTGCGAATGGCAGGATCTCCTTCCTTGGTGAAGGCTGAATAATATTCCATTGTCCGTATATACACCACAATTTTGTATCCACTCATTGGCTCATGGACACTTAGGTTGTTTCCACATTTTGACTACTGTGTTAGTGCTGCAATCAGCATAGGCGCACAGACGTCTCTTTGCCATACTAATTTCATTTCCTTTGAGTATATATCTGGTGGAGGGATTGCTGGGTGATAGAGTAGCTCTATTTTCAGTTTTCTGAGGAACCATTATACTGTTTTTCATATCGGCTGTACCACTTAACATCCCCAGTGGTGATGCACAAGGATTTCAATTTCTCCACATCCTTACCAACACCTGTTCTTTCTGAGTTTCTTTGAAAGGAGCCATCCTGATGGGTGTAAAGTGATTTCTCATTGTGAAATTATGTTATTTTTGAATTAGAAGAGTAATGAGTGAATATATTCTCATTGTCCATCATTCAAACAATATTGATACAGCTGGAGCCCTATTGATTCACCATCCAATCCCGTTTCCCAGAAATAAGCATGAATTTAACAAATACTGACATTGATGCCATGGAGCAGCTGAGCCTGTGAGCCACAGCTATGGAGCTTGTGCTCTAGAGCCCACGTGCCACAACTCTGTGCCCAGTGTGCCCTAGAGCCAGTGCTCCGCAACAAGAGAAGCCACTGCAATGAGAAGCCTGTGAACGGCAACTGGAGAGTATCTCCCACTTGCTGCAACTAGAGAAAAGCCCACACAGCAACAAAGAGCCAGCACAGCCAGAAATAAAATAAATCATACATATATAAAAAAAATACTTGAGTCCCTGTGATGTGCTTGACACTATTCTATGCTGGGGACACAGCAGTGAACAAAACAAGGTTCCCCCTATTACAGTGGTTGAATGAGAAAATAGGAACTAAGCCTCTGGTGACTCTTATCTGGGGATGTTGTCTTCAGGATGCTGGCCCCACTACCACCATAAGTGACCATGAGTGGGGAGAGGGAGGGAGCTGGGACAAAGGAGACAACTAGTGCCCACAGACCCAGGCATCTCCCATAAAATCTCCCCAACTGGGTTGTTTATCCTCCAGGCCCTGTGGGCCCAGGGCCTATGAGCTTTTCAAGAGCTTACAACTATGTCTGAAGCCTGGAAATGATTATTGGCTCTAGAATACAGAAAGGAAACCACAAAATGAAGAATAAATGTTTTAATTAAATGCATACAAACAGAGTATTCCAACTCCATGAATTGTTAATTTTAGCGTTCATACAGCATTTCACACATTTGAAAGTAATCTGTGGATTTGATTTCCTCGTTTCTCAAGAATTCCCAATTATACACAGAGTTTTGGAAGAAAATCAAAGCAAATCACGAATTAAATGAGTTATTCATAGACCAAAATTTCAAAAGTGTATTTACAAAAATCCTCTCACTTTTTTCCCCCCAAATTATATTTAGTGTCGATGCAAATTACACTTCGTGTCGATGGAGTGCATTTTTAATCTGTTTGCAGTGGCGGAAGGTTTAGGGCTGAGTCACGTACCTGGCAAGGCTGGATTGTCTACAGATGGCCCAAGAGGGTTGTCACAAGTAGGACTGTGCAAGGCCGGTGGCCCCCCTGACCCCAACCATCTTTGCATGGAATGATTCTGTTATTCCGTGTTGGCAGTCTGCTGAGCCTGAGGGTGACAGGCCTCTTCAGAGGCACTTTCAAGGGCCTCTTACAGGGAAAGGATAATTCAGAACCTTGGTGGTATTCATCTCAGTGACTAGTCATGGGCCAGCTCTGACCTTGGCGCCTGGCCCCAAACCTCAGCCTGCTATGGGGCTTGTCCTGAATATTGTAAATGACTCCCTGCTGTGTTCTGATGTCTGATTTCTCAACACTGGTGTTTCTGAGAAGTGAACTCCCAGTGGTCCAGACTAACAGCTCTGCTAGGCAGCAACAGAAACTGTCCCTTTCCTCCTGACCTTGATGTTCTAGGAGTGGCGGCTCTCTCCATCAGGAAGCTGACCGATGTTGTCTATCTGCAGGAGCTTCTGCCAGTCACCATGTCATCACCTTGGGAAAATCTGATGACCAGGAAGAAGCTTCTTGTGCTCTGATCCAAGTTATTCCAACTATTCCATTATTCCCCTCGCCTGAGACTCCAGCTCTGACACACTTTTTTTTTTTCACCTCAAATACGTATTTCAGTACTGTCATACGTCTGTCTTTTTTTTTAAGACTTTTTTGATGTGAACCATTTTTAAAGTCTTTATTAAATTTGTTCCAATATTGCTTCTGTTTTAGCTTTGGTTTTTCTGGCCACAAGGCATGTGGGATCTTAGCTTCCTGAACAGCGACTGAACTTGCAACCCCCACATTGAAAGGCAGTCTTAACCACTGGGCCACCAGGGAAGTCCCCATGAAGTTCCATCTTTAAGCATGAAACTTGATTTCTCTGAAGATGAAATATTGCCCTTGAGTACATATATGTGAAGTAAAAGCATAAAGAACTACTGAGAATGATAAGCCGTGAACGTGAATAGGGCAATGCCAACTGCCTCTTGGTGGCGGTGGAAAGAAGGTTACTATATATTGGTCACACATACTGTTTTAGATTGGGCGCCGGGAACACAAGACTTCATTATATTATTCTGTGTAGTATTATTGGTAAGTCAGAAATGTTTAATAATAAATTAGAAAGAAAAGATGGCATCTGCTCCTATGGTGGGTTAATCACATTTGTCATTCTCAACACTTGCTGATTTCTTCTCCACGCCTCTTTCCAATCACTGGTTTTTCTCTTTCTCTTGTGACATCTCTTTCTCTGCCAACAACCTCCTCTTCTCGTTCCTTGAAACTTGATTGACATTCTACCCTCTAACTTGACATTCATTTTTGTTAATAACTCTCTCTCTTGTTGGGTGTTCCCCCTAAAAATGTCTTTTTATCTCCTTGGAAACTGAGTGGTCTTAAAATATCTCAATGTCTCTTACCTGCCGCTTCTGCATGTACCACATGGAATCACAGAATTTTAGAGCGAGGACAACCTGAGATCATCTATTTCAAACTTCTTATTACAGAGAAGAAAAGAATGGAGACTTGGAGATTAAGCTTCATCTTCAGTAACACCAAATGAAGCTGACCTCAGGTTTCCATGAGATTGCACACCAGGGGCTAATCTTTGGTCCTGTCCTGAGATGCTGCAGTGGTGGGAGGGAGGTTGATGGATACCTGAACCGAACACAAAAACTAATAAGAAAACCCTAGGAAAACTGAAAGAGGTTGGGTCTCTCTCTTTCTCTCTCTCTCTAATTGTAGTCTGGACTTCCCTGGTGGCTCAGTGGTAAAGAATCTGTCCGCCAGTGCAGGAGACATGGGTTTGATCCCTGGGTCGGGAAGATCCCCCAGAGAAGGAAATGGTAACCCACTCCAGTATTCTGCCTGAGAAATCCCATGGACAGAGGAGCCTGGTGGGCTACAGTCCATGGAGTCACAGAGTCCGACATGACTGATCAGCTAAACAACAACAATGGTAGTCTAGAGCAGAAGAGGGCCAGATACCATAAAACAGGGCTCGGACCATGCCATTTCTCTACTTCACGTTGCTCTGGGGAAAATCACTGTATACTCTACTTTCACTGTATGGCAAGAAAATAACATGAGCCCATGTTAACGTGATGCTAGCCTGGAATAGCGAGGCAGCACTGGAGCAGATACAGGGGCGTCCAAGCTGGACATACTTGAATGTTCCCTCTTCCAAGGGATGGGGAGTTGCGAGAGGGAGCCAGCCCCTGGAAAAGAAAGTGTCTGGGGAGGAGATTCTGGAAGATTCACTGAGAAGAGTATGGCCTGGTTGGGAGAGGGAAAGAAGAGTGGTTGCTTTCAGACAAGACTCTCTGACTGCCCAAGGACACACTGCCAGCCAAGGCTGTTGGCAGTTCCAAAGACACATGAGTTCAGGAGGGAAAAATGCTGAGACGTCTGAGGAGGGTAACTGTTATAAAAGAAAGGGAATGGACAGAAGAACCTGTATCAAAGGAAACAGAACTAACGGATCAAAGGAATAAGCCTTTAAAATAAATAAAACAAATGGGGCTTCCCTGGTGGCTCAGTGGTAAAGAATCCACCCGCCAGTGCAGGAGACACGTGTTCGATCCCTGGTCGAGGAAGCTCTCACATGCTTTGGAGCAACTAAGCCCGTGTGCCACAGCTACTGTAGCCAGAGTGCCCTAAAGCCCGTGCTCCGAAACGAGAGAAGCCGCCGCAAGAAGAAGCCCGCACACTGCAACTAGAGAGTAGCCTGTGACTAGAGAAAAGCCCACGTAGTAACAAAGACCCAGTACAGCCGAAAATAAATAAGTAAATAAAATCATTTAAAAATTAATAAATATAACAAATATTCTCAGAGAGACGAGGGAAGATACTGGAAACACGAAGCTAGAGGCCAGCATAAAAGATGAACGAATTCAAACAATACACTGGATATGAAAACTGAGTGAAATACTTAATGGATGCACTGAATAGCAGCTGGATGCAGACAACAGCTAGTAGGTGCAAGACCATTTTTAGCAACTCTCTCAGAAGGCATCAGAAAGAGATTAAGAATAAGAGCTAATACACAGAGGATTGAGGCTACAAAAATAGAAAATCTAAAGTAGTAATGAACATTTCTTAAGAAGAAAAAAATGGGAAGGGATGAAATATTTGAAGAAGAAAATGACCAAGAACATCCAGAGGAGGGACTTTCCTGGCGGTCTGGTGATTAAGACGCCATCCTCCCAGCGTGGGGGACGTGGGTTCAATCCCTGGTTCAGTTCAGTTCAGTTCATTTCAGTCACTCAGTCATGTCTGACTCTTTGCGACCCCATGGACTGCAGCACGCCAGGTTTCCCTGTCCTTCACCAACTTCCAGAGCTTGCTCCAACTCATGTCCATCAGGGTCAGTGATGCCATCCAATCATCTCATCCTCTGTCGTCCCCTTCTCCTCCTGCCCTCAATCTTTCCCAGCATCAGGGTTTTTTCTAGTGAGTCAGTTCTTCGCATCAGGTGGCCAAAATACTGGAGTTTCAGCTTCAGCATCAGTCCTTCTATTGAATATTCAGGACTGATTTCCTGAATCCCTGGTTGAGAAACTAAAATCCTACATACTGCACAATGTGACCAAAAAAATAAAAAAATGTCCAGAAGAGACCTCAAATTGAAAAAATCTCATCTCTAAGAAGGAAAAGCAACAAGAAAAAAACATCCACACCTAGACACAGTACAATGAAATATTCTTTTCCTCAAATTTGGGAAGATTTTATGGATGACCAACAAGGACCTACTGTAGAGCGCAGGGAACTCTGCTCAATGTTATGTGGCAGCCTGGATGGAAGGGGGCTTTGGGGGAGAATGGATACTTGTATATGTATGGCTGAGTCCCTTCGCTGTTCACCTGAAGCTATCACAACATTGTTAACCGGCTATACCTCAAAACAAAATAAAAAGTTTAAAGTTTGGGAAGAGTTTAGCCGTACATTTTTTTTTATTCTTTATTTTGCTCTTCTCCTCTGGGACTTCTTTTATGTGCATGCTGGTATGCTCAATGGTACCCTATAGATTTCCGAGGCTTTGTTCCTTTTTATTCATTCCTTTCCTTGGACCAAGTCTTCCCCAGTGACTCAGCAGTAAAGAATCTGATGGCAATGCAGGAGCCGAAGGGAGATGCGTGTTCGATCCCTGGGTTGGGAAGATCCCCTGGAGAAGGGAAAGACTACCCACTCCAGTATTCCTGCCTGGGAAATCCCATGGACAGAAGAGCCCATTGGGCTACAGTCCATGAGGTCACAGAGAGTCAGACATGACTGAGCAACTCACACACACATATTCTCTGAAGTATGGAGCCCTTGAGTTCTGTTACCCACTTATCCCCATCTCCCGCCTTTTTTAACTTCTTATTTCAAAGTCCAGTTCCCTAGGCTTTAGTCCTGGTTCAGCATAATTCAGTGGTAAGCCACTAAACTCTAAAGATTTCCTAAATGCCTTGCTTATACACCTTTTACCCTCTGACGAGGACAGTCTGTGTCTGAAGACACACATTCAAACTTTACTAAACAGATTTAGCTTTTGCTTCCTGAGTACACGAGGCCTCAAGGTCAGTCAGAGGTGAGTGTCTGCAGCCTTTTCCCAAAGGTCTTTCCTAACCATGTACATGTGCAGTCTTCTAGATCCCTAGGGACATGGTAGAGCTTTGCAGAGTTCCCTGTGGTTTTCTAGTTCTCCTGGGCTTACTTTAAAACTGTTGCTGTTGTTGGCCAGGCTTTTGTTTGTTCCAACCAAAATCACAACCCTAGGCAGCTGAGAAATGACTAGCAAATCACTATTGTTTTGGGTGATGTCCTAGGAATACTACCCCCACGGCCCCTACCCCACCCCACGAGCTATGAGTTACATCAAATAGCCATAACACCTTGGGAATGGAGATTTTTCAGGTAGCTTCTAATTTGGACAAAATACTGACTGTGCTCTGGGGCTTCCCAGGTGGCCCTAGTGGTAAAGAACCCGCCTGCCAATGCAGGAGACATGAGACATGGGTTCAATCCCTGGGTCCGGAAGATTCCCTGGAGGAGGGCATGGCAACCCACTCCAGTATTCTTGACTGGAGAATCCCATGGAGCCTGACAGGCTACAGTCCACAGGGTCACGAAGAGTCAGACACGACTGAAGCGGCTTAGCACGTAGCACGCACACATTGACTGTGCTCTAGGAATGTGCCTTTAACAGAGCTCCAGAAGAAATCGGTCTTCTCCATCAGCTTTGAGACTGCTAACTTTTCAAGGCTACTGGGCCAGCAAGCTGGGGAGGGAGGGAGGACAGCAATAGCCCCAAGTTAAAAGGCCACGGACATCACTGTCCTGTGGAGATTCAGGAGTTTCTCTTGGATAGATAATTTTCAGTTCAGTCAGCGGCGTTGGTACCTTCCTAGAGTTCTAAAATGGTTGGTTTTAGTTGTATTGTCAGTATTTTTGTTATTTTTGTGGTTCACCAAGAAGCACACTTCACTACTCCAGAAGTTGACCTCCCTAGAAAGCATTAAAAGAAAAAAAAAAGTGCCTCAGGAAGATGGGAAATGAATTGAATCGAGGATGATGCAATGAGATAGGCAAGTTATATAAATAAATTATTAAAAAACCCAGGGAATTCAGACATAAAGCTGTACACTAGAAGTGTGACTGGGGAAGGGGCATGAGGAACTGATGGATGGAGGAAACACTGGAGGGTGCTGAAACTATGTTATAGAACTTGTCCTTTTTAAGGAAATGCATAGATCTGTTAAGAAGTTGACAGGGAGACTTCCCTGGTGGTGCAGTGGATAAGAATCCACCTGCCGATGCAGGGGGCCCAGCTCAGCAACAGATAAACAAATAAACAAAATGTTAAAAGGAAGTTGACCGGGGTAAGAAGGAACATAAGTAAGGATCATAATGAGCTGGGATTAACCATGAGAAGCCTATAAATGAAATGCATTATTTTCCACAGAATAATTTGATCTTGCCAAAGGAAAGTAGAAAATCCAAGCTTTCTCACTGAAGAAAGGACATCATGAACCATTCCAAAGATGGAAAGGAGTAGAAAGAAAGTATAGTAAACAGAAAACACAAAGTGAGATAGTCAATAGAAGCCCCAACACAACATTAATAAATATGAACGAGGATAAATTAAACTCACAAATCAAAATACAGAGACTCTCTGACTGGCTCTAAAATCAACATGCAATAATATTTTTTCTAAATAAGAGATTGTCAAAGCAAAATTGGAAAAAAAAAATTCTGGCACATTAAAAAAAGAAAGAACTCCACAGTAGCAATTCTAACATCAGAAGAAAACAAGTGAATTTAAGGTAAAAATTAACAAAGGGAAAATAGAGATGCTATATGCTAACAAGGAAAATTATAAATTAAGGAGAAACAACAGGGAATTCCCTGGTTGCCTAGTGGTTAGGATTCCGGGCTTTCACTGCTGTGATCTGGGCTCACTCCTGGTTGGGGAACTGAGGTCCCACAAGCTGTGCAGCATGACCAGAAAAAGAAGAAGAAATAACACCATAAACATATACACGCCCAGCAGTGTGCCCTCAAAATACATAAAGCAGAAAACAACTACAACGGGGCAAATGGGGAGGGGAGGAATAGGAGCAGGGAATTGAGACATACAAACTATTAGGTATAAAGTAAGCTACAGGGATATATTGTACAACATGTGGAATATAGCCAATATTTTATAATAACTACGAATGGAGTCTAACCTTAAAAAACTGTGAGTCACTATATATGTTATACACCCAAAACTTATATGTTAATACATCAACTGACTTAAATAAATAAGTGAAACAGTGAGGGAAATGAATGTATCAACAGTTACATTTGGAGATGGTATCACAACTCTTCCAGAATAGGATACGTCAAGCAGATAAAAAATAAGCAAGATAGAGCTTCCCTTGTGGCTCAGCTGGTAAAGAATCTGCCTGAAGTGCGGGAGACCTGGGTTCAATCCCTGGGTTGGGAAGATCCCCTGGAGAAGGGAAAGGCTACCCACTCCAGGATTCTGGCCTGGAGAAATCCATGGACTGTGTAGTCCATGGGGTCGCAAAGAGTTGGACACGACTGAGCGACTTTCAAAAAAAATAATAAGCAAGATAGAATATTTGACTAACACAGCTGATAATCTTAAACTAAAATATATATGCACACATAACTCTTTATACTGACCCAACAAAGAAAATCTCCACAAATTACAAAGAATGACACTGGTTATATTTTCCAACCATAATGAAATACAGTTAGGATTGAATAAAAGGAGAACTCTTTAAAAATCTCATATTCCTAGGAAAAAATTAAAATTACCTTTGGGCTAAAGAGGAAATGACAAGGGAAATTATGAAATACTTAGAACTGAATTATAATGCTAAGGTTTGTGCTGAATTACAATGTCCAAATTTGTACTAAAGCAGCACATAAGGGAAATTAAAACCTTGACTACACTTATTAGAAAGCAAGAAACACTGAGAATAAAAGGTGTTAGTGTGTAACTCGAGAAGTTAGAAAAAAAAAAAAAGACAGCAACATAGTAAACCCACAGAAAGAAGGAGGAAGGCAATAAAAATGGCAGAAGTGAAAAGAGAGAAAAACAGTGGACAAAATTAACAAAACCAAACACAGGTCTTTTAGAAACATTAAATACACATTTCAGAAAAGAGTAACTAAGCAAAAAAGCACTGTGTTCAGCTGAATGTGGGATTTTCTTGCCCATGCTTGTTACCTTCAGGCTGCAAGTTGGTACTGCTGCTGTGAAGAACAGTATGGAGGTTCCTTGAAAAACTAAAAATAAAGCTACTATAGGATCCAGCAATCTTACTCCTGGACATATACCCACAGAAAACCATAATTCAAAAAAAATACATGCCCCCTCAAGGTGCTATTTACAGTAGCCAAGACATGAAAGCAACCTAAATGTCCATCAAAAGATGAAGGGATAAAGAAGATGTGGTACATATATACAATGGAGTATTGCTCAGCCATAAACACGAATGAAATAATGCCATTTGCAGCAACATGGAAGGACCTAGAGATTATCATACTAAGTCAGATGGAGAAAGATACGTATTACATAATTTATGTAGAATCCTTAAAAAATGATACAAATGAGCTTATTTACAAATCAAACTCACAGCCTTAGAAAACAAATTTATGGTTACCAAAGGAAACAGTGGCCAGGGAGGGGAGGTGCATAAATTAGGAGGTTGGGATTAACAAATATACACTACTATATATATCGGTCTTCCCTGGGGGCTCAGATGGTAAAGAATCTGCCTGCAATGCAGGAGATCTGGATTTGGTCCCTAGGTTGGGAAGATCCCCTGGAGAAGGGAATGGCAAACCACTTCAGTACCCTTGCCTGGGAAATCCCATGGACAGAGGAGCCTGGCCGGCTACAGTCCACAGGGTCACAAAGAGTCGGACACGACTGAGCAACTGAGCACACACACAATAACCTATATGGGAAAAGATCTGAAAGAAAAAATGTGTACCTACAACTGAGTCACTTTGCTATACACCTGAAACTAACACAACATCATAAATCAGCTATACCACAATTTAAAATAAAAAATTTTTAAAAAGAAGAGGAAAAAAATGACACCAGATAATACACTGGTGAAAGGACATTGTGGAAACAGGAACTGGGAGCTTCAAATGCTCCAGTTTAACCTGGGCTGAAATTATAGCTGGAACAAAGGTCACAGACCACAGCTTGAAAGTCTCAGGAGGAACTCACTTTTGAAAATGCAAAGTATGATTCTTGATCCTGGCTCACAGCCTGGAGATGAGTGTCGCCAGCTTGTGAGTGCCCCGAAATCCTTCCATCTTCCAAACAGTTCAAATTCCTTGTAGGGTGAACTGCCCTCCGGACCCTACAATTGCTTAGGCCTTGCTAAGTCTTTTTTGGCCCCGTCATGAGCATGCACAACTTCCTCTACCAGGTAGTCAAACCCGCAGCCCTGGAAGTGAAAGCACAGAGCCTTAACCACTGGACCACCAGAGCAGTTCCCTTGCTAAGTCTTTTAGTAGCTGGAGAGCGAAGGAGCAGCTGCTTTGCTGAAGGAAGGAGGCAGCAGCCCTCCTACCCCAGGGCAACCTCAAGCTCTCTTAGCGCTACAGGAGCAGAGCTGAGAACCTACTGTTCATCTCAGAAACCTCAACTCCCAGAGCCAAACTCAAGAGGAGACAGATTATTCCTCCTTTAGACCTGCCTCTTTTACTTAAAAAAAAAAAATTGTGGTAAAACATAAAATTGACCACCTTAAACATGTGTAAGTGTACAGTTCAGGAGAAATAAATCCATTCACGTAGCTGTGCAACCAACCTCCATCCTCTTTCATCTTGGAAAAATAAAACACTATGCCCATGAAACGACCCCTCCCATTCCCCCTGGACCCCAGCCATGGTAACAACCGTCGACTTTCTGTCTGTAAGAGTCTGACCATGGGAGGGACCTCATGTTGTCACCAAGCCAGGTTCGTCTGCCCAACGTGCAGTAAGCCTGGGATGCTGAGGTTTGCCGCAGAGAAAGGGTCTATTCAGGAGGCAGACAAGCCAGGAGATGGGAGAACTGGCCTCAGATCCACCTCCTGGAAGGCCAGGGCCTTGGCGGTATTTACAGGATGAAGAAGCAGGGTGGTTTGAGGCACGGGGAGCATGGGGAAAGGTGATTGGAAAAGAGAAAAGGGTGAGGCAGTTGTTCTGTGCAGGCGCCGGTGTAGCTACATCAGGCTTCCTCACCGGACCTATATTCAGAAAAAGGCAGCGTTTTTCGTTTCCTCCGACAGGACACGAGGGTTTCAATTTCTCCACATCTTTGTCAACACTTGTTATTGTCTGGGTTTTTTCGTTTTTGCTTTTTTTTTTTTAATAGCAGCCATCCTAATGCGTGTGAAGCGGTGTCTCACCATGGTTTCAGTCTGCATTTCCCTAATGTTTACTGGAGACGGAGAAGAGGGCGACAGAGGAGGAGATGGTTGGATGGCAACACAGATGCAGTGGACATGAACTTGGGCAAACTCCGGGAGACAGTGAGGGACAGAGAGGTGTAGCGTTCTGCAGTCCTCGGGGTCGCGAAGAGTTGGACACGACCGGGCGACTGAACAACTACAAAATGGTTCTTGAAGTAGAGCATCTTTTTGGGTGTTTGTTGGCCATTTGTATATACTCTAAGGTGAAATGTCTATTTGAGTCCTTTGCCTACATTTCTAATCAGGTTGCTTGATTTTGTTATGTTCTAATTCTTTCTATATTCTGGAAAGGAACCCTTGGATCTTCAAGCCGGCCATGCAGCCGTTTGCCCCATTTCTGTCACACTTAACACGGACTGTTGCCCACCCTGATCAAGACTGAAGCAACAGAAGGGTAGCTTGTCTCAGGAAGAGATAACTGAGGGGCTGCTCTGGGCTGGCAGCGCTGCTGGTACCTGTGTTTCTTACCCTGTCTCCTGGAGGTGTGTCCTGTCTCTCACTCAGAACCAGCTCAGCATCAGTGACAGCATCAGTGGCACCTGATGCTCGGGTTTTTTTTTCTGTCGTTCCGGCTCCAGGAGCTACAGGGTCCTCAGGAAGCCGGCCTCACCCTGAATTGGAGCTTTGGGAAGAGCTGGGACTGGGTTTGCCCAAGGAAGCCAATGGGGGCATTTCCCTGTGTGTTTGGTGCCCCCTGGTGGAATACTTCTGAACTGTGAGCTGACCCCCCTTCCTGCCACTTCGAGTCCCGGTTTGCTGTCAGCAGCCCTCCGCTTATGGCCCTCAGCCTACGCCTCTTGCACATACTCCATGTGGAGCTAGAAAATGGCCTCTCTGGCCTGAGAGGATGCCCTCGCCCCTTGCACAGGGCAGACGTGACACAGGAGTCCGGGGCTGCAGCCTATGATGGTTGGCATGTGCAAAGCTGGAATTTAGATGACATTAGTATAGACAAGGCTATGGTTTTTCCAGTAGTCATGTACAGATGTGAGAGCTGGACCATAAAGAAGGCAGAGGGCCAAGAATTCATGCTTTCAAACTGTGGTGTTAGCGAAGACTCTTGAGAGTCCCTTGGACAGCGAGATCAAAGCAGTCAGTTGTAAAGGAAAGCAACCCTGAACACCCATTGGAAGGACTGATGCTGAAGCTGAAGCTCCAATACTTTGACCACCTAGCGCAAAGAGCCGACTCAGTGGAAAAGACCCTGATGCCGGGAAGGGTTGAGGACAGGAGGCTATGGAGATGACAGAGGATAAGAAGTTGGATGGCATCAACGGACATGAACTTGGGCAAACTCTGGGAGATGGTGAGGGACAGGGAAGCCTGGTGTGCTGGGCTGCAAAGAGTTGGACATGACTTGATGACTGAACATACAAACCAAGGATGAAGTTTCCTCAGGCACTGAAGGTGCCTACTTGGGCCTCCCCCTTCCATCTTAGACACGCCCCCCCGACCCTTGCCCTGGATCCCCTACCCACAGGCATGCAATTCTAGCCCCCAGGGACTGCCTTTGGCTTCATGCCCTGGGACCCTGGCTCTGAGGGCAGAGGGGTCATCTACAGCTGGGGCTTGGGGGTCCACGTGGCCAAGCTGCACAGCAGACAAGACTCAGAAATGAAAATAAACATTCAGAGCCCGCATCCCTTGGGTTCCAGGACACCATGCGGCTCTCCCCTGTGAGAACGGCCAAGGCAGAGTGACGTTGGCTCAAAGGAAGGGATCATGTCGTCAGATGGCACAGCTTAGAAGATCACAGAGACCAAGATCTTGTTTTTCAGGCTTGGAAGATGAGACCAACAGGTAAGTGATTTGCCTGAGGGATCATATCTTAAGCTTTGCTTCTGTAGCAGAAGCCACCTCACCACATAACCCTCCCGTCACAGACCACAGGCTGCCAGGATCCAGACGAACTTCAGTCCAGTCCAAACTCTTGTCTCCAAGCTATTTCCCAAACAGAGATGAAAAGAGAGTCAGGTTTCCTGAATGTATCTCTGGAAAAGCCTCTGGATATTGTGAATGCCTTCTGCTCTGTGCCACATCACAAGTATCACTAAACAGCCGTATCCCTGGTCTCAGTGACAGTCATCCATTGTAGAAGGATGCTGATAGACCTAGGAGTGTTTTTGCTATATTGTCTTCCATTTTTATGATCTAGGCGCTGGTTTTCTATCACTCTGGACTCTGCCACTTCTACAGACCTTTTCCCTCATCACATGGGTTCAGAATTGCAAAGTCATCCATGATCCTTGGTACCTCCTTCTTCTCTGACCTCTACTTTATTATTAATCAATAACCAAGGGCTATATTATTGATTCCATCTCTGACACTCCTTTGCATACTATATTAGTTTTCTCCGGCTGCCATAATAAAACACCATGGGTTGGGTGGTTTAAACCATAGACGTTTTCTCACAGTTCTGGAGGCTGGAAGGCTGGTTTTGAATTTTAACCTTCTGAGCCTTAGTTGCCTCACCTGTAAAATGAGTGGATGCTCTGACTTAATGAGATAGCTTTGTCTTGGCATGGATACCCCAGATTTTTGCCACTCTGGGGTTGGGGCCCAGATTTCTCCCTGAGTCCAAAAGGTCACACAGGGCTTCCTTGGTGGCTCAGTGGTAAAGAATCTGCCTGCCAATGCAGGGGAAACGGGTTCAATCCCTGGTCTGGGAAGATCCCACATGCCTCGGAGCAGCTAAGCCTGTGTGCCACAACTATTAAGCTTGTGCTCTAGAGCCCGGGAGCTGCAACTACTGAAGCCCATGAACCCTAGAGCCTGTGCTCTGCAACAAGAGAAGCCACTGCAATGAGAAGCTGGACCACTACAATTAGAGAGTAGCCCCTGCTTGCTGAAACTAGAGAAGAGTCCATGCAGCAAGATGACCCAGCACACCCAAAAATAAACAAAATTGTTGGGGGAAAAAAGAAGGTCACACAGAAAACTACCAACACCGGTGTTTTCCAAAGTACCCTCTAGGGAACACTAGTCCTGCAAGGTAGTGATTTGTGCACCTGGAAGAAGGTTGCAATATGTGTTACATCAGGGGAATTACAGGGCTGACAAAGCTAAACAAATTTGTTGGCCACGGGGCTTTCCAGAGTCTTTAATTACTCATATGTATTGTAAGTTTCTAAGAGGTGACATCATTTACATCATTTCTTAAATTGTTCAGCCACAGAATTCTTTTTTAATGCCCCTACCCCCCACCCCCCATCCCGCTAGAATCAAGTGTTCTGCAAAACTCACCTGGGAAATGATGGTTTAAGTCAGCCTGGGTAGAAAGGTTAATGGCTCCTCCAATTTTTACTTTCCTCTGAGCTGGAACAAAGATATGCTAGAACTCAGTATCTCTGATAGCCACGAGGCTGCCAGCTAAGAATTTCGTTTACTTTTAATGGTATGAAGCTGAACTGATCCAACGGCTTGTTACCAGAGTAAAAGTCATACATCTGGGGTCTAAGTCTTTGTGACTTGATCATTCCTTCAATATGCAAGCCTATTTGATCATCTCCGTTAGTTTTTCTCCTGGCACTCAACCATCATGCCTACCCTACTCTTCCTGAAATACTACTGGAACTTCTCACTTGACATTCAGTTTGACTTGTCTTGATCCCTGTGTATTGATGTTTTCTGTTGGGCCTGCGGGCTGGCTTTGTCCCTGGTTTCTGGAAGACAGCCTCTAAATTCTTGAAATTTCCTAAGGTATGAGTGTCCATGTTATTCTTGGTGGGTCTCTCTCGACCACACCTGTATTTATGGTAATGAGGTGACTCTGGGAGGGCCCCTGGTTTATGTTAATGAAGTAACTAAAGATAGACCCTGGTTTATGCTATTAAGATGACTCAGGCCTCTGACTTATGTTAATGGAGTGACTAATGAGGGGCCCTAATGCTAATAAGATGACTCAGAAGGCTGCCATGCCAGATAGACCAACCACATGCTGGAAGAGAAGTTTGGGGCTTTGAGTCGTGTGACATCAGCCTCACTTCTGGGAAGTGGACAGCGGCTAAATGACTCAATGAACCATGCAGCCATAATGGAGTCCCGGTAAAAACCACGGATGCTAGACTCTCCCCAGTGGATATCGGTGCGCTCAGAGGTGAGGGGTCCTGACTCCGTGGGGAGAGAACTTGGCCACTTCACCTTTGGGACTCTCCGAACCTCACCCTATGAGTCTCTTCTCTTGGCTGTTCTGAATTGTATCTTTTGTCTACAGTAAAACTGTAATCTTTCATGCAGTGCTTTTCTAGGTTCTGGGAGTCATTCTAGTGAATTATTGAACCTGAGGAGGAAAGTAGGAACCCCAAATTTGTAGCCAGTTGGTCAGAAGTGAGGGTGATTCTGGAGACCCCAAAATTTGTGGCTGGTGTCTGAACTGAGGGTAGTTGTGTGCTTCTTAACCTTCAGTGTGACTCCAGGTAGCTGGTGTCAGAAGCCATTGCAATTATGCTGAGCGCAAGGAGTTGGACATAAAAGGGTACATTCTAGGAACTTCCCTGGTGATCCAGTGGCTAAGATGACAGCACTCCCAATGCCTGGGTTCGATCCCTGGTCGGGGAACTAGATCCCACATGCTGCAACTAAAAGATTCCACATGTCCCAATGAACACCGAAGATTCTGTGTGCCAACACTAAGACACGATGCAGTCAAGTAAAATTTTTAAAAGATGCAGTGAATGATTCTGATTGATTCATAAGGCTGTTGTAGGCAGTCCAATGGTACAGGTAGCATGTGGACCACCTGTAGCATTCTGGCTCTGGAGGTAGTATAGACCATCTGTAGCATCCTGGCTGTAAGGAGGCTGCTGCACCCTCATCAAAGCAGATGCAAAAAATCTCCATGTGCTCTTATGTGGTAGAGCCTGCAAAATTGAGTCCAAAGGATGTGAAATGACTTTTGCTCTGACCAAAGTATGGGAGACAAGTCTAGGACCCTACTCCTGGTGACACACACACTGGAGAGTAAGAATGAAAACCTATTCACCTCCACACCCATCCAACACACATTACACTTCCCATCGCTTTCTCTTATTGGAGACTGAAGTATCTGGGTTTGGTATGGCACTTGTATATCAATGCAAAGAGAGAGAGGCAAAGAGAAGAGTTTTGGTTTCATTACCATCCTGACCTGCCCACAGCATGGCTTTTATAGGATAGGGCTCATGCCTTAGGATCCACAGGAATGCACATGACTCACCGAAGCCTTGGCCCCCTCTGCCAACTGAATCCTGCAGGTCCCATTGCCTTCCCGGCCCCATCAGCTTCATCTGAGCACTTCAGCCAAGGCTGTAATCAACAACAAACCATGCAAAGCTCTTCCAAACCCCATTGCCAACAGAGTGACTACAGAGGGAACATTTTTTGTTTTATAACAAATGTATTCTTGCACTATTATTTTCAAAAGATTGAATGGCCAAAAGTTTAATCTCCTTTTACTAAAAAAGTAAAGAAAATCATGCAGTGAGATGACCCTGTAGAGCTTTGGCACAGACACGCTTCTCTCTCCCAGGGCTTCCTGCAGCCCCGCAGGACTCGTGGGCTTTGCCCTCAGCAGATTGAGTCTTGTCCATCCCTCCAGCTCCTTCCCAGATCAGTGTGCATCCTGGCTCTGTCTCTCAGCCCCTCCAGTCCGAGTGTTCCTCCCTCATGGCCTTCACTAGCCAGTCCCGTTCGGTCCCCTGCTCAGAGTCGCTTGTGTCACTGGCCTCCACAGCCAGCAGCTTGGAGTAGTTGATTTTCCGCTCCTGGGGAAGTCTGGGCTGGATGGACAGGAACAAGGCCAGCCAGAGCAACAGGAGGATGCAGCAAGCCTGGTAGAGCACAGGCAGGCTGAAGCGCGTCACCACGAAGCCCCCCACAAAGCTGCCCAGGCTGGCCCCGCTCCCACAAACGTGGCCTCGGAACAGGGCGCTCAGGGGTCTCTCTGTTCCAGGAGTGGCCAGGTGCTCTATGGAGGCGCCGACTGCCCACCACAAAGCCCCGTGGCTGAGGGCGCTCAAGATCTGAGCTGGCAGGACGGCCCACCAGCTCCAGAGAAATGAGTAATACAGAAGCTGCCCCGCCAGGCAGCCCAGCCCCAGCCCCACCGTGCCTACCCTGGACAACTTCCTAAGCAACGGAGCTTTGAAAGGATGAAGCAGAATTTCCCCCAGCAAGCCCAGGGCCACCGAGAAACCCATGATCGGCTCGCTGCTCCCGTGGTCTTTCATCTGCCAGAACAGGAAGTTCTGCACTGCACTGGTGACACCTCCTGTCAAGAAGATGGTGAGGGCCAAGACAGTGAGGTGGGGTTCGCCAACCACGAGGGACAGGGCTTTGATCGTCCTGTAGCTGGGCTCCTGCCGCCGGCAGATGGGGATGGGAAAGGCGATGCTAACCAGTAAAGCCAGGGCACTGACCAGGGAGTAGCCGTAGAAGTGCACCATGCCCCGCGGGCCACTGGTCGCCAGGAAGCAGTCCAGCGGCCCCACCAAGGCCGCGATGCCACACACGCCGACTGATGTGCCCAGCAGCCTCCACACCCATAGGCTTCTGTACCGGTCGGTGGCGTCCACAAAATCCAGGTATTCGTAGAGGCTGTCATCGGCCACCTGCTCCAGAGGGGACGCCAGCAGCTCCCAGAACACCATGGAGACCAGAGAGAGGATGAAAGTCCACTGCAGCCATTCCAAGGAGATGCCAAGGGCCCCGCCGTCCCCCTCGGCTGCCGACTGGTTGGCTGGACTTGCCAGCGCCGTGCCCCCAGCAAACAGAGGGAGTGGCGGACTGGCCACTCTAAAAGCACCTTCGTGGGGAGAACCTGTCACTCCTGGAGTGTCAGGATGGAGGAGAACTCCAGATCTGTTCCTGGCTCCTTGGGTGGAGCCCACGGAGGAGCCAGGTGGATAACTGAAAGGTTCTTGGCCATTTTCCCCAGGCCCTTCTCCGAAGCCGCGGGTTCCAGTGACCCCAGAACTCCTCGCCCCTGGGAGGCTGAGCGCCCCTGCTGGGGATCTGGAGGCTGGCTCTGAGGCCGAGGTGACAGTCACAATTAATGTGACCCCCGGTGGTGGGCCCTCGGCGGTCAAGCTGTGGTTTCCGTTACACCGGCGGCCCCCTGGGTCTCTGTCCAGGGGGGGCACCAGGAGCATAAACAGGCTGGCCCCCGCCGAGCCCAGCAGCGAGGCTGTCAGGAGCACCCTCCGCTTCTGGCGGCTTCTGGCCAGGAAGGCACAGAAGGGAGCCCAGGAGGCGGCGATGAGGTGCTTGGTTCCCATGAGGATGCCCACCCAGGGCGCGGCCAGGCCCAGCTGCCGCAGGTAGAGAGTCAGGAATGGGATCACGCAGGCATCCCGGACTCCACACACGAGGTGGAAGAGCCTGGCCACCCTCAGCGCCCTGCTGATGTCCCACTGGGGGTTGGCGCTCATGGCTGCCCGGCTCCCTCAGACCCGGGCGGGCGGGCGGTGGCCGCCGCGTTCTGTCCCCCGGAGGGAGGCGGGGGAGCGAGCCGCAGGGCGCCTCCGGCCTCCGGCGGCGCCGCGGTCACCGGGTCAACGGCCGCCCCCGCCCCCACGTCCGGCCACTGGCCCGGAAGTTGCCCCTCCCGGAGGACGCCGCACCCAGGGGGCGGGGGGCTGCGCACCTGCGGGGCGCACCTGCCACGTCCCACGGAGCCTCCTCCGCCACACACACCTGCGGGACATGCGCAGGTGCGGTAGGCTAGGGGGCTGGGGCCTTCGGGGTGCGCTCCAGGCCGCCCCTCAGGGCCCCACGTCGCCCGCGAGGCTGAGTTACCTCCCTGAACTGCTAGAGGCAAGGAAAACTTGGGGAGCGAGAATGGAATTCGTGATGTGACACCCCTCCCCCGCTTCATGCTCTTCAGGTGTTTACTCACTGGCCCCCTGATTAGGGACCATCCAACTCCCCCTCAGGAACCGTCCCTGCCACCCTCACTGACAAATCCTGCCCCCTCCCCAGGGTCACCCGCTCACCTTCCTGCTTATTTTCCTCTACAGCAGCGTCCCTGTCAGACACACTACTGGCTTCTATTTCACAGGTTTATCTTGTTGACCGTCTCTCTCCCATCAGAATCAAAGTGCTGTTTTTGACCCCAGGGCCTAGAACCATCTGACTGGATGTGAGCAGCCCCTGGAAGAGGCATGACTTTAGGCAGCACAATTTTCTCCAGTGGAGACATCCTCTGAGAGGGACTGACAGCTGAGGGCGGACTTGAAGTGGCAGCTCCTCCAGGCAGCCCTCCAGCACACCCCCACCCCACCAACATTATGCATGTCCTGGATCGGTTTTTATTTTGGGCCACATGTATGATCTTAGTTCCCCAACCAGGGATCCAACTGTGCCTCCTGCATTGGAAGCACAGAGTCTTAACCACTAGACCACCAGGGAAGTCCCTGGTTGGTTTAACCTATCCCTAAGAGCGCTTTGTTGTCCATTTTGGGCATACACATGCCAGAGGTGGCTAGCTAACATTTCATCCAAAAGTCACACTCCAGAGGCAGTAATAATAGCAAGTGAACAATCTTAGATCAATGGAAGTGGATTTATTAATTATTCCAACAGATATTGGCAAAATTTCACATGTCACATGGATTGTTTATAATTTTTTTGGAGACATTTCCTCCCTTGGTGAACAGGGTATTAGAATCCAGAGATTCCAGCAGCCCAAACACTTTAGAATAGCAGCCTCTACTCCGGGATAGCCCAGTGTTCAACAAGAGCTGTTCAGTGAACTTTTCAAGCAAGATTTGTTCAGAGCACCTAATTTGGCTGGGGGTGAGGATAAGGGGGTTACTTGCCAATGCACATCTGAATGTGCAGCAGAATTTGGTCTACGACATGCTTTCTTTGTAAACTGGTGGGGAGTTGGGGGAAGGCTCAGAGCCCTCCCTAACTCTAAGTAAATCTTGCAAATATTTAGTTCAAAAATCTAGTACTTGTTGCCCAAATTGGTATGAATCAATTAACATCACCCAATGACAGAAAAAGAAAATCTAGCCATGTTCAGTGATGCCAGTCATTTCCAGTTTAAAATCACCTTAGTCACATTCAGGGCTGTTCCTAGTTCCCCCCTCTTCCCTGGGCTCCTCATGGGGCAGCTTCAGTGGAGGACTGCACATTCACTGACCTCTCCATCTTAGCTATTTAGGGTAGACTGCCAGTGAGGAGCAGGGCCTTCGCCACGTGGTGTCCATCAAGATATCCGCAGTCCATATCTGGGCATCAGGTCCTGGGGTCCCTCCTGCCACCTCACAGCTGCACCTCTTCCCTTTCACTGTAAGACCCCTTGGGCTTTTCTGCATTCAGCTACCTAGGAAAAACCTTACTGGCTTCCCATGCCCACAGAGGCACAGGGGCTCTCTTTAAAGCTACTCTTGGGCCCATCTGCCTAAGCACCCCAGGCAGCCCCTCTTATACCATCTCCTTAGGCTCTGAGAATGTGCTCAGACTTGCCCCCCACTCCTGGGGCACTGAGGCCACAAGAGAAGTGCCTACCTCTCTACTTTTGGGTCCCGAACTTGGAAGGGACTTTTCTATCCCAGAGTCACCATGTCCGGGTGATAGGTATGGATTTAACATCTGGATATACACTGTTGAACTCAAAGCCAAGAAATCTGATGTCTTTAATCTCTGGCTCCTCTGAAATGAACTTGCATTCCCACCTCTGCTTTGGCAATAATGCTAGTCAGGAGGCCCTCAGTGAACGTGAACGAGGAGGGAGCTGGGCAGGTGGAGAGAACACAGCAGTGAACGTTTCACCAAGCTCTCACCTAGCTAAACGGATTCATCAGGTTAGACAAAGTCGTGCCTCCGCTGTCTGTTAAAATACACATATTGAGAATTCCCTGGTGGTCCAGTGGTTAAGACTGTGCTTCCACTACAGGGGGCGCAGGTTCGATTCCTGGTCAGCGAACTAAGATCCCATGTGTCATGCAGGGTGGCCAAAAAGAAAAAATTTAAATGAAATAAAATACAAGTATTGCTGGATATTAGATGAAAGCAGAAAGACTTTAGTGTGCATTTACTGAATCTGACACATCCTCTCACCTGGGAGAGACGCCCAGCTGGGAGTGGTCGCAAGGTTGAAGGGAGCAGCCTGGGCGGGAAGGGAGGGTTGTGGCTGCCACTGCCTGCTTCCTGCTTTCCCCAGGCTGCTGGGCCGTGGCCTGGACCACAGCTCTCATCTTGGTTTCAGCCTGAGTGGGAGAAGATAGTGGGAGAGGCAGGAACTGGAAATTCATGCAGGAGTGGACGTGGGCTTGAGGAGCTGGGTTCTGTGTGCACAGCTTGGTCACAGCTTTCTTGGGCCTTTGTGTGGGTGCTGCTCCATCACACCCGCCACAGGCGGCTCCCTGTGCTCCGTGCACTTGGTGGCTTCTAGATGCGGCTGGAAGCCACTGGGGCAGGTGTTTGGGGCGGGACGGGTAGTGTATCCTTTCTCTCGAGCCCGCCACTCTTGGACTCCCCTTCGTGTTCACTGGACGATGCCAGAGAACGTGTTGATGGGCATCAGAAGAGGCTTAGCCTTGGCTTTGTTCCTTTTCATCTCCTGATGGGAGCTGAGCCCCAGCACCTTGGATTTCTGGGTCCCGGAAAACGGCTCTGGACAGGGAGCAACCTCCAACCTATGGGCAGAGACAGGCCAGCTCAGGAGACCCATCTCAGGTCAGATCTGCCTGGGCATTTTAAAGGTAGCCCCTTTATTGTTGGGTATAGACAAGGGGGAGGGGTCGATGAGAGCTGAGAGTCAAAATGAGAAAGAGCAGCCTGGGGTGAACACAGGGAGAGGACGTGCCCAAGTGGGTAACTCTGTGTGCCTGCCTGACCCAAATACACCTCCCAGGTGAAACCAGTAAGTGTCACGTTAACTGCAGCGTAGCTGCCTCAGAAGGGCAGCCTGTGTATGTGTGTGTGTGTTTGTGGGGGGGGGAGGCGCACAGTGCCAGCCCCAGGGATGGGTCAAGGGCTGCAGGCTGAGCTTCTGTAGAGGAGATTTGGGACAGTGTAATCTCAGCTGCTGCCCACCTTCAGCCACTCAAGTGCTCTTTTGCCTGGCTTTAAGTCATCACCTGAGTCCATACCCATCAAGGACACCTGCCTGGCACAGAATCCAAACCCCCTTCAAGGTGTTCAGGGCTCAAGGCAGGAGGGGGAGGGGCTGGCTGCCGTGGAGCCCAACCTCACCTGACCACATCCCTGTATGTGCGGCAGCTGTCCTTGTCCAGCGACAGGGTCAGCAGCCTCCGGTCCTGGCTCTGGATCTGGATGTTGGCTGTCCGGAAGGTGTTTGTCATCACCTGCAACAGAGACAGCTCAGGGAGCGTCACCTTGGTAACACAGACGGCCCAGCCAACACCTCCTGCCCAGTTCATGGGGGCCCCCAGCTCTCTTTCTGCAGGTGACTCTTGAGCAGTGACAGCCCCGCAGGAAGTACTTCTAGGCTGCCCTGACCCTTGACTTGCCCATCATTTGTGCAGCTCTTTTTTCCAATCTGTTGTCCTTAATTGCAGAAACAACCTGGGGTGCTGCGGCTGGACCCTGCCAGGTGCTCCAGTGACCTGAGCACCTCCCGTATGACAGGCGTGTTATGTGTGCAGTTGGGGGATACTTTCGGGTTTTTATAAGCCCTGACCCCAGTTATTAGTTGGATTGCATACAAGATCATTTCCCTGGGGCAGAGACAGAAGGTCTAGAAAGTGGCAACTTACCCCTGAGAGTCAGACCAGGCCTATCAGTTTGTACCAGGGGACCAGTGACAAGCAGGAGGGATCCATCCTCTGCTTGGGAAACCTGGGTAGGGGTGGGGGAAACCCCGCCTTCCAAACCCAAAGCCCTGTGGCTTCTCCAGAATGCACCCAGGACCAAGGGAAAACAGCCCTAAGGCAGCCCTCCAACCTGTGACTTGGGGAGCACAGAGGGGGAGAGGAGGGTTGCTGCTCCTGAGAGGCCCCTCCCCCTGGAGAGAGAAGGTGGAGCATCTGGAATTCCAGATGGGGCTCTGAGAGCCTTTCTGGTCACTGGCCACTTCCACATGTAGACAGCAGCTTTGGGTGATCCACCACCACAGAGCACTAGTTTCTAGAGCCTTAGTCTCCACCTCTTTGAAGCATAGAACCACCTTTCCCAAACACAAAATTAGAGATTCTGATCTAAGTGGTCTGGAGTCCAGCCCAGGCCTGGGCATTTTTCATAAGGCTGCCACTGTAGGCAGGCCTGATCTGCCTTCCTGCTGTCAAATTGCAGGGAACTGTGTCCCTGATAGCTCAGTTGGTAAAGAATCTACCTGCAATGCAGGAGACCCTGGTTCAATTCCTGGGTCGGGAATATCCCCCAGAGAAGGGATAGGCTACCCACTCCAGTATTCTTGGGCTTCCCTGGTGGCTCAGCTGGGAAGATCCCCTGGAGAAGGGCAAAGGCTACCCACTCCAGTATTCTGGCCTGGAGAATTCCATGGACTGTATAGTCCATGGGGTCACAAAGAGTCGGACACGACTGAGCGACTTTCACTTTCACAACCGCTCCGAAGGGCTTCCCAGGTGGCCTAGTGGTAAGAATCTGCCTGCCAATGCAGGAGATGAAGGAGACGTAAGTTCGATCCCGGGGTCAGGAAGATCCCCTGGAGGAGGAAATGGCAACCTACGCCAGTATTCTTGCCTGGAAAATCCCAAGGAGAGAGGAGCCTGGTGGGCTACAGTCCATAGGATTGCAGAGTCAGACATGACTGAGCATGTATGCAGGCAAACAGAGACTAAACCTGGAGAGGTCAAGCACATCCAGGCATTTCTGCTGGACTTTTGTGGACTGGGAGGGTTGGCTGCCAGAAGTCTCTGGGCAGGGTGTGCAAGAATCTCCCAGGAAGAGGGTCAAAGCACAGACTCCACACCCAGAGTACCCAGGTTTCTATCCTGGCTCTGCCACTTATTAGTTGTGTGACCTTGGACATGATTCTTAATCTCTCTGTGCTTTTTGTTTCTCACCTATTGAGAACAAAAATATGTTACTATTAGCAACTACCTTGTAGGTAAAAGGGAACTCACTGGGGTGTTTAGATTTTCAAAAATCCCACAACCAGGTTATTTAAAGAGGTCATTCAAAATAGAAACTGTTGTAAGGAACTGACTTTGAAAGAGGAAATACATGAAAAGGAAATAGGTCCACCCTGGAACTCGAAGCTCAAACACAGAGCATCCTGTCTGGAAATCTCAGCTCAGTACAGAACTCTCAGCCCATAGAGGGCTCCTCCAGGGCAGAGGCTGCCCCAGAAAAAGGGAGCTCTGGTTAGGGGTGAGATCCTGCAGAAGTGGAGGCTGGATGAGAAGATCAGGAGACATCTGGAGAGCTCCTGCTGTGAGCCGTTCCCATGCTGAATGATGGGAGGATGGAGAAGGGCCTGAGCCCTACTGAGACGTTGAGATCACATCATTGATAGTTTTGCAAATGCTGTCATGGCCATGTCCCCAGGGTTTGGGGGGGTGTGGTGGGCACAGATGTGGGGCCCTAGCTCTCTGGGGAGAGGGGTGGAGGATGTGCAGGGAAGGGCCTCCTGGGGGAGATGACACCTGAGTTTAATCTTGAAAGAGAAACAGAGGTTATTAAAGGAGGACAGGGAAGAGAAAGTGAGGAATGGGGCTTCAGGCCAAGCGAGGCGCAGAGGAAGGATGGCCAGCACACTTCCAAACGTAACTGAGCAGGGTGCTATGGGGCCTTCCTAGGAACAGGCCCCTCCCCCATATCCTCTGCTTCAGCTCCTCTCTGAAGTACCTAGATCACAGTATCTGATGCACATTTCCTGAGTTGTTTTATTATAGATGCTAAAACCACCAACAATGGAAGAAATTAACTACATGAAATTATTAATTACATAATCATGAGCAGGTAGCCCCCAGACCCAGTGGCACCTAAGGATGGATGGTGTTAACACCTATGACATCATTCTGTTCCCTTGCCATCAACCAATAATAGAATTGTATACCAGCTGATCACATACCCTAGGACACCCCCCCCCCCCTCACCTGGCTTTTAAAAGTGCTTTGCTGAAACTCCTTGGGGAGTTCGATGGTTTTGAGCATCAGCTGCCCTGGACTCATTGTTTGGCACCTGCAATAAAAGCTACACTTCTCTTCACCACAACCCAATGTCAGTAGACTGGCTTTACTGTACCTGGGCGAGAGGACCCAGGCTTGGTTTGGTATCACAAATAACCCGGTGTCAAGGGCAAGCAGGGCTGGCTGGGGTTGCAAATGGAAAGGAAGAGGAACCAATCTATGCAACACTGAAGTTCTTGCACCCTTCTGCCTGGAGAGAGGAAAATGATCAAGGGGTTTTAAGCACAGAGTGGTGTGTCTGTTTTAGAAAGATCACATGGGCAGAAGTGTGGAGAGTGGACTGAAGGAGCACTGGTATGACAATGGGGGGCTGTTGAGTTTGTCCAGAAGGAGGTGGATGAAAAGTTTGGCCCAGGAATGACTAGTTTGATCCAGTTTGCCTAGAACTTTTCCTAGTTTTAGTACCAAGAACCTCAGGTCCTAGGAAATCTTCCAGGACCAGGTAAACTGGGATAGCTGGTCAACCTCGCTGGACCAGAAGGAGGATGGAGAGGAAGGGAGGAGTATGAGAGTGTTTGAGAGAGAACACCAGCAGACAACGGGAAGTAAGGATGAGGAGGTGTCTGAGCTGACTCCCGGGTTTCTGGGAAAGGTGACTAGTTAATTATGGCCTCACCGGACAGGAGATGGACACAGTGGAGGAGGGCATGAAAAAACAACAGCTGCTAACACATATTTGGGACTTCCCAGGTAGCTCAGTAGTAAAGAATCCACCTGCCAATGCAGGAGATGTAAGAGACACTGGTTTGATCCCTGGGTCGAGAAGATCCCCTGGAGAAGGAAATGGCAACCCACTCAAATATTCTTGCCTGGGAAATCCCATGGTCAGAGGAGCCTGGCGGGCCAGAGTCCATGGGACTGCAATGAGTCCGACACGACTGAGCGACTAAACAATACAGTACCACATACATAGCTCTGACTTGGGTAAGTGCTCTTCTAGAACCTCTACATGTCACCATCATTCAGTCCTCTCAACAACCGGATAAGGTAGCTACCATTATTATCTCTATTTTCCAGATGGTGAGACTGAGGCACAGAAAACTGGAGACACTTGCCTAAAGTCACATAGCTGATAAACAAGAGTGCCAGGATCTGAGTCTAGGCAGTCTGGCTCTAGAGAACTTCACTACTGGAAAGCAATGGCTTTGGTTTTGAGTATCTTGAGTTTGGGGTGTTGTGGGACACCCAGCTCATGCTAACTTAGGGGTCAGACACTCAGGGGTGAATTCAGAGGAGGAGATAAAGATGTAGGTGCCCTTAACAACTTGGACTATAGCCATGGACATAGCTTTGATAGCCCAGGGACTAAGAAAAGAAGTGGGTCATGGACCAAAGTGGAGAACACTATCTATTTAAGGAGCTGGTTTAGGAAAAAGAGTCCAGAGGAAAGGGTCAAGTGATGCCCAGGGCTGGGATGAGGTCGAATAAGAGTGTGGTGGCCCTGACCTGCACAGATGCACGATGTCACAGAAGCTCTCAAGACACTCGGGCATCAGACCTTGTAGGCAGCTTGACCTAAAGGGAGAATCTGCCTGGTAGGTGAGAGGGGGAGCCCAGGCTTTCTGACAACATGGTTCAGGTGTGATCATGCACTCCAAGCTCAGCTGAGTAGGGCAGTGACATCCAGAGTGGCCATCAGATAGGGAGAAAATGGGCAGGACCTATGTTTGTATCTCTATGAGTATCAATAAAAGCAAAGGGCAAAGGGCAGCAGTAGGGCCATGGGGTTGAAAGGGCTGGTTATATTTGGTCAAAGGCTGGGGCCATTGCTGGGACTTCTCAGATGCTGCAATCGCTAAGAATCCGTCTGCCAATGCAGGGGACACAGGTTTGATCCCTGGTCTGGGAGAATTCCACATGCCGCGGAGCAACTAAGCCCGTGGGTCACATTTACTGAGCCCACGTGCCCTAGAGCCTGTGCTCTGCGACAAGAGAAACCACCACAGTGAGAAGCCCAAGCACCACAAGGAAGAGTAGCCCCTGCTTGCTGCAACTAGAGAAAGCCCAAGCACAGCAACGAAGAACCGATGCATCCCAAAACAAACAAACACAAAGGCTGGGCCATTGTTGTTTTGGCTGCTGTGAGCAGGGGGATACAGTACTCTGGTGCATTTTGTAGTTAATCTGTGTACATCTCAGGTCCTCAGATGGTCCAGGTGGAGATCGGGGTAGGCCCTTACCTCTTCCAGGGCCCTACTTATGCCAGTGGGTGCTCAATATTTCAAACAGACTGGAAATCAGATTCTTCCCAACAGGAAGACTGGTTTCAATAGCAGGGGCTCACAAAGGCTCAGGGTTCACTCCTTTTTCTCTGCACCCCCTTCCCAGGCTCTCTTCTCTGATTCACCCTATGCTGTGTGAATCTCCCCAGTTCCCATCCTCCCCAGGACTTACAGAGAAGGACCTTCCCGCCAAGTTGGAGGTCTTCACAACCTCTGTCACACTAACTTTCAGGCACGCGTGGTCTGTGTCGGGAGCAGCAGTGGGGTGGCAGTGGGTGGGCCCAGAAACTAGGAAGGGTGAGATGGGGGCTGTGAATGGGCCTCCAGGGAAGGAGGGCAGCTGGGGATGCTATGTCCTAAGAAGGACACGAACGAACCCACCATGACCACCACCCCTTCCCGTTTTAACCCCTTCCCATACCCGCTCAGGCAGGGGAGCGTCACCCTGGGCTGCTTGATGGTGACCTACCTGAGGGCCGGGCTGGGCCTCGCCAAGCAGCCTGGCGCCCAGCCCTGGGGCCAGCACTAGTGGGAGCTGGGCCATCTTCCTGCTCTCCCAGGGACAGGGAGGGAGGCTGCCTTCCCCCGCTCCCTCCATCTCTGGTCCTCCATCCTCTCTCCTCCTCCGGCCCCAGCTTCCCTGCTTGCCCAGTTCCTCACCTTCAGTGTCACTGTCTGGAAGGGTCTTCAGGACCAGCCCGGTGGCCCGCAGGGAGACAGTAACCTCCCGGGTCCGGTGGCTGAGCAGGGCCTGGGGAGGGGGACGCAGGGACAGATGGGGTCCCCGGGACAGGGCACACATCCCCACATCAACAGTCTGCTTGTCCCCCCACCCCTCCTTCTCCGCTTCCCGCGGCTGCCCTGAGCCCCAGCTAGGCTAACGTGCACCTCAGAGCACTCAGTTCCGGGGGCACGTTTCCAGATTGAGGACTGTACTCCGATGCATCTGGTCAGCTAGGGAGGAGGGTATTTTTGAACAAAGGGACAGCGCCCTGTTCCTTACATCAGATGGCCTCCTCGGCCATATGTAAGGCTAGTCATAACCCGCCCATCCCTGCAAAACGCTCTGGAGGTCGGGAAACTGGGGGCTGTGTCAAGGGAAAGGCAGAAGGTTCCTCTGTATGCTCCCCGCTCCCCCCTCCCATGTCCCTGACACCTGCCTCCCTCCAGCGGTACCTCCGCCCACCTCCTGACGGCCGCCACGCCCACTGACCTTCTGGTAGCAGATGGAGAGCTCCGCCCCCGGGCCCTCGGCCACGCCCCTCCTCCGGGGTGAAAAACTATCTGTGGGAAGAGAAGAGGGTGAATGAAGGTGGGAGGCCCCATCCCTCCGTCCCTCATCGAGGCCCAGGTGAAGCCGCATCTGTTCCAGAGCAGAAAGGCCGCACCTCAGGGGGCGCCAGGCTGCCCTTAGGGCCGGGGAGCCTGCAGGGGACAGGGCACCCTGGTATTCAGCAGAGGTGGGAAGGAGAGGGTGGGACGGGCCGTGAGAGGTGGGAGGACTTTCTGGAAGTGGGCCTTGAGGAAGCTGAGTCGGCTGAGCTTTGGGAAAGGGGAGACAGATGCTCACCTTTGGGAAACTTGGAGTCCTGGATCTTGACCTTGAGCTCGGTGAGGAAAATGTCCTCAGCAGGGTCTTGGCTCAGGTCACCAGAGAAGATCTGGAGGGAGGCGGTGGGGGGAGGGAGGCTGGGGGAGGTCATCCCTGACAGGGGCAGCTCCCAGTAACCCCCACAGCCCAGGATGTTTTTAAAATATTTACTTATTTATTATTTATTTGGCTGCACTGGGTCTTAGTTGCAGCATGTGGGATCTAGTTCCCTGACCAGGGATCGAACTCAGGCCCCCTGCGTGGAGTCTTAGCCACTGGACCATCAGGGAAGTCCCGGGATGTGGGATTTTGATCCTCCTATCACTGTCCTGGAATCTTCCATGTGCTGACTGCTTTGCCATCATCTTCCCCAATCAATCGTTTAATATATTTTTCTACTGATTTGAATTTTCACAAAATCCCTGTGATGAAGATTACTTTCCCCATTTTAAAGATGGGGAAAGTGGGGCTTCCCTGGTGGCTCAGTGGTAAAGAATTCGCCTTGGTAAAGTGAATAAAGCGGTAAAGTGGTAAGGAATGCGGAAGACATGGGTTCGATCCCTGGTCTGGGAAGATCCCACATGCCACAGAGCAACTAAGCCTGTGCGCCACAACTACTGAGCCTGAGCTCTAGAGCCCACGAGCCACGACTATTGAGCCCATGCACCCTAGAGCCTGTGCCCTGCAAAAAGAGAAGCCACCATGGAGAGGTGCCTGCAAACTGCAGCTAGAGATCACTGCAACTCAAGAAAAGCCAGCACAGCTACAAAGACCCAGCACAGCCTACAAATAAATAAATTAATAATTTTTTTTTAAAAGGTGGGGAGAATCAATGTCAGAGAGGTGAAGGTAGCTGTGATCACACAGCGAACATGCAGAGGGACCAGGAGGCAGAGCCATGAACTTCTCACTACCTCACACTGCCTCTAACTCTATACCCACTGCACAGAGCCAGTCCCACACTGACCCATCCTGTGATACACACACACACACACACACACACACACACACACACTTTGCTGTGCTACTAGCAGGAGACTCAAGATGAACAAAGTATAGTCTCATCTCAGGGGACTCAAAGTCTTGGTGGGGAGGCACTGGCATCTGCAGGTACATGACAAAGTGGCAGTGAGGTGCCAGAGTGAGGCCCGGAGCGTCGCAAGGAACACCCAGGAGAAGCACTTGATCGTGTAATGGGGTGAGCATAGCAGAGGTGAGGGCAGTTGCTGCAAGAGGTGAGTTTGGCGAAGATGATGGGGACGATGTAAGGACAGAGAGTCCTTTTGTGTGAAGAAGTCTGCTTCTGCTTGAACTTGAGGTGTTAGAAGTTAATGATTATCTTATTTATCCGGAGAGGAAGAAGATAAAGTTAACAACCAAGAATGTCTGGATAGGGGACTTCTCTGGTGGTCCAGTGGTTAAGAACCCACCTTGCAATGCAGAGGACACGGGTTCGATCCCTGGTCGGGGAACTAAGATCCCACATGCCGAGGTGCAACTAAGCCCATGAGCCAAAACTTAGAGGGTCTGCAAACTGCAACGAAAGATCCTGTGTGCAGCAAGGAAGACCCGATATGGCCAAAGAAATAAAATAAATAAATATATTTAAAAAAAAAAAAGAATGTCTGGATGAGTTTACGACTTGCATCTTGGTCCCGTTTCTCTGGAGCCAGGGTATTTAGGTTGTGGGGTCTTGGGTTCCAGCAGGTTGCCAAGGTCTCATTGGAGCCCCAGGTGGGAAGCTTACCTTGACCATGTAGATCTGGAAATAGATGGGCTGGGTGCCCATGCGAACATAGTAGGTGATGGCATCCAGGATGAAGGGGTCTACGGTCTGGGATGTGTCCAGGGAGAGAGGCTGTGAGGGAGGGAGGGAGACTGTCTTCAGCCAGCTTCCCTCCACACTGCTGTGGGAGCTGCCACTTTATTAATAGAGAAACTCCAAAACCCCCTCGTGTCCCCTGCCCTGCACTAACCTGGCTGTTTCTTCAGCACAGTCCAAGCCTTTCCTGCCAGCTGATTTCTACCACTAATCAAAAGACACCCATCCAGCACCCCATTGTTCATAACATCACTATTTACAATAGTCAAGACATGGAAGCAACCTAAATGTCCATCAACAGATGAATGGATAAAGATGTGGCACATATATACAATGGAGTATTACTCAGCCATAGAAAAGAATGAAATGATGCCACTTACAGCAACATGGATGGATCTAGAGATGATCATACTAAGGGAATTACGTCAGACAGAGAAAGACAAATATGAAATGATATTACTTAAATGTGGAATCTAAAAAAATAATACTAATGAAAACTGAACACCGATACTGAGGGAAATAAAGACTTTAAGAAGTGAAGAGTTATACCACACCCCCAGAGGGTAACTTAATGTGCTAAAGAATTTAATTCTCCAAAATTCAATCAAAATCTCAAGGGGATTAAAAATAAAATGTGACAGGAATTTTCTGGCTGACCAGTGACTAGGACTCTGTGCTTCCACTGCAGGGGGCATAGGTTCAATTCCTGGTTGGGGAACGAAGATCCCAATGCCTTGCAGTGTGGCAAAAAAAAGAAAAAAGAAAAACCCCAAAACAAAAAAACCCGACAATGGAATTCAAAAATTTATACAGAAAGAAAAATAACCATAGTCTGAAAAGTTTTGCAAAAGAAGAGTAATGGGGTAGATGTATCATGCCAGATATTAAAATATAAAAGTACAAATTTATACAGAAATGACTAGATCACTGAGAAAGAATAAACTCCAGCATATGTAAGAATTTAATAAATGATAAAAGTGGTATTTCAAACTGATAGTATACACAATAAATAGCTTTACGACAACAGGCTAAACACTTGGAAAAAATAAAATTACATACTGAAATTAATTGCATACAGGTTCTCTAAATATAAAAAATGAGCCGCTAAAAGTGTTAGAGTAAATTATCAGTGAATTTAATCTTGGAATGGAGAAGGTCTTTCAAAGCATGGCTGCAAAGGCAGAAACCATAAAGGATAAGCAGATTTGAAATTCTGTAGGTCAAAACAAACCCCACTTCTGACAAGACTGAAATGAAAAAAGTGGGGAAAAAATGTCTGTAGCACATATGACAGCAGAAGGCCTTTCAAATCAGTGAAAGATGAGCCCCTTCCCTGCCCGTCCTCACTGCTGCCTGAAGCTGGGGATGGCACGATGGCTTGTGGCTCAGAGAACATGTTTTGGAATGAAGCTGCCTTATTCCGAGTGGGACTCATCCTGTTACTCTGGGCAAGAGACCTAATCTCTTTGTGCCTCAGCTGCCTGATCTGTAAAATGGGGATGTGGTGACGACAGCAGTGGTAGACAGACATGCGTACCGAGCTGGTAGGGCTGTGGGTGGGAGTGCTTAGAACAGTGCCTGGCATGGAGCCGTGCTCAGGAATGTTAACTGTTGCAACCGTTGCAAAGCAGCCCAGGAAACTCACAAGTTTCCAATGAGAAGCATATCATTGGCCCACACACTTTAATAAAGAATGTTTCTCTTGTCCTCTCCACACAGTGGTCCTGTCCAAACGGGAAGGTGCCTGGTACGGAGTAAATTCTAGCCACTAGCTCCTTAGGGCCCCTCTTCTGCCTTATCCCTTGTGGGGACCCTTGAGGCTGACTCTTGAGGTTGAAATTTAAGAAAACGGCCCCCCACTTCCCACCCTCACCCCCCTACCATCTCTGCCAGCTTGTAGATGGTGGGGCACAGGGTGTTGATGATGCTCTCGTACCACGGGTCCGCGCGGCCCAGGAATGCGGCCAACTCTCCCAGCTCCGAATGCCTGGATGCTGCAGACGTCTGAGAACAAGGGGATACGGTGGATGGGTCAGGCCCACTCTGGCACTTTCTTCCTGCTCGGTAGGGGGCGGGTCCCCAGGTACCGGTCCTAGACAAACTAGCTTTGGGAATGAGTCAAATTATTCAAGCTCTTGGGGCCTGGATTTCTGCACCACATGAAGACAGGTCTCACACCCGAGGTGAAGCTGGAACCTCCCTTCCCGAGGACACCTGCCAGGGACACTGAAAAGTGGTCATTAGCCTTAAAGGGGAGAGACAAGCAGTGCCTTGAATTTAAGGCTCCCCAGTCAGAAGCAGAGTGGGCAATAGAAAGGAAATATTGCCAGTACAGCTTCATCTCCCCCTAGGAAGGGGTAGGAGTGTGTGTGTGTGTGCGTAAGAGAGGCCCTCCTGTTTGAGCATCAGCTTGCCACTGATTCCATCAGACAGGCAGAAGGAAATGATCCATGGGGTCGTGGGGTCATGGGCAGGCTGCCACAGTGAAAAGGCATCTCTGCCACCCCCAGGGCCCGTGCCTGTGGCTTCTAGGACAGAAGCCCTCCAGGTCTCCCCCAACTCAGCATCCTAAGGAAGTCTGACCCCAGTTCCTGCTCCTGACACCCTCGATCCCTTCCCCAGGGCTCACCCACCAGCCCTGCCCTCCACCCCTTCCCTTAGGTCCCCTCTCTCCCACCCCCCCCAACCCTGAGTCCAGCACCTCGGGAGCAAGCAGGGGGATGTAGTAGAGCTGCAGGCTGAGTCGAGGGGTGAGGCAGAACCTCTGGGTCTCTTGCTTCCTGGCAGGGGGAGCAGAGTGCAGGCGTGAGCAGGGGTTTGGGCTTCCCATAGACTTGGTTCCACCTCCTGGCTCTGTTACTTAATATCTTTTTGACTCTGGGCAATTGATCTGCTCACTCTGAGCCTCTGCTTTCTCATCTGTAGAATGGGTGCAGTAAAGCAGGGAGCATGGTGCTCCATGGTGGCTGGGCGTGGGGTTTGCGGGGAACACAGTGTACCACCGCCCCCCATTCCACCCTGGTCTTGGCCTCCCCCAGCCCACTTCTCCATCCTTTACCAGCCCAGGCCAGGCCCACCTGTGTCCCGACCATCCCCAGCCACCCCCTGGGGCCCTACCTGAGGTTGCGGTAGGCCCGGGCCAGGCGCCCCAGCATCCTGTCATCCCCCAGCACCAGTACCCGCGCTGTGTGCAGCCGGGAGACACCGGGCAGCAGCTCCCCGTCCCCACTGGGTCTGCCAGTCCTCCGGTGAAGCCCCAGGGGCCCATCCCAGCTGCCGGGCATCACGATGTCTGCGGGCCACACCCGCTTCTTGATGCCCCCTTTGCGCTGCAGCCCAGCTCGCTCTGCTTCAGGGCTGCCAGGTGCCAGCAGCTCGTCGGCCCCCAGAGGAAGGTCCCGCTCGATGCCGCTGTCGGTGGACAACATGGACGCCCGGGCCAACTCCCAGTCGGGCAGGAGGCCCTGAAGATCCAAGGCCTCCAAGTCTGCACTGAGGCGCAGCTGGGTTTGTGGGCGCAGGAAGAGCACCAGTTCCTTCCCTGGGACATGAGACCAAGGGGACTGTCAGGGTGGAGAGGGGACAGCAGGCTGGCTGGGCCCCACCCAGCGAGGCTGGTGGTTCCACGTTTCCCACACACTTGTTAGCTGAACAGAAGCCCCATGAGATGCTTCGAGAAGGAACAGAGGTTATGTGGCAAACAGAGACTGAGAACCCCACATACTCATAACACAAGTAAACATCTTAAAGGCTCTGAGAAGTCCTGCTGCAAAGACACCAGCTTAAAAGGCTGTGAGAAGTCCTGCCTCGAAGACATCAGCTTAACGCACTGCCTCTGGACTCTGGAGCCCTCTTCCCCACGGGCTCACGAGCACCCTCCCGTGCTCCCACTCCCCTGCAGCTTCCCCTGGGGCACAGACAACAGGGCATCAGCTACTGGAGAGACCTCCGGGCTTTTCCAATTGACTTTCATTTTGTTGCTCGTGAGGAAACTGAGGGCCCGAGGGCACTGAGCCTGTCTAGGGTGACCCAGCACGTGATAGGTTGTGTGGACCTGCAACTCGGTTCGCCAGTTTGGCACTTCGCACCATAACCTACCCCTCTGACTTCCCCCTCCCTTGAGAAGAGCAGGGGCTGGAGGGGAAGGGGGACCGACACCAGCACGGAGGCCCCCTCCTGCTCCGGGAACCAACACTTTCTTTGGTGCCTGCCTCCTTCTTAGGGGCATGCATTGTCTGTTGGCATCAACATGGTGTGTGGCACTTTCTGGACACACGTGACCAGAAGCTAATGCACAGGGCGGCTCTGACACAGAGAAAACGCTTTTCAGATGCTGCAGACAACTCAAGGGGCAAAGAGCACACACACAGACACACACAACACATACATAGACACACAGAGACAACACAGACACACACACACCAATAGACACACAAAGATGCACACAGGCACACACAGTCACACACAACAGATACACAAGCCGACCCTCAGAGATAACACAGACACATACACAGATGCACACAGACACACAAAGATACACACAGGCACACACAGGCATAAACATACACACAGACACATGACAGATATACACAGAGATAGACACACACACAATGCACACACAGACACAGACACACAAAGACACCTGCACACACTCCGAGAGACATAGACATAAACACACAGATGCACAGACACACTCACATGCATATCCCCCATTATTTCCAGCCCACTCCCTATGGAGGTCCAAGGCACTTACAGAGCTGCTCCTCGTCGGTCCACAGGTGGAAGGTGATGCGGGGGCTGGGCAGAGGGACACTCAGCGGCCGGTCCTGGAGGGGGTCACCTGAAGGAAGGAGCAGGCTGTGGAGACCATGGAGGAGAGGGTTGTGGGAGTCTTCTCTGCCCCTCTCCCGCCCCCAGCTCCTGTCAGGGGGCCCAGAGGAAATGGCAGGGATCTGCTCCCTCCCATGTCTGGCCTTGCTGAGTTCCCCTGCCTCTCTGCCACCATCAGCTCATCGGAGCTAATACCGCTGGTCCCCTCGCGACCCAAGCACGCCTAGCGGCTCCTGCTTCCTGCAAACCTCCTGGCTGGAACCATAGGACCCTTCTCAAGCCAGCCCACTTTATCCTTCCCAACCTTTTCTCCCGCTGTTGGTCCCTCCCACTGCGGTCCTACCCCCAGCCCCGCTGCCACCACGCTGCCCTTCCCACTGTCCATAAGCAGACCAGGGGGAGAGACCTCTGGATTTCTCAGGACCTTCTCTAGGAGCTTGGGCACAGTAGATGCTCCATTAATGTTTGCTCCTGTAGGGGATGTTACAGACTCACAGCTAAGTACTAAGGGCAGTGGGAAGCCTGCATCCAGGGATGAGACCAGGGCCAGCTGATCCCCACTCCTCCTTCCAGAAGCTTCCTGATACTCCAGCCCCGGGAGTCATTCTTTCCCCAGACCTTATTGGCTGCACACTGGGCACACTTAACAGGCAGCCTTAGGGTTTAACTTCCACAGAGCATGGCTCCCTCCAGAACGAGGCTGCAGGCTTCCTCAGGGGAGAGCAACCCACGGTCACGGAACACTTACTACTGTTCTCACCTCGCTTATCATCTCACCAGGTCCTACCAGCGACCCAGGATCACAGGGAAGAGTATCTTCACTACAGAGGAGGAGTCAGGGGCACAGAGAGCTTAAGTAACTGGCCTGAGGTCACACAGGAAGGGGCAGAGCCAGAATTTAAATCCAGGCAATCTGGCTTCAGAGTCCATGCTTTTACCCGTGACACGGTGCCCATAACCACTGTCTCATGCTGCCCCCTAGAAGCAAGGGATCAACAGGTGTGCTGGCTGGTCAGTAAGATGCGCTGGGCAAGTCTGGGTGGGAAGCAGGTGTCTGGATATGGCAGAGATGGTGGGAGCAGTCCAGACAGGTCTTGTCCTGCCCACGCAGCGTTACTGTTGAGTTAGCAAGTAGTACCCAAGAAGAGCAAAGCCAGGTTTGCTCCAGGGTTTGGCCCAGCTTTGCGACTGGGGGTAGGGTTGGGTGGATGGGGAGCTTCATGAATAGGTATTTCCATGTGGTAGTCAGAAGCACTATAGAATACTTATTTTTTTGCTGCACCGAGAGGTATGTAGGATTTTAGTACCCTGACCAGGAATTGAATCTGTGACCCCTGCATGGGAAGCACATTGGTTATTATAATATAACAATGGGCTTCCCTGGTGGCTCAGATGGTAAAAAAAAATCGCCTGTAATGCAGGAGACCTGGGTTCAATCCCTGGGTCATGAAGATCCCTTGGAGAAGGGAATGACTACCCACTTCAGTATTCCTGCCTGGAGAATTTCATAGACAGAGGAGCCTGGTGGGCTACAGTCCAGGGGGTTGCAAAGAGTCAGACACGACTGAGCAACTGATACCACACACCTAAGAACCAGACAGCCTGTGTTTGAAGCTCAACTCTGTTACTTAGGAGGTGGGTGACTTTGGGCAAGATTTATAGCCTCTTTCTAACTCAGTTTTCTCATCTGTAAAATGGGGATAATGCTTTCTATTTCATAAGTAGTTTACTGTGAGGATTAATTGATTTAATCTATGTAAAAACTGCTGAGAACAGCAAATGGGGTGTAGGGAGGTGCCAAGTAGGTGTCAGCTGTTATCATGCCCAAATTACCCACCTTCATATTAACCCAAGACTTTCAAGTGCTTGAGCATCCTCAGGCCCTAGGCTCCTGGGGGTTGCTGTGTGTCCCACCCCCGGTTTAGCCACACTAGCCGACTCCGGGCTGGTTTAGAGTTGCTCTCTGGCGCCCCCTGCAGGTGCCCGGGCAGCAGCCCACCGCGCCTACCGCTTACCGCCGCAGCTCCCCCTGGCGGTCGCCGCCGGCCCCAGCAGCGAGCAGTAAATTTCCTTCAGCCTCTCCAGGTGGCCCTCTCGGCTCGGGCTGGGCTCCCTGGCCATCTGCTCCACGGCTGTCACCACGGCGTGGAAATAGCCCTCCAGGGCGGGGCGGGAGCTGGCCTGCCGAGAAGGGGCATCATAGCTTGAGCCTTGGCCCAGCACCCACCCACCCTTGCTCCGCCCAGTTCACAGGTGCACCGACGGCCCAGTGGCACCTTCCCTCTGCCCTGAACACCGGCAGGAACTTCCCAAGGAAAGCTTCTGCTCCCCACATCCAGGGACCCGCTGTTGCCTGATGCTTCCTGCACCTGGGGGGTCCCCTCGGCCCCTCACTTCCTGTTGCGGGGGGATGGCTGGCGGCTGGGAACCCAGGGGGGCAGGGATGACACTGATGCCCACCCTCCTCAGAATGTCACCAAGCATCTGGATCATGTTCTGCCGCCACTAGGATGTAAACTCCAGGAAGGTGGAAGGTTTGTCTGTTTCGTTTACAGCTGCATCCCCAACCCCTATGACATCTGCTGGCACAGTAGGTGTTCAATACATTATTTGCTGCACATTTCCTAAATATCTGTCACTCCTATACTGCCTTGACATACCACCTATAGTCACTACTTTTCTTTAAATCGGTGTGCTTTTTTTTGGTTCAAAATTATTTCAAAACGAAACTTCATATTGCTGCTGTAAGTAAAAATGCTACAGTCACTTCTCATAAATAGAAAATAAGTAAACTGAATATAATGATCACAAGTATTAGGCGCCCTGTCATGTGTGACTCTTTGCGACCCTATGGACTGTAGCCCGACAGGCTCCTCTGTCCGTGGGATTCTTCAAGCAAGAATAATGGATTGGGTTGCCATTTCCTTCTCCAGGGGATCTTCCTGACGTAGGGGTCGAACCCTGCTCTCCTGCATTGCAAGCAGACTCTTTACCGTCTGAGCCACCAGGGAACGATCACAAAGTTCTGTTATTAAATTCTAGCCAGGTACTATGGGCTGCCAAGGCTTTAGAGCTGGAAGCTTGCTTTCTCTTTTGAAAAAGGTAGATTAGCGAGTGCTAAAGAGGTGAAAGGTAGGATTTCCCTGGCAGTCCAGTGGTTAAGGCTTCACCTTCCAAAGCAGGTGGTGTGGGTTCCATCTCTAGTTGGGGAGCTATGATTCCACATGCCTCAGGGCCAGAAAACCAGAACATAAAATAGAAGCAATAGTGTAACAAATTAAATAGACTTTAAAAATGGTCCACATCAAAAAAATTCTTAAAAAAAAAAAGAGGCTAAGGGTAAAGCACCAGAGCTTTTCCCCTTAATATAAACAGGTTTTGAAAGAGTTTCTCCCTCTTTGAAAGAGTGGCACCACGCTCTCCAGCACCGTAGGCTCCTTCTCCAGCGGCACAGTCTTGTCACCCTGACCTGACAACCACCCTGGATCACCATTCTCGGGCTGTGTCCCTACTCCCTATTCCCCAACTAATCCCAGCTCATCACTGAGGATGCAGGACCCAAAGAAGTGACACAGGTGGGCACTGCAGGACTTGCTCTCTCTTCTGTGCTAGGGGTCTGCTGAGCAAGGTCTTAACTTCCTGGGCTAAGGGAGAGAGGGTCATTCTGACTATTGAGGGCTCCAATAAACACCGGCTGAATGATCAACTGAATGAACACAAGTGATGACAGAGACAAGGAATCAGAGCTGGAAGGGACCTTGGGGACCATCTCATCTTGTTGCTTCATCTTACAAATTGATTATACGTGAATTAATTAAATATTTACCAAGTACCCACTAGGTGCTAGGCACTGTTCTAAGTGCCAGGGTACAGCAGTAAACAAAATAGACAAAAATTCCTGTCTTGGGGACTTCCCTGGTGGTCCAGTGGCTAAGACTCCAAGCTCTCAATACAGCGGGCCTGGGTTCAATCCCATTAGTGGCAACTAAGACCCGGTACAGCCAAACAAATATTTTAAAAATTCCTGTCTCCAGGTAGCTTATATTGAAAGTGAGAGCTTATAGAGAAAGTGTTAGTCTCTCGGTCATGTCCAACTCTTTGTGACCCCATGGACTGTGTAGCCTGCCAGGCTCCTCTGTCCATGGAATTCTCCAGGCAAGACTGGAGTGGGCTGCCATTCCCTTCTCTAGGGGATCCTCTCAACTCAGGGATCGAACCTGGGTCTTCTGCATTGCAGGCTTATTCTTTTTTTTTTTTTTGGCACATGTTTTTTATTTTGTGTTACTTTCCCATTTACAAACTCAGGAAGTCACACTGAGAAAGGGACGGTGGGGGCTGCCTGGAGGAAGAGCTGGGCTCCCGAGCCCTATGTGGCCTGGTTGGACAGTTGGGACTTTCTGCAGGGAGACTGTCCCAGACCTTGAGCGGCCTCACTGACGGATGGCACATGAAGTGGTTACTGTGGCCCGCTGCTCCTCAGTGCCTGGAAGATGCGTTACATGGGCTGCCTCAGCCCAAGGTTTTATTGCTGGTGAATTTGATTATCCAACTTGGGTCAGGATGATGGCATCATCAGAAGTGGGCCTGGTGGGACACGTTTTGCTGAGATGAAAGGAGACTAAAATGTGTACACTGCACTGATCTGGAGATGCTGGCATGCTGCCTGTGCCTGCCTTCAGCCCCCAGAAGGGACTGGTTGCAGGCTTATTCTTTACCATCTGAGCCACCTGGGAAGCCCAGCTTATATTATAGTGCATCTCTTTGTATGTGTGCATGAGTGGGGGTGAGAAAATAATAAACAAGATTAGTGAAATGTACAGTATGATAAATAACAGTAATGAAAAGAGACTAAAACAGGGAGTGGATGCGAAATTTGGGGGAGGGGCTGAGGTTTTAGATAGTGTGACCAGAGGAGCCTCAGTGAACGATGACTTCTGAGTAAAGGCTTAGAGGAAGTGAAGGATCGAGCCTTGTGGATACCTGCCATGGGGCAGCCCCACCTGGACACCCATCTCCAGTAGGCAGAACATGGTACAGTGTGTCACAGAGACAGACTGTCGCCCCAAGCTGACCTTCTAGCCTTGAGGCCTTGTCAGCTGATTCTGTGGACATGCAGGGAGACCAGTCTACTTCCCCTACTCCCTACCTGAGGGTTGGACCAGGCCCTCCGCAGACAGGATGTGGTCTGCTGGCCAGATACGGCCTAGCCACCAGACCATGGTTGGCTGGGCCACCTCTCCCAGGCCCCACTTGTCCTCCAGCCAGCAGGTATGATTGTACATGGGATCCCTACAGCTTCCCCAGGAGCAGATTTCCAGGTAAGGAGGCTGGGGTCTCAAGGAGTGGGCCGCCCCAGGCCAGGCTTCAGTTTGGGTGCACCCAGAATGGGGGGCGGTGCCAGGGGGCCCTTGAGGACCTCTTAACTGCAAGCTCCTGAGGGTCTCTAACTTTAGATAGATGATGCAGTCCCTGTGTCTCTCCTGGCACTTCTTTGGCCCCTCCCCCATTCTCTATTCCCTAAAAAGGACACTCTGATAAAGTGAGGGAGAGGGCACAACAGGCTGACTGTGCTTAAAAAGCATACAGCTGTTATTTTCAGCATTTCTTTTTTCTGTAGCAAAATAGTGCAGGCACCCATTAATCCCAGCTCTGAATCCCACCCCATTCTTGACCGGGCGTCTCCCAATCCTTCCCTATCCTGATGCCCTCAAACCCTGCCCAGCCTCACTCCTAAGCCGATTATCCCTGAACCCCAGGAGCATCTGATTCAGGAAAGGAGTGAGGCCTGAGATGCTCTATTGCCTGCATCACTGAGAAACAAAAACCAATGTTCTTATGTTAGAGAACCATTGGCTGAAACAACCCGCCTTGGCCAGACAGGATGAGAACTGCTTGCCTAAGTGGTCTCACAGCAGGAGGTCTGGATAAAACTAACCGGGAGAACTCAGGAGAGGCCAAAACAGGATGGAGACAACCAACCTCCCAGAATCCTTTGCACTGGGGTCTTGGTTGAGAGATGCATGTGCCACCAGGAAGGACCCTGAGTCGGACTATGGGTCAAGCAAGCTGACTGGCCAGAGACAATCCCAAAACTAACCCCCTCACCACAAAACCTGAGACTGCGAGCCACATGGCAGAGCAGTCCTCCTGGGTTCCCTTACCCTCCCCACCTGGGTGCCTTCCCAATAGTCTCTTGCTTGGTAAGCGTGTGTGTCTCCTTGGACTATTCATTTCCCAGCGTTGGACAAGATTCCACTCTTCGACCCTGGAAGGGATCCCCCTTCCTGCAACACTGACGAATCTGACATTGTTATGTCAAAATGGCGACTTGACCACGGCCTGTTTGGTGACCAGAAACCATCTGCAGAGCCGCAGGTGGCCGCACGGGGACTGCCGGGTCAGCTGACAAACTCTGGTCAGGAAGGCTGGTCAGAGTTCCCCTCCGCTCTCCCCGAGAGCCACGGCCAAGTGTAGGGAGAGAGGACAGCAGCCCACATTAGGGGCCTTAGGTGTTTGTGCTAAAACCAGCCCGGGGAGACTTTCCTGGTGGGCTAGTGGCTAAGATTCCCTGCTCCCTATGCAGAGGGTTTGGGTTCAATCTCTGGTCAGGGAAGTAGATCCCACATGCCACAACTAAAATCCAGCACAGCTAAATAAATGAATAAATATTAAATAAATAAATAAAACCAGCCTGGGGCTTAGGTACAAGTTGAGGGGCATTCCTCCATCATGTGGCTGAGTGCAGTGAACCCCCCAAAGGACTGTTATGGAAAGAGAGACGTTCAGTATGGTGAGGTGGGAGGAGTGAGTCGAGAACCCTCAACGGGTCCAAGCAGGTGGGCAACAACAAAGGAATGGTGTGGATGGTGCCTTTAAGGAAAAGGTATGACAGGAAACACCCGACACAGTTTAAGGTTCATTTCAAATCCTAAAAGATGATGCTGTGAAAGTGCTGCACTTAATATGCCAGCAAATTTGGAAAACTCAGCAGTGGCCACAGGACTGGAAAAGGTCAGTTTGCATTCCAATCCCAAAGAAAGGCAATGCCAAAGAATGCTCAAACTACCACACAGCTGAACACATCTCACATGCTAGCAAAGTAACGCTCAAAATTCTCCAAGAACTGACTCCTTGGAAAAGACCCTGATACTGGGAAAGACTGAAGGCAGGAGGAGAAGGGGTGACAGAGGATGAGATGATTGGATGGCATCACCGACGCGATGAACATGAGTTTGAGCAAGCTCCGGGAGTTGGTGATGGACAGGGAAGCCTGGTGTGCTGCAGTCCATGGGTTTGCAGAGTCAGACATGACTGAGCAACTGAACAGAACAGCGGTACACAAAAGACACCCATCAAAGGAAGGATCCAAGATGTAGGGCTCAGGATACAGAGAGTCCCAGATGGAACACAAGAGGAGGAAGAGTAATGCCTCCAGTGTGTTTTGATGGGCAAATAAAGAAACAGACACCCACTTCCTGGGGCGGGACAAGCAGGGGATTGTGGACCCCTTGAGGGCAACCCCTCTTCTGGAGCTGGCCCCTCCTGCAGTGGCAGCACCGCACCACAGAGCCACCTGCCAATCCACCTTCCCCAGGGCCGGCACCTTGCCCCACCCTGTGCAGACTCCGACTGACCCTTCTGACATCCTCACCTGCCCAAGAAATCCAGCACCTGGGGCCACCCCGGCCAGAGAATCTCTTTCCGCTGCGGGTTGGCTGTGGATAGGGGCTGAGGCTGAGTCAGAGAGAAAAGCTAGTGAAAAGTGAAAGTAAAAGTGGCTCAGTCGTGTCCGACTCTTTGCGGCCCCATGGAATTCTCCAGGCCAGGATACTGGAGTGGGTAGCCTTTCCCTTCTCCAGGGGATCTTCCAACCCAGGAATTGAACTCATGTCTCCCCCATTGCAGGTGGATTCTTTACCAGCCGAGCCACTAGGGAAGCCCAAGAATACTGGAGTGGGTAGCCTATCCCTTCTCCAGGGGATCTTCCTGACCTAGGAATCGAACCGGGGTCTCCTGCATCACAGGCGGATTCTTTACTAACTGAGCTATCAGAGAGGCAGAGTCAGAAAGAAAAGCTAGGAAACAAACTAAATGCCCACAAGAGGAACAAGGGACTAGTTAAACTGGTTGAAGGAATGACAGCATGTTCACGAGAGAGAATTCTCTGCTCTGTTAGAAGCATAGCTTTCCAAGGAAAATATTTCCATATGGCATATTTCAGTGTTAAAAAGGATGGGGAGGGGGAGGGCTGGAAGGCAACTAAACACAGGCTTGAAGTCAGATAGACCTGGGTTCACATCCAGGCATAGCCACTTCTTATCTGTGTCACCGCAGGTAGGCGATCGGCTTCTCTGTGCCTTTGTTTTGGTAAGTACATCCATTTCACAGTATCGTGGTATTTTAAGATGATACATGTAAAATGTCTAACATGGTACCTGGAACTCAAGAGATGTTCAAACAACTGGTTCTGGGATTCCCTTGGTGGGCCAGTGGCTAAGACTCTTTTGCTCCCAAAGCAGGGGGCCTGGGTTCCATCCCTGGTCAGGGAACTAGATCCCACATGCCCTGACTAAAAGATCCTGTGTGCTGTAACTGAGACCTGATGCAGCCAAATAAATACATAAATATTTTTTGAAAACAAAAACAGTGTTTTTTATGATGGCCACCATCGTTATTATTCATGAAATATACCAAATGTTAATTGCTAACATGACTGAGTAGAGGGGTGTGAGTGATTTTTATTTTCTTTCTCGGCTCATCTGCATTTTCTTCCCAAATTTTCCTTAGTGAATGTGTATTTATTTTTGGCTTAAGGGGGAAAAGGTGGTATGGACAGAGAAGAACGGATGTGGGTAAGCAGGGCAGTGACCTTACCAGCAGCTTCCTCTGCAGCGCACCTGCGTGGCAGGCCTCCCCCAGTGCCGCCTGCAGGGCATGGGAGACCACGTGGCGCATGCAGGCCTCCGGTGTCTGCTGCCCCTGGGCCGCCTCGATCTCCAGCAGCAGGGCACTGCACACGGAGGGAGACACCAGCTCAGGATCCACGAAGAGGAACACTCTGAGGGCAGAGGTGGGGGGGACCGGGGTCTGATGAGGATGACCATGGGGAGGAAGGCCACTGGAGGGGCACCCTCAGAGCCTTGCAGGCTCCCTCCAAGTTATTTACTTCCTCCAAATACAGGAGCTTCGAGTTCAAAAGTCTATTGGGGGGGGGGGGAACAATACTAGGGAGTGGTAGGGACTGCACCAAAGAAGAGCAGGCACAGTCCTTTGGGGGGGGCACCTGGTCCCTCTGGGGACCTCTAGTCTCCTGTCTAAGTAAATTCCAACTGAAATGTTACTCTCCGGCTCAGCGTCGTGCCCCAGTGACCCTGATATCCTCCAGGAGGGACCCTATATCCTTCTCACAGAAACTGGAGCTCCAAACCCTAAGTGAGCCCCATCTCTCATCACCTTCATCACACCAGAAAACCAGCCTCACTCACCCTCTCCTCCATACCCAACTGTCACCCAGGCTCTCCAATGCCAGGTGTTCTGGGTCCCTTCCACTCCCCGCACCTCCATGAACACTGAGCCCCAGGCTGCCCCGCTTTCGAGCTGCCTGGAATCCTGAGAGGAAGGCGAGACCTCAGGCGGAGCTGGGAGTGCTCTCACCTGGGACAGCTGTCTCCGTTTTCAGCCTGATGGCGCATTCCAGGGCGATCGTGCAGTAGGGGGCGGGCAGGGTCAGCAACCTCGTGCAAAAGGCGTAGGTTCTCCGGTGGAGCTCCTCTGTGATGCCCGTGGCCTGGGTGAGAGGGAGGGGTCAGGGTGCCCAGAGCCCTGGGTCACGAAGGGCTGGGGTGGGCTGATGGGATGGGAGAAGAGCCAGACCTGGGCTCACACTTCTCTCCCAAGTCTACACCTTTAGCTTCTTCTCCCATTATCTCTAAGACTCCTCCCCTCTTGACACCCCATTCAGGTCTCCCAGGTGGCACTAGTGATAAAGAATCCACCTGCTAATGCAGGACATGTAAAAGACATGGGTTCGATCCTTGGGTGGGGAAGATCCCCTGGAGGAGGGCATGACAATCCACACAGGTATTCTTGCCTGGAGAATCCCATGGACAGAGGAGCCTGTTGGCTACAGTCCATGGGATTGCAAAGAGTCAGACACGACTGAAGCGACTTAGTGTGCACGCATGCAAGACACTCCATTCACATTTATCAAGATGGAAATTCATCCCCATCCTGTTCCTCCAGCAAATCAACCCTCCTCCCAACCCTTCTGCTCTGTTGGGGTTGCACCTTTACCTCCCCGCCCCCCACCTCCCAAGTTTCATCTCTTCATGTCTCAGGGCAAGGACAGGGCTAAGGGAGGAAGCCAGGTAGGGGCAAGCGATCCTAGAGTTCTTCCAGGCTTGCCAGGCAGAGACCCGGTGTCTCCTGGGTGTCTAGCCCAATCACTTGCGGGTCACCACGACCACCCAGACCCTCAGCCCCAGCTCACCTTAGTGAGCACGTACATTAGAGTGTGCAGCAAGGGAATGATGATGTGGCGGGTGTCCTCGCTTTCTGCCTGGAAGACAGGAAAGAGCACAGGGCATGGAGGGGGCCGGAGGTTGGGGGGGACTTGCCTCATCCCAGTGGGAGACAGGATGGAAGGCAGTGTCCCACCAGGCCAAGGGGCATAGAAAAGGGGCCAGAGCCTGCACTGGCAGAAGAAGAGCAGTGGGGGTGGTGAGGGCGCACAGGTGCGGGAGCCCGGATGTGGGGGGAGGGGAACAGTGACTTCCATGGGGGAGGGGCAGCAGCAAAGGACAGGCGAGTCCCCAACCTGGAGGCCCCCTTGAGTGCAGCGTTTCCCCGACATAGAGCACTGGGTGGTGAGAAGGATAATTATAACTTTGACAGTTCTTAGTAGTTTTGCTTTTATGTTTATAGGAGGTTTTTGTTTCTGTCGAGTGACATGGGATTTCCGTTTGTGGTGGTGATCTAGAAATTCTTTCTGAAAGATGTTAACTCAGGTCAAACAGTGGGAATCAATGTGCAGATACTATTGCTCATGGGAAAGTGTAGGAGAGGGGGAAATATGGTAGAAACCAAAAGACCAGAGTGCGGGGGTCATGGAGCTGATGGGCAGACATGGCCCTTCTTCCTCTCATCCCCTCCTGGAAGCCCGAAAACCTACCTTCTCCAGCTCTCCAAGCGAGAACCCACCTTCTCTCTGAGCGAGAACCCATCTTCCCCAACTCTCTGAGTGAGAACCCACCTTCTCCAGCTCTCTGAGCAGGATGCGGACCAGCGCCGGGCTCTTCCCAGGATCCCGCTCAACCTTCTTGTGCAGGGACCACCTCCACATGCCTGGGCCAGGAGAGGGTGGGTGTGGTGCTGAGCAGGACCCTGAGACCTGGATCCCCAGAGCCCCAGGTCTGACCCTGCCCCCCACCACCTTGGGTGCCGGGCTCTGAGCCCGTGGGTGGGTTTCTCACACGTGGGGAAGCTCTGATCTTCACCCCGGTGGGCGGTGAATTCCCAGGGCAGAAAGGACAGAGGTGGGGTGCTAGTGGGGACATGTGTGTGCACGTGGCTTCTGGAGCTCAGCCACGTGCTGGGGAGTCCTGCAGGCCTGGAGTGCCAGGGAAATCTTATTTGCAAGGGGAGTTGGAGAAGGTGGTTAAGAAAGAGGATGGCAGACCCCCGATGGGCTCTGCCACGGTCTCTGGGAGGGTGAGCCAGCGGGCAGAGAAGGCATCTGGGTCCTTCAGGCCCCAAGGACTTCCAGCAGGATGGAGGCTTGGCTGGAAGCCCCCCTCATCCTATGAGCTCTGGGTTGGGGCGCTTTCCCGAGGACGCATGGGCAGAGCTGGCTGGGGTGGTGTTGGGGTAGAGAGGGAGCTGACAGAGTACACGGAGGATGCCTGCTGGTTCTCACCTCGGTTGCTCTGCAGGGCAGGGGCCTGGGAGCTGAGCTCTCGGAGCACAGCCTGCACGCTCCGCTGGAGATCCAGCTCCACATCTGGGTGGGGGGTGGAGGGGGTAGAGGCGGGGAGGCTTTCAGGCTGGGTGCTGTGAGGCTCAGCTGCTCCAGCCTTACCCTCTCCCCCACCTCCTCTTTCCCTGAGAATGTCTTTAGCCTCTTCTTCAAGCCTCAAAAGGAGCCCAGAAGCAATCAAGTTAGAGCTGGCAGCCTGTATCCTGGCCAGGGCTGGAAAACAGCCTTATGATCGACATGTCTGTGTTCTTTATAAAGCCAGAGTATCTCAGGGCGAGGTATATTTACTGCCAGAGATATGTGGGACAATCACATTTATTTCTTTTTGGTTGCACCCCGAGGTGTGCAGGATCTCAGTTCCCTTACCAGGGATCGAACCCGTGCCCCCTGCAGTGGAAGTGCAGAGCCCTAACCACTGGACTGTCAGGGAAGTCCCAAGAGACACTTTTTGGTGCTACACAGATGATCCCCAAATCTGAGTAATTCTGCACTGATTTTAATATATAGAAAAAATATGTAACTAGTTCCTCAACTAGTATGAAGAAGCTAAAATTTAAAGTCAACCTAAAGAAACACATGAGATAAATGGCAGGAGGTGACAAAGACTCTCTCCCTAACCAAACTAGGGATCCTCGAAGCCTTGTTCTCTGCTAGGCTCTCAGCACAGCCCCTGTCCTGTCCCTGACCTCTGAGCCCAGTTTTAGCACGAATCCTGCTGCCAGTCATTCGAGAATCCCCGGCTTGATGATGAAGTTCTCTATTCCCCTTCTTTGATGGGTAACTCCTCAACCTGCCTCCAGCAAGAGTCCTGTTAGGACCATTTATCGAGAATCCCCCAGCCCGGAGGTCCTTTCTTAGTAGTTTTCCACCCACCAACCCCTCCCTCTGTTTGTTGACTGCAAATCCCCTTCCGTCTTTGCCTTATTCAGAGCTGAGCCTCATCCCCCTCCTCTACTGCAGTCATCTTGAATAAATTCTTCCTTAGGGTTTTTTTTTTTCAATACATATATAATTTTATTTATTTATTTATTTCTGGCTGTGCTGGGTCTTTGTTGTTGCTGTGGGCTTGTCTCCAGTTGTGGTGGCCAGGGAGCTACTCTCTGGTTGCAGAGCACGGGCTCTAGGGTGTGCGGCTCCAGTAATTGTGGCGTGCAGGCTCAGGAGCTGCGGACTCAAGACCCCCAGAGCGCAGGCTCAGTAGTTGTGACACTTGGGCATGGTTGCTCCTTGGCACGTGGGATCTTCCCAGACCAGGAATCAAACCCCAGTCTCCTGCACTGGCAGGCAGATTCTTTACCACTGAGCCACCAGGGAAGCCCCCGCTAGGATTTTAACAAGTGTCAAGATTATATATGTTTTTTTCTCCTTTAACAGCAGTGTGCTGACATGGCAAAACTCTGGAGATGGTAACTGACATTTGGAAAGCGTGGTAGCTGCGAAAATGCACCTAACTCATCTCCCACTACAAGGAGTTTAAGAGATCCAGGAACTTGGGGCTGTCGGGCTGTGAAATCCATCACTTTCCAGCCAATACGGACAGCAGCAGGGATTCTAAAGCCAGCTCGCCCTCAGGAACCTTTGTGGATGGTTGACTCTGGCTCAGGTATTCCCCAGCCCGTGGCCGGTCTAGCACATTTCCACCCAGCCCTTCCTCCCTTTCTCCTTCTTTCAGAGTTGGGCTTGCCCCACAGTCTGAGCACTCGCTGCTTCAGCCCTCACCAGCTCCCTGTCCGTTTTTGTCCCACAGGTGTTTCCCCACACGAAGCCTTGCATGTCCAATCTTGTCTCCCCCATCTGCTTCTTGGAGGATTGGAACCAACACAGGAAGTACGGCAGACACTCCCTGTGCCATCAATTCCGCTTTACAATCAGCTCCAACCGAGGGGCTGTCTCTACAGACAGGGGTGCAGTCTCTGGTTGTCAGTACAAACCACATGCCCCACAGGTTCCGCTTTTGCCTGAGCTGTCAGGAAACTTACAGCCACATGGAGGCCCAGCCTCAAAAACCTGCTCATCTCAAGAGATGGAGACTTCTTTCCTTTGCCCCTTTTGGGGGTGGTCCTGATTTACAAACATATATTTTAATCTCCTCAGGTTCCTTTGGAAGTAGGTAGGACGAAGTTGTGAAAGTGAAAGTGTTAGGTGCTCAGTTGTGTCCGACTCTTGGAGACCTCATAGACTGTATGTAGCCCACCAGGCTCCTCTGTCTGTGGAATTCTTCAGGCAAGCATACTGGAGTGGGTAGCCATGCCCTGCTTCAGGGGATCTTCCCGACCAAGGGATCAAACCCAGGTCTCCCACAGTGATGGCAGACTCTTTGCCATCTGAGCCACTAGGGTAGATAAAGAGGACAAATCTAAAAAACCAGCATGTTGCAGCCCAGGAGTCACAGTTTGTTTAGGTCAAGGCACCCCATGCTCTCATGGTCATGGACCCATTCTTCCATGACTCTGGCATGGACCCTTGCAAGTCTGGGGCCGCCCAGCATCTCTGATACTCTCACTTTCCGGGCCTCTCACTCGCCCCTCTTCCCAGGGCAGGTCTAGGTCTGAGTCTCCTTTGGGCTCCGAGCCAGAAGTGGGCAGGTGTTCCAGTCCACATTAGCCCACTTGGCCACTCTGCTGGGCAGTGCAGCATCTCCCCAAACTGACAAGGAAATTATTTCGCCTGGTAAGAAGGCTTGTCCCAAGCCGTCCTTCCATCTACCTAGTTCCACCTGGCATGAAGATGAATGAGTTAATGCAGGATGAGCTAAGCTTCCCACGGTGGCTCAGTGGTGAAGAATCTGCCTGCAATGCAAGAGACCATGGTTTGATCCCTGGGTCGGGAAGATCCCCTGGAGAAGGTAATAGCAATCCACTCCAGTATTCTTGCCTGGGAAATTCCACGGAGCCTGGCGGGCGACAGTCCATGGGTGGGGGGCCGTCCCAAAGAGTCAGACATGACTGAAGCGACTAAGCACAGGGTGTGTTATTTAAAAAATATGCTACGTTCTATTTCTTCTTTCTTCCTTCTCCCCACCACCCCAACATGGACCACAGAAGAGACTTAAAACTGTAATATTAATAACTGTGTTTTCTTCACTCATTAAAAGAGTAGCCAAATCTTTGTCTTTGGAGCCCTAGATTCCCCTGCTGTTTTGCACAGGGAGTTATGTTTTTATGTTTCAGAGAAAAATAGAGAAGTTTAAAAAAAAAACCAAACTCTGCCAGTAGCCCGGGGAGAAAACCCCTAAATAAACCCTGTTTTCGAAAGTCTGGGCAGCCGGAACAAACTCAGGCTTTGGTCCACATCTGGTTTGCAGACATGTCTTGTTTGGGCTTGCAGAGTGTCTTTGGGGAAAAAAATTGAACTAGCTGCCAACATTCACAAATGAGGAGATTTTGCATAAAAGTTCGAATTCCTGGCATCTCTGGAAAGTCTGTCAACACTGGGCATGCATTCTTCTCCCAGGTGCCAATGACAGGGGCTGGGGAGCAGCTGCCCTCCTGAGACAGGGCATGGTTCCTCCAGGGCTTCAGAGTGGTCACTCTCCTTGTTTCCCTTACTTACATGTTCCTTGGCCCCTTGACCTTGAGACCCCTGGCTGTCTGATTGAGACAATCAAGCTGGATTGTCTCAGAGGGATGGGTTGAAGGCTGCTGCTTTTAGTTAAAAAGAAGACTGGAATACAGATGTCAATGCTACTCTCTCAATTTGATCCATCTTCTCCTTCCCCCGCTGTGTCCGCAAGTCCATTCTCTACATTTGTGTCTCTATTCCAGCTCTGCCAATAGGTTCATCAGTACCATTCTTCTAGATTCCCTAATATGTGTTAATATATGATACTTGTTCTTCTCTTTCTGACTTACTTCACTCCATATGACAGAGTCTACTAGGTTCATCCACATCACTACAAATAACCCAGTTTCATTCCTTTTAATGGCTGAGTAATATTCTACTGTATAGATGTACCACAACTGCTGTATCCATTAATCTGTTGATGGATGTCTAGGTTGCTTCCCTGTCCTGGCTATTGTAAATAGTGCTGCCATGAACACTGGGGTACATGTGTCTTTTTGAATTACACACTACCATGTTTAAAAACAGATAGCTAGTGAGAATCTACTGTATAACACAGGGAGCTCAACTTGGTGCTTTGTGATGACCAGACCTGGGATGGGGGGGTGGTGGGAGGGAGACTTAAGAATGAGGGGGATGTTATGTATACTTACATCTGATTCATGTTGTATAGAAAAAACTAACACAACACTGTAAAGAAATCATCCTCCAATAAAAAAAAAAAAGAGAAAGTGGCAATTTGAGGGTAGGAGGTCAGATTCTCTGAGACTGTGAGGGCAGGAGGGTTGTGGGGACCCCAGGAAGGAGGAAGACCAGGGCTGGCTGGGACAAAGCTGATGGGGGGTGGCAGAGATCTCAGATGGGGGGAGCTAAGCACTAAACTCTGTGCACTTGAGCCACCGGTGTGGTCTCCTGGACCACCTTGGCCAGGGCGCAGGAATGTCCCCAGAGGAGCCCGTTGTCTCCTTATGGACCACGCAAGCCTGACCAGACTGTTCTGGGGGCTGCAGCCACCGTGGACTGAAGAGCCACAGATGTTTCCATCATCCAGACTGTGTGACCTCTGGGCTTCTCACAGGATCCCAAGGAGCTGGGTGTGGTGCCCCAAGTGAATGTGTCCTGACCTTGGAAAACTAGAGCTGGAAGCTGGACTGGATTTGATTAAGCCCACCAAAGTGTTTTTCATGTCTCAAATATTTCAGGGTCATCATTCTTTCTCTTTTTTTGGCCCTACCACACAGTATACGGGATCTTAGTCTCCCAATCAGGGATTGAACCCATGCCCCTTGCATATCTGCATTGGAAGCACGGAGTCTTAACCACTGGACCGCCATGACTCCCTCTGACATCATTCTTGATCCAGGACAGCCACTAAATAAACAACATTCCTTTTCCTCCCCTCCACTCAGGAGTAGGATATAACTATCAGATATCCAGATTACTATTCATACCTAACGTTTAAATAGCACTTGAAAGGTAGACACATAGAAAGTCTTGTGTAGGTGTAGCAAGACTGTGGTACATGTTACACCAATTTGATTTTTGTCATGGCTAGATGAGAAGACTACATTTCCCAGACACCCTTGTGGTGGCTTGATGGGGGCCATGTGACTGAGTTCTGGCCAATGGCATGCGGTGGAAGTGGTATGTGGCATTTTGGGGTGTGGCCATAAAACCCTCTGCCTTGTCCTCCATGAGCTTGGAAGAAATGATGATGGTCCGTAAGAGGAAAGAAATCTCAGTCCCTGAAAGACTGTAGCCCGTATTGAGGGGCCACATGAGTGAGAAATAAGCATTTGTTGTGTTGATCCACAGACACTGGGGTCATTTGTTATAGCAGCTACTGTTCTCTGACTCAGGGACATACAAAGTATTCTCTGGTGTGTTGTCTCATTGGGTTCTGGGCAGAGCCCTGTGAGTTTGGCAGAACAAATACTGTTCTCTCTGTTTTGCACAATCTGGAGGGACAGAACTGACCCTTGCCCCCTATCACCTCTCCAACCGCAGAAGGTCAGACCCAGAGGGGCCCTGGAGCCGACTTTTCCCATTTCACAGATGAGGAAATGAGGCTCAGAGGGGAGAGGTGATTTTTGCAAGGTCACAGAGCTGCTGGAGCAGAGCTTTCTGTTTGCCAATTGCTCTTTCGTTAAAGCTGTCATCTTATGTGCGACCATTCACCTCTTCACTGGGGAAAGAAAAGAGGGTGTACTCAGGTGAGACCATGGGCATGTGTCTACCTATGTGTGCCTGGAGCTTGAATGCACAAATAAACTGATGAAGTTGCCTGAAAAAAAGTTTCCATGGGATCTCCCTGGTGGTCCAGTGGTTAAGAATCCATGCTTCCACTTCAGGGGGCTTGACCCTTGGTCGACCCTTGGGTTCGACCCTTGGTTGGGAAACTAAGATCCCGAGTACCATGCAGCATGGCCAAAAAATTTAAAAATTAAACAAATAAAAAAGAAAAGAAAGTGGAGAGACAAACCACACACACGCATACACACAGGTTCCCAGCTCTCCAACCAGCGTAGATATTATCACAGCTAAAGAGACAATAGAGAGGAAGGAAAGGAGAAGAAAAGCTGACATGGTCCTGACCGTGGCGGGACCCCCTAGTCTGGGGTCTGCTCCTCAATTTCCGGCCATTCAAAGCTGACCTAGGACTTGGCAGTGCCAGCTCTCTGTTGCCCTGCGATCCTGGATAATCAAATCTCTCCCCAACCTACTCTTGGATGTTGTCTTTTCCCCTAGTTCCCAACCTTGGCTGCACATTAGAAGTACCTGGAGAGCTTTCAAAACTACCAATGCACAGCCCACCCCAAACCAAAACAATCAGATATCTGAGAGTGGGGACTAATAATCAATTTAAAAAAATAGCTCCCCAGGAGACTCTAATGTACAGGATTACAGAATTAATCTAATTCTAATGAGAATCACTGTCTTAGTTTGGAGATCTGATAACTGATCTGTAAGGGAAGGAGTGAAGAGACAAGATGCTCAGAGTTCACAGAGGACAATCATCCCTGAATTAAGAATGAAGGTCACGACTTCCCTGGTGGTTCAGTGATTAAGAATCTGCCTTGCAATCCAAAGGAGCTGGGTTCGATCCCTGGTCAGGGAACTAAGAACCCACATACTGTGGGACAACTAAGCACACAAAATCCAGAGCTTGAGGACCTCAAGGTAAGATCCCACATGATGCAACACAGAATGAAGCTCCCAGGGTCAGGATGGTCAGGGATCAAAGCTGCGCCCCCTGTAGTGGAAGCATGGAGTCTTAACCACGGGACCACAGTGAAGCCCCTCAGTTGCTCACTGACATTTATGTACTCAGCACCCAGATGCGCCATCAACTGGAGTAATACAGTTCATTCTCCTCTTCCATCCTGTGCCTGACCTCCGCCTTCCCTGCATGCGGAACAAAGGCTCAGATAGTTCTAAAAAGGTTTGCAGTCTTGCCCCTGTTCACAGGAATGACAAGACAGCAATACTTTTGGTGCCCTTGAAACACCGCTCTTTTGCCCTCAAAATAAACATCTTCCTTTTCTGGAGCCTCTCTTCTTGACCCTAGGATGAGAGGACTCTGAGGACTGTAAGAAGGTGGGGCAATATAAAAAAACAACTGTAATTTGGGAAGCCAGCCAGGACAACTGCAGTCCTAGTCATGATGAGAAAACTCCCCTTCCGTGCTCCCAGACAAGCATCCTAATTTGGGGATGTTTCTCTCACCCATTGAACTTTGGGAGGGTGGGGGCCATCTGTCGCATCTTTGAGAGTGGATGCTGGTGGTCCTGTCTGCCCAGTAGCCTTCTTTACTCACTGTAATCTCAGTGAGACTGGCCTTGGAATGGCACAGAACCAAGCTGTCCAACAGGCTCTCGCCCTCTGGGTAACCCTTGTGTGGATGATGGACTGGAGTGAAGAAAACCTCCCTTTTCCTATCCTGGTGGCAGATCCACTCGGTTCCTTGTCTTTTCTGCTGCCTGGTGCTTCAGTCGTTACTTCCATGCTCTGCTATATTTTTGAAAATTAAATGAACCATTTTATTGCTCATATCCAAAGTAAGTTTATCGGTACGCCTCTCTTCCTAAAACACAGCACGGTGGGTCTTAACTGTAATTCAAGTGAGTGCAAAGTAAGTTGATTTTGAAATATTTAGCAGACTTTCACAGCGCTCCCCTACCCCTATCCTCTCAGCACAAACCCCAGCTGGTTAAAGACAACCAGGAATACTGAGACACCAAGATTCACTGGTGAGGCTTCTTCTCATTGGGCGATTCACTGGTTGAACTTTCTTCTCATTGGGGGATTCACTGATTGAAGCTTCTTCTCATTGGGTGATTTACTGATTGAAGCTTCTTCTCATTGGGGGAGTCGTTGTTTGAAACATCTTCTGATTGGGTGAAGCTCTCTGAGGGTAAGCAGGGTGTGGAAAGGATGCTTGTCTTAGGAATGATAACAAGCTGGAAGCTGTGCCTGCCTCAGGGTGTCCCCAACCATTCCCGGAGACAGGGATCTTCAATGACAGTAGAGTCTATGCCTGGTAGTGGGAGGAGTGGTTTCTTACTTGCTGGATGAACATTAGTTGATATACATCTTGGAGGTAGGGTCATCTCTGCTTGTTATCCCAGGATGGTGCAGGGAGAAGGTCTTGGAATCAGCCAGGCCTAGGTTCCAATCCTGGCTCTGCCACCAACAAGCTGTATAGCTTCCAGCAAATTACCTAACCTCTCCGAGACTGTTTCTCTTTCAGTAAAATAAAGACAATTGTACTGATATCCCTACTTCGCAGAATCCTTCTGATGTTTGCATGAGGCAGCCCACAGTGAAGTCATTCACAGCCTGGACGCTGGAGCTAGATTGCCGGGTCCAAATCCTTATTGCTGTTGTTGTTCAGTTGCTAAGTCATGTCCGACTCCTTGCAACCCCATGGACTGCAGCATGCAAGGCTTCCCTGTCCTTTACTATCTCCCAGAGTTTGCTCAAACTCATGTTCATTGAGTCAGTGATGCCACCATCTCAAATCCTGATTGGACCACATACTATGTATGTGTCCTCTCTCACTTTCCTGTTCAGTAAAATGAAGGCAATAATGCTATCTGTCTTATGAGGTCTTTATGAAGACTCACCAAGTTAATCTTTTTCAGGTGCTTTTTCCACTACTTGATATGTTGTAAGTGCCATGAAGATTTTTGTTAAATAAATGCAAGTATTTGGCAATACATATTGGCTTTTACTGTCATTACTCCCATTGTCCAGCTCAGTGATCTGCCAGCAGCTGGGACTCATACAAGCGCATGGATGTCCATCTCAAAACAATGTTGTCACATTTGGGCAGCTGAATGGGGACCTCCCAGCCAGGCTGGGTGGAGGTGGCTCTGCCAGCCCTGGGAGCATTCTCACCTTCAAGAGGGGCCTCCCCCACTCTGCAGACCCCTCTCCCCTCGACCATACTGACCTGAGCTCTCCATGGGAGCCTGGGGTGTGCGTAAGAGGAGGGTGTGGTTTTCTCAGGCAGCAGAATGGAAAGTAAAGTGGTTGTTTTTCTGCAAAGAGGTGGTTCTGCAAAATAAGAGACAGTGTAAGTGGTGAGAAAGTGCAGAAAGTCTGTGTGTGGAAGGGAGGGGGACCAGGGGACCGAGGCTTCTCCTACACGGAAGGGGAGTCTAGATTTATTTAAGAAGTGCTTCTATGATGTTTGCTACTTGCCAGGCACTCTTCTAAAAATTTAAAAACTGTCAACTCTTCACTCTCGGTGTTTTGTTTGTTTTTGGTCACACTGTATGGCTTGTGAGACCTGAGTTCCCTGACCAGGAATCAAACCCATGCCTACCCCCGCCCCAGCAGTGGAAGGGCAGAGTCTTAACCACTAAACCTCCAGGGAAGTCCAAACTATCTACTCTTTAATATTAACCTTATGTTGTTGCTGTTCAGTTGCCAAGTCGTGTCCGACTCTTTGTGACCCCATGGACCATGGCAGGCAAGGCTTCCCTGTCCTTCACTATCTCCCACAGTTTGCTCAAACTCATGTCCATTGAGTCGGTGATGCCATCCAACCATCTCATCCTCTGTCTCCCCCTTCTCCTCCTGCCCTCAATCTTTCCCAGCATCAGGGTCTTTTCCAATGAGTCAGGTAGGTACTCTTTTCTCCCCATTCTACAGATGGGAGAATTGAAGCACAGAGGTTAAATACTGATTCAAGGTCACATAGTTAGTAAGTAAAGGAATGAGCACTTGAACTCAGACCACTGGCTCGAGAGCTCAAGCCCTCCATCATGACCACAAGCTGCCCCACTGGGACCCCAGAGGGAGGGACTCCCAGAGTTAGCTTCCCAGAGCAATAAATTCCCCAAGTGAGAAGCAGAGGAACTCTGAAAAGATCCAAGAGCTTGTTCTTAGAAGAAAAAAACTACACACACGGGACAGCTAATCAAGAGAGAAAGAAGAGATGATATTAGAAATGATAAACATCACATAGGACATTGATCTATTCAAAGAAAGCCCTGAATCCTCGATATCACACAGTTTTCTAGGAAAATAAAAATAACTCAGAAGGTTTTAGAAGACTCAGAGAAACTGCTTATATTGGTAACCAGTGAGGAAACAGAAAGCCCTCAAAGAACTAGCTCTTAAAAAGTGGTATCTGGCTCAGATGGCTCCTCTGATAAGTCATCTCAAATATGCAGAGTAAAGCAAAAACTGTTTCAAAGCATAGAGAAAGAAGAAAAGATTCTCTGAAGAAGGCAGCCTACCCTTGATATGAAAATCTAATGAGGATAGTTTACAAAAATACAGGAAACACTTTGCATCCACTGGGATAGCTATTTAAACAAAATAAATACAACAGAAAATAACAGGTATTGGCAAGGGTGTGGAGAAATGAGAACTTGGGCTCATGGGTGGCTGGAATGTAAAACTGAGCACCTGATATGGAAAACAGTAAGGTGATTCCTCAGAAAGTTAAACAGAGATTCACTGTTTACCAGCAATTCCACTCCTAGGTAAACACCCAAAAGAACTGCAAATAGAGACTAACAGATACTTATACACCAATGTTCATAGCACCATTATTTAAAATTGCCAAAAGGTGGAAAGACTCCCAAGCGTTCACACAAAATGTGGTGTGTGCAGAAAATTATGCAGCCTTAAAAAAGAATGAAATTCTGATACATGCTACAATGTAGACAAACCTTGGAAACATCATGCTAAATGAAATAGGTCAGACACACAAGGACAAATATTATATGATTGCATTTACATGACGCATCTAAGTAGGCAAATTCACAAAGACAAAATACAATGGAGGTGAGCAGGGGCTGGGGGGAGGTAGGAATGAGGAGTCACTGTTTAATGGGCACAGAGTTTCTATTTGGAATGATGAAAAGCTTCTGAAAATGGATAATAGTCATGATTGTACAACATTGTAAATGTACTTAATGCCATGGAACTGTACACTTTAAGGTAGTTAAAATGGGTAAATTTCATGATATGTATATTTTACCACAACAGAAAAATAGATCTGGCTCACTTATAAACACAGATGTAAAATTATAAAATAAATATCAAACAGTTGAATTCAAAGTATTAAAATTATAATATTCTGAATAATTTTAGTCTAATGATAATCATGGATGTAAGAGTTGGACTATAAAGAAAGCTGAGCACTGAAGAACTGATGCTTTTGAACTGTGGGGCTGGAGAAGACTCTTGAGTCCCTTGGACTGCAAGGAGATCCAACCAGTCTATCCTAAAGGAAATCAGTCTGGAATAGTCATTGCAAAGACTGACGCTGAAGCTGAAACTCCAATACTCTGGCTACCCGATGTGAAGAACTGACTCCTTAGAAAAGACCCTGATGCTGGGAAAGATTGAAAGCAGGAGGAGAAGGGGACAACAGAGGGTGAGATTGTTTGATGGCATCACCGACTCTATGGACATGAGTTTGAATAAGCTCTGGGAGTTGGTGATGGACAGGGAAGCCTGGCGTGCTGCAGTCCATGGGGTCACAAAGAGTCGGACACGACTTAGCGACTGAACTGAATTGAATGATAATCATCAAAATGAATGCAAAAATGTGACAAACCATTGGCAGAGATTAGAAAAAAGACTATTGGGGAGGACATGAGAAATTTGTTTTGTCATATTCAGCTGGCAAGAATGGAAATTGGGGGACTTCCCTGGGGGTCTAGTGGTTGGGAATCTGCCTGCCAATGCAGGGGATGTGAGTTTGATTCCTGGTCTGGGAAGAATCCACATGCCATAGGACAACTAAGCCCGTGTGCCACAACAAGAGAAGCCACTGCAATGAGAAGTCCATACACTACAGTGAAGAGTAGCCCCTGCTCACCACAACTAGAGAAAGCCCTCAAGCAGCAATGAAGACCTAGCACAGCCAAAAATAAATAAATAAATAAATACAAATTTGAAAAAAAGGTAACCAACAAGGACCTGCTGTATAGCACAGGGAACTAAATTCAATATTATATTTTATTATTATACTGTATATATGCACTATAATGTATAGGCATTATATATTATTATAACTATATAATAACATATCAGGGAAAAGAATCTGAGAAAGAGTAAATAAATATATGCATATATTTATTTTTGAAAGTGAAAGTGTTAGTCGCTTAGTCATGTCTGACTCTTTGCCACCTCATGGACTGTAGCCCACCAAGCTCCTCTGTCCATTGGATTCTCTAGGCAAGAATACTAGAGTGAGTAGCCATTCCCTTCCCCAGGGGATCTTTTCGGGACCCAGGGATTGAGCCCGGGTCTCCTGCATGGCAGGCAGATTCTTGACCATCTGAGCCACCAGGGAAGCCCTATATATTTATTCATATGCATATATATATATATATATATATATATATATATATATATATATATATATATATGTACATACATAAACTGAATTGCTATGCTGAAGGCAATGACACCCCACTCCAGTACTCTTGCCTGGAAAATCCCATGGACAGAGGAGCCTGGTAGGCTACAGTCCATGGGGTCGCTAAGAGTCGGACACGACTGAGCGACTTCACTTTCACTTTTCCCTTTCATGCACTGGAGAAGGAAATGGCAACCCACTCCAGTATTCTTGCCTGGAGAATCCCAGGGACGGTGGAGCCTGGTGGGCTGCCGTCTGTGGGGTTGCACAGGGTCGGACACGACTGAAGCGACTTAGCAGCAGCAGCAGCAGCAGCACACCTGAAACTCACATGACATTGTAAATCAGCTCTACTTGTAAAGCTGTGGATGATCTGGGTTGACTCTTAACATTTATGTATTTATTTGGTCATGCTGGGTCTTTGCTGATGCTCAGGCTTTCTCTAGTTGCGGCAAGCAGTGAGTATTCTTGGTTGTGGAGCTCGGGCTTCTCATTGAATTGGCTTCTCTTGTGGAGCATGAGCTCTAGGGCTTGCGAGCTTCAGTAGTTGCAGCACATGGGCTCAGTAGTTGTGGTTCATGGGCTTAGCTGCCCTGTGGCATGTGGAATCTTTCTGGACCAGGGATCGAACCTGTGTCCCCTGCACTGACAGGTGGATTCTTATCCACTGTACCACCAGAGAAGCCCTGGGCTGATTTTTTTTCTTGCAAGTAAAATTCTAAGAAGCTTCAACAGTTACTGTCAGACAGCCTGCTTATTCATTCTTCATTCACTTGCTCACTCATCAAACATTTATCCAGTGTACATATATTTTGTGTGGGACCTGGGGATTCTCTGTGCCACCCCCTTGTTCCTCTGAGGGGACCTGTGTAATCTGTTTCCTGTCCTTTGGGCTGCTGACCACACCCGTGTGGGGCAGAGCCCTCGGGGTCAAGTCTGCATCAGATAGGAAATATGCAGAACCCAGATCATTTCTTGGAACACATCAACATTGCATTTGCTTCAGTTCAGGGTGATGTGAATTTCTCAGGAAATAAAGCTTGCCCTTTTAGACACCTGAATACGCCTCTGAGGTGCTCTAGATGAATGTCACGGGAGCTGATTGCATGCACTAGGCCGTAACACAGTGAAGATTTCAGGGGCTGTTGGTAGCTAAAGGAAGCCTCCATCCCACACTAAAAGGATTCTTTTCTCTGGTGTGAATGCTGTTTCAGCAGCAGACTTAGAACATCTATTTGGGCTGCTCCGAGGTCCAAGGGTGCTCCTGCCTAACTCATGGCAGTGATTCTAGGGGCTGAGATTGCTGAGTAAACCAAAGTGCACCTATGGAACACTGTCCACATGGCAGAAATTGTGCCAGGCCTTAGTGTTTAGAGATAAATAAATGAGACACGGTTTCTTACCCTTAGGAGCTGGGGGTCTACCAGTCCGTGACTTCTTACTGACTGTGATGCGACCCTACTCGTCACATTCTCAGCCCACAATTGGCACACTGACCACACAACAAGCATGAGAACATACCTATTTCACAGAGACCGAGGGCAGTTATCTGTGAGTCATTAATAAATAATAAGTGGCTTGTGCTAATTTCATCATTTTCTGAGCATGCGTCCCATGAAGGAGCCTGCAGCTCAGCTGTACTAGTGGAGAATGATTACCTCACCTTTTTCTTATCCCCATCACCTTTCTCCATGCCTTATCTTTTTAAAAATTATGCATCTATGTATCTGTTTATTTTTCGGCTGCGCTGGGCCTTTGTTGCTGTGCATGGGTTTTTCTCTAGTAGCAACGAGCAAGGCCTACCCTCTAGTTGCCGTGCAATGGGGTTACATCCCGATAAACTCATTGTTGGAGCTTCCCTGGTGGCTCAGATATTAAAGACTCTGCCTGCCATGCAGGAGACCCAGGTTTGATTCCCAGGCCAGGACAATCCCCTGGAGAAGGAAATGGCACCCCACTCCAGTATTATCGCCTGAAAAATCCCATAGACAGAGGAGCCTGGGGGGCTTCAGTCCAAGGGGTCTCAAAGGGTCAGACACGACTGAGCAACAAACACACACAAACTCTTCATAGGTTGAAAATATCTTAAGGTGAAATGCATTGAATACATCTACTCTTACAGGACATCACAGCTTGGCCCCTTAAACATGAGCAGAACTCTTCCATGAGCCTACAGTTGGGTAAAACCATCTAACACAAAGCCTACCTGATAGTGAAGTACTGACGATCTCATGTAATGGACTGAACACTGAAAGTGAGAAACAGAATGCTTGTCTGGATGCAGAATGGTTGTGAGTGTACTAGTTGTTGACCCCTGTGATCGTGCGGCTGGCTAGAAACTGCCTTGTCAGTATCATGAGAGAGGATCATACCCCATACGCTAGCTCAGGAAAAGATAAAAAACTGAAGCACAGTTTCGACTCAATGCACCTTGCTTTCCTACCACTGTAAGGTCGAAAAATCTTAAGTCCAAACATCCTAAGCCGGGGACTGTCCACTTCCACCCAGGCCCCAGTTCTAAGAGAGGAGAGTTCATTACAGACGTGCCTGACATGAGCTGGGGATTGGAGTTGCCCTGAGGTGCCACGTGAGTCATTCGACAAACCTTTTATGGTACACCTCTCTACTCCTCCATAGCCCCTGACTCACCGTATCGTGACTGTCAGGCACTCATGTGAAGACAATACAGGGTCCCTGTCTCTAAACTGTTCTCAGGTTAGGGACCAGAAGCCAGTCTGTTTGGCATGGCTGGCATGACAGAAGGCACAGGTCACAGAGATGAGGCTGATGCTCAGAATCCTGGTAGAGACAGCCTTCCCGTGGGAAGGGGGACCCGGATGGAGTGGTAAGGACATTGTGCTCACCATCTGTGGGAGGGACTGGTCTTGGGCTCCATCTTGGACTGTGGCTCTTTTTATGCGTCGCTGACCAAGCAAACAGCACATCCAAGCTCAGCTCGCAAGCCCCTGCCCTCTCCCAGTTCTCCCAGTCACAGCAAGAATATGACACCATGGGATAGAAACATACCAGCTTTGGCCACCAATCCAGAAGATTCCCAGCAGCAGGTACCAAGAGCATGGGAAGTGGCCAAGGGGCAAATTCCAACAACCTGGGAGCATCCTCGGGGTCACAGCACCATGGCCTCTCACTCCCCCCACCCCATGGCCTCTCACCCCCTCCCCCGACTCCCAGCCTGAGCTACTCGTTCCTCGTCTCACTTGCTCAATAATGACAGAACCTTATCTGTCCTACAGACTCAAGTGAGGAGAACCAGGTCTTCCGCTGAAGATCAGATAAGTGGATGAATTCATTCATTCACACAACGAGTATTTTTTGAGCCTCTCCTAAGTGTCAGATGCTACTCCAGGTCCTGGAGATGTGGTAGTAAGTTAAAAGTAGACAAACACCTGCTTGCATAAAACTTGTACTACCTGTGGGTTTGTTGCGGGTGGCAGGGGGGTGGTTTAGTCGCTAAGTCATGTCCCCATGACTCTTGTGACTCCATGGACTGGGAACCTACCAGGCTGCTTTGTCTGTGGGATTCTCCAGGCAAGAATACTGGAGTGGGCTGCCATTTCCTTCTTCAGGGGATCTGCCCGACCGAGGAATTGAACCTGGGTCTCCTGCATCGCAGGTGGATTCTTTACTGACTGAACTACAAGAGAAGCCCTATGTGTGTGTGGGGTGGGGGTGCAGACAAAAATGCCATAATTAAGTTGTGTATTAATTATATAGCTGAGAGGTGCTAAAGAAATATGGCTGAGAAGGGGATCTTGAGGTTCCAGCGATTGGGGTGCAGTATGAAAAGGTCTCCCCGAGGAGGTAACCTCTGAGTAGAAGCCTGCAGGAGGAAGGGAGCGATCTGGGCAAAGTCTGCAGGAAATACATTCCAAACGAAGGGAATGGCCAGCCAAGCACTGAGGAGGGGGTGCTGGAGGCATTTCAGGGGACAATGCAGCTGGGTGCAGTCAGTAGGAGAACTCTGGCAGGCAATCCTCCACGGGTTTGTGCCCGCCTCATGAGCTTTCGTTCCAGATCACTTCTTCAAGATCTGTATCACAAACAGCCTTGGAACGCAGAGCCTGCGCTCCCCAGGGCCAAGAACAGATTTCTTTACCGACCAGTGGAATAGAGACAATGTTTCCCTCCAGGGCAGAGGTGGCAGGTTTACTGGCAGCACCACCACCCACCGTGAACACTGAGGGTTTCCTAAGCTCGGGGCTCCTCAGCGGTGAGGCACAGCAACCTCTTGGGGCCACCTCTTCTCTCTCCCGGGGGATTTGAGGGCAGGACGCTCATGCTGCTTGTTTCACTGCGAGTGATAAAGACCTGTGACTCTAGAGTCTCGTGTTTTCTGCCAGCGACCATAAAACTGTGGCAGACTGACTTGTTAGTGGTTGTTGTTTAGTCACTCAGTCGTGTCCAACTCTTTACAGCCCCTTGGACTGTAGACCGCCAGGCTTCTCTGTCCATGGGACTTCCCCGGCAAGAATACTGGAGTGGGTTGCCATTTCCTTCTCCAGGGGATCTTCCTGACCCAGGGATCGAACCTGTTTCTCCTGCATTGGCAGGTGGATTCTTTACTGTTGAGCCACCTGGGAAGCCTCAACTTGTTAGTTACCAGTAGGGTAAAATCTTAGACCCTTACAGCTCTTGTCAGAGGGACAGGACCAGAGACAAAGAATGAACAGGTGGATGAATGAATCGGGATTCAGAGGACATTCCTCCTTAAACACAGAACATTAGCAATGAACAGTCCTCAGGGAGGGTGCAAATGCACAGCTGTTCACTGCCTTGGGAGTAACATGGACCACAGGACCAGCCATAGAACCAGAGGTGGCTCCATGACACATAGCAGCCGTGGCCCATTCTTTCTGTGCAGGGGATTGTGGGAAAGACTTCTTGGCCAGAGGAAGGGCTGCAGACAGCAGGACTGAGAGGGTCTTAGGTGGCCAGGCTCTGGGTCACTGTTTTGCCATGAAGTTTACAGCTGATGCCCTGCTTACCCTGGCCTCCCACACCCACTGCTGGCTCCTGGGCCAGACTATTCAGCCTGAAGAAGCCACCACCCAGCCCACCTATACCACTCCCTGGGAAGAAAGGCATGGAACTTCCCAGGACCGCACTTCTGCCCCTTCCTGTCCTCTGCCTGCTGCTCCAGCACAGAGAGGGGACCACCCTACTGCGGAGCCACATCCCTCTCCTCCCACCCACGCTCCCTCCCGCCCCAGGCGTATCTGGCAGATGTCATCTCCAGGGCTCGGATGTTTTCTCTCCATAGACACAGACTTGCCAGGCGACACACCCAGTTCTTTGATTTAGAGCATGTGATTAGCGGAGGTGGAAAGGCAGAGCTTGAGGTTCCGAGGGGACCCCATCAACCCTCATCCCACGAGGCCCCATTGGGCTTTCCAGATTCCCAAGGGCTCTATTTCCCAGCTGTCCCCGAGGACCGGGCAGGCCTGCTTCCTCTGTTGTGTCTGCCCCTGGCTGAGAAGGAAACATCTGGATGAGATAGAGCCAGTCTAGGAGGCAGGAGAGCATTGTTCCTGGGGGCAGGGAGCCTGGGAGGAAGGTGACGGGGCCTGGATGCAGACCAGGTGGACCAGGTGGCCACCAGCCAGCCTGGCATTCATGCCCACCCTGGGAGCCGAGGAAGTAACAGAGGGGAGCCACAGAGTGTTGGGGCAGGTAGCACTGGGCGCTAGACTGCTGGGTACCAAATCTCTCTGTTGCTATGGCAACGTGTTGCTTAGAGCCTTTGTGCCTCAGTTTCTCTATCTTTAAATGAGACTTAATAATAGCACCTGACTCATAGGGTTTCTGTGAGGACTCAAAATGATGATATTCAAAAGCCACTTATTTACAGATAAATAAACAGAACAGGCCCCTGCTGGTCGGTCCTCCACAAACACATGCATTAGCAGCCAAATTGAACCTCTAGCTGTTCTTTCCTGCCATCACACCACCTTCCTCCTCTGTGTTGCATTTTGTCCCCCTCACCGAGATGCCCGCAGCCCCATCTCTGCACACCAGCCCTCTGTCCGCCTTAAGGCCCAGGTGACACTTTGAGCAGAGCCTTCTCTGACCCCACCCCAGGGGGCTCTCTCCACTTGGGTCCACACCTCACTCTGCCAGGGGCCCCGGCACCTGTTACTGTCTGTGTTGGTCACACACAGTCGTGTCTCAACCCCATGCCAGCTGGGCCTCTTCGTGTGTGTACATGTGTGTGCGTGTGTGTGTGTGTGTGTGTGTGTGTGTGTGTAGAGAATAGCCAAGACCCAGGACAGAGAGGGACAGATGATGGGCCCAGATGGGGGCCCAGAAGATTCTCTCGGAATCCTGCATCTTGTGTTCCCACTCTATAATCTTTGGCAAGTTGCTCCATCCCTCTAAGCCTCTGTCTCCTGATCTATAAACGGACAGTATTAACACATATCCAGCCTTCCTCCTATCGCCTATAGGAATCCAACAGGCTAACGAATGTACTCTGCAGCACCAGGGAGGAATAATTAGTCCTTCATTATGGGCATTTACAGGATCTGGAGAAGGAAGGAGAGGTCTTCTCACAGGGTCCTGCATCCTTTCTTCTTGTGAAAATGGGTTGAGTAGTCTTAACCTGGCAGAGCGGTCCTAGTTGCCACCATACCTGGGTGACCTGTCTCAGAAATGTTGGGCATGTGTTCATAAGGGCTGGGGATGTCTTGGCCCCTCATGGGCTCCCCTTCCTACATCCCTCCTCCGGGACCCTCCATCTGTTCCTCCCAGCTCCATCCCTGGAGACCCTGCCTCCCGCCAGCACCTACCTTGACCCAACAGCAACTCAGCGGTCCACAGTCTTGCCCAGGGAGGCCACCAGTCCTGGACGATCGGTGTCTCTGCAGCCTCCAGCCCTGAAGAGAAAAGCCCAGTGTCACAAAGGCCTGGCTCTGTCTGTCCCCTCCTCTTCCTTCCCCTTCCCCATGGCCCTCAAAGCTCCTCCCAGAGCACATCCTGCTGCGAGATCTCTTTCTAGAGAAGTGTCTGTGGTCAACCACAGCCACTGGACCTTTTTTTTGGCCGTGCTGCAAGGCATGCAGTATCTTAGTTTCCCGACCATGGATCGAACCCGCATCTCCTCCAGCGGAAGTGTGGAGTCTTAACCACTGGACCCCCAGGGAAGTTCCGCTGACATTCTTTATTCTGGTCAGGTGGGAGGTGGCACCTCCCGGGGGCCCCCTCTGGTGCTAGCTGGATGCAGGGAGCCAAGGATTCTTTCTGGAGCTCCAGACACACCAAGCACCTCCCACCCCAGACACTGCTGGCTAGATGCCCCCAAGCTCCTCCAGCTCAGTTGGTACAAACCCAGTTCATCATTTCACCCTCAAAACCCACTTCTCTGCTGCTCATCTCAGAACCAGAAACCTGGGTGTCACTTCTTACACCTCCCTCTCCCTCACCTGTTACACCTCAGGGGCACCAAGTCTTATCACTGTCTCATGAATTGTCCCCTTTTTTCCCATCTCCATGGCAATCGTGAGGTCACCATTGTCCTTTTCCTAAATTATTACAACTGCTTGCTGTCTACCTGCCTCCACCTCACAGCCGAAGGTCTCTTTCTTAGAGTGAAACATGAATCTGATTGTGTTACACGTTTGTTACAACCCCCAACAGCGCCCTATTATTTTCAAGAGAACGGCCAAATTCTTTTGCGTGATTTTCAAGGAATGATCTGGTCTTTCCTTGATCCCCAACTTCAGGCTTTATCCTCTCCCTCTGACACCTCCCAGAAGTCCTGAACGACTATAGTTCCTTAAAGATCCAGGCCATCTCCCACTTCCAGGCCTTCATGTGGGCAGTGGGATTATCTTCCCAACCCTTCTCCTGGCTCCCTCCTAACCATACTTCCTTCAGAACAGAAGAGGGAAAAACAGGTCAGAGAGGCAGGAGAAGTGGAGTGCTGTAGAAGCGGGAGTGAGGACAGTGTCAAAGACATGACAGTCAATGGTGTTCAAGCCTGCAGAGAGGACATGGATGCAGAGCAGGAAGAATTATTTGCTGACCTTGGTGATTGCGAGAGAACAGTGCTGGGGAGCAGATCACCTCCAAGGCAATGCACTCGCTAGTTTGCCATATTCTTTCTTCTCACATTTGGAAGCCAAGAAATATTTAGGGGCCTCTCCAACACATTTCTAGACCTTTGAAAAAAAAACTCAGAGACTCTGTGCTGTCATCAGATTTGGCCTAATGGCTAAATGGCTCTGGAGAGAGGCAGATTGCTGACTGGATGAACGCCTGGATTCAGCTGTACCTGAAACCCGGAGGCCTAAATCTTTTCTTAATTGTTCAACTATAATTGTTCTCTTATATGTTCAACTCAGATAAATGGCCCCTTCCTTTTCCGTTAAGACTGTTTGCATTTGGTTTCTGTTACTTGGGTTTCTCCTTTGCAACCCAAGGTGAAGTCACTGACCTTTCTCTGAAAGGGCTGAGTGGGTTGGTTCCATCTCTTCATTTTGGAGAAGAGGCCATTTGAAAAAAAAAAAAAGAACAGAAATTTAAACCATCTGCTCTATAGCTCAGCTTCCCTTTCATAGTTATTTCTTTTTTTTAAAAAAAATTCATTTATTTGGCTGCAGAATCTAGTTCACTGACCAGGGATCAAACCTAGGCTCCCTCCATTGAGAGCAAAGAGTCTTAGCCACTGGACCACCAGAGAAGTCCCTTATAGCCACCTCTTTTGCATCCCACTCATGCGAGAAGACTCCCAATTTGATCAAGCATCTTTGTATTCTTAGGTCACATGTCTGCCTCATCCCTCTGCCCTCCCCCAATAAGTTCTGAGAAAGAAGCATCTAGGTCTTATTCATTATTCTATCCATAACAAGTTAAGAGAATGTGGAGAGACAGTTGAGCTCAGTAAATAAAACAAATGGATGAGTGGATGAAGGAATGAAGGAGGGGATGAACGAGTGAAGTGAAAAAGTTCAGGACAAGACAAAGGGCCAAGAACAGAGCCATCTCAGGTTCAGCACTCAGCAGCAGCCGGCAGTGTGGCCATCGCGGGCAGCACCTTCTCCTTATCAGCTCTGGCCTAACTGATCGGAAATCACAAGTTGATGTCAGCCTCCTGTGGCTGTTCCACTCCTCTTATCATGGGCTGCTGTCTCTGCAACTACCCTGGGTGTGGTGGCCAGCAAAGGGGCTGCTTGGTGACCATGGACAGCCCCAGAGCCGTCCCCTGCAAGGATGAGCTGAGGCACCCTCATTTTGAATTTATTGTTATTCATTTATTTTGGCCGCACCATGTGGCATGTGGAAATCTTAATTGCCCGACCAAAGATGGAACCTCTGCCCCCTGCAGTGGATGTCGGATTCTCAACCACTGGACCGAGAGGGAAGTCCCTGGCAACCTTATTGCGAGAGCATGCAGCCGAGAGCCAGCCAGGGACAAAGAGAGAGTGAAAAGGAGGTGCAAGGATGAAGGATTGAGACCCCTTGTTGCCCCTAGCTCACCATACATACCATCAGCAAGGCAGGTGGCACTGCCTCTCTGGTTGATCCTAGCGGCTCCCTGTCGCTCTAGGGTTTGTTTAACTTGGGCTTTTCAGGCCATCTGTTGCCAACTTCCCTGTCTGCACCAGTCTCCCAGGAACAGCCCCCAACAAGACTGTGGAGCCTTATACCAAGGTCATAGGACAAAAATCTCCGCAATTAACCAAGCCTCATAGCAACTGTTGCCACGAGCCTCCTGATCTAAACCAGCCAATTCCCTGACTTCACAGGTAAAATGTCTACCCTATAGCATCCTGACCAATCTGGTGGCTTAGTGGTAAAGAATCCACCTGCAATGCAGGAGATGAGACATGGAGACCTGAGTTCTATCCCTGGGTTAGGAAGATCCTCTGCAGGAGGAAATGGCAATCCACTCCAGTGTTCTTGCCTGGACCATCCCGTGGACAGAGGAGCCTGGCAGGCTACAGTCCATGGGGTCACAGAGTCGGCACTTAGGCATGCGCGTAGCATCCTCACCTAATGCTACCCTTTCAGTAGGAATTTTCTTCCTCTTGAGGCTATAAAATTGGCTACTGGCCTGCGAAAGGAGCCATCCTGCTGTTTTGACAGCGTCTCCCATTCTAATAAACTCTTTTCTCCTCTCCTTCTGCCTCATGTCTGGAAATTCTTTTCCAACCCATGCACAGACCACATGATCCATCAGCATCAGAATCTAGAGAGCTAGGGTTCCCTGCACTTACTGTTCTGGCTTCTGGATCATCAGTGAGCTAAGGGCAGCAAAGCCGCTCTGGACGGTGGATGCTTAAGATACAGAAGCCGAGGCTCACTATTTATGGCTTCTCCAGGCACAGTCGTGATGGCTTCTCCTCAGGCTCCTGTAATCCCTCTACCTTCCCGGGTGTGTGAAAGCCTGCTCACTAACTCACTAGGGGCTGCCAAGTTACTTAGCTTTCCAGCAGAGAATCCATCACTTCTGTTCCATCCTCATTCCTCTTTCCAAGCTCCTCTATTCAGAAAAATATTGCTCTATTTTCCTGTCTATTACAAAGCAGCAAAGAGCTTTGAACAAGTGAAACTTTTTAATTTTTAAACAAATTAAAATCCTCTTGTAATTGTGGCAGCAGGTAGATGAGCGCTGGGATCAGGACACTCTGGAGCACCATGGTATGGGAGTCCAGAAAGAATTCTTAACATTTGCTTTGGGGACAGGAAACCCAGGGCCATCTGTGTGTTCCTCCAGCCCCACCTTCTGCGGGAACTGTCTCTGGGATTATTCAGTAGCCGATGCAGAATCCATCATCTCATTGAGTTTTCTAAGGAATTCACTCACAGAAAATCCTAAAAGGCAATGTAGATTTTCCTGAAGATTACATTGAGAGGATGGGAAAGAAGTCGATATTAATCATCTCTTAACAAGCTATCTAAAAATCTTCCATGAGAGACTTCCCTGGTGGTCCAGAGGCTAAGACTCCATGTTCCCAGTGCCGGGGGCCCAGGTGTGATCCCTGGTCAGGGAACTAGATCCCATATGTCACAACTAAGACTTGGCATAGCCAAATTAAAAACAAAGAAGCAAAAAAAAAAAAAAACCTAAACTTAAAAAAAATCTTCAGTAGATATTTCTTTTGTCCAGATGCCTTCTTCCAGGCCATGCTGTGGAGCCAATAGAGTTCTTTTTTTCCTCTGTTTTCTCCCTAAGTGATCCCAACTCACTAACTCCTGGCTCCTCCCACTCCGGTTTTTCACAAACATCTCAAAGTCCTCTTGAAGTGCCTTCAGGGCACCTCAACTCCATTTTAATCCTTGTCTCCCAGTTTTTATACCCCGAACTCGTTAACAACAACCCAAAAATCAAATGGTTCTCTGGTTGGTAGGACCTATTCTTAGAAAGCTGAGAGAAGTAATAAACCACAAGATAGCTGTTATAGAAATATGCAATCACTTTATGAGTTAGGACAATAATGGCAAACTTCACTTTAAAGGCTCATGCAGGGATTTCCCTGGTGGTCCAGTGGCTAAGACTCCATGCTCCCAATGCAGGGGACACCGGTTCAATCCCTGGTCAGGCAACAGGGAGCTAAGATCCTGCATGCTGCACAGTGTGGCCAAGGTAAATAAATAGAATAAAGAGATGTTATCGTGGAAAACAAAATTTTTAAAAAACAGGCTCACGTAACTGGCAAGTGGTGGGATTTGAATCAGGAAACACCTAGTCCAGGGAGTTCACTGTGGGCCCACAGAGAGGACCCGCAGGCTGAGCCAGCTTGAAGCCTGACCTGCGCTCCTTGCTCTCGACTCTACTCAAGAGAGACTGAGGCATTGGCAAGGCTGCTCTCCTGGTGGGCATCTCTGCTTCTAGTGAATTCCCTCTGGCGCTCACACCGGTGGCCCAGGGAAGCAGGGGCAGCAGAACGTCAGGCTCTAAACCAGGGTTTCACAGGCATGATTCCTGGACCTGCAGCATCAGAGGCATCTGTTAGTAACTTGTTAGTAACTCGAACTGTCTGGTGTGGGTGTGTAAAAGGAGGAACAGTACACGTATTACACGTATCGGGAATTTTCCAGACTTCACTTCCAGCAGTGTTGTTTTGTGGAGTGTGTGAGAACCCAGACTTAGAGCTAATGCGGTGACAATTGTAGGAAGCAGATTTTATGCTTTTATCTTTTTTTTTTTTAATCTATTCACTTACCCTTTCAGGCATTCTTATGTAGAAGGAGAAGGAATTTTATTTTATTTATTTTTGGCCATGCCTCATGTGGGATCTTAGTTCTCTCATCAGAGATTAAGCCCACACCCCTGGCATTGGAAGCACAGAGTCTTAAACACTGGACTTCAGGAGAAGTCCCAGAATTTTTATTTTAAACACCATTAACTTTTTAAAAAATTTTAGTGTTTAAAAAATTGCTCAAACAGTTCACAAATATGTTTTCATTGTAAAAACAAACATTGTACTGTAGTATACATATATATTTATATTTAAATTATAAATATTTAATTAGATTAAATTAAATACATAATTTTATATTAAATATATAAAATTATAAATATATAAATAACATAGATTTATTATTTATGTTTAATATATAAACTATATATAATCTATATATACATGCATATATTATAGAATTAAAAAGTTATCCTCCTCTTCCTCCTTCCCAGCTTCTTTTCCCTCTCTATTCAGTGATTACCGCTTTCCACAGCTTGGAGTGATTTATACAAATTGTTTTTCAGCTTGCTTTGTTTCTTAGAAATCATTATTAGTATCTAAGGGCCAACCACATTCTTTTCTTAAATGTCCATATTTTCTGGACTAGTAACGCATTTAAATGGATCAAGACCAGAAAGATACAGGGCTTCCCTGGTGGCTCGTGGTAAAGAATCTGCCTGCGAATGCAGAAGACACGTCAGAGGAGATGCGGGTTCCATCCTTGGGTGGGGAAGATCCCCTGGAGGAGGGCATGGCAACCCACTCCAGTATTCTTGCCTGGAGAATCCCATACAGAGGGGCCTGGCAGGTGACAATCCATCGGGTTGCAGAGCCGTACATGACTGAAGCAACAGCATGCACACACGCCAATGCAGGAGACACGGGTTCGGTCCCTGGTCTGGGAGGATCCCACATGCCTCAGAGCAGCTATTGAGCCTGTGCTCTGGAGCCTGGGAACCACAACTACTGAGACCATGAGCCCCAGAGCCCATGCTTCACAATAAGAGACACCACAGAAATGTGCAGCCTGCACACTGCAACTAGAGATTAATCCCTGTTCCCCGCAACTAGGGAAAAGCCAGCGTAGCAACAAAGACCCAGCACAGCTAAAAATAAATACATAATTTAAAAAAAAAAAATCTAGGTTTGGCTATTAAAAAGAAAAGAGAGAGAGAGAGATGGGAAAGATAGAAACCCAGTCCATTCTCTCTTGTACAAGCCGTCTTTCAAGTTGGTGAGGAAAATTTTGCCCAGGTCTCCCTTTATACCTGTTCCCCTTCCAAACTCCTGGGGACCCTTAGGTTCCTCTGAGACCGGGTCAAGGGCAGAGAGAACTTGGGGTTTCCCTGGAGGGCAGGGTCTGGGATCCCCTTACTCTGCCTGTTCTCAGGTCACCTGTCCTTCGTGGCACCCCCAACCCCCTTTACCTTCCTATTAGGCAGGTCCTCTAGGACCCGTCTGCAAGCTTCCCAGGGTGCGGAGCAGGCGCTTGTCTGTGTAAAATTCGCACTGAGAAGGCAGAGAATGGATGAGGACATCAGGGAGAAAGCTGAGTCCCGTCCTCTGTTACCTGCGCAAGGCGCCTGGCCTGTGGACATGCACACACGTGCAGGCACATGCACGTACACAGCACATCCTGGTCCCCATGTTCTGGTCCTACAGCTTCTGCTTGTCGACCCCTCCTCTCTGGGTCTCAGTTTTAATCTGTGACCCAGCGATTGGAGAGTGTGTTTGCACAGCCCTCGCCAGCTCTCTCCGGCTTCTTCCCTGGACAGTCCTGGTTCTGGTCTTAGGGCCCTGTGGTTACATTTTTGCTCAGAGAGGACCTCTGGCCCCTCAGATGAGAGGCCCCTTCCTTGGGGTGGGGGGTGGGGGGGTAAATATGCTTTGCTGCCCCCCCTTTCCTCTCTCCAGAGGTCCCAGGAGATCCCCTTGGGCCAGTACCAGCTTTGGAGGCTGGAGCGACATTCATTCACCGAGGGCTTCCTTCCTGATTCTGCCCCCTCCCCCCGCCCCCACCCCAGTAGTGGCCACCCTGGACTTGCCTGGAGCCTTGCCAACCATTTCCTGTTCACCTCCACCCCTACTTCCACTTCTCCACCACACCCAACTCCCAGCTGGTCCCCAGGGAGAGTGAAGAGGGTAGCTGTGAAACTGGCTGGCTTCCTCTGGAATTCCCTTATGATGAAGCCATCCCTCTCAGATTCATGGGAACTTTACTTTTCTGGGCCTCAGTTTCCCTACAGCTCACCTGAGTGGGTTGAGGGAGTACCAGTAAGGGCAGGGACTCTGGGGTGGCGCTGAGCCCTGGCTTCCCCTTTTCATGGTCTCTGTGACCTTGGACAAGTTCCTTAGTTTCTCTGCCTCAGTTTCCTCATCTGTAAAATGGGGCACAATAGTACTTACCTCACGGTGAGACAGGCTGGGACCTGGGACCCTTTGCTGCAGTGCTTGCACCTGCATCTTGGGGCAACAGAATACAGAGAAATTATAAGGGACTAAAATTAACTGCAGGCATATTAACTGCAGCAGCTGGGGCCAATTATGAACAAGATACAAAAAGGTCAAAACCCAACTGCCACTTCTGAGCTTCCAGGAGCAAAAGCAAGGTCCAGTGCATGAGCAAGTCTGCTGCACACAGCACCACCCAGGAGCGGGCAGACCACCTAAGCTGCCCCTCTGGCCCAACCCACCCTCACCCTATTTGAGGGACCAGCTCACCCCACCTCAGGGAGCGAGGCCAGGGCACTTGCTGCTTGTTTTCGATCCCTTGTGCTGCAGCAGAGTCCCAATAAAGACCTACCTAAATTCCTCATCTGGCCTCTCATCAAGTTCTACTGATTAAAGAGTCCAGGCATCCTGGGTGTTAACAGTGGTACAGTTGGAGGGTGGGTGTGAGATGATGTAAACACATAAAGTGCGTGGACTGTGCTGGGCCCATGCACAGCATTTGCTAATATCTTGGTTTTTACGACCTTGATGTTCAAGGGAGATGCCCTGGTCAGGCTGCAGTGACTTCAAGGCTCCACCTTCCAGCTCTAAATATCTGAGATTCCCCGAATGGGCCCTGTTTCTTCCCCCTCGCCCTATGCAGAAAGGGGCACACACGTGTGGCTGCTGTGACCACAGCTGCCCCTCCAGGGACCACACGTTCAGAATGGCCGAGTAGTGTGGACTGAATGTCTTGTGTCGTCCCCAGATTCATATGTTGAACCCCAATGCAATGGTGTTAGGAGATGGGACCTTTGGGAGGTGAGTAGGTTTAGATGAGGTCATGAGGGTGGCGCTGCCATGATGAGATTAGTGTCCTAAGAAGAAGAAGAGACACCAGTGCTTCCTCTACCTTGTGAAGATGTAGTGAGAGACAGCCATCTGCAACCCAAGAAGAGAGCTCTCACCAGACACTAAATCTGTCAGCACCCTGGCCCTGAATCTCCCAGCCCCAGAATTATGAGAAGTAAAAGAAAGGTACGGTTTCCCAGGTGGCACTAGTGGTAAAGAATCCACCGGTTAATGCAGCAGACATTAGCCTGAGATGCAGGTTCGATCCCTGGGTCGGGAAGATCCCCTGGAGGAGGGCATGGCAATCCACTCCAGTATTCTTGCCTGAAGAATCCCTGTGGACTGAGGAGGCTGGTGGGCTACAGTCCAGGAGGTTGCAAAGAGTCAGACAAGACTTAAGTGACTTAGCACAGCACAGCACGAAAGAAAGGTTGTGTGCTCAGACTCTTGGCGACCCCATGGACTGTAGTACACCAGGCTCCTCTGTCCACGGAATTGTCCAGCAAGAATATTGGAATGGGTTGCCATTCCCTTCTCCAGGGAATCTTGCTGACCCAGGGATCGAACACACGTCTCTTGAGAAGTAAATGTCTGCTGTTTAAATCACTCACTCTATGGTATTTTGTTATAGGAGCCCAAGAAGACTGAGATCCTGGGGCTGGGATCTGACCAGGACACAGGTGTGCCTGCTGCAGATGGGGACGACTTGCCACCTGCCTGTCTTTGCCCCAGGGAGGGCACTCTTTCCCTGGAGAGCTGGCTTCCTTTACCCTGATTGTACTGGTAGGGCTGGGGGAGCAAATAGAAGGATTTAGAGATTGGGCAAAAAGAAAACAGTAGTTTCTTCCCCAAGAAAACCCAGCAGCCCCACTCCCAGGGCAGCAGCTGACATCCCAGTGCTAGAGGGTGTGATGGGTGTGGCAGTTGGGGGAAGGGAAGTCTGAAGTCCCAGGGCAGGTGCCAAGCAGTCCATGTCCACGTGCATCTCCTGCGTGGGAGAAACTGTAGGATCTGGAAACCTCTCTGATGCCTTTGCTTTGAGCAGACCCAGGGGTTGTGGGAGAGCCATCCCTCTGGAAGAGGCATGACTTGGATGTCAGGGACCACAGGAAGAGGTCTGAGACCACTGTGTTCTGGGCCCCAAAGGAAGCTCCAAGCTGCCAGAGCAGAACAAATGGATAAATTGGACTTCATTAAAATTGAGATCATCTGCTCTGCAAAAGGCAGTGTTAAGAGAATGAAAACATAAGCCACAGATTGGGAGAAAATATTTGCAAAACATGTATCTGATAAAGGACTGGTATCCAAAATAAACCAAAACTTCTTTTTAACATCCAACAATAAGAAAACAAACAACCCAATTAAAACAAGGGCAAAAGATCTGAACAGATACCTCAGCAAAGAAAAGAGACAAAGCCAATGTAAAAAAAGCCACATACTATACAATTCCAACTATATAACCTTCTGGAAAAGGAAAAACTATGGAGATGGTAAAAAGATCAGTGGTTGGCAGGGGGTAGGGGAGGAATGGGTGAACAGGGGAACACAGAGGTTTTCAGGGCAGTGAAACTATTGTGTGTGATATTATAATGGTGGATATATTTTTCCAAACCCATAGAATGTATTATACAATGCCAACAGTGAGCCCTAATGTAAACAACAGACTTTGAGCAATAATAATGGATCCGTGTAGGTTTATCAGTTGTAACAAATGTACTTGTTGATAGTGGAAGGAGGCGGGGTACATGGGAACTTTCTGTATCCTCTGCTCAACTTTGCTTTGAACTTAAAACTGCTCTAAAAAGTTTGTTTTAAACATTAAAAAAAAAAGAAAACAGACATATGGCAAATAAACACATGAAAAGATGCTCAACATCAGTCTTTAGGGAACTGCAAAAAAAAACAACAAGGAGATATCACTACACACCCATTAGAATGGATAAAACTCAAAGCATCAACACCACCAAATGCTAATAAGGGTGTGCAGGTACAGGAACTTTCATGCACTGCTGGTGAGAATGAAAAAATAGAAAAGCCTAACTATACTGTATTTGTACCATATGATCAAGCAACTATATTCCTTGATATTTATCCAAACGAGTGGAAAACATGTGTATGTCTGAACAAAAACCAGCACCGTATGTTTATGGCAGCTTTATTCGTAATTACCCGAAATTTGCATCAACCAAGATGTCCTTTAGTAGATGAATGAATAAATAAATGCTAGTACCTCAATAACATGAAATACCATTCAGCAACATAAAGAAATGAGCTATGAAAGACATGGAGGAATTCTCAGTGCATATTGCTAAGTGAAAGGAACCAATATGAAAAAGCTATGTACTGTATGTTGTTCAGTCACTAAGTCATGTCTGACTTTTCGACCCCATGGACTGCAGCACGCCAGGCTTCCCCGTCCTTCAGTATCTCCTGGAGTTTGCTCAAACTCATGCCCACTGAGTCGGTGATACTGTATGGTCCCAACTATATGGTATTCTGGAAAATTTGTTACTAGGGAGACAGTAAAAAGATAACTGGTTGCCAGTTTAATTAAGTAATGTTTTCCATTATAAAAATTATATTACCCCATTTGGGATATCCATTTCCTTTGTCAGACTGGCAAACTGTAATTTTGAGAAATTTCTCCATTTTATCGAAATTGCCAAATGAATCCGTGAGGTCCAGCACGAAGCTCACTTCCCTTCTGCTCAGCAGCACAGTGAGGGTTATACGGAAGGAAGACTTGGGTATAGACGTATCTTTTACAGAGAGGAAAATTACAAAGAGATAAACAAAACAATCCCCTAAGAATCTTATTTCCATTCTATGTGAAATGACTTACATGAACTAAAACTAGCAGGAAAATAACTGTAGATCATCAAATCCAAGAGGAACCAAATTTTATTTGACAATAATATTAAATTCCACTCATTTATTCTTGAACATCTGTCAATCATGTCATCGGACAACTGACTCACATGACAGAAAATATTGAAGGTGTATTGCCAACCACTGTCTGGGGTCTGGAGCAAGGACAGATGGCCTGGATAGGGGAGGGAGGGTAATACCGAGGTGGGGGGAGATGGAGCCGCTCTGTCCACTTCCCTCAGGTCCTGAGTACGCTGGGCTGGGGCTTCATGGGTTCCTATGAGCCCGTGAATCAGGAGTGGGAGGGGTTCTGTGCGGATATAACTGTCTGTGTCCATGGTTACTTCCCCACCTCTCCCAGTCCAAACCCAGGCCCCAGCCCGGCCTTCCACCCAACCACCCCAGCCCACACATCAGCGTCCAGCTTCTCAAACCAGTGCCACCTGGCAGTTACACATTTTTGGCTCTCGTGTTCTATCAGTCATTTGCCCCCAGTCAGGTTCTAAGCTCCTCGAGGTCAGCTCTCCACCCTCTGCTCCTCTGGGAACTTGCCCAGGTGTGACGGTGCCCGTGAACTTTGGGGCTGGAAGATTCCACATGTGATGGACTGAGTTGGGAGGCGGGGTCACGTGGGCCAGCCTAGGAGAGGCAGAGGTGAAGGCTGGGGCAGCTGTGGACCCTCTTCTTACCCGGACCAAGGCAATTCCTCCTTCAGAGGGTAGAGCTGAGCGTCCCTTCCCCTCTCATCTGGGTCCTGCCTCAGCAGCATTGGAAAAGAGGCAATGAAGAGCATTCCCTCCCCTCCCCCATCAGACCGGGGACTCAGCGCTTAGCGGGCGAGGCCGCTGACCCTTCCTGAGCACCTGCCAGAGGTGCTGGACCAGGTGCTTTGCAGTCTTGTCTCAACCTTTTAAGGAGGCCTTATCACCTCCTTTAGTGCTCAACCAAGAGAGGCTTGAAGACGCTAATTCACTTCCTTCTGGCCATTTAGCCAGAAGGTCACTGAGCTGCCACTGAATCTAGGCTTGTCCTGTCTGATCCAAGAATCTCGATCCAGGAAGGGGCTCCAGAAAGAGTCTGCTCTGAGTCCTGACAGTAGACAGGTCAAGTGTTGGTGCTGTTTTTTAGAAGATCCAGGGAATTTGAGAGAGAGAAAGTGTGTGTGAGAGAGAGAAAGACAGATTAGAGAAGGGGGTAGGAGGGCGGCACTGAGGTCAGAAAAATAACGCCCATGTTTCTACTACCTGAACCCCAGGAAGGGGGACTGAACTCCAGACTCAAAGGCCCCCACCAACCCCGCAAGTCTCTGACAAAGTAAGGGGAGGGCCTGGCCAAGGGTCGAGAGAGGAGGCCTAACCCCTTCACCCCCCAGAGCACCAGAGCCTCGGATCTTCCTTCAAGAGAGGATCCTAGACCATCTAGAGGGCAGGGCCTCCACAGGTCGGCTCACCCCTCCCTCTCCTCTCTACCTGAGGAATCTGAGGGGCTCTGAGGCCAGGTCCCTCCCCCTAATGCCTGGTTATTTTTTTTCCCAAACAGAGCCCTGAGGCACCATTAATCCCCTGTCTGCTGCAGAGCCCACAGCAGGGACCCTGACCCAGCACAGGGCCATTCAGCTGTCCACCAGGAGCCAGGCCCTCCCAGGAGGAGGGAGCCCCGAGAAGGCTGCCCCCAGGCTTCCTGTCCAGGCTGGTGCCACACGGCTAGGGCAGAGCTCCGCTGAAGGTCATGATGGGCAGACAGAGCAGGGAGCAGAGGTCGGGCGTGGTCTGCCCCTGCGCCGGTGGGTAGGAGGGCCTCTGGGGCCGGGGGCAGAGGCTGCTCTTCTCGGGCTTGTAGCAAGGCGAGACCTCACACCTGTGGGGCAGGGTGGGTGTCAGGGCAGGTTCCCACCCTTCCAGCTCCTTCCAGGCATCAGGGTCAGGGGTAGGGGTGCTGAAGCAGAGCTGGGGGCTCCCACTTTCCTACCTGACCACACTCTGCAGGATCTTCCGCTCGTCCTGGTCCAGGCACACGGCAAAGGGGCAGCTGTTAGAGCCGATGATCTGCACCTTGTCCACTTTGACCTGCGACGTGGTAATCTGGAAAGAGGGCCTGGGTCACCTGGAACCCTGCCTGCCCCTCCCCTCCTCCAGAGCGGCCAGCCCTCGGCAACCTCTCCCCTTGGAACCACCCACCTGGGTCCAAGTGGTGGGGGCACACAGGGGATGGTCCCACAGACTCCATCAGGCCCTGACTCCCTCCCAGCCTCTGCTCTTTCCTGAGTCTAGAAGGAGCGATTGTTCTGGGAGGAAAACCCCACTGCCTGCACTGTGAGAGCCTGGGTTCCCTGACACAGAATCCACTCTGACACGGAGCCCACTCAGGGTTCCCCTGACAGCTACCACAGAGCCTTTCTGCAGGTGCAAGGGTACCTTCTCCTCCCAGAGCCCCCACACGTATGTACACCCCTCACCTCCCTCTCCTCTCACCCACACGGCCCAGCACAGCCCTTGGACACGCCACCCCCATGTGCACAGACATACACATGCATACACAGACACACACACACGCATACACACACGTGCCCAGTAAGTCTCCTGAGAGGGCGGCAGGGAGGAGGGGGAGCCTTTACCTGGTTGAAGCCCTTCTTAGATTTAGGGTTCTGCCTTTTCACCACTTCTGTCAGGTTTAGCGTCAGGGCCTCTGTGCTTGAGTCTGAAGGGCAGGGGCGGCTCAGGCCAGGCTCAGGACCACCTCTGTCCCTACCCGCTCCCTCACCCCCTGCCCCCACCTCCACCTCCCTGTCCCTCAACTCCACTTCCCTCCACTTCCCTGTCCCCCCACCTCCCTGTCCCCTCACCTTCCTGTCCCCCGACCTTCCTATCCTCACCCCTACCCTACCCCATCCCCACTCCTACCTCTCTGTCTTCCCTACCCCTGTCTCCACCCCCACCCTCACTCCCTGCCCCCATCTCCACCTCCCTGTCCCCTCATCTCAGTCCCCACCTGTTCCCCAATCCTTCCCTGTCTCTGCTATCCCTGTCCTCACCCCTACACTACCCCTGCCCCACCCCACCTCCCTGTCCCCCACCTCCACTTCCCTGTCCTCATCCCTACCCTACCCCTTCCCCACCCCACCTCCCTGTCCTCCACCTCCACTTCCCTCCACTTCCCTGTCTCCCCACCTCCCTGTCCTCATCCCTAACCTACCCCTGCCCCACCCCACCTCCCGGTCCCCTTTCTCCTGTCCCCACCCCCACCCCCTCACCTAACTCCTCCTGCTGCCGGCAGGCCTTGTTGAGGTTGACGGAGGTGCAGACCTTCTCCATGTTACTCCAGCGACTGCGTCCACTGATGGCCCCCTGGGAAAGGAGCAGAACCACACTATCTGAGCCCCAGGCCTGGTGTCTTCAGCTCCAGACCTGCCAGCAACAGGGTGCCACCTGCCACTGGCACACCCAGGCAGCTCTCTCTCTTTCACCCTAGTCGTCTAGCTTCTTCACCAAGAGCCCCCCGACCCCTATATAGACCTTGCGGACCCCAGGAGGAGCTATCAGGTCACTGGTTTGGTCCATTGGCCAGCCTGATGACCAGGTTGGAGAATTCGGCTCCATCCTCAGCCCCAGCCTGGAATCCGGGTCCCCAAGCACACTGAGGAGGGGGACCGCCCAGGGGGAGGGCAGCTTTGGAGGCAGAGGGAGAGGGGAAGGTCTACTGCCTCTCCTTCCCCGTTCTCTCGGCATCCTGGAGAGCCTTGGCAGCCTGCTGTGGCCTTCCAGCTTACAGACTGGGGCCCAGTACACAGGAGGTCGGCTCTGGGGAGGTGGTGAAGAAGCTGGCTGACTGAGGTGAAGGGCAGGGCCGCAGCAGGCTCACCTTGCTGTAGATAATCTGTAGTGTTAGTGGGACGGCCTCCCGGTCACCGTCGATGCCCAGCCGCTTGCTGCCAGGACCTGTGCACACAAACAGACCCTCTGCTCCTCTCCCTTCCAGACCCTCACAGACCTGGGACCCTGCCTCCCCGCCCCTTTCTTGTCCCTCCTGCCCCACTACCCAGCGACCCCTCCTCTCCAGGGGCCCCCTGGATCCTGGCCCACCTCCACAGGGGCTCAGATAGGACCCACCTGAAGCCTTGATGGCACGGGTGGCAGCAGAGTGACCCAGCTCCAGAGAGTGGATGAAGATCTCTGTTGTCTTCTCCCCAGTGATGAAGGTCAGCTGGAGTGGGCAGGAGTGAGGGCATCATTGTGGACCTCCAAGAGGAACTCCCAGGTGCCCCCCACACAGGGCTGCCGGGGATGGGCGGTGGGGGACCCTGCAGCCGGTCTGGAGCGGCAGGACAGGCCTTACCTCGGTTTGATAGACCTGCAGCAGCACCGGGCGGGCAGCAAAGCGGCAGTAATAGAGCAGCATGTCAGCCAAGATGGGCAGCCGGTTGGGGGAGCCCTCCAGGGGCCGGGGCTCCGCCTTCAGAGACTGCTGGGGGTGGGGGGGAGCCCCGAGACGGAGAGAGAAGGGGGAGGATGAGAGGAAGACACACAAAGGAGATAGATCCAGAGGCAAGCAGGGCCAAGGAGGGGGGCGGTGAGGCAGGAAACAGAAGGGTCAAGGAAGGACCCACGGCCTGGCCTCTGTCCCTCCTCTCCAGCCTCTGAGCTTGTCAAAGCTAGGAGTTGAGGAAGGGGGCTGAGGCCCAAGATGCCTGGATCCTTCTGGGGCACCTCTCTCCCTTCCAGCATAGTGACCCCTCCCTGGGCCTCGGAACCCCAGGTTCAGCTCAGCCCTGCTTCTACCCACCCTCCCTGCTCGATCACGAGTGAGCCCTGGCCCTCCAGGGGGGCCTCCAGTGGACCCCCTAAGCTAGGGCCTTCAAAGCAAGACTAGGTGACTGCAGCCAGGCGCCCCCCAGTCCCTGCACCCCAGAAAGGGGCAGCTCACCTGGCACAAGACTTCGGGGGGCAGGTGCATGAGGCCCAGCACGTTGCGCTCATACCAGGGGTCGAGCATGCCGAGGTAGTGGGAGATGTCGTTGGTGCTCTCCCCCCAGGGGGCCGCGCCCAGCTCCTGGAGAGGGGGCGACAGTCATGCCTGGCGCCCTGGCCCTGCCACCCTCGCTGCGGGCCCTGCACGGCATCCGCCGCCCTGTCCCGAGCTTCTCCCTTGCCCATGGAGAGGTCTAACAACCCTCAGTCCATGGCCCCCCCCCCGACCAAACCTCCTCCCGTCCCAGCCCACCGCCACATGCAGGGCAGGGAGCATGCCCGGGAGCCAGGCCCACCCAGGAGGATGTGCCTCATAAACAGGGGTAGCTGCTGCTCCTGACTTCCGACTAGCCCCCCTCCAGGGACCTGGGACCCGCTCACGTCTCCTTGCTTTGCCACCCTGCTGGGCCCAGGGGTGGGGACCTACCGCAGGGCCAGGGTGCCTTGGGGAGTCTGTGGGGAGGGGGGATGTCTGGCATGGAGAAGCTGGGCTGGTGCAGCCACCAGTTCCTTGGGTCCGCTTTACAGGCACATAGAAGAACTGGAGCTTGAAGAACCGCGTGAGGAGTGGACGGTTGCTCTCCAGCTGCCTGCGGAGAAGACGTTGGTGAGAAGGGAGCCCCGGGGCCCCTGGGGGACCCCAGTCCTCGAGCCCAGATGCCGCCAGCACCACCCTTCTTCAGCCCAGGGCAGACGGAGGCCCAGCTCCGGTTCTCACCGCAGTTTGCTGTACGCCCGGGCCACCTTCCCCGAGATCCGATCGGAGCCGAAGACCACAACTCGCAGTGTGGAGGCCTTGGGGTCCTCGTCCCCACTCAGGAAGGGGCGGCGGCGCTGGTGGCGGGAGGCAGGGGCCAGAAGCCAGCCAGGCAGCGGGGGGCTGAGCTTGGCCTGGGGCAGGGAGCGCGAGCGCTGGGCCCGGGAGGCAGGTCGTGGGCCGTCCAGGGGGCTGACGGGGCTGCAGAGGCTGCCAGCCCGCCTCAGGGGCAGGGTGCCATCCGGGCCGCCCTCCAGGGCCATCCGGGCCGCCCTCCAGGGCCCGCAGGTCTCTTGGGCCTCTCGAAGGAGCTTTCCTCACTGTCCTCCACGTAGCCACTGTCCATGCCGTCCGACAGGCCCGACACAAAGGAGGTCAGCAGCTGGCGGTGGAGGGTGGGTCCTGAGGCCTGGGACGAGGCAAGGGACAGGGTGGAGTTGCGAGAGGCCGCGGAGCTGGTGGAGAGCAGGGAGTCCCTCTCGGCACAGTGCCTGTTGCTGTCCAAGTCCTCCTCCTCCTCCTCCTCCTCCTCCTCCTCGTCCTCCTCGTCCTCGTCCTCGTCGTCCCCCAGGATGCCCGGTTGGAGCAGCTCCTGTTCCTTCAGCAGGATTTCCTGCAGGATGTCTGCCAGGAGCAATGGGGGACACCGTCTGGGTGTCAGGCCCTGGGACCCCTCCTGCACAACCCTGGGAGGGGTGACAGACTCAGACAGAACGCGACTGCGGGGGACAGGCAGGGGGCCAGCCCCGGACTCAGAGCCCTGCCCTCTGCTCTGCTCAGAGCCTGCTCAGGTGGGAGGGCGGGTGGGGGTGGGTGTGGGGGAGACCCACTGCAGAGGAAGAGAGCCCCGGATGTTTGGGGGGGTGGGCACCAGGGGGGGCCCAGCGGGCTGCTCACCGAAGCTGTCCTGGTTCCAGCTGTAGGTGTAGCACCTGGCCACGGGCATGGGGATGGTGCGCAGCTTGCCAGGTTTGGCCGTGTCTGGAGGAGCCGAGGAGGGAGGGGCAGAAGGTGAGGGCTGGGCCGGCGCCTTGAGACTGGCCAGCCCAGACCCCTCTTCGTCTTGGAGGAGAGACCAGAGTGGGGAGAGGGACCACCAGCCAGGTGGGCTGAGGCTGAGTTGGAAGCTGAGATGCCTGACCCACAGTCAGGGGGCTTTTCTCAAGCCCACCAGGTAGAAGCCACGCCCTTCTGTGAGCTGTGAGACTGTGGCCAAGTCTGAGGCTCTGAGACTTGGTTCAGACAGGAGAACAGGTTCAAACAGGAGAACGAAGGCAGCAGCTCACCAGGATTCCCTTCTTCTCTAGCAGACTTTCCCCAGAGCCGCTGGGGCAAGGTGGGCCACGTGACAAAGGGGGCTGAGAGGGGTACCTGCAGCTTCTGTGTTGTCTTCGAACGCAGCCCAGTGCCCTCAATCAGCTCCTCCCTTTTCCCCCTCCCACCAGCTGCCCCCGTGGCAATCTGCAGCTGAACCCTAACCCTGCAGAGGGGAACCATGCCCTCAGGATGGCACAGCAGGAGGTGTTGGAGAACCTGGGTCCCCAGCCGGGCTGCTTGCCTAGGGAGCTGTGGAGCCACGGCGGGATGGGGCCTCACCACCAGCGCCTTACCTAGGACACCAGGGAAGCCGGCTTTCTCTCCCACTGCCTGCAGCTTGGTCCTGAGCCACTGGCGGGCCTCGGCTGCATCCCCAATGCTGGACGCCAGCTCCTGGGCCTCCGCTGTCTCCGCGAAGATGTCCTCAAGCTCGGCCAGGGTCTTGGACTGAAAGCCGGGGCAGGGGGAGGGGGATAAGCAGGCTTGCCCATGAACCTCGGCCTGGCCGCCCAGCTTCTCAAACTCCCAGTGACCCGTCTCTCCCTGGCCTCACTGCCAGCCTTCACCCACGACTGACCACTGAGCCAGGCCCCCCCTCAGCCCCTTTTCTCCAGAAATGGTCAGAAAGAAAGGCCCAGAGCGTTGCGGAGCTGGGGGGAGGGATGTCAGTGCTCAGAGAGGAGGAGCCACACAGCCGACAGGTCCTGGAACTCGGCCTAGACGCCAGGGTGCCAGCTTCAGTGTAAAGCTCATGCTTGTGCCACCCAGTCCATGCCAAACTCAGAGGCTGCGTTCAGTCCCTCGGTCCAGATTCCACCATCCCGGGTTAGGAACCAGCAGAACAGAGACCTCTCCATGAGGTCAATGCTCCAGCGACCTCACTCAAGGTGAGGGGGGCCAGAGTACCAGGGCGGGCTCCAAAAGGGAGCAGTGAGAACCTCTGCCGGGAGGGGGCGGTGCTGAGCCCAGGGCTGATCCTGCCTTTGTAGAGAGACCTCTGGGGGCGGTGTTGAACCCACGGGAGGGGGCGGTGCTGAGCCCAGGGCCCCAGGCACATACCTGCAGCCTGCAGTGCAGACCAGGCAGGTCGCAGTGGGGCCCAAAGGTGGCCTGGAAGGCGTGCAGGAGCAGGGTGGTGTAGGTGCTGTGCGGCGAGTGCCCAGGCGTGCTCAGCTGGTCGGCCACAGCGAGGAACTCGGCCTGCACCTCCACCGGGTTCAGTAAGAGCACAGTGCTGGGGACACAGAGGACCGGCCATGGGCACTGGGGGATGGGGATGGGGCTGCCACAGAGCCCACGCGGGCTGGGGGTCGGCCCCTCTGACACCCAGGTCTTCTCACAGCCTGGGAGGGGCCTGAGGCCAGGGGAGAGCCGGGGGCTCGGGGGTCCCAGTTCCAAGGGGAAAGCTTATCGCCTACTTTTGACCCGTTTTCAGCTGGGCTTTACAAAGACCTTTTAAAAACTGAACTTCATTTCCACAAATAAATTCTACCTTCGTTTTTTTTTTTTTTCAATAAAGAACATTTTTCCTACAAGACATCTGAACAGATGCAAAATGACACAATAAAGGATTGTATTTTAGGGGAGGTGATTGGAGGGCAAGCAATCATTTTGGGGAGGGAGCAGCAAGGCAGCCACATGCTGTGTGGTGTGGCCTAAAATTTCAGCCTGTGCCTGCTCCTGAAGGCAAGGGTCAGGTGTGGGGTGGCTTCTGCCAGGAGGAAGGAGAGCAAGTCAGGGCTGCATCTGACTCCTCTTCTGGCAGAGGGTGCCCTTTCTTTCTTTTTAAAAATATTTATTTATTTGGCTCCATGTGGGATCTAGTTCCCTGACTAGGAATTGAACCTGGGCCCCTGCATTGGGAGCCCGGAGTCTTAGCCACTGGACCACCAAAGCCATCATGAAGGCCAGCATTGGGCTGGGAGAGGGAGCGTTACCACCCTCTCCACCTCCCTTCCCCTGGACATTCTCTCTCTTTTTTTTTTTGAGTGAAAGCACTCAGAAAGCAGGTATACTGAGAAAGATACACATCCCACCGGCAGAATGTGGTCCATCTCAGGAGGTGAGATCAGCCCCTGGGTTCCCTCCTGATGCCAGTGTTTAAATGTCTGCATTATGAACATTTCGAACATACCCAAATATTAAGAGAATCATGAACCTCAAGGATCAATCACTCAGTTAACACATGACTGTCTGAACTTCACCCACGACAAGCCCCAATCACTGCGTTTTCTCTAAGGTACTCCACTCCAGTATTCTTGCCTGGAAAATCCCATGGGTAGAGGAGCCTGGCAGGCTACAGTCCACGGTGTCACAAAGAGTCGGACACAACTGAAGGACTGAGCACACACCAGCCATAGCAGTGTTATTCCTGTGAAGGCTGTTAGTGTGAACTGCTCACACTTGTTCCCTCACAAGTCCTGCAGTGTTTAAACACAGCACAAAGAAGTACCGCAGGTGGCCTTCATGCTAGTGTCTGTGGACAGCTGTCCCATAGCCCAGGGGTCAGGACTCAGGGACAGGATGGGGCTCTGTCAGATTTTCCAGGGTTTTAGGGAGAAACTCATTTTGATTTCTCTATTTGTAAGAAAAAGAGATCAGGCTCAAGTAAGTAGTCCCTCACTGAGCCATCCTCCTTTACTGACTGCTGGATCATCCCCTCATGGACACGCATTAAGCACCACTGTATACAGGACCAGGCCAGCCACCCTAGGGCCTCACCACTTGTACCTCCTCTGCACGCTTGTTAACCAAAGTGAGACTGACTCGGCTGTTAGCTCTTTCTACAAACCTCTCTCTGTGCCTTGGTTCCTGGATCTAAAGCATACCTCTCTCACAGGTTACTTAACAGGAGGACTGGATGATGGAGGGATGCCTGCAGCACTATCTGGGGTTCAGGAAGCGCCTTGAAGCTGTTGGTGATTATCCATAATCCACCTGCCTCAGCCCCGTTGGCGGAGTTCTGCTTATTAACCAACCTTTCTTTACAAGACATGTTTTCTGCCCTTTCTGTCTCTCTCAAAATCTACCACTTGCTTTTCTGTTCGTTTTTACCAAGAAGGAACTCAAATAATATCTGCTCAGTGAATGAATGTGCTGTGAACCCCTGGGACTGAGGATGGGAAGGGGCTGGGGTGACCGGAATTTCTGAGCCAGTGGAGGCTGGGGTCTGTAGGCACCCATGTGCTTGAAGGCTTGCTGGAGGGCCCTCAGAATAGACGCTTCCTCTCAAATGCTTTTCCAGCTGCCGGCCGTGGGTAATGAAATCAGCTCAGGGAGTCATAACCAGAACTGCCTTTGAAATGAAAGTGAACTAGAACAGATCAGAGCTCATGCTTGGGAGAAGGTGACTTTTCTTTCCTAAAACTTGTCTCAGCTCTATGAGTGTGTGTATCAGGTTTTCATATAAAATACATTTTTAAATTATAGGTCCTGGTCAGGAAAGTTTGGAAAATGCCATTTTACTGACAGGCAGAAAGACATTATGCAAAGAGCCTGGGCTTTTGAGTAAGATTCAAATCCTGGCTGCAAAGGCTTCCTCATCTAAAGAAAGGGGCTTTTGAGTAAGACTGAGGCTCAAATCCTGGCTCAGACATTTACTAGCTGTGTGACCTTGGGGAAGTTACCTGCCCTCTTTGACCTTTGGCTTGCTCCTCATCTGGGAGTTCCCAGATGAAGGTCAGAACATGGGGAAGAAGGCAGTGCGTCTCATTAGAGCTTGGACATCCTCACAGGACCCTGCCGGGCACGGACTGGGTGGGAGTTTGCAGGACAAGGCAGCCTCTTGGGGGAGCCAAAGCCACGATTGGGGTTAAAGATGGCTGTAAGCAGAGGGCTGTGACTTTTGTTTTGTAAGTGGTCGAACATTTCCAATTTGTGCTATTCCAACTTGAGACCTGATTGCTTTGATTTCGGTGCCTTTTTTTTCATGTGTCTTTTATGTAATTGTCACATATTTAGATGTTAATGTTGTCTACTTCGACCGGTAAGTCCCTGAAACAGAGGTGATGACTATCAGGACACAGAACGCCACCTAGTGGCCGCCTACAGGCATGACAGAGAAAAGTCCCCTCTTAGCCCCTTCAACCCCAACAATGTCCCTGGCCATCCCAGGTTTCCCTGCCCCACAATCTCCCAGACTCCAAAACACACAGACATGAAAGTCTTCTCTTGATCTGTCCACACGTCTCTTTTAGGTTGCAAAGAGTCGGACATGACTTAGTGAGTAAACAACAAATAATCACATTTGGGAATTGTGGCATCATTAGCTGGGAGCTGCTGTTGGCTGATGATGTTCTATTAGTGGGTGCTGTTTCCAGAGTGATTGGCAGGTGCTGAAGAGCCCAGATTCCAACAGCATCAGCTGAAACTTTCTACCCTTCCCCCAAAGACACCCATCAAATCCCCCTTCCTTGGCTTCTCTTGATAACGAACCTCCACTTATCGGGGAGCCTCATGGTGATGGGTGCTTCTCCTCTTTGACCTTTACCCGTCTTCCCTGGGCACCTCAGCAGACACGAACAACCTTCTGAAACGGGCTTACTTAGACCAATACTGGCTCAAGGGCTGAACAAAAAAACCCACCTAGATGGTTCCGTGTTTGGTCTTAACATGTAGGAAATCAAAAGGGCCCCCCCATACAGGCAAGGGATGTGTCCTGGTGAGTGGGAGCTGATGGTGGGTAGCCATGGTGAAGTGCAAATGCCTTGTCCAGGCACGGGAATGACCTCATAACTGAGCTTCGTTTACCCAACTGAGCTTCCCGTCTTTTTAAAATTTTTTTTAATTAATTAATTTTATTTTTGATTGAAGTATAGTTGATTTACAATGCTAAGTTAGTTTTAAGTGTACAGCAAGGTGATTCAGTTTTTTATATATATATATTTTTTTTTTCAGGTTCTTTTCCATTATAGGTTATTACAAGATATTGAATATGGTCCCCTGTGCTACACAGTAGGTCTTTGCTGCTCATCTGTTTTATATATAGTGGTGTGTAACTGTTAATCCCAAACTCCTAAGTTATCTCTCCACCATCCCTTTCCCTTTTCTAAAGTGATAGCTGGAAACGGCCATTCTGCACAGGACAGCTGACAAAGAAGACAGAGGATGAGTGACAATCACTGCTGGTGTTACCAAGCAGGAACTGGCACCACGTTAATGACATTCTTATGGGACATCCATGCTGAGGACATGAAGCGGTGCCTGGTCGTCGTGAGGCAGAGTCCCCAGGGCTGACACAAGGCAGGGGAGGCTCAGCCTTAGCTGCACAGCCATCCCAGGAGATGATCCTGGCTTCCCCCTCCTGACCCACATCGTACCCTGACACGAACACTCATGACTACTGGCTTCCTCTTATGCTTTCCTTCCTTCTGGGGTCCCCTGGACAGCAGCTATGGAACTCTCTGTCATACACACACATGTGTTTCCTTTATCCGTTCATCTGTTGATGGGCACTTAGGTTGCTTCCACGTCTTGGCTACTGTAAACAGAGCTGCTATGAACACAGTCCTACTTTTGATCAAGAGGCTCAGAGAGCTTCTGTAACCTGTCCACCATCATCAGCTAATAAGAGACAGAGCAGAGTTCTCTGTTATCCAAAAGCCCATGTTCCTGCTCTCATATTTGACTTTATAGCTAAAGCAAGAATCATCAAACTTTTCTGAGTCCTAGTTGTCTCATGCACAAAATGGGAGCAATGCTGCTTTTCCCTCATACTCTGCAGGGCTGTGGTCTGGGTGATGCAATCGTGGAAGTCTGGGTGCTTTGAAAACTGAGGCATGACTCACACATATGATGCCCACTGTTGCCCGTCAGGATGACAGACTAACTCTCAACAGGCAAATGCTGTGATTTGCACAGCCAGGCAGGCACAGAGTAAATACTCAACAAACATGTGGGCTGACCCCAAGGGGGCTGCGGTGGGTGGGACCCGGAAGCACTGACGTGAGGCTTCCTGCCACCCAGATGGAGGCAGTGGGTGACCCTATGGCGGGGGTGGAGTCAGGAAGAAGGGGGAGGTCCACAGGCTTGATAACCTGCCCACTTCCTCTGCCATTCAGCCACATCAAAGTGGGATAAACTGTTTCACTCATTTCCATGGCAACTGACTCCACAAGGCTGCATGGGTGGAGGGCCCAGCTCCCCAAGTCCCTGTCATCTTTTCCCTGTGACCTTGCCAGGATCACCTGCTAAGATAAGACCACCCTGAACCCTCCTGCCCCCAGCAATGGGAAATCAAAGTAGGCCAGCATTATCCTCACAGACTGCTGAGAGGGAGACACAACTATACTCCCATTTTACAGATGAGGAAACTGAGACTCCTATGATGGGAAATGTCTTGCCAAAGGCCCCACAGCCCCAGGGTTGTGGGGACCCCACGATGGTCTAGTACCAAGTACTGGTAACCACCAAGTGATGCAGCCTCAGCCTCCCCCAAAGAGCTCAGTGCCTGGTCTCCCCTTCCCCCTACTGTCTCCCTCAGCTGGGTTACTGGGGGTGGAGCCATTCAGCAATGAGGCAAAACTATTACCCACCTGCCTTTACCAAATTTCACCAAAGCACTTCCTAACTGGGCTTCCCCGATGGCTCAGCGGTAAAGAATCCGCCTACAATGCGAGAGCCATAGGAGACGTTGGTTTTACTTCCTGGGTCAGGAAGATCCCCTGGAGAAGGGTAGGGCAACTCACTCCAGTATTCTTGCCTGGAGAATCCTGTGGACAGAGGTGCCTGGTGGGCTACAGTCTGTAGGGTGGCAGAGTCAGACATGACTGAAGTGAGTTAGCACAGTACACAGCATAGCACTTTCTAACTAGCCCACCTAAGGGTTAAGGAGAAGAAGCTAATGTGCTTGAATTTACTACTTGCTTTTAATATTAATGAGGGGACAGGTTCTATGAAATTAGAGGCTTACTTGTGGATATGAGATGAGTGCCTTTTGTTCACTATAAAAGATAATGTCATGGAAGCAACCTAGATGTCCATCAACAGATGAATTGATACAGGAACTGTGGTACATAAATACAATGGAATATTACTCAGCTATATAAAAGAACACATTTGAGTCAGTCCTAATGAGGTGGATGAACCTAGAGCTTGTTGTACAGAGTGAAGTAAGTCAGAAAGAGAAAGACAAATATTGTATATTAACGTGTGTGTATGGAATCTAGAAAGATGGTACTGATGAACCTATTTGCAGGGCATCAGTGGCGATCCACTCCAGTGTTCTTGCCTGGAGAATCCCAGGGACGGGGGAGCATGGTGGGCTGCCATCTATGGGGTCGCACAGAGTTGGACATGACTGACGCGACTTAGCAGCAGCAGCAGCAGCAGCAGCAGTGGAGATGCAGACACAGAGAACAGACTTGCGGAAACAGTGTGGGAAGAAAAGGGAAGGAAGAATGGAAAGAGTAGCATGGAAATATACACATTACATGGAAATATACTATATGTAAAATAGATAGCCAGTGGGAATCTACTGTGTGACACAGGGCGCTCAATCCAGTGCTGTGTGACAAACAACCTAGAGGGGTGGGATGCAATGGGAGGTGGGAGGGAGGTTCAAGAGGGAGGGGACATATGTATCCCTGTGGCTGACTCATGATGATGTATGGCAGGTGGAAACCAGCACAATATTGTAAAGCAGTTATCTTCCAATAAAACATTTTTTTTAAAGATAATGTCAAAGGTTTTTTTCCCCACTGTATGATGTTTCATTCCCCTATATGATGTTGACTAATTTTGTGTCTAATTCTGCCATCTTTTCGTGGCTTAGATGAGAAATTTATTTCAGTTTCTGATACCCTTCTTTAAACCGCCTCTCCCACCTTCCGGGCTGGTTCCCTCAGTAATGAGTTGGACCGCGTCTTTGACACAGGCTCACTATACATACATCTGTTTGAGTTCGAGGCTTTTTAACTGTTTGAAAAGGATTGTCTGGCACGAGTAAACGGTTTCCTATTTCGGTTCTGCTTTCCCTGGAAAAGGAGGCGTTGCTGGCAGGGGCAGCCTGGCCTGAGCATCCCCCTCCAGCACTTGCTTGGTCCCCAGTGTACCTGAGCCCTCACATAGTCCCAGGGGCAAGATACAGGGGAAGATCCTCAGCAGTGAGTGACTAGGGTTCCACGAGCCCTCACTGCTCTGAGTTCAAGGACCCTAACTCCATTTCCATCTCCAGCTGCTGCTCTGCTTGGCTCTCGTCTCCCCAATAGAACCCCGAGTCCCAGTGTCTGGGCCTCCCCACAGCCCGCCCCTCAGCTCCACATCTGTTCGCTGGGGGCTGCTGGGAGCTGAGTTCCTGCTCAGTTGCCCACAAAAACATCTCAAGGCATAGCGTGTTGCGGCAGAGGGCAGCCAGCTGGTTCCACTTGAAATTGGGAAGCGGTCTCCCTGCACGCAGGTGACAGCCCTCCCCCGGACCCATTTCAAAAGGAATGTCATTTAGATCTTAGGCAGAGACTGAAGGTCCTGCCAAGACATTCGCATTTTCAATCCTTTCTGTCCTGTTACAGAAAGGAAGAAAAGCTTTGCCTTCTCTTAAAGGAATTCTGGTCACCACCAAGAAGCCCAGAAGCAATCTAGATCGGTTTGTTTGGGGGGATAGTGGGGAGGAAGGGAATGAAAGAGATTAAATTGGTTTGTTCATTTAGGGTGCCTTGGAAAGCGAGGTTGGCCTACTTGTCTATTTATCATGTGCCTCAGCACCTTTCTTCGTCCAACCCTTTCCCGAAGAGCCTCCCTGATTTCTTGATTCTTTCACCCAAGTCTCTGCCAGGAAGTGAGGCTCATGTAGTGCGGAGCCTTTGACTGAAGGACACCTAGCCTGTACCCATCCAGGCCCTTAGTGACTGTAACGACAGCTGATTGGTTGGGCAGACAGATCGGCTGATAGGTTGGAGGAAGATAGATTAGCTGGTTGGTTGGAGGAAGCCAGATTAGCTGATTGGTTGGACAGACAGATAAGCTGATTGTGCTATGTGCTAAGTTGCTTCAGTGGTGTCAGACTCTTTGTGACCCTAAGGACTGTAACCTGCCAGGCTCTAGGCTCTTCTGTCCATGGGATTCTTCAGCCATGCCTTCCTCCAGGGGATAATCCCAAACGAGGGATGGAACCCCGCTTCTCTTACATCTCCTGCATTAGCAGGCGGGTTCTTTACCACCGGCACCACCTAGGAAGCCCCTGATTGGTTGTGAGTGAAGTTGCTTAGTCTGTCCAACTCTGCGACCCCATTGGCTGTAACCTGCCAGGCTCCTCCTTTCATGGGATTTTCCAGGCAAGAACACTGGAGTGGGTTGCCATTTCCTTCTCCAGGGGATCTTCCCCACCCAGGGATCAAATCCAGGTCTGTCTGCATTGCAGGCAGACGCTTTACCGTCTGAGCCACCAGGGAAGCCCTGTGGTGGAATCAAGCCCAACCTGATTGGTTGGGGGCAGACAAATCAGACGATCAACTGGGAAGGGAAGTCATAAATTTCTCCAAAGCACTTTTCATATAAAGCTTCAGTCTGGAGCTTTCTAGGGTCCATTAATTACTAGGGAATAAGATTCGGCACATCTGTTCTGTGTGTATTTAATGCCCGTGGTCAGACACTTGGATACTCTGGGTACTAAACAGGGCCTGGGGCATATACAGATTTAAAAGAATAAAACAAAAATGTGATTAGAACACACATAGTATTTGGGGGCCTGCTTTTTTTTACTCAACAAGTTAATAAACGTCTTTTCATCTCAGTAACCTTATTTCTATGATGTCATTTTACTTAGTTACTTATTTTTGGCTGCGCTGGGTCTTTGTTGCTACTCCGGGTTTCTCTAGTTGCAGCAAGCAGGGGCTACTCTCCAGCTGCGCTGCGTTGGCTTCTCATTGCAGTGGCTTCTCTTGCTGCGGAGCATGGGCTTCAGTAGTTGCAGTTCCCCGGCTCTAGGGCACAGGCTCAGTGGTTGTGCCTCACAGGTTTAGTTGTTCCACAGCATGTGGGATCTTTCCAGATTAGGGGTCAAACCCATTTCCTGCATTGGCAGGCGGATTCTTAACCACTGAGCCATCAGGGAAGCCCTATGATCTCATTTTTAATGGCTGAGTAGGATTCCTGCAAATGACTCTGGTACAATATATTCAGCTGTTAATATGTACAATATTTAAGTTTTTTGGAATTGGCAGATTATTAAAAAGAATGCAGCAGTGAACACCCTTGTAGCTAAACCTTTGCACATCCATAATTATTCATCAGGTTAGAAACTTCCAGGAATGGAATTTCTGGGTGAAAAGATAATTATTTTTAATGCTTTAGAGAACACCTCCCCCTCCCCCCACTTCCTGAGCAACACTGGTATTTTTGTTCTATTTTTAGGTTTACCAATTTGATAGGGGGGAAAAGGTGTCTCACTATTTAGTTCTGCATTTTCTTTACTACTAGTGAGGATGAATATTTTGGAGGGGTATTGCTCAGCTGTTAATGGTTCTTTCTGGATGTGCTTGAATCATATCCTTGTATTGATACTTCCATTGGTGTGTTTGCTTATTTTTTTCAATTGACAAAAGAACTCTTCATGGGCTTGATATATTGTTCGTTGCAAATATTTTTCTTAGTTGGTTATTTACTTTCCACTTATGGTGGGTTCTGCCATAGAGAAGCTTTAATTTCATGCTCTCAAATCTGTCAGCCTTTTATTATTTGCGCCTTGGGTGGGGGGACACATTTGCCATCTGTTCTCCACTCCAGGCTCATATAACCTATTTTTCTTCCATTACTTTCATGGTCTTGATTTCCACACTTAAACATTTAATCCATCTGAAAGATATCTTTATGCTTGCATTAGCACTCAATGCTTTTTGAGATAGAATTTTAACCTGTCAATTCTCAGTCTGTCAATTATCCTAAAACCATTTATTAAATGATCAATTTTTTCATTACTGACTTGTGGATGCTTCTTTGTCATATAATACATTTTTATATAGTTAATCTGTTCTGAGATATTCTATTTCATTCCATTAATTTATCTATTCTTGTACCAATACTGTACTATTTTAATAAACATAGCCTTAAAGTACTTTTAAAGACCTAGTAGGGAAATATTCCTTTCTTACTTTTCCCTAAGAATACATAAATAAATACATAATAAATGCCACTGTAGAGCATTTATTCTGTTCAACAGAATTTTGTTAAAATTTAAAAGATATTGGTATTTTTGATCACAGTTACATTTATTTCCGTAATAATGGATGTTATTACAATATTGATTCAATCCAACAAAGTCTCTTAAATTCTTCATTCTTCAGTAAAGTTTGTTGTCTCTGTGTAGGTTATTCACATTTCTTTATTTTATATTTTTAGTTGCTATTGTAAATTATTTTTCCCCATTATGTTTTCTTACAAGTTGATGGTATTAAATTAAAAAGCTCTTAGCTCCCTGATTATTAGTTTGACACTGCTTTGGGTGATTCCCGTAGTCTTGACAGATAAGCAATTGTTTGAACTCTGGGAAATTAAAATTTTATCTTCTCTGGAAGAGAAATATTCTTTACTTTCGTCTTTGTGCATAGGCAAAATACGTATCAGCACAAAGAGGAAGGTTGTTAATAATGGAAATACTTCTAGTATTTCACTATGGGTTGTTACCTTATTAAGGACCCTTCCATATATTAATAGTTTCCACATATTGGAGGGGCTTTGAATATCAGGAATGGATGTTGAATTTTTTTTTTAACGAAAATATTTTTATTCAGAATAGATACTAAATTTTATCAAATGTTTCAGCAGCACCTACTAGGATGCTTAAGTAACTTTATTCCTTTGAGCCACTGATATGAGGAATTACTCAAATGAGGGGCCACCTGTCAGTAAGTTGTACTTGCTTATGTTTTTCTTGCTCTTACAATAGCTTTGTTAGACCTTGGTTCCATGGTGGTTGTAGCAGTGGTCCCAACTCTTTTTGAACTTCCCTGGTGGCTCAGATGGTAAGAATCTGCCTGAAATGCAGGAGACCTGGGTTCAATCTCTGGGTTGGGATGATCCCCTGGAGGAAGGAATGGCAACCCACTCCAGTATTCTTGCCTGGACAATGCCATGGACAGAGGAGCCTGGCGGGCTACAGTCCATGGGGTCGCACAGATACTGACATGACTGAGTGACTAACACTTTGACTTTCCAACCTTTTTTGGTACCAGGGACTGGTCTCATGGAAGACAATTTTTCCACAGACTGGGGGGGATGGTTTCAGGATGATTCAAGCATATTACATTTACTGTGTGCTCTATTTCTATTGTTATTACATCAGCTCCACCTCAGATCATTAGGCATTAGATCCTGGAGGTTGGGGACCCCTGTGTTATGGCACCTGCAGTTTCTCAAGAACCCTGGAGAGTACCACTTGCCCACACCTGTCATGGTATCCATCTACCTGTTCATTCCTGGCACCAGCCACCTTCCCTGACCAGAACCGAGTCCATCCACAAATGCATCCCCCTATCTGCTCTGGGGTAAAGAGAACAAACAAAGGCCTCTTGTCAACACTGTGGGGGCTTCTCTGTCTGACCTGGGCAGCCTCAATCCCTTGGCAAACCAGAGCCGAGGCACAAGCCAGGCTAAGTCTCCTTAACCTGAACCTCTGCTCAGCTTCCCCTGAGAATTCCTCCTGGAGTTACTGCTGGTGTTCACTGCTTTCTGTCATCTGGTGTTGATACAGACATGGAGCCCGAGTGCCGTATGAAGAGGGACTCCAAGGTTGTGAGGCAGGCCATGGACAGAGATGAGCTGAGGGATGCGAGGTGAGGAGGGTCCTAGCCAAAGCCCAGTTTCAGAAGGGTGGGAAATCTTGCGACCTGCACAGTCCCTGCCCCACGTGCTGGCTGCCTCCACACTCACCTGGGGACTTCAGTTCAGCATCGATGAAGGTGAGCAATTCCTGGCAGATGCTGCAGTAAGGAACAGGCCAGGTCAGGAATCGGTGGTAGGTTCTGGATGCTTTCAGAAGGAGGTCTGAGTCTGGCGGGAAGTGTGGCGTCTGGGGTGGAGAGGGAGCGGCAGGCAGAAAAGTCCGGGTGAGAAAAAGTTCACTGATGTTCCAGGGCAGACCTGGCTTCTTTCTGGAATGTTCCACAAAGGGCACACCTTTCCTGGTAGCAGTGTGTCCCAGGGAGAAGGCGGGCAGAATTGAAAGTTACCCATAAGAAGTGAGTTACAGACGGGCGGGTGAGATGGTGCCCAAGGATGTCTCTACGACAGGGGCCTTGCTTTCACCAAACGAAACAATTTACCAAATTCTGAAAAGCTGTCCCCTTGGAGGTCATCCTAAATGGGGCCACTGCTGCCACTCCTTTCAAGGAATAGTCTTCAAGGCTAAATAGTCTTTACTTAAATATCGTCACGAGAGACAAATGTTTATTCTTTGAAGTGGATTGACTCAGTGTACGTGGAGTCATCTGGTGCCACTGGTCTGGTGAACAGGGGGTGACTGCATTGGCGGAACTGACCACCGGGGGTACAAAAGGAAGTGGACACCACATCTCTTAGCAGAATCTCTCTGTGACTGTGAACAGGCTGTGACTGCATCCCTTCCATGGGTCCCCAGATAGTCCCGGCACGATGGTGTTCATGGGGAGTCCCTGGAGGTTTCTCAAATGGTCATCTGAAGCCATCAGAGGGGTAACAGCCATCTACAGCGTCATCAGTGGACAGCTTCTCTCTCTGTGCCTTTATCCTCGGAGCTGTGAGGGCTCTGCCCACCACCCCCATGGAGGCTGTTCTTCCCTTCCCTCCCCCGCCACCCCCAGGCTGGCACATCCGGGAACTTACACAGAGGACAGTGGAGTAGAAGAGCAGGGCCAGGGGGGCCAGGAGGTCATAGGTGCCCTTTTCTTGGACCTGTGTGGAGGAGAGGAGGGGGGGCTCACTCATGGGGTGCACAACCCAACACTGCTCTCTTATTTCTTTTCTTTCTTGTAAGTGAAAAGTAATCACAATAAAAGTTAAAAAAAATCCCTCAATATCCTCCTTCCAAACTTAGTCACGGCTAATATTTCAACTTACCGCTCCCTACACCATGTTTCTCTACGTATTTTCCTTTGCAAAGTTGTAATCATTGGGTGTGTATTTTTACACTTCATGTCTTTTACATACAGTATAAGTGTATTTCTGTCTTGCTACATCATCTCTAAGACCACCTTTTTCCCCCTCCTGGTTATACAGTTATCTATTATTTGTGTTGTATATATGTTTTCCAGTTTGTTGTTGATCTTTTAATTTTTGGAGTTTTTAAAAAGTCTTTATTGAATTTGTTATAATATTATTACTTCTGGTTTCTTTTTTATGTTTTGTTTTTTTGGTCACAAGGCATGTGGGATCTTAGGTCACTGATGAGGGATCAAACCAGCATCCCCTGCATTGGAAGGCAAAGTCCTAACCACTAGACTACCAGGGAAGTCACAATTTAATGGATTTTTTTTTTGATGCACATAAATTACAAATGTTAACTTTTTCCTTTATGGATTAAGAGAGTTAAAAAAAAAAACTTTTTTTCCATGTTCTTTGGCCACATCCTGCAACTTGCAGAATCTTAGTTCCCCAGCCAGGGATTGAACCCAGGCAACACTGGGTTCAATGACTGGACCACCAGGGAACTCCCTAAAATTTTACAATGTATTAAATTTTGTTTCTGCTCTTGGGTACTATTCATCATTTTTGTTAGCTGTATAATACTCCTTCTGGTAGATCTCCATAATTTATTCGCTTTGTTTTATACACTTGAAATTATTTCTTGCTATTCTAAGTATTCATGCAATGAAAACTTTTGTGCACACTCCTATAATTTGGATTATCTATCTATGACAGAGTTCAAGAAGTAGAGTCAATGGTTCAAAGACTATAACCATATTTATGATCTTAGAAATATATTTCCAAACTGCTTTCCCAAAGAATTTTGCCATTTATAATATTTTGTATGTATGACAGTACCAGTTTCACCATGCCTTTCCCTGCAAGGGTTATTTCAAAGTTTTTGCAAATTTGCTAGGCAAAAGCTGTGTCGTTACGGTTTTCATTTGCATTTATTTTATTATAACTGAGGCAACATTTTCCATATTGTTTACAAGTTCTATTTCTTCTTTTGTGAGTCATCTCTTTGAGAGAGCTCACCCACTCCATCATAAACACACATATATACACATGATTTGGAATTCTTTGGTTAAAATGCTAGTGGTCTCCCCACTCGCTGTGGAATTCACAGGGGTTGAAGAGGCAGAGAAAGGCATGCCACCTCTGCTGTGGCCGGTGATGTCAACAGGATGAAATTTAGAATTCTCCTTCTCTTTTACCCTGAAGATGCTATGTGTCCAGCACATCTGTTGCTCAGCTGGCCTCTTCTATTGGGTTAGTTAAAAAGTTCACTTGGGATTTTCTGTAAAAACCCACATGAACTTTTTGGTCAACCCAATACAAAACCGTCCCCTATTGCTACACAGTGGTTGTTCCCTTATATTTAGGTTCATAAGATAAGCAGCCTTGAGGTGGTTTAGCCCTTCTAAGCTGGTCTGCTTGTGCCCAGAGAAAGCATCAGGTAAATAGTGGTGTCAGAACTGGCCTTGGGTGTCTTGATGAACCAAGACTTTCTTCTTACAGGTAAAAAACCAGCTGAGAAAGACAGGTGTTTTCTATCGTAGTCATGTATTAAAAAAGAAAGAAGAAAGAAAGAAAGGAAAACTAAAAAGAAAACTCTTATAAAAAAGTCAGTCTCTGTAGGGACTTGTGGCTGCTCTGGAAGCCTAGCCCAAACCAGCTTTAAACCTACTCTTCTTTAAGTCATAAAAGCCTACTCATTGAACTGCTGGGCTTCTCTGGTGGCTCAGTGGTAAAGAATCCGCCTGCAATGCAGGAGACGTGGGTTCACTCCCTGGGTTGGGAAGATCCCCTGGAGGAGGAAATGCAACCCACTCCAGTGTTCTTTCCTGGAGAATCCCCATGGATAGAGGAGCCTGGCGGGCTGCAGTCCATGGGGTTGCAAAGAGGTGGACACGACTGAGCGAGCAACTGAGCATGCACACCCGTCGAACAGTTAAAAGAGGCCTCGGTTTACTTTTCCGATCAGATCAGTTTTCACTTCCATGTTTTTGTTCTCATGGGTCTTTTCAAGGAAAGGAATTTGGCAGAGATTCCTCTCTCCTTTGTAATCTATCCTTTGACATATAAGGAGTGGGTGGGCTAAGTCACTTCAGTCATGTCCAACTCTTTGTGACCCCATGGACTGTAGCCTGCCAGGCTCCTCTGTCCATAGAATTCTCCAGGCAAGAATACTGGAGTGGGTTGCCATTCCCTCCTCCAGGGGATCTTCCTGACCCAGCAATTGAACCCGTGTCTCTTACATCTCCTGCATTGGCAGGCGGGTTCTTTACCACTGAGCTACCAGGGAAGCCCTGTGGGGACCTATTTCTCGACTCTACAAGGCTGAACCCAGTGCCGCCCTTCAAAGCCAGGCTGAGCCCTCACCTCTCGGGTCTTCTGCAAGATCTGCTCCAGGAGAATAAGGAAGTGGCCCGGGTCCCTGCTCACCAGCTCCTGCAGGCTCCAGCAGTTCAGACACAACCCAGCTGGAAAGGGAGGAGAGGCCAGGGGTCAGCTCAGGGTTGGAGAGAATTGGGCATTCCCGGGGCTGCACTGGGGCATTACCTTCTGATGGGAGAGTCTCAGAAAATTCTAGACCAACACACTGGACCCTATCAGGCCCCATCTAGATAATAGTAAGCTTCTTCGCATTGAGACAGGAGGTTCAAGTGACACAGGTGCTGGGATCCCCCTTAAGAGGTCAAGGAACAGGCCACAACTCTGCTCCCTGTCCCTCCAGAGAGGACCAGCCTGCCCACAACCTCTGAGATGCAGGGAAGGGGGACAGGAACAGAGACAGTTGGAGGAACAAGGACAGGTGCCCCACAAGCTCCATCCCAGGACATGAGGCTGAGTCTGTGCCAACCACAGGACCTCCTGGGACTACCGGGCAGTGGAGCCTGGGAAGGGGAAGCACCATTCATTTCTGTTTGAAAAGTGACAGTTAGCACTTTGTTACTCTGTAACTTCCCCAGACTTTTCCTAGTTTGTTAATCTCTGCTTCCCTGAAGTCAGTAAGGGTAAACCCCCAAGTTAAAGAGGTGGTCATGGAGGCCTGTGTGTGTGTGTGAGATACGGGGGTGAGGGCAGTGGGGGCACAAGTGGTCCCCTCGTGTGTCTGAGCTCCTTCCAAAGTCCTGAAGGCCCTGAACACTGCTTTCCTATGGTCATAGGTTTTGGTAACATTTGCCAAAGTTGGATACCTTTGCATTCTTTAACTTAACAATGGCCCCTCAATTCTGTAAACTTAGTCTCCTTAAAACCCGGGTGGGAGGCCAGAAGGAAGAAAACTGCCATTTATTGAGCACCTATTGTGTACCTTTAGTCATGTACGGATGGGAGAGTTGGACCATAAAGAAGGCTAAGCACCGAAGAACTGATGCTTTTGAATTGCGGTGCTGGAGAAGACTCCTGAGAGTCCCTTAGACAACAAGGAGATCAAACCAGTCAATCCTAAAGGAAATCAATCCTGAATATTCATTGGAAGGACTGATGCTGATGCTCCAATACTTTGGCCACCTGATGCTAAGAGCCAACACCCTGGAAAAGATCCTGATGCTGGGAAAGACTGAAGGCAAGAGGAGAAGGGGATCAGCAGAGGATGAGATGGTTAGATAGCATCACTGACTCAATAGACATGAGTTTCAGCAAGCTCCAGGAGATACTGAAGGACAGGAAAGCCTGGTGTGCTGCAGTCCATGGGGTTGCGAAGAGTAGGACACAACTGAGCAACTGAACAACAAAAACTGTACCTATAAGTTGCCAGGCTTTTCATACATCACCTCCATTGAGTCTCCCATCCTCTCCTTAGGAAGGTGGTTCCTGCTATTATTATTCCTGTTTTACAGGCAAGGAAGTTGAGCCCTGAGAGGCTAAGGGACTTGCACAAGTTCCTACAGCCCATGAGAGTCAGCTGTAAGTCAGATCTGCTTAATTCCAAAGGCCAAGGAAAGCCTCTCTGAGAAGGTGATGTGTGAGCTGAGACTTGATGAGAAGGAGCCAGATCTGCAGAGTTCTGAGTGAAAAATCCCAGGCAGCAAGTGCAAAGGTCCTGAGGTAGGAAGGAACCAGGTCTGCTCAAGGCACATGGATATCTATCTCATAGGGTAGTTAGGGAGGCAAGTGAGATAGGGAAAATCTTTAAGAGCATAAGGAGTTATTACAGTTAGACACCAGCCTTGGAGACACAACTGCCCCAGTCTACAGATACCCCTGTTTCTCAGTCCTGGGGATCACGTGACATGGAGAACTCCTACTTTCTGAAGGTCTGCTGAGATTCTCCATTGTTTTATGGGGAAGAGGAGGATGAGGCTCTGGAGAGAACTAGAAACCAGGTAAAATGGGAGAATTCTGGGGAGGGCTGTTCATGGAGTCTCAGCTGCTCTCTTGAAATCAGCAGCTGAGTTTCTAAGCAGACCTTAGGGAGGTAGGCTTCCAGCACCCGAGGAGGATGAAGAAGACAGCATGGGGGAGGGGAGAAACGGCTGCCTCCCAACCCAGGGCAACTCTCCGTCAGGTACCCTGCTGCCGAGCACCTGCCTAGGTGAGGTCCGAGTCACACAGACAGGGTTGGAACCGGAATCTGTTGTCCCCGGGCCTGGCCCAGTGCTCCCTGCAGCCCCTCAATGCGCCTCCTCCTTGGCTCCCTGGGAACCTACCTGACCAGGAGGTGGAGCGGCGGCTGAGGCTGAGCCCATGCAAGCAGCGCTCCAAGGCGTGCTGTATGCGGTCCTCCGTGCATGTTGTGGCCCCTTGCTGCATCCTGTGTCATCGCCTGCATGGGGAACAGATGCTGGTCAGTCTGGAGACCCCCAGGCTCGAGGAGCACATGGCCGAGCAGGGCAGCCAGTGGAGACAATGGGCACTCACAACCCCATGCTGTCAGTTGGCTGCCTCCAGGGCTGGACTGGCCCCTGGCTGTGCTGCTCAGAGACGCAAGACAGGGCCAGCCGACAGCACAGGCTAGGGAAGTGAGGGGTCGGGGGAGGAGGGGAGTAGAGAGGTGCGGGCCCCACAGGCAGGGGTGAGTGTCTCCAAGAGCCCGGGGAGTGCTCAGGACATGGCCATCCCCATTGCATTGCTGGGCAGGAGGACCTCAAAGGAAAAACCAGCATCACTTGGGGGACTTTCTTCTGAATTTCCAGGCTTGAGTCCCCCAGCCCCCAGGGACGGGCAGGCAGGGAGCCTGTTCCTGATGACCACATCGCAGAGATCCCCCTCAGTGTGTCAGGGGCCTCCCGCCTTCACAGGCGCCCCACCCCCACCACACCACACCCTCTGCTCAGGTGCCCAGGCCCCAGGCACCTGGTCCTTTCCTGCCCTCATCTCCACTTTGGCTGTTTTTTCTTTGCTTTCTCTGAGGCTTAGCAAAGTTACCAGTTACTCAAAGACCTTCCTTGGCTTGGTCTTTCAGAGAACCACCTCCTCTCTCCTGCTGAGGAGAGACAGGGGTACTGAGCTCAGGCTGGAGGGCTGCTGAGGAGGAGATCTAAGAAGGAGTTTTAGCACCAGATGGGCAACTGTGCTAAGGGCCACATTCTGAAAGCCTGCAGCAGGGCCAGCTTCACATTGAAGCGTGGGCTCCTGGGTCCCCAGGGAAGCTGTGACAGGTCACCTAGTGCAGGGAACAAGCCTGGTGTTTGGCATCAACAGACTTAGACTCAAATCTCCACTCTAGTATTTGCTAGCCAAGCACTAGGCAATGTCTTTCACTTCTCTGTACCTCAGTTTACTTAGCCATAAAATGGGTATGACAAGGGTACTAAGGCTGTTGGGGAAATTGAATGACAGCCCTCCAGGGCTGTTGGGGAAATTGAATGACAGGGTGGATGCACTGAGCAAGCTTTCAAGACAGGAAAGCTTTCCTGCTACAGTCTTTTCCACGATCCCTCTTTCCTAGGGAATTTCCCTGCATTCACCCCGTCCAGGCTGGCCCCACAGCTGGCCAGTCAGGCCAGGTCACAGAGGGAAGCCGAGGAAGCAGTTTTCCAGCTCTGTGGAACAGGGGATGGACCCGGAAACCACAAGCAGAAGCACAGAGCTCAGAGCTGAGCCATGTAAATGACATGCAAAGACGCAGGACATCCTGGCCTGGACCCAGTGGTCAGCTCACAGAAGCCCAGCAGGCAAATCCTCCCACTTCCCCAGCCGGGGAGGAACAAGACACCAAGGGAAACAGAAGCCCTTTGTGAGCGGCTCAGCATCACCTCACTTTAGCGATGTCTCTGGGATGGTGCGGGGGCGGGCCCCCTGGGAAGCAGTGTGTGTGCGTTCTTTCCTCCAGGGACCCCCAGGCCCTAAGGGTGGCCCCGCGCTAGGGGTCAAGAATTCACCTCCCAATGCGGGAGACGCAAGAGACACGGTTTCAATCTAGGATACTAGGATGAAAAGCTGGGCTGGGGCTATTTTGTTGATTCTTCACCTGGAGGGCCTCCAGCCTGGTGAGGGAAACATAGCAGAAAGAGGCTGAAGACTGGACACTTTGGGGGGAAGCCAGAGGGAGCGTGGGCACTCTGTAGCACAGAGAGGTTAAACAACTCGCCTAAGGTCACACAGCTAGGGGGTGGCAACCCAGACAGTCTGCCTCTGACTGCTCCTTGGCCCAGTCAGATACAGTTACTGGGAGAAAAATAAAACTAACATGTGTTACTACCGCAGCGAGTGTAGACTCAGTTAACTAACATGATCTTGCTTTAGGAGACCTCCATTCCCACCACACGTGTCTATATCAGCTGCCCACCACAGCCCTGCCTCCTTCAGGAAGAGGACCAGGGCCCCCAGAAGCAACAACCTCGGCTGAAACCGAGCGATGATCACGATGGCTCGAGAGGCCCAGGTGTTCTCTAGCTCAGAGTGAAGGCAGAACCTGGTGTGTTCCTGTTCCCTTCGCTCAGTCATGTCTGACTCTTTGTGACCCCATGGACTGTAGCCTGCCAGGCTTCTCTGTCTATGGGATTCTCCAGGCAAGAATACTGGAGTGGGTTGCCATTTCCTCCTCCAGGGGATCTTTCCAACCCGGGATCAAACCTGTGTCTCCTGCAATGGCATGTGAATTCTTTATCACTGAGCCGTCCTGGTGAACTAAATTTAAAGGTCCTTCTGTCCAATCTCTGCTGCAACAGACAAGCTGGCTGCATCAAGAGGCAGGAATGAGTGCTCTCCGGTGTCCCAGCATATCTGATGCAAAGGCAGGATGCAAATGCACATCCTCAGCCGATATCACGTCTGCCGCCGCCCTGTCCTCAGAGCAGTGTCCTGGGGCGGCTGACAGTGGACGGCATGGACGCTGAAGGCTGCTCCCCAGCACCCCATCCAGTGCCACGGGGCCAGGCTTCTCCCCGTCTCTGGGCCCCGAGTGACTTTCCCATCTCCTGGCCTCTATGTCCTTGGCTGCTCATTCGGAGACAATCAAGACCTTATCCTTGGGGCACTGGGCAGCCTCCCTGGCATCCTGAGGCCATCTCGAGCGTCGAGCATGACCCAGCTCTTCACAGAGGCAGGACCTCCCTGAGGCGCTGGGTCCTGGGAGCCGAGGGATGGCAGCCTGGCCTGGCCGGAGATCCTGGCTGCCCCGGGGGGTTAGCCCAGCACACTGCGGTTCGCAGCCCAGCCCTCTGGCATGCTCACTTCCGTCTGATGAGTCAGTCATCAGCCGCCTTTGGTGACTTGTCAGCAGAACTCCAGTGGCTTTGGGGTGGAGATGAAAGGGGAAGAGGGGTACCTCTCCCTCCCAAGGATGATGACTTTTCTCAAAGGCTTGGTGGGCAAGGCCTGGCTTCCCTTGGCATCCCCCTGCCAATCCCCCAGGCCCCAGCCCTGCCGCTTTACTACCAGGAGGTCAAGTTGCGAAATTCTAGCTACTGCCAGGAATGGGAATTGCCCCCCTCTTTTGCCCTCAATGGGGTAGTGTTGAAACACTCAACAATGGGGCCTGCCTCCACCTCCGAGTTCCTCTTCTGAGCCAGTAAGGATGAGTCCTCACTGGGGACCTGAAAAGGACAGTGAGGCCAGTGAGGCCTGGTGGCTCGGGGGTGTGGGGAGCGGGTGCTGGAGGGCAGAGGGAGACTGCCTCTTCTCACGATGAAATGACCCCGCGATGCAAGACAGGAGGCACCTCCCCTCACGGGCAGGGTTGGCCTGGGTCTGGTTTCCTGATGCAGCCCCACATGCGGCCAGGAAGAGAGGTTCTTTTCTTGAGGGATTTAGTGGAAAACAGCAGAACTGCGGAGTCTACATCTCCTAGAGAGGAAAGTATGGGCCACCAGGCTCTGGCAACACCCCAAACTGCTTCCTTTGCATTCTGGAATATTCCAGGCCCACGTTTTGAAGACTTAGTCCCATAGGTGGACACACGAGAAACACCAAGGCCTGTGGTGATGGGCTGACCCCACTGCTTTGGCCCTGGGTCACCCCTCCCTCTTCCCCTTCCTACGGTCCTCTGAGGCTTCATCTCCCTTCTGTGTCACCAGTCTCCTCCTCACATCTCTTCATAAGGCAGAATCTCTTCTTTGAAATAATTTGTAAAAATTTCATTTCCAATACAGGAAGGATATACCAGAAACCAGAGACAGGGGTGAGATGGAAGGGGTAAGGGAATGAGATGGGGGGGGGTAAGGAGGAGTAGCTCTTCTCTGGGGAGACCTTCATATATGGCTTCAACTCTTGGAACCATAGCAATATTTTACATATCCCGAATGAAATAAATAGAGGATCTCCCTGTTGGTCCAGTGGCTAAGACTCTGCGCTCCTAGTGCGGGGGGCCCAGGTCTGACCCCTGGTCAGGGAACTAGATCCCACATGCTGCAACTAAGACTCGGTGCAGCCAAATACATAAATAAATTTTAAAAATTTAAAAAATTAAATAAATCAACCAGGATCTGGGGCGGCACGGGGGGAAAAAGTAGGAACCAAACGACAAATTACCTTAACCGTACTATTAAATGATTAGCAGAACCACACTGTAAGGAATGGGGAATACAGAAACTAACCTGAGTAACTGGAAAATAGTACTTCCACTGCATACTGTAAGGCTAAAGACAAAAAGAACCATATACGAATACTGCATTCTAGTTACTAAACTTGCTTCTTATAGAGATGTGGGTTATAAATCCTGAAACTCCTTCATGTGTATGTTGGGTGTGTATATGCTCAGTCGTGTCTGACTCTGTGTGACCCCATGGACTGTAGCCCACTGCTCTGTCCATGGAATTTCCCAAGCAGCAATACTGGAGGGGGTTGCTGTTTCCTTCTCCAGGGGATATGCCCGACCCAGGGGTTAAACCTGTGTCTCTTGCATTCCTGCACTGCAGGCAGATTCTTTACTACTAGCGCCTGTATGCTAGGACTGAACAAATTAGCAAACAGATCACAGATAATGAGAGCCAGTTTCTTACTGTTGGAGAAAGAAGTTACAGAAAAGGAAAGGGATAAGTCTAGAATGAACCACCTTCTGGTGTTGGACTAGAATTGGAGAAATCAGTATCAATTCATGGTTTTTAATGTCTACTCAGATAGATACATATCTGTTCACTTGCTCAGTCATGTCTGACTCTTTGCGACCCCATGGACTGCAGCATGCCAAGCTTCTCTGTCCTTTACCATCTCCTGGAGCTTGCTCAAACTCATGTCCATTGAGTCAGTGATGCCATCCAACTGTCTCGTCCTCTGTCATCCCCTTCTCCTCCTACCCTCAATCTTTCCCAGCATCAGGGTCTTTTCCAATGAGTCGGCTCTTCACATCAGGTGGCCAAAGTATTGGAGCAACAAAAACAGATGGATACATGTAGAAGTGAAAAAACCATTTGTGTGGACTATGAATTAATATGTGTACCTATATTTTCTTTCAGGATTTGAAATAGCTCAACTGGAATTCCATCACCTCTACTAGCTTTGTTCGTAGTGCTGCTTTCTAAGGCCCACTTGACTTCACATTCCAGGATGTCTGGCTCTAGGTGAGTGATCATATCATTGTGATTGCCTGGTTCATGAAGATCTTTTTTGTATAGTTCTTCTGTGTATTCTTGCCACCTCTTCTTAATATCTTCAGCTTCTGTTAGGTCCATACCATTTCTGTCCTTTACTGAGCCCATCTTTGCATGAAATGTTCCCTTGGTATCTATAATTTTCTTGAAGAGATCTCTAGTCTTTCCCATTCTGTTGTTTTCCTCTATTTCTTTGCATTGATCACTGAGGAAGGCTTTCTTATCTCTCCTTCCTATTCTTTGAAACTCTGAATTCAAATGGGAATATCTTTCCTTTTCTCCAAAGATGAGCGCCAAAGAATTGATGCTTTTGAACTGTGGTGTTGGAGAAAACTCTTGAGAGTCCCTTGGACTGCAAGGAGATCCAACCAGTCCATCCTAAAGGAGATCAGTCCTGGGTGTTCATTGGAAGGACTGATGTTGAAGCTGAAACTCCAATACTTTGGCCACCTCATGCGAAGAGTTGACTCATTGGAAAAGACCCTGATGCTGGGAAGGATTGGGGGCAGGAGGAGAAGGGAATGACAGAGGATGAGATGGCTGGAAGGCATCACCGACTCGATGGACATGAGTTTGGGTAAACTCCAGGAGTTGGTGATGGACAGGGAGGCCTGGCATGCTGCGATTCATGGGGTCGAAAAGAGTCAGACACGATCGAGTGACTGAACTGAACTGATATTTTCTAGCTCTGTTGAGACAGCCTAGAAACAATGACTTCCCAGTAATGATAAGCACCCCAGCATTCAGACCTTGGTTTCTAAATATCATTTTCCAATCAAAGGAACCAAGGCTTCCTAGACAAACAGCTGATTTTAGGATTGGGGCAGGAAATACAGAAGATAAATCTGGAGGCTTGGTACATCTTGTAAAACCAGAAAAGAAGTCAATATTTAGAAAAAGATGCGTGCATGCTCAGTTGTATCTGACTCTTTGTGACTCCATGGACTGCAGCCTGCCAGGCTCCTCTCTCCATGGGATTCTCTAGGCAAGAATACTGGAGTGGGTTGCCATTTCCCACTCCAGGGGATCTTCCTGACCCCGGGATTGAACTTGAATCTCCTGCGGCTCCTGCATTGGCAGGCAGATTTTTTACCACTGAGCCATTGATGGGGAATGTTAAAAGGCATAGGAGCCAACTTAAAGGAGCTTCCAATGGTCAAAGCTAGGACAGTCTGAACAACTGAATAATTAAAGTGTTGGATAATAATTCACAGGATGAAGTAAATACCCATGAGTCTACACTAATGTCATAAATTATAAAGTAAAAAAAATCAATAAATGGAAGAGAAAGTACAGGTCTTCTTCACAAAAGAATTCCAGTTAATAAATGTGACAGGAATGAGAGAAATACAAAATGACCATTAGACCAACACCATGGTACTAATTATTACAGGCAAGATCAACCAACAGATGCTAAAATCTATGAGTGAAAATCTGAGAGAAAACAAGATATGTGCATAGTCTTTTGAGTATTTTCCCCAATAAACTGGTCAATTACAAGAAAAAATAAAGTCACAGTGGAGAAATCCATCCCTGCTTTAACTTTATGACTAAATTTAATATCACCAATAATAACACACGTCAACGTCACGTATCCTCCCATATTCTGATTAGAGTCACTAAAAGAGACACAACATCACTTCTGTGGGATTCTCGCCAAAAATTCCCAACCACACAAACCAAATCATGAGTAACCATTCAAAACCAAATGGAGGGACTTCCCTGGCAGTCCAGTGGTTAAGGGTCTGCACTTCCAAGGCAGGGGGCACAGGTTTGAGCCCTGACTGGGGTAGTAAGAACTCACACACCTCACCGTGTGGCCAAAACAAACAAACACAACGAAAGAACAGAATGCAGACAAATTCTATAAAATAACTCACGGAAGAGTCAAGGCCATAAAATATAAGGCAAGACTTAGTAACTGTCACAGATTGGAGGAGACTAAGGAAATGCAAAAACTAAATGTGATGTGGGATCCTGGACTAGATTCTGGAACTGAAAGGGGATGTTAGGGGACATTGGCTAGAATTCAAGTAAGGATTCGGATCATTATCATCTCCTGGTTTGGATAATTGCACCACGTCATATAAACCGCTAACATTAAGGGAAGCTTGGTGAAGAGTATCTTGCTGCTGTTGTTTATTCGCTAAATCATGTCTGACTCTTTGTGACCCCATGGACTGTAGCCCGCCAGGCTCCTCTGTCCATGAGATTTCCCAGGCAAGAATACTGGAGTGGGTTGCCATTTCCTTCTCCAGGGGACCTTCCTGACCCAGGGATCAAACCCATGTCTCCTGCTTGGCAGGAGGATTCTTTACCACTGAGCCATCTGGGAAGCCCTGGTGAAGGGTATACCTGGGTCTATACAACCCTTTAATAGTTACATAGGCTTTACATACCCTTTATATATCTTTCCAAGTGGTTATCCAAAGCTTCACTGCCCTTCATGAACTTGATTAGATTTAATGAACAGTCACAGGTCCTAATTACTTGTGGGTGGACCAATGCAGAACTGGCTGCCTCAAAATCCCCTAACCTCATGTTCCTAAACTGGAGTTGAGAATCTCTGGGGTTTTTAGAGGGTCTCTGAGGGCTTTCTGGAAGAATGCTTAAACCATATTTTCATTTTGCTGGCAATTAGGAAAAATTAGTATTTAATAGTTAATATAATGCTGAAGCTGAAGTGCCAATACTTTGACCACCTGATGCAAAGAGCTGATTCATGGAAAAGACCCTGATGTTGGGAAAGATTGAGGGCAGGAGGAAAGGGGGGTCGGCCGAGGATGAGACAGTTAGATAGCATCACCGACTCAGTGGGTGTGAATTTGAGCAAATTCTAGGAGATAGTGGAGAACAAAGGAGCCTGGTGTGCTGCAGTCTGTGGGGTCATAAAGAGTCAGACAATACTTAGCAACTGAACAACATTAATATATTCTGGAATATCTTGATAACACTATGATCAAATGTTACCATAAAATGTTGATGCATTTGTTTCTATCATCAATTTGGTGTCCCCTAAAAGGACAGTGTTGTTAGTGTCTGGGAGAGCTCAAGGTTGTGTATAACGGGTTAATAAATGAAAAATATTTAGAACAGTGCCTGGTACATAATAAACATTCAATAAAGGTGATCAATTAGCTATCAGGGTGCTTTCTCAGTATACACATTTCAACTCCAGGTGGCTTTGAGATCAGGCTAAGAAAACACTCCCTGGATGACTCTGATGTACAGTAACATTTTCTATTTTACAAATACACTCATACCACATCCCCACCACACACATGCATCATACACCAGATCATGAGACTAGAAAGGCACCTTAGAGACCATCTAGTGCAACTCTCCCATTCTACAGACAGGAAAATGGGGGCTCTGAGCAATGAAGGACTTGCTCAGATTAGAGAGTGGCAAATCTCATATGATCCAGCAATCCCTCTCATGGGCATATATCCAGACAAAACTATAATTTGAAAAGATGCATGTACCCCTATGTTCATAGCAGAGCTGTTCACAACAGCCAAGACGTGAAAACAACCTAAATGTCCATCTACAGATGAATGGATAAAGAAGATGTACTCAGTCATAAAAAAGAATGAAATCATGCCACTTTCAGTAACATGGATGGAACTATAGATTATCATATAAGTGAAGAAAGTCAGAAAGAGAAAGACAAATAAATGCCATATGGTATCTCACTTATATGTGGACTCTAAACTATGACACAAATGAACTTATCAATGAAACAGACTCACAGATATAGACAATAGATTTGTGGTTGTCAAACGAAAGTGGAGTAGGGGAGGGATGGATTGGGAGTTTGGGATCAGCAGATGCAAACTATTATATAGAGAATAGATAAACAAGAAGGTCCTACCGTAGAGCACAGGGAACTATATTCAACATTCTGTGATAAGCCATAATGGAAAGGAGTATAAAAAACAAAAATTTCGGTCCTGGGTGTTCATTGGAAGGACTGATGTTGAAGCTGAAACTCCAATACTTTGGCCACCCGATGCGAAGAGCTGACTCATTGGAAAAGACCCTGATGCTGGGAAAGGTTGAGGGCAGGAGGAGAAGGGGAAGACAGAGGATGAGATGGCTGGAAGGCATCACCGACTCGATGGACGTGGGTTTGGGTGGACTCTGGGAGTTGGTGATGGACAGGGAGGCCTGGCGTGCTGCAGTCCATGGGATCACAAAGAGTCGGACACGACTGAGCAACTGAACTGAACTGAACTGAACTGATGTGTATATATATAACTGAATCATTTTGCTGTTCAGCAGAAACTAACATAACATTGTAAATCAACTATTCATCAATAATTTTTTTAAAGAAGAAAGTGGTCAATCTATAACTAGAATTTGAGTCCAGAACCCCAGGACAGTCATGCAAACCTCCGGATTAAGTGAGAATCAGACAGTATTGTCCGGCAGTGAGTGACCTCTGCTCCTGTCCTCAAGGTTAATTTTAGAATTCTTTTTCAAATTTATCCCATAGTTTTTGGGCTGTGTAGATACTCAACTACTTTATGAGTCAATTTTGCAAATTTAGATTCTCTGAAGGTATCATTCATCTTAGTCAGATTTTAAAATTTCTTAGCAAGGATCTAGATCTAGGATTCCTACATACTTTAAAAAATTATTTTTGAATCTTGCGATTTTAGCTCCTCTCTTAATCTGAATGTTGTAATATTGTTTTCTCTTAAAATAGGGATCCAGATTTGTGTTAAAAATATTCACACAATATCACAATTCCTGAAATAATTATTTTTGAAATTTATAGTAAACATAATAACTACAATAATTATAGTTTTTTTTTTCCTGAACAGTGGCTTTAAGTTCGGTTTATTTCATTGCTTGCTGTTTTGTTTTGCACCATGCCATCCCTATCTACGAGTTCTTTATTTTAATTCATTTGTTGCTCAGCCAGGGTATTTCGAGTAACTCCAGGAAGAGTGTGTGGGTGAGGAACTTTCTGAGGCTGTATGTGTCATGTGTCATTCATGGAGGCTTACTATGAATTACAGCTTTGCCAATTATAGAACTGGCATAATTTATAGTTTGTCACCCTCAAAATGTTTATAGAAAGCCAAAATAATGAAATGAAAAATGGCTACCACAAATAAGAGAATCAGATAAGGTGGCTGGATACAAATTAAAGTAGAAGTTAATATCATTCAGACATACAAAAAACAGAAATGGTGTTGGAAAGAGACCCACATACACAGCAACAAAAAGAATAAGAGAAAATAGGCTTTTAAAATCTGCAGGAATTCAGTGAAGTAAAACTTTTGAGGAGCACAAAGGAAGGCAAATAAACAGAAATGCATAACCTTTCGGTAGATGGGAAAATTCAGTGTCACAAAGAATTAATTCAAAATGAATCAGAGAATGAAACGTAAAGAGTTTAAACTGCAAAACTGGGAAGAAAACAGGAGGAACACTTCATCACATTAGCTTTGTCGATGAGTTCTTGGAAAAGACACCAAAGCACAGGAAACAAAGGGGAAAAACAGATAAACTTGACTACATTAAAATTTAAAACTCTTACATCAAAGGATAAAAATCAAGCATGTAAAAAAGGCAGCCTACGGAGAGGGAGAGGATATTTGCAAATCGTATGTCTAACAAGGAGGTGATATCCAAAATATACAAAGAACTCCTGCAACTCAACACAACAAAAAACCCAATTAAAAATGGTCAAAGGCCTCAAATAAACATTTCTCCAAAGATACACAATTGGCCAATAAGCACATGAAAAGATGCTCAACATCACTAATCCCTGTGCCCTCTCCGAATCATTAGGGAAATCCACATCAAAACCACAATGAGGTACCACTACACACCCATTAGCATGGTCATTATGAAAAACAAAAATAAGTGTTAGTGAGGATGTGGAGCAATTGGAACCCTTGTGCACTGCTGGTGGGAAAGCAAAATGGGGCAGCCACTATAGAAAATGGCATCCTGATTCCTCACAAAATTAAAAATAGAATTACCAAATGATCCAGCAATTCCACTTCTTGCCATATACCCAAAAGAACTGAAAGCAGAGACCAGAACATATTATTGTACATCCATGTTCACTGAAGCAGTATTCACAACAGCCAAATGTAGAAGCCATCCATGTGTCCACGGACAGATGAATGGATATCAGATGTGGTCCACACATACAATGGGATAGTATTCAGCCTTAAAAAGGAAGGAAGCTCTGTCACGTGCTCCATCACGGATGAGTCTTGAGGACATCACGCCAAGTGAAGTAAACCAGTATCACAAAAAAACAAACCCTGTATGGTTCCACTTCTGTGAGGCTCTAGAGTAGTCAAATTCGCAGAGACAGAAGGTTCAATGGTGGTTTACAGGTGTTCGGGGAGAGGGCACGGGACGGGGGTTATTTAATGGGTATAGAGTTTTAGTTTTACAAGATGAAAAGAGTTCTGTAGGTCAGTTGCACAGCAATGCGAAAAAACACTATGAAACCGTACACTTAAAAATAGTTACAGTGGTAAAGTTCAAGTCATAAGTATTTCACTGCAATTTTTAAAAAGTGAGAAAAAAAGAAGAATTAATCGACATTTTTGGATATTACATAGGAACATCAATTGTCTATCAGTTTCAGCCTAGAGAACAGGAGAGAAGGAAAGAGGACAGACTGCCTACCACGGAGCGGCTGTTCCATTCAGGTCCCCGGCTGGGTACTTCCCTGTGACTGTCTAGTTTAATGATTACAGTCACCCCACGGCATACTCACAGTTATGTACAATTCCTGCAGTTCAGAGAGGGTGAGCCGTTTACTTGGACGAATTCCCGTGGTTATCGTTCTTATAGCCTGAGCTGTAAGCACAGCCCACCTTGGCCGTACTCCAGAGCCCACGCCATCGCCTACACCGTGTTCCCAGGAAGTTATCTCTACTGTGTTCTAGACACCCAAAGGGCTGGGTACATGGTTTCACCTCGGTGTTATCATCTGAGGCTTCCCTGGAAGCCATCTTGCACAAAAATTGCCTAAATCCTCATTGTCAGTGATTCATTCTCCCTGGGTTAGGGTGGTGGCTCACTTCCTCTGTCCTCGCTTATTTTTCAAGAATGTAAGATTCCTGGAGGGACATTTAGCCAACAAATGGGTCTGTGACACCAGTGACGGTGGACAGTGGGCAGCAGAACGGCCCACCGGGAGAAGGAGGACGTGTGAAAAGGTAGGTGGTGGTGGTGTGGGAGGGCAGGGGGTGGATGAAGGGGAAGTGTGCAAAAAGGGGAGAATGGCCAAGAGGGCAGAGATAAGCCTTTGTCTACTTCCCACCTTCGCTCACACTCATCTTTACCAAGGAAAGGGCACAAGGATTCCCAGGATGACCAAGTTGTGGTTCAGACCAAGAAGAGATGGGATGAGGAATGGAGGAGGGAAGAAGAAAGATGCTAACAGGTTGCAGCACTGACTCCATGACAGATACTGTGCTTAGGGCGTGAAGCCTTGAGCTCATTTACTCTGAATAACCTCATAAAACTATGAACATATAAGGAGGAGGCAAATGCAGTCCCTGGTAGCTAAATGACCTTCCCAAGATCATACAACTGCAAGCAGTTCAGGCAGAATTTGAACCCAGGTCTACCTGACTCCCTTCTACCCAAGTAATCATCTGAAAGAATATTGAAAGACAGTAAGATGCATCATATTGCCTTTGTATGTAATAATTATAACAGCAGCTAATGCTAACTGAGGGCTTACTATGTGCCAGGCACTGTCTAGGTGCTTTCAATGAATTAATTCACTGAATCCATATGAGGTAGACACACTCTTTCCCCCATTTTCCCATTTTACAGATGAGGAGACTGAGGCACAGAGCTTTCTCTCCCTGGTAAGTGAGGCTTGTCTTTTCTTGGCATGATCTAGGCAATTCAGCTTCTCTGTATACATAAAGGAGGTGGAGATGGGCAAACAGAAATTATTGCCAAGATGGGGAACCAGAGACAGACTATAAGAATGTACCAAGGCATAGACTCCAGGCAGCAACCAAATTCTATGGATTCCTCGGCTAACCCATGGGCACCTGGCCTTGGAGACTGTTTAATCCTGGGTGCGTGCTAAGTTGCTTCAGTTTGTGTCCGACTCTTTGTGACTCCATTGACTGTAGCCTGCTAGGCTTCTCTGTCCATGAGATTCTCCACACAAAAACACTGAAGTGGGCTGCCATGCCCTCCCGCCATGCCCCCTTCCCAACCCAGGGATCAAACCCGCATCTCATTACATCTCCTGCTAATGCAGGTGGGTTCTTTACCACTAGCACCATGTGGGAAGCCCCTGTTTAATCCTGCCGCCTTTCAAATTCAGAGCCTGTCTTGTTTGCCAGCAAATGCTCACGGAGTAATAAAACAGCAAATGAATGCAAATGTAGAAACTCCAGAAAGGCCAATTACACATATACTGGCAGATTTCTGATTTTTTTTGGATGTGGAAAAAGATTGTGGTTGTGACAAATTGCATTCATTACAGCTGCTCACTTTCTGCAAAACCATTTCCAGTTTGTAAAACAGACACAAATATTTCATAGTTTTGGGCAGAAAAGATTTTATGGAACACTGAGACCTCCAGATGCTCTGCCATTGGAATAAATTTGAGACAGATTGTCTAATTCATTATCTCATCCCTTGAACATCTTTTCTTCCCTCTCAGAATGAAGACCACTTACCACCAATCTTCTCTCCGTTAATCACCAGCAGGTGATTGCTCTCAGTCACCAGCATGCTCATCTTCTTCAGCCTCCTTTTTATGCTCTTTCAACTTTTGACCAATTATATATGAAAAATCTCTCTCCTTCTTTCTCTCTCTATCCCATGCATAAATGGTGGTGGTGGTTTAGTTGCTAAGTTGTGTCCGACTCTTACGACCCCATGGACTGAGCCCGCCAGGGTTCTCCGTGCAAAGGACTTTCCAGGCAAGAAGACTGGAGTGGGTTGCCATTTCCTTTTCCAGGGGATCTTCCCAACCCAGGGATCGAACCTAGGTCTCCTGCATTAGCAGGCGGATTCTTTACTGACCGAGCTACCAGAATATGATTTGTTAGTTCTGGCCAGACTATCATGAGGTACTCCAACCCCTCCCCAACCATAGGTGGTGTCTGAGAAAGCCAAGTAGGGAGCCAGGTCTTGTATCCACACTGGTAGTAATAAGCCCCCTCCACCTTCATTTCTCAGTGGAGACCACTGGGAAGCCTGGATTTCCAGCCCCCACCAGACAGTAAGAGCGCCTCCTCCCACTCTGTGGTGGTGTCAGAGGAAGCCTAGTGAAGGAGTCAGGGCATTCACTACTACCCAGTGGGAATGAGGTCATTTCCTCCACCCCAGGTATCAATGTGCTCAGTCACTTCAGTTGTGTCCAACTCTTTGGGACCCCATGGACTGTAGCCTGCCAGGCTCCTCTGATTCTCCAGGGAAGAATACTAGAGTGGGTTTGCCATGCTCTTCTCCAGGGGATCTTCCCGATCCAGGGATCGAACCCGTGTCTCTTAGGTCTCCTGCATTGGTGGGTAGGTTCTTTACCACTAGCGCCACCTGGGAAGCATATTTGGTATCAGTGGAGCAGTAATGATGCACCCTTGCCCCTCCCAGCAAGGCAGGTATCAGTGGAGGCCTATTTGTGAAGCCAGAATCCCCACTCCACCCATTGGAGAAGGAAATGGCAACCCACTCCAGTTTTCTTGCCTAGAGAATCCTGTGGACAGAGGAGCTTGGTGGGCTGCTGTCCACAGGGTCGCAGAGAGTCGGACATGACTGAAGCGACTTAGCACGCATGCATGCGTTGGAGAAGGAAATGGCAACCCACTCCAGTATTCTTGCCTGGAGAATCCCAGGGACAGAGGAGCCTGCTGCCATCTATGGGGTCGCACAGAGTAGGACACGACTGAAGCGACTTAGCAGCAGCAGCCAGTGGTAACACGGGCACACCTCCTCAATGTCAATGGAAGCTAAGCATGGAACCTGGATTTATACCCTCACCTGGCAGTAAAAAGGTGGTTCCTTCACCCCATCCCCCGGCCCTGCCCCACTTTCCCTTTCAGGAACATGTTGGAGAGAAAGTCAACATAGCAGATGTTTAAATAAGATTCAGCACCTTATAACTCTTATAACAAAATACCCCAAATGTCCAGATTGCGATAGAAAGTAACTAGTCACATCAAGAATAAGGGAGATCTTAAAATGAATAAGAAAAGGCAATCAGTAGATGCCAACCCCAAAATGACTGACATTAAAAATATCTGAAAAAGATTTTAAAGCAATCATCATTTAAAATGCTTCCATGAATGATTATAAACACATGAAAACTAGAAGTCTCAGCAAAGAAATATAAGAGGTAAATTAAGTACCAAATGGAACTGAAAATATATAATAACTGAAATAAAAAAAGCTCAGTGATGAGTTCAACATCAGATTGGAGGGGACAAAGGAAAGAACCGATGAACTTGAATACAGAACAATAACATTATCTGATCTGAAAGACAGCGAGAAAATCAAATGAAAAATAGACAGAACCTCAAGGAAATGTGGCTATACAAACAGACCTAACATTCTTATCATCTGAGTCCCAGTGGTAGAGGACAGAGCTAAAAAATACGCCAAGAAATAATGGCTGAAAACTTGGCAAATTTGGCAAAATACATAAAACAACAGATTCAAAAAATTGTGTGAATCCCAAACAAAACAGAGCCAAGAAATACACACCAAGACCCAACACAATCAAACTTTGAAAAACTAAAGAGAAAAGAAAAATCTTAAAAGCAGCAAGAGAGGAACAACATCTTCTCTGAAAAGAAAAATAATTCAGAAGACAGTGGATTTCTGGGCTTCCCTGGCGGCTCAGTGGTAAAGAATCTGCCTGCCAATGCAGGAGACATGGGTTCAATCCCCGGTCCAGGAAAAGCCCGCATGCCACAGAGCAACTAAGCCTGTGCACCACAACTACTGAAGCTGGGCACCACAAATAAAGAGAATCTGTGTCTCGCAACAAAAGATTCCACATGATGCAACTAAGACCCTACACAGCCAAATAAATGAATGAATGAGTACTAAATAATTAAATAAAAACTCTTTATTTAAAAAATATAGAGAAATCATAATAGCCTTAAACTGAAAACAACCAGATCCACCAGTAAGAGAATGGATAAACCAATTATTTGATATATTTATATAATCCATTACTACTTGGTGATGGAAGGAATTAAAAAGAGCAAATTACGAATGTGTGTAACAACATGGATGAATAACAAAAATGTGTTGTGCAAATAATCTGGACACACACAAAACAGATATTCTACGGTTCCATTTAAGTTTTAGAACAGGCAAAAATAATCTGTAGTGAAATAAATCAAAATAGTAATTGTCCCTGGAAGGCATAAGGAGAGATGACCAGGAATGGGCATGAGAGAACTTTCTGGGATGATGGGAATATTCTGTATTGTGATAGGAGTACAGGTTACATGGGTGTACATATTTTCTGTAACCCATCAAACTGTACAATAAAACGTGTGCATTTCACTATATGTAAACCAAACCCGAGGGACTTCTCTGGTGGTCCAGTGGCTTAATTCTCTGAGCTCCCAATGCAGGGGCCCTGGGTTCCAGCCCTGGTCAGGGAATTAGATCCCACATGCTGCAACAAAGAGCTCGAATGCCACAACTAAAGATCTCGCATGCTGAAACAGAGATCAAAGATCCCGTGTGCCGGCACAACCAAATAAATAAATAAATAACATTTTTTCAAAAGTACCTCAATAAAAATATTTTAAGACTCACACAATATATAAGTGTCTAGAATAAATCTTGAAAGCTTTCTTAGCCTGACCAGCTACCTGCACCCTACTTTTCCTTTTCAAAGATACACACTCTCCGCTCAGGGTGGCCTGTTATCCTTCCAGTCTGGTTGATGCATTTACACGCCTATACAACATACCCTTCCCCCACGCATTTTTTTCTTACACTCACAGGATCAGAGCAGAGATGTTCTATGCAGAATTGTCTCCGACAAAGCATATCTGACTATCATTCCCTCCCTGCTGCTTAAGCTTTCGAATGGTTTTCTGTTGCCTTAGGGCAAAGTTCAACCCCCAACTCTGCTTACAAGCCCCAGAGGGGTCTGGGCCCTTCCTCCAGGGCCAGTCTCACACCCCCATCTTCCTTCTCCCTTAGAGGCTTCTTCCTGCCTGTGTTCCCTCCGCTCAAAACATTTCCACCATCTTCCCTGCTTTTGATGTGGCTTTTTTTTTTTTTTTAACTGTACCTACCCCCAAACCTGAGATTCCTTTCTTTTTTAACTGAAGTCTATTGACTTACCATGTTATGTTAGCTGCAGGTACACAGCAAAGTGACTCAGTTATACATATATATGCGTCTATTCTTGTTCAGATTCTTTTCCATTGCAACGTGGCTCTTAACAGACATTCTTCTGTCTCCCTTTTACAAGGTCGCTTTGCCTCTAGACTCTCAGGCGGTTTGGGTGCCCATCCCCTCCCCGTCTGCTTCCCCATCATCTGTGCTTCCTCCGACAGTGGCCCATCCATCATGCACACGGTTCTAACCCCAGCTCCTGGTGCAAGACCGGGGTGGAGTCTCCTGGGACAGTTGGATGAGTGTGCAAGACACCCAAAGCCCCGCCCCAAATATGTAACCCTGAGGCTGTGACCCTACGAGCCACCCTAGACACCCGGGATATTCCTCAGGCCTGGAGGGGAAATCACACCTCTTGTAACTTCTCAATGAGTCAGTCCTGGGAGGGAGGTGTGGATTGAGTCATACCGGCCACCCACGAGGCGGGGCAGGTTGCCTAGAAGACCTGTTTCCTCCTGTATTTCCTCTAACAGACGCTAAAGGGAGAGATTCGGGTCAGAACCCAGGCTTTCCAGGAGCTGTTCCTAAGGCCACAGGTTACTAACACAGGGCCGTGTTTGATATTACGCTGCTATTGATATCTTTCTTTCTGGACATGGTTCCCTCCCGGGGCTCTGTCCCCACACTAATAAGGTAACCCCCTTGGGGAAGGTTTGCAGCAGGAAAGCGTAAAAACTTCGAGCTACTGGACAGTTCCTGGCAGGAGGAGTGGGGCTCAGAGCTGGATTTCAGTTGAAGATCAAGAAATGGTAAAAAAAAAAAAAAAAAAAAAAAAGAGGGGATATATGTACACCTGGAGATCCAACCAGTCAATCCTAAAGGAAATCAGTCCTGAATATTCACTGGAAGGACTGATGCTGAGGCTGAAGCTCCAATACTTTGGCTACCTTATGCGAAGAACTGATTCATTGGAAAAGACCCTGATGCTGGGAAAGATTGAAGGCAGGAGAAGGGGACGACAGAGGACAAGATGGTTGGATGGCATCACCAACTTGATGGACATGAGTCTGAGCAAGCTCCAGGAGTTGGTGATGGACAGGGAAGACTGGTGTGCTGCAGTCCATGGGGTCGCAAAGAGTTGGACACAACTGAGTGAATGAACTGAACTGATATGTACACCTATAGCTGATTCACTGTGCTGTAGAGCAGAAAGTAACGCAACATTGTAAAGCAACTATATTCCAATAAAATTTTTTTTAATGTTTTTTTTCTTTCTATAAACTTTAACTTTCTTAGAGGAGTTTGAAGTTTACGGGAAAATTGAACAGAAAGTAGAGACTTCACATACATCCCCCCGTCACCCTTCCCCATCTCTCCCCAGGGTTTCCCCTATTATTAATATCTCCCATTAGCGCAGTATATTTGTTACAACTGATGAACCTGTATCAATCCAACAGTATTATAATAACTAAAGTCCACAGGTTACATTAGGGTTCACTCTTGGTGTAGTACATTCTACAATTTTGCCAAACACAAAAGGTCATGTATCCACCATTACAGTATCACACAGAATAGTTTCATTGCCCTAGAAATCCCCAGCTCTCATCCTTCCCCTCCCTCCACCCCCTGGCAACCACTAATCTTTTTCCTGTCTCTAGAGTTTTGCCTTTTCCAGAATGTCATGCAGTTGGCCTTTTACATTATGTTGACTTTTCAGACAGGCTTCTTTTACATAGCAACATGCATTTGAGTTTTCTGCATGTCTTTTCATGGCTTCATAGCTCATTTCTTTCTATTTCTTTTCACTTTCTTTCATTTCTTTCTATTACTAAAAAGATATTCCATTCTATGAACGTTCCCTGGTTTGTCCATATATGCACCCGCCAAAGGACATCTTGCCAATTTTTGGCAATCAGAATAAAGCTGTTATAAACATTTATGTGCAAGTCTGTGTGTGGACGTAAGTTTTCACTCATTTGAGTAAATATCTAGAAGCACAATGGCAAGACTTATCTTTCTTTCTAAGAAACTGCCAAACTGTCTTTCAAAGTAGCTGTGCCATTCTGCATTCCTACCAGAAATGATTCAGAGTTCCTATTGTTCCACATCCTTACCAGCATTTAGTGGTATCAGTTTTTTTTTTTTTTTTTAGCCATTCTAATAGGTATGTACTTGTATCTCCTTGTTGTTTTAACTTCCAATCCCCTAATGATATATGAAAAGAAAAAGTGAAAGTGTTAGTCGCTCAGTCGTCTCCAACTCTGCGATCCCATAGACTGTAGCCCACCAGGCTCCTCTGTCCATGGAATTCTCCAGGCAAGAATACTGGAGTGGGTAGTCATTCCCTTCTCCAGGGGATGGAACTCAGGTGTCCTGCATTGCAGGCAGTTTCTTTACCGTCTGAGTCACCTGGGAAGCCCCAATGATATATGATGTTGAGCATTTTTTTATATGCTTATTTGGCATCTGTTTATCTTCTTGTGAAGAGTTGAGATCTTTTGCCTACTTTTCAATTGGGCTGTTTATTTTCTTATTGTTGAGTTTCAAGAATTCTTTGTATATTTTAGATATAAGTCCTTTATCAGATAAACGTTTTGCAAATACTTTCTCCCGGTCTGTGGCTAGTCTCTTCATTCTCTTAACAGTGTCTTTCACACAGCAGAAGGTTTTAATTTTCAAGAAGTACAGCTCATCAAATTTTTCTTTCATGTATCATGCTTTTGGTATTGCATTTTGCCTTTAGATTTATGATCCATTTTGAGTTAATTTTTTTGAAAGGTTTAAGGTATGTATATGGGCTTTCCCAGTGGCTCAGTAGTAAAGAATCCGCCTGCCAAAGCAGGAGACAGCAGTTCAATCCCTGCATCAGGAAGATCCCCTGGAGAAGGAACTAGCAACCCACTCCAGTATTCTTGCCTGGAAAATCCCATGGACAGAGGAGCCTGGTGGGCAACAGTCCATGGGGTTGCAGGAGTCAGACATGACTGAGTGACTATACAACAACAAGGTACATATACAGATTATTTTTCTTTTTTTGTATGTGGATGTCCAATTGTTCCAGCACCATTTGTTTTAAAACTATCCTTTCTCCATTGAATTGCCTTTGTTCCTTTGTCAGAATTCAGTTGATTATATTTTAGGCTCTCTATTCTGTTTCATTGATCTGTCTGCCTGTTCTTTCACCTGTATATGCTGGTTTGTTTGTTTGTTTTACACTACCTTTCCATATAAACTTTAGAATCAGTAATTTTTTCGAATTTTGATGGGGATGGCATTAAATCTATAGATTAAGTTGGGAAGAACTGGCATATTGAGTCTGCCTATCCATGAACATGGATTATCTTTCTGTTTATTTAGATCTTCCTTTACTTCATTCATCAGACTTTTGTAGTTTTCCTCATGTAGATCTTGTGCAAATTTTTTGGTGCTAAATGTAAACAGCATTCTATTTTTAGTTTCAAATTCTAATAGCTCATTGCTGGCACATAGGAAAACAATAGATTTCTTTGGATAAATCTTGTATCCTGTAACTTTCCCACAATAGCTTATTAGTTCCAAGAGTTTGTTAATTCTTTGGGATTTTCTGCATAGACAATCATGTCACATGTAAACAAAGTTTTATTTCTTTCTTCCCAATCTGTGTAGCTTTTATTTCCTTTTTTGTCTTACTGAATTAGCTATGACGTTTAGTACAATGTGAATAGAAAGAATAAGAGGGGACAGCCTTAACCTCATTCCTAATATTAGGGAGAGAATTAGCTTTCCACTTTTAAGTATGATGTTAGATGTAGAGTTTTTGTAAATATTCTCTACCTAGTTGAGAATGATGCCCCCTCTATTCTTAGTTTGCTAAGAGAACTGATTGTGAACGGATGTTAGATTTTGTTGAGTACTTTTTCTGTATCTATTGATAATCATATGATTTTTCTTCTTTAGCCTATTGATGTAATGGATTACATTAACTGATTTTCACACGTTGAACCAGCCTGCATACCAGGAATAAATTCCACTGAGTCACAGTATATAATTTACATAACATAAAATTCATCATTTTAAAGGGCATACTTCAGTGGTTTTCAGTATATTCACCATGTCGTACATCCATCAACACGATCTAAATATAGAAAATTTTCAACATCGCAAAAAGAAACCGCATATCTATTAGCAATTACTCCCCATTCTCTGCTCCCCCCATCATCTGACAACCAGTCATCCACTCTCTGTTTCTATGAACTTCCTTATTCTGAATTCTAGACATTTCATAGAAATGTAATCATACAGTATGTGGTCCTTATTTTTGACCGTGCTGTGTAGTATGTGGGATCCCAGTTCCCCAACTAAGGATCAAACCTGTGCCCTCTGCATTGGAAGCACAGAATCTTAACCATTGGACCACCAGGGAAGTCCCCAGTATGTGCTCTTTGGCATCTGACTTTTTTCACTTAGCATGTTTTCTAGGTGCATCTATGTTGTAGCATGTAAGAGTACTTATTTCTTTTCATGACTGAAAAATATTCCATTGCAAGGATGTACCATGGTTATTTCTTAAATACTTCAGTTTAGGGACCAAGATTCATACTGGATACCTGGGGACTACCTGCTCCCAGTCCAGAGCAAAAGAAAAAGATGAGAGGCATTAGCCAGGTGTACAGTTTTCCCTTCTGTATGAGAGATAATAAGAAGTGAACTTAGCTTAGAGAATCCTGCTTGAGTCTTGTGGGCTTGAATCAACCACTGCCACTGTCCCCAGCTACTACCCATCATGCTTCCCACTGCCTGCCTGGCATTTGAATGTAAAACAGTCCTTCAAGGTAGACTTTCTTCTACGTCCATTTACAATAAGGGAACTATGACCCTGAGAGATAAAGCGACTTTCTCAGGGTCCACAGCAAGGATGCCAAATCACGTCTGCCAAACGCCAAAGCCCTCCTTAGCTGTCAGGTAACACCTAGAATTTTTTTTTATGATTTTTTTGATGTGGACCATTTTTAAAGTCTTTTGTTGAATTTATTACAATATTGCTTCTGTTTTATATTTTTTGTGGGTTTTGTTTTTTTTGTCCACCAGGCGTATGGGATCTTAGCTCCCTGCTCAGGGATCAAATGCACAGTTCCTGCATTGGAAGGTGAGGTCTTAACCACTGGATGGCCAGGGAAGCCCCAACACCTAGAATTTTTTACCTAAATGCTCTGATAGTGGGACTCCTTAACTGTGTTACACCCTAGAGCCATTTGGCAATTTGCAGAGGTCTATAGACATCCCCATTCACAATAATGTTTTAAACACACAAAATAAAATACATGGGGCTGCAAAGGAAATTAACTACATGGAAATATAATTATCAATTGTTTTCAGCAATCAGACTTCTAGTAATCAGACAGGGTTATATTTGTTCTTCTCATTACACATTAAATAACAAGATCCAACAGTGGGTCAAATCATTAGTATCACTTTGAAGCAGTAAAAGGCATAAACGATGCTTACAGTACCTATAAGAACTGCAAAGTGATACGAAAACATCTGGATTTCTACTGGTGACCAAGTCACGGGTGCTACTAATATGACTCTAGTTTGCTGCCTACATTCATCACGGCAGGAAACACTCAACTTCAGTTAGAGGCAGGTGACAATAAGGATGTCTCATCTTTCTCATCCCAATTCACAGACCCCTGGATAAGAGTCTCTGCTCCCCAGTGGCTATGGGACCAGGGGGAATGGGAATGTGGGCAAGAGAGGAGGGAGGGGGAGGGGAGGACCTCCCTTCCCCCAAGGAATCAGCTGTATCCCCTGGATGTTCAGGAGTCCTTGTGTGAGGAGGGGTCAGGTTCCTGTCCACTGTCCTTCCTGAGCTCCAGAATTCCTTAAAACTGCTTCTCTTCTGGGAAGCTCCCTAAATAGTCTTTCAGTTTCTCAGACTGGTTCCCACCTTAGTCTCTGTCTTACCATTCTTATCTCTCTCTGGACAGTTTAATGCCTTTTCAAACAACACCCCTGAGAGGTTTGGGGAGTTTCTCATCTCTCATATCACACTTCTCATATGACTTCAGAAGGGCAGCCCCCGGAGAAGGGGAGGCCCCACTGCAGGCATGGTGTAAAGGCGCTGGGTGAGAACACAGGGCAAAGACCAGCAATGGTAAGGGGGCCCTCCCAGGGCAGAGAGGTCTCATCTCAACGGGCTGCCTGCAGAGTGGAGGACAGTGGTCCAGTTACATAACCTTTCTGGACCTCAGTTTCTTCAACCATAAAATAGGAGACCAGCTTCTCCATCATGGTACCTTATGGGGTAAAGGAAGGGACAGCAAGAAGGCTCAAGTACACCTTCAAACCAAGAACCAGGCATGCTCAGAGCTCACCTCTGCCAAGATGAGGCCCAGAAAAAAAATTCACCAAGGGACACTGGGAAGCAGTAGCGCTTTCTGGTGCTTTACCCATCACTCAATGTACAAACTGGGTTTCCCAGGTGGCACTAGTGGTAAAGAACCCGCCTACCAATGCAGGAGACATAAGAGATATCCAGTTCAATCCCTGGATCGGGAAGATCCCCTGGAGAAGGTCATAGCAACCTACTCCAGTATTCTTGCCTGGGGAATCCCATGGACAAAGAAGCCTGGCCGGCTGCAGTCCACGGGGTCAAAAAGAGTTGGACACAACTGAAGCAACTTTGCATGCAAGCTCAAGTACAAAATGACCACAGCCCCTGCCCCTGCATTTCTGAGACACAGTCAGGGAGGGGATGACCTGGGGAAGAGCTGGACCCAGGCCTCCTCATCCCCTCCCTATTCCTCCTGTTTAATCAAGGCATCCAACCTGGGGGCCCTGGAGAGGCCCCTCCCAGCCTCTGTGTCTCAATAGATAAAGTGACTTCTGAGGACCCCTCCAGCCCCAGTCTGACCCATGGGGATGAAGGACTTCCTGTCCCAGCCATATTGCCTCCCAGTGTCAGCAGGAGGACAGCTGCCCCAGCAGGTCCTCGTGGGCAGAGCCCACTCTGCTTCCTGTCTAACCACCACGATAAAGCTGGGGGACGGGGTAGGAGCAGAAGGGCAGGTGCAGGGAAGCCAGACTGCCCAGAAGCACGTGCCTGAAGTTACAACATCACCGAGATGCGGCACCTGTGTCCGTGGTTCCCTAGACCCACCTCCTCCCTCCAACAGTGATTGAGGGTGGGGGGAGGCGGCACAGGCAAGAGAGAGGGAGAAAGAGGATGCACTGAACTGGGGCAGGGGGGAGGAAGGTCAAGGGGGAGGCTTGAAAGGCTGGGTGGAGCAGAAATACCCTTAAAACGTCCTGAGACTGAGACGGATGAAGGCGGCTCGAAAACAAAAACAAAAAAGGCAAAATGTACACCGGCAGCCCCAGTGTTTCCTGTTTTTCTAACAAATCACCAGTGACTTCCAAGAAAAGCGAGCTGTGCTACACTCGGCCCTGGGCACAGCCGCAGAATTTGCACATCTGGCCTGTGCTTCGAGAGCAGTCCTGGGCACAGGATGTGGCAGAGCCGCCCCAGAGATCTGCAGCCAGAGGATGCTAGAGGCGGGACGCTGCCTGGGAGACAGGGAAGCAGGAGGTCCAAGGGGCTGAGAGGACCCTTTCGGAGGATGCACGTGGATGGGCTGTGCCATGCTCGTCTGAATTCCTGAGTCTGGTCAGAAGCATGTGAGGGCTACAGGGAGCAGACAACCGAAGAACCCCAGGCCACCATCCCTCACTCACCCTGCAGAGGTCCCACTGAGCCCTGCCAGCAAACCTCCCCTCCCTCACTCTCCCACAGTCAGGGCTGGGTAGGAGCTGTGGATGGAGGGAGGGAGACAGAACTGCGCCAGCCTGCATCTGCCCTCAGGTTTTATTCCTACTTGGCTGCTATCCCAGCGGGTAGACCCGATCAGGTCGACAACATTCACACATATAAACTATTTGAAAGTAAGTTGCAGGGCTTCCCTGGTGGTCCAGTGGTGTTAAGAATTCACTTGCCAATGCAAGGGACACTGGTTCGATCCCTGGGCCGTGGAGCAACTAAGCCCATGTGCCACAAATACTGAAGCCCACACGCCCTAAAGCCTGTGCTCTGCAAAAAGAGAAGCCGCTGCAATGAAAAGCCCATGTACTGCAACTAGAGAGTAGCCCCGGGTCTCTGCAATTAGAGAACACTGACGTGCAGCAACTAAGACTCAGCACAGTCAAAAATAAATAGATCTTAAAAAAAAAAGTAAGTTTCAGGTTGTAACATCATGACAAGTCACTCCTCAACATTAGATTGAACCATATTAAATAGGAACAAATATCAACATGATCATACGGCTCAATCTATTGTCCATCGGCAGATGAATGGATAAGAAAGTTGTGGTACATATACACAATGGAATATTACTCAGCTATTAAAAAGAATGCATTTGAATCAGTTTTAATGAGGTGGATGAAACTGGGGCCTATTATACAGAGTGAAATAAGTCAGAAAGAAAAACACCAATATGGTATATTAATGCATACGTATGGAATTTAGAAAGATAGTAATGATGACCCTATATGCAAGACAGCAAAAGAGACACAAATATAAAGAACAGACTTTTGGACTCTGTGGGAGAAGGTGAAGGTGGGATGATTTGAGAGAATAGCATTGAAACATGTATATGGTTCAATCTAATATTTTACCATGCATCCCTTAAGGACAAGGACATTCTCTGGCCTGACACCATTATCATACTGAGCAAAAGAATGATGTTACACAATGCCATCTGCTATGCCCCAGGGGTGTGTATACACTTGCAGAGCATCTGCTCCATGCCTGACTGCCCACCAGCCCTGCATCTTGGGGAACCACCTCCATCCTGTGGCCAAGCATTGGGAGGAGGGGGTGCCACTGGTTATAGCAACCTTCTTACCCTGGGAGCTGATGCTGGACAGGGTACAAAGCAGACATCTGAAAATCCACCACAGCCCAGTGACAACATAAAATGAGAATTCCTCCCCAGGGAAATAGAAGACAAGTCTTAAGGCTTATTTCCCAAAGACGGTCATGGCACCTCCCATCCTATGGCTTCTTCTACAATGCAGCCCTGACACTTCCCCAAACAAGAGATGGAATCTAATTTCCTCCCCTTAAACCTGGGTGGTGGACTTCCCTGCTGTGTGTGTGCATGCGTGCTGAGTCACTTCAGTCGTGTCTGACTCTTTGTGATCCCATGGACTGTAGCCTGCCAGGTCCCTCTGCCCATTGGATTCTCCAGGCAAGAATACTGGAGTCAGTTGTCATGCCCTCCTACAGGGGATCTTCCCGACCCAGGTATTGAACCACATCTTTTATGTCTCCTGCATTGGCAGGCGGGTTCTTTACCACTAGCGCCACCTGTGAAGTCCTCTTCCTTGGTGGTCCAGTGGCTAATATTCTGTGCTCCCAACGCAGGTGGCTTGGGTTTGATCCCTGGTCAGGGAACTAGGTCCCACATGCCGCAACTAAGAGTTCACATGCTGCAACTTAAGATCCTGAAACTTTAGTGTGCCGAAACTAAGATCCAGCACAGCCAAACAAACACATATTAAAAAATAAAAAACCAAAACCTGGATGGGCTTGTGGCCACTTCAACTGATAGATGACAGTGGAGGTGAAGGGAAGCAATGAAGCTGATGCAGCTACTGCCTCATTTACTAGAAGACTTGCTCCTGGAGCTCTGAGTCATGGAGTAAGAAATCTGACTACCCATTTGGAGGTCGCCATTTTGTGAGGAAGCCCAAGCCACATGGGGAGGCCACTTGCAGGCACTTATGACTTGTAATTCCAGTCTTCAGCTGTTCCGGTCTTACCAGCTGAAGCCTCAGACATCACCGAACACAGACAAGCCATTCCCAATATGCCCAGCCCAAACTCCTGGTCCACAGAATCCATGAGCATATTAATATTAAAATGGTCAGCCTCAGGTTTCCCTGGTGGTCCAGTGGCTAAGAATCCACCTTGCAAGGCAGGGGACATCTCGATTGCTGGTCTGGTAAGATCCCACATGCCATAGGCTAAGCCTGTATACCACAATTACTGAAGCCATGCACCCTAGAGCCTGTGCTCCGCAACAAGAAAAGCCACTGCAATGAGAAGCCCACACACGGCAACTAGAGAAAGCCTATGTGCAGCAACAAAGACCCAGGGCAGACATACATAATTATTTTTTAAAAAATGGTTAACATCTTCCACCACTACATTTTGGGGTGTTTGTTACAAGCAATAGGGCCTCCCCAGTGGCTCAGCAGTAAAGAATCCACCTGCAATGCAGGAGATTTGCAGAATACTTGGGTTCTATCTCTGGGTTGGAAAGATCTCCTGGAGGAGGAAATGGCAACCCACTCCAGTATTCTTGCCTGGGAAAACTCGTGGACAGAGGAGCCTGGAAGGCAGGTGGGCATGGGGTCACAAAAGACTTGGACATAACTTAGTGACTAAGCATGTTTGCACATTACAAACAATAGTATCTGGAACATATGTATCTGGCATAGGCCCCACACCCTGGCAGAGACCAGGCCACATGACCAGAAGGCACTGGACTATGTGTTCAGAAGAGCCCAGCTGGAACAACTAGAAAGAACGCTACTCAGACATGGGTGCCATCTGCCAGGTGGCTCAGACAATCACAGCAATTCAGAGGTGCAAGGGCCCATAGTGGTGTTCAACCTAAACTCACTTACTCAAATAAAAACTCCTCTTATGGAGTGCAGATGACCACAGGATATTGGGATGACCAAAAAGTTCGTTCAGGTTTTTCCATCATATCTTACAGAAAACTCAAACCAACTTGTCAACCCAATGCTTTGCTGGATGCTATGGTAGATACAAACATCACTGATACATTGCCCTTGCTGATGCCAGCATGGAGGTGGCCACATTCTGTGGACCAGAATGACCAGGGAAACTTGCCAGGCACACACCAGCCTCAGGACCTCAACACCTGCTATTCCCTCTGCCTGGAATGCTCTGCTCCAAGATATCTGGTTGGCTTATTCTCACTCCTCCTGGTCTTTATGGTATGGCCTTAATTCGGACTTCTGGTAAACCCCACCTCTAGTACCTGATGCTTCATTTTTCCACCTCTCTTATCACCACCTGACACACTATTCATGCTACTTAGTATATAAATAATAAACCACAATGGGCTTATTGTCTGTTTCTCTCCTCCAGCCCCATTAGAATGTCGCTCCATGAGGACTATGAAGAGTGCCCGGCACATATTTGCTGAGTCAATGAACGAGTAACAAATGAGTAAGTGAATGACCAAGAGGTCTGAAGAAAGGTAACAGAAGAGAGAAGCATGTGGGATCACACACATCTAGCCTGACTGAGACAAGGATGCTGCCTTCCTTGTATGAATCACAGAACTGGGTCACCACAAGGCCAAGGATGGCCAAGGGCATCACTTGGACAGAGGTTGGAAGCCTCCTTGGGTTAAAACCAGACCATTTGAGAAAGCCTTGTTCCTCTGATGATCTCATCTCTTGGAAGGGCAAGGAAACAGTGAGGAAAAATACTAGTGTGTCTTGTGTCTTTAATTCTGACCAAGAATAACGCGAGGTTTGTAAAATAGGAGCGAGAGGGAAACACAGGGGAAATGGTCACATCATCTCAAAGTGTGGACTAATCCTAGCAGGAAATGCTGGACAGTCAGACCCACATCTTAGACTTTAAGGAAGCAGACTCCTAAGAGGCCAGGAACCCGAGAGAACTGATTAGCAGGGAAAGAAAATTCTGAAAATTAAATTGGAGGCAAGTCATAGAGTTTCACGAAAGAGAAGAGGGGGATGTCAGGGGCCAGAATGACCTCTTGGGGTGCATAAAACAGGGAAGCGAGGTCCCCAGGTAAGATGGAACACTGAGGATCGAGAGTGAGGTCACAAAAGGGAGGCTGGAGAAAAAACACAGAAGACATTAAGAAGGGCCTGGAGAGTTATGTTCAGAGCCTAAATCCAAAGAGATTAGCCTGGCCATTCAGGACAGATTAGGGCATAGTTACAGATGCTGGAGAGAAAACGGAACTGCTCCATGGCTAGTTCCTCCATCGTTTTTCTCAAGGAGAACAGTTATCCTACCAGAAAAGATGGATCAAAGACGGCTTGTTCAGTCAACAGCAAGCATGTATTGAGTGTCTATTATTTGAGAGTCTTACTAGACACTGAGAGGGGGGAGGGGTTCCAGAAATCTCAAGGAGTTCACGATCAGAGGAGAAGATGGGGTCCAAAGATCACCAGGCAAGCTGGTAGGACCACCACCAAGAAAAAAAATTATTAAAAAAGACAGGATAACTTGATAGAAAAATGGGCAAAAGACTTGAATAGATCCTTCCCTCAAAGAGGATCTCCAAGTAGTTAGTAAACATGCCAAGGTGCTCAATTTCATCAGTCACCAGAGAAATGCAAATTCAGACCATGATGTGATGCCACCAGATACCCACCTGAATGGCTGAAACAAACAAGATGGGAGAACGCTTCAGGGTGTGAAGCACCTGACCCCTCATGACTGCAGGTGGGGTGTGAACTGGTCCAGCCACTTTCCAAATGGAAAACCATTTAGCACTACCCACCACAGCACAACCTGCACCTGCCGCATAACGTGGCAATTCCACCCCTCAGGTACATGCTCAGAAGATATGCACCAGAAAGTTCTGAGAGGCACCATTCAAAATAACCTCCAAGTAGACCCTTGGAGGGTAGGGCATCTCCGTTTAGGTTTATAAGAGACAAGGTGCGGTGGAGAAGGGACAGGGTCAATTAGCAAAGCTTCTCCAAGAAGGTAATCCCAGTGGTTAAGACTCCAAGTTTCCACTGCAGGGGGGCTCAGGTTCAATCCCCAGTTGAGGAACTAAGATCCTGCCTGCCGCAGAGCATGGCCAAAAAATAAAAATTTTTAAAAAAATTTTTAAAAAGAAGGTAACTTCCGAGATAAGTCTATAGGAAGACCTGCCTTGGGATTCAGGCACGGGGTGGGGAAATGGACAGAATCAAGAGGTATAGACAGCTTGGTTCCTGCAGGGAATGCCCAGGCATTCAGAACTAGGGGAGAGTAAAGGATGATACAGGTATGGAGAGATAAAGATACCCAGGCTGGGTGGCAGACTGCGAATGGCCTTAAATGTCAAGCCAAGTGCTTAAGGGTTTAGTCCAGTGCCACGTGGAACTATGGCCAAATTTTCAATGGGTGAATGTCCCTTGGAATTCAGATGACCTTGGAATTTAGATGATCACACCAGCAAGGGGATAAAGGGGAGCCTGAGAGGAGACGGGTCTGCCGACACAAAGGGCTCTAAAGTCAAAAGCCACTGCTTAAAATGAGTTGAGGATGGCAGATGAGTATAAATACCTCTCAGAGTCATAAAGAAACTTGAGGTTGTGAAAGGGAACTGCTACTGATACTCTTTGAAGGATCAGAGAAAATGAAAGATGTACGAGAGAAGGACAGGATGAGATAGAGAAAGGCAGGACAGATGCAAGAAAAGGCTGTCCCAGTTTTGGAGAACTTAACCAAAAGTAGATTCTTGGAAACTACAGTCTCAGAGTCTGCCAGCCCCCATGACATCATTCTCTATAAGCTGTTAAGAGGCAGATTGTGAACAACATTCAGGGAAGGAACCAGGGACCACCAGGAGCAAGAATGGATTCACTAAGGGGGTGACTCAAGAAAATGCACAAAAACAGCCTATCTGAATTTTAGCAAGTCCTGCTATAAGCTCATGACGGTGCAAAAAAAAGTGAGCACAATAATCACAAGATAAATGGACTCACCTCTGGCTTAAGAACCTCACCCAAGAGAGCCAAGGGTCTTCATCTGGGGGGTCACCTCTCCTAAAATGCCAGAGAACTCTGCTTTTGGTCCTTTATAGCAGTGGTCCCCAGCCTTTTCGGCTCCAGGGACAATTTTTCCATGGACCAGGAGTGTGTGAAGGGGGGATGGTTTCAGGATGATTCAAGTGCATTACATTTACTGTGTGCTTTATTTCTATTACATCAGTTCCACCTCAGATCATCAGCCATTAGATCCCAGAGGTTGGGGACCCCTGCTTTACAGCATGTCATGGTAAAAACTGTGGTAAATATAAACAACATAAAAGTTACCGTTTTAACCATTTTAAACTATACAGCTGAATGGCATTTAGTACATTCACGTTACTGTGAGACCACCAGCACCATCACCTCCAGAACTTTTTCATCTTCCCAAACTGAAATTCTTTCCCACTGAACAATAGTTCCCCACTCCACTCTTTCCCAGCCCCTGATAATCACCATTCTACTTTCCGTCTCTATGAGTTTGACTACACTATGAACCTCACAGAGGTTGAATCAGACAATATTGTCTTTTTCTGATGGGTTTCTTTCACTTAGCATACAGTTCTCAAGGTTCATCCATATTATAACATACATCAGAATTTCATTCCTTTTTGAGGCTAAGTACTATTCCATTGTATGTACAGATCTCATTTTGTTTAGTCCATCTGTAGACACACATTTGTGTGGATTCCATCTTTTAGAATAGTATGCCATTTTCTTATTAATGGTTTTCAATAAGGCTTAGAAGGTAGGCTATTATACCATGGAAGGGATAAAGAACTTTTATATAAAATTGAAGATTCAGAAAGATCTCAAACTAGTAAAGTTCAAATGTGGATGAGACTCATAACTGTCTTTCCATATCCATTCTCCCTTCTTCTATAGCAATGTAATTTTTTAAAAATTTAGATTATATTTCCCAGATTCTCTTGTAGCTAATTGTGGCCATTTGACTACATTCTGGCCAATGGAATATAAGTAGATGTTGATAAGTACAATTTCCAAACCATGCTTTTAAAAGGGATAGGTGTGCCTCCTTCTTCTTCCTCTTTTTTCCTCTTGCTAGCTGGAATGCAAACCCAATGGCAATTGCTAGAGCAGCCATCATGCACCATGAGATGAAAGCTACATGTTGAGGAAGACAAAGCAACAAGATAGAAGGAATGTAGGTGATCTATGAAGTTGTTGTGTAAAGACTGGACCACTTATGCTCAGACTTTTACATGAAGGAGAAATAAAGCTCTATCATGTTTAAGCCACTATCATTTTACGTCTCTCTGAAATAACAAAGAAACCAATATACTAACTAATAGTTCAGTCACTACCAAGTTATCTAAGAAGAACAATTGTATTTGTTTGTCCATTACTGTGTCATTTAGATACAGCTGGTGGGATTTTCCCCAAATTTGTAGGCCATGTTGTAAGGTCTGATCTTAAATAGAGACCACACGACGTACCCAAAATTCCCTTATAAAGGGACACATCATAAAAGCTGAAGTCATCCTCCTGAGAAACAGCACCTATTTCCCATACAGTGTGCCTACCTCTGTGTATCTCACTCCAGGGGGAGCAGCAGTAATTGAGTTATTTAAAGGTCAGACATCCTTCAGAGCAAATTGGCTTAACTAGCTAGTACTGAAGCAACTCAAGTTGAGAGGGTACTGTTTTGGTAAATGATTAGAGATAATCTCTTATTGGTGATAAGAAGGTATCCTGAAAATAAAGTATAGGTGTTACAAAACTCTTCCTCCCTAGACAAGATAAAACAGTTCAGTGAAAAGTTACGTCCTCCAAACAAAACTATGGAGATAGTACAAAGATCAGTGATTTCTGGGTTGGGGGGAGGGGAGAAGACTAGACACAGCACAGAGAAATTTTAGGGCATTGACAATACTCTGTATGGGGGCGTCCCTGGTTGCTCAGCTGGTAAAGAACCTACCTGCTATCATGCAGGAGATTTAAGAGATGTGGGTTCGATCCCAGGGTCGGGAGGATCCCCTGGAGAAGAAAATGGCAACCTGTTCCAGTATTCTTGCCTGGGAAATCCCATGGACAGAGGAGCCTGGTGGGCTACAGTCCTTGGGGTCACAGTCACACATGACTGAGCGCACATGCACACATGCAATACTCTGTATGATATTATAATAATAGATATACGTCATTACATTCATAAAATTCATAGAATGTAAAATATCAAGAGTGAAACCAAAGGTAAACAATGGCCTTTGGGTGATTACGACGTGCCAATGTAAGTGTATCCGATATGGCTGGGATGGGGGAAAGGGTGGGAGTGGGGATAGGAACTTGAGATTGACATGTACATACTACTATATTTAAAACAGCCAACCAAGATCTACCATATAGCATGGAGAGCTTGGCTCTATATTCTGTAATAAGCTGAATGGGAAAACAATTTGAAAAAGAACGGATACTTGTATGGGTATTACTAAATCACCTTGCTGTATACCTGTAACTAACAAATCATTGTTAATCAATTATACTCTAAAATGATAAGATGGAAAAAAAAAAAGGAAGGAAAAAAAAGAAAAAAAACTATACTCCAATATAGAATATTGAGTATATTCCATAATGTCTTGAGTATATTCCATAATGTTCCAATATTCCACAATGTGTTATGAAAAAACCCAAATGAATCTTTTGGCCAACCCAATAAAATTTTTTTAAATGTACATTCGTCCTTGGTGTAAAAAAGTATGTGCCCGTCTGGTGAGTGATGCTGATGATGTGCAGAGCAGGGGGTAATATGACAAATCTCTTTACCTTCCTCTCAGTTTTGTTGTAACCTTAAGCTTGCTCTAAAAAATTTAAGCCTTTAATTAACAATAATAATAACGTTCCCACCTCCAACTACTGAGTAGGTCTTAGGAGCAAGCAGTCAATGGGAAGTAATCTCATCTTGGAAAATGCTGGGTGGGTAGGGGGAAAAGGAAAACCGGACTCTCTGGGAGGACTGTGCCCTGGACTCAACCATGATGCCAGCCCAATCCTTCAACATTTCCTCCACAAGAGCCTTGAAGGGAACCCAGGAGAGTCGAGGCTTGGTGCAAGAAGGGGCATTCTCAGCCGCTACATCCATCACAGGGAGGACGCGGGACCATGACAGCACCTAGAGGGAATGGGAAACTGGTGGCATCTCCTGTCTCCATTGCACCCAGTACTCTGGCCAGTATTGAGGCTTCCTTCTCTCAGTTCCCGCAGGGCCCCGCCATCTAGTTTTTCTAGCCGACTCGGGTGCCTCCTAGAACGACCTCCTCTCCCGACGCCCAAACTTTACTTCCCATGCCTTGGACCTGAGCTCCGCAGCCTCCCTCGTTCGGAAATATGTTGTTTTTCTTGATGCCACACAAAGCTCGTCCTCGCTCAACACGACCTCTCACCTCCCTTCTCAGCCCCACCCCTCAGGCCGACCTCTGTCACTTTCAAGGAGGAGGTTTGAGTATCAGATTCTAAGAGGGCTGTGCGCGCTTGTTTTTCTTCCTTCGCGCTTTACCGTAAACCTCCCTACACAGACCAGTATTATCGCACTGGGATGCGCAGGCCGAGGTGTTGCCGGCGCGGGTGTCCCTAGCACCTCTGCCCTGCTGGGGTGCAGCTTCTGTTTTGCATCTTCTCTCTACTGGGTTTGGAGAAAGCAGTCACCAGAGAAAACAACCTCAGGGCGTCAGAAGTCACGTGATGGGGTGAACACCATCTTTGGATCGCCTGCTCACTAGAGAGAGAACACGGGGTCCCCCTGTCCCCAGGCCCAAGAGAGCACGAGGCACGTTCCCAGACCTTTCCAGGGGTTCATGTCGGAACCCAGAGACGGGGGCCCTGGACACAAGCCCCTTTCTTGTGGGTGCCTTGGCGGTGGTTCCAGGCTGGTGGGGGGAGGGGGCAGCTTCAGCCCCCTCTGCCCATCTGTCTGGTGGGTGAGGAGAGGGGCGTCACTTGCCATGTTGAATGAACTCGTAAGCACAACTGGAAGCTTCTGTCTCCTGGGGAGGCCTTTCCGCTACTCTCTCCTTCCCCCAGAAAGCCTTCTTCTTCTTTTTTTAAAGAAATTTTGATTTTTTTGGCTGTGCTGGGTCTTCGTTTCTGGGCAGGGTCTTTCTCTAGTTGGGGAGAACAGGGGCTACTCTTCATTGCAGTGGCTTCTCTTCTTGCAGAGCACAGGCTCTAGGCGCACAGGCTCAGTAGTTGTGGCACACAGGCTTAGTTGCTCCATGGCATGTGCAATCTTCCCAGACCAGGGATCCAACCTGTTTCCCCTACATTGACAGGCAGATTCTTAACCACTGGATCACCAGAGAAGTCCCAGAAAGCCTTTCCTCTCCAAAGCAGTAAAGAAAAAGAGAACCTTGTCCTTGTTTACCTTGCTTGGGCGTGACCAAGGGAATTTCTTTTCCCTCTAAAGGGTTCCACGTTAGACTAGCTGGGCTGCATTTATGAACAATGCTTTAGAAGTTGTAAAGGGCGATGTGCAAATTAATTATCAGTCACATTTAATTTTCTCCCGGTTCAAAAACCTGAGTTAGTTCCATGTTGTCCTTGGCTTCCTCGAGGGTCAGCATGGCCAGACACCCCACCTTGGGATGTCTGAAGAATCCCAAGAAATCCTCCAAGCATTTCTTTGCCCCAGTGCGCCTGAAGACACAGCTCCTGATTGCCCCACAGTCAGCCTGGTAGGCGGGACAGGAAGCCCCTCTGCCTTGTAAACACCCGTGTTGCAAACAGACACTTCCCCAGGCTCCTCTAAGGCGGGGTCCCCAGCTGGGAGTGGCTTGTTTGGGCTTACCTGGGGTGCCCAGCTGCTGTCTTGAATCTGAATAACTTGGAGGGTGGAACAGTTTCCCAAGGATCAGGGGCTTAGCAGCTGGAGTTTACCAGGGGCTTAACACGTCTGAACCCCACCTCCCCACCCGTCCCCTCCACCAGCCTGTCTTGCCCATACTGGAGTGCAAAGACCCAGGACTTTGCCTCTTTGAAAGCGAAAAGTGTTAGTCACTCAGTCATGTCTGACCCTTTGTGAGTCCATGTACTGCAGGCCGCCAGGCTCCTCTGTCCATGGAATTCTCCCGGCAGAATACCAGAGTGGGTTGCCATTCTCTTCTCCAGGGGATTTTTCCAACCCAGGGATTGAACCCAGGTCTCCTGCATTGCAGGCAGATTCTTTATCGTCTGAGCCACCAGGGAAAACCAAAAGGGTACCCTTACCTCAGGTGGGACCAACAGAATCCAGGGAGATGCCTGAGAATGCATTCTCAGAGGTTGACTGAATCCCACAAAACACTCAGATGCCTGATCATCAGCCACCGGGGCTGACCCAGACTTCCTGTGTGCTGGGTGCTCCACCAGGCAAACATTCGTTCGCCGAACGTGAACTGAGCACCGCCAGACGCTGGCCACTCAGCGGGGAGTTGGCGCTGTACAAGATGGTTGGGAAGTTTTCCTCACCGGGAGGGAGAAGGGAGAAATAAGAATAGCCATCAGGTCTTGGGGAGGAAACCAGGTCAAGCCATCCGGCTGGAGGAGAGAGTGTGGATTCACGGGGAAGATTCAAAAAGCAAGACTCAGCTTTGAAACTCCAAACACAAGACCGTGGACTTTGGACTTTCCCTAGGAGGCAGGTGGCACCAAAGGCTTCTGAGCATGGTGACAAAAAGAGTTTCATTAGAAGAATCTCCTGGGGGAAGCAAGGAGGAGAGCAGGGTCCAGAAGGCCCATGAGCAGGCCTAGGATGCTGGTGACGAAAGCTGAGTTGGGTGACAGGGAGGACTATGGGGAAGTGAAAAGAAGTGAGAACCAAAGGAAGCGCCATCAAAGCTGGCTGGAGAGTGGGGGACAGGAAGAGGGAGGGAGCACTCAGAGGTGACTGCAACGTCTCCACTCCAGACCAGGAGTCTGGTTTCACTAGAGATCCCCAAATGGGGAAGTCTGGAGAGGAAGCCTGAGACGTGGACGAAGAGCTGGGTTCCAGACTTGTGTTAACATCGAAATGGTAAAATCCAACCATGGGCTTGGAGATGAGGGTCTGGGTGAGGGAGCTAAGTATGACCTGGGATAGCAAGAAGAGGAGCGTGCAGAGGAATGCCAGGAGGTGCATATGGTGAGGAAGAGGCTCTAGGTCAGGGTGCGTGTGTGTGCTCAGTTGCTCAGTTGTGTCTGACTCTGCGACCCCATGGACTGTAGCCCTCCAGTCTCCTCTGTCCATGGGATTTCCCAGGCAGGAACACTGGAGTGGGATGCCATTTCCTTCTTCAGGGGATCTTCCTGATCCAGGGATCGAAATTGCATCTCCTGCATCTCCCACATTGGCAGATGGATTCTTTACCACTGAGCCACCTGGGAAGCCCTCTAGCAAGGGGTGCTGGGCATCAAATGCTACAGAAACTGCAAAGAGATACAAACTAGCAGAAAGCCATCGGAATCTGCCATTACAAGGCCACCAATGACTTCAGAGGAAGACTTCCAGTAGAGAAGCCTGGGTGGAGGGAGGCAGGACACCACTCTGGTCAGAAGGACTTTAGCCTCTGGGAGTCCTGCCATGACATGGGTACCATGAGGGAAGGAGTGGGTCCCCTCTCTGCTCAGAAGCCCCTATCAGAGCAGCTCCTATCAGTCTACTCTTGGAGAGAAGACTCTGTAAAACTCATAGGATGTCAGAATATAGAACCCCTTGAGCCAAGAGGGAACAGGCTTAGGGAGATGAGCAGCTGAGCGGGGGACAGCTAGGACTGGAGATCTCAGCTCCTGCTCCCATTCAGTAGTCTGAACATCACACCACAACCCCCCTGTGTTCACGTAAGCACAATAACAGGCGAAGGAGAGCTCTGAGTCTTGGGTGTTCTCAAAATGAAACTCTCAAGATGTCAGTACAGAAGTGAATGCGAAATGCAAAGGCCCATTAAACGTTGGCTCAAAAACCCCAAGAACAAGAGGCCATTAATTCCCCACGTGACCTGGAGGTGGATCAGGTTGGCCCTGAGAGTTTCTCTGGGACAGCCACAGAGGAAGGTGTCTCTGAAGTAGTCCATTTTACCAGATTGGTTCAGAAGGAGCCAAGAACAAGAGACTCCCCCCTGCCCCCACCCAAAAAAAGTCCATTCTCCAGCACATGAGATGGGCAAACATGCCCACGTCCAGCTGTGGTTCCAGGGTCTTACCATGCATGGCTCTGGTTTTCTAACCACCTCCGAGCTCCTGCTCTGGGAGGATGGGCTCTGAAGAGGGGCTGCAGGATTTGTGAGGGAACTGCCCAGCTTTGGGATTTGTTTATTCCAGGCTACTGAATTTCTTTTTTTTTAATCTTTATTGAATTTGTTACGATATTGTTTCTGTTTTATGTTTTTGGTTTTTTGGCCACAAGGCATGTGGGATCTTAGCTCCCTGACCAGGGATCGAACCAAGCACTCCCTGCATTGGAAGGCAAAGTCTTAACCACTGGACCACCAGGGGAGTCCCAAGCCCACTGAATTTCTTAAATTCAAATTATGTTATCAGAACAACCAACTTTCCTACAGCCAGTAAGACACAGTCACCAAGATTTGGAGAATTAGAGATGCTTAGAAATGAAGTGATCTGTCTCCATTCTCACAGCTTTCGTTTCTACATCTGACATGTGTTTTCCTTGAATGCTTCTCCCAATGGGGAACTCACTACCACAAGTCTGCCCATTCCATTGTTATTCTGCTCTGAACTTCCCTAAGATCTTCCCTGTGGTGAGCTGAGATCTATTTCCTCACAATTCCCTTCATGGGTCCCTTTCCTCCTAGGAGAACGACCTCCACAGGGCAGGTCTTCACCTTTTCCAAAGAATTGTGCTTAGTCCCGAAGTAGAGTGTTAGTCGCTCAGTCATATCCGACTCTTTGTGACCCCCTCTTTGTGTCCCCATGGACTGAAGCCTGCCGGGCTCTTCTGTCCATGGGATTTTTCAGGCAGGAATACTGGGTTGCCATTTCCTTCTCCAGTGGTTCTTCCTGACCCAGGGATTGATCCCATGTCTCCTGCATTGCAGGAGGATTCTTAACCCACTGAGCCGTTGGGAAAGGCTGCTGCCCTTCAAATGTCTAAAAATGGATATGACTTCTCCTTTATGTCCTCTTTATATAGAAAAACATCTTTCCTTCTGTAACCATGCTGTATTGTGCCATCACTACCTTGGTTACCTTTCTCTGGGTATAAGATGGTTTATCAGCATCCCCACTAAACACAGCACCTGGCTTTGCACCGCTCTCCAGATGGATGGAAGCATCTAAGAGTGGAAATGGGCCTTCCCTTACCTGAAGGGCAGGGAAAGGAAAGACTCATGGGATTTAGTGGAGGACTGTTGAAGGCTCAAGAATCAAAGATGACTCTGAAATTCCAGCTTGGGAGCACTGAGGTGTTAGGTGTGTACCTGGGAGGACTAAGGAAGACAGAAGAGTAGAGGAAGGCTTGGGAAGTGGAAAACCAAGAATCCAGTAGCGAGAGACCTAATACCAAGCTGTTCTTCCAACTTCCGAGACACAGATCATGCCCTGCTCTGCCAGCTGTCCCCAGAGTGCAGGAGAAGATGCTCGTGCTCACTCACTCAGTTGTGTCCGACTCTTTGAGACCCTGTGGACTGTAGCCCGTCAGGCTCCTCTGTCCATGGGATTCTCTAGGCAAGAATACTGGAGTGGGTTGCCATTTCTTCCTCCAGAGGATCTTCCCGACCCAGGGATCGAACCCTCATCTGCCTTGGCAAGTGGGTTCTTTACCACCAAGCCACCAGGGAAGCCCCAGGAGGAGATGAAATGCCTCCAAAATCACTTTGCATGACCAGCACATCAAAACATGACAACAGCAGTACAAAAGAGGAGAATATGGGTCGACCTTATCTGTGAGCACGAATGCAAGATTCTTAAAGGCATCACAGCAAATCAAACCTAGCACTGTTCTGAAGGAACAAAACTCCTTGACTAAGCAGAGTTTACTCCAGAAGGGCAAGCAGGGCTGAAGAGAAGGAAGTTAATGATATAACACATCACACAAACCTACCTCAAGGTGAAAGAATACAAGGCTTTCCTAGTGGATGCTTCCAGTTGTAACTGACAAACCTAACTTCCATCCATGCTTTAACAAATCCTTAGAAATGAGGAATTGAGGAAAACTTCCTTCACACGTGGAACCTGACTTCAAGGCATCAGCTCTAAAGAACTACAATCACATCAGAGAAATAAAGCCTCACGCTCACGCCAGTCCCTGAGAACAAGGGAGACCGTGAGAATATTTGCAGCAAAAACACCAGCAGTGGCTGCCTCTCTGCTTCCTGGATCATCTCTATTCATGAGAATAGCCACCAACACGCACCTTCTCTGGTCTCATTTCTAGCCTTAAGTCTAGATCCCTGGCTGGGGGTAGGGGAACCAGAGCAGAGGGCTTCTTTTAAGGACACTACTAGCCAAAGTAAGGGCTTCCCTGGTGGCTCAGCAGTAAAGAACCCACCTGCCAATGCAGGAGACATGGGTTCAATCCCTGGGTTGGGAAGATCTAATCTAGTATTCTTGCCTAGGAAGTCCCATGGACAGAGGAGCCTGACGGGCTACAGTCCACGGGGTCACAGAGTTGGACACAACTTAGTGACTAAACAACAACAACTAGCTAAAGTAATGTTGTTCAGTCATCTTGGAAATGGATTGAATTCAAGACTCGATAATAAACCCAGGAAGCATGCACATGGCTTGGGAGTGGGCCCCGCACCGAGCCCTGAGATCGCCCCAGGGAGAGATCCATCACTCTGACAACAGCTGACTCCTGCATGGAGCCAAAGAAATCAGTATAAAGAAAGTCCTGTTTTCCAGATCAGAGGTTACTCACCTGGGTTCCCTGGTGGACAGCAGAGGTCTCAGAAGACCCAGAGGTTTTCTGCAAAACTTTGAAAGAGCATGCGTGTGCGTGCACACGTGTGCCTTTTGTGGGGAGATGGAGGGGATGATCTATGGCTTTATCAGCTTCTCAAAAAGGCCCATTATTGAGACTGAGTTTGAAAGTCTCTGGTAAGAGCAGCAGGTGTAGATGTAATCTCACCCAGAAAATGCACTGAGGAGGAGGGTGGCCTCAGCCAGGCTGCATGGAAGTGGCTGTGGGGAGATTTGCCTGATGAGAGTCAAAACCACCAAGTCACTCAGGAACAAATGCTCAGACCCAAAAGCCAGAGGTACGTCCACAGAGACCATGGGGTCCTGGGAAGAAAACTTGGAGGGAAGAAGGATGTGGGTGCTGAGAGGATGACTTCTTAGGAAATACACAAAATCTGGGTTGAAACGACAGCAACTCCGAGAGGGATGGAACAAAGAGCCAACGGGTGACACGGTGGTTTTCTGTGAATGGAGGCTCCTTTGGCTGTGGATGGCCAGTGTGAGAGCAAATGCAAGGGACTCCTGCAAGGAGCCCCACAGCAGCAAAGGAATGTACTCTCTGGTGATGATCAGTGCAAAGGAAAAGGGAGGTGCCCTCTAATAGTGTTTATGACCTTAATGTGACCTTGGAGGAGGGGGAGGGGCAAGGAGGGGGAAGATGAGGCGCAGGCGATGGGTCTCTGGTTTATGCCAGAGTTATCTCACTTGGTTTTTGCAGGAGAGGAGGCCCCCACACCCCACAGGGATGCTGAAAGGAATTCCTGAGAGGGTGCACCCAGAGAGGGCTTAGCACGTGTCTGCTCAGTGTTAGGGATCATTTTTATTACCACTGGTATTTTCTTCTATTTTGTATCTCTCAATTCTCAGCTCAAATGTGACTTCTTCAGGGAAGCCTCTCCTTAATCCTTAAACTGTATGGGGCTCCCTTTCCATACTCACACGGGACCTCATCGTTCTCATGATGGAAATTACACAATAGATGTCTAGTGTCCTGCCCACTAGACTAATTTCCACTAGGGGAGGGGGACTTACTTGGTGGTCCAGTGGTTAAGAATCTGCCTTCCCATGTAGGGGATGTAGGTTTTATCCCTGGTCGGGGAGCTTATATCCCATATTCCACAGGCTAACCAAGCCCAAGTGCCACAACCAGAGAAAAGCCCGCAATGAAGACCCAACGCAGCCAAAATGAAAAATTTCCAGGAACATTATCTGTCTCCCTCAGGGTCCTCAGAGTCCCATCACATACCTGGCACACGGAAGGTGCTCTGCGCAGAGGTGCTAAGCCAAGGAATAGACTATTGGAGATGAGGAAGGGGCCGTAGAAAGCATCCGTGCACGCTTCCAGGGAGATGGGGAAACTGACACTTTTGATGTACATGGACTCACCCAGGGTCACAGGGCTGGGAGTGGGGGAGTCAGGCAGAAACACAGCCCCCCTGACTCCACAGGAGGCCGAAGCTGCCTTCAGCCTTCACACTCCAGCCCTGCCCCCCACAAGGAAACCACACAGACTCATTTGCCTAGGTCAACAACAACAGCAGCAAGACTCTTGAGGACATGAAAATGAAAAGCACACCACTCCCTCTGGACCCCACCCTTCTGCCCCCCACAACACCCTGTGCTCGGCAGCCCCTTTGGCCTTCCCCACTACTGCTGTTCGTGGATTTCTAAGAAATCCTGGGGAGTTTGATGGTGACAGCTGAACAGCTGTGCTGGCCCTGGTGAGCCAGCCACCATGTCACTGGTCAGACTCTGCAGGCCAGAGGGGCCAGTGCTCCGGTAGGACACGAAAGGCACGGGGAGGACGGAAGGATGGCGTGGCCAGTGCTGTGGAGTGAGGAGGAGGTTGGGGAAGCCTTCAAAGATGATGAGGTTGGAGCTGGGCATCCAAGGATGAATTCATGGTCTGCCGGGCAGGCAGTGGACGGGAAGGGCAATGTGGCGGGAAGGAGCAGCACGTGAAAAGGTACTGAGGTTTGCCCAAGCTTCAGGAGATGAAGAAGGCAGGGTGACCTAAGCTGGATGGTGGAGGCCTTGTTAGGCATGCTAAGGGGTATGGACCTTCCCCAGAGGGCCAGGGCAGCTCGGGAGGATTTACAGCTGGAAAGTGACCTGTTCAGCTTTGCTGTCTTATATCCCCATGGCAACATGAGAGAAGCTGGACTGGGAGTTGGGGAAAGCTGGAGGCAGGTGTCTCCCACTAAGGACAAACCCTAAAGCTCAAAGCCATGCACCCCAAGTGCTATATGCGGTAGACTCAAGAAGGACTCAATGTCTGCTTGGTGCCACTGGTCACCCACTTCTTCCCATTCATCAGCCCTACCCTCCAATCTCGTGCACTTTGCTACAGCTATACCTCACTTAGACGGAAGCCACTTGGCTGATAACCCAACTATCCAGAACCTTCCAGCCACTAGCCTGGAAGCAAACAGAAAAGACCTGTAGACGGCCGCATTCAGGCTCCCAAAGTCAGCCCCACAAGCCATGCCCTCCACACCCACAGGCACAGGCAGAATGCCCCTTGGGCTGGGTCATCGCTGGTCATCCACCCAGCCCTGGCGCTTCCTAGCAGTATCGTCCTGGTCCTTAGTTTCTTCCTTCATGAAATGTGGATAATAGTTGTAGCAACCTGAGTATGGCAGTGAAGATGAAGAGGAAATGGAGAAATATTTAGCCCACTGCCGAGAACCATGAAATGATAGCTAAAGGAGAAAAGGACAAAAAGAAAGATGACAAAAATTTTGTCCTGAGCAGACCCAAGGTATGCACAAAATGGCAGGTAGAACTGTTTAATATCTTCAAGAAACTATTAAATCACACACCATGTGCTAGATTTATAAAGGCAAGCAACACATTTTATAAGGATTTCTTTTAAAAACTGGATACCATGAAAAGTTTTGGTGTTTAAAAGGTAGAGCTGGTGGAAAAAGTGATACGTGCAATTTAACTTATGAGAATGATGCAGGTCTGTGTGTACCCCTGTACATTGAAAGCGCCCCCCATATTTGTAAAATACACATCATATTTAACAGAATCAAAAAAGATGCCATCAATTGTAAGATGCACCATTATTTTGGGCTTCCTTAGTCACTCAGTGGTAAAGAATCCTCCTGCAATGCAGGAGATATGGGTTTGATCCCTGGGTCAGGAAGATCCCCTGGACAAGGAAATGACAACCCACTCCAATATTCTTGCCTGGGAAAATCCTATGGACAGAGGAGCCTGGCGGGCTACAAGAGGTGGAAAATGACTTCGCGACTACACCACCACCACCACCACCACCACCACACCATTATTTTGTGTGTCAGTAAGAAAGAAAGAAATATTGCCATCTATTATAATGGTAAGATGCCTTGGATGGTAAGATGATTTCAGAGTTGTTAAAACGTGAAAATGCGTACATCTTCACATCAACGGAATACCCTAATAAGTAATATATGTTTGCTGTGCGAGCGGAATACCCTAATAAGTAATATATGTTTGCTGTGCGAGCGTCTCAGCTTGCCTCCGGGCAGAAGTCAGACAGTCTTTCCTTTGTCCACCCCCCACCCCATCTATGCCAGAACCTCAAACCTCTTCCTTGAGCTGATGACAATCACTCCATCTTGCCCCTTTAGATACTTCCTTGCTTAAGAAGCTGATCCAGGCTTTCAGTCCACCCACAGCTGAGGCAAACAAGTCTTCTAGTTCACAGAGGTCCCACAGAAGTCTGGCCAGCTCAATCCTTTGGGGATGAGGCACTCTGAACAAACACCAAGTCAGCGCTCTTTGAGTGTTTCTCTGAACCCAAGCTGGAGCCTCTAACGCCGGAGCCTCTCCTTTTTCCACTTCTCTGCAGGAACGCCGGTGATCAACGACTAACCTGGGGCCATGGAGCAGCCTCCAACAGCCAGCCTCCTCCTCCACATTAGGACCCCTCCAGTAACCCCAAACACACTGGTCACCCGGTTAGCTTCCGCTTGATTCTTCTCGAAAGAAAAAAAGAAGGGGGCGCATGCTGGGGAGGGGCAGGCCAAGGAGACAGAGGTCTTTCTCTGTCCACTACAGCTTGTAAAGAGAAGACAGTTAGTTATCTCTCACCTAAGAGATTGGCAGGGGTCTTAAAACCCTGATGAGGGGTCTTCCCTGATGGTCCAGAGGTTAAGAATCCCCCTCTCAATGCAGGGGATGCGCATTCGATTCAATTAGGGAACTAAGATCCCACAGCTCCAGGCAACAGAGCTGTGCCACAACTAGAGTACGTGAGTCCACGCGGCAACAAAGAGCCCTCGAAACCAAAATTTAAAACAACAAACAGTCTTTTCTCTTCTCCGCCATTCTATGTGTGGTTGAGTTCTCTCCTCACCATGTCTTCTCACAAGACTTTCAGGATCAAGCGATTCCTGGCCAAGAAACAAAAGCAGAATCGTCCCATTCCTCAATGGATTCGAATGAAAACTGGCAATAAGATCAGGTACAACTCCAAGAGAAGACACTGGAGAAGAACCAAGCTGGGTCTATAAGAAGCCTCACATAAAAAGTGGCACACATGTTAAGACCTTTTTTTTAAGCAGCCAAATCACAGTGAGAACATCACTACTACAATGCTTGGCTCCTGATATTTCTTATTTCCTATCAATCTGAGGCTCAATAATAAATAGGAAACATTGGAACTGTAAAAAAAAATAAATAAATAAAAACAACAAACAAAAAAACAATGAGGCCTGGCACACAAAGACGCTGCGCTGTCCCCAGAATAACCATCCTGGCTAGTCATTCTCCAAGAAGCAGGGGCGGGTCTTCTGAGCAGGAAGAGAGAGTAGACCATTCAAAACTGTCTTCCAGGAGCCACACCACAGTGTCCCCGCTGAGGAAGCAGGTAAGCCTGAGACGCCCACTCCCTTGTTCTGCAAACACCCAGGGCAGCTCCCAGTGCAGTCGCACTGCTCACACTTTTCTCATTTGATTTGCTCCCTGAGGTTGCATGTTAGGGCCCGTTTTGCAGATGGGGAAGCAGGCTGGGAGGGGGCAGTGTGATGCTCACGAGGCTCAGGGTCACACAGCTGGGTGCAGCTGGAACCCGGGCCTCCTTTCCACAGCATCCAGGGTTCCCAAGCAATGGCGCCAACCTCATCACTTAACGGATCTTACTCAAATTTTAGAAAAAGACAGATTCCAGACACCACCCTTGGAAAGCTGTGCTGTAGGGGGTGCCTGGAGAAGGTGTGTTTTAACAAGTTCTGGGAACCAGTGCCCTTCTGGGTGGTCCCGGGCCAGGAGGAGGGAAGGTGTGGAGGAGAAGGCAGAGTGACCACTGCAGGGAGGGAAAGATGGGGGAGCCAGACAGAACCCTGGACGCACATAGACCTGGCCCAGTTCCGGCCCTCATTTGGCCCAAACCCACTCCTCTCTGCAAGAGGCTTGTAACTCATTTGATACCACATCCTGCTGCTTTCATCTCGCCTTCCTTTTCCCTCTGAACAATCTCCTTCCTCCTACTGACCTAAAGAACTTTATTTACCCGAGGACTGGGATGGGCCAGCGCGCACGCGCACGCGCACGCCCATGCACACGCGCACACAGAGTCACGCAGGGACACAGAGGGGTGTAAACACGGATAAGCTGACAGCGCCAAGAGTGCGCTTCTGGAGAAAAGCAGCCACTGTCTGGGGGCCCACGCTCGCTGGAGGTCCTGGTGGCTAAGAACCCCTAATGCCAAGGTTCCAGGAGAGAGAGAGCCCTCCCAGATGGGAGAGCAGACTCCTTGACCCTAAGACACAGGGCAGCCTCGAAAGAGGCAGCAGGAGGTTGAGGTCACAGTCGGACCGCACAGACCCCTCCAGCAGTGGCTACTTAGGTAAGGATGGACAGTCGCCGGCACACCCTTCTGTCTGTGAGATTACTGGGCACGCGTGTGTGCGGGTCGTGTCCCCGGTAATGGGCCCTATTCTCAGAGCCAGAAGACGGCAGGATCTGTCCAGCGCACTGGCTGCAGCCTCTGCTCTCAGGGCGCACCGCTCTACAAGCGTCCGCGGGCAGCTCTGGCTCTGCTTCAAGCCCCTACGCGTGCACTCCGCGTCCCCGCGCCCCGGCCACACATACCTGCAGTCCCCGCTGGGCGCCGAGTCCCTCTCCAGAGGCGACTCCCTGCGACTCCGGGTACCGTCGCGACCACCGCGCGGGAGCTGGGGACCCGCGCGGCGAGTCCCAGCATCTATCTGGGCTCCGCTCCGACGGCGGACTGGGGGCGGGGCCATGCCGGGGCGGGTCCTGCTCGGGGCGGGGCGGGGCAGGCCGCCCAGCCGGACTCTCGCGCCACCTGGTGGCCGGGCGGCGTCGGCCGGGCGCCAGCCTGACCCCAAGCGTCCTCGGAGTCCTGCCCGAGCCCGCCGCGTGTATAAGGAGCCGCCCAGCTCTGAGCGCCTCCGCCCTCGGAAGGAACAGGTCCTGGCCGCGGACTGGCCAGGGCCGGAGGGACGCCAGTGCCTAGCACCGGCGACCCTCCCCCCCCCGCCGCCGCCCCCAAGAGTAAGGTGAGGCTGGACCCCGGGGAGCGGAAGCGCGGCTTGGCAGGGCGGGATGGGTGGGCGGAGCGGGCGAGGGGCCTGGGGTGGGGGCTTCGGGGAAGGAGGAAAAAGGGGAAGCTCCGATGAGCTGCTTCCTTCTCGCCCTGCGCCCCAGCGCCCCACTTCCTCCTCCTACTTCTATTTTCTACGGGTGCTCTTAACCTTTAAAATGCCTGCACCCCTGCTGTGCGCACGGGCCCCGCGACCCTCGCCCTTCGTCCTTGGGCAGAAGTCTTTCCAGAAATACCAGCCCAACCAGACTTTCGGCCCGGCTGCCCCAGCCTCTGGTCTGACTTCCTCACCTTCCATCACCAGTGGCTGTGACTGCAACCATTTCTCGGCTCCTGAAGGCGGGGAGGGGTCGTCTCCAGGGTCCAGGCCCTCTTCTGGCGCCCTCCCCCGCCCGTTCTCCCCACAGGCCACGCGGGCAAATGTGTTTTTTTTTAACCCGAAGCTGGAAGAACTCTTAGGGATCCCGGGAATCACTGCTCTTCCCCATGCCTCGTTTCCTCGTTACAAATTAGGAATGAGAAGTTTGGCTGCTGCGTTGTGCGAGCAGCTCTGGCGACGAAAGAATAGCAGTTTATTTCAGAGGTCACAAAGGGCGAGGCTGGAATTTCCATTTTCACTCTTGAATGGGGCTTGTGTCACAATATCTGTTAGAGGCGTTCGAAATCGGCCACAAGATCAGCCGTTAGTGTTGTCAGAAGCCACAGCCCTACCTGAGGCTTTGAGAGATGGGACTGCCAATGATTTTTCTTCTCCTGACTCACTCAATACCAAGAAAAAGCAACTTCCCCAAAAACACAGAAACAGAAAGTACTCGTGGATGAGCACAGAGAACTGGTCCCAGCCTCTATTAGAGATGGGAAGGCGCTCAGAACCATCGAGCACTTCTACTCTTGGATGGACTACCCAGAGCATCCCCCCTCCTCGCCCGCCCCCCACCATTTTACAAACAAGGAACCAGAGCCACAAAGTCTGTGAGAAGACATCCTGGAGGTCTTTCATCTTGAGAAGGGCAAACAAGGACTCTGGTCTACCCAGTCCTTACTTTTTCCACCACAAAAAAAAAAAAAGGAGAAAGGGGAAGAGGGAGGCAGCCCAGAGGTGGCCAAGTTGGGAGGAAGGGGTGGAAGGGCTCTGGAAGTGGGAAGTGAGTAGCAAGAATGACACAGCATGAGCGGGATTGACGTGGCGGATTCTGAGAGCACTTTGAAAGCTACAGGAGAAGTTATGGCATCCTTGACTTTTTCCATGTCCTTGATGTCCCTGAAATTGGAGGTGGAGGAAAGCTGAAACAGAGTTGCCCACTAGGGTTCACTTTCAGGGAGCTGGGCATCTCATGAAGCCCACTTGGTCCCATCCCACATCAGAGGGACTTGTGTAGTGATCCAGTGGTTAAGACTCCTCACTCCCAATACAGGGTGCCTGGGTTGGATCCCTGGTCAGAGAACTATATCCTACATGCCACAACTAAGAATTTCCATGCCACAGCTAAGACCGGGTGCAGCCAAATAAATTGAAGAAAGAAAAAGTGGATCCAGCTTGCCTGTTAACCATCCCCACTCTCCCCCTCAGCTCTGTCTGTGTCTCCCCATCCCAAGATTTCTCCCAGAACAACCAGGAGATCTGATCGGCACTTGACACCTATTGGCTAGGACTTCGAACTACAGCCGCCCAGGACTGGAGCAAGGTCAAGAGCCAAACAGCTCAGATTCAAGGACAGAACTGGCGAGATGGTGTTGGTTTGCTAGATAGAGTATGGCATTTCATGATAGCATTGTGGATGCTCTGTGCCTCCTGAAACAAGCCCAATGGATATGTCAGACCCCCCTCATTTTTTTTTTTCCAGTTCAGTAAGGTTTTCTTTCCCCTACACATCTTTTTCATATTCTTCTTACTAGTTTCTTAGCTGGTGGCATCTCACATTGTATCTTTTCAACAAGCACAGTTTGTGTATTAAGCATTATAGGAATATTCTTCACTTCCCCCTGAGAATCGTGTGCTTCCATTTCTCCTGAAGCTCATATCCCTCTTGATCTCTTTTGTTTTTCTGCATTTGCTAGGGACATGATTACACACTTTCACCTAATTCCATTATAAGAAAAATAACTACACAACTATAAAGTCTGGCAACTGACCCTTGACCGTGATGTCTGGGAACAATATGGTATGGAGACAGTAGGATGTGAAAAAGATGTAAATGAGGAGTCCTCTACAGCAGTCCCCCTCGCCCAGGGGGCAGCTTTAGCTCACTCGCACCCTTTGAGAAAGCAGGACTCACGTGGTCAGATTTTATCATTTGTAAAGAGAAACCAAAAATTGGAGCTCTTAGTCTGAAATCTCCTGATTTTTAAACGCTGGAAACTAATTCAACACACTAATTCAACACACTATTCCCCGCCCGCCTCCCGCTGCCCCCCCCCGCCGCCCCCCGCCCCGCAAGCCAAACCAGACGTGACCTGCCAACTTTCAGTTTGTGACATCTGTTCTGTATTATACAGGTGGGAGCTGCACCATGAGACCTCAGTTATTCCTGTTAATGTGAGCTAATTTGTTCTCACTGACTCAGGAGATACAGTTTATGCAAGGGGCTGGGGGAGGGGGTGTGAATGTTAAGAGTTTATTAATATTGTTCATCATATGAATAGGACACAGGAGAAAAACCACATAATTATCCCAATAAGATGAACCCTTATGAAAACTCTTAGTGACTGGGAATAAAAAGACTTTGTCAAGATGATAAATGTATTTATTTCAATGCAACAGACAATGTGATACCTCAGTGATGACCTGGAATGGATAATACAGCCCTTGATAACAAAGACAATCCTATGAAAACGAGGAGCAAAACAAGGATGTCACACTGTGAAGAGGGTGAAATTCAAGGAAAAACAATGAGAAGAAAAATAAATGAGATGTGAATTTGGGAAGGAAGAGACAAGCTTATTATTCACAAAAGATATGATTGTCTAGCTAAGAACCCCTGTCTAATGGATTGGGGAATATTTAGAACTTATGTGCAAGCATAGTAAAGTAGCTGGACACAAAAATAAATATATGACTTTCAATAGTTTTCTATACAGAGCAGTGACAAAATAGAAAAGAGAATTCATTCATCCTAGCAACAAAAAAGCCTAAGAAAAGGAAATTCAAGGGACCCAGAATGGCTAAAACTAACCGTGAAAAAGAAGAACAAAGTTGGAGGATTCAAGCTCCCTGATTTCAAACCTTGCCACAGAGCTATAGATAGATTTATAGATCAATGAAATAAAGTTGAGAATCCAGAAATAAACTCTCACACTTACGATCAATTGATTCTTGTTAATATAGTGGTGAGTATCCCTGCGGGAATCTCCCCATGGGAGACTAGGATTCGATTCCCCAATGAGGACGCAACACCCCCTTGGGGCCTCAATGGTAAAGAACCCACCTACCGATGCAGGAGACGTGGTTTCGATCCTGTCAGGAAGATCCCTTGGAGAAGGAAATGGCAACCTAATCCAATATTCTACGGACAGAGGAACCTGGCTGGCTACAGTCCATGGGATTGCAGATGTGACTCAGTGACTGGGCACACATGCATGCACTCTTTTTGATGAGGGTACCAAAACAATTCAAAGGGGAAAAGAATTATTTTCAAAAATGATGCTAAGACAATTGGATAACCATATCCAAAAAAAAAAGAAAGAAACTGAATCCCTACTTCCCATTACACATGGAAATTAACTCAAAAAGGAATAAAAAACCTAAATGTAAGAGTTAAAGCTATAAAACTCGTAGGAGAAAATATAGGTGTAAATCTTCATGACCTTGGACCTGGCAATGGTTTTTAAGATATAACATAAAAAGGACAAACAACCAAAGGAAAAAACAGATAAGGCAAACGTCATCAAAATTTAAAACTTTTGTGCTTCAAGGACCCCATCAAGAAATGAAAGACAACCCACAGAATGGGAGAAAATGTTTGCAAATCATATATATATGATAGAGACTTTAATCTAGAATATATAAAGAATTACTATAGATGAATAATAAAAAAAAGCCAGTTGAAAAATGGGCAAAGGATATGAACAGGTATTTCTTCAAAAAGATCTGTAAATGACTGACAAGCATATGAAAAAAATGCTCAGCATCATTAGTTATCAGAGAAAGGCAAATCAAAACCACAGTGGAAACACCACACCCATTGGATAAAAAAGATTATAACAAGTGTCTGCAGAAATGTGGAGACCTTGTACATACATGAATGGATCTGAGAGTTGGACCATAAAGAAGGCTGAGCGCCAAAGAACTGATGCTTTTAAACTGTGGTGATAGAGAAGACATTTGAGAGTCCCTTGGACTGCAAGATCAAACCAGCCCATCCTAAAAGAAATCAGTCCTGAATATTTATTGGAAGGACTGATGCTGAAGCTGAAGCTCCAATACTTTGGCCACCTGATGTGAAGAGCTGACTCACTGGAAAAGACCCTGATGCTGGGAAAGATTGAAGGTAAGCGGAGAACGGGACGACCCAGGATGAGATGGTTGGATGCATCACCGACTCAATGGACAGGAGTTGGAGCAAACTCTGGGAGATGGTGAAGGACAGGGAAGCCTGGCCTGCTGCAGTCCTTGGGGTCGCAAAGGGTCAGACACGACTGAAGGACTGAACAACAACATACATACATACATACATACACTGCTGACCGGAATGTAAAATGGTGCTGATGCTTTGGAAAACAGTTTGTCAGTTCCTCAAAAGGCAAACAGAGAGATACCATGTGTGCTGTGTGTGCTAAGTTGCCTCAGTTGTGTCCAACCTTTTGCAACTCTGTGGACTGTAGCCCGCCAGGCTCCTCTGTCCAAGTTACCATATGATCCAACAATCCTACTCCTGGGTGTATACCAAAGAGGAGTTAAAACATGTGCACACCAAAACTTACATACAAATATCTATAGCAGCATTATTTATTAGCCAAAAGGTAGAAACAACACAAATGTCTTATCAACTGATGAATGGATAAATAACACATTGTATATTCACACCATGTAATATTATTTGACCATAAAGAGAAATGAGAGACTGACATGTTACAGGATTCCACTTGAAAACATGATGCTAAGTGGAAGAAACCAATTACAAAGTCTTCATACTGTGTAATTCCTTTTATGTGAAATGTTCAGAATAAGCAAATCCATACAGACAAATAAAATTGGTGATGCCTAGCACTGGGATATTGGAGGAAAATGGGGAGTGAATGCTAATGGGCATGGGGTTTCTTTGTTGTGCTGGGAAAAAAAAATGTTTAAAAATTGACTGGAGGGAGTTCCCTGGTGGTCCAGTGGCTGAGACTCCACGGTGTGAATGCAGGGGGCCCAAGGTTCAATCCCTGGTCAGGGAACTAGATCCCACATGCTGCAACTAAGACAGCCTGAATAAATAAATAAATATTTTTTAAATTCTCAAAAAATGACTGCAGTGATGATTGCACAACTCTGCATACACTAAAAGCCATTCGCTTTAAAATGGTGAATGCGACCCATGTCTCAATAAAGTGGTTATTTTTTATTTTTTTGATCATCTCTGTTCTTTTAAACTTTTTATTTTGTATTGAGGTATAGCCAATTAACAATGTTGTGATAATTTCAAGTGAACAAAAGCTGTTATTTTTTTTTAAATGGTAAACTTTATTATACAAAGGAAGCCTTGATTAATAGAAAAACACTTAATGTTCTGGGATTAATATCATTTTTTATAAAAAACATCCATTCTTACCAGTGGAGTATGTAAATGTGAATGACCCCAAGTTTCAATCAAAAGCCAAAGAAAGCTTCTGGTGGGAAGAGGAGAAGGAGATTGACAAAATGACTTCACATTTCATCGTGAAAAATAATTGTGTGAGAATAGTCAAGAAACTCCCTCAAAAGTTTAGCCATTAAAAAAAAAAAAAGTTTAGTCATGAGGTAGAAGTTTCCATCTGACATATGAAAATGTTCCATGTACCACAGAGTGAAAACATTACATTTCTGGGACTTTGTCTCCTAAAAATTATTTTTTAAATTTGAATTTGATTGGATATAGTTGCTTTATAATGTTAGTTTCAGGTGTACAGCGCAGTGATTCAGTTATACATATTCACATATTCATTCTTTTTCAGATTCTTTTCTCATATAGGTTGTCACAAAATATTGATTAGGGTTTTCACAAAACTTCTTGTACGGTATATGAGAGAGAGAGTATACATACATACATAGCCTTCCAGATAAAAATAGCAGATGGTACTGATAAAGGAAATAGTCCCTTTTTTTTAAATAATGCAGAAATATTGGATAAAATATAACAGCAAGCAATTTAAATACAAATCCAAACTAAAAGCCAATAAAATGAAATCTCCCGGACTGATAAACATGCAAAAATAAATAGATAAACAAATAAAACACACACTACAAAAGACAAAAGCAGCAAGAAAGAGGAAAAAAGAGACAGAAAAATGAGACAAATAGAAACCGAGTTAAAATGGTAGGAACAAGCCAAAAGATACCAACAGTCATAACGAACATAAGTGAAAACAATGTGACTGTTAACAGAGACTGTTGGATTGGAGAAAATGAAATCCAATTGCCTGCAGCTTATAAAAAGATCAATGGGGCTAAGTTGATCAGTCAGAAACAAACACAAGTATCTGAAGGAATTTAATACATGATCAAGAAGATAGGATCGATCATCCAACAAATAGGCTAGGACAGCCATTAGGAGAAAAAAGACAAGTGTGGTTTCTACCTCAAATCTTATATCCCACCCCTAATTCTGACTAATTATAGATCCATACGTTCGAGTTAAAATAAGGGAAGTGCAGAAGCAAAAAAGGAAATGTGTATGTAACATTGGAATTGTAGCTGGCCTTTTAAAGTGTGAGGCCAAAATCAGAAATTATGAAGGAAAAGACTGATTTGTGTATAGAAAAGTAAAATAACTTCTGTCCATGAAAAATCACATCAACATTAATTGAGAAGGGAAATGGTATGCCAAGGCAAAATGTTTGCAATTAATACTAAGCAGACCATCCTCAATGTAAAATACATTTTTTACATAAAAAAATACATATCCCAAATAAAAGTGGTCTTAGCAGATTAGACAGTTCACCAAAGATATACAAGTAGCCATAAGCATGTGAGAAATGTTTAACTTTATAAGGAAAAAATGTAAATTTAAACAGTGAGATATAAACGTCCATCTGACAGCCAGGCAAAGATAAGAGAAGTTATATTACCCAGAATTTTCAAACATTTGGAGACCCCAAATTCTCATAAACTCTGACTGTAAGTATATGTTTGGTATTGTGTATGGAAACATATGGGCTTCCCTGGTGTTTCAGACGGTAAAGTATCTGCCTGCAATGCAGATCCAGGTTCATTCCCTGGGTCAGGAAGATCTCCTGGAGAAGGGAATGGCTACCTACTCTAGTATTCTTGCCTGGAAAATTCCATAAACAGAGGAGCCTGGTGGGCTACAGTTCATGGGATTGCAAAAGTACATGTACTCTAAAGAGTATGCAGTAATTCTGAATTAATTCAGTAATTAATATGCCCAAGAATATTAGTCATCAGTTTGCTTATAAGTATAAGCAGTGATAAATTATAAGCAAAACTAGTGTTTAAAAATAGAGAATTCATTTTCAAATATGGTTAATTTTACAATAGTAAAATATTGTGAGCAATTAAATATTTCAAGGACACTTTCATGAAAGTGTAATACTATTACTATTTATATAATACTATTAAAAGTTGAAAAGTAGTTTCAAAATAGTGCATAACCTTTTGAGCTAGAGATTACATTTCTGGGAATTGACCTCACAAAAATTTTTGTATATGAGAGAAAGAGAGAGAGAAAGTGTGTGTGTACATACATACAAATGGCAGACAGTACTGATAAAGGAAATTGTTCCTCCCTTTTTTAATGATGCAGAAATACTGGATAAAATCTAACAGCAAACAAGTTAAATACAAAGCCAGACTATAGACCAATGAAGTGAAATCTCCCAAATGAACAGCATATAAAAAATAAAATAAAACTGACATACACTACAAAAAAACAAGAAACAGCAAGAAAGGGGGAATAAAACAGAAAAAGTGAGACAAACAGAAACCAAGATAAAGTGGTAGAAACAAGCCAAAAGATACCAATAATCATAATGAAGGTAAGTGAAATAATGTGATTATTAATATAGATTATTGGATCAGAGAATATGAAATCCAGTTACTTGTAGCCTATAATAATATCTGAGGTATTAAGACACCAAAGTTGAAAGTAAAAGGATGAAAAAAACACCAAGCAAATCGTAACTAAAATAAAGGTGGCTAGTTGTCTTAAATTCAGATTAAAATAGGCATTATTAGCGTGACACAGTCTGGTGGTTTCATTTACCAACAGGTAAAAAATATATAGACCTGTACAAAACTAATCTTAAAAATCTAAAATATGTATAAAGCAGTAATGAATTGGAGGACATGGAGAAATTGAGAAAGGCACCATCATTGTGAGAGATTTCAACAAGCCTCCATGAGTTATTACTACTTCAAAAGATAAAATGTAATAACTATAGAAGATTTGATCAAAACCAAGCTGGATTTGATGAACATGGAACCTTGCACTCAATAATTTAAAAATACGTTCTTTTCAAGCACACATGCAGCCATGACCAAAGTCATCACTTGCAAGACCACAAAGCCAGTCTTCACAAATTTCAAAGAACTGATGTCATGCATACCACTTTCCCAGACCGCACTGCCATTAAAATAGATGTCAACAAACTAGACAGTTTAAAATTACCATAAACCTTGATGTTTCTGAATAGCCTCTTGGTCAGGAAAAAAAAAATCACAATGGAAAGTTTTTTTTAATATTTAGAACTGAATGATGATAATATTACATTTCAAAACTTGTGAGGTACAATATAAGTGGCAAATAGAAGGAAATGTATGGCCTCTTAAATGCTAATCTGAAAACAAGAAAGGCTGAAATTAATTAGCTGAGTTTCTAAGAAGGTAGACAAAGGATAACAGAATAAGTTCCCACCCTGCCCTGCAAAAAAATTCAAATACAAATCAGAGAGAACCAAATAAACCGAAAGGTGGTTCTTTGGAAAGACAAACACATATCTGGCAAAATAGATGAGAAATAGAAAGCACAAGTAAATAATAATAGGAATGTAAAAAGAGATGTAGCTATAGATACAGTGAAGGTTATGAAAATCATAATACAATCGTTCAGTAACTTCATGTGAATGCATTTTAAAACTTAGATGAAATGGGAATTTTTTTCCTAGAAAAAATAACAATAAAACTAACTCAAGAAGAAATAGAATGCCTATGATTCCAAAATTTATTAAAACATTGAAGCAGTAATTTAAAATCTTTTCACAAAGGCAATCCCAAACGCAGGCCATTTTACAGATGAATTCTAGCAAACTTCCAAGGAACAGTTCGTTCCAATCATGTACTAACTGTTTCAGATGACTGAAAAAGAATAAAAAAGAGTCCCCAAGTCATTTTATGAGGCCACCATGACCCTGATATCCAAACTTGATAAAGATAGTAGAAAAAAGGAAAACTACAGGCCAATCTTGTTTGTGACTCTAGATGCAGAAGTATTAAGAGGGTGAAAATAAGTATTACGACCACTTGGGTTTATCCCAGGAATGCAAGGGTAATTTGACACTAGAAATTCTGTGGTGTCCTTCATCATATAAGCAGTGTAAAAGGAGAAACATTGTACAATTATCTGATTGGATGCTGAGAAGGCATTTGGTAAAATTCTCAAATTTATGAACAAATAAAAAACCTCTCAGAAAACTAGGAATAGAACTTCCTTAACCTGAAATAGGATCTCTATCAAATACCTATAATACACAAATAGTTTTAACAAGAAATTATTGAAGGTATCCTCTTTATTATTTTATTTATTTATTTGGCTATGCCAGGTCTTGGTTGCAGCACGTTGGATATAGTTCCCTGACCAGCGATCGAACCTGGACCCCTTGCATTGAGAGTGCCGTGTCTTAGCCACTGGACCAACAGGGAAGTATGTACCATCCTCTTTGAAATCAGGCACAAGTGACAACATAGATGAATCTTGAAAACTTTATTCTAAGTGAAAGAAACCATTTACAGAGGACCCTGTATTATGTAATCCTATTTATATGAAAAAGGGTCAGAATAGGCAAATTCACAGAGACAGAAAATAGTAAATTGGTGGGTTACTTACTGGTGAGATGTGTAATTAACTGTTTGATTGGATGCTGAGAAGGAAAAGGGGAAGGGGAAATGGGGAGTGATTGCTGATGGGAGTGATGAAAATGTCTATTTTAGTCATGGTTGCCCCACTCTGAATATATAGAAAACCATTTAATTGTATACTTTACATAGGTGAGTTGTCTAGCATGTGAACTTTATCTCAATAATGCTGCTTTTGAAAGATAGTTAATGAGTTGTGGGATGTTGCCAAGAGCAATAAATTTGGAATAAAAACATCTGGATTCACAAAAAGGATCAGGTATAGATAAGCTACAAGGATATAATGTACAGCACAGGGAATTGTAACCAATATCTTGTAATAACCTATAATGGAACATAATCTGCAAAAAAAAAAATGGACCCCTTTTTCAGCCCAGTGAAGCCTATGGACCGCATTTCAGGATAGTGCTTTCAATGCATAAAACAAAAAACGTAAGACTCAAAAGAAAATAATTACATTGTATTACAGCTTTAATACAAATAAAAACAAATTGGAAATCTGCTAACATACGTGCTTCTTTATTAATGTGCTAAATAACATGCTCCAGGGGCAGAGATAAAAGGGGCATAATTTTAAAGTAGTGATAAATGGAAACGATATTTCAGGTTATCTGCAACAACTGTAATGTGATATAATAAGACCTGTTAATGTATTGGTGATAAAATCACAGGTCCTGTTCATTGGCACCCCTGTGGTGTTTTACATCCATCCATTATTGAAGGAAATGCTTTTCCAGCCTCAGACCTCACAGCTTCAGACCATCTTCTGTGGTGTGACAGTGGAGGTATAATTCTTGGTATTAGGTTGACCTGAGTCCAAAAGCTGGCTCTGCCACTTTGTAGCTGGGGAACTTGAGGATAATTACTTAACCTCTCTGTGCCTCGGTGTCCTCCTTTGTGAAATGGGGCTGACAGTAGAACAGGCTGGGCATATGGTGAATGATCCATAAATGTTGACTATTGTTATGATGTTCTGACCACTCCAAGCTGTTCCCACCACTGGAAAGGCTCTTCCCCACTGTCTTCACCTGGCTAACACCTTCTCATCCCTCAGGTTTCTTTCTTAGTTTTTTCATTTACTTTTGGCCACGCTGGGTCTTCGTTGCTGCCCACAGGCTTTCTCTAGTTACAGGCGCAGGAGCTTCTCATGGCAGTGGCTTCTCTCACTGAGGAGTAGGGCCTCTAGGGTGCACAGGCTCAGTAGTTGTGGTGCAGTGGCTTAGTTGCCCTGCGGCATGGGGGATCATCCCGAACCAGGGATCGAACCCGAGTCCTCTGCGTGGCAGGTGGATTCTTAACCACTGGACCAGTCCTCTCAGGTTTCAACATAATGTTGCCTCCTCTGTGATGCTCTAGCCCCCTGTTCCACCACAGCCTTTGTAGATACTTCTTTGCTTCTGTATTCCTTGTACTGCTCATCTTAGCTGCAGTCACATGTCTGTTTGTGTTATTGTGTACTGAGTGACTATCTTGGTCCCATAGGCTGTCCATCCTAGAACAGGAGCTGTGTCTGCCAGGTCCCCAGTGCACCCAGAGCACCTGGAGTACCAGAAGCGGTCCCTGAGTGTCTGGTCACTGGATGCACTGCGTAGGCCCACAACTGCAGGTGCATGGATGCCTCGGTGAGGAACCATCTGGACTGTTGTCAGCAGAACAGAAATGCACAGAGTCGCAGGCTTCTGACCCTTTTGTCTGAGGACAGGAAGGCTTCTGGGCCCTTCAGCTGCCCTTTTTAGACCAGAGAATCTGGGAGGGAATTCTTGAGGCATCAAAACCTGGGTTTTAGATGACCAGCTGGCCTCGAGACATCAATTGGCAGCAGTGATGGAATGTGTACAGAAAGACGCAGCTGCCCTGCTCAGGAGAGATCCAGTCTTGCTTTGCTAAACCAGCTGAATTCCAGGAATACCAGCGGGGGTATGTGTGTGTGTGTGTGTGTTGGGGGGGGTGGGTCATGTCATACCTGCTTCTCAAGACAAGCAAGCTGAAAGTTGGGGCGGGGAGCGGGGAACTGGTCCCATAACTGCCGAGAGAAAGGAGGGACCAGGTGCAAGGACCGGAAAATGCCCCATAGCAGGTGGAGGTGGACATAATTAATGGAGCCAGCGAGCAAGTCTGTACATGCCAGTATGTCAAAACCTTGTCCCCAGGAGCCCTGGACCTGCTGGCCCCATCCCTGAGAAAGCAGAGCAAGAATAGCTTTGAGATTGACATGCCAAGCAAATGTACAGCAGGAAATTCTCATAAGCCAGGGGTTTGCTCAGAGGCCCTGGCCCCTGTGGCTAAAATCAGGATTATGTCTGTGCTGATTTACTTCCCAGCTGGGTTTTAGGAAAAGTCTCAAACAGACCACTGGGTTGTGCCCAAGATTGGCAGGCGAGACCAGCCTACCTCCTCGGGCCTCCTCTTCCTGGACAAAGAAAGGAGACACTTAGAGGAAACCCAGAGCCTCCCTCTCTCTGGGACCCCCTTCGAGTCCCGGCTCTGGTCCCAGACAAGCGTATTTGTGTAGACTAGAGAAAAGCCAATGCCTTTTACAAGTTGAGTCCAAAGCGGATTGAGTGCCAGCTTTGCTGGAAATGCCCAAAGCCATTTTGACCCTGGACCAGGGGCTCTCAGCGGAGATGCTATTGTTCAACTGAAAATCTGTGGTGAAGTAGTCTTGGCTGTCACGCTGTTGGGGGACACTACTACTATTTAGTAGTCAGAAACCACAGGTGCCAAACATCTGCACTGCGTATAGGGGACACTGCAACACAACTTCCTCTACAACTTTTAAATGTCCCACTGGATGTTCATAATGACAAGAAACCATCTATGCCTGGAGCCTGATTTTATTTTGTCTATGAACACAAAGCACTTGTTTTGTTTTGGTTCACAATCTTGACACACGCTAGCGTTTTCCAGGAAGGCAACTTGACCAAAAACTGGTAACACTTTGGAAAATCATGTTGCCCAGGGCAACATCACTCAAGGTGTTTGAACCACCAGAGGTACATACACCTACCAGTGATCATTGTTCTCAGGGTCGTCTTGGTAATTCTGTTCATTGTATTTGCATATTGAAATACAGTTATTTTACTTTGCATAACTCTTTATTTTTTCCTAATATTACCATCAGGACCTTGTATTGATACAGGGAGAAATTATGTGTGTTACATGCACAAAGGCCTCACAACCTTGGTTGGGTGGCTGCACCTGAGCTGGTAATGGAGCTAACATTTTACTCAGACCATGCATGTTATTTGTACATATACACTAGTTTCTCCGGATTGGAGAGAACTTTTTTCCCAGTTAGTGGCACTGGTGAGAGAAATTTGCCGCACCGTAGGTGATATTGCTGCATATAGTTCACAGGTGGAACCACTGTGACACTCTTTATGCAAAGTTAACACTATTTGCATGGTTTATCAAAGTCCATAGTTAACTTTGCAAGGGACCCGGGGGCCATTTTCATTACCCAAAGTGGTGCCGTTGCGCCACCTAGTGGGTCATGGGAAAGTAGCAGGTCTGCTTTAACCTGCATCTTTGAGGAATACCATCAGCTAACACTTACGAAGATCCTCTGGAGGAGAGCATGGCAACCCCCTCCAGTACTCTTGCCTGGAGAATCCCATGGACAGAAGAGTCTGGTGGGCTGCAGTCCATGGGGTGGCACAGAGTCCGACACGACTGAGTGACTTGCCCAGCACAGCACAGCAACACTTAGGATCGTCCACCAGATGCTATCATTTTAGGTATATTAACTCATTTAATCCTGACATAATCTCTATGAAACAGGCACTTTTATCCTCATTTTGCACATGGGGAAACTGAGGAAAAGGGAAATTAAGTGACTGGACCATGTCAGGTAGCTAGTGAGAGACAGGTCTGGGATTTGAACTCTGGAGGTCTGGCTCCATGGTTGCTACTCTTAATAACTGTGCTATAGTCTTGAAAGTGGCTGCTCTCTTGGAAGACCCTGTTCTGAGAATCAGATTACTGAGTCTGCAGGGATACCTGCAGCCAATTGGAGGATTTCCAGCAGAGAGGAATAAGAATAGAAACTTAACACCGAAGTATTAGGATATGGTAAGATGCAGAAAAGAGTAAGATGTGACTTAGCGACTGAACAACAAGATCCGGAAAAGTCTTGCCTTTGTATGGGCCATGGAAACCTTTGTGCATAAGTGTGAGGAGGGTGCTTGATTCCTTGGGCAGGTCATAGGGCCCTGAAGTGGCTAATCTCCCAGTTATCCTGTGGCTTTGTGAGAACACAGACATGGTAAATATTTTTTAATATAATATCTGTATTGAGACATAATTCACATACCATGCAATTCATCCACTTAAAGTGTACAATACAATGCTTTTAGTATACTCACAGAGTTGTGTAACCAATAGGGATTCCCAGGTGGCCCAGTGGTAAAAGAACCCACCTGCCAATGCAGGAGACAAAAGAGATGCAGTTTCCATCCCTGGACTGGAAAGATCACCTGGAGTAGGAAATGGCAACTCACTCCAGTATTCTTGCCTGGAAAATTCCATAGACAGAGAAGCCTAGAGGGCTACAGTTCATGGAGTCAACTGAGCATGGGCACGCACACAGAATGTAGTATTTCTCTCTATATTTTGGCTTCCCAGATGGCTCAGTGGTGAAAAATCTGCCTGCCAATGCAGGAGGTGGATCCCATGAACACAGGAGCCTGGCAGCTACAGTCCACGGGGTCGCAAAGAGAGTCGGACATGACTGAGCGACTGAGCACGCACATACCACAATCAGTTTTGATCACCCCTAAAAGAAAGCCCACTCCCATTAGCATTCGTTCTCCACTCAACCTCCAGCCTCAGCCCTAGGCAACCACTAATCTATTTTCTGCCTCTTATGGATTTGCCTATTCTACAGGCATTTCATAGTAAATGGAACCATACAATATATGACCTTTGGTGACTCATTTCTTTCACTTAACATACTGTCTTCAAGATTCATCCATGTCGTAGTGTGTATTGGTACTTCATTCTTTTTATGGCTGAATGATATTGTATTATTTGGATATGCCAGATTTTGTTGATTCATTGATGGCCATATGGGATGTTTCCACTTTGAGGCTACTGTGATTGGTGCTGCTGTGAATATTTGTATACATGTGTTTGTGTGGACGTATGTTTTCCTTTCTCTTGAGGATATACCTAGGAGTGGATTTGCTGGATCCTGTGAAAACTGTATGTTTAACCTTTTGAGGAACTGCCAGTCTTTTCTAGTGGCCGTACCTTTTTATTTCCATTCCCACCAGGAATGCAGGAGGGTTCCAATTTCTCCATACCCTCTCCCACACTTGTAATTATCTGTCTTTTCTATTATAGCATCCTAATTGGTGTGAAGTGGTCTCTCCCTGGGCTGGGTCATTGCTTTTTAGGCTCCCAGATCATTGACACTAGATAGGACCACAGCAGTCAGGCAGCCCAATTTGTTCATTTTTCTGGGAGAAGCACTGAATGTGAAGAGAGATGGGCTAGCCCTGGGGGACAATTAGTAAAGGAGGCAGTAACAGAACCCATATATTTTTTTCTTTTAACAAAGTACACTGAAGCCAGATGGCCCCCAAAAGATGAAAGACTTCGAATGATGTTATTCTCTAGAACCTGGGAGAAATTTCTGCGACTATAAAAATCAGAAGATGGATGAATCAATAATAGTCACAAAGAGTCACTTCATGGATTCCCCCAGATCATGGGTCACAGATCAGAGTAAGTATTTTCCACCTGCTTTATGCTAAGACATCCCTATCTTGCAATGTCATAAGTGTATGGATCCTATATCTGACTAGTGTCTGTAGAAGTTAACAGAGAGAGACATCTGTTGACATACACAGACTCAAAAAGCCCACCACCCACATGCCCTTCCACCCCACCCCCAGGGTTACTCAAAAGTAAGTTTCAGTTGTGTGAGAGATTACTCAAAATAAGGAACTCAGGGACGAGGAAGATGTTTATATAAAAGAAATAGCAGTGAACGATGAAGACAGAAAAACTGAGTTAACTATTAGTGCAGTTAGAAATCTCAACAAATGTCAAAAAATTATTTTTGAAAGAGTAGACACATATAAAATTTTAATAATGGCCTGAAGCTAGAATCACAGTTTATGCCTGCAAACGTGTGCCCTGCAGCCGGCGGTGAGCTCTGCGGAGGGTCCCCAGGTGCCGGCGGCTCGTGAGCTCACCCCCCTGGGCTCCTAGGAGGCATCAGGAGAGAGGGGTGCTCTTTGCGCATCCCGGGCCGACCCCGGCTTCTCGCCTGCCCAAGGTGGAGTTCCTTCAACCTTCCCATGGGTCCTCTAAAACTTTTGTTTCCGGAGTGTGAATCTCCTATAGCCCCAGTTTTAAGTGGCGACAGTTCTCTATCGCTTCGGTCATGTCAGCGGTGACTGGGGGAGGCGTGTCACTCGCCATCTTGGATCCAGGACGAGAGGACCAGTTTCGCGCGGACTTCAGGCGCGTCCCGGGGTGATGACAGTGAGGACTGAACCCCACGTCCTCGGACTAGACTTCTCGATCCTCGCTTTTTCTTCCCCCACCCCCAGCATCCGGCCAAAGAGAAATTCCTCCATCCGTCAAAGCTAGAGTGGGTAGGATGGATGCTTTCCTCTTGAGCATCCGTGTGTCCCCAAATCACCGCCCATCCTGCCCCCCCGAGCTTCGGGCTCCACTCCGCTGGCGCGGGCTCGGCGGGGCGCCGAGGGGGGAGCGAGCGGCCGGGTTCCGCCCGGGGCGGGCTGGGGAGTAGGGTGGCCGCGGGGGTGCTGAGCCGAGAGGGCCCGGCCGGCCTGACACCACCTGGCGGAGTCTCGGGGAAGAGTCTTAAAGGCGCGCGCTCCCCGCGCCCGGCGCACTCCAGCGGGAGCCGCCGAGAGCTAGCCTCCCTCTCCCGCCCGGCGCCTCGGGAGGTAAGTGCGGTCCGCCGAGCCGGAATCCGGGCCCGGAGAGGCGGCCTCCGGGCGGCCCCGCTATCGGGGAGCTCGGGCCGGGGGCCGTGGTGGGCCGGGCGGCGCGCAAGTTGTTTGAAGGCCTCAGAGGGCAGCTGGAGCGGCGAGCGCTTGGGAGGGGACGGCAGGGCGCCCGCGGACCGGGGCCGTCTGGGGGCAGCTGTCCCGGGCGGTGATGCCCGGAGGCACCGGCGCTCCGCGCACGCTCCAGCCTCGGCCCCGCGCCCCGCGCACTTGGCGCGCTCCGGCCGCGCCCCCGGCGAGCCCAACCCGCGGGAGCCGCCACCCGGCTCCGCGCCTTGCCGCCCGCCAGGGGCCCGGGCAGCCCCTAGCCCCCCGCGGTCGCGCCCGGTCACGCCGGCAGGTCGCGCTCGGCGGCCGGCCAAGCCCGCCCCCAGACCCGCCGCGCCCGCGCCCGCGCCCCTGGCCACCCCGCCCGGCCTCTCGGCGCTGCGCCCCTCGGCTTCCCCAGCTCCAGTCGCTCGCTATTTTCACACCTCCCGGTGCCCCGGCCCCGGCGCCTGATTCAGTGCTTAGTAATTAATTTGGCGTTTCAGAATGGTCAGCGGGCTGGATAATGGGCGCATTCATCCCCCGGGCTAATCTGAACAGAGGTGGGAAGAAAGGCTTTCACAGACAGAAAATACCATTCGCTGAGCGCTCAAAGGGGCTGTCACTCCCAGAATAAATCGCCGCCGCGCCCGCCGGCTCCTCGGGCCATTTCCATACAGCCCGGCCCGCGCCGCGGACCCGCCGGCCTCGGCCTCGGCTCCCGAATCACTCACTCGACTGCCTTCGACGGGAAAGTCGGGCGAGAGCGAGACCCAGGCGGGCCCCCTTGGGGAAACGGGGAAGCAGGGGGCTCGGGTTCAGGCCGCAGGGGACAAAGAGCTTGATTAGAAAATCAAATGCTGAACTGGAAGGGAGGCACAGCTAATCCGAGGCGCGGACTTTGGAGCTGGGCTGGGGAGTGCATCGCGAGCGGCTCAGAGCCGCGCGCGGCTGCCCGAGGTCGCACGGTAAGCTTCTGGATCTCTAAAGTGGAAATGCGATCCCAGTGCACACTCAGAGATCGTAGAGGCAGGGCGCGCTGATACTGTCCCAACCCGCACCAGACGTTCGATCCCGAGTTCTCACGACACCAGGTCTTTGCTAGCAGCGGGGCTGGGGAGGTGACAGCGTGCCCTTCGCGGCCTCCGGCTCGCCACTCCTGCCAGCTCAGGGTGTACCCCGGAGCATCAGCGGAGAGAGTGGTGGCGGCTTTGTCTTCTGACCTCAGGTCGCATCGAGTGTTGGGCACGAACGGTCTGCGGGTTCTGAGAGCTGAGGCCTCTCCTTGGCAGCCCTCCCTGTCCTCCGGCGAAAGAGGATCGAGCGCTGCAGCGCAGCCCTAACCGGTACGACGTTGCCCCGAGGGCGCCCCCAGCCCGGCTGCGGAGCTTGGGGATGGGCAAGACCCGCTAGGCTCTCTCCAGGGTGAAGCTCCAGGCACCTCGCATCCACTTCGTGGAACAGATTTGGCCCAGGGCCCTCCCTCCCAGTGGCACCCTCCCATTGAGGGAAGAGAAGGAGCTCTGCCCCTAAGATGCAATAGGCTTCCCTGGTGGCTCAGACGGTAAACAATCTGCCTTAATGCTGGAGACCGCGCTGGATCTCTGGGTGGGGAAGATCCCCTGGAGAGGGAAATGGCAGCCCACTCCCTTATTCTTGCCTGGAGAATTCCCTGGACGGGGGAGCCTGGTGGGCTACAGTCAATGGGGTCACAGAGTCTGACACGACTGAGCGATTAAAACATACACACACACACACACACACACACACACACACCCGTGCTCCGTGGAGAGGCTGGAACAAGGGAAGTAGCTGGCTGGAAGGGGCGTTTCTGGAATGGCCAGATGGGTGTTCCAGGGTGTGTCGGTGATGGAATCCCCGCCACTCACCAACTTCCGAGCAGAAGTCCCTCCTCCCTTCTGAGTCTCAGTTTCCTTGCCTGCAAAACAAGGATGAAATGAGGTCACACTTGGCTCCAAGTGTGGGGCCCTCTGTGGAAGGAGTCCACACACCGCTCACACCCCCACAAGCAGCACCCTCCCCGGCACCTCCCCAAGTCTTCACCAACACCTCTCCTCGGAGTTTAAGGACTCCCTTGATTTTTTTCTCTGACTGCTTCCATCCAGCCTTGCTGCTTCTGGGTTCTGGTAGCCAGCTCTCCTTGAAATCACATTCTAAGAGCTGGAAGGGGCCTTTCAAAGATTCTTGGGGAGTTGTACAGATGAGGAAGCTGAGACTCAAAGTGGTTGGCTGGTGGGTGTCATCCAGCTAGTTAATCTGGGGACTTGCTTGGAGAGAATTTCATGCAGGGAGGTGAATCTTGTCATCTCCTCCCCTCAACCCTCCAGGCTTCTCTAGGCCAGGGGAGGGGCCCACAAATGTACTTTTTTCCCCCCCAGTTGTGGCTCATAGGATCTTTAGTTGCAACATGCAAACTCTTAGTTATGGCATGTGGGGTCTAGTTTCCCGCCCAGGGATCAAACCCCGGTCCCCTGCATTGGGAAGGCAGCGTCTTAGCCACTGTATCACCAAGGAAGTCCCCAGAAATCTACATTTTAAACAAGCTCCCCAAAGCCTTTCAACGCATGTGGGACTGAAACTATACTCAGGGAAGCCCTGCCCAAACAGCTCTTTCCCCAGCAGTCCCTTCCCTAATGGGACCATAGGCCCTGCTTGCTTTTTGTGGCCCATATTCGAAGGGCAGAACGACATTTACTGTCACCCACCACCACTGGAGGCCCGCAGTGGGTGGGGTGCACTTCTAAGAAGAAACCTCAGATCCCCTGAATGAGCAGTCTATGAAACAGCAGCTGTGGGGGTGCTGAGCATCCTGTGAGACAAGGAATGATCCAAGTGGGTTGCAGGGTGACTGGATGTTTTGCCCCCAAACCTAGGGACCTCCTGTTCCCAACACACTTTCACAGCTGGACCTAACTCTGTGCACTGCAGGCTCCACACAGACAGTACAAATGTGCCCGGAGGGCGCCCCTACCTCCCCTCCCTGCGAGCCAGGCAAACCTGGCCCACGCTGGGGAGAGCAGCCCACTGGTGGGATCCGTGCCAGCAATAACCCAGGTGCGAACTGTCGCCTGGAACCATGGACACCTGCCCTTTACCAGGCTGGGGCTCAGAAGAGAGGAAGGGTGAGGGGGCACAGGGGGAGGCCTGGAAGAGTGGAGGGAAGTTGGGATGTGGGGAGAAGCTGTTAGGAACAGAGGGGGGACGGGGAGGGGACGAGTCCCTATTTATGTAAGCCGTTTGTAGCTGCGGATTGTAAAACTGGGCAGGATTCTCTGGAGTAATTCATAGTGTTTGGACAAGACAAACATTGTTCTGCTTTAAACAAACCTCCAGAAAGGTCAGGCTGGTTCATCCCTTTGCTGCGAGTTGCTGAGACTATCCAGATGATGAGAAAATCAGATCCTAGTGGAGGGGGCCCAGGCAGAAGGCAGCCGCCTCCTGAGCCCTTTGGATCTGGGGTGAGGGCACCCAGCCCAGGGAGGGTCCTTGGCTTCTGCTGAATAGGGCTGGCTCCCACTCTGCAGCCTGGAGATGTGTGTGGGTACATGCATGCCTGTGTCATAGGGTAGGAGATGTTGATGATGCCGGGATTATCCAGTTCACCAAGCAAGGCCAACATGACCTGCAGCGTGAATGGTCTTCAAGTACGTGAAGAGTTACTAGGAATCAAAGACTCAGGGAAGCAGAATTTGATTCACTAACCTCAAGCCCAGATATGCTCCTGGACACCAAGAAACCTCTGCTCCTTCCCTAGGGACGTCCTGGCCAGGCCCCTTGCTGTTCATTTAGCAAACATTTAAAAAAAATTTTGTTGTTTGTTTTGTTGTTTTTTCTATTTTTTGGCCATGCCATCCCACATGGCATGTAGGATCTTAGTTCCCCGACCAGGGATCGAACCTGTGGCCCCTGAAGTGGAAGCATGTTTTCTTACCCACTGGCCCTCCTGGGAAGTCCCTAGTAAACATTTTTTTCAGTGCCTAGTATGTGCCAAGCTCTGTGCTGGGTGTTGGGCAGACACTAGTGAGCAAGAATGATGCTGCCGCCCAGTCATGGGGCCTATGGTCTGCTTTACCCTCCCTCTGCCTCTCTTCTCCAAGAAGAGAAACCTCTCACAAATTCCCTTCTAGCCTCTCCACCACCTCCCTTGCCTCAACAAGCTTCCTGGCTGAAATCCAGCAGACCCATTCCCAGACCATGCCTGGCAGTGAGTGCAGCATTCCGTAAATGTGAGATGCCATGACAATCGTGATTATGACTGTGGTTGTGACGATGGTTGTGATTGTGATTCCGGCTGTGGCTGTGATTATGGTTGTGATTACGACTGTGGTTGCTGCTCTGAGGCGCCACTCTTGACAGATCTACCTTGACCCCAAGCTGAATCAGATACTTTTGATTGATACTTGTTATTCATGCTTGTTGACTTATTATGACTGTTAATTGGTAATTAGGAAAGGATTATTGACATGCATTATTAACACCAAAGTCCAATCTTTCTGCAGTGCTAGAGGCACTGTCCTGTATATGAGTTTCTGTTGCCTGGGGCAGTTTGTCATCCTCTCAAGAGGGTAGCATCCTTGTGGTAACCATGGTGATGGTAGAGGCACTGGGTTAGCTGGTTCCACATGACGTTATTAAAATTATATTTCTTTAGGGCTTCACACTTCAGACATCTCAGGGTCTTTTGTATATGCCTTTTTTAACTCTATACTCCTGATATTTATGGAAGGAAGGGAGGGAGGAAGGAAGAAAGGAAGGGGACAAATGATAATACCATCCACATTTTTCAGAAGAGGAAGCTGATGCTCAGAGAGGTGAAATGACTTGCCCACTGTCAGTCCAGGCCGCTCTAACAGAACACCATAGACTGGGTGGCTGGGGCAGCAGATGTTCATTTCTCATGGTTCTGGAGGCTGGGAAGTCCAAGATAAAGGTTCTGGCTGATTTGGTAACTGGTGAGGGCTCTCTTCCTGGTTTGCAGATGGCTGTGTCCTCATATGGTAGAGAGAAAGGTCTTGTTTCTCATATGTCTTTTAAAAAACAATTAATTTAATTTTAAAAATTTACATATAATGGATATGTCACATTCTATTAGTTTCATGTCTCCTTTATAAGGGCACTAATCCTATGACGAGGACTCCACCTTCAAGACCTAGTGTTGTGTTAGTCACTCACAAAGGCCCCAGCTCCAAATACTACTGTGTTGGGGATTGGCTCTTCAAATGAATTTGGGGGAAGGGACACAGTCATTCAGTCCTTGGTACCTACACTCGCAGAGGTGTGAAGATCAAGAAGTGTGTATGCCTGGAGCATGATCCAGGTCTGTACTATCCTGCCACCCACCCAGGCAGCTCCTGGCAAACCCAGGCGTCCCAGGTCCCTCCAGTCTCAGGGACCTGGGACCCCTGGGAGTCCCCATAAGCAGGGTGCTCAGCCAGAGACAAGGAGGTAGCTCCCTAGGCTAGATCACGTCCATCCAGTCCTGTGACTAGCTTCTGGCATCCTTCTGGGGGCTAGCACAGAGGTACCCCCTGCCTGATGGTAGCATCAGTGAGGGAGAGGCCCCCCTCCCCCCACTCCTACTTTCCCTTAATACCTTATTATCCATGCACTTACTCAATCTATTTGGAGTCAATGGTCCATGGCTGTTTTCATCTCGCACTACCTCTTGGAATTGGTCCCCTAAGTCTTCCCCCCGCGTGACGTGTAGACCTGTAATAGCTCATTTTACTGACATTTGGGGAACATAAGGTGTTCCACATAATTGATTTTTGCAGTTAACTGAAGCTTACTTCTCAAAGCATAGAAACTTTATGTAATCATTTGCCCCTCCAGAATCATGATTTTTTTCTCCACCTAATTTAGCAGAATTGAATATAGCAGGTATTCCCTAGGTGTGGTTGAATGGGTGACCCACAGCCGTTCCAAGGAGTCATTCTGAAGCCATCTCTCAGAACATCAGCTTCTGGGGAATTCACTCAGCCTCCCTGCCTCAGTCTTCTCATTGTTAAAGGGGAGCCCTGACTCAATGGATGCTCACTAAGAGCTGCTCCTATACTTTCCTAACTCCTCTGGGCTCTCAGACAGTAATGCCCTTGGAAAGCTGGGTGGTTGCAAGACCCGCCCTGATCCCTGGGTGGTGGCTGGAATGGATACTCCCATCAGCAGTCACTTCTCAGCCTGTCACTGTCCCCCAGTCACCTATTCCCCTAGGGTCCTGATCTGTGATTCTCTGTGACCCTGGAAGAACAGAAGATGCCTGACCTCATAAACACTCCTAAGTGAAGAATTCTGGCCTCTGTGCAAACTGAAATCCCTGGATATCATGGAGACTCTTCTCTCAAAGGCCCAGGAGACTATTAACATTTCTCTGAATTGTGTTCTGAATCGTAAAGGATGCTGAGACCCTGGCCTCCAGAAAGAGGGAGCACCTGGCAAGCTAATGTTGGAGGCCCTAAGCTCAGCATTGCAGAAGTAAGGAATAGGGGGACATGGCCACACAGCCCATGGGAAGAAGACCCAAAGGAAGACTTCGGAAACATTCCAAAGCCAGAGTGTTAATTCTCCCTCTTTTTGTTCCTTTCATTTACCCCAAGCTTGCCTCGTGAGATTTGCAAGGGACCTGCTGAACCCTGGCATTTCTACTATTTGGTGGTGTGTTAGTTCTGACAGCCACTGCACCAAATTCCCACAAATTTGGTGGCTTAAAACAACAGCAATTTATTTTCTCGCAATTCTGGAGGCCAGAAATTTGAAATAAGTGTCACTGGACTAAAACCAAGGGCTGTGCTTTCTACAGAGGCTCTGGAGGAGAATCAGTTCCTTGTCTCTTTCAGCTTCTTGTAGCTGCCAATATTCCTTGGCTTGTGGCCACATCACTCTGATTTTTTTTGCCTCTGTCTTTGCCTTCCCTTTTCTATTTTGTTGGATCTCCCCCTCCCTCCCTCTTATAAGGACACATGATGGCATTTAGGGCCCACCCAGATAATCCAGAATGATCTTCCCATGTCAGGATCCTTTACCTTCATCCCATCAGCACAGACTCATTTTTTGCCAGATAAGGTAACATTCACAGCTTCCAGGAATTAACACACAGATATCTCTGAGGGTGGGGGTGGAGGACAGTTTTCAGCCTACCTCAGTCGGTGACATCAGTTGTCCATAATGTCGAGTTTTGATCGATTTTAGTGAGTTTGTAGTACATTCCTATCCTGTGCCAGGCAATCTGTTATACCCTGGGGTTTCAAAGAGTAAAGACCCAGTTCCTCTCTCAAGAAGTTGATGGATTAGTCAGGGAAGCATTATGATATGAAGAACCACGGGAAGAGCCTCCAAAGCCTTGGAGGTACCCAGAATTGATCACTGAGTGCTCAAATTCCTTCTCAAAACCTGCAAAGCCCTGTGTTCTCTGGCCTGCATGGCGACTTCTTTGAGCTCACCTTCCAGCACTCCCATCTTGCTCACCAAGCCCCTTGCTCGTGTTCCTTACACAAGTCAAGCTCTGCCTCAGGACCTTTGCACTTGCCGTTTCCTTCCACTGGAAAGCACACTCCCGCTGTCCCCCCCGCCTCCAGCATATACCCCCAGCTCCCTTCTTCACTTAGCTCTACTGGACCCCTCTCAGAGCCTCTCCTGCCCCAAGTAACTGTCTAAAACCCACCTCCCCTCCTAGCACTGTGACCCCTTCCTCTGCTCTATTTGTGTTTCTAGCACTTATCACAACCATTTTCAGATGTGATGACTAGAACTTCCCAGAAGATCCTAAACTCAAATGCATTCTGTTTTTATTTCCGATTCTCTTACCTTTTTGGCCTTAGGAAGACCTTGAGCTAAATTTCAAGTGGATCAGGATGGGATTTAGTGGGGGCTCTTCTATGGGACTTATAAATGAGAGGAGCCATTTGTCAGTTGTCACAATGATGTGTGTATGTGGGGGGTGGGACCTAGAAGCTTTTAGTGGACAGGAGTCAGGGACACTGAACATCCTGTAGTGGACGCAGGACTGCTCTGCCCAGAGAAGAACTCAGTTCAGTTCAGTTCAGTCACTCAGTCATGTCTGACTCTTTGCGACCCCATGAACTGCAGCATGCCAGGCCTCCCTGTTCATCACCAACTCCCTGAGTCCACTCAAACCCACGTCCATCGAGTCGGTGATGCCATCCAGCCATCTCATCCTCTGTTGTCCCCTTCTCCTCCTGCCCTCAATCTTTCCCAGCATCATGGTCTTTTCCAATGTGTTAGCTCTTCGCATCAGGTCCCCAAAGTATTGGAGTTTCAGCTTCAACATCAATGAACACCCAGGACTGATCTCCTTTAGGATGGACTGGTTGGACCTCCTTGCAGTCCAAGAGACTCTCAAGAGTCTTCTCCAACACCACAGTTCAAAAGCATCAATTCTTCAGTGCTCAGCTTTCTTTATAGTCCAACTCTCACATCCATACATGACCACTGGAAAAACCATAGCCTTGACTAGATGGACCTTTGTTGGCAAAGTAATGTCTCTGCTTTTTAATATGCTGTCTAGGTTGGTCAAAACTTTCCTTCCAAGGAGTAAGCATCTTTTAATTTCATGGCTGCAGTCACCATCTGCAGTGATTTTGGAGCCCAGAAAAATAAAGTCAGCCACTGTTTCCACTGTTTCCCTATCTATCTGCCATGAAGTGATGGGACCGGATGCCATGATCTCAGTTTTCTGAATGTTGAGCTGTAAGCCAACTTTTTTACTCTCCTCTTTCACTTTCATCAGGAGGCTCTTTAGGTCTTCTTCACTTTCTGCCATAAGGGTGGTGTCATCTGCATATCGGAGGTTATTGATATTTCTCCCAGCAATCTTGAGTCCAGCTTGTGCTTCATCCAGCCCAGCGTTTCTCATGATGTACTCTGCATATAAGTTAAATAAGCAGGGTGACAATATACAGCCTTGACATACTCCTTTTCCTATTTGGAACCAGTCTGTTGTTCCATGTCCAGTTCTAACTGTTGCTTCCTGACCTGCATACAGGTTTCTCAAGAGGCAGGTCAGGTGGTCTGGTATTCCTATCTCTTTCAGAATTTTCCACCGAAAGAATGATGGGATGGAGCCAAAGCAAAAACAACACCCAGTTGTGAATGGGACTGGTGATAGAAGCAAAATTCGATGCTGTAAAGAGCAATATTGCAGTGAAGAACTGTCTGGCCCCAAATACCAATAGTACCTATGTGGAGTACTTATCTTAAGGAAGGAGTTTGTACTACAGTCCTAAAATAGTATTTTTCAAGTGTATTTGGTAATCTTTCACCCTTTAGAGTCCTTCAGATGATTTTGTCCCCAATACATCTGCCAAACCTGTCTGTGTCCCATGAACCATTCAGACAACTTCTAAAGATCCTCCAGTTCACCTTCTTCTGCCTGACGTCACCCGAGTGTCACCTCTACGTGTGAGGGGATGATCTCCTTCAGACTGTGTGTGGGTGTTCAGTGAGCTGAGCCCCAGCTCTGGGTCCAGAGGTTCCCCATAATTTCCCCCCTCCCCAGAAAACATCCTTTTATGTGCACCCTTTGTTTCTTTCCTTCATGACCAGACTTCCACCCTTGACAAAGCTTCCCCGGATGGTGACCCATTTTCTTTATTGTAATAGTGTTCAGAGTGGGACCTTTCAAAAGGTTTTTTTGCAAATGAAAATAAATTACATCTGCTGGTTCCCCTTATCCACAGGCGGTTTTCACCCCTTCAAAGAGCTCCGGTAGATTAAGGGATTTGGCGGGCTTGAGGTTTGTATGGGCTTCTTTGCCCAACTCCGGAATCCTCAGCCAAGAAGCCGGCAGTAGGGGAGGGCAACTGAAGAAGCTGATCAACAGCACTGAGGCCCCGGACAAAGCTCAGGGAAACCTACGCTCTAGACCCACCTGCTCTCCTGCACTCTTTACAGAACAGTCAGATCTCCTGGTGTCAATCCAGGGGCCTGGGATCCCTTGAGCATCTCCATGAGGCTGACCAGGTGAGCTGGGCTCTCAAAGCCTCAAAATGAGAGGAGGCCTCTAACTTCTTCCAGGGTGAGTGATCTGAGGATTATGAATAGTTAAAAACAAGCAAACAAACCCCAGACACCCTCAACTGTCATATACTCAGTCTGCCAGCTTCTTTCCTTTTACAGGTGCATTTTTAATCACTTGATAAGGTAAGTGTGATGGTCCCCATTTTTCTGGGAGAAAACCAATGGGTTTCCAACTTGATGGGTGAAGCAACTTGCTCAGGGTCACACAATGAAGTTGTGAGTTGGAATCAGGGTTTGTTTGCGTCAAGTTCTTTCTGTTTCCAAAAGTAACACAAGCAATTCAGACCCCACTGACTCTTCTGGGGAGGCCAGGTACCCGCATCAAAATCTTCCACTGGTATAATTTCCAGTCTATGTCAGGAGTCCTGGAAACCACTTCATTTAATGTGTGTTCTCTTAACTGGACTGGACATGCTCAGAAGCACAGTCAAGCCAGGTCACAGCTCAAATTTCTGGTCCACCTGGACCCCTTCTCTTGTCTAGACATAGCCAAGACCCATTTGTGTCAGATAACGTCAACCAAGCCCGTATTGCCCACAGGTCCCGACTAAGAGCTCTGAACCCTGCAACCAGGCCATTTCAGTTCAAATTCCTGCTCTTCTACTCATCAGTGATATGAGCTTCAGCAACTTCCCTGAGTCTCTGTAAGATGGAGCTAGGACTATCCCTATCTCATAACGTGTTCAGATCTTCATGTTTACAAGAGGCATGACAGCAACCCAGGCAGGGGGAGCTCTTGTCCTCCTCATTCTCCACTGTTCTTGTGATCTTCATGAAATTGACAGCAACCCCCTGCTCCTCTAAGGCCAGAACCTCCTGTTTCCCCATCCACATCTCATCTATGCTGACTCCTCCCTACCCAGGTCATTCTTCTATTTCTTTGAAAACATCGATGCCAAAAGCTCAGCCTCTGTGCACTGGTGCCGCATCGAATCTCAGAGACAAGAGTTTTGGGTGAAGTGAAAAAGGATCCCCTGGTGGCTCAGTCAGTAAAGAGTCTGCCTGCAATGTGGGAGATCTCGGTTCAATCCCTGGATTGGGAAGATCCCCTGGAGGAGGAAATTCTCCAGTATTCTTGCCTGGAGAATTCCATGGACAGAGGAGCCTGGTGGGCTGCAGTCCATGGGGTCACAGAGTCAGACACAACTGAGTGACTAACACTTTCACCTTTCTTTTCAAAAAAGGATAGCTTTATTGCTTTGCTAGGCAAAGTGGGTCACAGTGGGTTCGTGCCCTTCAAAAACTGTGTGTCCTAACCTAGTGGAATTTGGTGAGTTTTTTTTCTGCTTTATTGACTATGCCAAAGCCTTTGACTGTGTGGATCACAATAAACTGTGGAAAATTCTGAAAGAGATGGGAATACCAGACCATCTGACCTGTCTCTTGAGAAACCTGTGTGCAGGTCAGGAAGCAACAGTTAGAACTGGACATGGAACAACAGACTGGTTCCAAATAGGAAAAAGGAGTACGTCAAGGCTGTATATTGTCACCCTGCTTATTTAACTTATATGCAGAGTACATCATGAGAAACGCTGGGCTGGAAGAAACACAAGCTGGAATCAAGATTGCTGGGAGAAATATCAATAACCTCTGATATGCAGATGACACCACCCTTACGGCAGAAAGTGAAGAAGAACTAAAGAGCTTCTTGATGAAAGTGAAAGAGGAAAGTGAAAAAGTTGGCTTAAAGCTCAACATTCAGAAAACTAAGATCATGGCATCTGGTCCCATCACTTCATGGGAAATAGATGGGGAAACAGTGGAAACAGTGTCAGACTATTTTTCTGGGCTCCAAAACCACTGCTGATGGTGATTGCAGCCATGAAATTAAAAGATGCTTACTCCTTGGAGGGAAGGTTATGACCAACCTAGACAGCATATTAAAAAGCAGAGACATTACTTTGCCAACAAAGCTCCGTCTAGTCAAGGCTATGGTTTTTCCAGTGGTCATGTATGGATGTGAGAGTTGGACGGTGAAGAAAGCTGAGCGCCGAAGAATTGATGCTTTTGAACTGTGGTGTTGGAGAAGACTCTTGAGAGTCCCTTGGACTGCAAGGAGATCCAACCAGTCCATCCTAAAGGAGTTCAGTCCTGGGTGTTCATTGATGCTGAAGCTGAAACTCCAATACTTTGGCCACCTGATGCGAAGAGTTGACTCATTGGAAAAGACCCTGATGCTGGGAAGGATTGGGGGCAAGAGGAGAAGGGGATGACAGAGGATGAGATGGTTGGATGGCATCACCGACTTGATGGACATGGGTTTGGGTAAACTCCGGGAGTTGATGATGGACAGGGAGGCCTGGCATACTGCGATTCATGGGGTCGCAAAGAGTTGGACATGACTGAGCGACTGAACTGAACTGATAGCAATGGTTCAAGGGCGGGGTTGCTGATACGATCAGGCTGTGTACAAAACCTGGATTCCTTTCATTTGGCCTCAGCTGATCTCCTAATCTCTGAAGAATGCTTCCTCAAGTGAATGCTTCCTCATCTTCCATTTGTGGGGGGTTTTAGTTCTGCAGAAAAGCTCAAAGCTATTGTTCCGTGCATCCTTTGAGGTGGAACCAGGATCCTCTCTCAAGGCTTCTGCTGTTTCTTGACTGCTCCCTCCTTGTCTCTGCATTTCCTCCCTTCCCTGTTTAGCAACTAGGTGAACCCACCCTTTGTAACCCAGAGAAGGTCAGGAGGCTGAACAGAAAGGGTCCCATGCCCAGGAGCCCTACAGGGTCCTGCTCAGTTTCCACAGCAGCATTTGGGTCAGCGAGTCCTGGTGCCAGTCCTGAGGATCTTCCATCCCTGGGTAGACAGCCTGTCTGGTCAACTTCTTCATCTCCATTCACCTTCTCTGCTTCCCAGCAGAAACCCACCTCATCCTCTGTGGGCCTTGTCATCACCTAGAGCTATTCCACCTCTGGAATTCTTGCTGTAGGCATCCAGTTTTAGACCATGGTCTCCTCAGTTATTCCCAACTCGTGTTGTCTATCTTCCTGAGCCTCCAGACCAGCTCTGTCCAATAGAACTTTCTGTGATGATAGAAATGTTCTTTATTGATGCTCTCTCTCCAAGTCAGGGCAACAGAGGAACCGAGCTTTAAAGTTTAATGCATTTTAGTTCATTCAAATTGAAATGAAATGAGCCATGTGTGATTACTGGTTGCTATCTTTTTTTTTAATTTTAATATTTATTTATTTGTCCGTACCGAGTCTTAGCTGGGCATGCAGGATCTTTTAGTTTCAGCATTCGAATTCTTGGCTGTGGCCTGTAGGATCTAGTTCCCTGACCAGAGATCGAACCTGTACCCCCTGCTTTGGGAGCATGGAGTCTCAGACACCGGACCACCAGGAAAGTCCCCTGGCTACTGTCTTGAAAAGTGAACATGTTAGTTGCTCAGTTTTGTCCAACTCTGTGACCCCATGGACTGTAGCCCACAAGGCTCCTCTGTCCATGGAACTCTCCAGGCAAGAATACTGGAGTGAGTTGCCAATTCCTTCTCCAGGGGATCTTCCTAACCCAGGGATCAAACCCAGGTCTCCTGCATTGCAGACAGATTTTTTTTTACCATCTGAGCCACCAGCACGGCTATAGATCCTGGCCTTTCTGTTTCCTCTGCTGTTGGTGGCCTGCCTTCTCTCTTAAGTTTTGTCTCTGTTGTCCATCACATCAGCCAACTTCTTCCCTTTGTCCCTCTGCCCCACCTCCTGGAAACGACAACAACAACAACAACACAACCTTCAGCTATGGATTAATCCAGCCATTCTGCTTTCTCCAGGTCTACACAGTGGCCACTGAGCATTGCTGGGGCTTGACTTTCCTGGGTGGCATTCTTTCTCCTGGATGGTCAACAACTTCAATAGGTCTTTGAATTCTGACCGGCCTGCATTGTCCCCTTCTCATTAATGACCCAATCAAGACTTCCTGCCTTTCCAAATCTGCTCCCTCACTCTCAGCAGGTGGCATTACCTCTTATGTCTTTGAAACGAGAGACGCTTTCAGACCACCTGACCGCCCCTTTTACGAGGCTAGTTTTATCTGTCTTCAACCTCCTTCTTCTCCTTCCTATCAACATTTAGGCATGTTCAAATAGCCTTATCTTACAAACAACAATAAAAAATCCCAAGCTTCCTTCAGTCCCATGTCACCTTCCAATCACCCTATCTCTTTCCTGCCACTTGTTTTCACACTTCTGGAAACTTGTCTTCACTGGCTATCTGCACTTTCTCACTTCCCATTCACTCCATAACCTGGGGCGGTCTGGCTTGTGTCCCCATCACTCTTCTGCCACTACCAGTCAAGGTCACCAAGGACTTCCTTGTCATTCAATCCTAAGGACTCTTTCAGATCTTATCTTGACCTTGAAGTCATGTGACACTGCTCACCACTCCTCCTTGCTTGAAACTTGCCCACTGGTTTCTAGGACACCTGAGTCTCCTGCTTTTCTTCCTCTTATTCTGGGTATGGTGTTCCTTGGTAGCTCAGCGTTAAAGAATCCATCTGACAATGAAGGAGACATGGATTTGACCCCTGAGTCAGGAAGATCCCCTGGGGGAGGAAATGGCAACCCACTCCAGTATTCTTGCCTGGGAAATCCCGTGGACAGAGGAGCCTGGTGGGCTACAGTCCATGGGGTCACAAAAGAGTCAGACATGACTTAGCGACTAAACACCACCACCCCACCACTCTGGCTACTTCTAAGTTTTCTGAAACTTCCACATTCTCATCTTCCTAGGGTGATTCTCAGGCTTCCCAGGTAAGGCTTGGGTGTCAAGAATGGTGTGCTGCCCTCCACCGCCCCCCACCCCCCACCCCAACTCCCCTGCCTGCATTCCTGGCCCAAACACCTAGGAATGTGTTTTCTCACCCAAGAAACTCACTGTGGTGTTTTGAACATCAGTTTGTATTGTGAATCCCATTGCTCAGAGCCTGACACGCCTTTTTGGGTGTGTATTTATAACTGTCACTTTGAGAAGCTCTCACAACACTTGGACATCTGTTTTTTTCATTTGCCTCCTCAAAGGGCAGTATGCTGTAGGGACACTGACAAATTAGAGGACGTCAGGAGAGGCGACAGGGTGGGTGGTCAGCAAAGTGTCCTGTGAGAACTCATTGAAAGAACTGGGGGACTTCCCTGGCAGTCTGATGGTTAAGACTCCACGGTTCCCCTGCAGAGGGCCCAGGTTCGATCCCTGGTCAGGGAACTAGAGCCTGCATGCCACAACTAAGACTTAGTACAGCCAAACAAATAAATAGATATTTTTAAAAAAGCTCTGGGACAGAAACAACATAGCAGAAGGAAAGCTTCAGAGCGCTAGCCAATCTGGTCTTAAAGATATTCCAAACTAGACCATGCTGGGTCGGAAGGGAGTGGGGTAGCCCGGTGTGCCTTTTTCAGACCTGTCCTTGTCAGGCTGTCTTCTTGACTCACATTCTGGTGTGATGCTATCAGCTTACACCATGGCCCATCACAGAAACCCTCCGTGAAGTTTGGGGATGCTGATGGTGTCTGCTTGTTACCTCACACTGTGCTCTCTTTAGGAGGCCCTCCAGGACAAATTCCTGACTGATTTTAGTACTAAGAATAGTTGTAATTCTTTTGAGTAATAGGTCTGTTTTTATCTCACAGGCACTGGGAATTTTGTGTGACTGACATGGTCTCCTTTTCACTCGGGCTTTGGAAAAGCTTCAGGACAAATTTGTGTCCCACCCCCAGGAAGTGACTAGGGCAGCCCCAGAACCATTTTACCTTTATTCCCATCTCTGCTTTGTCTTCCCTTGTGGTTTTTCTTTCTTCTGTTAGCTCTCCTTATTTTACCATACACAATCAAGAACAGGCAAGCAAAAACAAACAAAAATCGCCGGTAACCTCACTATCCAGAGATACCCACAATTATCAATGTTGTCCTTCTACGCATATTTTAAAAAAATAAAAATGAGAGGATACCATGCCTTCCTTTTGGGGGGTGTAGTGTTTTGTAATTTGCTTTTTTCATTTTATAATATGTCACCAATATCTTTCCATGTAATTAAATGTTCTTCTTTAAATAACTTAAAATTTCTTTGAAGATCTAGTAATCTCATACTACCAATTAACATGTCTACATCCACTTGTGTGCTGGGCTTTATGTACAGGCACGTATACATGTATGTGAAAGTACACCCACGGAGATGATCTAAGGACAATATTTGCGTACACATATTAGAAGCTATAACATTCACATGTGTTAACTCACCTGATGCTCACAACCCTATGAGGTACAGCTTCTTGTCCCCCTTTTATAAATGAAAAAACCAAGGCACAGAAAGATGCAAAAGTTGCCAAGGTGCCACTCCAACTCCAAAGGGTGTTGGAACTCCAAACTGCCATGTTGCCTTTCAGGACGTCACTGAGATTTCACAGTCCACGGGGTTAAACAGAAAAAAGAAACGTTTATCTTCTTCCACCTCACTTTCTAATTTATGTTATTTTGCCTTGTTTTAAGTTCCCTTGTAAGTCACCTGAAATCCCCCTCTGCCATGGCATAAACAAACAGTGCAGAGTGTGGTACCGGGCACAAGAAGACAAAGTTAAAATTCTACCCCAGGGCAGAGGATGAATCCAGCCAGTCCTGCAATGAAGTGGATTTATTTCCTCGGGCTGCGGTGAACTTCCATCCCTAGAAGAGCTGGCTTGGGTGGCCATCTCTCAGGGAGGCTGGGGCAGGCAGTCTTCTAAACAGACTGAGCTGGGCCAGACTAGCCCTGAGGCCCCTTCTTAGACTCCCAGAGTTTATGGAAATACCAATAAGACAAAACGAGACACTCAATGGGGCTAATGCAGCAAGCCAGCTGTTGGGCCAGAACCAGTATCCCAAGTTTCCAAGCCAGGCCTGGTCCAGCTCACTCATCTAAAAGTTAGCAACCGGCAGTTCAGTTCCAAACTCTCAGCCCAGTGTATTCTTTCCCCTGAAGTGCTTTGGCTGCTGCTGGAAGACAGTCAAAGGATACTGTCACTGTCTTCGGCCCTTCGGTGAAGGTGGCAGAGAAGGAGGCAAGAAGCTGGGTGGCCCCAAGGATGTCCCACTAGACTAGAATTGGGTAGGATGATCCGTTTGACAAATGTGAGGAGAGGAAGGAGCCAGCTTTCTATGGCTGGGAGATCTTAGGCAAGTTTCCTCACCTCCTGAGAACTGTTTCCTCCCTCATCTGCAAAATGGACTTTCACACTTATTCTGCAAAGCAGTTATGGGTTCCCAGAAGATAGTATGGGCTACAGCACCTTTGGACACTGAGCCGGTAAGCACCTTATCAGGCTGCCTCTGGATCCGGGGAGGGCTAGGCCACCTCCAGCCCGAGGCCTGGGGGGTGCTGGCCAGTGCCCAGGTGCTGTCTGGTTTTGTCCCCCTTCAGCCTCCAGCCCACCACAACTCCCCAGGTAGGAAAGGTGCTGCTTTCTCTACAGACAGGCCCACCGAACGGTGACAACTGTGAGGGAACAGGAGAGCCGCTTTTCCCCTCCAGATGCCAGGGGCTGCGGGTAGGAGGTGCGAGCCAGCAGAGGCTCCCTCTTCCTCACGATTTCGGGCTGTCTGCCCACGGAGTACGGCCCTGGACGCGGTGCCACCAGGGCCATCACGCTGGGTTAGAGGAAGGCCCGACCCCGGCTCAGCAAAGAAAACAAACACAGATGTGTTTGCTCGGGACCAGGAGGGAGAAAAATCGCCCCCTCTCTCTCGCCTGCGCGCTCCCCCGGGGCGTGGGGCCGGCGGAAACCTGCTGGGCTCTCGGGGCAGCGCGGGGCCGGGCGATGCGGACGGTCCCCGGCCGGCCCCTCCTCCCTCCGCGGGGTGCGCGCAGGGCCCAGCCCCCCTCTCCGGGGTTTCCCCGGGCGCTCTCCTCGCTTCCCTTTGTCTCCGCTTCTCCTTCTCGGGCGCCCCGGTTCCCACCCGCTCGTACCCTCGCTCTCTCCTGGTCCCCGGCCGCTTCCCTTTAATCCCCTCCGCCCCCCACTCCCTGCGCGAGTGGCGGCGGCGGCGGCGGCGGCGGCGGCGGAGCCTTCGGGGGCGTGCGTGCGTGTGTGAGTGTGCGCCAGCCAGCGGGAGTGTGTGCGCCCCGGGCGCGGGCTGGGCGGCACTCGCACCGCGGCGGCAGCGGCGGGAGCCGGGCGGCCCGCGTCGTCATTCGGGCGGGAGAGGCGGCGGCGGCCGGGCCGGGCCGGGCCGGGGCTGGGGCAGCGGCGGCCGCGCCGGGCATGGAGCTGGCAAGCCCGCGCTGAGGCAGGACGCGCCTGCTAGCAGCCAGCGAGAGGCTCTCCGCCGTCCGGCGCGCGGGCTCCCCGGCCGGGGCCGGGCAAACTTTTCTTTCTCTTTTGCCCTCTCCTGAGGTAAAGTCCCGAACGCGGACTCGCCGGCCGGGGGTGCGATCTGGGGCAGCTGAGCGGGAAGCCCGGGCTGCGGGAAGAGGGGGCGCGGGCCGTGCGGGCTCAGGGGCTCTACAAGTTGTCACGCGCCCGAATTGAGGGGTGCGGGCGGGGCGGCGGCGGACGAGCAGACGGGCGCGGGCAGGACCCTCGGGCGGCGTGGAGGCGGCGGCGGCGGGGAAACCGAACGATTGCCCGCGGCCCCGGCTCGCCGCCGGCGGGGAAGAGGAGGCTCGGGTAGTGCGGGGCCTGGGGGTCCCCGGATTCGCCTGCCCCCGGGACGCGGAGGACCGAGGCGGGCGTTCGGTGCGGGGGAAGCCTGGCGTTCGCCCGCGTCCCCGCTTGCCGCCCCGCCGCGGGGTTGGAGGGCGCGGGGCGGGCTGGCTGAGCGCGGCTCCCCTCTCTCCGCAGGCGCCTTCTGCGGCGGGCGGACTGACTCCTCGGCGCGGCGGGGCCGGGGCAGGCTGGACGCAGCAAGATGCGCGCAGTGTGGGAGGCGCTGGCGGCGCTGGCGGCCGTGGCGTGCCTGGTGGGCGCGGTGCGCGGCGGGCCCGGGCTCAGCATGTTCGCCGGCCAGGCGGCGCAGCCCGACCCCTGCTCGGACGAGAACGGCCACCCGCGCCGCTGCATCCCGGACTTTGTCAACGCGGCCTTCGGCAAGGACGTGCGCGTGTCCAGCACCTGCGGCCGGCCCCCGGCGCGCTACTGCGTGGTGAGCGAGCGCGGCGAGGAGCGGCTGCGCTCCTGCCACCTCTGCAACGCGTCGGACCCCAAGAAGGCGCACCCGCCCGCCTTCCTCACCGATCTCAACAACCCGCACAACCTGACGTGCTGGCAGTCGGAGAACTACCTGCAGTTCCCGCACAACGTCACACTCACGCTGTCGCTCGGCAAGAAGTTCGAGGTGACCTACGTGAGCCTGCAGTTCTGCTCGCCCCGGCCCGAGTCCATGGCCATCTACAAGTCCATGGACTACGGGCGCACGTGGGTGCCCTTTCAGTTCTACTCCACACAGTGCCGCAAGATGTACAACCGGCCGCACCGCGCGCCCATCACCAAACAGAACGAGCAGGAGGCCGTGTGCACCGACTCGCACACCGACATGCGCCCACTCTCGGGCGGCCTCATCGCCTTCAGCACGCTGGATGGACGACCCTCGGCGCACGACTTCGACAACTCGCCGGTGCTGCAGGACTGGGTTACGGCCACCGACATCCGCGTGGCTTTCAGCCGCCTGCACACGTTCGGCGATGAGAACGAGGACGACTCGGAGCTAGCGCGCGACTCGTACTTCTACGCCGTGTCCGACCTGCAGGTGGGCGGCCGCTGCAAGTGCAACGGCCACGCGGCCCGCTGCGTGCGCGACCGCGACGACAGCCTGGTGTGCGACTGCAGGCACAACACGGCCGGCCCGGAGTGTGACCGCTGCAAGCCCTTCCACTACGACCGACCCTGGCAGCGCGCCACCGCCCGCGAGGCCAACGAGTGCGTGGGTGAGTGGGGCGCCACGGGGACGCGGGCGGGACCCGGGCGGGGCGGGGACCCGGGCGGCTGCTCCCGGGCCTAGCGATCGAGGGTTCCTGAGCATCTCCCGCTGCGTGGATGTGGTGGGGATGGTGGGAGGCGCGTTCCGGGAAATCCTGGGCGGTGGGGCCGGGAGAGCCGGTCCACTCGCGAGCCTGACGCTGGCCGATTGGGTTGGCCTCCTGTGCGCTGCGCTAAGACAAGCTGCTGGCAGTGGGCTTTGCAGAAAATTTGCCGGTCAGTCCCCCTAATCCCAGATCCAAGGGCAGATACTGATTGCCTTCTCCTCAGTTTGGCGGGACTCTGGGATCCACACACCCCCGCCCCAGCCCCAGGGCAGCAGCTGGTCTCGCTGTTGGGGACCCCAGCCCGGTTACCAGGAAGTTCCAGCTCCACGGCCACAAATCCCTTGGGAGGTGGCAAAGGGATTTGCAATTTGGGGCTAATTCGGTGCACGACGACCATCACTCCTGCGTCCTCCATTTGTCTTTTACGGTTTGAAAATAGATATAGTTTTTCTTTTGGATAGCGTGTTTGGGCTAGCAAAAGAATGATGTGATTTAAATTAATTACTATCTGCAGATTACAAAAGAGAGTTCACTAATTATTTTAAACTAATTCAGCCCCTGTCCAAAAAAGAAGTATACCAGATTTTTGTTGTTGTGTTAGCACGGGGAGTTGTGTTGGGGTGAAATTATTAAACAATTCTGAATTAACTAAGGGCCCAGATTCTTGATTTTATGGGGTTTCAGGTCCTGAAAGAGAAATCTCACGAAAACATGAACTGGTGGATACTGTCGGGTCTGAAATGAGGCTTGGAAAAAAACAAAAAGAAGAAATCCATTCTGTTTCTGGATCATACAACTTTCCTGCTGTAGAAACTCTGAGCCCTCAGTTTCTCCTCAGGAGGAGAAAAAGAAAAAGAGTAGAGGAAAGGTAGGTAGTTAGACCATACTCAGCTTTTCCAGTATGAGATGTAAAGGTACAAATCCTGCGCTTTATTTTAAGGAAAATCATTCAGTTCGGCCATCCGCCCTTGGGTGTTCATCTTTTGTCATTCCCTCCCTCTCCCACACAGCCAATGTGAGTCTCTTCAGTTGCCTCGGCCTCTGAGGCACATTACAAAGTTTGCTGGACCCCACAAACACACATCTTGAGGTCTGGTTCTGATTAGTTGTGTCATGTTGTTGTCGAATAGTTTGTGCCTCATGACTTGTGGATGCAGACTTTCTCGGAATGGAAAACATGTTTTGGAGGAGCCTGGTTGGCTCTGAGGCCCAGGCGGGCGTCCTGGTCTGCAGAGGGCGGTTCTCCTGTTGCATGGCCCGACCTCCATTTTTGCACTCTATCCAGGGGTCCACTTCTGCAGACCTCATTGTCCTTCCCTCTCCTGTAAGGGATGCCACTGCTGGCCGGTCGGAAGAGACCTTTCGGGATTCGGGCAGTGAGAGGGTCGTTACTCCCCGACTTAGTCGTCTTTGAGAGTAGAATGCCTTTGATCTGCTCCATCCCTTCAGAAATGTTGGTTTTTCCCATCTCTTCTCTTTCTTCTCACCTTTCCTCTTTTCTTTTCTTCCTTTTGTGAGTGAAAACCCTTTATTGACATTTAAAAGGCCTCCCAGGGTTTGGCTATCTGTGTTAACTTGTATGTGCATATGAAAGATAACTTCTCATCGTCACCAGCAGAGTCTGATTGGAAAACAGGCAAATGAATACATGGAGGCAAATAAGCTGGCTCTGATGGTAACGTTTTCCTGGTTTGAAGGTTCCTCTTAGCCGTGGTGGTATTGTTTCGATACCACCCACCTCCAGCTCTCTGTCACTTTGTATGTGGAGAAGTAACCCGCAATTGTTATAACAATGGCCATGCGCTTGAAATAATCTCCACAGTTGAGGATTTTGTCTTTTGACCAAAGCACTAACTCTGCACAAATTGGATTGACTGGGTTTTTTTTTTTTTAAGCCAAATTGAGCAATCAACATATTAACTAACGTAATTAGTAAGCCTTTTTATTCAAAAAGTTTAATTAGGCCTAATAAGTACATAATCTACATGACAAATAATCGGCTGACAATATTTTCTGGGTTTCACTGAAGTTATTTTAATTCTCAGTAGTTAAAGTATCTTTAAATCTTGCCAATTATTCAGTCATCTCATAAAAGCCAAGCCAATTCAATGATGTTAAAGTTATTTATAGTTTCCTTTTTGAATAGATGTTCTGATACCTTGTAGATATAGCCTCGGGAATGTCAGGTTGAAGTTCCCATAAAGTCTTAATTGAAGTCTTAGTGATTTTTCCATCATTTCGCAAAAGAGAAAGCCAGCAAAGACAATTTAGAAGTGATTTACAATTAAAGGTCGAGCTTTTTATGAAAAGGCCCTGAAGTGGAGATACGTGAATGAATTAGTATTTGACAGGTGTTCTGAGACACTACAGGGCACTGTGCTAGGAAAAGGCATTAATAAATCCTTCAAACACTAACTTTTGTACTATCAGCGGCTCAGATCCCACCCCCCAACATAATCCTATCTTGTGAATTTAACACTGTTGACATGGAAAGTCAGGCTACCCAGATTATTTACAGCTAAGGCAAAGAAGTATATTTTCTACTTTAAAAATGTTTTGATAAAAAAATGAAACATTATCACTGTCTGTCTTTGCCTTTCTAAAATAATGAGACATGACATAATAAAGTGACATTGTTTCCTAAGTTAACTGTCTCACCGCCCCCATCCTAAAACTTTAAGAAAACATCGATATTATTATTTTTCTAAGTAGTTCTATATAGGGCCAAGAAAATATTATATCCTATAGGTTTTTCTTTGGTCCAGCTTTCTTTTCAGAGTTGTTTCAAGGTTGAGTTCTCTATTAAGTAAGTGTGAATTTTTATAAGGTCCAATTTTATTTTAAACGCAATTTTGGATTTCTTCCGGAAAAGAAAACCCAAAACAATATGAAAGACAAGACTGTGTATAATGTTACGGCCTCGACAGCTCTCCGTGGAATAACTAAATACTTTCTTCCGCCCATATGTATCAGCAGTGTTCACATGCTCTTATACACATGTGCATTTATATTCATCATGTAAAGAAGCATCCATGCATGGGGGGGAGTATACATTCAAGAGAAAATGCATGAACAGTTTTAAACCACCTGGGTTGCTAGGCCCTCCCCCCGTTCCTTTTTTTTTTTTTCAAGAAAGAGCATCTGAAGACCGTATTGTGTTTCCATAAATTATTGACATCAGTTTTAATCAGTGTCCCCCTGACGTCGGAGCTGTGTTAGTATTTAGTGCCTGATGAAGCATGCTGTTTAATCTTACTGTGGGGATGTCAGCATGAACCCCTGCCTGGTTTGTGACAGGGTGAACTTATGAAAACTCGTTTTGCGACTCACACTTTGGCTTGGCGTTGCCCTGCTGAAACTCAAAACCCACACAAAAGACGTCTCTGCAAGATGAGCACTGTGCTGGGCTGGCCTCCTATGGTCATGGGTACCTGCACCATAAAGCTTGTAATTGTTTAAACATGGCTTTGGGAGGGGGTCCCCAGGCTGTAAATGGCTCTGGGCCTGCCGTCATTCCTGGCAGGAGAGGGAGGGTTATATGGGAGGTGTTGCTGTGAGAAATCTAATGCCCCGATAAAAACTCTTGCAAAATCAGAAGGCTGAAATGATCTGCTGCTCAGTCTGGTATATAGCTGTAGATAAGTGGATATTCTTATAGTCCTAGTAATAATCGTGGGCTTCCCTGGTGGGTCAGTGGTAAAGCATCCACCTGCCAATGCAGGAGACACGGGTTCAGTTCCTGGGTTGGGAATATCCCCTGAAGAAGGAACTGGCAACCCACTCCAGTATTCTTACCTGGGAAGTCCCACGGACACAGGAACCTGGCGGGCTAGGCCGTGGGGCTGCAAAGAGCTGGGCATGACTTAGTGACTAACCACCACCAACAACATTTATTATAATTATTATCTTTATATGACTAACCCTGGAGGGCTTTTTTTTTGCCCAACACTCAGATTTAGTTATTTAATCGTTGTAATGAAGCTAATCATAGGCCCCATTATTGTTCTTATTTTACAGAGGAAAAAACATAACCTTTGTGTAAAGGGTTTACCCAAAGTCGTATAACTAGTAGGTGGTGGAGCTGGGTCTCCAGTCTGAAGTTTAGGCTTTGTTTTACTGCATCTTCTGTGCTGCCTCCTCATAGAATGGACGAATGGCTGGATGGCTGGATGAATGAACAGTTCATGTACAGGCAGAACTCAGAGAGAGAGTGCAGGTTCATTTACAGACCACAATGATAAAGCAGATGTCGCGATAAAGCAAGTCACATGAATTTCTCAGTTTCCCAGTGTCTGTAAAAGTTGTTTACACTATACTGGAGTTTATCAAGCGTGCAATAGCATTATATCTTAAAAAAATAGCAATATACATTTCTCAATTATTCATAAAAATACTTCATTTCAGGAAACTATATTCAATATCTTATGATGAACCATAATGGAAAAGAATGTGCAAAATTATATCTATATGTATAACTGAAACGTTGCTGCACAGCAGAAATTAACACAATATCATAAATCAACTATTTCAATAAAATTAAAAAAACACTTCATTGCTAAAAAATGCTAACCATCCTCTGAGCCTTTCGTGAGTCATATTAATATTAATAGTAGTAACATCAAAGATCACTGATGATGGATTACCATAACACAGGCAATAATAAAAAGTTTGAACTATTGCTAAGAATTACCCAGAAGCATGAAGTGAGTCTTCGATACAGTGCCCGTAGACTTGCTCGAGGCTAGGTTGCCACAACTCTTCAACCTGTAAGAAACATGATGTCTACCAAGTTCAGTAAAGCACAGTACAAGCAAGCGAGGTCCGTGTGTAGAGGACAATAGTTGGAACAACCTGTTGCCTCTTGCTGGAATTAAAGGTGGTTCCCTAGCTGTGTTGTATTATGTGATAGTATGTCATATGATGCCATAGATCATATTTACTGTGTTCATACATGCTTGAATGCTTGCATATGAAATTGTATATAAAAAGTTGTCCTTGATGTTAGCCTTTAGGCCTCATGGGAGCCAGGAGCTTTTAGGAATGTAACTGCAGAGTGTTTAAACACGTTTGTGTGGGTGTTCAGCGTGCACAGGTGTTGCTCATGGCCAAGTTTTGATTTCAGGGCCCGTGATCTCTCTCAGAGGTGGTGGAACAGAGCTCGTAATCAGAAATTCCTTTTTTAACCAGGCCTTCTCCTTTCTCCCTAGTGCTCGGTAGCTGGTTGCTTCTCTGGGACATATTGGAAAATGTATAGGATGTTGCTAGTAAGTATTGTTGTTAAAGAAGGGAGTTTAGGGACTTCCCTAGTGGTCCAGTGGTTAAGACCTCACCTTCCATTGCCGGGGGTGCAGGTTTGATCCCTGCTTGGGAAGCTAAGATCCTACATGCCTTGCAGCCAAAAGACCAAAATATCATAAAACAGAAGCAATATAAACAGTAAACATAAACAGTAACAAATTCAATAAAGACTTTAAAAAATGGTCCACATCAAAAAGAAAAGTCTTAAAAATAAAGAGGGGAGTTTAATGGTGTATCCTGGTCACTGGCGGGGTGCTGGTATGTGCAGGGCACATGTGTCAGTGGCACGGGGCTGTGGTTTATTGCTTTGGGCCCCATGGCAGCTGGAGTGAGGGTCACTGCTGAGGTGGGCCCGAAGGCTGCTCGCTGCTTGACCCAGAGAAGTGAGACAGAGCCGAATCAAGACACACCTTCTGGGGAGCATCTGTTTCTTTCCAAGGCTTTGCCAAGATGTCCTTTCGCCCTGCCCAGACTTCTCCCTGACCTCCTCCTCCCGTAGAAAAATGAGATCCTCGGAAAAGTATTTGAGACTTCAGGTCCAGAGTAAATACTGGAAAGGCAGTGGGTTGCAATTCAGATGTTCCCTGGAAGGAACCCCCTCATTGTCCGCTCACAGCTGGTATCGATAATTTCCTTCTGGAGATGAGTTGTGCTTTTCATTAAGTAAATTTTTTGTCTTGGGAATAAACCAACATTGTATTCTTAATAGACTTTTATGTTTACACTTCAAAAGTCCACCGGGTTGTTATTCGTGTTATCTTGATGGCTTCTATGGCGTCTGCTATGCACTCTGGCTTCACCAAAATAAGTGGCTCTCTAGGGAACTGGATTATAAAACGGTCTTATCTGTTGATGCTGTAGTGCGGGTATTTTGTGAGCCAGTATTTTTTTTTTTCTTCCTTTCAGAAGTGATAATCATACCTTGAGTTTCTGCAGTGCCTTTCATTAGAGGGAGACCAGAGATCTCAAGGGGGCTTTTGAAAAGCTCAAGATTTAAGGTTAATACTTACAGAGTGGCCAACAGCATTTTGCCTGTCGGTCTGAAGAGACACACCTCAGCCCTTGTGGTCTCTGCAGCCTCGGAAGATGCAGCTTTGGTTTAGGTGGCCAGGGAGTTTAAAGTGTCTGTCCCAGGGGCATGTCAGGTTGCATGCTGAAGACAGACTGAAAACCCCTACTAAGTGCCAGGCATCGTACTTGGTGCTTTACATGTGCCTTATGTCAGTGAATCAGATTGCCATAAGAAACGGAAGCCTTTCAAAACCAGATGTCCTGGCCACCAGCAGGGAGGTTTTGCACAAACAAAACTGAGTGTAGACAGGGCACATCTTGGCTTGTTCAGTGATGCCATTGCAGACACAGAGAGCAGGCAGGTATTAGTGGCACTTGTCTCAAAGGCTGATCACATAGAAGCCGTGTTCCGTTGTAATCAGCTCCCAGGGATGGTTCTGAACAGCACCTGGAATAAGGGAACTGCCCGCGAGAGTCCTTGGACATAGGACCATTTGCTGCCAGTGTGTCTGTTGTCTCAGTTCAGTTCGTTGTGTATAGCACCATGTGGGGAGTTCAAGATTGCATTTCTGTATTTGTATTCCAGAAAATATAGCCCTATTATAAACTTGGAATTAGATTTTCCTTTGCCTTGGAATGTTATATGATTTACATAACATTTAATGATTTAATGACATAATGTTTTATGATTACATAATGTGAGTTTCCCCCAAGTCAGAAGGCAGAGACCCATCAGCTGGTCAGTTCTTCGCTTCTAGAGATAATACTGCCTTTCCATCCCCAGCTCCTGGGAGTCTTTGACTGGGTGTGTATTCAGCCCTGACTTTGTTATTTTTGTGCCAGTTCTGCCCTCTGATAGAGAGAAGGGACTGTAGTCATGGGATGGATGAGATGTGAGATGCTTTCCATCTGAGCCTTTCTCATCCATCATTGAAGCGCCTGCTCCAAGCCTTCTTTGTGTTGGATGTTTCTAGCCAATGCATCCACTGGCCCTGAGGGAACAACGGAATATGTCAGCAAGGAGACAGGTGTACCAGTGATTCAGGAGTGCTGCCAAGGAGTGGAGAAATGTATACTGCCACTGCCTCTGTCGGGGTCATTCCTGGAGATCCTGAGCCTTTTGCTGTTAGGGTCAGTGTATTAGCTGGTGCTAAGGCTGTAATCCCCTTGCAGTACATTTATGCATATAAAGACTATCCAGAAGAAAGATTTTTGCAGTAGGTATGCCAGGCCTCTGGGTTATTTAAAGGGGTGAGTGAGGACTTGCCTGGCGGTCCAGTGGTTAAGACTCTGCACTTCCACTGCAGCACTAGTGGTAAAGAATCTACCTGCCATTGCAGGAGATGCAAGAGACACGAGTTCACTCCCTGGGTTGGGAAGATCCCCTGGAGGAAGAAATGGCAATCCGCTCCTGTATTCTTGCCTGGAGAATCCCATGGACAGAGGAGCCTGGCAGGCTACAGTCCATAGGGTCGCAGAGTTAGACACAGCTGAAGCGACTGAGCATGCACACATGCACACATACTTTCACTGCAGGGGCTGCGGGTTTGATTCCTGTTTGGGGGAACTTAAGATCATACATGCAGTATGGTGCTGCCAAAAAAAGGGGAAGGATGAGTGGTTTTTTAGAGGTCAAAGTACATTTGTTCAGTGAGAACCTGAAAGGCAGAGAGTAACACCAGGAGGGACAGAAAGTTCACTATATCAGCTGATAATCAATAAATCCTCCCGACTCAGCCTGGAAGGAGACTCTAGAACTCAGTCTCTGTGGACGGTTTGGGACTAGCCTGTATAAGGCGTGTGAGGTACCAGCCTCTCTTCAGGGTCCAGCTTTAGTTGAGAGCCATTCATGCTCCTTCCTGGCCGTGCTATTGCTAGATTTTCTAGATTTTCCCCACTCCTTTACTACCTGCAGATAAGAGAGAGTATTAGTCATCATTTACAATTTTTCACACATTCCAGAGGCTCCACAACTAAGTTAGACACTCTGTAGGACCATAGTCACCTTTGAAGGAGCTGGGTTTGAATAAATGAGTCTTAGGTAACAAGAAAATGAAGTAGACCTCTTTTAGTTTCCTATATGTAATTATATTCCATGGATGGACTGTCCCAAAGGGATGGACACTTTCTACTGCCTCATTACGTTTGTTGGGACTTCTGATTTCATCTCTTCCTGTTTGGAGTAGCTGTGGTGAGTACTTAACAAGGCATCTCTTCCAAATTCTGAAACCAGGGCAGACATCTCTAATCAATCACAGCACTCATTTCCCTAAGTCCAGAAATGGTCTTAGGGTATTAGACTCTTGGCTTCCCTGGTGGCTCAGATGGCAAAGAATTATGCCTACAATGCCGGAGACCCAAGTTCAATCCCTTGGTCGGGAAGATTCCCTGGAGAAGGGAATGGCTATCCATTCTAGTATTCCTGCCTGGAGAATTCCATGGACAGAGGAGCCTGGCGGGCTTCTGTCCATGGGGTTGCAAACAGTTGGACATGACTGAGCGACTAACACACACTTCAGTATAATATCCTAGGCAGCCATTACTGTTTAGTCAGAATTAGCCTAGGAGATGAAAACTGTAAGACAGTTTTGGTCGCAGAAGACCTTCCCCTGCTCCCCCAGCCTGCAGACAAAGAAGTAGCCTGTAGGGGATTTCCTTGGTGGTCCAGTGGCTAGAAATCTGTGCTCCTAGTGCAGGGGACCAGGGTTCAATACCTGGTCAGGGAACTAGATCCTGTGTGCTGCAACTAAAAAAAGAAAGATTCCCCGCGCTGCAACTAAGACCTGGTGCAGCCAAATAAGTATTTTTTTAAAAAAAGAAGAAGTCTTAAGTGGACGTTTCTGGAGCAGTCAGTGGTCAGGTGGCTCTGTTAGGTCTGGGGTTGTGAAGAAGGGGGAAATGGTACCCTCCATGCAGGTGGGAAGTGGTCTCTTCGAGGAGGGTGTGCATGTGAGTGGTGAACACTTGTATTGAACCATACGCATGGGTGGGCCCTCAAGTGAGGAGCTTTGCTCAATGCCTGGGACACAGGGAAGATGCTGTAGGTCTTGAGAGGAAGTGAGTTTTGGATTTGGCTCCTGTACTAGGGAGGGATGGCACTGTGGTCCACTTCACATTTTCCTCCTGCATCGTAGCATTTTAGTTTCTTCCTACCCCAACAGTTTGAGAGATTGCAGGGCCCTGAGAAGAGTGGCCTCCCCGGGAGAGTCAGCCCTGAAGTTCCTATGCAAGGTCCCCTGGACTGAGAAAACTCTAGAACTGCCCCGAAACACGAAGGAAATTACGCCCCAACCTGGGTCGGGGGCCTGGGGCTCTTCCTATCCAAGAAGTCAGGCCCAGGACCCCAAACTAGGTCTGCGTGGCATGGGGAGACAGGACTCTGCCCAGGGCAAGCGCTCTGCTTGCATTTGGGCCGAAGCAGAAAAAGTGCCGAACAATAACAGTTTCAACCCCAGCATGAAAAAGGAAACACATTGTGTTTACAGATATAGAGCTTGGCCTCCAAAACATGAAAGTACCTTTGGGTTGGACGCCCCAGGGCAGGGCTGTTGGACAGCGGCTCCCCTGCTCCAAGTCCTGCGGCCAACGCGTTTCCTCTTCACGCAGCCAGACCTCAGAGGTGGGCAGGTCCATCGCAGCCAAGTCTTTCTTCCCAGACCCAGCCCTGTCTCACTCCTCGGCTCAGACCCGGGGAGAACTCACGGTGAGAAAGTACTCGGCCTGCCCAGCTGCCACAAGGAAGGAAACTGCTTCTCACTCCAATCCAGAGACTTAAGCCATGTTTGGGGCAGATCATCTATCAGCGCTACTCGGACTCACCAGGGAAGACCAGGACTGGATGTCCTCTGTGTTCTTCACCCCAGTTTGTTGTCGGAACCAAGATGAGAGATCTGTTTGTTGTTTTATTTTTCTTATTATATTTTTTGGGCCATGCTGCGCGGCATGTAGGATCTTATTTCCCAGACTAGGGATGGAACTCATGCCCCCTGTATTGGAAGTGCAGAGTTAACCACTTGACTCCCTGTCACAGAAGTCCCTGTTTGTTGTTTTGAACCGAAGGTGTCTACAGAACTTGACCCTGAGCAAAAAGCAAGTTCTGATATTCCAGCTGTATAGAAACACTTCAGTTTTAAAATCAAGATCAGAGAGCACAGGGTTCTATATAATAGTGTCTGAAATACCAAGATGTGTGTGTTAGGGGTTATGGTTGAGAGAACCCGTCTCCAGCTTCAGACTGCCTGGGTTGAAGTCCTGGGTCCAGGCTCTCAGCATGACCTTGGGCATGTTATTGAAGTTCTCTGGGCTTTCAATGCCTGCAAGTCCTGGGGATTCTGCTCCAGACCTCGCTGGTATATGGAGTAGGGTAGGAAGTGAGGGGGCACACCCCCAAGGAGGGGGCTTAGAGGAGGCTCATAGAAAAGAGACCCTGAGGCGGAGTGCTGCTTCTAGACTTGAACTTTCTTTTGTAAAAAAGTTTTTAATTGAAGCATAGTTGCTGTACAATATTATATAAGTTACAGGTGTATAGTACAGTGATTCACAATTTTTAAAGGTTATACTCCATTTATAGTTATTATAATATATTGGCTAAATTCCCCATATTGTGTAATATATCCTGTAGCGTATTTTATACCTAATCGTTTGTACCTCTTAATCCCTCACCCCTATATTTTCCCTCCTTCTGCCCCCACTGGTAACCACTAGTTTGTTCTCTGTATCTCTGAGTCTGCTTTTGTTGTTGTTGTTGTGTTCACCATTTGGTTGTATTTTTTTAGGTTCCACATGTAAGTGATATTTCATACAGTATTTGTCTTTCTCTATCTGGCTTATTTCACTTTAGCATAATGCCTTCCGAGTCCATCCATGTTGCTGCTGGTGGCAAAGTTTCACTCTTTTCTATGACTGAGTAATATTTCATTGTGTGTGTATATATTAGTGTGTGTGTGTATCTTCTTTATTCATTCTTCTGCTTATGAACACTTAGTTTGCTTCCATATCTGGGCATTTGTAAATAATGCTGTTGTGAACATTGGGGTACCTGTACCTTCGTGAGTTAGTGTTTTCATTTTTGGGGATATATACCTGGGAGTAGAATTGTTGGGGTCATAGGGTAGCTCTCTCTTTAGGTGTTTGAGACACCTCCGTAAGTGACTGACCCAGTGTACATTCCCACCAGCAGTGCACTGGCATTCCCTTTTCGCCACATCCTCACCAACATTTGTGCTCTTTTTGATAATAACTATTCTGACAGGTGTGAGGGGTATCCCATTGTGGTTTTGATTAGCATTTCCCTGATGATTAAGGTTGTTGAGCATCTTTTTATGTACCTGTTGGCCATTGGCATTTCCTCTTTGGAATGGAATATGGGCTCTAGGGTGCTAGGGCTCAGTAGTTGCTACGTGGGCTCAATAGTTGCAGATCCTGGGCTCCAGAGAGCAGGCTCAGTTTCTCCTGTGAGATCTTTGTCCCACGTGAGATCTTCCCAGACTAGGAATGCAGCCAGTGTCCCCTGCATTGCAAGGCGGGTTCTTAACTGCTGGACCAGCAGGGCACCCCTTATTTTATTTTCCAACTGGACACTGCTGACATACAGGAAAGTTGTTGATTTTTATGTTAGTACTTTGCAACCTGCATTTTTACTGAACTCTTTTAAAATTAATTCTCATAGTGTTTCAGTTAATTTTCTTCTCTATTCAGTTAGAACCCACAAATCATGAATGTTTTAGCTCTCCTTTTCCAGCATTTGGACTTTTATTTTTCTTGCCTTACTGCATTGAATAGAACTTGAAAGCAACGGTATCGAACAATGGTAAGACACCTTTATGTAGATCTTGATTTGAGTGAGAATGTTCCTAGAATTTTATTACTAAGTATGTCATTTGTTCCTAGTTTCAGATAGATCTTTTTTATTGTGCTCAAAAGAATGACCTTGCTTCCTGACTTATCGGAGGTTTGCTCCTTTTTGCTGTTGTTTTAAATTAAGAATATGTGGTTCCTTTAGAATGTTAATCCTTTAGATATCAATCAAAGTGATCATATAATATTTCTCCTTAAGCATATTAAATAATGAATTATATTAATTAGTTTGATAAAATTTTAATAGCTTCACTGAGATATAATTCTCATACTATATGCTTCACCCATTTAAAGCATACAACTCAGTGGATTTTAGTATGTTTATAGAGTGGTACGTGCGTGCATGTTAAGTCAATTCAAGGGTGTCTGGCTCTTTGCGACCGCATGGATTATAGGCTGCAAGGCTTCTTTGTCCATGGGATTCTCCAGGCAAGGATACTGGAGTGAGTTGCCATGTCCTCTTCCTGACCCTGGGATCTATCCTGTGGCCCCTGCATTACAGGCAGATTTTTTACCGCTGAGCCACCAGGAAAGCCCTAGAGTGGTGCAACCATCACTAAAGAACATTTTCATCATCACCAGAAGAAACCTTATACCCATAGCAGTCACTTCCCAGTCCTTTTCTCTTGCGTTTCTGTCCTAGCCCCAGGAAAACATTAATCTACTTTTGATCTCTATGGACTTGTTTATTTTGTACATTTTATATAAATAGTATCGTATAAGCTGGGGCCTTTTGTTACTGACTGACTTCAATGTTTAGCATAATGTTTAATGCTAAATAATTAGCATAATTAGCATAATGTTTTCATGGTTCATCCATGTTACAGCATGTGTCAGTACTTCATTCCTGTTTATGGCTGAATAATATTTCATTGTCTAGATATGTCACATTTTATTTATTCATCCCTCAGCTAGTGGACATTTGGATTGTTTCTACCTTCTGGCAGCTAGGAGTAATGCTCCTTTGAACACTGATATACAGGTTTTTGTATGGATATGCATTTTCATTTCTCTTGGGTATGTACCTCAGAGTGGAAATGCTGGGTCATATGGTAACTTCATATTTAACTTTTTGAGGAGCTGCCAGACTGTTTACCAAAGCAGCTGTTCCATTTTAAAGTCTTACTTGTAATGTATGAAGATTCCAGTGTCTCTACGTCCTCATCAATATTTCTGTTCTTTCTTTTCGATAATAGTCGTTCTGGTGATGGTGAAGTAGTATCTCATTGTGGTTTTGTGATTTTCTAAATGGGAGCCATTCTAGTGTTCTTGGAGTAAAGTTTATTTGGTCATATTATTCTTTAGTGATGTTTTATTTTTTATTTTTTTTGTGTCTGTTCAAATGTGTAATTTATCTGAACTTTTTTCTCTTTTTATTGTCTTTTGTATCAGGGCTGTTCTAATCTTATAAAATGAAGTGGGAAGTTCCTGTTCTTTTCTATGCTCTGGAATAATTTAAGTAGCATGAGAAAGAAGTTTTCCTTGAAGATTTGCTAGAATTAGCCCATCTGGGCCCTGTGCCATTTTGGGAAGAGTTATTTGATAACCATTTCAATTTCTTCCATGCTTATATGTTTATTCAGAAATTTTCAACTGCTTTCTGAGTCAAATTTGGTAATTTATTTTCCAAGAAAATAATGATTTATCCAGATTTTCATTTTTTAAGCATAGTTGTGTATAGTAATCACTTCCCATTCTCAATCACTAAAAATGTTTTTTTTTTTAACTTTCAAATATGACTGTATCACTGTTCTAATTTCTAATAGTGAATATTCTCACTCTCTCTCTTTTTGCCTCATTTTGTTTGTTTGACATTTTTGAAAATGATGATAATAACACCTGATAATATCTGTTGAATGCTCAGTGTGTGCCAGGCCCTGTGCTAAGTATTTTGTATGTACTGTGTGCTTTTCAGAATCTGAACAACTCTGTGAGTTGAGTACTGTTATTCACATTTACAGGTGGTTGAGAAGTTCAGACATTTAACACAGCCACAAAGCCCGGAGTTGTAACTCAAACAGCATCTCTCTGTTCTCCGAGTCAGAGCTCTTACATACTATTTTAGTCTGCCACTTATTTAAAAAAAAATTTTATTTATTTACTTAATTTATTTTTTGGCTGTGCTGGGTCTTTGTTGCTGCGAGGGCTTTTTTCTCCAGTTGTGGTGAGCGGGGGCTATTCTCTAGTTGCAGCGTGTGGACTTCTCATTGCAGTGGCTGCTCCTGTTGAGGAGCACGGGCTCTACCGCTAAGGGGCTTCAGTAGTTACAGTTCCTGGGCTCTAGAGCACAGACTCAATAGTTGTGGCCCACGGGCTTAATTGCTCCATGGCATGTGGGATCTACCGGGAATCGAATCCATGTCCCCTGCATTAGCAGGCGAATTCTTTACCACTGGATCACCAGGGAAGTCCTGCCACTTATATTTTGATGCTTTTAAATTCTTTCTAATTTTATAATTTCTGTTTTATCTTGATTAATTTCTTATTTAGGCTTTTGTCGTCCTACTAACATTTCTAGTTGAATGCTCAGGTCAACTAATAGCTTTTTTTTTTCCTCGTTCATGTTTAGCAGTACAGCTATTTAAGGGAAAGAGTCTTCCTTTCTAGAGTAGCTTTGACCACTTACCCTTAGTTTTGATTCGTACTGCTCTCATTCTCACTGTTTTTCCAATGACTGTGTCATTGTAGTTTGATATTGTTTTCGTTTCTGGAGTTATTTATGAATTGGGTTTTCATTTCTGGTATATTAACTCCTCAAAGTATGTATTTCGTTATTTGTGTACAATTCCGTTTCATTGCAATGAATACGTTTTTGTTTTCTTTTTAAATAATCTCATGCGTGTATGTAAGGTCACTTCTGTTGCTAGTCCATGGGAACTGAAAGAGAGCTCTTGTTTTCAGGGTACAGAGTTCAATATATTTATCAAAATCAATTTTACTAATTATATTTTTCAGATACTCTGTATCTTTGTTTTATTTTTGCCTACAAAAAGAGCAAAAAGACCATATTAACAGTAGACTCTAACATATCATTCTCTTAATTTGTGTTTTCAAAGTGACAAAGTCTTCATTCCTTTTAAAAATAAATAGATGTGCAAAGCCATATGATGCTTGAACCCAAAGTAAAAGCAGGGGTCACAAAATAGTATCTGAAATGTAGAGTTCAGAGCAGACTGCATTAAATAGGGCAAAGATAGTTATTTTATATTACACTGGTATCAGAAAGGGCTTCCCTGGTGGCTCAGCAGTAAAGAATCTGCCTGCAGTGCAGGAGCCACAGGAGACGAGGATTTGATTCGTGGGTCAGGAAGCTCCCCTGGCAAAGTGAGTGGCAACCCACTCCAGGATTCTTGCCTGGATAATCCCATGGACAGAGGAGCCTGACAGGCTACAGTCCATAGGGTCACAAAGAGTCGGACATGACTGAAGTGATTTAGTATCAGCAGCAGCTGATTTCAGAAGAGCTGCACCATATCATGAATGTGAATGGAAGTGTCCAGGGTCTTGGTCTCCGTGGTGAAAAGAGGGAGTTGGCAGATGCTTCCTGGTCCCTTCCAGTGCTCCCATTCCATGAGGATGGTTTTGGGGTTCCCTCCTAAGTGGTTCCAGGAAGGGAATTAACTGGGAGTAAGGATTAGAAGCAAAGAATAGGATAGGATGATTCCTACTTGAGATTGGAGCAGTTTGAGCCGACAGCTGGGGCTGGGTTTATTGCTTTGGCTCATTCCTGAATTTACAGGAGCATCTGCCTTATTGCCTCTTGGTCTGGCAAAGGAGATGTGCTGAAATAGAAGTCAGTCTGCAAGGACAAGCTGGTGAGGCCACAAGAACTCCCTGACATGGGGTGCCACCTCCTGTAATGAAATATAACTCTGACGGCTGAGTTTGGCTCTGGAATATGACGCCCGCCCCCCCCGCCCCCGACTCCCATAGGCGGCTACTTACTTACAGGAACAGGCAGGTTACTCAGCTCCATGCCGGCCTCTGTGCCCCCTCATTCTCTTGCCAAGAGGTGATTAATTCATTGAAGAAAGAGGGAATGCTGAAGAGAGGCATGTGTTTCACAGGATACCAGGACCATGAGAAAGGCTGAACGTTAATGACCTAAGTATCTAATTTAAGAAGTTAAGGGAAAAAAATGAACAGAAGAAGCCAGAAGAAAGTGGGGGCTGAGGAGATAAAAAATAAGAGTAGAAGTCAATGAACTAGAAAACAAATACTCAACAGAGAAGACCAAAGCCAAAAGTTGGTTGTTTGGGAAGATTAGTAAAATAAACAAATATCTGGAAGACTGGTAGAGGGGGGAGAAAAAAAGAGAAGGCACAAATAAATAACATTAGGAGTGAAAAAGAGATATAACTAGAGATCTGACAGAGACAAAAAATAAGGTAATACTGTGAACAACTTTATGCTAATAAATTTAAAAAGTGGAATTGCTAGGGGTGGAATTACTGGGTCATATGGTAACTCTATATGACCTCTAGCATCTTGACCAACCCCTTGGAGTGGCTCATAAGATTGTAAATAGATGACCTACTTCACAGTCTTCTGTGGAACCAAAGAAACAAACAGATACAATGGATTTCATCAAACTGAAAACTTGTGATTTGGAGGACATTTTCAAGTAAAAGAAAGGACAACCCACAGAATAAGAGAACATATTTATGAATCAACTACCTGAAAAGGTTTCAGAATATAGAAGGAAATCTTACAACTCAACAACAAAAAGACAAAATAAAGTTAAAAACAGGCCGAGAATTTGAATAGATATTTCTCCAAAGAAGATATACACATGACCAATAAGCATGTGAAAAGATGTCAGCATCATTAGCCATTGGAGAAATATAAATCGTGCCAGTTCACATCTACTAGGATTGCTAGTGAAAGTGAAGGTCACTCAGTCGTGTCCAACTCTTTGCAACCCCATGGACTATACAGTCCAGGGGATTCTCCAGGCCAGAATACTGGAGTGGGTAGCCTTTCCTTTCTCCATGGGATCTTCCCAACCCAGGGATGGAACCTAGATCTCCCACATTGCAGGTTGATGCTTTACCAGCTGAGCCACAAGGGAAGCCCAAGAATACTGGAATGGATAGCCTATCCCTTCTCTTCCCGATCCAGGAATCGAACTGGGGTCTCCTGCATTGCAGGCGGATTGGCTACAATCAATAAAATAATAACAGATATTGAAAAGAATGTGGAGAAATTGGAACTTTCATGGGTACCCTGCTCGTGGGAACGTAAAGTGATGTAACTGCTTTAGAAAATAGTTCCTGAAAATGCTAAACATAGAGTTACCACTCACAGTATAGTTAGTTGCTCAGTCGTGTCCGACTCCTTGTGACCCCGTAGACTGTAGCCTGCAAGGTTCTTCTGTCCATGGAATCCTCCAGGCAAGAATACTGGAGTGGATAGCCATTCCCTTCTCCAGGGGATCATCCCAATCCAGGGATTGAACCCTGGTCTCCTGCATTTCAGGTGGATTCTTTACTACTGAGCCACCTGGGAAGCCTGTAAAGTTACCATGTGACCCAACAATTCCACTCTTAGGTGTGTACTCAATAGAAATGAAAATACATATCTACACAAAACACTGAACACAGATGTTCATAATGGCATTATTCATAATAGCCAGAAAGTGGAAACAACCCAAACATCCCTCAACAGATGAATGGATAAAGTTTGGTATATCCACAGAATAGAGTATTGTTGTTCAGTCGCTCAGTCATGTCCGACTCATTGCAAACCCGTGGACTGCAGCACACCAGGCTTCCCTGTTCTTCACCATCTCCCTGAGCTTGCTCAAACTCATGTCGATTGAGTTGGTGATGCTGTCCAACCATCTCGGCCTAATAATAGAATATTATTCAGCCATATAAAGGAATAGAGTACTGTATATGCTCATACATGGGTAGACCTTAAAAAATTCATAAATAAACTAAAAAAAAAACTTCATGATAATTGAAAGTCAGTCATAGAAGGCCACATACTGTATGATTCTACTTACATGAAATGTCCAGAATAAGCAGATCCATCTAGGAAGCAGATTTATGGTTACCAGAGATTGAAGGGAGGGGTGAGTGGGGAGGGACTGTTAAACAAGTATGGGGTTCTTGTTGGGGTGATGAAACTGTTCTAGAATTAGTGGTGATGTATAACTAAAAATCATGGAATTGTACACTGATAAAGGATAAACTCTATGGTATGGGAATGATTTTTTGATTTAAAAAATTGTGTGGGGAAGGAAATGTTTATTAAAATGTGTGTTTCTGAGCATTTTCCTGGCTTAATGAAGTCACATCTCTTGAGGGTAAGGTCTAGAAACTAAGATGTCACATGCCACGAACCAACTAAGACTTGATGCAGCCACCCCTCTTCCAAAAAAAAAAAAGAGTGTCAGAGTTATTAAGGACAAAGAAAGACTGGGGAACTGTCACAGCCTGGAGGAGAAAAAGAAGACAAGAGGCTTACGTGCAATATCAGATGCTGAATCAGATCCATCCCGGACCAGAAAGGGGCATTAGTGGGAGAGTTGGTAAAGTTTGAATAATGTTTTTAGATAAGATTTCAGTTTCCTGGTTTTGCATTGTGGGATGGATAGAAGACATTAACATTTGGGCAAGCTGGGTGAAGGGGACACAGGACTTCTTTGCACTGTTTCACAACTTTTTTGTTAAATCTGAAATTATTTCAAATTGTAGCCCGCCAGGCTCCTCTGTCCATGGGATTTTCCAGGCAAAAATACTGGAGTGGGTAGCCATTCCCTTCTCCAGGGGATCTTCCTAACCCAGGGATTGAACTCCAGTCTGCTGCATTGTAGACACATCCTTTACTGTCTGAATGATGAAATTAACAAGAAACCACTATCCTGGAGTGTCACGATTCCCAGTTTGAAAGCCAGTGATGTAGCAGGAAGATTTCTGGCTTTGGGAATCAGACAGGCCTGAACTGAACACCCTCTCCATCTAGTTCCTGAGCCTCTCAGCCTCAACCTGTCATCTGAGAAATGGGATTCATCCACCTCCGTGCCCTGGAATTGTTGGAAGGTTCAGTGAAAGGATGTAAGCAAGATGCTAAGTACAGCCCCCTGCTTGTATCAGCTGCTCAGGAAATGCCAGCCCTCCCCCACGGTTCAGAGTTATTCTCCCACTCAATAAGCCTTGGGTCCCTCTCGGGCTTTGGAGCGAGAGGATCGGCCTTGGAGCGAGAGGATCAGCGATTGGTTCTTCTGGGCTGGGATGTTTGGCCTGGCAGGGAGCCGTCTAAGCACCCAGGCTGGGCAGCTGAGAAAAGTTGCATCACGGGAGAAGGCGGGGGTTCGACGAGATTGAGATGGGAAAGGAGTCTGGCCTGGGGAGCTTTCTCACAGGCTCTCCTTGGCAAGCCGCTTAAAGTTACACCAACTTCAAACAAAAAGGGTTTTCAGACACAAAGGAGGGCTCAACCTGGCCGGTGCCAGGCCTGGCTTGGCATTTGAATTCAGAAATCCAAGTCCTCGGAGCTCACAGACAGGCCAGACCGTCCCAGTAGCTCTTCCCCCACTCTGAGAATGCCAAGAACCTTCGGGAGAGCGCCCCTCCCGGGCCTGCTCCCATCCTTGACCCCGGGTCCAAATTAATTAGAGTAAAGTCAGCGCCGGTTCCCTGCTGGCGTTTATTCTGCTGACAGCTGAGACTCGCCACGGGCCCGAAGGTGGTGCCCTTCTACCTGCCACCATGTCCAACTCTCCCTGCTTTGCAGCACGTGGGTGGCTATGCTGGCCTGGTTTTCTTTTGGATGATTTAAATAATAAAACAGAGCAGTTCGTGTTGGCTTCCCATTGGGTCAAGTACTTTAGGTAGTTTTTCATTACGCCCCCCCTTTTTTTGGCCACACTACGTGGCGTGTGGGATCTTAGTTGCCCAACCTGGGATCAGACCCATGCCCCCCTGCAGTGGAAGCGTGGAGTCTTAACCACTGGACCGCCAGGGAAGTCCTTCAGTCTCTGTTTTTATATGGACTCCTCCGTGGTCTGTCACTTGCCTCCCCCATGAGGCCAGAGGGACACAAGAAGGCGAGCCAGAGTTAAAGGCACCATTAGAGAATGTTGGAAGGACTGAGTGCGTTTAAGTGTGTACATAAGTGGGTTTTCCCTGTGACCCAGCAATTCTGCCCCTTCATGCCCACCCTGGAGAAATACACAGGGCACACAGAAAGGTATCAACAAGTGTTTGTCCCAGATTTATCTAGATCTATATCCATCTGTCTGTCTCCTGTCTCTACTGTCTTCATCACAAAGAGACACAACTTAGTGACTGAACAACAACAAATATCTACTGTATATATCTGTATATCTGTTTGTCTATCTTAATATCTATCTATAATTTTATCTCAAAATATCTATTGTATGGGGGGATAGCATGGGTATGTGCATCCTCCGTCGTATCTGACTTTTTGCGACCCCAAGAACTGTAGCCTGCTAGCCTCTATCGATGGAATTTTCCAGGCAAGAATGCTGAAGTGGGTAGCCATTTCCTCCTCCAGGGGATCTTCCGGACCCAGGAATTGAACCTGAGCCTCCTGTGTGCCCTGCATTGGCAGGCAGATTCTTTATCATTACGCCATGTGTATTTCTACATACACACAAAGAGAGAGATAAGAGAGGCAGAGAACACAGCCTGCATGTCTTATCAGTAAGGAAATGGCTAAATAAACTGGTCTGTTCAGATCCTAAAATATAATGCTGCAGTTAAAATCATATATATATATGTGTGCACCCAGGAACAGAACTCCATAATATATGGTATAATACCACTCACATATCAAAACAAGATCCTGCCTCATCTATCACTGAAGTGCTCCCCTGAGCAGGGTGTACTTCCTACTCCTCGACCTCTCCCTAGCCAGTCTTAGCTCTGGTGCTTTGGGAACAGCATTGGTTTCAGGAAATTTGTAACTCGAGTGAGTTTGTTGTTATTAGGTGAATCATTGATTTATTAAATTAATGAATAGGCCTGGAGTGGGTTCTTTCTTGGTGCTGAACTAGACAATGTCTTTGCAAACTACAGCTTGTGGGCCAAGTTCTGCCTGTTGCCTGTTTTGTAAATACTCATTGGAACACTGCCGTGTCTGTTTAGAGGTTGTGTGTGACTGCTTTCGGTACAACAGCAGGGTAGTTGCACCAGAGACCTTGCAACCCACCAAGCCTCAAATAATTATCATCTGGCTGTTTCACAGACAAAACATATCTTAGACCCTCTCCCAGACCACCCCATTTCTTCCACTGTCTGGGGGATGTTGAAAGGAATTTACCCTTCCTGTTGTTGCTGTGGGGTTTCCCTGGTAGCTCAGTTGGTAAAGAATCCACCTGCAATGCAGGAGACCCTGGTTCGATACCTGAGTTGGGAAGATCCCCTGGAGAAGGGATGGGCTACCCACTCCATTATTCTTGGGCTTCCCTTACGGCTCAGCGGGTAAAGAATCGGCCTGCGATGTGGAAGACCTGGGTTCAATTCCTGGGTTTGGAAGATCCCCTGGAGAAGGGAAAGGCTACCCACTGCAGTATTCTGGCCTGGAGAATTTCACGCTGTATACTTCAGTGGAGTTTGGAAGAGCTGTTTGTAAAACCCCCGATGGATGGATACTTCATTATGAATTAATCATTATGAAAGTCACTGCATCCCCTCCCTCTCCAGCACACACAGCCCTGGAGCAACGCCCTTTCCAGTGTAGGTCCTCCATGGATGTTAACCCCAGCACTTCAGAATTATATGCTTTCCGAAGTAACCCCTGGAAGCAGACTTGACCCCCCAAGGACAGTCCTTTGGCTGTTATCTTTGTGTCCTCAGGGTCCAGCAGGATGCTGGCACATAGTAGGTGCTTATTAAGTATACAGTGAAGGGACTTCCCAGGGGGTCCAGTGGCTAAGACTCCGCACTCCCAGTGCAGGGGGCCCGGGTTTGATCCCCGGTCATGGAACTAGGTTCCACATGCTGCAACTAAGAGTTTGCATGCCACTACAGAGAAAAGATCCTGTGAGCTACAGCTAAGAGCTGATGCAGCCCAATTAAAAAAAATATATATTTAATATATATTTTTATATTTTAAATTTGGCTGTATGTATATGTGTGTGTGTATATATATATAAAATACATATACATATTTAAAAAATACTTTTCACTGATGTATTTATCCACTGTATGTGTGTGTGTGTGTGTATATGTACACATGTGTGTGTGTGTATATGTACACATATATGTGTGTGTGTATATATATATATACGTATATATACATATACACACACATATATACACACACACACATATATGTATACACACACACACACACACATACAGTGGATAAATATATCAATGAAAAGTATTTTTTTAAAAAGAATCATCTCCAATTTCTTGCCACTTGGGCAGCCTATGCTGACCTCATTCAGCAAAAATTAAGGAAATCAGTTCACCTAAATGAAATACTAGCTGTGCAAATGGCTCACGGGGCTAGTACTTCCCCGATGAAAAGAAGTGTCTTGCCTCCCCTCCCCAGGGGCTGATGAAGGCGAAGGTCAGCAAGGTCCCCACCAGGTCCAGGACACACAGGCCATCATGGTCTTCAAGGTTGCCATGCTGTCTCCAGGGACCAGTGGTCATCCTGTTGCTTTGGCAGGGATCCCTGTTGGGGGTGGGTATCCTCAAGTTTTAGACCGGATATAGAAAATGCAAGGCTGCTGTGAGAAAGGAGAATCCTCTCTGATGGAAGCTAAAGGGCCGACCATGAGTTTCTCTCCCCAAGAACCTGGCCAACTGGGTTACCCTTTCCAGAAGGATTTTTGTCTGATTCCCAGGCTAATTTCAACAGCAGGTGATTATCTAGAACAATGTACCACACCGAGCAACGTCCCTGGCAAGCTGACACGCGAACTTGGGGAGGAGGCACTTCTTCAGGCCTCTCTGGAGTCTGGAGACACTGCTGTGTGTACCTCGCGCCCAGGTCTGCCCCACCTGCCTCGTGGGGACACGGCATCGGCTTTCTCTTTGAACAAGGATGGAGGGCGCAGGAAGGGGGGACGGCGAGGGGAGGATTAACCCCCTCCCCTGTTTGTTTTATAATGAGGATATTCATCTTGCCTTGTTGGGGTGGGAGGGTGGCTCTTTTATTGGAATTAAACAGTTCCCCTGTGCAGCATTTATCAAAAGAAAGGAGGAGAGGGAGAAATGCTTCGGAACTAGAGTCGGAGAAGGAGAAGGGAGGTGCGCGCTGAATATCTGAAATGAGAGGACCAGCAGAGTTTGGCGAGGGAGGAGGGAGATTCTGCCAAGTGGCTGGGGATTCGGGAGGCTGCCTGGAGTGGCAGGCTGGGCCCCAGGCCGCAGCTCACAGCCCCTTCGCCGGGAACCACCTCCAGCGGAGCTGCACACAAGAGCTTTGGGATGCTAATGGCCCTTTAGGAATGCTAAATGGAGCATTTCATTCTCCACAAAGGGGCAAAATGAGGTGAGAAAGAAATTTTTAGGTTTGAAGTTTCCTTAGGGGAGGGCCAAACAATGGGGGTTTAAAAGGACGGTGTGTACAAGTTTGATCTGTGGTATGAGAAAGAAGAATCAAGTGCACATGTCTTCTTGGCAGCATCTCGGTTGGGCTAAATGAGTACCCAAGCAGATCAGCCAAGTCTGGGCCCAAGTTTGCTGGGTGTCGGGGCCCCCTCCCCCACCCTGGGCAAAGGGCAGGGGATGGATCTGAGGCCCCCTGGTTGGATGCCTGCCTCCCTGCGTTCATGCCACCTGCCACCCGCCACCTGTGCATGCGCCCATTCTTGGCACGCGTTCGTTTGGGCCATGCATTCACTTATTCATTTCCTCTTTCATTCATTCACTCATTCGCTCATTCACTTATTCAGCCAATGATTGGTCGCTGAGTTCAGACGATGTTCAGAGAATTCTGAAAGCTGCAGACACCACAGGGGACAAGCAGGGTTTCTGCTCTTGTGGAGCAGATGTTCTGTAGGGGAGGCAGCTAGTAAAGGAGTATATGATGGGGGATCCAGTATTCTTGCCTGGAGAATTCCCATGGACAGAGGAGCCTGGCGGGCTACAGTCCATGGGGTCACAAAGAGTAGGACGTGACTGAGTGACTAAGCACATGGCAGGGAGTGTGTGTGGGGAGGGCAGCATTAGAGCAGGAGCCAGGGGAGGCCTCCTGAGCCAGTGCGTTTGAGCTGAGACCTAAGTGTGAGGAGGCAGTCTTGCAGAGATTGGAGGTAGGAGCATTTCAGGTCAAGAGAACAAAATGTGGGCTTCCTTGGCGGTCCAGTGGTTAAGAATCCACCTGCCAGTGCAGGGGACACAAGTTCAACTCCTTCTCTGGGAAGATCCTACAGATGGAGGGGCAGCTAAGCTCAAGCACCACAACTACTGAGCCTGCACGCCGTAGAGCCTATACTCCTCAACGAGAGAAGCCACTGCAATGAGAAGCCCATGCACCACAACTAGAGAGTAGCCCTCACTCGCCGCAACTAGAGAAACCCTGCATAGCAACAAAGACCCAGGGCAACCAAAAATAATAAAAAGAGAATAGGAGGGAGGGAGCTTGCCATGCTTGAGGAACAGAGCAAAGGCTGGTGGGTGGAGAGGAAGGCAGGAGGGCTGCCATCAGATGGGCTTTATGGTTGGAAGCTTGGATTTTATTCTGAGGACCACGGGAGACTCTCGAGGTTTCAGGTAGGCTGGTGACCTGTCTGGCTGCTGGGCAGCCAGAGGATGAGGGCAAAGGAGAAGCAGGGAAGGGACCTGGGCTGGATGACCTGATGGCTCTGAACTGGGAGCTGCTTAGCCTGAGGTGGGGAGAATGTGGGGTGCCATGTGATTCTGGGGCCAACTTGGGACCAAAGAAGGGCATTTTCATGGCTTGGGGCATGGTCCAGAGGGTGAATGAGGCCATGAGCCCACTCATTGTGAACATGGTCACGGAGTCTGAAACAGCAGAACGCTTAGCCCAGCTTGCTGCCACTCTGCTTAGAGTCCAGAAATAGGATTTGCACCCTGTGAGAGGCTATGGTTTTTCCAGTAATCATGTATGGATGTGAGAGTTGGACCATAAGAAGGCAGAGCATTGAAGAATCGATGTTTTTGAACTGTGGTGCTGGAGAAGACTCTTGAGAGTCCCTTGGACAGCAAGGAGATCAAACTAGTCAGTCTTAAAGGAAATCAATCCTGAATACTCTTTGGAAGGACTGGTGCTGAAGCTGAAGCTCCAATCCTTTGACTACCTGATGCGAAGAGCTGACTCACTGGAAAAGACCCTGATGCTGGGAAAGATTGAAGGCAGGAGGAGAAGGGGGTGACAGAGGATGAGATGGTTGGATGGCATCATCGACTCAAAAGACATGAATTTGAACAAACCCCGGGAAGTAGTGAAGGACAGGGAAACCTGGCATGCTGCAGTCCATGGGGTTGCAAAGAGTTAGACACGACTTGGCGACTGAACAACAGCAACAACAACAACCCCGTAAGAAGCAGCCTCCAGGGCCAGAGCCTGCAGGCCCAAGTTGGTAGGAGCATTTATCTGGCAGTGATAGAGGGAACCCTTTTGCTGAAAGTGAAGGGCCGGGTGATCCCACCTGCAGATGCAGGCTGTAGCCTCTTCACATCTCAGCTCCCAGTTCTGTCAAACACCCTGTGCCCTATAGGGCACCCACACGGGCCAGTGGGGAAGGTCTTGGGGCACCTCAGGAAGCCTCAGGGAGCAACTTGGACACATTCTTTGCTGGCCTTTCATCAGCTTCAGTGTGGGGCACTGGAGAGAAAGAAAATGCTTAGCTCTCTGAGATGTGGGAGTACTCTGAACGGTCCTCTTGGTTGTGAAGAATCAGCCTGGTCCGAGTGCCCTGCGACCCTCTCTGAGGTCAGTGAGGGTACTTTGACACTTTGGATCAGTGGTGACATCAGGAAAGCTTGCTTCAGGCAGGTGAGAAGAGTGGAGGGTAGATGGGTGGCTGGGAGAGCTGGCAGCAGGAAGGCTGGGATCGAGGGGATGGGGCAGACTAACCTGGGTTAGCGGCCAAAGGGATGGAAGAGATGTTAGTTTTTTGAAGAAGAACTGCTAGCAATGGGGGCTGGTCTAATAGCAGTGATGGACTTCCCTGGTGTCTCAGTCGGTAAAGAATCGACTTGGAATCCAGGACACCAGAGTTTGATCCCTGGGTCAGGAGAAGGAACTGGCAACTGACTCTGGTATTCTTGCCTGGAAAATTCCATGGACAGAGGAGCCTGGCAGGCTACAGTTATGGGGTCTCAAAGAGTCGGATACAACTTGATGACTACACCACCACCACCACCACCACCACCAGTACCAAGGATAGAGAAGCTGGCGAGACAGAAAGTCCCGAGAACTTGAACCACACAGGGTGCTACTGTGGCCACAGCCATTGGGCTGGTCAAGCAAACACCCTCTGAAGATGTGATAGGTTCCACCTTTCCCACCTGTTTTTGACCGCACCACCAGCTTGAGGGATCTTAGTTCTCTGATCAGGGTTTGAACCTGGGCCCTCGGCAGTGAAAGCACAGAGTCCTAACCACTGGATGGCCAGGAAATTCCCCAGGATTCTTTCTTCGTACAAAATTTTATGTGGAAACTGTGGAAAACTTGGAAGAGTTGACCTGCTCTGGTTGAAGAAGGTGTTGGTGAAGGGAGGGGGCTGGAGTGTACCATTCTCATCTCCCCTGCTCCCTCTCCCTGCCATTCCCCCTCCCAAAGGACCAGAGGACCCATAGGGCCCTGGGGGATGCAGTTTATAAAGAGAGACCTGAGACCAACTTGGACAACAGTTTGTTTTTCGACCCACTGAATGTACTGTGTAAATAACAGGCCCTGGGCTATGTTGACTGAAATAATTTTATCACTTGATCCACAATTTGACGTGTTGATTGCACACAGATCCCTGCTGACCTTCAAGTCTGTTTCCTAGTGATTTCCCAGGGTTGTCACTGTCTTGCTTGCTTTTTGCTTTGCTGGCTATGGTAGGATCTACTTTCCAAGGGCAGTGATGTGACCTGCTTGCCTCTCTGTGTGTGACCTGTTTTCATTCTGCTCAGCACATCTTCCATCTTCCTTCATCTCCCTGCCTTTATTGATTTCATGGGTATTTTCCATTCCATAATACTTGGCCTGCTGTTCCTTCCTTGTTTTTATAGTTCACCTGCTGATTGCAGTTTACAAAACATCTCCATGAAGCCATCAGGTGGGTGGGCAGGCTCAGGACCACCCTTCCAAGATGAGGTTTGAGAAGATCCACGTAGAAAAATTTTCCGGAAAATTATGAACAGCCACTTTAAGTGTAACACTTCTAATTTCATTTTGATCATTTTGAATAATAGTCTTTCTGAAATGCATTTTATACTCACCTGTCTTCTTGAACAGAGTGCTTCAGGCATAACCTATCTTTTTCTTAATAGCTCAGGTCATCTGCACAAATGTCATTTGCTGCTTTATGTTAAATGCAATGTATGGAACCATGTTGGACTCTGTGTCCTGGCCTTAAAAGATCCCAGATGGCTAAGTCTTAAGAGTTAGGGTTGTGTGTTAAAAGCTTCACTTTTCTGATCCATAGAATGGGTATATTAATGCCTGTCTTACAGGATTTTTGTGAGAATTAGGGGTCCCATAGCACTTTTCACCCATGTTGTTGTTGTTGTTCAGTGGTTAAGTCATATCTGACTCTTTGCAACCCCATGAACTATAGCACACTAGCCTTCCTTGTCCTTCACTGTCTCCCAGAGGTTGCTGAAGCTCATGTTCATTGAGGCAGTGATGCCATCTAACCATCTCATCTTCTGCCACCTCCTTCTCCTCCTACCCTCAATCTTTCCCAGCATCAGGCTTTTTTCAAATGAGTCAGTCCTTCACATCAGGTGGTCGAAGTATTGGAGCTTCAGCGTCAGCATCAGTCTTTCCATTGAATATTCAGGGTTGATTTACTTTAGGATTGACAGGTTTGATCTTGCTGTCCAAGGGACTCTCAAGAGTCTTCTTCACTACCACTGTTCAAAAGCATCAGTTCTTTGGTGCTCAGTCTTCTTTATGGTCCAACTATCACATCTATACATGACTCTTGGAAAAACCATAGCTTTGACTAGGCGGACCTTTGTTGGCAAAGTAATGTCTCTGCTTTGTTGGCAAAGTGATGTTTCTGCTTTTTAATATGCTGTCTAGCTTTGTCACAGCTTTGACTAATGGTAAGAAGTCAAAAAAAAAAAAGGTAGCTTAAAGAAAAGAATAAAAAATGGCAATAGATGCTAAGGAGGCTAGATGTTACTTTGCCAACAAAGGTCTATGTAGTCAAAGCTATGGTTTTTCCAGGAGTCATGTATAGACGTGATAGTTGGACCATAAAGAAGACTGAGCACCAAAGAACTGACGCTTTCGAACTGTGGTAGTGAAGAAGACTCTTGAGAGTCCCTTGGACAGCAAGATCAAACCCGTCAATCTTAAAGTAAATCAACCCTGAATATTCACTGGAAGGACTGATACTGACGCTGAAGCTCCAATACTTTGACCACCTGATGCAAAGAGCCAACTCACTGGAAAGAGCCTGATGCTGGGAAAGATTGAGGGTAGGAGGAGAAGGAGGTGGCAGAAGATGAGATGGTTAGATGGCATCACTGCCTCAATGAACATGAGCTTCAGCAAACTCTGGGAGATAGTGAAGGACAAGGAAGGCTGGTGTGCTGTAGTTCATGGGGTTGCAAAGAGTCAGATATGACTTAGCGACTGAACAACAAAAACAGGCTGTTGGCAAAGTGATGTTTCTTCTTTTTAATGTGCTGTCTAGGTTTGTCATAGCTTTGACCAATGGTAGGCACTCAAAAAAAAAAAGGTAGCTTAAAGAAAAGGATAAAAAATGGCAGTAGATGCTAAGGAGGCTAGACGTTTTCAGTTGTAAGCTAATTTACTGGTTTTCCATTTTACCATGTTTGATCTGATTTTGCTTTTGGAACCCTAGGTGTCAGGGACCCCACCGCAACCCCAAAGTGTTTCTTTTTAAGGAGTTCAGGGGAAGTGATTGTGAGAGAGGCTGATGGTGTAGTGGCTTAAGAGCCCACACTGCCTGAGTTCTAATCCTGGCTCTTCCACTTTCTAGTTGTATGGCTTTGAGCAGATTTCTTAATTTCTCTGCCTCTCAGTTTACCCATCTGAAAAATCAGGGTAACAGTAGTGCCTACCTCACAGGGCTATTGTGAGCATTAACTTAGGTAATGTATGTAAAGCAGTTAGCAATACACTTTGCACCTGGTAAGGCCTCTGTATCATCATTCACTGTATTGGCTGCCTATTTTGTGGCAGGTCCAGGCCCCACTGGGTAGAATATGGTGTCTGAGGTGTTGTTCCTGCCTACAGATAATCCTGGGAGAACGAGGTAGGTTCAGATTGAGGAAAATCTCAGTAGATCTTTAGTCCCAGATGTCCAACCTGCTAACAAAAACATCTTTGAGTCCACTGTTATATTTTGATGACTTTCTTGATATGAAGTCTCCCCAACTGCGCATTAAGGGGTGTAGCCTCACAAGCGATTTTAATGCCTCTTCTGGGACTAGAGATACAATCTAGAAAATGTTGTTTCTGTGCCTAAAGTGTTGAGACATTTGAACTCAGATGATTCCTGGAAATTTCAGTGATTATTGAGCCAGAATGTTTCTTGAGCTTTTGGACACATTTTTAAGACCCTCATCCAATATCCTACTACAGAACTATAGCTTCTCCAGGTGTGCACCTAACACTGGCTTCTTGCAGCCAGCCTGAGCCTGTAGTTAGGGGAAAAGCCCTCCTACCCTTGGTTTCAAAAGGTTTTGAAATGCTAATTCATAGCCCTGAAATATTCTGACAGCCTGGAATGTTATTCAAGGCAATCAGGCACTTTGATTCCTTACAGAAGTATGAAAGGTAAATTGCTGCTACCCAAGAAGTCACCCTGCTTTTCATGAGAAAGCTCAGGAAAATAGCACATGAAATTATGTGCAGGCATTACATTTTATGGATCACGTGATGAGGATATCTGACACTCAGTGTATCTGTAGGTGTGACAATGTCAACTCATAGTAAAATCTAATAGATTTGCCAGTGTCGCCTTTATGTTAGAAAAAAGATTCAGGGTTTTTACAAACATTTCCGTGCCTGTCTAAAATCTGAAAGCACATCTTTTTGAACTTGTACTTTTCCATTTCCACAGAGAAATCCTGTTTCAGAGATGAGACTATCAATGCTTTTTTTTTTAAAGGAAAGACTCTAATCTCCATGCATCCTGTAGCCTTTTATAGATATCATTAGTGACTTTTAAAGCTTTGTGATATTTTTGACATAATAAGCAGAAAATGGTGTTTCTCCGTGGTCTGAGCTCCAAGGCGGGATTTAGTCCATAATCCAAAGGTTCCGTACTTTGCTGTGAAGGAAGTTAGCTTGCGTGTTTAGTAAAGATTCTCTTTTAGCCATGACTGAAGGAGCAATTCTCATAGCCCAGTGGTTATGGGAATGAGAGAAATCCATTTGATCACTTTGCCCAGGGCTTTCCAGTATAATTTCTGTATTTTTTTTTTTCTATCATTAATTGGAAGTTATACAGAGTATCTTAGGTCTTCCCTGCTGACTCAGTCGGTAAAGAGTCTGTCAGCAATGTGGGAGACCCAGGTTCAATCCCTGGGTCGGGAAGATCCCCTGGAGAGGGAAATGGCAACCCACTCCAGTATTCTCGCCTGGAGAATTCCATGGACAGAGGAGCCTGGTGGACTATAGTCCATGGGGTTGCAAAGAGTTGGACGTGGCTGAGTGACTGACACTTTCACTTTCACAGAGTATCCTGGGGCTTCCCTGGTGGCTCAGGTGGCAAAGAATCTGCCTGCAATGCAGGAGACCCAGGTTTGATCCCTGGGTGGGGAAGATCCCCTGGAGAAAGGAATGGCTACCCACTCCAGTATTCTTGCCTGGGAAATCCCATGGACAGAGGAGTCTGGTGGGCTACAGTCCGTAGGGTCACAAAGAGTCAGACATAACTGAGTGACTAACACTTTCACTTTCCAAGAAAGGTGGGAAAGCTTGATTTAAACAAATCATTACAAGATTCAGTATTGACTGTAAATGCACAAACTCCTCATTTATCATTTTGCTAATCCCAGCATCTCTGCTTGAATATCTGCCTTTAGCCTGAGATTATGTACATTTGTCTGTGTCTGGAGAAAGACGAAAGATACTCACCTGGAGAGGAATACCGTAGAATGGACGCCTTTGTGTGGATGAATTCATTAGACCTTAAAAATGAGTAAAATGCCATGATATAGTTTATTGTCTGGTTAAGAAGATAACTCGTTATATTAAAGACATCCTAAGCAAAAGTAGGAAGTCAAGAAACACCTGGTGTAACAGGCAAGTTTGGCCTTGGAGTACAGAATGAAGCAGGGCAAAGGCTAATAGAGTTTTGCCACGAGAACGCACTGGTAATAGCAAACACCCTCTTCCAACAACACAAGAGAAGACTCTACACGTGGACATCACCAGATGGTCCACACCGAAATCAGATTGATTATATTCTTTGCAGCCAAAGATGGAGAAGCTCTATACAGTCAGCAAAAACAAGACCGGGAGCAGACTGTGGCTCAGATCATGAACTGCTTATTGCCAAATTCAGACTTAAATTGAAGAAAGTAGGGAAAACCACTAGTCCATTCAGGTATGACCTAGATAAAATCCCTTATGAGTATACAGTGGAAGTGACAAATAGATTTAAGGGAGTAAACCTGATAGACAGAGTGCCTGATGAACTATGGACAGAGGTTCATGACATTGTATAGGAGACAGGGATCAAGAAAATCCCCATGGAAAAGAAATGCAAAAAAACAAAATGGCTGTCTGAGGAGGCCTTACAGATAGCTGGGAAGAGAAGAGAAGCGAAAAGCAAAGGAGAAAAGGAAAGATATTCCCATCTGAATGCAGAGTTCCAAAGAATAGCAAGGAGAGATAAGAAAGCCTTCCTCAGTGATCAGTGCAAAGAAATAGAGGAAAACAACAGATTGGGAAAGACTAGAGATCTCTTCAAGAAAATTAGAGATACCAAAGGAACATTTCATGCAAAGATAGGCTTGATAAAGGAGAGAAATGGTATGGACCTAACAGAAGCAGAAGATATTAAGAAGAGGTGGCAAGAATACACAGAAGAACTGTACAAAAAAGATCTTCATGACCCAGATAATCATGATGGTGTGATCACTCACCTAGAGCCAGACATCCTGGAATGTGAACTCAAGTGGGCCTTAGAAAGCATCACTACGAACAAAGCTAGTGGAGGTGATGGAATTCCAGTTGAGCTGTTTCAAATCCTCAAAGGTGATGCTGTGAAAGTGCTGCAGTCGATATGCCAGCAAATTTGGAAAACTCAGCAGTGGCCACAGGACTGGAAAAGGTCAGTTTTCGTTCCAATCCCAAAGAAAGGCAATGCCAAAGAATGCTCAAACTACCGCACAATTGCACTCATCTCACATGCTGGTAAAGTAATGCTCCAAATTCTCCAAGCCAGGCTTCAGCAATACGTGCACCGTGAACTTCCAGATGTTCAAGCTGGTTTTAGAAAAGGCAGAGGAACCAGAGATCAAATTGCCAATATCTGCTGGATCATCGAAAAAGCAAGAGAGTTCCAGAAAAACATCTATTTCTGCTTTATTGATTATGCCAAAGCCTTTGACTGTGTGGATCACAATAAACTGTGGAAAATTCTGAAAGAGATTGGGAATACCAGACCATCTGACCTGTCTCTTGAGAAACCTGTATGCAGGTCAGGAAGCAATAGTTAGAACTGGACATGGAACAACAGACTGGTTCCAAATAGGAAAAGGAGTACATCAAGGCTGTATATTGTCACCCTGCTTATTTAACTTATATGCAGAGTACATCATGAGAAACGCTGGGCTGGAAGAAACACAAGCTGGAATCAAGATTGCCGGGAGAAATATCAATAACCTCCGATATGCAGGTGACACCACCCTTATGGCAGAAAGTGAAGAAGAACTAAAGAGCCTCTTGATGAAGGTGAAAGAGGAGAGTGAAAAAGTTGGCTTAAAGCTCAACATTCAGAAAACTAAGATCATGGCATCTGGTCCCATCACTTCATGGGAAATAGATGGGGAAACAGTGTCAGACTTTATCTTTTTGGGCTCCAAAATCACTGCTGATGGTGATTGCAGCCATGAAATTAAAAGACGCTTACTCCTTGGAAGGAAGGTTATGGCCAACCTAGATAGCATATTTAAAAGCAGAGACATTACTTTGCCAACGAAAGTCTGTCTAGTCAAGGCTATGGTTTTTCCAATGGTCATGTATGGATGTGAGAGTTGGATGGTGAAGAAAGCTGAGCACCAAAGAATTGATGCTTTTGAACTATGGTGTTGGAGAAGACTCTTGAGAGTCCCTTGAACTGCAAGGAGATCCAATCAATCCATCCTAAAAGAGATCAATCCTGGGTGTTCATTGGAAGGTCTGATGTTGAAGCTGAAACTCCAATACTTTGGCCACCTGATGCGAAGAGTTGACTCATTGGAAAAGACCCTAATGCTGGGTAGGATTGGGGGCGGGAGGAAAAGGGGATGACAGAGGATGAGATGGTTGGATGGCATCACCGACTTGATGGACATGGGTTTGGGTGGACTCCAGGAGTTGGTGATGGACAGAGAGGCCTGGCGTGCTGCGGTTCATGGGGTCGCAAAGAGTCGGACACGAATGAGCGACTGAACTGAACTGAAGCTGACACTGATGTTGGTTGCGTTCTTTGTGGCTCAAACAGAGGAAATGCAATAGCACATATTCAGAATGGTCGAGTCAAATCCATGGATCGTGTAAGTAAGCAGTCTGGAAAATGGAGTGTTGGTAGGGTTGCAGATGGAATGGCAGTGACTCTTAAGGTTTTCATTATAATAAAGACGTTTGTCAGTGGCATAAGGCACATTCCATTGAACCACACGCTCTGTGCCTTCATTCACACTCATGCTGTGTCCTGGTACACTGCCACCTGAGTTGCCTTCTATGATTCTGATTCTTCATCCTTGTCTCTTACAGAATATAGTCCAAAGTCCTTTGCATGGAATTGGAATGCCCATCTTTCTAACTTGTTTGGTTACCTCCTGTGTCCCACTGAGCTTGTGCTGTACAAGCCCCCTTAGTTGGGTCTGGGGTTCTTCCAGGTGGCTCTGCCTGGCCAGCCCCTCCATAAGATGAGAAAGGGGAGGGGGATGAACCTGGAGTCCATCTCCCTGCAGCCCTGGACACTGCTGCTCAGGTGCTGAATCCTCTAGGGCAGACCCACATGCTTGCTTCTGCCTCCATGGAGCTCAGATCACGTCTCTCAGTGCAAAATCTTAGTGTCTTACCAGAGACGCATCATAAAAGTGTACTGGTTAAGCTTATGGAAGTACCTCTTGGTGTGAATAGAGTCAGATTATATCCCCATGTCCTCTATATTGCCATATCCTCTTCCAGGGGATCTTTCTAGTTAAGGCCTTTCTCACTCTCAACCCTTGGTAAAGAACAGTGTGTCAACCTCAGGTTTTCAGCAGGTGACCTGAGATGCAGGAAGGGAGAGTGGTTGGTTCCCAGATCACATGGTAGCAATGCAGACAGACTCCCAGCTCTCCTGACGGCTGCCCTGCGTGTGCACCCACACCCACCCCTCCATGACTCTAGGAATAAGCTCGTCTGCCTTTCAGAGCCGACACTGACTTTTCCTATCTTCAGAAATAGCCTTTTACAATGAGGTTCTACTGTAGAGCACAGTGAACTATAGTCAACATCCTGTGATAAGCCATAGTGGAAAAGAATATGGAAAAGAAAGGATATATATATATATGTATATGTATGTGTGCATGCGTGTGTGTGTGCTCAGTTGCTTCAGTTGTGTCTGACTCTTTGCGACCCCATAGACCATAGCCTGCCAGGCTCCTCTGTTCATGGGATTCTCCAGGCAAGAATACTGGAGTGGGTTGCCATGTCCTCTTCCAGGGGATCTTTCTGATCCAGAGATCGAACCCGCATCTCTTATGTCTCCTGCATTGTCAGGTGGGTTCTTTTACCACTAGTGCCACCTGAGAAGCCTGTACTTCAATAAAACAGATTAAAATGAACAAACAAACAAACAGCCTCCGGCTTCCCAGCTGGGCCTCTCCCACTGTTTCTGAAGACCCAGTACTGAGAGCTCCACGTTGATGGATTTCACAGTCCTGTGGGGATTGCGGGCTGCTGAGACACTTTTCTCAGCTGTTAAATTTGAACCTTTTAGACACCAAGATCTCACTTCCTCTCCCAGGAATTTTCCTATTAAAACATTTGAAAGGAGTATTCAACTACTTTATAGTTATGGGAATTAAAAAAAAAAGTGGAAATTAAGTTTTAGGGACATTTCTTTCTGGTCTTCCTGAAAGATCAGTTGAATTTCTACTTTACTGACTTGTTGTTATTCCAGAGCAGAAGAAGAACATTCTTTTTCTTTCATATTTCATAATTAAAAAGCCCTCAGCAGACTCTGTGTATAAACTGTTTTGGTTTGAGGATGGATTAATCACTTTCACTTTGTGACAAACAAAATAATGGAGCCAAGGAGGTCATTTCCTTTTTGAGAAGAGTTTGAATCTTCTACATGGCATTCTTCCTGAAACGTCTCGCGTTCTCCACGTTGGAGGTCTTGCCTTGTCTGCATCTTGGGGACCTAGCTTCTCATCACCAACAGGGATTTGGAGACAGGAGAACCAAAAGGCATCTTTTAAGAAGTTTTTTGGCTTCACTGTGTAGCGTGTGGAACTTCCCCGATTAGGGGTCGAACCCGTGCCCTCTGCAGTGGGAGTGTGGAATCTTAACCACTGGACCACTAGGGAAGTCCCCAGAAGGCATCTTTAAGTAAGAATGTCTACAATGGGGGGCTTCCCTGGTGGTCCAGTGGTTAAGAATCTACCTGCCAATGCAGGGGACATGGGTTCGATCCCTGGTCCGGGAAGATTCCACTTGCTGTGGGGCAGCTGAGCCCATAAGCCACGACTACTGAGCCTGCTTACTCTACTGAGCGCTTACTCTACCATGACTACTGACCCCGTTCTCCGCAACAAGAGAAGCCACCAAAATGAGAAGCCCGCACACCACCACCAGAGAGTAGCCCCTGCTTGCTGCAGCTACAGAAAGCCTACACACAGTGGTGAAGACTCGGTGCAGCTAAAAAAGAATATCTATAATGGAAAAGAATCTGAAAACATGTATATATGTGTATATGTATACATATGCACATATATAACTGAATCACTTTGCTGTATGCTTGAAACTAACACATGGTAAATTAACTATACTTCAATAAAAAAAGAATTTTTTAACAGTATGAAATAAAAAAATTATTAAAGAAAAATGCTGCTCTTAACTACTAACATGAATGCAACCCACCCATATTAAGGGTAGTGACATAAATGACTTAATGAGGCTTAATGTGTTTCTCATAGCAGATAAACATTGATTCTTTTTACTTTTGTGGAATATTAATCAACAGAAAAAAAGAAACAAATACATGAACTATTGAAAAACCAAAATAATTAATGTATTAACTCTTAAGCTGGAACCGGTTTGTAAAAATATCAATATCTATAGGAAAAGAATAAGCCTAAGATAGGTACTGGGGGGTTAATATTTTGGTTTTCTTTACAGATGGTCTTAAATAAATGACTTAATGTAGAAAAAAAAAAAAAAGAATGTCTAAGAATCAGAGCAGAGCTATTGCCCGGGGCTCCTAGTCACTCCTGAGAAAGAAAGTCTGGTGGAGTTGACGCCCCATATTAAGAAAATGTTTGAAGTTTGCTCCCCTGTTTGTATGTCTGTTGGGCTTCCCTGATAGCTCAGTTGTTAAAAATCAGCCTGCAATGCAGGAGACTCCAGTTCGATTCCTGGGTCAGGAAGATCCGCTGGAGAAGGGATAGGCTACCCACTCCAGTATTCTTGGTCTTCCCTTGTGGCTCAGGTGGTAAAGAATCCACCTGCAATGCAGGAGACCTGGGTTCGATCCCTGGGTTGGGAAGATCTCCTGGAGAAGGGAAAGGCTACCCACTCTAGTATTCTGGCCTGGAGAATTCCAGGGTGTATAGTCTGTGGTGTCGCAAAGAGTCGGACATGACTGAGCGACTTTCACTTTCTTCACCCCTGTTTGTGACCCTAATATGTTCCACCTTTGCCTCCCTGGCTGAATGCAACAAGATCTTGAGTCATGGGCTAAAGGAACTACCTATGGACCATCCTCCTGGGAAGAGATTGGTGGGTAATCCAGATACAAGTGGGCACCGTTTTGGGAGAAAAGAGTGAGCTAGTCTGACTGTGTTCCCAGATACGTGGTCGAGAGCTTTTTTGGCCAGAGCACATTGGGAATGTTGTTCTTGTAGGCGGTGTGGTCTCGTGGGCTTAGAGCTAGGACTTCTGTGGTAGAATGTCTAGGCTTGAGCCCCACATCTCTCACGTACTAGCCTTGTGATGCTGAGCAGGTGTTGCACCCTTGCTGTGTCTCAGGTCCTCCTTCTGTCTCAGGGGTGGTAGTAATGCCTCCCTCGATTGACTGCTGTGAGTTATGTGATCTAGTGCTTGGGACAGTATTTGGTTCCCAGCAAGTGCTTAATAAATGTTGGTGGATGGACTTCAGCCATTTGCCTGCCAATACAGGGGACATGGGTTCCAGCCCCGGTCCAGGAAGATCCCACATGTCAAGGAGCAACTGAGCCTGTGTGCCACAACTAGAGAGTAGTCCCCACTCCCGTGGGCAACTAGAGAAAGCCCACGTAGCAACGAAGACCCAGTGCAGCCAACAATAAATCAAATTAAGGGGAAAAAAGCTCAAAAAAAAAATGGTGGTGGTGAGACTTTTGGGTGGATTTTACTTAAGCTGCTGGTTAGAACAATTCAGAAAGTTTCATTTGCGGTTGTTTCTCCCCTTTTCCAGAAAGGAGGTTTTGTCTAAACTCACTTCACTATTTAGAGAGGTCCTAGAGACGCGAGAATGAACACAGAGCAGTCCCGGCCCCTTGAGCCTGACCCTCTGAAACTTTGGAAAAATGCAATGTGATGAAAAGATGGAATTAGAACCTAAATCTCTTACCTCCTCATCCAGCACGTTTAGCAGTAATCTAAGCTGCTGGGGATTAGGAGCTCACTTTGAAGAGCGATGTGCTTTGTGTATCACTTGGTGGGGGCTCGACCCACAGTTGGGGCTTCCCTAGACTTCTGGGGTGCCCAGTTGCAGAATGTTCCTGCTGTATGTGATGGCCACACGGCTTCCCCTGGGAGCCCTCCTGTGGTCCCCAGCCTGCCCCACACCCCACAGACCTCAGCTCCTCCAGCCTCTTGGAACTTTCCATATGGAGAGAGTCGCCACAAACCACGAAGGCTGCAGGGCTCGTGAACCCAGCGCTTTTCCACCTCCGTCAGCTGCCCGAAGGAGTCTGCCCTCTCTGGGGACACAGACCCAAGTCTGATGTAACGTGGATCAACAACACTGGCACCCTCGGACGGAGTGACTTCCCTGAGCATTTCTCCAGCGTGAGAAGGGCAGTCTCTGGAACCAGCACTTTAAGCTCCGGACGCGGTCCAAGGCTTGTTCTAAGCCAGTTTTGATCACTTTTCTAATATAACGATATCTCTTCACATTCCCACTAATTAGATTTCATAATCCCTCTGTTCTACTTTCTTTGACCTTTATCTTAAATTAAAATTTTTCTATGAGGTGGAAAAACAAACAAAGCCCCTCAAATGTGCTTGCAAAGACAAAAACAGATTAAAATGAATGATCGACATGCCTCATGCGGTGGGGGGAGCAAAGGACCTCGCTTAGACACCCACCCTGGGTCTAAGGATGTGCCCACCTGCTTGCCCGGGTGGAGGAAGACCCCCATGCATGCCCTTCAGCCAGCAACCTGGTAGGGAGGTTTGGGAGTGATGTGGCAGTCACATGGGGGCCAATTTCACTTATATTGTTTTCCCTAGAAAAGGACTTAAACTGCAAACATATGTCTCCAAAGCCATGTCTGGACCTTGTTTCCCTCCAGAATTCCCAAGACACTCTCAGCCCTGGCTTGGAATCTGAATGGATGCTGGGGTCTGACCGAGTGATGCCTTTATGTGGTCCCTCTGTGTCACAGCCCCTGGAAGATGTTACTGTTTCAGCATCCTCAAGGTGGGTCCAGAGACTTGAGGGTCCTGGAGAGGCCTTGGTGATGGGGGAAGGTGGTGGTCTGAGCAGACAGGCGACCCTGAGCGATGGGAGGGAGGCCAGGGCAGACCTGGAGCTGTCTGTTCTTTACCTGGCCAAAGTCTGTGTCCCTTGGCCCCAAGGGTTTCACCTTCCAGTGTGGCTGTCACTTCCTGGGTGTCTGCACGTCACTCCAGCTTTCCGATTTTCCCACCTCACACCAGCCCCCTCCCAGTGGCCCTGGAGCCTGGGTTATTTGCTGTTTTTTCAAGCTAGCACCACACCCTGGGACTGACTGCCAAGAAGGACCATTGTTCATGAGAATTCCTTGCGAGTTCCAGCTAACCCTTAGATGCACTGTTCTGGGGTTGGGCCCTGAATTAATCCTTGTCTTTTCCTAAGCCCTGCTCTTTCTGACTTATTCTTGCCTTCTCCCAACCCAGCCATCTCATCTTTTGTTCTTCAGAAAGCTTTGAGAGGCCAGCAGAGGTGAGGTGAAGCCCTGCAGCGAAACCTCAAGTGGCTGCTTGACCTGGTCCCCAAAGCCCACTGGCCTCCGAGGAGGCAGGGAGGCCTCAGCATGGGCAAAGAAGGAGGTCAGGTAGCTTCAGGGGAGGGGGCAGTGCAGAATGCCATGGAATGAGTGGAGGTTGGGGGGTGGGGTGGGAATGAGAGGAAGGTTAAGGAGTGAAAACCAATCTCTCCTCCCTCCCTCAATCCGCCCCCAGAATTGAGCTGATTAACCTGTAGAAATAGAGGCCCTGCCAAGCCCAACTTCCTTGTTTCCAGAAACCTTGGCACAGAGGCCCCATTTCTGGCAGAAGCCCGTCCTCATCAGGGGAACCAGTGGAGCAGCTGTTGTGATTTTCTTTTTCCTCTCATTTCTGGCAATCCTGAGTGGGACTGTTTACTTTTTTCTTCCCCTTTCCTTCCCCACCCTCCTGTAGAAGGGAGTTGGTTCTGGTTAATGTTGAAGATCATAACATGATTACCCCAAAGTCTCATGAAATTAAATCACTTTTCTTCAAAGAGAAAGGGGTGGGGAGGCGACCGTCTGGCTGGTAGGCCAGCGAGGGACGAGCGGATATTGAAAGCAGGCTGGCAGCGGTGCTTCACTCGGGAGGCCGGGCGAGGAGGAGGAGGTGGTGGTGATGGGGCAGGGGGGACGGGGGGCCCAACTCCGCAAACGGTGGCCTGGAGGAGCCGGGTCTCCACCTGGGTCCCCAGCACCTGCCTCCTGAGCACAGGGATTGGGGGTGGGGGAGGCTGAAGGAGTGTGCGGGGTGTGTGTGGGGTGGCTTGGAGGGCTGAAGCCGAGAGTGAGTCATCTGGGAAGACGTTGAACTCTTACAGCCAGTGGGCCCCCCCCGCCCCCGCCCTGTGAAGCTGCTCCGTCACCTCCTGCCCCGGGAGTTCATTAGATCAGGGCGCAGATTCAAGGGCGGCTCTCCCACCGGAATCGCCTGGGATGGAAAATTCTCAGTCTTCTCCAGGAACTCATCAATGTCCATGATAGGCCTGGGGCACGTGTGTGTCTCTCCCTGGGTTAGATTGTCACAGACTTGTGACACTTCAGGGGTGGAAGGATGCTCTTGATGACCCGGCATCTGACCTGGCACTCGGTACAGGAATCCCCTTTGTGTTAACCCCGACAGGGAATGCTCATCCCCTCCAGGGGCTGGTGTCTGCCCTCTCGCAGGGCCGATTCTTAGAGAGAGATTCTGGGAATTACACCTGCTGGTTTGAAAGTGCCTTCAGGGAACACAGGCAGCAGTGGTCCAGCACGGTCCAGGATGGGCACTAAGTAGATGCTTGGAAAGCCGGTGTTTGCTGTGACCGCGGCCGTGGCTTTCTCTCCTAGTGGCAGCCTGCCGGTGTTCTCAGTTTTCCTTGGTGCACTGGGTTCAGCTCCCCGGCTCCCCACCCTGGCTGTTTTCCTAAGCTGGTCACTGCTCCCGCCCCCGGCCCCACCAATTTTTCAACCATCTTGCAAGAGAAACAGGGAAGAGGGAAGTCATTTGGAAGGAGTACCTAGAAGACTCCTGATTCTTGTTGCCAGGGGCCCAGCACCCTGGGCTCTCAGTTCAGGAACAGTGACCAGCACGAGAAGCCTAGGAATTGGTGGAAAGGTTGAGTGAAGACTTGGGGAGATTGTTCTGCTGGTGCTAAGAGCCAGAGCGCAGCCACTTAGGCCCCAAAGGGAGCATCGGACAGAAGGCAGCAGTGCTGGCTGCTCGTGGCATTGACATTGAACCAGCGCGGGAAGGAAGGAGGCTGGCGAGGGTGGTGTGTGAGTTCAGCAGTTGCATTTTTCAGAAGGACTAGGGATGGGCCTCTGCCAGCTCACTGGGGTTGGAGCTCGGGGCTGTGACTCATTCCCATCAGGGGTCACCGAGTGTCTCTCTGCGCGGCCTTGGGCTGAACCTCTCACCTGGCCGGCCTTCTCGAAAATGTGTGTCATTCCTTACAAGGGTGAGCCATGGAGCGGGTGAGCCGGCTGTGCACATCAGTGGAAATTCATGTCCAGAGTTGGAAAAACAACTCCAAGTTCATGACTCGTTGGCCTCAGAGGTGTGACTGTTAAGGAGGGAGCCGACTTTTTTGTTTTTCACCGAACAGACCCGAGCTGACAGGTCCAGACACTTGTCCTGTCCACTGGAGTGGTCCCCTTGGGAGGAGATATACTTCTTCCACTTGCCCGGAGAGCCATTTACAAGCCCCATGGGGCATGGCCAGTTTCGTGCCTGTATGGCCACAGATAGTTTTCGTCCAAGAACAACATCACCCGAGCTTGGTGCCTGAGCCGGTTCACCAGATTTGACACCCAGAGCTCAGGGATGGATGTGAAAGTGTTGTCCAGACCCGTGGGTTGAAGCCACCTGGAAACCCCAAGGGCAGTGCCCCAAGACAAGTATTGAAGTAAATGAGCAGTCCTCGCCCTGCCATCCCCAACACCCAAGGGTCTGACTCAAAGGAATGTGTGGTTGCAGAATGTTCTGTGTTGTTAAAAAGGCCTCTCTGGGTTGTAGTCAGGCCTAGTGGGTTTGTGCACCAAGGTTCTCCCTGAGGAGCAGTGTAGCACAGTGATTAAGGACATGGACTCCAGAGCCGGACAGCCTGAATTCAAATCCCAGGCCCATCCCTTAATGATGGTCGTGACCTTGGGTAAGTTACCTACTCTGTGCCTTAGTTTTCCCATCATGTAAAAATGAGGCTCTGTAAGAGATGCTTTTGAACTGTGGTGTTGGAGAAGACTCTTGAGAGTCCCTTGGACAGCATGGAGGTCCAACCAGTCCATCCTAAAGGAAATCAACACTGAATTTTCATTGGAAGGACTGATGCTGAAGCTGAAGCTCCAATACTTTGGCCCCTGATGGGACGAGCCGACTCAATGGGAAAGACCTTGATGCTGGAAAAGATTGAGGGCTGGAGGAGAAGAGGATGAGATGGTTGGATGGCATCACTAACTTAATGGACATGAGTTTGAGCAAACTCGGGGAGATGGTGAAGGACAGGGAAGCCTGGCCTGATGCAGTTCATGAGGTTGCAAAGAGTTGGAGACGACTGAGCAACTGAACAACAAGAAGAGTCTTACCTGGTTGGTATTAGGGTTAGTTGCCCTTGGTAGGTGAGTTCCTTGGGTTGAAGTTAGAGAGGCCCCGAGGGCTAGGCCACCCCTCCACCCCAGAGTAGCCCTCGAGGTGATGCCAGCAAATCCTGGGGCCCCTGGAGGTATTTTAGAAACTGTTGGTTGAAGAGATGAAATGATCCCCAGGGTCACTCAGCTGGCCTTGCTCACGGGAGTTGATGGGAGAGCCTGAACCCATGGATGACGCCTGACCCACTGTGTGCTTTGATCCTCTCAAGGGCCACCTCCTCTATGCATGAAAGGGGCCCTCATGTCAAAGTGGGGTGGACTCAGCCCTGGCGAGAAGCCTACAGAGTCCCCTGATCGCCCCCCATGCACACACACTGGGAATTCCTTCCAGGTATAGTGAAGGAAATGCTGAGACGTTTGTACTAGTTCACAGTTTCTCATCCTTCGACACATCTAATAAATAAGGGTGAAAATGAATACACAGCAGTGTGCATTTTGTGCTATTATTGGTGATTCAAGTGATTTTTTTAGTTTATTTTGACAATCAGTTATTTTCACCTCCTGTGTGACTTTATCAACCACCTGCCGCCATCCAGGGCAGGGCTTTCCTGAGCTAGGGCTCAGGTGTCCTGGCTTCACATTGTCAGAGGAGCTTTCCTGCTAAGGAGGTGGGGGAGCTCCCCTGCACTTGTTCTGGGAGATCCAGTGTGGACCCGTCATATTTTCTTGAATGATGGTGATTTTGAGTACTCGAGTACTGAGTCCTGGTGTGGATCTCAGTGTTTCACTCCCTGCATATAAGTCAGATTGGGGAGAGGGGTGGCATTTTGAAGCTGAAACCCTGACCACACTGCTGCTTCTCCCCCTCTCTATTGGAAACGTACCCTGCTCTCTTTTGCTGCAGGTAATAGCCAGACAGTTGGTGAACAGAGGATCAGCCATGTTATCATTTTCTTTCCTGTTTGGGGCATCTTGGAATGAACAAAGGGAAAGATGAGAGGAAAGACCCGATAACAGCTGGAGATAAATTGTCTCCAAAATGTGGGGAACCAGCCCCAGCTCTCCCGTTGGAAATGATGGAAAAATTTAAAAAAGAAAAGAACAGAAGTGGAAGAGATGATGTAGGTTTTGGCTAGGAAGGGGGACAAGGTTTGGGCTACATGTTGTTTGAGGAGCAGGCCCAGGAGAACATAAGTTCACATGTGTTTGGGGTGACAGGGCGGGCATCCAGAGGCAACAGGATGTTGGAGTTGGAGCCCTGGGCTGGGAGAGACAGAAGACTCAGTTTCTGATTCAGGCCATACCATCAGCTCTTTGTAGCATTGTGAGCAGGTCACTTGATCCTTCTGAGCATCAGTGGTCTCACCTGTAAGATGGAGATGATAATTCCCAGCTCCCTCCCCGGCAGGAGAAGACCAGATGAGCTCAGCCAGAGACGACACACTTCATTTTTAAGGTGTCATGTGAATAATAATAGCAATAATGATAACAGTAAAGATGATGTATCTGGTAGGCTTCCCACGTGGCTCAGTGGTAAAGAAACCGCCTGTCAATGCAGAAGACGTAGGTTTGATCCCTGGGTCAGGGAAGATCCCCTGGAGGAGGAAATGGCAACCTACTCCAGTATTCTTGCCTGGAAAATCCCACGGGCAGAGGAGCCTGGCGGGCTGAAGTCCCTTGGGTCAGAAAGAGTCGGACAAGACTGAGCACACACACACGATGCATGACATGATCTGGTAGAAACAAAGGAGGAAATGTTTGGGAAGATGAGCTTTAATGGCTACTGAAATATCCAGGAAGATTGGAAAGATGGCGGAGGGATCATTGGTGGAAATTTAAGGCAGAAAGAATGATGTGTAAACCACACATTTCTCTGATCTTAGGGCATCCAAACCTCCCCCATACAGGAGCAAGGGTGTGACAAGTCTGCAGCCGCCTGGCCACGGGCTGCCTGGCGGTCAGTATTTGTGGAGGCTTTCAGGTTCCTGGGCTCCATGTGGGGAGTGTGAAAGTCATCCCAGGGAAGATGTTTTCAATAACAGGTTTTATTATCATTACTCAGCTCTGTGTGCCCATTCCCAGACAGTGGTCAGGCTCTCCTTGTCAACACTCAGTATTCTGTTTGTTCTCTTGCCCTTGCCTCCCTTCCTGTTTTCCCATGAACCCTTCCTTGGGGGTACATAGCAATTAACATAGGAGGTCTGGGGTACATTCAAGCCTTCCCTGGTGGCTCAGACGGCAGAGAATCCGCCTGCCATGCAGGAGACCGGGGTTCGATCCCTGGGTTGGGAAGATCCACTGGAGAAGGGAATGGCAACTCACTCTGGTATTCTTGCCGCAAGAGTCCCCATGGACAGAGGAGCCTGGAGAGCTACAGTCCATGGGGTGGCAAAGAGTGGGACGTGACTGAGCGACTAACACGCGCGTGCACACACACACACACACACACACACACACACACACGGTACATCTAGCTGGAAAGAAATCGTACATGTAGGGAAGCTCCCTGTGGCTTCTGTGATCCTCTTGACTCTCCAACATACCCCGCCCCCTGCGCCAGCCCCTGGCCCTGGAAGAGGAGACCCCCCCCCCACCAAAGCTGAGCCTGAAATGGCAAAGCAGCTCCCAGAATTCTCTGTGCTGCTGGAAGCTAGGTCCTGACGGAAGGGCCTCCCCTGTAGACCCTCACCACCTCACTGGAGGGGTGGAGTCCTGCTGGAGAACGGCAGGGTTGTCATCCTGGGGGAGGGGGGCTGGGCTCCATCTACACCCCCACCCCCACCCCCCGCCAACTCCGACTGCCTCTACAGTGTCTGTGATGCTTCTTCCTGATCTCTGGGCTTGTTCCAAGGCCTCTGAAGATCTTCCTGCCCTGTGAGGTTGGCTGGGGAGTGTGGCTTCTCCCCACTGTGTTGATGGTGGCAGGGGTAAGCAGTGTGTCTTTGTCTGTGGACGCCATCCCCTTCCCTCACACCTTCTGGCTGTTTCTGGACAGTGAAGGAGTGGTTCCCCCAGGCAGCCATGACTCCTGGATCCAAACCAAGTGGCCCTGTGTGACCTCTCCGACCCCTTTGAAACTCCCCATACTTGGCTTTACGACCCTCTCCTGACACACCTGCTCAGGGCTGTCTTTCTCTACCCACGCCCACCCCCAAACATGGGTGTGTCCTGAGGTGAGCCCTGTTGTGTTGTATTGGTAGCTCAGTCATGTCTGACTCTCTGCAACTCCATGGACTGTAGCCCACCAGGCTCCTCTGTCCAGGGGGGATTCTCCAGACAAGAATACTGGAGTATATACTCCTTCACTGCCATTCCCTTCTCCAGGGGATCTTCTCAACCTGGGAATCAAACCCGGGTCTTTTGCATTGCAAGCAGATTCTTTACCATCTGAGCCACCAGAGAAGCCTGAGGTGAGCCCTGCCTCCCACTTAACTGTCTTGTCTCAAAGACTCCATCTATAGAGCTGAGACAGAAATGGTTCCAGATTATTCATCCATCTTCTGGTTTCTCTTCAGTTCAGTTGCTCAGTCGTGTCCAACTCTTTGAGACCCCATGGACTGCAGCATGCCAGGCCTCCCTATCCATCACCAACTCCCGGAGCTTGCTCAAACTCATGTCCATTGAGTCGGTGATGCCATCCAACCATCTCATCCTCTATCGTCCCCTTCTCCTCCTGCCTTCAATCTTTCCCAGTATCAGAGTCTTTTCCAAGGAGTCAGTTCTTTGCATCAGGTGGCCAAAGTATTGGAGCTTCAGCTTCAGCATCAATCCTTCCAGTGAATATTCAGGACTGATTTCCTTTAGGATGAACTGGTTGGATCTCCTTGCTGTCCAAGGGACTCTCAAGAGTCTTCTCCAGCACCACAGTTCAAAAGCATCCATTCTTCGGTGCTCAGCTTTATTTATAGTCCAACTCTCACATCCATACATGACTCCTGGAAAAACCATAGCTTTGAGTAGATGGAGCTTTGTTGGCAAAGTAATATCTCTGCTTTTTAATATGCTGTCTAGTTTGGTCATAGCTTTTCTTCCAAGAAGCAAGTGTCTTTTAATTTCATGGCTGCAGTCACCATCTGCAGTGATTTTGGAGCCCCAAAAAATAAAGTCTCTCACTGTTTCCATTGTTTCCCCATCTATTTGCCATGAAGTGATGGGACCGGATGCTATGATCTTTGTTTCTTGAATGTTGAGTTTTAAGCCAGCTTTTCACTCTCTTCTTTCACTTTCATCAAGAGGCTCTTCAGTTCCTCTTCACTTTCTGCCATGAGGATAGTATCATCTGCATATCTGAGGTTATTGATATTTCTCCCGGCAATCTTGATTCCAGCTTGTGCTTCATCCAGCCCAGCGTTTCTCATGATGTACTCTGCATATAAGTTAAATAAGCAGGGTGACAATATACAGCCTTTCCCCAGTCTGTTGTTCCATGTCCAGTTCTAACTGTTGCTTCTTGACCTGCATTCAGATTTCTCAGGCAAGGTGGTCTGGTATTCCCATCTCTTTAAGAATTTTCCACAATTTGTTGTTATCCACACAATCAAAGGCTTTGGTGTAGTCAGTAAAGCAGAAGTAGATGTTTTTTTGGAACTCTCTTGCTTTGTCGATGATCCAGCGGATGTTGGCAATCTGATCTCTGGTTCCTCTGTCTTTTCTAAATCCAGCTTGAACATCTGGAAGTTCATGGTTCATGTACTGTTGAATCCTGGCTTGGAGAATTTTGAGCATTACTTTGCTAGCATGTGAGATGAGTGCAATTGTGCGGTAGTTTGAACATTCTTTGGCATTGCCTTTCTTTGGGTTTGGAATGAAAACTGACCTTTTCCAATCCTGTGGCCACTGCTGAGTTTTCCAAATTTGCTGGCATATTGAGTGCAGCACTTTCACAGCATCATCTTTTAGGATTTGAAATAGCTCAAGTGAAATTCCATCACCTCCACTAGCTTTGTTCATTGGACGTAAAGTCCAATGCTGTAAAGAACAATATTACATAGGAACCTGGAATGTTAGGTCCATGAATCAAGGTTTTTCTTGAAACATACAATATTGCTGTCTCAAACTTAGAACGTTTGAGATCTCATCCATAAACCAAAACGTACTTCTTCTGTGGTCTTCTCTGTTTATGCTGTGAAGAGTCACCCAGGAGCGCCATCATGGTCCTTGACCTCTCAAGCAATCTCCCGATGTTGTTGATTATCTTTTTGTAATGTCCTTCTGCACCTATTCCTCTCCTCTCACACTGCCAACACCCAAGCTCTGCTCACCTGGAGACGTGACTGCCCTTCCCCCAACTAATCTGTTTCCCTGCCTGCCCCGATCCCGACAAATCCCACTGGCTCCACACCCACACTCTTGGTTATAAAGCATCTCCTTCCATCATGTCAACGAGGAAGCAGACGTGCTGGCACCGAGTTCTAGGCTCAGCCTGCCTTTCTTAACGTTTTTACTCCTTTGGGGAGAAGATGAATGACAGGCCAGTAAAGTTATGAATGGCAGGAAGCTGGGGTGGGGGTGGGAAGGCCAGAGTTGGCTGGATAATCAAATAAGTCAGATAAACATTTAAATATTTGATTTTAACTTCAGACATGTAGATGTGCATCCGTCTGCCAAGCTTTTGATGCAGGGCCAAGGCATTTTCTTTGAGTGTGCGTCTGCTGGTTCTGTGTTCTTTCTTGCATGAACCCTGCCCGTGGTACATCATCTTCAGTTTCATTAAAGGGAAGTGATTCTTTAGAGAAACTTGGGAAGTTATCTGGGTTCAGCATCTCCTGTTTTTTATAACCTCTCCCGGGTCCTTTCCAGATATCTCCTCCACAGCTCCGTTGACAGCCCTTCTTTTGAAAATTTAGCGGCTTGCTTTTGTTGAGGCTTTCCAGTGGAGTTTTCATAGAAACAAGGGCCCTTCTCTGGCTGTTCTCAGTGGGACGAAAGCCTGCACATTTGGCCGGTGAGAGCTTAACCACCATGAGCAGTGCTTACCTTGGACAGTGGTTGGAGGGCTGCACAGAGGGTGCAAAGTGTAAGCTACGCTGGCAAGTGCACTGTGTCAAAATGGGTCAGGAGGGGTTTTCTGTTTTAAGTTTGGATGACAATCAACTGAGACAACCTAATCAGATGACAAATCTGGGATAGAAATCTAAAGTCTTTGCCATAGGTCCAAAAAAATGAATGGCACCCTTACATTGTGATGAATACTTATGTTATCTGGGAGACAGTATTTCAGTATAAGGATTTCAATAGAATGAAAGGTTTATGTAAGTCACCCATGGAATGTGGCTGCCCACAGAAGCTAATGTCATCTTCGGTCACTGACCATCTCGCCAGTTCCTGTCCATCCCTCCTCCTCCTTGTACAGCCATGTGGCCCCAGGGATATCATCCATGAGTTGTCTAATCTAATCTGGGTGACTCCATCCTTCTTCCTATGGATGTGATCCATCAACATACAGAATTTCCCTGCCTACAGGAATTGGTTCAGGAACATATGGGTGACCCAGTTTGGCTTAAAGAGGCACGAGAACACATTGACTGGAGACATTTGTAAAATAAAGTACTGCTGATTCTCCTATCCTCTTCTGGAGGAGATTCTGGAATCCCCTATCCTTTCCTGGAGAGAGATTCCGGCCCTCTCTCTTACCTTGGATGGTGTGCTGTGTGTTTGTGAAGCCTGGAATGGCTGCAGCCTTTTTGCTACCATTAGAGAAACCCACCCAGGGATGATACTGATACCACAAAGGCCAAGGGAACAGATGGAGGAAAATAGTCCTTGATGACATCCCTGAATGAGACCAGCTCTACCCCACAACGTTTCAGTTACATGGACCCATAGCATTCTCCTAAGCCTTTTGAGTTCAGTTTTCTGTTGGCACGTGGAGAATCTCAGCTGCCATGGAGATGAGAACCATTGCTTCCTATGGGGTTGACATGTACGTGTGGAATACTTCATTGGCTTCTGGGCCATGGTCTTTTTGAGGTGCGTTGAGGAACTGCAGAGTGGCGGATAAAGAGTTCTAGGCTGGGGAAGGGATATGGAATCCAGGTTTAAAGAGCGCATACAAGAGTGGTGACGGTCCATTTTTATGTGTAGACTCCCAACAGCACTTCTTTAAATGGAAAGCTCACTGCATACATTTTTTGAAAGGATAAGGTTTTATAGCAACACGGAATTGTTAGCGTTTTGGGAGCACCTGTGTTGCATGAGAGGAGATATACTTGCAGCTTCCATGAACGTGCCGGGAATAGCAAGAGAACATTTCCACAAAGGCACAGGATGACTCGAATGAGAAGAAACTGTTTTGTCTCATCATTTTGTGGGAGGGGAAGCCAAGACCCCAAACCGTCATCATTCAGTGTGGAAACAGCCACTGGAGTGTTGCTTTCACAGGATGCTGTCACAGGGTGGCCCTTGAGGGAGCGGGGAGTTCTGGAGATTTCCATCTGGGGAGCAGCATCCCTGGACCACTGAATCCTTTTCCTGCCGTGATACAGACTGTAGGTAGGAAGAGACTTTATTCTTCTTTTTAAAAAATACGTATTTATTTGGCTGTGCCGGGTCTTTAGTTGCAGCACGTGGGATCTTTGATCTTTATTGCGGCGTGCGGGATCTTTCGTGGCAGGCCTGGGAACTCTTAGTCGCAGCGCGTGGAATCTAGTTCCCTGACCAGGGATCGAATTCGGGCCCCCTCCATTGGGAACTTGCAGTCTTAGTCACTGGACCACGAGGGATATTCTGGTGGAAGGAGACTTTCTAAATGTCCTGCAGCTCATTCCCCAGGATTCCTGTGGGCGTCTGTGGCTTTGGTCTTGTTCTTTGCACACTGATGCATCCATCTGATACTTAGAGCAGCGTGGCTGCTTATACCAGGGTGCTGTGGAAACATGCGAGATGGAAGAGCTGTGTGACCCTCACACATAGTTGGGTGCTCAAAAGGGAGCTGCTGGGTACTTCCCTGGTGGTCCAGTGATTAAGAATCTGCCTGGCAATGCGGGGACTGTGTGTTTGATCCCTGGTTGGGGAACTAAGATCCCACATACCACGGAGCAACTAAGTTTGTGTGCCGTAACTAAAGATCCCACATGATGCAACAAAGCCCACGTGCCACAAATGAGACCTGAGGCAGCCAAATAGATAAATAAATAAATAATTTTTAAAAAGTAGCTGCCATTTTGGCTGTGTTCATTCAGTCAACAAATAGGTGTGGAGTGCCTACTCTGTGTTCCAGATACTAGGGAATCAGCAGTGAAAAACCAGACAAGTTCAGTCCTTGAGAACTCACATACTAGTGGGGACACAGTGGTACCCACTCGGGAAGAATTGTCAGCTCTTCTAACCACTCTCTTTCCTGGGTCTCACTGATACTGAATATGGGGTATCCAAGTCAGGGTTCCTTGTAGGAATCTTCCAGGTGGCTTTTTGTAATTAATAATAGAGCCTGGGTTTCCCTGGTGGCTCAGATGGTAAAGAATCTGCCTGCAGTGCAGGAGACCTGGGTTCAATCCCTGCGTCGGGAAGCTCCCCTGGAGAAGGAAATGGCAACCCATTCCAGTATTCTTACCTAGAGAATTCCATGGACAGAGAGACCTGGTGGGCTACAGTTCATGGGGTCGCAAAAAGTCAGACACAACTGAGCAGCTAACAGTTTCACTAGAGCCTACATAAGATGAATTTCTGCTGCTTATTAAAACTGCTTCATAAAAACCAGATAGCATCCCATTTGTGTTCATTTAAAAGATCACTCTTTTCTTATTCTTTTTATGAGAGCTATTTGTATTTTTTTAATGTAGCAAGAGAAAGTAGGTGTAGGGAGATGAGTCGTACCTCCATAAACAAGCTTTAAAATCATTCGGTTACTATTTCTGGAGCATCTGTCTCATTCTAGTCTTTGCCCTAAGTGATGGGGATACAGTGGAGACCACCACACGGGTCCTGCCCTCGAGGGAGTCACACTCTAGAGCGGCATGCATACCAGCAGTTCCAGGAGGGGGTGGTCAGTGTCACAGGAGGGTTAGAACAGGCACTGAGGAAGTAGGAAGAAGAGGCACCTGGCCCAGATGTGTGGGGCAAGATCAGGGAAGACTTCCTGGAGGAAGTGAAAGCATTTTGAAACAGATCATCACGTCACTGTCAGCATCACCAGCATCACCATCATGGTCCATCATCATCACCATGGTAGCTGGCATTCATTGGATACCCCCTGTGTGCCCAGCACTGTGCTCTTTGCATGTGTTGTCCCATTTTGTGCCTAACATCATGCTTGAAAGTTATTATTCTCACTTAAGAGGTGAAGAAAACAAGGCCCATGCAAATTAGGCAGTTTGATCACAGTAAATGTGTCAGTTTCAGGCTCAGGCTGTCTGCCTTGGGGCCTCATCTTACCATCCATGCTCGGAGGATGAGTGGGTGTTGGCCAGGTGGGGCGCATTCCAGGGAGAGGGAGTCTTCTGCACAGGGTGCAGAGGTGACAGAGAGCTGGGGGCAGTGAGGGCCCACAGAAACTCTTACGTGGCTGGCTGAGAGATGGGGCTGGACGAATGGCAGGGTCCAGTCCCCAAGCCCTTCTTGACCATGTCTGGTGTTTGGACTCTGTCTAATGCCATCAGGAGGAAGATACTGAGCACAGCTGGTTTTGTAAAGCTGTGGAAGGACCACCTGGTCACAAAGTGTACAGTGGTGTGGAGGATGGGGAGACTGGGGCGGGGGCCATCTGAAGTCACCTACCTCCCACACGTGACAGTCATGGGGTTGGAAAAGGGGGTCGCCCTCTGAGCAGGCGGTCATTCTCAGAGACCCTCCAGGCGTCCTTCCCTTGCCGGGGAGGCCCAGTCACCACTCTCCTTCCTCAGGGCAGTGACCCCCTCCCTCTGTGGGGGGCTCTGGGCCGGTGCCCGTTTGCCCAATAAACTTTCCAATGGATTCACCATCTGATGCAGGAAGTCATAGCGCTGGCCTTTTATGTCACTTCTTCGTGAAGGCTGAGGAAAGGGTCCACGTTGAGCCAGACTTGTGCTTCCTACAGAGCTGATGGTTTTGAGGATGGGAAATAGGAGGGTTTAGATCCGAGATCTCCCCAGCTGCTCCTATGCTGTGGTCGCTTGACCCTCGAACCTGGTCCAGGGACAGGGCAGTCCATCAGATCGACTCCTCTCAAGGCTGAAGGGTCTGGCCCGGAAGCAGCCAGAGGAGTCCCTGAGGTCCCAGGTAATAAGGACATTCCTTGGGCATCCTGCCCCAGGGAACGCACCTTCTGCCCAGAAGCAGGAGTAGCAGCCCCAGACACACCAGGAGGCTACATGAAGCCACTTTGTCCCTTGCTCTCTGCCATCGTCCCCTCCTTCTCTGAGGTTGCAGCACAGCTTTGCCTCACTTTGTATGAGCCCGGGAGCGGGGGTTGGGGCTGCCACGTCCGAAGCCAAGCGCAGCACAGCACACTGGGTGAGTGAGCAGGACCCCAGCTCCATCAGGCTGACATCGTCCGTGCTGAACAGGCAGCCCCAGTGGGAGGCGGGGGGAGGGGGGACAGCCGAAGGCCGAGCTGAGGGGGCCCCGCAGGCGCCCAGGTGGGTGTCCATCTGCAGGCCAGCCTCAAAAGCCACCTGTTCTACCACTTGAAACTCCCCATCACCCTGCCCTTGAAGATTTGGAGGGATCCCTAGTGAGTTGGGGTCATGAGTTCTGGGTCCAGACCTGGCTATATTCCCGGCTCACTGGGAAATACTGGGCCAACCCTTCCACTCTCTGAGCCTCAGCCTCCCTTTTGAGAAACAAGAGATGGGTTGTCTGTAGAAGTCCTCGGAGGCTCTCTGGAGATCCCAGCACCCCCACTGACCACGTAGGTAGGTGCCCCCAGACAGATGGGTGGATAGATTCCTGGTTGGACCCCTCTCTAACTTCCGAGGAGGGGTGTGCATTTAAGGATGGAGATCTCAGGGCGGGCCTGGAAGCCTGGACCACATTCAGTGTCACAGATGGAGGCTTTTTCTGCTTCAGTTAACCCTCTTTGTGGGTTTTGGGTTTTCAGACCTGGCTGGCAGCTTGGCTGAGTCCTGGTGACTGTTTCCGAGCTGGCTGGGAGCAGAGTGGAGGACCTTGGGGTTGCAAATCTGTTCTGGTCCTTCCAAGAGTTTAAACGATCTCAAATCCAGAGAAACAACCTCTCTCCAGGTTCTGTGTGGCCAGCCGTCACGAAAACCCTCTCTCACACCTGTTCACCCTGCAGTGCGTAGTGCGTCTGAATTACTTTAAATGGTTGGGTTTACCGATTAATTTCACCATAAGCCCCATGCCTGGCTCCTGGGTGACCCCCCCGCCCCCTGAATGGTGGTAACGAATGTGGATTCAGGGCGCCCGAGGCCAGGAGACAGGCTCTTCTCCATCGCAGAGGACTGAGAACCAGGCTCGAGCCCGGGTTGCACTCCCCATTCTCTATCATTGAATGAACACACGTTATTTTGGTTACACTCTGGTTTCTACGTTTTATGCCTTGATGAACACATTGCCACAGCCAGTTCTGGTGAGGGTAACTCCTTGTCACTGTAATAAAAGTTTCGTCTAAATCTTTCTCAGATGCTTCTCCTTCCGGTTTCCGGGTGGGTTGCACACTGCTGATTGACCCTCAGTGTTAATAACCCCCCTCTGAGAAGCCCTGCTGGGTCAGCCCCCTACCTCAGCCACACCGGGATCCTTTCCCTCCACTCACCTCCAACGCCACAGGGACTGGAGATGGGACCTGTGTGCACAGCTGCAAGCCGCTCTCCTGTGATCTCTTTTTCCAGCTGGGGAGTTTCATCTCCCTTTTAGGATCTGGCTCCTACAACCAGCCTCCTGCTGTTTCTGGCGAGCACTTGTTAGAGTGGCCAAAGAGATTTTTTTTTTTTAAGCACTAACAAAGTATCTGGACAGAGCCACCAGTTACTAAGCAAAACGAACACCGCTCCCTTCTGTGCCGAGAAGTCCTGCAGCCCACGTGCCTGCCCATCGTTTTGGGGCCTGGCGAGGAGATGGGCACTTGAGGACACAGCGGGGACAGGCCGGGCCACCGGGACCTGCCAGGGTCATGAGCAGAGGATGGGGGTGACACGTGCCTCCTCCCAACTTCAGGCGCTGCTTCATCTTCTCTTGGGAACCTTGGGGCTGCTCCCCTGGACTGACTTGATTTCTCTCAGTTCCCCAAGCGGGGCAGGACTCGCTGTGGGTCCCTGAGCAAGGAAGTCACTTCACGTTGCCGGCTGTTGATGAGCAGGAAGATGGGCCAATCCAGTGCTGGATGGTGTTTGAGGCAGCTGCTCTCGGGAACTTGCTGGGGCTGGCTTCTTGCTGCCTGCCTTCTCCGGCCATCTCTGCCCGGGGACAGAAACCAGGCCAAGTGCCTGGGGAACATTTAGCTTTTTGTTGTGAGGAGGGAAGAATTAGAAAGTCAAATGCTGCTATGGAGTGGGAGCCAAGGGAAGGGGGCAGGGAGGCTGGCGGGGCCTGGAGGAGGCTTGGGGCCACGATGGGGGTGGGGGGGGTGGTGAGCACTTGCCCATCTTGGGGGGCGGGTTGCCCATCCTGAGGCTGCTGCAGGAAAGGGGGCAGGGGTTCCCGCTCTCCAGTGGGACCTCTCAGCCCCAGTCCAGCGGGGCAGGGCTGACTTCAGGGAGGAGGGTTGAGAAAATGCCAGCCCCAGCAGGGCCCTGGATGCCAGGCGGAGGAGTCAGTGGTGCCAAATGAAAGGTCTCTGGAGTGTTGGTTATGTCTCACTTTCTATAATAACACCTCCTTTATTTGGCATTATCAGAGCGTGAGCTGTTCTCCCTAAGTGATTTTTCTAAAGCATCGGAAGCATCTCCCCCAGACTTTAAAAGTTTAACTATTGGGTTGGCCATAGAGTTCATTCCGGTTTTTCCATAAGCTGTATGTCAAGCTTTTTTCTTTTTTTAAAAGAATTGTAAAATACACATCACATAAAATTTACCATCTTCCCTGTTTTAAAGTATGCTTTTCAGTAGTGTTGTTGAGGACATTCACATTGCTGTGCAACAATCACCTCTGTCTCTCTCCAGTTTTGTCATCCCCCCAAGCAGAAACTATGTTCTCGTTAACCAGTAACTCCCCATTCCTGTTGCCCAGCCCCTGGCATCCACCACTCTCCTTTCTATCTCTGTGAATTGGACCACTCTCATAAGTAAACCACCAGCATATCTGTGTGCATTGTAGTATGTGTACTTCTGTTTCATTTATTAACACATTCAGTTTCCAAAGACAGGATTTTATATTCAAACACAAACTATTTTATAACTTGCTTTTTTCAAACCTACTGCTATCTTGATTCTGGCTGCAGATTTTCATGATTGCTTAGCATTTTAGTACATGAATATGCCACAGAATCCAACCAGTTACCTGCTACCTTTCCAGTTTTCCCCTGTTACCAACAGTACGTGAAATGCACAGTGGTTGTTGTTTAGTCACTAAGTTGTGTCTGACTCTTTTGCAACCCCATGGACTGTAGCCCTCCAGGCTCCTCTGTCCATGAAGTTTCCCAGGCAGGAATATTGGAATGGGTTGCCATTTCCTCCTCCAGGGGATCTTCCTGATCCAGGGATCAAACCCAAGTCTCTTGCATTGACAAGCGGATTCTTTACCACTGAGCCACCTGGAAAGTGCATCCTTGGAGCCAGACCTTTGTACATTTGTTTCTTCTTTGTTTGGTATAGATTCTTACAACCACAGTTGGTGGGTTAGAGGGTGTGCACATTGTTTAATCTTTTGAGTCTTTTACTTGTTTTGGCAAATTGCTTGTCAGATTTGTTTTGCTTGTTTATTCATATTTTCATCAACAGCACTGAAGAGGTTTTCCTCATACCCTCACTGACACTGAGTATCATTGTTTAAAAATATCTTTGTCAATCTGAATGGTGAAAAACAGCATCTTGGTTTAAAAAGTATGCATTTCTTTGAACATTTTTTATTTCTATGTCTGTTAGCCATTTGTGTTTCTTCTTTGGGGAATTGCTTACTCATGGCCTTTGTGTATTTTTTCCATGGGGGATTAATATTGTCTTATTCATTTGTAAGAATCTTTGTATATCAAAGATGTAAATTGTTTGTTATATCAATTGCAAACAGTTTTACTCCAGTTTGCCCTTTGGCTCTCAGTTTGGTTTTTAGTGCTTGTGGATACTAAAAAAAAGCTTTTTATTTCCTTGTAGAGATATGTCTAAGTGTTTTCTTTTTAACTGCTGTCTTTGGTGTCATTCTTAGCAACCTACTATGTTATAGATACTCATCTATATTTTAGTTTATTCTAGCACTTCCCTAGCTTAATTTTTCACGTGGATTTTTAAAAAATTTTTTTTAATGGATTAAATCTTGAATCCGTTCCTGAAATGATCTGATGTCTAATGTGAGTTAAAGAATCCAGCCTTACATTATCCTGACATTGTCCTTTTCCTATTGGTTCAGTGTGCTACCTTTGTCATGTGTTAATTCTCGCATATTCTTGGTTCTGTTTCTGGAGATTTCTGTCCAATGATAGGAATCTATGTTCTTTTGCCAGTTCCACACTGTTTTAATATTTTAATTATTTTAGGGCATGGTTCCTGCGATTACAAAATTTCTTGGCTGTACTCTTGCATTTTATTTCCAAATGAACTTTAGAATGATTTGGTCAACTTGGAAAAAAAAATTCCTCTGTGATTCTGATTGAAATTGCATTAAGTTTATAGATGAATGCTGAAGGAAGTAGAATCTTTGTAATACTGGAGCTCCACTGGAACTTTAGTTTGTCTGTCAGCTGTTCACATAGTTTCTTCACATAGGTCCCTGCACGTTTCTTAAGTGTATCCTTGGGTATGATGAATTGTTTGCAGGAAACAATGGTATGGTACGAATGGTATGAATGGTATCAATTTTCAGTTGTTTTCTAACTGTTGGCTGTTGGTATATATAAAAAAAATTATTTTCATATGTTTATATAGTAATTAGTTTGTTCACTGAACAGAGGGTCTCTTCCTGGGTTTTATGGGTGAATCATCATGGCACCTATTGGCTGTAGCCCGCCAGGCTCCTCTGTCCATGGGTTTCCCAGGCAAGAATACCAGAGTGGGTTGTCATTTCCTCCTCCAGGGGATCTTCCCAACCCAGGGATCAAACCGACATCTCCTGCGTTGTAGGTGGATTCTTTACTGCTGAACGTCTTTGGTCTTTTGTCTCTAGCGTCTTTTGTCTCTTTCTTTATAGCATGTGTGCTGTTCAGTCTCTTTTCTTGTCTTGTTGCATTGGCTACACTAGCCAAAACAACTTTAAATAGTAAGGATGACAGCAGACGTCCTTGTCTTAACTCTGATATAAATGGGAATGTCTCCAGTGTTTCAAATTTCTCTGTCCTCTTTGTGTTAAGTGCAACCTCATCTTCTTTTGGTGTTTGAGAGGCATTGTTAGTAATAATTAAAAATCATCCTGTAATACAGTAATCTCACCTGGGATCCATGGATCTTACATATCTACCTGACTTGTGAGTCCCAAACTTCTGCTTTTCTCTGACCTTTTTTCTCTTTCTTTTGCTTTATTGACTTACTGAAACTTTCCTTGGATCTCTTCCCTTGTTCTGAAGCTGTCTGTTATCAATTATTTCTGCTGTCTCTGGGTATACTTCCAAAAGTTACCCCTCTCCCCTTCTTTCTTTTTTTAAATCATTGTTTTAATTGAAGTCATAATCCATGAGCGTGGAAAACATTCCAAGAACTGCATAAGTAAAAATACAAAAGCAAAAATTTTAAACACTGCAATAAAAAATGTCTCCCTCTCATACCAAATACTTGTTCACTCCAAAAAAGGCAATGTTTTGTATCTTTGCAGATTGGTTGATGCGTGTACCAGGAGATATAGGAATACATATCTTTGTATTTTAAACACAAATAAAAGCACACTATTCATACAGTTAAGTGCATTTTTTACTTAATATGTTGTGACAGTATTTGCAAATCAGCACATATAGGTTCTTTATTATGCCATTGAATGCAGGTAATATAACTTATTTATATGGTCCCCGATGTACCTAGATTTTCCCAGTCTTTTGCTATACCAAAAACAGCTACAGTGAACATCTGTATTAATATAAGCCTCTTCTCTCCTTTCTTGATTTTCTGCTCCTAATCGACTTACTCTGACCTTGTCAAGAAAGGAAATAGATGAGCTATTCAACACTGAATGTAAACTGAAAATAAATATGTTCTAAATGAGGGTCTAACAAGTCTATTGAGCAAAGTGAATAGATCTTACGTATTTTGTCTTGTTTATTTGACTGTGAAATGGATGTTTTACTCATTTTTTTATTGTCACCTGCCACTGTTCACATCTGAGTTTGCCAGTTAAATGATTCCTCCCACTCCCATCCCCAAAGATGAAGTTGATGCCCCCTGGCCTGACGAGGATGTGACTTGCATCCACTGTAGCTGTCCGTTATGTTCATTCAGTTTCATCAACATCGTGTATGGGCAAGGCGAGCCTTACGTAGCCATGCGGTATCCCCAGTGATGCAGCTGGGTACCCTGGGAGGCACCTGTGCAGTTGAAGAGCTGTAATCACAGTGAGCTGAACTTTGAGGAGTAAGGGATACAGGGGAAGCTGTGGAGTAGGTCCTAAAGGATGTGAGAAGAATCATTGCAGAACATCCTGCCTGATGCAGCAGGTGCAAACAGACTCGCATGGAGCCGGAGCATCAGGCAGGAATCTCATCTATGAGGACCCTGGGGCAGGAAGATGTCTTCACGGGACCTGGGCTGGAGCGAGTCGGGAGATGATGCTGTGTGTTTCCAGGCACACCTGCACACGGAGAAAATAAGCAGCATCCATCACTGGGATGTGGACCAGGGAGGTTACTGAGATGCTGCTGGAGATCAAGGTCGTAGGGGAGATGAAGGTTTTCAGGTTGATGAGCAATTCTTCTCTCACTTTTCCCTCTGGCGGGATAGCTTTTCTTGACCACTAATACTCATTTCTTTCTTATTCTAAAAGCAATGAGTGCTGGTTGGAGAAATTTAAGAAAATACAGAAAAATACAAAGGAAAGAAGAATCTGAAATCCTATTTAGAGGAAAAACAAATAACATTTTCGCATATATTTTTCTGGTATTTCTTCCTATCCCTTTATACATGAATCTTTAAGTGGAATGGAATTATACATACTGTTTTGTAGTTGGGGCTCTTTACTTGTTTCATTTGAAATATTTTCCATGTTAATAGATATTTTTTAACATTTTTTCAGTAGTCTCATAAAATCTTGCTTTGTGACAACCAGGTTTTCCCTTTCTTCCTTTCTTTGAAAAGATTCTACAGTGGATATCTTAGGTGTATACTTGTATAAATTCCTAATTTCCTTATAATAAATTCCTAGAGGTGAAATTTCTGGGCCAAAGGATAAGAATATTTTAAATTTAAATTTGTTCTCTAAAATGATCAAAGCAATGGTAGTTCTACCAGAAATATATGAGGATGTCTTAAAATCTTAAGATTTTTTTTATTGACGTATAGTTTAGTTACAGTATCACATTAGTTTCAGGTGTATAACACAATGATTCAGTTATATATATATATGTGTACACATATACACACACACATATATATGATTTTTTTCAGATTCTTTTCCCTTATAGGTTATTACCAAATAGGGATTATATTTCCTTGTGCTGTATGTGTATTAGGTCCTTGTTGGTTATCTATTAATATTTTCTAGATAGTAATGTATATACGTTAATCTCAATCTCCTAATTTGTCCCTTCCCCACCTCTTTCCCTTTGGTAACCATCAAGTTGTTTACTATGTCTGTGAGTCTCTTTTTTTTTTTGTAAATAAGTTCATTTGTGTATATATATATTTTAGATTTCACATATAAGTGATATCATATGATATTTGTCTTTCTCTGTCTGGCTTACTTCACTTAGTATAATAATCTCTAGGTCCATCCATGTTGCTGCAAAGGGCATTACTTCATTTTTTTATGGCTGAGAAATATTTCATTATGTACTATTGAAATATATATATATCACACATACATATATCACATCTTCTTTATCCAAGAATGCCTTAATCTCTTACCAATAGCAGTTATTATTATTTTTTGAAGTTTTCTTTTTTTTAATTTATTTTTTTATTGAAGGATAATTGCTGTACAGAATTTTGTCGTTTTCTATCAAACCTCAACATGAATCAGCCATAGGTATACATATATCCCCTCCCCTTTGAACCTCCCTCCCATCTCTGGCCCCATCCCACCCCTCTAGATTGATACAGAATCCCTGTTTTAGTTTCCTGAGCCATACAGCAAATTCCCATTGGCTATCTATTTTACATATGGCAATGTAAGTTTCCCTGTTACTCTTTCCATACGTCTAACTCTCTCCTCCCCTCTCCCCATGTCCATAGGTCTATTCTCTATGTCTGTTTCTCCATTGCTGCCCTGTAAATAAATTCTTCAGTACCATTTTTCTAGATTCCGTATATATTGTGTTAGAATATGATATTTATCTTTCTCTTTCTGACTCACTTCACTCTGTATAATAAGTCCTAGGTTCATCCACCTCATTAGAACTGACTCAAATATGTTCCCTTTAATGGCTGAGTAATATTCCATTGTGTATGTGTACCATAACTTCTTTATCCATTCATCTGTCGATGGACATCTAGGTTGCTTCCATGTTCTAGCTATTGTAAATAGTGTTGCAGTGAACAACCGGATACATGTGTCTTTTTCAGTTTTGGTTTCCTCAAGGTATATGCCTAGGAGTGGGATTGCTGGGCGATACGGTGGTTTTATTCCTAGTTTTTTAAGGAATCTCCATACCATCTTCCATAGTGGCTGTATCAATTTACATCCCCACTAACAGTGCAAGAGGGTTCCCTTTTCTCCACACCTTCTCCAGCATTTATTGTTTGTAGACTTTTTGATGATGGCCTCTGACCTGTGTGAGGTGATATCTCATTGTAGTTTCGATTTGCATTTTTCTAATAATGAGTGATGTTGAGCATCTTTTCATGTGTTCGTTACCTATGTGTATGTCTTCTTTGGAGGAATGTATGTTTAAGTCTTTTCCCCACTTTTTGATTGGGTTGTTTGTTTTTCTGGCATTGAGTTGTATGAAAAAGTGAAAGTAAAAGTGGAAGTCGCTCAGTCGTGTCTGACTCTTTGTGACCCCATGGACTATACAGTCCGTGGAATTCTCCAGGCCAGAATACTGGAGTGGGTAGCCTTTCCCTTCTCCAGGGGATCTTCCCAGCCCAGGGATCAAACCCAGGTCTCCCACATTGCAGGCAGATTCTTTACCAGCTAAGCCACAAGGGAAGCCCAAGAATACTGGAGTGGGTAGCCTATCCCTTCTCCAGTGGATCTTCCTGACACAGGGATTGAACCAGGGTCTCCTGCATTGCAAGCAGATTCTTTACCAACTAAGCTATCAGGGAACCCCCTGAGTTGTATGAATTGCTTATATATTTGGAAATTAATCCCTTGTCAGTTGTTTCATTTGCTATTATTTTCTCCCATTCTGAGGGTTGTCTTTTCACCTTGCTTATAGTTTCCTTTGCTGTGCAAAAGCTTTTAAGTTTAATCAGGTCCCACTTGTTTACTTCTGTTTTTATTTCCATTACTCTAGGAGGTGGGTCATAGAGGATCTTTCTTTGATTTCTGTCATCGAGTGTTCTGCCTGTTTTCCCTCTAAGAGTTTTACAGTTTCTGGTCTTACATTTAGGTCTTTAATCCATTTTGAGTTTATCTTTGTGTATGGTGTTAGGAAGTGTCCTGCTTTCATTCTTTTACATGTAGCTATCCAGTTTTCCCAGCACCATTTATTGAAGAGGCTGTCTTTGCCCCATTGTATATTCTTGCCTTCTCTGTCTAAAATAAGGTACCCATAGGTGCATAGGTTTATTTCTGGGCTTTCTATCTTGTTCCATTGGTCTATATTTCTGTTTTTGTGCCAGTACCATTCTATCTTGATGACTGTAGCTTTGTAGTATAATCTGAAGTCAGGAAGGTTGATTCCTCCAGTTCCATTCTTCTTTCTCAAGACTGCTTTGGCTATTCGGGATCTTTTGTGTTTCCATATGAATTGTGAAATTTTTGTTCTGGTTCTGTGAAAAATGCCATTGGTAATTTGATAGGGATTGCATTTGGTAGTATAGTCATTTTCACAGGATTGATTCTTCCTACACAGGAACATGGACTATCTCTCCATCTGTTTATGTCGTCTTTGATTGCTTTCATTAGTGTCTTAATTTTCCGTGTACAGTTCTTTTGTCTCCTTAGGTAAGTTTATTCCTAGATATTTAATTCTTTTTGTTGCACTGGTGGATGGGATTGATTCCTTAATTTCTGGAGTAGGTAGCCACTAATTTTTCATTATTAGTATATAGAAATGCAAGTGATTTCTGTGTATTGATTTTGTATCCTGTAACTTTGCTAAATTCACTGATTAACTCTAGTAATTTTGTGGTACTATCTTTAGGGTTTTCTATGTACAGTATCATGTCATCTGCAAACAGTGAGAGCTTTACTTCTTTTCTGATCTGGATTCCTTTTATTTCTTTTTCCTCTCTGATTGCTGTAGCTGGGACTTCCAGAACTATGTTGAATAATAGTGGTGAAAGTGGACACCCTTGTCTTTTTCCTAATCTTAGGGGGAATGCTTTCAGTTTTTCACCATTGAGAATAGTGTTTGCTGTAGGCTTATCATATATGGCCTTTACTATGTTGAGGTAGGTTCCTTCTCTGCCCATTTTTTGAAGAGTTTTAATCATAAATGGGTGCTGAATTTTGTCAAAGGCTTTTTCTGCATCTGTTGAGATGATCATATGGTTTTTATCTTTCAATTTGTTAATATAGTGTTTCACATTGATTGATTTGCATATATTGAAGAATCCTTGCATTCCTGGAATAAACCCAACTTGATCATGGTGTATGAGCTTTTTGGTGTGTTGCTGAATACTGTTTTCTAAAATTTTGTTGAGGATTTTTGCATCTATGTTCATCAGTGGTATTGGCCTATAGTTTTCTTTTTTGTGTTGTCTTTGTCTGGTTTTAGTATCAGGGTGATGGTGGCCTCGTAGAATGAGTTTGGAAGTGTTCCTTCCTCTGCAATTTTTTGAAAGAGTTTTAGAAGGATAGGCATTAGCTCTTCTCTAAATGTTTGATAGAATTCTCCTGTGAAGCCATCTGGTCCTGGGCTTTTGCTTTTTGGGAGATTTTTGATCACAGCTTCAATTTCAGTGCTTGTAATTGGGTTGTTCATAATTTCTATTTCTCCCTGGTTCAGTCTTGGAAGATTGAACTTTTCTAAGAATCCGTCCATTTCTTCCAGGTTATCGATGTTATTGCTGTATAGTTGTTCATAATAGTCTCTTATAATCCTTTGTATTTCTGCATTGTCTGTTTTAACCTCTCCTTTTTCATTTCTAATTTTGTTGATTTGATTCTTCTCTCTTTTTTTCTCGATGAGTCTGGCTAAAGGCTTGTCAGTTTTATCTTCTCAAAGAACCGGCTTTTAGTTTTATTAATCTGTTAATCTTTACTATTGTTTCTTTCATTTCTTTTTCATTTATTTCTTCTCAGATTTTATGATTTCTTTCCTTCTACTAATTTTGGGTTTTTTGTTGTTGTTGTTCTTCTTTTTCCAGTTGTTTTAGATGTAAAATTAAGTTGTCTATTCGATGTTTTTCTTGTTTCTTGAGGTAGGATTGTATTGCTATAAACTTCCCTCTGTTAGAACTGCTTTCACTGCATCCCATAGGTTTTGAGTTGTCATGTGTTCATTGTCATTTGAGTTATTATTTTAAAATATCTTTGCCTATGTATTAGGCAAAATAATTATTGTATATTATATTGTTAAAAGTTGAATGGCTTTTTTTCTGAATTTAAAATAATCTGTATTTTTTTTAAGCTAAACAATGTAGAAAAATATGAATATGAAAAAGTTACTGAGTAGTCCTTTTCCACCTTGAACTAATCAGCACTAACATTTTGGTAAAAGTTCTTCAAGAGATCTTGCTGTGTGTAATTTTGCATACATTTTACTCCATGCCATTTAGTTACCTATTTATTTATTTATTTTTGGCTGTGTCAGGTCTTAGTTGCAGCGCCCTGGCTCCAGAACACATGGGCTCTATAGTTTGCAGTGTGTGGACTTAGTTCCCCCAAGGCATGTGGGGTTTTAGTTCCCTAACCAGGATTGAACCCCAGTCCCCTGCATTGGAAGGTGGATTCTTAACCACTTTCTTCACCTGGGAAGTCCTTAGTAGCCTGCTTTTTCTACTCAGCAATATGTCAATATCTGAACTGGTCGGAAAGTAGCTCTACATCATCATTTTAATGACTTACTGCGTGGATTGCTAGAATGCATGTGAACAACCACGTTGGTCTACCTTATGACACAAATAATTTTTTCTAGTGTGATATTTGCCTTTTAATTATATTTGTGGGTTTTTTAAATAAAAAGGTTAATTTTTGTCATATCGGTATTTTTTTTTTCACGAATTTTTCCCTTCATCATTTTGCTACTGAAGTAAAACTTCCTCTAGCCTACCTCTACCACCCCAACCTCTTTGTTTTAGTTCATGCTGTTCTCCCATCCAGAGGGCCTTCCCTATCAGTTTCCAGCTGTTGAGGTACCCTACCTGTTGTTCACAGTTTATCTCAAACTCCTTGTTCTCCATGAAGTCTCTTTGATTCTCTGTAACCAGACATTTTCTCTCCATTAAATTCATGATGTTCTGCCTGCATTATGTGCATACCTTACTTAGGACATTTATCACATTCTGCCTTGTGATATAGTTACATTCCTGTAGACTGTCTGAGGGGTGGGCTTATCTTCCATATCTGTGACCCTAGCATCATCTATCTCAGTGCTTGGTTCATAGTAGTGACCCTCAGCCCAGGGCCCATGAATACTTGCTAGATCTTGTGAATCAACTCATGAGTCCTTTGAGTGGACCCACCATGTAAACGTTGAGAGTAGTCTTCCTGTCTGAGGGTCACAACAAGGTGCTCGGCATCATTAGTTATCAGGGAAAAGCAAATTAAAGCCACAAGACACTCCCCCTGCATATTCACCAGAATGGCTAAAATGAAAAGGAGACTACCAAGTGCTGGTGAAGCACTCTGATGGCAGGAGTGTAACCTGGACCAATCATTTTGGAAAACTGTTTGGTTTTGTCTGCTAAAGCTGATACGTATGTATCCTCTGACCTGCCAATTCCGCTCCTAGGTACTGATCAGACATGTGTGTGTATGTTCACCAGAAACATGTGTTAGAATGTTCACAGCAACACTATCTCTGATAGTCCCAATCTGGACACTAGCCATAAACCCCCATCAACAATGAAATAGAAAAATCAATTGTGATATATCATACAGTAGAATGCCATACAAGAGTGAGTGTGAATAACTCACAAATACATGCAAGAGTATTATGAACACAGTGTTGTGTAAGTCACACACATGCTGTGTGATTCCTCTTGAGCCAAGTGAAAAGACGGGGAAGGCTAATTATGCTGTCAAGATATTGGTTACTGTGGTTGGGTGGAGGGTAGTGCCTGTGGGAGGGTGAGCAACTTGGAGGGGCAGTTCTAAGGAGGCAGGTGGTATTCTAGTTCTTCCTCTGGGTACTGATTACATGGAGTCTTCAGTTTGTGAAAATTCCATGAGTAGTACACTTATCTGAGTAATCTTTTCACAGATATTTTATATCAAGTTAAAAAGTAGTTGACAAGAAGGTCTTCCCAGGTGGTCCAATGGCTAAGACTCCGTGCTTCCAGTGCATGGGGCCTGGGTTTGGTCCCAGGTAACAGAACTAGGTCCCACATGCCACAGCTAAGAGTTTGCATGCCGCAGTCAAGATCCTGTGTACTACAGTGAAGACCTGGTAACAGAACTAGGTCCCACATGCCACAGCTAAGAGTATGCATGCCGCAGTCAAGATCCTGTGTACTACAGTGAAGACCTGGCACAGCCAAAAAAAAAAGTAATCGAAGAGGGTATGTACTCCAAAGAATTGAAAGCAGGCACTCAGATATCTGTGCACTCATGTTCATAGTGGTGTTACAACGGCCAAAAGGAAGAGCAACTCCAGTGTCTGTCAGTGGATGGATGGATAGACAAAATGTGTCTGTATATGTAGAATGGGATATTATTCAGTCTTAGTGCATGTATGCTCAGTAGTGTCTGACTGTTTGCAACCCTACGGTCTGCAGCCCGCCAAGCTCCTCTGTCCATGGGATTTTCCAGGCAAGAATACTGGAGAGGGTTGCCATTTCCTTCTCCAGGGGATCTTCCCGACCCAGGGATCAAACCCAAGTCTCCTGCATTGCAGGTGGATTCTTTACCACTGAACTGCTGGGGAAGCCCATTCAATAAGACAGTTCTGACACATGCTACAGCTTGGAGGAAGGTTGAAGACATTATCCTCAGTAAAATAAGCCTGACCCAAGAGGACAAATACTGTATAGTTGCACTTATTTGGGGTACCTAGAATAATCAGATTCATAAAATCTGAAGGTAGAATGGTGGTTGTCAGGAGCTGGGGGGAAAAAGGAGGGTTTGGGGGGTTACTGTTTCATGGGTATTGAGTTTCAGTTTGGGAAGGTGAAAACATTCTAGAGACGGATCGTTGGTAATGGTTGCACAATATTATGAATGTTATTTATTGCCACTGAACTGCATGCTCAAAGATGATTAAGATGGTAAACTTTATGTAGTGTGTATTTTGATTATTGATTATTTTTGTGCTCAGTCATGCTCAACTCTGGGGCCCCATGCACTGCAGCCCACCAGACTTCTCTGCCCATAGAGTATTCCCAGGCAAGAATACTGGAGTGGCTTGCCATTTCCTACCAGGGGATCTTCCTGACCCAGGAATTGAATCCACATCTCTTCCGTCTTCTGCTTTGGCAGGTGGATTCTTTACCACTAACTCCACCTGGGAAGCCCGGCGTGTATTTTACAATAGAATATATGATTGCAAATAACAACTGACAGGACAAAGCCGGCTCAGCTGGGGGACCATGAGAAGCCCAGAAAGGGAGCTCTGAGCACAGACGAGCTTGAGAAACCTCTCCTGGAGTAAGGAAGGCCTGACATGACCTTGGAGGTGGCGGTAGGGTCAGAGCGGCCGGGTACACAGGCCAGTATGTTGAAACTGGCTTACTTAAGGGTGCTCGTGCCAGCCAGAGTGAAACTTCTCCTGGCCAGCGTTGGCCCTGTAGCGCCCGGGTCTGGCTGAGTTCTGACCTCTGTGCAGTGTTCCCAGCAGGTTCTGGAGGCCAGGAGCCCTCAGGGGAGGTGATCTGGCCCGTGGCAGGGCAAGATTTCCCATGTGGGCTTTACTCTGTGGAGCGAAGGTTGGAACTACAATCCTGACCTGACAGCCAGGGCCTGCTGCCCACAGGACATTTCAGAGTCAAGTTCTTCCACTCAAGGGCTAGAACGTGCCAAGCCCAGGCTCTGGTGACAGTTAGCGTCTCCAAGTGGGGCAGGGCTGGGGTGACCTGTCATTGGGACTCACTGTGGGACAGAGGCCCCGCTAACCACGTGTGCGGCAAGAGACCCAGCTTCAGGGGGCCTGGGGAAGCATCCTGAGCTGGAAGCTCACTGAGGGCAGAACTTCCTGTCTGGGCCAGAGCCCTGGGGAGCTGTGGGCAGGTGTTTTGTTCTGAGTGTCCACTTGCAACAGGAAAGCATGGCGATAACTCTGTTTCCAGCAGAGACAGGGTTCCTGGAAGAGCTGTGTCCTGACACCTGGATTTCTGGGGCCAACCCAGCCGATCAACTCAGGCCACCCTGCCGGTCCCAGGACAGCTGCCTCTTCAGGATCTTGTCTGGGGGTCTCTGGAGCCAGGGGTGTGGGATTGGCGGCCTGGAAAGGTTTAGGAACATTTCTGGACTAGAAAAGAATGCTCTTAGCTGGCAGGTGGATGTAGAAGGCATTAATCCAGATTACTTTTTCCTGCTGAGACAGTTTTGTTACAAATCTGGGGGGATGTGGGAGGCCCTCAGTATTCGAAGTTTGCAGGGAGCACTAACTGGCTTACATTTTCTGTCCCAGAAAGCCTCTGTGAAGTGGCTTGTCTGTGATCCTGCAGGTAGTCAATTGTAGAGGTGGGACTTTGCCCCTGCTGTGTAGATGAGAAGGGACAGTAGTATTGCATGTTTGATGGTAAGGATTTATGCCTGGATGAATCAATTTGCACTGTGTATCTTGGGAACAAAAGTTTTGAAGTTGCAGGCCTGCCTCTGACTTAAAACACAAGACTGGAAACCCTCAGTGCTATGAACTTGGTTTTGATCCTTGACTTGCCATCTGGTCACTGATATTTCAAAACATACTTTGTTCTGTCATCATCATCATCATTACCACCATCACTCTCATCATCCACACCATCATCATTATCACTACTTTCATCGTTATCACCATCATTACCATTCCCATCATCATCACCACCATCATCACCATTACATTAACATCATCATCATTACTACCATCACCATTATCATCACCACTGTCATAATCTTCACCATCAGCCCCATCACCATCATTCCCACCATCATCATCATCATCACCACTATTGTCAACACCATCACCACCACCATCATCATCTCCATTACAGTAACATCACCATCACCACAGTCATCATCACCATTATACTAACATCATCATCATTACCATCATCACTATCACCATTATCCTCACCACCATCACCGCCACCACCGCTGCCATCATCACAGCACTGACCCTTTATCAAGCAAGCACTTACTGAGATCCATGACTTGTGCTTAATATGCAGGTTGTCTCATCTCACCCCAACCACATACTAATCTCATTTAAAACTGAGGGAACTGAGGCTCAGAAAAATAAATACATAAGGTGCTCATGGTCACTCATTGTGGATAATAGAAGAGATGGAATTAGCACTGGGGCCAATGTGATTCCAGCATTACACTTATTTACAAAACTTGGGTGGTTAGGTAAAACTGTAGTATGTTTTTTGTTTGTGACATACTCCAAATTCTATGATTCTGGGACAGAAGTTATCCTGTAAGTGCCAAATTTGTTTAGTTATTACCATATGTTAAAGTGTGTCAGGGCATTTTATAATATAAACATTAATGTCTGTGTCAGTTTAAATTTCCAAATGCATTTAAATTATATTTTAATTATATACCGAAATGGAAATTTTATGTATCTCATCCAATTAAGAGAAAAGAATCCTAAATGTTCAAATAAAATGTGATTTATTCTGTGGCCAAAAAAATGTGAAGGACACGAGGATACTATATTCCTAGTTATGACAGTTTCCAGATTATACATTTTAAGAGAAAGAGAAAGTTCGGGGCCTGGGGGGTGATGGGAGCTTTGTACGAACATGGAAACATTGGATTAGATTTACATGTTCAGCTGGACATCAATGCCTGGGGTATGATTGACTTCTCCCAACTTCTCTACAGGTTGGGCTGATGGGTTTAGTGTATTTTTAGCCTATGGTGTGGTTGGTTTGCAAACTAAGACTTTAGGTTTGAATCAGAGAAACATTTGGTGAACTTGCATTGGTCAGGATTCTTAGTTGCAAATAATAGAATCCGCTACTCAAGCACAAAGGGGTTCATTAAAGAGTAGATAACACTCAGAATTGTTGAGAGGGCTGTAGAAAAGACTCTTAAGTAGGCTTTCAGGAACAAAGATCCCAAATATCTCCCAGAACAAGCCACCTAGGAGCTGCTGTCTCTGCCACAATCAGGAAATTGCAGAACCAGGCAGTGGAGGCATTACTGCAGCCCCAGAACCACAACTCCCCTGCACTGCCCACCCCATGGAAGGATGACCCCTGCCATGACTCTCTTCCTGCAGATTCACACAGGAGCCTAACTGGCAGAGCCCAGATCACTCACAGGCCTAGCTGCAAGGGAGTCGGGGAAGAATGCCAGCTCTCCAGACCCTGGGTGTGTATCAGATCATTATAGCCACCACTTTGGTAGCTTTGACTTAAAAGATAAACAGAAAGTGTCTGAGTCTGTCACTTTTTTAATTAAAATTTGAGAATTTAAGACATTATTCAGGAATCATAGCAAGAGAGCAGGCCTAAGGTGGTACGGAAAGCATTCTCAGACCCGTCTGCAAATCTCAGCCATCCATCTTTCAAGGCTCCATGCCACCTCCTTCAGGAAGCCTTCATCTCAAGGTGGAGGACTCTATCATCTGCCTTCTCAGAACACTTCACCTGCTTACTGTCTAGGAATCTTTTATATTTTCCTTCATTGATGGTTATATGTGTCCAGGTTTTCTCTTCCATGTCTTTCTTTTTGACTTTTTTTTTTTTTAATAAGAGAGCATTGGTGATACAGTACCTTTGAAGTACCTTTCATTCTCTTGTTTAGTTCCATTAAATTCTCCTCCTCCCAGATACAAGTAGTACAGTCAATTTATCCTTCTGTATTTTTTCAACTTTTACTGCATATAAATATCTACGCAAAATGCAGAGAGTTGTTTTATGAGTTAATGACTTTATCTAAATGCTATAGCCACCAGATGTATCATTTTGTAACTTGTGTTTTTGTGATTGATCCATGTGGCTTCATTGGGCTCTACTTCATTCATTTTAAGGATTATATGATATGGCATTGTAAAAGCAAGCTACAATTCATTTATCCATTTCCTATTGATGGTCATTTAGCCTTTTTCCTGGTGTTTTCTTATTGCAAACATTGCTGCAATAAGCAGCTTTGTCTGTCCTTCCTGCGGGTCATGTGTGGGATTTTTCTAGGATAGACACCAAAACCCATAATTGTTTGGCTCTTTCCAGTACTGTTAGATGCTGCCCGATTGCTGTCCAAGATGACTGCACCAATATCCACCAACTCTACAGGGAGGATTTCATTTCTCCCTGCCATCTCTACACTCAGTATTGTCAGACTTGTATAATTTTGCTAGTCCAATGGGAATATTGTTTCAGTTTGCATTTGCATGGCTGTTTAATTTGCATATGCCTGCTTATTAGTGAGGTTAAGTATCTTTTCATATGTTTATTGGCTTTTCAGGTTGCCTTTTCTCTAACAGGCATATTCATAGCTATTGTGTATCTGTATGAGATGTCTTTGTTTGTCTTTTTCTTATTTATCTGTTCTTTTTTTTTCATATTTATTTATGTGGCTGGATCAGGTCTTGGTTGCGGCAGGTGAGTTTAGTTGCTCTGAGGCACCTGGGATCTTAGTTCTCCAACCATTGATTGAACCTGTGTCCTCTGCATCAGAAGGCAGATTCTTAACCGCTGGACCCCCAGGGAAGTCCCTGTTGAGTTCTTTATATATTCTGGCTAGCAGTTCTTTGTTTTATGTGCTGCTATTCTTTTCCCCCAGTCTGTCATGGTCCTTTCCCTCTCCTGTCCTTTGTATCCTCTGATGTGGTTTTGCCCCATGCAGATGCTTGAGTGAGGGCAGAGCATGCTTCCCCACTCTGGATGCCGCCTGACTCAGCACCTCAGCATCCACGTCAGTGAAAAAACCTGAAACTGCTTTCAGGGCCACCCCCTGCAGTGGGAAAGGCAGGATTCCTTTTCCTCCTTCCCACCTCCTACAGCGTTCTCTGTCTCAGTGTGTTTGTTTTTTAGGACTGTCATAACAAATCACCACTAACTGGGTGACTTAGAGCAGCAGAAATTTATTTTCTCACGGTTCAGGAAGCCAGAGGTCTGAAATCAAAGTGTTGGCAAGGTTGGCTTGAGGAAACCAAAATTGAAAAAGACACATGTACCCCAGTGTTCATTGCAGCACTACTTACAGTAGCTAGGGTATGGAAGCAACCTAGATGTCTATCAACAGATGAATGAATAAAGAAGCCATGGTACATATATACAAAAGATGATACTGATGAACCTAGTTGCAGGGCAGCAATGGCAGTGCAGACGTAGAGAACAGACCTATGGACATAGGCAGGGGCCCAGAGGGCAGAGAGGAGAGAGTGGGATGAATGGAGGGAGTAGCATGGAAACACATACACACCATATGTAGAATAGACAGCCAGTGAGGATTTGCTGTATGACTTGGAACTCAAACTGGGGCTCTGTAGCAACCTAGAAGGATGGGAAGGAGTGGGAGGTGGGAAGGAGGTTTAAGAGGGAGGGGACGTATGGATACCTATGGCTGATTCATGTTGATATATGGCAAAAACCAGCAAAACATTGTAAAGAAATTATCCTTCAATTAAAAATAAATTAAAAAAAAAAGTGTTGGCAGGGTTGGTTTCTTCTAGAACCTCTGAGGGAGAATTCAGTTCATGACTTTCTGCTCCCTTCTGGTGGCTGCTGGAAACCTTTGGTTTCCTTGACTTATAGATGCAGCATTCTGATTTCTGCTTCTGTCTCACATGACCTTCTCTTCTACATGTCTCTGTGTCTTTCCCTTTTGTTTCTTATTAGGACACCTGTCACTGGATTTAGGGCCCACCCTAAATCCAGGACGATCTCACATCAAGATCTTTAACTTCATTACATTTGTAAAGACTCTGTGTATAAATAAGGTTATTCACAGGGACTGGCAATTAGGACATGGTCATATCTTTGGATGGCTATTCAACCCGTTGTGTTAATCTCAGAGAACAACTGGGCTGACAACAGGGTGTGTGTGTGTGTGTGTGTAAGTAAGAGGGAACAGCCTTGGAGGACGTAGAGGAGAAGAAGTTTGTGTGTGTGTGTGTGTGTGTGTGTGTGTGTGTGTGTGTGTAAGAGGGTGCAGTCTTGGGAGTACGTACAGGAGGAGTATGTATATGTGTGTTGTGTGTGTGTGTGTGTGTGTGTGTATGTATGTGTGTGTAAGAGGGCACAGCCTTGGAGGATGTAGAGAAGTATGTTTGTCTGTAAGAGGGTGCAGCAGTGGAGGATGTAGATGAGGAGAAGTGTGTGTGTGTGTGTGTGTGTGTGTGTGTGTGTGTGTAAGAGGGTGCAGCATTGGAGGATGTAGAGGAGGAGAAGTGTGTGTGTGTGTGTGTGTGTGTAAGAGGGCGCAGCATTGGAGGATGTAGAGGAGGAGAAGTATGTGTGTGTGTGTGTGTGTAAGAGGGCGCAGCATTGGAGGATGTAGAGGAGGAGAAGTATGTGTGTGTGTGTGTGTGTGTGTGTGTGTGTGTGTGTAAGAGGGCGCAGCATTGGAGGATGTAGAGGAGGAGAAGTATGTGTGTGTGTGTGTGTGTGTGTGTGTAAGAGGGTGCAGCATTGGAGGATGTAGAGGAGGAGAAGTATGTGTGTGTGTGTATGTGTGTAAGAGGGCGCAGCATTGGAGGATGTAGAGGAGAAGTATGTGTGTGTGTGTGTGTGTGTGTAAGAGGGCGCGGCATTGGAGGATGTAGAGGAGGAGAAGTATGTGTGTGTGTGTGTAAGAGGGCGCAGCATTGGAGGATGTAGAGGAGGAGAAGTATGTGTGTGTGTGTGTGTGTGTGTAAGAGGGCACAGCATTGGAGGATGTAGAGGAGGAGAAGTATGTGTGTGTGTGTGTGTGTGTGTGTAAGAGGGCGCAGCATTGGAGGATGTAGAGGAGGAGAAGTATGTGTGTGTGTGTGTGTGTGTGTGTGTGTAAGAGGGCGCAGCATTGGAGGATGTAGAGGAGGAGAAGCGTGTGTGTGTGTGTGTGTGTGTAAGAGGGCACAGCATTGGAGGACGTAGAGGAGGAGAAGTACGTGTGTGTGTATGTGTGTGTAAGAGGGCACAGCATTGGAGGACGTAGAAGAGGAGAAGTACTTGTGTGTGTGTATGTGTGTGTGTGTAAAAGAGTGCAGCATTGGAGGACGTAGAAGAGGAGAAGTACATGCCCAGAGGAGCAATCTATCCTGGGAGGTGCCATTCCCCAGAGAAGAATGGCCGTGCATGAAGTTCATGTAGTTTGTAGTGGCCGTGCATGTAGTTTGACATAGTAGTTCATCACATTTTCCATTTGTGCAGAGCCCCAGGAAACAGGCAGTGGTTACAAGGGAGGACGCCCCCTGGCTGAGCATCCCCCTGGCCTCTATGGAGCTGAGCAGGCAACCGCATCCCTGCAAAAGTAGGCCAAGACAGGACCCAGTGCAGCCTACTCCGTCCATTCACAAATCTTGCCTTTTACGGATAAAGGAAAATAAACAGGACCCATAGGAAAACAATAGAGCAGAACCAAGGAAAAAATTAGTACCATCGATCAACCCTCGTTTTTTGTGGATTCCATACTAGTGAAGCTACCTACTCACTGGAATTCATTTGTACCCCCAGAAACAGCCCTCATGGCCCTTTCACAGTCACCCGGGGAAGAGCAGCGCTGCAAGCACTCTGAGTCACCCCTCAAGGGCACATTCCCAGCTGAGGTCGTGCAAGGCGACGAACAGCCTTCCTGTCTCAGCTCATGCTGTAAACAAGCCTCCTTCTTGCGGTCTACTGGGTGCCACATTTTTGGAATTTTTCTGCTTTTTGTTGATGATTTCACTTTTTAAAATGGCCCCCACGTGTAGGACTGAAGTGCTGTCTAGTATCCCAAGTGCAAGAAGATGAGCTTCACGGAGAAAATCTGTGTTGAATAAGCTTCCTTCAGGCATGAGTTATGGTGCCGTTGGCTGTGAGTTCCACGCTCATGACTCAACTATATATTAAATAGGGTGTCTTTAAACAGATACACACGTGCAACAAGGCTAAGCACTGACCAGTCTACGACAGCGCTGCGGCCAGAGGTTTATAGGAATCTAACGCTGCATTTCACGTAGGAGCAATGGTTCAGTATTTGCACACTGAATGTTCCCACAACCATGCAGACTGTGACCGCCGTGAAGAAGAGAGTCAGTTGCATCTAAAAAAGCCCACCTGTGAGGGATCAAACGACAAAGATCTAGGAGCAAATGTCAGGAAGTTGGCACCCTCAATGGTAAGAAGATATTCTCCGTGCAACCAAAGCCAACATTCCTCAGTTGAGGACAGTCTGAAATTAAAGGGATCTGAGGTTAACAGCAGGATAAAATGGACATGGAGTCCATGGAATGGAAATATAGGGAAAGGTTATAGGAAAACTGAAACATTAACTGCAGGATCAAAATCTATTTTGCAGGCAGTAAGGAGCAAAAAATGTGTCCAACTGTAGATGAGTTAAAAAACTCAGCTGACTATAAAGTGAAATGTGTATGATTCAGCTATTAAGGTATTGTTTATATAATATTATATAAATATACTTATATGATTCTGTATCATATTATTTATTGACTTACAAGGTATAAGGAAAAGAAAGTATTTAAAATAGTGTGAGCATATGATGTTTTTAATTTCTTTTTTTTAAGATGTATATGTGCTTACTTATAAAGGTCTGGATGACTATATTAAGGTATTTAGAGTGGGATAAAGGTTACTTTTAGTAGATAATATGCATAGGTTTCTGTAGTATTTTGAGTGTTTGCAAAGAAATATATTGATGTTATTACTTGGGTTAAAAAATTAAAGTGAGGGTAAAGAGGAAAGTGAACAGGAACTAAAGAGTCTCTTGATGAGGGTAAAAGAGGAGAGTGAAAAAGCTGGCTTGAAGCTCAGTATTAGAAAAGTAAGATCATGGCATACAGTCCCATCAATTCATGGCAAATAGAAGGGAAGAAAATGGAAGCAGTGACAGATTTTTTTCTCTTGGACTCCAGAATCACTGGGGGTTGTGAGTAGCCATGAAATTAAAAGACACTTGCTCCTTGGAAGGAAAACTATGTCAAACTTAGCCTATTAAAAAGCAGAGGTGTAACTTTGCCAATACAGGTCTGTATAGTCAAGGCTATGATTTTTCCAGTAGTCATGTACAGATGTGAGAGTTGGTCCATAAAGAAGGCTGAGCACCCAAGAATTAATTCTTTCGAACTGTGGTGTTGGAGAAGACTCTTGAGAGTCCCCTGGACTGCAAGGAGATCCAACCAGTCAATCCTGAAGGAAATCAGTCTTGAATATTCATTGGAAGGACTGATGCTGAAGCTGAAGCTCCAGTATTTTGGCCACCTGATGCAAAGAGGATATTCATTGGAAAAGACCTTGATGATGGGAAAGATTGAGGGCAGGAGGAGAAAGGGGTGACAGAGGATGAGATGGTTGAATGGCATCACCGATTCAATGGACATGAATTTGAGAAAACTCTGGGAGATAGTGGAGGACAGAGGAGCTTGACTACAGTCCATGGGGTCACGGAGAGTTTGACACGACTTGGCGACTGAACAACAACAATAAAAGAGGAAAAAGCCTTACAGTGTACGCTGCTGGGAAGCAGTTCCTCCTCTGTCCTTTCCTGGTTCCTCGTTCCCCACTGACTTGCCCATCATTTATCCCATGGCTGAACCATTTGCATCTGTGCCCATCTCCTTCTTTAGTGAGGAGGGTAAAGCTGGGAGCCCCTGGTCTACCCCATCCTCTGGATGCTCCAGCCTCAGTAGCCTTTCTCCCTCCACCAGCCCCAGCTTCTTCCATATGGGCGCACCTGGGTGGGGTCCAGTGAAAGTGGGAAGATGTAAGGCTCCGAGCTCCCAATGCAGGGGGCCCTGGTTCAATTCCTGGTCTGGGAACTAGATCCCACATGCTGCATCTAAGAAGTCTGCATGCTGCAGCGAAGATCCTGCAAGCTGCAACTAAGACGTAGCACAGCCTAAATAAATAAATAAATATTCAAAAATAAGAAAAGAACTAATGACCTCAAGTTCATTCATTCTGGTGACCACAAGGTGTGTCGAGGCTCCTTTAAGGCTTTTGAGAAAATCTTTGGAGCTTTGGCTGCAGTGTGGGAATCGGAGGTGGTGTGTTGGGATTGTCTGAAGATCCCGTGTGTTGACGTCTGCTCAGCACGTCTCCCCAGGTACTCGGCAGCCCGCTCACCAGTCACAGAGCTTGCATCAGGGAGAGAAATCCATGACTCTGCTGAAAGGCTGTCCTTGTCCACAGAGATTTCCTGGAGCTGGACAGATCCCGCTGAAATCTGGAGCAGTGTTTGATAAATGCTCGAAATGCTCCCACTTGTGTGTGTGCTGGAGTTCACCTAAAAACCAGCTTCACAAACACAATCAGGAGGCCTCTGAGGGAAAGAAGGCAGGCAGGAGTGAGATCTGCGTGCTGACTCATGTGCCCCCAGGGCCGGTGACACACGGCTCTGACATTTCCCCTGGCCTCAGCCTCCAGGGACAGCAGGCCTGGCTGCACTGAGGTCCTGGGCCTGGCAGCTGCTGGTGGAGTGGAGCGATGGGGGCCAGGTACCCATTGGCCTCCGAGCGCTGGAGGGACCTCCTCTTGCCCTCTCTCTCTGGACAGTCTGAGCATTTTCCTCTTGCAAACAAAACAGACGGGGGCTGAAGGGTGGAGGCCCCAGGGACTGGCTGGGTGGCCCTTCTGTCAGCCTCGGCATTTGTTTCTCCAGGGGACAGACCGTGGAAGCTTCTCGGAGGCCCGGAAAGCCGCCTGTGGATCTCATCATCTTATTTGGTTAACCGAACGCCGTGGCCTCTTGGTGCTGGCGAGGGCTCTGTTGTTCTTGGAAACGAGGCTGCGAGCCTCTCAGACCCTTGTCCGCACGGGCAGGCGGCCCTAAAGAGCGCGGAGTGAGGGAGCAGGTGCCCTTCGGAGAGGGCAGGCGGTGTGGTGCGGTGGGCAGGGCTCCCCTGGGGTCAGGAACATCCCTGAATTGTGACTCTGGCCCTCCCCCACGCCCTCCGGGCTGCCCGCCCACTGACTAGCTGTGTGGCCTCCACGTCGCTGGGCCTTGGCGGACCTACGTTCGCTCCACAAGGAACAGCGGGATGGTCTCTGGCATCTCTGCTGGCTCTTTGCTTCTTCTGTGAACCATCAATTGCAGGAGTCCCTAGATGGTGGGGGTTTCCCCCTGACCCCTCCCCCTCCCCTGCCCCCTTTCTCTGTCTCATCTCTCTGACTTCCCCCTACTTTATTTCCAAAGCTGAAACCCCAGGCTCTTCTGTGGAGGGGAGGACGAGGATGCCTGCCTCGGCTCAAAACACAGACCCTCCCATCCATCACACTCTTGTTGTCACTATGGAAGGTCCCCGAAGGTCAGCTTCCAGTCGCCCCTCAGGACAGTCTTATTTGTATTGCCTGGGGGTCTGACCTTTCACAGAATATGTGGAAAAATACCCCTTGTCCTCTCCAGAAAAGTTGATAAGAAATGTATTCTTTTGAAGCTAGACAGGTAGTTGTAGGTGGGAGAACATTCCAGTATGTTAAGATGCAAGTATGGGATATAAATATTTTTAAATGTTGAGTGCCTCCTGTTGATTGTATTTCTTCTTGATGGAGGATATCTTGTCTGCTTTTGGGTGGAAGGGTTTGTGGCCCGAAGTACACGGGGTGGCTTTTGATATGAAAATGTGTATTGTGACCCCCTGAATGGGGTGAGGCACAGGGCTGGCCCCCACGTTCCACAGAGGAGGGGCCTTGGTCCAGCCCAGCCAGGAGCCACTCTGGGGAAACTGTGAGGCGTGAAAGGGTGCTTTTAGGAAAGTCTGGGTCAGACATGATGTTATAGGAAAAACTGCAGCGTCTAAGGAAACAGCGCGTGAATCGAGAGGAAGCCAGGGGACAACGCAGGGAGGATGTAAAGCAGACTGTCAGCGGGAGCTGGAGCGAGGGGCTGCCTGGCCGAAGGGGCTGGGCGGCTGCCTGGAGGGGAAATAGGAAAGGATGCCCTGCTCTCGGAGGGGAGGCCGGGCATGGGGTGGAGTGGTTACGGAATGGCTGGTGATGCCAGGAGTCTGGCTACACCTTTCTGGAGCATGAGGACAGGCAGAGCCTCAGACAGAGCCACTGGCGCTTGGTCTGTGCCCAGAGGAGTGGCTGTCGGCTCGGGAAGCCTCCCTGTGGGGGGCTTGTTGCCCACCTGCCAGGACCCCCCAAAACTTTGGGGTGGGTGAGGAACAGGGTCCGCAGAAGGGAAAGGGAGCCATCTGGCCCAGCACCCCCTTTGGAAAGGACGGAGAGAGGTAAACTCTGCCTCCTTTTGTCTCCTCCCATGTTGCAGGTAAGAGGGGCAAGTGTTCCATCTTGGGCTCCAAGCAGCTTCCAGTGTGTCTGAGAACAGAGACCATGCATGGGTCATACCTCTGGCTCCAAAACCTGTCCCTGCCACTTGCCAAGTGACCTGGGGGGAGGGCAGGTTCGTCTTTGTGCCTCAGTTTCCTCACCTGTGAAAAAGTGAAAGTGTTAGTTACTCAGTTGTGTCTGACTCTTTGCGACCACATGGACTGTATCCCACCAGGCTCCTCTGTCCATGGGATTCTCCAGGCAAGAATACTGGAGTGGGTAGCCATTCCCTCCTGCAGGAGATCTTCCCAACCCAGGGCTCAAACTCAGGTCTCCTGCATTGGCAGACGGATTCTTTACTGTCTGAGCCACCAAAGAAACCCTCCTCACCTGTAGAAGGGTGTTAATATTAGTGCCCCCTTCAAAGGGATGTGAGGTTTAAATTAAGTTTTTTTAAAAAAACAGCTTTATGGAGGCATGATTCACATACCATAAACACAGCCACTTGAAAGATATATTAACAGTTCAATGGCTCCTAGTATATTTAGAATTGTGCAGCCATCACCACAGTGATGACTTTTGTCACCCTCCCCCCCCAAAAAAATACCGTACTCACCAGCTGTCACTCCTCATTTTCTCCCAACCACCCATTTTCCCAGTCCTAGGAAACCACAAATCTACTTCCCTGTTCTGGACAGATTTCATGTGAATGGAATTATATATACTGTGTAGTCTTTTGTGACTGGCGTCTTTCATTTCGCATCCTGATTTCCAGGTTCATCTGTGCAGTAGCATGTTTTAGAACTTCATTCTTTCTTATGGCCAGGTAAAATTCCATTGTATGGACACACCGTATTTTGTTTATCCATTCATCAGTCAATGGGCATTTGCATTGTTTGCGCTTTCTTGGGTGTGGTGAATAGTACAGCTATGAACATTGGTGTATAGGTTTTTGTGTGGATGTGTGTTTTCATTTCTCTGGGGTATATACCCAGGAGTGGAATTGCTGGGTCACGAGATAACTCTCTGTGTAACTGTTGAAAGAGCTGCCAGACTGTTTTCCAACGTGGCTGCACTGGGAGGAATGTGTGAGGCTTCCACTTTCTCCTTACTCTTGCCAGCACTTGTTAATATTTGTCTCATCTGGGCGGGTATGCAGTGAGTGGGTATCTCATTATGGCTTTGGTTTGCATTTCCCTGATGGCCAGCTATGTTAAGCCTCCTCTCATGGGCTTGTTGGTCATTTGTACATTTTCTTTGGAGAAGTCTATTCAGATCCTTTCCCGTTTTAATTGGTTATGTTAGTTCTTAGATGTGCTTGAGAGGAATGCCTTCACCATGAGAAGCTTATGGAAGTCACCGTTAGGGAGAGACCACTGGATTTGGCATGCCAGACTCCACCTACCTGTGCATGCCAGACTCCTACCTGTGTGCAGGATTCGGGGATGGAGGTGGGGCTGGTGATGCTGCATAAATGACCAGGCATGCAGGAATGGGTGCCTTTCTATTTTCTTCAAATATACCCCCAACTTGAGGAGAGGCTGGAACGTTTGCAACCCACTACGGGCCAAACGCCCACCTGCACCTTTCCAATTTGGTTTTTCCGCCTCCCTCTGGCTAGGCTGTCCACACCTGCTGCCTGTGGCCGTGACTTCCTTGCTGCTCAGGTTTTGGATTCTGTTCATCCTCAAGCCCCCCAAGAGGCTGCTGGTGGGGGTGTCGACAGCTATTGGAGCCCCATCAAGATGCCCCAGGTCCTGCCCCACCCCCACCTCCATCACACCCCGTTATCCTCCTACCATTTTTGTACCAGCTGCCAGTTGCTCAGGTGGCTCATAGGCTCTGTATACGCTTTCCTTTTCCTTTTCTTCTTGCCTAAAAATACTCAGGTTTTTCTAAGAGTTGAGCAGTGCTTGCTGAGGATTGAATTCAGGTTTGGTTTAATCTCAGCACCTCCAAGTGCATCATCTCCTGTGCTTTACTGGAGACCTGTGTGAGCCTCAAGGGAGGAGCCCATCCAAGAGCTTGAGATTAAGCCCCCAGGCTATATGTCACTCTCCGTGTGGTGGGACTAGGAGGGAGGCCGGCCCTGTTTCAGTACAGGGCCAGGTGGGGCGAGGAAAAATGAGGACACCCATGGTCCAGATGGACACGGGCAGAGAGCTGGAAGTCATAATTAAAATTCTCAGAAGAGACCTGGGTCCCCGCAGCCAGCTTGTTAATGACCCCACTGGTGATAAAACTCCCAGCTCGAAAGGACGATTTCCTCCTCCTTTTCCTCGAGGTCATTTATATTCAGATTCTTGCTCCTGGAGGAGGAGGCATTCACTCCTTCTCCCCTCGAACAGCCCCTCCCCAGCCGCTCCCTCCCTGCACTGTGCCGGGGAGAGTTAATTTTTCATCCCGCAGTCTATCTGGCAACGGTGCCTCACCCTAATTTTGGATTCCTCCCCCTGCTTCTCTGTTAATCTGTGCCTGCTGCAAGCGTGCTTCCTCCGTGACTTCCCCCGCTCCACTCAGGCCCTCACGTTTTCTCTGGGACCTCTCGGCATTTTTATGATGACGATCTTTCTGGCACTGGGATAATCTGTGCTTGCTCACGTGTGCTCTGCAGAAGCTTTTCTGTCCCCCCCTTCTTGTGCCCGTGAGTCATTCAGCTACCCCCCTGCCCCCCATGCCACCCCCTTGTAGGACTGCGGTCTGCAGCATCTCCCCCACACCGCCCACCCCACCACAACCCTTGGTCAGCTGCATCAGGGCCCAGCCCAGGGCTGGCAATTCTGGCCAGGAACAGTTTTTCCCTGGACACTCCGGAACAGCTGCCTCCTGCTTTCACAAAGCATCCTCCCCTCACTGGCCGCCCCAGACTTTTCTGCCCGCCCCCCCATCACACCTACTTCAGCCAGTTCTCCTAATTCTCCTGTGTTTGACCATTTCCAGACCTCTGGTGGTCTCAGTCACCTTCCCCTGACAGCTCCTAATTTGTCAGTGCCTCTGTTGATATGGCAGAGCTGGAATACGACCCAGTCAGGGTCAAGGGAGCGCTGTCTTTCCTGGTCTGTATGCATGCATTTGGGGTTCTGAGGAGTTAAAGTTCCAGAATTACCTTTTTTTTTTTTTTTTTAGCAGCAACACTCAGTCAGTCCCCACACACCCAGAAGCCCTCTCAAATTTGGCTCATAACTAGCAAATTGTGACTCTGATGGAGCAATGGCTTTTATTTCCCAGTGATCCTGCTGATCACTCTACGAGGATGCCTTGACCCCTGATGAAGAGCAGAAGAGTGGGTCTAGGGGAGCCTTTATCCCAAGCAGTGGTTGGGTTGTCAAGGCATGACCCCAGCCCCCAAGTCTTGCACTGTTGTTTCCGATGCGTATGTGTGTGCTCAGTCATGTCTGACTCTTTGCGACCCCATAGACTGTAACCTGACAGACTCCTCTGTCCATGGAATTTTCCAGGCAAGAATACTGGAGTGGGTTGCCATTTTCTGCTCCAGAGGATCTTCCCAACCCAGGGGTCGAACCTCCATCTCTTGCATTTCCTGCGTTGGCAGGCAGATTCTTTTTTGAGCCACCTGGGAAGCCGATTAAACTGTCCTATTGTTTTACTTTTCATGTTACAAAGCCAGTGCTTATTCATTGTAGAAAACTTGGAAGACTAGACTAGGAAAAAAAAAAAGAAGAAAATGCAAGTAACAGTTAATCCCACCAGCCCGAGTGACTGCTAACACCCCAGAGTATCTGTCACCTTGCAGATCTTTGTCTATGAGTGTTTGTTTCTGTCACACACAGTCATACTGCTTTTCACTTAATATATCGTTGCCGTCTTTCTGTGTTGTGGAATAGTCTTGTGCTCTGGAGTTTTGTGTGGCTGCATAGTTTTGTATCTGTAGATGTGCCTCTGCTTACTTCATCAGGCATTAAAGTTGTACTTTGGGGCTGCTTTCGGATTTTTTGCACTCTAAGCTTTGCTGCGTTGAATATCCTTCTGAGTGGATCTTTGTACCACTCTGTGTTCCTTTAGGATAAATTCCCAGATGTGAATCTGCTGGGTCAGAGTGAGCACATGTTGGAGACAAAATTTTAATGCATGTTGTATCGCTGCTTTCCCCCCAAATCATCCCAATTTACCGTGCATGGAGTGCTTGTCCCCATTTTCACATGGATGTGTGTACATGCTCCATCTCTTCAAGTCATGTCCGACTCTGCGATCCCATGGACTGTAACCCATCAGGCTCCTCTGTCCATGGAATTCTCCAGGCAAGAATACTGGGGTGGGTTGCCGTGCCCTCCTTCAGGGGATCTTCCTGACCCAGGGCTCAAACCCACTTCTGCGTCGCCTGAATTGCAAGTGAATTCTTCACACTGAGCCATGGGTGGAGGCCCTTCTTCTCATATATGAAAGAAACAAAGAAAGAGTGAAAGTCAGTCAGTCGTGTCTGACTCTTTGCAACCCCATGGAATAGCCCATGGGGTTCTCCAGCCAGAATGCTGGAATGGGTAGCCGTTCTTCTCCAGGGGATCTTCCCAACCCAGGGATCGAACCCAGGTCTCCCGCATTGCAGGGCAGACTCTTTACCAGCTGAGCCACCAGGGAAGCCCAAGAATACTGGAGTGGGTAGCCTATCCCTTCTCCAACAGATCTTTCCGATCCAGTAATCCAACATGAGTTTTCTGCATTGTGGGTGGATTCTTTACTAGCTGAGCTACCAGGGAAGCCGCTCATGTATACTGGGCACTAATTACTCTAAAAAATATTGGCTAACCTGGAAGATGAAAAGTAGTATTTGATTGTTTTAATGTGTGTCTTTGAGAACTTACCAGAAAGGTTGAACGTTTTCCCTAAGTTTATATTTTGTGGATTACCTAGTGGGATGTCCATACATTCTTCTAGTAAGAGTTCATCTTTCTCCTTAAGGAACTCTTTCTGTGTGAAAGATTGTAACTTTTAGTCCATTTTTGGTCTTACAGATCTTTCTCTTGGGTTATAATTGATTTTATTATTGAAATTTTAAAATTTGTGGTGTTTTTTGACATATCAAAAAAGTTTAAAATGGTCCTGAAGTGAGATATATGTTTTATAGTTTTTGCTTTTGGTATCATCCTTTAGAAAAGTGATCTGGACCTCAAAATTAAATAGCTACTTACTTTTTCTTCCAGTAATTTTTGCAGCCTCATTTCTTACAGATAGACTTAATTTTTTGAATTTATTTTTTAATTTATTTTTTTCCCAGCCTGCATAGCATGAGGATCTCAGTTCCCCAACCAGAAGTCAATCCTGCGCCCCCTGCACCGGAAAGGGAGAGTCTTAACCACTGGATGACCGGGGAAGTCCCCATTTCTTCCATGTAGACTTTAAGTCTGTCTGAGTTACCTTGGAATAAGGAAGGGAAGTAGACTGTAGCCAGTATACTTCCTGAATGGCCAACCAGTTAGTTGCCTCAACACCACTTACTGCTTAATCTGTCTTTTTTGCCTCTACTTTTCCTCTTCGACATTTTTGCCTCAACTTTTGCTTTATACTTTCTGGATATAAACAAATCTTATTTTAGACTTCCTGTTTGATTAGGTTTTGTCTCTATTCTTATGCCAGTTCATACTGTTTTGACTCTTGGAGCTCAGGATACACTGTAAAACTTCGGGAGGCTTGGTGATCTGTACACCAGCAAAGGAGTATTCATGTTGCTGTACCAAGTTTTTGAATATAGTTATAATCACCGTCCTCCCTGGTGAGAGTAACCCATCCGTACCGTAAGTCCCCTACATACGAAGGAGTTCTGTTCCTAGAGTGCATTCGTTAAGTCCATTTGTTCGTAAATCCAACAAAGTTAGCCCAAGTACTCACCTAACATAATCAGCTGTATACTGCTGCTTTTATACTTGCTTCCAGACATCCTGGGCTTGAAATAAAGATGCCATACTTCTGTACTCTATACAGTGTTGTTGTTCAGTCACTAAGATGTGTCTGACTCTTTGTGACCCCATAGACTGCAGCACACCAGGCTTCCCTGTCCTCCACTGTCTCCTGGAGTTTGCTCAGATTCATGTCCATTGAGTCAGTGATGCCATCCAACCATCTCATTCTCTGTCACCCTTTTTTCCTCCTGCCCTCCATTTTCCCCAGCATCAGGGTCTTTTCCAATGAGTCGGCTCTTTGCATCAGGTGGCCGAAGTATTGGAGCTTTGACTTCAGCAACAGTCTTCCAATGACTGTTCAGGGTTGATTTCCCTTAGGACTCTGTACAGTACTGTAAAGTACACAAAAGCACAACCTCTCATAGAGGATGCCGTCATGTGACAGTGTACGCCTGACATGTGAACTAACTTATGTGATTGGATATGAGAACACACGTTCGCTTCTTTGAAAGTTCGCAACTTGAAGGTTTGTATGTAGGGGACTCACTGTAGTTTTTTAAAGCTTGTTTTTCAGGATCCTGAATACAATGACTTTGTCTTCTGAGCTATTGAGGGCTCAGGTCTATGGGCAGTGCTGGGCTTGTTCCTTGCCCCTCAGTCTCACACAGCGCCCAAGCCCCCAGAAAGGCAGGTCTGTATCAGCCCAGGTCCCTCCATTCCCACATCTCACAGTCATATCCATTTTTCTTAAAAAATCAGCAATCCTGTTCCGCCGACTCATATTCTCTGACTCCCAGAGGCTTTTCTTCCATAATTGGGAGTGCTGGGCACCATCTTTGCTTTTTCCTTCCCAAGGTGGGAAATCCAGGGTGGAAATGTGGGGGAGGACACCGAGGTCCAGCGAGTAAGGGACACCCCTTCCCTGCTCCCCTCCCTGGGCTATTGCCATGACGGTCTCTAAGACAGACCATCCTCCGGTGCCCTCCTCCTGGCAGCCTGTCTCCAGATTCCACTTCCTGAGCTTTAGAGAACTTGTGGGTGGAAGCCTGCTGGGTGGTCTGCCCAGACTCCCAAGAGCTCTGTAGCCACACCTTGGGCAGGGCCTAATATGGCCTGGGCCACACTCAGCAACTCTTTCTTTTCTGACAACGATGCCGATGATGACAGTGACTTTGGTGATGACCAGGCAGTAGCTGGATGCTGAAGAGGAAATCCTGCAGAGGCCTCCTGTTCGCAGATCATAGTTTAATGACTGAGCACCACCCTGTGCCCTGAACAGTGGGAGATGCTGTGGGCAGTTAGAGGAACCTGCTTTTACAATGACTCTTCCTGGTACCTGACTTCCCTGGTAGCTCAGTTGGTACTAAGAATCTGCCTGCAGTGCAGGAGACCCGGGTTCAGTCCCTGGTTCGGGAAGGTCCTCTGGAGAAGGAAATGGCAAACCACTCCAGTATCCTTTCCTGGAGAATGCATGGACAGAGGAACCTGGCAGTATGTAGAGCCGAGTGGTTGAGCTGTCAAACCCTGGCACCTGGCTGTTTCTGTCTGAATCCTGACTCTGCTTCTACCATGATACATGGACAGATGACTTTGTGTTTCTGTGCTCAGTTTCCTTATCTGTAAAATGGGGATGTAAAACAGGGATGATGTGAGGATTAAATGAGTTGGTCTATGTGGATATCTTCTGGCGCCTGGCACATGCTTCGTGTTTGTGGTTAGTGTTATTGTGGTTGCCGTGTATGTGCCTATTTTTCCTACACTTCTAGCTACTGGAAGCTCTGTGAGAGCTTTATTTATCTGTCCTTTATTTTTCTTTAATTTAAAAAATTATTGAAGTATAGTTGATTTACAACGTAGTGTTAATTTCTGCTATACAGCATGATGGTTCAGTTATTGTCATTGCTTAGTTGCTGAGTTGAGTCTGACTCTTTTGCAACCCCGTGGAATGTAATCCGCTAGGCTTCTCTGTCCACGCGGTTTCCGAGGCAAGAATACTGGAGTAGGGTTGCTGTTTTCTTCTCCAGGGGATCTTCCTGATCCAAGGATCAAACCTGTGTCTCCTGCATTGGCAGGCGGATTCTTTACGACCAAGCCACCAGGGAAGCCCTGATTCAGTTATATATATATATTCTTTTTCATAATGGTTTATTACAGGATATTGAATATAATTCTTTGTGCTGTACTGTAGGACCTTGTTGTTTATCCATCCTGTGTGTAATAGTTTGCACCTTCTAATACCAAACTCCCAATCCATCCCTCCCCCAAGCTTTCTCCCCCTAGGCAGCCACCAGTCTGTTCTCTGTGTGAGTCTGTTCCTGTTCCATGCATAAGTTCGTCTGTGTCATTATTTTACATTTTATGTGTAAGTGATATCGTATGATATTTGTCTTTCTCTTTCTAACTTACTTTGCTTAATTTGATGATCTCTAGGTCCATCTATGTTGCTGCGAATGGCATTATTTCATTCTCTTTTGTGGCTGAGTAGTATTCTATTGTATAGATATGCCACAGCTTCTTTATCCTTTCATCTGTCGATGGACATTTAAGTCGCTTCCATGGACTGGGGAGCAGGATATTCAGAGGAGAAGTAGATGCGGAGGAGAAAGACCAGACCCTGTCACCTGACTTCTCTGGCTGTGTTGAATACTTAGCTTCCACTGGGCACACTTGACCTTAGGAACCACTGTGGACTCTGGGGGCTGGAGATACAAGTGTCAGGGACCCCAGGCCTCCTGCAGCTCAGCACTGGGAAACGGTGGAAACCACTAATGATTTTACTGATGCGTGAGACCTGAGTATCTTGGGGCAGAGTTAATTTGGGAATCAGGAGGAGAAAGTCCAAGTTCGTCTAACGGTATCCCAGGCTACCATGGCCTCTGCGGTCCGGGAGCTGGGGCTTCTGACCTGATCCACCCACCTCAGAACTGTTCCTGGAGCTCACCGATGGAGTGGGAGGCTAGCGGAGGGTGGGCCGTGACCATGATGCTCCTGGCCATCGGCCCTGGACCAAGGCAGCCAGCTGGAGGGATGTGGAGGCGAAGGTGGCTCCCCAGCCTGGCACCTAAACTTGGCCCATGAATTTTCTCCTTGTCCTTAGTGCAAGACAGAGGGAATGTTCCTCATCCTCTCTTACATTCTCCTTCTCCCCCACCCCCACCCCCGCCCCCTTAGACTCTTGCTTTTGGACTCATTTTCTCCATCTGAATCCAAGGCTGCACCTGGTTGTTTTCCTTGGATTCAAGTCTTGGGAGGAGGTGGAACCCAGAGACCTTGGCATGCCTGGTCCTTTTGGTACACCACCAGGGAGTCCTCTTACCCATCCCACAGGGCCTCTAGAATGTTCCATCTCCACCCTCTTCCCAAGGCTTGTATGGCTGACGTTTACCTAAACCCTAGTGGAGAGTTGTGACCAAAATAAAAATCTTCCTGGAATTTCTAGGCACTGAGAGAACAGAAAGAAATGATCCCTCGAGTGAAAAAAATAAAAAATTCCCCAAATCCCATTTGACATTTTCAGAGATGCTCTGGACCAGAAGAAAGAGAATCTACAACTTACCCAAGGGCCTGCAGTCCCGTCTTGGACGCTGCCCTGTGTGACCCTGGCGAGGGGCTTGGTTTTTTCGCTCATAGAATCAGATTGCTGGCTCTGTAATCCCCCAGCCCTTTCTGGCAGTAGGAACATGGCTCGAAGTGGGTCCCCTCTCTTGTTACCTGAAAGTGAAAGTGAAGTCACTCAGTCGTGTCCTACTCTTTGCGACCCCATGGACTGTAGCTTACCAGGCTCCTCCATCCATGGGATTTTCCAGGCAAGAATACTGTAGTGGGTTGCCATTTCCTTCTCCAGGAGATCTTCCCGACCCAGGGATTGAACCCAGGTCTCCCGCGTTGTAGGCAGACGCTTTACCGTCTGAGCCACCAGGGAGCAGCATATCTAGAGCAGCATAAATCAAGAGCTGAGGTTAACACCCTTAGTTAAGTCTCTGGAGAACTCAGACCTGAGGAAACTGAAACACACTCCAGCCACCGTGGGACTGGGTTTACAGTGGGTCCATTGGAGACCTTGTTCAGGGCATCATGACTAGTGAGGCTCCCGAGTGGCTGGGGAACCTGGACCTTATTAAAAGCCATTTTCTCCTGGAAGATCCCAGAAAGCCTATCCTTGAGGGAGGGGCAGTCAGAAAGGGAGGTGAAGCCTCCACGGGACGCAGTGGAAAGAATGCGAGTTAGAATTGTGAGTTAGTTTCAGGTGTGCCTCCTGGTCACCTCATGGCTGCTGCTTTCTGGTTTTTTTCATTGTCCCGATCACTTTTCATCTCTGGGAGGAAGTAGTCCCTTCTGGCCCCAGCATTGAGCAACCTTGTGAATTTCATCATGCCTACGGTTCTCTTGGTTCTAAGGTTTGTGCATAAGTTAAAAGGAAAATGCAAGTGAAATCAGAAGCCAAACTGCATCCCTCTCAGTGTACATCTTCCGCAATCTCTGATGACTCCAGATCTGTAGCGCCCACATCATTTATACTGTCACCTCCTGTGAAGCACGTTTGATCACTCACATGTGGCCCGTGACTATTTTTTAAATTTTTTTCTTTATTTTTTGGCTGCACTGGGTCTTTGTTGCGACCCATAGACTTTTCTCTAGTTAGGGTGTGTGGGCTTCTTATTGCAGTGGCTTGTCCTGTTGTGGAGCATGGGCTCTAGGGTGCGAGAGTTTCAATTGATGTGGCACATGGGCTCAGTAGTTGTGGTTCCCGGGCTCTCAAGCACAGGCTCAATAGTTACAGCACTTGGGCTTAGTTGCTCTGAAGCATGTGGGATCTTCCCAGACCAGGGATCGAACCTATGTTTCCTAAGTTGGCAGGCGAATACTTTACCACTGAGCCAGTGGGGAAGCCCCAGGAATTTCTGATCTTACTTGGAGATCTCTGTCCCCAAGAGTTGTAGCTGGGGTGGCCACCTGCCTCCTGGGCAGACCTCCCACTGGCTGCCCTTCAAACTCAACTGCCCTGGGCTAAACCCATCTGCTCCCCCAGACCCGTCCCCACTGTGGGTTTCCCCTTGGTCCTTGACATCTCTCGGACCCTAAAGACCTCAGGGCATCTCAGATGTCTTCCCCCTTCTTCATGAGCTGGTGTCCAACCTCAAGGTTGAAGCTGGTGTTTAACGTCTGCCTAAACCCCTCCAGTGGCTGTACCATTCTGATTGAAGCCCCCAGTCCACACCATCCCACCCAAGTTTGCAGGGCCTTGTGGCACAGTGGTTATTCTTATCTGTCATGGGAGGGGTGTCCCGATTAGCTTAGTGTCTTGAACTTTTTTTGTCTCTGCCCGTATTTCCTATGTATTTTCCAACAGTGCTGTGATGAGTCGCTCAGTCGTGTCTAACTCTTTGCAACCCTGTGGGCTGTAGCCCGCCAGGCTCTTCTGTCCATGGTGATTCTCCAGACAAGAATACTGGAGTGGGTTGCCATGCCCTTCTCCAGGGCATCTTCCCAACTCAGGGATCAAACCCAGGTCTCCCGCATTGTGGGCGCATTCTTTACTGTCTGAGCCACCAGGGAAGCCCAAGAATCCTGGAGTGGGTAGCCTATCCCTTCTCCAGGGGATCTTCCCCAACCCAGGAATTGAACTGGGGTCTCCTGCATTGCAGGCAGATTCTTTACCAGCTGAGCTACCAGGGAAGCCCTTTCCAACAGTGACCTCCATGCTATTCCTCCAGGCACATTCCTGCCACAGGGACTTTGCACTGTTGTCACATCTCCTCTTTAGGCACCCCTGGAAGAGAGGAATTCTTTCATGTGAAATCTTCTCAGAACCCAGGAGATCAAAACTAGATTTCTCTCAATACAGATTCTATGTCTTAATGAATCATTTCATCTCAGTTCAGTTGCTCAGTCGTGTCCAACTCTTTGCAATCCCATGCACCACAGCACACCAGGCCTCCCTGTCCATCACCAACTCCCAGAGTTTACTCAAACCCATGTCCATTGAGTTCCTTCTCCTGCAGTGCTCCTCCCCTGTGTGTATCTACATGGCTCACACCTCAGCTGTTTTAAGGTCTTCACTCACAGGTCACCTACCAGGTTACCACCTCTGTGATATTCACAGCATGCCTCTCAGACACTCTGTCCTCCTATCCTGCTTTATTTTCCTTGGTAACACTCGTCATCCTCTCGCATGCCCTGTGATCCCTTCCTATGCCTTGTTGCTTGTCCTTAATCACTGGCGGCAGAGATTATGTCTGTTCCCTGCTGATTCTCCTGTGCCGGGCACGGTGCCTGGCACGTGGCCTTTCAATAAGTAGCTGCTGAATGAATGAATGATGTGCATTTACCGCATGTTTAAATGGTTCATTTTAGTTTCTCTACTCGATGCTGGCCTCCTGGAGGGCAGGGCCTTGTTCTGTTTGTTTTGGCCATCGTATTTCCTCGATGCCTTTTTGGTGAATGAATGATGTCTCAGCCTCTGTCGGGATTCTCTCTCTGAATGGAATTCTGAGCATGTCACTTTGGCCTTTGAAAGACTGTCTTTTTGGGTAGATTCTATATATTCACCCAATCCCCTTGTCACTGAATCCTTTGACATCTAATCCCTTGTCACCTAGCCACAGCTGGGTACCTGCTTTCCTCTGTGCCCCCAGCAGCCCACACTCATACTCCCAGTTCATTATGCTCTCACTTTGCCCTCCCTGATGGCTCAGTGGTGAAGAATCCGCTTGCCAATGCAGGAGATGCAAGTTGGATCCCTGAGCCAGGAAGATCCCCTGGGATAGGAAATGGCAACCCACTCCAGTATTCTTGCCTGGGAAATCCCATGGACAGAGGAGCCTGGTGGGCTACAATCCATGGGGCTGCAAAAGAATCAGACATGACGTAGCAACTAAACAACAGCATTGCCCTCTAAAAAGCCCTGTGCTTTCGTGAACGTGATGCAGTCCCATCTCCAAGCTTTGGCTTCTGGTGTTCCACCTGCTGAGAATGCCCTTGCTCTTGGCCCCCTGGCAAACCCCTAGTCATCCCTCACTTGCCTTGAACCCGTCTTTCCAGTGCATCCCTCCCCTCCAGCGGGCGCCTACTCCCTAAGTCATGCCTCCTTCCTTTGCTCGAAGATGAACTCTTCAAGCCAGCTATCACATCCTGTGCCCCTTCATGCCCTTGGGCCTGGCACAGTGTCTGGCATGAGGCCAACCTGCACGTGTAGTGAATCAGTGAAGAAATAAATGATGCATCCACACTGATACCACAAAGCTCCATGTGACTGAGTGTCAACAGGAGAGTGGTCCAATCCAACTCCTGGAGTATTTTAATTAAAACCCAATTATTCCTTCCGTAAGGGCTTCCCAGGTGGTGCTAGTGGTAAAGAACCCATTTGCTAATGCAGGAGACATAAGAGATGTGGGTTCAATCTTTGGGTCTGGAAGACCACCTGAAGGAGGGCATGGCAACCTACTCCAGTATTCTTGCCTGGAGAATCCCATGGACAGAGGAGCCTGGCGAGCTGCAGTCCATAGGGTCACAAAGAGTCAGACATGACTTAGTGACTAAGCAGCAGCAGCAAGAAAAATGGATGCTGGGATAAATGCTTATGTCTTCATCCTCCAACTTTATCAGATTGAAACATTGTGCCCCTCTCCCAACTTCCCTCTTTTTCTTTTTTGTAGAAATTGGTCTTTATGAAGCCCCCATCTCATCCCTCACTCCAGTCTTGAGTACTAGGAGCACGCACTGTGGTGAGAAGGTGAGGGCCTAGAACCGGCAGGCAGACCCTGCCCTCTAGTCCTCATAGAAGTTAAGGTCCTTCTGCAGTGTCAGCCTGCCCCCTCTAACCCTTCCTCCCTAGCTCATCCCTGCCCTGCTCCTCATTTATGGGCAGAAAGTGGGCAGGATGAGGGCAGTGGGAGATTCCAATCTCTTTAGTGTCCCAAAAGGAATGTACATGGACGGTAAGAAAAAAAAAAACAGTGACTGCTCTCTCGGGCTAATTCTCTGCTTCAGGGCTCAGGAGAGAGCCTGAGTCCCCATGTTGGTCTACAGTTTTCCAGTCCCATTTCCTCTGCCTGGAGAGCTTTCCTCCCCTCCCCCACACACCCAGCTCCTATCCCTTCCTTAAGACCTAGCTCAGATGACACCTCCTTCAGGAAGATCTCTCTGCTGGCCCTGTCAGAAATGACCTCTGCGTTTTCTAAATCCTTCTTATGCACAGTTGGTGCCAGGAACCTGAGTTTCATCCATGCTTTGTCCCTTTCCCATCAGACTGTAAGCGTCTGGATGCCAGAGACAATGTCTCCTAGTCACATTTTATCCCCCCCCACCCCCCACCCCTGCTTCCCCATTGCCCAGGTCAGTTATGACGTGAAGCTGGAGTGCAGGCAATGTTTGCTGAGTGAATATTTGTTTCCCGGCAGGGGTAGGGGGAGGGAGGGAATCCATCATCAAGAGCAGATCCTGCATGTGGTGGGCACTGCGTGAAGAATTTTTTTAAATTATGTATTTATTCATTTATTTATGTATTTTTGGCCATTTTGGGTCTCTCTTGCTGCGTGCAGGCTTTCTCTGGTTGTGGCGAAGGGGAGCCTACTCTTCATTGCAGTTCGCGGGCTTATCATTGAGGTGGCTTCTCTTGTTACCGAGCACAGGCTCTAGAGTGTGCGGGCTCAGTAGTTGTGGCACAGGGGCTTAGTTGCTTTGAGGCATGTGGGATCATCCCAGACCAGGGATTGAACCTGTGTCCTCTGCATTGACAGGCGGATTCTTAACCACTAGACCACCAGGGATGTCCCATGAAGATTTGTTGAGTGAGTGAGTGAATGAATGAATGAGTACTCAGAGCATCCTATCCCTGGGGCTGGCTCGTCTCCACCAGTAAGAGCTGGTGAGCATTTCTGGCATTCGGGGCTAGACCAGGATCTTTCCCAGGATCTGATTCTGGAAGGAGGTGGATGTTACACAATGCCCAGGTCAGGGGCTGGGCCCTGTGGTTTGCTCATGGCCCGGCCTCCCTGAAGCCCAGCTCCCCATCCCCTCCCTGCCCAGCTTCCTCCACCTCCTGCAGTGAGGCCAGCACCCCCTGAAGCCACAGGGCCTGCTGGTTTGCAGGAATCCCGGTGTGTTTTTTTCCCAGCGAGTGACTTTGAATCGTCTTTAAAATGATTGCTCAACTCTCAAACCCCCGCAGGCAGGCGGGTGTCTGGGGTGGTTTGGATCCCACTCTGCATTTCATTCCTTTCTCCAAATTGCTCATTATTTTATTTGCATAAATGTTAGTGGTGAGATATTGCCCCAGGCCGAGGAAGCTCCAACAGACCTCGTAATGGGGCGGCGGAGATGGTGGCAGGGCCGGCCGAGACGCGTGTCTCCGATTTTCTCGGCCCGTCCTCGGCGCCAGCTCCTGCAAGAGCAGCCTCAGGAGAAGGCTCAGCCTTGGACTCCAGCCCCGCCTGTCCCTGACCTTGGCCTGCCCCCATCCCTAGCATGTTGTTACCCAGGGCCCTTCCCCAGGCAGGAGACTGAGGCCAGAAGAACCCTCGCTCTCACCTGGGCTCTGGCACCCCCCCACCATCAGTCAGTCCGTCCACACCGATTTATTGAGGACTATCACACTGACAGCCGGGCGCTGGGTACTGCCGCGGGGAGATGAAGGAGCGAAAGACGCAAGGACGTAAGCCCCTCATGAGGGGGGCAGTGTGGACAAGACGGGGCAGCTGTGTTAGGTCCCAGGACGGGGGACAGGCCATTGGAGCTCTGGCGGGGGGACGGGGAGTTGGAGGAAGAGAACTTGGGCCCTGGGGGGTGAAGATGGGGACTGGAAGAGGGCCGTGAAGGTTGGAAAGCCAGGAGGCCTCTAGGACTGTTTTTCCCACCAGGTGTGCCCCAGGTGACAAGTGGCTAGGAGCCCAGGCCAGTCTCCCACAGGGAGCAGGTGGGAAGACGTGTCCGGGCTCCAGTACCTGACTATCCTGTTGGCATGCGGCTCACATCGCAGAGAAGGGGTTTAGTCAGAGGAGTCTTTGTGGGGAGTGAATAGATGGGCAGGGCTGGGGAGTGGAGGGGAATTGCGGGTGACACCGGCCCAGGGATCAGGGAGTTTGCAAGGAGCCTTGAATGCTGGGCCAAGGAATCTAGACACATCCTTTAGGCTCTGAGGAGCTGGGCAGACTTCTGAACACACAAGGGGCCTGATAAAAGGGCCACTTTAGACCTGTCTGCTAGGCAGTGGTGTGGGGGCAGGAGGAAGGGCAGTGGCAGGAACCCAGGCCTGATGCCATGTGGGTGGGAAGTGGGCAGAGTGAGGGCATGGGGAGACCCCCCCAGTTGCCACCCTGACTTCTCAGACTTGCCACCTACGCCCACATTTATCACCCTCCCCAGGGTTCAGTTTTCAGGGAACTCTGGCTTCAGGGGTCAAAGGTGAGGCTGTCAAGGATGGACTTGGCCTTCACCTAGCAAGGTCCAGGTGTGGAGTATGCTGGGACCAAACAAATTTCTGTTCCAAGAGAAAGGGCCTGTGTTACACCTCAGGGCATAAGCTTCCCAGTGGTTCCCTGGCTTGTCCAGAAACTCACTCAAATACTTGTCTCTTTGTGTTTGCTAAGAGCTTCCAGCGAGTCCTGCACGTGGTCATGTCCAGTGAGAGAATAGGAAAGAAGGAAAACACGGCCCCCCGTCCTCAAGGACGAAGCATAACCACATCCAGTGGAATTTCAATGAAGCATTTTTGGACTGTGACACACAGTAAAAATACATTTACTATATGAATCATGACCCAATACCTCTATCCATCTATCCACCCATCCATCCAAAATAAAACGTTAATGAACCCTGGCTAGGAGTGGTCCACCCTGATATTTTCTATTCCCTTCTGTTTTTCTAACCCTGGCCCACAACCCGCTAAGCCCATCTCGTGACCCACAAAGGGGTTGTTATCTCAGTGTGTTAAGCGCTGGCCATACTGGGGATTGGAAAGCAGCACACTTAACATGTGTTGGCGGGCATCTACGAGAGCTGAGTGCTCCTTAAAGGATCCATCTGGTGGGGAGGTCTGTGTGTGCTCTGGATCACCAGGCAAGGGGCGGTCTTTGTTGGGCACAGGGTGGCATTTCATCTATCAACATATCTGCACTGCATATGGTGGGATGGATGCCCTGCCTCTGAAGGCGATGAAACCGAGCACAGAACAGAATATTTTTTAAAGAAACAAAAACACAAACTTTAAAAAAATGCATCACTGAGCTGTCAGGAGGCTTCCGTGGTGGCCCAGACAGTAAAGAATCTGCCTGTAACACAGGAGACCTGGGTTCAATCCCTGGGTTGGGAAGATCTCTTGGAGAAGGGAATGGCAACCCACTCCAGTATTATTGCCTGGAAAATGCCACGGACAGAGGTACAGTCCGGGGGGTCACAAAGAGTTGGACACGACTGAGTGACTAACACTTTCACTAGAGACTACAGTAAGTCCCCTGCACATGAACCTTCAAGTTGCAAACTTTCAAAGATGTGAACATACACGTACAATCACGTTAGTGCATGTGTCTGGTGTACATTGTCACATGTATGCATCTTCTGCACGTGGTTATGCTGTTATGTACTTTACTCTATACAGTACTGTATAGAGTACAGTAGTTGTTTGTTGTTGTTAAAGTTGCTGTGTCATGTCTGACTCTTTTCAACCCCATGGACTGTGACCCACCAGGCTCCTCTGTCCATGAGATTCTCCAAGCAGGAATACTGGAATGGGTTGCCATTTCCTTCTCCAGGGGAGCTTCCGGACCCAGGGATTGAACTCATGTCTCCTGCATTAGCAGACAGATTCTTTACCCCTAAGCCACCTGGGAAACCCAGAGTACAGTAGGACGGTATCTTTATTTCATGCCCAGACTCTGTGCCATCAATGTCAGGTATGAGTGAAATAGCAGCTTACCCTCTGACTGCAAGATATGGAAGCAACCTGAATGTCCACTGACAGATGAATGGATAAAGAAGAGGTGGCATTGTTTATACAACAGCCCCTGCTCTGTTGCCCTCACACCTCAAGCTGCTTTGGGCTCTTACCTTGCCTGTTGTTCTGTTTTCTGCCTCCCTGTCAAACTCCCGCGCCCCCTTCTTGCTGTGTTAGAATTCCGTTTGAACAGAGAGGAGAATCTGGAGAGGGGACCTTCTGGGACCAAAGAGCATCTTAGTGGAAAAAAGTGGTGACCACTGTTTTGACTGCTTAGAGATTTTTTTTTTCCTTTTGTGTCGTTCTTGACTCTGTTCTAGATGGTGTAGGTTCCAGAGAGGAAAAATGGTCACAGTGAGAATCCCTTAAAACTCTGGACTCAGGGACTTCCCTGGTCCAATGGTTAAGAACCTACCTTCCAGTGCAGAGGACACGGCACGGGTTCGATCTCCGGTTGAGGAACTAGGATCCCACATGCTGCGTGGTAACAAAGCCTGCGTACCCCATTGAAAGGTCCTGAGTGCTGCAACTAAGACCTACGTAGCCCCAAAAAGAAAACAGCAACAAAAACAAAACAAAAAACCCTCTGAGCACAAACCATGTCAGTCCACTGCTAGAACAGTGTATCTTAAACCGCAGGGGCCCTTGGAGAAGAGCCAGCCTTGCTTCTCAAGGGACAGGGTCTCTCCCCTGAGAGTTCCCCTTTTGTGAGCATACTGATTTCTGCCTCTGTCTCCCCATGAGGAATCCAGCCAGGGCTCCGACCATCTCTTAGCATTGTGTCCCTGAATCTGGACCTTCCACAGGTGCCTGGAACGATATTACCAGAACGATCATGTTAACTTCAGTACTGTCCCCCTCTGTTAGCTGCTGTTAACAGGTGGGCACCTTTATTGTCCTCATCCAGGTAAGGAATCTGAGACCCAGAGAGCTTAACAAGCACATCCAAGGTCAAGTACACGTCCTCATGTGTGACAGACAGGATCGCACCTCTTGCGTCTCACCCTCCTCACTGTGTTTTACAAGCCTTATCTCATCTGATAAGGGGATGCTTGTAATTACTCTTCACTCCAGATGGGCAAAGCTGGCTGGGAGGGAGGCAGGTGTCTGGCCCAGGTGGCCCAGGTGGACGATTTGAGCAGGCCCCGCACCCCTCTGAGCACCCCTGAGCTCCTGCCTCTGTGCTGATGAGACAAACGGATGAAACCCAGCCTCAACTCCGGCCTAATGAATCTCGTCGAGGCAGCTTGTTTGCATTTGTTAGTTAATTCGTTTTCCAGACAGAACCACAGACCAGTGTCCCCTCCTCCCTGCCAGTGTGCCCACCCCGGGGACCTGACGGCGGCCCCAGGCCACCTCGAGCCCCCCGGCCTGGCCGAGGCCAGAGAAGGGCCGGCAGCCAGGACGAGGGGCCTGTGTGAGGTGAGGACAGCTGCCTCCCCACCCTCGCGGCCGGTGGGGCACTCGGCTCCCTGGCTGGAACAGGCACATGAAATCCGAACTCTGGAGGGAAATTTACTGCACAATAAAGGAAGAATGGCCCGCTTTGGGGACAATTAAAGCCACATTACTGTGGAATTACAGAGGACGCCCAGGGAATTAGCCAAATCCAAAGCAGCCAGAAGCACCAAGGCCAAGAAACGTGGGGCGTTTACACATGGGTCTGTCCCCCCACTTGTACGAGGAACCTGTCTGGTTCCCAAACCCCCTAATTTTAAGGCAAGGGAAGACATCCAGAGACTTCACCTGAGAGAACTGTTGTCACTAAGCCACCCCAGCCAGCCCAGCCCCGCTTGTGCCTTAAATCATTCTCTTCTGGTTATAGTCAGTCAAGTCACCGGCGGAGGTCCGGGAGGCCGGGCCAAACCCCACAGTTTGCTGCTGGGAAAGCAGGATGATGCCAGGATTCTGAGCTGGAGCCAAGCAGGGTTCCATCCAGTCTCCTCTACAAGCCATGGAGGCTAAGCCTGGGGCCTCGGCGTCCTCATCTGGAAAATGGGCACAAGGTTGCCTTCCTGACCCGCTCGCTGTGAAACGTTGGGTGGATAAAGTATATAAGATTAAGGCCCTAGTCCTCCACCTTTTTTTATTCTGTGCTTTCCTTTAGTGAGATGAAGATAGATAAGTTATACATTCTGGGGCGTTTTGAAGATCAAGGAAGTTTGTGCTAGCTTTCTATTCATATCGCCAGTGAAGAGGAAGAGGCATAAAAAGATGGTTTCTAAAAAAAAAATTTATTGAAGTAGAGTTGTTCTATGTGTGTACATGAATGCTAAGTTGCTTCAGTTGTGTCTGACTCTTTTCGACCCTATGGACTGTGGCCCACCAGGCTTCTCTGTCCATGGGATTCTCCAGGCAAGAATACTGAAGTGAGTTGCTATGCCTCCTCCAGGGGATCTTCCTGACTCAGGGATTGAACCCGCATCTTATGTCTCCTGCATTGGCAGGCATGTTCTTTACCACTAGTACCACCTGGGAAGCCCATAGTTGATTTACAATGTTGTGTTAATTTCTGCTGTACAGCAAAGTGCCATATATATATATATACACACATGCAGTTTCATATTCTTTTCCATTATGATTTATCACAAGATATTGAATATAGTTCCCTGTGCTATACAGTAGGGCCTTGTTTATCCATCCTAAATATAATACTAGGTTGCATCTACGAATCCCAAATTCTCAGTCCTTCCCTCTCCCACCCCAATCCCCTTTGGCAACCACAAGTCTGTTCTCTATGTCTGCGAGTCTGTTTCTGTTTTGTAAATAAGCTCATTTGTGTCATATTTTAAATTCCACATATAAATGATATTATATGGTATTTGTTTTTCTCTGACTTCACTCAACTTGGTAATCTCTAGGTCCATCCATGTTGCTGCAAATGGCATGATTTCGTTCTTTTATTACGGCTGAGTATGGCAACCCACTCCAGTACTCTTGCTTGGAAAATCCCATGGATGGAGGAGCCTGGCGGGCTGAAGTCCATGGGGTCGCTAAGAGTCGTACACGACTGAGCGACTTCACTTTCACTTTTCACTTGCACGAATTGGAGAAGGAAATGGCAACCCACTCCAGTGTTCTTGCCTGGAGAATCCCAGGGACGGCGGAGCCTGGTGGGCTGCTGTCTATGGGGTTGCACAGAGTTGGACACGACTGAAGTGACTTAGTAGTAGTAGTAGTCATTTATGAGTGTGAGTGTTAGTCCATAAAGAAGGCTGAGCGCCAAAGAATTGATGCGTTTGAATTGTGGTGCTGAAGAAGACTCAAGAGAGTCTCTTGAACTGCAAGAAGATCAAACCAGTTGATCCTAAAGGAAATCCCTGAATATTCATTGGAAGGACTGTTGCCGAAGCTGAAGCTACAATATTTTGGGCCACCTGGTGCAAAGAGTCAACTTTGGGAAAAAATTGGAAAAAAGACCCTGTTGTTCAGAAGGACTGAAGGCAAAAGGAGAAGAGGGCAGCAGAGGATGAGATGGTTTGATAGCATCACTGAGGCAGTGGACATGATTTTGAGCAAACTCTGGGAGATAGTGAAGAACAGGAGAGCTTGGTGTGCTGCAGTCCATGGGGGCATAGATTGGACATGACTTAGTGACTGAACAACAATGAAGCATTCCATTGTATATGTGTACTGCATCTTCTTTATCCATTCATCTATTGATGGACATATAGGTTGCTTCCGTGTCTTCAGTTCAGTTCAGTCGTTCAGTCGTGTTTGACTCTTTGCGACCCCATGGACTGCAGCACACCAGGCCTCCCTGTCCATCATCAACTCCCGGAGTTTACTCAAACTCATGTCCATTGTGTCGGTGATGCCATCCAACCATCTCATCCACTGTCATCCCCTTCTCCTGCCTTCAATCTTTCCCAGCATCAGGGTCTTTTCCAACGAGTCAGTTCTTCAAATCAGGTGGCCAAAGTATTGGAGTTTCAGCTTCAGCATCAGCCCTTCCAATGAATATTCAGGACTGACTTCTTTAGGATGGACTGGTTGGATCTCCTTGCAGTCCACGGGACTCTCAAGAGTCTTCTCCAACACCACAGTTCAAAAGCATCAATTCTTCAGCACTCAGCTTTCTTTATAGTCCAACTCTCACATCCATACATGACTACTAGAAAAATCATAGCTTTGACTAGACCAATCTTTTTTGGCAAAGTAATAGCTCTGCTTTTTAATATGCTGTCTAGGTTGGTCATAGCTTTTCTTCCAAAGAGTAAACGTCTTTTAATTTCATGGCTGCAGTCACCATCTGCAGTGACTTTGGAGTGTCTTGGCTACTGTAAATAGTGCTGCTATGACCAAGGGGGTCAAATTAGAGTTTTCTCCAGATGTATGCCTAGGAGTGGAATTGCTGCATTATTTGGCAACTCAACTTTTAGTTTTTTGAGGAACCTCCATACCATTTTCCTTTGTGGCTGCACCAATTTGTGTTCCCACCAACAGTGTAGGAGGGTCCCTTTTTCAGAGAGATTGTTTCTGAAGTCACTGGTTGGGCAGCTTGGGCTGTGCATGGTTGGGGACCCTTCTGCAGGCCTCCACACCCTTGCACATGCATCCCTCACCTTCATGGCATGCCTTGAGGGTTGTGTTGCTTTACAGATGAGGAAGTGAGGGAGGATCCCACTTGGTGTAAGGTGCCAGGAAGGACTTCGCAATCTCCGCCTCCAGGGACTATAGAAAGAGTCAAGACTGTGGGTGTTTGGTGCTACCCTGGTGCATAGAGACTCACCTGTCACTGTCTAGTTACTGAAGTGTATCTCGATGGCCAGGTAGAAGACACTCCATCTTTTTCTTTTTCTTTTTTTAATATGTATTTGGCTGCATCGGGTCTTGTGGCACGTGGACTCGATAGCTGTGGCACACAGGCTCTGGAGCATGCAGGCTCAGTAGTTGTGGTGAGTGGGCTTAGCTGTTCCATGGCCTGTGGGATCTTAGTTCCCCGACCAAAGATTGAACCCTTGTCCCCTGCATTACATGATGGATTCTTAACCACGGGACCATCAGGGAAGTCCCCAACCTACCTTTGGGGTACTGACCTTAACTCTGGCCTCTTGCCCTCTGCTCCCCTATCCAAACCTCATCCTTCAGGCCACAACTGGGCATGGTGGCCTGTCTTCCTTTTCCTACAACCCTCAGGGGTTCCTCACCCCTTCTGGAATCGCTCTAGCACTGATGTTCCTGCCCGCTTGCAGGTGAGCCTCAAGGAGGGGACAGACTTTCATATTAACACTGTGGGACCTTGTCCTGAAGCCAGCAGCCAAAGAGCTCAGCCATCTCCTGCCCCCCGAAGCCTGCTGGTTAGTGGGCTAGAAACTCCGTGAGGTTTGGACACCCCTGGGGACCCTTAGCAGCCTTACCCTCTGGGTGCTGAGACAGAGCGGTGCAGCAGAATCTCTCAGCTTGTTTGTGAGCTAGGCATTTGGCCACACTATTGATCCTCAAAACAATTTGGAGGAGGAGAGCGAACGGGCTCATTCATCACAGGACCCTCTCTTTTCCTGTAAGGGCCAATCTCTCGTGGGATTCTGGCCTGGAGCTTTAGTACGACAGAGCCAGCAAGCCACTGGGATGGAATAATTTAGGAATAATCCAGGGGAGATGCTTAGAATGCCCAGCAACCAGAACTTCCTGGCACCAGCCATCACGGAGATGCCAGCTGCATACAGCTGCATTGGTGCATTTCTGCAGAAGATCAGTCTGTCCCAAAGCCTTTGAACCCCTGAAAAAGTGGCTGGTTTTTTAGCCAAGCCATCGCTGTCCTGCTGTTCCTGTGCTGATCTGAGAACCCTTTTATTTATTTCTTTTTCCTTTTGAACTTTTTATTTTGTCCTGGGGTATAGCCGATTAACAATGTTGTGATAGTTTCAGGTGAACAGCAAAGGGGCTCAACCACACATAAACACGTATCCATTCTCCCCCAAGCCCCCGCTCCCATCCAGGCTGCCACATGACATTGAGCAGAGTTCCATGTGCTATACCGTAGATCCTTGTTGGTTATCCAGTTTACATATAGAGATGTGTACATGCCCATCCCAAACTCCCTAACTAGCCCTTCCCGCTGGCAGCCATAAGTTTGTTCTCTAAGTCTGTGAGTCTCTTTCTGTTTTGTAAGTTCACCTGTATCATTTCTCTTTAGATTCCACATATAAGGGATGCCATAGGCTGTTTCTCCTTCTCTGTCTGACTTACTTTACTCAGTATGATACTAAGTCCGTCCATGTTGCTGCAGATTGGGTTGTTTCATTCTTTGTAATGCTGAGTGATATTCTCTCGTATATATGTCCCACATCTTCTTTATCCATTCCTCTGTTGATGGACATTTAGGGAGCTTCCATGTCTTGGCTGCAATGAACATTGGGGTGCATGTATCCTTTCAGATCATGTTTTTTCTTTTTTTCCAAATATATGCCCAGGAGTGGGAATGCAGGGTCATATGGTAGCTCTGTTTTTAGTTTTTAAGGATCCTCCATACTGTTCTCCATAGTGACTGTACCAGTTTACCAACACAGTGTCCAAGAGCCCTTTTAGAAGATGCTCAGCTGCTGAGCTGTCCTCTCTCTATGAGGGAGAGGTGGCCATGTCCCCAGGCCGTTTTCCTTAGCTATGGCTGATAACATGGGACCTCAGTCCAGAAGGACCATTTGGACTTATTTTCTGCAAGTTACTCCCCAAGGTTTGCCCACAGGGAAATTCTTCTGCTGTCTCCTTCTCACTCAGGGTCATTTACAGGCTGGAGGACTTCTCAGGACACCCCTTCCACTAAATCATGTACAAGAAGGTTTATGACTCCAGCTAGAGCCTCAAACGGAAGGATCTTCCAGCCCAGCGGTGGAACTGTGTCTCCTCTTAGGCTCCTTGAATAGGAAGGGACTTTATCTGGTTCACCCTCCCTCTCAGAGCCAGAATCTCCTCTACTGTGCCCATCTTCTTGAATGCCTCCAGAACGGCAAGATCACTCTCCTGGGGGTGGCCCATTCCAGGTCGGCTGGAATCAGCTGTTCCCAGTCATTCTGTCTATCCTATGGTAGGCCACCCACATTCTTCAGTGAGCTAGTATTTAAAGTGTTTAATTGTGATGGCATTCACACTTGACCAATACATCTAAATAAACTATACCAACTGGTTTGATTGAAATAACTGGATTCAGGTTTGGGGTTCAGGGTTTAATCAGTCCTGAGTTTAATCATGTCCTGATGAAAATGACCTTTTTTTAGATAAAGAATTTTGATCATTCTGATCATAACTGCCTTCCTCCTCCTGTTTTTTCCTGGACGGTGGTGAGATTCCATGGGGGCTGTTTGCATGTGATACTGGGGCATGCTGGGAACCACCAGGTCCCTGGAGAGCCTGGTGGAGACAAAGCAGTGGCTGTCTGTTCAGCATTGGTGGTGGTGTCCATCAAAAACACTTTTTGGGTCATCATGAGATGGGCTGGGACCTGGAACCCTTTGCTGCAGTGCTTGCACCTGGACAGATGTCTCTTCCAGCAACAAAATACAAAGAAATCATAAGGGACTAAAAATAACTGAATGTATGTGCAATTGGTGCAGATTATGGACAGGAAGATACAAAAAGGCCAAAAGAACCCAACGGCCACTTCTGAGGCAACTTCTGAAAAGCTGGAAGCAAAAGCAGGGCACTGAACATGCCCCCTTCATATCCACCAAAGGGGCTCTAGCCTGATCCTTGGACCCACCCTACCCTCACCCCATATAAGGAACAAGCTCCCCACAAAGAGTGAACAAGAGCACTAGTTACTTGTTTTCAGCCCCTGTGTTGCAGCTCCAGTCCCAGTAAATCCCTGGGTGAATTTCTTGTCTGGCCTCTTTATCAATTTCTATTGATTAGGGAGTCCCAGAAACCCAGTTGGTAGCAATCCAGTGGGCAGCGTCTTTCCCTTCTCTTACTTCTCCTCATGGTCTCAGGCTGGGGATTTCTGTTCTCATGGAGCCGATGCAGAAAAGGAAGTGATTAGGGCAGGACAGGCTGGCACAGACCACACAGGAACTGGAGAATCAGACAACCCTTGAAGTTCAGAAAAGCCCGAACGCCCCCCCACCCCGATCCTGACGAATTGGGGGACCCTCTTAACCTCTTTGGGGGTTTTCAGGTGCTGAGAAGATCAGAGCCACCTTTGATAAAAGCTTGTCGTGCCAGATCATGTCTTGGGCAAAGCACAAGTTTGATGGGGGATCCGGAGGGTGACAGAGATAGGACCACCCTGCAGTACTTGGCATAGACCTTCACTCAAAAGGGCTTGTTGAAATTCCAATTGAACTGGGCGTCCTGTGTTTTTATTTGTGAAGTCTGGCAACCCTAGTTGGACAGCACATTAGGAAACCAGAAGGCATGTTGATGTTGACCAGGAGAGGGTCTGTGGGGACCCCGGCTTCAGCCTGGCCCCGTCCATGAGCCGGAACCTCTGTGCCTTGGGCTCTCGTGGTCCTGCGTGCGGGGTCGCATCCCCTGGAGCAGTGTAGGGTGCAGCCAAGGCTGGTCTCCAGGCTTCCAGCCCACGTCAAAGTTATCTGCAGAGCCGAATTCAATTAACTGGTCCAGCAGAGAAGCACAGGATCATGGCACCGTGGGGGAAGGTATCCGGGGAATTGCATGTCGCATGTTTTCCTGCCTGGTGTCAGGGGAACAGAATCGGCTGCAAGTCATTAAAGCGCCTCACGGCCAGCCTCTCCCACTGCCGCTGGAGACTGCCGCCTGGCATGTGCCAGACTCGGCTACGGGACCCGTTACAGATGGGAAATGACTCCGGGGTGGGGGGAGCCAGGGGCCAGACTTGGCCAACTGGCAAATCAGCCCTCCTGTGTCTGTTAATAAAGCCTGGGGACCGTGCGCGCCACCTCTGGGGAGCGCAGGCTGGAAGGCAGCCCCCCGCTGCTAGACAAGGCATCTGGGCAGGGTGGAGAGGCTGGGAGGAAACAGCATCTCACGGGGAGCGGAGCTTGGGGGGTGGGGGCAGTTTTGCTTAGACAATCTCTTTGCCTTTGAAAACTCTCGGCCTTGGGAAATGAATTCCAGCAACCACGGGGTTTATCGAGCTTCTTCCTGCCCACGGCTGTGCCACCTCACTGTGCTGGAGGTCTGGAAAGAGCTCCCTAACGAGTTCCAGGTCCTTGGCAAGGTCTCTCTGCCCGTCAGGGCCTCGTTTTCTCTCCTTTCTTCTGTGACAAGAGGGTAAACTAGAAAAACTTGGAAGCCCCCAGCAGCCCGAGATGCTGTTTTTGCCCTCAGAGGATGACGTGCCATTTTCCTATTGGGAGTGACTGAGGGTGGGCGGGGGTGTTCACACAGGGTGGGCCCTGTTATAAGCGAGAAGCAAGACTCCTAGGCTCCCGACTTCTCTTTTGAAACTAAGACCCTTGAGGGCAGAGGAGTTGGCATCTTGTAGTCAGTGGGTGGCCGAGGAAGGTTCCAGGACAGGGTAGTGACAAGGTGAGAGGAGGGTTGGAAGAGGGAATCGGGGTGGGGGGGCCCGACCAGAGTTGGGAAGAACACACAGTGGCCTGGGGCTGAGGTCCTCGAGGGAGGGACCTGGGTGGGGCCCTGGGAAGCGAGGGTGTGAGGAACTGAGCTGCAGACAAAGAACTGAGACGGCTCCTCGGGGCTCACCGAAGCCTCCCCGGCATTTCCGAGAGGATGTTTGTGCGGCAGGAGCCCTGAGTTATTCCTCGGCAGCAAAAAAAAAAAAGCCTGGGAGACGTTAGGAAGGATCGTTTCAAAGCCTTCGGGGGAGGCGCAGCAGCCAAAAAAGGGCAAGGGAAAGAAAAAGCTCCAATGTTTACAGAGAAAAAAAAAGTCAGTGGAAAAAGTGACGGGGAGGTCAAGCCCATTCGAGGGATGGTTCTGTGCGGTCCCCTGGGGAGGAGTCGGTCGCCCCCACAGACCCCGGGGGAGAAAGCCACTTGGTCTCTCACCCTGCGACCCCGCATCCCGCCACCATGGCCCCAGCCCAACCCTCGAAAGGCCCCCTCCGGTCCACTTGCCGTCTGCCTGTGCGCGGGAATCGCGTTAATCCACTATCTCCCTGCCCGAATGGAGTTCACATTTCTGCTTGCAGATCTCAGATGTCTGCACCACCCCCCCATGCCCCACCCCAGGCCCTGCTTCAGAAGCTCAGGAGGGTCTGGCTGGGTGGGGGTGAGAGCTCCCAGCAGCTCTTTTGTCCGCTGTCTTGACAAAGGGGCCCGGCCTTTCCCAAGCCCCACAGGTGTGAAGAGCTTGTTACCCTGGTGTTTGTTCAGCCCTATTAGTGGCCTGAAGGACTGTTGACAGAGGGCCCCTTTGTGTGCAGACGCGGCTAAAGCTCTCTAAGCCCTTGACAAACACAGGCCACTTCTCTCCCGGGACTTTATCAGGAACCATCTAAAGCCAGGGACTCCAGCCTCCTGGATGGGACACTGGGGACTGGATTTTGAAAGCATTTTCTAGTTTTTTTTTTTTTTTTTCCTTTTCTTTTTTCTTACACCTTGATCCGCCTCTTGTCCGTTCTGTTTCTGATATCAGAGATAAAGCACAGGTCTGGGGTCAGAGATTTTGTTTTCAAGTTGGAGCTTAAAAAAAAAGAAAAGCTTTGTGGCTTGGCAGGCTTCTGTCTCCTAAGAGAAGGTGTCAAAGAGATTTCCAGAAAGCTTGGTGGACTCCCTGCTGTGAGAACTCAGCTTCAAGGGGGTTCTCGGGCCCCCCACCCAGGAAAGTTCCTCACTGCTGACAGCCCTCTTGGAAATCCTTTCACCAAGATTCCTGCATCAACTCGCCACCTAAAGACCTTCTCCCTCAGAATGGTTTTCTCTGCCCAGAGCCCTGGAGAGTCTGCCCTTATGGAGCAGGTGGTTACCAGTCTTGTCGACTACTCCCCTTCTGAGGCTGCTCCCGTGCTGAACGCCCCATCATCTCCACAAGATCAAGGTCACGGTCTGCAGGAGCCCCCTCAGAGCCATGGTACCATTGTGCCCCATCTCTGACCTTCCTGCAGGCTGAAAATGGTCTTCCTGCCACCTGACCCACTCAGTCCCTCCCTTGTGGCTTGTTTGCAGCTGGAGCACACTCTTCCTGAACTCCCAGAAGCGTCCCTGCCAGGTAGAACCTGCCCCTTAACCTCTAGGAGTTTTGGTGTCCCGCAGCCATAGACTTTCAGGGCTGGGAAAGAACTCGGAGATCATCAGACCCAATGTCCTCATCTTCCCAATGAGAACACAGAGGCTCAGAGAGGCCAGGGGGCTTTCCAATGATGGACACCTGGGTGAGCCGCAGAGCCAGGACTCTTCCAAATCAGCTCTAGTTCTCTTCCCTCTCGTCCTTGCAGCCTTGTGATGTTGTATTAGTTGTGTGCCATTTTGAGTTTACTTAATCATAATGGCTCAGTGGTAAAGAGTTCACCTGCCACTGTAGGAGATGCGGGTTCGATCCCTGGGCTGGGAAGATCCCTTGGAGGAGGAAATGGCAACCCACTGCAGTATTCTTGCCTGGAGAATTCCATGGACAGAGGACCCTGGTGGGCTATAGTCCATGGGGTCTCAAAGAGTCGGACACGACTTAGTGGCTAAACAACAATAACAACAGCAACAATCATAACTCCACTCAAGTGTGAGGTTCTAGGTCCTGTCTTTGCCTTCACAAATCTTTTTTTGCCTCTGCATGTTCTGAACCAGTGGTCCTCACGGTGTGGCCCTGGGATGGGCAGCGTCAGCATCACCTGGGGTGGTGTTAGCAGCACAGGTGGTCATGCCCCACCTGCAGCCTACTGAACAACAAGTCCTGGGTGTGGGGTTCAGCTGCCTGTTTTGGCAGGCACTCTTGGTGATTCTGCGCACTCATCTATGCACTCATGTTTGAGAACCGTCCCACGTTGTGTTCTTGGCAGCGGTTTAGTGGCTCCTTGAATTGAAAAGCAAACTTCAAGAGAAGGAAGGAGAACCATACATAGTCTTGAACAAGCAAAGTGTAGCAGGATCAATCCCGTTCCAGGTTTGCTTCCCAACTCAGAGGCTGGCATATCTAAGGGGCTTGTTAATATTTATTGAATGAAGAGATGGATAAGCCCTCGTGCAGAAGTGTGCAGTGTCCGGTGGGGGGTGTCATTGGTGGTCCTGTCTCATGTCTTTAGGTGTCACATCTTCTTTCTGGGAACCCCCTGGAGCCCCGTGGATCAATCCTTAGCTCAGCTGGGCACTGTCACACCCAGCCTGGACTGTTGGCTTTTCTTCCGGACAAGTGAGTTGTCCAGTCCTCCTGGCTGTGTCTAGGTGGTGCGTTCAACAGTAGTTCAGATTGAAGCTGACACTTGGACACAATGCAACGCACTCTGCAAATGACTGCAAGCCCTCGAGCCTTGGCTGGAACCAAATGGCTCCCATGAGATGCTTCTAGTCTCTTAGCAGCTGCACAGCCTCTTTGGCTCACCCCAGTTGGGCACCACGGTGTCTCACTGGCAGCTGATGTCCAGGTGACAAGCTTTAAGCCCTGCATTCAGGAGGAAGGGGTAGTCCTCAGTAGTGAGCTGACAGCAGCATTGACCAGACTTTTTCATATACCAGATATCCCCGAAGACTCTGCGAGGGTAGGGACCACATTTGTCCTGCCCACTGTGCTATCCCAGCCCCTTGCCTGGAGCTTGGAACGTAGTAGGTGCCCAGGAAATAGCAACTGAATGAGTAAATAAACCACCCATGAGCTACCAGATTTGCCATTAGTAAAAACGAAACCTACAGTCTGGAGTTTGCAAATTGAAGTATGCCAGTGATCATTTCTCTTATGCCCAGCTCACCGTAGACACGAAGGGGTGGGGGCCCCAGAAATGCTTGGGTAGGTTCTGCCTCAGCCCCTGTCCAGGACGAAGCCCTTGGAGAGCCCAGCTAATTTTCCCCGGATGCTGGTGGGAGCCAGGTGTGTGGGGAGCCATGACAGCTCAGCCTGGTCATCTCGGGAGGAGCTGGAACTGGGCTCCAAGAAGCCACCCCTGGGGGCAGAATACTTAACATTTATAAACAAGGGTCAAACAATTTCTAAATAAACAGTATACCAAGTAGAGTAGCAAAAGACTAAATAAAAGGAAATACAAACTACCCCAAATTCTTAAAAAATAACTCTCAAATATTTTTGTTATTCTGAACCAGTCGTTTCAGGAGTTTCTTCTGAAAGCAGTCCTCCCCCCAAGGCTCTATCGCAGACGCCACCTTTTCCTCCTCGTGGGCTCTCTCTCCAGGGTGGCTTCTATTCCTACTGATTTCTTTTCAATTTAGTTCTAATTCCACTAACCTTCGCTGACCAGTAGCAGCAGCAGCAGCAGCGCCCAGGGTGGGGGCGTGGGGGTGACTGTTAGAAATGCAGACTTCTGGGCCCCTTCCGGCCCTTCTGAATCAGAATCTGCATTTGAACAGGTTTCCCAGGGGGTTCCATCTGCAGCCATGGCAAGAACACTTGTCTCTCCTCTGATTTTTTTTTTCAGGCCCTGCTGTCTCTGTCTGGTCCCAGCAGAAGGGCCTCCCTGAGCCTCAGTACCCCCAGCTCTAGCATGCATACTCAGTTGTGTCTGACTCTCTGTGACCCTTTCGATTGCAGCTCGTCAGGCTCCTCTGTCCGTGGGATTCTCCAGGCAAGAATACTGGAGTGGGTTGCCATTTCCTCCTCCAGGGGATCTTCCCAACCCAGGGATTGAACCTGCATCTCCTGCAGTGGCAGGTGGATTCTTTACCACTGAGCCAGCCTTGAAGCTCCTATCCTCTAGGCACAGTTGGAAATTCCAGGTCTATGGTGTAGTTACCAGACCGGCTAGCTTTCTTCAGAGAGAGAAGCGCCCTGAGGGCAGATCTCTGTCTTGTCTGCTCATACCACAATCTGGTCCTTTTAAAGGCTTCAGTTGGCATTTGTTGAAGGAAAAAACGGCTGTCGCTCCCTGGGCAGCCTTTGAAGCTGCAGATTTTGCTGTTAGAGGCAGCAGCCAAGGATGTAAAGCTTCCCCTACCCTTGGGCTGAGGGATTCACCATCTCTCTAACCCAGGCTTTCTCACACTTGGCAGTATTAGCATTTGGGGTGGGATGACTTGGCTGTGTCTGCTCTGTGCTGGGTAGGACTTTCATGTCTGTCCTCAAGATGCTGATAGCTCCTTTGGCAGTTGTGACATCCAAAAATGTCTGTAGAAACGTTGTCTGACGTCTGCCGGAGGACAGAATGGCCCGTGGTTGAGAACCACTGCTCTAATCCCCCACCTGGAATGTTCTGGACATTTCATGTGTCATTGAGTAGGTCTTGTGGGCCTCACCTGGCAGCCGCAGACCAAATTAGCAAAGGAACTGGTGATGGAGGCAGCCCCCACGCCCCCTTCAACCCTGTAAGTGCCTGTTGTGTCCCCACCTGCCCCGGTAGCCTGGACATGTGGAAATGCATCCATTTCATTAAGTTGTTGAAATCTTGACATCAAGTTGCTTAAAAGTGTCAGGCTCTCAGCTGAGCTGGAGAGACACCTGAGATGTTCGAATTTGAAGCAGGTGACTTAAGCAACAGGTCTAAAATGATAAGTAACATTGAAATCTTTAATCAGAAAGATGCTAGCCAGCGAAAGTGGTGACTGCCCTTTGCTCCATTTTTGCTCATGGAATGGTCCACTGATGGAGGGACACCTGGATCAGACAGCTGGGGGCCTGGTCTCACTAGTAATGAGCGAGGGGTCTCATGGCAGGTCTGAGAGCTGCGCTTCCATGGGCACTCAGGCGGCCCAGGGTTGGGGACTGTTTCCTGCATACAAAGCCCCCAGCCTGAGGGTGGAGCGCACAGGGGCCGGTTATTTGGGGCAGTTCAATTGCAGATACGTGAGTCCAGAGTGCCCGGCTGTGCTGCCAGACTAACCTGGGCAACTTTTCTCAGAAGTACTGACCTGGAAGGCAGGGAAGAATGTTAGGATGGATCCTGTGTGTGGGGAGGGTGGGGAGAACCCTGCGCTCAGAACTCCGAGGGGGCCCATCGAACAAGGCCCACCCTGTTCCACAAGCGCCCCTGAGCCACATGGTGTTCAGGGGAGCCAGGACCCGAGTCTCTGAGAGATAGGGCCAGGATCCAGCTTAGCAACGTGTGCTGGGTTCCCCCAGGGCCTGGGAGAGCCCTGGGGGGACTGGGGTTAGCACATCGCGCCTTTCAGGAGAGGGCCAGCTCCTGTGACTGGTAAAACCAACAAACCAACAGGTTTATTATCAAACCAGCAGGTTTATTATCAAACCAGCAGGTGCGGATTCAGTCCCCATGGTGTGTAAGGTCTTACTAGGCCTTCCTTGGGGTCCTGGGAGGAGTCCAGGGCATCCTAATGCGGATTCTTCTCCTTGGAGCACTGCAGGCCACTTGATCAGACAGGAGCTAAATCAATGAGTTAAAGCAGCAGGACAAGTTTAAAGGAGTTCAAAGCCACAAGAAATATCACAAATGCCACAAGGCTATGCCTTGGTGGAAGGTGTCAGTCCCCCACCTATCCGATATTTCTACCTATCTACCTACCTAATCTGTCTACTCATCCACCCACCCATCCATATATCCACCCACCTACCCATCTACCCATACATTCATCCATTCATCCACCCATCATCCATCCATCCACCTAACCACCCAGCCACCAGCCCATCCATCATCCATGTGTCCATCTACTCAGCCACCCACTCATCCATCCATCCACCCACCCATCCATCCATCCATCCGTCCACCCATCCATCCATCCGTCCATCCATCCATTCATCCATCTGTCTTCCCTCTTGCTTTCTTATTTTTGCTCTTTCTGTCATTTGTACAATGAAAGCATATCGAGGTCTGCTCTGAGCTGGAAGATATAAGGGTGAACACTGTCCCCATCCTCCAGGAACCAACCCCACTGAGGGGAGCATTTGTCCCACTTTATGTAAGAGCTTGCTTGTCTACCCCATCCATCCATGATACCAGGAGCCCCTCAGGGCCCGTGACACTGGACCTGGCACAAAGCTAGAGCACCTACCTGTGTGTTGATTGAACCACCTGGAGGTGGTGAGGGGTTGGACAGTCCAGGTTGGTGGGAGAAGTTCATAGAAGCTTAAGGAGTGGTGGTGACAGGTGTGTGTGAAGAGGCTTAGAGGACCTTTTGATGGGAGAGGAAAATGGGACCTCGTCTCCTGGGCCCCTTTCCCTGCTGGGTGGTGGGTGAGGAGCTCACTTCCTCCTTCCTGATGTCCCTATGTCATGCCCCTGGGTCTGAAATGCAGCTGTCTGTGAAGTGTCCTTGGCGATCTCCATGCAATAGGTGAAGGAGGGCATGGTGCTTAGGGTGCAGGCCAGACCAGCTCCCTTGGGTGGCCAGGGGACCCCCTGGACAGGGTACAGTGGTGCTCCTCTAAGCTGTGCTGCCCTCTGCCCTCCCTGGTCTCCCTGGCTGACCTCTCCGTCCTCACAAACCTCCCCTTTCCTTCCCGCCTTGAAATCTGATAACAGAACTAATACCCAATATTTTTGCCTCCAAGGAGGCAGGAGATAAACAGGAAGGCGTGAGGGATTAAGGTGTCTTTCCAAGGAAGGGGCAAGGGACAGGCTGGGAGCCGGGTGATGTCCCTGTGTGCAGCCGAGGGCTCCAGATGTGAGCTGCTTGGCCCGACGCATTTTTCCGTTTGTGCAGAGAAAATAAAACAAAGAGAAAAGAAAACAAGCCATAAAATGCTTTGCAGAAGCCTGAGCATGGGCAATGGTCACTGATGTCCCCTGACAGCTCCAGGAGGAGGGCGGGGTGTGGGGGGAGCCCTGCCTTTTGATGTTCAGTCCCTGAGCTTTCTTTTGTGTGACCAGTTGTTTGAGAAGAGCTTCGGTTGGTAGAATGTGCGTGGAACATAGAAGAGCAATACCAGCCAGAGGTTTTTCTTGGAGTGGGGAAGCGGGGTGCCGAGCTCCCTCGAGCTCCCAGGAGGGCACGGGGGACAGCTGGGCTGACTTTGCAGATGTAAATACCAGCTTAGCATCTGCCTCCGAGATGGACCAGAAGATGCTACTCCTGAGGCCTTTCTCCTAGCCCAGAGGCCTGAGGAAGTCTCACCCGGGAGATCCTTCCAGGTCCCTGTGCCAGGCCCTGTGACTTCTGTCCTAGTAGAAAAGATCTGGATTCTGACCCTTGGTCTAGGATGAGCTGTTCCGTCCAGGGACCTGGATCCTTTCCTCTGGGGCAATTGGCCAGGAGCCGAGAGACCTGGGTTCTAGTCCTGGGCCCTCATTTCCTGGCTCGGTGGTCCTAGGCTGGTAATTCACTTAACTCCTCGGAGCAGCACCCTCTCCCCAAGTCTGGCTGAGTGAGTCCCCAGTGACAGTGAACTTGCATCCTTCCCTGTGCTCAGGGGCAGGGTGTGGCTGAAGAGGTTTCTTTGTACCTAGTTGAACTCAGCCCCAAGGGCTGGAGGTGATGAGGGAATACTTGTAAAGCTCTTGGGAGTCATTCTTTGGCCTAATCTGGCTTCTGGATGCTTCTTCCAGACTTCAGACTTAAGCTGAGGTCTTTTCTCTTGTATCACACACAACACATCCTCTAAAGCCCTCATCCATCTCTACTTGTAAATAGTGTGTCATTTGGAGAGTGACTCTAGGAAGAATATTTAAAGAAGTTTATCATAACATCAGAGAGAAAAGTGAAAGAGGCAATATTTTTTAAATCACCAAAGTAGTATGTGAATAAGAAAAGGATAAAAATATTTGCAGCTGGTATATAAAACATACAAATACAGTAGATGTCATCAGAAAAAAAACCCCACCTTATTTGAAAACTGGGCAAATGACATGAACAGGCAATGCATACACAAAAAAAGAAATATAAATAGAAAAACAAACACATGGAGAAATGTCCAACCTCACTGGTCATCATAGACATATAAATTAAAATTGTGTGCATGTGTGTTTTCCAGATGAATTGGCAAAGGTTAAAAAAAATAAGGAATGCTGATACCAAATGCATATTGTTTTTCTTTTCAACAGTATGGAGAAATAGGAAGTAGGAGCTTTCACATCTTGCTAGTGGGAGAGTAAACCAGGACAGCCTTTCTTGAAGGCAATTTGGCATTTGGGATCCCAAGTTAAAAACACCAAAGTTTAACGTAGCAATTCTGCCCTGAGAAATTTACTGTATGACAGTCATCAGAGCAGAGTACACATATGCGTGTTCAAAGGTGGTTACCACTGTATTGTTTATAATAGTGAAAAACTGGAAATAACTGCCCAACCAGGGAAGGCTCTGTTTTATTTTCAATTTTTGGCCACACCAAAAATGTGGGTGGGATCTTCCCCAACAAAGGGTTGAACCCACCCCCCCTGCATTGGAAGGCAGAGTCTTAACCACTGGACCACCAGGGAAGTCACAAGGCCCAGCTTTTCACTGCATCAACTTCTGTTTCCAAGGAGCCCATTTCATGTATTCCGACAGTGGAGGACTTTCAAAATTATGAAGGACGTTATCTGACATTAAAAAATATTCATCATCCTGCGAAAACAGGCTGGGAAGCGAGAAGTACATGGATGATCCATGTCTGTCAGAAAGAAGAGCTCCACAGCTGAGTAAATGTTAATTAAAGCCTGCAGGGAAAGACCCGATATTAACAGCAGTTGGTGGAAATTTGAGTGCATTTTTTTTTTTTTAACCTTTCTGCTTTTGTTTTTCAAGTGTCTGGTATTAAACATATGTTTAACAATTACATAAAAGGTGATTTAAGACTTCCCTGGTGGTCCAGTGGTTAAGACTCTGCTCCCAATGCAAGGGGCATGGGTTCAATCCCTGATCAGGGGACTACACCACATGCCACGTGGTGTGATCAGGGGGGAAAAAATGCTGTTTAAAACAAGCTTAGCACAAAAGCAAAGGCAAGTCGCGTTGTAGAGTGTGCAGGATTAGGCCATATATAAGCTAGAGATACCCCTGAGTTAGAAGCCTAAAGAAGGAACAGGTAACAGTGTCACAGGGAAACATGAGGAAGGCTGAGTGGGGGGGCCCTGCTGGGTGCCTGGGGAGCTCAGAACCATCATGTGTAAGCCAGGCTGGTGGAAGGTGAAGATGGGCCTGGAAGTGACATTGAAACCAAGAAAGGACGGATGGAAGGAGGCGAGCAGATGAGAAAGGGGCTTGAGAGCAGAGAGTCCTAGGAGGGAAGGAGCAGCACAAGCCTGTCCCTACAGAGGGGACAGGTGAGGGGTCCTCACATGCGGCCTGCTCCAGAAACTGAAAGAGTTTGATACAGCTGAAGCCTAAGAGGAGGGGGGCTGAGCAGAGCTACAGTGGGAGAGAGGAACCGGACCAGTTTATACAGAGCCCTGGAGGCAGTGTTAAATGGTTTTGATTTTATTCAGCGGGGAGCCAATGAAAAATTTTAAGTAGGTGCTGGACATCCTCAGACAGGGGCTCAGAACTCCTGCTCCGGGTACAGTGTTGGGAGCCTGGAGGACTCAGTGGGGTGGGGGTTGGGGGGGGTGCTGTCTGAAGTCTGATGGATGGAGAGCAGTGAATGGATCTGGGGAGGCGCCTCTGGGTCCACACTGAGACCTCAAAGTGGAAGCCGGAAATGTGGATTTAGAGGTCAGGAGCACAGAGGCGGTCACTGCTATGAGGGGTGAACCAGGCAGACCCAGGAGAGCATCAGAGCAGAGGGAAAAAGTCCACAGGAGCACTAGTGTGGGGAACAGGCAGAGGGAAGCAGGATTAGGCAGGATTGTGAAGGCCAGGGGCAGGATGCTGAAGGCCTGTCCAGGGGACCCTGCTGCCAGGAGCATGGCCACCACACCGTGGGAGGAAGTTCTGCAAGTTGATGGCAGGAGGAGGTGGGGAAAAGGAGAGTCCAGGCCAGTGTCTGGAGCTCAAGGACGTGAGCAGTATGCACAGGTAGAAGTGATGCTCAGAAGCGGTACATGCATCTGCTTGGGCTGCGGTGATAAAATGCCTCCCACTGGGGCGCTTAAACCAACACACGTGTACTTCTCATAATTTGGAGGCTGGAGTCAAGGTCAAAGTGTGGGCAGGTCTGGTTTCTCCTGAGACCTCTCTCCTTGACTTGCACCCCTGCCACCTCTCTGTGTGTGCAGACTTCCTCTCTATAAAAAGAGGACACCAGTGGTTGGACTAGGGCCCACCCTAGTGTCGTCATTAAAATGAGATAGGGCCCCATCTCTAGGATAGGTCCTCTGTCTGCCACTGAAGTGAAAGTCGCTCATTGGTGTCTAACTATACTGTCCATGGGATTCTTCAGGTCAGAATACTGTAGTGGGTAGCCTTTCCATTCTCGAGGGGATTTTCCCAACCTAGGGATCGAATCCAGGTCTCCCGCATTGCGGGCGGATTCCTTTTTACCAGCTGAACAGAGACATTACTTTGTCAACAAAGGTCCGTCTAGTCAAGGCTATGGTTTTTCCAGTGGTCATGTATGGATGTGAGAGTTGGACTATAAAGAAAGCTGAGCGCCGAAAAATTGATACTTTTGAACTGTGGTGTTGGAGAAGACTCTTGAGAGTCCCTTGGACTGCAAGGAGATCCAACCAGTCCATCCTAAAGGAGATCAGTCCTGAGTGCTCATTGGAAGGACTGATGTTGAAGCTGAAACTTCAGTACTTTGGCCACCTGATGTGAAGAGCTGACTCATTGGAAAAGACCCTGATGCTGGGAAATATTGAGGGCAGGAGGAGAAGGGGACGACAGAGGATGAGATGGTTGGATGGCATGACCAACTCAATGGACATGGGTTTGGGTGGACTTCGGGAGTTGGTGATGGACAGGGAGGCCTGGCATGCTCCGGTTCATGGGGTCGCAAAGAGTCGGACACGACTGAACTGAACTGAGCCACCAGGGAAGCCCAAGAATACTGGAGTGGGTAGCCTATCCCCTCTCCAACGGATCTTCCCAACCCAGGAATCAAACTGGGGTCTCCTGCATTGCAGGCGGATTCTTTACCAACTTAGCTATCATGGAAGCCCTCTGTCTGCCAGGATGTCTCCAAATACAAGTTACATTTGGAGATTCTGGGGTTAGGGCTTCAGCATATGAATGGGGGGTGGGGGAGGGGCACAATTCAGCCCAGAGCAAGCAGGATTTGGGCACAAGAAGGATGCCAGCCGCACCTCCCAACTCTGACTGGGGATAGAGGGTGGGGGTGGGGATCCTTTGCAGGAATTGAACCATCTCCATGGGGAGGGAAGCAGGTGCCTGGCGATGGGTCAGGCACAGTCAGGTGGTCCGTAGGGGCTGATGGGTGCAAACAGGGGAGCCTAGGAAAAGCTCCCAGAGGAAGGGCTGACTTGAGGTCGGGCCGTGGAGGAGGCGGAACTGGAGGGGATGTCCAGGGTCTCCCGTGGCCCCCTCCTGACCCGTGTCCCTGCCTCCTGCAGCCTGTAACTGCAACCTGCACGCCCGGCGGTGCCGCTTCAACATGGAGCTTTACAAGCTGTCGGGGCGCAAGAGCGGGGGCGTCTGCCTTAACTGTCGCCACAACACGGCCGGCCGCCACTGCCACTACTGCAAGGAGGGCTACTACCGTGACCTGGGCAAGCCCATCACCCACCGCAAGGCCTGCAAAGGTAGGTGGGGCGGGCCCGGGCACCACCTCTATCTCCCTATATCTATCTATCTATCTATCTATCTATCTATCTATCTATCTATCTATCTATCTATATCTGTCTCTCTGTCTCTCCCTCTATCTCTTTTATTCTCATCCCCACGCTGAGATCATTGCATGCATGCATGCCTTCTGGAGGTGTAAGCCTGAACAAAGGGGCGGTGGAGACACGACTCCGAGAGAAGAAAGGGGGATGGTGATCCCCGCGAGGGTGCAGGGCTCCCGGGCCCCGCCCCACCCCCTCTGTCCGCACAGGTGTGCCGCATACCGCAGGGCGGGGGTCATGTTCAGCCGGCTTACACTCGGCACAAAGGACTCTCTTTCACTAAAACCTCGCAGATGCATTTCTTTGGAGGTGTGCGCCCACCCCCGCCTCCTCCAGCCCCCAACACTCACACAGATGCGCACCTTCACAGATGTCGGCAACTTGGGGAGGGGGAAAGTAGGGTGAGAGGCAGGGGCTCAGAAGGAGCATTTAATCCACCTGCAAATAGTTTCACTTCTCAGGACAAAAAATTAAAGGGAGACGGGGGTCTCTATTTTCGTTCACTGAAGCAAGCGATAATGTTTTAACTTTCTGCTGTTTGTTTTCTCCCACTAACAAAAATGAAGCCATGATTAGATGACTCCAAGGAGCTGATGAAATGCCAGGGAATTTAGTGACAATGGGGGAGGGGAGAAGTGCTCCCCTCCTCCTCTCCACCGCCCCACATGCATTTGATTTTGGGAATTCCAGGAACCAAGGCTCTCTGGGTCCAAAACTTGGGGCCTAGAGACACTGCTTGCCGAGAGCCTGACTTCCCGGGAAGATATTCATCTCTGAGGGCTCTTGGGCCACAAGCCAGTGTGGCTGAGGTCCTCACATGGGCCTGTAATGACCCTGGGGCAGGAGAGACCCAAGCCAACCTAGGCCTGGATGAGCAGCTGCAGCAGAGAAGTCCTTCTATGGCTACTGCTTAGCCCTGGATGAAGCCAGAGTATCATCTTCTTAACAGGAAATCCACCAGATGTTGGGCACTTGTGTGCAGGACCGATTACATAATTTGTGGGCCCTGGTGCAAAATGAAAATATGGGACTTCTTCTTGTTCAGGAATTGCTAAGAATTTCAAAATGGCAAGCAGAGTTTCAACCTAGCTTGTGCCCATCTGAGTGTGGGGCCCATGCAGCCTGCCCTGCTGGTGCAGAAAGCTTTTCTCTAAAAACAGGTTCCCAGTCTGTCTTCTCCCAGAGAAATCCCTGAGATTCCAAATGAGCAGAGATGAACAGGGTAGTTTCCCTCACACAAAGTCTCTCTCCAGTTCTGTGGACCTAAGGCTGCCTCTGGTGGTTGCTGAGAGAAATTTAAGCATTAAGGTAGCTGGGCTGTTTTCCATGTTAAAAACAACCCATCCAGGTGAGAATGCCCCAGGGGAGTTTGAGCAGGAATTGAGAAAGGTGACCTGGGAAAAGGGACCCAAGAAATATCCACAGTAGCAGGAAGGCAGGGGCACCAGGGAAGGAGGGCTTCGGGTTTTCAGAGAAAGTAGTTGGAAGGTAGCCAATGCCTTGTGCCCAAGTGTTATGTTGTCTTTTTTCTACAGAAGAAATTGAAGTCGGGGTCTTGTAAACAACTGGTTGCACATAGATTTCTTGGGGATTTGGCCAAAAAAATTTACTCAACGGGGGCCGGTCAGGTGGGCAGCCCTGTGCCCGTAAATGAGAAGATCTGGGCTCTGCTTGGAAGGGCAGTGGTCACTTCCTGTAGTGCCAGTTTCAGCTGTCAGAGAAGGAAAGGCATGTCCCCTGGAGAGTCAGGAAGGAGCAAGGCCTTGGTCATCTTGCCATCTGCATCCCCTCCCTTTCCTCTGTTGCTGTGGGGAGGGACGAGGGCCGTGTGTGACCTGACACTGCTCAGAGTGAGGTCTCAGAAGGCCACAGGGTCCTGGGAACCTGCAGACCATCCTCTGGGGCTCTGCCACTCTGGTTCAGTGGTGTGGAACTGCAGGCTTCCTGTGCTGGTTTCCAGGAGGAACAGATACAGGCAGGTGAGAGTGGGGTCCTGTCTTCTTTCAAATGCTCCTGGCCAGCCTGGGTGGCTTTGTCTTTCCTCCCAGCCCTGGACAGCAGCCGCTTTGATGTTAACTCTGAGAGAAGGACCCATGGAAGAGGAAAAAATGTAAGGATGGAATCTGCTCAAAAGAATACTTGCTTATCCTTCTGGGGAAATGTGTTAGGAGAAGTGAGACTCTCAGTGCCTCCTGATCGGCAGGTCAGGACAGTGTTTCAAGGATCCTGCCTCCTGATCGGTGAGGGAAGACAGTGTTTCAAGGATCCTGCCTCCTGATTGGTGAGGGAAGACAGTGTTTCAAGGATCCTGTCTCCTGATTGGTGAGGAAGAGCATTGCCTGAAGGGCTCTGCTTTCTGATTGATCAGAAGAGACAACACGTGGAAAATACGCTCTCTGATTGGTGAGAAGAAGAGTGTGACCTGAAAGGTCCTGCCATTTCACTGTGAGGAAAGGCATCTCTTGAAGGTTCCCCATCTTTCCCCTTAGCTCTTTTTTTCCTGATGTCACCCCCTTAGAGATGTGGGAACTTGGAGTCCACAGTTCCCCCACCAAAGAAAGACCCTGAGATTTGGGGAGAACTAGCTATAGTTCAGATGCTGGCAGGGGAATGTGTACCCTCGAGATCTTCAGACTGGGGTCTCTTCTCATCACCTTTGGAGAATTCCACTGTCTTGTCTTCCCAGGGCTGGATGGTTTAAGGAAATGGTTCCCTTGGTGGCAGCATTTGATCCCAGTATTTTGATCCCTGATGGTTCACTGTCAGAGGCTTCCAGAATCATGTAGATTGTAGCCCTGGGGTGAAAGCTGTACTTCTTTGCTCTGTCTCAAATGCATTTCATGGGGAAAATGAGACAGCCAGCAGTGCCTCTTGACTCAACTCGGCCATTGACCTAAGGGTGCCTGGAAATAGTCATGGGGGCCCCTTGAGCCCCTGACTCTCCAGGGCCTGGGAGGAGCCCTGAGGCTGAGGCCACCCATACACTGCTGGTGATGGGCTGACGCCTGACCTTGTTCAGTTGAGAGCAGGGATGGACCCAGACAAGAACAGCTTGGAGCAAGGGCATTCCATCCCAAGCATCATTATGCCATCCCCCCAAGGGAAGTTTCATAGCAACAGATTTGTTGGGTTCTTTCTCCCCTCCCCTAGTTTGGAACCAGACATGGGCTGGCAGCGCTAGTGCATACAAAGGGCTGTAGTCAACATGCCCAGGGAGCAAGCGGCTGCACTCTCTGCTATTCAGCGCGATTTCACAGCCCTGGGAAGGCCTTATTATGGCCTGGGCTGTTGTCCTATACAAAGTCAGATGAGATGAGTTTCTCCCCTTTCTCTGCAGAAGGGTGTGTGAGTGATACTCATCCTGGAATCTGTCAAGAGGGATAGGCGGTTTTGTTTACCATTTGTCTTCTTTATGGACTCGGGGGCTCTTTCTCTTTAGAGCCAGCAAAGAAGACGTTACCATTTCAGCCGGGCCTCTCTTTAAACGATATTAATTTATCATCTCCTCAAACCATCTGTGATGGATAAAGACATTCCGGGAGTCTCCTGTGAACTGAATTGTGATGAGAAGAGAGAAATTACCCACCGCATCCAGCGCCCGCCCGGCTCAGAGTGGCCTGTTTCTTGCCGTCGTTGCCCTGCCCCCTTCAAGTTCACAGTCACCGTGGCTCATGGCAAGCCTCTGAGAACGTGCCTGAGTCCTCCGGAAGGTGTGGGCAACAGTGGGCCTGTAGCCCCCCAGAGGTCCCCAGTCTGAGCAGAAAAGCTTCTTGATGTTTGTGCTTCTCCCCCATACCCCCCCTTAACAGGGATGTTACTTGGGAAGGAGCTTCTGCTACCAGAAGAGCTGCAGGTGGTCCCCAGCCCCAGGCTAGGAATTTTCCCATCTGAAAATGGGGATAATAACAGTCCCTTCTTGGGACTTCCCTGGTGGCCCAGTGGGTAAAACTCCCTGTTCCCAGTGCAGGGGGCCTGGGTTAAATCCCAGGTCAGGGATCTAGATCCCACATGCTGTGACTAAGAGTTCACATGCTGACGCTAAAGATTCTGCATGCTACCAGAGAAGATCCAAGATCCTGAGCAATGCAGCTAAGACCCAACACAGCCAAATAAATACATATTAAAATAATATCAGGGAAGAGACATCACTTTGCCAACAAAGGTCCATCTAGTCAAGGCTATGGTTTTTCCAGTAGCCATGTACGGATGTGAGAATTGGACCATAAAGAAGGCTGAGCACCAAAGAATTGATGGCTTCGAATTGTGCTGGAGAAGACTCTTGAGTTCCTTGGGCAGCAAGAAGATCAAACTAGTCAATCCTAAAGAAAATCAACCCTGAATATTCGTTGGAAGGACTGATGCTGAAGCTGAAGCTCCAATACTTTGGGCACCTGATGTGAAGAACTGACTCATTTGAAAAGACCTTGATGCTGGGAAAGATTGAGGGCAGGAGGAGAAGGGGACGACAGAGGATGAAATAGTTGAATGGCATCATCAATGCAATGGACAGGAGTTTGAGCAAACACTGGGAGATAGTGAAGAACAGGGAAGCCTAGTATGCTACAGTCCATGGGTTAGCGAAGAGTCGGACATGACTGAGCAGCTTAACAACAACAATAATAATCGTCCCTCCTCCCAAGTGTTAAGAGTGTTGATTAAATGAGATGATGTAGAGGAGGTGCCTGGCACAGGGCGTGCATGCCACACCAGGAACTGTTACAATCATTGGTACAAGCAGAGGAAAAGTGAGTAACCAGAGCCGCTGTCACTGCCAGCGTGCACACCATGTGGAGACCATCGCTTAGGCTCCTCATGGCCTTAGTTCTTTACATGAGCGTGGTGCCTGGGACAGCTGGCCCCTGTCACTTGAGGGGCTCAACCCTCATGTGGACTTGAAAGATGATTCCCACCAGACTACACAGGACCTGAGGAATTTGCCCTAATGCCATTGTACACCCTTGATATTGGGAGCAAAACTGACAAATGGCTGGAACAGCAGAGCTGGGTGCCTGGCAGCGGCAGGCAGGGGTGAGGGTGAAGGTCTCAGCGGAGAAGATGGGGACGAGTTGGGTGTGTCCAGGTGCGGTTCTGAAGGTGCCACTAAGAAAGACCTGAGGCATCTGAGGGCCCTCGGGCTGAAAGGCGGATGCAAGGCCCGAGCTGGTCCCTGCTGTCAGTGCCCCGGGTGCTCTGGCACCTCCCCCACCATCCAGCCCCTGCTTGCCTGCCGGGCTCTGTGCTTCCAGTGCATGCAGACAACACACACACACACACACACGCACACACACATACCTGTAGGACCTGAACCTTTCGCCTGTAAATCAGCTCCAGGAAGACTGTAGTTAACTATTAATAGATCACAGAGGGTCAAATAACCCAGTTTGGGATGCCGGGGCTCCCCCTTCCACTTCCTGCTGTCTGCACCTTCATCCGAAAGTGGCAGAGGAAAGAGAGGTCGTGCAATTTGAAACATGTCTTCGTTTGTGCCTCCTTAGCAACTGCTAGGAGAAAGAAAAGCAGAGCCTAGGTGGAGCGGACAAACAGCTGAGATGAAGTTTGCAGATTACCTGTGGATTTAAATTATCCTCGTCCCTCATTAGCATGGAGAATTTGGAAGTGGGGAGTGTTCGTTGTTGCGGTTGCCAGTGATCTCAGATGTGAGGGGAGGGTCTTTCCTGCGCGTCCCTCCTCCTTTCCTCCAGATTCAGGGTCCATGAAACAGCCTCTTCCCACAGGGAGGGTGACACAGTGGCCCTGAGCGTGTGCACTGATTGAACCCGTGTCCATGGATATCCTGTCCCACGTGGGAACTGGGGGTCCAGTGATGACCAGCACAGACAGGTTCCTCTGAAACTTGTGTTCTGGAGGGAGATTGATGATAAAGAAGAAACAGTAAGCAGAGGATTATTACAGATTGTGGTGAGTTACATGGAGGAAATAAACTGGAAATAGAGAGTGTAACTGGCAGTGAGGAGGGGAGGTTGCTTTGCAGGGCATCCCGTGAGGACCTGTCTGAGGATGGGATGGACTTTGAGATGAGACGTGGAGTTCAGGGGCAAACAGCCATGGGGACGCCAAGGAGCGGTACCCATGTCTGAAAGCAGGAAAGAGCTGGAGGGCTCTGGGTCAGAAGGGAGGTAAAGGAAGGGGCCAGTTCTGAGAGCCACGGAGGCCACCAGGAGGGCTAAGGATCAGTGACCAGACTGATGCTCAAGGCTTGCCTTGTAAGAAGCTTCTGCTGTGAAGGAGCAGACAGAGGGAAGTATTTGTGCATCACATATCCGACCAAGGACTTGAATCCAGCTTATGTGGAGAACTCTCAAAACTGCACAATAAGACAATACCGACCACTCAGCTAGAAATGGGCAGAATACTTGAACAGATACTTGGTGAAGATACAGGGATGGTGGATAAATGCCTCAACCATCATTCTTCTGCATTAGGGAGTTGTAGACTAGAACCATGGTGAGATGCCACCACCCACCCATTGTTGTTGTTCAGTTGCTAAGTCGTGCCCGACTCTTTGTGAACTCATGGACTGTAGATTTCCAGGCTTCTCTGTCCTTGGGATTTTCCCAAGCAAGAATACTGGAGTGGGTTGCCATTTCCTTCTCCAGGGGATTTTCCCAACCCGGGAATTGAACCCGTGTCTCCTGCATTGGCAGGTGGATTTTTCACTGCTGAGTCACCAGGGAGAAGTGAAGCATAGAGCTGCCATAATACCAAGCAATGCTTCCTCTTGATGTTTATCCCAAAGAAATGAAATCTGTGTTCACACAAACAACGGCACATGGATGTTGATAAAAGCATTATTCACAACTGGCAAAAACTGGAAACAGCCCACTGTGCTTTGGCGGGTTAATGGTCAAACAACCAGTGGTATGTCATACTGTGGAATCCAACTCAGCGATGCAAATGGACCCCCCTTTGACTGACTGGGCAACACGGATGCATTTCAAACACACTGGGCATGTGTGCATGATAAGTTGCTTCAGTCGTGTCCGACTCTGCGACCTTATGGACCATAGCCTTTGAGGCTCCTCTGTCCATGGGATTCTCCAGGCAAGAATACTGGAATGGATTGCTGTTTCCTGCTGCAGGGAATCTTTTGAACCCAGGGATTGAACGAACCCATGTCTCTTACATCTCCTGCATTGGCAGGTGGGTTCTTTACCACTAGCGCCACCTGGGAAGACACACTGGGCATAAAGGAGGCCAGTTTCAAAAGATTACCTGCTGTATGATTCCATCCACTGTACATCCTGCACCTCCATACACTACATTCCATAAATCCCAGAGTAAGATATTCTGAAAAGGCAAAGCCCTAGGGTCTGAAAACAGATCCGGGGTTGCCAGGCGTCAGGACAGGGGCCTTGCTGCAGAGGAGGATCAGGGCTGCCTGCCTTCCGGGTCAGCTTTGTGGGGGCCCTAAGTAACCCCAGTGCACTTCTCGTAGCTGACAACACAGATCTCAGAGACGAGAGTCCAGCCCAGTGCAGCAATTCGTGGTGTCGGGCAGGGTGACCCATGGGTGTGGAGCAAGGGCCTGGCGTGCCTGGCAGCAGGAGCATGTTCCCGGTCCCCTGAGCTGGGACACGGCAGTGGACTGCAGCAGTGGGGGTAACGGTCCCAGGGGACAGGACACTGCCCTGGATCTTAGCCTGTTTAGTTGGAAGCAACTTTAGTGCAAGTATAAACCTCTGGCCTTAGAGATGAGCCACCCAAGGCTCAGAGAGAGCAAGGCACTAGCCCAGGGTCACACCGCATTACTGGCAGGGCAGGATCAGACTTGGGTCTCTTGCCACCCATCTGAAACCATCTGTGTGTCCTTAGCTGTTCGTATCTGGCTGGTGACCCCAAGCAAGGACAGTCTGGCTTCTCCTCTGTGCCATCGGGCTACCATCTAGCCCATGTGTTCATGAGAAACCTGATCCGGCTGCCTTCTCAGGGCCCTGGGCTTCCTCCTGGTCTCACCTTCCTTTTCATGGAAAAACTCTCTGGTGGATTGTTTCCCAGGACCATGTTCTGCCTGCTGCATGCAGATGATGACTTGCCGGGGAAGGGCCTGACCTCCTCCAAGCAGAGTGGCTGACATCCAGGGAAACGGGAGTCACCGAACCGGGCTTCCTGCAGGAGAAGACATTCTGACCCAGAGCCTGTTCTCGGAAGAATCCGGGAGGCTCTCACTTTGTCCCTTTAACCAGACCCCCCCACCAAAGAGAAGACTTCTACTCGCTCACGTCCACATCCTCCTGGCTCAGCCTGCCCTCATCCTCTCCCCTGCCCCCTGTGGATCTGTGTGTGCCTGCGTGTCTGAGAGTTGTAGGAATCTATGTGTGTTTGTGCGTCTGGGTGTGTTTCGGGTTTTGGGGGATACAGCACAATCCCTTTGGCTTTCTTTCTCTAAGGACCAGGGCCGGAGTCTCCTGTGTAACCGGTGGGCAGCTCAGACCCTCTTCCTGTGGGCGTTGCTAGCTGGATTCTCTTGTCCAAGGTTGTAGAGAACCCACTGTGGGCTGTTGTCATTCAACAGTTCTCCCCACACCTTGAAGCTCATCCTTCTTTGCCCAGAGGGTATAACTTAGCTTTCCTTAATCATGGGGTTTGAGGAAAAGGCTTTACTTTGGGGCCATTTAGCTGTGAATTGAGAATGAGTGCAATGCAAGTGTCTATGCTGGGACTGCATTTGGCCACATGTAAGAGATACACCTGGCCTTGGTTTCAACAGGGAAGGGTGTATTTCTCCTTGCAGAATGGGAAGTGCAGGGGGACACACAGAAGAGGGCAAGGGCCCTCGATGACGTGCTCAAGAAAGCAGGCCCTTTCTGTCTCCCCACTTCTGGCCTCCTTGCTATAGTCATGCTAATTTCACAGGCTGGTACGAGGGCCAGAAGGACGGCATGTGGGAGTGTGGACGTGCTCAGGGGTCCGAGTGGCAGGGCTGTGCTGCAGGAGTGCCCCACCTCTGAGGATGGTCCCCCCACCATGGCAGTGACCTGAGTAGCCTCCCACTGACTGCCACCCACCCCTCCACCTGGACCATCTGGGACCCTGCTGACTTCTCTTCCTATAACAGTGATTTGCCTGAAGCACAGTCAGCCCACTGCTTCTCTCAGACCAAGGGCCAGTTTCTCAGAGTCTTTGCAGGATCTTGAGAGAACGATTTGGAAACTGCACAGCAAAGAGCCCTCTCCTGTAACCAAAGGCTGGGCCTAAGGACATGCCTACTCCTTGAAGCAGACACACTGCCCTGCCATCACCGAGGATGGCCCTCAGCTCTGCCCATCTCAGCTGGCGCCCGGCTCCTCCCTGCCAGCTCACCAACCCCAGGGGGCTGAGGGATCCCCAGCTTTGAGGGGCCTCAGGTGAGGGCGATGCACTCTGCTCCCCCCAGATTCTGCTCTGGGCCAGCTCCTGCCTCGGTGAAGACGACCTGGGCCTGTGGGTGACTTGGCTCGGACTCTCCAGTGACCATGCAACCTTTGGTGACCTCCTCCCGGCCGAGTCCAAGGCCCGGAAGTCACTGGCACGCAGCTGTGTTCTGTCAGCACAGAGGGGAGGATGTCTTGGCGTGGGTTTCAGGATTACCAGCAAGCTTGCGAAGCTGGCCAAGGGAGGTCAGCTGGCAGGAGCCTGGGGAGTCCATATCCGACTGGTGATGCCCACGCCTGCACCAGGGGCTCGGGACGCCAGGGGCCTGTGCTTGGCCCTTTGCTGTCACCAGGCCAGCTCAGAGAGGCCGCCGTGGCCCATTGCCCTTCCTGTCACAGGGATGGATCTAAGGTCATTGGTCACTTCCAACCATCCTCTCTTCACAGCATCATCCACAGTGCGCTTTGAGGCTGAGTAAAAGAAAAGAGTGAAGAAGAAGGAAAAAACATTGGGAAATGAACTTGAATTTAGGATAGATTTGACAGAGGCTTCTAATAGGTTTGCTGCTGTCCACAGGCGCGGGATTGGGACAGTTCCATTTCCTCCCCTAGGCCTTGTCCCCTGCCCTTCCCTCACCTGGCTTGGAGCACTCCGCCCATGCCCCCTCCTCCCCCAGACCCGTACTCCCCGGGTTTCCAGAAGTTCTCACGTGTCCAGACACAACTTCAACAAGCAATTCCACACATTCCTGTCCTTTCTGCACCCTCAGCCCTCCGCCTTCCTCTTCCTAATTCTCCTCCTGAGCCCCTCCTGGGCCCGAGGCTGGCCAGCTGGGAGAGGCCGGGTCTTCACTCGCGGCCTGGCGCCCTCATGCTGAGCGGCACCCGCTGGAGAGGTGTTAGTGTAGCTCTTTGGGGAGCGCTGCTCTCACTTATTCCCTTGGATACTTTTTTCCCATTTGGAACAGAAACAGAGCAGCTCTGGCACCAAGTGAACTTGCAGCAGGTTGCCCTCCTGCAGACAACTACTCACCCTCTCCAGGCTTCTCTTCCCTGGGGGGAGGGCCAGGGAGACCCCAGGGGAATGGGCGAGAGTACTGGCCTCCTTCCTGCCTCCCCTTCTCTGCCCACACTGAGTCCACTGCCTAGGTCCAGGGAGGCAGGTGTCCTGTGTTTGGAGATACTGCAGTTCTTACTCAAGCCTCGTGGAGTTAATGGGCATCGAGTTCACAGGTGACACTAGTGGTGAAGAACCTGCATGCTCATGCAGGAGACGTAAGAGACGTGGGTTCAGTCCCTGGGTTGGGAAGACCCCCTGTAGAAGGGCATGGGAACCCACTCTAGTATGTTTGCCTGGAGAATCCCATGGACAAAGGAGCCTGCTGGGCTACAATCCACAGGGCCACACAGAGTCGGACAAACTGAGTACACAGCACGATGCACTAGTGCTCTGTAGCCAAACACTGTAGATGGGGTGACTTAAACCACAGATACTTATCAGGATTTTGGAGGCAGAGAAGCCCAGGGTGGAGGTGCCTGCTGATCTAGTGTCTGATAGAGGTTGCTTCCTGATTTGCAGACAGCCACCTTCTTGCTGTGTGCTTGTACCAAAAGCTCTTTCTCTCTTCCTCGTCTTCTGAGGGTGCTGATCCCACCATGAGGGTCCCACCTACGTGACCTCATCTACCTGATTACCTCCCAAGGGCTCCCCCTCCTAATGCCATCGCATTGGGGGTTAGCTTTCAACATATGAATGTGCAGGGGGGATGCAGTCATTAAGTCCATAATATGGGGCGTGTCCCCTTAAACTTCTCTGGCCATTTTTTCACTGGGTCCTGGAAATAGGGAGGGAGGCTTGGGGTGCAGTGTGACGGGGTGGGCAACCGCAGCTCTTTAGCCCATTGCAAAACTGGAGGAGGAGTGTGGGGTGCAGCAGCCCCTGAACTGAGAACCAGGGTCTCGTGGCACTTCCCAGCTTGGCCAGTCTTTTTCTGCAAGGCCCTGGGAGGTTCCTTCACCTCCAAGTCTTTAAATTTCATCAGGGCCTTTAACTGAAGGAGAGTTGTGACTCTTCCTGGAGCTACAGTTGATGGGTTTTGTGATCCAGAAGCCTGCGTCTCAGACTGCCTGCCTGCCAGTCAGGTTGGGTGGACAGAGCAGAGTGGGGGCAACAGCCCTGGTAGGGGCACTCCTTGCTGACTCCCTCTGAGCTGGCAAACCCCAGGGCTCCATCAGGCCCCAAACCCTGTCCCTCCCACCCAGAGGTTAGCAAGGATGCCTGGGTGCTATGAGCTGGCTGGGGGCAAAGGAGCAGGAGGGCACAAAGCAGCCTGTCAAGGGCAGGTGTACCCACAAATCTGACTTATGCTGTCCCACTCAGCCACGGGCTGTGAGGTGTTCCTCCTGGGCCTTCAGAAGGGCACCCCGACTTGACTCCTCTACCCGGACTGTCCTTTCCCGTTGGTCCATTCTGATTTTCATTTCCTGTTTCCAGGTAGGCAGGTGGTCAGTGATCAGAGCTTCTGGAATGTGTGTGGGTTGGCCCCCCAACCCCGCTCAGCTCTTCCCCTGGGGTGGGGTCTGGGGGGGTGCCACTAGGTGGGGAGGGCCTTGGAGGAGGGTGGGCTCTGGTCACTCCCACCCTCTCACCCCCCTGTTGTGTGTCCTCCACAGCCTGCGATTGCCACCCCGTGGGCGCCGCTGGCAAGACCTGCAACCAGACCACGGGCCAGTGTCCCTGCAAGGACGGTGTGACCGGCATCACCTGCAACCGCTGCGCCAAGGGCTACCAGCAGAGCCGCTCACCCATCGCCCCCTGCATAAGTACGTGGGGCGCCCCTCCTCCCGGTCACGTGGGGGCTCGGGGTCACCCATGTGTGGGGGCCAGCGGGGGTAGCGCTCATTGAGGTGGATCTCTGCACTCACTGGGGCCCTGTGTGAGATCCCCAAGCTTAGGGGAGTCTCAGCAGAGCCAGCCCGTCCATGGCTCTGTTCTGACAGACTCCTGCTCTCAGGGTAGGGGTGCCAGGGGAAGCATATCCACCTCTTCCCGTGTCCACCTTGGCCCTGGGCCTGGGCTGGGAGTGAGGTCTGGATCAGGGGCTGCTGCTGTGGGAATTCCAGGCCCCCCTGCCCTGGCAGATTCAGAACAGAAAGAACGGACTCCGGGCAGGGCACCCATGGCCTTTAGGAAGGATGGCAGCACCTCTGAGGATTCCAGAGGCCCATGCAGGCTAGTGGTCAGCCCTTTAGTTGCTGGAACTTGGGGAGGGGGCAGAGGTGGCTCAGGGCTTTGGCTCTGGAGAGCTTTAACATCTTAAAACTGCACAGGTGTCATGAGCAGAGGCTTAGCCCTAGTGGATGCCAGGTGCCTGGCTGGGCTCTGGCCCCTGGCCTCAGCCTGTTTGATTCTGAATACAGGGCTGACCTGAACCCAGAAGAGAGGACAAAGGAGGTGCAGACCCCAGCCTCCGAGGCAGACCCCAGGCATGAGGCTGCCTCTCCGGATCAGGGCTTAGCACACCCTGCCTGGGGATTTGGCTCACTGCCTGGTTTTGTGTGGCTGGCTGGGTTTTTTTTTTTTTTTTAAAAAAAACCTTTTAAAAATGATTGAAACAAAAATTAAAAGATTACTAATTTACAACATGTGAAAATGATATGAAAGGAAAGGTTCAGAGTCTGTAAATAAAGTTTAATGGGACCCAGCCGGGCTCACTTGTTCACAGACTGCCTGTGGCCACTTTGGGGCTGTGACGGCAGAATTGAGTAGTGGCGACAGAGCCCCTGTGACCTGCAGGGCCCAAAATGTTTCCTAGCTGGTCCTTTGCTGGAGAAGTCGGCTGACCCCTGCTTTATGGTTTTCAGTGTCCTGTAGCTCTGGGTGGGAACCAACTTCTCAGATCAGGTACCAGGGACTTGGAACAAACAACCTGAAGCAGAGCAGGAGGCTGGGGGCCAGGCAGCTGCCTGGGGTCCTTGGAGCAGACCCCTGGATCTTGCAGGGAATCCACTCCCCCCCTACAATGGGCAGGAGTCTTCGACATCCCACACCTCACCCACTTGACTTGAGTGTGGCCTCACGTCCAGTACACTCCGGGCTGTGTGGCTTCCAGCAGGTGTTACAACCAGGAGATGTTTGCGTGGTAACAGCAGATAACGCAAATCTGAACCATGGGAAATTGAGCCCGTGTACATCCAGGGTGGAGCAGGTTGAGATGGTTTTCACGACTTCTAATTGTCCGGGTCTCACGGCTTGCGAGGATCTTTCTCTTCCGGCCCTCCAGAAAGCTGAACGTTTTTAGAAAGCTGGGAGGAGATCGGCCCCACCATCCAAGCTTGTGAAAACATAGGGGAAGCAAACGAGGTCTCCCTGTGAGGGGGAGTCAGGAGCTGTCGAGTTCCCAGAATGTCTGGAACCAACATTTCAAATCCCTGAGGGGAAAGGCCTGAAAGTAGAGCTGATGTTTCAGAATTAGGGATGGAAACCTTGGGAGATGGGAAAGCATCCCACTTTCCAACACGCTCTGTACCTTTTCCCTTCCTCTTGAAAAGGGCGGGCTGATGCTGGGGGTGAGCGTCACTACCAACCACCTAGAGACCCAGGATCTCCGTCCTGGGATTTCTGTGAGCTCTTCCTGCCAGCACCGGGTTTCAGGTGTCCAGACAGGGCCTTGGACACTTGTATCTTTTTGATCACAGCTCTGGGAGCCATGGGGCCCTCTGCTCAGTCCCAGAGCCAGGCCCGAGGAATCGGGCTCGGGCAGCCAGGGTGCCTCCATGGCCACTGGCCCCAGCCCCTTTCCTGGACTTGCAGGATTAGGCTGGGCTGTCTGAATTTCCCTCTGAAATGTTCCTGCTGGAACCAAGTAGCTCATGAAGACTCAGAGGGGGCCTGGCTTCTTAATGAGCTGCTGTAACGGGGCACCTGTAGCTTGCTGTTCACAATAAAACAACCTGAAAGTAGAGGTTCGGCTCCATATCGAGGGCCGGCCCTCTGCCTGTTCCTTCTGAGTGCAGAACTGGCTTCTGCGGGTGACCCTCAGGTTTGCCCCCAGGCCTGAGTTTTCCATCTTGACTACCCCCAAGACCTAGAGTCTGGGGATCCAAGGGAGATCTTAACCCCTAGCAGTCAGGTGGTGGCCAAAATCAGTGGGGTTCGTGGAGGTGTCTGTGACGCCACATTCATACGGTCACTTACCAGGGGAGGTGACTCCTTGCCATTCAGGGAGTTTGGGTTTGTGGCTTGGCCTGGGCTAGAAAGAGAATCTGGAGCCGTGAAGTCTTGGTCTTTCCCAGAGGCTGGCACCTCACCTTTTCTGAGCCCAGGGCCAGAGCTTGTAGGAACTTGTTGCTGTTCTCAGTAGGCGAGGAATGGTCCCAATAAAGCACACTTCTGTCTGGCCCTGCAATTTTCCGTATTGTCAGTCTGTTCTCCCTGCCTAGAAGACACCTTAACTCTTGAGATGTAAGCCCATGGGAACCTAGGACAGACTGCAGGCCCCTCTCTGCATGTGGAAGATGCCCCCCAGCCCCCTCACATGCCACCCCTGCCACAGACACCTTCCCCACCCGTGAGTCAAGGTCAGCCTGAGCTCAGAGTCCGTTGATGATGAGTAAGGGGGGCCTAAGGACCTCTCTCTCTGCCCCCGGCCCCGAGGCGAGTAGATGGCACACAGACAGCAGAGGGGGCAAAGTCCTGCCTTCCCCTCCTCCAGTCTCTGCCAGGTGAAGGGACAGCTTCCAGCTGAGAACAAGGTGGCCTGGCCCCTACGCCAGGCTCTCCCTTCCTCCCTGACCATCATCTCCCGGGGTGAAGAGTGGGACCAGGAGGGAGGGCCCAGGGAGGTTGGGAGGAATCTGCACTGTGCTCTTTCTTCTCTGAGGTCAAAAGTAATGTGTTCTGACCTCGTTTCCCTTTCCCCCCATCCTGAACCCCACAAAGAGATCCCCGTGGCACCGCCGACCACTGCAGCCAGCAGCGTGGAGGAGCCCGAAGGTAAGTGGTCCCCTTGCTGCTTTCCTGCTTTTGCTGTGGGGTGCGCTGGGGGCTGGGGAGGCGGGGTTAGAGGGGCCAGGCCCCTCTGAACCACCACAGGGCAGCTGGCTGGTATCATTGGTTCCCCTGGGCTACACTGAGCAAGATGGAGCCACATGGCATTTTCTGGAATGGTGTCCCTTCTAAGAATAAAGGGGAGGAGGCTTTATTAGTGCCTGAGGCTAGCTTGTCTTCCAAGCCTGGGACCCTCAAAGCAATGGTCCTCCTGCTCAGCCAGCGAGGGGAAGAAGCTGTCTTCCAGCCCAGGGCCATCCAAGCCAGGGGCCTGTAAATTCTTTCTTGCAGAGAGGGAAGGAGATGGGTGGTGGGGATGGAAAGGCCATTCTTAGAGCACTGGGGTCCACAAACAGAATGAGGAGGGGTGTGAATCAGGACAGGAAGAGACTCATGCTCTCACTGTCCCTTCCCTCTAACTGAAATCAAGAGTTTCCAAAAAGAAAAAAAAAAAAGAACTTCCCTGGTGGTCCAGTGGTTTGGACTCTGCACTTGTACTGCAGGGGACATGGGTTCTATCCCTGGATGGGAACTAAAATCTCACATGCTGTGTGGCCAAAAAAAAAAAGTTTCCTCCATTGCAAAGGTGGACCACAAACCACAGCCGGGTCAGCAACATCGGTGATTTGGCCACCTGCAGAAATCCCAGCCGTTTTCACATCATGTTAAGAGTTGGTGCAGATATCATGAAATATTATTTATGCTTGCTGATTGCTTAAAAATGATGAAAGTTACCAGCCCCGCTGTGGGATCTTGATTTATAATCATTAATAAAGAAACACATACATTACATCACTGTACCATAAATCTGGGGTTTTGAAAATATTTGGGTAAGTGTATTTCAGTATTGATTAGTTTTCTTTGTAGTCCTGTGGATTTTATTTCTGCATTTAGAAATATTACTGTGAGAAAGGGCCCATGGACGTCACCAATCCTTGATACAAGAAGGGTCACCCAACCCTGGCTTTGGGCACAGAGAGGGCTCGGAGCCTGGTTGGAGGGGGCACCAGGTGGAGAGCGGGTCAGGCTGTACCCAGTGCCGTGGGCCTGGGGTCACATGGGGCTTTTGTGTACTGGTACTTAGAGTAGGGAACTTCCTAGGTGGCTCAGTGGTAGAGAATTCGCCTGCCAGTGCAGGAGGCACAGGACGGATGGGTTCAATCCCCAGGTCGGGAAGCTCGCCTGGAGAGGGAAATGGCAACTCACTCCGGCATTCTTGCCTGGAAAATCCCATGGACAGAGGAATCTGGTGGGCTACAGTCCATGGGGTCTCAAAAGAGTTGGACACGACTTAGTGACTGAACAACAACTTGGAATAGGAGTGGGCATGGGGGGCAGGAATCGTGACAGTGGGGCCACCAGGGGAAATCAAAGTCAACTCGGGGGCCCCCTTTGCTCCTCTCCTGGTTGGCCTGTGGGGGAGGCCCAGGTACCCATGTGATCACCTGAATGCTTTAGAATAGACTGGATTGTTTCGAGTGTCGGCCGATCCCTGGGAACTTGAGAAAAGGGATTCAGAACTTGGATATTCATAGTCACCAAACGGCCCTCAAAGAGGAAAGGACAGAAAATTTCAGGGAGTGCTGGAGGCCTCACTTGAGAGAACCAAAGACATAGTGGACTTAGGTTGCTGGGTCTTCAGCACCTTTGGTTGAGTCTTGGGGACACTTACAGGAGAAATCATGCTGGGAAGGGGCTGGAGGAAACAGCATCATGGGTGCCTAGGAGGACACTCTTTGGTAAAAAAACAGATTCAGAGGCACAACCCCAGTTCATCCAGCTCCTGGGCTTCCCTGATAGCTCAGTTGGTAAAGAATCCACCTGCAATGCAGGAGACCCCAGTTCCATCCCTGGGTTGGGAAGATCCCCTGGAGAAGGGATAGGCTACCCACTCCAGTATTCTGGCCTGGAGAATTCCATGGACTGTATAGTCCATGGGGTCACAAAGAGTCCGACACGACTGAGAAACTTTCATTTTTAGAGCACTTGAGAAGCTAGAAGACACTTCAGTTCGTGGAATCCTGCTTCTTGCATTTGCTGTGACATGAGCCCCGGCTCACCAGTATGAGCTCCTTGGGCTGAGAGCACAGCTCATCCAAGGTCAAGGCAGATCTTCATGGTCTCTCACTCTTGCCTCCCACTTTTCTGGTTCTTGCAACCTTGGCTTTAGGTTTCTCCTGGTGGTTTTTGGCTTTTTCCTTCCAGATTAGAAATGTGCAAATGGAATAGAGGAGAAGCAAAAAACAACTCATGAGATTGCCCTACAGGCCACGAGAAGCTAGTATAAAGCTCAACCAGACAAAAGATTCCTGGGCAACTAAGTTGTAGCATCTTCCTTTGAAAAAACTTTACCAATTCTCAGTTAAGTTTTCTCATTCCTTTTGGTTTTGTTACTGTTTATTTCCTTTCTTTCTCCTGGACCTTGGAAAACACAATTTCAATGGAAGCAAACAGTAAACAAACACGCTTGACAAAGCGCTTCCTCCACCGAGGGGCTAGGTGAGCAGGTATGATGCCTGTCGAGATGCTGGGTCCTTGGCCAGACCCGTTGTGACCTTCTCTGGGTCTCCGGATGCCTGGGATTTCTCATGCTCTCTCCAGGGAACTTGGGCCAGATCCGGATCGCTGGCTCTGGGACTCCGGGGTCTGCCACCACAAAGGCCCTGCTCACCTCGTCTCAGCAGGAGGGAAGTTGTGGGCAGGAGGCCAAGGGGCCCCCTGGGAAGCAGACCCTGGGAGCTCAGTCCATCCGAGCCTGTCAATTCTTGCAGTGTTTGAATAGGGAAGGCCTCTTTGCTGGGCTGCCTGAGAAAAGCTTGTTTACTTTTGCCTGCAGAACGAAGGAGAATTAATAAGCCGAGAATTTGTCCTGAAAGCTGATGGACATAACCTCACCCTGAACCCACCCATCCCCTTGAAGAGCCAGTTCTCTCCGGGAATGTTGTCCACCTGCTCGCTGAACTGGCTGGCACCCTGTTTTGGGGGGAAGGGAGGCAAGGAACTGTGTGCCCATGGGAGACCTGGGGCCGAGAGGGATGTAAAGACCACCCACTTCTGAACCCACTGAATTGTGGTTGTAGAGACCTCTACCCCTGGGTCCCCTCGCCATGCATCAGCTCCGAGTTATCGGTCCGTCTGCATGTTTGGTTTGTAGAGGCCCCTGGGTTTAGCGGAAGAAGTGCTATCTCAAATTCAGGAGATCTGGGGTTGATCCAGCATTGACTGTGAGGCCTTGAACAGAGCAAAGACTGCTGTCTTCTGCCTCCTTGAAGGATGAAAGGATGGGACCACTGGTCCCGGGCTTCCCTGCCCTGCATGTCCTGGGAGGAATGAACTTCTGCTAAGCTTTCTTCTTCCATGTCAACACCTGCTCACTCCCCTACTTGCTCTGGTGATCTGCTTCTCCCACGAGCCTCGCAGGCCCCCGTGGGCAGAGGGTGCAGGTAACTAGTTAACACTTGGCTGGAGGTGGGGCCTGATTTCTAGCCTTTACTGCTCTTCCTGGTGTAAACCAAGGCCAGGTGAGCCTCCCCACCGGAAACAGAATGTAGACGCCGTGGGAACCAGAAAACCAGAGAGAGGCAGGGTGGCCTCTGAGAAGGCCGGACGCTGTTGGCTTGGGCTGGCCTCCGGGTCTGAAGGGGCATGGCTGCCGTCTGAGTGGAAGCTGGACCCTGGATGGAGGTAGGAGAGCGAACACCTAACACCTGGGCTCCTGCCACCTCCCAACTGGTTTTAGGTCCTCCCCGCAGCCCAGCTGCACTTACCCCTTTCGGGGCCCCATGTGGTGCCCTCTGCCAGCCGCTCCAATGATCCAGCCCGGGGGTAGGGGTAACTTCCAAGGCCCCCCACCCCTGGCAGCCCTTCAGGGGAGCCAGGCAGCTGAATCCACATGAGCCAGCAACCCCCCCAACTCAGGTGCTCCCAGGTGTGGGGGTGTATAAGGGGGTGGGGTGTGTGTGTAAGGGGTAGGGGTGGGCTTAGAGATGTCACCTCTGGTGACCCAGCAGCACCTCTGTTTTTTCCTGGAAGACAGTTTGGTTTTTATAGACCTATAGGGTTGGATTATTCTCACTTTAGACTTTGGTTTTCCAGGGGAGGGGGTAAGACTTGAACACGGCATTGGGTGGTGTTTGGGTGGGGGTGGGGTGGGATGAGGGGGTGAAGGGCACTGAATTGGGAGTTTTGCCTGATCTTGTTTCCTCTGCTGTGAAATTGGGTAATGATAACACTGTTGAGTACGGTTATTGTGGCGATTAAATGAGATGATCTGGGTAAAGCCTCTGGTTCGACAGTGGGCTTGTAAGTGCTCAGTTCAAAAGGAAAGCAATGGAATGCCATGGAAAATACAGATGCTTCCCTGGTGGCTCAGTGGTAAAGAATCCGCCTGCCAATACAGGAGGGGAAGGGGTGGGGTGTTGATCCCTGGGTCAGGAAGATCCTCTGGAGAAGGAAGTGGCAACCACTCCAGTATTCTTGCCTGGTGAATCCCATGGGCAGAGGAGCCTGGGAGCTATAGTCCTTGGGTTCGCAGAAGAGTCAGACACAAATTAATGACTAAACAACAGCAAGATGGAGGGAGGGGCTGGGCTGGGCTGAAGTCTCTCCGTCCCTCACCGGGCATGTGGGTTTACATGAGGACGGGTGCAGAGAGTCAGCCAGAGGGAGGGCTCTTGGGAAGACCTTGATTGGAAGCAGGTAGGGCTGCCTGAGACAGAGGCCAGGGGGCCTCCTCACAGACCATAAGACCCTCTTAAAGACTGGAAACCAGTTAAAGGGCTTGACTTCACAATAGCCAAAAGGTGGAAATAGCCCAATGTCCACCAATAGCAGGGCAGATAAACTCCATGTGTCATGTCCATATGATGGAATATCATGCAGCCATAAAAAGGGATGGGGGACCAGCATGGGATAGACCCGTTGAAAATACTAGAAGAAAGTATGAATGCTAGTACCTTGAATGCTAGCATTTAAATGCTAGGACCTTGAAAATACTATCCAGAGTGAAAGAAACCAGACCAAAAAGGCCACACAGTCTATAATTCTATTTATATGAAATGCCCAGAATAAGCAAATCGAGGGATAGAAAGTAGATTTGTGGTTGCCATGGAGTGGGAGGAGGGAGAGATGGGGAGTGACTGTTTAATGGGTGCAGGCATTCCTTTTGGGGTGATAGAAGATTCTGGAACTAGAGAGTGGTGATGAGTAACACTGTGAATGTACTTAATGCCACTGAATTGTACATTTAAAAATGGTAAATTGTATGTGTGCTTTGCCACAATTAAAATTTTTTTTTGTTTGTGCTAGATCTTAGTTGCGACATGCAGGGTCTTTGCTCTTTAGTCAAGGCTATGTGAGCTCTTAGTTGTAACATGTGGGATCTAGTTCCCTGACCAGGGATCAAACACGAGCCCCCTGCATTGGGAGCACAGAGTCTTAGCCACTGGACTCCCAGGGAAGTTCTTACCACAGTTTTTTTTAAAAAAGTTGAATTTTTGAGGTCAAAGTGCAAGGGTACAGTGGATCTGGTTTGTTTGGGGTGGGCTGACTGGAGAGCGGGAGCCCTGGGGATGGGGTGCTGGGGCTTGGGCAGCAGTGGGGGACATGCTTGCCTTCCTGACCCCTTCTTCACTGGGAGACTTCTGAGGTTGGGGTGCTTCTTAGTACCTCCCCACTTCGTCCCCAAGCAAAAACAGCTCAACCAACATGGGGGAAATGGTGGACATCCTCTGTGACCTTCTGGACGTACAGCAGTGGCTGTGTGATCTAGTGTTATGTTGAAAAGATCTGGCCGCACAGCCCACGTCCTCTTCTCCTTTTAGGATTGTCTGAGAAGGATGTGGTTCCCTGGGTTCCAGTAAGGCAGCTGTTGTTACTCCTGGTATAGGAGGAAGGAACCTGTGAGTTCATGGGGGCGGGAGTGGGGAGCTGGGATCCCTGACCACAATCACCTGTGAGCAGCTCTGGCTACTTGTAAGATCAAGGTCTGTTAATTGATTGCTAATTGGATTTCAAGAGATGGGGTGAAACAGGATGTAGGGCTGTCCAGGATCAGCCATTTGAGTAAACAGCCATCAGATAAGTATTGCCCCTTGAAGAGTTTGGTCCAGACTCAGGAGTGAAGATAAAGCAATTTTGGCTAAGTGAAGAAGAAGGAGACAACGTTTATAGAATGCCTGCTCCATGCTCAGCAGTCTTCCCAAATCTTAACCATTTAATCACCTCCTTTACCTAGGTGAAGTAGGTACTGGTGTTACCCCATTTTACGTAGGAGAAACAGGCTCGGAGAGGTCAGTGAGCTGAGATTCCAGCCTCAAGGTCTGTGAGTGGTGTTATTTATTTATGGCTGTGCTGGGTCTTCATTGTTGCCTCAGGCTTCCTCTAGTTGCAGTGAGTGGAGCTACTTGTCACGGGGCTCGGGCTTCTCTTTGCAGTGTCTTCTCTTCTTGTGGAGTGTGGGCTCTGCAGTGTGCGGGCTTCAGTGGTTGCATCTCATGGGCTCTAGAGTAAGGGCTCAGTGGTTGTGGCTCCTGGGCTTAGTTGCCCTGTGGCGTGTGGGGTCCCCTGGACCAAGGATTGAACCGGTGTTGCCTGCTTTGGCAGGTGGGTTCTTAACTGCTGGACCACCAGGGAAGTCCCTGTGAGTGGCATTAACCTCCCTGTCATTTGACCTCTCGGTAGCCATGCTAGCTGGTCAGTGTAGGGTAATTAAAAACATTTTTTTAAATAAATGAACATGTATATATGAATATATATATGAACACGTAGTCACACACACACGACCTTGTGGTACCATCCTACCAAGAGAAGACAAACCTGTGTGTCCACCGGGGACCTAAAATCAAGGTAGAGATGGAGGTGCAGCCAGTTAAAAGCCGCTGTCTCCCACAGGTGCCAATTAAAGTGCCCCTTGGGAGTGTGGTTGGTTGGTGTGGGGCACTGGGGCAGCTGGCATACCTGAGGCCACAGGGTCTGTGCTTGGGAGAACCACTAAGCAGTGACCTGTCCCTTTGTTCACAAGGCAGCTGAGCGAGACGGGCATGTGGATCAGCTTATAGGTGGGGGGTGGGGGTGGGCAAGGCCTCGGTGACTTTCTCACAGCCTTGTGTCCTAAAACCTGCCTGCAGAGAGTCAGCTGAAAATTGTTAAAACTGCTAAGAGACTAACCCAGGGAGGCCATTACAGAATTAACATGCAAAGGTCAGTAACTTTTCTTATATCAGCGATACCTAGTTACAAACTGTGTCAGAGCCAGTGAAACGCATGTAATGGCTTGTAGAAAGTGTTTACTGAATGTACATTTTTTTTTATGGTAATGGAAACAATCTCCCAATTAGAGCAGCAATGAAAATATCAAATACACAGAAATAAATGTAGCAGTAAAAGTACAGAGTGTATTTTTTGTTTAAGGGTAAAACTGGTAATTTCCCGTGGTGGTCCGGTGGTTAGGACTCTGCACTTTCACTGCCAATGACCTGGGTTAAATCCCTTATCAGGGAACTAAGATCCTGCATGCAGTGCAGTGTAACTAAAAACAAAAATTGAACTTAAAAATTAATAAACTTTTAAAAAGAAATGAGGTTATTTCCCAAGGGACACTGAAGAAAAAAATTGGAAGATCATACCATGTTCTGGGAGGGCAAGACTCAATATTGTAAAATGTCAGTTCTCCCTGAAATCTGTAAGTTTAGCATCATTCTAGCCAAAATTCCAACTGGATAGAATGTGATTCTTAAGTTCAGGTAGGAAAATAAATGAGTGAGAATAGCCATGAATGTTTTTTAAAAAAGAAGAGTGATGAAGGGTGACTTGTCCTACCAGATTTTTTAAATATTGTAAATAGGATATTTACTTTAGTATCATCCTGGCATAGGAACAGAAATCACGAAAACTGAGTAAAAAGTCCAGAAAAAGACTTGAATATAAACATAAGAACTTGTATATGATCAAGCTGTGATTATAAATCAGTGAGGAAAAAGGTGAATCGGTCAGCAAATGGTGCTGGGAAAACTGGCTGTTTATTTTTAAATAATAATAAAATTAAATTTCTGCTTCATGCTGTGAACCCACATAAATTCCAGTGGATGAAATGTATTTTTAAAATCTTAAAAATTCTAGGATAAAGCATTGTTAGTATCAGTGTAATCTTTGACTAAAGAAGACTTTCTTGATATGATACAAAAGTCAGAAATTATAAAGGGAAAGATTTTAAGTAGATAAAAATATAAAACATCTGTACCTCAGAAATCTCTAACCAACATAAGGCAAACGAAAAGCTGAGAAACATCAATTTTTAACATGAATGACAAAAGACTGATATCCTCAATAAATAGCTTCTACAACTCACCAAAAAAGAGATCCTAATACAAAATTGAGCTGAGAAAATGAAGTACAAATTCAGAGAATTTGTTCAGATGGCAATAAGTAGCTGAAGTTTTCAGTTCAGTTCAGTCGATCAGTTGTGTGACTCTTTGCGACCCCATGGACTGCAGCACGCCAGGCCTCCCTGTTCATCACCAACTGCTGGAGCTTGCTTAAACTCATGTCCATCGAGTCGATGATGCCATCCAACTCTCTCATCCTCTGTCGTCCCCTTCTCCTCCTGCCTTCAATGTTTCCCAGCATCAGGGTCTTTTCCAAGGAGTCAATTCTTCACATCAGGTGGCCAAAGTATTGGAGCTTCAGCATCAGTCCTTCCAGTGAATATTCAGGACTGATTTCCTTTAGGATGGACTGGTTGGATCTCCTTGCAGCCCAAGGGACTCTCAAGAGTCTTCTCCAACACCACAGTTCAAAAGCATCAGTTCTTCAGCACTCAGCTTTCTTTATGATCCAACTCTCACATCCATACATGACTACTGGAAAAACCATAGCTTTGACTAGACGGACCTTTGTTGGCAAAGTAATATCTCTGCTTTTTAATATGCTGTCTAGGTTGGTCATAGCTTTTCTTCCAAGGACCAAGTGTTTTTTAATTTCATGGCTGCAATCACCATCCACAGTGATTTTGAAGCACAAAAAAATAAAGTCTGTTACTGTTTCCATTGTTTCCCCATCTGTTTGCCATGAAGTGATGAGACTGGATGCCATGATCTTTGTTTTTTGAATGTTGAGTTTTAAGCCAGCTTTTTCACTCTCCTCTTTCACTTTCATCAAGAGGCTCTTCAGTCCCTCTTTGCTTTCTGCCATAAGGGTGGTGTCATCTGCATATCTGAGGTTACTGATATTTCTCCTGGCAATCTTGATTACAGCTTGTACTTCATCCAGCCCAGCATTTCACATGATGTACTCTGGATATAAGTTAAATAAACAGGGTTACAATACGTAGCTTTGACATACTTCTTTCCCAATTTGGAACCATTGGTTGTTCCATGTCCGGTTCTAGCTGTTGCTTCTTGACCTGCATACAAATTTCTCAGGAGGCAAGAAAGGTGGTCTGGTATTCACATCTCTTTAAGAATTTTCCACAGTTTGTTGTATCTGAAGTATTACACTTTATTTAATAAATATTTTTATTTAATAAGTATTTACTTAATAAAGAAATAATATTAGCAAGAATACATTTTAGGGGCTTTCCTGGTGGTCCAGTGGCTAAGACTTCGAGCTCCCAATGCAGGGGGCCTGGGTTAGATCACTGGTCAAGGAACTAGATCCCACATGCTGCAACTAAGAGACCTGGCGCAGCCAAATAAATAAATACTGAAAAAAGAATACCATTTAAAAACCTTATTAAATTGACACTAGTAAACAAAGAGTAATTCTTAGTGTTAAAAGAATTAGGGAAACAGGCACTCACCTGCTCTGGTGATGGAAAGGTAGTTTGATACCACTTTATGAAGGGTGATTTAGCATCATGTATCAAAATGTATCTTTGACCCCATCCTTTCCCTGGTAGGAGTTTAGCCTAAGGAAGTAGTGGTGTGTGGCAAGACTTAGCTACAAGGACCAAATGCCTTTCAGTAGTGTTTTAGTGACTCTGTTATGAAATATCCATGTAATTATATTGTAGGAGAATATTCGAATATGAAATGAAAAGATACAGTATACCTGCTAAAGCAGATTACACATCTAATTACACGTGGAGGGTCAACTTTGGCTGGTGAAAAGACTGCTTACACAGCATTTCGGAGAAATTATTTCATTTGTACTCTTATATTCATGTAGTTCCCAGCCTGGGGCTGTTTTGTCCCCAAGGGATATTTGGATATTACTGGAGACATTTTTGATTGTCAGGAGGAGGAGGGTGCTACTGGCATCTAGTGGGTTGGAGCCAGGGCTGCTGCTGAACATCCTGTATCACACAGGACAGCCCCCTCAGCAATGGATTATCCAGCCCTGAATGCTAATAGGAGTGCCGAGGTTGAGAAGGTGGGTGTATTTTCGCAAGATAGCATCCACATGCTCACTCCAGAAGTACTGAGGCAGGATGCTGCTGCTGATTTCTTAGTTACTCTTTGAATTGAAACAGATGCAGCTGAGGGTTTAGAAGGGGACTTCCTAGGTGGCTCAGTGATAAAGAAACTGCCTGCCGATGCAGGAAACTCAGGTTTGATCCCTGGGTCGAAAAGACCTCTGGAGTAGGAAATGGCAACCCACTCCTATGTTCTTCCCTGGAAAATCCCATGGACAGAGGAGGCTGGGGGGCTGCAGTCCATGGTCTTGCAGAGTTGGACATGACTGAGCACGCACGCACACTCTTGACAGTTTAGAAAGTGAAGTTTTTTTTTTTTTCTTTTTATAATATTTATTTATTTTGGCACATCGGATCTTAGTTGCGGCATGCAGGCTCAGTAGTTGTAGCAGGCGGGCTTAGTTGCCCCAGGGCATGTGGAGTCTTATTTCTGTGACCAGGGATTGAATGCAGTCCCTTCCATTGTAAGGTGGATCCTCAACCATTACTGGACCACCAAGGGAGTCTCTAAAGTGAAGTTTTCGGAAATCAGCTAGCTGTGATTTCAGAAATCATACGTGATGCTATGCTCACATAGGCAAGTGTTTGCCTGGTCCTTTTTCCATGCTAAATTTTAGCCCAACCAAATATGAAATTTATCCAAAGTTCTGAGCTTTACTATGTATTACTGTATTTTGAATTAATGTGATTTAACTGATTGTTAAAATTTTTATGATGAAAAATCTCGGAGCAGTGGCCAGAACATAGTTAGACTTCCATGTTCCCATCACATTGATTTAACACTTAACATCATGCCCCATTTGCTTCAATGATTTTTTTTTTTTGCCAAAAGATTTTCCGAGAAAAGCTTAGACATTATGACATTTCACCCCTAAATATTTCAGAACCCCCCCTTCTGAAAAAGAACATTTCTTACATCTTCTCAACAGTTTTATTACACCTAACAGAAGCAACAATAATTCTTTAATAGCATTTGATGCCCAGTCCACCTTCCAGCTTTCTTGGTTCTCCCTCAAATGTCTTTTACAGCTGGTCTACTCAGTGGTTTAATGATTAAAACATTATGCAATCATGTGCTACACAAAGCATTATATTTAGAAGTGCATCAGCGTTCTGTTTTTGAGGGTGGAATGTGTGTGGAGTGCCGTGTGAAATGAAAAGTGCTGCCTGTGTGTTATCTGTCATCATTGTTAACTTCATGATCTTAAGGGGCATGGCCACATCCGGCCATAGGGTCGTGGGCTTTGGGGACAGGGGTGGGATGAGAGCTCTGAGCTTCCTTCAGGGGAGTGTCCCTGAGGAATGGGCACCTCCACAGGCGAAGGGACGAGGGAGCCAGCCATCATCATAAAGCCTTGTCACTTCCCTCTGTGATGGGAGCTGAGGGTGCTGGAGCTAAAAGCCATTCATCAGTGGCTTCAGGTGCCAAGTGGGGCTGGAGAATTCTTGGGTGTGGGGCTGTCCCCTGCATTTCCCATTTGGTTCAGCATCTCTGAACAGTTGTGACCATCCAGTGTCCTCTGGTGGCAGAATAGCTTCTGGTTAAGAACTGCCGGGTTCAGGTTAAGCCCAGATTTCCAGACATCAGTGCCATTCCCTAAAACACTCTGGGAAGGGAACCAGAGGCCGAGCCAGGGGACTTCAGGGTTCCCAAGGCCCCTTTCTCTTGAGCAGCACCCGCCCACTCCTTGCCCTGGCTGGAGACCAGACAGGTCCGTATGTATTAGGTTGGACCGAATGGAATTACCATTTTCTTTGAGCATTTGTGACCCACAGAAGTGGCAATTCACATGGTCCAACTTACTCCTTCTGTCCTTTTGGCCAGCAGACCCTGCTCTGGGCAGCCTGCTTGACAGACTTTCTCTCTCTGTCTGTCAGTCTGTCTCTGAGACTTTTCTCTGTCTTTGTCTCTAGCCTCTCTTCTCTGCTACCTTCCTTATTCCTTCACTTTCCCTCCATCTCCTCCCCCTCCCTTTCCCCCCTTTTTAGGGCCTGCACAAAGGGCCGGGGGCAGAGGTCAGGCTGGGGTGAGCAGGCCGGGAGAGCGCGCCGCCCCCATCCCACCACCGGGGGCTTCAGTCACCCTGGGGAGCACAAAGGAAGCCCCTTGGCTTGGGGGGTTTCGGGACCCTCATTGTTCCTCTTTGGCCAGGCCTTTGCAGGTGGAGCTGCCACCAGCCTTGAAGGAAGATAAAGGGATGAGCCCTGAGAGGCCAGGGGAGCATGTGGGGGCGGAATATTCAGCCCTTCTGGGAGCTCTTCTCACTGGGGACTCAAGGCGGGTGGCTGTTGGGGATGGGACAAGTGACAGGTGTCAGTGAGAGAGACGCTTGGAATCCCCGGGTCCTGCCCCTGTGTCACACAGATGTCACAGGGTCCTTGTTGCTGAGGCTGGGGGGTTGGGGGCATGCAGGCTGCAGAGCTGGCTGAGGTGGGGTGGAGGCTGAGACACCCCCACCCCCACCCCGAGGGGCGGCCCCTGCCCAGAGCTGTGCCTGGAACCTCCCTTGGGATTCCTGTAGCAGCCAGGGGCTGGGCACTGGTGTCAGGCATCACAGTCAGTCCCCTCTCTGCTTGCTTTTGGGTTTATCCCATGTGAAACCTCTGAAGTTAGTAAAGCACCCCCCGACCCCACCAACCCCAGAGGTGGTCCCTCTGATTTCTTAAATACCCTGCCAGGTTTAAAACTACTCCAGACTTGGATTTTACTGATGGTCCAGTGGTTAAGAATCTGGCTGCCAATGCAGGAAGGGGTTCGATCCCTGGTCCAAGAAGATTCCAGATGCCACAGGGCAACTAAGTCCCTATGCCACAACTACTGAAGCCTGGGAAGCCTGTGCACCCCCATGAAGAGTAGCCCCCATTCACTGCAACTAGAGAAAAGCCTGCACAGCCAAGAAAAAAAAAAAAAAAAGGCTACTCCAGACCTAAAGCAATAATAATAATAGTAGTAGTGTATTAGTTCAGTTGGGCTGTCCTAACAAAACACCATAGACTGGGTGTCTTAAACAATAGAAGTTTAATTTTCTCAAAGTTCGAGAGGCCAGAAGTTCATGTTCAGGGTGCCAACATGGTCCAGTTTTGGCAAAGAGCTTCTTCCTGGCTTACAGATTACCGGGTTTAAAACTAAACTGCTTCCTGCATGCTCACTTGGCAGAGAGTGAGCTCTCTGGTGTCTCTTCTTGTAAGTGCCCTAATTCCACCCTCATGGGCCTCACCCCCATGACCTCATCAAACCCTAATTACTCTCCAAAGACCCCACCTCCAACCATCACTTTAGGGGTTTGGGCTTCAAATGGAAATGTGGGTAGGACACAGTGCAGTCCATGGCAAGCGGTGATGACAGCATTTTAAATGCCATCATTTCCTTAAAAGCAGAGATTTTGAGTATTCCATGACCCTCCCCCACCCCAGTGACTCAATGAATGTGTTCTGCAGATCACTTGATAGCTCTGGCATCTGTCTTGTCAATGAAATGAAGCCATTGGGCTGATCTATTCAACCCCCTCCCACTCAGTATTTCCATGTCCTGGCTGGTTGGCAGACAGTGATCCTGGGGCCTTTTGGTCACAGAGCTGGAGAGTTGCCTTGGGGGCTCTTTTGAGGCTGTGTTGAGGGGGTCCTGGTGGATTTGGACCAGGAAGTGTGCCCAGACCTAGGGGAAGGAAGGTGAAGAGAAGAATGGACAGGAGACATTGTCTGCCCGCTATCTAGCATTCTCCCTGGCTGTGGAGGTAGAGCTTTAGTACCGGAAGGACCAGCGTGGCCTTGAGATGGGGGAGGCTACCAGCTGCCCCCTACCATCTGATATGCATGAGGGACTGTCCCCACTCCCCCCGCCCACCTCCTGTCGAGCACGACTCTCTCTGCTGCTTGTCTCACTCCTTCTAAACCTTTGGGCAGGGCTTATGAAACTGGTTCCACTCTACCCCAAGACGTACCCATACAGATCAGGGGCCTTCAGAGCTTTAGCTCAGTCAGAGCCATGGACCTGAATCTGAGGAGGCTCCGGGGACCCCTGCCCCCTTCCAATTCCTTCCAAAGGAGAGGTCAGTTTCTTCCCAAGGGAGGTGGTGGCCTGTGTGACTTGCATTGTTTTGTGGGCTCTGCTCAAGAGTAAAGTGTGTTGTAGGATCAAGGAAAGGAGAGAGCTGTTCTGTTTGCAGAGGTTAGAAATGAATCAGGGTCTGAAACAAGTTTATTTTGTGCAGAGACATGTCTGAGAATTGGTGATGTGCTGGAGCTGGCACACACCTGCTCACGAGAGCTGACTGCTGACATCTCTTCCAACTCTGCATTCAGGGCATGGTGCTGGCAGTTTGAAACTGGCTGTGGTGGGAATATTTACACCTTGGAAATTGGCACAAGCTGTAATCAAGGCTTTTTCTTCCCAGGGAGCTGGTGGTTACACATTTCTCAGCATTTCTCCCCAGAAACCTCCTGTGACTGGAATTTTGCCCCCTGATAGCAGTACTAAACCTGGACTTAGCGCATCCAATCTGGCCTCACCATCAGACAAGTGGGAAAACTGAGGCCCAGAGGACAGCAACCTGGCCAAGGTTACACAGTGGGTTGATGGCAGAACCCAGGTGAGGACCCAGGTCTCCCATCTCCTAGCTTCCCACGTACCGTACTGTCTCAGGCCAGCATCCTTTCAAATTGTGGAGAGAAATCAGCATGGGGACTTGGAAGAGGTGAGAAATTACTAAGTGTTGGGGCAGCAGATTTAGTGGAAGGTGCTTTAAAATTTCCTTTGAGCCAGGACAGGTTAGGTTTTCACTCACTGCCATCTTATCCCCCTCCCCCAGCAGATGGGACACAGCCCTAGTTTCCTGGCCAAGCCTTCCTTCTGTCCCATGAGGTCATCTCCTTCAGTCCCTGGGTTGAGAAGTCATAGTTTAGCATCTGAAACCTCCCTGCAGGCGAGGACATCTTTACCAGACAGAGAGAGTGCTGAGAAAGTGGCCATCCTTTTAGGGGTGATAATCCAGGATTGTCCTGGTTCTGCACTTCATTCCTGTCCTTCCTCCTCTTTTGTGGTGAATGTACTGCTGTGGACAGGGACAAGGCACAGTGCCAGCTGCTCTTTTGGGCTGTCAGGGGCTCCATGACAGGGATTCTTGTGCTGATGGTTTATTGAGGGGATGTTCTCAGGAGAAACCAGTAACAGAGTAAGGGGAACAGGACAGGGCGGGGGAAGAAGCCAGGAAAACGTGTGGGTTCAGGAGAAGACTGGCCTCAGCCTGTTTCCATGGGAGCTCTGGACAGTGAGTCATCCCAAAGAACCCAAAGAAGTTGTCTTGCATACAAGCAAAAGGGCTGGGTAGTTATGTTGTTCAGTCACTAAGTCATGTCTGACTCTTTGCAACCCCATGGACTGCAGCACACCAGGCTTCTCTGTCCTTCACTATCTCCCGGAGTTTGCTCAAATTCACATCCATTGAGTTGGCAATGCTGTCTAACCATTTCATCCTCTGCTGTCCCCTTCTCCTTTTGCCTTCAATCTTTCCCAGCATTAGTGCCTTTTCCAATGAGTCAGCTCTTTGCATCAGGTGGCCAAAGTATTGGAGCTTCAGCTTCAGTCCTTCCAATGTATATTCAGGGTTGATTTCCTTTAGGATTGACTGGGTTATACCTGCCCACAATGCTGGCCGTTGGCTATAGACTGCTTCATGGGATGGGGTATATGGATATTTCCAAGCAGAGCAGTTTCCATCAGCCGAGGGCAAACCTTCAGAGAAACTGCAAGTGTAAGCTTGTTGCCACCAACTCCTGCGGCAGCTGGAGGTGGGTGCACTGGCCCAGGAAAGGGGGTCTCATCAGTGGATTTCTGTTTTGTTAACTCTCCAACAGCTCTAAGGAAAGGCCTGGTGGTTATTCTCTGGGGCCCGTGCCTTCCCTCTTGACACCTGACTGGTCACTCAGTACAGACAGTCTTGCAATCTCCCTCAAATGTCTCTCCTCTGCCACACACACTGCTGCTACCATCGTGATTCAGACTCGGTTTACTTCTAACTGATGCTGTATTGGTCAGAGCGGGCTCTGTGCTGTAACAAGCACCCCAACAGTCCATCGCCGGTGTTTCTGACTGGGCGGCTCCCTTCTAAGCAGTGAATCCAAGGTCCAGGCTCCTTCTGTCATGTGGCTCTACCATCCCCTGAAGCCTCAGGGTCATTGATTTGGAAAAGAGAGTACTATGGGATCACTTTCCAGGCTAGGCCTGAAAACATCTGCATCACTTCCATCTGAGTCCCAGAGCTGGACTCAGTCACATGACCACACCTAACTGCAAGGGATGCTGGGTAATGTGGTCTCTAAGCCCAGGAGGAAACTCTATATACAGTTTTCACTGTGGACTTTTTTTGTTCACTCTGCTGACTTTGGGGCATCTGTGGCCACCTGTCGTCACGGTGCCACAGTTACTGGCATGCAAAAGTGATGGTGAGCTTTGAGGGCCTTTTCTCTGTGTAGGAAGCAGGTTAGCCCAGTCTTGGCCAAGGGGTGGACATCCTGCCTGCACAGCTGCCCAGGTTGGGGTGTAGCCCACCCAGGGAACTCAGCAGAGGTGTGACCACATTGGCACTGGCCTAACCAGCTGGGCTCACTGGCCAGCCAGCCAACCAGCGGGGTGAATACCTCAGGGCCACCAGCTTCACTCTCTTTCCTGACCTTCCCAGGGAGTCCGGCTTTGCCTCCCTCCCCTGCGCCACTGAATCGCCCTTCAGCGCCAATGGACAGCAGCTCAGGCTGTGTCCACCGCTGGCTCTCACTGGAGAAGCGTGTCCATGGCCAACTGGATCCCCGTTGGGACAGCTTTGTTTCCCCGGCCGAACACAAAATCCTCTGTTCACTCGCAGAGCCGACAAGGAGACCCCGTGGGGCTGGCCCTGTGGGAGCAGACAGCAGTGAATGCAGGGCCCCGATGGCTTCAGCTTGTTAAAGGCCAATACACAGGCTGGCCCTGCCCTCCGCGCGGCAGACAGAAAGGAGGGCACGGAGCTGTTACAGGGGATTAGCGGCCGCAGACGGATGGAGGCAGGTGCAGCCTTTTCTGCAGTTCCGAAGGGTTTATGAAATACTGATCCCGCACTCTATAAATCCTTCCCTTGGCCTCATCCGGGCTATAGCCTGAAAAATGGGGATTTCTTGTCCAGCCAGGCTTGGGAGTGGTTTTGAGTCTCCCACCCCACCCCACCGCCAACTCCTAGCACTCCTTGGGAATGCCAAGCCAAGGATTTGTGCACTTGTCCATTGATTCATTTTCTTTTCATTCATTCATCAGGGGCACATTTATTGAGGGCCTGTATTAGGGGCTGGGGTTCCAGAGATGATGGAACATGGAGTCTCGGGTTCAGGGGACTGTGGTTTATGTGAGAAAGATGCACAGATAGACGAATCTAAGTCAGAATGTTAGAGCAGAACCAAGGATTTACATGTCGGCAGATACCCCCATGGCGGTCTCTGGGCCTCCCAGTGTCAGGCTCTGTTGAGAACCTGCTGGCTCTTCTGCACTCACACAAAGCCCAAGTCCCAGGTGGCTCATCACCCCTCTGTTGGGCTGCTGTTCCTACATGGCACTGATGGCAGATAAGGAGAACTCATGGCAGAGTGAGAAATTTGGGGTCTTCAAGCAAAACCTCTGCAAAGTCTGTCTCATGTGGCAAAATTTGCATCTTGGAAAAGCCAGGCTGTATTCCTCTGGCTCTGATGTGGATTTGGCTTCCATGTCTTTCCCTCCTAGAGGTGGGGACCATGCCGCCGTCTGCCGCAATCAGACTTCCCTCATCCAACAGGCAAGCGCATCTTCAAGCAAGTAGGAATCTCTTACCTGAGCTCGCTGCCAGGCTTCACAGTGCCTACCTTGTGCAGGTGTTGGATCTTTGACAAAAGACGTTGGAACCTGTTCTGTGGCTCAGGGCTTCAGTGCGTGTGTTGTAGTGGGGAGGGGAGGGAAGAGGCTGGTTGGGACCTCAGGGCTTTCATGAAGCCTGACTTCAGAGGGTGGAGGCATATGAGATCAGGAGGGTCTCAGTGAGCTTGTCCCAGGGCCCAGATGGGTATTTCCTGGGTTCTAATGGGAGCTGGTGCTTGGGGGTATAGGAACAGAACTAAGGGGTACCCCCTACATCTCGCCTGTGGGTGAAAGCCGGTTAGTCTGTTGGCTACCAGAATTACACTGGATGCTTCTCCCAGTGTAAACTTCCCAGCAGTGGGTCAGGGAAGCTTTGGGAGATCTGTGGGGTTCACAGCCATGCTCAGACCTCTGAGATACACCATCCTCTGGTTCCAGTACCCTCTAGTCTGTGGGTGGGAGTAGGGCAGCACAGGCTTGGAGGGTGCCCTGGACAACAGGGAGACAGATGTGGAGCTCTTGACTGGGAATTCCATGTCTGGGGGGCTCCTGGGGCAGAAGAGATGGGTAAGAAACAGAAGCCTGCTATAAAAGATGACCTTAGCTGTCTTATTAAACCTGGATGTGTCTAGGCGGGGAGGGCAGGGCAGGGGTGAAGTCCACTGGCCTCTTGGTGACCATCACCCTCTAGGCTCTGCAGTGGCTCTTGGGGAGGACAGCCATGCCTCTACCTGGAACGTGAAGATTCTAGCACCTTCCATGGGAAGCATGGGGTCTGTGCTGATGACCCAAAGTATAACCAGAATCCTTTCCTTTCCCAAAGCAAATGTGGTCTCTTCATTCTCCACTTGAGAGAGTAGCGGAGTCTGGTCTTGACAAGGGAGGGTTTCAGTATCTGCCATGGTTCTTGCATTTTTGTGGAATGAGCAGCCCCCATAAATACGGTTTTCAGATGCCATAATTTGTTGAAATGCCATGTAACTTTTTTAAAAAACCATTTTGCATGGAAATCTTTCCCAAGTATATTGCCAGCTTTCCTGCCATATTCAGCAATGCACATTGAACATGATTTAATGTCTCAGGATGATACAGCCATTGCAAAAAAGGGATTATACTATAAAGAAGCTTTTTCAGCTGTTAGGAGTGTTGGCCTCTATTCAAAATGGCCCTTAGGTATTCTACATCTGCTGTTTATAGTTTCACAGTTTTCTGTCTCTTTCTTGCTCTCTGCTAGCCATTCCTTCCTCCTGCCAGTGAGTGAATCTTCAGAAAGTTCTCCCCACCCTTTAAATAGGTAGATCCCAGGGTCCTGTGTTCTGGGAATGATGGTTGTTGTTCAGTCACTCAGTTGCATCCAACTCTTTGCAACCCCACTACGTGGACTGCAGCACACCAGGCTTCCCCTGTCCTTCATCATCTCCCGGAGTTTGCTTAAACTCATGTCCATTGAATCAGTGATGCCATCCAACCATCTCATCTGATAATAACATTTGATATCAAGTGTTTGTGAATTAAGGATGGTTAAGCTCTGAATGAAGATCTAGAGGGATTTCCTTTGTGATAGTAATTTCAGTTGAGTTGCTCAATTGTGTCCGACTCTTTGCTATCCCGTGGACTGCAGCATGCCAGGCTTCTCTGTCCATCACCAACTCCTGGAGCTTGCTCAAACTCAGGTCCATCGAGTTGATGATGCCATCTAACCATCTCATCCTCTGTCATCCCCTAGTAATTTGTAATTTGGCTGCTTCCAAACTCTTCCTTCTGCGTTCTCACCTGTGTCCCAGAGAACTGAGAGAAGCAGACACACGGCCTCCAGGCAGGTAGTGTTTCACAGTCTGGAAGCGTTTCCACACCCAATGTAATTAGAGACAGGATTAGCCTCTTCAGTTCTCACATCAGACAGCTGAGGGACAGAGAGGTTAAGAAAGACCAGCATGATGAGGGTTCAGGAAGCCATGTTCTTGGAGTTTGAAGAAACCGAGAAGCTTGGGAGGGCAGGGCGCTTTCCCTGAAGTCTTGAGGGCTGATCTGTTGGTTAAACAGGTGATAGGTAGGCTTGTGCTGGGCTGTTGCAGAAGGTGGAACTAAGGATGTGGTGGTGGCGGGGGGGAGGAGTTACAGAATAGGTGAGGCTCAGGTGATGAACATCCTGTACAACCCTAATGTCAGAGGTGAGGCCAATTCAGACGGTAGGATGGAACCAGGAGGTGCAAGGGTGAGCCACCTTTTAAGATCCCACTTTCAGCTCCATAAGGTGGATTCCATGGCCTGTCTCCAGTCTACCAGTCGGTGGCAAGTGGCAGAATAAACCAGGAATGGCAGGAGTGCTCAGTGCTCAGTCATGTCTGACTCTTTGCTACCCCATGGACTGTAGCCCACCAGGCTTCTCTATCCATGAGATTCTCTAGGCCAGAATACTGGGGAGGGTTGCCATTTCCTTCTCCAGGGAATCTTCCCAACTCAGGAATCAAACCCACGTTTCCTGCATTGGCAGGCAGGTTCTTTACCACTAGCGCTACCTGGTAGGAGTGTGGCAGCTTTCACACTGAGCAGCAAGAAGCACCTGATTGAGTTCTGGGCCTCTGGGTGCTGAGGTTGATTAGTAATGTCTGCCATGAGCTTGGACATGGAAATTAAGCATGCATGCTGTCTGATTGCTTTTCCTGCTTCCACGCTTGCTCCCGATCAGTGTCTTCTTGGGCAGCCGTCGTGTATATTCTAGAGATAAGTTGCTCCTCATCAAGCCTTTTCAAACTAGGACTCCAGAGTGTCCTACCTGCTTTCTCTGCCCAGGCTCTCATTCGCTTCTAAGGGCCAGAAGCTCATCTGCTATTTTGATGGGGAACTACATCAGAAGCAGTAGTGGGAAAAGAAATCTACTCCCTGGGTACAGCAACTTCTTAACTCGGTCTACCTGCTTCTGCCTTCCTCTGGCAACCTGTGATCACAGCCACAGGTTGTGTTTCCTAAGGGCATGGCTGGTGGGAGGAAGGACTGAGCACGGTGATGGAAGGGCTGTGATAGGATGTCTGAGGGTGGGGGGTGCGGGCAGAGGGATTCTGCCTGAGGACAGGAAGCCAAGAGGGTGGTCCCTTGAGAATGGGTGTCCCCTGCATCAGAGGTGGGGGAGGTTAAGGGTCATTGCTCAGGCATCAGGTTGCCCAAGGCTTTGGGGACAAAGACCCCTCTGGGTGGCCCTGACCTAGAGTGAGGGGCAGTTGGTGACAGGGAAAATGTCCCCAGTGGACGTGACCTGGGATATGGAACACTGTGGGCCCATGTTCTCGTGTCTAGTAGAAATGGTGGTCCTAATGCCACCTGCCTGACGTCCTTACCGGTCACTGTACGGCTCAAATAGGGTTGTGGGTGGAAAGTGCTCTGGGGGGTACTGTCCAGGTATAGGGGCATCACCCACCCAGCTGTTCAGCTGAGCTCCCGTGGGGCTTGAGTTTTGGACACAGCCGCCCTCTGAGGCTGAGGTGGGGTCTGCAGGTAGGAGAGAGGGGACCCCAGGCCTGTGGGGCTGGTGGCAGAGCAGGACCAGGGACCACCTCTGGGATAGAATGAATCCCCTCAGTGTAGTTTGCCCCAGCTGGGAAGGACTGGGCATGGGCAGCTGAGGGCTTAGAGAAAATTCTCGATGTCCAGGCACTGGTTGAGCTCGCCGAGGCCTCCAGTTGGGAGGGCTTTTGCAGTCCCCCAGGCTCTGGGCAAGAGGCTTTAATCTAATTACATGCTTTATTTGAGCCAATTTGTTTTCCAATCCATCTTGTTCAGCAAGAAGAAAGAGCATGCTGGGGACTCCTGGCACCCTCTTGTTCCAAGTGGGGAAGAGGGACCGCTCCCCACCTCATGAGGCTGGTGCAGCCCCCCGACCTTGTCCAGCCTGGTCACCCCACCCCCAAACCAGACTGCAGGCCACCCTGCCCGGCAGGGATGGGACTGGGGCAGGTTGACCCCTTTCACAGACTGGGCTGCGGAAGGGGAAAAAACCTGGCTTGCTGGTCCCTCCTCCTGAAGGCCCAGCCCAGCTTGTCTGTTCCATCAGCCGCTCCCTGCCTGTGCCCTTTGGGGTTCCCAGTGCTCCAGGCAGGACAGGCTTCCAAGGCAGCGGCCTGGAAGGGGGCTGCACCTTCCCACGAGGAAAGCCCCACCCAGCTCTGACCCTCCCTGGCCCCTCCTACCAGGGCTGCCCTCCTAATCCCAGGCCCGGGATGTTCAATCTCCAAATATATTTTTATCATAGGGCAGCGGGTTTTGAATCTCTGTTATTAAAGTCCAAACAAAACACCGAAGCCCTTCCAAAGTCCCTGGAGAGGGAAGGCTTGCTGGCTCCCGCTGTCCTGCCCAGGCGAGGAGCTGCTGTTGCCAAGCTGCGGCTTTTTGTGTTTCACAGCATTTTCCAGAATTGTCTTTTTCCGCCCTTCAGAATCCTGCTTCAGGCCTTTGCTCTCCTGCTGTTTACACAGACTCTGTCCTCTGGGCGGCTTCTTCCCCGGCAGGCCTGGGGTCTTCGCCCTTGGACTGGGGCCGTGTGGGGATTGCTGGGGCCGAGGGTCACTTTGCCACATGGTGGGGGCGGCTGAGTCCCCCGCTTATTCAACAAATATTTATTGAGAGCTTGTAAGTGTCCCAGGCCCTGGGGAGAGCAGTGGATGGGGCAGTGGCCCCTGCTTTCAGGGAGGGAGGCAGACAATAAACAAACCACACTGAAAAAGTGTGAGACTGCACTGTGACAAGTCATGGGGGTGAGAGACCAAATCCTCTCAAGATGGGTTTCCTTTTGGGGGCAGCCAAACATCAGTCAGTACCTGTGATACATAGAGTGAGAAATTAAAAAAAAAAATTTTTTTTAATAGGATGTGCCAAGAATACAAGATTGATTTTCTTGTCATGGCTCCTGAATTATAGCAAAAATAATAACAGGTAACATTTTAAAGAGTTTGATAGGCTTCATCTTGTTAGCACCTCAAAGGATTACATGCTGTTACCCTATTTAATAAATAAGGTACATGGGGAAAGAATCCAAAAAAGAGTGGGTATATATATAGCTGATTCACTTTGCTATACACCTGAAACTAACACAACATTATAAATCAAGTACACTCCAACAAAAAAAAATAAGGGCGGATAATAAAAAATAAGAGAGGACTCTGAGGTTCAGAGATGTGCAGTCACAAGCCCAAGGACCCACAGCCTAAAAGTCGAGAAGCCAGTGTTTGGGGTTCCTCCGTAGCCTACCTGCTGACTGCTTCTCCATCCCATGGCCCTGATCCCCATCTGTTTTCCCACCTGTATTCTGAGATAGGGCTTCCCAGGTGGTGCAGTGGTAAAGAAACTGCCTGCCAATGCAGGCGGAGAAGGCAGTGGCACCCCACTCCAGTACTCTTGCCTGGAAAATCCCATGGACGGAGGAGCCTGGTAGGCTGCAGTCCATGAGGTCACGAAGAGTCAGACATGACTGAGCGACTTCACTTTCACTTTTCACTCTCATGCATTGGAGAAGGAAATGGCAACCCACTCCAGTGTTCTTGCCTGGAGAATCCCAGGGACGGGGGAGCCTGGTGGGCTGCCGTCTGTGAGGTTGCACAGAGTTGGACACGACTGAGCGACTTAGCAGCAGCAGCCACCAATATGCAGGAGTCTCTGGAGCTGTGGGTTCAATCTCTGGGTTGGGAAGATCCCCTGGAGGAGGAAACAGCAACCCACTCCAGTATTCTTGCCTGGACAGAGGAGCCTAGTGGGCTTCAGTCTCTGGGGTTGCAACGAGTTGAACACGACTGAGCACCCCCACACACATACATATACATTCTGAGATAGGCCCTTCCTACCGGTGCACCAGGTTGTATCCTGGGGTCCCAGGCAGAGGTGGTCTGTCCTATGGACACTTCACCTCCCAAAGAGAATGGGCAAAGCCCGCACATCCAGAGCTCAGGGTGCTGCTTCTGGTGTCAGCTGTGCCTCCCGGCAGAGGCATCAGGACACCCCTGATTTCTGGAGTCACTCAAGCCCTCGCCAGCCCAAATCATGCCCTCTTTGTTGTCAAAGAGCTTAGCAGATTTAAAAGATGCCTGAATGCCCAGGCTTTCTCATGGGTGTCACCAGAATAATCAAGAAGGATGCTTGTCTTTTGTTTGGGGAGCCTGATTTGGAAGTTTGTCTGAGCAGTCTTGGTATCTCACAGGGGCAACTGCATTCAGCTTTTAAAAGACAAAAATTTAATTGGAGGAAAGTTGCTTTACAATGCATTCACCTTGTTTTGCACTATGTTTGTGGACATGGGATTAGGGGGGACCCAGGGTTTACGTTCCAACGTGTTCCGCGGGCGTTCGGTGGTGACCTCCCCGCACCAGGTGCTGGGAACCAGGGCTCCAATTCCCTGCTGGGTGAGGAGGCAGACAGATAATTCTAGACCACTTCATGAGTGCTGAGAGCATAGAGGGCACCCTGCTGTGCTTGAGGGCCCAAGAGGAAGGCTGGAACCCTCTGGTGGCTTTGCATTACGTTAATGCAGAATCCAAACCTTATCCAGCCCTGCCCTGCCCGTCCAGCCAGTGTGACTTTTCTTCTCTGCTCCTCCCCTCGCTCACTCTGTGTGAAACTTCCTGGCCTTCATTCAGACCTGGACTCTGCCAGGCTCGATCCTGCCTCAGGGCCTTTGCACAGACTGTCCTTCCTGCTGGAAACCATCTTCCCCAGACCTTGTTGTCCCTGCCTCCCTTGCGCGGTCTAGGTCTCAGTGCCACGTTACCTTCTCAGGGAGCTTTCCCTGACCTTCTGTCCCAGCCACCACTCACTTCTCGTGAGGGAAGGAGAAGATGGACACACACTCTCACCCACCCCACCTCCATCCAGCAGTAGAAGCCCCGTGGCACTTCAAGTGCCGAGGGCAAGGATTCAGTCCCTGGTCAGAGAGCTAAGATCCCATATGCCAAGTGGCGTGGCCAAAAATATATGTTTTTAATTTAAAAAGTTAAGGACTTCCCTGGTGTTCCATTGGTTAAGAGTCCACTTGCCAATGCCAAGGAACATGGGTATGATCCCTGATCTGGGAAGATTACATATGCTGCAGGGTAACTAAGCCCATGTTCCACAACTCCTGAAGTCTGCATGCCCAAGAGCCCATGCTCTGAAACAAGAGAAGTTACTGCAGTGAGAAGTCTGAATGCCGCAACTAGAGAGTAGCCCCTGCTCGCTGCAACTAGAGGAAGTCTGCGTCCAGCAGCGAAGACCCAGCACAGCCAAAAATAAATAAAAAGCATTTTAAAAAAGGAATAGAAATATCACTTTGCAGAATAGGAATGTAATGTCATTATGGAACTCCTCCCATTCAGTCCCCATCCTCACTGAAGAAGAGACTCACCTCAGAATGTTTTTTAGTGTTTTTCTTCTAATACCAAAATGGTATATTCGTTATCGTAAAGTTAAACATACAGATAAGACAAAGCAGGAGTGTAGAGAAACCAGCCACAGTCCCTCCTCCCTGCATTTTGGTGCACAGTGTATTCTTCTAGAATAGAATTCAAACCCCTGCCATGGTTGACAAGAACCTAGGGACCCCCATGACCCATGCAGTCTCATCTCGGGCTGCCCACCCCCCCACCCCCAGCTCCAGGCCCATCTCCTGTTGGTTCTTTAGTCCTGCCCACCCCTTTCCTGGCCTGGCTGCTTCCCAGAGCTCCTCCCTCGTTTTCCTAGATGTAACTTCTCCTCACAGTGGCTTCGCATCCAGTGTGGTCTCCACCTGCACCCCTAACCCCACCCTCTGCTAAGGTATGCACGCTGGGCATTGTCTCCATTTGGGGAGTGTCACTCTTTTGACTGTGGTTGCACTCACGTCGTTGACGTGTTCTTTCCCCGCTATAAGGCCACCCTGACCATTCCGTGAGCCACACCTAGCGCCTCCCAGAGCCGGCCATGTGGAAGTCTCTTAGCCAAACTTTGAAGTGGATGAAGGAATGATACATTCTTAGAAATGGGGCTGCTGCAATCAAGGGTGTGTGCTCTCCAGGGTTTTGACTTTCTGTGGCAGTTACACTCGGGGAAGTTGGTACTGATTTGCACCCCAGCCACATTATCTGTCTGTGTGTTTGCTTTGACCCCTCCCTAGGCCTTACATTTCTGTTGATTAAAGTTGTGTTTCTTTGATTATTTGAGGATGAGCATTATTAACATCTCCTTGTCAGCTTTCTCCCCTCTTTTGTGAATTGCCTGTTCCTCTCCTTAGAGTGTGAGGGTGCTTGTCTTGTCTTATTGATTCAGAAGAGTTCTTTATATATTAAAGACACCCATGCTTTGCTCTGTATGTTGCAAATACCTTTGGTTTTATCCCCAAAGCTTTACAAGGCACCTCATGCCAGTCCATTACTTGGGACTGCCTCATTTGGGGCGACCTTGGCCTTTCTGCCCCAGAATTCAATGGACGTCATGCTGTGGAGACAGGCAGGGCTGGGAGGTGATAGAGGGGGCATACGAGACCAGTATTGGCCAGGAGAGAACTGGGGGTGCTCAGAAGGTGGTCTCCCCAGGGGGAGTGGGTCAGTCACCTGCAGCCTAGGACCCAGAGAGTGAAGGCTGGCTTGGAGGGGAGTGCTGTACAGATACCATCTGCGTGTGAAAATGACACACACAGACAGCCGGTCTCTCTGGCCTGCAGAGTTCCAAGTGGCTTTGTGGATCCAGGTCATTCAGAGCCAAAACTCTCTCTGGGCAGGCTGGCCTCACCTGTCTTCTGTCATATGTTGGTGGGCAGAGTGGCCCCACCCCCTGGAGCTCTATCCCCAGCAGGGTCAGGGGTGGAGGTGGGCAGTTCCAGGAGCCCCTCCCCTGCACCCAGCCAGCAGAATCTGAAACTGCCCCAGCCTCCAGGCCTCTGCCTGGGATAGACCCCAGTGGCTGGATGTCTCTTGCTCTTTGCTCCCACCACCCACCTTCCCGAGCTGACAGCCCAGAAGCAGAGGAACCGGGGTGCTGCCAGGAGTGAGAACCTGGCCAGATCCCCGCCCTGCTCCAGGGGCGGTACCAGCTGCAGCGCCCCTGGCTCCAACAGGGGGACGCTGGGCGCCGCCTGCCATATGCTCAGAGTTGAGCCTCGATCCGGCGAGCAGCCCTGCCCAGCGGGACTTTTGGCACCTGGGGCACAGGAGGCAGGGCAGAGGGCAAGCTACCCAAGGTGGAAGAAGAGGAGGGAGGGGCCCAGCTACTGGGATCGGGCCTGCGTTGGGCGGCGGGGGCTCCCTGCTCCGCTCTTGGCTGCCGATCGGTCAGGGGGAGCAGGTGGGGGGAATAAAGGGAGGGTTGGTTGCTCTCAGGAGGAGCCAGGATGCCAGCCAGCCAGGATGGGCCTGCTGCGAGCCACAGATGGCGGCCCTGGGTCTCTGTACTCTCCCTGGGACAGAGCATGTCCGGGTGGGGAGATGGGCGGTGCCAGCTCTCCTCCCTGGCAGCTCCCCTCTCCTTGGGGAGGAGGATGGGGTGAAGGGTGACCCTGGTGCAAGGGCCCCCGCAGATCTTCCAGTATTTCCTGCATACCCTTGATTCTGGCCCTGCAGGATCCCCTGGGAGGTGGGGGGGGCTTCCTGCTCACCCCTTCCTCCTGTGCAGAGCAGGGGGCGGGGCCCTGGGTCCAGAGAGAATGGGGGCCTTCGGGGCATAAAATATCAGACCTGATTAATCAGTGAGGCCGACCAACTGGTCTGCAGGTTCTCTGTGTGTCTAAGCTCACGGCAGTGCTTATTTAAGATCAAACCATATGAAACTGCTTTTTTCTTTTAAAGTTGAGGAATGATCGATTTTTAGGCACTTTTATGTGGTTCATCTTATTAGTGTTCCCTCTTTTTCTGTTTTCTAACCAAAGAGCATGAAACGTCCTTTAAATGTTTGCTTGGAGTCAGCCTCTGAAACCATCTGGATCCAGAGATTTCTTAAGATTCTTTATCTATTCAGATTGGGTATTGCTTCTTTAGTTCACTATGGTCCCTTATGTTTCCCTAACAAGGAATGCGTTTCATTCAGATGGCCAAGATTTCAGCCCAAAGCTGTATACGATAGCCTTGTAATTTATAAAATCTTCTTTAGGTCGTGGTTATACCCCTTTCTCATTACTTCCTAATGAGTCTGTTTTCTCTTTTATTCATTATTAGGCATAACAATGTTTTGTCTGTTTGTGTGTGTGTGTGTATACTTGTTGGTTGAGGGCTTTACTGAGATTCAATTCTTGGGTATATTTATAACTTTGAAGCTTTTTCAGTATCCTACTGTATTAATTTCTACCCCTGTTACTAATTATTTCCTCATGCCTTCTTTGGGCTTTATTTTCCTTATTTTCTAACTTCTAGAAATGAAAGCACTTCATTTATTTTCATTCTTTTTTGTTTAATAATAATATTTATTACATTGTGGTCAGGAAATGTGGCCTGTGCAGTTTCAGCTCCTTGGAATTAATTTAGCATTCTTTTACTAGTTATGTATTTCTGTCTGTTCCTTTGTGCATTTCTCAAGTTTTTGCATATTTCAATAAGACATAATAAAAAGCAAAAACTTCCTATTACTTTTGAACTTCTTTGTCACCTAGTGACAAACTTACAACTTCTTTAAAAGTTGTAAGCTTTTAAAGAATTGCTTTGATTTTGTTCAAGTCTCTCTTCAACAATCATTTAATGTTTCAACATTAGTTTTTCAGTGTGGGTGTTGAATCTGTTTACAGTATTGTTTTGCTTTTACATAGTGACTCTTCTGGGATCTGAATTTATCACAGTTGCCTTTTATATTTTCCACTTTGTGTTTTTCCTGTCTTATTACTTATACCCATTTCTTCTCTTCTCTAGTGTTTTGTGGTTATTTTGGGGGGTTTTCAAAAGTGCTGCTTGATCTAATAGCTCTTATTTATCAGGGTCAAGCATCCAATAGCATCTTTGGTGTTCTACTTACTGAAGACAAAGAGTTGTATTACCTACCTCATGCTTAGTTTTTGTTAATATGGTCTAAAGTTGCAGACTAGATTTTATAGTTATTTATTCATACCTGTACATTGTCTGATGCTCCCTTTAAAACATTTTAAAATTATTATAACCTTTGCCTTCACTTTTAGAACCATATTGGAACCTTCTCTATTTGCTGGTTTCTGTGCATATCACTAGTGTGTTTATTCCTTGACTCTCCCCTCTTAAATTCTTATTTTTGATCCATTTCATAGTTGGTTGAAAAACATTCCCAGATATTCCCCTCAAAAAGGATACATGGTTGGAATATTGCATACTAGAGAATATCTTTGGTTTATTATGGCCTGCGCACATAGAGGACAGTATAGCTAGGTATAAAAGTCTTGGGCCTCGAAGTTTTCCCTCCTCTCAACCTATAGACGTTGTTCCATGGTCATCTGGAGCTTCTTGTTGATGTTAAATCTGTTTATGTATATTTTTCTTTATCCGATATTTCGTATGTTTTGCAAAGATATAGGTGGATGTGTTTGTCTCTTTGTTTCCAAAAATTAAGTTCATCCTTTCATTCATATGTAGGTTGGCCTTCAAGCTCAGGAGTTGTCATTTTGGTTCACTATCTTTGGTTCTCCTTTCTGTTCTATTTGGTTTCTGCTGCAGTTTTCTCCCAGGCATCTGTCATCTGTCCACTTTCCCTATTTTGTCCCTATTATTTTCTCTTTCACAGTTTCCATGTCTTTATTCTTTTTGTGAGAATCTCTCCACAATTCACTCCATGTTTCTGAATCCATTTCCTACAGCGTCATTTTTCTTGGTTGCTTCCAAAGTCGATTTTCATTGTGCTCCTGGGCTTTTGGGTTTGGGTTTTTCTAGCTCTTCTTTTTCTCACGTGTCACCCTTTTGGTATCATCATGTGGCCTTTTCAGCTTGACCTCGCCTTCCCTCATATCTTTTTTCCTTCCTGCTTCACAGAGGCTGTGTGTTTTAGAATATCTTAAGTCTGACACACCCATTCAATTACACGTCGCCTATGGCTGTTTTTGATCTATGGCGACAGTTCACATAGTTGTGACAGAGACCGTATGGCCCACAAAGCCAAAAATATTTACTGTTTGGCACTTTTCAAAAAAATTTTGCAGATCCCTGGCCTCGCGTGACAGCCGGATTCCCATTCCAGCCCCAAGCTGGATGGCGAGGGAATGCCTCCAGCTCCTTCTTCAGTTCCTAGTCCCTACCAGCCTTTTCTCTCAATTTGCTTTTGCTCTGTGGAGGTGGTGATCTTCTGTCTCCACTGCCAGACTTGCTCATTCCCTGCATCAGTGATCTAGGTAAAAACATGAGTTCACGTCCCCACTGCAAACACTGTCCTTTCTGTCTGTCGCTCCTCTTCCTTAAGCTCTCTCTGGACAGGGGCACCTCCATGGACCCCCCACCCACTTCCTGCCCATTTGTTTTCTGGTTGTTGTCTCCTTGTCATCTTCCCTATTTTCCAGGATTTTTCTGTTCATCAGACAAAGAGCTGTGTCTTGAGGTAAAACCTGGACAGGTTTTCCTTGTTCTACCACCATCTGTCTTTAATTAATAGAGATTGCTCCCAGATTCCACTGTTGGGTCATCTGTCAGTTTAGTTCTTGGCATTAGTGTGACTTTTCATTTTTTTCATTGTCTTTATAGCTATTTTGGAACAAAACAAGGAGAGGAAACATGGGTAACTGCCAAGTAGATGCCATTTTGAAGGAGTCAAAGATGCATTTCAAAGCTACGTCTGGTCCATCTTGAGGCAGTTTCAAAGCTGTAGCTTTGTGTGTATTTGATAAAGGAAGAAAATGCAGGAACACTTCCCTTATCTGAGGACCTCTTGTCGAGTGACCTCAATTCTCTGGCACACACCCAGAGAGTCTGCACGCAGCCAGAGAGCTGCTACGATGTCAGTGCTCTGAAGGTTATTCACCGTACCCAAAGGACAGCAGTTCCATCTCTCATTCCAGGCCTATTGACCCATGCTTTGCATACAGTTCTAACAAGCTTGGTCTTTCTGTTTTCCTAGCTCACAACCAAGTCAGAATCAGCAAATCGGTAGGGAGTAGGGAACATGTGGGGGCTTCCCTGGTGGCTCAGTGGCAAAGAACTCACCTGCTAATGCAGGAGACATGGGTTCGATCCCTGGGTCGGAAGGATCCCATGGAGAAGGAGATTCAACCCATGCCAATATTCTTGCCTGGAAAATCCCATGGACAGAGGAACCTGGCAGGCTGCAGTCTATGGGGTCACAAAAGGATGAGACACGACTTAGCAACTAAACAACAATAACAAGGGCACATTTGACAACAAGAAGCACACTGACCTGATGAGAATTTCTGGCTGACAGAAAGGAAAGATATAAGACCCACAAAAAATAAATAACAACAAACCAGATACAGCTATGAATCTGCACATGTTGAGGCTGGCACCATTTCCTATAAGGGCAAAGTGGCTTGATGTTGTCCTCTGACTCTAGTTTGAGTCAATAGCCACTCTGAGCCTTTCCTCTGCCATCCTGGGTCCTCCTTATAAGTCGTGGGTGCAGAGACTCTGTTCCACCTCCCACAGCTGCAGACGGTTCAGACCGTGGTTCTAACCCTGTCTGCACATTGGTCTTATCTGGGGAACTTTAAAAATCTGGACACGCAGGCTATCCTTGAAGCCAGTGAAATCAGAATGTCTTGGGGGGAACCCAGGCATCAGTGTTTTCATAAAGCTTCTAGGCCATTCCACTGTGTAGTCAGGTAGGGAACCAGGCTGTTAGAAGCACAGGGGGCTGAGAGCAATGCCTCATGCCTGGTTAGTGCCCTGTGGGTGGCTGTGGTTATTGGGGGATGGACTTTTTGATGTTCACGAGGGTGGCTGTGAATGGTCTCACAGGGTCCAGAGCTGGATCTAATCAGGCAGTGATGGATGCCACATACTTCAAGGACAATCTCTGGCCCAGGTGGATGCGTGGCTTTGAAGAGAAGAGCTGTAGATGCTGCCAGGAGGGAGGGAAGGAAGGAGGGGAAGCTGGAGGTGCAGGGCCAGGTCGCCTCAGGGGCCACCTGCCTTCCTGCCTGCAGTGCGGGGCACACTTGGAATCAGCACCGTGGCGCCTTGCTGAACTCAGCTGTCTTGTCTGCAGAATGGTCCCGCCCTCAAGGGACTGCCTAGAGGCTCGGAGGAGCTGATGTGCTGTCAGGGGCTGCCTCCAGGGCCATGATGGGAGGTGGGGGTCAGGGGGGTGCTGAGATTCCACCCTACAGAGGAGGCTTGGCAGGTGATTGACCAGAATGCAAGTACTGATGACATGGGCCAAATAATAATGTAAAAGCGATGAGTGGGTTCAAGGCCATCCATGCAGTGACGTCCTCAGCACTGCCGGCAGTTCAGTTCTCCAAGTGGAGTGAGCAGGCAGGGATTCCAGTCAGATCGCTAGAAATGCAAGCTACTTGTGCACAGCCTGGGTTCAGCCCCAGCAGTGGCTTTGCCGTGAGCGTCACCTGCCCCTGAGTTGGCAGAGACGTGGCCGAGAGTGGCTGTTCCCAGTGGTGAGGTGCCACGGGGTGGGGGAGGGGTACCAGTGGCACTGACTGTGGGTTTGGGTGACTGTCACCTTGTGTCTCAGTGTTCCCAGTGGACTGCAGGCGCCTCTCTCAGGATTCTCCACACCTCACCTTCTGACAGGTCCTGACTCCAGTAGCCACCCAGCCATCCAGGTGGCAGGAGGGGCTGGCACTGTGGACTCTGGTGCCCCCAGGCAGGGCATGCTGATGAACAGGGGGTGGTCCAAGGACTCACACCCAAGGGAGCAGGAAGAGGGGCTGTTTTTCTCATTTCCTGAGACTGGTTCCTAATGGGGTGCCCTAATGGCAGCAGGGAGCTGCCAGGCCTATGGCTCCCAGGGCAACAGGATAGAGCTCTTTCAACTTTAATCAGGACCCTGCAAGAGGCAGCCATCTCCCACGGGACCAAAGGCTGACTCTGGGGTACTGTCTGAATATTCGTACAGATCTAAGTGATGGTTTGGGGGGGGCAGGGGGCCCCAGGAGGCCTGGCTTTGTTGTGCTGTGCTCCCCCACAAATCACTCCTTACTCCACCCTGGCCTGGGTTTTCCCCTTTAGAGTATGAGGGGCTGGCACCTGCTTCTGGAGCAATCATGTGAGTGTTTCCCCTTTACCTTTTTAGTGCCCCCCGCCAGGACACACACCCAGCCCAATTCCAGCGAGTACAGTGACCTTCCATCTCTGACCCAAGTTCAAAGCCCAGCCTTGACTTGCTAGCTGTCTGGGATGCACTGGCAGGTGGTCTCCGATACCTAATCTGTAGAATGGAAACAACTCCCACAGCTCAAAGAAGGGTTGTGAGCATCCAGTGAGAGCCAGCGTGTTGAGTGGTTGTGCAGGGGGGTGCTGGAGTGATGTATTGGGACTCCATGGTGGGCTGGCCATCATGCCAACAGCTGATTTGTGAACACAGATCAGGCAAAGGAATTGTATCACCTTATCTGGTAAAGAATTTGCCTGCAGTGCAGGAGACCCAAGTTCAATTCCTGGGTTGAGAAGATCCCCTAGAGAAGGGATCGGCTACCTACTCCGGTTTTCTTGGTCTTCCCTGGTGGCTCAGCTGGTAAAGAATTCGCCTGCAATGCAGGAGACCTGGGTGTGATCCCTGGGTTGGGAAGATCCCCTGGAGAAGGAACGGCTACCCCCTCTAGTATTCTGGCCTGGAGAATTCCATGGACTGTATATGTATAGTTCATGGGATCACAGAGTTGGACACAACTGAGTGACTTTCACTTTCACTTTCAACTGAAAAGCTGGCGGGGAGAGGGCCCGGTGGGGCCTGCTGTTGGAGGTCTGCCTCTGCTGGGCCAACACAGGCCACCCCCAGGGGAAGCAGGCCCTGGGGGCCCCCCCACATCCTGGGTGACGCTGGGACACCCCCGAAGCGATACCCTGCAGACGAAGGCCCGGCAGCCCTGCCTCTCAGCAGTGGTGGGGCTCATTAGAACTGAACTCTTCTTCGTGGGGCATTTTATTTGCACACTCCAGTAGCGTGGACACCAAAGGGGTTTTCTCCTGCTTCATGGGCTGCTAATTTCCTCCGTGACCTCTATTGTTGGGGCCTGACCCCAGCCAGAGGCTGCTCGCCATGGAAGCTAGCGCCTGACACAGACCCAGGGCGCAGGGCCACAATGAGGCCTCTATCGGCTTTAATCAGGCTCCGGGTGCGTCTTAAGAACGAGGGAATTTGTGTGGTGTTCCGAAGCCCTGGGTGGCACAATGCAGGAGCCCGCAGAGTCCCTGTGCAGAGGCCAGGGGGGCCAGCGGGGGGTGGGTCAGGCGGGGACCTCTTTGTCCCAGCACTACTCGAGAGGGCCAGACCCACCCTGAATTGCCGCCCAGGCCGCCCAGCCAGTGGGTATACCGGCCTCTGGGTATTTAGGAAGGCGGCCGCCCACCCCACCCGCCAGCCTATTCTTCGCCTAATTAAGTTTCGTCTGTGCTCTCCCGTCCCCTGCAGACTGTGATTCCTACTGCAAGGCCTCCAAAGGGAAGCTGAAGATTAACATGAAAAAATACTGCAAGAAGGACTATGGTGAGTGAGAGCCCCCTTATTGGGGGAGGGTACCATGTGACCAGTGGGGTGCAGGGGGACCAGCATGGGTGTTGGTCCCAGAGTCTCTGTGACCGCCGCGAGCCAAGGGGGATGGATCTTGTGCCTGGGAATTTCCCAGCTCTTCCTCCTTAGAGGCAGGGGGTGTGTGTGGCCACAGGTGTGGGGACTGCATTCTTCCCCTGGCCCTGCATCCTGGCCACTGGGGGGTGCCCTGGGCTTCACTCTGCCCCTGAGGGGCTGTGTGGCTTCAAATCAGTCACTTTACCTCTCTGGTCTTCTGCGCCCTCATCTGTACTCATGGGCATTCAGCCTGAGGCTCTGTAGCTCAAAGAGAAGTCCTCCGGGCATCGGAGAAAGGGAGAGAACTCCATGGTGTGTTTAAAATGCCGATTCGAGGGTTGACTCCACAAGACTGACCTACCAGGCTGGGTGGAGAATCTGCATTTTAAGCTGCTTGCTGGTAATTTTGATGCACCGGAAGTTTGACCAGAGCCACTGAGGGCCTTTTCAGTCGAGAGCTGGGGTCTGCACAGACTCCCTGCACTGCAGGCCTCAGGGTCCCTTCCAAGGAAGAGCATATCCCACCCCCTAGTCTCTCCTGCACCATCTACCCCAGTGCCCTGGAGGCGGAGGCCTGTACCCCTCCTCCGTCAGACTCTCCTCTGCTGCCTTCCGTCAGCTCTGCCCCATGGGGTGGAGGGGGCACCGGCTCTGTGGTTTCTGGTCCCTGAGCTGGCTGGAGGCCTGGGCTGGCCAGACCTCATGGGACTCAGGGTCAAGGCTGACTGCAGGGCGGGGTTGGGGGCATGTGGGAGAACAGGAGCCCCTCACAGCCCCTGGGCAGGTGTCTGCAGATAGCTGAGAGGCAAACAGAAATCCCGAGGAGATGGTCCAGCCGTCTGCTGGCGGAGCTGTGGAGGTCTGGGTATGGAGGCCAAGGTGTTCGACACCCTGGCAGAAGGTAGCTGCAGCCTGGGCGCCCATCCAGGGGCTGGTCTTTCCACTCTGGGGCCCTCCTCCTGACCTGGCGGGCCTGGCTATTTCGGGCTGAGGCTGGGCCCCCGCTTCCTGGACCCAAAAGTCCACTCTGTCCATCCCCCTCTGCCCACCTCCCCACTTCAGCTGGGTGTTCCTTGCCTTGCCCGCTCTGTTCCTCTGCGGCCCTGCCTCTTCTAGCACCACCCGGCCGCCTCTGGGGAAAGCCCAGTGGCCTGTGTCTTCTGCCCATCTTTCCTAGTCTGCCCGGATTGGGTGCCTCCTGAGGGACCTGGGACGAGTCTGGTTGCGTTGCTGAGCTGTGGTTTCCCTGTCTGTCATGTGGGGGTGATGCCCAACTGTGTCATATGGAAGCACCCAGCACGGGGCCAGGTGCCTGGTGGGTTCCTGGTAAAGAGTGGCTCTGGCTGGTCCCCTGGAAGCCAGGTGGCAGGGCAGGAAGAAGTGGGCTGGGGAGGGAACAGTGACCTGGTGCTGACCTCATTGTCCACAACCTGCATGGCGTCCCTCCCAGACCCCGGGGGTTCTGGCAACCTGGCCTGGACGCCAGGCCTTCGGGGTCTCATCGGGGCAGCTGTTTGAACCAAATGCAAGGTGTCCTTTAATGAGGACAATGGTCAGGACCTTTTAGCAAAGGGAAGACCCAAAGGAACCCAAAGGAATGTTGAGAACTTCTAAAACTTCCTCATTTTATTGTGCACACATGTGTGCCTGTGTGTGCATATACACAGGCACACGTGTACACACAAGTACGTGTGCACATACCCCACACGGAAGCCCAGTACATGATCGTACTGGAGCAGCTGGTAGGTTTTGTGCGTCCGTTCCAAAGCAGCCAGGCCCTGGGTCCATAGCGAATTTCTGAAAAAAGCCCCTTTGAAGTGCTTGTATCCCAAGGTGACTTTCACTGGAAAAACCAACCTTGATTTTGAAAACAAATTTTGGGGTGATTTAAGGATAAAGGGAGTGCTGTCTCTGACCCATGGTGACAGTAGCCACCAGAGGCCCCGGTGGTTTGGGGTGAGGCTTGGGTGACCCCGCGCTCCCAACCCCGAGCTGTCAGCATCTGCTGGGGACGGCAAGGTGGGACGTGGGCAAGAAGGCCCGAGGTCCTGTGGTGTCCCAGGCTTAGGGCTGGGGGCCAAGTGTGGATGCCTAGGGCCAGAGAGCCAGGGTCACAGAGGAGACCCCCCAGCCTGTCACTCTGCCACCCCTTATCTCCCTCCCCCACAGAGAAGAAGAGGAAGGAGCAGCTCGGCCACCTGGGGGAAGGGTGGGTTTGATTTCAGTTTGGAGCATCCTCTGAGCAGACACGCTGGGGAGACTTTCAGTGAAGGGTTAACCACCGCCCCTGTTCTGTTTCTCCAATGAGAAAAGGGAAAATTGGACTTTTGTTTAAAATTACCCAATGGATCCGTTTTCCACCTGGTTCTCTCAGACTTGTTTTGTTCTCTTCCGACTTCTTTTCCTCCATTGAATTTTGCCTCCCCCACCCCTGATACTTCCGGGGCACTTTGGCTCCCTCTGACTCTCCTGCCCACCCCTCGGCAGCAGGCAGGCCCCTATCTCTGCAGAAGGGGGCCTGGCTCCCTCTTGTTATAGACCCAGGGGGGTCTGCCCTGAGCCCTGCCTTGGCTGTGCACCACCCCCCTCCCCAACCCTGGGCAACAGGGCCGTGTGTCAGGAGCAGGGACTCTGGGCTCCTCTTGCCTTTTGCTCCCTGACTCGGTTCTCCCTTCCCCTCCCTTGACTTCCTTCTGGATTGTCTGAGGGAAGCTGGTGTCCTAGGTGGGGCCCCGGTTCAGCTGGCTGACTGGCCCAGCAGAGCCCCAGCCTCCCTCCTGCCCCCTTCCTGCCCCCGCATCACATTTATCCCCTGGACCCCATCCGTCCCCAAACCAAGAAAGTGAAAGTTGCTCAGTCATGTCCGACTCTTTGCGACCCCATGGACTATACAGTCCATGGAATTCTCCAGGCCAGAGTACTGGAGTGGGTAGCCATTCCTTTCTCCAGGGGATCTTCCCAACCCAGGGATCGAACCCAGGTCTTCCCAGACTTCACCTCGGCCACCCCGGCTCCTGACCCCCACTGCTGCCAGCCCACTGCCCAAGAGTCCACATTTCTGCTGCCGGGCAAGATATGAGGAGCCGCAGAGTCAGGAGAGAAGCGGGGTGCCCCCTCAGTGTGCTGACAAGGTCTAGAGCATGGCGCCCTCAGCTTTAAGGTCTTCATCCCCACCCCCTGGCCCAGAGGCCGAGACTGACGCTGCTCCTCCCATCCCCCTAAGAGTCCCCAGCACTGTCCATTGACACTCTTGGGGTTACCTGAGAGTTGGGGAGCAGCCCGCCCAGCTTGACACCCAGGCCTGTGTGTTCAGGCAGGAGGCAGGACAAGGAAGTGTCAAGAGCAGGGGTTGCAGGGGCTTCTGAGGAGGGAGACCCCAGCAGGCAGGGGTGGGGGGGGGGCCGGGAGAGCCTTGTGGAGAGAGGAGTGAGTGGCACCGAGGGTGGCTGGGCGGGGGCAGCCGGGCGCAGCTGCAGGCCTTGCTCTGAGGCTGGGGGCCAGGTCTCCCTCTGGGTTCTGCGCGCCAGCTGGGCCCCTGGAGGAGGGGTCCCTTCCACACTCACAGACCTGGGCCAGGTGAGCAGGAGGAGAGGGCGAGGGGAGCTGTCTGGCCTGGGGTGGGGTGGGGGTGCAGGTGGGCCCAGGAGGGTCGAGGAGGGGGCTGCATAATCCCCACCCCATCTCTGACTGACACCCCTGCAGGGAGCCAATTAGGAAACGCATTTCCTCCGCTTTCCAGCTAGGGCACTTGGATGTTCCAGAAGCTGCTAATTAGAACCTCAGCAGGGTGGGTGGGGTGGGAGTCAGTGAAGGGCAGGCCCCAGGCCCCCTTCCTCCTGAGGCCAGCTCGGGAGAGTCTTGACGTTGTGCGGCCAGAACACCCGGATCTGGGTCTCCGCTGACCCGGGCGGTGGCCAGTGGGCAGGAGGCCGTGGGGAAGGGGGGCCAGAGCAGTGGCCTGGGCTGGGTCTGCTGGTCCTGCCCATGTTCCTGGTTAGAGAGAGCCTAGTTGGGGGGTGGGGAGGAGGGCGCCCCCAGGAAGCAGGTAGGAATTGGGGTCGGGGAGGCCTGAGGGCCAAGCCCCATGCCTTTCTGGTCTGGAGTGACCCCAGGACAGGAAGGATGGCAGTTCCATTCCCATCTGTAGGTAGGGAAGGGCCACCGGCCACAGAGCCTGAGGAAGACTCCACGTTTGCTGTGTGACTTCGGACCAGGCTGAGCCTCAGTTTCCTGGTCTGTCCAGTGGAGGTCGATGAAGGGATGTGCTGTCCTTCCGGGTGTGGCAGGAGGGTGGTCCTGTTGTGCCATCTCCAAGGGGCAGGGAGGGGTTCATGGCGCTGCTGTCATCACTGGGCCCCCCCCATCCCGGGGCCTCCTCAGTCCTCTGTTGCCCTCTAGGGGAATCGACTCACCTTGCAAATGCTGAGAAGGCACTCAGGGTGGGGCAGTTGTGCACAAAGATGGGTTTTTATTATTTTCAAGTGTTGTAGCATTTCCTGTCAACTTCTCAGGAAAACCTAGCCGAGAGGGGCCCTTCTTTTGTGTAGAACGCTCCCAGTGAGTGTGTGTCTGTGTGCACAGATGTGTGCATGTGTGCAGAGATGTGTGCACGTGTGCCTGTGTGCACCCATGAGCATTCATCATGAAGCCCACATTTGCTCAGCGGCTCCCACGTGGGCAGAGCGTGTCCATCCCTTATGGAGTCACTGGCTCCGTGGCTCATTTACCTAGAAGCCCGGGCTCCAGAACCTTGGTCTGTGGAGACAGGATGGCCAGATGACACTGTCCCCAGGGCATTTACTGTGGGGGCCGTCGGGAAAGGCCATCTCTTGACAATGATTTCAGGCCAAGACACCCCTCGGCTTCTACCCCCTGACTCATGTGGAGGGGGGCCAGCCTGCCCCTGTCACATCACCCTCCCCATCCAGTCTAGATCACAGACTCCTCAGCCAGGGGTCTAGCATGCAGTGGGCGTAAGCGGGGCCTGGTCCATCCTCCAGAGAGGGTGTGGAGGGAGGGCTTCCTGGAGGAGGCAGCACAGGTAGCCGGTGCTCACTGGGCAAAGCAAGGCTCCCAGGCAGAGCGAGCAACGTGTCTGAGCACAGAAACAGGAGCAGGCCAGGGAGATGGGAGGAGAGGGCACATGGGGGTGCAGGGGCGGAGGACAAGGAGGCAGGGAGGCTGGTGAAGGTTCACGTCCATGTGCAGAAGCCACTTGGAGGCCACCAGAGAGCCATCCCCACTCACACTGGCACACAGCGGGCTGCCACCCACCTCTGCTTCCCTAGGATTCAGAGGCGGGGGTAGAGGACAGACAGCCCGTATTCTGAAAGGTGAGATCATCTCACTTTTGCCAGTTCTTGGAAAAATGATTCGTTCCCAGAAATGTCTATTAGTCACCCCCTTTGTTGAAAGACATTTTGGCACCAACGGATGGAAAAATAAGAATGCTTTTCATGAGATGATTGGTCTCGCGCCTTCCTCCCGCCATCCCTCAAGGATGATTTCTGAGGATAACAGCTCGAAGCGGAAGTCTTGTTGGCATCTGTGGGGAGGAACTGGGTTTGTGAGGCAGTGTGTGTGTGCATGTGTGTGCACACATGTGCTGTCTTATGGGTCCCCGGCAGAGGAGAGCCTGGGGACTAAGTGGACCCCTCCTCCCCCAAGTATTGATACCTTGTCCCTTCTGGGGCAGCAGAAACCCCAGAGATGAGGCCTTACCAGGCTGGTGACTATTCCTCCTCTGAAGGCCCCAGGATGGGCACCTCACAGTCTTCATTCTCACCCTGGGTGAGTCCTCTAAAACACCTAGGAGGGGAAGGCCTTTTCTTCCGGCCGATGGGATGCTGCGACTCAGCAAGATAAGGAGCACATCCAAGACCGGGGCCCCCGAGGCCTGAGATCTTTATGTGCCTTGCCTGCCCCCTCCCCCATGCCAGGATGCCAAGCCTTTGGCAACAGAATGGGTGCTGCCCCCACTTGAGGGTCAAGGGCTGGTTCCCCCCACGGGACCCCTGACTCTCTCACTCCTGATAAGCCACAAAGGCTTCTCTATGGGGGAACAGCAGGAGTGGTCAGTATGGTGCTGGGGTTATTGTCACCATGAGGGGCTGTTGGAGACGATGGAGCCAAGATGATGGGCAAGGATGTTGGTGATTCTGGCGGAGGCAGGGTGGGTATGACCACTCAGTGGTGGGCTTGGCTGTGCAGCGGAGGGAGGTCACGGGCAGCTCCATGATGGAGGAGGGAGGAGACTGAGCTAGCAGTGGAGATGATGCTGGTGGTGGAGGGACTGCATAAGCCAGTGGAGTTGGTGTAGATTAGAGGGGGTGCCTGCCGGCTTTCGTTTTGATGCTCAGGCCAGGGATGAAATGAGTGGGAGTGATGGAGAGGCCTCGTGAGGGACACAGGGCCTCTTGGCAAATGATGGCCTCTCCCCCTCTTCACACCCCCTGCCTTTCCTCTTCTTGACCTTGGGGTCAGTGGCTGTTCCTGATCAGGGTCAATCCCTTCAAGGGCAGAACATGGGGCAGGTTATCAACCCTGTTCTGGGGGCCAGGTTCTCATGTCTGCAGCAGACTGTGACTTCAGGGCTTGGAGTGGGGGTACAGATGTTAGAGGAGCACCCTGGGGGCTGTCCCCCTGAGGGTGGTTAGCTGGGTCCGCGTGGCAGCTGGTGGTGATGGCTGGGAGAGGCCAGTCCTCCCCACCCTGCCCCAGTACTGTCCCCAGCTCGGAGAGTCGGACACAGCCCAGCCGGCAGCACGTGGCATGGTGTTTCAGAGGCTCACTGACCCTTCCCTGGGGGCGTAGGTCACTGGCCCCCTGGGGATCCTCCGATTTCCCCAGCCAGATGTGACCTCCCCCCTTGGAGTGCCAGCCCCATATGGAGGCCAGATGTGGAGCTGGGTCGGCATGAGTCAGCCTGAGGTCGCAGAATGCGGGTGACCACTGGGTTGGTCTGGGCGTGCAGCAGGCCCTAGTGACAGCTTGACAGAAGCCCCTGAGCCCACAGGGTGCTGCATTGACCAGGGCCTCCTGCCATGTGCTTTAGGGGCAGGAGTGGGCACAGCCCTGCCTGCCACAGCGACTCCCATCCCCACGGACAGGGCCCAGAGCCTAGGCACCCACCTCTGCCACCCCCACAGCGTGTGGGTGCTGAGGCCTAGAGCTTCCTTTCCTCTGAACGTCCTGTTTTTAGGAAGGAGGTGTGGGTAGGGAAGGGCACCTAATGAAAGATGTCTCCTCCCATTTCACAGATGAGGAGACTGAGGGTCAGGGTGGGGATGGGGAAAGGTGGAGATCTGTCCAAGGTGCCTGGGGACACCAACCGGCTTCCCCTACAGACAGGCAGCACTTGTCTTCTCCCCACTCCCCAGCGACCCGTCTCCAGCATCACAGAGCATGTCCCTTCCCCACTAGGCAGGGCTAGGATGGGCAGCTCTCCCCAGGGGGGATGGATCTCCTGAGTCTTGATGCCCCCCCCTTCCCTGGGGTCAGAGCCTTAGCATGAGGACCCCAGCACCATCGCTGTTCCCGGGGTCCACCCCCACCTGCTGCTTTACCTGCTTGTGCAAGGCCCAGGCTGCTATGGGAGGTGAGTGTGCCCCGGGGGTACACACCCTCCGAGCAGCCTGGGTTACCTGCAGGGAGGCAGCTGAAGCCTTAAAAACAGAATAGTTTCTTAAACGCTCCTAAGGGTCACCCCCAGTGTGGGCTTCTCCCCTGGCAGAGCTCTGGTCAGGATCTGCTTTGGTCCATGTTTCAGGCAACAGGGCCCTTTCTCTGGGTGTCCTGGGAGAAGCAGGTTCCATCCTTTGAGGGTGGTTTTGACTTTTAGGAGCTGAGCGAGTAACTTGTTCACAGGGTGACAAGGGACCCAAGTCCCTGCTGGTCGCCCACCCTCCAGAACAGGGCTCTCCATACAGTGTCTTGGGTGTGGCCAGTTGGCAGCCTGGGGTGGGGGGCGCTGCTCCGTGCAGTGGGGTTTGAGGTGACTGTGGCAGGACTGTTGGTGGGGGGGCTCTTAGGTGGGCCCCTCTGAGGAGCAGGTAGGCATTTGCAGCCAGGATGTGAGTCCTGCGGCGTGGGGACCAACTCTCCTGCCTGCCTCTTCCCCCAGAGGCTGGAGCCCCAGTGATGATGGGAACCGACCTGGGGGACCTTATGGCAGGCAGGGAGCATTCCCACTGTTGCCCTCTGTGGTGGGTGGGTTGGGCTGCTGCAGTCAGTCTGGGGGGCAGGTGTGGGTGGTGGGGCATCTCCTGAGGCTGTGTGAGGCCCTGGGGGGGCAGGGGGTGGGGCTCTGCTCTCCTCTTGGATTACACTCTGACAGCTGGGGCTGTGATGGGGTGGGGTAATCAGGAGTGGGCTGGGCTATTACAGTTCCTTCTGATGGGGAGCGGGGCAGCTTTGGGTGGGGGGGCAGGGCCAGGCCCGAGTCGACTATCCTGCCTGAGCCTCTTGCAGAAGTGGGTGGCCAGTCTCCTGAGCTCATCTTGCCTGCGGGCTGGGAGTGCCAGGCCGTCTCCCTGGGAAACAGGGCCCCTAGCCGCCCCAGAGTCTGGTCTTCTGAACCCAGATCTCCTGATGTCCCCTCCTCCGGGGAGCCTCCATCAGTCAGCTCATCCCAGGCCCCCTCACCCCTCCCTTCCCAAGAACAGAGCCTATAAGCACCAGGACCCAGCAGGGGAAACTGAGGCCACCTCTGTGTTGGTCTGAGAGAGGGGTCCACCATTACTTCTTCAGCTGAGGGGGGAAGGATGAAGCCTTCCCTAACCCCAAGTTGGGGGGTCCTCGTTTTATTCCAGGTCTGAGGTGGGGCCTTGGTGGGTATGGCAGGAGGTGGCAGCCCTGGGGTTTTTCTAACCACAGCGTACCTCCAGCCTTCCACCTGATGGGATGAAAACGTGGGGGGCTGCTGTGACACCCCATCCACACCCCTTCCACCCGCCCGTCCCTGCTGCAGGTTAGCATCCCCGAGAACAAGGCTGGCTCTGCTTGGCTGCTTCTGACCTTCACAGGGTGGGGGTGGGGGGTGCTGGGAAACATGTGGTCAGAGTTGTGCTTTATGAGAGCAGCTGCAGCTCCTGACACGCTTTCCATACCGGGAGATTTATGGGGCCGTGTGGTTTTAATGGCTTCTGCGGTGTCGGTGTCCTTCCCCCCTTCGTCCTGGCCGCCGTCTTGGAGGCAGATGGGTCCCGAGCTGGCCTGGCCCATCAGGAGGGGACGGTGGGGTGGGGAAGGCCAGGGTTGACCACCCAAGCCTCCTTGGGAGGGGCAGCTGCTGGGAAGCCCCTGGGGACCCCATCTGAGCAGCCCATAAATCGAGGAGGCCTCCAGGAGACAGGAAGCCTCGGTGCAGAGGTGTCCCAAGCTGGTGGGGAGAGGAGGAGGAAGCCCCCCACCCAACCAGAGCCACGGCCCCAGGCCCCCCTCAGCAGGTCGTCCATCTCGGCTGGGCCGGCAGATGAACGTGCACTAACTGTGTGCTCCTCGCTGACCCAGTGGCCGTGCTGGGTCCTAGAACCTGGTCAAAGCCCCCAGCCGGACATCCCCCAAACCTGCGAGTGGGGGGCGGCAGTCAGCCTAATGCTGCCTCCTGCCACTGACTGTCCAAGGTGCTGGCAGTGCCAGGTCCTCGGAGGGTCTGGAGTTGACCCATCCTTGGTCTCCGGGGTCAGGGCGGGAGCTGGGGACGGAGCGAGGCTTTGAAGGAACCAGGGGCTGCCTTGGGGTGCACAGTTCCCTTTGGAGGAATCCGAGCTCGAGAGGTGGGACCCAGAGCTCCACTTCTCAGCTCACCCTGGCCAGCCTTGCACTTTCCCAGCGCCGGGACTCTGTGGAGGTGGAGGCCCCAGGGAAGGAGAGCCAGAGGTCTGTGCCTCTGGAAGGACATGTCAGGGCCTCGGGCTCAGCCAGGATTGGGCCTGGGCAAAGCCCCTGGCCTGTCTCCTGGCCCGAGGCCCCATGGCTCAGACCAGCCCGGTGCTGACCCCTGCCTCCCTGGGCTGGTCCTCACTGCCCTGCTCTCCCTCGCAGAGCCACAGCCCACCCTTGAGGGCCAGGGGCAGGCCTCTACCAAGGGATGGAGAGCCATGTGCCCGGTAGCCAGGCGGCAGACTCACGGGCCAGCCGAGGAGATTGGCCGTCTTAAGCCCTGCCCTGGTAGCTGGGGACGGCTCTTGGTGCGCAAGGCCCTCCCTTGAGCCCCGGAGTTGCTGAGGGGGCCCTGGGCACTCGGAGCCCAGAAGACCAGGTGCAGCTGGGTCCCTGGGACCCGGAGGCCAACTTTACTCGCTCGGGGCCGCACTCTTCCCCTGCTTTTCTGTGGGCACTTGCTCCACCCTGCAGGTCCCCACTTCCGTGGTGGTGGGGGCCTTCTGGACCCAGCCTCACCTGTGTCTCCTTGGGGGTTCCTCCCTACACCTGATGCCTGCTGACTACACAGGAGCAGAGCTGTGGGACCTGTGCAGCTCACCTGCACTGTGGCCCAGCCTGGGAGCAGGCAGACACCAGCAGGTGGGGCAGGCTCCTGTTCCAGCCAGTCTGCTTTAGCCACTCCCTTGTCTGTGCTTTAGAGTCCTGCCCCCCACCCCCAGCTCAGTGCCAGGACCCTCCCTCTTTCTTCGGCATGGGGGGTGTCTCGGCAAGCTTCTTATCATCCCGGCCTGATCTCACCGTCTGCCTTTCTGAGAGTCGTCTCATCTGCCTCCTTTCTGAATAAGGGGTGGGGGATCCTCCCCGGAGCCCCATGTTCTGGCCAGTTTAGGACATCGGCACACGGATGTGGAGCTTAGACATCCCAGGGGCTGAGGCTAGTTAGCCTGGAGTGAGCGTCGTGTGGGTGTAAGGGACACAGCCTTGGGGACTGTGCACCTCAGTCAGTTCAGTCGCTCAGTCGTGTCCTTTTTGTGACCCCATGGACTGCAGCATGCCAGGCTTCCCTGTCCATCACCAACTCCTGGAGTTTACTCAAACCCATGTCCATTGAGTCAGTATGCCATCCAACCATCTCATTTTCTATCGTCCCCTTCTCCTGCCTTCAATCTTTCCCAGCATCAGGGTCTTTTCCAACGTCTAGTTTTTTCCGTGTGCCTAGGGTGGGCAAGAAGCTGCCCCTGGCGAGCAACCCCGCCCCCACCCAATTGGACGGTGCCGTGGGCCCCCAGGGGATGCTGGTTGTTCCTGGCCCCCAGCCAGCAGGGCATCAGAGGTGGTGGCGGCCCTGCGCTGTCTTGAGCCCCGCATGCTCCCCGAGGGGGCCGAGTTGGTCTGCCTGAGGTCACTGTTTCAATGTATATTTTGAGTATTTTCAGCCGTGTGTGCACCGCGGGGACTTGGCCTGTGCACTGCATATGCAGCTCATACTTGGTGGGCTGTGTAATATGCAGAGGCGTTGCCAAGGGTAGCGGAAATGTGGACTCTTTCCAGCATAATCACATGAATCTAACACCACCCGCCCCTGCCCTGCCCCCGGCCCATCCCACCCGCTGCCAGGGTGCTGCTGGGGTGGAAGACAAGGGCCAGCGCTTTGTCCCTATCGACCTGTGTCCACCACCAGGTCCCCCTCCAGGCTGCATCCTCCATGTTCAGCAGGCCTCCTCCAGGCTGGGGAAGCAGGCTGCCCTGGGGAGATGGGGGTGCAGACCCGGGAAGGTGGGCCAGGGGTCTCCAGGCCTCCTGCTGGGAAGGGCCACATCCCTGCAGGTCTGGGGAGAGATGGTCCCGGGGGCCTGGAAGGCCAGCCCAGGGCCTGACCTTGTCCAGCCAGCTCTCTCTGGCCTCACAGCCCTCCCCTCCCACCTGGCCCTGAGCTGAGGCCCCGGGTCCTGAGTCTCTGATTCCAATGGTTATGGAGCTTGCTGGTGCTGCCAGAACAAAGTACCACTGAGGGGCTCAAACAACAGGAATTTGCTTTCTCCCAGCCTTGCAGGTTGGAAGTACTGGATCAAGGGGTTGTTAGGAGTGGTTACCCAAGGCTCTTTCCTTGGCTTGGAGGCGGTCGGCTCCTTGTTCTGTCCTCACGTGGTCTTCCCTCCGTGCGTTTCTGTATCCTGATCTCTGTGTCCTCGTCTTATGAGGACACCAGTCATATCGGGTTGGGGCCCACCCTTCGAACTTCCTCTTGACTACCTCTTAAAGACCTTATCTCCAAACACTGCCACATTCTGAGTTACTGAGGGTTAGGACTTCAGTGTATTAATTTACTGGCAGGGAGCGATACCCATTTCAGCTCGTAACACCAGTAGATGAGCAAAGCCACCTTCTCTGGGGTGCCTTCAGCAGCATCCTTGTTGGGCTACCTCAGCCCACCCTGGCTGCAGGGCAGGACACGGAGACTGGGCCAGGGGTCTGAGGTCCCACACAGGCGGCAGCTGCACCCTGGGGGAGGCTCATTCTGCATTCAGCTCAGTCCTGAGGAGAGGAAGCTGGGGCTCCTGGGGATGCTGGGGGCGGCTCCCCTCCTTTGCTTAGCTGAGGGGCACTCAGTTGCCACGGTGACCTCTGTCTGCACAGTCAAACACACACAGCCCAGCCACTGCTCCGGGCTGGAGGGCTCCCCACCCCCTCCTCCGAGTTCACACTGAGTGTTGAGTCCCTTGGTGACGAAAACATGGAAACGGTTGCCATGGCAGCCATTCTTTGGAGCCCTCAGACTGGAGTGCAAAGTTCAGGATGCCCAGGAACAGCTGAAATGAAAATATGGGAAAATCTGCCACTTGCTTCGCCCCAGAAGGGTGGGATTCGAAGGAGGGCCCGGCCATCCGTGCCCCTTCCCATCATCCTGGGCCAAGCGTGGGCACAGAAGGGGCATGGGGAGGGCCTGGGGAGTAGCCCCCTGAGACCTTGAGAGAGGCTGGCCAGCATGGGTGAGTGGGCCCAGCGCCCGGAGCTAAGAGGGCAGGTGAGACTGCTCGGCCTTCCCTTGGGTGCATGTCCACGTGGCTCCTGGAGCCGCTGAGCCCACAGTGTCTCAGTGTCTCCGCCTGTAGAGACAAGCCCCTTTCTCAGAAGGGCTCAGGTCTACACAGCTGCTAGGAGAAACTTCAGCCTGAGGAGGGGTGGAAGGGAAGGGAAGGTGTCGGGTTCTGACCATGGGGATGGAGGAAGAGTACAAGTTTCCTTTGGCTGGACATTAGTACAGCGCAGACTTCTGCACTTAGCCGCTGGAATGGTATGTGTCCCCTGCACCCAGAACAGGCCCTGTGGGGCTCTGGTGACTTGAGATAACCACCCAAAGGGCCCTGCAGTCAGAGTTATTTGGGAAACCCACAGCTGTGCCGGCACACACAATTTGTAGATTAAAGGCTCTGCAAAGTCCCGCAGTAAGAAAACTCTTTGACTTTAACCCACTGTTTCATCTAGTGGTTTGAACAAAATCTAAGCCCCCCCCCCTTAAAAATGTTTTTTTCTCTTATAACATACCTTATATCCTGCAGAAATAGCATCTATTGACATTCACTAGGGCATTGATTCTCCAAGTGTGTTCCCTGGATCAGCACCATCTGGGAGTTTGTCAGAAATGTGCCTTCCTGGGCCCCACTCCACACCTGGTGAATGGGAAATTGGGGCGAGGCCAGAGATGTGTGATAAGCCATCCAGGGGATTCTGATGCCTGCCCCAGCTAGAGAGCCCCCATACTCAGGGAAATAGTAGCAGAGAACTGAAAGGGAGGGGAATGGCCTGGGGGCTTGGGGTGGGTCCAGAGGACAGGGAGGCCTGGCAGGGAGGAGAAGGGATAGTACAAGGACCCTGGACTCCAGAAGAGGTGCTGTGGCCACCTTCAAGAAGGCTGTTCAGGGTGCATGGCCCCTAGGCACTGAGACCCCAGTCTGAGATTAGATCAAGAGCAAGGTTGTGTGTCTGGGGGTGTCATGAGGCTTGATGTTAGGTGGTGGGGCCTCTGGAAATGGCCAGGAGGTACTGCCTGCATTGGCCCCCCCACACACACCCCCCAGTGGCCATCGCTGTGCTCATGGAGGGCACCTGCTGGAACAGCTGGATTCTGCCCAGAATTCAGGGGGTGTGGTCAGTTCCTATAGTGCCTTCCTGGACTCTAAGGGGGATTGTCCCCAAAGACAGGGCTGGGTGGCACCTTCAACACAGGCAGGAAGTAAGACTTATCAGAGCAGTGGCCTTGGCCGATGTATCAGTAGGCAGGGTTCTAGGATTAGCTTTGCCTCCATACACCCATTCCCCCATTGGGGCTCCCCCTGCAGTCACTTCCCAGCACTGGGTCTCCTATTCCTTCACCAAACAGGCCGCCCCATCCCGGGCCCTCTCGGAGGCAGGAGCCTGGGGGCCCAGGTGGCAGCCGAGGCCCACGCCCTGCCTGTGCTTCCTTGCAGCCGTCCAGATCCACATCCTGAAGGCGGACAAGGCGGGGGACTGGTGGAAGTTCACGGTGAACATCATCTCCGTGTACAAGCAAGGCACCAGCCGCATCCGCCGCGGTGACCAAAACCTGTGGATCCGCTCGCGGGACATCGCCTGCAAGTGCCCGAAAATCAAGCCTCTCAAAAAGTATCTGCTGCTGGGCAACGCGGAGGACTCGCCCGACCAGAGCGGCATCGTGGCGGACAAGAGCAGCCTGGTGATCCAGTGGCGGGACACGTGGGCGCGGCGGCTGCGCAAGTTCCAGCAGCGCGAGAAGAAGGGCAAGTGCAAGAAGGCCTAGTGCGGAGGCAGCGGCGCGCCGGCGGGCTGGGGCGCGGGGCCGGCCACCGCGGCGTGGACTTGGCCCGCGGGGGCTTTCCCAGCTGGGGGGAGGGTGGGGGCGGGGCCGGGGCCCTCGGCGGCCCCGCCCCCAGCCCCCTGGGCGGCCAGGCCCCGGAGAATTGAGGACCGAGACTTAGCTACCTCACAGGCTCCCTCCAGAGCAGAGATGCGTTTCCCTGGGGCGGGAAGGCGGCTGGGGCCGGAAGGCGGCTGGGGCCGGCGCAGGTGGGCCGCAGCGATGGGTAGAGAAGGGCGCCTGAGGAGGAGAACTGGGAACCCCCAGGCCCGCAGCCCCAAACAGAAAACCCCGTCTGGTTCTTCTGACCCTTCTTGGGGGATTGCCACAGGAACCCTGGCTGTGACAACTCGGACTCCCGTCTGCAGCGGCCTGGGGACACCTGGGGGAGGCGGAAGCGGCCTGTCCAGCCAGCCTTCCCCGTGCGGTCTGTGGTCTCCACCTGCCCCCGCCATCCTCCTGGTGGTGGTGGGGAGGGGTTACAGTCTGTGCAGCCAGGGCAGTGAAGCCCCTCCTGGTCCTGCCCTGGCCGGCTTGGGAGGGTGGGAGGGTGCTTGGCCAGGCTTCTGGCCCAGGGACACCCCTGAGAAGCCCACGCCGGGTGGTCGGTCACTGCTCACGCCGAAGCTGTCTGATGGAGGAGGCACTGCCAACGCAAAACCTCCCAGAGAGTTTCCTTTCTGGAAAGTTGGAAGCAGCCCCTTTATGACATTTTCCAGGGGAGGGGGAGGGGGCACTGGCTGGGCTTACAGCAGCGACACTATTTGTGTAATGACATCAGCTCCCACAAGGCCCCTCAGCAGTGTCAACAGCTGGGAAGGGCCTGGAAGGCAGGCTGCTAAGGCAGTTGGGCCTGGCGGGGGTGGGGGGGGGGTGGGAGTGGGCTGGCTGGAGTGGGGACCCGCTCTGCTGGCTCAGGGAGATGTGGGAGTGTCCGAGTCGCAGGCTGGCAGGGCTGGAACCATTAGGGTACCAGGGAAGCTGTGACCACTGCCTGCGGGGCCCTCACTCCTGGCTCCCCAAGGAGGGGACAGAGGAGGCTTCCCACCACCATCCTGGTATGGCCTGGGTGGCACCTTGCCCCCTCCTCTCTGGCGGCCCCCTCTGTGGATGCCTCCCAGGCTCCCTTTCCAAAGCTTCCGAGAGAGACCATCTCCAAGCAAGCAGCCCTAAATGTCCAGGTCTGATGGCCTCACACAGGACCTGTGCCCAGGGCCCCACCCCCCTAAGCTGGCACTCTGAATTCGAGGCCTGGCTCCTGTCTCAGTCAGGAAATTGTTTTCATCTTCCCTGCTGGAGTTTGGCTGCTCAGAAGGGTCACACCAAGTATGAAGCTTGGGCCCTTTTGGTCTGGCTTTCCTCTGCTTCCTCCCACATCGCCACCGCCACCATTTACCGAGCACCTGCTCTGTGCCAGGCACTTTACCCCCGTAACCTCACACTATCTTCATGACAGCCCCGTGAGACAGGGGTCCTCACTGGGCACTGTAACCCCTCCTTGGTTCCCTTGCAGGCTGCAGGGGGTGCTTCTGGGTGAGTCACCCCTGAGATGCTGGCCCTGAGGATGGCATCTGGCCTGGAGAACAGATGTCAGGAACTGGGGGCTGGGATGGGCACAGTCACATCTTGAGAGGTGACAGCCAGGGCGGTGCGTGAGGCTGGTGTACACTCACTCCAGGTTCTAGGCAGGCAGGCCATGGCTGGTCCTAAGGTGTAGGCAGAAAGGATGTCTGGCTGCCTGGAGGGGTTCCAGAGATGCCCCCAGGGGCAGGAGAAGGACAGCATGGGCTTGGGAAGGGGTAACTGTCCTACCTGACTCCAAGCCCAAGGCTGGAAGTATAGGGCCCTCTCCACGCAGTTGGCCCTCCTCCGCCACTCCAGTGTGGTTCGGGTGTGTTTTGTTGGCTCACAGTCCATGAGAGGCTCTGTCCTGTGTGGGCAGTTGTCCTGTTTCTGTTTACAACAGCCTGGCTTCTCTGCTTTGCCCAGGAGAGCATGGCAGCCCTGCTAGCTCCCACCCCAGGCCAAAGTCTCGGCCCACATTGCGAAGGGGGCTTGCACTGGTGGTCTCTATGGCCAACAGCCTGCCAGGCAGCAATGCATCTTGCTTTAAATTCAGCCAGTCTCGCCCTCTGGCTCAGCACCCCAAGAGCAGAGCAGCCTGGCCTCTGGGGAATGTCAGGGCCACCAGTCAGCCAGCGGGGAGGGGAATTTGGGAGGGGGGGGTCAGTCCTGGCAGTGGCCTTCCCCACCCAACCAGAACCCAGCCCACTGCTCCTCTGAATCCAGCCACCAATTAGGGAGGACACCCCCCCTTGGGAAAGCACCCTCTTCTTCCCTCGCCCACCGCCCCCACCCAGGGGTGGAAATGGAAATAGGAATTGAGGTTCCGGTTTGTACAGTTAGGAAAGGATGTAAAATGGAACTAGATTTTGAAGAGTGTATTAACCAGAGTTGTGATATGTAGGTGTTTGAAGAAAAACATACCAGATAGTCTTTTTTTTTTTTTTTTAAGAAATTTCCAAGTTGTCCTTTTTCTTACCTGCTGGGGGGTCTGGAGCCCCTGACAGTGGGGTCCCTGCTTTTCTGACACATAGTAATGCTGAGGATTGGGGTGGAGGGAAGGAAGAAGGATGAGGGGGCTGCCCCCTGGACTCACCTGCAGCTTGGCTTCTGTCCTGAGCAAAGCAGGGTGAGAGGCAGGTCCTGGTGGTAAAGTGGGAGGGATACCCGTAGTCCAAGCTGGGGGTGCTGGGAGCTGCCTCAAGGTCTCTGGTACCCACCCAGCACTCTGCCCCCAGAGTAACCGCAGAAAATGGGTACAGCCTGTCTTGCGTTAACCCCAGGCTGGAGACTGAAATCAAGGAGAGACCCCTCGGGGTCAGGAGATGGTCCCTTTAGGCAACTGAAAAATGTTTGGGTCTCACTGCTCAAAGGAAGACTGGAGAGTGGATGAACTAGACCCACAGATGGGGTTACTGGGCCACGGTTCATGGCCATAGCCAAGTCGTACCCTAAGGGTATTGAAGTGTGTACTTGTAGGGCCTCGCCCCTGTCAGAATCAAGCCAGTCCTGCTCCCTGTGTCATTGGACGTGGCTCCCCCTCCCCCGTGCACATCCCCTCCCCCCCCACTCCCCACCTCCGTTCCGGAGTTCTGTTCACTCAGAATTGTAAATGTTTAGTTGTGACCATGACATATTGTTTGGGTCAGTGTTCCTTTCCAATGCATACTAATATATTATGGTTATTATATATGAATATATTTAATGACATGGAAAAAGTTGTGGATTTTTTAAGTTTTTTCTTTTTTTTTGGTTAGAGTTGTAATGGACCCAGATGGAACTTGTAACGTGGGCCCCACATGATAGAACTAAATTCAGATATCAATTAAATAAACTCTTGTACACTGTTCTCTGTCTCCCAGTCTTTATTGGTGGCCTGAGCTAGGGGGCGGTTGAGAGGCTGGCGAGTCTTCAGGCCATTTAAGGAATATGGCTTCTGGTCTAAGAGCTCCCAGCAAGACAAACCCGAGACCAAGGCCCTGTGATGCTCTAGAGCAACGGTGCCCAAACTTTTTGGCACCAGGGACCGGTTTTGGGGAAGACAGTTTCTCTACGGATTGGGGAGACGATGGATGGTTTCTGGGTGATTCAAGTGTATTACATCTATTGTGCACTTTATTATTACATCAGCTCCACCTCAGATCATCAGGCATTAGATCCTGGAGACCAGGATCCCCAGGGATAAGCCAGAGCCTGCCTTTGCTCTTCCCCATCTGACTCAGAATCTGCAAATAGAGTTATTGCCCTTCATGTAACTAGTTTCTTCTATTCAAGTAGAGGGGAGACTCACCGGCAAAGACAGGCGGGTCAGTGACACTGGAGAATGTTCTCAAGCCGTCGTGTCGCTAAAGCTTCGTGAGGTGCAGGGATGGGGCCGGGGCCAGCGCCACCAGGAGCTGAGCTCACTGGGTTTCTGGGAGGCTATATTTAAACTTCCAAATGGTTGTGATTTCTCTATTAAATAAACAATTCAGTCATTAGGAACATGTTGTGTTGCCATGCAAAGTGGAACCGATCGTCACTAGGAAGCTATAATTTCTGCACCCAGCTGTTTCGAAGACAAGTCTCAACGACACAGGTTCATCCTTCCCTTGTATGGCACGGAAGGCCCTTCCCTCTGCATGATCAGGCTGGGAGGCCATGAGCTGCTGCTCAGGAAGGACTAAGGGCTTCCCAGGGTGTGCCAGTGGTAAAGACCCTCCTGCCAATGCAGGAGACATATGAGACATGGGTTCAATCCCTGGGTTGGGACTATCCCCTGGAGGAGGGCATGGCAACCCCCTCCAGTACTCTTGACTGGAGAATCCCATAGACAGAGGAGCCTGAAGAGCTGCAGCCCATGGGGTCTGAAGCAACTTATCACACACACAGGAAGGAATAAGGCCTGTGCTGCCTTCCTCAAGGGCTGTAGGCACGGGAGCTGTGCTCTCAGAACCAGGGGTCAAAGCCAGGGCAGGTGGATGCAGGGGTGGTCCCTGGTGTAAGCCCCGCCATAAGGGCAGCACTGATACCCCACGGCAGAGACGATACAGGTCTCAAGCGGCCGGACAGGCCAAGGGGAAAGCGAGGCTTTCCTGCAGCTTTGGGCTCCCCTCAAAGTCAGTTCAGACCCAGCTGGACCATTTGCCAGATTTAAGACATCTGCCAAACTCAGCGCAGGAAATCAGCCGGCTCCCTGTGGAGCACTGACCCAAGGTGGTTGGAAAAGTCCATTTTAGAGACTGGAATGCTGAGGCACAAGGAAACAGCGATTCCCATCAGGGACTTGGCGGCCAGCAGAGTTCAGTCAAAAGCCCACACTCGGCCAGGTGAGAGCTCCCCAGGGTCTGGCCGAGGAGGCTCCCACATTTCTAAAGGCCTCCCCCATGCCTCCACCTGCCACGGCCTGAGACAGCACTGTGGATGGGGGCTGCCCACTCATGGTGGAGACACACCTGGGTTTCAGATTCTGTTGAACACAGCTCTGTCCATGTTAAGACTAAATAAAGATGTGTAAGAAATACACCAAGAAAACGTAGGTGTGAAAGGACAGACAGCCCATGTGAGAAATACAGCAATGAATTAATCCACCCAAATACTGTATCAAAGTGGAGACTCGACCAGAGCATCTCACCCCCACCCTCATGTCAGGGTGGATGTGGGCATGCAGGTGGCGAGGGCCCTGCCTCCGGCCCTCCAGCCCACCGAGCAATCGCCCCCTTCTTGCCCTGGGGACCCAGGATGTAGATATTGTACAAAAGTTTCTAAATCTCTTCTTTTTTATGCACTTTTTTATTTAAGGGGGTGGGATCACAGGTGGGAACCCCCCCACAATAAAGTCTGTCAATGTTTGGGGGGAAAAAAAAAAGTGGAGACTCGACAGGCCAGCAAGTCTGGTCTGCAAAGACGCAGATGCCTTCTGTTACTGCAGGCAGTTGGGAGGAACTCGGAGGCAATAAGAAGCAATGAAAGAGAAGCCTTGGCCCACTTTTCAAAAAAAAGAGGGGGAAAACCGCACTTACCTTCAGCAGGGCTAGGTTAGAAAACCCAGCTAGATAAAAGATGACCTTGAACTAGTCTATGCCAAGAGGCAGGGAGTACCAGCCACAGGCCAGCTGGCAGTTCTCAGAGGGCGGGCCAGGAGAGAACGCAACACCTCTCAAAGCAGAAGGATGGTCCGGAGTCCTGCAGGAGCCCCGTAGAAGGAGGGTCCAGGGCTTTGCCAGGAGCAGGTGTCCTGGGGCTACTGAAAACTAAGCTTTAGTTACAGTTGTTACTAATCACGAGGCTTCAACAGAACAAAAGCACCAATTGTAACCAGGTACCTGGATTCCTTTACATGGTACACCTTGCCTGGAGAATTCCATGGACAAAGGAGCCTGGTGGACTACAGTCCATGGTGTCACAAAGAATCGGACACAACTGAGCGACTAAACAACAAGAGACTAAATGCTTATGATTAGTAAATAATCAGTTCAGTTCAACAATACTTATGCTGTTGTTTTAATAAAGTTACTTTCATTGAAAATGCACCCAAGGTGATGGGGTCTCGCTGCTCTTTCTATGCTTAGAGTTGTAGCTGTTCATGCCACCTATCCAGAGCCCTTGAGCCACCCCGGGACCCTGCTCCTGATGCTTCTGTGGGGCATGGAAGGGGAGGGGAGGGGGCAGACCAGGTCTGGCCAAACCCAGCTGGAAAAGGCCACGTGACTGCACCATGTGTCCTGAAGCAGCAGACCCTGAGTGGCTCTGCCCAGCCACTCGAGACGCCTTGCCAATTGCAGGCTGCCCTTCAGTTCAGAGTGGGGTGGGTGTCTCTCGTGAGAAGCCCACCCAGAGGAAGCCAGGGTACAGCGGAGCCTCCCTGCCCAGCACTGCTCCAGGCCTGGATGACAGATCCCATGGTCTCAACCAACTAGCTTCTTCCGCCCACCCCGTCCTTGGGCCCAGAGAAGTGAAGCCACTGGTCCCATGACAGAAGTGTGGGGGCCAGGCCTTGAGCGCACTCAGCCGGAAGGACAGAGGCTGCTGAGTGAGGACCTGGGCTCCAAGTTTGGCTCGGAAAGGCCTTCCCTGTGTGGCTGAGCCGGGGCTCTGGCTCAAAGATGCCCTATGAGTTGCTGGGGCTCCATGCTGAGCAAGTCAAGAGGAGGTGAGAAAGTCAAACAGGCCTTCAGTGCCACCTCCCATAAGCCCCGAAGTGGGGGACTCCAAGGAGACGCTGTTTATACAGATTTGGGGTTTAGTACAACAAGATGGGTGGATTCTTGCTCTTCCATTGGGGCATCCATTGGCAACCGCCCCGCCCCCAGGGAAAATGCCTCCAGGGCGCCTTAGGGTCCAAACCACTCTCCGCCCCCCACCGTCCAGCCTGGCCCCTCTGCTGGTGTCTTGGCCTTGACACACGCCCGCCTCCATGTCCTCTCCTCCGCTACCCTGTCCTGATCCCTACAGTGGGGCTCCTGCTCACAGCTGCCCTGCTCCCTGCCCTCTGGTCCCCGGTCTGAACACGGCTTCCAGGGCCTCGCCAGGTCTGCCCAGGCTGGCTGCCCAGGAGGTCAGCGGGCACTGGGGTCCAGTCAGACAGGAGAGCCACTGCTGTGCCCTGGCTCACTCTCACATCCTCATGACAGTTGGCACTGGGTTGGCAGCACGGGAGAGGATGCCTGAGGCCTGGACACAGAGACCACCTGGTCCAGCGGGTGTAGACTATACTGAGTCGCTCTGGGTGCTCTGTGCCGACACGGGCTGACTCACCTCGTCCTCATGGCAGCCCTGGAGGCAGGAGACCATCTTCTCTCCATTTCCTAGAGGAGGAAATGCAGGCCCAGACAGGGCACCTGGCCTATGGTCACACAGCTGACGAGCAGTGTGCTGGTCACTGAGGCCGTCGCTGCCGTCAGGGCTGTCAGCCTTCTGGGCACTTCCAGATCCCCTCGCTGAGCAGGGCAGGTGACAGTCCAGCCAGTGAGCTATGAGCAGAGCTGACGGCTTCCCTCCTGGGCAGAGCGTTCCATGGCTGGCGCGAGGGTGTCCAGAGTTCCCTTTCTTCTGCCAGAGCCATGGGGCTGTCCCCTTGGCCTGGGTCTGGGCCCCCAGCTGAGCTGCGTGGATGAGCAGCAGCGGGGAGGCCCTGACACTGGGACGGATCTAGGTCGTCGGGATTTGGGGGGGTTGTGACTGCAACACTGTCCTGGCTAACACGGAGCCGAGTCCAGGTACCACCCAGGCAGGCCAGGCCCAGGGCTAGACCGCCTCCCAGGAGAGCGCCGTGTGTCACCATCACACATAGCAGGTGGAAGTGGGACTGCCCAGGTGGTCTGGAAGTGACCCGGGCCCTTGAGGGGAGAGCTGTCAGAAAGAGGGTCACCCACCCTTTGCAGTGACTTACAAGAGCCCGAGCATGGAGCCTGATGGAGGCTCGGGGTCTGGACCCAGGTTTTCCCTGCTCACTGCCATCTCAGGTCTTGGGGTCCCAGGAGATAATGCTGTGTCAGGGGCACACAGCCCTCCTGCGCCCATCTTGTAGTCTCTAGGGAATCCCCAGAAGACCCCGCACCCCAAAATTCCCCTCCCACACACCCAATCTCTCCTCTTCCAGTGAAATTTTGTGCTTGGAAACCACCCTAATTTTTCTATCACCAACCCCAATTCTTTCTCCTTGAGCCATGGATGGCAAAGCAAGGCCTGGCAGCCCCACTTGCCTTCTGATGGCCAAGGAGGAGGGCACGAAGCTTGGCCCTCCACCCCTTCCCACTCGGATCCACAGCTGCCCTTGCGGGCCTGGCACCCCACTCAAGGTCTAGCCCATCTGTCTGCCCTCATCAATCACACACACATACATGTGTGCAATGCGTGCAGTGCACACTCATACACACGCAAGGTTGTCACAGCTGGTTTGCTGTTGTTCAGTTGCTAAGTTGTATCTGACTCTTTGCAACCCCCAGGACTGCAGCATGCCAGGCTTCTCTGTCCTTCACTATCTCCCTGAGTTTTCTCAAACTCATATCCATTGAGTCAGTGATGCCATCCAAACATCTCATCCTCTGTCACCCCCTTCTCCTCCTGCTCTCAATCTTTCCCAGCATCAGAGTCTTTTACAATGAGTCGACTCTTTGCATCAGGTCAGGGCCAGTTTAGAAGCCAGAGAAAGGCCCTGTTCTGACTGCGGAATCACCTTTCTTTGAACTCCACGTGGTACTTTCCTGCCTAATCATTCCCATCTCCTAGCCTGGTTCACCAGACTTGATTCCACTGCTGATAGAGATGCATCAGCTTTGGAAAAGTGGTTTACTACATCAAGGGAGGAAAAAAGCACGTGCTTCTAGGTCCAAAGGTAGTTCCCAAAGTAGAGTCCAGAGATACTTCACCGCTAGGAGCAGCAAGCTTGGGGGAGATGGGGAAGGGGGCAGTTACACAGAGCCCTGCCTGCATCACAGCTCCTTCCTCCCTCCAAGACACACGTGGCCTTGGCTGCTTGCTGGTCTCCCACGCGGGCATGTGACTGCCCGGAGCAGACTAGACACTCCAGGTTATAAACTGCCAAGAATTCAGTTGGAATTCAGCATCATCCCACAGGGGCCGGGGACACTGCAGGGGTGGCCGGAATCCACTGGCAGCCAAGGGGCAGTGAACTCTGAGGGATCTTGGGCTAGCACTCCAATGACCAAGGCAGAACCCCAAAGAGCCATCCTGCTCAATACCTCCAGCAGAGGCACCACCAGGTTTGTTTTTGCTGAAGCAACGCACGGCGAGGTCAGAACTTTGGGGGAATTTATTGAGAGTGGCTTTCGGGTACCAAGAGGATGCTCGCCTTTACTCCATCACTGGCAGGTGTCCTGGTTGGTGGTCCCTTGATGGCCACTAGTTGGTTGGCCAGACTGCAACCACCACGATGGCCACGAGCAGCAGTAAAATCACCATTATCAGCCCTGAAAAACAGAAGCATACAAGACCCCCTGTAATGCTTTCCACCAGCAGAGCATCGCCTCTCCCCTGAAGTATCTTCTGAGACAGCAGGGCAGTTCTCCAGGGAGCCCCAGCGTGTGTCAGGGGTGTCAGCAGCCTTTGGCTTTGCAGGCAGGAGGGAGGGGCTCCAGGGACCCCAAAGGGCTACCATCTCGCCACCTGGAGAGTTGTGCCAGCAAAGTGCCCACGCTCCTGACCTGGTAGGGCCTCCCCATTCAGCCCCCCTTTGCTCTGGCTTCTGTGTGCAACTTGGCCATGTTTTGTGTCCTCATTAATGAGGGTGTGATAAAGCAAAGGGCTTTAGAGTTCGCAAAGAAATACTGATTCTAGAATCCATTTTCTCCCCATCCACACAGCTTGGCCTTTTCTTCTTGGGCCAAAGAAACTTATGTCTTCCATCTGGAAAGAATTCTGAGAGAGGGACCTTTGCTTTACTTTTTTTTTTTTTAATATTAATATTCTCTAGTTTTACTTCAACTTTTTGGCTGGGGACCACAATGAACTCCTGGCCAGTCTGATCCCTGCGTCCAGCCAAGGCCATCCCGCCTCCCTCGGTTCACACATCTGGACCTACCACTGCCCATTCCTTCAATGCAGATGAAGAGCGAGGGGCCAGGAGGACTCAGACCATTTACCCAATGCCCTCACCACCTTCCATGCTGACTTCTCTGGTGGGTAATAGGTGCTTCCTTCACCCTGGAGGCCAGCATGGTGGTGGCACGTCAGAGACATGGCACGGCCGTGACAGAGCAAGCACTGAGAAATGAAGGATCCCTGAGCCACTGAGGCTCTGAGAGGGGAGTGAGAAGCAGATGAGATGAAGCACGAGAAAATGCTCTACAAACTATTGGGGAGTCGGGGGTCACGTGGCTGTTTGGCCCACCAGGACTGCCCACAGCAGGCTGAGGAGCTGTTTTGGCAAAGGTCAGGGTCCCAAGGGTTCAGCAATTTATTCTCTCTTTGGAAGCCACTAACACGTTCTTGATCTTATTAGCAAGACAACCACTGGCCACATCTGGCTTCAGGAACTAAAGAGCCACATGTGGCCGATGGCTACTCTACTGGGCAAAGACAGTACAGGACAGACATCTCCATCGTTGTAGCAAGTCCCATTGGGCAAAATGGACATACTGTGTGGCGTTCTGCTTATTTTATTTACTGCCATTCATTTCCACACACAACTGTTGAACTGACGAAGGAGTGAATAGCTGCTCAATGTGTTTCCAACACTCACGCCCACTTGGACAGCTCCCCACGTGGGGACTTCTGTTTTCTTGAGTTGGTGTTGTTAAATTATATTTTTGGGGAAAACTGCCCATTTTTTCCTGAGTATCCAAAATTACTGGCATAAGGCTGTTCTCCTATAATTTAGCACTACACTCTGTCTCAGCCCTTTTTATTTCTCACACTACCTGCTTGTGCACTTTTTTCCCCCCAACCTTGCCACACACGAGCCTTTTTATGAATCTTTTCCGAGAACAAGTTTGACTTTGCTGATCACTTCTCATTTATTAATTTCTGCATTTACTTTCATTAATCCTACAATTCAGACTTTCTTTGGATTTGGTTTGTCATTTTTTTTTTTTCTTGAACTTCTTTACTCGAAAGTTAATTCATTTTCTACTTTCCTCTAAATAGTACCACTCTAAACCTACAAGTTTTGATATAAACTAATTTCATTGTTGCTAGTTTCTAAATTCTATTATTTATCGATTTGCTTCCCTGTGTAGCATGTGGGATCTTAGTTCTCCAGGCAGAGATCAAACCCATGTCCCCTGCAGTGGAAGCACGGCGTCTTAATCACTGAACCATCAGGGAATTCCCTCTAAATTCTAAATATTTAAAAATTTTCAACAATGTCTTCTTTGGCCCAATGATTATTTAGAAGTGATTTTAAGATTTCCAATTTTACTGAAACAAGCTTATCGAAATACACTTCTTAAAAATTCTGAGACTGATGGTGGTGGTGGTTTTAGTTGTTAAGTTGTGTCCGACTCATGAGACCCCACGGACTGCAGCCCGCCAGGTTCCTCTGACAATCATACATGTACTATATTTTGGTGTGAAAACATTTGTGATTTCTGTGAGTCACAAAATCACAAGCACAATTAGTCCTGCCATGGTTTGCTGCCTACTTTCTTAATTGAAGAAAAGAAATGCTAAAGCTCAATCAGAGGTTTGTGAAGGTAAGAATGTAGATTTCTCATCCAAGTTCACGGACTCCCTGAATTCTATCCACAGGTGCCCAGGGTTCGATGTAATTCAGGCTGGGTAAATTTTAAACCCAACCCAAGTAAGCAGAGCATGCTCATGGTTTTAAATACTGAGGAAAGAGTAAAAACTTCACGGCAAGCTTCCCCGTCACCTCCCTGTAACAGTGGGTGCACTTTTTCTAACACACCTTCTTTCTCCAATGAGCCAATATTTTGAGAGCACTTCCTCTTGAGGATGTATGATTTTTTTTTCTTCTGTCTTCATAAAACCCAAGCCTCTACGTCAGGAGTCTGCAAACTGTGGCCCACGGGCCATATCTGGCTTGTGGCCTTTTTTTGGTACAACCCATGAGCTAAGAGTGGTTTTCATATTTTGAAAGGGTTGTCAAAAAAGAAATAGGAGATGGGACACACTGTCTGGGGTCTGCAAAGCCTAACGCGTTACTGTCTGGCCTTTTACGGTATCTGCGGACCCTGCTTTGTGTCACTGCGGCCGACGATGACCTCAGGGACTGGGCTCTGGTTCTCTCTCCACTTCTTTCATCTGTGGATTTCCTTTCTTCCTTGTATTAATAAATGCAGCCATCCATTAACACTTGAGGGGGTGGTGTAATAGTTCATCTAACATTTCAAGATGTTTGAAGTAAGGGTGTGTGTGTGTGTGTGTGTGTGTGTACGTATGTATGTATGTGTGACTATTATCTCAGTTCATCTTGCCAGAACCAGAAGAACACATTTTTTCATTCATTTCTCCCTCCAGAAACATCTTCAGGTTGACCAAAGCCTCCTCTTGGGCAGGAATCCCACTACTTCTTGGCTGGGGGAAAGGTTTATATTGTGTAATATCTTTCCTTAAAAAATAATGGAGATGGAGGAAGCAGATGGACCAATGGGAAGTGGCAGGATAATTTCTGGCCCTCTCAAGCCCAGGCTCACCCTGAAGATGAGGGAGAGGACTGCATTTTTTGAGGAAAGAGGAGAAAATGGACTGAGTGGTAGCTGGGAGGGCACGTGGGCCTGAGAGGCTGCCCCTGTGGCTCTGGTCCAGACCGAGGCTGCAACGCCCCAGAGGAGAGGTTCACAAATGGCCCCAAATTTTCAAATCAGAGTGATTATGGAAAAAGCAGAACAAGTGATAAGGACAAAGGAGTCAAGAACAATAACAGGCTGGGAAGGAGAAAGCACACATCTGGTTTGAGTTTCCATGCGTGAAGCCTGCAGTCCAAGGGGAGTGGCCTCGGGCATCCATAGTCACCAGCATCTCCTGTTTGGGTCACTGCAGGAACTGACCTGCCGCTCCCTTTACCTGATCCTTTCCCCTCAAGTGAACTGGAATGGAAATCAGATCAGGCTGCTTCCTGGCTCAAAACTGTCAAACGGCTTAAAATCCACACACTTCATGCTATTTGAAGGCCCTGGGCCATCTGCCCTGGGACCCCTGAAGCCACACCCTGTACCTGTCCTCAGGCCACCCTGGCCTCCGGGTCCTCCCAGGGGCCCCGTGCCCTGCCTCCCGGCCTGTACCCCTGCTGTCCTGAGGGCGCTCTCTCCCGGCACGCCTGGCCTAGTGAATCCCTGCTCATCTTCCAAAACTCAGCACCAGTTTCTGGGCCTCGAGGAACCGCTTCGTGACCTGCAGTGGACCTTGTCCTCTGTCTCCGCAGTGAACCTTCTTAATCTATGATTTAGGTGCTCACTTAGTTACTCTTTGCCTCCGCCATCAACACGGGAGCATCCATGGCAGGGCCTTTGCTCAGCGGGTTCACCCCCACGTCCCCAGTGCCCGGAGCAGGGCCTGGCACATGAAAGAGGCACAAGATGTTCTTCTTTCTATAAATGAATACAAGGGGATCTCCCTGGTGGTCCAGCAGCTAGGACTCTGCACTCCCAATGCAGGTGGGCCTGGGTTCAATCCCAGGTGAGGGAACTAGATCCCACATGCCACAACTAAAGATCCCGCATGCCACAATGAAGACCCAGCACAGACAAATAAATAAAAATAAATATTTCCACGAAACTAAAAGACACTTGCTTCTGGGAAGACAAGCTATGACAAACCTAGACAGCATATTAGAAAGCAGAGACATCACTTTGCTGACAAAGGTCTGTCTAGTCAAAGCTATGGTTTTTCCAATAGTCATGTATGGATGTGAGAGTTGGACCATAAAGAAGGCTGAGTGCTGAAGAATTGATGCTTTCGCACTGTGGTGCTGGAGAAGACTCTTAAGAGTCCCTTGGATAGCAAGGAGATCAAATCAATCTATCCTAAAGGAAATCAACCCCGAATATTCATTGGAAGGACTGATGCTGAAGCTGAAGCTCCAAAACTTTGGCCATCTGATGCGAAGAGCTGACTCAACGGAAAAGACTCTGATGCTGGGAAAGACTGAGGGCAGGAGAAGGGGTGACAAAGGATGAGACGATTGGATGGCATCATCAACTCAACAGACATGCTGCTGCTGCTAAGTCACTTCAGTTGTGTCCGACTCTGTGCGACCCCACAGACAGCAGCTCACCAGGCTCCGCTGTCCCTGGGATTCTCCAGGCAAGAACACTGGAGTGGGTTGCCATTTCCTTCTCCAATGCATGAAAGTGAAAAGTGAAAGTGAAGTTGCTCAGTCATGTCTGACTCTTAGCGACCCCATGGACTGCAGCCTACCAGGCTCCTCCGTCCATGGGATTTTCCAGGCAAGAGTACTGGAGTGGGGTGCCATTGCCTTCTCCACAACAGACATGAGTTTGAGCAAACTCTGAGAGATGGTGAAGGACAGAGAAGTCTGGCGTGCTTCAGTCCACAGGGTTGCAAAGAGTTGGACATGACTGAGCAACTGAACAACTAAATATTTTTTAAAGAATGAATAAATGCATTGAGTATCTGGAAGGAACAAGAAGAGCCAATGAGAAGGACACTGAAGGGACAGACAACAGGGAGGGAGGAGCTGGGAAGATGTGTCAAGGAGGCCAAGAGACAAACTCCCAAAGATGCTCGACCCCAACTGCAAACCCTGCAGCCACACCAGGAGGGTGGAGGAGAGCCTGTCCCTTGGGCCTTGGAGACGGTTCAGCACAGCGGGAGCAGAGGGCAGGAGCTGTCAGAACCATTACCAACACAGCGATTCCTCTGTCAGCTGCCACTTATTCTCTCACAGATACCAGGGTTCTACAGATGGTGCCACAGGACAGGTGCGACAAGGTTCCCCAAGGCCCGTGAAGAAAGAAAATGGGCTTCACCGGCTGACATCATAGATGGCAACTCGATAACACGGGATACACTGGGTTCTAATCCAAAGATGAAAAGCGGGACTTGGAGAGCAACGACAAATAAGACGCTGACACATCCAACCCTTTCAGAGCAAAATAGCGCTCCTCTGGATAGGAGGCTTTCAGCAGGCTTAAGTAAACTGGGGTGCACCCAGGGTCGATAGAGGAAGTTATTCTAAGGTTGCGAGTGACAGCGATAAGTCAACTGTGGCCTCGTGGATTCTTTGGGGGTCAAAGACTAGATGTTTACAAACCTTATCGCTGTAATGCTTTCTCTTTAAAGACTCGGGCTTTTCTGGAATGCGGACACAACTCTGGCACTTTCCTTGAATGGAGTCTCTCTCCTCTGAAGGATGTTTCAGAAAGAGAAATTGAGGGTCTCTGGAAAGCCCGGGATAGCTAGGCCACAGCGTGCATGGATTATTCACGTGGGCCAGGTCACCTCGCTCCAGTATCAGCAATAGGTAATTCTCATCTCTGTTTTCTATGAGGAGGCTGAGGTTCTGGGAGGCTCACTCTGTCACCCAAGGCCCCAAAGCTGGTGAGAGGAAGAGCTGGGACTGGAATCCAGGGGGCAGGGACCCCTCGGCCATGCTCTTACCCTTTTCCTGCACCGGGGGGGCCCGTCTGGGGGGATCCTGTTCCCAGATATAGCACAGGGTTCATCAGAGAGAGAGGCCCAGATGTCTTTGGGCTGAAAAACCAAGATTAAGAGTTTCTTCTTTTTTCCCCCTTTCTTCCTTCTTATAATTTTTTACAGTGGGAAAATGGAAACAAACATAAGAACAGACAGAAGAGTCCATGGAACTGTGATGAACTCATCACTTGGCTTTAACAAGGGTCAATCTGTGGCTCATTTGGTTTCACCTATACCCTCCCCCGGTGCATCCCTCACCTGTACCCTCCCCCAGTGCATCTCTCACCCGTACCCTCCCCTGGTGTATTTTTTGGAAGCAAATCCCAGACATGTTTCACCTACAGAAACGTCAGGAAGTATCACCAAAAGGAATCATTAGAAAACTCACCGCCGCTACCACCACCACCATGCAGAACATTAGAGAGATTGTTACTTCTTAAAGACAAAGGCAGGGAGGAGCCCCCAACACTTCGGACGTAGGAAGGAGGTTCCAGTTTAGAGGACGAGGGAGGCTGAGCCACCGCTGGCCACTGGCCACGAGAAAGACAGGAACAGCGTTCAGCCACGTGTGAGAGACAGAACTCCCTCCTCTTGCCTCAGAGCAGGGCTGGAACCTCAGGGGGTCCCGTCATCCGTCCCCCACCCCACTGAGGAAATGTTTGACATTTCAGACCGAGGAAAGACAGTGGAACTTCTGGGAACCAGCCAATTTCTGAAACAATGAACGCTCTTTGCCCCTGAGCCCGGCACAGGAACACCTGGTGAGGCTGCGGGCGCCGGGAGCCTTTGCCCACACATCACTCTGCCCTGCACGGGGCCTGCTGGCACCGGGAGAGGCAGACTTTCCCTTCCAATCCCAAAGTGCCCCTTTTCGAGAGGCAGGCCTGGGGTGCCAGAGTTCCGAGAGTGGAAAAAAACCGTCCGTTTCCTCTGGTCAGTTCACCAGATGAGTATTACTCAACCACGTCTAACATTTACAAGTCCAGCTCATGGCAATTACCAAAAAGATGTGAGAAAAAGTCCTTTGCAGACAGGGAAAGGATATGAAACACGGTCTCTCAGGAACAGTGCTGTGTTTGCTGGAGATTGTTCATCGGGATTCAGGGGCCACGTTTTTTTTCCAGTGAAACACTGGAAACCAGCAAACTATGGCGGCTGTGAGGCCAACACCTCTGCCACACTGGAGTGAGGACAACGGCTCCGAGTGCTTATTGATGAGAAGGACGAGGACAGGCAGGGTGTGGAGTCTGGCTTTTCTTGACAGAGTGGGAGCAGGCCCCTGGGCTGGTCAGTTCTCCCCTTAGGAAGGGCTTCCCAGGTGGCTCAGTCGTCAAGAATCTGCCTGCCACTGCAGGTTCGATCCCTGGGTGGGGACGATCCCCTGGAGGAGGAAGTGGCAACCCACTCCAGTATTCTTGCCTGGGAAATCCCATGGACAGAGGAGCCTGGTGGGCTTACAGTCCATGGGGTCGCAAAAGAATCAGATATGACTGAGCGACTGAGCACACATGCACGCCTCTTAGGAAACTGCAAGAAAACTCAAGTGATCAGCATGGGGGCGGGGAGCAATTGGAGGGGAGAGGATGGGGGAATGGAGGGGAGACATGCAGGAGGTGGGGGGGCTACAAAGGCCAATTTTATCTGGAAGTCTTTTTATCTGGTTCTTGCTCATCACAAGGAAAGCCATATTGGCTGCCAGCTGTGGTTGGTTGGTTGGAACCAAAATGAATCTTATCCGATTTGCTTTGTTCTTGCGGGAAGGATCAGGCCCCACAAACAGCCCTCACACAGCCGCTGAAGATTCACAGAGTACATTTATGGAGGACTCCTCTAGTTGTCCCTTCCCCCAATAGGTGACATTTGCTTATGTATTAACCAGTGGGTTCTCACTGATCAAACAGGCTTTTTTTTTTTTTTTTTTTTTTTGCAGCAGCCTCCTGAGTTGGGGGTGGGGAATAAGCAGGAGGAAAGACAAAACTGGATATTTGTTTTCAAAAGTTCATGTAAATATCCCCTTTAATCCTGTTACTAGGCAAATAAGCTATGAAAAGAGTAGACACAGTACAGAGACGGTGAACGTACTGACATTCTGATTTTCAGGCTGAAGGGCTGAAGTGTGGCAGTTCCCCTCGAGCTCACCCCTTGGCCGAGACCCGCCCACTCAGGAGCTGTGTCTGCCTTCCTCATTGGCCACGGGGTGTGGGCACGAGCCACCTTCCTCCAACCCACCTGGCAGCTCGGCTGGGCTGGGGGAAACCGCCGTGGGGGCCTGGGTCTGCCCAGACACAGTGGGGAGACTGGCCTGCCTGCTCCTGAATCTATTTCACACCACAGTCCCCCATCTGAATGCTCCCCAAACTGTGCTTTCATCAGAATACTGTGCAGAAGTCACTTCTGATGTGCTGAGTTTGGTTTTGTTCTGTCCTTGCACTTCCCTTTCTGTTGGGGAGACCTTCCTCCGAGGCTCCCACGGGCTCCCCACATCTCCTCACCAGACCTCCCATCCCTCCTCCTCACCCTCCTGCCCCTCTGTGTGCACACTCAGCCTAGATTCCACTTTTCCATGAAGACCTCTCTGCCCACAGAGACCCCCACCTCCCTGAAGTCAGAGACGCACTCAGAGCCAGCCCACTGCTCTCCACCAACTGGCCTCCGTCTTTCAATTCTTATCTTACTTGTTAACACTTCTTTCCCCAGGTCACAGGCTCTCCAAAAGCAGGGACTGTGGGTGGAAGGGGCACTGGTTTGGGGAGCCAGGGAGACCTGACTTCCAGCATGCACACTTGCCAGCTATGAAATGCTGGTAAAGTTCCTTGACACTGAGTTCGGGTCCACCATCTGCAGAACAAGCCTAAAAGTATCGACTTCATAGGCTTGCTGTAAGGATTCAATAAAAGGAAGTGTATAAAACCTCGAGATCGTAACTGACACTCCATAAATGGCAGCTATGACGACAGTAATCTCGACTCCTTGTGTGACCCACGGCCCGAGAACAGTGCCTTGCGTGTGGCAGATGAGCGAGCCGGCCTCTCAGCTTAACGACAGAAATCAAACGTCACTCACTCCAGAGGAGAAGGAAGAGAAGCAAAAACAGGGGAACACCTGGGTGGCATTTAGCTGAGCAACAGCCCAATCGTAGCTGAGGCCCAGCAGTGATGACGGGCGTCCAGGAAAGGTTGGATGCTCAGAGCGGAATATCTGGCAGCATCCGTGTCAGTTATTAGACACAGGAAGGGCAGCTGTGGCGGGCGAGGTGCTGGCTGAGGTCAGAAGGCAGGTGGAGCCCAGCCAAGTGGACACCAGGTGAGAGAAGCCGTGGAAAAGCGAAATGGGAAAGGCCTTTGGGGAAGGGCAGGGCAGGAGCGTGCTGAGGACAGAGCTGCAGGCGGCAGAGGGAGAGGGTGAAAGCAAACCTAAAGGGCACCTGGCAGGTGTGCCCGGCATTGGGGACGCGTCCGACCATGAGGGAGAATGGGCAGAGAGGGACTCAGGGGGCCACTCACGAAGGCAATGACCGTAAAAATGACAGTGAGACAAGAAGCACAAATGTCAGGGCTCCCGATCTGCCATGGGGCACACGTGCTCTGAAAGCTCTCCAGTGCTCACATCCCAGTCGTATTCTCACCATCGGGCAATGAGCTGACAGAGCAATAACTTTGCCCCGTTTCTGGGTGAGAAAGTGGGGGCTCAGGGGCGATCTGCCTCGTGTGGCCCTTCTGAGAGCCTGGGAGGGCAGGAGCAGTCACAGGACTGGCTGGGATGGAGCGTCAGGTGGGGAGGAGGTGGCCTGGGGGCCCGTGGAGGTCCAGGGGGTGAAGGAGTGAAAAGTCGGGGCTTGGGACCCAGAAGTGACGGCGTAGCCCCACGAGAAATACCAAGAAACATATCAGAAAGCAACGAATGGGCTTGGAATGTGCCTATGCTTTGGTTCTGACTGCCAATAAAGAAAACTGGAATCACACAGATCTTAACGTTCCCTTGGCTTCACGTCACACTGACCAGATGCGTGTCTGACCTCAGACAAGGTCACAGCTTAGGCTCCTGGCGCAGAGCATGGGGAGGACCTGCAGACCCCAGCCCGGCACCGTGCTGGCCTGTGTGAGCCGGCTGCCCCACACCTCTGGTCCCCGGGGCTGACAGAGGTGACACACATTTCCCCAAGCTGTGGGAGGGTCACGTGACATCCCCAGGCCACCCTCCCCCCTTGGGGGCGGGGGCTGGCACATACTGGTACTGACTCCATTTTGGAAGGTACCAGCTCCCTGAGGGTGAGACTCTGGGGTCTTCTCCGGAGTGAGTCTCTGGAGGGATGAGCCCGGTGTCCCCGAGTGTGGCTGGGCTGGATCTGTGCTGAGGTGATGCTGGCCACTCACCCCTGTGCTCTGAAGGTCCACCCCGTGGGGAGCTTACCCCCGCCCCAGCGGGCACCCTGTTTCCATGTGGACAGGAAGTCCTCTTCTGTGTAAACAGAAAAACTCACCAGGAAGCAACTCTGCAGACTGGGGGAGGGGAGGACGGTGTGGGGGACATCTGGGGGCCAGAGACAAGCGTGGTTCTCAGCAGGAAGCAGGGAGGGTGACCTGGGAGGGATTGGGGGTGGGACGCGAGGAAAAAAGGACTTGCCTAGAAACAGGAAATTAAAAGGAATTAAGACTGCGCGAGATGGGGCAGAGGAGCTGGAAGGAGGCCGAGCGAAAGGCAGGCTCCCGGAGTCTGGGGTCCAGGAACCAGGGCCTTGCTGGACGTCAGGTGGCCCTGTCACAGCCGCTGATGTGGCGAGCTGACCCTCAGCCCATGGAGCCCCGACGTGAGGACCTGAGAGCTCACTGCACTGGCCCAGGGCAAACAAGGTTCCAATGGAGGGGCCAGACGTATTGGTCAAGTGCCCTGGCTGAGGGCACTGCCCTGGGTAAGATGTGCCCCAGGGTGTTAGACTGACCCACACCAGAACCACACTCCACACAATGTACCGAGTGCCTACTGTGGGCCAGATGCAATGGAGTAAAGATACGGGTTGTCTTTTTACAGGCCTCATGGGAGAGGCGGAAAATCAACCCACCCCCACCTCCCCAAAACAAAACAAAACATCCCACAGAAGACACCATTCCTTGGAGGAAGCGTGTGAAAACCCAGCCATTAGTGCTGCTTCCTGAACAGAGGGTGCTGACTGGTTGCTAGTCTCCATCTGTGTTCTTAAAGTGTCATTCATTTCCCTTCCCTGAAATAAGTTCAGCCTGGCGATTGCTGCAATTCAACAACAGGATCCAATTGTGAATAGGTAATCCTTCATATCAGCTGTCCAAGGCAGCTTATGATGAGTTGTCAAGTCAGTAATTGAATGCCAATTCCCTGGCGCGTCAATATTTGCTGAGCAATATCCCCTCACCGTGCTGCATGTCACCCCTGGGAATGGAACTCTGGCTGGAGTCTGGCAGAAATTCAAGTGTCTCCAAGCACAACCGTCAGGAGCTTGGTTATGGATATCTTGTTCTGACAGTTCCCTCTTGACGAAGTGTCGGACGATTTTTGATGGCTCTGGCCAGGCTGTGGATTCACCGTTACTCACCCCTTGGTTTGGGCCCTGTGGGCCAGGAAACATCACCTGGGCTTAATTAGGGACGATGAGCAAGGGGACAGGAAGGCGCTCAGGCCAAAGTTCTGGCTCAGGTAGAGACAGGCAGGGAGGACTGGCCATCTGCAGCATGCTTTCTCAACACACCAGACGCTTACCTGTCTGTTCTGTTTTGTTTAAAGCAAATCATTTGACCAAGATGCAAAAGGCTACTGGGTGGTAGACCTGAACTGAGTCTCAGAGTTCCAAACCTCGAAAGAACACATCTTTGGCAGGGGGGGAGGCAGTGGCCACGTCTGTCCAACTTGACCCTGTCCCTACAGTCACAGTTGGCGGGTCTAATAGTGAAGCCCATATGAAGACAACGAGGCTTGCTTCTCCAGGAACTTTGTGAGTTTGGATAGACAGAGGTGAGGCTCAGCCACAGTCCAGGGGACACTCCAGAAGGGTGCTCCACATATGTAGACCAGCTGAGACATGTCTGGCCCCATCAACACTTAAAGAGTCTCACAGGTGACCCAACATCATTCAAATAAATTACTTGTTCTTTAACCTAAAGGAGCCAGAGTCATTTCCTCTTACTTGTAACTGAGATTCTTCAGTAAAGACACCATCAGCAGAAATAATTATTTGTCTCGAATTATTTGGGAAAATATGAGAGTCACATGAGGACAATTTTGTTTTACTGGTTGAGCGCTGAAAGCACAGTACAAAGGCAAAGCTCCTGGGCACCTAGTCTTGGGCTGCACCTCGCATCTTAGTCTGAACAGCCGAGGTCCCACTTGAAATAGCTGTCGCCATTAAGAAACCTTCTCGGAGACCAAACTCTTTTTTACATTCACATATCCTATAATTACAGATCATGAGATCACAAACAGTCAGACACGACTGAGCAACTAACACACACAGACACACACCTCCTGTTATTTTAAAGTATTTTCTGATTTGCCAGAGATGTCCTGAAGCATCATAGTGAAGAAAAGCTGCTCTCCAATTCTCAGGAAAGAGATATTTGGAGCGAAGATCAGGGCAGCAGAGCCCCCTCTATAAACAGTGCTCACAAGGACACCTGGATGGCATGAACTAGGCATTCAGAGCCTCTCCGTTGGGGTCCCCTCCTCCCCAGGATGCACCATGTATGCCCATGGGGCGACTGGATCCAGCAAGTCCAGCTGTTCCTGCCACCACGGTCCTAACAAGAGCCATCAGTGCCACCATTAGCGCTGTTGGGCATGTAGATTTTTTACATACCTTCACATGGAGTCGCTTGATCAGTGTTTAATCCACAAATGAAACAGACGGTCCCCACTGCCAGTGTGGTTGGGAAAGCAGAAACAGTGTGGATACCCTCTGGGTTCTCTCTCTCTCTCGGCTTCTAATTTATTTCACAAATATCGACAGAACATGTTCAGGGCACCAGGCACCATTCTAGGCACTGGTTATATCAGCAATAAGCAAAACAGACAAATCACTGGCCTCACTGAGTTGCTATCTGTGTGTGTGTGTGTGTGTGTGTGTTGGGGGTGCAATAGACAAAACCCAAAATAAGTAAACCATGTGCTTTTGTGGTTGCTCAGACTCTTTGTGACCCCATAGACTGTAGCCCACCAGGCTCCTCTGTCCATGGGATTTCCCAGGTAAGGACACTGGAGTGGGTTGCCATTCCCTTCTCCATGGGATCTTCCTGACCCAGGGATTGAACGCACTTCTCCTGAATTGGCAGGCGGATTCTTTACTGCTGGGCTACCAGGGAAGCCAAACTGCGTGCCAGAAGGGGAATAATAACGAGGAACACAGCCTGTGTCGTCCTAGTGTGCAGGCTGTGGGCAGGGGTTGGTCTGAGGCATGCTCTCCTCTTACTCAAGTTCCAGGGGCATGTGGAGGGGAGGGGGCACTAATTCTTTCCAGAACCCGGTTGCCCCACAGCGGGACCTGGAAACACACTGCGGGTGAGATTAGGGTGCCTTCCTACACAGCATCAGAGAACTGCCATCCTTGAATGCTAATAATATGTAAGCTTAGAAATAACACATGACGAGAGTTTGCTGGAATGAAGGGTGATGTAATGACAAGTGGAAACAGAAGGGGACTTATTATGGAGTGTAGAAAAGGTGGGCCAGAGAGGAAGGATTTGCCAGAGGGGGCCAGCCCTGGCCAGTGCAGGGGGACCCTGGCCCGCGCACTCTGGGGCCGCTTGGCCTGCGGGGATGCGTGGTCCACGCTGTGTGTCCTCGGGTGGCTGGGTTTGCAGTTCCTCGCCCTGGTGAAAACTGTGCTTCTTAAACTGAGGGCTGTTGCCTTGACCAGGGGCCTCTCACTTTACAGAGTGCTGGCCACCAGCTGGGGGCTTTAGTGGAGAGGAAGTGGGGCGAGGGCGGGCAGGGGATGGAGGTAGGAGTCAGATGACAGAGCAGACACAAGATGTCACCCAAAGTTTGGGCGAACTTGGGTAAATGCGTTTCCGCTGATGTGGGGCTGGTTAGTGCGTCCCTGGTGCTTTGGGTCACTCTGTCATCTTGGAAGTCATACTGGCCCCCCACCTAATCTCTGTTTTCCTCTGTCACCTCCAAAGTGACAGGGACTATATATAACCAAGAGCCACAGTGGGGAGGACAGAAGAAGGATGACCGCTAAGAGCTGCGGGAGAAAAGAAAAATGAAGGCTGGGGCAAGCAGCCAGGAGTGGTCCTTTTGCTTGAAGAGCCGAGTCTCTTACCAGAGAACTAGAACGATGTCCTGGTCCCTCAGCTTAGCTGTGCAGTCCATCCCCATCACTGAGGCAGCCCAATGAGCCCTACTGTGAGCCGGAGGTCACTCTGGCTTTCGACCCATCGCAGTGAAGTGACTGTAGGCTCTCTGTCCCACCACCTCCCAGCACCGGACGTGGCACTTCCCAACTGTGCAGCAGAGGGATGGGGGGCGGGCGTGTGCACACATGCGCATGGACACACGCTTTCCTTCATGGGGAGGCTGCAGAGCGGAAGAGCCAGAGCTGTACCATGGGTGGAGACACCAGATGGCTCGCGTTCAAATCACAACTCTGTCACTCGGGGAAGGAACCAATCCTCTGAGCCCCAAATTGGGAGAATTCTAACCCTGAGCTCCCAGGGTTGTCATGGAGATGCCACGAGGTAAAAGGCCTAGCACCGAGCACATGACCTGGCCCACAGCACGTTCTTGAGTGACACCGGCTGCCATTGTCACCTCCTATAAACCGGTGTGGCTACAAACATGGCACTCAAGGTCCTCAACCTTTGGCCAGGAGACACTTTGATCCGTCCCCCATCTGTGACACCCTTAAGCCTCCAATGCTGCCTAGCCCCCATCCAGCTGCATACCACCAACACCCAGGAGCAAGGGTTCTCCGAGGGGTATGTGGCCAGCCTCCTGCCCTCAGGTATGACCACTCAGTGCAACCCAGATAGGACTGCCACACTGTTCCTGAAAATCTTTCCTGTCACTCCTCAAAGACTCTACCAGGAAAACAGATTCTGAAATTTATGCTCATGCAAACTTCTCCAACAGCCTGTATGCCTGTATGTACAAAAATTAAAATACACTTCTTACTGTATCATAAATTAAGAGTACATCAATAAATACAATTCATATTTGCTCCATCAGAAAGGAGGTGCAGTCTTCTACCCAGAGGGCCCGATGGCCTCCTCTTTCTGCTTTCGGACATGAATTTAATGACATCGCTGTAGTGAGATGCTTGGCTGCAAGAGTGGACTGACAACCTTCTAGCCCCCTGGTGAGCTGCTAGCTTCACATGAGTAGTGCGAAGAGTTGTGAGCCCTCGGGCACCATCAAGATGGGTTGGGTGAGGACCACAAAGATTTAGAAGCTGCTCTGCCCTGGGTCATGGAAAAGGGCCCCTTTCTCAAAGCAGCAGCAGGCTTGCAGTTCAGTAAAGGAAACACTCAGGACGGGTCAGGCTGCAGCGCACACACCCCACGCGTGGTCTCACTGCAGGACTGTTCACACTGTGGAGTGAAGGTGCCCATCTTACTGTCATGTGGACTCCTGCAATGACGCCCCCTCCACAACGACATTCTCTAATGCTTTTCACCACCCACAAAGACGTCCTTCTATAAACGGCAAGGATCCATTAACCTTGACCTTCACAGAGGGAAGGCGCCCTTTTGGCAGCACTGACTAGGGAAGCGGCAGAGCGTGGGTTCCTGTGTGAATGCTCAGGGTGGACACTGGTGCCTCCAAGCCCCGATGTGGCTCTGACAGGTGCTCAGGGTCAATGATGTCACCAATGAGCTGACTGAAAAAAAAAAAAATACCCAAATGGGTGAGATCCCCAATCAGATGTTCTAGAATATGGTAGCCTAAAAACTGTTCAGCAAGGATTCTACTGGCAAGAAGAAATGAACAGAAGTCTCTGAGGCTCAGGGATTCACTCAGCAGAGCTCAAAGATGGGGAACCAGCCCAACCAAAGGACCAGCCTGCAGTACTGGCCTGCAACACGTGGACCAAGGAACTTTCAAGGATAAGGCAACCCAGGAAGAAGTCCTCCTCCTCCTCCTTCCTCTGAAGGTGGTCAGTGTGTAAGGGGCTTAAAGAGACCACAGAAGGACAGTCACAGAAAGGCACGCTGATGGCCACGGGGTGTCAGGGGTCACACGTTATGAGCCTGTTCAAGCTGATGACGGGTGTTTGCCTCTGACACGCTGTGCAAAACACATGGGGAGTCTGCCTTTCAGATGTGAGCTGTGAGGGCAGATGATCCAGGGGTCTCAGGATAATATTAAAATGATGTCATTAACGTCTCCTCCTCCACTCCCCCCAAAAAAAGTCCAAGAGACGATTCAGGATGTCAGGTTTGGCTTTGAAATATTTGTTGGCTTACATGAAAAAATGGTCTGTCAGATATTTCAGAAATCATTTCAAAGCAAAATACAAAAAGTGGAATCCTGACACAGTCGCAAAGAGACGATCCAGCTTTCCCACCCTGGCCTCTCACTCAACATGCGCCCTCTCTCACACCTTGGCGCCTTGGCAGGGACTGTTTGCACTGATTCTGAGCCCCCTGCCAGCTTCTACAGCCGGCACCCCGACACTGGCTTGGGGCCTCAGCTAAAACATCCCCTCCCCCAGGGACACCTCCTCCCGTGTGCCCAAGGCGGTCTCTGAACCACTTTTTCTGGGCGGCTTCTGCATACTGAACATGCGTGTTAGAGAAACTGACTTAACACTTGGGGAGATTAATGACTGACTGGGTTCAGGCTTTACCTCCCTGATGGCCACAAAATCTTTGAGAGGACAGACCTTGTGTTTCCGTGTCTGTGTCTCCAATACGTTATCCACAGGTGACCAGGACAGATGTCACTTAATATCCGCTCAACACATACGTATTTTTATTTTGGTTGATTAAATAGGACCTCATTGTTTAGATTCAAATACTGCTTGGGATATTAAGAGTTGGTAGAATGGATTTCGGGCTTCCCTGGTGGCTCAGGGGTAAAGAATCTGCCTGCCAATGCAGGAGACGCAGGTTGGATTCCTGGGTTGGGAGGATCCCCTGGAGAAGGAAATGGCAACCCACTCCAATATTCCTGCCTGGGAAATCACATGGACAGAGGAGCCTGGCTGACTACAGCCCATGAGGCTGTGAGAGAGGGACAGGACTTACTGACTAAACAATGACAGTATGGATTTTAAATGCATTTTTACCTGGTAGTCGTTCGTGTGGATATTTTAGCAGCTAGATCGGCACCTGGCGCATAATAAGTGATCGATGTCTGTTGAAATAAATGAGTGAGTGAACGCAGGAAAGAGCATCAGTTCAGTTCAGTTGCTCAGTTGTGTCTGACTCTTTGTGACCCCGTGGACTGCAGCACTCCAGGCTTCCCTGTCCATCACCAACTCCAGGAGCTTGCTCAAACTCATGTCCGTTGAGTATGTGATACCATCTAACCATCTCATCCTCTGTCATCCCCTTCTCCTCCTGCCTTCAGTATTTCCCAGCATCAAGGTCTTTTCCAACAAGTCTGTTCTTTGCATCAGGTGGCCAAAATATTGGAGCTTCAGCTTCAGCATCAGTCCTTCCAATGAACACCCAGGACTGACTTCCTTTACAATTGGCTGGTTTGATCTCCGTGCAGTCCAAAGGACTCTCAAGTTTTCTCCAACATCACAGTTCAAAAGCATTAATTCTTTAGCACTCAGCTTTCTTTACAGTCCAACTCTCACAACTAATCGAACTGATCACACAGATCACAGCCTTGTCTAACTCAATGAATTAACTATGAGCCATGCCGTGTGGGGCCACCCAAGATGGACGGGCCATGGTGGAGAGTTCTGACACAATGTGGTCCACTGGAGAAGGGAATGGCAAACCACTTCAGTATTCTTGCCTTGAGAACCCCATGAACAGAATGAAAGAGCATAAGCTATCAATAAAAGAGGTCATAAAATATTGGTTCTAAAAAACTATAAGGGGGTACAGGTAAAGTAAGTTGGTGTTGCCAAATTCAAAATCAACACATTGCCCGTTAGTGGTTAGTGACCTGGTATCAAATCCCAAGAGAGAACAGATTCTATGTGTATCTTTCAGGTTAATGAATAGTTACATTTTGGTGAAATGCTAGGATTTTACCAGACACTCATGGGCTTCTTTCTAATACACAATTACTCAGAATTTTCAGCCAAGGGCACCCTCTTTGTATCACATTGAATAGTTCTTGTTCACATATCCTTCATTCCCTGGAATGTTTATTCAGTTGCCATTTGCTGATATTCCTGAGAAGGTTATTACCAAAATCTACCTGATGCTACCAACGCTACGCTTCTGTTCAGAGCAGTACTACTCATGGTGTGGTCTCAGGAGCATCACCCGAGAGCTGGTTAGAAATGCAGTTTCAAGGGCCCCACTCATGCCTACTGGGTCCGGGTCTCTGGTGGCGGAGGGGCCTCCCGGAAGCTGGGTGTTAACAAGCCCTGCTCGTGATTCTTCTGGCGCTTGCGTTTGAGAACCACTGGGTTAGAGGTGAGTATCAAAGGCTTGCTGGTGGTTCTCCACACCACAAGATCAAATAGCATCTGTTAACAGCACAAGAAGAGCCATGGATTTCTCTGGGTACTACGTAGATGATGCTGGGGGTCCCCAGCCAGGAAGAAGGTCACTGTCTCTGCTAACAATACACACAGTAAGGAAGGCGAGCAACCTGTATCTGACACACCAGTCCCACCTGCCCCCAGCCCCACACCAGTATCATCTCGGCCTCCTTTCCTCTTGACCAAGAGAGCTATGTTCTGAGATCTGCAGGACCAAACCAACAGCCAGAGTGGCCCAAAGACGACCCCTGCTTAGAACAGGCAATGACTCAAAGAACCAATGCTATGGTTTTTCTGGTAGTCATGTACAGATGTGAGAGTTGGACCATAAAGAAGGCTGAGTGATGAAGAATGGAGGCTTTCAGATTGTGGTGCTGGAGAAGACACTTGAGAGCCCCTTGGACAGCAAGAAGATCAAACCAGTCCATCCTAAAGGAAATCAACCCTGAATATTCACTGGAAGGACTGACACTGAAGCTGAAACTCCAATACTTTGGCCACCTGATGTGAAGAGCTGACTCACTGGAAAAGACCCTGATGCTGGGAAAGACTGAAGGCAAAAGGAGAAGGGGGCGGCAGAGGATGAGATGGTTGGACAGTATCAACGCCTCAACACACAGGAATTTGAGCAAAATCCAGGAGATAGTGGAGGACAGAGGAGCCTGGTGTGCTACAGTCCATGGGGTCACAAAGAGTCGGACATGACTCAGCAACTGAACAACAGAGAACCATCTCCATTGGGTTGCCAGACTTTTCTATCGAGCGTCAGGTTGACCCAGGTAGCCTTAGCTGCTAAGGAGCTTTGACCCTTCTTCTTCCTTCCAGAAGGAAGGCCTTAAGAGAGGAAGAAAAGCCTGGTGTGATTTCAGCTTCACAGGTGACCACTGATTGCCAGTGGGCCAATGCGACGTTTATTTCCCACACTGTGTACATGTGTGGGGGTGCTGACCCTGGAGAACATGTATATTTCTAGCAGTGCACCCAGAGAACAGAGATTTGGGATGCTGAAGCGCTGGGTGCTGAGTCAGTCAAAGGAGACACTCGCTCACACACACACACGGCCGCCCCATCCCAGAGGGTGCCCCAAAGCCAGGATGCTGGGGAGCTAGTCATAAAGCATGGCGGCCACTCCTTCAGCCGTCTCCTTCGAGCACTGTGGGTGGGGAAATGAGAGGCGGGATGGCTAATGATTAGTTCCTTATGGTCCTGGCATTCTTGAAGTATATTCTTTACACCCATTGGAACACTTCTGCATTCTTGATTGTGGGGCTGCAATATATGAGCCTTCCTTTCCGAGTGCTGTCTTTTATGGACCCACCGACATGGCCTCAGGGCGAGACTTGCCTCCCCCACCCCCCACGCCCCTCCTTCCCCACGGCCACGCTCTCCACGCCATCTCCTGTTCTCTTTCTAAGAATGCAATAAACATTTCAGCACAATCTTTTCAATCCACATTATTTATAATATTCTGACCATCCATCGAGCCTGGCTAGAAGGCAAAGTAATAAATCAAATTTAACAACAACAGAAAAAAGAAGGAAGGGGCGGGGGGGTGGAAATCACCCTTTGGCTAGGCTAAGGCCTGAGACGTTTCATTCCCCGAAGGGTTTAGCTGTGTTAGGAAAAGTGAGATGAGATGAGACTCCGGGTTTAGAATGACGCGGAGTCAGGAACTCCAGTCTATAGGCATAATCATAACTGTGTAGAAATCTCAAACAAACATACCTCTCAGGGGTGTCGTGAGGATAAATGAGATACGTGGGAAGCACTTGGAGTGTCTTGGATAAAGGCGACTGGAGCCCAGTTTCCCCTTCTGGGTCTAAAAAAGGTCATCTTGGAACGGAGAGGTAGCAGTCCCTCTTCCCACACCCCTGAGCTCCAGTCTCTGCTAACCAGCAACCCCTCCACAGGCTCCAATGTGTGTGCAAGCCCTGATGTGGGGGTGGGGCTGGGGCCGGGCAGGCAGTGTGACGAAGGTGGCCTGGGCACTGGGTGCTGACTCTGGTGGCCACACTCAGGGTGCCCCTTCCCCCCACCAGCAAGGACCACAGCAGGCCACACACAGCCAGAGGTCTCTCTGAGGATGCCGCTGCTCCTGGTGGGGTAGCGGGGGAGACCAAAACTCCTCCCGGATCACGTTGCGTGGCGCTAGGCAGGTGTACACAGTCTGACTTTTCCTCACAGAGACAGACTCTGGCTTAAGAGCTCGCTGATGATTTCAAGTTTTATTTAAACAAATGCGGAAGCCGGCAGAGGCTGTTGGCTAGTTGCGTTACTGGCCTGAGGCCTCTGCTCTGGCGAGGCCCCACTCAGCCTGCATCTCACTCTGGAAACCTCGGCGGGTCATCCTTGCCCTGGAGCCAGCAGGGGTTACCAGGCCTGGACCTCAAGGCGGTGGCTCCAGGCCTGTGGGTCAGCCTCTGCCATCGGCTCCAAGTGGCTCCCTTGAGCAGTTTTCTGGATATGAGATGCTGTTCTTCTGTCCAAGCCGAATTTGGGTATCAAATGGACGATCAGAGTAACTGAGTCACAGCCCACACATCTATCACCACAGTCTCATCTTGCTTCTGGGGAAATGACTGTGAGTGACTGCATGTGAGACTTTGGTACCAGAAAGTCAGGCAGGCGAGTAACTTTTCTCATTAAAATTGTCCAACTTACCAATGGATGTCACTTCGCCACTCTCCCATTTTGCATTTCAGCCTAACTGGATTTTGTTATAGGACAGATACGCATTCCTGTTCAGACATGTCACCCGTTTGCTGGACAAGGTGGTGGTGAAGGTCTTGACCAACGTTCTAGAAGGGTTCTGACACCAGCTTGACTTTTGTTAGTCACTTCTACCAGTAAGTGTCCAAAGGGAAAGCAACCGAATTTATGGGTAAGATCCACATTGTTTAAACAAAGTCCCTCTAAAGCACAATTTATTTTCAAAGTCCCTGGGTCAGGAACCACCCAAATCTTCCTCACTTAACTACTATAGTCAGTGCACTTCTTCAGCTTCTGATGATCAGACCTCCTCTTACTGCAGCGTATAAGGGCTGAGTGGCTGACCCACACCCCAGGGGTGTCCTCCTCACTATAGCCCACTCTTACACACAAGCATCGGAGGGGCCTCTTCCCTCAGTGCTGACCCCTCCCCCGTCACTCCTCAGTAAAGGCTCCACGACACTGCGGCCCACCAGTGCTCCCCATCTCCCTCTTCTCGTGTCCTCTCCCTGGTTGCTCTGCCCTCCCCACCCTTCCCTGTTTACGCACCCCATCTCCTTGTCTTTACCCACGGTGTCAGTGACATGGAAGGCTCTAGAGCCATACTGCTTGGGTTCAAATTCTGGCCACTCCACTTTCCGTCTGTGTGACTATGGGCAAGCTACTTAACCTGTCTTGGCCTCACCTGTAAACTGAGGATAAGAGTACTGTATATAATGCGCCGGAAACAGAATCTGTAACACAGTAAGTGCATGATAAACATTGCCTTTTCTTCTTTTTAAGTGGGATGTGTTTAGACCAAGGTTCTGGTGGAGGGTGACCCAAGGCAGTGGCCATTTATACCCCATGATGCTGCCCATCAAGCCACAGTGACAGGGGCACAAGGAGAGGTCAGCCAGCCCACCTGGCCCATCTCAGCCCAGCACATGAGGCTGAGTTGGGCAAACAGGTTCTTTGTTTTGGAGCTAAACCAAGGAATTGGGAGCAATGCAGGCTCCCCAGGTCTGCTGTGCTCCCCAGATCTGCCATGCTCCCTAACAACAGTAACCAAGTCTTTAGGATAAACCACCTGAGCTTATTACTGTGATAATGTGAGTGATTCTAGTTTTGTCTGCAGTTCATGGGGTCGCAAAGAGTCGGACACGATTGAGCGACTGCACTGAACTGAAAGAAAGAAAGAAAGAAAGAAAGAAAGAAAGAAAGAAAGAAAGAAAGGAAGAAAGTGAAGTCACTCTGTCATGATCGACTCTTTGTGACCGACCCCATAGACTGTAGCCTACCAGGCTCCTCTGTCCATGGGATTTTCCAGGCAAGAGTACTGGAGTGGGTTGCCATTTCCTTCTCCAGGGGATCTTCCCGACCCAGGGATTGAACCCAGGTCTCCCGCACTGCAGGTAGACACTTTACCATCTGAGCCACAAGGGAAGCCCAAAAGATTTCCCAAAGAACAAAAGTTTCATTACCATGTGTCTCGTGCTACCGGTATATGCACTTTAAACAACAGAGTCTAATGGAAGGAATACATTTCTAGTTTCAACATTTTGGGTCATCAGCAAGATGGTGGGGAGGCTTTCTGTCACTTGTGGAATCAGACTTTTTAGGCCATCAGCGAGATAACCAAGACATGAACAAAACTGGTTTTTGTCAGAGTCACCTTTTAACATCCACCCCCTTTTCAAATCCAGATTCTCAGGGTCTGCAGGTATAATCAGGACCAGTTTCTTCATGACTGAAGGTGAATGAAGAGCAAACTCTTTTCCTGTTAATGTCCTTGTCACTCTGGAGAACATCCCTAACCACATGTCTCCAATGAGAAATCATGAAGCTTTCCGGAGTACAGGGTGGAGCCAGGAGAGAAGGAAGAGCCAGAGAGATGAGAGCTGGGGAAGGTCACTGAGGGCAGGATGTACATGGGTCAGGATGGGGTCTAAGCTGGGCAGAGAGGAGAAGCCAGGCATCCTCCACCCATCACTAACTGACTCTGTGCTGGGTACAACATCAGAGGCTGGGACTACAACAACAGTCAAGATGAACGTGACCCCTTGCCCCAAAGAACTTCCATGCTAATAAGAGAGAGATCCCAATTACCACACAATATGACAATCACATATCAGGGGTAAGTGCGAAGGAGACAAACAAGGGGCTATAATCAGAACTGCTTTGATGAAGCGCCTCCTCCTGGCAACCTAGAAGTTAGGATTCAGTCACGAGAGAAGCTGAGAGTGTACCGTGTGGTGGGCACTCTGCTCACCGTCTTCCGTACATCATCTCGAAGCCCCATAACAACCCTGCAAACTGACAGTGTGATCGTGATGATGATAATGTCGGTGACGGAACCCGAAGCTCAGAGAAGTGAAGCAATTTACCTAAGGTTTCAAAGCTCTTTTGTGTTGGGCCTTGGATATGAACCTGGGTTTCACCAATTTCAACAGTCATGGTCAAAACTTTGCGGTAACATTAAGACTGTACAGATGTATGGTTGGACGGCATCACCGACTCTATCGACAGGAGTTTGAGTAAGCTCCGGGAGTTGGTGATGGACAGGGAAGCCTGGCGTGCTGCAGTCCATGGGGTCACAAAGAGTCAGGACACGACTGAGTGACTGAACTGAAGACTGTACAGAAGTACAGGAAGTCCTAAGAATACCAGCAACACACCTTCCGAACCACCTTCTGTGCTTCCACTGCCAGTTGCCTGGTTCAAGATGAACCTACTGTGGACAACTCTGTCTTCCTGCTCCAGGACAGCCAGGGGTCAACAGTTGCCCTCTGCTGCTCAAGTCAACCCTCCTCTTAACTGTGAATTCAAAGCCTAACCATATCTAGTCCTTGGTTTCTCTTCGAGAACTAAAGGAGACAATTACTGCTTACAGAAAATGAGAACATCTAACCTGCAAATAACAGTCAACAGAAAACCTATATGAACTGAAGCAAACAGGGAGGTTAACAAACAGAATGCTACAAACCCTTTCTTAATGAACTGGTCACAAGCCATCAGAAAACACAGTGAAAAAATCTGACTCATAACTAAGCTAATAAACAGAGAACAAGGAGCTTAATTAAAAAATGGGCAGGATTGATAGTTTGAAAATGCTATAATACTGAAGGGACATTCAAGAATAAGTCTGAAGAAAAAGAGAGCCAGACTCATATGCCTGGATGGGAAGATCCCACACTGGGCACAAGTCCCTTCTCTCCAAATCAGCAGAAACATTTAACTTGGCTATAATAAAAACAGCAACGGGGGTTCGGGAATCTGCTAAATTACTGTGAATCTGCCAGGAAGATCCCTATATTTTGCAGATAAGGAAACCAGGGCCTAGAGAGGTGAATAAAATGAAATATGTCTAAGACAATCGGTGTGGAGACGCACTCACTCACCACTGGACCTTTGCTGCCACAGAGCTGTGTGTGTGTGTGCATGTGTATATGTGTGTATGCATGCATGTACTCGTGTCCACACGTGTACTTGTGTGCACATGTGTGTACATGTGTGTGCATGCGTGTGCACATGTGTGTGCAGGGGATAAGGAGGAGAGCAGGTTACAGAGGGCCTTGAGTGTTGTCACCAAGTGGACAGTGTCTGACAGGTTTCCACAGAGACAAATGGTGGCAAAGAGGAAAAAGGTTGTTAATTCACGTTTTCCTGAAGCATGCCCTGGCTTCTGTGAGGAGGGTGGGTTGGAAGAGAGACAGGGAGCTGGGTCAGGAGATGCCAGGAGGGACCCAGAAGATGGCAGGCACCTGGAGGAAACCTGCAGGGCTTTTCCAGAGCCACTCAGGAAGCGGGATCCACAGGGACGGGCATCAGACTGGATGCGGGGGCCAAGTGCAAGGGGAAAGCCAGAAACGACTCCTGAGAATTTGGCTGGAACAACTGAGTGCTTGGTGGTCTTGCTCATCAAATCAGCAAATAGAGAAAGAAGAGCGGGGCTGGAGAAGATCACGAGCCTGACTCTGGACATTATGGGTTTTATTTTGAGCAAGTTTTGACAGCCTGGTATTTGCTTTTCTTCCACTGGGATTATATAAAACTTGTCTGTTGGGCTAGCCAGCCATTGGGGAAATTTTCCTATTTTGGTGGGGGGGCTGGAGGCAGTCAACAATCAACTTTAAGGATCCCAATTGTGAAGCAGGCATGGCTTGTTGGAACGGTTGTCAGAGTGGTAAAGGGCTTGGGTAATGGTCTAGTAGACGGCTGATAGAGACCCCCACCCTGCAAGGCCTCTGGGGTCTCCTGCCCATGCTCCTCTCAGAAGCTAAGCCCCACACCACCTCCCCAATTTCTCTCTTCTCCTCTCTCCCAAGACTCCCAGATACTCACTTTACGTTCTTGTACATGTGATAATATTTTGGTTGGTCCCTGATGATATTTTCTTACCAGAATCCCTCCTCTTTGACATCCTAGGCTACGTGCATTCACTCCTTGTATTCCTCCAAACATGACAGTGTTTTACAGTCTGGTAAGAAAGTTTCAACAGAAAGGCACGTAATTGGAAGCCATCCTTTTTAATTAACGAAACAGTGTCTCCAGGTGTCTGTTTTCTTAACTTATAACGATCCCCCATGTACCCTGATCTTTAGACTGAGCTGTTGATCAGAGAGTGGCGAAAGGTCAGCCAGAGGAAATCTGGCTGTCGCCTCTATTCCACACACCTCTGGTCAACCTCTCTGGGCAAGAGGAGCAGAGTTGAGCTTCCCTGGCTCATCTGTGGTAGCCTACCCAGCTGAAAGAGAGATTCTGAGAGGAAACAGGCCTATCTGAGAGCCGAGAGTTGAATCTGCAAATTCAAATATGTGAAATGGGACAGTGGCTTTACAGGGATGAATCTGTCTTCCTTTAACCAAACGAAGAACCGTATGTACCTACTGGATGTCTAAGACACCCACCAGCACAGGTAGAAGTGAGAGAGCTTAGGTGCTTGTTGTAGAACCTCACTAGGGATGCTAGAGGATAAGGCAGTCCAGGAAATCAGACAGGTATAGGAAAAAGGGGGGGGGTCACAGTGACAGACCCCCAAATGGAACATGACTCCAGGCTATCAGCATCTGAGAGAATGTATTTTGTGGAGCCCTCAGGACTGCCTATAGTAACTTCTGAACCCTCCTCCATCAAATAATATCTTTTACTCTGACAAGAAGCTGTAGATAATTAGAAATGTCTTTCCTTAAACGAAGGAGGCTTTTTCCTTTTGATCAACAGTCAACGTTCTGTGTTTCAAACAGAATTCTCAGGGTTTTCATTTCATGGGGTTAGAGAATAAACTCGAGAAAAGTACTTGAATGTAGAGCTTTTCCAATAGATGGAAGATACCCTTTTTACTTCCTGAGCTTAAACTGTAAGCATCTTTTGAAATGAAAAACAATGTTCTTAAGCAACTAGATGTTTCCCACAACTTCTGTCTGTAGGGATTCCAGTTCATTTTCTGGAATTTATTAATCAAACACCGAAGTATTATCATCTATTCAGAAAAGCCTGATGGAAACTGTAACTTGAATAATATTCAAGGATTTTTTTCTTTTGAAGCAGAAAGCCAGCAATTACCACACTGGGGAAGGCTTTTTTTTTTTTTTTTTTTTTTTTTACTGTGGTGCATTTCCTCAGGAGAGGAAATGATTTTTGAGAATACTGAAGCCTTTTCTTATTCTAAAGCAGGCTAGCAACACCTGTACACAATCTTCCTGGACACAATGAGACTTTTCTGAGGTTTCATGTCATGACCATTTAATTTAATAGCTCTGAGAGCTTACCCAGGACACTAATACCTCAGTTAACTGGCACGATTGGTGAACTGGGGATTCCAGTTAACTTAATTTTTCCATCAGCGAATAGTAACCCATTTATGCAATGAAATTTCCCCAGCAGGATATAGGGGATCTGGATATCTCTTTTTCAGGTATGTACAATTGTATGTTTTGTCTCTCAGTTTTACATTTAAAAAAAATAAAAAGAAAAATCAGTATTTTCCCACCCATAAATCTTCAAACTAATAAGCCAATAATCAACCACATGTCAGAGGCCTCACCAAAGAAACAGAGGTTGAGCTTAACTGTGATAGTATTAGTTAAAGAAAATCAACTTAGTGAGTAAAATAAAGTATATTTCTCTCCTCCATGGAGCAGTCATTTAACACACAAGACATCAATCTGCACCTAGGGGCCACAGAGACGAACGGTACACGGTTTTTGGATCTGAGAAGCTCATGGTTTATATATAGATGGATTTAAAACTTCAAATGATACAAGAAATGATGGGTGTTAAAATTTTTTTTCCTTCAAAAGCATAAAAACCAACACTTGCTTTTGACGAATCAAGGCAAATGAAACGTACTTTTTGAAATAATTAGTGAAAAGAAAATTAATTTAAAGTTGCCTTTAACTTTTTAATTAGGGTCTTTAACTTTTTAATTAGGGCCTCCTTTGTGGCTCAGCCGGTAGGTAAAAAAATCTGCCTGCAATGCGGGAAACACAGGTTTGATCCCTGGGTTGAGAAGATCCCCTGGAGTAGGAAATGGCTGTCCACACCAGTATTTTTGCCTGGGAAATACCATGGAGAGAGGAGCCTGGCGGGCTACAATCCATGGGTCGCTAGTGTCGGACACAACTTAGCGACTAAACCACCACCTCTAATTTTTTAACCAGCAGAATAAGGACTGATTTTATATTCTGACTTCAACTTAACAGAATTAGAAAGCTTCAAAAGTTGTTAGAAATGAAACAGGTAAAAGTAACTTATGAGAAGTTCTGATGTGATTTGTCAGGGGCCCAAAGACCCTGGTTACCTGGGTTATCCTCAGTCATTCACTTTTCTTTTTTTTGCTGAGCTGTGTGGCTTGCAGAATCTTAGTTCCCTGATCAGGGATTAAACCTGGACCTTGACAGTGAAAGTGTCGAGTCCTAACCACTGGACCTCCAGGGAATCCCCCCGCACTGGTTTTATGTTTTAATTAATAGATGCAAAGTCTTTCAAAGGCACAAATGGGGCTTGGTTTCTTCCCTCTGATAGTTTCCAGCAGGCAACCTTAGGATCTGAAGTTTTCTGGAATACTAGGTTCCACTCTCCTTGCTTCTCAGTCACCCTTCCCCTCCACCCCCGCAATCCTGATTCAGTGGTTCTGGGATGTGGCCCAAGAATCTGTATTTTTAATAATAGCATCATGTGATCCTTATCAAGGAAAACATATGGTCCTGGATAATATGATTTGCCTAAGCACTGAATAGGGGAGGTGGGGGAAGGGGGGCAGGGACGGGGTCCGGACGCGCAGGGAAGTCACTGGAGCTGGGAGGGAAAGGTCGATTTCCAGGCCTCAGGATCTGGAGAGCCAGCTTTAGTAAAGCCTGGGGCTGGACTCGGGAATCTGCATTTTTAAAAATAATTTTACTTTTTTTTTTGGCTGTGCTAGGTCTTTTGTTGAAGCATACTCTTTCTCTAGTTGTAGCAAGTGGGGGCTACTCTTCGTTGTGGTGCACGGGCTTCTCATAGCCATGGCTTCTCTTGTTGTGGAGCATGGGCTCTAGGCCATGTGGGCTTCATCAGTTGCAGCTCACAGGCTCAATAGTTGTGACGCATGGGCTTATTTGCCCCTCGACATGTGGGATCTTCCCGGGTCAGGGATTGAATGTGTGTCTCTTGCATTGGCAGGTAGATTCTTTACCACTCAGCCACCAGGGAAGCCCCTGGGGAATCTGCATTTTTAATGAGTGCCTCAGGTGACATCTGGTCGTAAGAAACCTCTCTGGTTGTTGATGAGTGGCCAAACTTGACTGGTTGGACTTAAAACAACAGAATCAGGAAAAACCGAAGTCATGATCCAGGAGACTTCTCTGGCGGTCCAGTGGTTAAGAGTCTGAGCTTCCAATGCAGGGGGTGCCAGTTTGATCCCTGGTCAGGGAACTGAGATCCCACAGGCCATGTGGTATGGCCAAGAAAAAAATAAAGTCATAATCCAAAGGGGGGAATCGGGGACACCTTGGTCTTCCCAGGCCCAACTGCTTCCTGGATCTACATTGGATGGGCTGTTTCTCAAAGGCCTGCCTCCAGGAGGCCAGGGCTCAGTCCAAAGCACTGTGGGCCATAGGGTGCCCTCTTGACCCTATATGGGGCAGATCTAGGACACCTATGGGTGGACCTCTGGTCCTCTGAAGCAAGAATCACTTTTGGGAAACACACAGAGAGGCAAACTGTCTCTGGGAAAGGTCATGGCCTGGTTATAGCATGCCTGCAAATCGCAAATGAGACACTTTGGTGTACCATCACTGGGTCATAACCACACACCCTGTTTACTACAAATTCTGCTCAAATAAACCTGTCTTCACGTACAGTTGCTAAGGCACTTGTGCTTAGAAAAACAAACACTTAAAACACAAACAATACCTTCACATTTTCCCTTCAAAAGTGACTGATTTGCTCAGTGCTGAAAAGCTGCAACAAACTTCTGGAAGCCTCGCATCACTGCACTTTGCATTTGCCAATAACTATACGGACCTCTTGGAGAATGCCAAGGGAAATACCGGACTTGGGAAGGCTAGGAAGAAGGAAAAAAATAAGGCGAGATCATACAGAGGATGAAAAACGCCTCTTGCATGCTTCCCCGTGAAGTCAGTCTATGTTTCTTGCAAACGGTTGAACTCCATAAGCACCTCACAGTTTAGCTGTCTTGATTTCAAACCCCTGCCCACATGGCTCACATTTGCAACTTAAATATTCGGTATGAAAACAATGTTATTTGACAGGATTCTTCTCTGGAGGGGAGAAGGAAAGGCACGTGTTTCAGCCCACACACATACGCTGATCTTTGACTCGAAGTATCGCTGTAAGACACGCAATTATTTTGGCTTCGGAAGACCATACTGTCTGCTGTGTTGGGGTGGGGTGGGCAGTTACCAAAAAAATTTTGTCTTGAGCAGCGCCAGAACCGAAGATTTTTATGTGTGTGAGTTGGAGGGATTTTATTATGCATGTATAGTACAAATGGTTCTTTTTTCATTTTGGAAAGAAGAAAGGCACTAAAGGGAAAAAAAAAGAAGGTTTGGTGGGGAGGCTTTGCAGTGGTATTTCACCTCAATACATCTTTCAAGTTTGATGGCTCGTAAGCTCACGGCTTGGTTCTTGTCTTCAACCTTGAGACAACGCTAAGCTGTCCGCAGCAGCTGCAGAGGCCAGGTCTTTAAATGAAATAGAAAAATAATTGCTTCAGGAAACAAAGGGAAGAAGGGGAAAGCACATGGCAAGTGATGAGTGGATTGACAGGAGATTTGGAAAAAAGGCCCACATGGGGTCCAAGTCTTGGCTCTGTGGCTGATTAGCTAGCTAGTGACCCTGACAAAGGGCCTTGCCTCTGGGTGGGGGTGGGGGACTCCTGGTTCCTTATCTGCAGTGTGGGAGTACCTCTACCTACAGCAGGGACTGTAATGAAGACTGGAGGGTGCAAGGCATGCGATGGGCTGGTTCCGTTAAACGCGGCCAATCAGACACCCACGGCTACCTCTGCCCTGCCCCAGGACTCCGTCACTAGGGGGAGAAATGGCATGAAACCATGATCCAAAATAATAAGGGAGAAAATTACATCCAATCAGATGTATCAACACGGTACTGGATGATGGAAAGCACACGGGCAAGTGATGAAGGATTGACAGGAGATGCTGAAACGAACAAGTGAGTAGGGATGGGGGTGGGAAGAGGATGTTGGCTATGGGGCTAGATCCCTCTCAAGGCTAGGGGATGGTAGTACCAGGTACTCCTGAAGACAGAGCCAAAGACAGGGGGGCTGGTCAAAGATTACATGAGGACACACTCTACCCTCACATCCCTCCATCACGCTGTACAACCTCTTAGGAAAGAGGGCCAGTGGAGGAATGGGACCAGAAGGGTTCTGAACATGAGGCAACAGGTGCAGGAGGGGGAAGGGAGAAGTCGAGAGGCTGAAAACAGGAGATAAATACACATTTTCACATGGGAGGGTGAGAGCACGCTGCCCCCCCCCCCTTATTAGGCTCCCCGACACTAATAGCTAAGCCTCTATTCACCAGGCAGGAGACCACAGGGCCCCTTCTTAGCAGAAAGGGGCTAACCAAAGAGAAAAGACCTACAGACACCAGCATGTGGGGACCATGATAAAATGAATAGGTCCTTCCCTGTATGATAATCCCTTGTGAGACCTACAACTCTATATGCCCCATTCATGCATATAAAACTTTCAGATGTCTCTTTAGTGCTTCATTCTTAAATATTAATGGGTAGACAAGAATCACTAGATAGCTGACCAAAGAGAAAAATGAGACTCCAAACATATCCCCCCGAAAATAAAACAGAAAAAAGAATTCAGTAAAAAGATACAATGAAAAGAACAGAAGAAAATAGCAAAGAAACAATAATTAATATGCTCAGAAATATAAAATGCTTTGTATCTGTAACACTAGGACACAGTAACATTTAAGAAATCAGAAAACTTGAGAGTTTAAAAAACAGCAGCAAAAAAGAAATTTCGGGAGAAAGTTTTGAAGCAACGTCCCCAAGATGAACAGAAAACAAAGAAAGGGAAAAGAGGAGAGAAAATATCGAGCTGGCATGAAAATTCATTTGGGTTTTTTCATAGCTTATGAAAAACCCTAACAAACTTCTTGACCAACCTGATAATAAGGAAATGAGAAAGCCCATTTTCCATCTAACGAATGTACCAGAAGGAAAGAAAAAAAGAAAAAAAACAAGGGGGTAATTATCAAGACTTGAATATAATGAAAAATGCCCAGAACTGAAGGCATGAATTCCAGACTGAAGGGTCAGCCGAGTACCCAACACAACAGTGTTGGACAAGGGGAGACGGTACTGGAAGGCCCTCTGTGTGAAATCTAGATGACTCAGGCTAAAGGGAAGTTCTTGAGAGCAAAACAGGGCACATGACAAAGTTCAGTGGTCAACCTGGCTCAAGAATCAACGAGGAAAGATAGAAGACAATGAAAAATGCCTTCAAAATTCCAGTCACAAACTGCCTCCAACCTAAAGTTCTGTGGATGTGGTCAATCGCTCAACTGCAAGGAGCAGAATAAAGATATTTTCAGCTACACAAGGGCTGAGACCCAAGGAAAACATTAAAAAGACAGGTCATTTGATGTGCTTTTCACCATATCCATGGGATTTCTCAGTGCTGAAGTAATTGAGGGCAAGCATTATGAACAGCAGAGGAGGAAAAAATAACCGCAAGTTTAGGAAGAACAAAATAGTGTGTAAAAAAGGAAATCTGATTATAGTAAGCTACATGGCTCAGCTAAAAACATTAATACATTCTGAGTTTGCTCCCCGGCATCACCACCAAAAAACAATTTAATACAGCTGAGATGAAAATGCTGAGTAGTGATTTCACTAACAACTGTGATTTAATGCTGTTGGTGGCATAGAGGAAAAGTGTAAGTGCAACCTCTTCCACAGCAGGAAGTTCACAGACAATACCCAGAACTGCAATCCAATTGCGTAATATTAGTACAGCACATTATTTAGAAACAAGGAGAAAAATCCAGGAGAAACAGGGGAAAGAGGGGACTTCCCTTTCAAAGTGGGAGGGCTGGCAGGGCAGGTAATGGCTGGTCTCCTTTTCTGTTGGCAAAGGCACGCTGGACCACTATCTGTCTTTGTAAACCATGCTTGGGTGTTATTCTGACTCATCGCCGGGCTGGGGTCCGGGTTAAATGCGTACCACTATGGCTTGGCACAGGAAGCCAGAGCAGGTGTGGATGGAACGGGGACCACATGGAATAAACATCAGGGGTCGCAGGTTTGATCCCTGGTCAGGGGACTAAGATCCCACCTGCTGTAGAGCAATTACTGAGTCCTCCCACTCTGGAGCCTGTGAACCACAGCTAGGGAGTCCAGGCACCGCAACCAAGATCCCACGTGCCACAACTAATCCCACTGACGCAGCCAAATAAATAAACAAGAAGGGGATGTTACACAGCATGGTGGGCGTGGAGACAAATTCCGGGAAGACAGGGATTTCGTCAGATCTAAATGGAGTATCAACCCAAACACATATTGCTATCAAACGAATGGAAGAGCTTCTATGAGCTCTATAAAATCACTGTTGAATTACATGCTCCAGTTACAGCGATAAATATTTGGTACCAGGAGCAAGATTGCCTTTCTTGGGAAAAAGTTTGTTTCTTTCCTATTAGGTAGCATCCTTGTATCACATATCCTGTCTCCCTTGTTGTGTTATGTTTCCCTGGATTCTAGTCTTGGTGCTAAATTTGAGGCTCCAACGTGAGCTTCCCTGGTGACTCAGCCGGCAAAGACTCTGTTTGCAATGCGAGAGACCTGAGTTCGATCCCTGGGTTGGGAAGATGGAGAAGGGAAAGGCTACCCACTACAGTACTCTGGCCTGGAGAATTCCGTGGACTGTATAGTCCATGGGGTCACAAAGAGTCAGACACGATTGAGCAACTTTTACTTTCAACGTGGTCTCAGTTTATTGGTTTGATAAATTCTACGTACATTCTTGTAAATTCTATTTAAATTTCTTCCTTTAGCAGCTTTGAGACTTTACACAGACGCACACCCTGTCTTATTGTAAGCTACTCCACATCTTTGTGACACAGAGGTTATAAATTATAAATAAAATCTACCCTGGGACAGAAGTTGGTCTATCTTTAAGTTTGCCCTATGAGATCCTCAGATCCTGAGGTGGCTTTGGATGGTCCACAAGCCTTGCCAGCTGGTCTTCACTGCTCACTGTTTTGCTATTTTATCCCCAAGTCTTGGTCTGCAAGCCAAGCTCTGTGAACTTATCCATCTAATTTAAGCTGTTGTATATATTTTGCTGCTATTTCCAAGCAAAAGTTCTCTTTGCAATCCTCCAGCCTTGCCTTAGTTGAACTAAGGGGAAGCAGGGCTGTTCTCCTCACATGTCTGTGTGTTCCAGAGTGCAGGCTGGATGCAGCTAAGCGGACCAGAACCCAAATCTGGGAACGAGCCTTAGAGCCGGGGGCAGAAGCTGTGTGAATCCAAGAGGACCAGGCCAGCGGGGCATGGATGCTGCCCACCGTCCACTGAGAAACTCCTCTTCGTGATCAAAGGAAAAACACGACAAGTAAGTGGACAGTGAACATGACTCTTATGAGGACAAGAGAAAGTCAGTGACACACTCCCAAGCTTGGTGCTGGGCACTGGAGCTTCCCTGTTCGCTGGCTTTGAGACCCACCCTTGCGGCTTAGGTGTGTCGCCACCGTGTGGCCGGAGAGAGACTAACAGGCGCACAGGACCCATAGGGCTCCTCCTGGTTCAGACCTGGAACGCTGGCCCCAACCATGGCTCTGGACAAAAATAGAATCTGTTTATTCGACTTGTCTCTTTCATAACACGATACAGATTTCAGAAAATAATCATATGGCAGACAAAATAAAGAGGGAAAAAAGCACTCAGAGGTTTCGCGAGCTACCTGCGAAGGGCTGAGCTCCAGGGAGGCCTGTAGGATGAGGTTTCCTCCTTTCACCGCCCAGGAAAGAGAACTCCCCCTTTTTCACTTGCACACTGAGCCCCTTGGGAGCGCAGCTCTCACTGCTGGCTTCGGCTGACCAGGGCTTGCAACATCATGTCGCCTAACTACCCCAGGCTGGTTTGAAAAAGGCAGAATTTCCTTCTGAGCTGGCCATCCTTGGGCTCTTTTTTCAGAGTATGCTCCTCAGCTCCTGTGCTAAGCCCTCAGACACTGCTAGGTATTCAAAGGTCACAGCTGCCGACCCTCTCCCTAAGCATGGGCCTTCCACCTGGCTGGCAAGTCAACTCCCTGGAGGCTATTTTCAAGGCAGATGAAAATAATCCAACAGACAGTGGAACCAAAGGTTCCTGACCCTTGGGGGTCTGATAGCTTGACTCTGGAGAGTCCTTCAGACGGCAAGGAGATCAAACCAGTCAGTCTTCAAGGAAATCAACCCTGGATATTCACTGGAAGGACTCATGCTGAAGGTGAAGCTCCAGTATTTTGGCCACCTGATGCAAAAAGCCAACTCATTGGAAAAGACCATGATGCTGGGACAGATTGAAGGCAGGAGAAGGGGATGACAGAGGATGAGATGGTTGGATTGCATCATCAACTCAACGGACTTGAGTTTCAGCAAGCTCCAGGAGTTGGTGATGGACAGGGAAGCCTGGCGTGCTACAGTCCACGGGTCGGACATGACTGAGTGACTGAACAACAACCAACCAGTTGAAGAAGGTAATGAAGGTTAAGTGAGGTCATAGGTGGGGATCTAATCTGATAGGTCCTTAGACATAGCAAGGACAGGGAAGCCTGGTGTGCTGCAGTCCATGGGGTCGCAAAGAGTCGGACACAACTGAGGGACTGAAGTGAACTAAACTGGTGTCCTTAGAAGAAGAGGACTTCGCTCCCTCTCTCTCTGCACACTCACAGGACAGGCCATGTGAGGACACAGCAAGAAGGCAGCCATCTGCAACTCCAGGAAACAGGTCTCCCCAGAGGCCACCTCTGCTGGCACCATGACCTTGGACCTCCTTTCTCCAGAACCACGAGACAACACATTCTTGTTGCCTAAAGCCAGTTGGTCTACAGCCCTTTGTTATGGCGGCCGGAGCAGACCGACCCTGGGAGCCTTGACCTTGCTACCCCCTGGCCCTCTTATTCACCTTTCAACACTCCAAGTAACCTCTTCCGTGAGGTCATTCTCTTCTACCCTGGCCACTTCCTCCTTGACAGGCCGCTTCCATAAAGAGATTATATCTTAGAACCCTGTAACACTTTATTGACTTAAAAAAAAAAAAGCCTGTCTGCCCCACTAGACTCTGAACCCCTTGAAAGAAGAGGCATTTCTTAGATAATGAAGAAGTGACAAAATGAAGGATTAGCTGTGTAAGAGCTTGCAAATACCAGTTACTTATGTGAACTATTTACCATGTGGCGTGATTACCACCTACAATGAAGTGTGCAGGGCGGACCCTACAGTGACATGGATGTGATGGCCGAACCCTCACATCAGGGTTAATACCAGTTAGGTGACTTTGAGGGGGCCCGTTACTTCACTTCTTTGGGCTGAAATGGCCTCATTTTCTTAAACATAAGTTTTGCTGAAGCATAACACACACACAGAGGAGCACACAAGTTGTCAAGAACTCAATGAATTTCCTAATTGTTCTAGCTTGTAAGTGGGGATAATGATAGTGTCTGTCGCATTGGGTGGGTGTGAGGGTTTAATGACAAAACACTTCTGAAGGATGGATGTATCTCATTCCTGCAGCCCTGCCCGCCACTTCAGTTTAATGGAGAGATTCTTCATCTACTTAAAATGCCAGACAAGCTTGTTGTTTTAAAGCAGGGCTGAAGGAGGCAATGAAATAGGCTTGGAAAAGCTTCCTTGGTACCAAAGAGAGGAAGGGGAAAAGCCCTTCCGATTTCAGCATATGTGACTTCTTAGCCAGCAGAGTAAGGGTACCAGGGACAGGTTGGTCCCTGGTCAGGGAACTAAGATCCTGCATGCCACAGGGCAGTTAAGTCTCAGCACCGCGACAGAGATCCCGTGAGCTACAACTAAGACTTGATGCTGCCAAACAAATAAATGTTGGGCAAAAAGCCCCCCAAAACTGAGGGGCGTCCACCCCTGCAAATGTCCTTCTGCCTCTCCTCTTAAGACCTAGGTCCTTCTCAGGAGCCACAGCAGATGTGGCTTAAAAGAAAGATGCTCGTGGGTCGGGGGTGGGGTGGGGGGGTGGATTTACAGCCTGTGACCAATTAGCCAGATGGGCTCATCTCCCCACCTGGTTTTTCTCTGGTCGGTGTTCCGCAGGCTCTCTCACTTTCATTCCCTCCCCGTTAGCTGAAGAAGGTTGCTTCCCTTTGGCCTGGGGGTTGGCCATCTGAGGCCAGCTTGGGTTCACATCTGCTCTGGGGCTTCAGGTGACCTGGTGGCTGGGGTGAGCTTTCTCCGACGTGGGTTTTAGCACGGGCCCCATGACCTTTCCTCCTGAATTCAGATCTCACCACGGTTGTCCACGTTTTCCTGAACTCCAGCTTCAGCTAGGGCAAATGTGGTTTGATTAATTCCAAACATATGTTCCTTAGAAATGCAGAATCTTACCATATCTGCCCTTCCTGTACAAAGCCAACTGGGGGACTGAGTTTGAGCTGCAAAACCCCCAGGATTTGGGGGGAGGAGGGGACTGCCCGTTTCTCCATTCATTCTTAATGTTATTGAACGGTGATTACACTACTTGTGCTTCCAGTCAGCGGAGCATGGTAACTTCTTTCTGGAAGCCCTCCTTTCAAGTTCTCTGTTTCTCTGAATGTAATGTAAACTCTTTACTTCTAAGTTCAGGTTTGTCTCCATCAATTAACATTGCCAACACCTGAAGATGAAGAGAACCCGAAGCGGTTATCTCGTTGAGAACTTTGAACCTGGGCGTGGTATGAACATACATCACAGAAGATAAACATTTATCCTGCCTATTTTTTTTTTAAACAAATTTTCAGAGTTGAAAAGCCCCCAATTGCTTCAAAAGCCAAAGAAATGAGACCTGACGTGTATTTACAAAGGCATTTTCATGCATTACACATCCGCTTTCTTTTTCAATCATGGGTTTACTTTCCCAAGAAGAGCGTCATTTGTAAACGCAAATCAGAATCACAAATGTCAGTTTTTCTGACCGGCATTTATTTCCCAGGCAAACATTCTTTGAAATGATGTTTCCTCTCCCCTCCTTTGTCCCTCCTTTGGCTAGGGCAGTCAATGCATGCTTTCCTGCTCAAGTCAGCTCCGGCATTTTGGAAAATTCTGCACAACTGCAATTTTCTTATTGCTATTCCACAAATATCCTCATGTTTAAAATGCATGTTATCCACCATCCCCCTCAAAAGTGTGCAGGAGCTAAAGCTCTTCACCAACCGAAGAAGCTTTTTTTAATTAAATATTTTTATTTTTATTTATTTGGCTGACCAGGTCTTAGGTGTGGCACACGATCTTCAGTTGAGGCATGCAGGATCTAGTTCCTTGACCAGGGATCCAGCCCAGGCTCTCTGCATTGGGAGCGTGGAATCTTAGCCATTGGACCACCAGGAAAGTCCCCGCCAAGAGTTTTTGCATCCATGTAATTGCAGCTTGGATATTTTGCATTTCTTTCTGCTCTTTTCATTTCGGCAAACGTATTCCCTGGATCATATGCAGGAATGACAAACTTAAAATGTCTGTTACCCATCTTTGGCTGGAAAAAACTAATATAGAAGGAGTGATGGATGGGAAGGGAGTATGCCTTCTGCATCTAATGTAACTCTACAGCATCTTGTGCACAGCGGATACACAGAATAATTTGAGTGATGTAAGACTATCAGATATCAGATCTCTGGATACCTAATTCAGAGTTCCTTGGGTTATATAAAAATTGTTCAGGGAGGAAAGCTTAAAAAATTTGGTGTCAACACTGGATCATATTTCAAGCCCAGGATAGATGATAAAATAATACTGATGAAAATAATACAAATTAAGCTGATTCCTTTTCACTGGGCAAAATTTTTCCTAGCTATTCTCACGACATATGTCTGTTTTTCCAGATGAACTTTAGAATCATGATGTCAAGTAGCCCCCCAAAACTCCCTCTGGAATTCTGAATCAGATTATGTGAAATTTATATATCAACTTAGGAAAAAAGTTACAACTCTGCAATTTAACTGAAGCCAGCCGATCTGGGACTATAGCATATTCCTACACTTAATCAAATCTTCCCTGTCTGTAGCTATAATTTTTCCTGCCTAGCAATTGTCACCCCAACCAATCTCCACATTCTTCAGAGGAAACAGCCAGCCTGCGCCCTGGACCACAGGCTAAGCTGAACATAAGAACCCATGTTTTGGGGATAGATACAAGATTCCAGCCAGGTCAGAAAGAAGACCTCCCTACGACTTTCCTCACTGTTCTCAAGAAGCAACCCTCCCACAGAGCAAGGGGACTTGAATGTGAGGCTGCCAGTGGTCATATTCTCCACCAGGGAGACAAAGCCAGTCTGAGGCAGGAAAGATGAAGCCGAAGCAGAGATGAAGGAGTGGAGGATGCAACGCCACTACTAACCCGAACGGTGACTTTGTGTGTGCTAGAAACAAGTGCTCCTTCCTATGACAACACGCCATAAATCTGCTGTCCTCAATAGATCTATGATGACTGCCTATGAATGGCAAGCCTTGAGGTTTAGACTTGTTAAGTGCACGCTCTGAACAACTGAACCCTGCAGTCCTAAGGGAAAGAGTCCTAGGAGCTTTGAGAATCATGTTACTGATCAAAACACGTTGCAGTTTCACTTGGTTCAACTTAATCCAATGAATTTTATTCCCCCAATCCATCAGATTGGCAAAATTACAAAAGCTGAGCAACACATACTTTCAGCAAGGCTGTGGAGAAATGCTTTCATACAATACCAGTGGAAGGACTGAACCCTACAGAGGGCAATCTGGCAAAACGGATCAAAACTGCCACATGTGGGAGTCTGTCCTACAGCTGTATCACACACGCATAGACACCTAAAATAACATATGTGCTAGGTGCAAGAGACACTGTGAGGGGGGTAGGGATATGACACACACACACACATATATATATATATATATATATATATATATATATATATATATATATTCATATTTGCTTGTATCTGCAAAAAAGACAAACTAGGAGGAGACATGAGAAGCTGGTAAAAGTGGTTACTGTGTGGGGAAGGAGGAAGTGAAGCAGACAGCAGAGGAGTGAAATTTCCAGAGTACATCTTGTTTATTAAAATATATATTCAAAAGAAAAAGTAAATTGAAAAGTTAAAACGTCAAGTTACAGGTAGGTATTTGGAAAAACTGCCCTTTTAAAAACAACTCATTTGCCAGTCTGAAACAATCGCTGTCACTACAGTATACAGTCACATACTTTGCTGTTGTTTAGTCGCTCAGTCTTGTGTGTCCGACTCTTTGCAACCCCATGGACTGTCTGTAGTCCATCAGGCTCCTCTGTCCATGGGATTTCCCGGGCAAGAACACTGGAGTGGGTTGCCATTTCCTCCTCCAGGGGATCTTCTTGACCCAGGGATTGAACCTACATCTCCTGTAGTGGCCAGTGGATTCTGTACCACTGAGCCACCAGGGAAGCCTCAATTATGTACTTACAAAGATCCTTACCATTACCAACAAAATGAAGAAAAAACTATGAGTCTCAATCCTCTCTCTCTGGGCTGGTTATTTTCCATTTGCCTCTCTAGATCCTTCTCCCCCTCTTCTCTGCACTCTGGATTGGGGATACAGGTGGCTGATCTCCACACACTAAATCACCTGGGCTCCCCTAAAGCACTAGCTTCCTGTTGGGTTGGCCAATGGAAGCACTGGCTGGATCCTAGGTCAGGAGAGGGAAAGGCTGGTTTATTTCTTCTCATGTCAGCACTACGATTCTGTACCCCCTTATATCCACACATCCTGTCTGCTGCCCTCTTCTCTGGTTCTAGCTCTAAGTCAGCTTCAGAAACACTGTTTTCCCGCCTTGTGCTCCTTTGGGATGGGAGTTAACAGGAGTGAGTAATAGTTTCCCACTGTGGCTGATCCCTGGTGCCCCAGCATCTCTTAGCTGGTCCCACATCCCTGCCCACACTCCCTGGAAATCACTCGGGTGAACATGCCATCTATTTCACGCTGGAAACCTGGCTAATCTATTCAGTCATCTGCTTCTTAGACCACTCACATTTGTTCTTTTCTCCTTTTTATATCCCAAGGTCAGTTTATTCAGGGAATGTCACATACACATTCTTTCTTTGCTCCCAAGTATCCTTCTGCTTTTGAGGTTTGTGACTCTTTTCTTCCTTTCTCTCTTCCTCTTAACAAGTCTCTTAAATTCTTCCCGCACGGTCATCAGTTAAACTGTGAACTCACCTTATAGTGTTCACTTAAGTATCTCTAATGACTGTACTCTTATTCATCCAGCCATTCATGCAGGAAATATTTTTTGAGAATTTAGATACTGAGCGTAAAATGGTATGTGAAAGACAGACAGGATCCTTATGAAAGCATAGGAGGTACACCTCTGAGGAGAAAAAGACCATACAAAAAAAAAAAAACGTGCAATTACAACGAGTGGGCTTCCCTGGTAGCTCGATGGTCAACAATGCACCTGCCAATGCAGGGTTTGATCCCTGGGGTTGGGAAGATCCCCTGGAGGAGGAAATGGCAACCGACTCCAGTATTCTTGCCTGGAAAATCCCATGGGCAGAGGGGCCTAGAAGGTTATACTCCATGGGGCTGCAAAGAGTCAGACACAACTTAGTGACTAAACAACAACTGTGAAAATGGTATAAAAGAAAGACGGAAGAGCACTGGGGATTAGGAAGGGCTTCCTGGAGGAAGGATGAATGAGCTGGAGATCTGAAGGATGGGGGGGCGCTGACCAAGCAGAGCAGGAGTTTCTGGTTCTTCCCTCTTTCAGGGCTTCTCTTCAGTCGACAAGGGCATGCAGCCCTCTGCCTTCAGAGAATACCCAGCAGAATCTCCCCTGGCCCCCTCCTCTCAAAGCAAATTGTATTCTAATTTTTTTCCTGAATAGAAAATCCATTTTGTCCTTGCTGGATGGTGTGTGACTGTACTAACAACGTCAAGGATACATGTGAAATATACCTAAAAAAGTAGAACCAGAAAGTACTAGGAAGTGTATTTTCTTTTCCAAGTGATTTTTCTTGCAACGAGCAAGGTTATTCTTCAATTCTGACTTGACTAAAAAAAGAAGAGGAGGTGGGGGTAAATTAGCATGATCCATTGGAGAAACAAAAACAAAAACCTGGCAACCCCTCCAGGGAGCCCACATCCAGAGCTATTTGCAAAACTGCTAGTCCTATCTTTGGAAGGACATTTTTCTCACCCATTTATGCTGCAAGGGAAAAATATCTTCCACGACGCAAGCATTTTTTAAGATTGCAGCTTTTCAAATACGTGGTACTTGTGATAAAGGGTGTTTTCAAGCCCTCTTCTTCACTTAACCTGCCAACTAACATGGGAAACCATTAGCTCAGGCGGCTACAATTAACTCAGGGCTGCTTGTTGAAAGGCTCGCACAATTCCCAGCTACTTATCATGCAAACAACCTGGGAGACTCATTTTCCTTGCAAGGCAGTAGGAGGGGTAAATTACTGAGATAAGTAGATTATTGGGGAAAAAGTCACACTCAGAAGCCTTATGAAATGATTAAACCCTGGGAAATTCATCCCCCCAAATCCCTGGCCCCTGACAGTACACATTCATTACTGGATCCTGGATGATCTACAATGAAGAACCTTCTCGGGAAGCAATAAATACTCGGACTCTGATGAATTTTCATTTGACTTTCCAAACAGTTCTTTAGTTCTGATGGGTGAGGTTCACCCTGTAGGAAGCAAATGAAAGGAAAGGGGGCGGGGGGACGGGGAGGGTGCAGGTTATCAGACTTTTAAGATTTAAAAAAATTTTCTCAAATAGTAGAGGTACAGACATTGATGCCAATAAAACGATTACTCGAGGAAAATATGGGGCTTCCCTGACCTCCTTGCATTAACTCCATAAACTCTGTATGTGCTCAGTCATGTCTGACTCTTTGTGACCCCATGGATTGTAGCCCACCAGGCTCCTCTGTCCGTGGAATTTTCCAGGCTAGAATATTGGAACGGTTGCCATTTCCTACTCCAGCGGATCTTCCCAACCAGGGACTGAACCCACATCTCTATGTCTCTTGTATTTGGCAGGCTGATTCTTTACCACTGCATCATCTGGGAAGCCCATAAACTCCATGCAGACAGAAGTTATTTCATATTCGATTAATAGCCACCAATAGCCGTGTTCAAGCCTATTGTGACAAAATACATCTTCCCTGTTGGAAGTATTCCTTGTAGCACACACTACTCAATAATCAAGTCGACTTAGTCAAATTGATGAAAAGCCTGAAATGATGTTTGAGAGAGAAAAAAAAAATGTCCAGGAAAGGAATGGAAATAAATGCAAGTGGTCTGGAGGCAGAACACAAACACTTGTTCCTCTGGCAGGAGGGAGAAACCAACCTAATGACAAGCCGACCGGGAGCTCTGATAACCGAAATCTAAATAAGAGAACTTGGCGGTGGAGGCTGTTAGTATCAGTGCTGACTTTCTGCTTCCAGTAACTGAATTGTGAACAGCCGGTATAAACAGGCATGACATTTCCCTTTGAGGAGCACAGCGGCAACCGGAGGCATTCCAAACCAGAGTGGAGCGCTCGCTCATCTTCACTCTTGGAAACAAGTCAAGGAACCATGAACTCTCTAAGTCAAGCTTTGCGTGGAATAATTGAACAGGGTGAAATACTTCTGCTGCTTCTCTTTTAAATGAATACTCATTGACTCCCAGGAATTTAGGCTTCCCCGCACCTGTCTGACAGGGCAGAGGATCTGCAGAGATTCTGCCTGGGCCAGGGTGGGCCAGGAGGGTGACCACGAAGCCCAAGGGTGCTTCTGGGGAAACAGTAGTGGATGACAAAGCAGCACGTTTTTTAAATTTTATTTTAATTTAAAGGGAAGATCTGCTTTGTACAAATACATTGTAACCTGTTCTGTCTCAGTGTGAAACCTTCTGTAAATTTATTAATATTTTTGGAGTTGTTATGGGCGTGGTGATGGGTTATGTGCTTGTTTGAAGAGGAGAGTGTAGTGTAATGTGCTGGGATTAAGTCTGTGGATGGGGGAGATGGGGCAGGAGCGGGTGGTGTACACTGGCGATCGGTTCACGTGCAATTTACAACAGGGCTACCCTCACTTTTATAGACGGAATGCCTGGAGCTTAGAGAGGTTAAGTCTCCTGTCCCAGGTCTCAATGCTTGAGCTGGCATTCAAGTCTCCATGGTCTGATTTTTGAAGCCAAAGGATGATCCTACTACACTAGACTTCCTGGAAGATAGTAGAGGAAAGAAGTACTAATTGACATCCTTCCCTGGTTGACAGACTTTCTTTAGAAGAGAATACACTGCTGGGGGGTAACAGAATCGATACTGAAAGAAAAAGACTCAGTAGGTAGCATGGGACATCCATCACCCTAGCTATTCAACAGCTGCCCGAAACTTTTATCCGTGATAGTATGACACCAGATTTCACAACAGAATTGAGACTTGGAATGCACAGTGAGGAAATAACATGAGAGACAAAAAAGATACTTTTTTTCATTAAAAAAAAAAAAAGGCTGGCAGATGTATTAATGGGATGCAGCTTTTAGAAACCACAAGTTGCAGTATTAGCATTGAGATACTAATGACATTTATGGTTACATAGAAAAAATGTTCTTAATATCCACGTAAAGATGCACAGGTATCTTGGCATCCTTTAAAACAGACTAAGGGAATGCAGATAGGGTATGGTTTGAATCCCAGCTCAGCCACTGACTAGCTGTGTGGCCCTGGGCAAATCATTCAACCTTTCTATGCTTCAGTTTCTTCATCTGTATAATGTGGACATTAAATGTCCCCATCTCCTTGGACTGTTGTATGAATTCAATGAGTTAATCAAGTGCTTGGAACAGCACCGGGAACATAGCACACACTTTCTAAGCATTAACTCATATGATATCCTTAGTAATAAGTATGCGGTGGGAGCCTATACCAGCCTGGCACATTTTCAAGATTATTGTAAGAGACAATAAATGCACAGGTAGGTCCAAAGGGTGAGACACTTGAGTGCTGGCAGGAGTGTGGCTGAGATGAATACTCCTTGGGTCGGGGCTTAAAGGGAAAGAAAGCTTCACTGACATGTCAGAAGAGAGACAGATGGTGAGGCTGAAGGTCACTCTGAGTGGAGCGGGAAAGAGGGATGAGAGGAGGCAGACAGAGAAACTTTTACAGGTGATTCAAACTCCGGATATACAGACGCTGGGCTGTAGCCATGGAGACAGAGAAGGGATGAAGCTAGAATGGTGAATGGGTCATCCCACTGCAGGATGGCAGGAAGCAGAGTGAGAGAGAGCTGGGGATTGAACACCTAAATCCTCAAGGAACAAGGGTGGGTGACTGGTAGGTCAAAGCATATCATATCAATGGGGTTTTAGTTGCTGATGAGAACAGTCACTCTAGCTAGGTTGAGCAAAGGGGGATTAAAAAAAAAAAAAGGAGCACTGGGCATTTACCAGATCTTCAGCACAACCCGAAAACCAGATTTGGAGGATATGTAACTGGTACCAAGAGGGCCGACCACACACGGTGACAGCTGGGCACCCCTGTTGCAGCAGCCAGTCACATGACACACAGGACAACAGGAACTGGCCCTACAACCTGCTGGGCTCCTCGTCAACAGCCGAACATTCCCAACCCCCATGCCCACCAGAAGACCTGGCCTCTTCGGGTTTTGCTGACACCTCATGGTGGTCACTGCTGTTTTCACGTCTGTAAGGTGGGAGCCAGGAAAGGTGTGGAATCTCTGTGGCAAGGAGTCTGAGAAATGTACCTCGTAACTTTCCAACCTCTGTAATTCAGGGAGGAGAGTTAGGAGGGGGCTGAAGTGGGTGGTGAGGGAGTCAATCAAAACTCTGCCTGGGACTTCCCTGCTGGTCTCATGGTGAAGACTTTGTCTTTCAATGCAGGGGGCGCAAGTTTGATCTCTGGTCGGGGAGCTAGGCCCCTACAAGCCAAAAAAAAACACCAAACCCCAAGACATAAAACAGAAAAGCAATATTGTAACAAATTCAATAAAGAGTTAAAACTGGACCACACTGAAAAAATCTTAAAAAAAAGAAAACCAGAAACTATCTGCCAGAGGAGGCCGAAAAGGAGAGGCTGACTTCCTGTGGCATGGGCTTCCCTGGGTGGAATAACAGGAGGGCAGGAATGGGGGAGCTATATTTTTGTGGTTCTGAGATACAAAAATTGGTAGAAGAATAAAGACCCTCAACTGAGCAAGGAGTGGTCAGAGAAAACCTATGCTTCAATTATGAAGCAATGTTCTAAGGCAGGAGTATCACTTCATGATGACACATGACGAGCATCTTGGAAATTCTGGCTCCAGTCGAGACCAATTTCTCCTCGAACCCTGGACTCATCTGAGTAACGCCCTCTCCTCCCCTTCATCTAGGTTGTCTAAGTCTGCTGTCTTTCAATGAGTCTGTTTTAATTTCCTTTATTCCACACGCACGCTTGCGCGAAGTCACCTCTTCACTCTTTAAAATTCCTGTAACATTTTACCTGTATTCCTCTTACGCCTTTTATCTCATTTTGCCTTGTATTGAAGAGATACTTAGATACGTGTCTTATCTCCTCTACTGAAATATTTAGATTCATGTCCTACCTCTCCTTGAGGCAGGGTATGCATCTGATGAACTTCTAGTACAGTTCCTTACAATCCTAAAATCTCTGATGAATGAAGAATGAATGAGCTATCACGTGGCTTTTCACTGCATCAATTCCTGGAGAAGTATTGCCAGGTTTGTTCCTGGCAAACCTTTAAGGTTCCTTCCAACCAAAACACAAAACGTCTAAAAATGCCCATAATTCTGGGCCTGGCTCTACCTAAGCTATGGGCTTCCCACTAGATTGTGAGATTGGGAATGTATCATTTACATCTGTATGCATCCCACAATCCCTACTGCAGTATACACTCAAAGAACACTTGCTGGCCTAAATCCCAGGCACGGATGGGCCCTGAACTTTATCTTGCTAAGGACATCTACCTACTAAGATCTCTGTGTGAATATTTGGGCAGATGAATAGCAGTAACAGACATAAGATCAGATTTGCTCTGAAAGAAACTGTTCAAGAGGAGACAAGGCAGAGAGGCACAGAAGAGGCACAGCTCCACCACGATGAACAGAACTGGAGAGGAACCACTGGTGAAAGAGAGCTTTCCCCAGATTTCTAGAGGACAGAAGACAAATGGGGAAGGGCTGACTATGCAAAGTAAGGAGGAAGCAGTGACTGAGAAACCATTGAAGAGGGTGCCAACTTGCTAATAATAACAAGCATGGTTCCTGGGAGGCTCCAGACTGAGAGACACCAGCAAGAAAGTGAGAGAAATGGAACCGAGGACAGGACTCACTGAAGATCTTTATATGAACCTTCCCATTTACCAAGTAGCAAAACCAAATGTTGACACCTATGTAAAAACGAGGAGTGTTTTCTCTAAGGAAATTGCGCAAAACCTCCCTGGGGCACTAGAGCTGCCAGTGTGGGTGCTGCTGTCCTAGAGTTGAGTCCTCCACCTTTGGCATATTGTGAGGGGTGGTAAGGGGGTCTTCCGCAATCTGGTGATGAGGACTATCAGTCAACCGGATCCATCTGTATACACAGAGCTCCCACAGCCTTTCTACTTCCAGGTTCATGCATACAAACTCATCCCGAGGATTCATCAAAGCAGTTAAGCAAAGTCCATATCATGACCAAGAAAGCATCGGGAAACAAATAGAAAAACTGACCATAGAGGATACAGAGATAATTCTCTGATAAAAGAAGAGAGCTTAAAAATAACATACAACATGACGAAAGACTCTAGTATTCTTGAAGAGACTTGGGGAAAATATTACATCTTTAAAAATAAGAACAGAATCCAACAAATAAAGAACAATCAAGAATAAGAGCTTCTACAAATTAAAAGACCCACAACCAGACGCATTGTTCTGTTGTTCTGACAGCAACAATAAAAGATTCTAAAAGCTTCCTGAATAATAAACAAACAGTATGTCAATGATACATAAAAACAGGTCACAAACAAAGGAACAAGAATCAGTTTGGGTGGACTTATCATCAGCAACACTAGATATTAAAGCAAAATCTGAAGTAATTTATAATTCACAATTCTAGACTCAGACAAGCTACCAACTGAGCATGAAGATGGAATAAAGCATTTTTACATGTGAGAATTCATAAGGCATACCATTCTTGCCCCTTTTCTTAGAAAGGATGTTGTTCAGCAAAATAAGGACTAAAACTTTTGAGAAAGAGAGATCAGAGAAACAGTATAAGCACACAGAACAACAACAACAAATAGAAATACCACAGTGACAAACAGTCCAAAAACCCCAGGGTGGGGGGACCCAAAATAACCTAGCTTAAAGAAGAAAAGGCATCTAGAAGGAAAACTTCTAGGAAAACCAATAAGCAAAAAATCGAACAACAAACCAACCAAAAGATAAATAAAAACACTGAGGTTATCTGATGAATTTTCCCACAGAGAGATTAGCATTGTGAGGCATTTTAAAGACATGTTGATATATTGGAAAGAATTATCCACAAGTGCATGGAAAAGTGAGCAAAAGAAAAAAGGGAATAACCTTCCGGGGGGAAAAAAAGTGATAGAAAGTAGAAAATAGAGCAGCGGCTTATCACTTGATTTAGCAATAAACACTATTTACAGAGCCATAACCCCACTCAGATTGGAACAGAAAGCCTGAGGGCTTGAGGATGTAGGTTTCCAGGAAAAAAGGGAGACTCAGTTTAGAAAACCTTCGAGACAAAGAAAGGGAATGAATATACGGAAAATCGAAGGCAATCAGAATATCCAGGAAATATGAAGGGCAGGGTAAGTTTTGTATGGCATAAGTAATAAGTAATATAGAACAAGCAAATTAAAACAGGAAGTTCACGGGCTTCTGAAAGAATGAAATGGATTCAAAAGATATCAGGTATGGTGAAAAAGACAAGCTTCTTTTCACAAAAAGAAAAAACGATCAGAAGAATTTAAAAAATAACAACGACAAAAAAAAGAAATCTGAAAAAAATTTTAGCAAACCGAAATGTGGCATGGGTTTTAAACCAATGATGGAATGTAAAAAAAGAATAGATCTCAACATTCTCCTTTGACTAACACCGGGATTACGAGTTAGGAATTACACAGATGGAGATATAATCAACCATAGTGCACTTCTTGGTTTTTCAGTGTACAGCATTCACACAGATATAATAATCTGAAAGCTATTTATTGGCTTTTAACTTGGAAACAACCTAAAACCACAGTTTAGAAATCTTAATCATGGTCAAACTAGAATGCAAATTTTAACACCTAACAGAAGTGAAGGGCTGTGAGATGAGAAGAGGTTGGGAAAAAATGTGAGGCAAATATACTGTGTACCACCAATGGACCTGGAAATAGAGAGTTAAGTATTACTGAAAGTTACAATAGTAATACACAGAGGAATAAAAACCACGATCTTAGAAACAAAGAGGTTGAGTACCCAGTGAGTGAAACCCTATGTATCAGACCAGGAAATCAACAGGTAATGTCTAAAGTTTAGAAATAAAAAATGATGTGTTAATACGCAAGGAATCACTTGAAGAAGGACAAGCAAAAACGGTTCAAAGTGATTGACTCTTGGGATCATGATCAGGATGGATGAATCAGGACACTGTTTTGTTTTGAACCGTGAACATGCACTGTTTAATTCTTCTAAAGTAATGATTTACTCTAGAACCTGAATATTTTGCCTCATGGCTGCGAAGAAATTAACCTTTGACATGTACCCCTGGATGCACCTAATTCTACTAGTATAGTTTCTGTCTAGGTATCCAGACACTGGCCAGCAGGAAGCACATCTTCAGACAGATGGCAGCCCACGGGGCATGATGTAAAGGAGGTAGGAGGTATAAACTGGGTTAGTGGTCATCTTGGGGAATTTCAAGTCAACACAAAGAGGAAGATCTCTGCCAGGCTTACTGCCGGAACAATCCTGGGTCTTACCAGGCTTCCAATGCTCCTGCCAGACAAAGTAAGTAAAATGTCCTATATTTCCCTTTTGAAAGCACTAGGAACAGCTCAAGGATTTGCACAGCAGAATGAAAGAGGAGCTGTCACGAGTTCCTTAGGACTCACAGCTTGAAAGGAAAGAGGAGGCCCACAGGGGGCCTTCGGACCAAGCCCAGCGGGGGAGACTGAGCACTTCCACAGCCCAGGGGGTGGGACCATAGCTCTTAAAGCCACAGATCTCCTCTGCAGGCACAGAGACCCTCACAGCGGGAACCCATTCACACCAGTCACCCTTGGAGACTGCTATTTATGCTAAAGAAATTTATCCCACTCCATTGTATGTTTCTTGTCCGGAGCGCTCTGGGATCCCTTGTTTACGGCCTTCGCCCATATTGTGAGCAGGGGAATGGACAGGCCATTTGAGAGGGCAGGGGTGGCTAATGATGGGTCTGTTAGCTCTGCAGTCAGGCTCTCCTTTGTGAACCAAACCCAATTTGGGTGCATTTGCTTGAAAAAAAAAAAAAGCAAAACCCCATTTGAGGTCGAAGAAATGTTAGTTGTGTCCCATTCCTTTTAATAGGGGTTAAAAAAAAAAAAAAAAAAACAGTAGAAGAAACTCAAAACTTTATAATATTTATTTATAATCCATCCTTTAGGTTGAAATACGCATCCAATTATCTCAGGTATAGGTGCACATGCCGCAGCTATAGCGCCTTAAGATAGAGATGCTCTTAAAAAAAAAATCGGGGACCTTTTCATCACTACAGAGATGCTAATTTTTATCTCCAGGAAAGTAAGGGAAGCCCCTTCTGAAATGTTTTCTTTTGAGGCAGAACTTAAACGTATGCCACTGCTTTCATGAATCCTGTGAGCCAAATCCTTATAAGTCCTTTGAGTTGACAGATCAATTATTCCTTCTAACAGCTAATGAACTAATAACCTTTGGAAATTTCTCCTTCCCTGGGTTTAAAATGAAAAAAAAAAAAAAGCTTAAAGGGGAAAAAATAATCAGTTAAAGACTACAGAGCAGTAAAAACAAATTCATAATAATAGCTTTTTAAAGAAAGCTATATTTTGTTTGAGAGCTATGATTTTTAAATTAAAAATACGTCAAATAATCTTGTATTTTATAAATATAATAAGTTTTATTTTTAAAGAAGACTTAATCTCATATAGTGTCAAGAGAATTGAGAAAAGGGTAGGAAAAAGAAAACGGAAAAAGAGAAAGAGACAGTCAAGAGGCATCAGACAGTCGAGAGACGTCAATAAGCCAGGTGGGATTAATAGACCCGGCTCTGCAGAAGGCACAGCCGGAGGTGAGCTCTCTGGGAACCAGGAAGGGGAAAGGACACACAATAAACACTGGAGAGAAAAGGAGAAGGCAGAGGAAGCAGGAAGATACCCTGGTCATTAGGAATTCCTGAACACAGGAAGCCTGTACCGAACATTTTGTGGGCAGAAGGGGTGTTGAGGTGGTATGGGTAGAGGCTGGCAGGTAGTGCAAGCTGGACATTCAAGGGGTTGAACCCAAGGGGGACACTGAAGGCCAGAGCAAGTGGCAGAAGGGGAGCTGGAAGAGTGGGAATGCATGTGGGCCTCGGAGTGCGCGCTGATTCCAAGAATGAGACGTGCCTGCTGGGAGAGCAGGGCAGAGACGCGTCGACCCTACCTTATGATAGAAGGCCAAGGATTTTCATAGATGAGAAAACTGAAGCCCTGGGAAGTTGAGTAAATGACTTGCTCAAGGTCCCAGGGCATCAGTCTCACACACACACATACATACTTGTGTGCTTAGTCGCTCAGTCGTGTCCAACTCTTTGTGAGCCCCATGGACTGTAGCCCACCAGCCTCCTCTGTCCAAGGGGATTCTCCAGGCAAGAATACTGGAGTGGGTTGCCATGCCCTCCTCCAGGGGATCTTCTCAACCCAGGGACTGAACCCCAGTCTCATGCATTGCAGGTGGAGTCTTTTTCCTACAACATTAACAATTCTGGAGACGATGCCCCAAAAGCGTATCTTCCAGGGAGCATCACACAGCTCTTGCTCTGTAAGCTCCTGATATGTGGTGTGACATGGTGTAGACAAAGGGGAACTTCGGGGTCAGAAGACGTAGCTTGGAATACACAGCTCCACTGTTCTCCTGCCCCATCTGTAAAATGGGGGAAATCATAATCGCACCTCAAGTTGTGGGCAGGAAACAGTGAAATAACACTGACCTACCGGAATCCACTTACAAGACTTGACAAGGGCCCCAAGACCCAACTATAAGCCCACGGCCCTGTTCGAGAAAAGCCACCTGAGCAGTGACACAGGGTCCCATGCTTAGAAGTCCTATGCTGTCATCATCATGATAGTCTTAATAATTTCTAAACAAGGGGCCCTGCATTTTCATTTCTCACTGGAGCTCACAAATTACATAGTTCGTCTTGGGTAATGCTCTGTGGCTCAGTGAGATGAGTCTTGGAGAAGACGTTCATCTTTGGCAAGTAACTCTCATGTGGGCTTCCCTGGTGGCTCAGATGGTAAAGAATCTGCCTGCAATGCAGGAGACTGGGGTCTGATCCCCGGATCAGGAAGATCCCCTGGAGAAGGGAATGGCTACCCACTCCAGTATTCTTGCCTAGAGAATCCCATGGACAGAGAAGCCTGGCTGGCTATAGACCATGGCTGTTGCCCGCCAGGCTTCTCTATCCATGGGGTTACAAAAGAATCAGACGCAACTAATGGTTTTTTCCCATGTGAGCTGCAAGTCTGAAGTGGACACAAGTTAGTTTCTCAGCTGCTCAGTATCTGAACCCTTTTTTTTTCTTTTCTTTAACAAGGGAGGAATTCTTAGCTATATGAGTCTTAGTTAGGAGGCAAGGCCAGAAGGGCCAAATACTGGCAACCCCCTGCCTCCCCACAAGCACCAGCACACAGCCAGACAACAGTGGTTCTCTAGGGACATCAGAGGCAGCCCTCTCCTGGCTACAGTCTCTGCTGGTCAGCACCAGTGGCGTTAGCGGATGGCGGGCCAGGGAGCATCCAGTAGTCATGGCAATGAGAAGTCCTACGAGATGGTTCTGTGACGGGGTTGTGGGGATGACCCAGCCACCTGTGGTTTCTCCCCACGTTCTAGTTTGATTCTCCAGCCTTCTCCGTGAGTGATTTTTCAAACCACTCAATATCCTTCTAACACCTTTCTTCTGTACTTCAGTCATCAGGGATGCTTTCTGTTCATAGCCAAGAGCTTGTTCTTATATAAAGCTGGACTGTGTTATGGAGCCTGATTCTCCTTTAGCTGACAGACAGCAAAGGAGTACTGCATCCCGAGGAAGAGCCTGTTGGGCCACAAGCCCCTGGTGGTGACTGGAGGGCTGGTGCCTGCCCACGTGGAAGTGGACCTGGCAGGTCACGCGGTCCACACTTCTTCTGAAAGTGGGACTCCTTCCGGAATGATTCAGGGTCAAAATAAGATGCAGATAAAGATGCTTCTGATAGCCAGAGGGTACACTAAGCAGAAGGCCTTTATCATGGGTGACAGACCTGGAGACTGGCCATCTCCTCTCCCCTCCAGGTCAGTGGTCAGCTTGGGGCTTTTGAGGACATCCCCAACTGTCGTCAGGTTGTCAGGAATGGAGTTCAGGGACATTCCTGTCGCGTTCGCGGCCAGAAGATGAGATGTCTTTTCATTCAGAGTATGTAATTAAGCCGGCAGTGGAGTTCCTGATGGAGTTCTGGGGCACGGTGGGGCTAAAGTGCTCTGGGATTCTGAATACCAAGGACCACACTCAAAAGATGCTTCACATACATCAGGGCTGCAGAAAAAGCCAGAGGTATCGAACACGGTGATGCAGCTTCTACATCCAGGTCAAGGATGCTCCAGGACTCTGCATCGCCACTCCCTTTTATAGGCATGTTCTATCAATGGTAACAACATTTTACTTTTTGCCAAGGGTTGGGAGAGGAGGCGGAAAGAAAGCTCTGACAAGCTCATTTCCCAACACTTGAACTGAACTCTTGGCTGGAACAAAATCACTTGATTGCTGGCATTTACGGCTTTATTTCTACAGTGCCACTTGGCTGGCGGGGTGATTTTCCAGTCACTGGGTGAGTGACACTAGTTCCAGGACAGGCCCATTAGCCTGGAACTGCAGAAAGACCCAATTATGAGGAGTCCTGCTGGAAAAGCTCGAGACGCGGCCCACCCAACTCTGTGTGGACAGCAGACGTGGAGCAGGGGCAGAGAGGTGGCGGGGACAGAGATGTTGTGGGGCCACTTTGAGGCCCATCAGACCACTCAGGCTGTCACAAAGGGGGTCCCGGGGGCAGGACACTTAATGCCAGACTAATGAGGAGGGTCCCTCTCATCACAGCCAAGCCAGTGGCAATGGACAGAGGTGACCAGAGGATGTAAGATGTCCCAGAGCTGGAGAGACAGAGACAGTTACCACACATTTGGGAGAGAAGAGATTGGCGCTCGCTCGTCAAGCTGATCAGGTGCGGGGGCGGGTGGAGTAGGGGAACAGCGAGTCCAGGCAAACAAGGGCCAGGGCTGGGTCCAGGGCTACTGAGAACAGCTGGTCTCAGCCCGGAGGAAGGTGAAGGTCTGCCGGGCTCGGTACCCTGGGAGGTCCCGACAGCATCAAAGGGGAAGGGAGGAGCCGGGCAGTGGGGAGAGAAGCAGGAGGGGCTGAGAGCTGCGCTCGGCAGGCTTTGCAGGGTGAGGAAAGTACTCATACCCGGGGCTTTATTTGAATTGATCACCTCTTATTAGTGTCTTTTGAAATGCGAATTAGCTGATTAACCACTGCTCACAGCCTTCCCACTGTTCTTTATCCTCCAGCATTCAGCAACTTTGTTCTAAATAGGGTAGGCCACAGTAGCCCACCAGGGGGAAATTATTCTCAAGGTTACGAGAACAGTGGCCAGGCAAACTTTCTCCCTGGGCTTTTGGGGGGTGGGGGTGGGGGTGGCGAGGGGGAAGCAAGCTTGGGAGGAGACGCTGCCCGAAGCTGGGCTCCCACCATCCCGGGTTTAGAGACTGAACGCTCGGTCCCAGAACGCTGAGTGCCTCCTGGGTCCATTCTCCAGCCGGTGATTGGGGCTCCAAAGCAGGACTCCAACTCCCGACCACCTGTGTGTTTACAAGATTCATCTTGTAAAAGGCCCACTTGGTCCAGGCCCCCAAGGGACACCCGTGCACGGGCGGTGGCTCTGTTTAGGGCTGGGGACAGCACGGGATGGCCTCTGGCAGAGCCCCATCCCCACTCGCCTCTGCCTCCAGTTTGGCAACACGACACAAAGGCGGTGTGGAATGTATACACTTTCCAGGCTGAGCCCCTATTCAGAGGGGGCTGCAGCTTGCACGTAATGGGCCCCCTACAGACAAAGCCAGCAAGTTTCTTAATTAAGTCCAAGTGAAAGACAGATCCTGCTCGCATCTTCAGAGAACCTTCCTTCGGAACTTCAAAAACACCCTGCGCTTGCCTACCAAACTCAGGCGCGAATAACCAGAGAATAGTTTCCCCCTCCCCTTTTAAAAAAATATAGAAAGCCGAGCCCCGGGCGCCCACTCTCCGGCCCCTCTCACTTTCCCCGCAATTTCAGACATGCCTCTGGTTTATAAGACGGGAAACAAAGGGACTACTTGTGCGGAGGAGAAGCCCTCGGAGGGTCTGCATTTCATTCGGCCTTCCCCCGAGCACTGCTGTCTAAAGAGTCCTTTAGCTAGTTTCGTCTCATTAACATTTCCATGTGGTATCAAAGGACAGTCTGCAAAACCAGCCCCCTGTGCATACAGCATGGAAGGACGAGTCCGAGGATTGAGTGATGCTAAAAAATTAATTACTAGCTCATTGCCCTTGCAGAAATGTGATTTTCGGAGCCCTCCCCACTTTGCCTAGCCCCAGCAACTGGCTCTCAGACAGACCTTTCTGGGTTTTGCAGTGATAACGTTCTTCGCAAACAGCCACCAATTATCCTGCAGCAGTACGTTACCAGGAGTAGGAATTGCTTTAATTTTTTCCCCCTTGTAGCGGCCGCCCAGGGTGGGTTAGTGAGGTGGCTGCAATCATGCAAGCTGGGATGAACACTTAGAGCAGCATCAAGGCCGGCTGTCCTGCAGGGAAAATGGTGCTCAAAAATAAAAGTGCGTTTATCGCGAGAAGCTAAGCAATGAGTTGGCCGTTCCCAGAACTGTGTTCTCTGCATCAGCATCCTGGACTCTGTGGTCCCCAGCGTGTCCCGTGCACCTGACTAGCTTGTAAAAACATCACCTTACGGTTAAAGTGCTAAACACGCCCTGTGTTTCCTTGCCTGTTTTCTTCTCCCTACACCGTCCCCCGCCCCTTGCCTTTTTCCTTCTGCAATTCTTTGCTTCCTCATTAGAAATGCCCGGCAACGTCTGGCAGACAAAGAACACTACAAACAAAGTGTATGGCAAAGGGAGGAAAAAAAAAAAAAATTAAAAAGGGGGTAAAAAAAGTGCAGAGGAATTCTTCATTCACTGATCTCTCGAATACATTAATATCTGAAGCTGTTGGCACAGCCTGAAATACTTGGGCAGTGAACAATGCGAGCAAGGATTCGAAGTCTGGGATCTTCAAATAAACCCCAGCGCTGTCATGGCCACCAGGAAGGGGAATAATGGCCATATTAGCTGACCTTCATTTTGTTGTTTCTTCAGAAACCTGACTGCTGGACCTCTGTTTGCTTGTTACTAGGATTTCTTGGCTGAAAAATTTTAGCATTTCCCAGGCCATACAAGAGCCAGTTTATTAGGTAAATAAACCAGGCCTTAGGCAGTCTTTTCTGCTTCATAATGGGGACAGGGTGAACTGGAATGCGGCTTGGGCTGGAGTCAGGGAGGGTGACTGAGAATCAGAAATTGCATCATCTTTCCTTCATCCAAAGCACCGATGGACAACGAGGACTAGTTATACATCGTCAGCTCAAGGTGCTGGCTTTGGTTAACTTCACCAGCATCCTCCACGACGGAAGGGGGATGAGGCTCACAGAAGGGAAGAACAAAAATTGCAGCTGTCCTCTGCTAGCTCTTCTAGTTTCTCCTTCTGGATCTTCAGTGATATATCACTGAACCCACGTGGATGAGGAACTGTAGACTGGTTTATGACACACTCAAATGGAGCTAATGATATTGGATTTCATTTGTCTGCCGTAATTATAATACCTAAATGTGCTTGCATTATCCAAGCCACTCTCTGGTGACAATCTTAGTGATATTAATAAAATAAGTAATGCAGAAAAAAAGGTCACTCAGTCGTGTCTGACACTTTGTGACCCCATGGACTATACAGTCCATGGAATTCTCCAGGCCAGAATACTGGAGTGGGTAGCCTAACCCTTCTCCAGCGGATCTTCCCAACCCAGGAATCGAACCAGGGTCTCCTGCATTGCAGGCGGATTCTTTACCAGCTGAACTACCAGGGGAGCCCCAAGTAATGCAGAACTGGATGCTTTTTCAGAGCCGTTAGATCTAGAGGGCCTTCTGGCTGTCTAGACCGTCATGCCTGGTATTTATGACATCTACGTGTCCGTTGACTGTTTACTGTCTTCTCCACACTTCCAACTGCCACATAAGCTACTTCGAGGCCAGGGCTACTGTACTATCCTGTCTCACCCAGCATGGCACCCAGAATCCAAGATGCGCTTGCTGAACGAGGTGGTGATATTTTTTGCCTACCTTTGGGAAAATACACGATATCTTTAAAAAGCTTTCAGCTGCCACTCCCCAAAGGAATGACCTGCAAATCTTCCTTCAGTGTGGTATTTCTCCACTGAAAATGAATATGAGAGTTTGTTTCCTGGGACTTCCTTAAAGGTCCAGTGATTAAGACTCTGCACTTCGGGGCATGGGTTTGACCCCTGGTTGGGAAACTAAGATTCCACATGCCTTGCAACCAAAAAAAAAGAAAGAGAGATTTGTTTCCTGTGGTTCCCAAATTCCAAATATATCTTATAATAAACACAATACAAATAGGATAATATATAATAATATAAATGCTAGAAATTTTTACTCTTGCTTAAAGCAGGAGGTGATGTAAAAAGATAATACACAGTTTTTGAAAAAGTTATACAGTCATCAGAGTCATTGTTTGAGGAACTCTGTAAAGACAGAAATCTTTCAGACTCCGGGAAGTGGAAAGCAAGTTGTGTGGCATATAAAATATCATCCCAAATGGTTTTTAAAAAATAATGCCTGTAGACATATTACATGTATGCACAGAGAAAAGATTAGAAAGATACACCCAAAATGTTAATACTGATTATGGGTGGTGGGTTCTTTTGTGCTTAGCGTTCTCTATTTTGCTACAGGAAACCTATTATATTTAAAATCAGAAGAAACCTTCAATACATATTTTTTAAAGTAATATATTAGTAAATGAGCTAAATGTGCCTGAAGAGTTTCAAGAAATAAATTATTCAGATTAACTGGCAACCCACTCCAGTATTCTTGCCTGGAGAATCCCATGGACAGAGGAGCCTGGTGGGCTCCAGTTCATGGGGCAGAAGAGTCAAACACAACTGAAGTGACTTAGTGTAAGAGAGGAGGCACTCAATTGATGTGTCTTACACACACACACAGCCTAGACACACATGCCTAAAGCTATACAGAAACACTGTTGGTGGGGGGATCCTGTGATTATTTCTTTTCTAATTTACTGAGACAAAATTGCTGCTGGAGTCTGGGGGAAGTTTTCTCTCTCAGCTGGAAGCAACCTGGTGTCACATTTCTGGGTTTTAAAGGAGATGATCCTCAAGGATGCTCAATTACTTTGAACAGGTGTGACATTCCAGGCTGATGGGGATCCGTACCTGTCAACAGCTGTGTATTAGCATTTCAAAACCCTTCTGACTTTTTCACTAAAGCATTCAGCACATTGCAGAGATGGGAAGGCTGAGTGCAAACCAGGGTTGAAACCCCTTCCGCCAGGAAGTGGTCACCAAAGGGATGTTAAAGACCCAGCTGCTAAACATAACTTCACAGACCTATAGGCCCAACATGGCCGCACCAGGAAGTAGGAAGAACACTGCTTTAAGTGTTTAAGTGGGCACTTTGAGCGGTATTGACCATACCTGGTGCAAAGAGTGTGAGGGTGAAACGGGATATATGACAGTACTTGCTTTTCAAGGTTTTTCCCCTTCAGAATCACTTGTTTATTCATTTCCACTCATTCCTACAAGGTCTTGGCTAGAAACAGCGAGGTGGGGAGATGGATCCAAAATAATGAAATGTCTATTTTAAATCAGGCACCCCACCCCCCACCATCCTTCTTTCCATTCTTCCTTCCCTTCCCTCCTTCTTCATTCATCCAATAAACACCTACTAAGCCTCCCCCTGTGCCCTCCCAACCCCCTCCCCCACCCAGGCACTATGCTGAGTGATGGTTCTCCTTCTATACTGTAGATTCTCTGAGCCCAGGGACCAGGTCTATTGTACATCCTGGGAACCTTGCACAGTTCCCCAGAGCACAGAACAGATGCCCTCTCAGAGAGGGACATGGTGGGCATGAGACTGAGGTCCAGTGCACTGTGGGTGTCCATCACAGCCCAGACCTGGGGAGTCAGGGAAGACTTCAGTTGCCCAGGTTCTCAACTTGAACATCAGAATCACCTGGAAAACTTTAAAATCCCAATGTTCTGTATTCCAGAGCAATGAAATCAGAATTTAGAGGGAAGGGGAATCCAGGCAACGGGAATTAAGAAAAAAAAAAAAAAAAAACTCTCCCAATGATTCTGATTTGCCTGGAACTGCTGTTCTAGATCCTTCCTGCTCGGTGGGTGGTCCTTGGAGCAGCAGTGTCCACACTTTCTGGGAGTGAATCAGACATGCAGAAACTGGAGCCCTACTCCAGAACTTCAGAATCAGAATCTGCATTTTGATGAGCTTCCCAGGGGACACGTATGAGCTGCTCTGGGGGATGTGCTATCCACTGAATGCTGAAGGCCTAGAGAGCCAACAGAGGGGAATGAAGAATAGAAAGCAGCTTGTGTTCTGTGGGGAGAGAGAGCGAGCGAGTGTGTGTGTGTGTGTGTACACTGCACATGCGCATGCTGGGGGGCAGTGTGCCGGAAGGTCAGGGACTAGATTTGCTAGCTACAAAACCACGCTCTGTGCTCTGGACTTTGTCCCCTGAAGGATCATAAGCTGGAGAGAGATGATCAGATTCCCCTGAAGACCCACCGTTCTCTCCGTTTGTGCTCCATCCACTCCACTCCACTCCCTCAGCCTGAAGTTTCTTAACCCAGTGCCAACCATCTGTGTCCCACCCATCTTGTCTGCACTAACTCAAATGCCTTCCCGGCACTGAGGCTGGAAACAAGCTCTCTCCCCACTCTCACCTTCTACAGCACTGTGGATGGACCCCCAGATGGGCCTCATCACAGCCTGTTTCTGCAGTTCTGTCTTGTCTGGCATTTTCACTCTCCTACTTGTGAACCCAAGCTTTTCAGCTTTTCAAAGGACAGCTCCTGAGGACCACCCACTTTAGGACATCAGGAGTGAGAATCGGGGTCCAAGACTGCTGTCACCCCAGGAATCCAAGCACCTGACATTGTACCTCTGCGTGGAACCTGGGCACACCACAACTCAAGAGGGCGAGCAAACAAGGCGTATTCACCCCTTTGTCTGCTCATCCACAATTAAATAACAAATCAAGGTGCTTCCATAAATAAACCAAGAAAACTTACCATAACTGAATTATATATATAGTAGAAAGATACTCCCTGTCCTTCCTGATTTGTACCCATTCTATTGGTCAGTACTCAGAAATGGCTTTTCTCACAAGAGCTAGGAAGCTGTCTGGGTTCTCTCATCATGGATATGAGAGACAAGACTGGAACATATATACAACAGAGTATTATTCATTCATTAAGAGAAATGAAATTTTGCTATTCGCAGAGATATGGATGGACCTAGAGACTGTCACATAAGAGTGAAGCATGACTCTTTGCAACCCCATGGACTGTAGTCTACTAGGCTCCTCCGTTCATGGGATTTTCCAGGCTAGAATACTGGAGTGGGTTACCATTTCCTTCTCCAGAAGATCTTCCCAATCCAGGGATTGAACCAGGGTCTCGCACATTGTAGGCAGACGCTTTACCGTCTGAGCCACCAGGGAAGTCCCTGTACGTCAGAAAGAGAAAAACAAATATGTTAATGTATATATGTGGAATCTGGAAAAGTGGTACAGATGAACCCATTTGCAAAGTAGAAATAGAGACACAGACCTAGAGAACACATATAGATACCAAGGGGGAAAGAAGGGGTGGGGTGGATTGCGATTGACATATATACACTACTGTTGAGATGGTTGGATGTCATCATCAACTCAATGGACATGAGTCTGAGCAAACTCTGGGAGATAGTGAAGGACAGGGAAGCCTGGCATGCTGCAGTCCATGGGGCTGCAAAGAGTTGGACACATGTTAGCGACTGAACAAGTGTATAAAATAGGTAACTAATTAAGAACAGACTGTCTAACACAGGGAAGTCTACTCAATGCTCTGTGGTGACTTGAATGGGAAGGAAATCCAAAAAAGAGGGGATATGTATAATATACACACATATAGCTGATTCACTTGGTTGTACACCAGAAACTAACATAACATTGTAAAACAACTATACACCAATAAAAATTTAAAAAAAAGAGAGAGAGAGACAAGACTGGAATCAAAGTTCCCCACAGAAGTGACATAAGGAATATGAGAGAGATTATGTGGCTTTGAAAGCAAACTGCTTCCTCTTGTTAACTACTAACTTTTTAAGCTGGTTGTTCAGTAACTGAGAAACACTCATCACCCCATCTCCGGTACTACTGTGGTTGTGAGGGTTCTTTCCCTCTCTCCCACCAGACTTGAAGCAACTTGCAGGCGGGATTACAGCCCATATATCTCGGGATCCTTGGCATGGCTGAAGAGACTCAATAAAAATGGGATGGGCAGATGACAGATGACTATGTCACAGGAGCCCGGGGTGGGGGGGCAATAAACCACAGTTCATCTGGAATCGGCACCTGTGTGGGAATTCGCCACACACCTGCCGAGGCCGCCTGCTCGTGTCTTCTCGGCTGTGAGAGGGGGCGGCGGTTCATCCCCGCCCGTGACCTTATCTCACTCATCTAACCTGCAAAGGGCCGGCATCCTCCCCAGCACACAGGCCCCCTCTGCACTGAATAACCCCGCTCAACAGACCAGCCCCCTTGAACGTCAATCTGAAAAAATTCCATGTAAAAATTTATTTCACTGGAATATTCATAAAAATGAAAATAACCAGGGGCTCTTAGAGGCATCGGGTTACACTAACAGAGATGTTATATTACTAAATTCATCTGTAACCAGTGACCACTGCCAGATTATCCTACCATTTAAATCCCAGGTTCACTGAGTTAGCCTTCAACTCCTGGCTTCCCAGAAAAATCTACTTTTACAGATCCAGAAGCCATCCCAAAAAGCAGCGTTGTTAACTCCATTTTGTATTGGTACACAGAATGTACTGCTATTTCATATCCAAGCTGCATGTGAAATAGTCTTTCAATTGTCATTTTTCTAGGAACTGTGTTCCCCTGGGAGTTACCACCTTTAAGTACGATATGAAAAAATGTTAATTAAGCAATTTCACAGGGAAATGGGAGCTTCTGGCTTTCCTTGGGGAAAAAAAAAAATCAAGATGGACCCAGGTGGCTACCTCACAGGCTCACCTGGGGCCGAGCTCTCCGAGAAGAGGGTCCGGTCGGATTCAACGCCCCTGCAGCCCAGGGCACTTGCTTCTGCACCAGCCTGTGGTGACCACACAGAGGAAAGCCCGGCTCCTCCCCCAGAGGGACTTAGATCACTATGGTCATAAATTGAAGAGTAAAAATACCTGCGTGCCCTAGAGGGGAATGAGAGTACTTAAATCTTAAGTGGAGCTGGAGGGAGATGCTTGGAGAGAGAACAGCGCCCGAGGGAAGGCCAATACTGCAAGCAAATGTGCAGAGGAAGAAACGGACAAGCGAGGCTTAGAGGAGGGGAGGTAATTGGCTTGGCTGGAGTGGAAGGTTCCCATAGGGGAACAGGAAGGGCAGACAGACTGCAGAGGGTCCAGGGGTCAGAGCTGAGGACGGCCAGGCAGGCTGGAGCTCCAGAAAGCGCCGGGCAAAATGAGAGGGGTGTCTCAGAGCGATTGAGATGCACGGGAGTGAGCTGAGACCAGAAGCAGGGATGCTGGCGGCCCTGCACGAAGGTACAGGGGCAGCAGCTCGGCCTGGAGGCCAGTGGTGACAACGACGATGAGGAGATGGAGCACACGAGAAAGGCTGTGGCTTGGGGGATAGACAGCCCTGGAGAAAGAGGAAAGACTCAAATAAGAAAGTTGACTGTCCGCTGGAGTCGCTGAAGAGCAGTGATGAAAGAAACAAACACTGGAGAGAGGCCGGCTGTTTGTTTTGGGGTTGAGTGTAGCTAAGTACATGTGTGTGTCTTGTGTGTGCACTGAAGGTGGTGGGTGGGAGGTTGTAAATGATGAGTGTGGCAGGAGACGTGTGAAGTGCCAGGAAATGACAGGGTGGTCGAGAGAGAGAAGCGTGGATAAGAGCCACACACGGGAGGCATGGCGTGGCCAGGACCACTGGGACAGAGGGGCGGAGGTGATTTCTGAGATAGGAGATCGGAGGTCTGGGGACAATCCACAGCACTGACCACGAAATGTTTCTGCTCCATTTCAAGGAAACTGGAGATTTGATTCTTCCACACGCAGCCTCAGAAACCAAACCAAACTGTTCGCTTGGAGATTCCCAGCCACTCTAAGTTTTTAGCGTTAGAGTTTATCTCAGTTTACCTGGAGATGGTAAAATCAGATGAAAGGAGTCCATGACAGCTGCCCTCCTACTGCCGGGTGCAAAACAGCCTCGATGAGGCCATGACGAAGCTTTGACTATTTAAACAACCAGATTTGTCACTGTAATTTTTTTTTTTTGTCTTGAGGGGAAAAAAACCCAACAAAACTCTACGCATTTTAAGCTGTATTCCTATTTCTCAAAGACCCTCCTATAAAGAACCCATAAGTGAAAGATGCCAAAAATAATCCTAGACCTTAAGAGGCCGTGATTTATCATTTCACAACTGGCTCCCATGCATCATCCCCCCTTTCCATGCCCTTTCCACGTTTTCGGAACTTAACCATAAATTCTGCCTTCAGATCAGGGGAGGCGGGCCTGGTGGTGATGGATGTCAGACCAGGGGTGGGGAGGGTAAAGTGTGGTTCCCACCTGGGAACAGATAAGCATGCGAATCACAGATTCTCACTCAACCCGTGACCCTCCCCGCTCCCACCTCCCAGGCCCCCCATCTGCCAGCTCCTGGCCTATCTACCGGCTTCTTGCTCTGCTCACTGCTGTGCTGGGGGAACCAGGCTTCCACTCTTGGTTCATCTTGGTTTGGGTTCTTTTTTGAACAATATCACCATAAGTGCTACCTATTAAAAAATGAAGTTAATGTTCACTCAGGTTCCTTTACGGAGAAGGCAATGGCACCCCACTCCAGTACTCTTGCCTGGAAAATCCCATGGACAGAGGAGCCTGGTAGGCTGCAGTCCATGGGGTCGCTAAGAGTCAGACACGACTGGGCGACTTCACTTTCACTTTTCCCTTTCATGCACTAGAGAAGGAAATGGCAACCCACTCCAGTATTCTTGCCTGGAGAATCCCAGGGATGGCGGAGCCTGGTGGGCTGCCATCTATGGGGTCGCACAGAGTCGGACACAACTGAAGCGACTTAGCAGCAGCAGCAGCAGGTTCCTTTAAAAAAAAATTTTTTTTTAAAGGAGCAGATAAACATACATGAGCAACCTGTTCACGTTCCAGGATTTGTGTCGCACAGGTATAGGCCTCTTCCTTGCATTTCTGCGTAGGTTTCACCTTTAAGCAAAGGGGGTGTTTCCCATTTGACCAGTGGGATGGGAGATCAGGGGTCTGGATGATGAGAGGGTTCTGGGTAAAATGCAGAAGTTGGACAGTCTGTCTTTGAAACCAAACCTTTTTCTTTCTTTCTGTGCTCTGGTCCTCCTTCGTCCAGCACCCAGACACCCTGAGATCCCATGCTACCACCCCTGGACCTGTCATGGTCCATAGCATCCGACCACATCCAGGCCTGTCCATTCCGCCAATCCTCCTCCACCCAGGGTACAAAATTATTTCTCCATCAAAGCACTAGCTTCCCTAACATGGATGATTTCCTGGTGATTTTTCCAAATCAAATTATGTTATTCTGAAAGGTGAGTAATAAACACTTTGACCTCCCCTCACTGCCTCCTCCTCACCATATGTATGCCCCTCACTATATCCACTCTCCGCATCTGATAATATTAGTAATTTGTGGACTTAAATCACTGGTCATAATTCAGCAGCCAGGGAGCCAGGTCTGGTCTACAGTTATGTTTTGACCTGGGCAGAGTTTTAAAAATTGGCCAATTCCACGTAAAATCAGATTTCTCTTTAAAAGAGAGACAGAGAGAAGGTGGCAGCTGACTTGGGCATGCAGGGCCCCCAGTTCTAGGGGCTGAAGGGCAGGCATGCCATCCAGGCAGGCACATGTGCTCCAGCTCCTGGGGGTACCCAGCACTCTCAAATGTTACATGTCTGGTCTGCAGCTCTCAGATTCTTCACCTGCTTGGTGCTTGGATCTGTGACACCTGGCCTACATGGCTCTCTAAATGATGGTACAACAAATAAAGGATTTCTTGGAAAGTAGGGAGAAGCAATATTTTGAGGTATGGGTCTCTTCTAGCTTTCTGCTACAGACCTAGCCATCTGCCACACCTCATCCAAACAGCCATATTTTTCACATTTATAAATGATTTGGGGAATCAAGAAACAGCTGCTGTTTCCTCCACTATTTGTTAGTGTTAGTCACTTAGTTGTGTCCGACTCTTTGCATGCTTCCTCCAGTATTACTTAGTGTTAGTTGCTCACTCGTGTCCAACTCTTGATACCTTGGACTGTAGCCCTCCAGGCTCCTCTGTCCATGGAATTCTCCAGGCAGGAATACTGGAGTGGGTGGTCATGCCCTTCTCCAGGGGATCTTCCCAACCCAGGGATCAAACCTGGGTCTCCTGCATTGCTGGCAGATTCTTTACTGCCTGAGCCACCAGGGAAGCCCTCCACTGTCAAGACCAAGAAAAGGAATCACAGTCAGGAAGCAGATTCCACAGGGGAGCACAGGGGACCTCTCTTCTTGACCTTTCAAAACCACTCTTCCCTAGGTGTCCTCTCCCATCTCTTAAATTTCCTTTCTTCTACCTCTCTCTACTCTGCCCTCCCCCATCTCTCTCTCTCTCTCTCTGACTCGAGCCTACACCGTCCCAGGAGCGCACATCTTCCCAGTCTGCCCATCTATCCTCTTGAACCTCAACCTCAGCATGTCATGGAAAATGAAGAACTTGTGAGAGGTACCACAGGAAGAAAAAGTTTAGCAAGTGACGACCACAAGCCTCTAACACTGGCCGCACTTGGTCACCGTTCTTTACGAAACTCAAAAACTTTATCACACATTCAGTAGGGGGGCAGGGGAGGGTGTTTCTAGCTAGTGCGGGTCTAAGGGTGGATTTCACAGGCCTCCAAATCCACGAATTCAGGAAAAATAAAACAAACTCAGGAATCAGGAGGCCGGGAAGTGAGCAGACTCCCTGGAGCTTCTAACACGCTGAGGGGCACTGGTGACACCATAGGAATGGTCTTGTTGAGTCGGATCCAATGTTCTGTCTTTTGCTGGTTTTATGATTGACAAGGAGGGACACAGAAACGTCTCTCCTTGTGAGCAGCTTTAAGAGTCAAATATGCCCCCAACTTACCTTAGTTTAATAACCCATCATTTTATATAAAGCCAGGAAACCCTCAGCCTTCCCAAATTGCCGGTGCTGCTTGACACCACAGGATCCTAGAGAAATTACTCCTCATTTTTCATGGTTTTCTTTTTTTTTTTTTAATTGTGGTAAATTACACATAACATAATAAGTTACCATTTTAACATGTATATTCATTGGCATGACTTACATTCACAAAGTCCTACAACCACTGCTACTATCTTATTCCAGAACCTTTTCATCACCCCGGATGGAAACCTCATACCCACTTAGCAAGAACCCCCCAGCTTCCTCCTAAACCCATGGCAACCGCTAATCTGCTTTCTGTCTCCATATAATTGACTCTTCTAGACATTTCATATACGTGGTCTTTGGGGTCTGGCTTCTTTCCCTTAATGTAATGCTTCAAGGTTCATCCACAGAGTAGTATGTATCAGCACTTCACTCCTGATTCTGGTTGAGTAATATTCCATTGTATGGGGGGGGGCGGTGTGCGCGCACGCGAACGCCTTTGCAAAATGGATGATGGTGGCTGGGTAGCCTGTGGCTGCAAGCTACTAAATTTAAGGAATTTACTTATGCAACAGATGGCTTTTTTTTTTTAATGGCCCTAGACATTAGAATATTGTCGACTATGAGAAACAAATCCAAGTGATCCTTATCTATGTCATTCATAATCTAATAAACTTTCTTAGCCATACTCAGATTTTTATCTTTCCAGACTGACAAATCCTTTAAAAAGTCTGAAGACTCAGAAAACCCCATCTAAGATACAATCGATTACATGTAAAACAGATAAATAATGTCCTACTGTATAGCACAGGGAACTATATTCAATATCCTTTAATTAACCATAATTGAAAAGAATATGAAAGAGAATATATATACACACATATATACATATAAAGCGGAATCACTTTTCTATACACCAGAAACTAACACAACATTGTAAATCAACTATAATTAAAAAAAAAGAAAAGAAAGAAAACTGTCACCCACAGGACTTCAGCTGCCTCTCAAATAAATCCCATTCAAAGTCCATCATTTTGCAAGCTGCTAGGAATCAGAATTGAAAGACATGGTCGAAAGACCTCAGGAAGCTCAAGGTCTAGTGGGAAAATAAACATCCAGACAACTTCCCCACAGCGGAACGACTTTCAGGATGGGAATCTAAACTGTGAGGGTTCAAGTTCACCAAGTATTCCAGCTTAGGAAGCATATAAGCTGGATGCGCAGGCAGGTCATCCTTCAGTTTTGCTTCTTAACTTCTTGATGGTCTCGGTCTTCAGTGAAAAGCCCCAATGAGATTAGGGCTTCTTTCCTGCATAACCAGAGCCTTATGACCCTATATGTGCAGCACCTACCATGTTCACCTAATCCTGCTCATACTAAGATGCCTTCATCTTTCAAGATCTTCCTATGGTTTCAGACTTGATTGGAAAGCAACACCTCCTGGGGCACGCCCAGATGCTTCACCAGGTTTTCATCCCTTCCCAAAACAATTCTACCTAGACAGTAGTCCAGGGGAAACGTCACTGTTTATATTTTCCTTGTTTTCCCCCACCCTGACCTATTATTTTGAACGATTTAAAACTTACAGAAAAGGAAAAAAAATACCCCTAATTATCCCAATTACACCTCTAGAGCTGTGTGAGTTTTGATCCAGAATCCAATCAAAACCACAGACAGCATTTAATTGTCATCTCTCTTCAGTCTCCTCTAGTCTACAACAGCGTTCCCATCTTTTTCTTTTTTCCATGACACTTGTAAAGGACCCAGGATGGTTGTCTTATAGACTGTCCACCAATTTGAACTAGTCTGTTTCTCTCAAATAGATCTGGCAACGATGCTGCGTTACTTCCTGCTGTGTCACATTTGGAGCCACACAATGCGAGGCTGTCACTCGCGCTGGTGATGCTAAGTGTGGTCGTTCTGTTCAAGTTTCTTTACTCCTTTGTAATTAATAATTTGGTCATTTGAGACTGTGAACATCCTACTTCCCACAACCTTCTCAACTAACAATTTGGCATCCGTTGACAATTCTGAAATGATTATACTGGTGGTTGTAAAATGATGATTTTATAATTTTATCATTCTTCTACATTTACTGGCAAGATGCCCCTCAGCCTCACCTCTGCCTTTTTTGACTACTGATGTGGACTCAAGAATACATTTTTTAAAAATCCGATATTTATTACCATCATTATTTTTACTACTTCAACTGCCCAAATTCGACCAGCAAGAGTCCCTTTAAGCCAGCTCCAAGCCCTCCTCATTGTTAGTGCATTTCCTTGACTTTTGACCCAAGAAGTTCCAGCCTTGCCTTGTAATTTCTCTGCTCCAGACCTGGAATTAGTTGTTTTTACAAGAAAAATTTGGTTTGCATGTGGGGGGGTGGGGTGGGGTAAGGGGGTTAAATAAATACTATTTAGAAACTCCTGGATTGGCCATAAAGTTTGTTTGAATTTTTCCCAAAGACCTTATTGGCCAACCCCAAAAGATCTAGGCACTAACTGTCCTCAAATACTGGAGTATCACTGCTTCCAGGCTCTTCAAGTAGTTAAAAGAAATGTATTATTTTTTAAAAATTTTTTCCTTATTTTTAAATCATGAGTCTACAGTGATACTTCTAATTCAAGTCTAACACCATAAAGTTCATTCTTACTTTTTCCATTTGCTATCTCTGTTTTGCTCCTAAAAACATCAACATATTTACTAACTTATTCTCTTCTACTAACACATGCAGTAGATTCTGATTTACTCTACTAATATCACTCCCAACAACAACAGTAACATTTGAGGAGTCTGCAGTTCATCATTCTGGGAATATATCCAGCTAAGGGGATACAAAGGATTCTTTAAAAGTTACCTGAATTTTTTGTTACTGGATAATCTTTCTATCATTTTAATTAACAGATTTTTGTTTACTACTTAGAAGCTTGTCCCTCAAGTTTTTAAAGACCTTGTAAACCTAAAGACCCTAACATTAAAGAAAATTATTGCATCAAAATGATTCATGCACAAATAAAATTTTTTTATTCAAGTAATTCTAAAATAATAACTAATGTCTACATTATTATGGCTATGTATATGTCTATGGTAGGTTACAGTCCATGAGGTCACAAAGAGTTGGACATGACTAAGCACACACACACACATACCCAGTAATGCATTATGTCTCCTCTTTTTGTATTACTAAGAATGGCAAGAATAAGATATAGCAACCACAATGCTTAATTCACTTATATTTATTTTTAAGATGCCCTCTAGTTTTTGAAGCCATTTTTGTTCCTACTTCTATTTTGCTTAGGCAAATCTATATAGATATAAGTAAGATTCTGTCAGCACATCACATAACAAATGGCTATATGGAACAATATTACAAATTATTTCACAAAGATAACAAGGAATTTTATTCTCATTTTGCCATAATTTCCTGGAATGGGGTACACCAAATATTTACTCATTTTTTAAACAGAAAAAATTTTTTACTATGGTAAAAACATGTAACACAAAATTTACCACCTTAACCATTTTTCAGTGTACAGTTCAGGGGGTTAAATATGAATTCACATTACTGCTCTGTTGGTTTACAGGTAAGAAGTTATATCAGACAAATGCCAACACAATGATGAAGAATCTTGGCTCCAGATTTGCAAAAAAATATATATATATACACATATATATATACACATACATATATATATATATATATATATTTTTTTTTTTTAAATAAGACTTCAGAAATTCGAAAGTCATTTTGAAAGGAATGAGTGCTTCGAGGGCCAAAAGAAAGAAGGGCTCTTATCACCATAAATCAACTTGTGGAAGAATGTGGAGTGGTGGGATGGGAGCCGCTCAGTGGACACGTGCCCTCCCAAGGCCACCGAGTCTCATTTCGCCGGCCGCAGTCAGCGCAGAGCAGCACAAAGCGAGATACAGGGAGTCCTTGATACTGCGCATGCACAGAAGGCCGCGTCATGGACCGCTGATGCCAGAGTCCAATACAAAGATCGTTCTGCTGTTAATCCGGAGAAACTGATCTTGGTGCTCGCACTCTTGGACAGAGAAAACACAACAGTGATTTCAAATGAGCTCCAAATCAATTTTTCTCAGGAATTTAACACCAGTTCAATGACTGGAAAGTGTCATGACTGCCTGGCTCTGAGACAGAAAAGGTGAGCAGAAAACTAAAAAGTGCGACGCTGATGAGGTTCTCTCGGAGCAGATGAATGGATCCCCAGGGCTGATTTAAAACAAAAACAAAAAAACTTTATGAATGCAACAAGGTCTAGAGTCAAATTCTTAAAAAAAAAAAAAAATTAATGTTGGGGGCTTTGCTGGCAGTCCAGTGGTTAGGACTTTGCCTTCCAGTGCAGAAGTGTGGGTTTGATCCCTGGTGGGGGAGCTAAGATCCCACATGCCTCTGGGCCAAAAACTAAAATATAAAACAGAAGCAGTATTGAAACAAATTCAACAAAGACTTAAAAAAAAAAAAATTAATGTCAGGGCTCCGGACTGGAAGCACTGCCCTGAAATTGAATCACTTTTCACGTGGGCACCGCTGTGAAGCCTGCTGCTTGGTGAAAAGTGGCAGCTGGGACTTAGTCCTGGACAGGCGGCAGAACGGGCTGACAGAGATGCTCTGCACAGTGAGAAATGACTGCAGCCAGGTATTAATTATTATGACTTCTGAAGGTATGACAACTCCTTTAATTTTTCTTGTTTCTATTCAACTTTACCAGTGGTTAGTTACTCTTTTCTCCAAAATCACCTGGGCTCCAAAATCACTGCAGATGGTAACTGTAGCCACGAAATTAAAAGACATTTGCTCCTTGGGAGAAAATCTATGACAAACCTAGACAGCATATTAAAAAGCAGAGATATCACTTTGCTGACAAAGGTCCATCTAGTCAAAGCTATGGTTTTTCCAGTAGTCATGTATGGATGTGAGAGTTGGACTATAAAGAAAGCTGAGCACTGAAGAACTGATGCTTTTGAACTGTGGTGTTGGAGAAGACTCTTGAGAGTCCCTTGGACTGCAAGGAGATCCAACCAGTCCATCCTAAAGGAAATTAGTCCTGAATATTCACTGGAAGGACTGATGTTGAAGCTGAAACTCCAATACTTTGGCCACCTGATGCAAAGAACTGATTCACTGGAAAAGACCCTGATGCTGGGAAAGACTGAAGGCAGGAGGAGAAGGGAACGACAGAGGATGAGATGGTTGGATGGCATCACTGACTCGATGGACATGAGTTTGAGCAAGCTCTAGGAGATGGTGAAGGACAGGGAAGCCTGGCGGGCTATAGTCCATGGGGTTGCAAAGAGTCAGACATGACTGAGCGACTGAACAACAACTCTTTCTCAGAAGCATCCACACTGGGCATCATGGCTGATGTGGTAGTAAAACGATGTTCTCTGGGTACACACTAGTAACTGGCCTGGGATAGAGAGCCTCAACAGAGTGGCAAGAACCAGAAAATCAGGAAAGTCATCTGATATCTGAATTTCCCTTTGGATAATACAGAGAGAAGGTAATCTACTTGTGAATCACTGTGACTTTAAATAACCCTAAAATCAGCTACATGTCCATTTACTCAATTTCATAGTGAAAATTTTTGAGGGAGAGTGGCATGAAAACCTGAACCCAAAACTTAAATTTTAGGGGATGTTATTCAAAAATTACAGCTTCCTTTAAAAAAATTTAATTTACTAAAAATACCCTAGAGCTATAACAGCCAAATTGAGAGAAATGTGTAAGGCATCTCTTCCAACTACTTATAACACAGAACCCAGGAGTTATGCTCAATAAGCCCGGTGCTTTATTTTCCAATACAAACACATACTACAACAGATGGTCTCTATATCTTCCATTTAAAAATTACCCTATCTCCCTTGGTTTTATTCTGATACTGTTAAATTTTTCCCCCCAATCAAACAGGAATACATAACATTAAAGGTCAAAGTCCCTGTTCAGGTAGATTTAACTCTGCAAGTACCTAACCTGGTGCTAACCACCCTATATGAAATGAGGTCAGCAAAGTTCTGGCCAAGACCCCTGGCTCATATCTGACGACATTTATGTGTGTGTGTGTGTGTGTGTATGTGGTGTGTGTGTGTGCACGTGCGCATGCACGAGCAGGTTGGAAGGAAGTGTCTAATTCTCCTCAAAGGGGTATGCAAAGAGGATAACAGAGTTGGATCAACTCAAAGACCATCTAATCTAAGTCACTGACTCCCCCCTACCCCCACCTTTCCATACTGACCTCATGAAGATTTGGATGAATCTAGCTATAAGGAAAATGGCCAATTTCTTTTGAGGAAATCCAATTATAATTGGATTAGAGTCCAATAATAAACCCTTGTAATGTTGACCGTTAGCTTATGGTCAACGTTACTAACCAGGCTTCCTAGGTGGCTCAATGGTAGAGAATCTGCCTTCCAATGTAGGAGACACAGGAGACTCGGATTCAATCCCTGGGTTGGGAAGATCCCCTGGAGAAGGAGATGCCAACCCGCTCCAGTATTCTTGCCTGGGAAAATCCCATGGACAGAGAAGCCTGGTGGGCTACAGTCCAGGGGACTGTGGAGTTGGACACCACTGAGTGACTGCAACACAGTGTTACTAAGCCATTGACTTTATAGGTAAAAGAAAGATATCAAAGATACCAAGACTTCCCAGTTTGGATTAATTTTGGTCACAAAGAGAATCCAATGCTTCATTTCAAATTTACAAATATAAAATAACGTCAGTGTAAGAATGAGAAGCACTGGCACGTAATGGTAAACTCCTGAAAAGTCAGGTTGCAGGCACATGAGTACCTTAAGTAGGCATTGGGGCTCTGCCTCCCATAAGCAGTAGACACACGATAGAGGTGTGATACACTTTGAGTGAGCAAAACGTGTTCTGTCCCAGGCCATGATCATCCTTCTAAACCCAGCCAGTACTTGCCAGTCCCATACAGCAGGCTGAAAGACGAATTCACTGGTGAACAGACATAACCAGAAAACTCGCACGAACACGCCCAGGGGAGGGGTTTCAGCCAAGCCCGTGCGCTGTGGTTATTACTCCATCACAACAGAAGCCTCTCTTGGAAATCACACCTTATCTTTCCAAACCACACCGAGCAAAAACAATAATCAAAAAATGATTCTACTTTGTGATCATTTCTGACCCCTTGATGATAGTAAAAGTCACTGCCTCGTAACAGATTAGAAAAGCGTGGCGGCCTCGCAGGCCGTCATGGTGACAGCTCTGGGGCTGTCAGCCCTTATCAATCACCTTCCATTAAGTAGGGGTTTTCCAATTTAGCGCTCCTCTCAAAGGCTTCACTTTGCCTGGATTAAGCCAAAGCATCAACATTTGAACAGCCTGCTCCTTTTCTCGCTCCCCTAAAATAAATGTTGTTAGCAGAAAAACCAGGCTTTTCCACAGTAGGAATTCAAAACCAAAGCAGACAACACTGGTGTGGTCACATATAAAAGACACCTGATTACAAACATGTCACGCGTGCATGACACCAATGCCACATGCACCCATGGGGCCCAGGAGGGGAGTATTCAGAAGTGCCCGGAGAAGGGCAGGACTGCAAGTTGTACATTTCAGCTCCTAAAATGAGTATTGAGCAATTCCAATATATTCATTGGAGTGCCCCAGTATTTGCTTGGACTTTAGAAGCAGATGTCCTAAGAATTTTACGCTCTGTAGGTTCACTTCCTGGTATCTATTATCTCCATGATGGAGAAAACTCATTTCTCTAAAATATACAGCAGATATGTCTAGGGAGCGAAACAGTTTTAAATCAACCGAAAAGGGCACGTTGACAAAAATAAGGGAACTCTTAACAGAAGCATTTATCTTGTTTATCTTGGTAACACTGGTAGCCAGGTAGATGTCTCCTGTATTCAGACACCGAATTCACAAGATGGCAGGCCACAGTTTCTATAAATACGACCAACGTTGTAATCACGCACATTTTTCTGTACCCAGTAAACAGAATTCTTCATTATCATTATTAAAGTTTTATTTACTTACTTTTAATCTTTTCGGCTGCACCTTATAGCATACGGGGTCTTAGTTCCCCAACCAGGGCTCAAACCTGCGCACCCTGCCATGGAAGCTCGGATGCTTAACCACTGGACTGCCAGGGAAATCCTTTCCTTACTATTTTTAATGTGACAAGAGCCAGAAACAGAGTGGTGAGAACACAAAGTGATGAACGGGGAAGACAGATACTTCAGAGTTATTCTCAGACAGGCCTAGGGGTTGACCAAACAGAAGTGAGAGAGAGGCCCCAAAGTGTAGAGCTTCACCACATGTTTTATTTGGCCCACATGGAATATTCTTAAATGTTCGTTTACTGTCAACACTAAAATATTAGGAAATTTCACTTAAAGATCCAGATTTCAGACTTCCCATAAAAAAAATAAATAAACAGATGATCCGGCGTGGCATTCCCACGTGGCGAAACTCAGCTGTTCACTCTCTTGTTTGCCACCAGAGAGAACAGTGAGGGCCCGCTTCTTCAAGGAGACTTGCTGTCTGGCCTCTGAAAGCCTCTGAGGGGACGAAGGAAGTTTTGAGCCTGAAGAAATGGGGAGCAATGGAAGAGGAAGCTTATTTTGGGCTAAAGACAATTAATCTACGAAGAGCATACAGGGATTGAGAGCACGCTGCTGGTGAGGGGGGCGGGGGTGGCGTCAAGAGAAACTGGGTGGCGGCAGATGAAGACACAGATCCTGAGATTCAGGTGAAGTTGGGGTCTGGGATGCAGAGCTGTGAGTTGCTTGTGAAACCATCCAAGAGTCAAAAGAGTGGCTGAAGGAAAAAGTGCCAAGGAAAAAAGAGTCAAGGACTGAGCCCTAAGTATGACGTCCATGGAAGATGGAAGAGGAAAAAAAGAGAGACAAAGGGAGGCCGAGGGGCTCCCCTGGTGGTCCAGGGGTTAAGGCTCCGAGTTCCCAGTGCAGGGAGCCTGGGTTCGATCCCTGGTCAGGGAACGAGATCCCACATGCCACAACTAAAACTCAGCAAAGCCAAATTAAAAAGGGGAAGGGGAGCGTACGGAGACTGAAAAGACTGAATTAGTCCCCTTGGCTCTCCAGGGGCTGGTTTCAGGCTGGCTGAGTAGCTATTCTAGGGAATATCACAATAAAGCAAGTCACACAAATTTCTGGTTTCCCAGTGCATATAAGCTACGTTCACACTATACTGTAGTCTACTAAGTGTGTGACAGCATTATGTGTTAAAAAAAAAAAAAAAAAGTACATATCTTAATTTAAAAATACTCTCCAAAAAACGCCAACCATCATCTGACAAGACAGGGTTGCCACAAACCCTAAATTTGTAAAACACAAATAAAACCCCACAACATCTGTGATGTACAATAAGAGCAAAGTGCAATACAATGATGTATGACTGTATACTAAAAGGCTTAATGCTGCTCCCACCCTGGGTCTAAATAAGTCTATATGGAAATAAGTCCGTAATAAGTAAATCTTTAATAAGTAATAATAATGTGCTAATAAAAGAACAAGTCATTTCTGTGCTATACAAAAGTCAAGCCATGCCACCTGAATATGCCCCACAGATGGCTTTCACTAATTTCATGACTGGAAATGGCTTCAGCCACAAGACTATAAGTTCCAGCTTAATTCAGTGAAAAAAAGCTGACTCCATTTCTGATTAAATGGGGATGCAAACTTCCTAGCTCTATACTATTCCAGCATAACTTTCTTGAATCATCACTATTTTCCTTAAAGACCATTCTAAGCTGGCTTCAAAGAGAGGTAAGAGCCTCTGAGTCTTATTTGTCAAGGTGGCTCTTGATGACCAATTTACAGCCACATTTTAACATCGCTGGCATTTGCTGAGGATTCAGTAGCACAGGCATGTTGCCACCCAATTTGTTCTTGTGTAGTCTGAAGAATAACCGTGGTACCCACGTTTTGAGCCCTAGAGAGGGCAAGCCACTCTCCGAGTCACCCAGGTGGTCAGTGTCAGAGCCCAGATTGTGACCTGGGTCTGCCTGGGCTCACACCCATGCTGGACTGTCCTTTCTGAACGACTGAACTGATCCACCTCCTTCAAGCCACCCCATCTCTGAGGAGTGGAAGGCAAATCCAGTGGTTCCAGACTGAGACAGTGCTAACACAGTGCCAGCGGGGCTGATTTCTAACCACATCCCTGAGACGCTGCTAAACTCACAATGGCTGTGCTTAGACAACATTACGTAATAGTCCATATGCTGAGAAGCAACACTGTCCCTCGACCCAGGTCATTCAGAACTCTGAGCCTGGCCTTTCACAATTGGCTGCGTCCGTCAGACTCAGACGAGGCTCTAGTTTGAATTCTAATGAGGACGGGGCACAATGAATATTTAAACTGCAATTACAAAGATGCTGCTCTTATGTGGGTGTCCTTAGCACACATAACAGATCTGAATGGACATGTAGGTGCCAATGAAAAATACCAGTCTTGTTTTCATTTAGAAGCTGGAGAGAGACAATATTGTTTTATACTTGATGCTGTTGTTATTGGCGTGGGGGTGGGTGAAGAAAAGGGAGGTGGGGAAAAAAACACCCAAAGATCCCAGTAAAAAAAATGTTAAAGCCCAGGCCGCCGAGTGAAAGGTTCATAAAGAGGCGTCTGAATCCTTTGTTAACAACTGAACAAACAGATTCATCATTGGGCCCTTCTGTGCGGGCCCCCTTGCAATCGGGTCTGTCTATACAACCAGAAATTTCCTCATTGGGAAAGCATCTATGACTGATATTATATCAGATCGGTAGGGCGATATGCTGGCGGTAGGAAAACAAAAGACCATTTCACGGTTCACAGCCTTTTTTTTTGCACTCCCTTAAGTAAAATGATGAGGCGTCACTGCTATTCTTAGCTCACTCAAGCCCTCTTAAACAGTCATCAAGTTAACAGTAACTGAGTTACCCTGAGAGGCTCAATTCCCACCCACCCCCACCCCCACCCCCAAACAGTTAAAATATGCTCTACTTGCAGTTTCATGTACTGTGTGTGTGTGTTTACATATCAATGATCAACCTGGCCCCGCACTTGGGGAGAGCAAATGATTAACTCTTTGCTATGTCCTGAGGCTCTTAGACCAAGCCCTTAGCCCACTAAACACCTTTTTTATTAAGATCATAATTTAACTTCCATGGTGTCTGGACAGCCTTTTGTAAATGCCTGTATTTACAGAAAGGGAATATGTTTTATTTTATATTTTTTCATCTGTCCTCTAGTTGAGTCTTTCTTCTGCCGGGTGCCAAATATGTCCACAGAGCCTTGAAATTCAGTTACTTTTTATTTCTATAAGTTCTATTTGATCCCTTTTGATTTTCTAAGTGACTTATAGTTTCCTATTCTCTGAAGATACTTTCAAGCCTGTCATGTCTTTCTTTAAATATAATAAATGATTTCATCATTTACATCTGAAAATTCTAACACGGCAAGCGTGTGCAGGTTGGTTTCTGCAGTCTGTTGCTGGTCCCTGCTCGTGTTGTGCTGTCTCTGTGTACGCCAGATTATCTTCGAGTGTGTGCTGGTCATTGCCCTGAACGTTTTATTTCTGGTTGGCTCCTAGAGACCAAGGATAATATTCTCTCCTCCAGAGATTTCATTGCTTTTGCCAGGCACCTGGAGCTACAACAGATGAGTGTGGCTACTCAGGATAGAAATGCACATGAGGGCCTTTCTGTGACCACAACTTTTCAGAAAAAATAGTCTTTCTTCCTTTTTTTCTCCTAATCTGTTCAGGGCCAGGGCTGCCTTCTCCACAATCCCCAAAGGCAAGTTTGGGTCTGGTTCACTTTTTCCCCCAGGGTATAGCTCTTTAGGGCCCCACTTTAATGGGGAAAGGGTCTCCTCTTACACTTCCCAACCAGGCAGGCCCAGGACGTTATCTTCCACCCCACTTGCCTGCCCCTCTCAGGTGCAGAAGTCCCTGACTCCTCCCTGCAACTAGGCTTTTATCAAACTGAAAACAAAAACAAAAACAAAACTAGTAGAAAGTAACTAAGAGTTTAAATTAAAAGACACTTACTCCTTGGAAGGAAAGTTATGACCAACCTAGACAGCATATTAAAAAGCAGAGACATTACTTTGCCAACAAAGGTCCATCTAGTCAAGGCTATGGTTTTTCCAGTGGTCATGTATGGATGTGAGAGTTGGACGGTGAAGAAAGCTGAGCGCCGAAGAATTGATGCTTTTGAACTGTGGTGTTGAAGAAGACTCTTGAGAGTCCCTTGGACTGCAAGGAGACCCAACTAGTCCACTCTAAAGGAAATTAGTCCTGAATATTCACTGGAAGGACTGATGTTGAAGCTGAAACTCCAATACTTCGGCCACCTCATGCGAAGAGTTGACTCATTGGAAAAGACCCTGATGCTGGAAAGGATTAGGGGCAAGAGGAGAAGGGGAGCACAGAGGATGAGATGGCTGGATGGCATCACCGACTCGATGGACATGAGTTTGGGTAAACTCTGGGAGTTGGTGATGGACAGGGAGGCCTGGTGTGCTGCAATTCATGGGGTTGCAAAGAGTTGGACACGACTGAGTGACTGAACTGAAACTGAACTGAAGAGTTTAAAGGTTGAAAGCAAAACAAAAGGTCAGGTCAGTACAGCAGGGCCTTCTCCAAATTCAACACTGAATTACAATTTGATTCAGTGATTCTACTTCAGACGGGGCTTCTCTGATGACTCAGATGGTAAAGAATCTTCTTGCAATGCAAGAGACCCGGGTTCAATCCCTGGGTCAGGAAGATCTCCTGGAGAAGGGAATGGCAACCCACTCCAGTATTCTTGCTTGGAAAATCCCATGGACAGAGGAGCCAGCTTGGCTATAGTCCATGGAGTCACAAAAAGTTGCACACGACTGAGTGATTAACACTTTCACTTTTCACTTCTGGGTATATACACGAAAAAGCAGGGGCTTGAAGTCATACTTGTACATTCATGCACACTGCAGCACTATTCAGAGTAGCTAAAAGGTGGCAACAACCCAGGAGTCCTCTGACAGATAAATGGGTAAACAAAATGTGGTATAAATATTAACCATGGAATATTATTCAGCTTAAAAAAGGAAAGAATTCCAGATGCATGGTACAACATAGGGGAATACTGAAGACATTATGCTACGTGAAATAAGCCAGATAGAAAGGGGCAAATACTGTATGGTTTCATTTACGTGAGATACCTAGAGTAGTCCCAGTTGTAGAGACAGGAAGTAGTCATACTTGTAGAGACAGAAAAATTAAACAGCTCAGCTCAGAATATTTTTATGGACATTTCTAGATACAAACATCAATACCAGGTAAAACTATAAAACAAAAAAACTAGCAAGAGTAGAATCAATATTCTTCACTGTGATATCGTAAATGACATGTGCTGAGGACCACTGTGTTGTAAATGCAAAACAGACTGACATATACTGATAACAGGTAACACTTCCTCTTGCTCACTGCTTACTATGTGCTAACCACTGTTCTAAATGCTATATATCCCTATCTATCCATCTACTTATCATCTATATCTTTATCTCTATTAAATCATGTATTCCTTACAACAACCCTCTCAGATATGTACCATTATTATTCCCATTTTGGAGATGGGAGAATCAAGGCACAGGGGAGTGGGATTTCCCAAGGTCACACAGCTGGTGAATGGTGGAGCTGGGATGCGAGTCCAACCTCTGGAGCCCACGCTCTTCACTATCAGGCTGTTTGTAGCTGCTCTCTGCACAAAATACAGAAATTCATGGACAATGGCCAGTGTTGGATACTTTACATGGTTTACATAATTTCATTTTGATAACCAGGCTATCTACTTGTTTTTTTTTTTTTTAAACAGCCAAGGAAACGCAAGTTCAGAAAGATTTAGTTTATATGAGAATTGAAGATAATAACAGATAGAGGTGGGAGTGAACCCATGTATCTGTCAGCAGAGTCTCCGGATCTGATGCAAAGAATAGCATGGTGGGAAGTTATGAGAAGGCTGTTAAAGCAAAATCAAGAAGGCTTTGCTTTGGGCAGGAAGCAGAAAGAACCACATGCCCTATTATAGGAGCAGGAGCACAGAGTGGCTTGGTATTTGGTGGATGAGAACTGCCAGGTTGAGGGGAGCAGACAGGTGATGAAAGGAAGCAGGCGGATGCCCCCAAGTTCTACTTCCTCTGAAATTCCAGAGTCTATATCTACCTGGCCCTCCATCACCTGGTTGTTCTAGATTTCTGTTCGACAACACACACAGGCAAGGGAGGTAGCACTTTTCAAACTGTGCATCACAGGTGAAACTCGCATAGAGGTCCTTCTTCTAAAACTGGACAGATCAGAGGGATCCACTATGTTCTTCATATTGAAAGGGCTAAAATCAGGCAAAAAGCTAAAAGTGAAAAGTTTAGGTCATTAGATTTTTTTCTTTTTTTGGTAGTGCTATTGCACTGTTATGTATAACAGAAGTCTTAGCTTTATAAACCTGGTGCACCTTTGTGAGATGAAACATCAAATAACCATGAGTGTAATTACTGCCGCTGTTAGCACCATTCATCGTCACTTACCTGCAGGCAAGGCACTGTGCATGGGCAACAGATCTCTGAAACCTGATAAGCATCTGCATCGGAATGTCTGCCCAAGAGCAAGGACCTGCATCAGGAGTGCCTGGCACACTTGTTAAATGATGAACCCTCTGGAACCCCAGCCTCGCCCTACTCAGTCTCAAGGGGACGGCCAGGGAATCAGCACTCTAAGCATCACTCCTGGTGATTCTTATTTTGACCTATGTTTCCTCATTTCATGCACAAGGTACTAAGAAGTAAAAGAACTGCCAAAGACAACATCACTAAATACAGGATATAAACTCAGCTGGACTTTAGACTCTATGCTCTAACTGCTCTATGGCTCCAGCTTCAGCAAGGACGCTTGTGACTAAAAAACAAGGCACAAAACAAGCAAGGTGGCCTGTAAAACCCATGAGATCTACCACCACCAGTCTGCATGACATCATACAATTTCCCAAACTATTATTCTCGGTGAGCACTGAGGAAAGTTTCTTATTTTAAATTAAAAAAAAAAAAAATTAACAATGTATTCTACTTTCCCTGCCCTCGTAACAATTCACTTTGTTTTCGCCAAGATGTAGGAATCTTCTAGAAATCTCAACACTTGATCACACGAAACTGCATGTATTCAAAGAGCAAGCAGATCCCTGCAGTAAAATCAGACCAAACGTAGGGAGCTTATCCCCAAGCGATGAGAGAAGCAAGAGCTGTAACTACAGCGATCTCTTACCACAAGACGTGGACTTCTTGTCCACCAGATTCACACGCCTGGTTTCAGTGCGAAGTTTCTCATCGGCATTCTCTACCAGGTTGGCAAGGTCATCAATTATCTCTATAAAGGAAAACAAAGATGCATGGTTAACACTCCAAAAATACCTTGGCTCACATCAGAGTCTCATAGCTGTGGTGGGCCTTCCTAGTAATAATTCTCTCAACTGCAGTGTGTGAGATGGTTTTAAAGAACTTACATTTCTTTGAAAACTGCAATTCTGATTCACTGATGGTTGGGGGGAGTTAGAGAGGGAAGGAGTAATAAAGAAAAAAAAAAAGTTCAACATAACTCTAGGAGACAGAGGAGAAATGTCAAAAGTTCAGGGGAAAGAAAGCATGACCCAACAAATTTATGCCCAGCCAAGTTGTCATCTGAGTATAAAGGTGACAGACAGACGGTATAGAGGACTTTGGGGACCACTGGGGTCCTTCTTAAGAAAGCTACTTGATGATGAACTCTAGCCAACCGAGAGATGAAAAAAAAATACACAACTCTGGGCTGGAGAAGCCAGAGGCCATGACATAAGAGATGATGGTAAAAACTGAATCAAATATGTGGAGCTGAGAATAAACAAATATATGGATCAGGTTACAGAGGAGTAGACAAATGTTATAAACAGTGACAATGGAATTAAAGGTGAAGATCAGGAAGCAGTTGGTAGGGGAGGAACACGGGGAGAAAGCTGAAAAGAAACTAAGGTGTTAATTTCTTCATCACTGACAGTAGAGTCATATCACGCTGCTGAAAAGTAAGACATACACTTACAGCCTTATAAAAATAACCAAGGTTTCAATGTTTTATGCTATTTTTCTGTTCACCTTAAATGGATCTTTTAGCAATTACTACCTCTTAGAAAGAATTCTTCATGTGAAGTTTATTTTTTTAAGCTTATCTTTTAAAAGTAAAATTAAGTACTTAACATTTAAATAGCACATTCAGTATAACCCTAATTAGGTAAAATTATTTCCATCCCTTTTATATGTACCAATCTTTAAAGATGTATCCAGACAGTGTTAACCTGATGTTAATAACGATTATTTCTCAGTGGTGGGGTTCTTGATGATCTTGCCTGTATTTTCTGAATTGCTTGAATTTCTTATGATGAGCTCTACATTCTATCTTTTTTTTTTTTTTTCCAATTTTGGTTCTCCTTCCCTCCTTCCCTCTTTATTTGTGTTGCGACATGATTTAGCAAATAAACAACAGATATCTGCATGTCTTTCTTTTACAGGAAGAGGATAATGGACACTAAATCTTAATCTCTGTAGCTCCTATCCCTAGGAGAGTGCCTAATACACAGCAAGATAGGATAAATACTAAAAGATAAAAGGAATGAATGATTGGAGTATAAATGATAAAAGCACTGAATAATTTCAAAGCACTGAATAAGTTGCTGCTTCTTAGAAAAGTGGATCTAAGCCAAATTTGTCAAATATCTGCCTAGTAAACACATCTGCCTAGTAAACCCGTCACTATTTTTTAACCATCCATTCACAACTATTTCCTTGTATTCAAGGATATATGCTTTCCCAGTTTTCTTTCAACTATCTATAAGCTCTGTCTAGAGTTTCCTCTTTCTCTCTCTTTTTTAAAATATGTGTTTATTTATTTTTGTCTGCACTGGGTCTTTGTTGCTGCATGTGGGCTTTCTCTAGTTGCAGTGATCAGGGGCTACTCTCTAGTTGTTACTCTCTAGGGATTCTCATTGTGGTGCCTTCTCTTGCTGTGGAGCACAGGCTCTAGGCACATGGGTGGGCTTCAGTAGTTGTGGCACACAGGCTTTAACTGCCCCAAGGTACGTGGAATCTTCCTGGACCTGGGATCAAACCTGCCCCTCACACTAGAGCAGGCGGACCACCAGAGTCCTCCTCCTCTTCCTCGTAAATGTTGGTGATCTCCAGAGTTATGTATATTTCTATTTTCATTTAAAACTATTTAAATTAAATAATTTAATTTTTAAAATATTTAAACTTTTTTAAAAAGAAAATTTCGGCTCTACACAGCTCTCCAAAAATCCTTGACTCACATAGCCAGTTGCTTACTTCTTATCTCCACCTTGAAATTCCTACAAATATCTGTCTCACAAGGTCTCCAAAACAAAACTCCTCATCTTCCCCCAAATCTGACTCCCCTATCTTCCCTGCCTCAATTAATCAATGGCACCATCATTCATTTGCTTGCCTAAGAAGGAAATCTTAGGAGTCACATGAACTTCTTCCTTCTCTTTCACTTGACATTCCATTTGTTAGCCTTTCTTGTTGATTCTACCTCCCCATTATCTTTCAATCCTACCATTTCTCTTAAACTGTTAGTAATACCTCACAAAAAGTTTCCAGTGTATCTAAAACTGTCCTAACTTACCTTCCTGTTTCTGTTCCTCAGTCCCTTCAATCCATTCTCCATACTCTAGTCAGGGACTTATTTTTTCATATTTCAATTAATTTAAATAGCCATACGTGACTAGTGATTATTATATTAACTCATTACTGACCAGGGGATTTTTTTAAGGAATTAATATCTGCGGCCAGCAATTTGTTATGTAAATGATACTGACACGTCAATAATGGTTGGGTAAAAAAAGATGTATTAATATGTCTCTCATCAATAATGTGTTAAACAACAGAGTTCTAAAGCAATAATTTAAAAAATAAAAATAAAACCAAACACATACCCACCACCATATAACCACCACCAAAAGGAATAGCTTAAAAAAATCAATAGAGGGAATAAAATTGAATACCAAATATGCATGATTTACCCAAAAGAAGGCAAGAAAGGAGATACAGAGAACAGATAGGACAAAAGGCCATAAGTACCTAGATGGCATGGCAAACTTAAACCCAATTGTATCAGTCATTACATTAAATATAAATGGACCAACTTCTCAACTGAAAGATAAAGAATGTCAGGCAAAAGTCAAAAATGATAAAAAACCCACACTACTCAACTATATGCCTTTACAATAACTTCAAATATAAAGCACAGAAAGTGTCTGTGTGAGAAAGCTGGCACAGCTGTATTAATATGGATCAGATCGATTTCAAGTCAAAGAGTATGATCAGAGATAAAAAGGAATCTTTCATCGGGATGAAAGAACACATGACAGAAGATGGAAAAAAAAAAAGATTTGAATGTTAAGGAAACCATTCCTAAATAACCTACGTAACAAAAAAAGGCAAAAATATCTTCTCTGGCAACTTATATTTAACATTTTATTATAAGTCCCACAGTATTTAGTAAGACATGGGGGAAAAAAGCAAAAATATTTATTTATTTATTGCTTGGAGGACCTTAGTTCCCTGACCAAGGATTGAACCTGAATCCCCTGTATTGGAAGCATGGAGTCTTAATCACGGTACCACCAGGGAAGTCCCTGCATGATATGTTTTTTTTTTTTTTTTTCTGCTTCCCATTATCCCCTTTATTGATGATATTGGAGATAATTTTGTATCAATCCAAAAGGACAGAAAGATAGTTTCAAAGTTGATAATCCATATTACTAGACAACTACAGTTCTTGAAAAACAGTGAGTTTGTTCAAGGCTAATCACGGCATAGCTCTGACCTATACTCAGTTCACTGAATCTCAAAAAATATGGAACGCTTCACGAATTTGCGTGTCATCCTTGCGCAGGGGCCATGCTAATCTTATCTATATCGTGCCAATTTTAGTATATGTGCTGCCGAAGCGAGCACAGCATGATATGCTTTAAAATCGCAACATGTAATATAGAATTCCGATTTAATAAGCTTATAGCACCATAAGAAAGTCAAGTGAAAATATTCCTTGTCAGACACTAAATATAATATGTCAGTTGTTATATGTTAACTGGGTTTCTGGACAGAGCTCTCATTAGATTTATAAATATTCATAACTTAGAGGTAAATAAAAAACTAGTAGAAGATTAACTAAACAAAAACAAGTAGTCAACACTGAATGGGTTAATGTTTTCATCTTAGACCAAACATCTTGGCTGGTAAACCTCATCTGATTATCAGTTTGTTTGCTTTCCAAAAAAAAAAAGAAAAGAAAACCCTTTATTTTTAACTGATAAAAATTATATAATAGCAAGTTTATAAATGAGAGATGGAAAAGTATAAGATTATCCAAACACCCCAGTAATCACTTCTATGGATTCCCTTCTAAGATTTGACATAAACATACATACTTTTATATAATTGCAATATATGAGCCTTCTGCCCCCTGTTAACATATCATTTGTATGCTTTCATGTTGTTACACAGTCTTCATGGTTATAATTTCTAATGGTTACAAAATATTCATTCCATTAAAATAAACATTCATTAAAAATAGCCTATTGTGGGATACTGAGAATGCTTCTGTATTTCTACATCATGAGTCAAAGAATTCTTTCCTCCATGATCATCTTCCTTCTTCTCTGTTGTTTCCTTAAGTTAATTAAGTGTGATCATGACTGCCCCATGGACTTTGAAACACACTGCCAAGTTAGTTTTTAAAAGGTCTGCACTGCCACTGTGGGTTGATTTAATTGAACTCACTCCTTAATATGACCTCAGAAGGAGATTTCCAAGGGCAAGGAGCCTGGGGGAATTCCCACCTTGCAGCCTGGTAGCTTCTAACGGGGGAATTTCCCCAACCACAGACTGTTACGAGCAAATTAAATACAGGTTTCAGAACACAGGTTAAGAAACAACCAGCTGACTCTTTCAGATTCCTGACAGTACGGCCTCCAAATGGCAACTGATATTTTGATTCCTGGTAATTATTTGCATTTGGTTTCAAGAAGGAACTTACGTTTCTATTGTGTATTAACTCGAGACACCAAGTGCCATTCCAACACAGAATGGGAAAAAATGGACAATAGGAAGTGTGATGCAAAACTGAATCAAAGAGCAGTAAGAAATATTATACAGTGCCAACATAGCTGAATCTAATTATATTTAATTTTTCTATAATCAGTTACAGTCTCAGTGAATTCCATTAGTGCAGGAAGTGTGTTGCATATTTTCAAATAAGTTTGGTACCTTTTGGTACTCATAGTGGATGCTGGCACTTGCAAAGTCATTATGTTATGCCTTTAGTTTATACCGCTAATGACATTTGAAGACAAGCATTAAAAAAACACAGTGAATAAAGAGCTTTTCTTGAGGGCATTAGTTTAACTCCCTTTATTCCTACCATGGAAAGTAAACATGGGTGGATGATAACATCTAATAGTACATGTTTCTGTACATTAGGAAACCCTAACCCCAGGAAAGGGGTTAGGGAAACAGAACAGAAGAAGAGATCAACCTGTGACTCAGCAAAGGAAAAGTAACACATGCGCCAGGGTGCCCTAGGGTGGGGAGTTACTGCCCACCCACGAGGAGCCTCTGGGGAAAATTCGGCCTTGGAGGCCTAGAGAAAGCTCCCTGGCTGCACCTGCTCGCATCTTAAGCAGGGACAGGTGGGCCAGGCTGGGCAGAAGGCACAGGCTCCCTTCCCTCTTCCTCCCCACCATCAACCCCATGACCTTTCAGTCTTCCTTCAACTGGGCTGTAACATGCGTGACAGAGGCCTATGCCAAGATTAGGACCTATCCCAACTTCTAACAAAAGACACTGAGCTGTGTGTGAAGACGAGCTAACGGCCAACAAGTGTAAATACAGGAGCATTCTCTCCCCTTCCCTCACCCCTTCTGCGCTAGAAAAGAGAATTCCTTCCAGAAAAAGAGAAATCAGTTTCTTGAGGTTTCTCTTTTTAAAAACAAGATTCAAAAAGACACCAAATCAATACAACACAACAGAGAGCCACAATGAGGAACTGACCTAAGTTACTAGAGACAGTGCTCCAGGTAGAGACACGCTTGTCAAATTAAAAACCACAGTGAAGCAGTTAGGCAGACTATAACCTAAATAAAAGATTTAGTTGGAAAACAAACTGGAATAATCTCCCAGGAGTCACAGGAAAAGGTTAAAGAGGGCAAAACATGGAAGAAAAAAAGAAGAGGGGCAAAGATACAGGAAAGGAAGAAACAATCAGTTCAGTTCAGTCGCTCAGTCGTGTCCGAATCTTTGCGACCCCATGAATTGCAGCACGCCAGAATACCCAAGTAAATAATAAATTTTCCTTTTAAACAAGAACCATAGTCTCATCATATAATAATCAAAATGTCCGAGATCAAATCCAAAATCACTCAGCCTGTGAAGTACCAGAAAATCTCAAGATACACGAGAAAAGACAGTCTGCAGATGCGATGCTGAGATAACACGGCCACTGGAATTATCTGACAAAAACTTTAAAGCAGTTACAATAAAAATGACCCAGTGAGTAAAGGTGAACACTCTTGAATCAAATGAAGATATGGTTTCGGGGAAAAAAAGATTTTTTTTAACTCCAGAAATCAGAGAATAGCCAAATGTGAACTGTGAAGCTGAAAAATACAAGAATCAAATTAAACAACTCATTGGAAGGGCTCAATGGTACTGTGGAATACTACAGAGGTTCATATGTATGATTCCATTTATCTGACAGTCTCCAAAAGATAAAATTATACTGATGGAGAACAGGGCAGCTGGTCATCACCAAGGGTGAGGGATGGGGGAGGGGACAAGCGGACGACGGAGCCGCTCTGTGTCCCCGTCTGTGGCAGCGCTTAGACTCATCTGTACATGTGTTAAAAGTACAGCACTACACAAGTATACATGGTTTTTCTGTAATGTTAACTGAAAAATTCAAATTAAACAAGACACAACGAACAAGAAGAGAAGTGTAGGTAAAGGAGGCATAATATTAGAGAACGTCAGTATTTAAAGAACAAGAGGAACAAAACCTAAAAGCAAAGGAGGAGGCAAGAACAAAAACAAAACGCCCAGAAGAGAACGCAGTCCCAGAAGGCAGTGCTTCAGGAAAGAAGGTGGCATCTACCATGTCTATGGGCTGGCACAGTCCACTGCTGTGGGCTGTGCTGAGAGGCACTTTGGGTTCGGGAGGGAAGGGAAGAAAGAGGGCAATTTGCCTGAGTTGCAGGACCGAGTGCAGCTCAAGTGCGGGCAAGAGAAGACAGCCAGAAGACACTAGTCTGTCACTGCGAGTTCCTATTATCTGAAACCAAAATGACAACTCCTAATATTTACTGAAAACTTGCCAGGTGCTGTAAGTCACTGTTTTCTCATTTTGAGTTGTATCTAGCTTGTTAGAAAATAAAAAAAATTATTCTATACCCCACAGTATTAATATGCTATTCTATTTAAATTATTTAACTGTAAACATCAATGATGGGATATATTCTTTATGTTTATAGCTCTTTATTCCACAGCTCCAAAAATATATATTCATATTAAAAATAGAAAACTAAAATTCTATTTTAACAACCATTAATTTCATGCTGATAGAGGAAGCTTGTTTTGTGAGTAGTAAATTACTGCTTGAAACGGCAAGATGATACAGACTAAAGCATAGGTCATTTGGGGTTGTCCTGCTGTTCTTTATTCCAGTGGTGGAGACATCCTTTAGACACAGCATGGTGACAGCCTTTCGCCTTTTCTTGGAAGGAAATACATCATTACATATTAAGTATACTGTCTTTTTCTCACTAGCCAAGGACTACAAAGACAATCACAAACAAATGTGAGCTAGAACTGCATGGCAAGACAATACAGCGGTCATCCTGATAATCCAGAAAATTCTTTTAATTTTTAAATATTATCAATAATAGAGAGACATGAAATTTTAAGTCACTAAAAAAAAAAACAAGCAAAAAACCCCCCACAGCATCTCCGAGAAGATGCTATCAGTCCTAATTTGAAGACACGATGCTAAAAGCATAACATCTTACCTTAAGTTAGGCATTAAACAACTCTATAATAGGGCTAAAAATATAGACCTCACCCATTTTCCTAGCCCTTCAAGAAAAAAAAGTACTTAAAAAAAAAGTTAAGCCATATCAGAATCTTTGCTATAGCAAATAAAATGACAATAAAAATACACTTCATATTATTTCAGAAAACTGGAATCCTGGTGACTACGTGGCTCAGCTCTGACTAAATGATTTCAAAATAATCAACACGTTTTTGTGCACCTCGAATAAAAAGGCTATAGACTGTATGAATCCAATTACATGATATCCTGGAAAACGTAAAACTATAAACAGAATACAATGATCAGTGTTGGCCGGGAGTTTGGGAGGAAGAGGAGAAGGATGAACAGGCAAAGCGTAGAAGATTTTTAGGGAGTACAAAATTCTGTATGATACTGTAATGATGGATATGTGACATTATGCATTTGTCGAGACCCACAGAACTTGACAGCACAAAGAGTGAACCTTAAGGACTTCCCTGGTGGTCCAGTGGCTCCTAATGCAGGGGGCTCGAGTTTGATATCTGGACAGGGAACTAGACCCCACATGCTGCAACTAAGAGCTCGCATGATGCAACTCAAAATAGATCTCACTTGCTGTAACTAAAGATGCCGCATGCCACAACTAAGATCTGGCATAGCCAAATAAATAAACAGTGAACCTTAATCAATGTAAGAAAAAAAAAAAAAAAAAGAATCATGTAAGAGGCTTTTCCAGGAAGGAAAGCAGACTGTGATATGAGCATCCAGCTGCACTGTAAATGTAGGAAGCAACATCCCTTACTTGTAATCTACCCAGTTCCAGAGACTTTTTCCTAACATTCAGAAAGGAAAAGGGGACAGCGGAGCAAAAGTTCCAAGACTGTTTTGTTTTGTTTTGCTTTGTTTGAAGATGAGATCATTCAAGTTTTTCCTATAAATGTCTTCTAAACTATTGTTAAGTAAATGTTTATTACTTAGTACAATGAATATATGAGTTCCTTGAGCCAAATTCATGATCCAGTTGAGTGTTTCTTTATGCTGTGTATATACCTTGTAGTAACTTATGGCTTCTTGCGTAGTTGGTGGAATTATTTAAATGCTATAAAACTATGTAATCTTATTTTGTAACTGTTATAAAAATGTACCGTTCTTACTTGTTGTGATGCTGTATGTTGGTCATAATCACGATCATCTAATGTCACAACTTTGGTCGAGAATATAACCTCCAACAGTGAGCCAAGGTCACTGCCAACATTTCCCCTCTTACAAGTGATTACAGAGAATCGTGGACATTTTTTACCTAGCTCCATTCTGTCACTTAAGCATCTAGACAGTCTCTCATGAAATATCTAGACCCAAACTATTGGACTTTTTCTTCCTTTGAGAAAGAGCCTCTATCTCAAATTCAGTAGGATCTGCCTGCCTGAGCAGTTACTTTTCCTCTTAGACTCAAAACTGCTAATAAGATCACAGCCTTGTGTTTCCATATCTGCCCCAGCTGCTGAATATTCAGAGCGTGTTGAAGTTCTTAGAACACAGTAAGAACAAAGCAGATAAGTCCAAAAAGAAAATGGGAGAGATGGAGAAAGTCTTAAACATCATTCCTTGGTTCTTGCTCTGAGAGCTCAACAAAAGAGACAAGCTTTTTATGAAATCCATAAAGTGGCATTACTTCTAAGTTAGGGCTTACATTCCCTGTTTCAGACTGATTTCCTATAAATGAAGAGTTCTAAAAATATTCATGATGAGAGTAATACAGTTTTAATGTACTGTAATCATTTATTATCTCATCCAATCCTCCTGACAATCCTGGAAGATAGATACAGGGAAACAGAGTATTTTATAGATGTTCAAACAGGCCCACACAGATTATGCAACTTGTCTAAGTTACCTTATGAATAAGCAGTAGGACATGGAGACGGATCTCTGCATTTCAACTCAAAAGCTTTGCTTGGTAGCTCATGCCTCCTATGTCTCAAATTTCAGGTCTATGTCTACCTCCAGACTAAACATAGTCTGCATTTTTCCCATTCCAGAGGAACATCACCTTGATTTCTCTGTATTTCCCTTTCTCATAGGAGCTATCTGATGAAGCCCAGAGAGCGGGTTAAGACATAAGAGTCTGAGAGATCTGGTGCCATGACACCTATCGGTCAGAAAACTGAAGTTAACCACAAACTCTTGTTTTAAAAGAAACAACTTGAAGAAACACATTTTCCCTTTAGAAGGGAACATTCCTCCTTTCCAAAAAAGTTACCTCCCTTTATTCCAACCAGTTTTCACACGCTGGATCTATCTGAAGCATGTGTCTCCATCCTTAAAGGGGGGTGTAAAGGTTCTAGGCAGGTATCTACAGACAGGTCACCTGGAGCCACAGTTCACCCATGTATCTTTGCTATCTGATTATATACGCATTTTAAATAAACTTTGTGTTTTATTGTATATGTATTTTTAAACTCTCCAAGTAGAGATAAGAAATCCAAGTGCAAAGTCCTTTATGAAGCACAGAACAACTAAAAATTGGTGGTGGGGGAGTCCCATCAATTATAGAACTGCTGAAAATTGAAAATGTCCCAATTTTATACAGTATGTTGATAGACTCCGCATTCTATTTTATTCTTGGAGCAAATGAAACAAGCACACACACCTCCTTAGAGAGTTAGAAGGCAATGCATCCACAAAACTATACCAAGGTAGAAGAGAAACTTCCAGAAAATAAGAAAGTGTTCAGAAATTAGGACAGCAATAACAGTTCTGATTCCTGTTACAGTAGCCGGGACAGACTAAGACAGCTACCGACAGAGTTTGTTCATATTGAAAGGAATTAATTTCACAATTCTGTCAGCAGTGGAGGTGAGGCGAAGATGAAAAAGCATCAATAAAGACAACTAAGTAAACCAAAAAAAAGAGGCAATTAGTGACTTTAGAGGAAAAGGATATAATCAAATAATGGCTAATTCTAGTTCCCACTGTGGCTCGGGCATGAACAACATTTACATAGTCACGATTCCATCAACACTGATTTAACGAAAATGTGTGAGCAACAGGGAAGAAGGGAAGTGTGTATGTATGGGGTTGCTGTGGGTTAAATTAACATCTTCCTTAGGAGGAAGTCTACAGAGGCTAAGATTGAAAACATAAAGAAACAGGAGTGAATCACTCTGAAATATAGATATTGTACTACAGAGATTGACACCCAAATCACTAAGACAATTAGAAGCACTGCCTCTGACTGATAGAACTTTGAGGCGAGGAGGGCTGATGGGGACAAGACTTGCTTCTTCTAAGCCTTCTAATTTTGATTTTTTTTTTAATTCTTATTTTTTAATCACAATATATTACTTTGGTAAAAATAAGTTAAGTCCAAAGAAGAACTTTAAATGAGTAACACTACAGGTGAATAAGACAAAATTTCAGAAGGTCTTGGAAACACTGCTTAGGCAAAGAAGAACCACTGGAGGGTTTTCGCAAGCAAGTGACATGATCAGAATTGTACTCTACAGGGAGATTTTTTGAGATCGAAAAAACAAAGGATGGACTGGCAGAAGGATAGTTTTAAGGTAAAAAAGAGAGTGAGAAAAAAACAAAGGATAGATTGACAGAGAGTTTTAAGGTAAAAAAAAAAGAGTGAGGAATTCCTAGTGGACACCATACTGAGCTGAGCAGACACCACACTGGGTGGGATGATCAGGAGAGTTATGTAGTGGCCATTACAAGGACGTCTCAGTCTTTTTCTATCTGGTAGTTCTGACTATAAATTAGCATTCAACAGAAGGAAGGGATGAACCAGTCCAGCAGATGTAAATATCGTAGTCTTTCCGAGAGTATCCTCTCATATGAGGAGAAAGAACCACCTTGGGTTATGAATTAGTCTTTCAGGAGATTTCACCCAGGGTGGATTTTAACCACGTCCCAATCAGACCACCCTTGAAAGCTGACCATCAAGGTCCTGGGCTTCAAGGCTTGAGGGGCCAAACCTTGAAAGTAACAATGCGTGGTTAAAAATCGCAAAGCCACACTTACTTATATACCCTTTCACACACCAGGGTTCTGGCCTCTGTGTTTAGGAACAGAAACTAAAGAACAGTAGGTCAACTTTTCCCCCGCTTCTTTATAACATGACTGCAAAGAGATGGACCAGAGAAAACCAGGCAGACAATGTTTCTGGACTCCAGGAAGATTCACGACAGAAGAACCAAAGCTATTATCTCCTGCGATGAATCAATCAGAAATGATTGTTTTTATTTCCCAAAACAGTCTTTGGGTGGTGGAGGGAGGGGCCCCCTAGGAAGGTTCAGGTGACTGAGGGCTTCCGAGAAATAAGGAAGAATATGCCAAGAAGAAGAGCAAGTCATACCTATGCAACACGCCACCAATTAGAAATCAAAGTCAAGTCTAGGTAACAAACCCCCAGTGTACACCCCACTACTGCTTAGAACCTGGCTACACCAAGTGTGCCCCTCAGGCTGGCAGCCAGAGCAGCGTTTCCTGGGAACTTAACAGACCTGCAGAAGCTCGGGTCCAACCTCACAACTAATGAATCCAAATCTGCATTTTAACAAGACCCTCAGGTGATCACTTACGCCTATTTCAAGCCTGGGAAGCAATGAGGAAGACTGAGGGAGGAGTCCTTCTGGTTTTATGTTCCCCATGGTTCCTCAGCTGGTGCTAGACACATGGAAACTGAATAATCATCCAGGTGTCTAAACCTGCCCAGGCAGCTTGGAGACAATGTGTTCAGAGTGAAAGTGGTAAAGAGGACCCAGCAATTAGGTCTCTTCTAGAAAATGCACCAATTCCAGGCCACTCAATTATTTCTCAAGCGCTGGATTTGAGAGCAAAAAAAAAAAAATCCACAAGCATGAACCACAGATTTCCCTTTATAGCTGCCTCTTTTATTTAAACAAAAAATGCTAAACATTAATTTTAGTTGTACTTAATTGAATAATTTCTCGGGGGAATAGTTCAGGGAGAGTTTAAAACTGCCTGCTTCCAAAAGCCATTACAAATTGGCATATACTTTAATGTCACCCTGCCAACCCAAACAGCGCACTTCAATGCCCTTGGGGCCGCCCTCGCTCCAGATGTGTTCGGAACTCCTAAGTAATAGAATGCAGGCAAAAGCCATATTTACACGGAGCAGTATTTTGAATATCCTTTTCCAATTATCTGGAATGAGATAATAGATCCCTAATTGGAAGCACTGAGGGAAGGAAAACCAGGTCCGTGGTTTTTCTCTGGCAAATGCTTTTTATTAGGAAAAACTAAGAAGAGTTTTACAAGAGTCAAAGAGAATCCCCTTTGCCACATTTAATCGGAACAGCTAGGAAACAAGAAACTGTCCCATGATTGCCCTTAATTAACTGGCTGATTTTTAAAAGACTGATCTTGTCTTTTCCTGTGAAATGTAGTAGACCCAGAAGGATTGGGGTTGGGAGAGGGAGTGAAAGAAATCCAGAAAACACTTGGGCAAGAGAACAGACCCAAGCGGTTGGTGCGAAGGTGCTGCTCCCCGCCACCCCCCCCCTCAGCCCCATCCCACCCAAATACCCTCAGTTCTATTTCACATTTGCAGGACAGGCATAGACTCTCAACTTCCCTTGTATTTCTGACTAATAATGGTCATAACAATGCTGACAAATAGGCCATCATTGTTTATTCCAGATTTGTAAATGCCCACTCCAAATCAGATTTATTGATAAGGAATCACGTTTTTATTCTCCAATGTAAAGCAGGTACCAATCAAAATGAAGTACTGTATCAACAGTTTACACTGCTTGTTAAAGTGCAACTTTCCACCCTTGTGTTCTTGTTTAGTCACTAAGTTGTGTCGACTCTTTTGTGACCCCATGGACTGTAGCCCACCAGGCTCCCCTGTCCATGGGATTTCCCAGGCAAGGAGACTGTGGCAGTTGCCATTTCCTTCTCCAGGGGATCTTCCCAACCTAGGGACTGAACCCACATCTCCTGCATTGGTAGGCAAATTCTTTACCACTGAGCACTGGTGATGTAATACAGGTACATTTAGAATTCAGGTGGAAGTCAAGTAAGTATTTTTGTACAGGTCGGCTTACTGTCCAACTCCAGGGGCGCTCTGGCCCCCTTACATCATAAAACGCTGTTCCATGCCATGTGATTGAGGCGTGCTCAGTTACTGAAGTTGTCTGTTATCACAGATGTCACAGAGAAGCCGTCTGAAAACTGCATAGACGCAGCTGTTTCTGGTTGTTAGCGAGATGCACTTGGAAACCCTGTTCCCTAAAATGTTCAGAATTGGAAAAGGTTTTCTAAATATAAATTAATTACCAAATTGCATGTGTTGACAAGCAGACACTCTCATGTTTATGCTTCAACTTGATAAGGCAAACTGAAACATATTACCCGGAAACCTTGTAAAGAAACAAAGCCCATGTATGGTATTTACTTCATTTACATTCTCTCCTACAATGTTCAAATACATTTTTATCGTGAAAGGCCACATACAAAGAGAAAAAAGCCATTGACTTACATAGACAGTTTAACAAACAGCTACAAAACAAAACATGTACCACCTTCCCACATTCACATAATACGATATAGCCATCAACCTTGGAAAAAGGCAAAGTCTCTCATTCAACCAGGCAACTGACAAACTATATGCCAGGCACTGTGTGATGTGTACATGTAAACATTTTAGCTAGTATTACTTGCTAGCAGATTTCTTCGACTAACTTGCACAAAGTCCTTACGTGTTACCTACCCCAAGTTTCAAAGAAAATAAATATATAACTTTATCATGTGGACAAGGGGTATTTTCCCCCAATAAATCTACACTAGAGGTCTGTGCTCTTGGTAAGCTTGACAATATATCACTTCTGAAAGGACCACGAGAAAGGGCTTGGTGGTCAGTAACACCCAGATGTGAACTTTTCTCTCTGACCTACTCAAGCCGTGAATGATGGGCCCAGCGCCCCTCCGATTCACCCCTCAAGTCAGGCCTGTTCCTCCAGAACAAAGGCCTCCCCACTTGGGAACCACTTAGAACTTTCCCAAGCACCTTGCAAAGGGTCTTATTTTTCATACTGTGTCTAGATCTGAAAAAAAGCATTTGTTCCGGTAGAAAGACACTGAAATCCCTGGTTGCAAGACGAATGTTCTCTTAACCCTAAGAAAGGCTTAATCCCTGGCTTTGCTTTAAGAGAAATAGTTCTATTTTATTAATCACAAAGGTCTCAAGTTAACTTGTTTTGTGCAGTTCTCAGAAGCGGTTCAGCTGTTTCCAAATTGCACACCAGAAAATTCCTACGTTACACGGTCCCGGATAATCTATGTTTAAACAATATACATAACCACATCGCCTTCACCCTGAGTTCCATTTCTGTTGGAAAAGAGGGAGAAATTTAAGCCAGGATTGTAACTGAAGCCAATAATCTATAAACTGGGGCTCACAAGATGATTCATTAGAATGCAGAAAGGAAAAACTGAAACTTCTACCAGTAAGGTGGATTTAATCTCTACCTTTCCTAGTTTCTAACTCCGTTCCTTTTTATGGCTGAGTAGTACTCCACTGTACACACTGTAATCTGTTTCTCTAACTAGAGCTGCTGGTGCACTACAACTGCAGAGGCAAGTAGTTAATCAGCTTGTTAATGGTCACTGCAGTGCTGTACGGAACAGAAAAATGCTGGAAACAAAATGTCTATCATTTGAGGACTGGTGTGATCATGGTGAACCCATATTATGTTATACTACACACCTCCTCAGAAGAATCAGAAAAATGTGTACATGCTGATAGGATAAGACCTCTGGGTTTGATTAGATTAAAAAGCAAAGAATTATAGTATGTTGAGCACATATCACCCACCCCCCGCCTCCTATTTTTCAGTTTAAATGCATTTTATTTTTAGGCAACCTACATGACATGTTCCCCGCCCCCCACCAAAAAAAAACAATACCTCTGGCTCCAGGGGAGAAGGAGAGGGTGGGACAAATTGAGAGAGTAGCAGTGAAACATACGTTACCACAGGTAAAACAGATAGCCAGTGGGAATTTGCTGTATGACACACACACACACACACACACACACATACCCTTATTTATAGGTTATATATGTATAAATATATATATGTATATATCTTTGTATAAAACTTCTGAGAATCACAGGAAACTCTCAGTGAACATAGTACACCTTTCTGCACTGTGTGAAATTTCCAACCTTTTACTTACATTTATCATCATTGTCAAAAGATGTTAACTAAATGAGGACACTAAGGTCCATTTATTTATATCATTTTTATTCTTTATAAATCAGTATGTACACGTAATAATGAAAGAGCAATCAAATGAATATGATGCTTTTAAACAGGAAATTTAAAAAATATCAAAACAAAAGACTACTTTAAAACCTGACAAGCTATTTTTTTTTTAAATGAGATGTCACTTTTTTCTTCGCTTGCAAGTCAGTGACCCTCCAAAGAAAAAAGAAAAAACTCTTACCAGAGGTTGGGTTTTTATATCCCAGGATGCTAGATGCTGCAAGAGATGATCTTTGCAGGTGCCATCTGTGTCAGTCACGGATGAGTTTTGATCCAAGTTTTCCACTGATTGTTATTGAAAAGCATATCGTATATGTCGGACACAGGACCACTGCAAATCATCTACGGCCACCGAGCTCGGGACCATGGTGACCCGGGCTTCTGCACACAGCTCAGCCCTGACAGGTGGGCTGGCAGGGTTTATCTCTGAACACTGACGGGCCCTAAACGTTTTCCAGATGTGCTGACCTCATAAAACCGCCACCTACCACAGCTGTGAAAGAAGTGCTCCAAGCCTGTACTCTTCCCATCCCTACAGCCATGTCTCCTGGGCTCCCGGGCTGGGTAGCCCTCTACTTGCTGAAGATAACTGGGTGCCAGGCCTGAGCCTAGACAAGAGAACAATGAGCAGAAGAGCTCAGCAGCGGGGCATTTTTGCACCTGCCATGTCCTGGCTGCTTGTGCCCTGGTGCTGGGAGCCTGCCCCATGCTTATTCTGGGGGATTTTAGCTTGTGCTTTGTTCTGAATCTCTGCAAGATGGGAGCTGTGCTTGGTTTCCCAGCCAATCTGCTCCCCTTGGTCAGGTCCTCATAACTTGCTGCTGAATCTCCCTGCCAACTATTAACCTACTACAGATGCCAACACTGCACACGGAGACCAACACTGCACTCCCCCTGCCTCCCAGGATCTCTGTGCCTGGTGCCTCCTATTAGAGGCCTTGATCCGAGTGGCCACCCTTCTCTTGGCTCACAGCTAGAAGCTCCTTTCCCCTCTCACAGTGAAATTCCTTCTCCCTCTGGGTCAGGCCTGGCTGATCATGGATCAAGTCCTAACACTAGTACCAGCTTGCTCACAGAAGCATTCTGGACAGCTCACTAGGGCGCCACAGATACTTGTGGTGTATCTTCTACAAAGTTACAAAAAATTAGGAACCAACTCCACCTGGATAACAGTATCTTTCTATTTGCTGAGTCTGCACAAGGCACTTTGTATCTCTTTCTAAAGATGCAGAGATGTGCTAGTCCTCTTCCCTTAAGAAGGTGAGGAGATTCAGCAGAGAAACAGATTCAGAAACAACTGTAAATGACCCAACACAAAGCACACTCTAGGACAGGAGAGAGGGACAAAGCGCCATGGGGTGTAAAGGATGAAGATCATCTCAGGGCGGAAAGCGCAGGAAGGGGTCCATGGATGAGGCAGCATCTGGGCTTGATATTGATGGATGAACCGGATTTCTATGGGGCGGGATGGAGGCCATCATTTCTGACGAAGAAACTCTGAAAACTAGACTAGGAGAAAGTCTATTTTTCAAATCCCATGTATAAGTAATGAGCAAATCTGGCCTCTTGTCAATATGTTCTTTCTAATCAGCCAGCTTTCTGTCTGAAATGCTCTATCATCCCAAGTCATGCAGAGGAAAACAATACCTCTTAGGGAGTTGGCATTCAACCTTTTACGAAATCTCCAAACTTAATTTATCACACACTCCCCTGTCTGGGTTCTTTCTTTTCAATAGCCTAATTAACCATATTTCATAGATGCATTGTATTTTTAAATTATGAACACTATTAATATCTGTATGATAAATGCCTTGATTCCTCCACCTGTCATGAAAACAAAGATGTGCACCTGAAATGGGGCGGGGAGGGGAGGGGACTCTACACTTAATAACTGCATTCAATAATGGTAATAGCTGCCAGCTAAACATTACCACCTAAAGGTTTTCACAGCGAAAAGTAAACCATTTTTCAAAACGTCATTACCATCCATTATGATCAAACTTTTAAATTTATTAAGCTGTTACCTTCGGTAATACTTGCAAAAATAATTGCAGTGCAGGATTTCATTGTTCCTTCTGGTTAAGTGACAGGTAAATGGTACAGCTCCGCGAGCTCTACTAAGCCCGGAAGCCTCCCTGAGATGGTGTGCTGATGCCGTCAACCCAGATCCCCAGCATCACCTGGTGATGGAGGTCGGCCCCTGCAGGAAGGCTCATACACACCCCCAAGGGCCTGCACATCTCTGGATAAGTCAGTCTCAATCTCTGCCCCTCCCTCTTGGGCTTTCCTTGTGGCTCAGCTGATAAAGAATCTGCCTACAATATGGGAGACCTGGGTTCTATCCCTGGGTTGGGAATATCCCCTGGAGAAGGGACAGGAAGGTGCATGCATGCATGCACACACACACACAGTGCGTGCGCACCCCCCCCCCCCCCCCGAAATACAGCTTCAAGGTCTCAGGCTTCATCCTGTAATACTTGTTACCACTCTCAAGCAGGATCAGGCAGCCACTGAAATCCACCCTGAGCAGAACACAGACAAGCTGTCATTTAAGTTGATAAAATGCCAGAAGCGCCCTATATTCTGAATTTTGACATTCCAAAAGATTTCTCCTATGCTAGTAAAGAACTGGGGAGGAAAATATCTATTCTCTGAAGATTTTCAGAGGTTGTGACCTGAGAAAACAAAATAATTCAATGTAAGTGATGTCTTGATGTGAGGAGCTGGGAAGGTAGTCTGAAATTCCTATTTTATCACTAATTGCCTTCTAATGTCTGTGACATTCACAACTCCCTTCAGCTTCCCTAAGTTCCAATGTCCTGTTTTCTCCCTCTCACTGGTGGTGGAAGGTGAGGGTTGTTTTCTGTAGGCTTGCAGGCATTCACCAACTTGCAGAGAATGAATTCCCAAAGTGTATTAGCAGACTGGTTGCACAGAAGTCAAGGACGCCCACAGAGATAATGCAGCTAAGGCAGACTCATTCCCAGGCAGCCCACAGACAAACATTCACCACATCTCAAGAGGAACAGTACTAATCCCGCCATACTTGATCGCCAGGTACAATGGTCTCGACCTGTGTCTACGTGAAATGCCAGGAACACACCTTCCCAGTGTGGCAGCAGTGGTCACCTGGTATAAGACTCGCCCACCGAAGAAGCAGGACAAAGTCCGCGTGGGTGTTTCTGCTATAATGTGATAGGCACGTTCCTGAAAAACCTCACATCCTACAAAATCACCCTCTAAAAATAACAGGGTTGGGACTTCCCTGGTGGTCCAGTGCTTCCCCAGTGGTCCAGTGCAATGCAGGGGACTCGGGTTCAATCCCTGGTCAGGGAACTAAGATCCTGCATGCCTCGGAACAACTGGGTCTGCATGCTGCAACTACTGAGCCCGTGTGCCACAACTAGAGAGTCCATGTGCTACAACAAGAGACCCTGCTGGATGCAACTAACACCCAGCACAGCCAAATAAATAAATATTTACTTGTAAGCTCTTTGGCAAGGAAAACAAACACCATATGTAGAAATCTGAGAAATAAAAAATGTTGGGAAAGGAATGGAAAATTAAAAAATTAATAATAATAACAGGATAGATGGTGGGAAACACCATTGGGGCAGACCCTCTGAAACCTATGTCACTTTGTAACCAGGGCACAACCAAGAAGGAGAATGAACGCCTGGAGAGAAGAGCTGGCCAGCCCAGGGGAGCAGCTTGGCCACGTCTGCGGCTGCCTCAGGGGATGTTAAACCCATGCAGGACAACAGAGTGCCGAGGCTGGCTTGAGGACACAGTAAAGGCTGGAGCCAAGGGGCACCCCTGCCAGGAGCCCAGAGCCTTCAAGGCTAGGGGGGTGCCCTTCCTAAGGGAGGGGGTCCTGAGTGCAGATGCTCATTATTTTCTGAAAATTGACTTGAGAGGCGCCTGCAGCCTGTGAGGGCTCTTTCCCTTCTGGTTGAAGGCTGTGATTCTACTACTGCAATTCCTGCTCCTCCGGCCAAAGAAAAACTGCCTCTGAACCAATCCGTCCTCCAGGGTAGATTGACCTCGCTCCTCCCCTCTTCAACTGAGCAAACCTGTGTTATGGATCCATGTGCTGGAGCAGAGCAACTATACCCCTAGGGCCAGGGATGCACCGATCCCCGGAGCGCTCCCCCTGGTTGGGGAAGGACCTTTCTTAGGTTGGCCATTCCTGGAACCCTCTGCATAGGAGAAGAGGGTGAAGCCGTTCCTTGAGAGGTAAATTCCCTCTACGTTCATGCCAATTCAGGGAATGCTTCTGCCTTCTACTTGGTCATCAGAAGTGAGTCTTCATCTCAAAGCATGTGAATGAATCCCTGGGTAGATGGGCCTGATTTCCAGACCAGCCTGTCCTATCGAAATATAAGCCCCAAAGGCAATTCTCATTAAAAAAAAAAAAAGAGGCAGCCACATTAAAAAAGTAAAAAGAAGCAAATATACTTAATAGTATATTTTATATAGCCTAATATGTAAAAAAAATTGTAGTTTCAATGTAATCAATGTAAAAACTATTCACAAGATACTGTGCCTTTTTTTCTTTGTATCTAAGCTTCAAAATTCAGTGTTATTTTTGCTCACATAGCACATTTCAGTTAAGACTAATCACATACAAAGTGATCAATGGCCACGTGTGGCCAGTGGCCACTGCATTAGACATCACAGTTCTAACTGTATGCTCTGTTGACAGTAAAGTGTCATATTTCTAAAGATACAGGAAAAAACAAAGAAAAATTAATAAACAAAAATATTTTAAAAAGAACACACCTCTAAAGATAGATAATTAAGAGAATATACAACCCATTGAGACACAAAAGTGTTTTCCAAGTTCATATTCTTTTTTTTTTTTCGGCTGTGCCAAGAGGCTTGCGGGATCTTACTTCCCCAACAAGGGGCTGAACCCTGAAGTAGAAGTGTGGAGTCTTAACCACTGGACCGCCAGGGAATTCCCTCTAGTTCACACTCTTATATCCCATGAAAAGTACTTTTCATTTGTGAGTTTCAACATACCAGTCCTTATTTACCTCAAATATTCAGTTAACCAAAACATTCTACTCTTGATACACAGGCTGTTGTTTTTTAACAGCCCCACTGAGATATAATTTATAAACTGTAACTTCATCTTTTTAAAAGGTACAATTCAGTGGGTTTTGGTATATCCCACTGTTCATTTTCTTAAACTGGCAAAACATGTATAACATAAAATTTGCCACATTTAACCATTTTTAGGGGTACAATTTGGTGGCAATGATTATATTTCACAATGTGAGAAAACTCTCACCACTATCTACCTCTAAAACTTTTTCATCACCTCAAACAGAAACTCTAACTATGCAACACCTTGAAGGCAGCCTTCCTCTCAATTTTACTGAGAAAACTGTTAAGGCCGAGTTAAGATTAAACAGGTGAACAGCAATACTAATGCCAAACACGCTGGCATGACCACCACAGTGTTAGAACGAGGAGCGCTGCAGGAATCTCCCAGCATCCTCCCTGCCTTCCCCTTTCTGAAGCTGCAAAGTTCCTAAGCTAACACTGAGTTTCCCCAAGAGTTCTGTAAGGTTGTGAGCACCTCAGCACACAGCCTGCCCCTCGACTCAGTCGCCTGGTTTTCTAACAATAACATCAAACATATTAAAGGTGCCATGGCTGTAATGGATGAGAGGCATACAACCTCATCCTAATTTTAAGTTAAAAACGAAGCTTTGAAGAAACAAAATTCAAATTTTAATGCTTTTCTTGAACATCTGCTGCAAGCAAGGAAACATTCATTGCTTTACAGATCACTTTATTCACCAAATTTTTTTTTTAAAGTTCAAGGAAAAATAAGGAAGTTCCAATTGATTTTTATAAGTTTTATGATGGCAAAACGAGATGTGGAGAAAACATGTCAGAGTACTGAACAGAGGTAATTAATTCCAGTATAACCTCCTCACACAAGGCCAGCGCTTGCAAGCAGATGTGTTGGCTAAATATTTCAGGTCAATCTGAGCACATTATTGAGAGTAACCTTCCGTTCCTCAGAAGAGTCTGGCACGCAGCTTGCAATCTACGGCAAATAGCTCAGACACGTGGAAAACTGGAATTTAACATCTCCTGATTTCCATTCTCCATTTATTTCCAAACCTTTGCGTCAAAATGGCAGGGGCAGGATAAGGGGGTAATGCCCCCACAGTCACACCTACACCATGGTTAGTATTAGCCACTAAAATATAAAATGAGGAAGCAATTTTAAACCCAGTTACCACAAATGTGTTTTGGGAACTTTCACCTTGTTTCTCATAAACTAGAAAGTGTACTTCATGTTCCTTTTGATTTCTAATGACCGATGCATTTAAACTATTAACATTTCATTTCCAACACGTGTCTGATTCAGAGCGAGCAGCTGGACTATTTATTTTGCTAGCTGGTGATAGAATTAAATACAGAGTCTTTGAAAACATTTACAAGCTTTCCCTTTAACCTTCTGTGTACTTTCCAAATGAGACTACTTTGATTTTTATTAGCTAAAAGTTTACATACTGCAATACTAACACTGTTACCTTCAGAATAAATTGTTTATAGCTCAGGTGCGGTTTTAAACATTTGCCTCCCTGGAATACTCTTGAGAGGGAGGAGAAACATGGAACTGGTTCACTCTGGATCAACAATTTTACTTTGGGAGTCAAACAATATTCGGGCCACACAGATATGGATGCAGTCAGGGAAACCACTTGTAAAAAAAAAAAAAGAGAGTGCTAGTCCTTTACAAAACCACCGGCTTCCTTCACAAGCTCCCAGGGCTTTATAATCACAGAGCCACTATCCTCGTGGGGGGTCTCAGAACGTGCTCCTGAGGTTTTTCTCTTGACATTAACATTTTGACGCTGGAAAATAAGGCATAAGTTTGGACCCGGGACTAATCTGGGTTCAAGGCATGACTCCTTTGCATATTAGCTACACAGTTTTGGGGGTTTTGTTGTTGTTGTTTTTGCTTTTAACCTTATGAAAGACTTATTTAGAATACGCAAATATACATTTAGAATACCCAACTCAATAAGAAGGCAAACAATTCAACTGAAAACTAGCAGAAAACTTGACAGCCACTTCACAGAAGATATGCGAATAGCCAAAAAAAAGAAAAATCACACAAAAGATGTCTTTTGTGTCATGGGGGAAATGCAAATGAAAGCCACAATGAGATACCACCAGACACCCACCAGAATGGCTAAAACTACAGATACTGAGTGTTGGCAAGGATTTGAGGCAGCTGGAATTGTTGTACAAGCCTGGTGGGAATGAAGTGGTACAACCACTGTTAGCTACACAGTCTCAACCAAATCATTTAACCAGAGGCTTCATCTCTGCAAATGAAGGGGAAAACCCAAGACAGTGACTACTTGGGGTTTCCCTGGTGGTCAAGCAGCTGAGACTCTGCACTTCCAATGCAGGGCCCCGGTTCCATCCCTGGTCAAGGAACTAGATCCCACATGCTGCATCTAGAGATGCTGCAGCTAAAAGATCTGGCATACTGCAACGAGGACTGAAGATCCTGCGTGCTGCAACTAAGACCTGGCACAACTAGCTAGCTGAATGAATGAATGGATATTTTAAAAATAAAATGGGGGGAAATCCAAAATGGTGAATACTTTAGTCAGTACTAAAGTACTGTCATTGGCCCCAGATGACTGGCCCCAGAGTCATTGCTGGGGCCCAAAGAAAGCTCCCAATGGGGCCGAGTTTTATGAAGAAGATGATGTCTGTACTAGGACCGTGTCCTTTAGCTAAGAAAGGCAGGAACCACACCATGGGCAGAGGGAACAACGTGTGAGAGGGCGGAGGTGTGAAGTGGACTGCTGCGGCCACTGTGGGTGTCCACAGGTGAGGCTGCCCGGGGCATGGGATGGGCTGTAGTGTGCCAGCCTCTCAAAGTGGCTATTTTATCCTAAATGTGACATGGAACCACTAGAGATTTTTTAGCAGGAAAATAACATGCTTACATTTGCTTTTAAGAAGCTAATTTGGCAGCAGGGGGAAGGTGGACTGGAACACAGAAAGACTGAGGGGGAGGAAAACCTGCTGGGCTGCCCTTGTCTTCTCAAAAGGGAGAAGATGAGCCTCAGAGGAAAGCAGAGACGGTAGAGGTGGGAAGAAAAGGTATTAGGGCCAGTTTCAGACGAGAAACTGACTGAATTTAGTGACTGGCTGCAGATGTCTAACCCTGAAGATACGCTGGATGGTGACACCAATAACCAAGACAGAACGGAAGGAATGTAAGAGGTTTGTAGGGGAGGAAAATGGATTGTGCTGCAGACATACTGCATTAGAAGCACCTTCTCTGGTGAAGACTCTGGGTGAAGTTGGAAATGTGGGTCTAGGATTGCAGGGAAAGAGAGACTGAAACGAGCTTGGCGCCTTTGCAAGGCAGAAGGTACAAGAGTGGATGAGGGTATAGATTTAACCAATCAGAATAAGAGAAGAGCTCAAGGAGAGCATGCAGAGTAAGAGAGAACCAAAGACAGGGCACTGAAGGGGCCAGGACTCAAGTGATGGTTATCTTTAAGAACAAGTATGTTCTTAATTATATGCTCCCTTCTATCCTTATTTGCTGGCATTGTGAGAACATACTGTCTCCCCAAGTTGATTAAGAACATAATGCTTCCTGCTCACTGCCTAAGGAGCACCCAAGAACAGCAACAGGTATGTAAAAGACACTTATGGAAATAGAATAAACTTACAAACAGATGAAGAAAATTAAGGCTTGGATTAAAAAGGGACTTAAATACTGACCTAAGGAATTGTAATGTCATCCATCAGACAGTAAGAATATGAAGTTTTCTGAGTATTGAAGTCATGCAACAAAAACAGTGTTTTTAAAAGATTTACGAGGCAATGGTACACGGAGTGGAGGAAAAATAGAGATTCTACAGCAATGGAACTCATGAGGAATTAACTGTGGGAACTGAGCCACTGGTCCTGGGAGAACACCAGAGCCAAATGGGATTATCATCCATCCAGTTAACTGCATGGAACGACATGCATGGGTCCCAAAATGTGTCTCTTAAAACGTATCCGCCTCTGACTTGCCAAAAAAGAGACAGCCACAATAAACCCAAGGACTGCATGAAAGGTGAACAAGAACAGAAGACAAGGCCAAGATAAGTGGTTGTAAAAGAGGACCTGGCACACACATGTATAACAAGAAGAGGGAGTCGGCATTGAAAATGATTATGATTTTGAAAAATATCCACACACACACAGATACACACATACACACATCTGTTGAGGGTAAGATCATCAACCTGCTTAGGCCAGAATCTAGACTCTTTGTGCTACGCAGGTTTTAACTGTCAGGATAACAACTATGATGGCGATGTACACAATACGGTGGATGAGGAAGAACTGTCCGAAAAGTCTGAGAGCTGAAAGATGTTTGGCCTGTGTCACCGTGGTCGAGCTCTGGGATGTGAGGGTATATACGGGTGGATTTGCAAAAGAAAAAGCCAGCATTATATGGACGCTGCGTCCCCCCACCAGCTGTTCCTCCCCCAGGTTAGCAGAAATGAAACGCACTCTCTGGGCAAGATACTGATCCACATTTTTCAAGGGCTGACTCCTGGTTTGGATATAGAGCTGAGGTCAGAATTCTTGGGTCCTCTTCCAACCAAACCGATTTTAGGACAGGCGAGCAAACACAGAACGCTCCTCTGTGCAATAAATATGAAAATACTTAACCTCCCAGGGGTATTAGGCAGCATAAATCATGTCTGTAAAGGCCCGTGAAAAGTGTTCGAGGTTGAAGAATACAATGAGGCCACTACGACGGCCCTGCACTGAATTTTGTGCAGATAGCTGTACTATTAACCTAATGAGTTTTATGGTTTTGAAGGTATTCCTCAACAGCTACATATCAGGTTGCTTAAGGACTCCATGACTCACTCATCGGTCTAAATGCGCTACAGACGCCAACATTGATCGGCTGGCTCAAAATGGCTAGTTTCCTTATTTTTTTTTAAAGTACTACTTTAGAGGAGCCATTAACAAGAGGATTCACTCGTCAGGGCCTCAAATGACTTGCAGCTGGGAGATTCAACTGCAAGCCTGGATTCATGCATAAAGTATTCAGGATTGCAAGGAAGGGGTGTGGGGAGAAAGGGGCCCTCGGGGAGAGTAACAGGGCGGGGATTACCCTTTAATTGCTTCATTAGCGAACGAATAAAACTGTATGAGTCTGACAACTCGGCCTTTTCAGCACACATCAGGGCTGGCTTGTAAATATTAAGTACAAGTTATAAAAATCACAGCTCAACAACTACTCTCCATGAGTTTACATGAGACCTCGATAGTTGGTTACACAGGTAAAGTAGCTCTTGTCCTTAAGAAAGATTAAGCCAATTAATGCCATGCCTGTTAGACCTTGGCCTTGTATCGAGGAGAAATCCGTTCTGGTTTCCTGATTTCATATTCTCTCTAAACCTTTTCGTTGTCAATCAAAGAAACTCAGCTACAAGAGCTCTGAGTTACCACTTTGGGGAAAGTGCAGCCACTTGCCCAGTCTAGGAATTTTCTCTCTATTATGTCCCAGCTCTCTTTTCACCTGCAACCACTGCAGTGATTCTGATTCCCTTATGTCATCAGAAAGTGCTTCCTAACGTATAAACCAAAGCTGGTGCCCTCGGGTCCTGGCTCTGGCTTCTGGAGTAGACTAAAAACAAGTCTGCTTCTATTTTTTAAAGTTGACATTGCCTCCTTTACAATTCACTTCTTCCACCCTTAAATACCTGGGCCCTTGCACATCAAAGTGTGATCCAGGAACAGATAGTTTTGGCATCTCTGGAAGCTTGTCAGAGATGCAGTTTCTCAGGCCCCACCCCAGACCCCCAGACTGGGAATCTGAATTTTAACAGGATTCCCAGGTAATTCACATGCATGTTCAGGTTGAGGACCCCCTTCCTAGCCCAGGGGTTGGTCAACATTATCTGCAATGGGGCAGATGGTAAATAATTTAGGCTCTGCAGGCCATACATCTCTGTCCGAACCACTCAACTCTGCTGTTAACAGCACAAAAGCAAACCACAAGCAAGGCTATATTCAAAATAAAGAAGACTTTATAGACGTTGGATTTCATATAATTTTCACATGTCATGAAATAGCATTCTACTTTTGCGTCTTTATGACCATTTGAAAATATTAAATAATATAAAAACCTACATTGTTAAGGGGCTTCCCTGGTGGCTCAGTCGGTAAAGAATCCGCCTGCAATACAGGAGACTCTGGTTTGATCCCTGGGTCGGGAAGATCCTCTGGGGAAGGGAATGGCAACCCACTCCAGTATTCTTGTCTGGAGAATTTCACGGACAGAGGAGTCTGGCAGGCTACAGTCCATGGGGTTTCAAAGAGTCAGACACGACTGAGCAACTAACATTTTCACCTTTCACTACATTCTTAGCTTGTGTACTGTACAAAAACAGGCAGTGGGGCGGGGGGGCTTAATTTGCTTAACTCTGCTCTATGCCCTGATGCTTTGCAAGACATTATTTGCCAATTCTGCAACTCTAGGTAATGTATTTCAATTCCTTAATGTGACATGCATAACAATCAACACAATGAATGATTTTTCAACAATACAAAGTAGAGCAAGACTGTTCCTTCTTTTGAGTCTAACTCGGTATTCATTTTAATGCAGCACAATGCCTAACACAATATTTTAACTTAGCAATATACAACAGGAAGGATGAAAGCTTTTAATCGTTCTGCAAGATGTGCTTTTATCTTCAACAACTGTATCCTCTCCATGCTATAATAAATAATTGATGGTTCCTATCACTACTGTACTTTCTTCCACATAAATTCTGTAATTTTTATCAGGAAAGCACTGCCGATATTCCTTCCTGATGGGTTGAGAGGGAGGTATGGAGATGGGATGTACTGCCATACAGTACCATGAAAGAAAAATTCTCACTAAAGTGTCCCCAAGTGTTTGTGAAGATTAAAAAAAACACATGGTAAATAAAAGGTGTTCTGTTATTAAGTTCCACTCCACACGAGAGTTTTCAAACCTTGGTCAGAATGGGTAAGGGAAAGCTGGCGGCGACATATGCTGGTGACAAAAACTAGCCCATGTCCAGAACTGTGGAAAACCTCACTAAGAAAGAGACAGAGAGAAAGGACCTCTGAAAGGAGACAGTTGAGAATTACCTTCACAATCTAGTGGCTTCTCAACCTGAGCTGCTCCATGAGATTCTTTTTATGAGTTGGGAATATTCACATCTGAATAGTTGAATCAACTACTGAAAGCAGCTGTAGGGTCTTCAATTCTTTACTCTTTGCCAAAACAGAACTAAAGATTGATTCGCTCATTCATCAAGTATCTTACTGGGCACCTACTTGTGGGTATGCAGAGAGCACAAAGATGGTCACACACAGTCTCTACCTGAAAGGAACTTGAAATCCAGCAATGCGGTACCATCTGCTTCGGTTTCACGTGGAATGTGCTACTGGAAGGCACCATTAAGTGCATCGAGAACAACTGCTGACTAAACTGGAAATCCCTGAAATGCCTCAAGGAGAATGGCCCAGCTGAGCATCAATTTGAAGCCAAAGTGATCTCTACTGTTTCCAGAGTTCCCTTCCTTTTATCCCATCTACCTCTTTTTTTTTTTTTTCTTTTTGGCTGTGCCATGTGGCATGTGAAATCTTAGTTCCCCAACCAGGGATCGAATCAGAGCCCCCTGCATTGGAAGTGCAGAATCTTAACCACTGGACTGCCAAGTAAGTCCCCCATCTACCTTATTTCACTAGCTCCTCCAGGGGTCTGGAGGGCCCTACTCTCTATTGAGAGATGAGACACCCCACTTATGCTGTGTGCATCCACAAATCCCATTCCTTCTTTATACTTCTGCACTAGTGACCAAAGGATCTGTTTATGCAGTGGGCTAATGTGATCACAGTCAAGAAAGAACAATAGTATGCAGAAGACGTAAGAGATGTGGGTTCGATCCCTGGGTCAGGAAGATCCCCTAGAGGAAGGCATGTCAACCCAGTCCATGCCTGGAGAATCCCACGGACAGAGGAACCTGACAGGCTACAGTCCATAGGGTCCCAAAGAGTCGGACACGACTGAAGTGACTTAGCTGTGTGTTACAAACTCCCTCCCCAAATGATATACAGCTTTTCTGTATCACTATACAGTGAACTTGAAGAAATGTGTGTGTGGGTGCTCAATCGTGTCCGACTCTTTGAACTTGAAGTTTTCAAAAGTTCACAACTACTAACACATATTGTGTGTTTTGATCAGCACAGATTCCATGGAATTATTTCCAGCTTAGACCCAGTCAGTCCACTTTAATTAGTAATAATAAAAAACCTCAGTTAAAAGTTTTGTAGCAATTTTCACAGCATTAGCACAATGCTGTCTTCACCTGGAGCCTGGGGAAATTAATTAAAATTGTAAACCCTAGGATCTTTAAATACTGAAGTGAGAATTCTCCAGAGACGGTGTGACAGGTACCATGCGCACATCATCTTGACAAAAGGAAAACAAAGATACTTCTTGCATTGGTGTGTGTGAACCCATCCATATTCTTTTTAGGGCAACTTCCTGACCTCGCAAAACGATTTCCTTAGGATACCGGCTGTGGACATCTGCATAGAGTTTTCAATAGCTGGTTGTGTCAAGGGAGACAGACTTTTTGTCTTTCCCCCTCCAGAGAGAATGGAAACAGACTCTTTCTTTCAAAAGTTGGCAGAGCTATGTGGCAGAGGGGTCCAGCTCATTTGTAGAGGCAAACACGTTGCCGGCCAGCACAGATTGATCACCAGCTGGAAGCGAGTCATTCTGCTGTGGCTTCACAAAAACATTGGCTCTTTGCTGCTCTGCTGACTATCAGCATCAGATTGATGTGTGACTCTTAGGGCGTAAAAGCTGACCACAGAGCACACGAGGATGCTACACAGGTTGCAAGTGTATTATTCAAGAACTCCCTGCCTGGAAAAATACAAGTCTCCCACCTTTCTGACCTGGGCTTGGAGAACCGGGAGGGACTGGGGTTTGCTTTGTGACTTGGAAGGCAGCTATGGCTTTCCAGAGCAACATAACAACTGAATACCTACTGGCACTTTCCAACGAGATGCCAAAGTCCACAGAGAGAAAATGATCAAGGAAGTTTTTTTTTTTTCCCTCTCTCCTTTTCCCACTGCGAGTGAGAAAGAAGAGACATGATACTTCATGTCACTGCTAAAGAGTTTGTTCTGCAAAAACAAATGAAGAAATATAGCTTGTTACACCCTTCCCAGTGAGGGTCTCAGAAAAAAGACAGCACTGGGATTTTTCATGGATGGGGTGGAAGGTCAAACGTCTCCCCTTCTTTAAAGAAACACTTTGGAGCAGCACGCAAGCAGGCAAGGCATATTTACTCCTCTAAGAAAATTGATACCCGAGGGACCTGTTGATGTGCTTTGAGTTGTTAACTTTTCCAACTATTTTGCACTTTTAAAAAACTGTAGGGACTTCCCTTGCTGTCCAGTGGTTAAGACTTTACCTTCCAATGTGGGAGGTGAGGGTTCGAGCCCTGGGCGGGGAGCCAAGATTCCATACCACATGCCTCCTGGCCAAAACACCAAAACATAAAATAGAAATGATATTGTAATAAATCAAGTGAAGACTTTAAAAATGGAGGTGGGAGGGAGCTTCAAGAGGGGGGGACATATGTACATCTATGGTTAATTCATGTTGATGCACGGCAGAAACCAAACCAATGTTGTAAAGCAATTATCCTTCAATTAAAAATAAATACATTTTAAAAAAATGGATCCACATCAAAAAAGTAAAAGCTGTAACATCTTCCCACCTACTATTAATACTTTTCAAACCATGGTGACACTTTAGGTATCTTAATATTTCAACCATTGTTTCCTGCACTTGTTTTCCATCACCTTCCAATAACAGACATTTTAACCCAAGACAATCTGCACAAGGACATTACACTGATAGGGACTATCTTGTTCACCAGAGTCTTGCTGAAGCCTAGAAGCATGCCTGGCATGTCACGGATCCTTACAGAATATCTGCTGACTGATTATTCATTGGGAGCCAGCTTAGCAACACCATTATTCCTAATAGAAGGTCACTGACACAGTTCCATCAGCAATTTTCCCACCAATTTCGAAAACCATCTCAGTCAAGAAACCGCATCACGACTGTACCGTTTAGGCTATTACCACTTGGTCCACCGCTGAAAGTATTAAACTCAAGCTGAATATAAAGAAGACATTTAGCCCATGGGATTAATTTCTGCAAAGTGAGTGAGAGGGAAGAAGCGCACTACTGTTTTCCTTTTCATGGGAGTGCTGCATGGGTTTATTACTCTCTGCAAAGATAGAGAGGAATAAATATGTAGTAGCTAATGACGGGAAGAAGCAACAGCTTTTTGGCAGGAGTACAAAGCCAGGAAATTTAGCAGTTTCCAGAGTGCTGCATATGCTTTTCACTGAGGTTTGTGATAGCACTTCCTAACGAAATGCCAAAATCCACACCGAGAATGACCGAGTAGCCATCTTTTCCCCTGTTTTCCCACTGAGAGTGAGATAGAAGATACATGATGTCTCATGTCACCGCCAAATAGTTAGTTTTGTAACAATATATGAAGAGAGACAGCTTATTACACCACCTGTACTGTACTATTTGTTAGCATTTTAATAGGTAATTAATCTTGATTGGATGGGCTTTAAGATTTTTATTTTTTGGCACATATGCTCAAGCTATTATGTTATAAATCTTAAACATTTCAGCAAATGTCATCCTGATTGTTCCCTACTGCACAGAACACAACCAGTGAAATATTCAAGGTCAGGAACTTGGATTCTTTACCCACTGTATTCAGGAAAACCAATTTATTGTTCTGTCTCAGTAAAGAGGGGGGTGATTTCTTTGGGACCTATATCATATTGGCAGTCAATCTAGAAAACTTATAATTACTTTTAGGCAATGGGGGTTTGGTAAGCGCATTAACCTGTCTCTGTGAATTTAAACACATACTCTATAGCTATTCCTATGATAAAATTCAGAGTTGAACAGTTTATATTACTTTTCAGGAATGAAGTGGGTGCTTAGTATGTCTGAACGGTGTACAGAACCTAACATAAATCAGGAGCATGTCTTCGCAATGGGGGTAGAAATCTTAAGAAGGTCTTGAGGTGTTTTTAAAGCAGTCTTCATGCTCCCTGGTCCTGGTTTGGCAAGCTAATTATTAAAACAGTATTTAATTGTGTTTGGCACAGAACCAAATTGCTACAAACTGTTATTTAAACTAAACTAAGTTTCAGCACTTTTTAGAGTAGAAAAGTGACAGTCGCTCAGTCATGTCCGACTCTTTGCAACCTCATGGACTACACAGTCCATGGAATTCTGCAGGCCAAAAACTGGAGTGGGCAGCCTTTCCCTTCTCCAGGGGATCTTCCTGATCCAGGAATTGAACCAGGGTCTCCTGCCTTGCAGGCGGATTCTTTGCCAACTCAACTATCAGCGAAGCCTGATAGAAAAACATAGGTAAATCTGCCCACTTGCTAAAATTTACTTGTAACCCTGCCAAAAACAATTTTCGGAGCACACCGCCAGTCATTCCTGGACATGCACAGAATGAAGCATTTGAATCAGGGGACATGCATGTCCCCAGGCGAGGTGAAACAAGATGACAGTCTGCCTTCTTGTTTCAGCTGTCATACCTCAAACAAGCGCGTCCTGGACTACCTATGGCCACGTTCTCCACATTTTTGCACTTTCTGTTGGTGATTTTGTTTGTTTGGAATGGCCCCAAAGCGTGGGCTGTGATGTGCCTTATGGTGAAAATGCATGTATTAGATCAGCTTTGTTCGAGCTGTTGACTGTGAGTTCAATGTTAATGAATCTACAAATTAAATGGCATGTCTTTAAACAGAAACACACTTAAGATTACACACTGATCAGCTGACACAAGTGTCAAGACCAGAGTCTCCTGGGAACCTTACCTGGTATTTCCCTCGGGAGCAATGGTTCCGTAACTACCATTCAGCGTTCACAGTGACTTTGTAGACCACAAACACCATAAAGACAGTCATGAGAAATGACTACTTGTTTTAAATGACCTTAATACAAAATTTTCACTCTTTAGAGAAAGACAGATTTTGTCTTTGAAGGGTAAGCACTCTACATTATAAAAAGTATTAACAAAACCAAAACCAACTTTTAAAGAGAGATTAAAAATGATTAAAATTTTTTATAAAGTGACAATACCAAGTGCTGGCAAGAATTTGGTGCAACAGAAATTCTCATACACTGCGGGTGGAAATGCAAATTCAGTCATTTTGGAAAACAACTTGTCAGTTTCTTTGAAAACTAAACATATGCTTATTGTAAAAACCAGAAAACCTACTCCTGGGTGTTTAACCAAGAGAAGCAGAAATAGTTATTCACAGAAAAACCTAAACGCAAATATTTGCAGTGGCTTGATTCAAAGCTGCCCAACCAACCCAATGTCCTTCAACTGGCGAATGAAGAAACAAATCCTGTGTTCAGAGCAGCACTATTTACAATAGCCAAGACATGGAAGCACCCTAAATGCCCATCAACAGATGAATGGATAAAGAAGATGAGATACAAATATACAATGGAATACTACTTAGCCATAAAAAAGACCAAAAATAATGCTATTTGCAGCAACATGAACAGACCTAGAGATTATCATACTTAGTGAAGTAAATCAGAGTAAGACAAATACCACATGATATCACTTTATATGTGTAACCTTAAAAAATGATACATTTTTCTAAATGTTATTCACAAAACAGAAACAGACATAGAAACAAAAGTTACGGTTACCAAAGGGGAAAGGGGAAGAGAGGGATAAATCAGGAGTTTGGGATTAACAGAAACACACTACTATATATAAAACAACAAGGACCTAATGTTTAGCACAGGGAACTATATTCAATTATAATAACCTATAACGGAAAATTGGAGAAGGAAATGGCAACCCACTCCAGTACTCTTGCCTGGAAAATCCCATGGATGGAGGAGCCTGGTAGGCTACAGTCCATGGGGTCGCGAAGAGTCGGACACGACTGAGCGAATTCACTTTCACTTTCCACTTTCATGCATTGGAGAAGGAAACAGCAACCCACTCCAGTGTTCTTGCCTGGAGAATCCAGGGGACGGAGGAGCCTGGTGGGCTGCCGTCTATGGGGTCGCACAGAGACGGACACGACTGAAGTGATTTAGCAGCATAATGGAAAATAATCTGAGAAAGGCTGAATTACTGTGCTGCACGCCTGAAACTCACACAGTATTGCAAATCAATGACACTTCAAAAAAAATTTTTTTTAAAAAAGAAACTGTGGTACAACAATACAATGGGATACAATGAACTACTCTTCAGCAGTGAGAAGGAACAAACTACTGATATGAGCAACGCAATGGATGAAGCTCAAATGCCTTTATGCTCTGTGGAAGTGGCAGATAAGAGAAGCTACACACTGCACAACTCCATTTATATTCCAGTTTGGAAAAGGCAACACTACAAAGACATAAAACACACTAGTGATGACCAGGGGCCGGGAGGAAAGGAGGAGCTGACCATAAAGGGACGTGAGAGAACGATCTGGGGTGATGGACCTGCTTCGTGTCATGACTATACCTGTTCATCAAAACTCAGAGTAACCGTCGTGCCCAAAACAACAAAATCAACTATATGCAAATTATGACTCAATAAACCTAACAGACACACAAAAGTAACAAAAGACGGTAATGCTTTAACATTAGACATTCCTTAAAATTCTCCTCTGATTTTTACCAAAATTCACAGGCACGCTTTAGCTAGTAAATGGATGATTTATTTATTTTTTTAATTGAATGCATTTTGCCACTCCAACCAAGACCGGCATGATGATTTGGTGAGGGGAGACCCGTTTATCAGCTTCAAATCAACATCTCTTGTAAGCTCATGCAGCACCACTTCTCATGAAGCACTTCTATTTCTTGGCGGTTTCATAATTTGTGGATGCATCTGGTCTTAACCAATGGAGGAAGTCCAACTGACATCCTGAAACAAGGCCTCTTCGTGGCCTTCCTGTAGGAGAGGACCCTTCTCTCTGCTTTCAACAACAGAAGAAACGTTTGGAAGCACAGGCTGTGTACCAGGCCCTGTGTTCAGTGCTCAGGAGAAAAGGATGAATCAGACAGCCCGCCTCTTTCACTTCCTCCCTCCATCTTAAAGCAATGGTGACCTTCATCCCTCAAGACTCCTGGCATGAGTTAGAGTTTAGAAATCTCTCCTTTGTTTATACTATCTCTCCTGGTATTTATCTTCTGATTTATTCACTTTTCCCAGGTCTAATTCTCACTGTAATCCCATTAACTTCTTAAAGTTTAGCTTAGAGCTGATTCTGCTTAAATTCATCTTCTTGTTGGGGGAAAAAAACAGGGTCACAAAAGTCAATGTCATCTCATCTTTTCATCTCTCACTTGGTCACTAAGTATGCTGTCTATGGAGACAGACAGTCCCAGTTTGAGAACTTACATAAGGCATCATTTCAATGTTTGGTGGAATCTTCCAAACTAAGCACGAATTCCCTTTGGGTGCAATGGTTTTCATAATTTCTCTAAATAAAATGGGGCCGTTGACACAGATCTGGCCCCTACTAGAGTTCATGGTTTCTAGTGGCTTATAGAACTTGAAATATTATATACTTTGTGTCAGGTAAAAGTAACTAAAATCCCTATTCCAAGAGTTATAATTTAGTTCCCACAATACAGATGTCCAAATTATTTTATAATTCTATAAACAAATCCATCTCTAAGTTTTCCTTTCAATGAAAAATGAGTATTTAAGGAAGAATGGAAAAAGTACCCAAGGTGTTATGTTTTTCCCCCCAAATGATCACTGACTTTTGATTACTTAAGAAATAAATGCATGATTTAAATATACAAATACATAGATATACTCACAGACACACACACTGTCCCTGGATTCTTAAAAAACTAAAGTTTCACTGTTTAGAAGGTTTGAGTTTGATAGTTTGCTTCTTTTTTCTTATGTGATTTAATTCAAGCTGTATCTGGATGGATGCTTTTTGCTTAATCCAATTAAGCTACCTTGATGATTTACCTTTAAAATATTGAAGCACTTACTGAAATCTCTCTGAACACAAGGGGCATGAATTGTTCTACTGGGGTCAAACAATAAGACGTGCCCTAATGGCAATTTCATCATTATTCTGACCCAGCTGGTGCATGTGACTCAAATTCTAGTTACTCGGCAGTAACTATAACACAATCTTGTGTCTTGTTTGATGTTTTATTCTAAGTATCTTGGTTCATTTTTACCCCAGACATTCCTGTACCTGAGAGCTTCCTGGTGGAGCCTTTGTCTTGCTGAGAAATACCTGAAACGATTAGCTCTGTTTTCCTTTCTTTCAAACACAAGAGTGCTTGTGGGGGAGAAAACTGATGCTGCAGAAAGGTGGGGTAAGAGGGGAAAAAATTCTCTTCAATCTTGAATGGAATTTAGATACCAAATACAGAAGAAGAAGAAGAAGAAGAAGAAGAAGAAGAAGAAAAAAATCTCTGCTTAACTAGAAGAGTTAAATATAAATGTTTCTATTTTGAAACACTGGTTCTTAGTTCCTTGATCATAATGCTTCCTGGGAGAAGGAATCAGTGCTTTAAAACACAGTGTAGTTCTGAAAGGTTCAGATGGGTGCGAGGAAATACCCACCTTTGGGGGATGATGCTGAGTCCCATGAAGTGCAAGCAAAGAAATGGACAACCGGGCAGATCCTGGGAAGAACCGTCATGACCAAGGATGTTAAGTGTATTAAACAACCTTCAGAGAAGGTCCTGGCTAGACAGGTAGGGCTGGGCGCCATGATACAAGAAGTATTGTTTTCTGGTGGACATGAGATTTATCTGCTTTAGAAAACCAGTTTGATGATGAAGGGGAGGAGGAGGTAGCGAGACTAAACATGTGTACTTGGGGGGTGGGAGATGTAGCGAGCACAGAGGGTTGTGGGTCTTATGATGGTCTTTGGGGCAGCAACTGCAAACGCTAATTTGAAACCCAGAAGTGGTGGGGGAAGGCTGGGAAACCAACTGAAATAGCGTTTGATCTCTGGCCTCTCTGATCTTAAACTGGGCTGAGTTCATGAAGGCCACTGAACAGCTGTCCGGATGATAGTGGCTTTCAGAGTTGTCAGCAGTCTTCGGTTAGAGCCAGGGATGGGGCTGTTCCCTCTCTGCGGAGGTGGAAAAAGAGTCCATGTTTCCCTTTGTTTCTACCTCTGCCGCGGCTATCCTAAATGAGGAAGTCATCTGGATTTGTAAAAATAATCACTTCTTGACGTGTTCTTGGAGTCTGTTGAAATGTTATTTCGGAAACGAGAATTTGGATGCCCGGAGGTCACAGGAGGAAATGAATCTGGCAATTTGAAAGTGCACCTGCTGAAGTTCCAGGCCCTCTCAGTGTTAAAATAATTCATCCATCCTTCCAAACATCTTTTGTGTCTTATATTTAAAAAAAAAAAAAAAAGAGTTCTAAGTTATTACTTAGTATGAATCAGAAAACAGCCCTGCTTCTTCAGCTGTGGACTCTGAGGGGTTTTCTCCAGCACTTTTTCGCAATTCAACAAATGCTCATTTAAGAGTTGACCTGATACATACACAGTGTTCTGGGAAGCATGTGTGTGTCAGTCAGGACATCTTGGGCTGCCTGAAGCAGAAAGTCCAACTCCAACTGGATTTAAAAGTAGAAACTTGTCTCATGTGAGGAGAAATTCAGGAGTAGCTCCAGGGGGCAGCTGATTAGAGGTTCGCAAAGTCATTTAGTAACCAGGTTCCTTCCACCCCTGTACTAGTCTCCTATCTCTGCTGTAACAAGTGACCAGAGACTTACTGGCTTCAAACACCATGTTATCTTACAGAGCTGGAAGTCGGAAATCTGAGCTGGGCCTCGCTGGGTTGAAATCAGTGTGTCGGCAGGGCTGCAGCTTCTTCTGAAAGCCCCAGGGAAGAGCCTATCTCCTTGCTTTGCCAGTGTCTAGAGGCTGCCTGCACGCCGTGGCTCATGGCCCCTTTCACCTTTAAGTCCAGCAATGGCTGGCGGAGTCCTTCTCACATCACTCTGACACTGGCTCTTCCACTTTTAAGGACCTTTGTATGTCAGGCCGATGCAGATCATCCAAAATAATCTCATCTCAGGGCCTGTACCCCTAGTCTCATCTCTAAGTCCCCCTTTTCTGTGTAAAGTAAAGAGTCATAGGTTCCAGAGACCAGGACGTGAACTTTGGGGCCATTACTCGGCCTGAAAAATCTCTGTCCTTCCAGCCCCAGCAAGGGCTTCGGCCTCCTAAAGTCACAGAATGGTAGAGAGGTTCTGAGAGTCACGTCCAGACACACCTTCCAGAGGAAGAAAAGACTGAGCCACTTCTGTTCTAGAAGAGAGAGAAAACTTTTGCCAGAGGCCCTAGGAGGCCTTCTCCCTCATGTCTGATGGTCTGAGGTGGGACACCTGCCCCTTATCCATCCGAACTCTGACAAGGGAATGGGTGCGCTGTAATTGGCACAGACTGATAATTTGGGACTGCTCTCAGAGTCAGCCGTCATAACCCCCACAGTGTAGCAAACACCAAGAAGGGGAGATAATTACTGTTTACAGCTACTTAGAACTAAAGGTCCAGCACGGTGCTGGATGTTTTTACGCGTCATCTGGCTTAATCTCACATCAATCCTGTGGGGTAGAGAGTAACTCAATCTTACCAAGAAAGCCACGGCCAGTTTGAATTTTACTGTTTATTCTAGCCAGTTCTTTCTGTTTACACTCTTATATAGAGATGTAGCTACAGATTTTTCTGTCTATTAAGGGCAGGAGAGTTGAGTTGAAATCTATTGTTTTCTGCCATAGGACACCCTCTGATACTATGACAGCACTGTCCAAAGTAATCAAGACTTAAAGAAGCTCAGCCTATGGCTTGCCAGCAGACACCAGGTCCTAATTTCGAGTCTGTTGTCACACTCTCGCTCCTCGAAGGCAGTCAGAGTTTTCCAATGCAGTACCAGTGCACTTTAGAGGCTGCTTAGAGGACGGCTCTCGCAGATGAAGACAATGGCTGATGAAGACAAGAAGCTTAGCGAAGCTAAACTTAGACTTCTGGGGCTAAGTTCCCACTTCTATCAGAAGTTCTATCGGTGTATCAGTCCAAGTTCTACAGGTATGTCAGTCAGGGTCCAGTCAGGAGGCAGAAACCACAGTAGTTATTCCCAGAGAGAAAATTTAACATAGAGAACTGTTAACTAGAAAGCTGTGAACTACGTACTTGAAATGGTGAAAGCACAACCCTAAGACATCGTGGAAGCAGTACTGGTGGTGGTTGTTCAGTTGCTCAGTCGTGTCCGACTCTTTGCAACCCCATGGACTGCAGCGTTATGGGCAGTATTGGTAGCAAAACGAATAAGTTAAGATTATTGAAATTGGGAGCCTAAAGGTGGGCTCTATGGAAATGAACTCAAAGTTCTATGGAGGGGGTGCTGCTCAAATGGAGTTAGTGTCTGGTGGGTACCCGAAGAGGCTGACCCTGCGACTACTGGAAAATTGCAAACTGCATTTGGCTGCTGCTTCAGGAAGGCATTGCTGCTGCTGCTGTTACCAGGGTGAAGAGGCATAGCTCGTGTGATGCAGGCAGACAGGAAGTAAGTAGAAGGCACCTGCCCCTCTCTGTCCCCCAACCCTGCAGCATCCTTCTAGTACTTCCTGTTGGCAGAGCTCAACGGGAAGCCAGCTGGCAAGACAGAATGTGGCTCACAGAGTGCCAGCTCCAGCATCGCAAAGGAGAGCCCGGGAGGGTGTGTTTGGAGCTGGGAGACACTGGCTTATGAGGAGCACAGTGAACAACTCTCATGTGATGGCAGTAGCCATGCTGCCTCTTGTGTAGTTAAGTGGTGTATCTTTGGGAAAGATGGAGGTGAATGGGCTTCAGAATATAAACGGTGTTTACCTCATAAGGTTGTTATGGAGATTTAATTAATTACCATCATAAAACTTATTAAGTTGGCCAACAACTTTCTTCCTCCCTCTGAACGTACAACCTAGGAAAGAAAAATACTGTCCCTCCATCAGTCAGTTCAGTTCAGTCGCTCAGTCATGTCCGACTCTTTGTGACCCCATGGACTGCAGCACACCAGGTTTCCCTGTCCATCACCAACTCCCAGACCTTGCTCAAGCTCATGTCCACTGAGGCGCTAATGCCATCCAACCATCTCATCCTCTGTCGTCCCCTTCCATGCCTTCTGAGAAAACTGCTTTGTAGGCTTTCCACATCATTCTGTGACAGCTCTGATCTCAATAATCTCCTAGGATTATTTTTTAATAACTAATCATCTTTCCAACTAAAATTAGAGTTCCTTCAAAGTAAAAGTGCCTATTTTTCACCACGTATGTGGCTCCTGATCAAACCAGTCAATCCGACAGGAAATCAACCCTGAATGCTCATTGGAAGGACTGATACTGAGGCTCCAATACTTTGGCCACCTGATGCAAAGAGGTGACTCACTGGAAAAGACTCTGATGCTGGGAAAGACTGAAGGCAAAAGGAGAAGGGTGTGACAGAGGATGAGATAGTTGGATGGTATCACCAACTCAATGGACATGAATCTGAGCAAACTCTGGGAGATGGTGGAGGACAGGGGAGCCTGGCCTGCTACAGTCCATGGGGTTGCAAAGGGTCGGACATGACTTAGCGACTCAACAACATGGCTCCTGGAAAAAAAAACATTCTCCTTCCTGACAGATCTGAACAATGGACCGCTCCAAACTAAAGACTTATCCACAGAACCCACCCTGGAGGGTATACGGGCAAGGCAGAAGGTCAGTGTGAGGAGGAGTGACCTTGCGATGGGGGAGGATGGTGAGAGAATGTGTATCAGACTCACCTGGAACTTTTCCTAAGAGCACACCCCCCCTACCCGCCAGCACCCTAGATTCTGGCTCATCTCCCTTAGAAAATTCCTACTACATCACTCCTTTGGGAGCTGGGCTAGAGTCAGAAGCCAGCAGAAGGTGAAGAAGAGGAAGCCTGACCTTCTCAGTAAGTGATTCACAATAAGCCCAAAGGACAGCCAGGTACCCAGACACAAGGAGGCAGTGGGAGTTCTTCCCACTGTGGGAAGTGGGTGAGCACAGGGGTGGGAAAGTGGCGGGCGGTGGGGCGGTGAGACCACATGACCAGTTCCAGCAAAGGAGGGACACCAATACATTACACAGAGAGCATCCAGGGCTTAGGTCTTTACTGGAGGAAACCTGAAAATCAGAGAGAGCAGCAGGGGGGCCTGGAGGGGCTTAATGAAGACGCCCCCAGGGGCTTAACAGTAGTTTTAAGCCAATGGAAGCTGAGCTTGTTTGTGACGGAACTGAGAACAAAACCTCATTTCAACCCTGAGTTCTCCTCCCTTTCATGGATTTCCATCAGGGAAAACCAAAAACAAAAAACATGGAATGATAAAACATACAAGGAAACCTTAAAGGGCCATCATTGGTTCCTTTTGATAAAGTGAGTCTGCACAAGGGAAGGACTGTTTGGGGGCACCTTCTTGACTCCTCTACCCTGGGGCAACGTGAGCTGAGGAGGAGAGTCTGAGAATGAGCTGGGGACACTGCCCACAGAGAGACGGGGTGGGGGGGAGGGGGGAGGAGGTGCTGGTACTTAGGTTGCAGCCCTTGGAGTTCAAAGAAGAAAGAGTCATTCAACCTGGGCCCTAAAGGGTGTGAAGCGAGACCTCCCTGGTCTTCCAGGAAGACAGAAGAGAATCTCGCAGAGGAGTCCTGTTTGAGAATTCCCAAAGCAGGAACACACCCCCGGGTCTGATTGGTCTTCGGTTACAGGGCCTTAAGAGGACGCTGCCGTTTTACTGCTGTGGGAGCCCAGGCAAGTGTTCAATTCTCTCAACGTCAGTTTTCCCATCCCTTAAATGGGACTAGCATTAAACACAGGGCTTTACCTAAACCAGGAAGACAGTTTCTGGAACAGAGTAGGCACCCAACACACAAGAACAATTATATGTCTTACTACATAATTACTGAAACTAAGACATCACTGGCACCTATTTCATTAAGAGACACTTTTTTTTGGTATTAATTTCTCTCCTCTGAATCAAAATAATGTTAACTCCCCAAAGTTAGATATTTTATTTATCATGGGGCTGAAACATGCTGCTTGGAGATAGTTGTCATATATGCTGTGCAGCTTCCTTAAATCTGATTCCTAAAAAATCACCAGCTGCAAGAGGCAATTATCAAAAAGAGTCGAAGCTCATTTTCTGAAGCAATGAAGGCATCCTTATAAATAGAACGATACACTGGGGGGATCTAAATTGAGATCCGTAATTATGATCTTTCAATTATGACATGCAGCTATTTTAAGAACACAGCTACGACACAAGGCAAATGGTTAGTGCCTCTAAGTCCACGGCTCAGTGTGATCCCTAAAAGCAGGTCTCAAACTTAGCTGCATGCCTTACACACCCGAGGAGGTTGTATTTTCCCTTTAGATTTACAGAGCAACATAAGAATCTTAAATATGAAATTAAACTGTGTTCTCTGGCCTCCAGCACTGCTTCAATATAACACACATTCCCGGATGGCTCCAAGTGCATGTCTTCAGCGAACAGTGTCAGAAGTGGGCACATAATAAATGTTCAACACAAGTTCGGTGGCCGGACGCGGGGACCAGCGATGGAGCTTAAGTGCCTCCTGAGGCCAATCTCAGCCTCTTAAATACACACGCTGGGTCACGCCTCTGAGCTTCATAGGTTTTAATGTATTCTCTGCCATGAAGCTCTTCAGAATTAGCCTTCTCCCCCAAGTCAGACAATTTTCTCTCCTTTCTCACTGAAAACACTTCCTCGGTAATAGGCGGGGTGGATTACTTCCCCAGGTTGTTTTTCTTTTTTAAACCATGGAAATGTCAGGCGTGTTATTTTCAGAGTGATTTAAACAGCGCTGGTGTTCTAACGGAACAGCAAGAACAAAGATGCTCAAATATTAATCATCCCGCTTGGCTGTCCACCGGGAGTTGCTGAAAATGGCAACACAATGCTGTCTTCTGGCTTTGAATCTCCGTGACCGCCTGGGCAGCTCGCAAACACTCCCTTTCCAGAACATATGGGCCCATCTCAGGAAAGAATTTGCCTCCATGAACCTTGACTGGCCAATCAAAACCAGAAGGCTCTGAGTTTGGTGAACTAATATTGGGAATGAGCCGGGCGTGGTGAAAAGGAAATTCTGTGGGCTGGAGAAATTTATACCCTGAGAGCAGCCGTATCACAGGTGTGCCGGCTCACCTGCAGAAACTGAACTTTCAAGAACGAGAGTTCAAACATTTCTTCGGGCCGCATGCCTGTCATCACGGAGGATGAAAAACTGAGCGGAGCTCAGAGCTATCTGAGGGCTGTTGGGGCAACAAGGCCGCCCTTGACTGAGGGCTTCCAGGGCTGAGCCCGGGCCGTCGCCCAGCAGGATACTATTCAGTTTAATCCCCACGGCCCATAAGGTAGGTGTTATCATCCCATATGGAGACAAAGCTTGGAAAGATTAAGAAAATGGTTCTTGGTCCCACAGCTAGAGAGAAGGGGGGTGGGGTGGGGTGGGGGGAAGAGGTCCTTTCTGATTCCAAAGCCTTTGTTCCTAACTACTGTTCTCTGCAACAGTCCTTCCCCCTTCCTCATGCCCTGTTGCTGGTAGAAAAGGTAGGGGGAAGGGGGGGACACCTGGAAAAACTATTGGGTTGGCCAAAAAGTTCGTTCCTTCTTTTCTGTAAGTTGTTAGAGAAAAGCCCGAATGAACTTTCTGGAGAATCAGATAGATGGAAGAAAAATTAAAACCTGGCTAGACTGAGGCTGTACAAGATAGTCCTGGAAATACATGCGGAGCAACTATTTCCAAAGAATGGAGGGACTATAGTACATTAATCACCTTGGGCAACGAAGCAAGTACAATATCCAAGATGAAAGACCTGATGGCTGCTGGGAAGGACTTAACACTGACCTTTCAACAGAGAGAGAGAGCGGGGAAACAAGCATCGCAGAGATGCAGACACGAGCCAGCTCTTCCAATTCTAAGGAAAACAAAGAAAGCTCAAAAGGGGTATGACAGACTCCTAGCCAGTTTCACCCTAAAAAGGGATCGGGATTAAATCCCCCACGACTGTTTCCAACAAAGAGACACCAACCTGTGTCCAGTACACTCCCCCGGCCCATCTCCCTCAGCCTGAGGTGTAATGGGGACAACAAGTGGGGTGGCCTTGTGGCTCCATGAGAATCCTCGGAACCTCATTTCAACCAACTTCACTGACCACCTAAGAAGTACGAGGCATCATGATGATGACCACAATGAACAGCTGTGAGAGCTTGCTGTATCTGAGATGGGGTGCCTGTTATGTGTTTATCCCATTTAATCCTCACAGAAACCCTGTGGGATGGAAACATCTCCCTGCTTTAAAAACGAGGTGACCCAGGCATAGACAGGAGGTTAAGTCCCAGGGAGTCTCAGGACTGATCACTGAGGCCACGCCACAGGCTATGCTGGTGAAACACAGTGCCCACCCTTCCGGACATGACTGTCATGCGAAGATAAAGACAGAGGCTCCATTCCCTCCTCTTTCCCTGAAATGCAGGACCCCCCCACCCCAACCCCGAGAAGGGGAAAGCCAGAGTGCTCAGCCCATTCTCCAGAGGGGCTTGGGGCATTGGAAGGCTCCAGGTCGCAGAGTCCAGGGGTCATCTGTCCTGACCCTCCCAGACACGTCCAGGCCTTTCAGCCAGCATGGTCATTACCACCCCTTATGATTTTAACCAACATTAATTCAGAATGGAGCTTGAGTTGAGGTGAGAAACACAGAAACACTTCTTGAGAAGGAGTCTTTACTTTGTTCTATTTTAAAAGGTAGATCCCCTGAGTCTCCACCAAAAAACAAAACAAACCCATGAAAGGTAGAGAGAGCATACAAGCTGATTCCCAGGGGAAAACCCACTGAACTCAGACAGTTGAGTTCAAGTGGTTTCTGTCTCCAGTTAAAAATCTACCCATTTCATATTTTCCTTAATTAATTAGTTAACAGTAAGAATTACCAGGACTTTCCTTGTGGTCCAGTGGTTAAGAATCTGCCTGCCAAACAGGGGACACAGGTTCAACTCCCGGTCCCAGAAGATCCCGCATGCCACGGAGCAACTAAGCTCGTGTGCCACAACTACTGAGTCCACCTGCCCTAGAGCCTGTGCTCTGCAATAAGAGAAGCCACTTCAGTGAGAAGCCCGTGTACTGCAACTACCACAACTCGAGAGTAGCCCCCGCTCACTGCAACTAGAGAAAGCCTGCATGCAGCAACCCAGACCCAGCGCAGCCAAATTAATTAATTCTAAGAAATTACCCATGAAGTAAGAAATCTTTAAAAGAATAAAAAAGTCTGGAACCAGTTTTCTTTTATTAAGTAAAAGAGGCAGGAGCCTGAACATGCAATTAATAGGACATTGGTGCAGATAAAACAAAGCTAATAATCATTTCTACTGCTGTGATACTTTTTTATTCTTATTTCAAGTTCCTGAAGAGAACCCTTTATATCTGCTGACAGATTCCAGTTATTTTTGAACAAGCTATAACTGAGTAACAGTTTTTAAAGACAGAAAGCCCTAAAATACACAGTTCCCATAATGATACACATTTAACTATAAAAGGTGAAAAGACACAATGTTCCTTATTTTTATCCTAACTATGAACAGAGCTATGGTTAGAAATCAGGTGGAAGCAATATACTGGTTTAATTCCAAAGATTTATAAACGTCTCTTGAAAATGTCAGGTACAGGTCAATCATTCCCAGAGACTTGGCATTCTAGTTAATGCACATCCCATCTGACCTGCTGAGTTCTTATTCTATAGACCTAACAATTCTCAAATATGTAAAACTGATCCAGTGTGGGGGTGGGCCCAACAGAGATGTTCCACCTGGGCCCTCCTTCAGGGAAGGACTCGGTGCCCCAGCTACTGAGAGCGCTTTCACCAGGCGGCCTTTGGCCATCAGCTTCCTTGGGGATCGTCTCAAGGGCACAGAGCTGCGCTGCCCAGTGACACGCTCTTCCACATGCAATGACTGGTCAGGATGGGCGTCAAGAGGCCCAGGCATGTGAATTCAACATGGGCCCACTCTGACAGGCCATTTTGGCTCCAAGGCTTTCTGTGGGGTGGGCTGAGGCTGTCTGTGAGCTCGGCTTCTTCTTCTGTCCATCCTGCCTCCATGGCCTCCCTTCCACAGGGGCTGACCACCACCCCCACCAGGAACTCCCTGATTAATAAACTCCCTCCTGAGGCTTTTCCCAAGAGAATCCAACACCTCTGTGGATAAGAAAAGATAATCAGTTTTCAAGGTTAAGTGACACAACTTAAGAGAAGATGCTGGAAAAAAATAAGCCTTCATAATCATCTTGGTGTCTTTCCTCCTCTCTATGACCTACACTCCACAGGCCTTTAAAACTCAACTTAGAGAGAGACTGAGAAGCTCCACCTGGGTTGGTCTTTGCATTATTCCAGCCAGACAAAGGAGCACAACAGAACTCTCAGTGAGGCAAGTGAGGAGCCACATACTCCCCTGAGCAGGGTGAGCAGGACTGCCACCTGGTACATAATGGACTGTGAACTCCCAGAGCGTCAGATGTATTCCTATTCACATCCAAGTCTAAGCCCACATGTGTTTTTCTGTCTCTGTTGTACACAAACACACACACACACACACACACATACAGATGCTCTGGGCCTCTTTCTTTTCCTTCACAGGAAAAACTGAGGCCTAATTGTACTGACGTCAGGCTGTATGTATTAACACTTAAGTGATAGAAGGTTTCCAGGTGGCTCAGTGGTAAAGAATCCGCCTGCCAATGCAGAAGATACAGGCTCGATCCCTGGGTTGAGATCCCCTGGAGTAGGAAATGGCAATCCACTCCAGTATACTTGCCTGGAAAATCTCATGGACAGAGGAACCTGAAGGGCTACAGTCCATGGGGTCTCAAAGAGTCAGACATGACTGAGCACACACACCAGGACAGAAGGTGAAAAGAAAATATATTCATCTCATCAGTTTATATCCCAAACCACCATCTCAAGCCCAATCTCTCCACAAGCCACCTGAAACATCTCTCACAATCACAACTACCTACCACGTCCCAGACTCTGTCCATTTCTAGCAAGGAAAAGTACAAGAGCAAGTTTTTTAAAATTACTTTTAAAACAAAGCACAACAAAAATGGCTACTCTTATGCTTTTTGATTGGATGATGAAAGAAAATAGTCAATAAGTATTCACCTTACTCCCACCCCGAAGACCCGCCAAGCTGTGGCTGGGGCTAATAGAACAGATCCTACAGGAGTCAGGAGTGAAGCCAGAAACAGAACATGGGGCCTCAAATGATCCAAAGGACCCCCAGGGTACAGAAACACACTGCGGCCTCCTTCAGCTCACTTTCTGGTGGGTACACAACACTTAACACTGAAGCACACCTTTCAAAGGCTGGTTTAAAAAAAAAAAATTTACTATTTATTTATACAAGGGTCTTAATGGTGGCACTCAGGATCTTTGATCTTCATTGTGGCATGTGAGATCTTTAGTTGCAGCGGGTGGGATCTAGTTCCCTGACCAGGGATCGAATCCAGGCCTCCTGCATTGGGAGCTCAGAGTCTTAGCCACTGGCCCACTAGGGAAGTTTCCCTGGTTAATTTTTTAGTACACAATAGAAAAACTTTTTTAAGCTGTGTTTATGGATTTCAAACTAACCAAACTGACAGAACTTTACCTTTGATGTCAACCCAGTTCCTAAACTATATTTTTAAAATAGTTTATTGTTTAAAATAGTTAAAAACAATTGTTTCCTCCAAGATTCCTCTCTCCTGGAGGGACAGGACTGTCAGCCTGCAAAGAGAACATGATGTTCCTCCCCAAAATGCACGGTAGGACGAGCTACCTTCATGCTCCAGGTCCCTTAACAATCATGAACCACCTGAAAGGACCGCCCAGACACCCCAGTTCCTTTCCCACACGGTCTCCCTCGGCCTAAGCACTTGGTTCTAATCAGACCACTTCCTTCCTGCTGCTTTGGTTTTTTATTACCGAAGTCCTTCAACCCTTTTCACCACCCCAGATGCTAAAGAACTTCCACTTTGAAAAGCACATTCTCTGCAGCTCCTAAAGAGACCAAGCTCAGCGGAAGGTCTTGCTTAATGGAGCCGGCCTCGCACATTCTAGGTGCAGCTGAGGGGTGAGCACGGGTCCCCAGCAGCTTCCTGGACCCCTTCCCTTCTGCAGAGCCCACGCCTACCCCATCTCAGGACCTTCCCCGGGCCCTCCAGTCACAGAGAAGCACAGAGATATGATCAACAAACCATACTGGGTGGAGGTCTCTGTGTTGGAAACCAGTGAACATGCTAGGCCTGACTGCTTCTCCTAGGAAGGCCTGGTCACAAAACTGCCTGGTGTTTGGGAACCTGGATTTGGGGAGGGTTCCCACCGATTACTGGTAAGCATGGTCACTAGTATAAATAGTCTGGTTTATGCTCAATGTCCACTTTCCTTCTGGAATCTGGGAACATACCAATTCCCTAAAAAATAATAATAATAATCCCCGGGCCCCAAGTCTCTCATGAGCTTCCCTGCACTGGCAGGGAACAACACTTTACAGGTGTTGTTATAACTCAGCTGCTATGGGGCGAGGGCCCATCCCGTGTGACTCTACCTGTTGGAAGAGGCTGTGGGAAGCATGTGTCTGGTTTCCCCTCCTGCCTTTTCTTGCTCTGACTTTGCTTTGTGCTCTTTCACTGTAATTGATTGTGATGACCGTGAGTACAACTCGAGCTGATTCTTGTTACTCATGGTAGTTCTGTTCTACACAGTCACCACGAACACGGAATTCGCAGATAATGGAACCGCTTTATGGAGATACAGATTGTATCTTCAAACCTAACAACAAACAGTAGAATCCTGGTGAATTCTATTTTATTCTTCAGTAAAGAAAATGAAACAGATAACCAACAAAGACCTGCTGTATTGCACTAAGAACTAAACTCGATACTTTGTGACAACCTATAAGGGAAAAGAATCTGAAAAAGAATATAGGTGTTAATGTTTATATACATACACACACACATATATCTGAATCATTTTGCTGTATGCCTGAAACTAACACCATATTGTCAATCAATTATACTTCAATAAAAAAGAGAAAATGAGGTTCAAAACTGTTAAGTGACTTGCCTGAGGCTGGCCTCCCCCCAATCAGGAGCCAGAGTTGGGATTCAAACCCTATCCAACTGGCCCCACAGCCAGAGTCTCCTCTTTTGGCCACCTCTATATGCAAGCAGAAATAAAAAGGAAGACCATCACCTGATTTGACCTTGGCTGGGAATGTGCTCATCAGATAACCCAGAATTATCCCCTTTACACATGTCCATGAATAACTGCAAAAGCACTACAAGAATTGATTTGAGGGTAGACACAGATTTTTAGCAAGGAGGCAAGTATCTGCTGAGTCCTGCGAGTCCTTTCAACAAAGCACCAAACCAGAGGTGGCCTTGGAGACCCCCGACAAGACCCCCAAGGGGAGCTCCGGGTCTCCCCTTCCTGCAAAGGCACCAAGGACAAGGAAGAGCACCATCGCTGGGTCAAGGTGGCAGAAGGCAGCGCCCCCAGCTTGACCTGCTCCTGTATCTGTGACTGCTCTGGCCCTCCCCTCGAGAGTCTCTCCAGTCTCTGGTTTTGGCCGGCTCCTCTGTCCTTCACTCTCCACTCCAGCTGCTGGTGCTGGCCTGACCGCCTCCATCCTGGAAGTCAACTAGGGACTCCGGTGCAGCCCAGGGGAAGGGAAGCCTGATGAATCGCCTGGGCCAGCTGTCCCAGGGCCTGAAGATAAATGACCTTTCCCCCGACAACTGTTTCCACAGCTTTTCCTTTGGAAAATGCTTGCCTCTCTCATCAGATGATCTCTCAGCTGGCTACATGGGCCAGGGTAAAGACCAAGACGTTGGCCTAGAAAAAAAGGGATAAAGAAAGCACTAGACTAGAGGACGAAATAAGTCTTGGGACCCAAAGTAGGTCCAGCTCAGGTCACCAGAGTTGAAGTTCCCAGTGACAAACATCAGGAATGGGTCTGAGAATCTTTTCAGCAGAGCCAGCAAATTCCAAGAATCTGGGTTCCTCATGTGGCCAAAGGTTTAATCAATCACACCTATATAACGAAGACTCTGCCTGTATAATGAAGCCATGATTAAAAATAAAAACACCTTGAACCAATGAGGCTTGGGGAGCTCTCGCTCTCTCTCCTCACTCCCACTAGCCCCATTATTATAAACTAGCCCCTTCTTAGGACTTCCCTTGTGGCTCAGTTGTAAAGAATCCGCCTTGCACTGCAGGAGATGAGGGTTTGATCCCTGGGCTGGTAAGATCCTCTGGAGAAGGAAATGGCAACCCCCTCCAGTATTCTTGCCTGGGAAATCCCATGGATAGAGGAGCCTAGCGCGCTACAGTCCACAGGGGCACAAAAGAGTCAGACACGACAGCAACTAAACAATAATAATAAAACCCCTTCTGAGAGATGAATAATGAATGTTTTGATAAAGAACTACTTTTACATTCACCAAGTACTTAATACCATAAGTCAATGTGTTAGTCTCTCAGTTGTGTCTGACTCTTTATGATCCCATGGAGTGGAGCCCGCCAGGCTCCTCTGTCCATGGGATTCTCCAGGCAAGAACACTGGAGTGGGTTGCCATTCCCTTCTGCAGATCTTCCTGACCCAGGGATTGAACCTGGGTCTCCTGTATTGTGGGCAGATTCTTTACCATCTGAGCCACCAGGAAAGTCCTAGGTACATGGAAAATAATCACCTTCCATCCATATCTCTAAGTGTCTTATCTTTGAGCAAATCCATCTATAAACAGACTGACTGACAGAACTTGGATGTATCACTCCAATCACAGAAGCCCCAGAAAACAACTTTCACAGACTGTATTTAAAAACTTGTTTAACCAGAGCTTCCACATTGAGCTAGCTGTTTCAGGAAAATGATTTCTATAGATACTGAGACCTTGTCCAAAATATAAGAGCGAGACTCTGAGCTCAGGACAGAAGAGCCAGCACACATGGTTGTCCCCTTCCTTCCCAAGGGCACAATCAAATGCCAGTAAAAATATTTTTTGAGAGAATCAATCCATGGTGGCCCTGAAAACATGAAGGAATGCTGTCAGTGAATAAGTCATTTGAAAGGCTTTCTTAAAGAAAAAAAAAAAGAAGAAGAAGATAGTTGGGACTGTATTGACAAAGAAACCAAAACTAGGGCGGGTGGGGTGAGGGTGGGTGGGCAACAATTTGAAATACATGATCAGAGCTACAGATAGGAGCGCTTTCTTCCTGATAGAACCCTGGAGAAGCTCCAAGCTTACCATCAATGGCTATTGGGAGCTGAAGAAAGGCCTACAGAGAAGAGGTCGGGAGGCAGGGACGGGGCATCTGAGGGGAGGGTTGTCTAGAGAACAGCTGAGCCAGGCGGTCCTCCTATTTGGTGGGGCCTGGAGTCTGCAGCACTGGCTCCCAGCTGGAGCCCCCGGGACCGCTGTCTCTGGAGAGGAGGGTTTGCCTGAGGAGCCCACAGTGTTGGGGTTTAGGCTAGGAATGAGTTGAACAGGAGCCTCTAGGATAGACAGAAGTGAAAAGAAATAAACACATAAAAGAATATCACCCTGAGGTTAAAGTTTTCCTTCCCTTAGTGATGTGGGGGTAAGGGTTGAGGCCAAGGGCCCTGAATATGCTGTGTGCACATCTACACACCCTGTGGGGAAGGTGCCTGCTGGTACACCTGCCTGCCCACACAGAGGACACTCAAGAAAGAAGGTTTGGGGGTAAACAAACCTACCAAAACTAAGATTCATGGCATCTGGTCCCATCGCTTCATGGTAAATAGAAGGGGAAAAAGCAGTGACAGATTTTACCTTCCTGGGGTCCAAAATCACTGAGGACAGTGACTGCAGCCACAAAATTAAAAGACATATGCTCCTTGGAAGGGAAACTATGACAAAACTAGACATTGTATTAAAAAGCAGAGACATCACTTTGCTTATGCATGGTTCACATAATCAAAGCTATGGTCTTTCCAGTAGTCATGTATGGATGTGAGAGCTGGACCATAAAGAAAGCTGAGCGCTGAAGAATTGATGCTTTTGAACTGTGGTGTTGGAGAAGTCTCTTGAGAGTCCCTTGGACTGCAAGGAGATCCAATCAGTCAATCCTAAAGGAAAGAAACCCTGAATATGCATTGAAAGGACTGATGCTGAAACTGAAGCTCCAATACTTTGGCTACCTGATGTGAAGAGCTGACTCACTGGAAAAGATCCTGATGCTGGGAAAGACTGAAGGCAAAAGAAGGGGGCAGCAGAGGATGAGATGGTTAGATAGCATTCCTGACTTAGAGGAAATGAATTTGAGCAAACACAGGGAGACAGTGAAGGACAGAGGAGCCTGGCGTGCTGCAGTCCATAAGGTCACAACGAGTCACACACAACTTAGCAACTGAACAACAATAGCAAAATGTACCAAAATAACAACAAAGCCTATGTCAGCTTCCTATACTCATCAACATGATCCTTGACTCATGGACCTGCCTTATCAAAGTCCAAGCCTGAGGGCTTCAACAATAGACATTTATTTTCTCACAATCCTAGAGGGCAGAAGTAGGAGATCAAGGTGTCAGCAGAATCGGCTTCTGATGAGGCCTCTCTCCTTGACCTGCAGACAGCCGTCTTCTCCCGGTGTCCTCACGTGGTCTTCCATCTGTGTCCTAATTTCCTCTACTTATAAGGACACCAATTATATAGGATTAGGGCCCAACCTAATGACCTCATTTTAACTCAATCACCTTTTTAAACACCCTATTTCCATGATACAAATGAACTTATTTACAAAACAGAGACAGGCTCACAGACTTAGAGAACAAACTTATGGTTGTGGTGGGGGGAGAATGGGATGAAGGGATAGTTAGGGAGTTTGGGATGGTCATGTACACACAGCTGTATTTAAAATGGATAACCAACAAGGACCTATTGTATGGCACAGGGAACTCTGCTCAATGTCATGTGGCAGCCTGGATGGGAAGGGAGCTGGGGGGAGAATGGATACATGTATATGGCAGGCTGAATCCCTTTGCTGTACTCCTGAAACTATCACAACGTTGTTAACCAGCTATACTTCAATACTAAATAAAAAGTTAAAAAAAAGAATGAAAGCAAGACCCTAATTCCAAATACTGCGATTCTGAGGTTCTGGGACTTTCAACCTGTAAATGTTGAGAAGACATAATTCACATAATTCAGCTCATTTCTCAGCTCCTCGCTTTGCATGTAGAGCCTGCTTTCAGCCCCTCGCAATGCCAGGGACTATAGCCTGGCTCTCATCTCTGCGTGGATACTAACACACTAGTCCCTAGTGTGTACATCTGCTCAATTATCTCTGAGGACCATGGGGCTTCCACTGCACTCACTGCTGTGGGGCACTGCTTTCCTTTCTGACACTTGGAGAAATTCTTTCTTGCATTCAAGCTCAGTTAAGAAGTATAACTCAATTTTTAAAGATGTCTCATCTAACATTTCCATGTGTTTCAGGAAGGGAGTGAGGGGCTCCCCGTCGGCTCAGTCTACCATTTTTGACAATCTGTACTGTTCCACGTGGCTCATCAGTAAAGAATCTGCCTGACAATGCAGGAGACACAGGTTCGATCCTTGGGTTGGGAAGATTCCCTGGAGAAAGAAATGGCAACCCACTTCAGTAATGATCCTTGGGTTGGGAAGATTCCCTGGAGAAGAAAATGGCAACCCACTCCAGTAATCTTGCCTGGGGAATCCTATGGACAGAGGAGCCTGGTAGGCCACAGTCCATAGGGTTGCAAAACAGTCGGACACACCTAGCAACTAAACAACAACAACTGCAAATAAAATGTTAATCACAGAAACACTACTCTGATTTCCGCCTACCCCTGCTCACCGTTCTAACATTTCCCTGGGCTCTCTGGACTCTGGGATCAGCAGGCTTTTGCCCTCGTTTCTCACCCGTGTTACCCTCCTTTCCATGTAAGGGATTTTTGCATATGCTGTTCCTGCTACTGGAAATGGTCTTCCCTTTATTTTTTATTATTACTTTTTTTTAATGATAGAAGGTACAATTCACAAAGAAGACAGACATCATAAACCATTAGACACCTTAACAACAAAGAAACAAAGATACATAAAGCAAAAATCACAAGAAATATAAGGGAAAAGGAAAAAATATATAGTCACAATGAGACAGAAGTGGTCTTCCCTGTAAATCTCAGCACAGGTATCATTTCCTCGAGGGCAAGCTTTCTCAGCCCTAAACCATGTCAGTCTCCTCTGCTCCGTGTTCTCATGGCACCCTGGGACGCCACCACCACGGTCTACAGCTGGGCCTCTGCGCAGTCATCTGTCTAACCTCTGCCTCCCCTTCCAGAGCAGAAGCTCCCTGAGGGCAGAAGCCGAGTCTCCCCACACCTGATGGAAGTTGTGGGTTCTAGCACAGAGCTGAGTACACACGGTCAGCACTCAGTGCTTGCTGAATGGATGGAGGATGTACTAAGGAAGGAAAAGAATCACTCTGCACTTTGGGAAAGATCTTACCAGGTTTAATGAGGCCTTTTCTTGTTAGGTTAAAAAAAAAAAAGGTTATTTGATAAACTTTTATGAAATAGAAAATAAATTATTTCATAGATACAGTCAGGTTATGGAGCTAGTCAGTAGAACAAGCACACCAACCTACGAATGTGCTGCTTCTGCATGGCCAGAGAGCTTACAACGCCTCCAGGGGGCGTCAGAGGGTAGCACCAATGACCTTAGACAAGGGTGACGGAGTGGAATTCTTCCCAAAGATGAAAAGATGACGGGATGGGGGAAGGGAGTGACCTCAGAAACGCCTCTCCATCCTATGAGTTTCTGAGACTGCGGAACTCACAAATCTCTTTATGAATGAGATGGTAATTCATTGATGTGTACATGAAATCTTTTATCATTTTGTCTAGGTCTTCTTTCAAAGCACACCCTGGTCTCCTCAACCCCAGTACTGAGGCTGCCAACAGAGACAAGTCACCTTCCTTCTGACCGTGGTTTTTTCCAGAAGGCAAGGAAGTGCTCAAAGGTTGACAGAGAAACATCGAAAGGGCTGGCTGAAGTCGGCATATTTGAACATCAAAATGAATCTGCTGGCAGAGGTTGGTGATACAGTCTGTTCTTGGTGCTGTTCCGTCTCTTGGAACTGGGCCTCTGGGGTTCTTCTGGGCGCTGGCTTCAAAGCGTGGCCAACGGCCAAACCGGGTATCGGAAATACCTGCTTTAGTCCGATCAGTCCCGTTCATTTTCTTGTTTTAGTGTTCCTTTTAAAAGGCCCTGTCCTCTCAAACACAAATTTTAATTTGAGCATGAACTTTAAAGGATTTTTCTGTAATACTTTTTCACAGCTTCACCTTGGAACAGCATCTGGGGAGTCAGCCTAACACAAGCCCTCTTCCCCCTGGTCGTCCAAGCGGTTCACTGTGACCTGGTCCCTCATGGGGGTCTCCCTGGTGACCTCAGACCTCCACCCCTCTCTCTCCTGCATCCCCTCACCTTTGCCAGCTGCCAATGCCCACACCCACCAGACATCCAGGTCTCCCATCACCCGCCTTGTCACTGAACTGCCAGTCCCCTTCCTCATTAGGCTGGGTCCCTGGCATGTGAACAGGGTATAATTACTGGTGTGGGTCAGGCCCTTTTGAACTCTATGAGGAGACTGGAATCTTAATTCCTGCAGTGATGACGATTCAGCCCTTCAGCTTTGTGGTTATGTTCTCAGTACTGTGTATTTTCTTAGTTAAGGGTTGGATACCCGACTCCAGCCTGGCCTGGCTGGCCATGATCTTAGCCTATTATTTCGCTCATTCAGTGAAAACCAAAAGAACAATTCAGTAGGCCCATAAACCACGTAGAGATATTACAACCAAAAGTGGTAACCTTCTCCAGGGTCCCAGATGCCTCATGACACACGCGGGTCACAGTAAAACCCCAGATGGGGCTGCACCCCCGTGCTCAACACCTCGACTGCAGAATGGCCTTGACTGTGATGAAAGGAACGAAGGCTGACCACGGTCCTAGCAGGGGTATCACCTTTTACCCTCAGGGAGCCTCTCCATTCCTCTGACAGAGAACAGCTGACTCTGCTCTATTTCTGAGGAGCAAGCGTGCACATCGGAAAACCACCAGCATAGCTGCAGGCTCAGTGGGAGGCCACCGCAGAGAAAAACCCAGCTTGTTTTGGCAACTCATGGGAAAATACCTCATGTTTGTCCATGTACACATGTATGTATCCAGGCCTGGGATGGAGATGAGGACTGTGGAGGTGTGGAGGCAGAGGTCAGTGATATGGGTAAAGCACTGCGATGGGAAGACAGTCTGTGCAACCAGGACGGCAGACGTGTAACATGTAACCATGTGAATGGTCTGTGCACATGTGGGCTTTACATCTGTCATGTGAGCATACGAGGAGAAAAGTGCAGTAAAAGACACATTCTCTCAGCATATTCAACAAGGGCTCGTGCTTGTCCTCAGCTGCGTCTGACTTTGCAACCCTATGGACTGTAGCCCACCCGGCTCCTCTGTCCATGGGATTCTCCAGGCAAGAGTACTGGAGTGGGTTGCCATTTTCTTCTCTAGGAGATCTTCCCGACCAGAGATCGAACTGTATCTCCTGCATTGGTAGGCGGATTCTTTACCACTGAGCCACCTGGGAAACCCCATTCAACAAGAGCACTGGTTCCCAAACCTGGCAGCCCATTGAAACCATCTGTGGAGCTTTACAAAGTACTCCTGCTTGGGCCTCACCCTAGAGATTCTGGCTTAGCTGGCATCGAGTATTGTGTCGGGCAGACAGTGGCCCCCTAAAGACATCTAGGTCCCCAAATCTGAGAATATGTTAGGTTACATGGCCAACGGGCATCAAGGTTGCAGATGTATTAAGGTTGGCTTTAACTAGGAAACCCTTCTGGATTATCTGGATGGGCCCAGTGTCATCACAAAGGCCCTTAAAAGAGGAAGAGAGAGGAGTTAGAGGTCAGAGTGATGCAATGTGAGAAGAACTCAATCCACGTTGCTGGCTTTGAAGATGGAGAAAGTGAAAGAAAGAAAGTGAAGTCGCTCAGTCGTGTCCGACTCTTTGCGACCCCATGGACTGTAGCCTACCAGGCTCCTCCGTCCATGGGATTTTCCAGGCAAGGATACCAGAGTGGGTTGCCATTGCCTTCTCCAGGGATATCTTCCTGACCCAGGGATCGAACCGAGGTCTCCCGCTTTGCAGGCAGACGCTTTACCGTCTGAGCCACCAGATCACAAGCCAAGGAATGCGGACAGCCTCCAGACACTGGAAAAGGCAAGGAAACGAATTCTCCCCTAGAGCCTCCAGGAAGGAGTACAGCCCTGCCAACGCCTCCTCTAGGGAGACCATGGCAGACTTATGATCTTCCGAACCATAAGATAAGGAGTTTGCATTGCTTAAAGCCACAGAGTCTGTAGTGATATGTTATAGCAACAACAGAAAACCAACTCGGGTATGGCCTGGGCTTTGAAGGTTTAGAAGGTTCTCAGATGATTCTAATATGCAGCTGCTGCTGCTACTGCTGCTGCTAAGTCGCTTCAGTCGTGTCCGACTCTGTGTGACCCCATAGATGGCAGCCCACCAGGCTCCCCCGTCCCTGGGATTCTCCAGGCAAGAACACTGGAGTGGGTTGCCATTTCCTTTTCCAATGCATGAAAGTGAAAGGTGAAAGTGAAGACGCTCAGTCATGTCCAACTCTTAGCGACCCCACGGACCGCAGCCTACCAGGCTCCTCCGTCCATGGGATTTTCCAGGCAATAGTACTAGAGTGGGGTGCCATTGCCTTCACGACAACTACTGAATAGGAGGAAAGACAAGATAAGGACATGCCTGGTGGGCTTCCCTGATGGCTCAGTGGTTAAGAATCTGCCTGTCAATCAGGAAGCCACGACAATGAGAAGCCTATGCATTGCAACTATACAGGAGCCTTTCGCTGTCACAATTAGAGAAAAAGCCCACGTAGCAACAAAGACCCAGCACAGCCAAAAATAAATAAATAAAATTTAAAAAAAAAAAGAAAATACATGGCAATTTCATCTGGGAAGTCAGCAAGTCAACCTCACTAAGGTAGGCACCATCCAGCTTGACCATGGACCATGGTTACTGGACATGGCTTATCCGAGCACATCACAGGATGGACATGCTTTATCAGCATGTGGCCAGTGTTCTTTCTGACCCAGTGAACAAGCTAAACTTCCTTGGGATAAAGAATAGTTATACCTATGATAGGCAGACTTTCTATAGAGCCAATTTTCTTATAAATACTATCTTTCAGGGAAGGAACTGGCCGGTAATTGAGTTAAATGCAAATACATGAATTAGTACGTTCATATCAGCACCACTAGCAAAGGACTGAACTATCCTCCTCTCTGTGCTTAAACCGTTAAGAACCTCTGTTAGTATAGTAGGATGAGGGCTTTTCTGGTGGCTCAGACAGTAAAGAATCTGCTTGCAGTGCAGGAGACCCAGGTTCCATCCCTGGGGAATATCCCCTGAAGAAGGGAATGGCTACCCACTCCAGTATGCTTGCCTGGAGAATTCCACGGACGGAGGAGCCTGGCGGGCTACAGTCCATGGGGTCGCAACAATTGGACATGACTGAGTGACTAACGCTAGGATGGTAACGCTAGAGGACTTCTCCATTTGCTTTGCTGACCTATTTATTTATGACAGATGGCAGATAGATGGAATTAACTTATTTGTTCATTTATGATAGATAAACGGAATAGCACTATAGCAACAAATGAACTCACTGCTTAGAGAGATGAAGAAAAGTGGAGCTTGTACAGTCTGACAGGTGCAGCCCCCATTTGGAGCAAGCAACCACTGACTCCCGGGGCTCCATACGGGGTAACCTTTCTTGAAAGCCATTCCACCATGAGCCTCCATGACACTATGACCACAAGCTAGCACCTTAGAACCTTTTGCTTTTCCTCCTTACTTTTCCTTAGAGAGGAAGCTGGAGTGAAATTTCATTTCTGTTCCTGACAAGTGAGGTGACATAACAGGGTGCCTTGGCCACTCTGGTCTTCGTCTCTGATCAACAGTGATAATATCGCCTTCACGATGCTGTGTGCTGATTAAATGAAATGATGCAGATTAAAGGGCTTAGCACCCAGCAGAGGCCTTTGATCAATACTAGCCTCACTGAAACTCAACTATTCTTATGCTTCTACCCATTGCCTCTACACTGAAGCTTCTCACTTCTCTTGCCTGTGGTTCCGTCCTCTTGCTGAGCTCTGGTACCTTATCCGTCACTGTCCACTAGATGCTGTGACTCAGATTTCTCACTGGCATCTCTCACTGTATGTGTCCACAATGGACTTAGGACCTCCGCTCCAAACCAGTGACTTCCCCCTCCCCCATTCCCCTGACCAAGACCACTCAGTAAAAGCGCCATCAGTCCCCTGCCTCCATTTCCTTTTCCCTACATAATCCTACCACGGCATCTTCCATTCCAGCCCCTGTACCCTCAGCCACACACTTTAAGCACCAGAGCCTGCCGGGTAGGCTCCCAACTTAATGCTCCATCTCTCCCAAGCTATCTTGCTTGTTGGTTTGAAAATTGATCTTTCTCTAGCCAGGTTCATCACACCAAGCCCTGAAATAAAAAAGCTTCAAGTACGACTTTTTTGTCCCCCAGTCTGATATTCATGATGGAAGAGGAGCCAACTATCTGCGTGTGCAGGGGACATGTCCCTGTAGCCTCCATGTGCCCTGTCCCCGCATCCTCGAAAAGCACTGAGCCACCTCACCCCATGACCACATAAAGACGACCCAGGGGATAACTCCATCACAGAACAAAGCACTTTTCAAAGCAGCTTCAAAAACTGTAGATTTTTTAAGTTTTTTAACCTAGTGTTTAGTAACTACCATCTGAATCAGTCGCAGACCACCCTCAGTTGCATTAAACTATAATAATCCGTAGACATTAAACTACTTTAGGTGCTCTATAATATCACAGTCATTTAACAAATAGTCAAGCCTTCAGCACTAGTACTCAGTGGCAAACTGATCAATGTCAGACACGTTCTTACCGTTTTGCTCATCCAGCTCGTTCCCAATTTCCTGCCCCATTTGTTTCTGGCGACTTATGATAGAGGAAAGGGCATCGAGGCCTGCGTCCTGTTCTGAAAGAAAAGTAAGGCAGTTAACTCACTAAAACCTAAGGAAAACAATTTATGCCCAGAAACAGACCCAGGCATGGAACACAATTCAATACATGATCAAAGCAACATTTGAAATCAGTCAGAAAAATAGAGAAAACAGTTACCAGTACTGGAACAAAATAAAGAAAAAAGTTAAATACCTACTACACCTCAGACCTTAAACAAAAACGATTTCCAGATGAATTAAATTTTAAATATTATAAATGAGTAAGATTTGACTACATAAATGTTTACACTTTCTGATAATAAATAAAAAGCATGTAGAAATCAATAAGACAATCTTCCTTTTTTTTGTTTTTAAATGGGCAAAGGATATAGACAGGAAATGCATAGAAGACTAAAAAAGAAAAAGACATAAAAGTTCCAACATCAGTACTAATTTTTTAAAGATATCAAAGAATAACGAAGCTTTTTTCTGACTTATCAGATTTGTAAGCATTAAAAAGATTGCTAACACCCCGGGTTAAGTAAAGTGTGAAGAAGCTCCTAAGTACTAAGTCACGGGGGGATAGTTAATACATCTTTCTAGAGAGTGAACTGTGCTAGCTTCCATATCTACCAATGTGTGTCCAGGAATGTATGCAAGAAAACATTTGGATGGTATGCAATGATGTATTGGGTTGGCCAAAAAGTTAATTCTGTTTTTTCTACAAGGTGGCACAGAAAAACCCAAGTGAACTTTTTTGCCAACCCTTCCTTAAAATACTGCTTCCTCTGCTGCTTTTCAACATAATGCTTCTTAGCTCCAAGTTCACCCTTATTTTGATTGCTCTGTGAAAATGGATCTGGGTCCTTCAAATAATTTTTCCTTCACCAGCTTTGTCAGTGGAGGAAACTGCAAAGACACTGCAGGAGGAAACGAATTTTGCTTCCTGGCTCCAGCCTGCCCTCCTGACAGGCTTCTGGGTGCTGACAGTTCCTTTGATGTGCAGTAACCAGCAGCACCCCAAGGCAAGCAACTTCTCCCAACACACTCCCTCCTGGGGCAGGTTCAGAACAGGGGGCCACCAGTTAGATGCCTCCCTGTGCACGTTATTTCCTGGTCCCCTAAGGACAGTCCAACCAGCCTGGCACCAAAGCAAGCAATTCCTCTGCAACCCAGTGAACCCCAGCCGGACCCTCTTCAACCTGATCTGCACCTCAGCCCTGGGGTGGCCGGGGGGTGCCCTGTCTCCACACAGGAGTGACTACACCTTCTACCTGCTAGATCTCTCTCTAGCCCCCTGTTATAGTTAATAATTCTGTACACTAAATTTTTCATGTTCCAATTTCTCCTGACTGGGCCCAGATGGATACATCTGGAATAGTGAAAAATCAGAAACTACCTAATGCCCAAACACAGAGATTCAGTACAGTCATAGAGTAAAACACTAAATGGCCATGAAAAGTGATACTTTACAAGTATATTTTGATTTCAAAAGAAGTTCATGATAACATTGTTAAGTAAAAAAAAAAAAAGTAGAATACAAAACAATATATACAATAGTAAAAGAGTATTTTTGCTTTTAAAAAACGTGTTACTTTTCGGGACCTCCCTGGCAGTCCAGTGGTTAAGACTCTACGCTTCCACTTCAAGGGCCATGGGTTTAATTCCTGCTTGGAGAACTAAGATCCTCCATGCCACATTGTGTGGCCAAAAAATCTTGTTTAAATGTGTTATTTTTCTAGATTTTAAGATTTTCAAAGAGAAAAGCACTCAAGTTACTCAAGATCTTTTCTTTAAAAATTTTTTTTTTTAACTCTAGGCATCTCCATCTCTTTATACTTTTTTCCTTTGCTTGCAGGTGCACTGGAAAGAACACTCCAAGGCCGAGTCAAACAACTCTTTCCACCAAGCACTCTGCCATTCATGGCTTCACTTGTTGTTGGGGTTTTTTAATGTCTGTTTCACATGATGGTCCATCTATAAAAGCAGAAATCACAAAGGTCTTTCTGCCCAAGATCATATTAACATTTCCTTGCATAATTTTTCCTAGTTTTTTTTTTTTTTTTAATGGAATTAAGTCATTACACTTAACTTGTTAATTCATCTGGAATTTATTTAAACTAATGGTGTGTGGTAAGGACTCCTTAGTAACATTTTTTGACATGATGTGCTTTTTTTTTAACCATACAAATGACCTGCTGTCTCTAGGGATCATTCCATGGGACCATTTTATAGCAAAATCACTTTATAATGAGGTCCTTTTGGTCTTCAGTAACAACCTCTTGGATGGACTCCAAGAAAAATCTATCATCAACCTAGTGCTGCTATAGGATGACCGATGTTACTGGAAAACTCCAAATGCATCTCCCAAATAATCTATATATACAACTGAGGGTCAAGTGTCAGTGTGAATTAAAAGGTAAAACAATATATAAGAAGAGAAAAGGAGATTCCTCTATGATCTTCAATTAGAAAAAAAAAAAAATTATCAAAGCCCTGGAGCTGCTTTACCTAGCATAGACACGGATTATGAATGAAAAATACTTACATTACACTCTTTTCACTTAACCTCGACTCATTACCTGCCTCAACCACCTAAAGGTTATCTTGCTAATGAGAAACAGAAAGAGGGCTAAAAATTCTGCTCCACTCAAAACATTTCTATAAGAACCTAGTACTTCCTCTCGATGTTTAAGTGCTACAGTACAGTTTCATCCCATAATTCAGAAACACAGAAGGCCCAGATAACAGAGACACTGTGCACGTAGTAATAATGACCGTGATGACCTGAGCTTCTTCAAGTCTTAAAGCAGCATTTCTTAAACAGAGGTGGTACAGTCATTTTAGAGACAAGAAAATAAAATGCTGCTATTTGCAAAATTATCAACAATTATCAAGACTCATGCAGACAGTTAATCTGGAACCACGCAAACTATTATGATATCATAATGACAGTTCATTACTATAATCTGCCCTTCCCAATGTACAGCCCAAGGCTTTATATCACAATAGATCATCTGTAACACACCACACTCTACTAATCATAATTCAATGTTACAATGGTATTAACTTTAAAAAATGGAACAACTGTTGCACTACACAGAATAATTACCCCCTGAAGAGGTCCACCTCCTAATTCCAGGAACCTGTGAATATATGACCTTACAGGGCAAAAGAAACTTTTGCAGGTGTGATTAAAGTTAACGGATTTGAGATGGGAGATTATTCTGGATTATCCAAGAGGACACAATATAATCACATGAGCCCTTAAAAACAGAATCTTTCCCAGCTGTGGACAGAGAGAGCTATGAGGAAGGGTCAGAGAGATGCAACGTGCTGGCACTGAAGACGAAGAAGGGGCCCATGAGCCAAGGGATGTGGGTAGCCTCAGGAACCTGGAAAAGGCAAGGGAATGAATTCTCCCCTGGAGCCTCCAGAAGAGAATCCAGCCCTACCAGCACCTTGATCTTAGCCCAGTAGGATCTGTATTGAACTTCTGAGCTACAGAACTGTAAGATGATAAATCTGTATTTTAAGTCATCAGTTCAGTTTAGTCACTCAGTTGTGTCCGACTCTTTGCAACCTCATGGACTACAGCACACCAGGCCTCCCTGTCCATCACCAACTCCCGGAGCTTGCTCAAACTCTTGTCCATCGAGTTGGTGATGCCATCCAACCATCTCATCCTCTGTCATCCCGTTCTCCTCCTGCCTTCAATCTTTCCCAGCATCAGGGTCTTTTCCAATGAGTCAGTTCTTTGCATCAGGTGGCCAAAGTATTGGAGCTTCAGCTTCAGCATCAGTTCTTCCAATGAATATTCGGGACTGATTTCCTTTAGGATTGACGTTGGATCTTCTTGCAGCCCAAGGGACTCTCAAGAGTCTTCTCCAACACCACAATTCAAAAGCATCAATTCTTTGGTGCTCAGCTTTCTTTATACTCCAACTATCACATCCATTCATGACTACTGAAAAAACCATAGCTTTGACTAGACAGACCTTTGTTGGCAAAGTAATGTCTTTGCTTTTTAGCATGCTGCCTAGGTTGGTTAAGTCATCAAGTTTGTGCTAATTTATTATAGCAGCAACAGAAAATTAATACAATCATTTTTGAAAAATCCCTTCAGAATGGTTAGGTGTTTGAACACTTATTGTTTTAAGACATGCAAAAAACCCATCTTCTAACTAAATGTCATATAATTGTGGGAGGACGATCTGGTGGCTGCAGATTAAAAATAAGGGAAGGTCATCATAATGTATTGCTGCCAAAAATGACAGACATGACTCTGATCAAGCCACTAAATCTAACTACTAATTTACAGAAAATATGCAGGACAGAGGAATACATTAAACAGTACATGGGGAAACAAATAGCAAGTCTAGATGATGGGAAACTACAGGGCAAAAGCCCTTGTTTTGTCAACAAACTGTGAAGGAAAAAAAAGAGTTGGCAAACGCATATATTGATTAAAGAAACTTAGCGGACATATCAACTAGTTGCAATGTACAGACCATATTCAGATCCTGAACTGAACAACCTAAAAAGAAGAAAAATCATTGGACAATCAGAGAAATCTGAACATCAAATAATCTGACTGGATTATGATTATATTAAAGAATAAAGCTATGACAAACCTAGACAGTGTATTAAAAAGGAGAGACATCACTTCGCTGATAAAGATCCCTCTAGTTAAAGCTATGGTTTTTCCAGTAGTTATGTAAAGATGTGAGAGTTGGACCGTAAAGAAGGCTGCATGCCAAAGAATTGATGCTTTCAAACTGTGGTGCTGAAGAAGACTCTCGAGAGTCCCCTGGACAGCAAGGAGATCACACCAGTCAATCTTAAAGGAAATCAACCCAGAATTTTCACTGGAAGAACTTATGTTGAAGCTCCAATACATGGTCCACCTGATACGAACAGCCAACTCATTCAAAAAGACTCTGATGCTGGGAAAGATTGAGGGCAGGAGGAGACGGGGACAACAGAGGATGAGATGGTTGGATAGCATCACCGATTCAATGCATATGAACTTGAGCAAACCCCAGGAGATAGTGAGGGGCAGGGAAGCCAGGCATGCTGCAGTCTGCTGCTGCTGCTGCTGCTAAGTCGCTTCAGTCGTGTCTGACTCTGTGCAACCCCATAGACGGCAGCCCACCAGGCTCCACCATCCCTGGGATTCTCCAGGCAAGAACACTGGAATGGGTTGCCATTTCCTTCTCCAATGCATGAAAGTGAAAAGTGAAAGTGAAGTCACTCAGTCGTGTCAGACTCTTTGCCACCCCATGGACTGCAGCCTACCAGGCTCCTCCATCCATGGGATTTTTCCAGGCAAGAGTACTGGAGTGGGGTGCCATTGCCTTCTCCGATGCTGCAGTCTATGGGGTTGCAAAGAGTTGGACACAACTTAGTGACTGGACAACAAGAATCTTTTACAAACATGCTTTAGAGATACATTCTGGAATACTCACCAATGAAATGGTATAATGTCTAGGATTTGCTTCAGAAATCATCCCAGGGATGGGACGGTGGGTAGATGAAACAAGATGGGCTATGAGTTGATAACTGCTGAAACAACTGATGGGTCAGAGGGAATCATTAGCCTACTCTCTCACTTTTGTATGTTTGAAACAGTCAACAGCAACAAGCTACCAACACTTTAGCAAGCAAATAAAACCAAGGAACATTTTTAAGAAAGGCAATCTTGGGCCCCTTGACTGAGCACATGGCAAGAGACCCAAGGGCTGAGGCTGTGTCTTCTTTTCCTATGGTTTTGCCCCACTTCTGAGCCCAACTGGTGGTGCAGATCAAGTATTTGATCAATGTGTTTAAACCAAGGAATGACCACAGAGGGCCCTCTAGGTCTGTAGAAGAAATAAATACAGTCTCTGCTAGATATATATGGAGCGACTTCTGGTCAACACTAGCTAGCCCTCTGAGTTTAGGTAGCAGAAAAAGTAGCTGAGGCTGTGTTGTCCAGTGCCCAGAGAGGAGCGATGGAAATTCCCACATATGACATACAGGAACTTTCCCTGGAGAAGGGGAAGTAAGGAACGAATGAGGAGAAGATGAGGTCAAGCTGGGTAAAGTTAATCACTACATTGGAAAGACTCTTAGAGCAAGTTCTAAGAACAGATGTTTTTGTTTTAAGATTTTGGGGGAAGGAATCTTGGTCTAGGTGGCAGCTGTAAGAAAGGGTATCTTGAAAGAGAGCTTTCTGTGATGTTATGAATCCAGGGGTTCAAAGATGAGCCACTCGGATGATGCCAAGGTACACCGCAGCCCTGCCAGTCACTTTCCCCACCACTATTTCAATGGAAATACTTACAAGACCTAAAAACACAGAAACCCATAACTAATCCACAGTCTTCTGCTGGAATCTAGAAACAACATCTATAGACTATGGTAAGAAGAGTTGGAGCTAATTAAAAGCCCCAGCAACAGAGACCTCCTGGGTAGAGGCTAAGTGATACACCTTCTTCCAGGTTTGCCATCCACCATCTGACTCAGAGACAAAGGTCTTTACCGACCAAAAAGACAGTTTCCCTTGTTTTATCTCAGGGATTTGGGGGCAATGGACATGAGGTGGGGGATGGGGGGGTGGCTGTGCCACGTAACTTGTGGGATCTCAGTTCCCCAACCAGGGATGGAACTTGGACCTTGGCAGTGAAAGCACTGAGTCCTAACCTCTGGACCACCAGGAACGATCTAGTTATCGTCATCACCTCACCCATCTTCTGCCGAATGCCCATTTGTGCCTCAAATTACAGCACAGGAAGCATAGAAACGCGCTGTCTAACTGGCAGTAAGGAGGCTTAGCCTCCAGATCAGGAAAGGAAGGCATTCATTGCCTTGAGTCTAAGCTCCACCAGAAACCTGTTATTTTAGGATGATTTTCCAAATGTTTTCTAAAGGTCAACGGAAGTACACAAAGGCTAACAGATGCCACAGGCAAAGTTAGAAATGACCCTTCGTGGTTCTGTAGTGCAGGACCTGGCCAGGAAGCATGGCCATGGCAATCTCAGTACACGTATCACCAAGGTTCTTGAGGCAGAGAAAAGACTAATGAGGGTTTCGTGCAAAGAGAACTTCTGTTTTTGCACTCATCCTTGAAAAGACAGCTTGCTCAGAAAGCAAGGATAGGGCATTTCAAAACACAGAGGGAAGAGCAGAAGAACATTCTGACCTGTAATAAGTGCTCCTCTCTTTTATTCCTTCACTCTCCAACCCCACCCCACAAACCCCAAAGGCCAGCCAGCTTCCAAAGGGTCGGCATCTTAGCAAGGATGCTCTCAGTGTGGGAGACTCGACAGAAACACTTACAGATGCGGCATCCTCTCACACCCAGCCCACAGCCATCTCTGAATGAGGCACCTTGTCAGTGGCAGAGATACTTCTCCTGACCGAAAACAGCTTTTCTTGGCCAAAAAAAAAAAAAGATACAATGCCCAGAAACTTCATTAGTATTAGCTATCAAGACATTCCTTTCAGGAACCATGAATCCCGAAAAGTAAATCACTGCAAATGAACAGCTGGGCTACATGCAAGGCTGCATTGTTCTCAGCTTCTTCACTTTGCTTCAGACACGATAATGGGTGAAATACTACGGAATTAAAGTGATTCAGGAGGACCAGGCTTTCACGTGCTAGTTAATTTCACTGTGAAAAAGGAGTTCAAAATAGAGTGAGACTTCTGCTTTTGCACAAGAGAGGCTGACAAGAGGGGAGCAGATTTACCGCTGGCCCCAAACAAACAGAAAACAAAACAATACACAAAACCACAGGCAAAATATACAAAACAACAGTTTCAAGATGCAGATGTCAGGAAATGAAGGGCAATGATCCCTGAGATCTGGAAGACAAATGAGATGAGCTCTCAGTCCCAGATCATTGGCTTGAGAGTCCCAGGCCATGGCGTGGGGAAGGTGGATCCCAGGTGGTGCCCAGCAGTCTTCTCAGATTGAAGAGAATCCAAAAAAAACAGAAAAACGGGTCAAGGTGGCTCAAGTATGTAAGGCACAGTACCAGAAAGCAGAGAGTTGTGCAGGGAGAAAATGGGAGATTTGCATGGGATCCACCCTGAGACTTCAGGCAAGTGTTGATCAGGACATGTGTGTGAGGAAACTGACTGAGGCCAGGGAAAGAACCACCTGAAAACCTTAGAGGGAATAACCCTCTGAGGTCACAGGAACTGGATATAAGACATAACCAATCAAAAGATGTAACTCCTAATCCCCACTCACCAGGTCACCGCATAATTCACAGATAGTACACAGAATTGTTCTGGCATAGAAGTGAGGGAAATAACCTCTGGACTAGAGTCTGCAAACATTTTCTACAAAGGGCCAGACAGCAAATATTTTAGGCTTTGTGGTTCGTATGATCTCTGTTGCAGCTGCCCCAATCCTTTTTTCGTCATAGGAAAGCATCCATCAGTAACACAAAAATGAATGAGCATGGTTGTGCTCCCATAAAACTTTATTTACGAACACTACACTTTTGAGTATTACAGTTTTTTTTTTTTTTTTTTTTAACAAGTCATGAAATATTCTTTTGGGGGCTCTTTTCAACTGTTTAAAAATGGAAAAACCATTTTTAGCTTGCAGACCATACAAAACCAGGTGGTAGGCCAGATGTGGTCCACAGGCCATGGTTTGCTAACCCGTGCTCTAAAATAAACACTGCTGTGGTCCACCTGACAAAGCAAGACCCAAATAACTGCATCACAGGAGAGGGAAAACAAAAATCTCAAGAATATTTTTAGAAAGAAATATCTAGTAACCAAACCAAGAAAAACTCACATCTGGCTTTCAAATGAATTATTTCCTCCATAAGATTAGAAACAAGGCAAGAATGTCTGCTCTCACCATTCCTACACTGTACTGGAGGTTGTAGCAAGTGTAATAAGGCAAGAAAGAAAAATAAAAGGCATCCAGATTGAAATGAAGAAGTATAGCTACACCAGTTAGAAGACAAAGATAGGGTAGGTCAAAAATTCAACTACATGTGGCCTCGAAGAACTTCACTTTAAATATAAAGAAGCCTCACTTTAAATACGGATTAAAAGCAAATGAATGGAGAAAGATAAACCACAGTAATAGTCATCAAAAGAAACCAGGAGTTGTTACATTAATTTCAGACAGAGCAGACTTCAAAGCAAGTAAAGTTATCAAGGGTAAAAAAGGGTATTACATAATAAGGGGGTCAATTCTCCAAGACAACACAGCAACCTAACAATAGAGCATCAAAACTACACAAAGGAAAAAAAATTAAAAACCTGATAGAAACGCAAGGAGAAATAGGTAAAGCAAGCGAAAAAGCTGGCTGAAAACTCAACATTCAAAAAACCAAGATCATGGCATCTGGTCCCATCGCTTCACGGCAAATAGATGGGGAAACAATGGAAACAGTGACAGACTTTATTTTCTTGGGTTCCAAAATCACTGCAGATGGTGACTGCAGCCATGAAATTAAAAGATGCTTGCTCCTTGGAAGAAAAGCCATGACCAACCTAGACAGCATATTAAAAAGCAGAGACATCACTTTGCTGACAAAGGTCCATCTAGTCAAAGCTATGGTTTTTCCAGTGGTTATGTATGGATGTGAGAGTTGGGCCATAAAGAAAGCTGAGCACTGAAGAATTGATGCTTTTGAACTGTGGTGTTGGAGAAGACTCTTGAGAGACCCTTGGACAGCAAGGAAATCAAACCAGTCAATCCTAAAGGAAATCAGTCCTGAATATTCATTGGAAGGACTGATGCTGAAGCTCCAATACTTTGGCCACCTGATGCAAAGAGCTGACTCATTGGAAAAGACCCTGATGCTGGGAAAGATTGAGGGCAGGAGGAGACAGGGGTGACAGAGGATGAGATGGCTGGATGTAATCACCGACTCAATGGACATGAGTCTGAGCAAGCTCCGGGAGTTGGTGATGGACAGGGAGACCTGGCATGCTACAGTCCATGAGGTCGCAGAGTTGGACATGACTGAGTCACTGAACTTACTAACTATCATAGTTGGAGACTTCTACACCCCTCTCAGAAATGGACAGATCTGGCAGAGAGTTAAACTCAACACCAGATTTATCCCTAAGTAGTTCAAGGTTTTTTTGTTCTCTTATTAACGGCATTTCTACATTCCTACTCCTGGTTGTGGCTAGTATATAAAAATACAAATGAGTTTCGTATACTGATCTTGGATCACACAACCTTGCTAAACTCACTAATTAGTAACTTTGCAGTAGAATCTGTAGGATTTTCTATAGTTGGGTAGAGTCTATAGGATTTTCTATACAAATAGTCAATGCCATCTGTGGATAAAAAAGGTTTTAGCTTTTTTTTGTTTAAAGAGACTTTTGTTTTTTATAGCAGTTTTAAGTACACAGCAAAATTGAGAGGAGGGTACAAAGAGTTTCCATATAGCCCTTTTCCCCACACATGCAGAGCAAAACACACATCAACAGGTAAATGTATATGCAGACTATCATCAATTTATACAAGGGATTGCTACTCTGTGATGTAAGAGAACAATATACTGACCCATGGAACAATGTGGAAGAATCTTAAGATAATTACCCTGAGATAAAGAAGCCAGACCACCCCCCAGCCTGAACTCTCAAAGAGACCACATTGTATGAGTCCATTTATACAGAATTAGAGAAAACAGAAATGATTTTATAGCAACAGAAAGCAGATCAGCAGTTATCTGGGTATGTGGGGAGGACAACAGTAAGAATTACCAACAGAAATGAAGAAAACTATCAGGAGTAATGATTATGCTTATTATCTGGATTATAGAGATGGTTTCAAAGGTATATGCACATGTCAAAGCTTACTGAATCGTACACTTTACATATGTGCTACTTATGATGTCAACTAGACCTACATAAAGCTGTGTTTCAAACAGAAGAATTAGCAGGAGTAACATCTGCAACACTGACATCAAAAAATGTCTATCACACATATTAAGTAAAAAAACCTGTAGAAATATCTATATTATGATCTCACTTATGCAAAACATACATGTGCTTATACTGAATATACAGTATGTATGCATGTACATACAGAAAAAAGCCTGAGAAAACATATATTGTTAATCTGTTTACAGTTTGAGATCAGAGGAACAATACAGAAAAAGCTTTTCATTTTATATATCCCTATATTGTTTGAACGTTGTATAACAATCATGCATTACTTCTGAAATTAACAGATAGAAGAAATTAGCAGGTTTAAAAGCCAGCTGGGTAAGATGAACCTGAAGGTAAAAGCCAAACTGACTTATATAATGAAAAAGAAAAAGTGCAGCCTTTTCTTTGGAGAATGAGTCCTAATCATAGAGAGGAGGAAGAGGCCCATGCCTCGAGTCACCTGGGATAACCAGACCCCGAACTGCACTCTGTCCCTCTCCCAGGAGAGAATCCCTACTTCCGCCGGCTACCTAACAGATGACAGCATCTGTCTAATCCCCAGGTAACCCTGAGGCACAGAAGTGCCAAGAGCTCTCAGAGACCAACCGTTTTCCCTCCAATTTTCAATGGGTATTGGGAACATCCGAGACTATGGTAAAAAACCTGACCAGGTTTCTGAGCCCACGCCCTTGGGGTATTTAGTACCTTGGATAATTTTCTGCTGCTGTTGCCGGATTTCGTCAAAACCCAAGCCTCTGGTTTCTTCCGGCTCCTCCAAGAGCCAAGGGTTGGGTGCTCCTCGCTTGGCCCCTCCAGTCATCAGGCTGGACCTAAGAACAAGATTGAATGCGTTACATAGCTTGAAAAATCCAGCTCGGCCGCAAATCGCTCCCATGGGGGCAGAGGGGGCCAGCCTCGCATGCTTTGAAAATTCACTTCGACCGCAATTTATTGCATCCTTGGTTTATGCCAGCAACTGTGTTCAGGGCTAGAAGAGATACGAGGATGAATAAGGCCCGAGCCTGGTCCCCAGGAGAATTACAGCTTGTGAAGGAGACTGTGGTGACACTTAATACTCTTACTAATCCTCCATGATATATTTGAGTCAATAACCATAAGTGAAGGTCTTAAATTTCAGAAACGCAAGGCCAAATGGAAGTGGCCTTTCTATTGAGACAAAGTTTGTCTCACGGGCTAGGTGGCACCAAAGGCACAAATATTATTTCTCAAGAAGATATAATGTTGCAGTGACGGCTTGTAGCATAAAAAATGACCACTGAATTCCTTATTAGAGGGAATCTGGCTACTCACAGAGAGAAACACATGCAGGTTTCAAAACCAATTCAATGAATACAACCGAGCATTTATAACACAAATTCTGAATTATCCATCTTAATCTTGACTCCCTCCCGTAACCCACATGGCTCCTGGGATATTATGCATGAACCGTTGCAAACACGAGTCCCAAAAACCAGGATGGTGGGTCAGAGGTGAATAAAGTAAACTCGAAAGGGCATTTATCACCATGCTCTTCCTTTCAAATTAGCATGTTGCACCCGAGTGGTAGGTAGACTCCTCGAAAGTTAATGCTAGAATGTCCCACTGGTAGCCCTTGCCACACATAGAGCATAATTTTAAAAATTTTTATGGGGGAAAATGTAAGAAAATTGTCTTAGAATTCTCAAAAGATAGAAAATTTGAACCAGAGCCTTCAGTAGTTAAAATATACCTTTAAAATACCCATTAGAGGGGCTTCCTTGGTGGCTCAGTGGTAAAGAATCTGCCTGCTAATGCAGGAGACATGGCTTCGATTCCTGATCCGAGAAGATCCCACATACCCGCGGGGGCAACTAAGCCCGGGCGCCACAACCACTGAGCCTGTGCTCTAAGAGAGCCTAGAGCTGCAGCTACTGAAGCCCGAGCACCCTAGAGCCGGTGCTCCACAACGAGAGAAGCCACTGCAATTGAGAAGCCCACACACTGGAACTAGAGAGTAGTCCCCACTTCTCTGCAACTTGAGAAAGCTCTTGAAGCAATGATGACCCAGCACAACCAAAAACAAATAAATAAAATTAGGTACTAGAAAAAAAAAAAGCTTTAAAAATCTATTGGAGAATAAAAGTACAACACAAGCACAATTTAATGTTAATATCAAACACACATCAACCACCAGACATACCCATGGGGAAGATTTCCCAGGGCTAAATTCAGCCCTGCAGAGGTCCTAAACGCTGGGAAGAACTGTTTTGATCTCACTTTTACATAGTTCAATATAAAAGCAATACTAAACTACAATGCAGTTTCCCAAAGTGGTAATTAGTCCCTAATGCCTTCTTTTTGAGCTGATTCCAAATTTTTGGTTCAGTTCTTCGAGGCTGAACTATCACTATCTCCCTCTTCCCCTCCCCTTTGCCTTCTCCTGTGTGTGTCTGTACTTTGCTGATGCCTTAAATCTGTTGGGAAATTCAATGAATGATGGATATGACTTTACTAACAAGAGCAGGTAAAATCGCAGGTGCCATTGTGGGCAGGAGACTTGATTTTCTTTTCTTTATCAGGTGCTAAAACCTAACATTTAGGATAGATGCCTATTAGTACTGTTCTGGGTAAGAAAGAAAGTCAATGAAAAATCTTAAGATATAATTCTTAGAGTTTAAGGAGTTTACAATCAAATAGAAAAGAGAAACTAACCACACGTGAAGGAACTCTTAAATGAAATAAGAGAACAGCCAGCCCTGCATCCCTGGGCAATTCCAATAACCTCTTCAGCCTGGTTTTCTCAGCCACAAGACAAGCAAACCAAGTGGGTCAGTGGTTTTCAGCCTGCACTCCAGCCCCACTCTGGAGAAACACACCACCCTCATTAATGGTGGGGTTGGCAGGTGAGCGGGGAAGACTCATGTTGGAGGTGGAGGCAGGTATTCTTCATAATCCTGCAGAAGATGTCTTTATATCCTTGGAAATCACTGAATTCGAAGACCTTTAAGATCCTTTCAGTTTTAATGGAAGTTTTTCTCATTATGAGCTAAATTCTACAAAGAACAGAGAAAAAAAGACAATTTCCCCACAAAGCCCATTCTCCTCTCCCCTACTCTTCCCAATTTCAGTTCAAGACGACCACAGAATCATCGGCTCAGGCCCAAACCCTCGGAATCAACTTTGACTCTCTGGTGCCTCACAGCATTGAGTCCATTAGCAAATCCTTCGAAACATACCTAAAATCCACCCCCTTCTCTGCTCTACTGCTTCCGCCCTGGCACTCCCGTCTCCTGCTTCTGCTCCCACCACAATCTACTCCCCACCAGCTGCCAGAGCCACCACCATAAAGATAATGTTTCTTTTGCCACAACCTCTCGGTATCGTTCCATCACCCTTAGTGTAAAATACAGCATCTTTAACCCACGACATTAGCCTCTGTTGTTTCTAGGACACACTGAGCACATTCTACCTCAGGGCCTTTGCACCTGCTACCTGCTGCCGCCTCCCCTCCCCCCACGGCTAAGGCTCTTGTCACCCTCAATGGTCATGTGGGTTCATTCCCTTGCTCACTGTACTCTGCTCGAATGCCATGTCCTCAGAGAAGCTGCCTTGACTGCTCCCTCTAAAACAGTACCCTTCCCTGTAACTTCTGGGCTCTCCTCCTCCTCGGCCTGCCTTATTTTTCTTCACAGCACTGAAACAGCCAGTGATTGTATGCTACACATTTATTTTTCTGTCTCCCACTCTACACTGTAAGCTCCACAAGAGTAGGGACTGTCTTATTCATCACTACATCCTCAGTGCCTGGCAGAATAGGCACTGGAGAAAAACAAACAAACAAAAAAGTTGAATGAGTTAATTTATTCAGCAAAACCCACAACTGAATGAATGAAATCAGTAAGAAGAGAAGCTAGGAAAGCGTAACCTAACACAGTGGCTCTGTGTGCTGTCATTTCAATGGCATTTCACAAACATGATCTCATTCAAATCGTGAACAAGCCTGTGTATAAGTCAGAGCAGGTATTACTAACAAGAAAAATCAATAGGTAAAGAGACATCAAGTCACTTTCTCAAGGTCACATGCTTCAGGCAGGGCTAAAGTTCAACCCACATCTTCTGACTCCAAATCCAAAGCCCTTTCTTTCTGCCATCTCAGCGAAGGTTTCATGATGGGCAAGGAGACCCCAAATGGGTAAGGATGAGTTTTATGAGGAAGACATGGAAACACACCCCAGGAAAGGATAACAACATGAACAAATGATTTCTCAGCAGAAAACATGTGCCATCTACGTGCCCGGGATAAGAGTGGGGAGGGGGTAAGAGATGGAGGAGGGGGACCTGGGTTTAATAGAATTGATTCCAAGGTGGGCAGCCAGAGTGAGCCTCTATGTCTTCCATCCTCACACTTTCACAATCCTGTGATCTTAGCTTTCCACTGGCTGTTGCCCATCCTATAAATCCTCAGGCCTTCTTTCCTGTTCACAGCCAGACTTCCTTCAAGAATGGCCCACGCTCACCAGCTCTGCTTCCTGACCCTCAGGATTCACTCTTCAGCGTGTGATCCAACTCCACCTCCGTCACTCTTCTCACCCACAACCTCCTAACTGCCAAAGCCTCGTCCCAGTTTTCACTTCACTCGTCCTCCAGGCCTCCCTGGTCACTGGTCACTGCTGACCGTCTTCCTTTACCCGGAAAAGCTTGGGTTCTCCCCCTTGGCTCCTTGCAGGTACCTCTTCTTCCATCTGCCCTTTAAATAGTGGTGTGTGCCTCTCTCCCACAGCACGTCTTCTAACTTGCAGCTGTAAGGACAGATACTAATCTTCATGTTTTCCATCAAATGCAATGCCCCTCCAGTTTAAATAGTGGTGGGGCCTCAGGGATTCTATCTTTAGATCTAAATAGTTCTTCTGGCATCAAAATCCAGGTACTGTCAACTCTCTTTCAAATTTCTCTGTATCCACAACATCTCCCTACCAGCTTGCTCTCTCTGCATTTACGGCTTTTCCAGTCACCCCCATTCAAAACATCTTACACTCTGCTGCCACAACGACCTTTCTAAAACAGATTTCTCCTATTCTATTTTTGGCCACGCCACTTGGCATGTGGGATCTTAGTTCCCCAACCAAGGATCAAACCAGTATCCCCTGCGTTGGAAGTGTGGCATCTTAACCACTGGACCACCAAGGGAAGTTCCAAGATTTTGTCTATTTTAAAACTATCACTACTTTCTAGAAGCTACAGGTCAAGTTTAAACTTTACAATATGGCCCCAGTGATAGATTGGTTATGTCACCTCCCAAAACCCCCTTCCACACCTATGGCCTGCTCACCATGTCTTCAGACAAAGGCACAAACTTCCACACTCTCATGTTTTCGTATGAGTCTGGGGGGTCCCCACCCCCACCCCTTTGTCCATCTGGCAAAATTCTATTCATCCCCTAAGGCTCAACTCAAATGTCACTTCTGCTGCTTAGTCTTTCCTGAGTCCCATCCTCACCCCCCTCCTCCCTTGAATCAATCACTCCAGGGTGCTCCCATGGCACCTCGCGCAAAACCTCCGACGTGGCATTTATCAAGCAGGATTGTAGTTAGTTATTTACTCATCTGTCTCCCTTCCTAAATTATGAACTCTGGAAAGAAGGAGGCCACATGACAGTCATGTTTCTATCCCCAGGACCAGAAAGACAGTTCCTCTGAGTATGCTGGAGAAGCAGCATTCAGAATTGGTTTGTGAAACAGAACTAGGAAACCCACTGAGCTCTTTAAGCAACGGAGACAAAAAGAGAGGGGTATTTAACATTTATCTTGAGAGATTAAAAAAAAGAAGAAGAAAAAAGCAAAAGGAAACAACTGCTACCTGCCTTCAAGAGTGTAGCAGCAGAAACAGATGCTGTTCAAGCAGATGGAGGGAATTTCAACTTGAAAGGGAATTCTGTCACTAAGATGCCTTGCAGCTCAAACCCCTTCTTGGAAGGACGATGAAGGAGTGTTTCTCCTTTGAAAAGTAAGTTACTGAAAGGAAATGCTGGGACTTCCCTAGTGGTCCAGGGGCTAAGACTCCACCCTTCCAGTGCAGGAGGCCCAGGTTAGATCCCTGGTCAGGGAACTAGATCCCACACAACACAACTAAGAGCGGGCACTGCCAAATAAATAAATATTTTTTTAAAAAAAGAAAGGAAATGCTAACTACCATGCTCCCCAGATTAGGACTGAAATGTTTTTAAAAATAAATCCATAATTTTTATTCTATAGTCTTTCAAGATGGAACTTATCTAATAAATGGAACCTGTCAAATAAATGCCACATTACTAAATACATTAGATAACTATCTTAAAAAAGATTTTACCAAAAGGTCTCATAGTCCCTTCTGATGCTAAAAATATTTCATTTTTCTCCTCAAAAGTGAACGATGCACCTTATTAATATGGGGGAAGTGCAGACGATCCACATTTTTCTGCTGGCACATGTTGCTGAAGCTCGTCAAAGTTCACAAGGAGGATGTTCTTATCAACCAAATAGAGCCTTGAAAAAGCAGTGAATTCCAAGCTTTTCTTAGCATTTCCAAAAGATGTCAAAGTGACTACATAAAATGTTTGTTTTGTCTGAAAAAAAAACAGTGTTTGAGTATTCACAGACCACAGAGAGGTTTGCAGTCAGGACTAGAGATGGTATTTCTAGGGTGTCAGCGAATTGAATTGAATCTGCAGAGCTTTGTAACTAGACTTGCCTGTAGGTGTGAAAATGCTACTGTGGTATGAAAGGGCAATTCCTTCCTCGAAGCTTTTTCAGTTAGTTTCTTTCCGTGAATATAAAGATGTACGGAGGCTCAAATTTCAGTCAGAAATAGTTTCTCTGGTATAAATTCTTTGGGGGCAAAAATCTGGTAGCAATATCCAGGCTGGCTTACACTGAGGAGGGGCCACAGTCAAGGAGGTAGACCAGAAGGCTAGTGCAATGTAGGCAGAAGAGAATGGGGGTCAGGGAGAGGGAAGTGACAGGATGGGACAGCGGGATGGGACAATTCACCCAGTCATTCAAAGGAAAGCTCCACAAGTGCTGGTGAGTAGAATGACTACAGAGGATCAAGATTTCCAAACTGGGTGACATGGAGAATCGACACAACTTGTGGAAATGTTTCATTTCCGTTTGGGATTTTCTCAAATTGCGACCTAACTCCCAATAACAACCCCAAAGTAAAACTGTTCCATCACGATCACGAGGTGTGGATCCACAGCTGCTGTTGCTGTTTAGTCGCCAGGTCGGGTCTGCCTTAGCCTGCCTAGCTCCTCTGTCCATGGGGTTTCCCAGGCAAGAATACTGCAGTGGGTTGCCATTTTCTTTTCCAGGAGATCTTCCCAACCCAGGGATCAAACCCTCATCTCCTGCTTGGCAGGTGGATTCTTTACCACTGGGGAAGCCCAGCTTAAACAACAGCTCAGCAATAAGAGAGTCCTAGTTCCTCCTCAAGAGATACATAAAACTACAATCTGACACATACTATGAGCTCTTCAGCAGAAACCAAGACGCCTCACCCAGGTGGAAGATAGTGACTGCATGCTGACCACAAGCACACAGACCCCATGCTGGTTGAAACTAGCAGGCTGATGATTAAGATAATCGAACATTGCCCTGTTACTGCAATCCTAAGGGATCAGAAGAAAGTCCACGAGCTACTTGTAGCCCTATTTGCCAGACAGCTAACTTCTTTAGGTCTGGTACTCCATCCAGTTCTTTCTGTATCATCTACCTATTCATCCATCCATCCATTCCTCCCAACACACAAATACTGAGGCCCTTCTATGTGCCAGTATGAATCTAGGGGCTTGGCAGAGAACAAGACAGACTTGACCTCAGAGAGCTGGCATTCCAGGGAGAATAAATGCCTAACACTGTGACTTCTGAAAAGTAAATACTCGTTTTTTGTGGTTTATTTTTGGTTAAATTGAATAATCTTTATTCAATTAGTTTAAACTAATTAGTATTAGTTCAGAACAATAAGAAGTCAAACAAGAAAAAATTTCTGACACATCATCCAAGGAAAGTCTCACCGCAGAACATGAAGATCTACTGCAATCAAACAATTTGCTAATTTTAAACCACTCTCAGTTTTCCCGTATTCACTGTCGGCCAAGTGTGCCAATAAGAAGCCTTAATATTATATTTAAAATTTAATAAAACAGTTGGCTAACTTGGTGGCTCAGATGGTAAAAAAAAAAATCCACCTGCAATACAGAGACGTGAGTTCCATCCCTGGGTCGGGAAGATTCCCTGGAGAAGAGAATGGCAACCCGCTCCAGTATTCTTGCCTGGAGAATTCCAGGGACAGAGGAGCCTGGTGGGCTACAGTTCATGGAGTCACAAAGAGTTGGACACAACTGAGCAAAAGTTTACAGAAGAACACAAATGGAGGGTAGAAAAGGCCATCAGAAATCATTTTGGCCTCATTCCTCAATTTGAAATGAGAAATTCTTGAGTCGGGTGTTCATTGGAAGGACTGATGTTGAAGCTGAAACTCCAATACTTTGGCTACCTGATGCGAAGAGTTGACTCACTGGAAAAGACCCTAATGCTGGGAAGGATTGGGGGCAGGAGGAGAAGGGGACGACAGAGGATGAGATGGTTGGATGGCATCACCGACTCGATGAACATGGGTTTGGGTAAACTCCGAGAGTTGGTGATGGACAGGGAGGCCTGGCGTGCTGCGATTCATGGGGTCGCAGAGAGTCGGACACGACTGAGCGACTGAACTGAACTGAACTGAGTCATCCAGGCAATCTAAAGTCAAGCAATAAAACCAAAGGGAACAATTCTTTTGTCTTACATGTGAATGTCATTGTACCTGAAAAGGAGGAGGAGGACGGGAAGGGATAACACACAAAACCTAAGAATTCTAAGTTTAAGAGGAATTAGCTGCTCTGCCAAATGTCTGGTGGCTGAGCGCCATCTGCTGGTGAGCAATTGAAGTTCAACTACAAAATGAAAAGCAATTCAATGATTACCATGTATTTATTACAAGCAGCTCCTTGCTTTATAACACAGAGCAGTCTTGAAAGTATGTTTAGAAACAGAAAAAGGGAAAGTCAGCGATATGTTGAATATGGTTTTCCTTCATTTCTCTACATAGTGTTTTGAGTGTAGAGGTTTCATACTTCTTTCATTTGACTTACTCCTCTATAGCCTGTTTTTAAAATACTATTTATAAATAGCGTTTTAAATTTGTTTTCACTTGGTATTTCTTTGCTGTCTGGCTTTCAAGACTTTCTGAGGAGAGGAACTACCAGGTTGCTTCTGCCAGCTCGTGGACAGACTACACTGTACCACATCCACACGGTAGTAACTGGGCACCTTCACTGACTTGAGCAACGTGGGGCTGCAAGGTCTTCAGATTTACTTAGATCTCAAGGTCTCTGGGTTGACTCCCTTGATCAACCATCCAAATCAATACTAATGGTAATGAAGGATTATCTATTTGGCTAACAGGGGTTTTCCTTTCCTAACCCACAGAGAAAAAAAAAATAATTGGACTAAGTGACTACAGAGATGCCTTCAAGTGATAATCAGTCTCACAAGTACACACCTACCTTAAAAATCTCAAAGGACTACGCTGTCAAGTTTGAGACAATTTCAAGATATTTAAGAGCGCTATTGAAACATCCTACTTTGCAAGCTCCACATTAGGACTTCCCTGGTAGTCCAGTAGTTAAGAATCCACCTGCCAAAGCAGAGGACACAAGGTTCCTTGGTCTGGGAAGATCTCACATGCAGCTGGGCAACTAGGCCTGTGCACCACAGCTACTGAGCCCATGCTCTGCACCAGGAGAAACCACTGCAATAAGAAGTCCACACACTGCAGCTAGACAGTAGCCCCCACTCGCTGTAACTAGTGAAAGCCCTCACAGTAATGAAGACCCAGCACAGCCAAAAATAAACACGATTTTAAAAAATGAAGTCTGTAAAAAAAAAAAGTTCCAAGACATATAAAAATTATAAATGCAAATATCCTTTGACCTTCTAGGAACTTAACTAGAGACAGACTTTCACACTATGAAACCCCTTATGTATAAGGATATTTACCATTGCATTTTTGTAACAGAAAATAAAGTACAGGTATTAAGTACATACATATATACACAATGTAATAGAGTGGAAACAACACACATATTAATAGGAGACTAATTCAATAAATTATGGTAGCACATACAATGAAATATTATAAGGCTACAAAAATCAATGACAAGACTTCGTGTTGGTTTAGGAAGATCTCCAGTATATTTAGATGATAAAAGAACATTGTAGGATAATTTGTGTAGTATACGACCGTTTGTGTAAAAGATGGAGGGAAATAAGAAAATATATTCATATCTGTTGGCACATACTTAAGAGAACCCTGGAAAAATAGGCCAAAGATTATTAACACTGATATTTACGTTGGGGGTGGGACACAGAGGGAGGGAGGCTTCTCACTGAACATTGTTAAGTGCTTTTAAAACATCTCAGCTACGTGAATATGTGACTTATGTAAGATACACCCTCCTTCCTCTCCTATGGGTGTTTGGAGTCTGGGAGCTTTTTTAAAAAATTATTTTTAATTGGAGGATAATTGCTTTACAATACTGTGTGGGCTTCTGCCATATATCAACATGAATCAGTCACAGGTATACGTATGTCTCCTCCCTCTTGAACCTCTCCTCCCACTCCCATCTGTCTGGGAACTTTCTACAAACATTCTCGACCATGAGAAGAGTCGGTCTGAAGATAAAGACACAACAAAGACATAAGCAGACCTTGGATCACCACTGGCGGTAGAATTAACCACCTCCCTCAATTCTCTAACTTGGAACTTATTATACAGAGCTACTTTTCCTTATGTAAGTGGTTTTGAGTAGAATCATCGGTTCCTCATGGCTGAGGGCATCGTAAGTGGGGTATCAGTGCCTGAGCTAAACCAGGCACCCCTTTGGCTGAAGGTAAGAACAACAAGCACCATCTTCTCCAGACCTTTCAGGTGCTTTACTTGGGCCTCCTCCTCTGACTGCTGCAGACACAACCTCCTCTTCTAGTTTCGTTGTACATGATCATTTGAGCTTAATTTCTCTGTCCTGTGTTTGTTTTCCCTGCCCGAGTGAACCCTTTTAGAACAAGTATGACTGTACAAAAGGTGAACACACCCCACCAGTGTCACCTCTCAGCCCACCTCATGTGCCTTTATTAACTTCTGATTCTAATCTCTGCTAACTAAGTAGGCAGACTATGTCCCAAAGTTATTTATCTCTTCAGCAAACCACCCAAGATAATCAGTGAGGTGCTGCTGCTGCTGCTGCTAAGTCACTTCAGTCGTGTCTGACTCTGCGTGACCCCACAGACGGCAGCCCACCAGGCTCCCCTGTCCCTGGGATTCTCCAGGCAAGAACACTGGAGTGGGTTTCCATTTCCTTCTCCAATGCATGAAAGTGAAAAGTGAGAGTGAAGTCGCTCAGTCGTGTCCGACTCTTCGCGACCCCATGGACCGCAGCCTACCAGGCTCCTCCGTCCATGGGATTCTCCAGGCAAGAGTACTGGAGTAGGGTGCCATTGCCTTCTCCGAATCAGTGAGGTAGAGACAAGCAGTGTGTTGCCACAAGTCCCATTTCATTTTCTTGTGAGTCTAAACAAAGACTACATTTCCCAGCCTCTCTTGAAGGCAGATTAGAACCATGTGACTGGTTACAGCCAATGGGATGCTACATATGACACGTAGGGGACAGCATATAAGAGGGATGTGAGACCTCTATACCTTCTCTCTTCTCCTCTCACAGTGAACATGGAGGTCTTGTGTGGAAACAGCACAGCTCTAAGATGGGAAAACCTGCATCACCATTTGAAGGGAGCTGTCCCAGAGAACCACCAGATTTTATGAGGCAGGCAAAAAAACTTTTTCATCTGGTAATCCTGTGAGTGATTTCATCCTGGAATGTGAAGTCAAGTGGGCCTTAGCAAGCATCACTATGAACAAAGCTAGTGGAGGTGATGAAGTTCCAGTTGAGCTATTTAAAATCCTCAAAGATGACGCTGTGAAAGTGCTAAACTCAATATGCCAGCAAATATGGAAAACTCGGCAATGGCCACAGGACTGGAAAAGGTCAGTTTGCATTCCAATCCCAAAGAAAGGCAACGCCAAAGAATGCTCAAACTATTGCACAATTGCACTCATCTCACACGCTAGTAAAGTAATGCTCAAAATTCTCCAAGCCAGGCTTCAGCAATACGTGAACCGTGAACTTTCAGATGTTCAAGCTGGTTTTAGAGAAGGCAGAGGAACCAGAGATCAAATTGCCAACATCTGATGAAAGCAAGAGAGTTCCAGAAAAACATCTATTTCTGCTTCATTGACTATGCCAAAGCCTTTGACTGTGCGGATCACAATAAACTGTGGAAAATTCTAAAAGAGATGGGAATACCAGACCACCTGACCTGCCTCTTGAGAAACCTGTACGCAGGTCAGGAAGCAACAGTTAGAACTGGACATGGAACAACAGACTGGTTCCACATAGGAAAAGGAGTATGTCAAGGCTGTATAGTGTCACCCTGCTTATTTAACTTATATGCAGAGTACATCAGGAGAAACGCTGGGCTGCAGGAAGCACAAGCTGGAATCAAGATTGCCGGGAGAAATATCAATAACCTCAGATATGCAGATGACACCACCCTTATGGCAGAAAGTGAAGAAGATCTAAAGAGCCTCTTGATGAAAGTGAAAGAGGAGAGTGAAAAAGTTGGCTTACAGCTCAACATTCAGAAAAAGAAGATCATGGCATCCGGTCCCATCACTTCATGGCAGATAGATGGGCAAACAGTGGAAACAGTGGCTGACTTTATTTTTCTGGGCTCCAAAATTACTGCAGATGGTGACTGCAGCCATGAAATTAAAAGATGCTTACTCCTTGGAAGGAAAGTTATGACCAACCTAGATAGCATATTAAAAAGCAGAGACATTACTTTGCCAACAAAGGTCCATCTAGTCAAGGCTATGGTTTTTCCAGTAGTCATGTATGGATGTGAGAGTTGGACGGTGAAGAAAGCTGAGCGCCGAAGAATTGATGCTTTTGAACTGTGGTGTTGGAGAAGACTCTTGAGAGTCCCTTGGACTGCAAGGAGATCCAACCAGTCCATCCTAAAGGAGATCAGTCCTGGGTGTTCATTGGAAGGACTGATGTTGAAGCTAAAACTCCAATACTTTGGCCACCTGACGCAAAGAGCTGACTCACTGGAAAAGACCCTGGTGCTGGGCAAGATTGAGGGCAGGAGGAGAAGAGGACAACAGAGGATGAGATGGCTGGATGGCAGCACTGACTCAATGAACGTGGGTTTGGGTGGACTTAGGGAGTTGGTGATGGACAGGGCGGCCTGGCGTGCTGCAGTTCATGGGGTCACAAAGAGTCGGACACGACTGAGCAACTGAACTGAATCCTGTGAGGGTCCCAGATTTTTTTATAGAACCCATGCTATCCTATTCTGACTCAGTCAACCTTTCAATCAACAGAAATCTGCTGAGCGCCTACTGTATACCAAAATCTGCTAAGTATCTATAAAAGATACAGGAAAAACAGACTTTCATTAAGTGAGCAAGTATCTATTAAGCATTGTGCTAGGTTTTGGTCTCCATCCTCAAGGTATTTAAAATTTAGATGGAGAAACAAAATATACATTTGCAAAATAAATATTAAACCACATGACTTCCTAGCTAAATCATTTCCCCACTAATACTCCCTCAAAGCACAATATATTTTTCTTAACTTATTTTACTTATTTGAATGAATCTTTAATTCATGTCTGTCTCTCACTGAACTGTAGAGAGCTCAAAGGCAAAAACTAGATATTTTTTGTTGTTTGGAGCTTTATGCCACCACACTCCCTTGACCAGTGCTTGGCATGTTGTAGGCACTCAAAATTTTTCTATTTACCACACTTTTTTACTCTAAGTTTTTTTCATTAAGTTACTGGAGATATTTAATATTCTTAACTGCACTTAATAGCACCTTGGTTCAACTATTCTTGGGTTCACCAAAATACAGAGAAAAGCATATCTTTACTGATTTTAGCACATCCTTTACAAGTCAGATGACCTAGGAAGTTAGTGTATTTCTGGGACATAAATAAAAGAGATAAATAATTATGGCTTATCCATTGTCTCGCAGGTAATGATGCAGTTGTTTATTCCTCGGCCATTTCCTACTTCTGGAAGAGTAGGCTGGTCATGTGTTCATAACTTCAAGCAATAGAGAGTATAAATTAATAGTTTTTAGGAAATCTCAATACTATCAAATAGAAATCATCCTTCTTATAAACCAAGTTTTAAATTGAAAGAAAACATTCAATGATCTAAAATGGTAGAGGGGGAACACTTTTAATGGAATATTCAATGTCGATTTTTCCTGTCTCCCTTGGCTGCCAATATAGTGCTATGAAATATAAATTTGAAGGATCATACTTTTTTTTTAAAAAAAGTAGCTCCAAGAAAAAGTAAATATATGAAATTAAATGTAAAGTTTACACTCTAAGAAAATGTGAATATTTCATTATCATCTTCTATTCTTTGATTTTAGCAGTTGGTCTGCTTGTTAATATAGCACTCCTGACCCATAACTACCATCTCAACCTCTAAATAACTTCCTATTTCCTATAATCCTCCATATAGTTGGTGGTGTGAAGATTAAAGCTTAGCCAATTAGCCACCCACTACAGCCTAGTTAATCACATAATCTTTGAGATGGTCAGGGAGCAGTGGAGTATGCAATGATTTTTTTTTTTCTCTCTCTTTACAAAGATTTAACTAATTGTGAGACTTAGTGATGCTCTCGAATAGAAAGGGCAGTTGGGTTTTCAATCAGAAGCTGTGTCACTGCTTTATAAAGTTAGGGCTTATCTTCTTCTAAGACACATTGTTACACAGAGACTTCTTTAACAAGTTTCCAAATACCCTCAGTCAACCATTGCTTATTTAGACCTGAGTCTCACATCAAGGCTTACTGCGTGAGAATAATGATCAGTAATCCGTAAGGTAAAAACTCAGATTCCGTCACATGACAGCTACACATTCAATTATGGGATTGCTACACTCGTGTCTGTTTAAGGGAAGTGCTAATCTGAACTGAAGTTTGACAATACTCTTCTCTCCTTAATAAGGCCACATATGAGGAGGGAGAGAAAAGAGGAGGAAAGGGAGGGGAGAAGGACCCCAGGAAATGAGGGATGGGGAAGAGAAAGACAGAGTGCAAAGGTTTGGGGTGAGAGAGGAGGAGGACACTGAGGAGACAGGAGTGGACAGAGAGGCTCAACCAGTTCTCAGGGAGTCCTGGCTGGGTCAGCTCTTGCAATGCTGCTGCCAGTTATTATGGGGCTTTGAACACCCAATGAGCAGATCACGGCCGGTTCTCCAACAGTACATGCTTGGTGATAGTCTAGCATGAGTGACAAAAGGTGCCAGAGAAAGTAGGTCCAGAACATTTTCAGGTTCTGGTGAGGCTTTCTGTTGCCGGTGAGTCGTGACCTAAAGGAAAGACATGAGCCACCCACCTGCCTATCCCCCTAGTGACAAGGCAATCCACGTTGATATCAAGAATGACAGAAGCCATCAAAAATGCTGGAGGAATCCAGAGATTAGAGAAGCAACCAAAGATGTTGGAGGAGCCCAGAACTAGGAACAGACCTACAAGAGCACTGAAGAAACCTCTGAGAGTCACTGAAGACATCAGAGCAGGGGGGACAATGAGGTTTCTCCAGGGACGGAGCTGGGAGGTCCCTGATGAGGTCTCAGAAATGACTGGACAGCCAGGAGGCAGGAGAGCAAGGTTGAACCAGGAACCCAAACTGGTCACCTCTACAACTGAATTCAGACCCTCAGAAGGACAGATCCAAGCAAAGAGAGTTATTCAGGTATGGGAAGCTGGGGAAGGAAGTGGGGATTCAGGGGTGTTAGTCACTCAGTCGCGTCTGACTCTGCGATCGCCATGGACTGTAATCCGCCAGGCTCTTTTGTCCATGGAATTCTCCACACAAGAATACTGGAGTGGGGTGCCATTTCCTTCTCCAAGGGATCTTCCCGACCCAGAGATTCGAGGGGTGGGAATAAAAGGCAAAAATAACACTCAGGTATGGGCAGGTGAGTGAAACCAAAGACTGGAAACTCTGGTCTCAAATCTGAGACAATCTACTTCGAGCAACCTACCTGACCTTAACCAGTGCTGAGTATTAGTGTTCATGCACTCACTCACCCACACATGTACTATCAAACTCTGAAACTGATTAGACTTAGGATCTAGTGCAACTTACTTGACCCCTCTGTGCCTCAGTTTCTCTTCTATAAGGAGGGATGTTATAAAGATCTCCTAAGCATAGGCACCTATAGCTTGGCACAGGGCCTGGCATGGAGAAAACATTCAGCAGATGGTAGCTATCAGTGCTCATCAGACCCCGTGAGGTAAAGACATAGTTTCAGTGGGTTCTAACTGTTCTCACCCCCACCGGAGCTCCCCCCAGACTACTCACTCATTCAGGTTCTGCAAGTATATTGTCCGGACAGTTTCTCTTTCTTAAAAAAAAAAAATTTTTTTATAAGCCTTGTGGGTGACTGAGTGCCATAATTAAGAACAAGTGATATAAAGCAGTATTTGAGCTGGAAAGGGCATTCAAACCAGACTGAGGAGCTTGTTAAAATACAGATTCCACTCAGGAGGGCAGAGATGGGGTCTAAGACCCTGCATTTCTAACAGGCACCCGGGTGATGCTGACCCGACTCGCGAGCAAATAGTGCTTTAAATAGCAAAGAAAGATTATCACAGGAGAGAAGAGGGGTGACCAAAAACAAAAAAAAAGAGAAGGAGGTGACAAGTAATAAAAGAAATTCTTATATACTGAGATTTAGGGAAGTCATTCTGGCCTACAGATTTTCATGGGGGAGGAAAGAGATGAGTTAACTTGAATTTTATGCTAAAACAGCCTGTTTGTGGCTGATCTAACACCCATTGTACATCTGCTCTAATTATTAAAGAAAAGGGCACACTGACCTGAAGTAAAGAATTTCCATGTTAAAAATAAAGATGCACTGCCCCTCTTCCTAGGATGCCAATGACAGTCCTCCTTTGAGGATAAGCGACTCCATTCCCAGGTGCCAAGGCCATGCTGACTCCCTGTGTATGTTCTGGTCTGTTGTTTTTTTTTTTTTTAAAACCTTGAAAAAATGTATCGCTGATTCGTTCAGTGTTCTTTGTTCTTGCAAGATATAAAACTGTGCTAAAAAAAAAAAAACTGCTTCTCTGGACAGTTTCTCAGAGTAACCTGGGAAGCTGGCTTCGGGGCTAATCCTCAGTTTGGCTCAAATGAAACTTTTTTACCCTTATTGCTGTTTATTATTTTCATCAACAAGAGAGAGAGGAACCAAAAATCAACCATACCTCCCCCCACCCCACCTCACCCCACAAAGACCTAAGGCCTAAACCGGCCTCTCGACATCATTAAATGACAGTGAAGAGAAGCAGAACCTGACACACGGAAGGCTCTCACCACACAGTCACCTCCCGACAGAGGAGGAAGATTTCCACGTCTCCTCCTCCCACCATCACCTCTCTCTAGCGGGCCCTTCCTCGCCCAGGAAACTTCCTCCCTCGCCATGATGCTTTGAATTCGTTTCTGAACTTCAAGGTAAAGGCCCCCGCCCGCAGATGGTACTCTCTCCTCACCTTGCAAGACCCCCCTCGCTCATGGGTTCTTTTTCACCAACCCTGAATCACCGCTTTCATCCTCAAACTTCTACCCCTGCATCTGCCCGAGAAGGCTCAGGCACCATGACGGATCGGCCCTGCTCACTGGATGCCTCCCTGTCCATTTACAAACCCTGCCCAGCACCCAACTCTTCCTTCCCTGACTTTAGGCCTTAGGTCAAAGAAACAACTCTACGATTTCCTCTAGCTTCCTGGAATTTCATCACTTCCTGTCTACAAACCTTGAATCCCAAGCTCCTGAGTAGACGGGGATGGACAAGAAGCTGCTCCATCCTCTTCAGGTCACCCTCCGGCAGTGGTTCTCCAGCCTCTGACTGCAGACCAGAGTCACCTGGGACCACTCGCTCTAGGACCACGCCCTCCACGCCCCGCCCCCCATTAAAAAGAAAAAAACCATCGCCCTTGGGAAGCCATATTATTCCTAAACAGGAACAACCTGCCGCCCCCACAATGAAGACCCCATCCCTTGTGGGGAAGGCGGGGAGAGGCAGGTTTCATCTTGATCTCATTTGTGATGGGTCCCTTAATGCGGTGAAGGGGGTTCTAGAGGCAGCGGGGGAGGCCAGTTCTAAAGATGTCACAGTTTATACTTTATTAACTTCAACCCAGAAAGCTGGACTCCTCCTTTGTCTGAGTCTTCCACCGGAGTCGGGTACAGAGCAGCCGACAAACTCCGTCGAGTCTGAATCACGCTCTGGCAAAGATCAAAGAAGCCAAGGGCCCCCACTCCTCTAGTCCTGTGAGCCGTGGACTACACAGCCTTTAGGACACATTTCTACAAGTCAATTAAAAAAAAAATCATTTTCCAACACCGGTAAGAATATGACGTCCCGAGTTTAAAAGGCAGCTAACACAGAAAAAGCTCAGCCAGGGAATGAAGAGACATTTTCTGACTTCGTCTGTATTCCATCCAAATAACCATCTTCCAAAATGGGATTCAGCTGAGTGTATCTGGTTTACTCAAACCCAGAAATTTAATGAAAACCATGCTGAACAGAAAATGACAGTCAAGCACTACAAATGAACAGACAGGATGTATTTTACCAGATAAAGAAATTAAGCCCTTCGGGAAACAACTGTAATCGCTACAAGTTTCACCCGCTGCTTAATCCCTGTAAAGGAGAGCATCATACCTGATAAGATCGGGTTCTGCACCCTCGTTCTTAAAGGAGGCCAGAAGTAGTCTCTCTCGAGTTACAAGATCATCCAAGAGGTTCTGTCTTCGGTCTCCTTCGAGCTGTGTTCTGCAGGCGACTCGTTAAGGTCCAAGAGTAAGTGAATTAACCTCATTTGATCTATGACATTATTAACTGAGCTCTCCAAGTCAGACGGCTGTTACAGACCTGGATCAACCCTACCCCGAAGAGGCCTGAGCCAGCGCTCTCCTGCTCTGATCTCAGCCTTCACTGACCCTTCCAGTAAAGGACCCAGACAGAACCATCGCGGAGGACTTAAAAACACTGAACCAGACCCACCATGTGAGATCTGAGAAATACAGCTGATAAATACGATTTTCCTCCCAGTGGCCAACCCTGAAATGTTCTTCTCAACAGCGTACTGTGACTCAGGGAATCCCTAGGTTCTGAGTGCCAGTCACAGTGGTCAAGGGTTTTTCCTAGACATTAATACCTAAGATACTCTATTAAAAAGGAAAAAAAGAAAAAAAAAAGCTTTCTTTGTTGCCCTCTTTCTTTCGTTATTAACACCTATTAATGCACCTGCAATATGTTGTAAAGTGCTACTGTATACAGCAGATTTGCTCTTAAAAAAGCTGTTACCATCAGCTCACTAAATACTTTGCATGATCTTTAATAATTCTAAACAAAATTACAAAGAAATAACCATATTTTAATGTGTTAATCTATGATCTGTGCTAGACTAGGGATCCAAAAGCCTACCAGTTCTGTTTTGATCATTACCCATGGTCTTGACCAATTACTTCAGTGTTTTGGATCTGTTTCTTCAGATGTCCCCCAGGTAATCTCTCATACCTTTTCCAATACAACTCATGGCCATGGTTTTCCCAGTTTCAGTTAAAAAGTGGGACTACTGCTTTGGATTTATGGATTTACAGACACTTCTCCTTTCGAGAGGGATATTAAATCCTGCATTTAGGCCCCAAAAGTTTGAGAACTTGGCAGAATATAGTAGTTTTCCCTGGGTGGGAAAACCATGGCCCAATGAATCTACTTTTGTTGATAATTTTGAATAGAAAGAGCTGGATAGCTAGCAAAAAAAGCAAATAAACCCATAAAAAAATGTTCCCCGGTAACAGATATTAGTTAGAAAAATCATAAATCCCCCCTAAACCAATGTAACTAAGCAGTGTTATTGACTCTGGACGTTTATAAAATACTAATGGATACTTTCGACATTCCAGAATGCCCCGATTTCCTGAGAAAAAAGACTACTATGGCTTTTCCATCTCCTACTTGACTACGGTCACTAAGAACCCATCTTGGAAACAGTGAAGCAGCAACTGTAACTAAGAAACAGTGAGCAAGTCCTTCCTCTGTACTAATAAAAGGGCCAAATGTTAGCCTTCTGATCAGTGCAACATCAAAAATAAATACCGGTGTGTTTCAAATCAGTGGTAAATTGTCAATAAAGCAGAAGGGGCCCCTGGGGAGGGGAAGAGGGGTGGGCGGGGAGAAGGGACAGAAGCTATGACATAAATTATACAGGACAAAACAGGAATTTTAATTGTGGAAATTACTAATTATATCACAGTGCTGATTAGCCTTGTCTTCCATTCTATGCTCAACCTACTCTGGCAACCTGTGGTTTTGCTGGGATTTCAGTTATCCAATCCTCCAAATGAGCATAAACTCAACGATAATCCAATATTACAATTAAGCAGATTACAGATCTGACTGGCTCAGGGGTTTAAACGTAAGAAATAAAATTACGGAAGTATCATTAGAAAACGCCTTTGGAGAATTTTCTAATACTCTAGAGTAAGGAAAATCTTCCTAGTTGAGAATGTCAACCCAGAGGCCATGAAGGAAACTATAAATCTGCATAAAAATTTTAACTATCTGCAAAATAAAAGTACAAGTGGCAAATTAATAATGGCAAATTTTAAAACAGCAAAGGATATAACAGGGCATTGGAAAAAAATACAAGAATTATGCTAATAAACTGAAAAAAATGCAGTTTTACATTAGTGAAAGAAATGCAAATTGAAACATACTGTCATTTTTGCCAGCCAGATAAGAAACCATGACAGAAGGCTCTGGAAAGGGCTGAGGAACCAAGCACTCTCAGACATCCTAGGTGGGAATGGAGATGGGTTCAACCAGTTGCCAGACTGTCTTCTACATACCTAATGAAATTTAAAAGGCACATTCTTTTAACAGGAATTTCTCCTACAGATACATTCACAAGACTATACAAAGATGTAGGAGCAGGGAATTCCCTAGTGGTCCAGTGGCTAGGACTCCACACTTTCACTGCCCAAGGTCTGGGTTCAATTCCTGGTTGGGGAACTAAGATCCCACAAGCCACCACTTAGTGCAGCCAAAAAAAAAATGATGTTCACTGCTGCAGCATTATTTATAATAGCCAAATACTGGAAACATTCTAAGGTTTGTCAATAAGCAAATAGCACACCTCGACAATGGCACGTTTTGTAGCCCCCTTCCCCCTAAACAGAGAGAATAGGACAGCCCTGTATGTATCGATGATAATGAAAGTCAACATTCATAAGCACTTACTAAGTGCTACATAAATTATTTGATATGGAACAATCTCCAAAATAAAGTGTTAGACAAAAAAAAAAGCAGCAAAGAGCTAAATAGTGAATAGTATGCTCCCACTGCATGCATTAAAAACATATGTTGGTATATACACAGAAAATTTCTCAAAGGATATAGAAACAATTGCCTCTAAGGAAAGGGAACCGGGGACTCAGGGTGTAAGGGAGACTTCCTATCTACTGGGTATTGTTTTGGACTGTTTGACTCTATTGAATGCTAACTAACAAAAAGTTTCAGAAGAAACATATGAGATGATCCTTCTGTAGTCAAAAGCATTTTATATTTACATGTACACATATCTGTTCATGCCTAGAAAAGTCTGTGATAATAGGAACCAACCACCAACACTGTTAACTGTGGAAGAATGGAAGAATGAACAGGATGGGCATGCGGAAGTGAGAGAAGAGTCACTGGTAAAAACTAACAACAGAAAATGTATCGATAGAGGGACTTCCTCATGATTCCTGTGGCTGAGACTCTGCCTTGCAATACAGGGGATTCAGGTTTGAGCCCCGGTTGGGGAATTAAGATCCCACATGCTGAAACTACTGAAGCCTGTGTGCTGAGCCCACGGACCAAAACTAAGATCCAACAGAGCCAAATGATATTTTTTTTTAAAAAAAAAAAAGGAAATTGACAGGTAGAAAGTACCTTTTATAGAAAAAGTAAAGGCAAGTTTTTAAAATTTAGCAGACACTGAGTTTAAACTATTAATTAACCAACAAGGGGCATCAATTTTAAGAGCAGTAAAACTTGGTGATTATGTTTTGAAGAGGAGGAGTAACTGGAGGACAGAATCACAGACCGTTAATGCTGGGACAGGTAAATCGAATCTCTCGTTCACCCAACCAGAAACCATGGCAACAGTGGGTGATAGCCCAGCTCTTTCTCACCACCTCATGTGGGGCTTCTCTACCCTGAGGCCCCCAGTACTGCTCACTTAACTCTGCTGCTTCTTAGCATCCTGTTAATAACAATACTGATAATATTAATTCAGAATATTCCAGAGACTCCCCTGTAAATCTGGAACACCTGGAAAACTAACCAATCAGGAACACTCACTCTACCTCCTGGTTTTGTTTTTAATCTATTGAGAGAACACAGCATAAGGAGATGGGGATAGAAGCAGCTGAAGAGAATAAAAAGATGCACAGCCCTTCCACATGGCACACTCACTATAATGGAGGTTGTTGCTAACAAGAGGTCAGAGAATTATCTAGAAGGTAATGACACTCCATGGATGTGGGCTCATGGTAGCTGGGGGGCAGCGAGTACAGGGTAAGGAAGGACAAGTAGAAAAGAGGCCAGATGGTCAGAGGCCAGTGCTGGGACCTCCTCTTCCATCAACTTGGTGAATAACCAAGGAGGAAGATCAGAGAACAGACAAGGAAACGGATCTAACCACCATAGTACTCTGTCATTGGCCAGACTGAATTTACATGTAATTATAACCAGTTCATGCAAGGTTGCAAATGAAACTAGATCCTGATTTTGCATCACTGTGCTTCAGAGTCCAGCTTCTCTGCTATAACCTGGGAAGCACTTCCAACCTAAGACGGAGAGGGGTGAAGATGGGGCTGGACCCAGGGAACACCCCATTCCCTCTCCCACTTCCAGCTCCTGAAGTTTCTCCTTATTGGTAGAAAGTATAAGAATTTAAGCAAGTCTTCCGTGCAAATTAATTGCTTTGGAGAAGGATAATTACTCTCAGAGCCACAAGAAGAATTGCACAGAGACAGTTTAAGGTCCCAGAGGCCAGAAGATTTTTCTGGCTCACATAGCACTTCAACTCTTTCATTTTTATTTATTATTTGCTTTTAGGGGGAGTCCTTGGTGGCTCAGATGGTAAGGAATCTGCCTGTAATGCAGGAGACCTGAGTTCAGTCCCTGGGATGGGAAGATCCTCCAAAGTTAACAAACTCTACCAAGTGTCTATTATGGACCAGCCCAGGTGCCTACCTTCCTCAAAGCACTGATCACATTTTGCAAGTAGTATTTTAATACAATCATTATCTGCATGCCTGAATGTACCCTTCTTATGTGTTATAAACTCCATAAAAGAGTACCTGTAAATTCTCCACATTCGCTGTAATTTTAACAGTGATAAAATGGCAAGCACCTTCTAGGCATACAATTTAATCCTCCCAACAATGCTTTAAGCTGGATGTACTCTATCCTTTTTTCACATATTAAGAAAACAAGGTACAACGAAGTTAAGTAACTTGCCCTCAAAGAGTTGAAAACTTTTATTCAACACCAACGATTATGGGGAAACTTGTCCTGTGAGATGCTTTAAATATAGCATTTTCTTCAACTTTCACAACAGCCTGCAAAGCAAGTCTGATTAGGTAGATAATGAAACTGAGGTCAAGAAAGGCCACATTGCTCTCTGGCCTTGAGGCAGTGGTGGAGCTGGTCTTCTATCTCAGTTCTGTTTGCCACCAAAGCCAGTGTTGTTCCCATTGTTCCAACAGTGCCCAGACTTGGGGGTTTCATGGAGCAGAAGTACTTCCAAACAAACTGTGGGGGTGGGGAGGGGGGATTTATATAGACCGATTATACACGTTGCCATCTACGTGGACATTCCAAAAACCACAACAGACAAAACTCTCATCGCTTTTACTACCATGGTGAAAAAGCAAGATGTTAACACTCGAAACCAGAGAGAACCATGTAACAGACTATAAATCAGAAAATTCCTACTGAAATAAAAATGACCTTGTCCTTAATTTTCTCACAATAGCAGACACCAGTGAAAACTGTCATGGCCAGGTGCAGTGTTTTAGAACCACTTCCTCACTACTGGGGCACCCAGGGGCTATTCTTAAAACCCATCCAGTGAGCTCCTCCACACCTACATGTATCCAGGTATCCAGGTTTGTTAAACGGGGCATCTCTCCAGCCAGCTACCTGTCTACTCATCTTTCTTCCCCAAAAAACAAAGTGGAACAGGGTTATGTATCCATTTTTTTTAAAGATTATTTTTTCTATGTGGACCATTTTTTAAAGCCTTTATTGAATTTGTTACAATACTGCTTCTTTTTTTTTTTTACTTTTATTGGCTGCAAGGCATGTGGGATCTTAAGGTTTGAACCTGCATACCCACTATTAGACAGCAAAATTTTAACCACTGGACTGCCAGTGAAGTCCCATTATTTATCGATTCTTAAAAAATTATTTCTCCAGGACTTCTCACAAGAGACCAAAATAGCTTTTGATACTGAACTCCTTTGTAAAGTGATTTTCTAAAAATTCTTTTCAAAGTACTAAAAGTGCTGCCTTTGAAAAACCCAACAAAAAGACAAGCTTCGTGTAAAACTAATTCTAAGAATAACCTTAGTGCTACCTGAAATTTCCTATGCGACCTCCTGTTGCACATAGCTTTTCTCAACTGGTGAGACCATTATAATCACCGTCTCCAAGAAGCACTGTGAATAGAAGTTAATGCTTTTCAGCAATTTTCAACCCTCTGGCTGCAGGATTTTGGATTATGAATTGCAAGCTAACTGATTCGAAAGCACGCCACTTTCATTTTAATTTCACATTTATTCTTGCCAGAGAAAAATACTTTTTCAAGAAAGAGCAGTAACATCTTATACCTAACCTCCCAGAATTTAATTGTTTGGAAGGCATTTTCATAGGACTTATCTTTCTGGCAACTCCTCGTGTTCCTTGGAAAACTTCACGAATGCAGAGAGGCATAAATTTCTTAAGTCAGGTACCAGAAACTCTCGACTGCCCGACATAGTAAGGAAATGTGGTTTCCAAATATTCACATTAAAAAAGTCACCCCACATTAATTATGCCTCAAGAAAAAGGATTAAAAAGTCACTCTCTTGGCGATTTATGGACACACATTTTTCTAAGAATTACAACATCATAAAGTATACCTAATAAACCACAGTGAAGACTGTTTAATCTTTCTGATGATTAAGAAGGGTCTTGAGGATTTGCATTATAAACAAGATTTGTCTTGGCATTACAGCAACACGCCAAGTAATAGGGAATTCTCACTGAAGACAGGTCATGTGACAGTGGACTGTATTCTATCACTAAAGTAGAATTCAGCTTTTAAACAACTGGTTTTGGGTCCAGACAGCCCTGCATTGGAATCTTGGCTTTCCATTTCTCAGCGGTGGGGACTTAGGCAAGTGACTTAAGCTCTTAAAGATTCTTCTCCTGGGTGTGAAGAAAATTCCTCTGCTGGAATGCTGAAAGTAAAAGTTATTGATTTACATCAGTGACTTGAGGCATAAGCTGGCCTTGGCCTCAGTACCTTTTTTGTAAAGAAGGGAAAGAACCCACCCAAACAGTTTAATAATGTGAGGCTACCAGGCCTGACAAATTGTTATCTGATACATCTTACATCTGGATGATAACTGCCCTAGAATTATCTCAGATAAGTGCCATAGAATTATCTTAAATGTTTGGGAAGAGGAACGTCAGGGAGAGGGAAGATGTGAGAAACAAGATAGTAATTAAACAGAGGCCTTAGTAATACAGAAGCTACCTCCTTCTTCCCGGTTTAAGAAAAGGTCTCCCTGAAAATCCAGAGGTTAACGAGCGCCCCCTGGTGGCTCAGTTAGTAAAGACTCCTGCAATGCAGGAGACACGGGTTGGAAAGGTCCCCTGGAGAAGGAAATGGCAACCCACTTTAGTATTCTTCCCTGGAGAATTCCATGGGCAGATTAGCCTAGCGGGCTACAGTCCATGGGGTCGCTAAGAGAGGGACACGACTGAGTGACTAACACTTTCACTTTCCCATAGGGCGAGTCTCTAAATTCCATCCCTAGTTTTGGTTGCCGTTCCAGTAGGAAGAGGCCCAATTATTTAAAAACAAAACAGAATCTTCAAGAAAGTTGTTATATTCCAGTTGAGTGTTTGATTTCTCCTAGGAAAGTCTAAATTATTCACATGATTGTCCTTAAATACTTCCATAATATATTTTATAACTCGGTTCGGTGTTTTTTTTAAATGTCTGGTGCTTAATTCAGCAAATTCTGAGATCACCACAAAACCAGAGGCCACAAGATTTCAAAACATGGTTAGACTGCAAGCATTTAGAACAACAAAGTCAATTATTACTGCAGCGTGCTTGGTACGCCTTATAATTAATAACTAGCAGAAATTATTAATAGAAGAAAGTAAAAGTTATCAATTTACATCTTCTTGCACCATAGGTTTAGCACAGAAATATTATAAGATGTGCTATGTCTGGGGGGTTTCCCAGGTGGCGCTAGTGGTAAAGAATCCACCTGCAATCCAGGAGACATCAGAGACACAGGTTCAATCCCTGAGTTGGAAGATCCCCTGGAGGAGAGCATGGCAACCCACTTGAGTATTCTTGTCTGGAGAATTCCCATAGACAGAGGAGCCTGGCGAGCTACAGTTCATAGGGTTGCACAGATTTGGACACAATTAAAGCGACTTAGCACACACGCACACATTATAAGATGAGTAATAATCAGTTACCTATTAGCAAATACAGTTATTAACATTAAATCAGGAATTGATATTTAGATATGATTTAGGTAACACTAAAATGAGTTTGCACACCTCAATGCCATGTGAAGACTTCCAAGCACTTGGTGGAGAGAACAGCTCTGCTAACTTGAAGTCAATATACTAAAACTTGTGGATTTGGATAAAATACAAATTCCTTACATAATAAACTAATTGGGCAGTAACAAATCATACCAGACAGAGGGTAAAGTTACAAACTGAACATATCAGAATGCTCTAAATGTGTTAAAAATTAGGCCTCAATTGTTCACTGAAATTAAACTTTTATTTGAAACCTTACTGGGTAAATAACTGAATACTAGAAATCATGCAACTATCTAAACCAACCTTTCTAGTGACATACAAGGATGATACTTGGAGAAAAATACATTTTTACAACATCTTCTATTGTTTTATCTAAAAAGCTACATTTTCACCATGCTTAAAATTGGGCAGTAACAACCTGTTTCCTGAGATACCAAAGTCTGGGTCTTTGGTATGAACCATGGATAAAGGAAAGGGATGGTAAGAGAGGACCAGTTTGAGGTCAGTTGTAAACTCAGATATAAGGGATTAGTTTATGTAACAGGTCACATATATTTTCCTAAATTGATCAGATCATGAATTTCTAAAAAGATAAAAAGATTTTAATACTTGACATCGTTGGTAGGAAGTAGAGGTGATGTCACAACTGACTTCACACAGGTGCCTCCTACACCCCCACCTAAAAAACCTCCCAAACCAGAAGTACTGTCACTTCTAGAACCATAAGGTGAAGAAGTCACATCTCAATAACCTACATAATCAGGGAGGAAAAAAGTACAGTTTCTACTGGTATGGGTCTCTCGGAAAAGAAAAGGAATTGTTCAAAACTCTGGGAATTGCATTGAGCAGAATCGTGGCTCAAGAGCATCATAGAAGTTCTCCTGCTGGACTACTTTCACCGCAGTCTAGACAGGTAGCAACGCGGGGCTCGGTGTAAACACAGCACTAACAGAAAACATGAGCTGCCTGCACAGTCAAGGTTACACCCAACTAAGTAAGTTCTTGTGGGCATCTCGCTTCGCCAGCATATTCACTGTAAAACATATAACGGACCCTTAAAATAGAAATCGAGATTATAGGCAATATTTTGGAAACCAGGTCTTCCTCAAGCTGTGGAAAAAATCTGGGTGGCCCAGATTCCTTCCTTTCTTAAAATAAGACTGCTTGTCCTCCCACTCTACCAAGAGGTGGAAATGTTTACATGGATACATCTGATGTGTTGCCACAGCTCTTAGCAATAAGTCCTTCAAAAGGGCGATCTTTTCCTTCAGTTTCTGCAACAAAGCTCTGATTGTCACGGTAAGCTGAAAAGAAAAGAACACAGCCTAAGTATGCTAGTCCAGAGGTGTGGAATCTCCTAAAAATATCATGTAAATGCTGCTTTACAAACTTATTCCATCAGAGGAAGGCTGGAAGAGACATCAAGCCTCCCAATGATAACCTCAAGATTGTATGGAATCTTAATGGTTGCCTGGGCCAGCCACCCATCTAACACTTATGCCCAGTCCTATGACCTGACCAGGTGGTAAGTTGGTCCATCTATGCACCCTGACTTTGCTCTCACAATCAGCTGAATTCTGGCCCTTGAACATCTACCTTTTGATCCTACTTGTCTACCAGGAGCCACAAAGGAAATTGCATGTACCCCATCTTTGTTCACCAACAAAAACCCCACAGTTCCCTCACCCACACTGCAAAGAACAAGATGTCAAGTCCCATGGCCATCCTGAACAGTCTTTCCTAAACACACTGGTATCCTTACAACCCATTAAAAGTTTTACAGCAGCGTGGCCTTTCTTTACAAGAGGAATGTTAACCACATATGACTCTCTTTTCCAGGAGTGTGTGAATTTTCTCCAGTTTACAAACCAGAGTCATTTTTTGTTTGTGACTCTAAGTGCTGCCTTAAAGGATGGTGGGGAGGTGGGGAGAAAGCCTCTCAGGAATTTAAACATATGAAAAATAAAATCAACCCTGTAAAGTAAACATAGTCAACCACGGATACAATCGGAGGTATGTTTAGAAAGACAAGATGTCACAAGTTTCATTTGCTACCTTGTTCAAAGGAACAATTATACAACTGCAGTGGAAGCGGGGGCTCTCTCCTTAGATTAGCGGGGTCACACAAGGAAAACAAAGCAGAACAGCAGAGGCTGGCCAAGGACGACATACATCAAGCAACCCTCAAAGGTGTCAGCAGCCAAGAAAAATCTGACCGTAACTGTTCTAATACCTCTGGGAACCACGGAAAAACCACCCACAATGTCTATGGGGAAACACCAAGGAAAGGCAGATCCTTCCTCATTCAAGAAATAAAGAGCAAAACAGACAAACAAAAGAATAATGAACAGTCTCACACACACGTATCAAGTCTAAGAGTCTACAAAATTAAAGATCAGAAGCATTTAACAGATGAAAAAGTATGTAGCCATTAAAAAGTATGAATGACATCTAAATTTGTTAACATAGAAAGATATCCATCGTAATTTATTAAAAGAAAGAGAAATCAAGTCATAAAATGCAATGTCACTCACATAGAGAAAAAACAACCCAGGAACTGAAGACATCAAAACATCAAGTGTGGTTATCTCTAAGTAGCAGGATTTCTTAATATTTTATAAGGAAACTATTATTTTCAGGAAAAAAAAAATTCTGTTATGAGAATTTAACAGAAGCTTTCCAAAGCACAGAAAATGATGAAAGCCTAATTCATATTTTAAGCTAACACAACACTGGTAACAAGCACTGACAGGAGAGAAGAGAAAAAAAATAAGCCACTTGCCAATCTCCCCTAAGGATTATAAATGTAAAAGCCTTTAAAAAATATTAGCAAAGCAAATTCAGAATTACATTAAAAATGACAGTATGCCATCAACAAGCAGAATTTATCTGAGTAATTTAAAAATACTTTGATGTTAGAAGATATAATAATACAGCTAATAGTATTAATAACTAAAGTTATTAGTAGTATTAATAACTAAAAACAATAAACATATGATTAATACAACACAGGGGAAATTAATTAAAAACATGACAAAACCAAGGAAAGAAAACTCAGAATGGGTCAGCGCTGCCTTAACTGCAATATTATTTAACTTTGGTCTGGAGTTCTAACCAATGCAATAAGACAAGTTAAAGAAATACATAAGGGCTGGAAAGAAGGAAATGAAATTCGCATTATTTGCAGGTTAAAAATAGTCTATTTGGCAAAGTTAAGAGGATCAACTGAACAATGACTAGAAAAAGGTAAAGAATTCATGGTGGTGATCAATCACAAAATGAATTTAGGAATGCCCTGGATTTTTTCAAGTAGGAAGAACTCTTCTAAAACTTAAACACCATTAACAATATCAACAAAATCTAAAACATATCAAGCACAGTGCCTGGCCTATAATAGCTGCAGGAAACACTGCTGAAGGAATGAGTGAAGGGAAAGAATCACCAATGCAAAAATGTAAATGCGTCCCAATTTAATCTATAAATATACTACACATCTATCCAAAATCCCGTGTGCAGTGCTTTTATTAGAGAGGAGGTGCTAAATGAGGCACAGCACAAAATTCTTTTTAGTAAAGCTCTGCAGGGCTTCCCTGTTGGCTCAGTGGTGAAGAGTCTGTCTGCCAATGCAGGAGACACGGGTTTGATTCCTGATCCGGGCAGATCCCACATGCCATACATGGAGCAACAAAGCCTGTGCACCAAACTATTGAGCCTGTGCTCTAGAGCCTGGGAGCTGCAACTGCTAGAGCATCCTAGAGCCTGTGCTCCACAACAAAAGAAGCTACTGAAATGAGACGGCCACCTACCAAAACTAGACAGCAGCCCCCAACTCTCCGCAACTAGAGGAAAGCCTGTGTAGCAATGAAGACCCAGAACAGCACCCTCCCCTCAAAGTAAACAAAGTAAGTAAGTAAAGCTATGCAAAACTGCTGTTAGAAGAGGATAAATGAAGGGAAATATAGAAAGATCAAGGGTATGTGTTACAAAGGGGGCCTTAAACAATCAGATGTTAAATCTTCATTAAAAAAACTACAAGAGTATGATGCTAGCAGTTACCAATGGCTTCATTAGTGCAAAAGAACAGAAGGTCCAGAAACAGTGCAGTTGTGTAAAAATTCAGTGAATGAAATAGGAAATATTTCATACTTGGGTGGGGATTAATAATTCAGCAAATGGGGAAAAAATACAATACACAAAACAAATTTCAAATATTGTAAAGATTTCTGTGTTCTAAAAAAGATTAAAAAAAAAGAGAACGAAAGTTTAAAGAAAATTTAGGTAATTAGACAAAGTATTTCTATTAATATAATTCCTGAGTATGAAAAGCCTTTCTAACTATTATCTCCCCTTCTCCTATAAGAAAAGGCCGTGAATAAAAACAGTGATAATTTCAAGTAAAATTTAAAAACAAGTATGTATATTTTTAAAAAGTCATTTATAAAATCAAAATCCAAATTAATAGAAAAAATATTTGTACCAAATGTGTCAGATCAAAGCTTAATCAAAGCTTAGTTAACAAACAGGTAAGAAACACTTGGAAATTAAGAAATAAGAAGTTATGTTAAGAATATGTATAGGAATGTAACAGGCAATTCATAAAGGAAGAAATACAAACATCCAAAAAATACATGAAAAGATGCTCAATGGCATAAGTAACTTTTAAAAAGTATATTAAACTACTGTATACTTAACAGAGAAAGATTTTTTTAAAGTTAATCAGAACTGGTATAGACATGTGAATCTGAGACATTTTTTAAGTGCTTAAAATTTTATACAACCTAAATCCAGAAAGTCTACATTGAGGAATTTAATCTAACCTGGGCAATAATTCAGCCACATGGAAAACTCATTTTTATAATTCAGTTCAGTTGCTCAGTCGTGTCTGACTCTTTGCAACCCCATGGACTGCAGCACACCAGGCCTCCCTGTCCATCATCAACTCCCGGATCCTACTCAAACTCATATCAATTGAGTCGGTGATGCCATCCAACCATCTCATCCTCTGTCATCCCCTTCTCCTCCCCTCTTCAATCTTTCCCAGCATCAGGGTCTTTTCAAATAAGTCTGTTCTTTGCATCAGGTGGCCAAAGTATTGCAGTTTCAGCTTCAACATCAGTCCTTCCAACGAATATTCAGGACTGATTTCCTTTAGGATTGACTGGTTGGATCTCCCTGCAGTCCAAGTGACTCTCAAGAGTCTTCTCCAACACCACAGTTCAAAAGCATCAATTTTTTGGCTCTCAGTTTTCTTTATAGTCCAACTCTCACATTCATACATGACTACTGGAAAAACCACAGACTTGACTAGATGGACCTTTGCTGGTAAAGTAATGTCTCTGCTTTTTAATATGCTGTCTAGGTTGGTCATAGCTTTTCTTCCAAGGAGCAAGCATCTTTTAATTTCATGGCTGCAGTCACCATCTGCAGTGATTTTGGAGCCCCCCAAAATAAAGTTTCTCACTGTTTCCATTGTTTGCCCATCTGTTTGCCATGAAGTGGTAAGACCAGATGCCATGATTTTCGTTTTCTGAATGTTGAGTTTTAAGCCAACTTTTTCACTCTCCTCTTTCACTTTCATCAAGAGGCTCTTTATTTGCTTTCTGCCATAACGGTGGTGTCACCTGCGTATCTGAGGTTATTGATATTTGATATTTCTCTTGGCAATCTTGATTCCAGCTTGTGCTTCATCCAGCCCTTAGTCAAATGGTTTACTGGGCTTCCCAGGTGGCGCTAGTGGTAAAGAACCTGCCTGCCAATTCAGGAGACGTAAGAGATGCAGGGTAGATCCCTGGGTTGGGAAGATCCCCTAGAGAATGGCATGGCAACCCACTCCAGTATTCATGCTTGGAGAATCCCATGGACAGAGGAACCTGGTGGGCTATAGTCCATAGGGTCGTACAGAGTCAGACACGACTGAAGTGACTTAGCAGAATGGTTTATCATCAGAAGATGATACTAGTTGAATGGATCAGGGATCTGAATGTAAAAAATGAAACCATGAATTTGCTAGAAGAAATTAGGAAAAAATTCCTTTCTAACCTACAAGTAGCAAAAAGCTGTGAGTGAAAATGCAGAGGCAATTAAAAATTTATAGTCAACTTTATTAAAAAAAAAAACTAAAACTTTCATATGACAGAAGCTACCATGGCAAAGTCAAGTAACAAATGATAAAGGAGAGGAAATAATTACAACATATCAGAAAGAGCTGATCTCCTAATACATAAAGAGCTCTTAAAAATTAAAAAAAAAAAAAAATCCAATAGAAAAAAATGGGCAAAAGTCAGGGAATTAATTTACAGTATATATATATATATAGTGCTTAAGAATGTGAAAACATACTTCACTTCATATCATGAAAAATGCAAATTTAAAACTACACTGGAAGGTGAAGGAGATTAAGAGGTACAAACTTTCAGTTATAAAGTAAGGAACTCAAGGGAATATAATGTACAGCATAGGGAATATAGTCAATAATATTGTAATAATTTCATATGGTAAGATGGTAACTAGACTTATCTGGTGATCACGCTGTAATGTACAAAAATATCAAATCCCTATGCTGCATACCTGAAACCAATATAATAATTCTATTATGCCTCAATTTAAAAAATAAAATAAAATTACACTAAAATATTTTATCTCACTTAGGTTGGCAAAAATTCAGGAAATTGACCAACCTAGGAAGCCAAAGGTGACCAACCCTGCGGAGGGTAATTTGGCAACAGGTTAAAAAAAAAAAAGAAATCACAAATGCCCTGGTTCTGAGAATTCACTCTTAAAAGAATCTCAAAAAAAAAAAAAAAAATCACAAAGCTATTTATTGCAGCATTATTCTTAAGAGCTAAAGACAGGAAACAATCTAAATGCCTATTCTTAGGAAACAGGTTAATGAACTACAGTACACACAATAGGGGTTTCTCTGGTGGTTCAGTGGAAAAGAATGTGCCTGCCAATGCAGGAGACTTGGGTTAGATCCCTGGGTCGGAAAGATCTCCTAGAGAAGGAAATGGCAACCCACTCTTTAGTATTCTTGCCTGGGAAATTCCATGAACAGAGGAGCCTGGTGTGCTGCAGTCCATGGGGAAGCAAAGGAATCAGACACAATTTAGCAACTAAACAGCAACACGCAATAGAGCACCATACAGTCCTAAGAAAAATCAAAAAGATCTCAACGAATTAATATTTCTATGATACCACCGTTAAGTGAAAAGAGCAAGATACAGAAGAGTAACCTTTTTGTTAAAGGAAGAGAAATGAGAATACACAACACACACCCACGCACACCCACACACACACACCCCTGGATGCTTATTTCCACAAGAAGTAACACAGGAAGAATAAATGAGAAATTAACCTCAAAAAATAAGGATTACTCTAACAAGAAGTTGAAGAAGGCATGACAAAGGGTGGAATGGAGACAAGACTTTGAGTATACCCTTTGTATATATTACTGACTTCTGTACTATATAAATGTTTTACATATTTAAAATTTAAGGGTGGGGAAAAAGCAAACCCTGAAAATGAATATCAACAGATACAGAGGAGAGCGTAAGATACAGAAAAAAATAATCAATCCTCATATCTTTAGAACAGAATATCCTTAGTGGGATATTCTAAATTAAAACAACAACAATACTCAAACTACACTTAGTATATGTACTGGCGCTTGTGTAATGATTCTGAAAACTTTTTTGCATAAACTATAAGAGAGACAGGGCTTCCCATGTAGCTCAGCAGGTAAAGAATCCACCTGCAATGCAGGAGACTCTGGTTTGATCCCTGGATCAGAAAGATCTGCTGGAGAAGGGACAGACTACCCACTCCAGTATTCTTGGGCTTCCCTGGTGGCTCAGCTGGTAAAGAATCCACTCGCAATGTGGGAGACCTGGGTTCAATCCCTAGGTTGGGAAGATCCCATGAGAAGGGAAAGGTTACCCACTCCAGTTTTTGGCCTGGAGAATTCCATGGACTGTATAGTCCATGGGGTCACAAAGAGTCGGACACAATTGAGCGACTTTCACTTGTAAGAGAGACCAAATGGGCAAGAACATATCAATGCTTTTGGAAACCTGGGTTCTCACTGCAGGAAAAGGAAAACACTAGTTTGGAATGGGGAAGTTACAAAGAAACCTGTGACGCTCGATTAGAATCAAAGGAATTGGCATGGACTCAGAATTTGCTGAAAAAAACCTTGCCAAATCCCACCAGTCTTTTTTACAGCTCGAAAGCGAAGGATGATCATGTTTAAATGTAAAATGTACAAAAAAAAAAAAAAAAAGACTATCATCGTTTTGTTGAGAATGGTTACTCAAAGAGGTGAGAACTTGCCTCTTGTTCTGCAGAGCCTGATAGATTTACCACCTGGAGGAGAGTGTACCAACTCTGGAACTAGACTATAAAACTGTTAGCAGCTTTTAAGGTAAAATAGGGGAAATTAAAGAGATGCCTTGCTTCATTTGGTCTCAGTGATTACGTTAACTTGGTTGTAATGTCCATTGTAATGGATTGGTTGTAATGTCCATTTGACCTATGGCAACCTACTCCAATATTCTCGCCTGGAGAATTCCATGGACAGAGGAGCCTGGTGGGCCTACAGTGCATGGAGTCACAAAGAGTCAGACACAACTGAGTGACTAACACACACAGGTTGTTACACATACAGCCTCTGAAAGGGGAGGATTTTCAGAGCTCAAACAAATCCTCTAAAGGGCCCAGTCTCTCTTGGCCTTACCTTGGTTGTATTTTCACCATTTCTTTCATACTGATTTCGCTGCTGAATTTTCTCAGCAATCTCTTGTGCAATTTGGCAGGTAGAATCGTAGGTGGAGAACCTGCGTCAGAGTCATAAAGGGAAAGACGTGTTGAAAGTTCCTTAAAGGAAATTTCAGAGTAATCTAAAGTTGCAGTTTGTAATTCTAGTCACGACAGCGAACAGGAAGGGAGGATAAGAGGGGCAGTAAAGGCATACACGCAATGAATGGTAACTCACTATGGGATGGGTTCCATTCTAAACTCTTCTTTTGTAATAACTCACTCCACCCACACAAGAACGCTGGGAGCTGGGTCCCCTTCCCCAGCATATACTTGAGAAAAATCAGGCGCAGGGAGGTAGAGCCACTTGCCCAATTGGTACCTCCAGCTGCAAATCCCGGCTGCCTGGCCCCGAGCCTGTCTGTGCTCCTAACCACTGTGCTCTCTGGCCGCTGATAAAGCATCCCAATGCATTCATTCACAAAACATTCAGCAAACATTTCTGGAGAGCCCAGCACTGTTCCAGGCATGGGAGAATACAGCAATGAACTCAAGAGAACCCACAGAGACTGAGACAGAACTGTGTCTCCTGTGGAGGTATGGGTCAGCAGTGGACTGCCACAGAGGCAGGGGCTCTGGGTGCAGCAGACCTGGGTATGGCATAAGCCCCCTTGGAGCAGGTCACCATTAAACCCAACACAGAGCTGCCAGAACTTACATAGGACTAGGGAAATAGACTCTTGGAGGGCACAAACAGAACCTTGTGTGCCCCAGGACCCAGGAGAAAGGTACAGTGACCCCACAAGAGACTGACCCAGACTTGCCCAGGAGTGCCCAGGAGTCTCCAGTGGAGGCATGGGTTGGCTTGCTGCAGGGTTGGGGGCACTGAGTGTAGCAGTGCCTGCATGAGATCTTTTGAAGGAGGTCGCCATTATCTTCATTATCTCCACCATAGTTTGGCCCCAGGTAAATAGCAAGGAGGGAACACAGCTCCACCCATCAACAGAAAATTGGATTAAAGATTTACTGAGTATGGCCCCGCCCATCAGAACAAGACCCAGTTTCCCCCTCACTCAGTCTCTCCCATCAGGAAGCTTCCATCAGCCTCTTATCCTCCATCAGAGGGCAGACAGACTGAAAACCACAATCACAGAAAACTAACCAATCTGATCACATGGACCACAGCCTTGTCTAACTCAATGAAATTATGAGCCATGCCGTATAGGGCCACCCAAGACGGACAACGGGTCATGCTGGAGAGTTCTGACAAAGCATGGTCCGCTGGAGAAGGGAATGGCAAACCACTTCGGTATTCTTGCCTTGAGAACCCATGAACAGTATGAAAAGGCAAAAAGATAGGACACTGGAAGATGAACTCCCCAGGTTGGTAGGTGCCCAGTATGCTACTGGAGATCAGTGGAGAAATAACTCCAGAAAGAATGAAGAGATGGAGCCAAAGCAAAGGCAACACTGAATTGTGGACACAACTGGTGACAGAAGTAAACTCTGATGCTGTAAAGAGCAATATTGCATAGGAACCTGGAATGTTAGGTCCATGAATCAAGGCAAACAGGAGATGGCAAGAGTGAATGTCGACATTTTAGGAAACAGTGAACTAAAATGGAGTGAAATAGGTGACTTTAACTAAGATGACCATTATATCTACTACTGTGGGCAAGAATCCCTTGGAAGAAATGGAGTAGCCATCATAGTCAACAAAAGAGTCCGAAATGCAGTACTTGGATGCAATCTCAAAAATGACAGAATGATCTCTGTTCATTTCCAAGGCAAACCATTCAATATCAGGGTAATTCAAGTCTATGCCCTGACCAGTAACATGGAAGAAGCTGAAGTTGAACAGTTCTATGAAGACCTACAAGACCTTCTAGAACTAACACCCAAAAAAGATGTCCTTTTCTTTATAGGGGACTGGAATGCAAAAGTAGGAAGTCAAGAAACACCTGGAGTAACAGGCAAATTTGGCCTTGGAGTACAGAATGAAGCAGGGCAAAGGCTAATAGAGTTCTGCCAAGAGAACGCACTGGTCATAGCAAACATCCTCTTCCAACAACACAAGAGAAGACTCTACACATGGACATCACCAGACGGTCAATACTAAAATCAGATTGATTATATTCTTTGCAGCGAAAGATGGAGAAGCTCTATACAGTCAGCAAAAACAAGACCGGGAGCAGACTGTGGCTCAGACCATGAACTCCTTATTGCCAAATTCAGACTTAAATTGAAGAAAGTAGGGAAAACCACTAGACCATTCAGGGAAGTCCACTAGACCATTCAGGTATGATCTAAATGAAATCCCTTACAATTATACAGTGGAAGTGAGAAACAGATTCAAAGGATTAGATCTGATAGACAGAGTGCCTGATGAACTATGGACGGAGGTTCGTGACATTGTACAGGAGACAGGGATCAAGGCCATCTCCAAGAAAAAGAAAGGCAAAAAAGCAAAATGGCTGTGTGAAGAGGCCTTACAAATAGCTGAGAAAAGAAGTGAAAAGCAAAGGAGAAAAGGAAAGAAACACTCATTTGAATGCAGAGTTTCAAAGAATAGCAAGGAGAGATAAGCAAGCCTTCTTCAGTGATCAATGCAAAGAAATAGAGGAAAACAACAGAATGGGAAAGACTAGAGATCTCTTCAAGAAAATTAGAGATACCAAGGAAACATTTCATGCAAAGATGGGCACAATAAAGAACAGAAATTGTATGGACCTAACAGAAGGAGAAGATATTAAGAAGAGGTGGCAAGAATACACAGAAGAACTATACAAAAAAGATCTTCACAACCCAGATAATCATGATGGTGTGATCACTCACCTAGAGCCAGACATCCTGGAATGCGAAGTCAAGTGGGCATTAGGAAGCATCACTATGAACAAAGCTAGTGGAGGTGATGGAATTCCAGTTGAGCTATTTCAAATCCTAAAAGATGATGCTGTGAAAGTGCTGCACTCAATATGCCAGCAAATTTGGAAAACTCAGCAGTGGCCACAGGACTGGAAAAGGTCAGTTTTCATTCCAATCCCAAAGAAAGGCAATGCCAAAGAATGCTCAAACTACCGCACAATTGAACTCATCTCACACGCTAGTAAAGTAATGCTCAAAATTCTTCAAGCCAGGCCTCAACAGTACATGAACCATAAACTTCCAGATGTTCAAGCTGCATTTAGAAAAGGCAGAGGAACCAGAGATCAAAGTGCCAACATCCGTTGGCATATCCTCTCGAAAAAGCAACAGAGTTCCAGAAAAACATCTACTTCTGCTTTATTGACTACGCCAAAGCCTTTGACTGTGTGGATCACAACAAACTGTGGAAAATTCTGAAACAGATGGAAAGACCAGACCACTTGACCTGCCTCTTGAGAAATCTGTGCAGGTCAAGAAGCAACAGTTAGAACTGGACATGGAACAACAGACTGGTTCCAAATAGGAAAAGGAGTACGTCAAGGCTGTAAATTGTCACCCTGCTTATTAAACTTATACATCTCAAAATACATCATGAGAAACGCTGGGCTAGATGAAACACAAGCTGAATCAAGACTGCTGAGAGAAATATCAAATATCAATAACCTCAGATATGCAGATGACACCCACTCTTATGGCAGAAAGCAAAGAAAAACTAAAGAGCCTCTTGATGAAAGTGAAAGAGGAGAGTGAAAAAGTTGGCTTAAAGCTCAACTTTCAGAAAACGAAGATCATGGCATCTGGTCCCATCATTTCATGTCAAATAGATGGGGAAATAATGGCAACAGTGAGCGACTTTATTTGGGGGGGCTCCAAAATCACTGCAGATGGTGACTGCAGCCATGAAATTAAGACTCCTTGGAAGAAAAGTTACGACCAACCTAGACAGCATATTAAAAAGCAGAGACATTACTTTGCCAACAAAGGTCCCTCTAGTCAAGGCTACGGTTTTTCCAGTGGTCATGTATAAATGTGAGAGTTGGACTATAAAGAAAGCTGAGCACCAAAGAATTGATGTTTTTAAACTGTGGTGTTGGAAGAGACTCTTGAGAGTCCCTTGGACTGCAAGGAGATCCAACCAGTCAATCCTAAAGGAAATCAGTCCTAAATATTCACTGGAAGGACTGATGCTGAAGCTGAAACTCTAATACTTTGGCCACCTGATGCAAAGAACTGATTCATTGGGAAAGACCCTGATGCTGGGAAAGATTGAAGGCAGAAGGGGACGATAGAGGATGAGATGGTTGGATGGCATCACTGACTCAATGGACATGAGTTTGAGTAAACTCTGGGAGCTGGTGATGGACAGCCTGGCGTGCTGCAGTCCGTGGGATCGCAAAGAGTCAGACATGACTGAGCAACTGGACTGAACTGAAGAAAGAAACTAACGCAGGATAAAAGGATGGAGAGCAGCTATCTAGGGAAGAGCCCTACAGAACACAAGTAACACACACCCACCTGACACCAGAACTCTCTCGAAACATATCCTGAGCTTCTATTTGCTATTCAACAGGGCTGGGGGCTTTGAAGGGCTCACAATGAATCTCTACCAGTCCCTTAATTTTTCCTTCGCTAACAGCCTTTTTACTTTTTATCTGTTTTGGAAAATATCTAAGTGTGTATACACATTTCACCTCTTCTAAAGGGTGGAGACTGAATACATGACAGATATATTTTCCAGGACTGTACCAGTAAACAATATTTAGATCTGCTGTGGAACCTAATGTTCCAATTTTTGTCTGAAAAAAATAAACAAGCCATTTCTTAAAATCTTTGAATTCCCGTGTGTCACCTGAACACTGAGAGGACCTGGCAAATGTCTTTTTGAACAAAGAGAAAAAAACAATTTCCAGTCGTTTCCCTGAGGAATCTTACTATAGTAATTATAACTATGGCTAACAACAGAGTACCTGATCTGGGCCAGGTTCTATGCTAAGAGCTTTACATTTTAAATTTAATAAGGACCCAATGAGGTAGTGTAACCTATGGGGCCTTCCTGGAATACACCCCGACCTCCATGTTTTCCACCTGCCTCTTGTCTATAGAAAAGCTTTAGCCTCCCAGGCCTTCCTTGAGTTCCAAAGAGTAAATTTTGAGAAGTGAGAAAATGCAGAAAGAAAGGAAAACAGTCAAGCGAGACCAAGTAAGAATAGTTTAGCCATTAAGCAAAGTCAAGGACCTTTACTTCCTCCTCAAGGGTGGTAGATAATATTCTGAGCCGTGTCCTTCGAGCTGTCTTGCAGGTACTGAAACCCCCACCAGATAGATGACTTTAACCGTCCCCTGCCACCCCCGCCACTTCTGCCCAAGTCTGTAGAACCCAGACCGGTTTTGGAACCACAAGATTGATGATGCTGATTCTCAATTACCTCACCACCACCTAATCAGAAGAATGTCCACGAGCTGATCACGCACCCCCCACAACCTCCTTCTCTCATCCCGTCTTTAAAAATCTTTCCCTGAAAGTTAAAGTGTTAGTGCCTCAGTCCTGTCCGACTCTTTGCTATCCCCTGGCCCGCCATGGGGCAGGGTGCAAGAAAGGAATTTGGATGTGTTTGCAGCAGTGGCTACCAGGACTCCTTCCTTGGCGGCGATAAACGCTGCACTTTCCTTCACCACCACCAGGGGTCAGTAGATTGGCTTTACTGTTCGCTGGTGAGCAGACTTGGTTCTGTAACAGGATTAACTCACGTATATACATGCATATGTATATATATATGCGTATATATTCATGTATACCAAAAGTAAGCAAGTGATATAAGCCAGTACATAATTAAGGAAACAGGAGGCTGATAAGGAAAATTGGGTGCTGGCCCCGACTTTGCCACATTTCCCCCATTTCCCCTCCATGTCGTCATCAATGAAAAGAGGTTCTTAGGTCTGGCTCTGTGGTCCCAGACCACATAAACGCAAATCAGTAATAAGGTGTAACACACCTCTTGACAGATGAGGAGTAGAAATGACAAGTGCGTATTTCCAGAGTTCGGAAGTGACAGAAATTACTGGCCAAGACACTTCGACCTGATAAGGCTGGGCCAAGAGGTTATACCTTGGGCTGAACTACAAAGTCAAAGCAGGCCTCTCACTCCAGCAAGAGGGAGGAGCACCTTTCAGATGAGGTGAGAGGCACAGGAAGCAAGCAAAGATGAAAGGAAGGGAAACAGCCTGGCATGGTCGGCTGAGGTCCTGGGTAGGCGAGTGAAGAACAAGATGGCGGAAAGGAGTTGAAGTAAGTTTCTGCAGAGCCTTGAGTAGCATAATAGTAAGGTTTGAAGGGAATTTGAGAACTGTGGGGTATACTTTTACAGAGAAAGTGAGGCCTTGAAGAGGTTATGTGAAATGCTTATGGCCAAAACCCCAGCTGTCTTGCTCCTAATCCTTGTGTTCTCACCTGAGCTCTATAAACTGGTTCTGAAGTTCTGCTACACATGTGAATCACTATCTGGTCTGCAAGTGCTCTGTGTCCAGCTCTTTTGTGACCCCATGGGTTGTAGCTTGCCAGGCTCCTCTGTCCACGGGATTTCCTGGCAATAATACTGGAGTGGGTTGCCGTTTCCTTCTCCAGGGGATCTTCCCACCCAGGGATCCAAGCTGCATCTCCAGCATCAGCAGGCAGATTCTTTACCACTGAGCTACCTGGGAAGCCCCTTGAATCACTGGGGACGTTTTTTAAAGCCTCCTCATACCTCAAGCCAGAGAAAGCGATGGCACAGTACTCCATTACTCTTGCCTGGAAAATCCCATGGATGGAGAAGCCTGGTAGGCTGTAGTCCATGGGGTCGCAAAGAATCGGACACTACTGAAGCGACTTAGCAGCAGCAGCATACCCCAAGCATTCTGATTGAATTGGCAGGGGGCTTGCCCTAGACGTGAGGAGTCGTAAATCTCCCCAGGAGATTCCAATATATAGCACAGCTTGAGAACCACTGGCCTAGCGGTAATGGGCAACCTCATGATGGAATCAAGCACACAGGTGCCTAAAGTGCTAGTTTAGGAAAAGTAACCTGAACTCCACGTACACAAATCATTGGGAATGAAAGAAGAATGGCAGGAGACCAGTAGAAGACTTCTCCAGCTATTCAACTCCATAACCAGCCACCAACATTTACTTTCCGTAAGCCATGAGGCTATAAAGGATTGAACAGCAGAAAATAAAAAAAATAAAAATAGTGGAGATGAGTCAATAATCTGATAGGAGGAATCAAGAAAAAGTAGATGATTAGAGTTTTTTAGGTCTAAGAGACCAAGAGGATGGTGACACCATGACAGAGGCTGAGGAACTGGAATGGAGAGGGAAAAAGTGGTAAAGCTGATTAACTTTTAGCAAAGAGCCTGTTCAGACAGTCACCACGTGACATTTCTATTACACGGTGAGCTTACCATTTGCTTTGATATGCCATTAAAAGAGTAACAGTCATATTCTACTTCTAAACATGAGTAAAGCATCACTGACATGATTCTCAATAGCAGGAGGGCTAAGCTGTAATCAAGTCTGTTTTTCTAGATTTTTCCAAGTCCTATCCCCTACTCCTTTCTGCTCTCCTGATCAGCAGCTCACTTTGCAAGGAAGTTGATAGAGCACAGCAGAGTCCCCCAGTGTTTCAACAAACATGAGAAAGCTGCTAAGTTAAACTACTTGAGAGCAGCAGAAGTTAAAGTAGTATTGCTTTTCCACATTAACCGTGCAAGAGGCCTAGGGGCTCAGGGATAGTTTCCACCCACCTAAATGGACACCTTGGGACCTCTACCTTATTTCTGAGCTACATATCCTACTTTATGTGTAAAATGAGGGAATTAGCCTCCATGAAGTGGAGGGCAACTTAGCCATCTGTGTCAAGGGCCTTAAAGATGTTCATACTCTTGGACCCAGTAGCTCCACTTCTAGGAAGTAAGTCAAGGAAGTGAGAGATGGTACCAAGGGGCAGTTTTCCCAATTAAAAAAAATAAAAGCAAAAGAAACCCCTAGTATTTTTTAAAAAGGTACAAAGACGGGAATGATTAAATCACACTGCATCATGGTTATTCCCATGATACACTATTAAGCAACATAAAGACTGTGTTTTCAGTGAATATTAATGATACAGAGAAATGGTCCCTGTTTCTATAAAATACATTATATACACACATATATTATACAAAGTAATAAATTCATTTAAAAAGTCAACAATGACAATTATTCCAGATGATAGAATTAAAGATTTTTTTTTTCCTCTGCAAATATTCAGTATTTTCTAAATTTTTCTATCAGGGTGTTAAAATGAGGTGGAAAAAAAATAGTATGAAATCAGTTAAGCCATTGGTCCAGACAATCCAGATCCTAGGTAGATTAACTCTGATCTAGCAAAGTTAATCTCTTAATATCCAGACTGTCTGCAACTTAACTATAAACTATGTTAGAAGTACTAATGTGAGACATATTCTCCAAAAAGAACTTTGTATAGCTAGAGGGTTTTTAATTAGTAAACAAAAAGCTCAAGTGAATATGCTATTGCAATAGGTTCCTTGGATCAGAATTTGTGTCTTTCATCATTCAGTCCTAGGGACTTGACTGTTGAATAAAAGACCCTTATCAGCTATTGTTTTACTGCATAAGTTGCTGCCGCAGACAGTCTTCATGATACTGAGGTGAGGATAAATTACCTTATCAACAACCGGCATAATTTCCTTCCCAGATTCCTGTAAGTTTTTTTTTGAAGGGCGCGCAAGATCTAAGCCCCAGCTTCAACTGGTTACTAACGCTGACTCCGGTGAATTCCGAACCTCGGTTTCGCTACCGGCGAAATAAGGAAATTCACCAGAGGGACTGGCGTTCCACAAAAAAGGTTACTCTGACTTCACTTTCACAGGAGTCCCGAAGAAGCCTGCATCAGCCAGCTCCACCACCAGGATGGAGATGCGGCTCAGAGATTCGGCGCTGGAACTCCCCCAAGGGTCCACCACGTCTCCCGCCCCGGCCACCCCTGCAGGACCGAGAGTGGCGGCGGGATGCGGCAGAGCACAGCCCCTCAACCCCCGGCTCTCGGCGGCAGGAGAAGGATCCCGGCTCCCCCACCCCTCATCCCGAAAGGCCCCCGGCCCCAATGCCTCGCGATCGCCCGCCCCCCGGGAGCCTGGCCTCCCCCGAGACCGTCCGCGCGCTGCCGCCCTCACCCGGGGCTCACCAGGGGTCCGGGGCCATGGTGCAGTCTCCGCCCGCAGCTCGGACACTTCCTGCTCGCAGCAGCTGACTACGGGCGGCCCGCGCGGCTCACACCCCGCGGCTCGACCCGTGCGCGCCCGAAACCCGGAGTTTGCAATATACATACCCTAAGGCCTCCAATCTATTGATATGAGAAAAAGGAAAGCGCTTTCCCGGGGACTGAAGGCTGGACCAGTTTGCTTCATTAAGAGACGCGAACAGCTGGGTTCAATTAAAATAAAATTGTTCTCGAACAAAATCCAAGCATTTTCCCCGGAAGGTGGGAGCCCCTCAAGACCTCTAGCAGTTATTTGACATTTTATTCTGCATTTTCTTTGTTTTAAACAAAGAAAAAAACTGGATTGTGGTGATAGTTGCACAATTGTATAAATTTACTAAAACTCACTTTAAGGAAATTTTAGGATATGTAATTTATACCTCAATAGTTTAATTATTTTTTTAACCTGCTTCAAGGGACCCAAAGAAGTGTCAGTTATATATTATAGCAGCCTTCCCAGCAGAGGCACTCCTTTATGTTTAATTTTTAAATGCCATCAAGTAGTTGATTATATCGTTACCCAAAAGGTCACAGACTCTTTACATGGGGAAGGAGGGAATTAGTCTGTGCATTTCGTGCCCCTTAAATTTCCAGAGAAATACTAGAAAGTTAAAAAAAAAAAAGTCCCTCTTTTGATTTTCTCGAGGGCAAAAGGACTCGGACTCCGTAGGCCGGCTTTCAGCGCGATCGTGGATCTGCCGCGCATGCGCAAGTCCGTTACCATAACGACCAGAAGACGCTGCACCTCCGTAGGCTGAGAGGAAAGTGAGCTGAGTCTCCAGATGATGGAGACCCAAACTTCGCCCAAGGATGAGGTGGCTGAGGCAGCGGAGCTGGAGCTTGAGGCCGTGATTGGATTCAATGGTGAGACCTCGAGAGTGTCTGGGCTAGGTGGTTTAGGGACCCCAGGGACAGTGTGGTGCAACCAGAGAGTGAGACACCAGGTGGCACCTGGAAGGCAGCTTGGGACGCAGGCATGAGTCAAGAACTGGGGACCCAGACAGCCTCTCCTCCCCAAAGGTCTTAGAGTCATGTCCTCGCTCCAGGCCTTAAAGAACGGGATGGGTTTTGCAAACATCTGAAAGGAACCAAATGCCCCCTCACTAGGCCATAAGGATAAAAGTTTGATCTGAAACCCTTCTCCCACTAGCCAGTTCTCCCCTGGCTCTAAGCCCTACACAGCCAGCAAAACTGCCTGCTCCTCAGTATCGGATTACAGAATATCTGTAGGTCCCTGGGACCAAGTAACCTCTAAAATCCCAGCTGATGTACTGAGAAGGGGCTGGAGGGAGTGGGGAACTTGTGTTTTGAGCAACCACTTTAGGGGACGATTTGTCTTCTAACCAGAAGGAAGGTGAGGATTTCAGACCAGGATGGACACCAGGGGGAGCTGGACAGGAGAGGTGCTTTGGTCAGAGGGGCCTGGTTGTTCTGCTCGAATCTGACTTATGACCACCTCCTGTCTGGAACATGAAAAGGGGAAATGCTGTTTGGGTTTTGAGAAGGATGAAAACAAGCAATGGATTGCATTTTAGAAAAAGCCAACTTTTAAAGAAAGTGCATTGTGATGCCTGAAAGCTTTAAAATTGTAGTAATGTAGATACAGAACAATCAACAACTAAAGTTTTAGCACTGTCTAGGACTTGGCTCTTGAGTTCTCTTTGTTTTATGTTAACGGTCTCTGATAGAAATTGAGGACTTAGTACATCCTAGATACTGGCCATCTTTAGAGCTGGTCACCAGATCAATGGTAAAGGAAGTGAGTGACCCACTATGAGGGCAGAGGATCACACTGGTGACCAGTAGAGAGACCTGCTACTGAATTCAGTACTGTTCAATATTGTTTTGTAGTGCTCAGAGTATGGTCAGTTATATCTCAGTGTCTCCAATTATCTTGGCCTTTTAAAATTCAATAAAATTGAGTTGTTTTTGCCTTCTTGGTTATGTGACAATTTATATTCTTTCATATAGTCAAATACGCATTTATCTAAAATTACTGAATGCCAAGTAGTATGGTGGGCTTCCAGGTGGCTCAGTGGTAAAGAACACACCTGTCAATGCAGGAGGCACCAGATGTGGGTCCCATCCTGGGTCGGGAAGATACCCTAGAGGAGGAAATTGCAACCCATTCCAGTATTCTTGCCTGGATAATCCCATTGACAGAGGAGCCTGGCAGGCTACAGTCCATGAGGTCGCAGAGTCGGACACAACTGAGCACACAAGCACACATGCAAATAGTATGCTATGCACTGAGAATATAGAGTAATAACAGGGGGTAAATCCATAGTCATACTTAAGAACAAGAGCTTAGAAAAGTGGAAAAATACAGTGAAACCCAAGGAAAAATCAACCATTACTTGTCCCAAAGATATCTCTGTTAAACTTTTGGTATGATCCTTTCAAATATACATTGACATATAATTTTTTAATAAAAGTGGACTCATGCTGTATATATTCCCTTATAACCAGACTTTTTTCCACCTAGGATGCCCTGAAAAATCTTTCCTTAGCAGTGAATATACTCTATACCAGCCTTGTCAGTGGAGTAAAATTACCTAATACTGCCCAATCCCCAAACACACACACTTATTTTAGTTGAACTAAGGCTTATTTTAAAAGCGTTATGCACAGTCTAAATAAAAACAATTAGCCACTTTTGCTCTTGACTTTTATTATTTTCAACCTCTCTTTTAGGATATGTCCCCACTGGTCTAAAATGCCATCCTGACCAGGAGCATCTGGTCTACCCTCTGGGTTGCACCATCCTCATCCAGGCAATAAATACTCAGGAACAGAATTTCCTACATGGTCATGGCAACAACGTCTCCTGTGTGGCCATCTCCAAGAGCGGACTTTATGTTGCATCAGGACAAGTCACATTCATGGGCTTTAAGGTGAATACACTAAAACAGCATCCACTGTGTATTGATTTAGAGGTGCCTCCCAAGAAAAACTGCCTCACTTCAGAATAGCTCTGTGGTGTCCTGTTTACACCCTTCCTCCTCTTCCCTTGACCTCTCTTGGAACTCATTTTCGCTCAATGAGGCTGAAAGTAAAGAAACCTGGTGGTTTTATACCCAATGCAGCAGCTTGTGACTGGTAATACCTAGAAACAAAAGTCCCCGCTTACACCTGTCTGTTTTGTTGCTGTCATGTCGGAAGACGTGCTCTAATTTCTAGAAAAGTGATGAATGATTATTTTTTTCACACAGAGGGGTAGCTCTCTCCTCTGGTTCTTTCAAAGCCTGTCTATGATCTGACAGTGTATTCTTGCCCCCAGGCAGATATCATTTTGTGGGATTATAAGAAAAGGGAGCTGATGGCTCGGCTGTCACTTCACAAGGGCAAAATCGAAGCTCTGGCCTTTTCACCAAATGATATGTACTTGGCATCACTAGGAGGCCCAGACGATGGAAGGTAATGAACTAAGCGCACTCACTTCTTTTCTACCAGGCACATTTCTAGACCTGTTAACAACTGTCCCCTTTCTAACGTTCTCTGCTTGCCTATCTGCATTTGAGCGTGTGTGATGTGAAAAGCTTATGAAGCTCATATGAATTTGGGAAATTATAAATTTTTGGTGAAAGAGTTTGAATTAAGCTGAAAAGACAGAAAAAAAAATAACGAAAAAAATAATGTAACTATGAAAGTAAAGTACTTGCATATCCACGTAGAACCAAACAAAAACTGGTGAAGATGTTATAAAAAACACGTGTTAACTTTTAGTGGCCACTGATTATGTATAATATTTATAAATTTTTAAAGTCTTAAAGTGCTTATAAAGAGTTCCCTAATTAGTTGGGAAATTTATATGCCCTATATTAAGAAAAAGCACAGAATAAAGAATTCTGCTTACATGAAACTTCATCTGTATGAAAAGACTGCAAATAAAAATGGTGAAAATTAAATATTCTGAAATGTTAAGCATCAAAAGAAAAAAAATTTTAAAGCCTGTGAGGAAAATACCATAAGATGCCGATTCTCAAGCCTGGCAGTGCACTGAAATCAACTGGGAGCTTTAGAAAATTACTGGTGGTTGGCTCCATCTTCAGAGACTTTGATTAATTGGCCTCAGTTTTAGGAGTTCTAAAGACTTCCCATGTGATCCTAATTTGCAGCTAAATTGAGAATCATTGCTGTAAAAGATGACATCATCCTTGTTATCATCATCTTCATCATCAACCATAGCTGATTTTTTTATTTTTTTGAGCGCTTACTACAGGTCAGATGTGTGCCAAGCATCTTGACTGCATTATCTCATTTAAGCCTCATGGCAACTCCACGAGGTGGAGCTCTTGGGGCTATATGACAAATGAGGAACTTGAGTCACCAGCTGCTAAGTAGCAAAGCTGGGGGACAAACCCTGAAGTGTGACTTCAGAGGTGGCATTTTTAACTTCCCTCACTAAGGCGTGATCTTTGCCCTCAAGGATCTCACAGTCAAGGTTAGTAGGGAGAGAATACAAATGATATTGGGGGAAAAGTATTTCAAAGCATTGTATTAGGAAGAACAATCAACGCAGTGCATATTCCTGTGCAAGTGCTAAAGGAACACCCAAGATTTGTGTAGGACTTAATACTTTGGTGCACTTTTACAGATATTTTCTTGTTTGAGCTGCAAAGCTCAATTACAATGGAAATTTATATTTATGTGTAGTTATATATTGATAGTTCTCAGTATATAGCGAAGTAGTCACATGTCCCTGGCCCATCACCATTTGACTGTTCTTTCCTCGATAGAAATGCATCCAGCAGTCTATTACTATTCTTAACTTATGGCAGTTGTTCTCAATCTTGGGTACACATTGAAATCTCCTGAGGAATCATTTTTGCCAGAATACTTTCCCAAGGACATTGTTAACATGTCGTGTTGTGCAACCTTTGCCACAATCAATTTTAGACCATTTTCAACCTCAGAAAGAAACCAGTGCCCATTAGCAGTCACTCCCCATTCCTGTTGTGTTAGTTCCTTCTATGTAGCAAAGTGAGTCAGTTAAATGGAAACATATACCCATTCTTTTCTGGATTTCCTTCCCATTTAGGTCACCACAAGATCATTGGGTAGAGTTCCTGTGCAATACAGTAGGTTCTCATTAGTTATGTATTTTGTACATAGTAGTGTATATATGCCCCAGTTTGATTCCTGGGTCGGGAGGATCCCCTGGAGAAGGGATAGGCTACCCACTTCAGTATTCATGGGGTTCTCTGGTGACACAGATAGTAAAGAATCTGCCTGCAGTGTGGGATCCCCTGGAGGAGGGCATGGCAACCCACTCCAGTATTCTTCTTGCCTGGAGAATCCCCATGGACAGAGGAGCCTGGAGGGTTACAGTCCACAGGGTCACAAAGAGTCGGACAAGACTGAGTGACTATGCATAGCACAGCACAGTGTATATGTGGAAAAGACCCTGATGCTGGGCGAAGACTGAAGGCAAAAGGAAAAGGGGGCAGCAGAGGATGAGATGGTTAGGTAGCATGACTGACTCAATGGACATGAATTTGAGCAAACTCTGGGAGATAGTGGAGAACAGAGGAGCCTGGCAAGCTACAGCCCATGGGGTTGCAAAGAATCAGACATGACTGAGAGACTGAACAACAGCAGTGTATATATGTCAATGTCAATCTCCCAATCCATCCCACCTCTGCTTATAACCGTTAAGTTCATTCTCTACATGTGCAACTCCATTTCTGCTTTGCTTAGCAAATAAGTTCATCTCTACCGTTTTTCTAGATTTCACATATAAGCAATATTATACAGTATTTGTTTTTCTCTTTCCGACTCACTTCACTCCATATGACAATCTTTAGGTCCACCCACAACTCTGCAATGATTCCATTGTTTAACGTAATACCCTCTGCTCTGCATTCTTGATATCATTAACCAAGCACTATCAATTTAGGACTAAATTGTTTGATTACACCCAGAAAGATGCAAAGGTAAGCTACAACGTGTTTGTGTGAGTGCACAGTAGTGTCCGACTCTTTTGCAGCCCCAAGGACTGGGGCCTGCCAGGCTCCTCTGTCCGTGGATTTCCCAGACAAGAATACTGGAGTGGGTTGCCAACTCCTACTCCAGGGAATCTTCCCGACTCAGGTATCAAACCTACGTCTTCTGTGTTTCCTGCATTTGCTGCTCTTTACCGCTTAACCACCTGGGAAACCCTAAGCTTCAACAGAACTGCTCAAAGTGTGGTCCCCAGACCAAAGCATAACCAGAGACTTTTTAGCAAAGCAGATTCTCAGACTCCACCCCAGACCTACTGAATCAGAACGTCTGGGGGCAGGTCCTAGCACTTCCTGCTTTGGCAAGTCCTTCAACTGAATCAGCTCCATGGCATGGTCAAGTTTGAAAACATGCCTATGTCATTCTCTTTTCTTGCTTCTAATTAACAATTTTTTTGTTGTTGTTGTTGGAGTATTTCCCCAGGGAAATTTTTTACAAGCAATAAATGAGTGGTAAACTTTTATGCCCTGCCTGTCTCAAAAATCTCTTTATTTTAGCAAGAGACTTAGATGTCTGGGGGTTGGGGGGGGTGGTCAATATAATTCTTTCATTCCTTTGTGAGTAACCTTTTGTATTTTTTTCCTTCTAGAACTGCTAAAATAGCCATTTCTTATTTTGAAAGCCCATTTCCCCCTGACTCTTTGTCCTTTCGTCCGGGCAGTGTGGTGGTCTGGAGCATAGCCAAGAGGGAGGCCATCTGTGGCAGCCCCGCAGCCGGCCTCAATGTTGGGAACGCCACCACAGTCATCTTCTCCGAGTGCCGCGACGAGATGTTTGTCACTGCTGGAAAGTATGTATCTGCTGTCAAGGTTTCCAGAACGTGTAAATCACCCGATTTGCTTACAAAGAAAACAAGGTCATTCCAATTAGGGGGAATGTGGTTTTCATCCTGAAAAAAGAGATTTCATCATAATTTTCATAATTTGAGAGTCACTAAAAATCCCAGCTGGTGCTATCAGTAAAGAACCTACCTGCCAACGCAGGAGTGACTTAGCACGCATGTAAAGATTATTTTGGCTGGAAGTCCTTTTAAATACAGTTATTTGATCATTCTGTGCTTCCTACTGAAAAAGTTCTGCTGATTGGCTAAATCCATTTCTGCCTCTGGTCTGTCTTTAATGATAACACACTGCCCACAGTCTGTGCTCACACTCAGGGCGTGTGTGCACACTCAGTCACTCAGTCATGTCCGACTCTTTGCAATACTGTGGACTGTAGCCCACCACATTCCTCTGTCCATGAGATTTCCCACGCAAGGAGACTGGAGTGGATTGCCATTTCCTCCTCCAGGGTATGTTCCTAACCCAGGAAGAAAATGTTATCGCTCTTCAATAAGATTTCTGGTTTGGTACCCATCTATACTGGATTCTCTGTGACGATTCTAACTTCAGGTATTTATTATACCAAACCAAATGAGAAAGCCTGCAGATGCTGGTACTTCAGTATTCAAATGACAACTGTTATCTTGGGGAGATCACCAGGCCATAATAAATCCTCAAAAATACCTAGTTCTCTTCCCTTCAGCTTCTCCTTCAAGAGACTGCAGAAAACAGAGAAGAGATGAAGCATTTATTAAATGGGTCTCCAGCTGATTGTTTCTTTTCTCTAGCGGGACAATTCGAGTATGGGAACTGGATCTCCCAAACAGAAAGATCTGGCCAACTGAGTGCCAAACAGGACAGATGAAAAGAATAGTCATGAGCATCTCAGTAAGAATTACTCTGTTATTTTACATAAATATTAGTACAAGTCCTTGTTAACAGTATTGAGCAAGACGTGTGTGTGTGTGTGTGTGTGTGTGTGTGTGTGCATGTGTGTAGGTACATGTTCTTTGGGCTGGGGGTGGGGAGGGGAGCCCTGGACATGGAGGGCACTGACTGGGGAGGTACAGGTGAGGGAGTCGCACTTCAGGAGCTCCCGCAGGAAGCTGGAGAGGCTGCCTAGACACAGCTCTGGGGGAATCTGTTTCAGTGGACCTGAACTGCCATCAGACCCCAGGAATCTGCCTCACCTGGTAGAAAGCAGGGTAGCCAGGAGGTGCTCAGAGCCCACAGCACCTCCCGTTGCCACTCATGTTATTTCTGCACAAGAAATGAAGTTTCTAACAAAGAAACTCCCTGTTGAAATGCAGTCTCCTCCACAAAGAGGAATTATTCATGTGTCTTTAATGTGGATTCAGATATTCATGCATATAACCCCATTCTCCACTCGTTTTATGAATGTAGACTTTGGGAAATAGGAGATAAAACAAACACATATTCTCTCTAGAGGAGCACACCTTCACCCTAGGAGCCCTTCAGAGATGCCTCAGGGAGTGCACGCTAACAGCACACACAAGTCCATTTTAGTGAAATTCACGGCTGATTGGAGTCTGACGTTTCATACAGTTCTGAGTTTGGCCCTGATTCTGCTCCCCTTGAAGGTGTTCTTACCCATCTTCGAGTCTGAGGAGATAGAAGTCACCTTGAGGACTTTTGGAGGGCTTCATAGGGTTCAGAGAAAGCTCATCCCCTCCCTGATCAGGGGCTCCTGGGCATCAACTGGGCAAACCAGGTCTTCAGGTTTCCTTGTCTCTCTCATCCCCAGATGGCCGATGATGATAGCTTTTTCTACCTTGGCACCACCACTGGAGATATTTTAAAAATGAACCCCAGGACAAAGCTGCTGGCAGACACAGGGCCTACCAAGGACAAGTTCAGTCTGGTGAGTAGAGACCATCAAAGTCTGCTTGCCTTGCTGTTTTCTAGTGATTTCTTCCTGCCACTGCCGGCACAGACTTCCATCAAGGGTTTGTGGGGAGAAACAACACGTCTATGATGCACCCAAGGCCACACTGCAATTTGCAATGTTCATTGACTAGTTCGCTCAAACCCTCATCACTGGTGTAGATTCAGGATATCCCAGGTGTCCTCAATTAGGGGTCAGAATCACACTTTTTTTTTTTTTTTTTTTGCATCTTCAAAGCTCAAGGCCTATGGCTTTGTGATTTGTAATCACATCCATTCCAGCATTTGGGCAGTCCAGTTGCCATGTATAAGTGACATATGCTCTTTGATTTACAAGACTTTCTGTCATTTCTTTCTAATTTAATAACTAGATCTTAAACTTTAGCCTCAGCTGACATTTTAAGTCATGAGCAAGATGTAGAAATTGTTCATTGTTTATATTTGCGGAATTCCTAACAATTCAGATTAAAAGTCCAGTGAGAGACTTTGATCTCTAAACCAAAATAAAAAGCCTACAATCAAAGGGTAATTGGACAGAATAAGTGCTGTTATTTCCAATGCCCCAGAAAGTTACAAGGGTTGTTTTTCCACTAAACTTTGGATTTGAAAGCTTCTTCCAGGTTCTGCACCTGTCTCATGTCTGATAATGGAACAGATGGTTCAAACTTAGATAATTTTCCACTTAGCTGATGGTCCCAAGAAGCTTTGAAATATTGCACCGTGTTCCTGGGAAGGTGTTAAGAGTTTTCTTAGTCACATAACCACTTATTATTCAAGCTTTTAAGGAGATAGGTAAGAATGGGAGAAAGCTACAGTATAGGTAGAGAAGAGTCTAGCAATAATCAGAGTCTAGTCATAGGCACAGGCCAAATCAGTGTTTTTCAAATGATTTTTAGGAGAGGGATTCCAACATATTCAACAGGTGAAGCCAAATCAGATCAGGCTGAAGGAGGGCAGGGTTGACAGTTCTGCCAATTCTGACTCCTGGACACCTCTGAAGGGCTCCATGAAATACTTGGTGAAAATTCTGATCTGGATATTTTGGCTGAGTACTTGGAATGTCAGTGCCTCTCCAGAAAAGATGCTGACTGTCTCAGTGTTCTTCAAACATGTGGCACTTAAGTTTCTCCCATGGATGCTTTAGTGCTTAATTCAGGTGTAAAGGTAAATTCCATAAAGCAATGTTTCCAAGATGCCTGTTACACAAGTGGAAAGATGTAATTCTTTTAGGGCAAAGGGATTGGAGGTATTTGGTTTGAATATCAAGACAGTTGGTTTGAGTATCAAGTAATTCTTTATCTTTCTAACCATAGAGCCAACTTTTTTTTTTAATTTAGAGTTTTGTTTTTTATTGAAGTATTCGGTTGGCCAAAAAGTTCATTTGGGGTTTTCCATACATCTCACAGAAAACCCCAAATGAACTTTATGGACAAACCGATATAATTAACTTACAATATATAGAGCAAGGGGGCTTCCCTGGTTGCTCAATGGTAAAAAATCTGCCTGCCAAGCAGGAGACATGGGTTCGATCCATGGGTCAGGAAGATTCCTCTGGAGGAGGAAATGGCAACCCACTCCAGTATTCCTTGCCTGGAAAATTCCATGGACAGAGGAATCTGGTGGGTTGTAGCCTACGGGGCCACAAAGAGTCAGACACAACTGAGCATGCGTGCACACATACATATACATATATCCCCTCTCTTCTGGATTTCCTTCCTATTTGGGTCAGCACAGAGCACTGAGTTCCCTGAGCTCTATACTGTAGGTTCTCATTAGTTATCTATTTTATACATAGTATCAATAGTGTATATGTGTCATACAGAGTAAAGTCAAGTCAAAAAGAGAAAAACAAAAATTGTATATTAATACATATATATGTGGAATCTAGAAAAATGGGACAGATGATCTTATTTGCAAAGCAGAAATAGAGATGCATAGATTCCTAATGATGAAACCATTTGGCCTTTTTTCCCTTAATGCTCTCTTTCCCCTAGGGAGTGTCAGCTATCAATTGCCTGAAGATGGGGGGTTTGTTGGTGGGCTCTGGAGATGGATTGCTGGTCTTCTGTAAAAGCCCCAGCTACAAACCCATCAAGTAAGTTACCCCACGGGGTCTGGATGAGGAGAGACCCTCTAGAGAGAGGTTTGCTTAAAGTCAGCAACTAAGTGATGTGGACAAAGTGATATTTGGTTTAAAACAAATCTCATCTTGCTGTTAAAATGAGTAGTTGGAAACACAGTAGATGGTGGTTTTTGCCAATGAAAAGATTCCACTTGTTAGACATGGAGTGAATGAAGTATTTATTGGCCATGGTCATTTGTACCCATTTGTTTACCTGGAATGTTTCCTGTATCGAAATCCTACTTGTGTTTCACCACCCATTTAGGGGGACATCTCACTGTAAACTTCCTTGATTATCATAAACCATGCGGGCCTCCCCCTTTGCTGACCATGGGCACTTGATATTGTAACTCCTGCCTTTCCAACTGTGTGACCTCCTTGAAGGCAGGACTCAGGTTCATATGCCTGATATACATCCTCTATAACATTTCAGACAGTTAATAAATGCTCAGCAATTGAGTAAATCTTCTTCACCTTTTGCTTCTCCTTAAAGGAAAATCCAGTTACAAGGTGGAGTCACCTCTATCACACTTCGAGGGGAAGGACACCAGTTCTTTGTAGGAACAGAAGAATCACACATTTATCGTGTCAATTTCACTAATTTCAAAGAGACTCTCATCACAACTTGTCACTTTGAATCCGTTGAGGACATTGTCTTCCCATTGTAAGTAGAAGAGCATAAAAGTGATAAGAGTATAGAGATTTGATGCCATGTGCAAGCAAGTTTAATTTTATTAATACATTTTCACCTACTAACATAATCAATCATGATAAATCATAATGTAATTTACTCGGTTCTGTCTCGTCACAAAGACTTGAAACAGAAGACCAGTGTTACAGCTTGGTTACAACTCAGAGTTTTATTCAGCAAGCAAAGGATAGTACACCTTCAAGGCATGAGGGTGGGCTGACCCCAAAGGAGAGGCCTCAGTCCTTCTTGGCTTCCTCCATTTATTCATTTGTCTCCTCCCTGCTGAGCCTGCCCTATGCAATTGGGCTAGCCAAGAAGGGGGTGTGTTTGTTTCATCTGAAGTTCTCACTCCAGTCCATGGATTTTTCTTTTGTTCCGTTTTCAGGGCTTTTCCCTTTTCTTTGTCTTTTAGCCGCCACCATTTTAGACTCCTTTTTCCTATTCTAACTACCTAACAATAATCAATTATTATTTTTTTCTCCATAAATTTTTCTACTGTAGTGAATTATGTTAATAGATTTTCTTTGGCCTTTACCAAGCAGCTACATTCATTTTATAATTCAAATTTGGGCCTCTTTAGAATGTTGGCTTTTTTAGTAAATTCATCATGGAAAGGGTGAACAGACTGGAAAAACTTTTCTGTTTTTCCACTGCTATCTGGAGCAAAACTTAGTAGTGCCTTTTTTCAAACATGTTTCAAGTCGTTTGTTTGCACCTCTTGTGTCTTCCAGATTTGGCCTGCCTGATGGCAGTGGCCATAAGACTAAGAGTTCTTCTGAATCTAGTTGCTTGTGAGGTAAATCCCTCACAAGACAGTGAAACATATAACCATGAGCAGTTTTAATATCAAACAGAGCTGCCATCAGAGTTTGTCATTATTTGATTATGAAACCTATTTGTCTTTGGTGAGATTTGTCCCATAAAGTTAGTCACAGTTTTTGCTCTGAACTTCTTCAGTAATTCATTTGAATTTACAAAACTCAAGGTCATTGTTGTATAGGCAGCGAGGCTCTTTGAAAACTTGGTCCTCGAGGTCACCAAATGTAGTTTTGGTTTCCTGAGCCTTTGTGATTAGGTCCCTCCTATTTCTAATAGTGAAAATGGCTGGTGCCTCCCATCAGGTGAATTTTTATTTGAAAATTGGTCATTTCCTTTCTGTGTCATTTTTCCTCTCTTTTTCTAAGGAGCTTGGTAGAATCAATCTGTAAAATATTTGGTCCTGGTGTCTTTTGTAAGGGTAAGTTTTTAAATGTCTTTTCAATTTCTTATGCAGTCTTTAATCTATTCAGGTTTTGTACCCCTTTCTTTTTTTTTTAACAGCCCTATTGAAATATAATTTACATATCATAAAATTCACCCACTATACAGTTCAATGGCTTTCTTAGGGGCATATTTACAGAGTTTTGCAACCATTATCATAATCTAATTTTAGAACATTTTATATCCCCCTAAAGAAACATCCTAGCAGTCACTTTAAGCCTCTAAGGTTCAGCTTTTAGCCACCCAAACTGAGCACAGTTGGTGAATATAGTCAGTTAAAAAAGATTTAAAAAAAAAAAAAAAAAGCTCTCAGATTGATCCATATAGTGCTGACCTCAAAAACAGAATCTTAAAATTTTTTAAAAAGAAAGAAAAAAATAGAATTTTAAAAAGAAAAGTAGTGTCCTCTCTGGTCTCTGCCTCCTGTTTTTTTTTCCTCTCAAGGTTCCCTGAACCCCCGACGTGTAGAATTCAGCTGGCACACAGGAATTGGGGCAGTTTTTAATAATCAGAATTTAGGTCTTACTCTTATGATTTTCTTGCTGCCAGGATTTTCCCGTTAAATTTCACATGAATTTTCCAGCCCCTTACTCTGATGGCTGGCACCTTTAGTCAGTGAGGCTGTGGCTTTTCTGCTACTTTTTTTCTGTGGTCACCATACCTAGGGAATTTGGGGCATCTCTGGTTAGAAAATCACACAGTAATGATTCTTAACCCTTTCTAGTTGCACTTAAAAAAAAAGGTATTTATTTATTAACTTGGCTGTGCCAGGTCTTAGTTGATCTTTGTTGCTGCATCCAGGATTTTTCTTTTTTTTTTTCAGTTGTGGCATATGAGATCTAGTTTCCTGACCAGGGACTGAACCCAGGCCCCCTGCATTGGGAGTGTGGAGTCTTAGACACTGAACCACCAGGGAAGTCCCCCAGTTACACTTTCACAAGAGCAAGTTCTTCTTGATTTCTGTCTATTTTAAAACATTCTCAGTGTCTTTGGGATTTGGCAGTCTTGTTATTGTGTTCATTTTATCTGGGTTTTATAATTGTTATCTGTGGGAAGGTTTGTGTGACAATTTCACCGCTCCAAAATGTGGTATTTTATTTACTAATTTTGGCCAAGCAGTATGCCTTGTGGGATCTTAGTTCCCCAGCCAGGGATTGAACCTGGGCCCCCAGCAGTGAAAGCTCCCAGTCCTAATAATTGGGCCACTAGGGAACTCCCCATCAAATGCCATTCTGCACAAGAAATCTGTAAGGCCATTAAGCCTGAGACAATAGGTATCTAAAAGCCTCCTGGTGGCTTCCCTGGTGGCTCAGATGGTAAAGAATCTGCCTGCAATATGGGAGACCCGGGTTCAATCCCTGGATTGGGAAGATCCCCTGGAGAAGGAAATGGCAACCCACTCCAGTATTCTTGCCTGGATAATCCCATAGGCAGATTAGCCTGGCGGGCTACAGTCCATGGGGCTGTAAAGAGTCGGACACGACTGTGTAATTAACACTTTCAAAAAGCATCCTTCCCTACATCTTCAAGAAGCCCATTTTAGCGTCAACCCTGCATCTGAGAAACACTGTGCGTCTTGTGCAGCTGCATGTCTCACCCTCCTGGTGGCTTCTCTGCAGCGGCACCGCCGAGCTCTTCGCCACCTGCGCCAAGAAGGACATCCGAGTGTGGCACACGCTGACCAACAGGGAGCTGCTGCGGATCACCGTGCCCAACATGACCTGCCACGGCATCGATTTCATGCGGGACGGCAAGAGCATCATTTCCGGTAAAGTTGGTGTGCCAGGTTTGACTTCCGGTTCCGGCTGTGGCTTTGGTTCTTGTCAGTCTTTTCCTACCAGGTTCCGCGTGGGAATGACCTGGCACCGCCTCCCACGGTCCGCTTGCTTCTCATCTAGCCTGTCTTTGGAATTCCCTTCCAGCTAGGATTCTTTCTGAGCTAGGAATTACCAAACAGCAATATCTCTTCCCCCGCATCGCTGCATATAGCATGTTGTTTTCTCTCTGGCCAGGAAAATCCAGTGATTCACCGCACAGGGTGGATTTGAGGCCTTAGCCAGTCCAGGGTTCTTGTGTGAGAACCCTTTTTGTTGCTTAGGAGATTAAAAACCTGACTTTAAGTTATAGCTCCAAGGGAATTTATTTTTAATTCAGTTGATTATGTCGTGCCAAATATTTTAACATGAATTATAGACACCATGATATTCTATTTCTGAAGACTTCAGTATTCATCTCTGAAGATATTTTCCTATAAAATAATAATTTCTTAATATTGACTATGTTCAATCCATGTATAAATTTCCCCAGTGGTCAAAAGTGAATTACTGGTTCACATCAGTGAAAAGTCAAGTGAGTCTTTAGGGGAAGTATTAAAATGGTGATATCAGGGGAATTCCCTGGAAGTCCAGCCGTTAGGACTACATACTTCCACTGCAGGAGGCACCGGTTCGATCCCTGGTCAGGGAACTAAGATTGCATATGCCTGGATGCAGCCAAAACAATAATAATAATAATAATAATATAAAATGGTGATATCAGGAACCATCTCACTGCCCTCTCTTCTTGGCTTTGTCTCCTTGTGCTGCTTCTACCTTGGGGCATGTCTTCTCCACATAGTGGTCCCCAGGAGCTCTTGGCTTGCATTACACTTACAGCTAACAAATCCTAGGGTCAAAAATCTTGGCATCATCATCACTTCTCTTTTCGTCTTATACCAAAACCCCATTTCTCTTGCTCCAATGGCTCCCTCTTCAGAGTATATCCAAGATTCCATGCATCTTATCAACTCCACCCTCATCTCAGTCACTACCACTATCTCTCTCCTAGATTATTCTAGTAGCTTCCTACCAGGACTCCCTGCTTCTACCCTCACCTGTCACCCTTCTTCCGCGATCTGCTCCCATCACAGAAGCCGGGAAATTCTTTAATTTGTAAGACTATGCCATTTCTAGTACTCAAAGGTTTTTTTCCTTTTTAAGATTTGTGGGGTTTTTTTGATGTGGACCATTTTTAAAGTCTTTATTGAATTTGTTACCATATTGCTTCTGTTTTATGCTTTGGTTTTTGGCCAGGAGGCATGTGGATCTTGATATTAGCTCCCCAATGAGGGATTGAATCTGCCCCCTGCATTGGAGGCGAAGTCTTAACCACTAGACAGCCAGGGAAGTCCTCAGGGCGGACGTGCTTTTAAACAGAACTCTTCTGGAAGCTGACTTCTGATTCCTGGTTGACATCCCAGTTGCAACATCAGCCATCTAGTTGAATGTGCAAGTTTTACAGCTCATGGGAGAGGTGGGGGTTGGCCTCCCCAACTTCTGTCTCCTGGGGTGGGGTGCACCTAGAGAGGCAGGCTTAGCTAAGGTGAGCTGTTCATTTCCTTTGGGAGGTGTGACCAGTTTGGGGAATTAGGGAAAAGGGGGCTGTGATTCCTGGCAGTGGGTGGAGGACTGGCCTCTTCCTTCTATCACCACCACTGTCCCCTCACATCCTGTCTCTCACTTAGGATTTAGAGTATGCTCATTCTGCCTGCCTTCTCTTTCCCTTTCATGCCAGCGTGGGACGATGGTAGAATCCGAGCCTTCGCCCCAGAGACAGGCCGACTGATGTACGTTATTAACAATGCCCACAGGATTGGCGTGACCGCCATCGCCACCACCAGCGACTGTAAGAGGGTCATCAGCGGCGGAGGAGAAGGGGAGGTACTGTTCTCCAGGGCAGAATCTTTTAAAAATAGCTGCATGTTTAGAGCAAATGCCCCATTTGTTATTGTTGTTCAGTCAGCAAGTCATGTCTGACCCTTCGTGACCCCATGGACTGCAGCACGCCAGGCTTCCCTGTCCCTCATCATCTCCCAGAGTTTGCCCAAGTTCATGTCCATTGAATCGGTGATGCTATCCAACCATATCATCCTCTGTTGCCCTCTTCTCCTTCTGCCTTCAATCTTTCAACTGCCCCATAACAGGCCACTAATTTGATTTTTTTCATCTGTACTAGGAGTCAGGCAAGATCAAATTAAGATATTTTGATGAAACTCTGAAGTCCATCATACATTAAAGTTCTAATAATATAAATACACATATCAATATATTTGTTCCCAGAAAGGACATTTAGGATACAGACATGAGAGCATTCTATATGGAATTGAGCTAGGGATCCAAGTTGGTGTTTTGCCAGAGGTTTGGAATACCTTTTATTTCCCTTCAAAAACCATAGTTATATAAATTGTCTTTATCTTGTCTTTTAAAGTAAATGCCATTTTTGGACTCAATTCTTTAATCTACCCATACAGTTTGACCATCATTTTAAAATTATTACCCTCAATCATTTTCTTGCATCATTTCAAGGAGCCTAAAATGTCTTTTCATACATCTCAGTGTCTCCCTTCCCCCTACTCCCCAGATATTTTTTTCCATCCCAAAGCCTTCCTTCTCTCAACATAGGACATTTCATTTTTCTTTCCTTTCTCCATGCTATCATAGGAATAACCTAGGGAGAAGAAAGAGACAGCATCTTCACATAGCTTCTGGCAGAGATCAGACCAAACCAGTTAGAGTCTGAGTGTTTGAGTTCTGGAGTCACACTGCCTGATCTCAGATTTCACTCCTACCATTTCCAAGCTGTGTGACCTGGGCTGTGTGCTTTAACCTCTCTGTGTTTCAGTGTCATATAAGAGTGAAGTGTAATATGAAGATAGCAATTCTGATATTAATGAGATAATTTACACCCTTTATTTTGCACTATGTCTTCAGAGCCTGGTGTGCCTTTCATGGTCAGAGCACATCTTCATCTGGACAAGACCCTGCAGATGCTCCACAGACCCACCCAGCCCTGGGCCATCTCCCTCCTCTCTAGACCCTTGTAGCTCCATTCCCTTCCGTCATTCCTGCAGCCTAGCTGTTGTTAACACCCACAGCATCCTTGCTTGCTCCCTCAGCCTTTGGGGGCATCTGCCTTGCTGAGGAGGGCTTGCCAGGTGGCTCAGTGGTAAAGAATCTGCCTGCCAATGCGGGAGACACGGGTTTGATTCCTGGGTTGGGAAGGTCCCCTGGAGAAGGGAATGGCAAGCCACTCCAGTGTTCTTGCCTGGAAAATCCCATGGACAGAGGAGCCCAGTGGGCTGCAGTCCATGGGGTGGCAGAGTCAGACATGACTGAGCACACACATGCACCTGCGTGGCTGAGGAGGGCTACTGGAGGAACTTACACATTACAAGTTGGTTGCCCCTGACCCTGATTAGCAATCTTTTCACAGTCCCCCTTCTCATTTCCCATGGCTACTAAAGACCTTTCCTTCCAAGAGACATAGTCTTTAAGGTCTTTTTAGGTACAGGAGGCCAGGGCTGCTGGTCCGCAAGTGTGCACTGGTCTGAATGCAGTGGTTGCTAAGATACACTTGAGTATTTTACTTCCATTTTCATTGGTAAATGGCCATTACCTGAGTTGTGAAGACCCTAGTTTTCCGTTTAGTGTTCAACTAGACTATGGCTCTTTCATTGTCTTGTATCACTTACACAAAATGATTTCTGCTTTCCTTGTTTTTCCTAAGTCCAACACATTCATTATAGGAAGCATCTGACTGTGAGCATCTGACGACATGATAATGTTTTTTGGTCTAGCTGTGACAGCCGTTTATCCATTACAGGACCCACTGTTATAACCAAATAACTTTCCTTTTTATTTACCCTTTTTCTTATTACAGTTAGGGCATCAGCTGTGAAATTTTGTGTGTAGGTAGTTGTATCACCTCTGCATTTCATTTCAAGTTGGCAGAGGGGTATCAGACAATATTTGTTATGGAAAGTGGGTATTGACTTCGATGGGGTTGAGAACCACTGATTTTAAATGATTGAAACGGAGCAGCTTATGCGAAAGTTTAAATATGGCTCTGGGTACCCAAGAGATTCCCTGATGGCACCAGAAATTTGATAGCAGTGCTCAGCAGAAGCGAGCAGACATTATTATTTCACTCGGTTCAGCAGCAGCCCTTGCATTACTGGTTTTAGCAGCGGGGGCCTGGTAAATTTCTCAGCCCTAAAAGTAAAAATGGATGTAGGCTCCTGGTAGGCGTCTTCCTGGCTCCATGGAAGAATATTCCCGCCCGGCAACTTGACAGCCCCACCCCACTCAACCAAGATGAGAACAAGGAATTAGAAAAACAAATCAGGCCTGGGAGGTGAGAACACTCTTGGGATCTGTTTTTCATCAGAAAGTCCCAAGTTGGAACTGAGAGCCTGTGCTTTGTGGCTTCCAGGTGAGGGTGTGGCACATAGGCCACCAGACCCAGAAGCTGGAGGAGGCACTGAAGGAGCACAAGTCTTCCGTGTCTTGCATCCGGGTGAAGAAGAACAATGAGGAGTGTGTCACAGCCAGCACGGACGGCACCTGCATCATCTGGGACCTCGTGTAGGTACCAGTGATGGGGAGGACCACTGATGCAGAACGCAGTCCCAGCTATTGAACTCGAGGGAAGACTCAAACAAAGGGCAGAAACCTGACTCTGGGCAACAGGAAAGGGATGCGCCTCAGAAGCCATTCATCTCCATGACTGTTGAGGGTTCACAGATACCGGTAGAAAGGGCAGAGCTTCCAGGAAGAGCTGGACCTTAGAAGTTTCTGGACAGATAGGGAAGTAGCTCTCTAGATACACAAAAGAAAACATGGTTTAACTTACACTAATGCGACTCCCTGGCTCAGTGGTAAAGGATCCGCCTTCCAAGCAGGAAACACTGGTTCGATCCCTGGGTCAGGAAGATCTCCCGGGGAAGGAAATAGCAACCCACTTCAGTATTCTTGCCTGGAGAATCTCATGAACAGAGGAGCCTGGTGGGACTGCAGTCCATGGGGTTGCAAGGAGTTGGACATGACTTAGCGACTAAGTAACAATAATGCAACTCCCTAAGAAATGTGTAAATATTGATTCTCCTTCCATAGGCCAGATGGCTGGGTGGCCATGTCACAGGCCATGCTCTACTGGTGAATAAGATTTCTCAGGAAGAGAAAAATAATTTCACAGCTTTTGGATCTGTTTTTCAGGCGTCTTAGGAGGAATCAGATGATCCTGGCTAACACCTTATTCCAGTGTGTCTGTTACCACCCGGAGGAGTTCCAGATCATCACCAGCGGCACAGACAGAAAGGTAAGGGTTGGGACCCTTCTGGTACAAGAGAAGAGCCGTGGTGCCTCGTGGCCACAGTTGCAGGCTCTGGAGCCAAGCCACACCAGTTTGGACGATGGGAGTGCCGGTGATCCTCTGACTCACTTTGGAAACGCTGTGTCACTTTCTTGGGTGCCTTTGCTTCATTGTCTGCAAAATGGACGTGACACCACTGACCTCTTGGATTACAGTTATGCCTGACTTTAATCAAGCTTATTTTCATGTAGTATGAAAGTGAAAGTTGCTCAGTCGTGTCCGACTCACTGTGACCCCATGGACTATACAGTCCATGGAATTCTCCAGGCCAGACTATGGAGTGGTAGCCTTTCCCTTCTCCAGGGGATCTTCCCAACCCAGGGATTGAACCCAGATCTCCTGCATTGCAGGCAGATTCTTTACCAGCTGAGCCACAATGCTAAAAGCTGAGGGTGGGGGCTGGCACAGAGCAGGCACTCAGTAAGTACTGGTTTTGACTATGAGGAAATTTTTAGGGGTGGAATGGAAGTGTCGTGTCCAAAGCAGTTGTCATGTGATTAAATTCAAATTGAATGACAATGGAGCTCATCTCTCAACACTTTGTGCTATGAGTGAGTGCTCAGTCATGGCCGACTCTTTGCGACCCCATGGACTGTAGCCCGTCAGGCTCCTTTGTCTATGGGATTCTCCAGGCAAGCATACTGGAGTGGGTGGCCGTTTCCTCCTCCAGGGCATCTTCCTGATCCAGGGATCGAACCCGTGTCTCCTGCATTGCAGGCAGATTCTTTACCCACTGAGCCACCTGGGAAGCCCTCATCACCCTACTTCATTAATATGTTAAAAATCTCTTTAGCTGGGGGGGGGGTCCATGTCCTTGGGTGGAAATTGGCCCTTCTTTTGGGGGGAATATTTCCCCCTCAGAGTGAGCAAGAAGCTTCAGGAGAGAGGGACAAGGAAGCTGGGGGCGGGGGGTCTCCCATCCTGCCAGCCACATCAGATCAGTCAGATCTTGGCCTGATTCCCTGCCAATCCAGGTTACTGGGTTTGGATCCCCCTAATTTAGTCTTTGAGATGCCTTTGAGATAATTGAAGAAGAGGTTGCCTGTTTATTGTTTTGCCAGCTGCAGGCTGAGATAATGGAGTGAAAAGTATAAAAATAGCATGGGAAAAGTTCTAAAGAGACTTGCCCTCCCCATCCCCATGCCCGTAAATTTGAATCCAGGAGTGGGGATTTTTCCTGTTTAAGCTTCCCAGGTGAGTGGGAACTACAGCCTGAAGACCCTTTCGTTGAGGCAGTCCTAGCATGGGTTGGAAAAGAATTTCCAGACACAGAGCATTTCAGAAGGGAGTGAGTTTATTAAGAACAAAGAGCACAGATACGGCGGGCACTGTGAGCGCAGCGGGCCAACCTCACAACAGGCCCAGGAGAGTACACAGTTAACAGCCAATTTTTATAGCTTCAAGAAAAAGAAAATTCCTGGGGGAAAGCTAGCATTAGGTGGTTGGTTGGGGTGCTATAGGGTGTTTACTGGAGTAGGCATCTTTGTCTAATTGGGAGTCAAGAAGATTGTTAGTGATAATCAGGGACTTTTGGCAATGGTTACAAAGGGGCTCAACTTCAGAGGTGTCCTTGGTTCTGGGCTGTACTTCCATGGCCTTAGTACAAGGCCTTGCATCTGTGATCTGGGGGCAGGATTCAACAACTTTGTCATAAAAACCCAAGGAATGCTGCCTGATCCAACCAGACAGAGTGTTCTGGGGAGGCATCGAGAGCTGCATCCTTTCCAGCCTCTAGGATGTTAGTTTCTTTGTGTCTCATCTGTCCAAATTGACCCACACCTGCCCATCCCCTAACCCATGCTTGACTTGTGGTCTAAGTGGACTTCCTCTGGTAACTAGGATGGATGGATATTAAGGAGCTAATCACAACGTCACTATAAGTGCTCTGCTCTACGGTTCATATCATTTCTAAATTAGGGTGATATCTGCTGTATTCTAGGTTTCAGCTTATGAGACTTGAAACAGTCCATTTCCCTCTTATTTGAATTTTGATGAGACTGTTTTAGAAAAGGTAGAGGAACCAGAGATCAAATTGCCAACATCTGCTGGATCATCAAAAAAGCAAGAGAGTTCCAGAAAAACATCTATTTCTGCTTTATTGACTATGCCAAAGCCTTTGACTGTGTGGATCACAATAAACTGTGGAAAATTCTGAAAGAGATGGGAATACCAGACCATCTGACCTGTCTCTTGAGAAACTTGTATGCAGGTCAGGACGCAACAGTTAGAACTGGACATGGAACAACAGACTGGTTCCAAATAGGAAAAGGAGTACGTCAAGGCTGTAAATTGTCACCCTGCTTATTTAACTTATATGCAGGGTACATCATGAGGAACACTGGGCTGGAAGAAACACAAGCTGGAATCAAGATTGCTGGGAGAAATATCAATAACCTCAGATATGCAGATGACACCACCCTTATGGCAGAAAGTGAAGAAGACCTAAAGAGCCCCTTGATGAAAGTGAAAGAGGAGAGTGAAAAAGTTGGCCTAAATCTCAACGTTCAGAAAACTAAGATCATGGCATCTGGTCCCATCACTTCATGGGAAATAGATGGGGAAACAGTGGAAACAGTGTCAGACTTTATTTTTTTGGGCTCCAAAATCACTGCTGATGGTGATTGCAGCCATGAAATTAAAAGACGCTTACTCCTTGGAAGGAAGGTTATGACCAACCTAGATAGCATATTTAAAAGCAGAGACATTACTTTGCCAACAAAGGTCCATCTAGTCAAGGCTATGGTTTTTCCAGTGGTCATGTATGGATGTGAGAGTTGGACGGTGAAGAAAGCTGAGCACCGAAGAATTGATGCTTTTGAACTGTGGTGTTGGAGAAGACTCTTGAGAGTCCCTTGGACAGCAAGTAGATCCAACCAGTCCATCCTAAAAGAGATCAGTCCTGGGTGTTCATTGGAAGGACTGATGTTGAAGCTGAAACTCCAATACTTCGGCCACCTCATGCGCAGAGTTGACTCATTGGAAAAGACCCTAATGCTGGGAAGGATTGAGGGCAGGAGGAAAAGGGGATGACAGAGGATGAGATGGATGGCATCACTGACTCGATGGACATGGGTTTGGGTAAACTCCGGGAGTTGGTGACGAACAGGGAGGCTTGGCGTGCTGAGGTTCATGGGGTTGCAAAGAGTCAGACATGACTGAGCAACTGAACTGACTGATTCCAACCATAAATCACAAATCTGTCAAACTAAGTGCTGGGGACATGACAGTGTCCCTGCCGTCATGGAGGTAACTTACTTTCTGTATTAATTTTGGGTGGGAGAGGATGGACTTGAACAGTACACATGTGACAGAGTCCATGAACGAGCAATGAGTAATAAGCGAACAAGATGATATAAGATGATGAGAGAGCTAAAAATACATAGATCCGGTTATAGGATACTGGCTGAGAGAAGGAAACTGCTTTAGGGAGGATGGTCAGTGAGGCCTCCTTAAGGCGGTGACACTTGAGCTGAGGGCTCAGTGCCAGGGGGACGTAGCCATGCTTTGATCTCAGGGAAGACCACTTCTGGCAGAGGACCCTCAGGAAAGCCCAGCTGAAGATCACTTTGACTTTCTTGGTCAAGGAAACTGGTGGTCAAGCACCAAGTACTTACATGGATGTGATTCCTGAGAAACAAAGATTTTTGGCATGCCCCCCCACCCCCCACCCCCCACCCCCCGCTTTTTTCGTTCTCACTATGTGGTATGTGGGATCTTAGTTCCCCAACCAGGGATTGAACCTGTGGCCCCTGCAGTGGAAGCACAGTCTTAACCACTGGACTGACTACCAGGCAAGTCCCCTCAGCCTGCTTTTACACTTCTTTATGCTTTTAGTCTGAAAACAGAAATTTATTGTTAAAGCAATCCAGCATCAATAGAAATTACAAAAAGAGAAAAGAAAAAAATTTAAAATAACATACATAATTTCTAGCTAAATTCAGAGGAACATAGATTCCTGGTGTTCATGACTGAAATACAGCAAGTTTCCATCAACACGAAAGACAGAGAAAGTTCCGGGTGTAATACATAACCTAAGTTCCCACTCCCAATTTCCAGTCAAGGGCTCTTTTGTTTAGAAAGAAATTTTATTTTTGAACAGGTTGTACATTGACAAGGTTCAAAGTTCAAAAAAGTATAAAAGCAGTATATTCAGAGAAAAACCGTCCCTCTTTGAGCTCCTGTCTCCTTTCCACCCCTAACCTAGTTTCCTGGCCCAGGAAGGTGGCAGGGGGTGATATAATCAGTTTCTGTTTAAACCCGTCCCTGCAAAATCTTCTGTTGCTTTGAGTCTGAAGAGAAGGTGAAGATAAGTGTGGGGTGAGGAAGAAGGAGGACCAGCCACAGCGAGAGCTGACTTGGTAAGGCCCGGTCTCCAGAATTTTGCAGAACCGCTCATTCTCCAAGCTGAAGGCCCTAAAGAAATTTCATTTCCCCTCCTGCCAAGCCTAAAGAAAGCTTTGCTCTCCTCCTTTAAGTGCAGAATTGGGAAAGTGGATGCACTGGCCGGTTTCTTCTTCTCTTTACAGCTTCCTCCAGGCTCAATCTGCTCCATCTAACCAAAAAGCGCTCTCTGTCTCAATCCAGTTTACCAGCATATCAACATCTCTTTAAATAGAATGCAAATTTAAAAGCCACTCCTAAAAATATTAAAATGATTTCTCCACCCCCTGCCTTAGCCTATTTATAATGTCAGCCAATACATCATCCCTGGGTGTATTTCTGCTGCCTGCTATATAAAGTAGAACCTTCTTTTGTTGGCGTGTGCTTGGATGATTCCACTGAGCTGAATCCTGCCCCATGCTTCATTCTCCAATTCCAGATTGCTTACTGGGAAGTGTTCGACGGCTCAGTCATCAGAGAGTTGGACGGTTCCTTGTCAGGGGCTGTTAACGGCATGGACATCACAGTGGAAGGGGTGCACTTTGTCACAGGTCAGTCCTGGGATCAGAGAAGAAAGCCAAGATTAGCTTATTTAAATGGAAACCTGGAATTCCCTGGCGGGGGGTAGGCAACTGGAAGTGACCCCAGAAGGGTCTAAAGGGCAACGTGGTTAGATTCAGACCTGCGCACTGCAGCCTGTGTGGCTGGGAAAGAAAAATCCAGAAGTCAAATTTCAATGAGCAGACACATTTGCCTATGAGCCTGAGGGGCACAAATAAAAACTAAGCTTCCACTGTTTGATTTTTCTTTGTGATGAGCAGCAATGATATGTGCTAAGTCACTTCAGTCGTATCTGACTCTTTGCAACCCCATGGACCGTAGCCCACCAGGCTCCTCTGTCTACAGGATTCTCCAGACAACAATACTGAGTGGGTTGCCATGCCTTCCTCCAGGAAATCTTCCCAACCCAGGGATCGAACCCTTGTCTCTTAGGTCTCCTGCATTAGCAGGCGGGTTCTTTACCACTAGCATTATCTGGGAAGCCTTACTTCAATTTAAAAAAAGATAGAAATAGGCCTTTACATAGACTGGGCTATCCAGCCTGCCTTGCTGTGCTGTTTCCTACTGAAGTCTTCAATGCCAGGCTTTTCAATCAGCATGTCTAGGGGGTGTTTGCTACACAATGTGCCCATTGCAACAGCACCAGTCTTATTTCTTGAAGCCTCTTTGAGTCTTCAGGACAGTAACCAATTAATGTTCTAAAGCAATGAAAGTTTCACAAATACATTTACATAAAGCAGGATATAACATTAGACATGGTATCATACCAATCACATATTCAGCTGTGTATCTGTGTAACTTACAGAGAAAGGACCAGACGGAACTAAACCAAGTTACTAATTGTTATCTCTAGATGGTGGGGTCAGGGGTGATGTCACCTCTTTACTTTTTTTCCCCCAAATTTATTGCAACAGATCTAGATTTTTCCCAGTCAAGGAAGAGTGTTTATAAAGATAGGTTTTTCTTCCTTTAAATCATCATGTGGGGAATGTATTGAAAATGATCGTTTTTTTAAATCAGGACTGTTTTTTTTCTGTTCTGTTGCAGCCATGCCATAAAACTGTTGTCTTTTTCAGGTGGAAATGACCATCTGGTCAAGGTTTGGGATTACAATGAGGGTGAAGTGACCCATGTTGGGGTGGGACACAGTGGCAACATCACCCGAATCCGGATAAGCCCAGGAAATCAGTACATCGTTAGCGTGAGTGCCGACGGGGCCATTTTGAGGTGGAAATACCCATTTCCCTCATGAAGCAGCAGAGATCTCCTGGATTCACAGCATCGATTACCATCTTCTTGAAGAATCCTGGGACTCCTAGACTAATCTTGCTTTCTCACATCCGTGTTTTTGTTCTTTGATCAAAATATTATATCTACAGGTTTCTCCTTTCCTTTATAGAATGCATTGCACGTTCTTGAATTGTATATTAAAATTGAGATGTGTTCAAGAATAATTAATCTAGACTGTTTTTTTTTTATTATGAGTAAATTCCGTCGTTGGTTTCCTATCCTAATCTGCTCCATGAGTCTGCAAAATCCATGGCCCTTCCTCAAAATTTGTCCGCAGATAATCATTGCTGTTATTCTCTAGAATGAAAGAAGGTGAGTTTACTTTCTTTTTTAAAAAAATTATTTATTTTGAAGGATAATTGCTTTACAATATTTTGTTGGTTTCTGCCATATGTCAACATGAATCAGCATAGGTATACATATGAGTTTACCTTAATCAGCATTTCATTGGTCAAGCTGCCTGGGGCAAGATGTGGGTTTGAGTCCAGATCTTGGGTAGAGTTTTTGTTTTAACTTTCCGATACTCCGTTTTATAAAGTAAGAATACTGGAGTGGGTAGCCATTCCCGTCTCCAGGGGATCTTCCCAACCCAGGGATCAAACCCACATCTCCTACATTGCAAGGGGATTCTTTACCATCTGAGGCACCAGGGAAGCCCCAAAGCAAGAATATTTGCTCCAAAAATTATTTTTATAATTAAGGGAAATAATAAAAGCATCAGCAGAGTTCATGACACAGCAGAAAGTTAAATATGAATTGTGCTTTCTAAAATAAAAATGAGTTGGGGACCTTGAGGGTGATTATCAAAGGTGAAATTTGATAGGTGCTTTTCTGGCATTGAGCATAAAATCTTTCTCCTCTGCTTACCATTAGAAAGGTGATGGAACTTGTTTATTGACGGTCCAACCCAGTATCCTTTTCCAGGGAAGGTAGACGAAGGCATTTTTTCAGAAACACGTCAAGTTTCTAATTCACAGAACAGTCTTTTGTTCTGGGCATATTCTTTGCTCTTTAATGCTTCTTCTTCTTCTTATTTTTTTCTTTCATCAGGTAACCTGCTGCTGCCCTATTTGATATGTCAAGGTGGATATTTAATAAATGATGACCACATATTCATCAAACAATAAGTAACATTTCAGGACACTGATGTAATAACGCATCCTGCTGATCTCTTGTTGAGCTAGAAATGGATGAGAAATTCACTTTGCAAGACTTCGCCGTATTAATTATAAACCTGACAGTTACAGGACAGGTGAGCGGAGTCCCCCAGCGAATCCAGCGCGAGGCTATGCCAAGTCAATTCTTATTGGGTAGCAATCCAGTTAGGATTTTGCTTTAAGGAGTGAAAGTACGACCACGTAGGGGGCGCGCCAGGGAGCCGGAAAACTTCCTCGTAAGCAAATACTGAGGTTGGAGAAGAGCTAAGCTGCAGGGTTGGCAGAACCCGGCTTCAGTTCCGGTTTCCCTGTTTACGGGTCTGTGGCCTCAACCCATGGCATTAACCTCTCTGAGCCCGTTTCTTCATCAAGCTAAACTGAGGATGATAAGGTCTCGCTTGCAAGTTTTGATAAACTCTAACCTGGTCTGTAATTTAAACAAGCAAACCACGGCCACCCCGGGTGTTTCTACACACGCCTCCCAGTTCTGGTCCCAGGATGGCGGTTCCCGCAAAAACGCTGCCTCCCCGGCGGGGCGGACGGCCTGGAAAGGAGGTGGCGCTACTTGTCTGCACATACCTGAGCCTGCGGAGGAACCAGCGGGCCTAAAGCACTCCCCGCCCTGTCGCCTCTCCCTGTGCGCGTCTCTCGCTACGCCCGCGGCTACCCTTTGGGACGGCTTCACCTTCGCCCGGACGTCATTCCAAGAAACTTAGCAAGAGCCAGGGCTTTGCAATCTACGAGGGCGTTCATATTTATCATTCCTCTCTTCTTTTCACAGCTTGAAGGCTGGGAGAGGACTAAGAGCAGAGGTTAAATTTGGGTCGGTAGGTTTAGGAGAGATAAGGAAAAGGGGAGGGACGCCGAAAGCCGAGCCCCAGTGCTTTAATTCCCGGTCCGAGCGGCGGGGGTGGGACCCGGAGGCGGGTAAGGGCGGTAGGGCGCTGCCCGGGGCGGTCTCTGCAGCCGGATTCCCGCGCCGGGCGGGGCGGCCCCCGCCCTTAGCTCCGCCTCCGCCCGGTCCCTGCACACTGGGCCCGCAGGTAGCCAGCGCCTGGGCACCTTTCCGAGCCTGGAAGGGCCTGCCGGCGGCTCGTCCGCCTGTGGCCCCCGGGGGGGTGGAGGCTTGGTTCCGGGAGGGGTGCCGGCAAGAGCCATGGACCCAGGCGCGGGGGCCGCGGCCGGAGAAGGGCCGCCCGCGCCCCGGCCCCCCGCCGCCGCCCGCTCCCTGCGCCGCCTGTTCGGCCGCTTCCTGCTGGCGCTGGGCAGTCGCTCCCGCCCCGGGGACTCGCCGCCCCGGCCCCGACCCCAGCCCCAGTCAGGACACGGCGATGGCGACGGGGAGGGGGGCTTTGAGGGCCCGGATCCAGCCACGCCCGGAAGCCCCGGGGAGGAGCGCCCGCCCGGACCCCAGCCCCAGCTCCCGGCCGGCGACGGGGCGCGGCCCCCCGGGAGCGCAGGGCTTGAAGAACCACGGCAACACCTGTTTCATGAACGCCGTGGTGCAGTGTCTGAGCAACACCGACCTGCTGCCAGAGTTCCTGGCGCTGGGGCGCTACCGGGCGGCGCCCGGCCGCGCCGAGGTCACCGAGCAGCTGGCGGCGCTGGGTGCGCGCGCTCTGGACGCGCGAGTACACGCCCCAACTTTCCGCCGAGTTCAAGGTAGGCAGAGCCGGGCGGCTTCCAGTCCTCGCCGCTCGGCTGCAGCCGCGCTCCGACTCTTCGCGCTTCCCTTCTGGACAAGTGGGTGCTCCATCAGGAAGGGGGCTTCTTGGGGACTTCTCGAGATGACAGTTACCAGTTCAGCCTGGGATTATCGCTTTTGTTTTGAGCTGACTAGTGTGTTAGCGCTTGAGGTGGGGGAGTGCCGGGAGCTGGTAGGTTTGAGTGTATACAGCATTTCTGTGTTCAGCAAACGCTAGGTGAAGCCTCGGATGGTTGGTTCTCACGCCAGGCACGGAGTTTTCAGTCTGGTTTCCAGTGCGGTGCGGGAGTCAGACTGTCAAGGCCAGGGCCTGGGAGGAAGGAGGTGAATGACGAGAAGGACGCAACCAGGCCAAGATCTAGGAATAATCAGGGGAGAGGGAACATTAAGTATCAAGACCAGAGGCTTGAAGGAGCTGAGAGTTGGAGGCATGAAAGAAAACTAGGGTGGGTGTTGCACAGGAGAGTAGAGTGGGGTGGAGATGAAGCTGACCAGATCATGTAAGGTTTCGGAGGCAGTGGTCAAGAGTCTGTATTTCAGTTTAAGCCCAACGCAAATTGAGAACCTGTGTGCCAGTTACTGCACTGAGTGCCAGGGAGACGGAGTGGATCTGCTACATCAGAGATGGCATCCTTTTTAGTGTGAATCAAATCCCCTAGGATGCGTTAGTGTGGGTTTGTATCCTTTTTCCCTGGGGTCGTCATCTACTTACTGGGGATGCTGCAGGGTCAAGAGGCTTTGGAAGTTCTGTGTATCACTTCATCCAGGATTAAAACCCAGCGTTTGTTTGGGGTCCCAGTTGGATGAAAGAGTCCTGATAATTGACTGCACATGGCTGGCTTCCTGCTAAAAACAAAACCAAAAACAACCCACAGTTCTGGGCAGAGAGCTGAAGCTCCCTGAAGACTAGGGATTGTTGTTCTTGGGGGAGGGGGAACTTGTCAGTGTTCATTCCACAAGCATCACCACTCTTGAGTTTCAGCCCGAGAAAGCAATCCTTGCCGTGTGACCCACAAGGGTGCCAACCCTCACCTTCCTCTCTCCTGCTTCCACTAGGGAAGCACTGTTCTACAGGCGTCAGGGAGTCAAATGGGTGTCAGTAAGAGCTCTTTTGGCAGCATTCACTTTTTAAATGTGAGAGGCAGTGTCCTATGGTGGTGAAGGATACCACTTCTGTGACCTTGAGCAAGTTACTGAAAGCTCGATTGTGCCTCAGCTTTCCTCATCTGTAAAATGGGACTCTAGTGGTACTTACCTTATTACAGGGATGTTGTGATGATAAAATGAGTTAATTATATTAATACCTCCTCACTTGCAGAGACCAAGAGGAAGGAGGGAGGTAAGCTCTGTGTACCTTTTCTCTTAGTCTGCATTCTCATCCAGTTACTGCGGCCATGGAGAGGCAGGAGTAATTGAAAAGTCTTCTGAATTAGTAATCCATGACTCACCAGGATTTCCTATTTCTCTTCCGCCTCAAATCCCTAGAGCTGAGAAACTCCTTGTGAGTCTTGGGGGAATTGAAAGATAATCAAACTGTTAATATGTTAATAAAGATGATATGGTCCAAATTTTCTTGGGACTTTTCAGGCAGGTAGCCTTGGAGACAGTGGAGGAGTCCAGAACAGGGGCTTTTAAACCTTGTGGATTGAAATCTAGGTGGGCTCCTCTGATTTTCCAGATGAGGAAACATTCATTCATTCAACAAATATTGTGTCCAGACACTATACAAGGAGCATGGAACACACGTGGGGGGATGAATGCAAATCCTGGGAGCTTAAGGGTCCAGCAGGAGAGATGGAGATGAGTGAAGTAATCCCACGGGCCCATGATTAGAACTGGTGACAAGAACTACAAAATAAAAATGTCCTCTGGCAATTCTGCTATGTGAAAGTGTGAGTCGCTCAGTGGTAGTCTACTCTTTGTGAACCCATCGACTGTAGCCCGCCAGGCTCCTCTATCCACGGAATTCTGCAGGCAAGAACACTGGAGTGGGTACCATTTCCTTCTCCAGGGGATCCTCCCGACCCAGGGATCAAACCTGACAGATTCTTTACAGTCTGAGACACCAGGCAATTATGCTAGAAGGATGTGATTGTTCGGGGGAGGTGGGGTGAGGAGGCGGGGCAGGGAGGCTTCCTAGGAGTGTGAATCTTTGAGTTGAGTTTTGAGGGATGAAGGGTCAACTAAGGACAAAGGAGGGTGGGAAAAAGTGCATTATAGTCCATGAGACTGAAACTGCCAATCACTGAGTGGAGTGGGGCTGGACAGGATAAATGCTTGGTAAAATGAATTGGCGGTGGTGGTTTCGTCACTAAGTCATGTCTTGCTACCCCGTGGACTGCAGGCTCTTCTGTTCATGAAAGCCTATGTGGCTGGGGGGAGGGGCTGGAGAATTGGTTGGGGACAAGCCACAGAAGGTTGTACAAAAGAGTTTGGTCTTTAAGAGGGATTATTAGCTTTGGACTGAGGAAGAGAGGAAGTTGAGAAGCCAGCATCCTGGAGTGTGTGACCCCACCCCAGGCACACAAATGGGATGGGTTTGTGGGGGTCCCCCTCCTCGGGCCCTGAGTCATCCAGCCTACCACTGACAGTAGGACCACTCTTTGTTTTAACAGCAAATGAATAAATACATCAAAAAAATCCTGTTCCAAAATACTTTGATTTCTTGATGATGTAATTAAGTATGTATAACTAAAAAAAATGAAAAATGCTAAAATGTGTTAAAAGATCTGGAATTCCACCCTCAAGAGATAACCATCATTAGTGTGTTGATGTGTTTCAAATCATGTACAAACAATTGGAAATTCTAGTTTTGTATCCTGCTGTTTTCACGTAAGTATTAACGTAAGACTTTCTCCTGGTCATTAAAATGTTCTATGAAACAGTTTTTATTAATAATGCTGCTGCTGCTGCTGCTAAGTCGCTTCAGTCGTGTCCGACTCTGTTTGACCCCATAGACGGCAGCCCACCAGGCTCCCCCGTCCCTGGGATTCTCCAGGCAAGAACACTGGAGTGGGTTGCCATTTCCTTCTCCAATGCATGAAAGTGAAAAGTGAAAGTGAAGTCGCTCAGTCATGTCCGACTCAGCCTACCAGGCTCCTCTGTCCATGGGATTTTCCAGGCAAGAGTACTGGAGTGGGGTGCCATAAATGATTGTATACTATTTCACTAAATGATCCAATTGCTAGGGAGACATTTTTATACAGTACAATTTTCCAACTATCATGCTGCATTGAAAATTCTTATGTTTAAATCATAGTCCTCAGCTCTGATCATTTCCATACGCTTAATTCCTTGAGTGAAATGACATGGTCAAAACAAAGATGACTGTTTTGTTCTTTTTTTTGTTTCTTGCTTTTTAAATCAACTTTTTTGAGGTATAAATTATGTACAATGAAATGCACCCATTTTTAAAAATTAAGTTATATGTGAGATACAACCCTGTGTAGGGTATATATTGTTAATATATTGATCTGGTACATTTGTATTACTATATGATTGCCAATAGTATTGATTAATACCTCCATCTCATCAATTACATAATTGTATTTCTTCTAGTGCTAGGAACATTTAAGGTTTAATGACTTGAGTGAAAGGTCTAGTGACTTTAGTATTTATAATACAGTTTTTTTGTCTATAATCACTGTATAGGTACATTTCATTGTATTGTACTTTGCGGAGACTGTGTTCTTTACAAATTGAAGGTCTGTGGCAATCCTGTGTAGGGCAAGTCTGTCAGTGCCCTTTTTCCAACAGTATTTGCTCACTTTGTGTCTCTGCGTCGCATTTTGGTCATTTTCACAGTATTTCCAACTGTTTCATTTTTACCGTATTTGTTATGATGATCTGTGATCAGTGATCTTTGATGTTACTATTGTCATTGTTTTGGGGGTGCTGTGAATTGCACCCATGTAAGATGAACTTAATCAATAAATGTGTGTTCTGACCGCTCCACCGACTGTCTGTTCCGCCCATCTCTCTCTCCCTGGGCCTCCCTCTTCCCTGAGACACACAACATTGAAATTAGGCCAATGAATAACCCTGCAGTGACCTCTAAGGGTTCAAGTGAAAGGAAAAGTCAATCCAAGCGCAGAGTCAGTCACTGTTGTCTTGTTTTAAGAAATTGCCGCAGCCATCCTAGGCTTCAGCAGCCATCACCCTGACCAGTCAGCAGCCATCAACATCAAGGCCAGACTTTCCACCAGCAGCAGATTAAGACTCGCTGAAGGCTCAGATGATGGTTAACATTTTTTAGCAATAAATTTTAAAGAAAATTAAGGTCCATATGTTTTTTTTTCACATAATATTATTGTGTGTTGTAATATTGTATTATTAAGAGACCACAGAAGTGTGTAAATATCAGTTTTATATGCACTGAGAAACCAAAAATTTCACGTGACCTGCTTTATTGAAATATTTGCTTTATTATGGTGGTGGAACTGAACCCACAATACTTGATGACTGCTTGTACCGTGTACTAGTCTCCAGGACTTAAATATCTACTGGTTTCAAGTATGTACCTTACACAACACCTCTCTCATCCCTCTACCCTCAGCCCCTCATAACCACTATTTTCTGCTTTTCAATTTTGATATTTTTAGATTCCACATATAAAAGGTGTCATATACTGTTTTTCTCTGCCTTTTTATTTCACTCAGCATAATGTCCTCACGGTCCATCCGTGTTGCTGCAAATGGCAGAATTTCTTCTTAGGGCTGAGTAAAAATTTTAAGTAGCATCTGATGAGTTTTGTTATCTATATAAATTATCTTCCCAATTTTAAGTGTTTGTTGCTTTTTAGTTTTTAGATCAACTTTATTGGGCTTGATTATTTTTAGTGCCCACATTGACAAATTTCCAAGAATGATATCACGTTGTAGATACACCAGCAATGCATGTTTTCCTGAGTATTAAATATTCTCTCATTAATATATTGAACAAATAGAAATAGCATCTTGTTTTTAACATTTGTTTGTTTGGAGTGAAGTGTTGGATCTTTCTATGCTCTTTCACTATGAATGGTTGTAAGACTGCTCCTGAAATTGTCTGTTCATGTGGTTTGTCTAAACATTCTGCCTTGGTCATAATGTTCTTTTTTCTTGTTTCTTTAAATTCTTTAACTCTTGTCATACTTGCTGCAAATATTTCCTCCAAACTCAGTCCTTCTTGTCCCTACAGAAAGTTTTAGATTTATTTGTTTCATACCTTTTTATAAACATTCTATGTTATGTACTTCTGATTTTTCAATGGCTATTTAAGGATTTCAGCCATCTGGAATTTATCTTAGCTTATGTGTTTGAGGATCAATTTTAGACCAACAATTTTAGAAATGCAGTATGCCTCAAGTGATATACCAGAGGCATTGCTTTTTTAAAAAACAAGGATCCCTTCATCACTTGTATGTTTTGGAAGTTCTGGACAAAACAGTAAGACATGAAATGGAAACAGAATAAAAAAAAAAAATTCAATTTTTTTTTTTCCTCGGAAGGAAAACTACTGAATAAGTCTGGGAATCCATGTTTTAGAATTATCACTGTCACTAATGGGGTCAGGTACTAGATAGTCAAAAGCAAGACCCTTTTAGAAACATAAAAATGAGATTTCATTCCTGAAAACCAGAAATATGAAATAACTAGGAATACTGCTTAAATATGTTATAAATTATATGAAATAACTAGGAATACTGCTTAAATATGTTATAAATTATCAGTGATGAGAGGGAGAAATACACACACACGTGTGTGTGTGGTATGGTAGAGCTATGCCATATTGCAAGGTAGAAATACCGAATATTGCCATTCATCCCTCCCATATTAGGATATAGCTTTAATGCAGTTAGGAAGGGTTTGGGGTGGGGGTCTGACCTTACCAGCAAGGTTGTGGGAAGAAGAGTCTGTCCTGTCCTGCAGGCAGTGGGTGGGTAGGGGGAGCTGCTGAGGGCTGGATTTCCCTCTAGGTGGGTATTGCCATCTGAGTCGTAAGGAATTAGGACTCAACAGTGGGAATGGGACTCTGGAAGGCGCAGTCAGGAAGCCAGAATCAGAGCTCTTGACTGATGTGGGTGTGAGAGGGAACCAGAAAGAGGACCCTGACATTAAAACAAAGAGCTGATTTTAGAGATTTCCAGTTGGGGGGGTGCTGGCTGCTCCCCCGGGAGGGAATGTTGGCTAAGGATACAGGTTTGAGGGTGACTGGGGGGTACAGTTGCCAGGCAAAATACATGATGCCCGGCTCCATTTGAATTTCAGATTAACATTAACTTGTTAGTCAAAAGGTATCCCCAGTATTGCCTGGGGCATATGAATACTTATACCACAAACATTACTCATTGTTTATCACTTACTCATGCTTCTTTTTATTTGCTTATTGGGCAGCCCTGCTTGTGTGTGGGAGGGAATCAAAGTGCAGAGAAATCTAGACCCTCCAATGCACCCAAGTTAGTGTGCTTCAAATAATAAAAACTCAGAACCAGCATTTCAGTTAATCAAATCTTGAATTTTGCTTCAGCTCATCCTAAAGTTGCCTTTAAATCCCAAAGGAAGATTTAAAAGAAAAAAAGCCCAGGCCCTTTCATTAGGGCTTCCCAGGTGGCTCAGTGGTAAAAAAATCTGCCTGCCAGTGCAGGTGATGCAAGAGATGTGGGTTCAATCCCTGGGTTGGGAAGATCCTCTGGAGAAGGAAATTGCAGCCCATTCCAGTGTTGCCTGGGAAATCCCATGGACAGAGGAGCCTGGTGGGCTACAGTCCATGGGGTTGCAAAGAGTTGGACACGACTGAGCACACGGCACACCTTTGATTTGATTGGATGTGGTGAGATCGGCTGGGTCCACAGCTTTGCTCACATTGCTCCCTTGGGTGGGCATGAACAGAGGATAGACCTGCAGGGGACATATACAGGATGTGCCCTGTACACAGACAAGGGGGGTTGCTTACACTCAAATGCTCATGCTTGCACAAAGAAGACCCTGGAAGGATGATGTTTAAGTAGGAAAATATTCAGAGTGTCTTCTTCCTTATGGGGAGGGGCACCCAGGCAAGGGAAGACTTTTCATTACTGTTCTTCTTATATTTTGAATTCTTTATTTAAAAAGGTAGGTGCATATATTACCCTTTGAAATAAACTTTTTAAAAGCTGGAACCTGCCTTTACCCAGAAAATGACGAAGTTGCCACCTCCTTTAACGGGACAAAGTGAAGGGCGTGGGAATGTGAGTGCCAAGAGGGCAGGAAGTCTCGTCTGCCTCGTTCCCCGTTGGAACCCTGGGCCCTAGACTAGTGCCTGGCCTGTGGTAGGCACTCAACAAACGCTTATTTATTAAAGGGATGGATGAAGGATTGGCTCACACGTTTTGTGATCTAACCACAGAAGAAGTTCAGACTTCTCAAATTCCATTCATTTTAGGAAGAGGCAGTGAAGGAACCACAGGCATGGTATTTAAGGAATTCCACTTCACCAGGTCATGTGGTCATTCTCAAAGAGGAGAGTTGAAACCTTGGGAATGAAGGAAACCACTGCTGAGAGAGCAGGGCCAGAAGCTGTCCACCTGTGGGATGAGCAGATAGAGACAGGCGGAAATAGACTAATGGGGGCAGGGGAGCATGGGGCCCAGCACTACAAGGACCAGAGCTTCATGGAAGAGAGATTATCATGTGTATCAAAACATTCTACCACATGATCCAGCAATCCCACTCCTGGGTATATTTCTAGAAAAAAAATGAAAACACTAGTTTGAGAAGATACACTCACCCCATTGTTCACAGCAGCACTATTTACAATAGCCAAGACATGGTAGTAAACTAAGTGCCCATCCACAGGCAATTGGATTAAGAAGATATGGTATGGGGACTTCCCTGGTGGTCCAGTGGCTAAGATTCCCCACCACCAATGCAGGTGGCCCAGGTTCGATCCCTAATCAGGGAACTAGATTGCATATGCTCCAACTAAAAATTCACTTGCCACAACTAAGACCCTATGTGTCCCAGTGAAGACCGGCATGATAAAATAAGTAAATAAAAGAAGATGCAATAGAAACAGACAACAGAATATTGCTCAGCCAAAAAAGCAAAAGAATGAAATACTGCCATTTGCAGCAACAGGGTTGGACCTGGAGAATATTATGCTTAGTAAAATAAGTCAGACAAAGAAAATACTGTACGATATTACTTATGTGTTAGTGAGCTTCCTTGGTGGCTCAGAGGTAAAGAATCTGCCTGCAATGTGGAGACCCAGGTTCCATCCCCAAGTTGGGAAGACACCCTGGAGAAGGGAATGGCAACCCACTCCAGGGTTCTTGCCTGGAGAATTCCATGGACAGAGAAGCCTGGCGGGCTACGGTCCATGGGGTTGCAAAGAGTCAGACACGACTGAGCGGGCTTCTTGAAATACAAAGACAAATACTGTATGATATCACTTATATGTGGAATCTAAAAAGTTATATAAATGAATCTATATACAGAACAGAAATGTATGGGACAGGGAACTCTACTCAATACCCTATAATGACCCATATGGGAAAAGAACTTTCCAAAGAGTGGAGATATATATATTTGGCTGTTGGAAAGGCCACATTGCCCCTCTGGTTTTTCTCTGTTCCTTCAGAATGCAGTCTCCAAGTACGGCGCTCAGTTCCAAGGCAATGCCCAGCACGATGCCCTGGAGTTCCTGCTTTGGTTGTTGGATCGCGTGCACGAGGACTTGGAGGGTTCCTCTCGAGGGCCGGGGTCCGACAAGGTCAGTCACCTCGAAAAACACGTTGTGTTCAATTTTAGTTTTTTCCCTTGAACATTTACTCGACTCCTCAAAACTAAATCTTGAAATTCAGCTCCGTAAATTTCTGTGTATTCTGGCTGCTGCTCACACGGTACCATTCCCTGCACCTTCCTCTTTGCCCCGTTTGTTTTAGACCAGACGTTTCCTCCCATTGCTGTTCCTCATCCTCTCTAATCCCAGTGATTCGGTGAACAGGGTTTCTGTTTGGTTTAAAAGTTAAAAAAAAAAAAAAAATTTCCTTTTCGTCAGTATCCTATGCCTTAGTGTGGTCCTCTGAGGCCATTGGTGGTATTGCTTATTTTCAAATGCTACCATTTTAACTCTGCTTTCTCAGTTACTTATCCTGAAGAGCAGGTGATTCCCAGTCATTTTTCTCAAGACACAGGATGGATCTTTTCATGCGTGCCTTCAGCATTCCCAGATTTGGATGAAACCTCAAACCTTTGGGAGTAGGAAAGCCCTACGATCATTTGTAATAGCCACAGTCAGTTGTGGCTCTCTATGGGCTTTGCTAAATAAAGATCAATATTGGGCTCTATCCTTTTATCTCTCACTTAAGAAAGGAAAAGTGAGTAAATTTATTATACCACGAGTGAGCAAAGTTATCAAAACAATATCCATGAATAATCCATTGTAATTTAAAAAATGTTTTACAAGCTTTAGTAACAAATCAGTCGCACATTACTTTTGATGTGTCTCAAAACTGATCCAGATCAAGAACGAGCTACAAGAACTGCTTTACTTGTTTTGTTTGTTTGTTTTATGTCTGGGCCATTTTTTCCCATCCCTCTTGTGAATCAATCAAAAAGCCCTTTTGTAAGTGTTTCGATCTTTCACCTGTTACTCTCCCATCTTTACACTACCTGCTCAGAGACAATTATTCTAGAATAATAAAGATTGGATGCTAAAATGTGACACAAATGGACCTATCAGTGAAACAGAAACAGACTCCCAGACATAGAGAACAGACTGGTGGTTGCCAAGGAGGAGGGGTGGTGGGGGAAGGATGGATTGGGAGTTTGGGATTAGCAGATGGATAAGCAACAAGGTCCTATTGTGTAATACAGGGATCTATATTCAATATCCTGTGATAAACCATGAGGGAAAAGAATACAATAAAGAATGTGTATATATATGTATGTATGTATGTATATATATATATATATATGTATAACTGAATCACTTTGCTGTACAGTAGAAATTAACACAACGTTGTAAATAAACTATACTTAATAAAATGAATAAATAAATGAGGGAGAGATTGAATGGTAATCAGTTTTGTAGGGTGAGTGAATCTAGATATCTAGCATGCAGCATGGTGACTATAATTAATAATACCGTATTGAGTGCTAGAAATCTGCTAGGAGTAGATATTAGGTCCTCTCACCACACACACAAGAAGGTAACTATGTGAGGAGATGGATATGTTTATTGGTTTGACTGAAGTAATTATTTCATTACCTTGGTGTGTATCAAATCATGTTGCACTCCTTAAATACGTAAAATGTTTATTTAAAAAAATAAAATGGCTCAAGAAGCCGAGTCACCTTTTTCCTTTAACTTGTCTGCACAGCCAATTGTTGTCTCTGTCTCCTTTTCTTTTAAAATGACAAGTTGCAGCTTTAAGGTCTTGGTTATACACAAGCAAGATTTGGGATAAACAGCCTTAAACCAAGAATCCAGTTACCTCCTTCGAGCTTTTCTCAGGATTTCATCCTTTGGTGGCAGGAAAAGCATCCCATAGAGGCTGGGGAGAGCACAGAGAGGTTAAGTAAATTGCCCCAAGTCACACAGCAAGCCAGTAGGAGAGCCAGGATGCAAAGCTAGAAAATTCAAATCTTAGAACAGGGCTTCTTAGCCTCAGCACTTTTGACAGAAGACCAGGTAATTCTAGGGGAGTGGGGGTTAGTCCTGTGCATTGTGGTGTTTGTAACATTTCTTTACCTAGCAGTTGCCGGTGGCACCCCTAATTGTGATTTATTACCAAAACTGTCTCCAGACACGGCCACATGTCCCCTGGAGGAGAGGCAAAAGCATCCCCCTCATTGAGAACTCAGCTCTGGAGCTTTGGTCCCAACCACAGCGCACCACCTCAAACCTTTCTTTAAGATGACAGTGAGTTTATTTAAGTCAATAATTTGTTACAATTTCAAGACCCACATAAAAGCAGCCCTAACTGGTCTTCCATTTTCCAGGGTGCCCCACTACTGTATGTTCTTCATGCTGCAGCCAGAGGGATCTTTTCAGAAAGGAAATAAGATCACATCACCCGCCTGCTTTAATTCCCTCGGCAGCTCCCTGTTGCATTTATAACAGAATCCGGACTCCTATACAGCTGACAGGGCCCTAACTGGCTGACCCACCAATAGATCTGCCTGGTTTCAGGCCCCTCTGCCCCTCACTCATGATTCTCAGTCACACTGGCTGCTTTCTGTTCCTTTAATGGCCAAGGGTGTCAAGAAGGCACCCACGACGCAACAAGACCACGGGTGACTGTTGGCCGGAGAGAGGAGCTTGCCCTGCTCTTCATCTGACCTGATTGAAACCAGGAAAGATCTTTTTCTGTCTGGAGTCAAAGCCCCTCCTGAAACTTGCTCTCAGAAAATTGGGCTGCCTGCAGAGGGCTGGCTGTGAATTCTTGAAGGTAAAAGAGCAGAGCTGTTGGACTATTTGGCACAAACTTCATTTTCGCTTTCCAAGAAGGAAAGGGACTGTCCCCTGTGTACCTCTGAACAATTTTTCTTTATGAGGTTATTTCTGTTTCAAACATATGAAAGCCATGTAGCTCAATTTATTTGAAACCAGAATAGGAAACATGAGGACCACTTTCTTCTCTGTTAATGTAACAATAAATGTTTTCATCTGGTGAATAGCGCATCTTTTTACTATCCTGTGGACAGTGTGACACCAGTAATATTTTGGGCAGTTTATCTTACAGAAAATGCCACTCTTGCAGGATTAAGAAAGGACTGAGGCTGGGGAGAGGACCAGGAACTTAACATCTATTAAGCACCTACTATGTGCCAGACAGGATACCTTCATCTCTTTTTATTTCAATGATGACTCCCTGAGCTGACCTGATACTCCTATTCCTTTTAGGTGTGGAACAAGGCTCAGGGAGATAGTCAGGTTCACTGGCTAGCAGGGTAGCCCCAGCCTGGTCTGACTGGCCTAATAGACCATGCTTTGTGAGTGATCCTCCATTGCCTCTCACCCCAGCCTCGTTTGGAATTTTCTCTATCCATACCCATCCTTGGACTGTCCCATGTGCAGCCACTCCCAACGCATGCTGCCTTATCATCATTTTTATATTTTTTTAATGAGGACCGTTTTCAAAGTATTGCTTCTGTTTTAGTTATTTTGGCCGTGAGGCCTATGGGATCTTAGCTCCCCAACCAGGGATCGAGTCTGAATCCCCTGTGCTGGAAGGTGAAGTCTTAACCACCGGACTGTCAGAGAAGTCCCACTGCCTTATCATCCCGATGGTTCTCCAGCCTGGGTCATTGTGAGGTCTTTGGTTGTGAGGAAAGGCAGCCAATCAGCCCACTCAAACAAAAAGGGAAAGGCCAAGGGCAGAAGAGTGGAGAATGGAGGTGAAGAGTGAAGGGTGGAATGGAAGTGAAGGCTGAAGACCAGGCTGGGAACTGTCCTGAACCAGACAGCTCTGGGATAGGGGTGGCAGTGGCAGGAATGGTTCAATCCTCTGGTCTGGACACTTCTGCCAAAGTCGCAGTTTTCAGCCTATGGGTCAGTCTGCCTGTGATCGACATGCAGGCAGGAACATCACCTCTCATCTATCCTGCTTGAATCATGTGCCTGTCCCTTTGGTGAGGGAGGACAGGACCCCCAATGAAAGAGACTTGCCCCCTACCCCTGGACTGAATTCAGTGTTCCCAAAGTGAGAACTACTCTCAATGAAGAGGAGACAGTCCTGGGCAGCCCCAAATGCCCGTGTCCTCTCTGCATCCGTGTTCTCTCTCTCTCCTCCGAGCCCTTCATTCCCTTGTCCTTTGGTGTCTCTGCCTGGAACTCAGCTTGCTCTCCCCTCCCTCAACTTTCCCTTTCTCCTGTTGCCATTTCCTATTCTGTAATGGGCTTCCCTGGTGGCTCAGTGGTAAAGAATCTGCCTGCCAATGCAGGAGATGAGGATTCGATCCCTGGGCCGGGAAGATTCCCTGGAGAAGGAAATGGCAGCCCACTCCAGTATTCTTGCCTGGGAAATCCCATGTACAGAGGAGCCTGGTGGGTTACAGTCCATGAGGTTGCAAAGAATCGGACACCCCTGAGCATGCACATACTTCTGTTAATGGATCAGGGGTTCTCCAGGCACCAGATCGGAAGCTTGGAGTTGACCCGTTATACCCCTCCCTCTGCCTCCTCTCCTCCCCCATCAGCTGCTCAGTTATGAGCTGTGCACACAGAGTGTCACACAAGGTGCCTTGACTGAGTCCCTCCCTCCTTTTTATTTTTTAAATATCTATTTATTGGGCTGCACCAGGTCTTAGTTGCAGCAAGTGGAATCTTTTAGTTGTGGTATATGGGGTCTAGTCCCCTGACCAGGGATCGAACCTGGGTGTCCTGCATCGGGAGTTCAGAGTCTTAGCCCCTGGACCACCAGGGAAGTCCCTGATTTGGATGTCTGGTCTTGAAATCTACAAGAGGACACATTTCTGTTGTTTCAAGCCACTCATTTGTGGCCATTTATTACAGCCGCAGTGGGACACTCATACGTAAAGGAATTCAGAGAAGGATATAGTAGGACAGAGTGTGGTGGGAGTAGGCTGACGCATTCATTATTCTGAGATGCAAACCTGTTTTGTCTGAGAAAGATGATGTTCACGTGAAGACTGGCTTGCTGGAAAATATGTTCAGGAACGGTTTAGGAGGTGGGAGATGGTCAGATTCAGTGTGGGTGTGTTTGAAGTGATGACAGCCCATCCAAGTGAAATGTACAGGAAACATTTAGACACAGAAGGGGCTGGGGTAGTATGTGTGAGGTTCATGCTCTTTCACCACACACACACACACTAGCTCTGTCTCTTTCCTTTCTCTGTCACTCTCTCAGGGAATTGGGGAGGTCCAGGGATTGAAGGAGCAGTAGACTGAAGGAGCAATAGACTACTTCTATTAGTAGAAGGAGCAGTAGTAAGCAACATGGAAAGCCTGGTTTTGCAGGTCTAGTCTCAGAAAGGGATGCTGTGGACCCAGGAGGAGGTGGAGTCTCGCTGGTCTGGATGCAGTAGAGTGATGGAAGGCATGGCTAATTTTGTTTTCTCTCCTCATTTCTCTGCAGCTTCAAGCTGAAGCCAGGAAGACCTCTGAGAACCTTCTGTTGCCATCGGCTCAGCTTTCTGTGGGCCAAAGCTTTGTGCAAAGCCACTTCCAAGCACAATACAGGTAAGAATGGGGTATGTTTAAAATGTGTTGCCTAAGGCTTCAGCAAACTTGTATGCTGGTAACCAGCCTCCCATTGCCAGGTTTACCCTGAGATTGTAAAACAAGAGAAACCATAAGCTTCCTTGTCTCCCCCATTATTAATCACAGTTAAGCACTTACTTCTGTTGTTTCCAACCTTCAGTCTTTCTTTCCTTTCTTGCTGGCTCCTGGGCCTCCCATCCACCCCCCCTTGAAGGAGGGGTATTGGTGAAGATGGTTCTATATAACATGAATGTGAAGGCCTAGGATCTCCCCAGGCCATTGCTGAGAAGTAGGTGAGATCTTTCTGGTTTGTTCTTTATTACCAGAGAACTGAGTTTAACACATTGTTTGGAGTTCAAGATTTCCCAGCATAATGAAGGATATAAAAAATATAAACTTATATAGACTCTGCCAGGCCCCCTTCTAGGTGCTGAGACTTGAGCTGTGAACACACTCCAGCCACTGTTCTTATCAACTAACATTCTATTGGGGGTTGTTGTTTTGTATCAGGATGCAAAGTCAGGCTCCTCTGTCCATGGGATTCTTCAGGCAAGAATACTAAAGTGGATTGCCATGCCCTTCTCCAGGGGATCTTCCCAACCCAGGGATCGAACCTGCGTCCCTTACGTATCCTGCATTGGCAGGTGGGTTCTTTACCACTAGTGCCACCTGGGACGGGCCTTAATACACACATAATATGCAACAATCTGTGATAACAATGAGTGAAATGATAACCTGGGAGGTTGGGGGGGGCAGCTGACCTTAGATAAGGTGATCAAGTGAGGCTTATTTTCAGAGGGGCCATTCGAGCTGTGAGCTGAGTGACAAGAAGCCAGCCATTCAGATAACTTGGGGACAGGGTATTCCAGGCAGAAAAAGCAACAAAGGGTCTGGGGTGGAGATGATCCAAGTTCAAGGAACAGAGAGCTGCCAAGTAGTGAAGGGTGGGGAGAGGTGAGGCTGGAGAGGTGAACGGGCACCTGGTAGTATGGGTTGTATGTAGCCCAAGGGCCATAGGAAACCACTTCGAAGTTTAAGTAGCGTGTGGTCTAATTATCCATTTAAGAAATTGGCTAGTTGGGACTTCCCTGGCTGTCTAGTGGTTCAGAATCTGAGCTTCCACTGCACTTGGCACGAGTTTGATCCCTGATAGGGGATCTGATCCCACCTGCCGTGGCCTGTGGCCAAAAAACAAAGAAAGAAAGAAAGAAAGAAAGAAATTAGTTGTTTTGGTGATGAAGGGAGGAAGCACTGGGAGCCGGAATAGCAGCTGATGTGCTGTCCTCCCAGTGGGAGAATGATGGAGATTGGTAGTGATGGAGATGGAGGGAAAAGGGTGGGTAGATGGGGAACGGGTTTGGGATATAGAGTCAACCGGACTTGCTAGTGGGTTTAAGGGTAAGAGGGGGAGGGAACTGTGAACTGTTCACAAGGGAACTGTGAATGTCTAGGGTAACTCCTGGGTTTTTACATAGTTGTATAACTGGCAGGTGCTTTGAAGGAAAAATTGGGGGAGTTTTGAAGTGTATGTTATAAGTGTGAAAGAGGAAAAAAATCTGTTTCCCTTTACATTACTTTTTTTTTTTTTCTTTTTGGCCACGCCCCCGCAGCATGTGGGATCTTAGCCGAGCTTAGAGTCCTAGTGTGGAGCTAGCACGGGGAGCTGAAAGTCCTCATCCTGTGCTGGGTTCCTCTGAAAACCAGCCCCTATCCTGTGGTTTTAGCATAAACTCAGGTGTGGTCTTACGGGGGTTTTTTGTGAATAGCAAAAGATGCTCATTTTACCTTTATTTCTGCTCTCATCACTTAGGAAATTCCAAGGGTTTCAGGAGCTCTGTGCCAAGAATATACATACTTTTCAACATAAATATATATTTCTTATTATAAATCACAGTGCCACAAGGTAAAAGGTGAGTCAGGAACAGATTCCTGAAAAAGTGACATTTGAGCTGATCCGATACTAAGGACTGTAAGCACCCTTTGGGTCGATTGCTGTAGAAGGATGAGTAAGAAGCGAGATAGTCATGCTAAAAAAAAGGATTGGTGACAGCTAAAAATAGCGGCTTTCTGCCTGCTGGTCCAGAGTAAAGAAAAAAAATATCGTTAGGGACATCCATCTAGGTTAGGGATTTTGGGGTCTAAGCCGTGGTTTTCTGCAGCCATCAGTGGGTGCCAGTTCCAGGCTGGAATCCCTGGGTGTGGTCCTTGCTGATCTGGACCCTCTTCAGTCTCCTTTTCTGGGGAGGATGCCCCCTGGTATCAGTCTTCTTTGTGAAACTGAAAGCCGGAAGTGCTATTATGGGTTAGTCCAGAGGCCCCCTGCTCAATGAGATTCTCCCTATATCTCCCCTTGCCCTCCTTTTTTAGGGGGCTGAGGTCTTGCCTTTGGCTGGAGGAGGGAAGGGAGAATAGTATTTGGGTGCTGGAGGTTGTAGGCTAGAGCAGGGGTTCCCCAACCTCTGGGATCTAATCCCTGATGATCTGAGGTGGAGTTGATGTAATAATAATAGAAATAAAGTGCACAGTAAATGTAATGCTCTTGAATCATCCCCAAACCATCTCTCTCCCTACCCCCATCCCTTGGAAAAATTGTCTTCCACAAAAATGGTCCCTGTTGCCAAAAAGGTCCAGGACCACTGAACTGGAGGACGAATAATTGGTTATTCTATACAGTTGTTATCATGGCTTGAAAACATCTGCAAATTTAATAGTCAAGGATTGTTGCTATGTTGGAGGTTTGGCTAGAGGAGGCAGTGTGTGTGTGTGTGTGTGTTCCTCTCTCCATGGCATTCATAGCTTTTTTTCACAGAAATCCTAATCTGGTCCCCATTACAGGTGGCATTCCCTTTTAGGCAGAGTATATTTTAGAAGCATTTTTTGGATCACAGATTTGGAGAGGTGACATCTTGCTTGTGCATTGTCTTAATTACCGTTGCCAGCGTGAACATCTGTCTCACCAGCCAGCAAGCAGGTGAAGCTGGCCAGGTGGGAGGAGTCAGATGGATATTCAGTGGCAGCGAGAGGCCAGGGTATGAAATGAGCAGTGTCGTTTCGGGGCATTTGTAACCCATGGAGAGCAGACAACAGTTCTGAGTTCCAGCGGCAGATGAGAGACTGGTTTTGGAACAGACGCAATTGGACAGAGAGGATGAATAGCTTGGAGAAAATGGGCGAGTGAACAATGAAGGGCGTTGGGGTGATTTTCTGTCCTTTCTCCTGGGAGACGGTAGGACAGGACCGTGCTGCACTGGAGGGGATGGCAAGGACGAAAGGACCCCTCCAGGCCACATCTGAGGTGTAGCTGGAGCCTCGTAACCTCTGGAGTTTTCTGTGAAAATGATGGTACCCTCTCCCACTGATCTGTTGTCCCCCTCATCATCCTCATTTCTCATCCTTTGAGGAATAGGTGCCTCTCACGTCCTCTCTGTGGTTTATTATGAAAACAATATGCTTTCTTTATTCTTTAAATACAAAATTAGGCCGTTCTGTGTTTTTGCCAAACTATGCATCTCTTGCTCCCTGCCAGAGATTCACGGCTCCATCTAAAGGCCGTGTCCCTGGATTGGTTGACTAGGGCGCATCTGCAAGAAAAATTCAGCCTCACTTAGTTTTAGTAGATTTTTAAAAAATGAGTAAGTCAAAGAAAAACATTCCGTCTCATTGGTCTGCTTAAATGTGAAACGGATTTGGAAATATCCCAATGACAAAGTGCGTCTTTCAGGTCTATGTTATGCCACAGTATGTGATGGGTGAGGTTGGGAGGAGGGAGGGAGAGAAACAGGGTGTCAGAGGAGTCCCCACAAATGTCAGGTCTCCCTGCTGGCTGGCGCTGTATGCCTGGTGCATCCTTTTTACTACAACATTGCCATGGTTTTCCCAAAGGGAAATTTACCAGAGGCAGAGAGTGATTGAACATTAAATACTGTGGTCTGTACTCTGGTCTGTTTTTTCTTTTCTTAAGATTTATTTATTTATTTGGCTGTGCTGGGTCTTAGTTGCAGCACGTGACATATAGTTCCCTGACCAGAGATTAAACATAGGCCCACCCTCCTGCATTGGGAGCACAAAGTCTTAGCCTTTGTACCACCAAGGAAATCCCCATACATATGATTAAACTTTTTCCTTTTTAAGAAATTGAGTTGAGAGCCACATAACATAAAATTAAGCATTTTAACATTGTAGTTCAGCGGCATGTACACCCACTATGTTGTGCAACCACTGATTTTTTTCTAGTTTGTAACCATTTTCATCACCCCCAAAAGAAAACCTGGTACTCATGAAGCAGCCACTCCCCAGGTCTCCCTCCTCTCATCACCTGGCAATCACCAATCTGCATTCTCTCCCTGTGGCTTTACTCACTGTGATATTTCATATACACATGGAATATTAATTATGTAGCCTTTAGTGTCTGGCTTCTTTTACTCACATGATGTTATCAAGGTTCATTTATGTAGCAAGTGTCAGGACCTCAGGACTGAGTAATAACCCATTGCATGTCTATAATACATTCTGTTTACCCATTTATCCATTGATGGACACATGAGTTGTATCCACCCTTTGACTATTGTGAATAACATTGTCTGAACCTTTGTGCACAAAGATTTGAATACCTGTCTTCAATTCTTTGTGGTATGCCCCTAGCAGAAGAATTGTAATGGTGACTCTAACTCTTCGAGGAACTGCCCAACTATTTAAGTTGCGATTCAACTTTAATGTGTATCCTCCACCCTCACAGATCTTCCTTGACCTGTCCCCACTGCCTGAAACAGAGCAACACCTTCGACCCTTTCCTGTGCGTGTCCCTGCCCATCCCTCTGCGTCAGACGAGGTACGTGAGCATCATGCTGGTGAACTTGACGTCCATCCTTTGGCACCTCTGGGCCCTGCAGCTGCAAAGTTCCCTTTTGCTTCTCTGCCCAGCCTTGCTTCTTGGCGACATCCAGTGATCTAATGGGATGATTAACGTGAAAGATTACTGAGTCCCTTCTTTAGCTGAAGAAGGAATTATAAACATGCTTTTGTTTATCAGCTCCATTGCCCGGCTTCCATCTTTGGCCCATTTAGAAGCTGGAATGGGCCAGTTGGTACCACTCAGACAGAGGTGAACCAGAGAAAACTTGTCATCCTCTGATTTCCCCAGCTTTATTTCCAGATCCTTTTTTCTCTTGGGGAAGGTGTAGGAAAAGGTTTATTTAAGGAGAAAAGGAAAAGGGTTGTTGGGAGATATGAGAAAAGAAGAAAAGAGAAGGCAGGATTAGGTAGGAGACATGATGAAGTTTGGCTCTGCAAAAGGAAGAAGCAGGGAGCACAAGCATCCCAGAAGCCCAGGTCTTGGCAGGGACTGTTAAGGCCACCACCAATGTCAACCACATGGAAGCTTAGTGAATTCATATATGGGGCATTTTTTCCCTGGGTTCCCCCACTTTGCAAAATCTTTTCTCTGGCCTTCTGTCTGTTGATATCCTCCATCTTTAGGATGCGGTGAAGACTGACATCTTCATAAAACCTTTCCTGGCAACTGAACTCCCCTTCCTGCTCTGAATTCCTGTGCTGCTAATTGTCAATGCCATAAATATATTAATAACTGACTTATCCTATCATCAGATGATGGCTACTGATAGATATGAGCTTTGATTCCTGGCCAGATGCAGCATAGCACAATGGTTAGGACCACTGACTCTGGGGCCAGACTGCCTGGGTTCAAGTCCCAGCTCTGCTTGTTATTGGTATGGGCTATATGATTACTGAGGTAGAGAGCAGAAGAAACAGGAATTGGAGGGGTAAGCCCTGGTGTGCTACTGGGTGTAATAGACAGTGGAACTAGAGAGAGTCCAGAGAAGTGGGAGAGCAAAAGTGCTGTACTCCATCACAAGGGAGAAAGAACTTCAGGAGGGAAAGGGGAGCCTTGTCAGTAGTGTTGAGTTGTCCTGGAGGAAGAAGCTTGACTGCTCTACTTTTCAGACTTCAAAGGTTCTTTTTGCTTTAGATTATCTATATAGCAAGTAGAATCTTGAGACCATAGGTTGGAACAGATGGTCCCTGACTTATGATGGTTCCATGTACAATATTTTGATTTTACAATGGTACAAAAGTGATGCGCATTCAGTAGAAACTGTGCTTTGCACATTGAATTTTGATCTTTTCCCAGCCAAGCAATGAGAGATATGGTCCTCTCTTGTGCTGGGCAGGGCAGCACCACAGCTCCCAGTCCAGCCTGGTGATCACGAGGGTAAACAACCGTACACTTAAAACCGCTCTGTTTTTCACCTTCATCATGATATTCAGTAAATTACAGGGGCAATTCAAAATTTTATTATTACGGAGGCTCTATGTGGGATGATTTTTCCCAGCTGTGGGCAAATGTAAGTGTTCTGAGCACATTTAAAGTGGGGAGGGCTAAGCTATGATATTTGATAGGTTAGGTGTATTAAATGCATTTTCGACTTAAGATAATTTAAGTTACAATGATGTAATCCCATCGTAAGTTGAGGAAGACCTGTGTTGTGATTCTTAATCAAATATCTTTTATTTATAAGTTGGTGGAAAAGTACACACAGCTGAGACCCTTGGGGAATTGGCTCTCCTCTGCCACTTGGTGACAACGTGCTTAAAGGGCAATGACCCGACCAGGAAGCAGAGATTCGCCCGAGGGCTAAACTTGGTCTAGGATCAGTGATGTTGGTGACAGCCCACGTCTGTCCTTTAAGGATGTGACCTCCTTCCTATTTTCCAGATTCTTGAGTGTCACATTGGTCTTCCCCTCCAAGAGCCAGCGGTTCCTGCGGGTTGGCCTGGCCGTGCCGATCCTGAGCACGGTGGCAGCCCTGAGGAAGATGGTTGCAGAGGAAGGCGGCATCTCTCCAGAGGAGGTGTGATGGGGCACCTGGGCATGGGATGAGGGATGCTAACCGCGCCAGCTCTCTAGGCTGTTTAGGCTACTTTTTGGCTCTCAATGACTCCAATGTGACTCATGAGTTACTGTTTGATTAACAGTCCCTGGTGTCTGTGATGACTGGGCTTAGACCTCTCCCTGCTTTTTCACAGAATAACCCAGAAAAGACACCACCTTTGTCTTCCAAAAAGGTGACGATGATGACGATCATCATCCTTTCAACAATAGCTGACTCAGTAGTGCTTATTAAGTGCTGAGCACCACTCTATGAACTTTATAGCTAATTTACTCCCCACCCATCATCCTGTGAGGCAGATATTACAATTATCCTCATTTTACCAGTGAGCACTGAGAGGTTGAGTGGCTTGCCCAAGGTCACACTGGGCAAGTGTGACACAAGGTCAGTGACTGGGCCAGGATTTGAATGCAGATAGTGATTTCAGAACCTGAGCCACTATTTTATGTTTTCACTCCTGAGAATATAAACCAGGAGACTGAAGAGGAACTTGGGATGAGTACATGAGGCAATTTGGGGACAGTGGGATGGGTGTGCTCTGCTTTTTTTTTTTTGAGTGTCTTGGTAAAGAGTTTGGATTCACTGTAACTTCGGTGGGCAGACCCATAATAGGGTCCCCCATGAAAGGACAGGGTAGAAGGGGTGGTGGTGAAAAGCAACAAGGGAAGGGCTCAAAATGGGGTTCTAATTGTGATTCAGTCCCTTTCTAGTTTTCGGACCTTGGACAAAGTAATCAGTCCTCTATTTCTTTCTTTAGTTGTTTTTTTTTTTTAATTAAAAAATTTTTTTTTGCCACACTGTGCAGCATCATACCCACACCTTCTGTCTTGGAAGCACACAGCCTTAACCACTGGACCTCCAGGGAAGTCCTGGTCCTCTGTTTCTTTAACTGTAAAATGGAAATTTTATACTTCCATTGGTGTAAAATTGGTGACTTGGTGACCTCATGAGATTTTTTTTCTAATTAAGGAATATTTTTAACCTTTTCATTACAGAAGGGAATGGATATAAGAAAGTGTCCATCTTAAGGTTATAACTTAACTTGTTGACTTTTTACATGTGCGTACATCTGTGTAACCACCATGAGAACACAACCTTTCTATCACCCCAGTGGGCTCCTTCCTGCTTCAACCCAATCAATTCCTCTGACCTTTCTCACTATTTTAATAAAGATCTCAGTCAAAGGAAAAGATGTGTGTCTGTGTGCTCAGTTGTTGATTCCTTCCACCCTTGAGGGGACAGAGTTGGATCTGGGGGCAGCCAGGACCCTCAAAGCAGTAGTCACCCATCTCCTCCACTACAAAACCAACCTTTTCTGCTCACCTCACTCAGTGTTCCATAAAAATATTTCCCATGTATGATGCAATGTGAAAAAAGTTGGCAATACTGTTTAGAAGTTTTTTAAGTGGAGATCAGTTAGTGGGAAACACTCTCAATTTTTGTTTTTCTGAAATGGGCTTCATTAGGCTCATTCTGTCAGGATAGTTTAGCTGTGTATAAAACTTTAGCTTTTCAATTTTCTTCTCCCCACTCTTCCTTTGGCACTTTGATATTCTGCTGTTGCAGTTGAGATCCAAGTCTGTGTTAGTTTGACCATTGCACCTAGTGTTTTATTACTAAAAATAAGTAACCACTTGGAAGGAAAATGTAAAAGAGAGGTTTCGAGCAATTGGTCATTTTTAGACTGCTTCTTTGTTAAGTTCCCTTTGAGAAACAAAAGGTAAAATGATCCTTTTCATTCCAGGTGATCTTGGTTGAACTGTATCCCAGTGGACTCCAGCGGTCTTTCTTTGATGAAGAGGACCTGAATACTATTGCAGAAGGAGATAATGTCTATGCCTTCCAAGCTCCCCCATCACCTGGGCAGGAGAGGCTCTCAGGTACAATAGTGCTTTGCAAAATTTTATTTGGATATTATCAATTATAGGTTTGGGAGAATACCTATTGGGTGCTAAGGCATAAGACATTCAGTTTTAGTACTTGGAAATATCAGGCTTATTTTCTCTGGTATTTGTTTTACAGATGATTCATTATTAAAAATCAATCAACTAATACAGGAATTCTCAAAACCTTAGTATCAGAATCATCTGGAGAGCTTGTTTAAGCAGATTTCTGAACCCTACCCACAGGGCTTTTGACTCAGTAGGCCAGGGGTAGGGCCTGAGAAATTACTTGTTTGGGGTAAGCTCTGGTGATAATGGTCCTGGGGCCATGTTTTGAGAACCACTATTCAGAATGGGACTTCCCTTGTGGCTCAGATGGTAAAGCATCTGCCTACAATGCAGGAGACCTGGGTTTGATCCCTGGGTCAGGAAGATCCTCTGGAGAAGGAAATGGCAACCCACTCCAGTACACTTGCCTGGAAAATCCCATGGATGGAGGAGCCTGGTAGGCTACAGTCCATGGGGTCTCAAAGAGCACAACTGAGCAACTCACTTTCATTCAGAATGGGTGCTGGAGTAATCTTTGTCTTCAGGAGTCTTATGGTTCAAGGTCAGTGCTTGAAGTAAAACTGTTATAGCAACTTAGATGTGCATCAACAGATGAATGGATAAAGAAGTTGTGGTACATATACACAATGGAATATTACTCAGCCATAAAAAGGAACACATTTGAGTCAGTTCTAATGAGGTGGATGAACCTAAAACCTATTATACAGAGTGAAGTAAGTCAGAAAGAGAAAGATAAATATCGTATTCTAATGCATACATACAGAATCTAGAAAAATGGTACTGAAGAATTTATTTACAGGGCAACAGTGAAGAAACAGACATAGAGAATAGACTTATGGGTATGGGGAGAGGGGAGGAGAGGGTGAGATGTATAGAAAGAGTAACATGAAAACTTACATTACCATATTAAAATAGATAGCCAACAGGAATTTGCTGTATGGCTCAAGAAGCTGAAACAGGGGCTCTGTATCAACCTAGAGGGGTGGGATGGGGAAGGAGATGGGAGGGAGGTTCAGAAGGGAGGAGATATATTTATATATGGCTGATTCATGCTGAGTTGAGGTTTGACAGAAAATAACAAAATTCTGTAAAGCAATTATCCTTCAATAAAAAGTAAATTAATTTAAAAAAACTTATAAACTGGAGTAGTAGATGGTCAAAGAGGTTATTAAATGACATTTTGTTAACAGTCTCACTTCCCTATGTTTACTTTTCCTAAACTTTGGATAGGCAAAGATGGTCAGTTTCTGACAGCCTTTCATTGTAGGTCAGTATACATTTTGGTCCAATTAACCAGTCAAGAAGACTCATATTAGAGCACGTTGTGCCAGTGGTACCATGTACCACAGATAAATTCTCTGCCCCAGGCTGTATCCTTGGCCAGCCTAGGTGGCAGACTGGCTGTGGGAACCAAGCATCTGCAGTCATTCTGAGTCACTGGAGAGACTCTGGGCGTGGAACCTGGAACAAAACATTGACAGGCCCTGATTACGTGATAACTCAGTGAAACAAGCCTTCATTTCAAATTTAATCACAGGTCACATGTCTGCGCCTTACAAGTAAAATTTCAGAGCTGATTGGAAACTGAGGATGGTCCAGTTCTTCTACTTTCTCAATGACAAAGATTTTTGCATTCCTTCCTTTCTTCTTATGTTGGCTTTCTAAGAGAGCAGAAACTCGACAGCTCTCTGATCAAAGCATACAAGCAACCAAAATCATTTTGGTGTGTTTTTCAGATTGGCCTTGAAAAGTGTTGATTAAAATCTCTGTATTTTAAAATTGGCTGAACACAGCAGCAAGTTCACTACCGTGTAGATCCTCTTCTTGTACCAGGTGTTCAGTGGCACATGTACCATGAACTTTAATATTGCTTTCCCTGAAGCCCTCCAGTGTCTCCCATGGGTGGTTAATAGATGCTCAAAGAGAAGAGGGGCTGGAAGCCAGCGTTCTGACCCAGGATAATAACTTCTTTAAGAACACAAATGTAATTCTTGATCTTCAGCTCGTCCATCTGGTCTACTGGTCTCCCCGCGCTTGGCAGCCCGTGAGGGTCAGCGATTATCCCTGCCCATCCACAACGAGACCACGGTGCTAATCCTCTTCTGTAATTTGGTGGGCTCAGGGCAGCAGGCCAGCAGGTATGTTTAACTTTGTCTTTCTTTCACATGATTTCTGGGGTGTGTCAACATGTTCTTGGAATGTGGGCTGGAATAATTCTAATTTGAAAAAGATTAAATATCCATTCTTAAGGTTGATCCACAAGGAATAGGGTGTAAGGTGCTTGCTGATCAAGAGGATCAAAAGTGATGGCCCTCAGCAGATGGCTAACACCACCCTTAACAATTAAGTATCAGAGGTTTTCCTATTGGTTTTAGGAACAATGATAACTGCTCTCATCACTATTTTTTTTAAGTTTTTTTTTTTTTTTTTTTTTTATTGGCTGTGGTGCATGGTATGTGGGATCCAATTGAGTGAAGCCAATGAGTAGAGTCAACACTGTTGACTCTTGGGTATTGTTGGTTTTTCTTTTGCTGAAATAACCTCATATACTTGGATTTCCAGGTTTGGGCCTCCTTTCTTGGTAAGGGAAGACAGAGCCATCTCATGGATCCAGCTCCAGCAGTGCATTCTCAACAAAGTCCGATACCTCATGAAGAGCGAGGTCCCCATGCAGGTCAGTGTGTGTGTGTGTGTGTGTGTGTGTGTGTTGTGTGTGGGGGGTTAGGAATCTAGGGGTAGCTCAGGAGAGACAAGAATTTGGCATCAATGACAGCATTCACATTGTCATATCAAACAACTTTAATTTTTATGCAAGAAAAATCACCATTTTATGACCTGTGCTGTTCCTCTCTGTGTCACATTACCAAAGACCTTTCATAGATGGAGCTTTTGCTTGTTAAATCTTTCAAAATACCACTGGGGCCTTCCCTGGTGATTCAGTGTCTAAGAGTCCATTCTCCCAATGCAGGGGGCAACAGGTTCAATCCCTGGTCAGGGAACTAGATCCTACAGGTCACAACTAATTGTTCCCATGCTGGAGCGGAAGATCTAGCATGCCTCAACCAGAAGAAAAGATCCCACAGTTGAGACCCAGTGCAGCGAAACAAATAAATATTTTTTTAAAAAAAATGGAAGAAAGAGTGGAATTTACATCATTCGTTTGTGGCTTCCCATAGTTCTTCCTGGAGGGAAACTTATTGTAATAAACTGTAATGTAGACATTTGAACCAAAAGTTTCAATGGACTTGCGTCCTGTTGCTCTCCACCTAAAACTATCATAACATTGTTAATCGGCTATATGCCAATGTAAAAAAAGAAATGAAAAAACAGTTTTCAAGGGACTTGAAGTATTACTTCTGTGGAAAACTAAAATTGATGTTTATGTCCAAATATGAGAATACAGATATTCAAATAATTTTCTCCAATTTTTTAAAAACACATGAAAAACTCCAAGAAGGAACACCTTTATGCCTTGCTCATTTATTGACTCTCAAACTGGTTCAGTTCAGTTCAGTCGCTCAGTCACGTCCGACTCTCTGTGACTCCATGGACTGAAGCACGCCAGGCTTCCCTGTCCATCACCAACTCCCGGAGCTTACTCAAACTCATGTCCAAAGAGTCGGTGATGCCATCCAACCATCTCATCCTCTGTCATCCCCTTCTTCCACCTTCAATCTTTCCCAGCATCAGGGTCTTTTCCAATGAGTCGGTACTTCGCATCAGGTGGCCAAAGTCTTGGAGTTTCAGCTTCACCATTAGTCCTTCCAATGAATATTCAGGACTGATTTCCTTTAGGATTGACTGGTAGGATCTCCCTGCAGTCCAAGGGACTCTCAAGAGTCTTCTCCAACACCACAGTTCAAAAACATCAATTCTTCGGCACTCAGCTTTCTTAATAGTACAACTCTCACATTCATACATGACAACTGAAGACCATAGCTTTGACTAGATGGACCTTTGTTGGCAAAGTAATGTCTCTACTTTTTAATATACTATCTAGGTTGGTCATACTTTTCTTCCAAGGAGTAAGCGTCTTTTAATTTCATGGCTGCAGTCACCATCTGCAGTGATTTTGGAGCCCCCAAAAATAAAGTCTGTCACTGTTTCCCTATCTATTGCCATGAAGTAATGGGACCGGATGCCATGATCTTCTTTTTCTGAATGTTGAGCTTTAAGGCAACTTTTTCACTCTCTTCTTTCACTTTCATCAAGAGGCTCTTTAGTTCTTCTTTGCTTTCTGCCATAAAGGTGGTGTCATCTGCATATCTGAGGTTATTGATATTTCTCCCGGTAATCTTGATTCCAGCTTGTGCTTCATCCAGCCCATCATTTTGCATGATGTACTCTGCATATAAATTAAATAAGCAGGGTGACAATATACAGCCTTGACGTATTCCTTTCCCGGTTTGGAACCAATCTGTTTTCCCATGTCCAATTCTAACTGTTGCTTCTTGACCTGCATATAGATTTCTTAGGAGCCAGATCAGGTGGTCTGGTATTCCCATCTCTTGAAGAATTTTCCACAGTTTGTTGTGATCCACAGAGTTAAAGGCTTTGGCATAGTCAATAAAGCAGAAGTAGATGTTTTTCTGGAACCCTCTTGTTTTTTCGATGATCCAACAGATGTTGGCAATTTGATCTCTGGTTCCTCTGCCTTTTCTAAACCCAGCTTGAACATCTGGAAGTTCATGGTCCACGTACTGTTGAAGCCTGGCTTGGAGAATTTTGAGCATTACTTTGCTAGTGTGTGAGATGAGTACAATTATGTGGTAGTTTGAGAATTCTTTGGCATTGCCTTTCTTTGGGATTGGAATGAAAACTGACCTTTTCCAGTCCTGTGGCCACTGCTGAGTTTTCCAAATTTGCTGGCATATTGAGTGCAGCACTTTCAAAGCATCATCTTTTAGGATTTGAAATAGCTCAACTGGAATTCCATCACTTCCACTAGCTTTGTTTACAGTGATGCTTCCTAAGGCCCACTTGACTTCACATTCCAGGATGTCTGGCTCTAGGTGAGTGATCACACCATCATGGTTATCTGGGTCCTGAAGATTTTTTTATTTTATAGTTCTGTGTATTCTTGCTACCTCTTCTTAATACTGCTTCTGTTAGGTCCATACCATTTCTGTCCTTTATTGTGCCCATCTTTGCATGGCATGTTCCCTTGGTATCTCTAATTTTCATGAAGAGATCTCTAGTCTTTCCCATTCTATTGTTTTCCTCTATTTGTTTGCATTGATCACTGAGGAAGGCTTTCTTATCTCTCATTGCTATTCTTTGGAACTCTGCATTCAAATGGGTATATCTTTCCTTTTCTCCTCTGCCTTCAGCTTCTCTTCTTTTCTCAGCTATTTGTAAGGCCTCCTCAGACAACCATTTTGACTTTTTGCATTTCTTTTTTTTGGGGGATGGTCTTGATCCCTGCCTCTTGTACAGTGTCACGAACCTCCATCTATAGTTCTTCAGGCACTCTGTCTATCAGATCTAATCTATTTGTCACTTCCACTGTATAATCATAAGGGATTTGATTTAGGTCATACCTGAATGGTCTAGTGGTTTTCCCTGCTTTCTTTGATTTAAGTCTGAATTTGGCAATAAGGAGCTCATGATCTGAGCCACAGTCAGCTCCAGGTCTTGTTTTTGCTGACTGTATAGAGCTTTTCCATCTTTGGCTGCAAAGAGTATAATCAATCTGATTTCTGTATTGGCCATCTGGTGATGTCCATGTGTAGGGTCTGGTTGTTTCCAAATAAAAGCAACAAATTTTGAAACCATTTCTTATTTTTTGACCGTGCCATGGGGTATGTGGGATCTTCGTTCCCCAACCAGGGATAGAACTCCCACCATCTTCATTGGAAACACGAAGTCTTAACCACTGGACCATGAGGGAATTCCCTAAAGCCATTCCTTTTAGCCCTGATAGTATCAGAAGTTGTTCTGATGGCTGCTTGGCACAGAAGACTCTAACATTTTTAGGGACAGGTCAGTAGCCTCAGAATTTCGTTTTCCCCCAATTATTCTCTAAGTACGAACTTCCCATGTGGAGGATGTCCCAAACATTTCAAAGGGATTTCTTCATAATTATTCATAATTCGTGTGCTTTCCTGCCCAGGGAAAATCATACATTGATTCAGGATTTACCCCAAATATCAGTTTGTTAATGACCTTTTCTACCTTTGTACCAAATCTTTATCTCCAAAGGATTTTTGCTCCATGAACTACCCGGCAGATCTGCCCAAATTAGAAACTTGAATTTCTCCCTAAGTAGGTCAGAATATCTAGTAATAGCTTTGGCCTTCCCCAAACTCTGCTCCTTGTTGTTGAAAGTGGACAGAACTGCTTTCATGCAAACACTGAACTCAGCTGTTTTAGTCTCCCCCTGGTCTCCCATGTACTTTTGCCTCTGTACATCTACAGCCATTTCAATCAAGCAGTCAGTGGGGCCTGCAAAATTCTGACACAGGCAACCCCTGACTTGATTTTTTTAAAACATTGTGGTAAAACGCATGTAACATTAATTTTAACCATTCACAAATGTGCATTAATTGTATTCCTCATGATGCATAGCCATCACCACTATACCCCCTAAATTTTTCATCATACCCACAAAAACTATACCTATTAACAACTCCCTGTTCACCCAGCACCTAGCCTGTGGGAACCTCCATTCTACTTTCTGTCTTTATGACTTTAACCACTCTGGGTAGCTCACATAAACAGAACTATACAATATTTGCCCTTCTGCGTCTGGTTTATTTCACTAAGCAAAATGTTCCAGGATCCATTCATGTTGCAGCATGCATTGAATTTACTTACTTGTTCAGGCTGAGTAATATTCCACTGTGTGTGTCTTTGAGACTCCATGGACTGTATAGTCCATGAAATTCTCCAGCCCAGAATACTGGAGTGAGTAGCCATTCCCTTCTCCAGGGGATCTTTCCAACACAGGGATTGAACCCAGGTCTCCTGCATTGCCGGCAGACTCTTTACCAGCTGAGCCACTAGGGAAGCCCAAGAATACTTGAGTGGGTAGCCTATCTCTTCTCCAGGGGATCTTTCCGACCCAGGAGTCGAAGTGAAATCGCCTGCATTGCAGGCGGATTCTTTACCAGTTGAGCTGTCAGGGAATCCCTTGTGTGTATATAATACCACATTTGGTTTATCCATTCATATGTTGATGGATTCTTGGGTTACTTCTACCGGTTGACTATTGCAAACAACGCTGTTTAAGGTTCACTTTGCTTCCCTTGTGGATCAGACAGTAAAGAATCCGCCTGCAATGTGGGAGACCTGGGTTCGATCCCTGGGTTGGGAAGATCCCCTGGAGAAGGGAAAGGCTACCCACTCCAGTATTCTGGCTTGGAGAATTCCATGGGGTTCCATGGAGAATTCCATGGGGTTGCAAAGAGTTGGATATGACTGAGTGACTTTCACTTTCACGGTTCACTGTATGGCAAAAACCACTACAATATTGTAAAGTAATTAGCCTCCAACTAAAATAAATAAATTAATAATAAAAAAAACAGTTCAGAAAAGTTAGAATATGAAAAAAATATACATCTTAGAATAAAAACATAGGTAACATTTCTTTCATGTGGCTTATTTTGATGTGTACAAATACTTAGCATTTGATAAGTAAAATGTACACTAGCTTGCTTTTAGATAATCGCCTCACTTTGGTAATCTGGTGACGATGATAATCATCTTGATAAATTAAATTGCCTGTTAATAATTGATTAACAGAATTGGTTTAATTTCCCATTTATTGTGCCAACATTTGCTTCAATTAACCATGGGTTATTTTATTTTTTGAAATGTTATTTTAAATCACTGTGTTCACTGTTTCAGAAAATTTAATGTTACATGGTGTTAGGTTACTATGTTAAAAGGTATAGGGTGTATCTTCTAAAAAAACTAAAGCCTTTATATCTCCAGGTTTAGAAAACAATTATTAAGGACCTATTCAAAATACCCTTTAATTAGAAGGTTGCATTTTTTGAGTAACTTCTTTGCACATAACCATCTGATTTATACCAACATGCACATTGACCTGCTTCCTGTTCTTGGCTTGACAGGACCTGGGGTCACTGTTTTCCATCCGGGTCGTGGGACTCTCCCTGGCCTGCAGCTACTTGTCCCCACAGGACAGTCGGCCCCTCTGTCACTGGGCAGTTGACAGGTAAGGGGATGTTCCAGACATGGTAAGAGAATGAATACATTCTTGTCTGACTAGACTCCTTCAAGGCTGTGTATCAGTAAAACTGATGACAATCTTAGCTGCCCTTGGTCTTCTGCACTAGCGACTGTGTTAGGTCCTTGTATACATTCTATCCTTCCAGTCCTTATGTCTAAGCAGGACTGATGGCCACTTCAGAGATGGAGAGGACACTGGGCTTCCCAAAGATGAGGACTTATTCACACTCACACGTCTAGTTAAGGATTGTATACCTTCCATGCACTCAAACCCGGGGTTTTTGTTTTGTTTTTTTGTTTTTTTTCAATAGTTTCAATTTTATTTTATTTGTTATTTTTATTTTTTGGCCATGCTATATGGCATGCAGGATCTTAGTCCCCTAACTAGGGATGTAACCCCATGCCCTTTGTATTGAAAGCACAGAGTCTTAACCATGGACCCCCAGGGAAGTCCCTCAAAACCTGTCTTTGAATCATCTTGGTGACAGCTAGGGGCTCATGTGACATCTTCACTTTTTTCCTGCAATACATTCAAAACCTTCTTTTAATGGGCAGACCCTCCCATTGCTTGTCTATATATTGCTTGTTGATTTCATGTCTTCCACTTTCTTCTGTATTAAGGCCAGCCAATCTCTTCTGAAATGGGTTGAGTGCAAACAGCTGGAAAGAGCGATGGGCTGATGAGATTTTCTGGGTCTGGGCGGCTCTGGAAGGGGAAGACCTTTTAGGTCGTGGAGGTGAGCTCAAAGGTGCTCCTTTCACTTCACAGTGGAGGAAAACCCATCAGCTTATTTTGGGCATCATCAGAATTGGGTGTGTGTGTAGGATGTTCAAACAGAACAGACCTATTGACATTGAGCAGGTGGCTGGGGCTGCAGTGGGAGTGCTGAGCCATGGCCGGGCAGCCACCAGACCCTCAGAGCTCACCAACTCCCAGGGTAGGGAGGACAGAGGCTTCAGGGTAGATGAAGGACCAAGCCTTCTGCAGACAGTGCCTCCCCAGGCTCCCAACCTCGGTTTCCATGCAGCTCTGGACGTTTCTGTTGGGAACATCGGTCCTGGGGGTGGGGAGGGTGGGGAGAGTGGGAAGCAGCCTCCATGTCTTGGATGGGCCCCCTATTCTCTCATCAGGGCTCTGCATCTCAGGAGGCCAGGAGGCCCCCCGCACATCAAACTGGCCGTGGAGTGGGACGTTGACACCAAGGAGCGGTGAGTCCAGCAGAGCCCAGCTCAAGCAGAGGAGACAAAGCCTGTTCGTGCATAATGGACCTTCCTGTGCCAGCTCCCCTGATGCCACTGTGGGGTGTATGAAGCTTCCCGGATGCCCTGTGACCCATTCCTCCAAGGAGCCCCAGTGGCAATTGTCTGTCTGTAAACAATAGCAGTAGGAGTAGCATAACGATGTCGGTGGGCGATGGCCGTGGTGGTCACAGTCATAGTTGTAAATGGTGAGGTGACACTTATCCATTCCCCCTGGCCAGTCACTGCTCTGAGCACTTTCCATCCGTGCAGGATATTTCATGCATCACTTTCTGTAAGGTAGGGCCAACTCGAATCCAGCTTGTCAGGTGAGGAAACCAAGGCACAGAGAGGTTAAACGGTTGCTCAGTGTCACACAGCCTGTGCCTGGCAGAGGTGGACTTTGAACTCAGGCCGTCGGGCTCAAGTGCACACTCTTAGTCACTCAGCGTGGCTGCTTCTCTAACCCTGAGGGCATCTTCCAACGCTGGGAAAGGACACTGTTCAGCCTGGTGAGGGTTTATTAATCTCAACTAGGTGCCAGGCCGTGCATTACATGAAACAAAGACGCATAAGCCAAGGGCTTGGTCCTTCTCAGGGCTGGTGGGGGAGACTGAGAATTCCAGTAAAGAGAGTGGGCACTCTGGGAGCGCAAGGAAGGGGGTCTTTGACTCCACAGCAGATGCTTTGCACCCCGTTAGCTGGGAGTAGAGACCCCCGAGTGGCGGTGGGGGCGGGGAGGTGAGACACCCACACGGCCTCTGTCTGCTCCCCCAGCCTATTCGGGAGCCCCCAGGAGGAGCAGGTGCAAGACGCGGACAGTGTGAGGCGGCAGCAGCAGGCCCACCAGCAGCACAGCTGCACTCTGGACGAGTGTTTCCAGTTCTACACCAAGGAGGAGCAGGTCCCAATCTGGGGGTCTGCGCCCTGGCTGGGCGGTGGGGGGTGCCAGAGCCCGTCAGTGGATAGACTCACGGTCCTGGTGGCTTCCCTTCCAGCTGGCCCAGGACGACGCATGGCGGTGCCCGCACTGCCAGGCCCTGCAGCAGGGGGTGGTGAAGCTGAGCCTCTGGACCCTGCCCGATATCCTTATCATCCACCTCAAGCGTTTCTGCCAGGTGGGCGAGAGGAGGAACAAGCTCTCCACGCTGGTGAAGTTCCCACTCACCGGGCTTGACATGGCTCCCCACGTGGCCCAGAGGAGCACCAGCCCCAAGGCCATGCCGGGCTCCTGGCCTCCTTCCTGGAAGCAGCCAGCCTGCCTGCCCAGCAGCTACCCGCCAGACTTCCTGTACGACCTCTATGCCGTCTGCAACCACCACGGCAGTTTGCAAGGTGGGCATTACACAGGTGAGCCTGCCTCGCGGCCCGTGGCTGCTACTGTGGCCACATTCATGGCCGTGGCCTGTGCCTCCAGATACCCTGGGAAGGGACACCCATGGGATGCCAAGCTTACTTGGGCACTCGGCACCAGCTGACCCCTCACCCGCTGCACTCCAGGAACCTGCCAGAGGGTAGGGGGTGCTGGTCCAAGCATGGGGCAGGGTTAGGAGGGTGGTTGGGATAGAAAGTTAGTTACGGCCCGAGTTTTCACCATATCAGATGAAACTCAAAGAGTGACATTTGTCCTCATCTGTGATTCAGCCCAAAGACTCCCATTTATCAGATGTGGTATTTATTTCTACGGGGTACATTCAATTGTTACTGCCTCCTAGGAACATGGAGTGAATGAAGGATGGCAGGACAGAAATAAAGAGCTTGGCAACTCGCTCAGTTCATAATTGCATACCTTGGTCTGTTCTACACTAATATAAATTAGGTCATTTCTGGAAAAAAATTCTTGGAAATATTTTGTTTTTTTGAAAAGTGTGCTATTCCTGGTGTACTCATGAACCTGCAATTTGGAAAACACTGGACCATATAAACAACCAGGATCATCACTCATTTGTTCATTGAGCAAATATTTATGAAGTCCTCATTCTATGCCAAACCCTGGGCTAGGTGCTAGAGCCTAAGTGATGAACAAGATGAATAGGAGTCCTGCCCTCATGGGACTAATTTCAGACACAGAAATAAAAAGGTGCTTGTCCCTTTAACACTTTCACTACTTGGTGTCATGAAAAGGTGATTGGTTGATGTGTCTGAGATACAGATAAGCCCTGCCTGAGCATGTTACCTTTAGGAAAGATGACGTGGAACTAGCTGTGTGAATAATAGTAGGAATGCATTATGGGCAGTGCTGCTAGCATGTGTAAAGGTCCAGAGGCAGAGTTAGTGTGTTTAAGAATTGATGAAAGCCCACTGTGACTGAAGGGGGAAGTAAGTCAAGATGGGGCTGGATCCCAAGATGCTGGAGGCCATGGAAAAGAGATTGCATTCTTCCAAACTGTGGTGGGAAGCCATTAAATGGTTTTCAGCAGAGGAATAAAGACATAATCGAGTTCACAAAGTGAGGTCTTAGCTCGAGCAGAGAATTGGGTGGAGCAAGAATGTAAGCTGGAATTGCAGTTAGGAGGGCCTCAAGTGGGAGATGGTGTTGGCTGGGACTTGGGTGATAATAGGGTATTCAAGACACATTTGGAAAAGAGTGTTGGTCAGACTGGCTTTTGGACTCAGCATGGGATAGAAGAGAGACAGGAGCCAAGATGAACTTCTTGTGCTTGGTTTGAGCTGGTGCAAGTCAGTCAACTGTGCTTCCTTCCACAACAGGGGACGTGGGTTCGATCCCTGGTCAGGGAAATAAGATCCCACATGCCATGAGTTTCGGCCAAAAAAAAAAGCCAGCCAAGTGTGGCTCGTGGGCCAAATCCAGTCTGGCACCTGTATTCATTCAGTCCATGAGTTAAAAATGATTTTTCCCTTTTAAAAGGGGGTAAAAAAGCAAAACAAACCAAATAACAGCAAGAAGAATATATGACAGAGACCGTAGGGGCCAAAGGTGACCTGCAGAGCGTAAAACTGTCCGAATGGGCTATTTGGCCCATTACAGAAAAAAGCTGGCTTTTACTCCTGAATTAGGATGTTATGGTACCATTTACTGAGATGTGGAGGGAAAGGAGAGGAATCTGTCTTGTATTTGTTTGGAAGGTGATGAGAATCTTATCTATGATCATTTTCTTAGATGTTTGGCTACAGTTCTTAGGTAGGAAAGAAGTGTATTATAATCCCAACCGCATATTTTCCTTGCATACTGAATCAGAGATGTGCATTTTGAAGCTTCTCAAAAGAACTAGGATGACCGTTAGCATTATTACCTGAAAAAAGTGAAAGTGTTAGTTGCTCAGTCATGTCTGACTCTTTAGCGACCCTGTGGATGGTAGCCCACCAGGCTCCTCTGTCCATGAGATTTCCCAGGCAAGAATACTGAAATGAGTAGCCATTCCCTTCTTCAGGGGATCTCCCCAACCCAGGGATCAAACTTGGTCTCATGCATTGCAGGAAGATTCTTTACCATCTGAGCCACCAGGGAAGACCCCCATAAATAACTCAGGACACCCTTTTATTAGAAATTTTGCCTGAACAATCGCTACAATGTAAGGATTCAGCTTGTGTGGTAACAACCCACTTTATCAGTGAGCGTCTGGATGTATAACTGGTTGATCCTTTCTGATTCCACCAAATTCCTTTCTGGTTAAAAATGGACTGATGTTTCTCATTCTATGATAAATATCTGTTTTTCAGCCATGCCAGTGGGAAATCTCTTCCTGCTTTGGGGGGCTCCAATTAATGGGGACTTGGGGTTTGGACCTTCGCAGCCTACTGCCGGAACTCTCTGGATGGCCAGTGGTACAGTTACGATGACAGCATGGTGGAGCTGCTTCTAGAAGACGAGGTCAATACACGAGGGGCTTACATCTTGTTTTATCAGAAGAGGAACAGCATCCCTCCATGGTCAGCCAGCAGCTCCATGAGAGGTAGGTACTGCCATTCCTCCCGGGAGAGGGAGGGACTGGACAAAGGCAAGATGCTCAGTCACATCAAGGACCAGGAGATGTCCCTCAAGGGTCTGAAAGGGGAAGCTTTGTCTGCTTCCCTGGTAGCTCAGCTGGTAAAGAATCTGCCTGCAATGCAGGAGACCCCGGTTTGATTCCTGGGTCAGGAAGATCTGCTGGAGAAGGGATAGGCTACCCACTCCAGTATTCTTGGGCTTCTCTAGTGGCTCAGCTGGTAAATAATCTGCCTGCAATGTGAGAGACCTGGGTTCGATCCCTGGGTTGGGAAGATCCACTGGAGAAGGGAACGGCTACCCACTCCGGTATTCTGGCTTGGAGAATTCCATGGACTGTTTGGGGAGTCCATGACTCAGTCATGACTGAGCGACTTTCACTTGCACGAGCATGTACAGCCCTATTGAACTGTGTCCCGTTTGTAAGGATGTGTGCAGGACACACTGAGATCCAAGAACAGGAAAAGGAATAACATTTTGTACCTATGACACGTGACTCTTGGGAGCATGGCATTCTATATTTTCTCTCTTGCTTATATGAGCCTGATCTTAATAAGCTCATTATTGGCCAGGGGATTTTTGCAGAGACTATTTCCTTGGCCACCGATTTGTATTTTGGTCAGCCAAAAATTAGTTCTGTTATTTCATTAACACTTTGCGGGTTATGATGTTCAACTGTTACATCTGACACAAGTGTAGTTTTCTGATTTTCATAAAATGTTGTCTTTCATTCTCTCTTCTGTAGAAGCAAGGGAGCCTTCTTTAGCACCATGAGTTTCATTTTCACTTTCCATCTTTTGTTGGCCCAATATTTACATTGTTTGAATCAGAATAATATTCTGAAGAACTATCATCTTCTGAGACACTAGTATATATGTCACTTGGACAATCAGCATAAAATTTACTGAGAAATTCTTTTTTACTCAAAATTTTGCGATGTGTCATTTTTGAAAATTTTAAGTAGACTACACATACGGTTGGAACAAAAACCTAAGGGAGGAAAATGTGAATGATAATGGCATTCATAAGTTGCATAATAAACCCTTGATCAATTTTAAGCTCTAACAACTTCTCAGGGTAATGTTAATTGTATCACTCTCTACAAACGTATTGATGTGTCGCCAGTCAATAACATTCAGGTAACAAAAGACACATTGGTACATCTCAGGTCAATAATGTGTTAAGCTTGTGTAGTATAACCCTGCATTAGTCCCATTAGAAAGGGAGAGGCAGTTATAAGTGATGTGGGTCCTTAATAGTAAGAAATAATCGCTTAACCCAACCTGAGAGCTATGTTTATTAAAGGAGAAAGTGAAAGTGTAGTTGCTCAGTCATGTCCGACTCTTTGTGACCCCATGGACTGTAGCCTGCCAGGCTCCTCTGTCCATGGGATTCTCTAGGCCAGAATACTGGAGTGGGTTGCCATGCCCTTCTACAGGGAATCTTCCCGACCCCAGGGATCGAACCTGGGTCTCCCGCATTGCAGGCGGATTCTTTACCTTCTGAGCCACCTGGGAAGCTATGGTTCATCAATTACAGGTTCTCCTCTAGCAATTCACTTTCGTTTCTGTAGCTCTGCTCTGGTTCTGTAGTTCTGGGCTCGAGGATGGGAATCTGGTGGTGAGAAGTGTTCTGGGGGCCCCGAAGGATGGTCCAGCCCACCTTCTCTGTGTTCCCTCTGCAGGTTCCACCAGCTCCTCCTTGTCCGACCACTGGCTCCTCCGGCTCGGGAGCAGTAACGGCAGCACAAGGGGCAGTTTGTTGTCCTGGAGCTCTGCCCCTGGCCCTGCACGGCCCCGGTTGCCCGAGTCTGCCTTCTGCACCAACAGCCTGCCCAGGCAGGAGAAGGGTATGTTCCATCATGTCGGTTAAATTTGCTGATCTTATTTTCATTTTCTTTTCTTTTTTTAGAATATTTGTCTATTTATTTGGCTGTACTGGGTCTTGGCTGCGGCACACGGGATCTTTAGTTGCACTATTACAAACTCTTAGTTGGGGTGTGTGGGATCTAGTTCCTTGATCAGGAATGGAATCTGGGCCCTCTGGATTGGGAGTGTAGGTCTTAGCCCCTGGACCACCAGGGAAGTCCCAGTGCATTATATTCTGACTCACCCTATCTGGGCATTTCTTTTCTCTTCACGTTTTTTATGTGTGCACATTTTTTATGACTGCACATTTTAGGGTAGTGTCTGTTGAACAAAAAACAAAAGGCATTGTTTCCCAAGTTTTTCCATTCCCCATTAGCATGAGCCTCTGACAAGCTCATAAATTCATCCCACATCTGTCCAGAGGTTTAGGACCTTGGGCCATTTCTCAGTTCTCCCAGGAAAAAATGTGTTTCATATCGCTTAAGGAGGCAACTTCAAAAGACAGCCAACTTTCCAACATAGGACTCAGACAGGGGTCAGGCATAGCTCTAGAAAACTCCCCAGAGAGACAGGGAGGGGTGGGGTGGAAGGAGAAGTAGTATTGGAGAGTCACTGACCTCCACACCCTTGCAGGCACGTTACATATCTCATCTCCTCATCCAGCTCTCTGGGAGAAGTGAGATGATCTCCCTTTTACAAAAGAGAAAGCTGAACCTCAGAAGTAACCAGTCACAAGCTCAGCTGGAAAGTAGCTGGGCTGCAGGAAGACCTGCTCCTTCTGGCTGCCAGATCCCGGCTCTGTGGCTCTTAGATATAAATTCCAAATTCAAGTTTCAAGTTAGGACGCGGGTCAGAGCCTTGCTTCAAAAGGAGTGTTCCTTCTTGGAGTTTGAATATCTTGGTGACAGATTTGGAACCTGTTTGAGAAGCCCTGAGATGGTTGAATATCCATCCTTATTTTCCTGTGAGTACTAACCTGGGGCCAGATCAAAATCCAGCCCAGAGACTTTCAACAGTGGTTGGGCTTCCCTGGTGGGTCAGATGGTAAAGAATCTGCCTGCAATGCAGGAGACTCAAGTTCAGTCCATGGGTCAGGAAGACCCCTTAGAAGGGAATGGCAACCCACTCCAGTTTTCTTGCTTGGAGAATTCCATGGATGGAGGAGCTTGGTGGGCTACGGTCTATGGGATTGCAAAGAGTCGAACATGGCTGAGGGACTAACAGTTCATTTAGTACTACCTCCTCTCCCTATGGGTATGTGGGAGAAATTTTTTTACTGTCAAAATGAGTAGAGAGGACAACTGGCATTTAGTCCCTAGGGCGCAAGGAAGCTAAATGTCTTGGAATGCTCAGGGATGGTTCCACACAGCACAGACTTGTCCTTCCCGAGTGCCAGCAGTTCCCCTGCAGAGAAACACTGATAGCTTGGCAGTTTGATCCTTCCAATAGCTATGGTTATGGGACCTCATAATAACGAAGGCAATTTAAACGAAAATGAACAGATCCAAATTTATGGGGACCACAACTTATATAATTGGGGATGAACGTTAGGAGAGGCTCTGTTAAAAAAGAAAAGGACACAGAAACACTTTACTTGTGTAATTGTATATAAAAACACGACCATGTGAAAAAATTGCTGAGGTCCTCTCAGAGGAGGGGCCCTAGTACTAAAGCATTTCACTGTCGATGCTCCTGATGGTGAATTTCCTCTATGGCTTTTATTAAACCTCAAAGGTTTTGTTTTCTCTTTTTCAGTGCTTTCCAAATAGTATGTTATTTCAGTTTCAATTTCCTCTTTGATCTTAAGGATATCAGGGCGTTTCAATTGTTTAAGAGTTTTTAGTCACTCTTTTATTCTTGGTATCTGACTTTATGGATCATGATCCCAGAATGTTGTTTTCAAAAATGATTCCCTTTTTGTGATCAAGTAAGTGCACGACGATTATTCTGTCAATGTTATTTGTTATTTGTCAGTGTTCTGTGTACACAGTGTACAAAATAATGTACATTGTCTGTTTGAGGAATGTGAGCTTTATATCTTAAGCATTCAGTTAGGTGAGTCGATTGTTGTATTCAATTTCACCATATCCCTTTTTAAAATTGAAGTATAGTTGATTTACAATGTTGTGTTAGCTTCTGGTGTACAGCAAAGTGATTTCCTGAACCTGCCTGCCAATGCAGGAGACCTAAGAGACATGGATTCGATCCCTGGGTTGAAAAGATCCCCTGGAGGAGGGCAACCCACTCCAGTATTCTTGCCTGGAGAATCCCATGGACAGAGCAGCCTGGCTGGCTACAGTCCATAGGGTTGCAAAAAGTTGGACACGACTAAGCCACTTAGCATACATGCATATATAATATATGTATTATATATATTCTTTTTCAGATTCTTTTCCCTTGCAGCTTACTGCAAAATATTGATATAGTTCCCTGTGCTATATAGCAGGTTCTTGTTGGTTACATAATTTATATATAGTGAATTTTCATTTAAAAATGTTTTCTGTTACTCATTCTTTTCTTCTTATTTTTAGTGATTTGATCGTGTTGCAATGCGTTCCCTTTTTCTCCTCCTTCACTTGGAAGTGCTGTTCTTTAACACCTTATTAATTGTTACTTCGTGCTTCCTAATATTTATAATCAAATGTATTATCCTGTTATTATATGGACATTAGAAGCCTGCTGTTTCCTTTGGGTCATTCTGTTTCAGCACTGCCTTCTCTCTTTCCCCCATAAGATGGCCTGTACAACGGTTCCATGCCATCCCCCCAGTTGAGAGCTTAGGAATGTTCTCACACGTTCCTTCCAGTCTGTTTCTGGAGCTCCCCCATGTCATTCCCCAGCTCTTAGATTTTGCTGAGATGGTTTCCTACTATGTTCCAGATTGTCATCAGAATTCCTCTTGCTGTTCCTTGCCAGTCCCAAACGCACCAACTTAACCTCACGTAACACATCCTAAGACCACCTGTTCCCCGGGAGGGTGGATGGGACACGATTGCCGGGTCCACTGGGACGTCGCTGTCTGCCTTCTTTTCATCACCCTCTGTCTTGCGGTCGTGGTACTGACTTTTAGTGTTTGCTCAGAGTTCTTTTCAGGTATGCGTGATACGCTGTCTAACTCTCAGCAGAGCCGCAAATATTTTCTTTCCCTGTAAAGTATATGGTAGCTTGGTGGTGAAGGGCTCTTAGGTTACAGTTGTTTTTCTCTTGGGCATCTGTGGACATTTTCCCACGGTCTATGAGGCCCCAAGGTTGCAGGTGAGAAGTTCTTTTTTTTCATGTGTGAGTCACTTGTTCTTTCTGGCTGGAAGCTTTGACCTTGGAGTTTAGAAATCCTACCAGAATATGCCTGGGTCTGTGTTTGTTCATCAACCCTGTCTGGAATTCAGAACTCTCCTTCTCCAGATGCAGGCTTTTTTTTAAGGAAATGCTCTTTTTGTTTAATTATTGTCTTGCCTACTTTTCGAATTCCTGTTCTTTGCCTCTTGACTCTCCTACATCCGTCCTCAAAAGTCTCCTAGCTTTGCCCTGCAATTTCTATCTGTTTGCCATTTTGCTCTGTGGCTGGAAACGCTACTTTCACAATTATAGAATTTGTGAAATGTACCAAATGTTGTAAATTTCAAGATCACTTCAGGGCACTTATCTGAGTCTTAACAGTGACCCTGAATGCCTTCAGTTCATTTACTGAAATTTAAAACCTGAAAGTCACATATTTCAGTCTCCTGTTTTTCTACACTGGAGTCTCACTGACAGCTTTTGTCAGTTTTCTTTGATGGCTCAAAAGAACCTGTTCTGATGGTTCTGTTTATTCATATTCTCTGATTGCCAGACCCCCTTTGTTTGCGGTTTAGTCCCCTCCTCGTGTCTGAGTCTTGCAACCCCATGGACTGTATGTAGCCTGTCAGGCTCCTCTGTCCATGGGATTTCCACAAATACCAGAGTAGACGACCATGTCCTTCTCCAGCCAGACCCCTTTAAGTGAGTTCTTGCCTTTCTGTTTCTGCACATAGAGGCTCCCTCCACCCTGCCCTGAGTGGCGGGTGGTTCTTGCAGTGATGCACAGGGCTGGTGGCCTTGGCTCCTGAGACAATCTTTCTTTTATTTACTTGTTTATTCTTATTTTTGGCTGTGCTCAGTCTTCATTGCTGCCCGTGAGCTTTCCTCTAGTTGTGGCGATCGGGGGCTACTCTTCATTGTGGTGGCTTCTCTTGTTGGGGAGCACTCGCCCTCCACCCACCTTCCCTGAAAGTGAGGTCCTTGGTGAACAGGAAGCGCTGGCTCCCAGTGGGTGCTTTCGCGTTTATTTCTCTGCTCCGCCAAAGCTCTGGCTCCTTCTCAGATCCAACAAACAGAATGAAATAAAATCCTGATCAGCAAGGTGCTTTCTCTTGCATCTTGAGAAAGAGGAGCTAGGTGCTTTGTGGACACCTGTGGTTCCAGCAACAGGATGTGGGGTGCCCGTGCCCCTCCATGGGGGTGGGGGAAGAATGGAGAGCGGGCTCCGCCACCTGCCAGGGCTGCAGTCGTCTCTTCCTGTTTTGAAAGGCTGAAAGTCACCGCTCTGTGACTCCTAATACAGAGCTTCTCTTTCTGCTCTTCCCCCAGGCTGTGGACCAGGAACAAAACCTTCCCACACATCTCAGCCCCCCAGAACTGTTTTATTTCTTTTTTTCTCTCCAAGGTGTGGGAATTTAATGATGGAACAACAGTATCATTCAGGACTGGAATTATGAAGTATTTGGGGGTGATGTTGTGTCCATTGCTGGCTAATCTAAAGTGCTTTAAAGAAAAATAAAAAATAACAAAGATTATCTGTGGAAAACCTGAAAGGCAAGATCTTCAGAACCTCGGAGATGCTGTCAGATGCCTCATGGAGTTGATGGACTGTCTGTGCACCTCGGCTGGCTTACCTGCTTATGCACTTTCCTGGCTGGCGGCTTGGGGACCCCTCGTACCTGCTCCTCTGACCTCCTGAGCACCCCCCATCCCCTGGGCCCTCTTCTTACAGTTTTGGTGGCTGCAGTCCTGCTCATTTTGGGAGCTGCGGGCCGTGCCCTGTGATGAGAGTGAAGGACTGTGGGCAAGAGGCTGGTGCCCTTGACCCAGGGTGACTGTCCTTGTGCCACGTGGGCTTAGCTGAAGAGTCCTTTCTCAGTGGTGACAGGCATCTCATAGATCAAGGTGTCTTAACGGTACAATGACCAATGACTTTTTAACTTTTAAAAATTGTGTTAAACACACATAACAGGGACTTCCCTGGTGGTCCAGTGGTTAGGACTCCCGGACTTCACTGTCAAGGATCCTGGGTTCAATACCTGGTTGGGAAACTAAGATCCCACAAACCAGGACAAAATCAAACACATAATGGGCTTCGCCATCTTAAACATCTGTAAGTGTACAGTTCGGTGGTATTAAGTACATTCACATTGTTGTACGGCCACCAAAAACCACCCCTATAACTCTTCTCTTCTTGTAAATCTGAAACCCTGAACCTATTAAACACTAATTCCCTGTTCCCTCCTCCCCCAGCCCCTGGCAGCCACCTTTATACTTTCTGTGTCTCTGCTTTTGGCTGCTCAGAGTCCTTCTTAGAGGGTAATCATACAGTATGTGTCTTTCTGGTGACTGGCTATTCGGGGTCCCATGAGATTCCATATGAATTTTAGGGTGAGTTTTTCTATTTCTATTTAAAACCTCATGGGTATTTTGATAGGGATTGCACTAAATCCATATATCGCTTTGGGTAATATTGACAATTTTTTTGAATATTTAAAAAAATTATTTATTGTTCTTATTGCTATTTTATTTTTATTTTTTTTGCCATGCCATGAGGCATGTGGGATCTTAGTTCCCAGACCAGGAACTGAACCTGTGCTCCCTGCCTTGGAAGTGCAGAGTCTTAACCATGGGCCACCAGGGAAGTCCTGACATTTTAACAATATTAAATCTTCCAATCCATGAACACAAGATCTGTTTTCATTTATTTATGTCATCTTTCATTTCTTTCAGCGATGTTTTTCAGTTTTCAGTGTACAAGTCACCTCCTTGCTTAAGTTAGTGCCTAAGGTTTTTTTTTTTGACACTGATTGACTGTCTTCAGGAAAGATACACAGTCTTGGGTATATGTGTGTACCCTTTAGAAATGTTGAGAGTAAGGAAAGAATTAAGAAGAAAATCAAAAACACACAGCACCCCCACGGTTCCTTCGACACCTTGTCATTTTAGTATTTATTTCTCCATACTTCTTTGTATGTTTTCATATGTACATATACACAGATCTATACTTATACCTGTGTATATATTTATTTTTGCAAGTTGGATTACTCTTTTTCTAGACTCTGTATCGTCCTTAATAGTACATATCAAAAGCATCTTTCTATGTCACAAAATGCACAATGGAGAACCTGGCAATTCTAATAAAATTAAACACATGATCCTTTTCTTCTTCTGTTTTTTAAGCCTAAGGGAGATTGGTGCATTTGAAAGGTACAGGCACCTAATTTAACCTGAAAAGGCAGGGATTTTTGCTGAGCATTCTGTTCCATGGCCATATTTAAGATGAATGAAAAGAATCTTAAATCTTAGGCCAGTGGCCTCAGAGACTGAGCTTTCTCAGGAGTCTGCACTGCCTGGCATGTAGCTGCCTTCATTGGCCCTGACTTGCCCTGTAGCTTCAAATATATAAATGGAGCTCATGAAACAGTGAGCGAAAACATTGAAGTTCCCAAGGGCAGGAGCCATAGTGTCTTGTTCACTGCTATGTCCCCAGCACTCAGGATGGTGCCTGATCATCAGAGGTGCTCGGTCAGTGCTTGTTGGATGTGGCTACTCTTACTGCTTGGGTGCTAAGCTGCTTCAGTTGTGTCTGACTTGTTTGCGACCCCATGGACTGTAGCCTGCCAGGCTCCTCTGTCCATGGGATTGTCCAGGCAAGAATACTGGAGTGGGTTGCCATGCCCTTCTCCAGGGGATCGTCCCAACCTAGGGATGGAACTCAAGTCTCCTGCATTGCAGGCAGATTCTTTACCATCTGAGCCACCAGGGAAGCCCCCACTCTTACTGCAGCTGGAGGAAGAGTCAGGCACTGATGCTCTTGGTGTCTCTTTCAGGAGGCTTGGAGTCCAGGCCTTTGGCACGGGGCGTCCAAGGCCGCAGCATCAGCATGAAGGTGCCCACACCTTCCCGAGCCAAGCAGGGGGCCTTCAAGACCATGCCCCTCCGCTGGTCTTTTGGCCCCAGGGAGAAACCGCTGGGCGCATCCGTCGAGCTGGTGGAGTACCTGGAGTCCAGACGGAGACCGCGGTCCACGAGCCAGTCCATCGTGCAGCTGCTGACGGGTCCTGCCGGTGGTCACCAGAAGTCACACGCCACCCTCTCTGTGGAGAGTGAAGACAGTAGGCGAACCAGAGACACAGTGCTGGCCACAGCGCCCTGCCCCTCTGGCCATCCTGGCCACTGCGTGGTCCCTGACAGCTCAGATGGCCCGAATGCAGCCAGGAAGCTCAAGGAAAACTCAAGTCAGGACATCAGGCTGCCCAAACAGTTTGACTTGCCCCTCACGGTGATGTCCTCAACAGAAGATGATGGGAGACGAGCCCGGCCTGAGGGCCAAAGGACCACAAGCTGTAAGGGAAGTGGCCTAACTGGGAGCAGTGGCCAAGCACCCTCCCCCAAGGAGGGTCCCAGCGCGGCGACGTTACCTAGAAAGAGTGCAGATGGTCACCCAAATAGCTCAGGCAAGATGAGGGCTAATGGAGAGAGAAGGGACCCCGAGACAGACAGATTCCCACAAGGGACCCTCACCCTTCTGAGGTCTGTGTTTTGGAAGAAGGAGATCAGGAAGAGGGACAGGCCAGAGGCAACCCCCCAGGCGGCCCCCGTCTCCCTGGTGAGCGGCAGGCGGAGCCCGGCTGTGGATGGGGAGGCCCGAGGCTCGTCTCCATCCCTCAGGATTCGAGAGAGCCTGGCCAGGGGCCTGGCTGGCCACCTGGAAAGAGAGACGGACGTCCGGTCAGCGCCCAGCTCTCTGCTCCTCCCTCGCAAGACTGACAGGCCCCTGAGGGCCAGCGCCCTCGGCACGTCACAGAGGAGTGTCCCTGGGGAGCAGACGTCTTTCGGCACCTTGCCGAAGGTGAAGTACCACACGCTGTCCTTACGTCGGAAGAAAACCTTGCCTGAGTCCAGCTTCTGATTGTGTGTTCAGCGGGAGCTGCCATTCTCTCGGCTCTGCACCGAGCACCTGTGGGCAATCCATGTTGAGAGTGGGATTGGGAAGCCAGTTGTCTTGTCTTGACCCCTGAAAATAAAAATTTCTGGTCTCTGAGTCTGTATTTCCAACACAAAACGTCTGAAAAGACCTTCCTATATTGTTAGCTGTTTGAATGTTTCCAGACCACCAGAGGGTGCTGGTTGGTCAGTGTAACCATTTCAGGGCAAGAACTGCTGTTTTAAGTAATTCCAGGGCCTGAGTACTTGTATTAAGGAATGATTAATAAGAATCTTCAGTACCGAATCAAATATTGTCATTGACTTCTCCTAAACTTTTTTTTTTTAATAATGGACTTAACGGGAAAATCTTTTCCTCTTGATGTTTCTCTGGGATAAGCATTAAGGATGCCAAAAAAGAAAGTGGTAGTGACACTAAAGCAGGATTCTAGAATAAATGGGAGAGAAATGACTAAGATTTTAGGAGAGTATTTAATATATAACAATTGTATTAAAGTTTTTCAAGGTATTTAAAAAAGATAACTATTTTGATACTAGGGGGAAAAGGAAGTTCTTTTTTTTTTTTAAAGTAACTGTGAGATCTATGTACAATTTTAATAAAAGTTCATTTGTGAAACATGCAAATAGCTCTCTGAATTATTCAAGTTAGACAAATGCTCCTGTCTCTGCTGCATAAACTTAGCTCATTGCTTTTTTTCCCCATAATTGGACTTCCCTGGCAGTCCAGTGGTTAAGACTCTGCCCTTCCAATGCAGGGGGCACAGGTCTGATCCCTGGTCAGGGAACTAAGATCTGCATGCCACATGGCACAGTCAAAAATATAAGTTGATTTCCAATGTCATGTTCATTTCAGGGGTACAGCACAATGATTCAGTTATAGATAGATGGATCCTTTTTCAGATTCTTTCCCTTTATAGGTTATTAAAAATATTGAGTAGAGTTCCTTGTTGGTTATCTAAGCTCATTGCTGTTGATATCAGAAAGTCATTGATTGCGTTGTTTCTGAAAATTTAAAGTACTTTTAATTAAAATGACTTGCTATTTGCTAAGGAAACAGAAGTCTCCCAGGTCTCTCTCTGGAGAGCATGTACTTTCAAGGACCAGAGTCTGAGCCTATCTTGATGGATCATCACCAGGGTTCTTGGACTCCTTAATGATAGAAATTGATGATAGGCCAGAGGAGGAATTCAGGCAAGGCTTTACTGGGACTTGTGCTGCAGCAGGAGGGAGTGAAGGCAAGCAATCGGTGCCCTTGTTCCCTCCCTGCAGAGGGCAGGCTGGTCCCTAAAATGAGGTGAGGGTCTGAGGGGCGGCTTAGGTGGTCTGCCCACCCTCTTGGTGGTGCTGTGTGCAGAGATCACGGGCAAGACCCTGCTATTGCTCCCTGCCCCTCAGAAGTGGCAGTTGGGTTTTGGCCTTTTTGCATCTTCTTGTTTATAATTTGGGCCAACTGCCCATACATGCAGTTATTTTTAGTCCCCTTATAGTTTCTTTGTATCTGTCCCTCTGAGACGTTTGTCCAGGTGCAAGCACTGCAAAGGGTCCCAGGTCCCAGCCTGTCTCAAGGTGACTGTCCTCTGTTTCCTAGAACTTTGCACACTTTTCAGTAGCTGTTTTAACAAATATTGCCTCACTTATGGGGAAGCTGCTAAACCTAACTCTGATAGAGAAATCTTTTTCCAGATTCCCTTGTAAGTTATTAAAAATATTGAGCATAGTTCCTTGTTGGTTATCTAAGCTCATAGCTGTTGATATCAGCAATAATATCAGATAGAGGGCTTGACAGGTAAGGTGACGGGAGAGTCTATTTCAACAGTCCATTTTCTAGAAATACTTCCTTTCCGTTTAAGACACCCGACTTAAATTAAGTCTTTCCTCATACACTCGGCATGACTCATTGATGTGTCTCTGCTACTGTTCTTTTTCTAAGAAGGAAGAATGAAGTTCTTTTTCTTCCCCATAGGAAAGACTATGTACTTTTGAAAAATTGGCGTATAATTACAATATTGCATTCGTTTCAGCTGTACAGGAAGTGAATCAGTTATATGTTTACTTACATCCCCTCCCTCCTGGGGCTCCCTGCCACCCACCCCTCCACCCCACCCCTCTAGGTCATCACAGAGCACTGAGCTGAGCTCCCTGTGCTACACAGATCATCTATTTTACTATTTACTATGTTACACATGGTAGTGTATGTCAACCCTAATCTCCCAGTTCATCCCACCCTCCCCTTCCCCTGCTGTGTCCATGTGTCCATTCTCTAATCTGCCCTGATGAAATAGGTTCATCTGTACCATGTTTCTAGATTACAATAGCCAGGACGTGGAAGTCAACCTAAATGTCCATCAACAGATTCCTGGATAAAGACGATGTGGTACACATATGCAATGAAATATTACTCAGCCATAAGGATGAACGAAATTGGGTCATTTGTAGAGACGATGTGCTTTGGAGCACCACTTCCAAGACAGAACTGAGATGACAGAGGAATGAGCAGGGGGGCCCACCACCTGACACCAGAGAGAGATGTATGTTATCAGTGGACCAGAGTGCATTTCAAAAGAAGTCTGTGTTTTCTTCAAGTCTTAATCCACGTGCTCTCAGGCAATGGGGAAGACCTAGTTGTCCTCCCGGGTTATGGGAGTCTAGAAGTCCTCCTGATGTATCTGGTTCTTCCTCCTCTGTTGATGCTCATTTATCATCTTTCACTCCCAAACTCTTCCTAAGCCCAGCCCCACTTCCTTTGTCCTCTAAGGGGTTGGGTTGTGACCCACATGTGACCCAGGCTTCTCCCTTTGAACACCCGTGGATATCATGAGCAGGGCCCACTTGTTAGCAGTTGTCTCTGTAATACACTACAAATTGGAGCACTTGCCCTAGGCTATGGATTTGGAATAGGAAGAGGCAATTACACTTGGGCCCTGTGCTTATATCTGCCATGCCACACCTTCAGCAAGGATGCCCGAGTTCCCTTGTGTCACTTTCCTATCTAGAGGGACCTGGTAGGGAAGGCTGAGAGAACAGGGCATGGAAAAGGATAGGGTCAGATTTCTGCCCAGATTGGAGGCTGAGACTATCAGACACAGCAGGACCACCCTCAGTTCTGTCGTTGGTGAAATGGATTTTTCAGCTGTTCCAGTGACTCAGTGTTGGTGTGAAGATTAAATGGAGTCTTGGGCGGGGGGTGGGGTGGCGGGGGGGTGGGGGCTGCTCATTGGAGATGGTGAACCACATGCAATTTTGTGGACTTGTTATTGCTCTGCTCTACAGAGAACCCCATGAACAGTATGAAAAGGCAAAAAGATAGGACACTGAAAGATGAAATCCCCAGATCGGTAGGCGCCCAGTATGCTACTGGAGATCAGTGGAGAAATAACTCCAGAAAGAATGAAGAGACAGAGCCAAAGCAAAAACAACATCCAATTGTGGATGTGACTGGTGATAGAAGCAAAGTCTGATGCTGTAAAGAGCAATATTGCATAAGAACCTGGAATGTTGGATCCATGAATCAAGGCAAATTGGAAGTGGTCAAACAGGAGATGGCAAGAGTGAACGTCAACATTTTAGGAATCAGAGAACTAAAATGGACTGGAATGGGTAAATTTAACTCAGATGACCATGATATCTACTACTGTGGGCAAGAATCCCTTAGAAGAAATGGAGTAGCCATCATAGTCAACAAAAGAGTCCGAAATGCAGTACTTGGATGCAATCTCAAAAACGACAGAATGATCTCTGTTCGTTTCCAAGGCAAACCATTCAATATCATGGTAATCCAAGTCTATGCCCCAACCAGCGATGCTGAAGAAGCTGAAGTTGAACGGTTCTGTGAAGACCTACAAGACCTTCTAGAACTAACACCCCATAAAGATGTCCTTTTCATTATAGGGAACTGGAATGCAAAAGTAGGAAGCCAAGAAACACCTGGAGTAACAGGCAAATTTGGCCTTGGAGTACAGAATGAAGCAGGGCAAAGGCTAATAGAGTTCTGCCAAGAGAACGCACTGGTCATAGCAAACATCCTCTTCCAACAACACAAGAGAAGACTCTACACATGGACATCACCAGATGGTCAATACTGAAATCAGATTGATTATATTTTTTGCAGCCAAAGATGGAGAAGCTCTATACAGTCAGCAGAAACAAGACCAGGAGCTGACTGTGGCTCAGATCATGAGCTCCTTATTGCCAAATTCAGACTTATATTGAAGAAAGTAGGGAAAACCACTAGACCATTCAGGTATGACCTAAATGCAATCCCTTATAGTTATACAGTGGAAGTGACAAATAGATTCAAGGGATTAGATCTGACAGACAGAGTGCCTGATGAACTATGGATGGAGGTTCGTGACATTGTACAGGAGACATCCCCAAGAAAACAAAATGCAAAAAAGCAAAATGGCTGTCTGAAGAGGCCTTACAAATAGCTGTGAAAAGAAGAGAGTGAAAAGCAAAGGAGAAAAGGAAAGATATACCCATTTGAATGCAGAGTTCCAAAGAATAGCAAGGAGAGATAAGAAAGCCTTCCTCAGTGATCAGTGCCAATAAATAGAGGAAAACAACAGAATGAGAAAGACTAGAGATCTCTTCAAGAAAATTAGAGATACCAAGGGAACATTTCATGCAAAGACGGGCACAATAAAGGACAGAAATGGTATGGACCTAACAGAAGCAGAAGATATTAAGAAGAAGGTGGCAAGAATGCACAGAAGAACTAAACAAAAAAGATCTTCATGACCTAGATAATCACGATGGTGTGATCACTCACCTAGAGCCACACATCCTGGAATGCGAAGTCAAGTGAGCATTAGGAAGCATCACTACAAACAAAGCTAGTGGAGGTGATGGAATTCCAGTTGAGCTATTTCAAATCCTAAAAGATGATGCTGTGAAAGTGCTGCACTCAATATGCTAGCAAATTTGGAAAACTCAGCAGTGGCCACAGGACTGGAAAAGGGCAGTTTTTATCCCAATCCCTAAGAAAGGCAATGCCAAAGAATGCTCAAACTACCGCACAATTGCACTCATCTCACACGCTAGTAAAGTAATGCTCAAAATTCTCCAAGCCAGACTTCAATAGTACATGAACTGTGAGCTTCCAGATGTTCAAGCTGGGTTTCAAAAAGGCACAGGAACCAGAGATCAAATTGCCAACATCCATTGGATTATCGAAAAAGGAAGAGTTTTCCAGAAAAACATCTATTTCTGCTTTATTGACTATGCCAAAGCCTTTGTGTAGATCACCACAAACTGTGGAAAATTCTGAAAGAGATGGGAATACCAGACCTGCCTCTTGAAAAATCTGTATGCACGTCAGGAAGCAACGGTTAGAACTGGACATGGAACAACAGACTGGTTCCAAATAGGGAAAAGAGTATCTCAAGGCTGTATATTGTCACTGTACTTATTTAACTTATATACAGAGTACATCATAAGAAACACTGGGCTGGATGAAGCACAAACTGGAATCAAGATTGCTGGGAAAAATATCAGTAACCTCAGATATGCAGATGACACCACCCTTATGGCAGAAAGTGAAGGTGAACTAAAGAGCCTCTTGATGAAAGTGAAAGAGGAGAGTGAAAAAGTTGGCTTAAAGCTCAACATTCAGAAAACTAAGATCATGGCATCTGGTCCCATCACTTCATGGCAGATAGATAGGGAAACAGTGGAAACAGTGACAGACTTTATTTTGGGGGGCTCCAAAATCACTGCAGCCATGAAATTAAAAGACGCTTACTCCTTGGAAGAAAAGTTATGATCAACCTAGATAGCATATTAAAAAGCAGAGACATTACTTTGCCAACAAAGGTCCGTCTAGTCAAGGCTATGGTTTTCCCAGTGGTCATGTATGGATGTGAGAGTTGGACTATAAAGAAAGCTGAGTGCCAAAGAATTGATGCTTTTGAACTGTGGTGTTGGAGAAGACTCTTGAGAGTCCCTTGGACTGCAAGGAGATCCAACCAGTCCATCCTAAAGGAGATCAGTCCTGGGTGTTCATTGGAAGGACTGATGCTGAAGCTGAAACTGCAATACTTTGGCCACCTGATGTGAAGAACCAAGTCATTTGAAAAGACCCTGATGCTGCGAAAGATTGAAGTGGGGAGGAGAAGGGGATGACAGAGGATGAGATGGTTGTATGGCATCACCGACTCAATGGACATAAGTTTGAGTAAACTCTGGGAGTTGGTGATGGACAGGGAGGCCTGGTGTGCTGCAGTCCATGGGGTCGCAAAGAATCAGACACAAATGAGCGACTGAACGCAACAGAGAAAGCTGCTATAAAATAGGTTTGGAGCCACAGTGACACCTGGTGGCCATTCCTCTTATTGCATGATGCTTTCCCCTCAACAACTTAAAAACATTTTTTCCCCTGTGTTTAAACCTAAGGGTTGTGGGTTTTCATTTGCTAGACTGGTGAGATATCCCATCCTGAGAAGGCAGCAGGGCCTGCGTGGACACAGGGACATCCAGAAGGCAATGGGGTGGGGGCATCCAGTCAGAGGGAGACCAAAGTCCTTGGACAGGAAATTCAACTTCAGGGAGCTTGGGGTGTGGGCCAGACAGTCTGGCTGAGGATGGGTCCACTCGTAGGTCTCTGAACCGCTTTAGCTGCAGGGACAGTGGAGCAGACCTACTGACACGGAGGTCTTTCTTCCTGAGCCCTTTCTTCCTGAGCTGTCATTCAACGTGGCTTCCTTTGAGGAACCCCGGGGGCCAAGGTCTTCCCTCACCTTGGAGTCCTCCAGTCTTTGTTCTCCCAGAATGTGGATCAGGGCCAGTGTGGACGCTTCCCAGATGCAGCCCCTCCCCAGCCACCCACCCCACCCCCACCACCCAAGGAGGGGCCCCTTAGCCCCATTCCACCGAGAGGAAGCAGAGCCCTAAAGAGAGCAGGTCAAGACCCCAGGTCCGGGGCTGGGTGGCGGCCAAGCTTGACCTGGAGCCCACTCCTGGTGCAACAAACACTAAGCCTGCCTGCAGGGCTGGCTCCAGCCCTTCTTGTCCCAAAGCTGCCTTCTCTGTCTCTGGTCACCAATCACATCAGTCATTTTCTTAATGGTGTTGTCCCTCCCCTGCCTCCCAGCCTCTACCGACCCTCCATCATTCTGGCCTAGGCACCTCCTAGCACCCTGACACCCAGCAATAACACAGAAGGTCATCTTGCTGACTCTAGGCCTGCCATGACTTTAAGGGTCCTAAATTCTGGAGACACATCCTGGCCTGCAGCCTTATCCTGGGGCTGCCTGGGTTCCTTGGTGATCATATGGTCTGGACACTGCTTTTTCTCTTTTGGCTGTGCTAGGTCTTTGTTTGCAGCTCTTGGGCTTAGTTGCCCTGCAGCATATGGGATCTTAGTTCCCCAACCAAGGATCAAACCTGTGTCCCCTGCCTTGGAAGGTGGACCACCAGGGAATTAAGTCCCTGACATTTTCCTTTATAAATTCAGGGATATGTACATCTGGATGTGTACCACGTCTGTTAATTTTGTAAACGGCTTGGGTTCAGGGAGGAAATTTGGGCCCTCTTTCAACTATAAATATTAGAAAAAGTTTGAAGCAGTAGTTACAAAAATTAGTGCAAAAAATATATCCTACACTTTCCAAGATCTGAAGAATCATTAACTGTTGTGTTTAAGAAAAACTAAACTAAGAGAAACACCCACCAATAATAACGATGGCAGTTTTAAATGAACTTTGCTTTGAGAATGTAAGAAAAGGCTGGAATGAGCTGGATGCCCCAGGGCAGAAGTTCTCAAGATTCGTTGCCATTTAGAATCCACTGGAAAAAAAATTTAAACATTTGTGCCTCGGCTCCTCTTGGGACAAATGAAATCCAGGGAAAAGGGCTGATTCTGCTGCCAAGACCAAGGATTACAGCTCTGCTGTATTGCCAACCTGGGAGCTGCTAGCCCCACGCAGCTATTTAAATTTAAATTAACGCAAATTAAATAAAATAAAAAATTCTATTTCTCAGTTGCACAGGCCACATTTTAAGTACATAACAGCCACACGTGGCTGGTAGTTGCCACACTGGACACGGCAGATGATATAATATTTCCATCATTCCAGAAAGTTCTATTTAGCAGTTCTATTTGCCCTAAGGAGCTGGCAAGTCCAGCTTCTACGGTTGGGGGCTGACTGGACAGGGTCACCCTTATGTAAAATGGAGGTGGTCTTCTGAGTGCCTGGGCAGGCTGATGGGAGTGCGTGCATGCGTGCATGCGTGTGTGTGTGTTGAGCCCATTACGGGTCCTGTTTTTCTGCTGGATTGTCACCTTATAGAGTCGAAAAGCTTCTGGAAATCTGTCCCGGGTATGTTGCACGGGAGAAACCCAGAGGCCCAGAGTGACTGAGGGCCACTCTTACTGTGACGGTGAATATCTCCCACCTGGAGTGCGGCTGGGGGAACTGTTCCCTCCCCACCCCCTCCCTCACCCCCACTCCCGTATTGAGAAGATGGAAGGACCCACCACCTGCCAGCAAAACCTTTATTCCCCTCGAGGAGACCCGTTTGAAGCCCCGCAGTTAACCCTCCTCCGGGACGCTGAGTTTCTCCTTCACCCCATAGGCCACCACGGCGAAAAAGAGCTCGGGGAACAAGGTGCGGATGTACACGGCGGCCTTGGGGATAGGGTTGGCCAGGAAGACCTCTTGCTTCTTGCGTCTCACCGTGCGCATCACCTCCTCCGCCACGTCCACAGGGTGCGCCCCGTAGGTCAGCTTCCTGAAAAAGACTGAAAAGTCCCCCCAGGAAGGGGCAGGGCTCATAGCCTCGGGAGGGGGGAGGTGGTCAGAACCCCGCCCCCTGAGGTGAGGAGGGATGCGCGGTGCTGGAGTCCCAGCCTCAGGGCCAACCCTGCATGTGCTGGACACTGGCCATGCGCCATGAGCGGGTACTTTACCCGCCGTGCCTCAGCTTCCGCATCTGTAAAGTGGGTGCAGTTTCCGGCTCTTTAACATCCCAGGGTAGTTATGAGTGGTGGAAGGGTTGAGAAAGAGCTTAGAAGGTAAGAAGGTGTCAGCTGTATGAAGGGGCTGCTATTCGTGATTGTTGCCAGGCTGTGCTTGTCGAGTGCCTCCTGGAACCAGTTGCCCACGTCTTTGTTGTTCAATCACTAAGTGGCATCCGACTCTTTTGCGACCTCATGGGTGGCTTGACAGGCTTGTATAGCCATGGGATTTCCCAGGAGTGGGTTGCCATTTCCTTCTCCAGGGGATCTTCCACACCCAGAAATTGAACCCACGTACCACTGAGCCTTGTGAGGTAACTGCTCGGTGTAGAGCATTCTAGAATAGAGATCACAGGTGCACTTACAGAGCACTCAGGATGTGCTCGTTGCTGTTCCAAACTCTGTGAGCTGGCACTTTCCTTTCTAGGACTCTACCAGGTCGGTATTCACCATCATCTCTCATTTTCCGAAGGGGAAACAGATAGAGAGGTGAAGGGAGTTGCTGCTGTTCCAGTACTTAATATGATACAGAGAGGAGTTTAAGAGAAGGCACTCTGGGCCACACTCTGAGCTTCTCCTCTGTGCTTCCACCTAGGGAAGTAGAGCAGAAGGTTCTCCAAAACCAAATCCTGGCTGTTCCGCATGGGAAACTGAGGCCCAGAGACGGGCAGTCCCGGGACCAAGGTCACACAGCCTGTAAATGATGGAGCCCAGCCTGGCCTTGGTCTGCTGGCTGCGGGTTAGGGAGGGCTCCCTTAACCTGCTGCCTTGGGGCTGAAGTTTTGGGGCCCCTCCCCTCTGCCAGCTGGGTGCAGGGGCCCCATCTCCCCAGTCTCACGCTTCAGGATCACGGCCCCCCACCCCCACCACCCTCCCACCCTCCAACACCCCCGCCACCCTGGGCGTACCCCGCTCCTCCACAAGCCCTCCCCAGCCCCGGTCCCTCCAGTCGTGCTCTGAAAGCTCACATTTCCAGATGGAGGCCTCCCAGTTTCCTTGGCCTGGATCAACGTGGTAGGAGCGGATGAAGGTGGGACTCACGGTGCTGACGACCACATCATATTCCTCCACTTCCGCCCGCAGGCAGTCGAAGAAGCCGAGCGACGCGTGCTTGGAGGCGGCGTCTGGAAGAGAAACCAGCCCGGGGGTGGGCGTGGGTCCCGCTGTGTCTCCCAGGAGAGGGTTGGGGACACACATCCCTACAGGCTCTGCTGGATGAGCCCGCAAAATCCCCAGCCTTGCCCTTCGCTTCGTAGATGTGGACAGAGAGCCCTTGTGAAGCAGTGGACAGATGCAGAGATGGGACCCAGTCCAGTTTAGCTACTATTCCACTGTGTGACTTTGGGCAAATGGCCAGTTTTTACCTTCAGAGATTCAGTTTTATTGTCTTTAAAATGTTCAGTTGCAGCACAATTTACAGCAGGCAAGGTACTGCTGCTGCTGCTGCTGCTAAGTCGCTTCAGTCGTGTCCGACTCTGTGCGACCCCACAGACGGCAGCCCACCAGGCTCCGCCGTCCCTGGGGTTCTCCAGGCAAGAACACTGGAGTGGGTTGTTGCCATTTCCTTCTCCAGTGCATGAAAGGGAAAAGTGAAAGTGAAGTCGCTCAGTCGTGTCCGACTCTTAGCGACCCCATGGACTGTAGCCTACCAGGCTCCTCCATCCATGGAATTTTCCAGGCAAGGGTACTGGAGTGGGGTGCCATTGCCTTCTCCAAGGCAAGGTACGGAAGCAACCAAAATGCCCATCAACAGATAAATGGATAAAGAGAATGTGGTACATATAAACACTGGAATATTGTGTGTGCATACTCAGTGACTCAGTCCTATCCAGCTGTTTGCGACCCTGTGGACTGTAGCCCGCCAGGTCCTTCTGTCCATGGGGTTTACCAGGCAAGAATACTTGAGCCGGTGGCCATTTCCTTGTCTAGGGCACCTTCCCAAGGATCGAACTCATGTCTCCTGCATTTGGCAGGCAGATTCTTGACCACTGAGCCACCTGGGATGCCCCACACTGGAATCTTACTCAGCCATGAAAAGAATAAAATCATGACATTGGCAGCAACATGGATGGATCTAGAGATCCATCCATTATCATACTAAGTGAAAGAAGTCAGAGACAAATCAGTTCAGTTCAGTTCAGTCGCTCAGTCATGTCCGACTCTTTGTGACCCCATGGACTGCAGCATGCCAGGCCTCCCTGTCCATTACCAACTCCCAGATCCTACTCAAACTCATGTCCACTGAGTCGGTGGTGCCATGCAACCATCTCATCCTCTGTCATCCCCTTCTCCTCCCCCCTTCAATCTTTCCCAGCATCAGGGTCTTTTCAAATGAGTCAGTTTTTCACATCAGGTGGCCAAAGTATTGCAGTTTCAGCTTCAACATCAGTCCTTCCAATGAATATTCAGGACTGATTTCCTTTAGGATGGACTGGTTGGATCTCCTTGCAGTCCAAGGGACTCTCAAGAGTCTTCTCCAACACCACAGTTCAAAAGCATCAATTCTTCGGCACTCAGCTTTCTTTAAAGTCCAACTCTCACATCCATACATGACCACTGGAAAAACCATAGCCTTGACTAGACGGACCTTTGTTGGCAAAGTAATGTCTCTGCTTTTTAATATGCTGTCTAGGTTGGTCATACTTTTCTTCCAAGGAGCAAGCGTCTTTTAATTTCATGGCTGCAGTCACCATCTGCAGTGATTTTGGAGCCCCCCAAAATAAAGTCTGTCACTGTTTCCACTATTTCCCCATCTATTTGCCATGCAGTGATGGGACCGGATGCCATGATCTTAGTTTTCTGAATGTTGAGCTTTAAGCCAACTTTTTCACTCTCCTCTTTCATTTTCATCAAGAGGCTCTTTAGTTCTTCTTCACTTTCTGCCATAAGGGTGGTGTCATCTGCATATCTGAGGTTATTGATATTTCTCCCGGCAATCTTGATGCCAGCTTGTGCTTCCTCCAGCCCAGCGTTTCTCATGATGTACTCTGCATATAAGTTAAATAAGCAGGGTGACACTATACAGCCTTGACGTACTCCTTTTCCTATTTGCAACCAGTCTGTTGTTCCATGTCCAGTTCTAACTGTTGCTTCCTGACCTGCATACAAATTTCTCAAGAGGCAGGTCAGGTGGTCTGGTGTTCCCAAATATTATATGATCCCACTTATATGTGGAATCTAAAAAAAATGATACAAATCACTTATTTACAAAACAGAAACAGACTCACAGACTTTGCAAACAAGTTTATGATTACCAAAGGGGAAAGGAGGGAGGGAAGGATAAATCAGGAGTTTGGGATTGACATATACACACTACTATATATAAAAGAGATAATCAATAAGGACCTATTGTATAGCACAGGGAACTCTACTCAATATTCTGTAATAACCTATACATGAAAAGAATCTGACAAAGAATGAATATATGTATATGTATAATTGAGTCATTTTGCCGTACACGTGAAACTAGCACGATGTTGTAAATCAGCCATGCGTGCTAAGTTGCTTTAGTCGTGTCTGACTCTTTGTGTCCCTATGGATTGTAGCCCACCAGGCTCCTCTCTCCATGGGGATTCTCCAGGTCAGAATATTGGAGTGGGTTGCTATGCCCTCATCCAGGGGATCTTCCCAACCCTGGATCAAACCCGTGTCTGTTACATCTCCTACATTGGCAGGTGGGTTCTTTACCAGTAATGCCACCTGGGAAGCCCAGAATCAACCATACTCCAATATTAAATAATTTTTTAAAAAAGATTAATATTAAACCACTTCAGGTAAAAATAAATCATAAAATAGAGGTAATTAATTAATCCATTAAGAATAGTTTCACTCTTGCCAAGTGAGAAAATGTATGTAAAATGCCTGACATGGGTGTGAATTCCCATATTCTTTCTGGGAAGCCTGATTCCCCATGTAAGACTGATTTCTCAGGGTCCTGAGGCTGTCAGGGTCAAGAATGAAGGTGCTGGTGCTCAGATGCCTGGCTTGTAGGATGAAGACATGCTGAGGTGTACAAATAACAGGTACAACTGCTGTGAGCATAGAACGAGATGAGCTTCTGGGGTCAGAGGGAAGGGTTTGTCTTTATCTCTCATAGTCACCTGCGTGCTGTAGGTGCTCAAAAATAGGAGCTGAAGGGATGAAAGAAAAGCCAACGGATGCTTTCATCTCTGGACCCTCTCTCCCCAGTACCCATATGCTTCATCCTAGACACCACATCTCTTGTCTTATAAGACACATAACCTAAGATGAAACTTGTCTTAGCAACTTACAGGCTGTACGGAAGGGGATTCCAAGCTTCCCCTGGATGTTGTTCACTAACACGATTTGTCCAGTCCTCCGAGAGATCATGTTGGGGAGCAGGGCTGGAAAGCACAGGATGAAGACCCATGGTTACAAACCCGAGATGGAGTCAGGCAGCAGCCGGCAGACCCCTTCCCCAGACCCCTCATCACACAGGCTCCTCTGCCTCCCTGCTAACTAGATTACAGTGGGACACAGGTGGGATGGATCCCAGCCACCCTTTATCCATTGTTGCCTAAGAGTGAGCTGGGCTTGACTGGTGAATTGCTGGGTTATTTTATTTTATTATTATTTTTGTGGCATACAGGATCTTAATTCTCAGGCCCCCTGCAGTTGAAGTGCAAAGTGCTGACCATAGACCTAATCCTGGTGATTTTATTTTATAAAGCTTTTTTTTTTTTTTAATGGGAACCATTTTTAAAATCATTATCGAATTTGTTACAGTATTGCTTCTGTTTTATGTTTTGGTTTTTTGGCCACGAGGCATGCGAGATCTCAGCTCCCCTACCAGGAATCCAACCCATACCTCTTGCATTGGAAGGTGAAGTCTTAACCGCTAGACCTTCAGGGAAGTCCCCAACCCTGGGTGATTTTAAATGACCCATCCATGTCCCTGAAGTGACGCTGATTTCAGTAGTGAGAAAGGTAGCTCCTTTTCCAATTCTCCTATTCCTCCAGCAGGAAAGTTGGTTCCAGCGGGTCTTTAATACCTCTCTTGCATGTGCTAATCTTTCAAAAAAAAAAAAGGAGGAAAGACCTCAGCCCTGTGTCTTGGGAAAACTTAAGACTTTGTTTTGATTTCATATTTTCTTCCATTTATGGAGAGGAAAGGAGTTTTTAATTTATGGTAAAAAAAGTTCCTCTTAAGTAGAATTAATTGACAAATGAGGAAATTTGGAAAAAGCTATGGAGCAATGATAGCACAGGTGGAATAAGGAGATGGCAAAAAAATCAAGACTCAACTTAGCATGCCTCACTTTGTTGCCAGGGAACAGGAGCTCTCAGAGGTTGAGGGGAGGACACACCTTGGCTGGCCTGCTGGGTGTGTCCACAGTGACTGGGCTGGAGGAAACTGTGGTCTCTGGGGCACTCTCATCTCTGGAAGCTCTGGGAGTCATCTTTCTGCTCCCAATGCTGCTTTGCCTTCATCTATCACAGTTCTCAGAATCCCATTTTCGTGGAGATTCTGGCTGTACAGAAGGCAGCGCGAAGATCCTTCTCTCTCAGCCATTGCCAATGCACCCTGCTCCCTATATGTATATTCTTATACATCCTTATATTCTTCCTTTTGTGATTCTGCTTTGATAAACTTTATTTAGGGTGGGTGGAGGGCTTTAACTCTTGGTTCTATTCTATGTCATCTCTAGCTACTCCACACCCCCCACCCTAGCTTCAGACCTGCATTTGAACTTGGTTGTTAGAATCTCCACAAAGGGACCATCATTTTACCCTAGTGGCTCAAACGGTAAAGAATCTGCCTGTAATGCAGGAGATGCAGGTTCGATCCCTGGGTGGGGAAGATCCCCTGAGAAGGAAATGGCTACCCAGTCAAGTACTCTTGCCTGAAAAATCCCATGGACAGAGGAGCCTGGTGGGCTACAGTCCATGAGGTCATAAAGAGTCGGCCACGACTGAGCAACTAACACTTTCCTGTTTCTGAAAAGAGATTGACAGTATTCTGGGTCTTTTGTAGTTTGGAATAAACTCTTCATGACTGAGAACAGAATTTCAACACTGGACCAACTGTCATTATTAGGAGCAGATCAACCACGAGGTGGATATAGTAGAAGGTTTGCAGGGGGTGAAGACAATGGTCCAGAGACATGGAATGGGATTGGAGGGAAGCCATGGATGTGAGTAAGAAAAGAGGAGTAAAGGGCAGGGTTTGGGAAGAGGACCACACAGAGAGGCAGGTAGGAACATACCACTAAGAGACTTGCACAATCCCTTTTCTTTCATCAACATTTACAGTTGAAAGCCAAAAGCTTTCACCAAATGAGCAGGGATTTTTCTGAAGAGGACTAGAGGCTCCATCTAGAAGTGGATGACTATCTGGAGACGTAACAGAGCCCTCTTGAGCAGCCCAGTGACCCAGGATTCCACGGGAAGGTCAAACTCACGAGACCTTTGGTCAGTATGATGGGTCCGAAGTAATTGGCATCCATGATCTTTTTGTCGAGCTCCAGAGAAATCTTATGGGCAGATCCTTTCACCTTCATGCTGGCGTTGTTGATGAGGATGTCCACGCAGCCATAGCAATCCAGGACCTCTTTGGCCACATCCTGGACACAGCTGATGTCCGAGAGATCCAAGAGGACCAGCTTTGGGGTGAATGTCTGCTGGACCAATGAGAGAGTCCAGGCACATGTGGGAACATCCCCACAGAGCTTGGGGCCCTTCCATCTAAGAGCCACACCTTTTGAAACTCAGAGCTCATGGAATGACTACAAACAGATGATGAAATGATGCAGAGATAACTAGGAGAAAGGAAACTCATGGAGAAAATGCATCCTTGGGGACCAGGGCAACAATAACATTCCCAAAATGCAAATATGCACTCCAAAGTTTGATTTCAGGTCAAGGGACAGAACCGAGAAATCCAAATGGAGGCTGTGCATAGATTCTCTGATGTCATTTTTTAATAACATTTCTGAGCTCTTCTTTGGAAATGGCTTTCAGACTGGCTTCCAAGCCACAAGAGAATCTGCCCAGTACTTTGTAGCCACATTTGTTTTTTGGCCAAAATCATATACTCGACATTATTTTTTTTGGAACATCATCTGAATAGGTGCAAGGCATTGTGTTCAGCCCTAATCATGCTATCATCAAGATTTTCACGATTTAGAAGGGGTACAGATGGAAAAATTGATGATGCCACATGGCAGATACAATCCTGGTATTTTACAAATATGTGTCCTGAGATATGCCCTTGAAAAAGCACGTTTCCTGGTTCAATATATTAGGGAAATATAGACTACTATACATTCTTCTTGGAGATAACACAATGCATATTGACATAAAAAAGATTCTGAAAAGTCCTGCAGTAAAGAAATCAGTCAGAGAAGATTGCTCTAACTCAGTATTTCCCACACAATCGACCTCAGAACCTCCTTTTTACTACCTCATGACCAATACCTGATAAAGTGCCAAGAAACATGCTTTGGGGTTGTGGTGTTATCCTTTTGCTCCATCTCCTCAAATACCAGACTTAGTTCTGAATTACTTTTGGTTTTATCCAAAATCAAATTCAACATCAAGGGCAAAGATTATTAAAAAGAAAAAAAAAATCTTGACACTTCCCTGGTGGTCCAGTGATTAAGACTCCAAGTTTCCAATGTAGGTGGGATGGATTTGATCCTTGGTTGGGTAGTTCCACATGCCACGTGGAGTGGCAAAAAAAAAAAAAAATCCTAAAGAGAACTGTGAAAGCAATTTCTTAGACAATGATCCAGAAATGCCTTGAAAACCCCAGCTTCACTGAAATGTGTTTACCTCCTATATGACTTCATGGACAGGGACGCCATTTCCCTGATTTCTTTCAAGAAAATAAAAAACTTGGGGCTGCACATCGTGGCTTGAGGAATCTTAGTTTCCTGACCAGAAATTGAGCATGGCGCCCAGCAGTGACAGCACTGAGTCCTAACCGCTGGACCACCAGGGAAGTCCCTCTTTGAAGGAGATATTATCTGAAGTATTATTTAAAAAGTCAGCCATGAGAATTTATAAACAGAGCCGTATCTTCTGGGTCCTCTGAGTTTGACTTAAATAGAACGGGGTGGGGCTCAGAGGCTAGAGAAGAAATTTTTGGCGTGGTGAGGGGTCAAAATGAATCAACCCCCGAGATGGCTTTGTCAAGATTACATTTCCCCAAAGCTATCACCAAATTTCACCCAGAGTGGCTCTGTGACAAGCATGAAAACTAAGGGTGCCCAGGGGTTGCCCATGCTGGCTGCCCGCAGGCCTTACCTTGCTGGGATCAGCCACACTGATCAGGGCATCGTATAGACTCTGAAGCCTCTCCCAGTTCTTTCCACACAACACCAGCCTGGCCCCACCGGTATGGAACACCCGAGCACACTCTGTGGGGAAGAAGGAAGGAGGACAGGACGCACTGCGTGGATGAAACTGCTGATGCGTGGTGGTTACAAATTCGAAGATTAAAAGAATTCAGAAGTCTTAGAGCTTTGAGTTCCTTTAGAGGACATTGCATTCAACCTCCTCTGGAATTTCTTCTTGTTTCCAGCCTCAGCATGGCTGCCTTCTGTGAAGGGCAGCTCACAGGGATGTGAAATAGCCCCTCTTCCATTGGGCAGTTCTGATTTTGGGGACACTCTGTCTTTCTTTTTGGCCATGCTGTGTGGCATATGGGATCTTAGTTTCCTCAGCAGGGATTGAACCCGTGCCACCTGCATTGGGAGAGTAGAGTCTTAACCACTGAACCACCAGGGAAATCCTGGTATATTCTCTTTTAAACTGGACAGAAAGATGATTCTGTCCAATAAGACCCCCGGAAGCACAGTGTTAAATATATCTCAGTCTGAGGATATCGGAGACAGTTGCCATTTTTTTTTTTTCCAGATCAAATGTCACTAGTTTACTCTACATTTTCATTGTGGGTTGATGCCCCAGCTAGAGTTCTTTTTATTAAAAAGAAAAAAAAATAAAGCTGTCTTCTATCTAGTTAATTTTATTCTAGATGAATTTCTTGCTTGCTCAATGTTCTCAACTGGGCAATGATTGGTAGATACAAGTATTTTTATGTGGCAATAACGTTGGTATTTAAGAACAATAAAAGCTGGACTTCCCTGGTGGTGCAATGGATAAGAATCCACCTGCCATTGCAGGGGACACAGGTTTGATCCCTGGTCCAAGAATATCCCACAGTCGGTGGAGCAGCTAAAGCCCGTGCACCACGATTACTGAGCCCACGTGCTACAGCTACTGAAGCCCGCATGCCCCAGAGCCTGTGCTCTGCAACAAGAGAAGCCCTGTAAGGAGAAGCCCATGCACCGCAAAGTAGCCCACGCCCTGCAATGAGAAGCCCACGCACTGAAAAGTAGCCCCCGTTTGCTGCAACTAGAGAAAGCCCACGCGCAGCAAGGAAGACCCAGCACAGCCAACAAACGAAACAATAAAAGCTAACAGACTTTGACAGTTTACTTGCTTGAGTGGCTATTGAAAGAGGTTTACACATGTTAGTTTATTTTATTCTCACAGTCATCCCACGCAGTGGTTTGTTATGTTGGGTTCCCTAGAAACAGAACCTACAGGGGTTTAGCCACTGGACCACCAGGGAAGTCCCTCGGTTCTTTTTCTGGAAATATCCTTTTAAATATATGTGGTTTTTATAATAAGAGAATTCAGTAAAGGAAACCATTTGGAGGGAGAATGGCTAGTCTCCCCGAGTTTGGGCTGTAATTCTCAGTGGCAGCGGCAGCTGCGCTGGGTGTGGGCAGCCCTGGAGGTCGTGTTTCACAGACCAGAGGCCATTAGTCTGAAAGAGACTTTTTGATTTCAGCAATATTAAAATGCAAAAAGATGGCTCAGGGCCATCGTAAGAGACCGCTGATTAAGAGACAGTTAGCTCAATTTCTGGCAACCCACTCCAATATTCTTGCCGGGAGAATCCCATGACAGAAGAGCCTGGCGGGCTACGTCCATGGGGTCACAAGAGTCGGACAGCATTTAGCGACTAAACCACCACCACCAGCTCAATTTCAGGAATGGTTAAAGGAAGAAAATGGTGTGTCTTAGAGGTGATGAAATACAGGCAAGGTTTGTGTTCTCTGAAGCAGTTTAAGTGAGGTGGTTACGTATTTTGAAGATCATTCTTGCTGCAGACACAGTGGGTACAAGGTGACTTTATTCCTGACTTGGCTGAATTATGTGGGTTTGGGGCAAAGGTTAGAAGTCCTGATATCTCTGTCTGGTTTCCCTAGGAGACAGCTTGGCTCTGGCCCCCTTGCTGCTCTCCAGTGCTACCCACTGGGTTCGGTCAGGTTCTGTGGGACTGGGTGTGTGCTGTGGGCTATGTGTAACTTACCTCATTCACTCATTCACTATATTTTTTGCCTGGGACCTGAGAAATGGAGCACTTTGAACCCAGAATTGCTGCGGTCAGCAGCATGTTAAAGCCACCATAAGAGTTTACTTAAGGTCACACCCCCACTCCCAGCTTCTCAAGTTACTTCTAAATGCCTTCAAAACCGGGAAGTGATGTGGTTGAATCAGGCCAATTGTAAGACAACAGGGATTATGGGGTGTGTGGCACGCTGGCGTTTGCATGCTCTGTGTGATTTGTTCATTATTATTGCCACCGCTAACATTTGAGAGGTGCCCACGACAGCGCCAGGCACTGTCCTAAGGGCTTTCCATTTCTTAATTCATTTAGTCATCACAACTGCATTACGAGGCACAGAGTATTAGCATTCTTGCTTTCAGATGAGAAATCCAAGGTGGAGCAATGCATCACCAGTTAGTAATTGGTGGAGCCAAGAATTGAACCCAGCTCACAGGTCTGGCCTCATCACCAGTTCACTGCCCCAGCTGAGGGCTTTGAACTTCAAAATTTCTAGAAACTCCCTGTAGGCAAAGCAAATCACTTCTGCAGGCTGGTTTTGGCCTGTAGGCTGTGCATTTGCAACCCTAGGTATTCCAGTCCCCTCATTTCTCAGGCAAGCAAGCTTTAGCCTCCAAGAAAGAAGACACTGGCTGATTAACGACAGATGCTGGGAGAGAACTCAGCCTTCACCCACGCCCTCCTGCCCAGAGGGCACACCCACACCCCACCCTATGGCCTGTCATGCTTCAGGGCAGAAGTGGGCACAAGAGGCTGTGAAGCTCACTTGTGTGTGTGCGCAGTCGTGTCCGACTCTGTGACCCCATAGACTGTAGCCCTCCAGGTTCCTCTGTCCATGGGATTTCCCAGGCAAGAATACCGAAGTGGGTTGCCATTCCCTTCTCCAAGGGATTGAATCCGAGTCTCCTGCGTTGGCAGGCAGATTCTTTACCACTGAGCCATCGGGGAAGCCCGAAGCTCGCTTACCCTTGCCCAGTCCCGAGATGGCGTCGGTGATGACCACCACCTTGTTCTGCACGACTGACTTGGACCACAGCCGGGACACCTCCTGGTAGATGAAGAGGAGACCGCTGATTCCTAAGAGCAGCAGGGGCAGCATGAGCACAGCGGTGACCCCCATCTTGTTCTGGGGAAAATGGGGAAAAGGAACTTGCTTGACAAAGGGACTCAGAACCCGGGGCAGAGAAGGCCCGAGGCTGCAGGGCACACTTAAGCCCTGAGCCCAGAGCCTCCTCTCCAGGACCCAGGCTCTGTGCAAACCCCCTGAGTGCTGCTTCCAGAGTTCCTGGCAGCTTGCTAATCCCCAAATGGTCATGAAGAGGGAATTACTCACAGTGTCTTCAGGAGCGGATGGAATCCGGGGACCTGCCCTCCCAGAGGTTAATTATGAATTTAATTAAAATGTGTCTGCATTTTTGGAAGGAAAGCCATGCGTTAAGGCCACTTGCTTGGGCCCTAATGCCTATTTATAGCTGTCAGTGCGCTAAAGGGCTTTCAGGGTAAATATAGTGTCTCTGCTGATATTTAGTAACACATGCTGGCCAGGTCTGGTTTCAGAGTCCCTGCCAAGCCTTTTAAAGCTCTCCTGGGTGCCTCTCTAGTAGAAGTTCCTCTGCAGTTCAGGGATGGGCCTTAAAGGATCGGGACCTGGGATTTCAGCACAAACATCCCCACCCTCACTTCCTGTAACTCTCCTATCAGGTAGCTTCCAGGTAGCTCAGACTCTGGTGGCAGCAAGAGAATTTTCTGGTTGGAGGTGAAAAAGCACAGAAAATCTGTTCAACAGAATGGATGAACCACTTGAAGTTGTGACATGAACTGTGGGAAAGGGCGGTTTGGGGCTGTTCCTGTTTCATCAAGTGCTTTCAGCTCTTGGAGGCCTAGTCTCCTCATCTGTAAAGTGGGCACAATAGTCTTATCTTGCCGGACTGTGGGGAGAATAAGATAGTGCAGCTTTGCAACAGACTCTGAGAAGATCGCTCTGTTCTCTTTAGAGATTAAGCCTGCATGCTCTAGGGCCTGTGAGCTACAACTAATGAGCCTCTGTGCTGCAACTACTGAGCCCAAGTGCTGCAGTTACTGATGCCTGTGTGCCTAGAGCCCATGCTCTGTAACAAGAGAAACCACCACAGTGAGAAGCCCATGCACTGCAGCTAGAGAAAGGCCGCAAACAGCAATGAAAACCCAGAACAGCCAAAAATAATGAAAGAAAGAAAGATTATAGGAGGTGACTGTGTGTAACACCCAGAAAGGGTCTGGTCCATTGCTCTGCCTGTTGGTTTCAGTTTCTCCCTTCCCTCTGGCAATTTTTTCCTAGTCTGCATTGGTTTTCCTGGTTGCCTTTCCTTAATGCATATCAGGGCTCATTCCTCAGGACCCTAGACAGGCTTGAGAGGTGAGAGATGCCAGGGCTAAGTCAGGCGATATATATGCATATACTTGTATAAACATACATGTGTATGTACACACACACATACATATATATATGTGTGTGTGTGTTGGGGAGTTCTGTTTGCCGATGATTGTTTTCAATGCTGGGAGGTACAGAGGACAGTTCGTGCTATAGAGAAATAATTGAGAGTTCATAAGAGGGGGATAGACCTGCAAACAGATTATTGCAATATATGGAGGAATTAAAATCCACCTGAATTTGTTTTATAGCAAAGATAGATAGATGGAGATGAGACGCCTTGATCTGAGGGGCCGTGTTCATTGTCTGAAAATTCCTAAGCTGTACACTTAGGGTTTGAGTAATTTTTTGTAGGTATGTTGTACTTGAATAAAACCAACACTTTAAAAAATATAAAAGGGGGACTTCCCTGGGGTTCCTGTGGTTAAGACCCTGTGTTTCCAATGCAGGGGGCATGGGTTCAGTCCCTAGTCAGGGAACTAGATCCCACATGCCACGTGGTGTGGCCAAAAATAAAAAAATAGAAGGAATCAGAGGGCCTTGGAAACTCAGAGAATGCAGCAAAGTCAGTTTTGACCTGAGCCTTGGGGACCAGTCGCCTCCTGTCCTGCCCGGTGTCTCGTTCATCACTGACTCCTTTCCCCAGATGCCATGTGTGCTGTTTGCTGATGTCAGCTTCTCTCACATGACTCTGGAACATTCATTTCTTCCTTGGAAGCTTCAGGCATAAGATTTTTTTTTTTTTAAAGAACTGAGTGTCTCTTTGGGGACTTTTCTTTTGGATTTCCTTTTCTCTAGGATCAGACTCTATCTCAATGTTGTGACACTGACACAGGATTTACCTACCCCGACGCACAGGGGTGACAAATCCTATAAAAGAACGTGAACACTGTGGAGGGCAGGGGCCACTGAGGATGAACTCATCTGCTCCAGAGGACCCCAGCACGCCTTCCTTGTGTAGGACTCATTCCAGTAAAAAGCCATTCAATACCACTTCAAATATGCTTGGTTCAACATAGCACAAAATTCCATAAGCCCATCAGTCATTAGGCAGATCCACAATTATGAAGAAGTTAGCTGAACTGCCCCTTATTCTCTGACAGTATAAATGGTACAGTTCAGCATAAATAGATTGAGTGATTTTATTTGAAACTTTCAGACTTTTTTTTCAGAAATGATACACTCACTACACACATGAATACATTTTAAGCTAGAATGCATTTAGGGTTATTAGGATATGGCAGTTCTTTTTCCCCTCTAAAACCCAAGTTATGTGTTTAACAACTGGTGGCCTCAATAGCATGTTAGTTTGAAATGCAAAATAGATGTATATAATATTGTAACTGAACAAGTTAGGAAACATGCAACATACCACTGTTTCAAACGAGACTTTCAGGTTTCACCATGTTTATTTTTAGAAGCAGAAGAGCCTGGCAATTTAATTTAAGCACAACAATTCAAACATTTGCTCCACTTAGCTGTGACAAGATGTCATTCCATTCAACCCTTCTTATTTTGTTTTATCATTTGATTATCCTTCCAAACTGATTTTTAAATTCATTTCTTCCTGATTAAAACAGAAAAAAAATACAGGATAGTCACATGTACTGTTAATTTGTGTGTGTCAATTAAGGGAAAAGACTTTCTGGACTCTTCTGTCAACATAACTGTGTGGGCAACAAATCTACATTGTTTGTAGTCAAAGCATTGTTTCCCCCTTTCTTCAGCTCTTACTCTTAGCACTCACATGCTCCTACTTTTTCTGTCACCCTTATTAAACTGTCAGGAAAGCTTGGGATGCTCACTTATACTAGAGTGTCAATGGTTTGATATTTTCTGTAGGTGTTATCTCATTTAAAAATACTGGCATTATAACAGGGATCAGAAGTTGAAGCAAAGGTGTTTAGTGAAGGGTAAGATCGCAGGTGGAAGGTTTACTTCACAGCCTTGTGACACCCACTCCAGAGTTGCTCCTTGTAGACAAGTGTCTGGTTTGTCTGCCTGTGCAGATCTGTCAGCCATGAACCCTGGCTAGCACATGGACACCTTGCCTGGAGCCTCTGGTGGCAGGTGCTTAGATACACTGATGAAGGCACACCCCGCAGGGCTGGGAGCAGCTTCTGTTTCCCATACACTTTCTGAAGACTTGGGTTTCTGGGAGTCTTGTGGAGAGTGCTGACTGCCCTTCTGTCCACTTTTTTTCTCTGTGAGTTCCAGGCGGGCTGCTGTGTATCTGCTTGTGGCCATGACTGATGCAACCATGCACAGGGCAAAGGAACCCCAGGCAAGGCTGTCAACAAAAGGCATGGTTAAGAAAGGGTGCAGGGCTGTGATTCCAGGGCTTCCTGCTGGGATGGAAAATCAGCTCCCTGTTCTACCCAATTTGGACCTGGGTTTGGGCTTCCCTGGTGGCTCAGACAGTAAAGAATCTGCCTGCAATGCAGAAGACCTGGGTTCGATCACTGGGTTGGGAAGATCCCCTGGAGAAGGGAAAGGCTACCCGCTCCAGTATTCAGGCCCAGAGAATTCCATTGACAGACGAGCCTGGCGGGCTCAGTCCACAGGGTCACAAAGCATCGGACATGACTGAGCAACTAATGCTTTGGATCACAGATCTCAGAGAGCAGTCAATGTGTTTTTGTTGGGAATGTGTGAATGGTGAAGAGAACCAGACTCGGGAGTCACGCATGCACTGTGGGTTTGCACACATCTCTCACTAATCGTGCAACTTTGAGCTGGTGGCTTCACCTTTCTGTATCCAATTCTGCCTCAAGTCTTTCTAGTAGAGATAGAACTTCTGTGTCATGACCTGTCTTTCCATTAGAATTGGGGGCTGGGTCTCTCCTCACTGAAATATTTATTAGGAATTATAATAGGACTTTTCTCCTTAAACCGTGTTCGAGAAAGTAACAACAGCACTATCTCTATTTCTTGAGCACTTCACTCTGTGCCAAGAATTTTATAAACATAACCTCCTTACATTCTCATAAAAATATCTGAGATGGGTATTATCATTTTACAGATGAAGAATCTAAGCTACAGAACGATTAAGAAACTAACCCAAAGTCCCAAGAGTAGCAGGTGGTGGAGCTGTGACCAAGGGCGGTGGTGGTCCTAGAAAACCTGTGTGCATCCCGGCTGATCCACCATGGCCAGCGACTTACCAGTATGACCAGCCATAGTCCCACGTCTGAGGCTTCCAATCTTCCGGTCCAAGGTTCACGGTGATTTGAAAAATGGTTGTGTACATCATGTGGGCCACCATGGCTAGGAGCCCTGCACAAGGAAAGCTTGTGAGCTACAGTAAAGAATGTAGTTTTCTATGGCACATGAGTTGGCTGTCCTAGTCCACTAACATCCTCCTTGAGCCCTTCCAAGCAGCCTTCATGTTTTACACGTCTACTGATTTCTTAGAGTCACCAATCTACACAGTAGTGACTGTTCCTTTGCCATGTCATCTGTATCAAGACCACCTCCTTTTTCCATTTTATCATTTCACTGTGGGGTTTTTTTTTGTTTGTTTTTTGGTTTTTTTTCGCTCATACAGCGCAGCATGTGGGATCTTAGTTTCCTGACCAGGGATCGAACCTGTGCCCCTTGCATTGGAAGCTCGGGGTCTTAACTACTGGGCCACAAGGGAAGTCCCCAGAGGCACCGATTTTATATCCTCTCTTTTCCAGAACACGGAAGAGGTCCTTGAGCTACATTTAGCCTGAAGCCTTACTTTACTAAGTTCTGTCATTTTTTCTTTTGAATGTGGATTGTTTGCTAACACATAAAAACTTTGCATAAAAATCGGAATAGGTTCTGGCCACAGTAGAATTTCACACTAGGAATTGGTCAGTTCCCAATGTGATTTTCTGTTCTCTGTAAGTGAATTGATCTTTTTGCCTGAGGACCCAGACGATTTTTATTCCCTTTAACAGTTTTAGTGGGATATGTCTAGGACTTGAATGTACTGTGTCATTTTTTCCCCCAGGTATTAGAGAGAGTTTTATATGCATAGATTTTGGTTTTTTGTTCCAGAAAGTTTCTTTGAATATTACTTTTAAATATTAGTTATTTTGTCTTTCTTTTTCAGGGGCTCCCATTACAGGGCTATGTTTTAATTTAATAAATGTATGGCAGGGAGTGACCAACTGTGGCTTCAATGGTCAAATAGAAAGTAGTTTTGGAATTTCTCTAGTGGTCTATGGGCTACCCTGGTCTATGGTTTCAGACAGTAAAGAATCTGCCTGCAATGCAGGAGACCCGGGTTCCATCCCTGGCTCAGGAAGAGACCCTGGAGAAGGGAATGGCAACACACTCCAGTACTGTTGCTGGAGAATCCCATGGACAGAGGAGCCTGGCTAGCTACAGTGCATGGGGTCGCAAAGAGTCAGACACAACTTAGCAACTGAACAACAATAATGGAGAAATTACTTGGACAACACAGAAGACCAAAAAGAGGAGTTCTTTACTCATAGGGCTATTGACCCCACCTGGATAATTTTTGACAAGCTGCCGTTTTTGAGTACTTACTATATATTATGCACGTTCTTATTTAGTCATCACCATAGCATTTCGATTGTTTGTTTTTGTATGTTTTGGCTGCACTGGCATGCAAGATCTTCCCTGACCGGGATCAGATCCATCCTCCCTGTAGTGGAAGCACAAATTCTTAGCCACCAGACTGCCAGGGAAGTCCCATCACAGCTTTTTGAGGCAGCTAGTTAGAGAAGTGAAGCCACTTGCCCAGAATCACACAGCCAGCAAGTTGGAGATCTCTGAGTCCAGGCAGTATTTCTCCACAGACTCATGCTTAATCATTGAACAAATAGGGCAGTCTCTGTTCTCAAAGCCAGTGGACTTCTTCCCCACAGTTGCGACAAAGACATGCTGATAAATTTTTCTCCCTATTTGTGCCTATCCCCCCTTTTTTCATCACCCCCTATTGCTTCCACCAACGGGATTAATTTGGTGACTTCTCCAGTGGACCAGTTGTCCCACTGAATGGGCCAGCGATAGGAAGAACCAGCCTGGAGCTCTGCCAGTTCCCTTGGGCGCAGGCTGTAGGGAATTTGCCTGTCCTGATGATGCTCCCGGCAAGTACCTGCAAGCACCGTGAGGATGGCTACTGAGGCGTCCAGCTTGAGCCAGTGGAACCCAGAGTGATGCCTCACTCTGGAGCCCAGGAGGACTGCACTCGTCAATGTCAGTAGGATATTCAGGACCTCAGCCCCGATAGACAGCCACAAGACACCTGCAAATGCAAGGATAAAAGAGATGCTGGGACTCAGAAATACAGATTCTTTACCGTCTGAGCCACCAGGGGAGCCCCTTAGAAATACTAGGATATTCAATCATGTGATTCGGATCACTTCTAAAACAAAAAAATGAATAAATAAAAACCACCACGGGGTGAAAACCACAGAAACCTCTGCTGAGTCTTGAAAAGTTGACAATGCAAGGGGAGTCCTGGGGCTTGAAAGAGAAGCTTTGGGAAGATTGTCATTAGCTGGGAGGGAAAAAAATACTAAGCAAAATTCTTCTGCGAGGGCCTGAAGGATGCTGGAGGTCCCGTTCCCCAGTTCAGAAGTTACCATGTTATTTTGATTCCACCAGAAGATGCTATCTTCATTTTTTAAAGGAGAGGATAAACTTCACTAGGGCGGACGAAGGAGTCTGAGAATTGAGGCCCCCTGATTCGAGGTGCCAAAATCTCATTCGTTTCCATGTCAACCTACGATTTACCCTTTCAGTGGGACCCCTCCTGCTGCTTCAAGGAAATAGGTTGGATGTGGAGTGAATAAAAGGGGCAGGGAGCGAAATTGTTACTTGCAAAAAGCCTCCTATAATGCAGTTTGGTCCAAGGAACACAGCAGTGAATGAAAGAGACATGGTCCATGCCATCACAAAAGCTATATTCTTGCTGGGGAAACGATACTAGGAAAGTAAGTTTAAATTTGATGAGTGTTATAGAGAGGGAAAACGCTATTGGCGGTGAGAACTAGACTCATCTTTTTTCTTGCTCTGCGGTCACCTTGCATTGATAGTTTGAAATTGGCCTTGGTGGGAGTATTCACACTCCAAAAAGCGGCAAATACCACCCATCAGGGCATCCCCTCCTCCCTGCAGAGTTGATGGTTTAACGTTTTCTAGCATTACTGCCTACAGGGCCCATGAAAAGAGCCAGTGGCTCTGTGGGACTTGAATTCATGGAAAAACTATAAATAACTCTTTCACATTTTCCCCCCACCCCAACCAAAACCATAGACATTGTCCAAATGGTGAGAAGGGCTGGTGGACAGAACATGAGGAAGGTGTTTACCTTGTTCTTCAGCTGGTATTACACTCTGGAAACTTCTGCAGTTTTCACCTGGAAGTAAAAGAAGATAGAATTAAGTAGGGTGAACCTTGACAACGAGGGACAAACAGTGTTTCCAGCCCCCCTTGAGTGCATCCAGGTCATTTTGAACAAGGATTGGGGAGTGTGGCTTTATTGTTCCCAGAGAGATGGTGTCCCTCCCTGGAGCATCATGATACAATCCTGCCCCAGTGAATCCAGGCTGGGCCATATGCCTTGTTATGGCTGAGAACCGGGAGTGAAAATTATGGGGTGGGTGGGAGGGGGTCACTTTTGGTCAGAAGCTTTATGAGTCAGTGTTTTGTCTAAAAGTTCTCATTTTCTTGCCTCTGAGATCACAGAAACATATGTCCAGGTGGAGCCTCTCTCTGCCTGGATCCCTGAGTGGCTCCAGTGAGGAGACACCACTTGCCAACTGGCAAAATACAAATAGCAAGAGCTAGAAATTAATTTGGTGGTTTAAACCTGTGGGACTTGGATGTTGTTTGTTATTACAGCATACCCTAGCCCATCTGGACTGATGCTGCAAGACTTGATGCTAGAATTCCCAAACAGCATCCAGGATGACGTGAGTCTCAAATAATTTCTTTCTGGGTAGAGGGGAAAGTGACAATGTTTGCAATCATTTTAAGAAATGAAATAGAGCAGATCCAGAACTATCTCTGCTATAAAGTGAGCCAGTTACTTGCACTCCATCCTGCTTTCTGGAGTGGGAGAGGAAAGGGAAGAGTTATGTGTGTGAGTACCAGGTACCAGGCAGAACCCACCCCCAGACTTATTCTGTGTTCCAGGGGGTGTGCTTTGCCTGTATCATCGGTCATGTTGCACATATTGACTAGAAAATCTCATGCTGCCCCCTGTGAAGTGTAGTCCCTTTGAAGGATCTGAGTCCTTGATTATCTACTGAGTGTACCGATGTCACCAAATTCTGGGTTGGGGGTGAGTAATGGATGGAGGATTTGACACCAGGGCGAATCACCCTCTGGGATGCTGTCCCAGGTGGGTACCCCCATCTCTCTCCATTAACACGTCAGCCCAAAATTGAATCATAGATGGTGGAGTGGGAAGAACCAGGGACATTGCCTGATTTATCTCTGCACAGTTAGGAAGAGTGTGTCTGAGGACCTCTGAGGGGAAAACATGATACAGAAAACACAGGTAGAGGCAGTTTCAGCATTTCAGGGGCCCAGTACTGTCCCAAACTGTCCTGCCACATCACTGATTCAACCCAGGGGCTGTAGGGAAGGTGCTGGGAAGACACATCCTGCGGCTCCCAGTCTGGGCGGCTAGGAGATAAAAGAGGTGAATGTTAGGGGCATAGATCATTGACTCTTCTTTTTTTTCCTTTTTTTTTTTTTGTTTTAATTGAAGGATAATGGCTTTAGAGTGTTGTGTTGGTTTCTGTTGTACAACAGTGCGAATCAGCCATCAGTAATATATATCCCTACCCTCTTGAGGTCCCCTCCCATCCCACTCGTTACTGACTCTTCAGAGAAATGGCTTTCCTATTTCTAAAATTGGTTTAATAGTCCCCACATTAGCCTTGCTTTGAAGATTAAATGAGATACTAGATAGGAAGAATCCTTCTGCCAATGCAGGAGACTCGGGTTCGATCCCTGGGTCAGGAAGATCCCCTGGAGCAGGGAATAGCTACCCACTCCAGTATTCTTGCCTAAGAAACCCCATGGATAGAGGAGCCTGGTGGGCTGCAGTCCATGGGGTTGAAAAGAATTGGGCACGACTGAGCAACTAACACTTAGATAGGAAAGCTTCTCTCCCGGTTAATATGCACTTAAACCCTACTGCTGTCTTTCTGCTTAATGCATGGAGGACTGAACGTCTAACTAGCCTTCTGGAGAGGGCTGCCTTATCTCAACGGAGGGTAAAGAGGAGGCAAGTCCAGAGCCAGGGGCAGGGCAGAGCGAAAATGGGACCAGCCAATGAGATTAAGAGAATTCACAATAGCTTAGAAGGGTGAGTTTAGTGTGGGTCAGACCACAGTGACCCCTTGATTAATATGAATCCTCAGAAATGATGTTCCTTTTGAATAGGTCCAGCAGGATTAAAAGGAAAAATCTTTATAAATCCCATGAAGCCAGACAGGCGGGTGTTACATAGCTGGACAGAGGTTCGCCAGCCAAGCGGTACAGCCAGCCAGCCTGGGAAATGATGTCAGAGTCCTGGGGATGGACTGTGGCACCCTATCTGATTTTTCTCCCCAAATCCCCACTTGCCCAGGCCCCTCTGTCGTTGAATTTCTTGGTTCAGCAGAACCACATAGAGTCAGGAATCAACATATTCTGCTGACTAATTCATTCACCCAAGAGAAAGAATATTGAGTTGAAAAGCTGCCCCAATCAGGAATTTTTGTTTTTTTCTCTTTTTTTTTTAACTTTTTATTTTGTGTTGCGGTAGAGTCGGATATGACTGAGCGACTTCACTTTCACTTTTCACTTTCATGCATTGGAGAAGGAAACGGCAACCCACTCCAGTGTTCTTGCCTGGAGAATCCCAGGGGTGGCGGAGCCTGGTGGGCTGCCCTCTGTGGGGTCGCACAGAGTCGGATACGACTGAAGCGACTTAGCAGCAGCAGCAGCAGAGTTGATTAACAATGTTGCGATAGTTTCAAGTAAACAGCAAAGGGACTTGGTCATACATATACATGTATCCATTCTCCCTTAACTCCTCTCCCATCCAGGCTGCCACGTAACATTGAGCAGAGTTCCTTGTGCTCTATAGTAGGTCCTTGTTGGTTATCCATTTTAAATGCAGCAGAGTATACATGTCCATCCCAAGCTCCCTAACTATCCTTCCCCCTGGCTACCTATCATAAGTTTGTTCTCTAAGAGGAGTGTTTGTTTTACACCTTCATTTCAGACGGTGCATTCTCTCTTTAGAGGCATTGGGAAGAAGGTGCAGAGCTATTTAGAAGATGACCTCCAGGTAGGGGGTCACTACATAGCACTCCAGGTAGGGGGTCCCCAGGAGGACTCTATTACAGGGTCCAAAGGAGAGTCAACTTTTAGGGGGATGCAGATGAAGCTGATTAAGAAGGGAAATACACAGGAAGCTGCAGTGGGCAGCAAAGCTGGGGGTGACCAGACACCCCGAGATCCCTTTCTTGTGCTTGTTCAGGGCCCAGGAGCATCCTCCCCAGGCTGGAGTCCTTGCGGTCAGATCTCCGTAGTCCCCCTCATCCCTCCTGTCCCTCTCTGTGGGTCCCACCATCCACCTCCTTTTGTAATCTGCTCCTTCTCTTATGCATCAACTCGCCCAGGCATTTGTGCTAAATTAGACTAACTAGCAGAAGTGTGTGTGGAGCAATCTCTCCGCAGGGGCCCCAGGCTGCAGTCTCCCCAGGCAGTCTCTCTTGGGCCTGGGAGATGATTTCACGTGGAAAGCCAGAGCGCTTACATCCCGGAACCATCAGAGGACCCGCTGATGCTGAGCTCACCTGTGCTCCCAAGGGTTTCCTCACACGACTGCCAGAGCCCCACGTGGAACCTGCGCTGGACGAACTTGTCGTCCCCCATCTCCCAAATGTACTGGACGGCCTGGCTCCCGTTGTCGCTGCTGCCACGGCTGTAGTGGATGCAGTGTAGCACCCCCGGACGATCCTGGCACAGTGGCTTTGCCACTCGCCGCGTGCCTTCACACCAGTAGCTGCTGCCCACGGCCGTGAGGGAGAAGGTGAGGGCCAGGCAGACCGGGAGGAGGGCCAGAGCCCGCTGCTGCCTGGCCCGCTGGTCCATGGCTGAATGCGGGGTGCAGCGGCAGGATGAGCAGTGGGGTCCTCCTCGCCTGCCTCATCCTGGTACCCGCCCCGCCTCGGTCCACCATCTGGCATCCTTACCTCTCCCCGCACGTCCCCCTGGGGAACTGGTGCTCTCCAGGGTGTGACATCTGTGCCCGAAAGAGCCACAGAGCTGGGTTGTTCTCCCTTCAACACCATCAGCCCTTCAGTCCTCCCCACGATGTAGAGGTGCTGGTTTTCTGTTTTTGTTCTTTTTTTTTTTTTTTTTTTGCAAGGGCAGAGCTTCATTTATTCCCATGTGATGTGAGCAACTCTTTTGTTGAACTGGATGACTGTTTTTAGATACTGGAAGAAAATGTCCTTCCATTTTGTGTAAGGCACAATGGAATAGCCACAGATCTAACTCGAAATGCTATTAAATTTGATTCGTGTTATTCACACTTTCACCATCACTTTCTAAAAAACTTTTAATTTTGTATTGGAGTATAGCTGATTAACAATATTGTGATAGTTTTAGGTGAACAGCGAAGGTTCTCAGCCGTCCGCATACATGTATCCATTCTCCCCCAAACTCCCTTCCCATCCAGGCTGCTGCAAAACACTGAGCAGAGATGCCATTTTTGTTCTTTTTAAATTGTGATGAAATACACATAATATAGAATTTACTGTCTTGATGATTTTTAAGTGCACTCTTAAGTACATTCGAGTCTGCCACAAAGCTCCAGAACTCTTTTTATCTTGCAAAACTGAAATTCTGTCCCCATTAAATGCCAATTCCCCATTCCTTTTCCCCCAGCCCCTATGATACTCTCCATGAATTTGGTCATTCGAGTTATACGTGGAATTTGTCTTTTTGTGACTGACTTTTTTCATGTAGCCTGATGTCCTCAAGGGTTCCACGTGGCATCTGGAACACACAGGTTCTCCATCCCATATTAGATACCTCCCAAAGACAACCCCCCCCCCCATTATGACAGAGAATCAGCCTGGGCAGGTAGGAGAAAAGGCCGGTGTTATTTGGGTCCACATCGCTTAGCCTGGACTTTCCGGCTGGCAAAGACCGAGGACTGTGTTGTGAGCTGTGTCTGTGTGGTTGCCAACCAGTCTTGTGGGAAGAGGAGTTACCTCATTTTATCACTAGATGGCATCCATCCAATGAGTGGGGGAAATCGTGTGTAGCCGTCCCCTCCTCACAACCCCTGTCCCTTTAGAAAAAGGCTGTTTTTGAGAAAAAGTTCAGAGAGGCTAAATAGAATATTCTTACCAAGCAGGTGGCACTGTTTTTGCCAGTAGGCAATTGGGAAGACAATCTGTAAAGTGCATTACAGACTAGCTTTACAGCCACATCGAAGGATCAGAACCATTATGTGGGCAGTTTTCTCCCTCTGGGTCACTTCATTCCTCTCTCTGCTGTCCCAAAGGGATGACCGACCACATGGATTCCAGAGGTCACATCATTATGTGAGTCCCCCCTATCTTGGAGTAGGGGGTTTGTGTTCATTTTGAATGTTTTACTGCTGGTATTTAAAATCTTGCCATGTGTTTTTTTTTTTTTTTAAAGATGTCCAAGGATTTCTATTAAGGGATGCTCACCTGTTTTGCCCCAACTGTTCAAAATTCACTCACTTGGGTAAGTTAACCAGGATGAGAGCCTCTGGTCCAGCTTGTGAGGAAAAAAAAGCCTAAATAAAAACATGATGTTCCTGTCTCTTGCTGACCTGCATTTCACACAATCAGGACGTCTTCTGTGGAATCTCAAGTTCAGGAAAGTCTTGGAAGGGGCTGGACAGAGAGGGGTGGATGAGAAGGGCCAAGCAGAGTGTCTCAGAGACACAGTGCTGAACATACTAGAAAAAAAGGAACTCACCTAGAGGGTTAGGGTCAGATATGGCACCTTACCAAGCTTCTGTGGTCAGGTGACTGGTCAGAAGATCTGGGTATCTTGGCTTTGCCTTTAACTTGCTGTGCAGCCTTGGGCAAGCCACTTAACCTCTCTGAACCTCAATGTTGCAGCCATCAAGTAGAGAACTAACCATCCTCTCAAGGGTTATTGTAAGGACGAACAAAGTAGGATGTCAGGTGAAAAGATTTTGTCCATGTGAGTTGTGGTGGAAAACTACACACCTGTTAGTTAGCAATAATGGATCATGGGTTCTGACAAAGGATCTGCCTGGTGGACTGAGCGACTTTTGCTTACAGGTGAGAGCCATCTAGAGGCGAGCACGTTTTTGACTTTTCAGCATGTTGGTTGGCTGCTATGTAACAGGAGCTCGAAAAAAAACTGATAGTTTTTTTTTTTTTTTAAGTATTTATTTGGCTGTTCTGCGCGCCGGCTTTCTCTAGCTGCAGAGAGCGAGGGCTGCTCTGTAATTGCGGTGCGTGAGCTTCTCACTGCGGTGGCTTCTCTTGTGCAGCACAGATTCTAGCACGCTCAGGCTTCAGTAGTTGTGGCGCACAGGATTAGCTGCTCCATGACATGTGGAATCCTATTTTCCCTGACCAAGGACTGAACCCATGTCACCTGCCTGGCCAGATGGATTACCAACCACTGGACCCCCAGGGAAGCCCACTGATGGGGGCTTTGCTTCAGGCCCTGGGGCAGGAGCTGCTGTCTCCTGGGCAGAAAAGCTGTCTTTCTGGAAGTCTTGGCATAAACAGGGCCCAGAGCAGACCCTGCCTTGGTAGCTGGGCTCAGCCCATCCTGGACAAACTTAAAGCCTCAGTAACAAGTGTCCCCTGTGATGAAGATGACCACCTCAGACCTGGAGGCCCATCCTCCCACCACTGGTCCTCAGGGCCTGGAATCCAGGTCAGTCCCACCCTGGTCCTTTGCAGCTAGTGGGGCTTCAGGGGTGGAACCCACCGACTGCCTTGCCTCTTCTCCTGGGCAGCCTCTGCCCAGGAAGTCCCAGCACTTGGGGGAGGTCTGGGAAAAATCTCCCTGCCTTGTGAGGGGGAGGCGGGACGGGGGATGAGAAACTTTGGAGATTCGGTAGATGGCTCTAGACTGGGCCAGACGCTCTCAGGGGTGGCGTGCGGAGGGTTTGTGCAAACATCTTCTTGCCGGAGGAAGAGGAATGCAAGAGGCGGCCGCCTGCGGTACATCTTGGACCGTTCGAAGGATGTGCTGACACTTGTGACCCACAGCGAGAAAGATGAGGCCGGGGCCGAGCCTGGCAGGGTCCCGGAGGAGGGCAGTGAGCCCCCTGCCCGGAGCCCACGTGCTGCTCACGGGCACCCCTGCCGCCCGGGGGGCTGGGCCTCTCTCCTCCCCCTGCAAGCCAGCTCGCTGGACCCCTGCGAGGCCCTTCCTGGCCCTGCTGCTTCTGGTTTCCATCAAACAAGTAAGAGCCGTTTGTATTATTATTGTTATTGTTATTATTATCAGTCGTATGTATTTTCTGATGATAGAAGCACTTCAGGCCTCTTGTAGGCAATTTGGAAAATGTAAAATGGTATTAAGGCAATGACAATCAACCATAATCCAAGCCTTCAGAGGTAATCACTGTTGATATTTTGGCATATGTTCCTCAAATCCTTTTTCTATGCATTTTTTTCTTTCCCAGCTGGAATTAGGATGTGGAAAACATTTTGTATCCTGGTCTCCCCTTTACATCAGATGATAAGCATTTTTGCATGTCAGCGTGAACTCTACAAATAGCATTTAAAAATTCCTGCATGTTTCCTCTGTTTGCTTTCATCATTCTTCCAGGTTTGAGTATTTAGATTGAATGAGTGGATTCTTTTTTCTTTCCTTCCTATCTTCCTTTTTTCCTTCCTTCCTATTATAAAAATACAGAATGCTTATTGTTTACAGAAATAAACTCATAAAATCCAGAGATGTATAAATACAAACTACAAATTACTGTATTCCAACCACCCAGAGATCACCCTTATTCACATTTTTTTAGCTTACACTCACACTTTCCTACCATTTATTTACATATAGTTTAAAAGAAAAACAACAGAGGCTTATACTATAAATATTTTCTTGCAATCTGCTTTTTTCCTTAACAAAATACTTATTAACTCAAGCTAACGTTTTTGTTGGACACTTACTATGCTTCAGGACCTGTTGCCACGTCCGGAGGTCTTTATTTTATTTCATGCTCTCAGCAAACCTAGGAGGGAGATTTTCCCGTTAACCCCATATACAGATGAGAAAACTGAGGCTCAAGGAAGTTGAACGTTTTCCTGTGTCAGAAAATTGAACTCCATGGCATGATGTTTAAGGACTTCAGGGGTGAATCATAATGTATGTTTGTAACTATCTTCTTTAGTTGGGCATTCTGGTAGCTTGTTTTTTCTTATCCAAGGAGACGAAACATTTGCCTTTTCCCTTCGCAAGATTCCTTTTTTTTCTATTTTTTAAAATGTATTTGGCTGTGCTGGGTCTTAGTTGCAGCATTTGTTGTTCAGTCGCTAGGTCATGTCTGACTCTTTGTGACCCCAGGGACTGCAGCATGCCAGGCTTCCCTGTTCTTCACTGTCTTCTGGAGTTTGCTCAAATTCATGTCCACTGAGTCGATGATGCCATCCACCCAGCTGAGAACTCTTAGTTGCAGCATGTGGCGTCTATTATCCTGAGCAGGGATGGAACCTGGGCCGCCTACAATGGGAGTGGGGATTCTTAGCTGCTGGACCATCAGGGAGGTCCCTCAAGGTTTTTTCTTTATTCTGGGCCATGACGTGAAGGAGCTTCAGTTCCATTCACCTGAGTGAGGAAGTCCTCTGAGAACTCAGTGCTTCTCTTCTTCCTTTGGTCTACGGGGAGAGTTCATCTCTGCTTGCAGCCTTGGAAATCTGTATCCCTCCTGCCCCCATAGAGGGAGGGCTGGGATGCTGGGTCTCATCCGTGCTCACCTTATCAGACTTCCTCTGGTGCTGGTCCAGAACCAGACAGGCAGAAAACCCACACCAAATTCTCTACATCCACATCCCAGAGGCTGGCTTCAAACCCTCAGACAGTAGATGTGAACCCAGTCCAGGGTTGCCTGGGATTCTTGCCATGGTGGCTGCCTCTCGGCGAGTGACCATAACGTTCTTGGGGGCAGGTGACCTGGGACTTAGTGGCGGAGCCATTGTTGGAAGAATTGATACAGATCTCTCACCTTTGCTCCAGTTCTCTGTCTCATATTCAAATGGAGTATATGTTCAGCTAACTCTCTGGTTTTGTTCATCTCCTCTCCGTAACCATGGGTCAGCTGTCTCTTAGGTGCCAAGTTCGGCTGCAGCGCTTGGCATTTTGTCATAATGGTCTTGCCCAAATCCCACAACGAGCCTCTGAGAAGGTGATTGTCACTGACCACCAAGATTCACAGGATCTTGCCCGATCACCTTCGATGATGTAGCTTGTGAGTGGTGGAGACATTCGCCTACCCCCAGGGTACTTGAAAGTCCTTTGTTCTTTCTTCCCCAGCATTCCTTGGAAGCTGCTGACATACGAATATTTCTATGTGACAACAGCATATTTCTATGTGACAACAGCCGAATCTGCAGTGAGTCAGGCTGGCGGATGACGCCGACCAAGCCGCACCTTGGTATTTTTATAATTGATAATGTGCCTGTGGGCAGCCTCTCTTCCCTGCCTGCACCACCCAGTCTGTTTTCAGAACCTCTTCCCTCTGTCTGTCCTGTGTTATGTGTACAAAATCCTGAAGACCCTCCTCTTGGTCACCCATCTTAAAACCCATCTTCTTCCTGCAGATGTTTATGTTATACGAGCCTTGGCGTAGATTTCCGCGATGACTTTTGCTTGTAGACATTCTCCCTGCATGGATATAAATGACCATGGTGTGTTTTTTTTGGCAGGAAGTCACCATTAAATTCCCTTAATGAGAAATTCTCAGGGATAGTTTAGATTCTAAATTCGAGTGGGGAAACAGTGCTATATCCTCATGTCTCCTCCCCCTTCCCACAGCTCAGCTGAGTTAATTAGCAGTTGCTTTGGTGTCAAAAAATATAAACTGTCTCAGGCTCTTTGAGAGGTGAATGTGTGGTTCTTTCATACTTTGCTGATGAGAGTGTAAAAAGGTGCATATTTTTAAATTGAAAAAAATTCTTTTTGGCTAGGATCATTTGGCAGTATATTGTCAAAAGCTTTTAAAAATGTACTGTTGATGACCCAGAAATTCCAACTCAAAGAATTTTCCCTAAGAAAAAAAAGATATGCTCGAGTGTTTAGCTGTGAATATTTTCATTACAGCATCATTTATATTAGCAAACATCTAGAACAATGTAGGTGTTCAATTTGCTAGAGGATTTGAAAAATAAATTGTATCGCATTCATCCGTAGAAAATTACAGAGCTCTTAAAATGGTGTTTTAGAAGTATAGTTTTCGAAATGGAAATAGAGTCACAGTATATATTCTAGTGGAAAAAGAGACTACACAACAATATGATTTCCTTTTTGGTTAAAATGAAAGAGAAAAGAAAGAAAAGAGAAAAAGGATTGTATGTGAGTGCAGAGAAAAGAGTCTGGAGGAAGATAGTTATTTCTGGGTAAAAAGATTAAGATTCCATTTCTTCTCCCCTTTCTGCTTGTCTTCATTTTTTATTTTATCTACAGTGAAGTCTATTCCTTTGGTAACAAAGAATAATAGAGGTTTTGTTGAAAGCAAGTCAACAGAGGGTTTTTTCGTCTTTTTCTTAATCCCTTCTCGGTCGAGTGAGTTGGTGCTGGTTACCCTCGCAAGAGAAAGAGGAATCAGGATCGAGCCGGCTTTTTCCAGCTAGAAAATATCCACTCGTCACTACTTTATTAGGATTTGGCTGTGATTAAACTTAGATTAGCCTTTCATGTTTTTGGTGTTCTTAGGACAAGTATCTGGGAAGATGATCAGAGTTTGTCCAGCTTTTCTAGACTGATCAGATTCAGTGCTGCTTTGGTTTTATTTTTCCTTTTGACCATGGCTGTCAGTCATGGCAGAGATCGGGGGGATAAGAGAATGTTAGTCCATGGACAGCTCACATATACGATTGATTTTATTGTCTCTCCCTCTGTTAGGTCCTGGTGCATATAAACAGCACTTTATCCAAGGAAAGGTCTTCACTTGGGTGACTTGGAGGATTCTGGAAGCTGATGATTTGGTTATCAACATCTCTGCCAAATTTGTAAAATTAATATAGTCAGTTATGTTCCCATTAGGACATGTATTTCTTTAAACAGTGTGTTGCTAATGTACCATCGTGCCTCTTGGGCCATAACAGAGAAAGAGAGATTATTAATGGAGATTTAAAATGCACTGGAAACAGAAACCAAGGGATAAATACCAATTATTTCATCATCATTATCATCATGATAACTACTTACTGGCTAATCCCATGGTTCCCAAATTGTGTGCTAACATGTCCCAGGGAACCCCTGCTGTGAACTGGCAGGGGTGCTGTTAGGAATTTTAATTTTTTGAGGGAAGCAGGGATACACTCCATCTGCGAATGACGAACTCGAGGTAGTCCGCGGTTTCAATATTATATGGCACTACTTTCCCTTGGATGATGTATCTTTGCAAAGCTGGGCTTCTTTGCAGCTGCTGTGATGAAAAGCAAACGCTGCAAAAATCATGGTGGAACAGGAACACAGGTGGTAGTGGTCAATCTGACTGTTAGGTTTGAGATGTTTTACCATCCCCACTGGGCTTCCCTGGTGGCTCAGACAGCAAAGAATCTGTCTGCAATGCGGGAGATACGGGTTTGATCCCTGGGTTGGGAAGATCCCCTGGAGGAGGACATGGGCACCCACTCCAGTATTCTTGCCTGGAGAATCCCCATGGACAGAGGAGCCTGGCAGGCTATAGTCCATGGGGTCACAGAGATTCGGAATGACTGAGCGACTAAGCACAAGCACACATCATCCCCAGTAAGTACTAAGTTATTAGGAGGTAAATATTTAATAAGTTGTTTGGCCTATCTACTTAATTAATGGCACTTGCTTTATTTTTTGGCTGCACTGGCTCTTTCTGCTATGCACAGGCTCTCTTTAGTTGCAGCACATGGGCGTCTCCTTGAGGAGGCTCCTCTTGTTGTGGAGCACAGGCTCTAGGTGTGTGGGCTTCAGTACTTGCGGCATGTGGGCTTAGTTGCCCTGAGGCAAGTTGAATCCTCCCAGACAGGGATCAAACCCATGTCCCCTGCATTGGCAGGCGAATTCTTAACCACTGGACCTCCAGGGAAGTCTGATTAATGGAACTTTAGATACGGTATTTCTATTGGCCTGGGGGTGCTGTGAAAAAATTATTAAGACTGGAAAGGCAGAAAGAATTGAGAAAGTTTGGGAACCTCTAGTCTAACGATGACCATACTTGATTGTCTTCAGAAAGCTGTCTGTGTCATTCTCTGGAAAAATTGCAAAGGAACTACTCACAGACCCTCTGGATGCCATGGGATTGGGTCTGGGACATGCTGGGCAGTGGTGAGGGTTGGGGGTAAGGTAGATTGGACTAATTACTCAGGAGGTGAAAACTGGCTACCTGTAGGGCTCATGGATGGTTTTTGTTTGTTTTGTTCTCTCTGTGTGTATCTGTGTGTTTGAATGCCTTTCAATAGAATACCTCTGCAATTTACAATAGTCTCCCCCACATCTGGCTTCCCAGGTGGCTCATTGGGAAAGAACCTGCCTGCCAATACAAGAGATGTAGGTTTGATCCCTGGGTCAGGAAGATCCCCTGGAGAAGGAAATGGCAACCCACTCCAGTATTCTTTTCTGGAAAATCCCAATGGACAGAGGAGCCTGGCGGGCTACAGTCCATGGGGTCACAAAAGAGTTGGATGCAACTTAGTGACTAAACAGCAGTGCAATATTTAAGACAGGACATAAGATACAGAAGAAATTGTTCTGTGGTGCAGGCCATTATGGGCTTATCAGTGGGAAGGTTTGAGAATCATGGTGTGAGGTGATAACTTGTGATAAAATGTGATAACATGTGCTTGCTGGTAACTGGAGTTCACTATGATTTTTTTCTGCTCAGGTTACAGGATCTCTCCTTGAGGAAACAACTCGGAAGTGGGCTCAGTACAAAGAGAAGTGTCTGAGAGACTTACTCAAGGAAACTTCTGGTAAGCACATGTATCAGTTATCTACGGCTATGTAACAAATAGCCCCAAAGCTTATTGGCTCAAAACAGTAATAACAATGATTTATTATCTCTCATGGGCCTTCCCAGGTGGCGCTAGTGGTAAAGAACCTGCCTGCCAATGCAGGAGACATAAAGGATGCAAGTTCAATCCCTTGGTCAGGAATATCTCCTGGAGGAGGGCATGACAACCCACTCCAGTATTCTTGCCTAGAGAATCCCATGGACAGAGAAGCCTGGTGGGCTACAGTCCATAGGGTTGCAAAGAGTCAGACATGACTGAAACGACTTAGAGTGCACACATTTCTCTCACAGTTTCTGTGTGTCAGGAATTCAGACAGAGACTATTGAGGAGGGCTTATATCTGCTCTGCAAAGTCTGGAGTTCAGCTGAAAGATTCAAAGACCGGAGGTTGGAATAATCTGAAGTCTGGTTCATGCCCGCATCTGCTGGTTGATGCTGGGAGTCATTCTGGGGCTGTTGGCTGGGCCACATCCATGTGGCCTCTCCATATGGCCTGGGCATCCTTAAAGCACAGTGGCTGGGTTGCAAGCACAAGCATGAACAGAGGCCATGTTGCCTTTTGTGACCTGGCCTTGGAAGTCACTTCTGCTGTGTTCAGTTGGGTCAGACAGTTACAAAGGCTACCCACCTCCAATGTAAAAGAGCATTCAAGATGGAATATACATGCATGTGACCATGTTTGATATAAGCCATGTGTCATGGTACTTTGACCCCCTAATCACATGACATGAGCCACTGGCATAGATTAACCCAGTAATCTATTATACTTGTGTGTGTGTGGGGGGGCGGGGGCTTCAGTTTCCCATGGTGCTAACTTTTATCTAAGACTGCACTAGGTTGAGCACATTCTAGCAAATATGCTAATAGTTTGGTAAGCTCACAGCCTACCCTGTCTACATGCTGGGTCTCTGGGTGCATCCAGATTCTTTTTTGTCGAGAAAAGAAAGAAATAAGAAGCCTTGGCCCCCTGCCTCTGAGACTGGTCTGCTGTGGATGGAAGCTGCCCCCTCCTTGATCTCCTTCTTCTTTCAGATAACTTCACTCAGGGACCTGGAGGTTGACAGGACACTAGAAACTCTCTCTGCTTTTTCCCGACCCAAAGGCAGTCCAGTCTCCAAGCCATGCCTCCTTCCTTTTAAATATTCTTTAGCTAAGCAGGTGGCCATCAAGGCTTGATTCATTATAGGAACCACTTCCATCTTGAGGAAAATTGCTTTCTGAGGTAAAAGTAGGGAGGCCTTCCTGATCCGGAGCCTCCCTGTGGGCAGCTCATCTTGGCGAGTTCACTCAGGCTAGCTGCTGACTAGGTGCTGACCTGGCAGCCAGGTCTACAGCGTGCCCCAAGCCCCAGACCTGTGGCTCAGTCCTGATACCAGCGACCTGGCTCTTCACTCCGAGTGGCCCCTGAGTTCTAGCCTAATAGGGAGCCCATGGTAGGAAATGATGTTTGGTAACCAGGAGTGAGGAGCTTGCAATATGGATGTTTGGGGTCCAGCCTGAAGCCCCTTCATTTAATCCTGGAGGCTCATAAAGCTGATGCTTATGTTATAGCATCTCATTGCCAAGCACCAGCTTATTCCCTGAGCTGCTTGAGAGTCCCAGATATTTCATAATGATCATCAGGTTCGTCTTCAAACAGAGAAATCTTACCAGGTAGTGCTTGACTCAGGTACACGTGACTGAGAACCTCAACCCTGCAGATGCTCTTCCATCCACCCGTCATTTGGCACATTTCATAGATATAACTGGTGAGGGTTTGACAACTATTTAGTTAATTACAGGACAGAAGATGCTGGCTGAACCTCTAAGTGTCCTCCCTATCCTGAGTTTCTGCAAGAGTTCAGCCTGTGTAAAGTAAACCAACATCAGTGTGACGTGCATGTTGACATGAAAGACTGGACCACCGCCAGGGGTCAGGTTGGGTAGACAGAACCACATGTGGGCTGCGTGAAGCATTCCCGTCCTCCCCACATGGTTCCTCATCCTTGATCTGATGCCAGAGAGTGGGACGCCCTGGTTGGTCCCTACTCGGGCCACACCAGCTTTAATGCTAGTGAGGTGGGCTCTGGGCTCCATCGGTTTATTTTGCCCACTTTTCTCTGCAGGCGCAGTCTGTAATGGGACCTTTGATCAGTATGCGTGCTGGCCTCATTCCACTCCTGGAAATGTCTCTGTCCCCTGCCCTTCCTACTTACCTTGGTGGCGCGAAGGTAATAAGTCTTATTTTACCAGTATCTAACATTTTCTTTAAGGCTTCCCTGGGTAGAGCAGCCAGGGTTTGGTTAGGAGGGGGCTCCAATCAGATTGTTTCCTCCAACCCTCTTCTCCCATGAAAGGTCTCCTCCTAAGCAGTCAGTAACACATCCTTCTTTTCCTCTCTGCTTCTTCTCCTGTCTTCCCGCAAATCTGTGCCTGGAGGCTCTGCTTGTATCCTGGTCCTCTCTCCTTTGAAAATTTGAGAGTCCAGGCCTGGCTACCACAGACTTGGCTGCAGAGTTCTCACGAGATGAGCTTAGAGGAGGAAGCATTAGAATGTAAGAAAGGAGAGAATAAGTAAGTAAGTGTTGGTTGCTCAGTCATGCCCAACTCTTTGTGACCCCATGGACTGCAGCTCAGCAGGCTCCTGTGTCCACGAGATTTTCCAGGCAAGGATACTGGAGTGGGTTGCCATCTCCTTCTCCAGGGGATCTTCCCAACCCAGGGACCAAACCCAGGTCTCCTGCACTATAGGCAGATTCTTTACTGACTGAGCTACAAGGGAAGCCCAAGGGAGAGAATATACGAGCACAAAAAGACCAAGCAATGAGGCTGGGCCTGTGCTTTATGCTTCAGGCTTTAAACTCCCCTCTGTAGAGATGTGGAGCCACTGAAGGTGTTAAGGCATGAGGAGGTGGTTTGTGGGAGCTGACGTGGGTAGCCTGTGGCTGATGGACTGAGGGACGAAGGGAGATCACAAGGGCAAGTCTGGAAGCTCCTGCAGTGGTCCAGGAAAAGAGAGGATGAGGATGTGGATTCAGGCAGAGGCAACAGGTTGGGAAGAAGAGGAAAGAGGAAAGAAAAAATTGGAAGTGGAACAGTCAAGACTTGTCATCAGAAGTGGGAACTGAGGGACTGACAGGGGTAGGGCCCCACCCAAGGCCACAGAGATTATAGGAGGCAGAACTGCTTGGTCCAGTGCTCTTTATTCCCCATGGCATGGCTTCTTGGGCGTCAGGAAGCCCCAGGTCTGTGTCTCCCAGCTGGGCTGCACCTTGAAGGGCTGTCACATCTCTGAGTCACCAGGGACTTTGGGTAAACACAGCAGACATTAACGGATTGTGGTTTGCTACAAACTATAGAGGCTTCCGTGTTTTTCCTTCCATCCCAAATAAACAGTAAGGATGCTAATGAGTCCCCTGAAGGGGAAGTGAAAATTCCTCTTCCCTGGGATTTTTCCACAGCTTTGCGGTGAGAATGAGGGCCTTCCCACGTGCTTGGAGAGCGGGCTGCGTGCTCTGACCTTTCCCCCAGAGCTGTGTTTACTTTCAGAGAACTCAGGAAGGGCCTACAGATACTGCCTGTCTCGGGGTGCTTGGCAGACGCTAGAGAACTCCACGGATATTTGGCAGGACAACTCCGAATGCGCTGAGGATCACAGCTTCAGACAAAAAGTGAGTTGGCTGGGCTCAGTGAGGGCGGACCCGGGGGCCCAAACCACCCTGTGCCGGGGCTCCACACATGAAGCCTGCACCAGCACGTTGGCCCCAGACTCACTTGGCAAGGTCCTTGGTCACACAAAACTGCAACTCCAATGGCAGACATGGCACGTCTTCTGCTGCTGGGCTGAGATGAGAACCCCTAAGGAAAGACAACCAGCGTCTGTGCTTGCTGCTCCTGCCACCTGGCCCACCTTTCCCCTGCTCTTCTGCGGCTTCTACTTCCCCAAAGTCACATTTCAAAGTCAACGTTTCCTTTCAAGCAAAGTCTTCCAAGGCCACCCCATGGAGAATGGTCTCTCCAGCCTTGACAGCACCTGTCACTCTCCAACAGTCTCCTGTATCCTCCCCCTCCTAGAATGTGGACGGGTGGTGACAGGAGATAGAGTGTCCTGACGGAACACACCTAGCATCTGGTTACAAGCTCAAGGCCAAGGGCCCAGGCAGCCTACCTTCATGTCCAGAGTCTTTGCATCCTAGCTCTCTCTCTTTTTTTTTAATATGTAATTTCCATTTCTTTCTTTTACTGTTTCTAATTCTTTTTTAAAAAAATAATTTTATTTATTTTGGCTGTGCGGGTCTTCGTTGCTGAGTGGGCTCTTCTCTAGTGGTGTCGAGCAGGGGCTGCTCTCTAGTTGCAGTGCACAGGCTTCTCATTGTGGTGGCTTCTCTCATTGCAGAGCAAGGGCTCTAGGGCACTCCAGCTTCAGTAGTTGCAGCACGTGGGCTCAGTAGTTGCAGCTCCTGGGCTCTAGAGCACAGGCTCAATAGCTGTAGTGCACGGGCTTAGTTGCTCCGAGGCATGTGTGATCTTCCTGGATAGGGATCGAATCCATGTCTCCTGCATTGGCAGGTGGATTCTTAACCCCTGGGCCACCAGGGAAGTCCCTTTGCTTTCTAGCTCTTCTTACCTCACCCTTCACTGCTCTGGGCCTCTGCTTCCCCATCCATGCCCCAGCAGAGCACATTTACTGCCCGAGACTGCACAAGGGTTTAAAGAGCTGACAGACGTACGAGTCTCTGGATAGAGCCTGTCACCAGAACATAAAGTAAGAGTGCCGGCTCCGCCCCTAGGATCCAGCCGGGTCGCTGGGCAGTGAATCTTCATGTTTGTGGTTCACTTCCTTCCCAGTGGGAACTGGCCAGTCCTTGGCTCTCAAGTCTATCACATCTTCCCATCAGGCATGAAGAGCCTTCCATCACATCCTCTCCATCTGCAGGGAATTTTTTCTAAACCCCTCTTTAACTTTATTCCTTGACTGGAGTTGGCAGAATTCCATGTTCCCTAGACCATGTGACAGGCCACACCTCTTAAAGGTATTAAAATCATGCTTGTGGTTGGACTGGATTTAGCTTATCTCAAGGTTTTGTCTGACTTTTGTCACAGCACCATGCTCTTGTTAACTTCATGTTGTGATTTGGGCAAACTGTATACATTTCTTATCTTCCCCCCTGGATGAAGCTGCATGAGAATAATAACAAAGTCCGAGTCATATCTGAACAGCTGCCACCCTCTGGCACAGTGCTGGTAAAAGTGCGCAGAACCTTCACATACAGTGGGTACTTAATAAATATTGAATGGTTCCACAGATTCTGAGTCAGTGGGGATGTGGTGGGGTCCAGGCATCCATACTGATGGGAAGGTTCCCCAGGTGACTCTGAAAGGTGAAGGGGCGCGGTGATGACAAATTCACCAGCTGGTGTGAAATGCCTGCCACTTGCTTTGGGCTCAGGTCAGGCAACTGGGACTGCAAAACAAGATTAAGAAGCTGAACTTTCCAAGACAGGAAGCAAAAGTTCTCTCTTTAGAGCAGTGAGGACACAGGCATTGCCTCCTCCTCTCTGAAAATGATCATATTTCTAAGAAATAAAATACTTAACAAAAAGTTTCTGGCCATGTTTACCTGTGTTTCTAGTAGAGGGTTGAATTTTTGCCCAAACAAGGCTAGTGTTAGTAAATCTTTGCCTTTTGGGGTTTTGGAAAATGAGATGTGTTATGTTCTTCCAACTAACAACACACTGGGGGTCCTTATGCATAGTAATTGGTGCTTTTTAAGGATATTAAGTGTGTGTGAGTGTGAGTGTCTTTCAAAACTGTACACACTTAATACCTTTTCCATCTTAGCTGTGCACTGCAGCATCATGCATGGTGGCTGTAACTTTTACAGTTTGAAGTGTGACAACAAGCGCCACTGATTCTCTAAAATTTCACAGATAGAAGATTGGTTCTTGTCATGGATCTTAGCAACCTCAGCATGTGATTTTTTTTCTTTCCTTATTAACTCAAGAGCTTTCATCTCTTCACTTAAAGGAAGCACTTTATGACTTCTCTTTGGCACATCCAAATTGCCAGCATCACTACTTTTGGGAGCCATTATTAGGCAGAATGGGGTTTCCCAGGTGGCTCAGTGGTAAAGAATCCACCTGCTAATGCAGGAGACATAAGAGACATGGGTTCGATACCTGGGTCAGGTAGATCCTCTGGAGGAGGGCACGGTAACCTACTCTATTATTCTTGCCTGAAATCCCATGGACAGAGGAGCCTGGCAGGCTACAGTCCATGAGGTCGCAAAGAATTGGACACAACTTAGCAACTAAACAACAACAAATTAAGTAGAATAGGATCACTTAAAACACAAACTCTGCTGTACTAAGACAGTCTAGCTAATAACAGAGAGCTATTAAGTGACCAAAGAAAAGTTGATAAATTGGACTTTATCAAAATTAAAAACATAGGCTCTTTTAAAGACACTTAAATAAACTTAGACAAACCTAGACAGCATATTAAAAAGCAGAGACATTACTTTGCCAATAAAGGTCTGTCTAGTCAAGGCTATGGTTTGTCCAGTAGTCATGTATGGATATGAGAGTTGGACCATAAAGAAAGCTGAGCGCCGAAGAATTGATGCTTTTGAACTGTGGTGTTGGAGAAGACTCTTGAGAGTCCCTTGGACTGCAAGGAGATCAAACCAGTCAATTAAAGGACATCAGTCCTGAATATTCATTGGAAGGATTGATACTGAAGCTGAAGCTCCAATACTTTGGCACCTGATGTGAAGAACTCATTGGAAAAGACCCTTATGCTGGGAAAGATTGCAGGCAGGAGGAGAAGAGGTTGAGGTAATTGGATAGCATCACCGACTCAATGGCCATGAGTTTGAGCAAGCTCCAGGAGTTGGTGATGGACAGAGAAGCCGGGTGTGCTACAGCCCATGGGGTCACAAAGAGTCAGACATGACTGAGCAAATGAACTGAAAAAGATAAAAAGGCAAGCCACAAAGTGGGAGAAAATACTTGTAAAACATGTGTCTGACGGGTTTATGTCTAGAATATATAAAGATTTACAATTCAAAATTAAGACCAACAATCCAGTTTAAAAGACAGCCAAATATTTGAACAGATACTTTACCAAATAAAACATACAGATGGCAAATAAGCACATGAAGTGATTCTCAACATCATTAATCATTAGCGAAGTGCAAATAAAACTGCCATAAGACACTACGACACACCCATTAGAATGACTGAAATTTAAAAGACTGATTTCAGGAAATGTTAGTCGATTCTTGAGCAGCTGGCACTCTGGTTGGAATGTAAACTGATGCAACTTAATTTAGAAAACAGTCTGGCATTTTCTTAAGAAGTTAAAGCATATACCATGCTACCCTGTCATTCTATTTCTAGATATTTATCTGAGAGAAATGAAAACCTGTGTCCACATAAAATCTTGTACAGAAGTTTTCAGAGTAACTTTATTTGTGAAAGTTAAACTCTGAAAGCAATCCAAAAGTCCATCAATGGGTGAGTGCATAAGTAAATTGTGGTATATTCATAATAGAATACTACTCAACAATAATACTGGTTTATAACATTATTTAAGTTTCATGTGAACGACACTGTATTGCTACCTCTGTAAACCCTACAGCATGCTCACCACCAAAAGTTTACTTCCCATCTATCACCATAGAGTTGATCTCCCTTACCCAATTCACCCCTCCCCCTGCCTCTCCCCCTCTGATAACCACCACTCTGTTATCTGTGTGTACATGTTTGTTTTTGTTTGGTTTGATCATTTTTTTGTTTGTTTTTGATTGTTCACTGTTAATATTCCACATACGAGTGAAATCATATAGTATTTATCTTTCTCTGTCTGACATTTCATTTAGCATAATACCCTCGAGGTTCATCCATGTTGTCAAAAGATACTGGCTGAGTAGTATTCTTGAGAGTCCCTTGAACAGTAGGGAGATCCAAGCAGTCAACCCTAAGGGAAATCAACCCTGAATACTCCCTGCAAGGACTGATGCTGAAGCTGAAGCTCAAATACTTTGGCCACCTGATGTGAAGAGCTGACTCATTGGAAAAGACCCTGATGCTGGGAAAAATTGAGGGCAGAAGGAGAAGGGGAGGATAAGATGGTTGGATGGCATCACAGACTCAATGGACATGAGTTTGAGCAATCTCCGGGAGATAGTGAAGGACAGAGGAGCTTGGCAGGCTGCAGTTCATGGGGTTGCAGAGTCGGACACGACTGAGCGACTGAACAACAAAAACAACAGCAAAGGAATGAGCTAAGATACATGCTATGACAAGGATAAATATCTAAATAATTACTCTGAGGGAAATAAGCCTGACAGAAAATTGAATACTTATAAGGTTCCATTTATAAACATTTTAGAAAACGCAAATTAGTCTCTAAGGGCAAGAAACAATGAGAGGAGATGAATTATAAAGGGTCATAAGGAAACTTTGGGGAGATGATGGAAATGTTCATTATCTTGAACGTGGTGATGACATCAGAGTCATGTCCAAATTCCCCAAGGTTTATACTTTCAATATGTGCAGTTTGCTGTATCCCAATTATACTTCTGTGAAGCTGATGAACTTCTGTTAAGGTTGTGCGGAGAAGTTTAGGCATAATCTAGCAGATAATACATATTTACTGTGGGTTCTTATGGAAAAATTTATTCAGAAACATAATCTTTATGGCTATATGCACAATGGATTGAGTGAGAAGGGATTCCATTAGAAAATCCCACAGAATTTCCAGTAAACTATCCTCTGTTCACCATCGGGCTATCCTGGGACTCAGAAAATATTCCAGTGTTTAACTGGGTCTTTGTTTAAGGGATCATCTATGAAGAGTTACTTTAAGGGGGAGACATCCAGGTGGAAACCTGGCCCTGTCTTCCAGAGAGAGAGGCCCCTGCACTCTAGGAACAGCACATCCAGGGGCAAAGAACCTATCCTCGTTCCCAAGGCACCCCCTGGTCCTGGGCACAGTTCTCTTAGGATATCGAGAATCTTGGTGCATCATTGCTGGGTAGTGGAACCAACCACGGAGGTGAGACCCATGGTGGGCTCTTCATTCATGAAGATTCCTTGAACTCTGAGATGTGCCAGAGGGCTATGGTGTCAACAAGTCTACTCGGGTTCAACCCGAGACCCTTGGTGGTTGGGGACATGGAGCCAGGGGCTGGGCACCATAGTTGCCTGGCTTACCGGTCACGTCTGCTCTTCCTCTGCATTCAGGTGGAACATCGCGCCTTGCTGTCGACACTGCAGCTGTTGTACACGGTGGGCTACTCTCTCTCCATCGTCTCGCTCTTCCTGGCTCTCACCCTCCTCTTATTTCTTCGGTGAGTGGAGATGCTGCCTGCACGTGCTCACTGGCTCCCTCCCTTGAGAAGGCAGGAGACCAGGCTGGGTGATTTCATGGCTTGTCAGAACTGGAGGAGATCTGAGACAGTCTCCAGTCCATCCATCCCATTTTTGTAGGCAAAGGGAAGGGATCTGGGAGGTCCAGGGAGAGCTACTGAGCCACGCTGAGTTGCAAAGCACAGCTAGGACTGGAATCTGGGACTCCCAACTCTGCCTTTGTCTCTTTGGATTAGATGAGCTCTGCCCATCCCTGCTCTAAACTCCTAGCCGTACATACCCATGACTGCCACAGCCCATTCTCACCATAGCTCCACTGGATGCGCTATTTTTACGGATGAGATTAAGAAACTTCCCCAAAGCATATTAGTGAGTGGGAGAACTGGGGTTTTAACCCAGGACCCTCGGACTCCAATTAGCCATTAACCATTTGAGGATGCTGGGCCCTGTTCTAAGCATGTTACATGCATTAAGTCATTTAAGTCTCTTTCTAATCAGAATTAAGATGAATTCTAATTCTTGGAGATTAGCCTTATTATCACCCCCATTTTATGAGTGAGTTAACTGAAACACAGGGAGATGAAGTGACTTTCCCATGGTCACATAGCTGGTGAGTGATGGAGCCAAGATCACAAGCAGGAGGTCCAGAGGCTGAGCGTTTTCATTCCTTTATCGTAGTGTTTTCCAGAATCCAAAACTGAAGTGCATTTTACTAAGTCAGGTTTTTAGAAGGCACCCAAGTGAGATTCTTATAGACTCCTTAGGGAACCCTTTAAGGCTGTCTCCTGGTCTTGGTCAATTCAAGAACCTAATGGAGTGTAACGTGGCAGAGTGAGTGTTCAACACAGATGCGGAGACCTAGATGGGGACCCTCGATGCTGGTTCCAGAGCCGCTCTCACCTTGGCTCTGCAAGGTCCAGGTCTGGCCCCACCTGCCCGCTCAATCCCATGATGTTCTTTAGCTCCTGGAGCAGAGAGCAGAGTCATGACCACCTGCCCCAATGGGAGAGCAATCATTGACTAAAGGGAGAGAATTCCGCAGCCTGTGCCCATTGCTGTCAGTGACTGCCTCCACTCACGTTGCTAAAGTCTCAGGACCAGGCCAGGAGAAGATAACTGCCCAGCCTCAGAAGAAGTAACTTGAGCAGAACCTGGGTCAACCACGTCTTCATTTTTGTCTCTGGCTCTGAGGAGAGCAAGACTCAGCCCCTGCCCAGTCTAGGGAGAAGAACGCATGAATCATGAAACAGAATGACCTGCTCAAATCTTTTTGGAAACTAAAAAAGTAATAATAGCTCTAGAGAGGCAGGATTGGACATGGGCCACACGGGGGCTTAGGCGGGGCTCTGAGAACACAGTGATGGGAAAGGGCCCTTTTGTCTAGAGAGACCAAGGATGCAGTTTTATGTTGGCTGGCACTGGAGGCTCCAGGTGGGTGAGGGAGGTCATGAGAGTTGACATTTTCTGGGTACTTCCTATGTGCCAGGTGCTGTGTGAGCACTTTTCACCCATTAACTGGTTGAATCCTCATGTAGCCTCTGCAGCGAGTGCTCATGTTCTTAGAGGGCGTAGAGTCTTGGAGAGCCATATATGGACCTCAGAGTTTCTGAATCTAAATCTCACCTCTGCCACTTACTGCTCTGGGACTCTGGATTTAAACTTTCTGCCTCAATTCCCCCATTTATAATGTCAGAATAGTGATCCTACCTCTTCCTCCAGTGGTTGTAAGGAGTAAGGATGCCCTTAAGTACATCCACATGCAAATAGCTTGGAGCGTAGCCTGGCATGTTATAAAATGGTACCTGTTATTCTCCCCATCTTACAGATGAGAAAAGTGGGGCAGAGAGAGGTAAGATCCTTTATGCCATCCATCCAGCTCTGCAGCCTACACTCTGAACCTGTGCCCTTCGGTGGCACATACACAGGTTTCAGGCACACGCCTGTTGTTCTGAGCCATTCTTTTCTGAGGGAAGACCCTTGATTTTCTCCCTGCCCAGAAAACTCCACTGCACACGTAACTACATCCACATGAACTTGTTTGCCTCTTTCATCCTGAGAGCCCTGGCTGTGCTGGTGAAAGACGTCATCATCTACAAATCTTACTCCAAGAAGCCCAACAGTGAGGAAGCATGGCTGTCCTATGTGCCGGAGGTATGTGCTTCCTCATCCCTGGCCTCTACCTGGTGGATCAGTCCTGGGAATCAGAGAGCAGGAAGGTGAGGCTGGGGAGTGGATGAGAGAGAGACAGGGGTGTCAGTCTTTCTGGTAAGAGATACATCACCTGTTTTTTTTTTTTTTAAGCCAATGTCCCGGGAATGGGTCGCAAAGAGTCTGACATGACTGAGCGACTAAGCAGAGCAGAGAGTGCATATAACAAGAACACTGAACATGGTGTATGTAGACTGTGCTGTAGTCTATTAAGTGTGCAATAGCACCGTGTCTAAAAAAACTATTGTGTCTGAGAAAGAGGGGAGGCCCTTCTCCCCTCCACTGTGGTCCAGATGCTGAGGAACCTGGACTTACCCCCAGGTGCTCTGTCCTTTCCAGATTTCTGCCTCCTGCCGCTCAGCCCAGGTCCTCTTGCACTACTTTGTGGGCGCCAATTACTCGTGGCTGCTCGTCGAAGGCCTTTACCTTCACACGCTGCTGGAGCCCATAATGTTTTCAGAAATGCGGCTGTGGCCCAGATACCTGCTGGTGGGTTGGGGTGAGTGACCTGAACTGGGGATCTGTCTGAACATGGGAGCCCAGTAGAGCTTTTGGTTGGAGTTGGAGGGAGGTTTCTGGGATAGATAATTCCTCAATGACAAGAGACTCTGAAGAGAGGGGTAGTGTGTGTGTGTGTGTGTGTGTGTGTGCATGCGCAGGTGTGTGTACATGTGTGCATGCACCTGCATGTACATTTATGTAGATATAAGTGCTGTAGACCCAATACACACATTCAAAAATTGGGAAGGTTTTTGAAAGAATCAGATGACATTCCTCCTAACCTGTCCCCAACTATATTATCTACTAGGGCTGCCATAACAAATGCCATAGACTGTGTGGCTTAAAACTCAGATGTTTATTTCTCAAGGTTCTGGAGACTGAGAAGTGTGAGATTGTGGCACCAGGATGGTTGAGTTCCGATGAAGTTCCTCTTCTTGGCTTGTAGACAGCTGCCTTCTTGCTGTAGCCTCATATCTTTGTAGAGAGAGAGAGAGAAAGCAAGCTCTCTGGTCTCTTCTGATAAGGACAGTAATCCCATCATGATGACCAGCCCCTACACACATGCCATCTAAACCTAATTACCTCCAAAGTTACCTTCCTCAAATGCCATCACACTGGGGGTTAAGGATTCAATGTATGAATTTGGGGGACACAAACATTCAGTCCAGGGGCCAACCAAGTCTCCAGGATGAGATCTGGAGGCACTGCTGCCATAGATTCTTGGGGAAGTTGAGGCTTCAGTATTCAGAGGGATTAACTATGGCCTGGGATTCAGGAGGCTTGATTAATGTCTTTGGATTGACTCTAAGATACTTTGTGACAGGTGGCAATTTTGTTCTCCTCTCTACCTCCTGGTTTCCCAAAAAATGGATGGCTCTGTGCCATCTATAGGTCTCTCCAGCTCTCACAGTCTACAATTCTATGATGTTTTGGTTTTTATAGTTTTAACCAGGTGTGCTTGGCCCATCAGGGTGGGATGGGTAGTAGGCAAGTTTGGCCAACCAGCCCTTGACTCCATTTCCGTGTTTTCTCCCAGCCTTCCCGGTGCTCTTCGTTGTGCCCTGGGGCATCGCCCGTGCTCAGCTGGAGAATACAGGGTAAGTAACTCACCTCTTTTTACACTTCCATGAGCTAGTTATTCCGAGATGTGCTGTGCTATGCTGTGCTGTGTGCTCAGTCGTGTCCGCCTCTTTGCAACCCCATGGACTGTAGCCCACCAGTTTCCTCTGTTCATGGTATTTCACAGTCAAGAAGACTGGAGCGGGTTGCCATTTCCTTCTCCAGTGGATCTTCCCGACCCAGCAATCGAACCCACATCTCCTGCATTAGCAGGCAGGTTCTTTACCACTCATCCACCTAGGAAGCCTCATTCCAAGATAGGCCCCAATATAAGGAAATACATCATTTTCCCAAAGAGAATATCCACTCCCTTCCATTTTGGGCATCTAGAGTATACTTAAGAATATAGATAAAAGAATCAAAGACTTCTAGTAATTCATCTGTTACTCCTTAATCTATGGACTGCAGAATGGACGTTATACTGTAGGCATGAAAACAATGTTAATCCCATTGTACATCTTCATTGGAGCTCTTGGGTGAAGACTGAAAAAATGGCATGTGTAAAGATAGGAACATAAGAACAAGAAAACTGTGTCCCTGATTCTTATGTCTCAAATGAGATCGAAGAGAGAAGACACACAATAAGAAATTCAGAAGTTAAAAACAAAACAGGGACTTCCCTGGTGGTTCAGTAGTTAAGAATCAACCTTGCAATGCAGGGTATCCAGGCTTTATCCCTGGTCTGGGAACTAAGATCATATATTCTCATATACTGCTCTTGTGTGACCAGGTGGATTGTTAATGAGCAGTAATATTTTTGAAAGGAATTTTTTTTTCTGAGTAGTTTTCAACAGTGAGTTTAAAATTTTCAGTAACCCACATTGTAAATGGCTGTGCTGTCATCCATGCTTTGTTGTTCCATGTATAGATCACAGGCAGGGTATATCTAGTACAAGTTAGGATTTTTGGAATGTAAATGAGCACTGGTTTCAACTTAAAGTCACCAGTTGCATTAACCCCTAACTAGAGAGTCAGCCTGTCTCTTGAAGCTTTGAAACCAGGCATTGACTTCTCCTCTCTAGCTATTAAAGTCCTGGATGGACTCTTCTTCTAATAGAAGATTGCTTAGTCTACCTTGAAAATCTGTTGTTCAGTGTAGCCACCTTCGTTAGTGGTCTTAGCTAGATCTTCCAGATAACTCACAGTAGCTTCTGCACCTAGCACTTGCTGCTTCCCCTTGCACTTTCATGTCACAGAGATGGCTTTTTTCCTAAAGCTCATTAACCCATGTCAGCTAGTTTCACACTGTTTTTTCCTGCAACTTCCTCAGCTCTCTCAGCCTTCATAGAATTGAAGAGAGTTAGGACCTTGCTGTGGATCAGGCTTCAGCTTAAGGGAATGTTGTGGCTGGTTTGATCTTCTCTCCAGACTCCAACTGTCTCCATGTCAGCCAGGAAGCTGTTTTGCTTTCTTATCATTTGCGTGTTCTAATTTGCGTGTTCTAATTTGCTTCAAGAACCTTTCCTTTGAGTTCACGGCTTCGCTAACTGTTTGGGACAAGAACCCTAACTTTCAGCCAGTCTCAGGTTCTGACATGCCTTCCTCACTAACCTTAATTGTTTCTCACATTTGACTTCAAGTGAGTGATATGTCTCTCTCTTTCACTTGAACACGTAGAGGCCTTTGTAGGATACCTAATTGGACTAATTTCACTATTTCTGTGTCTTGGGGAATAGGAAGGCCTGAGGAGAGGGAGAGAGATGGGGGAATGGGCAGTTGGTGGAGCAGTCAGAACACACACATTTATAAAGTTTGATGTTTTATATGGGCACAGTTCACAGCACCCCAAAACAATGACCATAGTGACATCCAAGACCACTGATCACAGATCACCATAACAAGCATAACAACAATGAAAAAGTTTGAAACATTGTGAGAATTAACAAAATGTGACGCAGAGACATGTGTGAAGTGAGCAAATGCTGTTGGAAAAAGTGGTGCCGATAGACTTGCCCGATGTGGGCTTGTCATAAACCTTCGATTCGTGAAAAATGCAGTATCTGCAAAGCACAACAAAGTGAAGCACAGGAAAATGATGTGTGCTCATATAATGAAGAGTTTATGTTTGTATGAACATGGAAAAATATGTAAAAGGATACACTGCAAGCTGTTAGCATGAAGACCACTTTCCTGGTTTACAAAAAAAAAAAGTCGATAGTATCAACCTAATAGGAAAGGATTTGAGTCCTCCCTCCCCACACCAAGTAAGACTTTGGCATAAACATCCTTCTTCCAGGGAGCTCGGGGTCTTTACTGTTCTGACTATAAGTCATCTTCTACTGCTCACTCTTTGCCTTAGGTGCTGGGGAACCAACAAGAATAAGAATATCTGGTGGATCATCCGAGGACCCATGCTGCTTTGCGTAATGGTGAGGACCACCCCACCCACCCTTTTCCCTCTCTGAGCTCAGCAGCTATGGAGGACCCCACCCCCTTCCCTGCCTCCCATCAAATTCTCTGGCTCAGAAAGAACCTGCGCCAGATCCCTTGAGACGAAGATGCTGAACCGTGGATTGGATCTGTTGAACGAGAAGAAACAAGTAAGAAACTCCTCTTGGGTGTTGTGTCGTGGCAGAAGTAAGTGTGCCATATAATCCGCTCTCCCACAAGAAAGAAACTTCTTGTTCTGGTTCAGGACCTAAATCCAGGCTCACCCTCTAAGCTTCCTTCTCTCTGGGATTTCAGACTATGTAAAGAAACCCATAGTCAGCTCGGTGACCCCCTATCAACCGTCTTCGATGTGGACAAACGCTGGGGCTTCAGTCATGGACAAGTCCAGGGACAGCAAAGCTAGGGGCTTGGATTTCAACACCATTAGCAGGAGAGAGGGGAGACTAAGGAAGCTTCTTTTAGAGGGAAAAAAAACCACAATCAATCACTATTAACCCAAAGCTGTGCTGAGGGTTAGAGTCAGTTGGTAACGCTACTCTGAGACCTTGCAGAGGAAGGGCCTTTATTCCTTTAAAAAATATATATTTACTTATTATTTTTGGCTGCACTTCATTGCTGAGCACGGGCTTTCTCTAGTTGCAGTGAGTGGGGCTACTCTTTGTTTGTGGTGCGTGGGCTTCTGATTGCGGTGGCTCTTCTTGGCTCAGGATCTAGGTGCTTGGGCTTCAGTGGTTGCAGCACATGGATTGTTTTCCTTTGCTGTATCCCATCTTCTCCTTCTCATGATGAGAGCAGGTCAGATCATAGGTTTTTACTGAATCCTTCCTTGTTGTAAAAATGAACGAGTGAGCAGATAAGAAAGAAAAATCCCCCTCCAGTCGTCCTTCACCTTTGATGTGCCCTTCCTTCAGCAGGGCTCTTAGGAATGGAGTGTTTTAACCCAAAGGAGTAGTTCTAATGTAGGCATTTTAGTCCATGTAGCAGGAGTAGAGGGGGCTGTGGGGGCTGATGGGGTGGCAGATGAGTTTTGGGTTACATGACGTCGAACTCTGAGCCCCCACCTTGCTGCAACCACCCCTGCCAACCTGTAGACCCAGATCTGAGCATGGCAGCTGGGTGGTGCCAAAGAAACGTCACCAAGAACAGTACATCTGACTGTATGCATTCTGTGAGAGGCTTTATTTTCCTGGGCTCCAAAAATCACTGCAGATGGTGACTGCAGCCATGAAATTAAAAGACAGTTGCTTCTTGAAAGAAAAGCTATGACCAACCCAGATAGCATATTAAAAAGCAGTGACATCATTTTACTGACAAAGGTCCATCTAGTCAACGCTATGATTTTTCCAGTAGTCATGTATGGATATGAGAGTTGGACCATAAAGAAGTCTGAGCACTGAAGAATTGATGCTTTTGAACTGTGGTTTTGGAGAAGACTCTTGAGAGTCCCCTGGACAGCGAGGAGATCAAACCAGCCAATCCTAAAGGAAATCAGTCCTGAATATTCATTGGAAGGATTGATGCTGAAGCCGAAACTCCAATACTTTGGCCACCTGATGCGAAGAGCTGACTCTTTGAAAAGATCCTGATGCTGGGAAAGATTGAGGGCAGGAGGAGATGGGGACGACAGAGGATGAGATGGTTGGATGACATTACTGACTCGATGGACATGAGTTTGAGTAAACTCCGGGAGTTGGTGATGGACAGGGAAGCCTGGCGTACTGCAGTCCATGGGGTCGCAAAGAGTCGGACATGACTAAGCAACTGAACTGAACTGAATTGGATGCATCTGTATCGTCTAGGGCTGGAAAAAGAGCCTTATATGTTTGGGATCCTAAGTGTCCCATGTCTGGTCACAGAATCCAACAGGAGTTGGCTTGGTTCTTCAAAAATGTCCCCCTTCAGGACCATGGTGGCAGAGTGGATAAGAATCCGCCCACCAATGCAGGGGACACAGGTTCGATCCCTGATTTGGGAAGAGTCCACATGCCACGGAGCAACTAAGCCCGTGTGCCATAACTATGGAAGCCCGCACTCTAGAGCCGGGACCCACAGCCACTGAGCCCACGTGCCCTAGAGGCTGTGCTCTGAGAGAAGCCACTGCAATGAGAAGCCTGTGCACCATGACAGAAAGTAGCCCCCACTCACTGTGACTTGGGAAAGCCCGCACACAGCAACGGAGACCCAGTGCAGCCAAAAAAAACACACTTGTTAAAAAAAAAAATGTCCTCCTTCAGCCTCTTTCCAGCTGGTGTACAGATGACAAACCACCCCATCCCACTGCGACTGCTGAGCCCTGAGTTCTGGGGCACTTGGACGGATGGAGGTTCTGTGCTCCACCAGGCTGGTGTTTCATTCCGTGTCAGTGGTCGATGCCCATTTTCTCTTGTCTGGTCTCTGGAAGACACAAAGAACAATGAATCAACACGCTCATCACAAACCTTCATTTCCTAAGAGACAGTCCTGGTTGAAATTAATTCTCTGAAATTTGTGCCTTTCCCTGTTAGGCTTACTTTGTAAGAAAAATGCCCGAGTTCAACAAGCCACTAAGCCAAGGACACAACGTTTTCTCTTTGTGATGAAAAACAGATATCCCATTAAAGGGGATAAATTACTTGGTTACACATAGTTTGCCTTTAAGTGTTCTGTTACTAAATATTCCTTGGCTGGGAATTTCCCTTCTCCCTGTTGGCTTGCAGATTGGATACATAGCCTCTTGCCTGAAACCCTGTCCTCTTAGCTTTGAGGATCGATTTTCCTGAGGCCAATAAGACACGTAATAACAGGTACATGTTAGATTCTTCAGCTTGTGTTTCAATCTGTGGTTTGAGACAAGGACATCAGTATTGTGTTGGCTCAATGTCTGTAGAGACTTTATTCCATTAACTGTAACCCGACCACAGTCTCTATGGGCTCTTTGTCCACTGCATAGAGGCATTTTAAAGTCTTTTCTGTTTTACTTATTTTTATTTTAAAAAATTTTTGGCAATGCCTTGTGGCATGTGGGGGTATTAGTTCCCTGACCAGGGTTCGAACCTGTGTCCCATGCATTGCAAGGTGGATTCTTAACCACTGGACCACCAGGGAAGTCCCTCAATAATTTTAATTAAAAATAATAATGTAAATGTCTATCTGCCTTTCTCAAATGGCTATTGTGGTAGGTCTCCCAGAACCAGAAGGATAAGTGACTCTTTAGAATCCTCTCCAGGCTCTCAGTTGAGATGGCCTTTGGGAGAGAGGTGATTACCCTGACCATTTACTACCTGACTGGCTGACTGCCAACCTGCCCCTGATTTCCATGGACAAGCATCTGATGGCTGGGTCCAGGGTGACCTTGATATTCATAGCCACATAGAGTCAATCACTTATTTATATCTGCTTTTTTTTTTCAAGGTCAATTTCTTCATTTTCCTGAAAATTCTCAAGCTTCTCATTTCTAAGCTCAAAGCTCATCAAATGTGCTTCAGAGATTATAAATACAGGTGAGTGGCCTGAGGTTAGTACCCAATAGTCTAAGTTTATTTTGACCCCTTCTGGCTATTCTGGCTAATGTCCCAGGAAGGGGGGAAATGGCATTTGTGTATTTCTTTCCTGAGACGAGGGTGTCTGCAAGAGCCCCTTGGAAAAAAGTGTCAGGGTGTCATGTAAGGCTTTTGCTAAAGATCAAGGACCTTCTGGTCCCATGAAAATGAAGTCAGTGGTGAGTAATCAAGGGCACACACATTCCCCAGAAGGAAACTGTGAAAAATGCCTAAGAATAAGTGGTTTACAGGGATAGGAAAGAATCACATGAAGAGGAGTTGGACAGTTGCCTTATTTAAGGTAACAGAATAAAAGACATAGTGTAACTCAAAAGCCCCTGGAGAAGGATATGGCAACCCACCCTAGTATCTGTACCTGGAGAATCCCATGGACAGAGGAGCCTGGCGGGCTATAGTCCATGGGGTCACAAAAGAGTCGGTCATGACATAGCAGCTGAACAATAACAACTCAGAAGAGAGTATTTGGGTATTTTTAAGACCTCGAGTAATATGACCACAAACTTTTGGAGCCCAGAGAAGTACATTTTTAACACAGTCATGCTTTCTCTGGGACTTACTTTTGCTGCATCCCTCGTTCTGCTTCCATGGTGACCGCGGTCCCATCTCACAGTGTCAGATCATGGGTGTTTACTTACCTCTGCGTTGTTGTCAATCAAATGCTGAATGAATGTGAGACAAAGGTCCCCCTCCCCTCCTCTTTTCCCAGTTTTTCTACTTTCTATAGCATGTATATGCTTCTTGGGGATGCAGTGTTTTAACCCAAAGTTTTGCTCTAAACTTAGAGATTTTAGTCCACGTGGCAGACCGGGGGCAGAGGTGTGCCTGAGAGTAGCTATATACCTCGGCTTCTCCCTCTCTAAGGCCAGAAGCCACGCTGAGCCAGGGATGCTGGGAAGGTAGTTTTTAATTTTTCCAACAGACATTCAATGAGGGTCTATGATGTGCTGTCACTGTCCTTCAAATAAAAGGAAAATAGGATGGGGACCCCATCTGTGAGGAGCACACATTCCAACTCGCCAAGGGTGGAGATGTGGGTGTAGAATGAATCAGGAGGGCCAGTGCTGGCCTTCACCCTGGACTGACCTTGGGGAAGTCTCTTGGCCTCCCCAGGAGGCCGGGACAGTCACCCCAGACCCATCCTCAACTTGTGATGAGGGTTAAAGAAGGTCCTAATTAGATGCAATGAATAGTATTTGCCTGGGGTTTCCAGACCCCAAATCCCATCAGCCTAACCCCCTACCCTTGGGAGTTCCAGAAGCATAAACACATACAGTTCAGGACCAGGCAAATATATACAGTTGTTGGCTCAGATATTATGCAAACCCCCATCGCCCAGGGGGTACTTGGATTGGCCTGGACCACACAGAGCAATGTGTCTTTCTGGGCACCTCTGGCCAAGCCTCCAAGTGGCTGACAGACTCTCTGGCCCTTTTCCCAAGGCTAAGCCTCTCACCCCTCTCTGAGGGTGGAGGTCCAAGGCCAAGAGCAGGGCTTCTCCCCCCTACCCTGCCTGGGTCCATTCACTGGGCAATCCTCTCACTAACCAGGCACTGGGGAAACCCAGTCACCGTGAAAACCTATCAGAGGACAGCACTCCCAAGAGGCAGAAACAGAGGTAGACAAATGTCAAGGCACCACCTTCCACACAGACAGAGTGCCTAAACCCTGACAAAGCCCACCATGGGCCATCCCTGAGCTGCAGACCCTCAGTGGCCCCTATGATAGCTTTCCATCCTGGCTATGTTAAGCATCACCAGATAGCCAGCCCCAAAGCCCTGACTCATGAGCCCCTCCACTGGGTATTTGATTCAGTATTGAGGGATGGAGCCCCACTACATGGACTTCTTTTGGGTGTGGGGGGGTTGTTTTGCTGGGTCTTTGTTGTGGTGTACGGGCTTTTTCTAGTTGGGGGCTTCTTGCATGGGGGCCTTCTCTTGTGGTGAGCACAGGTTCTAGATCGCAACCACTGGACCACTAGGGTTCCCCACCCATGGACTTCTTGCAGGAGAGTTCCTAGAAAATTCTGATACACAGTCAGACCATGGGACCAGATGCATGGAATTTTCTGGTTGGACCACGGCAAGTATGTTTCTAAGCAGCCTGACATCCTCTTTTCCAGGCTCTTCTCTAGAGTTATCCAAGACAATGTCTCTCAAACTTCTCTTTTCTTTTTTAAAAAAATATTTACTTATTTTTATCTATTTGCGTTGGGTCTTAGTTGTGGCACACGAATCTTGGTTACATCATATGGGATCTTCCATTGCAGCATGAGGACTCTCTAGTTGTGTCTTGTGGGCTCTAGAGCATGCGGGCTCCATAGTTGGGGTGCTTGAGCTTAGTTGCCCTGCGACATGTGGAGTCTTAGTTCCCTAACCAGGGATTGAACCCACAGCCCCTGCATGGCAAGGCAGATTCTTAACCACTGGACTACCAGGGGAGTCCCCAGGGATCTGTCTCTTAGGCCACCTTATTTTACCACCTGGTCCAGGGAATTGTACCTTTGCCCATCTTTCTGTCTGAGCAGTGCTGACTCCCTCATTTGTAAGTTCTGGGAGGGCTGCTTCCTATCACCCCAAGGGATCATGAGCACACTCAGCTCATACTGCCCTCCCCCTTGTTGGAAGGTCCTCCTCTTCCACATCCCCCTCTATTGGGGCCCCTGCAAGGATGATGAGAAAGGGGTGATGAAACCAATGCATTTTGTCCAAACTCTGGTAGGAACAGTCCGGCCTCCAACTCTCCCAGGTTTTCAAGAACTTTCAGAATGTAGTTCCTAAACTTTGGCCCCCCTCCAGGAGTACATTTTAGGAAAGTTTAAATTAGACACACTTGAGACTCACCAAAGAGGCAAGTTGCTAGGACTCCAGAACTTTCTGTAATCCTATCCCTCATTCCCTGGCTTCCACCATTCAAGCAGGAAACTGTAACCAGCCCAGCTGTAGGGTCTGGCAAGGGACAACTGAGGCAGACCCAAAGAGAGAGCAGTGTCCCTGGATTGTGGACAGACTCCAGCAGACCCTCAGCCTGGAGGGAGTTCTCTGTTCCTTGTGGTTCCCAGCACAGAGGTGACACACTCCTCCTAGAAAAATGATCTTAACTTTCTGTGTGATGCATGGGGCAGGACTCTTAATGAACTTATAAAGGAGAATCATGTCTTTTTAAAGTTTATTTTTATTTGATTTTTTAAAGCGCATCTCTTTAAAAAATATATTCATCTGTCTTTGGTTGGGATGGGTCTTCGTTGCTGTGCCTGCAGATTTCCTCTAGTTGTGGAGAGCGAGGGTTACCCTCTAGTTACGGTACATGGGCTTCTCATTGCAGTGGCTTCTCTTGTTGTGGAGCATGGGCTCCAGTAGTTGCTCCAGAGTTCAGGCTCAAAAATTGTGGTGCCCTTAGTTGCATGTGGCATCTTCCTGGACCGGCGATCAAACTGGTGTCCCTTGCATTGCAAGGCAAATTCTTAACCACAGGAACACCAGGGAAGCTCAGAACCATTTCTTAGTGAACTGATAAAGGACTTTCAGAAAAATGTCACAAATGGAAGAAAAATTGATCCAAGTCACTGAGATTGTGAGCAAGCTGAGGGAGAGATGGCTTCTTTAAAAATAGTGACAACTAAATGTTGTTGATCATGCATCACATATCAGGTATGGTTTAGTCTGAGGGTTGGCCCCACGTTATTTAGTCCTTAAAATGGCAATGTTAGGAATTATTATTATTAATAATATTTTTATTATTATTTTAACATTTCATATGATATTAGTAGTAGTATAAGCCTCACTTTTACAGGTAGAGAGGTTAAATAATTTGCCCAGGGCCACAGAGCTAGTAATCGTCGGTGCTGGGATTCAAACCCCAGCCTCAGGTACTGTCTTTGAGTCCCACTACCTTTGACCCCAGCTCTTCCTCCTCCTCTCTGTACTTATTCACATGTCCAGAACAGATGCCCAATAAACATTTGCTGAAGAGCTGCTGCTGCTGCTGCTGCTAAATTGCTTCAGTCGTGTCTGACTCTGTGCGACCCCGTAGATGACAGCCCATCAGACTCCTCTGTCCCTGGGATTCTCCAGGCAAGAATACTGGAGTGGGTTGCCATTTCCTTCTCCAATGCATGCATGCATGCTAAGTCGCTTCAGTCGTGTCTGACTCTGTGTGACTCCATGGACTGCAGCCCACCAAGCTCCTCCGTCCACAGGATTCTCCAGGCAAGAATACTGGAGTGGGTTGCCATTTCCTTCTCCAATGCATGCATGCATGCTAAGTCGCTTCAGTCGTGTCTGACTCTGTGTGACTCCATGGACTGCAGCCCACCAAGCTCCTCCGTCCACAGGATTCTCCAGGCAAGAATACTGGAGTGGGTGCCATTTCCTTCTCCAGCTGAAGAGCTAACTGACTGCAATAAACTAAACTGTTAAAATAACAAATGACTGTAGATGAAAGAGGGACATAAACACAGTTCATAAGAGGCGCTGCTATAGGTATTTACGGATTTTCATCCAAACAGAGACGTAAATAGTCTTTTGTCCAAAGAGAACTCAGAATCATGAGGAATGGGAAATTCCTTTGGAATATGCACAGAGAGACAGCAGTTACTAAAGTGACCCAAAAAGTCATTAGAAGATGATCATTCCTTAACAATTCTTCCATGCTAAGTGTGGGGACCTTGGATTGGATTCTGGAATGTGAAAAGAACATCATTGGAAAAGCTGGTGAAATCTGGGTAAAGTCTGGAGGATAGTTACTGGCCACGTGCTAACACTGGTTTCTTAGTGCTGCCAAAGATCCCATGGGTCTGTAAGATTTTAACATTAGGGGAAGTGAAGGGTATGTGGGAATTCTCTGTGCAATCTTTGCTACTTTTCTGTAGATCTAAAAGTATTTCAAGATGAACAGTTTATTTAAAAAACATAATGTCATAACATGGCCCTGAGAATAAATTGATGATAAGACATGCATGAAAGTATGTGTTATTAAAATCCAAAATAGGGACTGCCATGGTAGCCCAGTGACTAAGACTCTGAGCTCCTCATGCAGGGAAGTGTGGGTTCGATCCCTGGTCTGGGAGCTAGATCCCATGTGCCACAACTAAGACTCAATACAGCTAAATAAATATTTTTTAAAATGACCCATAAATAAATAAATACATATTTTAATATTTTTATAAATAAATAAATATTTTTTAAATAAATCAGAGCAAGGGTCAGAGACTCACATGCTTGCAAGGACCAAACAATCTGTTTGGGTTGGACAAACTGTGTTCCCTCTAAAGGCTGTAGATGACGATTGGCAACAAGGAATTGGGACCCAGCCTGGCCGGATCTCCCCAATTTTCAAAAGAAGCTGAACGTCTGGACCTCTTTGCTTGAAATCTCATTATTTAATGGTGGCTCCAATAGCAAAGATCACTACCTAGCATAAGCAAAAGCTGTCAGCAGGTCAAATATAACCCATGGATGCCAATTTGCCACCTCTGAGCTAGAGGGATTTAAAACCCTCCTGGAAATTAGAGAAACAAAAAAGCAAAACCCGAAACTCTTGACATAGTCTCTGCTTGGGAACACCGTAATGTGGCTCAGCTAAGTGAGTGTGCACAGGTGGGTGTGGGAGTGCTAGTAGGCGTGAGCTCGGCCCAGGAGGACCACGTAACCGGTGGCTGCATCTCAGATTCTCCACTCCTCAGCCCCTGTGCTTGGTCCTAGGGTTGGGACCCCTCCTTGGTGACTCCTGCTCAACTCTTATTGGCTGTAGGTCCTTTTAGGGTACAAAGGTGAGGGTTCTCATTTCATTGATAACATTCAAACACAAGATTCATAGTAGATGCTTTCTCTTGGATAAAATTAAACCTCCCTGAAGACACTGCGCATGGGGGCTGCTGACCCTCTCTGTTCCCACATCTTTTTTTTTTTTTGACTTCAAGATGCAGCATGTGGAATCTTAGTTCCCTGACCAAGGATTTAACCCTCACCCTCTGCAGCGGAAGTGCAGAGTCTTAACCACTGGACTACCAGGGAAGTCCCTCCACATCTTTAACTCCATTGGGGTTTTTATTCAGTGAGGAGAAAGGAAGCTTCACCTAGTCTGGCCCTTTAAGATAAGTGACTTGGGTAAAAAAAAAAAATCATTACATTTAAGCTCTTTTTTCCCCCGAATGTGTATCAGACAGTAGTTTGTTTATGCCCCAAATGTGAGTCACCTTTGCTCATGTAGTTAGGTTGAAATTAAGAATCTGCTCAACAGTGAAGAGCAGTTGTTTCCAAATGTGGCTGCTTGATATTCCCATGGGGAGTCCTTTACAAATCCTCATTCCCTGGACCCAACCTCCAGACACAGGGCCCAGGAAGCTTTATTGAGAGCCAACCAATAAAATATATATATATATATATTTTTTTTCAAAGCTTTGTAGGAATTCTAATAGCCCATTTGGGAACCACCGGTTTGCAGTACGGAATGTCTGGGTCCCAGCTGTGCATTTGCACATGGGTGGTACAAAGGAATGTTTGTCTTGTTTGTGTAGAGTGTATACAACAGCGAGTGTCCACACGGTGCTTTTTACGAGAAGGATCAATTTCTCATTTCCTGCTGCTCTCACTGTTGGGTTGGGAGCAGCATGGGGACAACTGATGAAATCCTGCTTGTAGTGTGCAAGGCCTGAGTGTGAGGTCAGAAGCCCTGCTTCTGGGCTAGGGGGTACCAGTTAGTGGCTGTGTGACCCTGGGCAAGTCATTTTCTTTCCCTTCTCGGGCTCTATAAGGCATTGACATTGGAAGTCCTGAATAGAGAAAGAAGTAGAGGCACTCACTAGTCAGGTAATAGGAAACTTGTTGTGTAATGTCCCAGGGGGACAACCATGTATGCGTAAATCTATCCATCAAAGAAAATGCTAAGATCTGTAGGTATATCATAATCTGTATGGGGGAACCCATTCATTCATTCATCCATCTAATTCATGTTTTCTGAGCATCTTCCATGAGTCAGGTGTGGGGACGCATCTGTGAACAAGACCATACTGGCTCTTAGGGCATTCAATGTGTATGTACCCAAGGAGACAAACAGAAAAACCAACTATTTATCAATACCATTAGAGCTACACTATAGGGCTTCCCTGGTAGCTCAGCTGGTAAAGAATCCCCCTGCAGTGCAGGAGACCCCAGTTCAATTCCTGGGTTGAGAAATTTCCCCTGGAGAAGGGATAGGCTACTCACTCTAGTATTCTTGGGCTTCCCTGGTGGCTCAGATGGTAAAGAATCTGCCTACAATGTGAGAGACCTGGGTTCAATCCCTGGGTTGGGAAGACCCCCTGGAGGAGGGCATGGCAACCCCACTCCAGTATTCTTGCCTGGAGAATCCCTATGGACAGAGTAGCTTGCGGGCTGCCATCCATGGGGTTGCAAAGAGTCAGACACGACTAAACGACTAAGCACAACTGGTACACAGGAGAGCAAGAAATGTTGCCTGTTCCCAGGGTGGCTTTCATGACACCTGTTCGGTTGTTATTTGCAGATTGGCCAAGTCCACACTGGTCCTTATCCCTTTATTGGGTGTTCATGAGATTCTCTTCTCTTTCATCACTGATGATCAAGTTGAAGGATTTCCAAGACGTATACGAATCTTCATTCAATTGACTCTAAGCTCCTTCCATGTAAGTAGATGTCTGAACAAGGACTTCTTGCCTTTGTAGAAAGCCTAATGCCTTTGATCCAAACAGACTCAGAATTTTGAGAGCCTGCTGGTAGAAAAAGAGTTCAAGTAACAGCAGGATTGATCAGCAAGGACCTTTCAAATTAGGAGGGTGTGGAGAGGAAAATGTTGCTTTAATCCTGCCAGCATGACTTGTGACTACGAAAGGAAAAGTGGTTTGTTTCCTGCTCTGTAATAGTTGGTGTGACTCACAATCATTTTCTATGCGAGTGTCCGCATGGAGTCTTTTATTAAGTGCCTATTTCTGCTGGGTTCTCCTCAGAGCTTGTGCAAAATGAACAGTGAGTAGAGACCAGGAGGCTCTTGAACCTTGACAGTTGTGTGGGAGCTGAAAGTAGAAGCAAGAAGCCAGCTGTGGTTGAGGCACCTAGGCGTTTTGCTCTTCCATCACTTAAATTGTCATGCATCACTTAGTGGATTAAAATGACAGTCATCTTTATTATTTCTCATGATTCTTGAGGTCAGGAATCCAGGTAGGACATAGTAGGTCTGTCTCACCCCTCTTCCATGCAATTCATGGGCTGAGCTTTCTAGATGACTTCCCCACTCATCTAGAGCCTAAGCTTTGAAGTCTTGGATGGCTGAGGCTGGCTGAAGTGATTTTCTGTGCTGTGCTCAGTCAGGTCTGACCCTTTGCGATCCCATGGACTGTAGCCAACCAGGTTCCTCTGTCCATGGGATTCTCCAGGCAAGAATACTGGAGTGGATTGCCATTTCCTTCTCCAGGAGATCTTCCTGACCCAGGGATCAAACCCACGTCTCTTGCATCTCCTGCATTGGCAGGTGAATTCTCTGCCACCAGAAGTGGTTTTGTTTGGGTCAAAATAAATGTCATTGAATCCTCACATTCTCACTGTGAGGGAGTGATTATTCTGTCGTTTTATAGTTGAAAAATCTGTGGCTCAGAGGAACTTTCGCACAGGCTAACAAGTAGCAGAGATGAGATTTGCATTCAGAGATTAAGCCTTGCTTGTAACCATTATGCAGCAGGGCTTCTCGGGTGCTCTGTGAAGGTCAGAACCAAGTTTCCTATATCAGAGTCTTTTTTTCCACATTTATTTTTATTTATGTATTTGGCAGCACCTTGTCTAAGTTGAGGCATGCAGAATCTTTCAGTTGTGCCATGTGAACTCGAGTTGCTGCATGTGGGACCTAGTGCCCTAACCAGGGATTGAACCTGGATTCCCTGCATTGGGGGCATGGGGTCTTAGCCACTGGACCACCAGGGAATTCCCTATATTAGAGTCCTGAAGCCACTACCAGCAGACACTGTCAGGTGCTGAGATTCTGTGGGCACAGTGAAGAAAATGCACCTGACCACTGCACACTCACCAGAGGCCAGGGAGACAGAGCCTGAGGTATGGTTGGGTCACTGGCCAATGGCTCTTTTTTCCTTCTGTTAGAGCTGAATTGCATGTGGCTTTGAACAGAGACAGAGCACACACTGATCATTTTTTTCATTTTGAAACCATGTTTATTTCCATCTTTTGGGGGGGATTTCAAAGGCTATAGTTTAGTCATTTGGGTTTCTTATGTTGCTTGGTCTTAATCTTCTTTAAAAAGTAATCCCAAATGAGAAACAACAACAACAAAACAAAAGCCTACAGCTGTTCTGTCAGAAGTATTTGGTGCCCTTTTTTCCTCGGAGACTTGATCCATCAAGAGACCCCTCGATCGCGATCTCACATACCCAAAGCCAGCTGAAGATCAGACACTCATGTGGAGTCTTGTGGGACATATTTCTGAGAAAGAATCCTAGCCTATCAAACTTTCTGGCAACTGGAAGCATGTTTGGGTCACCCATTATTGTGTAACAGACTAGCCACGAAAGTCATAGCTTGAAGCAGTAACTATGTTATTATCCTGAATGATTCTGTGAGCTGGGCTGTCAGAGTGATCCTTTTGATACCTGTCATCTTTGAATGAGACTGCAAACTTCTGAAGCCTGGATTGGGCTGGAATATCCAAGATGGCTCACTCACACGCTGGACACTGCCATGGGCTGTCGCTGGGAGCTCTGCTGAGGATGTGGATTAGAGAGCCTCCATCCTCCTCCACGTGGCTTCTCCATGTATCTTGTGCACCTCAAAGCATGGCAGCTGGACTCCCAGAACATCCCCAGAGCAAGTGTTCTAAGAGGGAGGGTCAGAATTCCCAGAATGTCACTTCCTACCACATTGTGCTTGTAGGAGGAGTCACAAGGAGGACTCAAGGGGAGGGAAGATAAGGTCCACCTCTTGATGTTCAGAGTCACGTAAAAGGAGGGGAGAAAACCTTGGGGCGGTCTCTGGAGACCAGCTACTGCACTGATCACTTGGTCCTGCAGCCCTGCTCCCCCGGAGCACTGCCGAGGAGGGCGAGGAATCAGATGGGCTCTCCAGAGAGAGCCAGAAACACACTGAGAGCCTCATGCCGGGGCAGAGGCTGCCCTCCTTCTGAATACCCCTGTGCTCTTCCCTCCAGCCCATCAGGCAGAGGTGGGAGCTCAGGTGGGCAGGTGAGCAGATGCATAATCAGTGGGCTGTGTCTTAGTGGCTCCACCATAGGAATCAGCACTGGACCCAACAGTTTCCTCTCCTTACTGCTTTGGCATTCAGAAAACTAAGATCATGGCATCCAATCCCATCACTTCATGGCAAATAGATCGGGAAATAGTGGAAACAGTGGCTGACTTTATTTTTTTGGGTTCCAAAATCACTGCAGATGGTGATTGCAGCCATGAAATTAAAAGACGCTTACTCCTTGGAAGAAAAGTTATGACCAACCTAGACAGCATATTAAAAAGCAGAGACATTACTTTGCCAACAAAGGTCCGTCTAGTCAAGGCTATGGTTTTTCCAGTGGTCATGTATGGATGTGAGAGTTGGACTATAAAGAAAGCTGAGCGCCAAAGAATTGATGCTTTTGAACTGTGGTGTTGGAGAAGACTCTTGAGAGTCCCTTGGACTGCAAGAAGATCCAACCAGTCCATCCTAAAGGAGATCAGTCCTAGGTGTTCATTGGAAGGACTGATGTTGAAGCTGAAACTCCAATACTTTGGCCACCTGATGTGAAGAGCTGACTCATTGGAAAAGACCCTGATGCTGGGAAAGATTGAGGGCAGGAAGAGAAGGGGATGACAGAGGATGAGATGGTTGGATGGCATCACCAACTCAATGGACATGGGTTTGGGTGGACTCTGGGAGTTGGTGATGGACAGGGAGGCCTGGCATGCTGCGGTTCTTGGGGTCGCAAAGAGTCGGACACGAGAGTGACTGAACTGAACTGAACTGAACTGAACTGCTTTGGTTGGGGGGGGCCTTTGCCCTCCCAAGGTCTTATTGCTTAGAGGATTTCATCAGCCTCCCACTGCTCTCAAGGGATCTGTGGAGAGACTGCCACGTGGTGGTGACATATGGGGTGAGAGCCATCTGTTCATGGGGCCGAGTCCTTCACACCTGCTTCATCTAGAACAAGAATTAACCAGACTCCAGGATGTTCCTCCAACCGTGACTCAGGAACGCGAAAAAGTGAAAGACACGCTTGTGATGTGGAATCCTATTTTAGCCAACTGATTCATGAGAGTTCCAGCACCCTGTTCAAATATCCTAGACCCAGAGACAAATAACAAAGAGCAGCTCTGACCCTCCAAAGAAACCGAGTGTGTGAGAATGGTAAACTGTGCCCCCTTTAGGAGCCCTAGAGTAGAGCCATTCCATAGCCATGAAATAAAGGTGCCCAGGGGAAGGAAAATTCCCCTCCCCTGGGCAGAATCCAAACACGTAACTGGTGTCATGTCAGCCCGTGTGGCGATCTCTGGCTTCCATGAGAATGAGCATAAAAATCTACCCCCCACAGCAACATTTTATAATTCCTTTTCAATTCCAGCTCTGTTCCCAGCACCAAACCTCCCACCCTAGCAAGAGCAGATGAGAGAAATGTTATCAAGAGGGATGGAAGAGTCAGCCTACACCATGACCTTCACTCTCTGTTTGGAAATGTGTCCTTTCCTTGTGAGTCCTGGCATTTTATGAGGTTCTTCCCATAAACACTCAAGCCCTTGGGTCCTGCACGCATATTGAGCTCCAGTATATCAGACACACAGCCTGAGTCCCAGAGACCCTCACAACTCAGGGAAAGCCAGGACAGTATTGCTGAAACCCATCTCTCGATGATCTCCAGCCTCAGCTTTTCTCTATGTTGGCTTTATCCTCAGATGGGCTTACTCCATGTAGCTGGGAGAGATGCCCTTGAGTGTCTCCAGACTGACTTTGACTCTGAAGTTGGCCAATGCAGGGAATGGAAGAAGCCTTTGTTGGTGAAAAGAATTGTGATTGGCCCTACTAGGAGGGTCACATGACCACTTGAGCAGCTTATGGTGGTGATAGCTTTCATAGAACATGGCAACCGCATTATTGACAGCCCTGCCAGAAGCCCAGGGAGTGGGGGAGAGTCAGGAAAGGATGCAAGTCAGGCAAAAGACAAAAATAGCTTAATTGCCCCCATGAACAGTATGACAAGGCAAAAAGATAGGACACTGAAAGATGAACTCCCCAGGTCGGTAGGTGCCCAATATGCTACTGGAGATGAGTGGAGAAATAACTCCAGAAAGAATGATGAGGTGGAGCCAAAGCAAAAACAATACCAAGCGGTGGATGTGACTGGTGATAGAAGCAAAGTCCAATGCTGTAAAGAGCAATATTGCATAGAAACCTGGAATGTTAGGTCCATGAATCAACGCAAATTGGAAGTGGTCAAAAAGGAGATGGCAAGAGTGAACATCGACATTCTAGGAATCAGCAAACTAAGATGGACTGGAATGGGTGAATCTAACTCAGATGACCATTATATCTACTACCATGGGCAGGAATCCCTTAGAAGAAATGGAGTAGCCATCATAGTCAACAAAAGAGTCCGAAATGCAGTACTTGGATGCAATCTCAAAAACGACAGAATGATCTCTGTTCGTTTCCAAGGCAAACCATTCAATATCATGGTAATCCAAGTCTGTTCCCTGACCAGTAACATGGAAGAAGCTGAACTTGAACGGTTCTATGAAGACCTACAAGACCTTTTAGAACTAACACTCAAAAAAGATGTCCTTCTCATTATAGGGGACTGGAATGCAAAAGTAGGAAGTCAAGAAACACCTGGAGTAACAGGCAAATTTGGCCTTGGAGTACAGAATGAAGCAGAGCAAAGGCTAATAGAGTTCTGCCAAGAGAACGCACTGGTCATAGCAAACATCCTCTTCCAACAACACAAGAGAAGACTCTATACATGGACATCACCAGATGGTCAACACCGAAATCAGATTGATTGTATTCTTTGCAGCCAAAGATGGAGAAGCTCTATACAGTCAGCAAAAACAAGACCAGGAGCTGACTGTGGCTCAGATCATGAGCTCCTTATTGCCAAATTCAGACTTAAATTGAAGAAAGTGGAGAAAACCACTAGACCATTCAGGTATGATCTAAATGAAATCCCTTATGATTATACAGTGGAAGTGACAAGTAGATTTAAGGGACTGGATCTGATAGAGTGCCTGATGAACTATGGACAGAGGATCATGACATCGTACAGGAGACAGGGATCAAGACCATCCCCATAGAAAAGAAATGCAAAAAAGCAAAATGGCTGTCTGAAGAGGCCTTACAAATAGCTGGGAACAGAAGAGAAGCAAAAAGCAAAGGAGAAAAGGAAAGATATTCCCATCTGAATGCAGAGTTCCAAAGAATAGCAAGGAGAGATAAGAAAGCCTTCCTCAGTGATCAGTGCAAAGAAATAGAGGAAAACAACAGATTGGGAAAGACGAGAGATCTCTTCAAGAAAATTAGAGATACCAAGGGAACATTTCATGCAAAGATGGGCTCAATAAAGGACAGAAATGGTATGGACCTACAGAAGCAGAAGATATTAAGAAGAGGTGGCAAGAATACACAGAAGAACTATACAAAAAAGATCTTCATGACCCAGATAATCACAATGATGTGATCACACACCTAGAGCAAGACATCCTGGAATGTGAAGTCAAGTGGGCCTTAGAAAGCATCACTACAAACAAAGCTAGTGGAGGTGATGGAATTCCAGTTGAGCTATTTCAAATTCTGAAAGATGATGCTGTGAAAGTGCTGCACTCAATATGCTAGCAAATTTGGAAAACTCAGCAGTGGCCACAGGACTGGAAAAGGTCAGTTTTCATTCCAATCCCAAAGAAAGGCAATGCCAAAGAATGCTCAAACTACTGCACAATTGCACTCATCTCACACGCTAGTAAAGTAATGCTCAAAATTCTCCAAGCCAGGCTTCAGCAGCACGTGAACCGTGAACTTCCAGATGTTCAAGCTGGTTTTAGAAAAGGCAGAGGAACCAGAGATCAAATTGCCAACATCCGCTGGATCATCAAAAAAGCAAGAGACTTCCAGAAAAACATCTATTTCTGCTTTATTGACTATGCCAAGGCCTTTGACTGTGTGGATCACAATAAACTGTGGAAAATTCTGAAAGAGATGGGAATACCAGACCATCCGACCTGTCTCTTGAGAAACCTGTATGCAGGTCAGGAAGCAACAGTTAGAACTGGACATGGAACAACAGACTGGTTCCAAATAGGAAAAGGAGTACGTCAAGGCTGTATATTGTCACCCTGCTTATTTAACTTATATGCAGAGTACATCATGAGAAATGCTGGGCTGGAAGAAACACAAGCTGGAATCAAGATTGCCAGGAGAAATATCAATAACCTCAGATATGCAGATGACATCACCCTTATGGCAGAAAGTGAAGAAGAACTAAAGAGCCTCTTGATGAAAGTGAAAGAAGAGAGTGAAAAAGTTGGCTTAAAGCTCAACGTTCAGAAAACTAAGATCATGGCATCTGGTCCCATCACTTCATGGGAAATAGATGGGGAAACAGTGGAAACAGTGTCAGACTTTATTTTTTGGGGCTCCAAAATCACTGCTGATGGTGATTACAGCCATGAAATTAAAAGACACTTACTCCTTGGAAGGAAGGTTATGACCAACCTAGATAGCATATTTAAAAGCAGAGACATTACTTTGCCAACAAAGCTCCATCTAGTCAAGGCTATGGTTTTTCCAGTGGTCATGTATGGATGTGAGAGTTGGACGGTGAAGAAAGCTGAGCGCCGAAGAATTGATGCTTTTGAACTGTGGTGTTGGAGAAGACTCTTGAGAGTCCCTTGGACTGTAAGAAGATCTAACCAGTCCATCCTATAGGAGATCAGTCCTGGGTGTTCATTGGAAGGTCTGATGTTGAAGCTGAAACTCCAATACTTTGGCCACCTGATGTGAAGAGCTGACTCATTGGAAAAGCCCCTGATGCTGGGAAAGATTGGGGGCAGGAGGAGAAGGGGATGACAGAGGATGAGATGGTTGGATGGCATCACTGACTCGATGGACATGGGTTTGGGTAAACTCTGGGAGTTGGTGATGGACAGGGAGGCCTGGTGTGCTGCAATTCATGGGGTCGCAAAGAGTCAGACATGACTGAGTGACTGAACTGAACTAAACTGAACTGCCCACTATGGACAAGTAGAAATGGGACAGTTGCCTTTTTCAGTATTTGTACAATTGAATAAATTATATTGGCTTCTCCTGGTGACTCAGATGGTAAAGATTCTGCCTGCAATGCAGGAGACCTGGGTTCAATCCCTGGGTCAGGAAGATCCTCTGAAGAAGGGAATGACAACCCACTCCAGTATTCTTGCCTGGAGACTCCCATGGACAGAAGAGCCTGGCAGGCTACAGTCCATGGGGTTGCAAAGAGTCGGACACAACTGAGCGACTAACACACACAGACACATCATTGACCTATGATCACCTAAGGAAATGCCTTGGCTGATATGGGTGGTGGGTGTCAAAGTAAGAAGAGACCCCATGGAAATCTGAGTTAATGTCACCAGTACGTACTAACTAGACTAACTCTAGATAGCACAAGCAAGTAGCTGCCTGCCTCTTGTAGAAGCTGCTGAGACTAGGGCCGGCCTGCGGACATTCCAAGTGACCCTCAGACACATCTTCAACCGAGTTGAGCTTCACACCACCTCTTCCTTTCATTCCAGGGGCTACTGGTGGCCTTGCAGTATTGCTTTGCTAATGGAGAGGTAAGTTTTCCCATGCTGACTTCTAGCTTCCTGCGAGGCTGGGGCTGGCATCCTGGTGCCCCCTGGAGGGCTCAGTTTATATGACAGTGCCATGGGGAGACATGCAGTGACCAGCATGTGTTGGGACAAATGGGTACCTTGGGCGTCCAGTGGAGAGAAGAGGAGGCAGCTTAGACTCTTGGGGCAAGGTGTTGGGGTGAGTTTTCTTTACAGAACCTAACTGTGGCCCCGCTGGAGCTATGCCAGGAGGATCAAAGTGTGATAGAAGGAATCAGCTGCAAGTCTAGAGTCCAAAAGTTCCCATCAAGCCATGAAGACTCACACGCTTAGGAGCTCTGTGTTAGGTCACCATGGCTCTTGAAACCTCAGTCTGTAAAATGGGAGTAGCGACAGTCCCTACCCTGCAGTATTACCCTGGGGTGTGCGTGGTAAAGGTCTTCTGCCTCGTAACAATGGTTATATTTATTATTAATGCAGAGCCCCAGTCAGCTCTCTACTCACTTGGAAAGCGGCTTGGAAGGGGGAAGGGCCTAGGCCGGAGCAGTTTGCTCCTGACTTAGGATCTGGTGGGATTTCCAGCTCCCTTTCATCCTCCCCTCTCTCCATCCCAGGTTTAAATATTGATCTCTGCCTCCTTCCACTAGAATGTAAGCTGCTTGACAGCAAAGCCTTGTCTGTCTTTCTCACTGCTGCCTTTTCTATATCTTCATGCAGGGACCCTTGATTCACCAGGCAGGTCTCAAATGCCACCTCAACACAGTCCTTTTCTAAACACTGTGTCTCATATTTTTGTTGCCTCCTCCCATGGTCCTGCTTAACAGCCTCAGGTGTTACTACCCTCTGCTCTGCTCACATCTGTCCGTTCAGTTCTCTGTTCCTCTCTCCTAGTGAGAATGCAGGTTTCCGAAGGGTGGTCCTGAGTAGCCACTCAACACGCATTTGCTAAGTGGATGCAGGATTCAGTGATTCCTGGGCAGTAACCCTGCTCTCTTCTCACCTGGCAGGTGAAGGCCGAGCTGCGGAAGCTGTGGGCCCGCTTCTTGCTAGCCCACCATTCGGGCTGCAGAGCCTGGGTCCTGGGAAAGAACTTCCGATTCCTGGGGAAATGTCCCAAGAAGCTCTCAGAGGGGACCGACTCCAGGTCGCTGCAGAAGGCGTGGCCCTCGCCTGGCGGTGGGCGGCTCCTGCACTTGACCAGGGAGGGCCTGGGGGTGGCGGGCGCCCCGCCCCATCAAGGCCATGCAGCCTGGCCCCGCGGCAGCAGCCTGTCAGAGAGCAGCGAGGGCGACTTCACCCTGGTGCACACCATGGAGGAGATCTTCGAGGAGAGTGAGATCTAGGCAGGAGCCCACTGTACCGGTTCCCGGGGACTCCTGAGCACTTGAGGGAGGCGGTGGCCAAGCTGGATGATGCAGGGTGAGCATCCTTCCGGCACACCCGGCTCTCTCCGACGCCACGACTCTCTCCAGGCTTTCCCTGCTCCGTAGACAGAGGCTGCATACCCTCACCACTTCTGCCGGCCCTTGTCATCCTCATCACCCCTGCAGGTGTGTTTTCCAGAATGACCACCAGCCTCCTGGGCTGGCCCTAAATTCGAGTGACTGGAGCCTGAGGATTCAGAGAGATGTCTGCTCTGAAACAGAGGCCAGCGCTCCCTTTCCTTTCCCCTTCATGGCACCAGGTGTCCATCTGAAGTCGGGGGCAGGGTGTCCCAGGACCACCTGCTAAGTGTTTCACATGCCGAGTCTGACTCATGCATGGCAAAGACACTGAGAGAATGCACCTGAGCACTTAGATGGCCGGTGATGGGACTTGTGTATAACAAGCAGCCCAGGTAATTCTGACGCAAGCCTATCTTTTAAAAATCCAGGGCAGGATGCACTGGGATTAGAAGCCCCTCTGAGCTGGCTGCTGGTCTGGTGAGGCCCATGGCATTCTGCATTCAGCGGTTAGGCTGTGACCTGCCTGCCCTCCTCCTCTGACAGTGTGGATTCCACTCTATGGTTCTGTTTGACCAGAGACAAGCCCATCCTTCCTTGGAGCTCCAGCTCCCAGGGCCCCTCTGAAAGTTGTCATTGGTTGTTGTCATTGCTTGAAGAAGTCAAACTCAGAAAGGCAGGTGGACCTTTCTGGCTCCACCTGCCTTTCTGAGTTTGACTTCTTCAAGCCTTATTTGTTTACTGTTCTCTGCCATGTTTGGTTTGCCATCAATGGCTGTACCTGCTTCCCCTGGGGGGTTTACCCATTGCTCTCCCTGACCCAGGTCCCCACTGATAAGAATTCTACTCCTCCTATGGAAATTGATGCTAAGAGCTGGAGGGTACCCAGCTGAAATGAGAGGACTGTGGGTGATCTGGACATGTCAAGGGGGTGCTGAGGGAGGGCTAGGGAACCTGGTCTGCTGATGGGGAATGAGTTGTGCTGCAGGCCCTGAGTGGAGGATGTTTCTGGAGGCAGAGGAGGGCCCAGGCTTAGGGACAAGTTCAGTGACTGAAACTGTAAGGTGAGAGGCTGAGGAAGGTCAAAGGAGGAATGCTCTATGGAAACAGGGTGTTGGTGTTCAGGAGTGTTACTTTTATAATATGTGAACTGTACGTGAGTGGGTGGGCGGGATACGTTGCTGTAGGGCCAAATTCTGCCTTATTTTAGGGGGACGGGAGGTATGATACTTATCAAGTATGGTTGCCAGATTCAGCAATTAAAAATACACAATCCTCAATTAAATTTGAATTTTGGATCAATGAATAATAGCATTGTCTAAGTATATCCCATGGGATATATTTTATGTGAAATTCAAGTCTAATTGCACATCTGGTACATCACCTGGCAACTCCATTGTCAAGGACACTTGGCAGCAGGACAGGGACCAGGGTGAGACAAGTGAGGAACTCAGTTCAGATGCAAAATTGAAGAGAGTACTAAAAATGAAAACAAAAACAAAGCTCCACAATCGTCAAGTACTATTTTAATGTGATAAAAACAACAACAACTCTGTGAGCTACAACCCATGGACCATTCATAAAAATGATATTTTATTGGAACCAGGCCAGGATGAGGGTGGAGTAAGTGGGGCCATGAGATATAAATGCAGGGTGTGGTCCTGACTAAAAGTTTTTGAGGAACTTCCCTGGTGGTCCAGTGGTTAAGACTCTATGCTTCCACTGCTGGGTTCTATCCTGGTCGGGGAACTAAGATCCTACATGATGCAGAATGCAGCCAGAAAAAAATTTTTTTTAATATTTTGCTCATAATGGACATTTAACATTAATTTTTATTTTAAAATGATTACATCAAATTATTATTTATCTTGATTACTGAGCTTTTGGGCACCCACCTTAAATTTCGCACCCACAGTGCCCATCTTCCCCTCCGCCCAGTCCTAGCTCTGCTCTGCACCAGGGGAAACGGGAGCAATGACCTTAGGCACGTACATAGCAAAGAAAAGGTTTGCTTTTTGTGTCCAGATTATCCACAATTCAATCATTAAGATATATGCCCTGGTTTTTGTTCTATAAAATCTCTTCTCTTTCTCACTGGCTTATTAGCACCTAGAAAGCTGGGCTGTGTGAATTCCTGGCTGGTTCCCAGCATAGCTGGTTGAGAACAGGTTCAGAACACATCTGTCAAAGGAAACGTGAAATGTCTCGGGAGCACCGGATGCTGTTGAGAGTCAGTTATTCAGGGCCCGGCCATTTATAAAAGGGACTTTTTAAAAGCGTTTGTAAATAAGTCCTCCTCTCTCACTCCACAGATGGGGTGCCACACACACAGACTGCTTGCTCTTGTTCTGCTAATGATTAAAATAAGTTTTTTAATTTGATTTGTGTTTTGTTGATTCTTTTCCATTGGTTTCTCACTGGAGCTGAAGGTTTCCACCCCTGGAGAACCTGGTGCACTGCTCCTGGCCAGAAATGGGAAAAAGAGCTGCGGTAATAAGCCTGGGGATAATAAGCCTGGGTGGTCCATTGTCTCAGGGACCAAGAGGAGTGGACAGAGGGGTAGGGGAGAGAAGTAGAGGTCAGATGTCAAGAGAGTAGAAGGCAAGTGTCTCCCTTCTAGATTGCTCCCTAGATCATTCACTTTGCTGTTGTTTTAAAGATCCTGCCTAGGGACTTCCCTGGTGGTCCAGTGGTTAAGAATCCACCTGCCAGTGCAGGTGATTTGATCCCTGTGAGGGTTTGATCTCTGGTCCCAGAAGATTCCACATGCAGAGGGCAACTAGGCCCGGGCACCACAACTACTGAGGGTGCCCTAGAGCCAGTGCTCCACAACAAGAGAAGCCACTATAGTGAGAAGCCCTCTCCCAGCAATGAAGAGTAGCCCCTGCTTGCTGCAACTAGAGAAAGCCTGTGCACAGCAATGAAGACCCAGCACAGCCTAAATTAAAAAAAAAAAATCACACCTAGTGGGTCTCTATTCTGGCTTTGCAATTACTGGAACATTGCAATTCTAGAAACAATGATGGCTAGTGAGCCCAGAAGGCACACCAGCAGCCCAGCACACAGCTTGGGAAAGAGCACTGGAGTGAGGCCTTGAGCCCTTTGCTTCTTTCCCTAGGCTACCCTGGGCCTTTCTTCTCCCTCTGAGATGGCTCCTGGGTGGCCTCTATGTCTGATACTGGAGGGGCATCTTGGGCAGCTAGCTTCTCTCCTCCTGCCAAAACCGCTGGACCAGATGCTGTATAGCCACTCCCACTTCCAGCTCTGATGCTGTGTGATCCCAAAATTCTCTGTCCTGTCAGGTCCAGGTAAAACTATTGAGGCATTCTGGTGTAATCCAAGGGACTCTGGTTTGAGTACCAATCCTACTCTTACTGTGGCCTCAGTATCCTCATCCATATTCTGGGGATATTAATAACAACACCTCCATTAATGAAATAATGCCCAGTATCCAGCACAATGACTGGCTCATAGGAAACACTGCATTCTTAAGAGTTATGATGACTCTCAAGGTCGTCCTCCACAAAGAGCAGCACTTTCTGGTGGCAGTGATTGAGCCTTCACTATTGCTAAAGTGGGGGTGATCCCCCCACACCAGCAGATGGAGACTTCCCAGTGCCAGAGGGTTGCAGACAGGTTGCTCAAGTGTCTGGGACATCTGCATATTTTTCTGATCTCGTCTTGGAACTTAAGGCTGAAGAATAAAAGAGCTTTCAAAACAATGAACATAATGATCTTGAGAACCTGCCGGTGGAGCTCTGAGGTGTCCCAGGCCCTGGAACTTTGATAAGGCAGTGTGGGCCAATGGGCAGTGCTGGTCTGGCTTCCACTCATTAGCTGACCCTAGGCAAGCTGCTTGCTGACTCTGTGGCTCCTTTTCTTTGCCGCTAAAAATTAGGGGCTGCGGGGACATCTGTCTTCACCTTGCAGTGGACCAGAACTGAATTTGTCATCCTCCCCCCAAACCAGCATCTCTTCCTGCTGTTTCCCACCCTGGTGGCTATCACCAGTGGAAACTATTGACATCACCAATGAAAACCAGGTGAAAACCATTGAGGCAGCCCGGTGTAATCAAACGGATTACACAGGGCACCCAAGCCACAAACCTGGCTACCGACCATCCTTGCTCCTCCCTCTTTCCCTGTACCAGTCAGGTGGATCCTACCTTCTAAATACCTCTGAGCAGGTAGTGTTGTCTCCACCCCACTGCTGTTCCCCTGGCCCAGGCCACCTGGGCGATTATAGGAGTGTGATGTCCAGGCCCCAGTCTTGCCTAATTTATTTCTACCCTGCCGGGGATGGGGGGGGGAGGTTGTTTTACAAACACAAATCCCTCCTACTTCGAACCCCACACAGCCCCCACTACCCCCACGGTGAACCCTAGGTCTCCCCCTGGCCTGCAGGGAAAGCCTTGCATGGTCTGTACTCCGTCTACTTTGGAAGCTTAACTCACCGTTTGCTCTCCCCCTCTGCTCTCGGGCTACATTGGCCTTCTCAGGGTCCTTGAACTTGAACTGCTCATTCCCTACTCAGGGTCTCTGAGACACATCACTTTCCCATCCCCACGTTTCCCCTACTCCAATCCCCGGGGTCTTAGTTGAAACTCCTCTTCATCGGGAAAACCTTCCCCATCTTTGGACAGGTCGGCCCCGCCCACTGTATCTTCCCACAATGCCTCGCGTGTCTCCATGGTAACCTCACCACCCAGGCAGGCTTCTTCAAGGTCTATGGTCCCCTCTGCACCCTGAACTGTACCAGAACAGGGCCGTGTCTCTTTCCTCCAGCACCACAGTCCCAGCACCCTGGTCTGCGACTGCGACGGCGACACAGCCTTGTTCTTGAGGCTGAACCGACAGAAATCATTTCCTTTTCCAGTTGGAGAATGACCAGTCAGCTGAGTGCCCGGCTCCTCTTGCATTTATTGGAACCTGCTTACCCAACAATCCACAAAGGAGCTTACATGGGGGCGGGGATATTTAGGGCTCCAGTGACCTATATTTAGGGCTCTTGTGACCTAATCCTGGAATTATTACGGAGGCCTGGGCTGTCGGGCTGCGGGGAGGGGAGGCGGGCAGTATAGTGGGCGGGACTTGGTGAACTGCTTAACCACACTTCCGTTTGGCAGGAAGGTGTGCTGCTGCTGCTGGTGCTGCTGCTGCTAAGTCGCTTCAATCGTGTCCGACTCTGTGCGACCCCATAGACGGCAGCCCACCAGGCTCCTTCGTCTCTGTGATTCTCCAGGCAAGAATATTGGAGTGGGTTGCCATTTCCTTCTCCAGTGCATGAAAGTGAAAAGTGAAAGTGAAGTCGCTCAGTCATGTCTGACTCTTCGCGACCCCATGGGCTGCAGCCTACCAGGCTCCTCCGTCTATGGGGTTTCCCAGGCAAGAGTAAGAAGGCAAGAGTGGGGTGCCATTGCCTTCTCCGAGGAAGGTGTGCAGGAGGGTTTAATGTGCTGTGGGTTGGAGGCCCTCCCGGCCCCGGGGGCGGTGTGTGTTTGTGTTTGTGTGTGTGTGCGTACACATGTGTGCACATGCGTGTTTATTTGAGAGGGGTGGGCAGGGAGGAGACCTGAGCAGTTGACATCAGGGTTTCTTTTCCTTCAGTTTCTCCTTCACTTTTTGAGGCTCGAATTGAATCAGTCGCAGAATTTCCTTATTGGCCAGGGTCCCTTCGATGAACTCTTTCTCTGTAAGTTTATCTTCAAGAGGAGAAAATAATACAGTCAGGATAGGCTGTTTCCAGCTGCACTGAAGCTGATCTTTGCAAGCAAACCCAGAGTGGATGGCTCTATTATGAAAATACTGATATCCTTGCCCCTGAGGATAACCCCACCCTCCAACTCTTTCCTAGGACCCCTGGACCTCCTGGTGAACTAGCAATGAGAGGGTTAATGACAGGCCCTGCAGGGTCTCTAGGAGACTGGGTTAGTGCTGTGTCTCTTCTGATTGGTTGGCAATTCTTTCCTAGGCATCTCTGCATCCCTAATCTACCTCCCCATTTGGGACAAGAAAGGGCTTTGCCCCAACTATTGGATTCAGTTCTCACCAGTTAAATGCACTCACTAAGCCCTTCCTCTGTGCCAGAGTCACTGTATATGGGACTAAGGTCATTGCAGGGGGCAGAGGACAGGGTGTGGCACAGAAGGGAGTGAGATAATGCCCCTGGCCTGGGAAACTGTTGGTCTGATGGGGAGACAGTCACCTGTAGAAATGACTCTGTGCTGTGCTGCGCTTAGTTGCTCAGTTGTGTCTGACCCTTTGCAACCCATAGACTGTAGCCCGCCAGGCTCCTCTGTCCATGGGGATTCTCCAGACAAGAATACTGGAGTGAGTTGCCATGCCCTCCTCCAGGGGATCTTCCCAACCCAGGGATCAAACCCAGGTCTCCTGCATTGCAGGTGGATTCTTTACTGTCTGAGCCACCAGGGAAGCCCAGAAATGACTCTAGAATGAGGCAAATGTTCCTCCCTGCTTATGGCGAGGCTCTTAGTCCTGATGTACTAAGTGCTCAATAAAGCTTGGCTTAGCTGAACTGGGTTTCCATTGGCTTTTTATGTTCCAGGCCTTTTGGGTGACCTTAATCCTTCCTGGATTAGGATGCAGGTTCCTTGTGCAGGTCAGGGTGATGAAATGTGGGTTTTAAGGTCCCAGTCACCCTATGAGCCTCACTCATAGCTTGAAACTCCTACTGTCAGAAGCTGATTGTGGAGTGAAGCCTGGTTTTCAGAAGGACCATGTGAAAACACAAGTCACCTGGCAGAAGTACCACTGCCTCCTGTGACATTCACTGGGGTCAATGTTCAGGTCAGCAAGTACAGAACAAGGGACTCAGCACCTGGCAGACCCAGCAGGATGTCAGAATGGGGGTTAAAGAGCCAGAGGGGTGATGTGCCACTAGGAGGCACCTGAAGCAGCCAGGAGAAGGTGTTCAAAGGGGAGGTGACATCTGGGTGAGGAAAGGGAGGTACCTATCCTTCAACATTTAAGGAGGCTCTCACTTTCAGCATCGTATGGGCACAGGGCTGGCACCTGAGAAAGGGATCTCCTTAAATCTTGTGCCAAGGCACCTCACATGCCTCACCCTAGTTCTGGCCCTAACGACACAGATACCATTTCTAATCCACTTTCTCCCTGGACTGCAGATTAGTAGGGGCCTACTTTAACATCCTGCTTGGGTATGTGACCTGGAACCCTGGTAAGAGACTGGCCCAGAGATCACAAAAGGGCCGATACCAGCTCCTCAGATGTGTGTGGACCATCTGTAGTGTTTCATCAGTGGAGGCACTGCAGATTTTAAAAATCTCAATTGCTGGCTTTTCTTTAAAAAAAAAAACAAAGCAGACGATGAGGCCCCAATGACTCTGTATTCCTATGTGGTAACAATTGACCAGAGGCCATAAAACCAGGCAGACCCTCATGCTCCACTGTTTGCCAGTCCCTATTGCTTCATTGGGCCACTGTCCACTTCTCTTACATTCATCATCCCGGCCCCAGTGGTCATTCAAGTTTACAGTCCCCATCTGACACCAACCCCTCTCCTGTGTCCTTCCCGAGTTGGAAGCGGACCTCAGGCACCAGCAGTGCCCATCACCCAGTTCTGGAATCCATCACCGCTTTCAGTACAAGCTCATGCTCCCCATTGGCTGCTATCGGCCAGACTGAACAGGGGAGGGAGCAAAGACAGGTCAGCTCCTGGCAGAAGGGGGCCCGAGTACACACCCTCAGCTTCACCAAGACTTTCTTAGCCCAGCCCTGCAGTTTAAGACTTTTCTTGCCTCTGCCCATAAGCCATTCATCTGCTTTGCAGTCTGATGGCTTTCCCAGCCTCCTGAAGATCTCTCCTCATTTCCCCTCATAGCCGCCCCCTGTCCCCATCAATCTCTTGAAATTGAATTGAAATCTAATTCCATCTGTTGGTGCTTAGGGGTCGGCAGGGGGGACCCAAACTAATTTCCTAAAGTAACACCATATAAATTGAGATCCCGCTTACTTGGGACATCATGCTAATTCTGAAGTAAGCTTTATACCATCCCAGCCATGCAGAAGGCTACTTGTTTGGTTTAAACAAGTAAACCAAAGTGTCCTAAAACAGCAACAACAAAAAACTGGGCACTCCATTCAAAAGGAAAGCGGTATGCTTGCAAAGCCTCAAAACTTGTCATTTGTATGCAAAATGATGGGCTGTTGCCTTGAGTTTTTACTCTTTCTTCAAAGCGGGTTAACTCTGTCCAAACAAAAGATGCTTTTTTCCTCCCAAAGCACCCCATCACTTAGAGCCTGCCTTCACCCCCAGAGAATCTCAGGCAGTGGCGGAGTTTTATGAGTGGTGGGAGGTGGTGACCTTTTCAGTCAGCTCCGGAAGGCCCCACAACTGTCTGCTGAGCATTCTTTTGCTGACCACCTTGCGGTGGGAGGAGAGGTCCTCCGTCCCACCTGGTCTCTGGACTGGGAAGGGTCAATCTCACTGGGGTCTCTAGGACATAGCCTGGGACTGTGAAATCAAGGGCTGGGAAGGAGAAGTCACTCACCATCATCCTTCTTGCCAAAGAATCCCCAGATCTTCTCTGCTCGCTTCTCCGGGGTGTTCTCGTCTTCTGGGAGACGCTTTGCGTCTTCAGGACTGATCATTTTGAAGATAGCCTGCACCGAATTGAGGGGGAGCACCGGTCAGAAGAAGTGATTCTGGGGGAACCCACATGGCTGAGCAGGACGCCAAGGTTAAAATGCAGATGCGCAGGCCCCCCAACCCACCAGCCCCGACTGAATCCTAGTTCCTGAGAGTGGGGAGGGGGCATCTGTACTTTGAAGAAGGAGAAGGGAATGAGGGGGAGGGGTGAGGATGACTTTCCTTTCTTATATTGTCCCTTTTCACACTCTCTGAATTTCCTGACCATGCAGACATATTACTTTCATTGTATTAAAAAATGAAAATAAGAAATAAAAAGCTTCCTGAAGGCTGCATTTTGAAAACTGGTACCTTTAACCTCACTGCCCAGAAGTTTTAGAACATTAGATGGCTTTTTCTGAATCCAAGTGGTACTTTGGTTGCCTAGCAGGCTGGCTTATGGTGCATGTGTGCCAAGTCACTTCAGTTGTTTCCGACTCTTTGCGACCCCATTAACTATACCCTGCCAGGCTCCTCTGTCCATGGGATTCTCCATACAAGAATACTGGAGTGGGTTGCCATGCCCCGCTCCAGGGGATCTTCCTGATCCAGGGATTGAACCTGTGTCTCTTACATCTCCTGCATTGGCAGGCAGGTTCTTCAACAGTAGCGCCACATGGATTGCTTATGGTAATAAGGGCTAATGTTTGTTAAGTGATTAACACGTGCCACATTTCTAAGTGTCTTTACATGTAAACTCATGACAGCTTTATGAGGTGGGCCCGTTTCACACATGGAGAAACTGAATCAGCTAACTTGCTAGAATTCAGCCAACCAGAAGCAGGAGACTGAAGATTCTAAGCCTGGCAAGTTTGGTTCTAGAACCTCTGTGCTTGCATCTCATGCTATTCCTGAAATGTCTTGGAGAGCATGGTAGGGGTGGGGTAAGGCCTCAGGAAGCCCCTCCTTTTAACCTCTGCTTAGGGAGGGTAAAGCTCAAGGGTCCTTCTCACTTCCCTCTACTCTAGCTAATACAGGAGCTGAGTAGACAATGTCCAGCAAAGCAGGAAGTGCCTTCCGACATGTGATCAGGGAAAGGGACAGGGTAGTCTTGATGCACCCTTTCAGCTCCAGGTTGCTAGAATTCCAGCAGGCTGGCTCAAGGTTGTGGCTCCCCCATCTTGAGTGTCCCAGCTCACGACCTAAGTGTTGGGACTGGGACGCCATGGAGACACTGGGGAACCAGCTGGGCAGGGGCAGTAATGCCTATGAAATTTACCTGGAGGAAAGAGCAGTGGCTTTAGAAACTCCCTTTCAGCTCCCTGTACTGCAGCAAGAGAAGCAAGGAAGTCAAAACCCGCAGCTGGGGCAGCTGCCTCACTGACAGCACTCAGAGCCCCAAGGTACCCAGCACTGAAGTAAGGGCTCCCTTAAGTTCCTGAGCCAGGGACCCATTGGCAGGCCAAAAGGCTAAAGGCTGGGAGTGACTGGCTGCCCATCACCCTGCTTCTAAAACCAAGGGCACACTGTCAGGGCCTCCAGGAATGGACCGAGAAAGAACCTTTACATCCTCACCCTGGGGGGTGGGAGTGTCTGTGGTTTTCTGGAGGCCCTGCAGTTTGGTGGTGGTGCATCAGAACCCACAGCAGATGACTGATTCCCAGGCCAGTGACCTTGGACATGGTGAATAGCAGAGGCTTGGCACGCTCTTGCATAGCCTCACCTGTGGACGTGCCCTTCTCTCTCTGCCTCCCCAAGCTTCCCCACCCTCTCCTTCCTCCTTCCCTTCCCCCCTACCCCTTCATCTCCTTCCTCCTCCTTCCTCTGAAGAAGCACCAACTCAGAGGCCTCTGCTGGGCCTGGCATCCTTTAGGTGGTTCTGAGGACATGGTCCCTGCTGCAGGCCACCTGTCAATCCAGGGAGATTGCTCTGCAGGCCCCGCCCAGAGACCAGTGAGGTTTCTACACACACCTGCCCCTAACAGGAGGCCCAAGAAGAAATCGCTGACCACAGCTACATCCTTGGCTGTTTTATCTATGGTTTTGCCTAATAAGGGTGGAAGAATTCAGTGAATGAAAGTGGGATTGCAAATGCCTCAAAAATTATATAAAAGATGAAAACTATTCTCTCTTTACAGGAATGGGATTAGAGAAAGAAAGCAAGTGGCATGGGGGGGGGGGGGGGGGGGGCAAAAAAAATCCAGTAAAATGATACTAAATGAAGGGAAATAAAAGTGATATAATAGGGAAAAAAACAGGAGCATCCTTAACTGTCCAAAAATATAGGAATGGTTAAATAATTTTATGACATGTCTATAAGATGGAATTGTAAACAGCTGTTAAAAACAATTTGATATTGAAAATATAATAAAATAGTGGCTGAAGAAAAGTATGATAAAACCATATGTGAATGTCCTAATTCTAAAGTTATTTTTAAATATATAGATAACAGACTGGAAATATACATGCCTATTTGTTGACAGTAGTTTTCTCTGGATGATGAAATTAAAGGCAATTTTCATTTTCTTTTGCATAGGTTTCTAAATTGCATGCATTTTATATTAAACAAAACTACTTTTCAAACACCTAAAAATCTTGGCAGATGATATGACCCTGGACCAACATATTTGAAACATGTTATATCTCTAAAATGACTCGCAAGGGACTTCCTTGGCTGTCAAGTGGTTAGAACTTGGGACTTTCACTGCAGTGGCGATGGTCCCTGGTTCAATCCCTGTTTGGGGAAGTAAGATCCCAAAAGCCACAGGACCAAAATAAAATAAAAGTAAATACATAAATATATTGGGCTGGCCGAAAAGTTCGTTAGGGTTTGTCCATAAGATCTTATGAAAGGGACTTCCCTGGTGGTCCAGTGGCTAAGATTTTTGGGCTTTCAATGCTGGGGGTGAGGTTGGTTCCACCCTTGGTCAGGGAACTAGACCTCACGTGCCTCAACTAAGACCCCCCTGCCCAGCAGCCAAATAAACCATTTTTTTTCTTAAAGAATCTGAGTGTGTCCTATTAGAGGTTTTGAAGGATGTTTTATTTTTTTAACACCTACTTATTTATTTATATTTTCTTAACTGCACTGCACAGCAGGTGGGATCTTATTTCCCTGACCAGGGATGGAAACTGCACCCCTCGCACTGGAAGCATAGACCACCCTTGCATTGGAATCACTGGACAACCAGGGAAGTCCCCGAAGAACGCTTTAATGAAGAAAGGAAGGAAGATGGGAAGGAGAGAAGGAAACAGTAAAGGTAAATAATAGAAAACACCCAGATTCTTCTTCTCTAGGAGGAAAATGAAGCTGTGGGAAGGTGCCCTGTGCTGTGCTTAGTTGGTAAGTCGTGTCTGACTCTGCAACCCCATGGACTGTCACCGGCCAGGCTCCTCTGTCTATGGGGATTCTCCAGGCAAGAATACTGTCCAGCCCTCTATTAACATTGGTTTGTTGGAAACCCCTCCTGACCACATTCTCAGAGCCACTGAGTCACCAACCTTGGGTGTCCACTCCCTCCTCCCAGCCAGGCCCCCGTGAGGAATTAGTGGCAGCTCAATTCCTCGAGACCCCCATCCCTCTCAGCTGGAGATGAGGAGGCTGACACTGACCGTGACAATCTCTAGCACCTCGTTCTTGCTGATGGTCCCATTGCCATCCACGTCGTAGAGGGAGAAGGCCCACTCCAGCTTCTGGTTGGTCTTGCCCGCGCTGGTCATGTGCAGGGCGATGACGTACTCCTTGAAGTCCAAGGTGCCATCGCTGTTGGCATCGAAGCTGCGGAACACATGCTGGGCATAGGCCTTGGGGTCGGCCTCGGGGAAGAACTTGGAGTAGATGGTCTGGAACTCCTGCCGGGTGATACGGCCGCTGGGGCACTCCTTCAGGAAGGACTGGTACCAGGTGCTCAGCTCCTCTTCCGTGAACTTGGTGTTCAGCTGCAGCTCCTCCAGGATCTCCTTGGACAGGGCCCCGCTCTTGCTGTTCCCCATGGGTGAGGTGGCGTGGGCCCAGCTGGGCTGTCACCACTGGGTGGGTGGGAGCAAGGGGGTCTCCTGGCTTCTGGGCTGCGTGCCGCCGGAGACGGTCGCACCCTGAGATGCTGATGGATTAGGAGGATTTGTGGCCGGTGCACCCCAGTACTTGGAGAGAGGAGGGGCCTGGAGCTTGGGCTTGGGGGAGGGAAGTGAGCTCCCAGAAGCCCTCTGAGATTAAAATAAAGAGCTGACAGCAGGAGGTCAATCCATCTTGGCCTTCTGGGAGGACGGGACAGTAGATCAGAATCTTGAGACCTGATGCCTCGCCCACTGCCCCGCGGCCATCCCTATCCCACCCCCCACCATCAGCTCTAGCTAAGAGCAAGGATGCTCCTGCTCATCTTCCGCCATGTCTCTGCAGCAGGGGTGATCCTGTAATGCTGGGTTAGGAGTCAGGCTTTGAAAACAGCACGGGTTCAAACCTCAGCTTTGTAATTTACTAGCCATGTGACCCTCTGGTGCCTTTTTCTTTCATTTTTTTAAAAAATTGGAGTACAATTGATTTACAATGCCGTGTTCGTTTCTGCTGTACAGTAGCATGCGTCGTCTATAAGTATACATACATTCCCTCCCTCTCAAGCCTCCCTTCCACCGCCCTCCCCCGTCCCACCCCTCTAGGTCATCACAGAGCACTGAGCTGAGCCTCCTTCATGGCTTTCCTTAAACGTTGCCTTCTCAGTAACAGCAACACCCCCACTCCAACCACCAGCAAGCCCCCAACTATTTATCCCGCGTGGTTGTTCTCCCTCTCAAGTACACCTTCTGACTTAGTGTTTATTTATTCCGCATGCTGCCTGGGATAGCATCAGAATGAAAGCACCCTGAAGGCAGGGATCCTGTCTGTTTTGTTCCCCACTGCATTTCCTTTGCATGAAGGGTACCTGCCAGGTTTGGGCCATCAGTGACTATTCCTTGACTAAATGGGCATTGTAATAGCGTCTCCCTCACTGTTATTGTAAGCCTGAAATGAGTTAATATGTGCAATGCATTTACAATAGAGCCTGGCAGTAGTAAGAGCTGAACACATGTTGGAAGTGAAAAGTGAAAGTTGCTCAGTTATGTCTGACTCTTTGCTATCCCATGGACTGTCCATGGAATTCCCCAGGCCAGAATACTGGAGTGGGTAGCCTTTCCTTTCTCCAGGGGATCTTCCCAACCCAGGGATCAAACCCAGTTCTCCCGCATTGCAGCCAGATTCTTTACCAGTTGAGCCACAAGGGAAGCCCAAGAATGCTGGAGTGGGTAGCCTATCCCTTCTCCAGGGGATCTTCCCAATCCAGGAATCAAACCAGGGTCTCCCACATTGCAGGTGGATTCTTGACCAACTGAGCTATCAGGGAAGTCCTGAACACATGTTACCTTTCATCCATATTCTTCTATGACGGATCAAGAATTGCACTGTGTACAGGGGCCAGCATGTGGAGTGTGTGAGTGAAGCCAGGGAATTAGGAAGGCAATAGGGAGTGGTGAGGCCTATGTCACACATGGCAGGGGCTGCCTCCATTAGAATGTGGTCATATGGGATTATGGCCTGGTGTTACTAGATTTTTTGGTAACCCAAGAGAAATCAGAAATCAGATTTCCAGATGCAATTTCCAAACTGTGGGAGTGATTCCCAAATTTTTCAAAAACATGGTGTGGGATAAATACAACTTACCTGTGGCTTGATTTCAGCTGTAGATCGTTGGTTGGGAACCAAGCCTGGTGCCAGGAGCTGGCAGACAGTAGTAGTGCTTGCTGAGTGAATGAATGGACAAGAAGGAGCTCGGCCAGGGGAGGCTTCCACCCCTGTGGTCAGCTCAGTACCTAGTGTGGGCCCAGGGAAGAGCCCTAATGAGTAGGCTTGTACCTGAAATCTCAACACCCGAAGGAGAGGCCGCTGGTGCCCTTGCTTGGCTGAGCGTCACACCTGGAACCCCAGAATCGCCATCTGGAATGGGAGAGAAGTCTCGGCTTTATCCAGGGGTGGTTACTACAAAGGGCTTTGTAGGGGGCGCTAGTGGTAAAGAACCTGCCTGCCAATACAGGAGACACAGGAGATGTGGGTTGGATCCCTGGGTTGAGAAGATCCCCTGAAGGAAGAAATGGCAACCCCCTCCAGTATTCTTGCCTGGAGCATCTCATGGACAGAGGAGCCCGGCCGGCCACAGTCCATAGGGCCACACAGAGTCAGACACAATTGAAGCAACTTGGCACGCACACACGGTAACTGCAAAGAATAAAGCGCACAGTGTGTAGGCAAGTGACTTGGGGTTTGTATCCTATTTCATAAGAGGCTAATGACAGGTCCCTGCTGCTGGGAGAAAGACACCAGCCAGCCCCCGCTAAGGTTATGCAGGAAGGACCCGGAAGTTCAGGCTCAGATGTGCTGACCCATTCTTCCTGGTCGCCCGACCCACTGTGGGTCCAGAGTGCTCCTCAGGAGGCCTTAATGTTAGGTGTGTGTGTGTCTGTGTACTTACTATTTTTTCCATCAGTTTGTGATAGCATATTTTTTCTTAAAAGGAGCGGTTTCTCCTTTTCTAGGCTTTCACTAGCCCGCAGCAAGGCATTTGTTCTCAAGAGCAGTTAGAACAGTCATCAAACAACAAACAAAACCCGTGCCATGAAAATGACATCAGATGCCTCCATCCTTGCCTCTGAACCTGGTGTGCCAGGTGATTGCAGGTACTGCCCATACTCTTCAGGTTGCTGTGCCCAGGAGGCGCCCGACCATGGGAGGGGACCACAGCCAGCTGTGTTGATGCTGCAAACACCTGGAGTGAAAACCTGTTGGAGATGATGTATTGTGAGGGGATTTGTTAAGTCTGAGCTGGGGCCATAAACTCTCCCCGAGCCCCAAAGACCACTTGGGGAGAAGCCCTCGTCTCTGGCCAGTGAATCTGCTTGTGTCTCCCCCTCCCAGCCTGGCCTTGACTGAAAGACGCAGACTCTTCCCAGAGGCTGGCTCTGTCCTCTCCCTAAGCTGGGAACCCCATAGCCCCCTCCCCCACCTTCCCTTGCTGTGAGCAGAAGGACAAGAGAACCCTTTGACCCTGATCTGGAAGCAGAGGGGAAAGAGGGCTCAGAGAGCGTGAGCGGGAGTTAAAGAAGGGAAGGAACGCCTCTCCCATGGCTGTCTCCATCATGGTAAATAGCAATCTGTCCTCTTGCTTGCCTGGACTGAAATCCTGGGAGTCATCCCCTGCGCCCCTCTTTCTGTCACACCCCACTCCAAACTGGCTCGAAATTATGTTGGTTCCACTTTCAAAGCACTTCCAGAATCTGACCGTTCTCCCCACCTCCACATGGCCACCCTTGCAGGCACTGTCCCCTGTCCCTGCGTTCTGGCTGCCCTGCTCCCCTGTTCCTACAGTGAGCTCCTCAGCAAGGAAATCGGGCTGTGCGCCCTCAGCTTGGACGGCCCCCAGAGCAAAATCACAGGCTTTCCAAAGCCTGCAAAGCTCTGCAGAAGCTGCCCCCTCCCCATCACCATGTCTGCTCCAGCCAACTGGCCTCAATGAGGTGCCTCCAGCCTTTCACAGGGCCACCTCCTCTGCCTGGAATGTTCTCCCCCCAGCTACCTGCTGGGCTCCCTCCCAGGTGTCCTTGACTTTGGTCAAATGCCACCTTCTCAATGAGGCCACTCCAATCACCCTATTTCATGTTGCCACTTACCCACCATCACCCCTGAAACCCTCCCCCTTCCCCTGCCCTTTCGTCATAACATTTATCATTTTCTACATACACTCTATATATCATTTTGTTAGCCTGTCTCTTTCTGCTGGAAAGTAAGTTCCAAGGTCAAGATTCTTGATCTGTTTCCATCACCAATGTGTTCCCCGTACCGAGAGCAGTATTTGGCATTCTGTGAGTGCGTGCTAAGTCGTTTCAGCAGTGTCCGACTCTTCGTGACCCTATGGACTGTAGCCCACCAGGCTCCTCTGTCCATGGGATTCTCCAGGCAAGAATACTGGAGTGGGCTGCCATGGTCTTCTCCAGGGGAGCTTCCCGACCCAGGGATCAAACTCGTGTCTCATATTAAGTTTCCTGCATTTCGCAGGTGGGTTCTTTACCACTAGCACCACCTGGAAAGACCCTGGCATACAGTGGTGTTCACTAGTTATTGCATGGATGGGTGGATGGGATGGATGGGTTAGGGCAGATTAAAGCCTCCATAGAGCAAAACAAGCAAGTTTATTTTGTTAGAAAATCCCGCTTTCATGGGGTTTGCTGATGTGCTCCTGTCTGGGAAGGGGCTTCTTCCTGCCCATCGCCCCTTCCTGAGGGAAAGGCAGAGATATCGATTTGGGGCCCCATCCCCAAGGATGGCAGGTGTCCCTTTGAATGACTGGCCCTGGGTCCACACGGCTGCCTGGAGGCCCCTGTCCCGAGAGCTGGTCTCTTGCTGTGTGTGATACAGGTTGGAGAGCATCTCCACTTGACAGACAACAAATGCCCAGGTCCCAGGAAGGGGATGTGACAATGACAGGTTATGGGATGAAAGAGAGCAGAGCAGGGCTGGTCTGGTGCTCTTGCCCTGGTTCCTTATGCTTTCCTTCCTTGTCGTCATGTCACACCATCCCCATCAGAGCATCCATGTGCCTGACCCTCTGCCTCCCACCACTGCAAGCCCGTTAGGGATGCCCCATCACACATAAAGGGTCAAGTCCCCTGAACAGCGCAGAGATCCAAAGGCCATCACAGCCCCTCTCCCTAGGAGACACCTCCCAACAAGGCCCCCCAGTAGCCACGCCCCAGCATCTAGAAGGTTCGGGGGAAACAGAACATTGATTTTTGTCATCTTAGTCTCACCAAGCCAGGAAAGAGGGGTTGGGTCCCCCACCTTCACAAAGGGCTCAATAGAAATGACTCCAGTGGGGGTAGGGGGGTGGGATAGATGTTGAAAGCCCCCAGGCCCCCCTCCCCCAGAAAAAAGAAGCATCCTGGCAGCAGGGGACCCTGTGTTGTGGGCTCCACAGCCCACAATGTCACCTGGCTGGACCCAAGGATGTCTTCTGTAGCCTGGGAGAGGTACCTGGTTGCTTTCCGGGGCTCAGCTTTCACTGAGCAGGGCACAATTAAAACGTGGCTGGAGGAGTCCTTACTTTGGGGGTCTTGCTCAGAGCTGACCAGCATCAGCAGTTGGGTGTGGTTTTCTCTGCCACCACACAGGAGGGTGGAGGCACAGGCCAGGTAAGCAAGGCTCAGGAGTCGACAAGAACCTGGAGGGAGGGGACTCTGACTCCATGCCTGTTTTCGTTCCTTGGAAGTGACCTTTAGGACATGGTGTCAAACATCAGTGGATGAAAGATAATGGCTTCTGCTTTCTTTAGGATTCCGAGGAGGAGGAACTACCTCATTCTCAACAGCTCATGAAACTCTAACTTTTTGTGTCCAAAAAAATCTTTTTAGATTTCTCAGCACCTGGGGACCACTCTCAGGAGGGTGTGAGGTGACAGCACGCACAGCTGTGCTGAGTGGAACCAGATTAGGTATGACGTGTGCATTGGGCACAAACCTGGAAATGAGAAGGGAAGGAAACAATGCAGCAGCTGAAGGAGGCCTGGGAGAATGTTCTAGAATAAACACCTTCAGTTTGCAGTGTAAAGCCCCCAGAAGCGAGGAAGCCAGACTCAAAGGCTCCCGCCTGTTTCTGTGATACACTACAGAAGGGAGATCTGCAGGGTCAGAAAATCCATCAGTGGTTGCCGGTGCTGGGGGTAGGAAGAGTGGATGGACATCAAAGGAGCCTGAGGGGGTGTTTTTGGAGTGATGGAAATATTATGTTGATCTCAGCAGTGTTTAGCAAGACTGTATGAAAGTGAAAGTGTGAGTTACTCAGTCGTGTCCAACTCTTTGTGATCCCATGGACTGCAGTCCGCCAGGTTCCTCTGTCCATGGGATTCTCCAGGCAAGAATATTGGAGTAGGTAGTCATTCCCTTCTCCAGAGGATCTTCCTGATCCAGGGATTGAACCTGGGTCTCCTGCATTCTGGGCAGATTCTTTACCATCTGAGCTATCACGGAAGCCCCACAAGACTGTGTAAGTTTGTCAAAATTCATTGAACTGTATCCTTCAAAAGGGTGAATTTTCCTGTATGCTCATGAACCAATACCGAATGTCAAATATCTCAATAAACTTGGAAAAAGAAAAGGCAGTGGGACCTGTGGGGACGGGAAGGTTTATGGAAATAAGACAGTGTGCTGGCTAAGGAAGTGTGCTTCTGATCTGTACTCCACTTAACATTGGTCCAGGATCTTTCCCTATCTATATAATCACCAGTAGGTCTGCAGAATCCTGTATAAATTCTCCTTGTCAAGGCCATTCACCACTGGAAGTAAAATCACTTAAACAAGCTGAGGTCTTTGATGTCCTTGGAATCTTATGGCTTGCATTTCCAAGAAGGGACTTTGGCTCTGCCAAGATTTCTTTGCTTCCATCTCCTAATCTAGTAATTGATTGGTTTTCACAAAGGGAATACAAACCCCTGGTTTCTGAGTATATACAGGGTTTTTCTAGTTGCTTCAGTTGTTAATCAGCCTCAGTGAGGGGAGAAGTGTCTCCTCCCAGAGAAATCCAATCCACCCTTCCCTGCTCCCCAGCTGACACAGCTGTTGGGTAGAGTAAAAGGAGACCCAAGATGGTCCCATGGGCAGAACCTCAGGTCAGCCATCCCTGCAGGTCAGCTGGCCAGTGCTTTCCAACGCTGATCAGAAGCAATAGAAAAAAAAAAAAGAGAGAGAGAGAGGGACCAGCAGCTTATCTTGGAGGTTGTCTTGGCAACTCATATTTGTCTTAGAGGTTCTATTCTAAAAATCAGGCTTTCACAGACAAAACAAAGTGCATCCGTGTCTCCCATGCAGAAGGGGCTCACCTGTTCTCAGAAATGGAACAGTGGATGTGCTAAAGAATAACCTGGAGTCACTCACCCTGAAAAGCGCCAAGCAAATCCTCTTATAACCTAAATACCCAAAACGAAACCAAACCAACCACCAGGACAGAGCGCACTCTGAAGACGACTTTCAGACATTCCAGACTTCATCCTAACCACAGGGACAGAGGCCTGCACCCTCAGCTCCAGCCCTGCTCGTGATTCCCTGTTCAGTTCACAGCTCTCACTGGCTGTCCTTGGGCTTCATTCTTTCTCTGTGTAAAGCAAGAATTATTTAAAACAAATCTCTGAAATTTGAGTTGGATATGAGCCATGAGTGTCTAGTGGCCCCGTGATCGTACTCTTGGTGCCGTCTGGCTCTTCCGTCCTTGAGTAAATGCCACATGGCTTATTACAGGCTCCCAGTGGGTTAAATGTGGAAGAGGTGCAAGGCTCTCGTTTCCCAGAAAGGTCTGAAAACATGCACTTGTCCACATGGAGAATAGAGGGGGTGGAGGATGGAGCGGAGTTCTTAGCTGGTACACAGCTACGTCTGCAGTACTGGCATAATACCTGGCTTGCCCCAAGTGTCTGCTGATTAAATGAATGAATGAGCGAATGAATGAAGAGCTATCAGTACAACAGATGGTATCTCTGCAAACCTAAACTCTGCAGAGAGTATCTGTAGGTGAATGCCAAGGTTACTGACCTGCAAGACCCTTGGAGAAAAGACGCGTCTACACAAAAGAACAGACCATGGGTTTCTCTGATGACAGATAGGGCTATATCTTGTTCTTAGATCTTTGCACATCATCCAGGCTTAGCTAAATGCTTGAATGAATGAATAAAGGAGGGAAGAAAATAGGAAAAGAAGTATATGGGGGTGTCTAATGAGACCGAGGGAAAAGGGGGAAAGCATGACTTCAGAAAATAGACTGGCCTACATGAGGCCAACTCAGGCTACCCTGAAAGAGAGAGCCCCAGGAATAACAGAAGACTATGGAATCCTCGGATGGGGACAAGGAAACAAAATCAATGAGCCACATCACACATGAAAGTATCTATGTTAATAACAAGGCTATTGGCTTTGAATGTCAGATAATCATCCACAAATTAGTTGACTAAGCCACAAAAGCAATTACTACTAGCACCCATCTTTTTTTTTTTTTTTTTTATCAAGAAACCAAGAAATGATAGCCCCAAATGGGCAGCTGGTGTCACAGCCCAACCCTAGACCTGAAGGAGTGGTTCTCCATGCCAGACACAGATCCGTCCTGGTGGCCTGCATGTTGCTGAAGGCCTTCACACATTTCTGGTTGGGGATGTTTTGATAAGAAAAGTGGCAAAGCTTGGTTTGCTTTATGATATTCAGCATCTTTCTACTATCACTATGAGGGTGCCATACTGACTCAGAGAAAGGGGTACCAAGAGATGTAAGAAAAAAAAGTCATCTGTTACCAGCCTGGACGATGGAAAGACCAGTGAGTTGTCCTCTTAGACGGCTGCCCTTATGAGACATGAGTCCTGTGAATCCAAAGTAATCAATGGGAAAGGTGAAGAAATATGGGTTCTCAGGGTGTGGGCTCCAGGCTAGAATGTGCCCCTTACAAGCTGTCTGATATCCTCCAGCCCTTTACTTCTTCCAGTCCCCTCAAGCCAATTCTCAAGATTTAGCATAGTGATGAGTGAGGACCCGATGGCTTCCCAGGTCACGCTCAGACCAGGATTTCTTAGGAAAAAGGAGATGGCAAAAGGGCAAGGGGGCGCCAGCCCCAAGTAGGGGCTCCATGCGGGGCTTGGGAACGTGCAGAAGGAGCTGAGAGGCCAAGGTACCCGACTGTGGCCATGAAGAGTCTGCAATGCCTGCATGGTGCCCGCCAATGACAGCCATACACGGAACAGCAGTCCCAATTCCACTGTGCACGGGCAGGTGGAACCACCTGGGGGGTGACAGAGACTTGTCCCAACCCCTCCCTGACATGAGACTGACTCAGCTCCCTGGGATGGGCAAGGGTGGAGGAGGGGGCTTCCCCGAGGAAGTGGCTGCAGGTTGGGTGGACTGGGACGTCTGGAAAGAGCACGTGACATGGATGCCTGATCTAACAGGCACATGATTCGCTGCTCCAACGTGGGGTGAATTTGCTGAATGAGGTAGTTTCATCCTGACCTCTCCAGGCAGGGTCAGTCTGGGAAAACTGGAGCCAGAGCTTCTTCCCAAGACTCCCATTGGTGAAAAGTAGCAGAGAAGAGCCAGGATGTAGGCCCTCAGAATAGTCAAGGGGAAAAAAAAAATTAAGAGGGCGGGCTGCTGTGCTGAATGGTGGCCTTTTCTCCATGACTCTGATCCTGACACTTGGCTTGGAGACAGAGACCTCCCTCCCCTGCCCCTCCACAGCCCTGGAGACAAGGAGGTCAGTTGGAAGAAGGGCTGTTGGGCTTCCAGGGACTTGAGTGTGGGACACAACTGCTTTGGGTGGGGAGGGGACCCCTCTGGTATTCAACAGGGACCACAAAGTTCCAGCCTCGGTTTGTTCTCAGAGTGGCAAACGTGGCACGGGACTGAGGGGGCTTCAGCCTCAGAGACAAGGGCAGGGCTGTGGATCCATCTTCTCAGCCTGGGAACACTGGGGAGCTCCCCGTGGGGCCATCTGGGCCACCCTTCCGGCATCACTGTCCCCTCTCCTCAGTGGACCAGGAGAGCAGGGGGAGGGCAGCGCCACTCCCGACAGCAGGCCCCCCCAGCGGGAGCGCCACCTCCTCTCCGTGGGACCCCTAGCCCCTCCTCGGTAGGACCCCCCGGGCCGTGCGTCTAGATCTCCATGTCCACGGGGCGGATGTTGCCCGTCTTGTGCTCTCTGACCCACAGCTCCCTGTCTTTGGCTGGGTCCACTTTTCGAAGCAGTTGGTCCACAGGCTCGACTGTCTGCAAGGGATGGAGAAGAGAGGATGCAGTCAGAGGCAGAGGCGGAGTCAGGGGTGTATCCTCTGAGCCATACCACTCACACCCTCGCGCCCAACAGAGCAGCTCCTCTAGAGGGTTGTGGGGTCCTGGGGAGGCCCGTGAGAGGGACAGATGTGGGGGTTGGGAGAACTGCGGGTGGGGAGGTGCAGAGCTCTGGCTTCTTCTCTGCTTCCTCTCATGCATGCGACCCTCCAGACCACAGGGCAGGTGAAAGGGCAGGTGGGCTCAAAAGTCTGTGACCCGTTCCTCTCTCCACGCGTTCCCCCATTTACCACTTGAAAACAGGTTTATTGAACTTTAGCTTGAGTGGTTTTGAATAGCTCCAGCATTGTAAGAAATCCAACAGAGGAGGCAAGGTCACCTCCAGCTATTTTAACCATCATAATGCATCTATGGGATGCGCTTGGGATGGAGTCACGTGGATGTCCAGGGTAACTGACACGTCCATCCCAAGAGGTCGCCCACAGGCCCGAGTCCCTGCCCACCCTCAGGACAGATTCCTCTGTAGCACCTATGTAACCTGCCACCATGGCACAAGGGCCATGGCTCCCTCCAGCCCAGCGTCCCTTGGGGGCCCCGCTGGCCTCAGCCCGGGGCGGGGAACTCACGCTTTGGTTGAACATGTCTGTCTCGTGCCGTAGCTGCGTGTACTGGCAAAGGTGCTGCCGGATCATCTCCACCCTCTCCACCTCCAGCCGCTCCAGCTCCTGCCGAGGAGGAAACCCACAGAGACCTCTGGGGGGTGTCCCTTCAACCTGGGGACCTTCCCCCTACACGGGTCCCAGACCACCCTAGAGGCAAAACACAGATGCTGCCTGACTCCATGTAGTCTGGCGAGGCCCCCACCCCGTATTTGAGGGGGAAGGTATAGCCAAGGATGCAGTAGCTGCTGTTTCCTGTATCTCCTTCTGCCAGACATGGTGGGTGCTACGAGCTTTCCGCACATCGCTTAACTGTCCTCATCACAATGTTAAGAGATACACGTTCTGTTCTTACCTTTTCCAAACAAGGGAATGAACACCTCGAGAGGTAACATTGCTTGCCCAAAGTGACAGGGAATTATGGGAGCAGTGGGATTTGCACTTTTGTGCAACTTTTTTTTAAATTTATTTGGCTGCACAGGATCTTAGTTGTGGCATGTGGGATGTAGTTCCCTGACCAGGGATTGAACCCAGGCCACCTATATTGGGAGTGTGGAGTCTTAGCCACTGGACCACCAGGGAAGCCCCCTGTTGTGCCCTTAATCAAACTTCTGTGCCAGTGCAGCCCCAGGCCCTGACCAGGTTGAGAGATGAAACACATGCAGGAGCTTCTGCCCTTCAAACTCTTGGGGCTTTGTCCCTGGACCTCTGCTGAGTGGCCTCATCTCCTCTGTCCACCCTGAGTGCTGAGGGATAGGCCAGGGAGGCAGGAGGGCCAGGAGTGGGGTGGCCAAGGCCACAAGGAAGAGCAGAAATTTGCTTTGGCTCCTAGGTGGCTCTGCATCTTTGGAATTTAGGGGATCCGGCCACTATTCTGTGTACAACTAGGTCACTGCCCAGGTGATTAGCCGGGGAGCGGGGGGGGAGTAAGCAGGAAGCTTAATTAGGAGATTAACCAGGAGGAAATCTAGGTCACTGTCCCTGGCGGAGGCCTCTAATCTGCTCTGGTGGGCTGGTGCCTGGGGAAGGCAGAGGGTTAGTCCCGTGCTGGATAGGCAGATGGGTGGGGGTGGCTTGGGGCAGAGGGATGGTGTGATAAGCACTTGGCAGGACACTTCCTTTCTCACCTGGCCCAGTGGCCCAAGTGCCAACCCATCTCACTATCTACTCAGCAGGTGCTGACTTCACAGAAATACTCAGAAGGGCAAAGAAGTGGTCCGATGCCTCTTTCCCCACCCCTGGTCAGAGGCCTCCCCCACTGCCCCAACCTCACCCATCCACACATCTTGCAAGGCTCTGCGATCGCAGACCCTTAATTCTTCTGGGGGTAGGAAGGCCCACGTTTCCTACAACTTGGCTATTTTTCCTAAGTGGACCACTCTCTGCTCGGCTGACCCTGACCCCTCAGGAGGATATGGCAAGAGCACATAGCTGCCTGTGTTCACACAGTAGGAAGTGCCAGAGCAAGGGTATAAATCCACATGGCCTGGTCTGGAGATAAGGTCTCAGTCTCAACATTACAGCAGATCTAATGACCATCTCTCACCTCCACCCCATGGCCCTCATGCCCACCAGCATCCACCCACCGCTTCCTGAGTGCCCACCCCTGCGGGGACATGCTTCCGCATCTCTGGTCACTCACCAAGGTGGTGGTCACCATCTCTTCAAACCACTTGGACTGGGCCTGGTTGTAGAGGTCCACACAGCGCATGAGGTCATCTCCTGCAAAGGGCCAAGGCCACTGTCACTCTGTCTCTCCTCACCAGGGCTGCCCTCTGCCACCTGCACCCCATGGCTGGGGTGATGGAGGCAAAGAAGGGGCAACCCAGCATTATGGAAGACTGGCTTCAGAGTGTCCACCTGAACTTGACTCCAGATGCCAAAAACTCAGGAAGGGGGTTTCTCAGTAAGAGTTATGTATGGTGTGGGTGGGGGTACTCCGGGGACCCCTGAAGTCTATCATAAGCCGCAGAAATGCTTCCTCCTCTAGTGATGGCAGTTTTATTTCACATTGGCAAGTCCTGCTTGGCTGAACATGTGTCTCAAGCAACTTGGTACTAGTTACAGAAGGGAAGTTTGCACATTCATGTCCGTCCACTGGTTTGTCTGTGTGTGTCTCTGTGGTTGTATGTCTGTATGTGTGTGTCTGTGTGTGTGTGTACAGGCAGAAGGCTGTCATTCTGAAATACAAAAGAATGTGTCTGATGCTTTATGGCTCATTCATGTGCAGTAATGGTATAAAAACAGGCACCAGAGTTTAACATACCAATTCCAGGATATTTGCTACCTTGGGAAACAGAGAAAGGGTGGGAAGGGATGGGCTCTTTCTATAGCATTTTATTTCTTAAGAGAGACATCTGAAACAAACTATTCTATCTTGATGGCCAGTGTATTCTTTTATGTAATTGTATATATGTGTGAGACAGTTTATAGTTAGAAAGCAAACTGAAAGTGTTACTAAGGTCCTGGTACCCTAGACTCTTGCTACAAAGAACACAATTCCTGGACCAGAAGCATTGGTACACCCTGGATATTTGCTCCAAATGTGATCTCGTGATATTTCCCAGACAGGGTGAATCAGAAACTATTTTCACAAGTTCCTTGGGTGATCCATGTGCACATCACAGTTGGAGGAGCACAGGTCTGCACAGAGCTTCCTGATCATCACAGGGTTCCAGAGAAAGGAAGACACCAGGGACTCTGCTCACGATGGGAAAACTCATGAGTGAACCCAAAGATAATGGATTAACCCTTCAAAGGGATCCCTAGAATGGCATCACTTGCTCACGTGTATTCAGATATGAGAGTGAAGGGAAGTGGGGGAGAGTTATGCCCACTGCCTGGCTCAGGGTCTCCTCCCCAGTGAGCCACACCACTATCTGGGAGCTAAGCCTTGAGTAACAGAACCCACATCAAGGGCTTGGTTCATTTTGCTCTTGGTCCAAGGCCCTTGATCCCAAGAAGGGCGGAAATGGAGGGAAGAAAGTGCATATTTCACTGAAGTCATAGTCCCACCAAAAGCCTGTGCCTGGCCGCGGGTAAGGTCACCCTTATAAACACAATATGAAATTCCCAAAGCTTTGTTTGTTGATCCTGATGTTGAGAACATGCTTCACGAACTTCTGCAACATCAGAAAATAATGTAGATGAAGGCAGGTGTGTCTCTTCTCTATGTAGTCCAAGGGTTTGAAATCAGACCCTTTTGAACAGTATGGGTTAAAGACATGGATTCTGGAACCAGACTACTGGGGTGTCATATAGCTTCACTGTTTACTGGTTGTGCAGCCTTGGACCAAGTTGATTCACCTGCCTGTGCCTCAGTTTCCTCATCTGTAAAATGGGGATAATAACTACTTTCAGAGAGCCACAGTGAAGATTAAACAAACCAAGAAAAAAAATGAAAAAAGAAATACAAAGAACAAAATAAAAAAATAAACCACTTATGAAAAATGTTTGCAATTCAAATGACAAAATGTTGATTTTCCTAACATAATCCCTATCAATCAATCAATGAGAATAAGACCAGCCATCTGACAAGAAAATGGGAAGAGAATGAGTGAATCATTTTAAAACAAAAGTCACAGATGATTTAAAAGTCCATTTTTAAAATGCTAAACTCCACTCAAAAAGCAGTGTAAATTAAATTAGAAACAAAATACTATTTTTCACCAGATAGCTACAATATCAAAATGAGACAGCATACAGTGTTGACAAGAGTTCAGGGAACAGGCATTCATAGAGAGTAGGCACACCCATCTGCGAAGCAACTTGGAAACATCCATCAAAATGAATACAAGCCTCTGACCCAGTTACACCCCCGCACACGCCATCGACATGCAGACCCCCACCCCCCACAGAGAGGCGTTTATAGTAACAGCATCGCTGGCATGGACAAACACTCTGAAACAATCTGAAAGTCCTACAAAAGTCCATTAGGGGAATGGTGAAATAAATCTGGATACAATCATACACTTGCACGTTATTCAACTATTTAGGAAATCTGATGTACATAAATGGATGGGTAAATAATTGATGAAACAGACCTATCTCTAAGATACATCTATTAAAATATAAGTTCAGAACAGTATAATATGATATGTATATAAATTTAAATATTAAAAACATTAAAAAAATTAGGGAGTGTTGACAGTGACTATATCTGGGGAATAAGATTTTATATTCTTATGTGTTGATTAAACTATTTTGTCAAACAGCAGTATTGTTTTTGTAATATAATTATTTAACAGTTTCTTTAGTTAAGCTAATTTAAATGTGCCTCTCCTCTCCTTGGGTTTTCTTTCCTACTCCCAACAAGTGTAGCATGGCTTCTGTTTCTACTACTGTGCTATTAAAGATCTTTATATAAATGTTGCATTTATATTACATTATTCTGTTATGACATCTTTATACCACCTTATTTCAAAATGTCCCTAAGATGGCTGTTTTTCATCCTTTAATGAACTAATTACACCAGGTTCACCAGAAGTTGGGGTGAAAAAGATTTAGACACCAAACCATCTAATCCAAACCTTATCTCACAGCACATATTCTAATCCCAGAAAGCAAAATGCACTGTCCCTGTACACTGTGAAACTGGTTGTTAAGAAATATTGAAATTTTTTTTAAAAAACTGTTTCTTGCCGATTTTTCTCCCCCTTCCTTGTGCATTAGCTAATTTTTACCTCTAGGTGGAAGCAGAAGCTGACTCACTGAGGAATATTTTGGAGAGAATCTGAAATATGGTTCTTTCTTTTCTTTTTTAAAAATATTTTCTTGGCCGCACTGCAAGGCGTGTGGGTTCTTAGTTATCCAACCAGGTGTCAAATGTGCACCCCTTGCATTGGAAACAAGTAGTCTTAACCACTGAATTGCCAGAGAAGTCCCTGAAATACGATTATTTCTTTAAACAAAACGTCAGCCTCTATTCTGGGTCAGAAGTCCGTCACTAGAGGAGAACCTTTGGAGAACTATTACCCGGGGAGGTGGGGCAACTTGGAGGGTGAGTGGGGTTTGCACTTCAAGGAACTCCAGGCAGGGGCAGGACCCCTCAATTCCAGGTCCCTGGAGGAGTATGCCCACCACCTGACCAGAGACCCTCGGCCTGGGTCAGAAGCAGCCCCCTCTGGGTAGGGTGTGGGAAGACCCCTCCCTTGCCACTGCTTCCTGCTCCACAGCCTGCACCCCCCAGTCTCACCCTGTGGATGCATGTTCCCAGGCACCCCATCGCCCAGCCCCTCCTGTTCATGCCTCTGGGACCAGGTGAGGACAGATGGGGCAGCAGGTGACAGGGCCTCACTCACCTGCCTGCGTGGACTTCCTCCGAGCCTTCTTGATGTCCTCCTCCGTCTTGTTGCTCAGCTTGATCTCCAGCTGCTGGGTCTTCATCTCCAGGTCTCTCTGCCGCTCCGTGAGGGCTTTTCGGGCCTGGGGTCCAAGGACGGGGAGTTAATCACAGGCTCAGAGACAGCAAGGGCCCACTGGGCCTGGCCTCCTTTTTTAGGTTGTTGTTCAGTCACTAAGTTGTGTCTGACTCTTTTCAACCCCATAGACTGCAGCAAGCCACACTCCCCTGTCCGTCACTATCTCCTGGAGTTTGCTCAGACTCATGTCCATTGAGTTGGTGGTGCCATCCAGCCATCTTGCCCTCTGCCGCCCCCTTCTGCTCCTGCCTTTAATCTTTCCTAGCATCAGGGTCTTTCCTAGGTAAGTTGTTTCTTTTCCCTGCTTTGGTAAATGAGGCTACAGGGGCTCTGTCAGGCTAAGCGGCCAGACCAGCATCAGCCAGCCAGCTGGGGACCACACTGAGGCTGCAAAGCATCCTTTCATCCTGGCCTAGAGCAAGGCCCCCCAGAGCATTTTCACTGGAGCATGTACATATACTAGGGACCCAAGCAGTCCTGAAACCACAGCTTCTCTGGGGTGGCAGGGACCACAGAGATCATCGATGTCACCTCCTAACAGTGGTCAGCAGCTGGCAACACCAGCCTCCCCATTCTGGGATGGGGTGGGGTGGGCCTGTTGGTGCTGGCCACTGGCAGGGTCTAGGGTGCCTGCAGCAGTAACATGGTCCTCTTCTCCTGCACCCCTCCCAAAGGCGCTGGGGTCAGCCCCGGGGGGAGACCTCTCTCTGCTCCATAACTGACCATCAGAGCTCCCAGCAAGGTCAGACCACCTAGGCCTCTGGGAGAGGGGTGGTTCAGTAGGAGGGAATCTGCCAGGTGAGACCCAGACAAAGGGGCCCTGTGTGGACTGGCAGTATATCCAGGCTTCAGGACCCTTAAAATCAGGATGTACCTTGTCTCACATTCTGGATGGAAGCCCCCTACAACCCCAAGGCAGGTGCAGCCTCTTCCACCCTCACTGGGAATCTGAGTACCAGGGGAAGCATGCACTTAACCTTTGGCCGGGGGAGGAGGGTTCTCATACTCCACCCCATCCCCAGATCTGGCTGCAGGGGGGATAAACGCCCCTGCCATGGCCCACAGAGCCCCTGCCGGCCCCCAGCCCCTGCTCCCTCTAGCAGGACCCCTCCCACTCTGCGACCTGGGCCCTCACCTTCTCCACCGCGGCGTAGCGGCTGGCAAGCTGCTTGCGGAGGTCTGCGATGTGGTGGTCACACTTCTTCATGTCCTTCTTGAAGTTCTCGCGGAAGTTCATCAGGGGCTTCTCCACCTCGCTGTGCAGCTGTCGATGGGGGAGACACATTCAGGACCCAGGGGGCACCAGCTATGAGAGGAGGGAGGGGGTACTCTCTCCCACCCCGTGGGTGAGGATGGATACCATCTCACAGGGAGGTCAGAGACAAGTGGTTGTGTATGCAATTGAGGAACTCACCTCCATTGGTTAGGCCCAGGGTTCACACCATTGGATGGGTTAGTGCCTGGAGCCCACCAAATCGCTGTGGGCACCCTCTTCCTGCGCAAAGCCCGCAGAGCCTCCTCCAGGGCTTTGCTCAGATGTAATCTCCCTTACTTTCTAAACTGGGAGCTTTGGGGACCATCCCTGTGACCCCAAACACTCAGCAACTATCACAGGGCAACATTTAACCAAGCGACCTTGGATCAGTTCTACTTATTGATCACCTACTACATGCCAGGTGCAAAAACCACAGATGATGTGCATGTGGTCCAAATCTCCAAGAAGCCATGGTGGGAGCTCACAGGGACCCTTCCTGAGCTGTGCCCGCTTGTATGCGTGGAGGCTGGCGCACCCCCAAGCCACCAGAGTGGACCAGCCTTGCACCTCTAGGGCCAGAGAAGGGCCCTTTATGCTCTGAGAGGCGCTGGGTGGTGTCAGGTTTTCCAGCTTTCTTTTTCATTCCTTTCCTTTTTCCCACCCCACTCTCTTTGGAAGGACAACTTTTACTTAAAACTTTTTTGGGGGGTATGAACATGAGATGTATGTGATAACAGATAAATATGGACCTGCTGTGGTCAAAGCCACAGTCTAGCGGCCTCCCTGCCCTCGACTCAGCCTCTTAAGAGCCTCATCTACCCTGTCTCGGCTCCTAAGGCCCCCAACATAACCTCTAGGACCTTCTTACTGGCCTCCTAGGGCCCCTGACTTGGCCTTCCAGGGTCTCTCAACCTCCACCCTTCCCGCTGGGAATCACAACTGAACCTCCCTGGATGGATGACGTCCCAGCTATGGGACTCTGGGACTTCTCTCCCTCCTCACCGGGCTCTTTCTTGCTACATTACCTTTTCCCCAGAGGCCTCAAGGATGGAGGTACTCCCTGTACCAAACCACCGATTACACACTGACTATGAACTCTAGGGGGGTGGAGGCCATGCTGGCTTGGCCCCTGCTGTGTCCACAGCACCTGGCCGGAGCTGGTACACAGTGGGCCCTCCTGTGCTACGCGAAAAAATGACAAGATTTTCGGGGCCCAATGCTCTGGGTGACAAGATGATGCTTTGCTGGTGGGTGACCTTCAAAGACCAGTGGAGAGGGGGCTGCACTAACACCCTCCCCTCACATTGGCCGTAATGTCTGCATCATGTTTTTGAGCCCTGGGAAGATTCCTTGCACAGGAAAACACCCCCATCTGGTGGCAATCTGTAAGATGCTACAAACTTAAGTGCTTCTGAGACCTAGAGAACCCCTTCCCCACACAGATTAGGCACTGGGGGAGGAGGGGGAGGCCTGCATAGTTGGCTGCCGTGGGAACCTGCTCCTGGTTGCAGGTCTATGTGGGTTAACTCGGCTTGTTGACACAGTAACTCTGAGCTCTCTTTCTGAGGACCTGGAATGCGAGTGATTTCCATATATTCATATGCCCAGGAGTGACCTGCAGAGACTTGTCAATACTCAGGATTTCTGGGTCCTGGCCCCAGACTGTGTGGTCTGGGGAGGGACCAAGATCCTGCCAGGGCCAAGGCTCTCCCTAAGTTCCAAATGACATTCTGGAAACATCACACTACTGGCTGTTAGAAGTGATTCAATCCCATGGATTGCAGACCCCCAGAGTCTCCCTCTATATTTTAAGTACTTTTACAAAAAGGCTAATGTTTTCTTTAAGAAAGTTGGCTAGATGTCTTTATACTCATTCTTAAGTTTTTAGCATCTCTGGCCGAAGTCCTCCACAGAAGCTTGTCCTTATGAACTTGAGCTGGCCTGGTTTGGTTGCAATAGGCTATTGAAGCCATTCAGTTTGCCTTTCAGAATTTCTGCCTCTTCCTTCCATATCACTCATCAGAAGAGAGCAAGAGAAGTCTCAGGTCGGAAGGAATTTCGAACACCACAGGAAGACCTCGGAGAAACTCTGGGTTGGGTGACAGACCACCACAATAAAGTGAACGTCAAAAAAGTGAGTGTTGCAATAGAGCAGGTCACATGGGTGCTTTGGTTTCCCAGTGTACATGAAAGCAATGTTTATTCTATTCTGTAGTCTATTAGGGCTTCCCAGCTGGCTCAGTGGTAAAGAATTCGCTTAGCAATGAAGGAGACGCAGGAGATGTGGGTTTGGTCCCTGGGTCAGGAAGACCCCCTGGAGGAGGAAATGGCAACAGACTCCAGTATTCTTGCCTGAAAATCCCATGGACTGAGGAGCCTGCGGGCTACGGTCCACGGAGTTGAAAAGAGTCGGACACGACTGAGCATGCACGCATGTAGTTTATTAAGTGTGCAATAGCATTATGTCTTAAAAATGTTCAAGCCTTAATTTTAAAAATACTTATTGCTGGGATTTCCCTGGTGGTCCAGTGGTTAAGATTCCATGCTCCCAGGGCAGGGGGCACGGGTTCGATCCCTGGTTGGGGAGCTGAGATCTTGCATGCTGTGGGTATGGTCAAAATAAAAACATTTATTTCTAAAAAATGCTAACCATCATCTGACAATGCAGGGTTGCCACACATCTTCAATTTGTAAAAAAGACACACTAAAGCAAAATACTGTATAGAACAAGGATGCCTGTATCTGTCCCATGTTTTTCAAACAGTGCATTGCTAAGAGTTGTGAAATAGTAGATCAGGACCAGCTTTTTGATGAGCATAGCCCAGACATGAAGAGGAAACATCAGAGATGTTTTAGCCACATACGTGGCTATCTGTATGTGATTATCTCAGCGTGAATACCTGTGTGTTCCAGGTGGTCATGGAAAATGTATAACTGGGTCACAGTCAAGTCAGTTTCAAGTCTCACTGATTTGGTCCAAACACTTCACTTCAAACTTGAAAAAAATGGAAGCCCAGAGATGCTAAATGGCTTCCCCCAAGATCACAAAGCTTATGAGTGATAGCACTGATAAAAAATCATTTTTTATCATTCTCTTGATGCCGTCTGTGCCCCGCAAAAATCTTCTGGCTGAATACATGGCCTCGACTGCATGATTCAATTTTCTCCCACCACAAGGAATTTTCCTATTCTCTCTTCCTCACCCAGAAGCAGGTATAACTTCCTTTATATAGAGCAATCTTATTTCTTTAATAGTCTGTTGCTATGAACAATGGTTCGAGCTAGGAGACTTAGAAAAGCCTAAGATTCCTGGAATGAAATTGCATTTCTTATAGAGCTCTTGCCTCTCGACACAGAACACTCAGGGAGGAATTTTTCTTTTTTTTTTTTTAGGGAGGACTTTTTCAAGGAGCCTTTTGGAGCAGATGTTAAAATGGGTTTTGTACACATGGAGCTATACTTATCTATGGTGGATGGATAGTCCCAGAGTCTTTTCTTTCTAAGGAATTGTCATACAACTACTGGCCTGCCACTACGACTGCCTGAGGCCACCAACACTGACTGATGGGCTGGAGGCAGCAGACATTCTTATGTAAAAATCTATGTGTGAATTTTGTGTGAATATTTTTCAGAAGGCTCCCATCGGCTAGATGAAGTCAGCTCTGAATTAAAACATCCCGGCATTTGGAAGATCAGCCTGTACCACTGTGAACAGCCCCTAAGAGAGGGCAGTGTGTTCTTCAGAACAGAGTTCTGGGTTTTAAATGCCACTGGTCTGCCCAGAGGAAAGGTTCAGGGGTCAAGGCTCCAACCCACGCAGTCTTCTCCTTTGTCTCCTCAGTAGCTGAGCCCACTTGGCTGTGTGACCATGGGCTGTGACTTAACCTCTTTGTTCCTTCTCATTTGTGAAATGGCGATTTGTCTTGAATGATGGCTGATAGAACTGAGGGAGATGAGTTACATCCTGCACATGACACTCACATAACCATGATACTGTGATATATGGGATTGGCCGAAAAGTATGTTATGGTTTTCCCATGTTACAGAAAATCCCAAATGAACTTTTTGGCCAACCAAATGCTAACATATTTATTTTGGTCTTCATCCCTAGCTCCTGGCCGGCATTCCTACAGCCTTTGCAATTTCCTAAAGAACAAAGGTGCTAGGAGAGCATCTTCTGGTTTAATATTTGGTCTTTGAGCCCAGTTCCTGACACCAAACTCCTACATTTCTTAGAATTTCTTATGAGACAAGTCTGGCTGGGCTCCTGGATGGGGGTTTGTCACCAAAAAGACCAGGCCATGATTGGAACTTTCAGCCCCCTCCTCCGATCCCCTGGAGAGGAAAGGAGCTGGAGACTGACTTGATAATTATTATGCCTATGTGACGGAGGGCTTTTCTGGTAGCTCAGCTGGTAAAGAATCCGCCTGCAATGCAGGAAAGCCTGGTTCAATTCCTTGGTTGAGAAGATCCCCTGAAGAGGGATAGGCTACCCATTCCAGTATTCATGGGCTTCCCTGGTAGCTCAGATGGTAAAGAATCCACCTGCAATGTGGGAAACCTGGGTTTGATCCCTAGGTTAGGAAGATCCCCTGGAGGAGGGCATGGCAACCCCACTCCAGCATTCTTGCCTAAAGAATCCCCAAGGACAAGGAGCCTGGTGGGCTACAGCCCATGGGGTTGCGGAGAGTCAGACACAACTGAGCGACTAACACACAGCACATGTGATGAAACCTCCACAAAAGTCTGAAAAATCACAGGGCCCAAGAGGTTCTGGGTTGGCGAACATACCCACGTGCTGTGATGTACACCCCCAGCACCATGGGGACAGACACTCCTGCACTCAGGACCCTTTCCTACCTGACCCTGAGCATCTCTTCATCCGTGGCCTTTATCATACCCTTTAATATATAATAAACTGATCAACCTAATAAGCATCTCCCTGAGTTTCATGAGCTCTTCTAATAACCAAACCTGATGAGGGGATCACTCAAAACCCTGATTTGCAGCCAAGCGGGACAGAAGTTGTGAGTAACCTGGTGATCCACTACTTATAACAGCCGTCTGAAGCAAGGGTGGCCCTGTGGGACTGAGTCCTTAACCTGTAGGATTCGAGCCCCAGGCAGTTAAGTGTCAGAAGTGAATTACATTGTAGGACCCCCAGCTGGAGTCAGGGAATTGGTTGGTGTGGGGAAAACCCAAACATTTGGTGACTAGAAGTAGTGCTGTGAGTATGTGTAAGAATTTGCTCAGTCGTGTCCGACTCTGCAACCCCATGGACTGTAGCCCACAAGGCTCCTCTGTCCATGGAATTCTCCAGGCCAGAATACTGGAGTGGGTAGCCGTTCCCTTCTCCAAGGGATCTTCCTGACCCAGGGATCGAATCCAGGTCTCCTGCATTGCAGGTAGATTCTTTACCGTCTGAGCCACCAGTGCAGTAAGTAGCAGTAGTAAAAGGTAAGATTACAGGAAAACTGCATGGGGGAGGGAGAAGGCAATGGCACCCCACTCCAGTACTCTTGCCTGGAGAATCCCATGGATGGAGGAGCCTGGTAGGCTACAGTCCATGGGGTCGCTAACAGTTGGACACGACTGAGCGACTTCACTTTCACTTTTCCCTTTCATGCACTGGAGAAGGAAATGGCAACCCACTCCAGTATTCTTGCCTGGAGAATCCCAGGGACGGCAGAGCCTGGTGGGCTGCCGTCTATGGGGTCGCGCAGAGTAGGACACGACTGAAGTGACGCAGCAGCAGCAGCAGCAGCATGGGGGAGGGCTCTGTCACCCAGTGAGTACTTCACAAATGATTGAGAATCAGGGGCCTGCTGATGGGGAGTAAAGGCCACCAGGATTCCCAGGGATCCAGCAGGTGACCATTTAGAAGCCTGCAGAAACGGCTCCCATCCCTGATGCTCACAACACAGCCTCACCATTTATCTCATGGTCAATGGAGGTTTCTGCCACCACAGAGACTGGAGCTGCCGGGTGTTTGGGGAGCAGGAGGGAGACCTAGAGGGAACACTGCTATGATCTACAGCTTAAAAATAACTCACTGCTCTGTATACAAGTTCAAAGGCGACTCGTTTATGGGGCTCCTTTCTCTCCCAAGGCTTGAGAGGCAATTTCCTTGTGAAATGCTTGGTGTCTGAGGTTAGTGTGCCCTTGTTGGTACAGGAGTTCTCACTCACATCTGGGTGTCAACTCCCTCTCGGGGCACTAGCATCGTTCAGGAGCGGGGAGCTGGTAATGGTACTGTTTCTCCTCCCACCTCAGCTCTTTGTAAAGCTCCTTCGCACATCTCAGCTGTATGAGTCATTCATTCTGCCCTTGGTGTGCAGAGAATCATCATGAGGCAGGGTGGGAGACCCAGAAACAAAGCCAGTTTCCTGTCCTCCTAACAGTGCACAAAGCCCAGAAATGGAACTGCTGTGGGAAAAGCACTAGAAAAGAGATAGGACTAGCGAGTGCTGAGCGTGGAAATCTCGGGAGAGAGCAGCCATCTTGCGGGATGCCACCTTCAAGTAGTAAAGTACCCTCAATTTTAAAGTGTGGGCTTACAGGCAACTCTACTCAATATCCTGTGCTAAGCCATAATGGAAAAGAAAATTTAAAAAGAATGTCTTTGAAAGTGAAAGTCGCTCAGTCATGTCCGACTCTTTGTGACTCCATGGACTCTACAGGCCATGGAATTCTCCAGGCCAGAGTACTGGAGTGGTAGCCTTTCTGTTCTCTAGGGGATCTTCACAACGCAGGAATCAAACCCAGGTCTCCTGCACGGCAGGCAGATTCTTTACCAGCTGAGCTATCAGAGAAGCCCTAAAAAAAAAAGAATGTCTATATGTATATAACTGAGTCACTTTGCTATACAGCAGAGATCAGCACAACATTGTAAATCAACTCTGTGCTGTGCTAAGTCACTAAGTCGTGTCTGACTCTTTGCGACCCCATGGACTGTAGTCTGCCAGGCTGCTCTGTCCATGGAATTTCTCCAAGCAAGAAAACTGGAGTGGGAAGCCATTCCCTTCTTTAGGGGGATCTTTCCAACCCAGGGATTGAACCTGGGTCTCCTGCATTGCAGGCGGATTCTTTACCGTCTGAGTTACCACCAGGGAAGCCCAAGGCTCACCATAGCCCAGGGTTAAACTTGGAGGAATTTTGTGAGTTGATTAGTAAAGAACAACCAGTATTAAAAATTAAATGGTCTAAGCTTAAAATTAACAAACTGTATTCAAAACAAAGCTAACACATACCCTCACACCCTCCTACCCTCCTAATAATGACATCTGACTATTATCTGCACTCTTGATGGACGTGTATGGCTTTCGTCGCTATTTTGTTGGTACAGGGGAGCAACCATCTAATGCTAGCATCTCTTCCTGACTCTTGAAATTTACACCATGGAAACTGGGCAACACCACACACTGGAGAGGCAGCTGCACATGGGTGTGTGAGACCAACCTAGGGAGGGGTTACCTTGGCAGAGAACTTGAGGTGAACTTCAGCCTCATCCGCAAGGCTCTTCTTCACCTGCGCCCATGCTTCTCCCAGGGAGCTGCAACACCAAGGAGACGGTGAGGCTTGAGGACGGATGCGCTGACCTCAGGTCAGAGGCCACAGCCCTTCCCCATGAGGCGGGATGGCGGGGCTGGACTCCGAGGCCCTGGGGAACATACGACGCCCGAGACCATGGACTTGGATGAGGAGGAGGTCGGGCACAAAACAAACATGAGGACCATGCCTTGACCTACGGGACCGGAAGAGCCATCCCAAAACAAGCTGAGCATCTTGGAGCTGAGAGAACCGACCGCAGCGGCCAGTCAAGTGCCTGGGAAATGTCCAGAAGCCCAGAGGACTAGGGAGATGGGGGTGGGGGGTAAGTGTCATGAGGGCCCTGATACCTGTCCCATGACTGTCCCCTGCCTTCCCCTCACCCTCCCTGGTTCATTGTTGAGGGGTGCAAACACCTGCTGGCAAACAAGGAAGGAGAATGGATGGCTTTTCAGGGAGAAGCCCTTCTCTAACAGAAGGTATCACACAGCCCTGCTTGCATGCAAACCTCCAGTGGCCTGATTTCTGAGGGGGGAGGGCAAAGATGGACCACCTGGGTCTAGGGACCTCTTAGGCCCACCCACACAGCTGAGAAGGCACGCCATCCCCATTTTCAGGAACACAGCCTCCCCACCCACGCTCTAGAACAGATTCTGGACGGTGAGCCCCAGCGCTGCCCACAGCCAGCCAGAGAATGGCAGAGTCCTCTAAACTAAATCGCTCTTCCACTCAAAGGAGATGTTCCAAGTACAAGCAATCTCCTAAAGTCCCCTGGACTTTTGAACACATGCCCCCACGCTCCAGTCTCCTTGATTGAGAACTCTGGAACCTCTCTGACTTTCCCACTGATACCCTTGCATTCTTGCTTGAGACCTCTTCACCCAGCCAGTATTCCAGGGCTGAACGGTCAGTTGACTTCCTTTCATCAAAAAGCCACTTCCCCCAGAGAATTCATTAAACTCGAGTGGCAAAACCTGATTAAAAGACAGCCTGCTGGCGAGGCTTCTGGGTTCTGAGCCGAGCAGCCAGCAGCTGAAAATTACCCAACAGAACAGAATGAATCCCTCTGATCAGAGTCCAGGCCTGTCTGGTGGTGGTGCTGGCTCAGGCCAGGGTGGGTGTTTATGGGAAGTGCCTGACTGATTTTATCTAGGAGTCAGACAGCAAAGAAAGGTCCCCTTGGGTGATCCTGGGTGGGGAGCCCACCCGAGAAGGGCTAGAGAATTGGGATGATGCAAGCTGCTGACAGCTGTCTTGGCCTGAAGGGCCTGAGCTCCTGGGAGCTGGGTTGGGGCCATGTTGGGCGGCCTGTCCCCTCACCTGACTGGGCAGATGGGTAGAGGGCCTGGGGTGGGGGGAAGGAGGGAGTGGAAGGGGTCATGAGAGTCATACAGATACGGGATCTGAATACCACGTCCAGAAAAAGATTTATCCAAATACGGGTGATGTATGTGCAACAAAGATGCCAAGCATCTTCATGGAGAAATGGACAGCCTTTCAACACCTGGTGCAGAGGTGTTGAACTCTACATCCATATGGATGCAGGGACCTCTTAGGCCCGCCCACACAGTGGAGAAGGCTCGCCATCCCCATTTTCAGGAACACGGCCTCCCCACCCACGCTCTAGAACTGATTCTGGACGGTGAGCCCCAGTGCTTCCCACAGCCAGCCAGAGAATGGCAGAGAATGGTCCCTACATCCATACGGAAAAAGAAATCCTGTCCCTGACCCCATGCCACACAAACAGGTGACCTCCAGATGGATCGCACCACTAGAATAAAAGTCAACTGCTCACAAAAGCAGTCCTGGGAGAAGCGGGAGCTCCATGACAGTGGGGTCAAGGGGGGCGTTTCTCCCTGCAGCTAAGCTACTTGCCAACCTGCGGGAGATTTGAACAAGAGCCCAGAAGCTGTTTGTAACGCAGCTGTCAGCAAAGCACATGGTCAGTAACTGGCCCAGGGACGGTGACAGTGGCCTGAGACTGTCATTTGGACTATTGGGAGGAAAGGCGGAAGCACACTTTCACACTTAGGACCATGTCCTTGGCCCCACTGCCAGGTTGGGCCCCCACAGGCAGGAGGACATGACTCCAAACACGTGGACGGGCCTATCTGAGCTGGTCCAGCCGCCTTGCAATAACCTAGCCAGCCTCGGAGCCACGTCACAACTTAGGAAAAAAGCCCTTTAGAAATTTTCTCATTGAAAATAGTGATAAGAGGTTGATGGGAAAAAACAAACAAACAAAAACCCCAAGACGAAATTTCTGTTCCAGAACACCATCGGGGGCCTGCTAAATCAAAATCCATGTTACTGTCACAATTACCAACCAGGAAAGACCAAAATCCTATTTCCTTTCCACACAGGAGAACAAAACTGAAGGCAGGATACATCTCCTGATTCTGTTTATTCTGCACACACCCTGTGGAATCTAATCTGAGGGCAACTCAAGTCTCCCCATCAGCATCTTCCTAGGCTAACCCACATCTCTAGGCTCCAGCATCATGCTCTGAAAGTGTCAGGTGGACGGGCTGATACCCAAAGCTGTGTGTGAATGCAAAGTGGCAGGGCTGCCGGTTGTGAACGGGGGCCCGTGTGCCTCCTGGAAGAAGCGTGTGTGTGGGAGTGGGATTGTGGGTACAGGGCTGATGGGGTATGTGTTCACAGCTGTGCTGCAGGTGAGCAATGCCGATCCATGACTGTGTGTGTGTGGCGGACTGCCCGTGTTTGCGGCTGCACATGTGTACAGCATGCTGGAGAGGCCTGACTCTGGACTCGTGCAGCTGGGAGCACATGCCATGCGTGTGGGCAGGATGGAGTGTCTCTGGCAGCGGCCCAGGCTGAGGAGGTGGAATTTCTTTGGAGCGGCAGTGCTGCACTGCAGGGCATGGGAACACTTAGGAAAACCCCATCCCCAGTTCAGAGGGGAGACTCCCTCACGGGTCCCCTCCTGCCCTGGCCTCAGGCTGGGTACATGGAGCAGGAGGAGGCGAAGGCAGCTTCACTGATGTCCCTGGAAGAGACACTGCCCATGCAGGGCGATCCTGTGGCTTGCGGCCTGCTGGGTCAGTGAAAACCACTCCAACCTCTTGGCTGCATGGCGAGCCTTGAAGAGGCCCTAATCAAAGCTACATTTGGTTGCCAAAGCCCTGTTCCCTGGAGGATTCAAGCCATGTAGGCAGATTCGGGCTTGTTCAACATCATGGCTCTCTGATGACTATGACAAAGTATCTTCCATCCCCAGGGGCTCACTTCCCTTCATAGGAGGGATTCAAATGGAGACTGCACTGCAGGGAGGTCAGACTAGAGAGAGGACCTCGGGGGGCCTTTCAACTCTTACCTCCTGAGATTCTGGTTTTGTTTTGTGATTGAGGGGAAATTCACTTAACACAAATGTAACCAGGGGACTTCCCTGGTGGCCTGACAGCTAAGACTCAGTGCTCCCAATGCAGGGGAGCACTGGGTTTGACCCCTGACCAGGGAACTAGATCCCACATGCCGCAACTAAGATCCAACACAGCCAAAGAAATATTTTTAAAAAAATTAACCACTTCAAAGAGAACAAGCATTTACTACATTTGCCATCCTGGGCAACTACCAACTCTATCTAGTTTCAAAGCATTTTTTATCAATATCACCCTGTGATGGACTGAATGCTTGTGTTCCCCAAATCCACAGGTTGAAACTCTAGCCCACAGTGTGGCTGTTATTTGGACATTTATCTGTTACTCTAAGGAAGTAATTAGGGTTAAATGAGGTCATAAGGGTGGGGCCCTGATCTGATAGAATTTGTATCCTCATAGGAAGAGATACCAGAGAGTTTCTTCTCTCTCCTCACCAGGGAAAGCCATCTGCAACACAGGAAAGAGCTCTTACGGGACACTAACCGTTTTTTGGTGTTTTTTTTTGGGGGGTTGGGTTTTTTTTTTTTTGTTTTGTGTGTTTTTTTTTGCTGCCAGCACCTTGACCTTAGACTTCCCAGCCTCCAGAACTGGGATTAATTAAATTTCTGTGGCTTAAGTCATATGGCTTAAGTCACTCAGCCTATGGTATTCTATTATAGCAACCTGAGCAGATGAACACCCCCCCCCCAGAAGGAAACCTTGCACCGATTAAACAGTTGTTCCCAGTCCCCTTTCCCCCAACCCCTGATAACCACCAATCTTCATTTTGTCTCCATGGATCTGATCTATTCTGGACATTTCTAAATGGAATCCTACAACATACAACCTTTGCATCTTGCTTCTTTCACTCAGTATAATGTTTTTGAGGTTCATCCACATGGTAACGAGGATCAGTACTTCATTCCTTTTTAAGGCTGAACAACATTCCTTCGTATATCCATATAGCCAACGTAGACAGACTAAAATTTGCTTATGCGTTCATCCTTGATGGACTGTTAGGTTATTTCTACTTGGTGGCTATAATGAATCATGCTGCTATGAACATGCATGTACATATATTTGAATATCTGCTTTCAGTTCTTCTGGATATAAATCTAGGAGTGGAATTTGTCGGGTCCTATGAGAGTTCTGATTAGTTTTCTGAGGCACTGCCAAACTGTTTTCCATAGCGGCTATGCCATTCTGCATTCCCACCAGCAGGCTGAAACTCTGTTAACATACAGAGCGGAGAAGGCTGTAGTCTTCCCCCAACTGGGACCTTTCTGTGGCCAGGAGGGTGGGGCCTGGCCTCCCCAGTCCAGCTCCCACTCAAGGAGGTCTGGATGGTCACAGCTGGAGGGTAAGGGAAGCCTGGGCCCAGGCCTGTAGGAGAGAATTCGAACCAAGGGGCTGGGTGTGAAATACTCCCACATCTAGTTTCCTGTCAGTCTGCTCTCAGAGACAGAGGAGCAGGGGTGGGAGTCTGGAGGCTGGTTCCCAGCTACTGGGGCAAGGGCAGAGGGGGGTCCTGGCAAACTTCAGCATCTGGCAGGAGGCCCTTGGCCACTAATGAGTAAATAATGTAGAAGTGCAACCTTGAGCGTGGATACCCACACCTGGAGTCATGGCTGGTCAGCTGGAGCCATGAATGCCCACCTTGAACCAAGAATGTTCACCATGAACCATGAATGCTCACTTTGAATCATGGGCACCCACCTCCAGCCAGGTGTATGGAGATCTCCCCATCCATATGGGACCATGGCAATGACCAGTGATCAGTGAAAAGGGATCCTCCCCTTTCTTGAATGTCCCTCTCCCTCCCTACCCCCATCACTGTTCCTCCTACTCACCCCTCCTCCTGTGCGGCCAAGGAGTTCTGAGAGAGCTTAGCTAAGTTCTTCGCATATTCCTCTTCAATCTTTATCCTACAAAGGGAGAAAACCCAACATGTCAGCTCCTTAGAGCTAGACTGTGGATCCAACCTACAGCCTTGCTGCTTATTAACTATGTAAAGACCATAAGCTCTGTGAGTATGTGGCTCTTGTCTTTCCACCTGATTCACAGTAGGTGTATAACATAAGCTGAATGAAGGAACGAAATTGAACCTCCATCTGCAAAGTGGGGCATTGGCACCTGTGTACTAGGCTGTGAGGATGAAAAGTGGTCATCTGCATAGCCCCCAGCATAGGGCTGGACACATGACAAACACTTAAATGAAGAGATGTAATTGGTAATGGACCACAGCTGCCCTGCCCCCTGGTGAGAGCTCTGGCATGAGAGCCTGCAAGGTAGCCACAGCTCCTAAGATGCAGGAAGAGAACCCTGTCCATGTTCTCCCAGCCCTCAAGGCTGCCAACTTCCAAGCCTGCAGGGTGCAAGCATCTCCATGGAAACCAGTGGTGCCCAGTGGATGCCACATCCCTGGAGAGGGAAGTTGCCTTGGATTTCACTTTCAGCAGGCCCTTGACATACTTTCAAGGCAGCTCTCTGGGGAGGGGTCTGTATTATCTGCCACAACTGTGTAAAACGTGTTGTCATGGTATTAGTCACTGTCTAAGCGGTCCCCTGAGGAGCCATGCTTGTGACGACCAGAGCAAGCCAGACGGCTGGGGCCTCAAAGAGGCCCCTAGTCCATCATCTGGCAAATGAAACAAACCCAGAGATGCTCCCAGGGCTGCAGCACTTGCTTCTTGGCTTCTCAGGAGCTGAAGTGTGCAAGGATGTAGAGACAGAGACCTGACTGATTCTCCAGGCAGCATTCACTGCCATGGAAGTGCTGAGAGGCCCAGTCTCAGTCCTCTCACCACCACCTCTGCCATCTCCACATCCTCTCGAGCCTGCCTGCCTTGCTTCCTCTCCATCCACCGAGTCTTTGGTCCCTCCTCTCCCCAGGAGGACATGGACAGTCAGCCTGCAGCCTCCAGCCAGGAGATCTCTCGAGAAAGCAGATCTAACCACGTCAAAACCGTGTCACACTCTTAGCTTCAAAGGTTCAGCAATGCCAACTGTGTGCACCGGGCACGAGGCCTGTCCTCTCCAGGGCTGGTGCCAGCCTCGCTCCCCTAAGCTGAGGTCACGTGGTTCACCAGACGGCTGGCCTCGCTCCCTGGCCCAGCTCTTCCTCTGCACCTCAGGTCCCACCCCTCCTGGCTCTGAAAGGTGCCCCTGGGAGACCCTAGGTGGACTGGGAAAGGTCTCAGGAGTCCACCTGTCCCAGGGAAGACCAGGGTTCTCGCAGGTATGGTCCCATTTATTTGCTAATGTGACTTCTTTATGAAAGCATAGACCACAAGTGTGTTCAAACTTGGCTTTTCTAGCCATTTTCCTCTTGGCTTGCTTTCTACTATTGTTTTCTGACACCTAAACTACATAATCTCTCAATTTCCTACCTGTTTCATGGGTCATAAAGCGAAGATTTGATTATACCTATAGAAAATAGGCCTCCTAAAGGAAAGCAGGTGCTTTTACATACCATGGAATTGTTACTGGATTATTGTTGCTGTGAATGAAAGAGGCAACAATGAGGGACTTCCTTGGCTGTCTAGTGGCTGAGACTCTATCCAATACAGGGGGCGTGGGTTCAAACCCTGGTGGGGGAACCAACATCCCACATGCCTCTCAGCATGGCCAAAAAAAAATTATTTCAAAAATACATTGCCATTTACCGTAAATATTTCCAGTGTGCCTTGAAATTCCAGATATGTAGTTGTGTGTAGGTATGTGCGTGAGGGAGAGGGATATGTGTATGTGTGTGAGTGTGCAGGTGAATGTTGGCTTAACAGAGTCTCATAACTTGGAGAGCCTGGGGAGGGAGGGAGATGAAGAAGGAGCTTGTCACTGTAACTTTCCCCACTTCCATTAGGCTGAATTCATCGTTCCCTTGGCTTTGCTGATGGCTCAAGCAGTAATCTGCCTGCCAGCGCAGGAGATGCAGGTTTGATCCCTGGGTGGGGAAGATCTCCTGGAGGAGGAAATGGCAACCCAGTCCAGTATTCTTGCCCAGAGAATTCCATGGATAGAGGAGCCTGGTGGGCAGTCCAGGGGGTTGCAAAAGAGTCAGACAATGACCTTACCTCTCCCATTAGACTGAGTTCCCTAAAGGCAGAGATGGGGGTAGGGGTGGGTGTTTCTGGCTGCCCAGGGCTGGGACACAGTTTTGACTCAAGATGAATAGAATGGTAACATTCTCCTTTTTTGTTACATTGAAGAACAGCAACTGTGCATGCACAGATAAGCAAAGGAGCGGAGCAGTCTTCATGGTGATACATTAAGGAGTGGTGGAGACTGTGGCAAACCGGAAGCACAGGCTCCCTGCACAGGGGCAGCTGCTCCCCAGCTCCAGTCAACTGCTGCATGAGGGATGCAAAGCCATGGAGCCAGACTTTCTGCTCTCCCCAGAGAAGCCAGATATGCAGATTTTAATGTGAAATCCACCAATTTTTTTTAATGTTGGTTTGAATCTTTGAAAACACTATATAGGCCAAAGCAACACACCTGCTGGCCATACTTGTTCCAAGGCCCATGAGTTTGACTCCTGTCTTGCACTCCCCTTAGCGCCGAGATGGGTGTGTGGGGCCCACCCCGGGCTCAGGGACCATGGTGGGTGCCATCACCAGCCCCGGAGTGGGGAGGGCCCAGGACGCACCTTTCCCGGATGAACTCTGACATTTCCTTCTGCATCTGCTTGCCCTTCAACTGTTTCTGCAGCAGCAGTTCAAACCCAGCCACCGTGCCGTTGCCTTGGGAGTCCTTCTTGTCGGCCTAGGAGGGAGGGAGAAGCAGGAGCGCTTAGGTGACACCAGCGTCTGGAGCTGGGAGGAATGGAGTGTAGGGAAGACAGACCCCAGAAAAGACCCCATTGTTGTTCAGTCGCTCAGTCATGTCCGACTCTCTGTGACCCCATGGACTGCAGCATGCCAGGCTTCCTGTTCTTCACCATCTCCTAGAGCTTGCTCAAACTCATGTCCACTGAGTCAGTGATGCCATCCAACCATCTCATCTTCTGAAACACCCCTCTCCGCCAGCCCTTAATCTTTCCCAGCATCAGGGTCTTATCCAATGAGTCAGCTCCTCACATCAGGTGGCTAAAGTATTGGAGCTTCAGCTTCAGCATTAGTCCTTCCAATGAAAACTCAGGGTTGATTTCCTTGCTGTCCAAGGGACTCTCAAGAGACCCCAAGGCATCTGCTAATAACCCTGACCTCACCCCGAGAAGGAGGAAGAGGGCAGTAGTCTCGGCCACCCCAACTCATGTCCCTCCCGGCGCTGGTGCCCCCACGTGCTCCCAGATGCTTGAGCCCTGACCACTGCTGCTGTCCCACATCCGTGCCTCTCAACCCCTCAACCTGGAAATGAAGAGAAGGAAGGTCAGGTGGCCAGGAATACAGGCACCAGGTGGCTGCTGGGGCTGGTTAGATCCTCTGCGGAGTTTTAGCATCTTGACTGAGCTGGGAGACAGTGGATAACCTCAGAGGCAGGTACCCCCCAACCCCAAGCCTTGCCATCCTCTTTCGCACTGGCCAGGCAGTGCCATCCTCCAATGCACATGCCTGAAAGATCGCAGTGACTTCTGGGGAGAAGCTGGACTGAAGGGCCACTGCTGGAGTGGAAATGGGCAGGCTTCCAGGGTTGACATCTCAGCCACATCACAGTGCAGCTGCTCTAGCCATTGAAAACTTACTCCAAGTACATTTAAGATGTGCGCACTCCATTGATGAATGCTACATCTTCATGAAAAAGTCAAAGAAAAATTATTCAAAACGGTGAACCCCAATCCACCTCCCAGAGAGGATGGACAGGCCGAGCGATTTGTCCACACTGGGAAAACCGGCCCAAAGAAGTGGGCTTTAAGGATTGTGTCAGCAGAGAAATTTCTGTGAGAGGAAAAGGTCTTGATGGTCAGGGAGATAAAGCCCTGGGGTAAGTATCAGAGTCCCAGGAGAGCCTGAATCAAGATGGAAGCAGGATGGCGCTGACCAGCGGCAGGATCGCCCACCCCACCTCCCTCTCCAACCCCCCTCCTCCACTGACCTCTGGCTCCCAGGATACCTATTCCTGGGGTCTAAGCTGGTCCATGTCCCATGCTCTGTTTCCTGCTGCCTTCTTTTTGGATGACACCTCCAAATTCAGCTCCTCCCCTCCATCTTCGCAGCTGCCACCATCGTCCCTGGCCTCCCAGAGGTTAATGAGCACTCCTGCCTTCCCTACATGACACATGGGGCTTCCCAGGTAGTGCCAGTGGTAAAGAAAATCCGCCTCCCAATGCAGGAGACATAAGAGATGCAGGTTCAATCCCTGGGTCTGGGAGGTCCCCTGCAGGAGGGCAGGGCAACCCACTCCATTATTCTTGCCTGGAGAATCCCATGAACTGAGGAGCCATAGGGTTGCACAGAGTTGGACTTGACTGAAATGACTCAACATGCATACATGTTCCAAGACACATACAAATCAGATCACGTCCTGTTCCTGTCTGAACCCTCCACCACCTGTGTGAACCCTCCACCATCTGTTTATACTGTAAACAGAATAAAATACAACACACTGATGGAGCCTATGAGGTCTCGTACACTCTGGTCCCTGCTCATCCACAGCCCTGGGCTCTTTCTTCACCATTTCTAGGTGTGTCTGTCGCCAGAGCCAGAGCCCTTCCTACAATATCCCCACACCGTACTCATCTCAGAAGATCTAGAAGAAACACAGATGGGGCAACAGGAATCCCTGGCTAGCTTCTAAAGTGCAAAAGGTTTGGCAGGAAGACAAAAGCGATTTTGTTTAATATGCACTTGGTTAGCAAATCTAAAAAAGGGTAGATAATCCATTCTGCATGGGGTTAAAATTTTCTAGTTTTTTTTTTTTTTTTAATTTCTGATTCCTTGGGGCCTTTGCAAAACTTAATTTTTTTAGGTGTACCATTGGTGATGGTAATTAAGTTGCTCAGTTATGTTCGACTCTTTGTGACCCCATGGACTGTGGCCTGCTAGGTTCCTCTGTCCATGGGATTTCCCAGGCAAAAACACTGGAGTGGGTTGCCATTTCCTTCTCTAGGGGATCCTCCAGACTCAGGGATTGAACCTGTGGCTCCTGCATTGCAGGCAGATATTTTACTGCTGAGCCACCAGGGAAGCCCCTGTGTATGATCACTGGTTTTTAATATATACACAGGTCGTACAATCATCACCACTGTCTGATTCCAGAATGGGGTGATTTCATTTTTAAAGCCCTTGTTAACTTTAAAATACAAATGTCCAGGAGGACTCCCAGAGTTTCCGAGTAGGACTTGGCATCTGTCAAAAGATGTTTAATTCTGGAAAACTACACATAAAATGTATCATCTTAACCATTTTTAAATGCACAGTTCAGTGGCATTAAGCATACCTGCATTGTTGGGCAACCATCACCATCATCCCGTTTCAGAACTTGCTCATCTTGCAAAACTGGAGGTTCCCATAAGTAACACAAAAGCTCTGGAATCACAGAGTTGCTCATGCTGGAGCTCCCTACATATTGCACCCATACTCCTGGTGACTTTGATAGAGACAGGAAGGCTGCCAGAGAAGCCCTGTCCAAGATCAACTTCAAGAGCGACAGGACAGGCTGGAGCCCAGGTTCCTTTCATGGAGTTGATTTTGGTCTCCTGTCACCACTGAGTGGCAAGGTGACCCTCCAGCTTACCTGCATTCTGGATGGAGTTTCCGTTTTGCCCTGTGGACTCTCTGAGGTTTACAGAATAATCTAAACTCCAAGTGAGTCTTAAGTTTCCAGCTTCCAGTGCTTAGCTGACTGCCAGCTGTTAGGTTTCACCCGGAGAAGTTGCTCTGCTTTGAGACCAAGGCTCCTCCCGCCCCTCTCGGGTGCCCACTCCTGGTCCCTGGGACCACAGTACAGGAACACGGAGCACCACTTACCCAGAAGTAGTCACAGTAGCTCCACTCGGTTGGTTTCAGCAGCTGCTGCTCCGGCATCGTGTCTGGGTGAGGGAACGTCACGCAGTTTATCTGGAAGGTACAGAACAGGAGAGAACACGGCTTGGCTAGAGGGTTGGGAGAAGCCGGGGAGGCTTTGGTCCCAGGACATAGCACTAAAGAAGTCTCCCTACAGGTCCAGCTTGCTAGAGAACATGTCCTGGTATCATGGGATGCTCTGGTGGTCAGCATTCAAATGAGGGCTGACCAGCATTCACCCCCACCCCACAGGGGATGGCATCAGTCCAAACTGTCTTAGAGAGCAGTGCAACAGGACTTAACAACACAGCAAATGTCCAGAGCCCTCCACTAGTGACTCTACTTGTAGGATTCTCTCCTACTCCTGCACATGGTTACAGGGACTTAAGCACACGGTTTTCACCACAGCTTTGTCTACATGGCAAAAGGCTGGAACCCAACTCTACTGTCCATCAGCAAGAGAATCATTAGAAAGTATGCGACAGACACGGATAGGAATCATATCCATGGTGAAAGACCCAGCAAGATGTTCTTCTGTACTGATAAGGAAGGTGGGGGACAGTGTTAAGTGGGTGGGTGGCTGGCTGGGGAGAAGAGGTGGAATAGTATTTATGGTTTGTTGTCTTAGTGTTAAGAAAAAAAAAAGGAGGTAAGAATAGATACCAATTTGGCAATATTTCTGGGATGACATCATTTGCTTCTAGGGAAAGGAATTAAGTGGCTGAGCCTCCTGGGTGAGAGGTTACCTTGTGAATTTTATCTCAGGATATATATTCTATAAATATATCAAATTAAAAGACACTTGCTCTTTGGAAGAAAAGCTATGCCAAACCTAGACAGCATATTCAAAAGCAGAGACAACAATTTGCTAACAAAGGTGCGTATAGTCAAAGCTATGGTTTTTCTAGTAGTCATGTACAGATATGAGGGTTGGATCATAAAGAAGGCTGAGTGCTGAAGAATTGATGCTTTCGAATGACAGGGCTGGAGAAGACTCTTGAGAGTCCCTGGGACAGCAAGGAGATCAAACCCGTCAATCCTAAAGGAAATCAACCCTGAATGTTCATTGGAAGGACTGATGCTGAATACTCTGGCCACCTGATGCAACAAGTCAACTCACTGGAAATCATGTCTGACTCTTAGTGACCCCATGGACTATAGCCTGCCCAGCTCCTCTGCCCATGGAATTCTCCAGGCAAGAATACTTGAGTGGGTTGCCAGTCCCTTCTCCAATGTTGGCAATTCACTCATGGTTAATAACAGCAACAATAACCCCTTGCAAGTCAAAGCAACACCTCTGCCAATAGAGTCAGGTCCATGGGTCTCCAGCCGCAGCCTCTGGTTTAGGGGCTTGGGGTAGGCTGGAAGTAAATCCAGTAAATCCCCCTCCTGCAGTCTGGCGGGGAGAATACAGGAGAAATTCCAGCCAAGGAAAGAGCCCCCTCTTCCCAGATACTAGCATTTGGCCAATGTAAGAGCAGAGAGTCCCGCTCTGGAAGGGAACATGATGCAGGAGGCAGGACCATGGCCAGGGATGAGCCAGAGAGCCCTGGACAAGGGGAACATGGAATTCCACCAAGGTCCAGGTGGGGGCCCAAGGCAACCCTGGCGTGGGGAGTTTCCCCCCAATGCCCATCCCACAGCCACCTGAGGCATCACTGGCCTGCAGTCTCGGGGGATAGCCAGCCTCTCAACGCCTAGCTCAGGCAATGGTCTTCCCAAACCCTCTTTTCAAGCTGACACCCCAGAGAATGTCCAGAGGGAGTCTCCTTCTGGAAAGCAGGGCCAGATTCCACAGCCTCACATGGTCCTTATTTCACGTTCCAGCTTTTCTTGCCTCAAAAAATAATGATGATCACAGCCCATCTTTATTTTGTTTCATAATGTAGCCCATGGCAATTGCAAGCAAATGTAATAATGACAAATACACTATGACATTACACTGGGCATTAAGAATCACGGAGTAGGAGACTGAAGGTACTCAGAAGGGATATAAAGGTCTTCTGGAAAGTGCTGTCCAGGGTCTAGAAGGCAGGGGGTCCCACAAGTGGCCTTGTAACCATCACTGAAGGAAAGCTAACGGGGCTGGGGGAGAGGGCTTGGGGGAGGGCTTGTGGCTTCTCCCACTCTAAGGGCACCAGCCCTCAGATGGACTGGCCAGAGGCCCCAGAGTGCCTGTCTCCACTCAGTCAACCCTGAGTTTGGCGTTTCTCCGGCCCAGGAATCTCACAGGAATTTTCCTGAATCCTCGCAGAGCCCTGCACCCCCCTGGCGGGCATCTCCAGAACTGCACCTCACCGACCCCACCGTGGGAGGCACTTGTAAAACTCGTGGACTTCCTGGGAGAATTTCTGCCAAGAGCTTTGGTGGATCTTCACTTCATCCTCCCAGCAACCCCACGAGCTGGATCACACTGGCCTCATTTGACTAACTGAGGATCGCAGGAGTATTTGCATCTACGAGGCTGTACCAGGAACACTTGCTCATCCGCGGTTCACGCAAACCTTTGTTGAACGGCTACCTGGTGCTGTGCACTAGGCTAAATCTTTCTAGCGCTTTGCACACGTGCATTTGTATTTCTCCTGACTGCTTATGTAGCATCTCTCTTCCTTTGCCAGAGAGTCTGAACCAGGAGAGGAGGAAACTGCCCTGCTCCCCACTGTATCCCAGCACAGCCACGGGATGGGAGCTGTTAGTGTTTGTCAGTACAATGAATAGAGGCTAGAGACAGAAGGGGTGGTCTCTGCCCTCCACAGTTTTACAGCCTGATGAGGAAGGCAAAAAGGAAATAATGAATAATTGTAAACTTCATTTGTAATGGTGGAGTCAGGGTCAGAAGCCAGCCAGGTTAACCTGGCCCTTAACCTGTATCACATGACCTTCAAACACACTTAGACATAACTATGTCATGTCTCCATCCAAAGCAGGGTGCAAGTAGGAAGGGGTGCTGGATGGGGGAGCAGGAGAAGATGTCTTCTACCATGTACTGTCTGGGGAAAGTTCTAGGGGTCCCTCCCACTCTTGTTCCCAAGATCATCACCCTCGACCAGCAGTGTCTTTGCTTGGGCACTGACTCCAGCCCCCAGTAAACACAGTAACGCCTGCTCTGCTCCCAATGGCAGGGCCCACTGAGCAGCTGGGGTTCCACCAGAACCACAAGGACAGCCCCCAGAGTCTCTCTGGGGGCGTCTTAACGGGGCTACAGCCACCACAAAGGCATCCAACCATGGTGCGAAAGCTGTTGAATATAAATGCAACCCAGCCAAGGGGCCTCATGCAGGGAGGCCCAGCATGGAGGCCTCCCTGGAGGCAGAGGCCGCCTCCAGCACAGAAAAGACGGTGGTTTTACATTTGAGTGGCCCTGAACGTCCTCCTTTGTTGTTGTTTAGTCACTCAGTCCTGTCCCACTCTTCGCACCCCATGGACTGCAGCACGCATGCCAGGCTTCCTGTCCTCCACCATCTCCCAGAGTTTGCTCAAACTCAAGCCTATTAAGTCGGTGACACCATCCAACCATCTCAACCTCTGTCACCCTCTTCTCCTGCCCTCAATCTTTCCCAGCATCAGGATCTTTTCTAATGAGTTGGCTCTTCCCATCAGGTGGTCAAAGAACTGGAGCTTCAGCTTCATCAGTCCTTCCAGTGAATATTCAGGGTTGATTTCCTTTAGGATGGACTGCTTTGATCTCCTTGCTCTACAGAATTTCCTCCTGGGGACAGGCTAATGGGGAGAGTACAGCAGAGGCAAAAGCCAGAGCCAGGACCTATGGAAGCAGAATAGAAATGCCCCCTAGCGCACACACATCCAGCCTTCAAGCTCCCATCCAGGGTCCCAGGCCCCACAGGAACCCAAGGCCGAGGACCAGAGGAGCCCAGACTCCTCTTTCTAGGGCAGGAGTGTGGCCGGCTTGCTTGGCTGTCATCTGTTCTCCAATCCTCTAGATTTTGATGCATGATGTTGGTGCCGAGGGCTGTGAACTGACATCACCGCCCGTCACTTCCAATCAAGCCCACTCACCGCCAGCCCTACCCGGGGCTCCACTGCTGTCAAGCAGTGCACACGTCTGCCTCTTCAAAACTTCTTCCAGGCCAAGTGGGGCGGGGGGAGGGGGTGGGGGCAAGCCAGAGAATTGGAATAAACCTGGGTCCTTGCATCTTGGCCACTCTGGCAGCCAGACTCACACACCTGGTTGTATCCGTCATTGCCACACAGGCCTGCAAATCTCTGCCCCTTGGGTCAGACCGTGCGAGAGGACCTTCACCCCAAACCCATATGCCAGGAGGAGGGAAGCTTGGGCCTCGGCTCCACCCCCCGCCCTTGGTCCCACCCCTGCAACATCTCCTCCCAGGGAAGCAATGAACTGTGCAGGATCAGGGCTCAGAGGAAGGAGCTGCGGGTGGAGAGTGTACTCCGTGGGAGGGAGAGACCAGAGGTACAGTGGTCTTCAGCCCCGCCAGCCAGCCAGCCAGTGAGGACACCCACCTCCAGTCTGGAGATGAGCAGGGCCACCTGGGCTGGTCTTTGCCCCAGCACCCTTGGGGCTTTTTGCAAAGATGCACCCATGGGAGGTCTGCCCGGGGGGTGGGGTGGGGGTCTCCCACGCCCTGCCCATCAGCCCCAGTAACAAGGAGACTGTCGCTGGCCCCACCCTGAGTTGCCTTGTCCCCCACCTCATGGGGCAACTTCCAGGGGGACACTGCCGGTGGTAAGAGTTCAGGTCTCACATATATGCTTTAAGATACAGTATTTGCTTATATTGTATATTAACTCATGTATGTGGAATCTAAAAAAAAGTGGTATAGGTGGTCTTATTTGTAAAGCAGAAATAGGGACACAGACATAGAGAACAAACATATGGATACCAAGGGGGAAGGGGAAGGGTGGAAAGAATTGGGAGGAGCAGAATGACATACATACACTACTGATACTATGGATAGAATAGATGACTGGTGAGAGCCTCCTGTAGAGCTCAGGGAACTCTACTCAGTGCCCTGTGCTGACCTAAATGGGAAGGAAATCTAAAAAACAGGGGATGGAGAAGGAAACGGCAACCCACTCCAGTATTCTTGCCTGAAGAATTCCACGGACAGGGGAGCCTGGTGGGCTACGGTCCGTGGGATCGCAAAGAGTCGGACATGACTGGGCACACAGCACATGTATACATGCAGCTGATTCAGTTCACTGTTCAGCAGAAACTTGACATTATAAAGCAGCCCTACTCAAATAAAAATTAATTTAAAAAAAAGGGGGTGCAGGTCTCAAGCCCTGATGCTTCCGAGCCGTGTGACCTTAGGTGAGGTCATGCTCTGTGCCTCAGTTTCCTCATCTATAAATAGGGTGATGAGACTAGTGCAAACTGAGCACCTACTGTGTGCCAAGCTATTCTAAGGGCTTTCCAGGTATGGACTCACTCAGTCCTTACACCATCCCTAGGGCAAACACACTCACCATCTCCCCACTGTGCGGACGGGGACACTGAGACACAGAGAAGTCAGGAAAGCTTCCCCAGGTCGCTGCCCAGCTCAGAAGTGCTGTGACTGACACCCTAGCTTCAGAGTCTAGGTTCCCCATCCCCACACCCACCTTGGGCCAATCACCTGCCCCTCCCTCAGTGACTGGAGACTAGAATGGGTGCTCAAAATCCTACTGGTGCATAATAAATGCACATACAGTGGCAGCAATTATGATTGTTGTTGTCACTGCTTGCCCACTTCCTCCTCCAAAGTGGATGTGCAGCCTGCATGAGCCGGGGCAGGGGTCTCCCTCTCACTTCCATCTCCGTGGGGGTGGGCAGCATGGCAAGGACTGTGTGATGGGGCCTGAGGGACCCATCCCTTGGTCCCAGCTCTGCAGCACTTGGTCAAAACCGCATACCCAGGACCACACTTCTCCGTCTCCAAGTTCTGGGCTGTCTGAGCAGACGGACAAGTTGTTTCTCTATGTGCAGGGACGTTGACATTTAGTGCCAGCTTTCCCTGAGCACAAGGCTGATGTGGGGCGGGGGCAGGGGGGAGGGAAATGGGGGGAGGTCCTCTTCAGCCTCCATGGGGTGGGGAGGGGGCGGTGAGTCTTGGCGGGCTTTCGGAAGAGCCCTGGGAGACTGTGTGGCTGCTCTAGACAGAGGCTGCCTGCTTCCCCATCAGGAACTCTATTCTTAGGGTGCTTTCTCTTGCTTTTAACTTTGACGGCTTCCAGAAGTTACCCCGCACAAAAGCCACCCTGCCATGGCTGTAATTTACACGTCACGTCACTTGCTCAGAGCACAGTCCACCCCCTCCCACCCACTCCTGCACACCACCTTCCCTTGCCCGCCCTGCGAAAAATGGTTTTTGCATTATTCCAAGCACCATCCTTCCACTTGTTTGCCCGGAGAGAAAAAGTGAAACAAGAAATCAACAGAAGAAGGGCAGGGGCAAGGCAGGGGGTGGGGGTGGGGGGCGGCGGTGGGGGGCGGCAGGGGGTGATGGGAAACTTTAGCTACATCCAAGCTTTAGAACTTCCCAGATTCTAGGCTGGGCATCACTTCCACTCAGAGGTCCGCATTGCCATGGCAACAGCCCAGCTGTGGACCAGAGTCCCAGCCAGCCGCCCCACCTGCCGCGCGGGAGCCACTTACTGTGATGGTGTTCTCCTTGCTCTGCTTTTTGCTTGGTGATGAGGATCCCAGGTTCTGGGGAGAGAGGCAAGAAACATCGTCAGAGCTGTTCTCCATATCCGACATCCTTTTTCCTTCGGGTTCCCTGAAGGTGGAGGGATGGGTTAAAAGCTCTGCGCCAGGGAAGTTCGAGGATGCTCCTTCAGCTGCTGTTAACCCCTAAGTCACCATGTTCTGGGAAGGGGCAGGCAGGAGCCTTCCATGCCCTGGCTTGAAGGCGAATTGGAGGAAACCTCCAACACGAGCTCTGAGAAAACTGCTCCAAAGCAGGTCTGCCTCCTCGTCTCCCCATCGATGGCTGGGAGCGTTAACCCTTCAGCCGCCCTCTGCTGGTAAGCAGTTCTGAGCGCAGTCTCCACCTGCAGAATCCACCTGGGGGTAGAGAGTTAAGGTGGACTGTGGACCACCATCTCCTGGCATGGGATTCAGAACAAGACACCTTATTCCGAATTCCCCACCTTGTCCAACATATCACACCCTGGATCCATGCACTGTGGACTGGGGTGCTCGGCCACACCTCCGTGACTTGTCACCCTCCATACCTCCAAGAGCAGGGAGGCTGTGTTTCAGCTTCCCTTCAGACTTTGGGGTTGCCTTTTTAGGTCTTTCCTTTGCCAGCAGGAAGACCCTTGTCCCAAGGACCACTGGGCCCACAGGACCTCAGCAGCTTGCCTCTAGACCCTAGATGGCTCTGGAATGGAAAATTCAGGATTGCCAGCTGAAAACACCACAATGATCCTGAGAGTCTACAGCCCTGACGGGGAAGGTCAAGTCTGGGTCTTTGCTGTCCCATCAGCTGTTACATTAGGGACTCAGTAGGGTCCCTGAGCAAGACGTGGGATGTCCACTCCTGTCGTGAGCCACACGTCGAGCTGGGAAGCAGGCTGGCTCCTAAGGCAGCATCGCATGTGTGTCCTGGGACTCACAGCCTTTTTCTGTCTCTAGTGGATGGAAGAAAGTGGCTGCTAGGCCTTTACAGGGAAAGGCTCAGAAAAAGCATGGAGGGGCTTCTTTAGCAAGCCCCAGGGAACCGACTGCTCCCATTCCCAGGCCAGCACAGCCCTGGATCACCCAGCAAGATGAGTGTCTTGTGGGGGTGCGGGTAAGCCAGCCCCTGCCTCAGGAACCCAACTGCTCATCAGGCAAAATAAGGAGCTTAAGGGAGTTCCTGCCCATGGTCCCCTTACTCCCGGACTCTTCCCCGCTCACTCCCACCCAGACCTACCATGTCCGGTAAGTGAAGTCCACCACTGAAAACTGACATCCCTGGACTGTTCAGCTCAAAGGGACCTTTACACATCATCGTTTCATAGACGAGAAGATGAACTCACTAGCCTGGACATCCCATCAAGTTCACTCGGTTCTGAGCCTCAGTTTTACCTGTTGCCAATGGTCCTTGAGCTCTGGAGGCATCAGATTAGCTGAGGACCTGCCCCCTGAGTCCTCCTGACCCCAGGAAGTTACTGACATCACCATCATTGTACCGATGAGGACACCGAGGTCTACAGACACCAATGTGTCCAAAGACACCAGGCAGGTAAACAGAGCAAACTGACACCCAAGCCCGAATGACTCTTTCCTGCCTCCCCAACCCTCCACTTAGAAATCTGGGACAATCTCTTATTTTTTCCAGGTGTCTCTGCAGGGGCCAAAGAAACATCTCTGTCATCCACACACACTGACTTGGGGACTGTTGTGTCCAAGGCTGTCTGGGATGATGCTGGACACAGAGGTCACCCTCCTCCCCAGAATCTCAGCCAGGACACGAGGGCAAGTAATAGCAGTGTGAGGTGGGGGTGGGGATGTTCTAAGTGAGGGTGCCAGTCTCTGCCCTCCTAGCTGTGCAGTTTTGGCTAGTGCTGCACACGGGGGTCACAGGGTCCTCCGGGTGGTCTCATGTTCTGTCTTTGTTGCTGATGACCTGTGCCCGTTATTTGAATGTCATATACATAGACATCACATACATGTATATATACACACATACGCATACACAGACATACACCTGCAGCACTCCACTGAAAGAGCCCAGGTGTAACAACATCTCAGCTACGCTGAGAACACCTGCTACAATGAAGTGGTTTCTCTCATCCAAGTACTAACCAGGCCCAACCCTGCTTAGCTTCCGAGATCAGATGCATTCAGGGTGGCACAGCCATAGACAGAAGTGGTTTTTAACACGATGCCCCACTAAAAGGAACCCAGGCTCCTTGGAGAATCGAATAGTTCCAAAGGCCAGGTGGACCTGGAACTGCTGTGCCAGGAGGTAAAAAAAAGTGTTTGACGAATGGTGTGACATAACAAAAGGACACAGACACCAGCTCAAAGGGGCTTCAACACCCAAATATGGGACCACTGGAGCGTTAATATGAATAATAACCTCAAAGAATTACTCCAAAAGGTGGACGGAGGAGGGGCAGTATTTCCTTTTTTTCTTTTTTAACAGAAGAAGGCCTATAAAACGTGTGCAAGGAATTCAAACATCACCACTGGCAAACCTCAATGTCAAAGACTCAGGCCACAGTCATCATGGATACTTGAAAAGGCTGAGAGAAAAGGCTGTTAGGAGACAGAGTGTGCACATGGCCTGACACTACCACCCCACGGATCTTACATATATGTGTATGTGTATATGCATGTATTTGCTGCTTCCGTTTAGTTGCCAAGTTGTGTCCAACTCTTTGTGACTCCATGGACTGTAGCCCGCCAGGCTCCTCTGTCCATGGGATTCTCCAGGCAAGAATACTGAAGTGGATTGCCATTTCCTCCTCCAGGGGATCTTTCCGACCCAGGGATTGAACGTAGGTCTCCTGCTGAAGTTAAATGATTGGTCCATTGCTTCTTTATTATAATATTCATTCTACTCTTATAAATGCTTACAAGTGTCCATAACAAAAGTTTGTTTTTTTAAAAAAATTTCTCTTTCCTATGATTCTAGAAGGTTTTTCTCCTCTTTTTTTTTTTAACCTCTCCCCAGTCTGGTTTCTTGGCCTCACCTGGGCTGCTTGGCTGGCACCGTGAGGACCCATCAAGGGTGGTGACAGATGAGGCAGTGCCTGGGAAACTGTGGTTGGTCATTCCCAGCTGACTCCACGGGCCCCTGGCTCTGTGATGTCTTCTGAGCCTGGTCTCCTTGCATGTGAAGAATCTGGCTCCCACACCCTCAGCAGGTAGAACTCAGTGTGAAACCTCTCAGTGGCTCCAGCACTATTAACACAGAACCCAAGCTCCTCAAAACAGCCTTGAGGACTTCTCTGGCCTCCTCTTCTGCCTTCCCCACACTTGCTAACACAGTAAACCATAGTCCCGCTTAGCCTCTATGGCTTTTTCAAAATCATTACCTCTAAGCATCCACATATGCTGTTCCCTCCACCTGGAATGCTGTTCCCCTACCATCATTCTCGACCAAGCTAAACCTCTGCTGATTTTTCCACTCTCAGCTTTTCTTAAAGAGCCCATCTCCAAACATTTCCACCACCACGTGGTCAGGTCCTTAGAGGACACACTCCCCTCCAGCCCTATCACTGCCAATACAAAATCAAGATTTGTCTCTCTCCAGCCCCAGCTACTAACCTCTATCAAGTGAAAGTGTTAGTCACTCAGTCATGTCTGACTCTTTGTGATCCCCATGGACTATAGCCCACCCAACTTCTCTGTCTGTGGGATTCTCCAGGCAAGAATACTGGAGTGGGTAACCATTCCCTTCTCCAGGGGATCTTCCTAACCCAGGGATTGAACCATCAGATTCTTTACCATCTGAGCCACAAGGGAAGCCCTAACCTCGACAAGCCAAGGGCTATATCTGTCTATGACTCAGTGCCTGGCAAAGAAATAGATGTTCAATAGAACATGAGCTGTTTACCAAGTAGGGAAGGAGGAGCCCCATTGAGTAAATGAGCTCTCAGAATCTCACCTCTTTCTTCATCACACACAGTCTCCTCCAACGGGTCCCTTACGTTTCCAAGCTCTTGGTCCCACTCCCTTTCCTCTCTTCTGCATCTAAAGATAACCTTCCTGGGGAACAGTTCATGGAAAGCTAAAAACAGTTGGAAAGTGAGTCACAAAAGAGTCTAGGCTCTGGTGGGCACGTTCCTTGCCGTCCCCGTATCTGCACAGGGATCAGAGGGGGCTGAAATCACCATAGCCCCGGCAGGCAGGCAGGGGCCAGGCTCGGACGTGCTTCTGCCAAGGCCAGCATGACTATCCTCAGCCTCCGATCCCCTAACCTCCATCAAGTGGGTCCCCTGCATCCATCACCCAGGGCTGCACACTTGCAAACTTCCACTGGGTGGCGCCAGATCGCCATCACCTATGCCCAGCCTCCCAGGTCTCCTGGAGCTAGGGGTGGGAGGAGAGGGCGGGCACCCTCGGGGGCTGAAGGGCACCCAGCCATTGCCCAGCCTCCCAGGTCTCCTGGAGCTAGGGGTGGGAGGAGAGGGCGGGCACCCTCGGGGGCTGAAGGGCACCCAGCCATTGCCCAGCCTCCCAGGTCTCCTGGAGCTAGGGGTGGGAGGAGAGGGTGGGCACCCTCGGGGGCTGAAGGGCACCCAGCCATTCAGTTCCACCCATGATGGTATAGACACATTCCTGGTTTCCATGAAGGTTACACATGCCCCCACCCCCCACCTGCCTAACATTCTCATTTTCTTGATTAGCTTTCTCAAGGAGGGGGCAGCCAACAGGCAGTAGTAAAAGAGCACAAGAGGTGTGACAAGGTACTTTATCAATGCTGACCCAGCGTCTCAAATGGCTGTGTGTTCATTCCTTCATTTACTCACTCATTCATTCATTCACTCTTTCAATATTGTGTGCATGCTCTATCTATCAAAGCCGCTCAGTCGTATCCAACTCTTTGTGACCCCATCAACTGTAACCCATCAGGCTCCTCTGTCCATGGAATATTCCAGGCAAGAATACTGGAATGGGTTGCCATGCCCTCTTCCAGGGGATCTTCCTGACCCAGGGATCGAACCCACATCTCTTGCCTCGCCTGCATTGGCAGGTGGTTTCTTTACCCCTGTGCCACCTGTAATATTATTAGGTGACACTTGTCATTAATTATAGTTGACAGCCTGGGATGGGGGAGTAAACACTGAGCTTGCTGAAGTGCACTTATATATATTCTGAGGACCATTTATTGGTAGTGCTCTCTGTAAATACCAACCCTTCTTAACCGATTTCTACGACTGTTCTCTGGTGCCTTTGTGGACAGCCAGCTCTGCAGGAACATGAACACTTCCACAGCCTAAAAGGCTAACGTTCTACCTTATAGTGCTGCAAACTGGTGGACACATGTATTTTGTTCTCTCCACGTGCTGCACTATTTATTTTTGTTACTCTGACGATACCTCACCTTCTGAATGTTACCATCCAAAAAAGGAATACACGGGACTCCACCTGTCCTGAAGCAGTGCTCAGGCCAGGGTCTCCGGAGCTGACCTTTCCTGCATCCCCAGCACCTCACCTCTAACTCTTTGTTTCTTAGTTCTCATTGTATCTGCCGTCTATAAAAGTAAAATGTGTTTATTTTAGAAAATTTTAAAAATACTTAAAAGTCTAAAGAAAATAAACGTCACCTTCGACTGAGGTTTCTCAACTTCAGCACCCTTCATCTTTTCAATCTGGGTAATTCTTTGTTGTGGGGCTGTCCTGCACCTTCTTTAATAATAGCCCTGGTCCCACTGACTAGATGCCAGTAACACCCTCTGCCCAGTTGTGACAATCAAAATATCCAAACATTGCCAAATGTCCCCTGATTGAGAACTGGACAGAAATACCAATGTTTGGGTTTATTTTTTCATCCAGTCACGTGTCTTCATGTACAGATAGATTTCCTTCTCCCAAACAAGATGGACCATAACTGCAGCTTTGGGACTTCCCGGATGGCTCAGCAGGTAAAGAATCCGCTTGCAACGTAGGAGACAGGCAGGAGATGCGGGTTTGATCCCTGGGTCGGCAAGATCCCCTGGAGGAGGAAATGGCAACCCACTCCAGTACTTTTGTCTGGGAAATCCCATCAATAGAGGAGCCTGGTGGGCTACAGTCCACGGGATCTCCAAAGAGTCAGACATGACTGAGTGACTGAACATACATACGTATATTTAGTTTCATTCTGCTTTTTTCATTCAATATCATGGTCTCTGCATTTTCCTAAATCAGTACATTTTCTCCAGAAGAATGTGTTTTCATGGCTGCATGGTACTGTTGGCCAGACAAACGTTCAGTGCCATTATCCATTTTACCCATCCCCTGTTACTGGACAGTTAGGCTGGGTCAAGGGCTGTATGCTTGAGTGAACAGCTTTACACAGATCAGAATCCCTGCGTGTATTACAAGAACAGATGCCTGGAGGGAAATTCCTGGGTCAAAGTCTTACGGCAACACAATGTCCTGGCTTCCCAGGAGGTTATACGCATCAGGATACATGTTGCTTTAAATGATTAAGTAACAACTTGAGAGTATTTCGGGATGGGGGAGTCATGTGTCCTTAGAGAAGGAAAGAAGAATGACGGGGGGAGGGGCGGAGGGGGCTGTTTCCAATATCCTTCCTCGGTGCCTCTCTAGTTGCTGAGAAACCACGGCAGAACTTGGGCTGATGTCTCAAGAAAACACTCCGCAGTTGGGTGGCATATGAGCTTCATTTCAAACAGACTGACAGGCTGTGTTGAGAGGGGGGCTCTGCAGGAAACGCACAGAGCCAGGGCTGTGCTGTGTGCTGTGAGCAGAGGATGAAGGGGACACACATGTGCTGCCACGATTAACTGTGCCCGGATGCTCGCCTGTCACGACACGGTCCCCCTACCTGAAGCAGCAGCATCCCCCGGGAGCTCGCTAGAAACAGAGAACCTCAGGCCCCTCCCCAGACCTCCTGAATCAGAATCTGCATTCTAACAGGAGGCCTGGGGTGATTTGTCCATCCATCAATACATATGGAGCCTCACCTCACCCCGATGTCCCAATTCTCCTCCAGAGTTTGAATGGACCTGAGCCCAACGCTCAGCCTCCTAAGACAAGAACATAATGAGGTTTCTGAGGTTTCTCGCCCCATATACCCAGGTCAGATGACTGATTTGCACATCAGGACCGCTATGGACCTCCACTGGAGTTTCCTCTGGCTTCGCCCCATCCAGGCATAGTTCACCATCATTTGGGTCCTAACATGTGCGCTCATGCCCCTCTTGCCTGCATTTCAGCTAAGGGTCACACTGCAGCCGCTCTGACCCCAAGGTCTTTCCTTCAGGGACTGGCACACAGAACCCACCACTGTTGACAACAAGCAACTATTGTTATCACATCACCACCACCACCATCCTTGGGGCCTGGCATCTTAACGCCTGCAAGGGTTGGTCTGGAGGCTTCTGCTTAAGGACATCTTGCAGATAATTCATGGATGGACCACGTAAGACCCGTCCCTAGTTCCTTAGACGGAGCTTAAGGCCACGGGAAGAACCTGGCATCGAGTCCAGTCTGACCACCTGGTAATCGTGTCAACCTGCTCGAGTCACTTATCTGGTCTGAGACTCTATGACCACATCTGTAACACGGGAATAGTACTAACACCTCCTTCCTACGTTTGCACAAGTGTTGGCTGAGATGACAGATGAGAACACAGGTTGGGAATCTTAAAACACTCCCATGTCCTTCTACCCCACAGCTGCCTCTCTCTAGATGATCAAATGTGATAAAATGTTTGACTCAGTTCCACTCTGGGTGAAGTCTGGGGGTGGGAAAGGGTCATGCAGAGAAGGAAAATGGCCTAGACTCACCCATATTCTTAAAGTGTTGGGAAATCTGGACTCTATTAGGAATTCAGACGTGGGATGGAACCTTCTGCCCCAACACAGAGAGGTTACAATCCCATCACCGTCAACCCATCAAAAGCATCCTCAACTTCCAGAGACTTCCCAGGCAGTCCAGTGGTTAAGACTCCACATGTCCACTGTAGGAGGTTCAGATTTGATCCCTGGTTGGTATACTAAGATCCCTTAAGCCGTGTGGCATGGGCCAAAAAAAAAAAAAAAAAAAAACACCTACTATCTTCAACTTCTAGAGAAACCCAAACCACAATCACACCAGCTCTCTCACAATCATGGTACATTGGAATGACCCAGAGACCAACCTCTTCCTACCTGGGGAAGGACTGGGCTGTAGCCACCTGGACCCCTACACTGTCCCCATTCTAACGACGCCTCCCTGGACCTACCTAAGGGCTGCCCCTACCTCCCGGAACAGGGCCCCTTACCTGGGAATCACCGGTGGATTTTCGGACACTCATGTGGGCAGTCTCGGGAGGGTGCGCTGGGGTCCCTGACGTGTGGTATCCATTCACTGCGGGGACAGAAACACCGCTCAGATGCTGCTGCGCTGGCCACAGACAGGCCCCTCCGACCTTGCAGACCACAGGGGCAGCTGCGGCCCCTTCTCCCACCTCATTGTCTGCCTCTGAGAGGTCTTGCATAGCTGGGACACCTCTCTGGATCTCACTCCTATCTGTGGGGCTGGAGATGGGCTGAGCATCTCCCAAGCGCCAGCCCCCAACTACCGATCTCTTGGGGCACCTTTTTGAACCAAAGAAAAGAAAGATGCTCAGTAGGAGGAGAGGCATCACAGCTCAACAGTCATCGCCAAAAATAACCTCATTGGCCATGATCACTGGTGCGGATCAAGGGTCCAATCTCTTTTTAGAGTCAGGTGGGGACACCCCCACCCTCCTGCAAATCACCCCCTCCAACAACTCCCCGCCCAAGGACTTTCTCCCTGAGGACCTCCTCTTCCTCACCCACTGGAATGTCAGTTTAATGACAAGAGAACTGGCCTCACGGGTTTCTAGGAAATTTGGCTTTGCTAATTAAGAGTTAGGGGATCATATGACATCCTTCATGAGTCCTGGTTTTGCTAAAATTAAGACAAAAAAATACTCGAGGCTTTAAAAGTCTATCCCTACAACACTCACTCATGCTCCCAACATGAGCTGATACTCCTGCTCTTCAAAGGAGGATAAGGAGCCCTGGTTTGTAGTATTTCCCAATTTCTATGGCCTCAAGGCTCCCAGGGGGGCCTATTTGAAGCCCCCAACACTGCTGCCTGGTCCTGACATCACACATACACACTGAGGCCTACGCATCCTCAGTTCCCAGAGGTGGCCCTGCCCTCTCATGGATACAGTTAGTGAAGCCTCAGCTTCTGCATCTGTAAAATGGGAACACTTCTAGTCTCCAAACCTACTCTGTTAGGATGAAAATCCACACCTGCAGAAGGGATCCGTTAAATTATAAAGCACTTCATGAAAAGAGAATGGATGAATTCTCTTTTCATGAAGTTCCTGAATCTAGTGGCCTTGAGCCCCAAGCTTGTATAATCTCTGGACACCAAGAAAGCCATCTTCCTGATGCCCCAGGCTTTGGAGGATCTGCTACAACACACACACTGCAGGTCGGCCTGAAGAAAGATGGACACACTGATGTCCACTCGTGGGTCTTGCTGCCAGCACCCAACAGAGAGGGAAGAGGTAAAGGAGGAGGGACTAAAGTTATTACCATCTGCCCATTCTCAGGGCAAGGGCCAGGGGCAAGCAATGGGGTGTGAAGGCCATGCCATGGAGAGCCCTTTTCATGCCGGGGGTGTGTCCCCCATTCTCCACCAACTGCAGGGAAAAATTCTGGGCACCTGTGAGCGGAGGTGCAGTCAGCAGATTCCTGGGGTAACTGGGTCTCTCCTGATACGACGGTTGGCCGGATATTCTGGAAGAAGGGTGGGCATAGACACACCAGGACAACAAAACACTGGCCACACAGCTGGGGCCCAGGGCAGCGGCTTAGGACACAAGAAGAAACAACAAGCTAGTTTCACATGGCCAACCATGCTCCTGGTCTACATTCAGGGCCCTCAAGAAGTTGCTGATTCTATCCAAGGGTCCTCCAGGTAAAAGGCAGGGGTAGGGGGTAGGATTCCAAGGGCATCACTGAACACTGAGGCCTCAGAGGAGAACCTACTCAGGTTGGCACAGGCCGTGGCAGCAATGACACACTAGACTGGATAGATAAATACTACTTATGAGGCAGTTATAACATTCAAGAAACTTAACTTCTCAAGGAGCACAGCACTGAAATGGACAACATGCAAATGCTGGAGAATTTGAAGACAACAGTAGGAAACGTTAATACTGCTTTCAGTCTAGGACTGATTTCGTGGACGAAAGTCAGGATGTGGCATGTCTCAGTGATTTAATTTAAAAGGCTGATTGAACTAGATGGATTAAACATCATACCCTATAAGCAGAGATAATCTCTTTTTACTGAGAAGCCATGGGACATTAAAAATGTTGGGCCTACTTAGGCCATAAATAAAGTATCAATAAATTGTAAAAGGCATAAATAACACAAGACATATTCTTTGACTGGAAAGCAATAAAAGTAGATAGAAATAGTGAAAAGAACAAATAGACAAGGTCCCTATCTCTCCCCTTACCCTGACCCCAAAAGCTTGGACATTTAAGAGAATGCCCTCTCAAAAAATAATCTCAGGTCAAAGAGCAATTTCAAACTATAATTACACAATATTTTGAAAATAATGAAAAAGAACATATCAAAACAAATGGGAAAGGGCCTGAATTATATTTGGAGGAAAATTCATAGCCTTAATTATTGCATTACCAAGGCCAAGAGAATCAAAATAAACGGACTAAACATTCAAGTCAAGAATTGAGAAAAAAAATTTAAAAGCCAATAAAATTAATCTAAGGAAAACAGGAGAAAAGGATATAAATATGGCAAGGGAAATGAATAAGTTAGGAGACAGGATAATATCAGCAACTCTGGCTGGTTGAGGGGTTGAGGGGTAGAGATAAAAGATAAAAAAGGCAGTTCAGCCTAACTTGAGAGTGAAAGAAGACACAAATGCTTAGAACTGGGAATTAGACTGCAAACAGAGACTTTTTTTTTTTTTTAACGCAAGAGATTTGACCTATAGTTCTATACTAATAAATACAAAACTTTCCATAAGATTCAAATGATCAAAATGATTTCAAAGGATACTAGAAATACCAAAATGAGCAGAACATTTGAAAAAGGACCTCCCTGTCAAAACACATCAGATCCAGATGGTTTTATAGGCAAAGTCATTCAAACCCTTGAAAGAAATACATAGGCCCACACTGCACAGTATAGATATACCTGGTGCCTTTCTCAGTTTATTCAAAAAGATAGCATTGCCCTGATCCTAAAATCCACCAAGGACAAGAACAAAAATGGAACCACAGTTCAGTTGACTACCAAAATGAAATATGAAAGCTCTTACCTGAGCAGGTCTTGGTTTAGAAGCACTCACTACCTTTAATGCTACTGGGTCCTTGTAACCCAAGGTGGTCCCCATCTTCTTGAGGGTAGAGTCTTTCTGATCTCTGCTTTCACCCACCACAGCACCCCCAAAAGTGCACCCTCAACATGCCATTCTCCTGCCTGCAGCCTCCCCCAGGCTGGCGGCCCCCACATTAACAGCAGCCAGGAACCATCTAATGCAACGGCATTTGCCCCTAATCCATCCCCTGTTCTCACTTCAGTTCTGGCCTGTCAGCGGTTGGCTAATTACCGCTCATGTCAAAACAATTACTGGGAAAGAAAAACTAATTTTCCATTCAACCATTTCTCCCCATACAGCACCTCTCCTCTGACACCCTGTCTCACTGCATTTCACTCCAATGGTTCCTGCACCTTCAGAAAAGTCATCCTTGGGGATCTGAACCATTACAGCTCGCCCGAGATGGTCCTGATGGGCACCTCCATGCTGCTGGGCCCCCTGGCTTATTGAGGGTGAGGTCAAAACTGAACACGGCCCGAGGTGGGTGCTTTAGAAGCTTCCAGCCTCCCAGGGGTAAAAATGAAATAAAATATAGTCAAGGATGACTCGTAACCATAAGGACCATAATTCAGTTGGGGATACAAGAAAAAACATATACAAAATAGCAAATTCAGCTGTTTTTAAGATAAGAAAAGGGAACAGAAAGCTCTATCTAGTAACTTTAGTAACTTTAAATACAAATAGAAACACACACACAAACATTTCATTCCTCTTTATGGGAAGTTAAACAAAGAGAGTTAAACAGTGAGAGAAGGGGGCATATAATTTGTAGAAAGGAGAAGTCATTTGCTGGTAGAGGGGTGGACAAAGAAACCGAAATAAGACCAATAGAGAATTGCCAGCATCATCTGCAGCCCAGAACTCACCCCCTCCCTATAACTTTGACTCCATTGCCCAACTCCAATTTGCCATGTAAGATGGTTTATCCTCCAAGCCCCAATGCCCAGGTCCTGTTCTCTAAAACACCCTAAAGATAAGACTTAACTCTTCCAAACAAGAAAACCAGCCCTGGACACCTCCTGCAGATGTGGCTCATCTCCCTTTTCTCTGGAATAAACAAGTAACTTCTTTCCTCAATGTAAAGGCATCTGGAAAGCCCCTGTTCTGGAAATCCTTCTTGCCTCACTCCTATGACATTTGAGCCTGGAGGAATGGGGTATCTCCCCAGGCAGGTGATAACAACCAATTCTGCAGGACATTCCTTGTAAGTGACCCTCAGTGAAAGTAAAGGGCAGGATCTGACGGTAGGCCTTTTTAAAATATGCCAATGTGTTCTGTGAATCTCAATCAAGGCAGCAGCATGGCAGTCCCAAGCTTACAAGGACAAAGAACCAGGATGGGGGTGCCAGGAAAGCAGAGGTGCTGCCATGGAACCCACTTTGGGCTGTAGGAAAGTAGGTTTTAAGTCAGGTTACCAAGGCAAACACCCACGCCAGATGGGTGGGTACCATCCCTGCCTCGCTGCCCCACTATGCCCTGTGTGGCCTTAAAAGGATGCTCTTCGTCATAGTCACCTTCCCAGGTGTGTGCCACATCTGGCCAGGTCTGCCTAGGGGAGAGGTTTTACATGTATAGCCCTCTGGTCTGGAAATCCTTCTGTTCTTGATATTTCTCTCTGACTACCCAGTCCCCACTGCCTCCCTGGTTGTCTAAGATGTAAACTCTATTCCCCCAAAGAGAACTCACGATCTATGTGTCTATGGATGTGAAAGGTTGGAAATTTGAGTCTATTGTCCTGGTTATCAAAGGTTAAACAGGCCTTTGCAAGGGCCCCCAGGAAAGGAACACCAACAGGAGCGTGTTTCTCAAGGAACAGGTGGCACCCCATTGCCTTCCCCTGGAGTCAACTATTTCCTAGTTGAGAGCCACGGAAGCGCTCTGGGTCTGGTAGCTTGTAATTCTGCAGCGGGCCAGGATCTCCGCTTGCTCCTATGTGGGAGGGAAGGGCTGGCTGGGGCTTCCTGATCTAGAGAAGACGTGTTCAGGGGGAGACCTGGGTTCTGAAGCCCCTTTCCTGGGGTGCTCTGCTCATGGGGGGCACAGCTGACTGCACGTACTCCAGACTCAAAGGCGGGCCCTCCCTTATCAGCAACAGACCTCAATCCCTCCCCTGCAATCTGGCTTTCCTCAGCTGCAGGAGGCAGGCTGCTTGTCCAAGAATGACCCCTCAGCAGAGTCAAACCCCAGGCCGGGGAAAGCCAGCATCTGAACCCAGGCTTCCCAACATCCCCCCACTCCCAGGGCAGCTCAATAAGAGACAGATTTCCTCCATCCCGAAGGGAAACACAATGCAAGTTCAACCCATGTCTGTCCGGGCCTAGAAGCTCAGAAAGGAATTCACTCTCCATGCCTGCTTGCTCTGCCATCTGATGGGGCGGCCACCAGTCACAGGTGGCTATTCAAATTCTAACATGTTAAATTTAAATATAATCCAAATGCAGGGTGGTACCCAGGATGTGATCCCAGAACAGGAGGGGGGCAATGCTGAAAAAGTTGGTGAAATCAAATGAAATTCAGACTAGTCAACAATACTGTACTACATTGATCTCTTAGTTTTGATAAATGGACTGAGGTTATGTAATGTGACATTAACATTAGGGGAGGGACTTCCCCAGAAGTTCCGCCTTCCAATGCAGGGTGCGTGGGTTCCATCCCTGGTTGGGGATCTAAGATCCCACGTGCCATGTGGTATGGCCAAAAAAAAAAAAAACCCATTACGGGAAACTGAGTACAGGCTATATAAGAACTCTCTGTACTGACTTCACAATTTTCTTTTGTAAGCCTAAAATTATTCTAAAACTTGAAAAGTACTAAGTTAAATAAAATGAAAACTTCATTCTTCAGGCAGAGCAGGTACATTTCAAGTATTCAGGAGGCGCATGTGGTCAATGGATACCATACTGGGCAGGGTAGAGACAGAACATTTCCGTCAGTGTAGAAAGTTCTAGAGGACAGAACTGGTCTGTGCTGGCCTCCACTGGACCTAGAAACTCATACGTGAAATTCCCAGAACTTCCATTTTTCACTCGTGTTTTCTTTCCATCTGCCTATTACTATTTCTCTCCATATAAATCATTACTGCTGCATGGCATGTTAAACCAGCCCAAAGATGGTTTTTAATACATGCAGTAGTTACTGAACAGAGCCTTCGGTATTCTGTTGGGGTTTAAAGCTGACTTACACGGACCCCACCGGGAAACCCTGGCATTAAATGCTTCTAATAAAGTTACTGAATAAACACAGCTCCCACTGTGATCTGAGAGGAGGCCACACAGGGAAAGTCCTGGGTCCGGCGCTGACTCAAAGTGGCCCCCAACCTTCCAAGAGTGGAGTCCAGACTGTGGGGGGCGGGTACTGTGTGTGTTTCAGGTCTCTCTCCCCGGCTATAACCTGGCCGGCTGTGCTTCAGGCATCTGACAAACCTTCACTAAGAAGAACGAACTGGCCCTGTCCATAGCGGTCCTTCCAACCCTCTTCAGAAGCTCAACTCAAGGGTAAACCTGAGGGAATTCCCTGGCAATCCCAGTGGTTAGGATTCTGGGCTTTCACTGCAGGGGGCATGGGTTCGATCCCTGGTTGAGGATTTAAGATCCTGCAAGCCAAGTGGTGTGGCCAAAAGTGAAAAAGTAAACCTGAGCCCCATGGTCTCCTCCACCCCTCTGCCTCCTTGAAGGGGCGTTATCTAAGCTTGGCTTGGCTGGGTTCACTTGTGGTTCCCACCTATATTCTTCCTCGCCTGTTTTTCCATGATTTTCAGGAAGGACCTTATGGGATGCTTGTAGTCAGTAAACATGGTTATGTTTTCCTTCCACATCATCCTTATGTCCCCACCCACCTTGCTGGTAACCCCCAACCCCATCACTGCTAACCAAGAGCTGCCCAGTGGCTTCAAGTAGGCAGCTTCCTAGAAAGACAAGACACCTCCACTGCTTTTCACCCCTATCCCAACCCTCACACTCAGAAGGAAATCCCAACAACACCTTCCTCTGGACCCTGACTCCCCTCCCCCATCACCTACCACCCTTCTTCTTGTCCCCCACCCTCCAACCACACTGGTCTGCTTTCCATTTGCAAATATGCCAAGGTCACTTCCACCCCAGGGCCTTTGCACCAGCTGTCCCCTGGCCCAGAACACTCCACCACCACCCTCCACACATACTGTCTCCTCATCTTTAAAGCTTGACCTAAATTGAGGCTGCCCCCAGTGCCCCAGTCATATGCTCTGTCCCACTGACCATGCAACGCACATCTGATCAAGTTTATGTTTGTCTGTTTATCCAACTTTCCCATTAGAATGTAGCTCCTGGGACCAGGGACCCCACAAGTCTGGCTTGCCTGGGGAGGTACCCCAGTACTGAGAACAATGTCTGCACACTTTTTGAATGGAAAGGCTTCAACTCCATCACTGCTGCTCTGCAAAAGCAGGAGCAGAACAAAAGGGGCTTCAATCCAGGGCCCTGAGTGGTCTCCAGGCGAGGCGCCCACAGCCCCAGGAACCTGAGGATGGGAATGGTCAGCTTCTGAAGCAACCTCATGTCTTCGTCAAGTCTACTTCTCTCTCCACAATAAAATTCAATCTCCTGAAAGCTGCTTATAAAACTGAAGGAAAGAATGGCTGGGAAAATCCTGGTGCCGCTCCCCTGTAGGGAGAAATACCAACTTAGCTATTCCTTTATTTTTCAAGATTCTATTTAAAAACCAGAAAAGAAGATGTCTGGGTATCACAGATCCTCCCCTAGTCTCACTGTTGGGTTCTCTTCTCTTCCACCCCAGAGGGCGGATGGAGAGTTGACATATGTGTTCACGCCCCAGGGTAGAGAGGACCACAAACCACAACCATGGAGGGCTGGACAGGACCTCAGCCATGTCTTCCTCCCGTTTATAAGTGGGCAAAGTGAGGCCTGGCAAGGAGCAAGGATGTGCCTGAGGCCTCAGTCTAAGAAGCTGCAATGTCACAAATCTAAGATGTCACTGGTTGTTAGAGGCATGCTTATTTTAAATACTAGTGAGAAAGAAAAAAAAAAGATGCCTCCAATTAGACTAGGACACATCACTGATTTCTAAGATATTAAAACTGGGAAATAAAACGTGGGTCTGAGGGCTTCTCTGGTGGTCTAGTGGTTAATACTCCACACTCCCACTGCAGGGGGCGCGGGTTTCATCCTTGGTCAGGAGGATCCCACATGCCACGGTCAAAACAATAAATTAATTAAATAAAACTGCTATCTTCAAATAAACCTTAAAAACAAAACAAAACCAACCCCAAAATGTGGGTCTGAGAATCCAGAGCTGGGGTCCTGTGTGCTTTGTGGCTGCTTCTCATTGTCATAGGCTGTGGTCCATCGTCTGACCCTCCAGTGGTGCTGGGCTGAGGTTCTGAGTCCTTCTAGAACAGAGCTTCTGAGCCTGGCACTGCTGACATGCACAGCGGCTGGATAGCCCTTTGAGGTGGGGCGGTGCTGTCCTGTGTATGGTCAGAGGTTGAGTGGCATCCCTGGCCTCTCCCTGTGAGATGTCTGTGGCACCGCCCCCTACTGGTGACACCCAAGAATGTCCCCTGGAAGGCAAAATCACCCCGGAGTTGAGAACCACTACGGAGCCACAGAAGAGAAGCCAGAGAAGAAGCTGAGCCAGAGAAGCTTAAGTATGATGTGGACAAACACACACGAGGACAGAAACACAGAGTTAAATGGGGTCCAGTCCAGGCATTCTCCAAGCTGATGTGTGATCTCCAAAGGTGGGGAGAGGAGGCAGGATTTCCAACTCTATTTGACTACAAAGCCCTTTCTGGCAGAGACCTGGGATCCCAGGGACATGGGAAGGAGGTGCTCTGGGCCCCCGGGGGTTGGGGGCCACACTCTCTGTCTAATGCCCTGCCCACCCTGGCAATTCTCCCTGGATCTGAGCCTCTCCCACCCTCCTGGGCCCCTCAGAGCCTGGGCACCCTGTGCAGTGTGCTCCTCCCAACCCTCCTTCTGGGGGATGGCTCCACCCACAGCAAAGAGGGGACAGGATGCTTCTGGGGACGGTGCCAGGGGCAGCAGGCTTCGGAGAGCTGACCGCACTGACCTAAAGGGAAAGCTTCCCAAACCGGCTCCGGCAGCCCCATGTAGCCGGCTATGCAGGGTTATCACCTGTCATCTTACACGCCCCGGCCTCTCCCTGCCCGTGGCACATCCCTGTCCTGCTCCGGGAACCCTCCCTGTGGTTGGAAAAGACAGCTGGGTTTTCTCTCTAATGTCTGGGTGGCCTGGAGCCAGCCAGGATAGAGGGCCACACCTCACAGTATCCACACCAGCATTTCTATTGTTAAAAAAACACAGGAACAGCCACAAAAGACAAGGCAGCGTGCCGGGAAATGCCTACTCATATGACCACTAGGAAGGCTAACTGACCCCATTTCTAGGGACTCGGTCTGAGAGTGTAGCCCTGGCTGCATCTCCAGGAAACCAGGAGGAAATGCCCCATTTTCCTGCCCCACAGGGGGTTCCTTCTTAAATTTTTTAAGTAAAAAAAAAAAAAAAAAGTGTGTGCGTATATATATATATATATATATACATGCATATATACACAAAAAAATAAATAAAAACATTTTAAAAGCCTAGAAGAACTTTCCATGAAAAGCAGCCCCCCATCCCTTCTCTCAGGCCTCAGCTGATTCTCCAGGTCTATTCTGCCACCACTTCGGTTCTGAATTCTGCTGATGGTAATCTTTATGTGTGTGCGTGCTAAGTCGCTCAGTCATGTCCGAATCTGCAACCCCATGGACTATAGCCCACTAGGCTCCTGTGTCCATAGGATTCTCCAGGCAACAATACTCGAGTGGGTTGCCATGCTCTTTTCCAGGGGATCTTCCAGACCCAGGAATTGAACCTGTGTCTCTTACATCTCCTGCATTGGCAAGTGGGTTCTTTACCACGAGCGCCACCCAGGAAGCCCAGCAATCTTCACTAAATAATGTGCTGGGATCACATTTTGACTTCTCAGTGGTGGAGAAGACCTAAAGACGCCCCGCTAGGAGTAAACATCTGCCTCCTTAACTTCTACTCCTTGATGTCTTCTGAAACCATGTGGAGCGAGTCTGCCGCTGCTCAGGTCCCCATGCCGGCAGACAGGTGTGAGCTCTGCTGCCTCACCTCACCCAGCCATCCCTCTCCTCTAAGCACCTGAGGGGAGTGAGAGAGATCAGAGCTGCAACTGGCACTGCCAGGGTGAAACCATCCCACAGGGCAACAGCCTACAGGGCCTCCGAGCCCTCAAGACCCCTCCCAGGTTGGGCCCATGAAATCCGCAGCCAGGTTTCAGATCCAGGCTCCAGAGGCTTGGCCTCTCCCATGAAGGTGTGAGTGAATGTGGTCCATCCCGATGCCCTGAGACAGCGCGTGGACAGTACCTGTTGGAGGCAGAGAGCTCCTGTGAGGGCCAGGGCTGGCTGGAATCCCAGAAGAACTGCTGGGACGCTCCCAGGTGGTCTCTGGTCAAAGAAAGAAGAAAAAAGAAAATCGTATTGAGAATTTCCTAGGGCAGAAGCTCTGAGTGTCACAGAGCAGCACTGGATCACCTGCCTCTCTGACTCCAGGAAGCCAGAGTCTGCCTTCTGCTCCCATATAATTGCTTCTCCTGCCCCCCAGGGCAACAAAGCTTCTCTTTATTGGGGACCCTTCTCCATGAAGCTGGGACCAGAAGGTGGCCTTCTGGTTGGGACCCTCTGAAACAGTCCCCAATGCCCCTCCCTTCCCCCCTCCTTCCCCGCATCTCCACTTCAGTTCCTTATCCTGGAACCCCAACTGCCAACTGGGCATCACTCCCCAAATGCCCACTGTCATCTGAAACCCCAAAACCCAGAGGAAGGAGCCCTGGGCGGGGGTCTGGACAGAGACCCGGGTTCTGTGTCCTACGAAGGTAATTTCCTTCCTGCTTCTCCAATTCCACACCTTGTGTGAATTACAGCTGCTGTGTTTGATCACACACTTCTCTCTCCTCCGATGCCCAGCCAGAAATAAAGCTAATATTGCAGCTATATGATCAGCCCCCAAACGCTACTTCACTCACTGCACAGCTGTGAGCAGAGACTTCTCATTAAGTTATCTACTGATAAAAACAATGCCTTCTCGGGACTTTCCTGGAGGTCCAGTGATTAAGAATCTGCCTTCCAATGCAGGGGACACAGGTTTAATCCCTGGTTGGGGAACTAAGACCCCCATATGCTGCAGTTAACCCTGAGCTCTGCAACTACTGAGCTGGACTTCTGTGGGTATCTTTCCAAAACAATTAAAAGGCCCGACAGCACAGTGGTTGTTAGTTGCTTAGCTGTGTCTGACTCTTGGCGACTTCCATGAGCTGTAGCCTGCTGGGATCCTCTGTCCATGGGATTTCCTAGGCAAGAAAACTGGAGTGGGTTGCTGTTTCCTTCTCCAGGGGATCTTCCTGACCTAGGGATTGAACCTGGGTCTCCTGCATTGCAGGCCGATTCTTTACCATCTGAGCCACCAAGTAAAAGCAGTGAGTCTAGAGCCAGATGCCTGGGTCTGAACTAACTCTGCCTCTCATCACCAGTTTGATCTTGACCAAGCTCATTGTCCCCTTGGTGCCTCAGTTTTCTCCTCTGTAAAATGAGACCAAGAATGGCATCCACCCAAGACAGCTGCTGTGTTCATGTCAAATGCCCATTTACAAGTATTTAGTGTCAAGTTATTGCTAAAGTTAATCCAATATATGGATACAACATTACTGAATCCAAAATTCTATTACTGAAAATTCAATTGTTTCAAATATTAAAAACAAAAACAAGCACAACCTTCCAATGGCTTCTCTCAGTTGAGATTCGAGAGAACTGGGGTTTTTGCCTCAGTTCTGCCTCTCATTTGCTGGGCAGCCCTGGGCAAGTCACACTACCTCTCTGGTCCTCTGATTCTTTACCTAAAATGAAAGGGTTGGGCTGACTGGTCTTTTAGGCCTCAAGACTCTTGCCCCCAGACTTTGATCAAAACCTCGAGACCCACTGTTTGAGCTTTAGGGTTTTATGGCTCTAGCAGTTGGGTGGTAATATGGCTCTTTCACGTCTTAAGGGAGAGAAAATGGGTGAGCAAGGGAAGCCGCTGGAAAAATGTGACCAGGAACAAGAGAGCAGAGGGGTCTTCCAGGAGGGATAACCAGAGGGCAGGCTCAGTGGCCTTCCTGGAGGAGGAGTGATACTCGGGCTGGTGCTGAGAGCACCATGACTTGGAGACTATGTGAAGACCACAAACCTGCTTGGAGGTCGAGTGCAGTGCAAACTGTTCTAGGCCTGGCCACTCGTGACCTGTGACCTTTGGAAGCCACCTGTGTTTTGTTTTTCTCAACTGTAAAATGGGGATGAAGATGGTACCTAAACAAGGCTATAACAGTATGAAACAGGATGACAGGGACACACAGTAGGTGCCTTATCAGAGTTGAGTAAAGCAAACAGATCATGGAGGCTGGAAGTGAAAATGTGGAGAGATTCAGATGAGAAAACAGCCTCCCTATGTGAGGTGGGCTCCCCTTGGGACCAGACATAGCCTGCAGCCTCAGTCTTGTTTCCAAAGAGACCTTCCTTTCTGCTGCCGGATCAGCCTGACCACACTGCTGCCCGCACGCCCACAGCACCCAGATCACGCTCTCCCCTTCAACCTGGCCCCCCCGCGGCTCTGGGGACCAACCTTCATGGCTTCACCAGCTCCTCCAGGGTCCCCCCACCCACCTCCAATCAGTTCCCGGAGTCTGGAGGCACCCTCCCTTCCATCACATTCCTCATTCCATCTCACCCCTAACGTGTCTCCCCACTTGGGGGTCAGCGCTCACCTGAAGAGTCTCTTGTGGAGCCCTTTCCAACATGGCACAGAGAATAAAGTCCAAACTTTACATCCGCCCCCACCCAACACCCCACCTCTCAGCCAGCAAGGCTCTAGCTCAGGCACCTTGTCTGTCTGTCCAAATGGATCCACGCTGACCTCATTCCAGCCCAAGTAACACACTTACTGGTCTCAGAACATCTTTGCTGTAGCTGTTCACACACCCCCAATCACCTCCTGCCCCCCACTCTGGATGTCAGAATAGTGTCCATTTGTCAAGTCCCAACAACAATGCCTCTCCCTCCATGCAGCCCTCCCAGCGGTCTGCGAGAGGCGGCTCTGAAATCACAGGAAGATGCTGCCTACGATCAGAATTCTGCTCTAGATGCTGGGTTCCGAAGGAAGGCCTCGTGCTCTGCACTTGCTGGCCTGGGTCACTCACCGGCCCCTCAGAGGCTGGATACCCTTATCCCTGTAAGGACTGAATCTCTCTGCCCAACCTCTGCCAGGGCTCCATTTGGGACAACGCAGATGCCTGAAGGATTCCACCCAGTCCACCTCCTGGTCTTGGCCAGCTCGGGTCAACACAAAACACAAAGCCACTTCGAGCCTGGGGCAGGAACAGGGCCAGCCCGGGTGGACATCTGGAGAAAGTCCCTGGGGCTCTAGCTGAATGATCTCATCTGCAGCAGGAAAAATTGCCCCAGATGACCACACCACCCACAGGGAGGAAGCCATTCCCAGGTCTTTTCCACTAAGAGACTCCCTAATCTATTTACAGCACACCAGGCTCCCTGACGGAGCCAAAGCACCAAAGCAAAACTGAAGTGGCAGCTTGGGGCTCAAGTTACCCTGGATTGGGGCCCCCTTGCGTCCTCTGGGCTTCTATCCTGGGGCTCTAGGTCATTCCAGGTGACCACCCAGGCTCCTAACAGTTGCTCCCATGCAGGTCCCAAAGGCCCCGGGGTCAGGGGTGGGGGGTGGGGGCATCAGTGAAGACAGAATGGAAGGAGTGAGACCCTCGCTTGGAAAGCTTCTGACCATCCAATTCATGAGAAAACATGTTTTATTTCTAAAGACAACTCTAACTCAACTTGAACCTTTCCCGCTGAAACCAGGGGATCCAGACACACACAAATGAGCTGACTGCTGAGAGTGGATCAAATCAGACCAAGAGAGGCTGCTATTCTAGCCAACCACGTGAAAAGCCAGAAATTTCCACTTCCCCATTAGTGGATTACAGCAGCTGCTCTGTGTAGAATAAAACTCTTAAAGAGAGAGTGTAGGTGAAAGGTGGAAAGTGATGTAAATCTGGTTTCAGAGCACAGATGCCCCCTCCTTAAAATAGTCATCGTAACTATTATTACGATGATTATATAAAAAAAAAAAAAAAAAAGGCAGGAATTATTAACTTTAAAGTCACCTCTAAACTTCACCTCCCTTTGTTAAGGCCGCTTCCTGCATGCATTACAGGTACTGGGAGAGTCAGTGAGCCCCTGGACCTAGGCCACTGGTCTTGGTGATCGGCCTACAGTGGATCTGTAAGCCTTGCCCCCTCCCCTGCTCGCCCTCCACCTCGCACCCTCTGCCCCACCCACCAGTAGACTCCTGGCTCATGATTGGTTCATTTTCTTGGCGGGTAGTGGCTCTCTACTGCCCCCACTGGCTATCAGGTGAAATAATCATAGGTACCAGCCGAGAACTTTCCTGATAGCTCAGTTGGTCAAGAATCCGCCTGCAATGCAGCAGACCTCGGTTTGATTCCTGGGTCGGGAAGATCCGCCAGTGAAGGGAACGGCTACCCACTCCAGTCTTCTTGGGTTTCCCTTGTGGATCAGCTGGTAAAGAAACCGCCTGCAATGCGGGAGACCTGGGTTCGATCCCTAGGTTGGGAAGATCCCCTGGAGAAGGGAACGGCTACCTACTCCAGTATTCTGGCCTGGAGAACTCCATGGACTGTATAGTCCTTGGGGTCGCAAAGAGTCTGACAAGACTGAGTGACTTTCACTTTCACCAGCTGAGGAAGAAATGGGTTCTGGGGTCCTGCTCACACACAGTATGGATGCCCTTGGGAGAGACAGAACATGTGGAAACAGAAGGACACAAAAGCTTCTTGCAAACAACCTCTCACAGGGAATTCCCTGGCGGCCCAGGGGTTAAGATTCTGCCCTTGCACTTCACAGGGCTGGGGCTGGATTCCAGGGAACCAAGATCCTGCAAGCCATGAGGTGCATCCAAAAAACTTTCACAATTGGAAGGAGAAGTGGACATGTCTACAAAACTGGGCTTACCAGGACTTCGTTGTTTTAAGAAAGGAAAGAAATGGAAGGGAACCTGGCCTGGGTGTTTAATGTGTTGTGTTAAGTCGCTTCGGCTGTGTCAGACTCTTTCCACCCCATGGACTGTAGCCCTCCAGGCTCCTCTGTCCATGGGATTCTCCAGGCAAGAATATTGGAAGGAGTTGCCATGCCCTCCTCTAGGGGATCTTCCCGACCCAGGGATCGAACCCACGTCTCTTACATCTCTTGCATTGGCAGGCAGGTGCTTAACCACTAACAACACCTGGGTATTTAAAAACACCCCTCAAATATTCTGAGGCAACCTAGAGGTGTTCCTAAGAGTTCAGGGGTCACACAGACAGAGGTTCGAATCCCAGGTCCACCCCTTGTAACTGGGTCCTCAATCTTGGTTTCCTCACTGTAAAGTGAGGGCTTCCCAGGTGGCGCTAGTGGGAAAGAACCTGCCTGCCCATGCAGGAGATGCAAGAAACACAGGTTCGATCCCTGGGTTGGGAAGATCCCCTGGAGTAGGTAATGGCAACCCACTCCAGTATTCTTGCCTGGAAAATTCCATAGGCAGAGGAACCTGGAGGGGTACAGTTCATGGGGTCACAAAGAGTTGGACACAACTGAGGACACAAAGTAGGGATAACACGATTGTAGCCTCATGGTCCTGCAATGAGCACATACAGCACAGTCTCTGAAAGAGAGAAAGCCCTCAAAGACTTTAATGATAAGAATAAAACAAACCCCTCTCCATTCTTTACTTCCTTCCTTCCCTCCGCCTCCCAGCTTCCATCCCACCAGCTCCTCCCGCCCCACTCTGCCCCACCCACCTTCACAGAGCACATCTCCCAAAAGGAGAGCAAGGGCAGGCTCCCTCTGTGATGCTGACGGGTTAGAGGTGTGAGAACGCACGTCAGAGCTGAAGGGGGTCCCTGAGTTAACCAGAGAAACTTGCCTCCACATGGCAGCCCACAGGCTCCTTATGCAACCCTGTGATCCGGGCGAGGCAGGGGCCCTGATGCACACTTCATAGGTGATACAGAGGCCAGGGGATGAAGCAGTGGCCCCAGCAGTGCCCTGGCCCTTTGATACTGGCCTGAGCCAACCTCTGGACTGGCTCCAGCTGGCACAGTCCTGCAAGAGCTGGGTCAGGAGCTGCCAGAGAAATTCTAGTGGGAGGGGATGGGGGGGCCCACCTGGAATACCCCAAGCCTGTCTTTCAATCCCTTTAGGATCCCTGAGGCACCAACCTCCTCATAGAGCACAGACTCGGGCAAACACAGCAGGAATCCTTGAACTTGAGCTGGCAGTGATGAGGACTGATGCCACATAGGAAAAAGGGTGTCTGGTCACTGAGCCAACAACTGTGGGCAGCCAACTGCCAGCTCACAGATATTATAATCCCTGCTGTGTGCCTGAGAAAACTGAAAAGGAAATCACATCAAATCAAAGCCTGGACACTCAGGATACAGGCCCTCAGCACAGTGATTTGGTAAAGCTCCAGGCTTGTTTCCCAAACTTGGCCTCTTATCAGGATCACTGGGGCCACCTGCTAAAGCTACAGATTCCCAGACCCTATGTCCAAAGATTCTGGTTTAGCAGATCTTGGGTGGAACCCAGAAGTCAGCATTTTAACAAGCAGTCTCAGGGATTAATCAGATGTGGGAAAAACGGGGTAGAGTCCATAGTAAAAACATGACAGGAACCAGCCACAGACTGGGAGGTACCCGGATGAGACACAAACCCCAGGGCAGGGGTCAGGCATGATCACCGCAGATGGTGACTGCAGTCACAAACTTAAAAGATGCTTGCCCCTTGGGAAAAAAGCTATGACAAACCTAGATAGTGTATTAAAAAGCAGAGACATCACTTTGCCCACAAAGGTCCATTTGTCAAAGCTACCATTTTTCTAGTAGTCATGTACAGATGTGAGAGTTAGACCGTGAAGAAGACTGAGCACCGAAGAATTGATGCTTTCCCACTGTGGTGCTGGAGAAGACTCTTGAGAGTCCCTTGGACAACAAGGAGATCAAGCCAGTCAATTCTAAAGGAAATCGACCTAGAATATTCATTGGAAGGACTGATACTGAAGCTGAAGCTCCAATACTTTGGCCACCTGATGCAAAGAGCCCACTCATTGGAAAAGACCCTGATGCTGGGAAAGATTGAGGGCAGGAGGAGAAGGGGGCGATAGAGGAGGAGATGGTTGGGTGGCATCACTGACTCAATGGACATGAGTTTGAGCAAGCTCTGGGAGATGGTGAAGGACAGGGAAGCCTGGCGGGCTGCAGTCCATGTGGTCAGAAAGAGTCAGACACGACTCAATGACTGAAAAAACAACAACATGAAGCAAGTCGTGTGACAGCAATGTAGGGTAACTTAAGGAACCCTCGGAAATGTCATGTCCACCCCGATGTTCTAAAAATATCAGGATTATAACACCTGTGCCCAAAAGCCTCTGCTTTGGCCGGTGGCTTTATTATCTATTTTAGCTTCTGGGGGAGCCTTATGACTCACACAGACCATCACAAACCCTTTAGCACGACTGAGTCCTTAGGGTTTTTCCTAGAAGAGGCACCAATGAAGAGGAGGGGGGAGAAAGCATTGTAGTGAAAGAAGCCCAGAGGGAAAACGTGTCAGGAGAAGGTTCTAGCTGTGGGCAGGCTGCAGAAGGAAGCACTCCAGCAGGGCCTGGCCTTCCCCAGGAAGCCTTATCTTAAGCTTCTGGGGGCAAAGTCCCGAACAGGAAAGATGAGTTTTATGCAATCCTGGTCCCAGGTGCTTGGCGTGGACGGAGTTGACAGGTCAGGGCTAGTGGGATATTCTCAGCCCTTCTGGGACACTCATGGTCCTGTGTGCTCCCCACCAACATCACTCAGGCTTTCTGAACCCTGTGAACAGGCACCAGGCTGGGAAGGGGCACTTAGAGCTCACAGCATCGCCCCTGCCCTCGGGGACTTGGATGAGCTCTTCCTATCTCAGCTGCAACACTTGCTTTCAAATCCAGTCCGCCCAGAGGTGTGCTCCGAGGGCCGGGACTGTGTCAAACAAATGCATTGCTGTTTCCCTGGTCCCCGGTATGCAGGCAGTCAATAGATGTTTGATGAATGAATGAAGACTCAGTTCAAAGCACTGTTAGAAGTCAGTCCAGTTATACTGCCAGTGGCTGATTTTAAAAATGAGTAAGTGCATATATGTGTGTATAGATAAAAAGATACGCAGAAGACAGAAACAAAGAAGGGCCACGGAGAGCAGAAAGTGAAATTCAAAGTGTTGGTTGTTCAGTTGTGTCCAGCTCTTTGTGACCCCATGGACTATAGCCCACCAGGCTCCTCTGTCCATGGGATTCTCCAGGCAAGAATACTAAAGTAGGTTGCTATGCCCTCCTCCAGGGGATCTTCCTGACCCAGGGATCGAACTCACATCTCCTGCATTGCAGGGAGATTCTTTACCCCCTGAACCACCCATATGGAGAGCAGAGAGAGCACCAATTCCCCTCAAAGACTATGAAGCACAAATCAAGCCAGCTGCCCAATCCCAAAAGAGCCCAGAACATACACAGGTGGGTCACAGGAAAGCAATTACAAATGACCCGTAAGGAAGAAAAGATGCTCCTTCTCAGTCAAAATTGGAGAAGTGCAGTCTAAGACACTTTTTTTTTTCCCCCAATGGCTGCTAAAGAGAAAAGGCAAGTATTTCTATACAAGACAGTCTCTGCCCACCTACAATCCCCAAACGGCACTGCCCTGTAACAACCAACGCCAGCCCCAGGGCCATTAAATCCACACCTGGAACCTCCTTCTGTGACCAGGCTGAACTGTGATGTCTTAAGGTGCCCTCAAGTAGGGCTTCCATAACCTCTCCAGGGGGGAAAAAAAAAGTCACACCATTCAACTATTCAGAATCTTTTCTACCCACAAACTGGTATTTTCCACTCAAACATCATCTTTTTGCTTTGTTTTCTGAGAAACTCAACGTCTATGAACTCCCCTTGGTCTGCTTTGCTAAAGCAGATTTAGAAGACTTTCCAGTAAAAGGTGTGACTTTACATTTTATAAATAATGCTCAGAACCACTGAGAGTGTTGCTTTTCACAAGCCGGAGGAAACTGTCAGAAAGAGCTCTGGTTATTTTCGGAAAAAGCAATCAGCAATCGTCTCCGTGAGGTATAGCCATGAAGACACTTCCAAAGCTGCTGGGCTCCTGGGAATGGTGGGCCAGCCCCCACGGCACAAACGGCCCCAAAGCACCTTCAGGTGCATGGTCCTTATCATGAACCAACACTGCACAACAGGTATAGAAATTCTGGGCGAAATGAACCCTTCTCAAACATCAAGCAAGGGCGTTCAGGGTAGAGAGGATGACACAAACAAAATGAGGAAGAAATGGGCAGAGTTGAATGAAACAAGATTCCTCAGGAAATTGCACGAGCAGGTTAAAACACACACACACCAAAAAAACCCCTCTCTGCAAAGAAGCCTTAAAAGGCACATCTGGTTATCGTTGTTTAGTCACTGAATCGTGTCTGGCTCTGTGCGACCCTGTGGACTGTAGCCCGCCAGGCTTCTCTGTCCGTGGGATTCTCAAGGCAAGAATGCTGGCGTGGGTTGCCACGCCGTCCTCCAAGGGATCTTCCAGACCCAGGGATCGAACCCGCGTCTCCTGCATTGGAGGTAGATTCGTTACCGTTGAGCCACCAGGGGAGCTTCCTCATCCAATTAGGGAGATGCTAAAATGCTGGGGAAAGGGGCAGCCTCCTCCCACTTTAGAGCATCTGAGCATCACCTGGAGGGCTGGTTAAGCCCCAGATCGCAGGGCCACCCCAGAGGGTCTGATACAGGGGGGCTGGGGGGAGGCCTGAGACTGCATTTCTAACAAATTCCCAGGTGATGCTGATGCTGCGGGTCCGGGGACCCCACTTTGAGAACCACAGACGTAGACTAAGTCAAGGAAAAACAGAGTCCTCTGCCACAGTTCACATCCTGTCAACAGGGGTTGCAGATAAAGCTGTGGGAAAAAAAAACAAACCAACCAAAAAACCTGTTTTGAAAAGTACAACAATCAAACCAACCCACGAATTACTTCTGACTTGAAAGCATCCATTGCTTACCCTTTTCCCCCAAACAAGTATGTTGCTGAAAACCGCAACAAATAGTGTAGTTGGCCTGAGAGATTCAGAGAAGGAAAAAGTGAGCCTCACTGCGAAGATGTTCTGAAAGCAAAGAAGAAATCTGTCAGGATCACAGATGTTCAGGTTGTCGTGGAAGCCTCTTAAGGATGTGCACTGCATCCTTAAAGCCTGCTAGTTAAGGTGGCTTTGCATTTGCACATCTGGTGGGGGTGGGGGTGGGGTTTCCCTGGTGGCTCAGTGGTAAAGAATCTGCCTACCAATGCAGGAGACAGGGGTTTGATCCCTGGGTCTGATCCCTGGGTCAGGAAGATACCCTAGAGGAGGAAACAGCAACCCACTCCAGTATTCCTGCCTGAGAAATCCCATAGACAGAGGAGCCTTGATGTGCTGCAGTCCATGGGGTCGCGGAGTCGGACGCAACTGAGCATGCAATAGGAATTAATGCTTCCTATTCATCAAAGAGTCGAGCCAGCTGGGTGGGATATTGTATCCAAAAGTGCTGTGTGCTCCTTGGCCCCTTCTATCCTGCTTCTGAAGGCTGCCCTGCTCTGTCCAATCTGTACCTTTTTCTGCAGTGTCTCCCCCATCAGCACATGTGAATTTTATACAGCAGCAGCTAAAAGCAACTCAAGTCTTTATCTGAAGCAGGGGAGGAGGGGGGAGGAACAGAGAGAGAAGGAGGAGGGAGAAAAGAAGGGGGAGGAGGGGATGGGGTCCTTGACTCCTGCCTAGCACACACCTCCTTCCAGGGCACAGATCATGGGGCCTTGGCAGTCTTGAATGCTCCTTGCACCATACAAAAAAGACCAGGCCCCGTTCAAGCTCCAGTTGTGCATCTCAGCCCCAGAAGGCTCCCTGGAACACAAGACCACCTCTGCATAGGAACCGAGGAAGGCAGGATGTTATGCCAGGACGGATGCATAGATAAGCAATAACCACAGCCAGCAGGAGAGCAGCGTCTCATTTGACAGGAATGTCCAGGAGGCCTGCTAGGGGCAAGGCCCAGCCCATGATCTGTCCAAGGACAGCAAGATCCTTCAGTGGAGGCTCACAGAGCCCACGCCCAGCCCAGCACCCTGCTCCTGGAGACCACGGACAAACAACACTCATCCTGCTTGACTAACTTCTAAGCCTATTCTCCTCCCACGCCTCCTGGAAGAGCATTGCCTACTCTGGAGTCCAACTTGGACTGAAACAACAAAAAGCTGTTCCCCAACTCCAAGATCTTCCTCCAGTGATGAAGGTCTGATCGCCGGGAGCCACAGCAACTCTCCATACAGATGCACATCCCCAAATTTCAGGGGGCTGATGAACACAGTGGTTCGGCAATTCCTGGTTGCACAGGATTTCAGAGCTGGAAGGGACCTTCAGGGGTCTACTTAGGCAGGAAAGAGAATGGGCTGCAACACACGAGGAGAGTCTCCTTCAATGATCTCATCTCCACCAGGAAGCGCTCACGAAGTCCTTTGCATTGTGTTCGCCCACACCGCCCCTGCAAGGAGCGGTCCAAGTGCATAATTGGAGATGGGCACAGAGGAGGCACTGAACAAACACTTGTGGCTTGATAACCAATCCACGTGGTCCTGGCCCACTTGCTCATCAGATATAAGCTATGGATAATTTCCATTTCTGCCAAGAATCCCACTGACTCCAAGGGACCTAAACCTTTAAAGAGCACTGATGGCTATCTGTGTCCAGATGCCCCTCCCTGTGGAACCCAACTTCCTGCTGCAGCCACATGCTCCCACCTTACCTCCCCTAACATACACACATGGGCCTTATGGAAGACCCCGAAGGCAATGTTTCCTGCACTAACATGTTAGGTGCGCACAAAAGCTCCAGGTATAAGACAGAGTGTGGGATGAGTCTGACAGTTCCTTGTGGAAGGGAACCAGTCCTTTCTCTCCAGATTCTTTAATCTCTTGCCTGGTCCTCTTTCATAATCTCTGATTTCCAACTGTACTTATAGCTTCCTAACTTTGTGTCTAATACCAGTTCTCCCCTGCAATTCTCAATGTAAATCCACGAGGCTACGTCCAAACGTAGGTCAAAGCTCAAGCCCACACAAGCACTAGACACATAAGATGCTTGAAGGAAGCAGACTCTCGAGTCTAGGAAAAATCAGGAGTGATGGCGACTTGCTCAGATCCACCCAGTTGTGTTCAGGCAGGAAGGTGAGTTGAAAATCCTCATGAATTTTCAAAAGGAGACAAGTATCTGGGTGCTTATGAAAAACCTCCCAATTGTTCAATGTTGGCAGTTCATTCAACATCTTTGAGGGTGGTACATACAGAATGAAATGCTTCTGTGGACAGCCTCTGGCCTCAAGACAACCCACCGTGAGACATCAAGTCTACCTGAATCTCTGCAGGACAGCTCACCTGGATGGAGTGAGGTTCTGACCTTGACTTGCCGCCCTCCACCACACCCAGAGGCACTATGACACCACTACCCTAGAAATGGAGTCATCATAGATCTGCACTTCCTTGAAGGCAAGGATGGTGTTCATTCTGTCTAGATGTCAGAGTGCTGCACGGAATGGGAAAATGAAAATAGAAGCCTCAAATTCTTTGGCTTAGTTGCAGCTAGAAACAAAGTTGAAACTAGAGCCCATGGGTCTTTTTTTTTTTTTTTTTTTAATGACAAAAACAGAGATTCAAAAAAAAATTTTTTTTGAGCTATTGACTCAAAAGCTTGAAATTATAAGACCTGCCACCACATCCTGTCCCGAGGATAAGTGTAAAGGCTAGAAATAGCCTCAAGTTCACTACCCTGACAACACATAAGAATATAGACACTAGCCAGGTGAAGGGCCTTTCCTGGTAGGTTTACGCTCATTTGGTACCCTGTCACTATAAAACTGAGTTTTCGTCAAGTAGCTTTTCCATGAGATTCTACTTTAATTATAATAGTTTATACTTATATAATCTTCAACTTTGATACTACAATGCATGTTTACTTGTTTGAACAAAACTGTATATTCTCATTGAATTTCCAAAAGAGAAAATCAGATTTAAACGGACTCTGCAGGACTTTCCTGGTGGCCCAGTGGATAATAATTTGCCCGCCAATGCAGGAGACATGGGTTTGATCCCTGGTCCGGGGAGATCTCGCATGCCATGGAGTGGCTAGGCCCATGTGCCTCAACTACTGAGTCCACAGGCTGCAACTACAGAAGCCCTTGTGCCTGGAACTCTATGCTCCAACACAAGAAAAACAATGAGAATGAGAAGCCCACGTGTGCGACTAAAGAGTCAACCCCCTACTTGTTGCAATAGAGAAAAGCTCTCACGGCAACCAAGACCCATCACAGCCAAAAATATATAAATTTATTTTTAAAAAAATACAAGTACATAGATAAATACACTGACTCCCCAGGTTCAGAATATCTGATCCACTGGCCATGCTGTCATCAATCTGGTTGTCACCTTACAAGTCAAAAAGAGGTGGTGACTATGAGAAAACACTTGAAAATATAAAGCAGAAATTTTCACTCTTTCCAAATAAATGGATTCCAAGTCAGTAGGTCGGCATCAGGACCGGTGTATTGATATTTCTAGACAAATTCCCTCTGTGCTTCTGTGTCTGCCAAAGTCTGGGAATCAAGCAGAGGGAATGTCCAACTGGGGCATCTAAGGACTTGTTTTGGAAGGACACCAGGAAAGTTACCAACTCACCCACTCCCCAATACACCTGTTTTTATTGTGATACAGCTCACAGACCATGAAACTCACTCTCTAAAAAAGCATACCTCACAGGGGCTTTTAGTGTATTCACAGAGATGTTCAACTACCATGACTATCTAATGTTAGAACATTTTTATCACCTCCAAAAGACACCCATGAGAAGTCACCCCTTCCCCCTTAGAAGCCACAGATCTATTTCCTGGGTCTATGGATTTGCCTGTTCTAAGCATTTCATATAAATGGAATTACATAAGACATGGCTTTTCGTGTCTGGCTTCTTTCACTTAGCATGATAGTCAAGGTTTACCCATGCATAGGGCATGTACCCAATGGTACTGCATCCCTTTTACGGCTGAATAATTTACCAGTGCAGGGATAAGACCAGATTTTTTTGGGGGGGGATATTAATTTTTTGTTTGTGTTCGGCCACACCATATGGCTTGTGGGACCTTAGTTCTCTGATCAGAGATTGAACCTGGGCCTCAGCGGGAAGAATGCAGAGTACTGATCACTGGACTGCCAGGGAATTCCCAGACCACATTTTGTTTGTTCACTCATCTGTTGATGGACATTTGGGTTGTTTCTGGCCATTATAAATAATGCTGCTATGAACATTCATGTATAAGTTTTTGTGTGGACATGTTTTCAGCCCTCTTGGATAGGAATCTAGGCATGGAACTGCTGGGTCATATGCCACAAATTCTTTTTTATTTCCTACCTGAACCATTTGCTGCTAATTGGTGGCTCCACCTAACATCCAATAAGTCATCGTCTTCAAAGTAACACTAGCAAACTATAAAATTCTTCCTGTCTCCTTTGTCTTTTGATTTTTATGGGACTTCAACTTACTGGCAGTGTGAATGACTATCTAACCCACTTGGCATTTGCCAAAATTCTAAGAGATTACCGGTATGAAAAACTGCTGAGAAATAAGATGTGTTGTGTAATAAAGTGTTACATTAACATTACAAATTAAAATGAATTCTTGGAAAGGAAAAAACGCAATCCCCACAGAAATAGACTAATAGTAAGATTTACAGTCTTGATCAACAGCCTTTATCAAACCAGTCAATCCTAAAGGAAATCAAGTCTGAATATTCATTGGAAGGACTGATGCTGAAGCTCCAATACTTTGGCCACCTGATGTGAAGAGCCAACTTATCGGAGAAGACCCTGACACTGGGAAAGATTGAAGGCAGGAGGAGAAGAGGGAGGCAGAGAATGACATGGTTAGATAGCATCCCCAACTCAATGGACATGAACTTGAGCAAACTCCAAGAGACGGTGGAGGACAGGGAAGCCAGGCGTGCTGCAGTCCATGGGGTCACAGAGGCAGACACGACTGAGCGACTGAACAATAGCAACAACTCTTCCATTGAGAGGGGGTCCATTAAAGAAAAATTATACAGCCCAAATAAAAAACATGAAAACACACACACAACTAATTCAATCAACTGAATGTGCCAAATAAAAGCATCTTTTTAATCTCACATTTGTTCAACACAGATGGATAGATGAAAACAAACTAATGTTTTCGGGTGCAGAAGTTTCTTTGGGCAACTTTTATTAACTGAGAATTATCAGAGTTGCTCTCTCTGGGGAGTTAGAAAAGTACCCGATTATTTGAAACAAAGAAAAGCTCAAAGAATGCTTTTAAAAAGTGTTCTACTGGAAAACTGATCTGGAAACTCACATTAGCTCCTGGTGTAATAAAGTTAAGTGGGAATCTACTCATTTAAAGAAAAATTAAAACCAGAAATCAAGAAAAGTGCCGACTATTTGGCAAATGAATCCAAAAGCTCAAATCCTGGTTTAATCCTCCAAGCTGGGCTTGCAAACATAATAAAACATTTATACATATGAATTCTTTGTCAAAAGAGCTTAAAAACAATTCCCCGCTCTCCTAGGTTTCAGCTGACCTCTCAAAAGAGAATGGCATTTCTCTTAAAAATAAAAGTTATTTCAGATTGTTTTTCTACAAATCCATGAACGCAGCCGCCCTTTTTGCAAATTAAGTCACCACTGCCTATGATCATTCTCTTGGATACTGAGGCAAAGAGGAAAAGACTACAAGACAGAGGATGTAGGCATAGGTTGGCCAGGTAACTATGACCAAGTCCCTTTACCCCATGGGGGACCCCCTTCCTCATGTGTAAAATGAATGGGCTCTATTTGTTAGGCTGGGGAATCTCAAACGTTTTCTTTTAAAGGCCGGAGAGTAAATATTTTTGGTTTTGTGAGCTGTATGGACCATACTCAACTTTGCCATCTCCAGGTGATAACAGCCTTAGGCAATAAGACAATAAGAGAGCACAGCTGTGTTCCAGTAAAACTTGAACAAAAAAAGCTGCAAGCTGTACAAGCCCTGTAGATTGCCTGGACAAGCCCTGTACAAGCTGTACAAGGGTTATTGATTGCTAACCACTGTGTCCAATGATTTGGAAGGATCCCCCTAGGATGACTGTGGAGTAAAAGTCATTGGTCACCGAAAGACTAAACAATCAAGTCATCCAGGTCTGACAGTGGAGACATGGGTAATGCTGCAGGGGCCTCCAGGTTGGGACTGACATGGGGCTCTTCCTCACATTTCCATTAACTGTCTCCTCTTATTGTGGTTAGAACCTCACCCATGCTCCACTGACTATCCGCCTTGGGCTTAGCAGAAGCACCACTCCACGGGGGTGGAATGAAGCGTTCCGAGAGGCTGCTGGGGAACAGGTGATACAACCCCAAGGTTGGGGGGAGGGGCAGAAATAGCTCTCCCAAGTGGAGAGGGATGGCCCATGGGGAACAGGAGCTAAGAAGAAGGTGAGCAGATAAAACCCCTTGCTCTCCTGTGGATTACTCAAAGGCAGGGCTCCTCTCTGCAAAGCTTCCAGAGACATGAACATACCTGCTGAGCGACCAGTTCACTGTCAGTTCAATGTCAAGGCATTGACATCACATGGGGCATCTTCTTTTGTCTCTCTTCCCCTTCTCACCCATCCTCACCACTGGTATCCTCACCACTGTTTTTAAGCTCTTTTCACTGAAAGTGACAAGTGTTAGTTGCTCAGTCGTGTTCAACTCTTTGTGAACCCATGGTCTGTCCACGGGGCTCTCCAGGCAAGAATTTTGGAGTGGGTAGCTACTCCCTTCTCCAGGGGATCTTCCCAACCCAGGGATCTAACCCAGGTCTCTTGCACTGCAGACAGATTCTTAACCATCTGAGCTACGAGGGAAGCCAGCATCACAGGGTATCTTCTTTTGCCTCCCTTCCCCTTCTTACCCATCCTCACCTGCTTTGGGCTTATATCTCCTAAATAAGGTGTTAACACTTAATCCTTGCCTCAGGCTCTGCTTTCTAGAGAAATAGGGCTAAGGAGCCTCCTGCTCAAAAGATCTTCTTTCTTTAGAAATGAAAGACAACAATAGAGTGAAACTATCAGATTTAGAGTATAAAGAAATAAGAAGTAAAATACTGACATACACTAAGCAAAACTAATCTTGGCCTTCATTGTGCGCATGTGTGCTAAGTCACTTCAGTTGTGTCCAACTCTTTCTGACCCTTTGGACCATAGCCCACCAGGTTCCTCTGTCCATGGGATTTTCCTGGCAAGAATACTAGAGTGGGTTATCCTGCCTACCTCCAAGGGATCTTCCTGACCCAGGGATTGAACCTGCGTCTCCTGCACTACAGTCAGATTCTTTACTGCTGAGCCACTGGGGAAGCCCTTGGCCTTCATTACTGGCTGGAAATACCCCTTCAAAATCCAAATGGTAAAATATATCCCACACAATATCTAAAAAAATCAGCATCTCTCCAAAAAGAAGACCTGAATACCTATGACTGTATCACTGTGAAGTGATTAAACATGCATATCTGGCCTTCCAGTTATACACGGAACAAAACAGCTTTGTGCTATATTTCTTGAAATGCAACTGTCTGTTATGCAAATAAAAGGTCTCCCTTCACACTAGTTTAGATTCTTGAACAGGCTAGTTATTAACAGGTCAGAATCCAGAAATTAAACACAACCCTCATTTTTGGCAACTGAGTCAACTCTGGGTGGAATGGAGCACTTTCCAGAGCAGCGTAGCACGAACAGCTTCCTGATACCAGAACCTCCAGGGTTCCTGGGCCTGAGCCCAGGACCACCCAGCTTGACAAAATGCTCTTGGGAGCCATAAACTGTGAGAAGATGAGGGGAGATGGGGGCTTCCCTAAGTCTCATGCTCTGATGGTCTTGCTGAGTTTGGTGGTGGTTTAGTCACTAAGTTGTGTCCAACTCTTGCAACCCCATGGACTGTAGCCCGCCAGGCTCCTCTGTCCATGGGACTTCCCAGGTAAGAACACTGGAATGGGCTGCCATGCCTTCCTCCAGGGGATCTTTCCAACCCAGGTATCAATCTGGGTTTCCTGCATTGCAGGCAGATTCTTTACCAAATGAGCCACCAGGGAAACCCAAGTTTAAGCTGAGTTTGTTTACATGAAAATAAGAGCATTAACTTACCCATCAGAAGTTAGCCATCTGGCCCAACGCCATTTATTAAATAGTTTGTGCTTTCTCTAAGGATTTAAAATATCCCTCCACCATAAATCTGATCTGTATTTCAGTCTGTCTTGACAATCTTTTCTCCTTTGCCTTTCATGACATTGCCTGCTCAAGGATGCCTCCCATCTCTGACAATTCTTTCCAAGCCCCCTCTGTCCCTCCCTTAAGCATGGTTCTTCAGGGCTCTCTTTCTCCTGGAGGCGTGCCCTGGGGAGAACTCCTGATTTCAGTTCTTTGCTGATGAAATGCAAATTCTGGGCTGCACCCATGCTTGTGCAGGTTGGTCCCAGAAAAACAAGATCAGGCCAAAGGGCAATTAGGGGTGAAATCCATCCTGTTCTCTGTCCGCCATGCTGTGTACCCACAAGACTCCCCAGAGTCGCATCTTTAGCCCAGATGACCCCTGAGTCATGACCCATCCAGCCAACATGCACTGGCCGTCTCTCCCTGAATGTTCCCCGGGAACTGCACGCTTAACAGGGCTTCATCATCCTTCTTCCAAGGCCATTTCTCTCTTGAGTCCCCTGTTCTCACCACATGGCACACAAGACAGAAAAGGAACCGTTCTACCTCCTGGACCTGCCACATCCCGCCTGACATATCCTACCTCCTCTTCTCCGGTCCACAGCTGCTACTGTGGAGCTGACTTCATTACTTCTCATCGAGTCTGCCAGGTCTCTGCTCGCCATCCTCTGACCCCTCTGCAGCACAAGCGAGCCTTCCACAACATTCCGAGATGTCAAGCCAGCACTCTGAATCCTTCCATCGCTTGCCATGCCCACAGGGCAAAGTCCCAACTCCTCCTCACCCAGAGGAGGCCTTTAGTGAATCAGACTCTCAAGTCTCTCTCTCTCTGTTCCTCACTCACTCCAAAACATCAGCCTTCCCCCGGCTGATACCACAGCTAGGAACACCTAAGTCAAGTACCCTCATCCTTTCAAAGACTGGTCTGATGCCCAGATAAAGCTGGTGCCCTTCAACGAGCCCTCAGATTTCCACGCTAACACCCGCAACACTTATTAGTTTCTGGATTTCTCTGCCTTCATCAGACCTTCCATGTTTGAAGGCGAAGACAGCCTCTGCTCTGATTTTGTATCCCCATAGCCCAGCATAGCCCAGCAGCCGGCCCTGTGACAATTCCCTGGCAGAAAAATCCTAAATGGATTTGAAAATAAGCAGATTAGCCAGAGCAAAGCAACATAAATGTAAATTGGGCTTTAAACTCCTTATGTTTGTACTGGTGTAAAAACAGGGACAGCATGTCTATTGCACCCCAGCATTCCCTGGGAAAGAAGTGATTAGGGATTACAGGGACTAGGAGAGCTTGGAGCAAAGGAAGACAGACGGGAAGAAGGGGGAAATGGCTCATGGCGGCTGAGCACAGGGGCTCTGCTTCCCTGGCAGTGGTGCCTGGCTCTGGCCTGAGTCACATGCCGGCAGAGACTCAAGAGTTGGGGCAGAAAGGTGGGTGCAGCTGGTTTGGTCGTGAGGAGACACAAATGTCCCAGGAGTCAGGGGTCAGATAAAGCTAGATGTGAGAAGACCAAGAGGCTGCTTTCAGTACCTTCCTGCAGAAAAGGAAGTCAGATTCAAAACTTTATCAAGCAGTCCAGCAGCCAGACAAAACAGGGCTGAGGTCCCAGAGAGAATTAGAAAGACATCTGGTCTTCCCACTCCCTTAAAACTAAAGAGCACAACTTTTAACATGACCCTGAGGGTCCGCACGATCCCTCCAAACATGGCTAATGTTGTCATCATGCTTCCCACCTCCTCCTCCAGGAAGCTTCCCCTGACTTCCCAGGGTCCCTCTGGGACATGCTCTCAAAACACCATGGACTCCTCCCCTTCACAACCCTGCTCACAATTGTAATCAAATATCGATTCATTTAAAATCTGCTTCTGGGAGTTTCCTGGCCAGGGAACTCGGGGCTTTCACTGCCGGAGCCTGGGTTCAATCCCCTGGTCAGGGAATTAAGATCCTGCAAGTTGCACAGCAAAAAAATAAAAATAAATTAAATAAGATCTGTTACTACTATAAGACGATTAGCATTTTGAGAGTCAAGGCTGTTTTTTATTCTTATATCCTAGCATTCAACACTCTGCTTGGAACGTATATGAGGCCCAATACATGCTTGTTGCATGACCAATTCAATTAACCACACAAATGAAGAATGAATTAAACAATGGATGAATAAAACTGGCATGTGTCTAGTGCATTGTAGGATGTTTTTCAGCATCCTTGGCCTCTACTCACTGGACGCCAGGACATTCCCCAGTTGCAACAATCAAAATTCTTTCCAAACTTGCTCTCTGGGGAACAAAATTGTCCCTATTTTTCCTGAATTGTTGAGTAGGTTAAGTAAAATTATTTATGGCTAATTTAACACATTTTGACATGTAATATGTACATAATAAATGTAATTATTGGATTACTGCGAGCATTTGGGAGAGAGTGGGGAGGGGTGAGCAGGGCAGGTCATACTGGGAATGACAGAGAGCCAGAGGGGTGTCACCAGCCAGTGTAGCCTGTGGGCCAATATACCTTATGTCATCATACAACTTGGGAACTCCTTAGCTAAGATCAGTTTTTATATTTTTAAATGGTTGAAAAAAGAAGCCTATTTCATGACATGCAAGTTATTGAAAATTCACATTTCAGGGTCTAAGTAAAGTTTTATCAGAACACAGCTGGCTCCATGGGTTTACCACCATCTATGGCTGCTTTCACATGACAATGGTAGTTGAGTAGCTGTGACATTGACTCCATGGGCCTCAGAGCCTAAAATATCTACCACCTGGACCATTAGAGAAAAAGTGTTTGACCCCTGGTCTAGAATCTCTTGCAACCACTATATTCCAGGACCCAGTGGCATGACATCTGGGCTTCAGAAAAGAGCTGTCTGCCCTGCCTGGTAACGTAAAATTGGACCTAACTACCCCTCTAATAAAGAGAGGGCTAGTTGAATGAAGGAGAGCATATATCAGCAGTGGATTGTTTGTTACACGGTTGTTTTTTAAAAATGAGTTGAGATTTTTAGAAAGAGCTTTTACCCCTCTGCCCCTTTGCAATAGGAGCTAATTCAGGACAAGGATGGAGCCAAATTCTTGATCTCAGGGTCATATGGATCAATTTCTATATTTTACAGATGGGGAACTGCACATAAACACACTCTCCTCCAAAACTTCAAAGTCTGATAGTCTGATAACAGTACAAAGCTGCTCACATGTTTAGTTTGAGGAAGACTCTTTCTGATTAGAATGGTCAGAAGGAGTTCCACTTCCCTTTTTCTAGAAACCCTGGTTAAATCTTCAACTAGAACACCCCCTTGAGTGGAAGACCAGGTTGCCAGGGGATGTAAACAAACCAACCACCCCAAGTGGCAGTTTTCAGCTGCTTTCTCTGTTGCTCCCTTGAAACAGCAGCTGGCTCTCTCTCACCAGGTCCCGACTGCAGGTTCATAAACATAAACCGTATCCATGGTCCCGTCAGGTGGGAAGAGGTTATCGTGAGTCAGGTAGGCACAGATGAGGGAAGTGAGGTGTCAACAGGGCACAGATGAGGGAAGTGAGGTGTCAACAGGTGGATTCAGGTAAGATTTCACATTCTGCCTTGGCACAGATTCCCACCAAATCTAGTTTTCTGGGATTCCATCCTCTCTGTTTTCTTGTAGTAACTGCCCTGGGGTTAAGAGACAGAGCTGATGGCTGGCTTTGCTCTGCCTGGCCCAAGATGACAACCTATACATTGCTCTGCCCACATTGTTATATAGCTCCTACCACTTCTCCTTCTATGACCCTTCTTGCAGGTCACTCTATAGCAATGGGCTGGGATCCTGGAGACATTCTGAAGGCTCAGGATGCCCACAATTAATGAGACAAAGAGATGTGATCTTGACTCAATTCAGAAATGCACGTGGACCTCTCTCTTACTGGTTAGAATAAACCCATAAGTAGTCCCAACCTTTCCCAAAGGACATCCTAAGAAACACCAGCCAGTGAGATACTTCAGGGAAGAGAGCCACATTGTGATGAAATCAGGAAAACCCCACTCTTGTAACCCGTTTAGGTATCAATCAGCACATTCCAAGCTCCCAGAAATCATGCAGTGGCTTAACCTGTTTAATTTGATTTAAACCAGCTGTGGACCACAGATCCTTACAAGATCCCAGTTTGGAAAATACGGTCCCAGACCATGAGGTTGAGTTCCATAAAGATGCCGGATTCCAAAGATGACCCCCAACCTTGAAGGGACAGCCTTCCCCACCCGGTTTGACCTCCTGCCACCCAGTCCTGGGGGAAGGAAAGATTTCCCAGCAGCCTCTGAGGGACAGTTTGTAGGAAAGGTCTAAAGCCCAGGAAGTGGAGGAGAGAGGTGCCCCTCCAGACGGACAGGACCCCGGGGGCTGCTGTAGGATGCTGCCCAGAGCAGGACTCACCATTGGTGGCCGTGTTGACATAGTAGCGCCGGCCCTGAGGGGACAAGTAGCTTTGCCAGCCTGGTGGAAGGATGACGGTCTGGCTTTCCTCTCCTGGCGGAGGGGGGACCATTCCAGGCTTCTGTGGAGGAGGAAAGAGAAGGTCACACACATGTGGCATTTTTGCAACTGTTTCTCAACCGGGAAGTGAGAGGCAGATGAAGTCTCCCTAGAATGGCTCGACGCTGGCTGGGGTGGGGAGTGGGGTGGTGGCCGACAGGCCTCCCTGGGGGATGCAACAGGCTGCAGGTGCGATTATGAGGGTTGCCTGGGCATGAGGGGTGAGGAGCCCTTAGATTTTCCAAACCACTGCAGAAGGGACAGATCCCCCCGGAGGATGGGGGGTGGAGATGCTGCTCAATGAACATGGCTGGGGTTTCTCTCCTGGGCCCCTAGGAAACCACTCACAGGGGTGCTGCACCTGCCTGGGGTTGGCGTGGGGGGGTCACTGGAATCTGAAACTCTCCGGGACCACCAAATACAGCAGCAGACAAGGCCCAGGGACTGCTGTGGGAACTGACCAGAAGTCATTAACACATGTTTCGGCAGACTGAGATGTTAAACCTTCCATAATAACGCACAGAAGATATAGCTGGGTTTTTTCTAGTCAAATGTCTAAATGGCAAAGAGAACTGGGAAGCTGAGTTGAAACGGGCTTCTTCCTTTCCATAGTACGCACTGTTGTGCAGTTTAATTCTTCTAACGAAGCATGACAGTGAAGTGAAGTCGCTCAGTCGTGTCCGACTCTTTGTGACCCCATGGACTGTAGCCTATCAGGCTCCTCTGTCTATGGGATTTTCTAGGCAAGAGTACTGGAGTGGGTTGCCATTTCCTTCTCCAGGGATCTTCCTCACCCAGGGATCGAACCCAGGTCTCCCACATTACAGGCAGACGCTTTTACCATCTGAGCTACCAGGGAAGCCAAGCATGACAGTACTCTTCTTTAAAAAAATAAATAAAAAAGGCCAGAGAAAAAGTACATAACAGAAAAACAAGATAAACACACAAAGGCTAAACAGAGGTGATTTGTACTGGTGGGATTATGAGGAATTTTTATCTTTTCTTTTTGCTTATCTCTCCCATCTAAATTTTTGTTAACACACACACACCAAAAAAGTTGTGAGCTAAATAAAGAACATTCAAAAATAAGGAAAGAGGGTTCAAGTTAGCCCCTCAGACAACTGCTATTCCTTATGAAGAAAGTAAATCGACTAAAATCAGAATTACAGCCACACGAGGAGAGGTATGGTGAATTTCTCAGCAAAGCTGGATCCTGTTCAGAAATATTAAAACTCATCAGCTTTTAAGTGCCCTCAGAATCCTGCGGCCATCCCCGAAGAGGCAGGTTCTGGTCACTGATGACCACTGTTTGGGAAAACAAGAGATTGAAATTGAGCACTAGAGACCACTCATTTCCCAGACTGCTCTCAGCTTCTCTGAAGCTGCAAAGCCTCATGCTTCCGCTTCCTGCGGTGCCCTGCACACCCTCAGCGGGATGGGATCAATCGCAGTTGCTCCTGGGACTTGGAGTAAACACAGCCTCCCCATGTCCCTCCATGGAGCGGTGGTGTATGTTTCATTACAAATGTTCACAGTTTAATTAAAAGCCTTCCCCATGCCCTGGTGGCTTCCGACTCCCACACCTGTTAGCTCACAGCACCTCTGACTCTGTGCGGAAGACTGGCTTCTAGAAGAACTACCCAGGGCTGGACAACTGCCAGGAGGCCTCCTCCCCAGCAGAAAATGTCCACTGAGCCCAAGCACACAGCTGTGCATGTTTACCTGGGCGTCCAGACACTGCTCCAGCCCCTCCCAGATTGGAAAGTGGTCAAAACACATGCAAACCCTATGATGAGTATTGGTGTTTTGTGTATAAAATATCCCACCTGTAGGAGATGGACATTTTGGCTGAGTGGAGGTGGGAGTAAAACAAGAGGAGGTAGGTCAGAGGGTTGGCTGAGGAGAGAAACATTCTTTTGTGGGGGGACCACACCATGCAGCACACAGGATCTTAGCTCCCTGCTCAGGGATTGAACCCACACCCACTGCATTGAAAGCACGGAGTCTTGAAAACTGGACCACAAGGGAAGTCCCAAGAGAGAAACCTTCTAGAACCAGGTTGCTTCTGCTTGACCCCAGGTAACTTATAGAATCCATGAAGGAAAAGCCAGATTGAAGCTTGTCTAAATAACCTGGTGAAACGATGAGAGAGTGTTAAGAGGTATCAGAGATGGATGTCGTCAGAAATACATTGCAGAGGAGAGACAGACCCAGAAGCACAGTGAAAACCAGTCCTCTGGTCTCTGGCTCACTCCATCCTGACTCAGCCTCTTAGCAGCCACGTGACCTGGGGAAATGACTCAACCAGCTGTGTCGCCACATCTGTGAAATAGAGGGTGACGATATTAGCCCAGTTGTGGAAGATGCCATGGAAATTAATAACACACTAGCCACCAAGGACAGTGCCTATCACCAGCTGTGCTCAATAAATGCGGGTTCCCAGAGGAAAGGGGAGCCATTCGACGCTGAGCAAGCCCAAGCTTCACAGAGCCTCTGCCTCCTACGATGTGAAATTCAGCAGCACGTGCCTGGCCTCTGCCCCACCGTCACTGCAGATGGAATGTCACCATTCAGTCACTTCCCTGAGGTTTCTATTTCTAGGACTACTCAACTTAAAAGGCAAACGCAGACCTGCAGGGGAGGCTGGCGGGTTAAGATGCTGACTCACACACTCTGGTGAGATGACCTCTCCTGCACTGGGCTGATGGGGTGAGTGAACTGAACCTGCCGTGCCTCTGGGTCCCACCTGTGAAACAGCATCAGTGACACCTGTCATGTCTCCACAGCTGCGTGGTGCTGTTTTCTTTAGGACTAGTGAACTCGCCTAACTCTGTAGGGTCAGAAGAAGCCCGAGTTTCCATCTGAAGACATTGATGACCAAGGAGGGGCCGTGACTGCTCTGAGGTCGCCCCCATCCAGGAGATGCAGAGCCCTCCGGAAGGTACCTGGCGGAGGCCTCCCGGATGCTGAGCCCAGAAGGTAGGGGTGCAGAAAGAGGGGAGGGGGGCACCTGGGCCAACATGGCAAAGACGGTCTCCACCTCCCCTCCAGCACGGCCACAGGGCCCCACTTGCCACGCCATCTGGCTGTGTTCTGCTTCCACCTCCCACCCCCAAGGCAGCCACAGTCCCCTTATTGTCTCCCTTCTTCCAGAGAGAAGTCCCTCCTGTCGGCTGGCTTAAAGTAAGTCAGGAATCAAAGATGTGCAGACAACTGGGTGTATCAAGAGAACTGAAAACAGCGTTCAAACACAGACTTGTATACACGTTCACAGCAGCAGCATCAACCATCGACGACTGGTAGAAACAACCCAAGTGTCCGTCAACAAATACTCCTTTGTTCATGGGATTCTCCAGGCAAGAATACTGGAGTGGGTTGCCCTTGCCTTCTCCAGGGGATCTTCCTGACCCAGGGATTGAACCTGGGTCTCCCACACTGCAGGCAGATTCTTTACCAGCTGAGCCACCAGGGAAGCCCATGTGTATCCATGAAAAGGAATATTCGGTCATCCAAAGGAATAAAGTATTGATATACATGACAACACAGATGAACCTTGAAATGATGCCATGTGATAGGAGCTGGCCACATGCTGTAAGATCCTATTTACATGAAACATTCAGAATAGGAAAATCCTTAGAGATAGAAAGCAGATGACTGGTTGCCAGGGGTCGCAGGGAGGGGAAAATGGGGACAGGGACTCCTTTTTGGGAGTGATGAGAATGTTCTGGAATAGACAGTGGTGATGGTTGTACAAAACTGAGAATGTATACGTGTCAGATGATACATTTTATGTTAGATGTATTTTTTTCTTTTAATTGGAGTATACCTGCATTACAGTGTTGTGTTAGTTTCTGCTGTACACCAAAGTGAATCAGCTCTATGTATACATACATCTCTTCCCTCTGGGACCTCCCACCATCCCAAGCCCATCCCTCTAGGTCATCACAGAGCACCCAGCTGAGTTCCCTGTGCTTTATCCAGGTGGCGCTAGTGGTAAAGAACCCGCCTGCCAATGCAAGAGACACGGGTTTGATCCCTCGGTCGGGAAGATCCCCTGGAGGAGGGCATGGCAACCCACCCCAGTATTCTTTTCTGGAGAATTCCATGGACAGAGGAGCCTGGTGGGCTATGGTCCATAGGGTTGCAGAGTCAGACATGATTGAATCAACTTAGCATGCACGCACACAGGTACAGGTGTATTTTAACACACACATACATAGTTGGCCTTGCCACCTGCAGGCCCTCATCTAAGAGGCCCAAACCACCATTATCTTACTTCTTGTGATTGCAGAGGGCCAGGCCTCCTGGGAGAGCTGCCCCAGAGCAATCAAGAGGATTCCGCATGAGGAACTACCCAGTAATTAAGGTCTCTGCCAAACCTATACTTCTAATTAGTTTCCTTCCAACTTAAATCCTTCCCTTCCCTTCCCTGGTCCTGTGGCTTCTCCCCTTCCATTTCAGCAGCTCTTTCCCATGGGAATAGGAACTAGAAGCAGGGGTGAAGGGTGAAGTTGGGGGCCACACCTACAATGAAGATGATCAGAAGAAGTGGGAATCAGGGAAGATGAAACCAGTTTCCTCTGACTCAGAAATTCTTAACCTCATGCATAGCACAACTTTGTGGGAATCAGAAAATATTGCCTCTTCTCCAGATAGGCTGGCCCCCTGAATGCAAGGCTGGGTTTGGCCTCCCTTGACCTCACCTCCTCCCAATCTGGGCCCCCTTGTTCAGTATAGAACCTGCTCAACTGTATATGACAGCTCACCCTCTGAGAATCTAAAGAAAATTCTGGCTCTTCTGCCCCCCACCCTTCAAATGGAGACATGTGCCCACCTACTCCTCACCCTATTTCCTAAGGAACATGCAGAGGTTCCAGACGACTTCAGAAGCCCAGTCTAGAAGGTCCTCAAGAAACATGTGAGCTTCGACCCCACTAGCAATCACCGATAATGACTTCCACTGCTTACCAAATGTTTACCATGCACCAAGGACTGGGCCAGGTGCCTCACACACTCATCTTTAATCATCACTGCAAGCCTGCTGCAGAGATGCCATTTTCTTTCCCCATTTTAAAAGGATGAATCTGAGACTCAGAGAGTTTAATATCTCACCCAAAGCTGCACAGCTAACTAACTGGTGAAACCAAACTTTAAAATATTAGCTTTGTTCGAGAGATTTCCATCCAGTTACTCAAATCTTGGCTACCCTCAGCCCATCTCTCCCCAGCTGTCTGTGATCAGCTCCAAATCTTCACCTGGACCACCTGACATCCCAGATCCCACCAAGGAGAATGGCACCCCAGCCTGATTCTCCTGCCTGTCTCACGGTCTCCAAAAGAACATATGCCTCCCCAGGAGAGGTGCAGAAATATCACCACCCACGTGCAAGCAGTCACGTTCCCCTTCTGTGGGCTCACTTCCTTGTCTCCTTACTTAGAATAACACAACCGAAGAAAATTTTCCTCTTAGTAATGGCTACTGATTCCCCCTCGGGGTGGGAAGGGGAGAGGGAGAGAAGAGCAGGTGAACAAAGGGAAGTCACCCAGAGATTAAAAACAAATTCCCCCTATAGCAGTGTTTCTCAAAGTGTGGTCCCTAGGACACCCCATCCATCACCTGGGATGTGGGTTAAAGTACAGATGCCGGGGTCCTGACTTCAAATCAACCTTGAGCCTGGGAAGCTGCCTTTTAACATGTTATCCTTAAGTCTCATGCTCAATGAACTCAGAAGAGAGGGTCTGCAGCTTTCCTGAGAGGGAGTGATGGAGAGAAACAATCACTTCTGAAATAAAAACTGGGAACAGAAAATTAACAATTTATAAAAAGACAGTGTTTGGCTTCCTGGCTATGTATGAAAGAAAAGACTCCTAGCCCCCTAGCCCAGACCCTTCAGAGAGACTATTTTAAGAGAGACCAGTCTCCCTCTGCAGCCTCCAGGCAGTAGAAACCCCAAGACTCAGCTCCGGGTAGCCTCTTCAAGTTCAACCTGGGACTCCTCGCCCTTCAGGAGACTTCCGGGAGCACCTGGCTCTTACCTTCCACAGATGTGAGCAGATGGTCCTCGCTGGTGGTAACGAGTGGTCGTCAGACACTCGATTTCACAGTCGGATCGGACAGGTTTAAGGTCTCCCCATTCCACGTCTTCTCACACCCCAAACCCAGAAGCAATAGAAGAGCTAAAGAAAGGCATATCCAAGAGCCCCCACCCCCCACACCCAGATCTATATATAACAGTGCTGAAGTTGTCAGCCTAACGAGCCACTTTCTGGCAGACCCGTTGCCATGGCAATGACTGCTAATGAGCCCAGGGCTGTGATTGGCACCGCCTGAAGCCTTCTCCACAAAGAACTCTCCAGCAAGTTCTCCTTTCCCAAACACACGGCTAGCTGAGACACCTGGGGGCAGCCAAGACGTGGCCAGGGCTGCCTGGGAGCCATAGGTCCCGGGGAACCACTTTGTTACAGGTGTGCCCAGAGCAGTCCTGGACCCAATGGCCTGGAGCGGCCTCTACTGTCACTCAACATGGGCCAACCAATTAGAAACAGGGCTGCAAAGGAGCCACCAAGAAGACCAAGACCCAGCCAGGCCAGAGACTGGAGAGTCAAGTCAAACCCATGCTTTCTGCTGACATGTGTTCAGGGTGGAGAGAGCCCCACACAAAGCTGGGAGTGGCTACCCAAAGAAAGAGCATCTTTGGCTACGGGTTAAGAGACCCAGGCATGAAGTGGGGCCCCGCCTCCCACACTGATGCCACTGGCCTCCAGGCCTGTGTCTACGAGAATTCTGGGCACCTTGCCTCTATCTCATAGGTGAAAGTATTGTTCTCTCTGGCTCTGGCAGCCTTTCTATCCATGGAGAGCAACTCACAGACATTAACTGGGGAGGAAAGGGGGACCCATGACAATAGCACAGGGCATTCTGGGAAGTGTAGTCCTCACTACTTTTATAGGCTGGTGGGAAGAGGATGGATGTTGACAGCATGTTCATGGTCTTCCAGGGGGTCTTCTAGGGGTTAGAGATTTGGAGACCTGGCCAGAATGAAGGGAAGGAGGAGGAAGAGGCAGAAGAGGTGGTGGAGAAGGAGAAGGCAGAGAGGAAGCAGGTGGAAGCAGAAGAGAGGCCACACAAGAGGGAAACATTCAGGAAGGCAAGGCCATGTCCATCTTGTTCTTACCTTTACTCTAAGCTCAGTATTCAGAATACTGGATGGATGGATGGATGGATGAATGAACGGACACTGGGAACTGTAACAGAAACTAGGCTTCAAACAGATTTGAGAGGCTGTCTCACCAAACAAGTAGACAGAGAACAGCAGTCCAAGCAATGTATGTGCCAGTGGTAAAGAATCCGCCTGCCAACGCAGGAGATGCAAGACATCTGGGTTCGAACCCTGAGTTGGGAAGATCCTATAGAGAAGGGAATGCCAACCCACTCCAGAGGAGCTTGGCAGGCTACAGTCCACGGGGTCACAAAGATTGGGACATGACTAAGCACGTGCATGCACGCACGCACGCGCACACACACACACACACCTATGAACACATCCCAGCTCTTCATGGATCTGACTGAACAGACTGTTCAAGTACAGGGAGGTGGGGAGACGAGATAATACAGTGTTTTTTCAAGTGTAGGAAATAAACTGAGGAACAGCATCCAGAAGCCTCAGGAGCAACACAAATTTCTACTCATGAGCACATCTGATCTCCAGAAGAAAAATTCCAGAAAACCACTGAGTGACCTCAAAAGAGGGCAGGAATATACAGCATTTATGCTCCAAAAGTCATAAGGAGAGAACAAACTAATGAAGAAAAGGCAAATTGGTTTAAAAAAGTGATATAAAAAAGGGACAGAATGTGCTCAAAACTGTAGGGAAACTTAGTGACAGAAGGAACAGCCACACTGGTTGCAACAGCATATAAAATCAGTATTGCAAAAAGGAAAAAAAAAAAAGAATCAGTTATGGACAAAACAAACTGAAGATTCCACCCCCACCCCCACCCCGGAATGCAAAAGGAAATGAGAGAACATGAAAACGGAATTGACAGAAGAGCAGGCCAAGGTGCTAGGTATTCCCGGAGAAGAAACTAGAACAAAAGCCAAAACAGAAAAGAAACAATAAACAAAGATTGTTGGCGTGGGGGGAACTTTCCTCAGCTCAAAGAAGACACACAGGAAGGTCCTGCACTGCTCCAGGCAAAATGGGATTTCAAAGCCCAACAATAAGCCGACACCGTCTAACAACACATTTACACAGCAACGAAAGGATAAAGTCCTACAACCCTTTAGTGGGAGGAGGGTGTCTCCAGTAAAGAGGCATAAATAAAGCGGCCCTCAGCTCCTCTGGGACCACGATTCCAAAGACACCCCTGGATTGTTATGTAGAAAATGCTGAGGCCATTCTGTTGGCCACTATGTCACATGTCTTTCACTATGTCACTTTGTCTTTCATGAATGAAATCACTCTACTAATAATAGCTCAGGATATTTACCAATCAAGTGCTTAAAAGATGCACTCCAACTCCTTGTCTGCATCAACTACCTTCCATACCGCCCCCCAACCCCCTGCACTGAACCCGCCACTGTTCTCCATCCACGATGCTGCTAGTAGAAGCCTTACACCGTGGGTGAGACTGGTACCCACTCTGAGAAGTGAACATCAGTGCCACGGGGGTTCTCTCCCGGAACCCACAAAGCTGCCAGCCCTGGGCCCGGAGGCTGAACTACTTTGAGCATTGCAGACATGTCTGGCTTCTGAAGACTCACTGAGGGTCCCAGGAACTCTGAATATCCATCAGCAAGCCCCTACCCCACCCTCCACCCAGTGCCTCCCTGGGGGCCCATCAATTCACTGGGCATGTTTCTTAGGACTGAATAGGCAGAGGAGACAGAACAATCAACTCTGTATTTTCTGACCCTGAAAAGGAAGGGAGTGATCTGGTGAACCAGGAATTTTGATGAACACAATTACAATGTAGCTCATGCAAGGGTACAGGAAGTCAACTCTCACAGGAAAACTTGCTCAACTGGAAACCATGGGGTCTCCAGCGGGGCAAAGATGGATGAAAAGCTTTGCAAGCAATACCACAAATTATGAGAATGAATTGGATGAATGAACCCTCCAGGTTCAGAGGCCATTTCATGGCCTTGCGGTGTCCGGAGGCCAAGCAATAGAGAGTAAGAAGGAACGGATAGTGTTGGAAGTGGCTTCTGCACCAGCCCTGCACACATTCTTACATGAGCCCCACTTCACCGACCATGGAGGAAAGACATTTTATTATTATTGCACCTTCCATACAAACATAAACCAGAAGTCAATTAACAGGGTTTTAGAGAAGACAATGCAAGAGATGGGGAATTCTGAGTGGCTGGTATTTTTCCTGGGGCACCATCCAGCATGGCTGGGATTTGAGAGGGGCTCACTCCTCAGAGTCTCCTGGGAGAATCTCCACATTGACTGAACGGCATCAACGTGCCACCAAATATCACAATCACTCTTGCTGCTTACAGATGAGTTTGGGAGCAGGAAACCAGAGTCCTCATGGCCATGCTGAGGGCCACGTAGGGGAGGGGGAGGGGGGGCTCCCGTGGGTGCTCTTGAAATATGAACGCTCCAGGAGTAAAACAGAAGCCACAGCTTCTGTCCCCACCTCGGAGTCTAAAGGGGTTTGGGGAACCCCGGAGAAAGCCCCTAACGTCTGTCCCGTGTCTCAGGTGTGTCTCATCCTTATGTTTCCGCACTCTAAAGGGCAAGGCGGTGAGCTCTCTGCTCAGCCGGTTTTTCTGAGCAGGAAAAACCCAAGTGATTCTGCTCCCCAGCTTGTGATTCACAGAAACATTTTATTCAAACTCAGCTTCCTGATGGGCTGTTGAGAATGTTGGCTCCCTTCCTCCCACCCCTCCCCTGGCAGATTAAAAATAGCAGGGGCTGTTCTGACATCCTACCTCCACTTTGGGAGCATCAGCAGAAAACACAGGGGTCCAGGCTTAGAGAGGTTGCGTTCCCAGGCAATGAGCTGTAATTCACGTGGTCCCCTTTGCCTCCCTGGACTTCTGTCTCTTCATCTGTGAAACCAGGGGTTGTGAGCGCTCAAACACTGGGGTTCTACACCCTAAGGAGCATCTTTCATAACAGAGCCCAAAACAACCATGAGGGAAATCTCAAGGCATTTAAATGACTGGCGCGAACTTGCAAAAGCCTCTGCCACATAAACAAAAGAGATGGCAGAAACTTGACGAGGAACAAAAATGTTCATGAAACTCCCCCCACCCCTTTCTATGCACGATTTCCCCCCAAAATCCTCTGGGCTCCAGAGGCAGAGATATGAAACTCCTTTGATCTAGAACTACTGCTTTGTTCATTGCAGACTGGGGATTGGTGGGAAAGAGAACAGTGAAGCGATTAACAGCAATTGGAAATCATTAAATTTATGCCTGGGACTTCCATGGTGGTCCAGTGGTTAAGACTTCACCTTCCAATGCAGGGAGTATGGGTGTGATCCTGGATGGGAAGGTTAAGATCCCAAATGCCTCGTGGTGGGGGGAAAAAAAAATCAACAACACAAAACAGAAGCAATATTGTAACAAATTCAATAAAGACTTTTAAAATCATCCACATTAAAAAAAAAAAATTCTTAAAAAAAAAATTTATTCCCAAACTTCCCAGGGGACTCAGTGGTAAAGAATCTTCCTGCCTAGCAGGAGACACAAGAGATGTGGGTTTGATCCCTGGGTGGGGAAGATTCCCTGGAGAAGGAAGTGGCAACCCACTCCAGTATTCTTGCCTGGGAAATCCCACAGACAGAGGAGCCTGGCGGGCTGCAGTCCATGGGGTCGCAAAGAGTCAGACACAACTTAGTGACTGAACAGCAGCAGTAGGATAACCGAATTGTGGGCAATATACCTGAAACCTCTATGGGGAGACTGAACACTGAATTCTCCTTTTTCTGCCACAGGTCACGGTTCCAGCCTCTTCATGACTGTAACGTCTCTCTATGTGTCAGACGAAGGAGTTAGGGTCAAGTTTAACACTTCCCTTAGATGAGATGTTTGGATAGCATCATCAACTCAGTGGACATGACTTTGAGCAAACTCCGGGAGATAGTGGAAGAGAGGGAAGTATGGCTGCAATCCATGGGGTCGCAAAGAGTTGGACACGACTTAGGGACTGAACAAAATAGTTGTAAAGGATCTCAAAATGCATCCTCGAAGAAGATCCGGGGGGAAAAAAGCAAAAAAAAAAAAAAAAAAAAGCATCCCAGATTTTCTATACTACTTTATAATGACATCAATTATCCCATTGTAGAAGGTACTTTTGCAGGACAGTTGAGGCTCATCCACAAGCAACATCCTCTTAGGGAGCTCCTAGTAGGATGAAGGCCCTTCTAGATGATTTCAAGTCCAATGTCCCTTTGCAAAGTAAAAAGCCTGGGAAAAAGAGAATTTTGCCAACATTTGGTATTGGAAGGGGAAAAAATAAAGAAGAAAAAGAGATACAGCCTCCTTCAGTATTAAGGTGCAAAACCCCAAATTGCTTTATGCCATTCCTGGCACTCTCACAAGTTGTTACGACTCTGAAGAAAACCTCATAATCAAGTTTCCTAAGCATTTTGTTCTGTTCAAAATGGATTTTAGAAGCTCAGAAATGAGGCAGGGAGTTGAAAGTCGCTAGTCCAGGCAGGCAGAGGCTTGGGAACCTCATGGAAAGCAGCCTGCCTGCCAGAAAAGGAGCTTCAAAGACAGGTGGCACAGTTGTTGCCCACAGCTGCTCTGGGGGCAAAAGCAGCCTTCCTCTGGGAGAGCTGGTGCTGTTTGAAAGGGAGGCAGAGTAGAGCTCACCAGGGCACAAAGGTGAGGGTCTCTGATGCTCTGTCTGCGGCCAAGATCCAGATGATCCAGCTTCATGGATGCTGCTCTCACGACCACAGGGACCAAAAGGAACCTGGGGTGACTGGTCTTCTCCCCGTAGGGACGAATTAAAGTTACTCTGCAGCGCCAACGACCTGCGCTCCCAGTGACACCAATCAAAGACTTCTAACTCTGTGAACTTGTCCCTAATAGGCTCAGAACCATGAGCACTGGAGGGAGATTAAAGCTAAGAGGGGCTGGAACTGTTACTGTGAGTCAGAAGGGGTGCAATTCCAACCAACCCAAGTCAGCTGCCACTTTTGGAGCCTCAGCTCCTGGTGCCTATGAAACTAGACAAGTTGGACATCCAGGGACATGGCTGTTGAGGTTTGGGGTCTACCCCTGCTCCTGGGGCATCGTGAAGAGAATATGGACCCAGCGCGGCCACTGTCTTGCTGTGAGATCTTGAGCAACATACTTCATCTCTGCTGGTACGGGATTTCCTCTTGTCAAGAATACGGAAGTTGGACAAGATGGTCTCCGGGGTTGAGTTTGTTTCTGCTTGAAATATACAGCCTGATGCTCAACAATCCTAGATGTTAGTATAACTCTCTGAGGGATGTGCCATATTTGTAGGAGGAAAAAAAGTCATGTTCAAGGGTAGACATGGGGTATGAGACAGCCTGGAACGCTGCCTTAACCTCAAACACCTGCGCTTGTGCCTCACTGCCTCGGAGCTCAGTGGCTCTGCCTCTCACCATGGGACATTCTAGTGAGTTATGTCCTGATGGCCCATGTCCGCCCCTGCCCTGTCACTCCTACAGCCACACATGGTTGCTCTCTGTTTTGGCTAGAACCAGACAACCACTTGGTGTTCTGAGATTCTAGACATCCGAAGTTAGAATTCGCCCCGCATACGAGGCAGGCTCTGGAAAAACTGTTCTGAACCTGCCGGGAGACAGCAGCCTCTGCTCACCACTCACTCTGTAACCCGCCAATGGCTGGTGCCCCACACACCTCGTTCTCTTGCCAAGAGCTTTACCGGGCTCCTCCCCGCTCCCTGAATGCCCCTCTGTGTTCATCTCCTTGCTAATCCCTTCTTCCCTGTAAACCTCTCTGCTGCCACCCACAGCCACGGCCAGACCCGCCCAGCACTCTGCAGCCAGGTCCTGAGCAATGGTAGCTGTCGGCCCTGGACTGACAGTGTCTGGGTTCTTTACAACGGTCCTTCTCTAAGTGTGGTCCCTCAGCCAGCAGCCGGGGAGTCCTCTGCAAGCTGGTTAGAAAGGCAGAGCCCCGGGCCCCACCTTAGAGCCAGGCTCTCCATTGGAAAGGTCCTGGGCAATTCAGATGCAGTTTTGAAAGTAGGTCACATGACCAGTCAGAGGCCAACAAACACCCTCTCTCCTCCTCCTTACAGGTGCAGGACCCTATCAGAAGCCATGCCAAAAATCAGAGATGCTGGTTCTGACCCAGCCAGGGGGGTAGAAAGTACTGGAGGAATGTTTTTTCCCTTAGGTGAGCCTTTCCATAGAAGCTGGACCCCCTCACCCTCAGCTGTCCAGAGCCTCAACACAGTGGTCACTAAGGTCTTAGCTGGTAAGAGGTCCCTCTTTCCAGAGAAAGCTGGGTGGATCTAACTTCCAGAGGCAGGAAGGTTGGCAAAAGAAGACTGTTTTCCTCCTAAGCCTCAGGAGAGCATCCATCATCTTTAGGGTGGTCACTGCTGCTGCCACCAAGCTGAACAGAAGCATTGAGCCCAGCCTGGAACCCCAGTGTCGATACTGGATTAACTGGGCAGACAACCAACTACCTTCTGGGGACCTGGCTCCTTTAATGGACATTTATTGCCCAGTGTCCCAGCTGGAACTGGGTCATGGAGTAGGGGGTAGTGGGGTGGGCAGAAACCAGGATGTGGGAGAAGTTAGGCAGTGGAGGCAAGGCCTGAACTCTAATCCTCATCATAGAAAAACCCACATGTTACCACACTGCTTCTCCATCACACTGAACTAAACTGCCTTCCCAGGTAGCAAGAGGGAGCCAAGACTCCCTCCCCGCACCTCTGCCCCACAAACTTTCCCTTTTCCGTCTTTTTCCCCTCCTTCCTTGCTTTCTGAAACATCAGCCCATACCTTCCCTTCCCCCCATCACTCTGGCCTCAGACCCATGAAAGGTGCCCCTGACACTCCAGACTTTGTAAGCTCAGCGTTTGGGAGCCTGTATCTCAGAGGGTTCTCAGAACTGCCTCTCTGCAATGACGAACTCATCCCAGAAACACGCAGAGAAAAGCCAGCTGCCCACATGTCGGCAGGTGAGTGGGATCGAGTCTTATCGAGTCTTACCGTCAGAGGCGAGCTCATCTTCTCTGGGGGCTGCTAACTCAGGATCCTGTGTGAGGTCTCCGGGCTGCCAGCTTCCTCACCATGGGCCCCCTCTGCGGGAAATGAGGCCCAGGCGGGCAGCTACCCCAGGGTCAGGGTTCCGGGCAGCCCGGAGGGTGTTCCTGTGGCTTTTCACACTGCTCTTCTTTCACAAAGAACCCACTACATTGCACAGTTCCTTACAAATCTGCTCCGGCTCTTGTGAGGAAATCAACGACGTGTTCTGGACTTTCCAGATGCAGAGGGTCTGGAGGCTTTCTTTTTTTTTTTTTTTTTTTTGCACTCTCTCTTTTTCCCCTTTCTCAGCTAAAAAAAGTTGGCTGAGGTCAGGACACACAATGGCCAAGCCTGTGTCACTGACCAGTTGCCTCCCACCCCCAGGCCTGTGGACAAGAGCGCCTTTGTCCACTGTATTTTAGGCGGGACTCCCTGGGTCTGCCCAGGCCCTGCAAGGGAATGTTCCGCCAACTTCTTCCCAAACCGAAGTCACGGCTCTGGCCCCGGCTCCGGCCCCAGCTGTGCAAACCCAAGGCCAGATAAAAACCAACGTAAAAAGGATGGAGAATGCCCTCCCAAAGAACCATCATATTAGACCCGTCCAGGGCTGAGAAGTTGCAGCTCCCAGAGAAACAAGATGAGGGTCCTCTGCCTTCACTCTGCCCTCATCACTCCCAAACCTGGACAGATAGAGGATAAAAGAGGAGGCAATGCCAGGCATCTCAGACGAATACAGCCTGGGCATCACAGATCTGTTGGTTTCACGTGAAGAAACAACTGGACTCCGAGAGCAACACTGCCTCCAACAATGACATGAATTCGGCAAGGACTTGGCACCTTGGTGAATCTATCCTGTCACTCTGCTTACAAAGCTTTTCGGAACAGCTGAAGTTTTAGCACTTACAAGTGCCCTGCCTTTCTGGGTTCGCTTTCAGATGCAAATCTTAGGGATTTCAGAAACTGATTCTTGACCTCGAAGTAAATATGGTTTTCCGGAGGGACCAACGTCCCAAGGACTGGGTGGTTTCCTATCAATTATCACTTCTTCTCTCAAACGCATGAATGAAGTGTCTAAGTAGGAAGGTTTCAATGCTAGCCCTTGGCTGGGGCTGGGACATCAGTACTATTGACTAGGGACACAGTCTGATCAAGGTCATGTCTTTTCTGGTTCACTGCTAACTAGATGTGACACACACAGGGCAAGATCTCTAAGCTTCGGTTTCTTCAACTGTAAAAGAGGGAGAGTACCTCTCCCAAAAGGTTGTTGTGAGGATTAAAAGGGGGAGAGAATCCATGTAAATACTTAGCACAGTGAGAGGGAGATGTGAGTTATTCCTGTTGATGTTGTTATCATCAGCAAGGGCTGAAGGAGTCGGCGCTGCAGCTTCCCTGGACAAAAAAGTTTAGACTCAACAACAAAAAACAAACAACCCGATTTTACAAGGATATTTCTCTAAAGAAGATACATAAATGGCCAATAAGTGAGTGAAATGACATTCATTTTTTTAGTCATTAGGGAAACAGGGAAATGCAAATTCAGAACACCTGTTGGGCTTCCCTGGTGGCTCAGATGGTAAAGAATCTGCTTGCAATGTGGGAGACCCGGGTTCAATCCCTGGGACAGGACGATTTCCTCCGGAGAAGGAAATGGCAACCCACTCCAGTATTCTTGCCTGGAGCATCCCATAGACAGAAGAGCCTGGCGGGCTACAGTCCATGGGGTTGCAAAGAGTTGGACACTACTGAGCACATGCATGCACGCAGTCTATACATAGGCTTATATCTACATTTGTAAAATGGTCCCAAACCAGCCACTAAAAGAAGTGAGCACATATCCAGAGGTGAGGGTCCTCCCCTGGTTGTTGGATTATCTCCTTTCTGTGGCTGGGAGGGAAGACCAGGCGCAAACCCACACCTTGAGCTGTGAGACCAGCCATGCCCTGGAATACAGAGCAAGGTCCTTCTCTGCTCCTGGAAATGGGCTCCCACCTAGGAAAAGATGAGAGCAAACTTCATTTGTACCTAGACAGCCAAGACCCTTACCTTCAAGCCCTCTGGGGTTGATTTTTTAAAATACATGTATTTATTTATTTATTTGGCTGGGGTTCCCTGGTGGCTCAGATGGCAAAGAATCTGCCTGCAATGCAGGAGACCTGGGTTCAATCCCTGGGTTGGGAAGATTCCCTTGAGGAAGGCATGGCAACCCCCTCCAGCATACCAGGACTTAGTTGCGGCATTCAGGATCTCCGGTCTTCATTGCAGTATGCAGGATCTTTAGTTGCAGCATGTGGGATCTAGTTCTCTGATCAGGGATCGAACCTGGGCCCCCTACATTGGAAGGTGGATTCTTAGCCACTGGACCACCAGGGAAGTGCCAGCCCTCTGGTTTTCTGGAATTAAAATGGCAATGGAAGTTTTTACAGCCCATGACTTCTTGGTTTTATAACAGCAAAGAGGGGATCCTTTTCAGGCTGTTCAGCCCCGATGTGGCTCTGACTTTGCACCACAAAGATGAGCAGATACAACCACAGACAATAATGCCCTGCTGAAGGCAACACAGAAATCACCATCATGGTGGTTCTCCAGTCAGTGGCAAGGGGCCCTTCTGGGCCATTATAATCCAGGAGGTTGATCTGCTCTGACCTGAACTAGAGCAGAAATAAAAGTTCTGCAGAGATTTTGGTCTTTAGGATTCACCCAAGTTAACATTCACTCATATACACATTCTAATAGGTTTCCTGTTTGGGGTTATCCTAGCATTCAATCCAGAAGTCGTATTTCTTTTGCTTTACGAATAATCCTCCTCCATTACGGTTGGCTGTGAAAAAGCACAAATTGGTCATCTTCTTTTGGTCCCTGAAAATAAGTATGTCTCTACCTATGGAGCCCCATGATCCAAAAGCAAAAAGACCCACAATCATTTCCACCAAGCTTCATTTTCCCCAAGTTGAATGGAGTCAGATGCAACCAACCCTTCTGTAATTATTCTTTGTTTCAGTCGAGCTGAATGCTGTCAACTAAAATAGGCCACGTTTGCTGTGGGACTCCTGTTGGACAAATTGTGTTGTCTTGTAATGATAATTAATAAGAAAAACATCTGGGGATGGTGATGACTCACTTTTTCTAAATGCTTCAGAGTGATGAAGGGAGAAATTATTCACCAGCCCGTGGAGTCTCTCCAGTACAGGGTCTCAAAGACATCCCCCACCTCATATGCAGCCCCTTGGGTACCTGATCCATCAAGCAACTAGTAACTAATCAAGTCCATAAGTAATCAAGTTACTAACGACCCCTTCCCGAATGCTGTGGATGAAGCGGACAAGTATTATATGTAGGACCTGACTTCTAAAGATTTGGAAGGTAATAAGCCACAGACAAACACAAGTGTTAAAAGGAAAAAAGAAAAGAAAAGAAAAGAAGAACCGTACAGAGGAGTCTGTAAGGAGTACCAACTGATAAGTTGGTGGACAATAGGATCTTTCAGAATCCAGAGGAGGGCAGAGCACTTTCATCTGGGAGGCGGAGGGGTGGCTCCTCAGAAGATACATTATTTGCCAGACAGCAGGGGTGAAAAGAAGGGCTTGACCAGAGCAGGAAGACACTAAGTAAGAAGTAGAATAAGCTTCAGCAACTGATGAGATGTCAGGGGAAGGAGAAATAGTAAAAGTCGACTCCAAAGGGAGCAAGGGAAGCTAGAACCAGTCGCCCAGTGATCCAGCCATTAAGAGCCATTTTGGGGGTTGTGGTGGAGTCTGTTGTTGACACATCCAAGTTCAAAGTGATCACTGGGCAGCCGTGGTGAGTCCAGCCCTTGGCACATGGAACTGGAGATGATGGTGAAATTCTATAGGTCAGGGGTCCCCAACCACCAGGATCTAAAGCCTGATGATTTGAGGTAGAGCCAATGTAGTAATAATAGAAGTAAAGTGCATAATAAATGTAATGCACTTGAATCATCCCAAAACCATTCCTTACGCCAGTCCGTGGAAAAATTGTCTTTGAGGAAACTCTGTGCCAAAACGACTGGGCACTGCTGCTCCAGGTCAATGCTGAGTTCATGTAGAAAGGATGCACAGGGGAACCTACTGGGGTGGGAGAAGGGGGTGTCACATTCAAGTAGCAGGAGAATGCATCCATCACACCTCCATGCCCTCCATCCCCTCGGGCCTCTCTCAGGACCCTTAAAGGCAAAGAAAAAAACCCAGGTCTTAATCTCTTTCCCCTCCAAACCAGCACAGTGCCTCATATGCAGGGGCTACGTGATGGAGAATGAACGGATGCAGGTTCTGAGAATCAGAGTCACAGGAAGCGATGTGGAGGGGATCTTAAGAAGAAATGTGGAGTTAAGTGTCCATGTGAGATAATGAAGAAAGTGCTTGCTGACTACAGAGAGGCTATTTCCCCTGCTAATCTCAGAAAGAGGAATATGGAAGTAAGGTGGGCATGGAAATCTGAACATGGGCACACAAGGTGTCAATGAGCATGAGGATGCACAGGGAAGTGAGGGAAGACATTCAGAGAGATGTCGCTCAGAAGAAAGCAAGAAAGAGGACGTGGGCATATGTAGATAGTGGCCAGCCCAGCCCACCTGGCCACGTGATGGCTCCTGTGGAGTGATTGGCAGCCAGTTCCTTGCACTCAACATGGTGGGGTCCAAGGCCCCTCGTAAGGGAGATGTGTCCCCATCATAAAGGAGTCCCCAGATCAGGTGGACATAATCAGAAATGGCACCTGGTTTGTCTAAAAGGCCTCCTAACAGATCCAGTTCTAGACCTATGGGATCCCCCGCTCAGCATCTCCCAGACCTCAGTCACTCACATTCTGCTATGAAATCTTTTCCATCATCATGCATCAGCTACACTATGTTTTACTTAACTGATAGGTGGTGGTGTTTTGGCTGTAGAATCTTCATTGCGGCATGCAGGCTTCTCTTATTGTGGAGGATGGGCTCTAGATTGTGCGGGCTCAATAGTTGCAGCAGGTGGGATCTTAATTCCCCCAACCAAGAATCGAACCTTGGTCTCCTGCATTGGAAGGTGGATTCTTAGACACTGGACCACCATGGAAGTCCCTCCTTAATTGCTTTGTAACAGACTTACATGGAACCTGAATTTAGCCTGGCCCGAAGCATTAATATCTAAAAACCATGGATTTGATTGGGTTTGGATTCTTTCTTATATTACACAGTGAAATCAGTGGAACTTTAAAACTTATCTCCACATCATCTTAGTTGTAAACTCAGCCCAGTTGGAGAAACACAGTCTCAGGCTATGTGTAAAACTAGTACGCAGCATCCAGGCAGTGGTTTAGGAGGTTCTTTTTTGAATCCCAGAAAACCAAACTGGAATTCTTTAGTGACCACATAACCACAACGGCAGGAATGAGGGCCCTGGTGTGGGGCTGAATCACCACGGGGAGGTCCAAGAGGACAGGAGAGGGATGCAGGAGACTTCCTGTGGGAAGGAGAAGCCTCGTGAACACCTCTGTCAACCTTGGGCTAAAGTAGCAATAAGAGGAAAAAAGCTAAAACCCACCCAAGCTATGAAAATTCCAAAAATAGTGGCAATCAGAATCCAAGGAAAAAATCCTCCAGAACCTTTAAGACGCTTGGTCCTTGGAAAAAAAGCTATGACAAACCTAGACAATGTATTAAAAAGCAGAGACATCACTTTTCTGACAAAGGCCTGTATAGTCAAAGTTATGGGCTTTCCAGTAGTCATGTACAGATGTGAGAGTTGGACCATGAAGGCTGAGCGCCGAAGAAATGATGTCTTCAAACTGTGGTGTTGGAGAAGACTCTTGAGAGTCCCTTGGACTGCAAGGAGATCAAACCAGTCAATCCTAAAGGAAATCAGTCCTGAATATTCATTGGAAGGACTGATGCTGAAGCTGAAGCTCCAATACTTTGGCCACCTGATGCGAAGAGCTGACTCATTGGAAAAGACCCAGATGCTGGGAAAGATTGAGGGCAGGAGGAGAAAGGTGAGAATGGGATGGATGAGATGGTTGGATGGCATCATCAACTCAACAGACATGAGTTTGAACAAAGTCCAGGAGATAGTAAAGGACCGGGAAACCTGGTGTGCTGCAGTTCACGGGGTTGCAAAGGGTCAGACACCTGACACCTGACCTCACCTTAGCGGCTGAACAACAACAACCTTTAAGGCCAGTGGAGTGAATGGAAAAAATCGTACAAAGCACAGACTAATTGTGAAAGGGGAAACAGCCCTTCACACCTTCGCTGCTCCGTGTCTAATCTGAGATGCACCCGGCACCCTCACCGTTCTGGGGCCCTGATGTGATACACAGGATCTGCGCCCACTTGAGCACTGAACAGCCAGCCCCTGTGGCTCAGAAGCAGCCTGAGAGTGGCTCCTCCTTCTCCACCACCCGTCTCGGCAGAGATTCCCAGAAAACGAGCCAGCGGGCACTGCAGGCGGGTGCAGGGCCTGGGAGGGGTGTCGGTCAGTCAGAGAAGTATGGATCCCACAGGTCAAGTCTGGAGAGTGCCCTGGCAGCAGTGCGCGGGGATGGGGCCAGGATGGGTTTCTCATGCACTCCACCCATTCGGAAGAGCAGAGAACCAGGCAGTACAGGAACAATGCAGCAGGTGACAGCCAATCTGAAAACAACAACCGGACTGGGAGATGTATGTTATCACTGAACCTACAAGTGAGCAAACGTGCAAAGGGAGTCAACCCTCCCCCAAGCTTACAGTGTGTCAAAGCCCGTGACAGACGATCTATACTCTGTTGGTATAACGCAGAGTCTACATAGATCCTGCCTTGTTGAGAAAGTTTAAATGGAGGGGAAACACATGGGAAGTGAGTGAGGAAACACCATCCCAAAGGCTCAAAGGAAGAGCACATCTCAGAAAGTAATTCAAAGAGTAATTTAAATGGCAGGAAACTGCTAAAATGTAAGAAGTTGTGACCTCTTAGAGAGGAACAGAAAAACTGTAATGGAAAAAAACAGGCAAAACAGAAAGGATGATATAACGAAGAAAAGCGATGAGGAAATGATTATATAAAAACTGCTCACTTGGACAGAATAAGAGACACAGATGCGTAGAACAGTCCTGTGGACTCTGAGGGAGAAGGTGAGGGTGGGACGTTCTGGGACAATAACATTGAAACATGTATATTGTCATATGTGAAGCGGAACACCATTCCATGTTTGATGCATGGGACGGATGCTCAGGGATGGAGCGTTGGGATGACACAGAGGGATGGGAAGGGGAGGGAGGTGGGAGGAGGGTTCGGGAGGGGGAGCACATGTGAACCCATGGCTGATTCATGTCAATGTATGGCAAAAACTACTACAATATTGTAAAGTAATTAGCCCCCAACTAAAATAAATTAAAAAAAAAAAAACTGCTCACTTAAAGCCACATTAGCCGCTGTGGATAAATAAAAATATTAAAAGTTAAATCAGTAAAGTGCAAAGTAAACTTACAAGGATCACCCAAAATTGAAAAGCGAAAAAAGCAAGGATATAATGAATCAATGTAGGTTTAAGTAGTATTCCATTAGAAAAGACCAGAACAAATATACTAAAATCAACAACCAATGACAAAAATAATAAAACATAATAAAAAGTCCTGCACACCAACAAGCACAAGAGAAATGCTATTTAGGAAATCAGTCCTTCTCCAGACTTTTCCTCTGCTCCTACTAACAGTTAAAGAACACTTCCCACTAGAATAAAAAGCTCCATGTGGTGAAGGCTTTGTTTCGTTCACAGCTCATCAGGGCCTGGCATCGACCATCTGAAAGTGCTAGAAGATACACCCTGAGGTCAAAGTTTCATGGGCATGACCATGGTTTTGTTCATCCCTGTGGGTGTCTAATAAACATGTGTTGAATGATGGGAAAAGACTGAGCTGTAAATGTGAGTTTCTGTCCAAAAAGTTAGACATCCAAGATGTACATACCCAGCTGAGTTATATTAATATTTGTCATGAAAGAAACAGGAATGTTCCTGTCGACATGCAAGTTGAAGACACCACCAACTTACTCTTCAGACATTGAGAGAGAAACCAAAATTAAGAAGATGCTGCCAGGGGAAGAACCATATAAATGCTTTTTTTTTTTTTTAACGTAAACCATTTTTTGAAGTCTACTGAATTTGTTACAACGCGGCTTCTGTTTTATGCCTTGGCTTTTTGGCCACGAAGCATGTGGGATGCCAGCTCCCCAACCAGGGATCAAACCTCCACCTCTGCACTGGAAGGCGAAGTCTTAACCACTGGACCACCAGGGAAACCTCCTAGATGCATTTCTTAGTGCACCGCCCCCCTACTCAGAAATCCAGCAAACTGTGCAGTCTGGGGGACTGTTCAGCTGAGAGGTTTGGTACAAAGTATTTCCCTTGGTCCTCCTCTGCGGCTTCCCTCCCATCCTGGAACCATGATACAAGTTTCTCCTGCAACATTCTTTAAGGCCAGTACAGATGAAGCCTCTGGCCACGTGTGGGGCTCATCGGTAACTGACGCCACCTTTTCTGTCCAAGCACAAGCTGATGGCCGGGGGGAGCTACTGAAGCTTTGTGGATGATGCGCTGGGAGACACACCCAACAAAAAGTCTTAGTTTCTTCATCTACCATGGTCCAAGTGATGTGGGAGCATCACAGGGGCCACTTTCTCTGCCAAAAACTTGGGTGATGATCTTCTGCATATTTAAAACACAGTGAATGAACCAAATCTTCTTCCACACCCTTAAACAGGAAATACTCATAAACCCCCCAATAGCCAATGCTTTCTGCCATCAAAACCCTCTTTTATATCATCTTCTCTGAGTGGTTCCAGTTTTAGAAATGAGAGTATGCAGCATGATCTCAACTACGGAAAATAACGCTCCCCCCCCCCCCCCAAATCCAAGCAGAGCACAAAGGAAACACATGAAAGCGTTACAAAGGCTCTCTTTGTTTTGTGGGATTCCTCTGGCTGTTGCAATTTATTTTATCACGTTCAAAATTTTGAGTTAATTTTAAAAATTAAAAATTCTTCCAAAGAAAAAAAAGAGAAAAGAATGCTAACTATTTTTTCTTATTTCTGCTTTTCTGTATTTTCCAAGTTTTCTATAATGAGCATATTCATTTTAAGCACATTTAAAAAAACTTTTTAACTTATTCCATTATGAGTTAATGCATGCATATAGCCTTATGCAGAATATTTCGATAATATTTGCTGATAAAATCTCCCTCGATATATCCCATCTCACTTGTTGTTGTTGTTTTAGTAGCTAAGTTGTATCCGACTCTTTTGCGACCCCATGAACTGCAGCCCTCCAGGCTCCTCTGTCCATGGGATTTTCCAGGCAAGAATACTGGAGTGGGTTGCCATTTCCTTCTCCAGAAGATCTTCCCAATCCAGGGGTCAAACTCACACTTCCTACATTGACAAGCAGGTTCTTTACAACTGAGCCACCAGGGAATACAAAATATTTAGATAACATTTGCTAATAAAATCCCCCCTGACATGTCCCACCTCATTTGCCATCCCCTAAAAGGAAAACTGTTTATCAGATTAGGGTTCATAGTGTTATCTTTCAAATGACAGGGAGATTTGGCGGGCGGGGGGAGGGTGTCTTTATTTTTAAGAAAATGAACTAAGACAGAATGAGCAACAGTAAAGAACTTACTCAACCAATGCAGGGCTGACACAATAATCAGGAGATCAGAAGGACTGTAGAGATCACTTAATCTCATGTTGCCATTTTACAGGCGAGGAAACTGAGGCTCAGAGGCAGACTGAGGTTGGACGCCAAGCCTCCTTCTCCTTGATCTTTGGCGCTAAGCCTTGGTGCTGATGTTGCCATCAGGGCTGGAGAACTAGGTCCGGGCAGATGGCATGGCAAAGCCAAACTCCATATAGGACCCCTCCCCAGGCTGACCCCCACACGGCTCCATGCAAGACGACCTTTGCCAACAAGTCTGGCTCTCAGCTCAACCATGAGCTACTTCCCATCTGTTTGTGGCCAGTGAGCCCCCGTGAAGGGGGGTTGACCCGGGAGGAAACATCTGTGCACACAAAGAGGAGTCATAAACGCACTTGATTTTCCCTTTTGGCAAAGCCTCTTCTGCTTATTTTTTTTCCACTCATTGAAATGCAAAGCTCCATTCCAACAAGGAGGCCTGGAAGATTCCAGAGGCTTCGAGGAACCACAGCCTCCGCTCCGTGACAGGGGCTCCCTAAAGAAGGTTATGCACGATGTCTGGGCTGTGGACACGGATAAGAAAGAGAAGAGGCAACCCCCACAAACCACTCCGATGCCCACAGACATGCCTCTGCTTGTTCTTAAACCTAGCTTCTAACCTTCAGCCAGGGCAGAGGAAGTTCAAGTGTAAGTTCTACTGCGTACCAGCCATATAACCTCAGGCGAGTCACTTCACCTCTTTGAACCTCTCTTTCTTTTCCACATGCAAAAACAGAAATACCACCACCCCCTGCACAAAATTCTTGCAAAGACTGAATAAGGGCCGAAACGATGGGAAGAAACTTTGTAAGTATCAGCTGTGCTCCATACTGTCCCATCCCCGTGAAATCACTGAGCAACCTTTAGGAAACTCATCAGCTGAGGTCCCCAACTCTGAGTCACTCCTGCTGCACAGCCTGAGGGCTAACCTCTCAGAGTGACACCATATGACCTTTCTGACACAGACCGAGCTCGCTGAAGGAGAAAGAGGAACAGCACATGACAGGCAATCAGCACGTTCCGTGGGGCAAGACTAGGATTTTGGGGACCAGCAGAAGGGGCCAGTAAAATCTGTGGGGCCTGGAAACACCTACATCACCAGGGTTCCTGGGAAGCTGGTGACCGCCAGCAAACCAGATCAAGAAACAGACACGGCCATGCACAAGAGCTGTGAACCCACCTACACAGGGCCCTACACAAGGGCCTGGCAACCTTCCCAAAGAGGCCCGTGTGCGTCTTCATTTGAATTGCTGCCACCAGCCAGGACACCTGGAGAGAATGCTTCCAACCCTGACTTCAAGCTCCTAAAAATGAGACAGGTTGGGCTTCCCAGGTGGCACAGTGGTAAAGAATCTGCCTGCAATGCAGGAGATGCCAGTTTGATCCCTAGATTAGGAAGATCCCCTGGAGAAGGAAACGGCTACTCATTCTAGTATTCTTGCCTGGGAAATTCCATGGACAGAGGAGCCTGGCGGGCTACAGTCCATGGGGTTGCAAAGAGTCACACGTGACTGAGCACAGACGTTGGATAACAAGGAGGACAAAGGACCAGGTCTCTCTTCCCCCGCAAAATTGATTCCCCTTGTCTACACTTCACCATTTGTCCTTATCTTCTCCGGAGCACTTCCTTGCTGAACTGCTGTCAATCATGGGTCAGTAACATATCTATTGTGGCTTATGTGACCTTTACAAGAATCCTGGGAGAGAAGTATTCATTTTATAATCAAATCATTTTCATTTTAGAATCGAATAAACCAAGGTCTTACCACTAACAAGACACAGAATTGGTCTGAGCCCAGTGTCCTGTCTCCAAGGTGGATGCTTGCCCACTTGACCCCAAGTCATCTCCCTGGTTCCTCCATCAAGTAAGGCTCAGCCTGGCTTTAATGCTCCGGCCAGTATGGAGATCCACCTTGCTCTGTCTGGTGGGCCAGCCTTCTCACTTCTTGCTGTCTCCCAGGAGATATCCTCCCCAACCCCCACCCCACCAGCCCCACCTTCCCTCCCCCTGGGCTGGTCCTCTCATCACTGCCACAGCTGCCTTTTTCAGGGGTCGATGATGAGTGGTCTTCACGGATTATTCACCCGAGCTTCCTGAGAACATGAACAGAGTCCTACTCAAATCTGTCCCCAGACAAAGAAAATACACCCAACAGGTACTGCTGAATCAATGCAGCTCCTTCAGTCTCCAAGTAAGACTGTCAGCCCACTAAGAAAGTGGGTTTCTTAATTTTCCAGGGTCACGAGGACAAGAAGGGGAGGGTAAGGGGAAGAGAGGAAGGAGGAAGGCACAGGCAGACACACAGCCCATGTGTTTACCTATTTTATGCTGGGAGGGCTTTTACATACCACAAGCTGCAGGGGCCTCCAAACCATAAATGAACGAAATGGGCCGGGGGCAAAGAAGTCATCAATGTCTCAGTCAGGGTCTCTGAAACAAGCATCTCACAGGACTAGTGCCCATCAAGTAAAGGCACTCGGGTAAAAATGTACTCTCTTGGCTCACTTAGGCTGTCCACTGAAGTCATTAAAGCCTTTAACCAGAGAGAAAGTGGACAGAAGCCAAGTGATCAGCTATGATGACAGCAGCTTGAGTTACCAAGGAGAGAGCTGAAATATATATCTGTGATGGGCTCTTACCTCTGAGTGTTAAAAAGAACTGGTATATTATTAACATTTCCACCTAAGGACTCCCAGCCTGTGACTGCCTAGTCATCTATGATAAGTTTCAGCCAACCTGGGCCCTCGCCATGTCATTCATTCCCGGGCCTTGTTTGTTGGGGTCACACACTGCTGTTTCCCTGGGAAGACAGCCCGGTGACTATGCATCTCCCCAGGATGGTCCAAGGCATCAGGGCTCCTCACCACGATTGCCCCCAATGGGATGCAGAGACGGCCAAGTGCTGGACAAAAGGAAACTGGGATTTGTGGAGATTCTGTAGCCAGAGGAACCCCTCCTGCCCTCAAGACATGCACAGAACTCTGTGTGGAGTCGTGTCAGGTGAAACCTTCAACTCCTTCTCTTCGGTCAGGGATCCCTGCCTTTCCTCCCTTCTGGGTCTTAAAAGGATGGAAAGTGACAACACGGGTGCTGGAAGCCTGTCCGTGCTCTGAGCCTCAGAGCAGTGGTCCTCAGCCTTCAGCTTCTTTAGCAGGGCCATCAGAACACAGACTGTTGGGCTCCACCCTCAGCAGGTCTGGGCAATACCATTAATGATCTGCATTTATGAACAAACTCCTAAGGGATACGACTGCTAGTTCAGGCATCACACTTTGAGAACCACTGATTCCAAGGCAAAAAAAAAAAACAAACCACCTGTTCTAAGTCTATTCCTTAAAAATTCATCTTTAGGAGACTGATAAATTCACTTTCAAAATGAGATTCTTTAGTACCTTCTTGGAAACCACTGGCCCTCTCACTTTCCTTCTTTTCATACACATGGGTGCAGGGTCTACTTCATATTTCCTAACCCTAAGAAAAACATCACACAAATACTGGCAACTGTTTCATTATAGCTTTCAGTGCTGGCAACAATAGGGATGGGTGGGGACTGGGTCAAACTGGAACACCCTCCATCATCAGCAGCACATTGATGCCATGCAGGACAGTGGGTTCAGTGTCGTCAAAACTAGTCATTTTTTGCAAGAGAGGCTGGAGATTTGAATTCTTACTATAACATCTGTAGATTTTTGGAGGTTGGCAACCAACTCAAAAACTTTTAAATGAAACCACGGGCAGAAACAAAAACAAAACCACCACCAAAAGCCCTGGCAGTTTTGCACTTGAGTTTTCCCACTGGCCACCAGTGTGTAGCTCCTGGTTTTAATTGTTGTAGACCTACATAAACAGTCATTTGAAGAGAGGGTGCCCTCCTGTTAAAGAACTGAATACCATCATCCTAGACTAAAGGTATAATTAGCACTTTTACCATGTATTAGGGCTTCCCAGGTGGCTCAGTGGTAAAGAATCCGCCTGCCAATGCAGGAGACATGAGTTCCATCCCTGGGTTGGAAGATCCCCTGGAGGAGGAAATAGCAAGCCACTCCAGTATTCTTGCCTGGGAAAAAAATCCCATGGACAGAGGAGCCTTGCTGGCTACAAAACCCTGTATTATTCACCCTCTTGCTAGGACCTCTTACTACTAACATCACCTGGGGGTGAACTGAATACCAACTTCTGGGGTATCAGGACACAGCTTCCAAGGGCTGAAAACGTGTGACCAACTCCATCTCACCTAGAGCTGAGCATCCCAGCCTGGCTCCAACCTTCTTTGGAAGAGAGGCATGGGATGAGGTTTGGGAATCAGAAGGGTCGACTCTGGAAATTCCATGCTACTCTGTCTATGGAAAAATGGTGCCTCAACAGCTGATGAGAAGGTTTGGAAGGGGAGGCAGTGAGTAAGGAAGCTGATATACAGCTTAAGGAGAGAGGCATGCACCACCATCTGGGCAGGGAGGCAGAGAAGGCGTTCAGAGGCAAAGCCAAGCATGAACAGGAGGAGGAGAAAGTGAACCGGGTACCACAGCCTTGGGGAGGACAGATGTGCATCTATCGGGTATAAAGGTGGATGACACAGCTGCTAGAGTGAGCAGAGATCCACCTCCTCCATGGGATCACACACACTGAGCAGCTGGGAGCCAGCACTCTTGGAGCATGGTGCCTAGGGGTGAGGACGGCTGAGTCCATTCCTTGTGTAAACAGTGCAGAGCTCTGCAAGGCTCCGGGACAGGGGAATGCGTGTTTTGGGACCATGGGGAGGGTGCAGGGGGAGCGGGCAAGGATCACAGGTATCCTCAATCTGCCCAAAGGGAACTCTGCCCTCAGGTCCTGGGAGAAGGGGATGCCACCTCTGGTTCCCAGACCTCATGCCTCCCAGCTGGCCTGCTTGTCCCTGTCTGAACTGCCCACTGCATCACTCCAGCTTCTCAAGACTATGCTTGTGTGAGGCTCTCCCCACTGAGAACCCATCCTTCCTCCTTCTAGCTCTTCCTTGGAAAGGACATCCCCCCCAGCCACCCACAGGAGACTTCAGACTCACTGGGTCACCACTCCAAGCCAGCAGTTGTCATTTTTTTGTTTGTCTGTTTTGAAAATTTGACCCACAGTAATAAGTACATTTTATTTCACAACCAATATACATGCAAAGCAAAAGTTTCACGAAGCAATACTTGCTTTTACCACATACAATGCGCTCTGCTGTTTTCCCCTCTTTTCCATGCTGGTTAATACAGGTTATAGACACAGCGTGGCTAGTGATGCCTGCTTTAAGAAACACTGCTTTATCTGCTCTCGACAGCTCCTCTTTCTAAATTCCCCCCTTGACACCCACCCCCTACTCTCCATCATAAATTCCTGCAAGGGATTCCCTCACTTTGCACTTTCCTAGGCCGCTCAGAGAGACATGAAATCTCTTCATTTCCAATCTCTCAGCCCCAGACTGTACACCACTTGTGGGCACCCATTATTACAACTGTACACATTTCCTCTTTTCAAGAATAGAGTTGGTGCTTTGCTGTACAGTAGAAAGTAACAGCGTTGTAAAGCAACTATACTCCAATACAATTTTTTAAAAAATAATAAAAAGAACAGGGTTGGGAATTCCCTGGCTGTCCAGTGGTTACAACTCTGTGCTTTCACTGCTATAAGCCCGGGTTTGATCCCTGACTGGGGAACTAAGATCCCACAAGCCACATGGTATGGCCAAAGAAAAACAAAGAAAGAAAGAACAGGGTCCGAGTTTTGGATCCAGTGCGCTTAAAATATTGATTGAATGTTTGATATCATGGAAGAGGGTGCCCGGATGACACTTTCTAAATGATGATAAAACTGTAGTGCATTTTCAAGGCATACCCGAAACCCAATCTCCAGCAAAGCCCTCTGCTGCTGGCGGCAGCCTCTCCCTGTCACTGGGGAACGGAACCGCGTGGATGCTCGTGGTTTCCAACCCCCTCTGTCCTCAGAGGCACCGTACCCCCATCAGGGCCCCAGTGCGGTTGTCGACAGGTTCACACCAGCTGGGACACTGACCCTCCACGACAGTGCTGGGGAAGAGATGCCCGTACTCCCTGGGGAAATCCAACCTCAGAAGAGTGGACACAGTTGTCACACGGGAAGTGGCTGAATCCACTGAATCCCAGTTTTCTGGACTCCGCAACTTCCATGCTCTTTCCTGAAGCCTCAATGGCTTCTGATCCTGTTATGTAATCCCGGGTTCCTTACACGCCCCCCCCACTTGTGACCTTAAGAAAGGAGCACCCCCGAGTAATGGGCACCCTCTTTGCGGCCTGGTGTGTACACCCTCAGCCATCCTGACCCCATGACAGAAGAGCCCACAGGAGGCACGGGTACCCAAGTCAGAAGATCCTGGGGGACCTTGTTTCCGTCCCAGTCTCTCTGGCCAGCTGTGTGACACGGGCAGAGCGTGTACCTCTCTGGGCTTCATCCTCATCTAGAGGCGAGGGAGTTGAACCAGCCGACTCCCAAGGTCCCTGCCAGGCTTCTCCTGACTATTCTACCTGCATGCTGTGGAGCCACCCAGCCCCAACAGGGAAGGAAGAAAAGGCTAAACAGAGGAGGCGAAGTTCCAGACTGGGGTCAAAGTTAAAACAAGGAAAACTGACATGCACTCAGCTCACTGCAGACACCACCCTGCCCAGGCTGCCTCCTCTTTCAGGAGCCTCAGGTCCTCCGGTGGCCCAGACTCAGTGAAGCAAAGAGGAAGCGGGAATTTGTGTGGAGACTGAAGACTCACACCTCCCCAACCCAGCAGGAGGCTGTCCAAGAAGGACTTGCCTCCCCACTTCCTGCAGGTTTGGGGGCTGCCTCCCTGGCTCCGCTCTCACCCTGCTCCAATGAGCTTCGAGCACCTGCCCCGCAGACCAGTGGCACCGCTCTGGGTGCCCACTCACCTCAGCCCCGCAGACCCTCCTCCTGCAAAGCTGACCCGCTGGTCATTTTCTGCCACCGTCTCCACATCCGCTGCTTCCTCGTGGCATCAGCTAATTCACTGTGCAAAGCAGCATTTATATATAGAAAGTTCCAGCCACGCAGGTTAGCATTAAAATAGAGACTTGACGTTGCCGTGGCAACCAAACAAATGATATTCAAAACGAAAGTAAGTATTCTGCAATCGGGTAAGCATGTCCACAGCCTTCCAGGACAGCTGCGCCGTTTCCCCCGCGAGGGTGGGTGGGACAGCTCGGCAGAAGGGCCTGGTCCTCCATCAACCTCCTCCCTGTGAAGTCACCCCTCTGCTTTCAGCTGTGGCTGTGGCCCTCTGCACAAGCTCCTTCTTGAAGCCAACTCCTTACCCAGAACAGACCTGAGGACAAGAGACCGAAGGGGTATGGTGAACCTGCCCGGGTGTGTCCATCTGCAGCTCTACTCCTTAAGGACCAAGGGGAAGCAGCCTGTGTTACTCCCAAGGAAGCTTCTGGAAACAAAGGTGGCTTCTGTTACCTGTTGGCCACACCCAATCAAGAGGCACCAGTGAGCTGAGTGACATTTGGCAGGCAGCTTCCCCTCTCTGAGCCTCAGTGTAAAAATAAGGGGGCACACTACTACATGTAAAATTGGTAACTAGTAAGGACCTATTGTATAACACTGGGAACCCTATTCAATATTCTGTAATGGTCTATATGGATAAAACAGAGTGGACAGATGTGTATGTATAACTGATTCACTTTACTGTACACCAGAAACTAACACAACACTATAAGTCAATTATGTGTGTCCTCAGTAGCATTTGACTCTTTGTGACTCCATGGAATGTAGCCCACAAGGTGCCTCTGCCCATGGGATTTTTCAGGCAAGAATACTGGTGGGTTGCAATTCCTCTTCCAGGGATCTTCCTGACCCAGGGATAAAACTCATGTCTCCTGTGTCTCCTGCATTGGTAAGGCGGATTCTTTACCACTGAGCCACCATAAAAATTAAAAAGAAAAAATAAGGGGGGGATAAGGGACTGGAGAGAGATGGCAATGGCACCTCACTCCAGTACTCTTGCCTGGAAAATCCCATGGACGGAGGAGCCTGGTAGGCTACAGTCCGTGGGGTCGCTAAGAGTCGGACACGACTGAGCGACTTCACTTTCACTTTTCCCTTTCATGCCCTGGAGAAGGCAATGGCAACCCACTCCAGTGTTCTTGCCTGGAGAATCCTGTGGACAGGGGAGCCTGGTGGGCTGCCGTCTATGGGGTCGCACAGAGTCGGACACGACTTAAGTGACTTAGCAGCACCAGCAGCAAGGGACTGGAGAAGCAGCTTAGTCCCTCCTACCTCTGCAATTCTAGGATGTGCGTTTTGTCTCCTTTCTTACTTCCTTTTTTTTACTTTCCTTGTTTCCTTAGTCCCTGGACATATGCCTTAACCCTGCCACATAAGCCCTGATACAGCCCCCATCTCACACAGGAGCTCCTGGTTCCTGGTATGGCATGTGGGATAACCCTCCACCAGCGCTGTTCAGCACAGCCACCCCCCAGAATACTCACAGCCATTAAGTCAAAAGGTATGTATTCTGTTATTCAAGGAGCCACCAAGAGCTGAGGGGCCTTAGACAACTCTCTGAGCCTTTCTGAGACTTGATTACATATTTCAAAATCAGACATGATCTGCAATGACTAACATTTAAAAGATGGACAATATCAAGTGCTGGCATGGATGCAGAGCAACTGGAAATCTCATCCATTGCTGGTGGGAATGCAAAATGGTACAGCCACTCTGGAGAGCAGTTCAGCAGTTTCCTATAAAGTTAAACATATACTTACCAGATGACCCAGCAATTCCACTCCTAGGCATGTACCCCAAAGAAATTAAAATATAGGTCTACACCAAGTCTTGTACACGAACGTTCATAGCAGCTTTATTCATAAAAACCCCAAACTGCCAACAACCCAAAAGATCTCAACAGGTACTAAAGAACAAACTATGGAACATCCATGCAATGGAATATTACTCACCAACACAAAGGAACAAACTATTGATATATGCCACAACCTGGATCCATCTCATAGATATTAAGAAGCCAGTCTCAAAAGGTTACCTGTTGTATGATTTCATTTGTACGATATTCTCAAAAAGACACAACTGCTGTACAAGGATGGATGACCCATGAAGGGTTAGGTCAGAGAGGGTATGAATGCAAAGGGAGGGTAGGAGGGGAGATCTTAGAGTGATGAAGCTCTTCTATATCTTGGCTTAGGTGGTGGTTACGTAAGTCTATAATATATGTTAAAATTCACAGAACTGTATACACAAAAAGGTCAATCTTACTGTCCAGAAAAAACTAAAATACATGTAACTTTCACGTTGAAAAAGAAAAAAAAAGAAACCCACAGACAATGATGCTGTCTTCTCATAGAACAGATCAAAAGTGGGCTCCTCCCAAGCAACAAAGATATAGTGTACAGCATAGGGAAATATGGCCATTATTTTGTATTAACTTCAAATGGAATATTTATATCTATAAAAATATTGACTTGCTATGCTGTATACCTGAAAATTATCTTTTATAATTAAACTATAATTTTAAAAAGGGAAGGGCCCTCACCAATAAACTGTCAAGTCCTGAGAACTATTAGTTACTGATACCGCTTTTAATTACAAAGAGCCTCCTCTTGTTCTAGACAAATGGTTCTCCACCTTGGACCTGGAGCAGCAGCATCACCTGGGAATCTGATAAGTGTAAACTTTGGGGTATCAACCCAGCCCTCCTGAATCATAAATTCTGGGGGTGGGGCCCCACAGTCCATTTCTGACAAGCCTTTGGGGTGAATGATTCTAATGCATGCTGAAATTTGGGGACCACTGGCCTCCACACATCCATTAGATCCAGCTAAGGCCAGTCCATCGCAGATCCATCCAGCCCTTTAATGTCTAAAGTACAGATGCAGACATCTTTTTCCACCTCCTCCTTGCTCACTGACTCTTCCTCTTTTCCCCCTCTCCCCATCTCAGCCTTTATTCTGCCCCCAGGCCAGCTGTTGCCTTGCAGGGAGAAGCAGGGGCCATGGCTCTAACTGACATGGAATCACGTGTGCTGTTGGGATGCCTGGAAGGAAGAGTCACTGTGACCTCAGTCTTGGGAGGAGCTGGGAGGACCAGGGAGGGGCCCTGGGCTGCACACATCACCGAAGGCTCTGCAAACACTCTTCCCTTCTGACCTGGCCGCCCACCTCCTAATCTCAGTTCCTGGAGCACTGCCCCAGTCAAACCCTGGAAAGGCACCACATCCCGCTTACCCCAGAAGGACAACTTTAAAGCCACTTCATATGGACCCTGGCTCCAAAGCCACGCAGAGATGACGGATCACAAAGGCAAAATCAGAACCATATGGACTTCGTAGTCGGCAAAATAAACAGAATTACAGCATCGGGGTTGGGGGGAAGGAACCCGGGGTCTGAGTGTCTGGCCCAGAGCCCAGGTTTGGTGGCCCCCAGCACAGGCTGGGATCCCTGGCCTCTCCTCCCTGCCCACAATGCCCACAAACAGTGCCAGCGGCACCCAGTGTGCTGGTCCTCCTCACCGAGGACTCTATGAGCAAGGCTGCTTCAGCTCACATTTACTGAGTTTTTATATTCTCTTTTATGGTGCAGTTGAAGATAGTTCAACTGCTTTTCTAGTTTTGTACAAATATGCACAAGCATACTCTGCCACTGGTGACAGCACCGGGAGCCTTGGGGAGGGGTTAGGGGGAGCAGCTGTGGCCCCCACTGTGCTTAGTCGCTCAGCTGTGTCCGACTCTTTGTGACCCCACGCACTGTAGCCTCCCAGGCTCCTCTGTCCGTGGGGATTCTCCAGGCAAGAATTCTGGAGTGGGTTGCCATTGCCCTCCTGCAGGGGATCTTCCCAACCCAGGGATCAAACCCAGGTCTCCCACATTGCAGGCAGGTCCTTTACCAGTTGAGCTACCTGGGAAGCCTCACCCCTGCCCTCTTTTACACCACTGGTCCCTTCCTCCCAGAGAGAACCGTGCTGGGTATATAGCCAATCGTGCTGGGTGCACCCACTCCTGGCCTCATTCTCATCACAGAGCAGAGAAGCTCTTCCCCAGTTTCTAGGGAAACAGCATGGTGGTTCGCGTAGCCAGTGTTTCTGAACTGGGGCAGTTTTGGGGACATCTGCCAATGCCTGGGGACGTTTACTGGTTGCCATGATGGGGGTAGGAGCGACCGGCAGGAGTATCGGTTCCCTATTGCTCTCCTGACAAATGCCCACAAACTCAGTAGCTTAAGGGGACACAAATTTAATCTTAGAGTTCTGTATTTCAGAAACGGGTCTCACTGGGCTAGAGCCAGGGTGTCGGCAGGACCATGTTCCTTATGGAGGTTTTAGGGAAGAATCTGTTTACTTGTCTTAATTTTCAGCTTCTAGAAGCCACTTGTATTTCTTGGCTCCTGGCCCCTTCCTCCATTTTCAAAGCTAGTAATGTTGAGTCGGGTCTTCTTCATGCTGCTTTTCTCTCTCTGCAAAATGAAAGTGTTAGTCACTCAGTCGTGTCCAACTCTTTGCGACCCTATGGACTGTAGAACGCCAGGCTCCTCTCTCCATGGGATTCTTCAGATAAGAGTACTAGAGTGGGTAGCCACACCGTTCTCCAGGGGATCTTCCCAACCCAGCGATCGAACTCACACCCGTATGTCTCCCACATTGCAGGAAGATTCTTTACCATCTGAGCCACCAGGGAAGCCCCTGATAGCTTCGGTTTCTTTTTTTTTTGATGGGGGTGGGGTGGGGCAGGTAGTGAGCAGTATATGGGATCTCAATTCCCTGAACAAGGATCCAACCCTCACCCCCTGCATTGGAAACAGAGAGTTTTAACCACTGAACTGCCAAGGAAGTTCCCTGGTTTTTCTCTCTTTTGTCCTCTTCCACTAATAAGGACCCTAGTGATTATATTGGGGCCTACCTAGATAATCCAAACTACTCACCTCCAGGTCAACTGCTGTGCAATCTTTTTATTTTCTTGCTTTAATTTTTTTTAATTATGAAAATATGATAACACATGTACAGGAGACTTGGAAAATACAGAACAAGGTTACATATAGTTCCACTATATATAACAATTATTATTTTAAGTAGATAAATTAAGATTTTTTAGTTGGCATTTCAAACTCTAAAAAATTAATAGAATGAATAGACAGAGAGGTACAGTAGACCTGAAAAGCATTGAGAACCGATTCAATATAATCAAGATTTAAACAACTCTCACATGGTAGTGGGATACAAATTCTATTCAAGTTCCCACAGACTATAAACGGGGAGACACTGGAACACATCCGGGGACATAAGACAAGGTGTGATTTGTGATCTTAATTCCATCTGCAACTTCAATTCCCTGGACCATGTGACCTAATACACTCACAGGTTCCAGGAATGGGGGCTGTGGACATCTGGTGGGTGGCATGATTGTGTCGACCACTGGCATCCAGTGAGTAGAGGCCAGCGATGCTACTGAACATCCTACAATGCACAGGACCCCCCAGCCCACAACCAGGAACTATTCATCCCCAAATCCCCAAATGCCAGTAGTGGCGAGGCTGAGAAACTCTGGTACAGCCTAACACTGACCAGGTTCCCAGTGACCCTGACTCAAGTCCATTTCCACGGAGAGACCAACCACTGGACCTTAGGAGGTCACAGAGAAGCTGTGACTCACGATGAAGGAGGAACACTTACCATTCTGTTAAATATTTTAAAGTAGATTATGTGTTCCAAAATCATTCTCAAATGATTCTTTTTTGAGATATATACAGGCTTTAAAAACAAATAAAATGCATCCTGCCCACTGAAGGCCCAAGAACACAGTGGACATAGATCATTCAAATCTCTTTACATAAACAACTTCAAATAACATGACTAATTCTGCTTTGCTGTCTGGTATCCTGTTTGGTCTCAGAAATCCCTGAATTAGCAATCCAGAAGTGCTCACACCCCCATGCCCTCTCTCCTCTGTCCCAGGAGGGCTGAGCCGCCAGTAGCTGATGAGAATACTTAATGACCCAGAGGTCTCAGTCCCCACACCAAAAGCCCTCCAGCCCCTGGGCTCCTGTGGGTAGCCAGGGGAGCCTGCCATGGGTGAAACTGCAGCTGCTGGGGCAGCCTGGAGAGGTGCAGGAGGCCCCGTCCAGCCCTGTAGACCAAAAGGGTCAGAAAGGATGCTCCACCGCACAGGCAACTTCCGTCTTACCCCCTGGGCCATTCACCGGCTGGGTCTCCCAGAGTGGATCAAGAAGCAGCAGCAGAGATCGAGTTGGTGATGGTTTCCTGGCAATTCCCTGGCAGGGACAGGCAGGACCTGTGAACCCCACTTTTTTTGTCATTCAGACAAAGGAGTCCCTACTCCCTCCCACCTCCATCAAAATGATGAGCAGAGGCACGGTGGCACCTGGTGTGGGTACGTGTGCCCACCTATATGTTCCCATGACCTGCAGCCCAGACAATCCCCTGCTCTCTGCTCCATACCTAGTGCTTATTTAACGTCTCTGTGGCAATTATCCAGCATTTTCTGCCAAAGCCACCATCTCTGCCCCAGAGCATGCAAAACACCAGCTCTGGTGAAGCCAGCCCCATGAGTAAGATACCCTGGCGCTCAGGACCCCTTGTGCCAAGGTGTTGGCCACACAACACACTATGCGTGTCCACCTGTCTGTCCTGCAACCACCTGTCATGCTTCTACTATGCTTGAGACACCATCTAGACCTGGAAACCACAGCAGCCAAGACAGAGGGCCTTGCCCACAAGGAGCTTAACTCTACTGAAGGGAGAACAATAAGGCTCACTCCAAACACGGATGAACATTATCTCATTGAATAGGCAAACCAACACTGGAGGCAGGTGAAAAGCCATCTTCCTTTTCAGATGATTACAACCACAACAATAAACACATAACACGACACAGTGTGGTTCAACGTCCTCATCAGTTTATGTACGTTCACTCATTTGCTCTCTACCACAAGCCTGGAGGTAGGTTCTGGAAGCACAGATGGTCCCTGGCTTATGGTGACTTTTGTTGACTTCAACTTATGATTTCTTGACTCTACGATGGTCCCAAAGCTCTATGCATTCAGTAGAAACTTGCTGAACTTGCAGAGCTGGCTCCAGACCTCTTAGTGAGTCACCTCTCCTCTCACCTGCTCAGCGTGGCAGCTTCCTGATCGCCTCCCAGCACAGCTCAACCACTGAGCAGTCTCCCTGACAAATGCCTCCTTCTGGACCCGGGCCCCAGGGCTCCCACCTCTAAGGGGCAGAGAGGGATGCAGTCTTCATGAGGCTGCAGGAGCCCCTCTGTGGTTCAGTCCCCACAATGAGTCACCTCCCTCCATGGACCGTTGCCAAAGAGAGAGCCCCGTTGTGGTGGGAGCACCCACCCCCACTTCCCTTTTCCAAGCACGGCTTTCACCAGATCGAACATTAGTCATGTAAATGCCAACAGAAGTTCAAAGACACTTTGATAATGGGATTTTCTCATGTAAGCAGCTGCCGCTGCTGGACACAAAGCTTCTTGGCTCCCTCATCCAATCCCCTCCTTTCAAGACCTCTGGGGTCAACATCTCCATCTCCTGTGACATGTGGGGATGTGAATGTCTGTTTTCACATTTGGATTTTTGTGGCAGAGGGAAAGCCTCAAAGGGATGACCTGGTATCTCCAAGCACAGTGATCTAGGGACCTGGAAACCACCCTGGGCTCCAACCTCATCCTTCATCTCCAGGAAACACCAAACCAGAAGCAACTTGTGACAGTTATCTGCTAGGTGTGCCTGCCCCCAACACACCCCTACTTCTGCTGAGAGTGCCTGATTTTCTTTTGGGGGTGCATCTTTCCCCCACCCCATCTTCATGGTTTGTGGAGGCATGTGGCCCTCACCTCTCTAAGGAGCATAGTCTATATCCCCCAGGCCACAGTGATTAGCTCTGGAGTCGGCAGGTGACTGAGACGCTTAATTCCTGGATTTTAGTTGGAACTATTGGGGAGATGAAGCAGTTTTAATGTAAACGTGAAGCTGCCGATGGTCATCTTGACACCCTATAGGAAATACCTCCTGAGTATAGAAGCCACACAGAAGAAAAAAGAGCTGGTAAGGGACAGAGAGAAGAGATGGTGGAGTAGGGAGAGAAAGACAACAGATTGCTAATACTGTGTAAGGAGCTTGATCAAACCATGCCTGAAGCTGACATTTTGGGACTTCTTCAGTTACACCAAACTATAAATTCCCTTTTTGTCTGATGCCAATTTGAGTGGCATTTCTATAAGATGCAATAGAAAGATTTATGCCTAACATCTTCTCAGCACAGGCCAGGGCATAATATCAACAGCAACAAAATCTAATGAACATAGAGCAGAGAGTATGAGAGATTTAGCCCCTTCTATCATGGTAAAGTTTTCTTCCAATGAGACACGCATTCCCAAATATTCTCCATATTAGTTTCCTATGGCCACTGCAAAAAATTACCATAGACTTGGTAGCATAAAACAACAGAAGTATATATATATATATATATATATATATATATATATATATATATATATTCTCTCAGTTCTGGAGGCCAGAAGTCCAAAATCTGTATGACTGAACTGAAATCAAGGTTTTTGGCAGGGCCACGTTCCCTCTGGAGGTTCTGGGGGAGAATCCAGTCCTTGCCTCTTCCACCTGGTGGCTGCCAGACTCCCTTGGCTCGTGGCCACATCACTCCAGTCTCTGCCTCCCTGGTCAGATTCCTCTTTTGGGCACTGTAGCATCTCTTTCTGCCTCCTTCTAATAAGGACATCCAGCACTGCATTTAGGGCCATCTGGATAATCCGGGATAATCTCATTTTGAAATCCTTAACTTAGTCACATCTGCAAAGACCCTTCTCCCAAATCAGGTAACATTCCCAGGGTCTGGGGATTAGAATATGGACACACCTTTAGGAGCCATTCTCAGCTGTCTCCCCTCATACTGGCTGAGTCAGACCATCATGTGAATGTGGACAAAACACGTCACGGTTCACACCTCCTAGGCCTCACAGGGCCTGCCCGGCTGGGCTCCACAAAACGGCGGGGAACTTCTGGGCAGGCCGAGTGGCACTGGGAGAAGAAATAACCAGAGTCTTTAAAAGAGAGTCAGAGTAGAAGACACGCAGGGAGCAGAGTGCCAGGTATGGCCGAGTGTGGCTTGCACCCCCGGATGAGGTCTGTCCAGGGACATTTTGGGAAGCTGGAGTCAGGGGGCTGTCTGCTGGGGGATAAAATGTAATATGACCTCAGATCAAGGTGAGGCTAATTATAATACACCCCCAAAAGCACCCCAATGTCCCCAGTGAGTGGGAGGGTTGGGGTAGGGTGGGGGAAGGCATCCCCTTTGTACCAGAAGCAGGAAGAAAGAGGGAAAATGAGAGTGTGATGTGTGAAGGAAGCCACGTCCAGCTGGGCTGTTTCTTACAGCTGCACTGATTCTGGCCTGTACTTGCTGTCAAGGGGGCCCTGGCACCAGAGAAAAGGAAGGGAAAGACCACCCACTGGAAAGAACCAGACCTGTAGACCGCAGGTGCTCCCTGGATGGGTGGGGGAGGCTTGCCTCTGGAGTGACCCCCCAAATCTCATCGTGGGGAGAACAGAGGCTGGTCACACCTACAAGAGTACATGGGTGGACTCAGATCTCAGTGGGGTGTCCGGCTGCTGCCAGCCCCCAAGAGGACTCGAGCAACTGGGGAAGGTCCCCCTTTCCAACTGGAAGCTGCCCCCACAACGTAGGTAGCTAGGTCAGGACACACCCACATCTCCATGGAAACACCCAGATCAAAACCAAACTTTTGAGCTTCCTTTGCGGTCTGCTGACCTGGCTGGTGAGGCAAGGTGGGGTTCCCCAAAGTGTTGTTACTGTTTAGTCGCTAAGTTGTGTCCAACTCTTCGTGACCCCATGGACCACCATGGCTCCTCTGTCTATGGGATTCTCCAGGCAAGATACTGGAGTGGGTTGCCATGCCCTCCTCTAGGGGATCTTCCCAATCCAGGGATTGAAACTGAAACTTCTCCTTGGCAGGCAGATTCTTTACCAATGAGCCACCAGGGAAGCTCCCCAAATCGTAGGCATTCCTGTAACACTGACAACACTCAAGGTGGTCCCTTACGGGGTGCCCAGGATGGCCCGAGCAGGCTAAGAGACCCATTTTTAAATAGCACCACACTCATTTTAAGGCCTCTTATGGAAACCCACACACAACTAGCACATAAGGACTGCGTGGTCCCTGTCATTCTGCATGTGCAGCCATGATCCACTTTGGCTCCTTGCAGGTCACCAAATGCCTCCCCTTCACTCCTCCTTGCAGACTACTGCCCCTGCCCCCACCAGCTTACTTCTGGCTGAATAGCTCCCTGGAGACCCACACAGAATAACCAGGCCACTCACCCAACCAGCACCAAGCCAGGATGTCTGTCACTCTCCAGTTGGTGACAGTTTTTTGAGAATACAGCTTGGACACTGCACACCCTGCTCTGCCCTGGCTGGGGGCAGGGGGCTTGATCAGAGATAAGAAACCATCCCCTAGAAGTTGTTAGAGAGACCCCCAAGTAGGAGACGGCTAACTCTGTAACTGAGAGAAGCTGATAGCAATATCCCATAATCTTGACTCGGAGGTGTGGTCACCTCACATTCTGTAAAGAGCCGGGGTGTAATGTCTCTGACACTGTCTATACCAAACAACCTTGGTCACTTGGTCTTGGTCTTGACCTTGGTCACTTCTGCACAAACTAGTCTGGGCCTGTGATCTCTCCTTCAGAATGTCATACACCCCATGGCTGAGACTGAGGCCTCATGTGAAAAGACCCACTAGCTCCTCCCAAACCTCTTAAGCTGCTTCATGAGCAGCTCAGTGAAATCACACCAGGACCGAGAGGGGCAGCCCCCCAACACACTCTTGATAGGCAAGCTCATCCCAGAAGCAGCACCAGCACCCCCACATCCCTTCCCTCAAGGGCCGAAGGAGCCAGGTTCTCCTCTGACTGGAAGGCAGAGACCAGCTGTGTCAGGGTTCTCAAGACCACCCAGGTCTGGTTCTTCACTAGGAGGACTCCCAGAACCAGTATGTAGCCATGATTTATTATAACACAAGGATACAAAAAAAGAAAAATCAATAAAGGGGGGCCAGGCCCTGAGGAAACCAGGTGCAAGCTTGCAGGAGTCTCCTCCTGGAGCAGCCACACGAGATGCACTGCATTTGTCCAGCTGTGGTGGGTAGGAAGTGTGTCCACCAGGGATGCTCAGAGACTCAGAGCTCTGGGGCTTGATCAGGGGCTGGTCCCACAGGTGGGCTTCCCTGGTGGCTCAGTGGTAAAGAATCCACCTGCCAATGCAAGAGACGCAGGTTTGATCTGTGAGTCAGCAAGATCCCCTGGAAAAGGAAATGGAACTCCAGTATTCTTGCCTGGGAAGTTCCATGGACAGAGGAGCCTGGTGGGCTACAGTCCAAGGGGTCGCAATGAGTCAGAGACAACCGAGCGACTGAGCACGTACCCATGGTCCCATAGGCGTCCTCTGCCTGATACACAGCAAAACCCCAGACACCCAGAAGGAAAGCAGGTGCTCAGTGTGAACCACAATGTTTGAACGAACAGTTTCCATAAGAGCCACCTTTATCATTTCTGGAACGGTGGGAACCCTCCCTAGATCCAAGTGACATCAGCCAAAGACCAACACTGCAAGCAAGCTCTGTAAGGAGAGCAGTCCTGGGCTGGCTCTGTTAACGGTTTCTCCACACTGGATATAGAATGTTCCTTAAAAGGGACCTCCCCTGATGTCTGGCTGGCCCATTCAGTGGCAGATTCCTGCCACTGACCCCTAGGCAGGCAACAAGCCTCTAAAACCCTTGTGCTGATGGAGAGCTCACTCCCTCACAAAGCGTGCTGGCCCATGGTTGGCCTGTGCTCACTGACAGCACTTTTCTCCTGGGAACACTGGCCTGCAACTGCAATATTTCACACTGATGAGCACTTCTTATAATCACCACCACTTACTATCACTCTCTATGTCAGGCACTGGGCCCAGCATGTGACACACGCGAGCTTATTTAATATAATATTCATGGTTTACAACGGTGTCAACTATAGCTTACAGGCATGCAATGACTTGCCCAAGATCCCATTTTAATGGGTGTGAGCCGTGGTCTATTTGACCCTAGAGCTGGTGACCTTGAACCCCCTATATCCAGCTTCCCTTGGGAGCTCATCTTTCACTATCATTTTTGGCATGACATCATACCACTCTTGTTTACTTTTTTTAGTTGACTCCTTTCTTTACTTAAAAAAGAAAAAAACAAACACATTTTATTTCTCAGAAAATCTTAATAGTATTCTCTGAATGGAAAACTAGTAACATCTGCCAGAAACCTACAGCACAAAAATAACTGCAACAAAAAAAAACAAGCAATGCTACTCAGTCATAACTAGACAGTACTACCTGCCGAGGCCTGTTCTCACCCAGCACCACCCCAAGCTCTCCTTAATTGAGAGCACTGCGAAAGGAAAAAACACTTCTCCTTTTGTGATTTAATGGTTCGGAAAGTCTTGCCTGTGGACCACTGAGACCCACCTTTGCCCAGTCTTCTGGAACACACTACACAGTTACCCTACGTGCTATAGGAACCTGCCCCGTCTGGCTCACTGCCAGGCAGCAGGGAAGAAGGTGCTGCTGGCTGGTTCCCTGTCTGCCCCACGCCCCATCCCACATCCCAAGGCATTTTACAGCTCCTCCCTGCCCCACTGGCTCATCTGTCCTCCAGCCTCTGCGGCCACTGTGCCCAGGAGTCACACAACATCGGCACCCACTTGGGGCAGGTGCCCCTTCTGCTCCAAGCCTGGGCCCCTGTTCTCCCTCATCCTTAGTTTCTGCTCCCCTGGGCTCCATTCAGCTGGCCTTGGCTACTGGTCTGGCCTTGGGGAGAGAAAATGCCACCAGAGATGCTGTGCCTCTGGCCAATTTCCTAAATCATGAGGGGCTGGGAGGGAGAAGCAGAGGGTCTCTCACAGGCAAGTCATGATCTGGGATGTGGGGGTTGGTCCAGGATGAGGTGAGCATTCTGAAGTTGGAAATGTGCCTTTTTTCTCAAACGGGATGACATCCCCGATTCCCACTTCCCCAACACCATATGATCTTCCGGTCCAACCCAACCACAGGCTTTAAGGAGCCATCCAATCAGAAACAGAAGGTCCCACTCAGAAACCACCTAGAGGCAGCAGGCAGGAAGGCACCAAGGAACTCCAGGCACAGAAGGGCAGTGGGGATGGCTGAAAGCTCAGGCTGATGAGGAAAACAGACCCAGATTCAAGTCCTGGCTCCACCATCCCCCTACCCAAATGACTTTCCACATCTGAGGCACAGGATCAAAAATCATACAAACCCCGTAGGGTTGTTGTAGGGTAGAGGGAAGTGCTCAGAGACTGTGCTAAGTAACATTATTTCTGTGGAGCTGGGCTCTGAGTCTGAAGCCAAGAACAAGAATAGGAAACAGCCGAAGGCAGATTACTCCCCCATATGTGCAGAGAACAGCCTGTGAACAGAGAACAGCTGGAGAGGTGGGGCCCAGCCCAACAGGTGTTTGTGTCAGAGAGGTTACGGCTTAGCCTGCAAGTCAGGGGCCTACCTATAAAACCCAGGAAATCTCCCATGAAAAAAATAAAGAGGGCAGTCATCTCATGAAAATTCAACAGGGCCATACAAAAATTGCCCTGACAGGATGAAGACAAACATTGCCATCTTCCCCGTAATCCTCGAAAGCAGTGGTTTTCAGCCTGGCTGCCCATGAAAATCACCTGGGAGGTTTTTTTTTTTTTTAATTTTTGGCTGCGCTGCACAGCTTATGGGATCTCGGTTCCTCAACCAGGGTCATGGCAGGGAGAGTGGCCACCAGGGAATTCCCCATCTGGGAGCTTTATAGCCACCTGCATGCCCAGGAATCCCCTGGCCCATGAAACAGGATGTCTCAGGGAGACACCTGGAGATGGCTGCCTTGCAAGCTCAAAGGTGATTCTAACATGCCGTCAACAGAGCTGCTCGGATGTCTCTGTGGCCACCACCTGCCTCACGGGGGCCGGTAGCAGACACTGCCTGGTCTACAGCTTGTTCAGCCAAGGTTAATAATAGGAAAGGCTGGGGCCCCAGGACACAAAGCCAGCATGCAGCCTGCTTTGACCATCATCTGTTCGACAGCAGCAATGCTGGCCGGCGTGGTCACCTCTACCCAATCTGGGAAAAGCCAAAGGCTGAAGCTCGCTGAGGACCAGGAGTGTGCTAGAGAAGCAGGTGGGGAAGGTTCTTCTGCCCATGGTCTGGGAACAGCCCCAAAGGCATTCAAGTTTCGATTTTCCTGCTGGGTAAGAGGTTCTTTTGGCTTAAAATACCCTTCCTGTAAAGTCCTGGAGGTAGCCCATGCCCAGAGAAACCCCAGGTTCCATCCCTTACTGATAGAATGATCTTTCTGTCCACCAGCCTTCTGGATTCATGGGAGTGGATAATGAGTATAAGGCAAAGAAAAGAGTGGCCCTCTTCCCAGTAGGGAAGTTTGGGGCGGGGAGAGCTGTGGACAGAGGCTTGGGGACGGGCCAATGTGCATGGATTGTCTGGCCCTAGGACTGGTGCATTACTGGCTTACCTGCCCATTGGTTTTGTGCCATTTCTCTAAAATGGGGGAGAGGGGCTAAAAAGTGAGCTGGTTGTCAGGGTGTCACAGTTCCCAGTCTGCGATATGATTCCAAGTGTGCAGAGTGACGTAGTCTCACCCAGGGTGGGCAGCAAAATGGAGATTTAGGAGACCCTCCCTGGCCGGGGACCTGAGTGACAGCAAGGCGAAGGCTCGCAGGAATGAGGCAAGGAAATGGGATTTTGATTGCTCAGATTAAGTGTGGCAGGGCCGGAGAACAGTGACAAGTGACATGTGAATCACAAAGACGAGGGCTTCCCAGGATCTGACGTGTCCTAACAGGCCCAGTGGCTCAGCCTGAGAAACAGGAAAATGGAGAAGAGGATGAAACACAGCTTGAGGCTAGCTGATACCCCTCCCCAGCCAGCGTGGGCTGGGCTCTTTCACGGTCACTGGTAACAATCCTGGAAGTCAGAATGGTTTTCATTTGAGCCTGTTCTCCAAGTCTAGAGTTCCTCTGTTGTCCCCGAGGCCCTGGGGAAAGGCAAGGTGTAGATGACAAGATGACAGCATGAACCCTTGCTCCAAAAAGCCCAGTCCACACACCAGCCACAGTGAGCTGGTAAGGAACACAGCATCCAGGACCCTCCCCTGACCTCCTGCATCAAAATCTGCTTTCTGCTAAGCGCCCCAGGTGATCTGTGCTCTGGTTCATGTTTGGGAAGCTCTAATTTGCAGCAGAGGCTCTTTGTCGGCTGTACAAGGTACCTCTCAAGGCACTAACCACGTGTAACAGCATGTAACAGCCACATAGACAGCTGAGTGAAGACTTTAGAGGTGGTTTCAATCTAGGCTCAAGACAGTAAAGAATTCACCTGCAATGTAAGAGATCCAGGTTCGATCCCAGAAGTGGGAAGATCCTCTGGAGAAGGGAATGGCTACCCAATCCAGTATTCTTGCCTGGAGAATTCCATGGATAGAGGAGCCTGGCAGGCTACAGTCCATGGTGTCGCAAACAGGTGGACACGATTGAGAGAGTAACACTTTCACTTTTTTTCCCGTTTAGGCATATCACACTGAATCCCAGCCCCGCTCCCCGGTCAAATCCACGACTCCAGCTACTTCCTCGGTTCCCCACTCACAGATCAACCAAGGCAATCGCTGATTAAAATGTCTTCCCACAGCCACTGAACTTGATAGAGTAACCTTTCCAGATTTATTTGCCCATCTGTTCACTTACTTATTAAATTGTTTGCCAGGCTCGTTCAAACACCGAGTGGGCACCTACTATATGTCAGGCACTGAGAAGCAGCAGATATATGACCCAGTCAGGTCCTGGGAAGAGTTTGCCTTTTGTAAAGAGAGAAAGATGGCAGACGGGCAGTCGTGGCGCCGAGTGACGGATGGGTACAGTGCTAAGCGGAAAAGCCAAGGGGTCCAGAAAGGCATCTTAGGAGGAGATGCTGCCTGCAGGCCATCGTAATGACGTGCTTTCTATTTGCCAGGCTTTTTGCTTTGTGGTTTCTGCTCCCTCCTGCTTGCATTCTGTTGGATGGACTGCATTTTCTTTATTTTCCCTCCAACCCCACAAACCTGGTATTTTATAGAGTCTATTTGTACTACTTAGGTGGTTACACTGACATTTTTTACATGTATACTTGACTTCAAGCCTACAGTTAATCGATAACTCTTTTCTCCTTCTAAATAATACAAAACCCTGCAGTGCTTTCACTTTGATCTACTCAGCTGACCTAGGTGTCTGGAATTTGAATCGGCAGAAGGTGCTGTTTTCTTACAAGTCCTGAACTGCCTGACTTTTTGCTATCTCCTGCCACTGATCACTTTTCAGAAAAAGTTCAAGTTGACTCAAGAGGAAATAGAAAACCTGAGTAGATCTATTACCTTCAAAGGAATAGATTCTGCGGTCTACAATCTACCTTAAAAAACGATAATGGGTTTATGTGGTTTTACTGACAAAGTTCTCTTAAACCTTTAAGGAAAAGGCAACACTTACACCATCTCTACCAGAAACAGAGAGAAAAACAATCAATTCCTTTTAGAATACTCTGATACCAATCTTCAAAGAAAAAAAATGTTAAGAATTAAAAGCCTACCTCTTAACCTCACAGAGCACAGGTATAAAAATCCTAAATACACATTAGCAAATTCTGGGGATGGGCGGCCCATCTTATGCCCTCAATAAAGAAAAGTTTTCCTAAATAAGAGATAAAAAGCACAGTCTAGGCAGTTAATACATGCATTTGACTAGATTACAATCTAAAAATGCCACATGACAAAATATACCCCTTATAAAATATGAAAAAACAAGGCTTAAATGACAGCACGATGGAAAAGTGAGCAGGGTGTGAATAGGATATGCACAGGAGAGGAAATCTGAAAGCAAATACACATATGAAAATATACACAACCTCACTAGCAATGAAGGGAAAACAAACACAGTTAAATCTGAGGTGCAATATTTCACACATTCAGATGGCAAAAATAAGTGTGCTGCCTTGGCAAGGGGAGTGGATATTGTATATTCTGCAGGTAGCATTATGTGTATGTTTGCAAAACCTCTTTGAAAAACACAAAATCGCAAGTGGCAAAATCCCAAGGTACATACTGAGACCCAGATCATCTCCTTCTAGGTATCTATCTGCTTCAGAGGAATACTCACAGAAGTGCACAAGGAGAAACGTACAGTTGTTTCTAATAATCTAAAAAGTCCACCCACAGGAATCAACTATGAGATATGCATGTGCTAGAAAAATTAACCAGGTCTACATATACTGACTTGGATAAACTTCAAAAACATGCGTGAAGAAAGCCAATCCCACCAAGAGAACTATATTTCATGTAAGTATCAAAAGGCATAAGACATTAGTAAATGTTACTGCAGATGCATGCTGTTGTTGTGGTTTAGTCACTCAGTCATGTCCGATTCTTTGTGACCGCTGGGCTCCTCTATCCATAAGATTTCCCAGGCAAGAATACTAGAGTGGGTTGCCATTTCCTTCTCCAGGGGATATTCTTGACCCAGGGATCAAATCTGTGTCTTCTGCATTGGCAGGTGGATTCTTTACTGCTGAGCCACCAGGGAAGCCCCTGTAGATGTATACATGGTAATAAAAATTTTGAACATCTTCATGGAAAAGAGGCACCAACCACAGAAGAGTGGTTACCTCTGCAGAGACAAAGAGAAAGGGGAATAGAACTGGAGGAACACATGGGATTTTTTTTTTTATGCTGAGTAATGTGTTACTGTCACCCTGCTTATTTAACTTACATGAAGAGTACATCATGCGAAATACTGGGCTGGAGAAAGCACAAGCTGGAATCAAGATTGCTGGGAGAGATTTCAGTAACCTCAGATTCGCAGATGACACCACCCTTATGGCAGAAAGTGAAAAGGAACTAAAGAGCCTCCTGATGAAAGTGAAAGAACAGAGTGAAAAAGCTGGCTTAAAATTCAACATTCAAAAAACGAAGATCATGGCTTCCGGTCCCATTACTCCATGGCAGAAAGATGGAGAAACAATGGAAACAGTGACAGACTTTATTTTCTTGGGCTCCAAAATCACTGCAGATGGTGACTGCAGCCATGAAATTAAAAGACACATGCTCCTTGAAAGAAAAGCTATAACCAACCTAGACAGCATATTAAAAAGCAGAGACATTACTTTGTCAACAAAGGTCCATCTAGTCAGAGTTATGGTTTTTCCAGTAGTCATGTACGGATGTGAGAGTTGGACTATAAAGAAAGCTGAGCGTCCAAGAATTGATGCTTTTGAACTGTGGTGTTGGAGAAGACTCTTGAGAGACCCTTGGACTGCAAGGAGATCCAACTAGTCCATCCTAAAGGAAATGAGTCCTGAATATTCATTGGAAGGACTGATGTTGAAGCTGAAACTCCAATAGTTTGGCCACCTGATGCGAAGAACTGACTCCTTGGAAAAGATCCCGATGCTGGGAAAGATTGAAGGTGGGAGGAGAAGGGGACGACAGAGGATGAGATGGTTGGATGGCATCACCGACTTGATGGACTTGAATTTGAGCAAGCTCTGGGAGATGATGATGGACAGGGAAGCCTGGCTTGCTGCAGTCCATGGAGTCTCGAAGAGTTGGACATGACTGAGCGACTGAACTGAATGTGGTATTTCTAATTGACATTTGGCAAGTGTTGATAGCTGTCGAATCCAGAGATGGTGATAAGCACAGGAAAAATGTTCAACATCATTAACCCTCAGGAAAACACAAGTTGAAAGCGCAATGACAACTACTTCATACTCACTAGAATGTTAAAAAAAAATCTTGGCAAGTAACTAGGACAATTGAAAGCTCATATGTTGCTGTGAGTGAGGAGTGAAGTGCAGAAACTAGTTTTGCCATTTCTTATATAAACATACATTTACCATATGATCCAACAATTTCACTCCTAGGTATTGACACCAGAGAAATGAAAACATGTCTGAAAGACTTACATACAAAAGTTCGGAGAATTAAGCTGGAAACATCCCAAATGTCCATCAATTGACAAATGGGTTAAGTTTGGTTCTAGGAGTATGGTCAACCAATGAAATTCTACTAAGCAATAAAACGGAATCAACAACTGATACAATATGGCTAAATCTCAGACCTTATCCTACTCAAGGAAGCCAGATTCAAGGGTACAAACCACATGATTCATTTCTATGAAATCCTAGAACAGGCGAAACTAACCTATAGGGTCAAAATTATAGGTGACCCGAGGAGATGAATAGGAGAGAAACTGATTGCAAATGGGTAGGAGAGAACTTTTCAGAACCATGTTCCAGACTTCAATTGGAGTGGCAGTTACACAGGTGTATATATTTGTCAAGTCACTGACCTATACTGTGAGAATGGGTGAATTTTATTTTATGGTAAATAATGGCTTACAGTACATTTATTTATGGTAAATTATGATATATTTGGGCTTCTCTGGTGGCTCAGACAGTAAATAATCTGCCTGCAATGCTGTGCTTAGTCACTCAGTCATGTCTGATTCTTTGTGACCCTGACGGATGGTAGCCCACCAGGTTCCTCTGTCCATGGGATTTTTCAGGCAAGAACACTGAAGTGGGTTGCCATTTCCTCCTCCAGGGGATCTTCCTGACCCAGGGATGGAACACCCACATTGCAGGCGGACTCTTTACCATCTGAGCCACCAGGGAAGTCAGGAGAAGCAAGGAAAGAGACCTGGGTTCCATCCCTGGGTTGGGAAGATCCCCTGGAGAAGGGCATGGCAACCCACTCCAATATTCTTGCCTAGAGAATTCCATACACAGAGGAGCCTGGCAGGCTACATTCCATGAGGTTGCAAAGACTCGGATATGACTGAGCAACTAACACTTTCACTTTTTTCATGATACACTTATGGTAAATTATATACTGTATTGTAAAATATATAAATTATAGTTGATTTTTAAAATAGGGATATAGTAGATACATATGTTATAACTTCTTTTTTTAAAGAAGGTTAAAACTAAGTGGGTTTTAGAAAATATTGGTCATTAACTGCATATCTTGCAGAGAAGGAGGCTTCAGGAGAAAAACAAAGAACTAAGAAGGCTCCTAATGCTAAATCCTATCCTTTCCAGTGGAAAGCTATTTCATCACTGCAGCAGTCCTATTAGAAACCCAAGAGTCCTTTGAGATTATCAAGTTCAAGTCTCTCATTTTCAGGAAAGCAGTGAGATTTGTCCAAGATCACTGCTGCAGACATTTGTTGCTTAAGCTGCCAAGTGTCCTTTACGCAAACCTTAACACCATTGCACTTTTTTTTTTTAAGGAAAAAAAGGCACTCCTACTAGGTACTTTCTCCATGGACCTCTGAATCCAGGTGCCAGCCCTCCCTCTATAAGCCCTAAGGGGTGCCAGTGGGAGTTCCTTCCTCTTTCACAGGGCAAAGGTGTGCTTGCCACCAGATGCTCTCTGCTGACACCTGGAGAGACGAACGGGGTTCCCCCTTAACAACCAAGCACATCTGACCACACTCTGTTCCCTCTATGATTACTCCTATCAGTCCTACCTCCTGGCCCCGCACAGCTAAGCATCTTGGTTTCTATCTGCTTTCAGAAGATATCCCCAGCCTCCTGTCCATTCTGTGAGCTTCCAGAATCTTTGCAATAAATTTCACTTTGCTGACATCGAAGAATTGGTTTCTGAAGTTTGCGACCAAAGTACCCCGTGTGACACATCACCCAACCAGCATAAGGTAGGTGAAGACCACAGTCCAGAGTTTTGAATTCTCCAGGATGTCCCTGGGCGTGGCGTGCTCAGTCACTTCAGCAGTGTCCAACTCTGTGCAACCCTATGGATTACAGCCTGCCAGGCTCCACTGTCCATTGGATTCTCCAGGCAAGAATACTGGAGTGGGTTGCCATTTCCTTCTCCAGTGGATCTTCCTGACCCAGGGATCGAACCTGTGTCTCTTAAGTCTCCTGCAATGACAGATGGGTTCTTTACCACTAGCGCCACCTGGGAAACCAGAGGTAATGCCTCAGGGTCCTCAGCGTCACTGCTTCAATCCCCTCCAGGGTGCTGGGGCACAGAATAAGAAAATGTACTGAGTGATGCACGAAGCACACTGACATGCTTTAATTTCACCCTTCCCACAACCTGGTAATACACGGATTTATTGATGGTGGTGGTGTTGTTTAGTTGCCAAGTTGTGTCCGACCCTTAGTGATCCCATGGACTGTAGCCTGCCAGGCTTCTCTGTCCATGGAATTCTCTAGGCAAGAATACTGGAGTGGGTAGCCATTCCCTTCTCCAGGGGATCTTCCTGACCCAGGGATCAAACCCCGTGCCTCCTGAACTGCAGGCGGATTCTCTACCACTGAGCCACCCAGGAAGTCCAACATAGGGATTAACCCCTCTTTATCTATGAGGACACTAAAGAGGAAGAAAAATATTTTTTCAAGGTTATACAGCTCATAAGTGACAGCGCCAGAACCTGAGCCAAATCTGTTCAAACTTTAAAGCCTGACTCCTGTCACCTCATCAGGCTGCCTGGCCTCAAGAAAACATTCCTGCTTCTCCTGCTTTACAATTAGGTCACTGGGACTTCACCTTGGGTATCAGAGGCACAATGGGATGCTGGCTGCACCCACAACGTAGAAGGGCTGCGGGTGGGGCAATGCATACACTAGGTCATGACATTCACCCAGGGAAGCGTCACAGTGGATGGGGTGATGGGGTGAAGGGAGAACAGACATGCCTGGGGAACAATGTGGGAAGTATCCACATCCCTGAGGAGTGGAAGTAAATTCTTTCTGCTTGGAGATGAATACATGTTCATGTTCCCATGGCAACGGAGCATGCACACTGCTGCCCATACCTGTAAGTGAGTGACTCACGTTTTTGGCATCACACTAGCCCAGTCCTAAGTCATTAGCTAATCAGCTGAGAATGCTTACACTCTGCAGCAGGGAGGACGGGTAAACAGGGTCTCAGCGTGTCCCTCTGAGGCTCTGAGAGCAGGGATCACGTTTCCTTGGCTTTGGCACAGCATTTGCAATACCTGGCACCATCCCTGCTCTCAAACCATCATAAGGAACCTGAGTTTGTTCTGGGCTCTCTGAACAGAGGGGATAGGAGCAGAGTTTCATTTAAAACCAAGTGTTAGGTGCTCAGTTGTGTCTGACTCTTTGTGACCCCATGGTCTGCAGCCTGCCAGGCTCCTCTGTCCATGGAATTCTCCAGGCAAGAATACTGGGGGTGGGTTGCCATTCCCTTCTCTAGAGGATCTTCCCAACCCAGGGATCGAACCTGGGTCTCCCGCATTGCAGGCAGATTCTTTATCATCTAAGTCACCAGGGAAGCCCACTAAACATGATGGGAAAAGTGAATCAACTCAGGTTGCATAAGCTGATGAAATCGGTAAGAACTGTAGTCGGTGCAGAAATCCAGTTTCAGACCAAAGCTTCATCATGGATCCTGATGGGTGCACTGAGAGATCCTACTAGGGGGTCAGGCATGATCTCAGCATGCATCGAAGCTACTTGAACTATAGAACAGATAGGGGCATGGAGTGCGAGGTTAAGAGCTGTAGCATAGATTCCCAAGAGATCCCAATGCCAGAGGCCTTTGCAGGCAGAGGAGGCCTAGAAGCTACAAGGACCCCCTTAGACCAACCTGGAAAACCTTCAGTGGCTCCCAAGTAACTAAAAATGGTTCTGTCAATTTAACAACGGACCTCCCCAAGGCACCAGCAGATACAGGGAACAGTTACACGAAAGGTTTCCCCCACCCTCTAGACAGAGGGAACAACTGTGATTCCCACTTAGTTTTAGGAGAGTTCATTACGAGGTTCAGGTATGCATGGGAAAACTCACAAAGGAAACTATCCGTGAAGGAAACATCCCACCTGCCCAGATTGCAGAGGGAGCTAGGCCTGGCCTCCCCGGGTGGCGTGTGTTTGTGTGTGTGTGTGGGGGTGATGTATACACAAACTGCCCCAATTTCTGCTGAGCAGGCACATGTCTCCTGGAAGATGGGATCACCAGGGAAGAAATGGGCCAGGATGCTTTTTGAGAAGCACTAAGCATCATCACCATGTCAGCAACACTTGCCAGAAAAGGCTGATGCTGGAGCTTGGCATGGACTTGTCCCTGCTTGGCAATGAGCTTCTTGGTCCCTGGGATACAGGGGGCCAGGTGCCCATGCTGGGTGTCTACACTGCACCCAGCAGACGTGCCTTGCACACTGAAGACATCCAATAAAGATTCACTGACTCATGATGGATGATGAATGAATGAAACAATGAAAAGGCCTTTCTGAACAGCTCCCTCAAACAGTTTCGAAGCCTTCATCATTGTGAAGAGGATGGAGTCAGCAAGCCTAAGGTCTCAGAAGGCAGTCAGCCCACCACCGCTGAGCTCAGAAACAACAACCCATTTACAGCTCAGAAATGGAAGAAGGGCTGAAGTCTGAGGCCCCTGAAGTTCTGAAATCCACAGGCCCCTGATGACGTGAAGTTGTTCAGTCGCTCAGATGTGTTGCAACCCCATGGACTGGAGCCCCTGTCCATGGGATTTCCCAGGCAAGAATACTGGAGTGGGTTGCCATTTCCTCCTCCAGGGGATCTTCCTGACCCAAGGATTGAACCTGTGTCTCCTGCATTGACAGGTGGATTCTTTACTCCTGAGGCACCAGGGAAGCCCTCCCCCCAGGCCCCTACTGCTACTGCTGCTACGTCGCTTCAGTCGTGTCCGACTCTGTGCGACCCCATAGACGGCAGCCCACCAGGCTCCGCCGCCCCTGGTATTCTCCAGGCAAGAACACTGGAGTGGGTTGCCATTTCCTTCTCCAATGCATGAAAGGGAAAAGTGAAAGTGAAGTTGCTCAGTCGTGTCTGACTCTTAGTGACCCCATGGACTGTAGCCTACCAGGCTCCTCCGTCCATGGGATTTTCCAGGCAAGAGTACTGGAGTGGAGTGCCACTGCCTTCTCCCCAGGCCCCTAAGCATCCTCTAATAAGGAAATAATTGAAAATAAGAAATGCATCTGCCTGTTAGGGAGTATATCCAGAAGGAGGAGAGAGAATAAAATCCTGATGTGCTGGGTCAAAAGGGAGGCTAGGGCTTCACCCACAGCAGACATCCCCCACCTCACTGTCAAGGTGCAACTGCACCAGGTACAATTTCAGTAACATTAAAGAGGGTGAAGGAGAGGCTTGTGCTGCCTTAAAAAAAAAAAAAAGAGTGGGGGAGAATACATTATTGAGCCAGTGAAACTGAGGCTCTGTTAGGGGCACCAAGAAGGTGGGCTGGGGTCGGAAGGAGGATGGAGCAGGAGTACAAGATCCCAGGGAACCCAGCTGCCGGCAACCTCCTCATCTCTTAACAGTCCGGTACTCTGGACCCCTAAGTTGAGACAATGAGGGTTCAGGAGAAGGGGACCACGCGTGCCAACATGAAGCTCCCTGGCCTCCGGCCGACTGTCATTAAACCCGCAAAGGCCGGGCTGAGGGAGGCTCCACGCGGCCCTAATTACTGAGCCTCTTTTCACAAGGCTCAGCCCGGCGCAATGAAGGGACTCGAGGTAAATCCTCACCCAGTTCGGCATCTCTAACAGAGAAATAAATCACCCTTAATGACCCAGGGCAGGCTGCCACGCTTGCTATTTCTGGAGCTGTTGATTTCCATGCTGGCAGCGGGGGGGACACATGGTGTGGACACAAAACCCCAGAGCAGGGAGGTCAAGTGCAGCACATCTGATTTCAGAATGAGGAGAAGCTGGGAGGATGGAGTGGAGGGGAGAGAATTAGTGAAAGTTCCCACGACCTGTTTCCCTGATCCAGACCCTGGGAGTGCCAAAGTGGGTAGAGAAAATTGGGGCAGGAAAAATGAGGTCTGGCTGCGGTCAGGGACCTCTCCAGTCCAATCTGTCTGTACTAGAAGGGGTGGCCCCCAAATCTGGCATGGAGCTTTGCAGCCAGAGCAAAGAGGGAAATGTGTTTGGCTAAAGGGTCCTCTGTGTCCTTAGGATAAAACAAGCCACCTGCTCAAGGCAAGCACCATTCTTACCTTAAAGCCAAAAGATACTCCTCCCACCAGTCAGAGAAAGAAGATAGCTAAAAAAAAACTCTTTAAAGACCATGAGCTTCAAGAGGGGAGGAGGGGATGGGGGGATGGGCAATGAGTGTTTAAGGGTACAAGATCTCCTTTGGGGTTGCTGAAGATGTTTTGGGACTAGATTGAGGAGACAGATGGTCACACAATATTGCAAAATACACTTACGCATCAGTGAATTTTACAGTTTAAAAGGTTAATTTTAGGTTTGGTGAATTTCATCTCAGTCTTTAAAAGAAATCATGTCATGTCTCCAGTCAAATCTTTCCCACCTTCCTATCTCCCTCTATTCCAGAACCAATGGAGGGCCTGTCCACTCCTGGCCCACACGTTCTCCTCCCCACCCCACAGACACACACTTCTCAGACCCCACAGGTTTGTTCCCTGATTTTATTCAGATCTCTGTTCAAATGTTCACAACGGGAAACCTTTCCTGTCGACTTCATTGAAAACAGCAACTCCGTTACCCTCTATTCTGAGAATACAGAATCTTGTTGTTGTTGTTTAGTTGCTAAGTCGTGTCCCCATGGACAGTCTGCGACCCCATGGACTGTAGACATGCCAGGCTCCTCTGTCCATGGGCTTTTCCAGGCAAGAACACTGGAGTGGGTTGCCATTTTCTCCTCTAGGGGATCTTCCTGACCCAGGGATTGAACCCAAGTCTCCTACATTGGCAAGCAGATTCTTACCCACTGGACTACCAAGGAAATCTGATAAACCACATTTTGCTTCAGAAACACAGGCCACTGACACCTCAAATTCAACACGTCCAAAACCAAACTCCATTCCCACCCCATCCCTGCCATATATATATGTGTGTTGATGTTGTTCAGTCCTAAGTTGGGTCCGACTCTGCGACTCCATGAACTGCAGCATACCAGACTCCTCTGACCCCACTGTCTCCTGGAGTTTGCCCAAATTCATGTCCATTGAGTAGGTGATGCTATCTAATCATCTCATCCTCCACTGCTCTCTTCTCCTTTTGCCTTCAATCTTTCCCAGCATCAGGGTCTTAATAAATAAAATCAAAAAAGGTTATGTGAGGGGCACACATGGCCCTGGGAGTGGACATGAGTGGACACGAGTGATGGGTCCCCCTCCCCCCCTCCCCATACACTGCTCTGGGACCATCCCTGAGCCCTGTTTCTGAAATCACGCTTGTGAAATAAGCCTGCTGGAGCAGATGATCTATCCCAGAGGCCTCTTTCAGCATCACAGCCTGTGAGTCATTGGAAAAAAGCAGAGGGAGTCAGGGACCCGCCCGTCCAGTTCCCCGTCTCCCCCAGTCCCGCCCCTGTTTACCAAACAGTGCCTGCCCCACCAGGCCCTGAAAAGCCAGGACGCATTCCCGCGGAGCTCCAGGAAAAGTGAGGCAGAAAGCCCTGCTAGGTTTCCAACCACTACACAGTGGGAAGGGTGCAGCCGGAGCAGGCGGGGACTTTGCGTCTCTGGCTGGTGAGAAGTTTAAACTGGGTCACAGTGTCAAGTGACCTGAGAGGGGCATCTTTCCACTGGCCTGGAGTGAATTTGGCAGAGGCAGCCAGCCTCTCTCCATGTGGAGGCTGGAAGTGAGGGATGAACTGGAATTCTTAATTCCTCTTCCAATTTATTTCTCCCCCAGTATTCTTGCTCAGGTGGCCAAGTTGGATGGTCAGGCATGAAGTGAATCCTCTAACACTGCACGCTTGCTCTATGGAATACACCTGATACCACAGGGAAGCGAGCCGTCCCAGGCAGTTACAACAGTGCCATTGTGCCTGCATATAACACTCGGTCTTGAAAAGGACCTAGAGATTGTCAGATTGAGTGAAGTAAGTCAGAGAAGGAGAAATATTATATGACATCCCTTGTATGTGAAATCTAAAAAGAAATGATACAGAGATAAACTTCCCTACAAAACGGACTCACAGATTTAAGAGAAAGAACTTATGGTTGTGGAGGGGCGGAGCATGGGGGGAATGGGATAGTTAGGGAGTTTGGGATGGATATCTACACACAACTATATTTAAAATGTATAACCAACAAGGACCTACTGTATAGCACAGGGAACTCTGCTCAGTATTATGTGGCAGCCTGGATGTGAGGGGAGTTTGGGGGACAATGGATACACATCTATGTAGGACTCTCTCCGCTGCACACCGAAAACTACCACAACAGAGTTCATTATCTATACCTCAACACAAAATAAAATGTTAAAAAAAAAAAACCAAAGTTGCATCTTCATGACTTTTACAAGATTAGTCGCCCTGTGGCCAGACCGTGTGATGGCCTCTGCCCAATCTTATTTCCTGAGAAATCTTTGTTCTCTCACAAACCAAGAATTGCTCAAACCTGACAGCTAACTTCCTCCCAAACTCACAACCAGGCTCCACTTCATACCAAACGGCACATGATGGGAACGGGACAGGGCCAGAACTTCTCTCTTCTCTCCTGCTGGGCTGGAGGAATATTCTCAGCTTATTATTAGTCCATCTCTTTAGCACCTTCACAGGCGACCAGGAAAGAGGGAAGAAAAGAGGCAGCTATTTCCCTCCTTGTTAGGAGTTCTGAAGGCTCAGAAGGAGGAAACGGAAACTTTAGGTTAAAAGAAGTCTTGGGGGAATAATTCAGGTTTAACAGATGATAAAACGAGTGATGTATATGGTTCCTGGCAGCCTTGCCTTTTTGTGATTAATTTCATTATATTTCTAGGCCTGCAACTGGCAACCTCGCCTATTAGCACAGAGGAACAAAATCTGGCTGCTGGACTTTTCAAAAGAATGGTCCCTATCTGCCTGCCTGGCACCTCATTGGCATGTTCTCTTCTTAATGTCCTTGCATGGACATGGGCACACAAAATCTCACACACAGTTAACACGGGGATCACCACTTCCCACGACCTCATTCCTCTGAGCTCCTTGCAGCTGTTGCCTTTACACCATGAGACTTTTCCCTGGATGTTGATGACACAAGCCATTCAGTTCCCTCTCTGCCTGAGAGCTGGACCTGTCCCCTCAAATGCCCTCCAGGCTCACATCAAGGATTCCATCACTGCCACGTCTCATTGGTTACCATGTCGGGTAGATTTCCATTCTTCTCCCACTGGAACCAGCTGACTTTAATTTTCCTCTAGGTACCACTCTTATTCCATAGTCCGTGGGGTTAGGATGACCCCACCTCTCAACTATGCCATCCTAGGCTCCACTGGAAAGCTGCCCAGTGATTTTCCTCTTTCCTTGGAATTATTAAGAGTTTTTAGCATCTTTCTGAAGAGGTGACTAAGCTAGAAAATGCCGCCAACATAGAGGAAAGTAAAGCCAGGAGATGAAGGGTTTTGAGGACACTGCCTTTGCCTCTTCTACTAGTTATTTTACTAATAGAATTACTAGCAAATAAGAAAATAATAATAATTAATTAATAATAAATAATATTACCATGTATCAGAGTATTGTGAGCTCAGTCATGTCCGACTTTCTACAATTCCATGGACTGTAGCCCACCAGGCACCCCTGTCCATGGGATTATCTTGGCAAGAAGACTGGAGTGGGTTGCCATTCCCTTCTCCAGGGGATCATCCCAACTCACGGATTGAACCCATGTCTCCTGCACTGGCAGGCAGAATTCTTTACCAATGAGCCAGCAGGGAAGCCCACTGTGTACCAAATTAAACCAAAACTCAGTAGTTTCAAACAACAGACATATGGTCTCAGTTTCTGCAGGTCAGGGATCTGGGTACAGTTTACCCAGACTTTGAGACTTAGCCAGACTTCTGAGCAGACTTCTCACAATGCTGCTACCCTGGGTCAAGTTCTCCACCTTCCCAATCTAATCTCTCTCAACTCTGGTCAATCCACCTCCAAAGTTCATCCAGAATCCACCCAGTGCTGCCACCCCGTTCCCAGGGCACCATCACCACTCCCTGTATCATCACAATGATCTTCAAATTGGCTCTCCATGCCGTCCAACCTATTCTCTACACGGCAGCCAGAGAGAACTTAGAATACAGTCATCAGATTACATCAACCTCCTCAACCAAAGTCATCCAAAGATTTTGCACTGCTCTTTGAAAAAAGAAATCCAAACTACTTCACCTAATTCACAAAGCAATAGTCTGCCCTCCTACCTACCTGATCCCTCATCATTTTATACCATATCCCCTCCAGCCACACCAACCTTCTTTGCTCTGTGCCACTCAGTGCAGTGTGGTTCCCAGCCGTATGTTGCTTTATTAAGGTTAAAACAGTGACAACTAAAATAAAACGTGAAATTTGGTTCCTAAGTATTCCCAGACACCTTTCAAGTACTGAGCTGTCACATGGGGCTGGTGGCCACATGACCAGAACATTTCCATCGCTGCAGATTAAGCTTGGACCTCGCTGTCCTAGCTGCTCCTTGAAAAAGTTCGGTCCTTCCTCATGGCTTTGGCATGGGCTGTTACCTCTGCCTTTCCCTCAGCAATTCGTTCCCATGGCTGGATTCAGACATCGGCTTAAGTGGGAGGCTCCCCCACAAGCACCGATCTAAAGAGGCCACCATTTAGTCACTTCCAACCACAGGAACCAATTTAATCCTGCACAGCATCTACCACGGGCTGAGGCCCTCCTTGTTTATTTGGGTTTGTCTGCTTATTGCCCAACTCCACCCAAGCCTCCTCACCCCGAAGCAGACTTCCAACATCAGGGACCTTGTCCGGCTGGCTCATAGCATTACGGCACCCGACACACCTGCTCAATTAGTATCAACTGATTGTTAGACCTATGCCACTCAGATTTCCTCTTAAATCACCCTTTCTCCACCTTCCTGCCACCACCCAGCCTTCATCCTTGCCAACGACATGGCAGACAGAATACTGCCTCTGCCCTATCCTAAGCCTGCAAACAGTTGCAGGTGAATCTTGTCAAGTGCTCCTCCTGTCAGCCCAGTTCCCTGTTCCTGTCCCTTCTGGCCCCAAACAGCCTCCATGTCCCCACAGGCGGCATGTCTGTTCCTACCTCTGCACTGCTGTCAAGTCTTCCCCTCTGCTTGGAGCACCCTCCCTGCTTCTCCATGCAGCTGCACCTTCTCCTGCCTCCCAGGTGTGGCTCAGGTGGCGGCTGCTTCTGCAGACACAGGCCCCTCCTTTGGTCTCCTCCAGCACTTCCTGTCTGCAGCCCAGCTTCGGTGCTTACTCACAGAAGACAAGACGTTCCACCTCCCACACATCCCCCTCACCCCAACACACACACATTATCATCACCAAGATGACTCCTAAGAGGGGTGCTTCTCAAACTTCACTGAGGAGCAGAGTCAATGAAGAGTTCATGAAGGGCACAAGGTCAATGCTTATGGACACAGGATAAGATCTGGGCCTCTGGGCTTTCCCCACAATCCCCAGGTGATGCAGAGACCCAACTGCAAGCTGCACCACTTTCTTTTTTTTTTTAATGTATATTTGACTTACAATGTTGTGTTAATTTCTGCTGTATAGCAAAGTGATGTAGTTATACAAACATTTTCTTTCATATTCTTTTCCATTATGGTTTATCATAGGATATTAGATATAGTCCCCTATGCGATAGAGTAGGACCTTGTTGCTTGTCCATCCTATATATAATAGTTTGCATTTGCAAACCCCAAACTCCTAATCCATCCCTCTCCCACCCAACTCCTTAGCAACCACTTGTCTGTTCTGTATGTCTGTGAGTCTGTTTCTCTTTCATAAACTCATTTGTGTCCTATTCTAGATTCCACATATAAGTGATATATGGTATTTGTCTTTCTCTGACTTTCTTCACTTAGTATGATAATCTCTAGTCCATCCTTGAGAGTCCCTTGGACTGCAAGGTGATCAAACCAGTCAATCCTAAAGGAAATCAGTCCTGAATATTCTTTGGAAGGACTGATGCTGAAGCTGAAACTCCAATACTTTGGCCACCTGATCCAAAGAACTGACTCATTGGAAAAGACCCTGATGCAGGGAAAGACTGAAGGCAGGAAGGAGGAGAAGGGGACGACAGAGGATGAGACGGTTGGATGGCGTCACTGACTCAATGGACATGAGTTTGAGCAAGCTCCGGGAGTTGGTGAAGGACAGGGATGCCTGGCATGCTGAGGTCCGTGGGGTTGCGAAAAGTCAGACAGGACTGAGCAACTGAACTGAACTGAGTCCATCCATGCTGCTGCAAATGGCATGATTTTATTCTTTTTTATGGCTGAGTCATATTCCATTGTATATATGTACTACATCTTTATCCATTCATCTGTTGACAGGCATTTAGGTTTCCATGTCTTGGCCACTTTAAACAGTGAGCTGCACTGATTTAGAACATCAGCCCTTCAAGGAGTGGTTCAAATCTTGTCCATTTCTACCAATAGGGAACACCTGGGAAGGGCCCAACTTGGTTAATGACATTCTCTCACACAAAATTGCTCTTCTACAAGTACTGGAAGCTACCCCCTGGAGCAGGCTGAAAAACAGGCCCCCCAAATGGAGCAACATCTTAATCTCTGGAACCTGCAAATGTGACCTTAAAAAGAAAATAGGGACGTGCCAGGTGTAATTGAGCTAAGGAGGGTCCTTATAAGGAGGAGACAAGGTCAAAGAGGGAAGGAAGCCTACGTGAGGCCAGAAATGAGGAGAAAAAGCAGTAGGACATGCAGCCCTGAGTCCTGGAAGGAGCTTCTAGAAGATGGAAAAAGAAAGGAATGGATGCCGCCCCACCACCCCCCCCCCCCCCGATCCCCCAGGAGAAGCCAGGCTTGGGACACTGATTTTAACCTCATGACTCATCTCAGACTTTGGCTCTTCAGATCTATGGAAGGGATGCGAAACTACTACATTTGCGGCGAGAGAAAAGTAACACCTCCTTTTCTGTAACAAGGCGAAGTCAAGTTCTAAGAGCCCAAGAATCATGATTTTCTGCTTATTTCATTATTGAAAAGACAACACGAGACGCTCCATTCGAACAGGGCTGGCTTGCTCTGTTCACGCCTGTGCCCACAAGGCCCAGGTCAGGGTCTGCCATGGACATCTGTGGACATCAAAATTCCTCAAGGAAGGCCCGTCGGTGAAATGAGGCAGGAAGGTGTTTTAAAAAACAAACAAACAAAAGATGCTCTTTCCATTGATTTATTGTTACAGGGTTTAAAAAAACAGCAGCAGCAGCAGCAAGGTGAAGAAGAGGAAGCCATTACAGTGTGAAGGGAAGTAAAGACACACATACAGTTGTAAACATCTGCTTGATTTCCTCCACACCCACAAGAAAGTGATAACTTGCTCACTTCTGGGAGGTGAACTGAGAGGCAGAGGACGGGGGTAAGAGGTAGGCCAACATTCACTTTATTTTTTAGTGCTTATCAAATGTCAGAATTCATCTATATATTACCTATTCAGTAAAAATGTGCTCAGTCACTTCAGTCATGTCTGACTCTTTGTGACCCTATGGACTGTAGCCTGCCAGGCTCTTCTGTCCATGGAATTCTCCAGGCAAGAATACTGGAGTGGGTTGCCATGCCCTCCTCCAGCAGATCTTCCTGAACCAGGGCTCTAACCTACATCTCTTATGTCTCCTGCCTTAACAGGTGGGTTCTTTACCACTAGCATCACCTGGGAAGCCCTCTGTATTTCTTAGTGCTCATCAAATGTCAGAATTCATCTACATATGACATATTCAGTAAAAATAAAATGGACAAAGATACATTCCTAGGATTCGCACTCAACAAAGAGTTTAAAACCTACCCCATGCACCTCCTGCATGGATGCTACAACCTCAGTAGGAAGACGACACCTGCCAGGTGAGCAGGCCCAGGGGACCAGCTGCACAGCAAGCAGCCTCAAGTCAACCCCCCAGCCCTCCTGGTGCCACGGACACCCCGTCCGCACCTCTGTGGTCCAGGGCCTCCGAAGAGGAGGAGGAGTTTCTTAAACTCTGGCCCTCAGCAAACCCAGGCTGTGTTCCAGCCCTGGAAGTGATCAGGGCTGCGCCTGCCCCTGCCTAAATCCTGGTTTCTGGGTCCATTTCCGACCAGGGTGCCACCCTACCCCAGGGCACCCACCGCCATGGTGATGATGCCCTGCCAGCTTCTCAAGCTAGGGGAGCAAATGCAAGCGGGTTCCACGGCTACGTCCGATAATCACTATGGACACCAGCCCATATCAGGTCTGCGTCCAATTAGCCACCCCCACAACAACACCATGGCAACGAAGGTAATATTATTGTTCCACGAAGAGAGAGAGAAACACACACACACACACGTGTTGTACGGCAGCTTTCACAGCCACAGAGATACCACTTCTCCACGCCCTACGACTTGTGCCTCTCACTTCCCGACGACGATGCAGCTCCTCTGATGGGAAGTCACAGGCTCGGGCAATTACCTCTTAGCACCCTCCACGCTGTGCATCCTTCACAGGAAACAGCATGAGTCCCGGGCAAGCCGGGTGCGGGGGCTGCGAGCCTCCCTCCCTCTCCCTCCTCCGGGAGGCAAGGAGGCTGGCCAGAGGCAGGATGGCTTTCAGGTGAAGCTCCAAGCTGCCCTCTGTCTGTCTGGCTGTCTGTTTGGCTGACTAGCTGGCTTCTCCATGCCAGACCCAAGCGGGGTGCTGGGGTTTTGGTGGCTGCAGCCCTGAGCCACACACTAATCTTCAGACCCAAATGTGGAAAGCATTAACCCAAATGGAAAGACATAAATCAGGAGGGGAGCTGATGGCACCGAGGAAAACAACTCTGCTCAGAGAGCCTGGGCTGTTGCACAAGAGCAGAGTGAGTCACCCGCCAGCAGGGGGAGGACCGAGGAGGGAGGGGAGCCCTGTGAGACGGGCGGGGGGACGGGAGGGTGGAGAGGTGCAAAAACACAGCTGTAGGCTCATCACTAACCGCACTTCATCAGCAGCCTGTGGGGAGGGGGGCAAAAATGTTACCTCCCCTCCCCAGTCCAGGAAGCCTTTTAAACCATGTCCTCCCTAGAGAAGACAGCAGGAAGGAGTCTTCCCAACAGCCAACCAGTCACCCTTTGCACCCTGCAGCTGCATCTTGGGGAAGCAAACCTCAGGCCCCTAAAAAGAAGGTCTTCTGTACCCTTCTTTGCTCCTCCCTGGCCATGTGCCATTGTCATTTTGGGGTCCTCAAGCCCAGGTGCCCATCGTGGGCATCCTCTTGTCCTACCTGCTTGCCCATCACTACTATTTCATATCTTCTCTTCCTTTCCTTCTTCCAAACACTCCATCTTCCACCCAAGCTGCTGGGGACGAGACCATCAGCTTCCCCATCCGTACTCCCTGGGGAGAACCTCCAGGCTTCCTGTAAGACCCTGCCTCACCCATCAACTCCTCTGCCAAGCGGAAGTGGGGCTTCCCTGGTGGCTCAGACGGTAAAGAATCAGCCTGCAATGTAGGAGACTCGGGTGTGATCCCTGGGTTGGGAAGATCCGCTGGAGAAGGGAATGGCTACCCACTCCAGTATTCTTGCCTGGAGAATCCTCTGCCAAGACTGATTCCCAGCCTTCAAGTTCTAAGCACCTGCTCTGAGCAGGCCCTGCTGTCCCTGGGTATGGCCTCAGGAAGGAGGAGCCCTAAAGAGATGATGGCTGGAGAGTGGAAGCACTGGGAGGTCTGAGCCCTCGGGGCTCTAGAAATTACCATGGCAACACCATAGCTTTTAGCAGGATCCCTCCTCACCTCACTCTGATGAAATAAGGTTGTGTTTAGAGATCAATAAGGTCTCTTAGACTCTGACAATGCTATGTTGTAACATTAATGGAACTTACACCCCTGTGAGTAGAGACGCACAACAGCTGGACAGATGAGTAAATGACTCAGTTTTGTTGAAAGGTGACAAGTGATGGAGAAAAACAACAGAGGAGGGTAAAGGGGTGGGCATAGTGGGGTGAGCAAGAGACTCAAAAGAGATGAAAGAGTGGTTTAGTTTCTGGTGGCTGCTGCACCAAATTAACACAAACTAATTGGCTTCCCAGGTGGCTCAGTGGTAAAGAATCCGCCTGTCAGTGCAAGAGATGTGGGTTTGATCCTTGGGTCAGGAAGATCCCCTGGAGGAGGAAATGGCAACCTACTCCAGTATTCTTGCCTGTGGGAAATCCCACAGAGGAGCCTGGCAGGATATGGTCCTTGGGGGTTGCAAAAGATTGGACACGACTCAGTGACTAAACAACAATGAACCTTAAAGTTACAATATAAATGCATTGTCTTCCAGTTCTGGAGTCAGAGGGCTAGAAAGGGGTCAAGGTACTAGCAAGGCAGTTCCTTTGAGAGGCCCTAAAGAGAACCCGCTTTCGTGCCTCTCCTCTCAGCTTCTAGACACTGCCCGCATTCTTTGGTTCGAGGCCCCTTCCCCACATCCTCAATCTCCAGCTTCTGCTGTCACAGACCTGACCCTCCCACCTCCCTCTTCTACAGATCCTTGTCCTTACACTGGACCCATCGGAATAATCCAAACTCACCTCCTCATCACAAGAGCCTTAATTTACTCACACCTGCAGAATCCCATCTGCCTTGTAAGGTAACGTCCCCACAGGCTCTGGGGACTAGGTCATGGACATCTGTGGAGACCATTAGTCAGTCCACTGCAAGGAGTGAGCCACGCGGGCTGCCAGGGCCCTGAGGAGAAAGCGTGCCTGCAACATCTGCAGGAGGGCCAGAGAGGCAGGGTGAGGGAGGTGAGCGAGTGAGGGGGAGGAGAGGCCCCAGAGTCAGGGCAGTCACATGTCTGATTGTATAGCTCCTTGTCAGCTGCGGTGGGGACCTCTTCAGCATTTACTCTGCTATCGTGGGAGCCCATCCAGATGTTCTAGTCAGGAAGCGACCATTCAAATCCAAGGGTACGATGCTGGTGGTTGTGGCTCGGAGCAAAATGACAGTGCGGGTACAGGTGGTGAGGAGTGGTTGGAATTTTTTTTTTTTTTAAGTTGCATCTAGGAGGAGGAGCTCACATGCTTACCTGACAAACCAAATACAGGATGTAAGAGAAAGTGGGGGAAGGGGGCTGTCAAGGTTTTTGGCCAGAGCAGCTGAAGCGACAGACTTGGAGTTCACTGAACAGCTCAGGCTGCGGGTGGCGTGGACAGGCTGAATGGCAATGCCAACTGGATACGGGTCAGGTCAGGGGCAAAAGCGATGAGCTCAGGCTGGAAATGGACTTGTTGGCCACAGCTGAAGGCTCTCACGGGGGTGCTGCCAGGGGTCCGGACTGGGTCCAACCACCGGGCTAAGGACTGGGGTCTGGGTTTGACCCTGAGAGTAATGGGCGGCGGCCCAGGCTGTGGGGCCAGCCAGGATGACCACGGTTAATCCTTTGGGTCAGACACCAGTTGCAAGACAAAAGGACAGAGGCTGAGTCAACAGGGATTTCATCTCGGCCTACCATTGCTCAATCTGGAATTTTTCGACTTCTCACAGCCCAGAGGGTGGAATCTGAGTTGTGGGGAAGGGGGGCCGGGGTGGGGGGTGGGGGAGTAGTGGGAGTTAGGCGGGATTCAGGAATGCAGTCTGAGCGCAGACTCCAGGATCCTCAATTGAGGAGAGCTCACCTCACTACTGGTTTGGCTCCGGTTGGCCCCCAGGGGTCCTCACCGTCCAGCCCACAAGTCCTGGAAAGCCTTTCTGTGTCCGAGCTGCTGGACAGTATCAACATGGTCCTACCCGAGGGGCCCAGGAAATCAGGAGGACAAAGAGGGCCAAAGGCAGGTGGCCAGACTGTGTGGGCCCCTCCCAGGGGATGCAGGCCTGCCCCTCCCTGAGGACAACATGTTCCAACATCTACGGCAAGTGGATCCTCAGGGACAGACAGCACCAGCCACGCCCTTCTCTGGCACTTTCATCCATTCATTCATTTGACAAATCTTTAGTGTTCCCTGGCACTTTCATCCATTCATTCATTTGACAAATATTTAGTGAGTACCTATCCAGGGTCAGGCACTGCTCCTAGACATTTGGGGCATGTCAGTGATCAAACAGAAGGGGAAAACCCCTGTCTGCGTGGACCACTGACTTCTGCATGGAGGTAGAGGGAGCAGACAATAAAAAACAATAAATACTGGGCTGGCCAAGTTGTTCAGATGTTTTTTGGTCAACTCAATAAATAAACTATAAAGAATATCAGAATGGTGATGAAGGGGCTTCCCTGGTGGCTCAGTGGTAAAGAATCTGCCTGCCAATGCAGGAGACATGGGTTCAATTCCTGATCTGAGAAGATCCCATATGCTAAGGAGCAACTAAGTGCGTGCGCCACAGCTACTGAGCCTGTGCTCCAGAGCCTGGGAGCCTGTGCATCCTAGAGCCCGGGCTCCAACAAGAGAAGCCACCACAATGAGGAGCCCAAGCACTGCAACTAGAGAGGAGCCACTTCTCGCTGCAACTAGAGAAACGCCTGAGCAGCAATGAAGACCCAGCACAGCCAAAAATAAATAAACAAAATTATTTTAAAAAAAGAAGAAAATGATGGAAGAAAACAAATAGAACAAGGGGAATCAGGAGTTCAGAGCAGACTGGAATGGTGGGCAGCAATTCTAACTGGTTCAAAATATTACGGTTGTTTCCAAGAAGAAACAACTTCTTTTCAGGAAGAACTGTCTAGCTGTTCAGCCTCCTTCCTTCTTCTTTCTCTCCCTCAAACAGTCACTGAGTGCTCACCCCAGGTCAGCCCCAGGCACAGCCCCGCTTTCATGAAGATACTTTATTTTACAGTTTATTATATTTTATTACACGTTTTATCTAAGGAGACAGAAGTTAAAGACAGTTATTCCAGAAGGGTGATGAAAGAGCAGAAGCTCACCATCCTCCACAGGATTCCTGCAAGCATGTCATTCACAACGGACACCTCCCCTCCCCGCAAGAGTGTCAGATTGTTGGTCAAAGGGCCTGGCCCATGTTCTCCCTCCCACTTCATGCACCCATCACTCCCGGGACCTGGATTAACAGAAGTCACAACTCAGTGGTCTCTGCGGAAACTGCCCACAGACTGTGCTTACACCCTGCCTGGTTACCATCCCAAAGCATCAACTGGTTTTAGGGCCTCTGGGTGCACTTGTTCGCTCCATGTTGCAGACCAACATGTTCCCAAGGAGCACCATCCCCTCCCCTCCATTCTGAGCATCTCTGACGAGCAGGTTCTGATTCCTCTTGCCCAGCTGTGCTCACTCCCTGGCCCACGGCAGCCCGGGGGCAGAGGATGACGTGAAGGACATCACACTTAGGTCATCTGGGGACCAAAAGCATTTGGCAGCTCAAGTCTCTGACCACAACTTGGAACTCTCTTATCAGTGGCGCTAACCACTGGGGGACTGCAAGTGAGCTGAGCACGAAGGCTCTTCCTGTGTGGAGACTGGCCTTTGATGCATACCCTTGACAGTCTTTGGGCCTCTGGACCATCCATCTCCTTCCACTGTTCATCCAGTGGGACCAGGGCAGGCCTCAAGCTCCCTCTGCCCTGCCATAAACCCTCCAGTCTCATTTCCCTCCAAAACTGGGGGAGATTTGAGAAGGGAGCACTGTCACTTTCCCATCCTGCCCTGTTATTGCATGTGTGTGTGTGTGTGCTAACTCACTTCATTCGTGTCTGACTCTTTGCGACCCAATGAACTGTAGCCCACCAGGCTCCTCTGTCCATGGGTTTCTCCAGGCAAGAATACTGGAGTGGGCTGCAATGCCCACCTTCAGGGTATCTTCCCGGAGCAGGAATTGAACCTGCATCTCTTACATCTCCTACATAGGCAGGTGAGTTCTTTACCACTGGGAAGCCCTGTTACTGAGTCTCCCCTAAATGATTCAGCTAGACCAGGACTCAATCCCCAGGCCCCAGTGATGACTCTCAGCAGAGATGCTCTGAGCTCCACACCTTACAGCTGCACTGAGTTGTGGGGGCTCCATGCCCCTCTGTGGCAGGCACATACAAAATCAATATAGCAACCAGTCGTTCAGGTCACACACTCTGGAGAGAGATGGCATGGGTACAAATCCTGTTGCTGATTGGGTGACCTTGAAGAAATGATTTCACTGCTCTGTGACTCAATTTCCCCATAAAATGGGCCTGGTGGTAATCAGGTTTATTGCAAGGATGAAATGAGTGAATAAATAAATGTACAGCCTCTAGAACAGCACCTGAAAAACGACAAGTGCTATGTCAATGCTGTCTAGTATTATTAAATTTTTTTAAATCTTATTTTATGTTTTGGCCACACTGTGCAGCATATGGGATCTTAGTCGCACAACCAGGGATTGAATTGGTGCCCCCCTGCAGTGGAAACACAGAGTTCCAACCACGGGACCACCAGGGAAGTCCCTATTTAAATATTTTTGATTGGACAGATCTGTTTTAAAATAGCCTATCCACCTGTATAACCTGGCTGCCAGTGTTGAAGAGGTAAGGGACACTGGTTTGATCTCTGGGACAGGAAGATCCCCTGGAGGAGGGCATGGGAACCCACTCCATTATTTTTGCCTGGAGAATCCCATGGACCGAGGAGCCTGGTGGGCTACAGTCCAAGGCGTCATCAAGAGTCAGACATGACTGAAGTGACTTAGCATACACGCACGCAACAATCGGTGAGGCCATAGGCTTGTTACTTAGTTAAGAGTATTGGAGTACTGAAGATCTAACTGTGTGTCACTGAGACTGCTTGCTTCTTCCTCAGCAACCTCTCCCCTGCTTATCCAATCCCAGGCTTTCTAGTGAAATCTCAGAAGTCCAGGTGCTTCCTGGGGGCCTCCAGCACCCCAGAAAGGAACTTGGCAACCCTCTCACCCAGGGCGCAGCACAGCCATCTCAAAATTCACTGAGACCCATTCTCGCAGGGGAAGACTTAGGAAGCGGTGGGCTGAGGGCTGCCTGGAGCCCTGTGGGCCCCTGACACAAGGCCCCCAAAGCACGTGGCAAGAGCCTGACCTCTCACTAAGGGTCACACAACATCCACTCTCATTAGCACCAGCAAACCCCATGCCCCAAGGGCCATCAGCTCCATAGCCCTCGCAGCTGGCAAGACGGAAGAAAAAGAACATCAGAGGACATGACTTAGTGATGAGCTCTATGACCCGACCCCTGAGAGCGGACTTTCCCATCTGTGAACATGGTTCTCTGCCTCTCCCAGACCCAACCCAGGGACAGTGCTTCGGAAACTCCAACGGTTAGCCGGTGCATCTGCCTACATCCCGTCCTCCCACTGAAGACTCACAAACAGTGCTTTCTTCTTGGGAGAGGAGCTAGTGTCTATGCCAGCATTTTTTAGAGGGACCCAGCCATCCTTCATGGCAGCACATCACCCCCAAACCCCTGGGTTGATGTGTATGGGAGGTTTGGTTAACAGCCATAGGAGGAAGGGTGGAAAGCCACCAGTGTAAAGTGGAAAACCCTGGCTCCCAACCACGCCTACATTGCACAAACCAGTTACTGACAGCTATGAACCTTGGCTTTTCTCACCCAGTAAACCCCAAACACGACCGGACATGCTGTCGAATTACCTGAAATACATGTAAATGTGCAGGCTGAGATCTCTGTTCTTTTAAGGTTAAATGGGGGACCCCATATTCAAACACATATTTTAATATCTCTTTACTTTTAGATGGGGCCCTCAAGATTGCCACAGCCTCAACACTCATGAGTCACCTGTTAGACTCTGGAAAAAGCACTGAAAACTATATTCAAAATCAGCAGGGTCCCAGGGTTCCCACGCTCAACAGAAGTCCCTGGAGAACATGCTCAACACAGATTTCAGGGCCCCACTGCTTTCTGATTGAGCAGGTCTACGGCTGATGCTGGTCCAACGACCACAGTTTGAGAAGCCTGGCCTTAGAATCTGAAGGCTAGAAAGGGCACCAGAAATCCCCCAACATGATCACAAAAAGAGCCAGGGGACACTCCATGCCCTGTGCCTGGTTAACAGCTCCTGGTTCAGTCCAGCTGTTGGCCTGATACAAAGTTGTTCCGGCTCCCACCTCAGATACAGGCAGTACTGGAGAAGACTCTTGAGTCCCTTGGACAGCAAGGAGATCAAACCAGTCCATCCTAAAGGAAATCAACCCTGAATTTCATTGGAAGGACTGATGCTGAAGCTGAAGTTCCAATACTTTGGCCACCTGATGTGAAGAGCCAAGTCACTGGAAAAGACCCTGATGCTGGGAAAGATGGAAGGCAAAAGGAGAAAGCAGTAGTAGAGGATGAGAAGGTTAGACAGCATCACCGACTCAATGGACATGAGTTTGAGTGAGCTCTGGGAAGCGGTGAAGGACAGGGAAGTCTGGCACGCTGCAGCCCATGGGGTCGCAGATTCGGACACGACTGAACGACAACAACAAAGGTAGGGGCCCCAGCACCCCGTCACCACTCTATCTGAGGCCCCTGCTGCTTCCTGCTTCCTGTCCCTTGGGGTGGCACAAAGAGTCCCCTGGGCCCCCTGCCTTCAACACTCAGCCCTCTGGATGGCCTCTTCTTGGTCTAGGCTCCTAGCCACAGCTCCAGCCCTCCCTTCCAGGAAGAGGCCAGCCTGGCTGCTCACAGGAGGTCTCACGGCTGGGAGGGTGGAGTGAGAGGCCCTGGGGAAGGGAAGGGGCACCACAGAGCCTGGGGGAACTGATCCAGGCCAGGCGCCTCCATCCTGAGCAGAGCCTGGAGACAGAGGGCTCTGGGCGCTGGGTGGAGGGCCGGGCAGGCATGCACACTGCCCCAGTGTCCCCGCCGCACAATGCACAAGGGGCTGGCGCGGCAGGCGGCCAGGGCCCACTCACGCCAGTACCATCTGGGAGCCCTTGCCAGGCGTCGGAGGCCCGGCTGAAGAAGATGGACTCTGTCCTGGGGCACAGTCAGGCTCTATTCTTATCTCAAGGGGGAAAGCGTGACTCTCCTTGCAGTGAACGGGGGCCCCCGGCGAGGTGTGGGGAGGAAAACAGGGCCCTCACTGTGCCCGAGAAGGCTCCCCACTTGGGCCCCCCCACCAGCTCTGACTGGCCCCTGGTGCCAGGGTCTTGCACGAGCCGCCAACAAGGACAGGCCAGGCCAGGCTGAAGGTGGACGAGGAAGAGCACAGCCCGGAGAAGACTGGCCCTCACCCACCTCAAGACTCAGAAAAGCGCATACACGGGTCCTAAGTGAGACCCACTAAGGGAGACCTGGGCTTCCCCGGTGGTGCTAGTGGTGAAGAAACCGCCTGCCAGTGCAGGAGACATGAGAGACTCAGGTTCGATCCCTGGGTCAGGAAGATCCCCTGGAGTAGGAAATGGCAACCCACTTGAGTATTCTTGCCTGGAAAATCCCATGGACAGAAGAATCTGGCGGGTTACGGTCCATGGGGTCTCAAAGAGTCAGACACGACTGAGCATCTGAGCATGGGGATTTGGGGAAGTGAGACTCGACAGGGCAGGTCCCAGAAGTAAGAAACACAGCCTCCAGGACACAGTCACTGACCAAATCCCAAAGGAAAGGGCTCAGGCATCCTATGCCCCGCCGCCTGTGCACCCCAGGCACAAATCCTATTGGCAGATATGGGCCCCGCTTACCTAACCCACAGCATCATTTGTAGGTGGCAATAGATCTCATTAAGACCTCCTTTTAGTCTGACAGAAGGAACCACAGTGATTCTGACACATTCATTCAACCTTCCAGGTGTCTGAGGGGTGAAAAACAACTCACTGAAGAGCCTAGGTTACCACCATGGACTCAAAGACTCAAATCACTCATAGGTCAAGTCTGCAAGTACAAAGGTGCCCCACGGTGGATGTGGTGCCAGGGGTCAGGGGGATGGGAGAGAAGTTACATGCACTGGAATAACTGAAGGAGGCCTGAAAATAAAGACCTAAGATGGGTGGGATGGAGCAGGGCAGGAGGGAGGCTCTAGAGGGAGGGGATATATGTATATATATATAGCTGATTCACTTTGTTGTACAGCAGAGACCAGAATAACAATTAAAGCAATTATGTGTGTGCTTGGTCGCTCAGTCGTGTCCAACTCTTTGCAACCCCATGGATCATAGCCCACCAGGCTCCTCCATCTATGGGGATTCTCCAGGAGTGAGAATACTGGAGTCGGTTAACTATACTCCAATTAAAAAAAAAAAAAAGAAATGGATATTTACTCATCACCCACTATGTGCCAAGTATATAATTCTGTGAGGTATTACTGTTCCCATTTAGAAGATTAGAAAATAAGCGTCACTGAGAAGACAAGAGATTTTTCTTAGGTAATTAAGGGCAGGGAAGCCAGGCGTGCTGCAGTTCATGGGGTCACAAAGAGTCGGTCACGACTGAACAGCAATGAAGCACAAAGCCAAGATTCGGACCTCAGCCTTCAAGTCTAGCCTTCCTTCCATTATAGCAGCCCACTTCCTGGGAGTGGCAGGGTGCTAACTGGGTCTTGAAGGATGGGCAGAAGCACAGCATGGAGGAGAGAGATTGATGTTGGAGAGGGAGCAGGTGTCTCGGGCATAAGGGTGTCGGCAGAACACACTGTCACCAGTTTCTCTTTGACATTTTTCTCCTTTAGGCCTGCAAATGACAGTCTTGGCCAGTGAATGGGGCAGCAGGCACTCTCGAGGGCTGTAAATTGGCACCACCTTTCTGAAGAGTAATGATGGCATGAGTCAAAATGTATACCATAGAGGGACCTTCCTGGGGGTCCAGTGGTTAAGACTTCACCTTCCAATGCAGAAGGTGTGGGTTCAATCCTTGCTCAGGGAGCTGGCATCCCACATGCCTCACAGCCAAAAAACCAAAACATAAAACAGAAGTAACATTGTAACAAATTCAATAAAGACTTTAAAGAAAAAAAAAAATGTACACCATAGGCCTCACTGGAAACTACCAGGAAAAGATGCCTCAGGAGGTATGCTGACTTTAGTGATCTTAATAATAGCAAAAGAAGAAAAAGAAGGTAACTCAGTGTCCATCACTAGGGGATTAGAAGTAATAAACAGTTTATCCAAACAATGCACTAAAAGCAAACACTAAGAATAATGCTTTAGAAGACTCTTGAGAGTCCCTTGGACTGCAAGGAGATCAAACCAGTCAATCCTAAAGGAAATAACCCTGAATATTCATGGAAAGGACTGATGATGAAGCTCCAATACTTTTGCCATCTGATGTGAAGAGCCGATTCATTGGAAAAGACCCTGATGCTGGGAAAGACTGAGGGCAGGAGGAGAAGGGGCAACAGAAGATGAAATGGTTTGACAGTATCATTGACTCAATAGACATGAATTTGAGAAAACTCCAGGAAATACTGAAGGACAGAGGAGGCTGGAGGCCTACAGTCCTTGGGGTCACAAAGAGTCAGACATCACTTGGTGACTGAACAACAACAGATGCATCTACTCACATAGAAAGACATTTAACATATATTAAGTTTAAAGAAAAAAAGCAACTTGCAAAACTGGGTATATCATATGATTAAATGGGAGAAAACAAAGAAGATTGTTCTTTCTTTCCCAGGAGGATGGAAAAGGGGGGTGAATGGTGACACGGTGATGGGGGTAGGGTCAGGGTGACGCTAGGAACAAGGCGGGGGTGAGGGGTCCACTGAGGGTGAGAGCCAGTGGAGAACCTGGACAAACTCCTGCTTGGCCTTCTTCTGGACCAGCCTTAAAGGACTAGGAAACATCCAGAAAACACTCAGCTAGAGGGCTTCCCTTATCACTCAGTGGGTAAAGAATCTGCTTGCAATCCAGGAGACACAGGGAACTCAGGTTCAATCCCTGGGTCTGGAAGACCCTCCCCCAGAGGAGGAAATGACTACCCACTCAAGTATTCTTGCCTGAAAAATCCCATGAACAGAGGAGCCTGGCAGGCTATACTCCAAAGGGTTGCAAAGAGTCAGACATGACTGAAGCTACTTAGCATGCACGCCCCCTGCTTTATTTATTAATACTTCCCCTCATGCCCCTTCTCCCACTCCTGATGATTCACCTCAATTCCCATCAGGGAGTCAGAGGGGCCTGGACCAAGTGGAAGCAGTGAGCTCCCAGATTCTACCCACTGAGGATGCTGCTAGTCTGTGGCCTGGACTCATGTGACATCTGCTCTCCTCTCAGGACTTATCTGACTTTTTGTGACCCCATGGACTGTAGCCCACCAGACTTCACTGTCCATGGAAATCTCCAGGCAAGAGTACTGGAGTGGGTTGGCATTTCCTTCTCCAGGAGATCTTCCCAACCCAGGGATCAAACCCAGGTCTCCTGCAATGGTAGGTGGATTCTTTACCACTGGGCCCTTCAGAGCAGCCCCCTAAGCTGCAGGGGACAGACATCAGGCGCTGAGCCTGGTGACAATACTCAGGTTCCCTGACATCAACTTGCCAGCAATGACCTGACCTAGTGACTCAGGGAGGGCATGGATTAAACAGGTCTTTCCTATCAATGGGGAGCCACTTCCGAAGCAGAAAAAAGTACAGGCAGACCTTGAAGATACAGTGGGTTCAGTCCTAGGCCACCACAACAAAGCGCATCATGAGAAATTTTTTTTTTTTTGGTTTTCCAGTGTGTGTACACTCTACTATAGTCTATTAAGTGTGCAAGAGTATTATATCTTAAAAAAAATACATACGTTAATTTAAAGATGCATCCTTGCTAATGCTAACCATAATCTGACAACGCAGGGTGGCCACAAACCTTTGATTTGTTTTTTAAACAAAATGCAGTATCTTTAAAGTGCAATAAAATAAGGTGCATCTGTATCTCTTTCTTCTTTCAACTCTCAGGGTCTCTGCTTCCTGGGGAACTCCTTGGAGTTCAGGGAGAAAACCCAGAAACAGGACTTGCCTGGTGGTACAGTGACTAAGATGTCGAGCTTCCATTCCGAGGGAGGGGGCACAGGTTTGCTTCTCAGTTGAGGAAGTAAGAGCTAAGCCCAGCCATCCACCTGGCACTTGGCATCTGGATCCCCACCCAATTCCGTGACGCTCCATAAGCTGGGGTTAGCCCTTTTCTAGACCCCCCAGCTCCCAGTTTACATCAGGGGGACTCCTGGTTTCTCTGAGGGTACTACACAGACTTTTTGCTAAGTCGGCAGTTGGGCACTGCTGGGGCCTGGCGGTGGGGGGTGGGTGGGCTCCTGCTACTGGCTCTGTGGTCTGGAGGAAACCTGGGCTTGAGGTACTGCATGAAAGGCTCACTTTTTCTTTGTTCCAGAACTTTCATCATCAACAGCTCCATCCAGCTTCCAGGAAGCATTTCAACTCTCGGCTCATAGAGGGAAGGGCTTCCCAGGTGACGCTAATGGTGAAGAACCCACTAGCTGATGCAGGAGACTTAAGAGACATGGGTCTTCCCTGGGTCGGGAAGATCTCCTGGAGGAGGGCACAGCAACCCACTCCAGTACTCCTGCCTGGAGAATCCCACGGACAGAAGAGCCTGGCAGATACAATCTATGGAGTCGCAAAGAATCGGACACGACTGAAGTGACTTAGCACACGCACAGAGGGACAGACTCAGGGCTGGAAGACACACCACTTACTTGAAAACTTTGACTTTAAAGACACTAACTTGACCCCAGGAAACACTGGACCTAGGCAGAGAAGCCCTCTAAGCCCAGAGCTCTGACAAGATTCCCCTCCAAGCCTTGAACCGCTCCCACCACCACCCTTCCCCCAAGCCCCTGAGACTGGGCAAGTTCCCACAGGCTGAGCGGACCAGGACAAAGAGCCCTGAGCAAATGCTGGAACCCCAAGCCTCTCCCTGGAAATGGGGATGAAACCCGAGAACCACACAAAGATCAGAGCAATTCCAGGACCACCTCTGGGGCCACATAAGCTCTCCACGGAGCACATACAAACACTGAGTCAGGGTTCTAAACATCTGGGGCTTAGCTAACCCTCGGCTCTGGGGCGTTCGGCTTGGGTGGACTGCCAGAAACAGCCGAGCCGGAGGGGGATTCGGGTCCAGTTTCCAGGGAGCCAGGCCAGGCCTGAGAGCCCAGCACATGGCCCTGGCCTGGCCGGGGTCCCAGGTCCCCCCATGAGGCCCTGCGTGCCTCCCCCAGGCCCACACCCGCGGTTCCGGGGCGGCTCCACCGCCCAGCCCACACGTGGGAGGCAGAGGCCTCGGTGCTCCAGGATTCCATTCTGTGGTGGAGGCTTCGAGAGGAAATAATTCCCTAAATCCTTTCCTAAAGCAAGGCCAAGAAACAACTTGTGCAGAGTCCCCCAGACGACTGCTGCCCTCTGTCACTGCATTTACCTCTTAGCTAAGGAGCCTCTGAGGAAGGGGGCTTGGGGTGACATATGACATGGGGGCTCCTTGTGCTCACGGACCCACACTTAATGCACTCAGCTCTGATTTTCAGTCCATGGATGATGGAATTCCAGAGTGAACCGAGGCCAAGTGCCTACCCTAATCCCCCTTAAGTAGGCCAGAATATAAAACTCTGTGTTTCATGACTTATATTTAATCAACAGCATCATCTGCCGCCTATTTTCACTCGCAGTAAAAGTGTTCATCAAAATCTTGTTTAAAATTCCAACAAAGGCCATCTTTTAACATAAATGATCCTTGACTGATTTGATTTCTCCCTCTGGGCAACCATCATACATGAGATGTTTCCTTGCCCAATGACTTAAATACTTAACATAGTTAAAAGATGTCTTGATGACAAAAGTGCCCATAAGACAGAAAGAGGACAGTCTTTCCAACCAACAGTGCTGGGACAAGAATGTGTGTGTGTTAGCTGCTTAGTCGTGTCTGTACCTCATGCAAAAGAAGGAAACTGACGTCTTTATCTCATCATTTACAAAAATTAACTCAAAACAGATCTAAGTTTCAAAGGTAAGAGCTATAGCTATAAAACTCATAGAAGAAAATACAGTGTAAATCTTCATGATGTTGGATTAGACATCAGTTTCTTAAACAACAGAAGCACAAGGGACAATGGGGGGAAAAGATGTCATCAAAATTTTAAATTTTTTATGTTTCAAAGGACACTCTCTAGAGAGTGTAAATATAATCCACAGAATGGGAGAAAGTTTCTGTAGATCATGTATCTGATAAAGGACTTCAATCTGGAGTATATGAACACTCACAACTCAATAATAAAAAGATACTTGTTATTTAACTCAATATGAGGGGCAAAGGCTTTGACAAGACCTTTCTCCAGAGAAGATATATGAACAGCCTATAAGCACTTGAAAAGATCTTCAACATCATTAGCATTCAGGGAAATGCAAATTAAAACCACAAGATGCCACTTCACACCCACTAGAACAGCTGTAATCAAATAGATAACAAGTGTTGGCAGGGATGGGAAGACCCTCATACAGGGGAATGTAAACTGTGTCCCAGCTTTGGAAAATCCTCAGGCAGTTCCTCAGGTTAAGCACCATTACCATCGAATCCAGCAATTCTGGATTCCCTATCTTCAACCCCACCCACTCTGCATATGTGCATCTGTGTACATGCTCACATGCACACACAGATAATCGCCTCACATCATCGAATTCCTTGTCTACACAGCCATGACAGCCTCCCCATGGTATCACATTCAAAGAAACATCACTCAGGCAACCAAAAACTATTATAAAAGCAACTTGATCTTTACTGCGTCTCTTCTTAAAAGGAGGAAAAGGGGTGCATTCACAGCACAGAGCAAAACTTAAAACCTTCACCTCTTCTCTTTCAATCTGACTTGCAGGCTTCAGCCAAAGACCACATCTTCCTCCTGTTTCAGAAAACTTTAAATTCCTCCCGTGTCCCCATGGCTTGGGTCTTTCTCACCAGCAGACATTCTTCTCCAAAAGACAGACCAAGAGATGCTCATACACACATCCTCAAGATCAGTTACACTTTTTGTATTTCCAACAGTTTCCAGCAGAAGATCAAAGGAAGGAATACCAGCAGAAAACCATGGGGGAAGACTTGAAGCCCTAACATGTGAGGAGAGATGAGACTTTTTCTGGTTCAGAGTTGGAGGGAGAGTTGAAAGGGCAAAGACATAAATTAGCAACTTGGCCCCAGAGGAGCATGTGGTGGCTGCAGCCAGTGCAGCACAAAGGGCTGTCTGCAGGAAGACTAGATGCCCCGAATTAAAGCAGATGCCTCCCAAGCGCAGTCTGTCTTTTACTAATCACGATGTGACCTGTGGCAGAGTATCTTGTGACTACCGCCAACTGTAACTTGGGGCAGGGCGCCACCTTGCTCATCTTCCTTTCCAAACGAACCTCCCATGACCCACGGGAGGCGGGGGGCTTCCTTCGTAGATATGATCAAACTGCGTTTCTAAGCTTGGCCTTGGAGGGGGATTTCTTCCGGGGACGTCCAAACCCCTTGGTGATTTCTTCATTTCTCGGTCCAGCCAGAGGTTTGGAGGGTTGTTGGGGGTCCTCGGGGTTTCTCCCAACTCAGCACAATGATGCTGTGGGAAATGTGGGCCAGATTTCCCACCTCAGGAAAGAGGAGCTTGACACATTTCCTTCTCATGGGAAAAGTCAAGGAGCTGTCTCTAAGATAAGGCTCGCAATTCATCAGCAAATCCCGTCAACGCCTCCTTGGATGTGGACCCCAAATCCAACACTCGTCACCACCTCCGTGCATCATCCCAGGCTGGATCACCATCCCCTCGGGTCTGCCCACCTCAACTCACAACCGGCTTCAATTCATCAGGCAGCCAGAGAGACCCTCTAGGATGCAAAGCCCTACCATGTCACTCACAGTTCACAACCCACCCCCTCATCCCCAAGGACTTCCCTTCATACTGAAAATAAAAAATAGAGAGACAGCACCTATGATAGGTCCACAAGGTACCGCATCATCTACCTTTCTTGACCTACTAGGACTCAAATCTCCACCTCTCGCCAGCTTACCCAACTCAGGGCATGGCTATCCTTCCCCAGATCTTCACGTGGCTCGTTCCCCGTCTTCATTTCTTTCTCTGCTCAAATGTCACCTCGGAAAGGCCTCTGCTGACCACTCCACTTAAAGTAAACCTCCCTACATCCGCCTCATTCTCCACCTCCTCCCCCTGCTTTATAGACCTTCATATTATGTATCACTTAGTGGACATATGTGTGAAAGTGTGTGTTTATCAGGATGTCAGCTCCACTGCGAAGTGAACTGGTCTGCTCCATTGACGGCTGTATTCCCGGTGTCTGGAACAATTCTTGGCATGTTGCAGGTGCTCCATAAATATCTGTTGGAGGAATGACTGAATGGACACAGGAATTCCTCGTTGACGATGGTCCAATAAGGAACACGGTGATGCCCCTCATTTTGCTCTTCTGTCACTGTTTAGATGAGAGCATTTCAACAAATGTAGAGGAAAGAACCACTGATTCATTGTGATCCTTTCAATTCACTAACAAGAAAGGGAGGGAAAGCAGAACTACGTCCACATGACAGACAAGGAAACACGGATGTGAGCCATCATTAAAGGGAAAAGGGAAGCATACAAGCTGGTCCATGGTCAAATTTATAATCGAGAACCAAACTAGAGCTGGGATCTGGCTTTTCAGACACTCTGTCCTACACTCCTTCCATTGAGTTGCCTCTGATCTCAACACTGTCCTGCTAGAAAACCTATTAATATCATTAATGGTATTAAAATTTCAAAAAGGCTTTTAAAAATCTATGAGTATCTTGAGAGATACTGATAAGGCATCATTTGATAAAATTCCACATCTATTTGTAGCTCCAAAAATACCTCTTCTTAGTGTTAGGAGCAGCCTGATTGTATACTCTCCATGAGGAGAGAAAAACACACATTAAAAAGATATTAAAATGCGAAATAGAAAACATAATACATGCTATCTAAAAGCCAATGGCCAGGATTAGAGTTAGGAGGACACCTCAGAGGAATTCCCATTAAAGATAGAACATGATTATTTATTAACAGCCTTCCGGAGCTGTATATCATCAATAACCAATTTAAAAATATAATTAAATTTCATTCACAATAACAAGAAGAAATAGCAGCTTCCTAGGAATGAACTTAACGCAAGGAATACACAAGCCCGATATGAAGAATCCATTTATGGAGGGGACAGACTGAAACTTAATTATGTGGGGATATTATGTCTGTGGATAGTGTCCAGAACTGTGAAAAGGTCTCAAGACTTCTTACTCGGTGTCCAGGAGCAAAGTGAGTCCCTTGACACCCTTGATTCGATATAATCCTTGCAATTAATAACTCTCTACAAAGAATGTCAGTTGCTTGTTTAGTCACTCAGTCGTGTCTGACTCTTTGTGACCCCACAGACCACAGTCCACCAGGCTCCTCTGTCCATGGGATTTTTCAGGCAAGAATACTGGAGTGGGTTGCCATTTCTTTCTCCAGGGGATCTTCCTGACCTAGGGATCGAACATGAGTCTCCTCCACTGTAGGTGGATTCTTTACCACCGAGCCACCAGGGAGGTCCACAAAGAATGGTACTAGTACTATTATTCCCCCTTCAAGGAAGAGGCACAGATCAAATTATTTCCCTAACTTTAGATCATTCTGACTCCCAAATGTGCCGTCTGCCCATCAGCTCAGCCAGCTTTCTGGCGGTATCATGGATTTCTAACGGGTCACCCTGGCTAGGCTGAACTTCAGCTCTCAGAACCCATTTTCCTGTATGTTCTGGTCAGGGTGGACCATAGGAAAAGTCTCGGGAAGTCGGAGGGTAAAAGAGAAGTGACAGTCACCTTGAAGTTCACACACCTTGTAGGTGATGCACTGACACATCACAGACGCAAAGCAGCAGCCAGACCACAACTCTCCACCCCCTACACCATTCTCCTTCATCAGCAACTGGTCCACCGCCCCTCCAGGTCCTCCTTCAGCTTCTAGGACTCCTGGCTCAGGTGTGTGTTACAGCTCGAGTTGGTGAGCATGGAGGAAAAAGGAGCCCGTTGGAGAGGGCTCAGGGCCCAGCCCTAGCCCTACTCTGACCCTGCCAGGGCTAGGAACAGTCAGGTCCCCAGCCAGGTGGTAGATTCCACACTCCGACAGCTTGGAGGAAGAAGACTGAGAGTGGCCAACCAGAAGCCCACCGAGATGTGATCACAAGACTCTCAACAGCTGGGGGGTGAGGCTGGTGAATGGTTCCATTTGGGGCCCTGTGTCAAGCTGAGGAATCTACTGCTGGACCCATTTACACTCCTCATTGCCCCTAAAATAAGAGCCAGGAGTGTGTCCTGACCATGGCTGCCAAAGTGCTCGCCAAATGTGCACAGAAGACAGATGGACCTCTGCCGCTTATGGGTAGTGCTGGGCCCAGGAGCTGAACCATCCCCAAGTGAAAGAGAATGAGTGCTCACAGCATGCCAGACCTCAGGATGCACTTGGTGGTTTTGAATCTATCAGACCAGAGTGAATCCCATGCAAAGCTGTGAAACCAGCCCCAAGGTGGCCAATCTCTGCAGGACCCTTAATATCAGATAAGAAAGGGCCTGGGAAATGACTATGTAAATCGGTATCTACGGACATTGAATTTCTAAGAAAACATATAGACTTTCAACTAGAAGAAAACTATACAGCAGATACAACTTTGGGGATCAATAGCCCCTGCCCATCTCTTGACCAGAATTCTCTGGAGATCAAATTCCTAATCAGAGACAAGCATAGGGGGAAAGCTAGGGGAAAGCACACGACAGAAGCCAGTTGGTACCAAAGACGAGGAGTGTTTTCTGTAGATGCATAGTGAGGTCTTGAAAAGGAGTTCTCAACCATGGCTGGGCCATTCCAGCAAGATGGCGCAAGAAAGACTGGCTGTCCCAGGCAGAGGGTGGGAGACCACAGAAAAAAACGCACCCCATCCCTGGTGGACAGCATCACTCAGCTCAAGTATGCAAACACCCTGGTGTCCAGAGCCTCTGCCAGCAGCATGGTGACAGGTATTGGTGAAGGCACTACGCTCAATTGGGGCTTCCCTGGTGGTCCAATAGTTGAGAATCTACCTGCCAACGCAGGGGATGCAGGTTGGATCCCTGGGACAACTAACTAAGCCTGTGCGCCACAACTACTGAAGCCCATGAGCCTAAAGCCTGTGCTCTGCAATAAGAGAAGCCACGGCAATGAAGAGTAGCCCCCGCTCGCCACAACTAGAGAAAAGCCCAAATGCAGGGTCAAATGGAATTATCCAGGTCAGAATACTGGAGTGGGCAGCCCTTCCCTTCTCCAGGGGATCTTCCCAACCCAGGGATCGAACCCAGGTCTCCCGAATTGCAGGCGGAATCTTTACCAGCTGAGTCACAAGGGAAGCCCAAAAATACTGGAGTGGGTAGCCTATCCCTTCTCCAGCAGATCTTCCCAACCCAGGGATCGAACCCAGGTCTCCCGCATTGCAGGTGGAATCTTTACCAGCTGAACCACAAGGGAAGCCCAATAAAGACCCAGCACAGCCAAAAATAAGTAAATAGAATTTTTGAAAAAAGAACGCTCCAGTGTAGATGCAAAGGCAAGAAAACAAACCATGTTTCAGAGAAGCGCTGGGAACGGGATGTAGAAAGGACAGAACCCCCAGGTTCCTCTGGAGAGTCATGCTCAGGTTGGTCCAAAGAAAAGGTGCCCAGGCAAGTGCAGGCAGCACCTAAGACCAGAAGGGCCCCCAATCGCATCATTAGAAAATGTAGTTAAGGGAGGAGTTGGCGGAGGCTGGGGAGAAACCTTCAAGGTCCTAAAACTAGATGCTGAAGCCCCACTCTGGCCTTGGCAGTCTGTCGTATATGCAGCATTGAGGTTAAGCAGAGCTGGGTCCCCAGGATCAGGTTCCAAGTTCCTACAGGTGCGGTGGCCTAATTGGTGGCCTGGTCCTGGTGTGGGGAAAAGGGGCACCCATGGGTCCTCTGTTCCTGCCGTGGACACCATCACACCTGCAGCTGGTTAGACAGAATGGCTGGGTCAGGACAAGCAGCCAGGGAGTCACTGAGTGACCGAGGCTCAGGGAGAGGGGGCGTGACAGCAATGCCCCTTAAGGCCCCCCAGAAATGAGGGCTATCTCCCAGTTCTCAGAGGGGCATAATCCTAGAGCGAAGCCCAGGGGCTCAGTGAGGTGGAGAGACACATTCTTTTGTCTCCGTGGGGCTAAGAGCAACCACCTCAATGATGAAACTTGCTCCTGCTAACCCAAAGGCAGGAGCTTCGTGGGAAGGATCCAGGGTGTGAGCCACACATCCTTTGAATCAACAGGTTTTGTGACCAAAACCAGTATCAAACAGAAAGAATGGATAAGAAATGGAATGTTCTACCCAGCCCAGCCCACCTCCTGGGTCAACCCAAGAAATGATGCCCCAGGACCAGGTCCTGGCCGAGTCTCCCACACTGTGACGGACCTTCACATCTTTCCTTACAAAGCAAAATCCTCTCAAAAGACAGAAGGCAAGTTCTCCAGGGCCCTGCTACTCAAACTGTGGGCCACAGACCAGCATCACTAGGAACTTGCCTGAAATGCAGACTCCCAGGCCCTCCCAGGGGGGCTCTGAGGCCCCCCCCTGTTCTGCACTGATGCACTGCAGCTGGAAACTGACCCCTCAGAATATAACAGGCTACATCACCATCAGGGGATGATGGCTTAAAATAGGGCACTCCTTTCCTGCAGCGAGACGGTAAAAATTCCTTACTTTAGGACCTACTATTTCAGAATCTGTGCTCCTTTGGGCACGTTAAATTGAGATTTACCTATTAAGTCAAAAATTTCAACAAGCTAAGAGGAAATCCAAAAGCCCTCTTCAAATGCTTAGTCACCCAGCTTACATTTTTTGTTAATGGCAATATTCTTATTCATACCTTCCCAATTCGCTTAACAACATTTGAAAGTATTTTGTTCATCCTACTTGCACAAGGTCTTCTATGTGTCTGGGTGTTGGCTCATGAATAGTTGTTTTCATGATTTCAGGCAAAGCCAAGCAGTGAAGTTTGGGAGTTTTTTTTGGGGGTGGGGGGAGAGGCATGTATGTGTCCCTGTGTTTAATCATAGTGAAGTATAAATATATAGCTGTGTCTCTAAAACTCGCAAAAATTTCCAGACAACATCAATTAGGTAGATTCTTAAAACACTCAGACTAAAGGAAACATCCTGAAAGTTTCTGTAAACGATGTTTGATCCCAGCTGAACCTATCTAGCAGTTTGGAATTTACAAGCTATTAAAATAACAGGAACATCCTTCTATTTCCTCTTAGAGCTCAAAGTGAGACTCTAAGACCAGCCAAGCCCGGTAAAGAAACCTCACACATAAACACAGAAAACACACTCGTAAAAATATACTGGGTAAACTGCCTTTGTACACACAGGATGGGGCTGGGGGTACACACGGCCACCTCCTCCCTCGTGCCAAAGATCCAACCACAATTTTATCAAAGCGTGCCCAAACCAAGCTCCAACTCTCTAACTAACTTGATGATTTCAAAAAGAAAACCAGAGTACCTTTATCTAGATTTCAAAACGAGTGTGAGCGCTGCCAAGAGCTGGAAATAAAAGAGCACAGAACTCTGCATCAAAGAGTCTGAATGCTCAGTCTGTGCTTGACCAACATCCACTTCCTAACCTGGAGCAAATCACAAATGACACACTTCCCAAGTCCTTGGCTGGAAAATCAGGAGGATAGGAGGGGTCAGCTCTCACCCAAGTTCACTGTCCCACTGTGAGTTACATGTGAGAACATGATAGACCTTCAAGCTCATACAAACCTTAATTTTTGTCAACAGCAGGCACTGTTGACTGAGCGGCTCAGGAAAGAGTCAGGATCACCTGTTTTAGGGATTTTTGTTTTTTTAATGTCTTAGTTGCATATTGGTTTTGGGGGAGTCACTTTTGTGATATGGGGAGTGGCTCTGTTGGTTTGGGTTAACCTAGGTCTTTCTCTACACCATTTTTCTTGTGACTCTTTTGCTGGTCATGAATCACCATTGGTGGCTTGGAGGAACCACAAACCAATCTCCTGCTGCAGAAGGCTGGCACTTGGCACATCAGCTTCAACACAAGAGGGGCCATTTTAAAGGGCAAGCTATATCCCATCTCAGAGAACTTAAGATACTGCAGCCAAAGACTGAAGCAGCAGGTTATATTTTTACAGCCTTCCATAAATGACATTTAAGGACTAGAGGTTAAAGAGCTTGGAATAGGTTGGCAGTTCCTCAAAAAGTTAAGCCCAGACTCACCATGTGACCCCACAATTCCACTCCTGGGTATATATCCAAGAGAAAATGAAAACTGTCCACACAAAAATGTGCACACAAACTGTGTGTAGCTGCATTATTCAAACTAGCCAAAAATCAAAAACAACCCAAATGTCCATCAACTGAAGGATGGATACATAAAATGTTCTCTATTCACAATGGAATATTATTCGGCCATAAAAAGAAATGAACTGCTGACACATGCTACAACACTGATGAACCTTGAAGACATCATGCTAAGAAAAAGCCAAACACAGAAAGGCACATGGTGTGTGATTCCATTTATATGAAATGCCTAATACAGGCATAGAGATAGATAGCAGATTAATGGTGGTCAGGAATGAGGGAGGGAAAAAGAAGGGGGTAATTGTTAATGAGTAGAGGGTTTCTTTTTGGGGTGACAGAAATGTCCTAGGATTAAATAGTGAATCTACACCGAAGTGCATACTTGAAAAGGGTGAATTCTATTGCATGTGAATTATATCTCAATTTTTAAAATGTACTATAAAAACAAAGATCTAGAAATAGTGATTTGTCAACTCATTAAGAAGCACAGGGCAGCCCTAACAGGGGTTCACTACCTCCCAAGAGAAAATCAGGGATGACATGGACAGCTGACATCATCTTACCTTCAACCCCACGGGTTCTTAGGTATGGTTTAACTTTTTCTTTCCCTTTCTCCCTCTCACCCCTTCTACCCCCTTCTGCATCTGACTTTTCCTTCCTTTCTCTGTTTTCTTTCTTTCTTTCCCTTAACTGGTTTATATCCTTAAGGAAAAATAAAATGAATGACTGAACACAGTTCAGGTGGTAGTGGGCTTTTTCTCTATTTTTGCAATTAGAAGATATATTTCATGAACTTATTAGGCATGTTATGCTCAAGGAGTTAATAAAGACAAGCATAAAAATCTCAGGAGGTAATTAGAAACTGTAAACAGTGGCAATATATCAGAAAAAGAGGACACCTGAAATATAAAAACCGAAAAAATACAGTAACTAAAACAGAGAATGGGTAAATTTAAAGTGGATTAAAGGTCAACCCCTGGGTCAGGAAGATCCCCTAGAGAAGGAAATGGCAACCCACTCCAGTATTCTTGCCTGAAGAATCCCACAGACAGAGGAGCCTGGTGGGCTACAGTCCATAGGATCTCAAAGAGTCAAACATAACTGAAGCTACTTAGCACACATGCAAAATGCAACAGAAAAAAAAAAAAGAATTATTTTACTGATCTCTATCTCTTCACATTGTCTTCTCTCTATGCACGTCTATCCCTGTGTTTAAAAAATAACTTCTTTCCTTTCAGATAGTAGTTAATATGTGCCTGTGAAAGGCAGCATCCTGGGGTCGTTTGGAGCATGACTTGGGGGGAGTGGCTGCTGGGCTTTAATCCAGCCACTGTGGTGACTATAGATGAGCCATTTTACTCCTGGGCCTCAGTTTCCTTACCTGTAAAATGGGGACAATGGCAGAAACTACTTCATGAAGTCACTGTGAGGATTAGAGGAGTTAGAACAACACCTGGCATGTAGAAAGTGCTCTATGAGTGCTTGATAAATAAGAAAATGAAAGAAAGAAACCTGTCAGTGAGGGCTGGCTCTGAGGTTCCTCAGACCTGATGGGCAAGCCCTCTTCCTAATGCAAAACTTCTTTCAAAGATTATTTTCTAACTGCAAAACTAACACACGTTCATTGTTCCTTGGTGAGACTTTTCCTAATTAAATATTCTTCTACATCATTCAGTGGCAGCATAGTGTTTGCTTACAGGAAGACACTGTATATATATGTTAAATAAAATCTCCCAGTTTTGACTTTTTACCTGTGACATCCTCTTTCTTTCCCTTTTGCTAACAGGACAAAAGAGACCATTGCTGCCTTCCGGGATGGAAGGGAAAGAGAGCCAAGGCTTTCAGTAACCCACAAGTTTAAGCCAAAAGGGATGGGGAGGGGGTAGGGGGAGGGGTATATAAACTCCTATTACTTGGTGAAGTTCAGGGATGACTGGCTCCAGGGGCTCACACAATGTCAACAGGGTGCCATTCCTCCCCTCTGATTGGCTGTCCTCTGCAGGTGGCATCTCCCCAATTTAGGAGGCAATTTGGTAACGTCCTCCCAGCTTAGCAACTTACCTTGTTGGATAAGCCCCACCAGGACTACAGGGTTGGGGATAAACAGAAGAGGGGTGAGTCCCCTCAAAAGATGAGACATAGAACATCATAATAGGCGGGTTAAAACCAAATCTAGAGCAACGCACTTTGGACAGCAATCAGCTGCCCAAAGAGATTTTATCAGGAAACAATTATGTGCTCAGCACTGGCTAAGACATCCTGGTGGGATACAAGAGGATGGATAACAGTACCCTGAGTTTCTGTGATTTCACTTCGCAGTGCAGAGGTGGTTTCACGTACATTGATCTCTTAACCCTTATAGCTCTCATTATTGATAGCTTAATTTTACACCTGACAAAATCAGGTCCACCTAGACCGAGTGACTCAGTCAAGGTCACACAATCAAGATGTAAACTCAAGTATAAATTCCTCAACTCTCAGTGCGTCATTCCTCACTGCCCAGGTACAAGGGACCATATTAAAAATCACAGAAGAGGGGCTTCCCTGGCTGTCCAGTGGTTAAGACTCTGCACTTCTGCTACAGGGGGTGCAGGTCAGACCCTTTGTCCAGGAACTAAGATCCCGAACTGCGGCCAAAATAAATAAATTAATAATTTTAAAGTTAAAAAAATAAATAAAAATCACAGAAGAGAGAGAGAGAGTTCCTGCCTTCAAAGACCTCTCTCTCTTAACATATGTGCTTTAACAGTGCCAGCTCAGGGAGGTGTATGTCAGGTGCCTCTTGCGTACTTTCCAAGATGCTACTGATCTGTGATGCTCCAAGCCACCTGGACAATATCTTCATTAGAGTTGAAAAAAGATGTTCATTGCACTGTGTTCTGGGAAACCTACCCTGTAGAAGTGTTTCATAAAAGGGGCACCACCATCAACCCCTACCTAAGCCATACACACATAAACACCCCTAAAACTCATCTCCACAAAGCTTCATGGAACCTCCAGTCCTAAATCCTACCTACCACTGACTCTTCAAGATGAGAAAACATTGACGTAAAAAGTTCTCCTCTTCCTCCACCCCCCTTTCCCCAACACTCTTCCTTCTGCTATCTGTGCCCTCCTGCTGCTGCTGCTGCTGCTAAGTCGCTACAGTTGTGTCCGACTCTGTGCGCCACAGACGGCAGCCCGCCAGGCTCCACCGTCCCTGGGATTCTCCAGGCAAGAACACTGGAGTGGGTTGCCATTGCATTCTCCATCCCCCCATTCAAACCCAGAGAATCCTAGTACCTGTTCATACTGAAGTGTAAATGAGTGCTGCGCTTCAAACAGCCACCTCCGTGACAAAAGGCAGCCTCCAAATAGATGCTAACTGAAGCCAATTTCTCTGGCTCACTTTCTGCTGCGATCTCAAGGATCCCAATTGATCTCAAAGATCAGTTTGGATCACAGCTTCTTTCCACTTTCTCCTCCCTGGTGGGACCTCTCTTCCCTTTCTCCCTGCCCCCAAAACTGTTCCACTTGGTCCTTTCCAGTTCAGAGGCAGCCTTCAGAGAACCTGAAGGTTAAACCACAAAGCAGTAGCTCATGGTTTCCAGCAACTCACCAGGGAGCTTTAAAAATAGCATAATGCTTAAGCCCTACCTCCAGGGGATGCTGGTTTAATTCCTGAGGCTGGAGCAATATTTTTTCAAATGACAATCACGTTAACAGATAACACTAATTGCCTAATAACTCCGTGGTAGTGGTGGTGGTGGTTTAGTTGCTAAGTCGTGTCTGACTCCTGGCAACCCCATGGGCTGTAGCCTGCCAGGCTCCTCTGTCTATGGGATTTTCCAGGCAAGAACATTGGAGTGGGTTGCCATTTCCTTCTCTAAGGGATCTTCCTCACCCAGGGATCAAAGCCAGGTCTCCAGCATTGCAGGCAAATTCTTTACCAACTGAGCTACCAGGGAAGCCCAATTACTCCATGCTGGGCATAATTTTAAGGTTCATGTTTACCGACTCACTAGAACTTGAATACAACTCTATGAGATGGGTATTAAAATGGTCTCATTTCCAGATGAGAAATCTGAGATACAAAGAGGTAAAGTAACCTGCCTGTGGTCCCATAGCTATTACGTGGCAGCAGAAGCCAACACTCTGGACCATTATTCTCCACAGCCATGGCTAAGCATTACCTGGAGTTGAGATTCCACGGAATAACCTCTCCCACCAGGAACTGACTTAAGCTCAGCTCACTTCACAGTCTTCCTCCTCCTGGCCCTTGTATTTCATGTTCCACAAGCCAGTCTAGAGACTGGGTTTCTTGATCTTTGACCCGGCTGGCTGCTTCTCCACTCTGAGTTGACTTTTCCTTCTTGTTCAGTACAACCTAGGCTCTGCCATGACTTTCCTCTCTCGGCATCTCTTTTGTTTTGTTTCAGCCATACTGTGCAACTTGTGGGATCTTAGTTCCTTGACCAGGGATTGAACATGCACCCTCCTCAGCAGTGAATGCACCAAGTCCTACCCCTGGACCGCTGGGGACGTCCCTCTCCATCTCTTTTTGATATGTAATTGCATTTCTCTAGTAAGTATACTTCCCAGGCTTCCTAGGTGGCTCAGTGGTTAAGAACCAGCCTGACAATGCAGGAGACTCGGGTTCGATCCCTGGGTCGGGAAGATCCCCTAGAGGAGAAAATGGCAACCTACTCCAGTATTCTTGCCTGGAGAATCCCAGGGACAGAGGAAGCTGGCGGGTTACAGTCCATGGGGTGGTAAGGAGTCAGACATGACTTAGCAACTGAACAACAAGAGTGGACTTGCCAGGTACCTCCAGCCCAGGGAGGTCCTTCTGCCTCCCGCCACCTCCTAGACCCACAATCCCTCCAAGGTGCCTCTGCTCCGCCTAGCCCCTTGACAACATGACCCGCAGGACCTCTCTGCCATGTTTCCTGACTTAAAGGCAAGCTGAGGAAGATCTCTATGTTCAAGATCCACATACTCCGTATTTGCATTTTATCTCATATCAGTTTCCAGGCTCTTTTCCGAATTCTCCAAGAATTCTCCAAGAGGGTTTTAAATGTCCTTCTCCAAAAGCAAATTAAGTGCCATTTTAACATGAGACAAAGGTCTGGAAAACATTTCTGTGCTGGTGACTCTCCACCTGCATGTTGGCATCTGCACCTGGCCCTTCTCTTCCCTGCTCTGTGCACTGGGAAATTGGACTGTGTGAACTGCAGCTAAGGACTCCTTTGTCTACTGGTTAACAAGGGGGTTCAGCCAGTGGGGGAGACAGGTGGGAGATGAGGGTTCAGGAGGAGAACGAGATCCGGGCATTTCCACCTGCTCCCTCTCTGCGGGCTGTGGTTGGCTGCAGCATCTTTCCATTGTTCGCCCCTCCAGCTACAGACCTCTCTCCAGCTTCCTGTCACTACTCCTTCCCCTTGCCTCCCAGGGCCTGCTTCACCATCCCCTAGTCCACTTACATCTCTGGGAAAAGTCCCTTCTTTAAACTCCTCACTGCCTCCACAATTAGAAGTTTCTTTGCCCTCCACACTCTGATGGATACACCTTTCAGTGGTGCAATTAAGAAACGGCTGTCACTGAGGACAGGTTCCTTGGAAGAACATTCTGGTGACTACCTTCCATCCCCCCACCCCCCAGCCAATAGCTCCTTTACAAAGTGACAGCTGACAAGACACACAGCAAAGTGAGGATGTGGGTGACCTCACCCCCCCCCCAATCCAGCCCACTCTTTGTCACAAGGCCACATACGTCCAGCTGCGTGATCAGATAGATGGGGCCCAAGGAGGAGGAAATACTGGGTAGGCCAAAAACTTCGTTCAGGATTTTTTTTCCATCAGATGTTACGGAAAAACCCTAATGGGCTGTTTGGCCAACCCAACACCCACCACTTATAAGCCTGCAGCAAGACCAGAATCCTCGCCCACGAAGGATGGGATGAGACTCGAAGCTCTAAAATGCAAGATAAGCCAACCTTGCAGTTGACCAGGGAAATTTTTTTTTTTTTTAATCCCTTTCTGTCAACTGCCCTGAGAACCTCCACGCCTGCGCCAGCACCCTTGCCTGACAATACGAGGACCAGGCTGACACCAGCATGGGGAACTCAAAGCCATACTTCCTCTAGCAGCTGCTGGTCAAATCTCTTTATGAATCTGCTAATGATTTTGAGTCCTTCTGCTAGACTGACACTCACTGGAAGCAAAGTTCTGTAACTGGAAATGATTAGAAGATAAGGCTTCGAGCGACATGCTTCAAATTTTCACTCCTCCACCCGGTTTTTGGACGATTTCTTAACATATCAGCATTTCCTTGTTGGAAAGTCTCATAGGGTATGAGAGTCGACTTTAAATTAATGGCAGACACCTTGGAATCATATTGTTACAGGAATATACTCTTGGTACCCCCACCAATCAACTGGACTCCTTCCCTCATGGGACCCCCCTACGCTCAAATTAAAAGTCATCCTTAGACATGTTAATGGGAGAGGGAACCCTAATGGCCTGTAAGTATCTTAAAAGGTGAGCAGCATCATTAGTCATCAGTAAGATGCAAATTAAAACCACAGTGATATTCTAGAGTAGAAAAAAAAAATCAGAGCCAAGGTTGCTTCTGGTGGGTGAGAGTGGGGGCTAAGAAAGGAAGGGGCCTGTGGGTGACAGTCATGTTCTGGAACTTGATAGGGTCTGGGGCTGCACAGGTGTAGGCAGTTGTCAAAACTCAACAAATGACTCTTACAATATACGCACTTGAAAGTATGCAAATTTAACCTCAAAAGAAAAAAATAACTGCCAATACTGTACTGTGGTTAGTGTTACTAACAACCTCAGTATGCTGAGGTGTTTAGGGTGAGGCGTACTGATGTTCTCAGCTTACTTGGAAATGCTTTCCTCAAAAAATATCCTTTCGAGGGTCACAAACCACAAATAAGACCTGAACATCCTTGCCATCCAAAATATAATTCCCTTCCACCCATCGTGGAGTATGTGTGCACACTCAGTTGTGTTGGACTCTTTGTGACCCCATAGACTGTAGCCCGCCAGACTCCTCTGTCCACCAAATTTTCCACCCAAGAACACTGGAGTGGGTTGCCATTTCCCCCTCCAGGGGATCTTCCTGACTCAGGGTTCAAACCCACATCTCCTGCATTGGCAGGTAGACTCTTTACCACTGCGCCACCTGGGAAGCCCACCCGTTGTGGATGCAAAATTTAATTCATACGTGATTTGTGTGGTTCAGTTCAGTTCAGTTCAGTCGCTCAGTCGTGTCCAACTCTTTGCGACCCCATGAATTGCAGCACGCCAGGCCTCTCTGTCCATCACCAACTCCCGGAGTCTACCCAAACCCATGTCCATCGAGTCAGTGATGCCATCCAACCATCTCATCCTCTGTCGTCCCCTTCTCCTCTTGCTCCCAATCCTACCCAGCATTAGGGTCTTTTCCAATGAGTCAACTCTTCGCATGAGGTGGCCAAAGTATTGGAGTTTCAGCTTCAACATCAGTCCTGCCAATGAACACCCAGGATTGATCTCCTTTAGGATGGATTGATTGGATCTCCTTGCAGTCCAAGGGACTCTCAAGAGTCTTCTCCAACACCACAGTTCAAAAGCATCAATTTGTGTGGTTAAAACTTAATAATTAAAAGCTCCTTCCCCAAACTATTTGTGGATGAGGCTGCCAGTGAGGCCTAGCAGTGAGGGTGGGGGGTTACAGGAAATGCAAATATGACTGCTGCTGCTGCTGCTAAATCACGTCAATTGAATCCAACTCTGTGTGACCCCAGAGACGGCAGCCCACCAGGCTCCTCCGTCCCTGGGATTCTCCAGGCAAGAATACTGGAGTGGGTTGCCATTTCCTCCTCCAGTGCATGAAAGTGAAAAGTGAAAGTGAAGTCGCTAAAGCCATGCTAAGACGTCTGTGTTTGACCCAAAAGTATGCAAAAATCAGAAGAAAATTCTAATCATCCTATAACCTGCAAATCTCATCTCAAACAATGTTTGGGGTGTGCCTAGTGTACTTAATGGGCTTCTCAAGTGGCTCAGTGGCAAAGAATCTGCCTACCAATGCAGGAGATGCGGGTTTGATCCCTGGGTCAAAAAGATGCCCTAGAGAAGAAATGTCAACCAGCTCCAGTATTCTTGCCTGGGAAATCTCATGGTCAGAGGAGCCTGGCAGGCTAGAGTCCATGGGGTCGCAAAGAGTCGAACACGACTGAGCAGGTGCACACATGCCCAGTGTACTTAATGTTGCCTAGTTGAGAGGCCCAAGTCTCAAGGACCCGGAGCTGCAGTTTCAGAGCTCAATGAGGTTGCTCTAGTCTTCTGGTTTCCCTCCCATCTTCACCATGGCTAAATCTTCTCCTTTGAGGTTGGTTTCCTCCTCACTCCCTTTAAGGATGTCTCTGGGCCCCACCCCTGGCCTGCTTCTCTATCCACCAAACTCTCTGGGCAGCCTCATTCAGAACAGCAGCTTGAAGACCATCTACAGCAGAAAGACTTCAAAGTCACAACAGTAGACAACTTCTCCCCTGAATTCAAGCATCCTCTTTCCAAACGCCTACTCACTATCATGACTCGACTCTACATAGGAATCTGAAACTTGACACGCCCAAACTCTTGATATCCTCCCAATATCCATGTCTTCCAATCCTCACCTTCTCTCCAGCTCCTTTCATCCAGTCACTTAAGCAAAAAACCTTGACATGATTCATCTTTAAGCTCTCTTCAAAACTTACACATCCAATCCGTCACCAGATACCACTGGTTTTGCCTTCAGACTACAGCCAAAATCCAGCTATGCAACCCTGGTCAAAGCTGTCATCACTTCTCACTTGTGTTGCTGCAATGATGTCTTTACTCATCTCCTTCCTTTCACTCTCTCCCCCCATTCCATCTGCATCCCCCACACCCATTCTTAAAGCAGCAGAGTGAGCCTTGTAAACAGAAAAGCAGGCCTTCCCTGGCAGCTGAGTGGTAAAGAACCCGCCTGCCAATGCAGGAGACATGGGTTCAATCCTTGGTCTGGGAAGATCCCAGGTGCCTCAGAGCAATGAAGCCCATGCACCACAACTAGAGTCTGTGCTCTAGAGCCTGGGAGCCACAACTAGCGAGCCTGTGCTCCGCCATTACTGAAGTTTGCACGCCCTAGAGCCCATGCTCCACAAGAGAAGCCACAGCAACGAGAAGTCCAAACACCACAACCAGAGAGCAATCCCACTCGCCACGACTGCAGAAAAGCTCATGTAGCAATGAAGACCCAGCACAGTCAAAAATAAATAAATAAAACGGGGAAAAAAATAAATAAATCAGGTCACATCAAATCTCTGCTTAGTAGTCCCCCCTAGAATACCAAAGTAAAAATTAGGACCTCCTGAGGGTCTCCAAGGTCCACCTGCCCTGGTGCCCTCCTCCTCCAATACTCCCTACCCCACACCCAGCTCCTCACCTGGCCCAGCCACACTGATCTTGCTGCTCTGAACTCAAAGTATGCTCAGGCCACAGGACCTTTTCACTGGCTGTTCCTCTCTGCCTTCTGGCTAGAACAGTCTTCTCCCAGAAATCCAAAGTCTTACTCCCTCTTCCAGAGCCTTTTGCTCAAATGTCCTCTCCTAATAAGACCTTCTTTGCCCATCCCGTTCAAATCTTCTTAGTCACTACACAGCTTAGTTTTGTTTATGGTCTACTGCCTTCAACTAGAATGCAAACTCTATGCTGCCCTGTATACTACTGTACTTCCAGCTTCAAGGGAGGCACCTTGCACACTGTAGGTGTTCAGCTCTCACTCAGTGAATGAACTTATCTTGTTAATTAACACACCTAAGGATTCCAGTGGGCAGAAAGTGCACTTTAACTACACCCAGTTGTTCTGTCACCTTGGGGAAGATCTCTAAGCTTAAAAATTCCACCTCCCCAGCAATACAGAACAACTCAAAGGCAGTGGCACTTTCTATGGCTGAGCATGAACCCTACCAGCTCATGTGGTTTCTAAGCTCAGCAATTTGCCCAGCCAAGCACACGGCTCTCCTAAATGCCAGGCATGGTTTTTCCCTCTGCAGCTTCACCTGAGCCACGAAGAACCTAGGCTCCATGGAGCTCTGAGCTCTATTCATGGAAAACCCTAAATCTCCCTTCACCCCTTAAGTCAGACTCTTGTCCTTCTCCAATTTGGAAGAAAATCAGAGGTGTTAAAACCGAACATCTTGACCCAATTTCCTCCAGGCACGCTCTCCTCATGGGCTGTCTCACTCCAAAACACTCATCCCTCCCTCAAGACCCAATCGGAGCCAGACTTCTCAGTGACTTCATCCAACCCAGCATGCCGACAGTGACCCCGGAACCCTGTTCCAAATGGCAACATCATCGAGAGCTGGCTCCACGGCTGTCACCAGGAATGACAACAGTTCCTTAAATTAGCCCCACTGGTAGCAAATGAAGAACACACCAAGGTAGCAGGATATCAGCTTTCCTTGAGGCGTCTCTAAAGTTTGTTGAGAAAAGAGGAATCTGTATTGACTAATAGGGAAGGCCACCTGCAACTCCAACAGAACTTCTTCTGGACTTGGAAATGCTAAGATGTCCAAAAAAAAAAAGATCTCCAAAATGAATGGGGTCTAACTGCACAAGGATTGATTTCCCATCTCCCCAAATAAGTGCTTCCACATGGTTCTTATACGATGTAAAACCTCCCTGCTGCTGCAAGCAGGGAGCCAACTGCCCCTCCAGCTGCCTGTGTATCCAGAGCAAGTTCCATAACCTCTCTGAGCCTTAAGTTTGTAGATCTGAGAAACAGAATTCACCTTGCCAGGCTGTTGAGAAGACACATGAAAATTTCTGTGTGGAAGCCCCCTGCAAGCATTGTAGGACTAAACAAAGTTCTTACCACATACATTCAACACCACTTATGTCCAGAATCTCTGAAGGACACCATGCACAAGTGCAGGGGATGGAAATAAAAAAGAAGACCATCACTCTTGCCTTCAAGAAGCTTAAACTTCAGTTGGGAAAACAACACACGCAGGACTGCAGAAGATGTAGCATTTGCAAAGTAAAACACCATGAAAAGCATACACTTCCATCTGCAGCTTTCCGCCAAGTGTCCCTTGGGTCTGCTTATTTGCATTCTAATATCTGCCTAAGTATCCATCAATCTGGCTACTTCCTGGACTGCAAAAGGCCTCAACACTGCCTGTAAATGGAGTCTCTAAAGCCAAGGCCAAGAGAATGGCAGGGATGTCACATCCCATGTTCCGCCACTGGGTCCAGCCATGGCTGACTTCACCCCATCACCCAGCCAGTTCTGCTAATTGACAGCTTCTGCCACCCACCACGCTCCCTTTCCAAGGATGCCCATATTACATCCATCATCTTGTTAATCTCCAGCACATCACTGGACAGAAGACCACCTCCTACATCCCTAGCTAGCTGAAGAAAGAGGAAATGAGAAGAAAGGAAAAAGGAATCCAAGGGCAGCCATTAGCAAAAAAAAAGAAAAAAGAGGAAGCAGAGGGAAAAACAGAAAGTGAGAAAAAGCGTAGGAAAAAATGAGGAACATCAGTGACTCTCATTTGACATCTGACTTCCCAGCTTGGAAAAGGCTTAAACTCACATTCTATGACGTGTGCCTCATACAACATTCTGGCTGAGTAAGGAAGGCCAAGAATCCTATACCCATTTTGGAAATGAGCAAACTGAGGCTTGACACAATCTCAGAGATTGAGCGAGAACGGAGCACCAGGACTCTGCCTTCTCATTTTACAATGCTTTTGCCACCAGAGGTAACCTATGCATTCTGGATATAAAATTAAAGAGCATTTGGAAGCAGAACCAGAGACAGTAGTAGTGAATGGTACTAGTCACGAAAGCCAAAATGTGGAAACAACCCACACGACCATCAGCTGATGACATGCAAACGTGGTAAATTCTTACGATGTAATATTATTATTCAGCCATGAAAAGGAATGAAGTCCTGACACATGCTGAAACATGGATGAACCACAAAAACATCATGATAAGTGAAATAAACGAGACATAAGAAGATCACACGTTGTTTGGTTCCATTGATATGAAATGCCTAGAATAGGCAACTCCATAGACAGAAAAGAGATGAGTGGTTGGCAGGGACTGGGGGGTGTAGGGGGATGGGAAATGACTGCTTAACGGGTACAGGGTTTCTTTAGGGGATTATGAGAATGTTCTGGAACAGGACAGCAGTGGCTGCACAACACTGCAAATGTATTAAATGCCACTGAACTGTATACTTTAAAATGGTAAACTGTGATGTGGTATGTGAGTTTAACCACACTTTTTTTTAAAGGCTGTCAGGGATAAAAATAAAAATGAGAAAACCAGATGCAGAGGAAGAGGAAGATAAAGGAGTCAAAAATTCCCAGAAAAGTCATGAGTTTCTCCAAATCAGTGACCCTCTCCACACATCAGACCAGCCAAGCTGTGCTGTATAGAAGCAGACCTCTCCTCTTACACTGAGGAGGTAAAGGTGCCTTCATCAGGGGGCTGCAGACAAGGAACCACCAGCAGCAGCCTGAGGAGGAAAACAGGTCAGTGATCAGGGATGATGGGAGCTTTGAGGAACGGAGTGGCTTTCCTGCAGAAAAGACCCCAGCTGACCCCACCAGGAAATGCCGAGCATTTACCTGTCTGCCCTTTATATTGATGGCTCAGATGGTAAAGAATCTGCCTGCAAGGCAGGAGACCTGGGTTCAATTCCTGGGTCAGGATGATCACCTGGAGAAGGGAATGGCAATCCACTCCAGTATTCTTGCCTGGAGAATCCCATGGACAGAGGGGCCTGGTGGGCTACAGTCCACGAGGCACGTGCAAGAGTAGGATACGATTGAGAGACTAACACCTTCACTTCACCTTTATACTGATGGAATCGCTGATTTCCTAAATATGAGTAAGTCCCTAGCTCTGGACCAGCCACTGTCACTGGTGTCAGGCATGCTGCAGTAAGCAAATCCCTGGCCTCAGTGAGTTAACCCTTGGGAAGGTCACAGCACTCAAACTCATCGACTGATACGACCCAGCTTAATATAATCTGTGGCTCAGCCCACCGAGTGTAAAGAAAAACTAGTAAATGAACTCTTCTCTGATTTTTAATACATTTTAATCACCTTTGGTGGCTGGGTACAGATTAGAGAGACAGAGGACACAGAGCAGGAAGCCACCTTGCGGGGTGAGCCTGAAGCAGAGAGCTGAACACAGAAAACCAGTGATTTTAATTAAAAATTCTGGATTTAGACCCAGAGTGAGGTATTAGACTTTCAGGCCATTGTTTCAGACAGAATTCATCAAAAGACGTTCCGGCTTCTACACGAGCTCTCATGTGTGCTGGGTTTTAGGGACCCTACAGTAAACAAACTTGATGCACAGCTCTGTCCTCGTGGGGCTCATACTCTAGTGTAGGATCTGGAACATATCATGTGTTCAGAAGGGGACATGTGTGAAGTAGAAAACCAGGACAACCGCCATGTCCAAAGTGTTGATCCCACGTTGTTGTTCAGTAGCTCAGTTGTATCCAACTCTTGGCGACCCCATGGACTGCAGCACATCAGGCTTCCCCATCCTTCACCACTTCCTCCAGTTTGCTCAAACTCAAGTCCACTGAGTTGGTGATGCCATCCAACCATCTCATCCTCTGTCGTCCCCTTCTCCTGCCTTCAATCTTTCCCAGCATCACAGTCTTTTCCAATGAGTCGGCTCTTCACATCAGGTGGCTAAAGTATTGGAGCTTCAGGTTCAGCATCAGTCCTTCCAATGAATATTCAGGGTTGATTTCCTTTAGGATTGACTGGTTTGACCTTGCTGTCCAAGAAACTCTCAAGAGTCTTCTCCAGCACTGCAGTTCGAAGGCAGCAATTCTTTGGTGCTCAGCCTTGTTATATGTCAATCCCACACAGAATTACATAAATAAGTCTCCCACCCAAATACAGGTTTAGGGCCCTATAGGAGTCAGCTCCGGTGGCCAGAACTGCAGGCTGAGGGCCTCAAACAGCAGAAATCTATTGTTCTGGAGGGTTGAAGTTCAAGATCAAGGTGTCAGCAGGGCTGGTTTCTCCTGAGGCCTGTCTCCTTGGCTTGCAGACAGCTGTCTCCTTCCTGGGCCTTCCCCTTTGTGTCTGTGTCCTAACCTCCTCCTCTTCTAAAGTCACTCTACTGACTTCACTTAACTCATCACCTTTTTAAAAAAAAATTTTTATTGTTATTTGGCAAGCTCTCTCTTCAAGCTCTTTAGTTCATCTGTCTACCCAGCTGGTCATCCAATAGTCACCCAGCCAGACCTCACGGATGACAAGCACTGTGTCAAGCTGGGCATCACAGAGATTCAGGACACTGCAGGCGCAGGTTTCCTGCACTGGAGGAGCTCAGAGTGCAGGATGGGAGTGACTGCAGCCCAGTGTGGTCAGGGCCATCACAGTAGGAAGCCCTACAGAAGCCAAGGAAGAATGACCTGCTCGCTTGGGGAGAGGTCAAAGGCCACACTTGGGCTGGGTCTGGAGGGGGATTTTCATTCCCCAGACAGGCCGGAGGGGGAAGGGACCCCAGAGAGAGGTGCAGCTGTGCAAAGGCAGGGGGGTGCAGAGTTGTGTGCCAGGAGAGGGCAAGTGAGGAGGTGGGGGTAGGTTTATGAAGCCCCGTGTTCATCCCCACAAGGAGCACCCTCACACAGGGATGGCGGGGAGCCAGTGGAAAGGGTTCTGTTGGACTCAGAAGGACACTGTGGACGGCAACAAGAGGATAAGGCAGAGTGGGGACACCGGCCCTAAGCCCAGGGCTCCTGGCTCAGTGGAAATACAAGGAATACTTACTAAGAAGCAGGTTAACAGAAAACTCATCCACTCCGAGGTGGATGTCAGTCACCTTAAAATAGTCCCCCTTGGGGTACAGCTCTGAGAATAACTGTTGCTCTTCCATCCCCCTCCGCTATAAATCAGGAGCAAGCCAAGCGCAGGTGCCTCTGTGACCATCAATCAAGTCAGCTGCAGGTCCTCACTGTGACTCTTTCCAACCTGCTTGCATCTCACATTGGTCCTTATTTGCAAGAGACTTACTGCTGTAGCTGAATACATATATATAGTCTTGATGATTTTCAGTGAAACTTAATTTACACCTTCTGCTGCTTCCTTGAGAAATCATCTCCCCAGGACTGATAAAAAAGCAGATCAGCCACCTAGAGTAACAGAGCACCCTGACCACACCCTGGCACTCAATTCAGAAGCACAGCAGAATGGCACTCGAGTTGGCATCCTCTAAAGTGATCCTGTAATACTTTGGCCACCTGATGCGAAGAACTGACTCATCTGAAAAAACCCTGACACTGCGAAAGATTGAAGGCAGGAGGAGAAGGGGACAAGAGAGGATGAGATGGCTGGATGGCATCACTCATTCAATGGACATGAGTTTGAGTAAACCCTGGGAATTGGCAATGGACAGGGAGGCCTGGCGTGCTGCAGTCCATGGGGTCGCAAAGAGTCAGACATGACTGAGCGATTGAACTGAACTGAAAGTGATCCTGATGGGCAGAGAAGAGGGTCAGCATTTAGTGGACCGAGAGACTGGGCTTTTCAAACTGTGTCCCCCATAGTGCTCAGGTTTCTTGGAGGAATCCTGGGAGTCACTTGAACAGGAGAGTGATCAAGCCACAGTCCCCGGAAGAGCAGCACTGTGTCAGATGCCCAGGAACCAGCACCAGAGAACCCCAGGTCTGGGAGACTGGGAGACTTCAGGCCAACTCCAGCTCCCCTGCCTCCATTCATACACCAGCACAGCCATCTTCTTGGACCAGGGGCATAGTCGGGGCAAAGAGCAAACGGCTCAGGCCAGAGCTGGCTCCACAATCTCCCTGGAATGGCTGGTATTGCTTTGGCCAGGCTAGTCCCAACACCTCCCCCAATGGTAGGGCTTCCCACCTGCTGAACACACTCGAAATGGCTCCATAGAGGACCCTGCACAGAGGAGGAAGAGGCCTGGCTACAATTTAATTTGGACTGTTTTTTCCTGGGGGAGGCAGAGGAGGCGGGTCTGAAATTCTCAACATCACCAGGCTCTCCACAGCCACACCCACTATAGGGCTCCTTGAGGGCACACATGGATCAGGTCTCCTCCCATGGCTGTCCGTATGAACTCCCACAAACCTTAGCTCCCTGTCTCTCTGATCCCAAATCCCCAATCGGTGTGCATTGGTCATCTGGCCCGAGTGGAAAGGGAACAATTAAAAGATCCCCACTGATACTCCTTTTTCCCCTGAAGACCAGATTACCTCCTCCTTTCAAAAGAAGAGTCAAGCGGGAAGACCAGGACTTCCCTGGTGGTCCAGCAGTTAAGACTCTGTGCTTCCAACTGCAAGCAGCACAGGTTCAATTCCTGGTCAGGGAACTAAGATTTCGCATGCTGCTCAGAGTGGTCAAAAATAAATAAATAAATAAAGGTGGAAAAAAAAACCCTCCCTGCCCTCTCCTCTGCCACGGGTGGGGGGAGGGAGCTGTTGTGAGCCCAGAAAGCAGGCTTTCTCTGTGCCTGGTTAATGGGGGAATGCAAAGAGGGGACAAAGATGTGCAGAAAGCCCTACAAGTGCTGCCAAGAAGAATCAGATTATGGAGCCAGGGTGGAGGGGTACAGGGCACAGGCAGGATTTCCCACTACTGTGCTCCCCTTCTACCCCCAAAGAACCTACAGCAGCCATGCTCAGAAATTCGGCAGCTGGCTGGCTGAAAGGAGGAACCGAGGGCCACGTAGCAAACACATCAACTTGAAAACATCCACGGGTCCTGTGACCCCCTCACTCTGAGCAGGACCCTACCCACAGGCCTCAGGAGGCAATCTTCTGCAAAAAAAAATCTGTCCTTATAAGTGGGTTTATCTGCCACAGGCTCTAAGATAAAATTCCCCTCAACTGCTGACCTCCAGCTAAGATTCTAATCTTGGTCACTCCCTGGAAGGTTTATCACATTCAGAGAGAATCTGGATGAGAGGAGATTCAGACAACTGTGACATTTCAAGAAAAGACTTTCTGGCTTAAGTTTGTGGTAAAAATGCACCATGATAAAGGGTCCATCCACAGAAGGGCAGTGATCCTCCTGTAAATACATCTTCAATGATGACCTGAAACCTGACAGAAAGGGACTTATTTGGAAGAACCAAGATAGAAACTGAGTTAAGGTGACAAGAGCCAGAGAGACAAGGTCTCCACCAGAAATGGTGACCAAGAAGTTTGAACTGATGCTCAGGGAAGCAGGTTCCTTTTACTAAGAAAATAATGGCCAGAACCCTGAGTGATAGACGGCCACAAGCACATCCGGCTCCCTGACACCAGGCTCTCTGCAGAGCACTGACATCAAAGGAGACAATTCTAACTTTCACAACGATCCTCTGATATGGCTCTTGTTGTTGTTCAGTCACTAGCCGTGTCTGACTCCTTTGCGATCTGTACTGTAGCCTGCCAGGCTTCTCTGTCCATGGGATTTCCCAAGCAAGAATACTGGAGTGGGTTACCATTTCCTTCTCCAGGGGGTCTTCCCAACCCAGGGATTGAACCCACCTCTCCTGCATTGGTAGATGGATTCTTTACCACTGAGCCACCAGGGAAGCCTGACATGGGTCTTAAAGACATAGAAACTAAGGTCCAAGGACAGGAAAGCGACTGGCCCAAAGTTTTGCACAGCCAGTACCCAAACCCAGGTCAGATCAGCCCTGAACATGCACACACTAGACTGTCTACAAACTGAGGACACTCCCATTCTAAGATTCCAGAACTGCTGCAGGAAAATAGGGTTGTCTTGGCAAGTGAAACAGGCTCCAGAGTACGGGAGTTGTTAGTTTTTATGGGCTGGGTAATTTAGTATGCTAATAAGTGGGAAGAATATTCTAACTATCTTGGAGAAGGGACGGGGATTTCCAAGCATTGGGGCACTGCCCACCTTGGCCTTTTATGGTCAGCCTCAGAACTGTCATGGCGTCTGGTGGCATGTCATTAACATGCTAATATATTATAATAACCATATAATAAGGCTTGAGGTCTACGACCCGGAAGTCAAGTCATCCACTATCTGGTACCGGAAGTGGAATCCTCCGCCATCTTGGGTCTAGTAGGTTCTGACTCGTTTACCTCACATCCTCAACGGCCGTATCACTCTTTTAAAGACTGTGCCTGCCCTCTTCCCTCCTGTTTCAGGAGGGCCTGGTATGGCTTGTTGTGCATTATATACAAAGTGACAATCCTACTTCCCAGCTTTGCCTATACGAAGAAGTGGCTAAAAACGTGACTAGGGAGGGAGGCAGAAGCCAGGTAGTGAGGGGACGCATAAACAAAGGTAAGTCATATTATATCATGAAGACAAAAAAACCCAAGGAAAGTCTTAAGCAGGAGCGTTTCTTGACCAAACTGGCTAGAAAAATCACCACGGCATTTCTACAGAGAATGGACATCACCAACGGACCAAAGGCAGAGCCACTGAGGTTAGGCGCCAGGGCAGTAATCCAGGCAAGAGGAGACAGGCGAAGTGCAGAGCCACATAGACCTGAGGGCTGCATCCAGGGGCTGCGGGAGACACCAGCTTTGCGGCACTAACTCCATCTCCAGTTCTGAACCTGAGAACACCAGTTCTAAGCCCCACAGCAACACCTTCAGAAGAGAATTTCCCATCCAGGCCCTTGAAACAAATCTTTCTGTGGGCCCAGCAAAGATGAAAAGGAATGCCTAAATCCTTTAGCAAACTCCTACACGTCACCTCTCCTGACATTTTTCTCATTATAAGAGTCTCTTCGGGGAATGTCTGGGCAGCCAGAGGCCCATCAGACCCAGGTAAGAAACAATTAAGACTAATTAACCCAGCCTGAGCAGCAACAACCATCATTCAGCAGTTTCCAATAAACCAGAACTGGTCAGCGGCTGCAGCCTCACTTGCTTTAAATAGTAGGATCTGGGTCCTGAAAAATCCGGAGAAGTGCTCTCCGGCAGTGCTTCTAAGAGTGTGGGCCCCAGACAAGCAGCATCTCCTTGTTAGACCTTTTTAAAAATTCAGACTCTCAGGTCCAACCCCAGACCCTTAGAATCCAAATCTGCATTCAGTAAGAGGCTCTGGTGACTTGTGCCTGTGGGTCGGAAGGCCCTGACTACAGGGCTGCAACCAGGGAGCCCTGTACTTGATCTCAGAGGGGCCCAGGGAAAGAGGGAGTTTCCTCTCACCCCAGCAGCACCCCCATCAATGGAAGTCCGGTGAAGCGGTAGCTCTCAGTATTGGTCTTGGCATGATCCCCAGAACATGTGGAGTGTAGACTCCACTAACAGTGTGTACAAGGTGCCTGGCTACCCTCACAGGAGCCCTAGGAAACTTACGCAGATTCTGCAACTGGCCCAGGGTCTCACAGGCAGCAGGGGCTGAGTCAGGATTTGAACCCAGAGCTGCCAGACCCTTACCCTGCACTCTTCAGCCATTTGGAGGAGGTTCTGTCCCTGCCCCTGAGCAGAGTGTCCACACTGGTGGTAGCAACAGGGCTCACATTCCAGCCCACAAACCAAACCACAGAATGCATCCAGCATCCCCTTGGAACCAGATCAAGTGCCTTGAGATGTGGGAGCATGTTTTTCCTAACACATTGGTATCTGGCAAGACCACCCTGGGCTCTCTGTCTGCTGTCAAGTTCATGCATATTGTAGTTAAGACCCTGGGCCTGCCATTCAGCCCCCAGCCACCTCTCTTCCTTATAAGCCAGGGTGAAACATTCCCAAGCCCCACCTCCAACCCGTGATAGTGATCAAAAGACCCCTCTGGGCAAATAGGAACACCAGGTACCACCCTCCCCACGCCCCCATCCTACCTTTTTACCATCTCCAAACCTCTCAGGTTAAACGGACTCAAATTGAGGTCTAATTCCAAAACCTGTGTTCTTTTCATGACCCTGTGTAGTCTTACATAACCCATGAAGAAAAAAGAAAGTAAACTAAATCCAATCTAATTCCAGAATTTAATCATGGCTTGCAAACCTAAAAACCCCTTAGGGTACTCAAATGCTTTCCTACTCAAATTGAGGCTCAGAGGCCAGCAGCACCAGCGGCACCTGGAAGCTTGTTAGACAATGCCGAGTCTCAGGCCCCACCCCAGGCCCACTGAAGCCAGATCTGCATCTGAACAAATACCCCCTGTGATTTGCATGCACATTAATATAAGTGCTGGCTTAATGTCCTACATGGTGTGTTGCACAGGTGGATTCCATGTGCCCACAGCAAGCAGGAGGCCCCAGGCATCCAAAACCTTCTTTATAAATATGAAAATATTAGACTGAGTACCAGATTAGCTGGTAGAGATGCTGGGAAAGATTGAAGGCAAAAGGAGAAGAGGGCAGCCGAGGATGAGATGGTTGGATAGCATCACCGACTCAATGGACATGAACTTGGGCCAACTCCGGGAGATAGTGAGGGACAGGGAAGCCTGGCATGCCGCAGTCCATGAGGTCACAAAGAATCAGACACGACTTAGGGACTGAACAACACCATCATCAGATTAGCAGATTTTCTGTGAAGTATGTCCTTGATTATCCAGAACTCAGCAGTTTCATTTTTCACTTCAAACACAACAAAAGCTTGTAGCTATTTATCAGTAAAACACTTGCTAAATGAAGAGTGGCCTCCAACTTCCTATTTATATTTCTACTTTATATTATGAATCAAAAACAAATGACACTGTTCCATGAGCCATCGCTAAAATAAGGAGCCTCTGTCATGATTAAATTAGGACAAGGATTCATTTCTGTAGAATTTTTAAAATATCATCTCTAAAGAGTTTTTACAACTTAATTAGTTTTTTTGTTGACGAATCTGGGAGTTCTCTGTGCATCTGACAAGCAAATGAGAAGGGTGGAGAAATGAAGGCATTTGAGAAAGAACTATGGATGCAAAACTTCTGGAAAGGCTTTTGTTCCAGTAGAACCAGTGTGAAACTGAAGTTTTTTAGAGAAATCACCTGCCAGAGTCACCTAGGGGGGGTGGCACGTCCCTGAGGGCTCCCAGAAAAGACCTTGGCTCCAGGCCTTGACTGTATCCACCGAGCCCTGCGGAGAGCTTGGCATACACAGTAGGTGCTCAAATACAAATATTTGTTTTTGTTGAACCAAACGTTGACAGATGTATTTACCCTAAAGAAAAAAAAAAATCACAGGAAGTCTGGGATCAGGCCAAGTATCACTGGTGTGCCCAGGAGCATGGTAGATGCCAGGAGAGCTTGATGGAGGGGGAGCTGACTTGAAAGAACAGTAAGAGCTCATCCTGGTCTCAGGAGCTATGGGCACCTGCTGGGGCTGAACTCCAAGGGAGCTTGTCAGACATGCAGAGTCCCCGGCCTAACCCCAGACCTACTGAGTCAGAATCTGCATCCAACAACATCCAGAAACCTTGCTCTCGAGGTATCAAAATCAACCTGGGAAGCACCACTCTAGGTATGGCCATAAAATATGGAGACTGAACTAGAACAGAAACAAGGCACCCCCCTGAGTGAGGACACACCTGGTAGTCACCAGAGCCATCCATATACATTCAGCTCACTCCTTCTCTCCTTCTGGGCAGATGGCAGGACTACATCACCCCACCCACTTGAAGTTAGGTGTGGCTGGGCTTTCATCAATAACATCTGAGCACCAGCGCCACATGTCACTTCTGAGAAGAAGCTTTAAGAACCAGGTGCTGTTGGTCACCCAGCAAGATTCCAGACTGTGCTTGCTCCCTCATCCTGGGTCCTTCCTGGAGGGTGTCGCTGCCACCAACTGACTTGCTATAGACTGGCAGTGTGAGAAGAGGCAAACCTATATTGTTTTTAAGCACTGAGATTTGGGGACTGTTTGTTATGGCAGCATTCCCTAACCCATCCTGACTGACACAGCACCTAAGCCCCCAATGCTGCCATCGTCATAACATCTGTTTCTCCCCGTTGAGAACAGCTCAAACACATCATGACTTGAGGACCTCTTTTTAAACCCTGAACAGCATTACTTAACTCAATTACCTTCTACACTCTTCAGATTTCACTCCATCATCTTATTTTCTCCTTGCCCCAGATTTCCCCATGTATTTAGGCTTCTATCTTACTGTACCGTATGCTTTTTGGTAAGCTGCTTTACATCCTTTTTTCAACAAGGTGACAGACAGACAGTCACACATACAGACACACCAGACTTGGCTCCAAATAAAATCTGGCTGTTTCCAAAAAAATCAAATGCACCCCTCGAAAGACAAAGATTTGCTGTTACTAAGGATATCTAAAAGAACATGGCCTTGGGCCAGGCAAGTACTCCTTCAGCTGGGTCTCTGCACAAAAGGATATGTCAGAGAATGCAAGGGACACAGTCTGCTTTTAAAAAGCAATTCATTCTTGGAAACACCAGCTCATTTTGCCTTGTCATCAGGTGAAATCTGAACCACGCTAACTCCATTAAAAACACTTAGCATCACCGACAAAAATGTTTTATTTTTCAAATTCAGCTGAACACCTTTTGCACGGGTGGCCTTGTGTGAAGCACAGGTGAACCTTGTTTTAACCAGTCCTCCAGGTGGGCAGGTCGGGTGTGGCCAGTTGAGCTATAACAGAAACAGGCTGCAACGGGTATTCTGAGGCTTATGGCTTGATTCTTCCTGAGTCCAAATTTCTACATGTGGAATTGCTGGGGCAGAGGGCACATACATTGTTACGGTTTTAAGGTATATTCCCAAATTACACTCCGGGAAGCATATGACAATCTTCCTACATTCTTGCCAAGACTCATTCTGTTTTTATGTTGATGCTTTTCATTAAAGCTACCTTTTCCAAAAAAATTACAATTCTTTGATTACTAATGAGACTGAATATGCTGATGACTTTGCATATCTTTTATTATGAAGTGTCTATCCAAGTTCCCTGCCTATTCGCATACTGATGTGTTCCTGTTTCTGCTTTTTGGAAAAAAAAATTATAAAAGTACTTCCTGCATTAAGGACATTAACTTTTCCCCAATTTTTATTTGCCTTTTAGCTCATTTTTGAAGGAAGAGGTCTCTGGTGACAGAGCAGATGATTCACGGATGAGGAAAATACTGTAGAATACATCACAACTGGCCTGCAGAGGTAAGGCCCCTCACCCTCCCCAATCAATCCACTGGCAAATTCTTCTGGCTCAACCTGCAAGACATATTCCAAATCCATCCCCTTCTCTCTCAAAACCTCCACTCCCACCAACCTGCTCCCAGCTTTCCAACTCATCTGCTTGCTCTTGTTCCTGCCCTTTAAAAGCCATCCTCCACACTACAGCCCAGGTGAGCTTTCCAAAACAAATCAGAGCATGCTAACCTGTCAATCAAACCGAAAGCTACCAACCACTGAAAAAGAAAGGATAATTAGGGAATGTGATAGAGGTGCTAAATGTTGCTATCATGTTACAGTATCTACAGGTATCAGATGAACAGGCTGAATACCTTAATTTTACACAAGATGACAGGTCCAATATATTCAATGAAAAGAAACCATCTGTAGCTTGAAATCAGCCATGGCAGGAGTATTTACATCCCAGAAATTGGCAGATGCTACAAATCAGAACTTCCCACACTCCATCCCCCAAAGTTGATCAATAAACATTTACCAGCACATGACTGGAGGTAGAAGCTTCAGAGAGTGCCAGAGAATGATACTCCAATTTTGCCCACCCAAAAACTGCTGAGAAGGAGGAGAGGGGGCTCCAGATAGAGGGACCCCTCAGACAGGAGATTGTCTCTGGCAAAAAGAGTAGGGATGGACAAACAGAGAGCCACACAGAAAAGCACGGGTCAGCAGAGGCCCAAAGGACATGGAGGAACCGCTGGGCCCTTGGAATGACGCTGTTTGCAGTTAAGTTCCCCAGAACATAAATGCAAACCTGGGGGAAGGCAAGAAACCTCAAATACTTGACAGTACCTTTCTTTCACTGTGCAGAATAGGTACTCAAAATATAAATTCATAGAGAAAAATCAAGTTACATATACTGTCGGGGGAAGTAAAGTAACTATCCAACTTACCTGCCTCCCTTTCTGCCACATCCCAAGCTTGTCCTTGCTCTCTAACCATTCTGGAATATTCTGGTTCTCTCATATCTATCAAACATACTCCCCTCTTTAAGGTTATCTGCATCTGTAGAACAAACACTCACGCCCCAGATCCTCATGTGGCTGGCTCACTCAGCTCTCTGCTCAGATATCCCCTCCTTGCAGAAGCTTTCTCTGACAGTTTCTGGAACCCCCCCCTTCCTGTATCGTGCACCCCTAACTTATCACAGTACCCTGCTTTATTGGCCCCATACTACTTTATATGTATATATATATTTTGCTAGTTTACCATCTCCCCAACTAAAAGGTAAGTTTCTTTTCTATGCCTTTTATTGCTTCACCTACAGTAGCATTCACAGCCTATTGTTAGGCACTCAATTAGGGATTGTTGAATGAATGTCAACTTCTGAACAGGGATTGGCAAAGCACACACAGCCCATGATCTAAGGAAGGGCCTACCCATCTTTTTTTCTGGCTGTGTAGGTCTTAGTTATAGCACAGGGAATCTTCATTGCAGTGCACAGACTCTCTAGCTGTGGCTTGAGGGCTCAGTAGCTGCAGCATGAGGGCTTAGTTGCTCCTTAGCATGTGGGATCTTAGTTCTTCAATCAGGGGAACCACCTAGGTGGTCTAGGGGAACCACTAGACCACCAGGGAAGTCCCTGGCCTGCTGCTGCTGCTAAGTCGCTTCAGTCGTGTCCGACTCTGTGCGACCCCAGAGACGGCAGCCCACCAGGCTCCGCCGTCCTCAGGATTCTCCAGGCAAGAATACTGGAGTGGGTTGCCATTTCCTTCTCCAGTGCATGAAAGGGAAAAGTGAAAGTGAAGTCGCTCAGTCATGTCCGACTCTTAGCGACCCCATGGGCTGTAGCCTACCAGGCTCCTCCGTCCATGGGATTTTCCAGGCAAGAGTACTGGAGTGGGGTGCCATTGCTTTCTCCAAGTCCCTGGCCTATCCATCTTTAAATAGTTGAAAATGAAGCAAAAGAAGAAAAATACTGCATGGCACAAATTCAAATCCCAGCGTCCATAAATAAAGTTTTATCGGCACACAGCCACACCCGCTGGTTCAGGGCTCCTCTCAAGCTGCTTCATGCTCCACAGGCAGGGCTGAGTGGCTGTGACAGGGACCATATGGGTGCTCTCACAGCTTCTCACTGTCTCCGGTGCACTGCACATCACAGCGCTGCAGCTATAACTTGAGGGTGCCGCTTGGCCCACAAAGCCGAAAATGTTTCCTGGCCCTTTTCAGAAAAAGTCTGCCAACACAAGTGAAGAAGGAGAAGGCTCTGAGGAACATTTCTAAGGGAGAACAGACCAGGCTTGCACTCAACCCAACAGGAGAGAAAAGGTAAGAGGGGGTAGAGTCAGGTGACACTGGAGAGATGACAGTGACATGCATATGGGTTCAGAGGGTGGGGGGAGAAGGCACTTAAAGGAGGAGAGAAATTAAAAGTGTAGTTTGGACACGTGACATGTGAGTCCCTGGGGACTGAGTCTGGCTACCAACTCAAGAAATGAGGGGAATGCAGTGAACCGGGAAGTTAACCTAACAAAATCGATCTTTATCAGATGGGAGACAGGAGAGACACTAAATACGAAGGCAGGAGGTGGGTGAGTCCTCTGAGGAATCCACGCAAACCTGGCACCACATATCTGTCATAGCTGAACCTCCACAGTGTCACCCATGCTCTGATGCTCCAAGGGACAAGCCAAACCGACCAGCTGGCTACCATTTCTACTTTTCTCCATGGGAATAAGCACCACCCAGGCACTTCCCTGGTGGTCCAGTGGTTAAGACACCACGCTTTCAATGCAGGGGCCATGGGTTCGATCCCTGGTTGGGGAACTAAGATCCCATATACAGTTCAACCAAAAACAGGTGGGGGCAGGGAACACTATCCAGGAGCTTTGCCATTGCAGGCAGAGCAAAATCTACTTATTTTGCAACTAAGTGCTGGGGACCCATGCTGACATTCTGTTAGAAAGCTTGTCATGGGGCTGCTGGGAGTAATAAGTGGGCAAGCTGGGAGAACCCCAACCTCTGGGTAAAAATCCTAACACCTAACTTATATCCAAGCCTTCCTGGTTTACCAAACCTTTTCTTTCACTAGCCAGGTAGGGCCCAGCATCCGTGCTCGCAGACAAGGTCAACCAGGCTGTGAGATAAAAGCTGGGCTTTTTCAGGCTGGGAAGAGTACAACCAGGTCAGCATCTCATTCATGTTTCTAACTGGTAATAGACTGCAGGGATTCACGTGGTGGTTAACAGATGTCAGGGATTCCTGCCGACTTGTTGCTAAGGGGACTTTTGTGAAGATGCCCCGAATCCAAAGAATCCACAAACCCTGCCCACTGCTTTGAAGTCCTGAGGGGGTGGCCACTTGACCAGACCCGCACAGAGCAGTGAAGGGTGGGGCCGCTGCTCAGGATCAGAGGCAGATGGAGGGTGGGCCGTAGGTAGAGTTTCACACAGCGGGAGCCACAAACGCTGGCCACAGCCCCCAAATCAAAGGGCAGGATGACTTTGTGAAGATGGCAGAAAGCACCTTAATCTTTTCAGTCACAATTACATGCTCCGCGAACCACCAGCCCTAATTATTCCTTTTGTGGACAAAGCTCATGACTGCCTTGAAAAATACAGGCATGAGGAACAAGGTCACACCCATTTTAGGTAATCTCCATGTTACAAAAGAAAGGCCCTGTATTAAAACCAATCTGTGTAACATATCGAGCATCTACTAGATGTCAGGCAGTTTGGATGCATGATGTCCATTAACAACCAGCACCAAATAGCCCCAACTTGAAAAAGTTGGTTTGTCAGTGCCTCAGGGGACAGACCCAGGCTTCAGGCACAGAAAAATCTGGTTTCAAATTCTGCGGCATCATTAATCACCATTACAAAGCAATCCCTGGCACCTTTAAAAACAAAAAAACCAAAACATAAAATGATGAAGATGGAGAATTTCCTAGCAGAATGACCAAGTCTGTTCATTTTACCTCCCCAAAGCGCTCTCATCCATATGGCCTGGTACAGCCTCCCCTCTAACGGATCATCTGTCCCAGGTATTCTCCCGAGCCTTGTGAGGTAGCCAGTCTGCAAAATGGCCCTCAATGAACCTTGCTTCAGTGTATCACACTTGTAACCACACCTGTATAAGCCTCCCTCCCACAATGAATCAGGGACTGGCCCTGAGACTCACTTTGCCTTTGGAACCTGGCAGAAACGATGTGCCAGGTCTGAACCTGAGCCTTAAGAAGGCCTGGCAGTTTGCACTTTTGCGGTCTTGGAAGTATGTTAAAACTCCAGCTTCTCTGCTGCAGAGAAAGGCCATGCAGAAAGGCAGCAGCAGATGAGACACCACATGAGAAGCCACATGAAAGGCACCAGATGCGTGAATGAATACGCCCTTCTGGAGGTTCCAGCCCAGCAGAGCCTCCAGGACCCCAACTCGGGCCACCATCTGACTGCAAATGCATGAGAGATGCCAAGAGAGACCAGCAGAAGAACCACCCAGCTGAGCCCCGTCAATCCACAGAAACATGTGCCATAGTAACAAAGTTGTTTTGTGACACTAAGTTTTGAGGGGGCTTATTTCATAGCAATGGATAAAATATCCCTCGTGATCCACAGCACAGCCCACTTCCCCAGCCCAGCATCTCTCTCCCCCTGCGACATTCTGTAAATTTCTGCAACACAATCACCTGAACCCAAAATGGGAGAACAGGACTTGGAGAGAAGGAGGTGCAAGGATGACCCTCTGCAGCCAACTAGTTTGGCCAGCAAAGTCTCATATTCTGTTACTATCTCTGAAGTCCAGGCCTTGCAGCCAGATTATGGATGCTGAAAACAGCATCTCGCTCAAGGAAAGCTCTGTTGTGTGTGTATTCCAATCTTATTACCATCCCCCCAACCCCTAGGATTAATCCCCAAAACCTCTAGAGGTTTCTGCAGATGCCTTACAGTACCTTCCAGATCCTTAATTCTCTCCATTTGAGGTAAGAGCATCACCTCAGCTCCTCCTCAACCGTGTTTCTCTAAGCTCCTCGACCTCTTTGTGGTGGATCAGACCCTCAAAATACATGTTTCTGCCTGCTTTTATCTAAGGGCCTTGATAATTTCTAGGCAGCTGCGGGTCTTATCTGTTAGGCTTCCTCCCTTTTCTGGGAAAATTAGCTCCCTCCTCCTATCACCCTCTGGAAGGCTGCTCCATCCACTGAAGAGCAGGATCCCTATGACCAGTCCCTGCCTACCGGGCCCCCCATCTCTGCTTGGTGGAGGTTTTTCTGGAAGCCACCCTTTGGAAGCCAAGTATGTGCAGCCCATCCCCTCATTTCCTTGCGGTCTTGACCAAAAAGATTTCCCCAGGAACCAGGACCTCTGTCAAACTGGCTTCTGCCCAGGGGCTCGCTGGCCACCAGGGCGGGTCTTTTGACCTCCCTGTCAGCTCTCAACTCCTCTCAACGGGGTATGCTTCCCCTTTTTTTTTCACATGAACAGAGGAAATCCTTGAGGCGTGTCTATCTTGTACAGACGGCTCTTGATCTTTGGCACATTTTTGCCAAGATGGGGTTTCCTGACATCACTCTATCAGAAACAAATGGTGCACTAGGGTGGGAGCTAGGCTGTGCATCCCCCCATCTGACTCCTGCCTCAGGAGCCTAGTGTAGCCCCTTCTGTCTGTACTTATGTCCCCAACAGCTCCCCTGGCCTTCTGAATTTCATGCCCCTCTGCAAGCTCAGTGCCAGGCACCCCACTAGCAGAGGTTTACCACCTCTAGTACCTATGGGCTCCTTCTCTGGCCACCTGGCTTCAGCACCAACACCTGGCTGGCAGTCCTCCAGACCCATGATTCCCTATGCTGGCCAGTCCACCACCTGCGACCCCCTTGTGAGTTCTGCATTCCCTAGCCCAGCCTATCTTTGATGACTCAACGCATCCCAGGGGAACCTACCTGCATATCCTCCATCCCTACTAACCTCAGCCTTGAGGTCCAGCCTGCTCATGTATGAGGTTCCCAGATACAAAGACCCTCCTTGTCAAAGCTGCATCTGCTTTTCCCTGAAAAGAGTCCTAGGACTCAGGCCCACTCCTACCTCCACCTGTGGGAAACACAGCTGGCTCTGAGTGAAATCAAACATCAGGGTTTGCAGAAGAGATGCTCAAGTGGGTAGGAGCAGCTGCCCTCACTGTAGCCCCAGCATCTCTGCCTCCCCTTAGGGACGCTGTCTCTGGCAGGCTGACCTCAGGAGCTACACAGACCCTTCCCCACAAGGATCTAGACTCTTCACTTGCCTTCTGGTATAGTATGACCCAGGATATTGAGTTTAAAAGAGACAGAGGCCCAAAGGGTAATATTCAGCCAGCTGAGCTGCTAACCAACTACTCCTTGGCTGACCGCCTTCACCTATTTCATTCAGTTTGCCGGCCTACAAAAATGGGGATAGCTCCTTCTCCTTCCCAGGGCTGTTAGGGGACTTGGTGACAGCGCATGGACCATGCCTGGCGCCTAGCAGGTGCTTAACAAACGGGAGCCCCTCTCGGGGTTACTGCTCCCTCATATGGGTACTGGTCTGAAAGCCCTTTAGGAGGGAGCAGAGTCTCAATGTATATACCACAAACTGTGACCGAGACACCCACAACTGTCCCATCGGATTGTTCTGTCTGTCCCCTGGGTCTGATTCACCCTCCCTTTCCTCCCACGAAGGAAAAGCAGAGCCACTTCACTCTTGCTAACACAGTGGACTAACCCTCCAACCTCACTCCCCACCCAACACACAGCTGGCTCAGTCCAGCCAGGGACGCTCCTCACCGGACATCCAACAGCCAGATTTCCACATCAGTGTTTCCTGGAAAAGTGTGGCCACCAGAGGACTCTACCACAGGAGGCTCTTCCAGGGCTTCTGGAATAGAAACAAGGAGGCTCCAGATCTTCATAAGGAGCCATTCACTTGCTTTCTTTCACACCTGAATCTCAGGAAAGGGGCTAGGAAAGCTGAGAAACACCTGCGCCTCCCCTATGCTGCCAGGCTCTCAAATTACAGAACCAAGGTTTCCAAATAGCCTCAATGGACAGCCCATGAAAGCTCCTTCCAGCCTCAACTTTGCTCAAAGGCTTCTAAATCCACGTAGGAGGGATTTTGTTCTCTGGACCTGAAAGAAACATCACTGTATCTGTATGAGGCCAGGCTTGATTTCTGATAATGTTTCCAGAGGGTTTTTCTCAGGCAAACTCACCCATAACCATTCCACCCCTATCTGGCTTGCTTTCTGTCTTTTTTGAGTTGCACAGAGCATTTTCAGTAAAAATTGCTACTTTGTTTGTGAAGTAGGTCGGGGGTGGGGTTAAATTATTAATCAATTCAATCTCTATGATTTGGACAGTATTCTGCCAGAATATTTTCGACGACTTACAGTCTTTGCAGCAATCCTGGGGTCAGGCCGAAGGGGACGCCCTGTAAAACCACCTCCCACCCCCCACCAAAGGACTTTAGAAACTTCGGATCCCACTCAGGTTGTGACCATGAGCTCAGCGATTAGAGGACAGCGAGGCCTCCCAACTGTCACCTAGACAATAAACAGCCAGTCGACTTGGCTCAGCAGGTCCTGTGAAACCTGGGTCCGGGCCAGAACCCCAGGACAAGCCACTTTCCAGGTTCTGAACCTTGACCTGGGGAGCTGGGCCAGGGGAGGGGGCGCTGGCTGGGGGCTGCGGCACCCCTGGATCAAGCCTGCTGACGGGGCTCGGGCTGGTAGCCAGCCAGCCAGGCTCAGCTGACCAGTAAGTGGACGGCCCGGAGGCGGCCGGGGAGCTGACCCGCCGCAGCACAACTGCCCACGGGTCGGCAGGCTCGGGGCGCCGGGGCCACTGTTCACATCCCGATCGTCCGCACGTCTTCCCTAGACCGCCGGACTCCGCAGCCCTTCGGCGGCCCCGGCCACCGCCGGAACGCGCCCGCCCGCCGCTCCCGAGCTTACACTGGCAACAAGTTCTCGCTTCCTCAAGGCGGCCACGATGTGCTCGGGAGGCCCGGCACGGGGAGCGCTCGGGGGGCGAACCCCGCGCTGCCCACGCCCCGAGGGCGCCCGCCGCCTCCGCCGCCCTCAGGAGCGCGCGGCTTTGGGTCCAGCGCACAGAGACGGCCCCCCGGGGCCCCCTCCGGCAGGGGCGGCTCCGGCCTCCCGGGGGCAGGCAACAGGTACGCGAGCGCGCCGGCCTCCCAGCCCCGGCCCTCGCCCCTTACCTCCAGCAACTGCACGTAGCTCGCTGGAACCAGCCGCGGAGTCCGTCCTCCTTCTCGCCTTCCCACCAGCCGCCGTCCGGGACCTGCAGCAGCGTGATGAGCTCGCCCGCGGCGAAGCGCAGCCCCTGGCCATGCCGCTCCCCGGAAAAAGGGTACAGGGTCCGGCAGCGGGCGCCGGACATGGCCTTGGCGCCGGGGCTCACACAGCAGCCTGCATCCCTGCCGAGCCCCGCGGGCTGGGCAGCGGCTCCGCGGGGTCCCAGGCGCCCGGCGCTCCGGGCTCCCGCGCTCTGGGCGCGCGCCGTCTCGGGGGTGAGCGGGGGGTCCCCGGGCAGGCGAGGGACGTGCACCCCGCGCAGGGAAACGGAGACTCGCTGGCTTCGGAGAGCGAGCGGCGACGCCCCCGGGCCGGGCGGCTCGCAGCTCCCAGCTCGGGGCGGGGGGGCGGGGCTCAGGGGGAGGAGACCCAGGCGCCGCGGGCTCCGGAGACAACTTCCCGGGGACGCGGAACGCGGGCGGCCGCCTCTAGAGCCGGCCGCAGCCGAGGCCGCCCTGGCGCGCGGAAATGCGCAGCTCCCGGGGGAGGTGGGACCCGGAGCATCCCCCTCGCCCCGGCTCCGCGGCGAGGGAGGGGCAGCGGACGTGGAGAGGGGCTGGCGGCAGGGCGGGGGCCCTCTCGGCGCGCGGGGGCGGGGCTGGGCGGGGGCTGGGCCAGGGCGGCCACGCCCGCTGAGGGCCGGGCGCTCCCCTCGCATTGCAGGCGGGTTACTGGGGAGGGGTCTCCCGGCTCGCACCCCAACCCCGGAAAGCCGCGGGGTTAGAAACACCCTTCTCTGAGCGGCCTGTTGGCCGGTGGTGGGCGTGCGCCTCCTCCGAGGTGCCGGTGAGGGAATGTGTTTGTGGCCGTCGCTGTCAGGGTTGAACCTGGGGTTGAACTTGACTCACCGGAAACTGGACAAGGGGTGAGAGGCAGATTTGAAGCCCGACGCCAGAGCCAGGTGGCAGCGGGTGGGACCGAGTAAGGCGGCGACGGAGTCAAAACCCGATTAAGTAGAATTGGAAGCAGGTCATTACCGATAAAGGGAGAAGAGGGGGAACAGCCCCCATCGCTTTACATGCAAAAGCGAGGCTGGCCCAGGGTACCACCTCTCCTGAAACCGAGATGCGCCAAGCCGAGAAGTCTACACTCGTTTACTCAGTCAACAGACATTAGCGGGAGACTACTACGATCCACGCAATGTGCCATGGACCTACAAAATTCGTTTGGACAAGCTCCTGCTCTGCTGGGACCAGTGGACCTGGGTGCTGAAGGAAGCTGACCTTTGTTTGAACTGAGCGGTATAGAAGTAAAAGAAAGCTGTTAGCCTACTCTATAGGGAAATTAAATTCCATTTCCTAAACTGTGAATAGCTGAACCCCTTGATCTCTATGTATACTTCTAATTACCCACCCTTGCATCCTACTCAGTAACCTTTTATACTGAGTACCGACAGTCTCAGCCTGTGCATTTCAGGCCCTCTACACAACACCTCCCCCAGCCTCATCACTCACTATGCTTACCTGTGTGCTGAGTCGCTCAGTCGTGTCCAACTCTGTGCGACCCCATCTCACCCGCCAAGCTCCTCTGTCCATGGGGATTCTCCAAGCAAGAATACTGGAGTGGGTTGCCATGCCCTCCTCCAGGGGATCTACCCAACCCAGGGATCGAACCCAGGTCTCCCTGGGTGGATCGTCTGAGCCACCAGGGAAACTCATGCTTGCCTAGATACCCTTTACAAAACCTGTCCAGCTGGGCTGTAAGAACCTTGAGGTCTCACACATTTTTCTAGTGGGTATCCGTGGTTCTCATTAGAATCACCTGCTGCTGCTGCTAAATCACTTCAGTAGTGTCTGACTCTGTGCGACCCCATAGACGGCAGCCCACCAGGCTCCTCCGTCCCTGGGATTCTCCAGGCGAGAATACTGGAGTGGGTTACCATTTCCTTCTCCGATGCGAGAAAGTGAAAAGTGAAAGTGAAGTCGCTGAGTGGTGTTGGACTCTTCGCGACCCCTTTGGACTGTAGCCTACCAGGCTCCTCCATCCATGGGATTTTCCAGGTAAGAGTACTGGAGTGGGTTGCCATAGAATCACCTAAGCAACTTTTAAATGTTCGGGTCCAGGCCCACCCTAGCTGCGAAAATCACTGTAGAGCCAAATTCTGCATTAAAGCTATCTCCCTGGAAGAACAGCCTCAGCCTGGCCTCTGGCCAGGGGCAAGTTGACAAATGCAGATAGTTTACAATATTCCATTGATTGCAAATTTACCATCCCTTGCATGTCTACAATCGTGGGGAAACAAACTCTTGACTATGGTTACCACTAAGAAAAGTCCCTTGAAGCAGAGCTGCAAAATTTGGTACAGAAAACAGTCACTAAAAGAAATTGACCTAATCAAGTCATAAAAGGGACTAAAATGTGTTGTATCAGGGGCATATGTGCAGACTGACCTCAGGTTTCATATCTGATGATATGTTATTGTTCAGTCACTCAGTCTGTGTCTGACTCTCTATGACCCCTTGGACTGCAGCACGCCTCCGTACCTTCCTGCCCTTCACAATCTCCCGGAGTTTGCTCAAGCTCATGTCCGTTGAGTTGATGGTACCGTCCAACTATATCATCCTCTGTCGCCCCCTTCTCCTGCCTTCAATCTTTCCCAGCATCAGTGTCTTTTCCAGTGAGTCAGCTCTTCGCATCAGGTGGCCAAAGTATTGGAGCTTCAACTTCAACATCAGTCCTTCCAATGAATATTCAGGGTTGATTTCCTTTAGGATTGACTGGTTTGATCTCCTTGCTGTCTAAGAGACTTGTGACCTCAAGAGTCTTCTCCAGCACCACAGTTCAAAAGCATCAATTCTTCAGCATTCAGCCTTCTTTATGGTCCAACTCGCACATCCATACATGACTACTGAAAAAAACGTAGCAGTTAAACAGTATGAAAAGGCAAAAAGATATGACATCTTATGATATAACCCAGATCAAGTTAGGACAACTGGTCCAGAGCCTTCCTGCAACACAGAATCCTGTGGGATACCTAAGAATAAGCTGTTATCCAGTTTGGACTTGAGAAATCTCAGCCTACACAGCATCCTATACACTCCAGTTCCAAATGACCTGCCCCAAACAGTTCTGCAGCACCAAGATTGGCAATGACTGTCAATTTCTTCCGTTCTTTCATTTCATTCCTGTAATTGTATGAGCTACTATGGCTACTGCCCCCAGTTTACAAGTAGAAAAACTGGGCTCAGAGGGTGTAACTTGCCCACCCTCATGTGGCCAGTCAACAGCAGAGGTCAGATCTGATTTATTGTACATGAAGCACTGCTTCCTCGGGTCCACTCTGTTAGAATCAGGAAACATGTGCATCCTATGGCTCATCCACAAATGGCATTTTAATAAAGGACTCTCTGGTGATACCCAGTGTCACTCTTGATGGAAGTAAGACTGGACTAGCAGTGAGTACAACTCCTATCCCTGATCTCAGATAAATCTCCAAACACCTCTGGATCTACTTCCCCATCTACATTTGGAGACTGAGTCCTATAACTGTACTACAGGATTTGAGGTGGTTAAATATGTAGGATTTGGACTCCCTATATCCAAACTCCAGTTTTGGTGTTTTCTAGCTGTGTACCCTTGGGCAATGTACTTAACCTCTCTGAGTCTCATTTTCCTTATCATTAGAAGATGATAGTAGTATTTCTTTCATAGAGTTATTAAGAGGATTAAATGGGTAAAAATGTAAACTGTTTAGGGCAACACCTGGCACATTCAGTTCAGTTCAGTCGCTCAGTTGTGTCTGACTCTGCGACCCACTCTTTGCGACAGCACGCCAGGCCTCCCTGTCCATCACCAACTCCCGGAGATTACTCAAATTCATGTCCACTGAGTCGGTGATGCCATCCAACCATCTCATCCTCTGTCGTCCCCTTCTCCTTCTGCCCTCAATCTTTCCCAGCATTGGGGTCTTTTCAAATGAGTCAGCTCTTTACATCGGGTGGCCAAAGTATTGGAGTTTCAGCTTCAACATCAGTCCTTCCAATGAACTCCCATGACTGATCTCCTTTAGGATGGACTGGTTGGATCTCCTTGCAATCCAAGGGACTCTCAAGAGTCTTCTCCAACATCACAGTTCAAAAGCATCAATTCTTTGGTGCTCAGCTTTCTTTGTAGTCCAACTCTCACATCCATACATGACCACTGGAAAAACCATAGCCTTGACTAGACGGACCTTTGTTGACGAAGTGATGTCTCTGCTTTTTAATATGCTGTCTAGGTTGGTCATAACTTTCCTTCCAAGGAATCTTTTAATTTCATGGCTGCAGTCACCATCTGCAGTGATTTTGGAGCCCAGAAAAATAAAGTCAGCCACTGTTTCCACTGTTTCCCCATCTATTTGCCGTGAAGTGATGGGACTGGAAGCCATGATCTTAGTTTTCTGAATGCTGAGCTTTAAGCCAACTTTTTCACTCTCCTCTTTCACTTTCATCAGGAGGCTCTTTAGTTCTTCTTCCCTTTCTGCCATAAGGGTTGTGTCATCTGCATATCTGAGGTTATTGATATTTCTCCCTGGCACATTAATTACTCAAATATTAGCAGTCATTATTATTGATCTAGCTCAATGGTCCTTATTATTTATTATCCAACACTTCTTTTTGAACTAAGATTTCCAGGGCAATGATAGAACTGGAAATCCTTACATCTTTGGGAAAGCAACAATTTTAAAGAAACACACTCTGGGTTTCTGTTTTCTCATAAGATCTCAAAGGACAGACAAGTTTATCTATTTTCATTCTTTCTTTCCTCTCTCCATTCCCACCACACCCCACATCTTCTAGTATTATCTTGAATTTGTATTTAAATCTCTAATTATTTAACTTCTTTGATAAGTAAGTCTTATTTTACTGATTAGTTGCTTAATAACTCGGGAGGGATAACATGTTTGTTTTAAATTTCTATCTATCTTTCCTAAAGCCTAACATTGCAAAAACTAAGCATCCAGTATTTCCTGAATTCATTTTGCACAGATTGTTGGGACCTCTGTTGAGATTCAGATTTTCCATACTGCCAAGTTACTCTATAAACAAACACATGTGTTAGAACATCTGGATTAACCTGTAAACTCCTAAGAGCAGGCTCTGCTCTGTCTTTTGTAGCCTTTCTCTCAAAACTATGCACTTGATAGCTGTGTGCTAGCAGGTATTTCTTTTCTACTTGAGACAGCCTCATATGCCTTTCCATCATCAGCCTATGGATGGCAGAGAAATATGAGTTTCAGTTTCTTAAAAAATTAGACATAAATTTGCCATAGGACCCAATAGTACTCCTAGGTAAAAGAAATGAAGACAAACAGCCACACGAAACTTGCAGTGAATATCTGCAGCAGCACTATTTCCAAGAGCCAAAAGGTGGAAATAAGCCAAATGCCCATTGTCAGTTGATGAATAGGTAGAGAAGATGTGGTACATCTTGAGGCTCTCGGGTAGCTCAGTGGTTAAAAAACAAAAAAATTCTGCCACTGCAGGAGAGGCAGATTTGATCCCTGGGTCGGGAAGATCTCCTGGAGACGGAAATGTCAACCCACTCCAGTATTCTTGCCTGGGAAATTCCATGGACAGAGGAGCCAGGCATGCTACAGTCCGTGGGATCACAAAGAGTCAGACACAACTTAGCAACTAAACAGTAGCAATCATCAACTGATGAACAGATAGAGGTGATGTGGTACACCCATGCAATGGATTACTCATTCACCCACAAAAAGGAACAGAGTACTGATACATGCTGCAAAACGGATGCACCTCAAAGATATCCATTGTGCTAAGTGAAAGAAGCCAGTGTTGTATGATTGCATTCATATAAAATATCCAAAAAGGGCAAATCTATAGAGACAGTATATATATTAGCAGTTGCCTGAAGCTGGCAGTCGGAATAGGGGGTAAACAAAGAGGCAGGAGGTTTCTTTTGGGGGTGATGACAACATTCTGAAATTGAGTTGTGGCAACTGGCTCTGCACAATTCCAGAAATCATTGAATTGTACACTTAAAACAAGTAAATGTTTTGGTATGTAAACTACATTTCAGGAAAGCTGCTAACATAAGCCAAAAAACACACAAAAATGTATAAAGGCCTCATTCATTCAACAAGGATGCTCTTCCCCACCCATGTGCTGGTTCATTCAGCACCAACCTGAAAAGCTATTAAGCCCATGCTATAAAACGGACACTGTGTTGGGCCTGAAATAGAGAAGTGTGGAGTATATATGAAGCATTCCTATTGATCGAGATGAAAAAGACAGATGACACAGTAGAAAAAAGGGCAAAAGATTTGAACAGACATTTCGTAAAAGAAGATATCCAAATAACCAATAACATTAAAAGGTGTTCAACCTCATCAATCGTCAGAACAGCAAATCAAATCAAAGGGAGGGGGACTTCCCTAGTGGTCCAGCGATTAAGCATCCACCTTGCAATGCAGGGGACTCAGGTTTGATCCCTGGTCAGGGAACTAGGACCCCACATGCTATGGAGCAACTAAAAGCCCATGTGCCACAACTAGAGAGCTCATGCATCACAGCAAAAGACTCCACATGCCATAACTAAGACCCAAAACAGCCAAATACTTTTATTTTAATCATAAAGAGGTAGCAATATATACTCATCAGGTGGCAAATATAAAAGCAAAATAGAAAATACCAGATATTGATATTTTGAGGTGCTGGAGTGCTCGTGCACAGCTGAGAGGAACCCATTGAAAAACATGATATTTAGCAAAGCTGCCTGGAGCATCCTGTGTGGCTCATCCTGTGTCTAGGTATACAGCTGCCTGAGATGTGTTCATAAATTCAAGGAAAGATATATGCAGTGTACACAGCAGCACTATTCATAATTGTTGGTGGTTTAGTCGCTAAGTTGTGTCTGACTCTTGCGACGCCACCAGGCCCTTCTGTCCATGGGATTTTCCAGGCAAGAATACTGGAGTGTTCCTTCTCCAGGGGATCTTCCCCATCCAGGGATCAAACCCAGGTCTCCTGCACTGCAAGCAGATTCTTTACCAACTGAGCTACCAGGGAAGCTATTACTATTCATAATAGCCCCACACTATTATGAGTTCATCTACCGAACGGATAAAATGATGACATATTTATACAATGGAAAATTTTACACTTTAAGAATGAACATCCCTTCCCCTAAAAAAGAATGAACATCCCATGGATGTACTTTTGGGCAAATAAACAAGCAAACAAAATAACAGCAAAACAACAACAAAGCAATAAAGAGTACATATATAGCATGATTCTGTTTTATGAAATTCCTAGAAGTGAGGAGAATCATTATTTGAGGAAAGGGTATTGAGAGCAGGGGGCCTAGGATCTGGGATCCTGGTAATAATCTACTTTTTGATCTGGGTGCAAGTTACACAGGGCTATTCTCCAGGCTGTATACGTCCTTGTACACTTTTCTTTATAAATGTTATGCTTCCATGTAGTGTACTAAAGAAAATAATATAGTCCCTGACCTCAAAGAATATATGATATCTTGATTCTAGAGTGATGTTCTCCAACCTTGGCTGTGCACCTATATCAGTAAAACTCCCCAATATGTATTTTTTTCTATTATTTATAAGTTAGATACATGAACCACTACGCTAATAAGTATCTTACAATACACAAGATTAAAATTTTAAAAGGGTTATATTAGAATATGTATTATACTTAACTAGAGGTTCTAACACTGTCTTCCTGCGTTGTCTCTTGGATATTTTGTGGATTTCTGGGAAATCAGTTATCTTGAGAGTCAGCTTTAAGAAGACAGTGGGAAGGAAAAAGAAGTTAGTATACTGAAAATAAGCGTGGACTTTGGGTCCAGTTCTCCTGGAGTCTGGGGAAAGCCTGGCATTTGGGCCTCCAAGGAAGAGATAGCATTCAGAGCTCCATCCACCCTCTCCCCTCTTCTCCCATCTAGAGTCTGAGCTAGAGGTGCAGCCAAAGATCCTGAAGCTTCAGTGTGTATGAGAATCATGGAGGTGCTTCCCTGGTGATCCAGTAGTTAAGACTCCGCCTGCCGATGCAGGGGTCACGGGTTTGATCCCTGGTCTGGGAAGATCCCAGATACCTTGGAGCAGCTAAGCATGTGCACCACAATTACTGAGCCCATGTTCCAGAGCCCACGAGCTGCAACTACTGAGCCTAAGCACCTAGAGCCTTTGCTCCTCAACAAGAGAAGCCACCGCTATGAGAAGCCCTCACATCACCAGGAAGAGTAGCTCCTCTCACCGCAACTAGAAGAAACCTGTGCAGCAACAAAGACCCAGCACAGCCATTAAAAAAAAAATAAAATGATACCTATTCCTGGAGATTTAGATTTAGTGGGTCTACAATAGGGCCCAGGAAACTGTGTTTTGAATAAAACCTCCGGATTATTCTACTGGAGTCCTTGCGCCATACTTTGAGAAACACCACCCTCAACACTAAGATTGCCAGACATTTTCAGGTAATCTTTGTACCATCACAGAATGTTGTTAAGTTATAAGTAGGAAGGGTTTTAATTTGCATCCTATTTGGCCAGGCCACCACCGCTTAAAAAGATGTTATTGAGGGAAGCAGAAGAGCCAGAGGCAGGCAGAAAGTGAGAGACAGAGATGGAATAGATAAATATGGAGAGGAAACCATCGTGGGGAGTAAGAGAGACAGAGACTATAGAAGAGAGTGGGGAAGGGATAAAGTGAAAAGGGAAGGAGATGAGAGACCAGGGTGGGAGGAGGGAAGAGAAAAGACAGCCCTTCTTTCTCCCACCACATTCACCCTCCCAGCCACCCACCAGGCTCTGAAGCCAGAGCAGAATCCGGCCAGATCCTCCCTTCCCCAGTGAAATTCATTTGCAAAAGAAGCAAGAAGAGAAGAGAAAGAGGAACAGAAAAGAAAAGAATGGCCTTGGAGAAATTGTCAGTTGTGGGACCAAAAATAGCATTTAGAAATAGAACTGTATCTTTACACCGGTCCTTGGCAGTGGGTAGCAAAGGAGTGTCTGTCGGCTCCATTCCCACTCGGATCTGGCAGTAACAGGAAGTAAGGAAGTGAGATTCCCCTTTGGGAGTAAATAACAACAAAATAGCCATTGAGAAACCCAACAAAGATAGACAAAGCCACATTAAAGAGACAGCAAGTCTCCAGGGCCAACCCCCACCTCTAGTTTAATGGTGGCCGTTAACATATGTAAAGCCTGGAAAAATCCACTCTGTCAGGGCTGGGCTCTCTGAAAGCTTTGTTGTTCAGTTGCTAAATCAGGTCCAACTCTTTGTGACCCCAAGGACTATCGGGCGCCAGGCTTCTCGGTCCTTCACCATCTCCTGGAGTTTGCTCAAACTCATGTCCATTGAGTTGGTGATGCCATCCAACCATCTCATCCTCAGTCACCCCCTTCTCAATCTTTCCGTGGAAGTTTACAAGTTTCAGAGAACTGCCGCCGCTCCCAGTCTGCTGTTTTTGAAGTTCACACAGACACACAAGATGGGTTTTTGATTACCATCCAGCATGCTTCTCTTACCCTCAAGACAAACCAGACCATCATTCCTTTTCCCAACAGCGTGGCTGAGGCTGGAATCTGGATGTGGCACCCCTCTTATCAAGATGTGCAAATAGTTCTCCAAAGTTGCTTAAGTGGACCCAAATCCTTGGGGAATCTTGAGCCTTGAAAAAAATGCACACGGGCGACCTTGCTGCGGGTTGTTGTTGTCCCCGAGGGAAAGGGGGCCGGCCTGGGAGAACTGTCAGGATTAGCACGTTTCTGGCTGGGAACAAAACCCCACCATGAGTCTCCGTTCTTCTGAAGACTAAAAATAAATTCATAATTAATCACAACAGAAAAGGAACAGGCTCTTCAATGACTATAATTAGCTCTCCGTTTATTAATGAAGACTCAAATTATTAGACTCATCTGAGTCCCAACTTTTCTGCTTACTAATTACACGTGTGGGACAAGTGGCTTCACCTCCCGGAAGCTCTACTTCCTCAACTGCCGAGACAGGGGTTTGAGGGTGGGGGGAGGGTGTTACCTGTTTCAGAAGAGACCATGGGAAGGATAGGCTCATCAGGGGTCATCTGCGGAATCTTCTCGGTCAAAAGTCCAGCTCTAGTGAGTGCTCTGGGCTGCTATCAGAATGGAAGAGACTTGACTCAAATCTGGGATTTGAGAAGCCCAAGAGTGGTATATGGAAACTTCCAGGCTTGGTGTCATAAACGGGTGGAATTTATGCTTATTTACTCTCTAGACTAATAAAAATTCCTTCCAGGGCCTTCCAGAACAACCTTGGTGAGGAAACAGAACACAGGTTTACATTCCTCCTGACTTCCCCAGCAGGATCTCCCGGGTCAGGCAAATACTCTTCCATGGTCACCTGAAGGTCAGAGTTTGAGAAGCATGAGCTACTCACTGTGGACCCTGGAGATGGGGCTTCCTGAGAACTTTGTAGCAAACTGCCCTTTGGACTTGCCCATGCCAGTATCTTGAGTGACCGCTTCCCTTGTGGCTCAGCTGGTAAAGAATCTGCCTGCAATGCTGGAGAACTGAGTTTGATCCCTGGGTTGGGAAGATTCCCTGGAGAAAGGAACCGCTACCCACTCTAGTATTCTGGCCTGAAGAATTCCATGGACTATATAGTCAGGGTTGCAAAGAGTTGGACACGACTGAGTGACTTTCACTCACTCACAAGAAAGAAAAGGGTGCGTGATGGGGGGGGGGGGTCCTTCCTGGGTGTTCAAAGTTGATAGTAATGGTGCAGGAATATCCAGGCACTTCAGGGATCTGGAATTCAACAAGAGCTGAGCAAAAATGCATTTTGAACAAAACAAGAAATGTGTAACCGTGTTAATTGTTGAAGATGGTCTACTTCAACCAGGGGTTGCGCAGAAGGATTCATTATTCTATTCTCTCTCCTTTTTTCAGTTCAGTTCAGTTGCTCAGTGGTATCTGACTCTTTGCCACCTGATGGACTGCAGCATGCAGGCTTCCCTGTCCATCACCAACTCCTGGAGATTGCTCAAACTCATGTCCATTGAGTCGGTGATGCCATCCAACCATCTCATCCTCTGTCAACCCCTTCTCCTCCTGCCTTCAATCTTTCCCAGCATCAGGGTCTTTCCTAAGGAGTCAGTTTTTTGCATCAGGTGGCCAAAGTATTGAAGTTTCAGCTTCAGCATCATCTTAATTTTTTACAGGAGTGAAATTTTCCATAATAAAAAAGGAAGTATGTGCCCCTGAGCCTCTTCCATATACCTAACTCATAGGAAAGTCCTTTAGAATCTCAGTGAGAGCCTATTCACTCTGCTTTCAAACCATTCTAACAAACTAATTTTCCTTAGCTTATTTTTCAGTCCATACTATGTGGGGCAAGGTATCTTGAAGCAGGAGGAAGGGCCAGCTGACAGTTGATACTGGTGAGGAGAGGAATATGGGAGGATCACTAAAAAAGACACAAGAAAATAAAAGTCTTACCCAGAGGCATTTCTAAGATGTTGGTTATGGATGTTCATTAACACAGAGCAGCACTGACCTGGGGGCAGAGCTGAGTAAGCCGATCCTGAACTAAGCTTGAAAAGGAGGCTGTGTGGATGCCAGCCTGGGGTTTTGCTCTTCTATCCAGAGCCTCAGTTTCCTCATTTGTGCAACAGGAGCTAAGGTGTCTGCCTTATTCTACAGGCCCACTGGAAAAACCAAAGTAAGTCGTGCATTGAGAGATGGCTTGTGAACTATTAAACATTGTCCAATGTAAAGTTTTATAAGAGTGACAATGACTCTGAGCCCCTCCATTTTAAAAGCCAAGGCACTGTGTAATACCTTTCGGAATGATCTTTATCTTAGTTCACTTGGGCTGCTATAACAGAATACCCTAGACTGAGTGGCTTGTAATCAGAAATTTATTTCTCACAGTTCTAGAGACTGAGGTCCAAGATCAAGGTGCCAGCAGATTCAGTGTCTGGTGAGGACCTGCTTCTTTGTTCATAGATGGCTGTCTTCTCACCAAATCCTCACAGGACATAAGGGACAAGGCAGCTCTGTGAGGTGTCTCTGGTAAGTGCACTAATCCCTTTTGTGAGTGCTCCATCCTCGTGTCTCACCTCCCCAAGGTCCTGCCTCCTAACACCATCACACAGGGGGTCAGGTTACGACATATGAATTTGAGGGGAGAGGACACATTCAATCTATGGCCAGCGTCATCCACAGTGCTTAAACTACCCCCAGTTTTTCAAGTATTTGCAAGTATAAGGGACAGGGTTTGGTTATTTTTTTTTTAATTGAAGTGTAGTTGATCTACAATATTGTGTTAGTTTCAGGTGTACAGCAAAGTGATTCAGATATACATACATTCTTTTTTTCTGATTCTTTTCTGTTATAGGTTATTACAAGATATTGAATATAGTTTCCAGTGCTACATATTTAATCCTTCTTGTTTTATATACAATAGTGTGTACCTGTTAATCCCATACTCCCGATTTATCCCTCCCCCTACCACCCTTTCTCTTTTGGTAACCATAAGTTTTTTTTTCTAGGTTTGTGAGTCTTTCTGGTTTGCAAATGAGTTCATTTGTATTTTTTTTTTTTAGATTCAACACAGCAGTGATGTCACATAATATTTGTCTTTTTCTATCTGACTTCCTTCACTTTGTGTATTAATCTCTAGCTCCATCCATGTTGCTGCAAATGGAAATATTTCATTCTTTTGTATGGCTGAGTAATATTCCATTATGTATGTGTACCGCATTTTTTAATCCATTCATCTGTCAGTGGACATTTAGTTTGCTTCCATATCTTGGGTATTGTAAATAGTGTTTCCATGAACATTGGGGAGCATGTATCTTTTTGAATTAGCATTTTCGTCTTTTCTGGACATAAGCCCAAGAGTGGGATTGCTGGATTATATGGTAACTCTATTTTCAGTTTTTTAAGGAACCTCCATACTGTTTTCCATAGTGGCTGCACCAATTTATATTCCCACCAACAGTGTAGGAGGGTTCACAGAAAGGGACAGTTTTGATTTATGGGCAAATTCATTGATGTGGAACAACTCATTTCCTAACAAAAAAATAAATGAGGTGGCTGCCAGCGTTGGTTACTTGGAGGAAAAAGCGGTGGAAATGGAGGTGAGGATGGGAGGAAATGACCCTTTATAAATCTTGGAATCATTTCTTTAGTTAAAATGAGCACATATGACTTCTATAAACTAAAGCTAAAAAAAAAAAGAGTGAAAAATTAAATATGCATAATAAGCAAGGGAATAAGGAAAAGAGATTTTGTACCTGTGGCCCTTCAACAAGTCAGGTAGGGGATCTGGACACATTAGCCCATGGTGAGTCCCAACTTCCAGCAACACTGTCCTTGTAGAGTGGGAATTGTTAGCCTCCTGAGCAAGGGCATCAAGCCTTGATGTTTTGAGAAAACAGCTGCTGAGATGGGGAATCAGGTCTATGCAGGTCAGGGTAGGGGATCAACAATTAACATTGGGAAGAGAACTCCAGCTGATGCCATAATTGCGTGTATATCACATGCAGATAACCCTGTGGAGCTATTGGAACCTTGAACTCTGACCCTCTCCCTAAGCCCCCACCAAGCCTGCCTTCTTACAGAAGCCTCTGGAAACAGCTGCCTCCTAGTGAGTAGGTATTAGATTGAACCATACAAAAACAACAACCACAGACCATTTTTGGTCTATACAAATAACAATTTTAACTTCATAGTTGTGGTGCAACATCCCCCATCCAGATCTACCTTCAAGAGGTAACGTGAGGCCCTCAGAAGTCTCCAACCCACCCCATTCCTCTCACATTCCTTGTTGACCAGCCATTCTACAAAGCTTTGCCTAATATTATGCTGGATTCATGATATGAAATGCCAATAGTGAGCTTGTGACAAGTTCCAATACCTGGGATTAACCATGGAAAATTTGGTTGAGAAGTTGTTGGATGTGTGCATGCTCAAATTTTCAGCACAGAACCTGACTGAGACTCAGCTTAGTGCAAGACTTCCCACCCTTTGCTATATATTAGAGTCACCTGGAGATCTAAAAATATCCCGATGGCCAGGCAGTACTCCATACCCAATAAGTCAGTATCTGGGCGTGGGAACTAGGCGTCAGGATTTTGTAAAGACCTCCAGGAGATGCCAATGAACAGCTAAGTTTGGGAACCACCGACACAGTGAAAGATGGACTTTGCTGACCTTTATTTCCAGAGGCAAGAGTCACCTGCAGCCCAGAACTGACCACGTCCTCAGGGAGTAAAAATAGTGCAGGGAGGACAGAAACCTGCCCATGTGGGGCTCTGGTATGGCCCCAGGTCGAGCTTACCTGTTCTTTTAGTGCCAGACTTGCTGGCTCTGTTACCTGGCTGTCTGCCTCTGGGGATGGGACACCTGCTAAGCCTCAGCCCCTTCCGTTCCTGGGCAGCTCGTTGTCTGATGCCCATAGCAAGAGACACACTTGGGACTGCTTCCCCTGCCTGGGAGTGCAGCCCAGGACCCACCAGGGAGCATGTTGCCATGACAATCGTGGCATACTTCTCCCCAATCCCCTTCTGCTACTGCAAAAGCCCCATGAAAATCAGAATTCACAGGGCTTTTCAATCTGCCCGGACTTCTCCATCGGAAGGGGATGTGGGAGATTTTTCCCGTCTGAGCTTTGGGGAGATGGGGTGAAGGAGGGAACAGCAGTCTCAAAACAACCCCCTCAAGTTACCCAGTCTGTTGGGACACATGAAGAAATCTACTTTCTTATAGCAAAGATTGTCAACCGTAATTGCTGTTGAGAAGTTTGTCAAGAGGAGAGTGAGTGGGGATGTAGGAAGGAGAAAGAGCCGTTTCTTCAGGTGGAGGAGGAAGGCAGGGGTGAAGGGAGAGGAGAAGGGTCATGAGGCTGCACTGAAGAGTGATCTTTGGAGGGAAAACTGCAACTGAGGAAAAAGGATGAGATTGAAGGGCTGCATGGAGCAGGGGTGGGTAGCCTGGTAAGGAAATCAGGGGCTTTAGCCAGGAGGAAGAGAAGGATCAGGGAAGAGAAGTCAGATGAAGAAGCATGCACTAACTACCTATTGTTCTGGAACAATTCCTGCAAAATGTAGCATCTTAAAACAATGTTAAATGTCTATTATCTCGCAATTTGTGTGGGTCATTCAGGAGTGACTGACCTGGGAGCTGGGTGCCTCTGGCTTGGGGTTGCTCGTGAGATTGCAATTGAGATACCAGCAGGGGCTGCATCATCTGAAGGCTTGACTGGAGCTGGAGGACTTACTTCCAAGATGGCTCACTCACGTGATTGGTGAGCTGGTGGTGGCTGTTGGCAGGAGGCCTCTGTTCTCAACACATGGAGCCTCTCCAAAGGGCTGCTTGAGTGTCTTCCTGACATAGCAGCTGGTTTCCCCAGAGACAGTGATTCAAGAGCCAGCAAGACAGAGCTGTAGTCATTTTTGTGACCTAGCTTTAGAAGTGATTCATGTTATTTCTACAATGTCTTAGTGGTTACACACAGCCTTACATGGAGCTCAGAGGGATTATATAAGAGCATGAATACCAGGAGGTGAGACTCACTGGAGGCCACGTTGGAGGCTGGCTACAACCAGGAGAAAATCCTTTCTGAGTCATGACTGTGTTGTCATGGAGTATGTTGTGCAGGTTAATCACTTCGCAAGAACACCAGGTATATGGGGCAAGTGGGGATTAGAGTCCAGGCTGAACTCAGATAGGCTAGCCATGCCCCAGCTTGAGCAAGCAGGTACACCTGTTTGTAATCTGCCTCTCTAGAAGAGGAACATGCCCTGTTCGTACAAAGGTATAGCTTGTGCCTCAGGACACCTTTAAATATAAATAATAGAAAATCCAACCAAAGAGAAAAAAAGGAAGAATGTATTGCATTATTTCTTTTAATTTATTTTTGGCTTGGCTGGGCCTTTGTTGCTGTGGAGGCTTTTCTCTAGTTGCAGTGAGAGGGGGTTAATCTTTGTTGCGGTGCTCAGGCTTCTCATTGCAGTGGCTTCTTTTGTTGTGGAGCACAGGCTCTAGGGCACGTGGGTTTGATAGCTGTGGTTCTTGGGCTCTAGGGCACAGCCTCAATAGTTGTGGCATGCCGGCTTAGTTGCTCCGTGGCATGTGGGATCTTCCCGAATCAGTGATCAAACCCGTGTCTTCCAGATTCTTTATCAGTGAGCCACAGGGAAGCCCCTGTATTATTTCTATAAATGAAGGGTGCAGGGATATGATGCTTCAGGCATGGCTGGATCCAGGGTCTCAAACAATGGCCTGTCCTCTTTGTACCTTAGCTCTGCTTTCTTTTGATTTGATGTAGCCTCATCAACTAAGACTCGGACACGACTCAGCGACTTCACTTTCACTTTTCACTTTCATGCATTGGAGAAGGAAATGGCAACCCACTCCAGTGTTCTTCCCTGGAGAATCCCGGGGACGGGGGAGCCTGGTCAGGTGCCGTCTATGGGGTCACACCAAGTTGGACACGACTGAAGCGACTTAGCAGCAGCAGCAGCATCAACTTTATTCTTTAAAGCTTTTTCATTATCATGGCAGACAGCATCTCCAGTCTTACTGGCTCTCAGATTCAGTTGAGGTATGGCGATTCTTCTAGCATCTGAAATAAAATTTCTGACCCTGATGCTCTTTGACCCCTCCCTTGAACATTCTCTGGGGGCAAGGAGATGGGATATAGTGATTGGCTTAATCTGATATAGGGCCACCCCAAGAAACTAAGGGGGCTGGCTCAACTCCATCCAATAATCTCAAAGAAACCTTCCCAAGGAGAGGTGCTGGATGCTGTGTCAGAAAAAGGAGGGATAATGCTGGGAAGGTCCTCCATAGCTCCAAGGCAGTATTTGACTGGATCTGAAGGGAGAGAGTTCCTCCTGGAGCCCTGGAGTGATGCTAGTGATCAGAGGATGGGTCAGATCAATGCTAAGTTGCAGGGGCAAAGGAGGAAACATGTGACTATTCACTTAGGTGAGGCCAGAGGTCCTGGTTTCTCCCAGGCTTGGCTGGTGGAAACCTGGATGACCTAAGCTACAGACCTTTTTGAATTAAAAAACAGAATTTTGTTTTCAGATTACTTTTCTCAGCAGTAATGTATAAACTAAAAGAATCTATTCACTTATCTGTTTTCCCATCAAACACATTTGAAGTACTTCCTCCTTGCCATTTTGCCTTGTGATGAAACAATGTTTTTTTTAAAAAAATGGGGAAATACAGATGCAGATCCAGTACTGGTCCCTTTTAGAATTTAACTGTCAGTGCGTGCGTGTATGCGCTAAGACACTTCAGTCATGTCCAACTCGTTGCGACCCTATGGACCATAGCCCGCCAGGCTCCTCTGTCCGTGAGATTCTCTAGACAGGAATACTGGAGGGCGTTGCCATGCCGTCCTGCAGGGGATCTTCCCAACCCAGGGACTGAACCCTCATCTCTTATTCTCCTTCATTGGCAGGCGGGTTCTTTACCACCTGGGAATCCCTTAACTGTCAGTATTCACTACTTATTCGTATCTATTCCCAGGCATGAGCTACACTAACCCGACTCTCCTTTTGGAGATTGAGACCTCCCCAGGTATGCCCAGTTGGGCAGTTCCAACTTTGTGGATGAAAGTTTCCTTCTTTGAGGACTTCCCTGGTGGTCCAGTGGTTAAGAATCCACCTTGCAATGCAGGGGATGTTGGTTCAGTCCCTGGTCAGGGAACTGATATTCCACAAGGTGGTGGTTTAGTTGCTAAATTGTGCCCAACTCTAGCGACCCAATGGTCTGCAGCCTGCCAGGCTTCTCTGTCCATGGGATTTCCCAGGCAAAAATATTGAAGTGGGTAGCCTTTCTTTCTCCAGCGGATCTTCCCAACCCAGGGATCAAACCCAAGTCTCCTGCATTGCAGGTGGATTCTTTACCTCTGAGCCACCAGGGAGGCCCTCACGGGGCAGCTAAGCCCATGTGCTGCAATGAAGAATCTGTGCAACCAAATAATAATAAATTAAAAAAAAGAAAGTTTCTTGCTTTGCCCATTCTCCTGCTTGAGTCATAGGAAACTTCAGCAATTGGCATTTTCTTCTCTAGTTGGGAACCTTATCAATTCTAACACCTCACCATCCCTCAGCCTTAAAAATCCTAGTCCCTTCCCTTGCACAGCAATTCCTGGTTTACTACATATCTGACTGTCCTCAGGCAGAGAAGACAGAGAAACACAAGGAAATCTGCAGTTCTGGTTTGAGCTGGGGAAACAAGATTCCTGTTAGCCAGATGCTGCCATCAGATCCAGCCTCTTGCTAGCACATTCTATGGCTCCCTCCTTTCAGGGTCCTTGTCTATGTGTTCATAACTCTACAAAGAATGATTTAAGATTCTGCTAAATTCTGCATTTTAAAATCTGACTCTGCGAAAATTTGCTGGAGAAGTGGCTTCTATTTTTAAAGGGGCTGATTCCTTCTTTTTTTCTGATTATTTTCAAGTGAAATTTGAACTTAACCGAGCAGTTTTGAAAGCCCAGCTGCACCGTGGATCCTTCCTATGTTATGCATAGCTGGGTCAGTGTTTCATAAGTGAGGGGCACTTCTATTGGTGGTCTGCTGATTTAACAGGTAATTGTAGGGGGCACAGGCATGAACATTTAAAATGATGTTGTTGAAATTTTATGAATATGAAGCTTAGGATTTCATGAAATTTTTTCTAGCACAAGGTGAAGGTAGAAAGTTTATTATTAGTTCAGAATTGATTTGAAGACAAATGTTAGTAAACAATTAACCTGTACATGTGCAGACTTGGCAGGAGTCATGAAGGTGACTCTATTAATTCCCATGGCTGCTATAACAAATTACTACAAACTCGGTGGCTTACAAGAACATATCTTTATTCTCTCACTGTTGTGGAGGCCAGAAGTCCAAAATAAGTTTCACTGGCCCAGCTCTGCAGCGTCCAAGGGCTGTAGGGGGAGTTTTGTTCCTTGCCTCTCTGGAGGCTGTGGATACTCCCTGGCTTGTGGCCACATCACTGCAGTCTCTGCCTCTCTGGTCACATCACCTCTTCATCTTCTGCATGTAGTATATCTCCCTTTGCCTCTCCTTTATGAGGATGCATGTGATGGCCTTGAGGGCCCACCTGACTAATCCAGGATACTCTCCCCATCTCCAGATCCTGAGTTTAGGATCAACAATAAGGTCCTGCTGTATAGCACAGGGAACTATATTCAACATCCTGCAATAAAACATAATGCTTTATTATGGTAGTCTGATGGTTAAAAATCTGCCTTGCAATGCAGGGGATGAGAGTTCGATCCTTGGTTGGGGATCTAAGATCCCACTTGCCTAGGTGCAGCTGAGCCCAAACCCCTCAACTAGAGAGCCTGTGTGCTCTGTAGCCCATGCAATGCAAGGAAGATCTCGCATGCTGCAACTAAGACCCAATGCACCCCAAAAAAGAAAAAATAACATAGTGGAAAAGAATATGAAAAAGATGTATGTATAATCAAATCACTTCCCTGTACACAAGAAACTAAGACATTATATATCAACTATACTTCAGTTGACAATAAATCTTGAATTTAATCACATCTACAGAGTTTTCTTTTGGGAATTCCCTGGTGGTCTGGTGGTTAGGACTGCCTGAGGCTTGATCACTGGTCAGGGAACTAAGAACCCACAAGTCATGTGGCAAGACCAAAAAAAAAAGTCTTCTTTTTTTTTCCCCCCAAACAAGGCAGCATATTCACAAGCATCAGGGATCAGGGTGTGGTTATCTTTAGGAAGAAGGGGACTGTTATTCAGCCTATCACAGTGGCATAGGAAATTTGGGACAGAGCCAGTTAAGAAATGAAACTTCCTACCTGCAGACTTTTTATACACCCACCTAAGGGGCTCCCCCTGCTGCAGTCGATGTTGTCCTCTGCTGCCATCTCCCTCTCATTAAGGATACAGAGGAGGGGGACATACAGGAGGAAGGACTGTCCTCTCCAGGCTCCCATCGCGTTTGGAGAAGAAATGGCTGGGAGAGACCCTGGACCCATCTCATCCCCCACAACCTGAGATCCTTGGACAGATTCCTTGGTGCCTATATCAGCGACAGCCACCTTGAAAAATATGAATTTTAAATTTCCCAGGTTCCAATGAATGTTGTTCTACTCCATACAGATCCCTACCACAGGGCCCCCTCTCAGATTTGCACTGTATTTATTTAAATTGCTTTTGAAATGTTAATCACCGAATGTTAATAAACACAGTAATTATTCTTGATTTTCCTTATGGGTTCCATTTAGGAACAGGAACTGATATTATTCATGATTTCACAAGGAAGCATGAGTTCCAAAGTAGGCTAATGTGCTTTACTTACAAAATTAGTGAAGACATTTTCCTATTGCATAATCAGTACATTAGACCCAGGATAATGGCGTTTCAGGGAAGAAAGGTGCTGGAACAACTTCTCATGGGATCTGATTAGTGTGTTCTCTTGGGAGACTTTCTGGAAGGAAGGTTTGTCAACTGAACTCGTGTAACTCCGTGAGGGAGTGAAAGTGTGTAGGTGGGGTGAGTGGGCGAGACAGACTCTGTCTCCATCAGCTTTGATCCCATCCGGCCTGCTCCCCACCCCCATGCCCACTGCACCCCCAGCACATCTGCAGGGGCCTGTAATTGCTCTGATTCCAATGGCACCAGCAAGTGATGTCTCCTTTGGCCAAGCGGACAAGAGCAGACCAGAGGAGCCAGGGAGTTCTGGGGGAGAGGCCTGTCTGACCGTCTGCAGCTGGCCAGAAGGAAGCCAGACCAGTGTTAGCTCTTGCTCCAGAGCAAAGGCTGAGAACCTTGGCAGGCAAGCTTGTTCAAAACGCCTGCAAAGATGAGGCTCGACAACCTTTCTTTTTTCTTTTTTTCTGGCCTAGTCCCAAGGCTTACAGGATCTCAGGTCCCCAACCAGGGATTGAACCTGCGTCATAGCAGTGAAAGCATGGAGTCCTGGCCACTAGGCTACCAGGGAACTCCCCTGAAGAACTTTCTTTGACTTTGATCTTCTTGGGGCTCACCAGGTGAGAGATGCTGGCGCTGGACAAACCGCCCCCCCCCCCCATTTCCTGCTCACCTCCTGGCACCCACTGATCCTGATTTAAATCCCAATCTTTTCTCTATAATGCATGCATGCTAAATTGCTTCAGTCGTGTCTGACTCTTTTGAGACCCCATAGACTGTAGCCCCAGAGAAGGCAGTGGCAACCCACTCCAGGACTCTTGCCTAGAAAATCCCATGGACGGAGCAGCCTGGTAGGCTGCTGTCCATGGGTTCTCGAAGAGTCAGACACGACTGAGCGACTTCACTTTCACTTCTCACTTTCATGCATTGGAGAAGGAAATGGCAACCCACTCCAGTGTTCTTGCATGGAGAATCCCAGGGACAGAGGAGCCTGGTGGGCTGCCGTCTATGGGGTCGCACAGAGTCGGACACGACTGAAGCGACTTAGCAGCAGCAGCAGCAGCAGACTGTAGTCCACCAGGCTCCTCTGTCCATGGGATTCTCCAGGCAAGAATACTGGAGTGGGTTGCCATGTCCTCTTCCAGGGGGTCTTCCTGACCCAGGGATTGAACACCCATCTCTTATGTCTCCTGCACTGGCAAGCAGTTTCTTTACCACTAGCACCACCTGGGAAACTCCTTTCTCTACACCCCAGTGCTTTTAAATGAAAGATGTGCTGCTTAGGAAGATAGGAGGGCTTGGTTCCTGCACTGAGGACTTCGGTCAAATGCAGGAGACCTCCTCAGGGAAAGAGGATTAAGTGGTGCAGAGCTGGTATGTGAGCTTACAGGGAGACAAAGTTCTGATCAGAGCTGGTCAGAGACATGTGGGGAGGGATATCATGCTGGATTTACTCCAGGACCTTTCACTAGTGACCAATAGTTAGAAGCAATAAAGATTGGTCTCAAAAGATAAAATAAAAAAGAAGCTTGAACATTATATACGTTTACATAAGATAAGTGGGATTGATCTCACTATATATTATGCAGGAAGCATATAGAATTTTTATTAAACTATAGTTGATTTGCAGTGTTGTGTTAATTTCTGCTGCACAGCAAAGTGACTCAGTTATATATACATATATACACATCCTTTTTCATATTCTTCTCTATTATGGTTTGTCATAGGACTTTGACTATAGTTCCTTGTGCTATACAGTAGGACCCTGTTTTATTCGTTTTATATATAATAGTTTGCACCTGCTAATCCTAAACTCCCAATCCAGCCCCCCTCCGCTTGGCAATCTGTTCTCTATGTGAGTATGTGTCTGTTTCAAAGATAGGTTCACTTGTGGCATATTTTAGATTTCACATATAAGTGATATCATATGGTATTTAACTGTCTCTTTCTGACTTACTTTTTTAGTATGATAATATCTAGGTCTATCTATGTTGCTGAAAATGGCGTGATTCCATTCTTTTTTTATGTCTGAGTAGTATTCCATTGTATATATATCTTCTTTATTTATTTATCTGTCTTCTTTATCCATTCATCTATCGACAGTCATTTAGATTGCTTCTATGTCTTGGCTATTGCTCATAGTGTGGCTGTGAACATAGGGATGCATGTATCATTTTGAGTTATAATTTTGTCTAGATATATGCCCAGGAGTGGCATTGCTGAATCATATGGTAGTTCTATTTTTAGTTTTTTAAGGAACCTCCATATGTTCTCCATAGTGGCTGCACCAACTTACATCCCTACCAACGGTGTAGGAGGGTTCCCTTTTCACCACACCTTTGCCAGCATTTTTTATTTGTGGACTTTAATGATGGCCATTTTGAATGGTGTGAAATAGTATCTCACTGTAGTTTTAATGTACATTTCTCTGATAATTAGTGGTGTTGAGCATCTTTTCATGTGCTTTTTGGCTGTCTGTATGCTTTCTTTGGGGGTTGCCCGATGGTTCAGTGAGTAAAGAATCTGCCTGCAATGCAGGAGACACAGGTTTGATCCCTGGGTTGGGAAGATCCCCTGGAGGAGGAAATTGCAACCTATTCTAGTACTCTTGCCTGAAAAATCCCATCGACAGAGGAGCCTGGCAGGCTGCAGTCCAAAGGGTCACCAAGAGTCGGACATGACTGAGCTAACTAAGCACGAGCACGATGTTATCTTTGGAGAAATGTCTATTTAGGTCTTCTGCCCGTTTTTCGATTGGGTGGTTTGTTTTTTTGTTATTGAATTTTAGGAGCTGCTCATATATTTTGGAAATTAAGCCCTTGTCGGTTGCATTATTTGAAAATATTTTCTCCTGATCTGTAGGTTGTCTTTTCATTTTGTTTATGGTTTCTTCTGCTGTACAAAAGCTTGTACATTTGATTAGGTCTCATTTGTTTATTTCTGCTTTTATTTCTATTGCCTTGGGAGACTGACCTAAGAAAACCTCGGTACGATTTATGTCAGAGAATGTTTTGTCTATGTTCTTGTCTAGGAGTTTTACAGTGTCATGTCTTGCTTTGAAATCTTTAAGCCATTAAGAGTTTATTTTTGAATATGGTGTGAGGGTGTAGCCTAACTTCATTGATTTACATACAGCTGTCCAACTTACTCAGCACCACTGGAAGCATATAGAATTTGCCTCAATTTTTTTGCTATATGTTCCCTAAACTATCATGTTTATAACAAGCAATAGTTAAATAAAATAAATTGATTTTTTGTCTTAGAATATTAAAAAAAAAAGTCCCAAGTCCAGTGGAGTGATGGACTCAGGGGCTTTATAGGTCCCTCTGGTCCTTGGAGTCTGATTGCTTCCTGAGCCACTCATACCTCTCTCCTGGGCAGAGGTGTGGGATGGACAGAAGCTGGGCTCTGGTGTCAGACAGCGCTGGGTTTGAATCAAAGCCCACCACTCACAGCTGTGTGGTCTTCTGTTTGTCACTTCTCTGGTCACTTGTCCTTGTCTATAAAAATGGAGATACCACATCCCTCATGAGGTTGTTGGTAATTACGAGACAGAAGGACCTTAGGCCAAGTCCCTGAGTCCAGCTCTTCTTGACCAGCAGCCTGTGCCCTTGATGGTGGTTCATGAAGAAGCTATTCAGTCCCTCTAGTTTGTACTCTGAAGCTTGTGTCCAGTCCCAGCTTGGGCCTTCCCGTCTCTTCCGTAACTGGCCTCACCTTACCCCTGCCCAGCATTGCAGGTGGACACTGCCAGGCACATCTGGGCACTTAGGGCTTGAGAAGCTGGAATCCAACCTAAAGAGCCAGAAAAATTCTAACACAGGGAGGGCCCAAGAAGGGTCCTAAGAGAAGACTGAACAGATCCAGCCGCGTGGACCCTAGAACCTTGGACCACTTTGCTTGTCACACCAGATGTGCCTCCCTTTGGGGACCTCCTGCCAATGTTTTCCGGTTTGGATTCCATCAAGGGGTTTCCTCCCTGGGAGTGGAGATGGGGCGGGTGTGATCTGAAGGAGGTAGTGGGGAGCTCCCCCTCGTGGCTGTCATTAAACTTGTCAACCGGGGGCCTTGGGGGCCCCCACCAAGCCCCACTCCATCCCACCTTCAGAAAGGACAAGAGCTTTGTCCTTTCTGAGCCTGCTTTCCAAACCTGGCTACTGCCTCTTTACACAAGGCCAGAGACCATAAACTAGAGATCCATGGTTCTAATTTACTTGGCCAGTGCAATATTGTTGAAAAATTTTATTACATACCAATATTGAAACATCATATTTGACATAAAAATCCAGCTACGTAATTTCTCTTGAAAAATCAGAAGCTCTGGCAACACTGAACTTGGGCTTCTGCCTGGCAACAATGGTGAGGGCAGTTTACAAAAGAAGCAAAAATCCCTGCCCTTATGGAGTTTATTGCCTGGTGGGGGAGGGGAGAGAGGAACAGTTCAGTTCAGTCGTGTCCGACTCTTAGTGACCCCATGGACTGCAGCACGCCAGGCTTCCCTGTCCATCACCAGCTCCCAGAGCTTGCTCAAACTCATGTCCATTGAGTCGATGATGCCATCCAACCATCTCATCTTTTGTCGTCCCCTTCTCTTCCTGCCTTCAATCTTTCCCAGCATCAGGGTCTTTTCCAGTGAGTCAGTTCTTCGCATCAGGTGGCCAAAACAGCTCTTAATGAAGCCAAAAATGGATGCTTTCAAACTGTGGTGCTGCAGAAGACTCTTGAGAGTCCCTTGGACCGCAAGGATAGTGGAGGAAGGGGTGAGGCCAGATCTACCCAACTGAGAGCATCCTGAATTCCTGACTCATAGAAATGACTATTTTTATTTTAAGCCACTGAATATTGGAGTGATTTGTTATACAGCAAGAGATCACTAGAATAGATTCTGACTTCAAGGAACTTAAAAATGAGTTGGAAAGCCAAGAAGTGAGTGAACCTAGCCAAGTTTATTAGATAGTGCCAGCTGTCTCTGGGTGACCAAGGTCCAAACTGTAAAGCACTATCTATGTAAATATAGTAAATATGCCCACCCACTGGGGCTTCCCAGGTGGCACAGTGGTAAAGAACCTGCCTGCTAATGCAGGAATTGCAAGAGGCAAGGGTTTGATCCCTGGATCGGAGAGATCCCATGGAGGAGGAAATGGCAACCCACTCCAATATTCTTGCCTGGAATATCCTATGGACAGAGGCGCTGCAGAGAGTTGGACACAACTGAGCACACACACACACACACACCCACACGTCCCACCTTTTCTCTCCCTCCATTCCTATACCTAGTCCCTTTGTTTGCTCCTATCTTGATTGACCTTCCAGATCCTTGATTTCCATCATAAGTTTGCAGTTCCCTGAAGGGCTGACACTTTCTCAAACTCTCAGCTGCTAGTGCCCTCAATTAACTAGCTACCTGGTCTCCCCGACTTGACTTTGAATATACTGCCAAGAGTAGAATCAAGGATGTTTAGACCACAAATCCCTGGTTCTGGCTCCTAGCTCTTGGCAACAGTCATCACATAAATTTTCCAGCAAAAGACACATCCGCATAATTAGACCAACGATATCGCAGACTCAGACACATGCAAAGAGGGCAGGGCTAGAGAAGGGTACTATTCATCAAAACCTCATCATAAATTCAAGTTGAAGGATTGAAAAGAAACAAAACATGGACACTTCCCAAACCCAGCAGCTGGACCTCTCACTGAAATTCTGAAATCACTGCCGCTCAAATCAACATCTGGGAGAGAATAAAAAATAATAAAGATTTAAGAAGAACAGACGCTGGGCAATTACCAATTGAAGTGTGGATCAGGAATATAAATTCTCCAAGAGCCTAAAGACAGAAATATACATTGGCACATGGGTCTTCAGACTGTGAATTTCATCTAGCTGTCGCCACCATCCTTCTTTATTATGGCTAATATTTAGTTAGCAAACGCTCTTTTCTAAGCGATGAACATAATTATGTTCAGGTTGACATGACCTGAATTAGTGTTACTGAATTTTTACTTATTCAGCACTGGCAGTGGAATACAATGTCCAAAAAGATGTGGGTGCTGAGTTGTAGCCCCAAAGAACATTGGGAAGAATGTTGTATTTACATATGGGTTTTTAAGTCTTGACTCTTCATTTATTAATTGTGTGAAATTGGCACTTTTTTAACCTTCTGAACCTGTGAAGAAATCTATCAATAGAAATAAGACTTACCTCACAGAGTTTTTATAAGGATTAAGTTAAGTAATTTATCTTCAAGACTCCTGCCATGTTGCTTTTAGCTCCTTCACCTATGAAATAGGAACAATACGTCTGTCACAGGGTCGAGTTATGTTATAAGGATTCCTTAACTTACGATATTACTTAAGCTTCTTGTAAGACATGTAAGAAACTTGTAAGACATGTAAGACACTTTTGGCTATAAATAACAGAAAGTGAGACATAGCAGCTTTAAAATGAAAGGTTTTGAATTGTCCTAGTTAAACAGAAGGTGGGAGGTAGGTGGTTCCAGGGTAAGATCAATAATATCAGCATGAATCCAAGTCTTTGCTATTCATGCGATTCTCCCCTTATGGTGGCAAAATGACTGCTTCAGTGCCAAGCATCACATCTTTATACCAGATCATTCAAAGCATGAAAGGAGAGGAATATTTTCAAATGTCTCTCTTATCAAGGAGGAAACATTTCTCAGACATTTCTAATAAATCCCCTTCATATCTTATTGGTTAGAACTGGCCCATGGCTACTCTTGCTAGGAGGGAATCTGGGGAAATGAATGTCCAGCATTTCCAAAAGCTAACATGGGAAGCCATTTCTACCAGCAAGGAAGAAAGGAGAAATAACTGTGGGGTAGGAAATATACACTCTGAGCCTACCACCATAACATGTGAGAGCACTTACTATGAGGGGACCCATTAATCAATGGAGGTAACCATTGTTTTTGAAAATTATCTGATCTTTTTAAAATAAAATTTTATTTATTTTTATTTTTGGTTGTGGTGGGTCTTTGTTGCTGTGAAGGCTACTCTCTAGTTGTGTTGTAAGGGTGTCCCATTGCGATGGCTTTTCTTTTTGTGGAGCACAGGCTCTAGGGCATGTGAGCTTTAGTAGTTGCAGCTCACATGTGGGATCTTCCCGGATCAGGGATTGAACCCATGTCTTCTGCATTGGCAGGCAGCTTCTTTACCACTGAGCCACCAGGGAAGGTGGATGCTGAGCTCACCTCTAACCTGGTTCTCACCCCAAGTTTAAGTGGGTTTGAGTTGTCATGTGGTTGGTTGATTACCTATTACCTTAGAGTTGATCCTGTTCGTGAAATATTACCATAAAGCAATGGGATCTTTCACATTGTCCAGAAATTGCAGAATTTACATTGTGGTGATCAGATTTGCTGGGTCTGTGAGGTCAGCAACCTCAACTGGGGAGGGGGGGCATTGGGGGGGGGTGTAGGTGACTAGCAGGGAGTCCTAAGTCTGGGAAGACATGGCCCAGGGCACCACCAGCTGTGGACAGTCTTTCTTTGACCTCCTATTACATGCCAGGCCTGGGCTGGCTCAGTCAATGTCTTCTACAGATTTACCAACAAGTGAAAAGGAAATTAAAACAGTGTGCTAAATTCCACGACGACGGGGAAGTTCAGGATGTCAGAAGCACCCCCGGGAGGGGCAGGCCCCAAGCAGGCTTTTAGAAGTCTTCTTATTAGGGCTTTCTTGATCTCCTGCCCTGCTTCCTCCTGCTTCTGCTGTCCTATTCTTCATCGCTATATACCAGCCTGCACAGGGCAGCCAGATTTGTCATCCCAAAGCAGTGTTTTCAGTTATTACCATTATCCACCCCTCCCCAATCCTGTGAAATGTTAATACCATGGATATATTGTATGTCTGCTTATGTATTGTACACATATCTGTGCTTTATATGTACAAAGGGTAAGATTCTTCTACCTCCCGAGAACCAACTTTTGCCCCTGGTTGAGAACATACTTCCTAAAAGAATAAGCCTCCTTGCCACAGATTGGCAATACAATGGTCCTTGGCTGTGCTCCAGTGTATCTTGCATGAAGCCCTTCCGTCTTTCCCTAGGGGTGTTTAGTAAAAGAGCTCTTTAATCTGGTGCTGGAAGTTAAAGGCACAGATGAAGGGTATATCTAGGGAAGTCTCTAGTCAGTGGTTGGATTAGTTATCTGTTTTTCCATAACAATTACTCTGAAATGAAGCAACTCAAGACACACATTATCTTTGAGTTTCTGTGAGTTAGGCATCCTGGTGAGATTTAGCAAGGTTCCCTGGCTCAGGGAGTCCCATAGGCTTCAACTAAGATGTTGGCTCAGGCCAAAGCCATCTCAGGCTTAACTGGGGAAGGATCTGTTCCCAAGCTCATTGTGTGCGTTGTGTGCATGCTCAGTCATGTCCAACTCTTTTGCGACCCCCTGGGCTGTAGACCGCTAGGCTCCTCTGTCCATGGGATTTTCCAGACAAAAAATACTGGAGTGGGTTGCCATTTCCTTCTCCAGGGGATCTTCTCGACCCAGGGATCGAACCCTTGTCTCTTTCATCTCCTGCCTCCTAAGCCCCACCAGATGACTCTTAAGAAAAAGAGGGGGAGGGAGGGTCCTCACTCCTGAGATCAGGTTACACAAGACTGTGACTTCTGTTCTGCTCCTACCCTCTCTCTCCTGCTTGCCCTCTCCCCATCTCTCCCTGTTCCTCCTCCTCCCTCTCTTCCTCTCGTGACCCACCCCTAACCACTGCCCCGCAAGGTACAAGCTGCCCTGAAGGCGGGAGCAGAGGTGCTCTTTAGGAAGGAGAGGAACTAGGTGGGCTAGAGGCAGAGCATTGAGTAGATAGGGAACTCAGACAGGAAAGGCTCTGGAACTAAGCAGGTGGGCCTAGCATCCCAGCCCAGCCATTTGCTGGTTGTGGGACCTTGTAGGGAGTAAATTGACCTCAACCTGAGTTTTCTCTTCTCTAAGATAATCCCTAACACACAATGAGGCTGAGAAGATGAAATGAGATACTAAAAACCCTTAGTACAGTATCTGCTGCAGAGCTAGCATTCAATAAATGTTCATTATTGTTATTAGCACTCAATAGATGTTCATTATTGTTTTTATCAGTTCAGTTCAGTTCAGTTGCTCAGTTGTGTCCGACTCTTTGTGACCCTATGGACTGCAGCGTGCCAGGCCTCCCTAAGTTTACTCAAATTCATGTCCACTGAGTCGGTGATGCCATCCAACCATCTCATCCTCTGTCGTCCCCTTCTCCTCTCGCCTTCAATCTTTCCTAGAATCAGGGTCTTTTCAAATGAGTCAGCTCTTCGCAACAGGTGGCCACAGTATTGGAGTTTCAGCTTCAGCATCAGTCCTTCCAATGAACATTCAGGACTGATTTCCTTTAGGATGGACTGGTTGGATCTCCTTGCAGTCCAGGGAGCTCTCAAGAGTCTTCTCCAACACCACAGTTCAAAAGCATCAATTCTTGGGTGCTCAGCTTTCTTTATAGTCCAACTCTCACATCCACACATGACTACTGGAAAAACCATAGCCTTGACGAGACGGACCTTTGTTGGCAAAGTAATATCTCTGCTTTTTAATATGCTGTTTAGGTTGGTCATAACTTTTCTTCCAAGGAGTAAGCGTCTTTTAATTTCATATGCAGTCACCATATGCAGTGATTTTGGAGCCCCCCAAAATAAAGTCTGCCACTGTTTCCACTGTTTCCCCATCTATTTGCCATGAAGTGATGGGACTGGATGTCATGATCTAAATTTTCTGAATGTTGAGATTTAAGCCAACTTTTTCACTCTCCTCTTTCACTTTCATCAAGAGGCTCTTTAGTTCTTCTTCGCTTTCTGCCATAAGGGTGGTGTCATCTGCATATCTGAGGTTATTGATATTTCTCCCGGCAATCTTGATTCCAGCTTGTGCTTCACCCAGCCCAGCGTTTCTCATGATGTATTCTGCATATAAGTTAAATAAGCAGGGTGACAATATACAGCCTTGACGTACACCTTTTCCTATTTGGAACCAGTCTGTTGTTCCGTGTCCAGTTCTAACTGTTGCTTTCTGACCTGCATATAGATTTCTTGAGGTGGGTCAGGTGGTCTTGTATTCCCATCTCTTGAAGAATTTTCCGCAGTTCATTGTGATCCACACAGTCAAAGGCTTTGGCATAGTCAATAAAGCAGAAATAGATGTTTTTCTGGAACTCTCTTGCTTTTTCGATGATCCAGTGGATGTTGGCAATTTGATCTCTGCTTCCTTTGCTTTTTCTAAAACCAGCTTGAACATTTGGAAGTTCATGATTCATGTATCGTTGAAGCCCAGCTTGGAGAATTTTGAGCATTACTTCGCTAGCGTGTGAGATGAGTGCAATTGTGCGGTAGTTTGAGCATTCTTTGGCATTGCCTTTCTTAGGGATTGGAATGAAAACTGACCTTTTCCAGTCCTGTGGCCACTGCTGAGTTTTCCAAATTTGCTGGCATATTGAGTGTAGCACTTTCACAGCATCATCTTTTAGGATTTGAAATAGCTCAACTGGAATTCCATCACCTCCACTAGATTTGTTTGTCGTGATCCTTCCTAAGGCCCACTTGACTTCACATTCCAGGATGTCTGGCTCTAGGTGAGTGAGCACACCATCGTGATTATCTAGGTCATGAAGATCTTTTTTGTTCAATTCTTCTGTGTATTCTTGCCACCTCTTCTTAACATCTTCTGCTTCTGTTAGGTCCATACCATTTCTGTCCTTTATTGAGCCCATCTTTGCGTGAAATGTTATTATTTATGTTAGTGATTGTTATTATCACTACCATATAAAGGTAGTGCACTTAGGGAAATGAGTCCATTCCTTAAAATCAAAACGATAATAACAAAAAGAGCTGAATCTTTTATGATTAAGAAGATACTGATTCAGGATTAATACAATTTCATATTTACTAATAAAGCATGGCTGGTAGGATGGGAACCACGGCTGTGGAGTGGCTATCCCATGTCAGATATTGAGTGAGGTACCTTATGAATCTATATTTTTGCCATCTTTCAATTCACATAACTGATGGGTTATTATTCCCATTTCACAGATGAAGCAACAGAGAGTCAGAAAGATCCAATATGTTGCTGAAGAACATGAAGTTAACAAGAATCAGACATAATTTACATACCATAAAATTCACCTATTTTAAATGTACAGTGCAGTGATTTTTAGTTTGCAGAGTTGAGTAATCATCACCACAATCTAAATTTAGAACATTCTTATCAACTCCCAAAGAAGTCCCTTACCATTAACTGTCACCCCCCTTTCTTCCTCTTCTCAGCTCCTGGCAACCTGTAATCTCCATTCTGTCTCCATAGATTTGTGTGTTCTGGACATTTTATATAAATGGATTCGTATAATATGTGATCTTTAATTTGGCTTCTTTCATTTAACATAGCATTTTCTAGGTTCATCCGTTTGTAGCATGTATCAGTACTTCATTTAAAAAAACTATTTATATATTTCTTGGCTGTGCTGGGTCTTGCTGTGCATGGGCTTTCTCTAGTTGTGGCAAGGAGGGGCTACTCTGTAGTTTTGATGCATGGGCTTCTCATTGCAGTGGCTTCTCTTGTTGTGGCTCATAGACCCTAGAGCACGTGGGCTTCAATAGCTGTGGCAGGTGGGCTCCACTTGTGGTGCACGGGCTTAGTTGCTCCGAGGCATGTGGCATCTCCCTGGACCAGGGACCTGTGTCCCTGGCATTGGCAGGTGGATTCTTAATCGCTAGACCACCAGGGAAGTCCAGTTCTTCATTCTTTTTTTATTGTTAAATAATATTCCATTGTATGTATACATTACATTTTGTTTATCCATTCATCTGTTGATGGGCACTTGGGTTATTTTTCACCATTTGGCTATTGTGAATAATGCTGCTTTGAATATTTGTATAAAAATACCTATGTTTCTGCTTTCTTTTGTATGTATACCTAGGAGTGGAATTGCTGGATCATATGGTAATTCTATGTTTAACTTTTTGAGGGGCTGCCAAACTGTTTTCCACAGCAGCTGCACCATTTTACATTCCCACCAGCAATGCACAAGGGTTCCAATTTCTCCACATCCTTGCCAACACTTGTTATTTTTTATTCTAGCCATCCTAGTGGGTGTGAAGTGGATATCTTATTGTGGTTTTGACTTGGATTTCCCTGATGGCTAATGATGTTGAGCATCTTTTCATGTGCTTATTGGCCATTTGTATATCTCCTTTGGGAGAAATGTCTCTCCAAATCCTTTGCACGTTTTAAAATCATGTTTAGAAAATATTTTAAATTTTATACCTCTTTATATATTCTGGTTGTAATACTTCTTTATATATAAGTCTTGTCAGAAAAAGGATTGGCAAATATTTTCCCCCATACCATGGTCTGTCTTTTAATTTTCTTGAAGGTGTTGTTTGAAGCAAAAAGTTTTTTAATTTTGATGAAGTCCAATTTATTTTTTCTCCTATTGCTTATGCTTTTTTGTGTGATATTTAAGAAATCTTTGCTTGAGCCAACTTCATGAAGATTCACTGTTATGTTTTCGCCTACGAGTTTTATAGTTTCAGCCTTAAGTTTAGGTGTATGATCTATTTTGAGTTAATTTTTAGATATGATGAGAGGTAAGAGGTCTCAATTAATTCTTTTACATTTAGTCTATGTTGGTGTATATAGAGAGTTTGCCATGATAAAAACTTAATTTGAAAAAAGCCAATGGTTTTTTTAATTGGCTTTTTGGTTTTGGTTTGGTTTTTTTAATTATTCATTTTTGGTAAAAGAAGTTCAAAAGTAGATAGAGCTGACATAGCAGTTCTATAATCATTGTTGAACCAAGATCCTGCTTCATCTGTTTGTTGCAACAAACATTGCTATATGTAGCCTCCATCTTTAAGATTACCTCATAGTCACAAGGTAGTTGCTGAAACACCAGTCAACACCTCTACATTCTGAGGAGGAAGAAAAAAAAGGCATGAAAGACTCTTTAAGTAACTTTACCTGAAACCAATTAAAAAGCTTGGGTTTAAATCTCATTGTTGACTCCTAGAGTAGGGAGTCTAGGCACATTAATATCAAGGTAAGGGTTCTGAAAGCAAGTCAAGTGTATATGCACCGATAGCAAGTAGCCCAAGCAACAGGCCATGGTGGATCCTGGCAGTCACCTACCCAGTATCTATTCTTCAACATCCTTAGTGGCAAGTAGGATTGAGGGGTGAGCTCAGTATTGCTGGAGCTTCCAAGTTTTAGATGCTTAGATTCTCCATTTTATATGAGCCCTCCAGATTTTTCAGTGTTGGCAACCAACCAAAACCAATATTTAATCTTGCCTGGGCCAAACACAATACATCTGTGGCCCATATCCCATCTCTCTTCTGCTTGTTGGCAACCCCTGCTTTCTGGTGAATGTCAGAGCCCTTTAAACACCTGAAGGGCATGGGAGCCGGGTTACACTTCCTCTGTGTGGCTCTGAGCCAGTGCATGGAAGTCACGAGCTAGGAGGTTTTGTCTCCTCCGTTAGGAAGAGCTCCATCCACAGAGCTGTCAGAAACAGAAGGAGCTGCCTGGGGAGGTAGGAAGTTCCCTGTCGCTGGAGGTGTTTGAGCAGATGCTGGAGAACTGCTTGGCAATGACTTCTAAGGTCTCCCCAGCCCCAGGAGTCTCTGAAAATTTCCATGATGACTACTGCTGCTGCAGTGACTTGTTTGAAAGGAGACAAAAAAAAGGCGAGAGGTTCTGCATCTGGATTGTCAGGGAGCTGGCAGCCCCCCAGCTGCTGTGTCCCCACCCCCTCAATGACAAGGAATATGCCCTCACCATCCAGATGACCTCTAGTCAGTTTTCCCCATAGAGAGAGAGCAAAGGTTGGCTTCCCAAATATGGACAAGTGTGATTCATTTCCACTCATTGCATGGTATACAACAGGTATGTGGCTTTTCTTATGGAGGATGATTCAGGCTATTCAATTCTATTTATTTATTCAAATTTTCAGTGCTGGCTTTATGGGCATGTGACCTATGTAGGTGTATAGGGACATGCATTCAGGAGGACCCTATGATTGGGGTCTTGCCTGGGCCAAACAATCTTTTTTCAAAGATTTTTTTGATGTGGACCACTTTTGAAGTCTTTATTGAATTTGTTACAATATGCCTTCTGTTTTGTGTTTTGGACTTTTGGCCAGAGACATGTGGGATATTAGCTCTGCAACCAGGGATGAAACCTGTGCTCCCTGCCTTGAAAGATGATATCTAAGCCACTGAACTGCCAGAGAAGTTCCTGATGCCTTTTTCTTAAAATTCTAATCCTTTTGGAACAAGGGACCCTACATTTTTGTTTTGAACTGGGCCCTGCAAATTAAGTAGCTGGTCCTCCATACTTTTACTAAAAATGTGTTCACTGTCTAGCAAATGCCAGGCAATGAGGATACAGAGCAACACCCACTATGTTCATAGTCCACTTAGGAGCAGGGGGATGGGAAAAGCTGAGTGGTAAGAAACTACTGTGATAGCTGCTGTGGAGCACACTGTTTGCAAGAGGGAATATCGCCCAGACAGAGAGGTTGGAAATAGAGAAGCCTCTTCAGAGGACTCAAGCTCTGAACTTCAATTGTTTGTTGAAAATCATTCTTCTATTACAAGAGAACTATAGGCAGGGACATGGCTGCTTAACGATGGACTACATTTCCCAGCATCCCTGGCAGTTAGTTGTGGTCACGTGACTAGGTTATCACCAATAGCATGAGTGAAAATGAAGTTTATCACTTCAGAGTCTGGGCTGCAAAAAACATCCCAACGTGCCTTCTCCAACCTCTCTTCCTCTCCCTGCAGATGGAATCTGCATGTGATGGTGAGCCAGTGTCCATCATGCAGATGATCTTGAGGACTGGGAGGTTGGCAGAGCAGAGACTGGAAGAAACCTGTGTTTCTGAATAACCATGAGAAGCAAAGCTTCCATTCACCTGGACTGTTCATCTCACAACTGCTACATCAACAGAAAGAAATGCATTCTTTAAGCCACTGCATTCTGGGATCTATGTTAGCCTACTCTACCATGAGTTTATAGGAGTTAGCCACGTGGAGAAATGGAGAGAGACAGATTTCAAAGCACCCAGTCAAGAAAGAGCATTGCACTTCAAGGTGCATGAAGCAGTGGCTGTGAAAGGGCTGCTATAATAATATATCTCAGACACTTACTTCTCACGGTTCTGGAGGCAGGGAAATCTAAGATCAATGGGCCTGTAGATTTCAGTGCCTGGTGAGAGCTCTCCCTGGCTTGCAGAAGGTTGCCTTCTTGTTGTGTTTTCACGTGGTGTGGAGAGGGAGCTCTGGTCTTTCCTCCTCTTCTCATAAGGACACTCATCCCATCATAGCGGTTCCACCCTCATGACCTCATCTAACCCTAGTCACTTCCCAAAGGCCCCAGCTCCAAATACTATCTTATTGGGAGTTAGATCTTCACCATATGAATGGGGGAAGGGGGCACAAACATTGAGACCATTACAGGTGTAAGGAAGGAAGACTGGGCCACAGCTTGGACCTTGTGTGCCTTGTGAGGACCTTGGATGCCATCCTGTGGGCTGTGGGGAGCCAAGCTGGGGAGTGATATGATCAGGTTAGCTTTTCAGTCTGTCAGCTTGAGCTGGAACCTGCAAATTTTTAAATTTATGAAGTACTTCAGAAGAGCAGCCAGTCATACAATGAGTACTCACATACCTCCCTCTGAGCTTGAAAAATATATCACAGACGAAGTCCTCGGTGTTCACTTCCTAATGCTATCTTCAGCTTAGTATTTCTTTTTTTTTTAAGGGGACTTGAAAAGGGCAAGAGTAGAAACAGGACATGTATCAGCTAGTGTGTCATCAGCATCATGCCAGGTACTGTCCTGTAGTACATGTATTGAAGAAACAAACAAAACTTGTGCATTCCCAGAGAGCACCAAGTCCTAACCACTGGACCGCCAGGGAATTTCCAAGATACAGGATTTAATCTGGAGCACAGATAAGAAGATATGATGGAATATTTGCTTAGAATCTCCAGCCATGACCTACTTCTTCTGATTCATGTGTAGATGAACGGTGCAATCACAAGAAATCTGAATTATTTCTCTGGAAGTTTAAAGTTCTGAGAAGGACATGGAGGGATTTGAGGCTACAGGTGGTATTCCATCTTTTCATCCGGCTGATGACTGTGACTTTGGAAGAGTAAGGAGAGGATTCTGGGAGTGAACAGCTGGTGAGGTTGATGGTGATGACGAGGGTTTCATTTCCTGGGCAAAAACCCAAGATACTGGAATAGGAGTCTCCTGGCAAAGGACTGAGAGTCACAGAGACAGGGAAGAATGTGTTTGGCAGGAGATTTCCCAGTGCCATCAAAGGTCATTTAAAAATATTGTTACGGGACATGGAGTGGACAGCTGCTGTTTTTGTCTGCTCAGCATCCATTTGCCATCTTCTCTTACCAGCTTCTTTATCTTTGAAGGGAAACCATCTATCTTTAACTCATAGTCCATTTGGCTAAAGGGGGTTGATTCCATCCTTTGCTTCCAGAAATAGTCAATCAAAATCTTAAAGACTGTTTTGGAACTTGACTATGTGACTGGATCTGGATCAATGAGAGTTGTCACCAGGACTTTGCTCAAATGATTGGGAATGGGGTAGGCCTTCTTTTGGGGGGACTTTCCTGGTGGTTCAGACAGTAAGGAATCTGCCTGCAATCCAGGAGACCCAGATTCAGTCCCTGGGTGAGGAAGATCCCCTGGAGAAGGAATGGCAACCCACTCCAGTATTCTTGCCTGGAGAATCCCGTGGACAGAGGAGCCTGTCAGGCTAGAGTCCGTGGGATCACAAAGAGTTGGATAGGACTGAACGACTGACACTTTGACCTTTACACTTTCTTTTTCTTTCTTTTTTTTTTTTTTTTTTTAATTTTTGGTCTTGCTGCATAGCTTTTGGGATCTTAGTTCCCTGACCAGGGATCGACCAGTGTGGAGAGCTTTTCCCTGCATTGGAAGCATGGAGTCTTAACCACTGCACCACCAGGGAAGTCTTTCTTGCTTAGAGCAGCTGAGATGGTAGATTATAAACTTGGAGCTGCTGAATGCTACCTTATCTTAATGGAACTGAGAGAGAAGTCAATATAGCAGAAAGTGGAGCCTCATGATGGAGAGAGAGAAATTCCTGAAAACATTAGAAACCCTGGATTTAACCATGTTTGTAGCTAACCCTACCCCTTGGACTTCTCAGTTATGTGAGCCAATATTCTCTCTCTTGCTCTGTCTCTGGTTTGGTATAGTTTCTGTGAACTTGCCACCACTGATAGGAGAAAATGGAAAACAGCCTTTGTGATATAGATAGAAACAGGGTAACAGAGACAGTGCTATTATTCTTGAGCAAAAATAAAGACAGCTGGTCCAGACTTTATTTATGGCCTTGCATGTCCATCTCCTAATGTGAAGGGTACAGGGAATGGATAAGGCAAGATTTTCATGTTACTGGAAGAAGATAAATAAAATTTCATAAGCATCACTCTTGGTTTGGAGGGGATTCCTAACTGGAAAGTGACAATGGAAAGATATACACTGCTTTAAAAATGCAAATCTAATAGAAAGGGAAAATTATGTATACATTATTAGCAAAGAAGGTCTCTCCACCAGTGTGGAGAGCTTTGTGGTCGAGAATGAGAAGAACCACAGAAACAAGTCCACACTCCCCTCTCCACCCCGACCCTAGACCAGAGGAAACTTCCAGAAGATGCTTTTGCTAATTAGTCTTGTGGCAAAGGCCACAAAACAGGGTGTTCATAGGGAATTCCACTTACCGAAACGTAAACTGAAATTCTCCTTTTGCTGAAGTTTAGAACATCTGATAAATTATCAGCTTACTTTGCTAACAGTTTCTCAGAGCACAGACGTAATAACAGAAGAAGCTGTTCTGTTGAAGTATTTTCCCTCTTAACTATAAAGGGAAGGCATCCCTTTTATGGAAAATTGGATAATACCGTGGTCCAACAGCAACGGCTGATCAATCTATTTCCAGATGTAATGATGGGATTTGTGTGCCAGATAATGGCTAATTATCTCCTCAATAGGCTCATTTAATCTCTGCAGCAGTTTTAAGAGATCCATTCTTGTATGAGCCTCATTTTGTAGATGAGGAGACTGAGGTTTATCGAAACTAAAAAAATTTGCTAAGCCAAGTGGGTATCATAGAATCTGAACTCAGCCATCGGGATCCTAGCCACTGCACTGTGCCACGTCTTTCATTCCATGGGTATAAATTCCCCATTTGACGGTAAATTTATCATTTTGTAGATTGCTTTTTTTCCTTCCACTGGATATTATGATGAGAGCACTTTCCCATTTTGTTAAAAGTGTTTTTGAAAGTGCACAATTCAGTGTTTATTAGTAAAAACTCTTAAAGTTTTCAAAATGAGAAAACAATGTAATGAGACTAATCTAAGGGAGGCCTGCACACCCATTGCCCACCTTCTACAGTTGTTAATATCAACCAAACACCAACCCTCCTCAAACCAAAAAAACCCCCAATTTTCAACCCACCTTGTTTCCTCCATCCACTCTCCACTCCCTTTTCTAAAGCGAGTTGCAGAGGTTGTTGTTGTTTAGTCATGAAGTTGTGTCTGACACTGTGACCCCATGGACTGTAGCCTGCCAGGCTCCTCTGTCCGTGGGATTTCCCAGGCAAGAATACTGGAGTGGGTTGCTATCTCCTTCTCCAAAATTAGAATCACATTATTTTATCTGTTAATACTTCAGTATGAAATTTTAGTAATTCCTAAAGAGTATCAGATATCCAGTCTGTGCTCAAAATTTCCTGGTGTAAATATTATTGTAAACACTTTTTAAATTTGATTCTGGGACTTCCCTGGTGGTCCAGTGGCTGAGATTCAAGCTCCCAATGCAGGGGGTCCAGGTTCAATCTTTGGGCAGGGAACTAGATCGCATATGCCGCGACTAAAGATTCCACATGCCGCAACCAGGATCGAAGATCCCGCGCATGTTGCAACTAAGACCTGGGTCAGCCAAACTACTGAGCCTTCGTGCTGCAACTACTAAAGCCCATGCACCTAGAGCCCATGTTCTGCTACAAGAGAAGCCACTGCAGCGAGAAGCCTGCGCACCACAATGAAGGGTAGCACCAGCTCACTGCAACTAGAGAAATCCTGTGCACAGCAGTGAAGACCCAATGCAACCAAAAAGTTAAAAAAAAAAAAAGAATTGTTTACATCATCTCGAACTGCGTTGTCAGTGAAGGACCACTAAGCCCTTGTGGCTATTTACATTTACATTCATTAAAATTAAATACAATGTGAAAGTCCATCCCTCAGTTGATGGCCGCCTTTCAAGGGGTTGATGGCCCTTGGTTAGTGGCTATCAAGGAGCTTCCCAGGTGGCCCAGTGGTAAAGAATCCGCCTGCCAATGCAGGAGACATGGGTTCGATCCCTGGGTCAGGAAGACCCCCTAGAGGAGGAAATGGCAACCCACCCCACTATTCTTGCCTGGAAAATCCCATGGACAAAGGAGCCTGGTGAACTACAGTTCGTGTGTTCGCAAAGAGTCAGACACGACTGAGCACAGATGTGGTAGTGGCTATTAAGATAACCGGTTCTATAGACAACTGTGTGGTTAGTGGCTATCTTATTGGATAGTGTGGATAGAAGACTTTGTCCATCATCACAGAAAGTTTTGTTGGGCAGCTGGTCTAGGAAGGAACAGTATTTATAAGGGCAGGAGAGTCTGAGCAATTTTAAAATATCTGCATTGGTAATGGTGGAAGGTCTTGAAAGTGTGCTGCACATCTGCATGGGGACCTTGACCAGCTTATATCACTCAAGAGGAAGCAGCATATGTATCTCAGGTCTCATCATTCATTTACTTCCCTGTTCTGATTGAACCACTTAGCCATGTACCAGTGAGGTTGGCTTTATTTTTATAACTTACTTCCTTTTTTCCTCAAAACAAAAAAAACAAACCCTATTCATACTCAGCAGTGGAAAAACTGAAGTTAGCCCAATCTTATAAATATCAGCTCTGCCCAGCCACTTCCATTTTAAAATAGTTTCATTTCGAGGAAATGTGCCATCATGTTCAGATGTTGTCATTTTCCATCACATGTCAGTTGAGAGCCTCCTTGCCCTGGGCTCAGGGAGCAGAAGATGACCTTGTTTATTAACACTCCTTTCCCTCCTCCCTGCAGCCCCTCATGCCAGCCCTGAGGGTTTCCCGTGGAAAGTGGAGAAGGAGGACCGCGCCTCTCTCTGCCAGGCTATGCTTCTCTGCTTGACTAGCCCTCAGCATCCACTGGTGGCTGTGTACTTGGCTGGCCCCACCGATATGGGGTACCAGGTAGGATTCGGCCTTGAGGCTTGGTACAGCCAAGGCCCGCCGGTGCATCTCTGTCCAAGGTCTTCACCTCCCTTTCTCCACCCCACACCCTTTCCCTTACTTCTCCCTGGTGCTGAAAGTTACTAACTCAGTTTATAAAGGGCACATTGGTTATCCATTGCTGCAGATCAAATGACCCCAAAATTCAGCAGCTGAAAACAATAAACCATTATTATTCCACATAGTTTTTGAGGGTTAACTGGGTGGTTCTGACTCCAGATGTCTCATGTGGTCCTTGTCAGAATCTCAGCTGAGCTTCATTACCTGAAGGCTTGACTGGGGCTGGGGAGCCACTTCCAAGATGGTGTGCCTGCATACCCATTGGCAAGAGGCTCAGTTCTTTCCCACATGGGCCTCCACAGGGCTGCTCATGACCTGGCAGCTGGTTCCCCCAGACCAACTGATTCAAAAGAGAGAGAATGACCAAGATGGAAGTGTCTTTTAAAACCTAGTAACATCTCTTCTGTTATGTTCTGTGGGTTTCATAGACCAACTCTCATATAATTAGGAAGGGAGCTACCTAAGGGCGAGAATACCCAGAGACATGGATGCTAGGGTGGAGGGAGGCTGGTTACTATGATGAGGTTTATCCACTGTGAGAATCTGACTGAAAATCAAGCTCTCTTTTATCTTAGTCTTTTAAAATTAGGCAGGTTGCTTTTTTTTTTTGCCACATGAGCTTCTCCAGGAAAGACCCAGGAAAGGTCCTTGCTGCAACTACCCTTGATACACCTGCTTATAAAATCACATTTTGCTTTTATTGTATAAGTAACATGTATTCATTGTTGGAAAGGAAAAAAAAACATAGACTAAGTGAAAAGGCCGATAAAAGTCATCTCTTAGTCCACCCTTTAAAATTAAACTCTGACACTATGGTTTTACAGAATTTTCTTTGAATGTTACTTTTATGGAAACTTCTCTGTCCATTTATGCTTTTAACAACTATTTTTTGAACATCTATTTATGTGTCAGAACATCTATTTATATGTCAGTAATTCTACTTCCAGGAGTTTACCTAAGGAAGCATTCAAGGCCAGGAGCAAAGAGTTAGATACAATCAACTTATTCCAACACATTTACCCAATAATCTTAATGCTGTTTTACATCTGTACTTGTATTTGTACATAGAAAATTCTTTTTCTTCATAGTTTCTGATTCTTGGAGTTCTTATCCTCATCTGTTTATGAAAATCTCATTTTTGAGTGCTGAGATCTTAAGAAAATGTTTCTACTTTTTTTGCATTATGTTGGGTTGGCCAAAAAATTCCTGTTTTTATGTAAGATGCTGTGCATTCATGTGTGCTTAGTTGCTCAGTCATGTCTGACTCTTTGCAAACCCATGGACTGTAGCCTGCCAGGTTCCTCTGTCTATGGGATTTTCCAAGCAAGAATACTGGAGTGGGTTGTCATTTCTTTCTCCAGGGCATCTTCCTGACCCAGGGATTGAACCTGCATCTCCTGCATTGGTAGGCGGGTTCTTTACTGCTGAGCCACCTGGGAATGTTACAGAATAATAATAATAATAAAAGGTATAATTATGGCCATCCAGTGTCCTCCACCAATGCACTTTTCTCTCATCATTTTTTTGTTTCTTTGTCCTTTTTCTCTGAATTTTGAAAAAAATTTTCAAAAATTTTTTGACCAACCAAATGTAGGTTGGTCCCTACACATGAATATTCCTCTTTTTTATTTTTAAAGTAAAAAAATTAACTAAATAATTAAAGCAGACAAAATAGTACTCACAACATGTATATAACATATAGGCTACCATCATCAGTTTAAAATCGAACAGTATCTTAGATGCTCCTCCCTGGTCACCTCTATCCTGAAACTTATGATTATCATTCCCTTGCATTTCTTTGTAGTCTTCTTGATACAATGAACATGCATATCTTTTTACATTGTCTAGTTAATGCATTTGTTTCTTATGCAAATGCAATCAAGTTACACGTGCTCTTCTGTGCATTGCTTCTCCTCCCTTCCCGTCTTCACGTCTGTGAGAGTTATCCATGCTGATGGATGTGGCTGCAACTAGTTTTTATGGTGCTGTAGTGTTTCCTTGTGTGAATGCACCCCATTGTATCAATTCTGCCCATGGACACTGGGAAATTTCTGGATTCTTGTGATTACAAAGAATGCTGCAATGCACATTCTGGTGTATGTCATATTCTGTACACACATATAAGGATTTCTCTAGAACAGTCATTCCCAAACTTGACTGCACATTGGAATCACGTGGGAATTAACAATACAGCCTGTTGATGTGTGGCTCATCCCCTTCACCACTACCCAAGGCATTCTGGCTTAACTGGTACAGGGTCTGACTGGCATCTGGGTGTTAGAAAGAAGGTTTGGAACCATTACCCTCGTATGTCTGCCTGGCAGTGGAATTGCCAGGCTGTAGGCTTTTATTACGAGGAATATGGGAAAATTCCAGTCGCTTCAGGTTTTCACCAGTATGTGGTTTTGTCTGATTAATGAACATTTTTGGCAACATCAATTCTACCATTTGCAAAGGGAGTGGAGATATGAGTTTTAATCTGCTATTGCTTTTAGTTTCCTTATATTCCTCCTTTATCAATCCTTTAATGCTACTTTTATTTATCTTGCTCTATTCTTTTCACCTGAGTCTATTTTTCCTTGTAATCCTATATTTCAGAAAGGTCATGTCTTCTTGTATCCTCTGGTGGATGCAAAAAATTTCCTGGCATTTTCCTACTGATGCAACAATGGATGGTTATCAGTGGCTTGCTCTTCCTCTAGGTCCTCTAATAATGCATTTGCTTTCTTTGTTGTTGTTGTTCCCCACTGGATTTTTTCACGGACTCCATGAAACAATTGATTTTATTCTCGCTCTAAAAATCTGGCTGTGTTAGGTCTTAGTTGTGGCATGCATTTGGGATCTTTTGTTGTGACGTGGGCTCAGTAGAAGAGCTGGATGTGTGATCTTAGTTCCCTGACCAGGTATTGAACCTGTGTCCCCTGCATTGGAAGGTGAATTGTTAACCAAAGGACCACTAGGGAAGTCTCTGGTTTTGTTGCTCTGAACAACACATGATCTAATACTTGTCAGCAGTTAGAAGGCAAATCACCTGTGGTCTCATGGGAGGTGCTGGTCCCTTTTTCTACCCAGACTATGGCTGAAATGAGGCTTGATCAGTGCAGATCCTGGTGCATTTTTTTGATTAAAACAGGCTCTCACTTGGGATTCCACAGCTCTGTGGTGTGCCATCTTCCTCTTGCTTCCCTTTGAGGAGGGGGTCCGATTTAACTGATTCAATACAAGGTCTTCCTAGGTTAAGGGAAGGGGCAGGCAGGAGGAAGTTAGAATGCCCATGGCCTTTTCTGAAAAATGGAGATGATAATAGCATCTGTGGATTTATTACACAGAAAGGGCTTAGCATAATGTTTGACAGATGGCAAACATTTAATAAGTGGTAGTTGCCCTCATATTTTATTGTTGGCATATTATTAGTGTGGTGTATGTTTCTGCTTATATTATTGACATGTAGTATCATTACTATTCATCCTACTGAAATGAAAGCTACAGTGAAGGTAAGATAATTTTGTCTATTTTTGTTCATTTCTTTATCCTCAGCAACTAGAACAGTACATGACACATGGTATACACCCGAGAAATATTTGTTGGATGAATGAAATTTTGAGAATTTGGAGGGGTTATAGTCAGAATTGCTCACCATGTGCTATTTTGAATCAGAAGTTGGCAGTTACTTATATTAGTGAAAAATTTGAATCAACCTATATATATAGGTCAAATAGCAAGGGTTAGTTGAATAAATTACAGCATGTCATATGCTGGAATGCTATGTTCTGTTGCAAATTATATTGTGCAATATTTTTTGACTGGGGAAATGTTTACTTATATTGTTGGAATGAAAAAATTGTAAAAAACTGTGTGTACTATCTAATCTCAAATATATAAAAACTGTGTGTATATAGAAAAAAACTGAAAGTAATATAACAGAACACTCATAATGGTTGTCTCTGGTGGTGGGATTAAAGATAATTGTGAATTTGCTTCTTTGAGCTTCTCGGTGTTTTCCAAATATGTTTATAATAAGCATACATTATTCTGGAAATAAGAAAATCATAATTTTTAACAGATGTGTACCAAAGATGAATTAAGTGGCATAGATCCTGGGGATGCAGTGCTGTTAGTACAGATCTGGAACAATAACGTCAGGAAGACTAAAGCTGGGAGTGGTTTAGGGCAGTTGTCCCTAACCTTTTTGGCATGAGGGACTGGTCCCATGAAAGACAATTTTTCCACAGACTGGGGCGGGGGAGTAGTTTAGGAATGATTCAAGAGCATTACATTTATTGTACACTTTATTTCTATTATTATCACATGAGTTCTACCTCAGGTCATAAAGCATTAGATCCTGGAGGTTGGGAACCCCTGGTTTAGGGTTCAAAGAAAATTTTAAAAGACAATAAAATGGCTACTAGATCAGTTAACGGTCTTACTTGCAGCTAACCAGAAACTTTCAGAATTCTGAAAGAGATGGGAATACCAGACCATCTGACCTGTCTCTTGAGAAATCTGTATGCATGTCAGGAAGCAACAGTTAGAACTGAACATGGAACAACAGACTGGTTCCAAATAGGAAAAGGAGTACATCAAGGCTGTATATTGTCACCCTGCTTATTTAACTTATATGCAGAGTACATCATGAGAAACGCTGGGCTGGAAGAAACACAAGCTAGAATCAAGATTGCCAGGAGAAATATCAATAACCTCAGATATGCAGATGACACCACCATTATGGCAGAAAGGGAAGAACTAAAGAGCCTCTTGAAAGTGAAAGAGGAGAGTGAAAAAGTTGGCTTGAAGTTCAATGTTCAGAAAACTAAGATCATGGCATCTGGTCCTATCACTTCATGGGAAATAGATGGGGAAACAGTGGAAACAGCGTCAGACTTTATTTTTTTGGGCTCCAAAATCACTGCTGATGGTGATTGCAGCCATGAAATTAGAACACACTTACTCCTTGGAGGGAAGGTTATGACCAACCTAGATAGCATATTTAAAAGCAGAGACATTACTTTGCCAACAAAGGTCTGTCTAGTCCAGGCTATGGTTTTTCCAGTGGTCATGTATGGATGTGAGAGTTGGATGGTGAAGAAAGCTGAGCACCAAAGGATTGATGCTTTTGAACTGTGGTGTTGGAGAAGACTCCTGAGAGTCCCTTGGACTGCAAGGAGATCCAACCAGTCCATCCTAAAGGAGATCAGTCCTGGGTGTTCATTGGAAGGACTGATGTTGAAGCTGAAACTCCATTACTTTGGCCACCTCATGCGAAGAGTTGACTCATTGGAAAAGACCCTAATGCTGGGAAGGATTGGGGGCAGGAGGAGAATGGGACGACAGAGGATGAGATGGTTGGATGGCATTACCGACTCGATGAACATGGGTTTGGGTAAACTCTGGGAGTTGGTGATGGACAGGGAGGCCTGGCGTGCTGCGATTCATGGGGTTGCAAAGAGTTGGATACAACCGAGTGACTGAACTGAACTGAACCAGAAACTAACTCTGGCCAGTTTGAGCAGCAAGATGGTCTATTTAAAGGGACCAGAGCAGCTCATAGAATTGCCAGGAGGACCGAAGGACCGTGGCAGTAGCCCCCCAGAGAGAAACAATACTCGAATTCCACTACAGAACTAGCCCAGTTTTCCTGCGGATGCTGGGTGCAGGGTCAGTTCTGCTGCCCTGGGACCCAAACTCTCCCCTGGGAACCACAGCCCTCATTACAGAGGGTGCTTAAACTCAAGACACTGCTGTGGTCCTGGGAGCGTTAGAAATGCAGACTCCCAGATTCTATCCCAGACCTACTGACTCAGACTCTCTTAGGCTGGGACCCAGCCATCTGCATCTCAGCAGGACTTCAGGGTAATTCTTGAAGATACTAAGGTTTGAGAAGCACTCTCCGTAGTTGCTGGTGATTGTTTGCATTCAAAGTCTAAGAGGCATGTGTTTGATCGGCAGGCTCTGGGTCATGAGCCTATATCCTTGCTTTAGGGGAGGCTGAAGAGTGGGTGTCAGCAGTGATCAGCTCTGTGCTGATATATGGGAGCGTGGGGTTCTCAAGACCTAGAGAAATGGTCCAGATGATGACCCACCGAGAGGAATGACTGGTGTCTACATCCTATTCCAATATTTGGAGCAATCAAAGAGGCATTCAGGGATAAGGTCATTGTGTCAGCAGTATTGATGATCATTTTCCCTGGCCTTTGTCAGGAACAAGAACAAAATCTTCAAACTGAAAAATGCACAACAAATTCTCTTTTAAAATTTTGTTTAGCATTTTAAAATTATTAAAATTTATTTTTAATTGGAAGATAATTGCTTTACAATGTTGTATTGATTTCTGCTGTACAATTAATTTTTTTTATTGAGGTAACATTGTATGTTTCATGTGTCCAACATTATGTTTCTCGTTCTTTATACCCTACAGCATGCTTACCACCAAAAATTTAGTTTCCATACAGTTAACTTTCTTTACCCACTTTTCCCTCCCTGCTGCCCCTTCCCCTCTGATAAGGGCTACTCTGTTCTCTGAATTTATGTGTTTGCTTTTGTTTGGTTTGTTCACTTACTTTGTTTTTTTTTCTCTTTGCTATATTCCATCCATATAAAAGTGAAGTCATATGGTATTTGTCTTTCTCCATCTGACTTAGTTCACTTCGTATAATAACCTCAAGGTCCACTTGTGTTGTCACAGCTGGCAGGATTTTTATTTTCTTTATGGTCCAGTAGTATTCCATAGTGTGTGTGTACCACATCTTCTTTCTCCATTCATGTGATGGACACTTAAATTGTTTCCTTATCTTAACTATTGTAAACAATGCTTCAGTGAACATTGGTGCACATATATCTTTTCAAGTTAGTGTTTTTGCATCCTTGGGATAAATACCCAGAAGTGGGATAGTTGTATCATGCAGTAGTTCTATTCTTAATCTTTTTAAAGGAATCTCTATACTGACTTCCATAGTGGCTGCACCAATTTACAAAATTTTCAGATTAAAAAAAAACTCAGTAATGTGTATTGTTTATGGATACATATAAGTGTACTAAAAATACACATTGCAAAGGAATTATATTGCTCCTTCTTTTGGGGATGGAAGTGGAGTTTCAGCTGTGTTTGAGACACCTAGTTTCCTCAGGAAAATTATCTGAGACAAATATGGCAAACATATTTGAAAACATCTATTTTATCATGGTAGTGAGAACATAGATGCAAGAATGGTATTAATAACATTTGACGACTGACAAACCTTGAGTCTGACCAGAAGAGACTGTACCTGCAGGGCTGGGCCTCATCCTGCTGTGTGAGCCATTATACATCGTCTGTTGCTGGATTGTGGGCAGGTCCTTGAAAAAGACCAGGCATGATACAAGCTGTCACCAGAGCTTTTGGGTAGGTTTGTAGATGATTATCTTGGGCTGGAGGCACATCAGCAGATTGCCAGCTCTTGGCTTTGTCCTATCCAACAATGTTATCTATAACTCAGGTGAAAACATAGCAGGGACACAGTCAAATTTGCAGGTGATGTGAAAGCAGGATTCATGAGAGATCCTGAACTTGACTCAATCTCAAGATCTCATATCTGATGCTCAGGAGTCAAGATGGAGTCTCTAAAGTAATCATCTCAACAGGTGGAAATGAGAAACTAGAGTCAATGAAACACAATTATAGAAGTAAAAAGACAGTAGTTCATTGAGCTTAAAACCAATGACTACTTGTAGACACCTGGCTTGGCAGGCTTATATGTGAAAATTCCAGGAGCCTTAAAACCTTTTGTAATCTGCCAATAGGAGTGTACATTGGTTCTGGAGGGTAAGTTGGTGATAAGTACTGAAAAGCCTCACAAGGAAACGCGTGTCTTTTGATCCAGCAGTTCAACCTTTAGGAATTATGAAGAAAGCATCAGATATGCTAAGTGAAATAAGTCAGATAGAGAAAGACAAATACTGCTTGATCTCACTGATGCAGAGAATCTAAAAAAACTGAACTCAGGGAATCAGAGTAGAGTGGTGGTTCCCAGGGGCTGGTGGGAGGTGTGGGGAACAGGCATATATTGATTAAAGGGTACAAACATCCAGTTATAAGATTACCAAGCTCTGGGGATCTCATGTACAGCATGGTGATTATAGCTGATGATACTGTATCACATACTTGAAAGATGCCAAGAAAAGCAGATTGGAAATTCTCTCCCCACAAAATAGAAATGTACCTATGTGATGGGATGGAGGTGTCGGCCAATACTATGATGATCATCATTTTGCAATATTTAAGTGTAGCAAATGAAAATCAACATGTTGAACACCTTAGACTCACACAATGTTATATGTCTATTTATATCTCAATAAAGCTGGAAATAAACCATCAGAGAAATGTGCAGAGACAGATGTATAAGGAGGTTTATCGAAGCATTGTTTATAATAGCAAAACAAAACACAGCTGTACAGAACCCATCCAGAGGGTACTAGTTAGATATATACCATACGTGGACTATTAAACAACTGATAAAAAAGACAATATAATAAGCAGATAAAATAGTCTGGAAGAATATGTTTACAGTGATTATGACTGGGTGGTAAGTTGTGAGAGTTTTTAAATCTATCTTTTGTTTATTTGTATTTTCTCATTTTCCAAGGTTATGTGTTGCTTGTATGATGGAGAAGCAATGATTTTTAAAAATTAGTTTTAATTGAATATATAGACAAATAGACAGGAATAAAGCAGACCTTTGCAGTCAGAGAACAGCAAAAGTGGATCATGACACAGAACTAGTTCAGTAAAAAAAGAATGCTGTCAGCACCACTAAATTCCTGAGATCAGAGCCTGCACTGCTGAGCCCTCTGGCCTGGACACTGGAAGTTAAGACTGGTACCCCTGCCCCACTCCACTCCTCTTTCCTGGCTTCAATTCCCCTCCCTCCCCTCATTTCAGAGCCTAGGAGCATGTGCATCTGATTGATAGTCTAGGTAACCAGCCATGCTTGAGCTTCACGAGAGGCTGGCAGAAGAAGATCCAGAATTTTCTACTTATCTAGTTACTGTAGGACTCTGCTTCACATTTGAGCAGCCAAAAAACACCAAAGTCCACTTTAGCATTTGACATATTTTTTTTTCCTTCCTTTCTTTCTGTCTCCCTTTTTCTTGAAGTTTAAGTTGATTTACAGTGTCATGTTAGTTTCAGGTGTATAGTATAGTGATTCAGTTATGTATCTATATGTGTGTATATATATATATATATATATATATATATATATATATATATATATACATGTATATATTATTTTTCAGATTCTTTTTCCTCATAGGTTATTATAAAATACTGAGTATAATTTCCATCTTGCACTGCTCCTCAGTGGGTCTCCCTGTTTTCAGTTTCCCCTTGGAGCCCATCTGCAAGCTGGCAGCAAGGCTCTTTGTGGCAGATATCATGGTGGGTGCTCCAGTATCATTCCAGCTCAGAGGATTGGTCCAAGCCAGGCATGGCACATCCTCTCTCCTCTAACAGGGCTGTGTGACCCAATGAGATGAGAGGAGGGGTACCTGTAGGAAAGATGCTTTAGGATTTGTTTGTGCCTGAATGTATTACTGGCACTGCCTTTTTGCAGCCACCCCAGAGAAAGGCAATAACTAGTGTTTGCACTGTGGAGACTTGCAGAGATTCTGGGGTGTTTGTGGGGCTGGTTGTACCATGCCTGTAGCTTGCCTGCCCTTTATTTCCAGTAAGATGATCCATGTCTATTGTTTAAGTTAGTTTTCATTGGATGTCTGTTGTTTGCAGTGGAAAGCATTGTCCCTGATAGTCATTTAGCCAGAATACAAGTCTAATCATTTCCCTTCTCTGTGGTTTTTGCATTGCCTTTGGAATAAAGTTCATGTTCCTTAACACGGTTCACAAAATTCTTAGGTTGTAATCAGATAATCCTGTGTCCTCTTCCACAAACACCCTGCACTTCTACTCTTTTTCTTCCCTAGGATGTTCTTGTCCTCTTTCTCCATCTACTGGACTTTTATTCACCTCCCAGGGTTGGCTCAAGTGACAGCTCATCTTTGAAGTTTTTCTTAATGCCCCAGGCAGGATAAATGAGTCCTTTTAAGTGTCTCCAAGCACTTTGTGTCTGTATTATAGAGCTTTCTGTAGCCTCACACACAACGGCAGGCACTTCTGTTTCTGCTCCTTTGCTAAGAGAAGAATTCCTTGAAGGCTACTACCATGTTCCATCCTCCTTGTAGCTCTTGTATCTTGCGTAGGACCTAATGATTCTATAAGTACTAATGAAATGTTTATGGAGTACATCCTTGGTCATTCAGATTGTAGATACCCTGGGATATGACTATTAATTTATTCTTTTATTAAAAATAAAGTGATTATTATCAGTAACAGTGTTTTTTGGACTTTGCAGTTTAAGAAGCTCTTTAATACACACTGTCTCAATTAATCCTCCCAGAATTCCTGTAACACAAACATTATCCCCACTTCACAGACAAAACTGTGTAACCAATCAAAGTATATTTGTTGAGTGCCTACAATTTGCATAATACTATGCAAAAGGCCAGCTGTGGAGGGAGGTGGCGGAGAAGTAAAAACCATAGTCTGTCTTCTCACAGAGTTTACAATTTACTCAGGGAGATAAAAAAAATAAAACAAATGTGTCAATCACAAGAGACAAGAGCAGTGCAATACAGCAGTGCAGACATTTTTCTCCATTTATTATTTTTTTATTGGAGGATAATTGTTTTACAATGTTGTATTAGTTTATGCCGTGCAATAGAGTGAATCAGCTACATGTATACATATATTCCCTCCCTCTTGAACCTCCCTCCCACCCAGCCCCATCCCACAGTGCAAAAATGTTGAAGGCAATAATTTACTACATAATAAGAGAGGAATATAAGACATAAGTACCACAAGAATTACCATAAGAAAGAGGAATAGGAAAAATATAACCATCTGAATGCAGAGTTCCAAAGAATAGCAAGGAGAGATAAGAAAGCCTTCCTAAGTGATCAATGCAAAGAAATAGAGGAAAACAATAGAATGGGAAAGACTAGAGATCTCAAGAAAATTAGAGATACCAAGAGAACATTTCATGCAAAGATGGGCACAATAAAGGACAGAAATGGTATGGACCTAACAGAAGCAGAAGATATTAAGAAGAGGTGGCAAGAATACACAGAAGAACTATACAAAAAAGATCTTCATGACCCAGATAATCATGATGGTGTGATCACTCACCTAGAGCCAGACACCCTGGAATGTGAAGTCAAGTGGTCCTTAGGAAGCATCACTACGAACAAAACTAGTGGAAGTGATGGAATTCCAGCTGAGTTATTTCAAATCCTAACAGATGATGCTGTGAAAGTGCTGCACTCAATATGTCAGCAAACTTGCAAAACTCAGCAGTGGCCACAGGACTGGAAAAGGTCAGTTTTCATTCCAATCCCAAAGAAAGGCAATGCCAAAGAATGTTCAAACTACTGCACAATTGCACGCATCTCACATGCTAGCAAAGTAATGCTGAAAGTTCTCCAAGCTGGGCTTCAATAGTATGTTAACTGAAAACTTCCAGATATTCCAGCTGAATTTAGAAAAGGCAGAGGAACCAGAGATCAAATTACCAACATCTGTTGGATTATAGAAGAAGCAAGAGAATTCCAGAAAAACATCTACTTCTGCTTCATTGACTACACTAAAGCCTTTGACTGTGTGGATGACAACAAACTGTGGAAAATTCTTAAAGAGACGAAAATTCCAGACCACCTTACCTGCCTCCTGAGAAATCTGATGCAGGTCAAGAAGCGTCAGTTAGAACCAGACATGGAACAATGGGCTGGTTCCAAATTGGGAAAGGAGTACGTCAAGGCTGTATATTGTTACCTTGCTTATTTAACTTATATGTAGAGTATATCATGCAAAATGCTGGGCTGGATGAGCACAAGATGGAATCAAGATTGCCGGGAGCAATATCAATAACCTCTGTTATGCAGATGGCACCATCCTTATGGCAGAAAATGAAGAGGAACTGAAGAGCCTCTTGATGAAAGTGAAAGAGGAGAGTGAAAAAGTTGGCTTAAAACTCAACATCCAAAAAACTAAGATCATGGCATCCGGTCCCATCACTTCATGGGAAATAGATGGGGAAACAATGGAAACAGTGACAGATTATTTTCTTGAGCTCTAAAATCACTGCAGATGGTGACTGCAGCCTTGAAATTAAAAGACGCTCCTTTGAAGAAAGGCTATGACCAACCTAGATAGCATATTAAAAAGCAGAGACATTACTTTGCCAACAAAAGTCCATCTAGTCAAAGCTATGGTTTTTCCAGTAGTCCTGTATGGATGTTAAGAGTTGGACCATAAAGAAAGTTGAACACCAAGAATTGATGTTTTTGAACTGTGGTGTTGGATAAGACCTTTTGATAGTCCCTTGGACTGCAAGGAGAGCAAACCAGGCAATCCTAAAGGAAATCAGTCCTGAATATTCATTGGAAGGACTGATGCTGAAGCTGAAGCTCCAATACCTTGGCCATCTGATGCGAAGAACTGACTCATTGGAAAAGACCCTGATGCTGGGAAAGATTTAAGTCAGGATGATAAGGGGACAACAGAGGATTAGATGTTTGGATGGCATCACTGACTCGATGGACATGAGTTTGAGCAAGCTCCAGGAGTTCATGAAGGACAGGGAAGCCTGGCGGCTGCAGTCCATGGAGTCAAAAAGAGTCAGACACAACTGAGTGACTGAACTGAACCATAAGAATTAAGATAACTCTGGGGCTTACAGTGAAAGTCCATGAAGCATCTTCCAAAAGAGATTGAACCTGGACTGTCGGGATCAATGGGATTTCATAAAATGAGGGAAGGGAAAGGCATTCGCTGTGAAAAGGGAAGGCTAACAGGGAGAAAGTACTTCTCTAGGAGGCAAGGAAGAAGGGGGGATAGTGAAAGTCCCATGGAAACGGATGAAGGTTTGTTGAATGGATGGATGGATGGATGGATGGGTGCATGGATGGATAAATAGATAGATACACAGCTTGGAAAGATAGGTAGATAGGTGGCTGGGTGGCTGAGTGTATGACTGGATGAATAGACGGATGAAATTGCAGGTTGCAGAGGCTGACGCTCATTTTGCTGAAAATGTCTCCAAACACAGCAGCACGATGATGAATTCTGTTCTCTTCACAAAGTAACTTGGTTTAGGGACTTCCCTGGCAGTCCAGTAGTTAAAACTCTGTGCTTCCACTGCAAGGGGCACAGGTTTGATCCCTGGTTGGGAAACTAAGATCTTGCACGCCGTGCAGTGTGGCCAAAAACAAACAAACAAACAAAACCCCAAAGTAACTTGGTTTGGCTCGTTCAGATGAAAGAAAGACATTGTGGGTGTCCAAAATCACTTGCTGATTTGAAACATTTGAGTGGGGTCAGAGGTACACGGACAGGCCTTGGCTTAGGATGTCATCAGGCCAGGATAGCCTTTTAACATTATGCATGGGTGTGTTTTCTCCAAACACATGTGTGGAGACACACACAAGACTTTGTTTGGGATTTTTCTTTTCCTTTTTACTGCATTATGCCAAATTTTTGTTTTGACTGAATTATCACTTTCCAACTTCCCGTGTGTGGGAGCCGAAAGCCCCATGAGTCAGCATAAATGAGACACTTGGACCCATAATAATGGTGGTAGCAAGTGTTTACATAACTTGGGTAAAGGATACAGTTCAGCTTGTTTGGGAAAAGGATATTCTTGATGGGAAAGTAGACTTGGTCCCTTAGTTCCATCCTTACTCCTGATGCAATCACATCCAAGGTTGAAGGGCTTATGTGATTAACTTGAGATAAGAGTTGCCCCCTCCACTAGCTTTTGATCCCTAACTACTGATGAAGCCACATTAGTAGCATAATATGGTCACATTTCTGCCTGCTCCACAGTATAACCCATCATCTGGGTTCCTGGTAGGGAATTTCTGGCTGCACACCGGAGCCAAGGGCCATGCATTTGAACACAGGGGCTTTTCCTCCAGCAGAGGTGCTTTCCAGCTGAGGGTTTTTCCTAGGATAGGTCTAGCTCCAGTCTAAGTCAGAATGTTTGGACTCAGTCTGAAGTGTACCTTTCTTTTCAGTTTTTAAAAATTTCCCAGCCTAAGATGGCTTGAGCAGCCTTCATTCAGATGTCTTGTGGTTTCTCTGTGAAGGCTTTTCTGGAAGACACTGTTGTTTAACTACACAAGTCATTTCTGGCCCCTTTTTTCCCCTCCAGCTGCCTCCAATTACAGAAGCTGGAAAACCAAGTACAGAATTTCCCACATGTGGCCATGTAATCTGATTTGGGCCAGTGAGAAGAGGAAGTCTAGCTGGGGCTTTTGGGAAAATTTTTCTTCCTTATAGGAAAGACAAGCTGAGATGCTCCGGGATGTCACCTTTCCCTCCTTTTCCCCATCTCGAACTCATTTATGTTGAGATAGGACTTGAACAGTTCAGGAGGTTGGATTGGTGGGCTGAACAAATTCTGCAGGTACTTACTGAACCTCCACTGTGTGCCTTACTGGTGGCTCAGTGGGAAAGAATCTGCTTGCCAATGCAGGAGACACAGGTTTGATCCCTGGGTCAGGAAGATCCCTTGAAGAAGGGAATGGCTACTCACTCCAGTATTCTTGCCTGGAGAATCCCGTAGACAGAGGAGCCTGGTGGGCTACAGTCCATGGGATCATAAAAGAGTTTGACACGACTTATCGACTGAGCACCATTTGCCTGATGCTATCTCAGGTCCCAGGGATGTAGTTTCAAACATGAAACGGTGTGTGCCTGTCCTCACGAGCTTGACAGCCTGGTCCCAGGGAGGGTAAAATCAACAAAGAAGAACAGAAATGGATGGACCAATATTGACCGAAAATGAGCAGGCGCAGCGAACCAGAAAAGAACTTTCCAGGTCTGAGGAGGGAGAAGGGGTAGACCCTCCTATAGGGTGCTCCTGTTAAAATACCGCAGACGAGGCAGGCTGAAGATGAAAGAGCCGTAGCAGGGAGCTTCACCACATCTACAGGGCAGAGATCAATCTTCACCATGGAAGGGAGAAAGAAAGAGGGAGAGCAAAGCGGAGAAGCCGTGGGGGTCTGAGGGGCACGCATCCAGCTGCAGGCAGAGAAGAGGATGGTTAAAGAAAACCCTTGAAACTCTGTCAGGGCAGACAGAGGAGTAATGAAAGGGATTCTCATAAGTGCCTGGAAATAGGCTGACGAGAATGGTACAGACGATGGCTTAAAAAGGTTTTGTTCTTCTGTGGGACAAGGAGCGCTATTGTGGTTCATAGAAGTGAGGTGCTCTGGTGTGTGTGTGGCTGGGATGGGGGGGGGTTAGGGGCAGTCTCTAACCCCAAATGCACAATGACTGTCAGTGGCTATTCAATATCCTACACCTGCCTGAGTGGAGGGCTAGAACTGTCCCCATGGAGATGCAATGAAGTCAGACCCTGGGGTAGGAAGACAGAGATGTTGCTGTGTGTCCGAGTCAGAGCATGTGACGTTCTATGAATCAGCATGACTCTGTTGCGTTAGCATCAGAGGGAGTGGCTGGAGCAGGGAGAAATGGGGACTGACTGCAGCCCTGAGAACCTGCCCCAAGGGCCTCTGGGTAAGACAGAGAACCCGTAAATGCAGGATCACAGATGCCCTTGAAGGAGCCCCCACTGTGTCCCCAAGGGTTAGGTGGGTCCTATCGTCTGGCTCAGAGTCTGCCTCAAACTGAGTCTGGAGAGTGACCAGAGCCCTGCAGGGAATACCAGGCTGGACTTTTCTGCCTTCCTTATATCAGAGGAGCCATGCGCTGAGATGTAGGAGAGTGTGAGCTCCGGGGTCACCCTCAGGGTTAAATCCCAGCTCCAGGGTGGCTTTGGGCAAATTTTAACCCGTTTTTGCATCACAAAATGGGCACAGTGGTTCCTTCTTCATGGGGCTAAAGGGGAGTGAAAGCTTAGAAAGTGTGTAGGACATGGTAGGCACTCACACTGTGCTCAGTCGCTCAGTCATGTCCGACTCTTTGTGACTCCATGGACTGTAGACCTCCAGGCTCCTCTGTCCATGGGATTTCCTAGGCAAGAATACTGGAGTAGGTTGCCACTTCCTTCTCTAGGGGCTCTTCCCATCTCAGGAATTGAACCCCTCCTGCCTTGGCAGGCGGATTCTTTACCACTGAGCTGCCTGGAAAGCCCCTGGTAGACACTCTATAAATAATTGTTATTGTTGTTGTTATTATTACCTTTGGGAGTTTGGCAACCGAAAGGCACATACTTTTTGGAATATACCATTTCCCCTTGGTCCTTAGCTTCGAGGGCAACCAACATTTTTCAGTCCAGGGTGAAGTCTAAAGACAAACTTCAAACGAAGTCCCGTACCCCTTAGCTGTCACTTCTCTCCTCTGTCCAGAGCAGTAGGCAGTGGTGATGAAGCCTTCCAGGGTGGTGTAACCTTGGCTTAAAAACAGCCAGGAAGCCAGCCTGGAAACGCACACAAGCCTGGTCGTCACTCCTCCCCAGAAGTTCTAATAGCTGATGACATGAGCTGAACGATCTGAACCTTAGCTTCCCCCCACCACCTAAGGTTGTACTTTCTTAAGGAGACATTGTGATCGTTCTGGGGCCCCTGCCCCCACCATGCGGCCTTCTGTTAATAGACAGCCCTGCCAGACAGCTCTCACCTCTTTTTCTGGCTCTCTGCTTAAGTTTCTCCTTGACCCTGGCGGGGGGGGGGGGGGGGGGGGGGAAGATTTGCATAACATTTGAAAACAGAATTGTGGCAGCTTTTGTTAGATGCCAGGGGTCCTGTGAAGGGCACAGAGGCTAAAGAGGAAAAAACAAAAGGAAACATTCTGGGAATTCCCAGTTAGTTCTTGGCATCAGTAGGAATCTTAGTTCTCTGGGAAGTTTTTCTGGCACCCTAGTACCCCCTCCCCTTCTTCCTCCTAACACTTTCAGGAGCTTTATGAGTAAATGCCTGGGGCTGATTGGAGGCTGAAACAAGTCTTTTTTCCAGAGGTCCCAGGTGGTACCTGTGGGTTCACTGCTAGAGATAACATGTGTTGGGCAGATGTGCTCAGATGGGCAGCTTGGTGTGTGTCCAGATCTCTTGGAACTGTGCTGGTAGCCAGAGCCCTCTGGGGACCAGGGCTTTCATTAAGGCCCTCTGCTGTGGTCTTGTCCTCATTGGTATTCCTAATGATGGTACCTGGGGTAAGGACAGTAATCACTTGTTTGAACTATTGTGGGTATTGAATGAGTATATATACAAAAAAGGCTTAGAATAGCGCCTGGCACAGAAGAGTTCTCAAATCTTAAGCTGTTTTCTGTAGCATGGTATTTGTTAAAAGTAAATTGATTCTTTTTAAAAATAATCCACCCTTTTCTTTTTAAATTTTTTGAATTATGAAAGTATGAGATTAACATTTACAGGAGACTTGGAAAATACAGAACAAAGTTAAATATAGTTCTACTCTATATTACAGTTATTTTTAAGTAGCTAAATTAAGACTTTAAACTGGAGTTTCAATACCAAGCTCTCAAAAATTAATAGAATGAATAGACAGACAATACTAATCCATCCTTTTCTATGCCCCAGATGTCCTTTTTGGTAGAGCAAGCAAATCTTTGGGGCTTCCCAGATGGCACTAGTGGTAAAGAATCCACTTGCCAATGCAGGTAGACATAAGAAATGCAGGTTTGATCCTTGGTTGGGAAGATCCCTTGCAGTAGGAAATGGCAACCCACTCCAGTATTCTTGCATAGAAAACTCCATGGACAGAGAAGCCTAGCTGGCTATGGTGCATGGCACCACAGAGAGTTGGACATGACTGAGTGACTGAACACACACAAGCAAATGTTTCTACCTTGTTTTTCTTTTCTAAAAAACTTTTTTTCTCTCTCCTTCTTCCCACCTTGTTTTTCTTCTTCAAGAATGCTTTAGTGATGCTTCATCTTTTGCATTTTCTTATAAAATGTAGGATTAACTTGTTAACTTTTGCCAAAAGAAAGAAAGAGAGAAAAAGGGAGAGAAGGAAAGGGTGTGAGGCGGGGAAGGAAGATAGGCAACTGTAGAAATGTTTGCTCTGGATTGTACTGAGTCTGTAAACAGATTTGGGAAGAAACCGTGCCTTTATTTTGTAGTCTTCTATCAATTAACATGCTGTATCTTTGTTTTATGAAATTTTTTAGTAGTTCTTAAAGATCTAAAATTTAATAGTCCTGTAATTTTCTCTAGAGATCTTGTATGTGCTTTATTTGCTGTTAGGAAATTGATTTTTACAAATTCAATTATAAGCAGCATAATTAAAAATATCATTTTTTACCTGTTCGGTGCTGGAATAAACAAGTATAATTTATTTTTGCATTTTGATTTTTAAATTTTTATAAATAAACTTTAAATTTTGGATTAATTTTAGATTTATAGAAAGGTTGCAAAGATAGTACAGAGTTCCAGTACACCCCTCATTCAGTTTTCCCTAAAGTTTTTTTTTATTTTTGGCCATGCCACAAGGCTTGCAGGATCTTAATTCCCTGACCAAGGATCCAACTCAGGTCCTGGCAGGGAGAACACCAAATCCTAGCCACTGGACCACCAGGGAATTCCCCAGTTCTCCCTAATGTTTATGTCTCACATAATCATGGCACACTTATCAAAACTAAAACCAACATTGTGCATTACTAGGTAAACTTCACACTGTATTTAGATCTAACAGTGTCCTTTTTTGGTTCCAGAATCCAATCCAGGATGTTTGCTGTTGTTGTTTAGTCACTAAGTTGCAGCAACTCTTTCCAACCCCATGGACTGTAGCCTGCTAGCCTTCTCTGTCCATGGGATTCTTCAGGCAAGAATCCTGGAGTAGGGTGCCAGGCCCTCATCCAGGGGATCTTCCTGACCCAGGGATCGAACCCTCATCTCTTGAGTCTTATGCATTGGCAGACGGATTCTTTACCACTGCACCGTATGGCTGTAAAAGCTTCCAAACACTCTCAGTGTCTGTACTTATTTGTGGGAGACCACTAACAAGCCATTCAGAGATGGGCACTGGCCTCTGAACCACAGAGTGAGTAGCATCACTCCAGATCTGTGCTTCTTGAACTGGATGTGCTCACAGATGGCCTGGAGATCAGGTTCAGGGCCGTGTTTGAATTCACTGTGTCTGGGAGGGGCCTGGAGTCTGGGTTTCTAAATGCCGGGGAATGCTGCTGCTGCTGCATCACACTTCAGAGTGGCAAGGCTCTGAACTACAGCACTTTCTGTCTCTTTTGTCATGAGCAGCTACCCAAATATTTGAAACTGACAACTATGCTTCCATCCCCCAAGTTTCTTCTCTGGACTAAAGGGAACCAGTTACCCCAACTGCTATTCAGGCAGCAGTTTCTACACCCCCATACCCCTACCCCCATTTGGGCTGCACCTGTGGATGGCATCCACCCCCCCGACCCCCACCACTCAGCCCCTGCCTCCTCTTTTCTCTTCCTGTCCTCCTGACATCTTGTGTAGAGCACCTTGTGTTAGTCATTCAGTTATGTCCGACTTCCTGTGACTCCATGGACTGTAGCCCCCCAGGCTCCTCTGTCCATGGAAATCTCCAGGCAAGAATACTGGAGTGCGTAACCATTCCCTTCTCCAGGAGATCTTCCCAACCCAAGGATCCAACCTGGGTCCCCTGCATTGCAGGAGGATTCTTTACTGTCTGATCCACCAGGGAAGCTATTTCCTTCAGTCATTCCTAGGTTGGCTCCAGGCCTGGGGGGATTTTTGGATCTCTCATGCTTCTGGGAAGCTCTTCAGGCTGGAGGAAGGAAGTTGCACTAGAGCCGGAAAGTGCAGTGTCCATCTGCCCCCTGGACTGATGCTCTGGTGAGCCTCCTGACCCCTTGCCCTCTCCAGGGTCTCCTGTCTGCCCTCCAGAGTCACCTCAATTCAACACTGGTGACCTGGGCTTTCCTGTCTGCGTCGCCCCTTGAAGCACCCGGTTCACTTGAAGGGCTGCGAGGAGATAACAGGGGGGCCTTCCTTTTGCTGGGGACAGGGGGCTCTCTGACCACACCAAGACACAGGAGCTTCTATGACTACGTTGACACTTTTGTGACCCTCTTTACAAGGATCCCCTATCCCTACCACCCTGAAGCCCCCTCCTCCGTTTCTCAGGACTCCCCCAAAGCCAGGCTTCAGTCAAGGCTTCGTTTTGGAAGATCCCTGTAAAATGTGTTTGCTGAGAAGGAGCAGAATTGAATCAGCCTCAAGTCCTAACATCTCAGCCAGGATTCTTCTATCAAATTAGGAAATAGTTTGCCCAGCCCCCAGGGCATAAATCTTATCTTAAAGTTTAAAGATAACTTTAGAAAATTATGCACAGCTTTATAGAGAAATGAAACCTCAAAGAGATGAGAAACTCTATTTCATCATCCTGATTGTGGGCTTGTCTGACATAGGGCTGTCATCGGCATCTATGTATTAACTTAAGCTTCTTTCATTTAACTTCTTTTAGTAAGAAGTTAATATCTGACTCTTGATGGACTCAAATGTTGTTGGTGCTGTTCTCTCTTAAAGGACACACAGCCCTCCGAGTAATCCTAAACTAGCATGGTGATTGCAAGCTCGAGCCCTACCATTCACTAGCTGTGTGACATTAAGCAAATTCTTAACCTCTCTGAGCCACACTTGTAAAATGAGGAGAAAATAGGAGCCTACAGTAAAGAAGTTTTGTGACTATTAAATGAGATGATGCGTGTTAAATTCTTAAAACAGCAGCTAGCACATGAAGAGTGCTCAGTTAACACCAGCTGCTGTTACAACTATGACATAAGATATTCAGATAGCCCTCAATTACTAAGCACTTTAGGTTATTTGTGATTGTTTATGTTTTAGAAATAGTCATGTAAAAAGGTTTTTAAAAATTTGTTTGCTAATTTATTTTATTTTTGGCTCTGCTGGGTCTTTGTTGCTGTGCAGGCTTTTTTCTCTAGTTGTGAGTGGGGGCTACTCTCCAGCTGCAGTGTTTGGGCTGCTCACTGTGGTGGCGTCTCTTGTTGCAGAGCACAGGCTCTAGGGTGTGTGGGCTTCAGCAGTTGTGGTTCCTGGGCTCTAGAGTGCAGGCTGTGGCACATGAGCTTAGTTGCTCTGTGGCATGTGGGATCTTTCTGGATCAGGGTTCAAACCCATGGTTCCTGCATTGGCAGGTGGATTCTCCATCACTGAACCACCAGGGAAGGCCTGCAATTTTTTTTTTTTGAGATATAATGAAAATTCATTTAATAAAGCTTTTATCAGAGAACACCATAAAAGAACAAGCATAATAAAGACAATAAGAGAATTCTGACAAGCCCTGCAAGTATTTTATTGTTATGAAAATGCTGTTATGAACATTGATCCATTTCGGCAACCTCTGTGGACTGCCTCACCTGCCCTGGAGGATTCTAAGATGGTGAAGAGGGTGCTGGCTGTTGAAGTGATGGCAGTTTAGTGATGGAGAGAAACAGGAAGTGGGTGATTATGAAAACCCAAGGGCCCCGTAGAGGAATGGGTGAAGGCAGTGAGGCAGGCAAACGTTGGGAGGCGCTCAGTGGAGCGGTTGAGGTCTGAGATGAACTTGTAATTCCTCAGAGAGAAAGGCATTTGTAAGCCTTATTATTTATTACCCTAATTTACTCCCAGAGCTTATAACAGCTCCCAGTGTGTGAGAGTCCCTCCATCCGTCCGTCCAGTGCTGGCTGGAAGCCTTGTCTGCTTACTCTCTACGAGTCACGCCCCAGCAGGGCCACAGCCTGGTCCAGATCCCAGCCGGGTCCTGATCCGGGTCCAGATGTTTTGTCTGGCCCCACCCAGACCTCTCCCTCCTGACTCATGAGACAGGAAGCCCCTGGCTGCGAGGCAGTACCTCTGAGCTACAGTCTCTTCCTCCTCCCGAAGGTGGTGAGAGGCCCACCGTGGAATTCAGGTCACTGGCCGGGGAGGAAATGATGTGATGTTATGAGAAGTTACACTCTTAGCAGGAGTGTTGAAGGACGAGGGATGTCTGCTGGGTCTGTGTGCCGGCTGGGTCCAAGAGAGATCCCTGTTTAGACGCTGAGATGGAGAACCTTGTGTCGGCCACCTCTTTCATGGGGACAAGCAAAGAAGAAAGGGAAACGCCAACTGGCATTCCAGAAGCCCACTTTGTGCCAGGGGGTTGACTGCCGTGTCCTCACAGTGACCGTGTGGGAAGGCAGTCCAATTCCAAACCCGAAAATCAGACTCAGCAAAGCCCACGGCCCCTTGCTTGTGAGCCCTGATCATGAGCAGCAAATTGAGGTGATTTATACTGCTTCTGAGTTACCCCAGGCCCAAGGAGCAGCGGCTGTGTGGGCACAGGAGGGCCGAGAGGAGTTACTCCATATTCAAGGTCAGGAGGGGCCGTCGTGAGTAGATACCCCTTGTCCAAGGTAAGGAGCAACGGCTGCATTTTGCTGGAGCAGCCGTGAAGAAATACCCCATATCCAAGGTAAGAGAAACCCAAGTAAGACGGTAGGTGTTGCAAGAGGGCATCAGCGGGCAGACACACTGAAACTAAAATTACAGAAAACTAGCTAATCTGATCACACGGACCACGGCCTTGTCTATCTCAATGAAACTAAGCCATGCCGTGTGGGGCCACCCAAGACGGATAGGTCATGGTAGAGAGGTCTGACAGAATGTGGTCCACTGAAGAAGGGCATGGCAAATCACTTCAATATTCTTGCCTTGAGAACCCCATGAACAGTATGAAAAGGCAAAAAGATAGGACACTGAAAAATGAACTCCCTAGGTCAGTAGGTGCCTAATATGCTACTAGAGATCAGTGGAGAAATAACTCCAGAAAGAATGATGGGATGGAGCCAAAGCAAAAACAATACCAAGCTGTGGATGTGACTGGTGATAGAAGCAAAGTCCAATGCTGTAAAGAGCAATATTGCAGAGGAACCTGGAATGTTAGGTCCATGAATCAAGGCAAATTGGAAGTGGTCAAACAGGAGATGGCAACAGTGAACATTGACATTCTAGGAATCAGCGAACTAAGATGGACTGGAATGGGTGAATTTAACTCAGATGACCATTATATCTACTACTGTGGGCAAGAATCCCTTAGAAGGAATGGAGTAGCCATCATGGTCAACAAGAGAGTTCAAAAGGCAGTACTTGGATGCAATGTAAAAAACGACAGAATGATCTCTGTTCATTTCCAAAGCAAACCATTCAATATCACAGTAATCCAAGTCTATGCCCCGACCAGTAATGCTGAAGAAGCTGAAGTTGAATGGTTCTATGAAGACCTACAAGACCTTTTAGAACTAACACCCAAAAAAGATGTCCTTTTCATTATAGGGAACTGGAATGCAAAAGTAGGAGGTTAGGAAACACCTGGCGTAACAGGCAAATTTGGCTTTGGAGTACAGAATGAAGCAGGGCAAAGGCTAATAGAGTTTTGCCAAGAGAACGCACTGGTCATAGCAAACACCCTCTTCCAACAACACAAGAGAAGACTCTACACGTGGACATCACCAGATGGTCAACACCAAAATCAGATTGATTATATTATTTGCAGCCAAAGATGGAGAAGCTCTATACAGTCAGCAAAAACAAGACCAGGAGCAGACTGTGGCTCAGATCATGAACTCCTTATTGCTAAATTCAGACTTAAATTGAAGAAAGTAGGGAAAACCACTAGACCATTCAGGTATGACCTAGATCAAATCTATTATGAGTATACAGTAGAAGTGACAAATAGATTTAAGGGACTAGATCTGGTAGAGTGCCTGATGAACTATGGACAGAAGTTCGTGACATTGTACAGGATACAGGGATCAAGACCATCCCCATGGAAAAGAAATGCAAAAAATGCAAAAAAGCAAAATGGCTGTCTGAGGAGGCCTTACAGATAGCTGGGAAGAGAAGAGAAGCGAAAAGCAAAGGAGAAAGGGAAAGATTCCCATCTGAATGCAGAGTTCCAAAGAATAGCAAGGAGAGATAAGAAAGCCTTCCTCAGTGATCAGTGCAAAGAAATAGAGGAAAACAACAGATTGGGAAAGACGAGAGATCTATTCAAGAAAATTAGAGATACCAAGGGAACATTTCATGCAAAGATGGGCTCGATAAAGGACAGAAATGGTATGGACCTAACATAAACAGAAGATTTTAAGAAGAGGTGGCAAGAATACACAGAAGAACTGTACAAAAAAGATCTTCATGATCCAGATAATCATGATGGTGTGATCACTCACCTAGAGCCAGACATCCTGGAATGTGAAGTCAAGTGGGCCTTAGGAAGCATCACTACGAACAAAGTTAGTGGAGGTGATGGAATTCCAGTTGAACTATTTCAAATCCCAAAAGATGATGCTGTGAAAGTGCTGCACTCGATATGCCAGCAAATTTGGAAAACTCAGCAGTGGCCACAGGACTGGAAAAGGGCAGTTTTTATCCCAATCCCAAAGAAAGGCATGCCAAAGAATGCTCAAACTACCGCACAGTTGCACTCATCTCACTCGCTAGTAAAGTAACGCTCAAAATTCTCCAAGACAGGCTTCAGCAATACGTGAACCATGAACTTCCAGATGTTCAAGCTGGTTTTAGAAAAGGCAGAGGAACCAGAGATCTAATTGCCAATATCCGCTGGATTATCGAAAAAGCAAGAGAGTTCCAGAAAAACATCTATTTCTGCTTTATTGACTATGCCAAAGCCTTTGACTGTGTGGATCACAATAAACTGTGGAAAATTCTGAAAGAGATGGGAATACCAGACCATCTGACCTGTCTCTTGAGAAACCTGTATGCAGGTCAGGAAGCAACAGTTAGAACTGGACATGGAACAACAGACTGGTTCCAAATAGGAAAAGGAGTACGGCAAGGCTGTATATTGTCACCCTGCTTATTTAACTTATATGCAGAGTACATCATGAGAAATGCTGGGCTGAAAGAAACACAAGCTGGAATCAAGATTGCTGGGAGAAATAGCAATAACCTCAGATATGCAGAGGACACCACCCTTATGGCAGAAAGTGAAGAAGAACTAAAGAGCCTCTTGATGAAAGTGAAAGAGGAGAGTGAAAAAGTTGGCTTAAAGCTCAACATTCAGAAAACTAAGATCATGGCATCTGGTCCCATCACTTCATGGGAAATAGATGGGGAAACAGTGGAAACAGTGTCAGACTTTATTTTTTGGGCTCCAAAATTACTGCTGATGGTGATTGCAGCCATGAAATTAAAAGATGCTTACTCCTTGGAAGGAAGGTTATGGCCAACCTAGATAGCATATTTAAAAGCAGAGACATTACTTTGCCAACAAAAGTCCATCTCGTCAAGGCTATGGTTTTTCCAGTGGTCATGTATGGATGTGAGAGTTGGATGGTGAAGAAAGCTGAGCGCTGCAGAATTGATGTTTTTGAACTGTGGTGTTGGAGAAGACTCTTGAGAGTCCCTTGGACTGCAAGGAGATCCAATCAATCCATCCTAAAGGAGATCAGTCCTGGGTGTTCATTGGAAGGACTTATGTTGAAGCTGAAACTCCAATACTTTGGCCACCTCATGTGAAGAGTTGACTCATTGGAAAAGACCCTAATGCTGGGAAGGATTGGGGGCAGGAGGAGAAGGGGACAACAGAGGATGAAATGGTTGGATGGCATCACTGGCTCAATGGACATGGGTTTGGGTAAACTCCGGGAGTAGGTGATGGACAGGGAGGCCTGGTGTGCTGCAATTCATGGGGTTGCAAAGAGTCGGACATGACTGAGCGACTGAACTGAACTGATACTGCTTCTCCTGGGGGTAGGAACTTAACCTCGTAGGAGGAATAGGAAACACCCCTCTTGACTTTGGATTTGGGTACAGCTGGACCATCATGACTTAGAACTGACCAGTCAAAACCCTCCATCCTCCTGCCATCTCCTGATGTCAGGCCTGACCCTCCAGGCCAATGAGAACCATCCCTTCAGCTTTAAAAAAAAATTAATTGTTTTTTTTTTTATTTTTATTTTTTGGCTGTGCTGTGTCTTCATTGCTGTGCTGGCTTTTTCTCTAGTTGCAGTGTGTGGGCGCTATTCTCTAGTTGCGGGGCACTGGCTTCTCATTGCAGTGGCTTCTCTTGTTGTGGAGCACAGGCTCTAGGGCACAAGAGCTTCAGTAGCTGTGGCGTGTAGGCTCACTAGTTTCAGCTCCCGGGCTCTAGAGCACAGGCTCAATGGCTGTAGCACATGGGTTTAGTTGCTCCGAGGCATGTCGGATCTTCCAGAGCAGGGATGGAACCCGTGGCTCTTGTATTGGTAGGCGGATTCTTTACCATTGAGCAACCAGGGAAGCCCAGTCCTTCAGCTTTTGCAGGAACTCCTGGAAAAAAAGATGCTCCTAGGCCACTAGCATAAGATGGGAAGATACAGGATACAAGCCTGGTCATGTTGTAATCACAAAGGAGCAGGCTTCCGGGGAATAAAGTTAATTTTGAAGAAAGCAAAATGGAGAGATGGAAAGAAAGAGAAAAATAAGAAATTGTCTGAAATCCTAGATCCAATGACACTCTGTGGGCCCAGTCAGCCTGAAGATTGACTACCCTCGAAATGTTCATTTAGGTGAACCAGTAAATCTTCCTTTTTGCCTAGACATTGCAGCTGACTGACTGTCACAGATGAATGAGTTCCTATGCCCAGGGTATAGCTGTGGAATTGGGACTAGGATGGCCTGGCCCACATTTCCTTCCTGTCTTCCCCACCTTCCCACACTCTGAAGGAGGAAATCCTTGGCTCTGAGAAGTCCTCTCAATCTGCTGCCTTGAATCAGCTGGCCTTGTAGGACTGGTGGAAACACAGGGGGTCAGCTTGGCCCACCCAGTACATCCTCCAGTATCTGTATATACAAATTCCAGGTTTGTCTTTACTTGAGTTCATTGGTTCCATGTAGTGGTATGCTGGTAACTGTTTAACAAGCACAGAGATCAAAAGCCCTGCACTAAAGTGCTTGCCAGTTTCTGTGGTGTAAATATTTCGACCTCGGCCAGGTTCAGCATCCCTCATGACATCCCTAAATGTGGCGATAGAAAGAGATGTAAGTAGCAAACCACTGGAGAGTATGTCCATCACGCAGATTTATTAGTTGTAAATCACAGATAGTAATAAAATGCAATATATTAGTTATGTTGTTGTTCAGGCACTAAGTCGTGTCCGACTCTTTGCAACCTCATGGACTGCACGACACCAGGCTTCCCTGTCCTTCACTATCTCCTGGAGTTTGCTCGTATTCATGCCCATTGAGTCAGTGATGGGCATCTCATCCTCTGCCATCCTCTCCTCCTTCAATCTTTCGCAGTTTTATGTATTGTTTTTATTTTTTTATTTTTTATTTTTTGGCTACATTGAGGTTCATGCAGGATCTTAGTTCTGCTACCAGGGATCAAACTCATGCCTCCTACATTGGAAGCACAGAGTCATAACCACTGGACTGCCAGTGAAGTCCCCATATTGATTTTTTATTACCTTTTTTTTTTTTAAATATACAGATACTCCTGGACTTTTGATGGTTCGATTCACAATGTTTCAACTTTAGAAAAGCAGTATGCATTTAGTAGAAACTGTGCTTTGAATTTTGCATTTGGATCTTTTCCCTGGCCTAGAGATATGCAGTCTGATCCTCTGTTGATGCTGGGCAGGGCAGCCAGCCACAGCTCTCGTCAGCAATGCAGTCATGAGGGGAAACAACCGATATACTTACAGCCTTTCTGCACCCAGACAGTCATTCTGTTTTTCACTTTCAGTAGCGTATTCAATACATTACATGAGATAGCCAACACTTTACTCTCAAATGGGCTCGGTGTTAGATGATTTTGCCTAGCTGTAGACTAGTGTAAGTGTTCTGAGCACATTCAAGGTAGGCTGAACTAAATGATAATGGTTTGGTAGGTTTGATGTATTAAATGCATTGCCAAATAAATGGTATTTTCAGTTTACGATGAAAGTTGAGGAACAGCTGTAATTTATCTCATTGTAAAATTATAAAATTTAAGTTTAATAATAAGTAAATTATAAAATTTAAATTTTAAGAAGTGGCTCACAAAATTCCTAAAAGTTTCATAACTGGCTCTTGTGAGCTGGTACGAGCTGTTTCCAGGATACCACTGATGCCACTTAGATCTCAGCAGGAAATGACTGCGTCTTCCTGGGTTCAAGAGCTGTTGGTGTGAGCCCAGGTTTAAATGAAAACAGGGACCTGGATGAGATCCTAAAAGCTTGATCTGGCAGGAGGCCTGTGCCAAAGTTGAAGTGTGCAATGAAACTGAAGGGGTCATTAGAGACCAGTGTGGGATTTATGACCTAGAGATGTACACATGGCACAGCGAAGCAGCCGTCCTTTGTGTGGTCAGCCGACCCCACTGCATAGGAGGGCCGTGGAGCAGGGAAAGAGATGTGCAGGGCAGGGTGTGTACCAGCTGGGCTCTGGCTGGAAGCAGCTGACACACCCAGATCGGCATAAAATGTGGGGTGTTTGAGGAAGAGACTCTGCACGGAGATGTAGGCAGGTTCAGGGAGGCTACGGAGATAAGGCAGAGCTCCAAGTGCAAACAGAGTGAGGGGACTGGTCACTGGGCATGGCGACAGAGCAGGCTGGGGAGTGGGTTACCGGATAGAAAGTGGGGCCTTTGCCTACAGGGAGGATGCAGGGAATAAATGCCCTCTTCCTCCTCTTCCCTCTGCTTTTCTTTCTCAGTTCCCTGTTGGCTGGAGCCACCCAAAGTCCAGAGGGCAAGGAAATGCATTGTTTCTTCAACCTCTTCTGGGACAAGAGAAAAGCGGGAGGGGTCTGAAGGGTCAGATGGCAAAGGTCTTGACCTGAGTACTCACTGTGAACCTGGGTATTGCCTTTGTCTCGGGCCTAGGAGAAGGGCCAACAGACTCACTTTTGGAACCTCCACAGGCCACCTTCATCTCAGAGACACCCAGGGTCCGGTCACCCACCCTGTTAGGGGAAGGAGGCTGTTTGTGGAGGCCCACTGCCTTTTACTCTGGGACCAACCCTTCTCTTCCAGTCTGGCAGCGATTTCTGGGACAAGGGGAGTGAGGTCTGGGAGAAGACCCTTGGCCATAGCCCCACCCTCTGCTGCCAGGGCCATCACAAGGGCCTACTCACAGCCCGGCCAGTCCTAGGCCTCCATCTCAGATTCTGCAGGGTCCTCTTCTGCGGACACTCAGTTAGGGGGAGCCCTGGTCTGGGAGCCATGAGAGTTGGGTGTTTGGCTCTGACACTTCATCCTGTGGGGGTCACCAGATTCTATCACGAATCTGAATTTTCTCATCTGCAAAACCAAGGGCCTGGATGGGATGATCCTGTTTCCCAAGGACACCTCTGACTCTGAATGTCTAATGTCAAGACTTGAGGGATAAGATCTCTGGGTCATTTGCGTAGTGAAAAGCCTGTCTTTCCACCGCCAGGAGGTGGCAGCAAAGCTCTGTTTTGAAGAGGCCTGTAGGTCAGGGTAGGCTCTGTTGTCCAAGGCCCCCAGAACTTGAAGCCCAGGTTTTGTGGCTAGGTTTCAAACTAATAACAGCAGCAGCAGCAGCCAACAATATCATTGTTATCATTCTCGTTAGTAAAACATCTCCAATTTGGCTAGTTGCTAGGAAAATCTCTTACATGGCATCAGGTGTGAATCTTTCAACAGTTCCATCCTGACATAGGAAATTCCAGGACTTTCTGCTCCATGTTGAGGCTCAGAGACACACTCTGACTTCCCAAAGCCTTCTGGAAAGTGTGACGTGCTAGAGATCTGGGGGACCAGGGTGGGGCGAATGCAGAGATGCTAGGCAGCTCTGGGTGAACTGGGGAGTGTTGGAGCAGATGGAATTCATATCTGCTTTTTTTGGAATGTCAGAAAGAAGTGATTCCACAGGAAACTTTTTTGATGCCCCTCAAGTGCATGGTATGTTAGCTCCTTAAACCAGAGGAATCCCCATGGAGACACAGCCAAACCCCAGCCCCCTCTGAACCCCTGTCTTACATTCCACCTGTACTCTGAGGTCATGTGTCACCCCTGCCCACGGTGATGACACATTACCAGAGTACAAAGTAGGTGTCTGGCTCCAGACCAAGGGCGTTTCTTGCATATTCTTAGTTACTTCTCAGAATAACCCTCTAAAGCACATCGTTACATCCCATTTTACATGTGAAGCAGCAAAGGCTCAAAGTCATGAAGTAACTTGTTCCAAATCACACAGCTGTGAGTGGTAGGGTGGGACTGGGACCCAGCAGGTCAGCCCCAGGGCTTTCGCCACACACACAGGGAAAGGCCACTGTGTGAGACTCTGCTGTATGGTGGGTCTGAAGGGCTACCAGTGCAGCTCCTTCTCAACATCAGAAAAGCCACAGCCCATCTGCTAGAAAATGAGGGTGTTAATCCCTGCCTGACCTCCCGACAGGATTGTTGGGAGATGCTTATGGAAAACATGAAAATGGGGCATGTGGGTCCTCCGCATCTTACAGAATAGTTCTGCATAGTTGAAATTGTATTATCATTCTAATTAGGAGGGTGGTGCAGTGGGGTGGCAGGAGTGTAGGACTAGGACCTGGTGTCTAGGGACTTTGAGAATGGCCTCGGTTTCCTTCTGTATGAAATTGAGAAGATTGAAGGAGATCATTTTTTACGGACCTTTTCAGTCCTTAAGTTTAGGCATTATGGTGCCAACGATGGTGATGATAGTGATGATGATGGTGATGATGATGGTGAGGATGGTGATGGTGGTGAGGATGGTGGGAGGGTGATGGTGAAGATGGTGAGGATGGTGATGATGATGGTGGGGATAGTGATGTCAGACATCTGAGGTCACCTGAGCTCAGAATCATTTCCTGCCACCACCACTGCTGCCAACCCCTCTGTCAAAGGCATGAGGGGTGAGCTGGTGATGAGATGGAATGAGGGATCTAGAGGCCAGAGAGAAGAGACTGTCTAAGATGTTAGAGGAGAGTGCGTTGTAGTGCCTGGTACATAGTAAGCCAGAAACTGCACCTCTTGCCATCACCCCAACCCTTCGTCTGTCCCAGAGAAGCTATGATTTTTATTGTTATCTCTGCCTTACAGAATAAGGAAAATGAGGCCCAGAGAGTTAGTCTTAAGTTTCTCAAGGCCACACAGTTGGTAGTGATAATATTTGGATTCCATCCAGGTTTGATGGAACCCAAAGTCCATGTCCCTGACCACACAGCTCAGTTTGACCATTGAGGCAACTCAGGTTCAGAGAATGTACGTGGCCAAACCAGGCAACACAGCTATTGCTACTAAGTGCTCAGTCTGAGGCTCAGATTAAGTCTTGGCTCTTGATCCTGTCCTTGTTCATGCTGCTGCATTTCTATCCTTTCAGGGCAAGAAATCCAACTTAATCAGAGTCAGGGGGGTCTGGGAGCGACCATAAGACTAGCCACACTCTTTATCCTTGGCCAGAGCACCGTGGAGAGGATCTGTGCACATGGAGGAAAATGAGAAGGAGGAACAAGCAGGGCTTGCAGGACAGCTTATGGGCAGTCCTTCCCGAAGTAACTTTCCTCCTAGGAATGAATCCTGTGTTCAGGAGTGCCTACTACCTCTGAAGATGTTCTGGGAGCTGTGAGTGGTATGAGAGGAGTGGAGACACTGCCCCAGGAGAGACAGGATGGAAAAGCAGAGGTGCTTGGGGGAAAGAGCCCTGGGGTCTTGGGGGGGTTTAGCTTGGGGGGTCTGGGATCGTGGGGGTCTGGGCTCCTCCAACCTGGATAACTACAGAGTGCTTAATCCATCTGGGTCCCGTTTCCCTGTCTGTAAATTCAGGGGAACTGAGCTGGAAAAAATACTGAATTCCTAGTAGAAAATGGCCCACGGGTATCTGAAAGTTATTTTTAACTGCTGGGGAGCTGGTGGTCTATCTTGCAGTGAGTTGATTTTCCTCCTTTCCTACTCAGGGCCAGGAGGGTCCACTTTCACATCTCTTTCTTTATGGTTTATACAATAGAACTGGCAAGAATCTGAGAACTACCCCACGGAGGAAGAACGAACAGTGATAATAAGCATAGCAGAGCCGGAGATCTGAGTTGCCAGGAGAATTTATTTCTCAGGACACCTTCCCTCTGCTCTCCCAAGGTGTCCCATGGCAACAGGCATCAGGAGGGGCTCATTCTTCCATCTTCTGGGGGAAAAAAAGAATCGTACACAGGAAATGAGTCAGGAAATGAGTCAAAGCAAAGGTGAGGTCGGGCCTCGTGTTCAAATGGGGCAACTGGAGAGGCTGTAGTCTCAGAAAAATATTAAGACGTGGCTTTGTCTCCCTTTGTTCATTGTAAAAGCAAACCAGTCGAGCCCCTGGAGATGGGCGAATCCCCCCAAAAGCAGGGGCTTCTTGGGCACCACCTTTTGCAACAGGGAGGGAGGGGCGGGGATAGTAGGACATCTGGCTCCTGGCCCCTCACTGCTCCTGTGAGCCTGGAACCCCCGGGGACCTGGCTAAAGCAGTACATCAGTGAAGGCCTGGCCAGCAGCCAGGGAGGGACGCTGACAAGCTCCCTCTGAGCTCTGTGGCTGCTGCCTGGTCCTGAGTCTCAGGGTGTCTGGAGAGGGGAGTCTGCTCTCACCTGGGCTCCCACATCTCGGCTCTTGGCCCGCAGCTTGTTGACCTGGGACTCGGCAATGTCGGCACGTTCCTCAGCCTCCTCCAGCTCATGCTGGACCCTCCGGCACCTGGACAGCTGCATGTTGGCCTGCTCCTCCTGAAGGGAAGGCCGAGGGGGCAGGAGGCTGAGGAAGCCCCTCCCTCTGGCTCTGAGGCCCCGGGTCCCTGACGGCCTCTGTGGGAATTGGCGAACCAGGAGAGCTTGGGCCCCAATTCCCTGAGGTCAGAGGAGGGAGAGCTAAGCTCTCCAGCAGTGAGGACGATGCCCCGGGCTCCTGACCATGTACACCATCCAGTCACCTGGGAGGTCCGCTGCCCCCAGGATAGGGCTTCCTGGGCTTCCCTGGTGAATCAGATGATAAAGAATCTACCTGCAATGCAGGAGACCCAGGCTCAATCCCTGGGTGGGGAAGATCCCCTGGAGAAGGGAATGGCAACTCACTCCAGTATTGTTGCCTGGAGAATCCCATGGACAGAGGAGCCTAGTGGGCTGCAGTCCATGGGGTTGCAAAGAGTGGGACATGACTGAGTGACTAACACGTCACTTCTCCCCTAGGATGCTTGCCTGTTCCCCTGTGCCCCTCCTCTATGCCATCCCCACTGCTCAGAGCTCTTGAGAGGAGACCAAGTCTCCCAAGGCACATGGAGGTGTCAAGAGACCCATGGTCCACACCCCCTGCCCTGTGCCTGCTTCTGCCCTGTGCCTGCTCCCAGTGCCGTCTGCCCGTGGCCAGGCTGGGTCTGGTTGAGGACCATCCAAGGGTTTCTGATGAAGGTGGCCTGCTGGGCCGTGGCCAGTCTTGCTGCAGCTGTGCTAATCCTCTCCCCATTTAACCAGTCCAGACCTGCTTCCCAGAGGTCAGGACGGAAGCCTCAGCCTCTTGAGCAGGGAAGACAAAGGGCAGGGAGAGAAGTCTCATCTTCAGTCATTTATCTGGAGCAGGCTCCCCCAGATTTTGTCTCTCAGGATGCAAGTCCTGTGAGATGCTCTGTTTACTAAAAAGAGATGCCATGTTCCATCAAGGGTGAGAAATGCTACAACTCAGAACACCTCTTTCACTATGAGGTCCATCCCACGTCACCTGCAAAACCTGAGAAACCTTTGAAATAAAGCAACCCTCCAACTTTGTGGAACCCAGAGTTTCCCAAAGGATTTCTCATCTATCAAAGCAAAAGGCCCCACCCCTCTCTTCCCTGCCACCCCAGCTTCCTGCTATTAAACTCCTTCAGACCTTGGGTCCCCAGAAGGTATTTGGGAAGTGCTCATTTCAGCCCAAACCATTTCCTCCCTGTTGGTTCCACTGTTTGCTCAAGGGTAGATCCAAAAGCATGAACTGGGGAGTGGGAGTTAGGGAGGCCAAGGAAGGGTGGAGGTGGTGGGGGCCAGGGCCAGGGGTAAGATGGGATGACATGAGTTAAGACCAGGTATTTGAGGTCAGCTCACAGGGGCAGGGAGTGCTGAGTGAGTTAGGGTGGGTGGGATAAAGCCAGGTGGGTTGAGGCAGAGTGGAGGGATGGAAGGGTATGGGACAGGACTGGTGGGGCCTGGGGGAGGGGGAGGAGAATGAGGGAGGGAGAGGAGAATAGGGGAGGGAGAGGGCAGGCTTCCTGAGCTCCTGTTTATAGCCTGCAAATAAAAACTCAGGCCTCAGCTGCAGTGGACCCTATGAGACCGGGATGGACCCCATACTCACGGCCTCCTCTGCCTGCCTCTTGTAAGCCTTCACTTTGGCCTGCAGCTTGTCCACCAAGTCCTGGAGCCTGAGGATGTTCTTGCGGTCCTCCTCTGCCTGCAAACACAAGGACCATGCCAGACCCATTCTCCTCTGCTTCAGCAGGTGGGATCCATGGGGTACCCACTGTGGTTTCAGGAGAGTCATTGCCTACCTGGTAAGTCATCTCCTTGACCTTCCGCTCGTATCTGTGGGCGCCCTTCAGAGCCTCAGACCCCCTCTTCTGCTCAGCATCCAGCTCGCTTTCTAATTCCCGTACCTGCACCCAGAAGAGAGCACAGGGGTCAGGCCACATCTCCCAGGCTTTTCTTACTACTCGTGTGCTGGTGTTTTTAGGGTGAACTCAAGATCCTCTAAGTTTATTTTTGCAAAGCTGTCTCCTCCTCAGACTCAGAACACATTTTATTCTCAAGGCCGATGCTAGTCGATGCTGTGGCTTTTGTGCAAATGACAAGATGCCCTCTTTGGGCAGAAGCAGCCCCAGGTGCACGTGGCTTGGCTAGTGGACGCAGCTTTGCAAAGGATGCCCCTTCCTCAGGGGCCATGCAGCTGGGTGAGGGCTGTCATGGGCCTGGATTCCCGATTGAGGAAGGCAGTGGCAGGGGTCACAGAGAGAAAGTGGGCCAGGGAGAATCGAAGGTGTGTTTAAGCCCCAGGTCCAGCTGATGAATCCAGAGCATGTCAGTTGTCATTTCTGAGTATGAGTTTCTGTTTATCTATTTATTTTTTAAATTTTTTTGGCTGCACTGCATGACCTGTGGGATCTTATTTCCCCCATCAAGGATTGAATGCATGCCCCTTGCATTGAAAATGTGGAGTCCTAACCACTGGACTGCTAGGGAAATTCTTGAATTTCTGTGTATTTAGAATAGAGATAATTCCTGTCAACCTATCTCGAATGTGGAAATCAAATGAGAGAAAGTCTATGAAAGTATCTTTTGATGATATAGCACTACACAGGAATTATTGATTTCATAGCTGTGTCTGCCTTTCCTGAAGCTGTGAGGGAGTAGTATAGCCACTGAGAATGCAGGTCACACCTTGTGGCCTGATTCCTCAGTCCGGAGGGGTGTCCCATGGTGGCGGTGGCAGCAAGTCCTTGGGAATCCCAGTGGCCACAGAGAGGGCAGCTCTGGGCCTGCAGGCTCCCTGAATCAACCTTGAAATCCACCAGTGGAACCGGCAACTCTGAACACTGGAAAAGCAAAGACCTGCCCCCCCTTCCCACCAGCCTCAGGAAGCTGTCTCCCATCCAGTTCTATGAAACATTTGCTTCCCTAGGAATTCCCTCTGGGCTGCTATAAGGTTCATGGAGCTGAGTAACTGGGCAGCATTGGATTGGAGGACAGGCCAGGTGCCTTACCATGCCATAGGGAGGCTGGTGGAGGGTTCCCTGCCAACCCAGAATCAAGAACCAGGGAGGGTGGTATGGGATCTAATTCCTCCCACCAGGGAGGGGTCCATGGGAAGGCCAAGCCCAAGTTTGTTTTAATAGAAGAGGACTGGGAGAAGGCAATGGGACCCCACTTCAGTACTCCTGCCTGGAAAATCCCATGGACTTAGGACCTGGTGGGCTGCCGTCTATGGGGTCGCACAGAGTCGGACACGACTGAAGCGACTTAGCAGCAGCAGCAGGGAATAATTAAAAATAAGCATTTCAAGAATTCTAAGGGGAGCTCTAACTTCCCTGCTGTTTACTTTTGTTACTCGTGTGTCTGTGGCCTTGTATTTTTTAGCTAAAAGATGGCTTCACATTTAAAGTGTACAAGTGTAGTGACCACATCTTTGGGAGGCTGGCATCAAGAATGCGTTTGGGTCTTTCCCGTGGGAGAAGTGGTTTCCTTCTCTTCACCGCCTCTTCATCCTGTCTGCCTCTTTCATGTCCCTTCTCTCGGGGACAACAGAGACACTTTCACATCCTTCTCCAAGCCCTCCTCCAAACTGCCAACAGGTAATGCAGCCCGGTTTAAAAAGCAAATAAAATGAAACATCACAGGTCGAAAGGGAAAAGCAAAGGGTACAGGAAACAAATGGAATCATGAGGAAAGAAACTGAAAACTACAAAATATGCTCCCAGATCAAGAAAAAGCAGGACTGTTCTGTGTGGATCACAAGTTGCTGGAGAGTTAGCCTGGAGGAAGCGCCAATTGCCCTGCATTTTGGATGGAGTGAGAAAGACACCAGAATCACAAGTTGTGTTTTGACAGTAGGAAATCAACATTAGGAAATCCAGGAAGGGAATGAGACTTGGAAATGGAAGACAAAGCAGCAGATTTTACGTAGGATGGGCCATTGTTTATAAAAGTGCTTATTATTGTTTAGTTACCAAATCATGTCCAACTCCTTGCGACCCCATGGACTGTAGTCTGCCAGGCTCCTCTGTCCATGGGATTCTCCAGGCAAGAATACTGGAGTGTGTTGCCATTTCCTTCTCCAGGGGATCTTCCCAATCCAGGGATCAAACCTGAGTCTCCTGCACTGGCAGGTGGATTCTTTACCACTGAGCAACCAGAGAATCCCCTTATCAAAGTGCAGCTTGATGAATTACACCCAAATGTATAATCTTATGACTGCAAAGTATGTTTCCCCTACCCTCAGTTATATAGATATGAATCTAAGTAAAGATAGAATGTGAACATGTGATATGTTGTTACACTAAAGGTATTGAGGGATATCCTTTCTGAAGTGGGTCTGTATATGTCTTGGGGTGTAGGGACCAGAGAGGGAAGAGTGGGCGGGACATCTGGCTCACAGCAAGTTTCACACGTGGTCCTGAAACTGCACCTGCAGTTGACTCAGTGCCCACTTCCCTGCCACCTAAGTTTCGGGACTGTGGTTCTGCCAGAGGCAGCTGAACCTCTGTTACTCTGGGAATGAGAGTCCCCTCTGGTCACCCTACCCGATTCTCCAGCTTCTGGATCTGCTTCTTCCCGCCCTTCAGGGCCAGCTGCTCAGCCTCATCCAGCCGGTGCTGCAGGTCCTTCACCGTCTGCTCCAGATTCTTCTTCATCCGCTCCAGGTGAGCGCTGGTGTCCTGCTCCTTCTTCAGCTCCTCGGCCATCATGGCCGCCTGGTTGGTCACAGGAAGCATCTGTGGGCCACCCACCCTCCTCCCCGAGCACACAGAGGATGCTGCGAGGCTGGTCCTGGGTGAGCTGCTCTCCTCCCTCCTTCAGTTCCCCCCCACTTTGCCTCTGCTGAGCCTCCCATCTCCTCCGTCTCTCCAGGAAACCACCACTGACTGACTGCAGGGCTGAGGAGAGGAGACCTGCTCGCCAGGCCCTGTCTTAGAAGCCCCTTTCTTATCTCCAGACAGCATCTCTGAGAGAAAGAATGGAGCTCACGTCTGTGATGGCTTTCTTGGCCTTCTCCTCCGCATTTTTGGACTCCTGGATAGAGTTCTCCACCTCTGCCTGACATTGGGCTATGTCAGCTTCCAGCTTTTTCTTGGTATTTATCAGGCTTGTGTTCTACAAGAAAAATTAGATACCAGAGGTTCAGGCTACATATGGACACTTACAGTGATTGGAAGGGAGAGAGTTAGGTGGGGAAGGAAGTCTAATGTTGAGGATGTTCCAGTTCTTATTTTTCACACGGGTGAAAAATATTAAAAAAGACTCTCATCCTTGATCAGACAGAAAGTCCCAAATCAGATTCAAGAATTGTAGGTAAAAGAACTGAATAAAAAATGAAGGTAGGTTTTCAAATATTTGAGGAAGGATAGATTATTTAATTAATGGTGCTGGAACAAGGAAATGGTTGACTTCATGATATGAAATGAAAAATAATTCTGGTGATCCAAACATTATACATAGGGTTATAAATGTGAAGACAAATGAGAAAGCATTTGCACTGCGCATTGCTGAAAAAATATTTCCTTCCTTAATATGTAAATAAGATAAACCATTAAGAAAAAAGGGCAAAAGTACAAATAGCTAAGACATACCAGACGAAATACAAATAACCAACAAATATGACAAAATGTTCTACCTCAGTAGTAATCAAAGAAATATGAAATTTTAAAGTGAGGCATTTTCAACCATAAATATTAGTGAAGATTAAAACAAATAATAGCTAAGCACTCTCACATATTTTCCCAATGGGACAATTTTGTTAAAGAGCCATTTATAGCATATAAATGCTTTTACTGTTTTGACCATGAAATTGGGCTTCCAGGAGCTTATTTACTTCTAGGAATATTAAAGAAATAGTAATCATAGATGTATATGAAAATTAGTTATGAAGAAGTTTGTCATAGCAATCTTCAAATCATAAAAATTTTTATTGGGAGCAATCTAAAAATACCAAACCATAGAAGACTGATTATATAAAAGTGTCATAATACACAACTAAAATGGACTATTTTCTGCCATTAAAAAAACTATATCATAGAAAATTTTTTTAAAATATAGAAATGTGCTTATGACATTGTTAAATGAAAAAAAGTCACAAAATGATCACATTTACAAAAAAAATCATATTTATATATAGAAACAAGAGTCTAGAATAAAAGATCCCCAAATGCTAACAATATGCTTGGTATTTTTCTGTTTTTTGGCTTGTACTCTCTAGTTTTTAAAGCAAGGAATTTCTTTTGGAATTCCCTGATGGTCCAATGATTAGGGCTTCAAGCTTCCACTTCAGGGGGCAAGGGTTTGATCCCTGTTTGGGGCTTCCCTGGTGGCTCAACTGGTAAAGAATCTGCCTGCCATGTGTGAGACCTGAGTTCCATCCCTGGGTTGGGAAGATCCCCTGGAGAAGGGAACGGCTACCCACTCCAGTATTCTGGCCTGGAGAATTCCATGGACTGTATAGTCCTTTGGGTGGCAAAGAGTTAGACAAAACTGAGCAACTTTCACTTTCACGGGGAACTAAGAACCCACATGGCATGTGGTATGGCCAAAAATAAATAAATAAAACAAGGAATTTTGTAACTTTCTTAAAAATAATTATTTCAAAAGACGATCCTAATTATCTAAGTGTGTGTATGTGTTAGTTGCTCAGTCATGTCCGACTCTTTGTAATCCCATGAACTGTAGTCTACCAGGTTCCTCTGTCCATTGAATTCTCCAGGCAAGAATACTGGAGTGGGTTGGCATTCCCTTCTCCAGAATACTGGAGTGGGTGATCTTCCTGACTGAGGGATCGAACCCAGGTCTCCTGCATTGCAGGCAGGTATTTTACTGCCTGAGCCACATGAAAGCCCTAATTATCTAAGCTTGTGGCTTAAATGTTACTGCATCTGTGCAGACTTCTCCAGCCCCTTTATGCAATAATTCATACTTCTTTATTTTTGGATAAAAGAAAGCTCAGCCATCTTCCATCTAGAGACAAAATTATCCCAAGAACTAAGCCTAATGAAAGTTGGTCTTGACCACTAGCCTGGGAGGAGTGGTGGGACTGCCATTCCACAGAGCCTGGATCCCGCCAGACCCTCAGGGTGGACCCCGAGTGCAGTGAGAATGGACTTACCTGGGAGTGAAGAAGCTGCACGCGGTCACTGGCGTCCAGCAGCTCCTGCTCCGACAGCTTGCGGGTCCTCTCCGTCTGCTCCAGGGCCACCTTCATCTCCTCCAGCTCCTCCTGCAAGAGGCCATTCCTGTGCTCCACCATGGCCAGCTGCTCCTTGAGGTCCTCATTGCTCCTCAGGGCATCATCCAGGTGCAGCTGGGAGTCCTTCATGGGAAGCCAGGGGTGAGACGGGAGCCCAGGGCAGGCTGAGGTCCTGTCAGGTCCCCTATGGGCCACCCACTCACCTTGAGCTGGCCCTGGACTGAGCGCAGGTGCTTCTGGGTCTCAGCCACCTGGTGGTTGGAGTGGCCCAGCTGAATCTCCATCTCATTGAGGTCTCCCTCCATCTTCTTCTTCAGCCTCAGAGCATCATTCCTGCTCTGGATCTCAGCATCCAGTATGCTCTGCGTGGCCTCTGCTGCCCGCTGACTGTTTCTTTTCAGCTGCTCAATTTCTTCATCCTTCTCAGCGAGCCTGCGGTCAAGTTCAGATTTCACCTGGTTCAGCTCTAGCTGGACACGCAAAATCTTGCTCTCTTCATGCTCCAAGGAACCCTGATAAAAGCAAAGGAGAGATTGGTAGTGCTGGGGCAGCCACCTTCTAGAATGAGATTTTTCATCCCCATTGTGATAAAATGGGTGCTATTAAGCTCGTTGTACAAATGGCTAGAACAGTGCTCAAAGAGGTCAAACGGTTCGCTCCCAAATTGTGACTAGTGCTAAAACTAGAACTGAAACTTTGTTATAAACAAACAGCCTTATGTCTTGAGGACAGAGCATCGTTTTGAATTAGTTAAAATTTGATTACTGTGTCTTTGTAAAAAAAATAGTGACCGTAAATCAGGAGCCTACCTCGTCTCTAAAAAGACAGAGAAAGAGAAATTGCTCTCCTGTTACCCTGAGTCTTGGAAATTTCCCTAGAAACATCTCAACCATCTGGCCTGCACTGGCCACTGTGGATGATTAAATCAGGACGTTGCACTCTTTGGGCCACATGGAGTTCCCAGTGGCCAAATATGACTGTGCGTAGCTCTTTGCTGAAGCTAAGGCGTTCAGAGCTGGCTTTCAGGATGTTTGGTGATGGAGTTATTGCTTTCTGAGATGTTGAGGACATAAAGAACAGGTTTACTTATACAATAGGGAAAATATTATATGATGAACTAGAGGACATAGAGGAGACGAACCAGCAGGACACAGCTGCCCTCCCCACCCCCACCGTTGGGTGGGGGCAGCTGAATGTTCTTTCCAGCAAATCTCCAGTGCCTCCTGGCAGGAAGGGCGTCCAGGGAGCATGGTCTAGTTCCCCTTCCAGGGTGCTCTGTGCTTCTCCATCACATCCCAGGCACTTACCTCCACCTCTTCTAGGGCAGCCTGGAGGTCTGACTTTTCTTGTTCTACCTGCTTCTTGGTCTTCTCCACTTCCTGAAGATTCTTGTTTGTTTCTGCAATCTGCATGGTTAAGTCGAAGATCTCTTCTGCAAAGGACAGGCTTGATTTAGGCTCTTTCCACAGGTTCTGTTTGATCACATAGGATCAAATTTTGCCAGGGAACTAAGGGACTGGCAATTCATTCATGATATTCATACAGGAGAGAACAAATACAGTGTAGCCTTTTGGGGGAAGTGTCGGTAAGACACAGGTGTGTGGCCTCACCTGGAGGGGCAGTGGGAGGAACAGCAGAACACTGTGTGACCCTGCACCTTCACATGGTCTACAAAATGGTCATGGAGAGGACCAGGGAGGAAATCATGGAGAAAATGCATAGAATCACAGTCTCAGAAATAGAAGGGGCTTTCAGGCGCATTGGGTCTGGTCTAATTGTATAGGTCAGGAGTCTGAGACCCTAAGGGATTTAGTGTCAGACCCGAGGACACAAAGCCACGTAGAGGCAGAATCTATGGGAAGATCTGTTCTCTAGCAGTGTAGGGAGCTTGGCAGTCCATGAGCCCTCTGTTCTTGAGAACGAGGCTTGGCTGCCACTGTGCTTTCCTTTGGGGGAGTTTGGGTCTTGGGGTAACTGAGTAGATGTGAGGATTTTGTGGGGCAGTAAGAAGGAGGAGGCTGTGGCTCAGTGGGGGTGGCTGGAAGAGAAGAGGGGACTGTCACACCCCTGTGAGTGGGGGGAGAGAGCTGGGGTCTCTCTTACCCTGCGATGGGCAGCGCTCACCTTGCAGATTTTTATTCTCCCGTCTCAGTGTCTCTAACTGATCCACCACCTCCTCGTAGGCGTTGCGCATCTTGAAGACTTCAGTGCTATGAGACCTAGACTCCTTCTGAGCCGCTTCCAACTCAGCTTGACTCTCATCCAGTTTTTGCTTCCACTCAGAGAGGACCTAGGAGGTGACAGAGGGACCCATGAGGAGCCAAGAAGGCCAGGAACTGAGTCATGTCAACATGGAGTCATGTCAGCAATGCCGGAGTGGGACCCTCCCATCCTTAGGGACCAAAAAAACGGGGATTCCCCAAACTCAGGGGATCCAAACTCCAGAGATCTGCTGTATTCTGAAAGATATGCTGGTCTATAAGTGATTTGAATTAACTTTGATGAAAAATAAAATTCTTTTCAGAGGGACCATCATAAAATCAAAGAGACAGTGCAAAGCCCCAAACCCTCCACTCTGGGACTTGATGCTCTGTGCACCTCCCCCTACCCCAAAGGTATGTGCATTCACACATCTCTTGCATCAAGTGATGGGGAAGGACCTTATCGAAGTTCCTCTGCTTCTTGTCCAGACAGGTGCAGGCAGCGTTGGCCCACTCCAAATCCAGCATCAGATCATCCACCTCTCCCTGGAGCCTCTGCTTGGTTTTCTCCAAGGACGTGCACTTGGAGCTCACGGCCTCTGTATTTTCCTCTGCTTCCTGGAGCCTCTGGGCCAGTTTTTTCCTAAGAGGATCAGACCTACTGTTGCTGGGAAAGGTGGACTTTTTCAGAAGTAACTGTCAGATCAGGAGGGAATGGAGCCATCTATAAAGGACTGGAATTTGATGATTGGATAGGATCTAAGTATCACCTGAAGAATCCCAAAATGTTTGGTGGCAAAGCAATCACCTAGGAGGTGCCAAAGGGACCAGGTGGAATGAATGGACAGGACCCAGAGGGAAGGGCATGGAGATCCGGTCTGTGTGCTTAAGAAAACTTGAAGGCCTAGAGAGGAAGACAGGGCCTGTCCCCTGTCTCTTCCTTGTGTCTTTCTCCTACCGTAACCTGGGAGCCCCTACTTGGCCTCCTCCAGCTCCTCTGTGCGCTGGATGGCATCTGTCTCGTACTTGGTCCTCCACTGGGCCACCTCGCTGTTGGCCTTGGACAGCGCCCTCTGCAGCTCAGCCTTGCCCTCCTGCTCCTCCTCATACTGTTCCCGCAGCAGGTCACAGTCGTGGCGAGAGGACTGGAGGGCATGGGCCAGGGCATTCTTGGCCTGCGGAATCACCGTGGTGACAAATTGCAAAACTGTTTGGTCATTTTCCAGGGTAAGTAATTTTGTTTCAACCAGTGTTTCCCAACTTGAATCATTCACTTGCTGCCTTCACAAACTTAGCTGTTAGCAGCATAGCTCCTGTTTTATTTACTTCACTTTTTAAAAAGTAGAATATTATATTTAAGTGGAAAATCATTAACACTTGCTGTAAACAGAAGGTAACCGAATAAATGCAATGGAGGTAAGACAACGTTACCACCTTCTAGCTGTGACCCTGTGTCCTAGTCCTACTCTCTTGTGTTTTGATGAGGAAGATGCACTAGTGTTAGAGAGAAGGTATCCAAATTGAGGGGCTTCCCTGGTGGCTCAGTGGTAAAGAACCTGCCTGCCAGTGCAGGAGACTTGGGTTTGATCCCTGAGTTGGGAAGATCCCCTGGAAGTGGAAATGGCAACCCCCTCCTGTATTCTTGCCTGGGAAATCCCATGGACAAAGCAGCCTGGCGGTGTCACATGGGGTCACAAAGTAGTTGGACATGACTCAGTGCCTAAACAACAACATCCAAATTGAGACCTTTTCCTTATTTAATCAGAATAATTGGAGGAGAATCAGAAAGGGATTAATCTTCTCACTACTTAATGCAGTGTTTCGGAATACCGTGACCATGAGAACCCCAAAAGTATATTCTGGTGTCATCAGGGGGCTGTGTCCCCATCCGGGAATTCTGACATGAGCTGTGCAGTTTCCATGGCTCTGCCATCTCTTCCCAAGGAGAAGGGGGACATGTCTGAGGCCTCCATCACTCACTTCCACCTGGTCAGGAGGACATTGGAGCTCTCATCATAATGGTCACAGAACACTTTCTGGTTGGCCTAGTGCAGTAACTCATACATTTGCATCCTTTTAAAGGCACAAATTGGAGAAGGAAGTGGCAACCACTCCAGTACTCTTGCCAGGAGAACCCCATGGACAGTGGAGCCTGATGAACTATAGTCCATGGGGTCGCAGAGAGTAGGACATGACTTAGCGGCTGAACAAGAACAACAAAGACACAAATAAACAACAAACTTTTCCCAGGAAGGAAAGCTTAGCTCCTTCTGTATCCTGGCCAGACAGCCTTGATCCTGAAAGGGACCTTCTCAGGCTCTGATTCTCTCCACTCCCTCTGCCCGGCAAGTCCCCCAAGGACCCCTACCATATACTAGAAAGATGGGAGACAAATACAGCACTTTTCTTGTTTTTTAGGAGAGGCAGATGGAGTTTTCTGGAATTCCAGAAGAGTGCTCTGTAAGTGTTAGCTGGCACATGGCAACCTCAGAACTATATATATGAAGTTTTGGGGACTCTTGGTTTTCTGTTTTAGTTCTCGAACACACATTGACAACATTTACAAGCCCCGACTGTGTGCACGGTTCTACTGTGTGCTATAACTACTGTTAGCTACTACAGTGGGCAAAAATAATTCTTGCCCTCTAGGAGTTGACAGATTAGTTGGGGGATGTGAATTATAAATATCTTGATATTGACGTTAAGACTATGATGATGGTATTTGTGTTTATGCAAATGTCCCAAGGGTGCCCCCCAAACCACCCAGGAGGGGGTCCTTAAATGTAGGTGTTGTAGCTGGTGATACACAAAGAGTGATGGGGGAGAGAGGGGAGGGCATTTCAAGGGGGTGGAACGATTGCTGGGAACAGTGGGAAGATGCACGGAGGCAGAGATGGCCCCGCTAGTACAGTGGTGGGGAGAGGATGCCCCTGCCTGAGGAGGGGGGTTTATCAGCCCCTCCACTGGGGAACAGAGGGGCTCTGAGGAAGGAGCACCCTGGTAGAGTTTCCTAGCTCTGAAGAAGGAGATCCAATGCCAAGGTTCTGGAACCTCCAAGAACATGGTCCTGTCCTACTGCAAGGAAGAGAGGAGCAGCATCAGACTTCGCGACACAGCATTGCCCTCAACCAGCTCCATGACTTCTCAGGTCCTACCCAACTCTACCATTCTAGACAGAGGCATCCATCCTTACCTTGTTTTCTTCCTCCAGCTGCCTCTTAAGATCCTCCAGCTGCTGGGTGAGGACCTGCTTGCCTTTGGTTAGCTGTGAGATCAGAGCGGCCTTCTCTTCCACTTGGTGGCTCAGCTCCCCTGGCAAACAGATGTGGGCCCAGGTCAGGGTTTGGACCACCCTCTCCCACGGTGCAGTGGGACCCCAGGGCCCTGCCCATCCTCACCATTTTGGGTCTGCAGCCTTGCCTTCTGCATGTTCAGGTCATGGATTAACTGTGTCTGTTGGTCATCCTTGGCCTTGATCTCATTAAACTGGTCTTCCACAGTCCGGCACATCCTTTCCACATTACTCTTGGGAAAAAAAGCCAACGTGAATGGGAAAAATGGATCCTGGGTTCCCAGTATCAAATCATTTGATAGTTTAGCTTCAAAATGGGGTTGCCACTTTGAAGAATCTGCCTTGCAATGGAAGGGACTTGGGTTTGATCCTTGGTCCACGAACTAAGCTCTCATATGCTTAGCTCTCATTGTGGTCTAAGCTCTCCACATGTCGATGTGTCGAACACACATCGACAACATTTACAAGCCCCGACTGTGTGCTCTCATTGTGGTCATCGACATGTGGAGGAATTAAGCCCATGTACTGCAACTAGAGAGTCTGAGCACCACAACAAAAGACTTTGTGTGTCACAACTAAGACTTGACACAGCCAAATAAATAATAAGCAAATAAATAAATGGACTTCCCAGGTGGCATTAGTGGTAAAGAACCCATCTGCCAATACAGGAGACATAAGAGACCTGTGTTCGATGCCTGGGTTAGGAAGATCCCCTGAAGGAGGACATGGCAACCCACTCCAGTATTCTTGCCTGGAGAATCCCATGGACAGAGGAGCCTGGCAGACTATAGTCCATAGGGTCATAAAGAGTCAGAGGCAATTGAAGCAACTCAACAGGCATGTACACACAAATAAATAAATAAATAGAAAAGAAAATGGGAGATGAATTGGAAACATTTTGGAAAGACTGGATGAATGAAGAGACCTTGAGTTGTAGCAGATCTTTGGATCAGGACTCTGGTGACCTGAATGAATTTGGGGAACCAGGAGCAGATGGAAGTGGAGAGAGTGTTACTGTTCAGAACATGCAGTGAGTTGCAGGCATGGAACTGTACCTGCTCACCCAGCAGGTGGATGCTGCCTCGCCTTTGCAGAGAGCAGAAGCATCAGGTACCTTTGATTTGGAGACGGTCTCGATGTTACTGGCCAGGTCGTCAATCTCCATCTTCATCTCGCTCTTCTCCTTCTCCAGCTTCTGTTTGACCCTCTGCAGGTTGTCGATCTGCTCCCCCAGCTCGGCCACACTGTCCACGTGCTTCTTCCTCAGCGTGGCCGCCGTGGCCTCATGCTGCAAGGTGGCCTCCTCCAGGTCCCGGCGCAGTTTCTGGAACTCGGCCTCCCGCTTCTTGTTCATCTCGATCTGGACTGAAGTGGCCCCACTGGCTTCTTCCAGCCGCTCGCTGATCTCCTTCAGTTCCCGGGAGAGGTCCACGCGCTGCTTCTCGATCTTGCCTCTGAGTGTGTGTTCTGCTTCCACCTCCTCCTCCAGTTCTTCAGTGCGGGCCTGGAAGGGTCACTGGGTCAGGAAGGTCATGGGGGGTTGGGCAACAGCCCCACTTTGAGGAGGACATGGTGGGGAGGAATGGGGGTGGGCTTCATAAAGTTAAGAATACATTATAACATTAAATCCTTGGAAGAAAATTAGGCCACAATCTAAGTGTCCATCAGCCGGGGAATGGTCAGATCAACTGTGATAGAGCCCATGGTCCAGGAGACCACAAAGTAGTATGTCCACTCGTGTCTACCATGGACAGCTCTGCAGGATGCATTGCTACATGAAGAGAGCAATTTGCATAATGGTAGTACTCTTGCCTGGAAAATCCCATGGATGAAGGAGCCTGGTGGGCTGCAGTCCATGGGGTCGCTAAGAGTTGGAAACGACTGAGCGACTTCACTTTCACTTTTCACTTTTTACTTTCATGCATTGGAGAAGGAAATGGCAACCCACTCTAGTGTTCTTGCCTGGAGAATCCCAGGGACGGGGGAGCCTGGTGGGCTGCCGTCTATGGGGTCGCACAGAGTCGGACACGACTGAAGCGACTTAGCAGCAGCAGCAGCAGTCTCTATATAATATTTAAGTGTATATATATCTTGTATACATATACATATATATTTTGTATACATATATATATATTTGGCCATGCTGCATGGCTTGGATAATCTTAGTTCCCTGACCAGGCATCAAACATGGGCCCACAGCAGTAGAAGCCCTGAGTTCTAACCACTGGACTGCTAGGGAAGTCCCTATATATATATATATATAAATATATATATATATATATATATATATATATATATATATATATATTATGTAGAAGTTTATATATATATGCATATTTATTTAATATTCTTGTTCCTTTTAGGAAGATCCCCTAAGGAGGAGCTTCTAGGAGGGCAAGATCCTTCTAAGATCCCCTAGGAGGGCATGGCAATCCATTGCAGATCCATTCCAGTATTCTGCCTGGAGAATCCCATGGATATAGGAACCTGGTAGGCTGTAGTCTATGGGGTTGCAAAGAGTCAGACATGACTGAAGTGACTTAGCATGCATGCATGCATCTCCTATATATTTTTCTTTGTGTCTATATACATAGATCCATGTGTACAAAAGATCCAGAGGATGCATTGAATTTCCAAGAAGATGGAAGGACCTTGGACTTAGGGGTGGTGCTTAGAGCACCCGTATCAATATATTTAGTCTTATGGGTAATATTTTTAATTATCTTCAAGAAAATCTGTTTATATGCAACTTAGACAATTTGAATATTAACTTCAAAAAAAATGGAAGGAGATTCTCTCCAGCTCCAACAGGACTAAGACAAAAAAGCAGCAAAAGAAACCTGGGGATGAGACTTCCTTGGTGGTCCAGTGGTTAAGAATGTGCCCTGCAATGCAGAGGACTCAGGTTCAATCCCTGGTCCAGGAACTAAGATCCCACATGCTGTGGGGCAACTAAGCTCACACGATGCAACACAAGATTTCATTTGCTGCAACTAAGACCCAGTGCAGCAAATAAATAAATATTTTAAAAAGAGAAACCTAGGGGAAAGAGTGAGGAGGGGTCCCTGACAGAGGAATTTCCACAGTTTGTGGGGAAGGTGTCCACACGTTACCTGCAGTTCTTTAATCTTCTTTTGTAGCTGCAGACTGTGAACTTGTTCATCTTCAATTTTGGTCTGTAATTGACTGATTTCAAACTCCTTCCTGCAAATAGATACATATGTATATTTAAAATACCCGAATTATGAGTCTTTCAAAGGCAGAAGTTAGCTTTCGGGCTCCAACACAGAGGTGAACATGAAAGAGCTACTTCTTCAGTTTCTCCTCCACTTGCTGCTTGTCATTTTCTAGGTCCATGATGGACTCCTGGCACATCTTCAGGTCTCCTTCCAGCTTCCTCTTTGCTCGCTCCAGGTCAGCCCGCAGTTTCTTCTCCTGCTCTAAGCAGCCCTCCAGCTGGGAAGACACGGTGGGGGAGGGTTGAGATTTGCTGGGAACTGAGCTTGCCTCTTAGCCAAGGGCAGTGTCCCTGGGCTCCTGCAGGTGTGAGCCCCCTCGCCTCCGCCCCAGGAGGGAGCGTGGCCCCCTGCCTCCTCCCTCTTCTCTCCTCTGGCAAAGGCTGGATCCCCTCCGAGGCCTCCCGATGCCTCTTTCAGCCGATGCCCATCTGGCCTATCCCATGCACCATGATGGAAACATGGTGCTGGGGGATGCATACTCTTACCCAGACAGAACAAATGGGGCATCTGTGGGAGGGCACTGCACCAGCTGTGCCTATGAAGTTCTAGATTATATACTATCAATCTTCTTCCCTACCTGTACCATGCATCTGTGAGGAGATTTAGGCAAAGAATGTGTGTGTGTGTGTTGAGGGGGCGGTGAGGGAAAAGAGGTGTTGGGGAGGAGGACACCTGCTCTGGCCTCAGGACAATTGCAGCAATCTGGAAACATTCTAGCCACGATTGGGAGTGAAACCTTAAAGCTTCAAACCTGGCTCTTATATTAAGAACAAAAGTGTAACGTGATGCGGGGGTAGGGAGGGAATGGATGGTAATTTTTCTGGCCACCAATGGAACTCATTTTTAACAAAGTTAGAACAGGATTGGAGCTGTTGGTACCCAAGGACCTACAAGTGTATGCTAATGATGATGATGATAGTGATGCTGCTGCTGATGGTGAGGATGCTGGTGATGATGCTGGTGATGACGATGGTGATGATGGTGGTGGTGCTGCTGATGGTGATAATAGTGGTGATGATGATGGTGATGACATTGGTGATGATGCTGGTGGTGTTGATGGTGGTGGTGATGATGGTGGTGGTGATGGTGATGGTGATGGTGATGACGATGGTGATGAAAGTGGTGATGGTGATGATGCTGATGGTGATGCTGATAGTGATGGTGATAGGATAATAGTGATGATGATAATGGTAATGATGGTGTTGATGGTGATGGTGATGACGATGGTGATGATGGTGGTCACGATAGTGATAATAGTGGTGGTGGTGATGATTGTGGTGATGGTGGTTGTGATGATGATGGTGATGGTGGTGGCGATGATGATGGTGATGGTGATGTTGATGGTGATGGTGTTAGTGATGATGATGGTGATGCTGAGGGTGTTGATGATGGTGATGGTGATATTAGCAGCTGACATTTTACTGAACACTCTCTATGTGCTAAGCTTTCCATGAAAATTTTTGGAGTTTTCACAAAGCTAACTGAATCTCCATTTCACAAGGTGGAAATTGAGGATTCACAAGTTTAAGTGGCTCACTTAGCATTCCACATTTATTTGGAAGGGGCTGAGATCTGAACTCAGAGATTCTGACCCCAGAGTCAGAACCCTCAACCCCTGCATCCTGCGTAGACCTCATCTTGTCTTTGCTTCTGCAGGTCATCAGCGTTAGGGCACAGTAATGAAATATCCTCACGTCATCTGTTTGCTGCTCCAGCTTGGCGTTTATTTTGATCAGACCACTGACTTTGTCTTCTTCAACCTGAAGATCATCCAGTGTTTTCTGGTGGGCTTCCTGCAGAGATTTCTTCTCTCTGGTTAGTTTGGAAATGTTTTCTTCAAGCGCTGTCATTTCTTCTGAAAGATTCTTTACCTAAGAGAGTATCAACACCAGTTGAAACCAGTTCAGTTAAACCAGAAGCTTCCAGCAAAGGCTATTGATTTTTTTTCTTTGACTTTCTCTTTTTTGGTTACTGCTTCTTTGCCTCTCCAGCAGGTGCACGTGGTGTTGGCTGCATCATCCTGAAATTGGCAGCCTCTGGTGTTTTTCAGTCCTCACCGGCCTATCACAGGGCCCTTTAGGATAGTTTTTTTAAAAGAGGACATCATGTGGTACACAGAAGGACATTATCAGTGCAAATATGCTGCCTCCATAAACAACACATCAACCTATACTCATCAGATTATATCCATGGGAATTTGTTTATTAGCTGACCAGGGTTTGGAATGAGGCAGAAAGGGGAAGAGGAACAGGCAGGAGGTGCTATGCAAGAAAATCCAGAATGGGAAGTCCCCTGTGTCAGGAAGCAGGGCAAGGGCACCATGCCCTTTAAGGTTTAAGGCATTAAATTGAACTTTTTCCCATGTGCAACACTCTTCCAGATCAGAGGTTGTTAATTCCTGACCTATGGGCCAAATCTGGCCACATACTAGTTTACAACTTTTGAATAAGTTGTAAATATTGGGGGAAAAAATGAGATTTCACCTAAATCTGGATGTCTGATTTCTCAAGGAAAATCAGAAGCTCTGGCCATGTGGCGTTCACATCCCCACCTGACAACAGTTGGCTGGCATTGGGTCCTGGCTGCCCCCTGGGGGCAGGGCAAGTGCTCTCCAGTTTGCCACAGTCCCCACCCCTCCCTATCACCTCCCTATTGATGCCCAGTTGTCCATCCGACACTGCCTTGAGTCCTCTCTACCTCCCTGGCAACCAAGATGACGTGAATCATGGATTGTATTTTCCATGTGTTTTTGTAAAGTGTGTGTTATTTTGTGTGCATGTAATTTTAGTCTACATAAATGGTTTCATTCTGTATATTTCATTTTCTTCCTTTGTCCCCATACTCAGCACTAGGTCTTTTACATCCATCTCATTGTCCCAATGGCTGTGTGGTACACCCTGTGGTGTGTCCTCCACATCTCACTTCTCCGTCCCCCCAGGTGGACCCTGATCCTGCCTCCAGCATCCATGCCCCCCACCACAAGCAATGCTGCCATGAGCCTTCTCATACATGTCCCCTTATGGACCTGGCAGAAGAACTCGTTGGTCTGTATAACCAGAAGCAGAATCGCTGGGTTGAAGGATGCATGAATTCTTAACTCAGCTAAGAATTTCCAGATGGCTTTCCTGCAGGTTGCATTAGTCTACATTTTACCAATAATGCACGAGGGTCCCTGTACCTCTAACCTCCCTGCCAGTCCTTGGTGTGGTCCAGTTTTCTGCTTCCTTCACCACCTGCCTCCCTGATCATCTGCCTGGTTCTGTGGGTGTGATTCTTGGCTTCCCTGTGCCAAGTGCTTCTCCTGAAGGATCTCTTGCTTTGTGGAGGAAGACTTGGGGCTAGAAGCTTGTGGTGTGACCAGGCAGGTAGCAGGAGCAGGGGAAGAGCCCACGGGTTTAAGAACAGGGCAGAGGCGGATTCATTCCCCTCCCACTTCTGGGCAATTCCTTCCCCACATGTCTCCTCCTGGGAGGAGCGGTGGGGATGCCCACCTTGTTCTCTGTGGCATGCTTCTCCTTCTCCACCTTGGTCAGGGTCAGCTCCAGGTCGTCAATGTCTCTTTTAAGGGAGGAGCATTTATCTTCCAGGTTCCTCTTCTTGGCAACCAGTTCAGAATTCATCTCCTCCTCCTCCTCCAGCCTCTCGTTTAGCTCCTTCACTTTGGCCTCCAGCTGAATCTTGCTTTTGATGAGTCCCTCACACCGCTCCTCAGCATCCATCAGGTTTTCTGTTTCCTAAAAAAAATCCAAACAGATCATTGTTTTTTCTAATTTGTTTTTTGAAGGATAGTTGATTTACAGTGTTGTGTTAGTCTCTGCTGTGCAGCCAAGTGATTCATTTATACACAGATTCACATTCTTTTTTCATATTCTTTTCCATTATAGTTTATCACAGGATGTTGAATACAGTTCCCTGTGCTAAACAGTAGGACTGTGTTATTTACAGATTGTTGTCTTTTAATCAGCCTCTTGACCAACCCCAGAGGGAAGGGCTTTACCCTCCAAAAGCCCATTATCTGGACCCAAGTCAAGGAATGGATCATCACCACAAATACATATACACATGCATGTGTGCACATGTGTGCACACATGCATGCACATACTCATCTATATCATCCAAATATTTTTTTTTCAGCCACTAATTGTGTCATCTCCTTAATAGAAATTCTCAAGCAAGGGCACACGTAGCATTCATAAAGCCTCTGCAAATTTGCCACATTTGGATGCCTGGCCATCTCCCTCTTCCTCCTACATGAGTTGAAGATCAACTCATCCACTCTGTGCTTTCACACGCTAACTAATATTTCCCAAACTTGACCACCTTTTAAAACTCTCCACAGCAAAGTGCTTCTTATGACTCCTGAGGCCTGCTTCCTTAGGCCATAGAACAGAAAACCCCAAATAGAAACAAGTGATTAAATATGTACATGCCCCAGAAGGCTCCGAAATGAGTCTCTTGGAGTGGCCGTGATTAGCTGATTATGTTGTTAAATGTAAACAGACTATATCCTCTTTTACTTACTTCTCAGTGTTGTGAGAACTGGACATGCATTTCAATGTAATGAATGAAAAGAGTCTGGCAAGAATAGCCTTCTGTGTTTACTGAACATGTCCTGTGTTACATGCATGAACTCATCTGAGCCTTCCAGATACCCTAAGAGGTGAGGGGCTATTGCTGTGCCCATTTCACAGTTGAGAAAATGGAGGCACAAAGAAGATAAGTCACCTGCCTGAGGTCACACAGCTGCCAAGTGGAGGATCTTGGATGTAAACCCAGATATTTGGTTCCAAAACTTGTTCTGTGCTCACCGTGCTTGGGAAAGTGTAAGGGGAGGAGGAGATGCTGTGCACTTAAGACAAAAGGTAAATGTATTGGAAGTTTATTAAAAAGAGCAAACACTAAATGTCTTGACTCTGTGAAATGAGACCATTACTCTGCCAGAGTGTTATGTACTGGATATACGGCTTCATTTTTCCCTATATCTTTGAAAATATGAATACCTTTAATTTTTTAAACTGTTTTTTTTTAAACTTTTTGGCTGCACCACTCAGCCTACAGGATCTTAGTTAGCCGACCAGGAATTGAACCTAGGCCATGGCACTGAAAACCTGGAATCCTAACCACTAGGCCACCAGGGAACTCCCAGTGATTTAGTTACATGATTTTTAAAAAGACTTGGTACATTCCTGACAGATTTTTTATTATTACAGACACATCCCCCTCATTCCCACAGCAAAATACATCTGACTCTGCTGTAGAAGGCAGGGAGAAATAAAGTGAACAGAAATTCACTTTGCAGATGTATTTTGCAGTGTATTGAGTCCACAAGCCCGGGCTGGCCTCCATTTACTAGCGGGGTAGTGATGTAATACCCCACAATCCCACTGGGTGGCACCACCATCTCTTGAATAAACTGACGGATCCTCCTGGCCTCGGGGAGATACTTACAGACTGGACCTGCAACTGGAGGTCATTCTTTTCCTGCAGCAGGGACACCATTTTCTCCTCCAGCTCCTTTCGGCGAGCCTCAGATCTGGCCAGTTCTTCCTTGGCTCTCTCAAAGTCTTCCTTCATGGTGGCTATCTCCTTCTCGGCCTCCGCGCTCTTCAGCAGGGGCTTGATCTTGAAGAACAGGTTCATCCAGGGCCAGTGCTTGACGTTCATAAAAGATCGGATGTTGTACTGGATGCAGAAGATGGAGTCCCTGTGTATTGTTAGGACTGGGGTTAATGGACCACGGCAAGGTGCAGTCTCCAACCCCCTGCCCCCGTGGGCCCCAAGACCTTCACCCTTATCAGTCAGGTGGGAGGGAAGGAGGTACAGCTTGGCTGTACCCATCCCATGAGCTCCAGAGTCTGTTCTGCAAACGAAGGGGAGAGGAAACAGCATGTGCAAATTTGGGAGGTGAGAGAGGCTCCATCCACCTGGCTTCCACCTCCACCACCCTACTGAAAATGCTCACCCTAAGGTTGTCAGTCTGAGCAAACTCCAGGAGGTAGTGAAGGACAGGGAATACAGGGTATCGGGGAATCAAGGAGAAGGGGTTCCAGTGAATCCCCACACAGGACTGGCCCACAGTGCTACTGTTCCTCCTATTGAATTACTGAAGGACTCAGGCCCTTCAGTCCCTTCTGTCCTCTCTCCCCCATCATCTGTTTCCTAATTCAGGTCCTGTCATCTTCTATTTGGACTTCTGCTACAGCCTGGTCTTGGCCCCTCTTGTGCCTTCAGGCCTGCTCTTCTTGCAGCTGCCAGTGACCTCTTTGAGTGTGTGTGCTTTTTGTTTTATGGCCACGCCGTGTGGCATGTGGGATCTTACTTCCTGGAACAGGGATCAAACCTGTGCCTCCTGCAGTAGAAGCGTGGAGTCTTAACCACTGGCTTGCCAGGAAAGTCCCCCAGGCGACCTGTCTGAGCTATTGAAACAAATCCGATCCTCTCACTAGTCTCCTCCATGGATCCCCATCAAGTGGAAGATTTAACCTGGGTTCTTCAAGGTGGCAGGTGGGGACCTCCACTGTCAGCCTCTCCTCACTCCAGTCAAGTGACCTACTTTTGTTCCCCCCAACCCCCAGGCCACCCTTCCTCCAGCCATGCAAAGCCTCCTTTGGAAAGCTCTTTCTTTTTTGCTGCCCTTTCATGCCAACCCCAGCCCCCAATCCGTCCACCTGGCCCTGAATACAACTGACACTACGCTTGTCACAGGTGTGAAAACTAGCTGAGCAGGTGTCTGCTTCCCCCTCCTCTGTGGGCTTATGGATGCCAGGGCTCATTTCTGCATCCCCAGTGTCAAGCAGAGGCCCCAGCACAGAACTGTGGCTCAGTAAATGTGGGACAAATAAGTGAACATCTTAAGACTGAAGCCTGAAGCGATGGTCAACTCCAGGGGGGAGGGCAGGGAGGTGAGGGCTTGCATCACCTCCTTTCCATCATCTTCTTGAACTCCACCCGCATCAGGTAGCCCCGGCATAAGGCCTGCGTGCGTGTCATCAGGGTCACCAGCTTCTCGTCCCTCATCTCCTCCAAGAGGCCCAGGAGCCCAGCTTTGAAGAATACCTGTGTGAAAGGAGAGATGGGCCCTGCTTCATCCTCAGCCTGTGCGCTCAAGGGAGACTGTCTCTGTCTATCCCCAGCCCTCGCCTTGGAGCCCTGGCTTGGGACCAGCAGCCGTCTGGCTCCCAGGACTCTGGTTTTGGAGGCTATATTCTCTGCAGGAGTCCCTCTGTGTTCTGTTCCAAGGTATGTTCCAGGCCCCACTGGCCTAGGCAGACAGATTCTGATGGAGTTCACGTGCAGGAAGCAAGGATGGGGCAGAAATGTAATCACAGATGCAGACCAGGAGGAGCTCACAGACGCCTCTGCCTCCCCATCCTCATCCTCCAATCTCTCTGCCCAGCTGAGGAGGTGGGTCCCACCCTCGGGGCCCCTCCCTGCACTGCCCACACCTGCAGGGCTTCCTCTGCCCCCGTGATGTTCCCGGGAAGCAGGGCACCCATGGGGGCTGCAGGCTTTCCCCTGATGGTCCCCTGGCCCTTTCAGGACACAGAGCTTTGGAGTCAGGCCAGGATTTGCAGCTGGCCTTTGTTATCCACTCTCCACACAACCTCAAACAAGTCTCTTGTCCTCTGGGAGCCTCCCAATAACCCCATGAGGTAAGTACCACCCTTATCACCATCAGGTGATCTGGAAGACTTGGTAAAATGTGTATAGAAGGCATGTCACAGGTCTCAGTGCACACATGCTCAATAATGGTGATCATTTTTGTTGGTTATAATTCTTCTCAGGACCTCATGGTCCCTGGAATTCTGTGCTCTCTGATCTCTTGGGCGCCTGCTCCCCTCTAGGGGCACTCGTTCTCTGCTCCCATTGATTTCTGCTATTGCTGCTGGGGCTGGGGCTTCCAATTAAGCCTCTAGACACTTAAGATCAGCATAGAAAGCGCTTCCTATACCTGGGCAGAGTTCTCTTGGCCTAGGCTTCTGGGCAAGGGACGGTCAGGCTGCCTGGAAGGGGAAAGAGACACCTTTCCTCCCATCAGCTCACAAGCAGCCCAGTTCAGTTCAGTCACTCAGTTGTGTCTGATTCTTTGTGATTCCATGGACTGCAGCACATCAGGCCTTCCTGTCCATCACCAACTCCCAGAGCTTGCTCAAACTCATGTCCATTGAGTCGGTGATGCCATCCAACCATCTCATCCTCTGTCGTCCCCTTCTCCTCCTGCCTTCAATCTTTCCCAGCATCAGGGTCTCTTCCAATGAGTTAGTTCTTTGCATCAGGTGGCCAAAGTATTGGAGTTTCAGCTTCAGCATCAGTCTTTCCAATGAATATTTAGGACTGATTTCCTCTATGATTGACTGGTAGGATCTCCTTGCTGTCCAAGGGACTCTCAAGAGTCTTCTCTAACACCACATTTCAAAAGAGGGTTTGGGGGTTAACTCCACCGGCCTGGGGGTTACCTGGGGTGGGGGTAGGTGAGCCCCACCTGTGCTCACCTTGGTGTGGCCGAACCTGTACTGCTCTCGGTCCACGTCGATGGAGTTCAGAAGCTTCTCGGAAGCATTTTTGCTGTCAATGAACTGCCCCTCTGGGATGGCACCGGCATTGAGGATCCGGTACCTGATGAGGGAGGGTGAGGGGTCAGTGTGGCCTGGGTGTGAGTGGTCTGGACTCACTCTGGTGACACAGCTCTGGGTGGAGCCGGGAGGATGCTGGGCCCTGCTGCTTCCTGAGGGACTGCTGTTTCCTGCTCCCCCCTGCTCAGGCCCCGGGGCCACGGAGCCCAGTGGGGTCCCAGCCTGGTCTCTGGGACAGAAGGTGGTGTCCCTTGTACCCAGGGTAGAGTCTTGGAGGCAGAATCCAGGGAGACACTGCTGCTGAGGGGACAAGGCCATGCCAGCAACTGGCCCAACATGCAGGAGCCAAGGAGATGCCTCACCTTCACTGGAGGCCAGGTCAGGACTGGCACCTACCTGCATCCCCCCACCAACTGGGCAGTTCTGGGGAGGGTGGAGGTTTCAGTTGAGGGGCAACATTTCCCAATGGATTCAACTCCTATGAAAGGCTCTGTGCCTGAGACCAGGCCTTCCAGAACCTTCTCCTGCTCCAGCCATAGAAGGAAATGGAATATTATACAGTGACTAGTCTGGCAGAGGGGAATCTAGGGGTTGATTTTAGGCAAGCGGGCTGTGGCAGGAGGGAGAGAAATATATGGAAGCAAGGCCAGGTGAGTGCATGGCTGGGCTGGTGCTTTTAGAGGAAATGACTCTTATCTGACTTAAAAGAGCCTTGAAATCAGCAGTGACCTGCGGGCTAGTGGTCATTCTAGAGTGTCCTCTTCCCACCTGTCCCCCTGGGCAAGGCCTGGACTTGTGGGCCCAGATGGCAGTCGGGAGGAGAGCGTTGTTCTAGAGCAGGGAATCTCAACTTGGGGACATTGGGCAATGTCTGAGATTGAAGCGGTGTGGTTGCTACCAGCAACTGTGAGTCAAGGCCAGGGGTGCTGCTAAAATCATGTAACACACAGGACAGTCCTCACGATAAAGGATTATCTAGCTCCAAATGTCCACAGTGCAGGGGTTGAGAAACCCTGGTCTGAAGTCACAGTCAGGCTCGAGTGGTCTGGGTTCTGATCTTGGAACTGCTTTGGGCTGGTCCAACCCTTGCTTTGTGCAAAGGCTCGTCGCCCCAGCAGAAGAATCCTGTGGAAACCTTGGGAGTTCACCCAATACCCAGCTGCAGCAGTGCCTTTGGGTGGTGCAAAAGGTACCCTCCAAAGGAGAGAGCTGCAAAGATAGGCGACCTACCGCTGTTTGAAGTCGCCATAGAGGATCCGGCTGGGGAAGCCCTTCCTACAGATGCGGATGCCCTCCAGGACCCCGTTACAGCGCAGCTGGTGCAGGACCAGGTGGTGGTCCATCACGCCTGGGGAGAGAGGAGCCCAGGGCCTGTTGGCGGCTTTTCCACTGTTTTCTCTGATGGTCTGGGCACCACGAGACCCCTGGACACACCCAAACTTGAATGGGAAGGTTTAGTGCCAGTAGAAATAATCTCAACATCCTGGGGAGACTCTAGCACCCAATAACCATGGAACTAAAAGCCAAAATATTAATCTTTGCCTTGTTCATTGCTCTTGACTCTGATGAGGACAGAATGGTTGTCTTGATCTAGAAATGTCGCTCATCATTATTATTCTCATAATAACAATAGTTTTTATTATTACTATAATTAACAGCCAACGTTTGCAGACTGTTCATAATGTGTTTGGTCTTATATTGTTTTGTTTTTATTATTTTCCTTGGTGACCTAATAAACAATCAGGTGTAAGGGTTTCATGAGAACATGCAAAGAAGAAGCCTCCTCTGTCATTACTGTATTTGATATTTTGACGAGGTTGACCATGTAATTTATTATATTGCATGTACTCTTACATATTTTGGTCTGCCTCATCAATCATGAACTGACAGAGTTTATTTAAATTCACCTACAACTACTGTTGTAGTGCTATCTACTAGCGTTTTTTAAAAATTGAGGAATCACTGACATATAACATTTTATTAGTCTCCGGTGTACAACCATATTTGTATATATTATGAAATGATCGCTGCAGGAAGTCCAGTTAGCCTCCACCACCGTACACAGTTACAATTTTTTCTCTTATGATTGATTGTGTTTAAATGCTGTACATGTACTGGCTTATTTAATTCTCACAACAACCCTCTAAGGAGGGTGAAGGGGGTTAATATTTACAAAATGAGTCAACGTTTGTGAGTGCTCACTAATAGGGGTTCCCTGGTGGCTCAGAGGGTAAAGAATCTGTCTGCAATGCAGGAGACCTGGATTTGATCCCTGGGTCGGGAAGATCCCCTGGAGAAGGAAATGGCTGCCCACTCCAGTATTCTTGCCTGGAGAATCCCATGACAGAGGAGCCTGGCAGGCTATAGTCCATGGGGCTGTAAATAGTTGGACATGACTGAATGACGATTACTTTCACTCAGTAAATAAAATGAGTAAATATCTAAGTGAATGAATCAATAAAATGCCTTTTAAGCCTCCTTTTATAGACCAGAAAGCTAAAGGACTCAGCTGCAGTCCCTTGAATAGTCACAGGTGGAACTGGGCTGTTTTCCTGCATCATCGGCTCTCCTGTAATGTTGCTGAAGCAGGACTTGATGCCAGAAGCCAAGCCTTTGGGATGGAACAGCTGCCCCATAGCCACAGTGTATGTGATGGTCTGTTCTTTGTGACAAAGAGCCCTGAAACTCAGCCCTACTCCAAGAATATTTGTGAATCCAAGATTAGGGATGGTTAAAGGTCTATTGTACTGCACGGTGTGCTATGTCTATATATCTGGTCTCTGAGTCTCAATTTTCTCACTTATGAAATGGAGATAAGCACACTTATCTTGCAGTGAACTGTTATAAGCAGTAACATAATAATGTTATAATACATAACATAATAATGTGACTGTAGTGGGCTCAGAAAACAGTTGTTACTGATTCTGTTTTTATTATGGAAGACCTAAGTTGGTTATTTGCCAAATATAGTAGCTTTTCATTTTGGGGTGGAGGGGGGAGTGTTTAAGAACCTTATGAAAGTTATGAATCTAATGTACCTATATATGTGTTGCTGTTGTTGTTCATTCACTCAGTCATGTCTGACTCTTTGTGACCCCACGGACTGCAGCACGCCAGGCTTCTCTGTCCTTCACTATCTCCCAGAGTTTGCTCAGATTTATGTCCATTGAGTTGATGATGGGTTGGCCAAAGAGTTCGTATATAACATCTTATGGAATACTTGAACAAACTTTTTGGCCAACCCAATACATAACATTTTGGAAATAATTTCATAATAGGGATATAGGTGAAATAAATGATGCCCAGTGGAACTTGAATTTCAGAGAAATAGTAAAATAATTATTTCAGTGTTAAGTATATCCCAAATATTGCATGGGCCATATTTATACTAAGAAAATTTTCACTGTCTCATCTGAAATTTGAATTTAATGGGGGAGGGGTCTCATATTTTTAATTTGTTAAATCTGGGAGCCCTGTATCATAGACTGCAAAGAGATAAACACTATCATGACCCAGTCCTCAGGGAAGCACACATGCACATGCACACAGACTCACTGACACACGCACACACACGTGTGTGCACACCCCCCACGGAATTTTGCTTCTGTTTCAGGGACTCCTGTTCTGGTGGATTCTCACTCACCAGGTGTCTTAGTCTCATTGGGAATCAGACATCGCACAAAGTGAGGGTGAGTGCTTCTTAAATTGGTCATCAATTTGTTTAAATTTTCCTGGGACACAAACCAGAAGAAGCATATTTACCTTTCCAAATGCTGTTTCACTGGGCAGAAAAACAACTGAATGTGGAAGATGTGAAAAAACAAACCCTGAACACAGCGGACACGGTCTGGAAAGAGGAGCCCTTCTTCTTCCCGCCCTTCTTGCTTGCCCCGGAGTCTCCTGGAGACAGACAGACACAGGGGGTGTGTCTGGTGAGTCCTGAGGACACAGTGGTGGCCTTATTACCCACCCCCCACCCATTTTATTGAGCTGTAACTGACATATAACATTGTATAAATTTAAGGTGTACAAAGGAATGATTTGATATTCATATATATTGCAAAATGATCACTGCTACTTAACGTCTATCACCTCCAAAATTAGTTTTTTTCTTATGCTGAGCGCTTTTAAAATGTACTCTCTTAGCAGCTTTCAAATATACAATACAGCGTTATTAACTATTGTTGCCACACTGTACATTACAACCACAGAACTTATTTGTGCTATAATCGTTAAGTATGCACCTTTGAACCCCCATTCACCCAATTTTTCCCCAACTCTTACCTCCCACCTCTGGCAACCACAAATCTGATCTCTGTTTCTATGATTTTGGCTTTTTAAGGTTCCACAAATCAGTAATGTCATACAGTATTTGTCTTTCTCTATCTGACTTATTTCTCTTAGCTTAAGACCCTCCAATTCCATCCTTGTTGCTGCAATGGAAACGTTTCATTCTTTTCTATGGCTGAGTAATATTCCATTATATGTGTGTGTATACACACATACAAGATATTACCACATCTTGTTTATATATTTATCTGGTGATAGACACAGGTTGCTTCCATACCTTGGCAATTGTAATAATGCTGCTATAAATATTGGGGTGCATATATCTTTTCAAATTAGTGGGGTTTTTTGGGGGGGATGTATACCTAGGAGTAGAATTGTGGGTCATGTGATTAGAACTCAATCTCTTAAGGCAGAGGAAGAATAGAAGTAGGAGAAAGAAAAACAGAAACAGACAAATCAAAGTCATCCTGAAGCTCATGTCCAATTATTGGTTCTTCATGAGCTGTGAGTGATTACATAGTTTCCACGAGGGGGATTTTAAAAAAGGATGTCACCTGCTTCTGCACCAGCATAGTTGGAAAAAAGAAAGGACAGCAGCTTCAGCGAAGACTTCTGGTACAGCCCGACCACTGTCTCATTCAGGGGGTCCTTGTTCTTGTCCAGCCAGCCGGCAATGTTGTAGTCCACGGTGCCCGCATAGTGCACCAGGGAGAAGTGGGCCTCAGCCTTTCCCTTGGCAGGTTTGGGCTTCTGGAAGTTGTTGGACTTGCCCAGGTGCTGGTCATACAGCTTGTTCTTGAAAGAGGTGTCTGTGGCCTTGGGGAACATGCACTCCTCTTCCAGGATGGAGAAGATGCCCATAGGCTGGAGGGAGGATAAGAGACTATCCTCAGTGTTCACTAGTACATCCCCAGTGACTCCTTCTTCTGTAGGAGCAAGAACAACTTCTTTGGTGCTGTCGCTCTGTTACTAGGAACACTGGGATGTCAGTGCTGCAAGAACAAGGCTGTCAGTCTGCTTGGTGCCATGACAGAATAGTGCTTGACGTTAAGCACAGCAGCATAGTAGGTGCTTATTTAATGTTTGCTGAACAAAAAAGCATGGAATGAAACTGCATGTATGTAACTGCAGCTCTTTGTGAGATAATAGAAAATATATATACTGGTCTCTGTCCCTGGTTCCTGGCAAAGAGCTCCTAAAGCTTTTGTAATGTCCTAGTGAAAAGAGTACTAGAGCATCTATTGTTCTCTTGAGGTGACTCTGGGGTGGGGGCCCCTGGCTGAGGGCCGGTCACCAGAAGGACCAAGCCATGATGAGAAGCTTGGGATTTTCATCCCCTCCCCCAGCCACCAGAAAGGGGAGAGGGGCTGGAAATGCAGCTAATGATTGATTGTGCCTACATGAGGCAGCCTCCATAAAATCCTAGTTGGAGGTGATTTTGAGAACTTCCAGGTTGGCAAACACATCCACACTGGGAGGGTGACATAGTCCAAACTTTGGGGACAGAAGCTCATGCATTTGGGACCCTCCCAGATCTCATCCCATATGTCTCTTCATCTGGCTGTTCATCTGTATCCTTTAAATTTTTTTTTATTATTTACTTTTTATTTTATTTTTTTGGCCACAATATGTGGCATGTGGGGTCTTAGTTCCCCAACCAGGGATCAAACCTGGGTGCCCAGGATTGGAAGCACAGAGTCTTAACCACTGGACCACCAGGGAAGTCCCTCATCTGTTTTCTTTATCAAATCCTTTAATAAACTGGTAAATGTAACTGTTTTCCTGAGCTCTGTGAACCCCTCTAGTAAGTTAATTAAACCTGAGGACAGGGTTGTGAGAAACTTTGATTTATAGCCAACTAGGTCAGAAGTTGTAGGACACCTGGGGACCTACTGCTTGAACTTGGCATCTCTAGGTAGAGAGTGCCAGAATTGAGTTAAATTGTAGGACGACCAGTTAATGTTGCAGAGGGTTGCTTGCTGTCATGAGGGAAAACCTCCATATGTTTGGTGACCAGAAATATAAAAAACAAAGTGCTCTGTGTGAGTAGTAAAGAAAATTCATAGAAGAGAAACACACAGTAGGGAAGAACTAAGTTTTTCCCCACATAGGGGAAAAAAAAAAAGCTGTTTCCCCAACTTACTCCCTTTTAGGAACAAATTTACAAAAAATGTAAAGTTGCATGAGTGAGTGAGTGATAGTCACTGAGTCATGTCCGACTCTTTGCAACGTCACGGACTGTAGCCTGCCAGGCAAGAATACTGGAGTGGGTTGCCATTTCCTTCCATACATAGACATAAAAATCATATGAGTAATATTATAAGTAATAAAATCTGGGTTTTTCAGTAGCCACCTTAGGAAGACAGGCTTTGAACACAATCAGTGCTCAAAATGTGATGGGAATTATTTTTTTTAAAGTTAATATCATCCTCTGTTTTTATAGTAACATGCCTCCAGGAAGCCCACTGCTCCATGGTCCCTCCTCCTTGAGCCTTTGGACAAGTCAGGTATGTATGAAATGCCCAGTCATCCCTGGGCTTCATTCACATTCTTGGGGATCACTGAGCCCTTGGATCTTAATCACTCACATGCTTCTTTAATTGTCTGAACAGATTCTGGGAGCTTTCCAAACATTTACCCTTTCTGCACTGGAAATTCAGCTCTCTGAAGGTTCAGAGCCTGGGGACATGAGTTTAGGGAGCCAGTGTGTTAGCAGAGAAGTGTTAGAGCAAAGAGGGGGTGGCCCAGCCAATGAGGAGCTGCCCCAGGGAGCAGTGTTTCTTACCTTCTCGATGAGCTCAATGCAGGCGGCCAAGTCCATCCCGAAATCGATGAACTCCCACTCGATGCCTTCCTTCTTATACTCCTCCTGCTCCAGCACGAACATGTGGTGGTTGAAAAACTGTTGCAGTTTCTCATTGGTGAAGTTGATGCACAGCTGCTCCAGGCTGTTGAACTGGGTGTTTCAGATACCAAATAATTTAAGTGAGTCTGGAAAATCCAGGGGTGATTCAACAAAGCAGACACAAAGCAGAAGGGCCCTTTGAGGTCTATCATTTATCCAAACAACTCACGTCAAAAATCTCAAAGCCAGCAATGTCCAAGACCCCGATGAAGTACTGCCTGGGCTGCTTGGTGTCCAGCTGCTGGTTGATGCGGGTGACCATCCACAGGAACATCTTCTCATAGACGGCTTTGGCCAGAGCACCCACCGAATTGGTCACCTTGAAAAAGGATCATCCACTGAACCCTCAAATTAGTATTTTTATTAAACCTACAAAGTGGATGCCTTGAAAGTCAAAGGTGGCAGGATACTGGCAATTTCATACAGTTTAACCTAAGATTAAATCTATCTCAAGGCATCTTCTCAGTTCACGAGGTCAATTCCATTTACAAACTTGTTTTCTACCAATCATGGGTATAACACATGACTCTAGCCCTGGCCACACCTAATTGAACCGGACGTGGACATTTGCTCCAAGTTGGGTTAAACAGAGTGTCTCTCCTGAGAATTTGGAATTGGGATCAAAAAGATGTTGGTCTCAGGATGAGGATGGAACCACAGAGATGTAAACTTGGGAGCTCTGGGGTGGTCATGGGTAGGGGAGGTAAGGAAAGCTTATCCGCCTAGTGAGGACACAGAGCAGGAGAGAGAAGACAGTCTAGAGTCCCTGAGAAGGAGGCTGCCTGGCTCTGGAGGGCTCTTCCCTCCCTGGTCCCAGGCCCTCATAGAACCATGGCACTCCTTGAGTTACCCTGAGCCCGAAGAATGAATTCCTTTTCCATGCTGAAGCCAGTTGCATATGTTTTTCTGATCATGCAACGGAAAGAACTTCAGGATGAGACTGAAAATAGGAAAACACTCCAGTTGATTGGATTCAGAGCATTTCCATTTACCTGCTGGACATTTTGCCCTTTCGTGACATATTCATTCCCAACCTTCACCCTTGGACAGCACAGGCCTTTCAGCATTTCTGCGGAATTCAGACCCATCAGATACCCAGCCTTGTCAGCCACTGAAGGACAAGAAGAAGCAGTGTCACACAGACAGCAGCTGCGAAAACATCCAGTCGGGCCTTGTGTCCTCCCAGAAGTATTGTCTATAATCCTTTTGGATGTTTTTATGTTTTCCTACAAGCCCCAGGCCTGCACTGAAGTTTCAACTCCATAATCCAGAGTCCTGGGCTTTCAAGAACTTTCGTTTTGCTTTCTATAATAGATAGTCTTTAGTAATAGGTCAATTTTGACAAACATGAAATTTAAATTTCATTAAAAAACATACAGCTACTTAGTATTGTTGGAATCTGATAATACAACAACATGGTGTATAAGTAAAAGAAGCACCATTTGGACAATTAATATAAGTTGAACATGTTCCTAATTTCTACAAGTGTTAATCATAAGTCGTGTCTGAGTCTTTACAGCCCTGTAGACTGCAGCCCATCAGCCTCCTCTGTCCATGGAATTCTCCAGGCAAGAATACTGGACTGGGTTGCCATTCCCTTCTCCCAGGGATCTTCCAGACCCAGGGATTGAACCCGGGTCCGCTGCATTGCAGGCAGATTCTTCACTGTTTGAGCCACCAAGGAAGCTCAAGGTGCCATGCAAATACTTGAGAGAGAAGTACAAAACCTTGCCTGCAAGTATTTGGAGATGGTCAAGTTCAGTTGAATACTGGCAATTTCACAAAGTTCACTAGGAGTTTGGTGGACTTTGGGATGGGCCTGGCTGCTTGTCTTGAGCTCATTGAGAAGTAGAGACATGCTGCTTCCCAAGCTCCTCCTTGGTTGGGACCATCACCTCATTGCTGGTTGGGGAGTCATGTTAAAAACTCAGGGCAGTGTTTGTTAAGGACTTATTAAGAGACCAGCTGTGTGTTTTACTCTTTGCTCAAACTATCCCTTCTCCTTTTGCTCATTTACATGGATCCTACCATTATTCTTCTGGTTACTTAAACTTGAAAGCTTGGGGCAATACATTCTCTTTTTCACCCCTGACATGCTGTGTTGAGACAGGCACCAAGTCATACTTGTTTTACCTTCAAAATGGTTCACGTGTCTCGTTTCTAAAAGTTGTGGAATAGCATGGTGGCAAAGAGCCTGGGTTCAAATCTGAGCTTTGCTCCTTTGTGTGCTCATGCTCAGTCGTGTCCGACTCTTTCAGACCCCATGAACTGTAGCCCTCCAGGCTCCTCTGTCCATGGGATTCTCCAGGCAAGAATACTGGAGTGGGTTGCCGTGCCCTCCTCCAGGGGATCTTCCTGACCCAGGGATCGAACTTACTTCTCTTTTGTTTCCTGCATCAGCAGGTGGATTCTTTTAACCACTGCACCACCTGGGAATCCCTGTTTATGCCTCGGTCTTGTTATTTGTCAAGTGGGGGACAGTGAGAGTAACCACATGGACAACCCAAACTCAGTTTGTGCAGTTTTCCAAGAGCAGCTCTTGAGGCGAACACCACGTTTCTCTGCTGTGACCCAGTCCACACGTGAACCAGGTGGAGAGTTGAACCTCATCCCCTTCCCACGTGCGGTACCTTCTGTGCCATCCGGCTCTGCCTGCTCCTCCCGCTGCTTCTGCTTGAACTTCATGTTCCCGTAGTGCATCACGGCGCCCGTCAGCTTGTAGATCCCGACCTTCTCCTCTGAGCTGAAGCCCAGGATGTCAATGGCATTCTGGGAATTAGAGAGAAGGACAGCCGTCACAGCAGGCCTCAGGGATCCCAATGCAGCTCTTTCCTGGCATTTTGTAGAGCACATGAGAAGGCATAACCCCAATAAGTGGATGACAGGTGACAAATGGTAAGTTAGGGGTTCAAAACCATTTCTTTCATTGAATGTGTTTGTGTGTGGGTGGAGATTATGGGAAGAAAATGTGAATTATCTGTTTGCTTCCATCCAGTGAGCACTGGTTTGAGTCTTGTCCCATAGATTTGGGGCTGTTTTCTGGACGAGGACATTGGAAACGATTGTGTGATTCTGGGAGGAGGCAGGCTCATGGACGCTATCCAAGAGCTTGTGAGCTTGGCGTTGCCATCTAGGAATTCCAGTGTTGTTCAGAATAGCAATGACATGGCATCATAGAATATTAGAACTGGAAGGGAGGATACAATTTTTCAAATGTGAAAGGAGCTAGGGAGGGCACTATGTGCTGATAAATGGAATATTTCCTGTGGTATCAATAAGCAGAAATATCATAGCCATCAGTGATTGCAGCCCTCCTTCATGAGCCAGTAAGCTCTAAGGAAACTCAGGATGTGAAAATACAGAATACTGGCTCCAGAGAGCTGAGGTGCATATGAAAGGAATGATTTCACTGAGTCCAGACTCTTGCATCTTCCCATACATAGAAAAGCCCTACATTCCTTAAGTCTGGATATCTACTTTTTTAAAATTAACAATCATCTTTTCATGTTCAGACTACCTGACCTTTGTTGCAAAGCTTCTCTATAACCTGACTTTTCCCCTCAGCCTCCCCCATCACCCCTCCCCCCACCCCCCGGCCTCCTTCGAGCAATTGTCTCAGGTTATTTGAGATACTGCCTCCCGGGCTTCAAGTCCTAAAATTTCCTGCCGAATAAAACATAACTCTCAACATTTTAGGCTGTGACTATTTTTAAAGTGAACAACACCATCCCTACATTATCTCATTAAGTCCCTATGAAAACCTTATAGGTGCACAGATTTTTCCAGATTTCCAGGTGAAGACCCAGTTTCCCCCTCAGTCAGTCTCTCCCATCAGGAAACTTCCATAAGCCTCTTATCCTTCTCCATCAGAGGGCAGACAGAATGAAAACCACAATCACAGAAAACTAACCAATCTGATCACATGGACCACAGCCTTGGCTAACTCAATGAAACTAGTGAGCCATGCCGTGTAGGGGCCACCCAAGATGGACAGGTCATGGGGGGCAGTTCTGACAAAACATGGTCCACTGGAGAAAGGAATGGCAAACCACTCAGGATTCTTGCCTTGAGAATCCCAGGAACAGTAGCCCACTATGCTACTGGAGATCAGTTGAGAAATAACTACACAAAGAATGAGGAGGTGGAGCCAAAGCAAAATCAACACTCACTTGTGGATGTGACTGGTGATGGAAGTACAGTCTGATGCTGTAAAGAGCAACATTGCATAGGAACCTGGAATGTTAGGTCCATGAATCAAGGCAAATTGGAAGTGGTCAAAAAGGAGATGGCAAGAGTGAACATCGACATTTTAGGAATCAGCGAACTAAAATGGACTGGAATGGGTGAATTTAACTTAGATAACCATTATATCTACTACTGTGGGCAAGAATCCCTTAGAAGAAATGGAGTAGCCCTCACAGTCAACAAAAGAGGCCAAAATGCAGTACTTGGATGCAATCTCAAAAACGATAGTATGATCTCTGCTCGTTTCCAAGGCAAACCATTCAATATCACAGTAATCCAAGGCTATGCCCTGACCAGTAATGGTGAAGAAGCTGAAGTTGAACAGTTCTATGAAGACCTACAAGACCTTCTAGAACTAACACTCCAAAAAGATTTCCTTTTCTATGGGGACTGGAATGCAAAAGTAGGAAGTCAAGAAACACCTGGAGTAACAGGCAAATTTGGCCTTGGAATACAGAATGAAGCAGGGCAAAGGCTAATAGAGTTTTGCCAAGACAACACACTGGTCATAGCAAACACCCTCTTCCAACAACACAAGAGAAGACTCTACACATGGACATCACCAGATGGTCGAAACTGAAATCAGATTGATTATATTATTTGCAGCCAAAGATGGAGAAGCTCTATACAGTCAGCAAAAACAAGACTGGGAGCTGACTGTGGCTCGGATCATGAACTCCTTATTGCCAAATTCAGACTTAAATTGAATAAAGTAGGGAAAACCATTAGACCACTCAGGTATGACCTAAATCAAATCCCTTATGATTATACAGTGGAAGAGACAAATAGATACAAGAGATTAGACCTGACAGACAGAGGGCCTGAATAACTATGGATGGAGGTTAGTGACATTGTATAGAATGCAGTGATCAAGACCATCCCCAAGAAAAAGAAATGCAAAAAGGCAAAATGGTTGTCTGAGGAGGCCTTACAAACAGCTGTGAAAAGAAGAGAAGCAAAAGGCAAAGGAGAAAAGGAAAGATATACCCATTTGAATGCAGAGTTCCAAAGAATAGCAAGATAAGAAAGCCTTCCTCAGTGATCAATGCAAAGAAATAGGGGAAAACAACAGAATGGGAAAGACTAGAGATATTTTCAAGAAAATTAGTGATACCAAGGGAACATTTCATGCAAAGATGGGCACAATAAAGGACAGAAATGGTATGGACCTAATAGAAGCAAAAGATATTAAGAAGAGGTAGCAAGAATACACAGAAGAACTATACAAAAAAGATCTTCATGACCCAGATAATCATGATGGTGTGATCACCCTCCTAGAAGCAGACATCCTGGAATGCGAAGTGAAGTGGGCATTAGGAAGCATCACTATGAACAAAGCTAGTGGAGGTGATAGAATTCCAGTTGAGCTATTTCAAATCCTAAAAGATGATGCTGTGAAAATGCTGCACTTAATATGCCAGCAAATTTGGAAAACTCAGCAGTGGCTGAAAACAGGACTGGAAAAGGTCAGTTTGCATTCCAATCCCAAAGAAAGGCAATGCCAAAGAATGCTCAAACTACCGCACAGTTACACTCATCTCACATGCTAGTAAAGTAATGCTCAAAATTCTCCAAGCCAGGCTTCAACAGTGCATGAACTGTGAACTTCCAGATGTTCAAGCTGGATTTAGAAAAGGCAGAGGAAGCAGAGATCAAATTGCCAACATCCATTGGATCATCAAAAAAGCAAGAGAGTTCAGAAAACATCTACTTCTGCTTTATTGACTATGCCAAAGCCTTTGACTGTGAATCACAACAAACTGTGGAAAATTCTGAAAGAGATGGATATACCAAACCACCTTACCTGCCTCCTGAGAAAACTGTATGCAGGTCAGGAAGCAACAGTTAGAACTGGACATGGAACAACCGACTGGTTCCAAATCGGGGAAGGATTACATCAAGGCTGTACATTGTCACCTTGCTTGTTTAACTTATTTGCAGAGCACATCATGAGAAACACTAGGCTGGGTGAAGCATAAGCTGGAATCAAGATTACTGGGAAAAATATCAATAACCTCAGATATGCAAATAACACCACACTTGTGGCAGAAAATGAAGAACTAAAGAGCCTCTTGATGAAAGTGAAAGAGGAGAGTGAAAAAGTTGGCTTAAAGCTCAACATTCAGAAAACTAAGATCATGGCATCTGGTCCCATTACTTCATGGCAAATAGATGACGAAACAATGGAAACAGAGACTTTATTTGGGGGGGCTCCAAAATCACTGCATATGGTGACTGCAGCCATGAAATTAAAAGACGCTTGCCTCTTGGAAGAAAAGTTATGACCAACCTAGACAGCATATTAAAAAGCACAGACATTACTTTGCCAACAAAGGTTCGTCTAGTCAATGGTTTTTCCAGTAGTCGTGTATGGATGTGAGAGTTGGACAACAAAGAAAGCTGAGTGCTGAAGAATTGATGCTTTTGAACTGTGGTATTGGAGAAGACTCTTGAGAGTCCCTTGGACTACAGGGAGATCCAACTAGTCAATCCTAAAGGAAATCAGTTCTGAATGTTCATTGGAAGGACTGATGTTGAAGCTGAAACTCCAATATTGGCCACCTGATGTGAAGAACTGACTCATTTGAAAAGACCCAGATGCTGGGAAAGATTGAAGGCAGGAGGAGAAGGTGACAACAGAAAATGAGATGGCTGGATGGCATCACTGACTCAATGGACATGAGTTTGAGTAAGCTCCGGGAGTTGGTGATAAACAGGGAAGCCTGGCGTGCTGCAGTCCGTGGGATTGCAAAGAGTTGGACATGACTGAGTGACTGAACTGAACGGAACTGAACCAGGTGAAGAACTGAGATTCAAAGAGAATTTGCAGCAATGTGCAGGGATGCATTTGAAACAGGTCTGGATGTGTCTGGGGAGCTGATGGTACAGACCAGATAGGTCTGTGTCAGTAGGACGGTATTGCAGAGGGAGGCGCTCTGAGGTGGCACCCCCTTGTGAAGGAGGGAGAGTCTGCATCAGAAACTGAGGGAGGGGAGATTCTGAGGCCCTGGAACCCATATCCCACCCCAGCTGGCACATGTCTGTGTCCTAGGAGTGGGTGGCTACAGATAAAGAGAGAAAGAACTTTCGCTAAATGCTAAAAGGATGCCGGTGAAAGCATTACTGGAGAATGCAGTCTCTTGGAGACACCAGTCCCCCTCTGTGCTGGCCATAGGTAAACCACTGCCCTGAAGACTCTCCTTGGGAGAGAGGAGCAACGGCAGTCCCTGACAGCTGGGGTCGCCTGTGAGGACCTGAGATATTACTTCGGGAAGTTTTAGAATTCCTTAGGAGGGCCTTGGCTTCTCTGGTGGCTCAGATGTAAAGAATCCACCTGCAATGCAGGAGCCCCAGGTTTGATCCCTGGGTCGGGAAGATCACCTGAAAAAGGGAATGGCCACCCACTCCAGTATTCTTGCCTGGAAAATCGTATGGATAGAGGAGCCTGGAGGGCTACAGTTCATGGAATCACAAAGAGGAGGACATGACTGAGTGACCAACACAACAGGAGGGACTTTCGGGAGGTGGTGGGGTGCCAAGAGGCCTTGCATCAGTCACTAACCTTCCTCCCCAGGTGGTAAAGGCTGGAGAAACCTGGTGAGGAAATCTGGTTAAAAATATACAATTGTCAGACTGATATTAACTGAAGTTTATTTGATCATGAATATTTTCTCCTTGCCTTAAAACAATCAGCATCACCTGGAAATGGCAGAAAATGAAGGCCAGGGAGCTGGGCCGTGGACAGGGCCCCTGGGATATTGGATGAGACCCTTCTCCAAAAGCTCTTACAGCTTCTGAGAGGGTGGAGCCACCCAGGGGTAGAGATGAACTGCACTGAGATATATTTTAGTTAAAAATGTAAGTTCAGGGTTGGGCAGATCTGGGTTCAGACAGTTGTTTACAAACTATCTTCAGGCAAATTGTGAGTTTTTTCTCCAAGACTCAGCTTCTACCTTTATGAAATGGGGACAACAGTGGGGCTGATCCTAGAGGTTTTGTTGATGCTTAAAGGAGATGATGCAGTTCTCAGTTCCTAGCACATGTAAGTGCTCAGTGCACTTAGTTTAACTGACTCTGGAGATGCTCCCCAAGGCTAAAGGCCAGAGGCCTGACAGGTGTGCTGGGGAGGCGGGTGCTTCCTGTGAGCCCGAGGGCAGGTAGACGGGGGAATGGGGCAGCTATTGCAGAGTGGGGCTGTTTTCCTGCTTTAGACTTTTCTGTATTTTCTAGATTTTCTTAAAGAACCATGTAGATGGTCTTGTATCCTGAAGACTTTGACCAAAATCTTATCCATTATTCATGCAAACGTTATACCCTGAAAGGCTACAGAATGGAACTGAAGGCCTGTTTTGGAGAACTTTCTGTTATTCCCATTTCTGGAGTTTTCTGGAGTGTGGGGGGCAGGGTGCCATCTGTACAAATTCTCCAAGATCTTGGGTCTAATCACTGAGCATCCTTCTGTCCCAGTTTCTTTGTGAGATCATGGATGTCTCTCAGTTCATAAATTCAACAATTCCTCACTTAAGTAAATAAACACACAGAATACTTACATCAGTGGCCAATAGCTCCTCACTGTCGCTGATACTGGCTACGGTGACCTCTCCCTGGCTCACGAAGGGGAAGTCAAAGGGGTTGGTTGAAATGAGAAGCAGGTCTGTGGAGCAGGAAGATCCCTTTAGCATCTTATGCACAACTGACTCTGGGGTTTTTCCAATGAGACTGGTTTGGAAGATGAGAATTGTAACCAAGGAAACTTACCGATGAGTTCTGGCTTCTTGTTGGACATGATTTGGTAAAAAATATGATAGCTTCTCTCACTGGATAATTGAAATGTCACCCTGGATTTTTCTAAGAGATCTAAGGTAACAAAAAGCAATGTGATTTTTATATTCCCCAGGAGATGACCCTGGGGCCAAATTCAAGGTGTGTGTTTGGACTCACAGGTCTCAATGTCTGCTGACGCCAGCTTTCCTGTGGCTCCAAAGTGAATCCGAATGAACTTCCCCTGTCCAACAACAGATTGACAAACACCATGGTTATTCTGGGCTTCCCTGGTGGCTCAGACAGTAAAGAATCTGTCTGCAATGCGGGAGACCTGGGTTCGATCCTGGGGTCTGAAAGATCCCTTGTAGTAGGGAAGGGCTACCCACTCCAGTATTCTTGCCTGGAGAATTCCATGGACAGAGGAGCCTGATGGGCTACAGTCCAAGGGGTCACAAAGAGAATGACTGAGCAACTGACACGTGGCTATTCTATTTGCATGGTACTGTCGCAGGCTCTGTTAGGTGTGACTGTGGATGGTGGGACATGTAGGGTCAGCAAGGGTGATGCCAGAAGCCTGAGGACTTCCTTCTCTCCATTCGCTTGGCATCCAGTCCCCACACCAGCTCAGCCTAGCCTCAGATAGCTCTGCCCAAAGCCCATGGCTCTGTCCCTTTAGCTCTGGGGATGCCTGTGAGCTCCCTCTCAACTCTCTCTTGGGACCACCTCTCACCTGACTGCCTCCTTGGTCTCTGTCTTGCTCAAACTCTCCATAACGTCCTTGCATTGATAACCTGGTTGGACTAACTGACTTCTTTTTTGCCTCTGGGTGCTACTTCTGAGATTTCTTGCCTCATATCCCCTTACTGTTTACTACAGGCAAACCTAGCTCCCAGGAGGAGCTGGCTCCCTAAAGACCCACTCAGCACCTGGGTTCACTCAGTTTGGGGTAGTCAGAGGTGAAATTACATATAGTATATATATATGTGTGTGTGTGTGTGTATGCATGTGTATGTGTGTGTATATTTCCTCCTTACATTGTTCATTTAATTGGTCTCTACCATTCTGTGAGCAGATTCGAGGGCAAAAATGCTGCCTTGATTGTTTACCCACAGACTCTGGAATCTACTGTACTCAGTGATATTCTCAGTATTTTCTGAATGAAGCCTAAAGCAGAGCTAATGAAGGATCAGCCAAGGTTTACGTGAATTATGTATTGGGTTCTCAGGAGTTTTAGCTCCTTAATGGCAGTGCCTCTGGGCACTTGCTCTACTGGCCAGTGAAATTAGATAGAAGACTGGATATTTGTTTATTTGTCAATGTCGGAGGTAAATGCCTCTTTGGTTGAGCTAATCCTAAGTGACATGTTGAAGGATGGGACATAGCCTTCAATTTAAACTTTTTCCCAGTTTTTGAGCTCTGCTGCCTTCACCAAGTTTTTCCTCCTCCTGACTTAGAGGAGGTCAATTCTGCTAACTAACTTCACACTAAGGTTTTCATGGCTAGTAAGTCAGTGGATGTTGCTCAACGGACTTCTGCATTTTAAAATGATTCCACTCCAAAAGACCAATTTTTGCATAAAGAAATTGCTCTGTACTTGTGGAATTTGAATCATGGTGACTTCAGGATGCTCTTGTGCATGTATGTGCGTGCCAAGTAGCTTCAGCTGTGTCTGACTCTTTGTGACCCCCATGGACCGTAGCCTGCCATGCTCCTCTGCTCATGGGATTCTCCAGGAAAGCATACTGGAGTGCGTTGCTGTGCCTTCCTCCAGGGGGTCTTGCCAACCCAGGGATCGAACCCACTTCTCTTATGTCTCCTGCATTGTCAGGTGGATTCTTTACCACTAGTGCCACCTGGGAAGCCCCAGGATGCTCTAAGGTGATGTTGATTAGTTAGGGAAGGATAGCTAAATCCCCCCCTGTGCTGGGAACAAGCCAGCATGTTCTTGGAAGTGTATCAGAATATCCCAGTTGGGCAGCTTGATCTGAATCACTTGGGGGTAGATGAGGCCAGGAATATCCTAGTTTGTGTGGCCATTTTTTTCACATCTAGCACTGGAGGAGAGGGTTTGGTTTCTGGGGGCTGTTGACAGTTGGAATGAGTCTTACAAATCTCGAGGAGTTGTCATTCCTCACAGTCTTGGCATTTCCAAAAGCCTCCAGGAGGGGATTGGCCTGGATGATCTGATCTTCCAGGGTTCCCTGAAAATAAGAGAAGAGGAAAAAGGAGGACTTTGGACATCTTCTGAAGTAATTTCTTGGTGACTCAAAAGTATGCATGCTCTGGGAATGGATTAGGGAGAGATGTCACACAGTCCAGGCTGGTGGCCGGTGCAGAATGTGGAAGTATCCAGAAGCCCATCTCTCCTCTACTGAAGGAGCCTTCAAGGTCTCATCCTAGAGGGGGTCTTAGCACAGAATCACAGTGACTTCTGGCCACATCAGATTCCTGTTTGGAGTACTATCCACTCCATCTTGATTTCCGAGACTGCCTTTTTTCTCTGACAACATTTCATTATAAAATACAGATTTTTAGAGTACATACCTGTTTTACTGCTTGCATCAGGACCCACTTATATAGATATTTGGGTTCAGAAGTAGAATTTAGACTGTGAGCAACGAAAGCGACCCATATGATAGAAACAGTGGTTCTTGAAAATATTTTTAAGTTGCATAAAATATTTCATGAGAATTACTATTTAAAAGTCCTCTTATGGAAAGCAGAATTTTCACCCTCCCCCTTCCATGCATGATTGCTTATCTTTCTGGCTCTCTGGAAACTACTGTCCAGCCCAGTGGTTCTCAAAGTGTGGTCCCTAGACCAGCAGCATGAAGAGTGGGAACGTGAGAGAAATGCAACCTGCCAGGACTGTGAAGGTGAGATAGGAATTTCAAGCAGAAATTCTGGGCCGGGAGTCTAGCAGTCCTTTGAGAACCTCTGGCCTAAACCACTCCTTCTCCAGAGGAGGATGTGGAGATGGTCACAGTCATTGGGCTGTTGCTGATGGGGCCTGTGCTAGAGCCTGAGTCCACGAGGTGGAGCCATTTCTTGTCTTGTCCCCTAAGTACCCCCAGGCAAGACCTCTTACTGTGCATATCTGCTGAGCACAGAGCCCTGCAAACACCTAGTCCTCACCCAAGATTGAAGTTGTACTTATTCCAGAAGCCTTCCAGGTTCAGGAGGCTGCTCACCTGCATCTTGCCTGGCTGCTGCTCCTTCTTCTTGTCTCCAGTGACTGCAATTGTTGCAAAGTACTGGATGACACGCTTGGTATTCACCGTCTTCCCAGCCCCAGATTCTCCACTGTTGATTTAAAAGTGAGATATGCAGACATAGAGAACAGATCCATGGGTGGAAAGAGGCCCAACAGGAGAAGGGAGATGAAAGATGGATGGACTGGAAGTTCATAGCAAGCATATAAGAATGCTACTAATACTAGAAGATGCAAACTATTATATGTAGGATGGATAAGCAACCGGGTCCTACTGTATAGCACAGGGAACAATATTCAATATCCTGTGATAAACTATGATGGAAAAGAATATGAAAATATATTGTATATATACAACTGCATATATAAGAATTGTATATATAAGAATATATACACATATATACCTGAATCACATTGATGTACATGAGAAGCTAACACAACATTGTAAATCAACTACACTTGAATAAAATACATTTTTTAAAAAAATAAGTGAGATAAAGGAGAGTGGAAGGGATGGATGGCCCTCTTCCAAGTCATCCTAGAGCAGACATGGGTTACTCACGTGATGAGGATGGACTGGTTGTCTCGATCTAGAAATACAGAGAGAAGCAGAACAGAATCAATGACCAACCAATAGGCAGGATGTACAAATAAGGCAACACTGGGAAGGGGTGGGTAGGGGTGGGTAGAGCCCCTGAGTTCCAGTTCTGAGTTTGCCATAACTAGTGCTGAGATGATTTGGGTATATCTAATCTTTAGGGCTTCCCTAGTGGCTCAGCAGTAAAGAATCCACCTGCCAAGCAGGAGACGTGGGTTTGATCCTTGGGTTGGCAACCCACTCCAGTATTCTTGCCAGGGAAATCCCATGGGCAGAGGAGCCTGGCGGGCTACAGTCCATGGAGTCACAAAAAGTCAGACGTGTCTGAGGGACTAAACATACACAATCTTCTTTGAGACAATTTGTGCAGATTTCCAAAACGCAGGATGTGTAATGTGGGCAGCAGGGGACGTGAACAGTGAGTCCCACGGTGTGAAAGTTCTTCACGTTCACAGATCTTTATCTCCTCGCTAGCACTTTCTTATCTCCCTTTTTAACAACAACAGCAACAAAAACTCAAGTCTCAGACTCAGAGCTTGTAAGAAGCCATAGCTTCTATTAATAGTTAGATTTATGGATACTTACTTGTTGTCACTGCATTTTTCTTTTACCTTTCCCTTTTACTTGTGGAAAGTGACAACGGTTTTCCATTTACAATAGGTTGAATTGCGAAATTCATAGGTTGAGGTCCCAACCCTTAATACCTCAAAATGTGACCATATTTGGAAATGGGGCCATTGCAGATGTCTTTAAAGATGCAGTCATACCGGAGTAGGTGAGAAGCCTCCATCATGAGAAGCCTGAGCACCACAACTAGGGAACGACCCCCGCTTGCAGCAACTAGAGAAAGCCGGTGTGCAGCAATGAAGACCCAGCACAGCCCAAATAAATACACAATAAAAAAGAACTCACCAGTCAGCATGAACTGATAGGCATTGTCAGAGACGGAGAAGATGTGGGGCGGGGCCTCCTGGCGCTTCTTGCCCCTGTAGGCCGCCACCACCTCGGGGTTGTACACCGGCAGCCACTTGTAGGGGTTGACGGTGACACAGAAGAGGCCTGAATATGTCTGCACCATAAAATAAAGGAATATAATTATTTCAAGAGGACATTAATACTGGTTTTCAAAATGTTAACCTCCTGCATGAACAGGGGCCATGAGAACAAACTCACGTAGATCATCCAGGCTGCATAACGCTCTTTGAGGTTGTACAGCACAGCGGGCTCGTGCAGGTGGGTCATCATGGCCATGTCCTCGATCTTGTCAAACTTGGGAGGGTTCATGGGGAACACCTGTTCACTGTTGAGAGTGAGTGTCTGGATATTGAGAGGAAAGGCAGGTGATGAGTGAGAGAGCCGATGCTCAGTATCCATGCTACCAGTGTGGAGAAAATGGTGAGGTACTGTGGTGCGATGGCCCCATTACCATGGATAACGTCATGGATCATGTCTGTGCCCAGAGATGGTCCATAAATACCTGTTCTTGTTGAATCTAAGTCTGGTCAAACTGTGTAACCATCTCTGGTCTGATGCCCCCAAGTCAGTGTGCCATTCTGCGCCAGGAGTGGGTTACACCTCTGCAAAGCTGTAGAGCCCTTCAACCTCAGGGTGGCCAGGGGGTACTCAGGATGGCCAAGGCCAGAGAAGCTTGTCTCTGACCATATTTGCGGTGAGTGGTACAGTGAGATCAAGCTTGGAATACTGGAAAGAATTCTTCCAGCATTATTTGGTGCATCTCCACCTTGATATCTCTATTCACATGGGTCCCTTTGTCTGGAATATCCATATCGAAATTATGTCTAGCTACCTTCAAATCTCTTAGGCGCTACCTCATCCATGATCTGTCTCTGCTTTCCCCTGTCTTTTCAAGGCTTCCATAATTCCTTGCACCTCTGGTCTAATAGTTCAAACGTTTGGACTTGGAGTATAGTCCATGGCCAAACAGTATTTTGAGACTAATACCTAATTTTCCCTTCTATGTTTTTCCCTCCTTTTAAGCATACAGCTGGCACTCCATTACTCAGGAAAGGTAGAAACTAGTGCATAAAAGAGAAACAGCCAGTAAGCCTTTCTAGTCTTTGCCATAAGCCTATATCCTTAGAAGAGCTTTGAGGGTTTCACCGAAAAAAGGAGATTTGCTGGTAAAGGCCACATCTCTAGAGGAAATTAGGCCCTTCTGCCCCACTGCCCTACACTAAACAAAGAGACACCCAAAGTAGCACAAGGGAGATGGAAAAATCTGTGCATCTTGAAGATTCAGGGCTTGCTTCTTAGCAGATCCTTTAGGGGGACAGTGAGACCCAGTATGGTATCACTGAAAATGTGGCATAACTCTTGGGAGTGGACCCCAATAGTAACTCAAGAAAATTTGTTTCTGGCCCTTTTTAAAGAGACTAACATCAGAGGTTAAGTTAAACAACAGCAATGATAACAACAACAATAGTAATCACCTGTTTTGTATGCTGGAATTTGTGAACTGCGATTTGTACCTGTCATGTACTCTTGATACCTAGCCTAGATGATAAACTTTGGGGAAATGGTTACTTAGATTTTCTCAATTTTGCAAAGTGATGGACACTGTGACCTAGATGTCATAGGTGTCCAGTAAGTACTGAACTGAATAGTGAATGTGTTAGTCACTCAGTCATGTCTGACTCTGTGTAACCCCATGGACACATGTGCTTGCCAGGCCCCTCTTTATGGAATTATCCAGGCAAGAATACCGAGTGGGTAGCCATTCCCTTCTCCAGGGGATCTTCTTAATCCAGGGATCGAACCTGGGTCTCCTGTATTGCAGGCAGATTCTTTACCATCTGAGCTACCTTGAACAGTGCTCTGTAATTCTCTGTAGTAAACTAGGCATTGCCTCTGGAGCTCCCTCTCTAAGTCACACTGCAGCCTAGAGAGTTCTATGTGGAATATTCACCCATCCAGCAGCAGTCTTCATCCATCTCTCACTTCAATAGTCCAACCTCTTTCACCACCACCTTTCCCTTTCCCCAGGGCAAACATCACAAAAACTCTCAAAGCTCAAGTCCTTGGAGAAAGAAAGAGATAGGAGCAAAGGTGTGTGCCAAGGCAGTTTTCACCTGTGATGTCACCATAAAGTAGATCAGTGGAAGTCTTGTTCTGTTATCAGATTGCTATGGATCAGTATGCAATTTCTAATATTCTACTCCAGAGGATAAAGGAGGATGCCCACGTTAGCAAGAACGTCTGAGATCAACACTTACCCGGTCATCGAGGGTCTTGACTGTGACTTTGTCGTTTTCCCTGTCCTGGATCATACCCTTCACGTACAGTTCCTTATCATCCACTGCAAAGCAGGCTTTCTTGGAGTCAAACGGGCGGTTCTGAGCCTCGATTCTTTCCTTCTCCGATTTCCGCAGGTAGGGAGCTGCTTCTCCGAAAATGGCCATCTCTGCATCAGAACTCATGGCTGCAGGGGCTGGGGAGACCAACGCTGCTGAGGCAAGGGGCTGGGGGACTCTTGGCTTTGAGGGGCCCAGCCTATTATCTCCATTCAAACAGGGGGCCATTCAAAAGCTTCTGGGATTAACCCAGCTCCTGCGGAATCTAGGCCCAGGTTTAGGGGCCTAGAGCAGGCGTGTGGGGGTAAGCTAAAGGGGATATTTTACTCCAAGAAAAATTTTTGAGGGGTTGCTTTCAACTCTGAGTGTTGATTTTGGAACAGCTCTAAGTCCAGCTCCAGGTGTGGAAGTCTGAACCAATTAGAGGAATCTAAGCTGAGGCCAATAAAAGAGAACTCAGAAAATGCTTCTTTAATTCCGTATCATATTTGAGCCTCATGATCTCTGTGTCATTCCCAAATCTTAAAGGTGTCTGAGAAAAATGACTGGAATGTTGATAATTCCTAGTAGAAATTATCACAATTATGTAATTTGGAAGAGGAAAGAGTATTTTAATTGTCCTTTTAGACGCTTTCACAATGATAGTTTTCTTTTTAGACATAGAATCTGTACCAACCACTTCAAATATCAACATGTTTCATTACACAATATAAAAAATCACAATCATTAGTATCAGCACTGGTCTTATTAGGAAATTCAAACATTAGGATGTTGTCAAGCTAATGGTGGTAGACACAAGTCTTCCAAAATTTTAATTTTTGCTTGAAAGCTCAACTCTATCATTAGTAACAGATACTGTCACTTGTTTTCCTTGAAAGGATAAGCACACTTCATTGTTCTTTGAGAAAATGTCTGCCAATATCCCAGTCTGGGAAACCATCGTTTGTCCACTAGTCATTCTTTCCAGTAAAAAGGATGCTTCATGAATCAAATGGCTGGTTCATCTTGCAACTGAGACAACTGCACATGTGCTTTTCCTCAAGACAACCCTCAGAGTCCAGTGTGCAATAGGAGAGCTTTTCACGCGGACTTCCCGTTCCATTACATAGAATATTATAAAGACGTGGATAAAGTTGAGATGTAACAAAACTAATAATTTCCACTGCTGTAAAATTTGTCATTTTTCAATGAAGCTGGCTTTTTAAATAAAAAAATTTTTTTTCAGTGTCAGTATATGGCAGTGAAGATTGTTATGACTACTAGCACAGCTTGGTGCCATGTCTTGATTTATAATAAAGCACTAGAGCTTTTATCCATCCTTGCTTTTGCATCATTAAGTCCACACAGTGAAGAAGGCAAACGGTGTCTGGGTATTATATTAAATTTTTTTTGACCTCACGTACCTCTTGAAAAGTTCTTAGGGATCTCCAAGGATCCATGGGTCACATTTTTTTCTTTTTTAAAAATTAATTAATTAATTAGTTGGCCATAATGTGTCTTTGTTGCTGTGCGAGTGCTTTTCCCTAGTTGCCATGAGTGGGAAGCTACTCTCTGGTTGTGGTGTATGGCTTTCTTATTGCAGTGGCTTCCCTTGTTGTGGAGCACAGGCTCTGGGTGCTTCTTTAGTAGTTGCAGCACATGGACCCTAGAGCTCGACTCGGTAGTTGCAGTGCATGGGTTTAGTTGTTCTGCAGATGTGGGATCTTCCTGGACCAGGGATCTAACCCATGTCCACTACATTGGCAGGCAGACTCTTAACCACTGGGCCACCAGGGAAGTCTCCATGGGCCACATTTTGAGAATGGTTGCACCAGAGCATGAAGAAATCTTGTCAGGCTGCTTGACTTCAGCCTGGTACCCAAAGTGTTGAAAGCTGATCCATATCAAAATCACCTGCCACAGAATCTCTGTGGTTGGGACTGAGGAAACCGAATTTTTCCCAGGGGCCTCAAACACAGTGATGTTTGGGAACATTATTTTGCTTTTCTAAAACCATGGCATAGTCCCAATGGTCATACACAAAGTAATTTAGGCAACTATTTCTTAATTTTAATAGTGATATGTTTATTTTAAAGTGTATTACCTTATTCTATCAAAATCTACAATGCCATGAATGATTTTACATCCCATAAATACAGGATAAAACCTTGTCTATTATGATACTTTTTTTCATTACTTCTAAGATGCATCCCAAGTGTAGAGATACTATTCTGTGAAAAATGTGAGGAAAATTAGAATTGATAAAATAGGGTCAGTCAGTTAGTCAGTTCAGTCGTGTCTGACTCTTTGCGACCCTGTGGACTGCAGCATCCCAGACTTCCCTGTCCATCACTAACTCCCTGAGCTTGCTCAAACTCATGTCCATCAAGTCAGTGATGCCATCCAACCATCTCACCCTCTGCCGTCCCCTTCTCCCCTCTGCCTTTAATCTTTCCCAGCACCAGAGTCTTTTCCAATGAGTCAGTTCTTTGCATCAGAAGAACTAACTCATTACACGGACCATAGCCTTGTCTAACTCAATGAAACTATGAGCCATGCTGTGTAGGGCCACCTAAGACGGACGGGTCATGGTGGAGCGTTCTGACAAAATATGGTCCACTGGAGAAGGGAATGGCAAACCACTTCAGTATTCTTGCCTTGAGAACGGCATGAATAGTATGAAAAGGGAAAAAAGATATGACACTGAAGAAAAAACATAGGGTAATATGACTGTGAAATATCTGTTTATACAGTGACAGAAAGGAGTGTTTCTCTTCTTTGTGTGTAGGAATCCAGCTGGGAATCTTGTTGAAATGGATATTGTGATTCAGCAGGTCTGGAGTACAGTTTGAGACTGTGAATATCTAAATATCTCAGCTGACATTCATGTAGATGGTTCACACTTTCATAGCAAGCATATAAGGTAGCTTTGAAAAACACATCTAAGAAAAAAAAGGAAACAAGTCAAAATACTAAATGAACTGATAGTACTGGTATTATGTGAATATTGCAAACTTTGTGATGATTGTACAAGAATGCAGTCCGAAGGTGGGTGGTCAAGCTTAACCCATGGTCAAGCTATGTCTTTAGGCCTCCTAGAACAACAAGACTTTCCATGTGGGATTCAGATCACGACCAGCGTTGAGGTGGAGATTTCTCTTTTTTCCACCCACAACTCCAACTGACTGAAAATCCAGTATCTTTTCATTTCACTGCGTAGATGATGCATGAGTTGTCTCAGCGATATTCTGGCAAATGTGTTGTCCAGGCTACTCAAACACCTTCCAGGATGACTGTTTTCCATTTTGGAAAAATTTTGGAAATTTTTGAAAATCATCTGGGAAAGGTTTCTCAGGCCAAAGATTCTTCTTGCTTTAAACTAAACTCTGGGTTTCTGTGACTTCAGGATGTTCCATCTCATTTCCGTTCTTGGTAACAACAAAAAGAATTCAAATCTTCTTCCTAGAAGACAACTCTATACCAATTTGATGGCTCCTATGGGTTCTCCTTAGCTTTTTCTTTTCCAGGCTAAATAACCCCAGGACCATCTCCATCTTCTGCTGCTGCTTTGGCACCTCCTTTACAGTCATGGTGAGCTCGCTCCTGTTAATCTCTTGAGGTGCGGCATCCAGACCACATGTCATTCTCCGTCAGGGTGTGCACTCACCTCTCCTGACCTAGGTGTCTTGCCCTGAGGTGGTGACTGCCTTCTGGCAGTCTCATCATACCGCTGACTCACTCTTCACTGTCCAGCAAAGCCCCTCAATCCGCTGCCTACGTGTGGTTGCTAAGTCAGATCTTGCCCCCATATTTATACAACTGTACTCTGGGGCCCAGGGCTAAAACCATTTATGCTTGGCTGATAAACTTAGCCTTGTTAGGTATGATCCGACTCCCCTGGCACGACTTGTGGTGTCCCTGGAGGCTCTACTCCCAGAAAGTCCCCTAATTAGCTTCTCCTTGGTTTTAAGAGCTTGACCTACTTATAGCTGAGTGGACTTAGGGGTGTGGACCTGGCTCAAAAAACAGCAAAATTAGACTTGTGTGAAGACTGAATCTCGAGCCTATGAACATCATGCTCAGGGCCAGCTAAGTATATTGGCCTGGAGCTTACATGTCAGAGTTCTGCAATGTATTTTATTATTCTCAGTGTGAAGAGCAAATTTGGGAAGCCATTCGTCCTTAGATACAATTTGCACATTTGTAATCTGCCTTTAGAAATACTTAAGTAACTGATTTTAATTTCACCATTTTTAGCTTCTTATGAGTGCGACAAGGATGATAATGTATAAAACGTTTGCTAATTTCAATCAATTACTGTATTCCCAATCGAGATGAAAGTAACTCTTACCTTCTTGGTTCCCAAAGCAACGGTCAGTGTCCTTCAGGAATGAAGTATCTTCTTGGGCAGTGGTTCCAGATATCAAAACCAAACAAAAACAAAGAAAAATGAACTACAAAGAGCTTAAATAAATCTAGAAACTGTGCTTGTTTTAAGTTTAGCTACTTTTAAATAGGTACACAGTGGATGGTATGGGATGGAAATAAATTTTCCATTTTCCTTTTGGTTAAGTTCTTTATTCTTTAAATAACTGGTTAAATACAATATTGATTAACAATTTTTTTGAGTATCTTCTGTCTGTGCCAAGTACCATGTTAGCTCCTTGGTGGTTTAGTCGCTAAGTCATGTCTGACTCTTGCAAGTCCATGGACTGTAGCCCGCCCAGGCTCCTCTGTCCGTGGGATTTCCCAGGCAAGAATACTGGAGTGGGTTGCCGTTTCCTTCTCCAGGAGTTAGTGCCTTAAGCAGGTATAAAAAAAGATAAAGACAGTCTCTACTCTAAAAGAATGCAAAATATAGTAAGGGGTAAGAAAAGTGCTCAAATAAATCCTTGAACAAGGAAGAATAATGCAAATTCTGTAATGAAATGAATGAAATTCTAAATGAAATGTTAGGGGACTTACAGAGATGATGCTTCTGGCTGAGAGTAGGGGGCTGTGAGGGGTCAGGGAAGAAAGGAAGAGGAAGAATCATCCAGACTGTTACCCGAATCTTTAGATCAGTTAGTTGAGTTCCTTGGCAATGGGAGAAAAGTTGTGAATTATAGGCAAGACTTCTTTAAGAGGTCTAGGAAGGGCACTCTCTTAAATATCCTATATTCCCTTGGAGAAGATGAAGGTACATCAGCTGATAACTTATTTGGGACTAAGGAATCTCAGTCCACAAGTTTATAACCTGCATGAAGATCTCAAGGTATCATAAGAGTCTGAATAATTTTCCATAAAAAATCTGACTTCAACTTCCCGTTTACCATAGAGTACTTCTATGGAATCAGGGAATCATGTCATGAAATACCATTTAGGTAGAAAGAGACATTTCAACACTTGCTTTACTACTTTGGTTGCCTCATTTTATCTTTTTCTTTTATGAGTCTTTAAAGATTTCCAGCTATATCCTAAAATTCTCCCACATTTTTCCAGAAACAATTAAATGATTAAGTATTTTATTTTGAATCCTCAGTTCAAAAGAAACCAGACTTAGAGGCATAACTTTAGGTTTCTAATGCCGGTTCTGTAACATAGCTGTTGTAATTTCTTTGGGCTTTGGTTTCCTTCTGTCAAATGAGACAGATCAGAAAATCTCAAGATTCCTCTTAGCTCTGTGAATGTATGACGAGAGGCTTTCTGGTGAAGATGGTGGCCAGAAATCAAAGCCTCACAAGTCTCTTCTGAGGGATGCCCCTGCAGAGTCAGACATGACCCAGCCCAAAGTCCACCGGGCACACTGTGCAAGAGCAATCTGGAAACCAGTCATTCATAAGCAGACTAAGGATGCATTCTGAGACGGATAAAATGCATGAGAGGATTTCTTCCCACAATCATCTTCCAGAAATCCTAACGTAAGAAAACCATTTAAATGATCACAAAAATTTCAAATAATAGTTCAAGGCAATTGCAGAAGAGATATCATAAATTAGAATGTTTATTTGCTGACTGCATGTTATAATATTGACCTAAACAATTAGAGGGGTAAGTATGCATTGTATTCAGCTTCATATCCTGCAAGTTAATTTTTTTGGTCTCATAATTGCTTATTATTCTTGTCTTTTTACTCCTTGTAGAAGCTTCTTGAAAGGCTTTGTCATCTTGTCTTCTGTACTGCCCTTAACACAGTTCCTTGCACTTACTAGGTCTTCAGCAAAGGCTACTGTGTTGCTTTCTCTTCTTCTTTCCACACAACCTAATCAGGTATAATCAGAGTGACATGGAGCAAAAAAGTGGGCACTTGTGAGCACTTACCTCGCGATGCTGCGGTCAAAGCGGTTTCAGAAGCGTGACCCCCTGGGCTCCCTTTATACCCCCAAATCTGCAAGCCCAGCGCTCTAGCTTGGCTATATTTGGGGATCACCATTTACTTGTTAGATGTAAATGTGTTGTAGCACTGATCTCTCACTCTTGTTAAGTTACTTGGATAAATGACCAGCGGAGGCTGTGTAATGCCAAGTCAGCTGCGTAGGGATTTTGACGTTGGACGCAGATCTTTGAGACTTAGAGAGTACTAGGGGCTGAGTGGAACTGGGGCAGAGTGTGCTGAGAAGGTCAGTGAAGGGCAGAGACACAGGATGAATTGTCAAGCAATGGGTGATCAATAGCATGGATACTAACTACATCTCCTTTACCAAGGACTGTAAACATGAGATAGTGTGTGCCTGTTCTCAGAAATTTCCAGAAAACATAATATCGGCCACTTAACACATCCATTCTTTTTTTTTTTAATTAAAAAAATTGAGGTATAGTTGGTTTACAATATTGTATTAGTTTCAGGTATATAGCTAAGTGTTTCAGTTTTATATATATAAACATATATATATATATATACATACGTGTATTTATATTTCAGATTTGTTTCCCTTATACTACAAAATATTGAGTATAGTTCCTTGTGCTATATAGTAGGTCCTTGTTGTTTATCTATTTTCTATGTAGTAGTGTGTATCTGTTAATCCCAAATTCCTAATTTATTCTTTTCTCCCTCCATTTCCCTCTTTGGTAACCATAAGTTTGTTTCCTATGTCTGTGGGTCTATTTCTGTTTTGTATATACGTTTGTATGTATCAATTTTTTTTTTTTTTTAGATTTCACGTATATGCCATATCACATGATATTTGTCTGGCTTACTTCAACTTAATATGATGATTTCTGCTGTGTTGTGCTTAGTCTCTCAGTCACATCCAACTCTTTGTAACCCCATGTACTATAGCCCATCAGACTCTGTCCATAGGATTTACCAGGCAAGCATTCTGGAGTGAGTTGCCATTTCCTTCTTATGGGGACCTTCCCAACCTAGGAATTGAACCTGTGTCTTCTGCATTGGCAGGCGGATTCTTTACCACTGAGCCATCTGGGAAGCCCCACTATAAAATTAAGAGCAGGCTTCCCTTGTGGCTTAGCTGGTAAAGAATCTGCCTGCAATGCAGGAGACCTGGGTTCGATCCCTGGGTTGGGTAGATCCCCTGGAGAAGGGAAAGACTACCCTCTCCAGTATTCTGGCCTAGAGAATTCCATGGACTGTAGTCCATGGGGTCACAAAGAGTCAGACACGACTGAGTGGCTTTCACTTTCACTAAATAAAAAAAAAGTCATAAAATTCTAGAAGTTCTAATGAAAATACATAGTCTGTGTGACAACTCTTATGTTTGCATGGGTTTTTTTGGCTGAGACAGAAATGATGCTTGAATATGTAGGAATAACCATACATATTAGAAGTTAGAGCCATTTACAGTAATACGATCTGACTTGTTTATGTTGCATATGATCAATGTGTACTGAATTATATTCAATATTTTGTAATAACCTATAATGGAATGTAATCTGAAAAAAAAAAAAACTGAATCACTTTGCCATATAGCCCAAACTAACACAATATTGTAAATCAACTACGCGTCGCTGTGTGTTAAGTCGCTTCAGTTGTGTGTGACGCTTTGTGACCCTGTGAACTGTAGCTGGCCAGTCTCCTCTGTCCATGGGATTCTCCAGGCAAGAATATTGGAGTGAGTTGCCATGCCCTCCTCCAGGGGATCTTTCCAAGCCAGGGATCGAACCTGCATCTCCTGCGACTCCTACATTGCAGGCAGATTCTTTACCCATGAGCCACTGGGGAAGCCCAAATCAACTATACTTAAAAAAAAAAATGGTTCTCTAGTTTTCCAGTGGGTCATCTCATGCAAGTAAGGCATTTCAAAGTGACAATGTGCATTAGTCAAAATGAAACTGTAGGCAAAGGAAGAAGCAGATAGGAATAAAACTTCCACGTAGCATTTTCTAAAGCAGATTTGACAGAATACTGATTCTGAGAGAAACTGTGAAATAAAAGATCCTGTGGTTAAATGAGTTCGGGAAATTTGGCCAACTCTATTCCCTGCTGTTGGAAATTCACCATAAATATTAGCATGGTAAGGAATCTGAGAAGCCCACCAGTAAAGAACCATGAAGAACTTTCTTGTAACTAGTGATGTGCTGTTGGAACACCACCTTACTCCCTGCTCAAGAAAACGAGAACAGAAGGCTGAAGACTGCAATCCATAGAGCTGTCTCTGTTTCTTAGCAACATTTGGCCCGGAACAAAGCAACAGAGAGCGATCAGGCAAAAACACAGCTGCTTTTATTCAAGGGATAGCCTCTTTTGTATGTAGCAGATGCTCAGTAAATGTTGTTCCTGTGAAGAAACCAATCAAGACAATTCATGGGGAATCTGTGTTGAAAGAGGGTTGGAGTGATAAAGTGGAAAAGAATGGAATCAGACTGAGTCTCACTTAAGAGTAAGAGTTTATATTTATTAAGAACTCACCACGCACCCAGGCTTTATCCATATTGCCTCACTTAGGCTTCGTAATAGTTTTGGGGGGTAGGTGCTAACATCATCCTCATTTTATGGCTGAAGAAATTGGGCAATTGAGAGTTTCAGTAACCTGCCTGAGGCCATGCAACCAGCAAGTGGCAGAAATGGGATTCAAATCCTCTCTGGCTGTAGAGCCAATGCCTATAACCTTTCACTTTTGCAAGCCCAGCACTTTTGAGTGCTGGCGTACTGAGGAATGGAGACATGAATTAGGGACTCTGCCCCAAAGGAGGTGGTTGGCAATGGACATGGGAAGAGAGTACAGAGACACAAAAAGTACAATTTATTTTTCCAAGGTAAACTTTAGTGCCAAGATGAGTGGGATGCCCAGTGGATTAGATGTATGGACAAGGTGTTTGAAACCCATAAGGTGTGTTGTGTATGTAAAATATTATCAGAGTTGTTACTAATGATATGATACTGCTTTGGAAGAGAGAAGAGATCTGAAGGGGCTGGTGACTGTGGAGATGATGATAATAATACTTTTTATAATTCTTTCCAATTTACATGGGCTTCCCTGGTGACTCAGATGGTAAAGAATTTGCCTGTAATGGCGGAGACCCGGGTTCAATCCCTGGGTCAGGAAGATCCCCTGGAGAAGGGAATGGCTATCCACACCAGTATTCTTGCCTGGAGAATCCCATGGACAGAGGAGCTTGGTGGGCTACAGTCCATAGGGTCGCAAATTTTGTATGTTTTATTATGTTTATTTTTCTCTGCAAGCCTTAGGGGGTTATATTACTTATATTATTAAGTACTGCTAATAATCATTATTATTCCCATTGTCCACATGGAGAACTGAGGCTTAAGGGGGTTAAGTGATTGACCAAAAGGCCCCACAGCTTGTACGCAATGGAGCCAGAAGTGGCGTCCCTGGTGGCTGATTCCAAAGCCTGACTTTTTCTTCTATCCTCTACTCTCTCTTAGAGGAGGGAGACTTTGAGAGCACAGGGAGGAGGTTGCAGGCTTAGGGATCGTGGGAGATTGCAGGGACTGTGGTTAGAAACAAGATTTCAGGAAGGTGTTTCAGGAAGGTGGACTGGGCAAGCCTAGAGGGAAGGGTTGGGGGTAACACAGGGGTGAGGCTGAAGAGTGGACTGGGCTTGTCTGTGGTGGGCTCCTGATGCCCCTGGAAGGAATCAGGGCATTATTCTGAGATGACTGGGGAATGTTTCAAGGTTTTTAAGCAGAAAAGTAAATATACACACACACACAAGTACATACACACACTTGGGCCTGGCCAAAAAAAAAGAAAGAAAGAGAACCCTGGGAGGTGAAAGGAGTATGTTTGCCAATATAAGACCTCTCTGAGCTCAAGACTTATTTTTTGAGGCCCTACCCCACATTATATTAATATCTTAAAATCCACTCAATATATTTATTAAACATACATGCGTGCTAAGTCATTTCAGTTGTGTCTGACTCTTTGTGATCCTATGGACTGTAGCCTGCCAGGTTCCTCTGTCCATGGGCTTCTCCAGGCGAGAATACTGGAGTGGGTTGCCATTTCCTTCTCCAGGGAATCTTCCCGACCCAGGGGTTGAACCCACATCCCTTATGTCTCCTGCATTGGCAGGCGGGTTCTTTTTCACTAGTGCCACCTGGGAAGTTCAAATTAAACATATAAATAATATCTATTTGCCTTGAGAAGAAAATGGAAAACCTCTCAGGTATTCTTGCCTGGAGAATCCCATGGACACAGGAGCCTGAGGGGCTACAGTCCATAGGGTTGCAAAGAGTCGAACATGACTGAAGTGACTTAACAAGCAAGCAATATCTATTTCCATTGAATATAAAAAAATAATAATAGTGGAAAACAAAGAGGGTCTTGATTCAGCCGGACAGAAATGAGATATAAAAGGAAAGCGAAAACCCAAGGGATACCCTGAAGGCAGGACCAACAAGACTTTGATGATGCTCGGATTGAGGAGGGAAATGGAATCAGAGAATCCTGCCTTTCATCCAGCCCTCACAGCAGCCTAGAAATCTAGGGGCATGACACCAGCCCAGGAGCAATACTGAAGGGGGAAATGTGAATTTATTTTTTAAATTGGAGCAGTAGTCCATAGCTTACACCCCACAGCATCGTTCCATCTCTCCCAACTTCAAGACTCTTCTGTCTGTGAGGGTTTTCTCCAGTCTTGTTACAAAATCATTTTGTCAACTCTAAAGTGACAGGGACTTTATGTGTGTCAAAATAACTCAAGGGAAGTGGTGCTTTCAAGAGAGAGGATATAATAAAAAGCTCTACAGGCAAGATGGAGAAAAGGAGGACCATGAAAAGGGCATTGGGTCGGTCACAGAGGTGGTTCTGACATGAATGTCAGCAGCGTGGTGAGGGTGGAAGCACTGAAGGCGGGGATTAAGGAGTGACAGGTGTCAAGGAGGAGGAAAAAGTTTTCCTGATTTCCCTGGGAGCAAATCTCTCCACCAGTCACTATAGGAGGTGCATTCAGAGGAGAGCGGATTTGGATGGAGAAAGCAGTAGCAGGGCCAACTAGAGAGGCCCAGGAAGCAAGTGTAATCAAGGTCGTTGCTCGGAGGGCTACTTGAGAAGAAAGGGCAATTAATTGTCCTAATAGGAGGATCACCCTCATCCCTCACAACCATCTAAGAGCTTATGTAACAGATGAAATTTCACAAAGCAGCAAGAAGTTTCCCCCGCCAGGAGCAGAAATTTCTGGGCAAAACTCACAGGACAGGTACATTTGTGAGGGATACAAATTTATATTTAATCACCTAATTAAAAGCACTGAGTGAGAATATTAGCTTGCAAAACTAGAGTGGTCCTTGAATATTACCTAATCGAACCCTGACATTACAGAATCAGAAATTGAGGTCCAGACAGGTTACCTAATTAATCTTAATTAATTCAACAGAACTTTTCCCATTCAACTCTCAGACCCAAGAGTGCTAGTTCAGAACACTTTCAAGCGCAACACATAATCTTCTGCACTGCTAGCATTTATGCACTTCAATTTTGCAAAGCAAAAAGTTGATAGGAGATTATCCAGTGTGTGTGTGTGCTCAGTCGTGCCCAACTCTTTGCGACCCCAAGGACTGTAGCCCACCAGGCTCCTCTGTCCATGGAATTTTCCAGGCAAGAATACTATAACAGGTTGCCATTTCCTTCTCCAGGGGATCTTCCTGACCCAGGGATCAAATGCACATCTCTCGAGTCTGCTGCATTGGCAGTCAGGTTCTTTACCACTAGTGCCACCTGAGAAGCCCAGTGCAATACATAACCTTCTGCACTGCTAGCATTTATGCACTTCAATTTTGCAAAACAAAAAGTTGATAGGAGATTATCCAAAGAATTGTTTAAATTGATTTTCCTTTAGTCAATGAGGACATAGATTTATCAGTTCTACAGGTGGGAAAACTGAGGCTTGGCAAGATTAAGTGACTAGTCATACAGCTAGTAAGTGGTAGAATGGGAACTAGAACAAGTCCAGTTTGTGTTTTCACTACAAGACAGCTGCTTCTGACTTTGCAAGATCCTGTAAGACACTAACGTTCTCAGAATTTTACACACTTCTCAGAATTACACACAAACCAGGCATCCTTCTCTGAAAACATCCTGGAGAGCATGTGTTCATGGCCTGGGAACATTGTGTCCAGAGAAGAAATTCTACCAATTAGTCTGCTCAGTAAACTGAATACCTCCCTCAATCTGGCCTCATAACCTTGACTGATGGCTGTGAGAGTTAAGGTCTCCATCATTTGATCTTTTATGTCTATTAGTTGTGCTTTGATTACTTCAGTTGCTTAAAGCCTCATTAGAACAAAGGAAAGCATGATTGATTACTTTTTAAAATTTTATTTGATTGAAATTATACTTGACTTAAAGTGTGTTAATTTCTGCTGTACAGCAACACGATTCAGTTATACATACATTCTTTTTCATGTTCTTTTCTGTTATTGTTTATCACAGGATTGAATATAGTTCCCTGTGCTATACAGTAGAACCTTGTTGTTCATGATTAATAAGTTTTTTCTTAAAAATTCATACCATTTTATTCTATAATAAAAACATTTTTCTAAACCATGATCAAAAACTTTGCTGGGCATAGCCCAAATGTATATTTACATTGTTAAAATCTGCATGATAATTTAGTGACTTAGAGTGGACTTTGAGAGTCAGAATGCTGGGGTTCACATCCTGACTTCACCATTTAAATTATGTGAATTTGGGCAATAAGGCAAAACTTATTCTACTTTTCTGGGCCTCAGTTTCTTCATCTGTAAAATGGGGCTAATAATAATACCTAACTCATGGGCTTCTTGTGACAACTGAGTTAATGAATGCATCATAGGCTACTTTTTGAAAGTGACAGAGTGGGTGAGACCATGTCAACACACAAGCCTGAGACTCAGAAGCCAGGAGCTTTCTCTAGAGAGTGTACCAACCACTGTCAGTGCCAGTCGGCTCTGGAAGTCAGGACAATGTCTTCTATGTTGTTCTTTCATGTCTTTTTTGTTATTGTTTGGTGAGGCTCACCAGCTGACCACAGCCTGACTATTATTCACCCACTTCTCCCATCCCACCCAATTTCCTGTTCATATGGCACAGAACATCTTTTTTTTTTTTTTTTGCTCTTCTGTGCAGCATGCAAGATCTTAGTTACCTGACCAAGGATCAAACCCACATCCCCTTCAGTGGAAGTGCAGAATCCTAGCCACTGGACCACCGAAGAATCCCCTCAGAACATCCTTAAGTTACCCCTTCCCCCTCAACACCACACACAACAATAAATCAAAAGAAGGAAGATGAAGCCTGGATACCTCCAAGCAGGGTGACCCTCTTTCCTAATTTGCTTGGATTTGAAGAGTTTTAAAATCAGGACAGTCCTTGGCAAACTCAGATAAATTTATCACCCTACCCAAAAGGTTGTTGAGGGTATGATAGTAAAGATGAGGTTGAATGGAACCAGCTGAGATTGTCACCAAGCCAGGATAGTGATAAAAATCACATGTGGAACTGCTAATTTTAAAACTATAACATGCTCATTCAATTGTTTATTCATCAAACATTCACTGAGGACTTACCACACGCTGAGAAGATTTTAATGCTAGGGAACAGAACAGGCAAAGTCTGCTCTCCTGGAAATTCTGTTCTAGTGTGTGTATGTGGGGACAACAGATACCAAGTGTCAATTAGTGATAAATTCTCTGAAGGAAAGAAAAATTAGGATAAGGAAACAGTGGCTGTGTGGTGTCTAAATAGATCAATCAGGGAAGGTTTCTCTGAAGATGTGATATTTGAGCAGACACTTATTGAAGGAACAAGCCAGGAGAATATCAACCAGGCACAGTATTTCAGGCAGAGGAAACAAACGTAAGCTCTTTGGGAGGGGAGCTTGGCTGCACAGAAACAGAATAAAGGCCAGTGGGGAAGGAATGAAAGGAGCCAGGGATACTGTAGTAAGGAATGAAGTGGCAGAAGTGGCCAGGGGCCAGATGGTTAAAGTCTTGCATATGCAGTTAAGGATATAGAGTTTTAAATGCCAGCTGTTACTATAAAGCTAGCTTTATTCTTCCTATCAGAGAAGGCAATGGCACCTCACTCCAGTACTCTTGCCTGGGAAACCCCATGGACGGAGGAGCTTGGTAGGCTGCAGCCCATGGGGTCGTGAAGAGTCGGACACGACTGAGTGACTTCACTTTCACTTTTCACTTTCATGTACTGGAGGAGGAAATGGCAACCCACTCCAGTGTTCTTGCCTGGAGAATCCCAGGGATGGGGGAGCCTGGTGGGCTGCCATCTATAGGGTCGCACAGAGTCGGACACGACTGACGCGACTTAACAGCAGCAGCAGCATTCTTCCTATAGGGCTTCCCAAGTGCCTTAGTGGTAAAGAATCCACCTGCCAATGCAGGAGATGTGGATTCAATCCCTAGGTCAGGAAGATCCCCTGAAGAAGGAAATGGCAACCCACTCAGGTATCTTGCCTGGAAGATCCCATGGATAGTGAGCATGGAGGGCTACAGTCCATGCAGTGGTAAAGAATTGCACACAACTGAGTGATTAAGTATGTGCCCACGCATTCTTCCTTATTCTCTGTTGAGGGTTGGCCCTCTCAGTTCAGTTCAGTTCAGTTGCTCAGTCGTGTCCGACTCTTTGCGACCCCATGAATTGCAGCACGCCAGGCCTCCCAGTCCATCACCAACTCCCGGAGTTTACTCAAACTCATGTCCATTGAGTCGGTGATGCCATCCAGCCATCTCATCCTCTGTTTTCCCCTTCTCCTCCCGCCTTCAATCTTTCCCAGCATCAGGGTCTTTTCTAATGAGTCAGTTCTTTGCATTAGGTGGCCAAAGTATTGGAGTTTCAGCTTCAGCATCAGTCCTTCCAGTGAACATTCAGGACTGATTTCCTTTAGGATGGACTGGTTGGATCTCCTTGCAGTCCAAGGGGCTCTCAAGAGTCTTCTCCAACACCACAGTTCAAAAGCATCAATTCTTCGGCACTCAGCTTTCTTTATAGTCCAACTCACATCCATACATGACTACTGGAAAAACCATAGCCTTGACTAGATGGACCTTTGTTGGCAAAGTAATGTCTCTGCTTTTTAATAAGCTGTCTAGTTTGGTCATAATTTTTCTTCCAAGAAGCAAGTGTCTTTTAATTTCATGGCTGCAGTCACCATCTGCAGTGATTTTGGAGCCCCAAAAAATAGTCTGTCAGGGTTGCTGCGTCTATTTGCCATGAAGTGATGGGACCAAATGCCATGTTCTTAGTTTTCTGAATGTTGTTTTAAGCCAACTTTTTCACTCTCCTCTTTCACTTTCATCAAGAGCCTCTTTAGTTCTTCTTCGCTTTCTGCCATAAGGGTGGTGGTATCTGCACATCTGAGGTTATTGATATTTCTCCTGGCAATCTTGATTCCAGCTTGTGCTTCCTCCAGCGTTTCTCATGATGTGCTCTGCATATAAGTTAAATAAGCAGGGTGACAATATCCAGCCTTGACGTACTCCTATCCCTATTTGGAACTAGTCTGTTGTTCCATGTCAGTTCTAACTATTGCTTCCTGACCTGCATACAGATTTCTCAAGAGGCAGGTTAGGTGGTCTGGTGTTCCCATCTCTTGAAGAATTTTCCACAGTTTATTGGGATCCACACAGTCAAAGGCTTTGGCATAGTCAATAAAGCAGAAGTCGATGTTTTTTTTCTGGAACTCTCTTGCTTTTCTGGTGATCCAATGGATGTTGGCAATTTGATCTCTGGTTCCTCTGCCTTTCCTAAAACCAGCTTGAACATCTGGAAGTTTATGGTTCACGTACTGTTGAAGCCTGGCTTGGAGAATTTTGAGCATTACTTTACTAGCGTGTGAGATGAGTGCAATCATGTGGTAGTTTGAGCATCCTTTGGCATTGCCTTTCTTTGGGATTGGAATGAAAACTGACCTTTTCCAGTCCTGTGGCCACTGCTGAGTTTCCCAAATTTGCTGGCATATTGAGTGTAGCACTTTCACAGCATCATCTTTGATGATTTGAAATAGCTCAACTGGAATTCCATCACCTCCACTAGCTTTGTTCGTAGTGAAGCTTTCTAAGGCCCACTTGACTTCACATTCCAGGATGTCTGGCTCTAGATGAGTGATCACACCATCGTGATTATCTGGGTCATGAAGATATTTTTTGTACAGTTCTTCTGTGCATTCTTGCCACCTCTTCTTAATATCTTCTGCTTCTGTTAGGTCCATGCCATTTCTGTCCTTTATTGAGCGCATCTTTGCATGAAATGTTCCCTTGGTATCTCAAATTTTTTTGGAGAAATCTCTAGTCTTTCCCATTCTATTGTTTTCATCTATTTCTTTGCACTGATCACTGAGGAAGGCTTTCTTATCTCTCCTTGCTATTCTTTGGAACTCTGCATTCAAATGGGTATATTTTTCCTTTTCTCGTTTCCCTTTAGCTTCTCTTCTTTCCACAGCTATTTGTAAGGCCTCCTCACACAACCATCTTGCTTTTTTGCATTTCTTTTTCTTGGTGATGGTCTTGATCCCTGTCTCCTGTACAACGTCACGAACCTCTGTCCATAGTTCATCAGGCACTCTGTCTATCAGATATAGTCCTTTAAATCTATTTCTCACTTCCACTATAAAATTGTAAGGGATTTGATTTAGATCATACCTGAGTGGTCTAATGGTTTTCCCTACTTTCTTCAATTTAAGTCTGAATTTGGCAATAAGGAGTTCATGATCTGAGTCACAGTCAGCTCCCAGTCTTGTTTTTGCTGACTGTATAGAACTTCTCCATCTTTGGCTGCAAAGAATATGATCAATCTGATTTTGGTATTGACTGTCTGGTGATGTCCATGTGTAGTCTTCTCTTGTGTTGTTGGAAGAGGGTGTTTGCTATGACCAGTGTGTTCTCTTGGCAAAACTCTATTAGCCTTTGCCCTGATTTATTCTGTATTCCAAGGCCAGATTTACCTGTTACTCCAGGTGTTTCTTGACTTCCTACTTTTGCATTCCAGTCCCCTATAATGAAAAGGACATCTTTTGGGGGTGTTAGTTCTAGAAGGTCTTGTAGGTCTTCATAGAACCGTTCAACTTCAGGTTCTTCAGCATTACTGGTTGGGGCATAGACTTGGATTACTGTGATATTGAATGGTTTGCCTTGGAAACGAACAGAGATCATTCTGTCGCTTTTGAGATTACATCCAAGTACTGCATTTCAGACTCTTTTGTTGACTATGAGGGCTACTCCATTTCTTCTAAGGGATTCTTGCCCACAGTAGTAGATATCATGGTCATCTGAGTTAAATTCCAGTCCATTTTTGTTCGCTGATTCCTAAAATGTCCATGTTCACTCCACTTGCTTTGATTCATGGACCTAATTATTCCAAGTTCCTATGCAATATTGCTCTTTACAGCATCAGACCTTGCTGCCATCACCAGTCTCATCCACAACTGGGTGTTGTTTTTGTTTTGGCTCCGTCTCTTCATTCTTTCTAATCTGCTGTTTTTCTACTCAGCTTTGCTTCATTCTTTCAAACAACAATTTAACACCTGCTCTTCATTTAACAAATGGCTTAGAAAGACGCTGCTCCAGGCATTGGGGATTAGCAGTTGATTCTCTCAGAAAGCTTGAGCTCTAGTTAGGGGTAGGTGAATGGAACACAACATTGAAAACACATGAAAAAATCAGCAGCCCTGGACTTGGAGAGAAGCCCCCAGTAACAACTGGGAAGAAATCAGGTTTCAATTTCCCAGAGAAGTGAGGAGTTCATTTCCAGTGCGCTCCAGGGCATCCTGGGAGGAAGGAAAGGCCAAAGTTTAATTCAGTCACTCATTCGTATCTGACTCTTTGCAACCCCGTGGACTGCAGCATGCCAGGCCTCTCTGTCCATTACCAACTCCCGGAGTTTACTCAAACTCATGTCCATTGAGTTGGTGACGCCATCCAAACATCTTTTAGGATTTGAAATAGCTCAACTGGAATTCCATCACCTCCTCTAGTTTTGTTCGTAGTGATGTTTCCTAAGGCCCACTTGACTTCGCATTCCAGGACGTCTTCTGGAAAGGCTGAAGCAATGCTGCCATTGTTGGAACCAGCCTGGAACCTGTGGTGGAACTTGGCTGGTGAGTGTTGTGTTTGCGAGTATGTGAGAGAGGAAGGCCTTCATCATTCTCTCTGCAATTCCAGAGAGTAACTGTATGTGGTAAGAGGAGGGTGTAAAACCAGACGTGGGGAGGGAATTTGAACGCCCGGATCTTGGTGACTGGGCCTCAAGGAAATTTTTGAAAATTCTCAAGTCGTCAAATTCCATTTGAAGTTTTTCAGTGCATTTATAGACATGTTATTACATTGCTTATCCATATACCTAGGATAAGCTAAATCCATTTTGGGGTACTAAATATTGTGGGTATCAATTGAATTACTTTTCTGAATATGCTAGAAAAAAATTTTTGAGTCTGTTTCTCAGAAGGTACCACCTTTCCCATCCATGCTCTTAATGATATTTTTTATAATTTGAGGACTCTTACTGTGTTCCTCAGTTTCCCTGAGTGAGAGCCGTAAGCCATAGTTTCTGTGAGGAGCTGAGAAAGTAGCCCGACCTCTTGTGAAGGTCAGGCTACTGTAATCTAAGAAAAGTCATTTTGGGGGTGTGTTCCCCAAGGGGGATATTTTTCTTCTTCATCAGTGAAGAGGTTTTCTTTTTCTGTGGGCTCCAGAAGCAGCATCTTGGTGGGGCTTGGAGCCAGGAGGGAGGAATCAGGCTGGTAAATTCCTCCCTTAAGTAAGGTTCTTTCCATCTGCCCACAGCTGATTCTTCTGCTTCCTACTTAGGAAAATGTGACCCACTTAAGTCTGCAGTGAAGGTGCCTGGGGACACTGGTGTGTGTAACATTTATCCAAACCTCTGTCACAGCCAGGAGGTAGAATTTAAGTTTGCTCACTGACAGCTGTGGTGTTAGCCCTGGAATGTTAATCCTTAGGGAGAGAGTGGATGACAGGCAGCAGCGTTTAGCACTTGTGTTAATGGTCTCATCCATCAAATGACCCACTCCTCTTCACCTTTCTCTTGTCAGTTATACCCATGTCTTTGATGTGGATATGAAGACATCTTAAGAAGCAAGTTTCTTTTATTTATTGTATTTTTTTTAAAGAACCTTTAAAACAATTTCAAAACTAAGGTACACATTGTAGAAAGATGGAAAAATATAATCAAACATACTGAAGGAAAAATTTAAATCACTCCTAAGATTTTAACATAGAGGTAATCTCTACCTAAATTGGATGTAAGTCCTTTTACACGTTTTCCCCCTATGTTTGTAAACACATAAACATTTTTTGAAATTAAAAAATATGTTTTTAAACAAATACACAGTTGGGATATCAGCCTGTAAACATGGTTTTGTGTTCTGCCTTAACAGCTTATTAGATTATAGAAATTCTTATCATGATATTAACTCTTGCTCTACATCATAGTATTCTAGTAAACTTGGGCACATGTGTTTATGTATATCTTTATGAAATTCATGTAATAGACTTCCTGAGCAAAGGCTATGGATGTTTTCAGGTTTGCTGTAGTGCAGTGCCTGTCACTACTGTCTCCACCATAATGATATTGCATAAAAAACCGAAAAGTATTCACTAATGATTGTCCCAAGTCCAAGCTCATACTACTTGCCACATGACAGGCCCATAAATTGAGAGACAGTTGTTGGGGCAACGAATAGTGACTTTATTCAGAAAGTCAGCAAACTGAGAAGGTGGTGGACTAGTACCGCAAAGAACAATTTTACCTCAGTTAGAATTCAGGCTTCTTTTATACTAAAAGGGGAGGGAGTGTGGTTGGTTGGTGCAAACTTGTTGGTGTTGGAATCCTTTGTTCTTGCAGCTGTTCATGTAGGCCGGGTCATGATGTTCCTGTGAACCTCCGAGAGACTAATGTTATTCTCTGTTTTGCAACTTTTTATCTCTATACAAATGGAAAAGTGTTATACCCTTAAAGGTCAGAACCTTGAGAGTGGGCTATCTTATATATTTCAAGCTACAGGAAACGTTCTTATTTTGTAGCAAAAGCTATAGAATACAAAATGTTAAAGTAAAAGAAACAGATCCAATATAGAGTCAGATTTGTTCTTCTTTATTGTGGTATGTGATCATGCTGATCATCAGGTGTTGGAAACACACAATAGTCAATGCAGCATGATTGCAAAATAAAATAACAAATACTGCAAAACTTACAGAATTTCCTGAAGTTGATGAAAGTGGTATTAGAAATCTGCTTGAATTTTACAAAACAATTCCAGTGTGTTGCAGCAGCATTGAACTAGTTAATGATTAAAGATCTGAAAATGGACAAAGGTGATGATCCAATAAATGTTTCAGGATAGAGTAAGTTTAGGATCAAAGGATTAGGAAGGCAATGAAGACATCACACTTTTTTGTTGTTGTTGCTGCAAAAGACGTTCTTTATGTTGGATTGCAAAAATCAAACATAAAGGGTACCATATCATACAAGATTGTGGGAACTATGTCCCTTTCCTCCTGACTCTAACACTGATTCATTCTTTGTTCTAAGAGTTAGCAGCGATGCAGTTACAGCGTAAATCCTGTGAAGTACAAGAGCAAATAAATTTATTTCAGTACTTCTGACTTGATTTTTATTATTTATTTTTGGTTTCGCTGGGTCTCCATTGCTTTGCTTGGCCTTTTCACCACGATGGCTTCTCTTGTTGCAGAGGCTCTAGGCTCATGGGCTTCAGTAGTTGTGGCGTACAGGCTTAGTTGCTCCGAGGCATGTGTAATCTTCCCAGACCATAGAAGGAGCCCATGTCCCCTGCATTGGCAGGCAGATTCTTATCCGCTGCGCCACCAGTGAAGTCTTGTCTTGATTTTAAGATAAAACCCCAATCAGACTTTTTCCTCATAATTTACTGTGTAATTTTAGACTTAGTTTTAATTTAGATTCACTTTAAGTGATTGTTTTCTGCAGCACGTGATTGTCTATGTAGAAAATCCCAAAGAACTTCCTTCCCCCCAAAGTCAGAACTATGAATTGAGTTCAGTAGGGGTTCTGGATATAAGATACACATACAAATACCAGTTTTATTTCTTTAAGCTAGCAATAAGCATGTGAACCCCCAAATTGGAAGTACAATACCATTTACAATTGCTTAAAAACAAAAAGAAAGTAAAAGAAAAATTTAGATGTTAATCTAACAAAACATGTACAGGACTTGCATACTGGAAACTATAAAACAAGAAAGAAATCAAAGAATAAATAAATGGAAAAACATAACTTATCTATGAATTGGCAGAATCAACATAGTAAATAAGTCAGTTTTCCCCAAACTGGTAAATATATGCGATTCTTATCCAAAATTTTAACTCTGGCTTTAAAGTTAGACATACAATGTCTTAATTATTATTTTTGCAAAACACTGTAATTGCAGTATTTCCCCAATGAAATTTCCTTCTTTTGCTCCCCTCCACCCCTACCCCACACGTTATGGGAGTTTAGTTTCCTGACTAGGGATTAAACCGGAGCCCTCGACAGTGAGAGAGTGGAGTCCTAACCACTGGATTGCCAGGGAATTCCCCCACAGTGAAAAATTTTAAACACCTTATGGGTATATAATTGATGTGTAACAAATTATACATATTTAAAAAGTCTTGACATATGTGTACACTGTGACACCATCATCTGAATCAAGATGATGGACATGTGCCTTATCCTCCAAAGTTTTCTCCTGGGCCTTTGTAATATGTCCTACTGTCCTTCTGTACCTCCCGTAAATCCTACCTCCCTATCCCTATCTCTGTATTGGTCAGCTTTCAGCCACTATAAATTCATTTTTAGCTTCTAGAATTTTGTATGAATGGAATAATGGAGTCTACACTTTGGGGCTGACTACTTTCACTTAGCAAAATTATTTTGAAATCCATTCATTTGTGTGTGGTGTGTGTGTGTGCGTGTGTGTGTGCATTAATAGTTTATTTTAATCATCCCTGGTAGCTCAGTGGTAAAGAACCCCACCTGTTCTTTAGAACAGAAAGGAAATGGCAACCCACTTCGGGATTCTTACCTAGGAAATCCCATGGAGAGAAGAGCCTAGCGTGCTATACAGTCCATGGGGTCACAGAGTCAGACACAGCTGCTGCTGCTGCTAAGTCGCTTCAGTCGTGTCCCACTCTGTGTGGCCCCATAGACAGCAGCCCACCAGGCTCCCCCGTCCCTGGAATTCTCCAGGCAAGAACACTGGAGTGGGTTGCCATTTCCTCCAATGCATGCAAGTGAAAAGTGAAAGTGAAGTCGCTCAGTCGTGTTCGACTCTTAGCGACCCCCTGGACTGCAGCCCACCAGGCCCCTCCGTCCATGGGCTTTTCCAGGCAAGAGTACTGGAGTGGGGCGCCATTGCCCTCTCCACTAAACAACAAGTATTACATTATATGAATTTACCATGATGTGTTTGCCCATTCACCTGTTGATGCTCATTTGGATCGTTTTCAGTTTGGGGCTATTACAGATAAATATGCTGTGAATATTTGTGTTCAGGGTTTTGTGTGGACATACGTTTTCATGTCTCTTGAGTAAATACATCAAAGTGAAATGACTGGAAGAAATGGAGAATTTCTTAACTTTTTAAGAGACTGACAAACTGTTTTCCAAAGTGATTGTGCTGTTTTACATGATTACTAGCAGGTGTGAGAGGTCCAATTCCTCCACCTCTTGGTTAACACTTGGATTTTTAGCCATTGTAATAGGTGTGTCAGTGATATCTCATTATGTTTTAATCATTATTCTCCTGATGACTGATGATGTTGGGCATTTTTCACGTGCCTGTTTGCTCTCTGTATATCTTCTTTGGTGAAATGTTTGTCTTATTTTGGTTCTTTAAAAATTGGGTGATTTGTTTTCTTTTTAGTGAAGATAGATTTCTTTACGTTTTCTGGACACAAGTCCTTTATCATGAATATGATTTTCAGATACTTTTTCTCAGTTGGTGGCTTTCGTTTCATTCTCCTTAATAGAGTTTTTCAAGGTGCAGAAACTTTGATGAAATCCATTTTATCATTTTTTTTCTTTCATGGCTTGTGTTTTTGTGTTGGCATCTAAGAAATCTTTGTGTAAACCAAGGTCACAAAGATTTATGTTTACTTTTCAAAGTTTTTATGATTCTACTTTTGGTTTGTTCTTTGATCCAAAATTTTATTTAGGAGAGTATTTAGAATTTTTTCTTGTTTTAAATTGTTGTATTAATTTTAGACATTTATGAAATTGTGGCCTGTTCATTTTGTACTGTAAAGGTGTGGGCTGATAGGGTTGGGAGGCAGGGGAGAGTGAATGGTAGAAGATGGAGAGGGACAGGCATGCATAGGTACAATTTTTGTCTAGATTGCATTTTTATTTCCTCCTTATTTTCTAGAGACCAAATACCTCATGTTTATCCTGGACTAAATCTTTTTTCAGTTCAGTCGCTCAGTCATGTCCAACTCTTTGCAACCCCATGGACTGCAGCATGCCAGGCTTCCCTGTCCATCACCAACTCCTGGAGCTTATTCAAACTCATGTCCATCGAGTCGGTGATGCCATCCAACCATCTCATCCTCTGTCATCCCCTTCTCCTCCTGCCTTCAATCTTTCCCAGCATCAGGGTCTTTCCCAAGGAGTCAGTGCTTCGCATCAGGTGGCCAAAGTATTGGAGTTTCTGCTTTCTTTCCAATGAATATTCAGGACTGATTTCCTTTAGGATTGACTGGTAGGATCTCCTTGCAGTCCAAGGGACTCTCAAGAGTCTTCTCCAAAACCACAGTTCAAAAGCATCAATTCTTCTGTGCTCAGCTTTCTTTATATAGTCTAACTCTCACATCCATACATGACTACCAGAAAAACCATAGCTTTGACTAGACGGACCTTTGTTGGCAAAGTAATGAGTATTCTCCCTTTATTCAGAAGTTCTCTCTCGTTCTCTCTGACCCCACACATCTATCTAATCTGTCAGAAAATCCTATGTACACTACACAGTACATCTAGAATCCATGTGCTTCGCATCATCTCCTGGTGCTATCTTTCTAGTCTGAGGCCCTGTCAGTAGGCTCCTAACTAGTTTGCAGTAGGCTCCTAATTAGTCTCCCCACTTTCTACCTCTGCCCCCTTCAATCTACTCTCAACCCAGCAGTCAGAGCGATTCTTTCAAAGCCATGTTAATATCACTCCTCTGCTCAAAACCCTCCAAAAATTTCTCCTCTCACTCTGAGAAAAGACACACGTCCTCAGGGGGCCCTCAGGACCTGCGTTATCTCTGGGCTCCCAGCTTTCCTCTCTTACGCGCTACCTGTCTTGCCGATTCTCCTCTAGCCCTGCTGGCAGCCTTCCGTCCCTGGGATCTGCCAAACTGCCTCTGCTTCAGACCTTTGCATATTCTTTTGTTCTTCTGCCTGGAATACTCTTGCTTCCCTTAGGTCTCTTCTCAAATGTGTTCTTATTAAAGAGGCCTTCCTCAACTCCTCTTTACAAAACACTAACTCCCTCCGTCTTATTTTTTTAAATTTCTCATCAGCACTTATCTGACACATTACACAGCTTCCTGTTTGTTCACTGCCTTTCTCTCCTTGTAGAATATAAGCTCCTAGAGGGTGAGAACTATGCTTTGTTCATGGCAGTTACCACAGAACTGAGAGCAGTGCCCCGCACACAGTGGATATGTGGAGTGGGTACACGAATGGGTCCTGTCTGAAGGGGTAACCTCAGGGAGTGTTTTACATAGTAATTTGTAACAATCTTGAGAGATTTAATAGAATCAAGTCCAGCAAAAGATAATTGTGTGTGTGTGTGTGTGGTGGAGGTGGAGACGGGAAAGGGGATGCTGGGTGGTGAGAAAGGTACAAACACTGAATGTTCTGCAAAGCCATATATACTGTTTAAAAGATAACAGCTAGGTGAGAACTGTGTTTGAGAATAAGTAATTCTGGAAATAAAAAAAAATGACAGTCTGGTTCAATTTATCAGTTCACTATGGTTTTTATTTATTCAACATTAAGAGAAAAAACATCACAAAGCAAGTGACCCAAAATAGCACATTTTGTGCATTTCTTCAGGCCCTTGGCAGCACCAGGCAGGTGTGTTCACTCCGCACTGACTTTTGTGTGAATCTCCCGGCTCTTCACCCGCAGCTTGTTGACCTGGGACTCGGCAATGTCAGCCCGTTCCTCGGCCTCCTCCAGCTCGTGTTGGAGCTTGCGGAGTTTGGCGAGATTAGTGTTGGATTGTTCCTCCTAAGAATAAAGTTGTGAGAATTAGACTTCGTGGTTCTTATTGCACTTGTCACAAAACAGGATTATTTCCTCAACTTAGATACTTCTTTCTTATGGTCTGTTTGTCATATTTGACTTCAAATCCAGACTGAACTTTTAGCTTCAATTACTTTTTTTACTCTAAAGAATGAAAGAAGGAAGAGTTTTGTAACCGAAGAGACAGGCTCATTACACCCAACCCATGTATATGTGAAATCAGTTTACCATGTATGCTACTACTACTAAGTCGCTTCAGTCGTGTCCGACTCTGTGCGACCCCATAGACAGCAGCCCACCAGGCTCCGCCGTCCCTGGGATTCTCCAGGCAAGAACACTGGAGTGGGTTGCCATTTCCTTCTCCAAAAGTTGCTCAGTCATGTTTGACTCTGCAACCCCATAGACTGTAGGTCCGTGGAATTCTCCAGGCCAGAATACTGGAGTGGGTAGCCTTTCCCTTCTCCAGGGGATCTTCCCAACCAAGGGATTGAACCCAGGTCTCCCGCATTGCAGGCAGATTCTTTACCAGCTGAGCCACAAGAGGATCGAACCAGGCACTCCCTGCATTGGAAGGCAAAGTCTTAACCACTGAACCACCAGGTGAGTCAACCATGTATGGGTTGTGTGAAAAGGAGGAAGAGACCCGTCTATGGTCACAGAGGTTAGAAAGTAAATGTAAGATCAAATTATAACTTTGGGAAAATTCCACTTAATTTCTTTTTTTTTTTTGCCATATGTTTTGACTCTGGTATACAGAGATGGGAGAAAAATTGGGCTAGGAAGAAAGTAATGCCCTCCATTGATTGGACTTACTTCCGTTCTGTCACTCCCTTTTGTGTTCGCTTTTCTTATCTCCTACCTACTACGTTGTGTCTGGAAGAATGGGGAACAACCAGGAAAGATGAAGCTGGAGAACCTTCTAACACAGCCCAATTTGCTATAGCAAGTGTGCAGGGATAAGCCTCTGCTGATGACACTGGTTAGTGAGTGAAGGAGTCAGTTGGGGTAAAGGATTTCTATTTGACTTTTGGGAATACTTGATTTTGCCCATTTCTAGAAGGGGAGGAATATTTATCATGGTGTTAGGTTTTCTACTGGAGATTCTTTGCAGCTATCAAGTAAGGTGGGCTATTAGGAATTTTCTTTTTTTCCCCCAACCCCTACATATTGCTTAATAATAAAAAATATCTCCTCTTGAAATCTTATTCCATAATTAGAATTTGGGAGTAAATTCACATTTATGTCATCGCTTAAGAATGATATATTCTTGTCTCTTTCTTTTTTTTGGTCATAAATCCTGGGTTTTATTTTTTTTTAATTAATTTATTTTAATTGGAGGCTAATTACTTTACAATATCGTGGTGGTTTTTGCCATACATTCACATGAATCAGCCATGGGTGTACATGTGTTCTTCATCCTGAACCCCCCTCCCACCTACCTCCCCATCCCCCCCCTCAGGGTCATCGCAGTGCAGCAGCCCTGAGCACCCTGTCTCATATATCGAACCTGGACTGGTGATCTATTTCACACATGATTATATACATGTTTCAATGCTATTCTCTCAAATCATCCCACCCTCACCTTCTCCCACAGAGTCCAAAAGTCTGTCCTTTACGTCTGTATCTCTTTCTAATTAACACATTCTCTTAATACGTTTTCTGTTCCCAGAGAAGTTTTATTCTTCCCTCAAGGGCTTAAAGATACTTACAGCCTCCTCAGCTTGTCTCTTGTATGATTTCACCTTCGCCTGTAATTTATCTACCAGGTCCTGCAACCTGAGTACATTCTTACGGTCTTCCTCAGTCTGGAAGTTTAAAAAAAAAAATGTTCTGCATTCAGTCCAGTGAAATAAACCTACTACAGGTGGTGACATAAATCACTCTGATATGATGGCAGGTGGGCCTGGGGTAAATGTGGTCGACTCTGAGGCTTCCTTCATAGAATTAACAGTAGCCACTCTTCTTAAGTGTCTATTATGCACAGGCACTATGTTAGAGAGTTACGCAGTTCTTGAATCTTTACCTCCCTGCTCTGGTGAGTAGAATTTACAGGTGATTAGTGTTAGGTAACCTATCAGAGTTTAAAAAGTAACAGAGGCCAATACTAGTTGACCTGGCCTTGAAACCTATATTCTTTCCTCACTTCTGCTATTTTTAAAGGTATTCCTGATTTTTGTGGCTTAGGAGAGTGCCTGTGATAGGTGATTGTATCATTTGCCCCTTATATGTATCAAGCTAATGTGTAGCTATTTTTGAGTATCACACAGTCAGTTGGTTTTCTTTGGGCAGGAAGTCTGGTCTAGAAATCTATTCCCCTTACCTGGTAGGTGAGTTCCTTTACTCTTCTCTCATGTTTCCGTAAACCTTTAATAGCCTCAGCATTACGTTTCTGCTCACTTTCAACCTCTCCTTCAAGTTCACGTACCTACCATCAAGAAAGATACTTACATAGTCAGTCTTGGGGGATATTAATTGACTCATGGCCTACTGATGATACTGGGTGGATGTCCTCAGCCCCAGGGTAAGGATGGAATCAATATACAAGAAGAGAGAAGGGTGGGGGAGTGACTTTTTCCCTTCCCAGATTCAGAGATTGAGAGGCCCACCCTGGCCTCCAGCTTCTGGATCTGCTTCTTCCCGCCCTTCAGGGCCAGCTGCTCAGCCTCATCCAGGCGGTGCTGCAGGTCCTTCACCGTCTGCTCCAGGTTCTTCTTCATCCGCTCCAGGTGGGCGCTGGTGTCCTGCTCCTTCTTCAGCTCCTCGGCCATCATGGCCGCCTAATTAGTAAATAAACCAATATAATCATCCTGGTAATAGCAGGTAACACACAATATCATTAAACAAATTCTCATTTGCTCACATCAGTGATGGCCTTCTTGGCCTTCTCTTCTGCATTGCGTGATTCTTGAATTACTTCTTCCACTTCACTCTGGAGTTGTGAAACATCATTTTCCAGTTTCTTCTTCGTGTTGATCAGGCTGGTGTTCTGTTAAAAGCAGAGGAAATTTGTAAGATAAGCAGTTTGCACACTTGGGATTTTATTAATGTCTTACTTGTTGGCTCAAGCAGGGGACCTAATAGCAAGATTTCACTAAAGTAAATATTTGTTCTGTGCAAAATGTTAATCATTTGCAGAGTTTGTCCTGTCCCCCTGATTGCCCATCTGATTTGTGTGAGAGGATATGTGAGGTTCAAAAATGCCTATATTATTTAATTTCTCTTTCAATTATATGTCAGACAGACATCACTAGTATTCTATCCTTGAAAGGTTGGAAAAGAATAGCTTCTTTTTGTGAGAGCCTAGCACTGAGAGTTCTTCTATTAGAAGGAATCTATTTTCTTTTAACTTGAATGTTTTGCTCCTTTTGGGAATATTGAATAGTAATTCAGAAGAGTACTTCTGAAAACATTTTCTTAAAATTTCGCCCAGTGGTTCTCTAAGGGAAGCAATACCACCTCAGTGGGTATTTAGAAACTTTTAGAGGTGGATATTTTTGGTTGTCAAAAGACTAGAGTATTTAATGCCCGGGCAGGTCAGCGATGCTGAATGTTGTGCAAGGCAAAGGTCCTGTAAGCACTGCAGTGCTGAGTGCTGACGTGCTTCTGATGAGAAACATTAAATGGAGCATTTTCAGATTGTGTAGTCAGTGGCTAATCTTTATTCAAGCTTATTCCACATCATGGTTTTCAAAATAATCTAAGGACTCAAGCCCTAATTTTAAATAAAAAAGTAATACCTCTGTCCCTTTTTTGGTAGAAATCTAAAAAAGAAAAACAGACACCAAAAATCTCATCACTTCAAGATAATTGCAATTAATATTTTAAAGCATCTCCTCCATCCTTCTAAATATACACATATTTATAAAAATGGAGTGGGGCTTCCCTAGTGGCTCAATGGTGAAGAATCCACAGGCCAAAGCAAGAGATGCGGGTTCGATTCCTGGGGTGGGAAGATCCCCTGGAGAAGGAAAGGGCAACCCACTCCAGTGTTCTTGCCTGAGGAATCCCATGGACAGAGGAACCTGGTAGGCTACAGTCCATGGGGTCACAAAGAGTTGGACATGACTTAGCAACTAAACAGAAGCAGCAGTATACAGTATTTGTTTTATATGACGGTGTCACCTGGGTATGCAGCAGCTGGACGCGCTCACTGGCATCCAGGAGCTCCTGCTCTGCGATCTTCCTGCTCCTCTCCGTCTGCTCCAGGGTGGCCCGCAGCTCCTCGATTTCTGCCTGCAGCAGGTTGGCTCTGCGCTCCACAATCGCCAGCTGCTCCTTCAGGTCCTCCTGGCCACGCAGAGCGTCATCCAGGTGGAGCTGGGTATCCTGTTAGGTTAATAAAAAGGCCTTAGACACTCTAAAGAGGGTGTGAACATCCTAGGAGATGAACTGGAAGAATGGGCTGGTACCAGGAACAGGAAATGACAGGCTTGTCATTCGAATGAACATGAAAATGGTGATGTCACCAGCTAGGGATTCTTGTTGTGTTTTATGCCATCATCTGGTTATTTTTCATGTGCTAGAATCATTTATGGCGCATTTTCTATATGTTCTACCCATCACTGACATCTCTTTTCTCACTTGATCCTCAAAAGTAACCCTATGAGGTGGTAGTTTCATTCTTATTTTGTGGAAGAAACAGAAGTTCTGAAAGCTTAAATAACAACTTGCCTAAAATCAGGCAGTTAGTAAGTGAAAAAACTAAGACTCAACCCCAGGCCTATTGGTGCCAAACTCTTCAAATTTCTCTCATATCATATCTCTGGGCTTCTGGGTTTTTTTCTTTTTTATATAATATTTCTTTAAAAATATATTCTATGTGTAATTTAGCTCCCTCATACTATGAATTCCTATAATTTGTTAAAGGGAAAAAAAAGGATGATTTAACAAGCTGTTGTGATGAACGGGAGACAGGTCACATCCCTCACTCATCTGGGCTGTACAGTGGACCCATCTACCTTCAGGATCCCTTGGGTGTTCCTGTAGTTCCTCAAGCTCTCTGCAGCCAAGCGATTGGCGTGGTTCAACTGGATTTCCATTTCATTGAGATCTCCCTCCATCTTCTTCTTGACTCTTAGGGCATCATTCCTGCTCCTGATCTCAGCATCCAGTGTGCTCTGCATAGTCTCCACAACTCTAATGTGGTTCCTCTTCAGCTGTTCGATTTCCTCATCTTTTTCAGCAATTTTCCTGTCCACTTCAGACTTGACCTGGTTCAACTCCAGCTGAATACGCAGGATCTTTCCCTCTTCATGTTCAAGAGATGCCTTAACAAAACAATGATCAATTAATAATGGAAAATGACTGTTCGGAGGATATTCCCTTGTGAGCCAAACCCTTACTAATATCAGTTTGTCTAATTTTACAAAGTACAATACAACAGCTCTAGGACTCTGCTAGGTAAATCATCCTTCTGTTTATTTAGTCGTGGATTTTAGAGGGCAGCTCTGTAATAAGGGTGCTTTGTAAAGTATAAAGTACTATACTAATTCCTATTGTAGAAATTCTCAGTTTTAAAACATATGTATATATATATTTCTGATTACAAAATATATGTTCACTGCATCATGTGGGCATAATTAATAAAAACAGAGAAAACTTTCCTATTGTGCCTCCACTCAAAGGCACAATTTTAATGTTGTGCATTCTCTTCTAGTTTTTTCCCTGTATATATGCATATTTACACATGATAAATTGTATATGTGGATATATGTCTTGCTTTAAAAATTATCATCTACTGTAAATATTTCCATGTATTAATTACATTTAAAGGCTGTAGAAACTTTCATCATATGGATGATGCATCACTTTGTTTCAGATTGGACATCTGGTATTGAAACTTTGCCTCCATTTAGGACAGTCTTAGGGGATAGATTCTTAGAAATAGAACCAATAGGTCATAGTATTCCATTTTTAAGACTTTTGATAACTCATCAAATTGTCCTTCACCAAGGTTATATGAGTTCAAATTTTCACCAGCTCTGTAATAATGGATCCCTTTCATAGTACCATTGCCCAACATCATAATTTGTACCTCTGCTTCCTCTAAAGCAGCCTGAATCTCACATTTCTCTTGTTCCACTTGCTTCTTTATTTTTTCCAGTTCATGGATTTGCTTCCCTCCCTCAGCAATCTGCTCAGTGAGGTCGGAAATCTCCTCTGTGGGTAAACAGAAGGGACAAGAGGTCAGAACATGGAGAGGTCCCGCCAAGGCCACACAGGGTAGAGAACTTCAGGTGCACTCACGCTGCAAGTTCTTGTTTTCTCTCTTGAGTGTTTCAAGTTGGTCCAGGGACTCCTCATAGGCATTCTTGACTTTGAACAGCTCAGTGCTGAGAGAGCGGGACTCCTTCTGGGAGGCCTCAAGCTCAGCCTGAGTTTCCTCATACTTCTGTCTCCATTCTGATAGGACCTGAAAAGCAATAAACTGTCCGTTGATGGAGAAAGGGAGACTAAGTATTAATGAAACATGGGTGGAGTTTATATAGGCTGGGCCACCTTGTCAAAGTTCCTCTGCTTCTTATCGAGAGCCGCGCAGGCAGCGTTGGACCTCTCCACGTCGAGCATGAGGTCCTCAACCTCATTCTGGAGCCTCTGCTTGGTCTTCTCAAGGGAGGCGCATTTGGCGTTCACTGCTTCTACATGTTCCTCAGCTTCCTGCAGACGCTGGGCCAGCTTCTTCCTGAGAAGTTAGCCAGGCAGTTAAGGGGAGAGGTCAGGAACAGGGGCAAGTGCTAAACTCTCAGTCCCCTTTCATAATCCTAATTCTGAATTATGAAATAGACGTCAAGTAGCATGGCTTTCAAAACTGTGGTAGCCAGAACTGCTTTCTAGATGGATAAACTATGAAAAGGTCCAAAGTGGTGAACGGTTGAACTCAAGTTTTTTGTTTTTGAATTCTTAGAGGCCATTGTTGGAGTTGATGTTGTATGTATCTTACTGCATACGGTTTGAGGACTTGCAGGCTTCTGATTGAGTATGGTAGGGAGAATGATTAGCCAGGGAAATTCTATTGATTGACGTATGTCTTACCTCATTCCAAAAAGGATTTGAGACTAACTGTTGGGCACAGATATACTGGGCATATTCTTTTGCTTTTTCAGACTTTCCATTTTATCTTATGTACTTTTTTCCTAGAAAAATAGCCAGTTTCTTTTAATCATGTATATTTGGAGAGTCTCACCAGGAAAAGAAATGAATAAATCAGGACCATTCATGCAGTCTCAGCAAAGGCAGGGTTTTTTTCCCCCACTTTTGAATTGTCTACATTCTTGCTTTATTCCCGATTGTGTGCCAAATATACATGCCTGCTGCTGCTGCTGCTGCTGCTAAGTCGCTTCAGTCGTGTCCGACTCTGTGCAACCCCATGGACTGTAGCCTACCAGGCTCCTCCATCCATGGGATTTTCCAGGCAAGAGTACTGGAGTGGGGTGCCATTGCCTTCTCCGATATACATGCCTAACTTATGCAAAAACCCTTATCCCTGATGCTCAGGAAGATTTATTGAAGGTCTCCTTTAGTCTGTACACAGACTAAGGCTTTACTTTATTCAGACTAACCCTGGACATTATGTACAGTTTGGGTGACCTCCATTGTGAGTTTTAAGAGATCTGTCTTTGTGCCTCAGTACTTAAGAAGGTGGTTTCTGGCATCAGAATGTCTGATTCTAATCCCAGCTGTACTATTTATTAATCATATGCTCTTGTGTTAGTTAACTCTCACAGTCTCAATTTCCTCATCTGTAAAATAGGGATACAGATACCAATGCGATATAATATTGCTATGAAAGCATTTAAATGTTAATATGCAATATATATTAGTATTGGACACATGGTATACACTCAGTAAATGTTAGCCTGTGCTATTGTTATGTTATTATCATCATCACAGATCTTTCTGAGCGTTGCTCAGCTAGGAAACCAGTCATTTTCCTCTTCCAGAGTTCACAGTACACACTTGGCCTCCTCCAGCTCCTCCGTGCGCTGGATGGCGTCCGTCTCGTACTTGGTCCTCCACTGGGCCACCTCGCTGTTGGCCTTGGACAGCGCCCTTTGCAGCTCGGCCTTGCCCTCTTGCTCCTCCTCGTACTGTTCCCGCAGCAGGTCACAGTCATGGCGGGAGGACTGCAGGGCGTGGGCCAGGGCGTTCTTGGCCTGTGGAAGTATGAGTTCACTGACTTGAATTCATTTCTTCAGTGATATTTAATTTATACACTTAAAGTAGAACCTAACTGAACATGTTTAGGTTTGATTAGCCAAGATCTTTGGTGAAACTTACTTTAGTTTCTTCCTCTAGCTGACGTTTCAGTTCCTCAATCTGCTGAGTAGATGCCTGTTTGGTCCTTGAAAGCTGAGAGACCAAGGCATCTTTCTCATCCAGTTGTCGGGAATATTCACCTAAGAATTATAGAAGTAAAGGAATTTGCTAATGGCATAAAAAAATAAGCCTAAAGGTTTGTATATATATTATACATATAATTGACAGATATATTCTTTAAATATTGTTACAGAATTGGCTAGAAGTAATGATTAAAAAGCAGCATTGCTATTGGAGTGTAACAAATAAACTAGTCTGCTGATTATTTCTTGCTGTTTTTTTCCTGACCTTGTCAGCAAATTCTGGCAGTTTGTTTACCCCCCCTGTAATATGGGAGTATTGCTATTAATTCAGAATCCCTGGAATTGCTTTTGTCTAGGACATAGTTGTGGGACTGAGGGAAATCTCTACCAGCTTCCGTCTGCAGACGCGCTCTCTGAGCTGTCAGGTCATTGATCAGCCGCTGCTGCTCCTCCTCCTTTGTCTTAAGTTCACTCACTTGATCTTCTAGAGTGCGGCACATCTTTTCAAGGTTTCCCTACAGGACATGTAGCCACGAAAGATGAGATACTGAATGCAGTAAAAAATAAAATTAATACTTGATTCTTAAAATATTTTTAGAGTGAAGAAAGCTACGTCGAGTGTGAGTAGAAACTTATGGCCAACTCTATGGAACATGTTAGGTTTCCAGCATGATGGGTGCATGATGTCCCTAAAGTGGTCATTGTTGAAGCTTATTCATTTAGCCCAGTGGTACTTGATGCTGACACTTAAAGCAGGTTGTTAATCTATTAATAATCATTTGTTGCTTTAGTTGCTCAGTTGTGTCTGATTCTTTTATGACCCCATAAACTGTAGCCCGCCAGGCTCCTTTGTCCATTGGATTTTCCAGGCAAGAATACTGGAGTGGGTTGCCATTTCCTTCTCCAGGAGATTTTCCTGACCCAGGGATCGAACTGGCATCTCTTGATTGGCAGGTGGATTCTTTACCACTGAGCCACCAGGGCAGCATATCCAGCATTTTAAAAAATGAAATAGAATGGAACATATCAGAATAGAAAATTTTAGATCAGTGCTGTAAACAATGTTTAATGCCAGAGAAAAGTGAGGGTTCTTACAGATTGTCATTAATAATCATCCTCATTTAAAGACAGTATTGGGAAAATAAAAATAAATGGAGTATCAGATACCTTGGCTTTGGCAACGGTCTCTGCGTTACTGCTGAGGTCATCGATCTCCATCTTCATCTCGCTCTTCTCCTTCTCCAGCTTCTGCTTGACCCTCTGCAGGTTGTCAATCTGCTCCCCCAGCTCGGCCACACTGTCCGCGTGCTTCTTGCGAAGAGCGGCTGCCGTGGCCTCGTGCTGCAGGGTGGCTTCCTCCAGGTCCCTGCGCATCTTCTGGAACTCAGCCTCCCGCTTCTTGTTCATCTCAATCTGGGCGGAAGTGGCCCCGCCGGCTTCTTCCAGCCGCTCGCTGATCTCCTCCAGTTCCCGGGAGAGGTCTGAGCGCTGCTTCTCTGCTTTGGCGCGGGAGGCCCGCTCGGCCTCGATCTCCTCCTCCAGCTCCTCGATGCGGGCCTGGTGGTGACACAGCACATTAACGTGATGTCATCTCAATTTCAGGTTTTTTGGGTGAAGAAACAAACGGAGGTGAGATGACTCACCTGCAACTCTTTGATCTTCTTCTGTAGTTGAATTTCTACTGCCTGCTCATCTTCAATTTTGCTTAGCAGATTGCTGATTTCAAATTCTTTCCTTTAGACAGAAGAACAAAACATTAGTACTCCTACAAATTGAAAGATGGTGTCGCATAGAATTTTTTTCGGGAGTTCCTACTTTTTAAATTTCTCATCAAGTTGCTGCTTGTCGTTTTCTATATCTACTATGGATTCTTGGGCCAATTTCAGGTCACCCTCCAGTTTCCTCTTGGCTCTTTCTAGATCCATTCGAAGTTTCTTTTCTTGTTCCAGAGACCCTTCAAGCTAATGTGAAAGTAAATTTCATTAAAAATGACAGGAAATTAAAAAAACTTCCAAATGGATATTAAAAACACACTTACGTCATCCACTTGCTGCTCTAGCTTGGCTTTAGCTTTGTTCAAGGTGTTGACTTTATCCTCTTCTGCCTGCAGGTCATCCAGGGTCTGCTGATGGGCCTCCTGGAGGGCCTTCTTCTCCTTGGTCAGCTTAGCTATGACTTCATCCAGGCCAGCCATCTCTTCTGTGAGGTTTTTAACCTAGAAGAGTTTAAAGAGAAGTGACCTCTGCAGTGGAGCAGCTTAGATGGATGGCGGTCTCTGCATGGTATAGGGCAGTATGATTCATACCTTGTTCTCTGTGGCATGTTTCTCCTTCTCAACTTTGGCCAGTGTCAGCTCAAGGTCATCTATGTCTTTCTTCAGCTCCGAACATTCATCCTCCAGTTTCCTCTTCTTGGCCGTCAGCTCAGCATTCATCTCTTCCTCATCCTCGGCTCGCTCGGTCACCTCCTTGATTTTAGCCTCAAGCTGGATTTTGTTCTTAATCAGTTGCTCACACCTTTCCTCTGCATCAGCCAAGGCATCAGCTTCCTGAGGGGAGAGTCGTTGAACTAATTAGAGAATTTGTTACTTATTTTGAACTTGTTCTTTGCATGAAATAGAAGTGTTTACTGAATGCTAATGAATTTTTCAGTATAAGTTAATTGAACATTATTCCATTGTCTGGAGAAATGTAGCTAACTAGATCTGGGACTATAGATTTAGAAACAAATTAGTCTGAAAAATGGCTGAATTGAAGCAATTGACTGTTTTAAAAAGTAGTATATAGAAGAGTGGGAGGACCAAAGCCTGAATTCTTGTCCCAAATTTGCCTTATTCCTCTTATACTCAGTTATCTCATGTAATTAAGAGGGTTGGAATAGATGATTGTTAAGAGCATTTCAGCTATAATATTCAAAGATTTCGACTTAGTCAAATTGGTTCATTTTGGTTTTGGTCATTCCCTAGTTTCTAGATTGAATTTAAAAAAGAAAAAGAACATAATTTTTATGCCTATGAATATATTTCCACGAAACATTTTTATACACTCAAAACCTCCCTGATAGGCCATAACAGTTCTGTAATTGTCCAAGGTTTGCTTTTCCATTTTAAGAATTAGTCTCAAAAGTAATTTTAGAGTATATAAGAACTTGTAATTTTGAGAAACTGTATAACTCAATAAGGTTTTTATAAATGACTAAAGGACTCTTAAAAATCAGTTCAGCCACTGACTTATTAGATTACTCTGATCTGGGGAATTTCTTTAACTTCTCAGTGTTTGTTTATATCTTAAGTTTTTAAAATGCTTGAATGAATGATAATGGGGATTTTTCAGGGTTCCTTTGCTTTTAAGTGATACACTCAGTAAACATTTACTCACTGACTAATGATAATACCTATGAAGAGAGGTTAAGATGAAGAGGCTGTGATACTGTGCTTTAAGGAAAATGTAACTCTCATATAAGTTAATTTATCAATAGGAAAAGTTGAGAATAGCTTAAAATTTTTAAGAAAGCTGTCCTGTTTATGGATTTCTTCATGACATTGTTGGGCTTGCTTGACTTGGACTAAGGAAATGAGAGACTGCAATTGGCCAGAGTGTTGATGCCAAGCCTATCCCACTTTGATTTCAGCTTCTTCTTGAGTCAATAAACAGAGGAGAGACCTTAAGAACTCGGAATCTGTATCAAAGGAAGAATCACAGGGTTCACTAGCTCTGCCTTTTACCCTGGTAGTTCAGTTCAAATAACTGCAAGTCAATTCATTGGGCTAAGTCCTGGGGGTTGGGAAAACGAGATACAGATAAAAATAAGAATGACTGTCTTTTTTGAGTTTAAATGCAATCTTATACATGTGTATTCAGAAAATAGGGCTCCACTTTTAAGGCTGGGTTGAAGCAGTTAAAGCAGTCATTTTCTCAGAAAAATGACTGAGATTTCAGAGCTTGCCTTTAAACTGCTTCCTTCATGGCTGTTAAATTTGTGACATTGTTAAATAAATTCTTCAATTTCCCATTTGCAGTTTGGAAGTAGTTTGTGCCTTCTTCATAGGAATGTTGAAAGTTAAGTGAAATACTGAAAAAAGCAATTGGAAATATTCTTTTTCAAGAAAAGGCCATTTGTAAATCCAAAGTGTTTGTGAAGTCAAGAAAATGGTGCAATTGAAGTCAATGACATGGTGCATTCAGCACAGAGGGTACTCACAGATTGAACCTGGAGCTGTAGGTCATTTTTCTCTTTCAAGAGAGTCACCATTTTTTCCTCCAGTTCCTTCCTTTTGGCCTCTGATTTGGCCAGTTCATCCTTGGTTTTCTGGAACTCTTCCTTCATTGTGGCCATCTCCTTCTCTGTCTCTGCACTCTTGAGGAGGGGCTTGATCTTGAAAAAGAGTTTCATCCAAGGCCAGTGCTTGACGTTCATGAAGGCTCGTACGTTATACTGGATGCAGAAAAGTGCTTCTCTGAAATGACGGGAAAGGATCAGTGTAGGTTGATCCATTAGAGACAATGTTGTTGTTATTTTTTTTTTAACATATAAACTTTTAATGACTGCCTCACCTATAAATGATATGTCAAAATCTGTATATTTTATATGCAGGGGACATAAACACACACTCCCACCCACTCCCACTTAGAGTGGTCCTCAGTATGACCACTTGGCTAATGTGCACTGCTCATAGTTAACAATTCTGTGTTCCCAAGACCCAAGACCCTGTCACGCTAGCAAAGAAGCTGACTTTAGAGGAGGGATACTTTGTATATATGAGCAACACGCACCATTTTAAGAACATCTGAGAAATCACAATGTTAGTGATTTGGGAATGGGTATGGCAGTTGTAAGCTGATCATGCAGCTTGGCTGTGGGCACACTGATGAGAACTGTGAAAGGGCATGGCTTGTTTTTTGAATTGCTCCACCTACATTGAGCTTATGATTTATCATGGTTTCCTTGAAGCCTCTCTTCTTATTTAATAACCCCTGAATTATCTGCTCTGTGAACTTCTTTTGTTAGCTTCTTCACATGATATACTGGCTTTTCTCAAATCCTTTCAAATGCCTCATTCTTACCTGCTCAACTGGATTGTTAATGTCTACAGGGCATTTAGCTTGTATTGAGCTCCAAAATTTGTTTTATTTAAATAACATTTTAAAAATAGTAATAAAAGATATCCCTTCTGCACACTGTAGCAGTAGACTGGCAAAGTTTTACTGCCTTTGAACAGTGTGTTTGCCTCTTCAAGCTTGTTAAAATGGAAATTCTATTTCTACAGGTCCAATTTATGAGAACCATAACCAAGAAGGCATAAACCATATGTTGACACATGGAAAGACTTGGAAAAACTTATAATACAGAAATAAATAAGTGTGCATGAGCAGACTGAATGCAAAACATGTGTGTAAGGACAGGGAATGCAAGTGCTAGGTCAGTGGAGTTGGATGAGGTTAATTAGGGGAAGAGGAAATGGAAGTTGTGAGCTGGTGAATGGAATAAATTAGGCCAAGAGGAGAGGGCTTGTGCAAACATGAGAATATAAGAGACAAGCAAACTGTTTAGGCTTGCTGGAAAAGACAATGCAGTTGGAGATGATAGATGAGGTGGGGAATAAAGAGGGCCTTGACAGACACAGAGGCAACTTGGATTTGACAGTGGAGACCATGGGGAACTGCAGTTGAGATATGGCGTGATGAGAACAGTGCTTACTGCACATGATTCCTGCAGCTGTGTGTGAGAGGAATAGAAGGGAGAAAATGAGGGAGGAGAGAGTTGTGATAGGAGTCCAAATGTGAGGGCTTGGGCAAAGTCTGATATGTTGTGGGAGTGGGTTCTGAACTGGGTGAGAAGTGCACATGAACTGAAAAATGGAAGAGTTAATGAATGAGCAAGACTGATGTAATAAAGTCCCTGAGGGACCTTAGAGTCCCGATACTCTGCATAGTTGTTACCTCCTTTGCAGCATTTTCTGATATTCTACCCTCATTAGGAATCCCCTACAGACAGCTTGAGTTCTTGTTATAATCTGAGCCAACTTTTCATCTCTCATTTCTTCCAGAAGACCCAGCAGGCCAGCTTTGAAGAAAACCTGAAGAGAGGGAAAGTCACAAATCATCCCCAGACTACAGGAGAGACAGACACGGCAGACGGTGCTTGGATCAGCTGTAAGTAAATAGTGGCTGTACCTTTGTGTGTCCAAACTTGTACTGGGTGTGATCAATATCAATGGAGGCAAGAAGTTTCTCAGAAGCCTTCTTGCTGTCAATGAACTGTCCATCTGGAATAGCACTTGCATTTAAAACTTTGTATCTGTTCCATCGAAGAAAGAATGAATGATTAGGAAGATGTGAACATATATGAAAATCAAATGACACCAAAAAGAAACATGAGTAAAAAGAGAGAAAGCAAAGTAGAAAATCCAATTGTCCATATTGGTGAATCCAATATGATTTTTCCACGAGCTAATGCATGCTTCCTTTCTATCTGTAAGAAATGCCACCTCCTCTAGCCTGTATTCTGTTCTACCACCACAAGACTATATTATTTGACTTACTTCATAATATCGACTAAATAGGATACATAGAACACAATGAACAGAGGACAACAGTAAAAATGATTAAACTAGCACAGCATTTAGTGAAATACAACAAAGAGTGACTGGCCTTTGTTTAAAGTCCCCATAGAGGATTCTGCTGGGGAAGCCCTTCCTGCAGATGCGAATGCCCTCCAGCACCCCATTACACCTAAGCTGGTGCAGGACCAGCTCATGCTCCATGGCCCCTAGAAAGAGATCAGAGTGCATACTGCTGGGCAGTTCAGCTGTCACACTTGCGCCTGTTTGATTATTTCGTGCTTTTAGATCTTACCGGGAGTTTTGGTTTCATTGGGAATGATACACCGTACGAAGTGGGGGTGTGTGCTCCTCAGATTGGTCATCAATTTATTTAAATTTTCCTAGAAAACCAGGGAGAAGGGACTTGATGAGAAAGTTCTAATTCAGGTTGCTTTTTTGGCAATTATATGAAATGAACCTAGGCACTCGCTTAACTATTAAGTCTATGAGGCTTCAGTTGCTCTGTGTTTTAAGGGTCTCAAGAGTTGTAGCCTGCCAAATAACTGAAAGGCCAGAGTGCTAGGAAGAAATATGGCTCTCTGTGGTATTCATTTATGACACCTAGGATCTGTCCTGTAAACAAACTGCCAATTCAAGTAGCATTGAGGCACATGAAGTGTTCTTGAGTGAGAATCAGAAAATAAAAGACTATTGTCTTGCTTTGCCACTAACGAGCTGCTTAAAATCCCTTTTGTCTCTCTGGGTCTCATCTGAAAGTGGTTGAGATTACCTCTAAGGTCTCTCTTGCCTCTCTCAGTGCTAATAATTTTCACAGTACTAGTTTACAGTGGTGACCTATGTCAGTCACTGTCCCAATGCTTGACATTCCTTTCTCGAGTTTGTTATGCCCTGGGACCTGTAACCTTTTGGGTTTTTTGCAGAGTCTAAAATCATGAGACTATATGACCTTCTGTAGGTGGATCTCGGATACCTGAGGATGATCCACAGTCTGAAGCATACGGGGCAGTTATTCCAGAAACAGAATAATTGATTATGATAGTGGTGATTTACTCAACCGTAGAAAACCAGCATGTAGATATTTTTCAGTATTTCTTAGGTATATTCTTTGAGAAGGCAGAGTTGCTATATTTTTTATATCTCTTATTTTTATATCTCTTTATTTTTCAGTATTTCTTAGGTATATTCTTTGAGAAGGCAGAGTTGCTTTATTTTTTATATTTTTAAAATATATATATTTTTATATATTTTATATATTTTTTATTTTTTGCTATATTTTTAAACTATTAGAATATAAAATAAGTAATGTGAGTTTCTAATCCTGAAAATATGTATAAGAGTGTGTTTGATGAGATAGTGCAAATTGGTATTGAACAGGGCCATTTTCTTGTTTAGGTTATATGTTGTATCTGCATTTTAGTTTTAAAGGGAATGAGACTTAGCTATAGAAGTTTATAGAAATCCTGCCAAAGCAGCCATTAGATCAGATGCTCCATATGTCCCCTTTTAGAAGAGCCTGTTTTTTAAGCCATTCAAGAGAATCACACTATTTGTAGTAATGTTATTATTACTGTTATTTAATTCTTAACAAGTGTTTTTCTATCTTAATCATCCATCTAAATCACTAGGTTTGGCTTTAGGTAATTTTTAGCTATCACAAAAAATTAAATCCACCTCAAAAGACAAAGATGCATTTTGGTGGAAGGATGTCCTAAAGGATGTGTCTCAGGCTTATTCTCAAAGATGGACTCAGAAACGTTCTCAAAGGGCAATATTAGTAGAATAAAGATACGGCTTTCCGCAGGGAGACCTTTGAAGTTCAGCTGTGCTTCCTCAAAAATCAGCCTTATTATAGAACCAGAAACTTCTAAAGGCATTTTTGGAATTCCTGAATATGTGAGATGAACATAATAAGGATTAGTGGGTAAAACATTCGGCCCTACAGAAGTATTGCTTTTGCTGTACCCTGAACAAGAGGAAATATTTGAAGTAATTCTTATTAATACTCCATTCCCTCCTAATTTATTCTAAATCCTATAGTTATGATAAGTCATAGAGACTGAATAGATTTTTTGAATTAAATTTGTACTTTACCCTGAAAAGGGCTGACACAGTCTGGAAAGAAGAGCCCTTCTTCTTAGCACCTTTCTTTGCACCGCTGTCTAAGATAAAAAGAAAACCCATTAATGAACGTATCCCAGAGGCTGGAAGGTATGTGAACTTTCTGTGGGGATAGGTTAATTTAAATCAAGGGCACAGAAAGTACCAGCTTCAGCACTAGCATATGTGGAAAAGAGACTGGCCAGAGTCTTCATTGAGGACTTCTGGTACAGCCCAACCACAGTGTCGTTCAGGGGGTCCTTGTTCTTGTCTAGCCAGCCAGCAATGTTGTAGTCCACGGTGCCTGCATAGTGGATCAGGGAGAAGTGGGCCTCAGCTCTGCCCTTGACCACCTTGGGCTTCTGGAAGTTGGCAGACTTGCCCAGGTGCTGGTCATACAGCTTGTTCTTGAAGGAGGTGTCTGTGGCCTTGGGGAACATGCACTCCTCTTCCAGGATGGAGAAGATGCCCAGTGGCTGAAGTCAGAAAAGCAGACATTGGTGTCAGTCTATCTTGTCTCAAAAGGTATAGTGGCTGTCAATTGATTGAATTATGAGCACTCCTAATTAAATATACTTATAAAGTAAACCAGGATCAAGCTCAAAGTCTTTTTGTTATTACTAGAATGACTTTCCACCATTCTTTCTCACATTTGATCCATAGCATTATTTTCAAGTAAAAGAATAGCTACATACAAACTCCAGATGTCAGCACAGCATGTGGGGGTGACAATAAAATGTCTGTATTTATCACATTTATCACATTAACTCACCTACTTGGTGAATTAATGTATTGTCAAAGTTTTATTTTTCTATGAAAAGGATTTAGTGACTTAGAATGATGTTTAGTTTATATACAATAGTATAAATAACCCAAACTTTATATAGGACATTTTGTGTACTTAATCTCCTTAAAGATAGATTATGAACAAGCATAAGCAAGTTGACTTCTTGACTTCCAAACAGATTATCTTTTATATAAGCTCTAGCTGTGTTACCTCTGCATTAATTTTGACTTAGAAAATAGTTATTTCTATTGCTGACATCTTGGATCATAATGGAGATTTAAAACAAATGAGGTAGTTTCTCTGGTGAAGTAGACCATCTCAGTAGATATGCTGCTTTCAAACTGGATTTGAGTCAGTGTTAGAACAAAACTGCTCAGGACAAAATGAAACTAAACTCTCTGGTCCCTATGTAAAAGCTGAAAAGAGGAAGTAATTTCTAAAGTAATTCTCTAACTTGTTCTGATATCAGTCTATTTAAGATTACTGTAATACACTTTCTGAAGTTGCTGAAGACACTTGGGAAAGTTATCCTTACAGTTCAGATTTCCTTTAGAAGTCAAACAGACCTTCTCGATGAGCTCGATGCAGGCGGCCAGGTCCATCCCGAAGTCGATGAACTCCCACTCGATGCCTTCCTTCTTGTACTCCTCCTGCTCCAGCACAAACATGTGGTGGTTGAAAAACTGTTGCAGTTTCTCATTGGTGAAATTGATGCACAGCTGCTCCAGACTGTTGAACTGCATAAAAGCAAATTTCCAACATTAAATGGATTCTTAAAATGGTAGAATTCATTACTGAAAAATCTTTTATTGAAAATATGTGGAATACAGTAATGAAATAAAATTTGAACTAATTATTGTTTATTCAGGAATTCCAGGAAAGAAAGGATCATTTTTGACATGAACCTTTTTTGTGATTTCTGGGCATTGTTCAAAGCTGTCAGCCACACAGCAAGAGTTCTGGTAGAACTGACCTCCTTCCCCTTCTAAGATTGCCTGGGCAATAATGTGCATTAAAAGTACAACAAAAGTACAATCTAGTGAGTAATGGTTCAGATTTAAGGGTGAAAGTAATTTATTGCAAAGCCTCACCTTTTTACCACCCCTACTCTCTAATTCAAGATGAATTTCACATTTTCACTTTTGGCTGTTACTTTGTTTCGGAAAGCTTTTCTTAAGACCTTTAGTTGATGAACAAAGTGAAATTAATAGGATACTTTCTCTTCATATCAAACATTTGGTAAATTCTCATTGTCAGGTCTGTGAAAGTAGGGACCTCATGTGGTCTAGCATTGAAGATCTGATGAAGTCTTTATAGTAATCTTCATTACTTTATAGACACCTTCACTTTTATAGATGATGAATCTAATGACCCAGAGGGGAAATGGTGGGTGTCAGATGAACCTGGAAGAGGAAATACTATGAACTGTCACTGTGCTTCTCCTTTTAGCTCCTTTTTCCTCCATGGGAAGGAAGGAGCCTTGTGTATGGACCAAACACTGCAGATCCAGTTTCCTATCTTGGCTTTGCCTTACGTGGCTGGAGGATCTTTAGCAAGTGTGCTGATTTTTTTGCATTTGTCCCTCCATGTTTAATTAGAAGTATGTTAGTTACTCCTTCTTGGGTTATTGTGAAGACTAAATGTAGCAACAATTTGAAGTACTTAGTCGAGTGCCAGAAATACAGACTTCTGGATAAAGTTTGGCCATTATTATTACTACTACTATTATCCTGTTACCTCCTAGATATTTTGTCCTAGGTACCATGTTGGAGAAAGCAATGTAGACACTACAGATGTAAATGAATAATACCCAGCATACTGCTGCTGCTCAGTCACTTCACTCATGTCCAACTCTTTGTGACCTCATGGACCATAACACACCAGACTCCTCTGTGCATGGGATTTTCCAAGCAAGAATACTGGAGTGGGTTGCCATGCCCTCCTCCAGGGGATCTTTCTGACCCATGGATCGAACCCACATCTCCTGCACTTTAGGCAAATTCTTTATTGCTGAGCCACTGGGGAATACCCAATATATCAAAACCCAGATTGTCTTTCTCCCACTTTTTATTAATCTGAAGATAACTCACATCAAAGATCTCAAAGCCAGCGATGTCCAAGACCCCGATAAAGTACTGCCTGGGTTGTTTGGTGTCCAGCTGCTGGTTGATGCGGGTGACCATCCACAGGAACATCTTCTCATAGACGGCTTTGGCCAGAGCACCTACTGCATTGTACACCTTCATAGACAAAGTAATGTTTGTTGGTACTATTAAAGGCCTGGGAAGCATGTGACTCATTCAGGTTGTGCACTTACCTGCTGCACAGTCTGGCCTTTGGTGACATACTCATTGCCGACTTTGACCCTGGGGTAGCAGAGAGCTTTGAGCAGGTCAGCAGAGTTAAGACTCTGTAGATAGGCAGCCTTGTCAGCCACTGCAGAGACACAATTCAAGAAATGTTGTTTAATGGCAGATGTTTCTTTAAGATAGTCTTTCCATTTTCTTCCAATCCATTTTCATCATTATTTAAATAAAAAACTTTGAATAATTCTATAGAAGGTCAGGCAAGGCTTTCTGTACATTAGAGCATGTACTTGCTAATAAATGATCAATCAGTTACACTGGCCTTTGGTGATTTGTTGCAAGCAGCTTTTGAGTCATTTAGCAACATCAAACATAATTCCAATGTTTATGGAAACACTTTACGTAAGACAAAAGCCAGAGTCCCTGTTCTTAGGTATGGTTGAAAGGTGACATGAATACACCTTATCTCAATTTTGCTCTTCCCAACTTACCATCAATGACCAGTTTCTTTATCTGAAAATGTGGAAACTAAATTTCAGTGCACGATTCCTACCTCATCCCCTCCTGAAATGTTGCCAATGACTACGATGTAAATGAGGGAGAGAGAATGTCGAACTGGGATGGTCAGGAAAGGCTTCAAAGGAGCAGATAACTGTAGCTTCCATGGTGATTTCCATAATTTCCGTATTCCTTCCTTAGAGTACATGATTTTTCTTTCTCAGTTTCTTTTTATCTTGCCTGATGCCTAGATTGTCTGCAGGTTTACATGTAGGCAGCGTACACACACACACACACACACACACACACACACACACACACACACACACACAAAACACACACACACATGTGCGCAGATATCTAGGGATATCCTTCACCTCCAGCTCTGTGTTTGGGCAGACATTGTATCCCCCTGCTAGATTTACCCAGTTGGTGCTGAAACACACCGATATGCCAAGTTGTCCTGTACACTTCTTATCATTTCTAAGGCAAAGTAAGCATATGGTTCTGTCTTATTCTCTCTCTGCTCTGGCCCCAGGCTGTGCTTTTTAAATACATACTTATAAGTGGCGATTAGGGTTCATTTTAACTTTTTGGTGTGTGTAGGAATGATGGAGCTATGGAGATGCTAAGAGAAGAGGGGGTGAGGACAGAGTGCAATATGTGTAATGTGTGTATGCCCTTCAGAAATTCAGTTGCAAAGGAGATGTGAGTTTAGAAGAGCTTTTTATTTTTTCTTGTCATATTTTCTGTCTTAAACCCAGTTGGGGGCTCACTTGGTACCTTCAGTGCCATCTGGCTCTGCCTGCTCCTCACGCTGCTTTTGCTTGAATTTCATGTTCCCATAATGCATTACTGCCCCCGTGAGCTTGTAGATGGACACTTTCTCCTCAGGAGTAAAGCCCAGGATGTCTATGGCACTCTGTCAGGAGAAATGACAGGACAAAAGTTAGGGCAGAAGATATTAACATACTTTGGTGAATTTACACTATATTCTAAGGTAACCACACTTACAGTATGGTTGCTATTATCATTCCCATGCATAATAGATTTTTTAAAAAGTGAGTGTATGTCTTACATCAGTGGCCATCAGCTCTTCTTGGTCATCAATGCTAGGGACTGTGATCTCCCCTTGACTGACAAAGGCGTAATCATATGGGTTGGTGGTGATCAGGAGCATTTCTAGGTACATAGAGTTCAGCATGTATGTTTCACATTAAAAGTTGTTAACAAAAATATTAACTTTTGTCTGTGAATTTAGGTTCATTCTTACCAATCAGATCTGGCTTCTTATTGGAAGTGATCTGATAAAAAATATGGTAGCTTCTTTCTGCCTTCAACTGGAAAGTAACTCTAGACTTTTCTAGAAGATCTGGAAAGAGGGGGAAATAGACATCGAATTAGAAAAAATATCAATACTCCTGAGATATTAAATGAACCACAATGTATTTCTCTAAAATTGGGGATATTACAATAGGCTTTATTGAGATTTCAACTTGATGATTGATCCTGTACTGATGGTTGGTACTGTATGTAAGAATTCCAAATACATATGGCAATTACCCAAGGTTCTCACCATTTAAAAGCAAAGAGTGAAGTATGCATGCTCTAGTAACAAATCAGCTTTTCATGTGGATGACTTGTGACCTTTGTCTTATAATTGATCTTTAATATCCCCTCCTTTCTCAACTTACCTTAGATTCTTTGGTGAGGGATTACCTTGGAAACATCTACCAAAGCTCAGATCAAGAGCAAATCACAGAATGCCTGCCAACCTAACTCCATCAGTCCTGCATGACCAAGTGATAGTTGGCAGGCTCTGCTACCCTGGCCCTCTGCTACCTCTCACCCTGCCATCTGCCAAGGGATGGGCCCTTTTCTGAGAATTTGACCTCCTGTGGAAATGTGACCAGTTAGTGTGAAATGCATGTTTAGCAAATGTTAGATACTCTATTTGAACCAATAAATGTGAATCCTTCTGCAAAAAAAAAAAAAAAGAGCAAATCACAGAAATGTATTGTAAACCTGTAGATAACATATAGGAACCCGTGAATAGTCCTACTGTTTGTCCTGGAAAAAATGCCATAGTTGCTTCTGAGACTGGAATTCCAGAATGTGCTGCAGATCCATCAGTCTGAAACTGAGGTAAGCAGAGCACACAGACATTGTGGAGAATTATGGCATTAGCTCACGAGCATACTGGCAAGCAGGCTCAGGGCTCACCACGTGTTGAAAATATCCCTGCAAATGACATCCCTGGTTTATCTGTTTGAGTTTCAATGATTGTGTTACTCACATGTTTCAATATCAGCAGAAGCCAGTTTCCCTGTGGTCCCGAAGTGGATCCTGATGAATTTACCCTTGCAAGTGAAAAAGACGATGTTACATACAAAATAGCACATGAATAAGAAGAGACTGAAATAACGACTGAGACATGCCTTTATGGGCATTTAAGGCCTGAGAAAACCCTTCTGTGACCCAGAGACTCACAAAGCGAGAGGAGTTGTCATTCCTCACGGTCTTGGCGTTGCCGAAGGCCTCCAGCAGGGGGTTGGCACTGATGATCTGATCCTCCAGAGTCCCCTGCAGAGAAACACAAGAGCAGAAACACAAGAAGTCTGGGGCTTCCTGAGCACCCTGCCCATCATGATTCTCATATGCCCATCAGACCCACCTGCATTTTGCCAGGTTCCTCCTTCTTCTTCTCCCCAGTGACTGCAATTGTTGCAAAGTACTGGATGACACGCTTCGTGTTCACAGTCTTTCCTGCCCCAGATTCTCCGCTGTCAAATAAAAACCAGAGAAGAGATCAGAACTACAGCTCACATTGTCAACATCTAAGACAATCACCACCAATCAGAGAAGAAGGAAAAATCACATACGTGATCAGGATGGACTGGTTCTCACGATCTGTGAAAGAGAAATCAAGACCATCATTTTTAAAAATAGTTCACATTCACTATGAAGATGATTGACTGTTCAGATTAAATACAGTTTATTCTTTTTAACATTTTGAAGATATTGCCTGTGATTTTGGCTTTGTGTGTAGCTCCCAGACAGCACTTGCCTCTTGGAGTAAAATTTGTGAAAATGAAAGGCAAAGAATCATCTGTTTCTTCTGATACTTTATTACTTTAAAAACTTATGGGAGTGAGCCAGAAAGAAAAGCACCAATACACTATACTAATGCATGTATATGGAATTTGAAAGATGGTAATGGTAACCCTATATGTGAGACAGAATAAGAGACACAGATGCATAAAACAGTCCTGTGGACTCTGAGGGAGAAGGTGAGGGTGGGACGTTCTGGGACAATAACATTGAAACATGTATATTGTCATATATGAAGCGGAACACCATTCCATGTTTGATGCATGGGACGGATGCTCAGGGATGGAGCGTTGGGATGACACAGAGGGATGGGAGGGGGAGGGAGGTGGGAGGAGGGTTCGGGATGGGGAGCACATGTGAACCCATGGCTGATTCATGTCATTGTATGGCAAAAACTACTACAATATTGTAAAGTAATTAGCCCCCAACTAAAATAAATAAAAAATAAAAAATATATATATATATTTCAAAACCTAAAAAAAAAATAAAAAATAAAAATAAAAACTTATGGGAAATTTCAAACCTGTACAAAGGTAGAGACAATACTGTTAAAAGCTCCTGTGTACCTATATATACAGCGTTTCAATAGTTACTATATGGCCAATTTTATATAATCTATATTCCCATCCCAAGCTCGGTTATTTTAAAGAAAATTCCAGGCATCACATACTTTCATCTGTAGCTATTTCAGTAAGAATCAGAATTCTGAAATTTCATTTAAACAGATAAAGAAAGGAACCCAGGGAGGAATAAGTGATTTTTCTGATAGATACATCGTTTGTTAAGATATTTCAGTCTTCTTGACTTCTGGTTTATATATTTTTCTGCTGTCTGGCCTCCTCCCAGTTCTTGATATTAACTTGACTACCTGTAGACTAAAAAAGGAAGGGATCTGGAATTGTATTAATAACGGTCGGTGTTCATTTCCTTCTATTTCTATCTTTTATACACATTTCTAAGTAATGCAAAAACTGTCACTCTATATGACTGATATGTTGGATTTATATCAATTTTCTGATTTGTTAAATTTCTAATTCTGTACTGATAGATTCTAGAGCATTCTCAAATCTAAAAAAACCTAGTCAGAGAAATAGGTACAAGATGGATGCTATTTAGATGTGCATAAACTTTAAAGCTCTGTTTAGGGAAGTAGAGACAGATTTTGAAACATATTCAGATTGATTTATTTTTCCAATAGAAGAAAAATCAAGAAAGATCGTGTCACAGCTAGTGGGAACATAGATAAGAAAACAATGTTTTAGTCTCTAACCTGGTTAGATGCTGCAGTTTTGCATGGTTTTATATCAAAATCATGTTTGGAGATGAGTAATCTTGAATTTGGAGCAGCCCCAAAACCTGGGGGAGTGGAGACCTTGGTAGAGGTGGTGGTATACATACCAGTGTAAATGCAACTGCTGCGTGTTAAAACCTCTGGAATGAGCCTGAATTTGGATAATTTCTGGAAGGTAGCTAGGTTCTGTTGACAACCAAAGAACAGTTTACTAGCATAAAATCCTTGTAGAATTGCTGGCCAGTTTGTAATGCAAGATTTGTATTTTATCCCTTTCTCTTCTCCTTTAAAAGACAATTTAAAAACGGCACAACAAAACAAACAAAAAAGAAATCAAAATGGAACAAAATCTTCTCCAGTTTCTAATACCTCATGGAACAACAGGAAACTCAGGAATTTAGAATATTTCCAAAGGCAATACATTTGGTGTATACCGATAAAAGGTTTTAATGCTATATTTGGGCCTGCAATTTGTATCAAAGCTGTGTGTTTATGTTTTGATAAGACAGGAGCAAGAGACTTTGATATAAATTAAAAAAAAATGTTTTCAAAGAAAGATGGATTTCTATTTTCTTCCATTCTAGTAGGAAAATGCTTCAAAATATTTGGGAGGGAAGTCACACTTCTTTCTTTACTCATGTTCTATCTCAAACACTGGCAGTGTTAGCTGTATCTATTACAGATAAAGGAATTCACAATGCTTTCCAGCTATGGCTGGTAAGTATTTTCCTTATTGCTGTGGATGTGAATATTCTAAAAAATATATTTGAACTTTTTTTCTCTCCAAATCAGAAAGTAAAAAATATGGAAAAGCAACATATATGTTTATAGAGGTCTGCTAATTGTTTCAACTAGGCTTCTGGTTACTAGCTGGGTTAGCTTGGGCAGGTCAGTGAACTCAGTGACTAGCTTCATTTTACTCATCTGTAGAGAGGCTGTGGGGAAGATTATGTGATGTTACAGCACTGAAAGTTTCTTGAAAACAGTGAGGCCCTGTGTGGCTGCAATGTATTATTGTAATCAAAGCCCAAAGTCTACTTGTTCATTCAAGATTCTGTTTCCACATTTCTGTAAACAGATGCATCACTCACTCACCAGTCAGCATGAACTGATAGGCGTTGTCAGAGATGGAGAAGATGTGGGGCGGGGCCTCCTGGCGCTTCTTGCCCCTGTAGGCCGCCACCACCTCGGGGTTGTACACCGGCAGCCACTTGTAGGGGTTGACGGTGACACAGAAGAGGCCCGAGTAGGTCTGAGAAAATCAGAACACTCAACATGTGGGATTTGATTCTACTTGGGGAGATAGATGAAATAAAGAGAGGTTGAAGGGTGCTCACGTAGATCATCCAGGCTGCATAACGCTCTTTGAGGTTGTACAGCACGCCGGGCTCGTGCAGGTGGGTCATCATGGCCATGTCCTCGATCTTGTCATATTTGGGAGGGTTCATGGGGAAGACTTGGTCTTCTCTGACAGTGAGAGTCTGGCAAGTAAAGTGAGAGTCAAGTTTGTATTAATGGTTGGAGGTAGGATTTATGTGTATCTGCTTTGGTTATAAGACTACGATTGTGGGCACTTCCCGTTATATTATTCAGTGTCCTTTAAATAAAAGCACAAAAATGTATTCATCTTAGAGTTTGATGATAAAAAAATATCTGTTTCCTATGATGAGCTAGAATACGTCCTACTCTTTAAGATATACTTTTTTCCTCCCACATTTTCATGTCCCAGGTTTATTTATCAGTTTATATCATTTTACTTCAATGGGTTTAATTTTTTATTTCTCCTTGCCACTTATTATAAGAAACTTCAATTTGGGAGGAAGTAATGGGAAGATTAATATGTTATTTACCTAAATAGATAACAATTCTTTTGATAGAAACTAGTTTTTATTTCTCCCAAGTTTGGAGATTTAGACTGGGAAGTGAGTAATTGAAGGGAAATGCTGGAAGCTGACTAGTGGCTTACAGTTCTTTTGGTGGTTGGGAAAGGGAGAAGTGAGAATTTCTTTTACCTTCCAAGTCTAATGTCTGTTAATGGACTGGAAGGGTGTCTGAATTGGCAATAGACTTGGAAATTGTGAGCAAGGAAGGCTTCAACTTGAAGTGAGGAGATGGAGAAATAAAACAGGAAGGATTTTCTCCTTATGTTTTTACTTACTGCTCCACGTTCTGTCTTTACAGTTACTTTCCCCCCTTCCTTGCTTTGTATGATGCTCTTCACATAGGATTCCTTGGGCTCTGCCACAAAGACTGATGTTTTAGCATCAAAGGGCTTGTTTTGGGCTTCAATCCGCTCCTTTTCTGATTTTCGAAGGTAGGGAGCAGCTTCGCCAAAAACAGCCATCTCAGCATCTGAACTCGCACTCATGGTTGCGATTTATTTAGAGAGAATTCTATCTTGGGGAAAGAATGGGAGAGAGGAAAAAGAGAAACCAGAAGTTATACACATGTGAGAAAAAAATTTGAAATGAAAGAAATATTGAGGTTCCATACCCAGCCTGGACTGTAATTGTTCTTCCAACCTGTGTTGACCAGCGTTCTATTAAGTATTAATAACACTAGCACAGGGCTGGTTTGGAATGAGACTGCAATTTGAGGCTTCATTTTTGGGGCTTTGAAAATTTCCTTCCCAGATGGCATGTCTTGATCCTCAGGGCTAGGGTACCTACAGCTGAGTGAGAATGGAATCCTTGCCTGTTTTAATCTCTAAACTCTAATAATATCTATAGCTAAGACTGTTGTTGATGGATTGTTTTATAGCAACTGTCATTCTTTAATCCTCAGATGCATAATGTTTGCATCTGCCATTTGCTGGGATGATCATAGTGTTAGGAGGGGAAGTTTGTCTTGTGCAAATGAAAGTTGATATCTTCCAAGCTACCCAAAAACATTTTTACTTTTTAGATGGCCTTTTTTTTTTTCCTCTTGTAAGCCAAATAACTCTTTTTAACATCCACTTTATGTTAAACATCTCTTGGTGGGTCATTAACCTCATAAGAAATCATTACCACTCTAGGGTTTGTTTTTTTTTTTTTAATATATCATTTGGCTTGTTACCAAGAGACTTAGCATTGCCTTAATTTCAAAATCTCTTTTAACATTCTCCTTCTGGCATGACGGATTTGAACTGTCAGTTAACAGATCTAAGCACAGGGGAATGAGAGCTTCAGCATGAAGAAGGTGTTTCATACTGCATAAATTCTACAGGCTTCTTTTCTCTTCATCCAGAAAAAGAAAAGACAAAAATGTAAGAGTTTATCACATGCATATGAGCCATTGTCCTCTGTTGATAGATATGTGTCTCAGCATTGGCTCATTACTTTGATTGGGTCTTTTCTTTACTCTCAGGCAGTGAATTACTTGGGGGAAGGGCCAGAATCTCTCCTTCTAATTTAAAGTGTGATAGATAACACTCTGTGGGTATAATTCTTGGGATTGTTTTTAAAACAAACAGTAACAAATCTTTTTAAAAACTACAGTGAATCATGAAAAAGTAGCTAAAATACTATGGTTTTAGGAAGATGTTCGTTTCTGTTTACATGTTTTAGAGTAAGAATTTTTGCAGGTATTTAAAAAATACCGGTAAAACACCCAAGTATTCAACACTTGTCAGTAGAAGGAGGTTGGCATGGAGTAGTCCATTGCCCCTGACAGTTGTTAATTGCAGCTGAGAACTCACTGTCAAAATTCATTCTTTCCCAAATGGTCCTTTAATCCTGGAACTCAGATGAGGGTGGTCTCTGAGAATAAGACATTTGGAAGAAGTGATTTCCCAGCATTTATAAACAGACATTTGGAAGCACAACATATTTACATAACTGCAAAATATAAGGAAATGGTGTATAATGAAGAGCTGTCCCCAGCTTTGTTAGGCTACATCCCTTCTGTCATCAATAAATGAATAAAGCGAAGTCTTACCTCTGGATTCCAGATGAAGGTGCAGATTCAGGAGCCTCTAACACTGTAAAACAACAAGTTTCTTTTTAGTGAAGCTCTGAAATTCTGGTAGGATAGTTACAGAATTAAAACTTGCCTGGTCTAAAGCATGACTTTCTGAAAATAAAAGTCAGAGCTGGGAGGAACAGTTTCATCCTCAGAAATGGGCTGCGGGGTAAGCTGTTTCTGTCCCCTGGAGCCCTGCAGGTCCCAAGGCCCCCATTCACTTACCTCTGGGTCCTTGGTGGAGATGTAGCAGAAGGGCTCATCGTGCTTATATAGGAGCTGGTGTGCTGATCCTGCAGCTTGCTCCTCTTTGTTAGGGCAAGACATTTGGCAGCGTGAACCCTCAGAATAATTTGTTCTGACATTTGTCATGTTTGGATATAATTAGAAGTATTCATATCATTTTGAGTATGTGAACCAATCTCCTATAAATAATGTGACAGGGACCAATCTGCCGGCAGAGAATGCTTTCTAGTGTGTTGGGAAGGTAATCTTTGACAGTGCCTGGTGGGGCCTCAAAGTAAGTTCCTAAGAGCTATATTTGATTTGGCAAACTCTTACACATGCCTGTGGTAACCCAATGATCACAGCCTCAGCGAGCATTGCTTTCAGAGCCCTAACCACGTTTTCCTTCTTTGTTACCATAGGAACTCCCACCTCCTTCACTACCTTGGGTCACTGCCAAGGCTCACCCTTCGAGTCTGGGCTTGGGCAGCAAGGCCAAGGTGAGAGAAGATTCTATACTGAATCCCTACCATTAAGTCAGTGCTCATTCACCCAACACTGAAAAAAATATTATTTATTAGAAAATAATATGTATTCTTTGTAGTAAAAATACAGATAAGCAAACAGAAAAAAAATGTCTGTAATCTCATTATGCAGAGGTAAAATAAGTTATAGACATATCAGTTTGATCATACTATATATACATATATAGCACATATTTGCTTTACAACCTACTTAAAAAATTATATCATAGATAATTTTCATACCACCAGTGAAATTTACACTCTTACTCTTTAAACAAATTATATTATTATCATTCTTTTAAAATTAGAATCTTTTTTTAATGGTTAGGGATATTGAAGTATAATTTATATACAGCAAAATTCACTCTTTCTAGGTGACAGTTATATGAGTTTTTTGCTACTATTTAAAAAAAATTTTAAACTTTACAATAAAATTCACTTCTTTTGTTCTATGAGTTTTTCATGTGCACTGTTTCTTGTAACCACTACCATAGACAGGGTGCAGTTTCTACCTTTTTTTTTTCCCAGTTGGAAGATTTATATTTTCCTGGAAAATTGCCCATTCCATGTGAGTTTTTATAGATTTTTTGGGACATTTTTTGTGCATATCTCCTTATAGTTAAAAAAAAGCTCTTGTGTAGTCATCTATTTTTATTTTTTTAACATGTTTTGATTTTGTTCTTTTTATTTTAAATCATATTTGCCAAAGTTTTGTCTTTGTGTTTGCTCTTTTTAATTTAGATTTACCAAATAAGTTTTCTTCTATTATTTTCTGCTTTTAATTTTCTTCATTCTTTTAGTTCTTTAGGTTTATCTTATTGGTGTGTATCTAGCATCTTGAACTGAAAGCTTACTTCATTTATTTTCATTCTTTCTTATGATCTTGCATGTTATTTATGGTTATAAATTTTTCTTTGGTTACTACTTTCGCTGAATCCCAGGGGTTGATATGTATTATAGTACCCTTGTATGATTGTCATTTTAAAGTTTCTATTTCCATTTCAGCTCTCAATTTATCTTAAGTGTGCTTTTCCTTTTTTTAATTTTCAGATGTATAAATTTGGGCTTTGTGGGGGAGGATTCTCTTTTAGCTGCTGTTCTTCCTATTGTGTGTGTGTACACATGCAGTTTACTTCTTAGTAGGTCCAATAGGAATGAGGGACCTTGCGTGTCTGTATTTGTGTTTGAGTGTATACGTAATAAAACAGTTCAGATAGCATCCAGATCAGCACTCCTAGGCAAAAACTGATATGCTTTCTGTCTCAATAGTTTTGCCTTTTCTAGAAACTTCATACAAATGGAATCCTCTAGTGTGTAGTCTTTCATGTCTGGCTTCTTTTCCTTAGTATGCTTTTTGAGTTCCTCCATGCTGTTGCATATATCAACAGTTTATTCATTTTTTTTTTTTTACTTTTTTAAAAATTAGTTTATCTATTTTTTAAATTTAGTGCCACATTTTGTTTATCTATTCAGATTGATGGATATTAGAATTGTTTCTAGTTTTGGCTGTTATGCAAAGTGCTGTTGATAATATTCCATACAAGTCATCATGTGGACATTTGTTTTCATTTCTCTTGGGTAGATAACTAGGATTTGAGTTGCTAGATTGTATATGGCTAACTTCTTTAGAAACTGCCAAATTCTTTCTGACAGTGGCTGTGCCATTTGACATTTCCACCAATAAGATGAGGCTTCCAGTTTTTTTATATTCTCACCTACACTTGTATTGTCCTTTTTTGTTAAAGCCATCCTAGCGAGTAAAGAATCTGCCTGCAATGCGGGAAACCCAGATTCTATCCCTGAGTCGGGAAGATCCCTTGGAGAAGGGAATGGCTACCTATTCTAGTATTTTTGTGTGGAGAATTCCATGGACAGAGGAGCCTGACAGGTTATAGTCCTGGGGTTGCAAAAAGTCAGACAAAACCACAATGAGGTACCATTACACACCAGTTAGAATGGCTGCTATCCAAAAGTCTACAAGCAATAAATGCTGGAGAGGGTGTGGAGAAAAGGGAACCCTCTTACACTGTTGGTGGGAATGCAAACTAGTACAGCCACTATGGAGAACAGTGTGGAGATTCCTTAAAAAACTGGGAATAGAACTGCCATATGACCCAGAAATCCCACTGCTGGGCATACACACCGAGGAAACCAGAATTGAAAGAGACGCGTGTACCCCACTGTTCATCGCAGCACTGTTTACAATAGCCAGGACATGGAAGCAACCTAGATGTCCATCAGCAGACGAATGGATAAGGAAGCTGTGGTACATATACACAATGGAATATTACTCAGCCATTAAAAAAATACATTTGAATAGGTTCTATTGAGATGGATGAAACTGGAGCCCATTATACAGAGTGAAGTAAGCCAGAAAGAAAAACACCAATACAGTATACTAATGCATATATATGGAATTTGAAAGATGGTAACGGTAACCCTATATGCAAGACAGAATAAGAGACACAGATGCATAGAACAGTCTTATGGACTCTGAGGGAGAAGGTGAGGGTGGGACGTTCTGGGACAATAGCATTGAAACATGTATATTATCATATGTGAAACAGAACACCATTCCATGTTCGATGCATGAGACAAATGCTCAGGGCTGGGGCATTGGGATGACCCAGAGGGATGGGATGGGGAGGGAGGTGGGAGGAGGGTTCAGGATGGGGAACACATGTAAACCCATGGCTGATTCATGTCAATGTATGGCAAAAACTACTACAATATTGTAAAGTAATTAGCCCCCAACTAAAATAAATAAATTTATTTAAAAAAAAAAAGAGAGGAAAAAAAAAAAAGTCAGACATGACTGAGCGACCAGCCCTTGCTATATATCCTAGTTAGTGTAGAGTGGTATTTAATGTGGTTTTAATTTGTATTTCCTTAATGAATTAATGATTTTGGTTAGTTTTCATGTGCTTATTTGCCATTTATATGTTTTCTCTAGGTGAAGAGTCTATCCAATTGTTTAGTTCATTTAAAAAATTGGATAATTTTCATATAATTTGTTAGAGGTCTTTATATCCACATATATAGATATAGATATATGTTTTGATATAAGTCTTTTATCAGATATATGATTAACAAATATTTTCTTACAGTCTGTGGGTTGTCTTTCCACTTTCTTAATGGTGCCTTTTGAAGAGCAAAAGTTTTAAATTTTGATACAGTCCAGTTTATCAGTATTTTCTTTTATAGATCATGTTTTTACGATTTTTCTTGTTTTAAAATTGAGACTATAATAGTATGAGAAAGCTATTGAGTTTCCCTCGCCAGAGTCAACAACAGTTATCAGATTCCTGTGTGGCCTTAAAGAGGTATTTTATGTATGTATAAGCAAATTTAGATATATTCTTTCCCCCTATATGACTCAGTTTTTATGAATTTTTTAGATCAGTGTTTTTTAACCTTTTTTTCAATAACTTGCCCACTGAAGAGAGACATTAATCAAATTAAATTCATGAAGTTGAATTTCTCTTTAAGAAATGAATACTCAGCATAAGATTTTAATTAAATGGGTTTAAATTTAAACTTAATTAATTTCTCCGTAACAAACGAGATTAAGCAATAAGGTTTTTTTCAGATAAGGTTGAGCTTTTTTTGTCTGGGGGACATAGGGAGGCACAAACTATTATAATGCCTAAGATTTTTTGCTCTCCTAAGAACTAATTTTTCTTTCTTAAGGACTGATATCACCTCCATTGAAAATGTGTATTAGATGTTTGGAAAGCATTTATGTTCTCGCGTTGTTGGCTACAAAAATTTTTTCTAATTTTATCATTCAGCTTATTATGGGTGTTTTTCAGATGATCTGTTTTTAGTTTTGTCTACTTGATCTGTGATTTTTCTAATAAGTGTAGGTTAAAAGAGTCCACCCTGGTTATTCTCAGATTGTTTAGAGTTTTGTTTGTGTAATTCAAAGATAGCTGCTAACCCCATAGAAATGTATGATAGCTTTAGCTTTTTGGTAGATTGTATGTTTTTAAAATGAAATCTGAACTATCCCTGCTGCTTTTAGTAGTATTTTGCTTTGAGTTCTGTTTTTGCTAATATTTTGCTATACTGTGTTGCTTTTACTTTTGGGTAGCATGCATGCGGACTATCTTTTTCCATATCTTTATTTTCATACTTTTTAAATTTTGTATTTTTTATTTTATTTTATATCTAGCTTAAAAAATCAAGTAGCTATTTTAAAAATTCATTGTATGAGCTTCTTTTAATAGGTAAGTTTAGAGGCAGCAAACTGTCTGCTGTGTATTTTATGGGGTACACAGTATAAGGGCTTCCCCTGTGGCTCAGCTGGTAAAGAATCTGCCTTCAATGTGGGAAACCTGGGTTCGATCCCTGGGTTGGGAAGATCCTCTGGAGAAGGAATGGCTATCCACTCCAGTATTCTGGCCTGGAGAACTCCATGGATTGTATTGTCCATGGGGTCACAAAGAGTTGGACACAACTGAGCGACTTTCACTCACTCACTCACTCAGTGTCTTAAATATCCATGCAACTATCCAGATGTTATTTCATATGATTTTAGGCAAGTCACCTAACATCTGTAGGCTTCAGTTTGTTCATCTGTTAAAGGAAAATTATAATTTTCCACCACATCACAAGATTAATGAGAAATATAATTAATCCTCAGAGGATCAGTGAGAAATATGTGTAAAGCAGCTACCATAGTAACTGGCAGTGTAGAAAGTATCTGATAAATATTGGCTATTATCACTCTGTTGAAAACCATGTAAAAGATAGGACTCTATTACCATAGGTCACAGGATATCACTGGAGTCTTTTAAACAAGGAACTGACATCTTAAGATTTGCATTTTAAACACAATTATGGTAGCATCATGGAAGATGGATTAGAGAAGTGCAACAGAGATAACCTACTTAAGCAGTTGTTGTGCTATTTTAGGGAAAAGTTGAGAACCTCAACTAAGCCAGTAGCTCTTGGAAAAAAAAAGAGGCGGGAGTGTGGGGGTGTGTGGGGGGGATTGTAGGCTTGACTGTACTTGCTGCTGATGAAATATAAATAACTGTAGATGTTTAGAATTCACTTAATTTATTCTACCCCAAGACAATGAAAACTTAATTTCCTGAGATTACGGTAATGTTTCTCCATGGAAAGGGAACAGATTTGGAAGTAATAGACAAAGGATAGAGCTGTAATTCAACAGCAAATTGCAATATTAGTTTATAGTAAAAGAATGCAAGTTTCCAGGAATAATAAACTTTTACTGACAACAAAGTAACAAGCCCACACTTGAGTTCAGTTCAGTTGCTCAGTTCAGTTCAATTCAGTCGCTCAGTCATGTCCAACTCTTTGCAACCCCATGAACCGCAGCGCACCAGGCCTCCCTGTCCATCACCAACTCCCGGAGTCCACCCAAACCCACGTCCATCGAGTTGGTGATGCCATCCAGCCATCTCATCCTCTGTCGTCCCCTTCTCCTCCTGCCCTCAGTCTTTCCCAGCATCAGGGTCTTTTCCAATGAGTCAGCTCTTCGCATCAGGTGGCCAAAGTATTGGAGTTTCAGCTTCAACATCAGTCCTTCCGATGAACACCTAGGACTGATCTCCTTTAGGATGGACTGGTTGGATCTCCTTGCAGGCCAAGGGACTCTCAAGAGTCTTCTCCAATACCACAGTTCAAAAGCATCAATTCTTCGGCGCTCAGCTTTCTTTATAGTCCAACTCTCACATCCATACATGACCACTGGAAAAACCATAGCCTTGACCAGACGGACCTTTGTTGGCAAAGTAATGTCTCTGCTTTTTAATATGCTGTCTAGGTTGGTCATAACTTTCCTTCCAAGGAGTAAGCATCTTTTAATTTCATGGCTGCAATCACCATCTGCAGTGATCTTGGAGCCCAGAAAAATAAAGTCACCCACTGTTTCCACTGTTTCCCCATCTATCTGCCATGAAGTAATGGGATTGGATACCATGAACTTAGTTTTCTGAATGTTGAGTTTTAAGCCAACTTTTTCACTCTCCTCTTTCACTTTCATCAAGAGGCTCTTTTTTTCTCTGCCATAAGGGTGGTGTCATCCGCATATCTGAGGTTATTGATATTTCTCCCGGCAATCTTGATTCCAGCTTGTGCTTCCTCCAGCCAGCGTTTCTCATGATGTACTCTGCATATAAGTTAAGTAAGCAGGGTGACACTATACAGCCTTGACGTACTCCTTTTCCTATTTGGAACCAGTCTGTTGTTCCATGTCCAGTTCTAGCTGTTGCTTCCTGACCTGCATACAGGTTTCTCAAGAGGCAGGTCAGGTGGTCTGGTATTCCCATCTCTTTAAGAATTTTCCACAGTTTATTGTGATCCAAACAGTCAAGGGCTTTGGCATAGAAAATAAAGCAGAAATAGATGTTTTTCTGGTACTCTCTTGCTTTTTCAATGATCCAGCAGATGTTGGCAGTTTGATCTCTGATTCCTCTGCCTTTTCTAAAACCAGCTTGAACATCTGGAAGTTCACGGTTCACATATTGCTGAAGCCTGGCTTGGAGAATTTGAGCATTACTTTACTAGCGTGTGAGATGAGTGCAATTGTGTGGTAGTTTGAGCATTCTTTGGCATTGCCTTTCTTTGGGATTGGAATGAAAACTGACCTTTTCCAGTCCTGTGGCCACTGCTGAGTTTTCCATATTTGTTGGCATATTGAATGCAGCACTTTCACAGCATCATCTTTGAGGATTTGAAATAGCTCAACTGGAATTCCATCACCTCCACTAGCTTTGTTCGTAGTGATGCTTTCTAAGGCCCACTTGACTTCACATTCCAGGATGTCTGGCTCTAGGTGAGTGATCACACCATCGTGATTATCTGGATCATGAAGATCTTTTTTGTACAGTTCCTCTGTGTACTCTTGCCACCTCTTCTTAATATCTTCTGCTTCTGTTAGGTCCCTACCGTTTCTGTCCTTTACTGAGCCCATCTTTGCGTGAAATGTTCCCTCAGTATCTCTAGTTTTCTTGAAGAGATCTCTAGTCTTTCCCATTCTATTGTTTTCCTCTATTTCTTTGCGTTGATCGCTGAGCAAGGCTTTCTCATCTCTCCTTGCTATTCTTTGGAACTCTGCATTCAAATGGGTATATCTTTCCTTTTCTCCTTTGCTTTTCGCTTCCTATCTTTTCACAGCTATTTGTAAGGCCTCCTCAGACAGCCATTTTGCTTTTTTGCATTTCTTTTTCTTGGGAATGGTCTTGATTCCTGTCTCCTGTACAACGTCACGAACCTCCATCCATAGTTCATCAGGCATTCTGTCTATCAGATCTAGTCCTTTAAATCTATTTCTCACTTCTACTGTATAGTCATAAGGGATTTGATTTAGGTTATACCTGAATGGTCTAGTGGTTTTCCCTACTTTCTTCAATTTAAATCTGAATTCGGCAATAAGGAGTTCATGATCTGAGCCAGAGTCAGCTCCCAGTCTTGTTCTTGCTGACTGTATAGAGCTTCTCCATCTTTGGCTGCAAAGAATATAATCAATCTGATTTCGGTGTCGACCATCTGGTGATGTCCACGTGTAGAGTCTTCTCTTGTGTTGTTGGAAGAGGGTGTTTGCTATGACCAGTGCGTTCTCTTGGCAGAACTCTATTATCCTTTGCCCTGCTTCATTCTGTACTCCAAGGCCAAATTTGCCTGTTACTCCAGGTGTTTCTTGACTTCCTACTTTTGCATTCCAGTCCCCTATAATGAAAAGGACATCTTTTTAGAGTGTTAGTTCTGGAAGGTCTTGTAAGTCTTCATAGAACCATTCAGCTTCTTCAGCATTACTGGTCAGGGCATAGACTTGAATTACTGTGATATTGAATGGTTTGCCTTGGAAACGAACAGAGATCATTCTGTCATTTTTGAGATTGCATCCAAGTACTGCATTTCAGACTCTTTTGTTGACTATGATGGCTACTCCATTTCTTCTAAGGAATTTCTGCCCACAGTAGTAGATATAATGGTCATCTAAGTTAAATTCACCCATTCCAGTCCATCTTAGTTCTCTGATTCCTAGAATGTCGATGTTCACTCTTGTCATCTCCTGTTTGACCACTTCCAATTTGCCCTGATTCATGGAGCTAACATTCCAGGTTCCTATGCAATATTGCTCTTTACAGCATCGAATCTTGCTTCTATCACCAGTCCCATTCACAACTGGGTGTTGTTTTTGCTTTGGCTCCATCCCTTCATTCTTTCTGGAGTTATTTCTCCACTGATCTCCAGTAGCATATTGGGCACCTACTGACCTGGGGAGTTCATCTTTCAGTGTCCTGTCTTTTTTGCCTTTTCATACTGTTCATGGGGTTCTCAAGGCAAGAATACTGAAGTGGTTTGCCATTCCCTTCTACAGAGGACCACATTCTGTCAGACCTCTCCACCATGACATGTCATCTTGGGTGGCCCCACATGATATGGCTTAGTTTCATTGAGTTAGACAAAGCTGTGGTCCATGTGATCAGATTGGCTAGTTGTCCGTGACTATAGTTTCAGCCTGTCTGCCCCCTGATCCCCTCTCTCAGTGCCTACTGTCTTACCTGGGTTTCTCTTACCTTGGACATGGAGTCTCTCTTCATGTCTGCTCCAACAAAGCGCAGCCGCTGCCCCTTACCTTGGGTGCATGGTAGCTCCTCTTGGCCGTGGCCCCTGACCTCAGGTGCGGGGTTGCTTCTCTCGGCTGCCACCCCTGACCTCCAGTCCCTCAGTTGTGTCCGACTCTTTGCAACCCCATGGACTGCAGCACACCAGGCTTCCCTGTCCATCACCAACTCCTGAAGCTTGCTCAAACTCATGTCCATCGAGCCAATGATGCCATTCAACCATCTCATCCTCTGTTGTCCCCTTCTATTCCCACCTTCAACTTTTCCCAGCATCAGAGTCTTTTCTAATAAGTCAAAGTCAGCTCTTTGCATCAGGTAGCCAAAGTATTGGAGTTTCAGCTTCAACGTTAATCCTTCCAATGAACATTCAGGACTGATTTCCTTTAGGATGGATTTGTTGGATCTCCTTGCAGTCCAAGGGACTCTCAAGAGTCTTCTCCAACACCACAGTTCAAAAGCATCAATTCTTTGGCATTCAGCTTTCTTTATGGTCCAACTCTCACATCCTACATGACTACCGAGAAAACTATAACTTTGAATATACCAACCTTTGTCAGCAAAGTGATGTCTCTGCTTTTTAATATGCTGTATGTAGGTCAAGCCCACCCTACCTGACATCAAACATATTTTAGGAATGTAGTGATGGAAATAGTGTGAAGTTAGTGTAGGTGAAGATGAGTAGATTAGTAGAACTACTATTAGTAGTCCAAAAATGGGTTCTGGCATGTACAGAAATTTAGTATATGAAAAGATAGTACTTCAGATCACTTGGAGGGGGGAGAGAAAGGACAGTTAGGTCCTTGCCTGACACCATTTATAAAAATAAATGCTAGATGATTTGAAATCTTAAGCATTAAAACAAAGCAAAATGGTAAAAAGAAAAACTCAAGAATAAATGGAGATACGAGTAAATAGAAAAAGTAGCCAAAAGATACAGACAGTTAATGGAAGAGGCAATGCAAGTGACCAATAAACTTGAAAATACTCAAAGCTCAGGATATTCTAGACCAAATAACAGCTGCTATATTTCACCCATCAGGTTGAACAAAACCAAAACCAAAACCAAAACCAAAAACTGAACTAAAATTTCAGAAATGGAGATTTGATTGGAATAAAGAGGCATTTATTTGGGCTTTATTCTTTATTAGGACAAGAAGCACTTGAATTGTGTTCCGCTAGACTACAAAATGGGAGAGATATATATAGGCAAAACCCCACAAGGTTGCATAAACTGTCAGGAAGTAGGATTGGAACAGGTAAAAAGTGAAGATGCTTGTTAAACAAGGATTTGTTGGGGGTCTGTAATGATTATATGGTGGGGAGAGTACTTTAAAATTAAGTTTGTAGAGTTATAATGTTTTGAAAATGGTTGTTGGTGTCCTTGAGTTTGATACATTTCAGAGAAAATTCAAGTTTTCATGTAGGAACACGTCTTAAACCACATGTAAAATGTCCATCTGGCTCCATTTTGGATGCCTGAACCATAGTTACTCCATTTTGACTTTTTAAATGATTGTAAATATGTCATCAAAATTGATAGTAGCAAATGGTGATGTGGATGCTCTCATATGCTACGGATATGGGTGTAAAATTCCAGGGCAATTTGTTCCATCTTTTGAAATTTAAAATTGCAATAATTGCCATCTTACTCTTTTCCTATAGAAGCACGGGGTTGGGGTGGGGGTAGGGGACAAGAGGTATGCCAAGGCTGTGCATCTCACGTTTCTTCTAATAGCAAAACTTTGGAAACAAATGTCCCTTCAGTTACTTTGTCTGTGATTGATTAAGTGGCCACCTGTTAAGCAGTGATGCTCTGATTATGTGGTGAGTAGTTGACACCAAACACTCACTTTAATCTGAGATAGGGATCAACATAATGCATTTTCCACTTGTTTTCTTTGAGATGCAACCCTGGAAACGGAAAACCTTATTTAAAATGACAGTAAACAAGCATGTAAAGAGTTTTGATGGCAATGTATAAGAAAACTAAGCTGTGAGCTGTATTTTGCTAAAACTTATTTATTGGTGTATTCCAACCCTTCTCCAATGCAGATATCTCTTACACAATTCTTGTGTGACAACTCGTTTCTTTTAACTTGGAGCAAAAGTTCTTCCAAGGTCTGGCTTATATCCATTGTCCTTGCTCTTCTCACTGGTATCTGCTTACAATTAAGCCCAGAGCCAGCATTAAGTTACTGTATCTAATGGTCCTTCTACTCTGAGTCCTTGCCAAGAATTAGCTTACAATTCCTAAGGTTCTCTTTGCCCTAAGGATTTTTTATTTTTTCTCTTGATTGAAGAGAAGCAGAGGAATTACAGCCACTGGAGGCATTTCTATCTTTTCTGATATGAGACTCTAGTTATCTCATCTTCAAGAAAATGAAGTAACTACTGTCTTTTCATGACTCGTGCCAAAGAGGAATGTTGTTTAGATTCGTCTATGTTCTTCCATTTCTTTTTATTGGTGCGTAGTAGTCTGTTGTGAGGATACACCGTGTTTTTTCATCTATTCTCTTGCAAAACCATATTCTTTCCTTTTGTGGGCATATCTTTTATTTCTTTTGTTCAATCTAAGGAGTAGAATAGCTATATCAAAAGGTGTAAAGGTATGTACTTAATTTATAAGAAATGGCCAGACAGTTAAAAAACAGTTGAACCATTTTATGTCCTTACTAGTATACATGAAAAATGTAGTTGTCCAGCATCCTTGCCAACACTTGTCATTGTCAGTCTTTATAATTTTAGCCATTCTATGGATGTATAGTAGAAGCTTCTTGTGATTTTGATCAGTATCCTCTAGACCAGTGATATTGAACATCTTTAAATCTGATTATTGGACCTTCACATGTCTTCATTTTGGAAGTGTATGGTAAGTTTTATGTGTACATTTCATGTTTGCATTTCAGGTCCTGTATGCACTGCAATGTGCTCATCACCAGAAGTTTAGTTTCTACCTAGTCACCATATAGTTGACCCCCCTCTACCCATTTTTCCCTCCCCCAAACCCCTTCTCCTCTGATAACCACTGTTCTGCTTTGTTCTCTATTTATGTGTTTGCTTGTGTTTGTTTGTTTATCCCACGTATGAGTGAAATCATACAGTATTTGTCTTTTTCCATCTGATTTATTTCATTTAGCATAATACCCTCAAGGTCCATCCATGTTGTTGTTTATGACAATAATTCACCTTTTTATGGCCAAGTAGTATTCTATTCTGTATACATCTTCTTTATCTATTCATCCATCAGTGGGCACTTAGGTTGTTTTTATATCTTCACTATTGTAATAATGCTGAGAATGAACATAGGAGCACATAGGAGCACATATATCTTTTTAATGTTTTCATACTCTTTGAATAAATATCCAGAAATGGGATAGTTGGATCAAATGGGAGTTCCAGTCTTAATTTTCTGAGGAATCTCTGTACTGTTTTCCACAGAGGCTATAACCAATTTACATTCCCATTAGCAGTTCATGATGGTTCTCTTTTCTTCACATCTTTGCCAACACTCATTATTTCTTTTTTTAGTTTTTGATAAAGCCATTCTAACAGGCTTGAGGTGACGCCTCATTGTGATTTTGAATTGCGTTTTCCTGTCATCAGTAATATTGAACATCTTTTCATGTGCCTCTTGGCCATCTATACATCTTCTTTGGAAAAATGTCTAATTAACTCCTCTGCCTATTTTTTACTCAGGTTGATTGTTTTTTGTTTTGTTTTTGGTTGTTGATTAAATGGTATGCCTGACTGCTTCCAATATATTTTTCTTTGCCTTTAGGATTCAGACATTTATGATAGAACTTGCTGTGGATTTGAGTTTATCCTACTTGAATAAACTCCTTACTGAATCTGTAGGTTATGTCTCTTGACAAATTTGGAACTTTTCAGCCATTATTCCTTTGAGTACTTTTTCACTCTGTTCCTTCTCTTCATTCAGGACTCTGATAACATGAATGTTAGATTTTTTTGTTATGGAGCCATGGAACCCTTAGGCTCTGTACATTTTCCTGTTCATTTTCTTCCACTTGTTCAGGATGGGTCATTTCTGTTCCATATTCCAGTTCACTGATTCTCTCCTCTGTCCCCTCCATTTTTCCATTGAGCCTGTTCATTGCATTTTTAAAATTTGTTATTGTATTTTTCATTTCTAAAATTTTCATTTTAGGTTTTTAGATCTTCTGTTTCTTTGCTGAGGCTTTATATTTTTACATTTGTCTCAAGCATGTTCATAATTGCTCCTTGAGGCATTTTTTATTGTAGACGCTTTATCTTTGTCAGGTAATTGTAACATCTCTTATCATCTTGATTTTGACTTTTCCTAGTCATTTATCCTTTTTTTTATTCAGCATGAGACCTTCTTGAATGATGAGTGATCTTCAGCTGAAGCCTAGACATGTTTGTATTATGTTCTGTAATTCTGGATCTTATTTAAAGCTTTCATCTAACTTTCTGTGACATTGTTGTGTTAAGGTAAGGGGGTGGTACCACTTTGTTACTGCAAGGTGGAGGTACAAATCCAGGTTGCTTTCTGTTAACGATCAAGAGGGAGGTCTCCTTATTAATCCTGGGTGTGGATGGATGTCTTCCAAGTGGTTGTCTCTACATCCACAGTTGGGGGGCAGTAGCCTCATTACCACTGCGCAATTGTGAAAATGCTGACTTCCCATTAGGCCTCCTCTGACAGTGAGAAGGACAAGAGTTACCTGGTGGCTGAGAGTCAAGGATCCCATCTATTGACCGCATTTGTGGGGTCCCATTACTGGCTAGCAAGCATGAAAGTCTTACCTTCCTATTTGGCCTCTCCTGATACCACCTTAGTGGTGATGGGGCACCTCATTATAGCCTCATGGGGGTGGAAGAGTAGATTTTCTCCTTGACTTTTGCTGGTGGTGGGATAGAGCCATAGTTTTTTTTTTTTGGTTGGATTGGATCAGCTATCTAAAAGTTTTTCTGTTGCTAGGCTGCCCATTACTTTGTACTTGGGTTAGAGAGAAAAGATTCTTGTTGGGGCTTTCTTGGTCTGCACCCATTTGTGTTTCTGTGTTGTCTGCTTCTTCAATGTCAAGTCTGGGGCATATTAGGCAAAAAGAAAACCTGGAGAACTTACCTAGCTGGTCCATCTCTTCTCTCCACTTTCAGAATTTCTTAGGTTAGTTTTATGTCTAACGTCCAGGGGGTTTTAACTGTTATTAGTGGGAGGAATAGGGGAAAGCAGGCCCACTTCCTCTTCCTGGAGACAGAAGTATCCTTACTGATTATTTTGTTTAATTTCTATTGAATACTGAGAAAGTGGAATTAAAATATCATCTGGTTAGAGATTTATTTGGGGATAATGTGCGTAAAATCCCTAACACTGTGCATGGCACACATTAAATTATTGCTGGATTATTATTCATCCCACAAATATTTCTTAGGTACTTGTTACATGCCAGGCAGTGTTCAAGTCATCAGACATTGAACAGTGAACAAAACAAAGTCCTGCTCTTGTGGAGCTTTTATTTTAGCTCAGGGAGAGAGATATTAACAAGTAAGTTAAAAATCAAAGGATGATTTATTCCTAAGTATTTTATTCTTTTCATCGCAATGGTGAATGGAATCATTTCCTTAATTTCTTTCTGTTTTCTCATTGTTAGTGTATGGGAATGCAAGGGATTTCTGTGTATTAATTTTATATGCTGCAACTTTACTATATTTATTGATTAGCTCAGGTAATTTTCTGGTGGTGTCTTTAGGGTTTTCTATGTAGAGAATCATGTCATCTGCAAACAGTGAGAGTTTTACTTCCTCTTTTCCAATCTGAATTCCTTTTATTTCTTTTTCTTCTCTGATTGATGTAGCTAAAACTTCCAAAACTATGTTGAATAATAGTGGTGAGAGTGGGCACCCTTGTCTTGTTCCTGACTTTAGGGGAAGTGCTTTCAATATTTCACCATTGAGGATAATGTTTGCTGTGGGTTTATCATATATGGCTTTTATTATGTTGAGATATGTTCCTTCTATGCCTGCTTTCTGGAGGGTTTTTATCATAAATGGATGTTGAATTTTGTCAAAGGCTATCTCTGCATCTATTGAGATAATCATATGGTTTTTATCTTTCAATTTGTTAATGTGGTGTATCACGTTGATTGATTTGCGAATATTGAAGAATCCTTGCATCCCTGGGATAAAGCCCACTTGGTCATGATGTATGATCTTTTAAATATGTTGGATTCTGTTTGCTCGAATTTTGTTGAGGATTTTTGCATCTGTGTTCATCAGTGATATTGCCCTGTAGTTTTATTTTTTTGTGGCATCTTTGTCTGGTTTTGGTATTAGGGTGATGGTGGCCTCATAGAATGATTTTGGCAGTTTACTTTCCTCTGCAATTTTCTGGCAGAGTTTAAGTAGGATAGATGTTAGCTCTTCTCTAAATTTTTGGAAGAATTCACCTGTAAAGAAACAAAAGACTTCTATATATATAAAACTATAAAACACTGATGAAAGAAATCAAAGATGATACAAATAGATGGAGAAATATACCATGTTTATGGATCAGAAGAATCAATATAGTGAAAATGAGTATACTACCCAAAGCAATCTATAGATTCAATGCAATCCTTATCAAGCTACCAACAGTATTTCAGAGAACTAGAACAAATAATTTCACAGTTTGTATGGAAATACAAAAAACCTCAAATAGCCAAAGCAATCTTGAGAAAGAAAAATGGAACTGGAGGAATCAACCTGTCTGACTTCAGACTATACTACAAAGCTCCAGTCATCAAGACAGTAAGGTACTGGCACAGAGACATAGATCAATGGAACAAAATAGAAAGCGCAGAGATAAATCCACACACCTATGGACACCTTATATTTGACAAAGGAGGCAAGAATATACAATGGAGAAAAGACAACCTCTTTAACAAGTGGTGCTGGGAAAACTGGTCAATCACCTGTAAAAGAATGAAACTAGGACACTTTCTAACACCATACACAAAAACAAGCTCAAAATGGTTTAAAGATCTAAATGTAAGACCAGAAACTGTAAACCTCCTAGAGGGAAACATAGGCAAAACACTCTGCAAGATAAATCACAGCAAGATCCTCTATGAGCCACCTCCCAGAGTAACGGAAATAAAAGCAAAAATAAACAAGTGGGACCTAATTAAACTTAAAAGCTTTTGCACAATGAAGGAAACTATAAGCAAGGTGAAAAGACAGCCTTCATAATGGGAGAAAATAATAGCAAATGAAGCAACTGACAAAGAATTAATCTCAAAAATATACAAGCATCTCATGCAGCTCAATATGTTGAAGCTGAAACTTCGATACTTGGGCCGTCTGATGTGAAGAGTTGACTCATTGGAAAAGATCCTGATTCTGGGAAAGATTGAGGGTAGGAGGAGAAGGGGACGACAGAGGATGAGATGGCTGGATGGCATCATCGACTCGATGGACATGGGTTTGGGTGGTCTCTGGGGGTTGGTGATGGACAGAAAGGCCTGGCGTGCTGTGGTTCATGGGGTTGCAAAGAGTCGGACACGACTGAGCAACTGAACTGAACTGAAATCAAAAAATGGGCCAAAGAACTAAACAGACATTTCTCCAAAGAAGACATACAGATGGCTAACAAACACATGAAAAGATGTTCAACATCACTCACTATCAGAGAAATGCAAATCAAAACCACAATGAGGGACCAGCTCATGCTGGTCAGAATGGCTGCTATCAAAAAGTCTACAAGCAATAAATGCTGGAGAGGGTGCGAAGAAAAGGGAACCCTCTTACACTGTTGGTGGGAATGCAAACTAGCACAGCCACTATGGAGAACAGTGTGGAGATTCCTCAAAAAACTGGATATAGAACTGCCATACAACCCAGCAATCCCACTGCTGGGCATACACACTGAGGAAACCAGAATTGAAAGAGACACGTGTACCCCATTGTTCATCACAGCACTGTTTACAATAGCTAGGACATGAAAGCAACCTAGATGTCCATCAGCAGACGAATGGATAAGAAAGGTGTGGTACATATACACATTGGAATATTACTCAGCAATTAAAAAGGATGCATTTGAATCGTTCTAATGAGGTACATGAAACAGGAGCCTATTATACAGAGTGAAGTAAGTCAGAAAGAAAAGCACCAATATAGTATATTAACGCATATATATGGAATTTAGAAAGATGGTAACGATGACCCTGTATGCGAGACAGCAAAAGAGACACAGATATAAAGAACAGACTTTTGGACTCTGTGGGGAAGGCGAGGGTGAGATGATTTGAGAGAATAGCATTGAAACATGTATATTACCATATGTGAAATAGATCACCAGTCCAAATTCGATGCGTGAAACAGGGCACTCAAAGCCGGTGCACTGGGACAACCCTGATGAATGGAATGGGGAGAGAGATGGGAGGGTGATTTAGGATGGGGGGCACATGTACACCCATGGCTGATTCATGTCAATGTATGGCAAAAACCACTACAATATTGTGAAGTAATTAGCCTCCAATTAAAATAAATAAATTAAAAAAAATCAAGGGGTGATTAGGTGCATGGAGACATTTAAAGTGAATCCAAGGAGTTAGAAGCATAATTGGTAGGGCAGGGAGAAGGGGTTGTCTTTTGATACCGAGTAGCTGGGGAAGGCCTCTCTAAGAAGGTGTAATAGACTTGAATCCTGCAGCTACGAAGGTGCGAGCTATATGGATGTCCAGGTGAAGAGCACTCGCCCTTCCTTTCCTCTCATAAAATGCAGATTACTGACCTTATTTCTAGGGGAAGTGTCCTCAGCACCTCTCACTGATCAGGCTAGGCTGGGTTCCTCAGTTCTTCCAGGATTGAATTAGAAGATACTGGTCTAGGTCTCACTCTATTACCTGTTAATTATGCAACTATAGCAAACCATTGTCCTCTTTGTATCTCAGTTTCCAAAAGGATTCTGTCTGTCTCACATCATTGTGAATGTTTAGTGACTGAAAAATTGTAAGTGAAAATGTTTTGCAAATATAAGAGTCTACAAATGTAAGATATTATAATTATTTCATATGATTATAATGACAGTGCTTTCCAACATGAACTCAAAGGCATTTACATGGTATTTTAGTGATTATTTTAGCTCAGCCTTTTCATTTTATAGATGAAGAAACTGAGGCCCAGAGAGGTTGGGCTGAATTGATAGGTGTACATGTGGGGCAGTAGTAAATCATATGTAATTTCTTTGTGAAATATTTGGTCATAATTTAGAGCCATGGTTTTCAGAATGTAGTCACTGAACTAGCAGCAGCATTAACATCACTTGGGGTGTTGTTAAAAATACAAATTCTTGGGTCCCAACATAGACCTACTGAATTAGGAACTATGGAAGTGAGACCCAAAAACCTGCATTTTAACAAGACCTCTAGATGACTCTGATGCATGCTACATTTGAGCAGCACTAATGAAGTGATTCAAGTAATCTCTTGGCTCTTGAGGAAGGATGCTGGTTATCTTAATGCTCCGAGGCAGCCCTCAGCAAAATTGTTGGTAAATGGCCTCTGTGGACACATTTTCTTATCTCTGCCTTTCCCTCTCTCCAGCTTGCCTTCCTTCAGACACATCTCAAGAGACCTCTTTCTATGCTTTTTTAGTTGGTTATCCAATAATTCTAGTATTAGTTGAGATTAGTATATTCTCAATTTAATTAGAGATTAAAGTGAACATCTTCGAAGAAGCCAAGGGTTCAGTCTCTAAGAGTAGGATATGTAGAGAGAAGATTGAGAGAAGGGGAAGTACTGTTTTGTAGTAGAGGGATATTGAAATTTCTTCTGATCTTGGTGTCTGTTCCTTATGTGAAGACTTATGAATTGAGTTGAGGGAAAAACATTCATGATATTTTCAAGTATCAGTATGTTAATGGTCACAGATTTTGCTTTCAGTTGTTATGGTCCTAAGAGCATAGAGAGGTAAATAAACTGGCCTTATGTACAAATTTTTAGGAGATGTTTTAGTATAGTGGTGCCTGGCTAGATAGGAAAGCACTGGAGCATGGCCATCTCTGCTTAGTTCTGCTTGCATACGTTTTAAATAGATTCACCTGTAAGTTAGAAAAAAAGTCCCTTGCCCTTTGTAACATTTCAGTCTTCTTCCAATCTCAGATTCTTTCCATTCTAGTAAGTCTAAGCGATACTTATCAGGAAGGAATTGGACTTAAACTGCCTCCATTTTTTCTGATTTAACATTGGTCATGGAGACAGCCTTCTGCTTTCTCCTTGCTGGCATCCTGTTTGGATTCTTGTATCTGGTATCAATAATTTAGAAACAGTTCCCAAATCTCAATGATCCCTCATATCAGTTAAAGAAAATACCAAAAGTATTATAAGTGTTTATATATGATCATGTGTGGTTTTATTGTAAGACGTAAGGATATAAATCTATAAATCACTTAGTCTACGAAGAAGATGAAGAAGAATATTAACTAGCATAGCTGTGACTCTAAATCCTTGCTGCCTTATTTAATCAAGGACCCTAGAGTATTAACCCCTAGATAATGAAATCCACTCTCAACTCTCTACATGAGCAATTATTTAAATAGTTAGGAGACAGGATAATAAAGCAATTGCCCAGTGCTTTTGAGGTCAATAGGTTAACTCTACAGAATTTAATTAAAATTTGATAATAAATGCCTACTCGAGGCAGAATATTTCATTAGTCTTCATCATGACCTAGGTAAAATATTCCTTATAATTATGTTCTACTGCTTTTAAATTCTCTTCTCATGAAGCAGGTTTCTTATTGGTAATTAGGATTCCCACACTGGGGAAAGGAGACTTCCCACAGTAGCTTCCTCATGAGAGAGGGATACACTGTAGAAGAGTAAATTGGGGTTAGGCTAGCTTGTTTTTAAATGTCTACAGAGTGAAACCAAATTGTAAGCTTCAAAAAGTATTTTAAAAAAGCACTCTGGCAATGGCTGTGATAAAATTTCAGTCACCTTCTTTTTGATATTAAGAAATTATTTTTTCTGGTTCCTGCTTGAAATATGTATGGTACTGAGAAAATTTAGGTTTCTTGGTAAGCAGAAGTGTGTGTAGAAATTAGGTCAACAGGAAGATTTATCTTAAAAGTTCTGCCCTTTTTCTTGGAGAGATAGGTGCTTACAAGGAAAAGGTTTTCCCTCTGAAGAAAATAAAATCTGTAACTACAAAGTAACTGTGAGGTTTGAGTGGCATGAAACCGTCTAACTTTCATGCTCTCCCAGGCCTTTCTTTACAGCAGTGTTGGAACCCTGCTTTCATTCTGCATTCTTGTTCATTTCTGTCACTGTCATCTGCAGACTATCTGACGTAAAAAGCTCCACAGTCCTTCCAGGCTCTCTTCTTTCCTATCCTCCTCCATCCTCCACGCTACTACCAGAATTATATCGGCTCTCCTCCGCATGATATGTGACCAGTTAGATGCTTGTCCTAATTCCTCAGGCCTGTGTGTGGGGCCGTGCCCCTCACAGTCAGGTCTCAGCTTCCGTCTCTGGCCTTCTCAGATGCCCTTTGCTCATGGGGCCTCTGCTTCAACTATTCTGAAATCTCATGCTGTTTTCTCTTCTTAGAATGCTCATCCCCTTTTCTTTTTCACATGATAGCTATCTACTCATCTTTTAGGAGCTAACTCCATCTCCTCTGAGATGCCTTCCTGAATTCCCCAGGTTCGCATCTCATTCTCTGTTGCTACCACACTTTGTTTTCATGCTTCTCTCAGAGTATGCATACTGTACCAGAATCTGAATTGCCGTGACTTGCTGGCTTGAGGTCTTCAAGAGCAGGGACACAGTGGTCATATCCATGGTGCCCATTTCTGTACAGACATGTTCTTGGTACTCAGTAAAAATGGTTGAATGGAATTGAGGGTCCATTAAACACCTTTGCTTCATTTCATTTGCCTTCTATTAAAGTTGGTTCACTGACCACATTCATTTTTTGTCACTGTCTCTGACTGCACACAGTAGGAGCATAACAAATGTTGAATGAATGACTTAGTTCTAATAGCACTGTTGAGCTTGTAATTAAGAGACAAATATCTTTTTAGACTGCAAAATTCTCTGCAGATTTATTTCCTTGATATTAAAATTACATTTGACAGTGACAAAGAATTTCACATTTTGTGCATTTCTTTGGTCACCTTTTCGCATTAGAATGAATTACTCTTCACTTAGGACTTTTGTGTGAACCTCCCGGCTCTTCATCCGCAGCTTGTTGACCTGGGACTCGGCAATGTCAGCCCGTTCCTCAGCCTCCTCCAGCTCGTGCTGGAGTTTGCGGAATTTGGCAAGATTGACATTGGATTGTTCCTCCTGTGAAAAGAAATGCATTTGAGAGAACAAGAAAATGTGACATTTCCTGATTTTTACTGCCTTTATTACTAGGAGCAGCTACAGGATTTGCTTCATAAGTGAGAAGCAGAAGGTTCTGTTCTTTGGTGATATACCTGTTTGGGACAGGGCATCCCACACATTCGCCTCTATGTTGTTTGGGCTTACAATTCCCTGTTCATTATCTCTTATTTAACTCTCTTCCTGGCACACTTAAGATGCCACAATGACAACAGGGAGATCAAAGTAGCAGGAATTTGAATCAACCTTGTTTCTGTAAAACAAACTCTTAAAAGTAGGTACCGTAGTAGTATTGGGTGCAGAGAACCTTAAGGAAGGATTTTAGAATTAACGGTATGAGAAAACACGCATAAGTGCTCAGTCGCTAAGTCGTGTCCGACTCTTTGTGACCCCATGGACTGTAGCCCACCGGGCTCCTCTGTCCATGGGATTTCCCAGGCAAGAATACTGGAGTAAGTTGCCATTTCCTTTTCCAGGGTATCTTTCTGACCCAGGGATTGAACCAGGGTCTCCTGCATTGGGAAGCCCATGAGAAAGAGAACTGTAACCAAATGAAAAAGAAATGTTCTGAGGTGGATTCATCATAAACTTAAACAAGGCTTAGATTCAGAGCCCTCATTTGCACATCTCTGCGAGTACTGGTTGTTGCTGAGTGTTCTAGATAGGGAAGGAAGTGAGTTGTAACCAAGAAACATTTCTATACTTCCATGTCTGGAAAACTGCTTAAAGAGATCTCAGAAGAAATGAACCTGATTCTCCAAGGCTCCGGTAATTAGTGTTATGGTTTTTTTCCTTCTAAATATTCATTTTTCAAACCCAAATTCATATTCCCAATTCTGTGTTCTTTGCCTTAAAAAAAGCCTGTTAAATTCTTTGAGCTTTTGTCTCCACAAAACCTGGCACTGCTTCTGAACCTTTCTCACTGTAGAGGTACTCACAGCCTCTTCAGCTTGTCTCTTGTAGGCTTTAACTTTGTTTTGTAACTTGTCCACCAAGTCCTGCAGCCTGAGAGCATTCTTGCGGTCCTCCTCAGTCTGGAATGAAAGAGGTAGCAAATAGATAGTGTCATAATTTGAAAACAATTTATTTTTATTTTCTTGGAAGCAGTAGGCCTGAATTACATGGAAAGGCTTGTCACCTGGTAAGTGAGTTCCTTTACTTTTCTCTCATGTTTCCGAAGACCCTTCACAGCCTCAGCATTGCGCTTCTGTTCATTTTCAACCTCATTTTCTAGCTCCCTCACCTGCAAGAGTACAAAGATGGTTAGCCACTTGGCTGTAACTAGTAGCATGAACAGGCTGGGACTTGAACAGGTTGGGAGACCCACCCTGGCCTCCAGCTTCTGGATCTGCTTCTTCCCGCCCTTCAGGGCCAGCTGCTCAGCCTCGTCCAGGCGGTGCTGCAGGTCCTTCACCGTCTGCTCCAGGTTCTTCTTCATCCGCTCCAGGTGGGCGCTGGTGTCCTGCTCCTTCTTCAGCTCCTCGGCCATCGTGGCCGCCTAATTAGCAGTAAAACAAAACTAGTTGAGAAAAGTGAGACAGCCCGTCAAGATTCTAGCTTGACCACCCGGTGTGGCCCTCTGCTCACGTCAGTGATGGCCTTCTTGGCTTTCTCTTCTGCGTTGCGAGCTTCCTGGAGAATGTCCTCCATCTCTCCCTGGATTTGAGTGATGTCTGTCTCCAGCTTCTTCTTGGTGTTGATCAGGCTGGTGTTCTGTTTGAAATTAGCAAAAAAGAAGACAAGCTCATTTAATTGTCTTATACCTGTTTACACTGTTATTTTTGCCAGGCATAAAATTATTGATCATAAGAAATATTCAGAATAAAAACCAAATCAAAAGTAGACTCTAAGTTTCACTTCTCTTCTTTCTACCTACCTATGTCTGTTAATAATAATTCTTTTAGATTCTTCCAGATGAAAATTAATTTTGGATACCAAGCATATTCAACTGTTATCAGTGGCTGCTGTAAGTATAAAGCACGACCACCGCCCCAGGAAAAAATGTGAAGTGCTGCAGGTAGCGTCACATAGCTCATGATGAATAGATTATTAATTTTTAGTTGTTTATTCACATTTGTTGGCTCTATATGGATAGATAGCATCACTATTGGTACAAAAATGAACCAAGGATCTCTTACATTTTTAGAAAGTTGACAGTATGTGAAATACGCAGTCAATTCAAGGATGCTAATGATGACTAACAAAAATGCTGCATTTTAACTTGATTTTAAAATTATTTTGTAGTATGTGATTTTAACTTTTCATGATGGCTATTTCTATATATTGCAACTTTAAAAAAGTATACAATAATATACGCTTATTGTAAAAAAAATAGTTGACATACAAATTAGCAAAAAAGAGACAAAGAATAATTACTATATTCTTACTACCCAGAGATAACTTGATAAAACCTTTGCTTACACTTCTGGATGTTTTCTGTGTATTTTTAAAAGAAAAGATAATGCTTTCTATATGATTAAATTGCTTTTTTAACTTATTATATTGTGAGTATCTTTCCATGACATTTATTACATGAATATTAAGTGCTGCTTATTAGTCACTGTGAGGATATACCCACCACTGATTTAACAAATCCATTATAAACAACAAATTCTGACTAGAGGTACTGTGGCCTTTTTGCATTTGATTTATCTCTTTGCAGCTTAGAGTTACAAGATAAGATGGGTTACCGATGTTGTAAATATGATTATTAGTAGGGGGTCTTTTGTGCTTTTTTTAAACAGAAGTTTCTAGAACAGTAAATTATTTCAAATCAACATGATTATGCCAGCCTATAAATGTATTTGTGAATCTGTTGGACCCCAGTGCATATTTACTGCTGTACATTTTCCTGAACTCCTGGGAGGGACCTTTGCCAAGGTTCCTCCTTACTGTTGAGCAAGCTTATCCTCTGCAATGGCCTTCAGCTTCAGGGAGTGCATTTGCTCAACCATAGTCCCAAACCTCACCTGTGTGTGCAGGAGCTGCACGCGCTCACTGGCGTCCAAAAGCTCTTGCTCTGCCACTCGCCTGCTCCTCTCTGTCTGTTCCAGCGATGCCCTCAGCTCTTCAGTCTCAGCCTGCATCAGGTTGGCTCTGCGCTCAACCATGGCCAGCTGCTCCTTAAGGTCATCCTGGCCCCTGAGGGCATCATCCAAGTGGAGCTGAGTATCCTGTGCAGATGGAGCAAAGGGCTGTTACTCATGGCGTCAGTTAAAGCAAATACAGCCTTAGGTCACGCACACACATTGATCTTAACAGCTGAGTGCATGATTGCACAGGAAAAATCCGCAAGTCTCTTTAAAGACAAATTCTTTGTAGCTTGGGTGGCAGTTCTACCCAAGAACTTGATGTTATATTATTTTAGATCCTGAGTCATTAAAGAAAATGCCATGAACAAAGCTATACAATTTTGGATTAGGAAAGTATCCTTAGAGATGAGCTAATAAAATGATCTTATTTTATAAATGTTAAATACATATTATGTTTCTATTTATGCATTAAACACATACAGTCCACATAAGTGAAATGATTTGTGCAGTGGTATGTAGCTAAAATCGTTCATCACCACCTCTGTCTTGTCACCCCTCATCACTTTGTCTTCTTTTCAGATGACAAAGTAAATTCTGCCCTGGGCTTTTAAGAATTAAGCTGTTTTTCAACTGTGTGCAGCAAAACTTCAACTAATTACTGTACTGTTCAGATGACTTATGGCATATAGTCCTCCTGAAATATTAAAATTTGAGTCACACAGTTACTCCCAGACTGTATACCACCATGTTTGTTTATCCCAATGTACCTTCAGTACTCCTTGTGTGTTTCTAAGATTCTTTATTGCCTCAGTAGCCTGGCGGTTGGCGTGGTTCAGCTGGATTTCCATTTCATTGAGGTCTCCCTCCATCTTCTTCTTGATCCTCAGAGCATCATTCCTGCTCCTGATCTCAGCATCTAGGGTGCTCTGCATTGACTCCACAACTCTGAGATGGTTCCTCTTTAGCTGATCGATTTCTTCATCTTTTTCAGCAATTTTCCGGTCGATCTCTGATTTCACCTGATTTAACTCAAGTTGGATGCGAAGGATTTTGCCTTCTTCATGCTCGAGAGATGCCTTTAGGAAAAGAAACATTTACATTCTCTAAGGAATGCTTTGGGGAGGTACATTATGAAGATTTCCTCAAGAAGTCATTAGAAAAACTCACAAACTCTAATACAGCTTAGTTTAGCCTTTTAGTTCTATATTCCTAAGGTACAATCCAATATTTCTTACTGAATAACATGAGTTATCCCCTGAAAGTCTGCAATGTCATAGATCTCAGTGGCTATTAATTTTTCAATTTATGTATAATGCATAGGTGAGCAAACAAAACATGTACCTCTGCTTCCTCTAGAGCAGCCTGTAGTTCACCCTTCTCTTGTTCTATTTGTTTCTTTACTTTCTCCAGTTCATGGATATGCTTTCCTCCCTCTGCAGTTTGCTCAGTCAGGTCAGAAATCTCCTCTGTAGTTTAATAATAAAATTCAAAGTTCAGTTGAGAAAGATGAAAAATTGAAAAGGTACCTGTCTACCATTTTTGAAATAGAAAGGTTACAAAGACTCACGCTGTAAGTTCTTGTTTTCTCTCTTTAGGATTTCAAGTTGGTCCAGGGACTCCTCATAGGCATTCTTGACTTTGAACAGCTCAGTGCTGAGAGAGCGGGACTCCTTCTGGGAGGCCTCAAGCTCAGCCTGAGTTTCCTCATACTTCTGTTTCCATTCTGATAGGACCTGAAAAGCAATAAATTGTCCATTGATGGAGATAGGGAGACTAAGTATTAATAAAACACAGGTGGAGTTTATATAGGCTGGGACCACCTTGTCAAAGTTCCTCTGCTTCTTATCTAGAGCCGTGCAAGCAGCGTTGGACCTCTCCACGTCGAGCATGAGGTCCTCAACCTCATTCTGGAGCCTCTGCTTGGTCTTCTCAAGGGAGGCGCATTTGGCGTTCACTGCTTCTACGTGTTCCTCAGCTTCCTGCAGATGCTGGGCCAGCTTCTTCCTGAGAGGTTGGTCAGTGTGGGTGACCAAGCAGAGTCAGAGTTACCACCATGAACTTTATAAAGCTGCTGACTAGCATATTTTCCCCAAGACTTTTTGCACCTTTGCCCATAAGTTGTTACAGTTTTCTAAAATACCTTCTCAACACCTGTTTTATCTCGTCTGCAATTCTGTTTTCCCTAGTGAATTCTCCTTTATCTTGGGGATATTCAACAGTGTATGAGGTCATTTTGGTGTGTCTGCTGGTGGTAATGGTGGAGGGGCTATGGAGATTCTGAGTAAGCACTTTAGTGGAGCAAGCAATGTGAGGATGTGAGGGTGAGGAAGAAGGGACAGCCATGAACAGGAAGCCTGGCATTAAAGACTTAACTTTGAATAGGATCCTCAACCATTTTCTAGTAGTGTCTTCTTTACAAATGAGGAAACTGTGGCCCAGAGTGACACTGTCAGTGTCATACAATTAATCAATAGTTTTCTGGGTTTGGTCCCTTGAGAGAATAAATATTATTCCCTTATTACACTTCTCCAAAGTCTTATTGCTCCCTTTCAGCCCACACCCATAACCAGGATGCTTCTTCTGCAAAAGCTCATCAAACTCTCTCATTCTGTTTAATTCTAACAACTGCTGAGATAAATCAAACTTTAGAAAACTTCCTTCACTAGAATATAGTGGTTATTTTCCTTCCATGTATACCTCCCGTGAGTTTTATTCCACAGCATGTGTAATTAGTAAGTTCATTGGTACTGGTTGTTAGTTAAATGATGGGAAAGTATGATAGTCTTATTCTGAACTAATAATACTCCAGGTAAGGATAAACGGATTGCTGTTAATTATAATATTCATAATAATGTACTAGGTAGTCTCAGTGCCTCTGTTTTTCCTTATATTAAAGAAAATTAATTCTTCTTAATTCATGAAGGACATGCTGATAGTTATTAATTAATTTTGGTGGAAAGAAATTTAAGTTGCTTTTGTAACAGACCAGAATAGGGTGAGGGCTCTGGTCTTGGCCCGTTCTCCAGTGGACATACACTGGGCTGACAGAAGGAGAATATGGTGGAGTCCACCACTCTTCATAAATAGGCTGAAATCCTTCCCCTATCTCCATGAAATAGTCTCTTTCTTTTATTTTTCCTTCACTATTTTAAAGCTTCTATTTCTTTCCACCCGCCTTGCTAAGAGCTCATACTTGGCCTCCTCCAGCTCCTCCGTGCGCTGGATGGCATCTGTCTCATACTTGGTCCTCCACTGGGCCACCTCACTGTTGGCCTTGGACATTGACCTCTGCAGCTCAGCCTTGGCTTCCTGCTCCTCCTCATACTGTTCCCGCAGCAGGTCACAGTCGTGGCGGGCTGACTGCAGGGCGTGGGCCAGGGTGCTCTTGGCCTGGACCAACAGAAAGTGTGCACTGTAAGCTTATGTTCTGATCACTGATATTCTCAGTGTGGAGTTGGATAGTGTGACATGCTGCAGAGTTCAAGTGACTGAAGGTATCAGCTGGAGAATTCTCACCTTAGTCTCCTCTTCTAGCTGCCTCTTTAATTCCTCAATCTGTTGCATAAATGCTTGTTTGCCTCGGGATAGCTGAGACACCAGAGCATCTTTCTCATCTAGCTGTCGTGAAAATTCACCTGTGAGAGACAGAATGTGGTGATTTAGTTCTGTTGTCTAGGTGAAGAATAACTTAATGAATGAAATAACACCAGAACTCTGTTATTTCATGTGACAGGGAGAGTAACTCAAGAGCTTCGAAGCTGTTGAGAAGTTTATTTCTTGCTCTTTTCTTCGAAAAGTGTGGGAGTTTTCTTTGGTATTTTAAGGTTGAGGGGGGTGGTTTGAGTAATGCTGAGGCAAAAAAAAAAATCTATTCAGCCCACTGAGATTAAATTTTTTTCTGATTATAACTTGTAAACATCCTACTGTCTCACAGTAAAAAGACGGAGGAATAACATATCAATGATAAAGGGGTGTACATGGCCAAAGAAATGATTCCTTTTTGATAGGTGTACCCTGCGCTCCAGCCCCTCCACATTCACTGACCTGACTCTGTGTGTAGACGTGCCTTCTGGGCTGACAGTTCATTGATTAGGCACTGGTGCTCCTCTTCCTTACTTTTCACTTCACTCAGTTGGTCCTCTAGTGTACGGCACATTTTCTCGAGGTTTCCCTGTGGTGGGAAGTAGAAAACAGGGAAAGATAACATGCTTCTCTTTGTAAGTCTGGGAGCTGTAACTCTTGGCACAAAGTGGCTGAGTTTTCTTTACCTTCCTGTCTACTGCAAAGCCCTGCACAGTGCCTTGGATGCAAAGTCAGAGGCACCTGATTTTGGCTAAATGAATAAATGAACTATTGTAAAAGTTAGATTATTATTTTTTGGAAAACTAGAACATCATTTAAATTCTGCATCATGGAGAATATGGTTTTTACACAAGTTTTTTTTTTTCTGTATTTTCATTCTTTCATGGTAATAGTGACAAAGTTTAAAGTGATTTTTCTACAAAGGATATAGAAAGATTGAAATGATTCATTTCAATATAGTAATACCTACTAATAATAATTTCAAAGTTTGAGATAATATCTAAGGCTTGTACAGTTAGATTAGATCATACAGAAGCTCAGTCATTTTGAGTCATAGAAAATAAGATGAAAGGGGACAGATTAGTACATACCTTGGCTTTGGAGACAGTCTCCATGTTGCTGGCCAGGTCGTCAATCTCCATCTTCATCTCGCTCTTCTCCTTCTCCAGCTTCTGCTTGACCCTCTGCAGGTTGTCGATCTGCTCCCCCAGCTCGGCCACACTGTCCGCGTGCTTCTTGCGAAGAGCGGCTGCCGTGGCCTCGTGCTGCAGGGTGGCCTGCTCCAGGTCCCTGCGCATCTTCTGGAACTCAGCCTCCCGCTTCTTGTTCATCTCAATCTGGGCAGAAGTGGCCCCGCCGGCTTCTTCCAGCCGCTCGCTGATCTCCTCCAGTTCCCGGGAGAGGTCTGAGCGCTGCTTCTCTGCTTTGGCGCGGGAGGCCCGCTCGGCCTCAATCTCCTCCTCCAGCTCCTCGATGCGGGCCTGGAGGTGGGGAGAAGCTCATCGTGAGCTCTTTTGAGCTAATTGGTAATTTTGTCACGATGGATGAGACTGATGGAAACCATGGACTTACCTGTAACTCCTTGATCTTCTTCTGCAACTGCATCCCGAGGGCCTGTTCATCTTCAATCTTGCTTTGCAGATTGCTCATTTCAAACTCCTTCCTGTTAGGAGAGCAGCATGTTAGCTCACACCATGTCCTCTTGCAAGTCTTTTCTATGTGTAACTGAACATTTTTAAATGGCTGGTGTTGAAGAAATACTAAGTACATGTTTTATAAGTCAGTAATGTAACACTTTCATTAAGTACAAAAGTCAAAGATGTCATTATTTGTATTTGTTTTTTCTGTGTGCCATGAAGTAATATTTTCGAGATCCAGATAGTGAGCAGCTTACAAACGTATTCTCTCACACTCACTTTTTAAGTTTCTCATCCAGTTGCTGCTTATCATTTTCTATATCCATTGTGGATTCTTGGGCCAATTTTAGGTCACCCTCCAGTTGCCTCTTGGCTCTCTCTAAGTCCATGCGCAGTTTCTTCTCTTGTTCCAGAGATCCTTCAAGCTAAGTTTATAATGCAGTTTTATTTGTTTCAGTTCTTAAGCACTGAACGTAGCTTTCAAAGACACAGGAAAATTTTAAAAGATACAGCAAATAGCATGAAAGCTTTAATTATTATTTCCAAATCAGCAGTTAAAGGCTTATGAGCATCACTGATGGTTGCGTGTCACAATTTTTTATTTCACCTTAAGAGGAAACACTGTGTTTTTCACACTTACGTCATCCACTTGCTGTTCTAGCTTGGTTTTAGATTTGGTCAGGGTGTTGACTTTGTCTTCTTCTGCCTGCAAGTCATCCAGGGTCTGCTGGTGGGCCTCCTGAAGGGCCTTCTTATCCTTGGTCAGCTTTGCAATGTTTTCATCAAGGCCTGCCATCTCTTCTGTGAGGTTTTTCACCTTTAGAGTTAAACAAATTACAGGAATATTAATGACATCCTGTTGTCTTGATGAGAAACACGGTAACATTTTAGAATAATGTCAACCTGAGATGAAAAATGGAAACTAGAAGTTAACCCAGGCCTATGTAGCTGAAAAAGATGGGAGATAAATGTCAAGGTAAATGGATAAAAATGATGAAGACTAAAGAGATGATGTAATTATAACAGTATTATCTTTTCGTATTCAATAATTTCAGGATTAAATATGCAGTTAAAATACATCAGTAACAAGCTCGCACTTGTAAACATCTTTAAAACGGGTCACGATTTGTACCTTGTTTTCTGTGGTATGTTTCTCCTTCTCAGCCTTGGCCAATATCAGCTCAAGGTCGTCTATGTCTTTCTTCAGTTCCGAACATTCGTCCTCCAGTTTCCTCTTCTTGGCTGTCAGCTCGGCATTGATCTCTTCCTCATCCTCAGCTCTCTCAGTTAGCTCTTTGATTTTTGCCTCCAGATGGATTTTGGTTTTAATCAACTGGTCACACCTTTCCTCTGCATCAGCCAAGCCATCTGCTTCCTAGAGGGGGAAAGGAAACATATTCATTTGTTTAAGCTGTATCTGCAAATACACAACAATATATTAAAAGGAGCAAACTTCAATGACTCAGTCAGAATGGTCAACACATATGCCAACTAACTTGTCAACTTAATCAAATGGACAAAATGTTAGTAATTGCAATCTACTGATTAAATAAATATAATAGTGAATTTCTTTCAAATATCCATGTGTGGAAGGTCAAATCAGTAAAATTAGCCTTTTTGCAAAATCTGCTCCTTGGCTACTTTGGAAAAGTTACTTATTCCTTCTAGGGATCAGTTTTCTCACATTTGAGGGGGGTATTAACTTAACCTTTTTTCTGTCCTGGTGAAAAGAAAATAACTTCCATTTTATGCACAAAAATATTTATTAAGAGGAGAACATTATAATGCAAGGGAAGGTCCTAGAAAGAAAGGAAAATGGTTATGGATTTTTTTGTGTGTGACTTTGCTCACTGATGACCGAACTGTGCATGAATGTGCATTGAATGTATAGGGCATAATTTGTGACTTTGTGTCTATGCTTCTTTAGGTCTGAGTTTTAGAATTTTTGAAGGGTAAATAATTACAACAAATGTTTCAGTGGAATCCATTTATTTATAAACCTTCAGTTTAAAAAAGCCTCATATACAGTCAGTGATTGGATGATATGTAGCTGAACTATGAGATGTCTCATACTCACAGATTGAACTTGGAGTTGTAAGTCGTTTTTCTCTTGCATCAGAGTCACCATTTTCTCTTCAAGTTCTTTCCTTTTTGCCTCTGACTTAGCCAGCTCTTCTTTGGTCTTCTCAAATTCTTCCTTCATGTTGGCCATCTCCTTCTCTGTCTCTGCACTCTTGAGGAGGGGCTTAATCTTGAAATACAGCTTCATCCAGGGCCAGTGCTTGACGTTCATGAAAGCACGGATATTGTACTGGATACAGAAAATAGATTCTCTGTTGGAAGAAAAGATGCAAGTAAAATAGAATGTGGGAAGTTAACATCTCTCAACAAAAATAATGACTGGATTAAACTATGAAAATGTGGAGAAGTGAAACTTGTACTTGTTTCCTCACCTTCTCTCCATCATCTTCCTGAACTCCACTCTCATCAGGAACCCTCTGCAAATGGCCTGAGTGCGTGTGATGAGCTGAGCTAGCTTTTCATCTCGCATCTCCTCTAGAATTCCCAGCAGGCCAGCCTTAAAGAAAACCTTGCCACAGAACAAGTTAAATATGTTACGTCTGCTCATAAGAAAGCCCAGAGGGGGTGAATTATGATAGAAATTAGGGTTGCTGGTACCTTGGTGTGACCGAATTTGTACTGGGTGTGGTCAATGTCAATAGACCCCAAAAGTTTCTCAGAAGCCTTCTTGCTGTCAATGAACTGACCCTCTGGGATAGCGCTTGCATTTAGAACCTTGTATCTGTCAGAATAAAAAGAATATAAAAATGTGGATTTTTACTGAAAAAAAAAAGAAACTCTTGGTAGCTACCATTGAAAAAATTAATTTGAGTTTTGGAGAAAAAAATTCCATTAAAACCATCAATGCCTTTTGTAAAACTTGAGAAGATAGGATGAAAAAGTTAATGAGTATATAAACCAAGGCTTCTTTCTTTTACAATCACCTTTAAAATGGCTGAAGCTCATTTTTCAAGGAGAAGTCTTACAAATGAACTGTGTGGCAATATTTATATAGACTAACACACTTAAAGGGAAAAATAAAGAGACACAAACCTCTGTTTGAAGTCTGCATACAGGATTCTGCTGGGGAAGCCCTTCCTGCAGATGCGGATGCCCTCCAGCACCCCGTTACACCTTAGCTGGTGCAGGACCAGCTCGTGCTCCATGGCCCCTAAAAAAAGACATATTCTCCATATAATAGTCTCCTAAGAAGTCACACTGGAGCTTGTCTGGGTATCAGAAGTGTCTTACCAGGAGTTTTAGTTTCATTGGGGATGATGCAGCGTACAAAGTGGGGGTGAGTGCTCCTCAGGTTGGTCATCAGCTTATTCAGATTCTCCTGTGGAACCATGTTAAAAGTTTCAAAATAATTTCTAGTTGCATCAACACGAGAGTTCCTATCAATGATTCTTAGTGAATTTGGCCCCATTTCACATTTTAATGAGCTGTCTCAATGAAGAATAAGTCATGATGACCAGGAGAAATCATACGTATGGAGTATAGACAGGAAATTATGGATTACAAAAAATCATCCAACTTCAGTTTATTTTCCTCGAGCACTGCCAATCAGAGAAAATTTGTATTGAGACTTCAGTCATACGAAGTAGATGTAACTGACTACATCTGCTTCAAAGAGGGTTTGATTTCATGTGAAATTTGCTTACTACCAGAGCTTTAGGTATAGGGCTTAAGGGGTAAATGATTAATTTATCCTAAAAGTTGACGTGAAGAAGACACATGATGGGTCTTTGTGCTAAATTTTTCCTTAAGGAATTTTCCAGGTTTTTTTTTTTTTAAGTATGTCACTACCTCAGCTTCACCATATATTTCTTTAAAAGAATTTTTTTAAGTTATGGTAATATTATTTTTTTCCAAAGTAATCCTTTGAAATTCAAGAATATACTGTACGCTGAAAAGAGCTGACACAGTCTGGAAGGAAGAACCCTTCTTCTTGCCACCTTTCTTTCCACCGCCACCCTCTGAAAAATGAAATGTAAAAATTAAAATTATTCACAATTATCCATAGACATCAGGGCTGCCAAAATTCCCTTGAGAATTTAAATTTTCACTCATTCACTTGTGTCATTCCTATTCTTTCCATGTCTCTCCCCCTTCAACTTTAGATTGAGAAAATATGTGTTGGTTCATGTAGTAGGCATTTAGAACAACAGCAACAACAACAACAAAACTTGTGGGTGAAAAGAATATATGTGGGGAAGGGATGGGACACAGCTACTCCAAACTGGCCAAGTCTGTCCCCTGAAGGAAGTGCCCAGGAGACAGAGTAGTAATGCCTTCTTATTGCACACAATTCCTGGAGGGAAGGCAAAGTTGTGTGCTTGGTCCCAGGTAGATGAACCTCTGGTAACCTGCAAGGAAGTCCTATTTCCTATTTGCCTGTACCTTTGTTCTGTTACTTGCACATTTGGGGTTTGGGAGAATAGAACTTCAATTTCTTAAGCACTGGTGGGCTGACAAAAGACGTCCTCATTTCTAGCTTAGCTGAATCCTTGAAAAACCCCAAATTGTTAAAATGGTATAAATGAGCTCTATGATTCTTGGAGTCTCCGTCTCCTCATTGGTGAAATGAGGCTATAGACAAAGGATCCGTTGTGTCAACTGTAGCTTTGAAAGTCTGTGATCTTAGAATGATACCATTCTTATTAAATATACCTCTTTCTATTAGCTCCACGTTGGCCAGTATTTTCAATGGTAGATTTTGCTATATCTGTCTCTGATAAGCAATGTATTTCTGTTTTGAGACTCTTAAGGATATATAATTGATCTTAAAAATGACCTTCAGCACTTGGACCTCCAGCGAAGAGGAAAGCCAGAGTCTTCATCGCGGAATTCTGGTACAGTCCGACCACCGTCTCATTTAGGGGGTCCTTGTTCTTGTCCAGCCAGCCAGTAATGTTGTAGTCCACAGTGCCCGCATAGTGCACCAGGGAGAAGTGGGCCTCAGCCTTGCCCTTGGCAGGTTTGGGTTTCTGGAAGTTGTTGGACTTTCCAAGATGCTGTTCATAAAGCTTGTTCTTGAAGGAGGTGTCTGTGGCCTTGGGGAACATGCACTCCTCTTCCAGGATGGAGAAGATGCCCATAGGCTGAAAGAATGAAAAGAAACATGCCACTTGAATTGTCTGCCTGCAGAAATAATGGGTAGCATTCTGATCTGACTTGAGTAAATACATCATATCATTCTTTACAGTGAGTGAAAACTCATTTCTTTGAAATGAGAAGTATTAAATTAACAGAAGTTGTTAAATGGCAAGTATTAATTGGGTGCCTATCAACACCCAGGTGTGTGCCGGGCTCTGGGATATGATGGGGAGTAAGATGAACAAGGAAGGACCTCCAGTGGAGTTTGTGTCTTTGCCCCAAAGCCTTGGAGCAGTGTTTCTCCACGTGTGACTTGCAAATGGGTTGTGTCAGAAACACCTGGTAAAAATGCAGATTCTGAGGCTCTACCCCACCCTTACCCAAAAATATTTCTAGGAGCGAGCTTAGGGGAATGTGCAGGTTTACTCAGTACTTGTGGGGTCTTTGGCACAACTGAGAGCCCCTTCTTTAAAGTACTAAGAACTCCACCTTCAAATGCCAGCAGTAATGACTCCAAAACTGACAAAGAAATAAGTGAATCATGCTCTCCTCAGAGCTCTTTAATAATAAAAGATGGTTTAAGAATCAGACTTGTCATCAGACTATGAGGAAGCGTAGAGTTCTGGACTCTAGGGATGACTCAGCCTCCTTTCATCAGATCATCTACCTCAGAGTTGGCCAAAGGACCTTCCCTGATCTTAGTTACCAATGGAAACCTTTTACCAGAGTGTGCAGTGAGATTTGTGATTTTCTTTTAAGTATGGGTCAGCAGTGTGACCTGTGATCTGAGAAAGGAAAGCGAACCTTCTCGATGAGCTCAATGCAGGCGGCCAGGTCCATCCCGAAGTCGATGAACTCCCACTCGATGCCTTCCTTCTTGTACTCCTCCTGCTCCAGCACGAACATGTGGTGGTTGAAAAACTGTTGCAGTTTCTCATTGGTGAAGTTGATGCACAGCTGCTCCAGACTGTTGAACTAAATAAGTAGAAAATACAAATGAACATTCTTCTTGTGATAACAGCTTCTCTTTGAAAGGACTCTTGTTACATAGTTAGCCTAACTGCTCCCTGCGTGAAAACACAACCTGACTCAGAGCGATGTCCCCATACACAGAAGCCAAAGAGTTTCTAAGACACGGGTGAACCTTGCAAATACTAGGCTGAGTAAAGGAAGCCAAGTTCAAAGGACCACGTAGTGTATGATGTCATTTACATGAAATGTCCAGAATAGGCACATCCATACACCCAGGAAGCAGATTTCCAGGGGATGGGGTAAGAGGGAAATGGGAACTGACTGCTTAGTGGGGAGCGGTTGCCCACTGCGGGGATGAAAATGTTCCAAAATCTATTGCACACGTCTGTAAATATATCAGAATTTATTGAATTCAGTACTTTAATTGGGTGAACTGGATGAGATGTGAATTATATCTCAGTAAAAAACTGTTATTGAAAACTCTCAAAGAGGTTGCCGGTTTACACTGTCCTTAGCTCTCATTTGAAAACATGTGGATTACTCTTCATATTGTTGCTTGCAACAAGATTATTCCTCTCTTCCCATGTTGGGTTGAGGACTTCTTGAAATGCTTTTGATCCTAAACCTGGAAAATTCTCATCTAGTGTCCATGAGTGCACTCATAGAGAAAGGTGTGGAAATGGGACCTCTGGGTCAGACACACCTGAGACACTGCTGTTGGGGAGAAGACTTGGGTAAACTGTATGGGAGGTATTCTGTCTTAGGCAGATGAATTTGAGTTTCCTTACAATGCCATTTCCATCCCCTCTACTGGCCATAGAGGGCAGGTAGGAATCTCAGAATTGGGCTTTGAATTTGTCCTTGTCTTCCACACAGCCATCTCTGCTAACTATGAAAGTGCTAACTATGTGCTGGGGGACGGTGCTTAGGTCTTTAAATCCAGAAATCTTGTAATGGCAAAAGATTCACAGAAGTAGATCTGTTATCTGGGGTGCTATGTGCTTTCTATACAGGTCTTAGTTGAATTTACCCTGTTTGGGGTCAATACCATTTCCATTATCCAAGTTCACAAGTAGGAAATGACAGAGGTGGAGTTTGAACCCTAAGTTGATACCCTTTCATGGACTTTTTGATTGTCTTTCATGTGTCAATTTAAGGTGTTATAGTGTTAACTGTTTTTTTATAGACCCTTTCTAGTAATGACTGCTGCAGCAGGATTGGTAAGCTTTTCTCTTGCAAAGTTTCTGCTAACTCACATCAAAGATCTCAAAGCCAGCGATGTCCAAGACCCCAATGAAGTACTGCCTGGGCTGCTTGGTGTCCAACTGCTGGTTGATGCGGGTGACCATCCACAGGAACATCTTCTCATAGACGGCTTTGGCCAGAGCTCCCACTGCATTATATACCTTCATGGACAGAGTAATGATTGTTGCTCTTATTAAAGACATGACCTGAAGGCCTGGAAAATGTGTGATTCACAGAGGTTGTGCACTTACCTGCTGCACAGTCTGGCCTTTGGTGACAAACTCATTGCCGACCTTGACCCTGGGGTAGCAGAAGGCTTTGAGCAGATCAGCAGAGTTCAGACTCTGGAGGTAGGCAGCCTTGTCAGCAACTGCAGAGACACAATTCAGACATCCAGCATAACCTACTGTGGCCCCATAACATCTAGGGGCAGAGTAAGGAGGGAATCACTGCTATGTGAGGTTTGATTTGTGTGTCCGTCAGATGCTCAGGTGTAAAGGAGACATGAGCTTGGAGTCGGCTTACTTGCCTATTTTCTCTCATTTAACCCAGTTGGGGGTTCATTTGGTACCTTCAGTGCCATCTGGTTCTGCTTGCTCCTCTCGCTGCTTTTGCTTGAATTTCAGGTTCCCATAATGCATTACTGCCCCCGTGAGCTTGTAGATGGACACTCTTTCATCAGAAGTGAAGCCCAGAATCTCAATGGCGCTCTGCCAGGAGACATGAGTGGACAGAAGGCACTAACTTATTTAGGAGACTTTATACTGTGTCCTGAACCACACCTACAGCAGGGTTGTCACTGTCATTCCCATATATAACAACTCGTTTTAAAACTGCAGGTGAAACTTACGTCTGTGGCCATCAGCTCTTCTTGGTCATCGATGCTAGGGACTGTGATCTCCCCTTGACTCACGAAGGCATAGTCATATGGGTTGGTGGTGATTAGGAGCATTTCTGAGTACATAGAATTCAGGGTGTATATTTTACATTAGAAGGGACTAATAAAGATGTTAGTTTTTAACTTAATATATTTAAGCTCTTTCGTACCAATTAGCTCTGGCTTCTTGTTAGACATGATCTGATAAAAAATATGGTAGCTTCTTTCTGCCTTCAGCTGGAAAGTGACTCTAGACTTCTCCAGAAGATCTGCAATGGCAAGTGGACATGGGATTAGACAGAAAACTGATAAAGTTCTTGGAGTGACTTTGGATTGTGGGGTCATGAACTAAAAATTTCATTGGCCCCTTGAGATTTCAGCTGAACGGTCCCATGAGGTACCACGTAAATTTGTCTCTACCACTGTGGTTACTCTTACCCCTCTTGAAGGAAACTAAAGTTTTGTTTCAAGACATATTCATTTCTCATACATAGGATCCTTGACAATTGATTCTTGATAACCTATTCCTCCTCAGGGTCTCTGCTCACTTAATAATAGAGTAGTTACTAACAGCAACGTTTATCAAGCTCACACTAAGAAAGAAATCTCATACACTAAACCCAACTAATGTACCCCTAGTCTTAGTCTTTTCTTAGAAAAATTTGAAATGTCTTGTGAGGCTGAAATCCTTCTGACAAGCCCAGCAACTCCTGGCAGTTTCTGTAGCAGAGTTAGCTCCTGACTGAAGTGGGTGAAGCACACCTTCGGCTCTGGTTAGACTGGCATTTCCCAAGGGCATGTTTGGTGTTGCACAGGCTCCTAGGCCCAGCAGGAGCTGTAAGATGACCCTCCAGTCCATCACTGTCACTCTGGATTCTGTTTAGGTCCTGTTACTCACATGTTTCAATATCAGCAGAAGCCAGTTTCCCTGTGGTACCGAAGTGGATCCTGATGAATTTACCCTTGCAAGTGAAAAAGATGATGTTAACATACAAAACAGCACATGAGTAAGAAGAGATTGAAATAACGACTGAGACATGCCTTTGTGGGCATTTAAGGCCTGAGAAAACCCTTCTGTGACCCAGAGACTCACAAAGCGAGAGGAATTATCATTCCTCACGGTCTTGGCGTTGCCAAAGGCCTCCAGCAGGGGGTTGGCACTGATGATCTGATCCTCCAGAGTTCCCTGCCAAGGGAAGAGCAGTGCTCACATCTGGGGCTTGGGAGTTTCTCAGCCTACACGCTGACCTGGCAACATGACCCACCTGCATTTTGCCTGAAGTTGGTTCCTCCTTTTTCTTCTCCCCAGTGACTGCAATTGTTGCAAAGTACTGGATAACACGTTTCGTGTTCACAGTCTTTCCTGCCCCAGATTCTCCACTGTCAAATAAAAACCAAGTCAGTAGAGTTCCTAAAACCAGCAGCTATTTCAGTCATGAAAACAAAGCATCAAGTCTACTTACGTGATCAGGATTGATTGATTCTCTCGGTCTATAAAAGAGAAATTATAGGCAGTCAATACCATTTTTTAATATATTTGTAAATGGTAAATTAATAAAATGGCATGAACCTAGTATTTTTCAGCAATCCTGAGGGCTTGGTGGTCCCCAGGCCCAAGAACCTTTTCTAGCTCCCCTCTCTCCTGCTCCCTGAGGCTCCCCACATCACATCAGCTTACAGACCCCCGCTGAAACAGAACATTGCAAGGAAGCAACAGACTCTCTCTTTTTATACTCCACATTAAATATACACCAAGTGGTCTTGGGTTTTCAGATGGGTTTAGATGACAAATTAGCATGTTTATTGTAGGTACAAGTAGTAATGATATAAGGCATAGAGAGATTTTTAGTGTGGAAGAAGGAATCAGTATAGTAAAGGTGGTAGCTTTGGAAGTAATCATGGTCTTAGTCATATTTTCAGGGAAAATTAAAGGCTCATTTTGATGTTCTGCTCTCTCTGAAGAGGAAATCTCTCAGTCCTTTTCCCAAAGTGCTATTGTGCCTTAGAATGATCTAGCTGAGACAGCATTCTAGGAAGAAGATTCATAGTATGACCACTTTAATTCCAGATACACCTTAAAATTCAGAGTGTGTTTCAGTTGATTCTGGGCAAAGGGCAATGGCATTTAGGGGACCACCTCGAAGAGTGTGTTGAGATGAGTAGAGTTTCTTTTTCCTATGGTTAGTCTCTCTCTCCTAGAGTCTCATCTCCTAAAAAGATGCATATGGAAAGCATCCAGCTCACCAGTCAGCATGAACTGATAGGCGTTGTCAGAGATGGAGAAGATGTGGGGCGGGGCCTCCTGGCGCTTCTTGCCCCTGTAGGCCGTCACCACCTCTGCACTGTACACTGGCAGCCACTTGTAGGGGTTGACGGTGACACAGAAGAGGCCTGAGTAAGTCTGCACCATAAAGGAAACAGGGAATGTAATTATTTCATGAGGACATTAATACTGTTTTTCACAATGTTAACCGCCTGCATGAACAGGGGCCATGAGAACAAACTCACGTAGATCATCCAGGCTGCATAACGCTCTTTGAGGTTGTACAGCACGCTGGGCTCGTGCAGGTGGGTCATCATGGCCATGTCCTCGATCTTGTCAAACTTGGGAGGGTTCATGGGGAAGACTTGGTCTTCTTTCACAGTTACTGTCTGTCAAGTCAAGTAATAGAGGCCAGATCAAAGAAGTGTCAGCTCTCCTAACTGGCAGTGGGGCCCTGTCTCATCCCCTCCAGATGTTCTACTCACCGCTCCAGCTTCGGTCTTGGCTGTCACCTTCCCCCCTTCCCTACTCTGCACAGTTGCTTTCACAAAGGACTCCTTAGGGTCTGCCACGAAGACTGAGGTCTTGGCATCAAAAGGCTTGTTCTGGGCCTCAATGCGCTCCTTTTCAGACTTTCGGAGGTAAGGAGCAGCCTCGCCAAAAATGACCATCTCAGCGTCGGAACTCATGGCTGCAGGTTACTGGCAGCAGCAGGTCAGCAGATACCTAGATGGGGAGACAGAGCTGGACGGTGAACCAGGGCTCAGGTGGACCTCTTCCCATTGCTTTTTGGTCAGTATACTTCAGTGGCTGTGCTTATTCCTCACTCTTACTTGAGGACTTACTCCTGTGTGCTATGCCAGTGTGCTGGTAGAGCAGATCACTGATTTGAAAGTCTTATCTTGGTAGCTTAGTATTTGTGATATTTAAGCCTCTATTCTATCCTCTATATTATTAGCCATCCTTGACAAATGTGGAGTAATTGACGTTTCAACCAGCAACATCTCCAATGTGTTCACAATTTTTTCTTCTTCTTGCTTTTTTTTGTTTCCGTTTCCAAACCCCCTGCCTTTTTTTTTTTGACATTGTGATTATAAAAGAAATGGAAAATAACGATTCCTAATGGCTTTACCATCTAAATGAACCTATTTTAAAAACTCAACTATCCAGGCAAATTTCCCTCCTGCCTCAAATGATTAAAATTGGATTTATTAATTGAATGTGAAAATTATTAAAATTGGATATATGAAAAGGTAAATCTGTTTTTTGAACAAAATTCCAGGTTGAAAATACCCGATAAACACAAATATACTCCTCATTAATTCAAAGGTATTAGGTAAGGAAAGAGATAAGTACAGTGAAAGCTGAAAATGCAACAAATGATTTTGTCCTAAGTCATATAAAAGTCTTTTTCTATAATCTATTCTTAAAATTTGTGGAAGTCAGTGGTTTATCTAAACAGAAGATAACTTTAAAAGACTCTTGAATTAAAACATCTGAATTCTTAGTAAAATTTCATGTATATCTTTGGTCTATGACTTTTTAAGCTAGATTTCAGCATACCAGTTGCTTTTATCTGATTCTTATTATTTTAGGTATATATCTATGTCTTCCCCTTTCTCTTTCTTTTAAAAAACATACCAGTCCTTTAAATCTCTCTTCTGAAATAGGTAGCCAGTATAAAGTTTCAAGCCAAAGTGAACTTTTTTCTCACTCACAAATTAATTATGAGAAAATAAGTCCTTTAGCTCAGATGAGTGACCAGAGTTAAAGAAGGTGGAAAGCCATGCGTTGGTTGCCAACAGCAATGACAGCAACAGCCTCAACATTTTGTAGGCTTTCCAGAAGAAGTCTTGGTCCTTAATCATCAGGATTAAGCTTCCCTTGACTTAGAAGGTTTGGGTGTTTGCCACGTACTTTATCTCTGAAATCTAATTTGTACCTCTAATAGTCTCTTGTCAATATTGAAATTTAGACATATTTTCAGATACCGGAACATTTAATGTTAGGGCTTTCTCTTGCACGGAGAAAAGCTTTTTTTGTTTCTGTGTGTGTTTTCACACCAGGCAGTTTTGAATTAACAACATCCTACTTTGCAGAGGTTACTATGATGTGGTGTATCCACAGAACTCAGAAAGGATGCTTCTCATTTCAGTCTGAGATAAATCATTTCCCAACGTGAGGGTCACAAACCCCCAAGGATCCCCAAGGTCCTTGAATCCACCCACACAGTGATAATGGTCTCAAGTTCAAACAAGCAACATTCCCAAACTATGTTTTCTCTTCTTTTAATGAATATATCTAATATAGCTGCTATGTTAAATATAAACTCATGCAAAATAGTTATTAAATATATAGTAGACTTTTATCATTATGTATATTTCTAATGTAGTAGTAAAAGTACACGTTCCAATACATGGAGTGAGGGAGATCCGTTAAATGTTTCAGTTCCATGGAGAAGTCCTTGGAACCATTGACTGAGATCATAGTTTACAAGAGCTGGAGGCACCTGAGTAGTCACGTAGGATTCAGCTTCCTTATTTTACTGGTGAGGAAACTGAGGCCCAGAAAAGTGAAGAGTCATGCAGTGTTCCAAAGGTGTGAGTGGTGGTGTTAGGATGTGAACCCCGTTGTCTTAAGTCCAGGTTCAGTGCTAATTCCACTGCAACATGCTGTATTTTAAGATACACAAAGCCAACTGGCTTGACCCAGGCAACTAGAGTTGGTGCAAAGCCTGGATTGGCACCTGGATATTTTGACTTCTGTAGCTGCACATTGTTGATTTTATCCCTCCTGATAATATCCTCAGTGGTTAAGTTGCAGTAATAGTTCATGTTAGTAATAGTAATAGTAATAGTAATAGTAATAGTAATAGTAATAGTAAATGTTAGATGTGATCCTTGCATTCTTTCTGAAGTTCTCACATGTCAAAGATAAGAGTCACTAGATTTTGTGTGGGTAAGTGGCCCGAAAAGCCAAAATTTTATGAGAAGCCAGTTTTAAAGAAGAACTGCTCTTGTATCCTATTCCCAATACTGAACTAGGAAACAAACTGGTAGCTCTTTAAGACATAGCAATACACAAATCTCTTTATTCTTTAGAGTGTAATAATAAATTACTCTTACCTCTTGTGTTATCAGATGCAGAAGATGGCAGACTCAAAGCAGAAACTACTGTTGAAAGACAAACAAGAGAATGCAGATTCTTTCATTTTTTTCCATTTAATCACAAAATATTAGTGACTATATTGTGTATGATGTCATCTTAGGAATGTTGGAGAGAGAAATTAAAATTTGGGAAATAGTAGCCATCTCCCTTAAGTGACTAATCATTTTCATCAGGAGTGTAAGACTAGCCAAGTGTTCTTCCACGTATACATACCTTAAAGACTTTTGAGGAAAGACAGGACAGAGGCATCCCAACTCTACTTTTATAGAGACCGTTTTGCAAACACAGCAGCCACCTCAGCTGTCCCATCCAGGAACCTACTTGGCAAAACCTTTTTTGTCAATCTCTTTGCACAATATTCACTGACTGTGGCTGTGAATGGATATAATTAGAAATATTTCTTGACATCTATAAATAATTTGACAGAGGATGATCTAGGGTTCTTTATAGGCATTTGATAGGGATGGGGATTCAGTGCTTCTAAGGCTATTTCTCCGGCTTTGCTGTTGCATCATTCATCACAGCATTCAAAGCCAGGTTCCCACTGCTGCTGCTGCTGCTAAGTCGCTTCAGTCGTGTCCGACTCTGTGCGACCCCATAGATGGCAGCCCACCAGGCTCTGCCGTCCCTGGGATTCTCCAGGCAAGAACACTGGAGTGGGTTGCCATTTCCTTCTCCAATGCATGAAAGTGAAAAGTGAAAGTGAAGTCGCTCAGTCGTGTCCGACTCTTAGCGACCCCATGGACTGCAGCCTACCAGGCTCCTCCATCCATGGAATTTTCCAGGCAAGAGTACTGGAGTGGGTGCCATTGCCTTCTCCGCAGGTTCCCACTATTCTCCTATAAAATTGGTCCAACAGAATGAGCTTGACATGAGGAGTTTAGAACTAATGGATTTGTTAGCCCCTAGCGCCATTAAGGAGCTGGGATGAATTTTAGATCTGACAGTATGATTGGAAGCAATGAGTGATGGATATTGAAGCAGAAAATTTCTAGCCCAGGTCTGGATCTTGGAAACTACTAATGATAGATTCTTTTCAAGTCAGCGCCTAAACATGAAGGAGAAAGTTTAGGCAGATTCTCAGATTAGGCAGTAGTGACAGACCAGTGGGGGAGTCATATAGGATTTAGAGTAGATATAAACACTTCTGTTCCTTTTCTGGAGGACATGGCTGTCTTCAGTTCACATGTTTTCACTGAGGAAACAACAAGATGCCATGTAATATTCCATGTATGTTTCCACTGAATAATGGAAGGAAACATAAATACACATTCCTAGTTAACAGGCAAATCTTCATGACTATTTGTTATTCAAATGAGGTGGGTAATACACATTTTTATTGAAGGTGGGAGGAAAGCTGTGGTATCCATAAGACTCTCTCTCTCTCTCTCTGAATTGAGAACATGAGTGGGCTGTCACATATGCCTATCAGTTCAGTTCAGTTGCTCAGTCATGTCTGACTCTTTGTGACCCCATGAATCGCAGCACACCAGGCCTCCTGTCCATCACCAACTCCTGGAGTCTACCCAAACCCATGTCCATTGAGTTGGTGATGCCATCCAGCCATCTCATCCTCTGTTGCCCCCTTCTCCTCTTGCCTCCAATCCTTCCCAGCATTAGGGTCTTTTCCAATGAGTCAACTCTTTGCATGAGGTGGCCAAAGTATTGGAGTTTCAGCTTCAACATCAGTCCTTCCAGTGAACAACCAGGACTGATCTCCTTTAGGATGGACTGGTTGGATTTTCTTGAAGTCCAAGGGACTCTCAAGAGTCTTCAACACCACAGTTCAAAAGCATCAATTCTTTGGTGCTCAGCTTTCTTCACCGTCCAACTCTCACATCCATACATGACCACTGGAAAAACTATAGCCTTGACTAGACAGACCTTTGTTGGCAAAGTAATGTCTCTGCTTTTAAATATGCTCTCTAGGTTGGTCATAACCTTCCTTCTAAGGAGTAAGCATCTTTTAATTTCACTGCCACAATCACCATCTGCAGTGATTTTGGAGCCCAAAAATATAAAGTCTGACACTGTTTCCACTGTTTCTCCATCTATTTCCCATGAAGTGATGGGACCAGATGCCATGATCTTAGTTTTCTGAATGTTGAGTTTTAAGCCAACTTTTTCACTCTCCTCTCTCACTTTCATCAAGGGGCTCTTTAGTTCTTCTTCACTTTCTGCCATAAGGGTGGTGTCATCTGCATATCTGAGGTTATTGATATTTCTCCCGGCAATCTTGATTCCAGCTTGTGTTTCTTCCAGCCCAGCGTTTCTCATGATGTACTCTGCATATAAGTTAAATAAGCAGGGTGACAATATACAGCCTTGACGTACTCCTTTTCCTATTTGGAACCAGTCTGTTGTTCCATGTCCAGTTCTAACTGTTGCTTCCTGACCTGCATACAGGTTTCTCAAGAGGCAGGTCAGGTGGTCTGGTATTCCCATCTCTTTAAGAATTTTCCACAATTTATTGTGATCCACACAGTCAAAGGCTTTGGCATAGTCAATAAAGCAGAAATAGATGTTTTTAGTACATGTAAATTGGGTTTTGGTAGTTTTGCCACAGACAACTGCTGCTGAACATGACAGGAAACCTATCTACTCTGTGTGACTGAGATCTGATGTGATATTTTTAGCTATCTGCTAGTTTAAATGACCGATCAGCGTGATTACTTTTTTCAAATGTCCTATTAACTTAGAATTTCTCTTTCATATATTTGCAGATTGAATCTTTTACATGTTTTATTTCTTTGATACACTACTGTGGAAGAGTTGGTCAGTCTGTTCCCTGTCTCTCCTCCCCCAGTCTCCATGGAAACGATTCACAGAAGTCTAGTGACTTACCCAAAATGTTAGTCTTGAATCCAGGAAGAAGAGACATCGTTTGATTTTTTCTCAAATTTAAGATTTTCACAACGTATTTATTTTTACTTCTTCTGGAACTTAATATCTAAATGACAGACATAAATGTTATCAAACACATGCACTAGCTTTGGAACTGAAAGATGAAAGAAGAAACTATGAATGAGACCAAGACATATAGGCTGAGTTATACGGGTAGAGCTAATGGGGATTCTCTACCTAAAAGTCACAGCTTTGCCCAGCTGTAGATAGATTGATCATGCAGTTCTTAAAAAGTCTAAAGCAAGGAGTAGGTGGAAGGTGAGGAAGTAGAGGCAGTTTGTATAAATAACACTTTTGAGAATCTGTGTGGAGGAAAGCAGAGAAATGACTCAATAGCTGGAGAAAAAAATAGGGTCAAGGGAGAGTTTAAGAAAGGATATAGTAGAGTGGGAGAGATTGGAAATAAAACTGAAAGAAAAGGGTATTCCCTTGTAGAAATATTCTAAGTGGGGGGAAGGGATGAGACTCAGAGCCAGGCAGAGGAGAGAGCCCTGAACTGGTGGAGAGACCTCCACAGCAGAAGGATAAAGCTGGTTTTGCAGTAAAAGTGGGTGGCCTTTTTCATCTGATAACATCCAGTTTCTCTGTTCTTTTAAGCAGGATGTGAGATCATTTTGTCAGGCAAAGAGGGAAATGGAAATTCGAGGAGAGTGGGAAGATTTGAAGTAGAGAGAAATAAGAGTGAGCAAGCTGACTATGAAACTCCAGCACTGAAGGCTCACTGGGGTTAGTGATTGGGAGTTTCTCTGAAGTGTGGAGTAATGAGTTGTTTGATTCATTAGTGTCTTTGCTCTCAAGTGTGACAGGGGATAGGAGTTGGCAAGGATGTTTAAGACTCTGTCAATAGAATAGACAAAAAGCCAAATTATGAATTTTTGCTTAGTTGGGGGGAAAAATAAAGATGAAATAGGGGCTGATGGATATGGAAGAAACAAAAGGTCAAAATACTGGAAGTGTCAATGGAGTTGAAGAATTGCTATGTTGAGAATAGTCCAACAAACAAGCTAGAAAATCAGGAGAGAGATGCTTGATTTGGCGACTTAGAAGTTTAGGCATTTTCTAGAGTGAGGCTGTGGAAGAGATGGAATGGAGGTAGGAGTCAGTGTATTGGATGAACCATCCATGTGGGCACTGAAGTCTACCAGGAATGTAGTGTGCACTGCATGGAGAGAGAAGAGGTGCCAAAATCTTCAATGAATGAGAAGTCGTTAGGTGTCATCAATAGGTGTGTTGAATAGGGGAACAGCATGATTCTCAAAGAAGAGCTTTCTGTCAGGATAAATAGCAGTGGGGGGTCGAGGGGGTTATCATTTCTAGCTTAGGACTAAGGCATTCTTAAAGCATTAGGGAATAATGGTCAGCTCTTACAAGTGCTTCCAGAGAAGCACTGTTCTTCGTGGGTGGCAGATTTTAGTTCAAGCCAAGAGATGGAACGTGATCCAAGGGGCATGAGGAATCTTATGTTTTCCAGGAGAGTCAGTATTCAGTGAGGTCCCACTAAGACCAGCTGCCATTATCAGAGCCTGCCTCTCTTTCGTGTCTTTGCTTAACATTTATCCATTTTCCTATTCATTTTTCTCATTAAGTCAGTAGCCAAATGAAATGGCAATGTGAGACTGGAATATTAGGTTGTAACCACAGGCAGAGAATTTAATAATATATTAAGGACTGTTAAAAACTGCTTTATAAAGTATTTGAAAGTGCAACTCGAGGTGTAGCATTAAACAGTTGTCTCTAATGATTGATAGAAAGCAGATGGAGGTATGTAATACCCCAGAGGGAATCGTCCCCAGGAGCTGAGGTCCAGAGGGTGCAGTTGGATAACTTAACCTACTAGATAATGTAATTAAAAACATTTAATTTTGTATTGTTCCTTTTAAATAGGTGGGTAATATTCTTGTAAGGCCTTTGTTGTATATATTCCTAATAGACAAGATAATGATGTTTAACCTGCTCCCTGCCTGTGAAAAATAAGGGGAAGGCCCATGCTGGCCTCAGCACATGTAAATCTGTAGTAGTGATACCAGTTAGAGTAATGACAGTAATTGCCGCACACTGTGGAGAAGCACAGTGTAGGAACCAATAGATCAAATAATGACAGCAGGGAACCGACTTTTTGAATATAAATTGACCTTCTGCTGCTAGTATAGGAGAAAGCCTTGTAAAAAGTACAGAAATTTCCAAAGAGACAGAACTACTGAAAATATATTCATTCTTAACAAATGAGAAGACTCAGTAAAACAAACAACAGAACATCTGTAGGTAGCAAAAAAACTAACAATTCCAGAAAATCTATAGAACATATTTCTCTCTCAAGGGGTCCTAGTCCCAACTTAGTGGATATAGTTTGCATTTTAAATCCTTTTGCATGTCTATTCCAAATTTTTTCAACTTTTTCTTTTCTTTTATGTAGGTAATTGGTGTTTTATTTGTTCTCAGTCTTAGGATCAAGGATTTCCTACTGTTTTATGAAGAAGGTCAGTAAATTCACTAAGAGAAATCCTTTTTCTTGATAACTAGCTGATGCTTTGCCGGGTGTGATTTACACTCGGCTCTGCGTACTCTTGTTTTGTATGTCTAAGATCTGCCTCTAGGCTTCACCTGCTCTTCCCACAGGGCCATGTGGTGGTGTTTAGGGCTCTTCCTAACAGGGACTTGCTTGGCTGCTCGTTCCATGTTTTATTTTTGGTGACTAAATACTTTTCCATAAGTTATAAGTAATATGTTTGTTTCTTGTGGCACCAAAAGGTAAATTGACACAGTGTAAAAAAGAGACTCACAAGTTCTTTGCAGATAAATTTTTTATCTGCAAAAATCATAAGTACAAAACAGAGTGACAAAGATTTTCACATTTTGTGCATTTCTTTGGTCACTTTTTAGCATTTGGATGAGTTACTCTTCACTGATGATTTTTGTGTGAACCTCCCGGCTCTTCACCCGCAGCTTGTTGACCTGGGACTCGGCAATGTCAGCCCGTTCCTCAGCCTCTTCCAGCTCGTGCTGGAGCTTGCGGAATTTGGAGAGGTTGACATTGGATTGTTCCTCCTGAGAATAAATGGAAATGCATTTAAGAGGGGGAGAAGTTCAAAATTTCTAGTTTCTTAGATCAGTGGGTCTTGAATTTCTTTTTACTTAAAAATGGTTCACTCTAGTACACTTTTTTCAGCCTAGAGAAATGCTCTTGAATTTTTTTTTTAAATTAACTTCTCTCATGCTTCTGAAGTCATGGGCAGCAAGGAAGGACAGGTGACATTTGTTTCCAAGTTGTTCTAACTAAAAGTTCTCTTTTTATAACATCTAAACATCTTAGAATTACTGCTAAATATGCCAGCTTTCCAGCCTCTTATTCTTTCCCCTTACCTCCCAGAATTCTGAGAATGGAACCAGACCTCTTAAAAATACATGTATACAATTTGTATTTTACCAAGCTATTTTACCTTGACTATAAATTATTGTCATGCTAAGTCACTTCAGTCGTGTCCGACTCTGCGACCCTATGGACTGTAGCCTGCCAGGCTCCTCTGTCCATGGGATTCTCCAGACAAGAATACTAGAGTGGGTTGCCATGCCCTTCTCTAGGAGATCTTCCTGACCCAGGGATCAAACCTTCATCTCCTGTGACTCCTGCATTGCAGGTGGATTCTTTACCACTGAGCCACCAGGGAAGCCCCATAAATTATTATTGTCACTTGAGTATAAATTATTGCCACTTAATGCAGTTTAAAACTTAAACAGGAAGTTGCTTGCCAAAACAGTCTATGTGTTCCCTGATTAGATGAATATTTGAATACATAGCAGTAAATTTGAGAAGGCCAGTTCTAGTTTAGTCTCTAGTAGTCATTCTTTTTTTAAAGGCTCATTAAGAACTGTCCAAAGTAAGGCTTTCCAATTTAGAACGTTTAGAAAACTTTGAGTCACTAAAAAATAGAGCTTGAGAAAACCCCCAGATGGTCCTCTTATAAATTAAAGAGTAGGAGCCAGAGAAATGTTCTCTCTCTCTCTCAGACCTTAGATCAGGGGAAAAACAAAACCAGAGTTGGTCAGAGGAATTAATTTGTGATATTTAGGTATGTATCTATTCATACTTCTGTACCTGGGAAATACATATTTTTATTATTATTTCAGATAATTCACAGGCTGAGGAAATGAGATGAGGTGGAGTGCTGAGGATCTAGTGGTTGGAATATAACCAAAACCTTCTGAGACTTGACATTTAAAGGCTTACTTGACACCTTCACTTGTGTATATATAATGGTATCTCAAACAATGTTTCTAAAACAGAATTCCTGTTTCCTTCTTGGCCTACATGTGTTCCTTCTTTAGTTCCTCATTTTAGTAAATCTATGTCATTCACCTAGTTACTCAAATCACAAATCTGATTAATTATCCTTGTTTTCCTTTCTCTGTCTTTCCAAGCAAAACCTATTAGTATATCTTCTAGTTTTGACCTCCAAAATATATCTTGAATCTCTCTACTTCTGTTTTCTCCACAAGCCACTGGACCACTTGAAAATCCTCCTAAAATGTCTTCTTGGACCTAATAGTGTTGTCTCACTATCCATTCTCCAATAGTAGTCAGAATTCTTTTTTTTAAAATATAAATCAGGGCATGACCAACCCAGCTTAAACCCTTCTGTGGCTTCCCTAGTGTTCCACTGTATCTCGAATAAAAACCAGACTTCTTATCATGGCCTAGAAGACCCCATGACCTGCCCGCTGTGCAGGTTTTCAGCTCCATCTCTATTACTGTTCCCCTGTTCTTTCCACCTTTCAGACCAGGCTCTTTCCCACTCAACAGATTGGCATTGCTGTTCCTCCTTCCTAGAGCACTCTCCCCTATCTCGTCAAGTGGTTGGTTTCTGTTCATTCTTCACATCTTCATTGAATCATCTTTCGTTGATCCTTCCTTATTTTACCCTTATTTCTTTCACCCCTTGAACTAAATTGGCTTGGATATATCTGAGAACAGGAGGCAGCCCCATCACCCCCAAGGGGGTCTGAACTCACCGCTTCCTCAGCTTGTCTCTTGTAAGATTTCACCTTTGCTTGCAGTTTATCCACCAAATCCTGGAGCCTGAGAATGTTCTTGCGGTCCTCCTCAGTCTGAAATATTTTCAAGAGTGAGTTTCTTGAAAGCACAGATACCATCCCATTTTGTTGTTTATTTGGTTTTTGATCCCTTGTAGCCGAGGGGAAAACAGACAGGATATTTTCCTTACCTGGTAAGTGAGCTCCTTCACTCTTCTCTCGTGTTTGCGTAGACCCTTGACAGTTTCAGCATTGTGTTTCTGTTCACTCTCAACTTCTCCTTCCAGTTCACGTACCTGCAAGAAGATGAGATTTTAGAGATGTTTGCAGTGGTCCATTCACTCAGTGGATTTATTCTTCTTCAGATGAACAATAATGCTGCTTTTACTCTGCTTTATATGTAGTATCGGAGAAGGCAATGGCACCCCACTCCAGTACTCTTGCCTGGAAAATCCCATGGACGGAGGAGCCTGGTAGGCTGCAGTTCATGGGGTCGCTAAGAGTCGGACACGACTGAGCGACTTCACTGTCACTTTTCCCTTTCATGCACTGGAGAAGGAAATGGCAACCCACTCCAGTATTCTTGCCTGGAGAATCCCAGAGACGGGGGAGCCTGGTGGCCTGCCATCTATGGGGTTGCACAGAGTTGGACACGACTGAAGCGACTTAGCAGCAGCAGCATATGTAGTATACGATGCCCTAGTCTAGTCACCCCCTTTATAAGCTCTTACAAAGAATATCTCTTCTGAATCTTTGTATGCCCCACATCATCTAACAGTGTGAAGTTCTAAAAAAAAAATCATGCATTAGATTAGAATGATATGGGAATAGGCTGATCAGAAGACCCACCCTGGCCTCCAGCTTCTGGATCTGCTTCTTCCCACCCTTCAGGGCCAGCTGCTCAGCCTCGTCCAGGCGGTGCTGCAGGTCCTTCACCGTCTGCTCCAGATTCTTCTTCATCCGCTCCAGGTGGGCGCTAGTGTCCTGCTCCTTCTTCAGCTCCTCAGCCATCATGGCTGCCTGATTAACAGTAAAACAAAACCAGTTGAGAGAGCTGACAGTCCATCAAGATTCTAGCTTGACGACCTGGTGTGGCCCTCTGCTCACATCAGTGATGGCCTTCTTGGCCTTCTCTTCAGCATTGCGAGCTTCCTGGATAATGTCCTCCATCTCTCCCTGGATTTGAGTGATGTCTGTCTCTAGCTTCTTCTTGGTGTTAATCAGGCTGGTGTTCTGGTTAAAATACCAAATTTAGAAAGATTAATACATGAGAGCAAAATCGGGGTGTCCAGTGTTCTTATGAACCCACAAGCTGATCAATTAAGGTAACTAATTAGTATCCCTTCTTGTTCCATGAATTATCTGAGTTGACAATATATTTTTATAAGACAGTCAACTCTGAATGTCATAGTTCATATTAATAAAAATATTTGTTAATTCAAAAATATTACATATTTTAAACTTTAACCCCCCATATAACACTGTGAATAAATTTTTAAATAATATGAAGATTTGAGCAAGATTTTCATTTCTAGTATCTTTTGCTGTTATCCCCACCTGGGTGTGCAGGAGCTGGACGCGCTCACTGGCATCCAAGAGCTCCTGCTCTGCCATCTTCCTGCTCCTCTCCGTCTGCTCCAGGGTGGCCCTCAGCTCCTCAATCTCAGCCTGCATCAGGTTGGCTCTGCGCTCCACCATGGCCAGCTGCTCCTTAAGGTCCTCCTGGCTCCGCAGAGCATCATCCAGGTGCAGCTGGGTATCCTGTGGAATGAATGATTATTGAGACACTTTGTTCTCTGGGCTGCAGTCACCCACCTGCCCTGGGACCATCTCCTGAACCCATTTACCTTGAGGATGGCTTGGGTGTTCCTGTAGTTCTTCAGGGCCTCAGCAGCCATGCGGTTGGCGTGGTTCAACTGGATCTCCATTTCATTGAGGTCTCCTTCCATCTTCTTCTTGAGCCTGATGGCATCATTCCTGCTCCTGATCTCAGCATCCAACGTGCTCTGCATGGACTCCACAATTCTAATGTGGTTCCTCTTCATCTGGTCAATTTCCTCATCCTTTTCAGCAATTTTCCTGTCAATTTCAGACTTGACCTGGTTCAGCTCCAGCTGGATACGCAGGATTTTTCCCTCTTCGTGTTCAAGTGATGCCTTAACAACAGTGAGGGGATGACGTTAGCAGGGAATGGAAGTGTTTAGTATTCTGGAGATAGGAATTAGCTCCTACCTTTGTGCTACCATAATGCATATTTATTCCACTGTTACAGAAATTTCTGCAATGTGGAGTTGTTGGTTTTGTGTAATTCTATCTTCCCAGCTAGCTCATGTCCTTGAGTTCGGGGCCCTGACCTCATCTTTGTTTTCTCAGTGTCTAGCACATAGTTCCTGATGTCCAGTTATGTTTGTTGTATGCATGGTCAATTTTCCATCCTCAAATTTATTATTACAGAGTAAAAATTATTTTTCTTTTCTCTTGATTCACCTGTTCTTGCATGTATTCGATCTCAGTTGCTCTCAAAATGGTTTTAGAGTCTACAGTAAAATGTGTACCTCTGCCTCCTCTAAAGCAGCCTGAATTTCAGACTTCTCTTGTTCCACTTGCTTCTTTACTTTCTCCAGTTCATGGATACGTTTCCCTCCTTCTGCGATCTGCTCCGTGAGGTCAGAGATCTCCTCTGTTTGTGAAAAAAATTTAAAAATTCATTCAGTGAGGAAAATATTCTTTCAAATTCTTTGTTGAAGGAAAGGTAAGGTGTACTCACGTTGCAAGTTCTTATTTTCCCGCTTCAAGGTTTCCAGTTGGTCTAAGGACTCCTCATAGGCATTCTTGATCTTGAACAGCTCTGTGCTAAGGGAGCGAGACTCCTTCTGGGAGGCTTCAAGTTCAGCATGAGTTTCTTCATACTTCTGTTTCCATTCTGATAGGATCTGAGGGGCAAGGAATGGTCAAGAAATTTGGTGGAGAAAGTTGGATGGGGTGAAACCATTTTTTCTGGCAGCTTTCAAACAGAGTTGAGATGGTCGGGGACTGAAAAATAATTATGAATGAGAAGAGTAGAAACCACAGGAGTCCCCCTTCCTCCCCACCTACTTACGGCAGGAGTGCTGAGCATAGCCCTTGGATGGTTTGAATAGGCACACGGAAGGTGACCAGCTGTCCTCAATCACACGTGAATGTGGAGGCAGAAACTAGTGCAGAAGTTACCTTATCGAAGTTCCTTTGCTTTTTGTCCAGAGCTGCACAGGCAGCGTTTGTTCTCTCCACGTCAATCATGAGGTCCTCAACCTCATTCTGGAGCCGCTGCTTGGTCTTCTCAAGGGAGGCGCACTTGGCGTTCACAGCTTCTACGTGTTCCTCAGCATCCTGCAGACGCTGGGCCAGCTTCTTCCTAAAATGTGAAATAAAGGCTCACACAGATACTCTTCTAAGGCATCCACTAAAACGTTATCATTCCTGTCTGGCTATACATTATTCACAGGATAAATGACTAGATCTCTGCTTAAGTTTTTTCTTGAATAACCAGGTCCCTTCCTTAAACTTTCTGTAGAATAAGATTCTCCCTGTTAAGTTCAGTCTTGAACTTTTGATTGCATTTAAATCTTTATATAAGAATGTTTTCTTTCTTACTGCAGAATTTGATGTCTACTTTTTAGTCTTTAACAACAGATTTCTTTTTCCCTCTACAAGTAGCTATACTTTTACATCTCAAAAGGAGGAGCTGTGATTTAAAGCTAGATGTTTTTTTCTCTTACATACCTATCACTTTGGATCAATTTTTCCATTAGTGGCTAAGAAGGAGGAGAAGCTCAGGACAGTATAATTGACTCTTACTCTATATACACCTGTGTAGGAATAATGACATCAAAAGTTTCCTTTTTAAAAAATAATCATTCAGCTTCCTGTTGCCCATGTCCTTCTTCCTTTTACCCTCTAACTTAATTTCTTTCTGTAGATAACCTAGAATATTTGTTTTACTTGCTTAAGTTTATATCATGCATGATCTATTTCTAAGTTTTTGTTTGGGGAGCAATGGACATTTGTTTATGTGGTACTTAATATCAGGTGCACTTTGATTGTTATCTCTATTTCCATTTTAAGTAAATCTAGAACATACTTGGCCTCCTCCAGCTCCTCTGTGCGCTGGATGGCATCTGTCTCATACTTGGTCCTCCACTGGGCCACCTCGCTGTTGGCCTTGGACATTGCCCTCTGCAGCTCGGCCTTACCCTCCTGCTCCTCCTCATACTGTTCCCGCAGCAGGTCACAGTCATGACGGGCTGACTGCAGGGCATGGGCCAGGGCACTCTTGGCCTGAGAACATAGCAATTGGTGACTTAATTTTATCATCTTTAAAGTGATGTTTAGTCCCTAACTCCTGTAGGCCACCAGAAGAAAATCTGTAGAAGTAAGCAGAAAACCACCTTAAAAGCAAGACAGAAACAGCAACAGTAATAAGTAATAACCTTTATCTCCTCTTCCAGCTGTCTTTTCAGTTCTTCAATCTGTTGTGTGAATGCTTGTTTGCCCCTCGAGAGCTGAGAAACTAGTGCATCCTTTTCATCTAGCTGGCGTGCGAATTCACCTATAAGACCAAGAACCAGAAAACTCAACCTTACTTTGGAAATTAAAACTCTTAAGTTACAAACTGGAGCAGGGGAAAGGGAGCTGGGGTTGAAACACGATGCAGAGTGTGGATTACAGCAAACCACTAATTTCTACTTCAACCCTGGTTAGCACATCCATGTGAAAATGAGAAGTAGGGAAGACTTTAAGGCAGATTACACTTTTCTGAACAACATAAAAGATTTCAGGAGATATTTAAAATTGTTTGATCACAGTAGAAATTGATGAAGAAATATGTGAAAAGAAATAGAAATCAGACTAACAAAAAGCATTCCAGTGTTTTTGTTTACGGCAATGGTGTTGTACTAGTTTACCTTCCATTGAAACTTGACTGAAACAGAATTTATTCTGTGGAAAATAGGAGACTTTGAGCAGCACCCTTTGAACTGATGTTCCAAGAAAAATCCTGGAAGAATTTTTATATCAAGACAGTCAAGTGTCCTTCCACCCCCAAAATAAGTTGGTTTGTGGATAACAAATCAGTTCCTAAACTGTCATTTAAGTTTGTCTCCCATTCTTTAAGCACCATAATTTGAAAATACACTATACAGTTGAGCCTTGAACAACCAAGGGATTTCAACCCTTTGAGCAGTTAAAAATCCAGTTATAACTTTACAGTCACCTTCTCTGCCCACCCCCATGGACTCAACCAACTGTGAATCATCTAGTATTATAGTACATTTTTATTGAAAATAATTCACGGGTAAGTGGGCCTGCACTGTTCAAACCCATGTTGTTCAAGGGTCAAATGTATTATGTTAAAAAGAGGGAAAACACTTTCAGCACCATTTTTGAACTGATAACCTGGAAGCCTTAGCTCTTTAACATTTAATAAGAAGCACAACTTCCAATTTTTTTCATGCCACTGGATTACTAGGAGCAAACATGTAATGAGGAAAAGAAACTACAAGAGGCATTTTGAGAAGGCAATTTTTTCTTTTCATGAAATGTACTTACCACCTGTATAACAGTAATAAAAGCCTTACTTGAGTTTTGTTCTAGAAAGAACAATATTTGAATGAATATGAAAAAGTAAAAGTGGTTCTCCAAAAATTTGATTTACCCATTGCTTTACTGGTTCAAATGACCCATAAAGCAATTTCCATCTTGTTACCTCTCACCTGGGGAGGCAGAACTTCAGTAGAAAGTTGGACAAGTTGGTACGTATGGGGAGGAGTAAATGCAGAGACTCTCCAGTTTGGATAATCAGAACTCTTTGAACCTCACTTGCGTGGTCCTGACTAGTTCCCTACTTAACTGTGGTGTTACCAGCAATTGTCAAGACTTCAGGGAAAAGACTGGAGTAAGCATTCTTGGACAGGTCATTTCTCTGCTACCATAATCTAACATCGTTATAATGGGGATAACATTATACAGACTAGTGAGGGTAAAAAAGTAATTAATGTGTGGAAGCATTTTGAAAAGTGAAAATAAATACTGTTGTTGTTGTTCAGTTGCTCAGTCATGTCTGACTCTTTGTGACCCCATGGATTGCAGCATGCCAGGCCTCCCTGTCCCTCACAATCTCCCAAAGTTTGTCCAAGTTCATGTCCATTGCATTGGTGAATACATGTCCAAACTGGTGGTAGCTAAGGTGTTCATACTAGCAGTACCTCCCATGAGCTCAAGTAACTCAGTGCAGGGTTTATCAGCCAGTTGAGAATCCAAGGCAAACTGGTCATTCAAAGTCAGGACTGGTAGATGCCCACCTGATTCTGTCTGCAGACGCGCTCTCTGAGTCGTCAGGTCGTTGATTAGCCGCTGCTGCTCATCCTCCTTTGTCTTAAGTTCACTCAGTTGATCCTCTAGAGCACGGCACATCTTTTCAAGGTTTCCCTGCATTCAAAAAGTGGTAGATGGCATCATCTCAAGTATTTGGATCATAGAAATCTGCAGTAATCCCAGGATCCCATAGGAGCTGCTGTACTCATTTCCTTTGAGAATAAGCTATCTTTACAAACAAAACCAACTGAGGCCTTAGACTGTGATGGAAAGAGTCAAAAGGTAACAGTCTAAACCTACTGCCATGAAATTACCTTGTGACTCAAAACCTTTACTCAGTTGGCTTATCTGTGATATGAGAATAGTGATAGTCAGTGATTCAGCTCTTGAAATTTTTTTGAGAAACAAATTATGTATTTGTGCTTAAGGGGAAAACAAAGAGCCTACCCAAGGTGAAGTGTTTTTAAAATTTCAAAATATACCATTGAATTATATCTTTTGTTGGAAAGAACTTGAGTTTTCAGTATGTACTTGGAGTACAGCTAGTCTCATGTAAGAGGGAACACTCGGCCCCATCACAGTGGGGTTAACCCTTCCTGCCACTAGCCTCCTGCCAAAGTCTCATCCTGCCAGTTGCTAATGATTCCTGAAAGGCTTGCTCTCACCTGTCCCACAGAAATCTCTTTTAAGACTTAAATCATGATTGTACCTTGGCTTTGGAGACAGTCTCCATGTTGCTGGCCAGGTCGTCAATCTCCATCTTCATCTCGCTCTTCTCCTTCTCCAGCTTCTGCTTGACCCTCTGCAGGTTGTCGATCTGCTCCCCCAGCTCGGCCACACTGTCCGCGTGCTTCTTGCGAAGAGTAGCCGCTGTGGCCTCGTGCTGCAGGGTGGCCTCCTCCAGGTCCCTGCGCATCTTCTGGAACTCGGCCTCCCGCTTCTTGTTCATCTCAATCTGGGCGGAAGTGGCCCCGCCGGCTTCTTCCAGCCGCTCGCTGATCTCCTCCAGTTCCCGGGAGAGGTCTGAGCGCTGCTTCTCTGCTTTGGCGCGGGAGGCCCGCTCGGCCTCGATCTCCTCCTCCAGCTCCTCGATGCGGGCCTGGAGGTGGGGAGAAGCTCATTGTGAGCTCCTTTGAGTTGGTAATTTTGTCATGTTGCCTGAGACTAATGGAAATCATGGACTTACCTGTAACTCCTTAATCTTCTTCTGCAGCTGCATCGCAAGGGCCTGTTCATCTTCAATCTTGCTTTGCAGATTGCTCATTTCAAACTCCTTCCTGTTAGGAGAGCAGCATGTTAGCTCACACGGTATCCTCTTGCCAGTCTTCTTTTCTATGTGTAACTGAACATTTTTGTATGGCTGGTGAAGAAGTGCTAAGTGGGTGTTTTACAAGTCAGAAATGTAACATTTTCATTAAATCAAAAGTCAAAAATGTTATTTGTTTTCTGTGTGCCATGAAGTAATATTTTTGAGATCCAGACAATGAGCAGGTTACAATTGTATTCTCTCAAACTTACTTTTTGAGTTTCTCATCCAGTTGCTGCTTATCATTTTCTATATCCATTGTGGATTCTTGGGCCAGTTTTAGATCACCCTCCAGTTTCCTCTTGGCTCTCTCTAGGTCCATGCGAAGTTTCTTTTCTTGCTCCAAGGACCCCTCAAGCTGAATGTAAATAATGTTGAGTCAAAGAATTGCTTAGCTTACTTTCAAAGACAATTTCCTTGACAGTCCTAGACTTACATCATCCACTTGCTGCTCTAGCTTGGTCTTAGCTTTGGTCAGAGTGTTGACTTTGTCCTCTTCTGCCTGCAGGTCATCCAGGGTCTGCTGGTGGGCCTCTTGGAGGGCTTTCTTCTCCTTGGTCAGCTTGGCGATGTTTTCATCCAGGCCTGCCATCTCTTCTGTGAGGTTTTTCACCTAGAAAGGTTAGGAAAGAGATTATCTCTGCTGTAAAGCAGCCTAATTAGATGGCAGAGTCTCTGTATGCTGTATAGAAGTATATTTCATACCTTATTCTCTGTGGCATGTTTCTCCTTCTCAACCTTGGCCAGTGTCAGCTCAAGGTCATCTATGTCTTTCTTCAGTTCCGAACATTCATCCTCCAGTTTCCTCTTCTTGGCCGTCAGCTCAGCATTGATCTCTTCTTCATCCTCGGCTCTCTCAGTCACCTCCTTGATCTTAGCCTCCAGATGGATTTTGGTTTTAATCAGCTGGTCACATCTTTCCTCTGCATCGGCCAAGGCATCAGCTTCCTGAGAAGGGACGGTAGACACTTTTAGGTCTTTTTCTGTGGACCTTTTCAGATTTTATTAAGAATTGAAACCAAATAAGTAAATTGTACTTTAAAGCTTTAGGTTAATTTTTATTAGTTTTCCATCATTTAGGAAATATTTATTGGGTATTTAAGGCACTGGAGATTTTTTTAAAGGAATTTAAGTTACAATTCCTGGTGAAATTATAATAAAATAAACTTATTAATGAGTTTCAGGATACACTATCCCAAAATATGGTACCTTGGCACAATGAATATCTTAAGCTAAAGAAGTTTGAGAAAAGAGCAGAAACAGGAAGACTACTCTGAACTATTCCTCTTGCCCTTTTCCCTGAAACAAGTCATTAACCTTCTACGCGGAAGTTTCCCTCTCTATACTGGAAGAAAAGGCTTTCTTATTACAAGAGATGGGGAATTTAGGGCTGAGAAGGCTGTATAAACAAATCTTGTTAAACTAACTCTTATCTTTCTGTTTCTTCATCACTTACTACCCCAGTCCAGGCCCCCTTGTCTTGTCAGTTCTTCATGTATTTATCATTTCTTTGTCCCAAAGGTATAAAAGCTTCATGCTCTGGGGACTTCTTTGGGTCTTCATTCTCTTGTGAAGGCTTACATATATACATAAAAATTAAATAAAGTTTATATGTTTTTCTCCTATCAATCTATCTTTGTCAGTTTAATTTTCAGACCTAGCCAAGGAATCCTAAGAGGGTCAATGAAATTTTTTTACTCCCTTACATGATAACCCGTGTTTGCGGCCAGATTCTTTACCATCTGAGCCACCAGGGAAGCCCAAACCTGATTCCCATAATTTCAGTTAGCTGTCTTTATTTAGAATTGTTTTCCAGAAAGGTTTAGTAAATGAAAAAAAAGAAATGGTTGGAGCATGTTATACTGAGAGGAGTTAATTCCCATGTAGTTATCCCTTGATTTTTGAAGGTTTGATAAATCTGTCCTCAATTTGGAAAACCCTGGACTCCATAAGCCACAAGGGAAGTGCCAACCCAAGTATTTATAATTCACTTTTCTTTTTTTCAAGTTATGTGTCTAAAACCTGTGCACTCCCTAGAAGCAGTGTAGATTCCCTTCTGAATTCAGAGAACTAGAGAGTAACTTTTAATATTTCTGTTGTTGATTTCATTGGTGGCAGCTGAAATTTTCTTGTCATTTGGGCCACAGAAATGAGATAGACAGTAGTGTTCATCAAATATCTCTTCCCAAGCCTCTGGAGATTTCTTAGGACATCAGAACAAGAGCATCAACTCATGTTTTGCCTAATTGACACTATTTATAGAAAGTACTGCCATTATCTTGGCAATGATCTTATTTTTTCAGGTACTGGAGGGTTCCTAAAGAGATAGCTGAGAGGGAAGTTTCCAGGGGGCCATAGATTTAAAAATTCACAATATTGGTTTCCAGTTGGTACATTTTCATCATAAAGTCTCCACCCTCTTCACTGTCTATATTGTTCTTTCTTCACTGTTCTTATTTGCATTTTTCAGTGGGGAGAATCTTAGAGAGCAAAGATCACTTTATTTCCTGCCCATATTCTGCTAGGAAAAACACCAGGGGCAAAGGAAAATCACTTTTATTATTCTCTTCTCAACAGCACAGAATCCTCCAACAGGGCTATTCATAATACTGCATATGAAATTTTATGGAACACTTTGAGGATGGGAATTAGGAAAGACTGGTGATCAGTCCCTCAATAAGGTGCCATCTATCTAGACTCTCCCCTAGCAGCTGCTGAATTGGAATTTTAGCATCAGATAGTAAACAATGGCTTCTGATACTCACAGACTGAACCTGGAGCTGCAGGTCATTTTTCTCTTGTGTCAGAGTCACCATTTTCTCTTCAAGTTCTTTCCTTTTTGCCTCTGACTTAGCTAGCTCTTCTTTGGTCTTCTCAAATTCTTCCTTCATGTTGGCCATCTCCTTTTCTGTCTCTGCACTCTTGAGGAGGGGCTTGATCTTGAAATACAGCTTCATCCAGGGCCAGTGCTTGACGTTCATGAAAGCACGGATATTGTACTGGATGCAGAAGATGGACTCTCTGTGATAGGAGCAGAAATGCTCAAAGTCAGGTATAACAGGAAACAGAATTACAGGGCATAGGCTTGATAGGGTTAGTAAAGTTTCTCATATAGTACCTCCTCTCTACCATCCTCTGGTACTCCACTCTTGCCAAGAACCCTCTGCACCTGGCCTGGGTTCGGGTGATCAGCTGGGCCAGCTTTTCATCTCGCATCTCCTCCAGGAGCCCCAGAAGACCAGCTTTGAAAAAGACCTGTGCATGGCCAGAGTTGCAGATCAGAAACTTTACACAGACTCAAAGGGACAGACATAGTACCAGGTGGGCCTTAGAGACTATTACCTTGGTGTGACCAAATTTATACTGGGTGTGATCAACGTCAATGGATGCAAGGAGCTTCTCAGAAGCCTTCTTACTGTCAATGAATTGTCCTTCAGGGATCGCACTTGCATTTAATACCTTGTATCTGTTTGAGCCAAACAAATAAGTGATATAGCTGTTGTCACCAACAAGAACTCTTTCTGCCTTACTACAGAAATAGTCGAACTATTGGGTAGTCTAACACACATAAGCAAGTAATCATATCTACCTCTTTATCTATTCTTTGTATATTCAAAGGGTGTCAAACTTTTGGTATATCAATATGGAATTTGTTAAGTTTGTTGCTTTTTCCAGTTTTAATAGAAGCTATAAAGGATAGGCTTATTTCATTGAAAAATTCAATAACAAGAACCTTGTAAAATAATTCACAGTGAGAAAGTCTGACCTCTGTTTGAAGTCTGCATACAGGATTCTGCTGGGGAAGCCCTTCCTGCAGATACGGATGCCCTCCAGCACGCCGTTACACCTTAGCTGGTGCAGGACCAGTTCGTGCTCCATGGCCCTAAAAAAAAAAAGATACGTTTTCCATAGAATAGTCTCCTGAGAAGTTACGCTGAAGCTTGTCTGGGTATCAGAAGTGCCTTACCAGGAGTTTTAGTTTCATTGGGGATGATGCAGCGTACAAAGTGGGGGTGAGTGCTCCTCAGGTTGGTCATCAGCTTATTCAGATTCTCCTGTGGACCCATATGCATATCTGGTTAAAAATGCACCATTTTTATACTTTCATATTTATAGACATAATTGTCACCATCCATGACATTGGTTTAATTCCAGTGAATAGTATTTAGATTGAATTTGCCAAGGGTTGCCTCTGAAAATAGCTCTATTTTCTCTATCTTTGTGCATTATAAACTTGCTGTTGAAGTGGTTGTTCATTCCTGTTGAATTTCCTAGTATATGTTGTAAATTTATGGCATTTTAACATGTGGAAATACTCCACCCATTATGTTTTACCTAGATATGGAGTCTGATTTACAAATTCAGAGTCTTCCTCCAACTCTCCCCTTTCTTTCTTTTCCCAACTTTTCAGTTGTATCTACTTCTCTAGCACAAGTTTATTCTTTATAATTACATAGCTGTGCCCTCCGTCTGGTTTCATAGAAAGTGGTCTTAACAATGTCTGCTTCTGGGAATTGGCAGAAAACGGACAGCCATATTACCAAGTGTGAGAGGTCATTCACCCTATGGAAATCCTGAGTTTTCAGAATAACTGGAACTTCAGTTATTATAGATAGAATTCTGACAAGATAAATAAATTTTCCTTAAGAGGTGTTTCTTAGCACACCTTTTCTGATTTCTTATTTTCTTCTTTTAGAACAGCCTCCAAATCCTACCACTATTTTTCTATCCTCACCTTTCAAAATCCACGCATTTTAGTTCTGTGCCAAGATACACCTAAGTCTCTACCTCAGTTAGATGCCCCCAGGAACTCAAGAAAAATCTCCTGATTTGCTTTTCCAAGAAGAACCTTATAAGTGTCAAATGACTATATTGCCCAGCCCCAATATTGAATTTTACCATCTTATACTGACTCCGACCTTCTGGCAGCTGTGTTTCCTATCTGCTGACTATCTCTTCCAAGTTACCCCAGACCTTCCTGAGAGACTCAGTGCTACTACCTCTGCTGCCCTGTTTCCTTGAGTCACATTCAGTTCTAGAATCCTTGCAAGACTACTTCCCCTTCCCCACACAGTAAATTAACCTTTAATTTCCTGAGTCTAATTAGAGAGAGAAAATGGAGTCCGTACCCTGAAAAGAGCAGACACGGTCTGGAAAGAAGAACCCTTCTTCTTGCCACCTTTCTTTGCACCGCCCTCTGAGGGGAAGAGAAACAACAGGCGCTCATAGTACAGGCTTTCTTTGTCTCAGTTTTATGCCTTAAATAAAGATGAATTCTGTTGGTAGTTACCTGCTTCAGATGTTGCGCTAGAGAAGAGTAAAGCCAGAGTCTTCACTGAAGACTTCTGGTACAGCCCGACCACCGTCTCATTCAGGGGGTCCTTGTTCTTGTCCAGCCAGCCGGTAATGTTGTAGTCCACGGTGCCCGCATAGTGAATGAGGGAGAAGTGGGCCTCAGCCTTGCCCTTGGCAGGTTTGGGTTTCTGGAAGTTGTTGGACTTTCCAAGATGCTGTTCATAAAGCTTGTTCTTGAAGGAGGTGTCTGTGGCCTTGGGGAACATGCACTCCTCTTCCAGGATGGAGAAGATGCCCATAGGCTGAGAGAATGAAAAGAAACATGCCACTTGAATTGTCTGCCTGCAGAAATAATGGGTAGCATTCTGATCCGACTTGAGTAAATACATCATATCATTCTTTACAGTGAGTGAAAACTCATTTCTTTGAAATGAGAAGTATTAAATTAACAGAAGTTGTTAAATGGCAAGTATTAATTGGGTGCCTATCAACACCCAGGTGTGTGCCGGGCTCTGGGATATGATGGGGAGTAAGATGAACAAGGAAGGACCTCCGGTGGAGTTTGTGTCTTTGCCCCAAAGCCTTGGAGCAGTGTTTCTCCACGTGTGACTTGAAAATGGGTTGTGTCAGAAACACCTGGTAAAAATGCAGATTCTGAGGCTCTACCCCACCCTTACCCAAAAATATTTCTAGGAGTGAGCTTAGGGGAATGTGCAGGTTTACTCAGTACTTGTGGGGTCTTTGGCACAACTGAGAGCCCCTTCTTTAAAGTACTAGGAACTCCACCTTCAAATGCCAGCAGTAATGACTCCAAAACTGACAAAGAAATAAGTGAATCATGTTCTCCTCAGAGGTCTTTAATAAGGAAAGATGGTTTAAGAATCAGACTTGTCATCAGACTATGAGGAAGCGTAGAGTTCTGGACTCTAGGGATGACTCAGCCTCCTTTCATCAGATCATCCTCAGAGTTGGCCAAAGGACCTTCCCTGATCTTTGTTACCAATGGAAACCTTTTATCAGAGTGTGCAGTGAGATTTGTGATTTTCTTTTAAATACGGATCAGCAGTGTGACCTGTGATCTGAGAAAGGAAAGCGAACCTTCTCGATGAGCTCAATGCAGGCGGCCAGGTCCATCCCGAAGTCGATGAACTCCCACTCGATGCCTTCCTTCTTGTACTCCTCCTGCTCCAGCACGAACATGTGGTGGTTGAAAAACTGTTGCAGTTTCTCATTGGTGAAGTTGATGCACAGCTGCTCCAGGCTGTTGAACTAAATAAGTAGAAAATACAAATGAACATTCTTCTTGTGATAACAGCTTCTCTTTGAAAGGACTCTTGTTACATAGTTAGCCTAACTGCTCCCTGCGTGAAAACACAACGTGACTCAGAGTGATGTCCCCATACACAGAAGCCAAAGAGTTTCTAAGACACGGGTGAACCTTGCAAATACTAGGCTGAGTAAAGGAAGCCAGGTTCAAAGCTCTATGTAGTGTATTATGCCACTTACATGAAATGTCCAGATTAAGCATATCCTTACAGACAGGAAATAGATTTCTATGGGGTGAAGTAAGAGAGAAATGGGAAAGAGGTTGCAGGTTTGCACTGTCCTTAGTGCTCTTATTTGAAAACTTGTGAATTACTCTTCATATTGTTGCTTGGTACCAGATTATTCCACTCTTCCCATGTTGGGTTGAGGATTTCTGGAAATGCTTTTGTTTCTAAACCCAGAAAATCTAATCCAGTTTCTATGAATGCACTCATAGAGAAAGGTGTGGAAATGGGACCTTTGGATTAGACACACATGAGACACTGCTCTTGGGGAGAAGACTTGGGTAAACTTTATGGGAGGTATTCTGTCTTAGGCAGATGAATTTCAGTTTCTTTACAATGCCATTTCCATCCCCTCTACTGGCCATGGAGGGCAGGTGGGAATTCCTGAATTGTGCTTTGAATTTGTCATTATCTTCCCCATGGCCATCTTTTCTGCCATTGTCACCCTCATCACCTTCTTTATCGTTTACTAAGTGCTAAACTATGTGCTTGGAGAAGGAACTGGCAACCCACTCCAGTGTTCTTGCCTGGAGAATCCCAGGGACGGGGAGCCTGGTGGGCTACTGTCTATGGGGTCGCACAGAGTCGGACACGACTGAAGCGACTTAGCAGCAAACTATGTGCTAGGGGACGGTGCTTAGGTCTTTAAATCCAGAAATGTTACAATGGCAAAAGATTTACAGAAGTAAGTATGTTATCTGGAGCTTTCTATACAGGTCCTAGTTGAATTTACCTTGTTTGGGGTCAATACCACTTTCATTATCTAAGTTCACAGAGGTGCAGTTTGAGCCCAGCTCTGTCTCATCCCAAAGCTGATGTCCTTTCACGGACTTTTGATCTCCCTTCATGTGTCAGTTCAGTTTGTAGTGTAGCTATTTTCATGGATCTTTTTAAACATTTACTGTGGCAGCAAGATTTATAAGTTTTCCTCCTGCAAAGTTTCTGCTTACTCACATCAAAGATCTCAAAGCCAGCAATGTCCAAGACCCCGATGAAGTACTGCCTGGGCTGCTTGGTGTCCAGCTGCTGGTTGATGCGGGCGACCATCCACAGGAACATCTTATCATAGACGGCTTTGGCAAGAGCACCCACTGCATTATATACCTTCATGGACAAAGTTATGATCATTGTCATTAATAAAAGCATGATGTGAAGGCCTGGGAAGCATGTGATTCACAGAGGTTGTGCACTTACCTGCTCTACAGTCTGGCCTTTGGTGACAAACTCATTGCCGACCTTGACCCTGGGGTAGCAGAGGGCTTTGAGCAGGTCAGCAGAGTTCAGACCCTGGAGGTAGGCAGCCTTGTCAGCAACTGCAGAGACACAATTCAGACATCCAGCATAACCTACTGTGGCCCCACAACATCTAGGGGCAGAGTAAGGAGGGAATCACTGCTATGTGGAGTTTGATTTGTGTGTCCATCAGATGCTCAAGTGTAAAGGAGACATGAGTTTGGATTTGCCTATATTCTCTCATTCAACCCAGTTGGGGGTTCATTTGGTACCTTCAGTGCCATCTGGTTCTGCTTGCTCCTCTCGCTGCTTTTGCTTGAATTTCAGGTTCCCATAATGCATTACTGCCCCCGTGAGCTTGTAGATGGACACTCTTTCATCAGAAGTGAAGCCCAGAATCTCAATGGCGCTCTGCCAGGAGAGATGAGTGGACAGAAGGCACTAACTTATTTAGGAGACTTTATACTGTGTCCTGATCCGCACCTACAGCACTGTCATTCCCATATGTAACAACTCGTTTTAAAAACTGCATGTGAAACTTACATCTGTGGCCATCAGCTCTTCCTGGTCATCGATGCTAGGGACTGAGATCTCCCCTTGACTCACGAAGGCATAGTCATATGGGTTGGTGGTGATTAGGAGCATTTCTGGATACATAAAATTCAGGGTGTATGTTTTACATTAGAAGATGCTAATTAGAAGGTATTTCTAACTTAATACATTTAAACTCTTTTGTACCAATTAGCTCTGGCTTCTTGTTAGACATGATCTGATAAAAAATATGGTAGCTTCTTTCTGCCTTCAGCTGGAAAGTGACTCTAGACTTCTCCAGAAGATCTGCAATGGCAAGTGGACATAGGATTAGACGGAAAACTGATAAAGTTCTTGGAGTGATTTTGGATCTTGGAGTCATGAACTAAAAATTTCACTGGCCCCTTGTGATTTCAGCTGAATGGTCCCATGAGGTACCACGTAATTTTGTCTCTACCACTGTGGTTACTCTTACCACCTCTTGAAGGAAACTCATGTTCTCTGGCTCAAGACATATTCACTTCTCATGCAGAAGATCCTTGACATTTTGGGTATAATTATTCTTGATAACCTGTTCCTCCTCAGGGTCTCTGCTCACTTTATAACAGAGGGGTTATTACTAAGAGCAATGTTTATCAAGCTCACACTAAGGAATAAATCTCATACACTAAACCCAACTAATGCACCCCTAGTCTTAGTCTTTAGAAAAATTTGAAATGTCTTGTGAGGCTGGAATTCTTCTGACAAGCCCAGTAACTCCTGGAAGTTTCTGCAGCCCCTGACTAAAGTGGGTGAAGCACACCATTGGCTCTAGTTAGACTGGCATTTCCCAGGGGTGTGTTTGGCATTGAGTGGTGCTGCACAGGCTCCAGGCCCAGCAGAAGCTGTAAGATGACCCTCCAGTCCATCACTGTCACTCTGGATTCTGTTTAGGAGGTCCTGTTACTCACATGTTTCAATATCAGCAGAAGCCAGTTTCCCTGTGGTCCCAAAGTGGATCCTGATGAATTTACCCTTTCAAGTGAAAGAAAATGATGTTATATATAAAACTGGAAGCACACAGTAAAAGAGATTGAAATAATAACACAGACAGCCTTCTCTGGCATGTAAAAGAACACCCTTCTATGACCAGAGACTTACGAAGCGAGAGGAGTTGTCATTCCTCACGGTCTTGGCGTTGCCAAAGGCTTCCAGCAGGGGGTTGGCACTGATGATTTGATCCTCCAGAGTCCCCTGCCAAGGGAAGAGCAGTGCTCACATCTGGGGCTCGGGAGTTTCTCACCTGACAGCCCACATGCTGACCTGCAACCAGACCCACCTGCATTTTGCCTGAAGTTGGTTCCTCCTTCTTCTTCTCCCCAGTGACTGCAATTGTTGCAAAGTATTGGATGACACGTTTCGTGTTCACAGTCTTTCCTGCCCCGGATTCTCCGCTGTCAAACATTTATCAAATATATGTGAGAATTTAAGCTCTGTGACAAATAAAACTGCTTCCTTCATATCCTTAACTATCCAATGTGCCTGTCTTTATATGTCTTTGTCAGAGCCCCTAGGTTTTTCTCTTCAGGCCATGTTAGCTCATATAATTTCTGTTGCTTTGCATTGATGAAAAGCTGAGACATTCAATCATTAATCATGCAGCACTTGTTTCTTGAGTGCTTAAAATGTGTCAGACTCTCTTCTATGTGCTGAGGCCGGGGCTTGAGGAGTCCAAGAAGCAGCTACTCAACCATTATGTTGTAAATGAAATGATTAGTAAAAACTCTCTGAAGCAATGCCTGTGTTCTTTTGCTTCCTTAGACTAAAGATGCTCCCAAGTTAGGTCTCTGAAGGAACAGACATTCCTCCAGTAAGACTTGAAAATGAACCACTGGTAATATTCACAAAGTGTCCAACCTTTAGAAGGTGTATATGCTTGCTGTCCAGTACTGGGTTCTGGCCGTGTGTGGACATAGTGTTTTACATCTAATCCCTGGAAAGCTCTGGGACTCTTAAGGTTGGACTAGCAAATGATGTAATTTGGGACATTGCTATTTTACATTCGGATACAATCCTAACCCTATAATAAATAATAACGATATTTAGTTCCTGGCTGATTTGCCATTGCTTAGTATGGGGGCATGAACTAATTTATTCCTTTGATGAGTCATTTTCCCAGTAAAATAAAATTGGAGTGTCAGAATAATAATACATACGTGATCAGGATAGACTGATTCTCCCGATCTAGAAGAAAAACAGTGGACAATCAGCTTATCTACCAGTTACTTATGCAGAACTTCCTACAGGGAAATATTGAGGGCATTGAGTGTAAGTATCATATTCAGTAGAATTTTTCAGTATATTATTATAAAGTTACATGTGATATACCTCTCAAGTTGTTGTTATATCTCTCAAATTGGGGAAGAGAAACCTTAAAATGTTATTACATTTTAAACTCCTTGAACCCCACAGAAAGTGTGTCCTTCTGGTTTAAAGGAAAGAGCAATTCTTTCCAGAGGCACAGTTGTTAATTGTCATCTCTAGGCTCTGATGGCCTGCTCTTCGTGGACAAATGCATATAACTGAGAAATGCACAGTACAGTAAGGGCTTGGACTGTATCTCATAGTTCCAAATAGTGTTAATTAGGCCAAGATTGAGATTTAATTTCTAAATGGATCAATTTCACATGGATACACACACACACACACACACACACACACACACATCTGTCTGTCTCAAGATCCCAGACTGCAACCTTAACTCTGATCAGGCTTCCCAGAGTATGCCATTGGGTCAAAGATCAGAGAGGATGCCTTAATCAGAATAAAGTCCTTTGGAGAGGGGCCAATAACAGTTTCCGTTCGAATGCTATAGTCCCTCAATACCATTTCATTCAAAGAGAGGCTGCTATCTCTGAAATGAGTTCTGATAGCTTTAAAGACATAACAACACTTCTTAAACTATCTAATTCAAAATCAACAAGAAACTTGGGTACTAAAATGATTGAACATACATTTTTCATTTCTGTTCAGACAATACTATTCAGCTCTTACTTAACCTTTTTTGTTACTTGAATATATAAAATGAGTCATGTATTTCTCCTGTAAACAAATTAAACTTAACTGGGTTGGAGCAGCAGCGTGGTCTGGTAAAGTGGAGGTGGAATCAGGAGAACTGAGTTTTTTTCCCCCACTTGACAGTGTGTCCATGTCTGTTCTTTCCTCACTCTTGGTGTCTAACTGGGGGGCTTGGATTTTGATTTGGTTATTTCTAAGGGTCTTTTTATGTTTTAGCTTCATCATTTTATGATTATAGATGGTGAAATAATTTGTATGGAAAACAGTCAAGGCTCGTACCAGTCAGCATGAACTGATAGGCGTTGTCAGAGATGGAGAAGATGTGGGGCGGGGCCTCCTGGCGCTTCTTGCCCCTGTAGGCCGTCACCACCTCTGCATTGTACACTGGCAGCCACTTGTAGGGGTTGACGGTGACACAGAAGAGGCCTGAGTAAGTCTGCACCATAAAAAAAGGAATGTAATTGTTTCATGAGGACATTAGTATTGTTTTTCACAATGTTAACCGCCTGCATGAACAGGGGCCCTGAGAACAAACTCACGTAGATCATCCAGGCTGCATAACGCTCCTTGAGGTTGTACAGCACGCCGGGCTCGTGCAGGTGGGTCATCATGGCCATGTCCTCGATCTTGTCAAACTTGGGAGGGTTCATGGGGAAGACTTGGTCTTCTTTCACGGTTACTGTCTGTCAAGTCAAACAAGAGAAGCCAGGTCAATAAATAAGTGTCAGCTCTCCTAACTGGCAGTGGGGCCCTGTCTCATCCCCTCCAGATGTTCTACTCACCGCTCCAGCTTCAGTCTTGGCTGTCACCTTCCCCCCTTCCCTGCTCTGCACAGTTGCTTTCACGAAGGACTCCTTAGGGTCTGCCACGAAGACTGAGGTCTTGGCATCAAAAGGCTTATTCTGGGCCTCAATGCGCTCCTTTTCAGATTTTCGGAGGTAAGGAGCAGCCTCCCCAAAAATAGCCATTTCCTGGTCTGAACTCATGGCTGCAGTTTATTGATGGCAACCCAATCAAAGACCCTGCCTGGCAGAGGAAGAAAACATATTACAGAAATTCAGAAACTGGACCATTAGATTCATTGTTTTTAAAAAAACACCCAATCTTATTCCTTGACAAGTTGAGCACTAGCATCTTGTTGGGTATGACTACCTCCCTGGCTTGGCTGGAGGTGAAATGTCAGTCTCTGTGTTCTGTACCATTGCTGACAGATACTCATTTGTCAAGAGACTGTTGGTTCTGACTCATCTTCTACACGATATTGTATCTCCTTTCTCTGTTTCTTTTGCATAAAAGAAAGCCGCCTATCATCAGCTTATACAATGCTAAGATGACAGCAGGATTTCTTGAGCTCTTTCACCTGTAGTTCTTGTCTTCCAATCAGATTACAGGGACCTTGCAGACTGAGAGTATGTTCTTTCTACAGCATCCTTCACACCTCTTAGAATACATGCTGGGTGTGGGTAAGGACCAGATTTGGTTTTATAAATTAAAATATCAATACAACTATGTTGCTAAAGTTATAGGAACTATTTAGTGCATGGTGAAAACCTTTTCATTATAGATTTGGAATTTACAAGGACCACCTAATAATAAAGGAAAGGATAAATGTGAGGAGCTTTGTTTTGCATTGTTCAGTTAAAAATATCCTTTTTTTACATCCACTACTTTTGTTCCTGTGCCGTAATTTTGAGAAACTCAACTTCTTCACCTGTCTTTAGTATTTCTCAAAGACATTAGTTATTACTTAAGTTTTCTTACTTTATTACTAGTATTCTCATAAAAATTTCAGGAAACTTTTTCTTTTCAAAATCTGCCTCTTGTCACTTTAAAATTCATTAATCCTGTCAATAAGGATCATATATAACCTATTTTATAATTTTTAAAAAGATATTTTATTGAGAAAAACTCAAAGCACTTGAGTAGTCTTCTCAATATTTTTCTATTCAAACTACAGTGGTTTGGATAGTACAATTAAAATCCTTTGTCTAGACTTTCCTGGCAGTGCAGTGGTTGGGACTTCACCTTCCACTGCAGGGGATGCATTTTCGATCCCTCTTCGGGCAACTAAGATGCCAAATGCCTCTTGCCAAAAACCCAAACCATGAAACTGAAGCAATATTGTAACAAATTCAGTAAGACTTTAAAAATGGTCCACAGCAAAAAATATTTTTAAAAAATCCTTTGTCCCACTAAAAATGCTCACAATCATTTTTCGTATCATATATTTTTTTAAATGTTCGTTTTACAGAGTGTGAAACAGCATGCAGATTTCAACTACTTTTCCAAGTCAAAGATTCAGTTCATTTTATTAATCCAGGAACACAGCATCTCAAGGGTTTTTATATTATGTACAGTGGTAAGAGCTGTAGTATAGGACATTTACATTTTCTCTGTAAATGAGCAATAATTGTGTGAAATGCTGTGTTGTATATTGTAATTGAATTATTTAAAAGATAATCTGCAATGCTGGAAATAGAAAAAAAAATCTAAAAACTCCTGAAGCATTTTATTTATTGCAAAAGATACTGATTAATGAGAACCAGTTTCTAAAGTCTCCCTCTGAGTTTTTCAGGGAAGCATGAACAACCATGAAATTGAAATGCTTTTGTTTTGTAGCCCTTCCCCTCAACCACTCTCCAAATCACTGCAGAAGGTTTCCTGCACCTTGCAAGGAATGAGAAAAAGAAGCCAGTGCCTTACCTTGGAGATGCAACCTTGAAGTGGGTCAGAACTGTAAGAAAAAGAGCAAATGTCCTCTGATTAAATGCGAACAGTTCCCAATAGTAGCAAGAATGATTCTGAATTGAGAAGCAGGAAATGACTGGGAACACTAAAACATCTAATTAAAATTGCTACAGAGTAAGTTGGTGCTTCGCTGGAAGGGCTCCCAGGGGCAGCAGGAGCCAGGATGTGTGGCATGCATGCAGGCAGCCAGGCATCCCTGCTGGCCCTTCAGACAGAGCCCTGTCCTCACACACACTTACCTTGAAGCTTTATGAGGAAAGACGAGTCATACTCATTCCCAGGGTACTTTTATAGGGTCAAATATGGAAAACACGTCACCTCCTCCTCTTCCTTAAATCATATTTGGCAAAACGTGTTTTTGGCAATGAAGGTCTCCAAGCATAATTCCCTTCATATTAAAGATGTTTGGATATAATTAGAAATATTTCCTCTCACATTGGGTTAAGTGTATAAATCAATCTCCTATAAATAAGTTGAGTTGTTGGCAACCTGAAAGTGACTGCTTTTGGAATAATGTAAGGTGTTGTTTCAGAGACAGCTATGAGCTGGATTCCCTGGACTTTGTTGCCTGCTGCTCTTGTATTTCACTGAATTGCCTGTGTGAGTCTTTAAAACTGCCTGCACAATTAGAGATATTATACTAGGGAGGAAAGTTTCTGCTCTTTACCAGAGCATCAGAAAAAGATAGTTTCTCCCAAGAAGCCATGTTTTTTTTTTTCTCCCAATTTATTGTACTTTTTCCCAGGATGCTTGGAAATTTAATTTTAAAACTTTCTTCATAAAGAGCAGCCAAAGATAGACAGCTTCTTTTGTTTCCTTTGGTTAGTCACTTCTGATTCATTGTCAAATCATCTTTGCCAAGCCGGCAAAATCGTTTTCCTTCACTTTTATTTTTTAAATGCAAGTTGCTTGTGACATCTGTTTTCCTCTATGAAACTCACCATAGAAAACACTAGAAAACAGGGCTTTTCTCTGTCTAAATATGTAACGTCTGTGACTTCTCTATCAGTTATCCATGGTATATATTTCACATTTTGCTTACAAACAATACTGGTACATTATTTTCTATTTTGATTTTTAATTTTTAAAAATTTGGCTTATTGTCTCTGTGATCTTGCATCTCTTTATGTCAGCATTGTTTATCTGGGACTGAGACAAAATTTGCTTAATATACCCTTTTTGGCAACCCTTCCTGTATTATTGTACTGATATTTCAGTTGTTTCAGTGCAAAGAGGCTGCTTTATGAAAGCAGATATCTGGAGATACTGTTTGTAACAGTCACATGATTTTATTGCTGTAATGGACTATCTAACCCCTATTCCTTACTTCACTAATAATGTAACTGAGATTCCAAGAACAGAAGAGAATTCACAAATGACACAGCAGTGTAGACACTGGGCACCTGATTCGCAGTCCAGTGTGCTTGCTGGTAACTGAGTAGGTTAAAGCCTTCAGGAAGGGTCTTTGGAGACATGAGTCTGAGAGGGGCTTCCCTAGCCTACCTTTCACCTGCTTTGTAACCACAGGTGCATCATTTTGCTTTTTTATACACTTTATCAGGAAAATGTTGAGTGTTTTCAGGAAGAGAGAACATTTTAATAATGTTCTCGATAGAGTTCTGTAGGAATTTTAAGACAGCCTTTGGACTACTCTGGATAGAGTTTCCAATAAGGAGAAAATAGACGTTGGTTTTGGTCATTACTGCCAAGTTCTGAGGCATGCAAGTATTTACAGGTGGTGTGGGAACACAGTGAAAGGGGCCAGGGCAGCGAGAAGTGATTCCATACCCTTCCTGAGCCAGTGTGACAGTGTGAATCCAACTTACTTGTGGAACTACTTCTGCATATATGATTAAGTCAATTCTCTCGCAGGGCCATTTAGACCGATGTGCTTTCTATTCAGATGGGAAATCATCATTTAGTCTTTCCTTTATGCTGTCCAAGAAGGTTATATTTTTGGCCATGCATCGCAATTAAATCCAGCTTTAAAAAAATCTCGATTCTCTTGGGAAACTTCTCTAAATAATTCAGGTTGCTACTACATCTAGCTTTTGCACCAAATTCTTATCATTCTGTGGGTTTAATATACATTTGAATAATTTATTTGGGATCGTATTTTATTGATACTTGTAATCATTTATTTTGACTCTTTACATAATTATAGGGGGCCATAAAGTCTGGAAACATAGGCTAATAAACAGCCTATTGATATCACATAATATATAGAATAATATTTTGTCTCCACACTTAATGGCTTTCATAGACAGAAAAGTCACATCTCACTGTTTCATGTGGTTACCTATTACCCAGCACATATACTATGAATATATTGTGTATTGGTATTAATGATGAAAATCTTTCTGTGCTAATAATACCCATACTTGGAATTCATATTAGCTATTAAGCAAGGAGAATTCATGATATACTTCAGGAGGCACCCCTGTGTGAGAATATAGCTAGGGCCATTCCTTGCATAGACCTGGAAAATAGACTCATGTTAGGGGAAGTAGGAGCTTTCTGAGATCCTACTAGACCCCAGTATCAGGGAAAGATTGGGAAGAAATTTCCATATTCCTGTTCATCAGAACAGGCTTCCCTGATCAGTGACAACCTTATGGTCTTAAAGTATGACTCTTCCCCCTAAGTTGCTTCAGTCATGTCTGACTCTTTGCAGCCCCATGGACTGTAGCCCGCCAGGCTCCTCTGTCCATGGGATTCTCCAGGCATGAATACTGGAGTGGGTTGCCATTTCCTTCTCCAGGGGATCTTCCCAACCCGCATCTCCTGCATTGCAGGCAGATTCTTTACTGCTGAACCACCAGGGACATAAAAGTCATACTTTCATGACTATAGACCTAAAATAAAAGCAAGTACATAATTACTTCTTAGTGGCAGATCAAATGGGATTGTTTATAGCCTATGATTATTTCAGTTTTGACTTTGCTTCAGGAGAGAAAGAAAGGAAAAGACCAGTCTAAGGGTATTGCTTATACAGTGCCCTATGATCTTTATTTCCTTTGCAATAGGGTAGGATAGATGATAATCATAGAGAGAAATGACCAAAGAATTCACATTTTGTGCCTCTCAGTCATTCCACAGCATCAGGACATGATCACTCTTCACTGATGATTTTTGTGTGAACCTCCCGGCTCTTCACCCGCAGCTTGTTGACCTGGGACTCGGCAATGTCAGCCCTTTCCTCGGCTTCCTCCAGTTCATGCTGGAGCTTGCGGAATTTAGATAGATTTGTATTGGATTGTTCCTCCTGAGAATAAAAATGGAATTGTAAGGAACGCATACTGAGCATCTTCATAGACTCTGTAGGCCTAAGGAAAGAAAGGACTTGGCATCTACGAAGAAGTTAGAATACTCAACACGAGACATTATTATTCTACCACCTCCTGGATTTTGCTTATCATTGAAGTTAACTTTAAGATTTATCTGGGGCTTTATGTTTCATAAAGAACTGAAGCTCTACTTTTGCAACCAAAACAGGGTAACAAATATGTACCACAAGTAACCAAAACATGGTAACAAATATGTAACACAAGTAAAGCAAGAAATAATATAAGAGCAGAAAAGGAGGTAAGGATAAAATCATGCTTGTTAATGCTTGCTGGAATATGATGACTGTTTGCTTGAGTTAGATATCCTCCATCACTAAGGATGCGCTTCTTTGTAGCTTCTTTAAGTAGAAATAAATGTTGAACTTTATCGTATATTATTTTGGCACATTTCAAAACAATCACTTCTTCCCTCCTACTTCATATGTAATGATTCTGTTGACAGATTCCTTAACATTAAGTAATCCTTACTTTGTAGGAATTAAATCTATTTAATCACGGATGGACAATTTCCTTAATAAAGTACGGGTTTCAGTGACTTAGTGATTTATCTTCACTACAACTATACTCATGAATAAAACTGCCTTTAGTGACTTTCCCCACCCCTGTTCTCTTTTGGACAGGTTTTGGTATGAGGGTTATGAGAGCCTCTTAAAATGATTTGGAAAGCTTTTCATCTTTTCCCATGCTCTAAAGTGGCTTACATAGCTCAGGGATTATCTGTTCCTTCAAATTTTGAAAGACCTATCTGGACTGAGTTCATTTTCAGAAGTAATTCTGAAATAACTTATTCAGCCAATTTAATAATTTATATTCTCTTATTTAAGATTTCAACCACCTTGATAGATACATATTTTACAGTTAAAAAATAATCTTCCTGATAATGGTTTGTCACCTTTCTCATTTGTAATGTTGTGAGTTTTTACTTTCACTCACTTTTTCTTTGATTATATATTTATTTTTTGTTAATTCCCAAGATATTACTGAGATTAGCAGTTAAAAATAGGATATACTAATTCATTCATTTCTATACTACCTTTAACGGTACCTCTTTCATTATTTTACTATTATTTTTAACTTCTTTATTGGACTGTCAGTTTCTTCATTGATTTTTATTTTTGATTCATAATGAAAGCATGTAAAGAAATGAATTGTCCTTCAAGAACAACTCAGACTACATTCTAGGTTTATACAAGTCTTGTCTTCCTTGAAATTTTATTTACAGTTAAAAATTATTCAGTAATTGTGTTTTTTTTATTTCAAGTTAATCCAAAAATTTTTTAGGAAAGTCAGTTTTTTTTTTTAACATTTAAATGCTTGGAAATTTTTGTTTATATTTTCTCATCACTTTACAACTTTATCACACTATAGCTAGAAAATGTAGCCTGTATTGTTTCTGCTTTGAAATTCTTTGAGGTTTCTTTGTGGACAGAAAGTTAACTTTAAAAATTAAAAAAAAAAACAAAGATTTTTAAGAAGTACTCAGTCAGACAGCTTATTTACTGCAAGTAAATAGTAAAATCTAATTATTTATGAGTTTTTCTTAACAGAGGACTTTCTTCCCTTTGTCTTAAGAATACTTACAGCCTCCTCAGCTTGTCTCTTGTAAGATTTCACTTTCGCCTGAAGTTTATCTACCAAGTCCTGAAGTCTGAGAATATTTTTCCGATCTTCTTCCGTCTGAAAGATGATAAAAACCACAGGGTCTTAGTTCAAAAGCACACGACTGTTGTATCATTACATGGGAGCGTTTCCCATCTATGCAAGGAGTGCTCGGCTGACAGAAACTGTTGCTGCACCTGGTAGGTGAGTTCCTTCACTCTCCTCTCATGCTTGCGCAGGCCCTTGACGGCTTCCGCGTTGCGCTTCTGTTCACTCTCCACCTCTCCTTCCAGCTCACGCACCTGCAAAGGAGCAGGCGCTTAAGAACTTTGATCCACTAAGGCACTGGGCATAAGTGGAAATAGATAGATACTGGGAGACCCACCCTGGCCTCCAGCTTCTGGATCTGCTTCTTCCCGCCCTTCAGGGCCAGCTGCTCAGCCTCGTCCAGGCGGTGCTGCAGGTCCTTCACCGTCTGCTCCAGGTTCTTCTTCATCCGCTCCAGGTGGGCGCTGGTGTCCTGCTCCTTCTTCAGCTCCTCGGCCATCATGGCCGCCTAATTAGCAGTAAAACAAAACCAGTTGAGAAAGGTGAGACAGCCCATCAAGATTCTAGCTTGACCACCCGGTGTGGCCCTCTGCTCACGTCAGTGATGGCCTTCTTGGCTTTCTCTTCTGCGTTGCGAGCTTCCTGGAGAATGTCCTCCATCTCTCCCTGGATTTGGGTGATGTCTGTCTCCAGCTTCTTCTTGGTGTTTATCAGGCTGGTGTTCTGTTTGAAAGTAAGTTATATGCTCTTTATCATGTTACCAAAGTACTTAGTGGTAGCCACTGTTTGAAAAAAATTTCAGATAAAAATTTGGAAGTCAAATGCCCTTGAATATTATTCTGTTATGAGGTACAATTAATTAAAATACAAATGTTATAGAATATTTAGCATCTTCAAGTACGTTTCTTATAATTAGACCAAATAGCTCTATAATTTTATAACTGCCATTTAGCAGTGAGACCACTCACAAGGATAAAATTATAACATGTTCAAGTATTTCTTTTTCCACAATAAAAATGTCAGTATTGATAGTAAAGATACTAACACAAAAGAATATGGCAAGTCTTAGAATATTTTAAGAAGTTAATCACTAATAATATGTGCAAGATGAAATAGTGAAAGATTTCTCAATAATGCAGTGAAAATGTGGTAGAAGTATAAAACCTGACTGTTATATAAAAAATTCAAGTTTATCTTTTCTGGGACATTGGCATTTACTGAAGGTGAATTCTTTGTGCTGAATCTCACCTGGGTGTGCAGGAGCTGGACGCGCTCACTGGCATCCAGGAGCTCCTGCTCTGCCATCTTCCTGCTCCTCTCCGTCTGCTCCAAGGTGGTCCTCAGCTCCTCGATCTCAGCCTGCAGCAGGTTGGCTCTGCGCTCCACCATGGCCAGCTGCTCCTTCAGGTCCTCCTGGCCCCGCAGAGCATCATCCAAGTGGATCTGGGTATCCTGTGGAATGAATGATCATTGAGACGCTTTGTTCTCTGGGCTGCAGTCACCCACCTGCCCTGGGACCATCTCCTGAACCCATTTACCTTGAGGATGGCTTGGGTGTTCCTGTAGTTCTTCAGGGCCTCAGCAGCCATGCGGTTGGCGTGGTTCAACTGGATCTCCATTTCATTGAGGTCTCCTTCCATCTTCTTCTTGAGCCTGATGGCGTCATTCCTGCTCCTGATCTCAGCATCCAGCATGCTCTGCATGGACTCCACGACTCTAATGTGGTTCCTCTTCATCTGGTCAATTTCCTCATCCTTTTCAGCAATTTTCCTGTCAATTTCAGACTTGACCTGGTTCAGCTCCAGCTGGATACGCAGGATCTTTCCCTCTTCATGTTCAAGAGATGCCTTAATGACAGCAAGGGGTGATGTTAGCAGGGAATGGATGCATTTGGCAGCTTTTCTGCACACTTTTCCTTCCGCTAATTTTGTGCCATTTATTCTTCTCTTCAGTGTATGTGGCCAGTCCTAATTCTTTTCTGAATTTGTTTACAATGTACATTTTTGACTCATACCTCTGCCTCCTCTAAAGCAGCCTGAATTTCAGACTTCTCTTGTTCCACTTGCTTCTTTATTTTCTCCAGTTCATGCATACGTTTCCCTCCTTCTGCGATCTGCTCCGTGAGGTCAGAGATCTCCTCTGTTTGGGTGACAGATGGGAAGAGACTTGATCAGACAGAAAACACAAGAGAAAGGTTCCTCCAAGGCATGAAAACTATTCAAAGTGAAAGGGACTCACGCTGCAAGTTTTTGTTCTCTCGTTTCAAAGTTTCTAGCTGATCCAAGGACTCCTCGTAGGCATTCTTCATCTTGAACAGCTCGGTGCCCAGAGAGCGGGCCTCCTTCTGAGCCGCCTCGAGCTCGGCATGGGTTTCCTCATACTTCTGTTTCCATTCTGCCAGGATCTGAAACACGCACCAAAAGAGGTTACCTGGCTGGAAAGGATAGAGGACAGCGGTGGAGGCCAGAGGCTGCTGCAGAAGTTACCTTGTCGAAGTTCCTTTGCTTTTTGTCCAGGGCTGCGCAGGCAGCGTTTGTCCTCTCCACATCAAGCATGAGGTCCTCAACCTCGTTCTGGAGCCTCTGCTTGGTCTTCTCAAGGGAGGCGCATTTGGCGTTCACAGCTTCCACGTGTTCTTCAGCAGCCTGCAGACGCTGGGCCAGTTTCTTCCTTGAAGATTACGTATGGTTATAGAGAGAAGGAAATCAAACCTAGAATTATGAACAGTTAGCATGCTGAAAAGTGTGGGGAACTTCATATTAAAAATATCCATCCATTCAAAAAAATATTGATGAGCTCCTTTTATGAACCAGATGCTGAGTACACAGCAGCAAATAGGACAGAAAAGGTCCCTCCCTCATGAAGCTTCCAAACAAGTGAGAGACATAAACAATAAGCAAGTCAGAAAATGCATAACAACATATTGCAGATGTAAACTGCAGTGAAAGAAGATAAAATGGAGTAAGGGGTGGGCAGCTATTCTTAGATATTCAGGGAAGTCCTTTCTGAGGAGGTAGTGTTTGAGTCAAGATCTAAAAGAAGTCAGAGAGAGCCAGAGGGAGATCAGGCAAGGGGAGATTGTTCCAGACACAAGAGGGACTAACAAATTCCTGAAGCATCAATGAGCTTGGTGTGCTTGACAGCCAGCAATAAGGCTGATTATCTGTGTGAGTGCTTGTTATTCTTTGTTTTTTAACTAGATTTTAGGCTCAGAGGTCAGTGATGGTGTTTGCTTTATTCATGTCCTGTTCTCAGAGGCTGATAATGCCTGGCAGATAGGAGCTAATTGATGAATGTTTGTGAGCTAATTCACTGAATCTTCAAAGGTTGTGTTTCTGTGATTCAATGCTCAACATTCTCTGAAAATTCTCTCATATCTGCACACATACTTTGCCTCCTCCAGCTCCTCCGTGCGCTGGATGGCGTCCGTCTCATACTTGGTCCTCCACTGGGCCACCTCAGTGTTGGCCTTGGACAGAGCCCTCTGCAGCTCGGCCTTGGATTCCTGCTCCTCCTCGTACTGTTCCCGCAGCAGGTCACAGTCGTGGCGGGAGGACTGCAGGGCATGGGCCAGGGCATTCTTGGCCTGTGGAGAGAGTTATATGTTCATTTTACTGAATACTTAGTGTTTAATTCTTAAGTTTCAAAACCCTTTAAAAGTTGGTATAATGGACTCCAATTAGGGTCAAGTTAGGGAGAAATGAGTCTTATCTAGATACCTTTATCTCCTCTTCAAGTTGCCTCTTTAATTCCTCAATCTGTTGAGTAAATGCTTGTTTGCCCCTTGTTAACTGAGACACCAGAGCTTCTTTCTCATCTAGCTGACGTGAAAATTCACCTGATAGGCAAATGATACGGCACCACTTGTTAAAGCGAAGAAAAGGTTTTGTAAGCCCATGTGAGAAATAAGTTGAAAATAAGTTGAAATAAGTTGAAAAACACCCCCTTTTCAGTTGAGTGCTCGGGTGGTTGAATTCTCTATTGACATCGTCATGCTTGATGTCAAATTTCTGATTTTTATGGTGAAAATTACATAGTAACCTAAATGAATAAATACAGCTTAACTTCTCTTTGTCCTCTCCATAACTGATTCTTTCAGGGTTACATTATTGTGCAAAACCTGTTAATAACTGTCAAAGAAGGGAGTTAACTTTTTAATTCCACATTGGCCCTGTTTCATAAGACTTTTGAGAGACTGGGTTATCCATTGCCCTATGCAAGAATTTGGTTCATTCTGGTTTAGCTAAAAAGAAGCACAATCTAAAACAGAAGTCCTGGACCCATGATGGAAAGACCCTTGACCCAAGCATCCCCTCCATGCGGCCAAATCCTCAAGGCCTTTGTGGAGCAGAGCTTGACCCAGTCTATGGAAGCCTTCACCTCAGCGTCATCCCTAAGTCACCTTGCACGTGGGGGAGAGTCTGAGCTGTCCAGTGAATCACATGTTCTCAGTTGCTTTTATTAGGCTCTCACATATCAGTTGCTTTTGACCACATCATCTCCACTTTTAGGCCTCACGGAGGAGGAGAGAGTTACCAGATTCAGTCTGCAAGCGTCCCCTCTGGGTCGTCAGGTCATTGATCAGCCGCTGCTGCTCCTCCTCCTTGGATTTCAGCTCGCTCAGTTGGTCCTCCAGAGCTCGGCACATCTTCTCTAGGTTTCCCTGTGAGAGGAAAAGTGGAAGAAGCAAGTGCAGACATTTTAATAACATTTCCCTATAGCTACTGTTTCTTCTAAAATAGAAAAAGATTTATTTTGACATATACAGTAAATTCTCTTGTATGTACTATATAGGAATTTTTTGTTTATCTTTTATAATATGATTGCTGTCCTAAGGTGAAGACAAACATTGGGAGTTGTAAAAAGCTAATTGTGAAGCTTCATTCATTATTCCAGGCATTCCTTGTATTATTGCTCTTCACAGATATCACCTTTTTTAAAAAAAACAAATTTAGGGTTTGGGCAACCCTGTATCCAGTAAGTCTATCGGCACTATTTTTCCAATAGCATTTGCCCACTTGATGTCTCTGTGTCACATTTTGGTAATTCTCACAATATTCAAGCTTTTCTTCATTATTAAATTTGTTTTAGTGATCTGTGATCTTTGATGTTGGTGACTCATTGATGGTTCAGATGATGGTTAGCATTTTTTTTTTTAGCAAGAAAGCATTTTTAAATGAAGGGATGTATTTTTTTTAGGCATAATGCTGTTGCACACTTAATAGACTACAGTATAGTGTAAACATCATTTTTATATGCATTGGGAAACCAGGGAATTTGAGTGACTTGCTTTATTTTGATATTTGCTTCACTGTGGTGGTCTGGAACCAAACCTACAATATCTCTGAGGTCTGCCTGTGATAAAAAAAATTAAAGATCATGTACTAAAGATTTTGTGGAAAATGTAGTGGCATATTTTCAAAAAGCATTTATAAATACTTCACTGCCTACTTTTGTACAGTGAAACTGCATGTTGGATAGTTGAGAATCTTGGAGACCTGTGTTCCCCAGTTGGAGTGGTAGAGAACATAGACAGCCTGGTTCGCTGCAGATGCTGTCATGTGTTAATAGTGTGGTGGGGCTAATATGTTCAGCTTCTTTGAATTTTAGTTTCTTCTTATGATTGAGTGGAAATAATATAAGTACTGGTATCTTTCTTGCTTACCTCCTGGGTTACTGCAAAGAACAAATGACCTATGTGTAAAGACCCTGTGCAGACTGTGATGTGCACATAATGGATCATTGCTGTTAATAACAGTTTCTCAGACTCTGCAGTACCTTGGCTTTAGAGATGGTTTCCACATTGCTAGCAAGGTCATCGATCTCCATCTTCATCTCGCTCTTCTCTTTCTCCAGCTTCTGCTTGACCCTCTGCAGGTTGTCAATCTGCTCCCCCAGCTCGGCCACACTGTCCGCGTGCTTCTTGCGAAGAGCAGCCGCCGTGGCCTCGTGCTGCAGGGTGGCCTCCTCCAGGTCCCTGCGCATCTTCTGGAACTCGGCCTCCCGCTTCTTGTTCATCTCAATCTGGGCGGAAGTGGCCCCGCCGGCTTCTTCCAGCCGCTCGCTGATCTCCTCCAGTTCCCGGGAGAGGTCTGAGCGCTGCTTCTCTGCTTTGGCACGGGAGGCCCGCTCGGCCTCGATCTCCTCCTCCAGCTCCTCGATGCGGGCCTGGAGGTGGGGAGAAGCTCAATGTTAGCTTCTTTACGCTCATAACTATGGCTCTTTGAGCCAGACTGATAGAAATATGAACTTACTTGCAACTCTTTGATCTTCTTCTGCAGTTGAATGCCAAGTGCTTGTTCATCTTCAATCTTGCTTTGCAAATTGCTGATTTCAAACTCTTTCCTTTTTGAAAAGTAGTAAAGGATAACAGTTGAGTCCATAGTCAACATTGGAAGCAAGTCCATAAACAATTCTTTCATACGTACTTTTTGAGCTTTTCATCAAGTTGTTGTTTATCATTTTCAATGTCCATTATGGATTCTTGGGCCAACTTGAGATCACCTTCAAGTTTCCTCTTGGCTCTCTCTAAGTCCATGCGAAGTTTCTTTTCTTGCTCCAAGGACCCCTCAAGCTAAACAAAAATAATGCTGAGTCAAAAGAATTGCTTAGCTTCCTTTCAAAGAAAACTTCCTTGACAATCCTAGACTTACGTCATCCACTTGCTGCTCTAGCTTGGTTTTAGCTTTGGTCAGAGTGTTGACTTTGTCCTCTTCTGCCTGCAGGTCATCCAGGGTCTGCTGGTGGGCCTCCTGGAGGGCCTTCTTCTCCTTGGTCAGCTTGGCGATGGTTTCATCCAGACCTGCCATCTCTTCTGTGAGGTTTTTCACCTTAGGAAGTAAAAACACTTTGCATTACATGTTACATTTTGGTGGTTTCAGTTTTTTGCTTGTATTGCCTAGTAATAATAAAAACGTGAGAGTTGGACGGTGAAGAAAGCTAAGTGCCGAAGAATTGATGCTTTTGAACTGTGGTGTTGGAGAAGACTCTTGAGAGTCTCCTGGACTGCAAGGAGATCCAACCAGTCCATCCTAAAGGAGATCAGTCCTGGGTGTTCATTGGAAGGACTGATGTTGAAGCTGAAACTCCATACTTTGGCCACCTGATGTGAAGAGTTAACTCATTGGAAAAGACCCTAATGCTGGGAAGGATTGAGGGCAGGAGGAGAAGGGGACAACAGAGGATGAGATGGTTGGATGGCATCACTGACTCAATGGACATGGGTTTGGGTAAACTCCGGGAGTTGGTGATGGACAGGGAGGCCTGGTGTGCTGCGATTCATGGGGTCGCAAAGAGTCGGACACGACTGAGCGACTGAACTGAACTGAACTGAATAAAAACGTAAACTTTCCTTGTATATTTCATACCTTATTCTCCGTGGCATGTTTCTCCTTCTCAACCTTGGCCAGTGTCAGCTCAAGGTCATCTATATCTTTCTTCAGTTCCGAACATTCGTCCTCCAGTTTCCTCTTCTTGGCCGTCAGCTCAGCATTGATCTCTTCTTCATCCTCAGCTCTCTCTGTCACCTCCTTGATCTTAGCCTCCAGCTGGATTTTGGTTTTGATCAGCTGGTCACATCTTTCTTCTGCATCAGCCAAGCCTTCAGCTTCCTTGAGATGGAAGCAAAATCAAAATTGGGAAGTAGAATGAAGTATTTTACAATGATAACGGTACAAATCTCCCCCATTTGGTTCTTTGGATTAAACTTTTATGAACCACCTGCCATGTGTGATTGCCAGATGCTCCACATTTTGGGAAAAACAAAATGTATCAGGTACTGTCCTGTTCATTTAGAAGAGTATATTCTATAGTAGGTTAGAAAGCTTAACCCCAACAAGCTACCATTAATTCAGAAAGCAATTAGTGACATAAAAGATCAGAGAATGTGTTTCAGATATGATTTAATGAATGAAGTGGCATTTGAGTTGGGCTTTGAGAGATGGGTAGGACTTGGTCGTGTAGAAATGAATTTATTGGGGGAAGGATCAGGAGAAGGGAAAGCATTCCAGCAGGAGAAGTTTCCAGATGTAGCCACTACTAGCAAATTATTTCCCTTCGTAGTCTTGGAGGATGATCCTGGTTATGATGCTTTAAACTCTAATTGAGGCATTAAGTAATCAAATTCCTAGCAACCTATGTTTCTACTTAAGAGGGTTGGGGGTGGATGGAAACAAGAGAGAAATTGATAGATACATTCATCAGTGAGCCTCCATATCAGTATTTGAATACAGAAAAGAATAAAATGTGCTGCACATAGACAGGTAGTGAGCATAGTAATGTAGGACAGTGTCTAAGTGATTCTCTAGGGACAAGAGAAGAGAATTCAGGATAGCTTTGAAGGGAATGGGGACAGAAAAATAAAATAGCTCATTTCCCTTCTGTCATCTAAAGGAAGGAGTTTTTACACCACCCCAACTTGACAGAAGAGACCAATCTTAATCAGCAGGAAAAAATATATGATTTTGTGATGAGTAAATTATACCAAACCAATTCAGTTCACTTCAAATGAAAGACAGTCTCATAAATTACATTTCAGAGTTGATGAAAGCAGTTGTAAAATGATTGGTTCAGGCATAGCAATGAGCAGGCTGGATGGAGGGAGAGAATTGGGGGCAGGTAGAGCAAGTTAGGTGCTGATGCAGCAACCCGAAAAGTATATGATGTGGCACTGACTATGGAGATGGATTGGAAAGAGCAAGTCTCAGTTTTAGAGGTCAATAACAAGCAATAATTCAGTAAAAAACCGATGTAGAATACTGTCCTTTGTCAGCTGTACACAGTGTGATTTAAGATCCATAAACATCTCGAAGTTCAAGGAAGTTTCAGAGAAAACAAATTGCTCTCTCTATGCTGTTCTCCCCTTTTGTATTTGGGCTAGTTTCAGGGTAAAATCCCTTTCAAAGACGGTCTTCAGAGGGAAAAGAAGTTGTTAAAGCTGTAGTTTGATGAAACTGTACAGAATGGAAGACAGTGGTCAGTTCTAGCTCATTGCCTTGGTTCTGGTTTGGGGGCATTTACTGGGTGATGAAGGAATATGGACTTTATTAACACCATCAGAGCACTTTAACCTTCTCCCGCCAGTGCATGTCTCTCATGCTGACTACCCAGCTCACTGCTACTAGTGACTAGAGTTGTACGTTTGCATCCTGATTAGCAGCAGTACATAGGATGCTACCACTACTTACAGCCTGAACTTGGAGCTGCAAGTCATTTTTTTCTTTCAATAATGACACCATCTTTTCTTCCAGTTCCTTCCTCTTTGCCTCTGACTTGGCAAGTTCATCTTTCATTTTCTGGAACTCTTCCTTCATGGTGGCCATCTCCTTCTCCGTCTCTGCACTCTTCAGCAGGGGCTTGATCCTGAAGAACAGTTTCATCCAGGGCCAGTGCTTGACGTTCATGAAGGCTCGGATGTTGTACTGGATGCAGAAGATGGACTCCCTGAAATTTAACCGATGCAAATTAGATGCTGTGTGGATGATGGAATGAGATGAAATCTTGGCAATGAGAGTTGGAGGTTCTGCCTCCACCATGTCCCTCACCACTTTCAAAAACACACATGAGAGAGAGTGTATCTGGGGACGGTGGTCAAGGACTCGCCAGTCATTCATTTCTCTACACTGGCACTTCTCCAACTTCGGTGTGCGTAAGGATCAGCTAAGGTGCTGTTAAAATACTGATTCCTGGGCTATTTCCCTAGAGATTCAGATTCAGCAGATATGAGATGGGGCCAAAAATGTGCATTTTTAATGAGTTTGTAAGTGATGCTGATGATACAGGTCCAAGGACCACCCTTTGAGAAGGGTGCTTCAGTGCTTTGCAAACTTTCCTACGTGAACACCACTGAGAGCGGTGAAGGGGGAGCCAGACCCCTACCAGGTGTGAGGCACAGGATAAAGAGACTCATTAAAAACTCCGTTTCTTTGAAAAATCTCTGGTTTTATATTTTAATGTTGTATGATTTTTGCATTCTATTCTTTAATATCATCACATTTGTTTTAATATAAATTATTTTTAATAATTGCCTTAATATATAGGCAATTGCCCAAATGTATATAAAAATAGGGGGGTTGTGACCAAACTTATTTTTAATGAAATAGAATATAGTAGAAAATATTAGCAGGACTACAGGTGATAGAAAATCTGCTGCACGTAAATTATGTATTTACATACACAGGTATGCATGCATATACGGGTATCAGTGTAAAATACATTTCTCCCTGTGGATCCCATTCATATGTGTCCTACAGTTTGAGACACCTGACCTGTAGCCTTCGAGCTCTGTCACTGCATCAGATTAGATCACTAAAAAGTGAGCTACCTTGGTGAAATTGTATTAACTTATTGAAAAAGTTCTTTCACCTATTTTGTCCATAATACTTTAAATCATAATAATTCAATAATATAAATGATCAGGCAAAGAAGTTGTTTCTGCACTTTATGTAAAACTGCTGTTGAAAATAAACATGTGCTCTGCAGTTCAATATCTCATTTAATTATCTACCCAGTAAATTCATATTAGAACCAAATGCTGGGGCAACATTTTGTCTCTGCTTGCTCAATGGTATGTTTTCTTGTTAGATGAGACTTACACATCTCTCTCTCTCTTTTTTATTATGCTTCTCTCTCTTTTTAATTTTTTTTACTTTTTCTTTTTTACCTAAGCATTCAGTTTATTCCATGGTGATTGCTCCCTTAAGTACTTTGGTATATGTGTATCTCCAGTTCAGCATCAGACTCATGCATCCCTCATACTCTTGTGGAATTATGATATCTGGGTGTTAATTGTAAGCCACCTCAAATGTGTTTCTGAAGAAGAAAAGTATGACTGGATAAGCAATATGTTTGTATACCTCCTCTCCACCATCTTCTGGTACTCCACTCTTGCCAAGAACCCTCTGCACCTGGCCTGGGTTCGGGTCATCAGCTGGGCCAGCTTTTCATCTCGCATCTCCTCTAGGAGCCCCAGAAGACCAGCTTTGAAAAAGACCTGTGCATGGACAGAGTAGCAGATTATAAACCTTAAATAAACTCCAAAGGCACAGGCAAGTGTCAGGTGGGCCTTAGAGACCATTACCTTGGTGTGACCAAATTTATACTGGGTGTGGTCAATGTCAATGGACGCAAGGAGCTTCTCAGAAGCCTTCTTGCTGTCGATGTATTGTCCTTCAGGGATCGCACTTGCATTTAATACCTTGTATCTGATAAAGTAAATATAGTTTTCTAAAACTTGGTTTATTGATGAGACTAGAAGTAGCTAACACTAAATGACTGATTTTAAAAAGTCAGAGCTTTAAAACAATTATTTTCTTCACAAGAAGGACATTGTATACATAGATGGCCAATCTAGTATCTGCTGTCTCTTTTTATTCCATTTTACCTTTCTGAGCAGTTGCAACTTTCCTTTGTGCCTCATCAGACCCTGTTTTCAGGAAAGGATTCTATAATCTGGTTCACATTAATGTGTAGATGACCAATAAATGCATTCTCTATTGATAGTGCTTAATCTCTACTGTGTTTTTGGAAGGATTAAATGAAATAACCCAAATATATTAAGCACTCAGAAATGATGTTCCCTAATTATTGAAGTTATGGTAGACATCTGTGAGCTAAGCTGGGAGCATGGTAAATCCAGTGAAAAGTCCACAGAGTACCCACGATGTGGTATATCTATATTTTAAAGGTGCTTTGAGGCTTATAATTTTTTATACTTTTTGTGGCAAATTAAAAATAACAAATAGAGGCATGTTTTTCACTAAATTGCTTTGCTTGCACTAAGTATATGTATACTAAACTCCAGGATACCCCATAATTAGGACAGGCTGACCTCTGTTTGAAGTCTGCATAGAGGATTCTGCTGGGGAAGCCCTTCCTGCAGATACGGATGCCCTCCAGCACACCATTACACCTCAGCTGGTGCAGAACCAGCTCGTGCTCCATGGCCCCTACAAATAAATGTTCATGTCATTGCAGAGTTTTGTTAAAGGGAGGCATGGCAGTCATGCTTTGTTCTTCATCTCTGGAACGTCTTACCAGGAGTCTTCGTTTCATTGGGGATGATGCACCGCACAAAGTGAGGATGGGTACTCCTGAGGTTGGTCATCAGTTTGTTCAGATTCTCCTGTAAAATCAGGAAACTCTGTTATCTGAGTTTTAGACATGCTTATGAACGCTTGGCAATATCTATACAATCAGTGTCCATGACCGAGTTGAATGACTCTTGTGGGCCATTTTCACTTAAGGTAGCGCCTTGGTAAGCTTCTCCTGAGAGGCAGTTTCCCCCTTAGTACCTCTCGTTCCACTTGTGTTGGCAGGAGTTACGCATATACAGCAGTCTTGACAGCTGAATCTTTTCAGTATCCAAGCTCTATCGTCTTCTCAGTCCTGGCCCCTGGCCACCCACAAACCTTCGCAAAGCCATTGGCTTCCCATCCTGGACGGTCACCCTTTCTTCTGCTAAACGCTATGGTTCTCCAGTAAGGAAACATGCCTGCACTGCATTTGGACTAATTCTCATAAATATAGCTTCCCCTTTTCAACTCTGTCAGCTTTGGGGGCATAAAGATTATCTGTAAGGGGAACCTACCAGTTACAATTGAGAATTGACTAGATTAAGAGCAAGGATACCACATTAGGTTCCTGAAAGACTAGCTGTCAGATTTTCATTAGAGCTACTGAGGACTTAAGTCTTTTTGAGTATGTACCATTGCTTATTTCCACAACTCAATTAGATTATGAGTAGCAGAACATTATGTTTTATAACACATAAAATATTTTTTACTATTTGGCGTAGCATAAAAGATGACCTAATAATTCCCAAGTAATTCAAAGCTCTTCTCTCCAAAACTCGATTAACAGAAGTCATTAGCTAAAGTCAATCCTTTCCTAAATGACTTGTGCTTTTAAAAACAAATTCACAAAGTAACAAGAGAGTGTCAAAACAATTTCCTCCTTACCCTGAAAAGGGCAGACACCGTCTGGAAAGAAGAGCCCTTCTTCTTACCACCTTTCTTAGGTGCACCCTCTGGAGAAAAAAATTGGAAAAGATGTCATTCAGATATAATTTTTAATTGACAGGGCGATATGTTGCCCATTTGTTGATTTCTGTGTTCAGATGGATTTTTTTCAACGCAGTTGGCCTCTCTGTTTGAGCCTGAATGAATCTTATATGTCAATTAAGTTCATATCCATTTTTCAGTGATACTCAATAAGCAGCAGATGTGGAGGAAGAAGCAGGAGAGAATGATAGAAGCCAAGCCTTTTCATTGCCTAAGATGTTGAAAGTTCCTTTCTGGCTCTTGGCAGCAGGGCTTTCATCAGTGCTGGAGTGAATGTCATGATGCAGCCTGCTTCCTCAGAACTTGGAGGCACAATGGATTTGGCCATAACACTTCAGCCTGGGCTGGGATATCACTAGCTTCAATCTAACACCACGTTTTGTAATATCAGGAGAAAACACTGGGATTTTTTTTTGAGCATTACCTGATTCAGCAGTTGGAGTCCCAGAGAAAAGGAAAGCTAGAGTTTTCAGCGAAGACTTCTGGTACAGTCCAACCACGGTATCATTCAGGGGGTCCTTGTTCTTCTCCAGCCAGCCAGTAATGTTGTAGTCCACGACGCCCGCGTAGTGGATCAGGGAGAAGTGGGCCTCGGCTCTGCCCTTGACCACCTTGGGCTTCTGGAAGTTGGCAGACTTGCCCAGGTGCTGGTCATACAGCTTGTTCTTGAAGGAGGTGTCTGTGGCCTTGGGGAACATGCACTCCTCTTCCAGGATGGAGAAGATGCCCATAGGCTGGAAGCAGCCCATGACAAAACGTTACAACTCTATGTAAGCATTTTTCTCTGTCTATAGGCTTAAACAAGATGTAAGAATAATTTAGTCATCACAAAACATAGTTTCTGAAACTTGAAACAGACCTTCTCAATGAGCTCGATGCAAGCAGCCAGGTCCATCCCGAAGTCAATGAACGTCCACTCAATGCCTTCTCTTTTGTACTCTTCCTGCTCCAGCACAAACATGTGGTGGTTGAAAAACTGTTGCAGTTTCTCATTGGTGAAGTTGATACACAGCTGCTCCAGGCTGTTGAACTAAATAAACAGATGGGTTTACTTTTCTCTCAGCATATAGGACTTTTTAATTTAAAAATGTATATTGAATAGCCTTTAGATTATAGATATCAAAATCCTTGGGAACCTATGAAATCTACTGTTTCTCTGCTGTCATTTTATCCAGAATCTTAAATCATTAGTAATTCTTTTTTCTTTTACTTGCTTAAATTGACTCAGGTGTTTTTCTGAGTTACTGCTTAATCATTCTGTACTTATTTCCTTTATCTTTTGCATTTTCTATTGACTCACTTAGCAGCTAATTTGCAACCTATTAGAAGCTGACTGGAAGGTTCTCTCTGTTGTGTGGAAGCAATCATAGTCAGCATTGCGAGGGAGCAATAATCACCACCTTTATTTTTTAATGTGAGATGAAAAAAAAATCAAGTATCTAATATTATGTACAATATGTTAATACACACTCATATTTTTTTGGAAAAGAAAAGCCAAAATATTGACAGTAAGTATATATATATATAGTGGAATCCCTGGTAGCTCAGCTGGTAAAGAATCTGCCTACAGTGTGGGAGTCCTGGGTTTGATCCCTGGGCTGGGAAGATCCCCTGGAGAAGGGAAAGGCTACCCACTCCACTGTTCTGGACTGGAGAATTCCATGGACTATCGTCCATGAGGTCACAAAGAGTCGGACATGACTGAGTGACTTTCACATATAGTGGAATCAGTGTGGAATTCTTTTCTTTGATTTTCAATGATTTCTGCCATGCTTAAGTTTTGTGTCTATAATTAGAAGAAGATAAGCTTCTTTAAAATTATAAGGAAGAAAAAATGTATTTTATAATCAAACACGAATTTTTATCCCATATTACATTGCAAATTAAGAGTTCCTTGCATTGAGTTTACTAATGCTGGCTTTAAATTACTGACCCTTTCTCAGCTCTTATCATCTGCCTATATGTTTCTGAGGGGTTTCTCTACCATGTATTGAGAGCATATTATACATTGCACAGGTTTATTTTGATGTTTTTATATTAACTTCACTTTGCATTGTGGGATTTTTAGACCTCTCATTACACCAACCTAATTCCTGACTCCCTTTAGATCATGTAGTGAGTTAAAGCATCCTTATTAAGTGTATTATTTCTCATAGTAGTGGAAATGCCACTATAATAAATAGTGAGTAGCTGCCCAGTCACTCTCTTTTAAATTTTAGCATAACTTTTTGGCAGTGGTAATAAAAGGTTGTAATATTCACAAATTTCTTCTTACTGATATTACATTGCTTTACTGTAAAAACCCCTTATGAACTGATTACAAACTCACATCAAAGATCTCAAAGCCAGCAATGTCCAAGACCCCGATGAAGTACTGCCTGGGCTGCTTGGTGTCCAGCTGCTGGTTGATGCGGGCGACCATCCACAGGAACATCTTATCATAGACGGCTTTGGCCAGAGCACCCACTGCATTGGTTACCTTGAAAGAGAAAGGAGAATTTCTTGAGGTTAATAGAGGACTGTAAAATGCCTGCATCCCTGGTGGTGAATTTGAGTTATGTACCTACCTGCTCTACAGTCTGGCCTTTAGTGACATACTCATTGCCAACTTTGACCCTGGGGTAGCAAAGGGCTTTGAGTAGGTCAGCAGAGTTCAGACCCTGGAGGTAGGCAGCCTTGTCAGCAACTGAAAAGAAGAAAGGATAGAATGATGTTATTGCCCAAAGCAGTCCACTTCCTTAAAAAAACAAAAAAGTAAGCTACAGGCATTTTGTGCAGTGTTTTAAGAATATCTTTTGAGTATTCTTACCTCCCCCCGCCTCGACTAAGTTTAAGACCTTGATTATGGTAGTGTTCCCTAAAGAACTTAGAAATTGTAGCAACATGTATCTAATACCCATGCCACATATATCTTATCTAGATATATTTTCAAATGTAATTCTTGCAAATGAATTTGTCTTCTCAGGAGAGCTTAAGGGTAACAAGTTAAGAATGTGATTTTCAAGCAGACATGAAGTCAGGTGGGTGACTCAGTTGATACCTTCAGTGCCATCTGGTTCTGCTTGCTCCTCACGCTGCTTTTGCTTGAATTTCAGGTTTCCATAATGCATCACAGCCCCCGTGAGCTTGTAGATGGAGACCTTCTCTTCATTAGTAAAGCCCAAAATATCAATGGCACTCTGCCAATACAACCAGTAGAATAACTGTCAAGTTGGGATCCACATGTTTACTATCAATACTTCACATTTGGATTCCTGATTTGTTGGTCAGACTGAGGAAACTACCAGTACTGATGCAGAGCAAAGAACTCCTTAGTTTCGGTATCTAGGGAGCTGGTCAGAGGCCAGCACAGGGCATGGGAATCACAGGCGCATACCTTCTGAAGATGCCAAAAGTAAACTTAAAATAGAGAACACGGATAGTTATTTAACTTGTTGTTTTGAGAGGTGGAATAGATTCTTGTAAGATAACATAAAGTCATCCAAATGATTGTTTCTAAATTTTTAGAGTAAGTGGAAATATAGAATGAGAGAATAATGACTCTGCATCTAACTTATTTTCTGGATTCAAAGGAAAATTGTTTAACTTGAATCAAATTGCCAGTTTCAAAATGACTGATAGACAAGAAAAGGAAAAATAAGCAATCATGCTGCTGCTGCTGCTGCTAAGTCGCTTCAGTCGTGTCCGACTCTGTGTGACCCCATATATGGCAGCTCAGCAGGCTCTGCCGTCCCTGGGATTCTCCAGGCAAGAATACTGGAGTGGGTTGCCATTTCCTTCTCCAGTGCATGAAAGGGAAAAGTGAAAGTGAAGTCGCTCAGTCGTGTCCGACTCTCAGCGACCCCATGGACTGCAGCCCACCAGGCTCTTCCGTCCATGGGATTTTCCAGGCAAGAGTACTGGAGTAGGGTGCCATTGCCTTCTCCGATAAGCAATCATAGCAGGGCACTGAAGGGGTAGGGGGAGTCATCCAGTAAAAGAGCACTTATTAACTGTTACGGGCTTCCCAGGTGGCTCAGCAATAGAGAATCCACCTGCCAATGCAGGACCCATAGGTTTGATCACCAGGTTGGGAAGATCCCCTCGAGGAGGAAATGGCAACCTGCTCCAGTATTCTTGCCAGGATAATCCCATGGAGAGAGAAACCTGGCAGGCTACAGTCTGTGGGATCGCAAAAGTATTGAAAAGACTGAGCAACTGAGTGCACACAGATTTAAAAAAAAAATGGTTTAGGGAAATTCAGAAAGGATAGATCATTAAGACTATTAAGGGAAAGTGAGATGTTGTAGGAGCACACGCCAGTCTTTTCAGTTGACTCCAGGTCATGCCCATCTTTGAAGTTTCTTTTGTGATTTCTACTAGAAACTGAATGTTTATCTAGAGGGACCATCACTCCATCCAAAATAATCATTCTAATTTTCTTGTGTTTTACTTACATCTGTGGCTATCAGTTCTTCCTGATCATCAATACTGGCCACACTGATCTCCCCTTGACTGACGTATGGGTAGTCATATGGGTTGGTGGTAATCAGAAGCATCTCTAAGTAAATGGAAGAAAGCAAAAGTAAGCAGAAATATCCTCTTCATTAAAACAAGAGATTACAAGACAAATTCTAAGGCACTAGAATGGAAAAAGCCAAGATATATTATTGCTCAGTAAAAAAGGTAGATGATGGAAGAGCATGTAACTCTGATTCTAGTTATTGTATATATGTATATATTTAAAGATATATGTACAGAAAATGACTAGAATTATATTCATCCAAGTGTTCATAGTGGTTATTTCATAGTGATAAGATTTGGAGGTGTTTTCAGTTTTCCTTTTGAATTTTTATGAAGAGCACACACAAATTTTTACCAAAATTATAAAGCCATTTTCAAAATAAAGATAATTAACACAATTCCATCATGGAATACCAAGTTGACCAGGCATTGATAGGTGTAGGTGAGATAAATTTTGTAAAGAAATGATGACATTTCTTACCAATTAGTTCTGGTTTCCTGTTTGATGTGATCTGGTAAAAAATATGATAGCTCCTTTCAGCCTTAAGCTGGAAAGTAACTCTAGACTTCTCTAACAGATCTGAAAAGAAATTAATAACAAACAAGAAAAATTCATATGAAATGCAAATTTTATTTCTATTCAGTGTTGTAGGTCATAAGAAATAGAAATGATGGTGAAGACTATCCAGGCACTTACATGTTTCAATATCAGCAGAGGCCAGTTTTCCTGTAGTGCCAAAGTGGATTCTAATGAATTTACCCTTGAAAGAAAAGTTAATATTACTACTTTGTTCTTGAATCATATCAAGTCTTTGAGAAACTTCATTAACACTTGAAGTGCTAATGTTTTAATAGTAAATCAATTCAGACACTATTGGGATCAGGTAAAAAAAAACAAAAAGGTGTATCTCCTATTTTATAGATAAAATAATTTTAACTTAAAAATCTGTGAATAATTGTAGGTAATGAAAGATAAGAACTCAGATACAGGGTCACATTTCTTTTTAGACAAGACTTGGATCCGTGTTATTATGTGCTCAGAGGAAAAGGAAAGAACCCTGGTATAGTGGGAATGAAAAAGACTCAGAGAATGTATTCACAAACTTCCCATAAATCTTGACCAGTGAGTAGTGTCCATGGCAGTGTCCAAGAGACTTACAAAGCGAGAGGAGTTGTCATTCCTCACGGTCTTGGCGTTGCCGAAGGCCTCAAGCAGGGGATTGGCACTGATGATCTGATCCTCCAGAGTCCCCTGCAGAGAAACACAAGAGCAGTGCTCATAGCTGGGGCTTCCTGAGTGCCCTTTCCATAATGATTCTGACATGTCCATCAGACCCACCTGCATTTTGCCAGGTTCCTCCTTCTTCTTCTCCCCAGTGACTGCAATTGTTGCAAAGTACTGGATGACACGCTTTGTGTTCACTGTCTTTCCTGCCCCGGATTCTCCACTGTCGAATAAAAACCAAGTCAGTAGAGGTCCCAAAGCCAGCAGCTATTTCAGTCATGAAAACAGAGCATCAAATCTACTTACGTGATCAGGATTGATTGATTCTCTCGGTCTATAAAAGAGAAATTATAGGCAGTCAATATTGTTTTCTAATATATTTGTAAATGGTAAATTAATAAAATGGTATGAACCTAGTATTTTTCAGCAATCCTGAGGGCTTGGTGGTCCCCAGGCCCAGCACCTTTTCCAGCTCCCATCTCTCCTGCTCCCTGAGGCTCCCCCCATCACATCAGCTTACAGACCCCCGCTGAAACAGAACATTGCAAGGAAGCAGCAGACTCTCTCTTTTTATACTCCACACTAAATACACACCAAGTGGACTTGGGTTTTCAGGTGGATTTAGATGACAAGTTAGTAGCATGTTTATTGTAAGTACAAGAAGTAATGAAGGAAAAAAGGCAGAAATATTTTTAGTGTGGGAGGAGGAATCAGTATAGTAAAGGTGGTAGCTTTGGAAGTAATCATGGCCTTAGTGGTATTTTTAGGGAAAACTAAAGGCTCATTTTGATGTTCTGCTCTCTCTGAAGAGGAAGTCTCTCAGCCCTTTCCCCAAGGTGCTGTTGTGCCTTAGAATGGTCTAGCTGAGACAGCATTCTAGGAAGAAGATTCATAGTATGACCACTTTAATTCTAGATACACCTTAAAATTCGGAGTGTGTTTCGGTTGGTTCTGGGCAAAGGGCAATGGCATTTAGGGGACCACCTCGAAGAGTGTGTTGAGAGGAGTAGAGTCTCTTTCTCCTATGGTTAGTCTCTGTCTCCTAGAGTCTCATCTCCTAAAAAGATGCACATGGAAAACATCCAACTCACCAGTCAGCATGAACTGATAGGCGTTGTCAGAGATGGAGAAGATGTGGGGCGGGGCCTCCTGGCGCTTCTTGCCCCTGTAGGCCGTCACCACCTCGGGGTTGTACACCGGCAGCCACTTGTAGGGGTTGACGGTGACACAGAAGAGGCCCGAGTAGGTCTGTGCAAGCGAATGAGAAAGAATAACTAACCAAACACCTTTCCTGTTATTTGCGCAGCTCAGTAATTAAATGAATTTTAACATAAAAAGAACACTCTAAGTAAGTGGTCTACATATCTTCAAGGCATCAGCATGGAAACTAGTTGAAAGGTTCAACAAGATAGCAAAATGTTGAGGGTGAGGAATACAGTTTAGATTCTCTTGGGATTTGTCACAGTGATTTTTCACGTAGTAGGAGCTCCAAAATTGTGGGTTTGTGTTTTTTTTTTAATAATGTTTAATACATGTTTACTGTAGTTTAGAAAATAGGAGTGTATTTCTTTTAAGATAGTTCAAATTCATGAAAATGAATTTATGATCTATGAAAATGAATTTATGGCACTTAGGTACCATAAATTTGGTACGTAAGTACTCAACAGTATGAAATAGTTAGGTGAACTATGGAAAATCTTCTTAAGATAGTAGGATCCAGACATTTAAAAAGGCAAACATGAAGGTACGCAGCAATACTGGGGAAATATTTGTAAACTACTACTGAGTTGTGAAGAAGCAGAACACAGAATGATGGGAATACATTACAATTACAACAGCTGGGTTTCCAATATTTTTGACATCTGGTCTAGGATAACTGCCAACTGAACAGAATGGATTCTGACACTAACCACAGGTACACTTGTGTTGGTGTTGTCCAGCTGAATAGCAGCAGTGACTACACTATTCAGAAATGATGAGAATTCCCTGATGGTCCCATGGTTAGGTCTTTGAACTCCCAATGCAGGGGGCACGAATTCAATCCCTGATCGGGGAACTCAGGCCCTGTAAGCTGTGTGGTGGGGCCAAAGCGCAACCACAAAACTGTACAGAAATGTCAACCTAACATAGTAAATTCAATTAGAAAGTATTACTGAGTTTGTGTTATGTGAAAAGTCTCTGCAAGGCCCTAAGAATGAAATATAAATGTTATTTTTCTTTGAACAAATGATACTGTTCCTTGAGGAACTCCCAGTCTGTGTAGGAGATGGACATGTAAATGATTCATACTTAAAAAACATTGTCAGCATTATTGCAGGGCAGAAACAACAGGACACAATGTTGAACTCTGCCTGGGGAAGTTGGCAAGATTTCATCAAGGAAGTGTTCCACACAGAAGGGACCAGAACACAGAGATACAAACTGCTGTTATTTTGGAAGAGTGAAAGTTGGTCTTTAAAAACATTACTTTGAAGTGTTGAAACATAAGTTTATATTTTTCCCCTGGATGATTCTGCAGCAGGAATGGGGATGAGGGGAGATGCAGGCATGTGGTTGAGATGTAAACAGTAGCTGCTACCGTGTTTGTTTGGGGGATCTGTGGCAAACCCAGTCCGTGTGGACGGTGGCTTTGCCTGGCTTTGGATGGGAAAACAAAGGATTATGTGCCAGCTGTTGGGTTGGGCCTTACAGTAGCAATCGTGAACCTCTTAATTAGTTACACTACCAGTGAAAGTGCAGTGAATCACACTATCTGTGACCCATTAATAGCACAGTGAGCTGACAGGGTCCAGTGATCAAAACCACTTTGGGCTTTGGGGAGCACTCACGTAGATCATCCAGGCTGCATAACGCTCTTTGAGGTTGTACAGCACGGCGGGCTCGTGAAGATGGGTCATCATGGCCATGTCCTCGATCTTGTCGAATTTGGGAGGATTCATGGGGAAGACTTGATCCTCTTTCACAGTCAGAGTCTGGTAAACAGGAATGATAACTGTTTATGTCAACCAAGTGGCCAAACAAAATAATCAGTAGCATGTGGTCAGCTCCTGGGACTACTCACCGCTCCTCCTTCGGTCTTCACTGTCACTTTCCCACCTTCTCTGCTCTGGATAGTCCCTTTGACAAAAGATTCCTTGGGCTCGGCCACAAAGACAGATGTCTTGGCATCAAAAGGCTTATTCTGGGCTTCAATGCGCTCCTTTTCGGACTTTCGGAGGTAAGGAGCAGCCTCCCCAAAGACGGCCATTTCCTGGTCCGAACTCATGGCTGCTGAACTCAGAGGTCCTAAAGGTGATGAAGTATTTCTTACTAGAGATTCTAAATTGTCATCTATACCCATCAATCTCTACCTTGATGATATTTCATGGGCCCAGTTGGAAATTTCACCAGGCAGATGCATTGTACTCCTCGCTGTAGTTATTGAAACAAACATGATCACAAGAAATCACAAGGACTTAAAGGTATCTGGAGTCACTGTGTACCCAGCAGTGGACTTGGGGCTACCTTCTTTCATCCTTCAAGACTGATGTTCTAATAAGAGAGCCGAGGGGTAACCTCACAAGCTGCTAAGGAGCTTGTGACCTTGGGTTGCACTTGACCCTCTGTGCCTCAGCATCTCCATCTTTAGGGATCACAATATTGCTTTTTGTAATCCACAGCCCATGAGACAGAGTGAAGACAGTTTGAGAAAAAGGTTAAAATTTGAGTAAGAAAGCAATTTGAACAAGTTCAGGCTACGACTAAGATAGAAAATGTCATTTATTATAATGTAAGAGAATTCCGTTTCTTGCCATATAATATGAGAACTTTAATTCCTCCTTTAGGTGTTCAGCCGGAAGTGCTCACGTTCAGTGGATACGGCAGGAGGTCAGATTATAATTTTTTTTTTGAGTTAGGTGCTTAATAGAATTTCTCTAGCATAATTTCTTTGCATATTAAATCCAGTTAATCAGCTTAACTCAGTTAAACTAATTGAGGATAAAAGCCACAGCAAACATTATCCTCGCTCTCCCGCGCTGAAGGCTCCCTTCCCTGTCCCACATTTCCTTCCCAAGGACACAGGCTCAGGCTGCTCCATCCAGTGTTGTCTGCAGATCACCGGCGGCATCAGTAGAATGAAAGGCTTGGCAGATGATGCTACTTCAGTCATTACGTGATCGAGTTACTTGAAACTCACTTTAATCACCTACCCACCAGTCTCTCTCTTTAGAAATGCAGTGTGTAGTAGTGGGCAGACTAATACCTTCATTATTTATGTAACAAAAATTTCAGTGTTCTGGTTTCATATAACACTTAGCATTGGGTAAGGTAACTTTTTAAAAGTCTTCACAGAAGTAAAAGCAGCCCGCTTTCCTAGGTTCTTCTTACTTGTTAGATATCATGTTTGCTAAATGAATTCTAAAAGCAGGACACATTTTTACAAATTTGAGATTTTTAACCAGGCAATCTTAGTGCAGGTTTTTTTTTGCTCTGCAGAAACAATATTCTTTTGACAAACTTTTCCTTGCTAAAATGTAATCCCACCAGTGCCAGAGTCCTAAGATTGTGTGCATTGTTCTAAAAGGCAAGTCCTCCATCCCCTTCTCCCTCTCTGCATCTTTCCTGAAATACAGTTGTTAGGTATTTACTGAGACAAGCACTTTCTCAAAGGTTGCTAAGTGACACACATCCATCCCAGAGGCTCTCGCCTTCTCCAGGGACTGGTTAGTCCAAATCTTACCTTGTTAGCAAGTGAGAAGATGCAGCCTGGAAGTGAGACGGTTCTATAAAAGAAGAAGTAAAAGCACTTGATTAATTAACCAAAAAGAAAACAAAGCAAGCCAAAAACCCCATTTGCTACATCACTGGCTTTTGTAAACAGAGGGCAACTGAAGCCATGGATGTAAAATGTGCAGAAGGAGCAGTACCCTAGGCAGCAGCTGCAGCCGACACGGGGTGGTGCGGCTAGCGTCCCTCTTGAGAGTCTGGTCCTCGTTCCCACTTACCTTGGAGCTTTTTAAAGCAGGACGAGTCAGCCTCATTCCAAGGGCTCTTTTATATGGATAGCTATGGAAACAATGCAGCTGCCTCTTCTTTCTTAAGTCAAAAGGAATTGTTTGGCAAAAAAGTCTTGGCAATCTTGTGTCCCCACATAATTCTCATTCATGTTAAGAATGGTTGGATATAATTAGAAATATTTTTCTTATTGAGTATGTGGATAAATCTCTTATGGATAATTTGAGAAGATGATCTGAAAGGAAGGTTCAGGCTGGTGGATAAATGCAGTGGCCAGGCAGCCAGAATACCTGGCTTCTCTCTCAAATTCCTCCTGGACTTGCTGGGCATGCCTTTCGGGCTTGTTGCATCACTTTTCATATTTGACAGATTAATGGTAGAAATAAAATACAAATATTTCTTTTAATTTTGCGAGGGTTAATTTTCACCTGTTGATCCTTTCCTTCCAGCCCTGCAAAATTAAGCTCCATGCCCTCAATGATTTAAAAAGAAAGCCCTCTTTTCCAGTCTTCTTGTCATTTAGGGTGTACCCTTACTCTCTCACCGTTTTGCTTTTGCCCAAGCTGGTCCTTACATAGCACACTGTTTCCTGTCCACCTACTCACTTGACTTGCCTGCAAAAAAAAGAAAAGCTGAATATTTCAAAGGGCTTTTCGGGTGTACACCCCAGTGTTTTTCATGTCAGCACACTGGGGAAAAAATAACGTTTGGGTATTGTGCTAGAAAAATGTGGGTGTGATTTGGTTATGTATTAATATATACAGACCATGGTGAGAACATGTCTTTATACTTCTTTATGTGATATAAATAGAATAAATATACACAGCATTAAGGAATATATTAAATAGTGAATGTGTCTAAAACTTCCAAATAATTTTGAAAAATCTTTTAAGGAGAAATTTCAGCTTGATGCCATGAATCAAACTTGTTTATATCTGACTTTGTACTTGAAGCCGTGACATGTTTCCTCATCAAAAATAGTAAATGAGAGCATGGAGTATGCGCATTCCTGATAATTACCATTGTAGAGTAACTCTGCCCATGAAGACTCTGCTGTGTGTGTGTGTGTGTGTGTGTGTGTGTGTGTGCGTGCGCGCGCGTACACACATATATGTGCATATTTTTTAACAACTGTTGAAATTGTAGAAATTTATAGCTCTTTTTCCTTGATTGACAAATATAATGCTGGAATTTGAAGGATAATGAGAATAAATTTTGAATCCACTTGAACTCTTTTTCATGTCAAGTATTTCAAAAGGTGATGAAGGCCCTAATCTTCACATGTTAGAAGCCTCATCCTGTAGCAGGATGGTCATCACTGAAAGGGCACCTCGGCCACAGATACGGAGAAGTGCCTGAGAGAGTCAAAGTCCAGAATTTGGAGCTACCAGTTGGCGCTGTCTCCACCAGAACAATCCCTTGGCCTTCCAGCACCTCTGCGCTGGCTGGCAGCTCTCTGGCTGCATGCCCTGTTCCAGGCATTCTGGAACAGCAGCCCTCCAAGAAACTCCAGGGGTCTCCTGCCTACAGCTGGCAGCATCACACTCTCAGCTGGCTCTTAAGTACATGCCCTTCTTGGTCCAACTCAGCACATGGTAAATGCCATCACTGTGCTTGCCTGCTTTGAGAGTTGTAGGGTACAATATCCATTCAACTTTAAGTCAGCCCAGACTGCCCTCTGAGGAACCCCTGGCTAATGTCTCAGAGCCAGAGACCACCTCCTAAGACTCTGGCCTCTCTGCCATCAGCCAGCCTGTGACTGCTGGAATCAATATTTCATGGCATATTGGTAGCCTTTTTGATGCTGAGACTCACTGGTTGACAACTCTGCTTTAAGGGGAGCTGTGGTTCTATTTCCCCATACTAAACAGCCAATTTTTACTGCCCAAACCAATATTTTGACACGTCTTGTTCTGTTCTTGCTGCCCGTGGGCATTATCTCTATGCTTTATTAAATATTTCCTGTCTTACGTTCTTTACAAAGCATCCTTCACTTTTAAGTCCTGTCATGGTTATATATTCTGCTTCCTCAGTTTGTAAATTCCTTTGGCGAATATCGTATTTACTGACAGAAGTGTCTAACATATATATTTTAGTGTAAAAAAGAAAGTGCAAAGCCTCATTTCCAGTGGATGAGAAATACTTCCAATTGTCCCCTATGGAAATGTGTGGCTCATGATTTGTCCCTGGTAGATGTTCTCTGAGAACTAGGGCTTAAGGAATATGTCTACCAGGATAATCTGCTTTTCCAGTCTACAAACAAGTCAAAACATACATTCTCTTCTGGAATTTTTCTTGATTTCAACAATATTTTGGCCACTGCTCTAACAAGTCAGGTGCTTTTGACTTTCCATTGCTTACCCCTTGAAATATGTGTCATATTTGGATCTAGTGACAACTCAGAAATAGGGGAATTAAAGGTGATCCAAAGGGAATGTCAGGCACTGATTGTCTTCAGAAGTCACAATCTAGCTGGGAAACCAAAAAAAAAAAAGCTTAATGAAGTGGCTTGGGTCACCTTCTGAACAATAGCAAATTGGAATCTGGATTTGCCTTGAATACACACAAGCTGGGTATCCCTGGATAGTTACTAAGCCTCCCTAGTAGACTCCGTTTCCTGATCTATAGAATAGATAATGAAGTGATACCTCATAAAGATGTTTGAAGAATAAATAATACCTAAAACTGTAGAACCGTGTCTGGCAACATTGTTAATTCAAAGGATATTAACAACTGTGAGTTCTCTGGCCCCCATCTGTTGTTACTTCTTATTGTAAACGCTCTGTTGCAGTGAAGTAGTTTTCTTTTCTGATTCATGTCTGAGACAAGACATGCTCGTTTCATTGACTATTTCCACTAAACATTTTCACTAAACATTCCTCTATGCCAGGCTCTTAGGTAAGCTCCCCACTGCCACTGTGTAATGTCCACCTCTCTTTTGTTATCATTCATATGTCTCATGTGTATCGAAACCCAGCCCAGGACTTACCCAGACATTTCTTCCAGTTATCCTACCTGATAGAGGAAGGGCAGTTTGGCCTGGAAAGAGACAAACTGTTACATTAATATAGTTGTGAAGAAATGGAAATTCAGTCTAGAGAATTGGTGGTAGAAATGGAAAGAAAGGATGTTGAAGAAACTGGTTCACTGGTACTTTCCCAGGAGAATGGAAATTAACATTTGATAGCAAGGTTGAAGGGAGACTGAGATTTCACGCTATACTTTTCATACTTTTTGAATTTTGTACTGTGTGTGTGTGTTTAACTGCTTTAAAAGAAAAAAAATTGATGATTGGTTAAAAGAGGATCCTTCTAAAAAACATAGCAAGAGAATGAGTGTAATTGAAAGAAGTATGGCCACAGAATTAAAGAGATGAGAGACAGAAGAGTTAAGATCCTAGAAAGTTCTCAGTGGCCACTTCTCTTTTCTGTAGGTGAGACTCATTGAACCACATGTTGAAAACTATGTGTGTCGATGTCGTTTTCTAGGAATGTTCAGACTTTCTGGTTCAGATTGATCCCTTTGCACTAGCAACCTACATGTATAAAGTCTCATCATAAAAATCTGCACTTCCAAATATGTAGTCACAGAATTCCCTGAGAATTTGCTTTTTAAAGAAAAAAGAAAATGGCTAGCAAGAGGCCAGTGGGAGTGCTCATAATTGAAAGTTATTCAGAGGGATGGTGAGAATCATTCAAAAGCCACTTATAATTTGGTTTTGTCATGTATTACATGGTTCTTTTTAGTAGCTGCAGATTGGGCTTTGAAATAAAGCCTTCGTTGCTGCTGCTGCTAAGTCGCTTCAGTCGTGTCCGACTCTGTGCGACCATAGACAGCAGCCCACCAGGCTCCCCCGTCCCTGGGACTCTCCAGGCAAGAACACTGGTGTGGGTTGCCATTTCCTTCTCCAATGCATGAAAGTGAAGTCGCTCAGTCGTGTCTGACTCTTCACGACCCCATGGACTACAGCCTACCAGGCTCCTCTGTCCATGGGATTTTCCAGGCAAGAGTACTGGCTGCTGCTGCCGCTGCTAAGTCACTTCAGTCATGTCCGACTCTTAGCGACCCCATGGACTGTAGCCTACCAGGCTCCTCCATCCATGGGATTTTCCAGGCAAAAGTACTGGAGTGGGGTGCCATTGCCTTCTCCGAAGCCTTCGCTAGTCCTACTTGAAAATAGGTGTGGGAGAGGGAAGGTTTGTATCTGTGAGCACTGGTGGGTAGAATTGTTCAGGAAGTTGCTGAAACTGTGCTGTGCTAAAATGCAGGAATCCAAAGGCTTGTACATGAAGCAGCCTGTTAAGCGCTTAGGAGAGAGGAAGATGGGCCATGTCTAGTGCCCAACACCCAGCAGTCCCACTAGCACAGGGCATGGAATCTGTGTGTGGGATAAGGGAGGTTGGTGAGCATTCTTGGAGAAATTTGGGAGAAGAATAACTAACTCCCTTAAGACAAAACCAATGTTTGTTTTCCTAATTACAAAAGAAATATAGGTATATGGATATTCTGGAATTGGGAAAAAGAATAGCAAACGAATGAAAGTCAAGAAAATTTATTTCTCAACGTTGGATATAGAGAAAAATGCATTCTGTGCATCTCAACATTCACTTACCAACTTGCATCAGGCTAACTTGACTATGCAGTTAAGAGGTATAATAACTATGTTTTGGTCTGTATTATTCTCCTGCTTATCAAATAATAGAGATCAATTCATGTTAGTTGAATGATTAAAAATAACATCATTTTGATAATGCCAACTATGTACTAGCATTTTATAGCCTGTAAATATCTTGTGGGTGTTATCTTACTTTCGTATTCTGAAGCCCTGGGGTGTGGGTGGAGCAAATACACTCTACCCATTTTATATTTGAATTAACCATGATTCAGGGGGTGTGTCAAATGGCTGCCTGTGCAGAGAGGAGCTCAACTAAAGAGTCTCTGCTCCACTCTCCTCTGCTTATAATGCCTAATATATGTAACTGCAATTGCTGTTCATTTCAGAATTGCTCTAACTCCTTTACGTAGACTGTTAAGATGTACAGTAGTCAACTGCTAGCCTTCACCAGTTATCATACAAACCTTCTGGGGAAGTAAGATGACTATGCCAATATAAATTTACCACTAGTTATTCTGGAATGCAGACAGTTTGAAGTGTGCACCCCAAGAGGAGATGCAGTGAAATAATTCTCACCCCCAACCCTTTGCTACCATGTGTTCTCAGTCACCTCCAAGTTAATGACTGCCTGTGACTGGACACACATGTCTCACATGCAGAGATGGGATCTAGTGGGGGGAGGAGGGAAGGCTTCATAGAAGTGACATCTGAGCTGGTCCAGGAAGGAGTGGGTAGGATTTGACAGGTGGAGATCCAGGAAGAAAGAAATTCTGTAGGCAAGAATGGAAACAGAAAGATCAAAGCAGGAAAGAGGGGAAGCTTGGGGTCTGTCTGAGGATGAGGGAGCTGTCTTGTCTGATGTGAGTCAAACAGTTGTGTAAGGGAGATGTCTAGGGAGGCAAACTGAGACCAGATGTGCCAGAGGCTGTTTCTGTGACTAACCCATTAAGAACAAAATGTCTTTTCTCCAAAGTGCAACTGAGGCTGACCACAGCACCTGCTGCAGGAGCTTTCTGCCTTTATCCCCAGAACACTGACCAACCTCCAACCCAGTTTCCTTAGTTTTCATCCAGTTCTGCACTGTGTTCGTTTTCCTATCCCCCATATCCTCACTCACCATGATAGCCTTTCACTATTGGGGCCCTATTCTGCCCTTGATCTGCCTTGAGCTCTTCCTCCCTGGACTGCCGTTGCTCACACTGTCAGGACATCGAACTTTTCACCCTCTCCCTTGACCCTGGCCCTTCCTCGCACTGATGTCTCCTGAAGCTTGAAACAACTGACTTCTGCTCAGCTCCTATGCTGCCCTCCCAAACTCACTCACAGCCTGTGACCACAAGGGGCCTTGAAGGCTAGACAGAAGAGTTTGACATGAATAAAATAGATATTTAGTCTCCCAAATATGGGATATTAACCAAAACAACAGTCCATGAATTCAGAATGCGATACAGTTGAGCACTAAAATCTTCTCACACATGGTTTAAAATAAAATCTATCCAATGTTTCTCTGAGAAAATTTTTATCTGAAAATTTTATCTGATGGGATTTTTTTTTTAAAGTCAATTTTTAGGAATGGAAAAAGTATTCAATTAAGTCTTTCTTTGCCTTTGTACCAGTTGCAATGAAAAAAGCTCAATCTAAATAATTTTTGTTCTGTCCTACTAAGATCATTCCCCTCAGAAAAAAATCCCCCCCAAAAGTTAATCTAGAAAAGAGTATGAGTTTGGGATGAGAATGGAATTCTCATGGTCAAAAGAAGAAAGATTTTTGCTCTTTCTGTGAACTTGATATTTCAAGGAGAACTGGCTTCCTCAAAACTGCTGCTTTCTCTTTACTTTTGGCTTGTCCCAGTTGAGCAACTGGTCCAGTGGACAGGTGTTGATGAAAACAAGGCTGAGCTCCAAGTCTGAGGAATATTTTTAGGTCTTGAGGAGGCAGGTTTCTTTATTTGAAGGAAAGGATGATAATGTCATCCAAAGCACTGGTCCTGTGTAGAAGCTAGCTCTTGGCAGGACTCAGGGAGAACACTTCAGGAGAAATGCAGCCAGGGGCCAGGCATCCAGAGACCGAACGTGGTTGAGACCCAGTTGTTCTAATGGCCTGTCCTAAAAACCTGACAGCAGACTTTTGAGTGAATTTTCTCATCCTTTGTCCCTCTTATACACTGTCAGTGAACACAGGCATTGGCTGTGTTTTGACTGTCCCATGGGAGGCTCGAACCTCATGTTCTGTATTCTTTCCGCCTTGAGCAATAAGAATAACCATTGAAACCTCCAAGTCATGTCGTAGCATCATGGTATGCTAGCTGGCCAATCTTGAACAGTCCTCAAAGTAAAAGTTCTATGACGAAATGATGGATTGAAAATGGAGGCCTGTGTGTGTACACACGTGGGTGCAGTATGTGTCTAGTGTCCCAACTTCAGACTCATCACAGGGTAGCTGGGTGTTTAGATAGGCCTCTCCCTTGAAGTCCTATAGAGAAAAGGATTCTAAGTTAGCATTCATGGAAATCAATAATTTATGTGAAATAAGGAAATCGAAGTCTGAGAAACTGTCTTTAACTGAACTTTGTGATGTTTGTTCAGCTCCTCAAGTCCCATGGGCAAAGGCTTAGGAACAAAAATTCTTTATCTGTAGATTGCTTTAAATGGTCTCTTGTATTCTGGGGAAGCTTTTCCAAAGATATCAGCTTTACTCAAAATGTGTCCTTAGGACTCTTAGTCCAGCATGACTGATGATTTAGTGGTCACATAAACTTGGGACACACTGCCCTCCACGTCCTTCTCCCGAAGAATGACTGTGCACATTGGAATGATAAAGTGTCTGAGCATAAATCTGATTTCATTGTTCTAAAGTTTTCATATATCTACTTGGCATGGGACATTTTTTTCTTTCCCACTTTGTACTTGCACCATATTGCTAAATGCAGAAAGTATTATAACAACATGTGTGGTGTTCAGTCACTAAGTCGTATCTGAGTCTTTGAGACCCCATGGACTGTAGCCCACCAGGCTCCTCTGTCCTTGGGATTTCTCAGGCAGGAACACTGGAGTGGGTTGCCATTTCCTCCTCCAGGGATCTTCCCGACCCAGGGATCGAACCCACATCTTATGTGTCTGCTGCATTGGCAGGCGGATTCACCACTAGCACAACCTGTAGCTTTTCCTGAACTTGATTTTTCTGTGTATATGTCATTAATTATATCAGAGGTAATCAAAGAGGGATCTATGTGGACAGACTGCTATATGTGCTATATATGTGTTTTCATAAACTCTCCATAGAATTCTTGTCTATACCAAAATTTGAGAAGCCCCAATGCAACTATTCAGTCAGAACTGAGACCAACAGTTATGTCTTAAGGACAAACAGTCTACCAAACTTATGGATTCTGTCCTTGGTTTTTAAGCCCTCACCCAACCCTCCACCAGTCCAGACTTAGTTTACTTTTATCCTGAACTCCACACCCTGCCCCCTGTCTCCTGTGCTTCCTCTGTTCTCACAGCCCACCCAGCCTTGCTAATGCTGTCTTCACCAGTTTTTGTGCCACAGACGCCCTCCCCAGAATAATTTTTAAATGCATACAATGAAATATGTAAGATTTCAAGAGAAACTTACACTAAAGTTATATGAAATACAGTTATCAAAATATTTTAAAAGGTATATTGATTTAAAAAAAAAAAACCATATTTGCATTTCCTATAAGATCCAGAGGCAGACCTGTGACTGTTATAATTTCACAGAGGTAATGTCTATAAACAATATTTGAAATATCTATAGTTAACTGAAATATGATATGAAAATACCTGTAGTTTCTTTTGGTGACAAAGTCACAGGTGCTGCTACTAGTCCTGGGGTTTGTCACCAAATGGACTCAGTTAATTTGTCATTACTGTGGACTGTGTTAGTCGCTCAGTCGTGTCTGACTCTTTGTGACCCCATGGACTGTAGCCCACCAGGCTTCTCTGTCCATGGACTTCTCCAGGCAAAAATACTGGAGTGGATTGCCATTCCCTTCTCCAGAGGAACTTCCCAACCCAGGGATCAAACCCTGGTCTCCTGCCTAGCAGGCAGATTCTTTACCATTTGAACTACAGAGAAGTCTCTAATTTTTCATTAATAACTTGCCAATTCCTGCCTGCCTATCCATATATCACTTAGATTTCAAGACCCAGCAGCCTTTTTAACCCTCTCCAACTTCCACCGAGGACACACATTTCTGGATCTTTTTTGTGTAAATGTAACAATAACACCCAGAAAGGTACTTCATTTGTTCATAAAATTCGGCTGTCTTTTATCTCTCCTATCTCACTGTGGGTTTCTTGGAAGCAGAGACTGGACTTGTGCTTCTTTTGAAATTCCCTTATCAATGGCAAGCAACATGGTGATGGCAGATGGACACCCATCAGAATCACTGCAGATGCTTGGGTCCTGTGCCCTAGGCTAGTGGTTGTCAAAGTGTGGTCCCTGGACCAGCAGCATTGGCATCATCTGAATCTAAATTTGTTAGAAATGCACATTGTTGAACCCTACCCTGAAATAACTGAATCAGAAACTCTGGAGATAGAGAGGAAAGCAGTCTGGTTTTGATAGGCACTGAAGTTTGTGACTGTCCAGAAAGTATAGGGTGGAATTCAGGAAACTGTATGAAAAAGTACCATTATTCAGTAAACCCCATGAACTGAAGGGTATGGTTCAGTTTTGCTCACCATTCTTTCTCCATTACCTGACATATAGTCAGGACTCAGAATTATTTGTCAAAAAAAAGAAAAAGAACCAAAATGTGATGCTTCTGAAGCCCTCTAATTAAGTAATAAACAACTGTATGTCTCAGTGTCTGATGACTTTTTTAGGAATTACGTGAAACAAACCTTTTGGAAGTTGAGTATTTCCTTCAAAGCTGCCATTTATTGCAGGGCATCAGTTATTTAATAAATGATGTACTTGTGGCTCATCTAATAGTTCCAGCTACTGATTTAGGTTGTGGGAGAATTTTGAGAAACAAGACTTGAAACCTAAAAGTTTTAACCAAGTTAAATTTTGCATTATTTTTTTCTATTAGGAGAACTTGCCATGTTGAACTTGCTACCAAACTGAACTGGGTCCAAAGCCTGACATGCAGCAAACTGAATCTACTGACCCCAGCTTGTGAAGAAGGTAAATACAGCATTTATTTGTAGAGCACTGAGCAAGGAAAATGGGAGCTCATGCTCAAAGACCTGAACTCCCCAATGGCTTTCAGGAAAGGGTTGTTGAAGAGAATGTGAGGGAAAGGGTCACAGATATGTGATCAGCTTGTACACAGTTCTCTGATTGTTGATGATGAGGTAACAAGGTGATGTTTTAGGAATCACCATCAACCTTCTGGTTCTAGGGATATTATCTGTAGCCCTTGCGGAAGTACCAGGAATCCTTGACTTTGTTTTACAGCTAAATTATTATTATTCTCTTTTACTTGACTGCTTTCCTGTGTTTTCATTTTCTCACTTCTCTGATTAAATTTGCTCTTTGGAACTCAGAAGGCCTGGGAGGCTAAAATTTTTCTATTGATACAAACAAGAGGCAGGGGACACAGTGTGAGGGTTTTCCCCATGAAGGCCCTATAGGGTCCTGCTCAGGTTCAAATTCTTTGGGGTTTTCTGACCTTCCTGACTATAGTGAGTATGATGTGAGCTCTTGTACCCTACAGAATGAAGGACAATCCTTCTGCATCCCACCTTCAGATATAGGTAGAATAAACTAGAGCTAAAGGGGTGTAATTTCCAGAAAAGCGTAATTTACATTTGAACAAAAGGTTGTCAGAGCATATACTTTGCTCTTTAAATAGTGTGTCACTGATGTATTGATTCTACTATGTGCAAATCATTGTTTAAGACCTTCAGGGAACTCGGAGAAATATTCCTACCCTCCAAGAGCTCACAACCCAGGAGAGAAGGTGAAGCAGGGATACAGCTCTAATCCCTCCTCATCCTCTTTAGTGCTCCCCAGGGCCTTAGCCAGTTGATTTCTTTACTATCTTTTCACTTGATTGTGGCAGAGCATTCTTTTCACAGTTGAGCACTACCGTGGTTTTCTATCTCTTGCTTTTCTTTTTCTTGTAAAAATCATTGTTGTTGCTGCTTGTTCAGTCACTCAGTTGAGTCTGACTCTTGGTGACCCAATGGACTGCTGCATGCCAGGCTTCCCTGTCCATCACCAACTCCCAGAGCTTGCTCAAGCTCATGTCCATTGAGTCAGTGATGCCATCCAACTATCTTGTCCTCCGTCGTCCCCTTCTCCTGCCTTCAATCTTACCCTGCATCAGGGTCTTTTCTAATGAGACTGTTCTTCACATCGGGTGGCCAAAGTATTGGAGCTTCAACTTCAGCCTCAGTCCTTTTAATGAATATTCAGGATTGATTTCCTTTAGGATTGACTGGTTTGATCTCCTCGCAGTACAAGGGACTCTCAAGAGTCTTCTCCAACACATTGGAAAATGCAAATCAGTAAACATTTACTAACCCTGGATCTGGGCTAAAAGTCTTCTTACTCCTTGAAAACTACTTCTTACTGGGGAACTGGGCCTTGTATGGCAAAGGGAACAAAAAGCCCTGCTGGCCAGGGAGGATCTGGCTGTCACTTAGCACAAACATCCTTCTCTTGGGACAGCCTCTCGCAGACTTGACAAGCCTGTCTCCAGGCTTCCAAGGCTCTTCTCTCAGGCCGCTTTCCTCCTGCCACTACGTGCTGAAGTTAGGTGAAGTTAAGGGTTTTTTTTTTGTTTGTTTGTTTTAACAGTAAATAATACATTGCTCTATGTAGTGAAAAACTTTTTAAAGTGACGTATGCAGGGTAAAAGTGAACCTCCTCCTCCCCTCTCTCCAGGTTACCAGTTAGAGCAAGCCCTCCAGATCAGTTGGTATGCAGCTTCAACATGAAGACATCTTTCTGTGCATTTTTCACTACATTTTCCAAATCTTTTCATGTCAGAGCATATGTAAATATACCTATTCCAGAGCATGAATGTGCGTCATGTAAATTCTGATGGACATTTCTTTATTTGTTGTCTTTCTCACTTTCTCCCTTTGCTGTTACAAAGGATTCTCTGGTGGATATTCTTATACATACACACACATATATATATACACACACACAGATTTCTGAAGAAAACTTACAATCTTATACAATTAACGAATCTTTAATGTAGCTAAGTTTTATTTTAATACATTAATGTGATACAACCATACTTTGAGAGAAATAGATATCCTTTGTTCCCAACCATCTATTTAATAGACCCTCTTGTTCCTGTTGGTCTAAGACGTAAACTGTATCCTGAACTAAATTTGCATGTATACCTGCTTCTGACTCTTCCAGTGATTTGCCTTTCTATAGATTTATTTGTCTAAACCAACCATACTTTCCATGTCATACAGTTAGGATAATCTTACAGGATGTTTTCAAATTTGGTGGGGCAGGTCTTCAAACACTGTAATCAAAATATTTTCTTTTTTTTTTAAATTTCAATTTATTTAATTGAAGGCTAATTACTTTTTAATATTATAGTGGTTTTTGCCATACATTGACATGAACCAGCCATGGGTTTACATGTGTTCCCCATCCTGAACCCCCCTCCCTCCTCCCTCCCCATTCCATCCCTCAGGGTCATCCCAGTGCACCAGCCCTGAGCACCTGTCTCGTGCATTGAACCTGGACTGGCAATCTGTTTCACATATGGTAATATACATGTTTCAGTGCTATTCTCTCAGATCACCCCACCCTCGCCTTCTCCCACGGAGTCCAAAAGACTGTTCTATGCATCTGTGTCTCTTTTGCTGTCTCATATATAGGGTTATCGTTACCATCTTTCTAAATCCCATATATATGTGCTAATACACTGTATTGGTGTTTTTCTTTCTGGCTTACTTCACTCTGTATAATGGGCTCCAGTTTCATCCACCTCATTAGAACTGATTCAAATGCATTCTTTTTATTTTATTTATTTATTTATTTATTTTAAATGTATTCTTTTTGATGGCTGAGTCATATTCCATTGTGTATATGTACCACGGCTGACAAAGAATTAATCTCAAAAATATACAAGCAACTCCTGCAGCTCAATTCCAGAAAAATAAACGACCCAATCAAAAAATGGGCCAAAGAACTAAACAGACATTTCTCCAAAGAAGACATACAGATGGCTAACAAACACATGAAAAGATGCTCAACATCACTCATTATTAGAGAAATGCAAATCAAAACCACAATGAGGTACCATCTCACGCTGATCAGAATGGCTGCTATCCAAAAATCTACAAACAATAAATGCTGGAGAGGGTGTGGAGAAAAGGGAACCCTGTTACACTGTTGGTGGGAATGCAAACTAGTACAGACACTATGGAGAACAGTGTGGAGATTCCTTAAAACACTGGAAATAGAACTGCCATATGAGCCAGCAATCCCACTGCTGGGCATACACACTGAGGAAACCAGAATTGAAAGAGACACATGTACCCCAATGTTCATCACAGCACTGTTTATAATAGCCAGGACATGGAAGCATGCCGGAGTCCAGCTCCAGCAGGTCAGGGTTCCCTTAGGATGGACGGCGTCGACGATACGAATGAGAAGACACAGCGAGTCTCGGTGTTTCCAAGTGTCTTCTGACTTTATTGTTTTTAAGACAGCTTTTATATTTTTAGTGGTACATAGAAACAAATGTATAGAGTCATGCCAGATCAGCTCGATGGATCAGCAGTTTTTGATCCATGTCGGAATCAGAACACTGTTTGTGTTTCTAAGTTATAAAAGGTTTAAAATTGTTTACATCATCTTCTGGCCCAGAGGCCTGCTAACATCTTGTGACTCTTTTATTGATAAGGGTTGATCAGCCAGGACACTTTTGTATCAGGCACAGCAGGAAAGAATTCATTAATAGAAAGTTTCAAGGTAAAACCTGTTTTCGGTAATTTACTCTATGCCTTGAGCTTAACAGAAAAGAATGTGGTTCCATAAAGTCATAGTACAGCAAGCTGAAACAATGTAGCACAAAGGTCAGTTTTTAGCAAAATCACCAGCTGAATTAACAATTGTCTTATTATTTGTATTAAAACTAAACTTTTATTTATATAAATCCCTAATTGTTATGCTTTCATTATATAGGCTAAATAACTTAAGAGTAAAAACATAGTGAGTAACTATAGATTAAGTAACAATTTCACAAAGCAATATTTTTTGTATTTCCTAACAAGCCTTTCTTTCCTACAAAGGGCTCTGTGCCCACTGGGGCTTTCTGTGTGGAGGCTGTCAATGCTGTTGTGTTGTTAAGGGGCAGTCAAGCACATTAGCTCCAAAGGCACAGGTATATTTATTAAACAAACCAATATGTTAGCAAAAGGAATTTAGATCAGCATACTCTATATTTCAGATAATTTTATTTAGGGTGCTACCGTTCAGGGCCCTTGTTGATTTGAGGTTTCAGAATGATCTATTTTAGAAGGGAATCAGGAAAAGCCTTTTGCCTAAGTCACAGAAAATAAGAAGAGGTTTATTGTAGCAAACATCAGAAAGACAGATATCATCTTTAAGGTGAGCGCTGAGGCAGCCTCTCGAGAATCCCTGAGGCCTGAGTTGCTCTGCTCGTCAGGTCTTCTCCTCATGACTCTGTCATGGGTGGGATCTCATGAGCTGGCTCCCGGCAGAAGCAACCTAGACGTCCATCAGCAGACGAATGGATCAGAAAGCTGTGGTACATATACACGATGGAATATTACTCAAAATATTTTCATTATTCTTGTTCATTTTTTTCCTTATGGCTGAGCTTTGGTGTGTTTGTCAAGTTCCACTTAAAAATTACATTGGAATTTTTTTTTAAAAAATGAATATATAGTAGAATTAACTTTGGAGGAAATGTACAGTTCTGTGAGTACTGACGTGTGCAGATTTGTGTGGGCACCACCCCAGCCGGGATATGCAACACTTCCATCAACCGTTTTACTGTCAGACCTTCCTCCAACGGTAGCTCCTGTCATCCACTGTCTATCCTCTGCCACTATAATTTTGTCTTTTTGAGGATTTTATATGCATGGAGTCGAATAGTATGTAGCCCTCTGAGACCGATCTCTCAGTCAGCATAGTGCCTTTGAGATTCACCCAAGTTCTTGAGTTTGTTTCTTGCATTGTAAAGTAATATCCCATGGCATGAATGCATCCCAGCTTATTCATTCTTCCCTGCTGAAGGACACTCAAGTTGTGTGCAGTTCGGGGCCACTCTGAAGAGAGAGTCATCTTAAACACTCATGTACAGATTTTCATGTGAACATAAATCTTCATTTTTCTTGGCTAAATACCAAGATGTGGGATTTCTGGGTTGCATGATGAGTTTATGTTTAATTGCAAAGACTGCCAAACTCTTCCAGAACAGCAGTCCTGTCTTGCATTCCCCCCAGTCATGTTTGAGAGTACAGGTCCCTCTGTTATCCTCATCAGCCCTTGGCGTCGTCAGTACTTTTTATTCTGTTGTTCTGATCCATGGGATCTCATCATGGTTTTAGTTCACGTTTGCCTAATGATGAACGATGCTGAACACCTTTTCGTGTCCTAATTTGCCATTCTCACATTCTCTTTGGGGCAAGTGTCTGTTCACATCTTTTGCTCCTTTTAAAAATGCACTATTTGTTTCTTTATTATTGAGTTTTGAGGGTTCTTTATATATTCTGGGTGCAAATCCTTTGTTGGCAAGGGTGGCTTCATGGGAGTGTGACCCGTGTGGTCACACAGGCCTATGCTCAAAGGATCCCCATTTAATGTTCTGCTGTTGCAGCTGAAATTCATAATAAGTTTTCAACAGGGGGTCCCACATTTTCAGTTGGTACTGGGCCTCATAAATTATGTAGCTCGTCTTATTTGCTGGATATAAGATTTGCAGATATTTTTCCCCGTCAGTAGCTTGTCTTTTTTTCCTCTTAACAGTGTCTTTCTCAGAGCAAAAGTTTTACATTTTGGTAAAGTTCAGTTTATGTGTGTGTTTTTTTTTTTTTTTTTGACTGATTGTGCTTTTGGTGTCATGACCAAGATCCCTTTGATCACAAAAAGTTTCTCTTGTTATCTTATAAGTGCATTACAGTTTTATGTTTTACATTAAGATATATGATCTGCTTTCAGTTAATTTTTGTGTAGTATATATGATTATGATTTAGGTTTTACATTGAAACTTTGATTGGCAATGCATTTAATTTATAGATTCATTTAGGAAGCACTGGCATCTTTACAATGTAGTATCTTTATATCCAAGAACATGATCATGGTTTTTAAATGATTCAAGTCTTTTATGTTTGTAAAACTTTATAGTTTTATTCACATATATCGTGTTCATTTTTAGTGGTTTATTCCAAGATATTTTGGAGTTTTTGTTGCTACTTGAGTGAGATTTGTTTACCATTATGTTAATAAATTCCTTTGTAGTTGATGGATATAGTTGAAAAGAAAGCTGTTGTGTTTGTGCTTTGATCTTGTGTCACAACTGCTTTACTAAAGGGTTTTGCTCATTGTTTTCTTTAGGCAGGTTTCCAACAGTCCCTTCCCCCCCACTTCCCGTCTTTCCCTTCTGTCAGCTAGGAGTGGGGTGGGGTGGGGTGTCCGTCCTGTGAATTCTACTGAAATGGCAGATGCTGGCCCTCGCTGCGGGTCAGGAACTGGCCCCGTTTGCTGTGAGGTACTTAATGCTATTGTTCTCAGCTCTGGGGTTTAAGAGAACATTTTATCAGTCCATATTTTATTCAGCTCAAGTAACAGACTAGTTGAGTGACATTTACTTTTTAAGATGTATTTTGTTTTTCTCACACACAAGAAATCTGAAGGTAGGCTGTTGCTGGTGTTGGTTCAGCGCTTCAATAATACCAAACTCTTTTAGAGTTTTTAAAAAATAAACTTTTTACCTTGGGATAATTTTATATTCACAGGAAAATCACAAAGAAAGTACAAAGAGTTCTCATATACCCTTCCCCGAGTTTCTCCTAAAATTATTGTCTCATATAAAGAACATTTGTCAAAAGTAAAAAGTTGGCACATTCTTATTAAACCACAGTTTTTTTCGAATTTCATCAGTTTTTCTACTAATGTGTTTGTCCTCTTCCACAGTCCAATTCAGATATCACATTGCATTTAGATTTCATGCCTCCTTAGGATCCTTGTGTGTTTCTAAGCCTTGACTTGTTTTTCATAACTTTGACACTTTCTGAAGATTACTAGCCAGTTTGTAGATGGTTCCTCAACAGGTTTGGCTGGTGTTTCTGATACTTAGCCTGAGATTGTGGGTTTGGGGGAAGAATGCCCCAGAGATGGAGTGCCCCTCTCACTGTACCATATTGGGGGCTACATGACCTCGACATGATTAATCCCCTCTGATGTTAGCCCTGTGACTGTCAACTGGTAGTGCTAAACTTGATTACAGAAGTAGTGTCTGCCAAATCTTTCAGTCTTTTTATTATGGAGAGTTTGAAACATACACAGAAGTAGAGAGAAGATGCTTGTATGTCTAACTTCAACAGTTATTTTTCTATAATTGATCTTGTTTCATCTATACTTACACTCACTTTCCCAGCATCCCCCACTGAGCTATTTTGAAGCAAGTTGTAGATATCATAGTAGTAGTGTATAAATATTTCAGTATGGATCACTAAAGTGTAAGGACTTCGAGAAAAATAGCCACAATATCACTAGGCTTCCCTGGTGGCTCAGATGGTAAAGAATCTGCCTGCAATGCAGGAAACCTGGGTTCGATCCTTGGGTCGATATCATTACCATTTCTTAAAAACTTAATAATCTTGAAGCTGTTTCTATTTTCCCACTCTGCCCTCCCTGGCGTGGGATTCTTCATCTTGCTGTTTTACAGTTGCAAGAAAGCTGCTCTGTCTTCAGCCATCACATCAAAGTTCAAGGAAAGACACTGCAAGGCAGAGTAGCAAGAAATCATCTTTCGCAGCCCCCTCCTCCCTCCCTCACACCCACAGACCTCAGGGTGAGGTCTCGCCTTTCATCTGCCAGACCTATGTCGGTGGCTGCCACAACTAACAAGGGAAATTGGAAAACTGAGTGTTGGGCTTTCCAACCTCTGTAATAGAGGATTATATGGATTCATAAGGTGGGGGATAGTTGTTAATAAGCCAACATATAGTATCTTTCACACTAGTTTTGGGAAGGGAAAAGTTTCACTTGGCACCTTTTTCCATTCTGTGAAACTAATCATTAGGGCTGGACAAGGACAGAGTGGAATTGGCAGCAGGAGTAGCTGAGCTGCTGAGCCATGGCGGTGATCACGTGTTACTGCTCTTGGCCTGATGAGGCCTTCAGGCTGGAGCACGAATGAGCGTGTTAGTGGAGGAGCCCCAGGTGTGGATGCTAGAGCCACATGGGGCTGGAGCCAGGCAGCCATTGTAATTTGTCTTCAAACTACTCAGGAACATGAGTGTTAAAGAATGTCATTCCATAGGTCATAAAATTGAGGCTTTTCTAGATTACTGAGTAGGCTAAGTAGGGAATCTGAGAAAAGTTTGATTTTGATAACTTTAGTAAGAACCTTGCAAAATAAAAAAAATTAGAAAGAAGATACCAATTTTCAATGAATCTAAGATGTACCATTAGTTTATATACTTCTAGCAACAAAAATATGCTGCCAATAAACCATGATGTGCCATTGAGTACAAGGCATATCCTGACTTCAGGAATGTTAAAATATGTGGAAATGTGTCTTAGTATTGATAAAATATGGTGTTTTAATTATGTTACACAAGTAAATTTCAGGTTTTACATATCACAGCATTTAAACTTTGTAGAAATTGAGGCAATCAGATCAATGGAATTTCACCTGTGTAACTACCACCAAGGTTAACATATAACACTTTTTCACCATCTCAGAAAGTTTCTCTGTGTGCTTTCTCAGTCAGAGCCAACCACAAAGGTCACCACTTGCTGATTTTTCCACCACAAATTAGTTTTGTTTGTTTGGGGACTTCATATAAATGTAATCCTTCCGTTTGTTTTCTTCTGTGTCTGGCTTCTTAATTCAGCGTTATCGGTCTATATAAAAGTATAATCATTGTTTATCTGTTCTGTTGATGGGCATTTGGGTCTTCTACATTTTTTCTTTTTTACTATTGTAGTAAAAGCATCTATGAGCATATGTGAACAAGTCTCTGTACAGATTTGACTCTTTATTTCTTTGGGGTAAATACCTAGATTGGAATTACTAGATCATAGGGTGGTTCAGGCTTAACTTCATAGTAAGGCACCAAACAGCTTTTCAGAGTGGTTTTACTGGTTTATACTCTCAACTACAAAGTATAAGAGCTCCAATTTCTCCATATCCCTCAAACATTGAAATTGATAGTCTTTTAATAAAATTTTAACTAAGTCGTAGGTATAAAGAAGTATCTCATTGTGGTTTTAATTTGCATGTTCCAGACGGCTAATGAAGTTGAATGTATTATCATGTGCTTCTTGACCACTTTGATATCTTTTCTTGGGAAATTTTCATTCAAATCTTTTATCTGTTTTTAATAATTGAGTGATTTGGTTTTTTCTTATTGAATTGTAGGAATTCTTAAAGAGATTCAGGGCAGACAGAACACTTGTGTCCACCCTACCGCCTCTTCCTTCCTGCTCTCCCAGTTATGTGTAGACTTTGTCAGGGCATCCATCTCACACTAAATCTGATATCATCATCTTTGCATTCTTTTTGATAAAATTGACAATTACTAGTATACTTCATAGTCATTTGCTATATAGGTAAAGCCTTTTTGTTATGATTCCCCAAAATTGAGAGAGTAAATGACCCTAAATGGGAATCATGTCTATTAGCAGGACATGTGATTTCCAAACCTTTGTTTCCAACAAAATTAAGAAAAAACTCTAACTTACCTACTAATTGATCATTAAAAAAAGATTTTTGCAGACCACTGTATGATTTTGGCTATCTGACCTGTGCAGCTAATAGTAAAATATTAATTTCTTTGATAGAATTCCTTTTCTTCTGTTTATTTATATGAATTGAGTTTCAGCACTTGTATCTATAAAAAGAAAAACAACAGCAAAAGAATTAATTCTGGAAACCTTTTCCCCAAATTAGTAACATCTATCTATGGATTTATGAACTAATTAAAATATAAAAACAGCCACATCCATCTCATTAAAAAATACCTTTTCGGTACAACTTTACTATTTATGTTTGGTCATTACTTATCAAAATCTGTCATATGTTTAGACTTTTTAATCAAATTTTTACTTACAAAAATTGTGATAATAGCAATGCAGAGAAACCTTATGAACTTTATGGTTACAAAAAAATTAACCTCAAATAATAGACATATTTTATTGCACAAAGGAATGATGGTTCACTTAATAGCAAAAAGGAACATTCATTACATTGTGAGCAAATTCTGGGGAAGAGATAGAATAGAAATACAATTTTAAGTAATAAAAAAGAACAGTGGCAACTTTGGCCTGTTATAGAAGAGCTTGTTCACATCTTTTAGATATTGGAAACCAGATGCCATGGTATTTAGATTCTGTTGTAGCCACATAAAAGAGTGAATTAATAGTTTTATTTTAAAATGTCAAATGTTACACAAGATTATTTCTTTTCCAGCCATTTAAAACTGATAATGAAGGATTTTGGATGTCAACCTAAAAATATGGGAGGGACTCAGTTTTTCAAAATTCTTAGTGGTACATGAAGGATAACAACAAATTGATCATGGCTTCAGTTTTGGTTCAGGCCACATGCCCCCTCCATCCCTGGAGGTAGCAGGGTGGGGGGAATCACCTTCTCTGGAACTGTCTAGATACACAAACAGAGAGCGGAGAATATTGGGAAGGGCCAAAAGAGGTTGGCTGATGCAGAGGCAGGCAATCAACAAGTATAAGAGGAGAGACCATTGAAAGGTCAATAGAGTCAAGGTAAGCTTTTCCTCCATCTTTAGTAGGAGTATATGTGCTTGTTTGAAAGCAGAAAGGAAGAAGCACTGGTTAAATGGGGTCTAGGGGTCCAGTGGTGATGTCCTGGGGGAGGAAAGGAGGGGAAGAGAGAGAGACAGTGGGTGTGTGACTTTGTAAACAGGTTGTGGCAACTGACTGACACCCCTGAGCTTGAACTGCCTGGTAGATGGACAGGCACAGCTGATTATGGCTGAGCAGAGTCTCCTGGGGATTCCTGTGGAAACAGAGCAGCTTTTTTCTGCAAGGTCTACTCTCAAGCCACAAGAGAGCAAAACTCTCTGTTGAATAAATGGATACTGTTCAAAGGGTCCAAACTTCCAGTTGTAAGATGAATAAGTCCTGGGGATCTAATGTATAGCGTAGTGATTATAGTTAATAATTCTGTATCATACACTTGAAAATTGTTAAGTGAGTAGATCCTGTATGTTCTCAACAAAGAAAAGAAATGGTAATTATGTGACCTGATGGAGAGGTGAGCTTAGGTTATGGAGGTAATCATTTTAAAATATATAAGTGTATCAGGTCAACACATTGTATACCTTGAACTTACACAATGTTATATGCCAGTTGTATCTCAGTAAAGCTGGGGGTAAAAAAGGGAAGTTGTTGTTTGTTATGCTTAGGCATACCCCAACAAATAAAAATGCACTTCCAGGGCATAAGATTGTGTCCCTGAGCTTATTACTCTTTCTTGGTTTCAGGCAACAACCATTGCAGTAATTTGACCAGAAAAGCTCTTGGTAAATCACATCCCCTTGTTAAATCATAACTGGCTATATCTCCTGTATCTTTATATGAAGACAGCATGTTTAGTTTTTAAAACTCTTTCTTGAAGTATAATGTAAACACAAGAAGGTAAATATATCATAAGATTATAGCTTGATGAATTTTTACAAACCGAATCCGCCAGGTGGTCAGCGTCCAGGTAAAAAGAGAGCAACACCTGTGCCTCACAGCCCCTTCTCCATGTTAATCTGATAGTGTGTAAATTTAGCTTAGACCTGAAGCTAGGAAAACAAAAAACAAACCAAAAAAATTATAGTCTGCCTTGGAAGTAACATGACAGTGGTTTTAGAGTAAACTGTTAACTTAGTTCTCTGAGTATTTCACAGCTGGAAAACTGATTTCAGAAACACTTTGGCCCTAAAAACCACATATTTAAGCAAAAATCTGAGTTGCTCATAGAAATGATGTTCTTCTTTCCATACATCAGCAGAATCTGTCAAATGAACTGGTAGATTGGAGAGAAGTAGAGGATGTGAGTTTTTATTCAGCAACAATGAATGAGCAGAGAAGCAAAATATTAGCCCCAAAAGTGGGGACTAGACATTAGTAATTTGATTTAGGACCCTGCTTTATAAATGTGCTCTGTGAGTGAAGTGTACCTAGTAGCTTTGTAAAGTGTTTTATTTTGTAAAGGTGATTATTGTTTGGAGAAGCCCTTTTTTCCCCACCTTGTTTTATACTATAATAATGTCCATAGTATCTAGTCACAGTATCTAGTTTTATATTTTTATAGATCATCAGTACATTCATTTTCATTGTTCTAATTCTTTCCTTTTTTATTTTGTATCTATACAGATCTGATGTCTATCTTCATTTGTTCTAATTAGCATACGTATGCTTATGTCAGTGGAGGGTGAGGCATGTGAGTGTGGGTATGGCACGTGTCTTTTATAAAACATTGGTGTAGAGCTCCCTTTTTTTTTTCTTTTTCCTGGAGTAAGGTAGAAAAAGCAGTTGAGGGTTGGAATGGGAAAGGGCAGGATGGGAAGGGAAGAGATCGGAGTCTGAAAGGTCCTGGAAGTAGTTCCTGCCTAAGTTGTTGGTTAAATCAGGGGACCAGATAGCCAAGCAGAGATAGACAGGACACTTCCCCCGTGTCCTGGGCTCCCTAACCCCACCTGGCTCTGCTGGGAGTGAGGACTAGGAGGCAGCTGCCATTGGCTGGTGCTTTCCAGTTCCCTTTCCTCTAACCATGCCCTGGCTCCTGGGGCTGGGCTAGGTCTTTTATATGTACATTTATTCATCAGTGAACACCCTCAGCCTGGCACATCTAGCTATCAGGAAAATAGCATTGACAGTTGTTTGCTTGATTATCAACAGTAGTTAGAGAAGTCAACTTTTTTATGGTAGTTAGAACATTTAGCATGAGGGTGAGAAAAGTCAAAGTGTTAGTTGCTCAGTTGTATCCAACTCTTTGCAACCCTATGGACTGTAACCTGCCAGACTCCTCTGTCCTTGGGATTCTCCAGGCAACATTCTCACTCACTGGAGTGAGTAGCCATTCCCTTCTCCAGGGGAGCTTCCTGACCTAGGGATCAAACCTGGGTCTCCCACATTGCAGGCAGGTTCTTTACCATCTGAGCCACCAGGGAAGCCTCTTAATAATTTTTTAAGTGTACAATAAATACGGTACTGTTAGTTCTAGACACAATGTTGCACTGAAGATCTCTAGAACTTTTTCATCTTGCATGACTGAAACGTCACACCTGTTGACAAGCAACTCAGCATTTCCCCTCCTCACAGCCCCTGGCATCCACCATTTTGCTTTCTGCTTCTATGAGTTTGACTATTGTAGGTTCCTCATTTAAGAGGAATCATGTAACGTTTATCCTTTTGTGACTTATTTCACTTAGTTTGCTGTCATCAAGGTTCATCCATGTTGTGACAAATGGCAGGATTGCCTTCTTTTTCAAGGCTAATATTCTATTGTGTGTATAGTATAAAACACATTTTCTTTATCCATTTACCCATTGATGTACATCTAGGTTGTTTGTACATCTTGGCTATTGTGAATAATATTGCAATGAACAGGTGAGTGTAAATACCTCTTTGAAGTCCTGACGTCAATTCTTTTGAACAGATACCCAGAAATGGGATTGCTGGATCATATGGTAGTTCTATTTTTAATTTTTTGAAGAACCTCCATACTGTTTTCCATAGCAGCTGCACCATTTGTGAATATATGATATGTTATCTTAAGTTACTTAAGTAACTGTCTCATTGCAGTATGGTCACCATGGGTACAATTACCACTTCTCAAGAAATAACCTATGCCAGTAGTTGTAACTTTCTAGGCATTTAACTTTTGATAAGAAAGGAACTTGAATATCAGAAAGGAATTTGGAAACTGGGAAGATCTTGCTCTTTGATTTTTAAAAAATATATATGATTTTTTTTTCTATCAAAGGTAGTCGCCACTAGCTTTTCCTTTTTCCTTCCCAATTCAATATTTTAAGTTTATTACTTTTTGGCTTCATTTAAATGTCCGCTTAAACTAATTTAAATGTAATACATGGCCCTTGACACTCTGGTACTTTCTGTCAAAATGGACTATTGAAAATGCAGCCTTTCAAGTGAAAAGGTTTCTGCCCACAGAGTGGGATTGTATCAGCACTCTGTGAAACAACAGTGACTCAGAAGCTCAGAACTGTAGGCTACTGACATGTTGAGGTCAAGAAAGTTACAAATGTATTCCTGTTAATGGAAAATTGTGAGGGTGCCTGGTGATTGGAGATCAAGTAAAATATGGAGGGAGGAGTTAAGACAGTGGGCTGAGAAGTTGGAGGGAGGAGGCTGTGGAATTTGAGGACCAGTATAAGTTTTAGGAGGGAGGACACTGGTGATGGGAGAGCAGGGCTCAGAGAGTGGAGAGGGGAGGAGAAGGAGGCAGACAGGATGAAATGAGAGAGAGTGAAATAAGATGAGACGTGGCCCCTGAAATGTGAGAGAAGAGGACACCATGATACTGTAGGAGGAGGGATGGAAGGGGAGCAGAGAAACCAAGGATGGCAGGACAGGTAGATGGGAGGAGGGGCAGTGAAATTAGTTTCCAGCAAACACACCAGCATCCTATCTGCCTGTAGAACTATAGCCTTGAAATAGCTCCCGTGGAATGCTAGAATATCTAGAAAGGTAATTGGATACAGAGCATCTGTCAGTTTACTGAGCTTCGGGAAAGGCAAGAGCTTGATTTCCTGACTTGTGAATAAACATTTACTCCACTAAGAAAAATTCAGGGACTCTACCTCATCCAAAGCAAAGTGAGTCCATTTTATTTTTGATCAGCTTAAAAAAATATTTTCATTTGTCAAGGGTTCCAGAAGTAATACATGAGAATATTGGTATTATATATTTTGCTAGCAACTAGTAATAATTATATCAGGCAACAATCTTAATAGAAATGAATATGTCTTATGCAGAGATTTCTTCTCTATTAATCAGTCCATCAAAATAAAAGAGTTTAGCCAAAGAATTAAAATCTCTCAGTTGAAATGTCCTCACTGTTACTGTCCTGAAAGAATGAAATAGGTTCATATGCAGGAGAGATGCCTCCATTTAAGAAATGAAATGTGTCTGCTAGTAATGGAAGAATACTGCCTGCCCTGTGTCTTCTGAGGCTTTATGCTGCCCAGGCACGTCCAGAGCCTAGAGTGCTGAGTAGAGTGTTGCCCTTGGGCAGCTCATGATCAACTCGATGAGAGATGACTTGTGTTGAAAGACATGCCGCCTTCATCTGGAACTCGTAAATTTGAGCTGGGGACACATTTGTCACATAGCGACCTTGAAATAAACAGGGTGGCTGCTCACCCAGAAAAAAGTTTTCATACGCTGAGGGGGCTGGATTAGATGATCTTTCTGGTCTTGATACAATTCTAGTCCTCTGTAGCCCATTCTTCTGCCTTTTAAATATGCCTATGGTGAGGGGTTCTCAACTCGTGTTGCTGGTGGTATACACTGAGGCAGTGTCTCTAAGAGGGCAACTTGGGAGTATCTATCAACACTTGAAATGCAAAAATTCTTTGGCCAAGCAGTTCTGCTTCTAGAAATTTAAATTGTACCCTTAGTCATACCGGTGCACCAGTATATATGCCGAAGACTCGTTGTAGCAGTGTTTGTAACAGGAAAGAAAAAAACAAGATGGAAAAGGCCTATATATCCATCACTGGGAGACTGAATGACTATGTCATGAATACGCATTCAGTGAAATACTACTAATCTGTCTAATCAGTATTAGAAAAAGTATGAGATAAATTTACATGTGTTCTTACCTCTGTTAAGGCATATATTTTTGTCTTTTCCCTCTCCAACACTTACAGCAGTACCCAGAACATAAATAGGTACTTGTAATTTTTTTAAGTGACTAAAAGAATGATGAATGGGTTTTTTAAATGAGTTTAAAAATACCTATTATAAGTGCCCAAAGAGCACTCTGTAGTTCCCAGGGCATTTCATAATTGGATCCTTGGTCTTTTCCAGTTGTAATTGTAGGAGGTATAAATATTTGACACTACTCTATCCTTGAAGAGTAGTTTGTTTTGTTTAGTAGTGATTAGGCTTCATCCCAAATTCCAGTGACACCCCCTGGGGCTGTAGACTGTGAAAGAACCACTGAAGATCCACACAAACACTGTTCACCATTCAGAGCACTCTACAGACAAGATGCTTATGGCCACACGTGGCTTTAACTATGCTTGAAAACTGAATAGAAAAGAGATTGCCAGCTGTTCCATTTAAAAACATTTTCCTAGATTCCATGTTAGTTTTAACACAAACTCAGCAAAGTTCACTCCTTAAATGAGACAAAATATTTCAAAAGAATGTGTGTTTGCAATGAGCATGATGAAGTTTCCTGTCAAAGAGTTTAAAGTGTTAAAAGGAACCATCAGGCCCCAACTGGAGTCACTCATGCAAAGTCCCACCAAGACTGAATACCTGACCTCACTGCAGTTTCAGCCAGGAGTAGAATTTTAAACTGGGCAGACTGAAATTTCACAGTCAACACTAGTGAGCTAGTCTGCAGGAGAAGACCCCCTGCCCTCCCTTAAGGGCACATGACCTTGCCTGAGATAATCCACTCCTTTAATCTCTCTGTCTGTCCTTCCTTCTGCCCACAAAAGCTTTCCATTTTGTACAACTCCTAGAGCACTCTTCTCTTTGTTAGGTAGGATGCTGCCTTATCAGGACTCTTGAACAAAGCCAATGGGATCTTTAAATTCACTTGGTCGAATTTTGTGTTTTACTAAAGATATACACTTGGTGAAAAGAAAATAAAAAGTGTTCTTTTCTTGAATAATAATGTAAGAACCTTTTAAGTCCTACCATGAACCTATTTGTTACTGTACTTTGAAAGGTTGGAAAGCATGATTTCCTTCCCTTTTGCTATTTCATCTCTTTACCTCATGTTTATTTTTGTTTTTCTACTCTGTGCATTTCAGTAAAACACCTGGGGATATACTCTTACAGGAATTTGAAATTTATAGGGCCACACTCCCAAGTCCTTTGTAGAAGAAATTATAAAGCCAAATAAATACAGCCACACCTGTTGGTTAAAGATACATGTTACAGGAAATATATATAGAGAGCTGCCACTCATTTTCCTTTGCGTGTTTGTGAGAATATTTAAGGACTTGTTTCAAAAGAACTGCTGAAAATGTAGAAACCTAACATCATCATAAAGCTTGCTGAGATGCTGGGTGCTGGATTTACAAATACACCCCCTCAGCAATCTCGTTGCACTGGATAAGCCAAGTCTTGGCAGCCTGTCGTGGCCACTGAAATTGGTATGACTCTTGTATAGTCTGACTTAGAAACTTCGAAGAGTATAGCTTTGGATTGGCAGCTCTAGGACCTTAAGGACCATGATATTGCCCTCCACACCTTCTTATTCGGGGAGACAGAATTGAAGGAGATTAACCACGTCACTGCTTACCATGAGCTAGATCCTGCCTGCACATCCACACCTTTCTAATGGACTAACTGAGGAATGTGAGGAAATGTGTTGGAAATTTAGACTCCTCGTATAAGTGGAGCCTACGGCCCCTTTGTCAGTTTATTCTATGGCAGCAGTTCTCCCCATTCCCCACCCCCACTTTTTATGCCTCTAAAATATCCAACAGGTTTTAGTTTTTCACCTCATATTCCTTTCGTGTCCCAGGAGCCTGTGCAGCACACCGCATTTCGTTGAGGTGCTCATGACCCTTTAGGCTCCTCTTGGCTGTGACAGTTTCTCAGACTTCACTTGCTTTTGATGACCTTGACAGTTTTGAGGAGCACTGCTCTGGTGTTTTATAGGATAGTCCTCTAGCGTCTGATGTTCTCTCATGATTAGGTGGGGTTTGGGTTGGGGATTAATATCCCAGAGGTAGAATGCCACTTTCTGATAACGCTGACTTTGACTGCCTGACTGGGGTAGTATTGCAGGCTCTCCACTCGAAACTCTTCTTTCCCCTGCCTGTACTGCATTCTTTGGAAGGAAGTCACTGCAAGCAGCCCACACCCAAGGAATGGGGAGTTATGTTCCTTCTTGTTGAGGGCGGAGTATCTACACAAATTACTTGGAATTTTTCTGCTTGGGAAGTTTGCCTCTTCTCCCTCTTTATTAATTTAATCAATCATTTGTTTATATCAGTATAGATTCACAGATATTTTATACTTTGAGTTATAATCCAATTCAATTTTTTTTTTTTTCCACTCATGTTATTCCACATTTGGCCATTGGGAGCTCTTTTGGTTGACTCTCGTGTCCCTTTGACATAATTCCCATTATTGGGGGTGGGGGGAGCGGGGGTGGGGAGTGTTGGTTTTATCACTTCCTTACTTTCTAGCACCACGAGATGCTCCAGGCTCATTCTATACTTCCCTCCCAATTCTTCATTAAGCTATTTCTCCAATAAATCCTCGTTCCTTTTATTGGAGAATGCTATTGGAAACAAGCATCTAGGCTTAAAGGTGTGCTTGTTGCTCCTGGGGCCTTTTAGGCCTTAACAGCTGGCTGACAGCAAAGAAATACATGTGTGCCTACTAATCTGTGTACATACACGTTTCTGTATGTAACCATCTATCTGTTAAACTAAACATGAGTTCATCCTGATGGGCTTTAATCTATTACCACAGGGCTCATCCCAGCCTCCTTCCTTTGCTTATATGTAAACTCTCAGTGCAACAGGAGACACCTGGCTCCCAACATTGGCCATTCACTTCATTGTTCCGCTTCAGTAGACACGGATAAAGCATCAGAATTATCACCCTGATCCCCAAGAAACAATTTTATAAACTAGAGCACCATGTTTATGTTGAGTCCCTTTTGCTTTTGGTCTTGTAGACTCTATTTCCAAATTACTTAGATCAGCACTTTTTAGCCTGACTCCCTTGAGTGAAATTGTTTCATACATTTGTAATATAGTTACAGTCTCTTATAGAGTCTGTGTTCCTTACCTCCTTACCTCCTTTAGGAGGTCCCTGGCCTCCTAAATGTTTTTTTTTTTTCCCCCCCCAAATTGCATACATCAAAGTTCACCCTTCATGCTATGAGTTCTATGGGTTCTGACAAATGCATAGTGTCCAACAAGTAGAGTATCATGAAGAATAGTTTCAGTGCATGTCAGACAAAGAAAGAAAATACTGTATGATATCACTTATATGTGAAAACTAAGAACCACAACAAACTAGTGGATATAACAAAAGAGAAGCAGACTCATGGATATGGAGAACAAGCTAGTAGTTACCAGTGAGGAGGCAGCCCGGCATAGGGGTGGCAGAGTGGGAGGTACAAACTATTGGGTGTAAAACAGGCTTATAAGGATGTATTATGCAGCACAGGAAATGGAGCCAATGTTTTGTAATAACTGTAAATAAAAAAAAAAATTTTGAAGTAAAACTTTAAAAGAAAAGGATATAACAGATACTGTAGAATAAACAGTTGTTTCACTGGCCTAAATATCCCCTGTGATTCACCCATTCATGACACTCCCTTTCCCTGAGCTCCTCGCAGCCGTTGATCTTTTTACTGTTTCTAGTTTTGCCTTTGACAGAATTCCATATACGTAATTGAAATCACACAGTGTGTAGTCTTTAAAGTTTTTTTTTTTTTTCACATAGTCATATGCATATAAGTTTCCTTCATGTCTTTGTGGTTTGGTAGCTCTTTTGTTTTTACCATTCAGTATTCACACCACACAGTTTGTTTATCCATTCACTTATTGAAAGACAATTTGACTGCTTCCAGTTTTTGACGATTTCATACAGTTGTTAATACACATTTACATGCAGGCTTTTGTGTGGAGATAAGTTTTCACATCAATTAGGTAAATCAATTTCATTCTGACATGAAACAGAGAAATGTGAATATTTTTAATTTAACAATGATAGGAAAGGAGAAGCCACTTTCCAGTGGTTTAGGACTCTTTTTCTTTCTAAGTTCTTAAAATGGCCATGTGATCAACCTTTTTCCTGTTCTTCTACCCACCGTCACCTTGAGTTTTAACTAAACACAGTTGTACTAAGACATCCCACAAGTGGTTAGGACGTGATAGTTTTGATAATATCTGTTTGAGTACGAGTACCTCAGTTCTAACTGACGTAATGATGGACAAATTTAGTTCTTTCCTAGCTACCCCACCCCCTAAGCAAAATCTGCCTGATGCAAGAAGCCTCAAATGAGAAAATTCTCCAATGGAAATACAATAACCTATTCTGGGTTCCAGTTAAAGGGATGAGAGGGTCTTAGTTCTGCCGGCATTTCAAGCTCATCTTTTGTCCATGGTCCCTTTCCCTGTAGTCTCCTGGGTAGTGTTTTCATCATACTAACTCCCAGGGTTTTCTCTCATAATAGGCTCCCTGTTGTGACTGGGGAGAGAGAGTTCCAGTTCTTAACCCTCACTGAACTGTGATGTTTGCCTAATGCTGCATGCTGGAGAGGTGAGACCTCTCCATGCTCAAAGTCAGGAGCCATGGGCAACAGGATACCGAGAGTTCAAGCAGAGAGTCGTCATAAGGGAACCCAAAGATGAGTACTTCCAAACTGGGGAGGAGGGGGCTGCATCGTTATCTTCTGGGACTGCTGCTCACTGTTACAGCTGGTGGTCTGCTGTGGTAATGAGAGAAGATATGGAGAGTGACCTGTGCAGTGGTGAGCTGGGTCGTAGCCTATATAAGCCTCCGTCAGAGCCCCACTCCTTCAGTGTGTGCTCGAGATGTCCCTCGCCTGTCCTCAGGATCGTCAGCAGTGTCATATTGCAAGAAAAGTTTCCCAAAATTCTGGGTGTCAGACTCATCTATATACTACCTTGGGACCCTACAAAGGTGTAAAGAAAAGCCGGAGTTTCTTTCGGTTCTACTATGAAATCTTTCATTCCATATCTCTATCAGGTTATGATTTATATTCCACATTTATAAACACACAGTTTGCTAAATTGCCTTCTTTTTAATATATATTTTTATTCCAGTTGTTTCAAAGCCTCTTTAGCAATTCATTTCATGTACATGTTTAGCAATATCAACATCCTTGTTCTGCAAGAAATTGTGGCTGGCCCTATATACAGATTAAATAAGATATTATTTAAATATCTAAAAACAGAACATCAACTTCTAACTTACCAACAGTGACACCATTGAACTCTTTAAATAATTTTTAGTAATATGAAGCATATTGTACACATAAAGGCAGGTACAAGGTATATGCATAGTTTAAATAAAAATAAGTTTTCTTCACTTTGAACTTGTGGCCTTTCACGATGTAGAAAGACCCCATGCATGTCACCTGGGGGTCTGCAGAGGTTTTCTGACTTCCAGCAGCAGGATTGGAACCTGGTTCCACTGATTCTTGATCCAGTGGGCTTTCACTGTTCAGCTGTACAATGCTGTTATATCTTCTTTTTCTCTTTGAATTTTACTGAGATATAGTTGACATGCACAGGATAGTGAATTGACTTACATATGCCATGAAATGGTTACCACAGTAAGTTTAGTGAACGTCCATCATCTCATGTAGATACAAAAAAGAAAAAGAAAACAAGCTTTTTCCTTGAGATGAAAACACTTAGATTTACTCTCCTGACAACTTTCATATATAACACACTGCAGGGTTGATTATTTTTATCACATTGTGTATTACATCCTTCTTACTTATTTTATAACTGCAACTTGTGTCTTTTGAGTGCCTCCATCCAACTCCCTCTCGCCATGCCTCAGTAACCATAAGTCTAATCTCTTTGTCTGTGGATAGTCTGTCTTAAAAAGCAAATATTTGACATTAATTCTGAACAAGGACCATCTTTCAAGTCAAAGTAGGTGCCTAATGATTATTATCTATAACCATTCTCTATTACTTTTCACTTGATATAAAAGTTCCCTTGTTCTAGACCCTCAGAGGAGCAAAGACCCAAAAATTTTGATCTCATTCTATAATGAAGGAAGTGAGTGAATAGAAATAGTTTCTAAATTCTAGAAATGATGACCACACGGCTTTCAAATAGTGACAGATTCTAACAAAGTGCTACTTAGAATCCTTTGTACTCTGCTGCTGCTCAAAGGTGGTCCACAAACCAGCAGCACCCACATCACCTGGAAGCTTGTTAGACATGCTGTGGCCCTGCTGAATCAGAATCTGCATTTAGCAAGACCCCCAGGTGATCCCCATGTACCATAAAGCATGCTTCCTAGTCCAGTGTCCAGGATGCATAGTCAGACGTTCACCTAATTCACATTTAGGGCACTGAAGATGATTCCCCAAATTCTAGCATCTCATGAGGAAGTAAGAATGGGGGTTTCTAGAATGGCTTTATCTCCTAACATGCTGTTTCTTATATACATACATTAATGTATACCTTAGAGTGAGTAGTCAGTCTCTCTGTCTTTGTCACCCTTCTACTTGGCCACCTGAAGCCATCCTGAGATACATACCTAAGAGTAGGAGCCAGTCTTGTCTCTGCAGGACTCAGGGCTAGAGAGAGAGCCTATGAAATTGCAGCTAACATCAAATGAGCTGGAGTCAGCTTCATTCAGTGTCATTGTTAAATGACAGATTTGAGGATGCGGAGATAAAACAAGGAAATCTGTTGAGTCAGCAGGGCAAGTCTCAAAAATGAAATGCTCTACAGTGTGACTGAGCGTATGCATCTCTAAAATGAATTCTCAAGTCTGAATTTTTGGTTGTCAATCATATGTCAAACCCCGAGCTGTAAGTCATGAGTTTCATGGGTTGTTAGCAGATTGACTTGAAGTAACGCTTGAAATACATTTCAACATCTTAAACTTTTATCTCCCTATTCTAGGGTTTCTCAACCTCTGCCGTGTTGATGTGGTCATTCTTTGCTGTGGGGGTAGACCTGTCTTTGTGCATAGTATGTTTAGCAGCATCCCTGGCCTTTCCTCTATGAGACACCAGTCGCATCTCCCCTCCTGAGATGCGACACAACCAAAAATGTTCCCAAGGGGGAAAAAAATTGCCCCCAGTTGAGAACCACCACCATATGCGAAAGTGAACATTCACAAGAAAGGTAATGTCGGTTCCTTGAGAATTCTGCCTAGGTCATGACCACAGTATATACCAGTGAAGCTTTTGCTTGGTGCCTCTGCAGCCATTAGAATCTGGAGATCCTGGGAGACAGCTGTAAACCAGGTAGATCATTGTTTGGATATGCAGAACCATCAATTCTCAAGAGCAGAATGGTGACTCTTTCAGGAAGAGCTTCACAGCTGTGGTGACCCTTGTTCTTGACCATAGCCCTGGACTCCTGGTGACCCTATAATTTCTTAGTCAGTTCAGGCTGCTCTAACAAAATAACAACAGTGTCACATTAGAATTGAATCCAATCATTATTCTAAAATTGTCCCCAATTCTTAGTGCAAATATCCTCTTTGAAAAAGCTTTAGGGATGGCTGGTAATAGCAACAGCCCCTAAAATGGCCTCTGACACTTTGCCTTTCCTAAGACAGATCTGCCTTGGTCACTGCAATTCACATGAGTGCTGACTCAGAGGGAGTTTCTGCTCTTGTCTTCTCCCCAGCGCTGACTGTCTTTTTAGATGTTAGCTGGGTCACAAAGATCATCCCCGTCTAGTCCCTTTGCTCCACTTGAGACCCCTCCAGTTCTTCCACATTCAGAGTTACCCCCTACGTCATTTACCTGCCTACTGCTTTTGCTCCTTGCCTGCTATTTGCCCAAGGCTCATCTCGGTTTTCATTTGTCCAACTTCTCTCCTTTGAAATCCCGCTCCCACCCCTTCCCAAGATGCTTGTGTGGAAGGAGACTCAGACCATCACTGACCTGTCCTCCCATCCTGGGGAGAGGCTCCTGTGCCCCACCTGTGAATACTGAAGTCATCCTCCTCTTCCTGGAGCTCTCTGCCTCAAAGCTGGGGACCGCTCCCGACTGCGTCTCTTCAGCCTCACCACACTTATCCATCTGACTCAACTGTGGCTTTTATCATTTGTGTGAAAAAAGGGGGAAATCATATCACTCTAATGGATAGTTTGTACAGTTGACTCTCATTGTTTGATGATTCTACGTTTGCTAGTTTGCCTGGTTGCTAAAATTAGTTGGTACCCGACTCCCAAAATAAGTACTCATGAAATTTTGTGGTCATTTGTGGATAATGCTCAGGGTGGTGAGAACTTTGAGTCACCAAACTTGGACATTCTCAGCTGAGGGAGAGCAGGGTGATGCTCTGCCTTCTCACTGAAAGTATCTTCTCAGGGTCTATTTGATGACACCTATTTTTGGTAATTTTTTTTCTTTTGCATTTTTATGACTGTGTTGGTGATCTTGCTGTTTAAAATGGCCCCCAAGCATAATGATAGCATTCTGTCCAAAAGCACAAAAATGCTATGATGTGTCTTATGGAGAAAATAATGTGTTAGATAAGCTTCTTTCAGTCATCAGTGATAGTGTTATTACCTGTGGTTTCAAGGTTAATGGATCAACAATATGTATTAGACAAGCTGTCTTTAAGCAGAAACACACAAAACATTGCTTATTGATTGATGAAAATATTGTGACCAAAAGTTTGCAGGAACAGAACCTTGTATTTCCCCCTAGGAGCAATCAGTCAGTATTCACTAATTCAGTGTTCACAGCAGCAGTTTCATAGTACATGACAACCATGAATAACAAGACTCATATGTGTATATCGGTGTGTATATGTGTGTATGAGTGCTCACTTGAAGAGTATGCAGACCACTAGCAGCGCTGACTGCTTCAGAGACAAAACCAGGCAGCTGGAGAACAGCAGGAAGGAGACTTTTTACTATAATACCTTTGTGTTTTGTGCCGTATAATTAATACCCATCAACAAACTAAACTAAAACAGTTCAAAAGCAAATAATAAAATGAAAATAATACAGTTTAATCATTTTCTCTTCCATTTTAGGGAAACAAAGCAGCTCCCACCAAAACTCCAATCACTCAGACTCCCTCCCTGGTCTTCTAGGCCCTGCAGAAGCCACCCCCATGCTCTGTCTCCCCAGCTGTGCTTCTCACCACCCCTTTCATGAGCATCTCAGGCCATCCATCTGGTCTGCTCATTGCTCAGTACTTTGGCGACTTTGCCATCGCTCACTCCATACTTGCCATCAGAAACCCTTTTGTCCCCTCTTCCTAGCAACACCCTGCTTTTCCTTCAAAGTCTTTGGCAATTTTACTGATCATCCCACCCAAGGAGGTCTTTCTCTTTTCCTCGTTGGAACCCCTTAGAGAAGTCCGTGGCCCAGGAGGTTTTTCTAGTTTGGTGATTTTAAAGTCTGGTCCCCAGACCAGCAGCATTAGCATCACCTGGGACATCTTAGAATTGCAACTTCTAGGGCCCCACCCCAGACTCACTGACACAGAAACTCTGGGGTGGGGCTCAGCAATTGTGTTTTAAACCCTCCGAATGATTCTGATGTATGTAGTAAGGTGTGAGAACCACTGCTCTTGAAAATTCATGGAAAAGAAACACATATAAACAAAGGAAAGTCAGTAAACAAATGAAAAAGCACTCAACCTCACAATTAAGGAAGTAGATGAAAACAACAAGGAGATATACTTTTTATCTTTCAGACTGATAAAAATTTTAAAGATTGATTAAAATCTCATGTAGCAGTAGGAGCCAGGAAACAGATACTTGCGTATTCCACTAGAAGCATAAACCAATATAACATATTTGGGAGACGGGGTTGGTAGTTGAATTTAAAATTTAAAATATGCACATCTCATGACCAAGCAATTCCTCTTCTCAGCTTCTCTGTTAGAGAAACACTTGAATCAGTGCATAGATAGACGCACAAAGACATTCATAGTGCTGTTGTTGGCAATGGGAGGAAGCTGGAAACAACCTAAAGGTTTCAGTAGAGAAGTGCCTAAGCACCCCAGCTCAGCTACTGAGGAATATTATGCAGCAGGTAAAAAGAATGGGCTGGCTGTATATGTACACATGTGGGACTTACCCTGAGACATTGCTGAATGCAAAGGCAAGTTGCAGAAATATATATAAAATATGGCACCATTTAAGTTAGAAAAAACATACCCAAATGCTCTAAATTTTCTCTGAGTGTGTAATTATGAAAGTACATAGAAAAGTAGAACAATTATTACCTCTGTAGGGGGCAAAAGTAAGGAGGACAGATCTGGAACGGAATTTTAAAAAGACTTCCAATTTAGCTGTAATTTTAAAAGTTGTTAGAAGGTTTGTGTATGCAAGTATTTCTTGACCGATAAACAATTTTCAATAGTGAAAAAAATACCTTTGGAAATAATATACTAATTTGATGGTTCTTAATCATTTTTCGGTCATGACTTCTGAGATTTTAATAAAGATTTTCCCCCTAAATTCCACAAAGTTATAGAAGTTTTAGTTTCATTTCAGGGAATTTCTAGATACCCCAAAGCCCACCCCTAGAGCTCTCAGGCTTTCTAGACCCTGGGCTGAGAGTTTCTGGCCTTTGTGAGGATCCTTCTTTGCTTTTTGCTCTGGGCTCCATGACCCTCTTTGGCATCCGTGTCCCAGAGGAGTCATAATGTCTGACAGCTATTTTTATGAGTGTCAGCAACTCTTCTTCGACAGATTAAATTTCCCCAGAAGGTAGATTTTCGCTGACATCTTAATACTTGGAAAGGAGCGGGTGATCCTTGAGGAGTGGGTGAATATAGCATATGGGTTGCCGAGCCACAAACAGAAGCTGATCTGTGTCGAGGAAGCTTCAAGCGCCCTGCATTTGCTCTTGGAGTTCATCAGGTTCTTTTTTTAAGACCTGCCATGTCATTCTCCCATCACATGCACACAGACCCTTTTACAGTGTTTTCCACTTGGCTGTAAAAATAGATTTTGGTTTTTGATTTTATGTTTTTAAAGAAGAAAATGGCTGACCGTTAGCCTTTTGGCTGACCACCATTTTCAGTCCTAAAATTTTAATCAATTTTCTTTCCACTGTTTCAAAATGGTTGCCTAAGGAAGGCTTTTATTTGCCCCCTTTTAGTGTTCTTTAAACTGTTAAGTGACGGAGTCAGTTCTCAGAAAAATAAGCTCCCTGGTAACCTACTTCTTGTTCTGTCCAGGAGCTGCCAGTAAATTTATGGTCCTTATGTGCCGAGTCTGATCCTAAATGTGCTATGCATACCTTTGCCATGCATGCCTTGCACACAGGCTCCCTGGGGAAGCACTTTGAACCTTCTCTCTGTGCCCTGCCCCAGTCCCCACACCATGGCAGGTTTAGGGAAGCCCTGGAGAAGCTGGCTGTGGCTGGATTTATTCATCCTTCCCCTAGCTTCTCTGATTTACTTGTATCCTAAGAAGGAAACGAGAGGTCTACACACTGTATAGTATTTTCTAAGACATGTGGATGGGCATTCCTTTAAAACAACAGTAGTAACAACTGGGCACTCTATTCAGTAGGAATGCAGCTGAATATCCTTGAGTGCTTTCTCCTCTTGGGGAATATTTTCTGCAGGTGGCATGGAAGCCTCTCCACGGGCTGCTCTGACCTGTCTTCTCAGGCTCACTGCTTGCTTCCATGAACTCTTGGGTCCAGCTACGCTTTAAAAACCCCTTCCTGCTTCTGAGTTTCTGCTTGTGCCCTTCTGACCCTCCCTCATATGGCCTCTGAAATGGTTTTATTCATCATGACTCAGATTCCCATCTGAGTTTTTCAGAGAGTATTTGCAGATGAAGCCAGATGACCATCCTCATTCTTCCTTGAGTGTTTACAGAACTTCTGTCTTCCACTCACAGAGGACTTCTCTGTGCAACATTCATTGTAGCTGCTGCTCAACAAATGTGCGTTGTTTGGTAAGATGCTCTGCAGAGTTTCTGTGAGGAAAAAGCACCTGAGTTGAAATCTGTGTCATAAAAGGTACCAGCCATGCAAGAGAAAGAGAGTTAAGGTCCAAGGAACAGTAGGTGCAGAGGCCTTGAGACAGGAAGGAGCTTAGCATATGGGTGATCGAAGGTTTCCTTTTTAAAAAGACTTTTTATACAAGGACTGTATCCCCTTACAGCCTCTAGCATGTAGTAAGGCTGCTAGACTGTCATCTCCATGAGGGTAGAGTCCAGCTGTCTCACTTTTCGTGACCAGGACAGTGATTGGTTCATACCAGACACTCAGACTGGTGGAGGGATGGATGGCTGCTCATTGAGTAACTGAACGACTTCTCTCTGGCCTGATGACAGTTTTGCATCAAAGCCAGAATGGACCAAAGGACTCCTTCCCTTCCTAAATGTGGGTCCGAGCTGAGCCAGCCCCCTTCAGCTCTCTGTCTAGGTGGTTCAGCGTCACCATGCATTCAATGAAATAGGAACAGGGCACTTCCTTTTTGGAGGGACATTGTCCACATGAGTGAGATCTCATCTACCAAATGTTTGGGACTTTTGGAAGCTGCTCAATAAATTCAGACAATTCCTACGACGTGGCTCAGCTAGCCGGCAGCCAGAAGTCATCGTATGTGAGGTTTCACCCCAACAGCATGGGAATCCACTGTGATGGTCCCTGCAGTCGCCGCTGTAGGATTCCAAAGCCTGGCACCTCTTTTAAGCTTTTGGAATGTGGACAAAGCATTCCATCGTGTTAGCGGGGCACTCTCTCCCATGCTGCTCGGCTTATTGTTGTGGTCATTCCAGGGCTTCTGTCTGGCCTTTGTCTTGCATTCTCTCATGGAGAAGCCTCTGCTACAATCACTGAGAGTAATCCCTAGTGGAATGGTGCTTTTAGTGCATTGAGAAGGCTGTCCATTGACAGAAGCAGCTCTGTAGTAAAGTCAGTTTCCAGGAGCATCAGGTCTAATAAAGAATTATAATCAAGGGCTTTGTTAAATAATGAGCCTCCCTACTAATACCTTCCCTCTCAAACAATAGTAACAAGCACAACAGTTAAAACGCCCGGCCTGCATCAGCATTTGGGATAAGCATCAGAAGCATAAACTACTCTGGACATCTTTAAAATGGCTAAGGGCAATTTGTCCTTTCAGTGCTCTACTTTTCAGTATTGTTTCAGGGTTATAAAATAGTAGAAATAGTGGAAATAGTGGTCACTTGTTCAGATAGGGGAGTGGGTGAAGCACTTAGATGCTCTTTCTCCAGGGATATCAAGACACGCCAGTTCACCCCACCAAAGGGTCAAATGTTCTCTAAACAGCAAAAGGAAGTGCTGGTGGAGTGATAGTTTTTAGAAAGAATTATCAGCCCACTCCTATTTGCAAACCCGTCCTGTTGTTATTACCACTGCCGGTGGCAGTCCAGACCTGAGGCAAGTGCAGAGACCACCTATAGGCACATAGCCTGTCCTGTGGTTCATGAGCCAAGCTAAACTCATGGTTCAGCTTTGTTTTTGCACAGCAACAAATGACCTGGGCTGTTTTTCACACACAACCTGGTTGTTTTCACCATTCAGCTTGAAGTGTCAGATCCAGCACTGACCTGGTGTAGTAGTCAGAGTCACATATCGTATGTGTGCTGGTGGTGGTGGTTTATTCACTAAGTCATGTCCAACTCTTGCAACCCCGTGGATTGTAGCCTGCCAGGCTCCTCTGTCCATGGGATTTCCTGTACTAACGTATAACTGGTAAGGGTGGGAAGAAGAGACAGGATGCAATGGCAGGGTCCATGCCTCCTGGCTTAGCCTGTTTTAACATCTCCCGATTACTGTCTCAGAGGGCATTGCCTGAGATGCAGTTTGAGCTTAGACACATGGTAGCACTGGACCTAATCATATGACCCTTTTTGCAAATTGAATTGGGGGGTCAGTTTGACAGCTGAATTCCCCCCAGTGTTCCCTGGTGCACAAGTCACATCTCCAAAGCATTGTCCAGCCTCTTACATTAGAGGGCCTCTACCTCCCAGGACTCACAGTCCAGATGCTGCAAGGCGAGACCACCAGTGTCCCCAGGATAACCATGCTCTGGGGTCTCTCTAAGTAGAGCCCAGTTTAGAATGAACTGAAAAGACCCTCTTAGCAGCAGGAGGGCACATCATGAAAGACTATTATTTGTCCCACAGTTATAATAATACTTGTCTCTAGCTGGTTTCTATTTATTTCCAGAAGAAGCAATTTTCCCTCTTTCTCAAGAGGTCCCAGGAAGGAATGTTTGGCTCTTAATAGTCAATAGATAAGGAAAGTCTCCTTGAATCCTTCTGGATAAAAATCTTCCCACTAGACTCATGTGTCATCAAACAAACTCAGTTTTAAGGGCGTAATTTCCACCTGTTAGGACTAGTTTTCATAAAAATAAAATTCATGACTAGGAGACTGAGGGTTTACTCAATGGACTATTTTAGCTTTTGCCTTTAGTTCTTTTGTGATTTGCATAATGTTAATATGACTCTGAACCAAAACTGTGAGCCTTAGAGTCTGCAACTTCAAACTGAACCCTAGGCTAACAATGCTCTCCAAAGTCCTAATTATATTTTCAATTAAATTCAGTTTATGCCTTCACTCATACAAGATACTCTGAGCACCCAATGTAATTAGGTACTGTAGTACTAGTATTTGTTCACCATAAAGATGAGTAAAATAAAGCAAGAGAGAACAACCATTGCCTTTGTTGAGTCTGGTGGGAAAGACAGACGTGAACACGAATGATAAAGAGCAACATGCCAGGGACTAGATCTGTGGGTCTGACACACTGTGGTGGGGAGAGAGAGTCATTCTTGTGGGACTAGGGGAGGTTTTGCTGAGACAGGGACAGAATTGGAATTTGTTCTTGGACAGGGCTTTGCCAGAGAGAGACTAGAGAAAGCGCAGTCCCAGTGGGGAAGCCACATGGGTGGGATCTGCCATGTTGGAGATTCAGGAGAGCTTGATGTGCCTGTGTGGCAGGGAGAGAGTGCAGAAGTGTCTGGAGACATACTAGAGACAAGAGACAAAGGGCCTTCACTTAGAACAGTTCTGGACACTGTGACACATAAGCAGCTACTACTAAAGTCCAAAGGGCTCTACCGTGCAGTCTTTTGTTATTATTATTATTTATTTTATTTCATTTTTTCGCTGCGCTGGGTCTTCGTTGCTTCACGCGGGCTTTCTCTAGTTGCGGCAAGCGGGGCTACTCTCTAGTTGTGGTGCACAGGCTTCTCATTGGGGTGACTTCTCTTGTTGCAGAGCACGGGCTCTAGAACATGGGGTCAGCAGTTCCAGCACATGGGCTTAGTTGCCCCACAGCATGTGGAATCTTCCTGGACCGGGGATCGAACCCATGTTCCCTGCATTGGCAGGCAGATTCTCAACCTCTGGACCACTAGGGAAGTCCCTCCCACACAGTCTTACCCATAATATTATTACATTATCTGTAAAATAGGGGTAAGAGTAGCACCTCCTTAACTGGGAACATAAGGAACAAGGAAGAGAATATGTGTGATGTGGTCAACCAGTGCTGACTGCTAACTATTCACAAATGTTGAATTCGTGTTAAACCAAGACTAAGGCTATCATTTTGTGGGAAACCTGTGATTGATGATATAGGTCAGGTTTCCTCGGTCAGGTCAGTACAGAAGTCCGGGGTCGGATAGATCAGTTGAGGTCAGGTAACCCCACCACTTGGTTTCTGAGAACAGCCCGGATGGGATTTACAGCTTCGGCCCCATCTCTTGGCCAAGTTTGCAGTGTTGGGAGGACACCGAGCAGCTCATTCTGTCCTCAGATTTCTTTCCATGTGGGGATCAAGGAGGGGAGCCCAAGCCTTGGATCATTAAGATGTCCTTGCCTCTCCTTGTGTAAGACGATAATGTCAAGGGTGCCTGGCACCAGCAAGGGAACGTTTCCTCCCTCCAAGGCTCCTCATCCCCACATGATGACTAGGTGCCTGCTGATATTAGACCTTGCGGACTGCCTTGAAAGCCCTTGTTTCTCTCCCCTTTTTTCTTTGTTTAACAGCTGTGTTGTAGAGTGGGTTGTGTTTATGTCTCCTGGCACTGATTATTACCTTAAGCAAATTTTTAGTAGACTTTTTTTTTCTTTTGATCTATCTTATGTTCACAGCAAATTGGGCAGAAAGCACAGAGAACACCCATTTACTTCTCCCCTCAAACACACAAGAGCCCTCCCCCACTATCAACATCCCCCACTGGAAGGTACATTTGTGACAGTCAGTGGACCAACGATGACATGTCATTATCATCCAGATTCCATGGTTTACTTTAGTCTTCACTCTTGGTGTTATACCTTCTGTAGGAATTGCTGACTTTACACGAGAAATTGTCCCCAGGAAAACCTGTTCAAATAATTTAGTGTGAGGCTTGTGATACTAACTTATTTTCAAATAACCTGATTTGGAGAAAAGCATTTAAGGTGGAGTAGAAGGAGAAGAGAGAGAAAGACAGACATGATGGAAGGAAGGAAAGAAAGAAAGAAGAGAAAGAACCATCCACTCACCCAGGCAGGTCCCACCCCCAATCTCGGAAGCTCATCACCAATAGAGGTTAATGATTGTTCCTGCCTAAAATGTCCATACTTTTCTCCTGTTTCCTAAGTCTGTTTCTGCCATCTCACAGTGTCTCTGGGCCTTCCTCTTCCTGGAGGGAGAATTCCGCCTTTGAATCTTTCCTTGAAGCTTTTCTCACAAACCCTCCAGGCCTCCGTGATGAGGCCCCCAAAATGTGAAAGAGGAAAATTTTATTTTGAAGTAGAAGGCTCAGAAACAGATTGAGACAGTTCTGGAGAGATTTTTTTTCAGCACCTAAGATAGCTTATTTTAATTGCTCTTGTAAAGTTCTTGTGAGGAAAGCTAAGTCAGCCTCCTGGGCTGACAGATGAAACCTTCTGAGAAGCTGGCTGCCTCCAGAGCCCCGGGTAATGCTGAGACATCCTTCCAAACAGGGACCCAAACAGCTGAAGGGCTCCAGTTACCCAAGACGTGAGTGACATGGACACTTGGGTAGTTGGAGAAAAGGAAGGAGTGGGCAAGGGAGCTGGGGGAGAAAAGGTCAGAGGAGAAAGAAGGGCAGTGATAAGAGGGAGGGGCAGTGATGAGGAGGAAGCCAGGGCTGGCTGAGCCATGGCTGTCCATCAGTCTGAGAAGATCGAACTGCCCCCTGACCAGACCCCCGCTGGACTTTGGGGACAGGGTGGTGCCCTGCTTTGAGCCTCAGGGTGTGATTGATTATTTACCAACCCTGCTCACGCCTGAAGTAGAAACCCCTCTGGCCTTCATCACTAAAGTCCCCTCATGGCAAACAACCACTGTAAACAAAGCTGGCCATCTTGGAGCCAGCAAGCAGAGTTTGTGCTGAACCTTTGATTCAGGATTTAAAGATGTTATTAAGTTTTTTCCAAACAGTGCGTTAAAGGGCACACCCATTTAAATGTTTTTATTTTACCCCATTTCTGCTCTTTTGCACTTTCTGTATTTTTCTACAATGGTTGTGGATGGCACTGACAGTGATAAAAATACACGATTTCCATTATAAACATTGAAGTGGCTTGAAAACATTCACAAAATAATTTGTAAAATTTTATAGAGAAATCAAAAATTTAACCTTGGTTAATGTGTGAGATGGAACTGAAACAAGGGATGGGACTTGCCAACTTTTTAAACCGTGTCTATATTGTTTGACCTGGTAAAACCAGTGTATATTAGTTTTATCATTTATTTTAAGGTAAACGCAAGAAAAATTTTTTTATTTTTGTCATTTGAGAAGAAATTTGTTGAACAGTATTTTCTTGGCTCTTTAGCAAATCCTTTCTGCGGATTTTGCATGTGTTGGACCACCTGACAAAAATTGAATTTGGCATTTGTCCCCTATATGGGTCATAGAGGCCTTTCTGTCACAAGCAGATGTTCACTGTATGAATTCACATGTGTGCATTAGTTCAGAACTTCAATAGCTTCAATAGCTTTATTTCAACTATGAAATTTCAAGCTGACAGAACAGTCTGGAAGATAACTTAACAAATATTCCTGACCCACCATTTAGATTTAACAAATGTTATTTTTCCATACTTGCTTCACATCCTTAAAAAATAATAATAAAATACTTCAGTTATTTATCCTCTGCTTTCATCCTGGCAGCATCTGTTTCCCTGAAGTTGATGTGTATCTTCCTCTCCAGTGTTTTACACTTTTATGTTATGTGTGTATCCTCGAGCAATATGCACTATTATTTCATATTTTAAAAGTGAAAGTTGCTCAGTCATGTTCGACTCTTTGTGACCCCATGGACTGTAAATCCATAGAATTCTCCAGGCCAGAATAATGGAGTCGATAGCCGCTCCCTTCTCCAGGGGATCTTCCCAACCCAGGGATCAAACCCAAGTCTCTTCTCCAGGGGATCTTCCCAACCCAGGGATCGAACCCAGGTCTCCCATGTTGCAGGCAGATTCTTTATCAGCTTAGCCCCCAGGGAAGCCCAAGAATACGGGAGCAGGTAACCTATCCCTTCTCCAGCGGATCTTCCCAACCCAGGAATCGAACTGGGGTCTCCTGCATTGCAGGCAGATTCTTTACCAGCTGAACTGCCAGGGAAGCCCTATTTTAAAACTAAACCCAAATATTTTGGTGCTGCATACAAAATTACTTTTTGCTGTTTTTCATCAACTTTTTTTTTGAGATTTGTCCAAGTAAATATATGTAGCTCTGGTTCATGCATTTTCATTACTGAATAGCTATTCTATTGTATGACTCTATTGTAATTTATTAATCCATTCTCTTATTGATTCAAGACATTTCTGATTTTTCCCATTGTAAAAACTGCTGCATTGGACATCTTGTCTGTGTCCTTGTGTACACTTGAGTCAGACTACATTCCTGGGTTTTTCGAGCAGTGGAACTGATGGGTCATTGAAACACCTTTCAGGATTTAAGAGGAAGAGAGAAAAGTACGTAGTCTTAGGTTTTCTTCTGGAAGGTTGGTTTTAATAATAATTCTGGGTCATTTCATTTCATCTCAGGATAAATTCTTCACTTCCATTTTCCACTTCTTTCCCAAAGTTGAAAACTGGGAAAAACCTCTTAATCAAAGCCCGGATTATGGACAATCTATCAATCAGAACTCAAAGAACTGGAAATTGCCTGGTGGTCCAGTGGGGTTAGGACTCTGCGTTTCCACTGCCCAGGGCCCAAGTACAATCCTTGATCAGGGAACTAAGATCCCAGAAAGCCACATGGTCAAAAAAAAAAAAAAGATCTAACTCACCCTGAAGTTTAAGTGGAGACTGGCCAATAAGTTACTTTTTCTTTCTTTCCTCTCCTAATATTGCATAGCAATTTGAAACATTAAACAAGACACCAAAATCAATGAGCTTATTCAAAAAAGAAAATAGGTTTTGGTAACTAGGATGATGGATTTAGAATCCTGAATGGTTCTGAACCGGACTGAAGGACAGCCCCGTGCTGTTCCCTGATGGGGGTCCCATAATGGTATTTTCCCCTCCTTCTAGATCAATTTCAGCATGTTGGCATCAGCAGATTCCAGGTGATAGATAGGCAGCTTCATTTTAATAGCCTGTTGGTTCCAAGTGACCTATGGCCTTTCCAGAAGAGGGAAGATAAATCCTGCTGTCATTGCCCTGTTCCTGCCTCACGCCAACCCTGGCATCCATCACGCCTGTCAGTCTGAGGGCCCCCAAAGCTGACAGACCTCTTTCAGGCCAGTGGCTGCCTGGTACCTGTGCTCACCTGAGCCTTCAGCCTCTCCCCGTGTGAGCACCTGCCCTGAAGTTGTGCAGCACCTGCTCCCTACCTTCCTGAGACTTCTCGGTGCTGCTGGCACCTCAGCCCACGCTTCCCAAAGAGTGCTACGTGCATTAGGCATGACTCAGCGTGGACTCTGATGGCCTAGGGCTAAGCCTGTTGCATTTTAGTAGTTACTAATGTCCAGGCATATTTCACAAATTTTATTGCTGAGGACAAGGCTAAAAGGCTAAAATAAGCATTTAAGGTAAAAAAATAATAAAGTTTTAAAGAAAAATATCAAGTGCATAAAAGTGCATGTATCTATGACAAATGCTTTAAAGAGCGTGTGCGGGTAATTAGATTTAGGAAACATCACCTGAACCAAAGCAGTCTGGGGTAAGGACTCTAAGTTACTGGATTTCCATGCACATCACACTCGCGTGAGGGTTGGTTTGGGCCTGTCGCTTCGATTCTTTGTTTACCAACCTGGAAAATATGGAGGTTGGACTAATCAGTGATTCTTGGCCCTGTCTTTACTTTTGAATCTCCTGGACAGTGTTTGAGTACTGATCCTCCCATCCTCTCCAGACCCACTCAGTTAACATCTCTAGCTCAGTGTTGTTTAGAAGCTTCTCCACGTAGTTGTAGGCAGGCAAGATTGAGCCCCACTAGACACGAAGATGTCTGAGGTTCCTCCCAGGTCTTAGATTAATTGATTTTTCTGATCCTGCAGATAGAAAATGAATGCCAAGTAAGTGCCAATGCAGTAACAGCAGAGGAGGCTCATTGTCCCCTCAGGCTCAGCCCCACAGGCGTAATCTTTAACCACTGCCCAGGCCTGGGGCGACACTGAGGGCAGGGACCATGTCCTTTCTCTTGGTTTCACCAGTTCCTACGACAGCAGTTGGTGTGGAGTGGAGTGGTTAATAGATATTGGATGAAAGAATGATAAATTGAAGCTCAGGAACATGAGTTTATCGGGACATCTCGGATTAATCATGTGGTCAGAGATGAGTAGACAAATACACAGGAGAGGGTTTTTGTGCTATGATTCCAGTTTATCACTTTTTCAAGGGATCTCTCCTGGGTCCAAGAAGTGGAGCCAGTTTTTGTCCCTGTGTGTTCTCTTCCTGGTGAATGGGATCAGAAGGATGCTTGGTGACCACACAGAAAACGTGGACCTCCAGTATGTGCTATTTCTGCATGGTTCTGGTGATCCCATAGCCTGGCCTCCATTTCTTTAAGGCTATTTTTACATAAAGGGTCAAAAACCGATCATTCAGAATCAGAGTGCCTGTTGGACTTCCTGGTGACACGCTGATAGATTTTCCTCCTCTAGTTTCCCTTTGTGAATATTCACACAGACCCTCACCGCCTCCTGAGTGTCGGGTTGTTTTGGGTTGGGTTGGGCTGCTTGCTCACAGCATGCTTGGGACAGGCGCTTTAATCTCCGCAGTAAGTCGCTCAGATCGCTCTGCAAGACGGGTTACTTCTGGAAAGCCATCCTGGAGACAGCTAATCCTCTCCTTCTTGCAGGCTTGACTTATGGGGATGGCATCTGCTGATCTCGCTTTCTGAGAGCAGTCTTATTTTGAGTACTGCAGTGCCTCGTCCACCTTCTACAATTACCACGACTAAAAATACTTCAGAGAGTGAAGAATCTTCAAGGGGACTTTGCAACCTGGCCTGTCCTCCTTGTATCTTGATGCCATATTTCAAGGCAGTATCCTTGTTGCCGTGCTACGCTGCATATTAACTGCTAGACCAATATTTCAGGTGATGGTTGATTGTAGGCCAGTCTTTATGCTGACCTTTCTGATCTTTTTGCCTTTTCCCTACAAATGTACCCAAGGCTCATGTTGCTGTGATTCTCCTGAACACAGTACAACCACCGTTTTGACTCAATGTGCAGAATTAGCCACCTTCCTTGTGCCTCATGACAAGGCTTAATTTTCTCACATAAATGTGAGCGTCCATCCATGTGTGTCAGCCATGATAACCCTTCAGGCCCCCTTCTTCTCCAACTACCAATAGTATAATTTCGGAGCTTCCTAAGAAAACTAAGACCAGAAGAACAGAGATGTATTTGTGTGGCACAAGCACTATAATTTTCTAGAGAAAATTATGAAACATGCTGCTGCAAGTCCAAACAGAACTCTGGGTGCTCCACATCCCTGTTTGCCATTGATTCTGTTACTGAATGGAACTTGAGTGCAGCAAAGCCAATCTACTGATACCAGGTTGTGCTGAAGGAAAGTACAGGGAGCCAAGCAAGGAGAATGGGCAGCTCATGCTCAAGGGACCTGAACTCTCTGATGGCCTTCAGGGAAGAAAGACAGGATGAGAGAGAAGGTCGTGGGTGTATGATCAGCTTCTCCATAATTCCCTGATTGGTTGATGATGAAGTAACCAAAAGATGTTTTGGAAATCTCAGTCTTCTGGTTCCAACTGGTCTGGGGTCTATATGCTGGTGGTCAGCATACAGCTACCTTCTACCTGGTGGGGTTTTAGTATCTGCAAAACAACTCAAGGATATGGCTCAGGGTATTAGCTACAGCCCTTGAGGAGCAACTAAAGGTCCTTGACTTTGTTTATTGACTAAACTATTATTAATTTTGTCTTGTTTGACTGCTTTCCTTTGCTTCTGCATTTTCTCACTTCTCTGATTAAATTTGTTCTTTGGAACTTGGGGAAGGTCTGAGAGGCTAAAGGTTTTCAATGGACAAGAGGTAGAGGACACAGGGGAGTCTCTCCTGGGGAAGGCCCTACAGCTCTTGCTTGGTTTCAATTTGATGAGCTTTGTGAGTGTCACTCAGAGTCACTCGCATGCCAGTCAGTTGCCAGTCCTGGATTTCAGGCATATATTTGTCAGACTCCACCACCTGCTGCCCCCTGGTTTTCAGCATGATAAATAAAAGCAAGTGCTTCTACCATATAAAAATGGAGAAGTGACTTTTAGGACTTGCTCTTGTGTTAAGGAAAATCTTTCTTAAACTTAATTTCTATGTTTCTTCATGTACTTGTAGTCTAATTGCACCATAGGGAGGGAGTGTGTGTGTGTGTTTGTGTGTGTGTGTCTGTAGGTCCTTGCATGTGATTAGAATATTTAAAGGACATACAAAAAAGTGGAAACAGTGATTACTTTAGGGAAGAGTACTGATGAACTGGGGTGGGAAGAGACATTATTTTTTTTACTTTACTTTTAACTTTTTGTACTGTTTTAGACTTCTTTATTCATAAATAAGACATTATGTCTGAGATTATATGATCTTCTGAGTCCCTTCTCTGCATGTGTGCTTAGTCGCTCAGTCGCGTCCAACTCTCTGCAACCCCATAGACTGTAGCCCACCAGGCTCCTCTGTCCATGGGGTTTCCCAGGCAAGAATATTGGAGTGGGTTGCCATTTCCTACTCCAAGGAATTTTCCCAACCCAGAGATTGAACTCATGTCTCCTGTGTCTCCTACATTGGCAGATGGATTCTTTACCACTGAGCCACCTGAGGAGTAGTCCCTTCTCTAAGAGTTTGTAGTTCTCTTGCGTGAGGATTTATTTTGTACTTTCTTTCTTCAGTCTCTTTACTGAATTCAATTAGGTTGGTTATATAGAAACTCCTTGTTTTTCCAGCATTACCTGAGAATGGGATATTTCACACTGTGAATTCTCCAGGTTAAGGATTCTAATTACTTTATATTGTTGAAGGTTGGAGTAATTACAATGGAATACTTATAAGTTGTGTTACATACCTTCCTACCCTCTTTTTATACAGCTTTATTGAAATATAGTTCACCTACCATAACATTCACCTATTGAAAGTTGAGTGATATTCAGCATATTCACAGAGATGGGCAACCATCACCACAGTCTAATTTTAGGGCATTTCAACACCCCTCAAAGAAACTCCATACCCAGTAAGCTGTCAGTCCTGCTAATGTAGTTCTGTCTCTATGGACTGGACTATTCTAGACATTTCACATAAATGGAATTGTATAATGTGTGGTCCTTTGTTCCTATCCTCTTAAACAGGCCAGAGTTAACAGTGTTTTACCTTTTCCTGGTAATTTTGGCTTCCTGTTGTTGACAGTATGCTTATGGTGACTTCAAGAAATACCAAGGCAGGGAGGCCGTTTGCCTTTACATTTCCTGGTCCATTAAGATGTACATAACCCTCTCTGCTGTCCAGGCCATCAGGTGACTTGAACGCCTTGTCCCATGACTTTTAATTCTTGTTTTAACCGTCGGTTCTTTTCTGGTTCCCCCAATTTTGCAAAGTTGGACCAACAGTACCTAAACTAGATCAGACCCAAAGTCTCATGCCTTCTCTTGATCCAGGCTCATAATATAACTTAAATGTAAACCTCTTTGGTGTCTCTCCTTCTCCTGGAGTGATTAAATGAGCCGACTTCTTCCTCCTTTCATTGCTATCTTGAGCATCTCGTATCATCCAGTCAGCTAAATTCCACTTTAGCAATAAATCCCCCACAAGTATTTTATGATCTCTCTGGTTTAAGCGGTGTTAAACCCTTTGATTCCTTGTATCCTTCCTCTCCCCATTCTTAAAATAGTCTGTAGCCCTCATGTCAAGGACTTTCTCCACTTCCCTTTCTCTAAAATTGCCTAATTATAAAGGAACACTTTCTCTTAAGAACGTGCATGAGCATAGCATTCCTGAATGCAAACCTCCAGGCAGGGTGGGGCAGGGCAACCCCTAAGTCAGTGGGGCACATGTCTGCCAAGTCCAAGGGCATCTGAGTGTTTACAGGGAGAGAGGATACTTGATTGTCCTGGGCAATAGCATCTCTGTAAGTACCTTCTTTACCTTTCGGTGGGCATGGCGTGAAGAGGGTGAGTTTACTCTGGGGCACTGTTTCCAGTTTGGGTCAGACTCTTCCAGGGTTGCTGGAGGTCTGAGTCAGAATGGCAGGGAGGGAGTTGTCACCATTCTGAATTTGGCCAGAGGGGCATGAGAGGGTCAGACCAGGAGTGTGTCAGAGGAGTTTGGGGTTTTGTGGCTTCTTACACTCATTGTCATGATAAGCCCAGAAGTTTGAAAGGGCACCCTTGCCAGGAGCAATTCTAAGTCATGCTGAACCTGGAGACCCAAGAAAATTGAGTCTGTGTCAGGGAAACCAAGCCGTCATTGGGCCTGATGTGGGCAGGGAAAGGATGTCAAGAGAGCCTGGTGCAGAGCAGACCCAGGAAGTATCTGCCCAGTGACTGAACCACAGGTGTTGAGTCTGAGCAGCTGGTGGCAACTTTCTGACGTGAGATGCTGAGGAAGATTTTCAGGCTTGGCTCTGTGAGGAAAGCTGTAATTTAGGACTGACCTGCGGGGGTGCAAATGAGCAAATAGAAGTCAATGTGCGTGTGGGAGTCCTGGTGTGGGAAGTGAGAAAAGAATCCGAACTTGAACACTTAAGTGGCCCTGAATTGTGAGTGGGCACCAGAGAACAGTCTGGGTGCATCCAGCCCTGGACAGTCTAATAGCAGGGGAGCCTGCTGACTCTCAGGAGATAAGGCAAGGGCATCCCCTGGCTCAATCTGGTGGATTCAAGCAGAATACCAGGAACCAGTCCCTCCATAAGTGGCCCAGCACTGCCAACATTGTGCTTCGTGCCTCTCTCTGGTTCCACCAATTGTCTAATCCAGTTAGCCCTAAGGAACTCCCGCTTAGTAGACGTTTGAGCATGCATGCTCAGTCGTATCCAACTCTTTGTGACCCCGTGGACTGTAGCCCGCCAGGCTCCTCTGTCCATGGGATTCTCCAGGCAAGAATACTGGAGTGGGTTGCCATGCCCTTCTCCAGGGGATCTTCCTGATCCAGGGATTGAACTCACGTCTCCAGCATCTCTTGCATTGGTAAGCAATTCTTTACCACTGAGCTACCTGGGAAGAGTAAATGTTTAGTATGTGTTCACAGGCATTGTGCTAGACCCTTTACAGGCATCAAACTCACTTGTAATTGCTAGGAGAGGTGCTCTAATTATTCACATGTTACAGATGTGTGAGCTGGTAGTAAAGGGGACGTCTCACTCTTGGTGCAAAGGGGTGACCTTCAGTTCTGAGTGCCACCAACCTGGCACTCAGGTTAGCAACAGACCCCTCCTGCCCCACCCTTAACAGTGGGAGTGAGAGTGGAGAACGGAATGGGTGAGGGCACTTCTGTTTTATGTTTAGTTAACATAGTTTTATGATGAATATGTGTTATTTTTCTATATATTTTAAAATTAGGCTAAATTCTGGGTATCCTCATGATGAAGGGATGTGGCTGGTCTAGCATATCCAGATGAGGACAGCCAGGAAGGAGGGGCAGGAAAAGGAACCACGCTCTTTCACCCTGAGAGGCGGGGATCCAGACGAGTTTGGTAGCTGAACAGTCAGGGGGAGTAGTTTATTCTGTGTGCATCTCCGGAGTGCAGACCTGGGGCCAGGGAAGCAGTGTTCTCAAGGCAGGTTTCAGCCGCATGTCAAAGCATGTTGCTAGCCAGAAAGGGCTACCGCATGGGTGAAAACGGTGGCTTGTGGAGATGAGACATCTCTGGAAGACTTTGACTGGAGGCTACCAGGGGAGTTGATACAGGACTCGTTGGTTGGGCAGGGGGAGGCTCATTAGAAGGTGGGCCCTCAGTTCCAAAGCCTCTGCTGTCAGTCTGTCCCCGTCATCTGCCCTCTCACCACTGGGCAGGAGTGTGCGTTCTTACCTGAAGGTGGCAGCCTTGACTCAGTAGGGGCCCAGCCTGCTCCACGCAGGGGTTCTTACCTTTGGCCCTGTATCTTCTCAAGGAGAAGGGGACGACAGAGGATGAGATGTTTGAATGGAATCACCAACCATCATGGACATGAGTTTGCATAAGCTCTGGGAGTTGGTGATGGACAGGGAAGCCTGGCATGCTGCAGTCTATGGGGTCGCAAAGAGTCGGACACGACTAAGAGGCTGAACTGAACTTCTCACCTGAGAGGGTTTACGAACTCCTGATGCCTGGAGGATGACAGGGGGAAGGACAGCACCCCCAGAGTGTGATTTAGTTGGTCTTGGGTGTGGCCTGGACAATCATAGAGCTCCCAGGCAGTTCTAGAGGGAGTGACTGAGCTGTGACTGTCATTTCTGTGGGGTCAGTGGCCCGCTTTTTTCACTTCTGTGCTTTCACTGTCTTCTGCAGGGGTGCCTGGACACACAGGAGGAAACTGGGGGCATCAGGAGAGGTGTCACAAAAAGCTGAAAAGAATACAAGCTCATGAGAAGAGAGATAAGACTCCCCCAAAACACGGGGAGAGAGGAGACAGGAGCCCACACGGTGCCCAGGAGGTAGCAGCAGGCATTGTGTCCCCTCAGGAAATGAGTTCAGTCAGGCCATGCAGAGGGCAGGGAATCCTCTAGAATCCTCCGGAGGACAGGGCTGGGGAGGTTAGACTGGTCTTCTGTAGCAGGAGCTTTGGCTTCTGGCCAAGTGGTGGCATTCCTGGGATTCAGGCCTCTTTGGGGACCTGGCAGAAGTGGATCCACAGGGAGGTTGAGGATCTCCTGAGACAGAAATTAGCCTGAGAGGAATTGGGCTCCTGCCGGATGGTGAACTGACACCCAAGCGCCTACCCTCAGCTCTGCTCCAGCCCAGCGCTGGTATCCACAGAGAAGGGGCCCTCCATCCGTCACAGCACACGCAGCTCTTTCTATAGTGCCCAGCACACTGGGGAAAACCACGCTGCTCTGGCCAGGGTGGGACGAGGGTGAGGCAAGTCTGTGTCAAACTTAAGGAGGCAACAAAAGACTCGATCTGTAGTAAGACTGGTGAGAGTTGACCAATATTTTCAAAATCAGAGTTGATGCAAAAGCATACGTGATGATCAAAATATCGACATTTTGAATTAAGGCGGGATGGGATTAGTGGGTTTTCCTTTTGCCCTAATTCCAGTGTGGCACAGCTCTGCTCTAGACTCTCCACCAAAGCGCAGGCAAAGGGCAGAAGGGGTGTCTTCTCCCACTTTCCACCTGCACTTTGCCTGAGTCACCCATCAGCTCTGGCACCTGGAGAACAAGTCTTTGGTCCTGCTGGGGACTGTGGCAGTGGGCAGAGCAGAGGTGCCACCTAGAGGGAGACTCAGGCAGAGCACCAGAGATGCCCAGACGCTGTGCAGGAGAGGGCTTGTTACACATGTGGAAGACGTGGCTGTGGACTAGCGCAGGTGGCAGTGGAAGCGGGGCAGCCAGGGGCTTGGGAGCAGATGGACCAGGCGGTGGGGAAGCATGAGCAGTGTCGCTGAGATGCTGTTAGTTCTTAGGGTAGGCTTCCCTGGTGGCTCAGCGGGTAAACAATCCGCCTGCAATGAGGGAGACCTGGGTTTGATCCCTGGGTTGGTAAGATCCCCTGGAGAAGGGAAAAGCTGCCCACTCCACTATTCTGGCCTGGAGAATTCCATGGACTGTATAGTCCACAGGGTCGCAAAGAGTCAGACAGGACTGAGCCACTTTCACTTCACTTAGCCTCTACGGCAGTGTGCTCCCATTACACAGTACCGGGAATCTTGACCATTAGAATCAATAGGGGAGCCTTAGATGTAGATTCCCAGGCTCTAGCTTGGTTAGAAAGCTTGTGAGTGTTCCAATGGCTCATTTTCCACGTAAGGACTCAAAACCTCGAGAATGAGCTGCCCAAGATATTGAAAGAAACTGGAAGCCACCTTAAGACTGGAACTTGAATTTTCTTACTCCTAGTTCTTCTAGTGACTAAACTCTGTGTGTTTGAAATAAAAAGATATTGAGGCAGGAACTGTATTACAAAGATAAGGAAGACACTAAGTCCCAGCTCCTTAGGGAGAGTGGAAGGAATAAAAACGTGTCCTCGGAAATGTGTGCCAAGTCTCAGGTTGTGACTGCTGGTGGGTGCAGAGGACCAAGGGGGCCTGAGATATGTTCGGATTTCAACACTTGGAGGTGGCCTTGGGGGAGGTGGCCAGGCAGGAGGAGCATGTTTGTGGGCGTGTGGGACACAGGTGAGCTGTTGTCGCAGGCGTGTGTGCTCAGCTGGAGGCAGAGGGGACTGTTGATGGCGTCTGAGCAGAACAGTGACAGATCAGAGTCGTGTTTCAAATAAGATGACTCGGGAGGATGAAGCCGTCTCGAGTAATTTGCATGGACTTGGCTGTGATTTTGGTTGCCTTGAACCCAATCCTCTTTTGGCCAGGTGGCCTGAGTGGACCTCAGAGCCCACGTCCTCACATTACCAGCCTTCAGAGCCCAGGAGGGGTTTCTGTACAACTGTGAAAAGCAGGAGGAAACCTATCAAAATTGCTTCATCCTTTCACTGTGATGATTAGTATTCAAACTGTCTTTTTATCTCAGGAGCCCAGGATGATTTAAAACATGGAACTGCTATTAATATTTCCTTACGGAGATGGCTTGAGCCGCAAACGAAAGCCTGTGTTCATCGTCAAGCCCATATTTCAGACAATGAAACAAAGGCAGTAGACTGCTCAGGATTACAAGGCAGGACAGGTCGAGCAGGTGTGAACTGAGTGTCAGCGCCCACTCAGGCAGTGGCGATGGTCCTGGAACCAGAATTGGGAATTTAAATCCCCGCCTGTGGAGCTGTTTGGGGTTCCTCATGGCCAACAGGACTGATTCTAGGCTTGGAGGCAATCCATTGGTGCTGCCACGCTGACCCTCCCCAGGGGGACACAGAGGAAGGGAGAGAAGATGTGGTGGGAGACACTATTTACGGCTCCCTGCAATTGCATCAGGACCAGCTGACCCTCCGGGGGGCCTGGCCGCTGTCCGGCCACGGGCTGCTCGCTCTTGGCCGTGGGAGGTTGATTGTAGCCACATCACACTGACTCAGTGTGTCTATGGGCCACTCATGACACTACACCCGGGACCTTCTGTGGTCTGGATTCACTGTGGGACTGAAGGCAAGTCACTTAAACCGAGAAAAACTCATGTTCTTTGGTCTACTTCCAAAAGGGACCACCCCATCTTTGCTGGCTCATGGGCTGGTGTAGGAATGACCTGCAAATGCCCTTGAGAAAGAGCCTAAATGGTGTCTGGCATGTTCCCCTCATTGCCATGTTGGGCTCCCCAGTGTGAGCAGTGGGGTGAGTGGTGGGAAGGGGCCGACTTCTTTCTGCCTCCCAGACTACTCGGTGGGCGTCTCAAACAAGCCTGAGGGTGGAAGGGAGACAGGCCTGTAGGCCCTTCGGGAGACAGAAGGAGGAGATGTTCGGTTTCTGGCCTAGGACCCTTTATAAAGTCTGACTCCGGTCCCTGGGCCTGAGGCCAGGAAGCCCCCAAAATAAATGCCCATGTAAATGCCTTGATCCCAGTCTCTGCACCTGTTGCCCAGCGGACAGAGACCCCAGGCCCAAAATAGGCGCAGCTGCCGTGGATGCTAATCCTGCCTCGAGCTGAGGCTGCGCCATATTTGGGAATGTTTGTCCCTCCACCGGCCGGCCCTCCCCACTCGGCCCCGGGAGCTCAGAGCAAGGGGTCTCTCTCCATGTTCCTGATCTGGCTTTCTTGGAGATTTCTGTCCGCCCGTTTCCTGTTCTAGGCACGGAGTAGGCAGTGGGTAAACACAGGTGGATGAGTCAGTGTGAGACCACAAGCCTGAGATGGCAGCAGCGTTGGAGCCTGGGGAGGTGCCACCTCTGCCCTGGGCAGTCTTCACACCTTGCCCCCCACCCCCCTACACCCCCTCCCAGGGCGTCCTCGCTGATACTTGACTCTCTGCCCAGGTTTCTGAGCCAGTGTGAACTGCAAACAGCCGTGCCCACACCCTCTGTTTTGGAAAGCCAGGAAATTCATGTGCGTGGTTAGGATTGTTGACAGATTTGTCAAGAACAGCTTCTGGGTTATTATTCTGTCTTTACCAGTGACAGGAGAGACAGAAAGTCAGAAGAACCAGTTCTCCCCGAGGGCACACCTAGTGCCCCCGTTTCCCCCTCTCACCAGGGGCTGAGTTCAGCCCGTGCGTGGAGCACCTGCCGTGTGCAGAGAACTGTGCTCACTGCAAAAGGGATTGACTTTCTTTTGGTTTCTGACTATAAAGCATGTCACCCTGTCACCGTCCTCAGTTTCCCGTTACCTCTGCGGTTTGTTTTCCATCGTCTTTGAGTACTCTTATTTCCTTGACTGTTCTTGAGGCTCTGACTCATTTACTCTGTATCTCTGGGTCACTGGGTAACCCTCTGCCGATGACAATGGTCCATTTTCTTTACCTGAGCTGCCCTTTCTCTCTGCAGGCTCTCGTCAGGGGTCTTGATGAAGGCATCCTGAGGGTGTCTAGCACCCGCTCCCCTGCTCCTCCTTGGGGCTCTGAGGACCACCTCTTGTTTGATAAAACGTGGAGAAGGCCCCCAGATGCCCACGCTTCTTGCTCCTCACTGCTGTGGAAAGCATGACGCATCTTAGCTAAAAATAATTGGTACCATCCTGGGTCCCAGCTGCTGCCACCGTGGGCTTGAGGGCCTCTGGAACGTCTAGGCCTTGCTCAGGGTAACTGGACCGTGGCTGGGCCCCAGCAAGCAGGCTCAGGATGGCTCAGCCTCAGCTGTTTTTAGCAGTGGGATTATTGGGAGGGGTAGAAAAAGACCTCCACCTTCTGGGCGGCTTCCTCAGCCCACATTCCCAGGCTCACTGTGCTTTATTAAAGCTCTCAGCTGTCGCGGGGACCAGGCATGGAGAAAGGAGGGGGGCGGCCCTCTCCAGCAGGAGGAGGAGGAGGCTGCAGAGTGCAGCCAATTGTCCCCTTCCGCACCCCCCCAACCCCCGCCACCACGAGGACATGTGGCTCTTATTAGAAGCCGAGTCCCTTACACATTGTGAGGAAGGGGGCCCCCTGACCATCATAACTCAGGATTTCATCACTTCCAAATAAAGCAGTCTGCCATCCTAGCCCACAGTCCCTTTAGAGTTGACAGATGTATTTTTTAAATCCTGGGTTGATCATGTATTTCTTGTGTAATTAAAAAATTATAAAAGGTTAATAAAAAATAGAAGTCTACTGCCAAGAGATTTGGCTCAGTAAAGACTTCAGAAAGAGTTTTCTGGATAGTGTAAGAATTACAGGAGGAGAATTAATAAATTCTATGTTCAAGTACCAGGAAAAAAATAATAAAAGGCGAGGCTATCTATACAAAGGAAAAGTAACTTGAAATGGCTCTTAATCTAAAGGTGGTGGGATTCCACTCAGAGAACTTAGCCTGAAGAGGGGACCCTCACCCTTTTTTTGCCACCCTGTTTTGGGGCTCACTTGCAAAAGGACCAGGCAATATTGCAGATGAGCTAAAGGTCACCAAGTTCCTAGTGACTTGGCCTGTCTGAGGGGAGACTCTCTGAAGACAGAGTAGGCCAGGCTAATGGGACAAGAAGGGTCAGAGTGGAGGCCTGGAGGAACTTAACAGGAATGGTAACAGTCAAAAGGAAACAACGTGTGCGCGTGGGTTTATCTGTCCAGTTCTGATGGACTCTCATTCCCAAGCCCACCTCTTCAAGATACTTGTCGCGTCTGTTTCCCAGCTGCTCAGGGAGGCAGTGTTTTGTAGTGCAGAGGAGTTTGGGCGCTAGGGAGAATCCCAGTTCTCGAGGCCAGTGTGACCTTGAGCTCATTACTCTGTGGTTCCGTTTCTTCCTCTGTGAAGCAGGGGCGACAGCCCTGACTTGTCATCACTGGGTCAACACTCGGTGCTGAGAGCTGGGGAAGGAGTTCAGGGGACAGGCCCGAGTCCACCCTCCCGCTTTGCGCTCCCAGACTCAACTCCCCCTGCTCCCACGTGGGGCATGGCTGGGGCTTATTTGGAATGAGGTTTATGCCCTCCTTTCTCTCTGCAGTAATAGGGCTTATATTTTCTATAGTCATGGGCATCCTTCGCTTTGTGGAATAAACGAACACTGGCACAGTTGGTCACAATATTAACAGAAAATGAATGTTACCATTTTGTTGTTGTTCATTGCTCAGTCATGTCCAGCTCTTTGTAACCCCATGGACTGCAGCACACTAGGCTTCCCTGTCCTTTATCATCACCCAGAGCTTGCTCAAACTCATGTCCATTGAGTCGATGATTCCATCCAACCATCTCGTCCTCGGTCATCCCCTTCTCCTCCTGCCCTCAATCTTTACCAACATCAGGGTCTTTTCTAATGAGTCAGCTCTTCACATCAGATGGCCAAAGTATTAGAGCTTCAGCATCAGTCCTTCCAATGAATATTCAGGACTGATTTCCTTTAGGATGGACTGGTTGGATCTCCTTGCAGTCCAAGGGACTCTCAAGAGTCTTCTCCAATACCATAGTTAAAAAGCATCAATTCTTCGGTGCTCAGCCTTCTTTATGCTCCACCTCTCACGTCCATACATGACCACTGGAAAAACCACAGCTTTGACTATACGGGCCTTTGCTGGCAAAGTAATGTCCCTCACCAAATCAGAGCCTAATTGGAAAGTTACAGATTGCTTTCAGAACCCATCTGCTTACCTTCTTCATGTGAAATGTTGCGCTTTGTCAGTGTGTGGAGCTGGCAGGTCCTACAGCCTCAGAGTTTTTCAGTTTTATGGCTCCGGTCTACATAAAATGCATCAGGTATCTCTCTTATCAATTCTTTGCTTGAAATTCTATAAAATGAGTTCATTTCAAAGGTGGTCTTGCTTGTCTGCCTGCCTCTTTTTTCTTTCTTCCTTTCTTATCTGTATTTTATTATGTATTTTTAAAAGATAAGGACTATTTTAGAAAACATCATCACAGTGTCACCTTGAAAATGAACAATAATCCCATATCATCATCTAATATCCAGTCATTATTCACATTTTACCCGATGGGATATACATGTGTATCCTAACAAGGTCCAAGCCAAGCAGTTGTTAGATAGGGCTGAGTCTCTTTTAACCTAGAATTCCTCCTTCCATTTCTTTCATGGATTTTCCCCTTGTGATTCATTTATTGGAACAACTAGATGTTGTGTTCCCCATATCCTGGAGTTTATTTTTCTATCTTGGGTCTGTTTCTGCTTTCCGGTAAGTTGGTGGATACAGTTAGGGTCTGGATCAGACCCCAGTGTGATTGCTGGATGGGCATTTTTCCTGGGCAGTGGTGTATATGCTTCTTTCCATAGGCATGTCATGGCTTGTTGTCTTATTGTTGTGATACTAGTAGCCATAATTCATCAGGGGTTCATAATTCATATAAAAATGGTGACGTGCCAGGCCTTTCATTCCTTCTTCATCTACCAGTTTGAACACCTCTGTAACAAGCTTTGTCTGCTTTTTCCATCCCCCACTTTCCCCAGAAGGTGGCCTGTAGCCATCGGTGGGCAGCAGAGAGGCTCTGGGCAAACGCAACCCTTGGCTCAGCCTCAGGCCAGGCCTGGACCAGCCTTGGTCTCACTGCTGGGATTTCTTTCAACAGCAGACCTCCCCCCCACCCCACCCCGCCCCCACCAAGAGGACACAGCACATTCTAGTCACAATGTTGCCAGAAAGGATGAAAGCATGTCAGAGAGATGTGGTCTTTGAGGTAAAATTATCTGAATCACTGACAGGCCACAGTGGCCTTCTTTCTGTGGATGACAAATCCCAGAAGGCGCTGAGCTCCCGTGGTGCTTTAACTCCTCCTAAGTCTGGGTCATCTAATCCCCCAGAATCAGATAAAGGAGGGCACTTGACAATATTTCTGGTAATGATGAACAAATAATTCCAAGTTAGATGATTCTGTTTCTGTAGCAGTTTGCCCAGGTAGTATTCTGACTTCCTGCTATATTTTCTCGTAAAGACAGGCTTACCCTGGATAGGGGTGGGATTTTCTGCTGTGCGGCTTTGAAACCGTGCAGACTGAGCCAAGAACTCAGTGGCAGATGTAGCCTAAGCTCTGGGGGGGCTGGCGCTATGTCACTCATTTGTGTAGTCCCAGTAGTTAGTGCAGTGCCTGCGTGGAGTGCTGCCTGACAAACTTTTCCTGTATTCCAGGGCAGTTCCCTGAGAGGGTGTAGGGGGACTCTAGCCCCTGCCTTATAACCCAATTCAACTTGAGACAGGGCTTTCCCAAACCAAGCCTTCGTGCTTCCCTCATGTTGTACTGGGAGATGACTCTCTGGACAAACTCCCCCTTCTCCTGCCAGAGCAGTGGTTAACCTAATCTCAAATGTAAACCAAAAGCAATCTCTCCCTGTCCCCACATACTCACCCCAGAAAATAGGCAGAATAGCTTTATCAAGCCATCTGCTGAGATTTCCACATTGGGCATAAATATCACCAGTGAAACATTTCCACACTGGGAAGAGAAGACAAATACAATGAAACAGCCCCAAACTGAAAACAAAGTTTATTGCATGTGAAAAGCAGTCACATGGAAAGTAAGTATCAGGGTCAGGAACCATGAAAATACGCATTTTGCATATTTTCTGTCCTGTTGCAGAGGAGGGGGCTCACTCTTCACTCTCATGGACCACCATCTGGGGAGAAAATGGATATTTCTAGTTCTGTCAGCAGAGCCTCACTTCCTGCTGCTCCCCCTCCCCGTAAGCATCTGGGGTGCTTGCTTGTCTGTCTCAGAGGGCACAGGGTACTCCTTGGATCGCAGGCAAATGGATACATGACTGTCTACATGGTGGCAGTCACCCCAGGCCTGAGAGCCTGGTCCTCAGAACAGCCCAGGGGTGGTCTTCCCTGGTGTCTCAGCTGGTAAAGAATCCGTCTGCAATGCGGGAGACCTGGGTTCGATCCCTGAGTTGGGAAGAGCCCCTGGAGAGGGGAATGGCTACCCACGCCAGTATTCTTGCCTGGAGAATTCCATGGACAGAGGAGCCTGGTGGGGTACACCCCGTGAAGTCACAAAGGGGCAGACACGACTGAGCAACTTTGACTTAGGGACCTACACGCGGTGAATGCGGTGACGTAGGCCGGCGGCAGAAGGTGCACGAGAGCTCCATTCTCACGAAGGGAGGGCTCCCTGCTCTCCAGGACAGTGTTTTTTTGGGACTCACAGACCTGGGTTTAGCCGGACTCTTCTCAGCTGTGTGGCTCTAAGCAAATCCCAGACGGACCAGTACTAAAGTCGAGGGTGCTCCAGGGTCCCGTCCATCTCAAAAATGTCTCCATCTTCGAGGGCTTCCTACTTGGGAGCCACACCTCCCCTCTTCGCCCTCCCCACCCAGTGCCTCAGGACCACCTACCCGGCTGGAGGAGAAGTCCCGGGTCTTTGCGCGCAGCTTATTGACTTGAGATTCGGCAATATCGGCCCGTTCTTCAGCCTCCTCCAGCTCATGCTGAGCTTTTCGGAACTTGGTGAGATGAGCGTTGGCTTGTTCATCCTAAAATAGAGTCGAGTGCATATATGCAGTGAGCGCCTCTCTGGAGCTCCCGGGCAGCAGCAGAGCGGGTGTCACCCTGGGGTCTCGCTGACTTACAGCCTCCTCCGCCTGCCTCTTGTAGGACTTGACCTTCACTTGAAGTTTGTCCACCAGATCCTGTAATCTCAGCACATTCTTCCTGTCCTCTTCACTCTTCAAGAGAGAACATAGGATGGCCGGTCGCCAGGAGGGGACAGGGACTCACAAGGGCCCAGTGCCTGAGCTAAAGAATTTCTGTTTTCTGGAGAGGACCCAGGGTGAGGTTCAGCGTTACAGAGGAAATGCCACTGGGGTTTCCTCCCACTTGCCTGGTAAGTTAACTCCTTGACCCGCCGCTCGTACTTCCTCAGGCCCTTGACAGACTCGGTGTTCTTCTTCTGCTCCCCCTCAAGCTCGGACTCCAGCTCTCGGATCTGTGGGAGCACTTGGGAAGTTAGTCTGGGGCTGGAGCATGACCGGGGCAGGCTGGAAAGCTCCGCTTATTATGCTGGGGTCCCTCCCGCAAGTACCCGCGTCTCCAGCTTCTGGATCTGTTTCTTCCCGCCCTTCAGGGCCAGCTGCTCAGCCTCGTCCAGGCGGTGCTGCAGGTCCTTCACCGTCTGCTCCAGGTTCTTCTTCATCCGCTCCAGGTGGGCGCTGGTATCCTGCTCCTTCTTCAGCTCCTCGGCCATCATGGCCGCCTGAAAAGCACATCATCCCACTGAGATGTAAACAAAGGTCAGGTACTTGGAACTGTCAAAATCTGGGGACCCAGAGGACTAGAACCATGCTGCTGACAAAGGACGCAAGCGACATGATACCTGAGCCCACCATGGACTCCGGGAAGAGCTGCACCAGGCGTGTAAGCCGGACAGTGAAACCTCCAAGGGCTGCATGGGAAATGATTTCTTCCCTTTCTTAAACTGGCCCCTTTGGGACCTCCCCACCTCCAAGGAAACCCCTTCTTTCATTATCAACCCGTGAGTTATAGGACTCTGAGTCTATAACCCAGCATCAGGGGTGTGGGGTCGGGAGGCTAAGGGAACTGGAGGTGCGGGTATAATCGCGGGGTAGTGCTCTCCATCAACAGCAGGTGGCGCTGTGGGAACCGCGTGTCCCGGGACAGACCTCTGGAGCAGGAAGGTGGGTGCTGGGGCGGGAAGCCGGCTTTCTGTGAGGTGACATTAGGTGGGATCCAAACAAGGCGGGGCGGTGTCTCATTTTCATACGTGTGGGAGGGCACACTCTGAGTTCTGGGGGTCAGGGGAGTGCTTCTAGAGCAGAATTCACACCACATTTGCCTCGGGGAGGCCCCACCCCGTCTGATGCGAACCAGCTCAGGGCTGGAGAGAGAGGACCTGGATGAAATGCAGGGCAGGGGGGAGCCTCACATCCGTGATGGCCTTCTTCGCTTTCTCTTCAGCGTTCCTCGCATCCCTGCTGGCATCCTCAACCTCGCTCTGGAGCTGTGTGAGGTCCGTCTCCAGCTTCTTCTTGGTGTGGATGAGGCTGGTGTTCTAGGGCAGGAGGAGCACGGTTACCACCTGGCACGTCTGAGGCCAGGACCCTGCCCTGCCTCTCCTCCACTCACCTGGGTGTGCAGGAGCTGCACCCTCTCGTTGGCATCCAGGAGCTCCTGCTCTGCGATCTTCCTGCTCCTCTCTGTCTGCTCCAGGGTGGCCCGCAGCTCCTCCACCTCGGCCTGCAGCAGGTTGGCTCTGCGCTCCACGATCGCCAGCTGCTCCTTTAGGTCCTCCTGGCCACGGAGAGCGTCATCCAAGTGGAGCTGGGTATCCTGGCCAGACAGTAATGGAAGCGTCTGCTTGAAGTTGAGGCCAGAGGACCCTGAGGCCAGCCCATAGCTGTGCGTGTCTGAGGATGGAGAGGTTCCCCACCAGGGAGCCCGCACACCTTCAGCTGCCCCTGGACACTCCGGAGGTGTCTGAGGGTCTCTGCGGCCTGGCGATTGGCATGGCTCAGCTGGATCTCGATTTCGTTCAGGTCCCCCTCCATCTTCTTCTTGATCCTGATGGCCTCGTTCCGGCTCCGCACCTCAGCGTCCAGGGCGCTCTGCATCGTCTCTACGGTCCTCTGGTAGTTCCTCTTCAGCTGCTCGATCTCTTCATCTTTTTCAGCCATTTTTCTATCGATTTCTGATTTTACTTGTGTCAGTTCCAGCTGGATTCGGAGGATCTTGGCCTCTTCGTGCTCAAGGGCAGCCTTTGAAAGACAAAAACAAAACAGAAATGGTACCAGTGATGGGACAGAGCCTGCTACACTCTTCTCTGGGGTAAGAAAACTCCAATGGACTATTTGTAACTAACTCAACAATATTGAAAACTCTAAAAAAAATCCCAACTTACCTTCAGTGCAGAGATAAAATATTTCATTGCAGTTTGTTTTTATTATACTATGAAATAATAGTAACATTTAGATATTTCTTAGGCACTTAAGAGACTTTATAGATATTTTAAATTCATCTCAGCCTTTTGTAAAATCTCATTTTTACATCTATTTTAACGTAGTGATTTTCTTCAGTAATTTCAAGATTATTCACAGGTATTTGTCTGCATAGTTTGCTAGGAAAAGAACCAACATGAGGACTGTGACTCTGCAGACCCTGAGTAGGGCCAGGCTGGAGCCCCGCCGTCTGCTCCCTTACTGCCTCACTGGCATTCTGCTCACCTCTGCTTCCTCCAGAGCCAGCTGGATATCAGCCTTTTCCAGCTCGATCTGTTTCCTTGATTTCTCCAGTTCATGGATGGTTTTACCACTTTCAGCGATTTGCTCCGTGAGATCTGCTATCTCCTCTGCAAAGAGAGAAGTTTGATTGCTCTTGAACTTCTGCACAGGTTTCTAGGCAGAGTAAGCACTAGCGGAATGCTCTTAACTAGCTTATCAAGCTCTAAGGATGCTGCTGGCTGGAGATAAGATACTGGACACAGAGAGGCTCAGAAACAAGCCCTCGGGTGCGGAATGCTTCCTGTGCCTGTGGTAACAGATACGCAGATGAGGTCAGGTCCTGAAGTCACACTCCTGCAGCCTCACACTCTGGCGACAGCGTGAAGGGGGATTTTAGACAAACTGCTTACGCTCCAAATTCTTATTTTCTCGTTTCACAGTTTCAAGTTGATCTAAGGCTTCTTCGTAGGCATTTTTCAGTTTGAAGAGCTCGGTGCTCAAGGAGCGGGACTCCTTCAGAGATGCCTCCAGCTCCGCCTGGCTCTCCTCACACTTGGTTTTCCACTCGGCGAGCACCTGCAGTGCCGGGGAGAACAGCGCCCTTGTTCATGACCCCTCACCTCCAGCTTCTATCTCAGGAACCCCGAGTGTGAACACTGAGAATCGGGGTCCCCTTGGCCATGTCGCTTGTCTAGCCCCGTGTTCCTGACTGTTGACTAACCAAGATTTCATTCCATAAATCAACTCAAGATCAGTCACTGGTCAGTAACAACTGCCATCTCCAAAAAGCAAGTGGGTCCTTTGGGAAGGAGTGGGCTGGGCCTACTTTCCCTTTTCCTACTACGAAAATGGCCCTGCACTTCTAAATATTTCATTAAAACCTCGGTTCAAATCAACCTTACTTATCATACTGAAGGGGAAGCTGTCAGAAACCCTCCCCCTGGACCCTGAGTTAGCTTCCCACATCAGCCACCCAGACAGACCAGCCATGTTGGGGACCAAGAATGCTTGGGGCAGGATGACACTGGAGGAGGTGGCTTGTCTCCACTGAAGTGTTTGAAAGGGACCCCCACCTGCATCCCACTCCCCTTTGGTTTCGAGGGCTCGCCCAAGGTCTCGATGCTCCTGGGGCAGTCAGGACTGGGGCCCCAGCTCCTGTGCCCACCCCACACCTTGTCAAAGTTCCTCTGCTTCTTATCCAGGGCGGCGGCCAGGGAGTTGGCTCTGTCCACGTCGACCATCAGGTCCTCCACCTCTGCTTGCAGCCTCTGCTTGGTCTTCTCCAAGGACGCGCACTTCGCGTTCACCGCCTCCACCTGCTCCTCGGAATCCTGGAGGCGCTGAGCCAGCTTTTTCCTTAAAACAGATGAGAAGCAGATGCTGTTTAAGCTTCAGTCCTCTTGAACATCACTATTCATCTAGCTGGAACCACTAACCTATGTGATTCAAACACCGCTTTCCTTTCATAAGCCCAGGAGAACCTCCTGTCTGCTAAAAATCAATGATCAGTAGCCTGCCTGCCTGCCTCTAACCAAGATCACAGTCGTTTGTCTCAATGAAATGTGCTAACACAGGTCCTCTACTGGCACAGAACTGCCTTAAAAGACAGTAACATTCACTCTCAAGCAGTGCTGATGTCAGTGCCCTCTGTCATTTGATCATTTAGGAGTGCTAGTGCTTCTGAAGACAGAGTTGCCTACTTGGCCTCCTCCAGCTCCTCCGTGCGCTGGATAGCGTCCGTCTCATACTTGGTCCTCCACTGGGCCACCTCACTGTTGGCCTTGGACAGAGCCCTCTGCAGCTCAGCCTTGGATTCCTGCTCCTCCTCGTACTGTTCCCGCAGCAGGTCACAGTCGTGGCGGGAGGACTGCAGGGCGTGGGCCAGGGCATTCTTGGCCTGCGGAAGTCAGGAGAGAGGAGAGGCCCAATGCATGAATGTGCATGATGCAGTCCAAGTGCGTTCCCGCCGTCATCACCTATGAATAAAGTTGCCTTTTGTTTCTGTAGGTGGTGTCCTGGAGATTAGGTCAGGGAGCACTGTTTCTGTCGGTGGTGTCCTGGAGATTAGGTCGGGGAGCCTTCCCTCAGCTACATACCTTGCTCTCTTCCTCTAACTGCCTCTTGAGCTCTTCTATTTGCTGGGTAAATGCTTGCTTGCTTCTGGAAAGTTGCGATACTGTGCTCTCCTTTTCCTCCAACTGACGACTCAGCTCACCTGTGTCCAGAAAGAAAACAGTTTTATTTCATCCGTCTATTCATTCACTCACAGGTTGCTACTGTGTGTAAGGCACTGTGCTGAGATCTGGGGGTGAAGGCACGTGTCCATGACAAGGAAGCTGAGTGTACACCCTGGTGAGACCCTGCTGTAAACTCTAGAGGCTGCTCAGGGAGCAGGGGGTGTTCCGAGCCCTCCTCACTCCTCTTTCGTTACTTAACTCTGTGTTCACCTCCTCCAGGGCACTCTGAATGGTCTTTCGTAGGTTATTCTGATTGCCTCTCTCCCAAAAATCTGCTTCCCTAGAAGTCCTCCCCAAACAAATCCTGCCTTTGGTTTTGACCTGCTGTCCGGGTGGGTGTCCGGGAGGCTCCGCCCCTCCCATTCCCTCCTCGCTCACCAGCCTCTGTCTGCAGCCGGGACTTCTGGGTGCTCAGCTCGCTCAGGCTCCTCTGAATCTCCTCATTCTTGCCCCGGGCCTCGCTTAGCTGGTCCTCCAGGGTGCGGCAGATCTTCTCCAGATTCGCCTGCAGGGTAGGGAAGGGGAGAGAGCGGAGTCGGTGCTCAGATGTGGAGGGCCACATCTCCCCCGCCCCGCCTCCCACCCCCGAACCTTAGACTTGGATACGCTCTCCACGTTGCTGCCCAGGTCGTCGAGCTCCAGCTTGAACTCGCTCTTCTCCTTCTCCAGCTTCTGCTTGACCCTCTGCAGGTTGTCGATCTGCTCCCCCAGCTCGGCCACACTGTCTGCATGCTTCTTGCGAAGAGCGGCCACCATGGCCTCGTGATGCAGGGTGGCCTCCTCCAGGTCCCGGCGCAGCTTCAGGAACTCGGCCTCCCGCTTCTTGTTTAGCTCGATCTGGGTGGACGTGACGCCCCCCGCCTCCTCCAGCCGCTCGCTCAGCTCCTCCAGCTCCCGCGCGTAGTCACTGCGCTGCTTCTCCGTCTTGGCACGGGTTGCCCTCTCGGCCTCGATCTCTTCTTCCAGCTCCTCGATCCGGGCCTGTGCGGGCAGGCCGTCCCCAGGAGACTCCTGACTCCCAGTGTCAAAAACAGGCTAATTTCCCCTCCCATTAGACCAGCCAAGTCTTGGGCTGGCAGGAGCAATCCCAACACTGCGAGTTTCCCCTGATATGAGTCTCTCCTGCCTCAGCCTGGGCATTATCCTGCAGCAGCTGATAATATCCTCCACTCTGACTATGGGTTGACATGAAATACTTCAATTACGTGTTTTGTTTAAATTGTGGAAAAACTGTTCATTGCTACTGTCAGCCTGGACAGAGACGAGGCCCACGGTCCCGCCCCTTGCTCTGATAATGCACAGCAGACACACAGGCTCACCGTGTGTGATGGAGTGTGAAAGCAAAGTCCCAAGCGCCCCCTACCTGTAGCTCTTTGATTTTCTTCTGAAACTGCAGGCCCAGAGTCTGCTCATCTTCCACTTTGCTTTGCAGTTGACAGTACTCAAAATCCTTCCTGTGAAGGGAAATGCAGAACGCATGAGGACCCGACACTCAGGCACTGGAAACCTGAGCACAGCAGTGTCAGGGCTCACTTCTTGAGCCGCTCATCCAGCTGCTGCTTGTCATTCTCCAGATCCAGGATGGACTCCTGGGCGAGCTTCAGGTCTCCCTCCAGCTTCCTTTTGTTCCTTTCCAGGTCTACACGGAGCTTCTTTTCTTGTTCCAGGGAGCTTTCCAGCTGCAAAAGGCACCATCTCCTTTTAAGAACAAATGCTTTGTACCATGGATGTCCCAGGGGCTCTTCCTGCCCTGAACCCAGGCCTCCCAATTGGCATCCTTCACTCACATCATCCACCTGCTGTTCCAGTTTGCTCTTGATTTTGCTCAAAGAATTGACTTTGTCCTCTTCCGCTTGCAGGTCATCCAGGGTCTGCTGGTGGGCCTCCTGGAGGGCCTTCTTCTCTCTGGTTAACTTTGCAATGGTTTCATCCAACCCGGCGAGTTCTTCAGTGAGGTTTTTAACCTAAGAAGATGCCACAGGCAATTATAAGAAAAGATCAAGTCGAGTTTGTATTGACCATATCGGTGGAAAGACCCACAAGAGTGTACCTTATTCTCTGTGGCATGTTTCTCCTTCTCAACCTTGGCCAGTGTCAGCTCAAGGTCATCTATGTCTTTCTTCAGTTCCGAACATTCATCCTCCAGTTTCCTCTTCTTGGCCGTCAGCTCAGCATTCATCTCTTCTTCATCCTCAGCTCTCTCTGTCACCTCCTTGATCTTAGCCTCCAGCTGGAACTTGGCTTTGATCAGCTGATCACATCTTTCCTCTGCATCCAACAAGTTTTCACTTTCCTTTAAAAAAAAATCATGACTTCCTTTAATGGTTTAAAGGTAAAGTTTGTGACATTCCAGTATTTTGTTGAATGAGTGAATTTGAACAAACTCCAGGAGATAGTGAAGGACAGAGGAGCCTGGCGTGCTGTAATCCATGGGGTTGCAGAGAGTCAGATACAACTCAGCAACTGAACAATGACAAAGTATTTTTTTATAAATGGAATCCTTTATGAAACATACCCAGTAAAAAGCAAAATTCCCACCCAAAATCCAGTTTTCTTAGATAATCAAATCTAGGAGAAAATTTTTTAAATTCCTAGACACATACAGCTTGCACTTGCAGCTGCAGGTCATTCTTCTCTTGTACTAGAGTCACTAGTTTTTCCTCCAGTTCTTTCCTTTTTGCCTCTGATTTGGCCAGTTCATCCTTGGTTTTCTGGAACTCTTCCTTCATGGTGGCCATCTCCTTCTCCGTCTCTGCACTCTTGAGAAGGGGCTTGATTTTGAAAAAGAGTTTCATCCAGGGCCAGTGCTTGACATTCATGAAGGCTCGGATGTTGTACTGGATGCTCCTGAGAGGTAAGGAAACTCGCCCTCGGTCACAGGCCAAACAGTGGCCTGAAATCTAGGCCTCCTGACTCTTCTTTGCCATGTCCTTTTCTGCCACGTTGTGTATCAGAGAATGCCCTGAGAAAGTGTGGGAGAAAGAAGCATATATACCTTGACCAGATGGTGGTTAAATCATTTTACATGGAGTCCACAGCTGTTCAGTAGTTTTCCCTCTCAAATTCTAGCATTTACACACCTCAAGAAACAAATGGAACATTTCTATCACATATGCATGTTCCGTTGCTAAGTCATGTCCAACTCTTTGCAGCACCATAGACTGCAGCCTGCTAGGCTCCTCTGTTCATGGAATTCTCCAGGCAAGAATACTGGAGTGGGTTGCCATGCCCTCCTCCAGGGGATCTTCCCAACCCAGGGATCAAACCCGGGTCTCCAGCATGGGCAGGCAGGTTCTTTACCACTGAGCCACCGGGGAAGCCCTCTTACTACGCACCTCTGTTTGAAGTCCCCGTAGAGGATCCTGTTGGGGAAGCCCTTTCTGCAGATGCGGATGCCCTCCAGCACCCCGTTACAGCGCAGTTGGTGCAGGACCAGGCTGTGCTCCATGGCGCCTGAGAAGAGAAGCAATGTCAACTTCACACACTCTCTTAAAACCTGACTTGAGCACTGCCTCCAGAGACGGCGGGCATCTCACCTGGGGTTTTGGTCTCGTTGGGAATTATACAGCGCACAAAGTGAGGGTGTGTTGTTCTTAAATTTGACATCAGCTTGTTCAGGTTTTCCTAAAAGAGAAAGATTCAATTTGACAGGGAGCCGACTGTAGGCTTTTACAAACCTGAGAGATACAGTGTAACAAAAAAAAGATATCTTAAACTTCTCATGAATTCTAATAAAGGTCTTATTTAACTCTTTTCAAAAGGTCTTTCAACAGTCCATTTGGCAAGAAGTGTAGGCAAGTAACTGATATGACAGTCTTTTGCTTCACAGTGAGCCAGAGACAGCCAAGTAGAAAACGCCTGCTGAGTTAACTCGGGGGAGCTATCCGGCTCCGCTGGGTGCCTGAGATGCTGCTGCCTTGCGTCCTTCAGGCAAGTCAGAAAGTTCATGCGGAGGACTCACCTCCCAGGCGACCCAGCCAGTTGCATGTAAGATGGTTAAATTCTGGTCCTTCATTTGTTAGCCCTCACCTACATATCATACCACCACTCTCCTAAGTGACAGTAACCAGATTAAGACCACATTACTATTCTTAAATAAACCAAGTTCAACATCTCTACGTTGCTCATTTTGAGATGACTTAAACCCATTACAAGCAAATAAACTTCTATCTTTCTTACCCTGAAAAGGGCAGAGACGGTTTGGAAGGAAGAACCCTTTTTCTTGGCAACTTTCTTCTTTCCGCTGTCAGCTGAAAGAAAAGATGGTGTGTGGTGTTAGCAGCCCTCCAGAGCTGTCTCCTTTGTGGGTTGAGTTGGGGAGAAGTGTGGATTCAAGGCAGCCTGGGAGTCTGTTACCGTCCGCGGTGGTAAAGGTGGCGTAGAGGTGCGCCAGGAGCCTGTTGGAGGACTTCTGGTACAGCCCTACCACCGTCTCGTTCAGGGGGTCCTTGTTCTTCTCCAGCCAGCCGGAGACACTGTAGTCCACGGTGCCCGCGTAGTGGATCAGGGAGAAGTGGGCCTCGGCTCTGCCCTTGACCACCTTGGGCTTCTGGAAGTTGGCAGACTTGCCCAGGTGCTGGTCATACAGCTTGTTCTTGAAGGAGGTGTCTGTGGCCTTGGGGAACATGCACTCCTCTTCCAGGATGGAGAAGATGCCCATAGGCTGGACCAAGGCAGAGTGCACATGGGGTGAGTGAGTGTGAGCTGCAGTGACAAGCATCAGGCCTGTGAGGGGCGGTTACTGAGCACATGTGGCAGGTACCTTCTCGATGAGCTCGATGCAGGCGGCCAGGTCCATCCCGAAGTCGATGAACGTCCACTCGATGCCTTCCTTCTTGTACTCCTCCTGCTCCAGCACGAACATGTGGTGGTTGAAAAACTGTTGCAGTTTCTCGTTGGTGAAGTTTATGCACAGCTGCTCCAGGCTGTTATACTAACATCACAAACATAATGTCCCCGCGGAAGGTTAGATTGCTTTCAAAGTCAAAGACCCACCAACCTTCCTCCTCCTCCTCGTCTCGGGCTCCCAGCAGCTCAGCTACGCTTTCAGGTGTGGTCACACTCTTGGGCTCAGCTCACATCACATCTTAGAGTTTTCTCCAGAACTCGAGCTAGTAGATACCTCTCCCCTCTCCTAAGTCCATGGCCTGGGCCTCTCCTGGACCCTGACCACAGTTTGTCTTATCTATAGTTGGTCTTCTGTGTACTTACATACTTCTCGTCATCATCTACAAACTACAAGCTCACCTTTTATTCACCTGAAAGTCTTATACCTGGTAGACATTGGATGTACATGCTCTAATGGATGTACATGCTTCTACCTGACCCACCCTCCATCTAGTGTTCCTCCCAGATTTGATACGGGGTGACAAGTGGCTGCCTGGACATCTTGTCTGTGATTCTGAGAACCAGACCCCCACACAAAGCCACCTGAATATAGGGAACGCAAACCTCGAAGATCTCAAAGCCTGCAATGTCCAGGACGCCAATGAAGTGCTGTCTCGGCAGCTTGGTGTCCAGCTGCTGGTTGATGCGGGTGACCATCCACAGGAACAACTTCTCATAGACGGATTTGGAAAGGGCATTCACGGCGTGGTGCACCTGTGTCGGGGGGTCAGCACCTGTGTTGAGTCTGTGGGCAGTAGCCATCGGGTGCCTGCATCCCTTCCCAGCCTCATGGCAGTCACTTACCTGATCCACGGTCTGGCCCTTGGTAACATACTCATTCCCAACTTTCACTCTGGGGAAGCATAAAGCTTTCAGGAGGTCCGAAGAGTTCAGGCCCATCAGATAGGCTGTCTTGTCAGCAACTGGCAGGAAAGAAGGCCAGTTACAACGGAAACCCCCAGATAACTGGCAAAGCCAAACAGCCCCTCTGAAAATCCTCCAGATGTTTCAAGGCTCAGCTTAGCTTGTCTCCATGTGTTAACATTACGTGTCTCTAAACTGCTCACCTGTGGGCGCTAAGTGACTCAGAGAATATGATGGACTTTGTGAAAAGGCAGCACTGAGTTCCAGAAAACTCTGGTCACTTCTCACTGTGTCTGAAGCAGGACCACTCGAGTGACTCAGCAGACAGGGCAGTAACCTGTCGGCATCTGAGCCCCGCAGAGGTTCATCTCTCCAGGGGGGAGGAAGGATGGATCACTTTCAAGGGAGGCCCCCAGCTCTAGCGCACGCCCCAGCGGGTGATGTGGTACCTTCTGTGCCATCTGGCTCTGCCTGCTCCTCCCGCTGCTTCTGCTTGAACTTCATGTTCCCGTAGTGCATCACGGCACCTGTCAGTTTGTAGAGTCCAGACTTCTCCTCGGGGGTGAAGCCCAGGATGTCAATGGCACTCTGGCGTTGCAGGAGAGCACATGAGCTGGCTGACCTCAGTGATGGAGCAGGAGCCCCCCGCCACACACACATCCTTCTCCCTGATCTACTTACATCTGTGGCCAGCAGCTCCTCGGCATCGTCAATGCTGGCCACCAGGATCTCGCCCTGGCTGATGAAGGGGTAGTCATAAGGGTTGGTTGTGATGAGCAGCAGCTCTGCAATGATGACCAGTTAGAGGGAGTCACATGGATGCAAAGAGAAACATTTAAACCCTTTTGCTTTGTGTGCAGACACCACAGATCCATGTCGGTTGGGAAAGATTAATCAGGAAAACAGGCTGAGTGTGGGCCAGGACACAGAGAGCCACTGGAGGGAAGCCCAGATGGTTTGGTAGAATCGTCATCTTTTCCAAAACCAGTTGAAAGCTGCAGCCTGTTTCCAGGGGGTAGCTTCTCTCAGCCTTCAGCTGGAAGGTCACTCTTGATTTTTCCAGCAGATCTAGGAACGCAAACACAGGAGTGTCTTCCAAACTGTTCCCCCGATGTCCCAAAACATCTGATCCTAGGAATCTACTTACATGTTTCAATATCTGCAGAGGCCAGCTTCCCCGTGGTACCAAAATGGATGCGGATGAACTTGCCCTGTTGGGGAAGGGAGACCAGGTAACCTGACTCCAGGTGTTCCTACCCACCTGGGGAGTGTGAAAAGAGCCTTCTTCCCCAGGAACTTGCAGTTCAGCGTCCTTGCTGCCTCTCTCCCTGCTTCGCTGTGCCTCCTTCCTCCACCCTGCATCCACACACCACCCCAGTCAGCAGAGTCATGTTCTGTGCAAGATGCAAATCAAACCATATCCCTTCCCTCTAACAGGATCCTGACTTCTGGAATGAAACCAGACCCTTCTCCTGGCCTGCATGGTCCCGGGCTCCCGGTCCCTTCTCACTGCTCCTCCTCACCTTGCAGAGCCTGCCTCACTTCAGCCACTCAGACCCCCTGGAGATCCCTTGACTCCACCAGTCCCCTGCCTGCCTCTGCAACTGTGTCCCTCCTCACCCTGTGGGCCTCGGGTTCACAGGCCAGCACCCCCCAGGAGGGCTCCCCTGCCGGCCCTGTCTAAAGGAGACCCGACCCCCTTTACTGCCCCATCTACTAGGGAACTGTCAGACTGTCTTGTGGACTTGTTTCCTCCTCCTTTCATTATCCACCCCCAGGACTGCAGGTTCCTGGAAGCAGGGATTGTGCCTCCTCGCTGGCCTTAGAGGACACCCCAGCTTGACCCAGCACAGACTCACAAAGCGGGACGAGTTGTCGTTCCTCACGGTCTTGGCGTTCCCAAAGGCCTCCAGCAGCGGGTTGGCGCTGATGATCTGGTCTTCCAGCGTCCCCTGGAGCAGGGAGTCAGGGCGGGAAGAGCCCCGTGTGAGGGTGAGCTCCGATGCTCCTCCTCCCCAGCTGACGCCGGTCCCTCCCCCACCCCCTGCTTTCCAAACTAGGGCGCAAGCACATCATCAGCACATCTCACTCAGAGCCCTGTTGCCATGTTGTGTTTGGCTCTGGTTGGGTATCTTGACATAAACCCCCTTTAACCCTTCAGCTCCTCCATTCTGCAGGTGGTGAGGTCACCTGTGTTCACACCATACTGCTGGGATATATTCATTTTGAAAGGCAAGTGGATGCTACAGTTCTCTCCGGTGGCGTGTGTGACTCTGGTGTATGTCAGACTGACCTTTCTTGGCGGAGCCTTAGAGCTTGTCTTCTTGGCAATCACAGGATCTGGTCCTATGAGATCACCCATGTGCTGGGTTTTCTAGGAGAGCCGGCTGTCCTGTGAGATTTTCAACCCTGCCGGCACTCCTTCCCTGAGGAGGTGGGTATCACCCCCTACACATACCCTGTGCCTCCTCACTGTGAAGTTGAGACAAGGGTTGGCAGCGGAAGCAGAGCCATCCTGTCTCCTCTCCTTACCCTCATCTTGGAGTCCTTCTTCTTGGCGAGGTCTCCAGTCGCTGCAATTGTTGCAAAGTACTGGATGACCCTTTTGGTGTTCACAGTCTTTCCTGCCCCGGATTCTCCACTATTCAGAGCGATCAAAAGAGAGAGGAGGAGAAAGAGTCCTGTGAGTGTAAACAGCCTCCTAAGCCACATCAGATGTGAGATTCCCAACAAAGAGGAGACCACTCGGAGAGACAAGGGCCCTGGAAGACCCACACCACTGAACAGCCTGGAACGGGGGAACCCTGCTTCCTGAGGCCTCACACGCCTTCTGGCCTGTCCCCCGTCCATCTTTGCATCACAGACTTTGTTCTCTGTACTTTCTCACTAACAGAACAAAGCAAGTGGCATCTTCCCCTTCTGCACTGGGGACAAAGAGCCACAGCTGCAAAAACGCTCTACACCTTGGATACTTACGTGATCAGAATAGACTGGTTTTCACGATCTGCCAAAGGGAAAAATAAAATAGGGTTGATGGTATTATAAAAAGAGCTTTCTCAACCTAAATGTCCATCTACAGAGGAGTGGATTAAGAAGATGTGGTACATACATACAATGGAATATTACTCAGTCATAAAAAGGAATGAAGTAATGCCATTTGCAGCAACATGAATGAACCTAAAAATTACCATACTAACTGAAGTAAGTCAGGCAGAAAGACAAATACCATATATCACTTATGTGTGGTTATATGATACAATTGAACCTAGTTAGAAACTAGAAACAGACTCACATAGAAAACAAACCTATGGTTACCAAAGGGGAAAGAGAGGTGGGGGAGAGAAAAATTAGGATTTGTGAATTAGCAGATACAAACTACTATATATAAAATAAATAAGGTCCTACTGTATAACACAGGGAACTGTATTCAATATCCTATAATAAACCATAATGGAAAAAAATCTGAATATATATATATCTGAATCACTCTGCTGTAAACCAGAAGTTAACACAACATTGTAAATCAATTATATTTCAATCAAAAATTTTTAATAAAAATAAAAAGAGCTTCCCAGTTCTTCACGTCTGCAGCAGTTAGAGTTCACTGCACAATGACTCTGCTTCATCCTACATGGGAGCTCAAAGAGACTCCTCCTTGAGAATACGGCTCAGAGACGTTAAGCCCCTGCTTACAGCCAGCCACTGGCTGCCCATTGTTTTAGGTTGAACCATATGAAACTATCAGTCTTTGTTTTGGGCCCACAAAAACGTCAGTTTCACATGAGGTAACCCATGCTTGCATTAAATCCAAGCGTCTCACCCAGGCCTGCAAGGCCTTAAAATCTCTGGCCTCTTTTTTTTTTTTTAAGCACCTCCACCCAGTTGTGTGGACGCCGCACACTAGAGGGGCGGCTAATTCCGGACTTGCAGCCTTCCTGAGCCCTGCCTGCCTCTCCAGTCTTCCTCCTTGGAGACCCACCTGTGAGCATGAACTGATAGGCATTGTCAGAGATGGAGAAGATGTGGGGCGGGGCCTCCTGGCGCTTCTTGCCCCGGTAGCCCTCCACCACCTCGGGGTTGTACACCGGCAGCCACTTGTAGGGGTTGACGGTGACGCAGAAGAGGCCCGAGTAGGTCTGTGGGAGCGTAAAATAGACATATTTAATGTGCACATGGGTGTGTGCCTATAAAACCCTCCCCCTTTGTTATTTAACTTTTCTTTATGAGAAACTTGTAAAGGAGGCAAGATATGATTTCTCTCTATGGATGAGGCAGCTGAGACTCGAGGGGTGTAGTGATCATCCACAGCTTCTGGGTGATAGCACCAGGACCCAGCCTCAGCCCCACCCCTCCTCCAGGCCCCTCCTGGGCCCACTCATCTCTCACTTTCTCATCCTCCATCACTCTCATCCCCCTTTCTTCATTTCCCCTCTTTTGGTGAATGGCCTCAGTTCAGTTCAGTCGCTCAGTTGTGTCTGACTCTTTGCGACCCCATGGACTGCAGCACGCCAGGCCTCCCTGTCCATCACCAACTCCCAGAGTTTACCCAAACTCATGTCCATTGAGTTGGTGATGCCATCCAACAGCCTAGTCAAACACTAATCCTTCTAAAGCCCATCCCCCCATGAGCATCTCCACCCCACCCAAGGTCCCCCAGATGGGGGGGGGCCCCTCGTCTGGGAGCCCCCAGACGAGGGCACTGACGTAGATCATCCAGGAGGTGTAGCGGTCCTTGAGGTTGTACAGCACGGCTGGCTCATTCAGGTGCGTCAGCATGGCCATGTCCTCGATCCGGTCGAACTTGGGGGGGTTCATCGCGTACACGTCCTCTGGCTTCACCACCAGGGTCTGCAGGGGAAGGGGTACGGTGCACACCTGGGCTCCTCTGTGTGCAGTAGTGTCTCCCACGCCCAGATCAGGAGGGGGCGCTGGAGGAGAGGCCTGTCTGACAGGGAGGGAGTCGGGGCTGCGGTGCCTCATGGTGGAGATGGAATGGGGTACAGTTCTGATACTCGCGCCTTTGTTTTTTCCGTCTCCAGTGGCTTGAGGTGAGGGAAGGACGACAGAAAGGAGAGGAGGGTCTCGGGGGGATTAGGGGAGGAGGAGGCAGGCCCAGGAGCCAGAGGGAACCCCTCAGATGGGTCATGCTGGCTGGGCCAAAACCCGGTTCCAGAGGCTCACAGGTCTTTGCCATCTACTTAGAGGGCACAGCAGGTGGATGGCGTCCCCAAGGCAGGGACAGAGAGGAGGAGGCCAGTGGCATGGACCTCCAGGCTGGCAGCCCGAGTCATCCTGAGCTCCCTGAAAGCAGCTCCGAGCCCCACCCTGCATCTCGCCCATTCAGCCCCACCTGCCTGAGCTGTGAAAGGGGACCCACCCCACTCACTTTCTGGGACTGGAGAACTACAGGCCAGAAGGAGCCACTGGGCAGAGCGGTGGTGACAGGCCTCTTCCTGCTCCCCTTGAGAGGAACAGACCCCTGGTCCAGTGCCCAGGGTGGGCTGGGGGGCGGCGTTGGAGGGCCCGGCATCGTAGCGTGGAGCTCACCTTCCGCTCTCCTACCCTCCCCTTATCCCCTTCCTGTCTGACACCTCCTTTGCAGATGATGGTTTTCCCGGCCCTGCGTCTGGGCCAGGTGGTGGAAACCTGCCTTCAAGCAGGGCTTCACTGAAACCATCCAGGCCACAGCCCTCCAGTGAGGTGAGAGTCTGGACATCTTGGACTGTCCTCCACCAGGTCTAGCTTCTGTGCTCCCTGCAGCCTCGGAAGCCATTCCCTACTCTGTCACCTGAAATGTACCGAGAGCTGCCCTCGGGCTTCAGGGCTTGGAAGGTGGTTTCAGTGGGTGGTTTCCATGCTGTTTTCTTTCACATCCAACGCAATGATACTATTTCCTTTACTGCTCCCATTTGGATCCCCACCCCCTTTTAACCTCTCTTAGAACATTTCCAGATTCTTCTGGTCTAAATTCCAGACAGTTCGGATGTCCCGTATTCCTCCCAGCATCCTCATGCTAGCCTGAGCAGAAAGGAATGGGCTACACTGCTCATCGCCTTCACGATACGGGGAGGCTGCTAGTTCAGTCAAGCTTGTGGTCCACGAGGATCCTTGACCCGCTTTCCTTACTTCCTTACATACTATCACCAGAAGAATCAGGGGGAAACCTAGTTTCCCAAAGGAGAGTGCTCTGAAGGAGGTCGTCCTCTTGTTGGACTCCCAACTCCACACCCTTGGGACACACAGGGCTGGTCCCCGCTGACCTAGAGTGACATGAACATCAACAAAAGCACTTGAACGTGAACTGCTTTGGCCAGCCGCAGGCAGGTGGTTCTCCCACCGTGCAGCCTGAGGCCAGTGTTCACTCTGCTTTCTCTGAGGACACCTGGGTGGCAGTCGCGTGTGGGGAGGGCCAGGTGCGGGGTGGCCGCACATACCGGGCAGCCAGGGAGCAGACAGAGGCCCGTGGCTCGCAGAGGGGGTGGGGGGGCTCACCCTGCCGTCCTCGGTCTCCACCGTGATCTTTCCATCCTGAGTGCCCTTAATTCGCCCCTTGGCATACTCTTCCTTAGAGTCGACCACGAAGCAGTAGGTTTTGGCATCAAAAGGCTGGTTCTGAGCCTCGATCCGCTCCTTTTCTGACTTCCGGAGGAAGGGAGCGGCGATGCCGAACACTTCCATTTCGGTGTCGCTACTCATGGTGTTGGCTGGAGGATGAACCCACCAGGTCAGCCCCCCACCCCCGACTCCTGCCCTGCCCCCGTGGGAGCCCTCCAAGGCGGGCCCAGAGCATTTGATTTTTCCCATCCACCTGGGGAAAAATCAAATGCACTCGTATTTATTGTGCTGCCTCTGTGCAAAGGGCACAGAATGGATGCCACCCAAGCTCCCCCATCCGGCGAGGCTCAAAGGGGTGAAGGAACTCGAGGGAGGGGGCAGCTCTTGGGACTCAGTGTCCTTTCCTGAAAAGCCCAGGCGTTGCCAAGGAGAAATTTAAAAATAAACACCATCAGAAATAAACACCATTCTCCAAAGAGTGTGCACTAAATGGCAAACAGCTAAGGAATTTGGGGACTGTTTTGATTCAAGGTGGCCAACTCCTCATACGAGGAAACTGGCTTGTGCTTCCTTCAGTTCGGTTCTGAGAACAGAGGTGGCGTCTGACTTCAGCATCTGCCGAGACCCTCTCCCCAGCCTGCCCTGTCCTGATCTAAGGTCCTCTCCAGTCTGCCCTGTCCTGGTCTAAGGTCCTCTCCAATCCACCCTGTCCTGGTCTAAGCTCCACAGGCTCTTGCCCTCTAGGCCACTGGAAGTGGGAGGAATTGGACCCTGGAGACTTCTGAGCCAAGGGACCCAAACTGCTCCTCACCTGAGAGTCACACCCACAGGGGGACAGCGGACAACAGCAGCCGTGGGAAATCAGACCTGCGGTAAATATGCAAAAAGAAAGCTCAGGACACCCGAATGTGTAGTTCAGTTCTGAATTGGGTCTTCAATTAACCAAGTAAGGGGAAAGGACTAATAACTTAAAAAGTCTTACCCTGGAGACAGGCTGGAAGAGCAGATGGGATGTGACCTACAAGTGATTCATAAAGGTAGTCAAAGCCCCCAGCTGCCCCCAAACCTGGCTCCCAGCAGCCCACTAACGCACCCTCCTCAGTCTGCATGCAGTGCCTCTCCTTGAGAACGAGGCAGGAAGGACAGAATCTCTGTTGAAAAGGCCTGTGGTTCCAGGCTAGGATCAGGCCCCCTCTGACTTCTGTGAACAGGGAGAAGTCTCAAACTGGCTGACCGACACAAGCCAGTGGGGCCTTGAGAGCATGGACATCCGCTCACCAGGCACACAGCGCAGGTGGGGAAGGTGAGGGTGGGGGGCGGTGACCCCACAGCCTCTGCACAGATCAGAGAGGAAGAGGGGGTCATCAGGCCACACTGACAGGCCGAGGTCTGTGGAACATCTGGAGGGATCCTGCCCAAAGGGGTGCTCAAGGACAAAGTCAAGGGGAGCTCGGGGAGGAGGAAGTGGGGTGCGGGAGGTGGAGACCCAGCTCCACCTCTAACTAACCTCACCACAGCCAGGCAGGGCCGCACCAGGTGGTCCTCCGAGCCACACGGAAGAGAGCCGTGCGGGGCGCCCAGACTCCACCGCCCACAGCAGCGCCAGGGGGCTGCCGCTGTGGCTTTTATAGCCTGTCCCCCCACCACTCACTCCTGCTCTATATTTGGAAAGGGAATGACCGATGCCACAAGCTGAGGGCCAGCTCCCTTCCTCACGTTTTTTTGCTGTTGCCAAGGGAGAGGTATATATAGAAATGAGCAGGATCCATAACCATTCTCCAGCTGGAGAAAGCTGGAAGTTTGAGATGCCTTTCTCTGAACCTGGGCCCGGGGCGTCTTCACTCAGTGTGAGGGGCGGCCTCGTGGGGGTCCTGCCTAAACGCCATCCTGCAGGCGCCATGTGCTTGGAAATCAGGTTGCATTCCGGGGACAGAAATCTTGTCCTGTGGGGAAAAGGAGTGAAACTTGAGGACAGAAAGACGAAAATCCTCTTGGCATTTTGGGCGACTTTTGTCACAAGGTTGTGACAGAGTTGTGTGATTGTAAAACTTGTGCCAGGAATGACAACAACAATTATAATCCTCCTGCTTCTCCTTTCACTGTGTAACTTTCTGTCTCATTAGTATCATTGTTAATTTAATCCTTTCTTAAGCGCCAGTAGGACCAACAAGTAAATTAATGACAGGGAGCCACCCTGCCAGACAGTATCCACAGCAACAGCTGCTTAAGGACCTGTTGTTATTAAGATACATGACCAATTAGGAAAGACCAGCTGCTGGCCAGGGTGGAGGTTAGGAGGTGGCATGCCTGCAGAGAAACGGGGGGATGGGAGGAGAGGGTCCAGCAAGCGTGGCTCTTTCTAAATCAGGGTTGAAGGAACAAAGCCAGGAGACCAGAGGTACGGCTGAAGCTTGGCCCCCTCCCGTTCGACTTTATGTCTGCTGCTTTTCTCCCTACCTTTCCTGACAAGCCTTTGGGAGGGTGGTTGGTGGGCATCCCGTGGTCATTAACTGTCATTAACTGTCAGCAGTTCCCCCTTGAGAGGAAGAGCCGCCCCCTCCCAACACACAGCACCCGCTGAAGTGGAAGAGATATGGGCAGGGATGGGGCAGCAGGGCTGCGGACCCCAAGATGCAGGGACATACATTAATCGCCCACTGTATGCTGGCCCCAGTGCAGAGTACCTCAAGAGGGCACAAAAGAAAGGGAGATGCAGCCTTTACCTGTAATGGTTTCCAAGATAATGGTGGTTTCTGAGATTCAGGTGATTTTAGGTCAAAGCACACTTGATGAACCGCCTGCTCTGTGAGGGCTAGGCAGGCGTGTGGCTGCAGGAAATAAAACAGGAAGCCTGCCCCCCTCAGCCTGCCGTGGGCTCACTGCATGTGCACCCCACCTCCCTGCTCCCGCTGGGCCGAGACCCCCATGCCTAGAGCCCCTCCTCATCCAAGACAACAGCCCAATGCTCCTAAAGGGTCCGTCTGTGTCTGAAAGGGGATGGTCTCAAGGCCCCATCCTGCCCACCCAGTGACACATCAGAGTCCACGTCTTTGTCCACTGGCTGGCCTTCTCCTTGGGAGGCCTGGTCAGGACAGGTACGGGTCACCTGCGGAGCAGAGGTGGGCTGAGGGACAGTGCGAGGGGCCCTGGCCACCTCTCAGGCATTGTGGGAGCAGGGCGGCCGCGGGGAGGGTGCTGCTGGGGGTTCCTGCCCTGCCCCTTGGGGCCGTGGTTGGGAGGGGGTCTGTGGGCAGCAGAGTAAGGCTCAGTCTGCTCTTTACATCTTCTTGTCACCGGTTTACCTGTCTCTCTGTATAACCACCTCCACACCCACCTCCGGGAAACTGCAAGGATGTTTTCCGTACAGGGTTTGAGTTCCTTGTAAAACAGTCCCAGGTCACGTTAACTGAGCCCAACGTGAGCTCTGAGATGCTCCCAGCCTCCTCCAGGTTTTCCAGGTCACGTAGCCTGTCTTCCTCTCTGCATCACACTCCTTCCCTTGTTCAGCTCAGAGGTCTCACAGGTGGCTGGCTGGTCAAGCTGCTTTTGCACAGCAGGAGCTGGGAGGCAGGAGGGGAAGAAGGCCTGCCCGAGGCCATAGGAGGAGGCTCAGAGTCAGGCAGAGAGCCTCGCTCTCTGGAAACCCCAAGGATGGAAGTGACAACAAAACCACGGCAGAGAGATTAGTTCTAAAACCAGGCATCAGGGATCAAAAGGTACGGCCATTTGGGGACTTCCCTGGTGGTCTATGGGTTAGGACCATGAGCTTTCACTGCTGAGGGTGCAGGTACAATCTCTGGTCAGGGAACTAAGATCCTGCAAGCGGCACGGTGCGGCAAAAAAAAAAAAAAGCACATTTGGAAACTTACCTGTTGGAGGAAAAAACTACATAGACAGCAGCAGCTGCAGGCAGTGGAATTTTGGAGTCAGATGGGCTGGGGTGTGAAGCCCACAGTTCACCCTCTGATTCACTGTGTGATGACGGGCATTGTGCCTAACTTCTCTGAGCCTGTTTTCTCATCTGTGATATGGGGGTGAGGGCTTCCCAGGGGGCTCAAGGTAAAGAATCTGCCTGCTGATGCAGGAGCCATGGGTTTGATCCCTGGGATGGGAAGATCCCCTGGAGGAGGAAATGGCAACCCACTCTAGTATTCTTGCCTGGGAAATTCCATGGACAGAGGAGCCCAGCAGGCCACAGTTCAGGGGGTCATAAAGAGTTTAACACAACTGAGCACAAAGTGGGGACAATATGGCTGCCTTGCAGACTGGTTATGTGCATTCAATAGGATAATTAAATGTCAGGCACACCCTGTGCTGTGTTTAGCACGTTGTAGATTTTACATTTTCTATCTGAAGGTTTCCACATGTTACACACAGTACTACTGGTTATCTTGGTGTCGTTGAGTAGATCACATTAGACGTTTGTTTCATTGAGGTGAGCAGGGAGAAGGGACATATGTGTGTGTTTTAATAGATTTCCATCCAAAGAGGGATAAATCTTAGAGAAGGAGCCTCGGGATGCTGAAACAGGCAGCTTTCAGGGCTAACTGGCCCTGGGGCTGGTGTGAAACCCTTCTCTGATCAGCAGGGGACAGATGGCATAGCAGTGTATTATTAGCCAACTTTACGGGAACAGGAGGAGGCCTTGTTCCTCCGGCCATCACCCAGCGAGAACCAACCTGCACAGCCTGGATGGGGCACTGCGTCTACTCCTGGGTGCGCTGGAAGAAAGTGTGCTGTGTCTCCAGAACGCAGGCCGCTCAGGAGGCGCTAACTGGAAAGCAAGCAGCTGAGTCCCCTCCCTAGACGATGGCTTTCTCCTGAGTGGTTTTCCTCCACTCCTGTGTGATGTCTGCTCCACATGTGGACACGGGGCCCCTTGGGATGGCGCCCGGCCAGAGCAGGAAGTCAGCCTCGGGAGCAGATGCCTCTGGAGTCAGTGCCTTCTCCATGTCCCACTCGAGGAGGGTCAGGTGTCACTGGAAGCAGTGAGCTCAGTTATTCTAAGACCCTTCCCTGCCCCTGAGGTGAAGGGCAGGGGTCCTGAACCAGTGTCCAGAGCCCCAGGTGGAAATTAAAGCTGAGAGGGCCCATAATACTCCTTTAATTCAATTCAACAAACACCCACTTTCCCCACCTTTCCATTATGCACAATGTCAAACATACGGAGAAGACAAAGCATGGCATTGAAGATCCCGGGTAACACTGCGGTTGGATTGGATGTCAAAGCCGTGCTACAAACCACCTCACTAACTATACAAGAGGAGTTCAGGGAATGGATGGTTCTAGAATTATGACATGAGCTAGAAGCTTGTGAAGTCCATCAGAGCAAACTGCTTGAAAATGTCAAACCTCAATCTGTAGGTGAAAGGATGTGCATGTATGTGCAGTCACTCAGTCACGTCCAACTCTGCAACCCCATGGACTGGAGCCTATCCAGTGGCTCCTCTCTGCATGAGATTCTCCAGGAAAGAATACTGGAGCAGGGTGCCGTTTCCTCCTCCAAGGGATCTTCTTGACTCAGGGATCAAACCTGCGTCTCTTGCATTGGCAGATTCTTTACCACTCAGCCACCAATAGCTGCTGCTAAAAGGGGACCAGGTAAAGAGAGGATTCCATACACGCTGAAAGCCAGAGGAGAAGAGTAAAGATGAGAGTGAGAGCAGGTTTGAGAGACAGTCCCTGGCAAAGAAGATATGAGCCCGTACCTGAGGTGGGGCAGCGGCAGCTGCTGTCACAAGTCTGCGTGTGATTCAGAAGATTGATGGGCCCTTGTGGTTGGCAGCCTGGAGCAACATGATGGAAGCAGGGAAGAATGCTTTGAGAGGGACAGGAGAAGACAGGCATACTAAGGGAAAGGAAGTTATAAAGAGAAAGCATGACCCAGGGCTTTGCCAGGGGATTTGGGGATAGAAACGAAGAGTGGCATACGTGGTCTGAACAATGACGTAGAGAAGGAGGCATGAAAACTAGTCCACCTGGTGCACTCGAGGGTGGAAGGTAAAGATCAAAGGTCACCAGAAGGTCACCTCTGGAAGGAAATGGAGAACAAATGGCTCCATGATAACAGAGAACGTGGAAGAAAGGTGGTCAGTCTGAGGCATGGTAGTTGATTAATTTAAGCCATAACCCTTAAATTGAAGGATAACGCTGACTTTTCATTTAAAGTTGTGTTTTTCAAGAGAAAGGACCCAAATAAACAAAATAAGAAATGAAAGAGGAGAAATAACCAATCCTGCAGAAACACAAAGATTCCATAAGAGAATACAGTGAGCAAAGATATCCCCACAAACTAGACAACCTAGAAATGGATATGGTTCTAGAAATTTACAGCCTGCAAAGCTGAATCAAGAAGAAATTGAACAGACCCATCACTGGAGGGGAAATAGGATCTGTAATTTAAAAAACGCCCTGCGAAAACAACAACAAAACTCACTGCAAACAAAAGTCTAGGACTGGGCAGCTTCACTGGGGAATTCCACCAAACATACAAAGAAGAATGTACATCCATCCTTCTCAAACTCTTCCAGAAGACTGCAGAGGAGGGAACATTCCCAAAGACATCCTATGAAGCTACTGTCTCCCTGATACAAAACCAGACAAAGACACCCCCGAAAAAGAAAATTACAGGCCACTGTTTGATGAACAGAGATGGAAAAAATCCTCAACAAAATGCTGGCAAACCTAATTCCACAACACATAATAAAAGTGATCAAGTGATCACCAGGATCATCCTAGGGTCACAGGGATTCATCCTAGGGTGACAAGGTTGGCTCAACGTACATAAACCAATGTGAACAAAAGAAAAGACAAAACCTACACGATCATCTCAACAGACGCAAAAAAAGCATCTGATGAAAGTCAATGTCCATTCATGATAAAAACCCTCACCAAAGTGGGTACAGAGGGACCATATCTCAACACAATAAAAACTTTTTATGACAAACCCACAATCAACCTAATACTCAATGATGAAAAGCCTAAAGTGGTCCTGCTAAAATCTGGAACAGGACAAGGATTCTGACCACTTCTATTTAATATCATACTGTAAGTCCTAGCTATAGTAATTAGATAGGAAATAAAATGTATCCAAACTGGAAGAGAAGAGGTAACACTGTCATTATATGCAGATGACATGATAACTCTATATAGAAAACTCTAAAGATTTCATATGAGACTATTAGAACTGATAAACGAATTCAGCAAGGTAGCAGGATACAAGATCGACAGTCAGAAATCTGCTGCATTTCTTTATACCAGTAATGACATACCAGAAAGAGAAAATGAGAAAACAATCCCTTTTAAAATCACATGAAAAAACACCTAGGAATAAACCTGACCAAGGAGGTGAAAGACATATACACTGAGAATAAAACATTGATAAAGGAAACTGAAGATGACTCAAAGAAATGGAAAGCTATTTCATGCTCTTGGATTGGAAGAATTAATACTGTTAAAATGGCCATACTACCCAAAGCAATCTATGGATTTAATACCATGCCTATCAAATTACCCATGACATTTTTCATAGAACTAAAACAAATAGTCCTAAAATTTATATGGAACCACAGAAGACCCAGAATTGCCAAGGCAATCCTGAGAAAAAAAAGAAGAAATCAGGAGGCGTAGCTCTCCCAGACTTCAGATGATACTTCAAAGCTACAGTAATTAAAACAGCATGATACTGGCACAAAAACAGACATTTAGATCAATGGAACAGAATAGAGAGCTAAGAAGTTAACCCACACACTTATGGTCAATCTTCAACTAAGGAGGCAAGAATACATAATGGAAAAAAGACAGTCTCTTTAGCAAGTGATGCTGGGAAAGCTGGACAGCCACAAACGGATGAAGTTAGAACACTCCCTCACACCATACACAAAAATAAACTCAAAATGGCTTAAAGACTTAAATATAAGACACGACACCATAAAACTCCTGGAAGAGAACATAGGCAAAACATTCTGACATAAATTGTAGCAGTGTTTCCTTAGGTCAGTTTCCCAAGGCAAAATAAATAAAAGCAAAAATAAACAAATGGGACCTAATCAGATTTATAAGCTTTTACACAGCAAAGGAAATCATAAACAAAAAGACAACCTACAGAATAAGAGAAAACACTTGCAAACAATACAATTGACAAGAGCTTAATTTATAAATATACAAACAGCTCATACAGCTCAATGTCAAAAAATCCCAAACAACCCAATCAAAAGACAGACAGAACACCTAAACAGACATTTCTCCAAAGACGACATGTGGATGGCCAACAAGCACACAAAAAGATGTTCAACACCACTAATTACTAGAGAAATGCAAATCAGAACTCCAGTGAGGTATCACCTCACACTAGTCAGAATGGCCATCATCAAAAAGTCTACAAATAACAAACGTTGGAGAGGGTGTGGAGAAAAGAACCCTACTACACTGTTAGCAGGAAAGTAAACTGGTGCAGCCAATATGGAGGGTCCTCAAAAAACTGAAAACAGAGCTACCATATGATCCACCAATCCTACTCCTAGACATGTATCTGGACAAAACTGGAATTCAGAAAGATACTTGCTCCCCAGTGTTCATAGCAGCACTATTTACAGTAGCCAAGACATGAAAGTAACCTAAGTGTCCATTGACAGACAAATGGATAAGGAAGATGTAGTATATTACGCACAATGGATTATTAGCTATACAAAAGAACGAAATAGTGCCATTTGCAGCAAAATGGATGGACCTAGAGATTATCATAGTAAGTGAAGTAAGTTAGACAAAGACAAATATCATATAATATCACTTACATGTGGCATCTAAAAAAAAATGATACCAATGAACTTATTTACAAAAAAGAAAAAGACATATACATAGAATACAAACTTATGGTTATCAATGAAGAGAGGTTGGGGAGGAATAATTTAGGAGTTTAGGATTAATAGATACACACCACTCTAAATAAACAACAAGGACCTACTGTATAGTACAGGGAACAACATTCAGTATCACAATATTCAGTATCTTGTACTAACCTATAATGGAAAAGAATCTGAAAAATATGTGTGTATGTGTGTATATATCTGAATCACTTTGGTGTATATCTGAAACTAACAACATTCTAAATCAACTACACCTCAATAAATAAAAAATAGAGTTGTGCTTGTCAAATTTGGCTGTGCCTTAGAATCATACAAGGAACTGTTAAAAATACATAAATTTTGCATAACCAATTGGAAGATATGACCTCCTATGGAAGAAATGACTCCATTAGCAGCAAATAAAATACTAAAGAACAAATTTAACAAGATATGGGCAAAACCTTAAAATAATACAAAGAGACAAATGTGTAGGTTTTCCTTGCTATTGGATAGGATGATTCAACATCATAAAGATTCCAGTTATATCCGAATTAATATATGAATTTAATGCAATCTCAATAAAAAATACCAACATTTTTTCTGGAGCTATATAGTTAATTCTAAATTTCATGCATACAAAGTAAAGAAAATGAAAACCCTGAAAACAGAAAAGTAAAAGGCAGGACATCCTACCAGATATTAAAACATACATGATAAAGTCTACATAATGCAGAAGGTTGTACTGATATTTGAAGAGCCAGACTGACCAAAGGAACATATTAGAAAGGCCAGTAAGAGGCCCAAATACATTTGGAAACTTGATTCAGGATGAAGGGGGCATCTCAAGTCATCAGAGCAAAGATAGATTCCTTAATAAGTGGTGGAGTGACAACTGGATGGCCATTTGGAAAAAGATAAATTTGGATCCATACCTCATACCACACACATACCACAGATTAAACAACGAATGTATCACACCCAAGTGTAAAGAGTTCTGAAAGAAAACATGGGTGAATTCCTCTCCAATTTTGGGTGGGAGGGGCCAACTCTGACTCAAAATTCAGAGCTGTAAGAAAATAAATAAAGGCAACGACATAGCAGGAACAAGAACTCCATGGCAAGAAATAAACAAATAAAATTAACAAAGGATAAATTGGGAGAAAGTGTTTGCAATTTGCATCACAAAGAGCCAATGTCTTTAATATATAAATATTTTTAAAAGCTAAGAAAAAGATTTTTTAAAAACCCTCAGATGGAAATAAGTGGTTAAGCAAACAAGTAGAAAATTCACACAAAAAGATATACAGGTGGTCTTTAAACGTGTGAAAAAATGCTCATCATTATTTCAAGAGAAAAGCATATTAACACCACAGTTTCTCACTAATTAGAATGGAAAAAATCCAAATGCTGCGCAAAACATTCTGTTGGCAAGCTGTGATAAAACACACACTCTTATAATTTTCTAGTGGGTAAAAAATTGCATAGCAACTGCTGTGGAGGGGAATTTAGGGGGGGGAAAAAAAACCCTAAATATGAAGTTTCCCCTTGACTTATCAAACCACTTCTAGGAATCAACTCCTAAGATGTATGTCCACAAATACTAAAACACTGCAAATGCTGGGTTATCTACTGTGGTACTATTATTATGGCAAAAGATTAAAAGTAGCCCCAATATTGATCAGTAGAAAGCTTTTTGAACACATTATGCTCTATCCCCACGGTAGAATATGTGGCTTTATGGAGAGGCAGCCATGAAAAAGAACTTCCCTGGTGGTCCAGTGGTTAAGAAGCCACCTGCCAATGCAGGGCACTCAGGTTCAACGTCTGGTTTGGGAAGATTCCATATTCTGCAGAGCAACTAAACCCAAGAGCAGAAACTACTGAGCCCATGTGCTGCAATAAGAGAAGTCACTGGAATAAGGAGACTGTGCACTGCAACTCAGAGAAGGTAATGGCACCCCACTCCAGTACTCTTGCCTGGAAAATCCCATGGACGGAGGAGCCTAGTAGGCTGCAGTCCAAGGGGTCGCGAAGAGTCGGACACGATTGAGTGACTTCACTTTCACTTTTCACTTTCATGCATTGGAGAAGGAAATGGCAACCCACTCCAGTGTTCTTCCCTGGAGAATCTCACGGACGGTGGAGCCTGGTGGGCTGCCGTCTATGGGGTCGCACAGAGTCTGACAGGACTGAAGCGACTTAGCAGCAGCAGCACTGCAACTAGAGCAGGACCCCCTCGCCACAACTAGGGAAAGCTCACACACAGCAATGAAGATCCAGCACAGCCAAAAATAATTTTTTAATGAGTTAAAAAAAATTAGAATGAACCCTATAAGCTGAGATGGAGTCATTTCTAGGATATATTGTCCGTGAAAAAAGAGAGGTCCAGAACATTGCATACAGAATTCTAACTTTCATGTAAGAAAGCAGATATAAGAATATCTATATGTATTTGCTCATTTTTGCAAAAAGAAACCTAAGAAAGATAAACCAGAAACTAAGAAAACAGTTTCCCACACTCCACAGAGAGCAAATGGAAACCATGAGAGTTATGCCTTCTTACATGGTTTTGACTTTTAAACCATGCCAGTGACTTATTCAAAAATAATTTTTAAGAAAAAGGAAGGAAAAAGGAAATTCCTAAAATCAAATTTATAAAAGCACAAATAAACCCAATGCATATCAAATTAATAACATAACCACACTTAGAAGAGAATAATTCCTGTCAATTTTGAAAAGTACTCTGTGCATTCTCTGTGAGATGTATTCAAAGCATAGAGAGAAGTATAAATTGGGAACCTTTCCCAGTAGGTTAATTATTAGTTGCAATCTGGGTTAAAATTGGAAACAGCTGTATGTTTTTAGATAATGCAAATGACTAAATAAATATATTCATCTTACAAGAACCAAGATTTTCACCCTAAGAGGAAAAAAAAAAAAAAAGAAGTTAGTATAAAATAAAAGAAGGTAAGAAAACCCCCATGTTAATTTGAACTGGACCTGTTCATCTGAATCAATTTGAGCATCTGAAAGAATGACTTTATTGAAATACCAACACATTGAATAAGAAATAATCTGTGAGTCCTAAGGTCAGACAGGATTGGGTGGAGTGGGGCAGTAAGGAAGAAAAGCTCTTCCTCTTTAAAGAAGAATGCTGGTTATATATGTAGACAGAATGAGAAAAAGAGGGACATTATCATCTTGCCCCTGCTAAGAAAATAAATGATCTGGGCAAGGATCATCAATGATGCTAAAACCACTGGGGGAAAGGGTTTTTAGGGAAGAAGAGAGTCACTGTTTTCACCAGGTGAGGAAGCAGCACCAGTAATACTGGACAGTAGGCCAGCCCGCAACAGGGAGATGCAGGATGCGCTACACAGCACCCCCTGGGAATGGACCTGCTGGATGTCTCACCTGTCTATTCAAGCCTCTGTCCACAACTGCAGAAAGTAGAGACAGAAACGAGTGAGAGACACCATGAAGAAGCAATCAGTCAAATCCAGAAAGTGAGATTCTGTAAGGACTGGCCTAGACGGTTCAAAGTGAGTCTTTTTAAAAAATGTTTTAGGGGAAAAGAGACTGCAGAGATAGAACCAAGTGTAACACATGAGCCTTGGTTAGATCCTAGGCTAAAGAAAACGGAAGGAAAAGAGAATGGAAGGGAGGGAAGGGAGAAAGAACAAACCCGAAGAGGGGACAAACTGAGAACATCCGAACATAAACTGGATGCTAGATGGTACTTATAGAATTACTCTGTTTTGCTTAGGTGTGAAAATGTGATTTGGGCTATGCAGAAAAAATGATCTTATTTCTAGATATTTCATGCTGAAATATTTAGGGAGATAGAATCTTACACAGGAACTTCAAATGGTTCAGCCAGAAAAAAAAAGAAGAAATGTGTACTCACAGGTAAAGCAAATATGGCAAAGATGTAACAATACTGGTCCAGTGGTCTGATATTGGATAAGAATCCAATGGTGGTCCAGTGGGTAAGAATCCGCCTGCCAATGTAGGGGACATGAGTTCAGTCACTGGTCCAGGAAGATTCCACACGCCAGAGCAACTAAAGCCCATGCATAGCCACTAAAGTCCACACGCCCTAGAACCCGTGTTCTACAACAAAAGCAACCACAACAAGAAGCCCGTGCACTGCAATGAAGAGTAGACTCCCCCTTTGCCACAACTAGACAAGGCCTGTGCGCAGCAACAAAGACCCAGTGCAACCAGATAAATAAACTTTAAAAGTAACAATAGGTTCGCTCTAAGGAAAGGGTAAGTCTGCATTTTGTGAGTTTGAAAACATTCAAATAAAAAGTGAGGAGAGCTCTTTCCGCCATCTTTCCGTGCCGCCAGAATGGTGCACATGAATGTCCCGGCTGATGCTCTTGCGTATCAACAATGCCGAAAAGAGAGACAAATGCCAGGTCCTTTTAGGCCGTGCTCCAAAGTCATCATCAGGTTTCTAACTGTGATGATGAAGCATGGTTACACTGGCGAATTTGAAACCATTGATGATCACAAGGCTGGGAAAATTGTTGTGAACCTCACAGGCAGGCTAAATAAGTGTGGAGTGATCAGCCCCAGATTTGATGTGCAACTCAAAGATCTAGAAAAATGGCAGAATAACCTGCTCCCATCCCGTCAGTTTGGTTTCATTGTACTGACAACCTCAGCTGGCATCACGGACCATGAAGAAGCAAGACAAAAATGCACAGGAGGGGAAATCCTTGAATTCTTTTTCTAGGGATGTAAGTGAAAGTGAAGTCACTCAGTCATGTCCAACTCTTTGCAACCCCAAAGAGGTAGCCTACCATGTTCCTCCGTCCATGGGATTTTCCAGGCAAGAGTACTGGAATGGGTTGCCATTTCCTTCTCCAGAGGATCTTCCTGACCCAGGGAATTGAACCCCAGTCTCCTGCGTTGTAGGGAGACACTTTACCGTCTGAGCCGCCAGGGAAGCCTGGGGATGTAAGACATACAAATAAAATGCCTCAGAGGTGGAAAAAAAAAAAAAAGCATGGGGAGAATGTAAAAACCAACAAGAAAAGGTCCCAGCCTTGCCCCCGCTCCAGACCAACCAAATCTCTAGGCTTGAGTACCATCTGTGAGGTTCCCCTATCTAGTGTACCCCGGATTCTAATGAAAACCTGCATGTGAGTACTAACCATTCAGAGTTCCAGGGGGCAGGGGAAAGAACCTAGAGTGATAGAATTTTGAAGTGAAGAGATGGATCTGAGAGCACACAGATGTTCCCTGAACAGTGGCTGAAAGAGCAAGAAGAGGCTGCAGAGCCAGCAGGTGTGTGTCAGGGGAGGGGTGGTTCTGGAGGGAAGAGGAACCTCTCAAAGAGCAGTGACTGAAGCTGCAGCCAGGGGCCCAGGGATGCTCAAACACTTCTCATAAAGTAGCTGATCTAGCCGAGGTTTCTTAACCCAGACCCCATTAAGTCAGAGTCTCTGGGGGCTGGACTTGGATGTGTGGGCTTCCCAAGGCTCTCCAGGTCATGCTGAGGAAGGCCCCTGGGTAGGAACTACTGTCAGACCAAGTTCTTCAGCTCCTTCCAACCTTGATGGACCTGATTCCCAAATCTGGGAGGGCTGGGCGGCCCAAGCCCTAACTGACCAGCTCTTTCCTTAGGAGGTGAGACCTTTTCCCCAGGGAATCCAGAAGCCTTGGGGAAAAGCAGGTGGTAGGGTTGTCCTCCTCCGCAGTCCCCAGCGTTGTGTCTAGACTCTAACACCTGCGGGGAATGGGGAGGGGAGGGGTGGGTGCAGGACAAAGAGCACAAGGAGTTTCGGTCAAACCAATCAGCTTCCGGGGTGGGGTGGGGGGCAGGTAAGAGGAGCGAGCCAGACAGCCTCGACCTGAGACTTTGGCTCATCCTTTCTCCTCACCGGGCCTCAGTCCCCTCATTTGAGAAATGGGTCTCTCTGATTTCCTAGGTCCCCAAGTTTCCCTCCTTTCTCTGATTTTACCATTCTCATTAAAGGGAAGCATGAACATGCCCTAAAAAGGACGAGGTGGGCTCTGGTGTGTCATAGTATTCATTCTCCCTTCATAGTAACATGGGCCGGAGGCATGTGGATGCCGGGCACACCCCACAGTGGTAGCCCCTGGCCAGCCCTGTCTCTCTGCCCTTGTGAAGCAGGTACTGACTTCCCGACTACAGGGGAAGGCAGAGAAGTAATTGCCACTATTACTTAACAGATTCTGACTTTGTTTACAAACGTCCACTTCCACCAGAGGAGAAAACTAAATTCTGTCACTTTGCAGTAACTGAGTGGATTCCAGAATTGTTCTATTGTTTGGGAAACAGTCCATTCAGGATGCTGACCCCTTCTCCTTCCTGTATCCCCAAACCTGCCCTTGACATGGTGGGGGGCACCTTAAGTTTCATCTTGGGGGTGGGAGAGGAGCTCTGATCTACAATCGCCTTCATCCAGCAGGGGTCACCACAGGGAAGGGACCCTGTCCCCGCTCCTCTAGTCCCCACGGCCTCCAGACTTCAGGTCGGCTGACACACTCTCCAGCCCCCACCCAAAATAGAGGCCCCTACGGATGTGCCCAGGCCTGTGCCAGGCAGCCAGAGCCAAGTGGTGAACCAGACAGACCTGAAACAGACAGTGCAACTGAGGGATGAATTCCATACCTTTGACCTTTGTGGGTCGGCTTGTGCTGCAAGAGGAGATGCAGGGAGCTCAGGAAGGAGCCGGGTGAGACAGGAGGCCTCCCCGCTCTGGCACTTCAGGGACACCTTAGTTTACCCACTCATCAGCTTCAGGGCAAAACTCCAGCCCTCGCCTGTTTTGCACAAGAAACCCAGCCACAGGGGGCATCCTATGGTTTGTGTGAATCTCAGGGACATGAGAGGGGGAGGGGGACATCACTTTCCTCCATGTTACCCCCTCTCCTTCCAGATTCCCCTCACCACCCTCCAGCCTGGGAGCCTGAGCTCCTCTCTTGGCCATGCTGAGGAGCTTGCTCAATGTCTCAGACCTGGACACAAGCCCACCTGGGGCCTTGCCCCCCACCCACCCCAGCCAGGAGGGTTAGTAAATGTCCTTCCAGGCAGTTTCAAGACATCTCACACATATCCCTCCCCCCTCACCAAATAACACTCCTTCCATCCCAGGGCATTCTCACCCACACCCATCTGTCCCTTATACCTGCTCCAGGTGGGGCTGTAACCGACCCTCTGGCAGCAAAAGTCAGCTTCCCCCTGCCTTGACCCTCCTGTCACCATGTCACCCATCGGTCACCTCATCCATTCCCTCACAGGGCCTAAGGCCTCCCTCTTCCCTTGCTAGTTTCTCTCCCCAAAGTGCGAAAGCTCCATGGCTTTCCCATCCCTGGGAGGGACCTGGGCTGTGGGCTCCGCGGAAACATGAGTCAGGCCAGGGATCGATCATCCCCCGAGCAGAACAGTCACCTCTAGAAAAGCAAGCTGTGGTCTTTTCAGGAAACTGGGAATGACAATGAGTGAAGAGTTAACTTAGAAATGACTTGGGGGACTTCCCTGGTAGTCCAATGGTTAAGATCTGCCTACCAATGCAGGGGACACAGGTTTGAACCCTGTCCAGGAAGATCCCACATGCTGCAGGGCCCGTGTGCCACAACCACTGAGCCCGCTTGCTGCAACTACTGAAGCCCGAGCACCCCAGAGCCCGTGCTCTGCAACAAGAGAAGCCACCGCAATGAGAAGCCTGCAGACTGCAGCTAGAGAGCAGCCCCTGCTCTCTGCAACCAGAGAAAGCCCACACTCAGTAATGAAGACCCAGCACAGCCAAAAAAAATTATTAAAAAAAGATGATTTGCCCCAACCAGATCTTATGGGAAAATGCTCCCTTCCCCAAGGTTTTCTTCTGATTGTAAAATTAATATTCATACAAAAATATAAATTAAGGAAATAGAAGATGAAGGCAAATCATAACCTCCCACTCAGAGCTTCGTCACTAATGTTACACACTGCTTCCAAACATTGTATTCGTATTTGTCTTTTCAATATAAAAAGGGGTGATTTTTATGTGCTTTTATTAAAGCAACACATGCTCACTGTAAAACCAAAATCCTATCATACAGAAGTGTAATTGTAACCAACTTTGCTTTTATTTGACAGACTTTGGACATCCGTCCATGTCAGGGACTTCAGATTCACATCATCATTTTTTAAAATTATTTATTTTGCTGCGCTGGGTCTTGGGGGCAGTATGTGGGACCTAGTTCCCTGACCAGGGATGGAACCCAGGCCCCCTGCATTGGGAGCACAGGGTCTTAAGCCACTGGCCCACCAGGGATGTCCCCACATCATTTTCAATGGGGCCACACAATTCCATCATGCAGAGGTACCATAATTTAACAAAGCTCACCTTTGAAGATATAGTGAGGAACACCCTTACCTCTTTGAACGTTTATCTGGTTATTTCTTTAGGGTAAACTTCCAAAAATAGGACTACTGAATCTAATGCTTTTGGTACATACAGACATAGTAATCTGAAGGGCTATATCCATTTACAACCCCCTACCCCCACTGTGGAGGGCTCAATTCCTGTCTTCGCCAACTCTGGGTATCATCACTCCTTCGGGCCAGTTTTATAAGTGAACAAAGTGACTCACTGATGCTTTGCTTTCATCATGAGTGAGGCTGAATCCCACTTGCTGCTGCCGGTCATTTGTTGTTCTATGAATAGTCTTCATGTCCTTTGCCCTTTTTCTCTCGAAATGTTGATCATTTTCTATTTCAAGAGCTTTCATATATCAGAGATTTTAGTAATCTCTCATGTATATTGCAAATGTTTTCCCCATTTGTTCCTCATCTCATGTGAGCCTCACAATAATCCTGGGGAGAGGGGACTGGCAGAGCAGGTAGAGTTATCCCCACTTAACTGACGTGGAGACTGTGACTCAGTGAGGGATACTGGCTGGTGGTGGGAGGCCCTGGGTGGACCATGGTTTCCTTGCTGAGTCTGGTGGCACCAAGCTGTCCTAGGACCCTGACGGCATCCTTTACTATTATGGGGGCAGGAGGAGGGTTGGGTTGTCCTTCTCCATGTATGAGGTGTAGGGTGAATGTCCACGATGGCATGTGACTGGGAGCCTTTCCTCCCTGGACTTCCCCAGATGGGAATCCAGAGCTGGATCCTGGCCACGTCTCTCCAGTCAGATCGAACCCAAGGAAACAGTGATAAACCCCAGCGTCTCCACGTCTTGTCTGGCTGCCACACTTTATATTCCACCAGTTCTATGTGACTGTCCATTTCTCCTGAGCCTCCTCCTTAATGGGCAACATTCTTTTTAGTGTTTTGTCGACCTGAGATAATACCTCCACTGATTTAATTTGCTTTATTTGACCACTAGTGTTTTTTGTTGGCTTTTTTTTTTGTAGGTATGGCTGTTAACTATTTGATATTCTTCTTTTCTGAACTCTTTATGTCCTTTGCCCAGATATCATGGGGTGCTTATCTTCTACTTCCTTATGGATTTGTAAACATTCCTTTCATATTAGTGATAGTAACTCTGTTGTACGATTTTTATTAAGCCTAGCAATGACTTACTCTATGCTTTTTGCCTTTATTGTCATGTTTACAAAAGCTTTCTCTACTATTTTAGTCTGCCTTTTATGGTTGAAGCAAAACAGAAGCTCATGAAGAAACTCCAGAGAGAGGGGGTGGGGTGGGGAGGGCAGGCACTTTAAGAGTGGGTGTAAGTGGGATCTAAACCCGGGACGCTATGAACTCCAAAGCACTGGTCTCCAGACTCAGGAGCACATGCAACAGGGGATGTGGGAAGAAAATATCAGCCCTTCTACTCATGTGCACATAAAAATTTTACAGGAAAACAGAACATACATAAGGTGTACAAAAGCACGTTCCATTTATAGAATAATATTCAGGTATCCATCCCCTGGGCTAATAATACCATTTACTTTTTGTCTTATCCTTTCAAATTTGTTTTTTTCCATATGCTACCCCTGACAACCACTTGCCAAATATGTCTGTGCAGTAGCACACGTATAATGAAAGTGAAAGTCACTCAGCCGTGTCCGACACTTTGAAATCCATGAACTATACAGTCCCTGGTATTCTCCAGGCCAGAGTACTGGAGTGGGTAGCCTTTCCCTTTTCCAGGGGATCTTCCCAACCCAGGGATCGAACACCAGGTCTCTCGCATTGCAGGCAGATTCTTTACCAGCTGAGCCACAAGGGAAGCCCAAGAGGAGTGGGTAGCCTATCCCATCTCCATCAGATCTTCCCAACCCAGGAATCGAACCGGGGTCTCCTGCATTGCAGACAGATTCTCCACCAACTGAGCAGGGAACCCCACATGTATAATATATAATGTATAAATAAGTAAATGTGAATATATTGGATGAGGCAGGTCAGACTTTTGACTTTCAGCGCCCACCCCCTCACCCCCAATCTCTGCCTGCTGGCTTCTTGCTTCACCCACAGGCTTCCTTTGCTGCCTGGTTTGCACCCAGTGTTTCAATTTGCATATGGCTGGTGGAGGCTGCTCTGGCCTCCTTTCTTCAGCTCCCACTGCTGATTGGCAAGGCCTTCTTCCTCTGTCCATGTTTCAGGGCTAGCTCCGGGCTGCGGTGGGGGTGACCCTGTGGTGCAGTGGGCAGCACTGCCCCCCAAGGACCCGCATATGTGGGCTGTTGCCCTCCTGCATGTTCATTTTAAAGGAGGATGTAGCACTGGAATCCCTTTCTTCATTTTGTTAATTTCATTAAGTTGCAGTAATCATTTTTAATAATCTTCACCAGTACAATATACCACCTTTGTTATACAGTCAAGTTTGATAAACCATGTATCTGTTTCCATACTTTTGTGATTTGACCCACCTGTTGAATGCTGGGTACGCACTACACCTTAAGTCATCATGGCTTTGTAATGTATTTTAATAACGGTAGACAAGTCCTTTCTCCTTGCTGTCATTTTTACTGTCTTCCCTTATTTGCCTGTATCTTGAACTGTTTTTCACATTTACTTTTCCAGATTAATTTCAGAATCTTTTTGTTGAGCTCTTAAAAAACGCTGCTGCAAAGTTTTAGTTTATTGAGGAGTGTATCGTGTGTGTACCAAGTTACATATTCCATGCTTGGGTGGGATGTTAACTCTTGCTGGGCTCCATAGCCCCAGTCTCTTTTGTAACTCAGAGGCTTTCTGAGTCTGAGCTGACCAGGAGACGAGCAGATTTAGCCTCTTCCAGCTTCATTTAATCCCATCAGCTGTTCTCATCAGCCTGACTGCACGAGGGCAGGCTGACGGTCAAATGGTCCTCATCTGGTTTCAATTCAATATTTGAAAATGCTCAAATGGAAACACTGCAATTAACCTTACAAAGCCTGACAGGCTAACCGAAAAGCACATCTCTGCTTTTTGCTGGAATTACAGCAAGTCAGTGGAGAAACCCCTGGCATCCTAAGGCCAAACAGAAGTTCTGACAGGGAATGATGTATGTCTTTGATTAAATTTTTTAAATGGACTGATCAGTTACCAGAAAATGGAATCTGTTTACTTGAGAGAGGCTTTCAAATTATGTGTTTCATGGAAGCAAAATTAATTAAAGAGCTTCCTGGTCAGGGTAATGTGGTGTGGGGGTGGAAAGCTGATGTGCTGCAGAGCATTGGCTTTCAGACAGTGATGTGCACAAGAGTCATATGCGGTCTCATTAAACTGCATCTTCTGACGGGGACACCTGCGTGGAGCCTGACTCTGTGCTTCTGGTCCACTCCCAGCTGACGCTGCAGGTACAGGACCACGTCTGGGCAGCCAGGCTGTAGACAGACTTGCAGCAAGGACAGACGGGATGGTCTCTACCACGTCTGATACGTGATGACACCATGTCCTCCAGGTCACCACAAAGACCTGGGAGCCCAGCAGACGCAGAGCCCAGGGCCCACGAGACTGGGGGGCTTGCACACCGACTACAAAGTTCAGCTTGGCCTCATACCTGTGAGTCATCCTGAAGGGAGACTGGATAGGGGCCCTCAGCTGCAGACCGGCCCCACCAGGAGTACTTCACACGGCTCAAGTGTAAGGGCAGTGCCCAGGACTCAGCAAGCACACAGACCACCAGCCCCGCAGCAAGTCTGACAATGACCTAGTGCCGCTCACTGCACCTGAAGGGAACCTGCCTGCTCTGTCCTCCGGTTTGTCCCCGCTTGGCGTCCCGGGTCCCCCCAAGCCTCTGCGCAAATGGCTCTGCCCCAACCTCCGTCTGCTCGCCTGCAACTCTGAGTGGCGCTGAGGAGCCCTTGTCTGACGGCCCGCGACCCCTCCCAGCCCCGCTTTTCTGGCCCCAACCCGCCTCTGCTTCATCAGAGCTCTCGGAGGGTCTCTGTTCAGCCCCTTCTTACCTGAGACCTGGTGGTGCTGGGAGTTCGAGACCCGGTCCAGGCTGTTGCAGCGAAGGAGAGTGATGGCTGATGCCTTCTCTGCCTCACGCTGTTCTCTCTCAAGCCTGGCCTTCAGGAGAGCTCTTTGTCCCTTCCACTTTTTTTTTTTTTTGAGCTATAAACAATCAAATGCATACATCTTAAGTTTATACTTAACACCTCTTAGGCTACATGAGCCACCACCCAGCTCCAACTCCGAGCATCTCCATGGCTCCCAGAAGGCCTCTGCGCCCTTCAGTCCCTGCCCACTTCCTGCCACAGGTGAGCACAGTTCTGGTTCTCATCACAACCCTTCATTAGTTTTCCCTGTTCTCAGTGTCTCATCTCATCCTCTGTTTTTTCTGTTCTACAAATAACAAACCCAAGACAAGTGAGCTGCTCTTTCTGACCTGATTCTGTAACTGAGAAGGACCCTGCGGCCTTCTCAGAACAGATTACCCTTCCCCCGTCCACATCCCCAGTCCTCCTCCTGTCTGCAGAACAGCTTCTGCCTCCTTGGCCTTCCCTGAGTTCCAAAGAGTAAAATTAATCCAAGAAGTGAGAAAACAAAGAAAGAAAGGAAAGTTGTCAAGTAAGACAAAATAAGAATTTAGCCATTTAGAAAGTCAAGGTCCTTCAGTTGCTCCTGAAGGGCTACAGATAATATTTTGAGCCATTTCCTTTGCTTTGCAGATACTGAAACCCCTACAGGTGGAAGAAGCTGACTGCATGTTGATCACAAGCACACAGACCCCAGAGTAGTTGAAGCCAGGTTGATGGAGTTGACTCCTGATTACCTCACCACCAACCAATCAGAACGATGTCCTCCAGTGGATCATGCACCCCACGACACCTTCTCCCTCCCTGTGTCTTTAAAAACCTTTCTCGGAAATTCATCAGGGAAGTTTGGGCCTTTAGAGCATGAGCTACCTGGACTCCCTGTTCAGTGCTGCGATAAACACTGCACTTCCCTTCACCACCACGGGGTATCAGTAGACCGGCTTTACTGCGTGTGGGTGAGTATTTCTGCTTTATTGACTATGCCAAAGCCTTTGACTGTGTAGATGAGAACAAACTGGAAAATTCTGAAAGAGATGGGAATACCAGACCACCTGGCCTGCCTCTTGAGAAATCTGTATGCAGGTCAGGAAGCAACAGTTAGAACTGGACATGGAACAACAGACTGGTTCTAAATAGGAAAAGGAGTACATCAAGGCTGTACATTGTCACCCTTATTTAACTCATATGCAGAGTACATCATGAGAAACGGTGGGCTGGATGAAGCACAAGCTGGAATCAAGACTGCTGGGAGAAATATCAATAACCTCAGGTATGCAGATGACACCACCCTTATGGCAGAAAGTGAAGAAGAACTAAAGAGCCTCTTGATGAAAGTGAAAGAAGAGAGTGAAAAAGTTGGCTTAATGCTCAACATTCAGAAAACTAAGATCATGGCATCTGGTCCCATCACTTCATGGTAAATAGATGTGGAAACAGTGGCAGACTTTATTTTTGGGGGCTCCAAAATCACTGTAGATGGTGATTGCAACCATGAAATTAAAAGATGCTTACTCCTTTGAAGAAAAGTTATGGCCAACCTAGACAGCATATTAAAAAGCAGAGACATTACTGTCAACAAAGGTCCATTTAGTCAAAGCTATGGTTTTTTCCAGTGGTCATGTATGGATGTAAGAGTTGTACCATAAAGAAAGCTGAGTGCCAAAGAACTGATGCTTTTGAACGTGGTGTTGGGGAAGACTCTTGAGAGTCCCTTGGACTGCAAGGAGATCAGTCCTGGGTGTTCATTGGAAGGACTGATGTTGAAGCTGAAACTCCAATACTTTGGCCACCTGATGTGCAGAACTGACTCATTGGAAAAGACCCTGATGCTGGGAAAGATTCAAGGTGGGAGGAGAAGGGGACAACAGAGGATGAGATGGTTGGATGGCATCACCAACTCAATGGACATGAGTTTGAGTAAACTCTGGGAGTTGGTGATGGACAGGGAGGCCTGGCGTGCTGCAGTCCATGGGGTCGTGAAGAGCTGGACACGACTGAGCTACTGAACTGAACTGAGTGGGCCCAAGTTTGATAAAGAGTCTGACCTGAATTCCATGGTAGGGGTGCTGCCTGGCTGTCTCACTCTAAACCCTTTGTGTCCTCCCTGACTGGGTGCAAACACAAACCCAGAGTTACACATGTGATGTGGACAGGACATCCCTCCACAATGTGGTGTTGTGGCTCCTAGAAAGCAAAGGACCCAATTATAAACTTTTCACTGACTGGATATTCAGTGATATTAAGCAAAAACAGATAAACCTTTTTTGGTGTGATAATGAGACTGTGGTTATTTTTCAAAGACCAAGAAAGATGGGCACACGTGCGGGACTGTGTAGGAGTGGGTGAAGGTGTAGAAGAAATAAGCTCTGCCGTGTTGAGAATTACAGAAGCTTGGTGATGGGCATATCAAGTTCACTAAACTAGGCCACTCTTTCTATTTAAAATTTCCCACTATAAAAAGAAAACTCAAAGCTTACGTTTTCTTTCAATTAAACAGTCACAGAGATGTTCTCCTGAAATATGACACAGGGTGAGTGACTTTTAACACCCCCGAGGAGGGGTGACATTGGCACCCACAGACCCCTACGTGGTCAAAGCAACAGTCACGGTGGTAGCCCTGGCAAGGTGGATCAGATCAACCACTGCCCTCAGCCCTTCCAGGGCCTCCTCAACACTCGAAATAGAACAGGGCCCCTGCCATGAACTCTGGGGCCTGACACATGTGGCTCCCGGCTCCTTCTCCAGCCCTCCTGTCCCTGACTCACCAGCGACTGTCACACTGGGCTCCTGCTCGAGTGCCACACACTCACTCCGGGGTCAGGGCCTTCGAGCTGGAAGGTCTCCCCGGATACACGGCTCACTCTGTTTCCAAACAGCCCCCTCCTGAAGGAGTCCTTCCATGACCAATCACACTGTCACCCACCCTTATTGCTGTCCAAGCCCTTACCTTCTTTCTAGCACTTCTGACTGTCTGACCTACTCTATGTATTTGTCTGTTGATGGTCTGTCTGCCACACTGAAGATGAACTCCCCAGGCAGGGAGGTGCTCAGTCCCTACCCCACCCCCGGCCCGTCTCCAGCACAGAGGTCAGGCCTGCACTCGGCAGATGGGGAGCAGATGCATGATCAACACCAAAGGGACAGACACGCAGGCTGCTGAGCACAGCGCCTCCAGAAGGGTGTCCTGGGGCCAGACATGAAAAAACGCTTGCTCATGACCTGCTGCTGGACCCTCAAAGGCAAGAAAGTACCACATTGTGAACTGAGTGTAGGCAGAAATGGCACAGAATCAAACCAACTTTGCTTGCAATGGCAGGAACTAGGCCTCAGGACAATCTGAGCAGTGAGACACAGTGACCGGTTCCTGAGGTCAAAGTGGGAGTGACACCATTGTTAAAGCCGGAAACACTTAACAGAAACAGTCATGGCCTGCCTGACAGAGCAGCTACACCTGTGGTCAAAGCCCTCGAGAAGCCAGGAGAGCTCCAACCACCCGCTGTCCTGAGCATCACATTCTAGAACTTGGAGAACTTGGAGAACTGCCTCCTCCTTTGCAGACTCAGAGCTGCTGGAAGTCCATCAGCTTCAGGAGGCCCCAGCACCTGCCCACCCACTCCTGAAGCAGAACCTGCTCTGACCATGACCATGTGCTCATGCCCTGCTGTTCCTGTCAAGACCAAATGCCTCAAAGGTCCTGGCTTCAACTTGATGGCTTTTCCCACAACTCTTCTAAATCTGGACACCATTTAAGAAAGCAGGTGTGAACAGTTCAGTAAGGCAAGGTAACCAAAGAGCTTCAGGCTCAGCTATGTGTATCAGGGTGGGGAAACAGCAAGAGGTGGGAGTTCCAGGTATTAGGATACAGGTAGGCTCGAGTGGGGTAGGGGTGGAAGGAGGGTAGCTCACACACGCAAGCCCACTGGTGACGCCACCTGTTAAGCAAGACCCAAATCACCACCTCATCAGGACCAAAAGTAACATGAGCCACCACTCGCTGAGCATGTGCTGGCGTTCTGAACTGCTCTTACCCTCACACCGACCCTGCCCCACCAGTGCTCTTAAGTTCCCACGTTACAGGTAAAAGTGAGGCTTTGAGTTACCTTGGCACCGTCAGGATTGAAACCAGACTGGCTTCAGCACCCGAGAAGCTATGTAAGGTGGAGAGCCAGGCTGTGTGCATGCGCTGCCCAGCAACCACACCTGCATGGGGGAAGCCAGAGTCTGGCCAGCTCAGAAGGTCCCTGGCCTGTGGTTCCCAGTTCCATATTGTCATCCTGAGAATGAAGTTTCTCCAACATACCTGAAACGATGGCATCATTCAGCAATGGTGAGGGTGAGGGAACTGAAGCTTGCCCTGAAAAGGCTTTTGTTCTCGTTAGTCCACTACATAACCTTGGCACGAGGGAGCTATTTTGGGCTACCTTCGATATTTACCAAATTCAATAAAATAACTATAGAAAAAATATAACAAAACAGCTATGTAAAAAACTTGAGTGGCACATGTGCTAGTTTAAGTGTTCATAACTGGAGCCTGAGAACACAGCCTGAGTGGGTCCTTAGTATTCCAGAATGATATTCAGCCAACACTTAACGGCAGCTGCCTGTGAGGATGGTGGGGAAGTGCTGTCTAGAGGCTTGAGCTTGACCTCGACCTGTTAACATTTAATTTTTTAAAGGAACACGTTGGTGGATTTCCGGTACAAAGACTAAGGTTGAAGATTCAAAGGAAATGCATCCCAAGTTTCCTGGTGGGGGAACAATGCTGACTTAAAACATTCCACATTTTCTGAATATTACAAATGTTTATGTTGTAATCGTGGAAAGATGAATAAACTTTAAAATATAGTCTTAAAATGAATAGAAAACAACCCCTAGGTTCTAAAGAGGAACATTTGGCTAAAGAGGTTATTAACTGTACCTCATTAATAGGAATAACCACCCATATCTCTACAGAGTAATGTAACTCAGAACCACAGGTAAAATGTATGAGCTGAATGGATGAAGAATGCTTGTGTGACTGGTCTTTGAAAGGGTAGCTCTCTCACACATACACATACTCATACAACTTAAACTGTGCTATATGCAAAAAAAGACATTATTTAGAGCAGTATTGCTGATGTGAAAATTTTAATTTAACCTTATATTTAAAAACAATTTATTTTACAATCTCTTATGCAGATATTCACAAATTCAAACCACTCATTGGGTGCACATTATCTGTCAATCCACACAGGCTTTTTACTGGAATTCAGCGAGTCTTGGCTCTTACACCTGACCTATCAGCTATCTCACCGACAGCCAGGTGCACACAGTACTTTTGGGCCTGCTGCGTGGACAGGATTCTTATAATTTTCAAATAAATTCCATTTCTTAAAATATTAATTCCACTGAAGAGATCAGTGAAAATCCAACCCATCGAGGTCAAGGTTTGCATGTGGTACTTTGTTGAGAGACAGCCTCGAATTTCCTGAGGCTTACAAAGTACGGGTGTCCCGTGGGCACAGTGTACCCCCTCCCCACATCAGCTTTTGTCTGGCCCCCATGAGCACCCCAGGCTTCCCTTGTGGCTCAGCTGGCAAAGAATCCGCCTGCAATGCAGGAGACATGGGTTTGATCCCTGGGTTGGGAAGATCCCCTGGAGAAGGAAAAGGCTACACACCCCAGTATTCTGGTCTGGAGAATTCCATGGACTATTGGGGTTGCAAAGAGTTGGACACAACTGAGCGACTTTCACTTTCACGAGCACCCCACAGCCCTGGGACAGGCAGGGACCTGACCACAAACTGGGACCCAACTTCTAATGCAGATTCAGGAGTGAGGCCAGCACCTAATCTCTGGGAGTGTCCCCTCCTGGGTAGAGAGATTCGGACATCATCTCTGAGGTCCTCTGCCCAACTTCTAAGCCTTTAAACTTGACACTGGAATGAAGAGCAAATAAAAGGTCTTTTTCAAAAGCTTCTGTTCCTTTTCTGGATCATGACACAGGCTCTAACCTGCAACAGCTGAGAATGAAGACTGAATTTTCTCCGGCATAAGCTGCTGCAAAGTGATCTGCACAAATGTCCTGTGGCTTAAAACAGACTATCTTTTTAAATGTCTGGCATTTCAGATACTTAAGATCTTCTTTGTTATGTGAGACTAGGCTTTCACTGGGGCTTCCACTGTAGTTCAAAGTGTAAAGAAGCTGCCTGCAATGCAGGAGACCCAGGTTCTTTTAAGTTTCTCACCTTCTTGACAAGGTTCCTAGGAAAGTCATCCCAAACCAATGACTTCTGCCTGTGTTTAGGTTTATATAAACTAAATCCGGGTAGTTTTGTATTAAGGAGCCAAAAGGGAGAATGGCACTGTGGCAGTCCACTAGGCGCTGTCACAAAGCATGACAGCCCCAGCTCTTGAACAACAGACGCTTACTGTCTCATAGCTCTGGTGGCCAGAAGTCCCTGATCAAGGGGTGGGCAGGGCTTATTTCTGAGGGCCTCTCTCCGCGTCTTCACGTGGTCTTCTCTCGGCCTGTGTCCCAATCTCTTCTCGTAAGAACAGGGGTGTTGGATGACGGCCCACCTGAAAAGCCTTATTTTAACTTCTGAGAGACCCTGTCTCCACACAGTCTCATTCTGAGGCACTGCGGTTAGAACTTCAACGAGCGTATGAATCCACGGGATCCAGTTCAGCCAGAACCACTCCAGAGTTTGACTTTCTTCACATCCCTTCACGTAAATATCTGTAGTAGGCTTAACATAAGTATTGAGAAGAGGATTTAAAAACCAAAAGATAGAGCCATGTCACTTGCACAGAACTGATATGAAGGGAAAGTCCATGTCTGATGAGGCACCACACCTGTTAGGGTGTGTTGAGACTGGCAAAGGCTCTGTGGCAGCTTCAGGTGGAGAATGGTGATAAGACAGTGAAGTCCAGACTCCAGGGAAGTTAACTTCTGAAACAAAAGCCAGCGTCTCCCTTAATGGCTGTGACTCCAGCACTTTGCGGATGGACAAGCCAAAGATGAGCAGAGTTCTCACCCAGATCCAAACCTGCCTTCCCCACATCCCCGTGACCCCCCAAAACAGCCTCTTGAGGCCCCAGTCACCTGCCATTGCATCAGAGGAACCTGGGCGGCAGGTGTGAACGCAGGCCTCTGCATCCTTCTGCAGCTGAGTGAACCCAGCCCTGGGCCCAGGCGCCTGCACTTTAACAAGCACCTACCCTACCAGCCCCAAGAGCTGTAAGCTGTCATCTCTGCACCCATGAGAAAGGCCATGCTTGTCCAAGCTGCAAAGCTGAGCACACCTTTATTTCAGACAAGTACAGTCTAGCACAGGCAGGCGGGTACTCTGTACACACTCATGGTCCATATCCTCATACCCTCTGGTAGGTCCCTGGAAGCCCCACACATCATACTGCTAAAAATCACAAGAAAGATCCCTAGGGAACCTGATCTAATAGCTTGTCCCAAACAACTGATTCCCTCTCTATGAGTAAAATCAGCACCTGCTGACAGGGGATCACACTGCAAACAGTGACAATGATTCTCATTCACAAGGAAGACTATACTAATGCTTTCAAGCGTAAAGATTAATTATGAATGTCCGAGAGCCTGATCTGATTGCATCAGCCACCTCAAAGAGGAAAGCAAGCGACACTCCTCCTGGAAATTCAGTACCACCTGTCTGAGCAAGGCCTCAAGACTCTGGAGAGGCAGCCACGTGACCAAAGGGCTCCACTCACGTGGGGAGATGCCTGGATGCGTCTTTTCTGGCTGTATCCTTCCCTGAGGTCCATTCCACTGGTTTCAAGAAAATTTGGTTCTCTGGTCTCAAGGCCACAATTTGGGAGACTTTTGGTTGTAATCTTTACAGCTCCAAGAATTCATTCTTGATGAACCCAAGCGTAACATTCCCTGTCCAAAATTTAGATTTTCTCCTGGTGTGAAGGCCTTTTTGCAGGCTGCATGTATGTACATGTATGGATTGGCTCCTATGGGAGATAAAGTCCTTCCTCTTTGGCAGTAGAATAGAGCATGGCCATGCTGTGTTAGTTATTAGCTCTTTTTCCTGTGTGTCCGCATGTGTGCAGCAATTGAACCAGCTATTTCTGCATTCTTCTTGTTCTGGCCAAAATAATCTAGAAATTCACCATCCGGTCCAATCAAGTACATTATGATTGTATGATCCACCTGCAGAGAAAAGGGGAAAAGGAAGGACGACAAAAAGTTCACCATAATAAGCTCCTTACTGTAATGAATAAATACTGCAGGTAAGATGCTAACCTCTGCAGCATCTATTATTTCCATTATCTATGGAATGGGCCTAAGTCTATCACAGTCAATTCACAACCACAAATTATCTAAAATCTTTTTTTTCAGAAATTTGCCCTATTATTGATTGACATATCAAGTGAGAACTTGGAATTCTTTCAGTTCAATCCTTAACACACTCATCTACACAATTCTGAGGAAAGAACACACTTCTAAGAAATGGCTGCTGCTGGCCTTCACAAAGCAGCCAAAGCTGTGGATCACCGATGCCTGCTTGGAAAGAATCCATGGTTACAAGTAAAATATTTTATCTGACCCCTTAACCACATCATAAAGAGATATCACATGGGATTAAAAGTGTTGATGAGAAATTACTTTATTTATTAAGTTCTTGGGTATGTTCTTTTATGTTTTTGGAAGAACTGGTTATCATCCATCATATCCTAAATTCTACTTACCATGTTTTATAAGAAAAAAACCCAGAACACTAACTAAACACATAATATATATAAATTCCAACACAGTATTTAGTTCTGCCATTAGTGATTCAAAAGGAAAAATGAAAATGAATGTTCTCTTCCCCTGGGAAGTGTTTACACTACACTGAACAATCTCACCTAAAGCGAATTCCTCAGGAGCCATCAACACTATACTTCCCGGGAGTCCCCTTAAATCCATTATCCACTTTCCTGGAAAAGTTCTTAAAGTGTTCCTAGCTCGACCTAAAGTCCAAACCAGCCATCAACGTTTTGAGTCATATGCTTCACAAGCCCAATGTTAAATGAGCAGAAGACCTGGCCCTTGGAATCCTTGGAATTTATTCCAGGCTTGACTGCTATTCGGCAAGACAAAGACAGGAATGTGATCACACATACCAGACTGGAGACACCCCAAATATACCCGGACACACATGCTATGTCTGTGAAGTTGTCATGCTTTTACACACACACATTCGTAAAGAGAGAGCAAATGGAAAGAGTCACTAAGAGTCACTAGCCTACTCACATCGGAAAGAATGTAGACCCGGGGGCTCAGACAGCTGCTGATCTCAGGGGTCTGGGGATAACTCCTCGGGAGAACAGGGACCTGCATTTCTCCTAACAGCTGACAGAGTCAGAACAAGGCCTCCAGGCATCTCCCGAAGCCCTACTCCATAGCTCACACTTCTTTTTTCACCCTATTTCTTCCTTATTCCTATTCTGTTCTCTCTCCTCCGTAAAAAACCAGAATTTCAGTGTGTGTTTGGCTTATTTTATGAGTATCCCTCATATAAATTACTTTCTAATACATAGTAAAAATACTGTTCCACCCAAACTGTCAGACTTGTCAGTGGCCACGTCTCAGTGTTCACTGGGGTTGTGGGCAGAGCAAATGATCATGTTTCTACTGTAAAGTTCAAGTAGTTTCTAGTGCAGAGAAAGGACACTACCATCCACTGACAAGCTCTTCCATGAGTCATCTTAACCCAGGAGACAGGTATCATCTCCTCTGCAAGCAACAAACAGGCTCCAGGGGGCAAGTGACATAATTAGTAAGTGCCACAGCAAGCTTAGAACCTAGATTTACTGTCCCACCACCGTCTCTATAGGAATGCTGGGGAGCAACCATGCAGTGTTTCTAACATGCAAGTTTGTATACATATATACATACTCCTGCAGACAACCTAAGTTCTCCTCTGTGGGCACCACTGCCACCAGGTCCTGCTGGATTCTTCCAGACAAGTCCTTCTGGAAATACCCACCTATTTCTCTTAATGCAGAAGTGACAACACATTATGGGGCTTCCCTGGTGGCTTAGTGGTAAAGAACCCACGTGCCAATGCAGGAGACTCAGGTTTATCACTGGGTTGGGGAAGAGCCCCTGGAGAAGAAAACGGCAACCTACTCCAGTATCCTTGACTGGGAAAGCCTATGGACAGAGGAGCCTGGCGGGCTATAGTCTTTGGGGCTGCAGAGAGTCAGACACAACTGAGTAACCACCACCACACTATACTTGTTTCTCCACTTGGCAATATACTGGATGTTGTTCTGTATCAGTACATGTATAGAAGCCTTTTAAAAATGATTGCTTGGTTTTCAGTCTTTTTACAAACAATGCTGTAGGCTATATCTGTAGGGAAAATTCCAAAAAATAGGGTCTCTAACCTAAAAGTATTTAAATGCTTTAAATGCCGATGATAATACAAATGGCCTTCTGAAGAGGGCGTATCAGTTGAATCCCATCAACAAGGCATGGAAGTGTTAGTGGGTCCAATTTCACTCCAAACGCTGCACTATTTTCTCGTTCCGTAAATAAGATCATGACAATATATTCGGCCTTTCTGATCCAACAGGTGAAAGATGACATCACATTATACAACGTACACTTCTTTTATTAAGACTGAACATCTCAGGTTTGAAAGCCATGTGTATCTTTTTCCAAAAGTATTTTCTAACTAACACTTAGAAAATAATACAACATTACACATATCACACGATGGCTTGCACACTTAGCTGTCAGGAATGTGTAGCATGTTCAGGTTATGCACACTATGGGTCTGAGGATGCCACGAGCATTCAATGCCAGCTGATCTCTGTTGCTACTGAGATTAAGAAAATCTCATTCCTTTTTACATCTCCATCTTAAAGTACTCCCTCACTCCCTGCATGTCCTTAAATTTTAAGTTTCCCTACCATCTCAAGGGACAGAATCACACTAGTATGAAAAAAACCAAGAAGCGGGAGAATGTCTCCTCCTACTGGTCGATTTTGCAAGCATATAGCAGTGAACTCGCTGATTCTTATCAAAACTGCATTCTATGGTAGTAAGTAGATCAGTATTTATTTCTCAAAATGGGGTCTCAGATAGGTTCTAGAGGGTTTAAGAAATTTCCACAACACTTAAATGTTCACATTTTAAAGACTAAAAAGTTAATACCCATATTTTGGATTATCTGCATGGCTATCTTAGGGTACAAATCTCAGTACCTGTATTTTGTTTATGTTTATGAGCTCACTGGCACCTTGCCTTTCACTGCTGGTTATGGTCAGACAAGAAAAGATGCACTCTTACTAAGTGAAGACCAACCAGCTCAAAGGTCTCAAAGTATTTTTATCTGTCTGTCTGTCTGCCTATCTACCTGTCTACCGCACTGCTCAGCCTGTGGGATCTTAGCTCCACAACCAGGGACTGAACTCTGGCTCTTGCAATGAAACCATGGAGTACTAACCACTGGACCACCAGGGAATTCCCTCAAGGTATTATAAATAAAAAACGATGAGGGTCAGTTGACGATAGAGGTGGGTGTCAGACAGCAGTGTGACCCAAATCACATTCCTGTGGTAAGCAGTGCTCTGGGTTCAGCAAAGTATCTCTTAACATTAGCTGAATGTTTGAGTATTTTAGGTTGTTTGGTCTAATCTGTAAAATAAAACTTGAGAATTATGAGCTATAAGCACAAGACTAAGGAGTGTTAACTAGTTGACACCTGTGTGTATGTTTAATAAAACTGTTCAACCCTGGAAGTCTGACTAGCTCAGCTGCTCCCACTATTATCATAAGTTAAGCTCAAAACCAGTCAGTACAACTCTTTTACAGAAAGATAAAGAAGTATGAAAACTCTCCTTTCTCCTCGGCTTCTTCTCCGCTCTTCTCATGCTGTTAGTGTGACAAGAGGAAACCACAGTAGGTCCCCCTACTTTGCTTAAACTTAAGAGTGTAAGAAAAAAATGTTGATTTTTCTTTTTCTCCCATGAACTCAAGTTTTCCTAAGTCTATGAGGCACCAGAACTAAAAATAAGATTACTATGTGGGTTTAAGGCAAAGGGACCAGAAACACACCTTTAATTTAGGCCAAAGGCTATGGGGCACCCACATGCTCCAGGTTCAAAGGTGGTGGGGAAATCAGTGGGCTGTAGAGGTAGCACTGCAGTGAGACGCCCCCTCTGCACATCCTCCTGGAAGCTGGCCATGGTGCTGCTGGCACACCAGTGATTCAGGGTCCTGTCTGTCTTTCTACAAAACCAGCTCTGCAGCTGGAAAGTCTCATGATTCATCACTTTGTCGCAACAATATTATAGAGAAAATAGAGCATGACAACTGAGGAAAAATCTTGAAATAATACTAAATTACAATGTAAGCTCTTCATGTGATAGGGAAGTATGTCCATGTTGGGAAGGAAACAGGGTGGGTAGGGGTGGTGCTTACACTTCACTGAGAAACCACTGACAAGAAGAGTAACAAGGTGACTCAGACTCCTGGGTACTGCTGATGAATGTGAAGATAGCTCTCTAACGTAAGAGCTGCAGAAGAACCACCTAATAGAATCTGTTCTTCATTAAAAAAAAAAAAAGCATATTAAACACCTAATTATGCAAAGCATAATAATTGCAAATGCAACTAAACACAAAATTATGTATATAGTTGGTATGAAAAGAAATCTTATAAAAAGTCTAACTGCCTATGGCTTTCTTTTCTCTTGGTTTTCAGAATTCTTACTCACTCAAACCCAAAAATGCAGGTCCCTAAGGCCTAACACTGCTTATCAAAAGGAGCATATTTCTTAAAGCTCTTCATTAGGGGTGCAGAGAGAACCAATACAGTGTTTATAAACTAAAAATGAGCTTTGCCCCAAATGATTATTTTATACTCTGGTGAATTTAAGATATCACAGATTTTAATATACTGTTCTACAATTTTATGTGCCATGAGAAAAGTGGGCAATTAAACTATTAGAAAAAAAATATAAATTAATCATCCTTCAAAAACTATATATACTTTTCTACCCTCTCAAGCATCCCTAATTATTAAGGAATTTGCTATCGTCTCAGATTATTTACTGTTCTCATTTTGCTTTTAAAGCCAGTTGTCATGGAAAGCTTATAAATGTCTGGGGCCTGGGAGCCTGCCCAGGTGTTGAAACTGAGCATTTACTTACTATGTAGTCCTCATCTTCATCCTTGGGGCCAGGACTGTAATACACTCTGAATGCTCTGGCCACTTGATCGATCTCTTCTTTTGTTCCAGTCAAGCCAATCAGTTTGGGAGAAAATTCTAAATAAAAAATGAGAAAGACAGTGAAAAAGAAGAGGCAAAAAAACAACCATCTCTACTTCAAAAAAAGTTATAAAGTTACTGCCACTTTCTTCCTATGAGTCCCAAAACAGTTTTTCATGTTTCAAAGATGAAGAAATTCATCTAAAACAAATGAAAATTTTCCTCTGTGATATATGTCACATTCATCAAGACAGATCACACTGGAATTAAACTGGAAATGAACAGCAGAAAGATACCTGCAAAATCCCCAAGACACATGGAAATTAGACACACTTCTAAATAACACATGGGCCAAAGAAGAAATCTCAAGAGAAATTTAAAACTTAAAATGGAAACACAACTTATTGAATGCATATAGTAGAAACGAAGACATAAAACCTATAAGTTTCTAGATCTAGAAAAAGAGCAAATTAAATCCAAGTATGCAGAAGAGAATTAGAGTGGAAATCAATGAAACTTAAAACAGGGTATTAACAGAGAAGAGCAATGAAACCAAAAAAAGTTCTTGATAATACATGTCAAATCCTTTCATCACTATCTAATAAAGCTGGAAGCAGTATATTCTAATTATTTATGTCTTATCTTTTGTTAATTTAGTTGTTTTTAAACATTTAGGTGTAGTTCTGAGATATGCTGAAGTTTAAAGATATTCTTATGAATTAAGCATCAGTTTTCCATTGTTTCATGAGAAACTTGGCTGATTAGTTCATGCCAGGTCAAAATACCTGTGCCTCATTTTCCAGCACATAATCTCACAGCATACATTTGCTATTAAGTTTTTGGAATTTGTATAAGTAAGCTGGGGAAGTCACTTACAACACCTGAATTCATCAGACCACTGAGCTGAGTCCAGCATTTAACAGCAGCACTTTGTTTCAAAGGGAGAGGAAGCCGATTATCATTCTCTGGTCTAACTCATTCTAAATTGGAAAAACTGTTCAGAAACTGAAAAAGGTGGTTTGTCTTGCTTCCCCACTCTCTGAGTAGATAAAGAGAAGGTAAGTGAAGCCTGAACTAGCTGCACATCCGAACCTTTTAAAACCTTTTGAAACTCCAGTAATTTTCTAAATACCAACTTAAAATTCTCCCCAAATGCGACTAGAAATGTATCATCATCAACCACTGTACTTGCTAATTGAAGAATATTACCGTAGGGTTTTGGTATTTCCGTTAGGTATAGCAACTCAAACACCTACTCATTTGGGGATCCTAAGTTTGGTCAATATGTGATGATAAGTAAAAATCAGTATGACACATATTTAAGATCATTTATTACCCAATGAGTTATACCTGTTTTTAAAAAATAACAATGCTATCTATTGCTCCAATTTCTGACAAACCTGTAAGCTGTGGATATAAATTCTGCTTATATATAATAAAAATTCTAAAACTTCAATGAGAAAACAAACCTTTGTAACCTTGGGTTAGGCAACTATTTCTAACAAATGAAACCAAAAAAATTATCTATTAATATAAAAGAACAAATAAATGGAACTTCTCCAAAATGGAAGTGTGAAGTGAAAATTTAAAGTTGCTCAGTTGTGTCTGTGGATATACAGTCCATGGAATTCTCCAGGCCAGAATACTGGAGTGGGTAGCCTCTCCCTTCTCCAGGGGATCTTCCCAACCCAAGGATCGAAGCCAGGTCTCTCGCACTGCAGGCAGATTCTTTACCAGCTGACACACAAGGGAAGCCCTCCAAAATGGAAACTGCTTTTTAAAATACATGGCTGACATGACAAGCCATAGCCTAAGAGGAAATATTAGCAAATCATGCACCTGATAAAAGACTTTCATCAGGAATATAAATAATAAACAAATACTTAAGTAAAATAAAACAGCTCCATAAAAATGGGAAAAAGATGTGGAGACACTTTACCTAAGACATACAGATGGCAAGTAACGGCATGAAAAGATGCTTAATGTTCAAAGTTATTAAGGGAATTCATTACTAAAACCACAGTGAGACACCACTAACACACCTACTGAAGTGGCTAAAATGAAAAGACTGACCCTACTGAGTGTGGCAGGACGTGGAGGAGCTGGAGCCCTCATATGGTGCCAGTGGGAGTGTGAAAATGCACAGCCACTTTGGGGAAAAGCCTGTCAGCTTCTTAAAAAGTTAAGAATGCACCTATCACATGACCTAGCCACTCCACTCCAAGGTATTTACTCAAGGGCAATGAAGGCATGTGTCCACACAAGATGTGCACATGAGTGCTCTCAACAGCTTTATTTGTAAGAGTCAGAGACTGGAAATAACTCCAATGTCCATCAACAGGATACTACTGAACAATAATAATGAATAAACTATTGATACACATCATAACATGGATGAATCTCAACATAATTATACTGAAGGTGTGTGTCTGTGTGTGCGTGTTAGTCGCTCAGTCGTATCTGACTCTTCGTGACCCCATGGGGTGGAGCCCACCAGGCTGCTCCATCCATTGGATTTTCCAGGCAAGAATACTGGAGTGGGTTGCCATTTCCTTCTCCAGGGGATCTTCCTGATTCAGGGATCGAACCCAGGTCTCCTGAACTGCAGGCTGACTCTTTACTGTCTGAACCAACATGGATGAATCTCAACATAATTATACTGAAGGAAGTGATTAAAAAAACAGCATATACTGTACAATCCCATTTACATAAACTTACAAATTTGCAAACTAATCTGTATCGACAGAAAGCAGATAAGTGGTTGCCTGGAGATAGGAGGTAGGTGCAGGTGAGAGACATGAATAGCAAGGGCACGTGGAAGCTGATGGGGTTGATGGATATGTTCACTCGGACTGTGGTGATGGTGTCCCGAGTTCTTACATGTGTCAAAAGGAACACACTATGCTGTACTTTATGTACTCTTTCTATGTACACCATCTCTCATTACACGTGTTAAATAATACACACAGCAGGTCTTACATAAAACACATTTGAAAACAACTCAAAGTTCTCAAGGATATGTATTAGGTGTCATATAATAAAAATAATTAGAGAACTATTCATTAGTCCTTCTGACCAGTAGCTTAAATCAATTTCATCATAATTAAAATCGAAATTCCTGATTTTTAAGCACCCATGTTCCACACACTAGTATAACCACAAAACCTGTCTGATCAGATTTTTACTATTATTTTTTTGCTTACAGTGTTTAATCACACGAATATTAACAAGTCATTCTTTTCTTTCCTTTTACATATTTTCTCTTACTTGAATTATATTTAACTGAATTATGTTTGATTTACAATACTGTGTTCTCATTACTTTTTTTAGCTAAAAAAACTTGAATTCAGAGAAATTACCCAAACTCATATGAACCTAAATTTTCACCCTTAATTGTACCATAATTTCTAACCTTTAAAAGTACCTTCTAATAGGCTTTAAGTACATGTTGAGATGTTTGAACTGAAATTCTTCCTTAAAACAGCTATGTGTTCATCATTTATACTTTAGGTTTATAAAATATGCACTGAGTTCAAAAATGTGTTTATATTTAGTTATTTTTCTTTAATCTCCCAATGAACGTATTCCCAGAATGCATGTTTGCCCTAATTTTATGAAAGGGAGAATGAGGTTCTGAGCTGGAATCAGAAGCAATTCACTTCAGTTCAGTTCAATAGCTCAGTCAAGTCCAACTCTTCGTGACCCCATGGACTACATACAGCACACCAGGCTTTCCTGTCCATCACCAACTCCTGGAGTTTACTCAAACTCATGTCCATTGAGTTGATGATGCCATCCAACCATCTCATCCTCTGTTGCCCCTTTTTCCTCTTGCCCTCAATCTTTCCCAGCATCAGGGTCTTTTCCAATGAGTCATTTCTTCACATCAGGTGGCCAAAGTATGGGAGTTTCAGCTTCAGCATCAGTCCTTCCAATGAATATTCAGGACTGATTTCCTTTAGGATGGACTGGTTGGATCTCCTTGCTGTCCAAGGGACTCTCAAGAGTCTTCTCGAACTCCACAGTTCAAAAGCATCAATTCTTTGGCACTCAGCTTTCTTTATGGTACAACTCTCACATCCATACATGACTACTGGAAAAACCATAGCTTTAACTAGATGGATCTTTGTTGGCAAAGTAATGTCTCGGCTTATTAATATGCAGTCTAGGATGGTCATAGCTTTTCTTCCAAGGAGTAAGCGTCTTTTAATTTCATGGTTACAGTCACCATCTGCAGCGATTTTGGAGTCCAAGAAAACGAAGTCTGTCACTGTTTCCACTGTTTGCCCATCTGTTTGCCATGAAGTGATGGGACTGAATGCCATGATCTTAGTTTTCTGAACATTGAATTTTAAGCCAACTTTTTCACTCTCCTCTTTCATTTCATTGAGAGGCTCCTAATGAACTGCTCAGATGCAATTACGGCCTCTCAACTCAAGGCTCTCTCTTTCCTTTTTGATATATGAAGGCCAAGTTCAACCCTTCCTCTGTGACAAAATAATTTACTTAGTAGCCAGAGTCACAGTTCTGAGCCACTTTCTATCCACCTGTACAAGTGATGGCACCACTTGTCCCTGTACCTCACAAAGCACTGCAAGGTTCAAGTGAGCTGATCTTTCAAAAACTCTAAGCACTAAATAGACGTAAAGTATTGGAAATAAAACATACCTTTTACATAATTGGCGATGGCTTCTTTTGTGTCCCTCTCTGGGTCAATAGTGATGAAAAGCGGAGTTAAATTTGGCAGAGTTGGAATACTGTCTGAAAGGAAGTCCTCATTAGTCATTATTCACAGTCTAAGGGAGAACACAAGTAGCAGTTACAGCAGTGTGCAGCACAGCAAGGCGGTCAGGCAACACAGAGGGATAGCTAACAGCGATGGGGGAGGGGAGGGGAGCCTCAGGAAGCACAGGTACATACACGTCTGTGGTGCAGTCAGATACATATCCCAGTAAACACCCGCACCAGTGCGGACGTGCTGTTACTCAGAATCGCATCATGTGGACTCCCTGTCTTCTAATCTAATCCAGTGTTTGTAGGATTCCTGCCCCCGCCTCCCCCGACAACCATTCTGCAAGTGCCAGGAAACTGTTAATAAGGTCTGAATATCCTGGAATGATTCATTTCCTAGTCTAACCAGCAGTCACCAGGGGAAAGGCAATGGCACGGTCAGTGATGAAAGGCTACGAAAAGCAAGGGACACAAAGCAGAGTTAAGGGAGACCCAGAACACACCAACATTTTAAAGCAATCTAACATTTAGCATCAAAACAAACTTCCTCTTTGGTGGAGAATAAGGTCACAGGAATCACAGCAACTAACAAGTCTAACACTGAGATTATATGTTTTCACAAACCGAGTAATTACAACCCTCCACCTACCAGTAACATAATATGAAAAGCATAGTAACCTTAAGGGTATCAAGTAAACATGTACTTTTTACAGAATGAGACAGCTTTCTTACCTATTTCATCCACGACTTGAATCATTTTTTCTAGTTCTTCCGGACAGATATCAGGACAATGAGTAAAACCAAAATAAATCAATACCCATTGACCCAGGTAGTCCTTATCAGTTTTGGGCTCGCCAGTATGAGTTGTGAGGGAAAATGGGCCCCCAAGTAAAGGCTTTCCAATGCTTCGCTGCCGTTCCCTCTCTAGTTCTTAAAAAAAACACACAGGAGAGGAAAAAAAAGTCAATCTAACCACAAGTACTCAAATGCCTGATCTATGGCTCACATTATATTAATGACGGAGGGCACAAAATGTGGAAGAAATAGCCTGTTTCCAAGAAGCTTAAAAAAAATCTTTTAAGAGAAATAAGCATAAAGTAAAATGAAATGCTATTGTACATAATAGGGACTATAAAAAAAATACAGTAAAAAAAATTTTCTTCCTCTTCCAGAACAATTCAGTCCTTAGCCATTAGGTGTGGCCCTGATGGAGTGGAGGAGGGACACAGCAGAACAGAATGTCTGAGCCCGAGTGGGAGAGGTGGGTGGCCTGGCAGTGACGCTGGAGCCTGAGTGTGCAGGAGGGCAGCTGCATGGGGAGAGGACAGCAGAAATGTGACCTTAGTTACATAAGGGGCCTGATCAAATAAGTAAATATATTAAACATAAGTGTTAAAACAAATGCAAAAGGAATTAGAACAATGGAACGAGACAGTAGAACAAACCTTGAAGTACTGGAAAGAAATAGGAGGCAGCGTATGCACTTATGGTTTCAATACATATAGATACAGAAATAAATACAGCTATAAACACGTACATCTCTTTCCTAGCTCTGTCCACTGAAAGGACGAGGAGCAGACACACCCCAATAGCAATGAGTTCATATCCTGACTTCCAAATATCATCATCTTTCACTAAAAGGAAATGAGGCTCTTCAGAGAAATGGCTGGTACCAGGGCTAGGGCAGAGAAAGTACACAAACCTAGAACATTCTGCTGCAATAGAATTAAGGACGAACTCAAAAGAATATTGGAGGACTGTTGGAAGTAAACAACAGCCTGTTTGAAGGGACTCCCATTGACCAATCTGGGACATTGGGATTGTCAAACTCCCAATGAATAATGGGAGTTTCTCCCAGAGAATAATGGACTACAACTCAGTGGTTTGCAAGAAAATCGTAAGTCCACACTGACATAAACACATGAACTGAATTTGCTGGGGAACAGAATATTTACATGTGTAAATACAGAATATTTACATACAAAAATGGACATCACAAAACACACAATTACATCTTCAATAGAGAAGAGTGACAGACGTCACCTTAATCAAGTGGTCAGACTGAACTTTATCAGTAATGGGACAAATTGAAATCATGTGACACCTGATTAAATGCAACAAGAACACAGCATCCTCAATCTAATCAGGAGAAAATACCAGAAAAACCCAAACTAAGGGACAGTCTACAAAATAACTGGCCTGTAATCTTCCAAGCTGTCAAGGTCATGAAAGTCAGGTAAAGGCTGCAAAACTGTTCCAGACTGAAGGAGAACAAAGAGAAAACTATCTATGAGGTGTGGTTCTACACTGGATCCTTCTGCTATAAAAGGAGGGCAACAGTTGGGACTTCCCTGGCAGTCCAGAGGTTAAGACTCTGTACGCTTCCACTGCAGGGAGTGAGGGTTCGATCCCTAGTGGGAGAACAAAGATCCCACGAGGAACGGCCAAAAAATGTTTAAAAAATAAAATAAAAGGAGGGTATCATTTGCAAAACTTGAGTAAGATCTGAAGATTGAACAGTAGTAACAACTGACATCAATTTTCTGATTTTGTTGATTGTATTGTGGTCATGTTGAAGAATGTCCTTGTTTGTAGAAAATACACAATAACGTATTTGGAGATGATGAGGCATCATGTCTGCAAATACTCTCACTTTTAATACTGTTTCATAATACAAGTTTTTACAAAACAAGATTATTAACAGAAGGTGAAAATTTCAAACCAAAGTCAAAAGAAGCTTGGGTTTTCTAGAACTGTCTCTATTTCTTTCCTAGTTTGTCAAGTTTATTTCATTTTGAAACTGAAGCAACTTAAGTGCATATTAAAATATGAAAATCCTAATTAGTAAAACAGTGCTTGCTACATGAAAGAAATATATCTGTGTATCAATATGGTGTTTATAATCCTAAGGTTCTAAAGCGTACAAATTCTCACTCCCACATATAAACATTATCCTTTGTATAGTGGCATCAAAAGAGACTCTCTAAAGAATCAAAACAGAGTAAGTGGTACTTTAAGGATTTACTAGAAACTTCTAAAACAAAACTTAAAAGTCCTGAGATATTCACTAAAATATAAAGTTCTTGTAAACAATTTCTAAACTCCAAGTGTTAATCCAGAGCAGCTCCTGGCATTCCCACACCAGGCTCTCATTAACTTCCCTCTGGCTGGGCAGAACCTCATCAAGTGAAATCCTTTCCTTCTGTGTGTTTCACTGTCATGTGCACCTCAATGGCTGGACTGCACCTTCGTCATCCTTGTACCCTCTGGACTTCTTACCACCTACATCCTAATCTGTCCACAGTACGTCTTTTCACACAGTTAGACAGTGTGCCCTGAACAGAGAGGACAGTGCAAAAATAGATGAAACCCAAATAAAGTCTGTAGTATAGTGAATAGTCATGGGTATACAAGGTGTTAACATTAGGTGAAAATACGTGAAAGATATGTGGGAACTCTGTCATTTTTACAACTCATAAACATTACATTATTTCAAGATACAAAGCTTAACACCAACACCACCAAGATGCTAGTCAATAGCCAGGAAGGGTTTTACTAAGAGCTCATTGGATGGCATCTACTTACTCTCCGTCTTTTCTTTCTTGAAGTACTTCATTCCAGCCAATAAAGCTCCTCCAATAGCAAATGTGACGGCTAAAGACTTCCAGGAAACAGGCTACTGGGGCAGAGATTTCAAAATTAAAAATATTAGTAAAGTGCATTTAATTACACTAAATTTATTACAGTAGTTTCTAAAATACATACACAGAGGCCTTGATCTTGTTAAACAGGCAGGATGTTTCACAGTACCTTGGGATGAAAAAACACAGTTGCATCTGAGCTCCTAACACAATTACTAAGGCACTGCTTTCCAAGGGAACGTCCCCTAAATCAATTTCTGTTCACGTGAAAACAGGACCCAAGGCTCAAGCACCATGACTGTTACCACGTGTGACCGAGATCCCAACTGCTGATTTAAAAATCAGTTAATCACCTGCTTGTGCGGATACTGAGAAATAAACCAAATAAATCTGGTTTCCAGAGTAACAAAACCAAAGTAGAAGAGACTTAAAAGTGGAATTTCTTGCAAATGGCATCATTATTTCTTTGTACTTTCTTTCAAGTCCCCCGATAAGTAAAATAACTCATTAATCTTCCCCCAGCTTCAATAACCACTTCTCTTACTTCTCACTACAGCCTAGTGGCTTCTAAGTTCTTTCGGGGTCCTAGAATCCAGGAAAAACCAAAGGGAAAAAGGCATACCCATGACGCACATTTGCTCAGTAGCAGCATACAACACACCAAGCCTCTGAAGGGAGAGTCGAGTGACAAATTATAAAAACGTTAACTCTTTAATTATGGCAAACTTACGGTTGAGACCCCCCGAGAAGTCCTGAAACTTATTTTCTTCGCACAATAGCTACCTAAAATCCAAGTCTGGTATCTTTCTTTAACGCTAGAAGTGAAAGTCGCTCAGTCGTGTCTGACTCTTTGCGACCCCATGGACTATACAGTCCATGGAATTCTGCAGGCCAGAATACTGGAGTGGGTATCCTTTCCCTTCTCCAGGGGATCTTCCCAACCCAGGATCGAACCCAGGTCTCCCGCATTGCAGGCGGATTCTTTACCAGCTGAGCCACACGGGAAGCCCCTTTAATGACGAGGGTACGTGCAAAACGGAGGGGAACGCGGGATGAGATCCTGTGACTCAGGTGAGCAGGCTGAGTGGAGGTCAACCTGAGGCCAGGTAGAGTGGTTTCTGAGGTCACGACCAAGTGGTATGGGAAGGGCGCAGGGCTGACCGACAGCCGAGACTAGCAAACGCAAAGCTCTGATACGTGCTCACCCCGGGCTTCGAGGGGCGCGTGGGGTCTCTGCTGCCCTTCCGCTCCGATCCCGACGATCCGGGCGGGGGCGGCGTTGCAGTGCTGAGGGGGCGGCTCCCCAGGCAGTAGGCAGCGAGCCCCGAGGCTCGCCATACCTCCTCTGGCCTCGCGCAGAGCCGTCCCAGCAAAACCCTCGCGGTCCCCTTCCCTGAGCCCCAAACCTCGAATCCGTGAGGTAAGAGACGCCAAAGGTGGCGGCCCGGAAGCCGCATTATCCGGCCGGACGCGAGCAACCGCCCCGCCATGAGCTCGAGAGACGGCGCCTCCTTTGACCCGCCCCTCGACTTCCGGCGCCGTTTCCACCTCCTCCGGAAGTGAGGGAGAGCCGCTCTTTCCGCTGCGCTCGATGGTGACGCGGTAGCCCATCCGGTAGCCAGGGAGCATTTCGCCGAGGAGCCGGCGCACGGTAGGTGGTTTCCTCGCGGCCGGAGGCGGGGCGGACCGGGCTGGGCGGGGGTTTCGCGGGCCAGGCCGACCGGGCCAGGCTCGCGGGATGGGGCAGGTGCCGGAGGTGGGGGCAGCCTCCGGGGCTGGGCTCCGCGGCGGGTCCTGGGCCGAGAGGCCTGAGTACAGCTCGGGGACCCCAGGCTTCGGCGACCGCAGCAGCTGCTCCTCCCCCGGCGCCCCCAGCCTTGGAAAAGAGAAAACGGCGCCGGGAGACGGGCGGGACCGGGCACAGGGCGCCCTGGGCCAGCCCAGCCAGGAGGCCGGTCTTCGACCGCTTTGCACCCCTAATGTAGAAGCGGACCCATTGCACTTGAAATACTGTTTGACTTTAAAAAGAAAAAAAAATTGATTAGGATATTTGAGTAGTGCAGAGTGACAAGGACTAGTCAAGTATGACCGAACTGCCTGGAACTTATATTCCCAAGTTATAAGGAACCGAACTACAAATAACGGCACTGTACGGAGTAGTGTTTGTTCTGTTTTATATCCCAGCCCTGGACTTGGTCCCCCTGGGCTCTGTGATTGATACAAGCCTATGTTTATTTAAGCCCACTACTAACGAGGGGTGTCTTACTTGGTAGCTCAGACGGTAAAGAATCTGCCACTATGCAGGAGACCGGGGTTGGATCCCTGTGTCGAGAAGATCCCCTGGAGATCTCCAGTACTCTTGCCTGGAGAATCCCATGGATAGAGGAGCCTTATGGGCTACAGCCCATGGGGTCACAAAGAGTCAGACATGACTGAGCGACTGACACTAATGAGGGGGAGAGCACTCAGGTTTATTTTTCATTCCTTGTGAAAATTTAACTCGCGTTCATTCTGTCTTGCCTTTGCTTCAGCATCTGCTGTCTTAATCTTACCCTTCTCCATCTCTGAGGCAGATTTGCAAAATATAGAAGAAAAAAAAAACCAAACATGAGAAACCGGCCTTCTAATTTCCTTAACTTTGGATCCCACTTCCACGGGGGATTTTTTTTCCCAAGATTTCTACTGAGCCGAAGCATCCGGCGATGGTGACCCTGGGACATGCATGATATTTTCTATGAACTGGCATCTTTAGCTAGTGTGCTCCTCTGCTGGCTAACCAGAAGTTGGTGGTCTGCTATTACCCATGTTTCTTGATTCCTGAATTATGCTGGAATTCTCTAGAATATCTGCTGGAAGTAAATATTTGCTTAGCACGTCAAATCATTTTTAATTGAACAGATTTTTCTGTCTTGAACTTGCCTGTGGTTAAGGTTCCCCCCACCGCCTCCTATGTCTCTGTTTCCCCAGGGAGAAGTTATTCCTCAAATCGACAAAAAGACACAAAAGTTCCTTGCTTATTCAGGCAGTGAGCATATAAAGTATTGTTCACCTCTTTGCTCAGTTGTAGGTTAACTGATCAGACAGCCGTCAGATACATTAAAATTGAATTCAATGTTTTTTCAGCTGGTCTGTTAACTTTTATTTGCTAGAGTGATTCTTCTAATAGCTTGTTCCTGTGTTTGTTTACTAAAGCATTTTTATACAACAACTTCATATTAAATTTACAGTGTTAACTAAAATAGTAACTTCTGAAACAGTTCCTGACTGAAAGTAGGTGTCCTGAGCTTTTGATAGAATTATTTGTACTCAGCCATTAAAAAGAATACATTCGAATCAGTTCTAATGAGGTGGATGAAACTGGAGCCTATTATACAGAGTGAAGTAAGCCAGAAAGAAAAACATCGATACAGTGTACTAGCACATATATATGGTATTTAGTTAATCGGTAAAGATAACCCTGTATGCAAGACATCAAAAGAGACACAGATAAATAGAACAGCATTATGGACTCTTTGGAAGAGGGCGAGGGCGGGATGATATGGGAGAATGGCGTTGAAACATGTACATTATCATATGTGAAACGAATCGCTAGTCCAGGTTTGATGCATGATACAGGGCGCTCGGGGCTGGTGCACCGGGATGACCCAGAGAGATGGGATGGAGAGGGAGGTGGGAGGGGGGTTCTGGAAGGGGAAAACATGTACACCCATGGTGGATTCATGTCAGTGTATGGCAAAACAAATACAATATTGTAAAGTTAAAAAGTAGATAAATAAACTAATTTAAAAAAAATAAAAGCAAAAATGGAAAGATAAAAAAGAGAAAAAGTCCATTAGTGGAAAACTGGTCAAATCCAAATTAAGTTTGTAGTAGTTAATAGTTTAATACCAGTGTTAATTTCTTAGTTTTGAGAAGTATATTCTGATTATATAAGACATTAACATTAGGGGAATCTAGGAGAAGAATGTGTGGGAACTCTGCACTATCTTTGCAACTCTTTTGTAAATCTAAAATGAACCTAAAATCAAAATAAAAATTCTGAAATTAAAAAAAAAGAATTATTTGGTGTCTGTGGAAGAAGGGCATGTGTGTGTGTTTAAAATTAGTGTATATTTATTAAAAATTACACAGACTTAAATTTGACTTCACAGGAACTAGAATGCCTTTTCATTAATATGTTAATACGCTTTTGTTAATTGCTGCTCTTTTGCAGAATAGAGGTTATCTATTTTACAGGTGAGGAAGCAGAACCATTTTGAAGATTTGATAATTTGGACTTAAACCATCAGACCTTAAAGCCCATGCACTTTTCTCTACCTAGCTACCTAGTGGATTGACTATTAAGTTTAATATTAATGTTACCATTTTCTTCAGTCCAGTAGGAAATTAAGACATTTATAACATAGTTACCTTTTTCATCTTCTTTATTTAGAAAGCTATTTGGAGGTTATGGATTATAAGCCCGAACCTGAACCCCTCAGTGAGAGCTCAGAACTTCTCTTCTCCTTTGGAGTGATAGCAGATATTCAATATGCTGATTTGGAAGATGGCTATAATTTCCAGGGAAACAGACGGAGGTATTACAGACACAGTCTTCTTCACTTAAAGGGTGCTATCGAACACTGGAATAAAGAAAGCAGCCCGCCACGTTGTGTACTTCAGCTTGGAGACATCATCGACGGATACAATGCGCAGTACAAAGCATCAGAAAAGTCACTGGAGCGCGTCATGAACACATTCCAAATGCTGAAAGTCCCTGTTCATCACACGTGGGGAAACCACGAATTCTATAACTTCAGCAGAGACTATTTAACAAACTCCAGACTTAACACAAAGTTTCTGGAAGACCAGATTGCCCACCATCCTGAGACAGTGCCCTCGGAGGATTATTATGCGTATCATTTTGTACCATTCCCTAAATTCCGCTTCATTTTACTCGATGCTTATGACATGAGTGTCTTGGGTGTGGATCAGTCTTCTCCAAAATACCAGCAGTGTCTGAAGATACTGAGGGAGCACAACCCAAATACGGAACTGAATAGTCCTCAAGGTGAATTATTCCTTTGAGCTGAGAATCTAATACATTGTCTTTAAATTCTTCAGCTACCTTTTATTCAGCAGGAAGATGGACGATTAAGGTAAAAGTATACTGTCCTGTTGTTCAGGGTCAGGATTTCTCACTCGCCTCATGGCACACGGAGTGGTGGCAGTTGGTTCAAGATTCATTTATGTAGCAGATATCTGAGGACCTAATATTCTGGCCGGGCACTTTCACTAGGGCACCTATTCAGAGCTGTAGGCAGTACTGACAGCACCACTTTTTTGTGGAAGCAAGAGAAGAAAGTGTGCAGGACAGATAATAAATGAAAGAGAAGTGATAAACGCCACCAAGAACATAGAGTGTAACATTACAGAAAAGGACTAGAGGTACCATTGTAGTTAGTTGGCCAGAAATAGCCTCTCGAAGGAGAAAAGCATTTCAGCTGAAACCTGAGTGAGAAGGAGTCATCATCCTTGGGAAGAGTGGGTGGAGCACAGTGTTCAAGACAAAAACAAACGCAGAGATGCAAAGCAGAGTAAGAGCTTGTTAGTGAAGAACGCACAAGGGTCTGGGGGTGAAAGTGACTTGATAGTGACTTAGTGGACATGAAAACAGTCTATTTGGTAGTCAGTGTAACAGGGAGCAAGGGAAGTAAGCAGAGGAGTATTGAGATCAGGAGTAAGACACAGCGTGATTTACTTGCTCTGAATTCTTTTAGTTGCCTATTTTAAGTCAACTGCTGCCAAGTATTCCTGAAGAAAAAAGCACGAGTCTCCCCTATGGCAGCTAAGTTTGGATGCCCGAGTGAGAGAAGCGTTGACATTTGACGGATGTAAATGACTGGATTCGTTTCAGGACTTCGTGAGCCCCAGTTTGTCCAGTTTAATGGTGGATTTAGCCAAGAACAGCTGAACTGGCTGAACGAAGTTCTTACATTCTCGGACAGAAACCAAGAAAAGGTGGTGATTGTGAGTAAGTATTTAAATGATTCCGTTACACTAGCATTTTAGAGAATGAGTTTAGTTAAAGCATACTAATAATATTTAATATTGAGATGTCTCTTTTTTATAAAACAAAAGCTTAGTTTAAAACTCTTTGTTGAGAAACAATCTGAATATGAAATTAATGTTTAAGAATTGTAAGATGAAAAGGAGAAAAACATACTAGAGATGGTGATTTGGCCTTTTAGGTTTCAAAGTAGAGTTTCCCCAAATGGGATCAATTTGTGTAGCAATGTGCGTAAGTGAAAAATTCCAGTCAGGCCCCGGCCCACATCTCAGCCTCAGGAGTCCTGCTGGTGGGTGCAGTGGCCTCTGCTGCCCACTGACAGCAAAGCTGGAGTCCAGGCAACAAGTGGGAGAGGACCGTCTGGCAGGGCTGTAACTAAATCCTCCATGTGGTTGCAAGGAAATAAGTGTGTTTTCATTTAGAGTCATTTTTCATGGCATACTGCCATCAGAGATCATAGGAGTCTGGAGGTGCTTAAAGTACACTCAGACGTAGATGTTTGTGGGTGCTTATGCACACATACACATGCACACACATGAACTGAATTTGGGTTTGCAGTATGTCTGGTGTATGTGGTGTGGGGGCTGAGATTAGTTCTCCTGTTTAAAACTGACATGGCCTGAAGATTGGACTGAGGGGCAGGGGGATGGCATGCCCTCCTGGCTCTTGTTTCTGTGACCTGTGTGACTCTGGACAAATGCTCAATGTACACACTGCAGTTTTCTTATGTTGTATCAAATGAAACTATGAACACGAAGTCCTTTTGAAAGTGATAGGCTATTCAGATAGTCGATAATATAAAATTATATCCAGGGAATTCCCTGGTGGTCCAGTGGTTAGGACTTTTAGCGCTTTTCACTACTGAGGCCTGGATTCTACAATCCCTGGTTGAGGAACTAAAATCCTGCAAGCTGCGTGGGTCAGCCAAAAAATATATTTCTGTAAATCAGTTTTTACTTCTCTTTCACTGACATGATAAGATGGTGCACGAGATGGTGTTTTATTCTTAAATTTTATTCAGAATAAAGTGTTTCTAGAATATCAAATGTCATTCAAGGCTTGGAAAATTAAATAAAATTAAATAAGGTGCCCTCGGGTGATAGCCCTGATGTGACACTGTTTGGCTCTGTAATAAGTGGTCTCCAGAATGGGATACTTCTTGTCTCTGCTTCTTGGTTTTTGCTGCCAAAATGTACCTGTTAATTTTACCTGTACTGAATGTACAAAATGTACCTGTACTGAATACTCTGATCTCTGAACCTAAAGAGACTGAACCACGTAGCTCACGGTGTGCAGCTCCTGAGACAGCCCCCTTTGTCATCTCTCCCTTTGTATTCTGCCCGTGTCTTTGCACTTCTCTCAGTGCACCTGTGTGCTTAGCTTCTCATAGGTTTCTTCCATTTTGCTCTCAGCTCAGAGGCCAGGTAAACAAACCTGTAATAACTGAGTGCCTTGGGTTTTCTTTAGCAAAGTTTAAAATGGCTAATAGACATTTTATTTTGTTTCTTCACTTTCATTTTGGCTACTCAGTGATATTTGGCCTACTCAGGTTTTGGCCATTCAGTTGGAAGGATGGAATTGCTATTAGCTGAGATACGGAACACAGCAGTAGGAGGGGTTTCGGGTGAAGAATTCAGGAGTTCAGGTTTGAAAATACTTTTCAAGTGTCAGATGCCTCTTAGACATCAGGAGAGAGATTGTGTAAGCATTGTGGACATACTTTTCAGAAACTTGGAATCGAAGTTTGGGCTGGATATCTAAATGTAGAAGTTGAAAGAATAGAGCTGATGTTTAAAATCGTAAATTACTAGGAGATCACTATGCTATTAGGTGTAGATAGTGTAGTGCATCCCGAGGACCAAGCATTCGGGCAGCCTGGATAGGACGCAGAGAAGTGAGAATGCAGTAAAGGAGGGTGAGTATCAGAAGCTGTCAAGGCTGGGAGAAGAGTAGGGGGATGGCGGTGTTCTGGAGCCAAGTGTTTCAAGGAGAAGGGAACAGCTGATTGTGTCAGACACCACTGGGACTTGACAGATGCATCCAGCATAACATTGGGTCTAGAAAGTCACGTGGCCTTCTCGGACTCTTAGCCCTTATCACAGCTTGAAGAGCGGTGGTGGTGATGGTGTGTGTGTGTCTCTGTGTGTGTCTGTGTGCTAACCCTCTGTTACCGCCTCCCAGTTTTTTTTAATAAACTAATAGTTTTTACGCAGAATAAAAATATTCAGAATAAAATTTCAGAACAAAAATAAACGGTAACAGAGAAAAAAGGAAAGTGGTTTACTGGGAAGAAGTAAAGACCAGTGAGCTATAGCACCCATACTTGGGCATGAAACCGCACCTGCTGTGTGATGTGGCCTCACACGTGTCTTGGCGTCAGGAATGTGAAGTTCTGCCTCTGTCTCCTGGGGAAGCTTGTGTGACTGTTCCCTGCTTTAGCTTAGTTTTCTCGTGTAAAATGGCTGTGACCATCTTGACCTCCTGGAAGTGTTTAAAGTGGCACAAGTCAGTTCTTTATAAAACATCGAGTGTTTATATGAACGACATATAATCCACGGGTGCCTCCCTAGACTGTTCTGTTACTTATGAGTAGCTCGTTCTGTGTGTGTAACACTCATATACACGTGGGATAGTAGACGAGACTGGCTTCCAGCATGGCATCTGCCTGACCGGTGGCTGCCTTTGCTGACCACCTTGCCCAGGTCGCCGTCCGTCTCCCCTGGTGTTTATGCTTGAGACTCTGAGGCCGTAGATCTCGGATTTCTGCCTGTACAGCAGCTGCTCTCCCCTTGGGTATGAACCGTCTTCCCTTTCTTTATGATCCAGAGACATGGCTGTAGAGTATCTAGTGTTTTGCGTATGTTGATTCTCTCTGCTCTCAGTCCAGGATGAGTGGCAGTACACACTTTCTTTTTCCTGAGTACTCGTTGTTAGCCTATTTTTTGTGAAAGAGGTATTTCTTGGTTGGTTCATAACTCTTCTTCTCTTAAACAGGCCATCTTCCCATTTACCCCGAGGCCTCTGACAGTGTGTGCCTGGCCTGGAATTACAGAGAAGCCCTGGCAGTCATTTGGTCTCACAAGTGTGTGGTGTGCTTCTTCGCCGGCCACACTCACGATGGCGGCTACTCTGAGGACCCTTACGGTGTGCACCATGTCAACATAGAAGGGGTTATCGAAACAGCTCCGGACAGCCAGGCCTTTGGCACCGTTCATGTCTATCCTGACAAAATGATGCTGGAAGGGAGGGGCAGAGTTCCAGACAGAATTATGAATTACAGGAAGGAATAAGCCTGCCTTCCACTTTTGGTCTGATTTTCTTTGCTTACTTTTATAGAAGGAGACTGACTTGGCCTTGTGGTTTTGTTTGCCCCCCATTCCCCAAGCCTCAGTCTCATGATTTAGGATTCTATTTGCATAACAAATAGCCATAAATGGCTTCAGTGTGTGTTAGCTCATAAGATACTCTGAAGTGTCATTTTTGGGTAATATATCCCATGCTGAAAATTGGAAAGAAGAGGAATGAAAGCAGTGTGAATAGACCAGGGAGGAGACTGAGGTGGGAAGGTGGATATAGTCCTCAAAACAGACACTATTTAGCCTTACCTGAGATGTTTTTCACTTTTTACAAGGAGAATGTATTCATTCACTGTGTTAGCCATGTAACTTAAAATTCACAATAAAAAAGTAAAATAAGCCCAGGTAAACTTTTTCCGTTTACCCAGCTGTGTGAATGAGCTGTGGACACTTTTTGCTTGTAGTACCCATCATAGTTGTACTTTTATAGGTTTATGCTCCTATTTTATAAGCCAAAAAGATCACCAGTTGCCTCACAAGTGAACGAATGGCACCTCCGTTCACACAGGTAGATGTGTGGTCTCCTTGCATACCTCCTGTGATTCCAGCCAAAGCAGGACCGAGCGCCAGTGCAACTGTGCCTGCCATCCTGCCTGTCTGGGCCCCCAGCCGGTGCTGTGTGAGACTGGAGTAGGTAAATGAATTTACCCCTGACTCCCTTCATAGACAAGTGGGGCGTGTTTAACTGAGTTGTCATATATTCTGAGGGTTATTTGCAAACACATTTACTCAGTGGCAAATGGGGACTGTTCAAGTGTAGAGAAAGTTTGATTCAGGGCCTAAAAAAGGGGACGACAAAAGCCAGTGCTAGTCAGCGTAGTGTGCATGCTGAGTACCAAGGCACTGTAGAGTACAGCATGTGCATTTCCACTGGCTGCTGTGACAAATTTCCCCAAACTCGGTGGCATAAACAGTGTGTGTGTGTGCTCTGACAGCTCCAGAGGTCATAAGTCTGAAAACATCTTCACTGGGCTGAGACCACCATGTGTCAGGGCCAGGGACTCTGGGGGAGACTGTTTCCTGGCCCTTTCCAGTTTCTAGCTGCGTGGCTTGCTGTCCTTGGCTCATGGCCCCACCCTCTGCAGAGACAGCCTCACAGCTTTTTCCAGTCTCTGGCTGCTTTGTTGTCATGGGCCTTTCTCCTCTTCTGCGTGGTCAGGTCTCCCTTTGCCTCCCTCTTGTAACAGTGATGGCATTGAGGGCTCACCCAGACAATCCCCATCTCAAGATCCTTAATCACATCTGGGAAGTACATATTGTGATGTAAGGTAACATTCATAAGAATTGGGATCCGGTTACGTTTGAGGCCCTCTATTCACTTTACAGACTTGGCTATGATGTGCTCTCTGCACATGTGTCAAGCATTGCTTGGGGGCTGGGTAGGTCCTTATGGAATTTGAAAATAAGTCTGTTTATTCATTTCTTGACTAATAAAGTTATATATACAAAAACCATAAATATGCACCATAAATGTACACTAGAACACTGAATCCTTTACATAAGGAGACAAACTGCCAGACTCATTTTCACTCTCCTGACATATAGTTGGTGCTAATACTTTTTGAGTCAAATATTTCCTGAATCTCAGGAAACTGTCTTCACTACAGAGTTTGATGCCAGCATATCATCAAACTACAGAGTTTGATACAATCAACTAAAAGAGTTGCATCCAGATGCTTTAAAACAGCACTGACCAACAGAAACAACCTGTGAGCCACCTTGGTAATTTGAAATATTTCAGCAGTCACATTTTAAAAAGTACACAAACATAAAATTAATTTTTATAATATAATTTTGTTTATTCCAATACATCTAATGTTATTTCAACATGTAATCAATATAAAAATATTTTACATTCTTTTTATACTAAGTTTAAAATGTAGTGTGTGTTTTATGCTTATAATCCATCCACTTGTACAATAACTTTTCAATGGAAAAACTTGGTCTGTATTTAGGTACAAAATTTAGTTGAAGAAGTAGATTCACATATTTCAAGCTTAAACCAAGTGTTCCAAATACATGTATCAGTTTCCTCACAATTGATGTTTGTAAATTAAAAAATTAAAACTTCTTCAGTACATTTCAAGTGCTCAATACAGCATGTGGCTTGTGGTCGCCAGATGGTACAGCTCTGAAATGATCTCTCCAGAGCTGCTTTTGACATTCGTTAAGGATATGTGTATAGATTTTGGTCTTAATTTTCAATTACATGGTAATTAATATTCCCTATCTGCTTCTTATTGGTCCCAAATTCCTTTATTCTAACTAACTTTCCTTTCTTTCCAAGACATAGTTGTTCAATTGCTTCACCCGAAGTCCTCATTTAATTCACAGCACCTCATTTAATTCATGGTACCAGTTCAGTCTTAACAATGTTAGTTCAAGGGCATAGCCCTCTCGTAAACGCCTATCTATCATTATCCAAACCCCGCTTCCCTCTGTTATCCTGTGCAGAGGACTTTATGTTTTGAATGGTCTCATATTATCTACTTTAATCTTCACAATTATATAAATAAGTAGTCGGGCTGGTATTTATTTTATAGATAAAGAATTATCCAAAAGATAATTTCAGTTATCTTTGGAATTCTTTAATTCCAGAGAATTAAAGTAGATTTATATATTTGTCCAAGTCACATGGATAGTGATGAAGCAGAGTTGGAATTCATCTTTCTTAACTTTCCTACTACACTAGGATAGAATGTCAGACCCTTCTCTTACTAGTCCCATCCAGTCCCGTGTTGTAGGCAGGTATACAAAGTTCTTAGGATTTTTTTTAAAAAAAATTCATCTCTAACGGTAACTCAACTGAAATCAATCCCTAGGAAGTCAGCTTGTTACAACCACGTCTATAAAAAGTCGAGAGCTCTCATTTTAGGAGCAGGATTCCTCATTTAGATCACCGTCTTGCAGTGAGCTGGCCAGGAGGAGCGCATTTCCTTGTTTATATATATGTAGACCCAGGAGATAAACGGGAGAAGAGCGACTGTGGTGGCAATGGCCAGCTGAATTCTTCCACCACCTGGAGCCCTACAGACACAGAAAAATGATTGGAAACAAAAATCCAATAAAAATTACAATTTGGTTTGGTGACAAATATGAAGACTGAACTTAATAAAACATCACTGCCATTTTTGTACAGTGTTTTAATTTTTTAAATTGAAATACTTGTAGTTCTTCGTATGTTCCTACTGCAAATCCTTGTTGTTTTTTTTCATATGTATTCTACATAGCTTTTCCCACTCAATAATGTGTTGTGAGGAACTGAGGTCATTGATTAAGCAGTGTTAAAATGGATCCTCACCTAATGATTTTAGTGTCCTGTTGAGGAAAACTTTTCCTCCTCAAGGTTTTAAAGATACTAAATTATATTTTCTAAAAGTTTCATTGTTTTGATTTTTACATTAGATCTATAATCCACTTAGAATCGATTTTTATGAAAGTTGTAGGGGTTTCTCTTGTTTCCATATCGATATTCAATTGATCCATCACTATTTATTGAAAAGATTACCCCAGACTGCTACCATTGTTCCAAGTCAAATGTGTACATGGAACTGTTTCTAGACTCTTTTGTTTCATTGATTTATCCTTTTGCCAGTATGGGTTTATTGTATACTGCCAAAGAATCGTTATTTAGGTGTTTTTGATTTTAATATTGAGATCTTTAATTTCTCCCATAATGTTTTATAGTTTTTATAGTTTTGCTTGTAGGGATTTTGCATATCTCTGCTATATTTAGTCCTGGGGTGTTGATATTTTGATATTATAAATGGTAACTTTATTTTTATCATTTTCTGTTATTGCTGGTTAAAAATAAGATTTTAGTAAATTGACATAGTATCCAGCAATCATGCCAAACTCACCTATTTGAAGAACTTTTTAGATTTTTAAAAAATTTTCTACCTATGCAATTAATGTCATCTGTGAATAAGGAAAATTTAATTTTTTCCTTCCAATCTTTGGGCCTTTTCTTTCTTTTTCTTGCCTCATAGCACTGGCAAGGACGAGAGCTAGAATCGTGGTGAGAAGTGGCAGCAGTGGCCACTTCTTGCTCCTGTTCTCAGAGGAAGTATTCAGCAGCTTACCATTAAGGGTTGTGCTTTGGTATAGCTACCCTTTAACAGGGAGCTCAGTGCTTAATAATCTGCCTGCAATGCAGGAGACACGAGTTTGATCCCTGGGTCCAGAAGATCCCCTGGAGAAGGAAATGGCAGCCCACTCCAATATTCTTGCCTGGGAAGTTCCATGGACAGAGGAGCCTGGCAGGCTACAGTCCGTGGGTTCACAAAGTGTCAGACACAACTTAGAGACTAAACAACAACAACCCTTTATCAGGGTAAGTCTGTGTTCTGTGAGCTTTTATTATAAGTGGCTGTTGGATTTTATCAAATGTTCTTTTTGTATAGATTGTTTATTCTTTCATTCTGTTAACCTGATGAAAAACATTGGTTGGTTTTCAAATGTTAAACTCACTGTATTCCTAGAAAAAACCCAACTTGGTGGCTGGGTCATGAATTGCAGGACTTGATTTGCTAACTTGTTTAGGGTTTTTCTGTCTGTGGTCATGAATGAGATTGCTGTATAATTTTTTCCTTTCCTTTTTTTGGTTGGTAGGAGTAACATTCTTGTCAAGTTTTGGTGTCCAGATTATTCTGCCCTGAACAAATAAACTGGAAAATATTCCCTCTTTTTCTGTTCTCTAAAAGAGTTTGTTGAAGGTTGGCATTATTTCTTCTTTAAATATTAGGTAGAATTCTGCAGTTATGCCATTTAGAGTTTCCTTTTAGGAAAAGTTATCTACTCAATTTCTTTAACAGTTATGAGACCATTCTGAGTATTTCTTCCTCTGTCAGTTCTGACAAATTGTATTTTTCAGTGAATTTGTGCACTTCATCTACATTTTCATATTTATTGGGAAAAAGTTGTTAATAATATCCTCTTATGATTTTTGCAGTATCTGTTACATGGGTAATAACTTCCTTTTTCATTCTTGATTATTGGTGTTTTGTGCCTTCCTTTCCTTGCTATCACTCTAATTATTTTTACCCTTTTAGTCTTGCCAGGGTTTATCAATATTATTAATCATTTCAGAGAATGAAATGTTGATTTTTTTATTTCATTGGTTTCTGCTTTTGTGTTTATTTTCTCATTATTTCTTTGGGCTTATTTTACTGTTATTTTCCTTACTTCTTTAACTAGAGAATTCTTAACTTCTTGGAAGCTTAGCTTATTGATTTTTTAGCTTTTCTTTTTTTTTCTAATACATGTATTTAAGGCTATAAATTACCCCATAAGCATGCTTTTTTAGCCCACAAATTTTAATATGTAGTATTCTCTTTATCATTTAGTTCAAAATATTTTCTAATTTTCATTGTTATTTCTTCCAGATGTTCTTTGGAAGTATATTTCCTGATTTCCGAACATACAGTGGTTATATAATTATTGTTTTTGTTAATGATTTCTAGCTTAATTGCACTGTGGTCAGAGAACATACTCCATCTTACAGTTCTTTGAAATTTGTTGGGACTTATTTCATGCTCAACATGAAGTCTTTTTGTAAATATTCAATGTTTACTTGAAAAGTATGTGAATTCTGCCCTTCTTGGTGCTAGTGTTCTATACATGTCCGTTAGGTCAAGTTTTTTATTGTGTAGCTAGTCTTCTGTATCTTTATTGATTTTTTTAGATCTTCTTGTTCTGTTAGTAACTGAAAAAGTGTATTAAAGTCTCCCAAAATGATTGTTAATTTTTCAGTTTTTCTTTTTTGGCTTGTCAGTATTTATTTTATCTATTTCGAGGCTGTGTTCATTATATATGCCTTTTATTAATAAGTGGTGTTAAGATCACCAGAGAGCCAAAGGGGAAAAAGATAATACTGCATCCATTCTTTTTGCCATTATACTAGGATAAATTCTAAGCAGGTCAAAGATTTAAATGTAAAAATGAAACCATACATGTATTAGGAGAAAACTTAGGTAAGTTACTTAAAACCTGAGAGGACGGAAAGTTTTCCTGCCTGTGACTGCAGATCCAGAAGCACTAAGGGAATGGATTGATCAATTTGGATATATTAAAGTATTTTTTCATGGCAAAGCATACTTTGCATGAATAAAGTAAAAGGACAATAAAAGCAAAAAAAGAATGTTCATCTTATATCACAGACAGAGGGTTAATAGCCCTAGTATGTAAAGAGCTTCTAAAAGTAGAGAAGACCAACTGCCTTAGAAACTGGTTAAACCTACATCTCTAAGAGATGAACTAACGTGTATAGAAAAAGAAATGCAAATGGCTCTTAATAATACGAAAATATGCTCACCTTTGCTCCTGATAAGAGAAATGGCAAGTGAAAGCTACTACCCATTTCTCAACTATCCAATTAGTAAAACTTCAGAAATTTGACAATACACTGTGTTGGTACTGTTTTTAATATCAAGCAATTGGATACAGTCTGAACAGTAGAGGGGTGGATGCATATACAGTGGACATATCAAAATAAGGAAAGTCTTTATATACCACAGAATGATCTCCAGGATGTAGTAAGGGTAAAATGAAGAATACAGTTGTGTATAATGTGCTACCACTTTATCTAAGACAAGCAGGAGTCCCAATGAATGCATGTATTTGCTCCATTAAGAAAGCATGGAAAGATAAACCACAAAGTAGAAACCAGTTTTACCTGTAGAGAAAGGGGGGAATTAGGGTTGGGGGATAGAGGAGTTAGAGCCGTTTGCATGTCCTCTGTTTTGTAGATCTATATGTAGAACCATATAGATATTTTACATAATTATAAAACAAAATATATTTTAAATAAAGTATCCCTAACAATTTAAAGTAAAATGAAATAAACTGTATTCACCTGGTGGGATTAGCATACAGAGTAACTATTCCACATAATTTGAATGTGCATCCCTTAAAGAGATATTCCCTAACAACAACAACACAAAGTACCTATTTTCCGTAATTATATTGTTATTCTGAGATTGTGTTTGTGTTGTGGGATAAGTCAGATGAGTTATGTTGCGGTCTCTGAGACTAGAAATTTTTTGACATGATTAAAAGGAAATACAGATTTAAGACTGCTGATAAGTTTAAATGGAAACCTGTGTTCCTGAATTTGAATTCTAGGATCAACATGAACTCATAAGGGATTTTATCTTTAACTATATATATGTAAAAATATATACACTTTATATATATTTTATATACTCATACATATGTATGCATATACATTTATGACACACATAATACACGTGTATATACACACACATACATATGTACATATATGTGAATTTCCTAGTTCTAACCACTAAAAAGAATGAACTCAACCCAGTAGCAGTGAGCACCATTTATACCCAGAATGTGACCTCTATAAATACTATTAGATACCAAAAGTAATGAAGGCTTTTGGGGAAAATGGTTGATTCCAGGTCTGGGGCATAAAATGTACACCTTAGCTTGCAACATTTTGTCATAAGACCAAAAAAACAAAAGTGTACTAGGATCATGTTAAACAGAATTCTGGAGCCAACGTGAATAAGTGCCACTGATCAAAGATGGAACAGTTTAACCAACTGCCATGGACTGAAAAAACATGAAGTATGTTGAGATCTATGACTTTATAATGGTACTGTCAAATAAACAAAACTCACTGGTCACTTTTGGAAGATGCCCAGGCAAGAAAAACTCATTCTGAAAACTGGGCAATTAAGAGAATCAAGTCCTTTTCCTCTTATGATTTGTATCTGAGTAGTCAAAGAATTGATAAGTAGAAGTTTTAGAAGTTTTCCAGATAATATCCAAGAAATGATAAGAGTATCAGCATTCTGCAACTCAAATGAATTAGTGGATTTAGGCAATGGTCATCAAGATTTTATACTAACGTTACAGAGAAACAGCTAGGTGTGATGTACATTATGATGGAAGTACATACCACCATCCATGAAGTGGTCTTGCTTGGTGGTGGTGGTGATGGTGGTGATGATGATGATAAGAAGAGGAGAAGGGGAAGAAGACAACAACGATGACCAGCCTGTGCCTAAGCCTGTGATCTTACCACCAGTTTATAGGAAATATGGAGCACAGAGGAACAAGCATTTATCATACAGTTGTGGAAATGTAAACATTGGCTGGACAACTCAATACTGAATAGTTACTGTTTTATTTTTGTGTGTGTGATGGTAGTAGAGTGGTTATTTTTCAAGTGCTTACCTTTTAGAGATACATACTGAAATATATAAAACATAAGACAATATGATGTTTGAAATTTATTTCAAAATAATCAGGACAATGATACATGATACAAGATTGGATATATAATAAATGTTGAAAATGGGTGAGGAGTACAACTGATTCATTATATTCGTCTCTCTACTTTTGAATATGTTTGGATATTTCAAAATAAAAAAACAAAAATTTTTTCATTACCAAAAAAAGTCCTCTACTTTAATGCTGATTTTAAAGTCTACTTTTTAAAATTAAAATGTTTATACAGGCTTTCATTTGGTTGGTGTTTGTATACTGTGATTTTTCCATCTTTTGACTTTCAATCTTTCTGATTCCGTGTATTTAAGAGTTCTCTTTTGTAAGCAGTGTTTGGTTGGGTTTTTAATCTTTTTATCCATTTTGAAAATCTTTGAATCTTTATTGGTATATTTACATTTAATGTAATTTCTCATATATTTGAATGTAATTCTCTATCTTAACATCTGCTTCCTGTTTCCCCATCTGTTTCCTGTGTTTTTCTCTTCTCCTTTCCTGCCTTCTGTACTCCTTTTCTCTTAGTGGTTACCTCTTAGATTATTTTTCTAAGATTTTTTTAGATTATTTTTCTAATAATCTAAGGTTTTCTCTTAGATTATTACCATGTGGATCCTTGATTTATCAAAGTCTGATAGTACTTTTACCCTTCCCAGATAATTCAAGGACCCCAGACTGCTTTAGCTCCATTTTTTTCCCTTCCAACTTACATGCTCAGTTGTCATGTATTTTTCTTTTTCTATTACTGTTTTACAAAGTTAATATTCACGTATATATACCTCCAGTTTTATATTTTATTTGCTACTCACTTTTCCTCAATCTCCAAGCTTCCTTTTGAGATCACTTTCTCCCTGAAGGACACCCTCTTAGACTGGCAACTCCCTGCGATGACCGAAAACTGTGTATTGTGGTATTCACAAAAGTATGAGTGATCGTGAAACACGGAGCCAACTATTGTTAGCTTCCCTTACAAAAAGGGAAGATTTCTCTCAAAAGATTCCATTTACATTTGTGTCAACATTCTCATTCACCTACTTGAGCACATCTGATTTTAACTGATGGGTCGAAAACTTACTTTGAAGAGCTGTGGCACAGGCCCAGCCATGCTGTGATGATCACGAGACCAAACAGCTCCCTACAAAATAGCAGAGATTTCATTTTTTTTGAAGAGGCTGTAAGTGAGATGCATATCGTTCCATTTTCTCCCTGACACTTGATTCTGCTGATTGTCTGATGACTTCCTCCAAGATACAGAGCATCTACAATGACACTTGATTCTGCTGATTGTCTGATGACTTGCTCTAAGATACAAGCATCTACAAAATACTTTCAAGTCTGGCCATGACTCATAAATTACTTTTGTCAGACCCTTTAAAGCCCTATATGAAAATAAATTTCATCTTATGAGGCAGATATGAACTTCATGATTGTTTCCCAATTTATAGATGAACAGAAAAACAACAAAAACAAAAACACAGATAAATCACTTATTTCATGTCATGGGGAAGAATACTACAGTTAAGAAGATAATCCCAGATTTGATCAGGCACTCTCTTCATATTGTTTTAGAGGGGTCAGTGTTAGGCAGGTTGAGCTCAAATCAGTAATTCAAGTACACATTGTAGGAGATCAGGTTATGTCTTAGAGGAGAGGAACGATTTGTTGAATGAGTCAGTCTAATGATTTGGGGGTGGGTATATGCTTCCAGGAATATTTGTTAAAAGGTCATATCTTCTACACAGAGTAGAAAATAATCGTATTTGGCCAAGTACCACTTGGAAGCCCCTCTTTGATTTCACTGAATCTCGTGGGCTTCAAGTAGGTGGGGGTTGATTCAAACCATCTGGTCTGCATTCCCATCCCCAACCTGATCTAGTTTCCAAAGATTAGGGCCTGTAACAGCAGCACAAAACCAGTGGGACTTAACCTACAGGACTCTCAATCTTGGTGGTGGCAGATATTAGCAGTGGGACAGAAAGGAAAGGAACAGGGCTCTTTGTGAGGCCAGGGAGTCAAGGGTGGGGGGAAGCAGAGGAAGAGGTGACAAAGCAAGAGCCACTGATGGTGACAGAGGGTGCAGAGGATAGATGTACAAGGCCAAGGCTGGCAGAGGTCCCCCTCTGAGGAGGCCGATCACACTTGTAAGTAAAGAGTTTGGCTTGTATCAGGACTGAACCCTAATGCTGACAGAGTTTTCACCTCATTAGACTGAACTGAATATTACTCTGGCATCATTGCTTGTCACAAGGGGGGCCAAGGTCCAACTGCTTGATGGTAAATATAAGGTGATGTGTAGCATTTAAATCCTGGCTCCAGCTCCATCACTGCCTCAGTTTCTTTAGCTTGTAAAGGAGACATCTTCCCTGCCCCTCGAGGTATTGGGGGAGTTAAATCACCACAGATAAGAAGGTGTTGTGAAGACACAGATTTCTCAGTTCTTCCCACCCACTCCAAAGAGCAAAAACCACCACTCACTCACCTGCCTTCCTCCTCATGCAAAAAGTTCTGTTTCTTATGAAGCAAGAGGTTGTATGCCAAGCTGATAGCCCACAGGACACAAAGGAATATGTGTATTGCAGACACACTCTTCCAAATAAAGTTACCTAAAAACAAATATCCTGGTGCTGTTAATTATGGAACCACACCCCAGAGAAACAAGATTTCTTTGTATTGGCTTTTAATCTGCCTTCAGGGAAAGCATACAGAAAAGGCTGGGGGGTTTTTTGGTTGTTGTTTTGATCTGCCCTCAAATCACAAGGTTAAAACAGAGGTGAAAACGATATTTATAAACTTAAGTGGACATTTATTATTTTGGTTGTCCGTAATCTCCCATTCAGATGCTGACGACCCTTCTTTTCTCTGGGGACCCACCCTTCCCACACTGTCAGTCCTGGTGTCCCAGATGACTGGACACTAACAAGGTCAATGTATTCCATCCCTTTGGTGACAGTGATTTGTCTCAGGATGAACAGATAACCAATCAGGAGCACCAGCTCCATCCTGAGCTTTTGCAGAGCGATCAGGGAAGTGGATTCTAGATTCTGTTGGACCTAGCGTGGTGAAGCTGTGACCTTTGAGCGGCAGGGCCACCACGTGGAGCCCAGGGCTGAAGTGCAGCCGATGTGCAACTAAGACTGCAGAGAAGTGTAAGTTCTGAGCCACCACCAGCGCCTGAAGCCAGCATCGCCCCAGCCTTTTCAGTAAAGGATCCCAGTACATCTCACTTCAGCTTATAGGCCGTTTGAGTTGAGTGTTTTTCCTTGCTTGCAACTAACGGAGCCCTAATGGATACACCTTAAAGATGTAAACAGAGTTCTAGGGGCCTGTACAAGGAGCCCGTACATCTGGGCAATGGGAATTTTCCCCACCCAGGTGGGAATCATTTGTCTTTATTCTAAGGCCCTGAGAAATTTCCAGCCCCACTAGTAGAAGCTGATTTAAAGAAAGTGAAGAATAACCTGCAGGACTAATATTCTCCACTAATAACAAATTGTTAGTAAACAATGTAAAAAAAATCTTTTTTCTGCTATAAGACACTTTCATAGAATGAAACTGTCCAACTAAGGTTTAGTGAATTTTTAGGGCCGTAAAAGGTGAAGCAGCTATGTTTTGCCCCTGACTGAGGTTGGTGACCTGTGGCCCATACAAACCAGTTATTTTAAGTGAATATTTTATATGTATTCTCACCTGGGATATATATGTAAGGAGTCCAAGGAGTAGGTTATGAAACAAATACACGATAAAGCCTTTGTGTTATACAGCCATTCATTGACTCAACAAGCGCTGGGTACATGAGTTAGACATGATCCTGCTTTTAAGGGGCCTACAGTCTAGATGGAGGAAACGTATATAAAAGTGTGCAGGAAATTGCTGGAGTTACTGTGATGGATTCCCTGGTAGCTCAGACGGTAAAGAATCTATGTGCAATGCAGGAGACCCAGGTTCAATTCCTGGGTTGGGAAGATCCCCTGAAGGAAATGGCAACCCACTCCAGTATTCTTGCCTAGAGAATCCCATGGATGGAGGAGTCTGGCAGGCTACATACCATGGGGTCACAAAGAGTCGGACACGACTGAACAACTTCACTTTCACTTTAACTGTGATGGTACACAGGGATACTAGAAAGGGCAATATGTATTAATGAGAAATCCAGAGATTTGTTACAGACATTATAGACAGCTTCTATATAATAGTAGCAATTCAGATACATAGGTATCTGATACATAGCAGTTCATTCATTTTGAATGAATTCAAAATCAGAAAATGATGAACCAGAGTGGTATTGGGAGAAGGATTTGTATAGGGTAGATACATAATAGACATTGATTCCCACTGAGTATGGAGACCAAGTTAGCAGTTTGATTGTTGCTGATATTCCATTAGCTTAGTGGCTTAAGAAATAAGCACAGTGACTGAAGCCCTTTTCTCTCGGGCTACACGGCCTAACTGCTGTTCCACATCAGCATCAGAGATGCCGGGATCCAAGTGCATAAAGCCTGTCTTAGCGTGGCACGTCTGCATCAAGTTTTCCTGAAGATGGAAGGAAATGATCTAGATTGGAATTCGCCTCCTCTTAGGATCAGAAGGAAGAAGAAAGACATGGAGGGCTCCAGTTTTTTACTGAGAGTTGGGCAGACAGACTCTTGTTATTAAAAGGAAATCTGATATTCCTTATCACCATTGAGAATTCAAGGTTCATACCTGTGACAAGAGGGTTAAGTCCAACAAGCAGGGTCAGAGTGGCAGGAATCGTATACACAATCTGTGAGCAGAAAGAGAGGAAATGACAGGGGTAAGAAGGATGCCCAATATAGGAGATGTTCAGAGATGTTTAGGGAGTAAAGAAAGATGACATCAGTGGTGGCCCCACACACCATGATTTACCTCCAGCTTTTAGCAACAACCAAGGAAGTGGTAACCTCTGCTCTTATGGCACTTACTGTGTCAGGGTGTCATTTTATCTGCCTTCTCCCTAGACCGTAGGGTCTTCCAGGAAAGACTTATTCATTTCCAAGCTCTAGCAGTGAGCAGAGCTTTGACCTCAAGACACAGTGACCTCCTAATCTCTCCCAAGCGACATCCATGCCTAAATGGCTTTCCCCTACTTTTCAAAAATTGCTCTATGAAAAGTAGGACCCGAGCAGCCATAATTAGCTACGTGGCCCTGCTGGGTCTAGACCCATGGACCATCCAGCCCCATACGCCATCTCTGCAAGTGAGACCACATCAAGTTTACTAACAGTGTATGGATCACATGTGCCCAATAAGATCAGGTTCTTCATTTCTGAAACTAATAACCTGGTTTGGAGTTACGAAGACTGTCCCTGAAGATGCCTCATTCACAGCAAGCAGGCAGATTCTAGAAAAACCTATTACTTGTGTGTCGTGAGCAGAGGACAAGCAGAGGTGGGAGGTTTATAAGAAGCATGGGGGCCTCCCCAGAAATGTAGCTGTGAGCCACATCAATCGTGATGCCTAGTTAGAAACCATTAGTTTATCTGGACATTGTCAGGGCTCAACATTTTAAGTGATCTGCTGTCACTGTGAAAACACACCTGTCTTGACCCTGGGGAGAGATGGTATCTGTATTACAGACCACGTTCATCCCTCCCAAAGGGTCCCCAGTGATGATTGGAATATCAGCCGGTACCGACATTTGCAAGGACAGCCATGCTGCTGAGGGTTAAACCAGACATTAGTGTGCATATGAATTATCTGGAGGTCTGATTAAAATGCAGATCTGATTCCAGAGGTCTGGGGTAGGGCCCAAGGTTCTGCTTTTCTAATAAGCACCCAGGGGACACTGCTGCTGTTGTTCCAAGGACCGCACTTAGAGCGGTAAGGGGTTAGTTAGTTCTCCCCAGTAAAAAACTACATGACTTAGCAACCGAGGGAGAGACAGAGACAGACAGAAATTAAACACATACACATCATACAATATTTAACTGTGCTCTCCATAAGAAGTGTTTGGCAGAGATTTTTAAATGTGCGTTTAAGTATAACAGATATCTGTGATTCATAGATTAAAGGGTCTAAGATCTTATTTCAGTGTATTGTAAACACATGAACAGGACAAATCTTTAAGTAATAGTTTCCCATGGTAGCTGTGTCATGTTAATCCTTATTTAAATGCTTATCTCTGTTTTGAATGAGATTAAGGTTGTTTTTTTTTTTACATGCAGAGAGACTGAAAGTAATTGTTTTTAGTACACAAGTAAAAATAATGCACAGTATAAACACTCAGTAACGAACTCAGTAGAATCCACATATAATGGTCTTTTATCTTTTTGTTGGTGTATTTTTTAAACTAAAGAGTATTGTAATATTTATTTACTGTATTTAGTTTAATTGAACATATAGCCACTGAGACCCATGACAGTCATTTCTAACAATGCTCTCCCCTGTCTCCCTGCCACTATAAAAACTAGAAAATCCAATTTGTTTTCTTAGCCTTTTTTAGCAGTGAGGGGCCATCATGTTCCAGCAATGAAATGTATGGAAAAGTCTTCTAGAGTCAAGGCTGATACGCAGAGCCCTTAACACTCAATATGCATGGGTACTGACCAAGCAGGATGGATCCTAGACCATAAGCCTTATTAGCAGTAATATGTACTAACCGGATAGCAGCCTGTCTGGGGAGTTTCTTGAGAAACATTTGCTCCCTGATGAAAGGGAGAAAAAGCACAGGAGGAAAACTGGTTTTTCCTCCTGGCTTGTTTCTTCCTACTTGTGATGCTTTTGTCTTGGGATGAGATGTCTGGAGCTGCAGCAGCCATTTTATAAACATGAGAGGATATATTACCTACTCATTGAGAATTGGCAGAGAAACAAGAAAGCAAGCCCAGGTCCTTGATGACACTGTTGACCATTAAGCAGCTGCCTCTAGACTTCTTCTTATGAGATGGTCTGTATGTTTATAACCTGATGCTTGTCAGATATTCTATTACTTGCTCCTGTATGCATCCTGATACAAGTATACTCCATGAGCAATTTATGGTAGGGAACATGGACATCAGTCAGGTACAGTACAAGCCCCCAGGACCCAGTAACCTAGTATCAGTTCACCTGTGTGTTCATTCTTCCACTCTAAGAGTCAATTTGGGAAGGGCTGCCATAGGAAAGCTCTATGCTAGGTTGCCAAACAAGAAGAGGGAACTGGCCCCGACCCCTGGGAGCTGGCTTATACAGAGCCAACTCTAATGCAAAGCAGAATGAGTTAGTGCTACAGTGAAGGTTCAAAGGAAGGATGCTTGGAACTTATAGGAAAGAGGTGGAGAGATTTTGTGGTGAGATGGCATTTGGAATAGGCTTGGACACTTGAATAGAGTCTGACACAGGAATTCTCAGGGCAAGGCACAGAAGTACTATAGGTGGACTAGGCTTCCAAGACCAAGTTGGGAAGGTAGGTTAGGGCCATACTGTGGAGGGACAACTTAGACATCTTGGGAAATGACGAAAGTTTCTGAATCAGGAAGCAATATGTGGGAAGAATTATAGGAATGTAAGAGATTAGAGGCAGCTCAAAGAATTAGAAAGGATCCATAAGGGTCCACATGGGAGGCAGTGGGTGGCTAAACTGGAGGTGAGTGAGGATGTCTGTGGGGGTCTGGTGATGATGCTCAAATTCCATCATCCAAGCATGATGTAAAGGGTAAAATGTACAGATACTGTACAGATAAGCAATTAGACCTACAATGCTTTTTGGTGGATTTCTTTGTTCTTCATTTTGTTTTTTGAAGGGCTCTCAAAGACAGTGGTAAGAAAACAGAGATATTAGAGATGGCTGAGGTTTTGAGCAAGGATGACTCAGAATGACTCTGCTGATAACAGAAATGGTGAGTCAGGAGGAAGAGTGGGTTTTGGAAGGAAAGATACTGAAAAGGACCTTGTGCGTATTTGAGGAGCCAGTGTGAAGTACTGGTGGACGGATCTAGGAGTCTTTTGGAAATTCACCATTAAGCTGGATAGTTGGAACTGCAGGAGAAATAACATTTGGAACTAAGGACATGGACCAGAGTGCTGAGGAAGAGGCAGTTTGATTTGATGCAGGGGCATGAGACTCTGGACAATAAGAATACCAGAATGTGGTTATATTTATATGTGATATTATATGTACTGTCATTCCAAATGCTTTCACTTGTTGCTACTTGTACAAAGTCAACATTATTCCAAAGCTTAAAATCATCTCATCAGTGATATTGTATAGTGTTAGGTGCCTCTATTAAAAGAAACAAAATCCAGATATTTCAGAAAATGTATGGAACAAATCCCCCCTCTTCTACATGGTTTAGTCAGAGCATCAGTTCAGTGTATACTGTAGGTTTTATGGGCTTTAATTACTTTTTGTGAATATAACTCACTGAATTAGCAGAACCACAAACCTTAAGCCTGCCATTTTCTGGTCAAACATTTGTTGGAGTTTCTGGGTAGAAATTCATGAGAATTGATTCATGTGACCTTGAGAGGGCTACTCTGTCTTCAGAAAAGTGTTCTCAGTTGGCCTGTTTTATTCAAAGGGAATACAGCTGAAAGGCCCCTGTATTTCTGGAAAATTCTGAATTCTCAATTTGATTCTTCTCCTAATGTTTTCACATTTCCCTGGTGGCTCAGACGGTAAAGAATCTGCCTCCAATGCAGGAGATCCAGGTTGGATTCCTGGGTCAGGAAGATCCCCTGGAGAAGGCACTGGCTACCCAACCCAGACTGGTGGCCTACAGTCTATAGGGTCGCAAAGAGTCAGATATGCTTGAGTAACAAACACTTTCACTTTCCCTCCTAATATTTTAGGAAAAGGTGCTTACTAAAGATTTGATTTCTAAGCTCTTAAGTACATGAAGTAGGGAGGAAGGCAAACAGACACACTGCATCTTTTGTGCAGTTCCCTGGCTCTTTTAGGTATGGGAGAGCAGTCCATACTCACCATCCATAGTTCTGCATCAGGATCGTTCACCTGGAATGCCAGAACAGCAGCATTAGCCCCACACTGTCCCAGTTCTATTCCAGTATTTAGTCTGCTCTTCATTCATGTCAGCCATTTGTTAAGTCTTATTTGTAAAGAAGTGCACAGAGGCTCTGCGAAGTGTGGGCCAAGCCCAGAATGGGTGTTTAAACGGCCCTCCAGTCTCAAGAAATGAGGAAAGCTATCACGAGGTGGCCCCAGATCGTAGTTGAAAGTATAATTAGCTGTGAGGGGGTTTGTTCTGCTTGCTCGCCGAGCTGTGCGCAGCCTCGCCCCCGGGCTGCCTTTTTAGAAAGGTCTCTGCAAAGAGACACGAGCCAAACCAGCTCCTTCCAGCTAGTGAGCAAACGGGGTCATGTGACCGCATCTGTGTCTTAGCCCAGACGGGGGGGTTCCCCAAGCATCAACCCTAACTCCCGCCCTCACCGTACCGGGCCGGCTTCTGCGACCCCGCCTATCGGTCGGTCTACACCGCACCGGGCCTGGCGTCAGAGCCCGGGGCTCCCCTCCCGCCGCCCCCTCCCGGCCCGGGGCGCTGACCTGCACAAAGGCCGCCAGCGCGAAGAAGGCGCCCATGAGCCAGTTGCAGGCGCGCCACAGGGCCCGCGTCCCCGCGCCCCGCCGCCGGCGCCATGGTCGGGCGGAATGGCGGGACAGGCCGGGCCCGGCGGGGGGCGCGGGTCCACCCGGCGGTGCGGTCCGCCTCCGGCCCCTCCTCCCGCCCTGCCCGCTCGCTCGCCCGAAGGTCCGGGGCCACTGGCCGGCGCGCGCCGGGGCGGGAGGGGCGCCGAGCAGGCCTTCCTATGGGCTCCGGTTCGCTCCTCCCCAAACGTGGGGAGGCGCGGGGGTCTGCCCATTTCACAGACGCGGAGAGTGAGTCCCGGGGCGCCCTGGTGGCCGTCCCAGCATTTCACAGCTGGTCCGTGGGGGCAGGAATTTGCACTTGAACCCAGAGAGGTGCAGCTCCAACACCAGTTTTCACTAAGGCTGTCTTCCTCACATTTAAAAAAAATTAGAGGAAATTAGAAGGGAAGGAAAGAGGAACGAAGGAACGAGGAAAAAAAGGTGTGTGTGTGTATGCGTGTGAGTGCGCGCCTTCTGGTTAGTGTTTATGCATTTCTTTTCAAAGCTCGGAAACTTTCAAAGCGCTGTAAGCATTATGGTAATTTCTTAGAGTGACGACAGTGATATTAGCATCTCATACAGCTCACAGCTTTTCTGAAGACAGCCTCGTTTATCTTCATGGGCTTTTATTATCAGAGGTATTTACATATTATACATATTTACAATTCTTTCCCACCACCAAAACCAACAAGATCTCCACACGTTTTGCTCATGAATTTCTTATGAACTAAAGACACTTGAAATATTCACTGTTCTCCCCTCGCTTGTTTTACGGGCCTTTTTCTGTTTTGTAATTTACCCTTCTGATTAGTTCTTCGTGGGGCTCATTTACACATCCATAGGCCTCATCATTTTTGCTGTTCTAAAAAGTCTCAATCCCTTCAAATCATGAGCGTGTACTCCTGTGCTCCTCTCCTTTTTGCTAAATCTCCTAAAACTCTTTTAGGGCTTTTTCTTTCTTTCTCTGTTTCATTCCTTTCAAAGAATGCTTATTTCAGAAACATTATCTGTTGGCTGCCTGGTCCCCTTACTTGGTGTAGGGACTGCAAAGGGGGCTTGCTGTGCGCACTCCAGGAAGGTTCGAAGATTGGGTCTTTAAAGAGAAAATTACGGTCAAATGAGGTCACATGGGTGAACCCTTATCCAGTATGACCAGTATCCAGGAAGAGATATATACACAGACGTATACCAAGGACATAGCGATAAGACAGCCGTCTGCAGACCAAGGAGAGAGGCCTCGGGAGAAAACAGGCCCGATGACACCCTAATCTTGCCCTCCCAGCCTCCAGAATTATAGTCAGATAGTAGGTGTTTGTTGCTTCACCTCCCCAGTCTGTGGTACTTTGTTGTGGTGGTCTTGCAAAGAAATACAGGAAGTGATCACAGTACCCACTCTGCCAGCCAGACAGAGGTATGGGAGGCAAGAAAGAGTGGTGGGCAAATGCCTTATAAACTGTTTTGTGCTGTACAACCACCCAGAGTTTTCTATTCTCAGTGTTGACTGGGACATTCGTGGCCATTGTGTGGACATCTGTTGTTTTTGCTGGTGCAGGGTTCATCCCCCTGCTTCTAGGGTCAGCATCCCAGTTATTGGGGAGGGACCCTGTCTCCCAACATCAGGGCACGTGTACTAGGAGGGCTGACATGAGACAGGCAGGTGACCCTTGTCTGCTGGCTGGCACAGCCCATTCTTCTGACCATAGCAACTGGGTCTGAGGTGGTGTGTGATTCAGATCACCCAGATGCAGTCCTACCAACTGTACTGGAGGGAGGATTGCCAGATAGTATACAGGATGTCTAGTTGCATTTGAATTTCAGATCAACAAGGAATAGTTTTTTATTGTAAGTGTGTCCCAAATATTTGCTAAATCCAGTAACCCTGGCTGGAACATTAAAGAGAAGTGTGTTAAGCTGGTACTGTGTAAGGTAGAGCTGCCGGGGGAAAGCTTTTCTGAGGTTGAGTCCAGGTGGGGGAAGCAGAGCTCAGAGATAAAGAAGGCAGGTACCTAGTAACATCACATGAGGCTCTGGGTCCAGCCCGACTGGGAACTTCTTGCCACCCTTCAGCTTCGTGAGTCAACACAGTCCCTTCTTCCATATAAGCCTGTGTGGGTGGGTTTTTTTTTTTTACCACTCAGGACACAGAATGATGACTTTAAAATCACAATTCGACAGTTACGCCAATGCTTGAAATGCTCTAAATCCCCCTGCTGTATGTTTGTCCAGCTTTTGCAAACACAGGGAAGAGAAGGCTTAGCCTGAGAAGTCATGAAAAATAAGTTTAAGTGACTCCAGTTTCCCAGAGAGCTCTGCTTGAGAAGTCACTCCATTTTTTTCCCTTCTCATCTGCAGTGTTACCTGCGGCAGGGAGGATGAGGTTTGGAAGGAAGCAGCGGCCTGTCAGTGCTGGCTTCCCCCTGCAGAAAGGCTGGCAGGAGGGGCTTTCCGGCTGCTGGACTGCCCCAGTCTGCCAGGTCAGTGACAGCGTCTGAGAGCAGGCGGGGCACTGGGGTGTATGTGGGTCATCCTTGTTCCTGGACTGTCCCACAAACTGCTGGAGGAAAGGACTATAACTTACCTATTTTTATTCCCCTCCCACAGTACCTGGCATACCTGGATACCACTGGTATCCGACAGTGAGTGGGGACGCCTTGAGATGTAAGGATATTGCTAAAGGCTGGGTTTGATGGTGGTGGTTTGGGGTGGGTGGGGAGAGGGGCACATACTAGTTAACAGGTATTGGGCCTGCTGGCTCAGGCAGTCACCTGAGCACTTTATTTAGGTTAACTCATTTCATGTCCACAACAGATCAATTACATAGACACTGTTATTACCCCCATTGAATGGATGAAGAAACTGAGGCATAGACTAGCCTTTGAATACGCTGGTTGAGAAAGACCCCAGCTCTCTGAGCTTTGAGTCAGAACTGGACATCTCCAAGCCAGTGGGGAGGCTTCCTCTGGGTTTGTGGAAGCCGTGGGCGGGGTGGGCCCAAGGCGCTCCCACCCACGAGAGAGAAGTAGCTGCTCCTGCCACATAGCCTGGGGAGGAGACCTTGAGACACAGGCAGGAGGGGCCGTCCCTCAGGGCCTGCTGGGAGCCATCTTCCTTATTTCTTAGATATTTTCAAGATTGGAGAGATTTTCCACCCAGACCTTGACTTGCAGAGCCTGATGAAATGAGGCTATATGTGGAGGGAGGTAGGTAGGTCTTTGCAGCCCCTTCTCTCCAGTCCTGATTCTGATTTCACACAGGCAGAGAACTGTGGGTGTCCACAAGGTGGCGAGCTTCTGCCGCCAACAGCCCTGCTGGGAGGAGGGAAGGGAGGGCAGAGAGGGCCAGCGGTGCTCCCCTGGGCTACCTGTACTACGTGGCTGTGATGTAGCCTTTCCAGGTGGATGTGAGGTTGGTATCAGCCTGAGGTGAAGAAGGACAAACAGAACTTTGTACCAGGAAGTGCTGGTCCCCACTGGGGTGTTGCTGACACAGAGCTGCACTTTGCCCTGTGTCCTGGCAGAGCTTCAAACTGCCCTCCCAAGATTCCAGCAAAACCAAATCTGCTTAAGAGGAGCCATCGCTTCTAATATCAGAGCATTCCAAAACCAAGTAATAAGGAGAATAGCTATCATTTATTGAGTATTTTCTGTGAGCCTGGCTGCTGTCCTTTCGGCTCCTTGACATCTTAGAGTCACAAATTCTACGTTTCTAAACCTAAATTCTTCCTCCCATCCCACAGGACCAGCCCCCCAGTTCCCCCCACGCCGCCCCCCACTCCAGGACCGAACCTTCTGTTTAGTCACTCTTTGCGTTGGTTGCCTGGGGCTGCCTTAGCAAAGGATCGGTCACCAAACCCGTGGCTGCAAAGAGACATACGTGCTCTTTCAGAGTTCTGGAGACCAAGAGCTCAAATTCAAGGTGTCAGCGGGGAGCGTGTCCTTTCTGTCTCTTCCAGCTTTGGGGACCTGGTGGCCACACCAGGCCAGTCTCCGCCTTTCGAGTGTCTGGGTCTTCTCCCCTCTGTCTCTTATAAGTAAAGTTGTCCTTTAATGGGGGTCCACCCGGGTAACGCGGGATCATGTCATCTCAGTTGTATCTGCAGGACCCTCTTTCTAAGTAAGGTCACATTCACAGATTCCAGAGGTTGAGACATGGACATGCCTTTTCAGGGGGCCATCATTCAGCTCACCGCACTTTAGGAACCTAGGAGTTGCCCTTGACACCGAACTTAGGAATTGACACCTCCCTTCCCTTCCCTCCTCGTGATGTCCTCCACTGATTCTGGTAGCTTCTTCTGCCTGGTGTCCCTTCACCGTCACTGCCAATACCTAGTGCACGCTGTCAGCACTGCCGCCCTAATCTTCTGACTGGAATCCACACGCCCACCCTGCTGTGGACTGAACTGTGCTCCCTTGCCCTCATTCGCGTATTGAAGCTCTAACCCCCACCGTGACTGCATTGGGCAAAGGGCCTTTAAGGAGATGCTGCTGCCGCTGCTGCTGCTATTTAATCACTCAGTCGTGTCTGACTCTCTGCGACCCCGTGGACTGTAGCCTGCCAGGCTCCTCTGTCTGTGGGATTCTCTAGGCAAGAATACTGGTGTGGGTTGCCAGACCTCTAGGTCTGACCCAGGATTGAACCTGCTTCTCCTGCATTGACAGGTGGATTCTTTACCACTGAGCCACCTGAGAAGCCCTAATTAAAGTTAAAAGAGGTTGTAAGGGTGGGGCCCAAGTCTGAGGGGACTGGGGTCCCTTTAAGAAGAGGAAGAGACACAAGTGATCTCTCTGTCCGTACATGCACGGTGAAAAGGCTGTGAGGACCCAGTCTAAGGCTGGCCGTCTGTGAGCTGGGAGGAGAGACCTGGTGGCACCTCCATCTTGGGCTCCCATCTCCAGGGCCCTGAGAAGATGCGTTTCTGCCACTCCAGCCCCAGCCTGTGGTGTTTTGTCACGGCAGCCCGAGCAGCCCCAGTGACTCTGAGCTTCTGCCCGCCCCCGGGCTCCATGAAAGATATGCATCTCAAACCTCTGCTTGCTGGCCTCTTGCCCCCTTGCCCTCCCCAAATCAGTGCAGGCGCAGCTTTGAGCAGGAAGAATGAAACAGGACAGTCTTGTGTGATGCCACCCTGGCTGCCCAAGGCTCTGCGGGTAAAGTCCTACATTTTGAACACTGTCCATAGAGCCCGGCCTGTCAGCCTCCACGTATGCCCCATCCCCCTCCTTCCCCACCACTTGCCCCACGCAGGAGCGTCTGTACACAGTATTCGTGGGCTTCTCCAACGGATGGCTCCCAGCTGGAAGGCTCCCCGGGCCTGCCTCGCTCTGGCTCATACGACACTCTCAGTGCCCTGAGCGCCTCTGTCAGGTGCCCTCAGCAGCTGTCACAGCTCCCCTTGCAGCACCGAGAACAATGGCAATTAAACAATTAATTGTGCAGTTAGTTGTTTGGTGTTCATGTTGCCCGCTGGACTGAAAGTACATGAAGTCTGGGCCCGCTTTTGTTTCCCATTGTTTTCCCAGCACTTAGGGAAGTCAGGATAGCTGACACTTGTTAACTGCAGTTCATGAGTGAGCCCGGGACCGAATACATGGCTCTGATCCTAGTATGCATTTCACATCCTTTAGATTCTTCTGCTTCCAGTGTTCAGATGTGAGAAGCAGGGCACAGTGCATGTCTGTAACTGGCCCGAGGGCTCCTGGAGCTTTCTGATTTCGCAGACAATTCACAGCCACAACTCAGCTCTGGTTTGTTTCAGACGATGAGCAGATGCTTAACAGAAAGGCAGAAGCATCCTAACCAGAAATTCATCAAAGGGTAATTTCCTTTATTAAGATAATCATTGCGATCAGCAGCAGGATGGATGAACCACTTGCAATACAGTCATTAGTGGAACAGGAGTAGCAGGAAAGGGAAATGGACTACCCATAACCCGCTATTGCATCCACCAACTGCAGTAACATTATGCTGAGCTAAACAAGGCAGACACAGAGTACACACTCTAGGATTCTATTTATGCAAAACCCTGGGAAAGGCAAAGTCATCTACAGTGAAAAACATCAGATCAGCAGTTGCCTCTGGGGTGGAGGTGGAACCCACTGGGCAAGGGGGTGAGGGAACTTTCCAGGGTGATAAGGAAACCTATGCATCTTGACAGAGGTTTCAGTTACCCAGGTGTGAATGTGTTTGTCCAAAGTCAGCATATGTATGCATGATAGGTGTTAATTTCTCTGTTTTTGCAAAATGTATCTCAAAAAAAACTTCTCAAAAAAAACTACTACAATATTGTAAAGTAATTAGCCCCCAACTAAAATAAAAAAAAAAATAAAAAAAAAATAAAAAAAAAATTAAAAAAAAAAAAATTAAAAAAAAAAAAAAAAAACTTCTTAAGCAAATATTGAACTCTAGTTAATGATATACCCACCAAAGTGTTCAGAGGTAAAGTGTACTAACATCTGCCTCTTAATTCAAATGCCTCAAAAAATAAAATCAATTGGTAACAGACAGCAGGATAAATAGATGGGTAGATGGGATAAGGCAAGTAGAAAAAAAATGTTACATGTAGACGCTAGGTGGCGGTATATGGGTGGTCACTGCACAATACTTTCAACTTTGCTGTTTGAAAATTTTCATAATGAGCTGTTTAAAAAAATAACATAATCTGAAAAAAAATGTATTTCAAAGGTATCTAATGTTCGCTGTAATCCATAATACAGTCCAAGGATGCAGGAAAAGAAAATCACTCATTGTCGTTTCGCATTAGTTTCAAGGGGGTGATAGGCGCAGAGAAGGGAGACAGCGGCCACCCGGTCCCCTAGTCATCAAGTGGTCAGAGTCAGCCCTCAAAACTAGCTCACCAAAAATTGTCCAGTTACAAACGATAACGTTTTTAAGATGTCATCTTGAAGCTAGGCCGAGAGAAAACCTAGTAAGTTTTAGGAGTCAAAACAATGAAAGCGAAATGCCAGGCTCATGTTTTGAACCATGTTAAGCTGCTTTCTAAAAGGACTGCCTGCTGACACCAACCCCTTGGCAGTAAAGTCAGGTCTGTCTTCTCGGGGGCCACAGGAGTGAGGAGCCTGGATGGCTGGGATGTGATGACCTTGATAGGGGCACAGGTACATCCACACTGCAACCCTGTCCCTGCCTCTCACTGCTGATGTGGCCCTGGGGGCACCACTGAGCCTCTCCAGCCTGTCTGCTCAGTTCCAAGGTCAATCCCTGGTTTTCCGTTGCTCCATTTACCAGCAGCTTTGGACACGGCTGATCCGGTCCTCCATGGAATACTTGCTGCCCTCAGGCAGGGGTCACCTGTCTCTCCTGGGTCCCTCCCAGCCTCCCTGCCACTCTTTCTCAGCCTCCTTTGTCCCATCCTCACCTTCTCAATCACAGGGTGGACTCCCCTGGGGTTAATTCCTCAGCCTTTCAGTCTCCCTGTGCCCAGCTCCAACCATGATAACCCATCTGAAGTCAAATCCTGATTCCGCCCCCACCCCCTCACGGGCTCCGCCCTTGAGTCTTCAGTGTGTCCATGGCACCACCAGTTCTCCCAGGTATTCAAGCTAAAGTCCTTGCGGTCATCCTCCACTTATGCTTCTCGTCTGTACTTAATTCAGTGACAAAACCTGTTACTTCTGCTTCTAAAATCCATCCACAGCAGCCCCTCCTCCTCGCCCTAAAATCTCTCACCTCGATGATTGCATTTACTGCCTCACTGTGCCTCCACTTCCACTCTTGTCCCAGACTCTCCTTTCCCCTCAGAAGCCAGAACTGTTCTTAAAAAAAAAAACAAAAATCAAAAAACAAGATTCTTCCCATCTCACAACTCTCCAATGGCACTGGAATATGGAATAAAGTCCCAAATCTGGATCCTTCCCACATGGCCCATGACCTCCCTGGTCCCGCGTCCTACTGTCTCCCCTTTGCTTGTTCTGCACCATCCCTGCTGACTTCCCAGCTCTTCCTCCAGCAAACCAAGCAGGCTGTCACCTTTCCGGACCCGATTTCCTCCACTGAGACCATCCTTCCCTCTCCTGTGGCTTGATCTCTCACTTCCTTTAGGGTTCTCTCAAATGGCACCCCATCTTAAAGACTGTACTACTCTGTCAGAAATGGCATTCCTCTTCACGTTCTATCCCTTTACTCTGCTTTGTGTTTCTTCTGAGCACTTCTCATTGCTTGATATTCTGTATTTATATACTCATCTTAAATGACCTGTCTCTTCCCACTGAGAACCCAGGCTTCATGTATTTTATCCCTCACTGTCGCCCCAACACCCAAAACAGCCTGGCACTCAGTAGTTGGCCAATGAAGACCTATAGGATGAATGAACAGCTGAAGAGTTGCCCAGCTCAGCGCTGGCCTGGAAAATGCACCCACAGAATGATTTTTCATTACCATAATGATGGTCCTTTATGGAGAAAAAGGACAAAATTTGTGGGGGAGGTCTCAATTGTGGTCCCAAAATTGGGAGCTGAGTGGAAAAAATCCTTAGTCCCTTGGTCAGGTTCATTATGGGTATGGATCAGACGTTGCTTTGGTGAACTGGAAGCTAGAATGTCACGTGACCCAGAAATGACTGCCCCCACTTCCTGCTCAGTAGTCTGCCCTCCTGCCTAAAACCCTTTCTTCATTTGATTGCCTGATTCTACCTGGGAAGCATTTCTTTGAAATGACCCTAACTTACCACCCCTCAGAGTCCAGAGCTTTCCAGTGGCTGCAAGGCAGTGCTGTTGGACATATCAGCAGAGCCGGTTAAAAGACTGACCAGAAGTCTGCCAGGAGTGCTCTGAAATTAGTTCAGCTTGGACACTGCCCTTCTTACCTCTGCAAACACACAGGTACGGCCCATTGTACCACCTGCAGGAAGTGGGCTCTTTTGATCTCTTTGAGGAGACCCATGTTATGGCTCTTAAAAATCAAATTACATTCTAAGTGTGTTTTAAGGCCTCATAGTCTATGGAAATAAACAGGATTCACTTATCAGAAAGGAGATTTGAAGTTCCAGAATCATACTACAAATATTGAGCGCCTACTTGGTTGATAATATAGTAACTGTGTTTGATCAAGTTCAAATACCTGATAGCAGCAAAACAGAGAGAAGGAGATGGAGAAAAACACACCTTCGTGCAGACAGAGAAAGGGAGGGAGGAGGGATAGAGGCGAGAGAGAAGGAGAAAGAAACCTTTCACACTTGATGAGCACAATCCCAAGGGCTCGTGACTGATGTGGGTGTCACTGTATTTTGCTTCTGCACCTTGTTGGTGAGCTGGGAACTCGGGGCAGAGTGAGCCATGCTCCTTCCTTCCTTGTATTTTCCTTTCTTAGATTCTAAACTATCTGGGCAGAAGATAATTTGCCCACCTTCCTCAATACTTGACTCATTCTCCCACCTGCCTGTGTGACCATTCATGTCTAGTGGGCACTTGTGTCTTCCTCTGTGAATCCATCTACCCTCTATCCTCATGCTTGGGACTTGGCTGGGGTTGAGCCCACCCCCAGCTCTAGCAGCCCCTTGGCCACAGGAATGGGTTCAGAGAAAGGCCTGTGACCCAATTTAGGCTAAAGAGAGAGTGACCCCTCCTTTCCACCCCACCACCACCCTTAGAACATATGCTGCCATTATTGAAAGTGACCTGCTCTTTTCTCCTGGACCTTGTGGTGTGAGGACATGATCTGGGGGATCTGGGCCACCAGGAGGAACCTAACGATGACACGAACACCACACAAGATGAGAGAGACAGAGACAAGACAGAGATGTTGAGCAGAGATTGATTAGATCCTGGATGCCATGGTTTGAATTACTGATCAAGTCTCATTTGAGCTAGAACTATTTCTGAACATCCCAGATTTTTTAAGCCAATACACTCCCTTTTTTTTTTTTTTTTTTTTTTTTTTGCTTTAGCTAGCTTTAATTGAGTACTTAACTGGGTGACTTGTAGCCCCGAAGAATCCTGACTGACATGTCATCTCTAGTTAACATTTAAGGGGTGACTGCCATGGTCTAAGGTCTGTGCCCAGCAGGCACAGTGAACCTAGTGAAGTTGGGAGCCGCCCACACTGTGGGGAAAACTCACTGGGAAAGACAGACAATGGCATAAGTGATGACAATGAAGTAAGTTCATCCTACTGTTAAAAAGGCAGGGTGGAGAGTACAATGGGCCCATTTTTTTTAAGGTATTTACAGATTTTTATGTGTGCCTGTATGTAGAATAAAATCTGGTAGCATGCTCTGATCTCTGAGCACCATGCAGTGTGATCTGTTTTCTTCTCTTATAGTTTGCTTTATTTTTGCAATGAACCTCCATTGTTCTAATAATCAAAAGGGGGAAATGTTAAAATCAAAATAAGCATGGTAAGTGTTATGCTGGGAGAAGGACAGGATGCTTTAAGAGTGCTCAGCAGCTGCGCAGCTGTTCAGGGAACTGAGAAGGAGGTTCAGGGAGACCGTCCTGCCTCAGCCTGTAGGGGCTCACCCTTGGCCTGGTTCCCACTGGCCCCTTCCCCAGGCTCACTGGAGCAGGTCCCTTGTCCGGCCATGAGGTGCATTTCCGCAGCTCATCCTTCTACATTGCCAGTGGAGGGGGGGAGGGGTTACTGGAAACACAAGGCCCTTTCCTCTCAGAGCTCCAGAAGCTGAACATTAAGAAACCATTGCAAATAGAGTAATTGCTCAGAATGAGCATTAGTATCCTATTAAAAAGAGGCAGCGGCTGTGACTGTAACCTCTAGTTCAGCAGCGTTTCCTGAGAAGCATGTTAATGTGATTTGAGCTAATTCCCTCCCTAAAGCCTGGGGGTCCAGTCCAGAGCGGTCCTGGCTCCTGCCCTCAGTCTCTGCAGGAGCATAAGAATCCTTCACCCCTCTGTGTGGCAGGGGTATTTGGGGGCTCAGGTGGAGGCAGGCATCAATCAATCAGCAGACTGGCTGTTGACTTTCCCCTCTTGTGCTTGACTTCAGGTTGGGGGCTGAGGGGGGAGAAGAGGAGGGGATGGGAACAAGGTAGGGGAGGGAATGATGTTTATTAAATCTCACTAAGTGCCTTTGAGTCATTAGGCATTTGTCTAAGGTGAGTTCAGCTGTGCTAAGAAATGAACGAGTTGGAGAAGAGCACAGTACAGTAGCAAATGTACTCCTGGTTCAGTTTTCCATCCTGATCCTGGTGTTGGGGGATGCACTGTGGATGAGAAAGCTCTGGTTCTGCTGTCAGGAGCTTATATTCTAATGAGAGGGACCAATTGCACATCAACTGCTTCAGCCACAACAGTGTTTTTATGATGCATGAGCACAAGGTGCTTTGAGAGGGTGAAAGAGGATGAGGTGGGAGATGACCTGGCCAGGGCAGGGGGATCAGAAAAGCTTGCTGGGCAGGAGAGATCTGAAGAATGAACAGGAGCTCACAGAGACCCCAGTCATCACAGTCTAAATATCTCCAGACTCAGCCAAATGTCCCTGCAGGGGGCAGAGAGACAAAATTATTCTGGGTTGGGGGTCCACTGATTTCCGTGATTCTGAAAGGAGAGAGGGAAAAGCAAAGTATTTCTCTGCCTCCCTTGGGGATTTCACACCAAAGAACAGACACCACCCAACACCTCCCAGCATCCCCAAGATATGGCCTCATCCTCACCCCTCCACCCTTATCTTTCCTTGCTAGACAGGACACAGTGGTGGCTGCCTGCTCTCCTCACAGGGGAGGGCCCAGCAACCACTGTGTCTTTCCAGGAGGACCTGATCCATAACTTGACAGGCCCTGGAGGAAGCCCTAAGCACAGGTCATGGTCCAGATGAGGACATTCTGCTCCCATCACAAGTGTCTGGATCTGGGAGCAGGCAGGGCCTTCTCACCCCAACAACCTGAAGGTCCTCCATCACCTGGAAGCTCAGTGAGATGGTTGCCTAGCAACGGCACAGGCCTGGCAGCCCAGGGGAGCACAGGGTGTGGACACAGAGCACAGGACACAAAGGGTCTTGCGTGCTCATTGTGGGGTTGTGTGGCATTGGGTAAGTATCTGCTCTGGGAGCTCCTGGCCACCTGTGGGATCTGCTTGCTGGGGAACAGCAGACTGGCCTCTGCCCTCCTCAGCAAGACCATTAATCAGAGCTCTGAACCACAAAGGCTCTGAGAAAGGACTTGGGGAGGAGATGTCCTGGGCCTTCTTAGGAAGAGCTGCATGGAGGCTAAATTCATTCACTCACTCAATACATGTATTTTTTTTTTTTTTGCCTCTACTATGTATATCAATCGAGCCACTAATCTGTGTACATCTCTGGAAGTATCAAGTTGGTTGAGACATGGGTCTAATATGCTGTGCAACAGTGTGGAGTTTAAAATATGGACCTTGATCTCCAGGAGTTTTTTAATCTGCTTAGAAAAACCATACACTCCCAGGAAAGCTATAGAACAATATAAATATCCTATAAAATATAACCAGGCAGGAGGAATTGCCAGGCAGTCAGTGATGGAGGGGTGGGGTATGGGGACCTTTATTATGAGCTCCTGAGTGATGGAGGGGGTGGGGCATGGGGACCCTTACTGTTGTGAGCTTCTGAGTGGGAGACTCTGAGCACAGGTCAGTCCATTGAAGAGCTCAGATGCTGAAAGTGGGGCTCAGGAAAGCGAAGAAGGTGTCCAAGTGTATCTCTACTGCTAAAGGCAAAGAGGGCTTTGATAGGTTGAGAATTGGTCCCCTTTTACTATCACAGCCCAGTTGGCTGCCTTGAAGTGCTCTTAGACTCATGTCTGAGTTGCTGGTATCAGCACCTCCTTGAAATCCCTCCTTGGCTTTTGTAGACAATGTGCTCTCCTGAGTGTCACGTCTGAAGCCGGACTTGGGACTTGCTGGACCACAACTGTTCAGGCCAGTTGCTGCTCTGTATCTCCCCACCTCTGGGACCGGCTGGTCTACAACTGGGTGGGGCTGGGTGGGGCTCAGTGAGGATGTGTGAGTCACCATGGACAAAGAGATTAATCCAGGAGCTATCTGTTTTGGACACTGCCTGGTAAGCTTTCTGGTTCTGTTTCAGCAACTGCCTGTCTCCCTCATCTCCAACTCCTGTTTCTAGGAGTTAGCGCTTGTCTCCCTTGAGGCTGGCCCTGGAGGCAGTGGCTGCTCACTCTTACCACTCATTTCATCTCCCGTGAGCTCAAAGCCAACAATTAAGGAGGCCATTGCTGCTCAGCCAATTTCCTAACACCCAAAGGGCAAATGGCATTTGCTGGTTTGCTCTTCTAACACACCCAGCGCTTTCTCCCTTCTGATTCAGGTAGACTGCCCCAGGGGGAAGGTGGGCATGTGTAATCAGGCTGTTGGGGGGAGGGGGCCCTGGTGGGTACCTTTTTGAAAGAGCCCACATCCCCTACCCTCTTGGGTGGGGCAGCCCCAGGCATCAGGCGAGCCACCAAAGGGCTGGAAAAGGGCATTTTCAAAGAGGTGTCCGCAGTGGTGAAGCTTGTCTTCCCTCACCATCAAGCAAACACATTTTAATTAAATCACAAAAATAAAAATCTCTGGTTCACTCTTGAAATCCATCAGAAAATATGCTGGAAGAGCTTTATGGAGGGAGAATATCCCAGGGGGGTAGTATTTTGTAGTTGAGAACATCAGCAGGAGTGGGTGGGGGAGAAGCACAGGAGTGGTTATCTTTGCAGCCCCAGCCAAGCCTCTCTCCAAAAAATGGCCTAGAAAAGAATTCTCATCTCCCAGGGTTATGTTTATTTGAAACTTGGAATAACTGTTTGTCTCAGTTGGCTGATCCTCCTCTCAAGGAGAAATTATAGGAATTAAGATGGGGAGGGGGCGGGGAAGCCCTGAATGGAGGGGGGTGCTGGAGATCTTACTATTGCTGAGTTAAATAGGTGGCTGTCAGCTCTTTCACTGCAGAGCCCTGTGGAGAGAGCCAGGCTCCGAGTCCCCTCCTGATTTCCAGTCACTTCTGTGCTCTGAGGGCATGGGCTCCTTCCTGAGGATGTGGAGTCTCAACTTTGCCACGTCCCTGCTGTGTGACCTTGAGTAAGTTACTGAACCTTTCTGAGCCTCATCCACTAAACAGAGCTGATAATCAGCTGTACCTTTCAGAGTTGCTCTGAGAAGGCAACAAGACCGTCCACGATGTCCCCCTTCCCCTTCGTCCTCTTCTTCCATTAGGGGCTCCACTCTTCCTCCAGCAGCTTCTGGGAATGGGTGAACTCTGTTCCCCTCCCTCATCTGTCCATGCCCTTTGGTTATGCCTTGCTCCATCCTTGGCTCGAAGTGTTGATTTCTCTACGTTCCTGTCTCTCACACCTCCTTCCAGGACTGGCACCCTCAATGCTGCCACCCCCCACCTCCATGGGCTCCCATCTCGATCCTTGTCTCTGTGGGTCATGTGATCTCTGTCTCATTGCATTGAGACCTCTCCCGGCACAGAGCCTAGCATGTCCCTGCTCCCAGCTCTGCCCACCCTGCCCTTCCTCACCTCCCTTTCCTCCAGCCCCTCTTGATCTCTTTCCCCCAGCGGTTCTCAGATTTTCATGTGTGTCAAAATCACCTGGAAAGCTTGTCTACTGTTGTTTCCCCTCCGAGCTCTATTGGGGTATAACTGACAATTAAAAATTGTGTACATTTAAAGGTGTACGATTTGCTGATTTGGTATATGTATACATTGTGAAATTACCCTCAGTCAACATAGTCAAGCTAGTAAATTTACCCATCACCTCACATAGTCACATCCTTTTCTTTGTTCTTTTGGTAGTGAAAATAAACTTAAGATCTACCCTCTTATTGGGCTTCCCAGGTAGCTTCATTGGATAAAGAATCTGCCTGCAATGCAGGAGACAATGGAGACACAAGTTCGATCCCTGGGTCGGGAAGATCCCATGGAGAAATAAATGGCAACTCACTCCAGTATCCTTGCAAATCTCAGGGACACAGGAGCCTGGCAGGTAAAGTCCGTGTGGTCCCAAAGAGTCGGACATGACTGAAGCGAGTGAGCACGCATGCACCCTTTTATCAAGTTTCCAGCCTACAGTGCAGTTTGGTTAACTATAGTCAGAATGTTATATATTAGCTTTCCAGAATTGCTAAGGGGTTGATATCCACAACAGACAAGGAACTCATACAATTCAACAGCAAAAACAGCAAACAACACGATTTAAAAATGGACTAAGGACCTGAATAGACATTTCTCCAAGGACGACACAGATGGCCAGCAGGTACATGAAAAGGTGCTCAGCTTCACTGATCATCAGTTCAGTTCAGTCGCTCAGTTATGTCCGACTCTTTGTAACCCCATGGACTGCATGCAGCACTCCAGGCTTCCCTGTCCATCACCAACTCCCAGAGCTGGCTCAAACTCATGTCCATCAAGTCGGTGATGCCATCCAACCATCTCATCCTCTGTCGTCCCCTTCTCCTTCTGCCTTCAATATTTTCCAGCATCAGGGTCTTTTCCAATGAGTCAGTTCTTTGCATGTAGCCAAAGTATTGGAGTTTCAGCTTCAGCATCAGTCCTTCCAATATTCAGGACTATTTCCTTTAGGATTGACTGTTTGGATCTCCTTGCAGTCCAAAGGACTCTCAAGAGTCTTCTCCAACACCACAGTTCAAAAGCATCAATTCTTCGGCGCTCAGCTTTCTTCACCATCCAACTCTCACATCCATACATGACTACTGGAAAAACCATAGCTTTGACTAGATGGACCTTTGTTGGCAAAGTAATATCTCTGCTTTTTAATACGCTCTCTAGATTGGTCATAACTTTTCTTCCAAGGAGCAAGACTCTTTTAATTTCATGGCTTCAGTCACTATGTGCAGTGATTTTGGAGCCCCCAAAAATAAAGTCTCTCACTGTTTCCATTGTTTCCCCATCAATTTCCCATGAAGTGATGGGACCAGATGCCATGATCTTAGTTTTCTGAATGTTGAGCTTTAAGCCAGCTTTTCCACTCTCCTCTTTCACGTTCATCAAGAGACTTTTTAGTTCTTCTTTGTTTTCTGCCATAAGGGTAGTGTCATTTGCATATCTGAGGTTACTGATATTTCTCCTGGCAATCTTGATTCTAGCTTGTGCGCCATCCAGCCTTGCATTTCCCATGATGTACTCTGCATATAATTTAAATAAGCAGGGTGACAATATACAGCCTTGATGTACTCCTTTCCAGTTTGGAACCAGTCTGTTGTTCCATGTCCAGTTCTAACTGTTGCTTCTTGACCTGCATACAGATTTCTCAGGAGGCAGGTCAGGTGGTCTGGTATTCCCATCTCTTTCAGAATTTTCCAGTTTGTTGTGATCCACACAGTCAAAGGCTTGGGCATAGTCAGTAAAGCAGAAGTAGATGTTTTTCTGGAACTCTTTTGCTTTTTCGATGATCCAACGGATGTTGGCAATTTGATCTCTGGTTCCTCTACCTTTTCTAAAACCAGCTTGAACATCTGGAATTTCACTGTTCATGTACTGTTGAAGCCTGGGTTAGAGAATTTTGAACATGACTTTGCTAGCGTGTGAGATGAATGCAATTTTGTGGTAGTTTGAACATTCTTTGGCATTGCCTTTCTTTAGGATTGGAATAAAAACTGACCTTTTTCAGTCCTGTGGCCACTGCTGAGTTTTCCAAATTTGCTGGCATATTGAGTGCAGCACTTTCACAGCATCACCTTTTAAGTTTTGAAATAACTCAACTGGAATTCCATCACTTCCACTAGCTTTGTTTGTAGTGATGCTTCCTAAGGCCCACCTGACTTCACATTTCAGGATGTCTGGCTTTAGGTGAATGATCACACCATCATGGTTATCTGGGTCGTTAAGGTCTTTTTTGTATAGTTCTTCTGTGTATTGTTGCCACCTCTTAATATCTTCTGCTTCTGTTAGGTTCATACCATTTGTGTCCTTTCTGTGCCCATCTTTGCATGAAATGTTCCCTTGGTATCTCTAATTTTCTTGAAGAGGTCTCTAGGCTTTCCCATTCTATTGTTTTCCTCTATTTCTTTCACTGATCATCAGAGAAATGCAAATCAAAACCTCACACCTGTCAGTATGGCTGTTATCAGAAAGAGGAAAGGTAACAAGCCTTGGTGAAGTTGTGGAGAAGATGGATTGTTATTGTTTTGCTGCTAGGTCATGGCCAACTCTTTTGAGACCCTATGGGATTTCCAGGCTCCCCTGTTCATGGGATTTTCCAGGCAAGAATACTGGAGCCATTTCCTTTTCCAGAGACTGTCCGGTTTGCAATGTTTAAATATTTACTATCTGGTCCATGGATGGAAGAGTCTGGCAGGCTACGGTCCATAGGGTCACAAAGAGTCAGACACGACTGAAGCAACTTAGCACACCTTTACAGAAAAGCTTTGCCAACCCCTCTTCAGAGCCTGAAGGGGTCTGGTGGACAGTGACGAAGGACTGTTCTGTGCCTGACCCAGACCTGTGCCCTCCACACCATCACTGCATATTAAAGAGGAAGGGTGGGAGCAAAGAGGGGTTCCTGGGTGAGGACTGCCTGCCATCCAGCACCCTCAGGATGTTGCTGCACAAGGAGCACGAGATCTGAGTTCCCACACCCAGTGGGGCATCCAGGTTGGGTGGGCTGGGGATTTTCCACTGCTGCCTCTTTCATGACCCAGCTGTGTTCAGCTCTTTTTGACCAGCCATGGCCTCTGCTTATCTACCTGGGTAAACAAGAGCCCTGCACACAGCCCCTAAAGAAGGAGCCGAGACAGCCCATTCTGGGGTTGACAAGTCACACAGTGCCATGTGTACACAGCATTCAGTTCTGATACTTCAGTAGAAAGGGAGGCATTGTAGATACTTGGCAGGAGGAAGGACCCCTCATTCATTCATTCACCCACTCATTCATTCATGCATTCTTTACTTGTGGAGTGCCTGCTGAGTGCTTGGCCCCACATAAAGGACACAGTAAAGGTACTGTCCTCCCCTCTTGTGTCTGACAAGTTTTGGGGTGACTGTCAAGGAAGGAGTGATCACCCTGAGGAAGCATAGGGGTGATTTGAACCTGGAAGAGGCACTTAACCTGTCCTGGGGTGGGTCAGATAAAAGACACTAAGCCCTGTTCATAAACCATGAATCTACTCTGTTCCCCTCCTTTTAACAGAAGTGCTTTAAACCCTTAGATCCATCCCTAAATGCTCTGGCATCAAATCTATGCTCTGATCTTCATATCTCCATGAGCCAAGCCCTTTGCTCCTGAAACTGATCAGGAACCTGTGGGGCCTTCCTCAAGACAGACCACCCTCTGTGTCCCCTGCCTCTTGTAGAAAAGTTTTAGCCTCTTAGGCCTTCCCCAAGTTCCAAAGAGCAAATTTAACCAGAGAAGTGAGAAAATGCAGAAACAAAGGGAAACAGTCAAACAAAAGCAAACTATATAGTTTAGCTGAAACACAAAACCAAGGACCTTAATATTCTTGAATTATTTTGTAGCTACTAAAACCCACACCAGGTAGAAGAAGTTAACTGCATGCTGACCACCAGCACATAGACCCCAGGATGGTTGGAACCAGGTTGGTCATGTTGACTCCTGAAATACAACGTGGTGACCTCACTACCAATCAGTTAGGAGAATGTCCACGAAGTGATCAAGCACCCTCAACCCTCTCCTTTACCTTGCCTTGAGAAACCCTTTCATGAAAACCCTCAGGGTAGTTCCATCTTTGAGCACAAACTACCTGTACTCCCTGCTGGGCACCTTGCAATAAATGCTGCATTTTCCTTCATTGCAACCCAGTATCTGTACATTGGTTTTGCTCTGTTTCCAGCAAGTGGACCCCAGTTTGGTTTGGTAACATCCCCACAGCCTTCCCCCTGCTTCTGTTGCACAAACCACGAGGCTGCTTGCAGTGACTGAGTCGGGTGGGTGCAGGGTTGCAGATTCTGTGATGTCACCTATGCCAGGCCCCCTGCTGGCTGATCCTCGCTCCCTTTCTCGTTGGTCCATCTCGGTCTAGATCAGCTTTCCTGAGGCCATCACAAACGCTTCCTCACCTGTAAAGTGTGTCGGTAGTATGGGTTGGGAGTAGTTTTGGTTGATTGTTTTATGTAGGGGCAGTTTCAGGACCACGCAGCCTTCATCTCTGGACTCTTGACAGGCTGACCTGCACCGTGCCTCCCCTGAGGTTCTCAGCAAGTCTCAGAAGTGAAGGAATGAGTGGGCTCCTAACACGCTGGATGTGAAGGACCTGAGGAAGTGGGTGTTGTCCAGTTCTTGTTCTTTATAGCTGACTGGCACCTTGCAGTTTGCAGTGCACTTTGAAACCTTACCTCTTTAATCCCCCAGATGTTGTGAGGTCAGCAGAGTGGGTGTTATTTCTCAGAATTCTTCGGTGGTAAGCAATGGAAGGCTTTCCCTGGTGGCTCAGATGATAAAGAATCTGCCTGCAATGCAGGAGACCTGGGTTCTACCCCTGGGGTGGGAAGATCCCCTGGAGTAGGAAATGGAAACCCACTCTAGTATGCTTGCATGGAGAATTCTGTGGACAGAGGAGCCTGGTAGGCTACAGTTCATGGGGTCACATAGAGTCAGACACGACTGAGCTGCTTTCACTTCACCTTCAAGCATTGGAAAGTGGCTTTGGCTCATTTACTCAGAAAGAACAGGATAGGGGAGCTCACTGATTTAGTGGAAAATTGAAGGACCAGCTCTCCAGAAGGACCCTCCAGAGCAGGAGCAGGGCTCTCTCCAGGGCAGCCCTACAGATTGAACGGCCCTGTGTCCTCTAATCAACGTTCCAACTCCAGGGACGGTGTCTGATGGGCTGAGTGAGGGCAGGTGCCTCATGTCTCAGGCTGTGTGCTGGACAAAGGGCCCCATGAGGCTCACAGGCGTGGCTGACACACAGTTTCCAGCCCTTGGTTCATTCTCTCCACCTGCTCTGCTTCCCCAAACAGTTTGCCAGGTCTGCATCCTCCCCCGGCCTTTCCCCAGTTCAGGTATTGGTACCTCTGTCCTCCTGGCTGCCCGCACTGGGAGTGGGGAGCCCTCTCTCTTCTCCTCCAGGCCTCTGGCGTGGTGCCGACTTCACCTCTTTTGCCCATGACCCTCCTTTCCATTCCTACGAGCACTGCTGAAGTTCAGGCCCGCGGCATCTCTCCTTCTCCCGAAGGCTTGGCCCACATGCAGCCAGCAGCAGAGGCATCTTTGTATATCGCAGATCTGGTCCTATCACCCCTGTCCTTGCTGTGCTGTGCTGTGCTCAGTCGTTTCAGTCATGTCTGACTGTTGGTGACCATGGGATTTTCCAGGCAAGAATACTGGAGTGGGTTGCCATGCCCTCCTGCAGAGAATCTTTCTGACTCAGGGATCAAACCCTCATCTCCTGTATTGCAGTTGGATTCTTTACTGATGAGCCACCAGGTATGCCCCTATCCTTCATAAAGCTTCAAATGGTGCCTTTTTGCCCACAGGCACAGCTTTCAAAGTTCTATGACCTTGACCTACAGGAAGAAATTTATTTTACATTGCAACTGATTTTACAATGCACTTATTTGTATAACTGAGGCAACATTTTCAAGTGTCATTACTTACCCGAATTGCCATCCTATATCACTTTTAAAACTTCTGGCCAAGACCCACTGAACTGATTTCACCATCCACTAGTAAGTCATGATCTGTTTGAAATTCACTGGCTGGAAGAAAGAATCGGAGCTCCCTGGGAATGGCACAGAAGGCTCCTCAGTGACCCAGGTCCTGCCCAGCTCCGGGGCCTCACCTCTCCCCACTCCTATTGCAGGTTCTTGTCAGTCTCCAGCCTCCATTTCTTTGAGTTCCTTTGTACATTCCACACTAGGCCTCACTCTGGTGCTGTTTCTCACCCCATCCCCTCTGCCTATATCGTCATCCTCCCTGTCGTCACCTACCCCTGGCCCTTGTAATTCAAGCCTCAGCTCATCCCTGTATGTCAGGTTTGTTAAGTCAGAGCCTCCTCTGTGCCTGCAGAGCATGGGGTCATGGCACCCGCATGGGGACTACCTGCCTCAGCATCACGTATGTTCCCCAGCATAGGCTGACTGGATCAGAGTAGCGTGGCCTGTCTGCATTGTTACCTGATTACCCAGGTTGATTCTTACGCACATTGGCGTTAATGTTTGACAACACTTTCTGGTCTGGAGACTGTCAGTTCATCCAGGCTGCAGGCTCTGGTGTTCACTCACGTACACCCTATGAAAATGGCTGTCCAGCATCTCACCCTCCCCTATGTTTGGAGGATTCCTGGCCATCTTGCCCTGATAGAAGACAAAGCCGACTTCCCCACAGAAGCTGAAAGATCCAAGTCCTGCCCTCCCAGCCCCCTGGCACAGGGACATGGGCATGTGGACTCAGCCAGGCAGTCTCACTCTCCCGCTAATTTGAATTGGAAGCTGGGGACATGGAACAACAGACTGGTTCCAAACAGGAAAAGGAGTACATCAAGGCTGTATATTGTCACCCTGCTTATTTAACTCATATGCAGAGTGCATCATGAGAAACGCTGGGCTGGAAGAAACACAAGCTGGAATCAAGATTGCCGGGAGAAATATCAATAACCTCAGATATGCAGATGACACCACCCTTATGGCAGAAAGTGAAGAAGAACTAAAGAGCCTCTTGATGAAAGTAAAAGAAGAGAGTGAAAAAGTTGGCTTAATGCTCAACATTCAGAAAACTAAGATCATGGCATCTGGTCCCATCACTTCATAGGAAATAGATGGGGAAACAGTGGAAACAGTGTCAGACTTTATTTTGGGGGGCTCCAAAATCACTGCTGATGGTGATTTCAGCCATGAAATTAAAAGACGCTTACTCCTTGGAAGGAAGGTTATGACCAACCTAGATAGCATATTTAAAAGCAGAGACATTCCTTTGCCAACAAAGGTCCGTCTAGTCGAGGCTATGGTTTTTCCAGTGGTCGTGTATAGATGTGAGTTAGATGGTGAAGAAAGCTGAGCGCCGAAGAATTGATGCTTTTGAACTGTGGTGTTCGAGAAGACTCTTGAGAGTCCTTTGGACTGCAAGGAGATCCAACCAGTCCATCCTAAAGGAGATCAGTCCTGGGTGTTCATTGGAAGGACTGATGTTGAAGCTGAAACTCCAATACTTTGGCCATCTCATGCGAAGAGTTGACTCGTTGGAAAAGACCCTAATGCTGGGAAGGATTGGGGGCAGGAGGAGAAGGGGACGACAGGGGATGCAATGGTTGGATGGCATCACTGACTCAATGGACATGGGTTTGGGTAAACTCCAGGAGTTGGTGATGGACAGGGAGGCCTGGCGTGCTGCGATTCATGGGGTCGCAAAGAGTCGGACATGACTGAGCAACTGAACTGAACTGAACTGACCCGAAGAAGCAGGGATGGGGGCCAGAGCGGGGGATTCATTTGGGTGATGGCACCTGTAGAGGCAGTGGTGAAGCGGAGTGAGCTGGAGAGCCTGGGCTTCCAGGGACAGAAGTCATGTGACTTGCTCTTTGGCATGATTTTGGCTCAGCCTCCCTCTGCGCTGCCCATCCCCAGAACCTGGCTTCCAGAGCTCATGGCCATTTCACTCAATGTCCCCTCAATAATTACTTTTCTCCCTAAATCAACCAGAATTGACTTCTTTTGCCACTTGTGTGTACAAACCCTCACAGATGCACCAGCGCCTCTCAAATAGTAAACATTTGCTGATCAATGCCAGCTTTCATCCTCGTCTCTTTCAAGGCCATCCTTGGTCTTCACCCTGAGCACTCAGTGACCAACCCTTGACCTTGGTCATCTTTCCAACCAATGAGCCCTGAGGTCGGCAGAGACAGAGCTTGTGTGTCTTTCTTGGGGAGACAGGGTTCATCCTAGCCTGTCCTCAGTGATGGCTGTGGTTAAGGGTGTGACAAGCTGGCAGGCTGGTGGGGAGGGGAGAGTGCTCCTCCCCCTGGAACGAGGATAATGGATTCAGGCTTTCAGATTCCCATGCAAAGCACAGAAAAGCAGCAATTAGAGCGTTCTCTGGCTCCGGCTTGTGAGCAGAGTGGATCTGATTATCCTCTGGAGGCAGGGATTCTTGCAGAGAAAACACGATTTCTCCTCACTGATGATCATCTTCTCACTTGCAGAGATCACAACCCAACCAGATGAGAGCAGTGAATAAGGCTTAGGGGTCCAACAGAGAGAGAGAGAGAGAGCCCAACAGTCGAGAAAGACTCCCTGAGGTAGTGTCGGGGGGACAGTGAGACGACGGCAATGAGAGTAACAAGACAGCACCTGCAGGTCTGGCCAGAAACGATTACGTCACCTGCGGAGTTTGTTACAGGGACTAGTTCCCAAGGTGTGGGCAGCATTAAGAGAAGTCAGTGGGGAGAGTCAGTGAAGCCCCCAGGAGCACATCCCTACCACCCCCAGGCCTGAGAAACTGGAGAGGGGCATTGTGGGAGAGGGGCATTGTGGGAGAGGGGCATTGTGGGAGAGGGGCTTTGTGGGAGAGGGGCATTGTGGGAGAGGGGCATTGTGGGAGAGGGGCTTTGTGGGAGAGGGGCATTGTGGGAGAGGGGCTTTGTGGGAGAGGGGCATTGTGGGAGAGGCCCTACAGGGGCTGTGGCCTTATGTGGAGGGACTCAGCTTGGGTATCACCAAACATCCTGCCCTCTCTCTGCTCCCACCCTCTGGCTTTGTGTCAGCACTTCTCATTCAGTTCATTTCAGTTGTCACTCAGTCATGTCCGACTCTCTGCGACCCCATGAATCGCAGCACGCCAGGCCTCCCTGTCCATCACCAACTCCCAGAGTTTACCCAAACCCATGTCCATCGAGTCAGTGATGCCATCCAACCATCGCATCCTCTGTCGTCCCCTTCTCCTCCTGCCCCTAATCCTTCCCAGCATTAGGGTCTTTTCCAATGAGTCAACTCTTCACATGAGGTGGCCAAAGTATTGGAGTTTCAACTTTAACATCAGTCCTTCCAATGAACACCCAGGACTGATCTCCTTTAGGATGGACTGGTTGGATCTCCTTGCAGTCCAAGGGACTCTCAAAAGTCTTCTCCAACACCATAGTTCAAAAGCATCAATTCTTTGGCGCTCAGCTTTCTTTATAGTCCAACTCTCACATCCATACATGACCACTGGAAAAACCATAGCCTTTACTAGACGGACCTTTGTCAAACCATTCAATATCACGGTAATCCAAGCCTATGCCCCAACCAGTAACACTGAAGAAGCTGAAGTTGAATGGTTCTATGAAGACCTACAAGACCTATTAGAACTAACACCCAAAAAGGACGTCATTTTCATTATAGGGGACTGGAATGCAAAAGTAGGAAGTCAAGGAACACCTGGAATAACAGGCAAATTTGGCCTTGGAGTACAGAATGAAGCAGGGCAAAGGCCATTAGAGTTCTGCCAAGAGAATGCACTGGTCATAGCAAACACCCTCTTCCAACAACACAAGAGAAGACTCTACACGTGGACATCACCAGATGGTCAACACCGAAATCAGATTGATTGTATTCTTTGCAGCCAAAGATGGAGAAGCTCTAAAAACAACAACAACAACAACAACAACAAAAAGATGGAGAAGCACTATACAGTCAGCAAAAACAAGACCGGGAGCTGACTGTGGCTCAGATCATGAGCTCCTTATTGCCGAATTCAGACTGAAATTGAAGAAAGTAGGGAAAACCATTAGACCATTCAGATATGACCTAAATCAAATCCATTATGATTGTACAGTGGAAGTGAGAAATAGATTTAAGGGACTAGATCTGATAGACAGAGTGCCTGATGAACTATGGACGGAGGTTCGTGACATTGTATAGGAGACAGGGATCAAGACCATCCCCATGGAAAAAAAATGCAAAAAAGCTGAATGGCTGTCTGAGGAGGCCTTACAAATAGCTGTGAAAAGAAGAGAAGCGAAAAGCAAAGGAGAAAAGGAAAGATATTCCCATTTGAATGCAGAGTTCTAAAGAATAGCAAGGAGAGATAAGAAAGCCTTCCTCAGCACTTCTCATTGGTTGAAGCCAACTGGAAGCTAGAGGACAAGGGACCCGTTGATGTGGTCCACAAAGGCCAACCTCCTGGAGGACAGAGTGGGGCAGAAAAAGTGGAGAGTGGGTCAGGAGGGGCTGATGGAAGAAATCCAGCATAGGAGCTTCCATGTCACTTCCTATGAGCATTATGAGCACACAGTCTACACAGCAATTCATGTTACATGTATGCAACTTGTGAAATTCTTGGAAATTCTAAGGTCACACCATTTTACAGATAAATAGAATGAGGCTAAGTAATTTAGCCAAAGTCAGTGTGGGAGTAGCTGCAACTCAAACCCAGGCCATCTGAACAGGCTTTTGTGTTCTTCACCGCCACATTGAGTTGTCCAGTGAGGTGGCCAGTAGCTACACATGGATGTTTAAATACAAATTAGTTGAACTTAAATAACATGAAAAATTCACAAAGTCCTATGAGCCACATTTCAAAGACTCACAACCCACATATGGTCAGTAGCTACCATCTTGTACAGAACAGACGGGAAACATGTGCATCTTCTCAGAAAGTTTGGCTGGAGAGCTCAGCAAAGCTTTGGACACTGTGACCTGGACCCTTTCAACCCCCTAACCCCTTGCAATACACATACACACATACACGCACTACTCTCAGTAGCTCTGTATTCCTGGGGCAGACATGACAGGGGTCACACTGATTTGAAAAATTTTACGCCATTTCATTGCCCTTTTAATGGCTGTCAGATAATGTGGCCTCAGCACAACTCAAATAAGAGATAAATCTGAGATAGTCTGATGTAGGCCATGCCCTTTCTCACATTCTAAAATCCCTTTTCTGTTCTACCCTCCCTTATTGCAGTACCCAGGACATCCCATAATAAGCAGCAGCATTTATATCAAAAGAGGCAGGAGAAATGGCTGGCTCTCAACCCTGCCCCACTTCACAGATACTTGTCCTCAGGGTTTATGAGATGCTGGCTTGCTCTGATCTACAGCATCCTTCCACCAGCTCCCATGAGACAATTCTCAGTTGGATTTAATGATCTCCACATGTTGACACCAATATATCCTCTCCTAAAGGCCCAGAATTAGCAGACAAGATGAATCCTGAAGTTGATACAAATCTTACCTATCAAACAGGCTAAAGGTGAAGTCTAACTTTGTCTAGACTGTCAGGACATTGTAAAAAGGAACGTGAGTCATATCACATGACCCTCCTATACATAAAGAGATGTGGGAGGGAGGGAGATGTGCAGGGTCTTGGGAGTCTACAAAAGCACCTTCTGGGAGAGGAAGCAAAAAGGTATAACTCTAAACCACCTGGAATTCTACCTCCCAGCAAACATTAGCACTGGTGTTATATATACATTTTCTCTCACGTGATCCATTATACATTGACATGTATGATTTTGCTATGGACGATCTTCTTTGTTCAGTGAACTTGTGGACATTTTTGCATCTCATTAGATATATAATGTATAATATAGTGGTAGCTACCCTTGATTGCTGCTTATTGTGTGCTGAGGTCTGTGCACTTGACATGTATTATCTCAGTTCTCACAACAGTGATTGTAAGTTAGGCATCATTATTGTTTTTAATTTACAGATGAGGAAACCAAAGCATAGAAGGATAAAGCATCTTGCCCAAGGTCACAAGACTAGTTTAGTGGCAGAACAAGGACTATAACTAGGTCTGTTTGATTCCCAAACTCATGTCATTTCTGCCAGGATGCTATTCTACAACAATGTTATGCAAACTTCTTTAGCCCTGGAATGCATTCTTTCAGGGACTTCTTCTGTAAGCCTAATATGTAAAACAAAATGAAGTGGACTGTACTGAATCGGAGTGGAAAGCTCTCAGTCTTACCTGTTCCTGTCCCCCCGACCCTCCCTAGCTGATAATCCCCCCCATACAACCCCCACCAACCAGAGGCAACTGCTGAAGCAGCCCAAGGAACCCCTTGGAATTGGGAAAGACCAGTTTGGAAAACACAGTCTGCATATTCTTTTAACAGACTTCACAGGATTCACTTCTATGGATATAGCATCATTGATGCAACCAGCTGCCTCCTGCTGTGAAAAGCAATCTTGATGATGCATTTTATACACAATCATGAATTTTTTTCCTGGATACGTTTCTGAAAGTGAAATGTTTGGGTCAAAAATATGCCAATTTTGATACCAAAACTCCTTTGTGGAGATAAAACCACATAAGTTCCCATATGCAAAACCAGGTTCTGCACGTTCTCCCCACAACTAGATGTTACTGCGTAAAGCCAATTTTTGTCAATTGTACAAGCAAAGGTACATTGCAATTGTTTTAATTTACATTTTTTGAGTTACTGAGAATATCAGACATTTTAAAGTTTGTTGACTAACTTACTTTCCTTCTTTTGTGCATATTCAGTTCATATTCTTTGTCTTTTATTTTTCCTCTACTGGGGCAATGATCTTTTATTTTCTATTTATAACATCTATTTTTAATGTAGGAATATATTAATCCTTCATATGTCACATAGAATGTAGACTGTTAATATATTAGTATACATATAGAATATGTCACATTGAAATTTAGCTTTTATTTATGCTTTTTTTTAAATTTAAAAGTGTTAATTTTTAGACCATAGGATCAGATAAACATTCTTCTATATGTTTTAATTCTTTGATTTTTAAAAAATCTGAATTCTTTAGTCTGTTTGAAATTTAATTTGTTACATTATATAAGGAAGTGAACTAACTTCCTTCTATAACTAACTCACTGTATTTAATTTTCTTATTGCAATGACTAGAACTTACTAGGCTTCTACTATATAAATTACATTGCATTATATATATTGTAGCTGCAGAGTTATGACTTGGTGTGGTGGTTCTCAACCTTGAGCGATGTTACCTCCTCAGGGGACACCTGGCAACCTGTAGAGACATTTTTGGTTGTTACAACTTGTGGTGGGGAGGAAAGTGTGTGCTACTGGCATCTAATAACCGGTAACCAGGGATGCTGTTAAGCATCCTACAGTGCACAGGACATTCCCCAACAACAACAAAATTACTGGCCCCAAAATGTCAATAGTGCTGAGGTTGAAAAACCTCATGTTAAATAATAGCAAAATTAGCAAATCTCTTTTGCTTTTTGTACTTACTCCATTGCAAAGCAGAGTTTTACTTGTTAATGACAGCCTGCCTTACGGTCTTTGTGATGATCCCTCTGGAATGCCTCTGTAGATTTACTCTCTACCTACAGAAGAGTGATGCAGACAGTGCTATGAAGGATGTAGATGCCTCGGTCAACAGAGAAAAGGAGAAAAAAAAGCAATGCAGTCACGAGTAACACATCAGTAGTGTGTAGTGTTGGTTTTCCTGTCTTGAGACCTCTGTGTTCCCCTGACAAGGAGGAATAAGAGCCTCTTCAACTACCTTCCTGTTGGTTCTCTCTAGGAACTCACAACCTCCATCAGTTAAAGATGCATTCTTCACCTTTGTGTAGATGCTCTTCATGAAGACTTGGGTTCGAAACCCCAACCCCCTCACTTGCTGGCTGTGGGTGTGAGACCCTGGGCAAGGTCCTTTCTTCACTGAGCCTCAGAGCCTGTTTTCATATAACATAACCTGGGATGCCATGAAGTGCACTTTCAACTTTATAAGTAGATGCCTGGCTCAGTATCTAGAATAAGTGTATGCGTGTATTTAGTCGTTAAGTCATATCTGACTCTTGTGACCCCACAGACTGAAGGCCCGCCAGGCTCCTCTGTCCATGAGACTTCCCAGGCAAGAATACTGGAGTGGGTTGCCATTTCCTTCTCCAGGGGATCTTCCTGATCCAGGTACCAAATCCACGTCTCCTGCATTGGCAGGCGGATTCTTTACCACTGAGCCTCCAGGGAAGCCCCATCTGGAATATAGTGAACGCCTATATACCTCCCCATGGAGTCCCAGCCATGGGCAACTAATGCTGCTGATCTCTTCATGCCTGGTTCTGAGAAAGGCAAGAAAAGCAACCTGCAGGCTGGTGCTCTGGCACAGCCCCTGGGAGCCCAGAAGCCAAGAGGGACAAGTTACAAGCACTTTCACAGAGTGTTATTTTTTACATCTTTGCTGTAAACTATGAGGTATGCCATTTCATTATTGCCCCTTTCTAGAGAAGGAAACCAAGGCACACAGAGGTTAGTACCCTGGCTAAGGTCACTGAGTCCTTAGATGGGGAAACAATGGAAACGGTGACAGACTTTATTATCTTGGGCTCCAAAATCACTGCAGATGGTGACTGCAGCCATGAAATTAAAAGAGGCTTTCTCCTTGGAAGAAAAGTTATGGCCAACCTAGACAGCATATTAAAAAGCAGAGACATTACTTTGCCGACAAAGGTCCGTCTAGTCAGAGCTATGGTTTTTCCAGTAGTCATGCATGGATGTGAGAGTCGAACTATAAAGAAAGCTGAGTGCCGAAGAATTGATGCTTTTGAATTGTGGTGTTGGAGAAGACTCTTGAGAGTCGCTTGGATGGCAAGGAGATCCAACCAGTGCATCCTAAAGGAGATCAGTCCTGAATATTCATTGGACGGACTGATGTTGAAGCTGAAACTCCAATACTTTGGCCACCTGATGCAAAGAAATGACTCATTGGAAAAGACCCTGATGCTGGGAAAGATTGAAGGCAGGAGGAGAAGAGGACGACAGAGGATGAGATGGTCGGATGGCATCACCGACTTGATGGACATGAGTTTGAGTAGGCTCCGGGAGTTGGTGATGGACAGGGAAGCCTGGTGTGCTGCAGTCCATGGGGTTGCAAAGAGTTGGACACCACTGAGCAGCTGAACTGAACTGAACTGAAGATCACTAAGATAGTGAATGGTGGAGTTGGGTTTTTATAGCTTGCCCATAATCAGTGGTAAAGAATATGCCTGCCAATGCAGGAGATGCAGGCTCAATCCCTGGGTTGGGAAGATCCCCTGGAGAAGGGAATGGCAACCCACTCTAGTATTCTTGCCTAGGAAATCTCATCGACAGAGGAGCCTGGTGGGCTACAGTCCTTGGGGTCGCGAAAGAGTTGGACACGACTTAGTGACCAGACAAGACCACATAATCATGCTGCTTCCCCACCCCTGGCAGCCCCTGCCCCGCAGCTGCTGGGCTGAAGGACCCCAGTCCAGCTACCCCACATCCAGGGTTCTTCCCGTGACTCCTCTGGAGTCCCGAGGTTTTGGCCTGAGGCCTGGGAGCAGTGCTGAGTACAGGGTGGCTGTTAAGAAGAAGGGGGTGGCGTTTCATCCGAAGTCTTTGCTCAGAGCAGCTGTCCGGGCTGCCAGCAGTTGACAGAAAGAGTCCTCTGCTCAAGCACTGTCCCCAGAGGGCCTGACGCTTCCCAGCACCCTGGAATGTCCCCACGGAGCTCTGATGGCGGCCTGCCTGGCTTCGCGGTCTCAGAAAATGTACTTAAATGCTCCATGCCTCAGCTGGCATCTGGGAGGAGATTCAATTACATGGTAATGAGCCTGAATCCTGCAGAGCCTACCTCTTAATCACCAGCTGGAAAATGCAACCATCTAAGACACAGGCAGGACACCCTGGCCACGACCTCACTAACCTAATTCTGTTAGCCTCCTCCTCTCCCCTTGGCTCAGCCGCAGGACTGCCAGGGTGACCTTCCAGGACAGAGGTTTCCTTGTCCAGGGATGCTGTGTCTGGGCGGGCCATGCCTTGGGCATGGTGCAGGCCCGGCCATGGACGGATGGGTGGGGCAGGAGCTCTCCTGGCTGGACCTAGAGAAGGCCAGGGAGAAAGCTACATGCCCAGGTGGTACCAGCCTCCTTTTCTGCAGGAATCCCAATTGTAGGGTGCTGTCTCCTAGCCCTGGGTAGGGGAGTAGAGGCTGAGTTTGAACGCACAGCTACCCCAGTCCCAACATCACTGGCTTCAACACAGGTGTGCAAGATGCCAGACAGGTGACGGAGATGGGAGGTATCTGACTGTAGACTTGACTCTTACCCAGTCTTCACCAAGCACAGAAAATGTTGTGTGACTTACCAGGTGACACTCAAAGTTCAAGAAATCCAGTTGTTCCAGCTTTCTGTGTGGACGGCTCTGGGGCAACCTCTTCCCTTGTGCCGTGGATGGCTTGACCCGAGACCTTTCTGGATGCTGAGGTTCTCTGAGCAGAGAGAGCAGGAAGTGGGCTGGGGTCTGGCGGGTTTCCTGAGTTCTGATTTCTGCGATGATTTCAGTAAAAGCAGAGGAGTCCCATAATCCTGGAGGGGCTGTAGAAAGCGGGGAATCTCCTGTTTAGGTTTGGGTATGAGTTAGTTGGAAAAGAGGGCAGGTACAAATGTGTCCCTTTGTTAATCGCCAAGTCGTGTCTGATTCTTTGCAGCCCCATGGACTGCAGCACGTTAGGCTTCCCTGTCCTTTAGGATCTCCTGGAGTTTGCCCAAGAATATCCCTTATATAGTGTCAAGTCGTCATACGTGTGTGTCCGTGCCTGTGTGTGTCTGGGCGTGTGTCTCTCTGCATCCCTGAGGGCCTGTGTGTCTGCAAGTACCTGTGTGTGCTGAGGAGAAGGGCCTCAGATGTTCAAGACCACATAATCACTTAGTCACGCTGCTTCCCCACCCCTCGCAGCCCCTGCCCCACAGCTGCTGGGCTGAAGGACCCCAGTCCAGCTACCCCACCTCCAGGGTTCTTCCCGTGACTCCTCTGGAGTCCCGAGGTTTTGGCCTGAGGCCTGGGAGCAGTGCTGAGTACGGGGTGGCTGTGATGTGACTCTAGCCTCTGTGATGTTCAGAAGTCTTTGGTGTGTCTGGTATTCTAGTGGCCATAAGCTCTCTGAGACTGAAGCATGATGGCTTTCTCTCCCGCTGTGTCATTCTCTAACACCGTGGTTCTCCATCCCGGCTACACGTTACCTCCCCTCACCTGGAGAGCTGTATAAAAAACCGATTCCCCGGGTATCACCCCACACTGCTTAAATCAGAATTTCCTGACTCAGGACTTAGGCCCCGCTGTGTGTCTGAAACTCCACAGGTCACTCCAGTTGCAGCCAGGCCTGCACTCCCCTGCTAGGAAAGCAGAGGAGCTCTGTGTCAGGAGGCTTCAGTGAGACAGGGGGACACAGCTTTGAACTTGGAGCCGGGACGGGGAGTGGGAATGCCTTTCAGAACTGGTTCCCTCGTGAAACCATCTAGGCTCTTTTGTCTTTCTGGTCCCTAGTTTTTCCTTCTTGGTAAAACAGGGATCATTACAGCTTCTTGCCTGCCTCCTCTCCATGGTTTGAGGTCATTTATGTGAACAGGCTTTGAGATTCTGAAAGGTCACCCAAATGCAAGGAAACATTATTAGCATTATTTGTGTTAGCCCTTTGTAGAGACCGAAAGAGTGAGGCCAGAGGTGGGTGGGCAATTACAGCGAGGTCGTAGTGAAAGAAAAGCTGTGGGCATGCACCCTGGTTGCTCTGTGATTTAGCTTTGTTGTTGTTGTTTAGTAGCTAAGTCGTGTCTGACTCTTTTGCAGCCCCATGGACTGTAGCCCACCAGGCTCCTCTATCCTTGGGATTTCCCAGGCAAGAATACTGGAGTGGGTTGCCATTTTCTTCCTCAGGGGAACTTTCTAAGCTAGGGATCAAATCCGAGACTTCTGCACTGGCAGGCGGATGCTTCACCATTGAGCCTTGGATTTGGCTACTTGCAAGGCTTCCCTGGTGTCTCAGATGGTAAAGAATCTGCCTGCAATGCAGGAGACTCAGGTTTGATCCCTGGGTCAGAAAGATGCCCTGGAAAAGGGAATGACAATCCACTCCAGTATTTTTGCCTGGAGAATTCCATGGACAGAGGAATCTGGCAGGCTACAGTTCATGGGGGGGTGGGGGGTGGGCGGCGGGCGGTGTCTCAAAGAGTCAGACACGACTGACCTGCTAACACACACACACATACACACAAGGGAAGCCTTGCAAGTAGTCAAATCCAGTTAACACCTGTGCTTGTAATTCCAGGAGCTGACACTAGGTGGTGCCTGATCCATGAAGTGAACTGGGAGGGTGTCGTTTGGGGCTGGGTTTTGCCCCCTTTGATTACAATACATTTACTGACATAATCATACCAGGAGAAGGGCTTGAATGCCCTTCTCACACTGTCATTGCACAATCAGGTGGTGGTCTTCAGTCTGCCCAGAGGCGCCTTCTTCATTTCCTCCTCTCCTGAAACTTCTGGCAGCTGCAACACCGGCCCTCGGTCCAGGGTCTGGAGTTGGCTCTGCCTGCCCACCCAGACTTCAGAGCTACATCAAAAAGCTTCACTTGCTGGCAGCGTCCCAGCGAGAGGCCCGCTTGGCTCCTGCGCAGACTTAATTAACTCTTGAGCTGCTCCCCTGTCAATCTGGCCTTCTCTGCTCCTCCCTCCCCACTGGCATTCAAGGGGGGGAGAATCTCATTTCTTCTCCCAGGGGCCTGTTCCTTGCAAGTCTCTTTAGCTTCCTTTCCTCTCTGTGATCAGGAGAGCAGGATGGAGGTGTCAAGGCGGTAATTGTAGAAGCTGATTGACACTTCTTCCTGAAGTTAAGGAAGAGCGGCTTTGGAAATTAAGCTACATGTCTCATTCCCTCTGCTGTCTTTGAGCTTGACCTCCCGGTACCAGTTACTTTGCATAAAATCACTCAGTCCTTTCAGACAGCCAACCAAGTGACTTCCATCCGGCTTTCTTATAGGAACCTAGGATGTTTGGGCTCCCCTCCACTCTTCTTTAACCGTTTGAAAACACACCTGAAATCCACAGTTGTGGATGTCACACATGGCTTGGCATGGGTGAAAACACACAAACTTTTGGAACAGCACACTTGAGGCTTCCCTGGTGGCTTGGACAGTAAAGAATCGGGAGACCTGTGTTCAATCCCTGGGTCAGGAAGATCCCTTGGAGAAAGGAATGGCTACCCATTCCAGTACTCTTGCCTGGAGAATCCCTTGGACAGAGGAGCCTGGTGGGCTACAGTCCATGGGGTCACAAAGAGTTGGACACAACTGAGCAACTAACACTTTCACTTTTCACTTTCATAGTGACTGCCTCTGGGGAGGGGACTAGGTGTTCGAACTGGCCTGTGTTCTCATGTGAAATCTCCCATGACAGGGAGGCTCGGGGGATCTTCTGCTGATTCAGTGCAGTCTTACTTCACTCCTGCTGCTGCTGCTGCTGCTGCTGCTAAGTCGTTTCAGTCGTGTCCGACTCTGCGCGACCCCATAGACGGCAGCCCACCAGGCTCCCCCATCCCTAGGATTCTCCAGGCAAGAACACTGGAGTGGGTTGCCATTTCCTTCTCCAATACATGAAAGTGAAAAGTGAAAGTGAAGTCACTCAGTCGTGTCCGACTCTTAGCAACCCCACGGACTGCTGCCTACCAGGCTCCTCCATCCATGGGATTTTCCAGGCGAAAGTACTGGAGTGCGTCACCAGTGCCTTCTCCATACTTCACTCCATCAGATCCTAAAAAAATAGAAACAGAAGGAAGAGGATGCCCCTTAATCCATGGTCTCACTCGCAGCCCAGGTCCCCTGTCACCCTTCTCTTAGGCTTATGGAAGCTTGGAGGCACAGAGCGTGGTTTTTCCAGATGAGAAACTCAGATAGGGACCGAGGCGAGAGGTCACCGGGAAACTGCTGGGTGTGGTCAAAGTGAATTCCTCGCTGGCACCTGTGAGAGGAACAGCCCGGGTGGAGGCTGGGAGCCTGTGCAACCTCTGGACTCCACGAAACCTTTCACAACAATCTTTGCCAGGTTCTCTCCACACCCCCAACTTTTCCCAAGTGCATGCAGTCTCTGTGTTGGTCAAATTCCCTGGGATCTTGCCCAGCTTGCTGCCAATCCCCTCTTTACATCTGCTTCTTTTCCCTTCTTCCTCAAACCTCTTTCAAAGTCTGTGAGGAATCCTTCCTGTCTCCAAAAATGCAAGTCTTTTCACTGTAGACTGCGATGGCCCATCAGACCTGATTCTCAGTGAAGGAAAGATTTGATCTCTGGACCGTAGGTCTTCTCAGAAGGCAGAGATAAGGAGCCAAAACAAAAAAGCATTAAAGTTTAATCTTACAGTGATCTGGCCATTGATAAACTGGTGATTGAAACCTCTTCGTGTTTAAATACAAAGTGCCATTGTTCAGTCGCTAAGTCATGTCCAACTCTTGGAGACCCCATGGACTGCAGCACACCAGGCCTCCCTATCCCTCACTATCTCTTGGAGTTTGTCCAAGTTCATATCCCATTGAGTCAGTGATGCCATCCAACCATCTCATCCTCTGCTGCCCTCTTCTCTTTTGCCTTCAACCTTTCCCAGCATCAGGGTCTTTCCCCATGTACTTAACAGAAGTACTTAATGTATTTAAACAGAAGTACATATGAATAAAATAGAAGGCAGCCCAGTGTGCTGAAATCCATGGGGGTCACCAAGAGTCAGACACAACTTAGTGATGAAACAACAAAAAAGTCAAGGTTCACTAGCTTTGCCTTTTGTTCCAGCCACAGCTGGCATCTCTCTGCAGCAGGCTCTGCAGCTCCACCTCCAGGACTTGGCATGCACTTTCCCCTCTGCCTGGAGCACACTTCCCTTCACTGCTTCTTCACTTTTCTGACCCCTGTCTTTTTACAGGGTTCCCTTTGGGCATCCTGGCATGTCTTCATCCTGTAGAAGCATCATTAATTCTTAGCCTGTGCCAAACTTTCATTCAATTCATGAATGAGGTGTGGTAAGTCATTCCAACGAGGTCTCCAGTTCATCAACGCCTCCCCATATCTGTACTTCCCACCCTGCCACATACCAGTGACACGATAGCAAAGGAAATACTAGCAGAGACTGGAAAAGTATATGCCTAACAGTGCTTGCCCTCACTTGCTGCTCTTGGAATCCAGCAACTACTGTATGAAAAGCTGGGGTTAGTCTGCTGGGTGATTGGAGATGCAGTTACGGTTGTCCCTCTTGCTCTGGTCAGCAGCTGGCCAATCACCTGCCAGGGAAGCAAGGACATTTTCGATCACTCAGGGGCCAGGTCCCATTCCCATAGTGTAGTGGTTATCACGTTTGCCTCATACTCAGGGTAGGCAAACACTGTAGGGTGTTCTGCCAGCTAACTACAAGCGCATAATCATGTCCATTAGAGACCACTAATCCATCCCAGATCAGAAGAACTTCCCAGCCAACATACCGAGTGATGAGTGAAATAAATGGCTCTTGTTTGAAGCCATTCAGTTTGGAGTTTTGTTGCACGGTTGGAGCTACCTGATACATAAGGGGATTAACAGAAATAAAAATAGCTGGTTCACTAAAAGATATGAGAAATTGAGATTTATGCAGTCAGTGGGGGGAAAAAATGCTGAAAGAAAAGTACCAATTCACTTTTTGCAATTCAGTGTAAAACTGGTTAATATTCAACCGGGCAATAAAAACATCACCCATTATCTTCCATCAGAGGCTCAGAGATGATAGTGTTTAGGAAATGAAAGAAAAAGTTTACCATCAAAGATGTCAGGGAGTGAGACTTCAGAAGGGCTGACTTGCCAAATATAAAACATAATCAGCCCTTAAAGAAAAAACAAACCTCTGTAAAATCACCAAGGTTATCAAGTTTAAATTAGCCTTTTCATGATGAAAAACACCAGCTTTCTCTGATCATTATCATAATCCCAAAGGTCATGGCATATCTTCAGATATCAGGATAGCGAAAAAATCAAGGGTAAATGGAATTGTTAGGGAGGTGTTGCAGGTTTATGGGAAATAGACAAGGTTTTACGGTGTAGGTGACCAGAGGTAGGCAAGGTGACCCTGTTCTTTTCACTTTAATTTTCCTCCTAGCTGTGGTATATAAACAGCTTGATCACATTGGACTGCAAGGAGATCCAACCAGTCCATCCTAAAGGAGATCAGTCCTGGGTGTTCATTGCAAGGACTGACGTTGAAGCTGAAACTCCAATACTTTGGCCACCTGATGCAAAGAGCTGACTCATTGGGAAAGACCTGATGCTGGGAAAGATTGGGGGCAGGAGGAGAAGGGGACGACAGAGGATGAGATGGCTGGATGGCATCACTGACTCAATGGACATGGGTTTGAGTGGACTCAGGGAGTTGGTGATGGACAGGGAGGCCTGGCGTGCTGCGGTTCATGGGGTTGCAAAGAGCCGGACACGACTGAGCAACTGAACTGAACTGAACTGATCACATTGGAATTAGAAAGTATAAGTGATTTTTATTTCTACATTTGTGACTTCCCTGGTGGCTCATATGGTAAATACTCCCCCTGCAATGCGGGAGACCTTGGTTCAATCCCTGGGTCAGGAAGATCCCTTGGAGGAGGAAATGGCAACCCACACCAGTATTCTTGCCTGGAGAATCCCTTAGCCAGAGAACCTGGCTACAGTCCATGGGGTTGCAAAGAGTTGGGCATGACTGAATGACTAAGCATAGCACTTATTTACTGGACAGAAAAAAAAATTGTGTCTCTGTTTTATAAAAGGTAACTTCTAATTTTATGCATGAGTTCTAATTAAGAATTTGGCAAAAATACATTCTCTTAGAGGGTCAGATGATCCTCCAGCGGACTTTCTGGAGAATGCTCCATTGCTAAACAATCTGCCTGCAATGCTGGAGATGTGGGTTCAATCCATGGGTTAGGAAGATCCCCGGGAGAAGGAAATGGCAACCCACTCCAGTATTCTTGCCTGGGAAATCCCATAGGCAGAGGAGCCTGGGGGGTACAGTCCATGGGGTTGCAAAGAGTTGGACACGACTGAGGGACTAACACATACCAGCATCGCTTTAAATTCCAAGTCATGGATAATTTTCCCAAACACGTAAGTCCCTGACGCAGGAGTCCAGGTCAGGTGCCCCTCCTTGTGTTGTCACAGCACCTGGACCCACTTATCACAGTCCACTGTCATATTGTAAAACTGGCTTTGGAAGGCTCCTCTAGACTCTGGCCTGCTTGAGGGTGAGGACTTTCCCAAAGTCTAGCACAGGGCCTTGTTTAAACCTTGTTAAATGAATGGGTCAGCAGATCATTTCCTCAGAGACCCAAGGACAGCGTTCCCCACACTCGACACCACCAAAATTTCCAGGGGTGCTTTGCTAAGCATCTCCCCAGATGATGCCCAACAAGTGAGGGGCTGGAGCCGCCTGGTCCCGCCTGGTGAGTGCTGACTCTGGTGAGCACATTTCCTCAGGACTCTGGTTCAGTGACATCATGTTGGTGGTCTGAGACTGGGCGTGGCGGGAGCATTTACACCGTGGAGTTGACAAAGGCTGCCAGTGAGGGTTTTGGTTTGTGAGAGCCAGCATGTCACTGACCTTCCTCCTCTCTGGTGCAAGGACTAACGTTTGAGAATCGTTGACCTAGGATAGGGTCAGCCAACCGCAGCCAGTGGGCTAAATCCAGCCAGCTGCCTGCCTTTGTGCTGCCCACGGCTGCAACAGTTTCTTTAGAGGGTTGTCAGAGGAGGAGGAGAACAATAGAAATAGGAGGAGGAGAGGGAGGGGAGGAAGGGGTGGGGGGTGGGGGGGAAATGAGATTCTATACAGCCTGCAAAGCCTAAAATGTTTCATATCCGGCCTTTTATGGAAAAAGCTTGCTGACCCCTGACCTAGAGAAGCTACTTAGCCCTGACTGCACATTAAAATCACCTTGGAGACTTTTCATACGTTTTAGTGCTTGGATCCCATAATGCCCAAGGTGGGATCTGGGTGTCTGTGTATTTTCACATCTCCCCAGGGGACTCACATTTTTCTGTCTGGAGTCCCAGGTTTCCTGGCTGTTGGGCAAGGCTTCCAAGTGAGCACAGCTGAAGACTGAGGGTGTGAGGAGGGTGCTGATAGCCGAGCTGTTCTTCACTCACCTTCTTACTCCCACTCCAAATCCTGGAGCTCGCCAAACACATTGGGCAGAAATATTATTCCTCATTTGGGGTAAACTGGGTCGGGGAGAAGTTGTTAATCTTCTACATCTGAGTCAGGGATTTGACTTGCCCTCTCACGCTCACTGAGCATCCTTTCGAAGGAAGGGGATGCAGGATTCTGGAAGCTGCACCCCTCACCTGCCACCCAGGTGTCTGCTTGCTTTGAGGTGGGACTCCAAAGGAGTGAGGTGGGTGATTTTTAACCAACATATCGGCTCCAACAGTACATCTCTGGGGCCTTGGGTAGAACACGTCATCCCAGAAGACTGCCGTTACCCAAGCAGTTGGGAAACTTTCTTGGGAGTTACTTCCAGAGCCTGCAGCAAGTTCTTCTGAGTTTATTCTGTGTTGGTGATTTTCTCTGGAGGAGAGCTTACTTTTTAGGAATCACTAAAATCCAATTGGAATAAAATGGATCAATACAACTTGAGGTTAAAAAATAATCCAACAATTTGTACAAAAGAAAGAAATTGAAAATACCAATAGGTGGCCTAGCTTCATGGTTAAGAACATGGGTCGTGGATCTTGATCATTTGGGTTCAAAGCCAGCCTCTACCACAGCCACTGCTAGCCCTGCAAACTTGATCAGGTTGCCTAAACTTTGTGCCTCACTTTTTCTCATCTGTAAAATGGGATCCTACCTCAGAGAGTTGTTGTGAGGATTAAACTATACATTAATACATAGAAAGGGCTCAAATCTTCATTGTTAGTGTTGGAGTCCTTGTGCAGCCCATACTAGCTTGGAGGCTATTAAAAAAATTCTAGAAATGTTTTGGGCCATGGCAGTGGCATGATAATATCAAGTGTACAGCTTCCCAACTTTGCCATTTCAAATAATGTATTTGGATGTATGTATGGGGCTACTCTGGAGGCTCAGAGGGTAAAGAATCTGCCTGCAATGCAGGAGACCTGGGTTCAGTTCCCTGGATCAGGAGGACCCCCTGGAGGAGGAAATGGCAACCCGTTCCAGTATTCGAGCCTGGAGAATTCCATGGACAAAGGAGCCTGGTGGGCTACAGCCCATGGGGTCGAAAAGAGTCAGACATGGCTGAACGACTAACCCTTTCACTTTCACATTCATGGTTACTTTAAAGTGGGTTTCCAAACTTTACCTTCTTCTGATCACCCAAGGAGGATGCTAACCTAGCCCGTTTTCTCCCCACTGTCATTGGAGGTCTTCCCTTACTAGAAGGTTTCTTTTGAATTTTGTAAGGCCAATTGGGAAGTAAAGGGAGAGAAGGGAGGTCTGAGGGCAGTTGTTGTTTAGTCACTAAGTCACGTATGACTCTTGCAATCCCGTGGACTTTAGCCCACCAGGTTCTTGTGTCCGTGGGATTTCCCAGGCAAGAATATTGAAGGGGGTTGCCATTTCCTCCTCCAGGGAATCTTCCCAGTCCAGGGACTGAACCCACATCTCCTGCATTGGTAGGTGGATTCTTTACCACTGAGCCACCAGGGAAGCTCCTGGGGGCAATAGCCTGCTCCATTATTTCCATATGGGAAGTGCTTAGGGGTGCCACAATGATTGGAAATGGGGAACATGAAACTGTACTTGACATTGGACATGTCTACTGCCAATGCTAAAGACTGAGGGGAGGCTCACATTCCCCTGATCCCCCTTGGCACCTGCAGAGGGAGGTTTGGAGTACAGTCCTATGACTTTTAACCCATGAATAGTTTTGTTAACCACCACCACAATCGGGGGGGATTCCAAGTGGCTCAGTGGTAAAGGGGCTTCCCTAGTGGCTCAGATGGTAAAGAATCTGCCTGCTGTGCAGGAGACTCAGGTTCAATCCCTGGTTCAGGAAGATCATCTAGAGAAGGGAATGGCAAGCCACTCTGGTATTCTTGCCTGGAAAATTCAGGGTTGCAAAGAATTGGACACGACTAAACAACTAACACTTTCCCTTGCCTTCAATGGTAAAGAATCTGCCTGCCGATGCAGTAGACGCAGGAGACACAGGTTCAATCCCTGGGTTGGGAAGATCCCCTAGAGGAAGAAATGGCAAACCACTCCAGTATCCTTGCAGGGATAATCCCATGGACAGAGGAGCCTGGCAGTCCGTGGGGTCAGGAAGAATCCAACACAACTGAGCACGCAAACAACAACAACGACAATCAGGATACAGAGCAGTTCCATCATCCGCAACCCTCCCTTGAATTTCCTTTGAAATCACACCCTCACCTCAACCCTAACTCTGATAAGTACCTATATCTTCTCTATCACAGTGGGTTTGTCTTTTCATGCTTTACCTACAATCACACAGCCTGTAACCTTTGAGACGGGCCTCTTTCACTCATCACAGTGCCTCTGAGATTTAGCCAGGTTGTATCTGTAACGTGTTTCTTTTTTTTTTTTACGGAGTAGCATTTCACTGTATGGCTGTACCATAGTTTGCTTATTGAATCACTCCTTAAAGGACATTTGAGTGGTTACCAGTTTGGGACGGTTATGAGTAGAGCTGTGATAAATATTTATGGTTTTGTGCGAACATAACTTTCCATTTTTGTAGGGTAAATATTCAGGATTAGGTTTCATGGGTCATCTGGAAAGTGGGTGTTTAACATTATAAGAGGTTGTCAAATGTGGAAAACAACTTATGGTTACCAAAGGGAAAAGAGAGTGAGAAGGATAAATTAGGGTTATGGAATTAACATATAGACACTACTATATATAAAATGGGTTTCCCCAGTGGCTCAGCAGTAGAGAATCTGCCTGCAATGCAGGAGATGAGGGAGATGTGGGTTTGATCCCTGGGTCAAGAAGATCCCCTGGAGAAGGAAATGGCAACCACTCCAGTTTTTTTGTCTGAAAAATCCCATGGACAGAGGAGCCTGGTGGACTACAGTCCAACTGGTTGCAAAGAGTCGGATACAACTGACTAAGCACATAGTAATAAGTGTGCAGTAATGTCTTGAAGTGGATTTAATTTACATTTTCCTCAGGCCTATTGATGTTGAACTTATTTATTATCATATGGTGAACTTTGGTGAAGTGTCTGCTTAACTCCTTGCCCGTTTTCAAATTGGGTTTGTCAACTACAAATTGGCACTTGCCATGGGCGCTTGCCATCTGCCTCCACAAGGATTAAATCAGGTGCTGCTGCAGCTCTGGATTTTCAACACCCCTGACAGGAGTTCAGGGTGAAGAGCAGAAATGTGCTGGGGGAAAAACTGGCAGAACAGGTCTTCAGATAGTTAGATATTTTCAGGAGCCTATTTTGTGAGCTCAATTCTTGTATCTCCTCATATCTCAAAAAGCATTAAAAATCCTTCATATCTCGAAAAGCATTAAAAATCCTTCAAGGTGACAACTGCTCCTCATGACTCACAGCAACTTTGTGCAAAAAATATGTGCTTGATTGCATGCACTCTCCCTTCCCCCAAATCACCTGTATAGTGACCTTCCCCCCTGCCTCTTTGGAGCAGTTTCTCAGAGCTTTCTGAAATGCTGTCTCTTAGGCTGCAGCCTTCATTTTACCCCAAATAAAACTTAACTTGCAACTCTCAAGTTGTGATTTTTTTTTAAGTTGACAGGTTGTTTTCTTATTACTGAATTTTGAGAATTGTTTATATGTTAAATTCTTTATATATTCTGGATGCAAGTGTGTTGTTGGATATGTCATTTGAGAATCATTTTTTTCCCAGTCCATAGCTTCTCTTTTCATTTGTTTAACAGTGTCTTAGACAGAAGAAAGGATTATAATTTTGATGAGGTCCAATTTATCAATTTTTAAGAATGGATCATTCTTTTGGTGCCATGTCGAAGGATTTTTTGTTTAACCAGCCTCGCATTCCTGGGATAAACACCACTTAGTTGTGGTATATTGTTCTTCTGTATTGCTGAAATCAATTTGCTTACATTTTATTGAGGATATTTGCATCTATGCTCATGTCACCCAGGCTTCCCTGTGTGTAGTCTGGGCCTTCAGAGACATGTCAAAGCAGCTGGTTTCATCTTAAAAAAAACAACTCACTTGAGGTTTGCACTCAGAAGCTTTCCCTTCCTGGTAGTTGTTAAGGCTGGCTACACATTAGAGTCGTCTGGATACTTTAGAATATGTGTGAACATGCCGCCCTCTCCCCCAACCCCCATCAGAGGTTGATTCAGTTGGTCTAGGAGGTGATAGATAGGTAGATAGAACCACCAAGAATTGTTCAAGTAAGAATTATTTTGGTGGCAGAGAATGCAAACTTGCAAATGGAGATGAAAGCACCCAGTAACCGAAACGTCCGTATCCCCCACGTCTGCTTCAGAGTATTTTGTCCTTTCACAGCCATGCAAAGAAATTCCCGCCCACAGCTTTCTGTCAGCATCATTTTCAAACATACACAAAATAGAGATAACCCAGTTCTGATGATTATCAGCATTTCGTCCATCTTGTTTCATCTTTCCTGCCCCCACCCTGTTTTTTGTGTTGGATCATTTTAAACAAATCCCAGTATCATGTTATTTTTCGCTGGCTTTTTAAAAAAAATCCTCCCCAAGTGATTTTAATGTCAGCTGAGGTTTGAAAATGCATGCAGCAAAGCCTCTTAAAGTCATGGGCAAATGTTTAAGCCATTTAAGGAGACCAAATCCTTCACAGTGCGTCGTAATCAAATAAAGCCTCAGAATTCAGCTGACACGAGTGTAATGCATGTGTAGTTTCTCATGTGCTGAGTAATCCCGCATTAATGGTAAGTAGCTCGTGTAAGAAGGTAATTAGCACCATTCAGCTAAAATGAGTTTTCATAAATTTTTCTCCCTGCCTTTGTTCTCCAAAATCTATAAACAATACTAATGCAGTTTAATTTTCATGACATACTCATAATCACGAAAACACACCACTCTACAGACCTTTCTCCCCAAAAGCCAGTGCACAGGGTACCTGGGCCTGCCTGGGACCCAGAGGTCTGGTCCTTTCTGATTAAACCCCTCCTTTCTCCCCCACACTCCATACTGCCGTGACCTAATGTTGTAGGCAAGATATCTCCAGTGGCTTCCAATTTACCTGATTTGAAATCATTTGCAATCCAATAGTAGGCTGTGAACACATGACATTAGATTGACTCTGCTCTCAGTGGAAAAACAGTTAATAAACAATGGAAAAACAAATGGTCTTTTGATTGGAAAAAAGAGAAAGAAGAATTATTTAGAATGTTTATCATTCATTCCTTCCGTGAGTACTTGCTGAGTATCTGTGCTGTGCTGTGTGCTTTGCTTAGTCACTCAGTTGTGTCTGACTCTTTGTTAACCCGTGGACTGTAGCCCTCCAGGCTTCTCTATCCATGGGGATTCTCCAGGCAAGAATACTGGAGTGGATTGCCATGCCCTCCTCCAGGGTATCTTCCTGACGCAGGGATTGAACCTAGGTCTCCCACATTGCAGGCTGAATTTTCTGTTTGAGCCACCAGGGAAGCCCAAGATTGCTGGAGTGGGTAGCCTATCCTTTCTCCAGGGGAACTCGCTGACCCAGGAATCAAACCGGGGTCTACTGAGTATCTACTATATGCCAAATATTGTTCTAGGTGTTTGGAATATATCAAAGAGACAAAGATCCCTGCTATCAGGGTGCTTACCAAAGGAATTGTATTGCACCTCCCCAGAAAGAGTGCCCACCATCTGCCTTGCCCACCCATCAACTTTGTTACTCCTGTAGTCAGTTGTTGCCAGCACATCCCCGTCACAGCCTCCTTGTTCCAGGAGGCCGGCACCATAGAAAGCATCTATAGCAAGGGGAGGTGGGCAAGATGGGGAAGTGGTATATTTCTCAGAACACCCCAAGCTGGACTTGGGATGGACTGACACTTTGGGCAGAAAGGATGAAGAAATAAGTGTCAAAAGCACAGACAAAGCCAAGTGATCAGTTATCTGACGGTGGACCAAGGAGAAGGACTTAGGATGAAGTTGGTGGGTGTTGTACATATCTGTAAATTGCAGGAAAGCATTGTGGTCAACTGACAATATCTGCTGTGGACTCTGGAATGGGGAGTAAAAGAGGTAGTTACTTTTAATCCCTGTGCTAAAAATTTGAAATCCCTCTCACCCTAACTCCCTTCCCTCCTGCCCTGCCTCCAGTGATCTGTTTTCTGTTCCTGTAGCTTAGTTTTCTTGAGTTTTATGCAGAGGAAATTATACAAAATGTGCTCTTTTATACGTTCATCAGGTTTCTTTTACTCCGTGTTATAATCTGGAGATTCATCCTCATCTCTGGCTGTATCAATAATTCATTGTTGCTGAGTAGTACTATTCCATTGTATGATATGCAACAATTTGTATCTCTGTTGACCTGTTGAAAGATTGATAACTATTCCAGTTTTGGCTATTACAAATAAAGCTGCTATAGTCATCTGTGTACAAGTCTTTGTACAGATGCAGATTTTCTTTTCCCTTGAGTAAATATCTAGGATTAGAATGACTGGATCACATGATAGGGGTTTGTTTTACTTAAGAAGCCGCCAGCTGTTTTCCAAAGTGGTTGTACCATTTCGCATTCCTGTCAGCAATGCGCGGGACTTGCAGTCATGCTGTATCCTGGCCAATGATTGGGGAGGTCTGTCTTTTAAATCTTAGTTCTCTGAATATGTGATGTGTATAGGGATATTTAAATCAATATTCTAAAAACAAAGTTTAGGTTACTGATCTGAGACTTTCTTTTCTAATACAAGTATTTAAAACTATAAATTCCCTCTGAGCTCTGCTTGAGTTGTATCTCACAAATTTTAAGTTGTATGTGCTTTTTATTCAATTCAAAAATGTTCTAATTTTCCCTTTGAGTTATGGACTCTTTACAAGTGTGTTACTTAGTTTCCAAATATTTGGAAGGTTTTCTAGATATCTTTATGTAAATGGTTTCTAATTTAATCCTATTGTGGTGAGATAATATGCTTTGTATAATTTCAGTCATTTAAAACTTATTGACACTTGTTTTACGGCCCAGAATACGGTTTGTATTGGTGAATGTACTATTGTTGTTAGGTGGACTGTTCTATAAATGCCAATTGGTCAAGTTGGTTGGTAGTGTTCCAGTATTGTATCTCCCTGCTGATTTTTTCTCTCTACTTTTTTTTATCAACTATTATGGCAGGGTGTTGAGATTTGCAACTATCACTGTGGAGTTGTCTATTTTTCATTGCATTTCTATTAGTGTTTATCTAGTACATATTGAAACTTTATTATCAGGTACATATGTGTTTAGGATTGTTACGTTATGAATCCATCCATTTATCACTATAAATGACCTTCTTTATCTCTGGTCATATTCTTTGCTCTAAAATCTATTTCGTCTGACATGCTGTAGCCACTCCAACCTTCTTTTGAATAGTGTTAACATGGAATATCTTTTCCCATCTTTTTGCTCTTAACAATTTGTGTCCTTATATTTAAAGTACATTTCTTGTAGGTGGCATATTTTGGTCTTTTTTTTTTTAAATCAAATCTGACAATCTCTACCTAGGGGGTGTTTCAACTACTTATGTTTAATTTAATCATTGATGTGGTAAAGTTTATCATCTTACAATTTGTTTTCTATTTGACCTATCTGCTATTTGTTTTCTTCAGCTTTATTTTTTCTGTCTTCTTTTCAGAAAATTGAATAACTTTATTATCCACTTACCTTTTCTTTGTTGGTTTATTAGCTATAGTCAGTTCAGTCTCTCAGTCATGTCTGACTCTTTGCGACCCCATGGACTGCAGCACGCCAGGCTTCCCTGTCCATCACCCACTCCCAGAGCCTGCTCAAATTCATGTCTATCAAGTCGGTGATGCCGTCTAATTGTCTCATCCTTTGTCGTCCCCTTCTCCTCCTGCCTTCAATCTTTCCCAGCATTAGTGTCTTTTCCAGTTATTAGCTATAAAGTCTGTTACAAAAATCTATTTTCAAGTAGTATCTACCCCTTCATGTATAGTATGATTATACTTTAATTTGTCTCCTCCTGGCCTTTATACAATTTTTGTCATGTATTTTACAAACAGGTAAAGTAAATAATTTGATCATTTTGAGTTTTGCTTGTAAATTTGTTATGCAAGATCAGAGTAGCATTTAGTCTAGAACTAATGCTCTCCACTACTGAGGCAAAAGCCTTCTGAGTACTCTGCTTAATGCATGACTTATGTGAGTTTTCAAAGTGGTTTGTGGGTCCAGGCTCTGTCAGTTACTGGTAGCATGGCCTTGGCCGAATCACTGAACATCCTGGACCTCAGCTTGCTTACCTCTGCCCTGAGATGCTTCAGTTAAGCAGTGTCCCAGGCAATGAGAAGCAGGCCCATCCAGCTCAAAGCAGTAGGACAGCTTTAGTCATCAGAAGGGAAGAGGCATCCATCACCTGCCTTCATCTCCAGTCTCCCATGAGTTCACGTCTGAACAGGGGCTCTGTAGGCAGAAATGGGAGAAGTCATTTCTTTATCACCTAGAAACATAACTGGGTTCAGAGATGACCTGACCGCGGGGAGTAAGGGGTTATTCCACAACTCGGCCACAGCTGTCCCCTTAGCCTGGAGCCTTGTAGGGGCTCCAGTGTGTTTAACGGTGGAGGCTGAAGATGACTCCAGTGTTTGCAGGAGGAGGAGGGTCTGGGGTCTGCCATGGGGGACGGGGCAGGAGCGAGCAGAGACAGTAGCCACTGGCCAAAAGCCTCCCTGGATTAGGGCTGGCTTGTTCATGAATCTGTAAGGTGCCCTTTGGAGAAACCCAGAAACAGGGGTGGGGTGGGGTGCAGTTCCTGGAGGGGGCAAAGTCCTGAGTGACTGCAGCAGGAGGCTGCAGGCGTGTTGTTGATTGCCTCACTGTTTCCTTCTCCTGCCTCTGTTCACTCCGGCAGCCGAGGTCTGGGATCTCTCATTTCATCTCTTCTTCCCCAGGTCCCTAGGGGTTCACGGTGGTTGTAATGGATTGTTTTAAATGTTTCAGAAACTCTAATGGAAACCATAATACATCTGTTTTCTGCTTTTTGCAGACCCAGTTATGGATGTGTTTGATTAATAAATAATGGGGAAATGAATTAATTATTCCTTAATGATTAGTCTCTTCAGCAGACAGCCTATATCAAGACAATATGGGAGAAATGGGAGAAAAATAATAAAGCAGGGTCTCAATATTGAATTGGTCAGAAAGTAACAGAGAATCAGAGGCTCCTTAGGGTTCTTTCCAGGCCCAAAACCCTTCTAGAAAAAGGCTGCACGGTCTAGAACTGCCCAAGGCTGGTGGTACCAGTGGTCTGGGGGAGTGAGGGAGGAGAAAGGCACGTTACAGCTATTTCTTCCCATCTGTGCAAAATCAGGAAGTTATTAGGCCAAGAAGTGTTATGTATGAGAAGCACATCAGGACACTCTTCTGAGTCACCATACCCCAAGCAGAAATTCAAAAAAACACTGAAATTCAAGATCAAGGTGCAGCCTGCCTGCTTAAATACTAGGTTGGCCAGAAAGTTCACTCGGATTTTACTCTACCATCTTATGGAAAATCTGAACGAACCGTTTGACTAACCCAACAGAACTATTCAGCTCAGTGGTTCTCAAGCTGTAATGTGCATCACAGTTACTAGGAAGACTTTTTATGTTTCCTTCTCTTCCTTTAAAAAAATTTTTTTTTAATTTTATATTGGAATATAGCTGATTAGGGCTTCCCTGGTGGCTCAGTGGTAAAGAATCTACCTGCAATGCAGGAAGACTCAGGAAACTCAGGTTTTATCTCCAGGTCGGGAAGATCCCCTGGAGGAGGAACTGGCAACCCACTCCAGTGTTCTTGCCAGGAAAATCTTATGGACAGAGGAGCCTGGTGGCCTACAGTCCATGGGGTGACAAAGAGTGGGACATGACTGAGCACAGGTAGCCAATTAATGATGTTTTGAAAGTTTCAGGTGAACAGCAAAGAGTGGGAAGACTTTTAAAAACACAGACAAGTGGGTCCAACTCCCAGAGTTCCTGGTTGCAAAGGTCTGGGGCTGGATCAGGAATTTCCACATAGAACATGGTCCCAGGCCAGGCTGCTGCGGCCGGTCCAGGAAGCACACATGAGAAACACTCGTTTCCCGCTTGCTTGCCCTCCCTCTGTGCCTTCTACCCTTTTCCTCTGGACTTTTCTCCTGCCTCTTCCCTCCTTTTTTGTCCATCTGCTCCAGCCGCTTCCCTCTCTTGACTTTCTTCTGAAACAGCAGGAAACTTAAATGTCTTAAAAACTGAAATGCAGAAGAAGCAAGAGGAAAGAAAAACCACTCCTGGCTGGCAAGGGACATGAGTGGCAGCTAACTCAGGACAGCATGGGCTGGCCAGGATGTGAGGTCCCTCAGAGCTGACAGAGCCACCTGGGGCTGGTCCAGCCCGTCCAGGACTCCATGCGACAGTGGACGAGGCAGCGGTGGAGGAGATGGGGTCAGCTGGGGGGCAACCTCCAAGCACAAGCTGGGCTTCAGAGCTCCTTCCCCATAGAGGATCCAGGACTTGAATGTGCACTGGAATCCCCAGGGCTTGGAGAGTCTGGCTGCAGGGCCCTGTCCCCGAGGCCTCTCAGTTCAGGTCTGGGATGGAATCCCTAAGGCAGGAAAACCAAGATGAGCTGGTCACGCAGCCAGGGCTGGAGCCCTCACCCTTCTTAGAAGTTCCCAGTGAGGCTGACCTGCTGGTCCCAGGACTGCACCTTGAGAGTTCCCCTTCATTGCTCCAGGTGACAGCAGAGGCTAGAGTGGCTGCAGTAGCCTGGACTCTTCAGAAGGGCAAAAGGAGAAGAGGGCGACCGAGGATGAGATGGTTGGATAGCATCACCAACTCAAAGGACATGAACCTGAGTAAACTCTGGGAGATGGTGGAGGACAGGGAGGCCTGGCATGCTGTAGTCCATGGAGTCACAAAGAATCAGACACACAACTGAACGACTGAATAATAAACAACATTAGCACCTCCATGTGTCACTTTTCTGCCAGATATCATTGTGTTTACCAGGAACCAACACAACCCAGGTCTGTGCTGGGTGTGCCTGAGTGACAGTGTATGGGCCTTTGTGTCTTATATAGGTCTTTACCCCAAGCTTTGCCTAATCATTCTTGTAGCCCTTCTTCCCTGAGGACAAGCAGGGGTGTGGGAAAATGCAGGACACTGGGCATGCCTGTGTGAAGTAGTTGTTGCTGGACCACACTTGTCTGCCTGACTTTCTTTTCCCTTAGTTAGTGTTAGTGTTAATCGCTCAGTCTTGTCTCTTTGTGACCCCATGGACTGTAGCCCACCAGGTTCCCCTGTCCATGAGATTCTCCAGGCAAGAATACTGCAGTGGGGTGCCATTTCCTCCTTCAGGGAATCTTTCCAACCCAGTGATCGAACCTGGGTCTCCTGCCTTGCAGGCAGATTCTTTACCATCTGAGCCATCAGGTCTTTACCCAGAAGGTTATTTGGTCCTTCACTTAAATACATTTTGGAACCGGCCTCCATGCTGAGGGGCTCAGCTTCTGATCCACCTCCTCCGCAACACTGTAATTTTACTGAGAGATGAGTTGACTCAGAGGGGCTTTAAGGCTGTTGATTGGGGGTGGGCTGCAGAGCCTAGATGGACCAACTCTGCCCCCTAGAATGCCCATCTGCCCTGGCTTTGTGGGTCCCTGTGGGTCCTGTCTGCAGTAAAGTGTGGAAACAAGGTTGTATGAAGTGTAGACTTGATTATTAGTGGCAGTCTTGACTGTAAAAAGCTTTACAGGTGACAGGTCCTGCAGTCCTGGAGTCATTAGGCATCTGAGGAGGTGACCTAAACTTCATAGCTCTGTTTTGACTTCTACAAAAGGGGAAACGATACTCTGTGAGGTGTTTACACTCAGGAGGTTGTGAGTCTCAGAAAGCCAGCACTGAATGACACCTGATCCTGTGACTGTGATGTCATTATTGTTGTAATAGTATCCCCTAACAGGCTGGGATCACCTGTAAGATAACTCAGCTTGTAAGTGGCAGAGTGGACTGAGTCAGGTCACTGAAAAAGACTAGTTGTCTCTCAAGGGAACAGGTAGGAAGAGGGGCCATGAGGGCTGTAGAAGGCGTCCCATGCCCAGCCCACTGGGAGGACAAGCCCGGATCAGACCTGGCCCGGCTTCGTGTGGCCCTGCCTGGTGGGAACGCAGCCCCTCCTTGTCCTCCTTGCTCTCCCCCTGCTTGCCCTGGGTGGTGGGTGCTCACGGGCTCACGGCCCTGTCACCTGCAGTGACACAGAACAGCATGGAAGCCTGGTCAGTGTCACATTCCTAGTGCCTGGCACAGCCAGGGTGAAGCGCGAGGCATGCTGGTTCATGACTCACCTGCAGTGTGAGGTGCTCACCTGCCCTGGCTGCTGCCCAGCTTGCTCCAGCTGCCTGGGGCTCCCCAGGGCTCGGGAGAGTCTGTCAGCAGCTTAGGGTGGGGTGGGGAGGGCGGTCAGAGAGGGCTCGACAGGCAGCCTGCAGACCTGGGCCCAGTCTTGGCTCTGCTGCTCTTCAGTTGCTTGAACTTGGGGAACTCAGGTCACCTGCAGGCTTCAGAGTCCCCTTCTCTAAATGGACAGGGTTATTCAAGGCCCTCACTCTTCAGAGTGTCTTAAGGACACCTTAAATGCAGCAGTGATACTGCCTGGTGCCTGTAAGAAACGGAAGCCCTCCCTGAATTGCAGTCTGGTTTCAGTGAGACCCCTGGGGGAGCTGCATCCTGTTGGCAGGGTGCTGCTCCCATCATCTCCGAGATGGAGTGTGGAGCTTGTGGCCTCTACTTCTGTGCCATCAGGGATCCCTGAGATACTGTCCTGCCCAGGCAGATTCTCAGTTGCAGACCAAGCCTTGCCCCTAAGGGAACACCCCGACTTTGCACACACATTGCCTAAGTGTGCCTTCTCAGTTCCGGGTCTTGACCTGGGTCCCCAGGTGCGTGCATGCGTGCTAAGTTGCTTCAGTCGTGTCCGACTCTTTGTGACTTTATGGACTGTAGCCCGCCAGGCTCCTCTGTCCATGGGATCTCCCAGGCAAGAATACTGGAGTGGATTGCCATGCCTTTCTCCAAGGGATCTTCCTGACCCAGGGGATCGAACTTGGGTTATTCTACCATTGCAGGCAGATTGTTTACCGTCTGGGCCACCATCTGAGGGGAAGCCCTCAGATTCCCAAGTCCAGCCTAATTCTGAGAAGCCAGGCTGGTGGCCGAGCACAGCGCTTCCAGAAGCTTCCATGGTGTCAGGATAACCCGTGTACTGTCTCCATCCACCCGGTTCTATGCGTTTCTTCCCAAGAGGTGCTGAGCTGAATATATGATTCCAGTATTTGCACAGAGGCAGGTGAAACAAATGAGGAAAAGTTGCCCTAAAGCTGAGGGTTTGGGTATTTTTATGGAACCACATAGACTCAGAAACTGGTTGTGTGTGTATGTGTGCATGCTAAGTTGCTTCAGTCACGTCTGACTCTTTGTGATCCTATGGACTGTAGCCATCCGGGCTCCTCTGTCCGTGGATTCTCCAGGCAAGAATTTTGGAGTGGGTTGCCATGGCCTCCTCCAGGGCATCTTCCCTACCCAGGGATCAAACCCATGTCTCTTATGTCGCCTGTATTGGCAGGCAGGTTTTTTTTTTACCACCAGTGCCACCCAGAAAGCCCCAGAAACAATTAATGTGGAGTTAAAATAAAAGGCCAGTTGACTCTTTTATTTAGGTAACTACCTCACACCATAAAAGATCTGAGGCAGCTTCTAAGAAACACACACACGGTTAGGGTGAGAAATAAATAAAAAGTACAAAATTAGGCCATGGAAAATATAAATTAGTGATGATGAGCTTGTGAAGGTTGACCACCACCCCACCTCCCCCATCCAGGTACTCTAGTTGGGTTGCACTGAATTCGATGCAGTTGAATCAAGATAAAAATAGAATACTGCTCTTAGGATCAAGAAATGAGTGACGCAAGGACAGTGCATGGGAGCCCAGCTTGCTTGTCAGAAAAACCCCAGAGGGTTTCATTTGACCAGAAGCTTGACGTGAGCCATCTCACGTGGTCCAGCTGTGAAAGTCGAGGGCAATATTGGTGGTTCCCAGTGTCCAGAGCCAAGGAAGGGGGCCCCTGCCCTCAGCACTGGCTCTGCATCTGCCTTGTCAGCCAGCAAGTTGAAATATGCACCCATGTGCTGACTGGACGACACAGAAGGATTAGTGAGGTAGACCATCCAGGGGCTCACACAGTCTGTCTGAAGAGCCGAAGGAGCAGCAATTCCACGTGATGCGTGCTTGCAGAAATCTCACTTGGACTTCTATACTTGGTTCCAATATTTCTTTTCTTAAAGGGACATTAATGAGAGGAGCCTTGGAGGACGGGACTTCTCGTTGACTGCCCAAGCCCACTGTGGAGTTATTGCCATAAAACCCCACTGTGCGAATGTTAGGGGCTCTCCAGACCCTCACAGACAGTTGGGGCGGCGGCAGCAGTCAGCCAGTGGCCAGGGGCAGGGGTGCGGGTGTCTTGATGGAGCCTGGCCCTCATAGCCATCCCTGGACATCCTGGCGGGCGTTTTGAAAGCCTCTGGCTCCTGTGGGTTCTGTTACAGGAGGTGCCGCAGAGACAGGGCATCTGTTTGCTGCTTCTCCATCAGACAGCACCTGGGCCGAATAAATGAAGGCAAAATAAATCAGTCCGAGACTTGAACCTGTCAACTCAAGCCTGGACGGGGTGAAACAAGCATGGTTCTCAGAGCCTGCTGGATTCGGGTATGAATTCTAGCGCTGGCCCTCGACATTTTCAGGGCTAGTCCTAAAGCTACCTTGAGACTCAGTTTTCTCACCTGTAAAATGGGGATCTGAACCCCAAACCCACAGAGTTGTAAGCAACAAATGAAGTCTTGAAAGTAAGTGACAAGCCCAACGAATACTGACCCACCTTCCTTCCTTCTGCCATCCCACCCGCTTCAATCCCGTCCACAGTCCTGTCTTCAGCCCCTGCCTCCACCTCCACATATGAGCCCCTTTCTGAGTGTAAACTCTGCACATTCAAGGCCTGTTGGGCAGTTCTGCTGATCAGTATCCCCCGCACCCTCAGCTCTGCACGTGTAGAGGTAAACACCCAATTTTGAACAAACCCATGCTTTCCCCTGACCTCTCCTGATTCCATAATGGCAGTGTTTTCTGAAGCCTGTGACAGGACCACACCCCCTCCCCCTTGAGGAAGACCGGGATGTCTCCTGGGCATCTGTTGTCCACCCACATGGTCTCTGTCCCTCTCCCCTCCTCCCTGCACCCATCACTTCGGCTCGGTTTCTTGTTATTGCCCTGCTTTCAAATGGCCCCCACTCCCTGCCGCCCCCGCAGTCTCCATGCCTCTCCTCCCCAGCCCCTGCTGCAAGGGACACCAGGTTGCTCTTCCTCGATCAGAACCTAGCCGAGTTGCCCTCTAGACCACGGAGTCATCAAAAGTCCCTCCTTGCTTTCCAGGTGCCAGGTTCCTCATCTGGCTTTCAACGTCCTCCAAGTTCAGCAGTGAGGACCCCGAACCCTGGTCCCTGCCATCTGCTCACCTTTTCTGGGCCACCCTCTCATTCTTCCCTTCCTTTCTCTCTGGGCCTTCCCAGGTGCCAGCTCTGCCCGGCACGCTCTTATCTGTTGCTTGGGACCCAGAAGCTGAAGCCACACATCACCTCCCTTCTCCCCCAGCCCTCTTCCTCATCTGGGCTTTCAGGCCCCTCTGAGACTGTGCTTCTTCCGTGTACTTTTGCGAGGCCCTGTGTACTTGCTTACTGTCTCCTTCTAGACTAACAGTTCCTCTGGGACTTAGAGAAAGTCTAGTTCTTCTTGCAGCCCCAGAGTGCGCACTGCTCAGGTAGGCAGTCCTTTCCAGCCGGCTCTGCTCCGAGCCGACCTGGCAGCCTCACTGGCCCCTCCGAGGCAGAGAGGAGAGCCTGTGAGTGGGAAGAAGTGCTCTTCCAAGGCTCAGGGCTAGGAGCCTTTCCACACCTTTTGGCGTTGGTTGCCGGGGGGTGGGAGTGCTTGTTGCTGTGGGAGTGTGTTTCTGGCATGTGCATGGCAGGTGTGAGGGCCTGTTTGTGTGTGAACAGGGCAGGTGGGATGCGGAAGCCTTGTGAGTGTGAGGTTTTTATGTGTGTATGAATGTGTGTGTGCAGCGGGTAAAGGACATGTGATGCGTGTGCGTGCGTGGGGTGTTGATGTGTATGGAAGGTGTAGGTGAGGAATGTGGGTGTGTGTGGGTGTGTGGGGAGAGAGTATTGGGGATAGACTGTGTGCAAGTTGGGTGTATGTGATGGGAGAGGTTGGCGTGCACGTGGAGTGTGTGTGACTGTGGGCATGTTTATGAGGGGACGCAGAGGGTGTTTACATTGGGAATGTGTGCAGAGGGCGGGGATGTGGATACATGTGTGTGGTGCGTGTGTGTGCATTTTGAGGGGGAGTGTAGACTCACCTCCTCTTGTGAAAGGATGCATCCTCCCCTGGCTTTGAGGGAACTTTATCCACAAGAGATGCCCAACCAGGAGAGTGGGGAGCAAGCAAAGCTTTGGAAAATAGAGTGACTGAATTACAAAACCTCTTGGTACATAGTCAGGGGATAAAAACAAGCCGCACATCCCCAAATTCCTGTAATGTCTTGGAGGTTTTAGAGACTGGGTGGCCCTACCCCATCCTGACTGCTGCCTGGGGGGTGACCTGCTTGCTGATCTCTGGGTGGGTGGGGTGGGGGTGTCCTAGCAACCACCCCACCAAGCCTCTGGGGCACACGCTCTTCCCTTTGCCCCACTCCGAGGACTGCGGAACTGGCTGAGCCAGTTATAAACTGCCCATAAATCGTGAATATGGTTGGAGAGAACATCAGGGACACAGGTCACAGAAAGGAAGTGGGTGGGTTGAGGCATTTCAGAAATATCTTTTAGCATCAAAACTTGGGTTCAAATTCATAAAGTCTTATGTGAAGGTCTGGTATGAACCTTCATACTGGAAACCCTGCGGCTCTGGTGTGTGTGTGGTGGGGCAGGTGGGCTCTGGGCATTCTGCCTGCCTACTGCTGCCCCAGCCCCTGGCGGCCTCTGCAGAAAACAATCTGAAACCTCTCCTGGGGCCCAAACCTTCTACTCCAAGAGGGACATTGGATGACTTGCCCAAGGTCATCCAGGGGGTGGTGAGCACCCCCTGAACGGTGGGTCCCGGCCAGCTGTAACCTGTCACTCTGGGCGGCCCCAGATACCATCAGGGATGCGGGGTCCAAGCTGAGCTGGATGGAAGGGCCAGCTGACTCTCAGGTCCTGTAGAACTCGGAGTTTGGGGACTGAACCAGTGAAGGAGCTATTTGCCTGATTGTGTTCAATAAGACCACAGCAGACCCACAACTTTTGACATCCCTTTGAGCCTAGACAGAAGTCTGGAGTTGTGGGGCGACCCTCACTCATATCCACTGGGGAATCTTAACACCATATGCTACTGCTTGAGGAATTGGTCGGGAAGGCTTCCGGGATGTCTGTTTCCAAGGAAGGTCCCACTCTGCTGTAATGGGCTGGCTACCCGCATCAGGACACAGGTTTATTGGAGGGCCCCTTGTTTCATCACCTGTCACTTGTACGGTGCCGTACTCACATGAACTGAATCTCTGCAGCACCCTTATGAGGGTGGGGATATCATTAGCATCATCTCTGAAATAGAGGCTATTATTAGCACCCTCTCCATTTTCCAGATTTGGAAACTAGGTCACGGAGTCATAACTAGTTTATCACTAGTCTGTAACTTGCCCCGGGTCTTGTAGCTAGTAAGAAACAGGACTGGATTCAAACTAGACAGTCTGAGTCTTGACCTGTGGTCTTCATCACTGGGTTATTGAACTACTTCCAATTCAATGAAGGGAGGATGTGCAGGACAAGGAGACTGAACTGGGGACCCCTTGTTGTTTAGGCAAGCGACTAAACTCCCCAGATGGGCTTGCATGGGTCACCATCATTGTCATCTGTGCCTTTGGCCAAGGTGGTCTTTTAGAAACAGATCAAATTATATCAAGTCCCTACCCCCTCCTACATCTCTTTAATGACTTCTTATTGTTCTTGAAATCATGACTAAAGGATTTTAGGCCCTGCCTGGTCTGGCCTCCCCCTGCTGCGGGGCCCTGAATTTCCCCTGCACTTGCCACCTGTCCTCAATCACTCTGCTGTCTTCTCTTTCCTGCTACCCCAGGATCTTTGCCTCCCTCTGTAAGATTTCACCTTCTGGGTCAGTTTCTCTACGAACATTCCCAAGGAGCAATATCCCTTTTCTTCCTAGTCCTCACCAGACTGTTATTGTATTGATGCCTCGTTGGTCAGGCTATTTGACTCATGTCTATCTCTCATCTGATGGGCATTCCCTGAGGATAAAGAGCTCCTGTGTCTTACTCTTCACAGCATCCCCAGCTCCTTGCACAGTGCCTGACACATCCTTGTGTTACAGCAACAAGGGCAGGTCATTATCACCAATTTACAGATGGAGTTGTAAATAGGGAATACTGAGGCGTGATGCCTCCTGAGCAAACAAGTGGTGCTGCTGCAAGCAGGACCCAGGTGCTCTGACTTCTCATCTCTGTGCTTTCTCATCTCTGTCCCCTTTCACCGGGGACAATTCAGCCTCACCTCTGGAATGTCTCCAAACCACTGTTCCCTCTCCCCCTTCCAAGGGTCGGGTGGAATCCCCCAGAAAAGACACGGTTATTATTGCCTCCTTCCAACCCGAAGATGACCTTTGCTTTCCCAAGCAGCTATCAAAAGGGAGTGCCCAACTGTGCCTGGGGGGCAGGATCCAGCCCACCTGGAGGAGGAGATGATGACCAAACTAACCAGGACCCCCACTTCAGTCCTCTGGGGAGAGCTGCCCACTTCTAGCTCAGGGTTGTGGGGGGCTGGACCAACTTCGTCTTTTGCATTCCATGTTCATGTGAAACACCTTACAATTATCTGCCTCCCTGGTTACACACGGTCATCCCAGTGCTGGCCCAGCTGGTATGAAATGGTCAGTCATGGTCCCTTGGCTTCCAGGTCTCTCAGGCTGGCTGGGGGTGAGCGGTGGGGGCACGGCTGCCTGGGAGCATGGGGTGGGGGCACGACTGAGAGAAGAGGCAGGTGTCCTGAGAGCAGACATGGAAGCAGGTCTTGACCCCTTCTGCACGTCCCATCTGGGCAGGTGCAGGAGGAAGGAAGTGAGAAGGGCCATCCTGGAAGGTTTTGCTCCGCTTCCTCCTACAGCAAGCAGCCCACAAGGTGAGGGCATAAGTGGCCATCGGGGAAATTTCCATCCTCTTGCAGCGCTCAAAGTTCTCCCCAGCAAGCATTCTCCTAAACAGAGAGTCCAGGTGGGCTCCTCGCTCTGCATTCTAAGCTGAAGGGATAACTTCCTGTTCCGCACGGCAGGACCCTTGTGGTGGATCCAAAGTAATAGTGTCTGTGGAGACCCCCTTTCCAGTTTCTATGAGAAAAACGGTCCCCAGGGAGGGAAGTGCCTGCCGCTGGAACCCAGGTAGACAGAGTCCCCAGCCAGGGAGCAGTCCTCGGGCCACCTGCCCCTTCCGTCTCCCTCCTGTTCTGTCCAGCCCCCCGCCAGCCCTGCAGGCCGGTCACAGGCACTCACCTGGTCCCTGGCTGGGCAGCATAGCCCTCCGCTCCTCCACCTGCCAGAAGCCCGCGTCCCTCCTCCTCTGCCCACGGCCAGACTACAAGTCCAGTTTCTCAAGAGGTACCTCCATGTTGAGGGTGTACCAGGCGATCCAGAAGAGCAGGCTGAAAGCCAGGATCAGGGACCCTGTGTAGATCAAGAAGTCCCAGAAGTCAAGGGAGGCGAAGATGCCCACGAGCAGAAGGACCAGGCCCACGACGTCAAGCAGGAGGGCCAGGCCGAAGAAGAGAACACAGCGTCCCAGGTGGCATGTTCCCCACAGCTTCCCCAGGAGCATCGCCGGGAAGGCAGGGGCAGGAGGGGCCCAGCTGCACTCCCCGGGCCGGCCTGCATGGACAGGGGTTGGTGCTGCCAGCCACTGCCTTCTCGCCAGCCACTGCCTTCTCTCCCCGCCAGGCATGAGCAAGCGAGAGAGAGAGCCGCCCTTTCTGGAGCCACACGGAAGTACAGGTGGATGTCCCTTTATGAGTGCGGCAGCCAGTGGGGCAAGATATTTCTTAACTGTTTCATAGCTCAGGTATGACCCTGATGGAAGCAGCCTGACATCACCGCTGGTGCAACCTGACATTGTCGTCCCCTGGGGGCCAAACGAATGGCGTGGCAGGGGAGGGGTCTGGGTGCCCTTGTGGGTCTGGAGGAGGGGCTGTCTTGGCCCCTGGCCTCTCCAGTCCTGGGCGGGTCCTCCCGGGCTCCTGAGACATGCAATTGTCTGGGGTCATCCCTTGCCACCCCGCCGCCTTCTGCCCTACTCTTCTGGGCAGGGATGGGAGGCTTCATGTAAAATTTAGAGAAGAGGGTTTGTCCATGTAAATAGATCTTGAAATTGTGCTATAAGAAGCAGTCCATGTCAGCAGCAGGAAAAGCCTGTGTGTCTTGTAGATTCTCCATTCTGAAGCCCCCCAGGACAGAGCTGCCTGCAATTGAGCTGGTTATAGCCCTCTGGCCTGAAGGCAGATTCTGGGGAGAGGTGGCGATGGAAAGGATGGGGAGGATGGGGCAGGGACACCAAGGAGGGAGGGGACTCGTGGCCTCAGTCTGGGTGGGATGGGTGTGCTGGGTGTGGACCAGGAGGCAACTCCAGGACAAAGTCAAGAAATGTTTACCCGGTTCTCTGGCAGTGTGTGTTTTCCAGACTGACTGACTCCCCGTTTGCTTTCTGTGTTGGGGCCACTGCACGTGATCCTGAGGGGTTATGTGTGAAACAGGGGTGTCTTATCACCCAGCCCCTCCCAGGGTGTGGTGGAGAAGTGAGTGTCAGCTGAGAAACACGCTGTACTGGCCTTCAGCCATCTCTGCGGGACTGCATGGCCATCTGCCTCTGTGTCCCTGGTTAATCGTGGGCCTTGAACAGGGCACTGAACCTCTCTGGGCCTCCCTGTCCCCACACAACTGAAAAGTCATTTCTACTTTTTCTTTGGCCTTCTCCTATGGACGAAAATGGCTTCCCAGGTGGCTCTGGGAAGATAAAGAATCTGCCTGCAATGCAGGAGATTCAAGAGACACGGGTTCGATCCCTGGGCTGGGAAGATCCCCTTGAGGATGGCATGGCAATCCTCTCCAGTGTTCCTGCCTGGAGAATCCCATGGACATAGGAGCCTGGTGGGCTACAGTCCCTGGGATCGCAAAGAGTCGGACATGATGAAGTGACTGAGCACATGCACACACGTGGATGAGAATAAGTATAGGGGGTTCAAATATAGTTTCCTACGAGTAAACTAAGCAGGATGAGTGAGAAACTTTCAGGTAAAAAGCATCGTGGAGGGAGAGAGTGTTATACATTTTAGGATCTGAAACACAAGACTTGACCAAAGCCAGGGAGCCAGTTTGAAGCATCAGCATCTCGAAGTGAGAAATCGCTAAAGCCAAGCCCCCAGCCCGTATCCACATTGTCTCCGCAGTCTGTCCTCAGAAGGGATTAGGTACCTATGCAAGAACACCTCCCAGGACACAAGAACACCTCCCAGGGCAGAAGCAGCGGCTCTTCCCGTCTGTTGTCCCCAGCTTTGGCTAGAGAGAGTCTCTTGGGAAGAACAATTGAGGGACAGCTCTGCCCTCTTTAGGGGCAGGAGGAGGGCCTCTAGGGTGGGGGGTGGGCAGCACCAGGCTGGTGTGTCTCCGCCTGCCTGTCCACAGGTTCCCAGGCTCCTGGGCAGCATCCTGTGTACGTGTGCGTGAATGACAACTTTAGTGTGAAAATTTCTGGATGCTGGGAGGTCTCTGAGTCCTGGGCCACCTGAATGGTTGGTTACCATTCTTCTGTCTGACATGTGGGGTCAAAGAGAAGCTGGTGTGGGGAGGGTGGGGTTGGGGGTTGAAGAAGAGTAAATTAGGAGTTTGGGTTAACAGAAGCACACTGGTGTTCAGTGTTAGTTGCTCAGTTGTGTCTGACTCTGCGACTCCAGGGACTGAAACCCACCAGGCTCCTCTGTCCAGTGAATATTCAGGCTTGATTTCCTTTAGGATTGACTGGTTTGATCTCCTTGCTGTCCAAGGAACTCTCAAGAGTCCTCTCCAGCAACCACTGTTCGAAAGCATCAATTCTTCATTTGAATGATAAAATATGATGGAAAAAATTACAAAAATGGGGAAATGCAAGACAGCAGGCATCTATTATGCTTTCTGAACCATGAGCGTGGTGTGTAGAGCGCAGCTAGATGCCAAACCCTGGCCAGTGACTCCGAGGGCTGGTCCCTTAGGGCCCTCTCCCACCCCTCCACTTCTGGGAATCCTTGGGGCTGAAGCTGCCCCTGCAGCTCAGAGAGATCTCTGCTTCTGCTGTCACCACACAGTCCTGCCTCCTCTTGGCAATGGGGACCTGGTCACTCCCTTGGCAAAGCCACCACGGTCTGTCATGCCTGTGACGTCACACCTCTTCATGACCTGGATCCTACAGATCAGGCAGAGACAGAGACAGGGACAGGCCAGCCAGGTGCTGAGCTGACCCAGAGCCATAGTTCCGGGCCTGACTCTTTGAATGACAAAGGCTCAGTCACCGCCTGAGTGGCAGGGCTTGGATCCTGAGCAAGTCTGACCACACGAGCCTGTGCCACTCATCAGCTGTGTGACCTTGGAAAAGTCACTTGCCTTCTCCGGGCCTTGATTTCCTCATTGTAAGATAATCCCTTATTTCATATGATTACTGTGAAGATTAAGTGAGTTCATAGGTGTAAAGTACTTGGAACCTGCACGTTAGGACACAGACAAGCGTTACTGTATGGTTGTCACTGGTGTCTTTTATTACATCCTTTCTGCCACAGTGTTTCTATAGGGAACACCCCAGGTTGGGAGGGACCTGCCACCGACTCTCTTGCACCATCATCCTCTCCCCTTTTTCAGTCTTGGCTTCACCTGGGGCAGCTCCCTGTCCCCCCGTCCCCCTGCTCCCACTCCCCACCCCCCACCCCCACTAGGTTCATGCTGAGCCCTCCCTCCATCCTTTTTATTATTATTTACTTACTTACAGTTGTTCTAGATCTTTGTTACTATCTAGTTGCAGCAAGCAGGGGCTACTCTCTAGCTGTGGTGCAATGGCTTCTCATTGAGGTGGCTTCTCTTGTTGCTGTGCATGGGCTCCAGGGTTCTCAGGCTCAGTAGTTGTGGTGCATGGGCCGAGTTGCCCTGGGGCATGTGGAATCTTCCTGGACCAGGGATTGAGCCTGTGTCCCCTGTGTTGGCAGGCAACTTTTTAGCCACCGGACCACCAGGGAAGAACCTGCCTCCATTTGTGATGGCTACAGATTCATTCTTGATGAAGCCACTGGCCTCATGAAATGCTTTTCCAGTCCTGAATCTCTCATCTCTACTCTTTATCGTCATCACTCTCAAATCTCTGCACTTGCTCTACTCTTCAGTTCAGTTCAGTTCAGTCGCTCAGTCGTGTCCAACTCTTTGCGACCCCATGGACTGCAGCATGCCAGGCTTCCCTGTCCATCACCAATTCCCAGAGTTTACTCAAACTCATGTCCATCACATCGGTGATGCCATCCAACCATCTCATCCTCTGTCATCCCCTTCTCCTCCCACCTTCAATCTTTCCCAGCATCAGGGTCTTTTCCAGGGAGTAAGTTCTTCCCATTAGGTGGCCAAAGTATTGGAATTTAGCTTCAGCATCAGTCCTTCCAATGAATATTCAGGACTGATCTCCTTTAGGATGGACTGGTTGGATCTCCCTGCAGTCCAAGGGACTCTCAAGAGTCTTCCCCCAACACCACGTTCAAAAGCATCAATTCTTCGGCACTCAGCTTTCTTTATAGTCCAACTCTCACCTCCATACATGACCACTGGAAAAACAATAGCCTTGACTAGATGGACCTTTTTTGGCAGAGTAGTATCTCTGCTTTTTAATATGCTATCTATGTTGGTCATAGCTTTTCTTCCAAGGAGCAAGTGTCTTTTAATTTCATGGCTGCAGTCACCTTCTGCAGTGATTTTGGAGCCCCCCAAAAAGTCTCTCACTGTTGCCATTGTTTCCCCATCTATATGCCATGAAGTAATGGGACCAGATGGAGACAGAAATGGCAACCCACTCCAGTGTTCTTGCCTGGAGAATCCCAGGGATGGGGGAGCCTGGTGGGCTGCTGTCTATGGGGTCACACAGGGTCGGACACGACTTAAGAGACTTAGCAGCAGCAGCAGCAATGGGACCAGATGCCATGATCTTACTTTTCTGAATGTTGAGTTTTAAGCCAACTTTTTTACTCTCCTCTTTCACTTTCAAGAGGCTCTTTAGTTCCTCTTCACTTTCTGCCATAAAGGTGGTAGGTATCATCTGCGTATCTAAGGTTATTGATATTTCTCCCAGCAATCTTGATTCCAGCTTGTGTTTCATCCAGCCTGGCATTTCGCATGATGTACTTGGCATATAAGTTAAATAAGCAGGGTGACAATATACAGCCTTGATATACTCCTTTCCCAATTTGGAACCAATCTGTTGTTTCATGTCCAGTTCTAACTGTTGCTTCTTGACCTGAATACAGATTTCTCAGGAGGCAGGTAAGGTGGTCTGCTATTCCCATCTCTTTAAGAATTTTCCACAGTTTGTGGTGATCCACACAAAGGCTTTGGCATAGTCAATAAAGCAGAAATGTGTGTGGATGTAGAGAGAGAGCTGTCCTGTTTCTTCCTGTTTTTATGATGTCATTAATCTATCCTGAGGGTGTCACCCTCACAACCTCATCTGAACCCCATTACCTGCCAAAAGCCCTACCTCCATATACCATCCCCTGGTGGGCTGGGACCTCAACATATACATTTTGGAGAGACACAAAGATGCAGTCTGTATCATTTCCCTTGGTGACTTGGATCCTGGCTCCTGGCACATAGTGGCTCCTCCCCGCAGAGCTAGGAGAATAGGCCCACTTCCTATTAGGTCTGGCCCAGCCGAGTCAGTGCTGATTCTGCTCCCATGAGCCTATCATGTGGTCACACCTGGACCTCAAGGTTCCCCGGACGTGTGGACCTGATGGGCCAGTTGCTTCACCCCTCACTCTGAGGGGGAAACATGGATTTTTCTGGACAGTGAGTGAGCTGCCTAAGCCTTGAACAAATGGCCATCCTTGAGAGATAGAAATTGTAGGCTTTGATTAGGGCTTCCCAAGTGGTGCTAAGGTGATGTGATGGCATCTGGTCCCATCACTTCATGGCAAATAGATGGGGAAACAATAGAAACAGTGACAGACTTTATTTTCTCGGGCTCCAAAATCACTGCAGATGGTGACTGCAGCCATGAAATTAAAAGACGCTTGCTCCTTGGAAGAAAAGTTATGGCCAACCTAGACAGCTTATTAAAAAGCAGAGACATTACTTTGCCAACAGAGGTCCATCTAGTCAAAGCTATGGTTTTTCCAGTAGTCATGTGTGGATGTGAGTTGGACCATAAAGAGAGCTGAGTGCTAAAGAATTGATGTTCTTGAATTGTGGTGTTGGAGAAGACTCTTGAGAGTCCCTTGGACTGCAAGGAGATCCAACCAGTCCATCCTAAATGAAATCAGTCCTGAATATTTATTGGAAGGCCTGATGTTGAAGCTGAAATTCCAATATTTTGGCCACCTGATGCAAAGAGCCGACTCATTTGAAAAGACCCTAATGCTGGAAAAGATTGAGGGTGGAAGGAGAAGGGGACAACAGAGGTTGAGATGGTTGGATGGCATCACTGACTTGATGGTCGTGAGTTTGAGCAAGTTCTGGGAGTTGGTGATGGACAGGGAAGCCTGGCATGCTGCAGTCCATGGGGTCGCAAAAGTCGGACATGACTGAGTGACTGAACTGAACTGAATTGAAGTGGCTCTAGTGGTAAAGAACCATCTGCCAATGCAGGAGACTTAAGAGACATGGGCCTGATCCCTGAGTTGGAAAGATCTCCTGGAGGAGGGCATGGCAACCCACTCCAATATTCTTGTCTAGAGAATCCCCATGGACAGAGGAGTCTGGTGGACTACTGCCCATGGGGTCACAAAGAGTCACCCATAACTGAAGCGACTTAACATGAATGCACGGTTGATTAGGACGGATTGTGGTGCAGAGGGGAGGCAGGAGTCAAAAAGGTCGGAATGAAACTGTTGGCTGGTGGCATCAGGTCCCCATTCACCAAACAGCATAGTGCACGGTGAACCCCTCAACCTCCCAATTCTCTTTTTCCAATCAGCTCACACTTGGTTGTATAGATCTTCATTCTTTCCTTATATAAAACCATTCAGGATAATATACTGCCTGGTGTAGTCCATTAACATTAATAATGACTAATATTTAGGGTTTAATACATAAAAGCTTTATGTAGATTATATCAATTAATTTTCAGGAAGAGGCAGGCACTTTTATTAACTGCACTTGCAGTTGTGAAGATGGGGGTATGGATGAAAATAAACACTAATCCCAAAAGATATCTACACCTCCATGTTCATCCTGAGGTTATTTACAATAGCCAAGATATGGAGACAGCCTGAGGGCCCATCAGTGGGTGAATGGATAAAGAAAATGTGGTATATGTGCAATGGAATACTTGTTGTTGTGCAGTTACTAAGTCATGTCCAACTCTTTGCAATCCCATGGACTGTACCTGCCAGGCTCCTCTGTCCATGGGATTCTCCAGGCAAGAATACTGGAGTGGGTTGTGATTTCCTCCTCCAGAGGATCTTCTTGACCCATGGATTGAACCCATGTCTCCTGTGTCTCCTGCATTGACAGGTGGATTCTTTACTGCTGAGCCACCTGGGAAGCCCCTAAATTAATATTACCTCAACAGAAAAATTAAAAATAAATAAATGAGCATACACACACACTAAAATGGAGGCATGCAGAAATTAAGTAAGCTGTCCAGAGTCAAAGACCTGGCAAAACCAGATGGGATGTGAGCCCAAGTGGGCTGTCTCTAGAATCTGTGCTCCTGACCAATACAGAATCCTCTGTGTTGTGAACTTAGGTCACTTTAATTTTGACAAATGTGGAGATTGAAATCTGGGAGAAAGAGAACTGAGTGTCTAGGTGTCTCCTCCCGTTAATGATTCTAGGTTAATAGAACCCTCTATAAACCGACCACACTCTCCCACCCACTCCTGCCTCAGCTCTTAGAGTAGGTGGGGCAGCCCGACTGGTTACACAGGCTGCCAGGTGCCCCGTGTGAACCCCACTCTTTGCATGCCCACCACGCGATGGCCAGGCTGAGGGAGGTCCCTGCTTCCCAGAGACAGGGGGGCAGGAAGTCTGGCCCCACCGTGGTCTTTCTGCTCTGGCTTTCCCCTCCCACGTCTCTCTCCTTAGAGACGTAGTGAATCCTGGAAGGATTTGGAGGAAAGATACACTGCACTGATTTGGAGCTTATTTGTGAAAGTCTTTTTTCTAAATATATCGGTTCTGGGTCTCATCAAGTAGTGGAAGAAAAGAACATAGAGGCTTAGAGGAAGAAAAGAACTCTGTCCCCAGACTTGCCACCTGTGTGTAAATAGGAATTTTATTTGGCTGCGAGTAATGGACCCAAAAAATAGTGGCTTAAATGAGATGTTATTTGTATTTCTTGTGAGACATGGTTCCAGGTAGTCTAGTTTCTTCCTCTGAACCACTGATTCATTCAGGAAGGTTCTTTTTCCATCTCTCAAGACCAGGCTTGTGGGGAGGGAAGCAGGAGTTTCTGTTCTGTCTGCTGTCAGCATCTCAGAGTGGGGTCATCAGCTCCTACGAGGTCCCCGAGGAACCAGGCATGAAACCCACACAGTCCTGTTTCTCCCAGGTAGCACATTGCCAGGAAGGGCATGTGGTTATGGGGTAGGGTGGGGGGCATTTTAGAGGATTGAATTAGTGGAAGAGTCTGCAATTCCTGATGGAACAGAATGAAAACACAGCGGACACTGTCAAACAGGATACAATTTAACATCCCATCAGTTTTTTCAGCACTTAGATTAAATGGAATTCTCCCAAACAGAACAGCTATGGGTGGAGTAATACAATCCAGTAGCCAGATGCACGGATGCTGGTCCTGACCTTGCATCCACAGCATGGAAGAATGCATGGTGGGGATGGGTGTTTTTTTTGCCAGAAACGTGGCATCTGATCAGGCACATGCATTCCTCAGACTTCTGTGTGGCAAAGGTCTTTGGCAAAAGCCCCTCAGCCTGACCCAGGCATGCTCCTTGGTCCACAGTCATATGGGGAAGCCCAGAGAAGGGGGTGGTGAACGATGCTTGGAATCTTCCCTCATTCTCCTTACTGAGAAACTAGCCTAAGCAGCAGGGAATGTGGGCAAGACTGCGGGAGCCTTCAATGTGAGTCCAGATCTTGGATGCATTCTGGAGTCTTGTGGTCTCCAAACTGCCCTCCACCAAGACAACAGGTGGTAGCAATATGCACCTGGCCCCCGTCCCATGGCTATGCTCAGAGGACAAGCTTGTGGGGGGAGGAAACGAGACTTGGGGCATGTGGATGACCATCGAACCAGCCAGGAGTCCTCCCTGCTTGCTCCCAGGTGGGAAAGCATAGAGGACTCTGAGAGTGAGAGGGTAGGGCCGTTATGGAATCTGCTTTCATGTCATAAGCCATCCATAAGCCACCTGAGGTGCTGGAACCACAGTGAGTGACGGTGAGTGGCAACACCCCATGACGGGCCTTGACTGCCTGTGTGCAGGGGCCAGATGACCATGCTGTCTGAATGAGAAACATGGTCATTCTGGCTGAAACTCCCTGAACTCTGGCTCCTTGAGTGGGCAGGGCAGGGCGTGTCCCCATGTCAGAGGTACCTGCCGCCACAGAATTTCTCATGATGCAGAGCAAACAAGGTGGTGTCCTGACTCTGCATATGGAAACACCGTCATAAAGATGGAGACACCTGGAGGCCTCTTAGAGAGAGAGAAGTTGCCATAGTGACGCAGTCCAGGGCAGGGGTGGAGGTGGGGGCAGAAAGCTGAGGTGACCCTCCCCTGGTGATCAGACGCTGTCCACCGGGCCACAGGCCTGTGGGAGCCTGGCTTTCTCACAGGTACCCTCCTGGTCTGACCACCTCTGGATGCTGCAGGAAGCCCCTGTTTTGGGGAGCACTTACCTCACGGGTGATTTCTGTGTGGTTAGCCCCGGGTAACCCCCACCCAGTCTCTGCCACAGACCCAGGAGGGCCTCGAGGGGAAGCTGCAGTAAGGCACTTGGGGAAGCAGGAGGCAGGGCGGGGAGCAGGCCGAGGGAGGGGCTCAGGTGACCATTCCAGATCGGGGAACTTGCTCCGCAGTTTCCTGATCATATCCTACTCCCCTCCCCCAGCTCTGCACACACTGTTCCCGCCAAATGCCTTCCCTTCCTGCCTGTGCCAGTTCTCTTTCCTCCAGTTCTGTTGGCTGCACAGCCTCCAGCTAGACCAGACTGCCCCCCCACCCGCCATGTTCCTGCCCCCACCCTCACTGCCCCAGAAAGGACTCAGCACCAGGTGTCTGGCCGCCTGTTGGCCTGGCCGTGTCTTTCTCTTCATGTGGAGGATGAATGCAGGGAACGGCTGTCTAGCTTGTTCTGTCCGGGGGCCTGGCCCAGAGCTGAGCCCTCACTGAATGTCTGTGTGTTGGGTGGGTGGGGGCTGGGAGAGCAGAAGTCGGGACTTTCTGAAGTAAAAGTCGTCTCTGGAAACCTCCAGATACTCAGATGTGGAGTCGAATCTCTGGGTTGTGATTCTCGATGGGGATGAAGTAGAGCAAATGCTTACAGCAGCCCTCCGCAGTGGCTCTCTCCACCCAGCTGTTCCAGAATCGTGGGATAGAGGCCGGGGTCGGGGGAGAAGGAAGTTAGGGCAACACGTGCTTGTCCTTGGCTAAGTGTCCAGTTCAGATGGAGAAGTCACAGAGAAGGAGTTAGAAGGTCAAGGGGAGACTGTGATACCCCCTAGCGCATGCCACCACCTCTGATGTAAATACTGTATAACTTGAGGTTAAATTGCTGCTTGGACTAACTCCCAGAGCCATTACCAGGGGAGAATATGCCTTCTTGGAAAGTGTTTCTCCCCGGCCACCCTTCACTTCTCACTCTTTGGAATGTTTGGTCCTTGTGACTTATCTGATCTCTTGAAATGCAAGCTAGCAACTCGCCCACAGAGAGAGCTGGGGTAGGTAAGCCCAACGGTAAGGACTTCCCTCCTCTCTGCAAAGGGCCTCTGCTGGTCATTCTGGGTTCTGGAAGGAAGCAAATGCAAGATCCAGTTCAGGCACTCAGAAGTGTAAGCAGGAGGTTCTTCTCAGGGGATAGTCCATCTCAAGGAATTTCCCAACATGCATAGCACTTGGCAGAGCACGTTCATTAGATGAGTGACACCTGGATGCACAGGCCGGGATGATAGCCATGGAAGGCGACAGCTGCGGCCAGGATCTGGGGGGAAGCGTCGGACATAACAGAGACTAAATGAGATCATCCGGCGGTGCCTCCCAGCCACACGGAGGGCGCAGCCCTGAGCTTGCTTTTTCCCATGGGGCCCAGAAGAGGGTTTGCTTGCATCAGTTTTACGGCAGACTCCACCACCCAAGGGACCAGAGATGTTGGACTTTGGCCATCACACCTTCTCCTGGACAAGGTGTTGGTGTGGTGGGGCAGACAGAGGGCAAGGTTGCCATCAGCGGTTCAGGAAGAAGGACTTGAGGTTCTGGAAGAACACCGACTTCTGTCTCTGCTTCTGTTTCTTCTTAATGATGGGCACCCAGACCAGCCCACACACCAGCATCATGAGTCCCAGAGACAGGAAGGCAGGCCCTACCATCTTCAGGACCTTGAGGCTCATTTCACCCAGGTTCAGGGTGTAGGCCAAGCAGGTGATGACCACACCAAAGAGGAGGATGGCACCACCCACGGACATGATAACGATGGGTTTGTGGTAGATTTCCCAGTTACTCCGGGGGGTGGCGGTCCAGACGGACTCGCTCCTGGAGCTGATGCACAGGGAGCTGGCCGTCTGGCTGGGCAGAAGGTCCTTGGACTCGGGAGACCTCTCTTCGACCTCCAGGGCCTTGGGGAGGGCCTCCATGGTCACGGCCCCTCCGGCCTGGGCACCTGGTACTGGCAACGGTTAGAAGCAAGGGCGAGGACTCCTCACACACCCTTCCTGTTCTCAGCATCCGTCTCCAGACTGGCTCTCAGTGCTGAAGTCAAAAGGAAAAGCAGATGAGATCTACAAAAATAAGAAGCCTCTCAAGCTGTTTTTTTTTTTTTTTTTTTTCCATGTGAGAGATGAATGGGCTTCCCTGCTGGGCTCAGACAGTAAAGAATCTCTCTGTAATGCAGGAGACCTGGGTTCAGTCCTTGGGTTGGGAAGATCCCCTGGAGAAGGGAATGGCAACCCAGTCCAGTATTCTTGCCTGGAGAGTTCCATGGACAGAGGAGCCTGGAGGGCTATAGTCCATGGGGTCGCAAAGAGTCAGACACGACTGAGCGACTAACACCTTAATCAGCTGTTCTTATTATTTAAATCAGGGAACAGTGATGTCCTTTAAAAGAACAAGTGAAAGCTACAATTTACGAAATGGCATCTTATTTTCAGACTCAACCACTTTCCAGCTGTGTGATCTAGAGCGAGTTACGGCCCTGGTCCTTGGTATCCCTTCCAGTCCCCGCTCCTGGTGCCCCACATTCTTCCTCTTCGTGTTTCCTGTTGGGGCACCTCAAACAGCATTTACTAATATCCCTTTTTGTGAGCAGGACGGGAGAGATTTCTGTACACAGCAGTAAATTTATTGGGAAGGTGGGCTGTGTTGGATGAGGACTGAAGCCCTGAGGGGCTGGGCTGGGAGGAATCAGTGGAAGGAAGGTCTGGGGTGCGGGCCTCCTGGACTATCCATGGATTTATATGTTGGCTCAGCCCCCAGGGGAGCAATTTGAGAAGGAAGATGGAGGTCCTTTTCCCTTGGAGGCCACTTCTGGGGTGTCAGCAGGCAGGTGTAGTGTGTGCAGAGTATCAATATCTGTTGCACAGAACTAGGGAAGGTCAGGCTGCAGGCTGGTGCAGGAGGGAACACCAGCCTGGGGCTCCAGAGCATGAGAAGGAGAGAATGAACCCTATGTCTGTCCATGCAGGACCCCAGACATGAGCAAGAGAAGACAGATGCTATCTTCCATTTACAGAAGATTCAAAAACGTGTAAGACAATCAAGGTCTCATAGTGGTTACCTTCAGCTGGGGTGGTGACCGGAAGGGGGACTAGACAGAAACTTCTGGAGTGCCATCATGGTCCAGCTCTCTATCTGGCCACAGCCTGTTACATGGGCCGGTTACATGGGCTGTTTACTGTGACATGACTACTCTTACGTGCGCGTGTTAAAGATCAGTAAAATGGCATGGACCTGGAGACGATCATACTAAGTGAAGTAAGCCAGACAGAGAAAATACCATATTGTTTACATGTGGAATCTAAAAAAATGATAGAAGTGAACTTAAATACAAAACAGACACTGACCCATTGACATAGAAAACAAACTTACAGTTACCAAAGGGAAAAGGGGGATAGGGATAAATTAAAAAAAAAAAAGAAAAGATCAGTAAAATATTTCAATAAGAAAAATTTAAAAATATAACTAAATACAATATGTTCCTTTTTTTTGGATTCTAACTAGAAGAAACCAACCGGTACATTTTGGGATAGTTTTAGGGAAGTTTGGCTTTGGTTTGGATGTTGAAGGCCACTAAGGATTTAAAATGTGTATTTGGGGGCTTCCCTGGCAGTCCAGTGGTTAGGACTTGGTGCTTTCACTGCTGTGGGCCTGGGTTCGATCCCTGGCTAGGGAACTAAGATTCCACAAGCCCCGTGGTGTGTCTAAAAAAAAATTTTGTATTCGGTATAATGACGATACTGTGGACATAGAAGAAAGCGTTCTTAATGAGTATGGAGGTACATCTTGAAACCATATACAGGGATGAAATGTCTCGATGGCATGATACACATGAAACATTAACCTCCATATCAAATATGACAGAATGTTATGGGTTATAAAATCTTTTTATGGAAGATGGATGTATGGAAGTTGATTATCTTACTTAAGTTGTTTATCCCACTATAAACATGTTTGCAAATGTCTGTAATAGATGAGACACTGAATATACAAATGGACAACAGCCAGACATGTATAAAAGCAGAACTCGGACCCACAACTTGCAGCAACCAGCCTGAGAAATCACCAGCCCAGGAAGCCAACCCTCTCTCTGAAAGTCAGACTTTCAGGAAATCACACCACTATTCCTAGTAACCAGCCCCACAAGCCAAACAGTAACTGCAGACAACTATTTTTGACAAATACACCAAAACCATTCCACGGGGGAAAGGGAAGTCATTGCAACCAGTGGTGCTGGAATAACTGAATATTCATATGGAATAAAATGAAACTTGTCTGCACCACATACCATCAACAAAAAATGAATTTGCAGTGGATCATGGGCAAAACCTGAACATAAAAGTGAAAACCATAAAGCTCTTAGGAGAAAAAAATAGGAGGATATCTTTGTGACCTGGAGGTTGGCAAATTTCTTAGGACAGAGATGGCAATAACCAAGGAAGAAAAAAAATCAATAAATTAGATTTCATCATAATTTAAAACTGCTGCTCATTAAGAGCTACCAGAAGAAAATGAATAGGCAAGCTGTGGACTGGGAGAAAATTTTAGCAAAATATGTATTGTCAAAAGATTTGTATCTGGAATATGTAAGAACTGCCACATGGGATTACTATCAACACAAACAGCACAATTTGAAAAAGGGGCAAAAGATTTGAACAGATCCATTACAGAGGAAGACAGAGGAAGAAGAAATCCATGAAAAAAACCTTGAGATTGACATGCAAATTAAATGAAAGATGAAATGCCAATTAAAATCACAAGGAGATGCCGTCACTCACTAGAATGGCTAAACTTTAAACATCTCACAGCACAAATGTTGGTGAGCGTGGGGAACAACCAGAGCTCTCGTGCACTGCTGGTGGGAATGTAAAACTGCACAGCCACTTTGGAACCAGGTCAAATAGTTTCTTACAAAGTGAAGCATCCACCTTCCCTTTGAGCCAGCAGTTCCACTCCAAGATAAATGGAAACCTATGTGCACCAAGACTTGTTTAAGAATATTCACAGCAGCTTTGTTCATAGTAGGCCCAATCCAGAAAACAACCTCGATATCCATGAACAGGAGAAAAGATGAACACACATTGTATGTTCGCAAATAGACAAAATACTATTAAACAATAAAAAGGAACCAACTTTGGATACACACGCAACTTGGATGAGTCCCATAGATATGTGGTGGGTGAAAGAAGTCAAATATGAATGAGCACATATAGTATATGTTTCCACTTATATGATCTTCTAGAACTTTCTAAGGGCTAATCTAAGGTGACAGATCTCAAAACAGTGGTTGTAGGGGTGGGAAGGAAATAAATGGGACTTTCTGTGGCCAATGGAAATGTTCCATCTCTTCATGTCAGTGTGGGTTACACAGAGGATCCATTCATCAATGTGGTACACTAAGATTTGTGCATTGCAATGTGTATAAATTATACCCAGTGAAAAAGAACTGTGGAATTCGGAGTAATAATAATCAGGTGGGTCAGTCTGGGGAGCAGGTGAAAGTGTAGTTAAACCAAGAACAGCGGAGTGTTGATAATGGTTGAAGTCCTATGATGGAAATCGGGATCCAGGGTAGAGGTATGGGCAGGAAGCACGTTACCCCAGGAAAGGAAAGTGGGGGTGTGGGCAGGGGCAAAGTGACCCCAGAATAGGACAGAGAAGGAAATCTGTGAGGTGAGAGTGTCACCTGGCTCTTATAGAAACCTCCGTGCTGATTCTGAGAAAGAGGAGATCCTGAGAGAAGGAGAAGGTACATTTTTGAGAGACTGGGATTTGGGGACAGAAGATGGACGTGGATATGGAAGTGGAGATGGAGACAGAGGTGGAGATGGACGTAGAGATAAGAGATAGAGATGATGACAGAGATGGAGGCAGAGATGAGAGAGGAAGATGGAGGCAAGAGGTGGAGTTGAGAGATAAAGGGAGAGAGAGGACAAGAATTTTACTGTTTTTACCTCATCTCTGGAAAGATACCATCCCTTGAAGGAAAACAGATTTTCAAGGAGCCAGGAGGCCCTGGACAGAGCAAAGACAGGGTTTGGTTGGCAGAACTAGTATATCCAGAAGGGACTGTCTCTAATCTTGTTAGAGCGCGTCTCCTTATCTGTGGCATATTTGTAATGGGCCAGGTATTTGGAGACCCTACGAATATCTCTTCAGTGTTTGCCCTTTGACCTTGTGTTCCTCAGGTTGCTCCACAGCGCTAGCCTCACGGTGCTCCCCGACACCGCACCAAACTCTAGACATGGAGCCACAGACACAACTCAAACCACGTCCCTCTCCGAAGAGGAGCTCTGGGCGTCCACATTTCCTGGCTCAGCAGCATCTCTGATGAACAAGGTAAAGTGACATCTCAAATGAGAGGGGAGAGAATGCAGGAACTTTCTGGCTCTTTCTCACCCACTCATAGGCTCATTCCCCAACGGGCAGTTGGGTGGCATGGATAGTGCAAGCTGATGAGCAACATTGAGTGTCCAGGATAGTAAGGACCATATAGTTTTCCCTCCGGTAGATTCTCGAGTGTCAGAGAAGCACCACTTAACAGACGGCAGTTAAAAGTGAAATAAGTGGGTCACTGCCCTAGAGGTGACCAGAGGTATGTCTGTTCTCACAGGGCTGGACGTTCTCCAGTCCCTCCCCGAGTCCTTGCATGGCTGGGCCTGGGGCTTCCTCAGCTTCCCGTGCCCTCCAGCAGGTAGCTCAGCACCTGGCTGGTGCTTGGGGATCACCAGTCATGTGTTAAATGACTCACTAAGCAGCGGAAGTGCGACGGGAAGATTGAGCATCAAGGTCAAGTCTCCATTGCCGTTCCTCCCCATCCATCACCAGTCCACAGGGGATGGAAGGATGGGACTGGCTAACTTGGGGGCAGGAGAGGCAGCTGTGAGGAGCAGGGGGACCCTCTGACTGCCCCCCTCCCTCCCTGGTCTCTGATGGACAGACCTCTTGCCAAGACTGGGTCCCTCCTGATGCCTGGCCTTCCTGAAGTCTCCAGGGTGCCCCAGCGCCTTCTCCAAACAGAAGCAGCACCTGGTGTGTCAGGGGAGGATTGACACTTCATACAATAACAATAACTGTCATTTCTTGACTCTTACTAGAGGACCGGGCTGCGTGCCTTTTCGGCAGTGCGTCATTTCCCTCTCCTGACAAGTCACTGAGATTGGGACAATTATTATCCCATCTTGCAGGTGAGGAAACTGAGGATCAGAGAGGTGAGGTGATTTGCTCAAAGTTACTCAGCAGGTGCATAGAGAACCAGGCTAGAAATGGGAGTTGTGGATCCTGTTTGGCTGCAGAGCCTGGGTTTGAGTCTATCCTGCTCCCCGTTGGGAAGGTTTTGAAGTTTTGGTTTTCTTTTCAAACTAGGGGAGTGGTGAGTGAAGAGTGCAATGGGGGCAAGGGGCTGTGAACAGAATCACAGGGTAGCTGCTTCGGGTGAGGCATTAGGCTGACACTGCTGGGTGAAACTGCTGAGGATGTGTGAGCTGGAGCCTGTGGCCCTGAGCTGCAAGTAGCAGAGCAACAAGAGGCCTGTGACAGTGGCCACAAAGCACACCCCTCCGCTCCCACCACCACTGCCGTCATCCCAGTAGAGCACAAAATGCCTGGTACCTGCCACTTTCTTCATCTGGAGCATCTCTTAATAGCTCCAAGAGGTTATTGTTGTTGTTTAGTTCCTAAGTCATGCCTGACTCTTTTGTGACCCCGTGGACTGCAGCACACCAGGCTCCCCTGTCCATGGGATTTCCCAAGCAAGAATACTGGAAAGTGAAAGTGAACATGTTAGTCACTCAGTCTTGTCTGACTCCTTTCAACCCCATGGACTGCAGCCTGCCAGGCTCCTCTGTCCATGGAATACTCCAGGCAAGAATACTGGAGTGGGTTGCCATTTCCTTCTCCAGAGGATCTTCCTGACCCAAGGATTAAACCCAAGTCTCCTGCATTGGCAGGTGGGTTCTTTACCACTGAGCTACGAGGGAAGCCCCAGCTCTTTGAAGGTGGTACTGTTATTATTCCCATTTTACAGGTAAGGAAACTGAGGCTCAGAGCTGCCTAAACCCAAATCATGGTCCTTATACTCTACTGTGTTTGCTCAAGGAAGAAGCCTGACCTTCCCCTTCACTTAACACTGTCAATATTAATAGATTGCCTGATTTGGCCAATAAAATGTCAAAATGCCCAGTTAAATTTGCATTTCAGATAAGCAACGGATGCTTTTACTTATAAGAATGTTCCAAAGGTGACCTGGGACACCCTTACACAGAAATGCATTTGTTGTTTGTGAGAAATTCAAAAGTATCTGGCATCCTTGTTAATATATCTGCAACCCTGATATGGTAGGAGGCCCCATTGTGCTTGGGGCTGGAGTTACCAGTCCTTTCTCAAGCTTCTCATCCCTGATAGGAGCTGGACTATTCTGGGAATTGCAGGGACTGAGAGAAGGGGAGACAGGGCTCATGTCTCCCAGCCAGGAGGTGGCCCAGAGGGAAGGCTCCTCTGGAGGGGCAGGAGGAGAGGGCAGGTTGCAAAACACAAGTGACAGAGATAAGAGGATTCCTGAGAAAGACGCAAGCGTGAGTTTCTGTTTGGAATTCCCGAGAAGTGGAGGGTCTAGCCTCTCCCCACCGGGGTCCCCACAGCACCCCCACCCAGCTGTCACTGCTGGCCGCTGGCCACCCCCCCAACCAGACATTCCATTGGTGACCCCGTCCCCGATGAGGTGAGTGGTGCCCTAGTGCTTGAACTGATAAGGTTTCTGAATCCGCTGCTGCTGTCCCCCGGGCAGGGCCGCCCGTCTGTCACCTGTTCCCAGGGCTTCTAGGAAGGGAGGTTCTCCAGCTTTATCTAGACAGGGCCACTCACCTCACTCTTCACTCCACACAGCTGGAGCCCAGGCCCTGCCCAGTAACAAGGTGGAAAAACAGCTCAGGTGGTAACGTCTGCTTTTCCCTGGGCATGTGGTCCCCAAGGCACACATCTCCCCTGCGTGTTTTGTCCATGTTTATATGGGCCAGCCTGGTTTCCCCTTCCTGACAAGGAGCCTTCCCAGCCCTTGCCCGCACCTGCCCTGGGTGCCTCCCACACCTGCAGCTGGGAGGGATGGACTGGCAGACACTGAGGTCTGATGAGGATGCCTCGGTCTAGTTCTGAGGTCCCTCTGTGCCCTCCGGACCCGAGGATGCCTTGCACTTCAAAGTCAGGCTGTTTGGCTCCTGTCTCAGTCAGTGGTCAGGAGGGTGATCCCCGCCCATGGCTGTGGAGTGTGAGGCTGCTTGCCCTACGACAGGGCAGAGGCAGCCGCCTGCACCAAGCTTCCCCTCCTCCAGGTGCAGCGCAGGGGGGCAGCCCACCCCATCACCTCTCTCCCCGCTGCCCTCCCAGGGTGCAGCCAGCCCGCCTCCCCTTAGCCGGCTGTGCTCATCTGCCTCCCACCTCCTGCTCACAGGCTCAAGGTGCTCTAAAGCAAAGTTAAAACCGGCTCCTTCTTCCAGGGAAGTGGAAGGAGGGGCAGAGGGCCAGTGGCCTCCTTACTTACTGTGCTCAACGCCCCCTGGGGAGGATAGGGGAGACCTGGGAATCGCACACAACTGGCGCCAGGAGGAAGCGGGCAGTGAGTTCCTGCTTAAGTCCTGCACCCCAGCCCTGGGAAGAAGCCTCCCTGGCCCCTCCAGGAGCCGCGTGCAGCGAATCCCAGCGCAGAGCTGGCTCCAGCGGGGTGAGCTCACCAGGATGTGGGCTAATGGGTTAACCCTTGGTGGGCCGCCAGCAGAAGCGCTTGTGATAGGGCTTTGGCTCAGCTCTGCTCAGCCTCTAGTAGATGAATCTGGTGAAAGATTAATGAAGCTTCTCTGCAGTTGGTCTTCAGGTTTCGAGGAGATTTGGATGAGGCTGGTGTGTGGGCAGGGCTGCTCCTCCCAACCCCAGGCTCGGAAATCTGGAGATGTGGGTCCCTGGGTCAGTGGAGTGTGTGACCCTGATGGTGGTGGCTGCCAAAAAGTGGATCACTCAGAGTCTACACTAGCTTAGTCCAGGGCAGTTCTTGGCCATGGGACCTAGGGGGCCTGTTTGTTCTGGATGTAGGAGAAAACAAGTGTAGACTTTTTTAACATACTCGGTTCCAAGACAGCAGGGGTACCTCTGGGAGTGCCCCGAGGCCTATGTGTGGGCACCCTATGTGATCCAAGGCCAGGAACCCACAGCTGAAGGTCAAAGGAGCTCATAGGGTCCTACCCCACCCCCGCCCCCACTCCCGGGCCCAGACATCTCTGAACTGGGGGCAAAGCAGCACGTTCACCGTTGCTTCTCCCGCCTTTCCTGACTGCACCCCTGTGCTTTTCATGTTACTTATCATGGTGATAAGAAGCCAATGAGAAATGTCACTGCAGTGGAGGGTCAGGGTTTCCATCTCTCTTAGCAGTTACCACATTGCGCTGTCAGAAGCCAGGTGTGAGGTGATGAAGAATGAATGCGAGTCTGCACCCTAAAGCCAACAAGAAAGCTAGGCTGACCCTCCATTCTCACACCGACTCCAGGAGGATAAGCCTCTTTTCTCACTGGTTGGGAGCCCCAGTTGAGGCTGGAGGGGTCCCTGCTACGGTAACAGGACTGGGTGAGGACTCCCTAGGTGGCCTAGAAGAGAGGCTCTCCTAGGAGGGAGCTGGGACGTGCAGACCAGGCAGAAGTGGGAATCTTGTGAGATGAAGTTTCCAGTGGGGGAAGGCTCTGCAGAGGTTGATGTGGGATGAGGGGCCTGAGAAGCAGAGGGCCAGAAGGCCAGCCGTCCAGCAAGCCGCCAGAGGGGCTTGAGCTGAGGGGGATTTTCCTCTGGCCTCCTCTGGAAGCTGAGCATTCTCTGTGCAGGGGCTGAATGACCAGGAGACCTGGACTTGGAGGCTTTTGAGAATGTTGCTTACTCTGCTATAGCTGCCTCTGCAGTCCTACAGTCAGTTTGTTAAGCCCAACGGCCTGGCTGGTGAAGAAACCTGGGGGTGACTTACTTTGCAAGGCAAATAATCAGATCATTTCTTTTCCCCTGGTTCAGATTTCTATGCTTTCCTCCACCGTCTGCAGGGTGTGGCAGGCGGTGGAGTAACAGCCATCAGAAAGACAAACCCTTATTTAGCATTTCCACTGTGTCAGGCACCGGTCTAAATACTTTCTACGTACAGCAATTCACTGGTTCCCCCACAGAATCTGATCGGGAGGGATGTGAGGTATATTGCTATCCTTATATTTGGTTTTGCACAAATTACTTAACTTCTCTGAGCCTTAATTTTTTCATTTGTTAAGTGGATGTGATCATTGCTACCTTAGATAGCTTTTGTAAGGCTTGTATAAGAAAATGCTTATAGCAAGGGCTTGATGAATATATGTACAGCTTCCCTGTAGCTCAGATGGTAAAGAATCTGCCTGCAGTGCAGGAGACCTGGGTTTGATCCCCGGGTTGAGAAGATCCCCTGGAGAAGGAAATGGCTACCCACTCCAGTATTCTTGCCTGAAGAATCCCACGGACAGAAGAGCCTGGCGGGCTACAGTCCATGCGGTCACAAAGGGTTGGACACGACTGACTAACACTACTACATACTGTATATGAATATGTAATTCACATATTACATAATCATAATAAGTAATATGTGATATATGATTAATATATCACGTTAGCTATAATGTGTATATTATGTAGAATGTATGTATGTATATAATATCAATGTATATATGTACACACATGTGTGTGTGTGTGTATACGTATACGTATATATACATATATATGTATATAAGCACATACACAAACTGGGGGGATCTGGGCCCAGGAACAAGTGTCTAGGTACGAGCTAGCTGTCTGCAGGCTCCTCCCTCACAGGAGAGAGGAGGGGGCATGAGATGCCAGCTTGGGCCCCAGACAGTGACTCCAAATGCCCCCGGGTGGGGCAGTGGGTCAGGACTGCTGCTGCAATTGTGGTTTCGAGGGGGCAGAAGGCAGGCCCCGGCCCTGCCTGGGGGATATCTGTGTCCCCCCATGCCCCATCCTGTAGCTCACAGCTGCTCCGGCTCAGCTCGGCCCCCCTCAGCCGGCTAGCCCAGAAGTCCATGTGCCAATGGTACAGGATGGCCAGCCATCACCGACAGTATGACAGGGTAGCCAGTGCTCATTCTTTTTCATTTGTCACCCTTCTACACTCTTTTTTTGACTGCCCCATGCAGCTTGTGGGATCCCAGTTCCATGGCCAAGGACTGAACCTGGTCCATGGCAGTGAAAGCACCGAGTTCTAATCACTAGAAAAACAGGGAACTACTCTGTTTCTACATTTATTTTTTTAAGTATTTTAAAGCAAATCCAAGAATTGTTTCCCTCAGTAAATCCTTGCAAGTGGAGATGTGTATGTCTAATGAGTACTTCCTTCCTTCCTCTCTTTCCCTTTTTTAAAACCATAACCACAATGCCATCATAAGCTCACCTGAAATGTACACATTCCTTAATGTTAATAACCACCCCACACTCACAGATCCCTGATTGCCTCAGAGACGTCTTTTTATAGTCAGGTGAAGAGGGTCCTCCCAAGGGCCGGCCTGGCACTTAGTCATCGTGTCTCCCAAGCTTTGTCTCATCTATAGGGGCCGCCCTCACCTTGGCTCACACCATCTAGTTACTGAAGATTCCAGCGTGTGTGCCTTGGAGAGCCCGCATTCCAGACCTGGCCGGCCACTTCAGATGACTGAAGGCTTCCTGTAAGAGAAGTGGAAATTGGAAACCATGCTAACTTGCAAAGCTTAAATAGTGTCATCTCACATTTTCCTCTTTTCTGCAAGGGCTGGGTCTGGACTTCTGCCTCTACCCGGGATCCTAGGACAGGGCCTTGGCAAAGAGGTGCTGGTGGTCAGCGTGGACTAAACAGCCAAGAGAACATTCACAAGGCACCTTACAATTTATAGAGGCCGTTTGCTGTACTATATATATTGTATATGAATACGTAATTCACATAATTATATACGTGCCACTGGGTCCTCAAAGCAGCCCCGTGACACAGGCAGGGCCACACTTTGTGTCTGTCTCTCAGTAGGTCACCTCAACGGGAGAAACCTTTTCCAGGGCGCTGGGAGATCATGCCAAGCAATTGCTCAGATCAGGGAGTCCCAGGGAGAAGCCAGCACCTTCTGCCTCCCCTCCTCAGCCCCCACAGTGTTAATCTCTGCTTCCCTTCCTTTTCCATCAGAGGTGCCCTGGACAAGGAGCCGGGACTCTGGCCCCAAGTCTCTCCGGGTCTGACCCCTTGGTCCTCTTGACAAATTCAGTTAAGTCAAGTGTCCCCCTCACCAGTCTCTCTGGCTGGTCAAGCCTCTTCCTCTCGAAGCCACACAGCGCCCAGAGCTAGGTTCTTATGGCTGCCTCCTCAGGCGTTTCCATCTTTTGCTTTTCTCTGCTTGTGTCTTGAGATCCTTTTTTCCCCTCATCTGTCTGTCTGTCTTCCTCTTGGACTGCTTGTATTTCTCCTACATGACAGTTCTCAAGATGCCTGATTTCGCTGGGAGGCACTGCCCCTTTCTTTCCTAGTGCATATTAACTGAGAAGGTGGTTTGCAGCTGGGTTGGATCCTGCATGAGGAATCGGATCGCCCTGTAGGCAACGGGAGTTTTATCAAGTGGGGCTGGCGGGTAGAGAAGCGGGGACATGAAGGAGGAAGAGACTGGTGATGGCATTTATAAGAACAATGAGCGTGGAGTGCGGCAGGAAAGAACATCTTCTGGGGATGTGGTTCCCAGGGTCATCAACACCTGCCAGGACCTGCCCTCCTCATCTGGTGATCTGAGATCCCTGAAGGAGCAGACCAGAAGGTGGACAGCCACAGGCAGGGTGTGGTCAGAGGGCAGAAATCGCCTGCTCCTGGGGCGCCGCTGCCATCTAGTGGTAAGATTTGGGTAGTGTTGCTCTCTGAAGTTCAATCGGTCCATGCCCAGCAATAATAGGTCTCCGGCCTGGTATTTAACACTGGACTTGATCTGGTCCCATCACTTCATGGCAAATAGATGGGGAAACAGTGGAAACAGTGACAGACTTTATTTCTTGGGCTCCAAAATCACTGCAGATGGTGACTGCAGCCATGAAATTAAAAGACGCTTGCTCTTGGGAAGAAAAGTTATGACCAACCTAGACAGCATATTAAAGTTACTTTGCCAACAAAGGTCCATCTAGTCAAGGCTATGGTTTCTCCAGTAGTCATGTATGGATGTGAGAGTTGGACTATAAAGAAAGCTGAGCGCCGATGAATTGATGCTTCTGAACTGTGGTGTTGGAGAAGACTCTTGAGAGTCGCTTGGACGGCAAGGAGATCCAACCAGTCCATCCTAAAGGAGATCAGTCCTGAATATTCATTGGAAGGACTGATGTTGAAGCTGAAACTCCAATACTTTGGCCACCTGATGTGAAGAGCTGACTCATTTGAAAAGACCCTGATGCTGGGAAAGACTGAAGGTGGGAGGAGAAGGGGACAACAGAGGATGAGATGGTTGGATGGCATCATCAACTCAATGGACATGAGTTTGAGTAAACTCTGGGAGTTGGCAATGGACAGGGAGGCCTAGCGAGCTGCAGTCCATGGGGTTGCAAAGAGTCGGACATGACTGAGCGGCTGAACTGAACTGAACTGACTTTGGAAAAGTCAACCGGTCACAGTGTTTGCTGATAAATACCCCAAATAGTCTCCACAGTTTCAAAATCTGAAAAAATTATTATTTTCTAGCTTTTGAATAATTTAGATGATTCATGTAGTCATCACATCATCAATATTTACTGTAGGTCTATTTCATGCCAGCGCTTCCCTGGTGGCTAAGTTGGTAAAGAATCTGCCTGCAATGCAGGAGACCCTGGGTTCAATTCCTATGTCAAGAGGATGCCCTGGAGAAGGAAATGGCAACCCACTCCAATATTCTTGCCTGGGAAATCTCATGGACAGAGGAGCTCTGCAGGCCCCAGTTCCTGGGGTCACAATGAGTCCGACATGACTTAGCAACTAATCCATCATTACGAGCCAGGCATATTTCAGGCTAGACATTGTAAATAAAGAGGTGACCTCAATGAACTGTATGACTTATATGGCAAATGAAAGCCAGCTACACCAACAATTTCAATCTAGAAGGAAAAATGCTTCAATACAGATATGTCTGTGCTGTGCTTTGAGAATACAAAGGAGGGTTGTCTTAAGACAGATTGGCCTAGAGTGGTAGCTGGGAGGGAAGGGAGAGGCTTCTTGAAGGAGATGCTGGCAAAGGTCAGCCTTAAAGAGCATATCAGAGCCAGAGAGAGTGATGGAGGAGTGGCAAGTGGTGGAGATGGAGGGGGTGGTGATGATCAGCAGACAGAGAAAACAGACCACGGGGACACGTTTTCAGCTTCTCCTTTTATGAATTCCTCAAGCATTCAGTTGTGACTATAAGGGCTTCTCTTGTGGCTCAGCTGGTAAAGAATCCGCCTGCAATGCAGAAGACCTGGGTTTGATCCCTGGGTTGGGAAGATCCCCTGGAGAAGGGAAAGGCTACCTGCTCCAGTATTCTGGCCTGGAGAATTCCATGGACTGTATCATCCATGGGGTCGCAAAGAGTCGGACACACTGAGCGACTTTCACTTTCACTTCATAAGGAATTCAATCTAAAATGTGCAGAATGTGTTCTAACCAAGTATTTGATTTATTATTGTTATTTTTTAAGATTCAGAGTTTTTCTCTTTTTTATTATCTACTTATTTATTTTTGGATGTGCTAGGTCTTGTTGCTCTGCTTGGGCTTTCTCCAGTTGCAGAGAGCGAGTGCTACTCACTGCGGTGGTTTCTCTGGTTTCGGAGCACAGGCTCTAGGCACACAGGCTCGGCAGTTGTGGTCTACGGGCTCTGGAGTGCGGGCTCAGCAGTTGTGGTGCACAAGCTTTGTTGCTCCGAGGCACATGGAATTTTCCAGCACCAGGGATCAAACCCATGTCTCCTGCATTGGCAGGTGGATTCCCATCTACTGTGCCACCAGGAAAGCCCCTTGATTTATTATTATACTAGTATTATAGAATTTTGGAGCTGGAAAGGATCCCAAAGAACTTCTATCTAATGTGTTTACCAATTCTTCTGCTCGTATTTACACTGTGTCCATTTTCTCCTGCTAAAACTGCAGCATCTTCCTATGCTTTGGGCTGTTAGGCTGGGGCCTTGATGAAGTCCAGTGTGGACTATGTCATAGTCTGCCCAGGGGTTTCCCTGCCTGGGTTAGTTCCCTCATCTGACTTCATTGCAGAAGGAAAAATCTGATGTATTTCTTCCTTCCCTTCATTTTTCCTTCTCCCTTCCCTCCCTCTCTCCTTCCATTTATTCTTTTGTTTGTTTGTTTGTTTTTAATGCAACAAATAGTGGTGACTACCTGCTATGTGCCAGGCTGGGCATTTTTCTATTGGAGGACAGAGTCAATGGGACAGAGCACTTAGGACCTGGAGACACACAGGGACACCCTGGAGGTGGAGGTCAGCCGGGCAGCCCATCCTCTGCGGTGATCTTTGTAATCACTTCCAGAGCACACCGGACTTTTTGTGGCATTGGTTACTGGAGGCTCTAGGTGCTCCATTTGGCTTGAGAACCCCTCTCCTGAAAGTCAGAATAGCAACTAAGGAAAGTGTGGGGAGTGTATTAACCCATTTAAGTAATGAGGTCACTTGTTCTGCTGATAATCTCACCGGGGACTTTGAGGAGGACTGCAGCAATGGATTACAACCCCGCCAAGGGTGGACATTTCCTCTTTAGCTGGTAAAGTCCCCATCCGGTCCTGCAAAGCCAGTCGCTGGTTTTAAGTGACCTTATCTTGTCCTTCCCACTAATTTTTCTGTGAACCTGTTTGACTCAAGCCAGCCTCCCTGGTGGCGGGGCCGGGGCTGGGGGGCAGATCCTTAAAATGGATTATGCAATGTCAGCCAGTGTTTGTAGCATGCTGGACCCCTGTCCTAAGAACGATGACACTGCAAAGCTGTGATGTCCTGCTTTTGTTCCAACTTAAGTGACTTAGCACACACACATGGACAGGTTACAAAGTGATTACTCCTGGGATCCTGTAAATTAAAGTTAATGTTTGAGGCCCCCTCAGAAATGTTTTCCAAATCTCTGGGTACTTAACTGGTTGTCAGTTTAATTCTGACATGTATAATGACCCCTCGACTCCCTCCTCAGGTTCCATGATTTGTTAGAACGGGTCACAGAACTCACAGCAGTAGTTGACTTCCGTTTCCTGTTTACCGTGAAGGAGACAGTGTAGACAGAGCTGGATGCACTGGATACCCAGGGTGAGGTACAAGGATGTGTGTGTGTGTGGCGGGGTGCGGGGCAGAGTTTCAACGCCCTCACCAGCACACCACCCCCCCAGCTCCTCCATGGGGTCACCAACCCTGAACCTCTCTGAGCCTCTTCAGTTTAAGGTTTTTCTGGGTGTTCTGTTTCATAGCGTTAAAACCACTGGCATTCCTGCCCTTGAATGAACAAAGTATAACAGCCCGCAGGGGTGAATGAGGGGTGAATGTACATCTTTTATCCCCATCTTTCACTTACATCTGGGCAGGAGGATCCCTGTCCTGGCCCCCATGCTTAAGAGTAGGGCTCAGCAAATCTTTTCTGTAAATATTTTAGGCTTCGTGGGTCCTAATGTCCTTGTCACAACTACTCAAGTCTACTGTTTCAGTGTCAAAGCAGCCACAGACAATACGTAAATGAAGGGTGTGGTTGTGTCTCTATCAAACTTTATTTACAAACACGGGCAGTGGGCCAGTCTGGCCCCTAGTTGGCCACCAGACCCAGTGGTGCTAAATTTGCATACTCACAATTTCTTCAGTTATTTAAGCTAGTACACTCCTTTTTCTCCCTTAAGCCCATTTATGAGATGAGTTTCTGTCTTGTGAACTAGAAACAGAACTTTGTTGTTCAGTCGCTCAATCACATCTGACTCTTCATGACCCTATGGGCTGCAGCACGTGAGGCTTCCCTGTCCCTCACTATCTCCTGGAGTTTGCTCAAACTCATGTCCATTGAATTGACGATGCCATTCAGCCATCTCATCCTCTGTTGTCCTCTTCTCCTGCTGGTCAGAAACAGTCCTTACTGACAATGTAACAGTAAGGAGGAGGATAAGGAAGAGGGGCTGCTTCAAGTCCTTGCTTCTCAGACCTTCCTGCGATAAGAATCACATGGAGAGGACATTGACCCTAATACTGCTAGGCTCATCTGCACCCATGCTAGTTCAGCAGATCTGCAGGGGGACCCAGAATTTGCATTTTTAACAAATTCCCAGGCGGTGCTGATGCTGCTGGTCCCTGGACCACATGTAGAAAAAGCTGTCCTTAGATCAGTGGCCCTCAGGTCTCAGAGAACCTCAGAGGATTCTGATTCGAGCATCGGAATCACTGGAGGGCTTGTAAAAACACAGGTTCTGCTCAGAGTTGGTGATTCAGTTGGTCTGGGGTGGGGCCCGATAGTTTGCTTCCTAACAAGCCCCAGGGGATGTTGCTGCTGGACTCGACTTTGAGGAATGATTTTGCAGGACCTTTGCATGGCCCTCTTCCAGCTTGCCCCTTCTCCAAAACAAAGATGTCTATGGGGTCAAGGACCCATCCTCTCTGCTCCTAGATCAAACTCTGGGCACTTGAGATCCCAGAATTTTTGTCCAGGCAGGCTTGAGCCAGCTTCCAGAACCTCCATGGGGTCGTTTCATGTGAAATGGAAAGGAGAATGAATGGAGGTGGAGGTACTGGTTAGGTTGCGGGGTGGGGGGGGGTTGGCCCAAAAGCTGCGGGAGGCCCTTGCAACTCAAGATGCAGCCAAGGTGGGGAAGAATGGGAGGGTGAGACCCACACCACCACCACCACCCCCTGCCCAAACCATCCTTCCCCAAAGGAGCAGGTGGAATGGCTTCCTCCATTTGGGGCCACCCTGATTGGGAACAGGGCTCATGAGCCATGGTCTCTGGAGTCGGACACACTTAAGTTTGATCCTTGACTCTGATACTTATTTACTTAGTGACCTCAGGCAAATTACTTAACCTCTCTGAGCCTTGTCTATAAATCTATACAATCCATAAATATGCCAAATATCGCTATTTTGGGCTTCCCAGGTGACTCTGGTAAAGAATCTGCCTGCCAATGCAGGAGATGCAAGAGATGCATGTTCGATCCCCTGGAGGAGGAAATGGCAACCCACTCCAGTATTCTTGCCCGGAAAATCCCATGGACAGAGGAGCCTGTCGGGCTACAGTCCATGGGGTCACAAAGAGTCAGACCCGACTGAGCAACTAACACTTTCGCTTGACAATTACAGTAAGGTTTTTGAAGCATTGAGCATAAGCCTTGGCACATGATAAATGTTGGACATTATTATTCTTGTTGGTATCAATGACTGCTTCATTCAGTCCTTGGGGGAAGCATGTTATTTGTGACTGTCCTTTCCGTGCATCATCAGAGCTCTGGTGTCATCAGTACCTTGTGAGCAGGGACGCAGCTCTTCTGTAGCTGCTTCCCACTCTCTGTACTCACAGCCTTGAGTCTCAGTCTTGAAGAACACAAGTAAAGGATGTTAGAACCCAGAAGATAACACGCCTTTTTACAGATAGCTAATCAAAGCTAGTAATTTTATAGGAAAGGAGTGCTCATCTTTTTTTTTTTGCTGCTGTAATTAAAAGGTTCCCGGAACTATCTATTTGTAGTCCAGACAATGACATTTATTGAAAGCGATGACCCATAATTATTTGACCCTTGCTCCTATTTTCCATCTGAGCCACCAAGGCTTTAAGTATGTTTTTGTTGCTTCTGTGACTACCTACGACGCAGCGGTGACATACGAGTGCTTCGGCAGTCTGCGATGCTGGTGCTCAAGGCGTGTGGCCGTGTGTGAATGGGTGTGTTTCCTCATGTGTGTACCCCGGGTCTAACCTCCGGCAGTGGTACTAAGACTATGACTTGTTGTTTATTTGCACCAGGTTGTATCGTTGAGAATAGTGATGTGGGTAGAACTTTCTCCAATCACAGAGATGTGCTCTGTGTATGCGTCTGTTACCTATCCATTAACCACCTGTCCACGAAGCAGGGCTTCCCTGGTGACTCAGTGGTAAAGAATCCGCCTGCAGTGTGGGAGACCTGAATTCCATCCCTGAGTCAGGAAGATCCCCTGGAGGAGGGCATGGCAACCCACTCCAGTATTCTTGCCTGGAGAATCCCAAGGACAGAGGAGCCTGGTGGGCTGCAGACCATAGGGTAGCAAAGAAATGGACATGGCTGAGCAACTAACACACAACCACCACCTGTGGTTATGAGCATGGAAAAGGTGGCTAATGTGACTAAACTAAATGTTAAATTCTGTTTAATTTTCATTAATTTACATTAAATAGCTGCCTAAACACAAGTGGCTGCTGCACTTGACAGTGTAGGTTAAGAAGGTCTTTGCTCATCTGATCACTACAATCCCTCTGAGAGAGCAAGGGGGAAATGCATCATTTTCTGGACGATGAAGCCGTCCACCAGATGGTCACCTGGGCAGGTGAAGCAGGTGGCCATCGCATCATGTGATTTAAGATGTGTATTGCAAAGGGCCCTTCCTGCACTTCCTTAGAATGGCTCTGCCATTGGGCTATCACAGGCGATGTTATTTTCAGCAATTAAATGGAGACACTGGCAGGAATTTTTTATTTTACAAGGTACTGGTTTACCCTATATTCCCAAATAATTGAGCATTCCTTGGCTAAAAAGTAACATGATTAAAATAGAGATTTTTTTTCCTTGCCTTTGGAAGGAGATATCAACATTTTGACTACTGCATAATTTGAGCTGAGGCAGATCATCAAAAAGAGCAAATATTTGTTATCTTAATTTTTTTGGCCATGCCACACAACATGAAGGCTTAGTTCCCAGACCAGGGATTGAGCCTGCACTCCCTGCATTGGAAGCTCGGAGTCTTAACCACTGAGCCACCAGGGAAGTCCCAGAAGGGAGCAAATATTTGAAATGTACATAAGCAGAGTTAAACTACTTCATATGTAAGAAGTTCTCATTAGTTACTCTGGACAGATCAAGCAAATCACATACTGGACACCGTGCCATCATTTGAGATGCCAGTCACACTAAAGCCCCTTTCTGTGGTGTACCTTACTTCTAGTTCTCTATGCCCCCAACCAGTGGGTGATTTTGACCTCCAGAGATCATCTGGCAATTTCAGGAGATATTCTGGTTGTCACAGCTTGGGGTCAAGCTGCTTCTGGCATCTAGCAGGTAGAATCCAGTGGTGCTACTGAGCATTCTACAATGCATGGGACAGTCCCCGGCAACAAAGAATTACCTGGCTCCACATGTCAGGATTGCTGAGGTTGGGGAACCCTGCTCTAAGCCCTTGGTATTCAAGGTATGGGCTGTGGATATCTGTATTTACAAAGGTCACAAATGTGACTGTCTCTCTTGCTTCATGTTTTAAAACTAACTTTGACTGAGGTACTAACCATGTCATCAGTGGCTCAGCATCCCCCTCTGGGTTGGGTATGGAATTAAGCCTCACCTCCTGATCTCGGCTGCAGGGTCCAGGCTTGAGGTTGGGCTCCCGTGTTGCTGCCTGAATCACCTTTGAAGCTGACTGCATTTCCAGCTTCCAGGAAAAGTCCCGGGATGTGTTTTCCCTGGGTCATTATCCTCCCCGTGTTCTCCCTTTGCTTTCTCGGTCATGTTCTGTCCTCCCCACTAGGTCTATTTACCACTGGTAAGTCAGAGAAGATCAGGGTTAAATAGATCCCCCATCATTTTAAGGAGAACGGGGTGGCTCTATAAGACTATGTACAGCTCTTGTTTGAAAGGCAATAGGGGGAGAAATACTAACTACAGAAACCTTGAACCTATATGGTAAGTCCCCTACATACGAACCTTCAAGTTGAAAACTTTCAAAGATGCAAACGTGCGTTCCATCAGCGTCAGGTGTAAGCGGCATTGCAGCTTGCCCTCTGTCTCCTATTGCCAACGACCCTTCAGTACTATATAGCCGATTGTGTGAGCTGGATACCTAGACTAGTTTTGTTGGACTTAGGAACAAAATCAGATTTATGAACGTGCACTCGGAATGGAACTCTTAGGTATGCACGGGACTTACTGTACTCCCATCTCTTAAGGGTGGAGGAGTGTCCAGGAAAATCCCCCAGGTTATTTAAAAATCCAAGCAGGTTATTTACCCTTTCCATCTTCTCCTTCAGTGTCTGAAACTGAGATTCAGACGGTGCCTGACGTACAAAGCCAGACCCCGCCTGGGCTACTTCCATTCTGCTGTCTCATGCACCCAATCATGACCATTTACCAGGACACATGGCTTCTTTTCCTGACTACTCTCCAACCTATTCCTGCCTCAGGGTTTCAGGGAAATGAGGTGAGAGACCCAGGAGGTGGGACCCGGCTGTTGCTGGCTGTGTTCTAGAACAAACCCCTTTAAATGACTTCTGAAGGGTCCCCCAGGCTGGTGGTTGGGGGAGCAGGAATGAAACGGCAGTGAAGAAGTGAAATTACCACCTATTGCTTCACCTGTATAATTGGGTTAATAATGAAAACATAACTAGCAGGGGCCTCATCCACAAGGAGTCATTATGTGCTTTTTTTCCCGACTATTGTCACAAAATATGAAAACTATGTCTCATAAGGCGAGCATGCTCAGGACCACTTAGCAACCTCCACTGTAATTGTCTCCCAGTTTATAAGAACACGAAATTAATTATCGTATCTCATACCTAGAATACTAAGTGTGTGGGAAAGTCACGGAGATAGATCCTCCTTGTCCTGAAATGGATCACTCGCAGTCGGCTTCCCCTGAGAACATTTCAGGGTTTGTCTGGTGGGAGAGCCTTGAAATGGCCTTCATCAGAATGCATTGCTATTGTTTCATTGCTCAGTCGTGTCCGACTCTTCTCGACCCCATGGACTGTAGCCCACCAGGCTCCTCTGTCCATGAGATTTCCCAGGCAAGAATATTGGAGTGGGTTGCCATTTTCTTCTCCAGGGGATCTTCTTGACCCAGGGATCGAATCCGAGTCTCCTGCTTGGCAGGCAGATTCTTTACCACTGAGCCACCAGGGAAGCCCTTTAGAATGCATAATTTCATGATAAAATAGTACTGTGTCTCCATGGTGGACGGTATCTCTTTTTAACCATATGGCCATTGTTGTACCGGAACAATTGCTGAACAAATCCAGGTTCTGTGTGCTCATTCATGACAAGAATTTCTCTCATAAAAATTCTTTGGAAAACTGAGGGGTGATAACATCAGTTCAGTTCAGTTGCTCAGTCGTGTCCAACTCTTTGCGACCCCATGAACTGCAGCACGCCAGGCCTCCCTGTCCATCGCCAACTCCCGGAGTTTACCCAAACCCATGTCCATCGAGTCGGTGATGGCACCCAACCATCTCATCGCGGCCAAGAGGATAACATCAGGTTTGGGAATAAAGAGACTTGAGTTCCCTTGCCACTTCTCCTGGCACTGGTTTATGGACTTTTACACAAACCTTTTCTCATTAAATCTCAGTTTCTTTCTCTGTGAAACCAGTAGGGCTGAAAGTCTGGGCTGGTGTGCCTCTTGTTCTGCCCATAGCTGGGAGTCAGCAGGCAAAAAGGGGTACAGTCATTGCCGTTATTAAAATGCTGATGTATTTCTGCACTGACTGGCAAAGACCCACCCGCCCCCTGCCCCCCACCCCCTTGCCCCTTGCCCAGGGCCTCTCTGGTTCTCTGGCTACAGATTCCCTCAACTGACCACCCCCCAGCCCCCAGGTCACCATGTATTTAGGGAAGAGCATTACCCACATTATGAATTAGTAGCTGTTTATATTCCAACGAACAGAAAGAAAAGGGATATTTTTTAGAGTTTTCCATCTGTGTCTTTGTTCTTAGCCAGCTAGGGTCAAGCACTGACCCCCGACTGTGTCTACTGATACACACAGTTGCACTTGGATTTCATAAACAGAAGAAAATCCCATCAATGACAGAGTCTTTGGATAATTCAGGCAAGGATTAGACTGAAGATGACCTTGACTTTGGAGATAATTAGATTTAATTATGCAAATACAATTTGAATACTAAGAGCACATACATAAAACTGTTTTCAAGCACCACCAAAGTTGCTCTTTCCACGGCGGTCACTGAAGTGCTTCCAATTACAGCAAGACAGTCCCTGTAAGCCATCCTTGAGTTATTCATACAAAGGACAACAGAGAGATGGCATTTCTTTCCAAAGGTCCCATCAACGGCCCTGTTCACTTATTGTAAACTACTAAAGACTCAGGGTATGTTTCCTATATCATCCAGATGTGAACCTTAATATTTTCAATGCCCATGACATATTTATTCATTCATTCAACTGTTATTAAGACTTCATGCCAGGCATCTGGGCTAATTGCTGGGAATAAAGGCATGAAAACATCTAAACTAAAGGAGCTTTCGATCTAGTAGAGAAATAGACATAATAATAAAAAAAAGTATAAGACAACAAATAAATTGAGTGGGCTCTTTCCCCCTGGTCCCTTGGTGGTGCTTATCAAAGATGGCATCTCCATTCTTTCTGAAACATCTATTTGGCAAGACTCTTGTGGTGTCCCGCTCATCTCTCAGGCTACTCTTTTCAGTCTCTGTACTGGGCTTATTTTTTCTTCACTCCCTGGATACTTAGAACAATTAGAAGTTGGAAACCGCCTGGGACCTGTCCCCAAAATCCCTTTCTCTTCTCATGCCCCACGATTTCCCCAGGCCATGTCTTTCACTCCCATTGTTTTAATTACCACCTTTTGCCGGTCTCTTAAGAACAGCTCTCTTCCAGACCTATATATCCAACAGCCCACAGACCACTCCAGACTCCACTGTCCCAAACAGAATTCATCACTCTCTGCACTGTGCCCACCCCAACCCATTGCTCTCCCCATGTTCTCCTTGTTTTATCCATGACATCACTGTCCACCCAGTTGGTCAAACCATAAACCTGACCATCGCCTGACGTTCTTCCCCCATTTAGACCTCCTGGACAGCAAATCGTTGTCTTGTTATTTGGACCTCCCCAATACCCCCTGTTTGTTAGCTTGTTCTACAGTTTGCTGGTTTGAGCTCCCCAGTGTCTCTCGGGCATTCCCTCAGCCCCATAGCCACTACTCTTGACTCTGGTCCTCACCGCCTCTCGCTTGGATGGAGTCCCTTCCTAGTGCCTCTGGCTCCATTGGAGCCCCCCTCCTGTCCTTTCTCTCAGGGGTGGTGTGGTCATCTGTGTAACGTGTGGGTCTGATTATGTCCGCAATAGTTGCCATTGGAGGTGTGCTAAGCCTGGGATCCAGTGCCCCCCTCTCGTCTGAGACCTGTCCCCCCTTCTGGAAAGCATGTTCTTATTACAAGGTCTTGAGCTTCCTGGACCTCACCTGTAGCTCAGTGAGTTAGGGGCAAATACTCTGACCCAGGCTGACTCAGCTGAGTTCTTTCTCCAGGCATTTTGATTTGGGACTCATAAACACCATTGTGTCTCTCTCTGTATGGCTAGAACTGTAACTTATGGGGCTTCCCAGGTGGCACAGTAGTAAAGAAACTGTCTGCCAATGCAGGAGATGCAAGAGACGCAGGTTGGATCCCTGAGTCAGGAAGATCTCTTGGAGAAGGAAATGGCAACCCACTACAGTACTCTTGCCTGGAGAATCCCATGGACAGAGGAGCCTGGTGGGCTACAGTCCATGGGGTCACGAAGAGTCAAATACAACTGAATGACTAAACACAGGCACCCACATAGCTTATAATCTGAGCACTGAAAGGCTGGCCATTGTCTACCCTAGTTTTGGAGAAGCAGAGAAAGAGGAAGTGCAAAGAGAGAAAGAGAAAATAATAGAGCAGACACACAGAGAAGTGGATGTGGCAGAGAGAGAGACTAACTCTCAGATTCCAGAAGAGTGCTCCAGATTCTGACTCCAGGTCCTTCCTGAGAACTATTCATGCTGTTAGATTCCATTCAATTTCTGGGAATTTCTAAGAAATGCCCCAGTTTCACTTGAGCCTCCCTGAGCTGATTTCCATTCCTTAAGGCCAAGCAGTCTTTGCTCACACTGACATCATCATGTGAACCCCGTACCATGCTCCCCTGGACACTGGGACACAGACGCAGGTTCCCCAGGTGGCCCAAAGGCCCTGGTAGATTCTCTAGGCTTCTTGGGGTCCCTCCTGCCTTTCCTCTATGTACTCCAGTTGCCACAGGAAGTTTTCAGATTCCGGACATATCATCCTCTCTTCAGTCCCTGACCCTGTCATGCAGCTGTCTGGGGTCCCCTCAGTGCCCATCCGGCCCTTCCTTCAGATCTCAAGGTAAATGCCGGGTCCTCAGGAAGCCAGCTGTCTTGAGCGCCCAGGCCAGGCCTCCCTCCTCTGGAGGGGAACCCCACTTGGCACTCCCCACTCTTCCCTCCCCTACCACACCTTAGCTTCCCCAGGGCAGGAATCATGTCTGGTTTATTCCAGGCCATATGCTCAGCCATCCGTGTTATGCCTAGCACACGGACAGCTCTCAGTACACATCTGTGGATGAACAGGAGCAGGAGAACCAGGGAAGGATTTGTACAGAAGACAGTGTCTGAGCTGAGCTTTGAAGGATGGACACAGGAAGCCCTCATTGAAGCCACTTCCAAGAATTTAGGGAAACAAATGGGGTCCTTGGTGAGAAGTCCGGGCTTCCAAGTCAGATGCTCCTCTAACTGTGGGACTTTGGGCAAAGTCTTACCTGGAAAGGCCATTGTAAGGATATGAAACAGCAAGTACAGAGTTGCAGGCAGTGCTTTATCATCCCATTTTATTTAGCTCAAAGCATCCCACAAAGCTCTGGGGCCTTGCACAAATTGTTTCAACTCTCCGAGCCTTATTTTCATGATCTGTGTTATCTCTTATCTTCTCTGCCACCTTAGATTATCGTAGGGGTGACTTTTCTGGACTCTGAAACCCTAAATAAACTCGTCGTTATCTGGATTATTAAAATTAGCAATTATAACAGTCAGAACTTGGGGCTCACACTGAGGTGCTCCTTCTTTCAAGAGCCAGGCCATCATTCTTTCCCTTGGAGAATTAAGTTGTGAAATATGCAAAGTCACCAGAAAGATACAGCCCGGTTCCCACACCAGCAACATCTGAATGTAACTTGGTTGAATAGATTAACATATTAAAAGACAGTACGTCAATCACAGAATGCAGGGACAGAAGAAGTTATCACAGATGCAAATGGGCTCAACTTGGCCAGGGCAGGGAGGAAAGGCAGCTCAGCCCCCAGGAATGATGCATTTCTGTTTCCAAAGATAAGGCCATCCCTGGAGTCAGCAGACGCACAAAAGATGCCAATCATTGCCTCCCTACACCCGATGCCTCTTAAAGATCTCACCTACCCCGCAGCTTCAGATGCCAGAGGCCTTTGTATCAGGTGCCCTTGCTCCCATCCCCGCCCTGCTGACCAGGACAGAGAGCGAATGCCAGATTGATATTCCCAATAAATACCCACTGGATACAATCCAGTATCAGATTAATACCAGTCTATCATTTTCTCTGTGTTCTGAACATTTTGTGGGGACGAGGAAGGCATGCAAGGAATTTTTCTCTTGTTTTTATAAAAGTTATGTTTTATTTTTTATTTATTTTTTTGTTTATTTTATAGCTGCTTTATAATGTTGTGTTACTTTCTGTTTATTGTTTAGTCACTAAATCGTGTTCAATTCTTTTGCGACCCCATCGACTGTAGCCCACCAGGCTCCTCTGTCCATGGGATTTCCCAGGCAAGAGCACTGGAGTGGGTTGCCATTTCCTTTTCCAGGGGATCTTCCCTTGCTGACCCATGGATGGAACCTGCATCTCCTGTTTGGCAGGTGGGTTCTTTACCACTGAGCCACCTGATAAGCCTGTATTACTTTCTACTGCACAGCAAAATGAATCAGCCATACATATACATGTATCCCCTGCCTTTTGGACTGCCTTCCCATTCAGATCACCACAGTGCCCTGTTTTGGATTGAGGGTGGGGAGACTGAATCAGTTGGCTGTGGGGGAACCAAGTTGGAAGGTTGGACAGTCCCTGGGAGAGAAGCCATCATCTTGGGATGGGCACGCTGCAGCCATGTACAGAGGAGTAAGACAACAAGTATCTGCCAGAAGAGAAGAATAAATAAGCTATGCGTGGAAAAGCAGGGCAAGGGAGAGTAAGGGAGGAGAGAGAAAGACCCATTGATTTTTCTGGTTCCTTAAGTCTCGCTCTGCTTCTAAATGGCATTCCTTTTTAATTTAAGCTTTGGTGAGTAGGGATATGCAATGAAACCATTCCTCACAAGGATGGAATCTTAGCTAACAGATCTATCTCAGTTTGCCTTGGTAAGATCTTCCTACTGCGAGTGAGATGACATTCCACTGGGCTATCTGGAGCAGACACGGTCAGGCGGGGATTTGAGCCGGGGGTGGGGAGAGGGGCCTCTGAGATTTTGTGGCCTGCACCATAAAAGTTAGCACCTCCTTGCATGGCAATTTGGTTTCCATGTGCTGAACTAGTTTTCTACTGCTGCTGAAGCAAATGACCATACTTAGAGGTGCAAAACAATACAATTTTATTACCTGTAGTTCTGAAGGTTGGAAATTCAAGTAGACATGGGTCTCACTGGAGCTAAGATCAAAGGGTGGGCTGGGTTGTGTTCCTTCCAGCAGCCCTAGGAAGGAATCCATTTCCTTGTCCTTATCTATCTTCTGGAGGCTGCCCGGGTTCCTCTTCTCCTGGCTTCTCTCTCCGTCTTCAACGCCAGGAAGATAGCAGCTTTCTCATCTCTCTGTCCCCAACTCTCTCTTCTGCCTCCCTCTGCCACGTCTAAGGTCTCTGTGATTGCATCGTGTCCACCTGGATAAGTCAGGCTAGTCTCCCCATCTCAAGGCCAACCGACGAGCAATCTTTATCCCTTTTGTAGCCTTAAATCCTCTTGTCCAAGGAACTTGGAATTTCATAGGTTCTAGGGATTAGGGCATGGACATCTTTGGGAGGGGACATCATTCTGCCTAATAGATGCACCTTGACAAAATGAGGACAAAGGACAAAATGCTGCCATACATATAACATTTAAGGATACTCATTTCAGCTTAGGAAACTTTGGTGCCAGATGAGTAAACTTGTAAATTTCCCTTCTCTGATGGGCACAGAAAGATCTGAGTCTGTGGTTTAGTGAAAAGAGTATGGACTTTCCACTCCTCCAGGCATGGGTTCCATCTTACTTGGTCTCTGTTTAACCTCTCTGTATTTCAGTTTCCTTCTCCATGAAATGTATGGATAATAATAGTATTGTTTGAAGGATAATATGAAATCAAATATGTTCTTTTTTAAACTTGATAAATGCCTTTTTTTTCCTCCCCCTCCCTTCCTTCCTTTTCAGATCTTGGTTGTCTGGAACCATGAAGTGACTACACGGAGTATGCTTCTAAGTGAGGGAGGGTCTACTATGTCTTGGCAGCAGAAGGGGCCTCATGCCAGGAATCAGACATGAGCATTATGGCGTGATGACTATCCATAATCTTTCCTTGCTTCTTCTCCCCCATATTTTAGGTTCTTTTGTCTCTCAGAGTGGGAACCACCCCAGGGTTTCTTTCTGTCTTTCATTCCTCGCTGCATAAAATGGTAAGTGTCAAGAGCCAAGTGTGGGAGGACAGAGACTGCCGAGGAGGAGCTGCCAGGACAGTGGTTTTCAGGCCCTGAGTGATGGGAGGAACTGGACAGTTGCCAGTGGACTGCATCCTGGTCCTGACCTACAGCAAGCTCTGTCCCTGTCCCTTTGAGCAGCTTCTTGTTCCTCTAAAGGATTCGCTGTCTACAAGGGTGGGTGAGCGCTGGGCATGGCTGTGACCACAGTTCTGGGCTTCTGATGGAAGCGTTTGATGTTTGATGTTCGAAAGAGCTTGAGAGCTTTTCGTTCACCGCCCTAGTGATTCAGGATAGAATTAAGTGAAGAATGGCTAAGCTTGTTTGTACCAGGAAGCCTGGCTGGATTTAAATGATGCCCCTGTGGAGATGCAGCCAGTTCAGATACCAGCGACTTTTGCAAAATGTTCTAAAATGTGAGTCCCGTTTTCGCTGAAAAAGCAGTCTGCTAATTAGGATGTACAGTTCATTTCTAACTTTCTTTTTCTTTCAGTTTCAGACACAGCACCTATGTAAGGTCATTGGCAGCTCACAAAACAGCTTCACATATGTTAGCACTTTTTTTTTTTAAGACTCTTGTGTTTCCAGTGGAATAGAAATCTACTCTTCTTGTCCAGAGACAGGCCAGTGTAGAAATCCCAGCTCTCTGGAAACCAGTGATGTTACCTAACCTGGGTTTTAGTTTTCTCAGCTGTAAAAAAGCATGCTAATAGTTACTTCTTAGGGTTGTTGCATTGATTGAAAGCTCTTAGGTGGCGCTGCTAATGCAGGAAACATAAGAGATGCAGGTTCCAGCCCTGGGTTGGGACGATCCCCTGGAGGCGGGCATGGCAACCCTCTCCAGTATTCATGCCTGGAGAATCCCATGAACAGAGGGGCCTGGAGAGCTACAGTCCATGGGGTTGCAAAGAGTCAGACATGACTGAAGCAACTTAGCATGCAGAGTATAGATCTAGGCCCTTATAAGCATTTGGGAGTTAATATTCACCTATTCCTTTTTGGGTTCTGTGTACCCAACACTTGTATGTCTCTTAATTAAAACTAGTTCTGCCTTTCAAAGAGCTAATACTTGAGTATAGAATGTAGTACTTGTCTGCAGAACCTTCTATACCTTCCCCTCAGCCATCCTTCCTGGAGTACAGTAAGTTGACTTTTGTTTTTCTGAGTTTGGGAATGAAGGGAATCTGATGGAGAAGGTACAGCTTCCAGATGGGCAGGCCCTACCGTCACCAGATAGACTGCATTACCATAAACAAAGGATGTGTCCATCAAAGGCAGGACTGGTCAGTGCTGAAGGCAAAAAGGCATGGGAGGAAAATGTCAGCAGTGTCCATTTTGGCAAACTCCAGGAAAGAGGGAGCCTTAAGCAATGATGGGAAGGACTCAGTGGGGGTGGAGAGTGGAGCCCCACACTCAAAATGTCTCTGGTCCCATTGGAAAGACCATCCCTCTTGGAGATGCCAGGCTGCCTCAGCTGGACCCAGTAACACAGGATTATTAAATTCCCCTTGTTCTGTTCCAGGCACACCAGAAAACTCTCAGATTGCAATTTGGCTTCTCTTGGAGTCAGCCTTTGGGGCAAGAAAGGGCTAATCCTACAGAATTCGAGTTTTTTTAGGTCTTTGCATCAGTAATCTCTCACTGTGAACGAAGAAAGAGACATTTGAGTTTTGTATTAATACTTCAGTGCTCAGTGCTTTTTTAAAATGTCTCTACCGAGAGATGGATCCCTCTTCAGATTCTGTAGTATCCAAGAGTCAGACATCAGATGCAGGATCATGAGAAATTCCTCAAGGTCAGTAATACCAGTTTATGAGACATGTTGGTAAACAGTCTGCTGGCCTTCCTCTTAGTGCCTACCTTCTGGCCTTTCAGAAGAGAGAGGCTTTCAAATTTTCATGTTAACAGTCCTCTCCATGTTACTCAGCAATAGCCACAGAGGCAGTGTTGCCTGGTGGAAAGACTCTGGGATTTGGAATCAAACAGGCTTGGGTTTAATAACATCTCAGATGCTTATATGAACTTGGGCATGTAATTGAGCATTTCTGAGCAACAGCTTATCCATTTATAAAATGGGATACTTTCAAGGGCTGTCGCAAGGATGAAAGTAACTATGATTATGGTGTGCCCTGAGAGGGCCCATCACATGGGAAACATGATAAAGTTTGGATCTTTTGTTCTGTAATACACTGAGAATCTATTATGTGCAAAATCCCTATACTCTTCTTCCATCACTTTAGCCTGTTTTATATTTGAAAATCACAAGTGAGGGATGGTTTGCATCTTTTCCCATGGTCTTAACAGCTTTGAGCTTCCACAAGGCTTTTGGAGATGAGTGTAGATGCACAGTGGCTTTGCCTGTGGCCTCGATTTGAGTCCCCAAAGCTTCAAGAAGTGACTTCTAGCAAATTCATTCTTACACGTCTGCACGTATATGTGGATACCCACTTTTTGATCTTCTTTGGAGCAGAAATTCCAGCCTCCTGGAGCTATTCAATCAGAACTTTGGCAACTGGTTCATTGAATGAGTGAGATTCAAGCAGAAAACAGTGTCACTCTTTCTCACCTCTGCTCATTGTTACCTGCTCTCTCCCTCTAGAGAACAATTTACGTCAATGCAATAGCTTTTTTGGTCACTCTTAGACAACAATAAGAAAAAAACAAAGTTATTCAGTTACTTTTGGGTCATAGAAAACCTAATCCTGGCTGATAAATGAACTCCAGACTCTCTGTCACTTTGGTATATTCCAGGCTATTCTATTCCAGGGTGAGGGAGGGCACTGGAGTGTTGGTCCCTTCATTCCCATTCACCTCCCCTGAACCCTCAGCAGGGATTTTGGGACCCTCCTGTGAAGGCAAGGAGGAGAGGAAGGGCAGAATAGAGCTCTTAGGGCAGTTGTGACTGAGGGTGTTGGGTGGGACAAAGGACATTTTCCATGTGACATTCTTGTGAATTTCTGGGCAGCCATCTGACTGCAGACCCCGAATTTGCTGTGAATGGCACCCCGTCAACTCCTTCCCTGAGATCCCTTCACCCCTGCCAGAAAGTCCTTCCCTTCCTCTTAAAAAAAAAAGTTACCTCGAGTGTGCTTGCTCAGTCATTAAGTCACAACAAACCCAGGAGGCAGGTGCTGCTATTCACAGCCTCCTTTTCGCCAATGAGGGCATCAGCACAGAAGGAAATTAAGTAACTTGGCCAAGGACCTCCAGCTTGAAACCTTGACCCCAGAATTGACGCCCCCAACCCTCCCTGGCCTTCCGCCTACTTCACAACTTCATGAGGCTTCCCATTACCCCTTGCCTGACCAGGAGCTCTCCAGGGTGCTGGAGAGAGGCCCAGAGCAGCCCAGACAGGCGTGGCCACGGTCGTAACAAGGTCCCTTCCCCCTGTGAGAGTGAAGGGAAACTACAGGCATCTAAGGGAATGGCTGCCACTTCTGACTGTCACAGCCAGCTCTCCGGCTGCATCTCTATTTAGCACGTGGGAGCTGGCTGTTTACGTGCCCACCTCTCCTTCAAGATTGGAAATGTGTAGGGACCATATCTTAGTCACTTTTCTATCTTCTTCATGCTGTCCCAGTTATACGGCACAGAACTGGCATATATGAAATGTCTAGCACATGTTTGTTGGATTGTTAAAGGGGGAATGGATTTTTTTCCTGTTACTGAGGTATAGTTGATGTACGATATTATATAAGTTTCAGGTGTATAGCATTGCAATTCACAATTTTAAAGGTTATACTCCCTTTACAATCATTATAAAATACTGGCTATATTCCCTGAATTGTACAATATATCCTTGTACAGTAGCTCATTTGTTTTATACATTGTAGTTTGTACCTCTTAACCCCCTTCCTCTATCCTGCCCCTCCCCAACTCCCTCTCCTCAGTGACCACTAGCTGGATTCTTAATTGTCTTAAAAAATTTCGTGTTCCCACAGCTCAGTTAATTTCAGAGAGACTCAGGTCTATTTCTACAGCATCATGGCAATAATAATGAGGCTATTAATAGCAGCAGTTACTATGTGATAAGCGTTATGTGCCAGGCACTGGGCCAGGTATTTTATATTAACTGTAGTATATAGTATACATGTAAACTTTAAGCAGACTTCCCAAAGGTGAGCCTGGGTGGGCGTGTCAGTCCCAGGGGTGGAGCAGATGGCTTCTCGGGCGTGATCACTAGGTGGCGGTGTGACACCACTGTCACTGTGCCTCACGGTTGGGTAGTGAGCAGCTTGGACCAGATCTGAAGGGCTGGCAGGATGACCGGGCGTGGGGGGCTCCTGGTGACCAAGATGGCCAGGATGGGGCCTGCCCTGTCGCTGGGGTTGAGGGCTTTCCAGTTTATCGCCATGAGGGGTCCTTGTGAGACGACCCTCCCAAAGCCAGGGCACATTTTTTCCTTGCTGACATCTGAAAATTACTCACTTCCTATTAATTCAGTTTAACAAGGAATCATTGAGTCTCATCTCTCACCAGCCGCCCTCTTTGTCTTCACACCCTCTATTTTAGACGAAGTTGGAGGTCAGGGGCCAGGAAGGCCATCAGGCCTGGTTCTCACTTTCACGAGAGTCATGTTTAGGGATTTACTGTTACATCCAGATAAGGTTCTATGTAGGGACAGTGCATTCCTCCCAGTGTTCAAACTGTTTACTTCTTCCAAGAAGATTACTTAAATTGTACCACTATTTCTGTACCTTTTAGCATATCTTCATCTTTTAATGTATCAGCATCCTCAAAAAGTCAAAGTGTTCGGAGCTCTTCTCTGGATTTTTGAAGCACCTCAACTGAAATGCTTGAAGTTCCACCCACATGACTAACTGATCACATGTTCTCTCTTCTCATAGTTTCTGTGCTAATTCCCAGTCCTGGGACTCCTCTTCCTGCCCCTTCAGTCGACTAACTCCTGCTTGTTCTTCAGATCTCAGTTTGGACATCATCTCCTCTGTAAAACAAGCCTTGTTAGGTGCTCTTAAAACGCCTAGAGGAACCCTCATAGTGCTTCATGCACTGTGCTGTAATCCCTGTGTTCTTCACGAGTCCCTTAGAAGACCAAGGGTTCCCAACTTGGCATCTACCAACATTTGGGCTATTCATAAAGCCCTCAGATTTTTGAATTATTAACCATCTGCCACAATAATCAGGAGCAAACAGCCACAACATCTCAGTGGCCTCCCACAGAAACGGCTGTTTCTGATGTGTCTGGAGTCAACCGGGGTTCTTTCAGGAATTCTGCTTATCTCGAGTTATTGTTGTTTTTTAGTTTCTCAGTCATGTCCAACTCTTTGCGACCCCCTCCAGGCTCCTCTTTCCATGGAATTTCCCAGGCAAAAATACTGGAGTGAGTTGCCATCTCGAGAGGGTCTTCCCGAACCAGGAATCGAACCCACTTCTTCTGCATTGCAGGCAGATTCTTTACCGCTGAGCCGTTGGGGAAGGCTGCTTATCTCAAATGGGCTTGTTTAAATCTCTGGGGGGTACCTGGCTGATGACTGATCAAGACTGGCCTTTGCTGGGGCATGTGGGTCCCAGTCACGTGTTTCTCATCTCCCTTCTGGGCCAGAGAGCTGGTCCAGGCTTGCCCTTCTCAAAGTGGTTGTGGAAATGCAAGAGAACGTGTCTCAGAGTGCAAGTCCATTTCAAGTTCTGTGTGTGTCATTGTCACTGGCATCACATTGGCCCAAGCAAGGTCCAGGGATGAGCTCAAAGCCAAGTGGTGGGGCAGGTCACCCCCACCGCCCCATCCCACCCACAGTGGAAGGTCCTGCCAAGCTACATGGCCAACTGCATAATACAGGGGGAAAAAAGGTGAGGAATCAGGGCCAGTGCACTTACCTACCAAGGACTGTGTGCCAAAATGTGCATACTTTCCAGAAATCTCAGATCAGTCTAGGATCTCAGATCAGTTTTTCACTGTAGCCCATATATAACAAGCAGGTGTTTGTTGAATGAATGAATGAGTGTCTTCTGTACAGTCTCTGTGCTAGATTCTGGGGAGACAGAATTAAACCAAGGAGGTTTCTACCCTCAAGGCACTGTCACTGTCCGCAGTTTCTGAGAGCTGCTGCTCAGAGGCTGGGGTCAGGAGGTAGGAGGACAGCCTTCGGCCTCATTGAGAATCCAGTTTGCATCATAATGAACTCTTGGGGGTGAAAGTCAAGGAATGATCGGCTTTACAGGGGATACAATATGTGGATATGCTTGACTTCCCAGGTTTTCTGACTGGATGATCATGTAGAGAGCATAAGCTTTGCAAGTAAACATACATGTGGACTTAAAAAATGCAAGTGGAGACCTTCTATTTATTGGTGTCACACAATGAATAATGCATTTTCTTAGCAGCTAGCTCCAGAATTGCTCTCAGAGAAGGAAATTGCCTCTGTCCAGTGGAAATATCTTGATAAGCTGCTCGGGGCAAAAGGCAAGACCCCGAGGGCATGGATCAATTTGTATCCACCTCACTAGGAAGGAGAGAGCAAGGGGGCATAAGGATGGGGTAAGGGGAGGAGATAAGACCCAGGGTGGCAAACCACAGCCAAGACCTGAGTCAGAGAAAAGAGCAAGAAATCCCTGAGAGAAACCAGTAAAAAATTAAAAAAAAAAAAAAAATCCCTGGGCCTTTGCAGAAAATGTCTAGTAAGGGGTTTTCAGTAGATTGCCGAGAGGTGTTCTGTGCTTGTGACCCTGAAGTTGACAGCATGCTCCAGTGCATTTTGTTTGTTCGGGTTTCATTGTTTGTCTTTATTACGCTTTTGTGAGAACTGAGAAAAGGACAGAACTACTCATTAGGATCAGTGTGGTCCCAAACACAGACAGGTTTGCAAGCAGAGCCAGGGAGGCAGAGGGGCCCAGGCTCACCTTAGGACCCGGGGAAGGATTTGGACACCCAGAGATCGTGGAACCCAGGGCTCATCCAGGCTCAGTGACCTGGCACGTCTGGGGGGGGTCTATGTCTAATATCTGCCAATGACACTCTCTGGGCTTCCCTGGTGGCTCAGTGGTAAAGCATCCACCTGCTGATGCAGGAGACGTGGGTTCGATCCCTGGGTCGGGAAGATCCTGGAGAAGGAAATGGCAAGGAAAGGGCCCTCTGACGTTTCAGAGTCTGGAATATGGACAGGGACCAGGAGAGTAGAAAGAAAACCTAGAGAAGAGCATCCAGTAGTCTTGCCTAGAAAATCCCATGGACAGAGGAGCCTGGCAGGTTACAGTCCATGGTAGCCAAAGAGTTGGACATGACTTTGCAACTAAATAACAAGTAACTCTCTTTACTTGTGTAACTTTAGGCTGGTTTCTTAAATTCTTTCTGCCTCTTGTTTTTTCATCTCTCAGCTGGGGATATACTATTAGTGTCTCCATGAAGTCCTGGGGAGAGTTTAGTGAATTAACGGATAAAAGGCACAAAAGGCAGCTCAGGATATATACATGCACACGTGTCAGCTATCACCGTCTGAGCTATTGTTACTGTTGTTTTGATTATCAATAGCTGACATCTGGGTAGCACTGGAAGAGCAGACAGGAAGTAACACAGGACTGGGAATCAGAAAGCCAGTGACGGGTCTTAACTCTGCCCCTGGGTGTCATGTGACCTTGAGAAAATCACCTCACCTTTCGGGGCTGCAAGCTTCCCCCACCCCTTTAACTGGAGGGCGCGTGAAGAGGTTCTCGCCCGGGGTTGTCTTCTCCACCTCGACCTGCAGGAGGCGCCGTGGCCCCACAGCTCAGCCCTCGGGCTCCCCGCCCCACACAGCCTGACTTTGACATTGAAGGAGGAGCCTGGGGTTGCAGTCCACTCAGAAATCCATTTTCCCCACTCAGCATAATGCTGAAGTGAGGCTGACTTGGTGTGTTTGCTTACGCCCCTTGGGAAGTTATTTCCCTCTGCCCGTAATTACCTGATACCCAGACACTGCTGTGCAAAATTCGCCTCAGATACATTTTGTAAAGTCATCTAGACCAGCTCGGCTTTGATTAAAATGTGCAATCTTCCCCCAGGCTTTGGCACCTCGTTAAATAATTGCACCTCCAGTGAGAAAGTAAACAGCACCCTCTGGGGCACAGAGAACAAGATAAATGTGGTTCGCTTCTGGCAGATACTTTACCCTCCACCTACCCCCCTAAACCGGGGTCAAGTGCAATGAAGCAGAACAGAGTCCCTCACCCTGTCCTGGCTCCACCGCTGGCCGAGGGCCCCATCCTGGGGAAAGACTGGCCAAGAGTTTTTGCTCACTGGGAACCCAGCTGGGCCCAAGGCAGCATCATGAAGGGATGTCTTGCAAACTGCCCAGGACTCATTGTGAGGGGTCAGGGCAGGCACCAGACCCACTGCTCCTTGGAGGGCACTGCCAAGCTGCAGTGAGGGTGACAATAGTAATTCAGTCTCACCGTTCCCACAAATTAGAGATGTTGTTGTTGTTCAGTCGCTAAGTCGTGTCTGACTCTTTTTGACCCCATGGACTGCAGCACACCAGGCTCCCTGTTCTTCACCATCTCCTGGAGTTTGCTCATATTCATGTCCAGTGAGTCAGTGATGCCATCCAATCCTCTGTTGTCCCCTTCTCCTCCTGCCCTCAATCTTTCCCAGCATCAGAGTCTTTTCCAATGAGTCAGCTCGTTACATCAGGTGGCCAAAGTATTGGAGCTTCAGCATCAATCTTTCCAATGAATATTCAGGGTTGATTTCCTTTAGGATTGACTTATTTGATCTTCTTGCTGTCCAAGGGACTCTCAAGAGTCTTCTCCAGCACCACAGTTTGAAAGTATCGATTCTTCGGCGTTCAGCCTTCTTTATGTCCAACTCTCACATCCATACACGACTACTGGAAAAACTATAGCTTTGACTATAGGGACCTTTGTCAGCAAAGTGATTTCTCTGCCTTTTAATACACTGTCTAGGTTGGTCATGGCTTTTCTTCCAAGGAGCAAGCGTCTTTGATTTTCACAGCTTTAGTCACTGTCTGCAGTGATTTTGGAGCCCAAGAAAATAAAGTCCGTCACTGTTTCCATTTTTCCCCATCTCCTTCAGCATCTCACTTTAGCCTTTTGGTCTTCTTTTCTTCTTTTATGAAATGAAGAATTCAACATTGCAGACAGCCCTGGGTGAAACCCACTTTTGCCACTTGCTTGTACTAAGACCTAGAGCGGGTGACTTATAAATACCTCTCCAAAACTCAGTTTTTCATCTGGAAAAAGTGGCTGAAAGTTGACGTGAGGATTAGATCCCTTGAGTCATGTGTTTAATGTGTAACCACAGTATCAGGCACAGTGATGGTGCGTAGCATGGTGGTTTGGAACAAGCCAGGGTCAGATTTGGATTTGAAACTTCAGTTCAGTTCGGTCACTCAGTCGTGTGCAACTCTTTGCAGCCCCATGGACTGCAGCACACTAGGCTTCCCTGTCCATCACCAACTCCTGGAGCTTGCTCTAACTCATATCCATTGAGTCAGTGATGCCATCCAACCATCTCATCCTCTGTTGTCCCCTTCTCCTCCTGCCTTCAGTCTTTCCTGCACCCTGCATCAGGGTCTTTTCCAGTGAGTCGGCTCTTCGCATCAGGTGGCCAAAGTATTGGAGCTTCAGCTTCAGCATCAGTCTTTCCAATGAATACTTGGGACTGATTTCCTTTAAGGTTGACTGATTTGAAACTTGGTCCTATCAAATTTTGGCTGTGGCCGTGAGCAACTTGCTTATCTTCTGTGAATCTCTGTTTCCTAATCTGCAAATAAAAATGATAAATATCTATTTTATAAGGTGAGAGGAGGGTGAGATTGCAAGAGATGATCTGTATTACGGCTGTATTAATGGTCTTATATAGAGTAAGTGCTCCCTAAGTGTTTGTGTAAGAGTAAGTGTTTTGGCCAAGTGATGATAGTGACCAATGACACAGTGAGCTGGTTTTGAGCTCCAGAATCTTTGGGAAGTCAATGCAAGATGATGTCCTAACTACTGAGGTCCAGGAAGAGACGGATGCTTTTTGGAGAGACTGTGAAAAGTTATTTTTGCTTGTATTCCAACTCCAAGATATGGGAATTGAGAATATAATCATTAGACTGATGTAGATTCTTCTTGAATTTTCCTTCTTGTTCTGCAGAGTATGGCAAGGAACAAGAGTGGGGAGAAAGCAGACCATCTGACACCTTTTCAGTTTGCTTTTCATCCTTTCATCCACCTCTCCATTCTTCCATCCATCTATCCAGTCATCCACTCATCCAAGCATTCATCCCTGGTTAAGCTCTCATTAGGTGGCCAAGTGGGGGTTAGCAGACTGTGGACAAGACCCCCTTTCCCAACACAATCTACAGCATTTGTTGTTTGGGTGTTGGGAGTGAGAAAAAAAGCAAAGGAAAGAATGACTTCAAGGTTTTGGATGGAAGAATTGAGGCGCTAGTTACTGAAGATTGTGCGGGATCATGTGTGTGTGTGTGTGAGAGAGAGAGAGAGAGGTGAGTCAAGAGTTGGGTTTGTAAAGTTTGAGGTGCCTATTAGAAACCCAACTGAGACGTAGAGTTGAGCTGAGATGTCTGGAATTCAGGGGAGAGGTCCAACTTGAGATAGAAATTTGGTGAGCTATCAGTGTGAATGCCATGAGACTGGATAAGATTCCTGGACAGGAAGGTAGAGAGGTAAAAGAAAGCTGAGGGCTGACTCCAGGACCCTCTGACGTTTCAGGGTCTGGAATATGGACAGGGACCAGGAGAGAAGGCCAAGAAAGAGCAGTCGGTGATATAGAAGGAAAACCTAGAGAGAAGAGAATCCTGAAAGCAAGCATTAAAAGGTTTCACAGAGAAGGAAGGGTCAGACTTTGTCCCAATTTCTGAGGCTATGTAAGATGAAGACTGGGACTTGACCATCGGACTTGGTAACCTAGAAGTTATTAGACGTCCTACGTAGGACTGTGGTTGAGTAATGAGGAAGTAATTCAGGGGGGATTGGATTCAAGAGAAAAAGAGACGAGAGAACGTGGAAGCAACTTTAGTAAAGGATTCAAGAAGCGGGAGTCAGAGCTGGAAGGGGTTGGAGGCACAGGAGGGCCTTTTTTTTTTTTTTTTTTTTGTAGGTGATGGGAATGATTAAGAAGAGGGGGAAAATTCAGTGATGCAGGGAAAAGGATTGTGGTGACCCAAGGGTGAAAGAGCAGATAAAACCAAGGAGGGTCTTGGAATGCAGGAATGGGAAAACCCGACCCTTATCATCCTTCTCTCCCCCATATTGTAACTATTAATGGATTTCAGGTCCTCCTGAGCAGTATAACCTGTCTCCTCTCCTACCCCATAGGGAGAAGTTATTTGCCTTACTCTTCCCCACACCCAGTATATGTGCCTCATCCAAAGAGCAAATGACTTGCAAGACTCCTATCCTACTCCATGTACCCTGGCTATAAAAGTGGACTAAGCAAAAAAAAAGTGGACTAAGGACCCCCTGTTCAACGTCAGTTCTCCCTTGAGCTGGCCTGCTCTTCTTACAGTGTCTCCCACTCGAGTAAACTTTATTCTCCTCTCATTCTGCCTCGTGTCTGGAAATTCTTTTCCAACCTGCGCCTGGACCATGACAAGGATGACTGACTGATCAATGACTTTGGTGTTGAAAAGAGAATGAGGCTATGGGATTCAAACTGAGGACTTGGCCTTAGAGAGGAGCCTTTCCATTCATCCACAGTAATTCAAGGGAAGTGCCTGTAGGGACCAGATGCCCTGAGGCAGGTATATGTGTTGGCAGGAGGCTGTGAAATTCTCTTCAGAGCAAGCCCAGTTGCTTGGATGAAGATTCAGAATAGAGTACAATTTAATAAGGGTTGTGTTTTTTTTCAGGGAAAGAGGAAGAAAGGATCTGGAGTACATGCTAGAATGTTATAATAACCAGGTAAGAAAAAAATGTGAGGGTATAAAGGAATTGAGGGGTAGTAAAAAGGTGGCAATGATCAATGTATTTAGGTTAGACAGGGGTCATTCATTTTCGGAATTGGCAAGCTAAAGATGAGAGATTGCGGTAGGAAAGTAAGATCCTTAGAATTAAGGTAGCGGAGGAGTGAATTTCCTGCATGGAAAGGTCTAGGTATAGCCGTGGGAAGGGATGGTTGAGTTAAGATGAGTTAGAATGGGATGAGAGGAGATGGTGGCCCTGCAAGTCCAGGGCATTGCAAAGATTTCCTCAACGGAAAGTGAAATTCCTGAGATCAAAACTGAAGTAGTATCAGGGAGGGGACAGTGAGCAGATGCTCTGATCTTGTAGGAATGAGAGGGTCTCTAGATGACTGCAACACAGAGAGGCGGTAGATGGTTCAGTCTGGTAGCATGATCTTCAACAGAAGACTGATAAAGAGCAGGGGGACTCTCTCCTATTACTGAGTCCAAGCAGCTCTGCTCACTGCAAGGTAAGTCAATGAATCCATGACAAGGTGTTGGGACGAGGAAGGGACTTTATTTGGGAGCCAGCTGACCGAGAAGATGGCAGGCTAGCGCCTGAAAATAACCATCTGGTCGGGGCCTGAATGTCAGATTCTTTTATGGATCAGATATGAGGGGAGAGGTGAGGAAGCAAAGCAAAAAGACTATTCAATCCTTGTAAAAGTCCCCCTAGAATGGCAAGCTTCAGGCAGGGGAATGTGTTAGTTTCACTTCCTTACAGTCCTTCACAGGTGGGAGGCTCAGATTATCTCCCTGGGGCAGGCCATCAGGTATGCTTATAATAACAAAAGCTGCAAAATAAGGGTTAACCTCAGAGAAGCAGATCCAGTGTAAACTCAGAATTAACCCTCCCCAGTTACACTACACTGGCACCGGCCCAGTGGAACAAGGAGCAAGGAAATGAAACACTAGCCGCTTGTTGAGAGGGTGGCAGGAGAAGCCGTGTCCTTAGCAGGAGTTTTGAGCTTCTCTTAGGGGTGGATTCTAGACCCACACGGATTTGGGGTCCTCCTAGTGCTGCCTCCCTGGGGTGGCCTGTGTCGCCCCTTTTTGGAGTCATCTCCTCTTCCACCAAAGACCATTCTATGATACAACATATCACAGTGGTTCTATGCGCAGGCTTGGGAGTCCAGCTGCCTTGACTCAAATCCTGTTTCCCTGCTCCCTGCTTATTAACTCTGTGAACTTAGGCTAATTGCCTCACCTTTCTGTGCCCGAGTTTCCTCATCAGAAAATAGGGGTGGTAATGGCTTTAATTATGGGGTTGTTGTGAAGATTAATGGAATCGATGCAGGTACAGCACTTGGAGCAGTGCCTAGAACATGGTGAATGTGCACACTAGTTTTTGCTAATAATATGATTACTTTTAAAATTAATTTTCTGCTCAGTTTCTTGTTCCGGAACAGGCTCCCTGTTCTGTTAGGACAAAAAGGTGAAGAAAATGTTTAGAGATGCAACTGAAGACAGAGGGATTTTGGTGATAACGGACCAGGAGTTCAAAGAGAGGACCCAAAGAGAGGACTTGAGGCATTAGGGACCTTCAGTTAGGGGGTGGACAGAGGTTTCAGGGATGAGAGGAAGGGTGATGAGGGATGAATTTAGGAAGTCTTGGGGTTTCGCATGCAGAAGTGGGCAGAGATCAAAAGCCACGTGGGCTCAGTCCTGTTGGTGTCTCAGATAAGAAGGAAAGAGAGGCAGAAAGCCCCAAGATTCCCTGCAGGTCAGCTGGGGAAAGGCCAGGCAGGGCAGAGGGTGATATTGCCTGGACAGTACAGGACTCAGAGGCTCCCTCTTCACCTCTGCCAGTGGACGTTGTGAGCATGGTTCACAGCTTTGTCCCTGGTGTCAAGCATTGTGTTTGGCGCGAGGGGAACCCTCTACATCCTTGCTCAAGAGATGGAACATGCTTCTGGGGATCAGCCCATGAGTTTTCCCACCAGCCTAGCCTCTTCCAACCCCTCACACTACCCTCTCGGAAGCCCATTTAATCCCCTGGTCAGATTCCCTCTGAATCGCCCCAAGCATCTCGGGGAGGCTCTGTACCTGTGATTGTGTTGCTTTTGAATAGCTGACTCGCAGCTCACCTCACTCAGAGCTGAGACAAAAGGGGTCAGATGATGTTCCTAAAGCTGCGCCTCTTGTTGCCTGAGCAGATGCAACTGCTGCAGAATTACCAGAGATGTTAGGTGGTGGTTTAGTCGCTAAGTCGTGTCCAGCTCTCTGCGACCCCATGGACTGTAGCCTGCCAGGTTCCTCTGTCCATGGGTTTTTCCAGGCAAGAATAGTGGAGTGGATTCCCATTTCCTTCTTCAGGGGATCTTCCCGACCCAGGAATCAAACCCACGTCTCCTGCATTGCAGGTGGATTCTTTACTGACTGAGCCACCAGGGAAGGTTGTTAAAATCGAGGCCACAAGGACTTGTTGAGTGTCGTTGTTTCATCATGGGTCAAACAGTTCCTCTTTTCCTTGATTCAATGCTCATGACTTCATCAGACATGAAGTCCTCCTGATGCCACCCTACCCGCTCCCCCCCACAGCTGTCTGGCTGTCTGCTCTTGGGTTAACTCCGATGAGCTCGTCAAAGTCCTGGGTCCTTGGGGCCAGTGGTGCTGTAGACACTAATCCAAGGGTTCACAATGGGTGGAGAATTAGCCACAGGCACATGCTGTTAGCCTCTCATAGTATTTTACCAATCATGAAATTTCATATAAAATTTCAGACTTCCACCTTTTTTTTCTTTTTGAAAAACAGGAGACCTGGCCCCAAGGACTTTGGGATCCTACATGGCAACTGTTGGCTGGAGTGGAGTCATGGCGCCCCCTGCAGGCAGAGCACAGGCTCTACAAGTCACTGGGCGCCCCTCCTCGTGGGCTCAAACATTCCTACTATGGGCCTGCTTCTCCTATGGGCCCTGGCATTCGTAACCTCGGCCCAACCTGGGTACAGGGACGTCTGAGGGCATGGGCAGAGGATAAAGTAATCTGTGAATGATTAATGAGTGTGTGGAGTGTTGACGCAAGGCCGGTGAGCAGCACCCGACTCTTCCTGACTATTTGTGAGAGTAAACAACTTACATAATCTCTCTCGCTCTAAAAAAGAGAGAAACCGCGAAGACCTAACTAATTGACATTTTCTGGTCTTCCTGGAAATTTTAAACTGGAATCAGAAGCATGGGAAACTATGGCTTCAATCTTTATCTTATGCTTGAGAATACTGTGGTTAGCAATGTAGAAAAATGCCTGATTCTTTCCCAGGATAGTGGAGAATTTCACAGCTCCCTTGTTCTTTCATGCTGTTGCAACACCAATTATCACCTGCTGGACTCTTCATGGAGCCTCTGTGTGTGTTTGTGTTGTCACCCAGAGCTTTCTCGAAAAAGTAGTGGAATTTTGCATTTTTTATGGCAGCAGTGTAAAAAATTGAACAGTCTTATAACAGAGGCTTTTTTTTTTTTTTCTCCCAAGAAAAGTTTAGTCCCTGGCCAGCTGGGCACTTGAGCAAGTTATTTAACTTCCCCGAACCTGAGTTTTCAACCATGTACATCTGAGAGGAAATGTTTTATCTCAAAATGGTTGTCTGAGGGTTAAATCTGACATTCTAGGGCTTTCCTGGTGGCTGAGCAGTAAAGAATCTGCCGGCAGTGCAGGAGATGCAGGAGACATGGGTTTAATCCCTCATTCAGGAAGATCCTCTAGAGAAGGAAACGGCAACCCACTCCAGTATTCTTGCCTGGGAAATCCCATGGACAGAGGAGCCTGGTGAGCCACAGTCCATGGGGTTTCAAAAGAGTTGGACATGACTTAGCGACTACACCACCACCACCAGTCTAACGTTGTATGTGGAAGTGCCTGGCACAGGGCACAGCACTGAGAAGGCGCTAAGAGAGTCTTTCTATTCAGGGCATTTACAGGAAAAGCCCCTGAGCAGAGTAGGAATACCAGGGAATGCTGACACAAATAAACGCCAAAAGCCCAGACTCAGAACAGTGGTCTCAGAGATGGTGAGACTGCAGTGCTGCCTGACTGAAGAAGCACAGACCAGAGAGAGGGCGGGTGTGTACCTGCTGATGTACGTTACCAACCTGAAGAGGTTTCTTTCCTTTAAGAACCAGGTTTATAACATCACTGCTCAAAGCAGTCATTTTCCCCAGGGGAACAAGGGAAGAAAAATCCTTTGGCCACAACTCTCTGACTCTGATGTCTATCGCTTGGGGCCATTTCCCCAGGGAGGTGGGCCAGTCGGCTTGGATTTTTTAAAATTGCCCAGACTCCTGCTTCTCCAGTCGTCATCCACCTTGTCGAAGGAATAAGTGTTTATGGAGCACCTTCTCATGGCTGTGTGCTGCTTTCAGTTCTGGGGACACAAGGATGGTCAAGAATACCTTTGCCCTTAAAAGCTGACAGTCTAGTGGAGGAGATGTGTAGGGAAGCGGTTAAATGCAGCCTGATAAGCAGTACACTTGGGGTTCGCCCAGGAGGCTGTGGGAGTTCATGGAAGGGCAATAGAATCAGCTTGGGAAAATTCAGGAAGACTTTCTGAAAGAGGCGAGTTCAAGTTGGTATGTGAAGGACATGTAGGGATAGCCAGGTCCATTTGGAAGAGGGAGAAGCTTGTGCAAAGGCCCAGGGTCAAGACAGGGTGGATTTAGAGGCTGGCCTGCAGTCCTTGTGACTCAAGGTCTGCTGGGAAGTCCCAAGGCGCTGAGCGGGGAAGCCAGACCCCACTGTGAAAAGCCATATCATGCTGAGGGGTTTGAACTTAATCCTTGGATGGTTCCAGCCATCTCAACCTTTGGGGACCCAGTCTACATTTCTGAGATGGCCTCACTTACCCAGAAGTGGCACCTACATGGCTCCTCTTTTGCAAGGCACAGTCACACTGTCTGTCACCTGGTCAGGAATGGCTGCACCCTTGATACAGAAAGAAGATGACCTGAGCACACACAATTCACACTTTTAGGGGCAAGTCCCATTTACACATGTTCCGTGGTCAGAACTTGTTCAGCCTCTCAGTCGTATCTAACTCATTGCAAACCTGTGGACTGTAGCCCACCAGTCTCCTCTGTTCCTAGGATTTCCCAGGCAAGAACACTGGAGTGGGTTGCCATTTCCTCCTCCAGGGGATCTTCCTGACCCAGTGATCAAACCCACATTTTCTGCGTTGCAGACAGATTCTTTACCACTGAGCCACCGATGAAGCCCCTCATTGCAGAATGTAGGATATTTAGCTGTGGCATGTGGGATCTAGATCACTGGCCAGGGCTTGAACCCAGGCTCCATGCACTGAGAGATCAGATTCTTAGCCATTGGACCCCCAGGGGAGTCCGACTCTAGGGGATTTTAATATAATATGAATGGTAGTAAAACTGGCTCTAACGAATCCTGAATCCTTTTTGCCTCCTTTTTTGAAAATAACCTTTCTGTGCTGGGTCTTTATGGGCTCTGCTTTGGAATTCTGATATCCCTTTCCATTAGGTTTTTGCTTCTGTCTTGGGTTCAAACGTTCATTTTGAGACATAAACCTGAGCGTGGATTTTTTTCCCCCCTTCATGACCGTTGTGACAACCTTCCTCAAAGACAATTGGGACAGAACAGTTTTACTGTTGGTGAGTGGAAATTAGAGATAAAGGGGGTGACCAGCTAAAATTATTGGTTACCCCAATAGTAGAGCATCCTTCTACGAAAGGGCTACCCCTTGTGTGTCATAAACAGGGAGCTCTGATCTGATCTGAGATCTGAAAGTGGACTGTGGCAGGAAGAGGAAGAGCTGAGTGCTGTCCATACTCCAGACCACCAAAAGGAGAGGACCCATTTACTTATTTCCCTACGTAAACCACTATACATAAAATAGATAAGCAACAAAGATGTACTGCGCAGCACAGGCGATCACATCCTGTATCTTGTAATAAACTATAACGGAATAAATTCTGCCCCCAAACCCCGCTGAACCACTATGCTATACATCTGAAACTTACACAATGTTGTAAATCAACTGTGCTTCAATAAAAAAGAAGCAAATTTCACATAAATGAAAACAAAAGACATATCAGAATGCAAATGAATGACAGAAACTGCTATGATAACAAAAACATCCACTCAGACCTCTATTTCTACCTCTGTCTCTGTCTCTACTCCCATCTCTATTCAACTCTTTATAAGCCTGTGCACCCAGGAGAAGGTAATAGTTGCTGCTTATTGTGCCGTCTAGACACAGGAGGAAGGCCACCCCATAGGTATCCGGCGAACCCACTGCAAGGTTAGATGAAAGCATAGCAGCTGCTTCCTGGTTGCTCCTCAGCCTGGTGCTTGGCTTCGGTGAGAGTTCTGTGGGGCTCTCAGGAACAGGATCCCAGCGCCCAGTGTAGAGAGGGAAATCTCCTGGTCCTCATTGCATTGTGTTTGCAGATGCCTAATGGGTATCAGGGGGCCTCCCAGGTGGCTCAGTGGTAAAGAATCCACCTGCCAATGCAGGAGACACAGGTTTGAGGGAAGATCCCTTGTAGAAGGAAATGGCAAGCCATTCCAGTATTCTTGCCTGAGGAATCTCCTCAACAGAGAAGTCTGGTGGGTTACAGTCTATGGGTCACAAAGAGTCGAACACAACTCAGCGATTAAACAACAATAGATATCAGAGTCTCTTTTTCACTCGTTTTCCAAGGTTGGACATTAGAGTGTCTGTTTGCTTGCTTGCTTCTTTTTAATGTCACCTGGGAGAGTTTAGCCGTGAACAGAGAGAGCATCGGATGATCTAAAGTAGAAGAGTCCTCGGACCAGCCTCAGAGTTTCAGCTCATCATGAACTCCAAGCTCAAAGGATGACATTCTAGCTTTCAATGAAGAGATTACCTTCAAGGGACTGGGACACCCTCGATCCCTGGAAGCCTCTGGGCTGTTCAGGGCCAAAATGGGTGTCTTGCATCACAAATCAGGTTTATTGGTCTCTGGAGCTTGTGTGCTGCAAAGCGTTAATCCAGAGTCCTTGCTTGGGTGTCTTAAGTCCTACACATTCCAGAGAAAGGACTGGCCCTTGACCAGAGAGACCTTCTACGTCCTTAAAGTGTTCTGGCTGTAAGAGTGCTTTTGTATGCCTGGAGCCGTCGGCCACCCCAGATAGTTTATGGCTGTGCGTGTGTGAGTGCTAAGTCACTTCAGTTGTGTATGACTCTTTGTGACCCCATGGATTGTAGCCCACCAGGCTCCTCTGTCCATGGGATTCTCCAGGCAAGAATACTGAAGTGGGATGCCATGTCCTCCTCCAGGGGATCTTCCCAATCCAGGGATAGAGCCTGCATCTCCTGTGGCTTCTGCATTGCAGGTGGATTCTTTACTGCTGAGCCACCGGGGAAGCCCAGTTTATGGCTGTCACGTGACTTAAAATGACTGTGTGCCTTTATTTGCCTGGGGCTCTGGGCCATGCTCTATCAGTTTGACCTCTAGAAGTGCTGAAGACAGGTAGCTAAAGTCAATCTTGCAGGTATTTCATTGCCTTTGTGACTGACCGCCTAAAAAACTTGGATAGGAAATCTTCCCCAGCTGGCAGTACTTCCTATGAGCTATCATATGTCATTACTGGGAGAAATACGTCCTGTCTGTGCTACTCTGCAGAGAGAGGACAGCTGGAAGGCCATATCTGGCTTTTCCTGGACTCTACCCTGTGGACACATTGCCTTTGCACATCTGAGTCTATCTATATCCTTTCACTGTCACACGCCATAACCATGCGTGTAAGAGATTTTCTGAGTTCTCTGAGTCCTCTTGGTGAATCACTGAGTCTCAGGATGGCCTTGGGGACCCCCTGACCCAACTGGGAGACTTTCAAAGGGAGAGATGCCAAGTTTCAGAGTTTCCAGTCAGCTTCAGGCTAGTTCTTCCTCACATGAACCCTTCTGGGCAGTCAAATTTTCCTGTGACTCCAAGGTCCCTGACCTGGCCCTCTGACACAACTTCCACATCCTAGTAAGCCGTTCAACTTCACAGTCGCAGATTGCTCTGATGTGTTCAGCCTCAATGACTCAACCTCCATTCACTTCCGCAATCCACACCCACTGCCATCTCCTATTCCTTGTTCATCCCTTGGGATGCCTCAAACTACGAAACCGCATGCTCAGAAATCTTACTGGCCGTGTGTTTAAGGGCATGAGCTCTGGCATGAGTGAAGTCCAGAGTGACTTAGCTTCCTTGAGCTGCAGTTACTCTTCTGTAAACTGAGAGAGGACTCAATGAAACCGCACATGTAAAGCTCTTCATGAGTGCCCACTGCGTACATGCCAGGGATTACAATCAGAGCTACTGTTATCAAGTTTGGGATGGTTAATCTACGTGTTAACTTGCCTGGACTGTGGGATGCCCAGATATCTGGTTAAACATAATTTCTGTCTGGGAGAGTGTTTTCAGAAGAGATCAGCATTTGTATCTGTGGACTCGGTAAAGCAGATGGCCTTCCTCAATATGGGAGTATGGGTGGGCATCATCCTGTGCCCGTGGGTGTTGATTCATTGGCCTGATTAGAACAAAAAGGCAGAGGAAGGTGGCCTTTTTTCTCTCTGTCTGACTGCTTAAACTGAGACATTGGTCTTCTCCTGGACGTGTGGACTTGTCCTTACAAGCCTGGCTCTCCAGGTTCTCAGGCTTTTGGACTTGGAATGGAACTACAGCACTGTTTTCCTGGATCTGCAGCTTGAGGACAGCAGGTCCTGGAGCTTCTTAGCTTCCATAATCGTGTGAGTCAATTCCTTGTAATGAGACATACAAGGAATTGGTTCTGTTTCTCTGGAGGACATTGACTAACACAAAGCCTCATGGCTGACTACACACTGGATACATTTGACGCCTGATTTTGCAGGTTGTCAGACTTCACTTGGCCTTGCCCATCTCCCCTTCTTTGGCTGGGTTTCATCACCCATCCCTTCAAGGGCCCTCTCATCAAGCCCTCCTCACCCTCATTTCCTGGTCTTCCTTCTGCAGCTGCGTCTCTCTCCCCAGTGCTGTGTCAACCCAATCATTTGTTCTTCTCTCTCCTTGGCCCAGTGCTGCAGGATGATACTTGGGAAAAATTGCATCACCATGGCAGATTGGTTCCATTACACATTTATGAACCATTCAGCCTCTGTGGGGCAGCCACTGCCACTCAGTCATCTTTTAATTCTCTGGCCGACCTTCTCTCACTTTCCTTCAGTGGCTGCCCCTGACCTCCACTCACTCCACCCAACCCACCATCATTACCTTCCCCACTCAGGGGCAGTTGGGGCTCTACAGAGATAATGGAGGCCCTCAGAGATGATCTATCTCATGGGTTCCCCCTTGGTCTTCTAAATTCATCTACGCGTGCTTGCTTAAGTTGCTTCAGTCATGTCTGACTCATTGCAACCCCATGGACCGTACTCCACCAGGCTCCTCTGTCCATGGGATTCTCTAGGCAAGAATACTGGAGTGGGTTGTCATGCCCTCCTCCAGCGGATCTTCCTGACCCAGGGATGGAGCCCACGTTTCTTATGTCTCCTGCATTGACAGATGGGTTCTTTACCACTAGTGCCACTTGGAAAGCCCAAATTCATCTGTATTTTTTTACCTATATTTGCTTCCTTCGTGGTTCTATTTGAAGGAGTTCTTACTCATCGCTAAAGCTAACCTTTCTAGAAGTAAATGCTGAGTCCTTTGCTTCCTGTTTTTTTCTATAGGAAAAATTTCATTCCCTCTCTCATTTCATTCCCTCTCTCATATATTCCATCTCTCTTCCTCCTCCACTCAGGCTTTTCTCCTTGGTGTCCAAGTATGTCCATATTTCCTCTTCCTCATCCTTTTCCCTTTTCTTCTGCTTTTCTTTTCTTTTGAGATCTCCCTATCTTTCCACTGCTTCAGCAGTTCCTACTTGCTCTTGTCAAGTGGTCCTTGGTTTTGCTGCCTAGTGGAATCCTGCAGGGGCCGTGACTCATTCATTTTTAAATTTCTGTTTCCTGACATCATCCTGGAACAGTGAAAGATGCCAGTGGGAGGCATGTGCAGGGTGATGGAGGGAGGATGGTGTGCAGGTGGTCCAGATCAAAAGGATGAGCAGGAAGCAGGGATATGATGGGGCTCTGTGAAGGGGGAGCAGGACCTGGAGTCTGTGTCACATGAAGCGAGTAGTGGCATGTGCGCCTGTGTGCTCAGTAGCCAAGTCATGTCTGACTCTTTGCTACCCCATGGACTGTAGCCCACCAGGCTCCTTGGTCCATGAGATTCTCCAGGCAAGGATATTGGAGGGGGTTGCTATTTCCTCCTCCAGGGGATCTTCTTGACCCAGGGATTGAACCTGCATCTCTTGCACTGGCAGGCAGATTCTTTACTACAGAGCCACCTGGGAAGCCAAAGTAAGGAGTAGAGTTGCTCACAGAATCTTCCTTGCTCCCGGTGTCAGGGACAGAATGCTGAGCTGGGCAGCGCCTGTGTCTGACATAATATGTTATATATTATGGCTTTATGCTTGTGTGCTGGGAAGGAGCAGAATTGGATTATCTCCCTGCCCCAGGAAATAGCCATGTAGTGAGGGGTAATAGGATCAACGTGCAGAAACTGAAATTCTCCATAGCCTCCCGGGGACAAGAGTGGTGCGAAGAATTCTTTTTCAGGGAGAGGGTGTGTGGGCCTCAACCTTGGGGATAAAGAGAGACCTGTTAAATCAGGTCCTGGCTTTGGGAGCTTCTGGGGCAGTAGGTACTGGCAAAGCACCCCAGGTTGGACCACTTTCCCATGTACCTCTCCGGCCAGTTATGCTAATGAGGCTCTCTCCTGGTGCAAGAAGGACCCAACAGCCCTTTCTTCAGGGCACAAAGCTGCACAAAGCTTCTTTCCTTTTTTCTTCCCATTTCTTTTTACTCACCAACCCTTCCATGTCTTGGAGTTTTTGCCCACATTGCTGTTACAGCAACTTTCAACCATGAAGTGTCATAGATATTCGGCTTTCAGGATCTACCACTAGTCATTCCTATTTTATACATCATATTCCAAAGAACCATGGAATGGAGCAATTTGTCGTGTTGCTAAAGTATGAGCCTGTATGACCTGCTCTGTGGTGGGAGGGCAAGACTTAGCGAGATAGTGAGTCTGGTCACCTGCCCAACCAAAGCATCTCATTATTGCTTTTTTTTATTCATCCATTCAACAGGTATTTTTTTAGTATCTGCTCTATTCCAGCCCCTATGCTAGGATACTAGGTTAAGGCATGAAAGTGGGGAGTGAAAATGTTCTTGCTCCCATGGACTGTACCTTTGGGAGGAGAATGAGGGGAAGGAAGAAAAATAAGCCAAGCAATTAATGTCATGTGGCATTATGTTCTCTGAAGAAAATAAAGCAGGGTGATGTGATGGAAAGTTAGAGGGAGAGAGGTGAGCGTTGGAAGGGAGCCTTGCCTCACTGCAGTATTGTTCACAGGAGCCAAAAGGTGGAAGCAACGCATGTGTCCATCAGTGACTGGATGGGTTACACAAAATGTAGTTATTAGAAAATGGAATATTATTCAGCCATAAAAAGTGATGGAATTCTGATACATGGTACAATGTGGGCAAGTCTCGAAAACATTATGCTAAATGAAATAAGCCAACCCAAAACTTAAATATTGCATGATGCTTTACATGAAATACCTAGAATAGGCAAATTCATAAAGACAGAATGTGGATTAGAGATTACCAGGGGCTGGAGGAAAGGGGAAGTGGGAATCATTACTTGGAGGGTACCACGTTTCTGTTTGGGGTGATGAAAAAGTTCTGGAAAGAGATAGCTGTGGGGGCTGCAGAACATTGTGAATGAACTTAATGCCACCAATATCTTGCCTTGCTTGTTCAGCCAGGGGTTGGCTTGGAGGTCTAGCCGTGTTGGTGCTTACAGATCAAAAGCTGTTCTATTTTATTTTGGATTCTGGGGTCATTGCTTTGTTGCAGGGGTAGCAAACTCAAGTTCTCCAGAGATTGTGCAGGACACCTGCATGTGAGGCAGCCTCGGGGGAAGATGTGTTATAATCAAATATTATATGCCTGCCTAATTGCATGGCCATATAAAACATTGTATATGCCAAACAAAATCACCAAACAAAACATATGCCTGGGCTACATTTTGCCCAAGAGCTAGCAGTTTGTGAACTTTGCCCTTGTCTTCTAATCCTTGACGTTATGGATAATCTTACATGGGTAACAATTGTATTTTAAGTTGTTCCTCTTTCCCTCTCAAATTAGGACTACCTTGGGTGACAAACTTGGGATTAACTTGAGAACACAGAAGACAGGAAAAGGAAGATCAGAAATCAGTCGTGTTACCTTAAAGCTGATTGGTTTAAGTGAAAGCTGAAAGTGGTTTTAGGTCTGTGGCCAGAGGGACTTACAATCTTGTCTCTTGATTTTGCCAGAACTAGAGACACAGTCACCCTTCAACTGCATGTCCCTACCTGAGAGCTGGACTCTACCACCTGGCAGGTAAGGAGATGGGTGCATACTTTTTATAGCTGATGAGTTGGACTGGACAGGAGTTAGGGGCTGAACCAAGCAAGCTCAGTTCCCTCTTTTAAAAGCAAATTTCAGATAAATCACTGCTCCTCTTATGGGAAGAAATTAGTAGAAATGGAGAGAGAAGCTAGCGGTGTTATCCTGACAGAAGTTCCTCTTCACTGAAGCATGAGACTAGCACAGGTAACCCACATTTTATCTCTGGAAACTTCCCTCCGCCTCACCACCCCCCCCCCCACTCTCCCCGTCCTCCTTCTTGTCTTCTCTCTCTCTCATATAACACATTTAACCAAGAAAACTCTTGATCTTGGTTTCTTTTCATTGATCTTTCCATCTATAGGCAGAAAGGCCTTTCTTTGCCAGCTTTTGGCATCTCTTTGAGTCGTGGGTTCTTTCTCCTCATACATCTTTGATTACCGCTACTATTCCATTAGTTCTGATCTGTTCTCTGATTCATTATTATTTCTCTTAAACTTTTCAACACTTTGTTTTAAAAATATGTTGATTTCCATAGGTTGTTTCATCACCTCTCATACTTTCATTTTCCTCCTAAAATCCATGTCTCAGCCCAGACCTCTGCCCTAAGCTTCAGAGACACATATCCAGTTGTTGTCAAGTTTAATGTATCAAAAAGTTCTTTTTAAAAAATTACTTGGTTGTATTTATTGTTTATTTTTAAAAATTGAAGTATAATTGATTTACAATGTTGTGTTAGTTCCATGTATACAACAAAGTTCATATTAATGTATGCATTTATACATATATATGTATCTATCTATATTATTTTTTTAAGATTCTGTTCCATTATAGTTTATTACAAGATATTGATATAGTTCCCTGTGCTATACAGCAAATCCGTGTTGTTTATCTATTTTGTATACAGTAGTGTGCATCTGTTAATCCAGTACTCACAATTTATCCCTCCCCCACCTTCCCCTTTGGTAACTTCAAGTTTGTTCTTTATATTTGTGAGTCTATTTCTGTTTTGTAAATAAGTTAATGTGTACTGTTTCGTAGATTCCACATATAAGTAAAGTCATATGATATTTGCCTTTCTCTGACTTACTTCACTTGGTGTGATAGTCTCTAGGTCCAAACACGCTGCTGCAAATGGCATTATTTCATTCTTTTTAAAGACTGAATAATATTCCATTGTATATATGTACCATATCTTCCTTATCCTTTCATCTTTTGATGGATACTTAGGTTGTTTCCATGTTTTGGAAGAATGTGCTATGAATGTTGTGGTGTATGTATCTCAAAAAGAAATTTTTCCCTTCCTCTTAAAACTAGTTCTTTTCCTGACATGTAGCCTATTTACCCTTTAAGCCATGTGAATTGAAAAATCATGTCTTCTTTATAGGGTCCATTGAGAAGATTAGATGAGGTAATGCAACTGGTTGCTGCTTAGATGTCAAGAAAAATGGGGACATAAAAATCTACTTGCAGAACGTGAGCCTGCATTAAACTGTAAAGCACAGCTGTTATCCTGGGACTCCTTCAATTCCTGTGTTATGTTTAGTGCTTTCTTTTTATTCTTGTAGATTTCTAAGAAAGACTGAAAGGCAAGAGCAAGTTTTGAGTCTTCATATATGTCTTAAAGCATTTGCACTGTTTCTCATATTGAATTTATGATTTAGATGGGTATAAAATTCCAGGTTGGCAGTAAAATTTCCCCCCAAATTCTGAAGGTTTTTCTCCATTATAGTCTAGTGTCTGATGCTGCTTTTAAGAGACCTGTTGTGGTTCTGATTTCTTATCCTTAGCATATGACATACTAGTTTTTTCTTTCTGGGTATTTTTAGACTCCTTTCTTTATCCCCGAAGTTCTGAAATTTCAAAACAGTGTGCCTTAGTTGGCTTTTTATTATTCATCTTGCAGAGTATTTTATGAGCCCCTTCAATCTGGACACTTAGAGCTTTCAGTTCTGAAAACTGCTTCCCTGTTATTTCCTTTGATGATTTCCTTTTCTTTGTTTTCTCTGTTGTTTCAAAGTCCAATTATTTAGATATCATAATTTCTGAAAAATACTCTTTTCCTTCCTCCACTATTTTCTACCTCTTGATCTTTTTGTCCATTTCTTGACTATTTCCCCAACTTTACATACTGTTACTAAAATTTTTGTTATCAAATATTTTGATTTCTAAAATTTCATTCTTTGTTTTTGAAATGATCATTTGGGTAGTATACTGTTCTATCTGTAATATGCAGTTTATAGGGGTAATATCTCCTTTCATTCCACTAAAGATACTATTTATAGATTTTTCTTCTGCTCCTTGAGTCATCTCTGTATCATCCAGATTTCTTGTTTATATTTATTTGTTTCGCTCTTTTTCTTTTAGAGGTCTTTCTCAAGTGTCTGGTTATCCTTTGCTGGCCATGTCTTTTTATGGTGGCAAAATATACTTAATATAAAATTTACCATGTTAGCTATTTTTTTCAGTATAAAATTCAGCGGAATTAAGTAAATTCACATTGTTGGGCAACCATCACTACTAAGTATCTCCTGAACTTTTCCATCGCCCCAAACTGAAATTCTGTACCTATTAAACCATAACTCCCTCCTCAGCTCCTGCTCGCCATTATTCAACTTTGTTTTCTCATTAATTTGACTATTCTAAATATGGCATATAAGAGGAATCATGCAATGTTTTTCCTCTTGTGTTTGGCTTATTTCACTTAGTATAATGATTCTATAATCATATGTAAGTCATATAATGATCCTGATGCTGGGAAAGATTGAAGGCAAAAGGAGAAGAGGACAGTAGAGGATGAGATGGTTGGATAGTACCAGTGACTCAGTAGACATGAGTTTGAGCAAACTCTGGGAGACAGTGAAGGATAGGGAAGCCTGGCATGCTGCAGTTCATGGGATTGTAAATAGTTGGACACGACGATGACTTAGCAACTGAACAACAACAACAGCACAATTATCTTAAGGTTCATCCATGTTGTAGCAGGTGTCAGAATTTCACACCTTGTAAAAGCTGAATAATCAACAATCCATTGGCTGTCTACACCACATTTTGTTTATCCATTCACGCGCTGATGGACACCTGGGTTGCTTCCATGTTTTACTTCTATGAATAATGCTGCCATGAACATGGATGTACACACATCTATTTGAGTCCCAGCTTTCAATTATTTTCATGTATTTTTTTAAAGTGAGACAGTAAAAAATTGCTAGAGACTCTGTGTAAGTATGTGTACTGCTAGTCAGGGAGCTCACAATGGATGAAAGGGTGTCAAAATCACTATTCATTAGCAGATCCCAGGCATATCCATGTGGCTCATGTTTTCTCTACACATCTAGCAGGAATATCAGAATGTTTTCAATACACAGCACAGTACTTCACTCAATGCCTACAACTTACAGAGTGAATGGCAGGTGTGTGACATTCTCTCTCACCTTCCAGATGTAATTTCCCTCTTGTTGTTGTTGTTCAGTCCAAGTTGTGTCCAACTCTTTGTGACCCCATGGACTGTAGCATGCCAGGCTCCTCTGTCTCCCACTGTCTCCTGGAATTTGCTCAAATTCATGTCCATTGAGTCAGTGATGCTATCTAATCATCTTCTTCTACCTCTAACCATACCCTGCCACCCTCTTCTCCTTTTGCATTCAATCTTTCCCAGCATCAGGGTCTTTTCCAATGAGTCAGCTCTTTGTATCAGGTGGCCAAAGTATTGGAGTTTCAGCATCAGTCCTCCCAGTGAATTTTCAGGGTTAATTTCCCTATACTTGGTATTTCTTTGATACTTGTAATTGAGATTTGGGAGACCAACGATGAGGAAGAAGACAGCTGTACAGTTACATGTTTGTGCTCAAGTTGCCTTGATTCTTGGGAGTACCTCAAATATATATTCAGGGGCTTTCCTGGTGGCTCAAAACAAAACAAAACAGAACAAAAAAGACCTGCTTGCCAATGAAGGAGACATAAGAGATGTGGGTTTGATTCCTGGGTTGGGAAGATTCCCTGGAGGAGGAATGGCAACCCACTCCAGTATTCTTGCCTGGAGAAACCCATGGATGGAGGAACCTGGCAGGCTACAGTCCATGGGGTCACAAAGAGTCAGACATGACTGAAGCAACTTAGAATGCACTAATACATATATTTTTAGTTGGCACTGGATGCAGAGATCATATTTTATGAGCACCAGATACTTGTATAGTTGTGCTGATAGCTCAGGAATAAGCAAACGGTAGCTCTATCTTGGAGTGTCATGGAGACGCCTTCAGGACGTGAAAGTGGGCAACAGGGAGCGGAGTGGGCACTGGTCTCAGGGAGTCTGAAATTCTGGCTCAGGACCAGCCTCCACCTATGTGGTCTGTTTTCAGATTCTCTGTTTTGACCTTGTACCTAGCAAGCTCACCAGTTCAGTAGGTTTCCCAGGGAAAAGTTCATTTTTGCATTTTTATTTAAATGGTCTTTCTTTTTAAGGTAAGAATAACTACCATTGGAGCTTACAAACAGGGTCATGATATCGTTATCTCGATTGCAACTTTTGAGCAAAGCCACAGGGATGAGGACAAGAGGGATGGGGGCAGAGCCTGAGCAGCTGGTGTTTGTTCCAGCCTCTTTCTGAGCTGCTGTAGAGCCTCAGAGAATAGGAATGAAGCATCACCATTCCCGGCACGGCCCCGGGGCGAGGCTGGGGCTGTGATGTGCTGATGTGGAGGTGCGTTTGCGCTGTCTCTTAAATAATGTTCTTTCTAATCTCACTTTTCTGCTGCTGGGGAATTCACGTGAAATCAGTGCCTCATCTACTTCAGTCTTGCTCCCATTGATGCTATTGTTATTCATTTTTTTTACTTTACACCTTCTTAGATGGATGTACAGATCTGGCAGTTTCCTTCTTGACGTCTTGCACTTTCATCAGCAGAACGCCATCTGCCCTCATTCCAGAGTGGTGCTGGTGGATGTGTTTCAGGAATGGCTGATGTCCTGTGAGCCAGACTTACATAAGCCTCTACAGTCTCTGCTAATGAGTGGATGGTGGTTCCCAGGACCTGCTATTACAGAGTGAGTGCATGCTAAGTCGCATCAGTTGTGTCCGACTCTCTGTAACCCGATGGGCTGTAGCCCTCCAGGCTCCTCTGTCCATTGGATTCTCCAGGCAAGAATACTGGAGTGGGTTGCCATGCCCTCTTCCAAGGGATCTCCTCCATTGGCAGGCGGGTTCTTTACCACTAGCGCCACCTGGGAACCCCCGGTATTACAGAGAGTGATTATTAACCTTGTAGAGGGCTTCCCTGGTGGCTCAGATGGTAAAGAATCTGCCTGCAATGTGGGAGACCTGGGTTCAATCCCTGGGTTGGGAAGATCCCCTGGAGAAGGGAATGGCAACCCACTCCAGTATTCTTGCCTGGAGACTTCCATGGACAGAGGAATCTGGCAGGCTATAGTTCATGGGGTCGCAAAGAGTTGGACATGACTGAGCCACTTTTACTTTCTTTCTTTCTTGAGGTCTCATTGCCTTATATGGACACAGATGAAAGCAAACTAGGCAGACAGGCAGGCAAACTTTTAATGGTGTCTCTGCCTCCTTCATCCTGTGGAAGCAACTAGAAATCTGACACTTTTTTCTAGGAAATGTCACATATTTCCCCATCAGGTGCTTCTTTACAATTCTTCGTCATTGCTTTTTATTTTGCTCTCAGATAAAATTTACCAACAGTGAATGTACAGATCTTAGCCCCATACTTTGACATGAGTTTTGAACCTGCATCTACTCATGGAGCCCACACCTCAGCAAGACAGAGAACATTTCCTTCATGTCAGCAGGTTCTCTGTGCTCCATCAAGTCAATTCTGCCTCACAGGAATTTCCGCTCTGATCTCTGTCACCAGAGACCTGTGTTACTGGGTCTAGAGTTTCATATAAATGTAGCCATCCATTGTAATCATGGCCACCTGATGTGAAGTGTTCTGGACTGAAATAGTCAGAATAATTGTACCATACTGTAAACGTACTAGATGCCATTGAATCATAGGCACACTTTAAAATGGTAAATATTATGCTATGTGTATTTTATCACACACACAAAATGTCAGTCCCATTGCACAGGTGGGAAAACTGAGTCTCAGATATGTAAAGACTCAATCTAGGCTCACACAGAGAGAGCATCAGAGCAAGGGTCGAGCTGGATCCATCTGATCAGGCCAGTTGTGCTCTGAGCGCTGAGGATACAGAAAACAGAGAAATGAAAGGCACAGTCCTTCCCTCTGCCTCTCCGTCGAGCCTCCCTTCCTGGACTTGACTGGTTTTCCCCCTGCCTAGGCTGCGCCAGCAGGTGCAGGACAAGCTCTGTGACTCTAAGCTACTCCATCACCACCTTGTTCCTGGTGACTGGTCGACTCCGTGCCGGGCTGGTGTGGTGACACTGGGCACACGGAGACCCGTGCTGCTCAGGGCTCTGGCCCCAACCCTTCCTGGTAGGAAACGGCTCTGCCACGCCCTCCAGCCCCACCTTCCTCCTCTGCCAGTTGGAAGACTCTCTCGTCAGCCAGTGGTCACCCTGAAGGTCTTTGTTCTTCTAATCCCAATTCTCTCCTAAGAGCAGAAAGGCTACCCTTGAATTTAGGTTGCCTGCCATGAGAGAAAGTTGGGTGGGCATTTGCTCATCAGTAGACATCCACTGCTCAATGCTGTCCCTCCTAAAAGCTTTTGTTACTCTCTCCTCCCTTTTGGTTTTATTGATCTTTACGATTAGTTTTCTTCATTTCTTTTTCACTTATTTCTGCTCTGATCTTTACAATTCCTTTTCTTCTACTAAGTTTGCTTTTTTTGTTGTTGTTGTTCTTCTTCTTCTTTCTCTAATTGCTTTAGGTGTAAAGTTAGGTTGTTTAAGATTATTTTACTTGTTTCTTGAGGTAGGCTTATGTTGCTATTAACTGCCCTCTTAAAACTGCTTTTGCTGCATTCCATAGGTTTTGGGTAACCGAGTTGTTGTTGTCACTTGTTTCTAGGTATTTTTTTTTTATTTCCTCAGTGATCTCTCAGTTACTTGGCAGCAAACTGTTTAGCCTCCATGTGTTTGTGGTTTTCAGTTTTTTTCTATAATTGATATCTTAATCTCACAGTGTTGTGGTAAGGAAAGATGGTTAATATGATTTCAATTTTATTAAATTAGCTGAGGCTTGATCTGTGACCCAAGATGTGATCTATCTTTGAGGATGTTCTGGGTCCTGAGTGTGTATCACCTCCCTTCCACTCTGTCCTCTGGGCCTGTGAAGTTGTCCCCGGGGGCTGGACTCAGCAAGACAAGGGAGGAGTTGGGATTCATCTCCAAGTGACCACTCTACAAGGGTTTCCCAGGTGGCCCAGTGGTAAAGAATCTGCCTGCCAATGCAGGAGACTTGGGTTCAATCCCTGGGTGGGGAAGATTCCCTGGAGGAGGAAATGGCAGCCCACTCCAGTATTCTTGCCTGGAGAATCCCATGCACAGAGGAGCCTGGCAGGCTACAGTCTAAAGGGTTGCAAAGAGTCAGACATGACTGAGCGACTGAGCAGGCACACACAACTGCTCTACATGTGAAGGTCAAGGACCTTTTAACTGGGACAGAGAGGCAGGGGCTTGGAGAAAGGTATCCTCTTGTGCTTGGGCCCCTGGCTCCCTCTCCCAGATGAGCAGGGTCCCATCCACAGTCCTTTGTGTGAATACTTTTGCCTTTTCCCCACAGGCTTACCCTCAGCAAAGGAGGAATCTTCCCGCAATGAGTGGAGGGCTCACTCCCCATGAGGAGACCCCGGGGGCAAGATGCTCTGTAGCTCGGCTAGTCTAGATACCAGACTCACTGTGAATATAGGAGAGGATCTGGACATGTCCTCTTCATCCAGATAACCCAGAAAGCCCTGAGGAAACAAGATAACAAGCCCACAGAGTTTATCAGGAGAAGTGTGCAACTATCCCAGTGTCATCGACTAGTGCAGAGACCAACTTGATAGCCTGTGCGTGAAAATGTCCAAGCCAGTCCTAGCTTCTACTTCACATGCAATGATATTTATCCCTTTGTTCATTTCCTGATAGATATATAGATTTTATCAATGCTAAGTAGACATTCTCTGATGGCTCATCAGGTAAATAATCCGCCTGCAATGCAATGCAGGGAACACAGGAGACACAGGTTTGATCCCTCGGTTGGGAAGATCGCTTGGAGGAAGAAAACGGTAGCCTACTCCAGTATTCTTGCCTAGATAGTCCCATGGACAGAGGAACCTGGTGGGCTACAGTCCGTGGGGTCGCAAAGAGTCAGACACGACAGAGCGACTGATGCATGCATGCACTCAAGTGAACAGAAGCCGGCGCTGTTGAAGGGAAAATACCATGGATAAATTGATTTCTGCCTGACCCAGAAAGAGAGACTTTCTGGGTGCAGCCTTTTGTACATCTTAATTTCCAAACTCCCGGAGGCCAAAGATCCACAGAGCCCTTTCTGAAGGTGACTTCTTTGTTCTTTCTCAAAATGCACAAGCCACACAGGCTCCTCTCAGGTTTCTAAGTGAAGGGAGAGCTGCTCTTAGTATCAGCCCAGGCACCCCACGTGGCACATGAAAATTTGATCTGTGCACTAAAGGCCATCTTGCTTTAATGCAGTCCGCAAGAGCTAATCCCCTTTTGGGAAATGCTGTGATTTAAGCTGAAATGTCGGGGAAGGAGAGGGTGGAGAGGGAATGTGCGTCTCTGCTATCCAACCCCTTTTCTCCAGCCACTTAATAACTTGGCTAAAAGCCACAATCAATACAGAGCCATCAGCCAGACTCCAGCCCCTCGCCGCCTTCCCAATCAATCAACAAGATTTAGTAAGCCAACAGTTGGAATTTATGTCACTTTAAAAGTGTGGGTTCTTTGACCAGTCCTATAGAGACCGATTAATTCCTCCTGGGCACTTTGATTAGCTTCCATTCAGAGACCAGGAGCCTGTGGATGGAGCCAGCTCTTTGGCCCTCCAAGTGTGTACCTGGAGAAAGCAGGCACTTAGCCCAGGGCCCACTCAGCTCCACGTTGTCCTCACTAAATATAACTCTTCCATCATTTCATAATGCTTTTTTTTTTTTTGATGGAGCTGTGATTGAGGGTAGAAAACCATCAGAGACCCTAAAATGTGCCAAGCTTCTTACATTCATTATTTTTGCATTTCTTCTCATAACAACTTCATGATGTAGTTATAATTATGCCTCATTTTTCACGTGAGAAAAATGAGGCAAGGCCACAGTCTCCCTCAACAGGAGTCCAAAGTGAGTTCTACACGTGGCATCTAGGACCTCATCTTCCCAGGAGACCTATCAGCCATTGATGGAGGCTGAGGAGGAGGCTTCAGATTCTAGAGTAAGGCTTCCCTAAATCTTTCATGTCCAATGACAGAATCCAGAGTTAGCCCCAGACCCATCCTTCTCTAGATTTCAGAACCTTGGATCCCACTACTACTGCCTGAGTCCTTCATACTCATCTCCTATCTTCCTTTCTCTGATCATATCCATCGCACACAAAGCCTAGATTCCCAGATCTTACCTCTAGCTCATGGAATCCCTAAAGATGCTCTACTTCGCTATTGTACAGTAAGTCCCTTGCATACAAACCTTCAAGTTTCTAACTTTCAAAGATGCTAACATGCATTCACACATTTAGTCATGTAAGTTACTTCACATGTCTGGCATTATCTGTAAAAGTTGGGTAACTAGGCTAACTCTGTTGGACTTATTAACAAAGTGGTCTTGTGAACGTGCTTTTAGAATGGAACTTCTTCCATACGTCGGGAACTTACTGTATCTCCTACCCCTCCCCCACTCATAGAAACTGTCTACTGTGATTTCTAGAATTCCTGGTTCATCATCAGCAAAATCCTCTATGTCATCAGCATCTTCTCTGGGTGTGGGGAGAGGAAGGGTCCCACTTTCTTCTTGCTCTGATGGGAACCTGGCTGTCAGTGAAGCCAGTTCCCTCTGCAGCTTCCTCGCTGATAACTGTTTTCTCCCCTGTTCTTCTCCCTCCTAACTCTGGGCCTCCTGGTCCTAGTGTTTGCTTCCAGACCAGCCCTCCTCCCACGGTCACTAAGAGCTCAGTTTTGTTCTCCTGCCATTAGGCTGCATCAGTCCCCACCCTCCAGTGCTCCTTTCCTCTGCCAGCTCCTCTAGGCTCTCTGCTCTTTTCTTGACAGTTTTGTGTCCTGTGTCCTCTCCAACTCTCATCTCAATTCTTGGTGATATCCACATACCCTGGGATAATATTCTCAGTTCTGAAGTCCTCCTGCCTTCGAGCTTCTCTTCCACTTTCCTTTGATTGTTGACTCTCATGGCCTTGACATTCCCAATCTTTTCAACTTTCCATAATCTCTGTTTCATATAACTCTCTCTGACCACCACCTCTTGTTTTCCACCCACTCTATCTAGTGTCCAGTTCTAGCAATTCTTCTATCTCACAGGAACACTCCATCCATTGATCCCACCCCTTCTCTCTGCCCATACCCTTTTGTTGTTACTGCTTCCCTCCCATCTGGTGTAAATTCCATGGCTGAACGTTATTTTCACTCCCTCACATGTGCCCTTGACAGCCTTGTCATTTCACCTTGTGTTACTGTCTCCGCTCTGTGCCTGCAGCCATCAGCTGTGAGTTAAATAAAACCACAGTCACAACAAAGCTGAATCACTCTTATTTTGATGCATAGCTGCAAACTTAATGCCTCCAGCAGTCCCACCATATTTCCCTAGTTTTTCACTCTCCTTCATCCAAGATTCTATTTGAAACCTTCTCTTCCCTCGGAGTCTCCCAACCTCCCTCACCTGTCCACTTCTTGCTTCCTCTCTCCCAGGGAAAATGAAACAATAGGAAGAGGTTTCCTCAGTCTCCTATCCCTAAATCTACTCACTCCCCAGCATCTGCCCAGTATGGGTATGCTCTGCCTTCTTGCCCGTGTGTATAGAGGACTTGCCCGTAAGCCCTACATGCCAATCATGGCCTCACACATTCATTCTATCCCTTCCCCTAAACTCTGTGACATCACACAGCAATCCTGGACCCTCTCTTTCCATAATTTTCTGTTTGATCACTTCCATTAGTAGACAAGCCTACTGTATCTTAGTCCATCTTAATGATAAAACCTCCTGTTGGCCCCAAGCTCCCCACTAGCAACCATTTACTTTCTCCTCTCCCTTTTAGATTTAGCAATAAATTTGATCAGAACAGGTTTGATGGAATGATTGGAGCAAAACCTCACTGGAGTGGGTTTAAGAGGAAAAAGGAGATGAGGCATCAAAGCCAATGAGTCTAGACTATTCTTTCAAGGAGTTTGTTGGAAAGGGGAGCAGCAGACCTCCTCTTATACCAGCAGTCGAAGTGAGTTGAAATTGAGTGAGTTAAAGTTACAGGAAATGAAGCCAGGAAAGTAGGTTAATATTGATCTGATGCTCGCTAGAAGCCAGGCATGTTCACAGAACTGGGAGGCAGATGTTTGCAGACCGATACAGAAGTTTGTTCCTTCTCTCAAAGAGTTCTGGCTGAGCAGGAGAAGCAGTGAGGTGAACAGGACGGATGGGGCAAGATAGGGACTTGATGGCTGGTAACAACCAGATGGGGGCTTTACTCTGCCTTTATCTGCCTGAGGACCTCAATATACAGATCCTTGACTTTCTCGCTCTCACCCTGTTTCCTTCTTAACCTCACCTGAGCTGGACTGCATGTTCTCAGACAGACCATGTGTGGGACTCACCTAAGGGCAGACCTAGCCCTGTGTGAGATGGAGCCACCTTTCCCCTGCTCTCACAACTCCAATCTTGGATTCTTATGGTGGAATTGGCTCCCCTCGTCTCCTGTCTCCTAGGAGTCCCACCAACCCGCTCCGCTTGCCCCTAAAGTTGTTAGGAATATTCTTCTCCATTCAGGAAATGGAACCAGCTCTTTATACCTGTAGGTCTCAACCCTGCACCTGTTGTAACATAGCAGATGCTACTGAAATACGTGTGCCCATCCTACATCCTGGCTTTAACTCTCCCCTGTCCTCTCTCCCTTTGAAAGCATATTGGAATACAAGTGACTGAGAATAATACAAAGTTAGTTCAAGGAGAACTTTGGTGCTGCTCTGATTAGTTTTTTAAAATATTTATTTATTTGGCTGCATTGGGTCTTAGTTGCACCATATGGGATTTTTGTGGCATCATGTGGGATCTTTCGTTTTGACGTCTGGACTCTCTAGTTGCTGAGCATGGGCTCCAGAGCATGTGGGCTTCGCTGGTTGTGAGGCATGGGCTTAGTTGCTCCATGGCATGTGCGATCTAGTTCCCTGACCAGGGATCAAACCCACATCCCTTGCATTACAAGGCGGATTCTTAACCATTGGACCACCAGGGAAGTCCCTCTGAGAGTTTTAAGAGTAAGGCACTTACAAACACTGATGCTCTAACCACCATTACTAACTCACTATTAACATCCAGCATTAGGAAGAATCAAAACAGTCACTGCAGCTGACAGTTTTCATGGGCAAGCTAAGTGCAGTCAGGGCAGGGCTGACTGCTCGAGTAGGTAAAAGGGCTGGGTGGGGACAGCGGCAAACTTGAGAGCACGTGTCTGTCGGCAGGGAGCCGAAGACCACTTTCCTCCAACCTACTCAGACACGACCCATCTTCTGAGTTTTCAAAATATGCTGGAAATTTAAAGTTTTAAGGGAGACCTTCTGATTTTTAAACACTGAAATGTAATTCAAAACCTCCCCAAACACTCTGTAGGGCAAACAAAATACAAGTACGGGATGAGTTTGGTCCTGGGCAGATGTCCTGCCATCTTGCTGTCCTCCGTCTGTGTGTCCCCAGGGTGGCCTCCTCATTGTCCCTCCAGCCCTGTGTCTACCTGAGACCTTGCCCAGGTGCCCTCCTGGGTCCATATTTCAGCACCACACCCTAGAAACCAGTCATCACCCCCGCTGTCAGAGAAGCTTGGGACAGCAAAGATGGTGCTTATCATAATTAGCACCCTCTTGGGTCTGTTGCCTAATGAGAAGCATGGAGAAAGATTCACAGTGACGTTTCCAGAATACTGAAAAATCAGCTCATGAGAAGTCAGCTCAGCTATGCTGTGAGCTTCTGGATTCTTGTGATTGGGGTGTAGGCTAATGGTGGCGCCCATGTCAGCATCTCAGCCTCTGTGGGTGCAGGAACACCAGCTAGTGTGGCTTTGGGCTCGATGCTGTTGGAGGGCTAGTTGGCTTGCAGGGGATAGAGAAGGGAAGGGGTGAAGGGGAGGAGGATGCATGACAAGGGAGGCAGGGAGTCTAGTTGCCGACTGGAGCCAGGTCCCAAGACACATCTGCAAGGTCAAGTCCACCTCACCTGGAATCACAGGGACAGAGGATGGGGTTAGAGGGCTCTAGAGAGGGCAGCCGACCTCCTCGCCATACTCCACCGCTGCCTTCCCTCCACCAGCCACCGCATCAGCTGGGACTCTCAAGTCAGCCTGCACTGGCGTTTGCTTTTACCAGTGGGAGGAGAGAGGACTGTGCATTTGGTTCTGGTGAGGGGCAGGGCTTCCCACTGTCTCCAAACTGCTCTTCTAAGTAAAGAGAGAATGGAAAGGCTTTGATGACTTTGCTGAGAAACTGAATCTCTGGTCCCTAAAGTGAACCTCCCTGAAGTCAAGGGATATTCCCTGTGAAATCACGAGGCTCAGCATGGCTACTGGTAAACAATTCAAAAAGTATTGTTTTGTGAGCAGAAAAAAGAAGGAAGGAAGGAAAAAAGAGGGATGAGTGAGGGAAGCAGAGTAGGGTCCGGGTCTGTGGGAGCTGCCCCTACAAGTCAAGCTTTGTGTATGACAAAGACTTTTGTTTTGAGAGCGTTAGTTGCTCATTTGTGTCCGAACTCTTTGTGACCCCATGGACTGTAGCCCGCCAGGCTCCTCCATCCATGTGATTTTCCAGGCAAGGACACTGGGATGAGTTGGCATTCCCTTCTCCAGGGGATTTTCCCAACACAGGGATTGAACCCTGGTCTCCTGCATTGAAGGCAAATTCTTTATCATCTGAGTCACAAGGGAAGCCCTTGTTTTGAGAGGGAGGGTGTTGAATACCAGCTCCAGCCTTGCTCTTATACTAAAGATACAGGCAAAGGGGGAAGGGAAAGCCTGCACAGAATTTTATATATATATATATTCTTAACTGCTGAACAATTAGGCAGCCTCCTTTCTGTTAAAATCTATAGTTCCCCTCCCATCTGGAAAGAAGTGGTTTTAGTAATGTGGCAGTTTCAGTCTTGAGCCAGAGAAGTCATTTAGGAACAGAAAAATGAAACGTTTCTTTAAGAACGACCGTACCATTTAAAGCCCGAAATGATCATTTAAATGTTGAGTTAATATCACGCCTGCTCTGAAACCAGAGAAAGGAAGAACGGCTTGTCGTGCAGTCATGCTGAACGGCCAACCAGTGGGGGCTGTGAAGTCGGCTTTCTCTTTGTGGCCGTGGACGATGGTTCCTGAGAGCTGCCACAGCTCCCTCACCCAGGCCCCCTCCCCAACACGGATGTTTCTGGAGCCAAATGAATGGAAGGCGTGTGTTTCCCGGGCTACTGAACTCGGAGCACAGACCACCGAGTTCTTTCAGTTTATCTCACTCATGGGTACCACATCGCTAGAAGCACCACTTACTAGCAGGTCTTATGCACCCTCTCCTGTTCTGTTCTGTCCCGGGAAGGACAGTAGTATAATCTTTTTTTTTTCTCTCTCTCTTTTCCTGCTGCCGATACTTAGAAGATCTTCCTTTATTTTTTAAAAATTCATTTTTATTGGAGTATAATTGCTTTACAACGTTGTGATAGTTTCTACTGTACAGAAAAATGAATCAGCCACGTGTTGTTAGTTGCTCAGTTGTGTCTGACGCTTTTCGACCTCATGGACTGTAGCCCACCAGGCTCCTCTGTCTGTGGAATTCTCCAGACAGGAATACTGGAGTGGGTTGTCATTCCCTTCTCCAGGGGATCTTTCCAATCCAGAAATCTCCTGCATTGCAGGCAGATTCTTTACCATCTGAGCTATCAGGTGAATCAGCCATAATTATACATATATCCCCTCCCTTTTGAACTTCCTTCCCATTCAGGTAGAGCTCCCTGAGCTATAGAGTATGTTCCCATTAGTTATCTAGTTTATGCATAGTGTCAATACTGTGTGTGTGTGTGTCAATCCCAGTTTCCCAGTTCCTCCCACCAACACCCCTTCTTCCTTGGTATCCATATGTCTGATCTCTACATCTGTGTCTCTATTTCTGCTTTGCAAATAAGATCATCTATACCATTTTTCTAGATTCCACATATATATGTTAATACAGGATATTTGTTTGACTTACTTCATTCTATATGATCGTCTCTAGGTCCATCCACGTCTCTACAGATGACCCAGTTTCATTCCTTCTTATGGCCAAGTAATATTCCATTGTATGTACATACCACATCTTCTTTATCCTTCCCTCTGTTTGATGGACTATATAGGTTGCTTTCATGTCCTGGTTATGATATAGTGCTGCTGTGAACATTTGGGGTGCAAGCATCTTTTTGAATTATGATTTTCTTTGGGTATACGCCCAGGAGTGGGATTTATATTCTTTTCTTCTCATGCAAATCCCTCAGGAGTCTGTTCCTTCTGTTCTTCCAGCAGATGCTTCGGAATCGGCTTCCACTTGCCCCCAAGGCAGCCCTCTGGGCAAATCACAGTGAACAGATCTGCTGCTGTAGGAGGGGACCACTGCCTCCTTCTTATTAGTGGAAGCAAACTTCCTGTTCAGCCTCATCGCTGTTTCTTCTCCAGAGAAGAAGGAGCAACGTATCCAAATGCTGAAAATGGAGAAAGTTTGCTTGAGTAGTTTGGTCTCCTTGCTTCTCTCTTAGATCCTACTTTGTGTACATCCTTCTTCCTGCCTCCCCCCTGCCCCCCGCCCCACCCCCAGCGTGTGAGGGGAAGGTGAGGGGGAAGGAGATCTAAAGTGACCCCGGGAGGTCTTTTCCATGCAGCGGTGGGGGTAATCATTATGCAGGAAGGACACAGATTCTTTCCCCAATACAACTTACCACGAAGAGTTAATGTTGCAGTTCCCATCTGCTGTTGATCTAAGCTGATTCAGACTTTGAGGTTCAGAAAGAGGAAAGGGAAGTGACAAGAGTCCGAGAAAGTATGGACAAGGGATTACAAGGAAGACCAAGAGAAGCTGCTCGAACTGGTCTGTGTGGACAGTGGGGGAGCACGCTGCCCTAGGGAAGAGTAGTTGGTGAATACGGAGGTCCCGTTTGTCTTTTGAGTCACTGGGCTGGGGACGACATGTTGATTACTGAACACTCCTCCCCAGACATCACTTTTCTCTGATCTTCCTTCCCCCCTGCTCACCCTTTATTCTCAGGCTACCGCCTTAAATGACACTAGTTGGTTCTCAGTAAATGGGGACACTCAGGGCTTCTAAGTAAAAATTTCAGGGATCATCGGTTGTCTCCATTAGCTGCAAAATAAACACATTTCCTTGGCGCTGCAGTTCAGGGGCTGCAGGGCTGGAGTTTACACATGTGGCAAGCAGTGCTTCCCTCTCTCTCCCTCCAGAGGCTCTCATCACCCTTTCTCTAGCCAGTCATTGTGCACTGGAAATACTTGCAGAACTTTCAGAAGCTCTGGCTGCTCTGGGCCCCACCCTAATCCATCAAAATCAGAATCTCCCATGGTACAGCCCTGCAGGCAACGGTATTTAAAGAATTTTTTTATTTTAGTTTTAATTGGAGGATAATTACAATATTGTGATGATTTCTGCCATACATCAACATGAATAAGCCATGGGTATACATGTCTCCTCCCTCTTAAAACTCCCTCCTACCTACCCCTCCACCTCCACCCCTCTAGGTTGTCACAGAGCCCTGGCTTTCAGTTCCCTGTGTCATACAGCAAATTTCCCCTGGCTATTTTACATACAGTACTGTATATATTTCAATGCTACTCTCTCAAATCATCCCACCTTCTCCCTCTTGCACCGTGTCCAAAAATCTGTTCTCTATATCTGCATCTCCATAGGCAATGGCATTTTTTAAAAAGCTCCCCAGGATCTTCTAGTGTGTCATCAGGACTGTGAACTACTGACCTAGGCAGCCTCAAGTCCCCTGAGTGATTCACCTTCACCAAGTTAAAAAACCAGTCCTCCCTAAATGGAAAATTCCTGCAAACCTTGAGCCATTGTCAATAGTGATAGAGAAAGTGATTTCTTTTTTCTTTTTTTATCCCCAAGTCTTCCAGTTGTAGGATAAGCTAAAGTATCTTTATCAAGCTAAAGTATCCTTTATCTGAACTCAGGGAGGACCAAGACAATGATGTCCAGGCTGGTTTGCTGGACCTCCCCTCAACCTCTGGCTGCTTGGGCAGTTCATCCTCTCTAAAGAGGGCCACATTGCTATTAAAGGGTCCCGACGGAGATGCCAGCAAACCTTTAGCTAAGAAGTCCAAGGAACTCAGGTTCTGCCATGTGCACGCCTCTATGAAGATTCCTCTGGGCCACAGACTTCCCTGGTGGTCCAGTAGCTAAGACTCCAAGTTCCCAATGCAGGGGGCTCAGATTCGATCCTTGGTCAAGGAACTAGATCCCACATGCCACAGCTAAAGATTCCACATGCCACGACTAGAGATTTCACGTGCCATAACTAAGACCCAGCACAGCTAAATAGATATTAAAAAAAAATTCCTCTGAGCCAGTATTTCATGTCTGCCTGCATTCTGGCTCTCACATACTTTAGATCTTGTTTTCATCTGGAGAGAGGTCAGAAGTGACGTGCTGGAGATTACAACCTAACCCATTCTAAGCCCCAATGAATCAAGGACGCATTAAGCTCTGCTGATCGGCTGGGCCCTCACTCGTGCCCCATAGTCATTCAAAGTTGAGGTTCAGACATCTGTCTTTATTCCTTCTGTTTGCAGAGAACACTCCCCACTCTCCAGTCCCGTGGGCACCTGCTCAGGTGAGCACTGGATCCCATAGGCGGGGTTGTTAAGTCTTCTTAGGCAAGAGGGCAAGCTCACCTTTATTTCCCAAGCTACACCAGCCTTTTCATTCACAGGAGTTTCCAGTTTTCTCCCTTTACAGTAACTGAAAGAGTTGTCCTACACTCAAGACAAGTTGTAATTCATCAAATCCACTCACACTCTTTTCCCGTTGCTTTTTACTCATACAAAGAATGCAGCAGAGAGGTTATTAAAGCCTTTTCTAGGGGTGAAATAGATAGAAAGGCTGTGCAATTCTGTAATGCACTCCAAGAATTTAAGTAAATTTGCTATGCTTGATCTCACTGTTATGAAGCCAAATTTGCCACTCTTTACAAGATAATACGCAAAAAATATATTCAGCACACACAGCCCTAATAGTCCCTGCTGCTCCCAACAATAGGAATTGAGCTTCCTGCTTTAGCTCATATTTTTCTGAATCAGAGGAAATGTATGGACAATTTTCTGCCTCTTCCTCCCGCGCCTGGAATTTTAACCACATCCGCAGAAAGTTTTTCAGGGTTTCTTCCCTACAGTTCAGTGCTTCTACTGGGCCATGATATTTAACCACATTCGATGGTACAGAACGTCCCACTTTTGGATACAATGCTGATATGGAAACTGTATCTTAGAAGTGACTTGCTTTTAGGTGAAATTATCACAGCATGCTTGATGGTTTTGGCTTTATTTGTACATCAAAGAACGAATAGCTTTTGTTTGTGGCAACCCATTCCAGTATTCTTGCCTGGGAAATCTCATGGACAGAGGAGCCGGGTGGGGTCCAGTCCATGGGGTCTCAAAGAGTCAGACATAACTTAGCAACTAAGCAACAAACAATGGAACATTTAATGCCTGCTAGATCCTGTGAAGGATCCTTCAGTGTATCGGTTCATGGAATTCTAACAACAACCTTGCAAGAGGAACATTATAATTCTAGTTTACAGACAAGTCAGTGTTAAGAGGGATCAGGTTCAAGCTTCAAGATCAGAACTGAAACCAAGTCAATTTTTTAACTCATCTGATTGAAAAGTTCATATGAAAAAAATAAAACACATCAGAATATCCAGGACAATTCTGAATGAGAAAAACATGCCCACAGAGGGGTTCTACCACGTATCTGATGTGTAGCAATAAATGTAATATTGACTAATCCTTTGAAATGTCATCTCACCACCAATAGTAGTGGGAAAAGGGAGCAACTCTCTGGATTTCAGTTGCCTCATCTCTAAGGTGAGAGGGTTTGGTACATGCTAAGTTGCTTCAGTCATGTCTGACTCTTTGTGACCCTATGGATTATAGCCCACAGGCTCCTCTGTCCATGGGATTCTCCAGGCAAGAATACAGGAGTAGGTTGCCATTTCCTCCTCCAGGGCGTCTTCCTGACCCAGGGATCAAACCTAAGTCTTTTGCATCTCCTGCATCAACAGGCAGGTTCTTTACCACTAGTGCCACCTGGGAATCCCTAAGATGACAGGATTAGGATCAATCAGGTCTAAGGGCCCTCGTAACATTCAGTGGTTCTGTTGCAACTTCAAACCCTGATGCAGGAGGGCAGAAACCCAGCTCAAGGGGAGAAGGGACTGATCACAAAGTTATCTGTTGAGTGTAACCACATGTTAGGGCTTCTTCCACCGCCTGAAGACTCTTCTGTTGCTGAATCTCCACTTCCATTGCTTGGTCTTCCTGTCTGTTCAAGGACAAACACCATACTGCCCTCATTATTGAGGATCTTCTCTTTTCTTCTCATACCTGGCTATGTTTTGCTTCTTCAGAGTTGTCCTGGCTTTTCTCATCTGTTTTCCAAATGAACTTTTCAGTGAATGTGTTATGGCCCCAAATGTCGATAGTGGCAAAGCTGAGAAACCCTGTTCCAGATAAAGAGAGTGGAGGGACGAGAAGAGTTTAGCAGAGAAAAGATGGAGCAAAGAGAAGAGAAAAAAATCACAACGGGGAGCAAGGCATTGCCCTCCCTCCCCCACCCCCACCGGCCCCACCCCCACCCCAAGGGAGAAGAGGATATTTCTCTCAAAGCCCTGCCAGGCACCTAAAGTTGAGGCATGGCTTTGAGAGAAAGAATATCCTCTTTTGCTAGGAAATGCACTTTCGTTTATTCTGATTATATCTCTTATAAGAGAGGAATTCTGACTAGAAATTGATGGAAAATAAATCTTCCGCTTACAAAGTCATTCGTCTGATGGAATGGGGAGAATGTCCCACAGACTGACTTATGGCTCCAAATATTTCATATCTTTCCTCCACTCTTTGGTGCTTTGTCTGTTGTGAGATGCAGGATGTGCTCTGCATAATTCCAGTCCTGCACACTGTTATGCAGTGTCAGGACCTGGGTGAACACAGGGAAGCCACCCCCATGTCAGGATGGCTAGCAGCAGTCCTATACGTGGAAGTGATGTAAACCCCATAGTTGCTGCAGCTGTGGTTGTTTGGTTACTAAGTCATGTCCAACTCTTTGCCACCCCATAGACTGGAGCCTGCCAGATTCCTCTGTCCATGGGATTTCCCAGGCAAGAATACTGGAGTGGGTTGCCATTTCCTTCTCCAGGGGATCTTCTGGACTCACGGATTGAACCCATGTCTCATGCATTGCAGGTGTATTATTTACCATTGAGTCACACCGGGAAGCCCTCAGAATTCAATATAATACAGAAATTCCTACTCTTCTCTCATGGGAGGGTTTTAAGGAATGATGCCCACCTGTACCTCACGAAAAATGCAAGTGGATTGCATGACGAGCCCTGAGGAACATAGGTCCTACCTCCAGGAAACTCAGATGTTCTCTGGCAGTTCTCAGGCAGAACAACTGCATTTGGCTTTGAGGGGAAGCAGAGAGGGTTTCTTAGGAAGGAGAAGCCCTAAATCTGAATAGGAATCTCTCCATGGGCTCAGAAAGGAGAGACCTGATGAGGTTCAGAAACAGGGAGAACAGTCGAGCACACTGTATTTTGTCTGGGGGTCTTTGTGCCTCTTGCCCCCTAGCCTCTGCCTGGAGACCAGAGCTGAAGGCAAGGTGAGAGGGACAGTTTTATTTCACTGAATTAATATACTTTCTAATTTCCTGTTACCCTTGGGCCCTCAGGGAACCTTGCATGCAGTCAGAGGGAGTCATATGGATTCTGGAAGCTTTGCACGCTATAGTCATAGAGCATAACAGAGCACATGGCCCTCTCCCTCTGCAAGGAGCAGGGGGAGCAGCAGCAGGCCTGGTATTTGGCTACTGAGATGGGTGGAGAACACTCATGCTTTACAAATGAATCCTAAGACAGCGGAGTGGAAACAATTGTGTGGGTATGCCTTAAGGCTGCCAAGGATTTGTACGTAGAAGACAGGCTGGCAGCTCCAGGGGATGTGGCTGAGTGCATCAGAGTGGGATGGGGGTTTGGATCAGGGAATGAGGAGACCAGGAAGGGCTGGTTCCTAACTCCACCTTCTGTAGCTCTGGGAGCTTCCGTGGCTAGGGGGCAAGAGGCACAAAGACCCCCAAACAAAATACAGTGTGCTTGACTGTTCCTCCTGTTTCTGAACCTCATCAGGTCTCTCCTTTCTGAGCCCATGGAGAGATTCCTATTCAGATTTAGGGCTTCTCCTTCCTAAGAAGCCCTCTCTGCTCCAATGACTACACCTTTTGTGCCTTGGTTTCCTCATCTGTATATTTTATCCTTTCACCCACATTTATTGAGCTCCCTGTCTTTGCCAGGCCTTGCAGGTGGCGCTAGTGGTAAAGAACCTGCCTGCCAATGAAGGAGACATTCGATCCCTGGGTTGGGAAGATCCTCTGGAGGAGGGCATGGCAACCCACTCCAGTATTCTTGCCTGGAGAATCCCCTGGACAGAGGATTGCAGAGTCGGAAATGACTGAAGCGACTTAACATGCAATGTGAATGCCAAGTGTTAGGGATATCAAGAAACGGACACAGCTCTTAGCTTCAAGTTTGCCCCCAATGGTGGGTCAGATTAGACAGCCTCTAAGACCTTCCCAGGTGCATACTATTCGCCCGATTCTGAGATTTAAGAACCCTCCTGAGAACACCCTCTCTCTCCAGGTGCTTAGCAAACGTCCCCTGTGCTTCCTTCTGACCCTTCCTCCCCTGGCCCCTGTGCTTCCTTCTTTACCCTCCGAAGCCCCCTCCCCACCCCTATCAGATCCCTGGGGACAGGGGGCTCTCCTTCATGCCATTTCTGACTCTGTGGGTGCCCATGGGACAAACTAATTCCAAGCCAGGTATCTGTTATTGATTTGCATGTTTACACATCTAATCTGCTATTTCTTTCAAGTAACATTTGCCTATTAACAGCAATTTCCAGCACATTGATCCCAACATTGATCTCAAGAAGAATTTGATGGTGCTTGAAAACTCTTTGATTACAGAGAAGAAATAAAGGAAAGGGAAGTGTCAGAGACTATAATACAGTGGATTTGAGTCAGTGATTAAAAAGAATGGCAATGTTAGCTGCTATGGGGAGTTGAGTGGCAGAATCACTTTTTTAAAATAATTTTTTTTTACTTAAATAATACATGCAAATGTTATTCTGAGTAATGCATGAATACTTTATAGTTATTATTACTTCCCAATTCCCTTCTTAAAGATAAACACTGTTATTATTTTAATATATATTTTTCTAGGCCTTTCTCTCTATACATGAGAATTGAGAACAGTGACCCAACATAGGAAGCACTGTATGAGTTAACAATTATTGTTCTTTGTAATTGCAGCATGGGATTCCACAGTAGGGATCTACCGCAGTTGATTTATATGTTTCTCTCTATTGATATACTATTGGGTAGTTTCCATTTTTGATGAACACTGTTAAATTTTCTTCCTGTATACATGTTCAAGTGTTTCTTTGAATGGGTGGTGGTGGTGGTTCAGTCACTCAATTGTGCCTGACACTTGCAACCCCCTGGACTGGGGCCCACCAGGCTCCTCTGTCCATGGGATTCTTCAAGCAAGAATACTGGAGTAGGTTGCCTTCCTTGCATTGCAGGCAGATTCTTCCCTGACTGAGCCACCAGGGAAGACTTCTCTGAGTAGGGTGTGCATATTAAAAATGTCAGAATTTACTGTCACATTGCCATCTGGGTGTGTCACATCCAACACCAATGTGGCAGTGCCCACCTGCCTGGCAAAGCGCTGTTTGTGAGCAGAGTGGGGATTCACCTTGGAACAGGTTGAGTCTAAAGTGCCAGCACAGAGCAGCTCTGCTTGAATAACTTATAGGTGCCCGGGAAATTCCGTGGACAGACAAGTCTGGTGGGCTATGGTCCATGGGTTTGCAAAAGAGTCAGACAGCAGCGAAAAGTGCTCAGTACACACCTGTTGGATGTGTAAATGGATCAGAACTTGTGCAGAAGTGCACACACTCAGCCACAGCAGGCTGAGCTCTTATCCCCGCAGAAATGGCAACCACCTGCCCATGAAAACCCAACGAGTCATCTTCACAGGGTTGGTCTCACAGGAGAGCCTGTGAAATGTCCTAGACTTGCTGACACAAATTTGCCCCGAGGTATGGATCACTTTACATAATTGACGTCTTTTAAAGAAGATGTCTTCAAGCCTATTTTTTGGAAAAAGTAAAATTTTAGATTTAATAGGGGAACTTACTATTCATAGGAATGTCACAGCAAATTCTTTTAGAGTATATTATTTGCTTTATAAATCTAGGTTTTATTTGTTAGATTAGAGTTGTTTAAAGCAGAATAAACCCCCTGTTGGTGGGAGGGTGGGCTAACCTGAGTTACTTTCTTAAAAAGCCCTTAACTTCCTTTTTTTTGTTTTTCTTATTTAAATTTATTTTTAAATTTATTTATTTTTTTAATTGAATGATAATTGCTTTACAAAATTGTGTTGGTTTCTGCCAAACAGCAATATGAATCATCCATAGGTGTATACAGGTCCCCTCCCTCTGGAACCTCCCTCCCGCCACCCACCCCATCCTGCCCCTCTAGGTTGTCACAGGGCACTAGGTTGAGCTCCCTGTGTCACATAGCAAATTCCCACTGGCTATCTGTATATGTTTATGTTTCAATACTACTCCATTTATGTAATGTATATGTTTCAGTACTGCTCTCTCCATTCGTCCCACCCTCTCCTTCCCCTACTGTGTCTGCAAGTCTGTCTTCTCTTTTTGTGTCTCCGTTGCTGCCCTGTATGTAGGTTCATCGGTACCATCCTTCTAGATTCCATACATATGTGGGTTAATATGCAGTATCTGTTTTTCTCTTTCTGACTTACTTCAATCTGTAAGTAAGGCTCTAGGTTCATCCACCTCATTAGAACCGACTCAAATGTCTTCCTTTTGATGAAAAATCCCTTAACTTCTTACACCAAATTTCAGACACACACACCACCACTAATTGCTGACAACATGTTTCCAAGGAGGCCCTGGAGGACCACTGTGGAAACTGTCTGAAACCCACTGGTAATTGGTGGCATCCATCTTTATTCCAAAGATTAATGTCCCAGAGTCCTTAAAATCAGCTGGTTGTTGTAATTCCCTTAAATAGGATTTATGCGGTCTATTTTACTTTGCAAACCCTTTTGTTGCACGGCGTGCGAGTGTGAACTTGACTCCCAGTTGAGAAACCTGGCTAACAAGGTCAAGATATAGTTTCAAATAGCAGTCCATGGACTTACCAGTCCCAGGGCCTGTGTGCTGCTTCCAGGACCCCCCAGACTGATCTGGAGCAAGCCACCCTGGGCTCCCATTAAGGGGCAGGTGTCTGAAGTTGTCTCCCTTGGCTCATGTGTCATTCCTGTTTTTCCTCTGGGTTAGATCCTGCTGCTGCTCAAGAAATTCTGCATCTTTTCCTTGTGTCCAGATGAGCCTAGTGACTCTAGCCTGCGTTCCTCCTGATGTCACAATATTTACTTTCACTATCCCCCAATAAATAGGATTTGTGTCATTTGGCATTTGTTTTGTCTTTGGTTGCTTGTTTTGGAGGATTGTGCATGGATCCAGAAAATAGGCTCCAGTGCCAAGATTCTGGATCCTTCCAGACTTTTCCATTGCTTACCATTTGGTGCAATAATATGCCACAAAACCCATAACAGGAAGATGAGATTATTGGATGGGATTCAAAGAAAAAATATCTTCTTGAAAAAAGTTTGGGACATAAGATTTACATAAATCTTTGTCAAGACATTTCTGACTGCTGGACTTGAGGTGTCCTATTACTTCTAAGCTGCTGACCAAGGGGCCAGAAGAGCATTAACAACTCTCTGTTCAGGCTGGTTCCTGTCATGTGTCATCCTGGTGGCTTCAGGGGCCTGGCCCCTTTAGCAGGAAGAGTTCTCATCTTGCAAAATTGCTGGCAGCTGAGCTCAGAGAGAACCAATATCTTGCAAAAATGTTGCGCTGCTCCGCCAGAGCCCTGCTCCGCCAGAGTCCTGGCCTGACATTTCACACTGTCTTCTTTCTTGATGAGCTCAAATGTGACTTCCCAGACCTCAGCTCCAGGGAGCTGCACTGATTTTGGATGGGCCTATGAATTAAAACCTAAATCAGGGACTTCCTTGGTGGTCGAGTGGTAAAGAATCCGCCTACCAATGCAGGGGACACAGGTTCGATCGCTGGTCTGGGAAGATCCCACATGCTGTGGAATCACTAAGCCCTTGAGCTGCAGCTACTGAAGCCCGCATGCCCTAGAGCCTGTGCTCTGCGACAAGAGAAGGCACCATAGTGAGGTGCCTTCATGCTGCAATCGTAGAGCAGTCCCTGTTTGCTGTAACTGGAGAAAGCCCGTGGCAGCAATGAAGACCCAGTGCAACCAATAAATAAATATATAATTTCTTTTTTTAAAAAAACCCAATTCAACACTGGTTTAGATCATGAGGGCTTAGGAAGAGGACAACCTCTAGCAGAAGATAAGTTCTGATGACTTTGAGTGTTTTTGTTATTCTCTAGCTTGGTCGGCTCGGTCTCTTGTTGGGGTCATTGCTCCTTTTGTTGGACCATAAAGAAGGCTGAATGCTAAAGAATTGATGCTTTTGAACTGTGGTGCTGGAGAAGATTCTTGACAGTCCCTTGGACAGCAAGGAGATCAAGCCAGTCCATTCTAAAGGAAATCAACCTTGAATATTCATTGGAAGGACTGATGCTGAAGCTCCAATACTTTGGCCACCTGATGTGAAGAGCTGACTCATTGGAAAAGACCCTGGTGCTGGGAAAGATTGAGGGCAGGAGGAGAAGGGGGTGACAGAGGATGAGATGGTTGGATGGCATCATCGACTCAATGGACGTGAGTTTGAGCAAACTCTGGGAGACAGTGAAGGACAGGGAAGTCTGGCGTGCTGCAGTCCCTGGGGTCACAAAGAGTCAGACATGACTGAGTGACTGCACAATAACAATAAAACTTGGTCGGAGCAAGTTCAGTGTGCGTCCTGCTTTACATGAAAAGAAGACACATCTGTTTGTAGGAGCCACACTCAGCCCGAGCCTCATATTTTTCCAGCTTATCTCCGTGAAGCTGTGCCGTGTCCAGGGTGATCTTGCCCAGGTCAGCTCTTCTGCATCAGGTGCTTACACTATAGACCCATCTGCTGCTAACTGCAGCTGTCACTCAGAGTGAAACTCACCAGCTGATCAAAGTTCCCCTCTTCCTGAATAGAAAATGAAGTCTGAAACGCCGTGATGTTGTCACCTTTCGGGCAAAACCTTTTATGAGCGGGGAAGGTCAGCGTTGGTGGGTCTCATTTTCATATCCTGCCTGAGCCCTGGCAGCCCAGCTGGTGGCTGATGGCAGCAGGAAGATGGAAGAATCAAAACTCTCTCTTGCCACCAGAGAGTTAAGCCCCGAAGGGCCTGTATGGAATGATTACTTGGAATGCTGCAAGGGGCTTTTTATTCTCTTTCAGGTCAGCTTTGCTGATATCCAGGGGCTAAGTATAACTGTAAGCATGTGAATTTCAATAAATATGTTTCCTTCAATTACCCAGCTGGACAGTTTAGTGCACCAGAGCCTGCAATCATACAAAAGCTGCTAGGGAATTGTTGTGATTTAGATAATTTCTAATCTCCACTCTGCTTAACCTGCAGGGGCCAGGGGCCGTCTCAGAGACCAGGAGGTGGAGAGAGGGAGGTAGGGAGTGTCTGTTCTCATCAACCCAGAGAGGCAGGTCCTCGGCTCAGCCTCAGAGATGGATGCTGTGCTCAGACAGAGAGGCTGAAAAATATCGTGGAGGGTGAAGGTGTGTGTGGTGGGGAGTGGGGGATAATTTAGGAGTCGGGGGGGAGTGGAGAGTGGATGGCAGAGTAGAACTGCTACCCAGCTTGGGGACTAAGAAGCAGAAGACCCCCAGTGAGGACTCACATCTGAGTCCTTGATCTTATACCCTACACTCCTTCTGCAAATTCCAGAGGGGCTGTCCCTAGTCAACAGGGACCACCATTGAAGGTATTATTTGTCAGTGCAGTTTGGTAGACCACCAGTATTACCTGTGACGCCTGTGTAGTTAAGCTTATTGTGCTCAGGCACTTTAGTCGTGTCCAACTCTGCAATCCCATGGACTGTAGCCCACCAGGCTCTTCTGTCCATGGGATTCTCCAGGCAAAAATACTGGAGTGGGTTGCCATTGCCCTTCTCCTGGGGATCTTCCTGACATAGGGGTTAAACCCACATCTCTTGCATCTCCGCCATTGCAGGTGGATACTTTTACTCACTGAGCCACTTGGGAAGAAGCCCAGGTAAATTCATTAACTGTGCTAAATCAGAAGGTTTCTCCTGAGGTTACTTGGTGGAGGGTTTATGACCAAAGGAGTCTTGGTCTTCATGGAGAAACTGCCAAGGGCAGTGAAGAACCAAGTAGAGATAAAGATACTGTCTGAGGCCAAGTCAGCAGGCTGTGACCTTGAATACTCTCCATGGGTATTTGTGGGGTAGAGACCTTTTGGGATTCTAGACTCATGAAGAAAGAGGAATTCCTCCCATAAAGGCTGCCTTTGTCTCTCATCTTCACTAACATCTTCTAGATACTGGGGATCTGCTCCCATTTCCAAGGGTCCTCTAATTTCTTTAGAGGAATTGTCTCTCCTGTGTTAGATACAATCTAATGGAAACATCATCAGGTCCAGACATCCCATGACCCCAGTGGGACCAAGTACGTGAGTCTTCCTTGGCAAAGAGACAGGACTCCAGATAGTGTCTGTGTTCCCACCCAGCAGTAGGGTCCTGGCCAGATCCTTGTTATGGGACCAGTGTGGTGCTGGACCCTGCACTGGATCTGTTCTGGTTTCTGCTGTCTCCCAGTTCCTTTTAATCCTGTATGACCTCAATATCCCTTGACCTAAACTCACCCAGAATCTCATTCTGTGTCCTACAGCTAGAAAACTTGATCACCCAAAAGCTCTGGGTCTGGCCTTGTCTCTAAAGGCTCTTATTTGTTCATCACAGTTTTTTACCAGCGTCAGGGCAGGGACTTTATAGACACAGAGCCCTTCAAGTTTTTGTTTTCATTTGATTTTTTTAACAAAGGGAAAACTGAGAGGTGAGGCTTGGGTTGACCGGCCCAAGGTTCCATGGCTGGTTAGTGACAGGGCAGGGACTTGAACTCAGAACTTCAGTGGAGACCCTGTTCTTCCTGTTACAAGCCCACATATTTCTCAGCGGAACTTTCTGGAAACTGTGGCTGGGAGCAGTTAGAGTCACCTGGGGTCAAAAGTGTGGCCAGGCAGTGCAGATGGGTTGGGGTGTGGGCAGAGGGAGGAGGGAGAATGTTGGCAGGGTGTGGGGCAGGGGGAAGGGAGGAGGGAGTGCTACCCAGAAACCACCTTCACCTGCCCTTCTGCTTGCTCAGAGGGTTCACATCTGTAATCATTAGAAGTTGCACCTGAGAGTCCATTAATATAAATGGGAAATAAATAAGCAATAACCACAACATGCCAACTCCAGGATCACCTTGGAAGAAAGTCCCTGGGTCCCCCAGGGGGTTGTGGTGGGAGGTAGGGCTGGAGTCTGCCCGGGAGGTGTGGCTCCCTCCCTCTGCCTCACTCCTGAATTGAACTCTTCCCCCATCCCTGTCCCCCAGGCCTGGCCGCTGCTCTGTCTCCCGTCTCCCACACTCACTCCAGGTTCTCTGCGGGAACCTGACCTCTGGCACTCACCAGGGCCCTGGGGGGCCCTCCCTCCTGTGCACAACCCCACTAACGAGGGTGACATTTCCACTTCCCCTCCTGTTGGCTTTGTCATCCTGCAACTTCCCAGGCCCAGTCTCCAGGGATACCTAATTAAAGGATTGACAGTGCTTTTACCAGTAGGCCTATTTGGAGCCAAGTATTGTGTCTCTGCTACAAAAAATAAAATAAAATTAAAGTAGCATCTGTGTATCTGTCCGAGAGGCCTATGTTCCATACAGTAAGGTAGCCCACATTCCGTGCACAATAACCCCGGGTAGCAGTGGATGGTTTTCATGAGAACCCAGACTGCATTCACTTGTTTAACTTGTGATTGGTTTATGAAACACATACTGCCTCATGTGTTGTTTGGCACCATGTAAGGAGATGAAGGCGTGTGGATGTTCGAGAAGACAGGGTCCCTGCTCTCAAGGCTCCTGGTTGTCCTGGATCTCTGTTGTCATTCATTGTTGTTTAGTCATTCAGTCGGGTCCGACTCTTTGCAATGCCGTGGACTGTAGCCCACCAGGCTCCTCTGTCCATGGGATTTTCCAGGCTGGAATACTGGAGTGGGCTGCCCTTTCCTTTTTCCAGGGGATCTTCCTGACCCAGGGATCGAACCCACATCTCCTGCATTGGCAGGTGGGGTTCTTAACCACTGAGCCACCTGGGAAGCCCCTATACCTCTCGTGCTTGCGTCTATTTCTTCTCCTTTTGATGATCACACTTTCATTTCCTCTTGAGGGAGTCCCCCTCCCGTTTCCCATCCACAGGGGTTTGGAGGAAGAGACTGATCCCTCCTTCTGGCTCCAGGGCTGCGCAGGTGAGCCAGGTGCGGCCAGCTGGAATACAGTGTCATGCTTTCCAAGCCACAGTGATTGGTTCAGGGAGGGAGCATGACCCAGGTCAGCCCCAGAGTCAGTCAGTCCTAGAACTCCTGTTAGAACTCTTGGCACTGAGTTCTTCTGCCAGTCTTGCTAAAAGGTAGGATGGAAACCTGGAGATTCTGAGGACCATCCTCTCAGCCATCTAGGGGGATCTGCTTGAGAATGAATCCAGAACAAAGGCGAATAGGACTGAGTGTTGAGATGAGTCAGATTTCCGAATGCATCATTTGAGTGCCTAGATCCAGGGTGACAGATCTACCCAAGAATTTTGCAATCACACAGACCAATCCAATTGTCTTTATTCCCCCCTTAAACTAATTAGGGCTTCCCAAGTGGTGCAGTGGTAAAGAATCCACTTGCCAATGCAGGAGACTCGGGAGATTCAGGTTCAATCCCTGGGTTAGGAAAATCCCTTGGAGAAGGAAATGGCAACTTATTCCAGTATTCTTGCCTGAGAAATTCCATGGGCTGAGGAGCCAGGTGGGCTACAGTCAGTTGGGTCGCAAAGAGTTGGACATAACTGAGCATGCGCTTGTGCAATACATACCCATACAAACGAATTAGAGATGGGCTTCTATTGTTTGAAATAAAAATAGTCCTTATTAATAATCTTACAGCAAAGTAGGGGAGCAAGCTGAGTCGATCACTTGTGATAACATGTGACAATAAAAACGCACAGAAATGTCATGGGAGTACAAGGAAGGGAGCCTTTCCCAATCTGCTGGATTTGGGGACACGATGACCAAGAAAGGGACTCCCTGAGCTTAGTCATAATGGATGAGTGGCAACATGCCATATTCTGGGAAGAAGGAAGAATGTGGGTTAAAAACAAGCTACAATCCACCAAACACACTATTTTTTTTAAGCGGCATTATGTTTTAGAAAGATTTAGATCTGAAATGATTTACCCCAAAAAAACACCTTTTGTATTAAAAAACGGAGATTCCAATTTTATAAACTGATGAATATGGGGCAGTTTATTCCTTTATGGTGCCATATAAACCTGGCTGCCTTGGTGAGTTAACTACTTGAAAACACTTCCATCTAATTCTGTAAGAATTCTAAAAGGGAAATATGCCCACAGGAGAGGACTGAATCTAAGGGAAGTGATCCACAAGCCTGGAGGTTCATCAGGTACATCACCTAGAAGAGTGAAAACACAGACACATGGACCCCAGCCCCTGACCGAGTGAAACTCAGAGTGGGGTCTAGTGTTTCACTCAAGTTTCTCATGTGAGTTTGATGTGTAGTCAGTTTGAGTGTATAGAATCTAAAGAGGAGAAAAGACTATGTTAGAAAGCACCAGCTGGGTCTTTCTGAGAGCTGTGAGGGAGGGAGTGTGATCCATGACTCTCTCCTTGGCTCATAGATGGATGTCTTCTCTTTATGTTTCTGCATAAGGCATCTTCCCTCCCTGAAAATCGCTTTGTCTAAACATCCCCTTTTTATAAGAAACATGAATTTTGAGGGCTTCCCTGGTGGCTCAGATGGTAAAGAATCCAACTGCAATGCAGGAGACCTGGGTTCAATTCCTGGCTTTGGAAAATCCCCTGGAGAAGGGAATGGCTACCCACTCCAGTATTCTTGCCTGGAGAATCCCATGGACAGAGGAGCCTGGCTGGCTACAGTCACGGGGTCGCAAAGAGTCAGGCATGACAGAGCAACTAACACGTTCATTTTCAGTTCAACCTGTAACAATGACCTTGCCCGTAACTTCTTTCTGCTGCTACTTCTTCCCCATTTTGCTCTCTGCCAATGCTTAGTTTGAAAGACCTCCAAATTCTCCATAAAACTCAGTCACTCTCTGCCTGTCCCTTTTTTCTCTGAAGTTTGGCTTGATTTTTTCTCCACTCTTGGGCTACTGTTGCCTTTTCTGACTCCTTCTTGATCCATGGAGGGGAAGTTTTTATCACTAGTTGGCTGTTATCATGTTCTTGCTGTGTCTGTCTTGGCTTTTGAATGAATTCCAAAAATAATCCTTTGTAACTTGTAATTTTATCTCCACATTGTCTTTTGTTTTTCTCCACGTTGCTGGAGAAAAACCATGACAGAAAATTCTCAGCATAATTCCGATCAGCATCTATTTATGACAGATCCTAAAAGACTGTTTACCCTTAGGCAGATGTGTCTCTAACTTTGAATCTCTCAGTGCTTTTGGACATAGCAGGGAATTCATAGATGAAACTGGCTTAAGAATGCTATATATTTATTTCAAGTCAACAAATATTTATTGAGCACCTACTATGCTTCAAAACTTGGGGATATAGCCCATTAGATGTAGCCACTGATTACCAGAAGCTCTTTTATCAATTAATTAATTAATTTTTGGCTGTGCTGGGTCTTTGTTGATGTGCATGGGCTTTATCTAGTTGCAGAGATTGGGGACTACTCTCTCATTTCAGTGCTCAAGCTTCCCCTTGCGGTGGCTTCTCTTGTTGCAGAGCATGGGATCTACGGAGCTCCAGCTTCTGTAGTTGCAGCAGGTGGGCTTTGTAGTTGTGGCGCATGGGCCACTTCCTTGGTGGTCCAGTGGTTAGGAATCCACCTGCCAATGCAGGGGACATGGGTTCCTTCCCTAGTCCAGGAAGATTTCACATGGGAAGTCCACCAGAAGCTCTTGTCTGAGCAGAGAAGACAAATGTAGATCCGTTATTGAGACAGTGTGACCAATGACATGTAAATGACAGGCATAAAATACTAGGGGAACTCATGCTGCTGAGTTTTGAAAAAAATTTTTTTCATTTTAGAGAGTACCTTGAAAGTTCTTTTTTCTTGACTTTTCATCATGGCCATTGCTCCAGAGTATTGAGGAAGATTTGATGCGACCTGGTGCTTACTAGTGCTTTTCAGATACATTTTAAATCCTTGGAGTGGACTGGGGGGGCCTGGTCCTTGCCCACCTGCTCTGCCTGAGCTTGAGTTGCCCTATTCCGAGGACGATTTTTCTTATAGCACTGGTGGTCTTTCATTAAGCCAAGTCTATATACTTTCTCCCACTTCAAGATCTGAGCACTGGCCTCTGCCTGGAACATCTTCGTCCAGCCCACTAGTCAACCCTTCTACTCCCTGTGGCCTTCAGATTAAAAGCAATTTCTCTAAAAAGAACTTCCCTGGATCCCCCAAATCTCCTTCCTTGTGTCACAATCACACCCTGAAATCATTTGATCTTCTACTTTTATGGTTGCAGACACATTTTCTGAAAATTATGTTTGGATATAGATGAAAAATTGTGATTCTGCACTGACATTTATATTTGTCCTGGTTTTGAAAAAATAAACACTAAATTAAGATAAAGAAGACAAAGTTAGTTCCCTGAAAGTCACTCTTTGAAAGCATTCCACCTGTACCTAGAGCAGCCATGACTAAGCAAACGAGAGTGTCTGTTTGGGATGACATGGGTCCCAGGCAGCAAGGAGATTTTTATCTCATGTTAGTTCTGAAAGATTGTTGGTGGCTGTCTGGGGCCTGGGCTCTGTTGAAGGTTCTGTATGAGACCCTCGCTTGCTTCAGAGTGAAAACAAATGTCCTAATTGATGAGCAGTATCTCCTGTGGGCATAGAGAAGAAGGATTTTACATGTCTAGGTGGCTGGGAATTGGATTAACTTGCTGCATACATGAAAATGAAAAATCTTCTTAGGAAAAAAAATGAAAAATCTTCTTAGTATTTTCAGCAGATGCTGAACAAAATTTTGTCCTCATTATTTTAAATTTATGCATAATTTACAAACAGTAAAATCCATACTTCTGGGAGTAGAGTTCTGAGCGTTTCGACAAATGTATACAGTCATGTAACCCCTACCACACAATCATGATACGCATGAGTTTCATTACCCCCCAAATTCCCCTGCACCCTTTGTAGTCTACTTTTCATCTCACTCCTAGCTCTTGGTAACTGCTGATGTGTTTTCTAATCCTTATAGTTTTGCTCTTGCAAGAATCTTATACAAATGGAACCAAAAGGATGTGGCCATTTGTGTCTGGCTTTTTTCACTTAGCATAATGGAATATGAATGAGAGTCATTCATATTGTTGTGTGGGAACTGAGTTTTAATGCAAGTTCGTCAAAAAAATCTACCCATAAAATATATTTTCATTTACCTATATAAGTATTTATTCAACAAATATCTGATCATTAATACGCTTACGAATGTGAAGAAAAATCTGTAAGCATGTCTCTTCCCTTTCCAAATATCTACCTGTCATCCATCTCTATCTATCTACCATCTATGTATTTTTAATCTATGTCACAAGGTAAGTTATATGAATGTTGAAAGATAGTAGGTTCTGAAGGAATTCAGAGGAGGTAGAGAGTATTTGTTTATCATTTGGGGGTGTTTTCACAAATTAGATGGCATTGCAGTGAGTTTGGGGGAATGGCTAGAACATTTCCTTCAGGAAATATCAGACCTCACTCAGAAGTTATCAATGTTTTCTCTTTTGCTTCTTAGGGATTAATCAAGATTTTATTATACCTAGCCCAAACTTATAGCTATGTGCAAGCAGGAAAAAGAATCATCCAGAGGCTGAGACATTTTATTTATTTATTTTTTTTTTTAACTCTAACATTTACTAACAATATACTAGTTGTAAAGTTCAGTACAAGGTACTCTGGGAAATATAAAAAATAAGCAACACATACTTTTATCTTCTTGATTTATTACTTATTTATGCCCTCACTTTCCTTCATTCTAGCCCTGTTTTTCCATTTCCTCTCTTCCTATCTCATTTCATAAACAAAAGACAGCTTCCAAAAATGCAGGGGAAATAAATCATTGAAAATGTTGGGACAAAGAGATAATATGGGTCAGAAAACAGTCCAAAGGTACATTGACCCACCTCTCAGGAATGTGTGCCAAATGGTTTTATAGAGACACCAGCGCTGGGCTGAAGATTGAGCTGTATATTTTCCGGAGACTCAAATAAATAAGAGAAATAGACTCAGTTAAAAGAGCCATACTGTCCGCAAGATAAAGACAAACCAGTTCCTCAAAGTTTTCATTTTGCTGACCTGAGAAAAGTTTCCTCCCTCGGGTCTTCATAAAGAAAACACTTTTTGATCCAGAGAATAACATCCTGGCCTCCATCCCAGCTATAAATGGAAGAGCAGAGTTTGCTGCGCTGCCTCCTACCGCATCCCTCAGCGAAAGCCAATATCGGAACAGCAAGCAAAGTTCAATTCTGTCAAGTGAATTTGACAACATTCAGAATGATGCCATCCAGACACATGGCTCTCAGATGGTATGGTTTGATTCAAGGCTAAAACTCACCATTTGTAGAGAATGGATGAATAGCATGTCCTTCAGTCACTCCCCCATAACTGTCTATTCTCATAAATAGAATTTTGATAAGATTTGGACAACATAGAGTTATCTGACAAGTAACTGGAGTACACCTCTTCAGTGTTTCCATTAAAAGCTGGTATGTGCATTTTGACACTGATCAGACAGAAGGTAGGATACGATTTCTTATTTTAAAAAACAGCAAAAAATCACGACCACCACTTCCAAAAAAATAAATAGGGGAATGGTGCAGAATTTTAAAAAACCACAAAAGTAAAAATGGTATATTTGGAGTAAAAAAAAAAAAGGCATTAGGGGATGACTATATAACTGAATGGAATTTTTACTGGCCTCAGTGAGCAGTATTCTGTTTCATTTATTAGGCAAATATTTGTTTTATGGTAAACTCTGTTTCAAAGTTCAGACTATTGAAAGCATATTTAAACAGAGGTTGTTCCTCTTTGGCACAATGGGGTGCTTATTCTAGAACAAGACAGGATGCTAAGAGCTTTAAATGTATCCTGTGATTTCAATATTATATAGCATTCCTATGTACAGGCTTCTGTTTATATCTTGCTTTTATGGAAAAGCAAACTAACATTCAGGCGAGTTCAGTGATTTACTTAGCATCACACAGCTTGTAAGTAACAGAGCCAGGATTCAAAACCAGGTCTCTCTGGAAGCAGAGACTGTATGAATCTTTGTTCTTGTATTTGTTGAAAAATATTTGGGGGAATTTCCCGGGCAGTCCAGTGTTTAAGACTTTGCCTTCCAATGCAGAGGTTGTGGGTTCGACCCCTGGTTGGGGAGCTAAGATCTCGCATGCCTCGTGGCCAAAATACCAAAACATAAAACTTGTTTTATGTTGTAACAAGTGTTGTAACAAATTCAATAAAGACTTTAAAAAAATGTACACTTTAAAAAAATAAATAAAAATAAAAATATTTTTGACATGAAGGATATAAGTTTTATATTAAACTCCCGTGTTGCTATTGCCCAGTTTATGATACAAAATATTAGGAATAAGGTCTACACCCCTGAACACTCTTCTTTAGTCTCATTCTCCTCTTTCCTACCCCACCCCCAAAGATAGGCACCGTCCTTGAAACTGATGTCATTCCCGTGCATGGCTTTATAATTACTTCTCTGTCTTATAAATGAAGACTCACCCTTGACATCTCATGTGACTGCTGTGTCCTGCCTGAACTTAAAGTGAGAAATCAGTTTATAATTATCTAGAAAATAACTTTATTTTACAGAAAACACACAAGGTGTTTTGCATAGTTTAACGAGGTTTTCAAGAATGTAACTAATGTGGAGGTTTTTTTTTTTTTTTTTAAAAAAGCATTTTGGTTCAGAATATGACCATGTATTCACCATTTCAGAAAATCATGTCACCAACAGCAATTCCCCTGGTAGTATTTAATTTGCTACTCAACAAGCTTATGTAAGTCTGCCTTAGTCACTGCTTCGTTTGTAGTTGTTCTGCTCTTTTGAAGTATTTCCCATGGAATGGGAGAAAATACTTGTAGTCATGTATGATTGCAAATCACAGTTGTAAGAATATATGTATATATAGGACAGATAAAGAACTTCTACAACTCAACAACAATGATAACCAAAGAACTCTATCAAAAACAAGCAAAGGCCGTTCGCATAGACCTTCCTCCAAAGAAAAGAACAACAAGTACATGAAAAGAGGCTCCACGTCGTTAATAATTAGGGATGTGCAAATCAAAGCCACAGTGAGACATCACGTCATACCCATTAGGATAGCTCTCATCAGAAAAACAGAAAATAAGTGTTGGTGAGAATGTGAAGAAGTTGGAGCTCTTGTGCATTGCTTGTGGGAATGTAAAATGTTACAGCCACTGTAGAAAATGGTATGTTGGTTCCTCAAAAAAAAAAAAATTAAACAGAATTACCAATAATCCAGCAATTCCACTTCTGGGTACATACCTAAAAGAATTGAAAGCAGGAACTCAAACAGACATTTCTATACCCATGTTCACAGAAACATTATTCACAAGGCCAAAAAATTAAGCAATCCATGTGTCCATCAGTAGATGAATGGATATGCAATGGAATGAAATAAACCAGCCTCAGATGGTTATACTCTATTTCCCATTAAAATGACAGTTTGGTATTGTGTTGATTTTTAAAAAATCTATCCTTTTAAAATTTATTTGTTTATCACCAGACTGTGCTGCTTGTGGGATCTTAGTTCCCTGACCAGGTATTGAACCTGCTCACTCGGCATTGAAAAGTGCAGACTCCTAACCACTGGACCATCAAGGAATTCCCTCATGTTGGGTTTTTTTATTTATGACTTTGTAAATATCTTGTTTAACCTTTGTTTATTTTATTATTATTATTTTGGCTGTGGTGGGTCTTTGTTGCTGCGTGTGGACTTTTCTCTAGTGGCTGTGAGCAGCGGCTAGCTACTCCTTGTTGTGGTGCTGGGGCTTCTCATTGCGCTGGTTTCTCCTATTATGGAGCGCAGGCTCTAGCCGTGTCGGCTTCAGTAGTTCGGGCTCATGGGCTCTAGAGCACAGGCTCAGCAGCTGGGGCACATGGACTTAATTGCTCCGAGGTGTGTGGGATCTTCCCGGACCACGGATCCCATTTGTGACTCTTGCATTGCAAGGTGGATTTTTAACCACTGGACCACCAGGGAAGCCCTGTAGACATCTTTAATGGAAGAATGAAGTGGTGTTCTAGAATTATCTTTCCTTCTTCATGGATTTCAGTTCAGTTCAGTTGCTCAGTTGTGTCCAACTCTTTGCGACCCCATGGACTGCAGCACGCCAGGCTTCCTTGTCCATCACCACCTCTTGGAGCTTACTCAGACTCACGTCCATCGAGTTGGTGATGCCATGGATTTAATGCCCCTCAAAGCAGAATGTTTCTACCCCCAAGGGAAAGCAAAATTCCTTTCTTATTCTCAGTCATTTGCTCAAAATTATGCCACAATTTAGTTTGCTTCACAGTGGAGCCTTGGTTCTCTGGTTTATCTTGACTTCTGAAATTATGTATGTAGGTAAGTTTTATTATTTATGAATTTCATAAGGATAGCAAAGAGTATGTTATAAACTATTTATTATCAAAAGAACACACTTGGCCTGAGAGAACTGTGAACTCCCACTCTAGGGTGGATGGTTGGGAGTGGTACTTCTGACAGTAGTGCAAGCATCCTCAAATTCACTTGGAAAAAATATTTTTTATAGCAATTTAAAAAAATCATGCTACCAGCAGTGTTTCTGAGGGCCGATTTGTCATTCCACATTTTCACTAACACTAGGCATCAGCCGATTTCTGCCAATCTATGTGAATGATGTGAGTTGGGCTCCACTTTCATTTTTTAACTATGAAAAATCAATAGGTCAGCCCTGCTTATAATTAATAACCATCCTTCATTAATTCACAAATCTGTGACTATTACATATAAAATTTCTTTACATGTGTAGACTTGTGTCTGACCTTTCTGTTCTGTCTCATTGTTCTGTTTGAGTATTCTATGGAAATATCCATCTGCCTTAATTATCATAGCTTTATAATAAGTCTTTACAAAACTGATTCTTTTCACTACTAATATATATTTCCTCCAAAGCAGTCTAATACGTAGCAATGTAGCTGTGTGGTAAGCCTCTGGGATAAATTAGTTGTAAATTACACGAGGGTAAGTCAATATTGAAATTTTGAATAAAAGTGTTGGGGATAATCCAAATAAGTGGAAGCAAATTTTGCAAAGGTGAGAATTTTGATTTGAAAGCAATGGGTGTCAAGCTTCCTTTTGTGATTTGACAATAATTAGACTACCAGACTGTCCACTGAGACCACTTTTAGTAGCTGACATTATAACAAGATCAGTGCATATAAAAGAGCAACAGTGTAATCCTGCAATCCCAGTCTTGGTTGTATATCTGGAGAAAAACTCGATCTGAAAGAATGCGTGCACCCCCACGTACATTGCAGCACTGTTTACAATAGCCAAGACATGGGAACACCCTAAATGCCTGCCAACAGATGAATGGGTAAAGAAAAATATGGAGCATACTCAGTCATAAAGAAGAGTGAAATCATGCCATTTGCAGCAACATGATGGGCCTAGAAATTGTCATGCTGAGTGAAGTAAGTCAGAGAAGGGGAAATATAGTATGACATACCTTATATGTGGAATCTAAAAAGAAATGATACAAACAAACTTACTAATAAAACAGAGCCTCACAGACTTAGAAAACAAGCTTATGGTCACCAGTGGGAAGGATAGTTAGGGAGTTTGGGATGGACATGTGCACACCACTATTTTTAAAATGGATGACCAACAAGGACCCACTGTAGGGCACAGGGAACTCTGCTCAATGTTACGTGGCAGCCTGGATGAGAGGGGAGTTTGGGGGAGAATGGATACATGTATATGTATGGCTGAGTCCCTTCATCGTTCCCCTGAAACTATCACAACACTGTTAATCAGCTATGTTGTTGTTGTTCAGTCGCTCAGTCATGTCTGACTCTTTGTGACACCATGGACTGCAGCATACCAGGCTTCCTTATTCTTTACCATCTCCCAAAGTTTGCTCAAACTCATGTCCATTGAATTGGTGATGCCATCCAACCATCTCATCCTCTGTCATTCCTTTCTCCTCCTGACTTCACTCCTTCCCAGCATTAGGGTCTATTCCAATGAGTTGGCTTCTTGCATCAGGTGGCCAAAGTATTGGATCTTCAGCTTCAGCATCAGTCCTTCCAATGAATATTGGGTTATACCCCAATACAAAATAGAAAGTTCAAAAAAAAGTTAAAGCAATGGGTGTCAAGTTTTCCTTTTTGATTTTGCAATGATAAGATCACCAAACTGTCCACTGACATGACTTTTAGTAGCTGACATTATAATAAGATCAATATATATAAAAGTGCTCTTAACTTTATGCTGTCATTGGTGGGTAGACATGCCTCCAACTTATCTAGCAATCTATTTTTTTATGATTTACAATGTTGTGCTAATTTCAGGTTACAGCAAAGTGATTCAGTTATACCTACTGAATATATATGTGTGATTTATGATTTTTCTCAGAAATCCTGTTTCTTTATAAGTCATTAAACCCTTGAAGGCTGCACAAGCACCACACAGCATGTGCCTGAGTCAAGTTATCTCAGCACCGTGGCTTCATGGTATTTGTGATTACAGTTGGCCTTCTGTGGGTTTTCCATATGCGGATTCAACCAACTACAGATTGAAAATATTGTTTTTAAAGATTCCAGAAATTTCTAGAAAGCAAAACTTGAAATAGCTGCGTGAGAGAAACTATTTAGATAATATTTACATTGTATGGAAGAATCTAGAGATGATCTGAAGTGTACGGGAGGATGTGCATAGGTTACATCAAATGCTATGTCATGTCATATAAGAGACTGGAATGTCTGGAGGGTTTGGTATCCTGGGGTCCCCTGAAATCAATCCCCCACAGATCCCGAGGGACGATTGTATTTGTGTTCATTCCTCTTGCTTTCCCTGGTCATGTCACGTTGTGTTTATCCCAGATGTGCAAAAGTGGATTAGTGACTCATGGTAATTCATTAAGGTGTAAAAATAGTATAAAGAGACTTCCAGTTTTAGCTCTAATTTGTAAAATGTCTGAAAACTGTCACTGTCATCCTTAAAATAAGAAAAAGATAGACAAAGAAATGAATGACTTTTCTTGGATCTATCAAAGAGCTGAGGTCTTAGAGCAAACCACCATCCCAAAACCTGGTGAGTCAGGCACGTCCAGGGAGACACAGTGCCTGAGACCTGCTAACTTGGAACAGGATCTTGAGCCGTAGACCAACAGGAGTAAAACGGTAAATGTGACACATTGTTGGAGGTTGAGTGTGGAGGCAAAATGGAAAGGGAAGGAAGAGGAGTAACTTGACTGTGGAAACACCTGGAAACACTACCTCCAACCAGATGATCAAGGTTAACAACCACAGTGATGAGTGACAAGTAATGTTAATAGCATGAATTCTTGATAGAGTGTGATGAGTATAGCGTTTTACCTCTGCAGACTTCCTCCCCTAAACCCATAACCCCGGTAAAGGTATGAGAAACAACAAACCCCAATTGAGGGACTTTTTTTTTTTTTTTTACAAAATACCTGATCAGCATTCCTTGAAACTGTCAAGGTCACCAAAGATAAGCAAAGCCTGAGAAACTTGTTACTGACAAGAGGAGCCGAAAGAGCATGACAACAAAATGTAATGTGGCAAAACCTAAGGAAATCTGAATAAAGTATGCACTTTAGCTAACAATTATGAATCAACATTGGTTCATTAGTTGTGCCAAACATGAACCATAGCAACATAAGATGCTGGCAATAAGGGAAACTGGGTGTGTAATAATAAATGGGAACTCCCTGTTCATAACTTTTCTGTAAATCTAAAACTATTCTTAGAAAAGGTTATTAAAAATAGTAATGAAAGGGACTTTCCACAAAGAGGGATTTCCCTGACAGTCCAGTGGTTAAGTCTCTGCACTTCCAATGTAGAGGGCATGAGTTTAATCCCTGGCTGGGAACTAGATCCCACATGCTGTGTGGCATGGGCAAAAAATAAAAATAAATTTAAAAAATTAAAAAAAATAGTAATGAGGAAAATAGAAATACTATAGGTCTCAAAGTAATATCATAAAAATAAATAGAGGGCTTCTCTCATAGCTCTGTGGCAAAGAATCCGCCTGCCAGTGCAGGAGATAACAGGTTTCATCCCTGGTCCGGAAAGATCCCACATGCTTCAGGGCAACTAAGCCCATGCACCGCAACTATTGAGCCTGTGTTCTAGAGCCTGGGAGCTGCAACTACTGAGCCCATGTGCTGTAACTACTGAAGCCTGCGAGTCCTAAAGCCTGTGCTCTGCAACAAGAGAAGCCAACTCCATGAGAAGCCCACACACCATGACTAGGGAGTAGCCTACACTCGAGGCAACTCAAGAAAAGCCTGCACAGCAACGAAGACCCAGCACAGCCAAAAATAAATAAAATTATTAAAAAAAATAGTAACCAAGACTCTGTGAATTCAATTATTTTGGGCAAGCCACTGAAGAAGGAAAAGGTGAACAGGAAGCATGATGGTGACTCTCGAAAGTAGGACTTTATCGAACTGTCACTCCAGTGAATTCCAGTCTCCTGTGCTCCATCTGAGTTCTGTCACAAAGCATGGTGTGAAGCCATCAAAGCTTTTGTGTTGCTTGCAAACAAAGCTTTTCACTATATTAATTGAATGTTTAAAGAACAAGCATAGACGAATATATTCCAATCTGGTGGTATGTGGATCTTATTTTTAAAAGGAAAATAAAAAATGCTAACATTGCAGAGGCATCATTAAAGACTGCATCTCTGATAGCAAAAACAGGTACAAGTCACACTGCTTCTGAGAATCTTGTAAAAGCAGATGCAAAAGTAATGACAAATCTTACACTCACAGAGAGAAAGCAGAACAAACTATGGCAAGATTCCTTCCTTAGAAGACCCTCCTTGTGGTTGTAGGTTCTCAGTGAATAACACATGGAACCATTACTGTTCCCTCACTTGTAAGCCAACTTAAATTTACCTTACTGTTGCACAAAATCACTGGTCAGCTGAGTATAAATTGATTCTTGGCTAACGTGTGTTATGTAGGATGGAGGTACGTTCAACATTGTTTTCCTATTGATTACTGAAAACTCATGTCATGGAAGATATAATTTTTATTCAGTTAATCATTACGCTGTGAGCCCTGCTAGAGACTGCAGAGTGTGTTGGAGTCAGGGAAGGTCAATGGCCACAGCCAGGTCAGATGCTGGCCCTTAACTAAGAGAGGTCACACTTAGATGTCAACCCATTTGTATGCCACCCTTGGATGTTAGTCACCGACAGCCTTCGGTGATCAATAACATTCCCTCTAACCTTGATTCAAGGTTGAAGGAAATTGCATAAATTATGCAGATTATGAAAATAATGCAATTTGGGGTTATGTCTTTGCAGCAAACTGTACGAAGGAACAAGCAGTGACAATACTCTTTCCTAACGTAGGCTAGTCGTAAATAGAAAGCTAGTCTGTAAATGTTCACAGAAGCTATTTTTTTGTTGTTATATTGGCTAATTAGGTTTGCAAAGGTAATTTTTGCATATGGTGAGAAATTTTTTAACTTTTTATTTTACATTGGCAAAGTTGTGATAGTTTCAGGTCCACAGCACAGGGACTCAGCCATGCATATACATGTATACATTCTCCCCCAAACTCCCCTCCCATCCAGGCTGCCACATAACACTGAGCAGAGTTCCCTGTGCCCTACAATAGGTCCTTGTCAGTTATCCATTTTAAATACAGCAGTGTGTGCACGTCGATCCCAAATTCCCTAATTACCCTTCCCCTGATAGTAACCATAAATTCATTCTCTAATTCTGAGACACTATTTCTTTTTTGTAAATAAGTTCATTTGTATCATTTCTTTTAAGATTCTGCCTCTAAGGGATATCGTAAGATATTTGTCTTTGTCTGTCTGACTTACTTTACTTAGTATGATAATCTCTAAGTCCATCCATGTTGCTGCAAGTGGCCCGATTTCATTCTTTTTTATGCTAAAGTAGTATTCCATTGTAAAAATGTACCGCATCTTCCTTACCCATCCCTCTGTTGATGGACATTTAGATTACTTCCATGTCTTGGTTGTTGTTAATAGTGCAACAGTGATCACTGGGGTATAGTACATGGTGAAAATTTGAACTGTCCAAGAGGGTCTACAGAGAAAAATCTGCAGTCTTTTCCTTCTTGTCTTCCTTCTCTAGGGGCAAACACTACTGTCATTTTCTTCCTGTAAGTTGTTGACATGAAGGAAGAGGTAAAGATTTGATGCTTGTGACTTCTCATTATATATATATCAGGTGGAATATGCTTTTTGATCACATTTTCCTCCTGAAGTCCCTCAGAAATAAAAATACAGGGGTCAAAAAGGCATGTATCCAAGGAACAAAGAAATTGGGAAAGAAAATAGCAGTAGCACAAATTTTGAAAGCTGGAGAACAAGTGGGTGGTAGCAAGTTTTTCAGGACAGAGAAATCTGAAACCATCAGCCATGCAGAGCTCCAGAACCTCAGGCACAGAGGTATCAGGCCCTCTGACAGTGGGAAGACAGGGGATGATGGAAATGGGAGAAGCAGCTAAAGTGCTGTGTAGGATGCAGTTAGGTCAGAGCCCCCCCAAAACTCTACTGCCAGGTGACAGCACCCAACATCCTGGAAGGAGATCAGGGGTTTCCTTCTTGGAGAGTTGAACCAGAGGGATTCTGGACTCAGAAAATCTCGAAACAACTGTAGATAGGGTACTTACTGAAAATAGGGGACAGAATGTTGTTCACGCACTAAATCATGTCCTACTTTTTGTGACCCCGTGGACTGCAGCACGCCAGGCTTCCCTGTCCTTTACTATCTCCCGGAGTTTGCTCAAACTCCTGTCCTTTGAGTTGGTGATGCTATCTAACCATCTCGTTCTCTGTCACTCCCTTTTCTTTTTGCCTTCAATCCTTCGCAGCATCAGGGTCTTTTCCAATGAGTCAGCTGTTCGCATCGGGTGGCAGAGTATTGAGGGAAAGTATAGAAACATATATACTGAATGAGTAGATCATTCTCCCTGGCTTGTGGAAGGCTGCCAGTCAGGCTACGCTTTCAGGAAGGCGATGGCAAAATCATTTCTCAGGAACATGGATTAGCCAAGAGAAAAGATGTTCTGATGTCAATAGCTGGGATTCTCTCAATCAAACAACTTTAACTGGACTGTCTGAGTCAAAAGCTCTCCTCAGGCACACAGATTCCTACTAGCTTGTGGTATCTCGGCAGTGACGACCACCAAAAAGCAAAGAAAACCTCTTTCGTGAGCGACATGATGGGGCAGGAAAGGAGACTTTGAAAAGAAGCAGGAGAAGCGAACTTAAAAAATCTTTTTATACGGAGTGAAGTAAGTCAGAAAGACAGAGATAAATATCATATACTAACACATATATATGGAATCTAGAGAGATAGTACCGAATAATTTATTTGCAGGTCAGCAGTGGAGAAAGAGAACAGACTTATGGACACGGGGAGAGGGGAGGAGAGGGTAAGATGTGTGGAGAGAGTGACATGGAAACTTACATTACCATATGTAAAATAGATAGCCAACAGGAATTTGCTGTATGTCTCAGGAAACTCAAACAGGTGCTCTGTATCAACCTAGAGGGGTGGGATGGGGCAGGAGATGGGAGGGAGGTTCAAGAGGGAGGGGATATATGTATATATATCTATGACTGATTCATGTTGAGGTTTGACAGAAAACAGCAAAATTCTGTAAAGCAATTATCGTTCAATTAAAAAATAAATTTAAAAATCCTTTTATTTATGTCCATAAAAACATGAGAAAATATTGTACAGTAAAACAGAAATAGGATGCTATAAGAAGAAAGCAATATTAGATGAGAAAAAGTTTGGGCGGAGTTAAAAATTTGATAGAAGATGAGAAACTCCACATAAATTTTGGAAGATGATTTTGAGAGATTCCCTCACAAACAGTGTGAAAAAACAAAAGAAACAAGAAATATAGGGGATCAGCTTGATTAAGAATATTAATAGCAGAGGGACTTCTCTGGTGGTCCAGTGGTTGGGAATCTGCCTGCCATGCAGGGGACACAGGTTCAAAGCCTGCTCTGGGAAGATTCCATGTGCTTGGGGGCAACTAAGTCTGTGCTCGGCAACTACTGAGTCCACATGCTACAGGTACTGAGGATCGTGTGCCTGAGAGCTGGTGCTCCACAACAAGAGAAGCCTTCACAATGAGAAGCACATGTGTTGCAACAAAGGGTAGCTTCCCTGCTCTAGAGAAGCTAGAGAAAGCCCTCATGCAGCATTGAAGACCCAGCGCAGGCAAAAATTAGTTAATTAATTTTAAAAAGGGATAGCAAAGCACAGAGGAAATGCATGGAAGACTTTGAGGAAGAATATTTCAATAGAATTTCCACATCCGAAGTGTATGAGTCTCCAGATTGGAAAGGCAAACTCAGTAGCTATCTCAATGGATCTTTAAAAAATAAAAGATCTCTCATCATATGATTTTTTAAAATACACAGGAAAGAGAGAGAGGTTGCTATAAGGTGGGACAGAGAGATGGAGGAAGGGAGAAAGGAGAGAAATACCAAACGATGTCACTGATGTAAAATATACTTTCTTTTTCAATTGTGTGGGGAAAATTGTGGTAATTTAAAAATTTTTAGTAAACACTATTGGTCTGAATGTTGACCAAACTGATTCATTAGAAGGTCTGTGCTGGATGGCATTTCATTGATAGAAACACTGCATCCTATGGCCAGCATCCTTTCTGATGGGCCACGTGTCTGTTCTGATTGGCTGCTGGCTTGTGTTTTCCTTTATGATGATTCTTCCCATGGACAATGTAAACTTAGCTCTAGGAGAGAAGCTCCTACTAATAGTTCAGAGTTTATCAGCAGCATCTGACACTTTGTACAGTTGGACCCATCATCCCTACCACTTCCGTCAGGTGCCAGAGTTTATAGTGGTGATATGGAAAATAGAAATAGCAGTGGCTCTTTTCCTGCTTTTGAACTTTCAATTACCGCTCCCCTCTTTTTCTTTTCCTCCTCACTTGGTAGTTTTATTAAGTCTCTGGGGAAATGAAAAGCCAGTCTCCTTTGAAAATCAGATTGAGAAATCCTGTCCTAATGCACTAACAGCCCTCACCTCCCTTTCTGAATGATTTCAGACCCTCTAATACCCTAAAGATTTAAGGGACTGGATCTGATAGAATGCCTGATGAACTATGGACGGAGGTTCGTGACATTGTACAGAAGACAGGGATCAAGACCATCCCCATGGAAAAGAAATGCAAAAAAGCAAAATGGCTGTCTGAGGAGGCCTTACAAATAGCTGTGAATAGAAGAGAAGCAAAAAGCAAAGGAGAAAAGGAAAGATATTCCCATTTGAACGCAGAGTTCCAAAGAATATCAAGGAGAGATAAGAAAGCCTTCCTCAGTGATCAATGCAAAGAAATAGAGGAAAACAACAGAATGGGAAAGACTAGAGATCTCGTCAAGAAAATTAGAGATACCAAGGGAACATTTCATGCAAAGATGGGCTCAATAAAGGACAGAAATGGTATGGACCTAACATAAGCAGGAGATATTAAGAAGAGGTGGCAAGAATACACAGAAGAACAGTACAAAAAAGATCTTCATGACCCAGATAATCACGATGGTGTGGTCACTCACCTAGAGCCAGATGTCCTGGAATGTGAAATCAAGTGGGCCTTAGACAGCATCACTAAGAACAAAGCTAGTGGAGGTGATGGAATTCCAGTTGAGCTATTTCAAATCCTGAAAGATGATGCTGTGAAAGTGCTACACTCAATATGCCAGCAAATCTGGAAAACTCAGCAGTGGCCACAGGACTGGAAAAGGTCAGTTTTCATTCCAATCCCAAAGAAAGGCAATGCCAAAGAATGCTCAAACTACCGCACAATTGCACTCATCTCACATGCTAGTAAAGTAATGCTCAAAATTCTCCAAGCCAGGCTTCAGCAATATGTGAACTGTGAACTTCCAGATGTTCAAGCTGGTTTTAGAAAAGATAGAGGAACCAGAGATCAAATTGCCAACACCTGCTGGGTCATTGGAAAAGCAGAGTTCCAGAAAACATCTAGTTCTGCTTTATTGACTATGCCAAAGCCTTTGACTGTGTGGGTCACAATAAACTGTGGACAATTCTGAAAGAGATGGGAATACCAGACCACCTGACCTGTCTCTTGAGAAACCTGTATGCAGGTCAGGAAGCAACAGCTAGAACTGGACATGGAACAACAGACTAGTTCCAAATAGGAAAAGGAGTATGTCAAGGCTGTATATTGTCACCCTGCTTATTTAATTTATATGCAGAGTACATCATGAGAAACTCTGGGCTGGAAGAAACACAAGCTGGAATCAAGGTTTCCGGGAGAAATATCAATAACCTCAGATATGCAGATGATACCACCCTTATAACAGAAAGTGAAGAAGAACTAAAGAGCCTCTTGATGAAAGTGAAAGAAGAGAGTGAAAAAGTTGGCTTAAAGCTCAACGTTCAGAAAACTAAGATCATGGCATCCGGTCCCATCACTTCATGGGAAACAGATGGGGAAACAGTGGAAACAGTGTCAGACTTTAATTTTTTGGGCTCCAAGATCACTGCAGATGGTGACTGCAGCCATGAAATTAAAAGACGCTTACTCCTTGGAAGGAAAGTTATGACCAACCTAGATAGCATATTGAAAAGCAGAAACATTACTTTGCCAACCAAGGTCTGTCTAGTCAAGGCTATGGTTTTTCCAGTAGTCATGTATGGATGTGAGAGTTGGACGGTGAAGGAAGCTGAGTGCCGAAGAATTGATGCTTTTGAACTGTGGTGTTGGAGAAGACTCTTGAGAGTCCCCTGGACTGCAAGGAGATCCAACCAGTCCTGGGTGTTCATTGGAAGGACTGATGTTGAAGCTGAAACTCCAATACTTTGGCCACCTCATGCAAAGAGTTGATTCATTGGAAAAGACCCTGATGCTGGGAAGGATTGGGGGCAGGAGGAGGAGGGGACGACAGAGGATGAGATGGCTGGATGGCATCATCGACTCGATGGACAGGAGTTTGGGTAAACTCCAGGAGCTGGTGATGGACAGGGAAGCCTGGCATGCTGCGATTCATGGGGTCGCAAAGAGTCAGACATGACTGAGAGACTGAACTAAATGAACTAACTAACTAACTAATACCCTAAAGAGGGCTGAGATGGAGACAGCGGAGAATCATACATCTGGTTGACCCCTGGGAGACTCAGCCATCAGAGACCCCCGTGTGGAACAATTCTACATAAGAAAACAATTGAGCTTCTTGGTGAGACTCTGAGGAGCAGTGAAGTGGTGAGACCCAGCAGATGCATGGCTTGGTGTGTGGAGGGCTTAGTGGCCTGGGGAAAGCGACTGAGGGAGGGATATAGAATAATGTTTGAACACTTAGCATGTAAAAGGAGAGTCAAGCCCTCTGTGCAGTATGACTCCAGAAGGCAGAAGAGGGTCTCACTGGTGGATGTACATTCAATGGGCAATACAGCAGAGCTAAGAGTTTGGCCTTTGGAGTCAGGCAGCCTGGTATGGAGTCATCACTGCTCACCAGCTGTTAACTTTGACCCTGAACAAGTTACTTAATCTGTCCAGTGTCCTCCACTGTCAACTGGAGTGGGTAGCCATTCCCTTCTCCAAGGTATCTTCCCTACCCAGGGATCAAACCCAGGTCTCCAGCATTGCAGGCAGATTCTTTATCATCTGAGCCACCAGGGAAGCCCATTATAATAGCTAGTGTTAGTGCTAAGTTGTTTCAGTAGGGTCTGACTCTTTGTGACCCTATGGACAGAAACCTGTCAGGCTCCTCCGTCCATGGGATTTTTCCAGGCAATAATATTGGAGCAGGTTGCCATTTTCTTCTCCAGGGAATCTTCCCAACCCGAGGGTAGAACTCATGTGTCTTGCATCTCCTGCATAGGCAGGTGAATTCTTTACCACTTTGCCATCCAGGAAGCCACTGAAATCAGTTAATATATACAAAACATTTAGAGCAGTGCTGGGCATGTCATAGGTGTTCCTTTGTTACGGGACTTGGAAGTGGTGCTCCCTGAGAGCAGCATGAAATACAAGGTATGGTAAGTGATCCTGATACTCGCTGCCCTCAAGAGATGTGTAATCACAGCAGCAGTCAGGCCGCAGCTGGCTGACAGCTTCACAGGGATGGGAGGGTGGGAGGGTTTGTGCCAAGCGCAGGAGGTAGGCTTAGAGAACTTTTCTAGTCCTTTCCACCTCCACCTGACATGCTCAGGTCCGAGTTACTGAGTCTTAAGTTGGTTAGCTGGGCTTAGAGCACTGGTTTTCGGTCTGTGTTGTGCTCAGAGCCACTCATCAGAGCATTACCTGGAGCTGCTCGTGCCTGTCCATCATGGCATCTAGTCCTTGGATGCTTTGCTTGACTACATCATGGGGTGCAGGCTCTGGAATGGAAAACAAGAACCACATTTTCCCTTCTGTGCATGCTCTGAGCAGAGCTCGTGGGGTCCCTCAGGTCATGAGAAACTCCAAATTTCGGGATGAATTTCATATTTACAAAGCAACAAAACCAGAAAGCTTTGAGCAAGTTTCGAGGAAGGAACTGTATGTCTCTTGGGGCTGGCAGTCAGAAAGGGCGTGAAGTACAATGTATTTTGACACAACCAACTCACAGGCACAAAGCCACAGTCTGCTGGGCTCGTCTCACACTCCTGCTGCCTGCAGGTGGGAAAATGCTCTCACGGCGAGGACAGGCCAGCTGCGGGTGCTGGGCTCCTTGGCCTCCAACCCCAAGCCTGGAAGGCATGCAATGGCCATGTTCAAATGCAATTCATTCAATGTCTCAGTACACAAAAATAGCCATGTTATAAAGGCTGATGGTGGTAGAATGTCTTTATTTTTAATTGCAAAACCAGTGTGACAACATTAGAGAACGTTTTCAGAACCAAAGGAAACACATCACTCGAAATATCACAGGTCTTATATAGTTTCTAGAATTTGTCTTTATACTCGATCTCTTTTTTTCTTGTGCTAATAAATTTTTACACAATTGTAGCCAGCCTTTTTACTCAGCATTATAACAGAAAAATGTTTCCAGGATTCATTTCAGTCCTATCACCTATTTTTAAGCTACCCATACTGTCTTACATGCACTCACTGTATTTTAAATCAGTGATTCCCTATTGTTAGACTTTGCATTGCCATCGTTTTTGCAGCGTGGTGAAAGTGAAAGTTAGTTGCACAGTCATGTCCGACTCTTTGCGATTCCATGGACGACAGCCTGTCCCGCTCCTCTGTCCATGGAATTCTCTAGTTTCAGCTCTTCCCATTTTTTTTTAAAGTGTTTACTTACATTAAGTGGAATTCCGGGATGAAGGGAATATTTGAATGTTTTTATTATGCTTACCTTAGTTTTTTCCTTAGAGAGCAATGTCCTTCCAATTAAATAGTGCAGACTGACCGCACGTGTTTCTCTCTTCTTTCTCCTCGGTTCCCACTCTGCTGGCAGAAGGAAAAGTGCCCGTTTGGAAGACCCAAGGTAGAGACTGACCTGAACAAAGGAAAGCTACGGCTTACCTGCCAGTGAGACGTGTGGCGAGGCCCAACTGAGCCAGAAAAAGCAAACTTCAGAAAGAAGACAAGAGGCCATCACAGAACATGACAGCCTCTTGAGAAGGTACCATAATCGACTTAACCTTTCTCTGACCTTCAGTGTTGTGATGGTTCATTTTCTGCGTCAACTGGACTGGGTCACCGGGTCCCCAGATATTTTCCTAAACATTATTTCTGAGTGTGTCTGTGAGGGTGTTTCCAGAAGAGATTAGAGTTTGACTCAGTAGACTGTGTCAAAGAATAGAAAATAACAGGACATACACATAGTGGCCTCTGTGCCCAGTTTCTGGCACAGAGCTCCTAAAACCCTTGTAAGTTGCTAAGTGATAAGAATGCTAGGAGCATCTCATATTCTCATATTTGACTTTGATCTCATCTCTGACACATGGGCTCCTAAAACTCTTGTAAATTTCTGAGTCATAAGAGCACTAGGATGGTCTTTTGTTCTATGGAGGTGACTTTGGGTGGACTTCTGGCTGGGAGCTGGTCAACAGGAAGCCCAAGTCATGATGAGGAACTTTCAGTTTTCAGTCCCATCTCCACGCCCCATCCTCCAGAGAGGGGAGAGGGGTCGGAAACAGAGTTAATAATTGATTGTGCTCTTGTGAGGAAGCCTCCGTAAAATCCCAACTGTAGAGGGTTTGGGAGCCTCCAGGTTGGCGCATATGTCCACCCCAGAAGGGAGCCCCCAGCCCTATGGAGACAGATCTCCTGTGCCTGAGACCCTCCTGATCTTGCCCTAGGCGTCTCCTTATCTCTCTGTTCATCTTCATCCTTTATGATGCTGTTGTTGCTGTTTTGTCGCTCAGTCGTTTCTGACTCTTTGCAACTCCATAGCCTGTAGCCTGCCAGGCTCCTCTGTCCATGGCATTTCCCAGGCAAGAATACTGGAGTGGGCTTCCATTTCCTTCTCCAGTGGGTCTTCCTGACCCGGGGATGGAACCTGTATCTCTTGCACTGGCAGGTGGATTCTTTACTGCAAAGCCACCTAGGAAGCCCATCTTTTATGAAGCCCTTTAATAAACTAGGAAATGTAAGTATTTCCCCATGTTCCACGAGCTTCTCTAGTAAATTAATCATATCTCTAGAGGGGGCTGTGGGAACTTCTGATTTGAAACCAGAGGTTGTTATTACCCAGTCCTTTTCCAATTTCACCACCAGTAACACAATCATCTCAGCTAACATTTTTCCTGAAAGTTTTGTCTATAAGTTGCCACCAGGAGACTGGTGCTGCTTGAGTGTCTGGGTGGGAAAATTCCTCTGGGGTACACGGGGGCATCAGACAACTCTAGCAGTGTCCATTATTCCAGCATACGTCTATCTCCAGTTGTTGGGACTCCTTACTCACCACGCAACTTCCAAGCTGAAATTTGGCTTCTTGTGGAAATGTCAAAGCAAAGTAAAATGTGCTCACTGGTCTGGCGGACACAAGTGACTATCCCTTCTGGCAGTTATGTTCTCATGGTAAATTAATGAATTGGCAGAATTTTGTTAGCTCAGCCTTTCTGAACTTAATTAACTTTGGAACACTGAGGAATTGGGCTTTGGGGATCTTGCAAAACTGAGGATTAGAATTCAGATTCTGGTGACTCAGTCAAGGTGGCACCACCCTGGGAAGCCTTTTGGCACATTTCATACTATCCGTCCTCTCTCCACTCACAGTGCAGAATCAGGGGAGGGTCTCCCTGTCACAAAGGCTAGGGACAGGATGTCCAGGATGGAAAGAAGCTGCCGAGGTAAACGGGATACACAACTGGACAGCTGTGGACAAGGCTGCAGGTCTGGGTGCAAAAAAGGTTTGATATGGATTAATTCTACACATGACTAGGAGACCAGAACAAACCATGAAATCATCCATGATAGTTAAGCATTAACAGAGAAAGCTCTAAGTTGTCCTTAGCCATTTACTCTCTAAATTGTTTTTTCCTTGTATCTGTAACTAATCTAATTGATACTAACGTCTATGTCATGAATGATATAGCTATATGTATATATATATATATATATATATATATGTTTTAGAAAAGCCTTTTAAAAAGTCAGTAAAAAAAATCCCTCTTTCTTTGTTAATGATTCCCCATTGCTTCCATCCCTCTTCTTACAGTCGATGAGTTCTCTCTACCACCAAACTTGTCTTAATATGTTAGGGAATAATTAGAACTTCCGTGTAAACTGACCTCTGCCATCAGCTTCTCTTCCTAAATCCATTCGATCCTTTGGCCTCTCTTGGCCTCTGTGTAGCCCTTCCTGGGACTCCAGACAGAAAGAGACCAAAGGGTGTCTTCTGAACAGGATCATGGCACTGACTCCCATGTCTGGAAACCTCCTTTGGCCCTCTGTGAGTACCACATAGAGTCTCAATCCCTGAGCTGGTACAAAAGGGCTTGCACAATCTGACACCATTCCCCAACAGAGCACCCATGCCCTAGACACATTGAGATGCCTGAGTTGTTCCAAAGAAGCTTCCCATCCCACTGTGCTTTTGGGTCTTTGTACCCTCTGTTATTCTGCCTGGAACGCTCCCCCTACCCCTTTGGAAATCTTGTTTACATCCTTCAAAACCAAGATAATCCATCATGTCAGCAAGCGTAGTCTCTTGCTCCCTCCTTTGGGTTTTCTTTAAACCCAGTCCTTTAAACAAACCTATTCTGTAGCAATTACCCATGGTATTATAAATATCTGTTTGTACATGTTCATCTCTCCTACTAGACTATGAACTTCTTGAGAGCATAGACCTGCCATTCATCTCTGTGGAGCCTGTACTTAGCGTCTGACTCATCATAGATCCTTAATTCATGTTTATTGAATTTATTAATTAAGCCATAACCAAGGCATCACCATCCATTTAATTGCAAATGAAGTCCCAGAGATGGAATTAACAACCTCATTTTTATCAACCTCTTGATAAAGTGATGACAAACACCAATTGCTTCTCACAATACCAGCCTGTGAGGAGCACAGAAAAGCTTTCAAGGGCGTTGGTCCTGGCCTCTAGTAGATTATAATAGAGTGGGAAAGATAAGACTTCCATTTACAAAGCGATAAGAGGACAACATTAAGAATGTTGCAGGACTTTCATGGTGGTGCAGTGGATAAGAATCCACCTGCCAATCCAGGGGACACAGGTTCGATCCCTGGTCTGGGAAGATCCTCCATGCCGCGCAGCCCCTGCAGCACAATTACTGAAGCCCACTCACCCTAGAGCCTGTGCTCCACAGCAAGAGAAACCACTGCAATGAGGAGCCCGTGCACCCCAACTAGAGAGTGTCCCCTGCTCTCCGAACTAGAGAAAGCCCGTGCAAAGCAACAAAGACCCAGTGCAGTCAAAAATAAATAGAATTACTTTTTAAAAAGAGGACATCAAATGGCATGTAAACATATGACAAAAGTTCGACACCAAAGACAATGTAAATTAAAAAAAAAGAACGTTGGGAAATCATGTTGGTTGCAGCAAGCATTTGAACTGCTGGGGCTTGAGGCCAGAGGAGTGTGAGCAGGTTCCCCCTCACAGCCTGCCCTCCCTCCTAGAAGCACTGTTGGAAGGTGCAGTCACTTGGAATCCAGTGTGGGAGGGAGGAAGAAGACAATGCAATTAGCACACTCAGAGAAGTTTTCCACATGAAGCTAGGTAAAGTATGTGTGCATGCATGCTCAGTCATGTCCAACTCTTTGTGGCCCCATGGACTTTGTGGCCTGCCAGGCTCCTCTGTCCATGGAATTTTCCAGGCAAGAATACTGGAGTGGGTTGCCATTTCCTTCTCCAGGGGATCTTCCCAACCCAAGGATCGAGCCCACGTCTCTTGCACCTCCTGCATTGGCAAGTGGATTCTTTACCACTGCACCACCTAAAGTGTAGTATTGGAAAAATGTGGCTTGGGGATTGGTGGAGAAGAAGGTTGGGAGAAAAACACTGAGAAGAGAAATGTGGTGGGAAAATGCTGGATGCTGGGGTTTAGAGGCAAAAGCGATCTGAGTCAAATCTTTAAGCACCATAGTTGTTTGAAGGATTCTGTGATGCTGTGGAGCCAGATATAGCAATAAAAACAATAAAAGCAGTTCTTCTCTTTTACTTAACCGTCTACACAATGTTCATACATCCTTAAAATAGTCACTGGGTCCTTATGGAAGTCCTGTCTGGGGTGCTGGGTGCTTAGAGGTTGAGTCTTCCCTGACCATGCCCCATCTTAGGCTAAGGCAGATACACTCCTCCATGCTCTAGAGAGTCCCTGAACTTCCCTCTGACATGGCATGTTCACATGCTATGTTCATTGGCTTATTCCTGGGGAAAATAGGCACCATGTCTTATCTGTGCCCAGTAATTGGGACAAAATAAGAGCCTGGTGAATGTAGGCTGCATGAGTGATTGGATGCATGGATGTAATATGACGCACGACCCATCCTACTTGCTATTACATCATCTCATTCTCCACCTGAGTTCACAAACTACTCAATAAGTCTCCAGCAGTGAAGCCAAAGATCCCACCCCATCTCAGAATCCCCAGCCCGTTGAACATTGAATGGACAGAGTTGCCCAGGGATCAGTTGGAGCTATCCCTCCTCCAGGGGGGAATTACTAGAGGCTGAATAATAAAGATAACAGAGCTTTGGGCCTGGGATCACATGCCTTCTAGAGCACAGAAACAGACACGACCCAGCAGCCCCAGGCTCTGCTGATCACAAAGACTTTCTGAGCAATGGCCCTTCAAAGAAACAAATCAAGACAGACAGCCTGCCAAAAACATGCCGACCCAGCAGACTCAGAATCCCTTACCCACTGAGAAACAGCCCTCCCAGACCATCCATCACTTAGACAACTCAAATTAGATGGTGAGAACATCAAAGAAGCAGAGAATGCCTCCGTGGCTGTGGGAAAGCTCTCCTGGGCAACCTTGCCCCACGCACTCCCCTCCCTACCTCTCCTGGACCCCGAGGAATAAATACCCTCACCCTCCTGTTAGATTTCTATCCATCCTCCAAGACCCAGCTCCAGTGCCACCCGTTAGTGATGCCTTCCCCCATCTCCGGATGGCATATTGTTAGGTCAAGTGTAGGTTTTGATGTTGTTCTGGGCAAGAGTCCCTGCACTGCCCAAGTTCTAATCTTCCGATCCCTTTCCCCGAAGCGGTACATGCAAGGAGAAGCTTTGTGGGGAACAAACAACCCCTGTGTACCCCAGACTCTAATGCAGAGCTCTCTGAATGAGCAGAATTGAATTATAAAACTGAGCTCAAAACTCAAATTGGGCTTCCATCTCCTCCCAGAGCCAGAATCCAAGTCCTGGGGTCTTAGCCCCTCTCAGCATGGCAAGGATGAGTGATCAGGTGTGTGGAAGGGAGGAAACTTTGTCAGTCTCAGGCAGGTTCTGAGTTCACTCATCAATCCTGCTACATGGGAGGGGTGGGCAGGAGAGGGGAGACACTGATTGATTGATTATTGCTTATTTTTTCAAATCGATTGACAGCACTTGTAAAGATAGAACTATCATATGACCCAGATCTTACAATTCTGGGTATTACCTTAAGAATGTAAAAACAGTAATGCTATATATATAGCATATATATATATATGTATATAAAATATATAACAAAGTGTATATACTATATATATATATATATATATATATATATATGCATTCCTATGTTCATTGCAGCTTTATTTACAACAGCCAAGATATGGAAATAACCTAATTATCCATTAATAGATGAATGGATAAAGAAGATGTGGTATATCAGTTCAGTTCAGTTCAGTTGCTCAGTTGTGTCGGACTCTTTTTGACCCCATAAACTGCAGCATGCCAGGCTTCCTGTCCATCACCAACTCCCGGAGCTTACTCAAACTCATGTCCCTCGAGTCAGTGATGCCATCCAACCATCTCATCCTCTGTCATCCCCTCCTCCTCCTGTCTTCAGTCTTTCCCAGCATCAGGGTCTTTTCCAATGAGTCGGTTCTTCGCATCAGGTGGCCAAAGTATTGGAGTTTCAGCTTCAACATCAGTCCTTTCCAATGAATATTCAGGACTGATTTCCTTTAGGATGGACTGGTTGGATCTCCTTGCAGTCCAAGCGACTCTCAAGAGTCTTCTCCAACACCACAGTTCAAAATTATCAATACTTTGGTGCTCAGCTTTCTTTATAATTCAACTTTCACATCCATACATGACTACTGGAAAAACCATAGCTTTGACTAGTTGGACCTTTGTTGGTAAAGTAATGTCTCTGCTTTTTAATATGCTGTCTAGGTTGGTCATAACTTTTATTCCAAGGAGCAAATATCTTTTAATTTCATGGCTGCAATCACCATCTGCAGTGATTTTGGAGCCCCCAAAATAAAGTCTCTCACTGTTTCCATTATTTCCCCATCTATTAGCCAAGAAGTGATGGGACCAGATGCCCTAATCTTCGTCTTCTGAATGTTGAGTTTTAAGTCAGCTTTTTCACTCTCTTCTCTCACTTTCATCAAGAGGCTCTTTAGTTCTTCACTTTCTGCCATAAGGGTGGTGCCACCTGCCTGTCTGAGGGGTTTACCCCCATACACTGGAATACTACTCAGCCATGAAAAGAATGAAAGCTGGCCATTTACAACAACATGGATGTACCTTGAAGGTATTATGCTAAGTGAAACAAATCAGACATAGAAAGACAGATACCATAGAATTTCACTTGTGTGTGTGGAATTTAAAAATATTGAAACAAACAAAACAAAGTTCATAGACACAGAGAACAGATTATTGGATAGAGAACAGATTGTTGGCTGACCAGAGGGGAAGGTAGTTGTGCGGACAGAAATAGGGGAAGGGGGTCAATTTATGGTGATACATGATAACTAGACTTATGGTGGGGATTACTTTCTAGCATATATAAATACCAAATTATTATGCCATACACCTGAAACTAATATAATGTTATAAACTAATTTTTACCTCAGCTAACTATTTTGAAAGTCTGAGGTATATCCTCAGATACTTTAGTTCTGAAGGAGTGGAGACCAAGGTTTTGCATCCATGGGGGTGGCTGACTCTCCTGACATAGCTGAGGGAGAGGTTAACTGTGCTTGGCTGTGGTCTGGTACCCAGAGCCTCTTAGCCATGGGTTGCCAGCCTATGATACTCAGTACTATAGGCCAGGGTACCAGGCAGCCTCTCCTTGCTCAGCCTACAGCAAGCATGATGCTGAAGATGGCTGCCCTGCTGTTTTCTTCTCCCACTTAGAGACCTCGAAAATCCTTCTGTCCTGACCTTCTGTCCTGAGGATTTATGTGAAAGAATTTCTATGCCTCTGGTACATTTTTCTGCCCTTTTTCTTCTGGGAAACAAAGCAAAGCAAAATGAAACAAGACCTCTGTTCTAGAAAGCAAACTCAGAGGGGACCTGCAGTTGGTGAGCTGCCCAGAAAAGCACAGCCCAGACTAGGGTTAGACAGGGCCCATCTCTGTGCTGAGCTCTTTCTTCCTTGTCAGACGACCCGAAGCTTCGACCCACTCAGAGGCAGACCACTGACCTCGCTGTCTTGCCAGCTGTCAGAGCACACTGTTAAAAATCCTCTTTTAAACCTAATGAAAACAAAGATAATATGTTCTAGCACAATGCAAAACACTTTAAATTACTTTATCTCCACTTTATAGATGAGAAAACTAGGGAATAAAACGTCCAATGACATGCTCAGGTCATACAGTTGGTTGACTCCAGAGCTCATGCAGTCGGTACTCTTCTCCTCTGTCTTCGATGCTTGCCAAAAACTAACCTCCCCTGTGACTTCTCTTCACTGGTCCACATTCATTCTCTGGAGAAACAGAGAACACGCTCCCTTCTGTTTCACAGCCCTGTCCCTCAGAGAGAGCACACACAATAGCCTTCTGTGAACTGGTGGCTCCGTGGGCAACTGTGAGAAATGGTTGTGCCCGGAAGGCAGCACTGTGTCTCCCTTTCTTCCCTTCTCCAGGGTAAGCATTGCTCTGTTCCCTTACAGTGTGTAGTAAGAGGTCTTGCTCCTTATTCCCAGCAAAGCATCCATGTCACAGTCTTCCCTGAAAACAGGCAGACAACTCTTGATTGCCACTCCTCCTGCCACCCCCTCCACTACCAAGCATCAGGCCAGCAGGAGTGACCTCTGCCCTTCATCACGCCATCAGCTTCCACATTGTCTGGCAGTCGCTGTGGGAGGAACAACCTAGGAGGCTGCACTCAGTCCCTTGGTCCCAAGAGTGGTTGAGGGGACTCCATCACTCTGCCAACCCCACCTACAGACTTCTCACAGAGGCAAGAGGAGTTGCCAGTCTGACTGCCCCATTCAGTGTTCAGTGTGTCTGACTCTGCTACACAGTGGACCATTAGCCCACCAGGTTCCTCTGTCCATGGAATGTTCCAGGCAAGAATAATGGAGTGGGTTGCCATTTCCTCCTCCAAGCGATCTTCCCCAGGTATCGAACCTGCATCTCCTGCATTGGCAGACAGATTCTTTATGGCTGAACCACCTGGGAATCCAATCTGGGTGTTTAATGACTGTCCTGACAGGAGCCGAGATCACTTTCTTCTTTTACTTCTGGCACCTGGCCAGATGGATCACACGCCCCACCTCATCACTATGAGTCAAATAAAAGACCCCTCTGCCTTTCTGGGCTGGCTGGCCAGACCCTCATGTCTGCTGCAGCATCTCCACCTGCGCCTGGGAGGTGAGGCAGGTGGGTGGTCCTGGCTCATGTGGCTGATGGGGTGAGCGAGCTCAGATGCCCCAGAAACCCCGTATTTCTGTAAGATGAGGAATCCTCGCAGGCTCTCCGAACCGGTGCATCAGCCTGCATCATCCCAGGAGCTATGCATTGGGAAGACTCAGGTGCTGGCTCACAAGTTCATGTTTATAGGCTTTTTTTTTTCCTGCATTGAGTTCCCTATTTTACTACTTTTCCTCGACTAAGTCTCCTTCAGTTGAGAAGCCAGAAGGAAGGAGACATGAGTGGTAGGATTCAAGGACCGGAATGCCATCTGTGCCCCTAGACACTCACAAGTGCTCACGAGAAATTCTGTCTCTCATTGCAGGGAAACCACCGATCTAAGGAAACCAAGGAGGTACTCTAAGTCAGCGCTTCTCAAACACAAATGGGCACTGGGAATCTTGCTTGAATGCAGATCCCAACTCAGGAAATCTGGGGTGGGACTTGAGACCAGTATTTCTAAAAGTTCCTGAGTGACCTCAGTGTTTCTGATCCATATTATCTAGATCCTTGCCACTCAAAGACAGCCCAGGACCAGCAGGGTCAGCACTGCTAGGACTTTGTTAAAAATGCAGCGTCTCAGGCCCTGTCCCAGAGACCTTGACCACCGATGGCCGTCTTACTTTCTCCTCTGCTGGCACTTGCAGGATGATATGATATAAATGGTTGCAGCTGTGCTGGGCAGGACTCTTAGTTAACCTCGAGTCTGGTCAAATAGGAACATCACTAATTTCCCCAAGGAGCCTGGGCGGTACCGCTGGCAGCTGGTCCTCCTCTGTGAGCTGCTGGGAGCTGCAAGCAGGACCACGTGAGATGTTTACAGAAGGTAATGCGGCTGAATTAATGGTGATGCAGGAGCCGTCGCAGAGGTGATTTTTGACTCTTTTAATTGCACCATTTCTCAACCTTAATGCTGCCTTGCTGCCATTTCTGAATTACACCTCCACACACATCCAGTGACATGCGCTTCGCCGATTAATTCTCCCTCTCACACTGATAAACTACTCAACCTATAATTTATACTCATTTATCTTTGCCCTAATCTAGCCAAACTCTTTTCTTTCTACTCCACCAGCCAGAGTGCTTTCAGAAAATTAGTCTTTAGACAGTATCCCTATATTCACTATCCATGTAAGTCCTTTCCATGGAAATCAGGGCTGACAAAGTTCTAGGCTCTTTTTCAACTTCATTCTTTTTTCAAAAATTTTTCCGTGCCAGGTCTTCGTTGCCATATGTGGGATCTTCAGTTGTGGCACATGGGATCTAGTTCCCAGACTAGGGATTGGACCTGGTCCCCTTGCTTTGGGAGCACAAAGTTTTAACCGTGGGAACACCAGGGAAGTCCCTCAACTTCACTCTGAAGAAGCACTTTAACCATCCAGATGGCTCCATACTTTACATACCAAGAGCTGTGTTTTGTTCCATCACAAACAAAATGTGTTCCCATCAGAGTTTCCTCTTCCACTCGGATACCCCTCCCACCACCCCTGCCAACCTATAGTCTGTGTGGTGTTGAGCTAGCAGTGCTTTTGTCCTCTTGGCCCTCCCAGTCTCAGTTTCTCAGACACATCCCCTGTCTCCTGTTTACAGATGCTGAGACTTCAGCTGTGTAATCTGAACCAACGGCAGCTCTGTTCTGCCCCACCTTTCTCCAGCACCTGGGGAAAAGGCCATAGCTTTGACTTTGCCTCTGTGGTCCTACCCACTGCGGCTCCTACCACCTCTGATTTCAGGAACTTGGAGTCTGGTTTCTCCAGGCACTGTGCCCGGGGAGACATGTCCTGCCCCAGATAACATCTGGGATTGTGTCTGCCTTTAACCTCAGGCTTGAGGGCTCCTGGAGTCTTCCAGGCTCCTCAGCCCTCTTGACATGCACCCTCATGCATTTAGATGGTTGTCTGGAGACTTCTCAGCCTTCTCCTCCCTGTCAGGAGGCCCAGGTTTGTGCTGCCGACGAGCCCTGTCCTACTCTGGCTCAGGGCCTTCCATTAGCATCCAGACATGAGCTGCCTTCTCCAGCTGAGCCCCCTGAAGGGGCTTCACCCCCAGGACCCTCCCCACATGGAGTCAGAGGACATGAGCCATACAAAGAGTCCCATTCACGGTGATCCAGTGACCTGCTATGAGATTGAGGGTGTGGATATGGGGAGAGAGAGAGACAGAAATACGAACAGCACCCAGGTCCTCCATTTCCAAACAGTCTTGGTCCAATGACCTTGGGTGTGCTGTTTGATCATTTGGGGCTTGGTGGCCTCACCTGTGATGAGGGGATACTGATTCTTTTCCTGGTGATGGGAATCTGGAACAGATCAAACTTTGTGGTTGCGTCCTATCCTTACATCCAGGACTCAGTGACTGACGTGTTACATGGGGGGCGAGGGGGTTCTGATTTACCTGGAGGAAAGTGGAATCCTCATGAGAACCAGTAGAAAAACTTGGGTCCTCCTTCCCCAGCCCACACCTCATTCTGTTTCCTCTTCTCTCCAGTAGCCCCTGTCCTGGAGCTGCTGGTATGGCCCAAGCGCCTCCCTGAGTGATGCTCCCGGCTGGGCAGTGCCCAGCCCTGCCATGCCAGCCGGGAGGGAGCAAGTCCTCTTACCGAGCAGGCTTTCCTCAGAGCCTGTGTGAGAAAAAGCTGCCCAGCAGACACACAGGGCAGAGACTGACCTTGGGTGGGGGGCTCTCTGTATCCCCTGACCCCCTTCTTCAGGCCTTCTGCCCCCTCTTATGCCTGTGGGTACCTATGGACCCAGCGGCTGTCCTCATAATGAACAGTGACAGCTCATCACATTACGGGCTTGCTTCTCTGGCAGGGAGGTTAAGGGCTGGTGAGGCTCATTAGCATCTGCCTGGAGCAGACTGGGCAGCCTTGCTCTTCACGTTCTTGAGCTGGTCTCTCCTTTCCAGGCCACACACTAGCCCTTCTCCACCGTGTGTCTCCCTCACGGGTGTGTCGTGAGCAGTTGTGGAGAGGGCCACGGCCATTTGTCGTTTGATAGTGTTGATGGGAGGAAAGCAGGTACATGATTCGCTTTTGAAAATGCGTAATGAATTGAAACAATCGTTTCCACTTGCTAGAATCCCAGGATGCTTTCTTGAGTAGGGGTGGAAGGGAAGGGGAAGGGAACATGGGGAGCCAGCCTACTCCAGGGGTGCATGGGTAATGTCATCTTGGTGTCTGAGGCCGGTGAAACAAGATTGAGACCAGAACTGCCATCTGTCCTTCCATCTGACGGTTGGCTGGGATGATGATGGATTCGTAAGGAACCCAGGGTTATCTTGTTAAAATGCAGACTTTGATTCAGTGGGTCTGGGGTATCTTCCACACCAGTGTCTGGCTATACAACAATATTCAGATACTGGTATGAAAAATGGGAAATTCAGTGAATCCTCTAGAAGAAAAGTATCAAGTGCCACCTTTAGGTAGAAGTCTGGAGGATGGATGTTTTCTTTCATGATCTCTTTTCTCAAGGCCAAGAAGAGGTTTTTTGCTTTTTAGTTGCTAAGTTGTGTTCAACTCTTTGTGATCCCATGGACTGTAGCCCACCAGACTCCTCTGTCCGTGGGATTTCCCAGGCAAGAATACTGGAGTGGGTTGCCATTTCCTTCTTCAGGGAATCTTCCCAACCCAAGGATCAAACACACGTCTCCTGCATTGGCAGGGGGTTTCTTTTCCACTGAGGCACCGTGGAAGACCAAGAAGCTTTTACTAGATCTCTTTCCATAGACTCCTGGATGTTAATACTCAAGAAGAAAGGCCATGCTGTACCCCAGTGACAATGGAGGGGTTGGGTATGCCTACAGAGACCTACTCATGTTATTGTGAAAAGATTCACCTACCTGAAAGACCTACTTATATCGTGCTTCTCCAGAGTTTAACTGAAGTCAGAGAAGGATCAAAATTTAAAGCTGGAGGGGAGTGTACAAAATCTCTAGCTCAATCTCCTTTTTTAGAGAGGATGAAACTTAAGGCCAAAATGCTTAAATAACTGGCTTAGCCCCTAACACGGGGTCTGACCCGTCAATAATGGTTGACCCGATTGATGAAACGTCCACTGTCGTATCTTATCAAGTCCATCAGAACAGGAGCCTTCTGCTGCTATTTTCTGACTTTCTACACTGGGAGTTTCAGCCTCTTATCGGCAGGACCAGGACCTAACATGGCCACAGTGAGACAGATGACACTAGATTTTTTTTCCAGAAAAGCCCAAACCCTAGAGTTTTAGGTGAAATCAGATTTTTGAGTATTGACAACTAATTCAAACTTAAAGCAGAGAACCGTGAAACCCAACAAGACAAGTTGCTAAGGCAGATACGCTTGCTCGTTTCCAGCTTCTAATCTTCATGAGTGTCAGGGACTGACAGCTGATACCAGTTCATGTCTATTTGGGTGTCACTATGCAGAGTCAAGGCTCAGGAAACACTCTCCCTGTTAGCTTAGTCAGAAGGAATTTCTTCCTTGAGCAAAGCAGGAAAGTTTGCTGACAACCAAGATGTGGGTGATGGATCAGACTACAGAAGACTCTTCAGAATAAGAAAAGGTGCTTGAGAGATTTAACTCATCTGGGAATATGCTGGGAAATTGCCTTCAGAGTGGGTATCTTTGTTACTACAAGGCGGGTGATAGGATTTTCCTGAGCTCAACTGTTCTCTTAATGAGAAATCCACAAATAGGTCCTCATATCTACTTACATGGGCTTTCCAGGTGGTGCAGTGGTAAAGAATCTGCCTGCCAATGCAGGAGACGTGGGTTTGATCCCTGGGTTGGAAAGATCCTCTGGAGGAGGAAATGGCAGCCCACCCCAATATACTTGCGGAAAATCTCATGGACAGAGGAGCCTGGCAGGCTACAGTCCATGGGGTTACCAAGAGTCAACATGACTTTTTGTAAACAACAACAATAACAACAATCTACATACACAAAACATTAGGAAACCAAGCATGTCGTGACCATAGGACAGTTGGATCGGGTACAAACTGTCATTCACTGTATGTCCAATAGAGATATTTTGTAAATGTTTTATCAACATACATACAGGAAATGTGCATACAGTCTGTATATAGGAAAGTGCACATAAAAACAGCAGACAAAAATGTTCACAAACTGAACATACTTGTATAACAGCACATAAATCAAGAAAGAACATGACCAGGAGCCCCTCAAGCCCCCTTTTCCAGCTACTGACACCTGCTCCACCCCAATCCCACCAGAGCAACTTCTGTCCTGACTGCCAACAGCATAGATTACCTTCCTTCGTACATGTATTGTGTCTGGCTTCCTTTGCTCAACACTGTTGGTATGATGAATTAATCCATATTGTGAGTAGTTGTGCTAGTGTATCACTGCTATGTAGTATTCCATTGTGTGTGTATAACCCTACTTATCCATTCTACTATTGATGCCCATTTAGGTATTTTCCATTTGGGGATTATTACACATGGTGCTGCTATGAGATTTTGGGTAGATTTCTTTTGATGAACGTATGTACACATTTCTTTGGGAATAGAGTGGATGGGTCATGGGCTAGGCCTCAGTTAAGCTCTTGTAGTTGCTGCCAGTTGGCCAAAGCAATTATATGAGTTTATATTCCCACCAAGAGCATATGAGTGTTCTGAGTGCTCCACATCCTTCCCAATACTCGGATGTCAAAAGACAGAAATTCAGTTTTGTTTTTCATCTGGTGGGGGTGTAATGTATCACATCACACCTTTTTAATTTGCATTTTCCTGATGACTGATGAAGTTGAGCACTTTTTTGTACATTTAATGGCCGTTAGAATATCCTTTTCTATGAAGAGTCTATTCAAATACTTTTGCTTATAAAAAAGGTTATCTTTTCACTCTCTTAATGGTGTCTTTTGATAAATAGAAGTTGTTAACTTTAACATTCACCAATTTATCTTTCTTGTTCTTTATTGTGAGCTCTTTCATGTCCCGTTTAAGAAGTCTTTGTCTATTCAAGGTCACAAAGATGTTTTCCTTGAAAAGCTTTATTAATTTTTAGCTTTCACGTTTCAAATAGAGAGTGATGTAAGCTTCTTTCCATCTCTTGGAGATAATTTTTCTCAGGACCAGTGAATCTATAGTGTGGCTGAGGGGCAATGCCCTGTAATGAGAGGAGCAAGGATCTGCAGTCTTCCAACTACCAGCTATTTGACTTTAGACAGTTGCTAAACCTCTCTGTGCCTCATTTTTTTCAGGGGTAATAATCTTGTCTTTCTGACATCTTTCTTGTGAGGACTAATTATGACAATCTACACTCAAGGCTGAGAAGAGCACCTGACAGAAAATAGTCATGCACTTAGGGTTGCTGTTGTTGTTCAGTCTCTCAGTCGTGTCTGACTCTTTGGGGTCCCATGGAATGTAGCCCATCAGGCTCCTCTGTCCATGGGATTCGCCATCCAGGAATACGGGAGTGTGTTGCCATTTCCTTCACCAGGGGATCTTCCCAACCCAGGGATCAAACTGAATCTCTCGTGTTTCCTGTGTAGGCAGGCAGATTCTTTACCACTGAGCCACCTGGGAAGGCCATTACTTAGGGTTAGTTACTATTATTATTATTGGGTTTAATTTAACAAGTTAAGTGGGGTTGGGGGGAGGGGATGTAGGGGATGGGGAGGAGGAGGGGAATCAGTGTTGCAAATTTTGGAGAGGGTGGAGGACAAGGAATAGAAAGGCATGCATCCCTATGCATCTCTTCACAGATCCTAGACTGTCAGTGTAAGAGCCAGAATGTTCCAAGAAGTCTGCTGTGGGAATGAGGGGTATCAACGCCCAGATAGCCAGGAAGCATCCTACTCACATTTATCCCCTCCCCTGGGATTGGCCCAGGGAGCAGGCCACAATCCCACTAATTATTTTAAGCAGGAAATAGACGATGATCTATTAAACCAGTGACTATAAAGAGCAGCTGTGGCTTGGGGCAGATTCAGCCCTGCTGATGATCCAGAAACTCAGGTTCCAGGACCCAGCTTCCAGGAGGTGGATGCTCATTGGGGGCTGGGACATTTTGTCCAGGGATGGTCCTGGGGGTGGGGGTGAGCGGGTGCAGGCTCTCCACCCTGAGCCCAGGAAGCAGAAACTCGAGGACCAGGTCATTTAGTGAGTCAAAGAATTCCCCAAGAGGATTTCTAGAGTTACGTATGTCTCTTTTCTGCAAATAACCTCTGGCACATTTAGAATATTACCATACCCTTTAGTCCAGAACAGAGGTGGGCAAACTTCACCTATAAAAATCCAAATTGGGGCTTGCCTGGCAGTCCAGTGGTTAAGATTCTGTACTCTCAATGCAAGGGACACGGGTTTGATCCCTGGTCAGGGAGCTAGGATCCCTCACGTGGCACAGCATGGCCAAATAAAATAAAATCATTAATAATAATAATAATAATAATAATAATAATAATAATAAATAATGGACTTCCCTGATGGTCCAGAGTGTCTAAGACTCCACACTCCCAATGCAGACAGCCCAGGATCGATCCCTGGTCAGAGAACTAGATCCCACATGCTGCAACTAAGACCTGGCACAGCCAAATACAAAAATAAATTTAAAAAAATCCAGATAGCAAATATTTTGTGAGTCCTGTGGTCTCTTCTCTATTCTGCTGCTCCTTCTGAAAGTAGCCATAAGCAAACGAGCATGCTGTGTTCCAATATAACTTCATTTATGGACACTGAAATTTGAATTTCATATAGTATTCAGGTCACAGAAGTTTTTTTTCATTTTTCTCCAACCATTTAAAAATGTGAAAATCATTTTTCACTGAGGGTCATACACACACAGGCAGCAGGCCAGATGGGCCCTGAGGGAGGGAGTCTAAATCAGTCCAGGTCAGCAGTTTTCAAAGCACAGTGTCTGGACAAACATGGGAGCTTGTCAGAAGTGAGATTTCTTGGGTTCAACCTGGACCTACTGCATCAGAAACTGGGGGTGCAGGTGGTTCTGATTAATGATCAAGTTTGAGAATCTTTGGTCTAGAATTCAGGTCCTTCCATGAACTTAGAAACTCTAACCCAATTTTCCTGCCTTTTAGCTCTCTATATCTTTTTAAAATTGAACAGTGGGCTTCCCTGGTGGCTCAGATGGTAAAGAATCCACCTGCAATGTGGGAGACCTGGGTTCAATCCTTGGGTTAGGAAGATCCCCTGGAGAAGAAAATGGCAACCCACTCCAGTATTCTTGCCTGAAGAATCCACATGGATAGAGGAGCCTGGCAGGCTACAGTCCATGGTGTTGCAAAGAGTTGGACATGACTGAGCGACTAAGCACCTAGTCACTTAGGGCTTCACAGGTGGCACTAGTGTTAAAGAACCTGCCTGCCAATGCAGGTAGACTTAAAAGACTCAGGTTCCATCCCTGGGTTGGGAAGATCCCCCAGAGGAGGGTATGGGAACCCACTCCAGTATTCTTGCCTGGTGAATCACATGGACAGAGGAGATTGGCAGGCTGCAGTCCATAGGGTCACACAGAGTCGGACACAACAGAGGCAGCTTAGCACACACAGGCACATAGTTGATTTACCATGTTGTGTTACTTTCAGGTGTACAGCAAAGTATATACATTCTTTCTCAGATTCTTTTCCATAATAGTTTATTCAAAGGTATTGAATATAGTTCCCTGTGGTACACAGTAGGACCTTGTTGGCTATTTCATTTTATATATAGTAGTTTGTATCGGCTAATCCCATACTCTTAATTTATCCCTCCCCCTTCCCCTTTTCGGAGAAGGCAATGGCACCCCACTCCAGTATTCTTGCCTGGAGAATCCCAGGGATGGAGGAGCCTGGTGGGCTGCTGTCTATGTGGTCGCACACAGTCGGACACGACTGACGCAACTTAGCAGCAGCAGCAGCTTCCCCTTTTGGTAACCATCAGCTTGTTTTTGTCTCACTATATCTTTTTGCATTAGACAAGTTTAACCCACCACCCCAACCCCCTTCTGAGAAGTCCTTTCCCATAACTGCTTGTTCAAGCAAATGGCTCCAGTGAATTACTGTCAGGTGTCCACACACTGTTCCAAGAGTGTCCAATTTGACGAGTACTGGACACATGATCAAAATCTTATTGGCGACAGGTATTTGTCATATGTCCAAGGCTAATGAGGTTCACCTTTGTGAGGATTTCAATTGGATATGTAGGTAGGAAATCATTTATTGCTGCGGGGAGCCAAAGTGGAAAAAAAAGAAGTACTGAGAGAGAGGATAGTACCCAGCTTTCAAGAGGCAGAGATGTGGGGAGGCAGAAGCCATGGGTATGCTGAAATTGTGAGGCTGACGGGCAACCAGCTGAAGGCCAGGGTTCCAGGGAGGGGTCCAGAGGCAGAGGAGAGCTGAGTGTATTAACAGTCTGCAGAGGGTAGAGATCAGAAGAAGCTCCACTGAAAGAGCTGCAGGGAGACTTGATCACAAGCTGCTTTATGCCCTGAAACACGTCTGCCCCCTCAGCCTGGGGAGCCCCAGGTCCCTGCAAGATTCCTTGTCCCATGAGAGTCCTGCCAGTAGCCAGGATGGGGCGTCCGTTCCCTGGCACTAGAAGAGTGGAGCACAGCTTCAATGGACAAAGCACTCCAGCCTCATTCACATGTTGTCTTCCCTTAACCCTACTGTCTCTCTGCTCAGGCAGATCTCCCCCACCTCTCCTCCGTGCATCTAAATCTTATTTTTCAAGACCTTACTTATAGGGATCTTTCTCATTAAGTGTTCCTTGATTCTCCTGCTCTTCCTCCCTGCTCGGTTAATCCATCTTTCCCCCCTAAAGCCAGCATTCTGCTACTGGCAGCCCACTGCATTTTGTTCTGTCATTTTTTTTTTAAATTTTTTATTTCATATTGGAGGATAGCTGATTAACAATGTTGTAATAGTTTCAGGTAGACAGCAAAGGGACTCAGCCATACATATACATTTGTTCTGCCATTTTTAAAGTTACCCATTGCAGGTCAGTTCAAACAACTTAAAGACGTGTGTCCTTGCAATTTCCAGCACAGGACTTGAACATGGTCAATGTTTAGTTAACGTTGGGGGAGATCAGAGAGGTCTGATCACCTATCCCTCTCTGACATAGCCTCTGCATCCTCAGTGAACACAGCCATCTCAGTGTCCATGGGACCCTGGTCCAAGGGAGTGACAAGAGTTGACAACACTGATGTTAACAGCACTCTCGGAGAGGAAGGACCTGACGTCCCTGGTAGGTCCCTTTCCAAGCACCGATCTCCTTCACACTTGTAAATCCCTTCTCCACACTTCAGCCAAGGGGACCTGAGAGAATTTCAAGGGCTTTCAATGACCAATTGCAATTAACTGTGTGGGAAATAGCTCCAGTCAATTAGTGTTGGCAAGTTTCCAGAGCTGTCACCAACCTGTTCGGGAGCAATCAGACTTAATTATCTTGTTGTCTTTTCCTTTTTTTTAATGTTAATCTCATTTGCTATGGTTTCCATAAACAAGTAGGTAAACAGAGATTTTAATTTGAATGTCGAAAAGTTGGACAAAGCAACTGTATTTAGCAAACACCTCGAAGGTTTTAAAAACCTCAGTTGAGTTCTATAGTGAGTAGTTAGCATAGATCCTACATCTCCTCCTTTTTTAAAAAAAATACTATTTATGTATTTATTTGACTGCATCAGGTCTTACTTGCAGCATGAAGGATCTTTAATTGTGGTGTTCAAACTCTGAGTTGCAGCATGTGAGATCTAGTCCCCTGACCTGGGATTGAACCCAGCTCCCCTGCGTCGGGAGTGCAGAGTCTAAACCACTGGACCACCAGAGATGTTCCCCTGTATCTCCTTCTAAAGACACTAGAATCACACCTCCATGGAGCAGACACATGGATCACCACAGAGGGAAACTCGCCCTTTGGTTTGTTTTTTGATCACCATGGAGCACAAAAGAGGAGCTAGGGAGGGGACAGTGTGTGTTTTATTTGGGTTCAACTTCTTCAGACCCAACAATAGATTCACAGAATTAAACGAAACAGCCCTTTAATAGTAACTCATGGCTACCTAGGGAGGGACCAAGTTGCACCAGGAGAGTTTCACAGATGAGTTCCAAGGATGGTCGGCAGGTGTTGGGAATGGGTGGCTGGTGTTTCTGTCTGTCTACCTGTCTGTTCTCTCTCTGGGAAGGAGCAGACTTATTTTCTTCAGGCCTCAGCCCTCTGCCATCCAGAGAGGCTAAGCCCTAACACCCAGCTCCAGATTGAGCTGGCTGCTCAGCTGTCCTCCACTGTCTGACCACAGTTGTTGGCTTGGGATGGACATGGGCTTCCCTGGTGGCTCAGGTGATAAAGAATCTGCCTGCAATGCAGGAGACCTGAGTTCAATCCCTGGGTCGGGAAAATCCCCTGGAGGAGGAAATGGTAACCCACTCCAGTATTCTTGCTTGGACAATTCCAGGGACAGAGGAGCCTGGCGGGCTACAGCCCATGGAGTCGCAAAGAGTCGAACACGACTGAGCGACTAACACTTTTACTTTGGGATGGACAAAGGACCAAGGCTGAGCCCAGGAGGGTAATCATGCCATGTTTTCTAGGACTGTGGGGTAAGGGAAATGCAGTGCTAGAGTTTTTTAGAAGGAGTAGCCTGTCCTGTCAACAGCTATATTGCCGCTTCATAAAAAGGAGGGGAAAACAAAGGAAAACAGAGGAGAGAGAGGGAGATATTGAAAGAGACAGAGAGACATACAGAGGGGAGAGGAATTGTCTTTACAGTATTGTGGTGGTTTTGCCATACATCAACATGAATCAGCCATGGGTGCACATGTGTACCCCCATCCTGAACTCCCCTCCCACATCCCTCCCCACCTCATCCCTCTGGGTTGTCCCAGAGCACCAACTTTGAGTGCCCTGCTTCATGCACTGAACTTGCCTGGTCATCTGTTTTACATATGGTAATATACATGTTTCAATGCTGTTCTCTCATATCTCATATCGTCCCACCCTTGCCTTCTCCCACAGAGTCCCAAAGTCTGTTCTTTACATCTGTGTCTCCTTTGCTGTCTTGCATATAGGGTTGTCATTACCATCTTTCTAAATTCCATATATATGCGTTGATATACTGTATTGGGGTTTCTTAATCTTATAGAGAGAACAATTTGCATCTTTACCTTTGTTCCTCCCCTGCCCCTGAGCACCTGTAGCCTTTTTCTTCAGAATCCTCAAGAATCTGAGCAGTGACCTTGGAGCTGCTAGCCTCAGGCACTTCCAAGTCCAGAGAAGAAGAGGCTGCATCTGGGCTGCCTGGTGTCCACAGCATCCGCTCCCACTTGGCAGCAGGGCCGAGGGTGCTGTTCTGCCCATATTCTGCCCACGACTGTCTGGCTGCGTGATCTTGAGAAGGGCACACTGCTACCTTCTGTCTGTGTTTCCTCGCTGTGAGGTGACCAGGCTGGCTTTGGCATGGTTCCCAGGGTCTGACCCGTGATGCTGGCTGATCCATATATGACACCTTTGAAGTCTCCCTGTGGGTCCATGTGTGACTCTTGCCCCGCTCCAGGCTCTTCTCCCAAGGGCTTCACCCTGACTCACGAGAGATCTCAAAGTGACTCTTCCCTCTCAGCCTCAGTTCTGCAGAGCTCCTCATTTTCCTGTCCCCAAACCACCCTGGCTTCAGAACCCCACGCTCCACTGTACCTATTTAATTGTCACATTCACATTCTGGCTTCCTTGAGTCCTTGGCATCACTTAGAAAGAAGAGAGAATTTGCTAGCAGTGAGGCCCTGGTTCCCGGAGGCTCCGGAGGAGCGAGGGGAAAGCTCCAGCAAGGAGGCTGGAGTTGGCACGTGCTCCCAGCTGTGGGAAAGTGACACAGGAGGCACTGGATAGAAGGCATTGTCCCCATTACCACTGACATTCACCGGACAGTTGAAAAGTGAGCAAGGAAAGAAACCCTTGGTGTGAATTTGAAGGAAACTAGAGAAGAACTCCTCACAGGATCATCCTTCTGGGCTGATGCAGCCTGGCCTTTATGCGGGCAGAGATGAACTTTAAGGTTTCACACATGTCTGCAGGGCTAAGGAAGATGCTGTGTCCTTAGCGGGCTGGATTCTGGGGCATCTGTCTGCCCCAGTTGATACGGTGCAGCTGGCCATCCTGGCACTGTGCCCAGTTCAGAGCATCTCCTGGATCCTGCCCAGTGTACTGTGGGATCGATAAACATTTAAATGTCATGCTTCCAGGAGCCATCCGTCATAGTAAATGTTGTTCAATAAATGTCACCAGAGAGTAACAAAACCTCTCCTCCAGAAGGCCCTCAGGCCACCACTCCCTCTTGTGACCCTCCCACTAGGATCATCACAGGGTCTCTCCTGGCTTCAAGTTTAATAGCAAAAGATGAAGGAGGGCTTGTTTCTGAGCTTGGAACAAAGAGGGGGGTCTTTTTCCTGGAGTGCTGACATCCAGGAGCTGACTTCCTAGCCTCGTGTCCTTTGTCACATGTCACCGTTAGTGCGGTTTCCTGAACATTTCTGGTTCTCATTACTTCCAGAGCTGGATAGGATTGTAGCTCCTAACCCCCTCTGATTGGAAACGTAGAATTTAATAGTTCTGACTGATACACTGTGAACAGAAGTGACACGTGGCACTTTTAGACTGAAGCATTTAACTGCTGAAAGATCCTCTGCAGATCTCTTTTCCTTTTGATACCGTTTAGTGTACTGGCTCCTCCATTAGCCTGGGTTCCTAAGTGACTCCAGTGAGTTGAACCCTATTCAGTAGACACTGAGCATGAGCACAAAATACACTTTTACTGTTTGAACCTAATGAAATTTGAGGGTTTTTTTTGTTGTTGTTGTTACTGCTGCGTAACCTAACCCATGCTGACTAATACAGGCTTCAAATTGCTGAGATATTGCCGAGATAATTGCTGAGAGAAGGGAGCAGATACCAAGCTGATCCTTCTCTCCTGCACCAGGCATCTAAAAGAACTATATGAACTTTGCAGCAGGAATGTAAGCTGCCCTTTTAGTCTAAAACTGTTTTGTTTTTTTTCTTTCAGCCCTGGAGAGATTTCCGGTAGGTCTCCAGGAGAATCCTAGCACACAAGGAAAGAGACCATTTTGCTTGGCCCCACAGTTTTCATTCCCAGGCAGAGCTGGGGGAGGCTTCTGCTCTTGGGCTGGAAAGCTGGCCAGAGGAAGCTGTTGCTGCTGTCTCAGTAACCAAGTGGAGGTGTGACTGCTGTTTCATTTGCTCACCCTGGAAACATGTCCAGAAAATGTGCCCAGTGTGGGACAAGGACATACAGTGGGACTGTGTCTGTAGCACTGGCCCAGAGAGTTTGGATGAGGACACAAGGTCACCTAGTGTTCCTCCAGAGGGCAGCTTCCTTCTCCAGCCCCCACTGGTGGCTGGGAGGCTGGACTTGCAAGAGTGCGGGGGTACATAGACATCTGCACTGGGGTGTGGGAAGTGATACTGAGGAGGGAGGCATCATCCCATGTCCCACCAGAGAGCCTGCCCAGGGTGATGCTTTCAGCCACAAGGGGAAGGGAAATGCCAACAGATGGCCAAGGCTGGGACTTCTCTGGTTGACCCAGCCCTGATCCTTGGCAGGGAGTGTCCCCTGTTGGGTAAAGGATGGTTCATTCTCTCCAGCAGGGAGAGCATCAAGACTGGTGCTTCTATCTCAGCTGCACCTCTAGATCGCTTTAAAGATGCACATGATGGACAAGAGGATGGATGGTTGACATTGGCATTGCAGGATTTCAGAACCAGACTTGAAGAGCCCTTCTTCAAAGTGCCTACACCACTGCTGTAAAGCTCTCAGGCTACATTTCCAGCAGGGCTGCGGGCTGTGCCTTTTGGAGTTCAATGCCAAAACTTGAGGAAGAAGGCAGGAAGGACAGCTCTCCCCTATTATCTAGGACGAGGGCGTTTAGATCAAGGGCAGAAGTCGTCCTTCTGGCAGGAGCTGTCACTGTCATTTGCCGGTCGTTCAGGAACACTGTCTCCCTGTTCAGGCATTTTCTGAGTCTCATCCCTGAGTCCACCTGCCTGCATCTGTTCACCTGTGTGGTTCACAACTGTTACTGCCAAAGGGGTGCCTTCCTTCCATAGAAGCATGGAAAATGTATTTATATTGTAAGCTGGATTAGCTCTGAGTGTTCTGAAGGGCCAAGGCTTCTCTCGGGGGTGCAGCTCCCTCTCTTCCTTGCCCACCTCCCACTACCAGCAGCTCCATCAGAAAGTCATCACTGACTGCCTCACTTATCCAGCAACAGGAGTTTTGGGTTTGTTCATGGCCCCGGATCCCGAGCTACTTGGAATTCAAAGCAGGCTCTCCAAAGTTAACTCTCACATCCTAACAGTGTTGCTTTTTATTCTTTTCATGACAATACCTTTCATTTGCAGAACCCTTTATACTTTCACATCTATTCTTGCATTCACTTCTCACAGGCTTTTCAAAAATTGCAAAATGAATTTCCGTAGTGTACATACAGTATTTGCAATGCCTTTCCTACCACCAGGAAAACCAAAACCATTTACACAAACATTCAGTTAAAGACATCATGGTTTTTTGTAGACACAATAGGGTTGTAGTTTTATTCTTTTGTATCTCCTCTTTCTCCCCCCTGCTTCCCATAATGTGTTTTACCCTGATTATGTTATATGCATTCCCACTTCAGGGTTCCTACTCTTTTAAGAAGCATTTTAGCCCCATAGTCTTATTCTTTGTTCTTGTTTTACCCTCTTTCCTTTCAACAAGGCACTGTAAAACACTTTCTTTGAAAAAAAAAATTGCAGCTTGCTTTTTTCCACCCTAGCCTGCCCTCCCCTTGATATTTCTCCACTTGTTCCAAAACTCATGTAACATTTTCAGATGGCCAGTGTTTTCCTGTGTACTGTCTTTGGGTTCCATGGGTATTTCTTCCCTCAACTCTTTTAAAATAGAACCAGGCATTCATTCACTCATTCATTCAAACATTCCACCAGTGTTTATTGAGCACCTACTATGTGCTAGACACTGGGGATATGAGGAAGGTATATTCCCTGCCCTTAAGATTTCACGTTTTTATAGGAGAGACTAATAAAGATTTAAATGACTGAAAAATCATTGTCAGATAGTGATACATGCTCTGAAGAAAAATAAAGCAGGGTAAGGTTATAAATAGTATTAGGGGCTGGGTACTTTTTTTTTTAACGGTAAAAGAGGCCACTTTGAGGCAGTGAGGTTGAAGCAGAGACCTGAAGGAGGCAGCCAGACCCTCCTGGGGGAGGAAGGAGCACCACGTGTGGAAGTCCAAAGGTGCTTGGGATGTTCAAGGAACACAGAGGAGGCCAGTATGGCTGAGCCTGGTGAGTGATGGGGCATGGGGTAGGAGATGAGGCTGGACAGGTGAGCTGAGGGCCTCTTAGGTCACAGTCAGACTCTGCAGTTGATCTAAGTAGGTTGAGACTCGCTAGAGACAGTGAAAAGCAGGGAGGGACATGAGCCAATTCATGTCTTATCTGGATCACTCTGATTCCTGGGTGAAGAACTGAGAACAAGCAGACATGGAAGCAGAGAGTTCCATGAGGAGGCCATGGCAGAGGTCCAAGAAAGACAGTGGTCCACCGGACAGAATGGTACTGGTGGAAGGCTCTAGAGAAGGGAGTGGATTCAAGACAAACCTTGAAGGTAGAGCTGATGGTGGTTGTTCACAAACCACACTGAAGGTAGAGCCGACTGTGGCTGCTCACAGACCACACTGAGGTGATGAGGATGCTCTTGGTGTCAATAAAACCAGATGAATGGTGTTACCATGAGCCGAGGTAGGGAGGCCGGTGGAGGGAAAATGGATGGGGGATGGCAGGAAATCAAGCACTCAGGTTTGAACACATTAGGCTTCAGTAAGAAAGCAACTGGATAACTAAAGGAGGTATTGAAGCTAGAGATATGGACCAGGGGACCGTGAGGTTATAAATAATGTCTAAAATCACAGGAGTGGATGGGATCACCAGGGAGTGCGAATAAGTGATGAGGGAGAAGAAAGATGGTCCAAGGACTTAGCCTTAGGGAACTTCAAAGGTTAAAGGTTAAAAAGAAAAGAGGGAAGCAGTAGAGAAGATTTAGAAATAGCCAGAGAAATAGGAGGAACATCAGCAGAGTAACATCTCCCAGAAGCCAAGTTATAAACATACTTCAAGAAGGAGGACGTGATTAATGGGGTCAACTCTTTCATACCTTAGACACCACAAATCTTCTCATCTACATCACCAAGTTGAGGAGAGTCCTGGGAGGGTCTGCGGGAGAAATACTAGGGAGCAAACACAATTCTTCCTCTTCCTCAGGGCTTCTGTCTCGTAATATGAAGGATTTAACTAAAACTGGTGCATAAAGAGTGTTTCGATCTCACCCCTTCGCCTCCATAACTTGGCCAACTACCACTGGCGTTCAAGTCTCAATGGATAATTTTAAAGTTAGCCTGTTTTTAGAAAATAGAAAGGCAGATCACCTGTTAGATCTGTCTTATTTCCCCTTAAGGTCAGGACGCACCTGTATCCGGTGGGAACGCTAATATCCAGTGAAGCCTTTGCTCTGCAGCTCAGGTCTTCGGTGAAAGGTGGTTTTTCTTTTATTGAATCATTGTATTTGCTTCTGCTCTGTTTGTCTTATTTCTGCCATTGAATATACCGTTAAACTGCATTTTGGATCTCTCTTTTCTGCTATCTATTTGTGGCGTCGTCCCTTTTATGATTTTTGTTTTTCCTCTTCCTCTTGATTCTGAGTTCCTCAGAATTGTCCTCCACATTGCTAATGTGTTTTTTTTTGTACTGTTGATTCTTTTATTTTTTATGCATTAAAAAATCCCTTTTCACTTATTTAAAAGTAACATTCTCTGCTTATCTCATCGACTTGCCTTTTTATAACTCCCTCGTGGCAGCTGCCTTTTGATCTCACTGTGTTATCTTTTGTTTTAACATTGTTGACAATACAAGACAAATGTCTAAAATTTATGCCTGTTTCCTGCAGTAAATCTTTTTTTAAAATGTCCTTCTATTGCTTTGTAAGTATTATCCTATCCATCTGTGTTTGGGATCTTTTCATAGGTCCCATATTATTTTGTTTCTATTTTTTTCATCTTTGAACAATAAAGTGTCTATCCGAATCTAGAATTTGTTCACCAAACCAAGATGAGTAGATTCTTCTGAAATCATCTGATATTGAGGTCATAAGCTTGAGGGGGGTAACCTGAGGACTTGAGAACTACAGTTACAGGCAGTACCAGAAGGGCAGTTTCATGCATGAGCAGTGTCTTTTCTGGATAAAGCTGCTGAGCTGGGCACTTGGTTGTCAAATTATCCCGTTTCTGGCCCACCATGTCTGGATGAACCATATTGTTCTGTGGGGTGACGGGGCATTTGTTGCAGTCTCCAGCCCATGTTTGGAGTCACTCCATGCCCTAGTCTACCCAGGTGGTTGCCCTTGAAATTCTCCGTTGCACCTCCAGATCCTGGTACCCTCCCCATCAAGAAGAAACCTTTCCTTCCACTCCTCCTGGGGACATGGTGTTTGCAACCATTGCTTCCTGTCCCCGACTCTTCAGAAATGGGCCCTGTTTTCTGATAATTGGAAGAGGCCTTTAACTTTACTAAGAAGACAGCACACTTTCTCATGTTCTCCTTGCTATAAATCACACTCTGTAGTGAGGTGGCTGTCTTTATTTCCTGACAGAAATGGAGAACTGAATATGTCAACCACTGTCTGCTAGGTGTACTTTATTTTCAATGTTTCAACCAAATGTCAAAGAGACAAACAAATTTCTTTCATTTAAGAAAAATCCTGTCTAATGGTTTTGGAGGAAAGACTGAGATTAGACAGGGTGCTAGTTTTGTTCTTCTTTTCCCTAGAATCGAGGAGTATGCTCAGGAGCTACCTCTGATCAACAAAAGTTATAATTTTTTGGATCCAATCTGTTTCTTTTTTTTTTTTTGCATGTTTGTGTGTGTGTGTGTGGCTTTATTGAGGTATATTTGTTACATGAAATACTGCACATATAGCGTACAATTTGACAAATTTTGATGTATGTATACGTAATGGGCTTCTGAAGTGGCACAGCGGTAAATAATTCGCCTGCAGTGCAGGAGACCTGGGTTTATCACTGGGTCAGGAAGATCTCTTGGAGAAGGGAATGCGTACCCACTCCAGTATTCTTGCCTGGAGAATTCCATGGACAGAGGAGCCTGGCAGGCTACAGTCCATGGGGTCACAAAGAGTCAGACAAGACGCAGTGACTAACACTTTAATACACCTGTGGAGCAACTACCGCAATCAGAATAACGTACATAAATATGTACGAACCCTGTGGGTTTATATTCCATCAGGAATAAGGGTTCTACGTCCATAACAGCTAATAAAATGTTGTCAGTTCTCACCTGTTGTTGACATTGCTTTTGCCACCTGGCCTTTTAAACTCGTCAGGTGTCATTTTTCCTGCTACAATAATGGCCAGTAGTGGGGTGATCTTTGTTTCCCCTTGAACCTGATGGTGGTTTGTCAGCAGCCACTGGCATTGTGTGTGATGGGAAGAGCCATCTCATCCTCTGTGAGTCTGCCCTACTCATGGAATCACGGTCCTCTAAGCAGCCAAACCTTCTAGAGACTTCCCTGGGGATCCTCTCTCTCAGGTTCTGGCCAGGACCCCAACCATGTGAATGTTGTGAGTATTTCTACCACATCTCCTCTCCCACTGAATACTTCCCAGGTCTTCATGACTCTACCTTTCTCTGAGTCAGTTTCTTCATTCAGTGACTATGGTAACTGCAGGGTCCTTGGGTTTCTGCTAGCTTGCTGGCAAGTTTCTTGAGCTGACCTTGCTTTAACACATGTGTTTTCATTTTCCATTGAGCAATGAGATTGTAGGTATTGTATGTTCAGAAAGCAAAAGCATAAAAAAAAAGGTAAGTTTGGATGATATTGTTATTGAAAGAACGTGGTAGGGTCCAGCCACTCACTGCTCAAAAGCTAATAAACAGGCCAGGTTGGTGGAAAGGAATGTTTGTTTTATTTCAGATGCCAGTGACTGGTAGGGATTGGGGGGAGATTGCATGCAGAAACAGCACAGTCAGCTCTGACAGTCATCGTCAACTTGGTCATCAGAGGGCTGACCAGCATCATCTCGATCGTTATAGGTACAGTTAATCTTCAGTTCCAGGGTCCATTTGTTCCCATTTCTCTGAAGCCAATTCTCAGAATTGTAGCAGCTCATATCATGGGTATAGTTTGGTCATTATGTACTTAACTTGTCCCACCTGAGGTTTTAGTATCTGTAAGACAGCTCACAGGTTATGGGTCAGAGTCTTATTTATAGTTCTTGAGAAGGAACTAAAGGTCCTCGACTTTGCTTAAGGACTACATTATTATTATTTGGTCTCCTTTTACTGTTTTCCTTTGTGTTTGTATGCTCTCATTTCTCTGATTAAGTTTATTCTTTGACTAAAGTTTTCCACAGGCAGAGGCAGGCAGAGGACATGGGGGTGGGGGGCAAAGATGGTAGAGCGCTGCTTTGTTTCACTATGAAGTTTATCACATAGGTTTAATCGGAGCACAGAATTGAAAGCATTGTAACTCATAACAGGAAGTTGTCATTCAGATTTCCTGGCTTCACAAGGGACTATTCATTTCAATTTTCCAGATGGAATACTGGAAATTAAGTAAGAATCATAGGGTCTCTAAATTACCTCCAAATCATTTGTTTGATGAATTTGCTGCTGTTCAGTCACTCAGTCATGTCCACCTCTCTGCGACCCCATGGACTGCAGCACGCCAGGGTTCCCTGTCCTTCACCATCTCCTGGAGCTTGCTCAAACTCATGTTCATTGAGTCAGTGATGCCATCCAACCATCTTGTCCTCTGTCATCCCCTTCTCTTCCTGCCTTCAATCTTTCCCAGCATCATAATCTTTTATAGGACAGAGTCATTTCTCCAAGGGACCATAAAAATGGCTTTACAAATACTGCTTGAGACAAGCAGGTTATCTGCTGGGGCTTGGAAATCATCTTGCAGTGGGTAGCCTCTTGTAGGTGTGTTAATCATAACATGATTTTCTCTGTGATCTGTTCCTGAAACATAGTCACTACTTAGTCTGGCAAAGGCTGAAAGAGGTAACAGAACTAAACAACTTTCAAGGAGAACTTGGTGTATTTAAAGATGAAGAGACGTGGTAGGGGGCAGAGAAAGAGAGATGGGGAGAGCTAGGTTGCCTTCAGAGTCACCAGTGGAAGTGGAAAAGGACTGGGAATAGAGATTCAGAAGATGTGGAGCTGAGACTCAGAAAAGGCAAGCGTGGCACTGGCCCTGGGCATAAAATGTTAGGGGAGCCAAAAAAATTCAGTAGTCAATACAAATTCTTTCTTTCTTTTTTTTGACTGAATCACGTGGCATGTGAGATCTCAGTTCCCTGACCAGGGATGAAACCCATACCCCCTGCACTGGAAGCACAGGGTCCCAACCACTGGACCACCAGGGAAGTCCCCAGGCATCTCTTTATATCTTGCCATTCCTGGGCCTTCCTTGAGGTTCAGGAACTAATCAGATCAGATTTTACTCAGTTTTCCAAAAAAAAAAAGATTTTGCAAGATCTCCTGGTGGGGGAGCAGTCCTTAAAAGAGTCAGGTCCATACAAAGAGCTAGTACTCTTCTCACATTGGGATCAGATTTACACATGGCCAAATTGTTTTTATTTGATTTTTACATACTTTATGGAAGCAGCATATGTTGTAAAACTTTAAGATCTCATTTGATTGTCCTACACCTAGATGGCAAATGCTAATGATCAGCCAACTTGGAAGATGTTGCAAAGAATCAGAAAGGCCCATGGATGTAATTTAGAGACCCTCCTTTCATAATGTGCCAATCAAGGACCAGAGAAGGGAATTTGTTTACCTGGGGTTACACAGCTATTAATGGTACCCAGGACGAGACCTGAGATATTCAGACAGCCAGATTAGAGCATTTACCTTGACATTAGAAGTTCTCATAGTAGGATAAGGGAGGTACATCTCCACTGAGAAATCCTAAGTAAATGTCAAGTTGTTTTTTAGAATTTAGCAACACTGGTGTATGCAAATTGCATGCTTCTATTCAGAAGATACGGCATGTCTGGATTAATCTTCTCTATTGTTACTTTAAGTAGAAATGACTAGTCATGTATTTCACTAACTGAAGCACATTGAATGGAAAATAAAATCACTGCCCCAGAGCCCTTTCTGACACTAATGTATGCATGTTTATCTTTGCCTTCACATTCTACTAGACAGTTGTGTCTGAGAGAATGCTTCTAAAAGTGTTTCCAAAGGAGGAGAAAGCCATGCTTACAGCTCTAGCTAGATTTGACTTGTGGTTATTTAGTCATAGATGAGACTGAAAGGGCCCATGGTGATAGTTCATAAACTAGATTCTAGAGTGGATGGTTTACCTAGTGCCAGGACTGGGCTCTCTGGGCACCAAGTAAGTGCTCAAGAAAATGAAATAACTTCCTGACTTGGAAGCTCCTACCACTTCCAAAGTTTCATTTATTTGGATTGATATATTTAGTGAATTTTTATCAGAAAGACCCTATAGCCTAATAAGTAAGAACAGAAGCACTGGAGTCAGATGGAATTCTAAGACTGCCTTTCCCCTTTCACTTGCTTTGTGGCCTCACACAAGTTACTGATGCTCCCTGAGTCTCACTTTCCTCATCTGTAAAATGGGGACTATTGGTCAGTTAGGACTCAAGAGAGGCAGAACCATGCAAGGAGTTGTATCCATCCACTTTTATATCAAGGATTTGGTGTTATTCAGTCATGGTACCTGGGTAAACCATTTCTGCAAAGCCCTTGCCTTCCTTTCCGATGCTATTACTTGAGATCTGAAGAGTAGGCAGACAGATGCACGTAGAGAAGAACAGAGATGAGTTGGAAGACTTGGACATGAACAGGAATCCACCAGAACCAGCTTGAACCCATATCTGTTTAAGCTGCCTCCAACTTCAATGAAGTGGGTGTCCAGCAGGAGAAGTTGTCCCCCTTCATCACATAGCTAAACACACGCCTGACCCCAGGAAATGGCAAAGCCGGCAGAAGGTCCAGGGGAAGGCACAGCAGCCACAAGACCCTCAGGCTCCCCCAGGCCAAGTGCTGGGTGGGAGCATAAAAACAAAATGGCAGACCCTCCTTCACTTCTGCCCGCAAACCCCATGACCCATCCCAACAGGAAACACTCTGAAGGGAATTCTGGGAAGTGTAGTCCTGCCTGGCCAGGAGGGAGCTCATAGAGCCACAGAGTAGGGGTAAGCACAGGACCATTCTGCAGGCTTGTTCTGAGGACACTTGAGTGTGATTATGACGATGACAACATGTGGTTGCCACTGTGAAAGCCAGGCTATTTTAGGTATCACGGAAGCCAGAAATATACCCCTCAGTCCCCGCTCTCAAGTTCCTTACATTCTAACACAAGAGAACATGTGCAGATGAAATATTATAATTCTAACAATTCTCCACAATTACGATGTCTCAGGAGCTAGTCTGTTTTGAATGGGCCTGTTTAGGAAGCTTGCCCTTCAAATGTGGAAACCTTTTCGTACTTCAGTCATTTTCATTGAACATCTTTGACAACTGCATTTCACACTTTCTGACATCTTATGTAGAGTGAAGGGAACCATTTAAGCCTTCCTTTATGACTCGGAGTCGTCACTGGGAGCATCAGTTATTGTATTGTTCTATAAGGGCACCGGTTGTAGTTGGGCCAATTTAAGCTGACGCTAAGCGGCCCCATGATTGATACTGTTCTTTCTTGCCTTCAGCTGGCTTTTTTTTTTTTTTTTTTTCACTGTTTTCACTCTTCTTGCCTGTGGAGATATCTCTCTCTTCTTTTAATTTGCTGCTTCCATTTTGCTATGGATTGAGAAACCAGATAACTAAGTTTGTTAAAACTCTGTGCCAAACAATAAAACGAGCCCCTATGAGAACCTGAGAAAAGCTCATTTTGTTACATTGGTTTTCCCTATTTTTAGGAACAATGCCATTTCAGTGCCCCCATAAGTAGTGTTTCGTTCATCCTGTAGGTTACTAAGTAAAGAAAAATCGTTCACTGCCATACAGAATGGAGGCCTCCCAGCAAGTGAGGCCACATAGTGCCCTGGCTCTCTTGTGTGAAGGAAGGATTTGCCAAAGCCTTGGGGGAGGGGGTAGGTAGAAGGACCGAGCAGTCACAGAGCACAAGGTAGTCCAGATGCGTGTGTTCAAAGGCCCCTTTCTGTGGCTCTTGGGACCACTGTCACACTCAATACAGGAATTTAGTTTCAGCAAGGTGTCTCCTGTGCTGTGCTTAGTTGCTCAGTTGTGTCCTACTCTTTGCAACCCCATGGACTGTAGCCTGCCAGGCTCCTCTGTCCATGGGATTTTCCAGGCAAGAATACTGGAGTGGGTTGCCATGTCCTCCTCCAGGGAATCTTCCCAATCCAGGGATTGAACCCAGGTCTCCCACATTGCAGATGGATTCTTTACAGTCTGAGCCACCAGGGAAGCCCAAGAATACTGGAGTGGGTAGCCTGTGCCTTCTCCAAGGGATCTTCCCAACCCAGGAGTCTGGAGTCTCCTGGATTGCAGGTGGATTCTTTACCAGCTGAGCCACCAGGGAAGCCCAAGTCATCCCCTAGCCCATGACATGTATGTTAGTAATTTGAGAGTAATTCTGTTTCATTCTTAATTTCTAAATTTTATCATTGTAAAAGACTTATACACACAGAAATACTGTATGTAGGTTTGTGTACTGTGTAGTTGTAGTAAGCATGCGTAGGGTGGGCAGGGAGGCATTTTCTTTTGATAAACAGAAATAAGTTCCCACTAAGCTTCAGCCCTATTTGTCAAATTAGTCTCATTTCAGTTTTCTGTCCATGTGAGGTTGAGATTTTTCAATTCTGCCTGCCTGGGGGCTATTTTACCCTTCAATCTTTCCATTTTTCATTTCCAAAGTGTTGACTTTCACTCTGTGATGTGCTGTAGCCAAGAAGTGGACTCTCAGAGCTAAGCAGCACGTGTTTGACTCTCAGCTCTGCCCGATTGCTAGTTGTATGGCCTCAAGCAAGTTAACCCCTCTGTGCTTCAGTTTCCTCATCCACTAAACAGAGGTAATACAGTGTATAGCCACTAGGTTTATGTTGTACAACAGTAAGGACTAGATGAAGCAATGCACCAGAAGTGTTTAGAGCAGTGCCTGGCAGAAAATAAAGTGCTTCTTAAATATTGGCCATCGATATCCTAGATCTTCTGTCACTTCAGAACCCCAAAGCATAATATGATGCCAAAATAAAAGGAAAAGAAGAAAAGCCCAGCCGTGAACGTTAATCCTTGTGTTAGAAAAAGTATTTCTATAAATCAAGTTTATTTAATTATAAGTGTTTTTAATAATTTCAAAGTAGAATGGCCATCCTCATCAATGGTTGGCAGGATGCCTGAGTTTGGTGATGAAAAAAACGTGTGTGTGTGTGTGTGTGTGTGTGTGTGTGTATGGTGTTTTTATGATTAAAAAATTGTTCAGTCATTGGTTTTCAATCCTCTTCAAAGTAAAATCACCTCACGTGACAAATAACAGCATCTACCAATTAGAACCACACCTGCATGGCAGAAAGGAGAGTATTCCTAGACCCAAACACTACATCCCAGTCATGGAGGAACACTACATCTTGTCTTTTCACTTTCAACATGAGTCCTGGAACAGGGAAAGAAACTCATTTGGTGTTTAGAATAAACGAATGGGCAAACGAATAGAGCACAGAACAAATAGATGCTGCCTACACAAAGTGAGAAGTGTCAAAAAGAAATATATAACAGAAAATAACAAAAAAGAGAAGATGGACAGAAACACATGTTATTCTCAAGCTGCCTGTGTCAGCTAGTCCAAACAATGTGGGTCTTACCCTGACTGGCCCTCCATGGTACTGTAGAACCTGGGTTGATAAGAATGGTGGTCTCACTGCATATAAGTGTGAGATGTATGTGTGTGTGTGTGAGGTGTATGTGTGTGTGTGTATGAATGTGTGCACCTTCAAATTAATGGTATCTGTCTGTTTGGACCTCTTCTACTTGAGTCTAAAATCACACAAAAAAACCTTAAAGGCCCTTCCTTATCTGCCACTCATACCAGACAGCATCTGCTAATGACCCCCTTGAAACTCAGTTCAATCTTTCTCTAACTAGGACTATTTCATGGGTCCTTTAACTGTGAAGGGGTTGGCAGCAGGTTCTGATTCTTTTCATCTATACAACCACCTACTTTCTATCCTCATTACAGTCAGAATAGAAAAGAGGAAGATGCCAGCAACCTACCCTTTGGAAGTCTTCACAAACTGGCTTAATTTGCCTTCCCCATCTCCCCATTCATGTCAAATTTGGCTCATCTGAAGCTGCTAAAGATTTCTTGCACAAGCCATGCCTGCACGGTTCTCTCCTTGGGGACCCTCAGGAGTTTCTCTAACCCCGGATCTGCCCCATGTAAACCATAGAAAACCTCAGAGACTAGGGAAAGAGAGTTCCCAACGGACATGGGTTCTGGGTAGTTCTTATCTTCCAGTTCAGCCATTTTGGAGATCTTCTTGAATGGACAAGCACGAACGCCCTGTAGTTGTTCATCTGCCCATGGCAGCAGTGCTCATTACTGGCCAACTCTGACCTCCTGGCCTTCAGGCCCACCTGGGCAATTTCTCAGTCTCGGGCAAAGTCAGCTTAAGGGAACTGGCTGTGAACCGATCCTGATGCTGACATAGGCAGCCTCCTAGGATCAGGAAGTTAGTGTGAGAAGACCTGAGCTTGAATCCCAGCTCCATCCACTCTCTCTAGCTTTGTGGTACATTAATCATGTTTTTGTTTTTTGTATATTATGATGTTTTTACATTTTAAATAACCTTTCTTTCTGAGGAGAAGATTGGCCTCTCCCTGGGCAAGCCAGTTCTCAGGCATAAGAAAGCACTCATCTAGGAGACGGCTTTGGTACACAATTTCACCCATCCAGAGCCATACCTCATCTGGCTGCCTGTGTACCCCAGAAAGCAATGTTCCTCTTCTTCCTCTCATTCCCCAAGTCTTCCCACCCTGCGGGTCTCACACCATTTGAACTCCATCCTTTCCCTTTCTATGGAAAAGTTAAAAAAAAAAAAAAGATCAGTCACGGATGCCTAGGGCTTCCCAGGAGGCACCAGTGGTAAAGATTTTGCCTGCCATGGAGTCCAGTCCATGGGGTCGCAAAGAGTTGGAAACGACTGAGCACACACGGATGCCTTAAGTAAATAAAGATTATAAGCCAGTAGGGGGAAATAAACAAAAGCAGGGATGGTGTAGAGGGGAAATGGGAGCCATAACACATCAAAGAGAGTAAGAAAGAAGGAGAGAAAGGAAGAGATTCCTGCAGGGAAACCAGCATGAATTGTTCCAGTAGTGAAATGAAAGTTGATTAACACAGGTTGTGTAACATCACACTCTAATCTCTGATATTATCCATCCAGGTGATGTATTAGTCAGCTCAGGCTCAAAGTTTTAACAATAGTGAGCCTTCCACTACATGAACACACAATGTCTGTGTCTTCTTTAATTCCTTGTGTTGGTGTGATGTAGTTTTTATGGTACACATCTTTTGCCTCCTTGGTTAAGTCTATCAAACCAGTCAATCCTCAAGGAAATCAGTCCTGAATATCCACTGGAAGGACTGATGCTGAAGCTGAAACTCCAATACTTTGGCCACCTGATGCGAAGAGCTGACTCATTAGAAAAGACCCTGATGCTGGGAAAGATTGAAGACAGGAGGAGAAGGGGATGACAGGATGAGATGGTTGGATGGCATCACCAACTCAATGGACATGAGTTTAAGCAAGTTTTGGGAGTTGGTGATGTACAGGGAAGCCTGGTGTGCTTCAATCCATGAGGTCACAAAGAGTTGGACACGACTGAGCCACTGAACTGAAATGAACTGAAGCCTTTTATCCTTTTTGATGCTATTGAAAATGAGATTATTTTTTTAATTTGCTTCTTGGATAACTTATTGTCAGTGTATAGAAATGCAACTGATTTTTGTATGTTGAGTTCGTATCCTGCCAACTTCATTGAATTCATTGATTGATATTTGTTGATTGGTTCTAACAGTTTGCATGTGTCTGAGCCACTGTGTTAAAGGAAGAAAAACAGTGCAGGTTGAGGTGGAGGGGAAGGCTTTGCCACTCTGCCGAGCCTTCCTCCTCTTCTCATGGGGAAGCCAGACTTTAGCACCTGCTTCATGCTTGCCCTTCTGACAACCCTCTTAGCGGCTTTTCTCGTCTTCCTCCCTCAGGTCTCTCCTCCCACACAGGTAATAGAGTCCCTAATCTGGTTGAACAATCCCTGGAGATACTTTTTGGTCCACAAATATTGGTGGGAATGGTCACTGTGTTAAAGTTCTTCATGCCTTTGTGGTCATTCTCTCCCTGCTCCCTCTCTCTGTTGGATAAACAAGCCACTGTAAGAGCTCCCATCTTGGGGTGGACCTGTCTATGTATTTCCCATTCTACTTCTCTGTGCTCAAACTTCATGAAGCATACTGATAAAAATAAACCATTATTTTCCCCCAGTAAATTAAAATACTGAATTTATTACTGAAAGTGAATGTCGCTCAGTTGTGTCTGACTCTTTGAGACCCCAGGGTCTATACAGTCCATGAAATTCTCTAGGCCAGAATATTGGAGTGGGTAGCGTTTCCCTTCTTCAGGGGATCTTCCCAACCCAGGGATCAAACCCATGTCTCCTGCATTGCAGGCGGATTCCTTACCAGCTGAGCCACAAGGGAAGCCCAAGAATACTGGAGTGGGTGGCCTATCCCTTCTCCAGGGGATCATCCCGACCCAGGAATCGAACCGGGGTCTTTTGCATTACAGGCAGATTCTTTACCAACTGAGCTATCTGGAAGCCCCCTGCATGTATTACTACATATGTTAATATATATTATATATAAAATTTTATTATGTACATAATATATATACTATACACACACACACTTCATTCTCAGTTCTCTTTCACTTCTTTGCTTGTATGTTTCTATAAAAACCAATGTTGATTTGATTACAGTGACTGTTAAAACAACTCTCCTCACTAAGCTTCTTTTGTTTGTTTATTGTCTGTTCTTGGGAATTTATTCTGCCACATGAAAATTTAAAGTAGTAGAAGTGCCTGTGGGGATCCTGATTAGATTGCAGTAAATTTAAAGATTAATTTAGGGAAAATGGACATCAGGTGACATGAAATATTCCCATCCAAACCACAATGAGTAAAGCATTTACTCTAATATCTGCCATATAAATGCTATATTAGTGCTAGTTGTTGTTATTATTCCCCTGGAGGAGGAAATGGCAACCCATTCCAGTATTCTTGCCTGGGAAATCCCATGGACAGAGGAGCCTGGAGGGCATGGTCCTTGGGGTTGCAAATTTGGACACGACTGAGTACATGCACACACACCTTCTTATTATTATTTTTATTATTATCATGGTTATTCTCAAATATTCGAATCTTGTCATATGTTTTTCATTAAGATTCGATAAATTTTAAGATACAAGTGATGTGCCTTTCTTCTTAAATTTATCCAAAGGCATTTCATAGTGAATGGTGTTTTTTAGAAAAGGTAATTCCTAAGTGTTTATTCTTAGCTCAGTCGGTAAAGAGTCTGCCTGCAAGGCAGGAGACCTGGGTTCAATTCCTGGCTCAGGAAGATCCCCTGGAAAAGGAAATGGCAACCCACTCCAGTATTCTTGCCTGGAGAATCCCATGGACAAAGGAACCTGGCAGATTACAGTCCATGGGGTCGCAAGTGTCAGACACGACGGAGCAACTAAGCACACAGCACAAGTGTTTATTACCAGTGTTTTAAAACTAGTCTTTTTATGTCCACTTGGACATTTGCCACTACCAAGGAATCTGGATATATCCTTAGCTCTTTGATGACCTGGTGTACCGCTCTAAGCTCTATACACAAACACACACCCCACTCCCCACGAGAGGATTTCCCCTACCGCTGTTTTAGGACCACCTGTGTTGGGTTTACTGTTTCAATTCTCCAATTTCTGTCCATGTCAACATGTTAAACCAATCCCTTGACACAATATAATACAAAGGCTACATATCAAGAACCTCCATTTGTATAGATCTGTTTCAATAAAGATACTGGGACCACCTAACAAAGCAGCTGTAATTGTATCTACTGTTTAGTGAATTGTGTTTACATTGGTTTATCTTCCTCCTTTATGATCCATCTGGCTTTTGCAGAAGCCATACCAGTGAATTAAAGGGAAATATGGGGACAACCAAAGGCTTCCCTGGTGGCTCATCAGTAAAAAATCTGCCTGCCAAGCAGGAGACTCAGATTTGATCCCTGGGTCAGGAAGATCCCCTGGAGAAGGAAATGGCAACCTTCTCCACTATTCTTACCTGGGAAATCCCATGTATGGAGGAGCCTGGCGGGCTACAGTCCATGGGGTCACAAAGAGTCAGATACAACTTAGCAATGAAACAACCACCACCACCAACCAGGACAACCACCTCTGCAACCTTTCTCCTAGTACAGTCCTAGTTTCTACCACCTCAGCTCGGATGAGTTATTGCTTCTAATTTACCATCTGGGCTGGAATGGTGAGCAGTTTCAGGGTTTCCACTTGGCCCTTTCTACTGTAATAGCATTCACTCTGCAGGTCAGGAACCAATGTGGGGGTTATTCCAGCTGCTAAATATATCCAACCCAATTAAGCACTCAGAACCTATGAAAATTATCACAGTGTGGACTGGCAGACTCAATGGGCATTTATGAAATGGACTTGGGCCAAGACTCCATCTGTCACCTAGTGTCACTCACCCACTCTTAATGAGGTCATCATGATGGTGATTTGGTTTCTCTAACATTAGCGTCAGCTCAAACCCTGGGTCGAAGACCTCTTGAGATATGTGGGTCCTTCCCTTTCTGCAGTGTTGATCCCTCAGAAGGACTGGGACAGTTAGTACTATATATTCTTTCTGAGTCTTTGTAGGATTTTCTGCAAGAGGATCTAGTCTCTTTCTCTCAGTTACAGGATTCTGGATCTGAGAACTGGCTCAGAACTGGAAGTGAGATGAGGGATTATTACATTTTCCCTAGGCAGCCAACTTCAGCCTTCTGATCATCTGCCCCTGGTCTAGTTTGGTTATACAAACCAGGAAATACCCTTGTTGGATCCCCAACAAGCTTCCCCTAGTAATAGCACAGTCTATTAGTCTCTGCCACAGAGCCCTGTAGTTTGAGGCCTCCTAGTTGCAACTCCAGCATTGTGGTACATTATGATCATTAAATCCACCATGCCTCTGATGCTTACCAGCCACTACCTTGCATCCATTATTCAGAAATCCCATCATTTCCATGGATACTGGGGAGCCTAGTACTACTGAAGCATCTCCAACTATCAATCCTGGCCTATGGAGGAAGCTACCACTGAGCTTCTTACCAAAGTTGGAGGTCCCTATCTTAGCACATTCTTTATTTCTTTACTGAAAGTCCTCTTCTTTGAAACTTCCCAGGGAACACAGTCAACTGGGGAGTTTTCTGGGTCTTCCTTAAAGATCCATTCTAGCATGCATGCCTAGAGTCTATTGATACTTTCCTTAAAACTCTGCCAAAGCAATTCCAATCTCTCTGGTTCATTTTTCTGTAAAAACATCATTGTCTCAAAGCTTCAAGAAACCACCAACAATATTTTTTCCCCCAGTTCCAGGCATCCTTACCAGAATGTTAAGTCTACAGTCAGTAGAGAGTGTACCAATACCAATAAACTTTGTGCTCTCAACTTTGAATGCCAGCTTCTTTGGTTCTAGGGGCTCAGCAGTAAAGAATCCATCTGCCAGTGCAGGAGGCACAGGTTCTATCCCTGGTTCAGGAGGATCCCCTGGAGGAGGAAATGGCAACCCACTCCAGTATTCTTGCCTAGGAAATCCCATGGACAGAGGAGCCTGGTGGACTACAGTCTATGGGGTCAGAAAAGAGTCAGGCATGACTTAGTGACTAAGGAACAAAAACAAAATTCTTTGGTCCAATACCCTCTGGTACCCAGCTATGTTCTCTCAGATCATTGCAGCCCACATGAGACATGCCCTGCAGCTCTTTTAGAAAACAATCGGTCTCTCTTCTCACAGCAGAACTGCACTTCCCTGCCCAGGGCATGCTGAATTGTGACCCTTTTTATTGGTCTTGAAATAATGAGAGAAAGCAGAGGCAGATTTTGAGAAGGACAAGCTCACTCTCTTCTAAGGCGACTGCTCCTCTTGAGTTCGCTTTGCTGATCTCCAGGTAATAAGGTCCATCTCCTCTAGCAAGAGGAGAAAGCCACTTCTGTTGACCCATGGAGTTCAGAAGACTCCTGTGGCTCAAAGTTCTCAATAATCAGCACAGGAGACATACTGGGTGTGCATTCAACCTCTTCATAATTCTCCCACTCTTAAGATATCTTGGGTCTGATTCTCAGAACAGTCTGCCCTCTGCCTGCAGGAGATGAAAGTCCTTTTAAATATTGTCATGGATAATTTCTGGCATTCTCCCCATGCCCTAAGTTGATAATTAGTTGACCTGATTCTGTTATTTTCTTCTCATAGAGCTTCTATGGCAGTAAACACCCAACTCTGTAATCCTTATAATTACTACTGTGCCCACATTTTTTCAAGCACCAGAGATATTGCATAACCATGTACAACCCCTTCCACTTATTATTCTATCCAGACAAAGCATACATGAGAATCTTAGTAAATGTGATTCTACCTCAGGTGGATGGTTTTGACCACATCTCCTTAACATCAGAAACAGAAATAGAGTCCTTGTCATATGGGTGGAGAGGGAGCCATCCTGAGGGACTGCTTCCTAGGACCACTTCTTTTATCTACCGTCTTGGGCTGGGTTTCCCGCAGAAACAAATTCTGGGATGAACATTTGAGTTCAAGTGGTTCATGAAGGAGATGATCTCAGAAAGTCTCCTCAGGGAGTAAGGAAGGAGGCAGGAAGGGGGAAATGTCAGTTGAGGTTACGTTAATGGGCAAGTTGCTGCCGTAGGTGACTCGGACTCAATCCTAGCAGGAGCCTCAAAGTTGTTTCCCCTTCAAACAGCAGGGAACCTGGAGTATTTATCCTCCAAATTGTCTCGAGCATTGGATGATGGTTGTGCCTGGTAGCATTAACTGTCAGGCACTTTGGCCTGCCCTGTCTGGGGGTTGAAAGTAAACCCTTAGATCAGGGGTCAGCAAGCTTCAGCCTTCAGGGAAACTTCACTCCACCTCGTGTTTTTTTTTTCTTTGGTAAATAAAGTTTTATTAGAACACAGTCAAGTCCATTCATTTATATTTCACCTGTGGTTGCCTTCCAACTGTAAGGGCAGAAGAATGGGTGTGAGAAAAACTGTCTTGTGCTTCATTGCTCAATAGTGTCTGACTCTTTGTGACCCCATGGACTGTTGCCTGCCAGGCTCCACTGTCCTTGGGATTTCCTAGGCAAGGATACTGTAGTGGGTTGCCATTTCCTTCTCCAAGGGATCTTCCCAACCCAGGGATCAAACCCATTGCCTCCTGCATTGGCAGGTGGATTCTCTACTGCCGAGCCAGCAGGGAAGCCCTGTGTAGCAAATCTCTAGAACTTACTCCTCTGGTATAAGTGCAACTTTATACCTGTTGACCAACCCTTCCCCTTCCCCCATCCCTTAGAAACCACCATTTTATTTTCTACTTCTCTAAGTTTATCTTTTTTATCTTTTTAATTGAAGTATGGTTGATTTACAAGGTTGTATTCGTTTCTGGCGTACAGCATAGTAATTCAGTCATATATATAAGAAGAATATATATATATTCTTTTTCACATTCTTTTCTATTATGGTTTATTACAGGATATTGAATATAGTCCCTGCACTATACAATAGTACCTTGTCATTTGTCTATTTCATATACAGTAGTTTTTGTATCTGCTAATACCAAACTTTTAATTTATCCCTTCCTCATCCCAAGTTTGATTACTTCAGCTGTGTCATATAAATGGATTATTTATAACCCATTTATAGAATAGATACAAGTGGAAAGTTAGGTCCAACTATGATGCATAATTTTAGATAGGGTAGTATGGTCAAATTAACCTCCAAGGTTATACATGTTTACATTCCCTAAAAGGATTCCTGTGGCTTCACCAATACTGAGTTTAACTTTTGCTCACAGGGTAGAAAATGGGTTATTTGAGTTTGTGGTCCAGGAGAGAAAGCTTGGCTAAAGACAGAGATTTGAAAGCTGTCAGCATACAGATGGTAAATAAAGTAATAGGAGTGTTTGAGACCATTCAGGGAAAAAATATGTAAACTGAGAAGTAAAATGTCCAGAGGACACATATAGCAGCATTTGTTCATTCTGTGACCCTGTGCTCCTCTGTGGGAACCTGCCTTAGTTCTCCGTGGTTCCCAGCATGCTTAGAGACCTGTGAGACCCAGTATGGCCTTTGGCCAACTGAAGCATCCTGAGAATGAGGCGGAGTGGGTACCACACTCCTTGGGTCCCAGGGAAACTGAGGGTGGAGGTGGTACTATGTCAGGAGATGAAAGACACAACCACCTGCTTCCTCGATCAGGTGAAAACTAAGTCTGCATAGACTGCTCTGGAGGCAGACATTCTAATCTGCCCATGTCCATCCTGTACCCAGGGTTTATTTATGCCCCTGTATTACCGGCTTTTTTTTACTTGCTGGCACTGTAGCATCCATCCAGTTGTGGGGTGGACCAGCCAGACTTCACAGTTTCCCTCCAACCCCCACCCAAATGCCACCTCTCTATTCACCCTAGAAGCCCTCCTGGGAAGCTCCAAGGAGACCCTCACCCACACCATGCTCCTCCACGATTCTGGCATGAAACGGACGCTTTGATTTGTCTGAGCTCTGGTACAATTTGCAAAAAGGCTGTGATTTTGTCGAAGTTGAGACTGTGAGGAAGCCATTGTTTACTGGATTAGAGACTTGGCATTCCTAATCACACCCAGCGTCGGGCTTCAGGAGCATGAAGAAACCCTAGTTACTAGCATTCAGTGGGCCTCTGGGTGTTATTTCAGATGCGGAATAATTAGCAATATGCCCAAGAAGCAACAAAGGCTTGAATGGTATTTAGTGACAATTATTCAGCCAAACCATTGCTTACTATTATAGGGGCTTATTAGCACCAAATTGTTTCGATAGGAAGTGGCATCAGCAATAAAAATAATGGCTGCAGCTTGCTGTGCAATCCCAGAGTCAGCAGAAAGGGGCTGGAATGTGTGCACGTCTCTTTTACATCCCCCAGAAATTCAGGGGACCCACTGGTATGTGTTGGCAGTGACAGGAACTGACTCAGGTGGCTCAGGGTAGAGAGCAGGTGGGGCTGTTTGCTGAAGAAATCACTAGCTCCTTTTAAGCTCTTTTTTATGCACTGAAAAGGCTCCTCCAAACACATTAGTTGTGCTCTCTTTGGGGACATGCTGGTATCTCCCATCTCATCTCTCTTTACATTTATACACCTGAAACCTAAAACCTGAGGGCTGGAAGGGGCTTTGGAGCAAACACCTGCATTATAGAGATCACACTAATCCATGCTCAGAGAGATTGTCTAACTTACACAAGGTCACACAGCCGGACTGACGGGAGAATCTGGGTAGGCTAGGTGTGTCCTTTTTACACAGCCTTCGTGCAGCCTGGATCACATGTTACACTCTCCTGTACTACAACAGAGAGCATATAGTCAGATGGGCAAGTCAGCTCTTTAGGCTGCAAATGACTTGAATGCTTTGTGACAGAATTTCAGTAGGTGAATGATATGCAGAACTAGGAACTTAGATAAACCCATTTCTCAATGCACTTAGTTTAGGTTGAACCCTGTCTCATCCAGGCTGCACTTCTTTCCCCGTGTTGGGCTGTTAGGCAAATTTTTGTTTTCAAGCCCAAACTAAGAGTGAGGGCCCTCCCTCAGCTCTCTAACAAGACTCACCTTGGGAGGAACAATGGAAAAGTTATAATAAAAAGATTTAAGATTTCAATAAAGGAAAAGATTAAAAGTGCCATCAGAGAAAGAAGATGGACGAGCCCAAGATTCTACTCAGCTTGGTGCATTATGATGGGATTGGAAAGCCCTCTATGTTCATCCTTTTCCCAGAAATACCACTTGAGGTGGGAAAGGGACAAAAGGAAGGACAAATGAAGCACACCTACAAAATTTACTCATTGCCCTCAGTGTGGGGAGAGGCAGATTGAGAGCTATGCCATCATTCCAGGGGATAGGTATGTAAGGATGGAGGAAAGAGATGCCTCACCACCTCAGTGGTCCTACCAGACACCAGAAAAAACAGAATGGTGGAATGATGCTAACTATCCCCCTTGAATGAATAAGGATTTATACAAACAAAAGACAAATACATAGGAAACACACAAGCCAAGATCATCTAAGAAATTAAAAGCTAGTGGTATATATTTACCTATTCAAATAAAAAAAAAGTTTATATTGTGAGGATCCAAAACCCCAACAGGGTGCAAGAAACTCATCTTAAAAAGGTAAATTTTCAATAAATATCTGATAAAAGTGAAGGAGTAAGCCATTCATACATGTGAGCAAAGAGCAGGTATAGAGGAGGAATCCACCAGGAATGTTCCAGAAATAGCCTGGAGGCTACTGCTGCTGAACTGGAGTAAATGAGGGGGAAATAGTGGAAGATGATCTCAGAGAGGTGATGGAGAATTAAATCATCATACACCATATATCCATAGTAAAGACTGGGGGTTTTACTATGACATGGCAAGCCCCTGGAGGCTCTTCGATGGAGAAATGCCACACTATAATTGAATTTTGACAACATCATGTTGTCTTCTGTGTTGAGGATAGGCTCCGAGTGATAAGGAAGAAACCACAAACTAAAAAGGAGCTCTTGAAATAAATCATGATGGTGGCTTGGACAAGGGTGGTAGCTGTGGGGGTGGTGAGAAGTGGTCAGATTCTAAATATATAGTGACATTAGCACCAATAGGATTTTCACAAGTGGAGGAGTTGGCCTCAGCTGAGGAGTAGACAGCTCATCCATGAAACTGGAGAAAAGATGTAAGTTAAGAGCATGACAACCCACAGGTATGTAGAAGTAACGTTAGGGAAAGCCTGTGAATATTCTATTCTGTGCTGCTCTATTCTCAGTGAAATAGGAAACAAGGTCACCAGCCAACAGTAGGATGAGGAAGGAGGTCTCAGAGGTTTGAGAAAATAGAGAAATGTTTGAAATAATCATCTATGAGAATGGAGAAAGTGGATGGGCTAGAGAAATACGGTTTCTTACCTGCTCACTCTGTAGCAGCCTGCTCACCTACAAGTCTGACCCATCACACACTCCCAGTTAGCCTTCCCATCCATAGAACAGACCCAGTGGAAAATTGACCCATATGAATAAGCAGCAACTGACAGCCCTTTAGAAAAATCAGCCCAGTCCCTCATTTACTAAACATATGATAAAAACAGCAGCACTAAAGAGAAAGACCAAGATGATCCAGTAGAACAATGAGTGTCAAAAACAAGACAATGACAACAACAACAACAAACCTTAAAAAAAAATAGCTCCCATGAGTAATCTCATAGTCATTTGGGAAGATATTGTAATCAGGAGACCACAAAAATGTGTTACAAAAAATAGTATTTTTAAATATGTGAAAGCTCTTGAAAAGTAAACACATGGTGACTACAATTAAAAATTCAATAAAGGGCTGTTAGAAACCAGACTGTTAGAAACCTGAAAGATGATGCTGTGAAAGTGCTGCACTCGATATGCCGGCAAATCTGGAAAACTCAGCAGTGGCCGCAGGACTGGAAAAAGTCAGCTTTCATTCCAATCCCAAAGAAAGGCAATGCCAAAGAATGGTCAAACTACCGCACAATTGCACTCATCTCACACGTTAGTAAAGTAATGCTCAAAATTCTGCAAGCCAGGCTTCAGCAATATGTGAACCGTGAACTTCCAGATGTTCAAGCTGGTTTTAGAAAAGGCAGAGGAACCAGAGATCAAATTGCCAATATCCGCTGGATCATCAAAAAAGCAAGAGAGTTCCAGAAAAACATCTATTTCTGCTTTATTAACTATGCCAAAGCCTTTGACTGTGTGGATCACAATAAACTGTGGACAATTCTGAAAGAGATGGGAATACCAGACCATCTGACCTGCCTCTTGAGAAACCTGTATGCAGGTCGGGAAGCAACAGTTAGAACTGGACATGGAACAACAGACTGGTTCCAAATAGGAAAAGGAGTACGTCAAGGCTGTATATTGTCACCCTGCTTATTTAACTTATATGCAGAGTACATCATGAGAAACGCTGGGCTGGAAGAAACACAAGCTGGAATCAAGATTGCCGGGAGAAATATCAATAACCTCAGATATGCAGATGACACCACCCTTATGGCATAAAGTGAAGAAGAACTAAAGAGCCTCTTGATGAAAGTGAAAGAGGAGAGTGAAAAAGTTGGCTTAAAGCTCAACGTTCAGAAAACTAAGATCATGGCATCTGGTCCCATCACTTCATGGGAAATAGATGGGGAAACAGTGGAAACAGTGTCAGACTTTATTTTTTGGGCTCCAGTATCACTGCTGATGGTGACTGCAGCCATGAAATTAAAAGATGCTTACTCCTTGGAAGGAAGGCTATGGCCAACCTAGATAGCATATTTAAAAGCAGAGACATTACTTTTCCAACAAAGGTCCGTCTAGTCAAGTCTATGGTTTTTCCAGTGGTCATGTATGGATGTGAGATTTGGATGGTGAAGAAAGCTGAGTGCCGCAGAATTGATGCTTTTGAACCGTGGTGTTGGGAAGACTCTTGAGAGTCCTTTGGACTGCAAGGAGATCCAACCAGTCCATCCTAAAGGAGATCAGTCCTGGGTGTTCATTGGAAAGACTGATGTTGAAGCTGAAACTCCGATACTTTGGCCACCTCATGCAAAGAGTTGACTCATTGGAAAAGACCCTAATGCTGGGTAGGATTGGGGGCAGGAGGAGAAGGAGACGACAGAGGATGAGATGGTTGGATGGCATCACTGACTCTATGGACATGGGTTTGGGTGAGCTCTGGGAGTTGGTGATGGACAGGGAGGCCTGGCATGCTGCAATTCATGGGGTCACAAAGAGTTGGACACGACTGAGTGACTGAACTGAACTGAATTGAGAAACCATTAATGATACCTGGCAGACCAAAGAGTAAGAAATCAAAGATGTGGAGAATCTGAGTGAGAGGATAAGGAGCCTGAGAATAAAGAGGGCCCAAGATTCTCACTTTCCAAGCAGATAGAGTCCCACAAAGAACCTATGGAGAAAAGGGAAGAAATAAGACAGTAATATGTAGAAGTACCAGCATTTCCAAGGCTGTAAAGAGATGGTCAAGGGCATTTCTAGTGCAGACTAGCATAAATGAAGAAAAATCTAGACTGACACAAATTATACAAAGTTCTAAAAAGAACCACACTGATACGTATCAGGTAAATTTCCTGAAAGATCCATATCAACATATATCATGTGAAATTCCAGAAAACTGAAGGTACACAGATAATTCTTAAAGACTTCATAGGAAAAAAGTCATAGATTACCAAGCTAGCCATTCAACAGACTTCTTATTGGCAATACTCAATGTTAGAAGGCAAAGCTTTTGGGGGGAATTACTTTGAACCTAAATTCTATGGTCAATTATACTCTCAGTCAAGTGGAGACGGAGAAGAAAAGGCATTCTGAAACCTTCTGAAACTTAAAGTTTACCTCCTATGGTCCCTTTGTGAGGAGGCTGAATATTTACTCCAGAAAAACATGAGCCAAGAAAGAAGATGTAAGTAACAAGAAATGGAGAAATGTAAATAAAAGACATTCCAGGATAACAGCTGTGCAGCAGGCCAAAATTAAACAGAAATACTCAAAAAATTTCAAGAAGAATGTTTTCCTGAAAGAAAATGAAATGAATTAAGCAATAGAATGATTAAGTGGCTGGATGGTTATAACGACATGGTAAAGAAAGTATGTATTTCTTTTCTCAGCAAGAGAAAAGAAAGTCCATTAGAGACTTTAGGGAAAGCAAACATATAAAAACAAACCATAATCCAGATAAGAAGTTAAGTAAAATTAAGCATAGATTTAAGCTATTGATGAAGCATAAGAAACGATAATCCTCTTGACCTGGGTGCTTGAAATATGTCTATATTGAGTGCTAGAACATCTGTAACAGCGGGCCTGTGTATCTGTCAGTTCAGTTCAGTTCATTTCAGTCATTCAGTCCTGTCTGACTCTTTGTGACCCCATGGACTGCAGCACGTCAGTCTTCCCTGTCCATCACCAACTCCTGGAATATACTCAAACTCATGTCCATCGAGCTGGCAATGCCATTCAACCATCTCATCCTCTGTCATCCCCTTCTCCTCCCACCTTCAATCTTTCCCAGCATCAGGGTCTTTTCCAATAGTCAGTTCTTTGCATCAGGCGGCCAAAGTATGGGAGATTCAGCTTTAGCATCAGTCCTTCCAATGAATATTCAGGACTGATTTCCTTTAGGATTGACTGGTTTGATCTTGCAGTCCAAGGGACTCTCAAAAGTCTTCTCCAACACCACAGTTCAAAAACATTAATTCTTCAGTGTTCAGCTTTCTTTATGGTCCAACTCTCACATTCACACATGACTACTGGAAAAACCATAACTTTGACTAGGTGGACCTTTGTTAGCAAAGTAATATCTCTGCTTTTTAATATGCTGTCTAAGTTGGTCATAGCTTTTCTTCCAAGGAGCAAGCATCTTTTAATTTCATAGCTGCAATCACTATCTGCAGTGATTTTGGAGCCCCCAAAAATAAAGTCTGTTACTGTTTCCATTGTTTTCCCATCTATTTGTCGTGAAATGATGGGACCAGATGCCATGATCTTAGTTTTTTGAATGTTGAGTTTTAAGCCAGCTTTTCACTCTCTTCTTTTACTTTCATCAGAGACTCTTCAGTTCCTCTTTGTTTTCTGCCACAAGGATGGTATCATCTACATATCTGAGGTTATTGATATTTCTCCTGGCAATTCCTCCTGATTCCAGCTGGTGCTTCATCCAGCCTGGCATTTCTCATGATGTACTCTGCATATAAATTAAATAATCAGGGTGACAGTATACAGCCTGGACATACTCCTTTCCCAATTTAGAACTGGTCTGTTGTTCCATGTCTGGTTCTAACTGTTGTTTCTTGACCTGCGTATAGATTTCTCATGAGGCAGGAAAGGTGGTCTGGTTTCCCATCTCTTGAAGAATTTTCCACAGTTTATTGTGATCCACACAGTCAAAGGCTTTGGCATAGTCAGTAAAGTAGAAGTAGATGTTTTTCTGGAACTCTTTTGCTTTTTCTATGATCCAATGGCTGTTGGCATTGATATCTAGTTCCTCTGCCTTTTCTAAATCCAGCTTGAACATCTGGAAGTTCTCGGTTCACATACTGTTGAAGACTTGCTTGGAGAATTTTGAGCATTCCTTTGCTAGTGTGTGAGATGAGTGCAATTGTGTGGTAGTTTGAGCATTCTTTGGCATTGCCTTTCTTTGGTATTGGAATAAAAACTGACTTTTTCCAGCCCTGTGGCCATTGCTGAGTTTTCCAAATTTGCTGGCATACTGAGTGCAGCACTTTCACAGCATCATCTTTTAGGACTTGAAATAGCTCAGCTGGAATTCCATCATCTCCACTAGCATTATTCGTAGTGATGCTTCCTAAGGCCCATTTGACTTTGGACTCCAGGATGTCTGGCTCTAGGTGAGTGATCACACCATCATGGTTATCTAGGTTATGAAGATTTGTTTTGTATAGTTCTTCTTTCAGATCAAGCGTGAGGTTGGAGAAATCACTTTCGGTGGCCTGGTGCTGGACGGTGGAGGAAGGAACCTGGACTAGCGGGGCCAGGGGAAGTGGCCCAAACTGATCACCCTAACTAGCTCCTGGATTCCACCCTCAACCTGAGCCCCATATTGGTCTTCAGCTCTCTATGCCTTTCTGCTTCCTGCTTTCCCCAGTTCCGTCGGAAGTCTGAACTGTTTCTGCTTCCTATAGGACCTTTGGTGACCCAGCTGGAGACCTTGAGGTCAGCGTCTTAAAATGTTTACTGAACACTTGCTATGTGTTCGGCAGTATCTGAAACCTGGTCACACAAAGGTAGTTAAGAGTATCTGCCCAGGAGTGAGAGATATGTATAGTCAAGCAGGATATCACGGAGAAGGCAATGGCACCCCACTCCAGTACTCTTGCCTGGAAAATCCCATGGACGGAGGAGCCTGGTAGGCTGCAGTCCATGGGGTGGCTAAGAGTTGGACAAGACTGAGCGACTTCACTTTCACTTTTCCCTTTCATGCACTGGGGAAGGAAATGGCAACCCACTCCAGTATTCTTGCCTGGAGAATCCTAGGGACGGCGGAGCCTGGTGAGCTGCCGTCTATGGGGTCGCACAGAGTCGGACACGACTGAAGCGACTTAGCAGCAGCAGCAGCAGCAGCAGCAGCAGCAGGACATCATAAACTGCTGTGATGTAACGAAGAAATGAGCACAGGTGTGATGGGAGCACTAAAGAACCAGAATCTGAAAAGCTCCAATTGGAGAGTGGTGAGGACTCTTGTCTGCGGTGGTCAGAGGGAGCTGGGACTGTGCCATCTGGAGTGAGGGGAGCTGTCAGGTGACTGGACGCTGAACCTCAGTCTCTCATCTGTGACATAGTGACTAAACACTTATCTCGCAGATTGCATCCAGATGAAGTGAAATTGTACCTATAAAAAGCCTGGCACGTAGTGCCTTTTAAATCTGAGTGCTTTTCTCCTTCCTCTGACTCAGACCAGAAGCTGAGAGATTGCACCAGGTAGAGGTTTTCATTTTTTTTCTACATAAAATGAGTTTTTGTTAAAAACTCAGAGGTAAATGACTGGCTGGTTAGAAGCAGAGGAGAGACGAGAGCACAGATCTCCTGACACCAGGAGATGACACGATGGGTGCTCCTTGTGTGGTACCTACAAGTACAGAGACGATTCATTGTCTCAGGTTTCCATGCCTTGTGATGGCACGGTAAGAGGTGGAACAGAGAGCAGGTGGTTCACAGAGCCCCAAAGCACAGGCTACATTAGGCTTCTTGAAGGTCAAGCTCCAGCTCTGCAATGAGCTGTCCACCTCGGTGACCCAAGAACCTTTGGGCTTAACTTATCTCGTCCACCCTTCCTGTCCTCCTCAATATCAGTCCAGTAAATGGCAAGCAGAAGTCTCTGACTCTCAGATCTGGAGATGCTACTATGGATGTGTATTATAACATGTATCATTACTTCCAGGTGGCTCAGTGGTAAAGGATCCTCTTGCCAATGCAGGAGATGTGGGTTCGATCCCTGGTTCGGGGAGAAGACCTGGAGGACGAAATGACGACCCACTCCAGTATTCTTGCCTGGGATCATCCCATGGACAGAGGAGCCTGGCAGGCTGCAGTCCATAGGATCACACAGAATCAGACAGGACTGAGCAACTGAGTACACACATCACAACATGTACTTGAATCAAATTGTGTATGTGTCTTAGTGAGTCAAAATTTTGATGATGAAGGGGGCATCTGCACAAGGAGGGGTGTCCTCAGATGCTTAGTTTGTAGTAGAGATGGGAGTAAGGCATTCATTTCTCCATGTTGTACATGCAGGCGCACAGAGCAGGTGAGGTGGGAGCCTCAACAGCCAAAGACATCTTAAGAGCTCTTAAATTTCTTTAGGAATTCTGAGGGTAGGAGCTAATGAAATAATTAGCACTGCACTTCTGAAGGGCAACCAGAGACAAGCTGCACCTAGGAGCCAGCTGGGTATCTACATAAGCTAAGTTGACAAGGGTGGGGGTTGGGGGGGCTCTTTAAACACTTCTCAGTAATCAGCTAAATTACAGATTACCCTGTAAAGAGGAGTTCCAAATGAATGCTCGCTAAATGTTGTTGTGCTGTGCAATTTGCTGTCTATAAGAACCTAGGGTTACATTTTAGCTGTGCCCATTATTAAACCGAAAGACTGTCCTTTTTATTAAAAAGTTAATGAAGATTTGTCAGGGTATTTCTGCTTTCTACAGTTCTTTAAGCCTGAAGAAAATTTAACTCCTGGGCTGTCACAGACCTTTATATGGTAGAATTCATAGGGGATTAATCTACCATCACAGGGCTTCAGTTGCACTATACAGGCATAATACATATAAGTTTCCTATTTTTCCAGGCAAGAATACTGGGGTGGGTTGTCATTCCCTACTCCAGGGGATCTTCCCAATCCAGGGATTGAAACCAAGTCTCTTACTTGTCTCGCACTGGCAGACTGATAGCGCCTGCTTCCCTGGTGGCTCAGACGGTAAAGAATTTGCCTACAATGCAGGTAGACCTGGGATCAATCCCTGGCACAGGAAGATCCCCTGGAGAAGGGAATGGCTACTCACTCTAGTATTTCTGCCTGGAGGAACCTAGTGGGCTACAGTCCATGGGGTCCCAAAGAGTTGGACACGATTGAGTGACTAAGCACAGATACAGGTATAATAACAAGTCAAAGAACAATTGAACATTTTGCCTCTTACATCTTTTTTATTTTTTGGCTGTGCTGGGTCTTGGTTGTGGCATGTGGGATCTAGTTCCCTAACCAGAGATCAAACCCAGGCCCCCCACATTAGGAGCACAGAGTCCTAGCCACTGGACCAGCAGAAAAGTCCCTGCTTCTTATATCTTAGAGATTCTTGGTCCAGAATCCTTGGAGTCCAGATTATTCCTGAATGAGCTAGTGGCTGTGTCTTTTGTAATGAATGCTCCTTCTGTTGTAGACAAAATTTGCTGTAAACAAGAGGTCGGTTTCTCAATGCACTTCAATAGCCAGTGTCATAGGCCAAAGGGTCAGGAAATATTTATCAATAAAATATTGATAAATTTTTTAAATCAATAAAATATTGATAAATTTTTTAAATCAATAAAAGCACTACTATTACTGAGCACTCCTATGTGCAAGGCACATTTATAAATGCTATGCATGTAGTAGCTCATAACATCCTCTTAACACACTAGGGTAAGTACCACAATTACTCTCATGTTGCAAATAAGGAAATTAAGGCTTCTAAGGAACTCTTTGATACTACCAACATAAGTGGTATGTTAACTTTCTATTGTTCCAAAACAAATTATTCCAAAGCTTAGAGGCATAAAATAATAAATAAAACACGTATCATCTGGCATAGTTTCTAGGTCAGGCATTTACAAGTCACTTAATAGGTACTTCTGGCTCAGGACCTCTTATGAGGTTACAGTCAGGACATCTGTTGGGGCTGCATTCTCTGAAGGCTTGACCGAGGTTGGAAGATTTGGGTCCAAGACGGCTCACTCATGTGGATAGCCAAGTTCATGCTGGCTTTTAGATGGAGTTTTTCATTGTGAGGTCTTCTTCAGGGGATGCTTTAATGTTTTACATCATTATATCTGGCTTTCTCCAGAGTGAATAATCCAAGAGAGAGACAAGATGGGGAATTCAATGTCTTTATAATCTAGTCCCAGAAATCACATACATGCACTTCTATTATCTTCTGTACCCTCCATTTAATTGTCATCAGCCAGAAATGTGTCTCATCACCGCCTGGAGCTGGAAGGGAACGTGAGGGGTGAGCAGTCTTAGTGGGGTGGTGTGTGAGTAAGGGCAGAATGGGAATGGGGATTGGGCAGGTGACTAGCACAGCTCGCCCAGTGTCACATCTAACAAAGTAGCCACTGTCTTCTCCTCCCCTGTGCAGAACTCCCCACTCCTGGCAAATATCCATGAGTCATGCAACATGGGGGCAGGTATGTTGGGATCTACCAGCCAAACTTCCCACCAGCAACTTGTAAACATTTTACTTTGGTGATTTCTCCATCCTTGTGCCCCATGCAGTGTTTGGAAGGTGTAGCAGCCACATAATCTATCATTAGAACCACTGCCATCCACCATCTTCCACAAATTTAGCTTCATGTTATAATCCTTGAGAAGAACACAAGGTACTGGACGGCCCATCCTGTTGGCAAGCCATGGGCCAAGCTCTTGCCCTTCAGCTTTGCTACTTGACTGTTCGGCACTGTCAACTTTAATAGTCACAATCCCAAAGTTGAAGGTTGTATTTTATATGGTTGAAATTTTTAGGACTTCAAGCATGGGAGACAGCATCTCAAGTAACCCTGAGAGTACTGTTTCGAGGCGATGGTGGGGGGATTCAACTTATATAGAAGTTTGCAAGAAGGGGAAGGTAGTCTGAACAGCAAAAATTTATTGTTAATTAAGGAAAATCAGGTATCTGAAGTTAAAGAACTTGGCGCTTTTCTATGCATGGGACAATGCAAGAGTCTGGGCTCACTGACATCATCCCTTGCATATGCATCCCAGTTATCTGGGGCCTCATAGCTCAGCTGGTAAAGAATCCACCTGCAATGCAGGAGACCCTGGTTCTATTCCTGGGTTGGGAAGATTTGCTGGAGAAGGGATATGCTACCCACTCCAGTATTCTTGGGCTTCCCTTTGGGCTCAGCTGGTAAAGAATCTGCTGGCAATGTGGGAGACCTGGGTTTGATCCCTGGCTTGGGAAGATCCCCTGGAGAAGGGAAAGGCTACCCACTCCAGTATTCTGGCCTGGAGAATTCCATGGACTATATAGTCCATGGGGTCACAAGAGTCGGAGATGACTGAATGACTTTCACTCTATCTGGGGCCAGCATCCTGAGACTTGATTTTCACATCCTTAGCTTAGTTCCTCTCTCACCATAGGGAGTGTAGTAGGGAGTGGCAGCAGCTATCAACAGATCGCAGGTGTTGTTTCTCCTGAGTGCCCTCCAGTTCAGAAATTTCCATTGAGAGGGACAGAATCGCTGATGGCCATGACATCCTTGTTTATTGATATGGCAGGAAATACTCCATTTTCAATGCAAGGCAATATTCCTGGTTGATTCCCTCCAGTAAGATAAGAGTCTCTAAGAGTTTTTTTGAAACAAATGAAAATCAAAAGATACACACAGCCTCTCTCCTAGCTTCCCATTCTCTGCCTGGTTTTCCTCTGGGAACGAACCCTCAAGACTCTTCCAACTTGATTTACTCCTTTCCAGAAACCTCTAGAAACCTTTCCAGAAACAGGGAAATGTTGTCGGTGAGAAATTCAATCCTGTCTCTTACCATTTCCTCCTGCTTTCACTATTGTGGGGGAACATTCATGCTGAGGCTGTTACTGCTGGTGGCCATGGAAACAGAATAATTGACATAACAGTGTGAAAGTCATAAACTTAATGAAACTATAGTTTTTATTGCACTTCACCCTCATCTCTGATTAAATCAGATCTGCATAATGCAAAGATATTAAATTTCCACGTTTCTCATTTTCTCTCCCCTGACAATAGGAAGAAAGCTCTGTAGGGAGAGAACCCTGCCGGTAGGCTGGGGACATCAAGGCTCTAGATTCTGCTGAAAAATGTTTTTTAATCACCTGTGCCAGCTGGCCCACAAGGCAAAGCCGCCTCTTGAGAAACCGTGGGGTTCTGGCTCCATGGAGATACAGCTGTTTTCCTCTGGCAGGTAGAGACAGTGGAGGTTTGCAGGTACCAGACATGGACAGGTCAGAGCATCAAGGTCCACCTCACTGCCAGGACTGACAGCTGGGGACTTGGAGGTGGGGGGAAATGAGACTGAGCACTGCTTACAACAAAACCATCGAGAGTGGGGAGAGAATGGAACCCGTGCTGGTCCAACAGTAACCCACTGAGTGATTGTGTTTCAGGCACGGGGCTAGGTTCCCCAAGGATTTAAAGATCCATGACGTTGATGATGATGATGCTGTTCGAGCTTTCACTCCCACAGGGACAATGTGCAAACTGCTGCAATAGGAAAGGGAATTTGACAAAGGGGCAAAGTGCTCTAAAAATTTTCAGGAAGGAGTGCTCACTTCTGATGGGGGTCTTAGAAATATCACGGAGAAAAGATCATGGAGGAAATATCAGGGAGGTGTCACCCTTAGCCAACACTTATAAAACCTCTACACCTGAATCTAATATAATATTGTATGTCAGTTATAATTTAACTTTAAAAAGAAAAAAAAAACGAGTAGCTGCGAAGTTGCTTTAAATTCTTGGGTTTGGATCCTTGATTTTAATTTTCAGTAGATATTCGAGGTAGTTGCCACCCATCAACGGATGAAAAAACCCATGCCTTAAAGCCGCTGAGGAAATCTTCCAAGGTGACAGAGCCAGGAAGTGATCATCTTGGCCCTCTGTGATATGAACGGGCCGAAGATGACCTCTGTGTATTGCTCACTAGGTTGCTTCTTCACTGTAGGCTGAGATCCATCAGCTCAAAAGCCCGCTGGCACCAAACTCAGATTTTTTCACACATCCGATTGTTGTTTCTTTTCTGTATAAATGAAATTTGATAATAAATGGGATGTGCTCCCGGATAAAGAAGCTAATAACAGGCAGAGAAAGAGGAAGTTCAGATTATACAGGCGGGAAGGGGTTTATGACCAACTTGGCATATTTGGAGAAATGGCCTATGTTCAGAGGGGAAGATGGGCTTGGGGCAAGAGTAGAATGAAGGACACAGAGAAATGAAAAAGGGGACAGTGAATTGGATATGAGATTACAGTATTGGTCTCAGGTGTGCATGTGCTCAGTCATGTCCAGCTTGTCCCTTATGTGTGTGTGTTACTTACTCAGTCGTGTCTGACTCTTTGCAACCCTATGGACAGTAGTCCACCAGGCTTCTCTGTCCATGGGATTTTCCAGGCAAGAATGCTGGAGTGGGTTGCCATTTCCTCCTCCAGGGGATCTTCCGCAACCTGGGATCGAACTGTGTCTCCTGCATTGGCAGGCTGATTCTTTACCACTGAACCACCTGGGAATTCCACTGGTCTCAGGAGAGGCAGTTATAAGTACTGTTTTTTTGGGGGGATGTGTGTGCAAGAAGGCTTCTGTGAGAGAAAAGTGTGGCCAAATGAGAAAGCCCAGAGTCGAGCAGAGAAAGATTATAAGATTGGGGACAGCATCCACGTGAAAGCCATCACGAGCTGCATAGAGAAGTAGGAGGCGGGTTCAGTGTCCCCTCTGCCCCAGTGGGTGAGGGAAGAACCAAGACAGCCCAGTGGTAGTACGAACTGGGCGCCAGAATCCACTGGTGGCCATGCCATTGCCGAAAAACACTGACAATGTATGCAACCTACAGGCAACAAGTCCAGTTTTAAAAATAGCAGCCTCAGAATTAGGATCAGTATATGTAGGGAGACCGGGCATGTAGCCATGGAGGTCCAGGATGCTGTGAGGTGGTCTAGCTGTAGGAAGCAAAGAGCCAGCCATGGGCACCTAGCACCAAGGACAGGAAACTTAGACTTTCCAAGTGCAGTTGTTGTCAGTCGTTCAGTTGTGCCTGACTCTTTGTGACCCCATGGACTACAGCACGCCAGGCTTCCCAGACCTTCACCATCTTCTAGAGCTTGCTCAGACTCACGTCAAGTGAGTTGTGATTCCATTCAACCATCTCGTCCTCTGTGGTCCCTTTCTCCTCCTGCCTTCAATCTTTCCCAGCATCAGGGTCTTTTCCAATGAGAAGGTTCTTCGCATCAGGTGACCAAAATATTGGAGCTTCAGGTTCAGCATCAATCCTTCCACTGAATATTCAGGGTTGATTTCCTTCAGGATTGACTGGTTTGATCTTGCTGTCCAAGGGATTGTCAAGAGTCTTCTCCAGCACCACAGTTTTAAGGCATCACTGCTTCAGCACTCAGCCTTTTTTATTGTCCAGCTCTCACATCCCTACATGACTACCATATGGAAAAACCATAGCTTTGACTCTATGGGCCTTTGTAGGCAAAGTACTGTCTCTGCTTTTTAATACACTGTCTAGGTTTGTCGTTGCTTTTCTTCTAAGGAACAACTGTCTTTTAATTTCATGGCTGCAGTCACCATCCACAGTGATTCTGGAGCCCAAGAAAATAAGTCTGTCACTGTTTCCAAGTGCAGTACCAGCCAGCAGTTCCATCACAGGGGAAGACGCAAGGCCTGGAGGGATATGAAAAAGTAAAGTGGACGGGATTTAAAGAAATACTGAGCAAGGAATTCCTCTATTTAATCCCTTTAAGGACAAGGTTGATTCCAGAATCTATGGACTGGAAGAAAATACTTCCACAACAGATTATAGGATAGAGGAGATGCTGGTTAGAAATTTAGATATCTCTAAAAACACGAGCCAAACAGAATTTTCCATTGTTGTAAAGAGAGATGTAAAGAGAAAACTCCTCTGTGTTCTGTCTGCTCACAGAAGACCATCAACACCTCTGGCTTGGCAGACCTACCAAATGTGGGTGGATTTTTCCCACACTAAGCAATCCTCCAATTCTCTGACACCAATCTAACTCAATTCAGAAGCTATCTATCTGGACTTTGCACAAAGTCCACAGGTTAAGGGCTCAGTCCCAAAAGACTGCTCTTACTTCGGATCCTTTTGCAAGTCACGGTTGTCACCAACTGGCTATAAATCACAGGTTCCCATAAATTCCTCCTAGGGTACAGTCCTTGCTAGAATGGTTCACAGTCTCAGGAATACAGTTTGCCTAATAGTTGTTGTTGTTTGGTAACTAAGTCCTGTTTGATTCTTCTTGACCCCATGGACTGTAGCCCACCAGGATCCTCTGTCCATGGGATTCTCCAGGCAAGAATACTGGAGTGGGCTTCCAGTTCCTTCTCCATGGGATCTTCCCAACCCAGGGATCGAACCTGTGTCTCCTGCATTGGCGGGCAGATTTTTTTTTTTTTACCACTGAGCCACCTGGGAAGCCCTTGCCTACTAGACTTCTGGTTTATTTCAAAGGGTGTAAGTCAGGAACAATCAGATGGAAGAGAGACAGCAAGATGTGTGGGAAGGGCCGAAGAGTCCACACCCTCTCTGCGCTCGCCCCCTCCCGAAACCTCCACAATTCACCAACCTGGAAGCTCTCCAAAACCCTCCATTCAGATTTTTTATGGAGGCTTCATTACATGGGGATGATTGATTAAATCACTCTCTATTTGGTAATTGAACTCTAGCCCCTCTCCTCTCCCAGAAGGTCTGGATGGAGAAGGAACAGGAAGCGGATAGTTCCAACCCTCCGATCACATGGTTGGTTAGTGCCCCCAGTGTGTGCTCATTCATGTGTCAAATCCCCACATGCCCCACACCATCCCTTACTCTGACCTCCTGTCCCCTGTCTGGTCTGGATCATACCCAGAGGCCTCCCCGATTCCAGGTCCAGACCCAGCTCGCTCAGTTTCATGGGTAGCTGCCCATGAGGAAAAGACCCTGATGCTGGGAAAGACTGAAGGCAAAAGGAGAAGGAGGCAGCCGAGGATGAGATGGTTAGATAGCATCACTGACTCAATGGACATGAATTTGAGCAAACTCCAGGAGACAGTGGAGGACAGAGGAGTCTGGTGTGCCGCAGTCCATGGGGTCGCAAACCGTCAGACATGACTTAGCAACTGAACAACAGCAACGACCATGAGGACAGCATTCTCAATGCCAACGTCTTCATTTCTCCAAGTGCCATTCTCACAGCCCTGTCTTCTGACACGAGCCTCTAGCATCAGGAATAATGGCCTCTACAAAAGATGCCACACTGCCTGTGATGGTGACTCATCATAATGACACAAGGAGGCACTTTGCTAGTGAAATACAGCAGAGCCCTCCGGGGAGAAATGATCTTCCTGAAGCAGATTCAAGAAAGCCAATGAGACAGATGCTTGCAATTCCCCCGACCCGAGACACGTCCCGAATCTGTCTCTTTCCCCATTGTCCTTGGGTTGGTTTCCTGGGCCACATCACACTGAGCACCTTCTGGCCTCCTCCACGAGCAGTGAGGGCCTCTGGCCGGGAGCCCCAGAACACACTCTCAGAGTCCCAGGAGGACTTGGGTGTGCATTTGGGGTCTAATGAAGACTTCTCTGCAGATCCAAGCCTAGGGACAGATTGTACGTGGGAGGAGATGTTCTCTTGGTGTCTGCTCAAAATGCTGTTTCCGAGTTCCTCGTTCCAAGAGGGAAATGAATGGGGATTGCCTGAACTACACTCGAGCTGAAACAAATCATTTAACTAGGATTATAGGACTCTGCAGGAAGAGTTTTCCTTTTGCTCTTTTTGTCCCTAACTGAGATCTATGAGTAGGTTACTAGACTGCATGCTGACCCACCTGTTCCCACCCTCCCCCTTACTCCGCTCCCACTGGACGGCCCCCACGATGCCCCAGTCTCTGAGCTCTGGAAACATCTTCTTGCATGCCGCCCCCCCGCCCCCCCCCCCCCCCCCCCACCTAAAGTAGCAGTGACCTCCCCTGATGCTAATCTTGGCATGCCAGCTCTTCTATCACCTGCATAACCAATTCCCTGAATATAACTCCCTCTGTTTTAAGGACCTCTAGTTCTTCCTCTTTTTTGGCTGATAAAGTTCTTACATAAAAGCTAACGCTTTTATGGCATTAGTGCATGCTTTACAATATTAATTCATTTGATCACCGTAACTTGCCCCACGAAGTGGATACTGTTGTTCTCCCCATTTTACAGATGTGGAGACTGAGGACTAGCAAGGTCATATGGTAGATCAGCGTTGAGCTGGGGTTCAAGATGGGTTCTGTAATCCATGTTCTGAACCTCCAATAAAAACACAGCAGACACACAAATTATCTTGAATTACAGAATTTTTGATGTAAGAGCACATTAGGGTCATGGTTCTCAACCTGTAGCTCCAGGACCAGCAGCATTAGCATCACCTACAAACTTATAAATGCAGATTGTAGGGACTTCCCTGATGGTCCAGTGGCTAAGACTACTCGCTCCCAATGCAAGGGGCCAGGGTTCAACCCCTGGTCTGGGAACTAGATCCCACATGCTGCAACTAAGACCCGGTGCAGCCAAAGAAATAAAATTTAATTTTGTTTTTTAAAAAAAGATAGGTTCTACCTCCGACTTATTGAGTCAGAAATAGGGGGAAGGAGAAACCCTCTGTGTTTTAACACTCCCTGCAGGTGACTAGGATGCTGAGTGAAGTTTGAGAACCAGTTCATCACAGCATGATTCCATCCTTGAAAGTCTCCGTCCCTGTGCTTTGCCTACACACCCTGTTGCTGTGTTTTCTGAAACACCCACTCTAAGACCAGCCATCTCCCCTCTGACTTCAGTCTTCTCTTGAAACGTTCCTTATCTGATGCTGGACACCCTCTGAAGATCCTGGTAGCTCTGAAGGCCGCCCAAGCAGGAGCTGAGTTTTCTCTCACAGTCTAAGGACCTTGGGGTCAGGAAGTAATTTCCGTGCCTTCCTAATTCACCATCGCCACCTCCAGACCATTTGCTCCTCTTCCTTCTGCAAAAACCCTTTCTTATTTCAAGTTCATGCTGTGCAGATGTCTTACTCTTTCTCCCTTCTCATCCCTGCCATCTGTTTGTCTGGGCCCCATCATTCACTGAAGGTGTCACGTCACACTATTTCGGTCCCCACTACCTGCCAACCTTCTTCATGAGAGGGACATCCATGGCAGCAGTCCGAACAGCACCCTGGCTTGCCTCTCAGTCCCTTGAGTCATCACCTCCAAAGGTATTTTTCAACTTTACATCACACCTAGTCCTTGTCACCCCCAGGAACCATATCTCCTTCAGAGCTCAAAATTTTTGAGTTCAGCCTTTGATCCACATTTATGGGTCTTTTACTCTGGTTTTTCCTGGTGCTACAAACCTTTTATTTCATGAGCACTCTAAAATCTTATCCTCACTTTTCTAATCACCCAGGTGCAAAACCACAGTTCATTAGTTGAATAGTCTCTGCTTTGCAAATATTCTCAGTCCCTTGACCTCTCCCCTCAGCTCACTGTCTTGCTCACTTGGTAAATTCCAGCCGTGGTGGAACCCACATGTTTCTGCCTTCCCCATGCCATCAAGAGAACAGCTGAACTTTGTGTAAAAAAAAAATCACAAATCCTGGCTACTGTCTTTGCTCTAAAAATCACAGCTGTTATCCCCATGGGAGCCCTGGGCTGGGGGAGGGGGCTGATGCATGTGTCCCCCTTCACTGCTGAGTGCCCTTCTCCGCACCCTGAGATGACTATCCCATAGTTTCCTTCTTGCCCACACCTTCCCCACCCTCTCCTCTCCCACACTCTCTGTTGGTGAGCTCCTGTGCTTACTGAGAAAATGTAAGCCATCAGGCAAAAATGCTCTCAATTTCCCATCAGCCAATCTGTCAGTCTTTATTTTTACCCACCTTTTCCTTTTCCCCTTCTTTTGTGGTGAAGAATGCATTTCACCTCTAGTGCAAATTGAATCCTTCCACTGCTGGCCTGAGTGCCCTTCCTTTTTGCTCACCCTAAGAATTCACTACTTCAGATTTCCTTTCTCTGTCCCTCATTACAGGTCTTTCTGGAGGGAAATCTATTGCTTTAAATGCTTATATTAGGGACTTCCCTGGTGGTCCAGTGGCTGAGACTCTGAGCTCTGAATGCAGGGAGCACAAGGGCTTGATCCCCGGTCAGGGAACTAAGACCCCACAAGCTGCAACTAAAAAGCCTGCATGCCGCAACTAAATGCAGCACAGCCAAATAAACAAATCAGGTTTTTTTTTTTTTTAAAGAGTCTTCTAAAAAAATAAATGCTTATATAAGACATGAAGAAAGGTCTAAAATAACTAAGTGCCCACTGTAAGGCGATTGCGGAGAAAAAGAGAGTGAGCCGGGCAGTCAGGCAAGAAGAAGAAATTTATTAGGGGGAAAATGAGAGGGTGACTGGCCCTTGGGAAGAACCAGTGTCCTCCCTTTCTGACGGGGTCTTTCTTATACCCCGCCAATGAAACCATCCCTTCCATTCTCTGAAGGAATGGTTAATTTTTAGCCTGTAGCTGAGTCCTGCAGTTACATAGCCGGAGGTCTGGAATCTAGTGCTCTCATAGCCTTGAGAAGGTAGAGGCCAGCGGGAAAACAAAGTTGTTTGGGCAATTTGGTCAGTTTCAAGGGTCACTGTGACTTTATTCTTTGTTTGCAAGGTCAACATAATGAGCCATTTCAACCATGAGCCCCACTGAGGCCCTATCAGCCACTTTCAGAAATTACATAAACACTTGGAAAATAGACTGAAAATAAGTATAAGGAAAGGAGTAATTGAGGTAAGAGCAGAAAACAATGAAATTGGAAAACAACAAAGCTGAAAGTTAGATCTTTCGATCAAAAGATTAACAAAACTGATAAATCCCCAAACAAGATTGATTAAGAAAAAAGAGAGAATGACTCTTAATCATTAATGATTAATTAATGACAATCAATATCAGACATAAAAGTGGGATTATCATTACAGATTGTATAATTATCAAAAGAATTAAGAGGGGATGTTGTGAATAGCTTGAAGTCAACAAAGTTGACAATGCAGATGAAATGGGCCAGTTCCTTGAAAAACTCTTAATTACCGACACGGACACAAAACAGCCTTCTGTCTACCAAAAAGCCTAAACTGATTATCTAAAATCTCAACATAGAGAAAACTTCAGTCCCAAGTGGCTTCACCACAGAATTTCATCAAATACTCGAGGAAGGAATAAGACCAAGTTTACACAACCTATTTCAGAAAAGAGGAATGAGCTACTTTTGGAGACAACAAAGGAGCAAAAAAGTCAGACAAAAAATGGCTTGATGATGTTATTTAGATGAAGTTCTAGAATAATTAAAATGAATTAATAGAAATGAATCCATGGAAAGAGGGTAGGAGAAGGAGGGCCAGAGCTTCTGGCCCCAGCGGAAGTGGCCTGGATTTTGTTTCAGGCATAAAAGGAGGCCCTTGCAGGGGGGTGGGAAGATCAGCAGTGGAGCACAATCTGATTGATGTTTTTAAATCACTGTGGAGGGTGAGTGGTCTCTACCACTGAGTGTGGAGGCAGGGAGGCCAGTGAGGAGGCTGTTCCATAGGAGATGTTCAGCCCAGCATCTGACACATAACAAGCACTCATGAAATTAGCAACTTTGAATCAGGGTCTGTAGCCCTTCTTTTTGGAAAAAAACATCAGCCAGAAGGGCCAATTATCTGATTAGACAACTTCTACCTGTGAAAATCAGGTCTTCTGGTTCTCTGTCACAGAGATATGTCCCTGTAGCTCTGGAGGCTTCAGGACATAGCTGTTCCTCCCTCCCTGGACCCTATGCAGCTTCACTGGCTCCTGGGCCAGGGGTGAGTACTTGGTTCTCTGATTGTGATCTAGCTTCTGCAGACATCCACCCAACCCAGCTCAGAGACCAAGAGCACTGCTATGGGTTTCTCTTCATCCTCATGGGCCCAGCTTATGCTTGTATCTTACCAGACTCATGTCATGCTTCTGTGGGTATGGGTGTATGTAGAGAGAGACAGAGACAGAGTTATGAAATTTTATAGAGAGAAAGCTATCTATCTCCTATATTCTATCTATCATCTACCTATATTAGTATACTAGTGGTGGTGCTTCTCCAAATGGTCCCTCATTGATCCACCCAAAGTGGTATCAGATCAAAGAGAAAAGAAAAAAATTTTAAAGACCAAAAGAAAAAAAACACAAAATGCTGATTTACACCTGAAATTCTCCAGGTCCCTCAGAGGACACTTCACAACATGCACAGCTCTGGGAAGGTAACAAGCACGTAATAAGTATTCCCAAAAGAAACAGGGTAGGTGAGGAGGGTCACCACTAATGCCCTTGTGCATGCGTGCTTAATCATGTCCAACTCTTTGTAGCCCCATGGACTGTAGCCTGCCAGGCTCCTCTGTCCATGGGATTCTCCAGGCAAGAATACTGGAGTGGGTTGTCATTTCCTTCTTCAAGGGAACTTTCCGACCCAAGGATGGAACCTGCATCTCCTGCATCACAGGCAGGTTTTTTACCCATTGAGCCACCTGGGAAGCCTGGAGCTGGAGAATTACTTGGACGCTCACCCCCCAGAGCACACACCTTGACAGTGGCAAGCAGAATCTTAACTAGCCTTGAGAGTTGCCTTAGGCACTGTTTCCAGGAATCTGAATAGTCACTTAAAACTTGCCAGACTCACAGTTAATTGGAAGGTTGCTGAGACAAAGAAAGCAAGCTGTGGTCTTAATGACCTGGGCAGTTATGCAAAAATGTGGATTATCAAGTATTCCAAGGGGGCCAAGGGAGTCACAGAGGCCAAGCAGCAGATCTGCTTCATTCTACTCACTGAAGTGTGTTGTGAAGACAGACTTCTAAATAGCAGCTTCTTGAAGATGAGACATGCAGGTGGTCTCCTTTTGCAAAGACAGACACCATGAAAAACAAATTTTTTAAAAATAAGGAGACAGGATTGTGTGGGATCCTTACAGATACTTTCGAGTTTCTGTTAAGTTTTATTTTTAAAACACCCAAAGCAAATGGCAAAATGCTAACATTTGTCAAATATCAGCACTGAGTACATGGATGTGTGCGTTCATCTCTGGGTTTGAAATATTCTATAATAAATGATTTTTAAAAATCAAAAGGAAAAAAACATAAGTGCCCCATGGAGTTAGTCTTGGCAGTTGAAATGAGGGAAATCAGGTAATGACCACAGATGGAAACCACCTCCTCCCTCCTATTCAGAGTTTTAAGTCTTTATTGTGCCAGCTGTCAGAAAAATGAACCATGGAACTTTTTGCAAAGAGTTGGTATAAATTGACAAGCCTTGTTTTTGTCAACCTTGCGGGGTTTGCTTGGTTCATGTGATAGGTTTTTTTTTTTTATTGTTTTGGTCAATGTTCTGATTTAATTCTTTAAAAGTGGATATAATTTATCTTTACAAGTACATTCACCTGCCAGTGCCCAATTGCTATGGCTGGATCTGTGATTTCATTTCATGCATTTAAATTTTATGTATTCTAGTTATTGGGCTCCCCAGGTGGTGCTAGTGGTAAAGAACCCACCTGCTAACGCAGGACACATAATAGACAGGGGTTCGATCCCTGGGAAGATCCCCTGGAGGAGGAAATGGCAACCCATTCCAGTATTCATGCCTGGAAAACCCCATGGACAGAGGAGTCTGGTGCGCTACAGTCCATGGGGGTCCTAAAGAGTTGGACATGACTGAAGCATAAACTTCATTCAAGCATGCACATTCCAGTTATTGGGGCTTCCCTAATGGCTCCTGTCTGCAATGCAGGAGATGCAGGTTCAGTGCCTGGGTCAAGGAGATCCCCTGGACAAGGAAATGGCAATCCACTCCAGTGTTCTCTCCTGAGAAATCCCGTGGACAGAGGAGCCTGGCAGCCTACAGTCCATGGGGTCACAAAAGAGTCAGACATGACTTAGTGACTAACCCACCACATAGTAGTAATTCCGTGGAAGAACTGATTATTTGTTGGGAACTGACTGTTATCAATACATTAAGTACCACGTCTGATGATATTGTCCTTGGTATCCCTCTGAAGCGATTGCTTCCCTTATGATAAATATGTGCGGTTTATGCAGGAAATATCTTACCAAATGCATAGATCAAATACAGAACTTGAAATAACCTTGTTATTGAAAACAGAAAACAGACAATAGCCTTGAGGAAGGATGGAGTTAGCACTTAGAACTGGTGAAGTCAAGTTCTACATGGCAGTTACTTGAGTCATGGGTCTGCTTGGTAAGGTTGGGGGCCTTTGCAAGCTAGGAGTGGTTTTGGCTGCAAGTCACAGGCTGCCTGGTTTACAGTGGTTGATGCCTGAAGACACTTGGTTATTTCAGAGCACAGAGTCTGCAGGTGGGAAGCCCAGGACTGGTTCAGCTGCTCAACCATCTTGACAAGGCCCAAACTCTTTCTATCTTTCTGCTCTGCCAACCTCAGCATGCGGCTTGTCACTTAAATGCTTACGAAATGGCTGATGCAGCTATAAGCAGCATGACTGTTTTCAAAGGTAGGAAGCAGAGGCTGGGAGAAACAGAGAAGGCCAAGGTAAAACAAACAAAAGAGCTTTTTCTCCAATGGTTCACTTTAACAAGTATATATTTATTTTATTTTGCTCTGTCGGATATTAGTTGTGTCATGCAGAATCTTTCATTGTAGTGCATAGGGGCTCAGTGAGATTGTAGTTCTCCATCCAGGGATCAAACTCAGGTCCTCTGCATTGCAGGGCAGATTGTTAACCACTGGACCACCAGGGAAGTTCCCAGTGGTTCACTCAAGAAACAACTTTTTACAAAACCTTCCCAGTAGACTGGATCCATGATTTACCTGGGCTTGGTATAGTACAACTCCAACAAATTTGTGCATCTTTTAGCAAAAACTAAAGTGTAGAGGAAGAGCTAGTAAGTTGATAATAAATCATAAGGCCTTAAATTTTGTATGTGTGTGTGTGTGTTCAGTTGCGTCCAACTCTTTGCGACCACATGGACTGTAGCCCGCCAGGCTCCTCTGTCCATGGGATTTCCCAGGCAACAATACTGGAGTGGGTTGCCATTTCCTTCTCTAGGGTATCTTCCCAACCCAGGGGCCAAACCCACATCTTCTGCATTGTCAGGCAGATTCCTTACCACTGAACAACCAGGGAAACCCCCAAATTTTGTATGTGCCAGGTCAAGTGTTGGACTGGGGAATGATAATAGCCCTCTAGAGTTGTTTTGAAACATATGGTGAATTAAACAAACAGCTCTTTTTTTTTTCCTAACAAAGCTACTTAAGGAACTCACAAAATACTAAACTTCAGTTTTTGGAGGCTTATTAACCTTTATTGGTTTTTTTATAGCAGCAAACGAGGAGGCAAGGATTCCTCAGGTTAGAGTGACAGACTCACCCCAAGTTCACCCAGGACTTCCTCCGTGTCAGCACTGACAGTCTGGCACCCTGAAAAACCCACAGGTCCTGAGGAAGAAGATTCTGAAGATCTGATGGGAAGTATCTGATAAAGAAAAGGAATCTTGAGAAGGCTTCACAAAACACAGAGTTTTATTGTTCAGTCACCCAGCCATGTCCAACTCTTTGCCACACCATGGACTGAAGCATGCCAGGCTTCCCTGTCCTTCACCGTCTCCTGGAGCTTGCTCAAACTCATGTCCACTGAGTCACTGATGCCATCCAACCATCTCATTCTCTGTCACCCCTGTCTCCTCCTGCCTTCAATCTTTCCCAGCATCTGGGTCTTTTCCAATGAGTCAGCGCTTCAAGTCAGGTGGCCAAAATATTGGAGCTTCAGCTTCAGCATCAGTCCTTTCAATGAATATTTAGGGTTGATTTCTAGACATTGCACAATGCAATGAAAGCACATGGACAGGGCGCATGTTGCATGACAATTCTGACACTGCTGCATTAATCAGCAGTGATTTGGTTGAGTTTATCAGCCTCCAAAATATAATCAGCTCTAAGCTACATCTTTTCCTGAGATAACAGATATTTAGTCTTTTAGTTCCTTGATTTTCCAGACCACCGATTATACCCAAAGGAAAATGAGATTTGTTCTGCCCAATTCTAAGGGGATCCTATCCTGACTCTCGATTATTTTCAATTTCTTCAATAAGAGCTCACCAATAATTTTGATGTAAACAATAAATTACCTGTAAATAATCCATGATGGCATTTTTGTCAGGGAGCAAATCTCTATCTTAAAGGGTTTGGTTTCTCCTGTTTCCAAAAAAACAAAAAACAAAACCAGGTCAGTGTTTGTACATTCTTGGTATTCTGTCACCTGACTCATCTTCCATCATTTTTCAGAGAAAGTGTGGATTCTTCAGCAACACCTGCACATGCCTCTGGTTTCAAGGCTGCAGTTTCTAAGGTGCTAGTTCCTCGGATTCACTGAGTCTGGTGACGAGTCCTCTAGCTAGCTTTCTTCCTACTGGGGGCTTTAGCTGTCTCCTACTCATGGTTAGTCTAGCCTTCCTGGTTTGAAGATAATTTCTCTAATGGAGCAAAGAAAAGAACAAAACAGAAGTTGAATAGTCTTTTTCCCCTTTCATCAGTTGATATAATAGCATCTGTCCCCAAGTAGTCTGATTAAATGTAATTAAAATAAACTCTGAATTCATTTGAATGATTTTTATATCTGGGGCTATATGTTTTCATTTCTCAGCTCTTTTTAAATATAAGCTTAGATTTGCCCCAGAAATTGGACAGAGAAAAATGAAAATGGGTAAGGGACTAGAGGAAATGACTCATAAATTTTAAGGAAATTGATTCTTTTTGGACAGACATTTATTGTGTATATACATCAAGCCAAAACAAATGGTTTCCAGGTGAGGAATTCAGTTAATCAGAAGAATGCTCCCCACCCCACCCCCTACATTCTGCGTATTGGTGGGTTGTGTGACTTTGGTTGGCATGCAGGGCAAACGGTCTGGATTTATCAGTTGGCTCTAGATTTACCGCCTTAATTAGCCAGCTTTCCTTTGAGACCTCAGAGGCAATAATAGATCAAGTGGCTGAAAAAGATATTACTGGAGAAGGCACTTCAAGTTTTTCCTGCTTCTGTGACCTTCTCGCCAGTGCTGTGAGTCTTTCTCAATTAACGAAAGATGTGGAACGTTGCAAGTTAGCGGAGCCCCATGTTTGATATTACGAGTAAACAGCATCGAAGAGAACAGATCTCCTACCTTGAGGTCCTTACATTCCTTAGGGAACTGGGACAGAGAGGTGCACAAACAGCTTGAGACGTGGCAGAACATGGGCCATTCCATAAGGCTAGGATCTAGTGAAAGGGAATAATTAGTTTAGGGGACCAGGGAGGCTTTACAGGGAAGTGTGAGTTGAATAGACCTTACCATTGCTCCTGTGATAGAATTTTGACAATAGGGGCAGTGCCCTGAAAAGCATTCTCGATAAGGAGATCATTATTGTGTGTGTGACTCATGGTATGACTCAACAGATAGAGGTCAGAAGCTGCATAGTGTGTTTGGAGACTCTGAGAAGCCCAGTGTGTTCGAACCTGCTGTGAGCAGGGTTTTCCTGGCTTACAGGGCTGTGGTCTCACTTTGTCATCTGTGTCTTCCTACAAGTGTGGCTGCAGCAGCGTCGCCTGCAGTTAACTAGAAATGCAGAGTCTCAGGCCCCGCCCCAGACTTGCTGAGTCAGAACCTGCAGTTTCAAAGATTTGGTGCTCTGTGACGACCTAGAAGGGTGGGATGGGGTGGGGGGCTCAAAAGGAAGGGGATATATGTATACCTATGGCTGATGCCCATTGATGTATGGCAGAAACCTACACAATATTGTAAAGCAATTATCCTCCAGTTAAAAGTGAACAAGTTAAAAAACAAAACCAAAAAAGGATCTCAGGTGGTTTGCATGCATGCTGCAGTTTGAAAAGGTGGTCTTTAGAGAGCATCTGTGTTGTCTTTAATCTGCTGTCCCTCATGCCACATGGAAGACCTGCTGTCTCTTTTTATTCTACAGATAGCCACTGCTCAATCTTTCAACAATACGCTTAAAATCTGTATTTCCTGAAGCTTCAACATGAATAAGGCAACAGTTACTACCGACTCCTTGTCCGAGAGGAATTGAGCCCCTTTCCTTTCCTCAGTCTCCCCCTGCCCACTGCCTCCTTCCTTCCTCACTCTTTTGTGCCTCCCAAGTCTACTCCCCGAAAACCCTGCCTCCAATTCTCTGTCTCAGAGTCTGTATCCTGGAAACCCAACCAACGACAAGGGCTAAATCTTAGAAGAGGAAAGTCACTCTGCCTTAGGAAGGGGAACCGTGGGCCTCTGATGGGAAAGTGGGAGGAAGAAGTTATGGAGAGGAAAGAAGATGAGGGAGGGGGTAAATCCTGAATCCAATGAGATGCTGTTGCTTTCAGTGACTCCCCAAGACATTAGCTAAGTCTATATGCATCATGAAAGGTGAGCTGATGAAATTTCTTGCGGAGACAAGTTAGGGTCTGATTTCTGTATCCTGTTGACACTGGAGTCAGACAGACACCTCAGGCAGGTCCTCAGGCAAGGGATTTCCAGTCGGGATCTGAGTTCCATCTGTGGACACTTTTCTGCAGAGTTCAGATTAGGGTGCAACCTCCCAGCTCATCTGCAGATGGTGACCAAAATCACTGCAGATGGTGACGGCAGCCAGGAAATTAAAAGACACTTGCTCCTTGGAAGAAAAGCTATGACCAACCTTGACAGCATATTAAAAAACAGAGACATTACTTTGCTGCCAAAGTCCGTCTAGTCAAAGCTATGGTTTTTCCAGTAGTCAGGTATGGATGTGAGAGCTGGACTATAAAGAAAGCTGATCACCAAAAAATTGATGCTTTTGAACTGTGGTGTTGGAGAAGACTCTTGAGAGTCCCTTGGACTGCAAGGAGATCCAACCAGTCCATCCTAAAGGAAATCAGTCCTGAATATTCATTGGAAGGACTGATGCTGAAGCTGGCCAATATTTTGGCCACCTGATGTGAAGAACTGACTCACTGGAAAAGACCTTGGTGCTGGGAAAGATTGAAGGAGGGAGGAGAAGGGGATGACAAAGGATGAGATGGTTGAATGGCATCTCTGACTCGATGGACATGAGTTTGAGCAAGCTCTGGGAGTTGGTGATGGACAGGGAAGCCTGGCATGAAGCCATCCATGGGGTTGCAAAGAGTCAGACACGACTGAGTGACTGAACTGAACTCCCAGCTCATCTCAGACTAAATCGTCCCCCTAGAATAGACCCGAACTGCGTCCTCACCTTGGATGTTAAACTTTTTGACAGAAGAAGGTATGGCTTGCTATGGGACTGGAGAGTCCATCTCAGATTCAAAAGGGAAGTTGTGAAGATTCCCCTGAGGCCAACCCTTTTAGCCAAGAAAAGATGCAAAACCACTGAGGCATCACCAAGTATGTGTACGTTTAAGGGCTTAAGACCAACCTTTATAGGGAGACGCCCTGAAGGAAGTGTGTGAATCCCAACACGAGTCAGAGTACTAACCTGTAGTTTCCACGTTGCCCAAGTTCAACAGGACAGGATGCTCCCTGGGCTGTGCAGATCACAGGCGTGAGTCACTGCAGCTGTACTTCTGTCTGAGTCTCTGCAGGAAACCAAGATGGTTCAGATGAACAGAAATCCATGAAGAGACCACTCACGGAGAGCTAGTCTAGGCTCAGGGGATAGAAAGGGAGGAGGAGTCACCCAGAGATCAGCAGCAGAGGGAAGCCATGGCCACCCATGGGCTGAAGCAACATGTGCGGAAAAGATGTTTATGGAGCCTTAGGAGCTGGACCTCACATCTGCTGGTGGCTCAGCAGTAAAGAGCCCACCTGCCAATGCAGGAGATGCAGGCTTGATCCCTGGGTTGGGAAGGTCCCCTGGAGAAGGAAATGGTAACCCACTTCAGTGTTCTTGCCTGGGAAATCCCACAGACAGAGGATCCTGGTGGGCTACATACAGTCTATGCGGTTGCAAAGAGTTGGACATGACTTAGTGACTGAACAAAAACAGCAAGGAGTTGGATCAGTAGAGGAGGGACCCCCTGGTGGCAGGAGGGTGAGTCAGAGGGAGGAAAAAGCCAAAGAGGAAGCCGTGGGAGGAGGAAGGGGAAATGTACCCTGACCTCCCTGTCCTCCACTTTCCAACCTCCTGCACAGATTTCTCATCAGTTGAGCCCAATCAGAAACCTTATGGAAGAGAGCCTAGGGCCACAGGGGACCCAGAACAGAGCAGAGAAAGGTGGACAGTGAATCCTTTGGAGGTTGGTGGAGAGGAATTGACAGACGGAGAATAATCTCACAGGGCTGCTGTCTGGTAAGAGTTCTCCTCTTGAAAAGAAAAAAAGCTCAGTAGTCTTCAACGTGTGGGTTCGGGACAGATTATTCCAGCAGACACACGCTAGGAAAGTCTGGCTGGCAGGAAGTCGCGGTTCAGAAGGAGATCGTTCAAGGTCCTGGGTGCGGCCCTGGAGGAGGAGGGGCTCGTGCAGTACGTCTGACGGAAGTGCCATGGTCGGTTTGTGGCCAGGCTTCTGACACGATTTGTGACCTGTCTGCATCTAACTTTCTGTCCTCCCCACTTTGGTCCACTGCCCTGCTTGGCAGGATTCTCCAGGCTTCTATCTCACCCTGGTTCATTGCCCTCATTACTACCATGGAGGAAAGCTGGTGAAGGCAGGGCTTACTGAGCAGGTTTGGAAAATTCAACTTTCTGTCTCATGCTGGAAAGCTCTCTTTAATAGGTCATGGTCCCATTGAGGCCACACAGGCCATCCATGTTGTCAGAACCGAAGAAGGAAGAGCAGCTCATCTTGTCTGCAGAGAGCAGACCTCAGTGCCCTGAGAAAGTTCTTAGAGTTTGCAGAGGTAACTAAAGGTCTAGAGCTATAATTCTCCATCTTCTGTGTACTCTCCAAGGGAGGACAATGTGCTCTTCTTGGAAGGCTAGTACCCTTTCAAGTGTGCAGAAAGAAGTACCTTTGCTTTGCAGAGTAGGAAGTCATTTTTAGCACTTTAATATACATCTTTCTGTCCTCATTGCTACCTGTATGTCTTCCCTGAATTACTACCATGGCCTTGTCACTGGTTTGTTGGTTTTCTAAAAATACTTGTTTGTTTATATGGCTGTGCCAGGTCTTAGTTGTGGCACGGAGGATCTTTAGTTGAGACATGCAAACTCTCAGTTGTTGCATGTGGGACCTAGTTCTCTGACCAGGGATTGAACTCAGGCCCCCTGCATTGGGAGCTCGGAGACTTAGCCACTGGGTCACAGGGAAATCCCTTGTCACTGGTTTTGATGTCTTTGGTGTATCCCTTTATCTCCACAATGTAACTGGAGGGATTTTCCCAAAATGCAAGTTTCATTAAAGCACATTGTGTAAAACCCTTCAATAGTTCACCTTTGAAGATTCTAGTAGATGCTTTACCCTGTGCTCACTGACTACTCTCATTCTCATCTTTCCTTGACATCAGCTCTCCACCCAGTACACACATCGTCCCCCCCACACACCCCACAATACCACACACAGCCCCCCCAAACACACACCCCACACAGAACACACCCCCCACAATACCACACACACACACCACACACACATATACACACACCACCCCACAAAACCACATGCATCCATCACACACACATACACACACACACACACACCCACACACACACCCCCCACAGAACACACACCCTACAATACCACATACACCCACCACACACACACATACCACACACACCACACACACACACACACACACACACACACACACACACACACACACACACACACACACACTCCACAATACCACACCCACCCACCACACACACACATACCCCACACAGAACACACAGCCCACAATACCACACACACACCACACACACACACACACACACACACTCCACAATACCACACCCACCCACACCCCCCCCCCCCCACACACACACACACACACACTCCACAATACCACACCCACCCACCACACACACACGCACACACACACTCCACAATACCACACCCACCCACACACACACACACACACACACACACACACACACACCACACCACACCCACCCACCACACACACACACACACAACCACCTCACAATACTACACACACACCAACCCACAGTACCACACACACCCACCATGCACATACCACACATATATACACACACACACACCAAACTACCCACCACACACACACACACAAACCACACACACAATCACCTCACACTATTACTGTTTTTCAACCCCACTGGACATCCCACATCCTTCTCTAAGATACATGGCCTCTTGAATTTCCTGATGTGGGATGTCAAGAGGTAGAGCCCCATCTCACTCCCTCGGGTTTCTTTTGTAAACATCTTGGAAGAAAACTGCCTGAAATATTTGCTACAAATGAAGTGTGTGATCTTCTCATTAGTTTCTTTCTTTCTTTTAATCATCCTAAAAGGAGTCTCATAAGTCATGCTTCGGATTTACTGGGGATGCATAATAATGAAGCCAGGCTCCTAATTTAGCAGCACTCCTGGGACTCCCCGTCTCTCATTGCAGGGCACAGATCTGTGCCTGAGAGCAGATCAAGGTAGAGGCTGGGAAAGCAGGGCTGTCCTGCCAGTGCCTTCAGGTAGGAAGAACAGACCGAAGCGATGACCCAGGGAGATGTGTCAAGTACTAACAGAGAAAGGAGTTCAGAATCTCAGGACACTGGGCTTAGACGGACATTTTGTTTGATGATTATCAAATATGTAACCAGAAAGTAAAAACTCTGTCTTAAACAAAAAGAGGGGAACCTTTTATTAATATATGACAAGGGCTACTATGTCATAGAGTAAACTATTTGGGAGTCTCAGAAATTCTAATTTTCTTTAATTTAAAAATTTTTATTCATTTATTTATGTATACGACCATGCTGTATGGCTTGCGGGGTCTTAGTTCCTCAACCAGGGACTGAAGTCAGGCCACGGCAGTGAAAGTACTGAGTCCTAACAACCGGACCAACAGAGAATTGCTATCATTTTTAAAAAAGATATTAATAATGTAAAATCTTAGGAGACTAGGCACTCTTCTAGGTGCTGGGGACTAGAGAAATAAGCAGAAAAGACAATGTGCTATCATAGGACAAGATTGGGAGAAAACAGACAAATGAGTCTCCTGTGCTGGGTCAGTTAATGATAAGACTGAGGTGGAAAAGAAAGTGCAAGTAAGATGATGGTGCTGACCGGGCAGGGGGGACTGTTAATAAGGGATAATCAGGAAAAGCCTCTTTGAAGAAATGAAGTTCGTTCAGTGACCAGATTGAAATGATACCGGAGGCCCTACAAATATCAATATTTGGGGAAATAACAGCCAGGAAATGGAGCAGCAGGGGCCGAGACCTTGATATGTTCAAGGAAGGACAAGGAGGCCAGTGGGGCCACTCGCCACGAGCGGGAATGGTGAGAAACGAGAGCAGACAAGTGGCCAGAGCTGAGGTCCTGTAGGCCTGGGGGGCCATGGTGAGGACTCTGAATGCTGTTGGGTCAAGGGAAGCCTTTGGAGGATTGAGAGCAAAAAGGGATGTGCTTGGTTGATGTTTTCAAAGGGTTGCTCCGGCTTCCGTGGTGGGAGAAGAGAGGAGAAGACCAGCAGGGACACCGGGAAGGAGGATGTTACCGACCTGTGTGACCTGTGAGCGCAGCACAGACTGAGATGCCAGTGCTGCAGAATATGAGATGTGGTTGCATTAAGAGTGTATTTGAAGCAGGAGAAGGAGTCTCTGTTGAATGGGATGAGGGTCTGAGAGAAAGACACGAGTGAAAAATAATCCAAAATAAGTGTCCTGAGCAAATGGGTAAATGATGTTACACTTTACTGGGGGGCAGTGCACCACAGAAGGGGGGTGAAAATTAAGCACATGCTTTGGACATTTTAACTCTCAGCAGCTTATTAGGTATGAAAGGAGAGTGTTGTTTGGCATGTGTACATGCTAAGTAATTCAGTCCTGTCCAACTCTTTGCGACCCTATGGACCACAGCCCGCCAGACTCCTCTGTCCATGGGATTCTCCGGGCAAGAATACTGGAGTGGATAGCCATGGGATCTTCCTGATCTAGGGATTGAACCCACATCTCTTATGTCTCCTGAGTTGGCAGCAGGGTCTCTTCCACTAGTGCCACCTGGGAAACTCGTTGTTTGGGCAGTTGTATATTCAAATCAAAGGCTTACCTGATATCTCAGCTGGTAAAGAATCCGCCTGCAATGTGAGAGACCTGGGTTCAATCCCTGGGTTGGGAAGATCCCCTGGAGAAGGGAAAGGCTACCCACTCCAGTATTCTGGTCTGGAGACTTCCATGGAGTATATAGTCCATGGGGTCGCAAAGAGTCAGACACGACTGAGCAACTTTCACTCAATCACTCATATTCAGATCTAGAATTTGGGGACTGGAGAGTTTGTCAAGTAAATTCAGGATGTGTTCATAATCAAAATTATGGATTTTCATTTAGTTTATGGATGTATAGTTGCTGTACAATATTATGTAAGTTACAGGGGTACAATATAGTGATTCATAGTGTTTAAAGGTTATACTCTATTTATAGTTATTATAAAACATTGGCTCTATTCCCCATGTGGTACATTATCCAAAGACAACCACCATTAACATTTTGGCTAGTGTAAACTTCGAAAATGTTTGTGACATTCTGGCTACATATTTCCAAACTTTTATGGGGAAAAAAAAGAATTTTTGGAGGTGGCACCAGAAATCTGCGTGTTAAAAATTATTTATTAATTTTATTTTGGGGCTGTGCTGGCTCTTTGTTGCTGCGTACAGGCTTTCTGTAGTTGCAAAGAGCAGGGGTTACTCTCTAGTTGTGGTGTCCAGGCTTTTCATTGCGGTGGCTTATCTTATTGCAAAGCACGATCTCTAGAGCCTCGGCTCAGTAGTTGTAGTTCATGGGCTTAACCTCTCCACAGCATGTGGGATCTTCCCAGACCTAGGCTCGAACCTGTGTCCCCTTCCTGGGCAGTCAATCTGCATTTTTAACAAGCCGCTCTGGGCAATTCCAGTGCATGTCAAAGTTTAAGGTCAAGCAACCTGAAAGAAGAGCATGGCTACTTTTATGAAAATGCTCCTTTACATAAAAAGGAAAGAACTAACACATATTGGTCACCAATTTAGAACATGTACCACATCCTACAGGTTGGAGAAAATAGTGAGGCAGAGACTGTGAGATGCTCACCATGAACCCACTTCTTCCTTCTGTCAATAAGTTAAATGACATTTTCCAGCCTTCCTGACAGTGGTGAGAGGACGAGCTATTGAGTTCTGGCCAGTGACGTGTGGGCAGAAAGAATATGGCCACATACAAGCTTGGCTAAAAATCCTCTGTGGAATCCTCCACTTTTACCCTCTTTACTCTTCAGCCATCAGAACACAGAACATCCAGATGGGTGTTTGGGGTTAAGAGTTGTTGTTCAGTCGCTAAGTCATGTCCGACTCTTTACAACCCCATGGACTTCGGCATGCCAGGCTTCCCTGTCCTTCACCGTCTCCCGGAGTTTGCTCAAACTCATGTCCACTGAGTCAGTGATGCCATCCAACCATTTCATTCTCTGTCTCCCCCTTCTCCTCTTGCCCTCAATCTTTCCCAGCAGGGCTTAAGAGATGATGGTATAATCAGATGGGAGAGGATTTTGAGTAGCTGGGAAGAGAGAAAGCCCTGTTTGCAGAGAGCTCTAGCTCAGGAAAAGCAAGGGGAAGATGCTTCTAAAATGGGGAAACCACTGGAGATGTGTTTGGCCACACCCCTCTCTCTTCTGCCAGTAAAGACATCTGTCTCCACTTCTGCCCTCTCCAGAAATGTCTTGGCTCAAGAGATCTTCATAGTAAATCAAACCAGGAAAAATATTGTCAGACAGACATAACAGAGAAGGAAAGGACAACCATAGAGTTGTTTTGAATTTGCCACAAATTCAAAACTATAAAGGAGGTAAAAATTAAGAGATAATATAACACCTCAAGGGCTTCCCAGGTGGCTCGGTGGTAAAGAATCCGCCTGCCAAGCAGGAGATGTGGGTTTGATCCCTGGGTCGGGAAGATCCCTTGGAGTAGGAAATGGCAACCCATTTCAGTATTCTTCTTTGGAGAATCCCATGGACAGAGGAACCCGGCAGGCTGTATATAGTCCATGGGGTCACAGATCGTCGGACACTAGTTAGTGACTAAACAGCGCAGCATAGCACCTCAAACAAAATGAAGTTTGGAGGAAATGCTCTTGGGAGAATTGTAGGAGGGCTGCCTCTAGCAGAGAGAGAGCTGATGTTCACCTACTTGGCACCAGTCTGGCTGGTTAATTACACCTCATTTCTAGACTGACGGATGTTGTATATCTCTGATAGGTCGGTGCCAATGACGCAATGACTGCTGATAATATTTTGCCCATCCCTCCTGGATGAGGGGACAGGGCATGTGGAACAAAGGCAGGATCTCTTTAAGGCCTTTTAGAGCTGGGAGCATTCAGAAGGCAACGGAATACCTGGAGGAGCCCCACATGGGTCCTCGGACAGCATCGGAGGTTTTGGGAACACTTGCCTACAGAAAGCTATCTTTCTCAGTAATGCGGATCCCAACCTTCTCAACCCGTGTGCTAGCCCCCTCCAAACCCCATGATGTAAGAATCTAATATGTAGTTCCAGGCTATCAAATGCATGCAGGGCAATCCATTAAGAGGGCCAAATGTGAAGGACCTCTTGGCTTTCAAAGTAATGCAGCTATTTAAGTCACTAGAGGAAGTCAAAAGGCTTAATTCTGATTATTCTTTGGAATGCCTAGAAAGTACTCTAGAGAGGCATACTAAAGAACAGGGAACGAGGACTCTTTGGGAAAAGCCCCAGTAGTCAAACTGCCTGCCAAGAATTGGCAGCGATAACTGAAAGACCGAAGTCATTAGTCTCTTTCTCTTTATTTCCAGATCATTTGCCAGTTTTCCCAACACCATTTGTTGAATAATCTACCCCTTACTTACTGATCTGAAATGCCAACTTCATCATGAAACACATTCTCATATGGTCTTGGATCTATTACTGAGGTTTTGTATTTTATTTCTTACTATTCTCTGTGAAGTACAGAGTTTGAAACATATTTTTTAAATCAAGTGAATTAATTACATTATTCAGATCTTCAACCTCCCTATTTTTGCCTATTGATCTGTCAGAGATTTAAAAAAATATAACAGCTTCCTCACCACCATTCTAATTCTGTCAATTTCTCCATGAATAGCAAATATTTTGCTTTTATATATTTTGATGCAATATTATTGCCCGGATAAAAGTTTGTTACCTGCGATACAGTCACTGTGAGTTACAACTTTAGTCAAAGCAAAATGAGGTTTCCAGTTTTGAAATTATAGAGAAAAGCTGGTTTGGTTTCCATTTCTTTTCAAAAGAACAAAGAGAAACTGAAACCAAAATTTCATCTTTGATGAAATCAGAAGACTTCTACAGCCCAAACAACGTAGCTTTATGTGAAAAGAGAGCATGAATGGATGATGCTAAATGGCGTAGCAATGAGAGAAAGGTTGACATGACTTACAGCAGAGGGGAGACCGAGGGGAAGCAGGTGACATTTCCAGGCTGAGAGCCGGAAAGCCTTAGGAATTAGAGAAAGCAAATAGCAAAAAATCAGGGGAGAGGTAGAGCTGACAACCAGAGGATTATGGGAAAGTCTTCATAAGAAGCAATTAGATCCAGTGTCCCCTAACTTGCCCACCACTGTCCTGTGTACTCAGCAGTTATCCCCGATATAATGCAAGAGACAAATAACTGTTCAAAAATTGAATCTGAGAGCCTTATAACTCATATACATTGACTACAGAGTAGGGCCAGGTGAGATGGAGTTTGAACACAGGGCGATAAAGTCAAAGCCTATTCATAGAATGATGGGGACATCTCCTATCAGCTGCAGAATTCTGGGAGGTAAGCGGGAGAAACCACATCAGCTGCAGAATTCTGGAAGGTAAGCGGGAGAAACCACATCCTTCTACGCACAGCCAAAGAAAGAACCTACCCACACTGACCTTTGGTCCCCAAAGAAAAGCTCCATGGCCACTTGTTTACAATGAAGTCAGTAGCTTCCTTGGATGTAGATATCAATTAGTTTTTTAGTGCTTTAGTCTCAGATATGAACAGCAGAGAACGACCAGACCTCCAAAGAAAACTCCCGATACAAAAGAAAGGAATCAAAACAAACAAAATCAGCATGACTGAAAATAATGCAGAGAGTTTTAAAGATTAATTTCTTTAAGCTTTAAAGGAATTGTAATTAGTATCTTCAGAAATAGTAAAATATCGTGCAACTGTGAAACAAGTATATTTATAAAAGGGACAAAGGGCAGCAGTCAGAGGACCAGAAACAGACTTTGGAAATTAAAAATGTCAAAACCATGATGAAAAATTCAGTGGAGTTTGGAAAACACAGTTGAAAAGTCTTCAAGAAATTAGAATAAAATTATAAAGAAATAGACCAAAGAATCCAATTCCTAAATTGTCACAGTTTCTGAAAACAAAAATCAGGAAAGCGTAGGGGGAGACATTATTAAAGGAACAATAAAATTAACCTTCCCAGAATGGATAAATGGTTCCAGATCACTTCCTACCAGATGCTCAGCACAATGGGTGATAAAATACAACAATACACACGATAGTGAAATTTCAGAATACTGGGATAAAGAGAAGAGCTTAAAGCATGAAAGGTTGGGTGGGAACCAGGGCGCAAGCAAAAATCAGTAATCAGAGTGGCATTGGATGGACTTCAAGAAAGCAGGAGATAGAAAGCAATGAGGCAAAGATTTTAATAAAAATTGGAGAGCAACCAATTCCTACCTAGAATTTTCAGGTGGTGCTAGTGCTAAAGAATCCACCTGCCAGTGTAGGAGACATAAGAGACTTGGGTTCAATCCTTGGGTCAGGAAGATCCCCTGGAGGAGGAAATGGCAACCCATTCCAGTATTCTTGCCTGGACAATTGCATGGACAGAGGAGCCTGGCGGGCTACACTCCATAGGTTTGCAAAGAGTTGGACATGACTAAAAGTGGCTTAGCATGCACACAAGGTCTGCAATTAAGTGTTAGGGTAGGAATGCAAAAATCTAAAAAAAAAAGCTAACATTTGTCTTTTTCTCTTTTTTCCCTTCCAGAAAGCAACTAAAGGATATACTCCAACAAAATTAGATAGAAATTCAAGAAAATGAAAGAAGAAGATTCAGAAGAGTGGGAAAAGGGGATGGAGGGACTTTCTGGAATGGTGACCAAGGTATGTCCCAGCTGACAGCGTGTCTTCAAACCTAGAGACGGAGCAGATGAATGCAGACTTGAGTAGTGATGTCTCCTGAGAAAGGTTTGAAATAATAGTTTATCTGATGGATTTAAACACATGGAAATAAAGTTAAGAAATATCTTACAGAGCTCTTGATACTTATGGGGAAAGTTAGCCACAGTTCAAGGTGGAAAAGAAAAAACTTAAGCAAATGAAAAATAATGAGGCAAGCTTTGACTCCAGGAAAAACAAAAAGATGTACAAGAAAAAAAATACGCATAACATTTCCTGATTAAGAAGTTAGCACTATTTACATAGAGAGAATAATAAAAACACACACACTGTGACACACACTATTGATTCTCTCGCTAGTGCCTGCGTTCCTTTCTTCCTCATATCCAAACCTCAGTTTCGTTCAAGCAGCAATGTGCCTATCTAGAAGTACTTGTAATTCTAGATTGCCTCACAGTTGAAGGTTTGTGACACGCCTGCTGATGAGAAAGGTTCCTAGGAACCTTTTTCTTCTTTCTCCTCCAGCTTCCTTCTTCCTTCCTTTTTCTCCTTCCCTGAAACATGGGTGCAACATCAGAGGTGCAGCAGCTGTCTTGTGACCATGAGGACCAAAGTACAAGCCTAAAATGGGAGAATAGAAAAATAAGAAGAGCCTAGGCCCTTAAAGAAATCATAAAACGGTCACATCAGCTTTTGACTGCCTGAAAGTCAGCGTTAGGTGTGCTTTCTATTTCTTTCAGCCAGGCACTTTCCTAGCTGATGCAATACTGGATATGGACAAATCTACAAACCGAGATATAACTACATCAGAAGAATGAGAATTTTAAGGAGCTAATATTACCGATCAGCTGAAGTCTGTTTACGTCCATTAATTTTAACATGTTTCTTGCATATAAGAAACAGCCAAAAGAGCTGAAAAATGTTGCCTTTAGAATATTGGATGGGGTGGGGGATAAGGAACTGACATATTTGTAATCTCCTTTTAGAATTAAAAAAAAAAAATTGGACTGTGCCCATGTTCAACTTTTTTGATTAAAACATTAAAATTAATTAAAAGGTAAAACAAAAAGCTTTATCTGTCTTCTACTGTAGATTTTTACTTTGTTATCTATGAATATGCTTGCTTCCATTTTCCATATTTTTCCCTTTTTAATATTTCAGGCATGTCTTTTATCTTAGTCTGTTTGGATCATTTTATTTTAGGTGTGTAAATTGTAGACAGTACATACTCAGCTTTGGGGTTTTGACCCCATTGGTCTTGTCTTTTAATAGGAAAGCTTGATCCATTTGCTTTTATTGATACAGCTCCTATGTTTGATCTTTGTTCTGTCATCTTTTTCTATGCTTTCCACCTTTTCATGTTTTCTTTGCTTTCTGGCTTGATAAATGGATTTAGCGTTTTGAGAGATGTATTTCGTTTTCAGCTCTACCGATTCTTATCTTTAAGGCTTTTCAAAAATGCATTTCAAAGGCATTTATTAAACCGTGTTTCCTTAACAGTCTGAACCAGGACTGAAACGTTAATTCCTTCAATTATTATGTTTGAAACAGTACATAGAACTTTCCTGCCTCCTTTCTGTTCTGCTTTTCTCTTCTTTTTCTTTTCTTCTCCCTTATGATCTACTTTCATTTTCTTTTCACAATGTATGTTTGAGATTTTTACATTCTGTTGACTCATTCATACTTTTATTCATGTAGCAAACCATGCTCCATATATTGTACTAAATAATAAGCTTAGCGATGGAATACAATTCCTGCCCTCCAGGCACCAGAAGGTGACGAGGATAGCAATGGTAGTCCCGGAAAGTGGCAGAGCAGAGGTGTGCCCAGGTCATAGGGGAGAAACTAGGAGAGGCTTGCAACCTGGACCAGCTTCTCAGGGAAGACTTCCTGGTGGAGGGGGCACTTGAACTGAATCTTAGAGCATGATGTTGATTAGTGAGTGCGAGAGTGGGGAGAGATCTTTCTAGCAGAAGGAACAGCATATGTAAAGACAAGGAAGTAAGAAGATGTCTTGAATACAAACAGCTCAGGGCTGCACAAACCTGGTGGCTGGTGAGAAATGAAAGGGTCAAGGGTAGAGCGAGAGGTCCACTCACAAGGTCATAAATGGCCTTGCATGTCCCTCTCAAGAAGGATGCTACTGAAGAATCCTAAGCAGGATGCAAATGGGACAGGATAAAGGTAGGAACAGGGATGGAAGGTGGCAGGCCCTTTTTGAGGACATTTATAATGAAGGTGATTAAAATAAAGAGCAAGTGATGGCACAGGAGATAAGAATGTATTCAAGAGACCTCAAGTCCGTGATATTGGAGGGACAACAAGGAGGTCACCTCTCTGGTCCAATTTTTCTCCAGCTCCAGGCAAATCTCCATTGAAAATGGAGAAAGACTTCCCAGTTTCTACCATGAAGAAATATCAGCTTTGAATTCTCACTGGTCACGGTCCAATGGTTTGAACGAGCTGTCTTCTGAGGAGTGGGAGATTCAGGCAGAAGATGGGAGAAGAGAGAAGTCACTTCAAGCCCAATTTAATGAGGCCAATGAGGTTACAGAGAAACTAGGTAAGCCTCTTTTCCCTGCCTCAAGCCCCAGATTTGTCATTGGCTGTGTGATCTTGACAAAATCACTCTACCTCTCTGAACCTTCATGTACTTATCTGCAAAAGGCAGAGTCCTCTAAAGTTGTTTGTGTCTGAGGGGAAAAGACTGGATCTAAATCTTTAAGACTGGATCTAGCTAAATATCCTCCTTTGAAGGCAAAAAACCTCTTTCTTTTCTGTCATCCTTAAAACCTCTCCTTCTAAAATTCTAAAACCAGCTTCCTTAATATTCTTAATCAGCTCCTGATAAATAAAATTCCAAATCAAGGACTTCTTTGGGTTTCTCACCCATCCCTTATGAAGTCTTTCATCTTTTAAACAGAGATGATTTAATAAGATATGGCAGTGTTAGGAGTTACAGCAAAAACATGGTTTCTTAGTTCAGCTCTGAATTTTGCAGGTAAGAGTGATGCAGTTATGTAAGTGATGTGGTGAGAATAGACGAGAGAGGACATCATTAATTTGATATTCCTCATATACACACATTGTGCCTTCTATTAATGTCCTATGGTCATTAGAATATTTTGTTCTATTTTTTTCATTCTTTTTCTTCTTCGAGTCCCAGTTTTTTAAGTTTCTATTGATGTCTTCAAGCTCATTGACTCTTTCCTTGGCTGAGTCCAGTTAATTGATGAGCCCATCAGAGGCCCTCTTCATTTCTGCCATGGTGTTTTGATCTCTAGCCCTTCATTTTGATTCTTTCTAAGAGTTTCCATCTCACTGCTTCCATTACCAATCTGCCAATCTGTTCTTGCATGTTGTCTACTTTTTCCATTAGAGCCCTTAGAATACTAATCACAGTAACTTTAAATTCCCAGTCTGCTAATTCCAACGTCTCTGACACGATTGAGTTTGGTTCTGATGTTTCCCCTGTCTCTTCAACCTGTGGGGATTTTTGCTGTTGTAGTAGTTATTGTTCTGTTTTTTTGTCTTTTAGTATGTCTTGTCATATTTTTTGCTGCAAGTCTGACGTGATAAACTAGATAAAAGGAACCCAGAACTGGTTCCTGCAGCTTCCTCCTCCTGATCTTCAGCTCCATGTGACCTTTGTCTGATGAGTGATTCTTTGTCTACCTGTCTGTTTCTTTCATTGGTGGTGGGGGGGGGGGAGAAGCTGCTTGCCCTGTGATGTCAGTTTTCTGATGAATCTAAGAAGAGTTGTTGATTTTCAGTTTGTTCATCTTTTCTCCTGTTGTGTGGATGGGAGAGATGACTTCCAAGCTCCTCATATGCTGGCCTGGAAACCCAAAGAAGTCCTTAATTTGGAATTTTATGTATCAGGGGCTGATAAAGAATATTAAGGAAGCTGGTTTTAGAATTTTAGAAGGAGAGGTTTTAAGGATGACAGAAAAGAAAGAGGTTTTTGCCTTCAAAGGAGGATATTTATCTAGAATCAGTCTTAAAGACTTAGATCCAGGCTTTTCCCCTCAGACACAAAGAACTTTAGAGGACTCTGCCTTTTGCAGATAGGTACATGAAGGTTCAGAGAGGTAGAGTGATTTTCTCAAGATCACACAGCCAATGACAAATCTGGGGCTTGAGTCCAGGTTTCCTGATAATAAGCTCAGTGTTCTCTCCAGGGCCCTGTGTCTCCCTGGTCTGTGCTTGTGGGGGTCCTTTAACCTTCGTTCAGAGAGATGATCATCATGACAACAAATAACCTGGAGGAGGGGGTGTGCGTGACTTTACAGAAGGGTGTGTGCTCGTGTTCAATCACTCCGTCAGTCGTGTCCAATTCTTTTCAACCCCACAGACTGTAGCCCACCAGGCTCCTCTGTCCGTGGAATTTTCCAGGCAAAAATACTGGAGTGGGTTGCCATTTCCGACTCCATATAGGTGAGTAGGCGAAGAGAAAATACTAGGATGATTCAGATTCAGGAAGAAACATCCCAAGTGGAGGAAGAGGTGCTTTGAAAAGAAAAAAAAAAAAGACTCTTGGTTATAGGAATGGGAGAGACACTGTCCCTCTTACTCCCTGGAGCTCAGCACCCTGCCCAGATGTGACAATTGTCTGCACACTGATGCCCTCTAGTGGTTTGAAGAAAGACCTCCTTTCTCCAAACCTGACTACAGAGGAAGCTTGAGCCCCTGGGAGGCAAAGAAAAGGGCCTTCCCCCATCCCTCACTTTGGTTCAGAGATTTGTCTAACCAGTTTTTTTTTCCCCCCTCTTTTACCCGTTAACTTCTTTTTGTTAAACAATCCAAAGACATTTAGAAACACATGTGAAGGAGAGCATTACCCCATCTGGAGAACCATATGTACCAAGTGTGAGGATGCGGGGAAAGGAAGCCATAGAAACAGACGCAAACACAGCCAGGATGTGAGGCCACAGATACCCATTCCTGGGGAGGATGAAGGCTTTGTGGGGGATCCTAAAAGTTAAACAACTTGGGAATCTCCCTTTGAAAAAAAAAACAACAGAAAAGTACAAAATCAAGCACGGAGCTTTGGAGGACCCCCATTCATCCGCTTCATGGCGAATAATTCTCGCACATACCCATCTGCCGGTGCACACATGGAGAGGAAATGACGATATAAAGCAGAGCTATTTTTAATTTTCACTATTGTCCCTAAAATCCTGTAGACACTAAGAATGGTCCGCCTCAGTCAAGTCACCTTGGAAGGCTGTAGAATTATTCTCACAATGTGACTATTGCTCTAAATGTGTCTGGGATTGTTCCTTTTAATCACCTTTAGACACTGTGGCATATTCCTTGGAATGTCATTAATGGTGACTTTTATCATCTAAATGCAGATTCTTCGTGTGTGTGATATGTGTATGCAATAGTCAAACCCACAAGGATAAATGCTAAGAGGGTCTTCCCTTGTGGCTCAGTGGTAAAGAATCTGCCTGCCAATACAGGAGACAAAAGTTCAATCCCTGGGTAGGGAAGATCCCCTGGGGGAGCAAATGGCAACCCACTCCAGTATTCTTGCCTGGAGAAACCCCAGGGACAGACAAACCTGGAGGGCTACAGTCCATGGGCTTGCAAACGAGTTGGACACAACTTAGCGTCTAAATGATGAGAACAAGTACTAGGAGAGGTACTCTAGCTGGCCGAAGCTGGTTTGGCTTAAGAGTAAAGGGTCTTTTTGAAAGCTATCAAACTCTTCTGCCCTTTCATTGCTTCTGTCATATCCTGTGAGGACATTTCCCTGCAAAGGAAGTGCACAGTGATTTTAGCAATGAAACCATCATTGGACTAGGTGTCTGCATGAGGTGGCCATGAGACTACCTCCCAGGCTTCCAGTTATAAGAAGGACGATCAACCGGGGCTCAGCTGTGGAGTTGGGGAAGCCACTTGTTCACAACAAGGCCAGGTTCCCACACCCAGACCAGACCCCTTCCTGGCAGGGACTCCTGGGACGTCTGACTTCAGCACAGAAGACATCCCAGACTTTGCTGATCCATTTGTAGACGACATGGCTTCCTAGGGCATTTCCATCAAACCATCTCTATGCACCCAACATGATTCATATATATGTATATATATATTATTTTTCAGATTCTTTTTCATTATAGGTTATTACAGTATATTGAATATAGTTCCCCATGCTATGTGGTAGGTCCTTGTTTTATTTTATATATACCAGCATGTATCTGATTATTAAATAAAACTCCTAATTTATCCCTCCTCCATTTTCTCTTTGGTTAACCATAAGATTGTTTTCTATGTCCATGAGCCTATTTCCGTTTCAAAGATAAGTTCATTCGTATCATATTCTAGATCCACATATAAGCAATACCACATATACTTATCTTTCTCTGTCTGACTTACTTCTTAGCATGGCAATCTCTAGGTTCATTCCTGTTGCTGCAAATGGCAGTATTTCATTCTTTTTATGCCTGAGTAGTATTCCATTGTGGATACATCTTCTTTAGCCATTAATCTACCGATGCGCATTCGGTTGCTTCCATGTCTTGGCTATTGTAAATGGTGCTGCAATGAACACTGAGATGCAGGTATCTTTTCAAATTATGGTTTTCTTGGGATGTACGCCCAGGAGTAGGATTGCTGGATCATGTTGTTGTTCAGTCGCTGAGTCACATCCGACTCTTTGTGACCCCATGGACTACAGCACACCAGTCTCTGTGGCACCAGTAGGAGACTGAAACCCTGTTAGCCTCTGCCCCTTGCTGAGACCCCTCACTCTGTCCCCATTCCTTAACTGCCGTAAAACCCTGGGCCAGGCTCCCTTCCTCCGTCTCTCAAGTTATTTTGGACATACTTGAGAGGCCTGCTCTGCTCTCCCCAGAGACCTCAATTCTCTAAGTAATAATTTTTCATACCTTCCTGGTGAATGTGTGGTATCATCAGTTTTGACATCTGAACTAAATTTTGGGAGGTGGTACACGGATCTCTGAAGGGTGGTCATAACGGTAACACAGTATTGTCAGTTGCTACATATTGGAATTGTCTCCTTAGGTCCACGACTAAACACAAGTGTTGGGAAGTACTCCACCTTCTCACTCTTGAGGATCACCAGCTCTGCAGCCAGCCCCCTTCCTTCAGGGCATGGAGAAGGATGCCCTTCAGTAAAGAGGGTACCACCTACCCCCTCCACACACACAACTGGAACATGAAAGGGAGGCGAGAGGGAGAGGAGGTGGCATTTTGAAGGAGTGTCGTGTTGTCGTGTAAAAAGCAGCTCTTCCTCGTTTCCCCCAAAGCCCAGGGGGAGAGAAAAAGCAACCAAGAGAATCAAAGAGCCCAAACCTTCTCTCCCTCCACTAGGTTGGTGACTGGAGATCCTTTTGGCTGACAGGTGACAAGAAGAGACCTACTGTCAGAGGGGCGCTACCGGGACAGCCAGTGACCCCCATCGTTTCACGTGGCGAAGACACGTGTTTCCTGAGCAGGAGCGCAGTAGGAAGCTCCAGACAGCTCGAAGACTGGGGCCCTGGAAACAAGGGGGGATGGGTAGACAGTCTGGGGCGGGTCCTGGGAGGAAGAGACGGAAAACATCACAAGTAGGAGATGAGTCCAAGCTAACGTGCAGGGGGCAGGACCACCTAGGGGTCCCTGAAACACCAACAAGACATCCTCCATGAAATAACCAACCGTGTTTTGGAAACTTGCCACCCAGCAGAACCAAGGGCTACTGGCTACTTAGTGTTAGAGAGAAAACAGCAGCCAACAGAAAGAATGAACTTCACCTCTGAACAGCCAGGAAAAAGATGCCCTGCCCCTACCTCCCAGGGCCCTAGTATAGGTTTGGTACGTACCATCCACCCTATTCTAAGCCACTAGCATCCAGTCTGGCCCCTAGAGTTGGGGGAAGAGCTGGGGGATGGGCGAGGAGGGCTTTGGGATGATCGTGAAACTGGCAATTTTAAAATAAGCATCACGGACTCTGAGAAAAGAAACCAGACTGACAGAATAACCCAAAGGGACCAACATTATGGAAGTCAACTCTGATGTCATGGAGGGAATCCACTGTTAAGTGGAAGGGGAAAGGAGTCAACCCAAGTAATCACAGAAACTGGAAAAACAAATGGATTCTTGTGTTTCTATTTCAGTGAGTTAATAATATCCTTCTCTAAGTCAGCTACATGGAATTCTTAAAAATACAAAATTGATCTTTAAGGGAAATAATTAAACATCACCTATAATTTGGTACCTGCTGTGTATATACCCACAATTCATCGCTGTTACATTTTTAAACAATGTTCATTGAAACCGTAGGTTCTGTGCGTTATTTCCAACCTCTGTGCTCCTGCTCACATTGTTCTTTCCACCTTGAATATCATACCTCATGCTCCAACTCCCATCTCTCAGTGTTAAAATCTTATGTTACTAGAGAAACAAAACCATCCTTTCTCTCTCCCTTCAGCGTCTGGGGGAGAGAATGCCCTTGGCTAAGAATTTAATCTCGCTCTTTCAAGAAGTAATTACAAAGCCCCTGTCTGGTCTTTGTGTAGTCAGGAGAGCTGTTCTTAAGAGGCATAAAGCTGGAAAATGGGCCCATTTCTTATTTTCAGCAGGCTCTAGGGGTCTGAGTTTGAAAGAGTGGAGGCACCTACACTGTTCAAAAGTAAATGATATAAGGTATTAATTACATGTGGAGAGCAGGCTTTGAAAACATTGGGGATGCAAGGTAAATACTTCTCTTTCGCTTTCTGGGTTTAGACTGTAAAATCTCTGATAATTAATATTTATCCTTGGGAAATGTGGATGTGCAGTGGTGGGGGCAGAACTGAAAAGAAATCCCACAACTTTCCAATGAGCTATCAATAGAGCAAGGAGGATGGTGGGCAACTCACCCCACACAGAGGCCCCTGGGGGCTAGAAGAGGAGTGTCGAAATCAAACCTGGATGTTCTGTGGGACAAGGGATGCTAAAGGCCACTACGAGTCTCTTGGAGATATTGTCTTAAGTGGAAACACTCAGAGCTGGGCAAGCATTGTATTGGCAGGGATGGAGTCTGTTCCTGAGATCCATCTCTGTAGGAAGACATCTGTAAACACTCTTAGAAGGGAGAGCAGAAGAGGATTCCCAGTGAGGAGTGGACCACCAAACAGGAAGTGTGGCTAGGAGCTGGGGGAGCCCACGAGGGCATTCCCTGTGTGGGTTTAACTTGGTGGGTGTTTTTGCATTGTACTAGGATGGAAGTCATAAGGTAGCACAGTGGTAAAGAAACTTCCTGCCAATGCAGGAGACGCAGGAGACACAGATTCCATCCCTGGGTAGGGAAGATCCCCTGGGGGAGGAAATGGCAACCCAGTGTGCCAGTATTCTTGCCTGGAGAATCCCATGGGCAGAGGAGCCTGGCAGGCTACAGCCCATGGAGTCGCAAAGAGTCGGACACGATTGAGCACGCATGCACACTCCTCTGTTATCTAAATGTCCTTTGGTTACTGCAATCCTATGTAACACTTGATACACACACACACACACACACACACACACACACATACATATATGAAAGCATTATATACACAGATAGATATGCTTCTATAGGTAACAGAGAGGAGTTGTGAAGAACAAAGAAATGACTAATGAAGGGAAGCAGGGCTTGCCCGATGCCCCCACCCAGGGAGACACATTCTAGATGGAAAATGCTTTCCAGCAGAATGTTCCCAGAACAGCAGTGGGGCTGGGATCCGTGGGCCGGAGAGCAGGCTGGGGAGGCTGGGCTGGGAGGGCCTGCAGCCCAACACTCCCCTCTTCCCTGCCTGTGAGAGGAGAAGGTGACCTTTCAGAGTGGGAAGAGGCTGACGTGCTGGTTACTCTATTCACTCCCCAAGGCTGTCTTTCAAATGCCGCATCCTTTACTAAGCCCTCCCCGAGCTTATCCAAGCTAGAATGAAACCCTCATGCCTCCAAAAGCTGAGAGCCCTGGATGCAGGTCTCCCTTATGGCTCTTACCAGTATCCGCTTTCAGTAAGAGTCCTTTACCAAGTCTTTGGCCAGATACATCTGTTCGCCTTCATGCTCCCTGGTGCCCACCCCACCCCTCACACTTCTCCATCCTGCTACCTGTGGGATGCTGAGTTGTATGCCCCACAGACAGATACCCACCCCTGCCCTCTGGCTTCTGTTTTCCCATGGGGGGCCCCTTACAGTAGGTGTGAGGGAGGTTGGGATAACTAGTCCCCGAGTTCCTCCCCTTGGGGGTCACCTCGAGGTTAACTCTCTCAACTGCGGGTCGCTCCTAGCAAGGGGGCTGCGCTAGAAGACTCCATCCACTTCCAGGCTCCAGCATCCACTGCATACCTTAGCTCTGGGGTCCCGGGGAGATGGAAACCTGGGCTGCTACTAGCCCAGGCCATCACCTTCTCCCTCGTGCTCCCCACCGCCAACATTCAGGCCTTTGTGACTAGTTCTTCAGCTTATCTTAATCTGTGCACCAAATATTTCCAGTCAAGACCTGCCTGATACTCTCCCTTACTAAATACTCTGAGAGTATACCTACAGAGGTTTGCATTATGCTTATTTCTGAACCAAGGCTAAAATAGAGTCTTGACTATTCTGGGTGCCCAATAAGCATTTGTTCAATATTCGATCTTTCTGCTTCTAGAACTGAGTTTCTCAACCTTGGCATTATTGACACTTGGGGACAAATAACTCTTGGAGGAGGGGCTGTCCTGTGCACTGTAGGATGTTCTGGAGTGTCCCTGGCCTCTGTGACTAGATGCCAGGAGCACCCAACCCCAGTTGAGGCAACCCAAAAATGTGTGTAGACATTGCTAAATGCACCCCCTCCCACCGGGGAGCAAAGTCACTCCCAGATGAGATTCACTGCCCTAGATGTGAGCTGCTCTTGTCATCTCAGCATTCACGTTACACAAACCAGTATCATCACTTCATAGCAACAGTTAATAATATACACATAAGTGTGTATACCCACTGGCTTTCCTGGTGGTTCAGACGGTAAGGAATCTGCCTGCAATGCGGGAGACCCAGGTTCAATCCCTGGGTCAGGAAGATGCCCTAGAGAAGGAAATGGCTACTCACTCCAGTATTCTTGCCTGGAGAATTCCATGAACAGAGGGGCCTGGTGGGTCTCAAAGAGTTGGACATGACTGAGCAACTAACACACACGCGCGCACGCACACACACACACACACACACACACACATAATGTGCATGAATGCACACATCAGGACCCACTTCAAAGTCACATAGTTTGACATAAAATATATGTGCACATGTGAAAACATATTTGAAAGGATTTCTCAAAGTTAGGATATCAAAGACATCTTTTCTTATTGTTAAAAACAAAATCTTTATTATCAAGTGGAAAAAAAATCACCCAGGACGTGGAGATAGCATTAAATGAGATTTCTTTGACCTTTACAGAGATTCATGAGCTTAGATCTTCAAAAGATCATAGGCGTAAGCATAAATGCAGGGTGCTAAACGGTACATGAAACAGAAAATGATCAGAAGGAACAAGGCGCTTCTAGGTGCAATAGTGAGAACACAGGGGTCTAATGACCACCCTCCCCCCTCCCCCACACCTAGATGTTCATTGAAAGGACCACGGCTTGCAAAGCCAGAGACACAAATTATGAAGTCTTGTTTTGCTGATTGCAAAAGATGTGTGTTAAAGGGCACCAAAAAAAAATTTTTTTTTAATGGGAGCCTAATTGCTTCACAATGTTGTGTTAGTTTCTGCTGTACGATGAAGTGAATGAACTATTGTTGTTTGGTCACTAAGTTGTGCCCAAACTCTTTGAGACCCCATGGACTGTAGCCTGTCAGGTTCCACTGTCTTTGGAATTTCCTGGGCAAGGATACTGGAGTGGGTTGCCATTTCTTCCTCCAGGGGATCTTCAGGGATCTAACCCACATCACTGAATTCTAATGATGAGCCCACAACAGCAATGTTACTCCCATTTTACAGCCTAAGGTACAGAGGTGCAGAGAGGTTACTGAATACCAAGACACTTGGGGAGTGAGTTATAGAGCTGGAAAGCAATCTAACAGTGTCTCATTAAACTAAGTTACATCAAAGAGACTGGGTATTGAAAGGACAGAGAGCAAAGGATGCTGAGAACAGTGTTTCAGGGGAGAGTGTCGTGGGATTCAAGCTCCATCCTTAGGAGAACTGCTCACTTCCTGTTAGCGATTCAGCGAGTGGGCGGCTGGATAACAGGCTGCTGTATCACAGACCTTTAGTCCACACCCTGCAACCCATGCTGCCAGCCTGTTCTCTATCCACACACTCCTTGGGCTGCCCTTTGGTGACCTCTGACTCCTTCAAGGTCACCAGTGATGTTCCATGATGGCTCAGGGTTATCTTCACTCTTCGAATCTCTGCCTTCCTGTTTGTTTTGATCCTTTTGGAAGCTTGTAGGCTGTGGAACTAGGATGCAAAGTTGTTCGACAGTTAAACCCTTATGATAAAACTGTATGACAGCTTGTAGATCATGCCTTTCTATTCTGATCCTTCGATGTCTGGGACCTCGCTGACCATGGAGATTGCCCCTCCCAGGGCTGGCCAATTCCTAGAGACAGAAAACAACTCCCATGAGTGCACCTTTCATATGTAAACTAACTAATGTGACCAATGTGTGTGCATGTGGGCTCGTTAGACTCTTCGCTACTCTATGGACTAGAGCACACCAGGCTCTTCTAATGATGAGATTTTTCATCAAGAATACTAGAGTGGGTTGCCATTCCCTTCTCCAGGGTGTCTACCCAACCCAGGGATTGAACCAGGGTCTCCTGCACTGCAGGCAAATTCTTTACCACTAAGCCACCAGGGAAGCCCTTCTGGATGTGGGACAGGTGATACTTACATATCTTAGCAGAAACTACATGGAAAATGCCTTCGAAGTGCAGGAGGACCTTCCTGGGAGGGCAGAATGTGACAGAAGGCATTCCCTGGACCTGTCCAGGTGCCCGTTCCCTCTCCCTGCTCTCTGGTCCATGTCTAAGCCTAAAAAGAGAGGTTGAAGCTGAATAGAGAGGCAATTGCTCTTCTGGATTATTCCAGGCACACCCAAGACTGCTTGGAGACACAAATGACAAAGGAGGACAGACAGTTTGGTGGGCATGCTCCCCGCTTCCAGGTAGAAGCCAGCTCAGCTCTCAGGCTGAGGACCAATACAGAGGAGCAGGAGCTCAAGTGGATGTACTGCCTTGAGGGCCCTGCAGCTCTGCTGAGCCCACGGGCAGCTGCTGGGCAGGGTCTCCGCACTCCAGAAATCCCTGGAAGACTCTGCAGGAGGCAGGAGATGGGAGGGGCGGAGCTTCATTCAAGCTGCCACATGGAAGCTCAGGGTGGAAGGACTTGAGAGGGCTTATCGCAAGCACCCTAGGGACCCAGTGGGGCTTTGGGGAAGTTTCAGGGAGCAAGAGGATGGAGAGCAGGAGTCAGCATCTCCAGATACCCAGGTCCCAGGAAGGCAGCCTCACTTATAACCTCAGGTTGGGACGTCTGGGGACAGAAGCAAGGAACTGAGACAGCCCTGACAATTCTTCCTTCCGCCTTGTTCTCAGACTTGTGGGCCAGGAAAAGAAAGGCAGCCTCAGTACCTGAGACCTCTTGAATTTCCATTTTCTTCCACCCCTCAGAATACTCTTCCAAGGTTGCTCTCTGTAAGAAAAATGAGGGTGCCTCACAGCCTCTGCTGGCCCATAATTCATTTGCAAATGAGTTGCTTATCTCTTGGATCTGGAAGGCACCTGGGCACCCCTGTCTGAGCTGCTGGGATGTTTGGGCTCTCACTGGATGCCATGGACCAGAGCACAGGATGTGAGAAGAGCAAGCATCTCCATGTCCGTGTTGACCAGTTTAGGACCAATTAAACTGAAAACAGCTTAGCTGAGGGGCAGCTCTCTACTCCTTAGTTTTTTCTGAACAAAGTGGTGCTGGGTGCTGGACAACCGTGTGACTGCTGCCAAAACCACCAGAGCAAAGATGGTTGACTCAGGCCACATCCTCACAGCCCCTCAAACACCCTCCCACCAGCATTCACACACCAAAAGCCGCTCTTTCTCCTGTACCTCCTAGGGAGAAAGGACTTGCTAAGACTCTGGTGTCTCTATCGCTAAGTCAAGGAGCAGCCGCCTGCCTGAGTTTGTGCCTGTCGGGCACATTCCATCCAAATCATCCCGGTTTTTGGTCTAGTGGTGCTCAGCTGTTCAACAGACAAAGATTCAACTATGGAAACCCTAAGATACAAGTGAACTACCACATTCTCAAGTCTGGGGCAAGGTTGTTTTTCTGGCTAGGAATGTTCATCTCCTTCCCAGCCCCCATTGCCTTAAGAATGGTTTTGTAATAATAACAAAAAATCCCAAAGGAAATGGAAATTGGAAAGAAAATTCGCCTGGAACTGAACCACAAAAACATGTCCTTTGTATTTATTTTCCAGCTTTCTTTCCACCCCACTTTCATAAGTGTGGAGTTTACATGGTCATGATCATAGCAGAGAGTTTTATTCTTTCATGCTCACTTAATAGAATACCATGTTTTCAAGTTGCTACTCAGTATTTCTAATTATAATTTTAATGACCCCATAATGTTCCGTGGAGTTGATATTTTATGATCCACTTCAGTTCAGTTCAGTCACTCAGTCATGTCCGACTCTTTGAGACCCCATGGACTGCAGGACGCCAGGCTTCCCTGTCTATCACCAACTCCCGGAGCTTGCTCAAACTCATTCCATCAAGTCGATGATCCACTGAACATCTCCTTAATAAAACAGACTCATTCTTCAAGGTCCATCTCCCGGCTCACATCTTTGGGAAGCCATACCTAGATACACCGGGCTTCCCTGGTGGCTCAGCTGGTAAAGAATCCACCTGCAATGCAGGACACCCTGGTTCAATTCCTGGGTTGGGAAGATCTCCTGGAGAAGGGATAGGCTACCTGCTCCACTATTCTTTTCTGGAGAATCTCCATGGGCAGAGGAGCCTGGCGGGCTGCAGTCCATAGGGTCGCAAAGAGTCGGAAAAAACTGAGTGACTAAGCACAGCACAGCACAGCGCCTGGATACCCCAGGTCTCAGCAGCTGTTTCTTCCTCTAAATATGAGAACATTCTCTCTGTTTGCCAGTTAAATTCCAACTTGGTTCCCGAGTCCATAATGTTTATTTGTTGTCTGCAAAACCACTCTCATGCTGGCCCTATACAATAAAAGAGAAACAGAGAGGTAGGGTCCCTTTCCTGGTACATCATCCCAGAGTTCACCCAACAGGTCTTGGACAGGTCTCAGTCCTGCTCTGTAGGGGAACGGGAGGATGGGAGACATACAGAGCTGCCGACGCTTTTGCCCTTGAATCTCAACCTGTTCCAAGTGATGCTTGCTGATGTTCAGCTACAACTATGCCAGTACTTCTCTCCATCAAGATCTCAAAACACAAAATCTGTCAAACATAGAAACAGATGTAGACAACGGGCAGACAGAACAAGTGACAGTTGTTCATTACGTGTCTAATGATTAGAATGATTCAGGGGAGGGTCCTTCAGACAGTTCTGCAAGTGTCCCTGTTATTCAGTTCAATTCACTGTAACCGAGTCATTTTTGAGCATGATACTTAGAGTCAGAGATGCTTGAATTTCAATCCCACCTCTGCCAGGCCCTAGCTGTAGAATCATAAAAAGTCACAGTTAGTATGTTCATTAGTTTACACATTTGTAGACTGGAGGTGGTAACATTCACCTCAACCAAGTCTGATGGAACCCAAACAAAAGTAAAAGCATCTAAGCCCAGCACTCAGCACAATGGCTGGGAAACAGCCCACCCTCCAACAACAGTAACTAGTGGCAATAATAATGTTAACACGAGCAAAGGCAATCCTAAGAGCGGAAATGGTGGACGTACAGTGCTGGCTTCTGAAGGGCAGCCTCAAGTCTGTCAGAGCTCTTCAATCACATCTCTTCTTCCCTCCTGGAGATGATCCTAGCATCTGAGAGTGATTCACAAGCTCATACAAACCAGCAGAACACAGCTGTTCCCACCAGTGGCATAGAGACAAGAGTATGTATCATAGTAAAAAAGAAAAACAAAAAAACAAGGGTGGGAATACAAAACTTTATCAATAAAATGATTTAGCTTAGGTCTCAGACTCCCATCCCCCTCGACGGTAGAAAACGTAATCTTTCTGATTCAAGGCAATGCATTCACTGCTGTTTAAAAGTTAATCTCACTTTCGTAAATGCTCAGTTAATTTTAGGGTTATCCCTCATCCCTTCTCATCTTTCTGGACAGAAGGGTGATTTCATGAGAAGGAAAGAGGGGATGAAGATGGGGCGAGTACCCTCCTCACCTGAGCAGAGGCCCACCTTAGGGATGGCTGAGGTGCAGCTGGCCATCCCCAGCCTTGAACATCCACATCTGACCCTCCAGAACTCACTGATGTGGCTGCCAAGTGGTCATCGCTCCTGCTCGAGGCGTGTTCTGCCACACGGGCTTTCCTGCATCTATGATGCTTTGATGCGCCTGCCTTCTCTCCTCTGACTCGATTGCCCTGACTCCTTTTCAGGCAGGATTTCACTCTCCATCCAAGATCCTCTTTGTCATCTCTTGTTTATGAATAAAATTTGCCTTCTTTCTCCAGACTTCACCTCTGGATCTTTTAACCAGGCTTTGCAGAATTCAAAACATCTCTTTTTTTTCTTTTCAAGCACCTGGATCTTGAAATAATGATGTATGGTACTCAAGGTTATTATATCTGCTTTAGATTAATTAGGAGTTCCAAAGCCCTGAATCTGACTCTATTATTCACTTCATATATCAGTACCTTATGAGCAGTGTATATGGAAAGCTTATTCTTCAATGATGAAGGGAAAGGCACAGGGTAAGAAAAATAAAAAATCAAACTAAATCACATGCATTGGTATCAAAATTTCATTAATACTTCCTGCACATAAAATTACTTCTGCTCATAGCTTCTGGCTACAGCCCAGAGTTAGCCCAGACATCCCCATGTACTTTATGGATGTTTTGCTCAAAGATCCAGGGACCAGATGAGAGTCACAGTGTGTCCCAAGTGGAACCTGGAATGTATATGAGAAGAGAGTTAGGGTGGTCATCTGCCATGCTTGTTCCTGAGCTAGGATGATGAGCTAGGAATGCCTGTGATGGGAAAACCAAAGCCCTCGCTACCCAGGAAGGGCCGGAAGATATGGATAAAGGATTAGGAAGTCTTCCAAGTTAGAGGCCACTCGACTGTGCTTACCTGCTCCCTTCTATGTCTGGCAAGAGGTTTGGAGATAGAGTCTGCCAGACTCAAGACAGATGGTCGAGTGAAGGGTGGCCTTGGACTTGGAATGTATTCATTTGAACTTCTCTTCCCAACTTTCCTCATTGAATGTAAGAGAGTCTGCTCCAGATATAGAGCGCTGTTTTAGTCAGGCAGAATTGAATTCCATAGAAAGTTGTTTTGTAAGATTTATTATAAGGAATAATAAAAATTGCTTACATCATTATGGAGGCTGACAAGTCCAAAATCTGCAGAGCCAATGTCCCAGTCTAAGTCCAAAGGCCATCAGGCTGCTATAGAACCAGGAAAAGCAGATGATCCAGTTTAAAAGTGTCAGCTGGAGAATTCTCTCTTACTCTGGGAAGGATTAGATTTTTGTTCTATGTAAACCTTCAACTGATTGGACAAAGCCCACTGACATTAGGGAAGGCAATCTTCTTTATTTAGTCCACTTATTTAAATGTTAATTTCATCCAAAGACATCCTCATAGAAACACCCAAAATAAAGTTTGAAAAAACATCCAGTCACCCTGTGACACAGTCAAGATGACACATGAAATTAACCATCTCAGATCCTTTCTCTCCCAAGTTATGTTCTCATCCCCAACATCAGTGTGCATGCCTGCTCAGTCACTTCAGTCGTGTCTGACTCTTTCCAACACTATGGGCTGTAGCCTGCCAGGCTCCTCTGTCCAGGGAATTCTCCAGGCAAAAATACTGGATTGGGTTGCCAGGCCCCTCCAGGGGATCTTCCCAACCTAGGGATTGAAACTGCATCCCTTACATCTCCTGCAGTGGGAGGTGGGTTCTTTACCACTAGTGCCACCTGGGAAGCCCCCCAGCGCCAGCAGCTTCCTGCAGTTCTCAGTGACCCCAGCTTCTAGGCTCACATCTTCTCTTTATGTCAGGGGGATGACTGTGTGCAGAGTCACTGTGTCATTTGAGCTTCTGCTTGTCAACTCTGCCCTCCCTAAGTAGCACCCCGCTCTCCACAACCCCAAACTTCTCTCCATCCTTCTTCTGTCACAAAGTCTTCTGGAAGCCAGTGCACAAAATTGTCAAGTTCAAGTGGAAAAGCCCTTGAGAAGGAGACTCTCTGGGGCTCTCTTGTAGAGCCAAGATTTGCAGACAGGGGTCCTGATTTCAAGTCCAGTGTCCTTTCTGCTTTGTCTACCTACAGCTCCCAGGACTGAAATCTAGTCTTGGGACCTAGACTGCACCACCTCCACCCCAAGAACAACAGAGACAAAAGCCATCAGTTGTACCCCCTGCTGGAGGCCCTCCTCACAGGCTTAGAACAAGGAATTGGCAGTTATGCTGGGAGCAATTACCAAAGCTTGGAAACATCAGCTCAGATAAAATTAGATTTGACCTGAGAGATTGTTCCAAACACCAACTCAACTGCCTTTGATGTTCTGAGTCCCATCAAATTGCACATAGTTCTCTCTTTCTGGCTTTAAAGTCAGTCTCTTCATCAGAGAAATGAAAAAGATCTGTTTTTTGTGAGAATCTCTATAACTCTCTCCCTGGAGGTGTGGTAACAGGCTGGCAGATGTGGCATCTGCCAGCTGTATCAGATACCCCAGCATTGGAGGTGGGGATACTAGCTGACTTATCTCTTTGAAAGATGCTGCCCAGAGTCAGAGAATGTTGAAAAGGACAATTGCAGCTCCATAAAGATGGGGAGATGGATAAGTTACATGGTCTGCCCAAGGTCAGAATGTCAGAGCCAAGACTTCAGGCTAGGTCTCCAGTATTCTGGTTCCCTCTACTTTCAGGCTTTCCTAATGACTTCTCATACCTGGGGCAGGTTTTGACCGAGACCTTTCAAAATTTGGGGATGGGAAAATCATCAAAGAGAGCAATCACTAGTTGGCACGGTCCCATTCATGCACACATGCTCAGTGGCTAAGCCATGTCAAATTCTTTGTGACCCCATGGACTGTAGCCCACCAGGTTCCTCTGTCCATGGGATTTCCCAGGCCAGAATACTGGCATGGGTTGCCATTTCCTTCATCAGGCACAGTCAGAGTGTGACCCTAAAACTGTGATTTCAGAGTCTTTCTCTTACTGCAGTGAATAAGGGAAACTTGCAAGGAAGAAATGCAGACAAGGAGGAGAGCAGGGAGGCAGGAAGGAAAGGAAAAGAAACTCCTGAGAACAAGGACTCATCTGTTGTGTGTACTGTTTATGCCCTAGCGGCAGCTCCTTGTTTGACAGTTGGTAGGTGCTTGGTAAATATTTGAGGGAAAAGGTGAATAAAGGAAGGAAGAAAAAGGAAATAAACAGGCTGTTTCCTGAAGTCACTCTTGCTCTAAAGTCTTAGGTTTTGGGTTTGTTTTTTTTTTAAGATTTATTTTGACGTGGACCATTTCTAAAGTCTTTATTGAATTTGTTACAACATTGATTCTGTTCTATGTTTTGTTTTTTTAGCCCCCAAGGAATGCGGGATCTTAACTCCCTGGCCAGGGATTGAACCCACACCTCCTGCATTGGAAAGCAGAGTCTTAACCACTGGACCACCAGGGAAGTCCCAGATCTTAGGTTTTATGATTGCTTCTTTGAACTAAGATTTTTTTCCTTTAACTTCTGTTTGGAGATTTTGGTTTATTTAGTTCTGTTTTCATTTGGGGTCTTTGTCTTGTTTTGTTTTGTCCATATTAAAGAGATTGGAGTGGTCAGAAGTCTACCTTGGGGTTAGTGGAGCATGGTAATTTTCGCTGAGTAACTTCCCAAGTTCACACAAAAGCAGCAAGTGTTAGAGATGAGGAAAGCAGATGTCGCCTCCATCAAAGTCCCACTCAAAATCTCTTCCCTTCTGTGTCCTCTCATTCTCCCTCTTGTTTCCAGGGTCTCATTTTGGTCTAGATGAAATCTACCTGGGCTGCAGATCATCCCCTTTGGGTCTAGATGTTCAATGAGCAAATCTGGCCAAAAGACCCAAGCGGGTATCTTCCATTCATGCATTCACTGGTGGATTTATCATCTACTCAGTCATCTGAAGAAGATTTATTTGTGCCATGCACTTCAATTGGTGATTCTGAAGTGAATGGGACTTGATCCCTGTCCTCAGACATTCCTAATGGATACAGGAAGCAAACATATAACAAATAGGATGATCCGAGTGCCAAGTAGGAAACTAATTTTTCTGGCGGGCATAGGAATAAAGACTTCATAGAAAGCATGCCATTAGAACAAAGTTTGAAAGATAGATGGGATTTCAGTACACTCTTTTTCTAAAATGTGGGGCTAGGTAAGAAGAAATCCCTCTGTGCTCAGTCGTTCAGTTGTGTCTGACTCTTTGCGATCTCAGGGACTGTAGCCTACCAGGCTCCTCTGCCCATGGGATTCTCCAGGCAAGAATACTGGAGTGGGTAGCCATGCCCTTCTCCAGGGGATTCTTCCTGACCCAGGGACCGAACCCACATCCCCTGCACTGGCAGGCAGGTTCTTTATCCCTGAGCCTCCTGGGAAGGCAGAAATCCCTCCCGGCAGAGGTTAAAACCTAATTAATTAGAATAAAATCCCAAGTTCTCTACCAGACTTATCAGTCACCACAATCTGGTGCCTACATCCTGTCCAATTCCATCTTTTATCACTTTTACCCTTTCTCAGTGTGTGCCAGACACATGGATGAGAATCTTTTAAGGTTGTTTGTTTCTATCACAAGACATTTGTACTGGCTGTTCCCTCTGGTTAAATCATTCTCTGAGTTTTTCATGAGGCTGCCTCCTCTTGGTGAGCATTTAAGTCTCAGCTCCGATGCTTCATACGACAGGGACCCTATTAAAATCCCCATTTCACAAATAAGGACCCATTCTGTACTGGTTAAGTAACTGACCTAAGGTCACACAACTAACGAGGGAAGTTGTCAAGAACTGAGCCTCAACCGTCTTAGTCTAGAGACCCAGCTTGTATCCACGACTCTACACTGCCTGCCTCTGTCACCATCCAAACTGATCTCATCCATATACTGACATGTTTCATTTTCCTTGCTCTAGAATATACAGTCCACAAGAACAGGGGCCCTGGCTCTCTTTGTCACCACCATATCTCCAGCATCTGGCATTATAGGATACTCTCAGAAAATACTGGGTTAGCCAAAAAATTTGTTGTGGTTTTTCCATTATGGAAAAACCCAAATGAACTTTCTGGCCAACCCAATACATTTCGAATGATTGAGAGCTCGGGGCAAAGAGAGTGCATAAAGGAAGAAGCTTAGAGGTATGCTACTTCTAGATAAGGAAATAGTAAGGAAGCTTTCTGTGACCTCTCAGAACTAGTTCCCTATTTTTATCCTTTCACTCAAAGTAATGACAGAGTTATTAGAAAAATGGGACAGGTTGGGACTTCCCTGGTGGGTCAGTGATTAAAAATTCATCTTTCGATGTAGGGGGTATGGGTTCTATCCCTGGTGGGAGAGCTAAGACTGCACATGCCTTGGGGCCAAAGAACCAAAACATAAAACAGAAGCAACACAGTAACAAAATCAATAATGACTTTAAAAATGGTTCACATAAAAAAAACTTAAAAAAGAAATAAAGGACAGGTAGGAGCAGGTACAGTGGCTAGATGGTATGGAAATGGGGGAAACTGAAGGCTTTAAGGTGGTATGGGGGGGCATCCTTGCAACATACTCCAAGTTGTATCACATAAATGACTGCCTCCTTCTAATCAAGGAAGATAATGGCTATCACTTTTTGGAAGTCCTTCCCATAGAGTAGTGATCGCTGAACAGCAGGAAAATAACCTTCTGAAAGGTCCCCATGGCGTCAGTAACCTAGGAGTCCTCTCCAGCCGACCAAGACAGCCATAACAGATGGTGCTAACGAGCCTGAAATGACACAAGCTCTTTCTGCAGTCTGCTGCCTGCCACAAGCCCCCTCCCAGCTGCAGGTCACTAAAACCCTCCCGATGGCGAGTTCTTCCCGGGAAAGTGCCAGGATGCTCAACAGACTATGTCACCTCCTCCATAGGCTTTCCAAGATGACGATGGTTCCAGCACAATGACCACCGCTCCTGTCTGAAGCCATTCTGGCATGGCCTGGACTTGCTATGGCTCTAAGGGGAAGAACCTGGACTTGAACTTTTAGATTCTGATTCACAGGGTAGTCTTCCACCTGCTCACCACACCCTCTTCTCTCCTAGCTTCTGGAAAGAAGTCATGCGATCCAGTGGTTCATAGTCCAGCTTTCTAGCAAGAAAAGCTTCACAGCGTTAGTTCAGTAAGTGGTGATGGTTTAGGTTTAGCAAGCTCTCATTTGACTTAACTCTCCAAAATTGTAACCACCATATATTGATTATTTTTTCTGTGCTAGAGACTTTTTTAAGCCCTTTATAGACACATTCTCGTGGAGTTTCAGAACTCTGTGATAGCAGCTTTATTATCCCCATTGCCCAGATGAAAAACCGAGGGATAGAGAAGTTAATGAATTATTCAGTGTCTTATAGGCAGCAAGTGTCAAACTTCAGAGTGCTTAATAACTTAACTATGTGCTGTGTTGACATGTCTGTGACTTTCAGTCTCTCCAAATATGCCCTAATCTGTGAGTCAAAGGCACACTTCACCACCCATCATTACACCTGCTGTGTTTGGGGAGGATTTCTAAAGCTTGACTCCTTCTTTTAAAAAAAAGTAATTAAGTATCCTAACATAGAAACTTCAGTATCTGAAACCAAAATACAGAGACATCTATCACTTCTAGGCTTGGCCAGAGATGAACTAAGGAACTAAGTATTAGAACTAAGTATTAGGTCAGTAATGATCATGAGCCCATTGATTAGATAGGCAGAGAACCATTATATTTCAAACATATTCTGTTAAGCCCAACAAAGATGTATCATATCAAGGATCGTCTAAATCCACAACTCCTTGGACTGGACGATTCAAAGGATGTAAAGAAGTTTAACAAGGTGTGATGAGTACTTTATTCCTGGAATGAGTAGGGATAAACCTTGTTGCTGTTTAGCCACTCAGTTATGTCTGACTCTTTTTCAAACCCATGGACTATAGCCTGCCAGGCTCCTCTGTCCCTGCTATTTCCCAGGTGAGAATATTAGAGTGAGTTGCCATTTCCTTCCCCAGGGGATCTTCTTGACCCAGGAATTGAACCCAAGTCTCCTGCATTGGCAGGTGGATTCTTTACTGCTGAGCCACCAAGGAAGACCATATGAATGAATCTTTGATTGGTCCAAATTTAGCCCTACTTTTACTAAGAATATAGGGTTTGGCTTCTATGCCATCATCATTCCTTTATTTGTCTAGCCAGCATCATCTCCATCTTAAAGAGCTTCCAAGGGCCCCAGGTCATTCTAGGAGGCTTATCCATATTGCAAGATGGAGGAAGCCAGAGAGAGTAAATGCACCTGGACATCACTCCTAGTCAGCAGGCAACATTCTGGCATCTGGCTGTGAAAATTACTCAACAATACGGCAAAGAGATGGCAATTGTTGCAGCTCTGTGGCTCTTCTTGGCTTGTGGGATGTTCGGTTCTCACAGGAATGGGACGATAAGAGCTTCAGGTGGTGACTCAGCTCTTAAATGCCACTCTGGCACCGGGGACAGAGGAGGACCCCTTAGGCATAGGATGGACAGTCCCCTCTGAGTGGTTCAGCTCCTGTTTGGTCCCAACCCATGGTATCTCTGTCTAGTCTGGGAGTGGGAAAGCCTGTTTTATATATTCTTCTAAATCTATTGTTCTCAAACCCTGAACCCTGAGTTTAGAATTCCAAAAGTCAAAAATCTGTTTGCATTGTCTATTTCTGCTTTGACAACCCTCCTTTGCAGTAAAGGTACCCCATTTGCCTGGGCTGGAGGGAAATGCTTCTGTTTGTCTGCAGTGATCACCTTTTTTTAAAAAAATTAATGTATTTATTTTTGGCTGTGCTGGGTCTTCACTGCTGCAGGAGGGCTTTCTCTAGTTGTGGAGAGCGGAGGCTATTTCTTGTTGTGGTGGCTTCTCTTGTTATGGAGCACGGGCTCCAGGGCACACGGACAGAGTAGTTATGGCTCAGGGGCTCCAGAGAGCAGACTCAGGAGTTGTGGTCACAGGCTTAGTTTCTCCATGTCATGTGAGATCTTCCTGTACCAAGGATCAAACCAGTGTCCCCTGCATTGCAAGGCGGATTCTTAACCACCGGACCACCAGGGAAGCCCATGCAATGATGATCTTAATATGTCCCCTCTTTATACGATACAAGAGCTCCTAGTCATGGGCACAGATTTTCAACCATGGTCTTCCCCACTGGGGACTGTCTGTTAATGAATTATTGGAAGCATGGAAAGGCAGAGAATGTGTGCTCTGGCAGGCAGATCAGCTCTCAAAGGAGCAGAGAGAAGGGGCTGAGCTAAGCACGCTAGGGTTCTTATTTATTATTCAGTTATTCCTCTTCCTCTCACAGTGAAGCCTGAGAAGGTAGAGGGGAAGGGAAAATTTCCCCAGGGGCAAAAAAAACTTTTTTAGGAAAATATGAGTTGAAGCCACCCTGAGATCCTACCACACACCCACCACAATTGCTGACATAAAAAAGACAAAACCCTACTACGACTTGGTGAGGATGGGGAGCAGCTGGACTCACACATGGCTGATGAGAATGCAAAATGGTACTGCTTGGGAAAATCTTTTGCCGTTATCTAGTGAAGGTGAATATGTGCATAGCCTGTAACCCAGTAATCCCACTCCTGGCCATACATGTTTTTTATCAAAAGACTTAGAGCAGAATGTTCACAGCAGTGCTGTTCAGAAGTGGAAAAGTCACCAAATGCCCAATGTCAATAGAATGAATAGATAGTAGCACATTCACACAATGGAATAGTCTACAGTGATGAGAATGAACAAAATACCAGCAATATAGATGTATTCACAAACTTAATGCTGAGTAAAAGCCAAACCAAAACATATAAATTCTTTGTTGAACAGCAGAAACCAACACAACATTGTTGTTGTCGTCGTTCAGTCGCACAGTCGTGTCCGATTCTTTGCAACCCCATGGACTGCAGCACGCCAGGCATCCCTGTCTTTCACCATCTCCCAGAGCTTGCTCAAACTCATGTCCATTGACACAAGATCATAAAGCAATTATTCTCCAATTAATTAACAACAACCCTATATGTAAGATAGCAAAAGAGACACAGATGTAAAGAACAGACTTTTGGACTATGTGGGAGAAGGCAAGGGTGGGACGATATGAGAGAATAACATTGAAACGTATATTACCATATATAAAATAGATGACCAGTGCAAATTCGATGCATAAAGCAGGGCACCCAAAGCTGGTGCTCTGGGACAACCCAAAGGGATGGGGTGTGGAGGGAGGTGGGAGGGGGGTCCAGGATGTGGGCACACATGTGCACCCATGACTGATTCATGTCGATGTGTGGCAAAACCCACAATATTGTAAAGTAATTAGGCTCCAATTAAAATAAATTATTTTTTAAAGTAAATTTAAAAAGAAAATATATATATTATATAATTATATGCTGCTGCTGCTAAGTCACTTCAGTCGTGTCCGACTCTGTGCGACCCCATAGATGGCAGCCTACCAGGCTCCCCCGTCCCTGGGATTCTCCAGGCAAGAATATTGGAGTGGGTTGCCTTTTCCTTCTCCAATGCATGAAAGTGAAAAGTGAAAGTGAAGTCGCTCAGTCCTGTCTGACTCCTAGCAACCTCATGGACTGCAGCCTACCAGGCGCCTCTGTCCAAGGGATTCTCCAGGCAAGAGTACTGGAGTGGAGTGCCATTGCCTTCTCTGATATAATTACATAATATTATATAAGATATACTATATAAATTATTATGTAAAATAGAGTATTATAATATTGTATGCAATATTTGTTATTATACACTATATAGTTTATGTATATAAAATCAAAACCAGGCAAACTAATTGATGCTGTTAGCAGTCAGGACAGTGAGGCACATGGTAGACTTCTGGGGTGCTGGTGATGATCTGTTTCTTGATTCAGGTGCTGGTTACATTACAGTGTGAAGTTTGTGAAAATTCATTGATTTATATCATTGTTATGCTTTTGTGAACATTAATTATACTTTAACTGCAAGTTCACTCAGACACCACCCCCGACACAGACACATGGACACACACACAGGGTTCATTCTCCCTGCCTCTCCAAAACCTGAATGGCTTCTGGATGGCAGCCATGAGCACACACTCTAAGTTCCTCTCTGAAATGCCTATGAATACAGCAGAAAAGCCGTCCGAGTTTGGCAGTCAACACTGTTGGCAGCATGGGAGGATGTTTCCTCTGTGCCCCAGGGCTGCTCGTAATGGATGGACAGGCATGTTGGCAGACCACCTGTGTGATGTTGTGGGTGAGTCTGTCCATTTGAAAATAGTAGAAGTGCCTTTCTTCCGTCTTTACTATCTTTGCGTGTGTTCAGTCGTGTCCCACTGTTTACGACCTCATGGACTACAGCCCACCAGGCTCCTCTGTCCATGGGATTTCCCAGGCAAGAATACTGGAGTGTGGGTTGCCACTTCCTTCTCCACCAGATCTTCCTGACCCAGGGATCGAACCTGTGTCTCCTATGTCTCCTGCATTGGCAGTTAAGTTCTTTACAACAGAGCCACCTCAGAAGCCCTCCAATATCTTTACTCTGGCTTAGGAACTCAAGTTCTGCATCTAAGGGAACACTGAGTTCTGGTCCTTGCTCCAACGACTGTATGCGCGTGCGCATGTGTGTGTGCATGCGTGTACCCACGTGTAGGGGGTGAGGAGGCTCTGTCCCTTCCTCCAATCACTAATCCTGCTACAGTATAAAAGGGACTTGAAAGTATTTCCTTACCCTATCTGGTTTCTAAACTAGGAATTTGGTTCTTAATCTATGTTCAGGTGGATTCTGAATCCTGTGGGGAAATTTTGGCTCTACAGAGCTTCCCTTAGAAAGTACTTTCCTTCTTGGAAAGTAAATTGGAATAATTTACTTGGAATAATTAATTAATTGGAGAATAAAACACCCTTTTTTCCAGAAAGGGTGTTTTCTCTTGCCGTATTATCCACCTTACAATTCTTGATGAGTTTGCTAATCATGTAAAATGGTATCTGGTGTTGTTTTGCTATGCCATTTGTTCGCTAAATTATTTACACATTTGGCACATCACGTCAGAACTACTAAATCAAAAATCTCTACTTTTTGCTATCAAAGAATGATCCATGAAGCAATATGCTGATATTTTCATTGACCAGGAACTTGAGTGGAAATTTTATCTCTATTTAAAACTTATATTGAGGTTGATATCTATAATGTAGAAAGTGTTTCTACATGGGTAAGATAACAGGAAACAGTCTAAAAGAAAGTGGAGAAAGAGTAAGAATAACAATTACAAAATAAGTGGAAATGACCGGAAGTATATGATGCATTGCCTCACCAGTCATGAAATCAACGCAAATTCAAATAACACTAAGATTCTTCAGTGATCATATTTTCAAATATTAAAAATTGTTTTAAAATATCCAATATTGTACAAACAGGCAATCTTATTGTTGATGACTTGGGCTGGAACTCTTCCTTTGCGGGCAATATCTCTTCAGATTAAAAAAGCACATTTTATCAACACATTAAAATTGTGAGCCTTTTAATCTATGATTCCTACAGAGATACCTAAGCAAATATGAAGATACACAGGTAAACCTACAGGTTTGTTGATAATAGAAATATGGGAAGAAACCTAAATATGAAACAGTTGAAACCTTTCTAAAATAAATAGTTGTGTTGCCACATCATGGGGCTAAACACACACAAAAAGATGGAAGAAGTGAATATATACTGTAATCCAATTTTGTAAAAAATTAGTAGAAAAATAAGCATACATATATGTCTATGCTTAGAAAAAATTCTGAGAGAAGAGACGGAAAACTCTTATCAGTGGTTATTTGAGGGGAGGGTGTATAGCAAGGGACTTCACCTTTGGCTTTATTTATTTTTGTGGTCTGAATATGATTATAAACCTGTTACAATCAGAAAAGACAATAAAGATTTTTAATACTATCGGCTATTCACCCAGTGCTAACCATGTTATGTCTAACTGATGGACATTTGGATGGTTTTAAATTTTTCTTCATTTAATTTTTATACTTTCCAAAGTTGTCTACAGAGAGTATCTACTCCTTTTCATATCAGACAATAGGTGGAATTTCAAACAATAAGTATACAATTAGCACTATAACATATGATCAAAATCATGTCGAACATATGGACAGCATAAAGCTTCAAAGAACGTACACCTGAAAGTTAATGGTAATTAAACGGGTGGTAGGATGATAGCAGATTTTCCCTTTCCGTCTGCTCGTTTGCAAAATCAACAGCTGAGTGATGTGAAGATCAATAGTTGGGATGACAGTAAGTTTATCATTATTGTAATTGATGTGCTCATTAGTACCTGAGTTCTCTCTCCCTTGGTTTCCTCCATGCTTGTTATTTCCACACAGCAATGTTAATTATGGTAATACAACACTAGAATGAGTGGCTAAAAGTGGATGCAGTGGCACCATGGAGACACAAACTAACAGAAAAGAAAGGGGTCTTTAGACTTCACTCCAGGGTTGTCAGCGCTTTTCCTAAAGATAGCCAAGGAGACACAATCCAGACACTGACATTCCAACAAGTACAAACCGTTCAACCTTACAACTGGCCAAGTAAACCACAACCTTGTGGTTTTCTTCTCTTTTATAAACAAAACTGATCAATGGTTGTGGGTCCGTACTTTCTAGAACAAAATCCAAAATTTCTAAGTTTCTCTTGGGAGGAAATACCCAAAGAGAGGAGAAGTCCTTGTCCCGAAGCTCCTCATTTTCACGTATGAGTGAGTGTTAGTCACTCAGTTGTATCAGACTCTGTGACCCCATGGACTGTAGCTCTCCAGGCTCCTCTGTCCATGGAATTCTCCAGGCAAGAAAACTAGAGTGGATAACTATTCACTTCTCCGGGGGGATCTTCCCCACCCAAGGATCAAATCCCAGTCTCCTGCATTGCAGGCAGATTCTTTCCCGTCTGAGCCTCCGGGGAAGTCCAAGCCTCAGTTTCATTATCTGTCAAATATAAGAATTGGTGATTGCTGGGCTTCCTTTTAATTCAAGCATTTTAAGGGTCCCTCGATGTGCGCCATGCAGAGAAGGAGCCGTAGAGGCTGGGATTTCTGTGACTCTGGCCTGTAGGACCGAGTTCCTGGGATAATCCCCAGCATCGACCATGACCCAGGCAAAGACAGGAAAAACAAATGATAGGGAAGGGCTAGGCTAGTAGTGTGCATGCCTGCAGACAATTCACACGCAGTTGGAGGCCCTCAGCTGGAAACCAGCATTTCATCAGCAGCTTCATTTGCAGCAGGGAAGCTGCTATTTGCAATATAATGTCAGTAACTGACAGGTGGGATTCAGTGGCTCCTGGCCTGAGCCATCACCAAACAACCAATTTTCACTCTGCAAGTCAGAATAACCCCTCCAGGAGGGGAAGGGACGTGTGGGTCTCTGTTGGGACACGTCTGGGCACAGAGACCACAGGGGCCTCTGATGGCTGTTTCTGGCCTGTGGTTCTTGCCACTTACAAGCTCTTCACACTACAAACACATAGCTTTTCTTGTTCCTGGAGTTCTCAGGAGCCCACCCATCATTTGTTCTTAGAGTCGGAAAGAGGAGGGAGGCAAGTAGGCAATGAGAAGAAAGGAAAACAGGAAGATGCAGCTGTTTGGAGCAACACAGAGAACATCAGATGGCCCCAGGAGTGCTGGGTATTCGGCTCAGATCTGTCACCAGCCAGCCGCACGGCCACAGCTGTCACTTCCTGTCTCTGGATGCAGTTTGCTTGGGGTGCGAAGGTTCCAGGTTTGACAAGGTGGTCTTGGTTCAACATCCCTTTGCTTCCAGTGTCCTGTGACTCAATTATTCTAAGCAGGGAAGGGCAGAGAAAAGGAGGAAATGGGAGAAGAGGAGGAGAAGGTGGAAAGCAGGTGGATGAGGCTTCTTGGAAAAGAAAAGAGGGAAATGAAGAAGACTGCCACAATAAAGAAGAACACAACACAGATTTTGCCGAGGGTATTCCTCATGTAAGTAATCATGATGACAATTGTTATCATAAACAACCAAGTACTAATTAGCTTCCAAAAGGTGACTCAGGAATGCAATCCCCCCATCCCCAACCCCCGCCCTCCTCTCCAGAGCCCAAGAGGATCCCTCCTTCCTGAGTCCATCATCTGGGAGCCAAAGCAAAGGACGAGGGAAACCTGTGGGCTCTGAGTCTGGCCATCCGGCATTGAGTCTCCCAGGGCAGCCTAAGGACACCCAGCCCAGGTTGTCTTGCAGAGACGGGGTCCTGACACACACATGATCTGAGTCTACACAACCAGCATCAGCCTCCAAGTCACCCCGAACCATCGAGGACTCCCCAGCTACTTCCTAAAGACAGGGGGCCACATTCCAAAGGCTTCTTGTCCATAGAAGGACCACTCATACCTGGTTCTGTTCTCCTTCTCCCTCAGAGTTGCTTCAACTCTGCTAGCAGACATTATTGCTCAGCTCTGTCTCTTCTGGTCCCTAGAGTGTAGCTGCTCTCTGATCCTGTATCCCCCTCCCTCCTAATTGTCTCAGAAGGGACCCAGCTCCTTTCCTTTCCCTGCTCTAATCTCCATAGCTCTGTGAATCTACCTTTGAGTCCCCTAAAAACTGGTATCAGTAATTGCTGGTATCCGGCCCAGTGCATGCATGTGCTCAGTCAAGTCCAACTCTTTGCAGCCCCAGGAACTGTAGCCCACCAGGCTCTTCTGCCCATGGGATTTCCCAGGCAAGAATACTGGAATGGGCTGCCATTTCCTTCTGCAGGGGAATCTTCCCCACCCAGAGATTGAACACCAGGTCTCCTGCATCAACAGGCAGGTTATTTACCACTGGGCCACCTGGGAAGCCTGGTCCATGGCCCAGAGCTCTTACCAAACTGTAGGGAATCCACTCTAAATCTTGTGGTCTTCACTGCTATGTTCAGACTATGTCCACAAGATTAAGAATGGTAGGGAGGAGGGCAAGTAGTCAGACACTTTCTGGAAAGAAATCAGGTTCAAATCTTTTCAAGGAATTAACAGCACTTAAAAATTTTTTTATGTGATGCCAGCCACTGTAAGTTCTCACAAAGGCCTGCAGGTGATTTGGGATTGGTTTATAACCTGTAGCAGGCATGTATGCCTGCTAAGTCACTTCAGTTGTGCCCTACTTTTTGCGACCCTATGGACTGTAGTCCTCCAGGCTCCTCTGTCCATGGAATTCTCTAGGCAAGAATACTGGAGTGGGTTGCCATGCCCTCCTCCAGGGGATCTTCCAACACAAGGATCGAAATGAGTCTCTTATGTCTCCCGCATTGGCAGGTGGGTTCTTTACCACTAGCGCCGCCTGGGAAGCCCATAACCTGTTACAGAAAAGGCCAAATTCAGAATAAGATAATCCAAGGGACTGTTATCAGAGGGGTAGTGATGGTGTGGGGTGTGTTGACTCTGTCTGAAGGACAGGGGGTGCATATGAATCAGAGAACAAAGAGCAAGAAAAACCTGTATGAACCCAAAAGCTAAGGTGAGAATTCGGGTAGCTATTCTAAGAAAAAAAAAGTCAACTAAGGAATTCCCTGATGGTCCAGTGATTAGGATGCCATGCTTTCACTGCTAATGGCCCGGGTTCAATCCCCGTGTAGGGGAGCTTAGATCCCACAAGCTGTGTAGTTCGGCTAAAGATAAATAAATAGATTTTTAAAAAAGCAACTGGAAGAGAGTGATTTCAGAAAGGATGAGTATACCCTCAAGAAAGTCTGTGATATTGGAAAGGAATTTACTATGAATTCTTGATTTAGGACTGGGAGAATTTTATTAGGCAGAAAGAGTTTTGTTAGTAAGAGCATAAAATTTGCTGTAGGTATTTTTTTTTTCATTCCATAGTATTTTTCCAATGCTATTTTAAAATTTATGATCACTTAAAATCTCAATATCTATTGTTATATTAAATAGCTTGTTTATATGGATTTAGGAACAATTTTGGCTTCTTGTATCTCTCTACATTTTCCATTCTGGGGACAGCACAACAGTGAACTGGCTTGTGCATTTCAACCTAGATGTAGGGAGACTTCCCCGACGGTCGGGTGGTTCAGACGCTTCCACTGCAGGAGGCCAGATTCCAACCCTGGACAGGCAAGTAAAGATCCCGCTTGTGGCAATGAACATGAAAAAGCCCTGTGTACTGCAACTAAAACCTGACATAGCCAAATAAATACATGAATAAATATTTTTTAAAAAGTATGTGCATTTCAGGGATCCCCACAAAGGTCTTCCAGTCTTGGACTGAGATGCAGAAATCAGAATCTCTTGGAGCAAGACCCAAGAATCGGGCTTTGAATTGGAATCTGTAGCCAACTCTATTTTCCAAATGTTGTGTGACTTCTGAAGCTGCGGCATAAAAGGTGATGCCGTTTCTAGCTCATTCTCTGGAGCATTCATATTTTGAGTCCTAGGCTGCCCTCTAAGTTCAGCTAAGCTGAGGCTACCCTGCAGTGAGGAAGCAATGTCACCTGGGGAGACCCACACAGGTGGTCTGGTGGCAGCACTGCTCTTTAAGTCACCCCCCACCCCAGACACTTGAGCAAAGGAGCCTCCAGGTGATTCTCCCCTAGAAGACACACATCCCAAATCTAATATCCTAGAGGGCAGACAAGAATGTTAGAGTTGTAATTGACATTAGAGTTAGCTTTAATGTCAACACCGATGATTGTCTATTTATCCAGTCAATGAAACATTTATCGATTGTCTGCTATTGCTGGATTGTTCTAAAACCTGGAGATGCAGCAAAGTGCAAGAAGTATCCCCCAGTGTCACGGACCATACATTCTAAGGGTGGCAGGGGACAGCATGGCTGGCATGCGGGGAATAGACAAAACAAATAAATATATTAACAAGATAGCTTAAGTGAAAGAAAGTGTTAGTCACTCAGTCCTCTCTGACTCTTTTTCGACCCCATGGACTGTAGCCCGCCAGGCTCCTCTGTCCATGGGATTTCCCAGGTGAGAATACTGGGGTGGGTTGCCATTCCCTTCTCCAGGGGGTCTTCCTGACCCAGGGATCGAGTCTCCTGTGTTGCATAGACATTCTTTACCATGTGGGCCACCAGGGAACTTAAGGCCATGCTAAATATTGTGAAAACAATAAAGCAAAAGAATGTTATGAGGGAGGCATGGTTTCCTATTTCATGGTCAACCTGCCCCAGGGATTATAGTTTGAACTGAGACCTGGAACTGCTGTAACAAAGTACCATAGACTGGAGTTGGGGTTAAACAGTAGAAATGTAATGTCTCACAGTTTTGGAGGCCAGAAGTTCAAGATCAAGAATTCGGCAGTGGTTTGCAGGCCATCTTTGCCAGTCTTTGGTTTGAAGAGGCACCACCCCAACCTCCACCTTTAACTTCAAGTGGCATTCTCCCCATATGCGTGTATTTCCCAATTTCCCCTTTTTATAAGGACACCAGTTATATTGCAGTAGGGGCCCATCCTAGTCCAGTGTGGCCTCATCCTAATTTAATTATCTGCATCTGCAATGACTCTGTCTCCAAATAAGGTCACATTCGGAGATAGTAGGGGTCAGGACTTCAACTTGTGAATTTGGGGAGGACATAATTCAGCTCGAACAGGACCGGAAGAAGGAGAATCCAGCTATACAATAATCTGGAGCTGAGTATGCCAGATAGAAGGTCAAGCAGAAGCAGAAACAAGTTCGATCTTCAAAAGTCAGACCAGCAGTCAGTGCTGGAACACAGAGAGGAAGCGGGGTTCGGCTTCATCATCACTGTGAGCATTCCTTTAAACAGAGAATCTCCGGCACACTCGCCAGAAGTCAGAGCTGCCCAGTGAGCCACGCAATCCTCAGGGGTCCTGTCAGTTCTGGACACATCACTCAGAACCCAGCCCTCCTCTCCATCCCCACCAGCACGGCTTTGGTTGGGCATTTATTTCTTGCTTCTACTATTTCAGTCACTGGTACATTGATCTTCCTGCCTCTAGACTCTCCGCCCCTGCCATCCATCCTTTGGAATACCAGCAGAATCATTTTCTAAAACAGAAATCCAATCTCACTCATTCTACAAAAAGCTCCTCCATTGCCTCTCCATCATTTTCAACATGAAGAACAAAATCACCAGTGAGGTGCAGAAGGTTATACAAATGAAGCTTAGATACAGCTGAGTGTTCAGCCTTTCTGTCAACTGGACTCACTTCCCATTTCCCAGACCCCTGTGTTAAGACTCTTTTTGTTTGTGCTTTCCAACTCTTCCCACTATTTTCTTGTTTTAATTTTTTTTTTTTTAAATTTCACCGTGTTGCATGGCTTATGGGATCGTAGATCCCTGATTAAGGATTGAACTTGAGCCCCCAGCATTGGAAACACAGTCTTCACCACTGGACCACCAGGAAAGACCCAAACACCTCACCTTTTAGGAGCCAGTTTGGGGCTTCGCTGGTGGTTCGGATGGTAAAGAATCTGCCTGCAATGCAGAACCATGTTTGAACACTGGGTCGGGAAGATCCCCATGAGAAGGAAATGGCAGCCCACTCCAGTATTCTTGACTGGAGAATCCCATGGACAGAGGACCCTGGTAGGCTACAGTCCATGGTTTCACAAAGAGTCAGACATGACTGGCCTGACTTAGCACGCATGTTGACCTGAAACATATAGAATTTCTCCAGCAAAGATGTGTTTATTTGGGATCAGCAGAGAATCGCAATTCAGAGTCAGCCACCATGGCAAGCAGGGGGAGGAGAATGCTTTTATAGAGGGGAAAGGAAATTGGGAGGGTTACAGTACACAGAGTTTTTCCTGTCTTGTCATTGGCTGAGTCCTGGCCAGGAAAGAAGAGGAGTCTTTCTTCTTCCTGTTGGGCTCTGCTGTCTTCACAGGGCATGAGGGCTCCCCCTGCTGGTCTCCTGACTCTACTTAGTTGAGGATTCTGATTATTAATTTTTTACATCACCCTTTTGGTCATTGACATCAGTGGACCAGGATCAGAGCTAATAGTAACATTCCCGGCAATGTCTGTATCACCATCAATATAACTTAGTAGGTTTGACATCTAGGCATGGATTCAAGATCTCCTGGAGAAGGGAATGGCACCCCACTGCAGTATTCCTGCCTGGAGAATTCCATGGACAGAGGAGTCTGGTGGGCTCCATGGGGTTGCAAAGAATTGGACCAGACTGAGCAACTAACACTTTCACTTTCACGAGATTAGGTATCATCTTAATGTCTTGGGCCTCAGTTACTTTATCTGTAAAATGAGACTTTTGGACCAAATAAACTCTGAACCTTTTCTTGCTAAAGATGTAGCATTTGCCTCATCTTTCATACTGCAGTCAAAAATTATATAATAATTATATCACCATCACCACTAACATCAGTCTTGCTCTCCGTTTGTTTAGTTTGGGGAACACTAAGGTACAGGTTCTGTTTCACAGTTGCTCCTGTTTTATTGTTGTTGTTTCTGGAGGTGGATTTAGCCATAGCTATTTTGAAACCGCCATTATCTTTAGTATTTTTTAGAATTGTGTGTTAGGAAAAGGGCACTGGTTAAGGGTGCAGCTTTGCATGCTTTTTGGTTTTTTGTTTTTACTTATAAGCTCCTTGCTGTTCAGTCACTCAGTCATGTCCCACTCTTTGCAACCCCATGGACTACAGAACATCAGGCTCCTCTGTACTTCACTATCTCCCAGAGTTTGCTCAAACTCATGTCTGTTGAGTTGGTGATACCATCCAACCATCTCATCCTCTGTCGCCTCTCTCCTTCTGCTCTTAATCTTTCCCAGCATCAGGGTCTTTTCCAATGAATCAGCTTTTTGCATCAGGTAGTCAAAGCATTGGAGCTTCAGCTTCAACAGCAATCCTTCCAGTGAAAATTCAGGGTTGATTTCCTTTAGGATTAACTGGTTTGAACTCCTTGCTGTCCAAGGGACTCTCAAGAGTCTTCTCCAGCACCACAGTTTGAAAGCATCATTTCTTCGGTGCTCAGCCTTTTTTATGGACCGACTCTGACATATGTACACGACTACTGGAAAAACCATGGCTTTGACTATACAGACCTTTGTCAGCAAATTGATATCTCTGCTTTTTATAAGGTCCTGGGTCGTGATAAATTACAGCAGCTTTTCTGAAAATTTACCACACAGGAAGCTGTGCTGAACTTCTCCTGTGGCCTCCTAGGCCCTTTCCCATTAATTTCCTCTAGTTCTCATTAGCATGTTTCTACTGCAGACTCAGAAGCAGAGAGAAATTCTTGTGCAGCTAATTTAACACCTGCAGGTTTTGAGAGTTGGTAGAAAAACTACATCAATAAAATAATCACTTGCTTTCCCAGAGATTTTAAATTTGAACCCTTTAAAGGTTAGACTTTTGTTATGATTTCTATTTATGTGTCTCCATCGAGTCATATGTTAATTAATGCTCTTGTCTTTTCAAATGTAAAGAGAGGCGAAAACAAAATCTGAATGAAACAATTTTCAGCACATGAATGGCCATAGTCAAGAAAATAGTCTGACATTTCCGAGGCGGGTGTGGCTTTTCTCTTCCACAGCCCCACAGCCTGCTTTAGAAATCCCTGGCACAATCATGGGTAGCTGCAAGGTGGGACTGGCAGGCGGGACCCAGCCTGGGAGCTGGGTGATGTCCTGAGGTTTGGAGATTCTCCGGGCACAGATGGAAACTCTCTGACGTGCTGAAGTGTGTGAGCAGGAGATAGAGCAAAAAAAGATGGTCAGGGGGGATAGTAACATGGAAACTCATTCAGTTCAGTTCAGTTCAGTTCAATTGCTCAGTCGTGTCCGACTCTTTGTGACCCCACGGACTGTAGCACGCCAGGCCTCCCTGTCCATCACCAACTCCCAGAGCTTACTCAAACTCATGTCCATTGAGTCAGTGATGCCCTCCAACCATCTCATCCTCTGTCATCCCCTTCTCCCACCTTCAATCTTTCCCAGCATCAGGGTCTTTTCCAATGAGTCAGTTCTTTGCATCAGGTGGCCAAAGTATTGGAGTTTCAGCTTCAACATCAGTCCTTCCAATGAATATTAAGGACTGATTTCCTTTAGGGTGGGCTGGTTGGATCTCCTTGCTGTCCAAGGGACTCTCAAGAGTCTTCTCCAACACCACAGTTCAAAATCATCACTTCTTTGACACTCAACTTTCTTTATAGTCCAACTCTCACATCCATACATTACCACTAGAAAAACCATAGCTTTGACTAGATGGACCTCTGTTGGCAAAGAAACATACATTACCATATGTAATATGGATTACCAACAGGAATTTGCTGTATTACTCAGGGAACTCAAACTGGGGCTTGGTAACAACCTAGAGGGTGGGATGGGGAGGCAGGTGGGAGGGATGTTCAAGTAGGAAGGGACATAGGTAAACCTATGGCAGTTCATGCTGATGTTTGGTAGAAACCAACAAAATATTGTGTTTCCCAAGTGGTGCTAATGGTAAAGAACCTGCCTGCCAATGCAGGGGACCTAAGAGACTTGGGTTCAATTCCTGGGTCAGGAAGATTCCCTGGAGGAGAGCATGGCAACCCTTTCCAGTATTTTTGCCTCGAGAATCCCATGGACCGAGGAGCCTGATTGGCTACAGTCCATACGGTTGCAAAGGGTTGGACAGTACTGAAGCGACTTAGCACGGGCACAGCAACACAATACTGTAAAGCAATTATCCTTCAATTAAAAATAAATACATTTAAAAAAAGAGAATGGGCAGGAAAATGGTCAGAAGTTTGAAGTAGTGTCTAAGCTGGGTGGTGGTGAGGGCTGGTGGTTACTTCTTCTTATGGTTGCAGGGAGCTTATTCCCTCCATGTGCAAATGAGAGGGAATATCTTCCCCACCAATGAGAGGTGGGGAAGAGAGCTGCTAGAGTGTTGCTGGGAGAGATCACCAGTCCCAGCAGAAGGAGAGAAAAGCCTACCGCTCCCAGACTGGATGCTACCCCTGGAGCAGGGCATCATGAGACAATTCTTGGGAGAATGTGATCGTGTCCCTGGGAGTGATATGAGCTCAGTGACAGACACCCCCTTCTATGGGCACTTCTAAAGGCACAAAGCTTGTGGGAGAAGCCTTCTCAGCAAATGGACAGTAGGGACTGTGGTCTCATGTGCCCACCAGAGGATAGAGGGGCTGCATCCCAAACCTCCGGGGTCCCCCAAGAGTGCAAAGAGGCACCTAGCCATCCCAGGGCATCACACAGAAGACTGCCAAAGTTAGAAGAGTAGGCAAATGCTGTGGATGCCAAAGTTAGAAGAGTAGGCAAATGCTGTGGATGCACTTGGGGCTCAGCCTGGCAAAATGGCAACACCCATTGGGAGCAAGGTAGAGGATGTGAACCATTGGCAGGGGCAAAGGGAAACACAGAAGAGGTCAGTGATTAAAGGGGCTATGATGGGGACTTCCCTGGTGGGTCAGTGGCTAAGACTCTGCGCTCCCAATGGAGGGGGACCAGATTTGATCTCCTGGTCAGGTAACTAGATCCCACATGATGCAACTAAAGATCCTGCATGATGCAACTAGGATCGAAGATCCTGCTGGATCCCATGTGCTACAACTAAGACCTGGTGTGGCCAAAATAAATAAATATTTTAAAAAATAAAGGCAATGGTGAAGTTGCACACTATCCCAGGAAAACCTTGCCTGAATCTATGCAGATGCCAGCACATTTCTGGAAACTGAAAAACACCAGATGGAATGAGGTGGACTCAGCGAGAACAGGTTGCTTCACAGTTATGTCAAGTCATCTCCAACGTCCCTCTCCTTCCTCTCTGCCCTCCTAGGGGAATGAAGTCTGGAAATGTGGTGGGAAAAAAGAATCCGGGAGGAGACCGTGGCTCCACATCCACCACAGTAAGGACCCCAAACTGATTTTGGATGAGATAAAGAATTTAAAATAGGAGATTTGAGTAAAGCCTTAAACTGGATGGAATTTTGATAACCCAAAGCAACCAGAAAGTGACACAACTGGCCCAAGTTGTGACTGAAGGGATGGGTAGTGAGTGGTTGGAAACGCCAATGGGAAAAACACAGTCGACGGATGTTCAGAATGCACCGATGTCTGACCACTAAGCACGCTGTTTTTTTTTCAGGAGGTCACAATGAGGAATAAATGTGATAATTATTAGGCAGACACACATACTTAAATATATATAAATCATGTCCAACTCTTTGCAACCCCATGGACTATAGCCTGACAGGCTCCTCTGTCCATGGAATTCTCCAGGCAAAAATACTGGAGTGGGTAGCCATTCCCTTCTCCAGGGGATCTTCCCGACTCAGGGATCAAATCGGGTCTCCTGCATTGCAGGCAGATTTTTTACTGTCTGAGCCACCAGGGAAGCCCTTATAACCTTATAGGTTATTACAAAGTACTGAGTATAGTTTCCCATGCTATACACCTGTGCTATGGTGGAGTCTCCTTTCTAAGGATGCAGATCCCATTATGGGTGTCCACCTTCCTGACTTTAATACCTCCCAAACACCCCACATATTAATTCCATCATGTTTGGGAGGGTGTAGCATTTCAACATATGTATTTCAAGGGGACACACAAACACTCAGCCACCTTTTCTCTGGCATCATTTCTTTCTTTCCTTTGTGACTTGCCTATTCATGATATTTGCCATTTCTCTAGTTCCATTATATTTTTTTAAATTGTCTTACAGAAGCACTTTCCATACCAAGGATATTAGTCTGTTGTCACATGTGGTAGAAATCTTTTTCTGGTTTGCAATATAAATTTCAAACTTATTTTTGTTGTTTTAAGCTTTTGAAAGTTTGGGTAATCACATTTATCCATCTTTTCTTGGTAATTTCCAAGCACTCCACTCCAGTGTACTGTCTGTTAATGTCTTTCTTGCTTCCTCTACTTCTTTTTTTTATTGAAATATACTTCCTTTACAATGTTGTGTTAGTTTCTGCTGTACAACAAAGTGAATCAGCTATATGTATATCTATATCCCCTTTTGGACCTCCCTCTTTTTCCTTACCCCCCCATCCTACCCCTCTAGGTCATGACAGAGCACCAAGCTGAGCTCCCTGTGCTGTACAGCTGCTTCCCAGTAGCTATCTATTTTACACATGGTATTGTATATATGCCAATACTGGTCTCTCAGTTCGTCCCATCCTCTCCTTGCCTCCCTGTGCCCATGCATCTGTTCTCTAATCTGCATTTCTTTTCCTTCCCTGGAAATAGGTTCATTTGTACTGTTTTTCTAGATTCCATATACATGAGTTAATGTACGGGACTTGTTTTTCTCTTTCTGACTTGCTTCCTCTACTTCTAAATGATGCTCAACTGCATCTTTAATGTATGTATCATGCCATCCTTATTGCCACAGTTGCTCTGCATTTTTTAAGATGAACAATCTTTTCACATTTTAGAAATACAGGTAATGCGCTTGTTTGGCCATAAACATCTTTGCTTTTCTTTCTTTCTTTGTTTTAATCTCTACATTTAATTAATAGCTTAGCTGGGTATAGAATTCCAGATCCAAAACTGTTTCTGCATAGCAGTTTGAATATACTGCTCCTCTACCATGACTCGGTGTTGCTGACCAGAAGTATATATTAACATACTTAACTTTCTCTGGGAGCAACCTCTCTTTTCTTTCTGGAAGCATTAAGGACATTGTCTTAAAGCTTTGAGTTAGGAAATTTCAGCAGGATACATTTCTGTGTGAGTTATTTCCTCATTTATTCTTCTCCATTCTCAGGAGAGGCTCAGTATTGAGTCATATCCACTCTCATCTCAGAAAGTTTTATTTTTTTCTTTAATGTCTGTAATTATGTTCCAAAATACTATTTTTATCTACTGAAATCTTTACTTTTGCAGTTATAGCTTCATTTTGAAAAATTCTTTCTCCCGTTCTGATTGGTATCTTTTCAAAAGAAACTGCTCTTAATTTGTGTTTACAGCATCTGCCCAAACTTGCAGGCAGGTATCAGAATATTTTCAAATATTTTTTTTTTCATCATTTTTCCTGAATTATCTCTTTTTTTCTGCCTCTGGGATTATTTAGTGTTTACTAATCCTTCTCTTTTTCTTTCATGCTTCTGAGTTTTTAAAATACCTTGCAAAAAAATAAAATAAAATAAAATAAAATACCTTGCAATCTTTGTTTGCAAGTGCTTCACCCCTTTTTTTAATAACAAGCTACTTTGATATGTGAAGATAATTGGTGTGCATTTTCTCAGCAGTGTGTATGTCCCTTTCATAATAAGCCTTTATCTTAAAAAGAAGGACCAAATGTGAGGTTTCAGTCAGCAAGCATAATTATCGGCAGGCTCTCTTTTAATGTTCAGGGACAAGGAATAAGAAAGCAGGCTAGGGACCTCCATCACTGCCAGTGCAAAGGCCTCTGAGCACAGAGCTCTTGAGTGCTTCAGTTTTGCTGATTCTCTGAGGTCCCCAACACTTCCACCAGGAGCTCTCCTAGAGCAGGATGAGTGCAAATCATTTGCTCACTTTTCCCACTGAAAGGTGAGTTTAATCTTCACTTTCCTTGAGTCTATAGGGATCTATGATGACTTGGATCCATAGACTATTAACTGAAGAGACATAATCAGTTCTGGGTCTGGGCCAGCTGTCACTTCCTGTTTCTTAGAGCATGAGCTCTGGGGAAAGTCAGATGGGGCATGTAAGAAGTCCAGCTCCCTCAAGATGACCATATGGTAAGGGAGCCAGCACTAGTCACATGGAGAGATTTTTGGAGAGATGGATGCCTGACCAGGCCCCAGATCTCCAAGTCATGTGCATGCCTTCCTGCCCAGGCACTTTCAGATGACTCCACCTCCCTGCACCCCTCTCCCTGCCCGCCCTCCCCCCATAACCCTGCAAGAGAGAGACCATTGACCTGAGCCCAGTCAACCCACAGGAAGATGAGAGATGGTAACACACAATGATCCTATGTTCTCTAGAAAGCAGCTTTCAGGCTTCGACCTGAAGGTAGAAGCCATGGCGGCCAGCAACTCTGTTCAAGGGCAAAGGACCCACTGACTTGGCCTTTAAAATGCAGTTCTTCAGTTAAAACCTTGAAGATGTCCTCTGGCCCAAGCTCACAGTTGGGGACACTAACAGGGACTTTCTCTGGACTCCTCTGGGAAGACTGATGTTTAACTTCGATGCCTTGGGCTGTGGTTTCTTCTAGTTTTTCTCTGTGATACATAAAGATTACACTGTATCCTCCAAACAATCCTCAAAATTTAAAGTGTCTGATGGTATCTTTCCTTTCCCCTGCTCTGCTGTAGGGCGTGTTCAAGGGTGTGCAATTTCAATGTAAACTTAGAAGAATGTGGAAGTATCACCATGTACTCAAGTTTCTATATTGAACTAGAAACTTAGTAAATCCCTAGATAGAACTCAGTGATGAGGGCTCATCTTGTATTTCATTTTTTATTTTTTGGAGAATTGATGCTTTCAAACTCTGGTGCTGGAGAAGATTCTTGAGAGTCCCTTGGACTGCAAGGAGATCAAACCAGTCAATCCTAAAGGAAATCAACCCTGAATGTTCATTGGAAGGATTGATGCTGAAGGTGAAGGTCCGATACTTTGGCTACCTGATGCAAAGAGCCGACTCATTGGAAAAGACTCTGATGCTGGGAAAGATTGAAGGCAAAAGGAGAAGGGGAAGGACAGAGGATGAGACAGTTATATAGCATCACTCACTCAATGGACATGAATCTGAGCAAACTCTGGGAGATGGTGAGCCTAGCATGCTGCAGTCCATGGGGTCGCAAAGAGTTGGAAGTGGCAGCAACTGAATAATAACAACATTTATTTATTTGGCTGTGCTGGGTCTTAGTTGCAGCACATGAGATATTTGATCTTTGTTGCAGCATGCAGAATCTTGTTATTTTAGATAGTTGAGCAGTATTGGGTAAATGAAGGGTATACATCTGTTAATACCCCATAAAAATGATTATATAGGGGAAATTCATGCAAAAACACACTTAGATGAACATTCCCAAAGGAGAGTAATAAGTTTCCCCATGTCACCACAGGCTGGCCTCACCTCTCAAACACACTGGGGAAGCTTACAGGGCAACATCAGACAGGAGGGAAAAAATAACATAGGATTTTATGGCCTGGGAACCTTAGAGGTAAATCTTTAATATTCTTGTGAATTCAAAGAGTTTGTATTTTACATTACAAGTTCACTGTGGGTTGGATGCTAGGTTTAAAGGCCCCAGTGATGAGTGAATCAGCGACTAGGGAACCACCTGAGATGACTGCTGTGTGAAGCCTGGAGACTTTTATTAACTGTTGCTTGTCGAGCTCATCAGAAGTTTCTTCAGAGATGCAAATAATTCTTATTTGGGATTTCAGGGGCTTGTGTTTCTATTTTTAATGCATGAATCCAGTGGTCTCTGAAGTCTGAGGGATTGCTTTTGGTGAGCAAGGGAGTGGAGACCTGGGAGAAAAATTCCCAAGAATGAAAACGGAAAATCAAAGAGTTGGAGACTTCCCTGGTGGTCCAGTGGCTAACACTCCAAGCTCCCAATGCAAGGGGCCAGAGTTTGACCCCTGGTCAGGGAACTAGATCCCACATACACAGACCTGGAACAGCCAAATAAGTGGGGGAGGGGGGGCAGGGGCGGGGGTAAAAACAGTGAAACTTTATTAAAAAAAAGAACTGGACAGTCCTGACAGGACATCCTGAAATAGACAGGTTTCCCAGGAGGGTTACAAATGGGATGTCTCTTAAAGCTGTTATAATTTGAGTATTTGCTGGTCCATTTATTTATAATCATGATGGATCATATAGGTAGTAAAGCAGGAATGGAAAATCACAGGCTGGGTCCTCACCTGTTCTCTCATCCACACCATTCAGCTCTGGCCCAAACCTCAAATATTCCACGCAGCCTTAGCATTTACTGCACTCAACCTCCTTAGAAGGCCATGGACTATCATTATCATCATCATTATTATCATTATTGTCGTTTTTATTGTTTAGACAAGCTTGTAGTAATTTTGCTCCCAGAGCAACTCATCAGAATATTCCTCTCTACTCATATGCAATGGTCTTCCTAAGAGCATTCCAGTAAATATGGTACTCTCCACTTTAGTTTCAGAGATGTTTTAGCAACACTCTTAGACTGATGTCCCATAGAAATGTTCCATTGGCCTGCCTCTTAATTTGGTTGTGTTCTAGTCTGACTTTCAGGGAAGAATCACAAGAAATGAGTCAGTAACAGCTTAAGAAGGATCAGACACAGCTCCGCCTAAAAATCAATAGAGCTCAGGAGATATCTATGTTAAAAACCTTTAAGACTCCTTCTGTCTGGATAAGCTTACCACGATTTCCCCCCAAACCCCTGTCTGTTTCCTGAGGCAGTTATTTTTCAAACTTTAATGGGCCTAAGAGTCACCTCGGGAACTGGCTAAAATCTTAACTCAATAGAATTTCTGCTTCACTGTGCTTTAGAGTGAGGCTCAGAAATACCATTTCTAATAAGAACCCCTCCCCAAGTTAATTTTGATTCAGGTGGAATATTGACTTCGTACTAAGAAATAATAGGTACAAATTACGTGAAATAAACCTTACTTGACCTGAAAAACTGGATGTATTTATTTAAGAAGAGCATTTTTTTTTTAAAGGCATATTATATACCTGCATTCCTTTCTGTAATGGAGTGCAGAGGGAAGAACCTCAGAGAGGAATGAATGGCCGTTACACATCTCCCCCCAACCCCCGCCCCCCCAAAAAAGTGACCAATCAGTCAATTACTGGCAGTTATAGACAACAAAATAAGGAGTGAGCTGGGGATGACAATTGGGTAGGCTTAGAAATAAATCCTCGGAGAAATGCTCCAGTAGGAGGCACCAGTAGGAGGCATCACTTTGCTGACAAAGGTCCATTTAGTCAAAGCTATGGTTTTTCCAGTAGTCAGGTAGGGTTATGAGAGTTGGACCATAAAGAAGGCTGAGCATTAAAGAACTGGTGTTTTCGAATTGTGCTGGATAAGACTCTTGAGAGTCCTAGACTGTGACATCAAAACAGTCAATTCTCAAGGAAATCAACCTTGAATATTAAGCGGAAGGACTGATGCTGAAACTGAAGCTCCAATACTTTGGCTGCCTGATGCGGAGAACTGACTGATTGAAAACGACCCTGATGCTGGGAAAGATTTAGGGCAGGAGGAAAAGGGGACAACAGAGGATGAGATGGTCAGATAGCATCCCTGACTCAATGCACATGAATCTGATCAAACTCCAGGAGATAGGACAGGGAAGCCACCGTGCTGCAGTCCATGGGGTCACAAAGAGCTGGACACGACTGAGTGACTGAGCAACAACAATGCTATAACATCTCAAATACTTCCCTAGTAGAAGTCTTTGTGCTTTCTCCATCACAGATTTTCTTAGCCAGGTTGTCATTACTCCTTGCTTTGCTGAATTTTACAAGACAGAAGGAAGAGCAGTAAGTGGCCGTACTTCTTTCCTATTCCGCTCAAGGCCTCAGTTGCCAAGGATTTCCACCCGAACCCTTGTGATCTCACGATTTCAAACACAAACCAATGAGCAGTACTTCATAGAACGTCTGATGTGCCTGCCTTCAAAGAGCAAACTCTATATAAATATAAAATTAAGAAGCAAGAGGGGCTTTCCTGGTGGTCCAGTGGCTAAGACTCCACACTCCCAAAGCAGGGGGCCCAGGTTCAATCTCTGATTAGGGAACTAGATCCCCCATGTGCAACTAAGACCCAATACAGCTAAATAAATTAATGGAAAAAAAAAAGAAAGAAACAAGAAAGACTAGTATGCTTATATATGATTGAGAGGATCATTGCCATGTCTGTTCATTCAAGTGCCTGCCAACAATTCCTTGGCCTCATTTGACTTACTGCATATATGTGAAAGAAATAGTGCTAAAGAATACTTTTTAAAAATTTCAGATTTTTCTCCAGTTCAGATTTATCTGTCTCTACTTTAGTAAATAAATATATATATATATATATTTACCACTATATATATCTATATATACATATATAGATATATATGTAACCTTCTTGTTTACCCCACCCCCTCTCCATAATACTTTTTTCTTTCTGAAAAGAAAGGGAAAGTGTTAGTCGCGCAGTCTTGTCTGACGCTCTGCGACCCCATGGACTGTAGCCCACTTGGCTCCTCTGTCCATGGGATTCTTCAGGCAAGAATACTGGAGTGGGTTGCATTCCGTTTTCCTGGGGATCTTCCTTGGATCAAACCTGGGTCTCCTGCATTGTAGGCAGATTCTTTACCATCTGAGCCACCTGAAAGCTTCCAATTTTAGTTGAGGATGCATGTTGGTTTCAGGAAGCTGATCTCATCCCAGTTGGAGTGAGAAAGCATATGATTGACCAATCAGGGCATTTGTTCTACCTGGCCACAGTGATTGGTCAGTGTTGGACATGTGACCATAGCCATCCAATTAGATTGATGTTTAGGTTTTTGCTAGGAATAAAGATGGCATCTCTTTCTTTTTGTGCTGAAATTATGCAACTCTTGAAAGCTACTGTAGAATAAAGAAGAGAGTCAGCCTTAGGAGAAGACAACTCTGAAGAAAACATTGTGAAAGACAAAAAAAAAAAGAAAAAGCCCTTAGTGACATTATTCAGCTGTTTGTTGTTGTTTAGGCTTCCCTCATGGCTCAGATGGTGAAGAATCTTCCTGCAATGCAGGAGACTCACGTTTGACCCCTGGGTTGGGAAGATCCCCTTTAGAAGGGAATGGCTACCCACTACAGTAATGGCGACCCACTAAGTCACGTCAGACTCTTTGTGACCCCATGGACTGTATAGCCTGCCAGATTCCTCTGTCTGTGGAATATTCCAGACATGGATATTGGAGTAGGTTGCCGCTTCTTTCTCCAAACTTTATTCAGTTCTTCTACCTGTAGATTTTTTTCAGGCGAATGAATCAGTGTATCTTCTCTATTGTTAAAGCCAGTTTTAATTAGCATTTTTCTTCTCTGGTCCTCATAATGCTAGCTGATACACCTAGTTTATGTGAATCAGGAGAATCCATTTCATCAGCATCTTCTTTGTTTTTTATGACTCAACTTTTTCTTTTCTAATTTTTTTTTTTTTTTTTTTTGTGTGAATGAGGTTTGGGAAGCTGGGTAATAACAGCTGATAATGATTGGGATGAGAATCTCCATCATGTTCCAAGGGATGCTTTGGGAAAGAATATGCATCTTCTGAATCAATACCATTTGCATGATGCTCACAGGAAGGGAACGAGAAATAGGCTGGTTTTGTTGTAGAGGAAATGCCTGTGTACTACGGGGAGGAATTAATTATGCAAAATAGTGAAATATGTGCAGACAAATGCTAATTTGTTAACCTGTAAACTGAGCTTCCTAAATCTTAGTTTGCAGTAAATTGAGTCATTTTCAAATATATTAGGCAAATGAGCTGAAACCCTAGTATGATATATATATTTAATCCTAACACCCATGCATGTATTACTTTCCATTGGATATGAACAGTCTGACCTCTGGGGCCAGATTTTATTACATCTTCTGTAAATACATGGGTGAACATTCCAGTTTCTTGTTTCCACCACAGTAACAGCTTAGCTGCTCAAAGACTAAAACAGGATAATGAAATCAAATCACAGAGTTACACATGTGAGGGGGAGACAGCTGCCCAGCTAACTTTCCAGGCAGCCCCCGAAGTGGGTGCAGAGACCTTTGATCTAATACACCTCTAGAAATTCCCCTTGCAGATAAGAGCAGAAAACATAACAAGCTCCCTGAACAGTTCAAGAAGGAGTACCTAGAGACAAACCGAAGCCAAAGTGTTAGTTCCTTTGTCATGTCCAATTCTTTGGGACTCCGTGGATTGTGGCCTGCCAGACTCTTTTGTCCCTTGAATTCTCCAGGAAAGAATACTGAAGTTGGTAGCCATTCCATTCTCCAGGGAATCTTCCCGATCAAGGGATCGAACCTGAGCCTCCCACATTGTAGGCAGGTTCTCAACCATCCGAGCCACCAGGGAAGCCCAGAGACAAACTACTTCTGGGCACATAGCTTCAGAATCTCACACAAAAGGAAAACATACAGGAGAGGAATGAGGATGGAGAGTATGGCAGTCAGCTGTTGGCTTGGAATTGCCTTTGATCATCTTAATAATGCCTAGGGATTCCCTGGTAGCTCAGACAATAAAGTCTGCCTGCAATGCGGGAGACCCAGGTTCGATCCCTGGGTCAGGAAGATCCCCTGGAGAAGGAAATGGCAAACCACTCCAGTATTCTCGCCTAGAAAAATCTCATGGATGGAGGAGCCTGGCAGGCTACATACAACGGGGTTGCAAAGAGTCAGACATGACTGAGCGACTCCACTTTCACCTTAGTAATGTAGATAGCCACATCTGGATGTCACGGTCTTAATCCAGACTCTGGGTGAGGGTTGGGACTTGAACGCCTGTTGCTTCCAGCCGCAGGAGAGCTACAGAGCCCCCTGTGGAACTGGGCTAGCCCTGCAGGAAGGACAAAGCAGTCCTGGAAGCTAAGGAGTGCTCCTCTTGGAGCCTTCCTGGCTGTTTAGACACTTCCGTGGTAAAGGAGAAATTAACAAGAGATGTCTCATAAACATCACTGGACGTGACCACCAGTGGACCTGCAAGTTGGACCCGGGCAATTGCAGGCTCCTCACCCCTGCCGGTACTTGGAATGTGCACTCTGGCCGCTGTTTCCACAGATGTGTGTTCTCAGTTTCTCAGTCATGTCCAACTCTTGGCAACTCCATGGACTGTCACCCACCAGGCTCCTCTGTCCATGGCAATTCTCAGGCAAGAATACTGGAGTGGGTTGCCATTTCCTTCTCCAGGGGATCTTCCTGACCCAGGGATAGAACCTGGGCCCCTGCATTAAGGGTGCAGAGTCTGACCAACTGGACCACTAGGGAAGCCCCTGATTGTTTTTTCTTTTTATTTAGAAAAAAATCAAGAAATGTGACGCATATACTGTCCCAAAGTGATGGTTGAAAAATGTATGCTCTTCACATATTCTATAGGAAAGTGTTAGTAGAAATTGAGAACTCTAAGTACCAGGGCTGGAATTTTCTTCCCATTTTACAGATTGTAAAATAATGTACCTTGCCTTCACTTTTACTTCAATGACCTTTTAATGACTCCACAGTGAATGAATTTCTGTATTTAGGCAACATGGTATAATTGGTCATAATATAATTCTTCTGGTTAGAAGACATGCAAAACCTTCCCAATTCCCCAAGCCAATGGCACCTTTCCTTCCTTTGAACTCACTTCCCACCTGCTTTTGTAAGATAATGGCACTTAACATTCTCCCATTGAAATGATTTATGATGTGATCTGGTAAGTAAGTTTGGACTCTGAAGGCTCCCCCAGCTGACCTAACCCAGCCTCAGCAACTATGGATACGGACAGGTTTTGAGATGCACAAATTGAACACATGCACTTCTTAAAAGATAAAAGGCCTTCAGAAATATGAATATGAAATGCCATTTGATTATATGTCAATAGGATGAAAAGAGAGAATATTCTATGGAATCAGGATGGTTTTGGATTGTTCAAGTGGACTTAGCACCCCCAGCCTGAGGTCTGAGCCTGTCTCTTGTTCTACAGAAAGAGTGGACACCTGCCGTCCAAGCCAGCAGTGCCCATTCTGTTTCTAGACTGGCCTGTGGTTGTTTGAACTTCCCTGGTGGCTCAGCAGTAAAGAATCTGCCTGCAATGCAGGAGCTGCAGGAGACACAGGTTCCAACTCTGCGTTGGGAAGATCTCCCGAAGGAAGGCATGTCAACCCACTCCATTATTCTTGCTTGGAGAATACCATGGACAGAGGAGCCTGGCTGCAGTCCATGGGGTTACAAAGAGTCGGACACAACTGAAGTGACTGAATATACACACACGCACTGTTGGTTCTTGCTTGGGGAAGAACCTGAGCCTTTGGTGCACCTGCTTCTCTGGGGTCTGGGAAGGCTCTGGAGGAAGCCACCTCTCAGAGTGGACTTTGTTGTGGCCTGTGATTATCAAGTTAGCTCAGGCAGAAGTGTCCTACCCACCTGGCAGGTCCTGAAAGGGCAGGCAGCCGCACCCCAGTGAGCCATCTCAGGCCGGTTTCTGCTCCACTATCCTGGCAGCTCTACGGGACACTTGTTAGAAAGCAGACAGATGCTCTCTCTTTCCTTGTCCTGCAACACCACTGGGAGACTGAGGGCCACCGGTGGAGCTACCCTACACAGCAGGCTCATCTAGACAAAGAGCCCCAAGCTGGGGAGAGGCCACCAAATACCAAGCTGTCCAAAATACCTGTCCTGGGAATGTGTTAGGAGAGCAGTCCCTGGGAGAGGGCCAGAGGGCTCTGCACCTCTTATTCCAGGAAGAGGACTTCTAGGAGGATGGGAGCGGGTGTAGCCGGCCCATCCCGCAAAGCTGTGGTGACTTGCGGCCCAGAAGACACGACAGGTCAGCAACCCCCCCTCCCCACTTTTGTACTAAAGAGAAGGATCTGTGACTTGGAGGCACCCCTGTCTGCCCCAGGGGACCCACAGCACGTTCAGGGCATGATCCTTTCTCTGGATGCCGAGCAAGTGTTAGACACCAATGCCTATGGCTGAAACTCAGGGTCTTTTCTTTCTTGGCTGGGCTGGGACCCAGGCCCATCACCGCTGCCTTGGCCTCCTCTCCACTCCTGCTGATGCTGAATCCTCCCTGTGTCTTCACTGCATCTTCCATCTGGGCCCTGGTAGGGGCTGTCTGGCTCTTGCCCTCTGCTTGGTGGGCACCTCACCCTCCTCCTGGCCGGCCTCCTGGCCCCTGAGACAGTGTCTGTACACCAGGCGGTCAAGGGCAGCTCAGGGGAGCAAGCCAGTCCTGCCACAGCCCATCCAGGGCCTTCCTAGCTGGGCAGTGGGCCTGCACCCCCTTCATTCTGTGTATTATAATTTTGGAGAGATGACCTAGATAAGGGGAAACAGGGCTGTTTGCTTAATAGTCTCTGTCTCCAGCCTGTTTCCTCTTTTCTCTCTGCTTCAACTCCCCATATCACTCAGGTGAGAAAGAGTGAGTTTTTCTTTAACTTTACTCCCACCTGTTCGGACTTCCTTTACTTAAAGCTCTAGAAGCTGGCTGGCTGGCCTTACACTCGGGGTGTTAAGTGGAAACTGGGGAATTTAGAACATCAGTCCTTTCCCAGAAACAGCCTACTCTTAACCCTCCTGTTTACTTCGCCCAGCTCACTGTTCTGAAGCTCAAGGAAGCTTTTTCTTTGCTTCCCTGCCCCAAACAGTCCTCATGCATTTCCTCCCCATGGAGCCAGCCTTTTGGCTTCCCCAGGTGTGCTAACACCTTGAGTCCATCAGGAAGCAGGTTGTGGATGCAGAGAGGCAAAAGAGGACGTTAATTTAAACATTTTAAAAAAATTTATTGTTTTCTATTGTTTCAGTCAAGTTTTATTTTTCAACAAATTACACAATAGTATTTCTCTAATGAGGAATTCCTCCAATGAGGAATTTAGAGTCTGTATGATTTTACAGATTATACCTAGATTTCTTTTTTTTTCCAAATCCTTTTTAATTTTTTTAACTTTTTATTTTGTGTTGGGGTATAGCCAATTAACAATGTTGTGATAGTTTCAGGTGAACAGCGAAGGGACTCAGCCATACATGTATATGTGTCCATTCTCTCCCAGAGAGAAAAGCACATAAATATTTTAAGTCTTGATCCTATTACACAAGAAAAGGAGGCTCTTTTCTGCCAACACAGCACACACACACACACACACACACACACACACACACACACACACACACACACACTCCTACCTGTTTTCTGTCTGGCTGAACCCTCTGGGGTTCTTAGAGACCGAGACAAAAAAGCTCGAATAGGGTTGCCAAGGAAAACCTCAGTCCTTTAGTGGGGACAAGAAGAGGGGGCTTCTCTGTTTCTGGCGATGTTGTGTTTCTCAGTCTGGATACTATTAATAAAAAGTATAAAAAGGTGTCCATGGCAGGAATCTCCCCTGGGTACAATGTGATCTCCTGCCTGCCACAATGTTTCTGCTCAAAGACCATGGCTTTATCTGCAGGGCCTTGCTTCTCCTGTCCCTCCCAAGCCTGAGGACCATGTTCATGCTTCTGCATGTCTCCACCCTGGCTTGGATCCTTCCTCCAGTTGTGCACCCCGCCCCCCACTTCTGTTTCTCTTGGTGACTGATGGCTGGCCTTTGCTTATTTCCCTGGTCCAGCCCCCTTGACCTGGTCCAGCCTGGATTCATCAATGGGGACATCTGCATGCTTCTCCAGGCCCAGCCTTTCTTGTCCATTCTGATTATTCTGCTTTGACAAGAGCCATCTCGGCTTGTCCACATTCCAAGTATTGCCTGGAATTTTATCACCTACCTAAGCTAAGTGACAGCCAGAAAAGAAGGGAAGGAAAGGGAGCCATGTGGCAGTGATGTGTCAGCTGTATCGTTTTGAATAAGACAGTCCTGAATCTGAGTATCTTTTTAAAAAACATACCTTGTCTCTGGGAAAATAGGCAACAAACCTCAAACAGTGGTTGCCTAGGGATTTGGGAAGGAGAAGGTAAAGGTGGGTTTGGGGAGGAGTTGGTATGCTTGTTAGAGAGAGCTTCAGCTTCTTCTGTAATGTTTTAATTTTTTTTTAAAGAAGGAAGTATTCACACATTATTTGGGAAAGTTAAAGATAACAAATAATAAGCTTAGTAATTAAAATTTTTATTGATGTATAGTTGATTTACCCTATGTTGGTTTTAGGTGTGCAGCACATTGATTCAGTTATATATATATATATGTGTGTGTGTATATATATATGTACATACATGAATATATACATATATACATATATATGTATGTATTCCTTTCAGATTCTTTTCCTTTATAGGGTTTTACAAAATATGGAGTATTAATTCCCTGTGCTATACTGTAGGTCTTTGTTCACCTATTTTATATACAGTAGTGTATGTATATTAATTCCAACCTCCTAGTTTATACCCCCCGCTCCCTTTCCCCTTTGTAACCATAAGTCTGTAAGTCTGTTTCATAAATAAGTTCATTTGTATCATTTTTTTCAGACTCCACATATAAAAAATATCATATGATATTTTCCTTTCTCTGCCTGGCTTATTTCACTCAGTATAATAATCTCTTTGTCTATCCATGTTGCTGCAAATGATATTATTTCATTCTTTTTTATGGCTGAGTAGTATTCCATTGTGGGCTTCCCTGGTGGCTCAGTGGTAAAGAATCTGCCTGCCAGTTTGATTCCTGGGTCAGGAAGATCCCTGGAGTAGGAAATGGAGTAGGAAAATCCTATGGACAAAGGAGCCTGGTGGGCTGTAGTCCGTGATGTTGCAAAGGAGTCAGACACTACTTAGCAACCAAACAACAACAGTATTCCATTGTATTAATACACATTCCACATCTTCTTTATCCATTCATCTGTCAATGGACATTTAGAAATTTAAAGATAATAAACAGTAAGCTTAGTAAATTTTTTTGAAAAATAAAAAATTAATAAAAGCCACAGAATCCATGCATATAACATAATGCTTGAACATTGGTGTATATACTAAAGATAATGCACTGTCTGATGTGATCTGCTCACAGGCTAATCTTGTCTGCCCTGAACCGGAAATCATGTCCTGATCCCCTCTGCATTTCTAGCAAGAACTATGGACACTGGGGTGCACTGGCCCTGAGAACCGTTTGCTGAGCCATAGGCAAGGAACCATCACTTTTCTTAGAGGTGGTGATCTGATGAATGGGGAGCAAGGAAGGGGCGACTGGATTGAAGTGAAGACAGAAAACTGGACTCTCTCTGTGATCCTGTTCTTTCTGGACATGAATGGCAGGTGTTAGGGTGCTTATTTCTTGCCCCTGAGCTCCCTGTAAGCTGCCTTCCCCACGTGACTGCAGGGAACGCATCAGCAAACAGTCTTCTTCAAAGTCTCCCTGCGTGATGGAGAGTGGGCATCGCTGTCAGTCACGGAGGAGGAAATGTGTTCCCCGGAGCCACCGAGTTCCACCCCATAGCCTGGCGAGCTCTGGCAATCTGTGTGTGGATTGTGCCTTGCTCCAGAGTGTACCCAGATTGGGGGTGGGGGGCAGTCACCCCCCTTCTTTGAAACTGCTGTTCCTCTCCATTTGCTGTCACAGATGTCAACACAATTCTTGCTGCATTAATTTGGCTGGGAAAGTGAGGAGATGGCAGCGGCATTAATTAAAAATAATATGCCACCCAGGAGATCACTTGAGATCACTCCTTCTCTTCGTATTCCTCTCCACTCTTTTTCGCTCTAGAGGTGCCAGGGAGGGGAAAACGTGATGTTCAGTAGAAAGATGACAGAAGAGCGAGAGATTTTAGAGAGGGGGGCTTCAAATGTGATGAGAAACTTCAATCTCAGAGGCATCTGTAAGGCAGATAGTTGAAGGCACTGAAGAGAAGGTGAAAAAAAAAATTGGGGAAATAATTGGATTCCTGAAGCTAGAAGGACAATGGGAGGACTTAGAGAACGTGATATAAATGGATACTTTTAAAAATAATGAAGAGAAGTCCAGTGGTTAAGACTTTGCCTTCCAATGCAGGGGTGCAGGTTCCCTAATCAGGGAGCTAAGCTCCCACCTGCTTCATGGCCAAAAAACTAAAAACATAAATAAAACAGAAGCAATATTGTAACAAATCCAATAAAGACTTTAAAAATGACCCACATCAAAAATCTTTAAAAGAAAAAAGAAATCATTTAACATATTGTCTGCAGTTAGGTATTTAAAAAAGAGTAATAATAAAGAGAAGTTAGTACCATCCCTCAAGAAAAGGGCCGAAGCCTCTTTGGAGAAGTGGCTGAGCCCAGGGTTGGGGAAGGAAATACATACCTTCATAAGAAGGTCTTATGGTACTGAAAAGTAGGGAAGTGTTCAAAAACAACCAAAAATTCCAATGGCAGCGTGTATGTCCAATGGACCCAAGAGCCAACTTAAAAGAGCTCCCATGGGCAAAGCTGGGGCAATCTGATCAAGAAAATCAATAATTATAGTTTCAGATTATAGCCTTAGGTATAAATATCCGTAAGTTCATACTGATGTAAATAAATGATTGAATATTTTAAAAAAAATAGTGGAGAAGAAAAGACAGATCTCTCGTACAGAAGAATTCCAAATAATTTATGTATGTGCACCCCATTCATGGGGTGAAGAGTAAACCTCCATTCCTTTCACATGACCTGCTTAGTGCCTTCCTTCCGAAGAGAATGATATGAAGAGAGAGAAAAATCTGACGAACGTTCCCTCAGCAGCAGTGATCAAGTCAATGTCATTACAGTTAAATCATAGTTAATAGCTTGGATCCTTGATACGATGAGAATGATACTTGACCTCAGGCACCTTCCTCCCCCAAACCCATACTCCAGTCTAACCATGAGAAATATCATCAGACAAACCCAAATAGAAGAACGCTCCACAGAATATCTGTCCCAAACTCCTCCAATCTGTCAAGGTCATCAAAGACAACGAACATCTGAGAAAGTGTCACAGACCAGAGAAGCCTAAATAGATGTGATGATTAAATGTCATGTGATACCCTGGATGTGATCCTAGAACAGAAAAAAAGGACATTAGGGGAAAAACTAACGAAATCAAAATCAAGGATGGGCTTTAGTTAAAAACAAGGTATTGGTATCATTGCTTAGAACCATCAGCGACCACTACAATGTGAAACTGGGTCCAGACTGAGAAGAAAACTCTTCCAAGTGCCATCCAAGCCCTGAGGTTTCACAACCACTTCCATAGCCATGCTTACATTGTAAAAAATTATGGTGGCTGCAAGCTGTGGTTTTTAAATTTAATGCCATTCTAAATGCCTATAATTTCAGGTAGTCTCCTTTGGAAGTGAAAGCAGTATTTTCAGCATGCCAATTTATTTGTTCTAGGCTTGTTGACAGAGTAGGATGACTGAGCTATAGCAGGAGACAAGCAAATTTGGGGAAGGATCCATGGAGTTGACACATGTATTATTCAAAATTAAACAGTCCTCATAAACTCACATATCTCCTGCTGCACCCTACAAAGTGTGTTTTTTCTTTTCCTGACTAACGTTTTCCTCTTCAAGTTGATGTTAGTCAGGAAAAGAAAAAACACACTTTGTAGGGTGCAGCAGGAGACATATGAGTTATGAGGGCTTCCCTGGCTGCCTGCAATGCAAGAGACCCTGGTTCGATTCCTGGGTAAGGAAGATCCCCTGGCGAAGGGAAAGGCTACCCACTCCAGTATTCTTGGGCTTCCCTTGTGGCTTAGCGGGTAAAGAATCTGCCTGCAATGCAGGAGACCTGGGTTGGGAAGATCCCCTGAAGAAGGGAAAGGCTACCCATTCCAGTATTCTGGCCTGGAGAATTCCATGGACTATATAGCCCATGGGTTCGCAGAGTGTCGGACATGACTGAGCAACTTTCACTTTCACTTCATGTTGAATTGTTGACTACAAAGTTATTTTCATTTCATTATTATGCCTGGATTTCAGGGGACTTTCTAATAAATTCAGTCCTTATCAGTTAGAAGCCACCCTCCATTTCACAGTCTGTCTCCTGCCTTTTGTTTGTGGCCTTCTGTTTCCTAATCAAAATCATAACTTCTAAACAAAGCGAGAGGAAAGGATTTCTGTTGTCACAAACCCACTTGGCGCATGAGCAAATCAGAAGCAAGCTGGGACTGCCACTCTTTATTTGTCATGTTCATCAATTAAAAGGTGTCACTCTCTTGGTAATAAAGTGTATCCTCATCCCTCTGGGTCCTCACTCTGGCCTCTTTTGACCTGGCTCCTTGTTTAATTTGCCAGCTGACATCACTCTGGTCTCAGATTCCAAAACCATCCAGGGCTCCACTTAGGTCAAAGCCCTTCGCTGTTGGAGGGAAAATGTTGAACCTTTCCATCCTTTATTCCTAGATCACTGTTGCTGGAGCTTGTCACACGGTCAATGCCACATACACAGCTTATTCTGGAAACCTCTTAGAAGTGATTGCGCAAAGGGCAGCTGTCCACCAAGGGCTGTGCCCTCAGGAATGTTCATTCACCAGAAGGGAGAGGCAGGACCAGAAAGAAATAGTGGAGCAAGAATATATTATCATATTAGTGCAAATGCTCAGATAATTGACTGAATAAACTGGATAACTGCCACAATGCCTGTGTTCCCCGTGCATCCGTACACAGAACTAGCGAGGCATTCAGGAAGACTTAAATATCATTAGAGGACATGAACGTGCTTTGAAAACAGCACGTTCCTCATTGCCAGAACTGGTTTGGTTTGACTTCTGATCCAGCCCTTATGTATTCCTGTAACTGAAAGACTTGGCAGCATGAGAAAAATGAATGCTTTTATTGAACTTCTGAGTTTCCAATATTTTATCATTTATGGTCTCATTTGAGCCTCATGACCCTGTGTTGTAAGAAAGGTGAGAATTACCTTCCCCATTTTACTGCAAAAGAAACTGTGCCCCAGGAGGTCATGTACTAGTCACTGAACTAGTAAAAAGTAACCCAAGGACTGGCATTTAGGTCTTCTGAACTTAGTTCTTAGGGTTTTTGTTCTTTATTAATGGTTTTATTTTTCTTCTGGGGTCTGAATTCATTTGACTGTCTGATGAAGTGTCTCCTAAAAATAGCGCACTTGCATGCACATACAATTTTGCTATAATTTCAAGAGGTTCCTCACCACCCCCAGGTGGAGAATCACTGTCCTACCCTGTGTAATCTCCACAAAAATGACAGAGCAAAAAACCCAGGAAATTCTGAGATAGGACAACAAGCAACTGGAAGATCAGAAACAAGATCAAATTCATAAGTTCTTTTGCCAAATTTTCTTTCTCCTCCTGGAATATATTATCTCTCAGAGGGACTAGCACGTCTTGAAATTAAATATGTTAAAAAATACCCTGGGGGCATATATGTAGAAATGGGATGATATTGACGGAAAATAAAAACCTGAGAAGATCCTGAACAATAGAGGGAAGGGTAAATTCAAAGGGAATAAAAAAATAATGGTCAATTATGCATTTTCAACCATGAACATTGTGCAATAAGCATGTTGTATATGCTTATGAAATCCACTGCTGGGAGTAGTGCTCTGCTCGAAGTAACAGAGGACCTTGTTTGTTGTTGTTCAGTCGCTCAGTCATGTCTGACTCTTTTGCAACTCCATGGACTGCAGCCTGCCAGGCTCCTCTGTCCGTGGGATTCTTGTGCAGGCAAGAATACTGGAGTGGGTTGCCATTTGCTTCTCCAGGGGACCTTCCTGACCCAGGGATCAAACCTGTGTCTCCTAGATCTCCTGCATTGGCAGGCAGATTCTTTACCACTAAGACATCTGGGAAGCCCTCTGGGCTGACTACCTGGTGCTAAATGAACTCTCTGCTTCACTCTTCACATGCAATTTCAGAGTTGCTGCTTGTTCTAGAAAGCCTGAGCACAACTCCAGTGTTGAGTGTCTCGGGATTACCCTGGTCCCATTTCTCTCTTTGATCTGTACTGTCTACAACCTGGGAGCTGCCTCTGTCACCATACCAATACAATCAAGACCTTGTTCTTCAAGGTGACTTTCTCCTATACAAGGCTTTGGAGGGAATTCATCTCCATTCTCTGATCTTGGGCTTCTAGGAGATGGAGTTAGGGCTGAGAGCTGGGAAATGAGGATAAAATGAACAAGCACCATCAGGTGCTGATCCAGGTCTTGAAAAATAATTAGAAAACCAGACCCTCAAGCAAAGGTCAAAAAATAGTTATCAGGCTTGCTGGCCAACTGTCCCCAGAAATTCCCTTGCCAAATGTCTCAGGCCAGCCCTCCCTTCTTCAGTTGCTCCCTGGCTCCTGCAGGACCCACCTCCACACTCGTTATGCCTGCAGATGAGGTTATTCAATGTCTTGATCGAGACCGAGGATGTTAGAATGGACCTCTGGCCACAGAAGTCACTCCAGGATCGAGTCACTAATTTTGAAAATTGACATGAGTTAACAATAACAAAATTGGTCCTTTCAGCCCAGTTACCTCAGTTATTTTAATGATGGCACCCGTCGATTTGGTGATTCACCCTTAGTTTGGCACTCACCCAACATATGGTCCATCCAGATACCGTCTACATCCTGACACAGAATCAAGAATTGCTGTTTATTCATTTGGCTCTATTAATGGCCAATTTGTGCCTAGTTAATTGGATTAGATCAGTGGGTTAGATCCAATTAGTTAATTCAAATTTTTTTCCCTTTAAAGGAAAAAGCCACACCAACCATTTTTAGTGGGTTTTTTTTTTTTAATTACATGTACCTATTCTACTGAAAATATCCCTGTCTATGGCAGGTTTAACCTCCCAGAAGTCAGAAACAGAATTCAAGATAACTCACGTGACAGCAGACACAAAAGATGTGATCTGAAGGTAGGACACAGAAGCATGAAAAACAGTTTGTACTGACATAGAACACAGGTTGATGAGAACCCTATGCCAAGAAAATATCACATCTATGTTTAATGCGCTCATAACAGGCCTCCTAGTTTTATAGGGAAATATACTTTTGTAGGTTAATTCATGGTGGTTTTGAATAAAACATCAATAAATTGCAACTGAAGAGAAAAACGGAACAGCGAGGCACAGAATCTACACCTGAGTATCTGAGAGAGGCTGTAACATGATTATCTTTGGCATTCGCTTGGCAAACTCTTCATTATCACTCTTCTCAGGAAGTGCTAACCCAGTGTGCATTTCTTCGAGCTGTAAATCAGTGACGTCTTTCACTAAAAAGCACATAATGACCAATGACCTCGGTGTCCCTTGCAATTCTCACCCTCTTCCTTTCATAAATGTTTCGGTTTGGGGCCATAAAACTGTATAATTGGAACAGAATTCTAAATCCATGTCTACAGAAAGTAACAGAACTATGCCTGAGCCACCCTGACTGTCACCTCTCACTGAGCTGTTAGGCAAATAGGATTTATTTCTTGTACTAATTCCAACTATAGTTAATCCCTGCTGGCTCTTTGGAGCTTTGTGTGTGGAAGGGCTTTCTGAGGCTATGCCTGGTCTCAGCAGGAAAGGGTTCCATAATTGATTAGTGATGTCGGCCATGGGCACAGAGGGAGGGCGTCATCTCAGAGATCACTGTTACAGCCTGTCCTACCATAAGGAGTGACTGGATGCAATGCTATGCAGAGAAATCACATTCCATAGATCCAGCTACATGTGTCCTTTGAAAATGGCTCAGTACATGTTTATCCAGGAAACACATGACTAAAATGAGTTGCGTTGTGACTCAGTCAATACAGAATGGCTTTGTATACATGAAAAGGGGGAAACCTCAAACTACTCTCAGTCATTAATTGCTGTAATCTGATCTTATTCTTAAGACAGTCACAATAGCCAGACCGATTCTGACTGTAGAGTTCTACATTTGGGGCTTAAAAGTGGCAAAGTGTATGCATACTCACCTATCTTTGCTAATAATTTTGCAACAAATGTGGAGAAAACCACATTGGATAGCCCTACATAATCACAGTGGGCAAGCAGCCCCTTAAGGACAGCCTCTTCTCAAGCGGTGTTAAGACACTGAGTTCACAAGCAGCTCACACATTAGACTCTTCAATTGTGTTTCCTGAGCATCTCCGACATTGCTTTGATTCTGCTAAGGCATCCTCCTGGCCGCGCAGCTCACGACCTAACTAAAAGAATCTGTGTCCTAGGGAGTTGCTGGACACTCAGCTAAGGGAAAAACATTTCTTTGTTGTTGTTTAGTCACTAAGGGTCTAGCTCTTTTGGGATTCCAGGGACTGTAGCCTGCCAAACTCCTCTGTCCATGGGATTTTCCAGGCAAGAATACTGGAGTGGGTTGCCATTTCCTCCTCCAGGGGATCTTCTCGACCCAGGAATCGAACCTGCCTCTCTGGCATCTCCTGCATTGGCAGGCAGATTGGTACAATAAGTGATAAAGATTAAATAAATGAATGCAGACGTGAGTTAATCCGGAGCCAAGCTAGCCATGGGGATAATCATTTTTGCCCTCACTTGTCTGGGCAACAAGAAGTCTGCTTGGAAAAAAGTGTCTAGAGGCTCTGAATTCTTGCAAATTCTGAAATGCTACAATTCTAGAGTTCTAACTATGCAGGATGCAAACTTCCCTAACTCCATCTTTAGGTGGGGACCACCAGGGGAAGACAGAGCACCCTTTCCCGTGCTTCCTATTTGGAATCTCTCTTCTTGCACTACAGCAATTGCTTTCAGTCTTGAATAGGGTGTGAAAAAGAGTACTCATCCCCAACATGGCCTGAACTGCAATTCTGTAACATCTGTCTAATGAAAGATGGCAAACCTGACTGACCTCTCTTCTTTCCTTCTTCATTTGCACACACATTTTCATCCTGTGTGCATATCACCCTTTCATTCATCAGATGTGTGGGCTGAATGGTGCCTCCCCTCCTCCACCCCCAAATTCATAAGTTGAAGTCCCCACCTCCAGTGCCTCAGAATGTGACCTTATTTGGAGACAGGATCTTTACAGAGGTAATAAAGTTAAAATGAAGTAATTGGAGTGGGCCCTAATCCAAAATGATTAATGTCCTCATAAAAAGAGGGGAACTCAGAGACCCACACGCATACAAGAACATCGTGGGTACACAACAGCCGTCTACAACCTAGAAAAGATCCTTCCCTCTCAGCCCTTAGAAGGAACCAACCCTGCCCGTACCTTAATTTCAGACTTACAGCTTCCAGGACTGTGAACTCATCATTTTCTGTTCTGCCAGCCACCCAGTTTGTGGTCCTTCGTGAAGGCAGCCCCAGTAAACTCACACCAGCAGCTCATGAAAAATAGCTTCAGACATCTAGTAGCCAGAAGTTGCAGCTCATACATTCCTGTTCAGTGTCTATGCTGTGATATGTGGATTGCCTTAGCTGTCTGTTGTGTTGTAATAAACCATCACAACATTTAGTGGCTTCAGACACCTACAACAACACTAATCTGTTACTTCTCATGATTCTGTGGGTTGTCTGGGGCTGAGATGGATGATTCTTCTTCTGGCCTCACTTGGGTCCAGTCCTTTCTTCACTCCACTGGGAGCTCAGTTACGAATCAGATGCCAAAGGTAGCAAGCATCTGGTCTCCCCAGGGTCTCCCTCTAGGTGGTGACCTCACTCCTCATCACTGAACATAACAGGCAGCCTGTGCTTCTCATACAGTGGCTCAATCTCAAGAATGCAAAGGAAGACGTGGCCAGGCCTCGTAATGGCTAAACTCAGACTGGCTGAGCATCACTTCCGCCACATGCTGTCAGTCAAGACAAGTCACAAGGCTGGCCTAGCCTCAAAGGGAGGACAAACAGATGCCACGTCTTGTGAAGAGAAGTGGCCATCGTTTGTCTGCCATAGCTAGGTAGAAACCCTAAGCCGGAATGGAGACAGAAAATACATGATGTATTGGTTAGGACTGCCTTTGCCTGCTTGTAGTAAGAACTCAGAGAAGGCAATGGCACCCCACTCCAGTACTCTTGCCTGGAATATCCCATGGATGGAGGAGCCTGGTAGGCTACAGTCCATGGGGTCGCACAGAGTCGGACAAGACTGAAGCGACTTAGCAGCAGCAGCAGCAGCAGCAGCAGCAGCAGTAAGAACTCTGGATTCAAAGAGACTTTGACATAGGAAGCTTAATTATCTCATGTTATCGGAAGACTGGCATTGCGAGAGCCCTGGGCAAAACTCCCTGAATGGCTCCATGACGTCCCTTCTGTGAGCTTCAGTGTATCAGTCAGGATGTGTTAGGATACACTGCAATGACAGACCCAATTCCAGCGGCTTTAAGAAAAAAAATGTGTATATTCCCTCAGGCTGCACGTCCACGGTAGGGCACTATTTTTATTAACCATGGGGCTCTCCTCACTGACATCACTCCCAGGCCAACAAAGCCACTCCCACCTGGAGCATTGCTGATCACCACGCCAGGAGAAAACAAGATCTCTACGGTATCTTAAAGCAGTAACCAGATGCTCTGGTTCAGAACTAACATGCACCATCTTTGCTCATGATTTTTTTTAATTAATTTATTTTTTTATTGAAGGATAATTGCTTTACAGAACTGTGCTGTTTTCTGTTAAACCTCAACATGAATCAGCCATAGGTATACATATATCTCCTCCCTTTTGAACCTCCCTCCCATCTCCCTCCCCATCCCACCCCTCTATGCTCATGATTTTTGACCAGTGGTATATTAAGTCACTCTCCCCTCCTACTCACTAAAGGGCCAGGAATTGCAATTCTTACCATCTGCCTGGAAGGGCAGAGATATTTCATAAGAAGCGCTAATGACTACCAAACTGAATGGCAATTTCAACTAATGACCGGTTTCTGTCCCTCCTTGCTCCACTCTCTTGCCCCCATAAAGTCATAATATCCATGGAAACGACACTTCAAAAAGTAGAGCAAGAAAAATGTCCCCAGAATCTGCCAACAGTTTCCACACTTCACATTGGCCAGAACTAGATCGCATGTCCATTCTCAACCAATCTGGTAACGAGAGTGGGATTATTATGGTGGGCTCAGCCCAACTGGGATCCACCTTCTAGAGCCAGGGATTGGGTCACTGTCTCCTGAGCCTACAAGTGGTCAGAAGTTGGTACAGGCGTTGAAGAAGATGATTGTTCTCAGGCACTTTTTAGTAAGTCACATACATCCACAAAGGAAAGATGTTTCCATACTATCAATGACTCAGGTGTTGAAATTAGAAGCAGAAGGAGGGTAATGAGTGTTGGTGGACTACCAGCCCGGTCCACTGCAAATGGCGAAGTGTCAATAAGATGTAAAGTGTACTGCATGCGGTAAGAGTTGGAATTGTTGCTGCTGTTTAGTCACCAAGTCATGTCCGACTCTTTTGCATCCCCATGGACTATAGCCTGCCAGGCTCCTCTGTCCATGTGATTTCCCAAGCAAGGATACTGGATTGAGTTGTCATTTTCTTCTCCAGGGGATCTTCCTGACCCAGGGATCAAACCCACATCTCCTGCATTGGCAGGTGGATTTTTTACTACTGAGCCACCTGGAAGGCCCAAGAGTTGGAACAGATAATCCCTAACATCCTGTTCGATTTTGAGATCTACTATCTTCTGTGAGATTGTTGATGCTACCTACTATCTACAAGTGTAGGGGTTCAGAACATATTTGCGAGTGTGGTCTGAGAAGACGAAGCAATTTTCCTTACCAAGTGCCACTAATCAAATCTTGTTAAGAGTCCCACATGAGGAAGGCACATTTCCATCCATTGCTAGGAAGCTCCCAGATACAGAAGAGCCAATTTTGGAATAATGACGGAGAGGTGAAAGCTCAGGGAAGAGAAAAGGAAGTGATTGGCTTTAAAATCGCACATAATCTGAAAGTAAAGAATATGTTTTTATGATTCCCAAATTCACAAGCATATGATTCTCAAACGTATATACTTTTCTTCTCTGCTCCTGAGCTTAATCCTTGTGCTGAATTGCAATACTTAGGGCTCTTTACATGGCCCTTAGGGCATATCAACATGGCCATTGCCAAATGCTGTCCTGAACCTGCCCTCTGACCACCAATTACCAGAAACCTACTTCATCACTTCATCATGCTGTACCTGGATTATCAGAAAGGTTTTCACATCTCTCTTCTCAGAAGAGTACGAATTGAGTGTTCCTTACTCCAGCAGACTTAGAGATCCAGGGAACACATACGGACAGTCTTCGCTTTGAGTAAAACCCACCAATAGTTCCCCATCGACCGGAGGATAAATTCAAGTTCTTTGGCAGGGAATACAACCCCCTTCTGCCAGCGTTATTTGGAAGACTCCCTCCAAGTTTATGCTCAGCTGCTGTCTCCCAGGCTCACATACCCTCATTCTTTCCTGTCTGCTGGGTTTTGTGAGCGATGGTCCCTCTGACAGGAAGTGCCCTTTCACTCTTGTTGGCTGTCTTAACTCTCAGTCCTTCTTGGAGACTCTGCTCCTTACCTCATGGAGCTGCCTTTGACCCACCTTTCCTCTCCTGGGTGCCTCCTGGAGCACCCTGTGCCCCCTTTGTCATGGGACATAACCAGGGATAAGGTCCTCAACTTGTTATCTGCCTGCCCAATGGTTTACAAGCTCCTCCTCCTCCAGGAAACGACTGTCCTGTACATCTTTTATCTAAGCACTTAGCGCCTGAGCAGAGAGGAAGGACTGACTAAATACACGCTCCTTAAAAAGTCATCAAAAAGAAGGCGGTGGCTGAGGAGAGAGAATTGGGGGTGGGGTGGGCGGCAGAGGGTGTGGGGGAAGAGGGAGGAGATGGAGAGATAGTAGCAAGTGGAGGGCTGCCAGGGGAGTTTGGGAAATCCCCCATCCCAGGATCCAGACTTCCCTCTGGTGTCTGGGGATCGGATACATTCCGGATTGGGGAAGAGGCGCTCAGCCTCTCCTGCACTGGGGTCCTTGGGTCGGGTCACACTTGGGACTGTATGGACAGCTTTGGGAACAATCTCTACTGCCCACACGGGGAGGATCTGTCCCCTGCCTTCAACCTAAGTACCCGGGCATTTGCTCACAATGCTGGGACCGTGGGCAGAATTTTGGAGGTTACTTTTCGTTCTCATTTTCCTTCCTGCCCCCCACCGCCACCCCACCCCCGCCTCCCCCGACACACACATCATGATCAGATGATGATTATAACTCCCCCTTGGTGGCTTCATGGCTTTAAAAGTTAGACCCGGGCGTGCTTTCTACACACCTAACCAGTAACCACGCAGGAATGCCCACCATCCCCATCCCCGGCCCCTATCAGCTAAAGCGAAGGCATTTCAAAGCTGAATCTCAGAGACTTTTTCTAACTCTTCCCGGACGCTCTGGGGAAAGTCCCAGAAACAGGAAACGAGGCCTGTCCGGGGCTGCCTGTAGGCACGAGGGAGGATGGGGGACCGGTGGGAAAGCAAAGTGTCAAGGCGGGGGAGCGCGTAGGCCCCGCTCGCCGGTAACCTCAGGCGAGCCACGTGACCCCAGGTCTCAGTTTAGGAACCTGTAGCAATGGGCCTGACCGCGTCCCTCAGCTGCGAGCGTCGCCACTAGGGAGAGGCAAAGACTCGCAGACACCCCAACACCCGCTCGGGTCGCGCACGCCCGGACCGGGGAAGGGTGGGAGCGGCCACGAGCTCTGGGCCGGGCCGGAGCGGGCGGGCTCCAGAGGGGAGGCCCCCTCCCTCCACCCCCGGCTCCGGGCCCCTCTTCGCCGTGGGAATGAACCGGCGTCCTGGCCTCTGGTGACGCGGAGCTTCGGAGAGGAGCTCGCGCCGCGAGCGGGAGGCACGGAGAGGAGCGCCCCCTCCCCCGGGGGCGCCCGGGAGCGCAGACGTGGGCGGCGGCGAGCGGCGGCCCCCCTCCGCTTGCCTCCCCTCCCCTGCCGGCCCGGCCGTCCCCTCCCCCGCGCGGCGCTCCCGCGTTTGCGGGTGTGAGTGCGTGTCTCCCTCGCTCCTCTCGCACACGCTCCGGCACTAGTGCAGGCGGCCAGCCGGCGGCTCCGGCTCGCTCGCCCGCCCGTTCCGGCCGCCGCGCCGCGCCGCCGCCTCTGCAGTCGCAGCCGGGCATGGTGAGTGAGTGAGGTCGGGCCCCGCGCGCTCCCCCGCTCGCCGCCCGACCCCGGCCACGGCCAGCTAGGTCCCTGAGAGCCGGCGGGGGGCGCGCGCGCGCGCGCGGGGCCGGCGGCCGGGGATCGGGCGGCCGGTGCGCCCCGGGGCCGCCGGGCCCCGTCTCGGGAGCGGGCTCCGCGCCCCTCCCGGCCCCAGCCTCGCTCCTCGAGGGCTGCGCGCTCCCTCCCCGCCCGCCGCCCGCCTCCCGGTCGCCCCACCCCGTGACCGGCTCTCCGTCTTGTCCCGCAGGATCCGCCCGGACGGGACCACGCTGCCGCTGCCGCCCGGAGCCGCGCTTCGGGTCCCGCCTGAGCCGAGCCGCGCGCGGGGCCGCCGCTGCCACCGCCGGCGGGGGATGGGGCTGCCCGGGAGGCGCGCCGAGCCCGCGGGGGGAGCGCGGAGCCGGCGCGCAGCCTGAGCCCCGGCCGCCCGCGCTGGGGCTGGTCCGTGCGCACGCCGCGCGCTGCCGCCGCCGCCGCCGCCGCCCGCCCGCCCGCCCGCGCCCCGATGGCGCCATCGCCCCGGCGCTGCTGATCGCCCCGCGCCGCCCGCCCGGCCCGCGCGGCCCCCCTCGGAGCCCGGCCGGCCCGGGAAGCGGCCTGCCGCGGAAGCCTCCCGCGCCTTCCCGCCCGGCCCCGCCATGGCGCTGCGGCGCCTCCTGCTGCTGCTGCTGCCGCTGCTCTCGCTCCAGCCCTTGGACCTGCTGCCCGGAGCCTGGGGGCGCCCGCGGCCGCGCCGCCAACCGGACCCTGAGCGCCGGCGCCGCGGCCGTCGGGGGCCGGCGGCCCGGAGGCGCCCTGGCCCGGGGCGGCCGCGAGCTGAACGGCACCGTCCGGGCGCCCGGCGGCCCGGAGGCGGGGAGCCGGCGGGGACAACCAGCGGCGGCAGCGGTGGCGGCGGCCAGCGCGGCCGTCACCTACGAGACGTGCTGGGGCTACTACGACGTGAGCGGCCAATACGACAAGGAGTTCGAGTGCAACAACAGCGAGAGCGGCTACCTGTACTGCTGCGGCACCTGCTACTACCGCTTCTGCTGCAAGAAGCGCCACGAGAAGCTGGATCAGCGCCAGTGCACCAACTACCAGAGCCCGGTGTGGGTGCAGACGCCCAGCACCAAGGTGGTGTCGCCGGGGCCCGAGAACAAGTACGACCCAGAGAAGGACAAGACCAACTTCACCGTCTACATCACCTGCGGGGTGATCGCCTTCGTCATCGTGGCCGGCGTCTTCGCCAAGGTCTCCTACGACAAGGCCCACCGCCCGCCGCGGGAGATGAACATCCACAGGTGAGCGCGGCCGCCCGGGGTGGGTGGGGAGGCCCGCCCGTCCCCCCAGCCTCCCTCCCGGCTGCTCACCCTTCTTCTCAGGCGTCCCTGTCCTCAGGGAGCTGAACAGTGTTGGAACCTTACTGAAAAGAGTGTGGACTGAATATTCCCGGGTGTTTAGAGAGATGGGGATGATAGGGAAAGGGAGCTTATCTGCCCCGCTGAGACGGGAGGACTTGTTCTTTTAAGCCCCGTGGGCAGAACTCAGAGTGAATGCTTCTTGCTATGTTCAACCCGGTGGGCATCTTTCACTGCTTACACCAGGGAGGCAGTGGGGGGCTGCCTCCTGCCAAAACTTATGCCAAGGGCTCAAGATATGGTTGTCCAGGAGGATTCCACCCTGACTACCTCCCACTCTGCCACCCTAGCTTCTGGAGCGCCCCTTGGGAGGTCCAAGCCGAGGGAATGGGGAAACCAGGCTCTCTTTACAACTCAGGGAACCATGCGCCCAGGGGACACAAGCTCAGCTCTGATGAATGGCTGGACATGGTTCAGCAGAGTCTTTCAAGGAACGAACCCTGCCCCGGAACGTGCCTCTGTTTCTGACACATGATGTGGGCACTGCCCTAGTCATGGAGACTACCCCCTAGACCAGCCCTCCTTCTGAGTTTGCCTGCAGGCTCCCACCCAGAGTCCTAGAGCTTCAGCTCATCTCTGCGCTCGGCTTGTTATCCTTTTGGCCTGAAAACCTTCTTCCCTCACTACTGAGGACATTAATCACCTGTACCTTGATGAAGAGAGAGAAAGGCAGATAGAAATTTCTGGGCATCTCTTTTTTTTCCCCCTGGATACTGAGGGTGTTGAGAAAAGATGATGCTCTGTGGCTGATTTTGAGTCAAAATCCACAAAGTATGGGTACTTTAATACTGACAAACTTGAGTGTTGGAACTGAGCTTCCGAAAGGAGATGGGTTTATCGTCATCGCTCATTAACCCTGAAGCACCATTACTCCATCCCACCCCCACCTTGTCTCTCAGGGAGTAAGTCAGTGGCTGGAGGGAAAATGATGGAGGAGTTTTGACAAATAGTTTGTGGTCAGTCCTCTTAAAAGCAGAGGGTTGAGGGGTGGAGAGCAAAATAAGGGCAAGGCACTCTATCCTTCGGGTTTCATCTGGTGAATAATTCTCTCTCTTGGCTCCCCTTCCTGAAGCAGGTGTGCCAGGGTCCTTATTCCTCTGCCTCTCCCCAGGGTTGCCCACCTCCGCCTTCTTTGACTATTCTGGCCTCTCATCACCCCTTCCAGGCTGGCTTTGGTCTCCGGCTGGCTGATTTCCACGAAGCTTTCTTTGGGTTTCTCTCGTCCCCAGGCCGTTCTTGTCTGCACCCCTTGGGGCAAACCTGTCCTTTGCCTTTTCCTCTACCTCTTACTGAGTTTATTCATCATCCTCTGGGAGGATGCAGGTGGCCTAAGGAGGCTAGTGCTGGCCTCTGTCCTGTGGGCTGTGACCTTGGACGGAGACGTCCCTGTCGCCTCACCACACTGAATCCCCAGCCCACCTCAAACTAGGGTGACTAGTGTGTGTATGGGTGTGTGGCTCCAGATAATGCCGTGGGGGCTGTTTCTCTCCGAGCTTGGGGGAGAGAGGTAGCCATAGGAAGGGTGATGAGTTTTGGCCCTCAGACCATTATGTAAATGTGGGCTGTTTCTCCCTCAAATTCACCTCCTGATTTTATTCAGTTCACACCACCTCTTCCAGCAGCTGCAGGCTCGCCTGATCAGTGCTTGGGAAGCCGTCGTGTTGATGCTTGTTAGGTAGGGGACAGAGCCCGTCTCTGTGTTTAAGGGGGTGGGGGAGGGGACGGAGCACGAGCGAGCCATCTAGGACACTCCCTGAGTGACCTTGGGCAGATCAGAGAAACTTATTTTTCAGTTCTGTACCACTTAGGCACATCGCAGCCCACCCCGACCTCTCCCTCGCCACGCGTGGCTGGGTGAGTTTGCACATTAGTAGGAGCTGGCCCACTGACTCCCGGGTGTGCCCGCATGGTACCACCACACTCCCACTTTGCTTGGAGGTCGCTGCTTGCTGTCCCAAGGAGTTTGGGGTACAGATTGTCTTGTTGGGCAGGGGAAAAAGAGAGGGTGGTAGAGAAAGAGATAAAATATTCACACTGCAATGAATCCTCCCTGGAGAAAGTGAGGGAGAAGGAATGTATACTCCTCAGAGGTCCACGGAGGAGGTGGGATGTGGGCTCTGTTCCGTACTCCTTGAAATAGTTCAGCAAAGGCATTTCCTTTCTGAGACAGCAAAGGTTATTTGACTTGTTCCAGCGTGTGAGCCTCTGTGAAGATGGTAGATGGGCAGACGGGCTGAGCGGGAGGGATGTTTGTGGGAGCGATAGAAGGGTCAAAAGAAGGATGTGCCTCAGGATGGGCCATCTGCCTCCTCGGGTGTCCGAGCCTGGCTGGCCCTCCGCCTGCCCTGCGTGCACCCCTCAGAGTGGGCCGCCTTCCCCCCTCTCCAGCCCCTGCAGGGAGGAACAGATTTAGTCTTTTCCAGAAGCTATTAGACCTTGCCGTCTGTGTGAGCCATGCCCCTGCGTCCCGCATCTGTGGGAAACCCACCAGCTCTCGCACCAGAGCATGTAAGCACGGACTCTCACCTGGACCCCACGGTGTGGAGAGAGGTGGCCTTGGGGACCAGAAGGCGGAGCTGGGCTCTGGTTCTGGAGAGCCCTGGACATCGGGCGCCTGCCTTTTCTGCCTGGGACCCCACCTCCCACCAGGATCTGAGCCTCCTCTGGCCTTCCATTTGCACCTGCCCAGGCGGAGACTCAAGCTGCCTGAACACAGGGCATCCCCACCTCCACCCGCCCTGAGCTCAGTGTTCCCGAACAGTTTTGGCGACGCTTCCCTGGGGCTGTCTGTTCAGTGAGGGCCTGTCGAGGCCTCCAGGGTCAGGGGGTCTGCCCAGAACATGGCTTCAGAGAAGGGCTCCCTGTTGACATTCAGTTCTGAACCAGCCTGCTCACATTCCAACCTGTTCCTTCCTCCTCCTCACCCTGTGTTGATTCATTAGAGTCTTGGAGATGAGAATCATTCTGAGGGAGGAACAGTGTGGCTTTTTTTTTTAAATGGCTAATGAGCAGATGGGTCAGGAAGCTTTTAGGATGCTGTAGGTGCAGTGGGTGAGGCCAAAGATGCCCGGGGTCCTCACTTTACCTGCCCAGGGATGAAGGATGGAGGAATTTAAGGTGCAGATGGGCATGGAGAAGTGCTTGGAGCTGTGGGAAGAAAAACCTGAGCTGATGTCATTAAGGAAAAGGCAGCATATTTGTGACCCCAGGTAACCTAATCAAAATGGGCCTACATCTTGAATTCTTCTGCTTATTTCTAGAAACATCAAGGGAACACTGTGTCCTACCTTTTCTTCCTACAGAAATTAATTACAAACCCGAAGAGCCCTGTTTTGTCCGCACAGGCCACGTAATTGCGGCAGCGGGACCACTCTGCCAACTCATTTAGGGAGTTCTCTTCCCAGGTTCCTGGGCAATGAATTGTCAAATCACTTCAAATAGTCCATTTTTTGAAGCACCGTGGGCTCACTAGAATGAATTGATCTAAACTGAGAGTCAACTTGTATTTTGTTTTGTTTTGTTTTGTTTTTAAACTTCAAATATAGCAGTTGGAGGGAAAGGAAAAAAATGCATCTTGCCTTGGACTGAAGGTCTTAGCCTTGCATATTTTCCATTTTCTTGGAGTTAAAAAAAAAATGCAGAGAGAGAGAAGTGAAATTGTGGAAGAATTTAAGAAGGCTTATAAAGGGAGGGGTCAGGGAAAGGATACCAGGAAGATAGAAAGGAGCAAAAATATTAAAGAGAGGAAGGCGACCAGGTGCCAGAGGTGGATTGCATTGACCCGATACCCAGCCCTTGTTTTCCTCCTGACTCCTGCAGCCACGTGCACGTGGGTTCATTCAGCAGGTGAGCCCTGCCCACTGGCTGTTGGCACGGAGCATTTCAAATCATAAAATGTAAGCCTGTTACCTTTGCCCCATGAGGCTAAGCAGAGTTCATTCTTTAAAACACACACACACACACACACACACACACACACACACACACACACACACACACACACACACACGTATATATATCAATTCAGTTCAGTCGCTCAGTCATGTCCGACTCTTTGTGACCCCATGGACTGCAGCATGCCAGTCTTGGCTATGCCGGGTTTTAGTTGCAGCATGTGGGATCTAGTTCCCTGAGCAAGGATCGAACCTGGGCCTCCTGCATTGGGAGCTCAGAGTCTTATCTACTGGACCGCCAGGGAAGTCCCTAAGCAGAGTTCCTTCTTGATGGAATGGGTTAGCTATGCAAAAATCTTGGCACTTGGGGAGTCCTCCCTGGAACGTTGTTTGCTGTCTCCTTGGGTGCTCCACCCCTACCTCAGCCCTGGAAGGCGTGCACTTCTGTCCCCTTTCCTGCCCACACTCAGAACACGTTCATTTGGAGAAACCTGCTGCTGCAGTCCTAAGAGTTGACCCACAGTTTCCGGCTGCTAGGACACAGGAGGAGAAAAAGCCCAGTGCATTGTTTGCAACCTGTTTTAATGAGAGATCAGAGTGAGTTTGCAGTCTATTTCAGATCAACTGTGCAGGAAGCAGTGGTTAAGAGCTGAAAAAGTGAGCTGACCAAGAGATGATCCCAGACAGACAGGCCTGGGGTCTGGGAGAGAAGGGAACTACTCAAAAAGAAGCTTCCTCTTCCCAACTCCCCTGCCTGGTTCTCCATGGCCTGAAGGGATGGTCACAAGGTCTTCAGTCTGGCTCCTTCCCCAGAATCAGTGAGAATCCCCACCGAGTGGTGGAAGGAGCTCCCGGCTCCTGGCTGCTGGTTATCATCACTGGCCTTCTCTGCCACCCCCATCCCTCCACTCAAAGTCCCGCAGAAGCTTTTTTTTGAAATTAGGATGAATTAAAGTGCATTTTGTCTTACATCCTTTGACAATGTATATCCTATGGAGCCACAGAGTTATGGGTTGAACTTCCTAGTGTAAAGACCATCTCAGATGAGTGATGGGGACAGGGAACTTTAATGGACTTGATGAGGGCCTGGGTTGCGTTCATTTTTGTGTGTGTACTTAGTCTCTCAGTCATGTCCAATTCTTTGTGACCCCCGTGGGCTGTAGCCCCCCAGGCTTCTCTGTCTATGGAATTCTCCAGGCAAGAATACTGGAATGGGTTGCCATTTCCTTCTCCAGGGGATCTTCCCAACCCAGGGATCTAACTCGTGTCTTAAGTATCTCCTGCACTGGTAGTTGGATTCTTTTACTACTGAGCCCAAGTTTTTGTTTGAAATACATTTAAAAATGTGATCCCCACCCCCCTTTTCTCTATACTAGGACACACCTACCTTTTATTTCTCCCCGTGTCACATTTATGACTCCACACTGCCAGCATCTTCGTTTTCAGATGCTGCAGACAGGGATGAGGGCTTGGTGGGAAGGTTTATCAGTGCCCTCTCAGAAGGTCTCAGTTCCTTGGCCCTGAGCAGGCTTATTTTTTACCCATTCAGGCCACATTGCTAACCTCATCTATATATATATATTTAAATTTCTAGAAGTAAAACCAAAATGTTCTGAAAAGGTAGAGTAGTACTTTCTTTTATTTTGTCATCCATGGGCACAGAACCATAGAGTTTTTATTGCAGTCTAGTAATTTAACTTAGCTCTCCAATTCTGTAAGCCAAGCAGCTGGAGCCCAGGGAGGCCAGATGACAATGCCAAGGGTCCCCAGGGAGGGAATGAGCGATCTTGAACTAGAAGCCAGTGTGCTGGTGTCCTGGGGCACCAGGTCAAGCCTCATCTTCTCACCCAGTGGAAAATCTCTTCTGTTTTACTTTATGTATGTGTGTCTTAGTCATCATCAGATAACTTTCAGATATTTAGAGAAGTGAGTGACAGCCTTCTCCCTCCTCCTACTTCCCTACATTTTTTTTTCAGCCCTTTTCTCATTCAGTTTTTCCGTCCACTAAAATGACTTCCGTTCACTTCCTTGGTCTCTGGCAGTTTCTCCGAATTCCTTTGTAAAGGGCAGTACCCTGCTCTGAGGTTATTACTGTGATCCTTTAATAAGAGCTGAGTAATGCAGACCATTTGGAGAGGAAAATACAGCACAAGCCAAAGAGTTGTGAACCAGAGCAATGGGTTGTGCATAAAACTATGGGCAGAAACCTGTAATTAAACATACGGGCTGTGAATGCCTTCTGTCTCTCCCAGCGATGGGTGGGGATGCTGGAACCCATCAGGTAGATACACGTTTCAGTTTTTCCCAGAGACCAGAGTGCCCCTGATAGTTCAGTTGGTAAATAATCCCCCTGCAATGCAGGAGACCCCGGTTTGATTCCTGGGTCGGGAAGATCTGCTGGAGAAGGGATAGGCTACCCACTCCAGTATTCTTGGGCTTCCCTTGTGGCTCAGCTGGTAAAGAATCTGCCTGTAGTATGGGGGACCTGGGTTCAATCCCTGGGTTGGGAAGATCCCCTGGAGAAGGAAATAGCAACCCACTCCAGTATTCTGGCCTGGAGAATTCCATGGACTGTATAGCCTATGGGGTCGCACAGAGTTGGACAAGACTGATTGACTTTCACTTTCAGAGAGCCCCCAGACATCCCTTGGCCCCAAAAGGGGGTGATTTCAGGTCTGTCCTCCAGGACGGCTCCTGAATGTAAGAGAGCTCTATGACCCACGGAAGCATCTTCACTGATGCCCATCTTGCTCTTTCTCAGCTCTGGGCCGAGATACTGCAGGGCCAGAGTGCATACAAATTGAGGGGACCAAAGAAGCTTTGAGGAGGATGACTGATGAAGCTGGGAACTTGGGTTCCATCATTCTGTTGAAATTTACGTCTGTGGCTTGCAGTTTGGGGCTTCCACCCACAACATGCCCAAGTCCTCCTTGGAAAGAAGCAGGATGTACCTGTCCTCGTGTGTCATCCTTCTTGGTAGTCATCTGGGGAAGCCACTTGCTGATTCTTCCCCAGAAATTTTCACCACGGTTCCTCTCTTGGAAGGGCTTTCAGAGCCCATGTGTGTTGTTTTGACTTTTCATCATGCTAGCATATTCTTATCCTCCTAGGGTAGATGCTTATAAGCATCGATGTCATGGGACCGAGGCTGATGAATGAAAGAGGTGTTTGGCTGGTTACTGATCAGAAGGGAGGGAGACCTGCTTGCCCAGGGGCCACGTCAGCTGCCTCCAAAAGCAGGTGCCTGGAGGAGGCATCCCGGTGCTGAATGCATTCGAGTCCTGTGCTCGTGATGACCTCTAGGAAGGGGCCCCTCCCTACATGGAAGGGTGATTACTGCCTTTAAGAAAACAGCTTCGTGCTCTCCCAGTGTGTCTCGGCAGACAGCAGAGAAGCTGGGAGAGGGGAAAAAAAAGAGGTTCGATGTGCAGCAAAGGGCTCAAATAACCACCCAGAAAAGATTGAAAATGGTCCCACATTTCTGCATGAGATGGTAGACAGGTAGCCCAACTTTCGTAGGGCTGATTCTGAGGGTAAAGGGACCCAGTTTCTTTGGGATGCATGCGGCCAGGCATAGGGGTCAGAGCCGGGTGCCCGCCATGCTCTGACTTCCCTCCCGGCCATTGGAATGCCAGCACCTCTGCAGTTTGGCACTCAGATGAGGTCACTGCTTGGGCTACACAGCCACTGATGAAACAGAAGTGTTTGCAAGCACAGAAAGATGGGGTTTCCGGTGAGCTTTGCTGGGAGAGTCCTCATGTGCTAACTGCGCCTCCCCAGACCCCTGAAAGTACATTCATTCCATAGTGCTGATCACAGAAATGGAGCCAGGATGGGGCAGGCTGAGTTTAAGGGCAGGTGACAAGGAGCCACCAGGTGTAGCAGTTGTGGCCAAGTCTTGTTCCTCTTTGGTGCTGGGGAGGCGGTGGGCTGCGCTTCTGTGGGTGGGGCAGGGTGCCTTCTTCTCAGTCGGGAGCCAGTGGGTGCCAAGGGGCTGGGGCAAAGCCTCTGCTCTCATCAGCCCCTCACGGTCACTCTGGAGCACTCTGGGAGGGGTCAGTTCTGCTCTGCGGCTGGCCGTCCCCCTCCTCTGCTCAGGCATCCAGAAGTGGGGAACTGTGTCTCCGTGGAGCTTCTGATGCACGACCCTATCACCCGTCACTCCAGAAAGCTGGTGTTGAGGACCTGAGAGCTCAGTTAGGTGAGGACTCAAGGTCATGTGGATGAAGCAGGGATTGTGGGGGATGGGGAAATACTCAGAAGAGCACCCCTCCTCCAGGACTTCCCTCTGTACCTGGCATCCTGTGTGAGCTCACTGCATCTTTCCACCACCCTGAGTCTGGAGCATTTAACAGATGACAGAGTCAACTCAGAGAAGCTTAGTAACTTGCCCAAGATCACACAGCTAGTCCATAGCTGGCCACTGTCTCCTTTGGGAGCCAGCAGGTCACCTGGCTCTCACCTTCCTGAACATAAATGAGTCAGTGATGCTTAGACTACTTGAGAAAGCAAAGAAATTGTCCCCTGTTGTTGTTATTCAGTCACTCAGCTGTGTCCAATTCTTTGTGACCCCATGGACAGCAGCATGCCAGGCTCCCCTGTCCTTCACTATCTGGGAGTTTGCTCAAACTCACGTCCATTGAGTTGATGATGCCATCCAACCATCGTATCCTCTGTCGCCCCCTTCTCTTCCTGCCCTCAATCTTTCCCAGCACCAGGGTCTTGTCCCCTGAGATGTGTCATTTCTGTAAGGGACCGGAGGATGAGTGACCTAAGGACCAGGGTACCTCGGTTCTGGGATGGTGGCCTCACTTGCATTGCATGCAGGCGTAAGGCACCCAAGGCAGTGTGAAAAGGGCTTCTCTTCGAGAATGGATTATACTGGTGGAGGATTGTGAAGACAATACCAAGAAAAGGTGAAAAATAAAAACACACAAAAGCACATTGGTTTTAACTGGAAAAAAAAAAAGACAGTAAAACAATTTCCCCATTAAACCTTTGCAATATTGAAAGGACCCCCCCAGAGCAATTCCGCAGGAGTCCTGGCTCCTGAGAGTAATGGGGCACTAGAGAAAATAAGCGATTTGAGGGGCGAGAGGGTGGACCTCGCACCATTCCCAGTTTTAATTACAAAGACGTACGGCTCACAAACAGCTCCATTTATCACAGCTCCCCACTCTGCCCCATTTATAACATCGAGCACAGTGCTCGCCAGACCCAGAATCCTGGCCAGCTCACCCTACCTCCCCGCTCTACTTCTGCTCTTTCTCGTCTTGATGCTCTGAGCCCTGCGTTCTCATTCCTCAATCTTACCAGAGTTTCTCTGCTTCTCCAGGCCTCAAGCCCTCTGTCCTGAAAAGCCCATGAAAAGGAAAGAGCCCTGGGTTTTGCTTTCTAGCTTGACCTCTGGTAGTGGTCATGGTCATGGTCACAGCCATGGTGGTGGTCCCTGGCAGAGCTCACATTCCCGGGTCTGCAGCTTAGATCCTTGACCCTCCGATCAAGGCAGGTGTGGGAGCATGGAGGTTTCTGGGCACTGTTTGCAGCCCCCACCCTGGTCAGAAGGGCAGGAGAACCCTGGACTCTCCTGCCCCAGAGCCACTGTCCCCACCTCAGGACCCGTGGAAGCTAAGTTCCGGCCGGGCTCTGGGTGGCCACAAGCTTGGCCCCGTTCCCCAGCGTTTGGGAGAGGAGTACAGCTTTCTGCAGGCTTCACAAACACTCTCATTCTTCCTTGCTTTTTTGGCATTTGGTCTCATGTACTGTTCCCATTAGCTCCGACATTAAAGTCTCATTACTTAGGACATCTGTCCTGTGGACAGAGTCACCGTTCCCTCAGCCAAATGTCCTCTTCTGGGAAGGAGGCTTCCCACCCAGACAGTCAACACTTCCCTCTTCCTTCCATCCTGCTGCTCCATCGAGGAGGGATTTGAACCCTGGGAGTAGGTGCCAGGGTGAGAAGGAGGGGACTATGTCCAGAAGCCATCTGCTGCTCCCCACCCCGGACTCTGAGGTCCTGGGGTACAGACCCCCAGGATCTGGGGCAGGGAGGGGGCCGAACCCCATACTAGCAAAGAAGACGTCTCCAGGAGAGCTTTGCTCCCCCAGGCCTCTGATCAGCCTCGGATCCTGTCAGTGGGGACTCTGGCCTCGGTCACCCCCAAGTCTGGGCAACTGATGGTGGCCCTATGTTAACCCAGCTCCCGAAGTGACCGCGCAGGAGGCCCAGCCCACGTGCTGAGGCTGCTCCAGAATTTTGGAAGAATCTGGACTCCAGCCTCCCTCTTGGACCTTCTCTGCCTTTTTATTGTATCCTGAGAAATCTGCCTGAACAGCCCCAGAAATGCTGTCCCGTCGGCTCGGAAGGCTCTTCAGGCTGTGGGAACTCACTCAACTCTTCTGTTCTCAGATCCTCAACAGCCAGCTTCTTACCCACCTCTGTGCCAGCGCCCCCTCTCCTCCCCCCGGGCATCTGCGAAGAGAACCCGGCTTTCAGCAGAGGATCTGCTGCTTCTCCCTCTGTCTTTTAAGTCACATCATTAAAATGTTGCTTCTTGTTCCTTTCGGTGTCTTTGACCACCGCCGCCTCTGTCTCCATCTGTCCTTCTTTTGATTCCTCCTCTGTTGAGAGTTCTTTTATTCCTTTCCTCGCTTCCTCTAGTTCTCCTTCTTAAACTTGTCCTGTCCTGCTGTAACTTCATTAGACTGCATCGATTCAGACTCTGCTAATTCAAAATTTATCCAAATGGGACCTCGGCGAAGTTGCTTTTCTTTTCTTTGTCTGATAAAAAGCTGATGAACAGATTAATAGCTTAGACGAGACCGCAGGGATGGTATGGGGTGCATCCACCAGGCAGAAAGACAGACTGTGTTCAAGCGGGCCCTTCTGCAGACAAGCGGCATGCTAATTACAAATCATTCTTATCCGTTCAATAAAGTAGCTCTCCGAAGATCAATTTTTTTTTAGCCTAGTTGGTAATCCTGCAATGGCCCAGGAAGCAGTAAAAATGCATTTCCTTTCAAGTGTGTTATAATTTCCACGTCTGCGTTATTGAGTGGGATTACTAGCCTGCCCCCATTTCTGCTGAATTGGTGATGCTTGCCCATTGGGCTGCTTCAGATTCCCTTTTGAATTCCCTCGGGGGCTCCCACTAATTTCCCTTCTTTTTGTTTTCTGTTCTTTTGTATTTCCCTGAGGTTTTAGAATCCGTAAACTCTCTCACTCAGCTTTGATGGATTACGCCACCACATGGGGCTCCCCTCACTCCCTTGGGCCACAGGATGACCAGCTGGGCATGAGAGGTTAGGGACCTAGAAGCAGACAGGACAGCTGGCCCTGTCTCTGGGTTTAAGAGGACAGAGATCTCTGTCTTGCCTCCATCTATTCCTTCCCTATTGTCTGTTCCTGCATCGCCATCCTGACACCACTCTTTGGATTGACCAGACAGCACTGCACCCACCGTAGGACAAGACAGGATGTCCTTTGTTATTGTTCAGCAGCTAAGTCTTGTCCAACTCATTCTGACTCCCTGGACTGCAGCACACCAGGCTTCCTTGTCCTTCACTCTCTCCCGGAGTTTACTCAAACTCAAGTCCATTTGGCACACCACTCCAGTGTTCTTGCCTCGAGAACCCCATGGACAGTATGAGAAAGGATGTCCTTAGAGGCACCCTTACAGGAAAGGACCTTGGCCTCTTTCCCTTGGTCTGCTTTGGTGGCTCTTGAGGGACCCATAGCTAAGCCCCCTTCCTCTCACTCCTGGAGGTCGGCATCCGTCTTTCTCTGCCTTAGAGCGTTTCCTGAAGACAGGAAGCAGGCTCATCACAACTTCTGTCACTTTCTGTACCCATGACCATGGGTGAGCCCCTCAGCCCTGCTCTGGCCTGTTGCCCTGCTTTGGGGTGGGGCCTCTCCAGTTGTGGAGGCGTGTTCTTCTCCGGCCCCTTCTGTTCTCAGCACACCTGGAAGGCTCAGGTCCACAGAGATAACTCATGTCCTTACACACACGGCAGCCCTGGGCTGTAGGAGAAAATTCATTTTCCTCGCACACTCCACTCATATAAGAATGCTCTCTGCACGTGGCCTGCTGCGAATGCTTGTCTTTAACATCTTAAACTCATGGACCCTCTTGGTTCCCAGGGGCAGATGACATGTTTTAGTGCCTCTCCCTCTGGGCGCCAGATGTGTCTAGAGCTGGGGGTCCCTTTCCCCCTGGAGGGGGTACGTTCTCTTCCTTGGACGCAATTCTCATTCAGTTAATTCTCGTGGGAAGCCAGTATTGACTTCCCTCTGAGGTCTGCCCACTGGAGCATGGGCTTCACAAAGAGTCCCTGGTGGCTCATAGTGCTTACAAGGTACCGGGTTCTGTTCTAAGTGCTCTGCAAATACAAACTTGTTTAATCCTCGTAATAACCCTAAGAGGTGGATGTTATTTTGAGGCCTTAGTATTTTGCCCTTAGTTTTTCAATAAGGACACAGAACCACAGGGCACTTAAGCAGCGACCTCATGATCACCAATATCCTGAAAGTAAAGTGAGAAGTGTTAGTTACTGAATCGTGTCCGACTCTTTGCGACCCCATGGACTAGAGCCTGCCAGGCTCCTCTGTCCTTAGAATTCTCCAGGCAAGAATACTAGAGTGGGTAGCCTTTCCCTTCTTCAGGGGATCTTCCTGACCCAGGGATTGAACCAGGTTCTCCTGCATTGCAGGCAGATTCTTTACCGTCTGAACCAGCAGGGAAGACCCACCAGTATCCTGAGTTGTCAGAATTCTGACCCAGATACTCTGGCTCCAGACTCCCATGTTTAGCTAGTAGGTTATACCACCTTCCTCTTGCCTCTCCTATAGATTTATGCCTGTGCTTATAGCAAATCGAGAAGATGACTCCAACAGTATCAACAGTAAGAGCAGCAGCAAGTTCATTTATTAGCTCATCTATCACCTGGCTGCCCAAGTGGTCCTGCTAACAGATCTTGGTAGCATTTCCATTTTCCCTTTTCCAAAGGGTAGCTGCCCTTCACCCATTCAGGTCTTTGATACATACTCAGACAATCCAAATGTTTCTGAAAAAGTCTGCGCTTGGTGTAGATGCTACCGAATTTCCTAGGCCTGGGTAGATTTTCACGTGATTCGTGAGACAAGGGGTGGTGCGTGAGGAGAAGATACTGTTAGGGATGAATCGCGGTTCCCAGGGATGTGTGTCAACTCTGTGCCACGCCTGAGGCTGGCTGTGGGGGGACAGGTGCCCACGGGGTTGCAGCGACTGCCCTGCTGGCCTGGAAAGCAAAGCAGGGCAGCTGAGCTTTCCCTTGCTAAGTTCAGCCGTGCTTATTGGCTGTGATGAATTTGGACTGGGCCGGGGACAACTCGGACCTGGGGAATGGCTGGGCGCAGATGCACAAACATTGTTATCACAACAAAAGAGATTCTCGCCATCCATTCGGAGCCTCTGTGTATGTGGAGAGCGGTCTTGTGCGCGCACAAAGCTGGCAGCTGTGTTTCTCGAGTGGACTGTGAGAGAACCAGGAAAAGGGAGAACTGAATCAAGCCATTCTCCTTGGTCCGTGTTTATTAAAAATATATTCACTTCAATTGTCTGGAATGTGTGTTTCAGAGAATAAAAGCACCCTGGCTGCCCAGTAGATAAGGATGAAGCTGAGGGGAGAGAGGATGCTGGCTATTTCCTGAGCGGCAGGGTCGAGTAAAAGCTCAGTCATCCAAGACTCAGATAACCAGGGTATTTCATTTAACCGGAGTAGAGGAGAGGAGTAGAACATCTACCCTCTATTTTTAGGAGAAATAGCGCAGAAGTAGCAATCAGAATCTTCCATGGTTCATTCCGCAGTTTTTATAGGGATTCCATTTCCCAGCTCGTCTCCATCCTACTGAGTTTCCTCTGTGAAGAGAACTAAAGATTAGGCTGGTGGCCCTCTCATGGAAGAACCTTGCATTTTTTATAAGTAATTATATTCAATATACTCTACTTAATTAGGCAGGAATGCTTTTAGAAAATTCTTCAAAAACAAGAGTGTTCTCATTAGTCATTAGGAATAAAAAAACATTAACCAGAATAGCTTATTCATGGAATAGTTCATCTGTTTGGCCTTTTATCATCCCTATCCAAAAGCATAATTTTTTTCCTGCTCCTCCAGAAAAGAGAGAGGTCCTGATTAAGAGTCTCAACTCTCCAGCTTGCCTTGCTCTTGGCAACGTACTGAACACCAGCTAGACTGATTTCCTCCCTTCCGTGGTATTTATGTGGCCCTGAGAGCCAGAGACGTGGCAGAGGCAGAAGGCTGGTTTCCATTTGTTCTGCTTCAGTGAGCAGAATATACGTGGGATCTTCATGGAAAGTATATTAATTGAGATCAAAAAGACTTCTGAGATAAACTAAGTGTTCCTAGCTTCCTCACTTCATTTAAGGGGCACCTAAGTTTTCCTTTCTGCTCAATAAGTGATCAGGACAAAACAGTTCTAGGTATTTTATGTGGTACTCTTTTGCCACGTTTGTTTTCAAACTTGGAAACTCCACAAAGTCCTGGGACTTCTGGATGGAGGGCAAGAACTCCGTGGAGTACGGTTCATCCAGACCAGGGGTCTAATGAAGTGTATTGGTGTTCTACTGAAGGGTTTCATTTGATGGAAGATTGCCTGCTAGCACAATGTAAAAACTTCCATCACTGTTGGTTTTGATGGTGATGACTCACTAAGGTGAATAGAAATGGGCAGTTGAGTGAATAGAAATGGGCAGTTGGGTGACCACTGAGTTCTGTCTGGGTAGATTTTTCTACTAAAGATTGAACACACTGTACAATCGCATATTCAGAGACCATCGTAGGAACATAGTAGGTGAAGAAGTAAGTATGATTAAGTGATGGAGGATTGGAAGGAAAGATGGATGGATGGATAGATGAAAGGATGGATGGATGAACTGATGGAAGGATAGGTAGGTTGATGTTTGGGTAGATGGGTGGGACGGATGGATGGATGAATAGACAGACAAATGGGTGAATGGATAATTCAGTGGTTTAAAGTCAGAGCCAGTAGTTGAACCCACTTACATTTGAAATCTGGATTTACCGCTTATTAGCTGTGTGACCTCGGGCAAGATATCTAACATCTCTTAGTCTTAATTTTCTCATTAGTAAACTGTGGTTACCAATAGCACCTACTCTATAGGGTCCTTTTGAGGATTATATAAGATCACACATCAAAGAGTTTAGCACTATATCTGGCACATAGTAATTGCTCACTAAATTAAAGCCTTTAATTTCCCAAGCTGGCAGGACTATGAAGCAGAGTTATAACCAAGGTTTTGTTTATTTTTCTAACGTTGAGAGAATCGTTTGCCATTTTGAGACAGATTTCATGTCTTGAATGCAAGTAGCACACATCAGAATGTTGACTGGGCTTGGTCCCTACAGGGGTTGTGATAACTCAATACTTAGGAAAATGCAAATGCACTTTCATTCCTTGGGACCACTGACAACATTAACCAAGGTGTTAAGCGAATGAATAATTGGTCTTGACCTGAACCACTTATTGACTAATTGTTTCTCCACGCCCAAATATTAACTGGCATTTGCTAAATTAGCAGACTCAGCTGGAGAGATTGGGAGAACTCATTCAAGCTGACAATTCCTAGGAAAGTGAGATGTATAAAAAAGGCAGTTGCAGTGAGCAGGACATCAGGACTCCAGCAAAGAAGCCCTGGGTTGAAATTTCAGTTCCATCAACATTTTGGTCCTAGAATTAGCCTAAGCCTGTTTCATGTTTAAAATTGGGGTAACCATAGCTGCGAAGGTTCCAGGTTTGGTACAGGCACCACGCCGGACAAGGCAGGTGAGGCCCTGAGAACCTGTTCAATGTTCTCCACATGTAAAATGCAACTCAGTTCAGCAGATGGTTAACACACAAACAATGAGTCCTGAAGAACACGAACATTTCCTGGCTTGAGTGATCGGAATGACTGTTTTCCCTGCTCAGATTTGCTGCCCAATTAATTAACTCTCCCCTGCTTGCCACACATCTACGGACGCCAAGGAATCCATGTGCGGCGAACCAAAACAATTAGGTAGATAATTCAGGCAAAAAGCATCGCTTTGTTTCCTGTATCCAGATACTGCAGCGAAGTGGCTCTGTGGGAGGGGGAGGTTGGGGAGTTGGAATGAGCAGGACAAAGAACCAGATTCTTCAAGTTCTTAAATTAGAACCTCTGTAGTGGGCATGGGGGGTGGGGCTGCCCTTGGCTGGGAACTGGCTTCAGTCCTAACTGGCCGGTCTCTCTCCTCTCTCTCCCCCAGATTCTCTTTCCCTGGGAAGGTGTCTCTCTGATCCCTTCTCCCCATCTCTTGCCATCTGGATCTCTTTCTGTTTCTGAGTTTCTCTTTGACTCTGTGTCCCATTTTCTCTCTGGCTCTGCCTGCCTGCCTGTTTCTGACCCTTTGATTCTGTCCCCCGCCCCGCTTCCCGTCTCATTGTCTCTGTTTACTTCATCATCTCTGAATCTTGCCCTCTGCCTCTCTTTGGCTCTGAGGCTCTGACTCTCTTCCCACCTATTTGACTCCCTTTCTGTCCATCCCTCCCCCACCCCACTTCCGTCCCCTCTCTGTCTCTACCTCTGTCCCTCTGTGTCTCCCTTGCTCTCTCTCTGTCACTGTCTGACCTTCTCTCTCCCCTTCTTCTGAGTCTCTGCCCCTTTCTCCGATCCCTGAAAGCTGCTCTATTGCAAAATCCCCTTCATTCTTCCTCAGTGACCAATTTTCTTTCCTATGGTGAGAAAGTAGCTCAGGCCTTAACCCATTTCCTCCGGCGTATCCAAATTAATTAGGTGAGGCTGGGATCGCACATTTCAGAATTAGAGTAATATTTATTGAGCACCCTGGAGAGAAGGGGATGGAAAGTGGAGAGGAACAGGAGTGAGGAGGGAGGTCACTGAGCTGAGGAGCTGAGGGAAGGGGGTGTGAGATGATAGAGGGGGACCCAGCACCATCCAGGAACAAGGACCCCATTTCTGGCTGCCGGAGGGCACTGGGGAAGGGGGAACCCAAGGGGGGCGGTGCTCAGGAGGCAGAGTAGCCCGCTGTGGGCGTGGCCTCGTTGGGACGCACAGGGCAGGGTCCCAGCAGCTTAGCTAGCCTGTCTGTTCAGCACGTGTCCTTCTCCTTTGACTGGGGAGCCCAGCTCAGTCCTACCAACAGGGCACCTGGAGAGGGTATCATGCAAGTCATTACCTTCAGGAGGAGACAGCTCGGCTGTAACCCAGTTAAAACTCCTTCTCCAGCAGCAAGCAGGGATGCTCTGGGGCGCCTGATGTTCTCCAGAGAGGCATCTTCCCCCTCACTTCTCAGCCCTCAGCATCGGCATGGCTTCTCAGGATTGAGTACCGAGAGCCACCCCCACCCACCCCCAACCAATCCCAAGAGTCCTGATCCCAGGTTGAACATCTCTTCTCTGCCGGGTGCTCCTCGGCCAATAAGCCTGAAGTGAATCTGCTGTGGGTTTGCCATTTACACTGTCCATATAGACCAAAGGGATGCTGGGTTGAAAGCCCTACAAAGGCTGGGACACAGATACTGTTCACTCCTTTCTCTCTTTGAGTAATGGCCGAGCAATGTGCCAAGACCCAGAGATACACTGACGGGTCAGACACACAAGATCCCCTGAATTTCAAGATGTTCGTCTCAGTGTTGCCAGCCCTACTTGTCCCAGAGCCCAGTCCAGTGTCCCATCTTGGTAGATATTGCTGGAACTAGATTGCGTTGAGTGTTAATCAAAGACCTACTTCACGTAGTGCTATGTACATGTGACTCAGAGTTTCTCAACCTTGCCAGCACTTTGGGTGGGATAATTCTTTGGTGGGGGGGCTGTCCTGTGCAGTGTAGGACATCTTTGGCTTCCATCCTTGGCCTCCACCCACCAGTTGCCAATCGCACTTCCCTTCCCACTTGTGTGACAACCAAAAAATGTCACCAGACATTGCCAAATGTCCCCTAAGGGGCAAAATCACTGTCATTCACATAGATTTAGTCTTGACTTTCCAAAAACATGGACTTAACCACTTGACTCTGTTTTTCCTTCATAGATAAGAACTTGAGAGGCAAGATAAAGACAGAAGAAGAATATAAACTGTTTTTTGCAATAGTCACTTTATTGAGATGTAATTCACCTACTAAAAAATTCATCCTTAAATTTAAAAGTGTCCAGTTCAGTGATTTTTGTGCATTTTCAGAGTTGTCCAACTATCACCACTGTCTGGTTTTAGAATATTTTCATCATCCCCCCAAAGAAAACCCTTGCCTATTAATAGTCATTCTCCATGAACCCCTCCATTAGCCCCTAGTAGGGCTTCCCTGGTGGCCAAGTGGTAAAGAATCCACCTGCCAGTGCAGGAGACGCCGGTTTGATCGCTGGTCGGGAAGATTCCTTGGAGAAGGAAATGGCAACCCACTCCAGTATTCTTGCCTGCGAAGTCACATGGACAGAGGAGCCTGGCAGGCTACAGTCCATGGGGTCACAAAGAGTTGGACACGACTGAGCCGTTAAATAGCAACAACAATCTCTGGTAACCACCAGTCTACTTTCTACCTCTATCGGTCTGCCAAGTCTGGGTATTTTATATATATAGAATCATAACCTGTGGTCTTTTGTGACTGGCTTCTTTCATGTAGCATGTTGTTTTCAAGGTCATTCATGTTGTAGCGTATACCAAAGCATCCTGCTTTGTTAAGGCTGAGTAAGAATACTTTGTGTGAATACACAATATTTTATTAATCCATTCATCAGTTGATGGGCATTTGGGTTATTTCCACCTTTTGGCTATTGTTAATAATGCTGCTATGAACTTTCATATACAAAGTTTGTGTAGGCATATGTCTTCATTTCTGTTGGGCATATACCTAGGAGTATTCTAATTGCTGGGCCATATGGCAACTGTATGTTTAATATTTGGAGGAATTGCCAAACTGTTTACCAAAGGGCCTGCACCATTTTGCATTCCCACTGGTACTGTATGAAAGCTCCAATTTCTCCACATCTGTGCCAACATTTGGAATTGTCTTTTGGTCATAGCTATCCGGTGGGTGTGGACGTGTACCACGTTGTGTTTTTGATTTGTAGTTTCCTGTTGACTAGTGATACAGAGCTACTTTTCATGTGTACCTTCTTTGGAGCAATGTCTAATTATATCTCGTTCATTTTTAAATTTGGGTGTCATATCTAAGAAACCCTTGCCAAATCTGAGGTTATAGAGACTTACTTCTCAATTTTCTTCTGAGAGCATATAGTTTTAGCTCTAATATTTAGGTTTATGACCCATTTTGAATTAATTGCTATATATGGTGTGAGGTGAGGGTGCAGTTTTATTCTCTACGTGTGGATATCCATTTGTTGAAGAAACTTCTTTTCCAGTGACCATTGCGTCCTTGTTGAAAATCAGTTGAACATAGATGTAGGTTTATATCTGGACTCTTCAATTTGATTCCACTGGTCTGTACTTCTGTTGTAACTTTTAACTCGCTACTTTCTTACCATGGAAAAATGGTAGGAAAGTGTCTTTTATAAATAGGGTGGAGGAGTCTAGGTAATTTGTATGGATGTGTGGTTAAAAAAAATATATAAAATATTGATCACATTTTGGAATTAAAAGGGATCTTCGAGGTCTTGTTAGTTTAAACCGTTTGTTTTGCTGCTGGGGAATAAAAAGATTAAATTTCAATTTCAGAGGCTAACAAATCTGTCTGAAGATTCACCTCTCATCAGTGGCAGAGCTGGTATTAGAACTCAAATCTCTCGATTTTGTAGGGCAATGTTTTTTTCTCATTCCCAGGCCACAACTCTGCCTGAAGTTCCTTTACCAAACTAGTGAGGTTCTGTCTTCTCTTGCCTCACTTCTTGGTCTACAGAAATGAATGAGGTGGTGACATGTGTGTGCTTTTCCTCCTAGAGCCTGAGGGAAAAAAAAGCAAGCCAGCATGGGGAAAGCATTTGGAAAATCTGAAATTGCTGTATAAATGCCACTAAATGATAAGACTGCCAGCTTGCTGCTCCTCTCCTAGGAAGGTTCAGCATGTCAGAGGCAGAAAATGAAAGGAAACAATTCACTCTCAGACTCCTTTTTAAACTGCTGTGGTTGTCACTTTTCAAGGAAGGGGGCAGAGTGCGGGGAGCTAGAAGGAAGCCTCGGGGTGGGCTGGGTGTGGCCTGATCTCAGGTGGGCTGGACTGCCTGGGAGGGGGCTGGAAGCACAGTGCCTTACCCACGCCTAAGGGACAGCCCAGATACATGGAAGAGTCCTTGCCTCGCTCATGCAAAGAACTGGGCACCTGACCCTGAAATGACCATGTCCGATGGTGGTCCCTTGGGTCTCCTCGGAACATCCTGTGGGTCCCTGTTTTCTACCAACAGAAGTATCACCTGTGATATTAACCTGCAGAGGGAGTCTTGTTCCAAACCAGGTGTGGGAGTGATTTCCCCTAAATGCTGAGCCCCTAGATGGCAGGAGCTGTGTTCCCTTTACCCCGGTCTCTGCCATGACTGAGGCATGCTGAGTCCTTAATTAATGCACATTTGGTGTTGAGTGAATGAAACCTGCTCTTGTGGTACCTGGGGCCCTCGCAGAGGGCGTGGACCTCTCCAGCTACAGCAAGATCTCTGTACGTGTCTCTTTCCTCTCGTGTTATTTTTCTCTATGTTTGTGATTGCTCCCTCCTCTAAGCTCCAGCTGCATTCACTGCCTGCACCGTCCGTGTGTTCTGATATTTATCATTTTATCTGTACGTCCTGTCTTTGCAGCTAAAGCACCCCTTTCTCTGACCACGGGAGCTATGTTTTGTACTTATTTGGGTCACCCGTATAGATACACCCTCCTCAGTGTGTGTCTTTCGATGGGGAGGTTGATCCCCCTGATGTTAATTACTTGCCACTGAACTGGAGGCCAACAGTGACTACCTTTCACAGCAGTGTCATTCCTCACGGCACCTCCTGTAGTATCTGCCTGGCATAGGGGCTTATTTGGGGAGCCAGCATTTTGAAAGGGCTCAGAGTTCATTGGTATGAAATGAATCAAAGAAAGAAACCACAATCACAACCTTTTAATACCTGTCCCGCCAGGCATGGCAGCCTCTCCCCTGTATCCCCATTCGGCCCAGCACCAGATAATGCTGTGGCTGTACCTGAATACTGGGTCTCCATCCATCAAAGGGCCAGTGAAAGTTACCCACCCAGCTTCCTTTGTGGTTGTGCTCACCGGTTTGGTGAATCTCACTTTGTGATCTCTTTCTCTTTCAGGGCTCTGGCTGACATCCTAAGACAACAGGGACCAATCCCCATAGCACACTGTGAAAGAGAAACTATCTCGGCTATCGATAGCTCTCCCAAAGAGAACACGCCGGTCCGATCATCCTCCAAAAACCACTACACTCCCGTGCGCACGGCCAAGCAGACTCCAGGTAAGTGAGCGCTGATCACATTGCATCTCTGCTGAGGCTGGTGAGAGGGTTCTGTGGTATTTCTGCTTCAGCTAGGCAGGTCGTGGAGCCCTGACCGGTGGGCTTGTGGAAGAATCTGGGGACTGTCCCTCCTGGGGAGAGAGTGGCATGGGAGACTGCTGCCAGTGAGTGTCTGGGCTGGAGGAGAGCTGATTGTTTAGGGCCTCTGTGATCTCTTGAGTGTCTGCGTAATTCTCTTCCCTGAAAGGAAATTGCGGCAGCCTTGGTGGTGAGGTATAGTCACTGTCTTGCCCACGTGGTGGGAAGGCAGATATTTGACAAGAAGTGGCTGCAATCAGAGACTGCTCAACTGTTGGAATCTCAAAAAGCATTTCCTGTGGGTAGGGATTATGTCTGTGTTGTAGGATAACCCTTTCCTGTGCTCTGTGGATTCTCTGGATATACGAGTTGCTGTGTAATAGCAATATGCTGGTGTTCTTCTACTTGGTCATCACTGTAACCCATATGGAACAATAAATAGAACAAGGGACTAACAATAAATAATATAACCTCGCATTTATGGGATCTTGCTGTGTGCCAAGTGTTATGCTGATCATTTCACATGTATTGTCTTACTTATTTTTCACAGCAGCCTCTGAAGTGCTTATAATTATCCTCTCTTTATATATGGAACAGGAAGGCTCAATAATTTTCCCAAGGACATATGGTTAGTATGAAAGCAAGCCTGGATTCAAACTGAGGCATATAGGTAACAACAGTCAGGTCTAGAAAACCCCAGTATCCTAATCCAGTTTCGGACATTACTTTCTCAGAGTTTCTGAGAGGACTATCCCTTTACAAGAGCAGCTGGGAAGGTCATCTCTCATTGTGAGCATTACCAGACAGCCTACTACTAACCCCAATCTCAGACATGGCTTCTGTGTTGATACTTGGATCTGAAATTGTCACATCTGTCACCCTATAGCTCTTCAGAGGCTGTAGGGTCCGAACTAAACCTGCAATAAAGATATGCAGTCACTGGGTGGCAATAGGTGTGTTGTGAATTCAAACTGTAGCAGACATGCTGTTGAGACCAAATTTACTAAATCAGAAATCACATACTTGCCTTTGAGGTAATAGAGTTAAGTGTTTTGAGACTCTGATAAAAATCAAGGACATTCACCTCCCCCAAATATACACATATGAATATATAGTTGATCCAACATGTTGTGTAGGGTTTACAAGGTTCTTCCAAAGTTAAAAATCTCTGATTTAAAACTAAAGATGAGAAATCCACCCTTGCAAAAATTCTAAGATGCATTTTTAGCCTGAATATCATAAATATTTAAAATGTAAGTAATAGAAGGAACTGGCAAAAACCTCGAGACCAGTGATTATCTCCCTTGCTGCATATTAGAATCACCTGGGGAAGCTCTTAAAAATGCTGATGATGCTGGTGTCTGGGTCCCACCAATTACCCAGAGTTTCTGGGGATGCTGCTGGCAGCAGTATTTTAAAAAATCACTCAAAAGTAATTCTAACACACAGACAGAATAAAGAACCACTTGTCCAGATGGATTCCTTTATTTTATGAATGAAGACACTGAAAGGCTGTGCCAGTCGTTCTCAAATTTGGCTGCACGTTGGAATCACCTTGGGAGCTTTAAAAATTAAGAGTACCTGGGCCTCACATTCAGAGATAATAATTTAATTGATGTGGGGGTGTGGCCTGAGCAGGAGGTGGGGGGCATGTTTCTTTCTAATAAGTTGTCATTGTTCAGTTGCTCAGTGGTGTACAACTCTCTGCAACCCGGTGGAATGCAGCACTCCAGGCTTCCCTGTCCTTTACTATCTCCCGGAGTTTGCTCAAACTCATGTCTATTGAATCAATGATGCCATCCAACCATCTCATTCTCTGTCCCTGCACTTCTCCTCCTATCTTCAATCTTTCCCAGCGTCAGGGGCTTTTCCAGTGAGTTGGTTCTTTGTATCAGCTGGCTAAAGTATTGGAGCTTCAGCTTCAGCATCAGTCCTTCCAAAGAATGTTTAGGGTTGATTTCCTTTAGGATTGACTGGTGTGGTCTCTTTGCAGTCCAAGGGACTCGCAAGTGTCTTCTCCAGCACCACAGGTGATTTTAATATGGAGCAAAGTTTGGGAATCACTGAGCTATGGAAATTGCAGAAAGGTGCCATTCTAACTTGTTGATTGTCTAATTTAAACTTGGTATTGTGACCATCTGCAAGGGGGCATTTCTGTTTCTCCAAAGACTCATGGTTTGAAGTCAGGCTCCTCCAGAATCTTGTCTATGATTTTGGAACTTCAGGTCACTCTGGCACCCAAAGAATTCCTGGAAGTTTGTCTTCATCCCTCTCTGTTCCACCTTTCTCTGTCTCATTCACAAACCAGATAGTTGACAGTCATTGAGTCTAGACTAAGTGGACAGTCTTGATTTGCCCTTAAATGCCTTTCACTGGTTGTGAAGACCTGTCATTTCTTCTGGTTTCTGTATATATCCTTTCCTCTGTTGATCTGAGAAGAGAAGCTTATAGTTAAATGATTCACTCCTTTGTTTTGAGAAATCCCTCCCTGTATTTCTCAATTTGGAACTCTTCACTTGGCTTTTAGAGATGGGAATTGTTCCCTGGCCCAGAATGCATTCTCAGTGGTGATACTTAGATTTAAAAGCAATTTCATAACCATCTGCGATGTCTACAACTTCTAATGGATGCAACTGCTTTTCCAAATAGCTGATCCTTTGCCACAGAAGACTGTGTTTTGAGTAGAAGTTTAAATAGAACTTTGTGTAAATGTTCAAAGTGGAGACTTGTTGTGGTTTCACCACTGGTCAAATCAACAGATCACTGATCATAGGAGTGTTGTGGCAAGAGTCTTGTTGGGGGATCTTGAGAAAGACATCCAGAAATCTCAGGAGGCATCATAGCCTATGAGTCTGGACCAGCTACATCAGCATCTCTTGAGAGTTTTTGAGAAGTGCAGAATCTTAGGCTCCCATTTCACCTGCTTGAGGAGAATTTGCATTTTCATGAGCTCAAGTAGCAAGTAACATTTAAGAAGTCCTAACACAACATGGGCTATGTTGTAAATGCCCCTCAGTATTTTTTTCTTTTCTTCCCCTTTCACATGCTTCGTAGGTGACTTTGGCAAGTTTCTTTGCCTTTCTAAGTTCCTTCATCTGCCTTGAGGCTAATAGTACACCTGTGTAGAGTTGTTTAATGAGTTAAACTAAGGAGATCACTTAAAATAGATCCTGAACGTAGCAAACCTTGATATCAGCCATGATGGGGCTATGGAAGTATATTCACAACTCATGGCAAATAAATCAAATTAATGAGAGAAATATAGGCATTGGTGTCCTTAGACCAGGAAGGATCCATGGGGTTGTATCTAGGATGAAAGCCCTTGGCCCCAAGCCTTCTGTGCTTGCCCCTGCCTACAGCACATCCTCTGAGGATGGAGGGGCTTTGGAGGGCTTTATGGGGTTCTTGCATGTAGAAAGCACAGGCTTATTTGTTTCAGGGCGTGGAATGAGGGTCCTGCCTTAATAATAGTAAAAGCAATGATACCACAAATCTGTAGTACCCACTCTTTCTGGCTAGTCTGTTACTTTACTTACAATGCAAAGGGGATCCTGCAACATTTCATAGCTATAACATCTCTTATTTCCACATTGGCAGAAAATTCCTCTTTCCTTCCGTAAGAGCCCTTTATCCTAACTCTTCTAGAAATCCCTCTCCAGTGTTCAAGGGAGCTTTAATCCTGGACAGTTACTTTGGACACAGAAAGTCAGTGAAGCCCATTTCTATCTCCCACCTCTCAAATCTGGCTGTCTCTAGACTCTCACTACTCAAAGTGTGTCCATGGTTGAGTAGTGACTGCATCCCATGAGAGCTTGTTAGAAGTGCAGACTCTTGGGCCCTTCCCCTGACCTATTGATTCAGAACCTGCATTTTAACAAGATCTTTAGGTGATTTGTACACCCATTAAAGTTGGAGAAGATCTTATTAGCACCACGAGCCTCAGCCCTGATGACATACTGGAATGATGTAAGCAATTCTGATAACACTAATGCCTGGCCCTTACCTCCCAGGATTCTGATTGTATTGGTCCAAGGTAGAACCTGGACGTTAGTATTTTTCAAAATCTTCCCATACGATTCCATTGTTCAGCAAACCAAGAACCAGAGCTAAAGGGAGATTGTCAAATAAGAAAAATGTCCTCAAGGACTGCAGAGTTTGAATTCACATCAAGACTCACAAAGATGGACCTTGGCTGGTCCTTCTTAGTGAGCTGCAGGGGTAAGTCTTCTCCATGGCAGGTGGGCTGAAGGAGTGGAGATTTGGGCTCATCTGAGAGAGGGAGGAGGCAGTCTATAGCTATGAATGGAGACCCGTAGGAAGAAGTAGGTGTGAGTAAAAATACAGCAGGCCCCCCATCCACGGATTCAACCAAGCTCAGATCCTGTACTGTGTTTACCATCCAAGGTTGGCTGAATCCTCGGATGTGGAACCTGCAGGTACAGAGGGTTGACTATGGGACTCAAGTATCCATGGAATTTGGCTTCCCTTGCAGTTCCTGGAACTATCCCTTGGATACCAGGAGCTGACTGCATCAGAACTGATTGGCAGAGCGAGCAGAGCTGAGCATCACGATATGTACTGTATCTGGAATTGCAGGTTCCCTGAACCCAGGATCTCAGGGGCTTGCAGTGGGCTTGCGTGACCTTCAGGAATGTGGAGGAGTGGGGACCTTGTGTGTTCACCTGGTCTGATTCACTCCTAAAGAACCTGTCTTGGGACAACTGGAGGAGAGTAGGGGTACCCATCCCTTGGATATCATGTGTTGGGCTTCCAAAGTCTTGATAACCAACTTACCATCATCAAGAGTGGCGTCTGCTGGAGGGAATAAATATTTATGCTGCAGCTCCACACCATTGGGGGTTGTGTACATGAGCCATCAGTCCTCTGCCTCCTGTCAAAGCCGCCTGCATTAATGGCAGACCAAGGGAGCCAAGGGGCATGCCTCCAAGCTTCATGGAGACCAAGAATGGGGCTGGACAGTTGACAGAGGGGCTCTTAGTTACAGCACTGCATGACCCCGCCCCTCAGTGCTTCCTTGAGCTCAGACCCTATTACCTTCTGCCTTTCTCTCTCGGGTCCAGACACCTGACCCTCCTCAAGTCGGCCTGTTCTTGCCTTGGGGTATTTCCCCTTCTCTTTGGTGGCCAGAAACTGTCCAGCATTGGATATTTGTGCTGTGAAAGCTGATGCTCACAAGAGGTTGACAACCTTTCCTAACCTCCTCATCTGCTTCTGTCCCCTGCTTCATTTTCTTCTGGGCACCTATACCATCTAACACCATAGACTGATAAGATCACTAGTTTATTGTCTCTGTCCCTATCAGAATGTAAGCTCCATGTAGGCAAAGGTTTCTCTTATTCGCTGTGGCATCTTAGATCCAAGAACATTCCCCGGAAGCTCATTGTAACAGCTCAGTAAGTATTTGCAGGGAATGTCAAGATGGTCCTTCACTTGGAAAGATGGAGGAGCCAGACTGTAGGTGTTAGTGACCTGCCTGAATGCTGCAGAGCTCTCATCAAGGTGGTGTGACCCTCTGCTGCCCTGTCTGCAAAATTAGCATAGAGTTGGCCACACTGACAGCCCAGTGGGCTGGTTATATGGTGGGAAGCTGAGCTAGGAGGTGCCAGTTTTAGGTACCCACGCTTCACCCCACAGCCTTTCTCCTCCCATCCTGGGGCTGACCCAGGACTCCAGGTTCATCTGTAAAATGGGTTAATAGTAGTGCTTCCCTCCTAGGGCTGCTGTGGGGAGTAAAGGAGTGTCAATAGGATCAAAGCAGCATCTGACAGAGAGAAACACTGTTTTAAGCCTGACTTCTTCCTCTGGTGGTCACCAGGCCACGTGTGGCTGTTTGTGGAGCACTTGAAATGTGTTTCAGAGCCTCACAAGATTTCAAAGAGTCGGGGTGAAAAAAGAAAGAATGTTAAAATAGCTCCATAATTTTTTATATTGATTACATTTGAAATGATAATATTTTGGATATATCAGGTTAAATAGAATCTATTATTAAAATTAATTTCATCTATTTCTTTTCATTTTTTAACATGATGACTAAGAAATGTGGACTTACCTATGTGCGTCATATCTATGATTTGCATCTTATTGACCCTGGACAGGGCTGGTTTAAACGTTAGTGGTGTGGGGGCCATCCCTGATGGTCCAGTGGTTAAGACTCCATGCTTCCAGTGGAGGGGACATGGGTTGGATCCCTGGTCAGGGAAGTAAGATTCCATTTGCTGCATGGCCAAAGATTAAATAAATAAAGTTTTAGAAATGTTAGTGGTGTGGAGCGTCTCCTTGAGTTGCAGTTTCAGTCTTGAACAAAAAATCCTCTCCGTTTGGGGAGCTTACACTGTAACGGAGGAGACGTAAACAGGTAAATAATTTCAGAGAATGTGAAATGCTCCGGGCACAGGCAGGCAGGTGATGTGTTAGAGGAAGGCTGGGGAATGGGAGGCCTGTTTTTAAAAAACTTTTTTTTCTTGAAATATACTTGATTTACAATGTTATGTTAATTTCTGCGGTATAGCAAAGTGACTCAGTTATACCTATGTATACATTCTTTTTCATATTCTTTTACGTTATGGTTTATCACAGGATATTGAGTATAGTCCCCTGTGCTATATAGTAGGACCTTGTTGTTTATCCATCCTACATATAATAGTTTGCATTTGCTCATCCCAAACTCCCAATCCATCCCTCCCCACCCCCTTTCCCTTGGCACTTGTGATAATGTGGTCCTAGGAGGTGGCATTTGAGGTGGTACGTGACTGATAGGGAGGAGCCAGCTATGGGGACATACAGAGGAAGAACATTCTAGGCAGAGGGAGCAGCAAGTCCAAAGGCCTTGAGGCTGGAGCACACCTGGCTGTTCACGGAACAGAAAGGAGACACAGGTGTCGAGTGTGGTCAATGAAGGAGTGGCAGGTGCCTGATGAGAATGGAGGGGTAGATGTGGGCCAGTCACGCATGGTCTTGGAGGCCATGGTAAGGAGTGTGTATCTTATTTAACTATGCTAATCTGATGTCTGGTATAGTAAGATAGCCTTGGTTGCCGAGTAGTGGATGTGGACTCTGTTGAGAACCAGCATAACCTGTTTTTGTTGTAGTTTAGTTGCTAAGTCGTGTTTGACTGTTTGCGACCCCATGGACACAGCTCCTTATATGGCTCAGCCATCCTGACATGTAGCATTTCTAATAGAAAGAAATGCTATCTAATAGAAAGATGGGCTAACAAGAGAGCTTTCTCTGGCTACTTCTTCCGCACGAAGACGCCCTCCCCGTAAAGAAGGCAGGATAATGCAGTGACAGAACTGGACAAGCCAAGACCCAGATCCTGCGTGAACTTGGACCAGCTGATTGACCTTGGTCCAGGGCTGTTCAGCAGGGCTTGGCAGACTTTTTCTGAAAAGGGCCAGATTGTAAATGTTTTAGACTCTGTGGCCATAAGGTCTCCATCATAGCTACTCAGCTGTACCACAGAGATACGTAAAAGAGTGAGCACCGCTGTGTTCCCGTGAAACACTGTTTATTACAGTAATAGATGGTGGGCAGGGCTGTGCCCGTGGCTGTTGTTTGTCGACCCCTGTTCTTAATTTCTCTCTGAAAGCCCCAGGCACCTTCCAGGCAACCTCTGCTTCCATCTGTCATGTGAGTGGGGCGGGACACATCCCTCACCAGGATACTGTGAGCGAGTCAGAGGCCAGCGCAGAGCTGTGAGCCCAGGAGTGCCCTGTAAACATCTGGCCCCACTTCCCCTTCTCCCTTTCCTGCAACTCTAGCCAGGGTGTTGCTGGATCCTGGCTTTACAGCAGGTAGAATGGGGCCTAATGGGAGCTAGGGAATTACCATGTCCCAGTAGAGTCCAGGGTCCCCAAGCTGGTTCAGTGGTAAAGAACCCGCCTGCCAATGCAGGAGACACAGGAGAGGTGGGTTCGATTCCTGGGTCGGGAAGATGCCCTGAAGTAGTAAATGGCAACTCCCTCCGGTGAGTTGGATAGAGGAGCCTGGAGAGCTACAGTCCATGGGGTCACCAAGAATCGGACACGACTGAGCGTCTGAGCATAGGAGGAGAAGACGCGGAGACCAGGGTCCCCAGCCTGTTCTCAGTGGTTTTATTCACCACTCGGGTGATGGTGTAGAAAGTGTGCTGACTAAAGTCACGCATCACCAGGAGGGTGGCCAGTATGCCCATGATGGCAGACTCAGGGTTCCAAATGTCTCCGTGGGTGTGGACACCCCCAGGTCATATCTACTGCCGGCAGCGCCTCCTTCCATTGTGTCTCAGATCCCGTTTACTTCTGGTCCTCAGACGCCCTGCTCCCGGGATCCACATCCCCGCCCCGATCTCTCTCAGCTCGGTTCCTTTAGGTGTCAGTGTGCACCCCCCACCTTAAGGCAGGAGGGGAACCCTCTCTCCATTTCACCACTGCTCCCCACCCCCTCGCCGCCTGTTTCTCTCCTTGACAGCCGAGCAGAACAGTCATCTACACCTGCTGCCTCTGCTCCCGGCTTGCTGACTTCCATCCTCGTCCCTGCGCCTCGGTGGCCATGGGGGTCCCAGGAGCAGGCTCTGCTGGGCTCTGTGGCTGGAATGGGCCTCCCACCCCCTCCTTCCACCAAAACCAAGGCTCTGGCTGCTTGGACCTGCTCAGCTTTGGGGCAGAAAATCCTCCCTGGCTTCACAGGCTCCACGATGCTCTGCTCTTCACTCTGTCTGGAACATTCTTTATGTCCACTCTCTCTCAGCCTCCCTGTTCCTCCTGATCTTGGCTCCCCTCTCCCTGTCCTGACTCCTGGATGGCGCTTGGCACTGCGGAGTCGGGGGCGTGGGTGTAGGGAGTCAGTCCCAGCTTGGACCTCAGTCCTATGACATCTCCCTAGGACATGACCGCTGTCAGCCCAGCTCAGGGCTGGGTACTTGAGAGCTGTGAACAGCACACTGACAGTCTCATGTTTGGGGTCAGAACCTGTGTGTCCCACGTGGCGGGGAGCAGGTCGTACGAGAGAGTCACGAGGGTGTAGCTGACCCTGTGTTTGGTGTGAACAAACAGAGCAGATCGGTCGGTAACCTGTAAACAGCAGTTTTCCGATTGCATTGAAAGAACCTTGGGTCCGTATCTAGGGAGGTGACTGGCCTGTCTTCTTAGTGTGTCCTGCTCTTAGATACCCATGGCTTGTGCTCCCCAGGGAGGGACATAGCTGCCAGGAAGCCTGAAAACCCTGGTCTTTAAAGGATATTCACAACGTATGGTGCTTTTAAAATAATTTTTAAAATCTTATTTTGAAGTATAGCCAGTTAACAATGTTGTGATAGTTTCAAGGGACTCAGCCACACATATACATGTATCCATTCTGCCCCAAGCTCCCCTCCCATCCAGGCTGCCACATAATGTTGAGCAGAGTTCCCTGTACTCTACAGTAGGTCCTTGTTGGTCATCCATTTTAAATACAGCAGAGTGTACATGCCCATTCCAAACTCCCTAACTATCCCTTCCCCTCATCACACCCCCCAACCAACCATAACTTCATTCTCTAAGTGTGAGTCTCTTTCTGTCTTGCAAGTTCATTTGTGTCATTCCTTTTTAGATTTCTCCTCTTCTTTCTGATTTACTTCACTAGTATGACAGTCTCTAGGTCCATCCATGTTGCTGCAAATGGCATTACTTCATTCTTTTTGATGGCTGAGTAATATTTCATTGTGTGTATATATATACACATACATATATATATGTATGTGTATATATATATATATATATACACCACATCTTTCAGATTTTTAAAGAACTTCCTTCTTTTTAAAGAACTTTCCATGTGATGATTTATTTCAATCTTGTAGTTACCCAGTGAGGCAGCCTGTGATCAGGCCCACTTTGTAGACAGGGAGACTGAGACTCAGGGGTTTCAGAACCCTGTCCAGAGTCATACAACCAGGAGGCACTGGTCTGGGCTCTGAAGGAGGGGTAGTCTGACCCCGCAGGCCACACCCTGAGGCCAAACTGACCAGAGGTGCAGACAGGGCCCCGGGAGCCCCTACAGCTCCGTGGAGCCTGTCCCCTGCCCCTGGGCCCACGCCTGGCCCTGGGTGCCCAGTGCATGTACTTGCGGCTACAAGGAGGACCCTAGAGGAGACTAATGGTCTCAAGATGTGAGCCTCTCAGCTCCAGGACAGACCTTTCTGCCACAAGGGGAGCACTCACCCCAGGATGCTTTGGGAAGGGGATTGGGAGGAGCTACTGGGCATTTTTAGCTGGGAGTCGGTGGGGGTGAGGGGTGGGTGCTGGCCTCAGAACCTCTAAGGTTCTCCCTTTCTGAGAACGTAGAGGGCGTAGCTGGCATTTGAGGGCTGACCCTGCTCAGAGCCTGCTCCTGCGCGTCCTCCCATCCCCCAGCAGGTAGGGGCTTAGGGGTGGGGGCAGTGGGACAGCCAGTACCCCAGGGCCCGGCTGGCATTGGCACATGAGTCAGGAGGCCTGATTCCAAGTTCACTCACTTAGTGGCTGCGTGTGTGCCTGCTCAATCACTTCAGTCGTATCTGACTCTTTGTGACTCTATGGACTGTAGCCGACCAGGCTCCTCTGTCCATGGGATTCTCTGGGCAAGAATACTGGAGTGGGTTATCATGCCCTCCTCCAAGGGATCTTTATGACCCTGGGATTGAACCCGTGTCTCCTGTGTCTCCTGTGTTGCAGACAGATTCTTTACCCACTGAGCCACTTTGGAAGCCACGCTTAGTGGCTATACTGACTCATCCTCCTCTTGGGATTCTGTGATCCCTCCCATCTTCTGCACCCTGGGGTCAGAGGCCAGATTGGGCCAGATCACCATTCTGTCCTCAAGGCTGGACAGGTCATGAGCGGAAAAGTTCTTTCCTACTTCAAAATTTAAAGCCATTTAGAAAGTGAGTCCTGAGCTGTGTTTTAGTCCTGGGTGGCGTGTGGGTGATGGCTTTGCCCAGCACAGGGTTGCCTTGAGAAGGGAGGGGGTGCTCTGAAGCAGAGCCCCCCTCAAAAGCCCAAGGAGCTACCCTCACCCTGGTCAAGCCAGCTGTGCCTGACGCATCCTTCTGGTGCCAGGGCGTGGTCCTGCTGCTGCCTGGGAACTGCGCAGGCTTGGGCTGCCTGGCCAGGGAGGCAGCCCATGTGGGAGGCAGATGAGGCCTGACCTTACCATATGGCCGGGGAGCAAGCAGGGCCACTGAGCTGGGCCTCTAATTACTCACTGCCCAGAAAGCAGGAGGATTTAAAATACGTTCCGGCTGTTACCAGAGCGAGGTGCAGGGGAGAGGGAAGGCGCTACGGACAGGGTTAGAATTCACAATGACCGCGGTGAGTTGGCAAAACCGAGGACCGATGGAGCACAGTGCAGAGAGGACACGGGCAAGAAGGTGCGAGGCAGGCAGGGCAAACTGCCACAGGCCTGGAGGGAGGGGGTGCATGGCCAGACACTAAGGTTGCGAAGGGTGAGAGCTCCCAGGGTGAGGGGAGCCCAGCCTCTCTCCAGGCAGGTGCCAGGGCTCTTTTCTCCCAAGGAGCTCCAAGCCCATTCAACACAGTAAAAAATATTTAGGACTGATGATGGAAGAGGAGATGATATACAGCTGCCCATCCCTAGATGTGAAGCACCCATCATATGCTGAGCCAGGCAACGGATAAGACACAGACCGGCCTCAGGTGCTTAAATACAGAGCAGAAAGACCAGACTAGACAGTAAAAAGATAACCAGCCATACAGACACCTCATCAGAATCAGCCATGTGTTCAGAAGCTTCTCAGGGAGGGGCCTGGTTAGGGCCAGTGCCTTGAAGGATGGTGGGATTGAACAGGATGGTGGAGAGTGTTCCTGGTCGGTGAACTGGGGGCAGCAAGAGCCTGGCAGGCAGGGTTGCTTAAGGGTGATCACTGCCTTTGGAATAGTTGGTGTGGCTTTTCTGTAAGCAGGCAGTGGTGATAAGGAACCGGGTACGAGGCCAGAGGAACTGGAACTCTGTGTCCCGTTGGAGCAGGCTGGCTCTGAGCAGGAGTCTCTTCTTTTTCCTTCTCTAAACATAAGGGCTGTGTTCCTGGAGGGCAGGAGGTATGTGGGAAGGGGCGGGGGTGCCTGCTGGGGAGGAGCCATATGGCTCAGTTGGGCTAATGATGGGGAATGGGGTGGGGGGGTTGGACCCTGCAAGGGGTCTTACGAGGGTCTAAGATAAGAAGTTCACAGAGGCAGAGGCACGGGGATCACGGTCCCCTGGCAGCACGTTGGGAAGAAGGAAAGGGGGAGGTCAGGGTGGGACTCAAGGTGCTCTGATCCCTTCATTCATACAAAAAGAGTTTTAGTCCTTTACTTTGTACCAGTCACCAGGGATGTGGGAGGGAAGAAAGCCAAGTCCCAAGTCACACAGCACTTACATTCAGATGGAAGAGACAGAAAAGAAACTCATAAACATACAACATAAATGGTAGTGGTAAGTGCTGTGAGAGAAATAGGGCAGGAAAAGGGAGTAGTGAATGATGGGAATTGGGGGAAAAGAAGCCTGATTTGAAGAAGAGACCTCATTACTGGCTGAATTACTGAAGCAGAGGCCTGAAAGATGGAGGACAAGCCACATGTGACCATGAGCTGGGCGAAAGTGAGAGCTGCCAGTTGTGTTTGGGGAGCAGAAGGACCAGAGTGGCTGGGGTGGAGAGAGCCAGAGTAGAGACGAGGTAATGGATAAAGTCGGAGAGGTGGGGTCCTATGAGCCACGTAAGGGTCTTGGGTTTCATTATGAGTGTGATGGGAGCCATTGTGGGGATTGCAACAGAGGAGTGATGTGATTTGACTTGTGTTTTACAGAATCGCTCTGCTCAGAGTAGACCCTGAAAGGGCAGGGATGGAGGGAGGAGTTGGAGGAGATGAGAAGGAGATGGAGACTTGGACTAAGATGGTGGTAGAGGAGGACCTTTGAAAGACCCAGTTTCACGGCTTATTAATTATTAACATCTTATCTTGAATAATTTTACGCCAGTAGGAAATTTTCAGGTGATTGAATGATTCAGTGAACACCTGTATGCTCTTCACTGGTTGTTAACATCTGCTTCTCTGTCTTTCCTCCTCCTCTTCTCATCTTCACCATCATCACCATCATTGTCATCACCTCCGTCATCACCATCATCCTCACCTCCATCATCATTACCACCATTGTCAGGATCACCATCAGCATCACTGTCATCAGCAGCAGCATCAGAACTGAACCATGTGAGAGTAAGTTGCAGATATGATATCATGATTCTTCATTCCCCACTGTACTTCTATCCCTGGATCTTCTAAATTCAAGGATGTTCTCCTGAGTCACCATGAAACAACTACTAGATTTATGAAATTCAGCTTTGTTGCAATACTAGGATCCAGTAAAGTGTGTGATGTATTTGAAAGTAGAAATGACAGCATTGCTAACGGATGATATGGAGGGTAGGAGGGGAAGGCAGGAGTCATAGATGACTTCAAAGATTTTGGCCAGAGCAAAGGAGAATGGCTAGGTCAGTGCAAGGACCTGGAATGAAGAGCTGAGAGCTCTTACTCAAAAGAAAGATAGAAAGGATCTGAGTGTTGGGAGATGAACTGAGCTGGGCTGGGCTGACCAGTTCTCCAGTGGATGTTGCCACAGCAGTTAAAAGGGAAGTCAGAGAATCTGGCTTTCTTTCTCTCTCTCATACACACACACACACACACACACACATGCACACACACACACACACACACACACACACACACACACACACACACTCCATAGAGTATATGTAGATATACATCCATATACAGATTTTCTTCTCCTAGGGATCTAGACCTGAATTTAGCCCTAGATTTATCTCACCATCCCTGGTGGCTCAGATGGTCAAGTATCTGCCTGCAATGCGAAAGACCCAGGTTAAATCCCTGGGTTGGGAAGATCCCCTGGAGAAGAAAATGGCAGTCCACTCCAATATTCTCGCCTGGAGAATCCCATGGACAGAGGAGCCTGACAGGCTATAGTTCATGGGGTCGCAAAGAGCTGGACACAACTGGGCGACTAACACTTTATCTCACTGTAACTAAGCACAGTCAGTAATGACCCTGACCTTAAGTGCCTCAAGGACAGGAACATCTCTGCTTTGCTTACTGTATTCATGGTGTACATATCTTGGTCCTTTAGCAGTCATTCAATAGCTATTTCTTGAATAAATGACAGAACGAATTCTCTTACTTAATACACTAGACAGGAGGCAGCAATTGTAATTGCATACTTGCAGAATACCTGAAATAACAGGTGCTGATACAAAAGCAACTTTCTCCTATGAAAGAAATCAGTTCAGTTATAGTTTGGCCCTATGTTATAAGGGAGCTTCTTTTATCTGATTGCTCTGGCTTACCAATCATGTGGCTTCCACATCATAGCCCAAGATGGCTGCTCCAGCTCATGTCATCATGCCTGCATTCAAGGCATCAGGGGGAAGTAAAGGCCAAGAAGATCATGTTGCATTTTTTTAAGGATGCTTGCTTGAAGTTGCCATACCATTCCCATTTACAACCATTCCCATTTACATTACGGTAGCCAATGTAGTCTTTATTTTGGATGGTCACGTGATCAGTTAAAATATGGGGAATCTTTTACTAAAGAATGGCTTGTGGGGGAAACAACTAGTGATCAGAGTCAGTGCATGGCTTGGATGGCACCTGGGGCTGTGTGATGCTTTCTTCCACAAACCATCGGTATAAAAAGCTATTGGGGGTAGTTGATCACTGTGGCTACCATCCCTGCTTCCACAGTAGCAACAATTAGTGGGCTGTAAGTGCACAGGACAGGTGAAGCCACTGGGCAACCCTGTAGAAGTGTCTCAAAGCTCTGAAGGGGTTGCGTTTCCTTACTTGGGTTCTGATTAGGAATCCAGAACTTTAACCCGACAGCAAAGCCAACACATTCCAGGAAACCTCTGTGGAGCGTCCCCACCTCTGTGTCCCCAGCTGTGTGAGCTCCAAGGTCCAAGTGTCCTATTCACCTTTGGGCCCCTGCACCTTCACCACCAAGAACTCTGGGCTCTCCTGCACCCTGCATCCTAGCCTGTGCCTGCTGAATGAAGAGACAAAAATCAATTTGGATGATTCAGGAGTTTTACCAGATGCAACAAAGCTGATTCTTCCTAAATAGAATGTTGTGGAGGCTTTGCCAGAACTGTCTAGAAAAGTGTGTCGATGTGGCCATTGCTTGGGCCCAACCACCTCACCCTGTGATGAGGCAGGAGCAATGTCTTCGGGATGGAGACCCCTGAGTGGGAGAGGGAGGTAGCCGGCAGCTGGGTCAGAGCCCACACTTACCCCCTCTCCCTGGCTTCTCGATTCTGATCTGTATTCAAGCTTTGTATTTCCCTTTGTGTGTGCTTAGCTTAGGGATTTATCACTGCAGCTTAGATCTGTGATGAAATAGATAAGCCTTCACTTTAATAAATGTGGCATTTCTTTCCCCATAAGAATTAGATGAAAGGAAGTGGGGCCTCGGAGGAGGCAGGGTGGGGCGGGGCAGCAGGTGGCGGTGGATGGCCAGGGCTACAGAAGACACTGCGGTCCAAGTGGCTCTGGGATGGGGAACCTGGGGCGCAGTTTGGGGTCATTTTACAGGGAGATGGTAAGAGGAACAGTCCTGTGTGTCCCAAGGAAAGAAACTAGAAGCGGCAGAGGCTCAGGCTTGCTGTGGAGCCCTTCCTAGAGGCAGCAGTTTGGGTCCCCAGCTTGACTCCTCCTTCTGGTGCTGCTGCAAAGACACTTCCTGTAACCCTTTGGAAAGGATGGGGGTGTGAGGTCAGGGGTAGCAGAGCCCTATCAGGTCACGGTCTCAGCTCCAGGGCAACCAGAGAAGCATATACCTGTAGTGGGAAGTGTGGGTGAGTTATGTGACCTTGAGCAGAGATGTGGCTTAAACTCTCTGGACCTCTGTTTGCTTTTCTCTCTATGAGAATATCTCCTGATATGATCTTTGTGTGCATGCCCTAGTGGCTCACATGGTAAAGAATCTACCTGTGATGCGGGAGACCCAGGTTTGATTCCTGGGTCAGGAAGATCCCTGGAGGAGGAAATGGCTACCCATTCCAGTGTTCTTGCCTGGGGATTCCATGGACAGAGGAGCTTGGTGGGCTACAGTCCGTGGGGTCGCAGAGTCGGACACGACCAAGCCACTAACGTGATCCTTGTGGAGATAACAGGCAATGAATATAAGGCCACTAGCACAGTACAGGCACGATGGTTGGTGAGAAATCGTGGGAGAGCATTGGCATTATTACTATGGAGTTTGGATCAGTGTTGCATAATAATTTTAGACTTTTACTTCCATGACTTTCAGAGCAGGCAACTCTGTGGTTTGGGTCACATGAACCCACTTTCCTAAGAAGCAATAGGATAGGAATCCTTAGAAGTCAGTGATATGATTCTTGTCACCTGCAGATGACAGGATTGAAGTTCACAAAGGCTGACTGACTCGCTCAAGATCACACAGCTTGGACGCGGCTGTGCAGCGCCCCCAGTGATTCCAAGAGCTTGTCAAGACAGGCTCTTCCAGCCCTCCTGGGTGAACATTGTGTCCAGCCCTGCTAGTAGTTTTCATCCACAGCCCTAAGGTCACGGAGACCAAGAACATCACAGAACAGAGAGAGAGAGACGGGGCCAGGAAAGTGACCTGTATTTTCAGTTTTCATTAGCAGGATCATGCTCTCAGGGCTGTTAGGCAAACACCTGGCTCCTTAGATTTTCCTGCAAAGCAAGCTCATGGTGACCTTCAGAGCCATGAAGGTTTGGCTGAGGCTGGTCAGCAGCCTCCGGCCAGTGGGCTCACATGAGTCAGAAGGGCTGAGTGAGCACACTAAACCTCGTCGTTCTCTAAGGAGTGAGATGTTCTTCTATGTAAACGTTCTTAAGTAGGAGCCACTGAAGACACCAGCCTTGGTAGCAATTCTGTTTTCGTTGTTGCTGTGTAAAGATTTGCTTAAGCACCTTGCAGGTTTTTGTTTTTTATGCGGGGGGTGGAACTTGCTCTGGGATGTATGATTGCTTGCTATGATTGAAATGCACTCCAGGTATATCAAGAGATTCATTAATCACACTTACTCGTCTATTATTAATTGAGTCCTGACCTGATTCCAAGCATTGTGGAATGAATGATGGTATACTGTGCCCAGGGAGAACGTACAGTCTAAGTAAATAAGATGTGTACCCATGAAGAGTTACATAGCAGTATGAGAGTTTAAAATCTGCGCAAAACTATGATTAAAGAAGTGTTCACTTGCCATCCTTAGGAATAAGGTGCTGCCCTTAGGCCTATGGAGAGAGAGGTTGAAATACAGCATACAAACCAGCATGTGTTGAGGGGTACACATGAGTCGTGTATGGGCATTCATAGAAAAAGGAGCAGGCTGCAAGTTCATTCATACTCTTAGGCTTTAGTGAGTGCCTACTGCATACCAGGCTCTGTGCCAAAGACTAAAATGGTCTAAGGAGACAGTGTGAAGGTGGTGGATACTGACTATGTCCTTGAAGGGTAGGTAAGACCTGGGTGGTCTAAAACCTGGGGAGGGATTGGCCAAGGTAATCCCCTGGGGTGGATTAAGGAAAGGTTCTTATCAGGGTGAAAAGAGTGGGCTTTGTGGGACAGAGATTAGGCCTGCCACGCTCATACTGGGAGGGGGGATGGATAGTAAGAAAGCAGATTAGACAAGAGGGTTGGAAACAGAATGTGGAGGCCTTGAATGCCGGTATTTTTTCAAGGGCAATGCCTCAAGGGAACACCATAATGATAGTGGTGTCTGCATTCACATTTAAACTCACATTCTAAAACAGCTGGCTGTTTCTATTTTTTATTGTTTGTGGCTACTGTATAAAAATACTACCGGCTTTTATCTAATGCTCTTGTACCCTGCAAACTTGCAAATTCCCCTGTTAGTTTTATTAGTTTTTTCATAGACTCTGTAGGATTTTCTACATAGGTAATTATATCATCTACAATATAGTTTTACTTCTTTTTTATTAAATACATTTTATTTCTTTTCTTGCCTTATCACACTGGCTAGGACCTCTTTTGCAGTTTTGAATGAAAAGTGGTAAAACTTTGTTCTTGATCTTAAGGAGAAAAATATTCAGCCTTTTACATGGTGACGTATGTGCTACATTTTTCAAACATGCCCTTTATCAAGCTGAGAAAATTTCCTTTTATCTAGGTTTGTGGAGAGTTTTTTTAAAATCAGGAATGGATATTGGTTTGTGTTTCTTTCTTTATCTTTTTCTGTATCTGTTGAGATGATCATGTGGCTTTTTTCTTTGTTAATATGGTGAATTACATTGATTGGTTTTTCGTTGTTCAAAAAACCTTGCATTCCTGGCATAAATCCTACTTGATTATCATGATTTCTTATCATTTTTATATATTATTGAATTTGATTTGCTGAAATTTGATTAAGAACATTTTGTGTCTTTGCTCATGAAAGATATTGATTTGTAGTTTTATTTCCTTGTCATTTTGGTTTGGTTTCAGTGTTAATTCTCATCTCATAGAATGTATTGGGAAATTTTCTCTCCTTGATTTTATGGAAAAATTTTTGTAAAATCCCCTTATGAGGTTATCTGAGCCTGGAGTTTTGTTTATTTTTTATAGGAAGATTTTAAATTAAAAGTTTAATAGATATAGGATAATTATTTCTTTTTATTTATTTTTTAATAAATTTATTTATTTATCTGTTTTTTAGCTTTACAATATTGTATTGGTTTTGCCATACATTGACATGAAACAGCCAAGCATGGCTAAAAGACGTTTTAAAACTTGGTTCAAGTGACTGATCCCAGAACATCCTTAAAATAGAATTCATAAAAAGCCAGAGTGACCAGCCAGCTGTCTTGACATGGTGGTAACATTCAAAGAGGCAACAGTCAAATACCTAAACATAATTAAAAAGTAATTAGAGTCTTTAGTTGGTCTTTTGGAAGATAAAACAAAGGGATCTATGAAACAACAAATTTTAAAAATTAAGATAATTTAAAAATTTAAAAACTTTTCTTCATCTTTCTCACTGTTAATTCCTTGTGTATCATCAGAAGCTGCTTCCCCCAGCACTCTCATTTCTCATAACACTCCCCCAAATTCAGCCAACTGGCCTCTACAGGTCTCCCCCTGACCCCTTGATTCTGCAATCAGCTTACGCTGTTGTGTTCTTTGGAATTCTCTTGTTCTCCTTTTACCAAGACTTTGAACATCAGAATTGAGTTCTAGAAGTGACTCATTAAGGCAGAAAGTAGAAGGTGGGAAGGGGAAGAGGACAGATGGTTTGGACTAGATGCAGTCTTGTTGATTTCCCATCACACTGCATGTTTACCATTGTGACCTAGCGCCAGAAGTGGTTGAGCATCTCCCCACCTCCTAAGCCGAGGAGCACCTGTCAAACCCCATTGCAAGGAGATGCTGCCTGATGCAGACTCCAAGTCTACAAACTGGAATTTGGACAGTGGCATTTGCTTTGATTTTCCCCAGAGCCACATTCCACAAGCTTATAGAATGGAGAGCTCAACACAGATTTTCATTAAAAAGCAGTCTTGCTGTTTGTATGTGATTTGCTCCAGGACAGTATAAACGATGTAGTGGAGTGCAAAAATCATTGAATTTGAAGCTGAAGATCTGGGGTGTTTTTCCCAACCAGATCTTCAAATTTTTCATTTGGTAAAACTTTCTACTTCTCAGGGTTATTGAACTCTGTAAGGTGTCCCCACAAAAGCGTTAGCTGTTACTTACTGTCCTTTTAGACAATATATGTAATAAAATTCATTGCATTCATGTAGCACTCTACAAAAGCAAATATGTAAGTATGTATGTATAGTTATAAGTATATACATATCAGTTAATCATCTTATCAATCTTTTGAGGAAGAAGTAACTCTTTTCATTTAACAGATGATTCTGTCTGAGATTCAGAAGGTTTAATTAATGTGTCTGTCGTCACACAGCCTATAGGTATTAAGGCCCAAACTTGAATTCAGGTCTTCTGATTCAAGGTCTGTTGTTCTTTCTGAGCAAGCATTTGCAAAATGGCACCAAGTTCAGTGTCCTGAGATGAGTGAGATGTGTGAGATGAGTAATCCCACCCCGATTACAGTTCAACCACTTATTTGTCTATGACAGAATTAAAACCAAGTAAGTCTGAAGCCTCATGCTGGATAAACTCAGACACATGCTTATTGTTCTTTGGAATCTGAATTAAGGAAAAGAAGCTAGTCACTTTCAAATGGTGTCAGCAGGTACTGCACAAGGCATGTAACCCTAGCACCACACTTAGGGAACGCAGACCCTGTGTTGCATGCAAAGATGTCATATAATAATGCAGCTGCTCAACATTTACATTCTGTTGGAACAAGGAAGGGTTGTATAATGGCAGCAAGGTGCCATTTTGGATTTCAGTAGTATAAAACTCTAATGGCTAATAAGCAAATTCCAATTTTGTCCTTCACTGTGGGGAGACTTGTCTCATATTTCTATTGCTCTTAGGGAAGCATAGTGGAAAATAATCTATAGAATTCTATAGCCTGAGCTTTATGTGAGGTTTGCAGTTTTGGCTTTATGGGTTTTTTGGTGGGCAGCTATTCCTCAGTTCCTCTTTAGTTCTCCTAAGCTTTTTTCACTCAGAAATTATTGTGCTTCTGCACAGAAAATCTTCCATTAGAAAACTCTGACTTCCATTTCATCACCTCAGAACAACAACACATACACACACATTCAAATATACACACCCTTACCTAGTAAAGAGTGGGCAAAGTCATTTGTATCTTTAGAGATTATGTTCAGCTTCAGGTAACAGAAAACTGACCAACTGTAGCTGAAACAATAAAGGTCAATTTTCTTCCTAGTCAGAAGTCCAGTGGTAGGCCTTTTCTGGAGTTGATTCAGCTATGTAGCAATGCCTCCTAAGAACCAGACGTTTTCCATCTTTCCCTTCCCATCTTTTTGCTTCACTTTGTGCTTATGACCTCATGATTGCAAGATGGCTGCCACAGCACCAGCCTTTATATTTACATTCCAAAAAGGGGGAAGGGCAACACCAGTGATGGTTGTTTAGCTGTACATATTTCTTCCCTAAATAATGTGTGTTTCGTTACAAGGAAGGAGAGAGGCAAATTGACTACTGAGTGGCTAAGTCCCAGTATCTTCCCTATCTTTTGGGTATACTTTCTTCCTTCTTCTTACAGGCTCAAAAGGGACTTCCTCTTTGAGGAGTGACTTCTGGTTCTGTGCTCACTTTAACAAATCTCTCTGCAATAAAATAATTTAGACATCTGTTGAAATTCATTTTTTTTAATGACTGCAGTATTATTTCTTTTAATGACTGCTGTATTATTCTTCTATAGCACTTTACAGTTTCACTGACATGGTCCCATTTAAACTCAACAAAGGTCATGAGGTAGAATATCATCATCTGTATCATTCAAGGGAGGAAACTGAGACCCCATAAATGTAATGATGTGCTAGTCCTGGTCCTTCTCATCCGGGGCTCTGTCCCACTGCCCCACCTCTGCTTCTCTTAACCACAGTTGGCGTGGCTCTGAGCAGATGCTACCCTGGGTTGACCCACCTGGTTCAGTGGCCTGCCACTCATCTCAGGACACTGAACTAGGTGCCATTTTGCAAATGCTTGCTCAGTAGCTCAGTCATGTCTGACTCGTGTGACCCCATGGACTGTAGCCTGCCAGGCTCCTCTGTCCATGGGATTCTCCAGGCAAGAATACTGGAGTGGGATGCCATTTCCTCCTCCAATTTTGCAAAGGCATGTTGCATTTTGCCAACATGAAATCGACAGGGAAGAATATCCTGGAAAATATTGCCCAGGTTTCAGGTTTCACGGATCCACACACAGTCCCACACACACAGGCACCTGTAAATCTTCACAGAGAAGGTGCTGCGGCTAAGGCGTCTGTTCGTTACAATTTGATCTGAGGAACTTCAGATGCGTTGTCAGAAGTCTGAGGTGGGATGAGGTTTGCACATCCCATTTGGTGTGCCAGACAGACGGGGCCAGACTCCGCATCCCAAGGCTGGGAGGCAGTGGCGTGATGTTTCCATGAGTTGCTGCCGTTTTCTCCCTTCCCTTCAACCTGTTGCAAATAGCTCTATTTGGGGGCAAGGGGGCAATGCTCTATGTCCCCCCCTGCCCCCGCCACACCCTCTATGCCCTGAGAAGAGCAGCTCTTCCTTTGCAGTTGGGGAAGCATGTATCTTAACAAGGAGAAAGGGGGATCATTCCCTTGTCTGAAATAATGATGTGGATGCTTTTTGAAAAATGACTCCAACTGGCAGCTCAGGGGCCTCGGTGGGAGCAAGCGAGCCTCAAATAAGGGAGGTCCCTGGTGGTCACCTCTCACCATGCCCCTCACCACACCCCCCACCCCACACTCCGCAGACCAGGCCTTGTCACTGCCGAGGGGATAAGGCACAAGTGTGCATCCTTGTCTACTGAAGATTCAGGAACAGGCACAAAGGTACACATCACAGTATCCTGAGCTTACATAGATCTGTGCTCTTTTCCTGTGCTTGGACATCCCTTTTCCCACTTGACCACCTGTAGAATCCTTTTTTTGGTATGTATTCTCAGTTGTGTCCAACTCTTTGTGACTCCATGGACTGCAGCCCGCCAGCTTCCTCTGTCCATGGGATTTCCCAGGCAAGAATCCTAGAGGGGGTTGCCATGCCCTCCTCCAGGGTGGTCTTCCCTACTCAGGGATCAAATCATGTCTTCTGTGTCTCCTGCACTGACAGGTAGATACTTTACTGCTCAGCCACCTGTCTTCTCCTAAGCCTTACTTGAAATGCCACTTCCTCCAGGAAGCCTTCTAGAAGCCTTCTCTTCATCCACATTATCTCCTCCCACTCCTCCATAGCTTTTGGCTTATGCCTCTAGTTAGCACTCCAGTCATCCTGCCCTTTATCACAGGCCTGTGTCTGGATGTTGCTGGGATCTCTCCAGGGAAAATCATATCCGTCAGTGGGAAAGACTACTGATGAGGCAAGGAAGGGTTTTCTTCCATGAAAGTGAAGACTCACATCAGTTTCCCTTCAGAGGAACCAGAACCCAGTCCAGGGACAGGCTCTTTCACAAGGTAAAGTGTCTATTCAAATCCCATAGGACCCTAGGACATTGTGTCCAGAATTTCATAATTCATTTACTTCAGTGACATGAATTTGTGAACTTCTCAAATGTAGAACACGGCACCTACCACTGGAAGCAGGATCCCGGAGAAAGAATTTGAAAGTGCTTATTAGAATGATGGAAAAGAAGAGATGATAGCCTGAATGCCTAGTATAAATATTTTGGCTATTGTTTATTGATATGCGAGTGTAGGAACCTCAGCTACCAGACATGATTATTCTGTGCTCTTGATAGATATGGCTTCTGTTGAATTTTTCTCTTTTCTTTTACTTTAATAGTTTTTATTGCTCAAGTAAAACATTTTCATTACAGAAAAATGTGAAAATGCAGTGAATAAAAGAAAAAATAATCTTACTCCTAGTCACAGATTTATATTTTGGTCTTTATTTGCATATATATCTGAAATTTTTAAATGAGACTCTATAGTGTTTCAAAACCTGTTCCTTTCATTTCACCGTGTATCATAAATATCTTTACATATTAATAAGTATACAGGAAGAATATAATTTTTAACAGCTTTTTTTTTTTGCTATGGAAAATTTCAAACATATGTAAAAGCATAACTGTCCCATGTTATCTGGGGACTTATTTTAGGACCCCTTCAGAGATCAAAATCTGAGAATGCTCAAGTCTCTTTTATAAAACAGCGTAGTATTTTTTTGCACCACCTATACAGATCCTCTTGTACACTTTAAATCATCTCTAGATTAGTTTTAATACTGAATACAGTGTAAATGCTATGTAAATAGGTACCCACACATGGCAAATTCACATTTTGCCTTCTGGAGCTTTCTGGGAATTTAAAAAAGCTCTTTCAGTCTGTGGTTGGTTGAATCCAAAGATGCAGAACCTGCAAATACAGAGCACTGATTATACAGAGAACAATATATACAATGAACCCCATGTACTGTCACCTAGCTCTAAAAATTGTCAACTCACCACCAATCCCATTCATCCATAGCTTTTTTACTACCCTCCTCCCCAGCACAAATGCACACGCACACAAAACCACTGTTAATCAGATTATTATGAAGCAAATGCCAGACGTAAAATTATTTCATCTGTGAATACCTAAGACTGAGTGTCTAAAAGAAAAGGAGTCTTAGGAAGCACACACATCGGCAATACTATTACTTCATGTAAAGACATTAGCAGTACTGTCTTAATATCACCAAATACCTAGCCATTTAGGACATCTCCTTCTGTACCTGCATAGGCCCTTTCCATAAAGCTACAGCATCATTTATCCATCTGGTACCTTGGTGTTGACCACAGAAGATAGTCCTCTTGTTTTCACTATTACAAATAATGCTGCAGTGAATAACTTTGATTTGTTAATAGCTTTCTAATTATTTTCTTAGGATAAATTGCTACAAGCAGCCTTGCTGAGTAGTTTGTGTAGGTTTTTAAAGACTCTTATTCTAAAACGTCAGATTTCCTTCCAGTTCATAATAATCATTCACTCAACTGGTGAAGAGTACAGGAGACTGTCTAATGGTTCTTGAAGTTTTTCTAATTCTGTATAAACTTGAGAATTATTTTGTCAAAATAAAAATGCAATAGAGCTAGTTTTTAGTTTTGATTGCATTTTTATAATAGATTTTTAAAGATTAATTTGTATTATAACACCAAGAATTCCTGTCCAAGAACAACCATTTCATATCCTTCAGGAAATACAGTAAGTTTTATTCATCTGCGTTGCTCATGCTTCTTTTAAAGGACAATGTATTTTATATAATTTTCCATAATGGTGAATAGGATTGCTTTTTCTTCTCTCCTTCTCCTCTCTCTTTTTCTCCCTGATCCTCCAACTAATTATTGCTGGTACAAATTATAGAATAAATATTATACATTTATTCTGTAATTGTCAACCTGACTGAAATTTCTTATGAGTTTGAGTGTTTGTTTTTTTTTTCCCCAATTAGTCTTCTTGGATTTTCTAGATCTATATTCATATCATCTGGTATTTTGACTCTTTTTTTTAAATATTCTTAATTTTTCTTTCTTTTTAAAAAGTTTTATTCATTTATTTTTATTTTTGACTGCCCTGGGTCTTCACTGCGCTCGAGAGCTTTCTCTGGTTGTAGAGAGCGTGGGCTACTCTCTGGTTGCAATGCACTGGCTTCTCATTGCAGTGGCTTATCTGGGCTCAGTAGTTGTGGCTTCTGGACTCTAGTTGCTCCACAGGATGTGGGATTGAACTGGTGTCCGCTGCATTGTAAGGCAGAATCCTAACCACTGGACCACCGGGGTAGCTGTCTTACTTTTTGTTTCTATTTCTTGTGTAACTACACTGGCTAGCTCTCCAAAATAAGGCTAAATGATGGCTAGGATGGTTGGCATCACTTCTAACTTGAGTGGAAATGACTGTATTCGTGGTTAATTTCTGCTTGATGGTTGGTTTGTAATTGATCTCAACTGAAAATTTTTTTAAATATTGTGAACATTTAATATGGAACCTTTTAAATAGTAAACATTTAACAGATATTTTTGTTATATTTATTATTTTATTGTATTTATTATGATTTTTTTATCATGAAAGAGGTATGTCTTAATTTCCTTTCATTAAGATTGATTTTAAAATTAAGAATGGATGTTGATTTTGTTGCCTTTTTGGAAACATTTATTTAATTGCTTATTTTTTCTCTGATTTGTTACTATGATGATGAATCAGTGCTGATATATTCTTCAATCTTGGCATATAAAACCAATTTGGCCAAAAGTATGTTATCTGTTTAAAATTAGTCTGGATTCTAGTTTCCTTTTTTAATATTTTAAAATTCATTCTTTATTAAGTATAGTTGATTTATAATGTTTCAGGTATACAGCAAAGTGATTCAGTTATATATATATGTTATTCAGTTTTATATATATTAATCATGTTATTAAAATCTATCCTTATTTATTTCTATTCATTTGATTAAAGCTGGTAGAGATATAGTCACTTCTGCTGTGACTATTTTGTTGCATCTTGTTTCTGGTTTTAATAGATTAAGACAGTTAAATATTGGCATTTTTTATAACTTAACATATACTTATAGTAGTTTAAATATATCATATTTTTAAAAAATATATTTCATGTCTGGTACATAAGGGTTCATTGGACTTACGTATTGGCAGTGGATTATACCCTCTCTTATCTCTGCTGTTCTTTGCCTTGAATTCCACCCTCCATAACATTACTATTGCCAGCCCTGTCTCTTTGCTTGTTTGCATTTTCCTTATATGTCTTCACTCGTCCCTCTTAATCTTTTCATATAACTTTATTTTAGGTACATCTCTTTTACGCAGCTTATCATAAGATTTTGTTTTGTGTCTCTATGTGAAAAGCTTTTTATTATGACAGAGGTGTTAAGCCTATGCGCATTCATTTGATAACCAGTATACTTAGTTCTTGTATTTTTAAATTTATTTGCTTTCCATTTTTAAAATTCCTTCCTCACTATTGCCTTCAGTTCTTTCCCTATTTTTGCCTCTTTTATTCTCCAGTGAATTGGAAGATATCCAGCTTATTTTTATTCTCCTGGTGCCTCCCCTTCACTTCCTCCCTTCCTCTTCCTTCTTCAGCTTTATTTAGAATAAACGAGAATGTGGAGTCCTGTTTTCATTCATCCGGTAGATACTTATTATGGGACTTCCTTGTGCTGTGCACAATGGTAGGCAATGCGAGTCAGTGGTGACCAGAGCCCTGCTTTTATGGATTTATATTTTAATGAGGGGAGAGAGAATAAATACGCAAGCAGGGAAGTGACCAGAATGATACCTGTGCACATAACTAGAGTAAAATGACATGCTGGAAAGTTACTAGTGGCTTCTTAGGCTGGGTGCTCAGGAAGGGCCTCCATGTAAGTTTGCTAGTGACATAGCAAAATAGTCCAGATCAGGTGGCTTAAACATCAGAAATCAGGACTTCCCTGGTGGTCCAGTAGCTAAAACTCCAAGGTCCCAATGCAGAGGGCCTGGGTTTGATCCCTGGTCAGGGAACTAGATCCCTGCAGCTAAGATCCAGCACTGCCAAATAAATAAGTAAATAAGTTAAAAAAAAACGGAAATTAATTTTCTCACAGTTCCTACAGCTGAAGTTCAAGATCAAGGTGTCAGCAGGGTTGGTTTCTTCTGAGGCTCCTCTCCTTGGCTTGCATATGGTCATTTTCTCCCTGTGCCTTCACCTGGCCTTCCTTGTGTGTGATGCTTGCGTGCACGCACGCTCAGTATTGTCTGAATCTCTGTGACCCCTTAGTGTGTAGCCCACCAGGCCCCTTTGTCTATGGAATTCTCCAGGCAAGAATACTGGAGTGGATTGCCATTTCCTTCTCCAGGGATCTTTCCAACCCAGGAATTGATCCCGGATCTCTTACATCTCTTGCATTGCAGGCAGATTCTTTACCGTGTGAGCCACCAGGGAAGCTGTGTGATGGTTGTCTGGTGTCTAAATTTCCTCTTCTTATAAGGTCACCAGTCATTTGGATGAGGGCCCACCCTAAGGACTTTATTTTAACTTACTCACGTCTTTAATGACCTTATTTCACAGTCACATTCTGAGGTACAGGGTGTTAGGCTTTCAATATATGAAGTGTGTTAAGTTGCTTCAGTCGTGTCTGACTCTTTGTGACCCCAGGGACTGTAGCCTGCCAGGCTCCTCTGTCCATGGGATTCTCCAGGCAAGAATACTGGAGTGGGTTGCCGTTTCCTCCTCTGGGGGATCTTTCCGACCCAGGGATCAAACCTGAGTCTCCTGGGGCTCCTGTATTGCAGGCGAATCTTGACCACTGAGCTACCCAGGAAGCCTTATGAATTGTGGGAAGGGAGAGGAGACACACAATTCAGCCCAGAACAGCCTGTCTCAGGAGACAGCATTCCCCTGAGACCATTTTGGATGTGTTCTATTTGAGACATTCCAGCGGAGCTGTGCTGTTCGCAGTCGGGTCAGGGTCTGTGATGCTCAGAGCAGCCTGCGTTGAGATGCAAATATGACTTTTCTGCACCTGTGGAGGAATGGGAGTGATGGCGCCGAGTCTTTGGGGGAGACTATCGAGCAAGTAGAGAAAAGGACTGACAGCTTAGCACCGCGTGTACCGCCTCTAGCCTGGAGACAGAGGTGTGGGGAGGTCTACTCCTAGAGAGGAAAACCCACCGAGAGGGCTTGCTTGACAAGACATGAGTGCACCATGGAGCTCTGTGCACATGAATTTACAGTGAAACAAGTAAACCCAACTGTGCAGCTGTCTCGGGAGATGTTCAGCTGTGGGGCTTAGGTAGGGAGAAGGAGATAGATTTGATCAGCATCAGAGTGCTCCACCCGAGACGCTTTGAAATGCAGGTTTTATGGTGATGGATGGTGAAATCCAGGCTGGGCCAGCAGGCAGAGACACGTCAGGCAAGAGGGTGATGGCTGGGGAGAAAGCAATGGGGTTCGTCCCAGGGACCTGGAGAAACTGGAGCAGAGGACTTGCTAGGAGGTGGTGCAGCGGGGTGTTTGAATGGTGAACGTTGGGGTACAGATTCTGGCTTTGAGTTAGGAGCCTAGGGGTGGGTGGATGTCTGGGGGGAAGGCTCAGTGAGAACTGAGGACACTGACAGATGGCCCCCAGTGGGTAAACGATGTGTCAAGTTCACTGCTGGCAGGCAGCTCAGGGGGACGGAGCCCAGTTCTGGGCTGGAAGGGGAAGAGGAAGTCTAGCTTCTATTGAAGGCGGCTGTCCGAGGGCAGTTGATCTGTCCGGGGAAGGTTGAAAATCAGACTAAATGTGGTACGTGTGTTTCAGTTCTTCTATAACCTAGAAGAGTTGAATCTTCTCTGGCCCCATGTCCCCTATTGTAAATAAGAGTGCCACTCAGTAGTAACCAACCAGAAATGACCACAATTCCTCATTGTGTTGGTGGGACCTTTCGTACCTCATATTCCTCGACTTTAATGTTCTCTTCTGTAAAATAAAGCAGTTGGACCAGAATAATCACAGCTAATGTTTGCTGAGAATTGCTGAGTGCCAGATGCTCTTCTAAACGCTTTACATTGATCCCGTTGCATTTTATTGTCTCAACAGCCCCATCTGAGGTGGGTACCAGAATTATTGCCATGTTTTCAAAGAAGGGTTTGAGACAGGAGAATAAGTAACATACTATGAACAAGTGAGTGAAAGTCGCTCAGAAGGGTCCGACTCTGTGGCCTCATGGACTATAGCCTGCCAGGCTCATCTGTTCATGGAATTTCCTAGGCAAGAACACTGGAGTGTGTTCCATTTCCTTCTCCAGGGATCGAACCCAGGTATCCTGCATTGTAGGCAGGTTCTTTACCATCTGAGCCACTAGGGAAGTTTCTTATTGGGACTCTAACAAATTACTACAGACTCTGGCTTCAAGCAACTTAAATGTGTACTCTTATAGTTCTGGAGGCTAGGAATCCAAAATAAGTTTTACTTGGTTAAAGTCAGGATGTTGGCAGAACTAGTTCTTCTATAGGCTCTTGGAAGAGAATCCTCTTCCTTGCCTTTTCCAGCTTCTAGAGGCTGCCTGCTTTCTTTGGCTTGTGGCCTCTTCTTCCCCCTTCAGAGTGCATCACTGCAGTTTCTACTTTTGCCATCTGATCACCTCCTCTCTCTGACTCTGAACCTCCTGCTTCCCTCTTATAAGGATGCTGTGATCGTATCGGACCACCCATGTAGCCCAGAATAATCTCCTCATCTCAAGATCCTTACCTTCATCCCATCTGCAAAGTTCCTTTTGCCCGTAAAGTGGCATATCCACAGGGTTAGGGTTTAGGAAGTGGACATTTTGGGGGCTACTGTTCTGCCCACCACAAAAGCCCAAGACAGGGGATTCTAACCAGAATGGTCTTGGCCCCAGGGACCCATTTAGAAAAGGCACATGAACCATGACTCTTTTACCCATGAAGCACCAGCAGTTGACTGCAGCTTTCTTTCCTTCAGTATCCAAACGCACCCTCAGAATCCTCCTCAACACTGTTTTCTGGGCAGCCCATCCATTGATCTGAATTTTCACTCATGATGGAACCTTTATGCCTTCTCAGCTTTGATCTCCTGGATCTGACATCTGAGATGACTGTGTTTCTAGTTGGAGTTAGAGAGTTCCCTGTAGCCAGACTGAGAGCTCTTCTTGGGAGAGGATTCCTCCTTCTGCAAGCTCAGAGGCCATTTGTTGTTAACTCACCAGCTGTGGGTGTGAACATGAACTTTGGAAGAGGAGATGGTTGTAGGAAAAGCAGTCTTCTTATCCTGATTTCCAGGCATGCTGGCCAGGAATCGCAGCTCTCCCTGAAATGCTCTTTGGTGATTTCAGAGTTTGGACGCCACAGGGAGAACGTGGCTCCACCCTCCCCGGCCATCTGCCCTTGCTTCTAGAACATACTGTAATTGCTGAGCCCTGCCTGAGGAGGAAAGGGAGAATTACAACATGTTCACCCAGAAGAGAAAACAAACAGCCTTCGGTATCAGGTGGGGGAGACATTTTTAAAGGGTATTTGCAAGGCCTGAAGCCAAAGGAAGTCCCCAGCAGAGCCTCCTGGAAGTCTGTCCTCAGCCTCTGCTTGGGCCTTCCTGTTTCTAGGTATCAGAGCCTCCCTGCTGGTGCTGGGTTCTCTTCCTACAAGCCCTACATCAGACCCTAAAAATGGACAGAGGGGCCATCCCTAGAGCTCTTCTTCCTCTGCAGCCTGTAACCCTCCAGCCTATGGGAGCTGGAGTCAGGCTGTGAACATTGGGTTCCAAAGTGGATGCTGCGTAGTCCCGCTTGGGATGCACCATATCCTCCAGGACCACTGAGCACACACTCCCCAGTGCACTGTTTTCCCCAGCTGGGTAGAAAACCCCATCTCAGTAAGAGAGGATGCTCCATTGACCCTTAGTTGTCTTTCCAATTCCCACTTCTTTCGGGGCCCCTCTGCTTTGCCATGGTCTCCTGTCCTGATCCAAATGATTGCAGGCCTTGGGGTCAGCATCTCCTTAATTCACTCTTTTGCAGGGGTACTGGACCAAGGACTGCAGTGGCGGCTTGCCACCCTCGGGTCACACCAGGCATGAATTATCCTGTCTCCTCTTAATAGCATCCTTATTCTGCTCTCATTGCGGCTCCCTCCTTCCTGCCTCATCCAGCCAGGGGTGGCTTCTAGACACATCCCACATTTGCTGTGTCTTCATAGGCTTGAGTGCCTCCCATTGAGGGACTTCCAACCTTCATGGGCCCCCCCAGGAAGGTTCCTGTAGTCTAGATGCATCCTTGTGGGTCTCCAGGTCAAGGTCATGCCCATAGAAAGGATGGAAATACAGGTGCAGCATTTTCAAGGAAAAATGTTCCACAGAGAAGGCTGTGAGCTGTAAGGGGTCCCCCAGCCAATTGCCTGCACCTGGCTTTGGGGGCTTAGTGCTGAACCTGAAGACTCTGGTTGGAGTTTTCTGGAAGAATTCCCATTTTTGTCAGGCTCAGTTTCCTGCCAGCCAAATTTAAGAAGTTGCAGAGAGTGAAACAGATCACAAAGTGTTATGTTAGGAAGAGGCACTTCCCAAGTTTATCCTGCGTAAACCCCTAATTTTTTTACAGATGAGGAATTTGCCTAGAGGCCAACTGCCAGCAAGTGGCAGACCCGTGGGCAGAACCCACATCCCAGGACACCCAGATCTTTGCCCTGCAAACTTTTACACATGAGCACCTGTACATCTGCCTCTGTACGCCGAAGTGCCTGGAACAGGCGAGCATTTCTTTGCCAGGCATGTGCTTTTGTAAGGAGATTGAGAGAGAGAGAGAGAGAGAAACAAACGCGGAGGTGCTAGCCTGAGTGGGTTGATGGTCTCTAGAACATCTGGGCAGGTCCAAGTCCTCTTTGGCTTCCAACACTCATGGCAGCTCTGGAGTCCTAGAGCTGGTCCTAGAACGTGTATACGTAGCTCATAACCTGCCGTTATACAGATAGAAGCAACCCCCAGGGGTCAGAGCAGCGGCAGTACCCCCGGGCTGGAGGTTGCCATAGAAACAGTGGGGGAAGGGTGAAGCAGAGATGGATCCAGGGAGAGGTGTGGCATTAGAGGTTTCTTGGTGGGAACAGGAACTTTCCGGAAGTTCTGCTGGAGTTTAGTTGAAGGCTGGAGACTCTGTCATTTCCCAGCAAGGTGGGCTGCATCAGAGGGCTCTGCATGGGTCCAGGAGCTTCCAGGGAAAGGGCATCTGGCTGAGATGCTGAGCCAGTCCCTGTCTCAGTACACTGCTGTGATCTGCCTACACGCTTGTGTGATTATGAGTGTGTGTGATTGTGTGTGTGGTGTGGGTGTGTATAATCATGTGTGTTATTGTGTGTGCACATAATTGTGCAGTTGTACATGCATGTATGACTGTGACGATGTATGATTATGTATGTGGGTGTGTATGAGTGTGCTCTCATCTCATCCCAACAGAAGGCAGTCAGAAAACTCCATCTGTGGGAGCCCCATAGGGCCATACCTGGAGGCTGAGCCTGCGGTCATTGTCTCCGGGACTCGGAGGACAAGAAGGATCATAGTCAAATCCACGACGACCTTCCATCCTCCTGGGACGACCCTCCTGTTTCCTCAAATGCCTGCAGAGCTGGTGGGGGGGGGGCTCCCCTCAGAGGAGCGTGCTGGGTTGAGCCCCCAGTCTCTGAGACAGAAGTGGGGATGGGAAGTGTTGGGGTGACAAGCTCTCTCATCTGTCGCGTTCAGTCAGGTTTCCTAGAGAGGGAAGTGGACACAGAAGCAGAGCGCAGGCCTAGGAAGGGCTTCCCGTAAGTGCCCAGGTGAATGAATTCCTCAGACCTTCTTGCTTCTGGGAAGGAGAATGGAGAGCTTTCAGCACTCAGATGTCCCCTTGGGGATGGAGCCCTCCCTTGGCAATGCCACCCCCTCTCACACTGGGTAGTTGTCTATTTCCTGGGGGGAGTAGGGTCCTGGGAGGGACGCAGAAACCCGACTGGTGACAGATCCCTTGGTTGTGGGTTTCAGCCTCGTGGGGATTGGCCCAGAGGCCTCGTTGTTCTGCAGATGTGGTCCTGCCCCTAGGGTAGGGCCTCAGGAAATGGCAGTGCCCAGAGCTGGTTGAGAACTGGGTGTGGTGGTGGGGTGGGAGGGCAGGTGACGTCAAGGGAACCAGAAGGAGATGAGACAAAGAGGAGGGTCTGGTGGAAAACCACATGGCGTCTGATGTCTTTTGTTCAAGACCTACTTTTCCTCTTACAGATCAGAGCCTGACGCCTGCAGTCGGAGGAGGGCCTGGCAGCACTGCCCCCCCCCACCAACCTCCACCTTGGGGTTTTGTGAGGTGGGGGTGGATAGTGCATGGGGAGCCTGTCCCTGGGGTGCTCAGGGGGATGCGGGCAGAGGAGGCGAGGGGCATGCAGGTGCTGGGGAGATGAGGATGGATTTTCAGAGGCATTTTGAGCTGATTGGAGAGGAGGAAGTGAGTAGGGCATGCTAGATGGCAGAGGATGGGGGTATCAGAGGAGGAGAGTAAGGCCCTCAGCGAAGACACAGCCCAGCTCAGTCCTGCTCTTCAGGGCCGTGCTTCAAACATGATGCAGAAGGAAGAGGCCGGTGAGGTGTGGAGTGGAGGAGAGAAGAACCCACGGTGACTCTGGGAACCTTCCAGGGGCACTCCAGGCTGAGTGCAGGGGAGCTCGGGCTGGGACCTGCTGCCCCTGCTCCTGGCCACGAGCAAGAGGGTACGTCCATCCTGCTCGGCTGCTGGGGGACCAACTCCTTGAAGACCAAATGGCACCAGGAACAGTGGCCAGACAGGAACGTTCTCAGACCACGTGTTTCCACGGACAGCACAAAGGTGTCTTCTTGGCTGGAGGTACTGGGGGCTTTTGAGGGGTTTCCCCATGCCTTACATCTCGTCCCTGGTTAAGCATAACACTTGCCAGGGGTGTACTCTTGGGCTAGTTCTTGAAAATCTTTTGTGTCTCATTTCCTCCTATGGAAAACAGAGCTCCAAAGAGCTCTGTTTGCATTATATGTGCAAGCGTTTATCAAGCACTTAGCATGTGGCCAGCGTTCAGTAACACTAGCTGTTATAAGAATCTCTGTACAACCCTATTAACCATGAATTCATATTCATATAAGTACCACATACTAACTGATGGAGCCTCCGGGGCTCCTGGAGTTCCAGGTAAGGAAATCAAGATTTCTGTGACTGTAAATAGATTTCTGAGATCAATAGGCAATGCACAGGAAGAGGAAGAACAAAGCTTAATCAACCCCAAGCAAAAAGAAGTTGTGCTGGGGAGCCCCTGACGTAGGAGCAGGTGGCAAGGTCTAGGTCACCTCACAGACCTAGGCACAGCAAGCTGGGATCAGCTGGTGGAACCCCCTTAGGATGACACAGTCAGCCGCTTTAACAATCCCCAAAATGCATCCCCAAATGGAAGTTTCCCTCTCTCTTCTGTAACAGTCCAAGTGTGGGAGTGGCAGAGGCTCTGCCATTCGCTAAGCCTAGACCATCTTCTCTGTGACCGAAGTCGGGTCACAGTCCTCTGTGCTCTGGTCCTCAGGGAATGAATGGATGAATGTAGGAGGCAGGTGGACTGTTTTTCAGTATTTGGACTAAAAGTGGCACATGGTTATCTTGTCACCTTCCTTAGTGAATTCACGGGTACATGTCCACACCTAATGGCAAGGGAGGCTGGGGAGTGCAGTACATCTTCCCACTTGTGGGTGGGCCTGCATGTCTCCTCCCATGGAAGCTGAGAAGGATGGATTGTAAGGGACAGCTTCACACAGGCCATTTGCAAAGCATCTGTGTCCTCATGAAATTTACCTGGCCTTGAGCAGGCGAACAAATATGCAGATTCTCAATATAACCTCTCATAATGGTAAGGCTCTGAAGAAAAATAGTGTGGGGGAGGGGTATGGAATGGTCAAAATTGTTCCTTGGAGAAGGTTGTGGGACCCTTAGAAACCTAGTCCTTCTCCTCCTTCAGCAGATGAGCATGTTTAAGGTAAAATAACTTAAAAATTTTATTATCAGTGACCAAATAAAAGGAGTGTCCTTGGAAAAAGGCAGGTTTTTTCCCCTGGTGCCTTCAGATAATGCAGCAGAGTTCGTTGTCTGAGCTGTCGTGTTGACAGCCCACCTTGAGGTGGGAGAGGAACCACCCAGATTCTTAAGTTTTTTATGATGAAAGGTGGGGTTAGAGCAAGTCTCAGAAAGCCTAGTCCAGCCTCGAGTTTACAGAGGAGAAAGCTAAAGTCCGGAAGGAAGAATTGTCTGCCCTGAATTTTAGCCAGGGTTGTGGCTTTTCCCAGTACCTGCACAAGAGAATGGCAGGGGGCAGAGGTGCTGGAGGAAAGGGCACAGCTAGAGGGACAGGTCTGCTGGAATTCGATCAGTGTGACCTCTCCCCACAAACACGCAGACGCCTGCTATGCCCGGCACCTGCTCTCAGCTCGCATGCATGTCCATTGTAGCAAAATGTCGTTTCCTGAACATGGCAGAAGCAGGCTTTTCTCCTTTCGACACCCAAGGGCACCGTGGGCTCTCTCTCCCTGATACCTAAGGCCAACCATCACAGGCTGCCCAAGTCTCATTTCCAGAGTATTTTACTAAATAATGCACTGAATACCCCAGATACCTTGCGTGCTCAAGTTGGCTAAGCCCCCTCATTTCACAAGCTGATCCGAAAAGCAATCAGGTTTGTCCAGCATGATTTGTTCTTTAATAAAGAAACTCTGCGATCTCACAGCTGATCTTTGCCCAGGGCTCAGGCTGCAGCCAGCCCTGGAGTTGTGTTCGGTAAGTATCCACCAGGGATCCTCTCCCTGCCTGGTGGCTACATCGGAGGCAAAGTCTGTAAAGAGAATGTTCGTTATGTAAAGAGGAGACAACCTTTCAGAGTGGGAGCTCGTGGCACCGTGACAGATGAGTTCAGTAAAGATGCAGGATACCCATTTCATACTTTCACCAGATATTAAACTCCCAGAGATGGGTCATGCCGGTGGTGAAGCCAAGTCATCCACAGGAGCGTCCTTAAAGCAAGTATTTGATTGCAGACTATACATTACTGGCTTTCATCCTTTAGAGAGAAGATGCTAGCTGGATCCAATTGCAAGTTGCTTTCTGCAATAACTTGAATTGATTCATTGGGTTGTGTTTCACCCTGACCCTGTATCTTTTCTGCCTGGATCCCATTTATAATTGGTCTGTCTGTTGTGTTTCTTCTTCAGAGGCAGGACGACAGCTGTGTGCCCAGGTAGAGTTGTTCCCTAATGTCCCCCATCTTTGGTCCTTCTACGTTTCCTGGATGTGATAACTCCTAATGTTAGATTTTTACCCCCTAATGAGTGATCACTGGCTTCTGTTAAGTGGTTGTGCCCTCAAGCAATGTCAATAATTTACAGAGAAGTTTGTCAATAACATTCGTTTTTCATTAAATCAGGGAGTATGGATGCTCACCACACACGCATCTGCTCTGTCTTGGATTTGCACGATGACTTACTGAATTCGCTTTACAAACAGTGCTTCTTTCTCTTCTATGATTCTTCCCCTGCAGAGAGGTTCCTGTGGTTTGTCTTGGCTTTGGAGTTCCTGTCCCCATTTCCAGATCTGGTACAGAAAGGTCAGGAAAAGGCATTTGTTCTTTGGCTCACTCAGACATACTGTTTTGGTCTGCATTGCCAAAGCGGGGCTCAGGCATCAGTGGTCCAGGGTGTATGAAGGGGATCGTAAGGGACAGGAGGCAGGTCCACCATCTTTCAGGCTTCTGACCAGAAGTGGCATGTGGTCATTTGTCACCTTCCTTAGGTGAGATCATGGCTGCATAGCCACACCTATCGGCAAGGGAGGCTGAAGGATGGAGTGCATCTTCCCACCACGTGTCAGGCTGTAGGTCTCCTCCTGTGAAGGACGGGGAGGGTGGGTTGTGATGGACAGCTAGTGGTCTCCATCATGGAGGCTATTTGCAAAAAGTTCGGGCCTTCATAAGTTTACCTTGACTCGAAGAGGCCTGGGAATGGATTTCATTTGGGTTCAGAGAACATTAAGGAATTCTGAATGGCTGGAGCATGGGGAGAGGGGTAGAGTGTGAGGTCAGAGAGTACATCAGATCCCTTTATGAAGGACCAGGGAAAGGGTCCAGGAGTTTATTCTGACTTGGGAAGCTCATGGCGAATCCATAGCAAGTAAGAGACATGGTCTTATTTATGCTTTAAAAGGATCCCTTCTGGCTGCTACATGGAGAGGCAACTAAAAAGTATTTTCTTGGGAATCTTTGCATTTATGTGTATGGGATTTGGTTCCTGGTTTTCTTGTGAGTACCTGATAGTGTCAGGTTTTGGAGTCACGGTGTCCTAGTAAAAGCATCTTAATGTGTTGTATTACAAGTCTGTTGTCATACAATACTAGTCAAATGCTTGGGGAAACCAACCTCCTTTTTTCTATTGTGAGAATAATTTGAATAGCATAGGTATGACACCTTTGTTCAAGTTTCAAAGCCTCATTTTAGGGGGAACAAAGTTGGAAAAAGTTCGTTAGTCAATAGCCTGTTCGAGTTGTATTTTGTTTTCTTTTTTAAATTAAAATTTGAAAAATTAAATAGCCCATCCAATTTATTGACTCAGTTTTCAAGTGTGTCACTCTCATGAATTTTAATCTTCATATTTTATATTATAGTTTTACATTTATATATTATAGTCACATTTTCATTTTATATCCTCCTTCTCATTGGTTTGCATATATATATATTTTGTTGATGAAACGTGCCAGTTTTATTGATTATTTTTGCATAGAATTAGGTGTCTGACTTCTTTATTATTTGTGCTTTTTATGATTTCTAAATTCATTAATTGCTGCTTTTATCTATAAATCCTTTTATGTTGCTTTGCAAGTTTTATTTTCTAACATATTAAGTTGAGAGCTTAGTTAATTTGTTGACTTTTTGTTTAATGATGAATTATACAAAGCTATGATGTTCCTTTTTAGTATTGCTTTTGCCATGATCCATAATTTTTGCTATGTATTATTTTCATTGTCATGATTTTTAAATAATCTGTAATTATAATTTGATTATCTCTCTAGTCTAAAAGGTATTTAAGATTATTTTTCTGAAAATAATTGCTGCTGTTTTGAAAGTGCATACAGTTTACAAATGGATAAATTAAAAAGCAAAATCCACCCCAATCTCCTTTTCTACTTCTGTATCAGTCCTAGGGATAACTACTTTTAACAGTTTGGCATGCATCTAAATAGATCTTGTCCAATGTATGGAAAACAATATACTATAAGCATATACAGTTCGTTAAAATGAAATATTTATTTATTTGTAAATAAAATATTTATTCAGTGATAAACTATGGCAATATATGTATCTCATTTTTTTAATGGCTATTTTATAATATGGGATAAATTTATTTAATCATTCCCTTACTCATGGGCATGTAAGTGTTTGGATTGTCTGTTTTTTAAATTCATTTTTTCTTTGTGTACTTGCACAATAATTTCTGCGGAAATTCTAGGTCAAAATTACGTCCATTTTCTATTTTTATATATAAACGCATTGGTGTGCTCATAAACTGGCTGTCAGAAAAACCAAATATGGCAAAAAAAAAAAACCCCAATCTGATTTATAACATTTGCTGATTTCTATGGTGTAAACACTGCCACCATGGCCAATTTCAAACAAGCAGCTATTCTCCAAAAAGTCCTGAATATTTAACTATGGTCTCTTGTGAGCTGGTATAACCTAGTTCAAACCAGTTCCAGCATTCTACTGGGATAAGGCAAATTGCCTCCAAAATTATTGAGTTAACTTACAGTCATGCAATATGTAATTCTTCTCTCTGTAACTTTAATAACCCCGAATATTAAGAATCTTCCCTTTTTTCCAGTCTGATAGATTAAAATATTGCATTTCACTCTTATTACTTTGCATTTCTTTTCATGTGTAACTTTTATTTCATCTATGAATTGCATATTCATATTATTTGCCTTGTTCTTAATTCAAAAACATTTTAATCGAACATCTTCTCTATAACTATGCATTCCTCCAGCTGCTGGGAATACAGCAGTGAATAAGGCAGACTCTGTTCTCTGCGCTAGCGAAGTTTATGTTCTAGGGAACAGAGCAGATAAAATTATTGCAAGCTGAAAACAAACTATGAAATTAATAACCTGAGATCCACGCTAGAAAATAAAAGAACTGTCTCCTTAGATCGAACATCTTGGGGAGGCCCCCTGCATGTGAAGTCCCTTCAGTCATGTCTGACTCTATGTGACCACATGGATTATAGCCCACCAGGCTCCTCTGTCCATAGGATTCTCCAGGCAGGAATACTGAAGTAGGTTGTCATTTCCTTCTCCAGGGGATCTTCTCAACCCAAGGATCGCACCCACGTCTCTATGTCTCCTGCACTGACAGGCGGGTTCTTTACCACTAGCGCCACCTGGGAAACCCAAGACCCTCTGGAGTAATAGCATTTATACCGAGACCTAAATGTATGAATGGAGAAGGAAATGGCAACCCACTCCAGTATTCTTACCTAAAGAATCCTGTGGACAAGGAGCCTGGTGGGCTACTGTCCATAGGGTCGTACAGAGTCGGACACGACTGAAGCAACTTAGCACGCATGCATGCATTGGAGAAGGAAATGGCAACCCACTCCAGTGTTCTTGCCTGGGGAATCCCAGGGACAGAGGAGCCTGGTGGGCTGCCGTCTATGGGGCCGCACAGAGTCGGACACGACTGAAACAACTTAGCAGATGAGCAGCAAGTATGTGAAGGAGCCAGGCAGGCAAATGGTGAGTTAAGGATGGAGGTTATAGGTGGTGTTGATGAGCCCACAGTACCAGCATGTGCAAAATTCCTGAGGATTCAGGGAGAGTGGGGAAGAAGATCTGAGGAACCAGAACCTAGTGTTGAAGGAGGAGATGACGTGAGAGGAAGAGGGAAGGACCAGGCCATGCAGGACCCTTTGGACCACAGAGATGGACAGGATTTTATTCTAAGTGAGTGGTCATCTATTAAAGTCTTTTGAACGTTGATGCAATCCCATTGAAAATAAAAAGGTAAAACTCTCTTTTACTGCTGTACAGTGAAAAAATTATAGGGAGGCAGGCTCAGATGGTAAAGAATCTGCCTGCAATGCGGGAGACCTGGGTTTGATCCCTGGGTTGGGAAGATCCCCTGGAGGAGGGCATGGCAACCCACTCCAGTATTCTCGCCTGGAGAATCCCCATGGACAGAGGAGCCTGGCAGGCTGTGGTCCATGGGGTTGAAAGGAGTTGGACACAACTGAGCGACTTAGCAAAGTGAAAAGTAGCAGTGTTCCAGATCAGAATGATCAAGCTGAACAACTATAGGAGGTGCCGTTCAGACTGCATTCTGTATTCTGCTGTAACTGACATCCCTGTGGATGGAAAGGATCAGTTGCTTTCCCCTTGTTGATTTTTAGCTGTCTTTTAAATAACAGATACACTTTGGTTACTATATACGGTGCAGATATTTTTTCACAGTTGGTAATAACCTATTTCATGATTCAAAGTATCAAAGTTTTACATTTTTATGAAGTTGGATTTGTTGATCTTTTCCTTTATTACTTCAGAGCTTGCTTGTAGCATTTAGGAATATCTTCCCTTTCGCAGTTTTGTAAAATATGTTTTCATATATCTTTTAGTATTTAGATTGCAAAAAAAAGCATGGATTTTAAAATGGCAGTTTCTTTGGTACATAAATACAGTAGGAAACTTTTATTGTGCATATTTTTTTCTGTGTACCTTTATATCATTCCATGCTGCTTTTTAAATTGAAGTTGTGTAGTACATTTTGATGTCTGGAGGTACAAATATCCTCTCATATTCTTTTACAGAATGTTACCAGCTGTTCATATGCATTCATTTATCTATAGGACTTTCAGAATCAGGTTCTGTTTTTAAAGAATGAGATTTTAAGCCTGAATGGAATTTATGTTTTAATCTGGGGAGAAGTAACATTTTAATTGACTTAAGTTTTCCTATCCAGTAATATGGTATATCTTTTTAGTTATCCAGACTTTCCTTCTCTTATTTCCTTTAGCAAAGTTGTCATAGTTTTTATCATAGAGTTCTGATAGTTTTCTTGTGTTTATATTACAAAGTATTGTATTATTTTTATCATTAAATAGATGCAATTCATTTTCATTTGGTTTGCCAGTGTATAGGAAAGCTATTTATTTTTGTGTGCTTTTCCTCTATCTGGCCACTTTACTGAATTTTCTCACTAGCTTTAATAGTGGCTCAGTTAATTGCCTTAAATTTTATAAGCAAATGATTATATCATCTACAAATAATGACAGTTATGTATCTTCCAATTCAGTATTTGTTTCTCTTATCTTCCCCCCCTTAGCACATTGATTATAACTTCTTTAAAAAGATGAACAATTACAGTGGTAATAGGCACTCTTTATAGAAATATCTTTTGGGATTGATCATTAAGTTAAACCTTTGCTTTTCAGGTTCACAAAAAATGACTTTTTTAAAAACAGATTTTTAAAAAATGACATTTTCCTGCACTTAGGGTTACAATCATGTGCTTTTTCTTTCCTGTAATGTTGGAAATTTTATGATATTTAAATTTTAAATTGGTGAACTTTTCCTGTATGCCTGGAATAAATTCACCTTGGCCATGGTGCTTTATTATATTATTACATTGAAATTTAGTTTGCTAACATTTTATTTAGATTTTTTGCATTAAAATTTATAAATAAGCTTGGTTTAGAGCTTTCATTTTTCCTAATATCTGTATTTGGTTTTGGTATGAGAAACCAGGCAGAATCTGATACTTCTCTTGTATTTATTACAAGGCATTTATCATTCAGACACAAACAATTCCTACAAAAAATTTTAATCTCTTTCTCTGCTCTGGTGTAGTTTAAATAGCAAGGAAATTTTATCCTATTTATAAGGTTGACCAAACTCGGTCATAAAGTAATGTGGGCATGGTGAATTTTGAGGCAACTATCTCTTTGGCTATCTGTTCATTATCTTCTACAGTGATCTGGAGCCAAGTTTGTCTACTTTATTTACTTTTTCAAAACTTATTGCTATAAGCATGTTTAAAAATCAATTGTAAAGTTTTCATTGTAACTTTTGTTACTTTTCCTTTGGCATTCTTGAGGTACTATGGATTTTTGTGGGTTTACTCTCTCCAAGTAAGTCTAGATTTTGGAACATTTTGTTTATTGGGCTTTGCAATAAACAAGGTTTGGATTTATCAGGTCTGCTTTTTTTGCATTCAATTAGTTTCTCCTTGGACCTTCCCTGGTGGCTCAGATGGTAAAGAATCTGCCTGCAGTGAAGGAGACATAGGTTTGATCCTTTAATCGGGAAGATCCTCTGGAGAAGGAAGTGGCTACACCTTCCAGTATTCTTCCTGGAAAAGTCCATGGACAGAGGAGCCTGGGGGGTTAGTCCATGGAGTCTAAAAGAGTCAGACACAGCTGAGCAACCAACACTTTCACTTTGGCTTTCTCCTTGTGTATGTATTAATAACATCCTTCCCTTTTCTTTCGGCTTATTCAGTTTTGTTCACTCTTGTTTTCTTACATATGCGTTTAAGTGTATCACTTTTCCTCTGAGTAAGACTTTGACCACAGTTCAGTTCATTCACTCAGTTGCGTCCGACTCTTTGCGACCCCATGGACTGCAGCACGCCAGGCTTCCCTGTCCATCACCAACTCCTGGAGCTTACTCAAATTCATGTCCATCGCGTCAGTGATGCCATCCAACCATCTCATCCTCTGTCGTACCCTTCTCCTCCCGCCTTCAATCTTTCACAGCATCAGGATCTTTTCCAGTGAGTCGGTTCTTCGCAGCAGGTGGCCAAAATATTGAAGTTTCAGCTTCAACATCAGTCCTTCCAATGAATATTCAGTACTCATTTCCTGTAGGATTAACTGGTTGGATCTCCTTGCAGCCCAAGCGACTCTCAAGAGTCTTCTCCAACACCACAGTTCAAATGCATCAATTCTTCAGCACTCAGCCTTCTTTATGGTCCAACTCTCACATCCATACATGACTACTTTTAAAACCATAGCTTTAACTAGATGAACCTTTGTTGGCAAAGTAATGTGTCTGCTTTTTAATATGCTGGCTAGGTTGGTCATAGCTTTTCTTCCAAAGATCAAGCATCTTTTAATTTCATGGCTGCAATCACCATCTGCAGTGATTTTGGAGCCCCCAAAATAAAGTCCAACACTGTTTCCACTGTTTCCCCATCTATTTGCCATGAAGTGATGGGACCAGATGCCATGATCTTAGTTTTCTGAATGTTGAGCTTTAAGCCAACTTTTTCACTCTCCGCTTTCACTTTTATCAAGAGGCTCTTTTTAGTTCTTCTTTGCTTTCTGCCATAAGGGTGGTGTCATTTATGTATCTGAGGTTATTGATATTTCTCTCAGCAATCTTGATTCCAGCTTGTGCTTCATCCAGCCCAGCATTTCGCATGATGTACTCTGCATATAAGTTAAATAAGCAGGGTGACAGTATACAGCCTTGACGTACTCCTTTCCCTATTTGGAACCAGTCTGTTGTTCCATGTCCAGTTCTAACTGTTGCTTCTTGACCTGCATACAGATTTCTCAGGAGACAGGTAAGGTGGTCTGGTATTCCCATCTCTTTCAGAATTTTCCATAGTTTATTGTGATCCACACAGTCAAAGGCTTTGGCATAGTCAATAAAGCAGAAGTCGATGTTTTTCTGGAACTCTCTTGCTTTTTCGATGATCCATCGGATGTTGGCAATTTGATCTCTGGTTCCTCTGCCTTTTCTAAATCCAGCTTGAACATCTGGAAGTTCACAGTTCACGTACTGTTGAAGCCTGGCTTGGAGAATTTTGAGCATTCCTTTGCTAGTGTGTGAGATGAGTGCAACTGTGCGGTAGTTTGAGCATTCTTTGGCATTGCCTTTCTTTGGGATTGGAATGAAAACTGACCTCTTCTAGTCCTGTGGCCACTGCTGAGTTTTCCAAATTTGCTGGCATATTGAGTGTAGCACTTTCACAGCATCGTCTTTTAGGATTTGAAATAGCTCAACTGTAATTCCGCCATCTCCACTAGCTTTGTTCATAGTGATGCTTCCTAAGGCCCACTTGACTTCACGTTCCAGGATGTCTGGCTCTAGGTGAGTGATCACACCATCGTGATTATCTGGGTCGTGAAGATCTTTTTTGTACAGTTCTTCTATGTATTCTTGCCACCTCTTCTTAATATCTTCTGCTTCTCTTAGGTCCATACCATTTCTGTCCTTTATTGTGCCCATCTTTGTGAAACGTTCCCTTGGTATCTCTAATTTTCTCGAAGAGATCTCTAGTCTTTCCCATTCTGTTGTTTTCCTGTATTTCTTTGCATTGATTCCTGAGGACGGCTTTCTTATCACTCCTTGCTACCCTTTGAAACTCTGCATTCAAATGGGTGTATCTTTCCTTTTCTCCTTTGCCTTTAGCTTCTCTTCTTTTTTCAGCTATTTGTAAGGCCTCCTCAGACAACCATTTTGCCTTTTTGCATTGACCACATCTAATATTTTTAGAAATATCATGGTTTTAAAAGTTATTTTCTAAAGAATGTATACTTGTAGTCTGAATTCCACTTTTTTACAGCAAAAATTATTTAGAAGAATTTTCACATTTGCATTTAAAAATAATCCAGATAGTTATGGTTTTGGCCATTGCTCACTTGTTAATAAACAATTCTGATTTGAAGATAAGCCTCTTTAATGATTTTTACTTTAAGAGGTTTATCCAGCTTTTATTTGTAGCTTTGTGATTGAATTTTTGAAATTATTTAAGGGTACTTGGGAAAAAATGTATTTTATGTTTGTTTGGCTAGTCAGTCATATTTGTAAGTTTTGTTATATATAATGTATATATCCAATATGCTTTTTTCTGCTTATATTTTAAAAGCCCTAGTGAATTAGTTATATCTTTCACTGTGATTTTGTCAAGCTCTTACTTCTTTCAGTTTTGCTTTAAATATTTCCCTAGTGTCTTTTCTTTTATTAAAAAAAAATGCTTACTCATTTCTTTGGAAAAATGTGAAAGTATTAGTTGCTCAGTTGTGTCCAGCTCTTTGCAATCCCATGGACTATAGCCCACCAGGCTTCTCTATCCGTGGAATTCTCCAAGCAAGAATACTGGAGTGGGTACCTCTTCCCTTCTCCAGGGGATCTTCCCAACTCAGGGATCGAACCCAGGTCTCCAGCATTGCAGGCAGATTCTTTATCATCTGAACCATTTACCAAAACACAGTATTCCATTTTATTCTTTTTGCTGCTTTTTTTATTTTTTGCTTTGTATTATCTGTTATCTGATATAATATTTGTAGTCCTGATTCCTTATTAAAATAAGTGTATTATTTATTTTTGTTAAGTTCTTTGTTTTCTGCCTTTCTATATCTTTTTGTTTATAGACGATTTATGTGCATATGTGTGTATGTGTGTATATAGATAGATAGATAGATAGATAGATAGATAGATAGATAGACATAGTTTGTTTTTACATCTTAGGATTCTTTGAAAAAAATTGAATGAATTTAATGACCACAGTAGGGCTTCCCAGGTGGCGCTAGTGGTAAAGAACCTGCCTGCCAATGCAGGAGACATAAGAGGCGCGGCTTCAATCCCTGGGTCAGATATATCCCCTGGAGGAGGGCAAGGCAACCCACTCCAGTATTCTTGCCTGGAGAATCCCATGGACAGAGGAGCCTGGTGGGTCACAGTCCATGGGATTGCACAGAGTCGGACACGACTGAAGCAACTTGGCACACACGCACGTGCAAGGACCACAATATAAATCATTATTTAGATTTTTCTTTATTTTTATTGGTTTCTTTTGCTAACATATCTTCCTTTCTTGCTTTGCTCTTGTGTTGGTAGAGTCTCCCTTCCTTGTAAAAAAACAGATTGTGTATTTGAGTGAACGTATGTGTTTCTGAAAAATGTATTTCACCACTCCAGGTTTTAATTCATTTCAGTTAAAAATTTTGTTTATACTTTTTGCAGTAGAAAATTTCAAACAAGTGCAAATGGATAGAGAATCACATGATGACCCTTCGTATATCTCCCCCAGTGTTCTTGTTTTATCTTGCCTGCCCTCACTCCTACTTATATTCCACCCTGGATTATTTTGAAGTTAGTCCCAGAGATCATATCATTTCATCCACAAATAATAAACATTTTAGTATGTATTTCTGAAAGGTAATAAGGTTACAACACTCTTGGAAACAACCATAATGACATTATCTTACTAAAAAATTTAACACTGCTTCCTTATTGAACTCAAATTAGATTCAGATTGTTTGAGTTTCAGCCTCCTAGAGTCATTGCTCCACTGTTTTCTCAGACCTGGTTTTGCAGGTGAGGAGTATACTACTAAGCAGTCTTTGTAAACTAATTTGACTTTTGCTCTCTGGAAACTGACATTATTTGACTTTTATTTTTGGAATTCACGCACTTTGTGCTTCTCTTTATTTTCTGCGCTCTGACCCCATTGGCCTTCTTTTAGTTTCTTAACACGCCATGTCACAGGGTCTTGGCACAAGTGATTCCCTCTTCCTAGAATGCTGTTCTCCACATAACACCGTCCTGCCACTATATTCTTCATCATGTAGCCCAGAACTAGATAATATGCAAGTGAGGCTGGGAATGTGAATGCTCAGCTTTCCCAGCTTCTTTAAGACTGTTAGGAAAATGAGAAAGGAAATAAGAACGAGCTCTGGGTTGGTAACCATGAATATTGGTAGGGATTTGATATTTTATAAGGTAGATCTTTCTGCATCCTTTAACTTTCAACCTGGCTATGATTTTACCTTTAAAGGGCAACCAGTACAAACAGCATAAGGTGGGCCTTGTCTTGCAGCTAGTCTGACAGTCTCTGACTTTAATTGCAGTATTTACTCATATTTAGTGTAATTATATAGTTAAGTTTAAATCTTCTATCTTACTGATTGTTTTCTATCTGGCTCCTCTGGCTTCTGTTTTGTTGTTGTTGTTTTTCCTTTGCTGTACCTTTTTAGGCTAATAAAGGTTTTATTTTGCTCTTTTCAGGGATTCTATTTTCTTCTCTAGTCTTTACAGATAAACATCTTCAAATAATTTTTGTGTGTGGTTGCTCTAGTGATTACAGTTTTACTAGATTTGAAAACCCAAGTGTTATTAATTAATTTGCAGTAAGTCATTCTCTTCTTGGAGATACTAGTCCTGTATATATGATCACTTGGGGAGAATTTACTGTATTTATCAATGGGCTGATTCAAATGTAAAATGATGGATTTCTATTGGAATGTTTTCATCAAGTATCCTAGCTAAAGATTTCGGTCCCTTAGTAAAAATGTGGACTTGCATTCACTTTTTTAAAAGGCAAATTGGGCAGGGGGGTGGTATCAGTAGGATGCTTCTTTTAGAGATTAAAGTTGAGGTTTATCTTTAGATTTTCAGGAACATTTGAAGGTTTGAGGGCTAAAGAGTTAGACCAGAAAAGAGGAATGACTCACTGACAGTATTATTTTTGAAAAAAATATTTTCAGGTCAGCTTAACCAGTCTTCTCCACTCTGTGCCCACAGGAGCAAATGTTTTACAAGTCCTTTATCAAGAAAATTCACAAAGGAACTTGGAATTCCATTCTGTTCCTTAACATCTCACTGAGAGCAGGGTGAGTTCTTTAAAATGCACACAGTTCTAATTTTATCTAAACTTCATTAGCTTGTCTTAAAATAATTCCCAAGCCAACGAATAATAGAGCACTGGCACTCATCACATCCAGCCACCTTTATGTCACTAATGAGGGACCTGAGACTTTAGAGAGGATCCTCAAGGTCATTGCGCTCAATAGTGGCCGAGCTGGGACTTGAACTTGTAGGCTTTGCTCTCTCCCGTCCTGGGTGTCATGTGCTGCAGGCACCAAACATCTCTCTTCTTCTATCTTTCCTTTCTTTTTACTCCTGGGGCTTCGGCGTGGATTCAGTTCCCTGATGCATAGTCCTGGCTTTACCTGGGCCTCACCTGTATTTTTTTTAATTTTATTTTTAATTGGAGGGTAATTGCTTTACAATAATATGTTGCCTTCTGCCATACAGCAATGTGAATCAGCCATAAGTATACATATGGACCTTCCCTCTTGTGCCTCCCCACCAGCCTGTACCTCATCCCACCCCTCTAGGTTGTCACAGAGCGCCAGATTGAGCTGTGTTATACAGCAGCTTCCCACTAGCTACCTATTTACACACAGTAGTGTATATATGTCAGCGCTACTCTCTCAATTCATCCCACCCTCTCCTTCTCCCCTGTGTCCACAAGTCTGTTCTCTATGTCTGTTCCTGCCCTGCAAATAGGTTCAGCAGTACCATTTTTTTTCTAGATTCCTTATATATGCATTAATGTATGATATTTGTTTTTCTCTTTCTGACTTCCTTCACTCTATTGAACAGACTCTAGGTTCATCCACCTTACTAGAACTGACTCAAATGCATTCATTTTTATGGCTGAGTAATATTCCAGTATATATATATACGTACGACAACTTCTTTATCTGCTCATCCGTGGATGGCCATCTAGGTTGCCTCCATGTGCTAGTTATTGTAAATAGTGCTGCTCCGAACACTGGGTATGTGTGTCTTTTTCAGATACCGTTTTGTCAGGGTATATGCCGAGTAGTGGGATTGCTGGGTCATACGGTAGTTTTATTTCTAGTTTTTTGAGGAATCCCCATACTGTTCTCCACAATGGTTGTATCAATTTACATACCCACCAGCAATGCAAAAGGGTTGCCTTTTCTCTATAGCTTCTCCAGCATTTATTGTTTTTAGATTTTTTTTGATGATGGTCATTCTGACAGGTGTCACTTACATTTTTGAACAGCTTTATTGAGCTGTAATTTACATACTCTACAAGCATCCATTTTTCATTTACCTTTTATCGCCTCCTGAAGTCTGGATCTCAGAGTGACTCAGATGGTAAAGAGTCTGCCTGCAATGTGAGAGATGCGGCTTCAATCCCTGGGTCGAATCCCTGGAGAAGGGAACGGTTGCCCACTCCAGTGTTCTTGCCTGGAGAATTCCATGGACAGAGGAGCCTGGCAGGCCATGGAGCCTGGCAGTCCATGAGGTCACAAAGAGTTGGACATGACTTAGGGACTAACGCTTTTCAAATAGAGAAGGAAGGCTGTTTCCAGTAAGACAACTGAGGATGTGCCCTTGCACCTCAAGGTATGTACCCAGAAGTAGATGCTCTCCTATCTCCTGCAAATGACAACCTCACAGACCTATATTTCTAAGTTTCTGGACCCAGATCTCTTGGAAATCTTTCCCCACCCATCTGTAGCTCTTCTCAGCTTTGGTGCTGGGTTTTTCCTCTTAGATTCGTGAAAGTGTGTCAGACTGGCACATGCAGGCTGTCGAGTCTGATGCCTGTATACAAAGGCAGACTTTCCGATCCTCTTCCAGAAACTCTTTTTCTGTCTCTGACACCCTTCCTTTCTCCTGTGCCTAGAAGGAATGTTATCTGCATTGTCTTTGACATAAAAAGCAGAAGGAACTTGCGTGAATTTGTCCAGTAAACAGTGCTTGAGCACCGCCTGTGCTGGTTGCAAGGGGATGCAGTGAGTGAACATAGCCTGAAGCTCTGCCCTCACAGAGCTCCCGGGAAATTAGGTGTCCAGCTCTCTGGTGGATAGAGCCCTTTTTACTTGAAATTCATAAATGCCTTTGGGTGATGGGTTGGAGAGTAGAGGTCAGAGGCTCCTTAGTTTACAGATGAGGAAGCTGAAACTCAGCAAGGTAATGGGAGTGACCCAAAGTGCCACGGCCAACCAGTAGCACGGCCAGAATAGGAACTCCAGTTTCCTGTCTCCCTGATCCTAGGTGTTGTAGCCCCCAATCTCCCCCATTTACCACCAGTTTTGCTCCACAAAGCCAAGCAGACTGATCAACCCAGTCACAAGCCCCAAAGTCCTAGCTACTGGGTCTCTAGCTCCTCACCCAACAGGGTCCGAATGGCCCTGAAAATATTTCTGAGAAACGTGCCATCATTCTCAAATGGCAACTTTGACATGTCAGAATATACTTGACCCAGACTGGGATCATCTCAGCATTGAAATGAAGTCATAGGGGCAAATCGAGGCAGGTGGGAATGTGTAGTCAGGGGCTCTGGACTCTGTTTCAGCTGCTCAGACTGAAGGGGCTTGGCCAGGTTAAACTGCACGAGCTGCAGAAGCAGGACAATGTCAATACTTTTCTAGGACTGCATCAGATAAACTGGGACAGCTGCAATATTTCCTAAGCAAACTAGGTTACCCTCCCGCTGCTGTGGCCACCCGAGGGCATCGGGCAGCTGGGTGACCCAGAAATGGCCATCTCCTTGTCCAGCTCCATCTGGAATCTCAGCCCCTAATTCCAGGGCGCTGACAAGACGGGCTCTTTAGGTGGAAGCGAGCATTACAGCAGCTAAGTGAATCAAGCCCATTCTTGTTAGAGGAAGCTTGTCCCAAACAGGCAGGGAAAGAGGCTTTCTGACTGGCTTAGAACAAGACAGAATTAGGAAGTGAAATGACAATGTATCTTCCCCATCTACTTTTATGTTTTGTAGTCTGGAGAGGCAAAAAAATAATTATAGGAAAGTGTGCCATGTTAGGAGTGAAAGGAAAAGCTTGATGTCAAGAGACATTGATTTGAATCACTATACTTGGACACATCACTTCCTCTGAGAGCCTAATTTTTTCAGTGGCAAGATGAAAGGGTTGACTTAGGTAGTCTCTAGGGGTCTTTCCTCCTCTGAGGGTCCACAACTGTGCATTATCTCTAGTTAACAGTAAGGGTTTCTACTGTCACTACCTGATGATCTTGGGCAGATCATTTCCCTGCCCTGAGGATCACTTTCCCCATCAGAGAAATGAGCGGGTGGGACCAAGTGACCCCCTGGTGCGCTAGCTTAGAGAGGCTCCAGGACTCCAAGGAGAGGAGGGGGGATCTCTGTCCACCTTACTGGTGAAATTTGTCAGCCGTGGCAGCTTTAAATCCACTGATGCTGCAGTAAAGCAGTATCACTGTGTGACCAAAGACAATTAAAAGCTGGAACTCTTCAATTCAGACTTATTCCAGAAGCATCACACACACACTGTTTTAATACATTTAAAAGCATCTTTTAAAATAAATTAAAAAAAAATTTGGCCATGTTGCATGGCATTTGGAATTTTAGTTGCCTGACCAAAGATCAAACTTGGACCCCCTGCAGTGGAAGCACAGAGTCCTAATAACTGGACCATCAGGGAAGTCCTAAAAGCATCTTCTTTAATAAATCAAAGACTCTTCCACTTTTCTTGGTGAGACTTATAGTTTATTTTAAAATAACTTTGTCAATTACTAGTTCTACAACCTTGACACCGTCTTTTAAGTGCTCTAAGCCTCAATTTCTTCATCTCTCCAGTGGAGTTGATGGAAACTGTGTCAAGGGATTGGTGTGGGCAGCAAATGAAGTACAACAAGTACAGCAGATCGGTTGGGAAACTGGGTCCCGGGCAGCCTGTGGGGAGCATAGCGTCTCCACAGCATGACCCTAGGGTGGTGCCCTCACCTCCTCAGGTTCGGCTCTCATCATCAGAGAGGAGTGATAATAATAGGTAATAATAATAATAGACCCCAGAGGACTGCTGTGAGGTGATTCAGAGCACAGTTCTGAAACTAGATATGTAAGTGTTCAAATCCCTGTTCTGACATTTTCTGGTCCCATAACCACAGGCAGCTTCATGAACCTTTCTGTGCCTTGGTTTCTCCATCTGAAAATGGGAGTGATTGTGGCTCCCATCTTACAGGGTTTTCTTGAGGATTAAGTTAATACATGCTAAGTGCTAGAATAGTACCTGGTACCTAGCTAACAATAAGTAAATTGTGTGTGTGTGTGTGTGTGTGTGTGTGTGTGTGTTGTAAAGTAGAAAACAATCAACAAGAGTAATTTAACAAAAATTAAACAAGAATTATGTCATAAAACAGTGTTTCTTGGTGGATCAGACGGTAAAGAGACTGCTTGCAATGCAGGAGACCCGGTTCAATCCCTGGGTAGGGACAATCCCCTGGAGAAGGGAATGGCTACCCACTCTAGTATTTTTGTCTTGAGAATTCCATGGACAGAGGAGCCTGGTGGGCTACAGTCCATGGAGTGGCAAAGGGTCAGACATGACTGAGTGACTAACACTTTCACTTTCTTTCTTATGGAGTTTATATTCTAGAGGACAAAGACAGATACTACTTAAATACATACATACCTTGCTTTATTATGCTTTTCAGATTCTGCATTTTTTTTAAACAAATTGAAGGTTTTGGCAACCCTGCATCAAGTGTATCCATCAATGCCACTTAGTGTCTCTTGTGTCACATTTTGGTAATTCTTGCAATTTTCCAGACATTTTCCTTATTAGTGTAGGCGTCGGAGTGAGCTGTGATCGGTGATTTTTGATGCTGCTATTGCAAAAAGATCTACTCGCTGAAGGCTTTGATGATGTTTAGCATTTTTAGCAATAAAATATTTTTAAATTAAGGTACGTACTTTGTTTTTTCAGACACAATGCTATTGCACACCTCATAGACTGCAGAATGGTGTAAATGTAACTTTTATATGGGCTTCCCTGGTGGCTCAGACGGTAAAGAATCCACTTGCAATGCAGAAGACCCAGGTTTGATTCCTGGGTCAAACCCAGGAAGATCCCGTGGAGGAGGGCATAGCAACCCACTCCAGTATTCCTGCCTGGAGAATTCCATGGACAGAGAAGCCTGGCGGGCTACAGTCTATGGCGTCACAAAGAGACAAGATTGAGTGACTAAGCACTCATGGCACACAATTTTTATATGCACTGGGAAACCGAAAGATTCGTGTGACTCACTATATTGAATTATTTGCTTTATTGAGGTGATCTGGAACTGAGTCCACAGTATCTCTGGGGTCTGCATGCAGTAAGTCAGGGGAGATACATCTGATGGGGCTGGATAATGTGGAGCAGAGGAAGGGGTGATGGAGAGGGAGTCTCATTAGATCATCATCCTGAAGGAGGTGACATTTTCAATAAAGAGCTGAAGGGAGTGTGCCTGAGGCCATGTGGTCCCCAGGGTTCCCGGAGGAGAGAGCAGTGAACGTAAAGTCCTGATGCTGAAATATGATATTGCTGCTCATAATAATGGTGACGATAACAGTCATAACAGTAATAAAACAATGCTCTCTTAACTTGGATTCAACAGATGGCTGAGACATCTCTCAGTATTTTTGCCTCTCGTAGTCCTCTAGGTTATTCTTGTCCACATGTGATTTAAAAATCACTGTTGACTGTCTTCAAAGAAAGAATTAAGAAAAGATTGCAGGACTTGCGGCTTTCAATGCTGTCTGGCTAATGGCCCCTGGTGCAGCCGCTTCCAGTGTTCCATCAAGAGACCTGTGAAGACACAAGGAAGTGTAGCCAAGCATGGACGGCTGAAGGCAGAGACTGTGAGTCAACCTGCCATTAGACTCTGGAAAGAATTTCACTGATTACAAAATTGCTGAACAAGGATTAAAAATGTAAATTGGCATCAAATGTGAAGAAGGAATGTATGTAGGATTAACATTCACTGTTATTTCAGTGGCTGCCCATTATTGAGAAATCATAGTTATCAGACAAGCTGGGCACCCATCTTCTTTCCAAGTGACAAATTTTTGCCTTTCCCTTCTGGATTCTTCTGTGCGGATTCCAGAAAACAGGAAAGGAGGCAAAGAGATGGGTGATGGTGCAACCGAAAATGGGATCTGGCTGCTTGCCACTCAAAAGCCAACAAAGAGGCCAGGTTGGTGGGAAAGAAAGCTGGCTTTATTTTGGATTCCAGCAACTGGGGCAGGGGGAGGATATCAGGGTGGGGGTGTATGCCTGTCCAGAGGTCAACTTCCAGCCACATACGTACAGCCAGTGGGCAAGAGCTTTTATAGGCTGAGGGAGGTGGCTACATGCAGAAACAGCACAGTTAGCTCTGACAATCATCTTGAAATTGGCCATCAGTGGACAGACCAGCATCATCTTGATTGTTTTAAGTATGGTTAATCTTCAGTTCCAGGGTCAGTTTGTTCCCATTTCCTTGAGGCCAGTTCTTGGAATTGTGGCAGCTTATGTCATAGCTACAGTCTGATCATCATGTAGTTAACTTCTCCCACCTAGTAGGGTTTTCAGTATCTATAAGACAGCTCACAGGATATGGCTCAGAATATTGTCTATAGCCCTGGAGGAGGAACTAAAGGTCTTTGACTTTGCTTAATGACTAAACTATTATTGTTTAGTCTTGTTGGACTGTTTTCTTTTGTGTCTGCATTTTTTCACTTCTCTGATTAAACTTATTGTTTGGTTAAAGTTTTTCCATAGACAAAAGGAAGGCTGAGCACATAGGAGAGGGGGCGAAGAGATGGACCATGGGGTCCTGCTGCATTCATTTCAATGAAACAACACATGTTGGAAGCTGTGATGTCTACACGAGGAAAAAGTTTTAATTAGGGGTGGAATTAGGAAGAGCCTCGGGAACCAATATGCTGGTTGTTGCCACTCTTTTTTTGTGGTTTTCATTAAGGAAGTCTTCAAAATCCAGTCAGTGAGTGCAGGAGAAAAATCCCATCACAGCCCAGCAGAATCAGCCATCCTGGTCTGGATTCTCAGTGGTTGTAGGGGTAGAAAAAACCAACCTAAAATAGGACTGTATTGGCTCATCGTGCGTAATGTGTCAGACACACTTGGATTAAGGTGCTGGAATGATGTTTTCATTTCTCAGTTTTCTCCTCTCTCTCCCCTCCAACTTTCTTGACTTCATTCTCAGGCAAGCTGTTGCCATATCAGGAGAATGTGACCCCAGAAACTCCCAACGTGCATCATCCTTACAGTTTCGTGTCTCAGAGGAAAGTGAGACTTTTCCTTATATCTTCAGCAAATTTAAAGCAGATTCTGCTTAAAATCCTGGTTGACTTGGCTTGGGTTTGGCCCATATGTAAACCAATTTAGGAGGACGGGGGCTCTCCGATTGGTCAGACCAATCGTGTGGTTGCCGTTCAGGGGCCTGGGGGAGGAGGAACCACCCCTCTGAGCCTCCAGGACGATGGGGAAATGCCCTGGAAAGAGGCTGATGTGGTTCCTAAAGCAGATGAAAAGCTCTCGGCGGTTCCACCTGTGCTGGAGACAATACAGGAGCAAGTAAAACTGACATCCAGAAAAATCTATGGTAGTGAGAATGGCAGATGGAGAATTTTTCCAAATATTCTGAAGGCAACGCTAGAGATAAGCGAGAGAGAATGAGAGAGATTATAGAAAAAGAAGACAGAAAAGTGGCTACAGTTTTGAACTGCTCATAAAGAAATTTCACGACAGTTTTAGAGGCATAAGAATCAAATATAACAAATGGATCACTTTCCCTAAGCTTCCTTGGAAAAAGTGAAAGTGTTAGTCATTCAGTTGTGTTCGATGCTTTGGGAACCCCATGGGCTATAGACCACCAGGCTCCTCTATCCATGGGATCCTCCAGGCGAGAAAACTGGGGTAGGTGAGTCATTCCACTCTGCAGGGGATCTTCCAGACCCAGGAATCAAACCCATGTCTCCTGCATTGCAGGCAGATTCTTTACCCATGCCTGAGCCACCAGGGAGCTTCCTTGGGGTCCTTCTTCAAAGACTACTCCTCATATCAGGCAAACACAGAGGGAAAGACCCTTGCCCAGAGTACCTTTCTAGGTGACTGGACTATACGGACAAGGTTTAAAAATTTAGGAAGCATCGTTATTTAAAGTAATGTTAAAATGATTGTATATTCAAAGTAATAAAACTCAGGCTGGCCTTTGCCTTCTGTCTGATATCAAAGGCTAGAAGACAAAGGAGAAGTGTCTCTTTGTTCTGAGTTTGTGAGCCAGGAACTTTATACCCAGACAAAACATTTTGCATGTCTGGAGACAATATGAAGTCATTCTTGGATGTGCATGGTCTTGGGAAATAATAGACCTGAAGTTCTAGCCAACTGAGAGATCCTGAAATTGGGCACACAGGCAGGCAGTCTTCACTATGAGGGTGGCAGGCCCCCTTCTAGAGGTCCAGACAGGAAACCCCTGTGCAGACCCCTCACCTGAGCCAAAAGAGCCACTCACAGGGGTGTGAGACATTGGGCTGTCACCTTGTCCCTGTGGCATCTGGATGAAGCTTCAAGGGCAGGGATTTCTTACTTTGTTATTATACTTGGTTTTTTTTTTTAAGATTTTTTTAATGTGGACCACTTTTAAAGTCTTAGTGAATTTTTTACAATATTCCTTCCGTTTTATATTTTGGTTTTTTGACCACGAGTCATCTGGGTTCTTAGCTCCCTGACCAGGGACCGAACCTAAAACCCCTGCCGTGGGAGGCGAAGTCCACCAGGGAAGTGCCTGTTATGACCCTTATTGATTTGGTCGGCTCTGTCATGGAATATCATAAATTCCTTTAGAAAAATTTTCTCCTCAGAAAAGCACAGGCCAGAACAGGCCACATAAACTAAGCCCAGCATTTACTGCACACTTACTCTCAGTTGGGCCCTTAGCAAAACGCTTAATGTAAGTTATTTCCGGTTAATTTTGCCACTGAATTCAGAAGCCCAATTAAATATGATTTACAATTGCACTTGAGAAAGCAATGCAAAGATTGCTTTTTTTGTCCTGGAGAGGTAGGTCTGTGGGTGATTTGTTTTCCTCTCTTTAATTTTCTATATATATTCCTGTTTCTAATGACTGTATTACTTTTTAAGTAAAAATAAGCAATGTGCACTTGAAATAGAAAAGACAGCATGCATTAAATCCAATGCATGGACTGATGCACACAGCCATACGTAAAGTCACACTTAGATACAATGGACTTGCCTGCCTGCTTCTTCATGTACAAGCTTTTTAAAAATTTCTTCTCTTCCTGTATCTCTGTTTGCCTTACACAGCTCATATACATACAGTTCACTTTCTCTCTCTTACACACACACACACACACACACACACACACACACAGATTTTGGTCACTTCTTTATTGCTGTCTCTCCGTTCAGCTGTTTTCCACACACACAAACCTCCAGTCTCATGGTTCATCTCTCTGCCTCCTCCCTCTGACCCTCCGAGCTCCGCACACAAACATAAGCCTTCAGTAGCTGCTTCTCACCCTCTGTGTCTCTTTCATTCACAGACACGCACGCTGCCAGCCGACCTCAGTCGCTTCCTGTCTTCCCTTATCCCTGTGTTCACATCCATCTCACTCACCCCCTTCCCTCCCCCCATGCATACACACACTCTCCTTGATTGGTTGTATACATTCACAACCACAGGAGTTATGGATTCAATTATCCAAATACCGAAGTCCTCCCCTTCTCTTTCAAGTGAGCATCCTAATTAAAATGTTACCCGTCTCATTGGCACCAATAGACGCAAGTGCCAGAGTTGGGGAGAAATGAAAAGACAGTAACATGTTTACCTTCCTCCAGCTAGATGAGTTATCTGTGGCCTTTCTCTGGTTTTCCACCGGCTCACCACCACTCTGGGCACCAGAGACTGGGGACAGCTTGCTTTTTGTCCATCCCTCTGGGTAAAATGATGAATTCTTTATCTGGGCACTTAGGAATAAACATTCATTGTGACCACAGCTTGGCATGGATCCGTGGATGCCAGAAAGTTTTATAAGGGCTCTTTTGTTCTTGTCATTTGTAAACTAGACCAAGCTCCAACTCCTGCCTCCCATGATGCTGGGTGGACGAAGGCCAGGTTTGATGGAAGGGGATGAGCCCAGGCCTGCCTCCCTTGCTCCTGTTTGTTTTGCATTTGCTTTCTGTTGCCTTTGCTGTTTTCCCCCTTTCCTGTAGATCAGCCGCTATGAAATTCCTCTGGGAGCCCCCTCCTCCAGATTTAGAGTGCTGTCAACCAAAGCCAATAAAGGGTGCCATGCAGGGCTTTGTGACAGTATAGGATTGGTGGTTAAGGCATTTTTGTTGCTTTAGAAAAATCGTGGCCCTGAAGCCTGCAGGAGTGTTTTGGTGTTGTTGCTTCCCCAGTAGTGGTGGATGCCCGTGTGGTCAGTGTGGCACCCAGAAGCCGTCTGTGTAATGAGATGGTGAGAGCAGGAACCTTCAGGTGAACTTCAGAGGGAGCTGAGTGTGCAGTGACTGCCCGTGGGTGGCTTGCTTCTTCTGTGATGGGACCCCATCAGTCACTGCTCCCTCCTGGTATTGCTTCCGGACTTGGACTTACATTATAGGCAATATTTGTGCCCCATGCCATGATGCTCAGGATTGGAGGATGGAGGGGTTCCTCTGGTCCGCACAGAGAGGGGACCCATGAGATTCAAAAGGTTGAAGAGAGTGGCCTGATAAAGAGATATGTATTTGGTCTGTCCTCAGTTCCTGAGACGGAGCTCCTAAAATTTGTAATTTCCTAAGGGCAAGGCATGATAAGAACAGCTTTTTTTTTTTTTTAAAGAAAATATTTATTTATTTTTGACTGTGCTGGATCTTCATTGCTCTGCAAGTTTTTCTCTAGTTGCGGTGAGCAGGGGCTACTCTGGTTGTGGTACGTGGGTTTCTCATCCCGGTGGTTTCTCTTGTTGCGGAGCTCCTAGAGTGTGTGGGCTCAGTAGTTGAGGTTCTTAGGCTCTAGAGCACAGGCTCAATAGTTGTGGCACATGGGCTTAGTTGTCCCATGCATTAGCAGGCAGATTCTTTACCACTGAGCCACCAGGGAAGCCCAGGAACAACTTTTATTTTAATAAAGAGAGACTTGATGGGACCATAGATAACTTAGCATGTGGACTGGTCCTCAGGAAGCCCAAGCCATGATTCAAAGCTTGGAAACTTTTGCTACCCTCACATCACCAGCCCTGACCTCCAGAGAAGGGAGAAGGGCTGATGATTGATTGAGTTCAGTTGCCAATGGGCTGATGATTTTATCCATTGTTCCAATGTGATGAAACCTCCAAGAACCCCCCAGAAAACAGGGTTCACAGAGTTTCTGGGTTGATGAACACACTGAGATGCTGTGTGTTGAGGGTGTGTGCCCAGAGCAGGCAGGAAACTCCCTGTATCTCTCCATTAGCTCCCCTTGACTTGTGAAAGGGAAAGTTGCTCAGTCGTGTCTGACTCTTTGTGACCCCATGGGCTATACAGTCCATGAAATTCTCCAGGCCAGAATACTGGAGTGGGTAGCTTTTCCCTTCTCCAAGGGATCTTCCCAACCCAGGGACTGAACCCAGGTCTCCTGCATTGCAGGCAGATTCTTTACCAGCTGAGCCACCAGGGAAGCCCCACCCCCCTTGACCTGTACACATCTATATGACTGTTCCTGAATCACATCTTTATAATAAACTGGTGACAGTAACTGAAGCATGTTTCTGAGTTCTGTGAGCTGTTCTGGAAAAGTATTGAACTGAGAAGGGGGTCATGGGAACTCTATGTTTACAGCCAGTGGTCAGGAGTCAGTGGGGGGGGGGCATTGGCATCTGCAGTGGGGGCAGCCCTTTACCCGTGGGATCTGACATGAGCTCCAGGTGGCCATTGACGACACCCAGTTGGTAAACAGAGAGCATGGTGGTGGAAACCCACACACTTGGTGGTAGAAGTGTTGTGAGTGAAAACGGCTCAGTGAGAGCAGGGGAGAACCATTTTCCAGGGTCTGCAAGCCGTTGTCTGCAGCAGACTCACAGGGTGGCCATGTCCCTGAACTCAGCCACACGGGGAGCAGCGTCCCCTTAGCTACCACACAGCCGTCCCGCTCTGTCCCCAGGACAGCACTGGGTGTGCAGGTCTAGGTTTGATACCGGAGCTGAGCTGGAGTCCTAGCCAGGACTGGCTCTCCCTTCAGGTCTGGGGGTGTGCCTGTCCGAGGGCAGGGAGGGGAGGGCTGTGTGATACTCTGTCCCCTGCCAGGAGGCCCTCAGAACCTTCCCGAAAGTCCACCACTTAGGCCCTGGTGCTCTGAACTGGCGCTGATGGAATCCTGGCCCAGGCAGGACTTGCCAGAGGATCTGTAAACCTTCCGTGGGCGCTGAGAGGCACCTCTTCAATGTCTTCCCTCTGGCTGCAGGGATAGTGTGGTCTGTGCTTCTCAGAAACAGTGACAGTCTTGTAACCAGGTGATGCAGGTTCGAGTGCAGGGCTCTCTCCTCCATCACTGAGCCCCATCCTCCACTGGCCCTGTAGGCTGGTCCCCACGTGCCCGAACATGCATCCTGGAGGCAGGCAGCAGGTGTCTGTCTGGACATTTGCTGCTCCCTGGGGACTCTACTCCATAGCAAAGTGCTGACCGCAGAGGGACTCTGACAGACAGGTGTTAGGTGAGCAAGTGAACAGATGAGAAGAGGTGTGGAAATGCTGCTTCTGATGCTTGATGGTGAGGGCATGTGGGCAGCGGAGTGGGGGTCCTGGTGCTGTGGGGCTGATGATGAGGGATGAAGCTCCAAAGGTACCACGTTCATGGTTCCTTCTTCCCTCGTCTCCCCAAGCCAGCTCTGCAGAAATGTTCTTGAGGCAGAGAATCTCAATGCACTTTAGGGCCAGAGAAAATGGGATTTTCTGCAGAAGTTATCAGGTGCCTAAGATTTCAGCGAGCACAGAGGAAAGAGGGGCAGACTTGGCTCCTTTCCAGCTACTCCTCATTAGCTAGGTGACTTTGAGTGTGTCAGGGAACCTGTCTGAGCTTCCTTTGCTTCATCTCTAGAAGGAGAGTTGAGATAGTTTATGACCCAGCATTCGGACCCACTTGGAGGTCTGAATGAGCCTATAGATGGTACCCTATAAACCTGTGGATGCTCTGCAGTGATAGCTAACTCCATGATGTTCTCTGTTTGAGGCTGTGGTCCTTACATGCCTATTTTACCTAAACAGCCTTAATGTGGGCTTGAGGCAGAGAGTGCATGCGTGCTCAGTTGCTAAGTTATGTCCCTTTTGCAATCCCATGGACTAACCTGCCACACTCCTCTGTCCATGGGATTTCCCAGGCAAGAATACGGGAGTGGGTTGCCATTTCTTTCTCCAGGGGATCTTCCTGACCCAGAGACCGAATCTGAGTCTTGCATTTCCTGCATTGGCAGGTGGATTCTTTACCACTGTGACACCTGGGGAGCCTGGGGAAAGGCATATTGGGACCTTTAGGAGCAGCAAAGGAAGTCATTGGAGGGGAGGGGGAGAGGAGATGGTGAACCCCCCAGGGTTCACGAGGTGTGTCCTACAGATGCCACCCTGGGATGTCCACGCTCACCTTGACCCCGTGACGAAGTTTCTCCATGTCCTACACTCAGGACTCGGGAAGGCCAATGAGGTGGGGGAGGGGAGAAGCCCCTCCACCTTCTCTTCAGCCGGAGGATGAGACAGGAGCCCGGCTGAGAGCAAGCCTTTCCCTGACATCTCCCAGGACCATCCTGCAATTAAAAGCCTGACAGGTGCCATCTGTCCTGTCCTCCTCCTGTCGCCCAGGGCGCAGGGACTTGGAGCTGGCACACTGTGATACTCTGCAGTGCTCGTGTCACCTCTGATTTCTTCCAGAAAGTCATTAAACAGACCCATGTGGGAGCTGCTCCAGCGTCTGCAAACTTCCTCCAGGGCAGGAACGCAGAGGTGGTAAGAACACGGTAGGATTCCTCAAGTTCAAGGGAGCCGGAGCCTGTGTTTGGCGAGGTGGGAGGTGTGTGGAGTCAGAAATGATGAGCCAGACTTAAACCCACTCAGAGTCATCTTCTCTTTCCTCCGTGGCTCCTCCATCTGAGGCTGAGCCCCAGAGCTTCCCAAGGACCCCAAATCACACAGAGGGTTAGAGCACGTCTTGGCGTAGGTTTTCCCTCATAACTCAGTTGGTAAAGAATCCACCTGCAATGCAGGAGACCCCAGTTCAATTCCTGGATTGGGAAGATTCACTGGAGAAGGGATAGGCTACCCACTCCAGTATTCTGGGGCTTCCCTTGTGGCTCATCTAGTAAAGAATCCGTCTGCAATGCAGGAGACCTGGATTCAATCTCTGGGTTGGGAATATCCCCTGGAGAAGGGAATGGCTACCCACTCCAGTATTCTGGCCTGGAGAATTCCATGGATTGTATAGTCCACAAAGAGTCAGACATGACTGAGCAACTTACATTCACACTAAGACTAGTTTAGGTTTTCCCCAAAGCAGTGTCTGAGGCCAGAGGTGGGCTGCAGGTTATTTATTTGGGAGGGGTTCCAGGCGGATGGGGCTTCCCACATGATGCTAGTGGTAAAGAACCCACCTCCCAATGCAGGAGATGCCGGTTTGATTCCTGGGTCAGGCAGATTGGCTGGAGCAGGGCATGGCAACCCAAACCAGTTTTCCTGCCTGAAAAAATTCCGTGGACAGAGGAGCCTGGCGAGCTATAGTTCATGGAGTCGCAAAGAGTCAGACACGACTAAAGTGGCTTAGCATGTGTGCCGGGGGATGAGTGAGGAGTGGGAACAGAATGTGGAGATGAGCAAGTTATCCTACAGACAGCTGGACTCCTGCCCCCTGGGGACCCTTGCCCCATGACAGCTCCCCTGGGAGGTGGAGGGGGACTTTGACCAGCTGTTACTCATACCTGCTGCATTAGTTCCTGGCTCTTCTAGGTCGCACCCACATGTGATTGGGCAAAACCCCAAGGCAGTAAGGGAAGCAGACACCTATGCTCACATGTGAGGCTGGCACCTCTGAGATGTGTCTGTCACAGCTGCACAGAGAATGGGGGCCTGGAGATGCGGTGTGGTGGGTGAGACATTATCAGTGACAGGGAGCCAGCCTTCTTCCTGGGACACCCGGCTTCTCCATCTAGGCACAGGGAGGGGAGGATGGTGGACTCCTTTATTTTCCCCACAGACTCTCCGATTTCCTTTGCGAATCAGCCCATGGATTCTGGGTTCCAGGTTGGCTCTGCTTGGCCAAGGACAGGGAGGTGCCACTGAACGCCTTCTTGTGACTTTCCTACCTGGGCTCTGGGACAGTTGTGTCCCACTGCTGTCCTGCCGCTGCTCTGCCTGTCTTATAAATGGGCTCCTGGAGGACAAGGAGCCATCACTGCTTCACCTCTGTTCCCCAAGCTCCTGGAGAACTCAGAGAAATTGCTGGTTCAATGTTTATTCACTGATGTATTCAGCAGTGGCCACTATGGAAAGTGCTTTTACTCATGACCATGGATTGAGCAGCAGGTAGCAAGGTCTGAGCTTTAGGAAGCCTTGGAAGAGAACTGATGGAGAGCCATTGGGCCACCTCTCTTGGATGAGAGGTGTCCATTGGGGACCACTGCAATGACCCAAGAAGAGGTGATTGAGACCTGGCATCCCGGTGCAGGTAGGAATGATGTAGGAAGATGCAGTGTTGAGATAGACGCTTTTGGACTCAGCATCTGATGTGGGTAACAGGGTTAGCAGTGGGTGGAGGACACAGCTACATGGTCCCTGGCAGCTGCACACAGACTAGGCGGTGAAGTGGCGTCCTTCTGCTGTTAAAGATATTGTGAAAAGTTATAGTGTTAGTTGCTCAGTTGTGTCCGACTATTCATGACCCCATGGACTGTAGCCCACCAGTCTCCCCTGTCCATGGAATTCTCCAGGCAAGAATACTAGAATGGGTTGCCATTCCCTTCTTCAGGGGATCTTCCTGACCCAGGGATTGAACCTGAGTCTCCCGCATTGCAGGCAGATTCTTTACCGTCTGAGCCACCAGGGACACTCTGGAGGTGTTGGGGTGTCACCATTGCCCTCCTCCTCCTAGCTCCATAATTCGCTGGACCTCTGGCCCCAAAGTGATGAGCCAGGAAACAACCACTAGTGGAAAAGCAATCTAGACCCTATATCCTAGAGCCACGGCTGCTCTGTAAGTTCCGTTAATCCCAGAAGGCTTTTAACAAAAAGTTTATCAGTCTTTTAATTGGCTGTTCTGTGATTTGAGGTTCAAGGTGACTTTGCAGACAGTGCCAGCCTTGTTCCCTTGCAAACTAGTACGGAAACTGCAAAGAGATACATGAAGATGGTGAGCTGATTAAATGATTGAAAAACTGGGAATAACCTAAAAGTATAATGGCAGGGATTAGTGAATTAATTGAATGATGTACATAAAAGTGAAAACATCGATGTGTGTTACTTACAGTACTGTTTAAAATATTTTTTCTTTATTTTTTTTGGCCACACCATGGAGAATCTTAGTTCTTCAACCAGGGATCACACTTGTGCCCATTGCAGTAGAAGGGCAGACTCTTAACCACTGGACCACCAGTGATGTCTCCTAAAATATTTTTTTTAAATAGGGGCAATATAGATACGTAACAATAGGGGATTCACTAAAACAAAACAAACCCCCAGATGTGTATGGTCCCATCCAGACAGTAGAAAATAATGAGGCACCAAGTTGACTCCCCATCCCACTAAACATGTTGGCGTGTGTATGTGTTGACATGAACGTCTGTTCATAATATACCGAATGAAATGAGCAAATTAGGAATTAGTACACACACCATGATCAAATTGTTTTCACTATAATTATTTCAATGTGAGTGAAAAGATCTAGAATAATCATCTCCAAATGTTTACTGGAGTTATTTCAATGGGATTATGAGCGATTCACCCCCTTTTGTGGGAGGTGGTCTGTGGTTTCTATTTTTTTCTACATAAATTATGTTTCATTTGTGTGTATAATAATTTAAAAAAACTTTTGGGGGATAACTGAAAATTAGCAGCCCTCTCAATGTTTACACAGTATGATCTAGTTATATTCTGCTCACCCTGCAATAAAATTAAAAAGTCTAGCAGCTGCCACAGCCAGAAAGACGTTCTGCCAGGATTCCTTCCCAGCCCTCTTCTCCCTTGTATTTCAGGAAAGTGTAGGGATTAAGGGTACAGGTGGAAGTGGGGTGAGGTCCAAGGATTTGGCCAGAAGGAGCCCAGAGGACATTTTCCCTCTTGGTATTTGATGGCCATGGAGAGGTAGAAGTTCTGGCTTGGGGGTGTGGACCTGGGACCCAGGTTCAAAGGCCTTTGTGGGTTCAGGAAGCAGAGAAAGATATTCAAGCTGGAGCTTGGGTAGAAGTAAGTAGGACTTGCCAGAAAAGTCAGGAAAGCTCCAGAATTGCTAGTAAAGAAGGCCCAAGAGAGAGGCAAAGGCACACCCTGCTAGAAGCTAATTGTGTCAAGCTAATTAAGTAATGTAACTGGGTACCTGTGTTTTGCGTTGCTCCCTTTACCATTTTAAACCTTGAGAGCACATGAATTCCCGTTGATTCCATAAGCGTGAGGATATAAGCTTGAGCACAAATGGATTGGGAATGGGCAGTGGCTTGGGGATTTGTGAAGTGTATCAGTTATCTATTGCTGGGTGGCAGACAATCCCATGACTTAGTGAATATATACAACAACACATTATTGTTTTTTGCAGTACTGAGGTTGCTGGATGGCTTTTGCCTGAGCTCACCCCTGTGGTTGGGTAGGCTGGCAGGCTGGTTGAGGGCTGGACTTGTCTTTCCTGTGATCCCATCATTCAAATTTAGGCCTGTCTAAGCTTCTTTGAAAATGAAAGTGTTAGCCACTCAGTTGTGTCCAACTCTTTGCAGCCCCAGGCTCCTCTGTCCATGGGATTCTCTAGGCAAGAATATTGGAGTGGGTTGCTATTTCCTTCTCCAGGGGATCTTCCTGACCCAGGGATTGAACTCTGGTCTCCTGCATTGCAGGTGGATTCTTTACTGTCTGAACCACCAGAGACATCCTTATGCAGTGGCTTAAGAGCCCAGAAAAGGCTAAAGTGAAGCTTCCAAGCCACTGAAAGCCCAGACCAGACCCAGCAGAGTGTTGCTTCTGCTTCACGGTGTTGCCCCAGCCATGTTATGAGGCCAGCCCAGGTTCAGGGGGAGGGAAAGCAGATGCTCCATCTTGATGGAGTCAACAGTGCAGGTAGAGGAAAGGGAGGGCTTGTTGATGATCATCTTTACAGACCATCCAGCGCAGAAAGCCTCCAAGATCGTGTCCATTGCTAAGAGATGACACCCCAGTTACAAGATGGCCCCCTAACAAGGCTGGGCTCATGGAGTTCTTTGGGGGCACTTTACTAGACCACTGGATATGCAGTAGTCCTGCATATCCAGGACTAGTCCCAACTAGTCCTCATGGGGACAAAAATGAAAAAAAAGAAAGGTGGTGGTGTTATAAAGGCTGGGGCCCCTGGAACACTGCTGGTCAGGGGGGCTGGTCCAGGTGTGGCTCTCAGCCAGGTGGGATGCTGCCCCCAGACTCCTCTGAAGTGTAGCCTGTGGATGAGACTTGGTGAATGGTGGCAGCCATCCTGCCCCACGTCCTGGAGGAGAGTGATGTTGGCTGGATTGCTGAGATGTGCTCAGATGCAGGTAACAGGGATGGGGAGGTCTTTCAGGGACCAAGGGCTGGTTTTGTCTCAGGGCCCATGACTGCAGAATTCTATGGTATTATCGCAACAACAAACAATAATGGTGATTGATGATGGTGGTGGTGGTGGTGGTGGCGGCTGCATATGTCTTGACTCTTGGAATCTTCAAAACAACCCTATAAAGAAGATACTCCTGTGAGGCCCATTTGACAAATGAGAAAACAGAGGCACAGAGAGGTTAAGTAACCTTAAAGTTAAAATGGTGCTGCACTTTTAACCCCAACTTCCTGGCTCCAGAGTCTGTGCCCCACTAATAGTCGAGGTCTTACTCTCCCCAGTTTTGTGGTCCTAGTGCCTTTGCCCATAGGATGCTCTTGGCAATCTCATTAACAACAGACCATCATGAGGAAGACTAGCGATGGAACTGTTGCTTGCATGGGTTTCTCCCAAAATGAATTCACTACATCCTCTGGGGGCGGTATTAATGAGTCTGGTGGCTCAGATGGTAAAGAATCTGCCTGCAATGCAGGAGACCTGGGTTCGATCCCTGGATTGGGAAGATCCCCTGGAGGAGGACATGGCTACCCAGTCCAGTATTCTTGCCTGGAGAATCCCCATGGACAGAGGAGACTGGCAGGCTACAGTTCATGGGGTCACAGAGAGTCAGACGCAACTGAGTGACTAAGCATAGAGCAGTCCCTACTGAGTCTAGAATAAAGGGAAATATATTTGAGGGCAGCAGGGTGCTGAGCCCCAAACTACGCATCAGGAAGTGAGAGCCTCGGGGCCTGGATGCAGGTTACCAAGGGTTCATGCCTGAGGACAAACCAATGGACTGTGTTCTATCAGCCTGGCTGGCCCTGAAGCTGTAGGGGTGGGTGAGGTGACTTCTATGGTTTCCCTGCCCACTCCCCCTCGCAGCCCACGTTCCACCAGTGTTTCTGGAGGACAGGCAGTAGGTACCACCCCGAGGGGTTCTGCCACCTCCCCCAGCTGCCTGGCCCTGCTGTAGAGAAAAGCTCTGGGAGTCCTGAGCCAGCCTGAGCCATAGGGGAAGGGTGGAGGCCGGGGACTCCTGCAACCCGCCAGCTCTGCCCTCTCCCATCGTGCTCAGAGCCTCCAAGAGGCTAGCGTGCATCACCAGACCGTCCTGTCTCTCTGGCTAATTGTCATCCAGCTTCTTGAATGAGCTCCCCACTGAAATCACTGCTGGAGTGGGGACACCCCTTCTGCTTTGTTCTTTCCTTGCCGACTCCAGACCCCCCCCCCAACCCCAGAAGTCCTGCAGCCACCCCAGGGCCCAGAGAGGCCGAGGTGTCTTCCGGAAAAGCTGGATCCACAGAGCTGCAGCCTTAAGCCATAAAATATTAAATCACTGAAGAGCCAAAATCCTCTGGGAGGGGCAGCCTGTGAGGGGAGGGCGAGCCATCCATCATGAGGATGCTGAGATCTGGGGGGAGAGAGTGGAAGAGGAAGGAAAGTGCCCAAGGCCTGGGCAGCTCTCAGCCCACCGAAGGGCCAGGCCTGGCTGGGGTGCTGGGGATTCAGGGAGGAAGGAGGACTCAGAGTCGATCGTCAGTGTCCAGAATGTGATCTCTGATGATGAAGGCAGAGGAGAGGGACGTTCCAAAGACACAGATGATATTTCAAAACCTCATTCCCTACCAGCAGAGGAGTAACATCTCTGTACTAGTGAGTACAGATTATGGGGTCGCCCCCCAAAAGAAACAACCAATTCCCCACCTCCTAGAGTCTAAGATGGACCTGGATTCTGATAGGAATTTTGTTAATTTTTTTTTGAAAGCCAAAGAATCCACAATGTTTTCCATTTCTTAAAATCATGTTCTGAATGACAGAGGGAAGAGCCCTAGAAGGCATTTAGGTGAGGTTCAGATTTGGGGGTGAATGCTCACGTGGTGACTGACAGCACAACGTCCTGGCAACAACACGGGGTTGGGCATTGGGAGGTCTGGTCCTGCCATCACTTGCTGTTCAGTCTTGGATCAGGGTGAACTGTACCCGGGACTCCCCTTGCCTATTTGCACAATGACTGGGTTCATACAGCACGAGTGATTTTTCACGTATCTTGTGTTGTTTTTTTGAGTCCCAATCCAGACAGGATTGCTTAGTAAGAGCCGGATAGTACCTGCTAATGTTGGAGGATCTCCCGTGGAGGCGTGGGTTGGCAGCAGCTCACCATGGGGATGGAGACCCCAGCAGCAGCAGTCCCAGAAAGAGCCCCCTGGTGTTAAGTCCTCCTGGAGGGCACCATTAACCCCACCATCCCCACCATAGAGCCCTGTTAATATTTTTTTTTTCTCATGGGAAGAGACACATTCCTGGCAGAAACATTTATAGAAGGGCTGTTCCATGCAGGAGTGGGCCACAGATCTGGGCTGTGAATGCCACAGGAAGGTCATGCTTCTGGAAAGTTCACCTTGCAGAGGAAGCCCCCCTCTGATGCTGGTTTTGAGGACACTCCTTGCCCCATTTCCAATGTAGTTTTCAAGCTCTGTGCCTTCCTCATCTCTCTGGAAACAGAACCAGGGGCAGCTGGGGCTGGGTGAGAACCTTGGGGCCTCCTGTCGAAGCTTCTCACTTAACAGACCCAGGAGAATGAAGTGCCCCCACCCACAGCTCTGAGCAGCAGAGGACAGAACACAGGAGCTGACTTTACAGCTGGTTACGAAAGCGTGCCTAGACTCATAGGGCTGGAACGCTCGACTCATTCAAATTCCTCTTTTCCCTCCTATAGCTTGCCTGTGAATTCTAGCTTGGAGCCAAATTAATAATTTATTTAGGATAGTAACTGAAAACCGTGCGTCATCCTGACGTAGCATCTGCAAGAGGGAGAGAGGAGCCCTCCCCTCCTTGTCTCAAGCCGGGCTCAGCCTCCAAATCAATTTCCTGGGTCCTCTTTAGAAGGCAGGGAACTGATACAATTGGTCCAAGTGCTGGGCATTTTTATCTGATGTTCAAGAGGCTCGGTGACTTAGCCTGGGTCCCTCCAGAAAGCAGAGTCTGAAACCAGGGTTTACGTGGGGTGGTTCATCTGGGGACATGATCCCAATCGGTAGAGGATTGAGAGAATAAACAAGGAAGACAAGAAAGCTAATCCAGTGGTTAATGAGCTGGTGATAACTGTGGATAATGGGAACTCAGTCCTGCTGAGAACATGGGAAAGGACCCTGAAATTGCCTGCCTGCGATGCCGAACCAAGGTGCATTTATCTCCCGAATCCCATATTCAGAGGTGGTTAAATCGCCTCACTCCAGATTTGCACATGGGCTGTAATGGCTGAGCAGGCTCCCACAACAGCTCAAAAAGCCCCAGGGAAGAAAGGAAGAGGTGCCAGGTGCAGCTGTAGTGAGAGGCTCTCCAGATACACCTGTGTGTGGCCAGCCAGCTGCCATCGTCACGACCAGAGCAGAAATGAAGGATGAGAAAAAGTGGTGTGGGGCATGAGAAATGGTTGATACATTCGCGCATAAAAGCGAAAGCATTGCTTTCATTTTCTTTGCCCTCCTGTAGCTGAAACCTGGCCAGGGTTTGTGAGATCCTGAGATCTGGGTCCCCTCAACTTGAGGCTAAAGCAGTGGTTCCCAGACTCGAGCCGTATCAGAATTCCCTGGAGGGCTTGTTAAACCCTGTATGACCTGGCTCCATACTAGAGTTTCTCATTCCTTAAGACTTGATGGACCTGAGAATTTACATGTCTACGAAGTTCCCCTGTGATGCTGGTGCTACTGCTCTGAGAACCACAGTGGAAGAATCACTGGGCTCAGTGGTTAGTCTCAGCCCTGCTTACTGGTGATTTAGTTGCTAAGTTGTGTCCGACTCTTGTGACCCCATGGAATGTAGCCTGCAAGGTTCCTCTGTCCACGGGATTCTCCAGGCAAGAATACTGGAGTGGGCTGCCATTTCCTTCTCCAGCCCTGCTTAGTAAAGACTTATAAGATGGGGTTTCTGGCGTGTGTGTGTGTGTGTGTGTGTGTGTGTGTGTGTGTGTGTGTGTGTGTGTGTGTTTGTATGCCCTCGGTTGTGTCCCACTCTTTGCAACCCCATGGACTATAGTCCTCTAGACTCGTCTGTCCATGGAATTTTCCAGGCAAGAGTACCAGAGTGGGTTGCCATTTCCTTCTCCAGGGGATCTTCCCGACCCAGGGATTGAACCCACATCTCTTTCGTCCCCTGCATTGGCAGGCGGATTCTTTACCACTAGTGCCACTTCTGGCATAAGCCCACTTAATAAAACAGTGCCTTTTCTCCATGTACCCATCTCGAACTCCACTCATATGGAATCGAAGGGTAGATGGAATGGGGCAGGATTTTAGCATTTCCGGACATAGTACCACCAATCAGCGTCCCAGACTTCAATTTTACACCCCCCCCTCCCGCCATAATATTAAAAACATCATCCTCTCAGCATCTTCTATCAAATCTTTTTGGCAACAGATGCTGGTTTTGACTCTGCAGATTTGATGTGATGGGTAAATAAGGTCTCCAGCATTTTTTAAAAACAGTTTTATCAAGATACAGTTTATATATCATACAGTTCTCTGATTGAAAGTGAATAATTCAGTGGTTAATATACTCAGAGTTGAGCTACTGTCACCACGGTCAACTTTAGAAAATTCCTTTACTCCCCAAAGAAACCCCGTCCCCATTAGCAATCTCTTTCTCCATTTCACTCAGCTTCCCCTCCTTCCAGTCCTAGGGTTTCTGTCTTTATATAGATTTGTCCATTCTGGACTTTCCTATGAATGGATTCAAGCAATACAAAGTCTTTTGTGAATGGCTTCTTTCCCTTCACATAATGTGTTCCGAGTTCATCCCAAGAATCTTCCATTGTATGAATACACTGCTCTTTATTGATTTGTCAGTTGAGGAACATTTGGGTTGTTTCAACTTTGGGGCTTGTATGAATAATGCTGTTATGGACATTTGTGAACAACTTTTTGTATGAACATGCTTTCAATTGGGCTTCCCAGGTGGCTCAGTGGTAAAGAATCTGCCTGCCAATGCAGGAGATGCAGGAGACACGGGTTCCATCCCAAGGTTGGGAAGATCCCCTGGAGGAGGAAATGGCAACCCACTCCAGTGTTCTTGCCTGGAGAATCTCATGGACAGAGGAGCCTGGCGGGCTACAGCCCATGGGGTCACCAAGAGACGAACAGAAGTATGAGCATGCATACAGCTTTCAATCCCCAAATGTAGGTAAATGAGATTGGAATTGCTGGGTCCTACAGAACTCTGTTGTTGACATTTTTAGGAACAGTTCAACTGCTATTCAAGGTGGCTGTATCCCCAGCAGTGAGTGAGATTTCTGATTTCTCCACATCTTCTTTAATATTTGCTGTTAATCTGTCTTTTTGATCATTGTGTCCTGGTGGGTAGTGTCTCATTTCAGCTTGTGACATCAAGCATCTCTTCATATGCTTATTAGCCATTTGTATATCTTATTTAGAAATAAATCTTTAAATCCTTTGTCCGTTTTTTAATTGGGCTATTTGTCATTTTATTTCTGAGTTGAAAGGGGTTTTATCAGATGTAGGATTTGCAATATTTTCTCCCATCCTGTGTGTTGCCTTTTCACTTTTCTGAGGCTATTTTTTGAAGTACAAAAGTTCCTAAACATGCTGAAATACATTTTATCTCTTTTTTCTTTTGTTGCTTGTGCTTTTGGTTTTGTATCTTAGAAGCCTTTGCCTACTGCAAGCTCATTAAGATTTACTCCTGTATTTTCTTCCAAGAGTTTTATAGCTGTAGCTTTTTTATTCAGGTTTCTGAGCCAACCTTATTCTTCTGAATGGAATGTGGATATCCAGAGGTATCAGCACCATTTATTATTGAAGAGTCTATTTTTCCCTTATATAATTTTCTTGACATCTTGTTGAAAATAAGTTGGCCATAAATGTAAAGATTTATTTCTGAACTCTTTCCTAGTATCACACTGTCTCATTTGCTGCTTTATAATATGTTTTGAAGCTGGGAAGTCTAAGTCCTTCAACTTTTTCTTTTTTAATTCATTCAGGATTAGGTTAGCTAATTCTGGCTTACTTGCATATTCACATGTATTTTAAAGAAAGGTTTTCATTTTTTAAAAATAAAAGTTAGTTGGAGTTTTGATAGGAGGTACATTGAAGCTGTAATCAATTTGGGAAATGTGGCCATTTTAACAATATTAAGTCTTCCAGTCCCTAAACTTAGGATGTCTCTCCACTTATCTAGGTGGTCTTTAATTTCTTTCTACAGTATTTGTAGTTTTCAGGGTAAACTTTGTATATTTCTTTGTTAAATTTATTATTTTTGATGTTATTATAAACTAAATTGATTTTTAAAATTTTATTTTCAGATTATTTGAGGAAACAGTGGCTCAAAAATGTTAAGCAACTTGCCCAAAGGTCAAAGTTGCTAGTGTATTGAAATGCAGTTGATTTTTGTATGTTGATCTTATATCCTGCATTTTTGCTGAATTCATTTAGTCTTTTTAGTGGATTCCTTTATACAAGATCATGTCATATGGAAATAGTTTAATTTCTTTATTTTCAATCTGGGTGCCTTTTATTTCTTTGCCTTGTCTAATTGTCATGGGTAGAATCTCCAGTACAATATATGTTATGAGTGTACATTATATCTTATTTCTGATCCTGGGGGCAAGCATTCAGTCTTTTATCCTTAAGTATAATGTTCCTGTGAGCTTTTAAAAAATGTTCTTTATCAGCTGAGCATGTTCCCTTTTATTCCTAGTTTGGGAAGTGTTTTTTATCTTGAAAGGGTGTTGGATATTGTCAAATGCTTTTTTCTGTATCTGTTAGATGATCGTGTGGGTTCTTGGTCTTTTTTCTTTAATATGATGTGGCGTATTACATTAATTGATTTTCAGATGTTACACAAACCTTGCATTTCTGGGGTAGATCCCACTTGGTCATTGTGTATATAATCCTCTTTATATGTTGCTGGATTTGGTTTGCTAGTTTTCTATGAAGGATTTTCTATATTCAGAAATATCTAAGAAGTTTTACCTTTCTGAAATCATTTTAAGATCCAAAGAACCATTTAAAATGAGCTCTCAGAGATTCAAAGCTAGATAATTGCTTGAAACATTAATTTTACTTTGAAAATATGAGTCTGTTTGAGAGTACTGGAAATTCCAGATTTGTAAACTGTTGATCCATCCTGAGATGGAATCATCTGAGGTAATCTCATAAATCAGTATTTCTGGAGATAGAGAAAACTGAAAATAATTTCCCCAATTAATACACCATTCTGTGCTTGTCTTTTGTAGTCTAGAATAATATTTTTGTTATGATGAAATAATTATCACTTATGCCCATAAGGGTTTATTACTTGACATAATGAGTAGAAATGTTTGGGACTTTCCAGGTGGTCCAGTGGTTAAGATTCTCAGCTTCCACTGCAGGGGGTGTGCAGGTTCCATCCTGGTCAAGGAACTAAGATCCCGCATGCTGCATGGTGCAGCCAAAAAATGTTTAAAAGAAGGGTAGAAATGTTTACTTGAGCCTCAGTGATCTACTCAATATACTGATGATGGCCTATTTATGAATACTCACATGACTTGTGTATATGTATATATGTATATATACAAAATTTTGTGTAACAAATTGATATACTCATTGGGATTCAATAATATACTCATCGTGCAGTCAATAAACTGATGATATTTTCATGAATACTTGGGTGATATAGATCAGTTGAGGTAATGAGTTATTCTCCGAGAAGAATGGAATCTTTCCATTTTATGGAGCTTATAGGCACCTGCGTTGCATGGTTGTAAAGGTGAAACTGCAACTTAAATCATATTATAACCATCAAGTTCATGTGTGTGAACACACTGAGTTTAAGATGGTGGTGATGTATCTTCCGTGTATAGATTGTCACAAGGAGAGTAGGAAAGTAGGAATTAACTGAGGATGGAGGTCAGGGCTGGAATGAAGAGTTGTGTGTCATCTTTTAGGGGGAAAACATGGAATACAAGCATAGGAGTGAGGACTGAGCCTGGAGGGATATCAATGTTGGCAAGAGGAAAGCAGAAAGAAATAGCATAGCTGATAAATTTAAAGCAAGAGCAGTCAGAAAGGGAGAAGAACCAGGATGGTTGAGAAAAGCCAGTATGGTCAGCAGAGAGACCGGACTTCCCTGGTGGGGAAGTAGAGTAGTTAAGACTTTACCTTCTGGTGCAGGGAATGTGAGTTGGAACCTTGGTTGAGGAGCTAAGATCCTATATGCCATGAGGCCAAAAAATCAAAACATAAAGCAGAAGCAATATTGTAACAAACTCAATAAAGATTTTAAAAATGGTCCACATGAAAAAATCTTTGTGGAAAAAAGAAAAAGTAAATGGCTGAAGATAGGCCTTCAGATTTCCAACCAGGCAGGTCACGTGGTAACTTTTGGGAAAGCGTGTGCAATGGTACCTCTGCTGGAGAGCCTAACAGGTGCCAGAACCTAGATGACATATGCCCCACACATTGTTATCATAATGCTCACAACTTTATAAACTAGATCTTATTATGTCCACTTCGTAGATGAGAAAACAGTAGCTCGGCAATCTTAAGTTAAACTGCCTTGAGGTCAAAAAGACAGTAAACTGTATCTAGAATTCAAACCCAATCAGATTCTAAAGGAGGAGCAAGTGGTAAAGGAAATCAAAGTGGTGTAGGTACCCAGAGGAGAGTTCCAGAACCCATCGGCAAAGATAGAAGGGGATTCAGAGAAGAGAGAGCTGTGCCCCAGGGGGAAGTGGACTCCTTTCCTTGAGAGCCCTATTGGGTAGCAGCAGAGGATGCTCAATGGTGCATCTAGCCTGGAGCTTGGGGGGCTTGGCCCCCATCACCACTTCCGCCCCTTTTTCATGAACTGACTTGACACAGAAGGAGAGATAGATGAAATTGTGTAAAACCAAAACTCAGAGCTAAGTTCTGAGAGTAAGCAAGATTGTTTTCAGACTAGCAGAGCTAATCAGTGATCCTTAACAGGATGTAAAATTCTATGTTGTTTGCAGAACAGAGTGATTCCGTAAACAGTGCTTTAGTATACAGTGCTTATAGTAGCACTGTAAGAAGTGTGTTCTAGCTGAATGAATCAGCCCCTCTTTCGTCCATGCATTGAGATGATGAAACTGCATTTAATTGGGCCCTGTTGCTTTGACATTTGTGAAGGTCTGGACAAGAGCTTGGCTGAAGCTTAGCTTTGCTCTATTCATGGGAATAAAAAAGAATTTGTTGAGTTATTTGTTTATATAAACAAGGAAAGGGATATTACAGCTCCTTAAGAGAACATACATGATTCTTAGGAACTTAGCAATAACCATGCACCATCAGGGATATGACATCTATAAATATTTTTTCTATTGTTAAAGCAGGTCTCCCAAAGGCAACTTCTTGACAATTCTTGGTTAGTTAATGACACTTATCACCCTCTGAGTTAAAAAAAAAGTAAACAATACAAACAGTTAATTAAATAAGTATGTAATTTCTTTTCACATATTCATTTTTTAAAAATGTATTTATTTATTTAGCTGCTCCAGGTCTTAGTTGCAGCACATGAGATCTTTTCTTTTTTTATCAGTTGTGGCATGCATTCTCTTGGTTGCAGCATATGGGATCCAGTTCCCTGACCAGGGATCAAACCCGGGCCACCTGCATTGGGAGCCTGGAGTCTTAACCACTGGGCTACCAGGAAAATCCCATCTTTTCGCATATTCTATGATCCCAGTGGGGGTCCCTCACTGTTGATCTGAAATGGTGAATGAAATTTTATTCCTTTTATTCTGTTGGTACTCAGCAACATCTGATCAAGCTTTCTTTTTTTTCTCATTTTAAAGAAATAGTTCCTTTGGGGCCTATATTTAGCAGTCTACCCAATCTGTATATGTTAACGCTCAAGATCCTAAGTAGTAAAATAGAATATATATTTCATGTTTGTATCAAGAGTGCTCATTTCCAAACCACATAATTATCTCATTCTTCACAGTGATGGAAAGAGTTGAGCAAACACAGAAATAAATAACAGAACTGAAATCGGGACACTTGGCCATCGTTTTCTGGCTCCTCCTACCCATCTGGCTTCCACTAGTAGGGGTGCCAGGGTTGAGGATTAGGTGCACCGATCGCATGGGGACTGAGATGTTAGGAAGAAAGGGGCTCTGTACCGTGCTCCCAGAGGAGCTGAAGGCCATGTGTGGCTTGGGAGCCTTTGGTTAAATTTTATGCCACTGAAAAAGCACACTGTCAGCCAGACACGTCTGTGTTGTTTATGCTTTGCAAAGATGTATAAAACCTTGGCTGGCCGTGATAATTCTGCCAGCAGTACCACCCCATAGGGCAGGAGGAGAAGGCGGCGGCAGGGGATGAGATGGATGGATGGCATCACCAACTCAATGGACTTGAGTTTGAGCAGGCTCGGGAGACAGTGCAGGACAGGGAAGCCTGGCTTGTTGCAGTCGATGGGGTCGCAAAGAGTTGGACACGACTGAGTGATTGAACCGCCACAGATCCTCCCTCACATCTCTCCATCATGGATCATCAACAGATCCAGGCCTAAGGGACTTCCCTGGTGATCCAGTGGATAGGAATCCACCTGCCAATGCAGGGAACACAGGGTTGATCCTCGGTCTGGGAAGATCCCACATGCTGTGGAGCAACTAAGCCTGTGGGCTGCAAATACTGAGGCCACGTCCCCTAGAGCCTGTGCTCCTGCAACAAGAGACCCCGTGGCAATGAGAAGCCCTCCTACCACAGCTAGATAGTAGCGCCCCACTTGCCGAAACTAGAGAAAAGCCCAAGTGCAGCAACAAAGACCAGCACAGCCAAAATAAATAAATAAACCAATTAATTTTTTTTTAAAGAACTGTCCCTAAGCTAATCATCTCTCTACATTATTTTGTTCAAGTTATCGGCTCAGAAGGACACTATTGATCAGCTTGTAGCATAGACCTATAGCCTTGCAGGTTAACACCTCTCAAATTCCTCGTTGTGGAGTAAATATACCAGTACAGAATTAGTTGGCATTGTTGTCTGTGCTTGGTTGGCACAGAGTCCTTGGAGTTGGGCTTTTGTCCCCCACATCCATGGTAACAATGCAAGCTATTTCTGGTGTGGATTTTATTGGGCAACACTTTGGAAGGAGACTATAAATGCCAGTGACTGGGCCTCCCTGGGCTGAGTCCCTAGTTAAGCATCCTGGGGGGATTTGCAGGTCTTTATGTAAAGGCAGCTTCTTTGTTTACAAAGATCCAGGGCTTTCCAAAGGTCTCAGCAGTGTTCTGACTGTTAGTCAGCTTCAATTGTCTGCTAGTCTGATGGGAAAGAAGTAATGGAATAAAGTAAAAAAAAAAAGTAGTGATTATTCAAATGAAAAATTTCAAATCAGTAGCTTTGAGGCAGGTGAAAAAGAAGCCTGTAGAATCACAGGAATTCCCGGGCAGTCCAGTGATTAGGACTCCATGCTCTCACTGTCGAGGGCCCAGGTTCAATCCCTGGTGGGGGAACTAAGATTCCTGCAAGCTGTATGGCATGGCTGGAAAAACACACACACACACACACACACACACACAGACACACACACACACACACACACACACACACACACACCCCAAAAGGAAGCATGTGGAAAGTCAATATAAACAAGCATGGAACTTGGATGAACTCAGGGTTAAAACTCCCTGCACTGGCCCTTCTCTTTTTCTCAGTCTCTCTCTTTTTAAAAAAATAATTCTTTTTTTAAAAACAATTTTATTTATTTATTTTTGACTGTGCTGGGTCTTTGTTACTGCATACAGGCTTTCTCTAGTTTAGGCGAGTGGGGGCTACTTGCTAGTTGTGGTGTGCGGGCTTTTCATTGCGGTGGCTTCTCTTGTTTCGGAGCACAGGTTCTAGGGGGAGTGGGCTTCGGGAGTGGCACACGGGCTTAGTTGCTCTGAGGCATGTGGGATCTTGCAGGACCAGGGATCAAACTCATGTCGTGTGCATTGGCAGGCAGATTCTTAACCATTGGACCACCAGGGAAGTCCTGGGCCTTCTCTTAAGAGATGTGAATGGAGCCCTGCAAGACTCAGAGGGGCCAAAAGTAGAGTTCAAATGTACTTTGCTCATCTAATGAATTTCTTTTACATTTTTTTTTTTAACATTTGCTTTGTTACCCAACATGATAACTAGTGACTTACTAAAACCTCATCCCCTTTTTTTCACAACTATTACTCATTGCCAGCTAAGCAGCTCTATGTGGCTCTGGTTACCACCAATCAAGAAGAAAGAACATGAAAATAATTGATGGAATGGAGATGGGGGATTGCCATGTGGAGACAAACACGTCCTTCCGTTTGGGAAAGACAAAGGTCAGGGCAGGACATGATCAGAATCTGAAAATCATGAGAGTGTGGATGCTGTGAGTGAAACTGTTCCAAACATCAGTATCTATCAAAAGAAGAAATATAACATCACCAAGATATGATAATAGACACATGGAATTTGCTCTCCACGAAAATGGTTGGTACTGACTGGGAGAAGGGAAACTTGATTAGAATTTCTCTTTAGAAAAAGACCATTCTGCTTGAGGCAGTGGAAACGACTACAGTACATGGTTAAGGAAAGATGAAAGGGCAGAAAAATTGTATCTGCTGAAAGGATTAGGGTAGGTTTCAAGGAGGAGGTGGTGCTCAAGTTGAAGCACAAAGGATGAGTAGAATTTTGCTGTGTAGGTGCTTTGGGAAGCAGATCTCCTAGGAAAAAGAAAAAACATGTATGTAGAGACACTCAAGATATTATCATTGTTTCCAGACCAGTACTCATGACATTAGCATATGGATATTCAAAGATAAGCAGGACAGGAGGTGAAGGCAGGCTAATATCTTACGTTATGCTAAGGAATTTGGCATTTATCCTTTTGTCAGTGAGAACCATTAATGGCCTTAAGGCATTTGGAGTAAGGGAGTGATATGACCAGATTTATATGCTAGAAAGATTTCTCTGGTCACTCTGTGATGATTAAATAAGGAGAGGGGTTAGACTAAAGACAGAAGAAACAGCAAGCACACTATTTTAATGATGCAGTGGCTCAGACAGTAAAGTGTCTGCCTACAATGCAGGAGACCCATGTTCAATCCCTGAGTCGGGAAGATCCTCTGGAGGAGGGCATGGCAACCCACTCCAGTATTCTTGCCTGGAGAATCCCATGGACAGAGGAGCCTAGTGGGCTACAGTCCACAGGAGTCTGCAAAGTGTCAGACACGACTGAAGCAACTGAACACACACGTACGCATGCAAGAGAGGCTTAGGGGAAGGGGGCATAGAGCTGAGATATAAGAAGGAAGAATCTATAAGATTGATGACCTATTAGATACCTGGTGAGGACCTTGGCTTGGTTCCTTGAGAATCTGACCTTGAAAAGGGTCCTCACCATCTGGAACAGAAAACTGGCTTCAGGGCTTAAGCCAGTGTTGGTGACCCCAACCAACAAGTAACGCATGTGCCTGGATAGAAGTGATACAGAAATTGAGTTCACACAGTTTGACCTCCAGCTCTAGCAAAAACCAAACCTTAGGTCTGCCCACAGCCACAGACAGGGACCCCCCCACACTGTCATGTGGGTACTCAGAGGGCACCGTGATAAACACAAGGAAAAGACAGATGCTTTGAGGAATGGAGGGAAGACAATTTATCTGCTCGTAATTTAGATTTTGATGTTGCTTTGAAATGGAAGACAGCCTTCTTGCCTTCTGGGACCAGATGCTGGAAAGAGACATCTGGTTATCGAGTTGTCTTGGGCACGTTGGATAAATTCATGTTTAAGTAACGATTTCAGGTGAAGTGCAAGAAACACAGAGAAAGAGAACAGATCCCAGTGTATTTTTCCCTTTCCTAAGAAAACTCTTGAACCCAGGGATTTCTCAACCTCAGGACTTAGACATGTTGGACTGGATACTTCTTCGTTGTTGAGGGTCTGGTCTTGTATATTGCCAGATATTTGTCAATATCTCTGGCCTCTACCGGGGGCACCCCCACCCCCATTGTGATGAGCAGGAATGTCTCCAGACATTGACAAGTGTCTCCAGACATTGACAAGTGTCTCCAGAAATTGACAAATGTCACCTGGAGGGGCAGAATCACTCCAGTATAGAACCACTGCTCTACATTTCAGTGTTTCTCAAATTTCAAGGTGCCTAAGGATCACCCGGGGACCTCGTTCAAATTCTGGGGACTCCTTGGCAGTTCAGTGGTTAAGATTTCGCCTTCCAATGCAGGGGTGTAGGTTCGATCCCTGGTTGGGGAACTAAGATCCCACATGCCCAGGGCCACAAAACCAGAACATAAAACAACACAAAACAGTATATTATAACAAATTCAATAAAGACTTTTAAAAATAGTTCAAAAATGGCCTCAAAAAAGGTTTTTTTTTAATAATACAGGTTCTGACTCAGTAGTTCTGGAGCGGAGACTCTGTATTTTCAAGAAACTCCCAGGTGATGACCATGCTGGTGCTCTAAGGACCTCACCTTGGGCAGCAAGGTCTTCCCTCTGCCTAGCTTTTCTCCAACAAATCCTCCCACTGCACAGTGTGGAGACTGAGGGGCAGCGGGGATCCTCCCAGGACCCCTCCTTCTCCTCTCAGCAAGGACCTTCACCATGCAGGGGGCCCCCTACTCCTTGTCCTGTCCTCCACAATCTCGGTTGGAGAGGCATGGAGGAAATTAACGAGGCACAACCCAGCTCTATTGTCATGCCTCCAGTGTCCCCCCGGAAGCCTTGGAGAGGCCCAGAGCTGCTCACATACCAGCCAAGGCAGCTGCGAGTCAGTCCGTGGGGTGCAGGTCGGAGGGCACGGCAGCTAATGGGACCAGATGGTCTTGCCTTGTTTGTAGGCACGTGCGTTCCCCACCCTCACACAGCCATTTCCACATTTGTCCCTTCCCTCCGGAAACAGAATGGCCATTTTTAAATGAAATAGCACTGAAGGCTCTCTTTCTTTCCAGTCCACGCGCCATTGAGCCTTCCGATGTGAATACGTTTAATCACAGAAATTTCTTTAAAAGTCCGAGCAGCTGGCTTTATTAGGAAACCAAGGAGGGTCGTGATTTGGAGCAAAATGAAAAGATACCTACTCCCCACTTTTGGGCTTCTCCGATTGCTCGGCGGGTAAAGAATCCACCTGCCAATGCAGGAGACACAACAGACTCCAGTTTGATCCTGGGTTGGGAAGATCCCCTGGAGGAGGGCATGGCAACCTATTCCAGTATTCTTGCCTGGAGAATCCCATGGACAGAGGAGCCTGGTGAGCTGCAGTCCATGAGTTGCCAAGAGTCAGACACGACTAAGCAACTAAGCATGCATTTCATCCACCCTGGAGAAATGGATTCCTAGCCGAGGCATTATTTCCCATTAAATGAAAATAATTACAGGGAGTGTCATGTATCAAGCACTTAACTATTAACACATTAGGGTTAAAACACAGAAAGGCTGGTTGAGAGCCTGTATTCCAGGCCTCTGCACCCAGAGCTTAGGGAGAATCAGAGCCGAGCGCCCTTTGCAGGCCCATCTGTCCTTAAGCCCCGAAGGCCTGAGATGGGCTTGTTTGTTATCCTGAGACGTCCTTCCACCAAATTGAGGCCCTCCCCAACTGGAAACCCAGGTGTGGGCTTCTCTTTGCTGGTCTTCTCTATTTTTATTCCAAGATAGACTTTTTTTTTTTTTAAACTTTGAAAATGAGGCTGGGACTTCCCTGATGGTCCAGTGATTGAGAATCTACTTGCCAAAATAGGGGACACGGGTTCCATCCCTGGGTCGGGAAGATCCCCTGGAGAAGGAAATGGCAACCCACTCCAGTATTCTTGCCTGGGAAATTGCACGGACAGAGAAGCCTGGCGGGCTACAGTCCATGGGCTCGCAAGAGTCCGACACAACGGAGCAACCAAAACAACAACAACTCTGCCCTTGGGGCTCTCAGAGGCTTCGGGCACCAGTCTGCATTATCCACATCACATGAGTTAGAAGGGATGCCCTAAGCCCTGCTCCGTCAGCCGGGGTGATGGCAGCTGCCTCCAGCCCAGCTCCCCCAGACTCCCCTCCTCTGTCTGTCTCACTTGCGTGAAGCCGGCTCCCAGAGCTGCCGTTGAGCAGATGCAAACATCCAACACAATTATTCTCTCCCCAGTCACAGCAGAGCTGCTTCCTCTCCCCACTTCAGCTGGAACATCTTATTTAAAGTTCACACTCAAGGAGACAAGGGGGTTGATGGCTAAGTGCCCCTAGATGAGCAGAAAATCAAGCGGCCTCTTCCCCTTGGCTGACAGCTGTGGGGTCTGTGTCCATCTGTCCGGCCCCCACTGGTCCTGAAGCAGCCCGTGGGTGGAGGACCACCGCAGGTGAGCCACTGACTCACAGCATCCCCTCTTCACTCAAGGAGAGCGGCACACCAGCTGCTGCTTCAGTACCCAAGCCCCCGTGGTACCCCCTTAAAGTTGCAGAGATGTCATCCCTACCGGGTGAGGGTGAGGCTTGTGTCAATCTTCTTCTGTTCCTTTAAATGTCACTCCAGGAAAGCCAACTTCGTGGAAAGAGAAGAAGTTTTAGGGATGTGAAGGCTGGGTTTTCCAGGGTTAGGAGTGTGAAGGCTGCAGAGACCTGGCTGGAGTAGAGTTGTTGCTCTCCCTCTCTGCTGGTGTGAGAGAAGGGAAGAGAACAAGAAGCAGAGATGCTGCACAGATTTGGAGGCCCAAGGTGGCTAGATGATGCTGTGGGCGACCCCATCTTGCATTGCGACTTTTTTTGCTCCATTTCATAGTAAGCCCCTCCCATCGAAATGCACTCTTTTTCTAATATAGAGTATTTTGGATTATAAAAGGAATACCTGTCCACAAAAGAAAGTTTGAAAAACATGGAAGTGTTAATCACTCAGTCATGTCCGACTCTTTGTGACCCAGTGGGCTGTAGCCTGCCAGGCTCCTCTGTCCACGGGATTCTCCAGGCAAAAATACTGGAGCCGGTTGCCATTTCCTCCTCCAAGGGGTCTTCCCGACCCAGGGATCAAACCCTCGTCTCTTACATCTACCTGCACGGGCAGGCGGGTTCTTTTACCACTAGCACCACCTGAGAAGCCCCCACTGGGGTGTGTAGCCATTTCCTTCTCCAGAGGAACCTTACCAACCCGAGGATTGAACCCGGGTCTCCCACACTGCAGACAGATTCTTTACCAGCCACCTGGGAACACAGAAGAGTATAGGAAATGACTCATAATCCCAGTAAACCTTTTGAGAGCAACCCCGTGCAGATCTCCCACCCCACTTTTTTTTCTTACAAACGTGTTATAATGTTACTTCATGAGAATTTTCTGAAGAATGAAAGTACTTTTCAAAAGATCACACTGAATGACTCCATGGCATCCAGCCTTGGGAAGTGACATGATTTATGTAGCCCCCCCTCCCCCCATTAATCACATTGAGCTTGATTCTCATTTGATACTATTATAAATAATACTGTGATGATAATCATTATACATAAATCTCTGCTGTGTCTGTAATTATTTCCTTTAGATAGATTGCCATGAGTGGAATAACTAAGTGGAAAGAGGTACATGTTTTAAATATCTTATCATGTCTTATGTCAATTACATCACTAATTGCCCTAAAGAGATTGTTGTTTTAGTAAGTAGCTAAGTCATGTCAAACTCTTTTTCAACCTCATGGATACCTCTCTTCTGAATTGCCTGTTCATGTTCACAGCCTGTTTTTTTTTTTTTGCCTCCTCCTAAGAAAGTTCATCTCTTCTTTATTCGCAGGACATTTTTTATGTACACTGAAACTGTTGTTTTTTAATTGTTAATTATGGGCAGATACACAACATAAAAGTTATGATCTTAACCATTCTTATGTGTACAGTTCAGAAATGTTAAGTATACTCACATTCTGGTGCAAATTGCTACCATCCATCTCTAGAACTTATTCATTTTGGAAAATGAAAACTCTGTCCCCATGAAACAGTTCCCCATTCCCACACCTCCAGTGCCTGGCACTCATCACCCGACTTTGTGTCTGTGAATTTCACTGCTCTCGTCACCTCCTGCACGTGAAATCATGCACTGTTTGTCTTTTAGTGACTGGCTTGTCTCACTCAGCATAATGTCCTCTCTATTCATTCCTTGATCGTTACGTACGTTGCTTCCACCTCTTGGCCATTTTGAACAATGCTGCTCTGAACATAGATGTACACTGATGGTGCTTTTTGACATATGCGATTCTAAACAGTTTTTTTTTTTAATTTATTTATTTGGCTGTGTCGGGTCTTACTTGTGGCACACGGACTTAGTTGCTCCACAGTAAGTGGGATCTTATCCCTGACCAGGAATCGAAACCACATCCCCTGCATTGCAAGGCAGATTTTCCACCTCTAAACATCTTCATAAAATCTGATCCATCCATCTTTCCTTTCCTTGGGCTTCCTCTTTGCCGTCCTGTCTTGCTCAACCAAGGTGGAGAAAATCTTCACAAACAGTTTCTTCGACTTCTTTTACTAACTCATCTTTCCCTATTAAATTCTAGACTCTTAACTGAAACGTGTTTTGATGAATGGCGTATGTTCTGCTCAGAATATTTTTGTTTGCAAGAAGCACCAACCCACTCAGAATACCTCGAATGAAAGGAAGCTTATTCAACAGCACAGGGGTGTCTTGAGGCTGCAGAAAACTCCTGGGCCTCGTGGGAGCGGAGCCGAAAGCCCCTCTCTGGGGCCTTCCTCTCCCCAACGATGCTCCTCTTTCTGGGCCAGGTCTTTGTGCTCACACGTGGTTTGGGAGTGTGCACAGAACCTGAATGGGAGTGGCATCACCAACTCCAGGGACAGGAGTTTGAGCAGGCTCCAGGAGTTGGTGATGGACAGGGAAGCCTGGTGTGCTGCAGTCCATGGGGTCGCAAAGAGTCAAACATGACTGAGCAACTGAACAGACTGACAGAACCTTGGGGTGTCTTGACACCAGCAGTGACTCAGTGATTTGACATGTCCAAATACCCTGACTGGGAGTGCTGCCGAGTCTTACTTTATATTCTTGAGAGCAAGAAATTGACTAGCTTAACACAGTTCCTGGGTTGGTTTCCCTGTGTCTGTTTTTTCATTTCTGGTTCAGTGAGCTCTGGCTAGGAAAGGGGAGAAGGTCATGTGATACAAAATACCCCAAACAAACAAAAGCAAGGCTTCCAGGTCCACCCTCTTTATCAGGAAGTTAGTGTGGGTCTTACGAAGGGATGCATGGCTGGGCCGATCACCTCAGTAAGTCTGTAGGAAGACACTATAGATGTCACTCTGGTTTTTCCCATCTTTTTTTCCTTTTTTTTATTGGACTATAATTGTCCCACAGTGTTGTATGAGTTTCTGCTGTACAGCATTTTGGAACAGCCATATGTATACATATATTCTCCTCCCTGTAGAACCTCCTTCCCACAGCCAATACCTTTTTTCTTCCCCTTTTTTTTCCTCCACTGATTTGGAAGCTGACTTTATCATAGACTCATTTGTTAATTTTACTAGATCTCTCTTCTGGGTTTTCATTTGCTTCCACTTATCTACTCTTGTATTTATACCATACTTTTTTTTAATATACTTATTTATTTGGCTGTGCTGTGCCCCAGTTGCAGCAAGTGGGATCTTTAGTTGTGGCCTGTGGGATCTAGTTCCCTGACCAGGGATTGAACTCAGGCCCCTTGCTTTGGGATCGTGGAGTCTTAGCCACTGGACCACCAGGGAAGTCCCAGTACCATACTATTTAGTAATGTTATAATACAGAATATCTGCTTTATTCTGTTATAATACAGAATATCCTCTTTCAGTACATCCTTTTCCAAAACATCTTGGCTCTTCTGTTGCAATACTGTTTCCCAGATAGATGTTAGACTCAACTTGTCAGCTTTTTGGTTCATGTATGTGTGGTTCTCATGAGAATTATTTTTAAACTATGTTTTATGTCACCTGCAGGATGACCAAAGAATTGCTCAGGCCCAGGATATTGGACACGATATTCTTTTTTTTCCAATTATGAAAGTATGATAACACATTTACAGGAGACTTGGATTCCGCTATATATTACAATTATTTTTGAAGTAGATAAATTAAGATTTTAAGAGGGGTTTCAATATCAAACTCTCAAAAATTAATAGAATGAATATACAGAGAATTAGAAGGAGAGAGTAGACCTGAAGAGCACTATGAATCAATTCAACATAATTAAGATGTATACAGTTTTCACACAACAGTCAGATACAAATTCTATTCAAGTTCCCGTAGACTATAAACTGGGACACCCTGGAACATATCCAGGGACATAAAACAAGGTGCAAAAATTTCATGATTGACACAATATTCTTTTTCACTTCTCACCATTGAGCTGAAATCTTGATCCCATATTCCTGGGCCCAGTTCTTTTGAACACAATCTCCACTGACCTCCTTTCTGATGTTTTTCACGAATTTCCCTTTCTTACAGTTTAATATGTCTTTATTTCTCACGGCAGCCTGAGGCTGCTGAAAGGCCACAGGCCTGGGATAAAACAACGTTTTGCTCAAATCTTTCCTATTTACATGACGAGCTGTTTGGGACAGATCATTTAAAGCGAGGAAGATTTTATTCTATTTACATGCCATACAGAGGTAGTGAATGTGGGGTTGTTTCAAGGATTCCATTAAATGAGATTTTATCTAAAGCGAATAGTCAAGTGTCACCTTAGACGTGGCGACCCTTTTATTAACAGTCAGCCTTCTCTTATCACTCAGTTGTGTCTGACTCTTTTGTGACCCCATGGACTATAGCCTGCCAGGCTCCTCTGTCCATGAAATTTCCTTCTCCTAAACCTAGAGACTTATCCAGTTCTTTGGGGTTTTGCCTGACTTCACCTCTCGGTGAAAATCATTCTTTTTACTTAAATCGCTACTTTAGTAGGAGTTCTGGGCTCAAACGCCTTGTCAGCTGTTGCACTGAGTTTATTAGTGGAATCAGTGTCTTCGGGCCAGCTGCTAAGATGAATACTCCCTGCTTCCCAGCATGTTCACTGCTACTTTGGAATCCGTCTCCCTTGTGGCTCGGCCGGCATCAGCCAGATCAGATGCTACAGCTTTATTAGAGGTAGAGCTTAAGCCTTGGCTCCAAAGCCTGTTCACTCCACAGTCTTCACCCTGAATCCCATCTCATCCCTTCTTCCTTGCCGGCTCCAGGATGCATTCTTTTTCTTTGAAAGGAGCCTGCTGGGCTGTTCATTATCCTGGGGCCGACGCTCCTAGAGTTACTTTCTCAATTTCAGTGAATGGTCTTGCTTGCAGGAGAATGGCAGAGGCCATTTTTCTGAGCAGTGCTGTGTAGAGAAGAAAATTAACTAGACTTGGAGGCAGGCCACCTTAGACTCAGATGAGAGGTGGTGGTGGCTTTGACTAGGAAGTAGTAGGAGAGATGCAGAGCAGTTGGGTGGGTATCAGATGCATTTTGCAGGTGGTCCTCAGAGGGCTCAATGATGATGGGAAGAGGAAATAAAGAGAGGAATCAGGGCTCTAGGCCTGGGTAAGTGTGGTGAGGAAGAGTAGGTAGAAACCATTCCGGGAGCTATAGAAGTCAAGGTTTCTTCTAATGGTTGTTATGGGTTGAATAGAGTCCTTCAAAAAGATCTGTTGAACGGTTTACAAGAGCCAGGACATGGAAGCAACTTAAATGTCCATCAACAGAGGAATGGATAAAGAAGATGTGATACATATAAACAATGGAATATTACTCAGCCATTAAAAAGAATAAAATCATGCCATTTGTAGCAACATGAATGGACCTAGAGAGTGTCATACTGAGTGAAGTAAGTCAGACAGAGGAGAAATATTGTATGACATCCCTTACATGTGGAATCTAAAAAGAAATGATACAAATGAACTTACTTATAAAACAGAAACAGACTCACAGACTTAGAGAACAAACTTATGATGGCCGGGGGCGGATGTGTGTGTGGAGGGGATAAGTTAGGGAGTTTGGGATAGTCATGTACACACTGCTATATTTTAAATGGGTAACCAAAAGGACCTGTGGTATAGCACATGGAACTCTGCTCAGTGTTATGTGGCAGCCTTAATGGAAGGGGACTTCAGGGGAGAACGGATACATGTATTTATATTTGGCTGAGTCCCTTCACTGTTCACCTGAAATTATCACAACATTGTTAACTGGCTACACCCCAATACAAAATAAAAAGTTCAAAAAGATTTGCTAAAGCCTGAGTCCTTGTAAACGTGGCCTTATTTGGAAATAGGATTTTTGCAGACGTAATCAAGTGACAATGAGGTCACAGTGAAGGAAGGGCGAGGCTCTGTCCATTACAACAATGGCTGATGCTATAGGGAATAGCCGAGTAGAGATGGAAATATAAGCTGGACAGAAAGGAGCTGAAAACAGAGCATGAGGGGAAGAAAGTGACTCTCAGCAGCTCTTAACGAATTATCTTTTGTAGGGCAGCAGAGAAGCGGGGCAGTGACTGGGCTGGGAGGGCCGGGGTCAAGGAGAGCATTGAGTTTACAGCTGTGAGTGTCCAGAGGAGTTAAAGTGTGTCTGAGCCTGTTGAGGGAGGCAGCCTGATGACTGGGAAGGAGTGGGGTGCTTTGAGGAACTAAGTCCTTGAGAAGGTGAGAGGGGATGGGTATTAACAAGGATGTTTCACCCACTTTAGTAGGAGGAGGAGACAGAGGGAAAGGGTGGATGTCCATTTCCTGTGGATGAGAGATTCCTTTCTTACTGCTCCAATCTCTTCATGGAGTAGGGAGCCAGGTCATCAGATGAAGGCAATGGAGAACAGGAAGTGTTGGAGGTTCCAGGAATGAGGAGAAACCAGAAAAGACATTGGAAAGTGAAAGAATGAACATTCTATGGGATGGAAGCAGAATCACAGAGGAACCAATGCAGCCTGGGGGGAGACAGAGTGGCTTCCTTTTGATGTGACGTAGTTTCCTCTGGCTAGGTCTTCACAAGTCTGTCTTTTCCAAAGCACATGCTCAGTCACTCAGTCTGACTCTTTGTGACCCCACAGACTGTAGCCCACCTGGCTCTCCTCTGTCCATGGAATTTCCCAGGCAAGAATACTGGTTTGTATTATCATTTCCTTCTCCTGGGGATCTTCCCAAGCCAAGGATCGAACCCTCAACTCTTGCATCTCCTGCATTAGCAGGTGGCTTCTTTACCACCGAGCCACCTGGGAAGCCCCATTTTCCAACACATGGGTAACAATTGCAGAGAGTATCCTAAACTGCCAAGGGATGACAATATTACCAGCATGAACCTTGAAATTCTCCCCAAATAGTGGGGAGCAGAAAGACCTTTCTGGAGCTTTGGATAATTGTGAACCCAAGACTGTTTCTTTTCTCTCTGCCTGGAGTATTTTGAAATATTCAGTATACCAGAGAAGGTTTGCCCCTCTAGTAATAATTATAATTATAGTAATGACTTACTGAAGAAGTGTAAAATGCTCTGTGCTTTATATGTGTTCGTGCATTTAACTTCAAATTCCTAACATCCTTATGAGGCCAGCAGCATTCCCATTTTACGGATGAGGATATCTGAGGCTAATGGTTTGTCCAGAGCCACATGGCCTGTGTCAGAGCCAGGCTGATTTTTTGGAAGCCCGTGCTTTTACCACCTGTCTATTATTGAGACATGTCTGGGGTATGTGAATATCAATCTGTTCTCATCGATAACTTCTAGGATATACAAACTAGTTTTCACATTAAATTGCCTTCTCATTGGGAGATAGAGTTAGAAAAAAAAAAAGGTAGCCCCCCACCCTGCAATTCTTGCCTCTTCAGTTGCTCCTTTTGCTCTGTGTCTGTTGGATGGGTCTCTCTTGCGTGTTTCAGAAGAGGTGGAGTCCCTTGAGCAGAGGCAGGAAGCATGGCTTTCCTAGAAGCATGATTGAATGAATGGAAGGAACCCCAAGAATATTTAGGTTCTATCCTAAATCACTGGTGAGTCATGCTGGGACTTTGTATAATTATTGAACCTCTCTGAGACTGTTGATTCACCTGCAGAATGAAGATAATATTAATATGGTCTTTAAATATTTTCTCTAGATAATAAAAGGCATTCATTGCCAACGTCGCTATGGAAGGCCACCTGATAAAACTGTATAAGATGTTAGAGGTTTTCAGCATCCTTCCATTGACCCCCACTAATCTGGATGCACTCAGAAAGAAGCTCAGTGTTTTTGCTGAGAGAAGTCAAGAGTCAGAGTGGGATACAGACCCCATCACCCCATGGCTAAGCCACTGCCTAAAATTCTGCATTGTGATAACAAAAGAGACCCTGGTGGTCCAGTGGTTAGGACTTCCCCTTCCAATGTAGGGGGTGTGGGTTCCATCCCTGGTCAGGGAGCTAAGATCCCCATGTGCCTCATGGCCCCAAAACCTAAAAAAAAACATAAAATAGAAGCAGTGTTGTCACAAATTCAATAAAGACTTTAAAAATGGTTCACATCAAAAGAAATTTATTTTAAATATGAAGAGAGAGTCTGAGTGATTCACAGATTTCTCGGTTGACCCCTGTGTTTCTCCTAGTCTCCTAAAAGGTTTGGGACATCGTAGGAGTCTTCCCTGCTTACATCCTTTGCCCCTTCTCCCCAGGCCTGCTTCAGATCTCCTCTTGGCCAGGGTCCTGGCTCTCAATGAGACAGAACTGAAATGGTGTCATAGTCAGAGACGGGAAGTTTTGGTTAGATGCTGGGCATCTTTCCAAGGGGATTACAGCTAGCACATCTGAAGAAAAAATAAGTGGCACACTGGGGTCTCCTGAAATAGAAATCTAGGTACAGAGGAGGCCATGGGCTGCATGGGCATCGGGGAGAGCTCTGATCTGGGAATGTGCAGATTTTTTTCACAGCTGGCAATGACCTTGGACTGTTTGTTCTCCCTCCCGAGCCCGTTTCCTCGTCTGTAAATCTCGAGGCTAGAAGAAGTGACCTTGAGGTGACCTCCTCCTGGCAAATAATTAGGATGCACTAGAGTTATGGTTTTCAAACTTTTATTTTTGAGCCATGTGATGCTTTCTTTAAAAACAAAAAACAAAAACCCTAAAACATATATAATATACAAGAGAGTAACACACAAGAGAGCACAGCAAAGCCCACCTATTGCAGTGGATGAAGTTGACCTAGAGTTTGCCCTTGACAAATATAGAGACCTCTGCAGAGTTTATGGGGCTTCCTTGGTGGCTCAGACAGTATAGAATCTGCCTGCAATCCAGGAGACCTGGGTTTGACCCCTGGGTCAGGAAGAACCCATGGAGAAAGAAATGACTACCTGCTCCAGTAGTCTTGCCTGGAGAATCCCATGGGCAGGGGAGCCTGGTGGGTTACAGTCCATGGTAGTGCAAACAGTTGGACACGACTGAGCGACTAACACTTTCACTTCACACGGTGTATATATTGATGTTTTTGTTTGTTTGGTTTGGTTTCAAGCACAAAGTACCAGTTTTCTTAAATCCAAACCAGCAAAACTGATAATTCAAAGGACATTCATCTGAATGGAAACGGTTCTTTTATGAATGACTTTCTGTAAGATTTCTCTCTAATGCCGTGGTTGTTGTTATAGTTTAGTCGCTCAGTCGTGTCCGACTCTTTTGTGTCTCCATGGACTGTAGTCTGCCAGGCCCCTCTGTCCATGGGATTCTCCAGGCAAGAATACTGGAGTGGGTAGACATTTCCTTCTCCAGGGGATCTTCCCCACCCAGGGATTGAACTTGTGTCTCCTGCATTGGCAGGTGGATTTTTTCACCACTGAGCCACCTGGGAAGCCTAGTGTCATGGTTACCAACCTGTATTCTAGGTTCTGCCCCCACCCGCACCCTGCTTGCGGTTTTCTTTCTTCTGTATTTGATGAGATCCCTTGTTTTCCTAGGGCCCAGTGATAATAGGATGAAAAGCACCAAACCAAATGTCCAGGTCGGGGGTTCGTTTCCAAAGTTGTCCACCAGTGTGACCTTGACAATGCCTCTTTCCCCCTCTCTCTCTGGTTTTCATTTCTTCTTTTTTTCAACGAGAATATCGGGCAAGGTGGTTCCCATACTCTTCTGGCAACCTGGAATTGCTTTCTTCAGCCCTCGTAGCTGTGAACACCCGGCCTTCACCAGCTGGGCTGCACACCTGGCCCCCTCCCCAGGTCTCCGGGCTACAGAGTCAGCAGAGGGAAGACGCCAGAGGGGAAATCTTTGGGTTTGCCTGGAGTATTTACCAACAGCTCTGCTAACTGCACTGCACAGACTCTGGAGGAAACAGCCCCCATGAGCAAGCACTTGAATTGTCACATAAAACAAAGCATTTCCAGTAGCTGTTCTCCAGAGACTTTTAAACTAGTAAATAGTCACTCTCAGTGGGAGCTGCAATTAGACCTGGCCTGCCCCCAGTTTACACTGGTAGAGCGAGCTCAGAGTCACTTTATTCACTCAACCAAAGGTGACTGCGTGGAGGAATGCAGGCCTCGGGGCTCCCAGCCCCAGATCCCTTGTGGAGCCGTGGGTGTGGGCTCTTGGGAACTAGAAGAGCCCTAGGATTTCCTGGAGGAAGAGCTCTCGGGCCAAATAGTAAAGCTCAAGCTCTCTGCAGTCCTGCCCTTGACTCTCTCTGTCCTGAGGTCAGCTCCAGGCACATGCAGAACAAGAGGACCCCAGGGAGTTCCCTGCAGGGGATAAAGGAAAGACCATGGTCTCGACGTGAGTAGCAGCTCCCATATATTGAAGCTTATTGGCGCGGAGAATCAGACAAAACGATTGACACTCAGGATCTCGTTTAATCCTCACCACCCTCCTGCCAGGCGGGTATCAGTGTCTGTGTTGGATAAATGCCTTGTCATTTACACAAGGAGAAGTGGCCCCTCTCACTTCCTGGCCCCTATACTTCTTTTTATAAATGACATTTATTAGAGTTTTTTTTTTCATACGAGAAAGTACAAAGAGAAAAAGAATGCCCCATGATCCCACTCCCTAATCCCGGATAACCTCTGTCAATAGTACAAAAATAACACTTATACATGTTTAGGAAATTCAGACAGTAAAGGAAGTGATAAAGCTCAGAGGTAGGGACTTTCCTGGTGGTCCAGTGACTGAGACTTCGTCTTCCAATGCAGAAGGTACAGGTTCAATCCCTGGCCAGGGAGCTGAGATCCCATATGCCTCATGGCCAAAAAAACCAAAACATAAAACAGAAGCGATATTGTAATGAATTCAATAAAGCTGTTAAGAAACAGTCCATATTAAAAAAAAAAAAATCTTAAAAAAAACTCAAAAGTAAAGACATCCCTTTCTTCCAAACTCTCTCCCCAAAGGAAAGAAAGTTTTGGTATTTTGGCTTCGTGATTATTTGCAGGAAAAAAATTTTTAGTATAAAGCAGCCTACCTGTAATGGGTCTCTCTGCAGACTCTCTGTGTATAGTATTTTCATCTTTACTTTGTTGTGTTGTTGTCCTTTAGTCCCTAAGTCAGCTTTTGCGACCCCATGCACTAGAGCCCTCCAGGCTCCTCTGCCCATGGGATTCCTCAGGCAAGAATACTGGAGTGGGTAGCCATTTCCTTCACCAGGGGATCTTCCCAACCCAGGGATCAAACCCAGGTCTCCCGCATTGCAGGCAGATTCTTTACCAGCTGAGCCACCAGGGAAGCCCAGTTAATGATGAGTTAGGGTTAATCACATTTTTATATCTCCATTGACTTTTAAATTTTTTTCTTTTTGGGGGTAGGGTGATTTCCTATTCATATTCCTTGTTCATTTTCTCTAGTATATTTTTATTATTATCATTATTATTGGTGGTTATGATTATTGATGGGCCTCCCAGGTGGTGCCAGTGGGTAAAGAACCTGCCTGCCAGTGCAGGTAGATGTAAGAGACACAGGTTCGATCCTTGAGTTGGGAAGATCCCCTGGAGGAGGGCGTGGCGACTCACTCCAGTATTCTTGCCTGGAGAATCGCCATGGACAAAGGATACTGGTGGGCTACAGTGGTCCATAGGGTTGCAAAGAGTCAGACATGACTGAAGTGACTTAGCATGCACGCACACAGGATTAATGATACAATGGAGCTTTTCGTAAACAAAAGGAAACCGCTTTCTCACACATTAAACGCTAGGATATTACATGTGTTTTGATGTTGGTCTATGGCCTGTTTTCTGTGAAGAAGATCAGTGGAGTGGCTACAGAGCAGGGTCGCAGCCAGCACTGTCGAGCTTCCTTCCAACTTCTCAGAGACCAGCTCCCCCATCTGTTCTGAGCAAAGCAATCCTTTGCAAGCAGGCTCTAATGATGGAGCACTGTTCCCCCGATAAAAGAAGCTACTTTTGGTTTTATTTTATCACAGTAATGTATTTTATTGCTCCATTTGCATACCAGATCTTCCAGGACAACTCCAGTATTACTCAAATTTATTTCTGTCAATAAAGACAATTTGTTAAATGTTATGTATAATCTAATTCACCAGTCTTTTCTTAATGAATTTTTGGATTTGTGTACTGTATAGATTACAAATAAGCACATTCCTGATTTTAGAAATTCTATAGTTTTACTTCTTGCTTGACAGATTTCATCATCAGGCAGCTTTTTTTCTTCTCCTAATGAAGACTGGAGGATATTTTAGTCTCTGAGTTCTTAAAAACTGGAAATTCTTTGTTTGCTCTATTGTTGGAGAATAATTTGGCAGTGAATTAAATACTTGGGCAACAGTTCCATCTATGTATCTATCCATCGTCTATATAATCTCTGTATTCATCCATCATCCATCAATGGGTCTATCTATAGCTATCTTAGAAACAAAATAAAACAAGTATTTGAGTCAGATATGTCCCAGAAGTGTCTGGTTTCCTGATATCAGTATTTATCACATCCAAGAATTTCTTGGTACTTATATAACACTACATATGCATATATTTAAACAATGTAGTGATGTGTTATATGTTTTATTTTTTTAAATTTATTTTTAATTGAACAATAATTGCTTTACAATGTTGTATTGGTTTCTGGTGTACAACAGCGTGAATCAGCTGTAAGTATACATATATCCTCTCCCTCTCACACCTTCCTCCTACCTCCCCCATCCCATCCCGCTAGGTCATCACAGAGCACCAAACTGAGCCCCCTATATTATATAGCAGCTTTGCATCAACTATCTGTTTTACACATGGTAGTGTATTTATGTTGGGGTTTCCCAGGTGGCTCAGTAGTAAAGAATCCACCTGCCAATGCAGGAGACGCAGATTTGATCCCTGAGTCGGGAAGATCCCCTCCCAAAGGAAATGGTAACCCACTCCAGTATTCTTGCCTGGGAAATCCCATGGAGAGAGGAGCCTGGTGGGCCACAGTTCGTGGGGTTGCAAAGAGTCAGACACTACTGAGTGACTGAGCACACACAGTATATGTATGTTGATGCTATTCTCTCAGTTCATCCTGGGCAGGAATAGAGATGCAGACAAAGAGAACGGACTTGTGGATTCACAGGGGAAGGAGAGGGTGTTGCAGGTTTTAAAACTCTCTCTCTATGATGTCATCCTGTTTACCTTCAGCTGGTTGAGTGTGGTCCTTAACACTGCTACTAAGAATGCTCCATGTTGATACTTAGAGCTCTGGTTCATTTCAACTGTGCAGAGTTGAATAGGGTTACATTATATGAATATACCTTGATTTATCCCAAGAGTTCTTTCCCCAGTTTATCTTTATTAGAAACAATATTGCTCATGAACATCCTTGCATCTCCTTATGCGCACATTTGAGGATTTAGGCAGAGACCTGAAGACCTGAGATAGGCAGAGACCTGAAGGTGAAATTGCCGGTTCTGTGGTGCGTCTATCATCATCTTTATTAGCCATCACCAGGGTTCCTTCCAAAGCATTTGCACCAGTTTACACTCCCACCAGAAGTGTGCAAGAGTTCTTGTTTCTGCCTCTACATGCCCAGAGTCCCAGGAATTTTTATTTTTGCCAGTCTACTGGGTGCGAAATGTTACCTCATTATGGTTTTAATTTGAATTTCCCTGATTACTTTTGAAATGGAACACCACTTTATGAGTGTTGGACCTTCGGATTTTCTCTTCTGTGACTTACCTTTTCATCTCTTTGGCCTGTTTTTTTTTTTCCTACTGAGTTGTTTTACTTTCTTATTAATTTGAAGTTATTTGTGTATTCTGGATATTAATATAAACATACGTTTCTACCCATTGACTTATAGTTTCATGATTGCTTTTGAAGTATCATAGTTTAACTCTTTCTGGTTTATGAATGAGCACAGATTTTATTTTCATTACTGGTTAATACAGAAGTCTCAAATTGTTCAACAAAAAGTAGGTACTTTTGCTTTTAGAAGGTGATTTAACCAGAAACAGATATAGACAAAGAAACCAAACTCAACAAAACAAGAAAAAACACTTCTTGAATTTTTTTTATTAAGGTATAATTGATATACAAAATTATATTAGTATTTGACATTTGTATATAATACACTGCAAAATGATCATTATAGTAAGCCTAGTTACCATCTGTCACCATGCAAACATAATACAATATTATTGACTACATTCCCCAGGCTGAACTATATACCCCCATGATTTATTTATTTTATAACTAGAAGTTTGTGCTTCTCCATCTCCTTCATCCATTTTGTCTGTCCTCCATCCTCTCCTGTCTACTGAAATAATAGTCTCAAAAGTCTTTAAAAGGTTGCTTCACTTTCTGTGGGTTTAGTGTTTTATGAAGTTGGTTTGCATTTCCCCCTTTTTTTCTAAATGGCATTTCACTAGCGTATATATCTAGATATCGATCCTTCTAATATATGTCTGATATTTGACTAAAGATTAAAGTCTTCTATCTGCTCAAAAAAAGTCTATTAACTTTTAATTATTGCTTCTGAATTATCCCTTCTGTTCCTCTCCTGGGCATCTTATTTTAAATAGATAGTAACTTCTAGAGTTGTCCTTTTTTTTCTCATCTTTTCTCCTGTCTGTCTCGTCTCTCTGTCCTTCCCCACTGAGTATCTAGTGCGTCTCTCTCATTGGAACTGACTTCACCAATTTCTTCAGTTTCCATACTCTTGTCCGTATTTACAACTCAGGCAAACTGTCTAGGTCACTTTGTTTCACTCCCATAGCTGTGGGTGGAATTTAACCAATGCAAAATTCTCATAAATTTTATTGAAGTCATCATTCAGATGTTACCTCATTTTCCTCCTCCTATTTTTTATAGCACATCTCTTTTACAGAGAAATTTGTTTACTCAAAGCTGCTTTCTTTAAAAAAAAAAAAAAGAAAGAAAAAAAAAATATATATATATTTACTTTGGCTATGCTGAGTCTTTGTTGCTGCTTGTAGGCTTTCTCTCATTGTGGGGGCTCCTCTTGCCAAGCACAGGTTGGGGGGTGTGAGAGCTTCAGTAGTTGCGGTGCACGGGCTTAGCTGCCTGGAGGAAAGTGGCATCTTTCTGGACCAAGGATCCAATCTGTGTCCCCTGCCTTGGCAGGTGAATTCTCAACCACTGACCACCAGGGAAGCCCCACCTTTGTGGGACCTGACTGGGGGCTGTGTGTGTGTGGTGTTGACACGTGGGTGTGTATCCACACTACTTTGAGTGTGCTCACAGAGCGCCCCCTAGCCTCTGCTTGGAGCTCTGCTGGGTATAGGGCCATTTCTCTGGAACTGCAACTTGGGCAAAATTTGTGCTGCTGTGGCCTTCTACCTTGATATCCAGCAGGAGGGCATGGACTTGGGGTCAAGGTGGCAGAGAAGAGAAGCGATTCCCCTGGGTCCTGGCTCAAGTCTCAGAGAAGAGTCACATCTACACTTGTTCAGACTGAGGGGCGAGCTGGCTTGGGGAGGGCTACAGAAAGATTGTGGATGTAGAGATGGGTAGACCTGGCTGGGATCCACGGTCTACCACTGCCTAACTCCATGAACTTAGAAAATTGACCATTGTTACACAGGGCTCTTGTGAGGAGGAAATGAAGCCAGATGTGCAAGAGAGAACTGACAAGGGGTTTGGAGTCAGAAGACCAGGATGCTATGTGGAAAATCTAAAAAGAAATGATACAAATGAACTTATTTACAAAACAGACTCACAGACTTAGAGAATGAGTTTATGGTTGCCAGGGGGTAAGATTGGGGGGGAGAGATAATTAGGGAGTTTGAGATGATCATGTACACACTGGTATATTTTAAATGGATAACCAGTAAGGATCTACTCTATAGCACAGGGAACTCTGCTCAATATTATGTGAGCCTGAATGGGAGGGGAGTTTGGGGGAGAATGGATACATGCATATGTATGGCTGAATCCCTTTGCTGTTCACCTGAAACTATCACAACATTGTTAATTGGCTATAGTCCAATACAAAATAAAAAGTAAAAAAAAAAAAAGACCAGGATGCTAGTAATGGCTCAGTCATCTTCCAACTTCCCACCCTTGGCCTCAGTTTTTCGACCAATAAAATGGAAGAATAATATTTTAATAATAGAGAGCTTACAATGCAGTAATGATTAAAACTTGAAGAAAATTGCGTATGAATGATCTTTGTAAACTGCATAATGCTACAGAATGTTTGCTGTTGTGTCACACAGATGAAACCATGTTTTCAGAGGCTCTGTCCCTCTGTCTGGTCCACAGTAGGGATCGGATGATTGAGTTGGCTTTCATTCAAGCTCAGCCCCAAAGCAGTAAGCAGCATTTAGCCCTGAGGGACCTTGTTCCAGCTGACAGATAAGAATGATTTCAAGTAGCAAAGGTACTGTTTTATGTGCCATCTCTCTCAGTATTGATTTGTTTATCAAAAATCTTATTTATAAGGAGCACAAAAATAAACCAAACTCTGAAGGATGTATCAGAGGTTCTGAATTAATGAGGTCCAAATTTATGAGGGTTCGGAATTGCTACTTCCATTTCTTACTCTTCTGTTGTTGGGAGGGTCAGTGGGGGGAAGTAACTTGTTACAGGACAAGGGTCCCCCTCTCCTTCCGGCTTGTACTGTACCCCTCCACACTCCCTTGTCCTTCTCTCCTTCATCCCTCAATGAAGTTGCATTTTTCTGGGATGAGAGTTGAGTTTCTGGAGTCGTGACATGGCTTGGGATACGGGCAGAAGCCTCTTAGTTCAGCTCCAATAATTCTTTTCTATAAAATTCTGGGTTGTGACTACAGTCTTTTACAGCCAGAAAGTTCCTCGTGGAAAGCTGTGTGCCCCAAGGAAGGAGGTATTTATTCCAGAGTGGAGGACGTATGGGAGACAGTGGTAAAATTCTTTTATATTCCTGATACACTTGGATTATGGATCTCAGAGTTTGAACCTTGGACTCAGCAGCAGCAGTATCATCAGGGATAGAAATGCAAGCTCTTGAGGCCCATCCCAGACCAACTGACTCAGAAATTCTGGGGTGTGGCCTAGCAGGCTTTAACCTGCTCTCCTGTTTTTTCTGATGCACACTCAGGGTTGAGACCCTCTGATCTGGGAGAAGGAAGAAACTGGTCCAGCCAGACTCCACTCTTCAGAGGAAGGATGCTGGAGTCCAGGACCTTAATAGAGGGTGGGGCAAGGCACCCACGAGGACTCCAGCAAATGCTCATTGCTCCCACATGAGCAAACTGAACTTCGGTTGTTTATACGTTTACTCTAGGGCAGTGATTCTTCTTCCCTGTGTGAAAATGTTAGTCACTCAGCCATGTCCAACTCTTTGCAACCCCATGGACTATAGCCCTCCAGGCTCCTCTGTCCATGGGGATTCTCCAGGCAAGAATACTGGAGTGGGTTGCCATGCCCTCCCTCCAGGGGATCTTCCCAACCCAGGGATCAAACCCGGGCCTCCCACATTGCAGACAGATTCTTTACCCTGTGAGCCACCATGAGAACCACCTGGAGACCTCCTTAAAAACAAAACAAAACAAAACCTCCTGATCAATTGAATCAGAATCCCTGGAGCAGTGTTAGGACATCTGTATTCTTAAAAGCTTCTGGATGAATACAACATGCACCCATTTTTTGATATCTAATGCAGAGGATGCGTCACTAAGAAAAAAATGTGATTTAGGTTATCTACATTTATCATACAGTTTTCCATTAGAAATGTATCTCTCACCTATTTATATTATAAAAATGACATGCTCATTATAGGAAAAAACTTAGAAGGTACAGAAAAGCTGAAAGGAGAGAAGAAATAAAACTCATGTTCCAACTATCTGAAGGTGGTAGTCAGTATCAGTGTGTTTTCTTTCAATCATGTTTTTTTTGTTGTTGTTGTTTTAAACTACACTGGTTTGCATTTTTTACAGAATTGTGGTTATACTTACTATAGTATTTTCTTCCACTTTTTTACTTAACTTTACATCTTAGGTAGTCTTCTCAGTGTTTAATTGTTAAGTACAGTTTTTAACATGCTCTTGTGGCAACATGACATATATGTGGCTTTCTCCACTTTCACATGTACATACTTCAAGATGGCATTTAGAGAGGTCTGTCTTTCTTTATAATGCCTGTACTTCAGGGGTACTGTGAAATCCTACATCAAATGTCGGAAGCACAACAGTAACTATTTTTCTCTTTGCATGTCTTCTCCCAGGGTCTAAGACTTTTCTTCACCCCAACCCCACAGGTAGATGGAGAGAGGAGGCTGACGAGGGATAAAATCTTACTGCAGAAAGTTGAAAGAGAAAAAGCACATAAATATTTTCCCAGTGTTTCAGAGCCATCGCCCTACTTGTCAGCCTCGGTGATGTTGGATTTATCCTAAGCCACAAGGCTGTAGTTCATAGGATGAGGTATGATTCATAAACATACACACACATAGAGCATTTCGATCAGATCCACGTTTCTATGCTTCAGGAAGAAAGAAACCAAAGGAATAAGACAAGAAAAAGAAAGAAGGAAGCTGGGACAAAGCAAAGGATGGTAGGACAAGTTCAGTTCAGACTGAAGTCCTGATGTGCTCAGTCAGAAATGCCAAAGTTCAGCCCTTCCCCCACCTCTGCTTTCAACATAAGCTTCCCAGAACTTTCTTCTTTGTTGCAGTTATATGTGCGTGCGTGTGTGTGTGTGTGTGTGTGTGTGTGTGTGTGTGTGTGTGTGTATATATATATATACACAATATATATGTGTATATATTTAAAATTTCAATATATAGAGTATGTAATATATATATTATATATGGCATACTTCATATATGCTTTGTATATTTATAATATATATTATATATAAATTTATTAAAAAAATATATATATATATATATATCTTCCTTGATTGCTTCTATCTTCTGACTTAGCTGCTGATTTGAAATTAAGTTCACCGCCATTGTTGAGTGAACTGGAATGGCAGCATTTGTCTTCTTGTTGGTGTCATGGATGCGCCAGGTAATTCTGCCCCGTCTTCTTGCAGGACATTATGGGAAGGATGCTTACCGAAGTGGAGGACCTGATCTCCATAACTTCATCTCATCTGGATTTGTCACATTAGGAAGAGGACACACGAAGGGTACAGTGGAAACCATTTTTTACTAAAATACAGAGGTTGCCTAGGGAACCCCGATCTGAAAGGCGAAGATGGTGTGGAGGCCAGAGGCTGGTCCGGGACAGGATAAGTGGGGTGGTTCCATGGCTGCTTACCCTGATGACATGCGTGGCTTCACAGGTGTGACTTTAGAAGGCAATAATAGACTCCCAAGAGGCATGCGTCCTGCCCCGCCCATGGCGTGGAGCAGGACACAGATGCCTGTGGCTCCCCACGGGAGGGGACCACAGGCAGCATGGCGGGAAACACTGCTGACGGATGCAAAGTGTTCCTTCTCCTCTTGGCTATTATTCCTCTTCCGTTTGAAAGCCACATTTAATACATCGATGTCAATGTTCTGTCCTGGTGGGTGTTGAAGCCGGCATGCATGTCGAGAGTTTCAGCGTCCTAAGTGTGTCTATGTAAACTCTCCATGATGGGGACACGAAGGTGGAGGTTACACAGACCTTCCAGCTGCAAGCTGAACCCTAACCTGGCATTTCTGCTGAGCTGCTTTATGACCTAGCCGACAGCTTGCAGAGCATCTGTACAGGGGGTGTGGCATCCTCGATCCTGTCTTTTGTTTCAACAGAGTTCTACTAGTCTTGTGAGCATCCTGTCATACCAAGAGTAACTGGATCCCCAGCCCTTTGATTACCTTCCTAACACCTGTGTACTGTGATAGACAACTGTGAATTCTGTTGTAGGGATGGTGTATCCCTGTCTTCCTCTGAAATATGTGTTTGTTCCAAGTGTGAGTGAACAAGGAACTTTGCGATTTTTTTTTCTTACATTCCGTGCCCCCAGTTTTTAAATTCCCTATGTGATGTTTGTTCATCTTATAGAGAAAAAAAAAATCTGTATCTGTGTATGTATTTTCTGTTGTGTCTCTTTGTGTCTAAATAAAGTTTATTGAGGATTCAGGTGGCATTTGTGGCTACTGAGAGTTGCAGAATCAAATTGGGAACAGATGACTTGGGAAGGGGTTTTCTGGTAAAAGACACAATCCTAGACATCCTAGACACACTCACATCAACTCAAGGCTGGAATGAGCAACCTCCGTGTCATTGGCTTTGGGATAAATACCCATCACTCTGAAAGAAATTAGAAGGGAGCATTTTCAACCCGTAATAAACATTTCTTATCTCACATAGTTTCTGTGGGTCAGGAATTGGGGAGCAGCTCAGTTGGGTGCTTCTGGCTCAGGGTGTCTCGTGAGGTTACCTTCATACCTGCTTCCAAAGATGCTGCTCAAGCCCCACGCATCCTGCCTCGTGAGGATGGAGGGGCTGAGGTAGTGTGTGGGTGGTGGGTTGGTGAGACCCACATGTCGTGAGCACTTGGTGAGCAATGGCTCTTTCATAGAAGACACATGTTGCAATAGAGGAAGCCATAAAAAGAAGATGGGTCAGAAACTGACACCACACTGTAAGTCAATTTAAAATGGTAATATATATAAAGTATGTAATATGTATTTATGGCATACTTCATATATACTTTTAATTTTAAAAAAAGAAGACAAATCAGGAGTTGGAGCATTTACTCCAGATGAGTAGGGTCTATCCTTCCAGAGAGGAAGCCCAGCCTCATTAGATAATCTTTCAAAGTCTGTCTCAATGAACACACCTATGGAGACCTTCTGCTATTTGGGCAGTTTGGTTAAAGATCTCAAACAGGGTGGTTCTTTTTGAGTCTGCAGGAGAGAGCCTGAAGACTCTTTTCCAAAAGCCCCACATGACCATACTGTATTACTATGACCTTCTCCAGGGTAGCCCAGGCCACACCAGGCCTAGAGTCCTTCTGAGTGGCAGTGACAGCAGGTACACCTGTGCTGACCGGCACTGTCCTCAGTCCTTTCCACCCGTGTGTGTGTGTGTGTGTGTGTGTGTGTGTGTGTGTGTGTGTGTAAAAGAAAGACGGACAGATAGATTCTTTGCTGACAGATAGGAGCCTCAAAGTGAGTCCCCTTTGGAGGAGGCAGGCACTGCTGCCCAGGTCGGCATGTAAGCTGAGCACCTGCATGCCAGCCACTCCTCTAGGCGTGAGGATGCAGCCGATAGACTTACATGCCAGAGAGAGATAACAGACATAATGAGGCAGGGAATGCAGGAGGAGCTGCTGTTGTTGAAAGAACATCCAGATGCTCGAGAATAAAAGTGGCATTTGAGCAAAGACCAAAAGAGGTGAAAGGTCAAGTCCTCTGGAATTTGGGGGGAGGGTCTCCCAGGTGGAGGGAACAGCTGCCCACTGCCCCCACCCTACCAGCTGGCACAGGGACAGCTGTGAGGCTGGAGCAGATGGGGCGGGGCTGTGGGCAGGAGGGGGTGAGGTCAGAGCGGGGCTGGACCACCCAGGGCCTGGGGACCCCTTGGGAATCTGGTTGCCACTCCAGGTGGAATGAAAAACACAACACTTGTGACCTGAGGCATTAGGAAGACGATGTCAGTGCGAGGACTGGGGTCTTGGCAGAGGCTGGGGCTGATGTGAATTCAGTCTGGCTTCATATTAAGTTTTAAAGGCTTCTTAATCAACCATGTGGACAAGTTCAGGGGAGATGTTCTGGCTGAGGATGTAACTGGGAATTTCTGGTGCAGGAAGCCGGACGCTGGGTGACATGGGTTCCCCAGGGTGAGTGAGGCTTCCAAGGGGAGCAGAGGCTCCGGGAAAGAGATGAGGGTGGGGAGGTGAGGAAGGGCCTGCAGAGGAGACCAGTCAGGAGCAGGCAGCCGGGAAGCAAGAAAAGCAGGGCTGGGTGGCGTCTTGAAAATCAAGTGGGGGAAAAAAAATCCATGTTTCTGGGAGAGAGTCATCAGCTGTGATAAGGTGTGAGAGGTCAGAGGAGATGAAGCCTGAGAAGTGACCACAGTGTGACCCACAACGTGGAGGTCACTGTGAGCTTGGCAGGGACGATTTGGGGAAGCCCTTCCAACTGATGGATGCAAGAGAGAATGACTGATGCCTGCGTTGTGCTGCTACAGGATCTGAGCAGACTGAGTGATGAGAAGATGAGGGTTCATTACGCTCATCTCTCTATTCGGGGAGATGTTTGAAATGTTCCCTAATAAAAGTTAAAAAAGATTGTGAAAATAATCTTTTATTATTTAAAAAAGGGTGAAGAGGAAAAGGAGATTGCAGGTACAGACAGCCATCCAGAATTCTAAAGTGAAGGGGAGTGGAGAATGAGGGAGGAAGCTAGAAAGGAGTGTGATGTAAAGAGAGTTTTTTTTTTTTGATGTGGGAAATCACAGTATATGTGATATTCATATGCTGATAGGAATGGTCCAGTAACGAAGGGCAAATCGATTATGCTGGAGTGGGAGGGGTGTATTTCAAAATTGACATCTTCAATAGGCGAGAACAAGTGGCATCTGTCACCCGGCAGGAGAGGGGCTGGCCTTGTCTAGGAGCAAAATCCGCCCAGAGTCAGACTTCAAGTGGGGTATTCAGTCACAGATGCACGCAGGTGGGCATATGTGATCTCTGCTCAGTGATGCAGGAAGCAGGGTCATCCAGTGTATTAGGATGACCAGCCATCCCAGTTTGCCCAGGGCTGTTCCAGTTTTAGCTCAGAAAGGCCTGTGTCCTAAGAAACCCCTCCGTCCAGGGCGGATGAGGTCAGTTGGTCACCCTTCGTGAGGACGTGTGAGCAGGCACAGCCTGTCTGATTTCAGAGCATCTTCCACACCCATCTTTAGAGCTCAGAGAAGTGGGATGAGGATGCTACTGCCTGGCGCTGGTACCCACACAGCCTCAGAGGCCTTGGGATCCTCCTCAACAAGATGGAGACAAGGCCAGAGCCCTGTGGGGAGCATCCCAGACCCATGGAAAGACCCTGGATGGATTACTTCATTCCCTGGGACTAGGCTGGAGGTGGCCATTCCTGCCGCCCAGCACACTCTCCATGGGGTCTGAGGCAGAGAATAAGGTGGGGCTTGTAAATACTAAGAAAGGAGGGAGGAGGGTTGGAGCCAGTGCTGAGATCAAAGCTGGAGAAGTGACCAGCCTGATGCCAGTTTTGGGGGGCTCAGCAAGGAGGGCAGTGGCAGAGGTGGCACCCCAGCTGCTCAACCCCCAAATCCGAGGAGGAAGAGGAACAACAGTGGCCGGGGGCAAGGGGTTCTGGGGGAATTCTAGAGGCTGGGCCAGTGGTACCCACTCCCCAAGAAGAGAACAAGGCCAGAGATGGGCTCTAACACTCACAAAGCACAGGTGTCAGCCAGTAAGGAGTCTGGGTAAAAGGTCTACCAGGGCCAAAACATCAGGGCAGGGAAGCGAGGACCAGAGCCTTTTGATCAGCGTGATGGGTGGAGACAGGGCACAGGAGGTGTGAGCTTCTGGCGATGTCAAGGTCTGAGGGATAACAGTGGGAGTGGGTGACTGAATAAAGCGGTGGGTCACCTGCAAGAGCCCTGCTTCGGCTCTCTGGTTCCGGGTGGGCTTTGTGGTCTTCCACCCCCACCACTGTTCTGCTGGGTTGTCTGCCCCCAGCCCTGGTCTGAGCCCCGCTGCTGGCCTGCACCCCAGGCATTCATGGGCCCGTGCTCACCCCTCCCACCAGCCCATTTGAGTGCTGCCATGGTCGCCTGTAACACAAGGTCTGAAGTTAGATCTGCTCTTCTAGAAATGACAGAACAGGTGCATAGGCCTCTGCCCAACCAGAGACCACCACCCCTACACCAGGATCTGACCACCCTGTGGATTGTGGCAAGGAGATCCCTGTGCCATTTGGCTCCAGAAATCCAGCTTAGATATTTCCACACTCTGGGGAGCCAGGGGAGCAAGTGAGCTTGACTACACCAAGGTGTTTGAGGGCTGGACCCCAGCGCTCAGAAGGCGTCCGGTCACCATGGCAACAGTGAGCTGGGACCTATAGTGAGAGAGAGAGAGAATGAAGGTGGGCCCGGCTTGCCGGAGATCGGCCTCTGAGAAGCCAGCACCACCTGGGAGTGTTCTATCCTGTGCCTCTCCGTAGGCTGGGGGATCCAGGATGAGTGGGAGGAGGCCAGAGAACCTCTGGAATTCTGGGCTGAGGGCAACTAAGCTCTAAGCTGCCTACTGATGGTTCTGATCCACTCTCTCGGTTTCCTCTGCCTGCTGACTCCTGATTAACCACTGAACACTGAGAACCAGGCCTCAGTGTGCTCAGCTTTACTCAGCAATACTTTGCTCGCTTCAGGTCAGCACACACAGACCACCTCTAAGCCTCACACTCTGGGAAATAAATGCATAGCATCAGTGTTCTGCCATGTTTTGTTAGAATTGAGCCAACCTCGCCTGGTGGCTAATTGGTCAGAATTGATTGCATCAGAAGCAAGGATGGATCTGCATGAATGTTGAATTCGGCACTCACCCAGTGAATCCCTTTCTCAATGTAACTGCTGTTCAGACAGAAGAAAAGAAAATAAGACAATGCAAAACCCAGGGTGGTCCCTCTGAGAGCTGCTCTACGGACCACTTCCACTTGCAAACTTAGGCATTTTGCCCAAAGGTGGCTTTTCCACAGAACTGTCTTTTCCATGTTAGTCTTATTGATAGGCACACCCCTGAGTCTCCAGGAAGAAGTAATGGCTCTATGTCCCTCCTCAGTGTGGCCCAGGACTCCCTCTCCACTGAGACTAGTTTTAGCAGAAGTTAAAGCCTTGCAAGTCAATCTGAGAAGCACGGTGCCCTGGGCCCACTTCCTGAGCTGCCCACAAGTCCACCTCTGAGGTGGGACTGCCCAGTTTACCACTGAGAGACTCACTCAAGGCATCAAGATGTCAATCCGCAAGTTTTCAATCCTTTTCAGGGCAGCTCTGGGCTTCTCTGGTGGCTCAGATGGTAAAGAATCCGTCTGCAGTACAGGAGTTCTGGGTCCGATCTCTGGGTTGGGAAGATCCCCTGGAGAAGGTAATGGCAACCCACTCCAGTATTCTGGCCTGGAGAATCCCATGGACAGAGATAGCCTGGCGGGCTACATTCTGTGGGGTCGCAGAGGGTTGGACATGACTGAGCAACTAACACTTTCACTACTTTCACCAGAGCAGTTCTTAGGTTGAAAGTATCACCAATTCAAACTAACTTGGTAAATGGTGACACAGAGAAAAATTCCCATCCATCAGGCCATTGGTTGAGTCCTAGACCATACATGTCTGTGTTTAATGCTTGTTTGTGGGCACTACAGTTGGCCTACGTAGGATGCATGGCCAGTCCACTGGGACAGTCTGCTGGGCTGATGTAAGGAGAGGGGAGATGTTACAGAACCAAGGAGAAGGATGCACTGTAAATCTTGCCTTGGGAAGTTTCATCTCTTACCTGTAGGGTGTTCTTCTCCAGGGAGAAGTAACCCAGATATAGCTAGGTCTTAGTTTCCACCAGTGGGGCAAGAGAGAAGTCTCACTGGTACACTGGGTTTAAGGAAACATCCCTCACTCCTTGGCATCTGCCAGCCTGACTCTTTTTCTGCTCAAACAAGAGGAGGAGGAGGCATACAGGATGCCTTTAGCACCCTGACTCTCAATGGTCTCTTTCAACCTCATTAGAAGGTAGAAGGTCAAGGAGGCTTCTCCGGTTGGCTCAGACAGTAAAGAATCTGCCTATAATGCGGGAGACTCAAGTTCGATCCCTGACTCGGGAAGATCCCCTAGAGAAGGGAATAGCTACCTACTTCAGTATTCTTGCCTGGAGAATTCCATGGACAGAGGAGCTGGCAGGCTACAGTCCATGGGGTTGCAAAGAGTAGGACACGACTGAGTGACCTTGAGAGAGAGAGGAAAGATCAAGTTCTTTGTTCGCAGAGGCCAGCTGGCCCAGCCAGAGGTCTTGCAGCTCTGGGCTCTGTTCTTATTTTTCAGTCTCCTGCTGGTGCCAGATCCAAGGTTTCTGTTTCCGTGACCCATAGCTCAAGATGACCCCAGGCCAGTACAGTCTCTTCCTGGCACTGGTCTTGGCACTGACCGGTCATCCAAGTTAGGAATCTCCCCTTCCCAGGAGCCAGCCCTTGGCAGTGGCTTTCCTCCCTCTCTGCTGCTCACTGCCAAGAGTCTTAGGAACCCTGACAGCTAAGCTGTTGGGCCATCCAGTCCTGGAAAGGTGGTGGCAACACTATCTCTGCCAGCTGGAGTCTGTCACCAGGAGAGGATGCTTCTCAATCAACAGCTATCAGGACTTCATGGCAACTGTATATTCCTAAAACTTGAGGACTGCTAATTAGGGCTTTCCCAGGTGGCTCATTGGTAAAGAATCTGCCTGCAATGCAGGAGACTGGGATTCGATCCCTAGGTCAGGAAGATTCCCTGGAGGAGGAAATGGCAATCCACTCCACTATTCTTGCCTGGAGAATACCATGGACAGAGTAGCTTAGAGGGCTACAGTCCATGGGGTCGCAAAGAGTTGGATACCAATGAGCAACTGAGCACGCATGCACACACCTGAGCTTTGAGGGTGAGGCAAAGGGACCTCCTGATCCTGAGAAAAGCAGAGGGGGTTTAAAAGAGGTAACCATTGCCTCTGAATGAAGGAGTCCTAAAGGGCCACCTGTTGGAGACAGGAGTGGAGATGGTCCTTGCAGGGCCAGAAGAACGTGAGCCAAGACGGGCAGGGTGGACACTTTGGGGTGGGGGGGTGCCTCTGGAACAAAGGCATGGATGTAAAAATGCCAGTGTGATGGTGGGTGACGATGCCACAGAGGGGTTCAGGGGCCATAGCTCACCTCCATGGGAGTGCAGGAAAGTGATAGGGTCATAGCACACCTGTGAGGGCATGGCAGGAAAGGAAACCAGAAAGGTTAGGGAGGCAGAGTCCTGAGTCCTCCCAGGCACAGGATAGATACAGACTGAGTTCCAAATTCTAGTTGATGATCACTATCCATCCCCTTCCCCTCCTCCTTTCTCCTCTTCTGTCTTTAAGATTGGTGGATTTTTGCCAATATACAAGTGAGTGAATGAATGAATGGATTGAAACAGCACTAACCTGGGGGTGGGGAGCCCTGAGATGCTGTTGCAGGTGAATGTGATCTTGGGGAGAATCGCTGTGCTTCTCTGCGCCTGCCTCTGCCTCCCCGTAAACTTTTCCGCAAGATGCCCTTTATTTTCTTGAGATTTTTGGAAATGCTGTTCCAGGGCTGCCTTGCTCTGTATGGTATTTTTTTTTTTTTTGAGAAACCTGATTTTTTTTGAAGCCTGACAGTTTATTCTGATTTTGTAAGTTATCTTTTCTCTTGAAAGCCTTGATAATTTTTTATTTTTGAAGTCTGTAAGTTCTACAAGGACATCAGAGATGGTCATGCTGAGCACATTTTACAGGTACCCGTTGGACTGTCTTGACCGGTACCATCCAACCTTCTTTTAATTTAAAGAAAGTTTGGTTGAATTGTATTTTTGTATATTGGTTATCTTCCACGGTTTTGCTTTTCTCTTGAACGGGCTCTAAATATAGGGAGGCTGTTTTTTCTTTCCTGTCTTCCAGCACCGCCACGTTCTATGTGACTTGTTCTGCTTTCACTACTTCATTCTTATTCTCTTGTTTGCCTCTTGCCTTTTTCATCCATGCCTTTAATAAGTTTTGTTTTGGCTCTCTTATTTCCTAGGCATCTTGTACTTTAGTCTTCATTGTGTCTTTTTCTTTCACATCTTTCCTGTGTTCAGTGAATTCTCTCTAAATTTCTGTCTCCCTTTTGCCACTTGTTTTTAATGTTTTGAAGTTCTGTTTCAAGGTGTTTTTTTTTTAAAATAACCACAAATGTGTTTTTAAATCTAACTCAGTTCAGAGTGTCGTGTTCAGTTTCCTTTTGCTTCATGTTTATTTTTGTGCAGGATTGGAAGAAAATTGTTATTAGCAGGGGTGTTTGAAGTCTCATTTTATGTTTTTTAATGGTAGATTCCTATGTGTTTATTCCTATTCCTTCTATCTGTTTTATCTGTTTGGCTGCACTGGATCTTAGTTGCGGCATGCAGGCTCAACTGCTCCAAGGCATGTGGGATCTTAGTTCCCTGACCAGGGATAGAACCCGAGTCCTCTGCATTTCAAGGTGGATTCTTAACCATTGGCCCACCAGGGAAGTCTCTTATCTATTTTATGACTGGTGGAAGTGATCAGATTCCTATTTTAATGGTATCTTTTCTACTAGTATAGAAAATACAGTTCATCGAACAGATGTTATTATTGTTATTAGGAAGGAGATGAATGTCCTTAGACATTTTTGTTTTCTTTTGTCTTAAAGGGCCCCATTTCCCCTTGCTGTGGTTGTTCTTTTTATCAGTCAGCCTCCAAAGATTCTTCCTTAACTTTTACCTTCTTTTCACCCAGATGCAATATTTCAGAAGACTGTTGCTTTGAACTGCATGTTGTCAGTACTCTGACCTACCACGACATTTTTCCTGTGTTTGCATACCTAGGGTGAACTTTCTCATTTTGACAGGAGTTTTAGATCATTTCTAGGCTTGCTGATATCTCCTTCTCTGCTCTCTTTCGTATAGTGTATTTTATTTCCAGGCTGACCTTGTTCACCACAAGGTTTGTAGCGGGGACTAGAAGGATAATTTGCTGAGATTTGATACTTTTTCTTCTTTCGTTCAGTTCAGTCCCTCAGTTGTGTCCGACTCTTTGTAACCCCATGGACTGCAGCATGCCAGGCTTCCCTGTCCATCAGCAACTCCCAGAGCTTACTCAGACTCATGCCCATCAAGTCAGTGATGCCATCCAACCATCTCATCTTCTTCCGTTAAATGTGATTTAAATTCTGGGCAGGTTCTGGTTATGTTGAACACACAGCTAGAAATAACAGAGCTAGAATGAAGGCCGGGGCTCTCTGATTATGATGCTTTTGACTGTATTACTCAACAGAGAGATGGAGAGGGTTTGTGGAATATCTTGGCAAATGCATAGAGCTACACACGTGCAGCAAAGTCTTAGTTGATCAACCGTAGCACATGGCCTTATGTTGTATGTAATGCAACAGTTACTTTCTGCTTTTGCCACTGACTGTGGAAAACCTAGCTGGTGATCATGAGTTCTAACTGATATAGGACTAAATACTATGTCATTGACAATAGAATTCTGTCATCACCCTAGAGAGGCAGATGAGGAGGATGTGATGGAGGGGGTACTTGCTCATGCAGTGTTTGCTGTGGCTCCCTGGCTCCACCCTCCAGAAGTTTTCCCATTTCCCGTGATCTCTCTTGGCCATATCTGAAATAGGTGTGAAGGAATATGTCTTGAGAATGACCCAGGTTTCTCAGTCCACCATTTCCCAGAGAGAGTCAGAGGTCTCAAAGACTGTGTAAAGCAGAGGTCTCCAACCTCTGGGATCTAATGCCTGATGATCTGAGGTGGAGCTGATGTAATAATAATAGACATAAAGTGCATAATAAATGTAATGCACTTGAATCATCCCCAAACCATCCCTCCACCCCCTCTAGGTTCATGGAAAAATTGTCTTCCATGAAACCGGTCCCTGGTGCCAAAAAGGTTGGGAAAGGCTGGATTAAGTAGAGGATCCCTGTTCCTCTGGTAGTTTAGCTCTGTAAGCAGGAGATTTCTTACCTAACTGATTCCCATCAACTCCCAAGTGCTAGTAAATGTACATTGTTCTTGACTCACAGTCCTCAGAAGTGCTGTTCCCTTTGCCCCAGACTTCTTTCTCCCACTTAAGAGAGGTGTTCTGAGCCCACCAGATTCACTGTTGGGGGGAGACATACCCTTACTTTACTCTGAGTCACTTCTTTTTTAAATAATTTTTTAAAAGAGCTTTTATTTGTTTTGGGCTGCATCTCAAGGCATGCAGGATCTTATTTCCCTGACCAGGGATTGAACCCATGCCCCCTGCAGTGGAACCACGGAATCTTAACCACTGGATCACCAGGGAAGTCCCCGGAGTCACTGTATGCAGTTAAAATGCTGATCTCCTCCGCTAACATGGGAGGGGAATAGGAGCAGGAGAAACAGCACAGCAGCTTGTAAATACTCCCATTTCAATGTGATGCATGGGACCCCCACTCACATCATTGGCCAGAGTTAGCCATGGAGACATGCCAAACTTCCAGAGAGCAGAGAGATGTGTCCTTCCTGCACGGGGAGTGGCGATCAGATAGTGACTAGTCTGGGGTGTGTCACTGCTCAGTGGAAGCTGTAGGCTAGGCCGTTGAGACTGACTCCCTCCCATTAGGCAATGAGAAGGGGTGTCATTTGGAAGATGCAGGAAGGGGCAGGTCCTTCCGCTGGGTCAGGGTCAGACAGTATTGGTGGTTGCACTCGGTGGAGAGCACTGTGGTGCTCTGCCCGGATTGACTGCCTCACAGCCTCCTGTCTTTGGTCCTTGGTACCCAGAAGCATCTCCTTCGTGAAGAGGCAGGGTTGAGAGAGAACTCATCCCATGTGGCTTGGGATTGCTCAGTGGCTGCGAGAGACCATGCTTCTTGGCAGTTATGCTAATTCAGCTGAGGCTTCATAAAGCATTCTCACCGAAACCCACACTCCCCGGAATCACTCAGTTTGTTAGCCATCACTCCTAAGACTCACCTTTGACTGGAGAAAGTTCAAAAGCTATCAGGTCACAGGATGGAGTCCAAGCAAGTCTTTGCACCCCAGTCTCTTCCTGTGGATTCAGATGTGTCCTAGGAGCCACTATGATGCAGAAAGTTTGGACTAAGAATCTGATTGTTTTACTTTGCTTGCCACAGACAAGTTCAAGGGCCCATTCTGGAAGTTTTACTGGGGGAATACAACAAAGCTACTGGCCCCAAAATTGATGACTTGGATTCTTGGGAGAGTTGTCAAGGACCTAGTGCCCTCGCCTCAACACAACACAGGCTCTGGGAAAACCCAGGTGCAGGGGGGCTTGCCTGAGAGTCGAGGCTGCCATTTGGGCGGTTGGAGGCGTGAGTGGCTCAGACAGGTGCTGAGACTCAGCCAGCCTCTTCTTCGTTTTGATTAATTGGTTTCTCTTTTGTTTTATGGGACTTGACAGCACTGGTTGTGGCTTTTCGTGGTTGACTACCCCCGGAGTACCTAATTACAGAGGAGATTTTTTAAAGCAACAATGAACACATCTTCTAAATATGTTCTCAATCCGCTCCCCTCCCTGGGTGGACTGGAGGTAGAGGAAAAAGGAGGGCTGGAGGTATTCCCAGAGGCCTCTTGTCAGGTCCCACTGGGGCCACTCAGGGGCACCGGCCCTGGGAAATCTCGGGGTGGGGGTGGCAAGGGGGGGCCTTGCCGCCCCAAGGCCACACCCCAGGCTCAGGAAACCCTCACACCTCTTGTCTTATTCTTGCCGGTGAGGGCTGAGGCACCACTCAAGTCCTAGGTAGGAAATTATACGCTTCAGCCAAAGAAGCGAGGTGTTCTGTCACAAGGAAAAGAAAAATGTTAGAAGCTTCCAGGGAGATCAGTGAAAGCTCCTGGCACAGGTGATTCTGAGACGCTCTCCTTTGTTCTTCTGAATGAACAGACTAGTTGCAATAGGGATAACAGACTTTTATGCATTCATCTACTTAGCTAACCATTCATTCATCTATCCACCCATTCATTCATTCATGTGTTCATTCATTCATTCATCCACCCATTCATTCATTCACTGTATGCATTTGACCCAGTGCCAGGTACTGGAACATCTATTGGCAAGAATCTCACTGGGCAGGGCATGGTATCGGGGCCCTCAACTGCACTGAAGACCAGAATCAGGGTGGAGCAGAGTCCCAATACCCTGCTGGCCCAGACACTAAAGTGTTTCCTACTCCATCCCAACAGAGGAAGAGGAGAGAAAATGCCTGTGATTAAGTCACATTTTTATTTCTTTCTGTCTGGCCGGTCACCTGTTTGCCCTCTTCCCTTCTGACAGTGCAGGGGGGCACTCATAGGGACTCCTCAGTGGAGATACTTTCTTAAAAGAACTAAGGATGCCAAGGATGGGCACCAGGGAGGCACTGCACACACACGTGTAGACACGCACAGATAAACATAGCAGATGTAAGCTCTCTGTCCCTAGACTTTCCTTTCTGGAGAGTCACACTGACGTTGAATCGTTTAATAGCACAACAAGGATATAAACTTCTGGGCCTGTTTATTATCCCCATCTCTTCCTTCTGCAACTACAAGGGGCTGGACAGCATTCATACAGAATCCCTGAATTACGGGCTGCTTCTCCTCCCAAAGGGGGGCTCCCTTTATGTGAGAATGGGGAGCTTTCACCTCACCTGCTCCCCACTTTCTGCATAAGAGCAGTCTTCCCCAGATCCTTCTGTGTTGGACCCTTGTTCAACTCTCTCTGCAGAGTAGGGCAGCGGTTCTCATCTCCACTTGCTTGTCAGACTCACCAAAGCTTAAAAAAAGAGTTGCAGATGGAAGGCTGCATCCGAGTCCTCTTGACTCATCATTGTCAGAAGTGCAAATCTGTAACTCTGAGAAGCTTCCCGGGTGATTCTGATGCCCTGTTGTGGTCAGTACAACATAAACTCCCATGTGCATCTGATTCACCTGGAGATGTTGTTAAAATGCAGATTTTGACCCAGTAGGTCTGGGGCAGGGTTTGTAATAACAGCATTTCCAATAAGCCCCTGGTGTTGCTGCTGGTCTGGGAGCAAACTTTAGGTGATAAACGTAGAGAGTTAAGCTTCTCAACTTTGGGCACACTTTAGAATCCTCTGGGGATCCCAGGTGGCTCTAGTGGTAAAGAACCCGCCTGCTGATGCAGGAGACATAAGAGACACAGGTTCGATCCCTGGGTTGGGAAGATCTCCTGGAGGAGGGAGGGCATGGCAACCCACTCCAGTATTCTTGCCTGGGAAATCCCGTGGACAGAGGAACCTGGTGGGCTACAGTCCATTGGGTCGCAAAGAGTTGGACATGACTCAAGCAACTTAGCATGCACACCCATTGTCCAGGCTGAACCCCCGACCAACCCCCTGAGTCATAGAATCTGGAGCTGGGATGCAGACATGAGTCATGTCTACACCTTCCCAGGTTATAACTGCGTGACCCCAGCTGAGAAGGGCTGGTCTGGGAGCTGTTTCCTGCCAGAGTGGGTCTGTGATTCTGCTTCTTATTCCCCATCCCAGCCACTCTCCAGAATCCATTTCCCACCAGCTGGGCACTTCATTTTCTTTCCAGCCAGCTAGACAATGCATATTATCATCACAGAAGAGCTCGAGGAAACATATCTGTTTCTAAGATAACCAACAGCGATATTAGCAAAGCCGGTACGTTCAGAATATTCCCTGCGCACTGAAAATTAATTCCCAATTGTTGGTTAATGATTCCTTGGCTTCTCTCCTCCCAGAGCAATCTGTGTTGTACATTTATACAACCACAGAAGCACGTGGTACAGAGACCCACCACATGTATGTGTGCGTGCTCAGTTGTTTCAGTCATGTCCAACTCTCTGTGACTCCATGGACTGGAGCCCACTAGGCTTCTCTGTCCATGGGATTCTCCAGGCAAGAATACAGGAGTGAGTTGCCATGCCTTCCCTCCTCCAGGGAATCTTCCCAACCCAGGGATCGAACCCTCGTCTCTTATGTCTCCTGCATTGGCAGGCGGGTTCTTTACCACTAGCACCACTTGGGAAGCCCACATGCGTGTGATAAATCAATCACTGTCCCTTCATCTTTCACATCCTGTCTTTTTCCATCCTCTCCCCTCCATCCTTAAGAGGTGTAAAGAATTAGTGTCTTGCTATCTTCTCCAGTATTGTTGCCTGGAGAATCCCATGGACAGAGGAGCCTGGCAGGCTACAGTCTGCAAAGATTTGAATATGACTCAGTGACTGACACTTTCCCTACCTCTTCCACCTTCTTCAGTGTCATCTGTACCTCTGGGCTTTTGTACCCCTCATGGCTCAGAATGCCCTTCCCACCTTGCTGGCATGATGGGGACCCTCTTGGATTTCAGTTCACCCAGACCAGGATCAGTGCTGCAGTTCTAGGCAATTCCTCTGCACTCCTCCAGCAGGCCACGAGTGTCTATTATCAGCCTTAGTCTCTTGGCCATTACTTGATTTTCTAATCAGTTTCGCCCACTGGACAATGAGCTCCTTGAGAGTGGGGGTGGTTTGCCCACCTCTCAACCTACATCATCTTGCATGCGGCTCAGAACACAGCAGAAGCTCCAACCATTTTTATTGAAAGAATCAATGGTTTCTCTCCTATTTCTTTTTTTCTGGTTTCTCTATTGGATTGTATAAAATGTACAGAAATGGATCTGTTTCAGCAAGACTGGCATATTCGCTCAAACTGGTTCATACCCAACAAGAGTCTAATTGGACTGCCCAGTCCTTCCAAAACCCTGCCAATCATTCTTTTGTGTGAATAGGCACAGGTGATTGGTTCTAATCAAAGTCATTAGGGTGGCTCTGGAATGATCCTGCTGCCATATGTAGATAATTACGGCAGAATTCTAAATTTTGGGTGTTAGCCAATCTAAATGGCATTAGCATGAGGAATTAGCATAGAACAAAAGGAGAAGGATGGTTCGGTATTTGGACATAAATAATAACAGCTAGAGCTTATAGAGCATTTTCTATGTGCCTGGCACTCCTCTAAGTAGTTTACATGTATTAATTCATTTACTTAACATAACGGTGATGCGAGGAGAGAAGTAGTATTAGTGCCTCAGTTTTATAGGTGACACACAGACATTAGGAAACTTGGCCAAGATTATCTAGCTGGTGTTGGTAAGTGGAAGAGTCTCTACTGGGACCAGGTTGTCTAGTATCAGGCCTGTGTTATTCATGGGGATAGCAGATTTTTTTCTTTTATTTAGTTAAATATTTTTATTTATTTGCTGCGTGTGGGCTTTCTCTAGTCGCAGTGAGCACGGGCTACCCTGCGTTGCGGTGTTCTGGCTTCTCATTGTGGTGGCTTCTCTTGTTGTGGAGCACAAGCTTCAAGGTGCATGGGCTAAATAGTTGTGGCACATGGGCTTAGTTGCCCTGAGGCATGTGGGATCTTCTTGGACCAGAGACCAAACCCACATCCCCTGCTTTGGCAGGTGGACTCTTAACCACTGGACCACCAGGCAAGCCCTAACTTTTTCTAAGATACAGCTTGAATCAAATTTCTCAGTATGACTACTAACATTCCCACATCGTTCATATGTTAGTAAGATATCTCACTTGCCCCCTGAAAGCAGAACGGACCATCAGGGTCCTCCATCTTATTAGAGTGAGAGTGTTAGCTGCTCAGCTGTGTCTGACTCTTTGCAACCCCATGGATGGTAGCCCGCCAGGCTTCTCTGTTGATGGAATTCTTCAGGCAAGAATACTGGAATGGGTTGTCATTCCCTTCTCCAGGGGATCTTCCTGACCCAGGGATCAAACGCAGGTTTCCTGTATTGCAGACAGATTCTTTACCACTGAGCCACCTGGGAAACCCTAGTTATCAATCCTCAAGTTTTAGGAATATACAGTTTATTTTTTTCTCTCTCTCAAACACACACACACACACACACACACACACACACAAACACATACACACAACCATCTCTCTGGAAATAGAGACTTAGGAACCTTCTATGGACAACTTATCTATAAACTCAAATTTACTCAGAATGAGAACAGTGCTATTGCTCCTCTAGAATTTTATTTGTTTCTGGATGTAAGACTAGGGTGATAGGATCAGGAGTTTGACCGCTAGTTTCTGAGTCTGAATTTCTCCTATGAATGATACCATTCTTTGCCTTAGTAGACATACTGCCTCTTCCTACCTTGGAGGTCAGTGGGAGAAACGGGGAACTGATGTTTTTCCACCAGGTTCTCTACAGCAGACTCTTCTTCTGCTAAAGAAAAAATCCAGCAAGGTAAGAACATCACAATAGCATTGGTATTCTCAGTCCTCTTTTTGCCCCGTGGGACTTAATTTTTAAAAGTTAAAACAGCATCAATATCTCTAGAACAATGATTCTCAAAGTGTGGCCCCCATACCAGTAGCCTCAGCTTCACCTGGGAATTGGTTAGAAATGCAAGTCCTTGGGACTTCCTTGGGGGTCCAGTGGTTAAGACTTCACCTTTCCATGCAGGGGGTGAGAGTCCCTGGTCAGGGAGCTAAGATCCTATATGCCTCACGGCCCAAAAAACCAAAACATAAAACAGAAGTGATATTGTAACACATTCAATAAAGACTTTTAAAATGGTCCACATCACACACACAGACACAGGAACACAAATTCTTGGACTCTGTCCCACTGAATGGGAAACCCTGGGTGTGAGGATCAACAATGTATGTTCTAATAAGTGCTTGGGTAATTCCGATGCGTGTTCAAGTTGGAGAGCCACTGTCATAAAGAATTAAGATATATAATGTTAAGATATGCTTCTTAATCGATGACCTCACCCAAGTAGATGGATACAAAGAATCCGTCACTCAAGTATCAAGTCCTTAGAGCAGATCTCAGAGGGTGTTACCTAGAAATGGAGTTCTGTACCAGGCATGAAGCTTCCATCAAATTCTAAGGGGCTAGGCATTAACTGCTGGGAAATTGAAGCCATCCATTCATTACTAACCCCAGAAAAATACCTCCCCACTGTACAAACCATTATTTGCCCATTGATCAAGGCAGGTGGGATGTGGTTGGAGGATGATGATTAATTCAGATAGTTCTGACTTGGAAGAGCTCAGCTGTCTTCCTCGCTCACAGCTGCCTTATTGAAGCTGTGATATTAAAACGCTGAAAATTTCTGAAAGCTAATTTAACCAACTGACTTTAATCACCCAGGGTGACAGGACATGCTGAGAAACTGTAAAGACTCGGGCTTCAGTCAAATTCGAATGTTATTGCTTTTGACGGGGGCCATTGCAAGACTCTCAGAGCAAATGAAATGGGTACACTGCGATCTTTCAAATTAGTTACAAAGATCAAAACATAAAAAAGCGGGAGTGATTTTTTTTTTCTGAGCATAAAAATTCATCCTTTCAGAAATAATTAATTTGATAAAATTACTCATTAGACCCATGTATCATTGTGTCATTATAGCTGCAGTGTCTAAAATAACTTTTAGCTTTTCTTTTCGAGGAAGCCAGTACAGATTCTGAAAGTTATGTACCTAATTAGGTCAGGTACTAAGTAAGGCCTGGAGTGCTGCGATTCATGGGGTCGCAAGAGTTGGACACAACTGAGCGACTGAACTGAACTGAACTGAACTAAGTAACTTGCCTTTCCAATACAGTTCTATGGAGAATACTAGCTATAATTACCCTCTCTAAAAAAAGAAGGAAAGAAAGAAGAGAGAGGGGGAGGAAGAAAGAAAGAAAGGAAGGAAGAAAGAATTGAACATGGGTTCAAATGCAAGATTAGGATGGACATGTACACACTGCTATATTTAAAATGGATAACCAACAAGGACCTACTGTATAGCACAGGGAACTCTGCTCAGTGTTATGTGGCAGCCCAGATGGGAGGGGAGTTTAGGAGAGAATGCATACATGTATATCCATGTATAGCCAAAGGGCTGAATCTCTTTGGTGTCCACCTGAAACTGTCACAATATTGTTAATTGGCTATACTCCAATATAAAATGCTTTTTTAAAAGCAAGTGTTCCATCCATGTTGTACACATGAACTTTATAAACCAATACAATTTATTTTTACCTTAATAAACTTTAAAAAGATGAAATTGAAGGTCATCATACTCACGGGATCCATAGTTCCAGGTTCATGGGGCTATTGTCCAGTGCTGTCTTTGTAAGTAACTGACATGTCGTGTCTGTTTGATAAAGTTAGTAGTTTGGGGAATATCACCTCAACCATTGTGATAGTAGTTGTGTCTAACTCTTTGCAACCCATGGACTGTAGCCCACCAGGCTCTTCTGTCTGTGGGATTTCCTAAGCAAGAATACTGGAGTGAGTAGCCATTCCCTTCTCCAGGGGGTCAAACCCAGGTCTCCTGCATTGCAGGCAGACTCTTTAGTCTGAGCAAACAGGGAGGCCCCACATGGGTAACATCATAAAGAATCAGCGATTCAAGTCTCCCTCGGGGGACACAACCGCAGTTTACCTGGGTAGACTACTGGTGTGACCTAATATGTTGCTTCTGATACACAGAGATCGGGTCATTTTCCTTTCTCTGAGTTCAGAGGCACCGAAAACGAAATGTTTCTATATCACTGGAAGCAGAGTGGTAAAAATTTACAAGGCTTCCAGAATTATTTGCGTTGGTGGAGGAGCTCAGCTCTCCACCAACCCTCCCATTGGCAGCAGACACAAGCTGAGGGTTAAGACTGAGATGCCTTTCAGTCTCCCAGGAGTCTAAGAACCAGCCCTGATTCTTGGATCCCTCTTTAAATCAGCCTTGATGCTCTGAAGGTACAATCCATAGGGCCCAGCTCTAGCAAGGAAGAGTAACTCAGGTTGGCTCAAACCTCCTCTGTGCAGTGTTAATGTCCCCAGTCAACAACCTGCAGAAGAAGTTGGATGAGTTGATCCAATGCCCTGGAGCAGTATTAATCCTTGAACATCATGTTTTGCTAGCAGGTCCTTCACCTCTTTCTCCTTTTGTTCCCGTAACAGTTCTACAAAGTAGGTTTTACAACTTCCCTGGTGCTGATGCAGAAAAGGAAAGTTAAAGAGAATAAGTGCCTTTGCCCAATTTTGCCTGACTATTGCACTGCAGAGCTAGTATTTGAACTCAGAGTTAAGTTAGTAAGATCTAACTCTCCTTCTTCCCTGGTCCTTGTTATGAAAGTGGGTCACCCCAGTAAACTGCCCTCTGATAACCTGGCTGAGTGATAAGGTGGACGTTCAGCAGGCAGATGCTGACTTTGGCATCTTCCCTGGCCCATCCCTTGGGTCCAGGATGCCCCAGGCATCCTCTGTTCCACACTGATTGGCTCCAGGAATAGTTTAGGAGGGAGTAGTTGTCAGAGTGTGGTCTTTGGACCTACAGCATCCATACCACCTGCAAACAGCTTGCATTAATATGTATAACTGAATCACTTTGCTGTACACCTGAAACTAACACAGCATTCTTCATCAACTGTGCTCCAATATAAAGTAAAAAGTTACAATAAATAAATAAAAAATTTTAAAAAGCAAATTATCAGTCCAGGCCCCAGAGCTACTGAATCAGAGACTCTGGTGGTGATGCCCAACAGGCTGGGTTTTAACACCTCCTCCAGGTGGTTCTCCTGCTTCGAGCAAGGTCCGAGAACCATTGGTCTAATGTATCCCTTCGTACAGGCGAAAACAGAGGCTAAATTTGGTCTCCTTGGTCTCTCCTATTTGCTCCCTCACTAATTTTCTGTCTTTCGTGTATTTAAGAAATTTCTTAGATTGACTTTGAAACCCCTCTTATTGGTTTTTGTTTTGCCAAAATCACTTCGACATCTCCGTCTCTATTTCTTCTTTGCAAATAGGTTCATCTGTACCATTTTTCTAGGTTTCACATAGGTGCATTAATATATGCTATTTGTTTTTCTCTTCCTGACTTACCTCACCCTGTATGACAGGCTTTAGGTCCATCCACGTCTCTGTATAGCACCGGGAACTCTACTCTATGTTCTTTGGTGACCTAAATGGGAGGAAATACAAAAAAAGGGAGGGGATATGTGTATACGTATATATAGCTGATTCACTTTGCTGCACAGCAGAAAGTAATACACCATCATAAAGCAACTGTACTCCAGTGAAATTTTTTTAAAAAAATCACTTCTAATTCACTAAGGCTATCACACACCCCTCCCAGGCCCAACAGGGATAACCTCCCCATCCTGGGGAAAAGGGTCTCTTTCCCCACCTTGTCAGGATGACTTGGATTTTCTTATGGGTACCTGGAGATTTACTCACCACACACATGCACCCAGGATTCCAATGTGTGGGGTGTGTGTGTGTGTGTGTGTGTGTGTGTGTGTGTGCGCGCGCGCATAAGTGTGTCCTCAGTCATGTCCACTCTTTGCGAGTCTATGGACTGTAGCCCTCCAGGCTCCTCTGTCCATGGAATTCTCCAGACCAGAATACTGGAGTGGGTTGCCATGCCCTCCTCCAGGGGATCTTCCTGACCCAGGGATCAAACCCGCGACCCTTGTGTCTCCTGCATTGACAGACAGGTTCTTTACCACTGAGCCACCTGGGAAGCAGGATTCCAAAGTGTGTGTTCAAATGGTCCCCAGGCTTCCTGGGATACAGTGGCTCGAAAAAAAAACCAAAACAAACAAAGCAAGAACTCTGCCTCTCCCCTCTGTTTTATCTAACTCATGAGTGCCTAGCATTTTATAATTCCTTTTTGAAACGAGAATGTGATCTTCTTTTAGTTGCCTTTTCCCTCTAAGGGATACTTGGAGAAGGTAAGAAAAAGCTTGTCTCTGAATATGTGAGGCTGTTGCTTATTAACTGAAAGATGTAGTAGAAAAGATGAGTTTTGGAATCCATGAAACTGAGTTTAAACATCATTTCCACTTTACCAGCTTTGAAGCCTTGGGGAAAAAAATCAGTTAAAATCTCTGAATGTTCCTCTTTATTTTTAACATGGAGAAAATAATACCACATAGGGCTGTGTGAGAATTATAAAGTAGGAGAGTGAAGTGGTTGGCATGTCGTAGGTGTTAAATAAATAACAACGATGACTATTACCGTGGAGAATGAAATGGTTTTATTTCCTCAGGAGTAGAGGCAAGGAAGCCACCTGATAAATGTGATGTATGTTCCTTAAGGACCAAATTGGTTCCACGGTAAGGAATATACATGTGATTTCTATATTAAAACTCTATTAACATTAATATTCTGTATTAAAATTCTGTTTACTCTCTCCTACATGGTTTTGAATTTTTAATATACAGCATGATTTCGGAGGAAATTTAGACTTGAATAAACTCGCTTCATTGCTCTGTATTCCGGATGTTCCACCAGCCCCACCCTTGTATATTTTTTTCGTATTTATTTTTATTGAAATATAGCTGATTTACAATGTCATTAATTTCTGTAGTACAGCAAAGTGATTTGGTTTTGCTGATTTGGTTTGGATTTATTTCTTTATTTTTGTCTACAGCACAATTTTTTTTAATATATTTAAACTTTTTATTTTGTACTGGGGCATAGCAGATTAGGGCTTCCCTTGTGATTCAGACAATAAAGAATCTGCCTGCAATGCGGGAGACCGAAGTTTAGTCCCTGGTTTGGGAAGATCTCCTGGAGAAGGAAATGGCGATCCATTCCGGTATTCTTGCCTAAAGACTTCCATGGACAGAGAGCTTGGCGGGCTACAGTCCATGGGATCTCAAAGAGTCAGACACGACTGAGTGACTACACTACTCTAGCCGATTAACAAACAATGTAATAGTTTTAGGTGAACAGCAAAAGGACTCAGTCATACATATACATGTATCCATTCTCCCCCCAAACTCCCCTTTTTAAAAATATTCTTTTCCATCATGGTTTATCATAGGATTTTCTTAAACTGGAGGATTTCAAATGCTTTACAATGTTGTGTTAGTTTCTGCTGTACAACATGAATCAGCTATGTGTATATATAGATCACCTTCCTCTGGAGCGTCCTCACCCTTCACCCCCCAGGTATTTTATCTGTTCCCTTTACTCCTAGCTGTATTTCCCAGGAATAATCTGGAAAGAACTGGGAAGCACAACCATGCCGGGGGTGAAGGTAACAAGTAGGCAGATTATGGTTCAAGTGGATGTCGCTCTGTGACAATTAGAGGGGCCTGGATGCAGTGAGGAGCCTGCCAGAGATCTTGTGCAGGGAGTTTTGTGAAGAGACAGGACTTAGCTACCTGTCATATCTTTCCCAGCAATGAAAGCCTGGGGGCTATGCTACTCCACACTCCCAGGTCTGCAGAGAGGTACTAGGGCACTTTAAATGACTGAGTAGAAGAATGAATGAATGAATGCACGTGGTTTCTACAGCCCCAAGGTCACTCCCTCTTTCAGTATGCCATTCTACAACCTGTCATCACTGATCCCCCTAACTCCTGCCTGACTTTCAGTAACACTCCTGTTCAGCTGGAATTGTGTTAATCTGAAAAACTGAAAATTTGGCTTAAAGCAAGAGGAGTCTGTTGACCACACAAGCCAGGAAATTGGTTCTTTCCCTCATGGCTGCTCCAGGGCTGGAAAGTTTCAGCTGTCCCATTCCAAGGATAGAAAAGTGAAGACAGAGGAGAGGAGGACCACAAGAAACCTGCCTCCGTAGCACTTCTCTACTGCAGCTAAGAAGCCATGCCCACACTGGGCGTGGACAACAGCCATGTGTTAATATGTAACTGACATCCATGCAGGAGGCATTTTGGGGCAGCTCAACCAGATGGTTTGTTTGTTGGTGGGGCTTTCTCACGTGTCTGTGGTTGGTTGTGGTCAGTGGGGTGGATCAGCTTCTGTGGATGGGGCATCTACCCATGTGTCTGGCATCATCCTGCAGCCTCACCTGGGCTGGTTCTGGCCGCAGAAGAGATGTGTGTACGGGGCGGGCTGGAGAAAGGAGGCCGTTGTCTACCGCAGACTTGTTGGCCAAAGTGGAGCTGACCAAGTGAGGGTGTGGCTTTGCCTTCCTCCCTCCTCTCTTCTTCCTCCTCCTCCATCTTCTCTTTCTTTTTTGTAAGCTTTACCAGACCCTATAATAGAGACAGGCCAGGGAAAAGTCTGCACGGAAAGGGTATTGGGATAAATCACTTTGCAGCACCCACCCTATCATTTAACCCTCATCCTTGACTTTGCTAAAAAACTTCTTGGACCAGCATCCCCATTAGACTGTCAGAGACCTCAGCTCAATGCACTCCTATCAGCATATCCCTAGACACACTCATTTATACCCAAGCAGCCTTTGAAATGGCATTGGAGTCCCACTGCAGTGCTGGAGCAGGGTGAGTGATACAGAAAATATGCCTCTTTTCTTTCCCTGCCCCTCCCTGCCATTGAAATGCCAGTCATTTCAAACTCTTGCAAAGCAACAGAGCATGGAAGGGCTGCCCTTGCTCCCTGCTGGTTTATTAGCTCAGGAACACACACTCAGAGAAAGTATGAAGCAGACCTTCAAATACCCGCATATAGTAATAACGCTCCCTACAGATTCTTATTTGAAAGCCGAATGATTTTTAAGTGGCATGTAGGTAAATATCAGTCTGGATGCAGAAATGTGCTGGCTACATTGGTGTTCTAATAGCTATACATACCCCAAGGATAAAGAAGGTTATAAACCACAAAAGGGAAAAAAATAATGGATCAACTCATGTTCTCAAGTTCATGAAATAATAATGAACATTTATGGAGCACTTAGTACATACCTGGCAATATGCAAACCATGTTATACAATCTCATTTAACCCTTGAACCATTTAAGAAAGTAGGAAATAGCCCCATTTTACAGATGGTGAGACCGAGGCACAGAGAGTTTAGGTGTCTTCTCCAAGATCAGGGATTGGAGAATCAGGGTTCAAATTCACCTCCGTCTAACCTCAAGCCCTGGCTCCTGGCTGTTGGAACACTCTGCGTTCTGTTTATTTATCAGCCATGGAGCAAAAGTAATTATGAGTAAGCCTAGAAAATAATTTATGCTTTGTAGGTTTCAGTTGACAGTCTTGGCTGACTGAGAGCCAAAATGATTAAAACTCAAATGAACGTGCAGTTACTCATGGATTCTAATGCCCATTGTGTTGTTGAATGGAGTAGAATATATTAGGTCAGAGAATTGCTGATAGTTTTAAGAGGTGTAAGCAAGAGCTTTATTAATGAAGTTGTTCACTATCTTCGTTTATGTGCATTGAACTACACTTAACAGGCCTGGGCTTTATTGTGATTATTGTTTACTCTTTGATTTTTGTGCTGTAGGATTTTGGTATGATCCAAGAGATTAGTGTTTCCCAAACTGTGGTCCACAGAACATCAGCTCTGTTATATGTTTGTAAGGGTCCTATGAATAGATACATTTGTAAAATGTAGGACTCACTAACATTTAAAGTTTGTTTCCTTCAAGGTTTATTATAGGGGTTCTTTTGCACATTGTCATCTGCACATTGTGGGTTTCCAGGAGGGCAGTACAGTCCACTTTGTCGGTCTTACTGCATGATGAGAAATCCTGACTATTTAATTGCTAGTCAACCTGGCCTCACTGTGGATGAACAGAGTTCATAGTGTCAGCTCAACTGTCTAGATCGCCAGTTCCACTGGTGAATATCATATTTCATGTGTTTGGAGATTATTTGCTTCTCATCCTCCTAAAAATGATTTTCAGTTTTAGATTTTATTTTAAAATATTTATTGTTATTATTGATTTATTTATTGAGTTGGCTGCATTCAGTCTTAGTTGGGTCACATGGTTTTTAGTTCCCTGACCAGTGACTGAACCCAGACCCCTCTGCATTCGGAGTGCAGAGTTTCAGCCATGAACCACCAGGGAAGTCCCAAAGTGATTTTCATTTTCAGTGAATACTACTTTGCTTTTAAATATTTAGGACTCCTCATGTTTATTCATCTAAAGACAAGTAAAAATGGCATGTATGTGTTGACTTTTAAAACATCAAAGAAAATATTCATTATACTTGTGTTTATGTTTATTGATTGTGTACAAACATAAGACATACCTTCACTTGGGTATTATTTTGTATTTCTGGTGCTAAATTCAAGAAAGACCTAAGTAAACTGAATTGTGGGAGGAAACTAACATTTTTGAAAGTCACTTTCATGTCTGACTTAATCCTTTCAAAACCCTTTGAGGTTTTTTCAAATGCAAAACCTGCATCTCACACACATCAAACTATTTAACTTCACACAGCAAGCAAATCATTTAGGGTTTGAATCCAAACCTATGTGACTCCAAAACTTATATTCTATTTATTACAAAAAACAAACCAAAAAAGGATTTAAAATAAAACAATAGAAAAGCTACCATTTGAAAAGTGATCTGATTGGCAAACTAATAATAATAGTAATGGCAACAATTGCATTACATCCTAGTGACAGAATAGGCTAAAAGGGATTGTAATCACTTTTTGTTGTGGGCTTCCCTGGTAGCTCAGTTGGTAAAGAATCTGCCTGCAGTGCAGAAAAGCCTGGTTCGATTCCTGGGTGGGGAAGATCCCCTGGAAAAGGGAGAGGCTACCCACTCCAGTATTCTTAGTCTTCCCTGGTGGCTCAGTTGGCAAAGAATCCACCTGCAGTGTGAGGGACATGGGTTCGATCCCTGGGTTGGGAAGATCCCCTGGAGAAGGGAATGGCTACCCACTCCAGTATGCTGGCCTGGAGAATTCCAATGGACTGTATAGTCCATGGGGTTGCAAAGAGTCAGACATGGCTGAGCGACTTTCACTTTCACTTTCAAACCAAGAAAAGTGACTAAAAAACCAATCTATAAATTAGAGAATAGTCCTGAAAGCTTGACAAGGGTTATTTTCAGAAAGGTCAAACTGCTAATTCACAAAATAGGTAATAAAATTATTAACTCTATTACCACTAAGAAATGGTTTATTCTAAGAATGTAGATATACTGAAGAAGTAGATGGATGCATTAGTGAGTGATTTGTGTTTGGAACTTTTGATTACAAGACTATGTAAGACAATGATGTTCAGGCAAATCGTGCCCTTGGGTACCACCTGGTGACTAGCTAGACAGTCTGTTCACTAAAATGGCACCTTGTAGATTCACCTCGGGATGTTGGCAAAAACAGACGAGACTCTCTGGGACAGCTCTGGCCTTTCATAGATGGGGGACCAGTTTGGAGGATAAACTTCACTCCCATTAGGGCTCAGCTGTTTCAGAGCCTCTTCTAAGCAAAGTCACTGCTGGCATTTTGGTCATGGTAGAAGCAGAGCTTCTAGAAACTGAGCTAGAGTGTGGGTCTTTTTTTCAATTTATTTTTAATTGGAAGATAATTGCTTTACAATATTGTGTTGGCTTCTGCCATACAACAGCATGAATCATCCATAAGTATACATATGTCCCCTCCCTCTAGGTTATCGCAGAGCACCAGGTTGAGCTCCCTGCGCATACAGCAGCTTCCCACTAGCTATCTGTTTTACTAATGGTAATGTATATATGTCAATTCTGCTCCCTCAGTTCATCCCACCCTCTCCTTCCTTTGCTGTGCCCAAAGTCTATCTCTGTCTGCATCTCCACTCCTACCCTGCAAACAGGTTCATCGGTACCATTTTTCTAGATGCCTTATATATGTGTTAATATACGAAACTTGTTTTTCTCTTTCTGACTTACTTCACTCTGTATAATAGGCTCTAGGTTCATCTGCCTCACTAGAACTGACTCAAATGTGTTCTTTTTTATGGGTGAGTAATAGTCCATTGTATATATGTACTATGATTTCTTTATCCATTCCTTAGAGTCTACGTCTTTAAGAAGTAAACTGATGAACAGATCAGAGATCAGAATGTATGTTTCTATCTGAATAAATTAATCATCTATTATTATCATCAGGGAAGAGATCTAGGAATTAGCTTGGTCCATTTTCAGGAAAGGGCAGCAAAGAGATGTATTCAAGAAATGTACATTAGCCTGTCTTGCGAACAGGTAGGTGTACATGTGCAGTACGGGCCATGTGGGCCCCTCCTTAACCCTTGAACTTCAGGATGTTAAAAATAGGACCTTCAGAATGTTAAAAGTAGGACCAAATATGTCCAAAACATCACCACAAAAAAAAAAAATGTGAAATGTAAGTCATGGTTTTCCATGCTCTGTAATAGTGCATATTTTTTTCTTATAAGTCGTTATCAATAGAGGACTCTTTTTAATGTCCACATCCTGGTGTCCAAAGAATGAAGGCGTGTCATACTATCTCTGTTACTCTACTTGGCTGGAATTTTCTATCTCAGTTTCATACAAGGTATGACATTTTATCTTGGTAGATATTTTATCACTTTATTCTTCTTAGTTCCATCTGGTTGGGGACCTCTCTTTCACACATTTTCTCCCACCTACCCTTCACAACCATCATCTTCTCTTTATTTCTTTGTTCTTTTTTCATCTCTCCCCTCCTCTAAAACACACACACACACACACTTTGGCTTGATTTCTAGCTCTACTCCCTAATGCCTATATAACGTTTGACAAGTCTCTTAACTTCTTGGAGGCTATTTCCTTGTATATAAATGAGAAGTCATAACTGCCCGCTATAAAGTGCTAATATAAGCTTGTTGTTGTGATTAATAATATCCTACCCCACCTTCTCCACTAGAGCATAAGTGTCCCAGGGGGAGGCTGTCAGTCACTGTGATTACTGGAAAGGCTGATGGGGAAGGCGCTCCTCTCCCCCCACCCCACCCACCTACTTTTGCCATCACATTCTTCGGTTTGTGAGGGATTTGTGCTTTTCCCTTTCAATGACTTGAGTCTTGTTTCTCTGGTCAGTGGAGACCATTCCATTTCTGTGCCGTTTCCATTTGTTCAGCAGGTACAACTAAGTGTGGCGTGCTTGTCTTTCCATTTGTAACCTGGCTTGCTTCCTCCCTACCTGGAGATGCGAGGCTGCCATGAGTGTCAGAGGTCCTGGAAGTCACAAGGTTTAAAAAGAAGAGAGGGTTGGGAAGGATGAGAGAAGGGATAGTTGGGGAGTTTGGGATGGACGTGTACACCCTGCTATGTTTAAGAGAGATAGCCAACAAGGACCTACTGTGTAGCACAGGGAACTGCTCAGTGTTCCGTGGCAGGCTGGATGGGAGGGGAGTTTGGGAGAGAATGGATACTTGTATATGTATGATTGAGTCCCTATACTGTTCACCTGAAACTATCACAACATTGTTTGTTAATCAGCTATACTCCAATACAAAATAAAAAGTTTAAAAAAAAATAAAAAGGAGAAGAGAGGGTAAAAGAGACGAGAACTAAGAAAGGACTACACCGTTAGGACAATTTGGATGGTATTGGGATAATTCTAGAACTGGTTCTCCATTGTTATCATCAACTCACTTCAGAGGTGTGATTAAATCGTTGTTAGATGATCTTGAGTGAAAACCATTAGGGATTCAAATGGGGTGGAGACATTTTTATGTGGCTTTTGAAAACACTGTGCAAAGACTTCTTAAATTCTTTAAACGCAGCCAAGAGATTTTCTTATTTCTATGCCAAAACCACCTGTAAAAAATAAGCACCCCCCAAAAGTAACCTATACTTGTAATTAAAGCATCCCTTTGAAGGGAGAGTTAATGAAAAATAACACGGGGCTGGAGCTCAGTTCTGTCTTTATCTTCTATTCCCACCACCTTCTTCCTAGGTAATTAATCAGAAATAATAATCATACATCTCTCTCCAGGCTAGAGCACACCGTCATGTTCATCATCTCGTTTGAACCTGGCCACGATCCACTGGTGACATAAAACAAGCACATGGGGTTCAGCTGGGCCAAGTCCTCCCCCTCTGATCCAATTGTATCGCTTTTTATTTTCCTCTGAGAATTTATGCTATATTCACTAAGAGTAAACATTTCTTTTTTAAAAAAGTTATTATTTATGGATTTATTTTTGACTGTGCCAGGTTTTTGTTGCCGCACATGGGCTTTTTCGCTAGTTGAGGCAAGTGCATTGGGGTTACTCTCTTCCCCGACTGTGTCAGTTTCAGCCAACCACTGACCCTTGTGATGTCCATCTGTTCGAGTACTTGGAATGCAGATAATAAATTCCCATGTGGGCATTTTGAAAGTGTAGTCAGGCTGTTGCCACAGTTGGTCCCACTGCTGCTACCACCGAAGAAGTTGACATGGCCACCACTCAAATGAATTCTAAGTAGTCTCTTGCCTTATAGCATCATCTGCTCTAGACGTGGGTGGACCAGTTGATTGGCCAAGTTCAGATTACTGCTTGCACTCTGATTGCCAAGATGCTAAGAGATGGAAACTCTTCTATAGTTGTCTTCCATACTAGGAGGCAAGATTCTGTCTCTTACCTCTCCTGGAGTTTCTCCCCGCATAGGAAAGGTGTTCAGAAGTCACTCTGAGGCCCCTTTGGATTAAATGACCTACTCTAGGGCCACAAACGATTGGACTAAATCCCACCTCTCCTCATTCCCAGCTTCCTAGACCTTTCCACCATCATGTTTCCTCCTATAGATGTGTTCAGTCTTTGAACAAATATTGAATCTCTCCCACCAATGATGCACCGCGGTGGGGTGTCTCCAGCTCTCCTATTTTGAGATTTTACGATGAAATGTTTCCATGCAGCATTCCCCTGGTGATAAAGCACTATGTTGAGAACATTGTTTTCATGATGAAATTTTAGAGAGCCTGAAATTTAAAATGAAGATTACTATCAGAAGGATCCTGCAGATTCAGCAGAGAGGCAAGGCTGGAAAAGATAATTCACTCAACCAAAAGGAAGAGGGAATAACAGCACCAGGGGGACTTCTCAGGTTCCATCAATGTCCACTGTTCCACTTCAATCTATAAATCAAAACAGAGGTCACACGAGTCAAGGACTTATAGCCCATAACATGAATCTAGGAGCTGGCTTGCTTCCAAGCTGCCCACAACTGATACTGCAAGCCGTTTCCATACACTGTCTCCACTTAGCCTGTGTCCAGCACCAAGAGGTAGAAAGAGTGGGTGCTCTGAGAGTCAGTTCAAGGCTGATACCCATAAACAAGTAAATAAACAGTGGAAGGAATGTTCCTCTTTCTCAAGAGGCTTTCTGCCTTCCCGTAGTTGTTGCTGGATAAGAAATAGAGGGGCTGCAGATTCCTGAATGTGTGTGTGCGGGCGCGAGTGCGTGCACGCGCTAAGTCACTTTAGTAGTGTCCGATTCTTTGCAACCCCATGCACTGTAGTCCACCAGGTTTCTCTGTCCATGGGATTCTCCAGGCAAGAATACTGGAGTGGGTTGCCATGCCCTCCTCCAGGAGATCTTCCCAACCTGGGAATTGAACCCGCATCTCCTGCATTGACAGACGGGTTCTTTACCACTTGCAGATTCCTATAGGATGGCAAATAAGTATCTTAGACTGAATTCTCTAGAAAGTGGAGCTTGGAGCAGGTTGTTAGGTGTTAGTATGTGGGGAAGTACAACCCCAGGGGGCGGACAAGAGAGTACAGGAAAAAACAGGAGTGAGTCAGGAAAGACAGGAGGGCCAATTTAAGGGATTGTGTTGTGGATTTTACAAGAAGTATAGTTGATTGCTCGGTTTCTTAGGATGTGTTCAGAGAGGTCACCTGAAACCACATAATTTTTTTTTTTTTGCTTTTTGCTTTATTTTTATTTGTCAGTTGAAACATAGTTGACTTAACAATGTTCTGTTCATTTCTGGTGTACAGCAAAGTGATTCAGTTTTTTTATATATATATATATATATATATATATATATATATATATATATATATATATATACACACACACACACACATATATATTCTTTTTTAGATTATTTACCATTATTTTTTATGGCAAGATTTGAATATAGTTCCTTATGCTCTATAATATATATGTTACAGAAAAACTCAAATGAACTTTTCGGCCAACCCAATGTCTACAGTAGGACCTCGTTGTATATTTATTTTATACATAGCAGTTTGTATCTGCTAATCCCAAACTCCTTGTTTACCCCTACTCCACACTGCATGCTTTAATAGTCCATCTTGAGGGAGAAGGGAAGAGAATTTTTATGCTTGTTCTCATCTCTCTTTGGTGAAAGTTGTCCCGTGTGACATGGAGTCTCCTGTACTTCTGGGCTTACCTCCGAGGCCCTTGAGTAGCCACCTAAGAGGCCAGATCCCTGGGACCCAGGAAGGCCGCGTCCATGGCACAAGCCACAATCCTCAGGCTGAGTGCATGATCAAAGTGAGCCAGTGGTCCTCCCCATCCCTCCACTTGCATCCTCTGGGCAAGACATAGCGTGTGTCGCAAAGGGCCAGGCTGTCTCATGCCTCAGTAGCAACAGGAGAGCCCAGAAGTGAGAAGCAATAGGCACGCACGTGGAGGAATCAGACATGCCTGTGACTGGCGTGGGGGACCTAGAAGCAGTCACTAAAGAGACCCCAGTCAGCTAAGTGAGTGGAGCGCAATGAAAGAGGCACAGAGATCAAACAGTCCCTCTGTATCTACAAGAAGGCATTTGGGCCAGCAGTCTTCACCATCAACAGGAAAACACAGCCAAGCGTTTCTGGAGAGGTAAATCAGCTGGGTTACATACACTAAGTCAACTTGAAAATCCTTTCACCACACTGGATAGAACACAAATGAATTAAAATTCATGGCTGAACTCGAAAGAAGAGGAAAATACTTCGTCCCAGAAAAAACAAGGAAATTAAAACAAAATTAGTCAATGTAGGGACTGGTTTTCTTGCTACTCTTAGAGGTTGGGAAAGAATGGGTTTTGAGACCAGTAACCTATGGGAGAAAGGACACAAAACCTTAAGCCTGAGCAAAGTGAGAAGCATAGACTCATGACTCTCAAAGGACCCCATCCCACGAAAAACTAGAAAACGTATTCTCATCAGCATGAGGTAGCAAGAAAGCTCTTCTCTCTCTGCCTGCATTTGGCAAAAAACATGTCTTTTGGAAAATCAAAACCAGGACTATATTTCTTCAAGGTTTAAGGTCTGATTTTATGTTGCTGAAAAGGTACAGGAAACCATCAAGGTGAAATATATCATAAAGCATAAAAATTGATCCTGAGATAGTGTTACTCCTAGGGTGCTCAGTAGAAGCACAAACAGAAATAGAGTGGAAAGGCATATTGCAGGATTTCTGAAAGTAAAAAGAACATCTTACAGAAGACCATTTCACCATACAGCCACACCAATTATCTGATAACTAGACTTCCTGAAATTGAACAGAGCAATTGGAAAAATAATATTAAAAAGTGTACTTAAAATTCTTTAAAATATAAAGAAAAGGATTTGTCCCACAAATAAAAGATGAAGATCATATGAAAAAAGAACAGGAAACTTTGAAAAAGAACCACATACAACTTTTAGACATAGAGAAAAGTAAAAACTAAAATTTAAAGCTGAGTAGAGAGACTAAATAATAGATTAAACACCACCAAAGAGGGAATTAGTACATTAGAAATAATTCTGAAGAAATTAGACAGAATTTTACAAAATTATACAGAGAGAGGAGAAGGCAATGGCACCCCACTCCAGTACTCTTGCCTGGAAAGTCCCATGGACGGAGGAGCCTGGTAGGCTGCAGTCCATGGGGTCGCTAAGAGTCGGACACGACTGAGCGACTTCACTTTCACTTTTCCCTTTCATGCACTGGAGAAGGCAATGGCAACCCACTCCAGTATTCTTGCCTGGAGAATCCCAGGGACGGCGGAGCCTGGTGGGCTGCTGTCTATGGGGTCACACAGGGTCCGACACGACTGAAGCGACTTAGCAGCAACAGCAGCAGCATACAGAGAGAAAATATGAAAAGAAAAAATTAGGTTAAATAGCTTAAAATGTATAGATCCCACCTGTATCTAATGTATATTCCAAAGGAAAAGATAATAGAGAAAATATGGGAGAAACAGTATTTGGATAAATAATGGTCAAGTGTTTTTCCAGCATTAGTGAATGACCTGAATCCATGATTTAAAGAAACACAGTGACCTTCAGCAGGTGAAATAATCAAAACCCCAAAATCACAAGTAACATTATAAAGCAGATAGAAATTAATAACAGATTCTTTACTCAGGAACAAATTTGAACTGGCAGAAGACTTCTGAACATACACATTTGTGCCAAATAATGCTGTGATGAAGCAAAATTACCATCAACTTAAGGGGCTATACAACTAAGTCCCCTACATTGGAACAAAGTCTGTTCTGAGAGCTTATTCATAAGTCCAACTTGTTCATAAGTCCAACATAGGCTAGGTACCCAACTAACACAATCAGCTGTATAGTGTTATACTGTAATAGGTTTACAATACGTTCACATCTTTGAAAGTTCACAACTTGAAGGGTCATTTGTAGGTCATATGTAACCTGCTAAACTATCATTCAGGAAGTGAGACAAAATAAACACATTTTTGCAGAAATAAAGGTTAAGAAATCTACCTCTATCAACATAAAAAACCACAATAGTGAGTGAGAAAAGCAAGCTCCAATAAGATATGTACATTATGATTGACATAAAATTATAAAAGCCAGCCTTGAAGTATCCATGTTTTTTATTTAAAGTGCAAAGTAATGTTAAGAAACATACAACCACATGTAAGATAGTAGTTCCTGCCTGGTAGGCTAGACAGGATGCAGAAGGCATGGAGACGGCAGTCGGACTTCAGCTATAACAGAAATGTCTTAGATTTTTTTTGTAATAAAAGAAAAATCTGCAGGAAAACTGGAAAACACTAACATTGATTCAAACTAGATGGAGGGTCATAGTGTCTAGTTTACTTCTGTACTTTCTATGTGCTTGCAATATTTCAAAATAGAATTTTTTTTAACCATGCCAATATAAAAGGTTTTAATTTCTCTTCTTTTTCTTTCCATCTTTCTAATATTTCTTTTTTTTTAATTTTTTTAAAATAAATTTATTTATTTTAGTTGGGGGCTAATTACTTTACAATATTGTAATGGTTTTTGCCATACATTGACATGAATCAGACATGGGTTTACATGTGTTCCCCATCCTGAACCCCCCTCCCACCTCCTTCCCCATCCCATCCCTCTGGGTCATCCCATTGCCCCAGCCCTGAGCATTTGTCTCATGCATTGAACCTGGAATGGTGTTCTGTTTCACATATGATAATATACATGTTTCAATGCTATTCTCTCAGAACGTCCCACCCCCACCTTCTCCCTCAGAGTCCTAAGACTGTTCTATGCATCTGTATCTCTTATTCTGTCTCGCATATAGGGTTATCGTTACCATCTTTCAAATTCCATATATATGCATTAGTATACTGTATTGGTGTTTTTCTTTCTGGCTTACTTCACTCTGTATAATGGGCTCCAGTTTCATCCATCTCAATAGAACCGATTCAAATGTATTTTTTTAATGGCTGAGTAATATTCCATTGTGTATATGTACCACAGAAATAAATACATCAACGAGGAGGGAGGGGGAGAATGGACGAACAAACCAGCGAGGACATTCACTATTGTAGAAGAAGAGAGTCCGTCCAATCCAAGTGGGAAGAGGCGAGAGAGAGAGAAGTGAATGTCAAGTCCAGGTCACATTCCCACTCCTGTGGCCAAGTGCGTGCACAGATGTCCCTTCTCTGACTCTCGGTCTCCCCATCTTTGAATGAATTGGGGTGGGAGCTGGTTATTCAACAAGATCCTTTCCATTTCCAGCACTTCTTTGCTCCACTCCCTTCAAGTTTTCAGATGGCCGTGATCTCGGATATAAAAGTGGCTTTCACTAATGCAACTGTATTACTTAAAACTCCCAGAGCTTCAAGTGACAGGAAATTCAGCCCAAATTGCTTAATAACCAGCAAAATGTAGGAGCAATTTCCCAATAAGGACAGTCTGAGAATTTCAGCCTCTCTCTTTTTTTAACTGTTTCAAATAGATTTTAATTCGGGGGGTTGCTTTGGGTTTACAGTACAACTGAGCAGAGTTGTGCTCAACCAGACACCACTTTTCACCCTCCATGGTCTCATTCTATTTTTTCTTTTCTCCATGACAAGTCTTGTGGAATTTTCCTTCCCCAACCAGGGATTGAACCCATGCAGTAAGAGTCCTGACCACTGGATTGCCAGGGAATTTCCTGGTTCTGTTTTTTTTTTTTTTAAGAAATAAGTTAGAAGCTTGAAAATAGCTTCATAGAGTAGGCAGTCTCTTTTTGTACAGAAGATGGAAGGTGAGAGGGAAATCTTAAAAGTGAGGAGCATTCTATTCGTAAAAAGGAGCCATGCAGAGATAAGCACATCTTTGGCTTCCAAATTCCAGTATTCATGATCAGAGACTTATTTGCTTGAAATAAGTAGTTATAGGATTATTCAAATGAGTTCTAATTAGAACTACAGGCGAGAATGATGAACATTACAGGCCATACAATGTTGTCCAATAGTCAAAATGAAACATCAGTGGTTGAAGAAGGGGTTATGTAGATTCTTAGAAGGCAGCACGTGTCATCAGAAATAGAAAATGAGATTCTGTAAACCATTTGTCTTCATAGCATTACAAGAAAAGAATACATTTATTTTTGGATCACTCTCACAACTTAATACATCAAAATAGATAAACCTTAATAATTTAAACAAAAAAAAAGTTATGTTTACACAAGGTAAGTGAAGTGAAAGTCGCTCAGTCATGTCCGACTCTTTGCAAGGCCATGGACTGTAGCCCACCAGGGTTCTCTGTCCATGGAATTCTCTATGCAAGAATACTGGTGTGGGTAGCCTTTCCCTTCTCTAGGGGATCTTTCCAACGCAGGTCTCCCGCATTGCAAATGGTTTATTTACCATCTGAGCCACCAGGGAAGCCCAAGAATACTGCAGTGGGTAGCCTATCCCTTCTCCAGGGAATCTTCCCAACCTAGGAATCGAACTAGGGTCTCCTGCATTGCAGGCAGATTCTTTACCTGCTGAGCTACCAGGGAACCCCTCTCTTACACAGAGTAAACCATCACAATATTGTAAAGTAATTATCCTCCAATTAAAATAATTTTTTTTTAAAAAAAAAGCACATTCTTTCCACTTAGCTCTGTCATTAGCGCTATTTGTACAATATTTTCCATTCTGCCCACTAAGAAGACACAGCACTTTCTTGCCTTCTTGTGATGTGGGGAGGTGGGAGGTGGGCAGGAGGCCACTTCTGGCTGTGTATCGTGAGTAGGAGTAAAAAGTCTTACAGTATTGGGATGGTTTTTGCCATATATCAACATGAATCGGCCATAGGCATACATGTGTCCCCTCCCTCCAAGCCCAAGCATTTAATTGCAGGACCCTGCATAGGCCTCTTTACCTTCTACCATCAGTCAAGTTTGATTCCCCGAGTGACTCTGATGAATGGACCCTCTAATCCACCCCTGCAGCAGCCCCCGGTGGGCACCTGGCACCAACAAAAAATACACTTGTGTTGTTTGAGGCCACTGTGGCTCGGAGCCGGCGGGATGCAGTCTCCTGGCTGATGTGTCACTAAACAGAAGATGAAGGAATTGAGTTGGGGGGTGTGAGGCTGCCTGAAGAGGGGCTCAGTGCTGTCTTAGGGTCTGCAGGGGGGCGTCCACGGTACACACCCTCCCCTCCATTACTTGCGCTTCATACTGCCTGCATAGAGACCGGCTTCTGTTTCTGCACACAGCTCGATAGAATAACCCGAGTGACTGACAGCATTGCTCCGAGGCAGGCTGTAAACCCGGCCACCAAGTGCACTCTGAATGCAGCAAAGAGCACGAACATAGCAGGAGCCTGTTACCGCTGCCTGAGCCTGTTGCAAAACGCACACCAAGCGGCAAGAGGCTTTTGAGAGAGGCTAAAGGGAGCCAGATCCTCACAACACAGCTTGTCACCGGCTTGTCACCGAGGGGCCTAGGTGACTGGGGCTGGCGTTTGCTGAACAAGTCTCCCTTCGGCTGGGCTGGGGGCTGGTTCTTATAGGATTGCGATGTCAAAATCGGAGATGGTCTGGGGAGGGGCGGAAGCACAGATTAACATGCGAACCGAGCATCAGCTACCCGCACGTTCTTGCACTGGGAACTCTTCTCTCCCACTGTTAGCTGGCAGCTTGATTCCTTCCAGCCGTGTGCTCCTCTCCACTGTCTTGAGTACCACCGAGGAATCGCAGTCTCATCCACGCACAACTCCTGGATGGATGCAGTTCCCTTGGGAGGCGGCTGCATCCTCCGTATAGGTAATAGCAGAGATGCACTCTCCCTTAGGGCTCTGTCCAATCAGTCCATACCCACCCCCCACCCCCACCATCCGACCACACAGGGTGGTATGGCTGCCTCAGACTTGGTTCAAAGATCTCAGTGTATCAACCGAGTCAAAGAAGGATCATTTTCAAGGACATACAAGAGCTAGTCTTTCCCCTCGGTCTAAGGAAAAAAGCCCTCTTTCCTGAGGGAGTGACGACATGGACATCCCCAGCTCTGAATTTTACTTCTTTGTCCTCAAATCCAAGACATTTTTTTCCCCTAGCAATTTCATCTTCAAATTTCCATCACATGAATTTGTATCCACCCCCCTGCAGAAGCTCAAGAGTACCTGTTTCCTGGGTGTGGCGCACCATCTTCCAAGGGAGATTTAGGTACTTTAAGTGAAGAACGAATACACACAGAACAGCTCCTCCCTGACCTCACGTGTGTTTCCAGTGTCCCTCTTGGACAGCATTTGAAGAACTGCTTCTGTTGCTACATTGAGTTGAAATATGACTCACCTAACCAACCATTCCTGCCCCTGGATTAGAGCCCAGTATATAGCAGTGGAGAGAGACATACTTCGTGAGTAGAAACTTCAAAAATTCGAGGCCTCTTACTAGACTCTTGAAAAATAAAGTAAACAGTGTGGACTGGAGTCCTGTTTATTCGAGTTGAATCCTGGAACCACACCTTACAAGACTGTATAACTTAAGCAGGGGATGCCACTGCTCAAGTAAACAAGCCCAACTAATCCTAATGTCATCTGTAAGATGGGACCACACATAAACAATGCACCTAGAAGGTTACTCGACACTTAGGAACACTTGAGAAACATTAAGAGAACTTCCTGGCAGTCCAGTGGTGAAAACTTTGCCTTTCAATGTAGGGGTAGTGAGTTCGATCCCTGGTCAGGGAGCTAAGATCCCTCATGTCTGGTGGCCAAAAAGCAAAACATGAAACAGAAGCAACATTGTAACAAATTCAATAAAGACTTTTTAAATGGTCCACATTAAAAAAAAAAAGGAAGAAACATTAGTTTCCCCTCCATTGTCATCTTCCCTTCCTTGTGAGTAATCACACATCTGCTTTCTGAACCATCAGAAGGCAACTCTGTCTCCCTCTGTCTCTGTTTTGGTCTCAAGTGTTTCAACACTTTGGGAGAGAGGGATTTATGGTTTGACAGTCACGCTTTCTGATCTTTCACGGAGAAGAGAGGAGATTCATCCTTTTTTTATGATTCAGAACCTACTGAGATCAATCCTCTTTGTACTTTGATGGAGGAAAGGGGAAGACAACCCAGGTGGGGCATAGTGGGGTGCATCCCAAGTAAACAGGAGGCAGCCTATGGGTCCTGAGTTTGCTGGCATGGAGAATTCATTCATTCATCCATTCATTCCATATCCATCTAGTACTTTCTCAGTGCTGAGCACTCTACCAGGTCCCCAGGAAGCAAGAAAAGCAAGACTGGGAATCTGCCCTATAAGAAGCTTCTCTCCTTTAGGAGCCACAGAAAAGGGAAAGGAGGTGTAGACATAGGAGATTGGTGGCAGTCCAAAGCAAAAATTCGCTAATTCATCATCTGCACAAACGCTAGCCAACAATTCCCGCCATCCAGGGACTTTTGTGGGTTTCTTTCAGGAGAGAGGGGATGTGGAAGAAGGGTAAGGGCAAATCCAGTCTGTAACAGGAGAACCTACTAGTCCTTGATTCCCGCCTTCTCCTTCCTCCTTCCTCTCTGTGCACTCCTGTCAGACCTGAACTTGACTCCAGGAGCAAATGAAGAAGCAGAGAAGCATGGTAGCAAGGAGACTTTGGAATCGGATCTAAGTAGCCTTGGGGCTATTTATTTAAATTTTGCTATAGTATTTACCTCTCTGTGGGTTTGAATAAGCATCAGTTTGCACATCTCTACTGGGTGTAAGAATCAGGGATAATGTAGAGCAAGTGCCTGAAATATATGGCATGAGTGCTAGGTCACTTCAGTCGTGTCTGACTCTCTGCGACCCCATGGACTATAGTCCACCAGCCTCCTCTGTCCATGATATCCTCCAGGCAAGAATACTGGAATGGGTAGCTATTCCCTTCTCCAGGGGATCTTCCTGACCCAGGGATCGAACCTATGTCTCTTAAAGTCTCCTGCCCTGGCAGGCAGGTTCTTTACCACTAGGGTCACCTGGGAAGTCCTGAAATATAGCGCATGCATACTCAGCGACTCAGTTGTGTCCAATTCTTTGCAACCTCATGGACTGTAGCCTGCCAGCCTCCTCTGTCCACGAGATTTCCCAAGCAAGAATACTGGAGTGGGTTGCCATTTTTTCCTCCAGGGATCGAATCTGAGTTTCCTGCATTGGTAGGAGGTTTCTTTACCACTGAGTCATCTGGGAAGCCCCGGGAAGTCGAAATGTAATAGTAGCCCTTTAACAAATGGAGGTTCTTTTGCATTCTTACTGCAGCTGCCTTTGCTGCTCCTGATCTGTGTCTAGTACCCAATGTAGCTAATGACCAGAGTTTGGGGTTTGGTCCTTCCTACCCCAGACACTCTCAAGCATACTCTCCTTACAACTCCGTGGAGAAACGGAAAATCGGTGGGGGTGGGATAAAAACAGCCTGGGTCCAGGGAGAAAGGACCAGTCAGGAGGCAGGAAGAAGAGGGAACTACTTGATAAAGGGGAGGACAACAGTGGAAAATGAGAAAAGGGGAAGGAGCAGAGGAGAAGTTGAACCCCTCACCGCCATCTTCCCACTAACCTTCAGGCCCTTCGCTGAACAAAGGAGCTTCCCCCTCAGGAAACCCACTCCACACCCATCTCCGTCCTTTCCCAGTTCCTCTGCTATCAGGAAGCCAGGCTGGAGTCACAGCAAGTGTGTTCCCAAGGCCGCCTTTCCTGAAATAGCCAACGTGGCCCTAGTGGTAAAGACTCACCTGGCAATGTAGGATACATAAGAGATGAGGGTTTGATCCCTGGGTCGGGAAGATCCCCTGGAGGAGGGCATGGCAACCCACTCCAGTATTCTTGTCTGGAGAATCCCATGGACAGAGGAGCCTGGTAGGCTATGGTCCATAGGGTCGCAAAGAGTCAGACATGACTGAAGCGATTTAGCACACAAGGTAAATTCAGGAGAGCAAAGAGTGAAGATTTCAAACTACCCCCATGGGGAAGGGTTGAAAAGAGACGTCTATACGGATAGATATGTGATAATCTTTCACTCGGATGAGAAATTCAATTATCTAAAAAAAAATGACTCACCTTAAAAAAAAAAAAAAGAACCCGTTGGGGACGGGAACATGTCTGAATTCTTTCAAGTAAGAAAGGTGTGAAGACATCTAAACCACAGGAGTGAAACGCCATTGGCAGACATCCTAGAGCTTAAGCTTGGTGAGATTCTCGTGGGGAATGGCATCAAAGATTTTCTAAGAGTCACTTCTTATTTGAAGAAAAAAAGACTCGAGTTGCTATCCAAAATGTGCCCCATGGTGTTATGTATCTGGTGGAGAGTGGAGGCAAAAACAGCATCAGAGAGTCAAGATTCAAACCCAAAATACTTTCATCCCCACTGTGAGTCTCATTTGTTGTTGTTGCTTAGTCACTCAGTCGTGTCTGACTCTTTTGCAACCCCGTGGACTATAGCCCACCAGGCCCCTCTGTCCATGGGATTTCCCAGGTAAGTGTACTGGAGTGGGTTGCCATTTCCTCCTCCAGGAGATCTTCCTGACCCAGGGATCAAGTCCGAGTCTCCTGCATTGGCAGGCGGGTTCTTTACCACCTGGGAAGCCCACGAGTCTTAGGGTTAGACATTTTCACCTACACTAAGTTGACATATATTCTGCCACTTCTTCACACTAACTTCTTTTGGGTGGACAGTGACCTGTGTCTGCTCCCAGGATGAACGCCACTGACTCAGCGCTGGGGCCCATGTATTAGAAACGTCGAAGAGAGCCTTCTGTGAGCCGAGAGCTGCTCTGTGGACATCTCGCCTTTGCTAAATGGGAGAACGCTGCGGGCTTTCTGTTCCTAACAAGTACATGCCCAGAGCAAGTCCTCAGCACAGACGGGGCAAAGCTAAATGGAAAATCTGTCACTGCTCCATCTCCTGTAGGAAGGCCCTCCTTCCTCCCCATCCCTTCTGGGCATACTGTGCCTTCTTCATGGCCATTGTCACCCTCACAACCCCAGTACCATGCTTTGGGGTTGCTCATCAACATGCTGGCACCTGAAGCTTGGCATGCTGTTATGTCTCAGTGTTGTTGTCGTCCTGATTTTATAGCTAAAGAAATGGAGCTTCAGACTCGAAGTCACGGGGGTGGTATGTGACCACTGGTCAGTCAAGGAGGGGGAAGTTTCCAACAGGGGTTGGACCCTGATCCACTCGGATCCGCCCATCAGCAGAGCCTCCCAAGTTTCCGGCTTTTTCTTCTTCTGTGCATCCCCATCTTCCCCCTGCCCCCCACTCATAAGCCTGCCTATCCTTCTTGTCATTCTGTCACAGCCCTGCTCTTGAGAGAGTAGCAGAGAGAAACCTGTGCCATGAAGAGCAGAGTCTGTGGGTCCAGGGGGACCTGAGTCCCAGTCGCAGCTCAGCCTTCCCCAGCTGCATGACCTTGGACAAAGTATTTAACCTCTTGAAGCCTCGGTTTCCTCGCCCGCCAGTGGGATTAATGATAGTAACTCCCTCAAAGAAGGCTGTTGTCAAGATAAATAACACACTTAAAATACTTAGCGCAGTGCCTGACATATGCTGAAAAGTGTTGAGTATTACACTCTCAGTTGTGTCCAACTCTTTGCAACCCCATGGACTATAGCCCGCCAGCTCCTCTGTCCATGGGATTCTCCAGGCAAGAATACTGGAGTGGGTTGCCATTCCCTTCTCTAGGGGGATCATCCCGACCCAGGGATCAAACCTGGATCTGCTGCATTGCTGGCAGATTCTTTAACCGTCCCAGTTACCAGGGAATCCCCTGCTAAAGGCTCAGTACTAGTCACCTTTGCTAGTAGAGTCCAGCGATAGAAGTTCACCTCTGAAAGGGATATCCTATGGACAGCGTTCTCCCCACGTATGGGAGTGCTGGGAGGGAGCTTGGGAGGTGGGGAGACTTGGGGCCCTTGGCACAGGGGTCCGGGGCACCAGTGAGTGTCCAGACTAATGATGTCTCACTTGCCATCTGCCATCTTCCTTTTAGCTGAGCTCGTTAGCACCTCAGGCAAGGAAGGGGGAGGAGGTCGGGCTAAATCCTGTCCATCTCAGTGCTTCTTAGCAGAAAGAGAAAGCTAAGAACCAGATCAAAGTTGGGTTGAAGTTGAAGAGCATGCAATTACGCTGAGGTCTGCAGTGCTCTCTCTTCAGTCTTGGGTATTTGAGTGTAGGCTGCATCTGACAGTTCTGACACACGCACTTGATCCGGCCTGAGAAGCCTCGTCTTTCGGAGTCTTGAAGGACGACAGCCTGGGATTTGAAGGGTTTCTTTTCTCCTGCAGATTCCCAAGCCCTCAGACAAAGCTGCATATTTTGGCAGAAAGTGATGGCCAGGAACTCGCACACCTGGTTTCTGTTTTCAGCTCCATCTTTTGTTATCTCTGTTTCCACATCCCCTTCTCAGAAATGGGCAGCATGGTGACCCTCACCAGGAGAGGGATAGCATATTGGTGTCTATTCCTCACCCAGCAAATATTTATTGAGCTTTAAGCTATGTATTAATGTTAGTCACTCAGTCGTGTCCGACTCTTTGTGATGCCGTAGATTGTAGTCCACCAGGCTCCTGTGTCCATGGGATTCTGCAAACAAGAATACTGGAGCAGATAGCCTTTCCCTTATCCAGGGGCTCTTCCCGATCCAGGGATTGAACCCATATCTAATGCATTGGCAGGCAGATTCTTTACCGTCTGAGGCAGGCACTCCTAAATACTAGGCATATTAGAACTTATGGTCCTACTACTTCCCCCCCTAAGAATAATAATAATAAATATCCACTAGCATTAATTCAGTGGTTATCTGTATGCCAGGCCTTACTTGGCTTATCTCTTTTAATCCTCACATCTACCCTATACAGAGGATGCTATTATTATGTCTATTTTTCAGATAGAGAAACTGAAGCTCAAAAAAGCATGTGTCACTCGCCTATATCCATGCCCATGAAACACAAAGATAATGGGGTCCATCACTAGTTTTCAAGAAGCTCAGAGTCTAGGGTGATTCTCCGCCATCATAATTGCAATATGATATTATCTGTGCCATAACAGAAATAATAACAGATAAAATTGTTCTCAGAACAAAGAGAATGGAGGTGTCAATTTCGCCTGTTGACACGAGTTGGGGAGGGTTAGGTCAGAAAATATGCACAGAATCCGTGACGTTTGAGTTGTATGTAGAGGCACTTTTCCTTCTGTAAAGGATTTGCAACAATGTATTGTAAATGACCCCTGGAGAAGGAAATGGCAACCCACTCCAGTATTCTTGCCTGGAAAATCCCATGGTCAGAGGAGCCTGTCGGGCTACAGTCCATGGGATTGCAAAGAGTTGGACCCAACTGAATGGCCAACACATATACAGATAAGAAAGATAGAAGCTTACCAGTTCCATGGAGGAGAACGTGAATTTCTCAGTGTCAAATTCTAAAATGAATGTAGTGCATGATGCAGGTTAGTTGTGTAGAAGGCAGTGTGAGTAACAATTTTATAGAAAACATAGGTGTAGAGATGTGGTTTTAATATGACTTTTTCAAAACGGTGAGACTAGAAGTGTAACACTAAAATGAAACTCAGAAATTATTGAAAAGATCTGCATAGCACTTAATACTCCTGGAAGAAGAAGCGTAATTGTATGCAAAGCATCACTGTGCATACTCGCACATAAATTCTTACAAAATAACTCGAATTAATTAAAAATTAATGTTTTAGCAATGAATATATACCAGTATTAATCAAGTATATTAAGTCCCAATTACACAATAGTTTTGCTTGTGAATGGTTTTGCCCTCGGTCATGGGATATTTATCCTTTTTAAATTTGATTACATTCAGCAAACAGTGACTGAGCCCCTACTGTGTGTATGCTAAGTGCTGGTAATGTGGAGGTAGAAAGGACACCCCCTTAACCTCTAAGAGCACAAAGGCCTGGAGAAGAGGTGACAATAGACAAGGAAAGTTCTAGCCAGGTAAGCAGTGGAAGCCACAGGGTCCCAGGTAAAGGAAACCAGATCTCTTATCCACAAGTAGACAGGGGTTTGGAGAAAGCTTTTTAAAGGAGATGACATGCAGGCTGAGTCTTGAAAAATGGGCAGGAGTTGGCCAAACCAAGGGCTTCCTAGGTGGCACAGTGGTAAAGAATGCACCTGCCAATGCAGTAGATGCAAGAGATGCAGGTTCGATCCCTCAGTTGGGAAAATCCCCTGCAATACAAAATGGTGACCCACTCCATTATTGCCTGGAGAATCCCATGGACAGAGGAGTCTGGCAGGTTACAGTCCATAGGGTTGCAAAAGAGTCGGACACGACTGAGCGACTGAGCACACGGCCAAACCAAGGAATAGTGAGTGAGAAATGATGCTCTATGTGGAGGGAACAGCCTGGACCAAAGAGAGTTGTGCTTGGATGAATCTATGTGTCTTTTCAAAATTTTATTTATTTATTTTAATTGGAGGATGATTACTTTCCGATATTGTGCTGGTTTTTGCCATACACCAGTATGAATCAGCCATAGGTATACAAGTGTGCCCTCCATCCGGCACACCTCTCCCCACCCTACCCTTCTAGGTTGTCACAGAGCACCGGCTTTGGGTGCCCCGCTTCATGCATCAAACTCACACTGGTTATCTATTTTACATATGGTAATGTATATGTTCCAGTGCTATTCTCTCAATTCATCCCACCCTGTATGTCCTTTGACTGTGGGGTGGTCCCATGAATCTATGTGTGATAAAAACACATAGATCAGGGGCTTCTCTGACAGCCCGGTGGTTAAGACTTCATGCTTCCAGTGCAAGGGGCATAAGTTCCATTCCTGGTTGGGGAACTAAGATCCCACATGCAGTGCAGCCAAAAAAGAAAACCCAAAACAAAAAAACACATGGACCCAAACAACACACACACACAGAGACATTCACTGGGCTTCCATCTATGCTGGGACCTTTTCCTAAAAAAGATTCAGAGCCTTAGGAACTCCGGAGACTCAGCAGCTCCCCATCCGAGTTGCTGCCTCTCTTCAAGCCTGTTGCACTAATTACTGTGACTCTGACCTTTAGAACACACGTTCCTAATCCAGTTCCTCAACCCCAGCCCCGGAAAGGCAGCTGTCAGCAAAACACTCTTAGACAAACATTGAGTGAAAGGAAACTGCAGCAGGCCGGTAAAGATGAAATCCACATGTGGGCAGATGCCGTGTCTGATGTGGTGTCCTGCTGTGTCCAGCCCAGGAGACAAGTCTTGGTTTTACTATCTGAACATCTCTGACCAGTCAACCTGATCTAGCTTCCAAGAGTGGAGCTCATGAGATTTTCATCCTGTGTTTGCCTTTGTGATCTTGTGCAAGACACTGAAAGTCTGAGCTGCAGGTTCCTTGTCTTGAAAATAGGAATACATGTGCCAGCTCCCCTCCCACACAAGTGAGAGATGCACACGGAGATAGGGCTTCCAGAACTTTCTACTTCTTTTGTTCAGAGCCCCGAAGGGGCAGGCACAGTCTCATCCCCAACCCTTGCCTCCTTAAAAATCTTCAAACTGTGAGCTTGCTTCTGTTCAGACTCTTGGAGTCCCTTCTGAGCGTTCTCTGAGGTTGGGCGCCATCTTGCTTTTTCCAGTGGCAGCAGAGGACCATGGCTTTTGCCTCAATAATAATGAAGAACCAACTTCTGATGTAAATAAAGTCACAGGTGTGAAAAACAAGGAATGCGCTTTTCAGCACGAGAAACAGTGTCGAGGTGACATTCAGAACCAGAGTCACCTACAGCACTTGGTTTTCTGGGGAGGGAAGGAAATTAAGGAGAAGGCAGGATCTCTGAATGAAGGATGAAATCCTCGAAAATTTAGGGTTGGACTAACTCACCCAACATGGGGCTGTTGTCTCATTTCTAAAATACTCTGAGGGAAGTAGTATAATATGTGGAAATAATGAGCAGTTGAGTGTTTTAGTTTAACTATGCTGACCTCAGAGAAGACCCCAACCGCTCCCCAGAATGGGCTGAATCAAACCTGGGGATGGAGCCACTTCCCTCCAGTTAATACAAATCTCTCAATGCCAGACCCATTAGCAACTCACCCCACTCCAGCCTCTGCAGGGTTTCTTTTTCTCTTCTTCCAACTAAATGTTTTCAGAGCAAAGGCGGCCATTTCATGTCTCTATATATAATAATCTGCTGATTTGTCAGGTTCCTCCTTGGTCCTCTGTGATGGATTCACAGGAGAGGAGCCTTTTTACTTAAGTCCTTATCACAAGTTTTTTTTTTTTTTAATAAATTTATTTATTTTAGTTGGGGGCTAATTACTTTACAATATTGTAGTGATTTTTGCCATACATTGACATGAATCAGCCATGGGTTTACATGTGTTCCCCATCCTGAACCCCCCTCCCACCTCCCTCCCCATCCCATCCCTCTGGGTTTTGTCATTATCTCCTCAATGAATTGTTCTTCTTCGCATTTTCTTCCACTCTCAACCCCAGTGTTCCATGGTTGGCATGATCTGGAGGGATGGAATGCCCCCATAGAGTACGAGGGGGTTAAGTTCTGACGATGAAGGGCTCATAAACCAACAGAAGGCTTATCAAGCAGAAAGACAGAAGTGGGCAGTGGTCCTGGGCCTATGACAACAGTGCTTCTTACTTTCTAATGACATTTGGACTCTGATGTGATGGTCTGTTGTACGTCCCCCATGACGCTTGGTATGTTGGGACACACAATGGAAATATAATAACTCCTTCATTTATTTATTTTTTAAATTGAGTTATAGTTGATTTACAATGTTGTGTTATATTTCTGTTGTACCGTAGAAACTAACACAACATTGTAAAGCAACTATGTTGTTGTTGTTCAGTTGCTAAGTCATGTCCAACTGTGTGACCCCCATGGACTGTAACCCACCAGGCTCCTCTGTCCATGGGATTTCCCAGGCAAGAATACTGGAGTGGGTTGCCATCTCCTCCTCCAGTAGATCTTCCCGACCCAGGGACTGAACCCGGGTCTCCTACATTGCAGGGAGATTCTTTACCACTGTGCCACATGGCAGCAGCTCCAACTAAAGCTGCAGCAACTTTAAAGCAGAGATCTCATCCAGGCCATCTCTAGTTGCTGACACTTAGTGGGTGTTTTAAGAATATTCAGTAAATGAATGAATGCACACACAGATGCATTGCACCCAATGGTGTTCTTCATGAGAACAGCACACAGACCTCCATACTTTGCCCCCAGAATAGCCCAGAAATGATCATTCTCACCCACCCTGCAGAGAGACCATGAGAGGGTCTTGCATTTCATTTTCGAAGGTTCTACTCCTCCCCCATCAGGGCAGTGCATGGGAGGCTGTTTCAGTCTCTGATGATGGACCACTTCCAGACCCTTCTCATCATAAGAAAGTTCTTAGCATGCTCCTGCCCTCAAACCCATAAACATCATTTGAAGATATTCTCTAAATCACTGCTGTTCAGAGCTAACTCCACTTTCTTCTACCAAGCATGAAGGATTGCAGTCTGACAGCAGAAATCCAGAGAGAGGAGTCCATGTTATCTTAAAAACACTCGTCCCCTCAGTCACATCCTCTGAGTACCACAATGCCTACCAGTCTCATACCTTCATCTTGGTTTAAAGTTGTCATAGTTGGAAAACCCTTCATTGATATAAACCCATCTCTTTACCTTTGCAGTGGAGTTTTGTACCAGATGAGTCAGGAAGGTGTTACTGTGCATGCAGGAGGCATTTACCAACTGTAAATTTTTTTTTCTGGGACAGTTAATACATTTAATCAATAGTAAACAGTGAGCAGAACTAACTACATTCACTAAACAGTCCTTCGGTAGCGTTTGTTCCATATGACATTGAAAAGATGGAAGTGCACATTTTTAAAAAGTGAGTGAGTGGGAGATGGAAGACCAGAGGGAAGGCAAAGGCTAAGTCAGTAGCCCCCTGGCCCCCACCAGACCCACTTCTAGTCCCTCATCATACAGAGTCCTACATGCTGTGCTCAACACAGAAGCACCTGGAAGAGAGGTTTGTTTTTTTTTTCCTCCATGGGGCAGTGACCACCCAGGGGTGCCCCCCTGTTCCTAATTCACCCAAAGGCACCATGTGTGAGCTGGCAGCAGTTCCATGAACACCCTCCTTTGCAGACGGAAAAGAGCAGAAACTGGACTGGGAGTGAGCGGAGCTGTGTCTCAGCCTGGGTTCTGTCACTGAAACCAGAGTCTTCCCTCCTCTGGCCCCGGCATCCGCTGCTGTCAAATGATACATGCGGAGGCCAGAGCTGTTTCTCACAAATTCCATTTTGTAGCTGCAGAGCCGTGTCCTCAGAGGAAATTGTTCTCAAAGCCCGTAAGTCAAGGGAATAACCTTGAGGATGTCCTTTGGGAGGCAGGTAGGGGCCTGCCCCCTGGGTCCCCACCTTGGGCCCCCCCACCCCCTCTGCACACTTAAATGGTTAAGGACCATGGGAGCCGACATCTGTCTTTAACTTTGTCTTTAGAGCTATGTTCCTATGACTTTATAAGAACCTGCCCAGCAGGAAAATATCCCCTAGAGATGGTAGAGAGCTGAATACAAATGAAAATAATAATAAGACCCTTGATTCTGCTGTGTGGCCTGGCCATCCAACTGAGCGAGGCTTTCCAAGCCATTCCTGCAGACCCTCAGCTCCTGCCAGCTGTCACTCACCTACCTCGCTGAAGCTTCTAGCTCTGTGCCTCCACCTGAGAGCCCGTCCAGTCCTCTGCTGTTGGCATACGCTCCCCTGATATTGGGAGATTCTTAACAGAAGTCCATCCCCCTGTCAGTTTGAGCTCCCTCAAGGGTCTACCCCTGCAAATCTCTGCCCCACTGAATATTCATGGTGACTGGCTGAATATTTATTATGCCAGGAAAACGCCACAGGGTCCTGTCTTCTCCCCTGTCGACAAGCGGTCATTCTAATGCGTGCAGCCTTCCTTGGGCTGTGGCTTTGGCCCCTAGCACTGTCCCTGTCAGTCCTCTCTCTGCCATGGGCATTAATCCCAAACCATCAATCTTTTATGCCTTAGCCCGCCTCCACCCCTCCCAGAATCACACTCCACTTTTCTGAATGATGCTCCCACTCACAGAGACCACAGTTACAACTCAGGTTAAGCACCATCCCCCTTGTAGAATATTAATAGAAGCTTTCCGTGAATTTCATGAGACTAGTTTCTGCACGAAGAGACTCCAGCTTTCCAATGATGTCCATAACGATAGAGGAGATACTAATAGAGGAGATACTGATGCTTCACCAAAGTTACATCGTCAACAAAACGACTAGCGTTCATTGAGCACGTACCATGTGTTAAGTAAGATGTATCACAGATTCTTGACAAGGCTTATCTTTCTTAAGTCAAATGAGTATCTCTTGAGTAATGAAAGAACTCTCTCGGGCTTCCCTTTTCTCCTTCATAAGATGGAGAGACTGGCTGCCTGTTGTGATGTTATGTGGATGAAATAAGGAAAGGACACAAGCTTTGCGGGGCTAGTCGGTGGGCACAGCCCTCATCAGCTGCTCATCTCTCTCCCTCCTCTGGGTTTAGTGCCAGGGAATAGAGAAGGTCAAGGGAGCCAAGTGTGAGCTCTGAAGCAGACACGGAAGGAACAGCAGATGTTTCTGTGGCTGTCCTGCTGATCGTGATCAACCAGGAGCTAGTGAGGACGGATGCGTCTGTGTGCAGTCCTGGGGGAAATGCACCACAGACACAGACAGTCCTGACGGCGGGGATGAGGAGTCCCCTCTGCAAAATCATAGGCTGGACCAGGCCCTCTTGTTTAGGGCTAAAACCACTTTAGGGCTAAAACCAGCCCCAGGTGCAATGCCCTTGCCTGGCCCGGCTGAGTCCCCTGAGGAGCTAAGATAGCACAGTGCTGCCCCCAGACTTAGACAGGCTCCCTGACGATCCCCGGCCTTCCCTCTGGGTGGCCTTTGGTTGGTCACCCAACTGCCCTGAACCCTGATATCCCACTTGACAAGTGGCTGTAACCCTTGCCTGCGTCACTGGGTTGACATTAAAACTGAATGGAGTCTTGTGTGAAAGATGCTGTGAATAGAAGACCAACTCCAAAAGCTCCATCCATCATAAGGCCTTCCCCTCCCACGCAGGAAGACCTGTGTACTCCAATGCACTGCCTCCTGAATCTTAACAACCCGCCCCATTATCTCATTTCTCACTGCCTGCCTTGGAAAGTAAAGAGTTATTCATTCGCAAGTATCTGTCTACCAGACCCGTGTCAATGGGGCAAGAGGGTGGCAGCTGGATCTTACTCATCTTTCATCTTCACTTTGCCATGAGGAACACAATGCCTGGCACATGAGAAATGCTTGAAGAATGTTCAATGAATGAAAAATGAAGACCCTTTTCTGCCTGGACTCAGAACCACGTGTTATCTTTCACATGCTATTCAGAGTCTGGAGGAGGAAGAAGGCATTGTGGTAAGGTTCACACTCAGGAGCCCCAGTCAAGCAAGCTGGTGATGTGAGTGGAAAATATTGGGTTGGCCAAAAGTTTGTTTGAGTTTTTCTGCACGATCTTACAGAAAGACTCCAACGAACTTTTTGGCCAGTCCAGTAACAGGAATGGTAGAAGAGTTGAAAACACGAGCCCAGCTCCTTCCTGCCATCATCACTTTGAGGGAACCGGATGGAGTCTTTGAAGCAATTGCTTCTCGTCCCTGAAATTGCTTCCTGGTCTTATGGGCAAATCCCTGAAATGGCTGCAAAGAGTCCCAGCTGTTTAATATCCAGCCCGCCGATAAGAGCGATCGCTCATCCAACCCCAGAACCCAGACGAGCTCAGGAGGGACCGTGGACGGCCTCGGCCACAGAGGTCTCAGACAAACGGCTGCCCGGCAGATCAGTCCACATTAAGCCACAGACATGATTAAAGGCCAGGAAACAGGACCTGTGAGGAAAGGATGAAGCCATCCGTTTGATATATTGTGAAGGAGGACAAATAACAATGAGCAAGTCGGTGGGAACTGTCTACAGGAAGGATGCGGACACCAGCGGGATGAGGCCAGAACAGAAGAGAAGGGCACAGCGGGCCACATGGGGGCTTCGACCAGACACGGGAAGGACTTTTCCACTGCCCGGCGGTCGGCACAGTTAGGCACCACGATAGCCTCCAAGAAGCAGCCTTATAATCTGATTTTCTTGGTAAAAATGATGCAACCAAGTCTAGCAGAGAAGCCCAACAACGTCTGCATCTGGCCCTGAAAAAAGAGAGAGAGTGATGAGCTTTTATACTTCCTTCTGAGCCGTTCCAGGACTCGGGTAATCCACTAGACAGGACGTAAGGGGAAGAGGGTCCAGAGAGAATCCCAGATACCTAATCTTTGATGGAGCAAAGCCCACCCCTTGATGGGGGTCCTGTTTCTGGCCCGGGGGCATGGGAGAGTCTGCAGAGAGGTGACAAACCTCTGACTATGTCTTAATCAGTTAGTGACTGACAGCCAAAATCAATGGACTGTGGCTGGGATGAGGAATATGCTTTCAACACAGAGGCATTGTTTGTTTTTAGCATCAGTTTTATCAATTAATTTGTGAATGAATATCTCATAGTTTCTGTCTTCGTCAGGAACTGTTAGTATACACAGAGTGTGTATTGCAGCTGTTAAAAATAACTGAATCTGTTAAAAGTAAAAACACTGACAATAGATATAAAAAGGATCTTTGGATACACAGCTCAATAGAAAACACTCTCATCTTAATGTTTGCTTAGGATTTGTTTTATGTAAGGTATAGTAAGATACCTTCTAGATAAAGAAATGGCAACCCACTCCAGTATTCTTGCCTGGAGAATCACATGGACAGAGGAGCCCAGCAGGTTACAGTCTACGGGGGTTGCAAAAAGTCAGACATGACTTAGTGACGAAAACAACAACATAGTAAGACACAGAGATATGGAAATGGCTGTCGTGAAGGAGGAAGTTTTGATATTCTCAGACCCTTAGAATCAGAAGGTAAAAAAGGCCATAAGGAGAAGCACCAGGGAGGGTCGGGAGGCAGGTGGAATGATGGGGAAGCATGTAATTTCTGCAGGCAAGGCAAGGCAAGGCAAACGGGTTTGAATAATTTGAATAGTTTGAAAAATTTCAGTAGGCTCTGAGGCACAGGGGCTGTCCTTAGTTGTCTGTCCAGTGATTAAGGCAGGTGGGTAGTGGTCCAGACTGTAAGACACCACGGAGGAGATGGGGGATACAGACTCTGAATTGGTTAGTTTGCACAGGAAATGTGTGTCCATAGGTGAGTCACTCACTATTGCTAAGAATTTGCAAACACAGGCCAGCATGGCCCCAGCTGCCAGAGTATCCAGGATCCAAAAAATAAGGGGATTTCCCTGGTGGTGCCGTGGTTAAGACTCTGTGCTCTGTGTTCTGCAAAGCATGCCCTGGAGGAAGCATGGCTTATCCAGCGAGGATGTGTGCTAGCTGAGGAGGCCACCAGGAAGGGTTTGTCCCCAGGGTGGGCCAAGAGGTGTTTCAGGATCACAGATGATCCTTGTCTTAACCCAGCTGTCTACCAAGTAGCCTCTGGGAGTGGACCAGACAACCAATGAAACTACCCACAACTGGACCCAGGATGAAGAGCTGTTTGGCTGCCGATGGGAGATGTTATCAGCAGCATCCTCTCTGTAGCCTCCACGAGAGCTTCCTCTGACGTCCCTTCTTCCAGAGATAATAAATACGGCTGACAGTGTTTGGAAGATACAAAGCAGGGGCATCATGATTACATTAATGGGGTTGGGGTGGGGGGAGGCTTTTTTGTTTTGTTTTGTATTTTTAGTCACACTGTGTGATTTACAGGATCTTAGTTCCCCAAGCAGGGATTGAACCCATGCTGTTGGCAGTGAAAGCGTGGAGTCCTAACTACTGGACCACCAAGGGGTTCTCTAAATTAATGTTTTTATTATTTTTTTCAATTTATTGGCAGCACCAGGCAGCATGTGGGATCTTCTCTGACCAGGGATGGAAACCATGCCCCCTGCCGTGGAAGTTCAGAGTCTTAACTACTGAACTACCGGGGAAGTCCAGTTCATGATTTTTAAAAGATCAGTTTGGCAGCTCTAAGGAGACTGCATTTCAGGGAGGAAGACGGGGAGCAGAGCCATCAGCTAGGAGTCTGTTGAAAGGAGTAGTCAAGAGAGCAAGGTGCCCTGGGTAGCAGGGGGACAGGGGTGTGCTACGGCCACCACACCACAGATAAAATGCTGTCCCTACCACGTGTCAAGGTGGGACCTCCAACAAGTCTTGTCACCTGTATGAGCCTGTCTCTCATCCACAAAGTGGAGATAATAAGGTATCTACTTCCAAAGGGGACCGGATCAACGAGATAATGTCATAAAGCTCTTGACACAGGGCTTGGCAGACAGCAAGCTGTCAGCAAATAATAGCTGTTACTTTTCTTCACTTTACAAAATGACTCCTTTAAATAGTGAAAACCCTTCAGGAATCTTTTAAAGGGTTTTTGTTTTTAAAAAAAATACAGAAGAACAAGAAGAAAATAAAAGTTGCTCACATCGCACCTCTTATAATGATTAAAAGACAAAGTGGAAATTGCAGCCCCTTCTCTTCCAGTCCCACTCTCTATTACTTAAAATGCCTCCAAGAGAATTTTTTGTGATATTTTGCCATGATTTGCCACTTATCTAGGTGTGTCTATACACACATTTTCATATGAAAGTGAAAGCATGCTATCCATGTTGGTCTGGAATGTGTCATGGGAGGGTATGTCATGAAGAATGTCCTTGGTCAGCTCATTCAGCTCGAGTATGTTCTTATTTTCATGGCTACATAGTACTTCACAGTATAAATATGCCAACATTTATTTATCCAGCCTCTTGTAGATGGACATTTAGGTCATAATCCTCACAGATCTTGAGTGTGATATTATGCAAGAAATCTTTTGCTTCTATGTTTGGTAAATACATGCCAAGGACATACCTGTAAGGCATTTGGGAAGGAGCTGTTGCATTAAAGATGGTTCAGAAGATTTTGTTTAAATTTACAAGGCACCCTAAGCCATATGATCAGTAGATCTGGTGGAGGTTTCTTCCTGTTTGTATGAACTCACTGTCAACATCATGATTAGTTCAGTTCCCTGCCCACCTGGGCCCTAGACCCATTGCTCAAAGGAGAACCTGCTTCTCATAGATTTAAGGTGTTAGAGAGGAGAGATGCCAGGCTTCCCAGGTGGCGCTGGTGGTAAAGAATGCACCTGCCAATGCAGGAGACAAAAAGAGACGTGGGTTTGATCCCTGGGTCAGGAAGATCCCCTGGATGAGGGCATGGCAACCCACTCCAGCATTCTTGCTGGGATATCCCATGGACAGAGAAACCTGATGGGCTACAGTTCATAGGGTTGTGCATAGTTGAACAGACCTAAAGTGACTTAGCATGCACGCATGGTGGAGAGATGGCGTTTTCCATCTTGCCTGAGTGATTTTCAAGTCCTATGGAACAAGGTAAAACCAGCCTCCTCTCCCTGGTCATAGCTTTCCTTGGCATGTAACCCCCCCACTCACCCCCCCCACCATCACATGCTCACTTCCTTGACATTAATGTGTTTTGTCTCCTGGAAAAGGAGCCAGAAAGCTCAGAGTCCCATGGGGTGGAATATCCCTCCCCTCCTTGAACTGCCTATTACTGGACCAAAATGTTCAGGTGATCAGAACTTAGTACCTCTCCCCCACACACTCATCTGACCCCTTTGCTGAAGAGTGAGCTTTTCCTAGCTCTCTGTGGAAAAATACGGTATTAAGTGGTACAAGTTACTAGATATAAAGTAAATGAGATACAAGGATGTGATGTTCAGTACAGGGAATATAGCCAAAATTAAATAATAAATTTACAGGGAGTATAATCCATAAAAATATTGAATTACTATGTTGTATACCTGCAACTAATAGAACATTGAAAGTCAACTATACTTGAATTTTAAAAAAAGATCCTTAACCTAGTCACGTTTGCAAAGTCCCTTTTCGTCATGCGAGGCAACTGTTTCACAGGTTTTGGGAGCCACTCTTCAGCCTGCCAGTGGCTGTGTTTGCACCCCCCCATATCCATTCCTGAGTCACACTACAGTTTACACGTTCATGTGTCTGTCCATGATCACCCTTCTCTCCTCCATCAGACATCCTCTTTCTCTAGACCACATACCCCAGATCCCATCCTTCTTTTCGGTTCATTTGCCAAAGCATCCCCTTACACGAGAGGTTTTATAAGCACTTGTTCTGAAAAATGTGAGGTTAGGAAGGTAAAATAAAAGCAGAGAGCAGGAAACAATTTCTAAGCTGATGTCAGACATTGTATATCCTAGAAATTCATTGAACACTGCCCTCCAGAGATCTTCTCCCAGCCCATGCTTCCCCTGAGCTGGCCTCCTGCAACCTGCCTGTGCTTTTTCCTTCTGCTCATTTATGACGGACTGATGCAGGTTCAGCTCTTCATCCCCGTCTCTCCCTTGTAGGCTTACTTTTTTTCACTTCCTGGATATTCAGTCAGTCCAGTTCAGTTGCTCAGTCGTGTCCAACTCTTTGCGACCCCATGAACCGCAGCATGCTAAGCCTCCCTGTCCATCACCAACTCCCAGAATTTACCCAAACTCATGTCCATTGAGTCGGTGATGCTATCCAACCATCTCATCCTTTGTCGTCCCCTTCTCCTCCTGCCCTCAATCTTTCCCAGCATCAGGGTCTTTTCAAATGAGTCAGCTCTTCACATCAGGTGGCCAAAGTATTGGAGTTCAGCTTCAACATCAGTCCCTCCAGTGAAAACCCAGGACTGATCTCCTTTAGGATGGACTGGATATTACGAAAGGCCTTCTAAACAGAGGACTACGTCTCCAGGTCTTCCCTCTCAGCAGCCATAAGGAAACCCCAGAACTTGGAAAAATTACAGATTTTTCTTCAACATGGACTATCCCTCTGGCTAATTTCAGTGGTTTCCTGGGGAACATTACCAAGATACATGTGCAAGCCAGTCAAAGTGAGTTCCTATGGGTAGGCTTCCCTCAGAGCTTAGTTGGTAAAGAATCTGCCTGCAATGCAGGAGACCTGGCTTTGATTCCTGGGTTGAGAAGATCCCCTGGAGAAGGAAATGGCAATCCACTCTAGTATTCTTGCCTGGAAAATCCCATGGACTGAGGAGCCTGACCCAACTTAGTGACTAAACCACCACCATGGGTAGGAAGATTTATTTCCCTCCTAATTTCATTCATTCATTCAATAAGTATGTATTTGTTGTTGTTCGGTCGTTAAGTCATGACCGACTCTTTTGCGATCCCATGGACTGTAGCCCACCAGGCTCCTCAGTCTATGGGATTTTCCAGGCAAGAATACTGGTGTGAGTTGCCATTTCCTTCTCCAGGGGATCTTCCCGACTCAGGGATCGAATTCAATCTCCTGCATTGGCAGGTGGATTCTTTACTACTGAGCCACCAGGGAATCTATTCTGTCCAGGTACTGCTCTTGGCCTCAGGATTATAATGATGAACAAGCTACAAATGGTCTCTGCCCTTAGAGCGTTTATGGACTAGCAGGCTATGCACACACACACACACACACACACACACACACACACACACACACACATTCAACTTCAAGTAGAGACCACCCTCCCCTTATTCATGAAAAACAAAGATCATCTCTAATTTTTTTCCCTTTGACCGCATTAAGACCATGAGCTCAAAGACTCCCCAGTCTCTTCTGCTTTTTATTAGATGGCAAAAAGCCATGCCAAGTGACTGTGTCTACACGAATGAAGGGAAGTGAAGGGAGGTGGAGCAGGAGAGGGGCATTTCCCCAGGATCCTCATGGTCAGATGTGACGTAGTTCAGAGCCTCCATCCAGCCCACGTCAGGACTTCTAACAAGGGATGCCTTTGCTCTCTGTCTTAACCAGTGTGTACTTCTTCGGGGAGTGGGGTCTACCTGGGGGATTGGAGTGCCTCTTTTTGCAGCCTCTGTTGGTAGAAGAGGGAAACAGTATCTGTGTTCCAAGGGCTTCGTTTGGCGGAATAGATGCCACGTGAGTGCCTGAGAGCGAGCTTTGCTCTGCTTAAGCCTCCCTTCAGAGAATGGAGAGCCAAGCCCCGTCTCTCCCCTCAGACCTCCAGTGTGTGTGCAGCCAGCATCCTTGCTCCTGATCCGAACAGCATCTAAAACCTTTAACGCTTTCAAAATCTCCTTGCTATTAGTGGTTGGTTTATTCTTTTCCCCCAAAGCTTATGGAAGCATAAAATTTTAAAGCTGGAGGGGACCTCGGAGAAAAGATGCACTATTTAATTTATATTTTTAATTTTCCCAGTTCAACATCTTGGGGGAGATGAGTTTATCCATCACAGCTTCCCTCTGCTTCCCCGGCCTCCACTCACGGTCCACTCACCACCGGGGCCTCCCGCCCCCACCCCACTCCCAGGGCAGCTCTCGCCTTGACACCTGTTCTCTCATGCTCCTCACATCCCTGACACACCGTCTACGTGGGTGCTGGGGATTCTCTGTCCGGGGTTCAAGTACAGTTGAACTCCTTTCGGCTTTGGGCACCGTAACTGGGTTGCGAACGGACAAGCTGCACACAGAAAGGCCCAGATTTCATAAGACGGGGATGGGATGGGATCCGCCGGGGCATCCTCCAGGGTGTAGCCCGCATGCAAAGGCTTGCGAGAAAGTGGGTTACTGTGCCTGATTTCTGTTAGGACAGTGAGAACTCAGGAGGGCTGGAGGTCTGTTTTCATCTGAACACTCACCTTAGGAGAAGGGGGGCCCTGTTACCCCAAGGACATTCCCAGAGGGAGGAATACCAAGACAGTGCCTGGATTGGTTAGTGCACTGGCCAGGCCAAGCCTGATTCCCGAAACGGGAAGCTGGAAGCCTGGTGTGGTTCCAGAAGCTGCAGCTACAGACTGCCCAAGGCCCCCTCGCCCAGGCTCGGCCAGTGCAGCTGGGTGTCTTGAGAAGGGCTGGGGGCTTCCCTGAGCTCACCATGGAAGACCTCACTTTTCTGTACTGGCCCAATGCGGTCAGAACCAACATGGGCCGGGCAGCCCAGGGTGGGTTCCACCCTGAGCTTTGCATTCGTTGTAGGGCTGAGAGTGCATTTGACTGGGGGTGGCCAGCCCTCCCAGATTCTGGGGCTGAGTCTGGGGAGGACACCTCCTGATGTGTCTGCTGCTATCCCCCACCAAATCCTGGTTCACCTCCATCAGGCCAGTATTGCCCTCCCTTCCAAGCCCACCTGATTGGGAAAGGTTGTCCCTGAAGTGGCCCCAACCTGCACCCTGTCCTGCCTGAGATGTCATGGCTTCTACCAATTCCTCTGAAGATGACACTTGGGGTCCAGAGAGAAGGAAGCTTTCAGCACAGGCAAAATGATGGTCCCAAAGATGCCCACATCCCAAGCCCTGAAACCCTGCATATGGTGTTTACATAGCAAAGGGGATTTAGGACTGGAAGACAACCCTGGATTATCTGGGTGGGTTTAATGTGCTCACAAGGGTCCTCATATAAGGAGGCAGAAGAGTGCATGTCAGAGGGAGAGGCTGGAAGATGCTACATGGCTAGGCTGGAAGACAGAGGAAGGGGCCACGAGCCAAGAATGCAGGCAGCTTCCGGGACAAGAGAACGGATTTTCCCCTGGAACCTCAGAAGGAACACAGCCACATGACACCCGTTTCAGCCCAGCAAGACCTGTTTCAAACGTAAGAGTCTGTGGTTATTTGTTATAGGCCCAGTGAGAAGTTAATATGGTCCCTTGATGTTGCTGTTGTTCAGTCCCTCAGTCCTGTCCGACTCTGTGACCCTATGGACTGTAGCCCTCCAGGCTCCTTTGTCCACGGGATTCTTCAGGCAAGATACCGGAGTGGGTTGCCATTCGCTTCTGCAGGGGATCTTCCCGACCCAGGGATTGAACCCACGTCTCCTGCATCGGCAGGAGGATGCTTTACCATTGAGCCACCTGGGAGGCCCCAATACAGCCCCTAAGAAGGAAGAAAACAGCAGGCGATGCCCGTGGGCCACCATCTTTGGTTCCCTGGATCATATGGGACCCACGGGAGGGTCCTCGGCATCTCCGCCCTCCTGGACCTGTGTCTCCAGCCCCTGCCTTCCTCCTCCTCTCCCCCTCTTCCTCCTCCCCCTCCTCTTTCTCCCCCTCCTCTTTGGTGCCCAGCAGAGCTGCTGATCTAGACTGAACTCCATCGTGGGGAAGCAGGTCTCTCCTCTTGGGGTTCCTGTCTGACCTCCACAGCCAGCCCTTCCAGCTCTGGCTTCCCTCATCCTGGATGGTCAAGGTGCTGCCTCTACCTGAAGCCTCTGTTCACGGTGCTGGGCCACCTCAGAGCACCTTTTCTGTTTTCCTCATTTCATGGCCGATTTCAACCACTTAGTGTGAGGGGGTCCCAGGGGGTCTGTAGGGAGGGCTTCTTACAGAGCTCAGTCCCCAGGGGCATATGCACAAAACCGCAGCACTCCCCACCCTTCTCCTACTGAGGAACAGTGTCCCCCTTAAGATGACTCCAAGGTCACCCCCACCCTCCTTCCATTTGGATTCTCTTTCTGTTTGGATTTCTCGTTCTCCCCCAAGAGCAGGTGAAACAGGATTAAAGTGAATAACAGGGCAGACATGAGGGAGACAATGATTCTATTCGGTCAGCACCAAAGTCATGACTTGGCCTTCGGGGAATGTGTGGTGGAGGGTGGAGAAGACTTCCATTTGCCCTGACAAGTGTGAAAAGATGGGGCTTCCCAGGTAGCTTCCCTCAGAGCTTAGTTGGTAAAGGATCTGCCTGCAATGTAGGAGACCTGGGTTCGATCCCTGGGTCAGGAAGATCCCCTGGAGAAGGGAATGGCTATCCACTCGAGTATTCTTGCCTGGAGAATCCCATGGACAGAGGAGCCTGTGAGCTACAGTCCATGGGGTCACAAAGAGTCAGACATAACTGAGCATACACACAAGAAGTATGAAAAGACAAACACAGTATTCAAGAATTAGAAAAATTATTTTTAAAATATTTAGAGACATATGTAAATATCAGATGGCATCTAATTTCATGGGAATAGAAGAGGCCACACATTTGATAAAATAGGAGCTAAACCAAGAGGAATAGGATAATGGCCTGAAGGTGTTTCTAAGGGCAAGGTGGGTTAAGGGGAAAACACTTGGAAGCAAATGATGTCTTTGGAGATGGCAGGGAGAAAAACAGTTTTCATAAAAACACATCAACAGGGGACTTCCCTGGTGCTTTAGTGGTTAAGACTCCTGACTCCTGACTTCTAAGGCAGGGGATGTGGGTTCAGTCCCTGGTTGGGAAACTAAGATCCCACATGTTGTTCAGTGTGACCAAAACAAGCAAACAACAAAAAATACCAAACAACAGAGATAGTGAAGGTCAAGGGATGTTCCCCAGATGTTAAAGCAAAAAGGAAGAGATGGAAGTGGGCAGAGGGAAGGCCTGGGAGTTGGACCTTGGAGAGTAAAACCCAACATTGAGATAAAGGAAGTTCTTAAAGAATTCTTAAAGAAGAGAAATTCAATTTTTTTTTTTTTTTTTAAGGAAACAGAGGATAAAATAGGACAGAGTAGAAGGAAAAGTTCCTGGATTTAGAAACACTAGATTGGGTAGATAGAGTGAACTCTCCAGGCCCAATGAATTGAAAGTAATCCAACGCACAGACAAACATTGATGATGCTTCTTTCATTTCAAGCATAAAGAACTTGACAAATGTCCAGGCAAGGGATTTAAAGAAGAACAAAGCTATCTACAAAGGAGCACTAGTTTGATTTGCTGCAGAGACCTCTATAACATAGAATGATATAAATTCCAGAAGAACGCAGCTGAAAAGCAAGAGAGAGAGAGCAAGAAAGAGGAAAGATAGAGGCAGGTGGGAGGCAAGGAAGACAGAGCTGGATGCTGCATAGAGAAGGAAAGATTTTGATCCAAGACCAAGAACACACCTAACAACCAAGGTGGTGTTTACTCTTCAAGGCAATACCATGGCTTTCTCAGAGATGCAAAGATTCCAAAAATATACCATGCAGTTTTATCCTTAAAAAAAAGTGCACCAAGATGTATACCTAACAACCAAAAGCTGAGTCAAGGGTTCATAAGAGAAGACCATGGCTCTGGTGTTGACCACAGAGATCATTTAAACAGGCCTGGAAAATGATTGACAGCACAGTTACAAAACAGTGCAAATACTCTTGAAGGGAAAAAAAAGCAGAATGTAAGGATAATCATTTATGTTAAACAGGGCCCAAAATTTGATAGCATACCAAGTCAATCTGGGAAGAAGAGAAGAAAAGATGTAAATATGTGATAATATTTTTCTCCTATTTGTACATAAGTCATGAGGTACTGTTTCATTATTGATTTTGATAAAATAAAACAATACAGGTTTGACAATATTTGTAAAATTGAAGGTACTCCCGCATTGCGGGCAGATTCTTTACCAGCTGAGCCACGAGGGAAGCCCAAGAATACTGGAGTGGGCAGCCTTTCCCTTCTCCAGCGGATCTTCCCGACCCAGGAATCGAACCGGTGTCTCCAGCATTGCAGGCGGATTCTTTACCAACTGAGCTATCAGGGAAGCCCCCAACTACCAGTAGAACTAAAAATAACATTATAGGATTATGAACATGGTCCCATGAAGCTAATGGTATGAAATAAGCATCAAGGAAACATAAAAAGCAAAACACCAAAACGACAATAACAATAATGATGCAGAAGTAAGAACAGGTCGTGTGTATAAAAAAGATGAATGGAGTCAGCTCCAATGTTAAAACACAGACTTTCAACATGGTTCCAGAAAATAAAACTTAGTTTTGTGTTACCTACAAGAAATACATCTAAAGCATAATTACTCCAAAAATTTTAAAGTTAAGAGCTGGACAGAAAAATACTAGATGATGGGGGGTGGGGGAGTTGGGGGAAGCAGCGGTGCATAGAATTCAAGAGATAAATCATTTACAGGATAGTCATTTTTTACTCATGAAATAAATAATCCATAATGAAGATCTAATAGACCTATATCTTCATGTACATAACAACATTACATCAAAATAGCTAAAGCCCAAACAGAACTGAAAAAAAACCTGACAGAAATAAAGGGGAGCATTTCTTAAAAAATCTAGAATGCAAAGAATAAATAAAGCCATCGTTATCTGCATAAATATTCAATAATTAAATATTTACATCACTAGCCTACAAAGAAGTCAAAATATTTTCTTTTCTAGTGACCATGGGACATTTACAACATGTGACATATATTGGGCTATAAAGAAAAGGTCAGTGAATTCACAGAATAAAAATGAATGAAAACAAATGAACTACCCATTCACCTCAGAATGTAGAAAGATGCAATTAAATAATCCTTGGAAACTTGCAGGGTATAACTGATAAAAGCAGAAATGAATAGATTACGAACAGAAGGGATGAGTCAATTCAAGAATTGTGGCTGAAACAATATACAAATAAAATACACAAAGAAAGTGTCCATTGATGAGAAAGAGCTAGAAAGAGAGAGAGAGAAAGACACAAAACAAGGACCAAGATAGGGAAAGAAACCATAGATACAGAAGATACTTAAAACAGCAATTTTATAGGAAACATTAAATGATCAAAATCGACTTTTTAAAAAATTTAGAGGCTTGAATAGGTGAAAAATCATGGAAGAGAGTGAAAAATTTGTCAGTGAACTGCCCCTTGAAAAGGGACTGAGCAGAGGGGCTTCCTTGGTGGTCCAGTGGCTAAGGCTTCACGCTTCCAAAACAGGGGCCTGAGTTTGATCCCTGGTCAGGGAATTAGATTCCACATGCCACAGCTAAAAAGTCTGCATGCTGCAATGAAGACTGAAGACCCTGCATGCTGCAGCTAAGACCCAGTGCAGCCAAAATAAATAAATAAATAAAGATAATTTTAAGAAAAGAAGCTGAGTAGAGATGAATTTGCAGGTGGCATTAGAGCCTTGTGCCACCTGACATCAACACATTCGTGAGTGTATCTATTATATTACTTCCCCAATTGGGAAAGAAAAAAAGTTTGTTATTTTACACTCACAATATCAGCTTCTTCTTCCGTCAGGTAACTAAAAAATGATCATGCTTTTGGTTTCTTCAGCCTCATTCTATCAAATGTGCTCTCGGTTTTTGAAAAGGAGAAACCCTTTTCCCTGATGAGTAATCCAAAATTTTTTGTTAATTCTCACAATATTGCAAACTTTTTCATTATTACTATACTTGTTATGATGAGTTGTGATCAGTGATCTTTGGTGTTACTATGGCAAAAAGATTACGACTCAACGAAGGCCCCAGTGATGGCGAACGTTTTTCGGCAATAAAGTATTTTTCAATTAAGGTGTCACATCTTTTTAGACAGAACTCAGTTGAACATTTAATAGACGACATTCCCTTCTCCAGGGGATCTTCTGAACCCAGAGATTGAACCCGGGTCTCCGGCATTGCAGGGAGATTCTTTACCATCTGAGCCACCAGGGAAGCCCCTAAAAGACTACAGTATAATGTAAATATAAATTTTATAGACACTGGGAAACCAAAGGATTCATGTGACTTGCTCGTGGTGATTCTGAAACCCGACCCATAATCTTGGAGGTCTGCTTTTATGCTTCTTTAAGACACTCAGGGAACGGGGAGGGGCTTTCTGCCAAAAAGTCAAGAGCAGTCTGATGGTGACCCCGGGCAAGGCTCTGTGCACAGGCACTGGGGCACTCTTAATATCCGGGTCCTGGATGGGGAGTATCCTCTCTTATCACTTAATCGCCATTGCTGTCTTGGCCAGGGTCCCTGAAAGTAGGCAGAGCCTATGGAAATACTAGTGGCCTGAGCTCTGGTCCAAGATTGTGAAGCCTTGGGCACTGGGTGAGATGCAGGGGGAGTCTTCAAACAATTATTACAGTAATTGTACTAACGACCTAGGAGAGCAAGGGGGCTCAAGCTGGCCCTGTTCCTAAGGCAGGACCCAGAAGACAGAAGAGGGAGAGAAAGACGGGGAGGGGCGACTGCTGCACCAGCACTTTTTGAAAAACACTCCTCCTAAATGGCTCTGGATCTGTGTTTTTCATTCAGGCTGGATGTGCTGAGGCGTTTTTCATTCGGCTCCCTCCCACCCTACCTTCCCGGCAAATTCTTTCCCAGCGCTGTTGATTTCTGTCTTGCGACCATTATGGAAATCTGGCTTCATTTCTCCTCCTAATTTATGATCTTGTTAACATGCCCGCATGCCAGATGGTCCTGTTCTTCAGGTTGGGAGATAATGAGATAAACAAAAACTGCTGTAAGAAGCAAATAGGGGAAGTTTTTGCCTTGAATGGGCCACTCTTCATTCCTACAAACGGGCTCCCCAGACCTCAGCCGCAGCGCTCTGGAGCCCTACGCAGATGAAGGGCGCAGTGGTCCTTGGGTGGCCCCTGAGAGGCGAGTTCTTTCATCCAAGAGTCTCTTTGTGCTCTGGAATTCAGCCTCAGAAAGAGACACAGTATCACCCCACCCTCCTCTGAGACATCCCTGGAACCAACTTGTCCTTCCATATGACTGCTTACTGCTCTCACCACACTTAGCACATTGGACTCTTAATTGTTAATTTTTCTTTTTCCCTGCTACTCTGTGAGCTCCCAAGTCTTTTCCCTCTGAAACCAAAATGTCATGCACAAGGCTGCACATGGAGTTAGCAGATAATCAAAAAATAATTATGAGACATCTCCACTAAGTCCAGCTACAGAGAAGAACCAAGAGTTGAATGAATCAATATGCCATATACAATATAAACCACCCAACCAACAGATCCAAAAGATGGGTTGCAAAGACCTCAGCCCTGGGTGGGCACTGTGTCCCTTTATCTTTGAGGACCCTTCCCAGGTCAGTCGGAACACCACCCACAGTCAGACCATAAACAGACACACTGAGGAAGTGATTTTTCTTAGTCGTCATCCACCCTAAAACTTGGCATGTAGACACCAGGAGGAATCTCAAGGGCTATCTGATCTACCTCGCTTGCCTTCCTGGGCCATCCTTGTACTAACACACAGGAAGATGAGTCTCCAACACCCACCACAGAAGGGGTGCAGAGAAATAGGCAGACTGTGGTTACTAAGTTCACACAAGGAGACTGAGTCACTAGTACAGTTGGTGGCTAGCCCAAGTGTCAGCCAACTACCACTTCAGGTAACACATCTGGTGCCATCTGCCTTCACAAGTAAAGTTTTATTAGACCATAGCCATGCCATTTGTAATCTATTATCTGTGGTGCTTTTAGGCCACAATGGCAAAGTTGAATAGTTGTGACACAGAACACATAGCCTACACTCCAGCCCCTCACAGAAGAAGTTTACTGAGTCCCTGATCTCAGAAATACACAGGCAGCCCCATTCATGCACATGTCTAGGTTTGTATGAGCACAGATGGGTCATGACCATGCCCACCCTCAGGAGGCACCAAGGGCCACCGCCATGAATGAATGAACAAATGGATGAATGAATGGGCAAATGGATGAATGAATGAATGAGTGAACAATCGAATGAATGAAAGAAGGAAGGAAGGAAGCTCTCAGTTTTAGCAAAGTTCTCTCTTGTTCTCTTGGGCATTCAGAGGATATGACAATCACTGTGCTGAGTCCAGCCTGCAAGTGAGAGCAAAAAGTTGATTTCCTTTGTTGTTTTTCACTGTTTGCAAGATAAAGTTTCTTATTAGCTTATCACTCTTAACCACAAACAGCTTTCCCAGGGAATGTTGTGGGATTTGGCTAGGAGGAGGATGGGAGCAAGGGAAGGACCAGCCACAGGCTTCGTCCTAATCCAGCCACATACCCAGGAAATACCATGAAAGCCAAGAGAACAGGAAAGAAAAGCAGCCCCCCCCCCCCTCAGTAATCCACCCCTGAGGATTAGGCTCCAGCCAGAAGCCGGTGCTGATAGAGTTCCAAATAATAGGATTAACTTCAGCCAGAGTGTCCTAATGCCCCTGACTCTTTCTAAAGCTGGAAACATTTCAATTTAGCTATTTGCTAATGCCAAGACCCTATTGTAAATATCCTGTCTCTGGCCTGCCTGGCTCTTTTGAATTCCAGCTTGGAATGAAATTAGCTTGCACTGCCCCCTCCTGAGAACCTAGGGTCTAGTCTTAGGGATGTGACTCTTCTTGATATCGAGTCACCAGTGACAACTCACCTTCTGGCCAGCTGCCCCGAGGGCCATAAAGTGCCTCTCAGCAAAGATTATCAGGAGCCCAAACAAATGTTTGCCTAAATTGCTTTAAAAGGCAAAAACCTGTTCAAATCTCATTCAGACTAAGGGGCAAAAAAAAAAAAAAAAAATCTATCATCAGGTCAGTTTTTGTTTTGGCCGAAAGCACCGGGACTAAGAATTTCCCTGACAGCTCAGATGGTAAAGAATTCATCTGCAATGCAGGAGACCCAGGTTTGATCTTTGGGTCGGGAAGATCCCCTGAAGAAGGGAATGGCTATTCACTCCAGTATTCTTCTTGCCTGGAGAATTCCATAGACTAAGAAGCCTGGTGTGCTATGGGCTATATATAGTCCATGGAGTTGCAAAAGAGTTGGACACAACTGAGCGACTTGACTGAGCCACCAACACTTTCACTTTTACTAGGACTAAAGAACCTGGAGCTTTGTGATGCTAGAGGAAAAGAGCTAACTTTTCTGACTTAGCTTTGTCCAAGGCCAGTCCCGTGAGCTCTCAGTAGGCAAATGGATAACTAAATCAGCACATAATAGCTCAACAGTGTCCAGAAATTGGCATGAAGGACTTTGTGGGGCTCTCTATTTGTAGGCAGCAACTATTGGTAATACACTGTGTGTGTATTGGTAATACACTGTGTGTCAGAATCAACACATTCACTAGTGAGAGGGATCCTTTATTTTGCTGAAAGAGCCTGGGATTCTGGAGTTCAGGCATGGCTGGATCCAGGTGTACAGATGGTATCATCAGTCATCTATCTCTTGTCTCTCTGTTCTGCATTGCTGCATCCTCAGGCAGGCTCCTTTACACTCTTCCAGGTTAGCAACCTTAGGAGAAAGAGAGTATATTCTTTCCAGCAATGTAGGCTGAGGCTCACCGGCCCTGACCAGCCTCACTTGGTTATTTGCCCATTCCTAACTCTATCTCTGAAGCTGCCTTATTTTCTACTGTGGAGTGGGTCGGTCTCCTGCTTTAAATCTTGCTTGTGCAGGCTTTCCTCTTTGCTCACCCTCTTTGGCTAGCTTTCAAATTCCTAAATCCTCATCCTAGCATAATCACACACCTGCTCTAACCCTAACCTACACATGCCTTTCTTGAATCCCCACTTCAGCCCCTCTGTTTACCCCAAACCAACTGAGACCTCTTAGCCACTGTGTTTTCCAGGACCCTGGTTTTTATGGCAATCTTTCTCTTGGCACCTGCTCCGTCATTTTTCTCCTTCTCTCACCCTGACTCTTGAGTCCCTTCCTCCTTTTAAACTATTTTCACAAATCTCCCGACCTAATCATACTGAGTTTCTGAAGTGCCCTTATCCATCATCACTTAAAATTAACTCTCCCTTGAGTATATAGACTTAGTTTTATTTGCATATAATAATAACAGAGTGTAGTGCTTAAATATATTTTCTGGAGTTTTTATGTCGTGTTCTTCACATCCATCTGCAAAGTAGGCAGCGTCCTGATTTGTCAAATGAAAGAAAAAGCAACTCTGAGAGCTCCAGGATGCTCAAGGGTAGATGGTAGGGGGTGGGATGGGGTGGTGGTAGATCCAAGACACACACACCAAGGCCACGCGGATGCCTAAATGAGAAGCCAGGCTTATACAGTGGTTCTCAAGCTGGGACAGTTTTGCTCCCCAGGGACAGCCAGATGGGCAGGAGGAAGCCAGTTTACTGGCCTCATTGAGTCAAAACCAGAGATGCTGCTAAACCTCATACGATGGACAGAACAGTCCCACCTCAACCCTCCCCACCCACACACATAACAAAGAATTATCTGGCCTCCAAATGGGAGTATTCCTGAGGCTGAGAAACCGTGGCTTAGGAATATCTGAAATAAAGGTTTCCATCCACATCTCCTAAGGACTTTTCCTTCTGTTCTCAGTCACACACAAAGCAAATCAGCCACTATCACTCTTTCTTCATTATCAGAAGGAGGTTGGGAATATACAGGCCAGTACAAGGAGCCAATGTGGGGTGGGGGGGGTGGGGGTGAGGGGGTTCCCAGGTGGCTCAGTGGTAAAGAATCGCCTGCCAATGCAGGAGACTGGGGTTTGATCCCTGGGTCGGGAAGATCCCCTGGAGAAGGAAATGGCAACCCGCTCCAGTGTTCTTGCCTGAAAAATCCCACGGACAGAGGAGCCTGGCAGGCTACAGTCGACGGGGGTTGAAAAGAGTCGGACACGACCGAGTGACTAACTAATAACATGAAGAGCCGGGCTGAAGGACCCCCTCTGCCTGCCATCCACCCTTGTTTTCACAGGACCATCGCGTGCCAAGGCTTTGGCCTGCGCTCCTAGTTACTGGGCAGAGAGCTGGAGTAGCTGCTTTGCTGAGGGCTGTGGGGTGCCCGAGGGAACGGAGGCAGGAGGAGGGGGAGGGGACAACGGCGAGTGACGGTCACTGTGGAGCAGATGGTGAGCCCGGGGAGGATGAAGGGGAAGGGGAGAGTGGGAGGGATGCGTGGACGTGTGCACTTGGGCGGAAGGAGACCTGGGCATCCAGGGCCGTGAGGAGGGAGGGGCCTCCCTGCCGCCTCTGCAGCTTCAGGGAGTGAGAATTTAATGTGAGCTTAATGAAGGCAGAAGCAGTTTCCATTATTCACACTCTGCTCCAGCAGCTTCTGAGCCCACACGCTCCACTACCCTCTGGAGAGGTGCAGCCGCTGGTGGTGTCGGGTCCTGACTCGCTACAGAGGGAAGGGCAGGTGGCCAGACTCCCAGCCGCCTGTGGTCAGACCTGGGCCAGAGGCCTTCCTTGATGTTTCCTGTCTCGTTTCCTCTAGAGTGGTGGTGTAGGGGGAGGGCCAGAGGAGGGTCTGTTGATGCATCCATGGGGGGCTGAGAGGCCCAGGGAAAAGTGTCAGTCCACACAGGGGCATTTTCAGCTCAAGGGCCTCCTCCGTCCACCTGTGGCTTTGCGAGCCTGTCTGGGCCTCCCAGCAGAAGCGGGACAAGCGCAGCTGTGGGCCTCAAACTTGGTTCTCACACCAGATCCCAGCCTGACTGTGGACAGAGGATGGAGATCCTCCAGGGATCTGGGATCCTCTGGTGGCCCTTCCACCTGGTTCCCCTGTCTCCCTAGGAAACAGTCTCCCCAGGAAAAGTCTCCCCAGCACTGGAATTCTCTGGAAGTCTCAGCTAGTCACCAGATGACAGGTCAAGGCGAGGACAGCTTCCTCCAGAGGGTGGACCCCAGCTCCGGGTCTCCCCATGTTCCAACACTCCTGGGGTCCCCAAGCCCCCCTTCCCTCCGCTTCTTTATGGTCACACAGTCAGCTCTCTTCACAGCCTCTCTGCTCCTCTCTCCCAGTCTCTTTCCCAACCTCCATACCAGAATTCCCACAGCAGTAGGAAGGGACCCTAGAGGGCAGCCTTCTGGCAAATGGGGACCTTTCCCAGATGCTCTAAACACTAACAGGTAAGTGTTCCAGGAGTGTAAAAAATGTTCAGGAAGCTTTGAGTCAGGGCTCCTATGAGCTCATGGGAGTTTCCTCACCCACAGAGCAGGGTCACCTCTGATCACTGCGGCCATTTCAGTGGCCAGCCAGATACAATTCACACACACACACACACACACACACACTCCTTTTCACCCCCTTCCCCGCTCCCCATCCCCCCGACCTGCCGACCCCCCTCCCCCCACCTGCCCACCCCTCCAACCCCTGGTTCAAGAAAGGCCACAGGTGCTTCACCTCCCACTCATCAGCAGGGGGCCAGGCGCAGGGGTACTTGGTGGATTGCCCTGAAGCCAGAGAGCCATATTTGAATTCCAGACTCCCAGTCTCGCCAACCTCAGAGCCCCTGGTCTCCCCCCGCCCAGCCCGAGACAGCTGCCAAGTCCAGGAACCCCTCAGAGACCCTGCCTCAGGGCTCCTGTCAGATGGACAGCAATGAACAGGAAATAATGTTTCACTACACACACATACACACACACACACACACACACACACACACGCCATTTAAAAATGCTTTCTGTACTGAATTCTGTTCTCCCTTGTATTTCTTTGTCTACTTGTCCTTTTTTAATACTAACTTCTCATTTGAGTCAAAAATTATTTCACCAGAGAGGTGGTGATTAAATCTGATAATTAGGAGAAATACCAATTAAGTCAGGCTGGGCAAGCAGGGGGGTCAGATCTTCCTCATGTCGATACTGGAGACTGGGGCATGGCCAGGGGCCCCCGTCCCCCAACCAGGATCACATCCATGAACTGAATGGATGAGGGGCTTTATCCCAGCAGAGACAAAGTGGGGCGTGGCAGGAGCAGAGGCTTTATCTCCCCACACCCTCTAACAGCTGCATCATCCCTCCCTCTTCCTATTTCGTCAGAATTCCACTCCAGAATTAAAGTGCCTGACAGCCCAGACCACCACCACCCCCCAATCCTGTCCTTGTCTCTGTCTTGCCCGTCCATTACTTACTGTGCTTGCCCAGACCCCCACCACCATATTGCTGTCCAGACCTGGCCCTGCATCCCCTGACACTGTTACCTAAATTTCTAGTTACTTATCAGCTAGGGTGCCTGTAGGCAAAAACGCACCACCTCCACCCACACAGAACGGTCCAGTCAACAAGGTGCTTCAGAAGGTGGAGGTGAGAACAGAGTTTCTCCAAGTATGATCTATTGACTCCTTGCATCAGGGGTTCCCAGAGTGACTGCTTAAGACAATGGGGCGCTTAGCTGGGATGAGACTTCCCTGGTGGCTCAGACGGTAAAGAATCTGCCTGCATTGCAGGAGACCTGGGTTTGATCCCTGGGTTGGGAAGATCCCCTGGAGGAGGGCATGGCAGCCCACTCCAGTATTCTTGCCTGGAGAATCCCATGGACAGTAGAGCCTGGCAGACTACAGTCCATGGGGTCACAAAGCCTCGGACACAACTGAGCGACTTTAGCTGGCTTCACTAGCTAGGATGAAGTGGCTAGAAAATTAAACTGGAGCCACGGCATGGAAGCTCTTGGATGCCAGGCTGTGTTTATATTGGGACTGGTTGGAGGGTAGTATCTGACACTCAGTGTGTGAGTTTTCCCCCACACTAAGCCGTCCTCTGACACCAGCTGGGGGTCTACAATTCAACTCAGTTCTGACGCTCTCTACCCAGAGACTGTGGATGATATCAGATTCCCCAGGTTAATAACGGCTGAGTCCTACAAGGCTGCCCCTTCCCTCTCCACCTCAGACCTACTCACAAGTCCAGGTTGTCACTCAGTCTTCTGGCTATAGGTGAGAGGTTCCTCTGACCTCTCCTTAAGGTCCAATGAATTTGCTACAGCGGCTCACAGAAAAATATTTTACTTACTAGATTACTTACTTCTTTTTCTACCTTTCTACTTGTTTTATATCAGTTTATTATAAACGGATGGGGGCAACCCAGGTGGCTAGTGGTAAAGAATCTGCCTGCTGGTGCAGGAGACATGGGTTCGATCCCTGGGATGGGAAGATCCCCTGGAGTAGGAAAGGGCAACTGACTCCAGTGTTCTTTCCTGGAAAATTCCATGGACAGTGGAGCCTGGTGGGCTACAGTCCATGGGGTTGCACAAGAGTCAGACATGACTGAGTGACTAAACACCCACACACAAATTATACAGGGATATCATCAATGATATCAGGAGCAACCAGATGGAAGAGCTTCACAGGGCACGGTGTGTACGGGCTCAGAGCTCCCACGTCCTCTGAGCGCATCACTTGCCCAGAACCTCCATGGGTTCACAGAACACTCAGAATCCAGCCTTTGGGGTTTTTCTGGAAGCTTCTCTACATAGGCATGATTGAGTAAATAATTGACCATTGGCGATTGGTTCAACCTCCAGCCCCCTTTCCCCACCCTGGAGGTCTGGGAGCAGGACTGAAAGTGCCAACCAGCTAATGACTACAGCGGTTTCCCTGGTAACCAGCCCCCGGCTGTGGGTGGGGGGTCCAAAAAATCGCTTCATTAGCATAACAAAAGACACCCTGATTGCACTCCTTAGGAATTCCAAGGGTTTTAGGAGTTCTATGCCAGAAATGAGGCAAAGATGAAATGTGTATTTCTTATTATAAATCACAACATCACAGAGGGATACGGACAGAGCTGAGCCCTGATAGGTTAACCCGGCAACAGGATCAGGCCAGATTCCTCCGGCTAAGCTGGTGGTTCTCTACCGCGACTGTGCGTTAGAATCACCTGGGAAGCTTTTAAAAGGCTCAGTTCTCAGGCTGACGTCTAGACCAATTAAATCAAAATGTCTGGAGTCGGGAGTCAATCATTAATATTGTTCAAAGCATCCGATATGCAGTCAAATCGAGGACCATGGGAGGATGACTTACCTTCTGATGAGGGTGACCAGCCATTCTGAGTCTTCCCAGGAATGAGGGATTTCTGGGAGGTGAGAAATTCAAGGCTAAAACCAGGAAAGTTTCAGGCAAGTGGGACAAGCGGCTGCCTCTGCCTGTGGCCACTTTGCGGGATTCTCCCTGCGGGAAACCCAAGCCCCAGGGTGACGCTGTCTGGTCCAAGGTCGAGCCTGTTCTGGGTATTAATCACCCAGCACGAGCCTCAGGGTTCACCACTTTGGAGCCCTGTGACCTTGCGGGGCTGATTTCTTCTCCCCGGAGCACTTCACCACCTGGTCTCTCTCCCTGCAGGTCATAGGTTGAGCTGCACTGGGTGAGCTGTGTTTTCCACACCTGGCTTTTGGTACCCACGGAGGGCTACTGCCTGCATGGCCGTCTCCCATTCTTAGAGGACAGGATGAACTCACCCCTTGGTCTTCTCTTCTAGAACCCAACAAGCCTCATTAATTCCTGTAATTGGTTCTGAGCCCCTTCCTTGTCTTTGCCATAGTGCAAATAGCATCTGTTTGCTTGTCTTTAATAGCAGCATTTGGGTCTATATCCTTTTCTATCCACTGGAAATAGGAGAGATTAGTATTTAAGTACCTGGCCTCTGAAATCAAACAGACTTGAGTCAGAGCCTTGGCTCATCATTTATGGGCTGTGTGATCATGGTAGTTACTTAACCTTGTTGAGTTCAACTGTAAAAAGGGATTTGTGAAAACACCTACATCACAGAGCTTGTGAAGAATGAATGAGGTCAGGCAGGCGAAGTGCTACCACTGTGCTTGGCACACTGAGCAATGAATGAAACACAGATAAACAGGAAAACCACGACTCTTTCTGCCCCACCTCCCAGTCTCTTTGTGGACCCAGTATAATCTATAGCCCACCCAGCAGAACTTTCTGAGATCATGGAAATTCCCAATATGGTAGCCACAAGCCACATATAGCTACTGAATACTTCAAATATGACTGGTGTAACACAGAAAATGAAATTTGAATTTTATTTCATTTGAATTAATTTAAATTTAAATTGCCATGTGTGCTTCATGGCTACCATATTGGATATATCCTATATATATATGTGTGTCTATGTATATATAAACATATCTGGGCCAGTGGTGACCTATGGATACATCTTTGCTCTGTACGAGGGAAGGGCTGGTCTTTTGAGCAAACCAGGGAAAGTGTGGTATAAAATATGTCTTGGGCTGAGTATGGGGGGTCTTCCCTTGGGAGGGAAACTTGGGCAGGTCATTCCACCTTTGTGCCTCAGTTTCATCACCTATAAAAGTTGGCTGGTTGACCACTGTTCCAAGACTCCTCCATCCAGGGCTATTGAATATGAGCACACGGGCTGTGCCCAGCACTGCTGCAGACAGAGGGTTCCACGAACTGAGGCAGCAGTGTGAAGGGCGCCCCCTGGAGTCGTGCGACCTCACAGCTTGCTTCTATCCCTAAATATGCTGGGGCTTGACAAGGCTGCTTTTCTAGACCATCTCTTCGGAGACCTCCTGCAAGGGGCTTTCAGGCCACTTCAGATGCAGTCTGGGTGGGAGGGAAAGAGTGCCTGCGTCAGGTGTTCAGTCATATTCCTTCAGTCAATACTGCCTGGACCAGTGACTCAACGCTCTGCCCTGGTCTCAGCCTCCAGAGACATGCTGCACATGGTTGTAGCCACTATTTAACAGGGACTAATGTGAGGCGTTGCTAGTAGACACGCAGCCTTAGTGCACATTAGCACCATAGCACAAATGAGCCCGTCCTAAGGCGCTAACTAGCTGAGGGCTGTCTTGCTAAGGCAGAGAGCTATTTGGAGCCTGTCATTGCCTAGAGAAGGTAGACCTTGTAGGACCTGGTGGGGGAGTGAAGTTGAAAGGCATGTATGTGTGTATTGGGGGTTGGAGGGATGGTACATGCAAAAGTGCTTTAGGGGGATGAAAGGTCCTAAAAGAAAGGACAGTGGTACTCCTCGCCCATTTCCTGGGCAGCCCTTTCTGCCAGGGCTCTCCCCCAACACCTTGGACAACAATGCTGCTCCCACCACCTCCTCCCAGGGTCCTCCGTTTCCTCCCAGTTCAGGGAAGCAAGAATTCTAAGCCCTGTGGACCTCCTGCTCCAGGGTGGACCCTGGGGTTTATGTCTCTGCCCTTCTTTTCAGAAGAGAAACTTCCGTTGGCTGGATGTTAACTATGCATCCTTAGGAAGCCCACCATGTGTCGCTGCTGTTCAGAGTGCAGCCCCAGCTGTTTGCAGCCAAAGCCCTGGAGGCCCACAGGGCACGCTTGTGACAGCAGGATAGTGTCACTGCCACATCCACCCTCCCCCATCCCTCTTCCCCCTTTGTAACAGTAATGATAACAGTGAAGTGAAACTAACAAGGGTTTATTGGGTGACTCCACCAGGCTCAGTGCTGAGCACATCAGATCTGTCACTTCACTGCATTCTCCAGCCAGCCTAGTACAGATGAAAGGATTCAGGCTCAGAGAGGTGAAGTGACTCCTCTAAGGAAGTGAAGAGAATTCAGATGGTCCCAAGGTGGGTGCTTCTTGAGCACTGGGCAATGGAGAAAACAGAGAGTGATGACAACAGCCACCTATAGACATTCAGAGAACAGTCTCCTGTCTCAGATCCTTCCAAGTCTCAGTGGTAACTTGCAGACGGGGACAAGAACATAAGGGTCTTATTCCCTCTCCTGATGGTGGAAAAGGAGAGGAGAAGAGAGGGAAAGGCAGAGATGATGGAGGAACTGCCGTGTTCCCCGGCCACTGCTTTGCCAGGCAGTGGCTGGTTCCTTGATAATCATCACTTTATTTTTCTCAGTTTCCACTTTGGTGTTTTGAAGTCCCTCTAGTTGAGCCTCAGAAACAAAGAAAGAGGCTGAAATGTTTATAGACTCGAACTTTGCGGAACTTCGGTCCAATCGCTCTGACATATAAAGCTGTAGGAGGCTGAGACTAAACGCATCTTCTACGAGCCGGGCACCAGGTTGGGGGTTGAGGTCTATGAAGCAAATGTGATGTCACCTCTGCCTTTGAGGAGCAGGCACTAGTGGCTCCTAATTCCAAGAAGTCTGCCCTGAATGCCTTGTGATGGTTTTGGGCACAGAGCCGGGTCTCAGGGTGTCTGGTTGCTGGCTTCGGGTCTGGTCTCTGGGGGTGACTGTGGGGTGTGGGTAGGCGGGTGTCTGGGAATATAGATTACCTTCATTCAGTCATTTCCTGTATGTTTTATTTCTTCAGAAAAAGGTGCTATTATGCACAGGGAACTCTGCTCAAGGTTATGTGGCAGCCTGGATGGGAGGGTATTTTCGGGGAGAATGGATACATGTATATTTATGGCTGAGTCCCTTTGCTGTTCAGCTGAAACTATCACACCATTGCTTATCTTCTATACCCCAGTACAAAATAAAAAGTTGATGAAGAAAAAGATGCTATTAAAAGTCCCCTGAATTTCCCTCTGTAAGAGCTGGCAGGAGTCTAGAGGGCAACTAGCCAGGACCATTATGTCACAGGTAAAGAGGTTAAGTGACTTGTCCAGATCACCCAGCTAGTCAGCGGCATAAGCAGGACTAGACCCCAAGGCTGACAGTTGGAGGATTTGATGGCAGTCCTCACCATGCAGCAGTGATGCCCTGGAAACTTAGTCACCAAAGGTGACTCGAACAAAGCAGAAACAGGCTCCTGTGGGGCCATTTTCAACCTCTGGAGAATGGAGGTGGGGCTGGGATTGAGGCTCTAGGTGGAGGAGGGCCTTCGATCGTCTCAATGTCACCGAGGTTCTTGAAGAGTGTGCCTCCATTGTCCCTGCTGTCTTGCCCCGTGGCTCCTGCGACTGATGGTCCGCTTTCTTCCCCTCATTATCTCTGTGGTCACCACTGGCTTCTTTCCTCCCCTCAGAGCCTGGCCTCTGAGATGCTTCTGGCAAGCTCTTTGAGGTTCCCTGGACATTTCACCCTTGGAGATGTAATAAGGCTTTGTATACCAATGTCATTGTCAACTGTAACACAAATGGCTGGACTTTAATTGATGACGTTTATCAACCGACATCTGCTCTCTGTATCTCTGTGTAGGAATGCACCCCCAGATGTAGCCAGCTCTCCAGCGGCTGGGATCTCTATTCTCCATTTATGTGTGTGCTCTGTCGGTCTCTCTATGTACAAGTATGTTAATGTGTACTCTGCAGCCTTCTGATGTCTCTCTCTGTGTGTATTTAATCTTGTACTGATGTTCACGATGTAATAAAAACACAACCAAAAGAACGCAACGCCTTCTGGCGATTTTTAAACCTGAGGGAGATGCTCATTTATCTGGGATGGATGCTCGAGCTATTACAGAAAGGCAGGGGGTGGATAAAACTTCCCATTGACTTTGGAAAGGCCCCTGAACCTCTCAGCCCTCTGTTGAAGGTCAGCAGGTGAGAAGGGGCTCACGTATGAGGAGGAAGAGTGGCAGGCTGACCTCACAAGCCTTGCAGGTGAACTGTTCTGATCCAGAGCATCCTGTGTGAAATCTCAATTTCAGGAATGAGGCAGCTGTGAGCAGACTGGGTCTCCTGGTATCTGTGGAAGCTCCCTGGCCCCGGGTCTTGAGTAGAAGCTTTAACCGCTTCTGCAAAATCTGACCTTGAGAAATTGCCCTTCCAGACGTCTTGAGGAGGCTGTCCCTCCCTCTTCTCCTGCCCTTTCCACCCTGGTCACAGAAGCCCAGTGAGAATTTGATCCATTTAGGAGACCTGTTCCAGGGTTTTGATGTAGTCTGTTGTAAAGGACTGAAGCCAGCATCCCTGACCTTGGTCCACCGGGGTTGAGCCAGCTCTTCTGGACATCGCATTGTGCACCCTGCCAAGCGAGGTTCCTTGGTCACAGCCCTCAAGTGGTACTCACAGGTGGGTGCCATGTACAAGATGATAACATATCATCCTTCTCCACTGCCTCCTTGTGATCTTATGGCTTCCTTCTCATTCATCCAATAAATATTTATTGAGTTCCCTATGATACACCAGGCAGTCTTTTAGTTACTAGTGATACTAACATGAGCAAGACAAAAATGGTCTCTTCCTTCCAAAGTTTATCTTCCAGAAAGAAACCATCAATGACTAAGCATGTAAATAAGACAGATGTGAACTATGATAAGGGTCATAAGGCAATTGGATACAAAAGAGGGACAGGGTACACACTTTAGATAGGAGATCAAAAATACACTGCCCCACCCAAGGAAAAAACACGTGTTTTGTTTTTAGAATGATGGGGAAGAGTTAGCCTTGACAATTCCAAGCAGAGGTATACCACTGGACAAATGCTTTGAGGTGGGAATGAACTTGCTGTGCTTGAAAAACAAAAATGGGGCTCGTTGGGCTGGAGACATGGATGAGAGAGGAGAGCTGGGTTTAGAAAGGAAGACAGGGCCCCAGAGAGAGTCCGGGTGTCGTTCTGAGCACAAGGAGAAACCACAGGAGGATGCTGACCCTCCTCCAAATGGGCTGCGTTTTATACTTGGAGCTGACAATTTGTTTGAAAAAGTGGATGTGAGGTGTGAAGGAAGGAGGAGAGTCAAGGTTGACCCTAAGATTTTGGTCTAGGTTACTGGATGAAAAATGGGGCTGATGAGTCAATACATCCTCTCACCTCCCTGACTCAGATTTCAGACACCACGTGCCCACCCCTTCCTGCCCAGTCCCCTTACTGTTCTCTCCCCATCTGTCACACACACATGAGTGGGAGGGAAGGTGGGAGGGATGAAGGGAGGGTGGAGGGAGAGACCTGGACCTTTCCCACAAGGCTTTCAGGGGCTGTCTCTCCTACAGTCTGTCTGGATCCTTGCCTCTCAGGAGGGAATTTCCTTTCCAGGTGATCATATTTATTAAGTTTCAACAAAGCACTCATTTGTCTGAGTATTACATTAAAAGAGTCTAAATCAATCATTCTCATTTATAGGAATAATGAGCTTTGGGGACAAGATTTTATACCTGAATGGGATAATAATGCCGTGCTAAAATCCTCCCAGGAAGGTTTGCTGGCATAAAGCATTGATTGAGTCTCGAAGGTGGGCCAGGCGGAGTGGATGCAGACACCACCCCTACACAATCCCAGTCTCAGACCTCCAACTCAAAGCAGGGTGTGAAAATCCACTTCTTTTTTTTTTTTGACCAGCAAAGTGATGATTTATTTTTAAACAGTTGCTTTTTAGTTCATTTTTATTGGAGTAGAGTTGATTTACAATGTTGTGTTAGCTTCTGCTGTACAGCAAAGTGAATCAGATATATATATATATATATATATCCACTCTTTAGAAAACCCAGTTCTTTAGCTGGAGGTTTATACAGACCGTGGGTGTAGGCAGAAGTTGCTCAAATATTGTCAGGAGAGCCTGCTCCTCAGACTTCACCCCAAGCCTGTTAGCAATCCTGGGATGGGGAGGCCAGACTGAGGGTGACGCCCTCAAAAAGCACACACTCATGGTGAACCACAGCACTGCACACAGTCCATACCTGCACGATGGACTTTACCATCTACAAAGTATTTTCAGCCTCCCCTGACTTCTCAAAGCAGTGACCATGCAGACGGGACACGGAACCTCAGAGTACTGTCCCAGGTTCCTTTGCTTCCCGGGAGTGGAGTCAGAACCAGCACCGTCCCAGAACCACAGAGAGCTGTTTGTGCTTGCGTGTTCAGTCATGTCCGACTCTGCAACTCCAGGGACTGCAGCCCACCATGCTCCTCTGTCCATGGGATTTCCCAGGCAAGAATACTGGAGCGGGTTGCCATTTCCTTCTCCAGGGGATCTTCCCGACCTGCATCTCCTGTATTGGCAGGTGGGTTCTTTACCACTGAGCCACCTGGAGAGCTGTTTACTGGGTAGCAAGGAGTCCTCACTCACATCCTCTGCAGCTCTGCCTGGCTTGGCAACTCCCTCCCCTTAAGGTCATCCAGACTCTGAGAGAGACCAGAGCAAGCTCACCGACACCGACAGTGAGAAGCACAGGGCAGACTCTCCCCAGATGGAATGGGGTGAGTCCGACAGCGGGTGTCCCACCCTGGGGTAAAAGAGAGAAAGCTGAGGTGTCAGGGGAAGGATGGCAGGATGAAGGGAGGACACATAGCTGTATGTGGGAGGGATGCTCTGTGTCAACGGTCCTGGGAGGAGAAAAGCGTGGCATTCTACTGACCACTTACGCCTTGGGGAGAGGAGCTTTGAGAGCAGAGGTCCATGAAGGAAGTAGCAGACTTGAGGTGGGAGATGGGGGGAGGGTAGTACCCTCTGTCTGTCTGAAGCTCTGTACAGACTGGAACCCTCCAGGGACACTGGTGACTTGGCATCTTCCCAGCCTGGGGGAGCCCTGTCCCTCCTTATGTCACTCGCTGCCCCCTTCCCAGAGCTCATGCCTCTGACTCTTCCTTGGTATCACAGGTTTAGATGTCACCTTCTCCAGGAAGCCTTCCCTGATGCCTTCTGCTAGTTCCCCTACTAGGACACCACAGAGCGATCTGTTCATAGCTCCATGGAGTGCTTGAGTGCTCAGTGAGGCCTGAGTAGGGAAGAAAGGAATCAGATTCTATCCTTGATTCAATCAAAGGCCTTCTGCGTTGGACGAGAATTTTCCCAGGCCTCAAAATGCAGAAACAGCCACACAGTCGACCTTGCCTAGTGATGGGGTTGGCCCACAGTGAGGAAAGTTTCTCATATCCCGTGACTGTCTTGGTAATGCTTAAGCCACAGATTCCAGGCTCCATCCACGAGGTGAGTTAAATCCTTGTTCACCCGGCTCACGTGCAGAGATACAGAACGTGTCCTATCATGGGACACTGTTTGCTGTGGTAGACATGGCAGAAAACAGTGTAGATGTTTAGGAGAGGTGAGTTTCCATCCGAGTCTCACCACTTGCCAGCTGTCTTGGACTGGGGTAAATAACTCATGTCTGTCTCCAAATCAAGTGCGAAAAGCATTGTATGTTAGCATTCACCCCACTCAGTGCATGGACCATGAACCCGTCTCACTAGATGATAAGGCGCCATCATTCTCGCTACTGATGGAGAGTCAGTGTAGTCAGTAGCTGAGGCTGGGGCTCGCGAATATTCCACCTGGGCTCACACCGCAGTTGTGTCGTCTCCTGCTCTGTGCCTCCGAGTTCTCGCCTGTTAAATGGAGGCAGGAACAGCAACCCCCACCATGGAGTTGTGACCATAAAGTGAGAGGATGTATGTATGAACAGGTCTTAGGAACATGCCTGGTTTTTAGCAAGAACTCAGTAACGATGCTGTGCCTGTTTCTGTCACCTGCTAATGTTACCTGAACATTCAAAGTGAAAGAAAGTGAAAGTCGCTCAGTTGTGTCCGACTTTTTGTGACCCCATGGACTGTAGCCCGCCAGGCTCCTCTGTCCATGGGATTCTCCAGACAAGAATACTGGAGTGGGTAGCTAGTCTGTTTTCCAGGGAATCTTCTTGACCCAGGGATCGAACCTGGTCTCCTGCATTGCAGACAGATTCTTTACCATCTGAGGCATCAGGGAAGCCCAAAGCTATATACCAGTAGGTTACAAAAAAGCAAAACTATGTTCTGACACTCCCGTCTTGTGCAGGATCCCATCCCAGGGCCCTCTCTGGGCAGAGCCCTGTGAAGGAGGTACCAGTGAAGGAAGAGATGTCTGCTTAGAGAAGATCCTAATCCAGAGGGTGGGTCAGACACAAACACAACTGACACACGGCTGGTAACAGCCCGTCCAGTCCCGAAGGAACAGACAGACCAGAGACACAGAGGATGGAGACTGTGGAATTTGGTACAAAGAGCCCTGAGCTGGGAATCACGAGACAGGAATTCTAGTCCCCCTTCTCCTGCTCACTGAGCAAATTATAATACATCACCACTCTGACCCTCGGTTTCTTCCTCTGTAATAGAGTTTGATCCCCTGAGGTGACTCTCATTCAATTTGGACACTCGGTGATTTCAAAGTACAATTTAACACTACACGCTGTTTTTAAAGAAAGCTCTATTCAGAAATCACCTCCTTGAGGGAGGTTTTGATGATCTACATGATAAAGCACCACTGCCTTATTTGTGCTCTTCACACAGAATACATCCTCTCCCACCTTTGAGCCCCGAGGAATGAACCCTTCAGGTGAATCTGTCTGCCTTCCTTTCATGCAAATAAAAATGGTCTCACCTTCTGGGTTCTTCTTTTTGCCCTTGCTACCAAGACACTCACAGATGAATAAATGCAGCACCCAGTTAAATAGCTCACCTCAGTACACCCACTAACTGCTCATTCTTCTACTTTTTGTAGTGAATTTTGTTCTTTGTTAACCTTACATGTGTAACTTTGTAACTGTTTGTTTATACCTCCTAAGCTGAATCAAGTCCATGTGGAAACTGACAAAATTTATTTCACTTTCATTTTTCATTCTAAGTAATTTTTAGTATTCCAGCAATATAAGTAGATTGTGGACAAATTAGAAAACATGAATTAGTCGAAAAAGCAAATAAAAATGCCAACAATCTTACCAAAGATAATCTTTTATTATCTAGCCTTCCAGATTACTTTCCATGCAAATAATTCATATAACTAAAACAGAGAATTGTATTCTATTATGCTCTTTTCAATCTGCATTTTTTTCACTTAACCTGCATAAATTTTTTAATTATCTGCATTATGTGTGTTAAAGGAAGAATGGTGAAGTTGCATTGCTTGGAGTTCTGTATTTTGTTTGACAAATCTGCTCTTGCTAGACACTGAAGTTGTTTCCAGTTTTTTGCTGTCCTCAATATTTTGCAGAGAACATGCTCAATTATTTTCTTAGGATCTATTCCTTTTAATGAAATGGCTGGACAAAATGGTCTATATACTTTTAAGATTTTTGATACATTATCACTGGATTTATTTCCAGAAATTCTGTAGTAATTATATCAGTGTACCTATTTCCTTTCCCTTTCCAAAGAAACATGCATTACTTTATTATTTTATGTATTTTTCTTAATTTTTTAAACCTAAGAGGAAGAAAATGATATCTTTTATATAGGCATTTCTTTGATCACTGAGGCTGGATATTTTACTATATGTTCATTAATGAATTTTATTTCATTCATTCAACAAATATTTATGAATCACCTTCTAAGTGCCAAGCATTCTTCTAGTATTTCTCCTATGAATTTCTTGTTAATATAGATGTAAGTTCTTTTAAGAACTTTTATTATGTTTTTTATTTTATACTGGCTATGGCCAATTAAGGGAAGATATTGTGACCATCTTCCCTTCCTGATGCAGAGATTTCTGCTCTGGCTGTGTGCTCTCAAATGTTTCTTGGCCAGAGCTCTCTGTTTGGTTTTTAGGAGCCCCCACCCCTCCCATCTTCATCCGAAACAAATTTCCAACTGAGAGGTCAGGGCAGTGCCAGGGATCCTCTCCAAATACGGATTTGTAAATGCTGTGACCTCATTCGAGGTCTTCAGCATGAAGATGCTCCCGAGTCTGCATCTTCCCCTCCAGGGTTGCACGTGGAAAATCGGGGGCCTTCCTCATCGCAGCCCCGCAGAAGTGCACGTGCTGCCCCTACTGCAGGGATCCACGATGGAAAACTCGGGAAGCATCTGCCCGGCCAGCCTGGGTGTTGGCAGCAGATGTCAAAACAACTCCTCATGATGAAACTTCAGGGTCTAATTCCACACGTCTGCAGACTTTTCATTTAAGATCTTACATTGAAATTCTGGTTCTGCTACTCACATCCTCAGAGTATGTGATAAACCAGAAGGTTTATCAAAAGTAGTTCTTCTAACCTTGTGAGGTATCCACCAATAACTGGCTTCATCTCTGTTTCATGTCATAGGAAGGGCAGGGCTGGAACTAGGTCTTTTCGATTGTGCTCACAGAAGTGGCGTGGTGCCACGGTCAAGGGGCCAGGTTCTTGGTCTAAGTTTCCTAGTCTCGGGTCCCACTGTTATCACACATTAATTAACTATGTGAATATTGGCAGTTGCCTGATTTTGTTTTCATGCATCATTGGTTCTTTGTAAAATGGAGATGGCGGTATTGTGAGGCTGAACAAATGAAGAGACCTAAGATGCTCAGAACTGCGCTTGGCACGGCAGTGGCTATTCCCATTATTGCTGGAAATCATCGATGAGAAATTGGTGGACTCAAGCGTATGAGCTTAGAAAGAAAAAAGGCTGAGAAGCACTTTAACTTACTGAGCTAGAAACACACACACACACAAATCCACATGAGTAAACTGTACAGATTCATCTCATTTGAAATTTATGATTACAAATCTCAAATGAGGGTCTGACACTCCCAGCAATCCTATTATTTTTCTCCTAAAACTCTTCTCAACCCAGGTGGTACGTGAGGGAGTATAACTCAATTAAAGTTATACTAACTTTAAACTCTAGGTTAAAATTATGTTGTTTTTAACTAAACTATAGTTAAAACTATAGCTGCCCTGGACCCACCCAAGACCAATTAAATTGCGATCAGACAGGGAACAGGGAGCAGGCATGAGAATATTTGGAAAGTCCTGCAGGTGATTCAAAGGTGCAACTGAGATGGAAAGACATTCCTTGAAGGTGATCATTTCAGATCTTCTCTCTCCTCTAATCCTCCCACCTTCTCTTCTCCTTTCAACTCCCAGCTGATATGCTTGCTTCCTCCTTCACGGAGAAAACTGAAGCCATTTGCAGGAGCCATCCCTATACTGCCATGGCCAAAACCACTGAAGCACCTGCCTGTGAAGCCAAGTCTTCCTCCTTCTCGACAGACGAAGGGGGTCCGACTGCCCACATGCCATTAGAGTCTGAGCTCTTCCCCTCCCCCTCTATCAGTTGCCCTCCCCTTTCTGCTCAGCACTTGCCTCTCTCTCTCCATAGAATCACCGCCAAAGGCACACAGCATCCCCTGGTTTCTCTCAGCTTAGGGAAGAACAACACCACAATCAAAACCAAGCCTTCTCCTTGACTTTGTACCCCCTCCAGCTCTCACCCTCTCACCCCTCCATCAAAGAGCCATGCGTTGCACCCATGTTCACAGAGCGTGGTTCAAGTTCACAGCAGCCAAGGAGTGGAAACAACTCAGGTGTCCATTGACGGAAGCGCAGATAAAGAAAATGTGTGACTTTGATACATGCTAATTTGACATGGTCTATGATATGGATGAATCTTTAAGGGCGATACGCCAAGGGAAATAAGCCAGTCACAAAAGGCCAAATACTGGCTGAATTCCACTCAAATGCATAGAATCAGAAAGTAGAAAAGTGATTGCCTGGGGCTGGGTGGGGAAAGGAAGGGAGAAGAAGGGCTTAATTGGTGCAGAATTTCAGTTTGCAAAGATGAAAAAGGAGTTCTGTAGATGGGTGGTGGTGACGGTTGCTCAGCACGGTGGATGTACTTGATGCCACTGAACTGTGCTCTTGAACATGGTTAAGATGGCAAAATTCACATCATGCATATTTGCCACAATTAATAATAATAGCTACATACACATACTGTCTTCACTCGAACCACACATGTGTTCTTCAACCCACAACCACTCCGGGTTCTGCTTCCCGCACTCCACCAATCCTGCTCTGACCAAGGTCACCTTGACATGCATTTTCACAAAGCCAGCAACCACCTTCCCTTCCTCCCCTCACTTAACCTCAATGAAGTACCCAGCTGTCTTCCTGAGATGCTCCACTCTCCTCGTTTCCATGACATCATACGCTCTCATTTTTATCCTCCTAACTGCCCCCCATGCCAAAACCCCAACCCCCAGACTGAGGTCATACAATTAAGGGTTTCCTCTGTCCCCTCTTGGATCTTCTCTCTCCAATCTGTTATTTCTCCAGGGGAACTCATCTCCTCTCATTGCTTTACATATGTTTATTGAGGTTGATGACTCTCACAGTTTCATCTCCAGCCTCAACTTTCTCTCTGAACTCCAGACTCCTAAACTCCACACTATTTCAGTGTGCACATACCGTGTTCACATGGGAACTCTTGATGCTACCTCCTGCTCCCAAATGGTGCATCCAACATTCTCTCCCACCTCAGCAGAGGTTGAGTTCTCCACATTTGAGTAGCATCCCTCATTTCTCTCCTTCCCTCCTCTCCCATCTCTAATCCATCAGCAAATCCTGACAGTTCTCCTTTTAACATGTGTCTGGAATCTGCCCACTTCTCTATGTGTCCGTCACCTCTTTAAGTCACCGTCTCTTTTCTGTTAGATTATTGCAGTAGCTTCTTTATTTTAAATTATTTTTTATTAGAGTATAGTTGCTTTATAATGTTGTGTTAGTTTCTACTGTACAGCAAAATGAATCAGTTATATAATACATGTATCCCCTCTTCTTTGGATTTTCTTCCCATTTAGTTCACCCATAGAGGACTGAGTAGAGTTCCCTGTGCTACACAGAAGGTTCTCATTAGCTATCTATTTTATACATAGTATCAGTAGTGTATATATGTCAATCCCAATTTCCCAATTCATCCTAACCCCTCTATTACCCCTTGATATCCATATATTTTGATCTCTACATCCGTGTCTCTATTTCTGCTTTGCACATAAGAAGAGCTATATCATTTTTCTAGCAGTAGCTTCTTTGCTGGTCCAGGGTCCTGACTGATTGTTCTCCTTCAAGCTTATCTCAGGCCTCTCTGCTCTTTGCCCTCAGCCACAACGGGTCACTTCAGTTTTGCCACCATGCATATGCTCAACCCAGTTTAACTCTTTCCTACCCAGTGCCTTTACACACACAGTATGCACACACACACTCTTCCTTCCCTTACATTCCTCCTCTTCACTCCCTGTTCATGCACATGGTACGTCCCTCTCATCATTAAGATCTCTGCATAAATGTTGATTCTGCAGAGAAGCACACCTTTCTTGGTCACATGCAATAAACAGGCATCACCTTCTGTCAACATCCATTTCTTACATCCAGTTGTTACTGTTTTAGACTTTATCACCATCAACAATTTGCCTCCTTGTTAACTCTTCATTACCTATCACTGCTAATAAATACAGGCTCTGTGTCTGTTGGACTCACCACTGTGTTTCCAGAGACCTACCAATAGTGTCCTCCTGGGACATGAATCAAGATTGCCAGGAGAAATATCAATAACCTCAGATACGCAGATGACACCACCCCTATGGCAGAAAGTCAAGAGGAACTAAAGAGCTACTTGATGAAAATAGAAGAGGAGAGTGGAAACGCTGGCTTAAAACTCAATATTCAAAAAAACAAAGATCATGGCATCCGCTCCCATCACTTCATGGCAAATGGATGGGGAAACAATGGAAACAGTGACAGACTTTATTTTCTTGGGCTCCAAAATCACTGCAGATGGTGATTGCAGCCGTGAAATTAAAAGACGTGTGTTCCTTGGAAAAAAAGCTATGACCAACCTAGACAGCATATTAAAAAGCAGAGACGTAACTTTGCTGACAAAGGTCCATCTAGTCAAAGCTATGGTTTTTCCTATAGTCATGTATGAATGTGAGAGTTGAACCATAAAGATAGCTGAGTGCCGAAGAATTGATGCTTTTGAACTGTGGTGTGGGAGAAGACTCTTGAGAGTCCCTTGGACTACAAGGAGATCAAATCAGTCCATCCTAAAGGAAATCAGTAGAATATTCAATCAAGAGATCAAAGAATATTCATTGGAAGGACTGATGCTGAAGCTGAAGTTCCAGTACTTTAGCCACCTAATGTGAAGAACTGACTTATTGGAAAAGACCCCGATGCTAGGAAAGTTGGAAGGCAGGAGGAGAAGGGGACGACAGAGGATGAGATGGTTGGATGGCATCACTGACTCAATTGACGAGTTTGAGCAGGCTGAGGGAGTTGGTGATGGACAGGGAAGCCTGGCGTGCTGCAGTCCATGGGGTCACAAAGAGTCGGACATGATGGGAAAAGGGACTTAATAAGTTCATTTGTTAAGGGGAAAACATGTACACCCATGGTGGGTTCATGTCAATGTATGGCAAAACAAATACAATATTGTAAAGTTAAAAAATAGAAAATAAACTAATTAAAAAAAAGATTATGGTATAGGGTCATCATGTAACATGATGCCTTATATTTAAAGCTTGGGTTCATACTGAGGTTGACTTTTCTGGTCATGTTCCAGAAATTTATAATCCTGAATTTTCCCTATTTATTTACTTTTAAGGTCTTTTTTATATGGACCATTTTTTCAGTGTCTTCATTAAATTTGTTACAACACTGCTTCTGTTTGATACTTTGGTTTTTTGGCCATGAGGCACGTGGGATCTTATCTCCCCAGTCAGGGACTGAACCTGTACGCCCTACATTGGAAGGCAAAGTCTTAACCACTGGATCACCAAGGAAGTTCCCCCTAGTTATTTATTGACTAATAAAAATTTAATGTGTTAAGACAGCCAATCTCAAACCATATGAACCAGTGGATTATATTACTCTTTAAAGCAAGTTTTTGAGGGTAATAATTCAATATATGTTTTGTACTAAGCAAGATTTTTAAAATTATAGTTGACTGACAATGTTGTGTTAACTTCAGGTGTACAGCAAAGTGATTAATTTATTTATACATGTCTAAATCTTTTTAGATTCCTTCCCTTAGGTGCTTGCATGCCTGCTCAGTAGCTTCAGTCATGTCCGACTCTTTGTGACCCTATGCACTGTAGCCTGCCAGGCTCCTCTGTCCATGGGATTCTCCAGGCAAGAATACTGCAGTGAGTTGCCATGCCCTCCTCCAGGGGATCTTCCTGACCCAGGGATCAAACCCCCTTCTCCTGCATCTCCTGCATTACAGGCAGATTCTTTACCCACTGAAGTACCTGAGAAGCCCTCTTTCCCTTTTAGGCTATTATAAAATACTTGAGTACAGTTCCCTATGCTTTACAGTAGGTTCTTGTTGGTAAAGTGAAATTTTTATAAAAATAAGATTTTACTTGGTATCCATTTCAGAAATCCCTAATATCAACTTATCTTCATGCTTCAGGCAAAACCCCCTTAGGACTTAAGGCTTCAGATCAGCCCAACTTCAACATATTGAAGCTCATTTGAGGCTTTTTGGCTATAAAACTTCAGAGGTTATTTCATGTAATGGCTGGCTTTCAAAAAATAGTTATGAAGACATCAGCTAGACCTTAGCTCTTCTCCCCCAGCTTATCTTTTCTCTCTTTGAAGAGGCAGAAGAGGAACAGTGAAGAGGGAAAATCTACTTAGGAAAAGATGTGCTTTGTACGTTGAGTGTTTAAAATAAATCCAAGGGTCACCACCGAGATCTGTCTCATTAACAGATGACACGGTTCACATTGTTTGGACTGTGCTTTTTTCCGCACTCCAGTGAAGTCTTTCCAACAAGGACCTCTTTCTACTGAGTTGCAGGCAATCATACTTTACGCATGGGGTTCTGGAAGCTTCTCTGCCTTATCAAGTCCCCAGATGTACCTTGAGATCACAGATTGCCTCGGGTTCCCTGTTCCCAGAGCCGTTTTCCAAAACAACTGGTACCCTTTGCTTGAAGAGGCTTTTTCAAAGAATATTTTAAACAGTCTCTCAACAGATGTTCACATTAGTTTCATCTCGGATATTGGCAGTGAGTGTTCCCTGGGCCTCCAAATAATAAAACAAAACCAAAACAACCCCAGTGGTGAGTTTTCTGGAAGCCACCAAGCAAGCGTGTTAGTGAACCGGCACAGACGGTGTGTATAGACATGTTCTAGAGCTGAGCCAAGGAGTCGGAGAGATGAAAAAAGAAGAGGAAAAACGAAGCACAGACGGTGTGTATAGAATGTTCTAGAGGCATCGTGTTTGCTCTGGCCGGATCTGCTGCTGCTGCTCAAAGGCTGCTGCTCCCTCATCTTCATTTCTGGCAATTTATTCCTGCCGTTGTTTGTGGGAGGATTCAAGTCTGCAAAGGGAATCTGACAAAACATCGAAAAGTGTAGCTGAATAAAAATGCTGAAAGATCACTGCAGAGGCAGGCAGCTGTCTCTCGTGCGCCAGGCAGACAGACAGACCTGAAACAGGAAAGAGAGTGTTTGCTCAGTGCTTGAGCGAGACGTCAAAGGTAGCACCTGCGGTTTAGCCACCAGCCAAGAGTCAGGCTGATGTTAATTACACAAACTAGGATTTTCTAAAGTGGTGTGTATGCCTGCTTGTGTGCAATGCACTGATGTTCACTTAAAATGTGCTTCTTGGATCTTCTGTATTCTCTATATAGTTATTTACTGGTTGGAGTCTCTGAAGTCTCTGAAAAGAATACGCACGCTTTTCAGTCTGAAACATACAATGAGGTCACACTTGTGCCATCTGGTAACAGGGCCTTCAAAACTCCTGAGCAAGAGACTGGATCCTACCTTTTGGGTTATGAAACCAACAACCATTATTAGTGGAATCATATGATAACAACATGTGGCAGAGTGGGGCAGAAAAATGACACTTTGAGAAAGACAAGTTGGTGGGTTTTTTTCCCCTCTAAAGATTAATAGTCTGAACTCTTTGTGACCCTGTGGACTGTAGCCCACCAGGCTCCTCTGTCCATGGAATTCTCCAGGCAAGAATACTGGAGTAGGCAGCATTCACTTTTCCAGGGGATCTTCCCAACCCAGGGATTGATCCCAGGTCTCCTGCATTGCCGGCAGATTCTTTACCAATTGAGCCATTGGGGAAGCCCCAAAGATTAATATGGTCCAGAATTATAAGGAAAGTGCTCTGGAGGAGGCTGCCTGAAGATATGGATTACAGATGAGATCTAGATATGTCTTTTAGAAACAAGACACTTCTCTAGGTAGTGGGCTTGTAGGTAGTTTTATTTGAGTGTAGTTGTTTTTCTATAATTTCTGATGCTTTGCCACAACATCAATTACTGCTGTAATCTGATTTTTTTGTGTGTGGTAAATCTTCTTTTTCAAAGAGAAGAGTTTGGAAGTGGTTTGGCTCTCTGACTTTTAGATCAGCATCCTGAAAAGTAACTCATACATGTTCGAAAACCTTGGAACAGAAGTGGAAGATTTGCTTGTGCATAACACAGGCAAGAGCAGCAGGGTTTGGTAGCTGCTGTTTTATTTGACCTTTGCTGTTCATCTATCTCTCACCTTGCCTCAGAAGGGGTTATAGGAGACTTTCCAAGGCAAACAAGGGCTTCCCTGGTGGCTCAGACAGTAAAGAACCCACCTGCAATGAGGGACACCTGTGTTCGATCCCTGGATCTGGAAGATCTCCTGGAGAAGGGAATGGCAACCCACTCCAGTATTCTTGCCTGGAGAATTTCATGGACAGAGGAGCCTGGTGGGCTACAGTCCATGGGTTCACAAAGAGTTGGACATGACAGAGAAACTTTCACTTTCCAAGGCAAACGAGGACTTTAGAAGGGGAGAGAGTAACACACAGGTAGACACAAAGTAAAGCAGGAATTAAGTTAAACTGAACTTGCTTGTGTATTTGACATGACTGTTCTATAATAAGAGCCAGCCAGAGACATGGAGTCTTCTCGGGTATGCAACTCAAAGTGTCTAGAAGAAGAAAACAACTCCCTCAGCTAAAAGATGTCTACTTCTTGGTATGAAGATTGGTCTTCTTTGTCCCAGTGGTTTTCTTACAGGGGGTATTACCATGAACCACCACTTGAGAAGGGAATGGCAAACCACTTCAGTATTCTTGCCTTGAGAACCCCATGAACAGTATGAAAAGGCAAAAAGATAGGACACTGAAAGATGAACACCCCAGGTCAGTGGGTGCCCAATATGCTACTGGAGATCAGCAGAGAAATAACTCTAGAAAGAATGAAGGGATGGAGCCAAAGCAAAAACAACACCCAGTTGTGGATGTGATAGAAGCAAGGTCCGACGCTGTAAGAGCATTACATAGGAACCTGGAATGTTAGGTCCATGAAACAAGGCAAATTGTAAGTGGTCAAACAGGAGATGGCAAGAGTGAATGTCGACATTCTAGGAATCAGCAAACTAAAATGGACTGGAATGGGCAAATTTAACTCAGATGACCATTATATCTACTACCATGGGCAGGAATCCCTTAGAAGAAATAGAGTAGCCATCATAGTCAACAAAAGAGTCCGAAATGCAGTACTTGGATGCAATCTCAAAAATGACAGAATGATCTCTGTTTGTTTCCAAGGCAAACCATTCAGTATCATGGTAATCCAAGTCTATGCCCTGACCAGTAATGCTGAAGAAGCTGAAGTTGAATGGTTCTATACAGTCAGCAAAAACAAGACCGGGAGCTGACTGTGGCTCAGATCATGAACTCCTTATTGCCAAATTCAGACTGAAATTGAAAAAGTAGAGAAAATCACTAGACCATTCAGGTATGACCTAAATCAAACACAAGCTCGAATCAAGATTGCTGGGAGAAATATCAATAACCTCAGATATGCAGATGACACCACCCTTATGGCAGAAAGTGAAGAACTAAAGAGCCTCTTGATGAAAGTGAAAGAGGAGAGTGAAAAAGTTGGCTTAAAGCTCAACGTTCAGAAAACTAAGATCATGGCATCTGGTCCCATCACTTCATGGGAAATAGATGGGGAAACAGTGGAAACAGTGTCAGACTTTATTTTTTGGGCTCCAAAATCACTGCAGATGGTGTTTGCAGCCATGAAATGAAAAGACGCTTACTCCTTGGAAGGAAGGTTATGGCCAACCTAGATAGCATATTTAAAAGCAGAGACATTACTTTGCCAAAAAAAGTCCGTCTAGTCAAGGCTATGGTTTTTCCAGTGGTCATGTATGGATGTGAGAGTTGGATGGTGAAGAAAGCTGAGCACCGCAGAACTGATGCTTTTGAATTGTGGTGTTGGAGAAGACTCTTGAGAGTCCCTTGGACTGCAAGGAGATCCAATCAATCCATTCTAAAGGAGATCGATCCTGGGTGTTCATTGGAAGGACTGATGTTGAAGCTGAAACTCCAATACTTTGGCCACCTCATGCGAAGAGTTGACTCATTGGAAAAGACCCTGATGCTTGGTAGGATTGGGGGCAGGAGGAGAAGGGGACGACAGAGGGTGAGATGGTTGGATGGCATCACTGACTCGATGGACGTGGGCTTGGGTAAACTCCGGGAGTTGGTGATGGACAGGGAGGCCTGGCGTGCTGCAATTCATGGGGTTGCAAAGAGTTGGACACGACTGAGAGACTGAACTGAACTGAACTGAATACAGTGGAAGTAAGAAATAGATTTAGGGGACTAGATCTGATAGACAGAGTGCCTGATGAACTATGGATGGAGGTTCATGACATTGTAGGAGACAGGGATCAAGATCATCCCCAAGAAAAAGAAATGCAAAAAAGCAAAATGGCTGTCTGAGGAGGCCTTACAAATAGCTGTGAATAGAAGAGAAGTGAAAAGCAAAGGAGAAAAGGAAAGATATACCCTTTTGAATGCAGAGTTCCAAAGAATAGCAAGGAGAGATAAGAAAGCCGTTCTCAGCGATCAATGCAAAGAAATAGAGGAAAACAATAGAATGGGAAAGACTAGAGATCTCTTCAAGAAAATTAGAGATACAAAGGGAACATTTCATGCAAAGATGACCTCAATAAAGAACAGAAATGGTATGGACCTAACAGAAGCAGAAGATATTAAGAAGAGGTGGCAAGAGTACACAGAAGATCTATACAAAAAAGATCTTCACGACCCAGATAATCACTATGGTGTGATCACTCACCTAGAGCCAGACATCCTGGAATGTGAAGTCAAGTGGGCCTTAGGAAGCATCACTACGAACAAAGCTAGTGGAGGTGATGGAATTCCAGTTGAGCTATTTCAAATCCTGAAAGATGATGCTGGGAAAGTGCTGCACTCAATATGCGAGCAAATATGGAAAACTCAGCAGTGGCCACAGGACTGGAAAAGGTCCGTTTTCATTCCAACCCCAAAGAAAGTCAATGCCAAAGAATACTCAAACTACCACACAATTGCACTCATCTCACACGCTAGTAAAGTAATGCTCAAAATTCTCCAAGCCAGGCTTCAGCAATATGTGAACCATGAACTTTCAGATGTTCAAGCTGGTTTTAGAAAAGGCAGAGGAATGAGAGATCAAATTGCCAACATCCCCTGGGTCATCAGAAAAGCAAGAGAGTTCCAGAAAACATCTATTTCTGCTTTACTGACTATGCCAATGCCTTTGACTGTGTGGATCACAATAAACTGTGGAAAATTCTGAAAGAGAGGCATACCAGACCACCTGACCTGCCTCTTGAGAAACCTGTATGCAGGTCAGGAAGCAACAGTTAGAATTGGACATGGAACAACAGACTGGTTCCAAATAGGAAAAGGAGTACGTCAAGGCTGTATATTGTCACTCTGCTTATTTAACTTATATGCAGAGTACATCATGAGAAATGCTGGGCTGGAAGAAGCACAAGCTGGAATCAAGATTGCCAGGAGAAATACCAATAACCTCAGATATGCAGATGACACCACCCTTATGGCAGAAAGTGAAGAAGAACTAAAAAGCCTCTTGATGAAAGTGAAAGAGGAGAGTGAAAAAGTTGGCTTAAAGCTCAACATTCATAAAACTAAGATCATGGCATCCAGTCCCATCACTTTATGGCAAATAGATGGGGAAACAGTGCAAACAGTGTCAGACTTTATTTTTGGGGCTCCAGAATCACTGCTGATGGTGATTGCAGCCATGAAATTAAAAGATGCTTACTCCTTGGAAGGAAAGTTATGACCAACCTAGATAGCATATTAAAAAGCAGAGACATTACTTTGTCAACAAAAGTCCATCTAGTCAGGGCTATGGTTTTTCCAGTAGTCATGTATGGATGTGAGAGTTGAACTATAAAGAAAGCTGAGTGCCAAAGAATTGATGCTTTTGAACTGTGGTGTTGGAGAAGACTCTTCAGAGTCCCTTGGACTGCAAGGAGATCCAACAAGTCCATCCTAAAGGAGATCAGTCCTGCGTGTTCATTGGAAGGACTGATGTTGAAGCTGAAACTCCAATAATTTGGCTACCTGATGCAAAGAGCTGACTCATTTGAAAAGACCCTAATGCTGGGAAAGATTGAGGGCTGGAGAAGAAGGGGATGACAGAGGATGAGATGGTTGGATGGCATCACTGACTTAATGGACGTGAGTTTGGGTAAACTCTGGGAGTTGGTGATGAACAGGGAGGCCTGGCATGCTGTGGTTCATGGGGTTGCAACGAGTCGGACACGACTGAGCAAATGAACTGAACTGAACCATGTAACACACCAGGCTATCCTGAACCATAAGGCTCACAGGACTGGTCCACAAACCAGCCTTCAACAGACTTCAGTGTGAATGTCAGTGAAAAATGATGACAACATTACACAGTGCTAGGAGCACCCTGCTCTCTGCTGACCTGATTGACCCAGATGCATCAGGGGCCTATAATTCTTTCCTACAATCCTCCCTGGCTATTGTCTCTTCCAACCAAACTACTGATAAATATTGCATGGTAGAGCTGGAGACTGTGCTCCCGGACAGAGCAAATACTTTGCGTTGTGTAACAGACAATGAATCTGAGAGCAGTTCCCATCTGCTTGTGAAAAGGAAGAAGCCTGGCAAGAATGCCCGACTCCTTGTTAGAAAGACTTGAGTCAGAGATGTGCCCAGGGACTTCCCTGGTGGTCCAGTGGCTAAGACTCCACACTCCCAATGCAGCGGACCCAGGTTCAATCCCTGGTCAGGGAACTAGATGCCACATGTAACAACTAAGCTTTCACACGCCACAGATAAAGGTCCTGCATGCCACAACTAAGACCTGGCACAGCCAACAGAGCAACACAACAATAACAAAAACACAAAAACCACAAAAAAAAATAAAAAATATTCCACAAAGACACTTTTAAAGAAAAGATGCTCCCAGACTATTGCCATGGACACCATTGTTTTCCACCTGCTCCTCTTGGATACATATGGGCGACCAGAGCATTATATCTGCACTGCCCACTCCCCACCCCCCAGAGCATGGACAAAACTATTTTGACTTTTGGACATCTTTGACCACATGCCCACCCTGGGCAAATAAAACTCCCAACACAGAATTTCTAGTTTGAACGCTGCCACATCATGACACCTTCAGGGATAAACAACATGCAAAATGAATAAGGTAACTCATATGAGATTTTGCACAAACTAGAGAAAAGCTAGGGACTATCAAAATAGTAACTTCAGCTGTCTTGAAGGTGACCTGTGTCAGGAATTGAGAAACCTTTTTTTTTTTTTGGTAAACGGCCAGAGAGTAAATATTTCTGGTTTTGCAGGATATACAGTATCTCTCTTCACTACTCAAGTCTTCTGTTCTAGCATGAAAGAGTCACAAACATTCCTTAAACAAGTGGTGCAGCTGGGCTCCAATAAAACCTTGCTTCCTTTGCAAATAAGTCATCAGTACCATTTTTCTAGGTTCTACATGTATGTATTAATATATGATATTTGTTTTTCTCTTTCTGAGTTACTTCACTCTGTATGATGGTCTTTAGGTCCCTCCATGTCTCTGCAAATGGCACAATTTCATACCTTTTATGCTGAGTAATATTCCACTGCATATATGAGACACAGACGTAGAGAACAAGTGTATGGGTACCAAGGAAGGAGGGGGAGTGGTAGGATCGATTGGGAGATTGACATATATACACTTTTGATACTATGTATAAAATAGATAACTAAGGAGAACCTACTGTATAGCTCAGGGAACTCTACACAGTGCTCTGTGGTGACCAAAATGGGAAGGCAATCCAAGGAAGAGAGGATATGTGCATGCATGTGGCCGATTCACATTGCTGTATAGCAGAAACTAACACATTATTGTAAAGCAACTACACTAAAGAAACAACAACAAAAAAAAACCCCACCAACTTTGTTTCCAGTGCTGATTACAGGTCAGATGTGGTCCACAAACCATAGTTTGCCAACGTTGGATCTATGTCATTCTTCTCGGCCATAATTACCCAGAAGGACTTGCTTTCTCATCAGGTTATTCCTAATTTAATCATCTAATAAAATAAGCAATATAAAAATTCATTTAATTTTAAAAGATTGACTATTCTTCTCATCTCAATATGTGTAAAAATGCTGTGTGTAAGTCATTCAACAGTAGACTCAGAGAAATAACAAACAAAACCAATTCACACCAATTTACTCAGCTGGAGAATCTCACCGGATCCAATAGTAAAATTGTGGTGCAGTTTTTATGCTTCCATCCAAGCCATCAATCTATGTGGGACTCCTACAGCATAACCCTTACCTGATTCCTACACATGTGCCCATCAAATCCTTATGGGGTCTATTTGTTTTCTGCACAGATTTCCTCACTGACCCAGAAGACACATTCTTTATGTCTTTATGGGGACAGCCAAGACTAACATCTACCATCTGGCATAGGACACCTTGCCCTGGTGAAACCCAAAATCACAGCTAGTCGAGTGAGAAGCTCATTTTTTGGGTAAAATGTCCAGGAAACGAATAGGTCTGCAGTGTGCAGCGGTGAAGGGTTGCCCTTTTGGAAGATAAGATCTCCACCTGAGATCCAGGCAGGTAGCAACTCACCTGCATGCTTGTTAAGGTCAAGAAGCCAGTGAGGCATGGAGCCCATCATGCCAGATGCCCCTGGAGCAGCTCTGGAGGTACACACCTTTCTGGAATGCTCCATTCTAGCTTGTTTTTAAAACTCATCTGCTGGACGCTAAGTAAAAAGGAGCCTGAGGTTCAACATCAGAGCGGGTTCAACATCATCTCTTGGTTTTAGAGAGACAGGTGGGTGCCCCCTGGTGTCATCTGGAATGTAAGGTCACCTTAAACCTCTGTGTTGGACCACTTTGATCCAATTGTTAAATCTATTAGCGAGCCCCTTCCTCATAGGTTTATTCGCAACTAAGTAGTAGCTGGTTTATCAATTTTCTTTTCAAAGATGAAGAACTTTTACATTAACTTTAAATATTATAAAGGCCTCAGTCGTATCTGACTCTTTGCGACCCCATGGACTATACAATCCATGGAATTCTCCACACCAGAATACTGGAGTGGGTAGCCTTTCCCTTCTCCAAGGGATCTTCCCAACCCAGGGATCGAACCCAGGATTCCTGCACTGCAGGCGGGTTCTTTACCAACTGAGCTACAAGAGAAGCCCAAGAATACTGGAGTGGGTAGCCTATCCCTTCTCCAGCAGATCTTCCTGACCCAGGAATTGAACCAGGGTCTCCTGCATTGCAGGCATATTCTTTACCAACTGAGCTATCAGGGAAGCCCAAAGTGCCAGGGAGATACTTTCAAGTTTAAGTTTTTTTGGGAAGTCATAACCTCCTAAGTTGTTTTTGGCTACTGACTTACCAATCTAAGTACTTATATCCACTGTATTTGAAAAATATGAATTAATTACAAATAGATGTTTTTCTTTTAAAATGACATAAACAATAAGTTCCTACTGTATAGCACAAGGAACTATATTCGATATTCTGTGATATTCCATAATGGAAAAGAATATGAAAAAGACTACCTATACATGTATAATTGAATCACTTTGCCATGCAGCAGAAATTAACACAACATTGTAAATCAACTATGCATCAATAAAATTTTTAAAATTAGTAAAAATAAAATTTGCAGGATCTACATAAAGAATACAATATATGTTTACTAAGTAAGGTACATAGTGTTAGTCACTCAGTCATGTCCAACTCTTTGCGATCTCATGGACTGTAGCTTGCCAGGCTCCTCTGTCTATGGAATTCTCCAGGCAAGAATACTGGAGTGGATAGCCATTCCCTGCTCCAGGGGATCTTCCGGTCCCAGGGATCAAACCCCGGTCTCCTGCTGCATGCAGATTCTTAACTGTCTGAGCCACCAGGGAAACAAGGTACATAGTAAAAGATAAATGGGGAATATATACTGTCTCCCTAAATGGGAAAAAAAAAATCAGTTCTCTTCAAATTAATCTATAAATGTCATGTAATTCCCAACAAAAATCTAAATTTGTTAATTTCACAACATAATACTAAAATACCTCTGAAAGCCTAAATGCTTGAGGCTAACGTGTACATACACACATGAAAAATACAGGTGGGCATTTGTACTGTTAGATATTTAGATATTTAAAGGTAACAAGATTGAACTATCATTTCCTGGGAAAGGTATATTAAATTAACCCACCATGATGATGAATTTAAAAAAATAAAGGCAACATGAAAATTTAGCAATCAGAACGGTGTGAGAGTGGGAGCGAAATGACAGAATAAGCAGCTCAGAATTTCGCATGCGATGGATTTTGGTCAACATGGAAAGCGCTGAAACACAGACTTTTGGTGCAAGTAATAGAGACCCTGCAGCCTGCCTGAGGCCAGCTTCACCTGATGACCTAGCCCAGCTCTTCATTTTCTTTTATAATCAACTGTTACGTAATATTTTATAAGATAGATTCCTAGTCAAAATCTCGATTTCCCTAGTTGCTCCTCTATTATCAAAATAGCCTCAAAACTACTGGATCATTTCTGGACATAAGTTCATAGACGGTTTGCCCTGCATACCTCTCACTGGACAACCTTCCCTTACGATCGCTTTATCTAAATAGCCTGTGTGCTTAGCCTCCAAAGATGTGGGCTTCCTCAATGGATAATTCTTTGGTATAAGATTAAGATGGATTTGCATAAAAGTGAGGAAAGGCTGTGTTGGACTTAATAGTTAACGACTTTAAAATAAATTAAATTCTTATCTCCTGACCTAACACAATAAATCTCATGTATACCGAAGACTAAAATACCAAAATTGAAACCAGAAAAGAAGAGAAAAACCAATATTTGTGCCATCTGGGAATAGGAATGACCTGTTTGAGCAGATCTCAATACTAAGCCCAGAGTCTGTGCCCTGGAATTGCTTTTTGAATTATAGATTAATAAACTGCCAAAGAGACAAAACAGAGAAGAAAATACACCTAAGTCTGACTGCATTTGAATTTAAGATATTTATGAGTCAAAAAATTAAAAGGAAAATGCTTTTTAAAAAATGGATGTGTGATAGATGTGAGAGCAATCAACTTTATATGCAGAATTTTTTTTTTAATTTTTAAAATTTTCTTGGCCGTGCTGCACAGTGTGTGGGATCTTAGTTACCCGACCAGGGATTGACCCCATGCCCTCTGCATTGGAAGTGTGTAGTCTTAACCACTGGGCCACCAGGGAAGTTTCAAATACTTTTAAAGAATAAAAATAAGATAATCACCCCAATGAGGGAGAAATGAGCCAAAGAAACTATCAAACATAGTCAAACATATTTTAAAGATATTTCCACTGTGAAACATAGGAGAAATTTAAAAAATGAATAACATCAGTAGGAATCAATGAAATACAACCTTTTAACTTGGCAAAAACTACTCTCCACCACCAAAAAATAATACCTGTGATGTACAAAATGAGGGGAAATTGGCAATCAAAAGATGTATGAATCAGCACAACATTTCTGACAAGAAATTAAACCAAAATCTTAAGAATTACATTCCCTCTAACCTAGAAACTCTGATTCTAGAATTTTTCCTATGGAAAACAATTAAGACCTGCACAGAGTTGTGTAGAGATATAAAGTATTATTTATAATACCACTGAGATGGAAACAACTTAAATATCTAATAACAGGGAAATGGTAAAGCAAACAAACCACCACCCATTAGATTATGATGCTCTTCTATACGGCTGAATGCTAAGGGACTATTTACAATCGTCATGGAAGAGTTCATTATTGACTTTGAAAAATATCCACAGCATTTTGTCACTGAAAAGTCATATCACAAAAGTTTGTTCAGCTTTTGTTTTTGGTGGACAAAATTAGACATTTTTTAGTTCATTTTTATTTTCTAGTTTTTCAACAATGACACATTAATTATACGCATACATACTAAGTCACTTCAGTCATGTACAACTCTTTGCAACCCTATGGACCATAGCCCTCCAGGCTCTTCTGTCCATGAGCCAAGAATACTGGAGTGGGTCGCCATGCCCTTCTCCAGGGGATCTTCCCAACCCAGGGATCGAACCTGCATCTCTTACATCTCCTACATTGGTAGGCGGGTTCTCTACCACTAGTGCCACCTGGGAAGCCTTTTAATTATATAGGTTTTTAAAAATGTATTTATTTGGTTGCACCAGATCTTAGCTGTGGCATACGAACTGTTAGCTGTAGCATGCAAGATCTAGTTCCCCGACCAAGGACTGAACCTGGGTATCCTGCATTGTGAGTGTGGAGTCTTAGCTACTGGACCACCAGTAACAGCTGGAGTTGTCTTCAGTGGGGAGACAGCTATAGTCTCAGAGTCTTCCTGGAACCCAGGAAATGGGCAAGGGGTGGGACGACTCCTCCACGGCGTCTGAACTTTATCACACCTGAAGGAAGTTCTCAGAACGCCAAGGCATCAAGTAGCATCGCTGATACATCTGTTTTCGAGGCTGGTCATTTATTTATGATGTTCGTCTTCACAGAAGGCGCTCTGTACGCATCAGGAAGAGAAGCGGCATGTGCATTTTTCACAAGCAAACAAAAGCAATGCTTCCTAACAAGGGAGCTGACCTCTGTGATGACGGTAGATGTCTCTCAACCTAACAGGCAAACCAGCTTCACAGCGGAATTGTACAGCAAATGGCAAATCTATTAATCGTCCTTTCTTCCCCTTGGGGATATCAGCGGATGTTTGTTATTTTACTGTAATATTCATATGGCCAGGATTCCCGGGAGACCAATAAAGTCTGCTCAGTTGTCTTAGTAACTGATTTGAGTAGAGTGCCCGTGACAAGATCAACTGTGATGGATTGGGGAATAGAACGGCAGCTCAGATCCAGTTGGTGAGGGTTGAGATGGTGGCTCTGTAGCCCTCTGTTGAGGTTCATCAGCCTGTGCCCTGACCAGTAGCCATGACCTGGGCAAGTTACCACCATGTGCCTCAGCTTTCTCACCTATAAAATGGGGATAATATAATTTCCTATGTCCTGTGTGTGTAGTTGCTCAATCATGTCTGACTCTTAGCGCCCTTTGGACGGTAGCCCACCAGGCTCCTCTGTCCATGGGATTCTCCAGGTAGGAATACTGGAGTGGGCCCTCCTGCAGGGGATCTTCCCAACCCAGGGGTCAAAGCTGCATCTCCTGTGTCTCCTGCACTGCAGGCAAATTTTTTTACCTGCTGAACCATAAGCGGGTATAATCTCTTAGGAGAAGCCCTAAGAGATTAGATAGAGTACTATATGCAAAGGACTTAGTCCCTTTACAAAGTCTTTTACTTTTATGACATTGGCATTCATCAATGGCTCCATGATCTTCCCCATCCTATAAACACTATTTTTTTTTTCATTTTATTCCAGCCCCTGGCATCAAGAAGATCACCTAGAGGAGGAAATGTCAACCCACTCCAGTATTCTTGCCTGGAAAATTTCATGGGCAGAGGAGCCTGGCAGGCTATAGTCCATGGGGTCGCAAAGAGTCAGACACAACTCAGTGACTAAAATAAAAAAAAAAAAGAGAACCTAGATCCCCCGAGAATCTCCATCCAGCTCTGCAATTGATGCTGCAGACGAAACTCTGTTTGCTCGTTCTAGCAAGAGAGCAGCACAGGATAGAGTTAAAGGGCACTGTGTTTGGATTCTTTAGATGTGAGCTTGAATCTGGGGTCAGCCACTTATATTCTGTGCCATTCTGGGCAACTCAGTGCCATCAATGAAATGTGAACGACCTCATAGAATAATGTGAGGTTTCAGTGACATGATACTTGTCAGTTAGCACTGTAAGTGTAAGCGCCTGACACAACAAATGGTAAATGATTGGGAAAAAGATGATTGTCTTTGCCCAATACAGTAAGACTCCATTTATAATGGGAATTTTAACCATGCCAGTGTGGTTTCTTGGGCCAGGCACGAGGCTTGGAACGTCCTCCAGTTGGTATTGTAACTTAAAGAACAAACGTGCAGATTAAAAATGGACAATGGAATATTACTCAGCCGTAAAGAAGGATGAAATTGAGTCATCTGTAGTGGTGTGGATGAACTCAGGGTCTGTCATAGAGAGTAAAGTAAGCCAGAAAGAGAAAAACAAACACTGTATATTAATGCATATATGTAGAGTCTAGAAAAACGGTGCAGGTGACACTATTTGCAGGGCAGGAATAGAGTCAAAGATGTAGAGAATGGACATGCGGACACAGGGGTGGAGAGGGGAGGCTGGGATGAATTGGGAGAGTAGGACTGACATATATACACTACCATGTGTAAAACAGACAGCTAATGGGAAGCTGCTGTATAGCAGAGAGCTCAGATCTGTGCTCTGTGATGACCTAGTCGGGTGGGATGAGGGACTGTGAGGGAGGCTCAAGAGGGAGGGGATATATGTATATTTGTAGCTGATTCACATTGTCATATGGCAGAAACTAACACAACATTGTAAAGTAATTATACCCTTTTTTTTAATTAAAAAAAAATTAAAATACAGACCCAGATCACACACACAAAAATGGCGCTTCTTAAAGGGAAATACAGCTCCACGTCAGGTGCACTCATAGCTCATAGTAGTTACAGGATGCAGATCCTCCAGTGACCTACTTTTTCTTTGGGATATTTTGGGGTTTCCCCACAGACTACAGGCCCTCTAAATATCAATCATCCCTCTGATTCAGTTATTTCAACTGGAGTCACATTTTGCAGTACTGAGCTGCTTTGTGTCACCCAGCAGACATGCGGGGTGCCTAGATCAAGCTCAGGAAATTGTAGGAGGGGGTGCCTACAGCTGGGGGTGAGAAGAATCTGGAATTTGCCATTCAGTTTCCCAGCAATCGTAGCCCCACCTGATGGAAGCCCACCTGATGGGCCAGCTTGGCCCAGTATCAGAGGCCAAGACCATCCCACTCTCCCCAAGAGCCACCACATCACATACTTGGAACTCATACCCTATCCTGCTCCAGGTAACCCCATAGCATCCAAGGTTGACTTCCCATGGGTATGATTCAAATAGCTCTCGGGGACGCGCTCCAGTCTTTATTACCAGGTGGACCATGAGTCTGCCTGAGTCGAGGGGCTGGTACATACTCCTTTTCGCAGTGATGTGACCATAACTGCTAGCAGAGCACACCACTCAAGGGTCTCCAGGCCTGGATGAACTGGAGTTCTCCTGGAAAAACAGATCCCAGCAGGTGTCAGGCAGCTCTCCCGTGGAGCCCCACGTTTGTCTTTTTAAGTGAATCTGGCAGAAGACACATTGTTTTCCTGTGTGGCATGACACCCTGTGTCTTCAGGCAGCACTGAAAATGACAACTGTTGCCAGACGTGGGGAAGCAGAGCAGGGGAGGAGCTGATATGAAGCCAGACTCTCGGCGGTGGGACTCCCCGGCGGGGACCCCGACTCAAAGCCTCTGAAGAGGAGGAGAGAATGACACAGGGATGGATGACCTCATGGTGTCATTGGCAACCAACCAGTTGTCTTCAGAGGAATTCCATCTTCGGACACTGACTCACAGGCCTGCCTCTCTGCATCGACCTTATCATGCCACCAAGATGATGAGCATTGTGCTAGGATGTATCAGAATGGCAGCTAATCCTCAAGAAGAAGCGTGAAATGTGGGCTGGATTTGAGGTGGGGAGGCAAGGGTGCCTTATTCCTCCACACATACTCGTACTCAGACACGTACAAAATATTACAACCCACACGCTTGGCTACGGGCACAGAAAATCTGCCACTCAGAGCTGAAGAAGAGAAAGGAGGACAGGTGATCGAATCTCATCGCCAAGGCCTCTTTCCCCTTCTCTGCCACTTCAAGAGAGGATTCACTGACACTTCCATTCATCATTCTACTAATTGCACAAGTGCCCTCCCGGGGCCCAGCCCGGGGGAGCACTGTGTTAGAGTAAACACAAAAGAAGTACAATCCTTCTCCACCTCCAGCAAGGTTCAATGTAGTCACAGCCGCGTAGAAGTGCCCTACCTGCAGAAGTAGTTAATCCTCTTGGAAAGAGGGAAAGAATGCAACAGAGAAGTAAAAAAGCAAAATGATATGTGATTAGGCACCAAAAGCAAGTGGGTGTGGTCAGAAAGGCTCCTGCACTGGGGGATCTGAGGATGACTTTATGGAGATGAAACTGGAGTTTTATCATCAGGGATTGGAAGGGTTTGGAGGAAGAGAGGAGGGAAAGAGTGATCTAGGTGGAAGACATTTCTGTGGGGGTTTTTTTGTGTGTTTTATTTTTTGTTTGTTTTGATGTGGACCATTTTTAAAGTCTTTGTTGAATTTGTTACAATATTGCTTCTTCTTTTTTTTTTTTTTTATGGTTTGCTTTTCTGGCTGTGAGGCATGTGGGAATCTTAGCTCCTGGACCAGGGATCGAACTTCTACTCCCTGCAACGGAAGGCGAAGCCTTAACCACTGGACTGCCAGGGAAGTCCCAGGTAGAAGATGCTTTTGAGCAAAGCACTGATGTGGGTTGGAAATAGTGGAGAGGAAACCAGTCGATAGAATTCACTGGTTTGTTGGGTGAGATGAAATAGGCCTAAATCATGGGCAGCTTTGAAAATGCAGTGACATCTCCCGCATTTTTCAAAATGTGGTCAGATTCCAGCTGCAGATGCAGGATGCTTTCAAAAAAGCTAATTTCTCGGGCCCATCTCAGGTCACCTAACTCATAATTTATGGGATGAGAGAAGGGCTCAATTTTTTTTAATGGATTCCAGATCACTCTTAGGTATAGTAGTTCAAAGGTCTTTGCTGTTAGGCATCTAAGCTTTAATCTATTGGTAGTTTGTAATACTTAGAGTCTAAAGGCCAGGGTGAAATTGGCATTGAAGAAATACTAGTCTACTTGGCCATAATAAAGAATGGAATTTTGCTGTTTGCTGCAATGTGGATGGACTTGGAGGGCATTATGCTAAGTGAAATAAGTCAGAGAAAGATAAATACTATATGATACTGCTTATATGTGGCATCCAAAAAATACAACAAACTAGTGAAGAGAACATAAAAGAAGCACACTCATGGATACAGAGAACTTAGTGCTTACCAGTGGGGAGGTGGGGAGGGCAAGATAGGGGTGGGAGAGTAGGAGATACAAACCATTGGGTATAATATAGACTCAAGGATATATTATACAACACAGGGGAATAGAGGCAATATTTCATAATAACTGTAAATGGAAAGTAACCTTTAAAAATTGTATAAAACTCATTTAAAAAAACACAAATATCATATATTAACACATACATATGGAATTTAGAAAGATGGTGCTGATGAACCTGGGGCTTCTCTGGTGGCTCAGTGATAAAGAATCTGCCTGCAATGCAGCAGATGCGGGTTCGATCCCTGAGTCAGGAAGATCTCCTGGAGAAGGAAATGGCAACCCACTCCAGTATTCTTGCCTGGGAAGTCCCATGGACAGAGGACACTGGTGGACTACAGTCCATGTGATGACAAGAGTCAGCCAGGACTTAGCAACTAAACCACCACCATCACTGATGAATCTATTTGCAGGGCAGCAATGGAGATGCAGACCTAGAGAACAGACTTGTGGACATGGTGGGGGAAGGAGAGGGTGGGATGAACGGGGAGAGTAGCATGGAAACATATACATTACTTTATGTAAAATAGATAACCAGTGGGAATTTGCTGCATGCTGCAAGGAGTTCAAATCTGGTGCTCAGTGACAAACTAGAAGGGTGGGAAAGGGTGGGAGGTAGGAAAGAGGTTCAAGATGGAGGGGACATATGTACACCTATGGCTGATTCACGTTGACGTATGGCAGAAACCAACACAATAGTATAAAGCAATTATCTTCCAATTAAAAAGAAACAAATTAAAAAAAAAAGACTATTCTAGCAGTAGCGCACAAGGTGGATCCATAGGGGCAAAGACTGGAGGAAATCCCACCCAAGGTGTGGTGATGAGATCTGAGATATTAGGGTCTATAACCAATATGCATGTTATCTCTTTGTTTTGTGTTCTCAGGATCCCATTGATCACATCATTTGGGTACTATTCGTACCCTGCAACCTTCCTGTGACTCACTAAACAGAAATTACTTTTGCTACATCTCTGATTGAATTCGTACCAGGAATGTCCAACACCAAGCAAATCACTCTTGTCTTTCACCTTCTCCCCCTTCCAACTGTGCATATAAGCAAGCACACAGATACAGAACTGCAGCACACATGTGTAAGCACACAGTTGACTTGCTCCCCAGAGAAAACTAGCCACCTTCCTTAGCAGCTAAGCCAGACACCAATGGGGGGAAACTCATTCTGCTGGCTCTAGAAACTTCCATGGCTGCAGAGGCCAGGCGGCTGCAGAATCTTCTGATTCTAAGTGACCTGTTCACCATGGATGGTCCACGTCAATGCTCTCAGTGGGCAGAGGGCTCTGCATTGCTTCTCGGCTTCCTTCAAGCAGCCTTGGAGCTCTGATGGAGATTGTTTTGTCACTTTGTGGTCTTGTCAGCATATCGATCTGTGAGTCCTAAGCGCTAATTAATTGTTATGTTATCCAGCTCGATCCATCAGGAGGCTGATGGCCCTGACTGGGCACTGTGCCAAGGCCCAGGACTCCCTGAGGAGGAAGGGCAGGGGAGACCAGTAATTGAGGACATGTGATCTGTGGATAAGTCCAAGGGGAGACAGGATGCCTGTTCCAACAGACTGTATATGCATTGCCGCGGAGAGGAGCTCCAGGCTGATTCCTGGGATCGTTAGCCTTCCTACTCTCAATCTTTAAGGAAATCAACCCGAAACAGTCATTAGAAGGACTAATGCTGAAGCTGAAGCTGCAGTACTCTGGCCACCTGATGCAAAGACCTGACTCATTGGAAAATACCCTGCTTCTGAAAGAGTGAGGGCAGGAGAAGTGGGCAGCAGAGGAAGAGGTGGTTGGATGGCATCACTGACTCAATGAACATGAGTTTGAGCAAGCTCCGGGACATGGTGAAGGACAGGGGAGCCTGGTGTGCTGCAGTCCATGGGGTTGCAAAGAGTCGAACATGACTTATCAACTGGACAACAACTCTTTGTATGTCACGAATTCTGCCTTTGACCCTTCCTTATCAACACCAAGCTGCCCACACACCCCACAACTCCATATTATCTAGAGCAACATCTGCCCACCTCCCCCCATACCCCCCCGCCCTCCACCATCATATGTATTCATAATACATATGAACCTGCCATATAATACATAATACATATGATACATAATACATGTGAACCTGCCACATAATACATATGAATCCAAGATCTATTCATAATAGAGTAGCATTGGTCACAATGAGTGAGTGCATCTGTGTTGGACAGTTTTTCCATTTGAGCCCACACACACACACACAAATAATATACAGATTTAACAAAATTCCTATCAACATCTCCACGAGATTTTTTTTTCAGATACGGACAATAATATTCTAAAATGTATACAGAAAGGCAAAAAAAAAAACAAAACAAAAAACCTAGAATAGTTAAAATACCTTTTAAAAGGAGAAATAGGACTTCTCTGGTGATACAATACATAAGAATCTACCTGCCAACACAGGGGACATGGGTTCAATCCCTGGACTAGGATGATTCCACATTATGTGGGACAGCTAAGCCCGTGTACCACAACTACCGAGTCCGCGCTCTATGACCCACATAGAGCCCATGACCCACAGCCACTGAACCCGCGTGCTGCAACTACTGAAGCCTGTGCTCTGCAGCAAGAGAAGCCACTGTGATGAGAAGCCCGAGCACTGCAACTGCAGAGTAGCACACAGAGCAAAGAATACCCAGCACAGACAAAAATAAAATCAATAAATAAAAATTTTAGAAAAGGAAAAATAAAGTGGAAGCGATTGGTCCGCTCAACTTCAAGAAATATCATGTAGCCACAGTAAGCAAGACTGTCTGGTATTGGCAGAGGAACAGACATGTAGCTGGATGGAACAGAAGAGAAAACCCAGAAGTAGGCCCACACAAATATGTCCAACTGAGTTTTTTGACAAATGTGCAAAAGCAATTATATGGAGGAAAGGAATATTTTCAAATACAATGCTGAAGCAATTGGACATCGGATCAGCAAGCAAAAAACAAACAACAAAAATCCCTCAACCTGAGTCTAATACCTTTTATAGAAATTAATGCCAAATGGTTCGTGGACTTAAATGTAAACATAACACTATAAAACATCTAGAAAGAAAGGAGAACAGTCTTCTGATCTAGGGCTAGAAAATGATGTTTTAGACTTGGCAATAAAAGCACAATCCATCAAAGAAAAAAACTGACAAATTTGACTTCATCAAAATGTAAAGTTTCGTTCTGCAAAAGACTTGGTTAAAAGGATGACAAGATAGGCTTCAGTCAGGGAGAAAATATTTACAAACCATATATCCTACAGATAATTATCATCTGGCATATAAAAAGAAGTCTTAAAATTTAACAGGAAAAATGTAAACAATCTGATTAGAAAGTACACAAAAGTAATCAAGAGATGTTTCATTGAAGAAGATAAACAAATGAAAAATAAGCACATGAAAAGATGTTTAACATCATTAGTCATTAGGGAAATGCAAATTAAAGCTACAATGAGATATCACTCCATAACTATCATGGTTAAGAATGGCTAAAATAGAAAATAGTGACAACACCAAATGCTGGCAAGGATGTGGAGAAACTGGATCACTCATTCACTGCTGGTGGGATGTAAAATGTTCCAGCCACTCTGGAAAACAGTTTGGCAGGTTCTTAAAAACAAACAAACAAACCATGCAGTTACTAAACAATTCAACAACTGCACTCCAAATCATTTATCCCAGATAAGAGAAGACCTGGACACAAAGACCTTCACATGAATGTTTATAGCAGCTCTATGCATAATCTCAGAAAACTGAAAAGAATCCAGATGTCCTTCAACAGTTGAACAGTTGGTACTGTGGTACATCCACACCATGGAATATTTACTACTGAGAAATAAAAAGGAATGAAGTATTGATGCATTCCCAAATGTGTCTCCAGAGAATTATGCTTGACAAAAAAAAAATCCAGTCTTGAAGATTATATACTGTATGAATCCATTCATAGCAGTCTTGAAATGACAAAATTAGAAATGATGGATAGGTTAATGGTTGCCAAACTTCCCTGGTGCCTCAGAGAATAAAGAGTCTGCCTGCAATGCGGGAAACCTGGGTTCGATATCTGGGTCGGGAATAACCCCTGGAGAAGGGCGTGGCAACTCACTCCAGTATTCTTGCCTGGAGAATCCCCAAGGACAGAGGAGCCTGGTGGGCTCCATGAGGGACACTCCAGCCTGGTGGATGTCCATGAGGGTCACAAAGAGTCATATATGACTAAGCGACTTCAATTTCACTTCAGTAGTTGCCAGGGGCTAGTGAAGGGGTGGATGCAGGAAGGAAGTGGATGTGGCAACATGAGGAATTTATCTAGTGATGGAAACCTTCCCTATCTTGACTGTATCCATGTCAATATTCTGATAGAGTACTATATTTTTGCAAAATGTTACTACTGGGGAAACTGGCTAAACAATATACAAAACACCTGTATTGTTTGTGAATTAACAATGATTGCCAGTTTTAAATTTTTTAATTTATTTTTTTATCTGGCAGCATTGGGTTTTAGTTCCTGGCATGTGAACTCTTGGTTGTGGCATGTGGGATCTAGTTCCCTGACCAGGGATCGAACCCAGACCCCCTGCCTTGGGAGCTTGGAGTCTTAGCCACTGGGCCACCAGGGAAGTCCCTTAAAAGTTTAATTTTAGAAAACAATACAGTAAAGGCAATATTTATTTTGCTTATAAATCTCCGATTTGGGCAGGGCTCAGTGGGTAGAGCTCATCTCTGACCCACTTGTGTTAACCTGGACACCTACAAGGCTGGGGGCTGGAATCATCTGAAGTCTTCCTCACTCACACATCTGGAAGATGATGTTAGTTATTGATGGACACCTTAGGCTAGCCCCTAAAGTCAGACTTTGCACATGGTCTGGACTTCCTTACAATATGGCGGCTGGGATTGAAGTATGAGTGTTGAAAGAGTGAGCCAGGTGAAAGCCTTATCATCTTTTGCAGCCTAGCTGTGGGAGGCATGCAGTGTTATTTCTGCTGTACCATGCTCATTGAGGAAGTCAGGAGCGCCCTTCAGTTTCAAGAAAAAGAGAATATATTCTATCCAGTGGGGGAATGGGAAGGTTTCAGGAGAGCATGTGGGACTAGAAATATAATGTCACCATTTTTTTTATAAAATATGATGTGGCACTGTCTCTAAAGACTGACCTTCTCTCTTCCAAATCGACAAGACTGGCCATAGCTACCTAGCTTACAAGTCATGTGTCCAGCCATGCAGAGAGACCAAATCTCTCTTTTTAATGGTTCCTAATTTCTGGAGAAGGAGCTCCAATGGGCCCAAGTGAGTCAAGTATTCATACCTAGCCAAATTAACCATGACCTAGAGTTTGAGCCGTGTGGAGGGCAGTCATATCATACACATGCACGTATAATAGGGAGATGAGGATACGACAGTAGAAGGAAGGACAATTTTTCTGAGCCAGGAGGACTCACGTTTAACCATCAAGGCAACCCAGAACACACCAAAGCACATAGGTAAATTTTCTTAAAATTATGCTCTTGTCAAGAGACAAGGATAAAATAACATGACACAGAAAGGTTAGATACAAAAGGATAGGCAAAGTTTATCAGGCAAATGCAAACAAAGAGAAAGCAGGGTTGGCAATATAAATATCAGATCAAGTGGACTTATACACACTCACACACACAAAGGCATTAAATAGGACAGAAAGGGTTCTTTAATGTTGATAAAGGGTACAAGCCACAAAGAAGACATAAGCACCATGAGGTTTTTTGTGCTGAACAAGATAACTGTGAAATATGTAAAATCAGGACTATAACAGATACAGACAGAAAATGACAGGAACTCAACAATAGTCGGGGCTTCCCTGGTAGCTTAGTTGGTATAGAATCTGCTGGCAATGCAGGAGACCCCAGTTCAATTTCTGGGTTAGGAAGATCCACTGGAGGATAGGCTACCCACTCCAGTGATGCTGGAAGGATTGGGGGCAGGAGGAGAAGGGGACAACAGAGGATGAGGTGGCTGGATGGCATCAATGACTCGATGGACATGAGTTTGCGTAAACTCCGGAAGTTGGTGATGGACAGGGAGGCCTGGCATGCTGCGATTCATGGGGTTGCAAAGAGTCAGACACGACTGAGCAACTGAACTGAACCCACTCCAGTATTCTTGGGCTTCCCTTGTGGCTCAGCTGGTAAAGAATCCTCCTGCAATGCTAGAGACCTGGGTTCGGTCCCTGGGTTGGGAAGATTCCCCTGGAGACGAGAAAGGCTGCTGACTTCAGTATTCTGGCCTGGAGAATTCCATGGACTGTATAGTCCATGGGGTCACAAAGAGTCGGACACAAGTGAGCAACTTTCACTTTCACTTTCAACAATAGTGGGACAGTGGAGATACCACCCTCAGTCTTTGACAGGTTAAGTAGGCAAAGAATGAGTTAGGGTAGAGAATAGCTGAATAATATATTTCATGTGTCTGATTTAATAGATATATGTCAATTTGATACTCTATGAGAATAAAATAATACTTTTTCTTTAAGAATTCATGAAACATTCACAAAAATTGATCATATATTGGCCCACAAAGGAAACCTAAGCCAAGTCTCCAAGGCAGAAATTGTACAGGCTCTGTTCTCTGACCACAATACAATAAAACAGAAAATTAATGGCTAAAGTTCAAACTGACAAACCCAAACACTTTGAAATTTAACAACTCTGCTACAGAAATCTTGGGTCAGAGAGAAAAATCAAAGCTGTAATTACAGATCATTTAGGGCTTAACAGCAATAAGAACATTGCATATCAACACACATGGGATTGTGCCAGAGACAAATGCATAGCTAGAGACCTGATATTGTTGATAGAAAAGAGTAAAAATAAACAGACGAAAGATTCAAGCTCGAAAATTAGAAAAGACTAACAAACCAAACCAAAGAAAATTAGGAGGCAGGAAGGTACAGATCCAAAAGCATAAAATAAGGATATGAAGGGATAAAAACTCTGATATGTAAAGAGGTAGTTGTTGGAAAAAGAAGAATGAATGATGGGAATAAATTGATGATCAGAAAAATATTAAGACAGGATGTTAAGACTGAGAAAAGAAATATAGTTTCCTGTATAGAGGTTTTTTGAGGGTATGTTACACTTTTAAGCTAATAAAGTTTCAAATGTTCAATGGACTTATAAAAAATGGAAATTACAAACTGAAATTAGAATTAGAAAATGTGAATGAATCAATATGTCAGGAAAATGTTGCCAGTTCTGAGAGGCAGAATACATAAGGATTGGGCTCTAGTGCCAGCCTGCCTGGACTTGAATCCCAGCTTCCCCTGTTGGGCAAATTATTCAACCTCTCGAAACCTCAGTTTCCTTAACACTAAATCGGTGATGATAATAACATCTATCTCTCAAAGTTGTTGTTGTGCAGTCAGTAAAATAACAAGCCAATTCCCTACCACTGTGCAAACCAGACTCCCCAAAAGATAGCAGGCATTTTTCTTATTGCACTGTTTCAAACTTTCAAAGAACACATCTTTCATAGGCTCTATTAATAGTTCCAAGGCATGCAGAAAGATGAACAAGTGCACTTGATTTTACAGAATCATTATCTTGATACAAAAAAACCCTGTCATGTTCACACAAAAGTGCAAATTTTCTTTATGAATACATAGGAATTAAATAAGATATATACAAATGGGATCCAATGTCGTAATGAAAGAATGACACACAAAAATGAAATAATGTATTTCCTAGGAATAGACGAATAGTTCAATAGGAAGCAATCCATTAACCCACTTCATCACATCACAAGGCAGTTGGCAGTGTGTTGACCAAGAAACGCTGTTTTTAATCATTTGCCTAAAGAAGTATGACATGGACAAAGAGTTGTGTTCAAGGTTGTTTGGTGCAAATTTATTGAACTTTAAATAATCTAAATACACATTAATATGGAAATGTTTATATATATATGTATATAAACATTATGTTTAAGTCATATGTAGAAATATACTATAGGTTATTCTATAGAAAGGGCTATTGTGAAACCATATAAAATATTTCAAAGACTATTTGAAAACATGAAAATATATTCAGGATATGTTGTCCATTAAGTATAAAAGAGAGATTAAAAATAGAAAATGCTTACTTACATATGTGGAAACTACACATATTTCAGTTCAGTTGAGTTGCTCAGTTGTGTTCAACTCTTTGTGACCTCATGAACCGCAGCACACTAGGCTCCCTGTCACCAACTCCCAGAGTCCATCCAAGCCCATGTCCATCGAGTTGATGATGCCATCCAACCATCTCATCCTCTGTTGTCCCTTCTCCTCCTGCCTTCAGTCTTTCCCAGCATCAGGATTTTTTCAAATGAGTCAGCTCTTTGCATTATGTCGCCAAAGTATTGGAGTTTCAGACACATCATCAGTCCTTCCAATGAACACGCAGGACTGATCTCCTTTAGGATAGACTGGTTGGATCTCCTTGCAGTCCAAGGGACTCTCAAGAGTCTTCTCCAACACCACAGTTCAAAAGCATCAATTCTTTGGCGCTCAGCTTTCTTTAGAGTCCAGTTCTCACATCCATACATGACTCTTTGGAAAAACCATAGCCTTGACTAGACGGACCTTTGTTGGCAAAGTAATGTCTCTGCTTTTTAATATGTTGTCTAGGTGGGTCATAACTTTGCTTCCAAGGAGCAAGTGTCTTTTAATTTCATGGCTGCAATCACCATCAGCAGTGATTTTGGAGCCCAGAAAAATAAAGTCAGCCACTGTTTCCCCTGTTTCCCCATCTATCTGCCATGAGGTGATGGGACCAGATGCCATGATCTTAGATTTCTGAATGTTGAGCTTTAAGCCAACTTTTTCACTCTCCTCTTTCACTTTCATCAAGAGGCTCTTTAGTTCTTCTTCACTTTCTGCCATAAGGGTGGTGTCATCTGCATATCTGAGGTTATTGGTATTTCTCCCGGCAATCTTGATTCCAGCTTGTGCTTCTTCCAGCCCAGCGCTTCTCATGATGTACTCTGCATATAAGTTAAATAAGCAGAGTGACAATATACAGCCTTGATGTACTGCTTTTCCTATTTGGAACCAATCTTTTGTTCCATGCCCAGTTCTAACTGTTGCTTCCAGACCTGCATACAGGTTTCTCAAGAGGCAGGTCAGGTGGTCTTGTATGCCCATCTCTTTCAGAATTTTCCACAGTTTATTGTGATCCACAGAGTCAAAGGCGTTGGCATAGTCAATAAAGCAGAAATAGATGCTTTCTGGAACTCTCTTGCTTTTCCGATGACCCAGCGGATGTTGGCAATTGATCTCTCATTCCTCTGCCTTTTCTAAAACCAGTTTGAACATCTGGAAGTTCACAGTTCATGTATTGCTGAAGCCTGGCTTGGAGAATTTTGAGCATTATTTTACTAGCATGTGAGATGAGTGCAATTGTGCGGTAGTTTGAGCATTCTTTGGCATTGTCTTTCTTTAGGATTGGAATGAAAACTGACCTTTTCCAGTCCTGTGGCCACTGCTGAGTTTTCCAAATTTGCTCTCATATTGAGTGCAGCACTTTCACAGTGTCATCTTTCAGGATTTGAAATAGCTCAACTGGAATTCCATCACCTCCACTAGCTTTGTTTGTAGTGATGCTTCCTAAGGCCCACTTGACTTCACATTCCAGGATGTCTGGCTCTAGGTGAGTGATCACACACACCATCGTGATTATCTGGGTTGTGAAGATCTTTTTTGTACAGTTCTTCTGTGTATTCTTGCCACCTCTTCTTAATATCTTCTGCTTCTGTTAGGTTCCTACCATTTCTGTCCTTTATTGAGCCCATCTGTGCATGAAATGTTCCCTTGGTATCTCTAATTTTCTTGAAGAGATCTCTAGTCTTTCCCATTCTATTGTTTTCCTCTATTTCTTTGCATTGATCGCTGAGAACGGCTTTCTTATCTCTCCTTGCTATTCTTTGGAACTCTGCATTCAAATGGGAATATCTTTCCTTTTCTCCTTTGCTCTTTGCTTCCCATCTTTTCACAGCTATTTGTAAGTCTTCCTCAGACAGCCATTTTGCTTTTTTGCATTTCTTTTTCTTGGGGATGGTCTTTATTCCTGTCTCCTGTCAATGTCACAAACCTCCATCCATAGTTCATCAGGCACTCTGTCTATCAGATCTAGTACCTTAAATCTATTTCTCATTTCCACTGTGTAGTCATAAGGGATTTTATTTAGGTCATACCTGAATGGTCTACTGGTTTTCTCCACTTTGTTCAATTTAAGTGTGAATTTGGCAATAAGGAGTTCATGATCCAAGCCACAGTCAGCTCCTGGTCTTGTTTTTGCTGACTGTGTAGAGCTTCTCCATCTTTGGCTGCAAAGGATATAATCAATCTGATTTCGGTGTCGACCATCTGGTGATGTCCCTGTGTAGAGTCTTCTTGTATTGTTGGAAGAGGGTGTTTGCTATGACCAGTGCATTCTCTTGGCAGAACACTGTTAGCCTTTGCCCTGCTTCATTCTGTACTCCAAGGCCAAATTTGCCTGTTACTCCAGGTGTTTCTTATCTTTGTGTATATATATGTACATGTACATGTATGTATGAACATTTAGGTTGTTCCTTTTGTTACTGTAAAAATGCTACAGGGAATAATAACCTTATGCATTTGTTATTTAATAAAACTGTAAGGATCAAATCACCATATTTTTCTCTATTTTAAGCACCATAATCTGATTCTCACTTGTGCAAATGAAAAATGCAAATTGCTATTCATTGCAATTTAAGTTTGTGTGTGTATGTAAACATACACATAGTAATTTATCGGGAGAGGGAAACAAAAGATAACAAAATATCATAATGGCTATTTTACGATGGTTTAATTTTCTATCTCTATAAATGTTTTTGCTTAATTTCAGTATGTGAAAAAAATCAAATGTTAGCAAAATATCTGAAGTGAGATTCAAACAAAAGGAAAAGCCCTGCACTTGTAAACAAACTATCTAAATTCAAGACATTTATCCTGTTTATAAACTCACATGTAGAAAAAAAAATGATAACCACCTCAAATAAGATATTTGAGGGGTTTTTTACAGTGTCTGGAAATCAGCAAGTTGATAATATATCAATATTGATATGTTGCAATGAAAATCATTGCAAAGATTAGTTTTTAAAGGTATGTGAAAGTGTTTAGCACAGAGCCTGGGGCATAGCTGGGTACCAGGAATTATTACATGAATCTGAATCATCTCCCTTTCCTAGCAACACCTAGATTCTGAAATAGGAGAGTAGAAGTGCTTCTCTAGGGGACTTCCCTGGTGATCCAGTGGTTAGGACTCCATGCTTCCAGTACAGGGGGTGGGGGTTCCATCCCTGGTCAGGGAACTAAGATCCCACATGCTGCTCAGTGCAGCCAAAACTTTTTCTAAAAAAAAGTGAGAAAAAAAGAAGTATTTCTCTCTGCCACTCTCCACCATTTAATTTGAGTTCTCTCATTACTTGCAACTGCTTTATTTGATGCTGCCATATTGTTTAAAAGCAAATAAATAAATCACAATAACAACAAAAAACAGTGAAGCTGGGTTTCTCCTTGCCTCCAGAGGACAAGCAGAACAAACTACCCTTTATCTCTCTTCCTGGATTCTCTCTTTTTGCTTAAAATCCAGATCCAGGGTAGAATTGGTTCAGTGTCTGTCAAAATGGTTTTTCCTTGGAAATAACTTAATATTCTGCTTTGAGAAGGTAGAGGGTCTTCATGTGAGAAATGGTGGCTTCCTGCCCAAAACTATACTCCACTGGATAGAGTCCTTAAAGACCTTGCTCTGAACCAAAGGAATGATATAAATAATTACATTGGTATGGGAAATTTTGTCTGGTGGTAGTACATAGGATGATTTGTCTTGGAAATATTTAGAGACTAGAACTAAGAGAAATCTGGAGAAAAAGATATACTGTGGGCCTGGATTTAGGAGGTTGCCATATGAGGAGAATTTGGGCATTCACTGGATGGATATGGAAGATGAGCGGAGGGAAATGGTGAATGAGAACTGAAGTTTCACTTTCCAAGCCCATGGAACATTAGTACCACAGACAGGACTTGAGTATCAGAGAATAAAATGATGAGCTCAGTTTAGGATGCAATGGTTTGGGTTAAGAGCAGGAATTTCATGGTGACAGACACAAGCAGCTTAAAATCTAATCCCGCAGACCAGATAGATCTCAGGTCAGAGGTGTAGACTTGAAACCTCTCAGTTTGGGTAAGAAGATAGAGCCCAAGTCTTCGTGAAGACACCCGAGCCTCATGACATATTAGTATCTAGAGAATTAAAGAGAAAAGGGGATCTAGTGAAAGAGCTTAAGGATGAGTAGCAAGAGGATATAATGCCAAAGATAGGAAAGATGATTTCATCCAGGAAATGGAAGCAAATCTAGACCTAAGAGGATGGCAGGGCTGTGACCCATGGTTTAGATAAACTCAAGCTAAGACCTCATGACTCCTCCTTCCTTTGCTTTGGTTGAAATAAGATGCACATATCAACAAAAAGCAAACATACGATGCTGAACTGAAGCAATAATGCAGTATTGAGCTGTGCTTTGGTGGTAAGCCAAATCTTCATTCCATGTGAGAAGGCTTGAACTCCTGACTTTAGCAACGATGACTCTATTCATTGTGTGGCTTGTTCAGTCAATGTGGCCTTTTGCATTAATTAAAACCAATGCTTTTGAAATAGCAGGCTGTGTCACTTATAGGCAGGACAGAGACCAGGATCCAGGACTCTGGATCCCAGGCAGTAGGTGGTTCATGTCAGCTTACTACCTCTCAGGACACACCCAGAGACTTGTGTATAAAGACCCAGGACAAATCACAGCTCTATAAGATGCAATCAGCTTACATTAGGGCATCCCCTTCCTGGCTAACCATGCCTGAACACTCTCCTCCCCCGCAAAAGATCTACTTCCTCTGCTCAGCTCTCTATCCCATGTATGTATATTTGCCAAATATCCCCTAGTCTCCATTCTTCTCCTCCTCCACCCCAACAAAGCTTCTGATGCTGGTCAGCCAGATCCACAGGTGTAGGTGGGTCGCCATGGTGACAGAGGAGGCCCTAATGCAGAAAAAGAGAAACAGAAGCATCAGAGGAAGGACCCTGCCTTGTTTCTAGGGTACGCAAACGCCTGAACTTATTGGAAGTGCTTCCTTTGACTCAGAGAAGCATAGCAGAGGTCAAGAGGGGTGCTGCTGTGTTGAAGAGACTACACAATTCCTAAACTCTTCTTTAAAAAAATTTTTTCTGTGATTTTCAGGTGATCATCAGTATAACCATCCGATTTTAAGCAGCGCTACCCAGACCCCTACACATGGTGAGAGATGATTGAGAGCGTTCTGCATTCCATCCTCATCCCAAGTGGCTCCATCCTAGCTACTGATGCCGACTACGGCATCAAGCATGGTCACTGGCTCACGGAAGTTAAGGAGGTGTAAGGAGCAGGGTACCCGCCCTCCTCTAGGGCCACAGTGACTCACTTTCACTTTTAGATCATTGCCCCCCTAGTGTCTGTCTCTGATATCAAAGTGATCTTCTGCCATGAAAGGAGAAGAGAAAACTCCTTTCTTAACCCATTTCACTTACAGTCTTGATCACTTCTTGCAGCCATAAATTCCATATGTCCACAGCAAGGAGTGAACTCTCTTCTTTGCCCAGGGCTACTTGTGGTGCCATTTAGGAATGACATGAGATGTGGAAAACTCTATCGATCCTCCCCCAAACTAATTAAGATTGGATAAAACTCAAAACCAAACTGGATGACTTGAGCTTTAGCTCTCAACAGAGGAAGAACCTAAAAGCTGCAGAGCACGAGTGTGTCAGCAAAATGCCAAAGAGTTACAAAACCATGCTTCCCTCTTAAGTGTTAACATCCTCCCATCAGATCACAACTTATCATTTGGAACTGCAGTGAAAAACTATTTTTGGTACATGCTCAAAACTTGATAGAACACAAGACAGCCATGTATATTATGAGCTATCAGTCATTCTTCTGTCTTTGGTGTTAAACAATGAAAATATCATTAAATTTTAGTGAGAGAGAAACTCAAAACAGAGACAAATTCTGCAGCTCACCTGGCAGAGAGATCTACACCTCTCATGTCAGACTATGCTCTGTTTCTGCAGTAGAATTCAGAGAATGAAAGTGAACTATCTTGAGGTCCCCCTCCAGTGCTAGGCTCCTAATGAAAACATGTGATGAAAGGAACAGTTTAATAAGGTGTTTCAAGTTGCAGGGTCTAGGAAAAAGAAGAACTGGGGGTAATCAGACTGATAAGCTAAAAGAAGCTGGTACCACCAGTGATGTTGACAGTAGGAATAGGAAAAAGGGTTCAGATAAGAAATCTTTGGGAGAAAGAATTGGGAAGTCTTAGTTACTAACTGAATATGGCTGATAAGAGTCAATTATGAGTGAAATGCAGAGTCACAATCAATTAGAAGAATGAAAGGTCTTATGAAAGCAATCTAAGAAGTCAGGAAAGCAGCCAGTGTTGCTGGTGGGATGGAGCTGTTGATGGTGAGTTTGGATCTGGACATTGAGAGCTGGATATGACTACAGGATCTGCAAGGAGAATCATTCAATAAGGCAGTTAGAAATGCAGACATGAAGCCTGGAGGGAGATAACAGCCGAAGATGTAAGTTATGCTTTGGAAGCAGCAACAGAAGTCTTGGGAGTAGGGGAAATCTGCACAAGGAGGCTGAACGAGAAAAGCAAAAGGCAGAAGCAGAAAGCCTGGGGGACGCCCGTGGTGGTGAAGCAGGAAGCAGCAGCAGGAAGAGGATCCAGAAAAGGCAAGCGAGGATGTCTGCTTGCTCAGTATCATCCTGCAAGACTAACTCTGAGTTGATATTCCCCAGAAGAAGCCGACACAAGCACAGCCTCCTGAATACAAATGGAGGAACCAATCTTTTTTTTTTTTTTGCCTTTATTTAATTTACTTTTGCCTTTTCATACTGTTCATGGGGTTCTCAAGGACAGAGTGACTGCTGAAGTGGTTTGCCATTCCCTTTTCCAGTGAACCACAGTTTGTCAGTCAGAACTCTCCACCATAACCCATCTGTCCTGAGTGGCCCTGCATGGCAGGGCTCATGGTTTCATTTAGTTACTCAAAGCTGAGATCCATGTGAAAATTTATTTATTTATTTATTTATTGCTTTTTAATTGGAGGATAATCTTTATAGCGTTGTGTTGGTTTCTGCCATACAACAAGAATCAGGCATAATTATATATATATATATATGCCTTAATTATATATATCTCCCTCTTGATATTAACACATATATACAGAATATAGAAAAACAGTATTGATGAACCTATTTTCAGGGAAGGAATGGAGATGCAGATGTAGAGAATGGACTTAAGGAGAAACCTTTCTTCCCTCTTCCTCTTCCTGTCTTCTTTTGCCACCTGATGCGGAAGACTGAGGATAGATGAGACCCAGTACCTGCACTTGAACAGCTCGCAGCTCAGTGGAAGCAGGGTTTTCTCTTCATTCCTTCCTTGGATGTTTCACTTTTACCAGGAGCTGGCAGAGTGACTCTCAAGAGAGGAGGCGGCCTATGTCTGTTTGATTAGCCAACGGGCATTAACTGAATTCTTATTTTGGGCCAAGTACTGTGAAGGCATCAGAAAAACTGGAAAGCAAAACTTCTGCTGTCAAGGAGACAGCAATCTTTGGAGATCAACAAGACCAACTAGAGTCAGATGATGAGAGACCACATAGACAGACACTAAACTGGGTGGTACTGCCCAGAAGAGCAATAGGGGCTTGAAGACCAGATACCACTCTGGGCTGAAAAGATGTCGTATTGTCACAGCAGAGAGTCTTAAGGGAGGGGAGAATTTGGATAGAGGAAGAGTAAGGAAATGATTGTGAGAGGAGAGACAGCATGAGCAAAGAGGCAGAGGCAATCAATCATGGTGGAGGCAGAAAGCAAGGAAGGGCTGGCCTTGGCTCCGTGGCAGGTTTGGAGAACAGTGAGGGGTAAGAGTATCCAGAAACGTTGCATTTGGAAGTGGGTGAGCTGCGTGATGCCCTCGGTAGAAGAAATATGCCCACAAGCAGAGGAAGTTCATTTTTCTCAAGCATGGCCCAACGTGAAGACACAAGAGCTAAGGGGCTGGTAGCTCCTGCCCAGCTCTGGGTAGCAGTGCTCCTGGCTCCATACCCACTCCACGCCCCGGCACCAGCCCCATCCATGCTAGGGAGCCTCTTTCTGTACAGCATGTTCTGATCGCCCAGGGATGTAGAGCATCCCCCCACCTCCTCACATATGTACTGAGCTGGCGTGAATACCTGATCATTGGCTGGGCTTCCCTGGCTCCATCCCCAGAGTTGAGGGTACCATGAGGGCAGGAAAGGAGAGAGAAGCCAGGAGTTCCCTGTACTGAGATTGTCCTTGAACAAAGCCTAGAAGAGTTTCTTTGTCTCAAGGTTCATAGCATTCCCTTTGCTGGGGATGGGAAACCACAGTCCTCTGATACACTTGTCCAAAGTTAGAGCCTGCCCTTACTTGGGAGTCCCAAACCAGGAGGGATGATTCGAGAGCCACCCAGCCTCATTTCTGGGGATGGTACCACTGTTTCTCCAGCAATCCCTGTTGACTTCTTGCTGTACATCAAGTCATCCAAGCACCAAGGCATGCTTGTCTTCCTGCCCAGGCTCTCCATTCCTTTTTGTCCCCCATCTTCATGGCCACTCATCATCTATACCTGCATCTCCTCTCCCCCATCCCCTGACTCCTGTATTATTCCTAATCTGGCCCCCAAAGCCCAGACCAGCTCATTCACCTCATTAGTCATTCATCTCACTTCTCTTTGGTCTTTTTTCCCATGTCTTCCCCTCCTCCTTTTTTCCAGGTCTGGCATTGAACAATCTCCCTTCTCTCTCTTAGACTAGAATCTCAAGGTTCTGTCTCAAGAGATGGAGGGAGAAAAACAGAATGATGCGCTAGACATTTGACCTACATTCTTTCCTCCAGCAGTTGAGAGATGGATAAGGGGGATTCAGAGGAAGGAACTGGAATAAGAGGAAATAGCTTTGTAGCTCACAGTGTCTTGTCAGGAGCAGGGCTTGGAGGAGCCAAAGGTGGAAGGGGTGGTGTGAGAGGTGAAATGACCCATGGACAGCGTGGGTTGGAGTCTCAGTGGAGCTAGGTGCTGGACCCAGTCCTAGGGGTACGCAGATGAGATCAGTCACTCTACCTCCTTCTCCTTCAAACTTAGATTTTTCTGAGCCTGAGAACTAGTTTGCCTAATATTATTCACACCAAAATAAATGATTTTATGACCCACCTCCTCAGCTCCACTGGGCTTCCATTTTCATCTCACAGCCCAGTGATGTACTGGGAGAAAGAGTCTGCCATTCAAGGAAGGGTAACCTGCCATTATGGCCAGTGCAGCCAAAAGCTCCAGCCCCCCTGGCTTTCGGGCAACTGGAGCTGAGCAGAGGGAAATTGAGTCACCAGCGTCACCTGTGTCTTAGCACAGGGTCCCAGGAAAGCAGGATGGGGTCAAGAGTTGGAACCTGGACACTTTCCTCCTTCCTGCCCCCGCAAAACTTTGTCCCCACTAACACCATGACCCCTCCCTTCTTTTGCAGAGAAGCCTCGGATGAACAACATCCTGACATCAGCCACCGAGCCCTATGACCTCTCCTTCTCCCGCTCCTTCCAGAACCTGGCCCACCTGCCCCCATCCTACGAGTCTGCAGTAAAGACCCACCCCAGCAAGTACTCATCCCTGAAGAGGCTAAGTAAGTGGGGTTTTCCCAGGGCTGGGGGCTGCTTCCAAGGCCTCCATGACATCTTCCAGTGTCTCGCTCTCTTGCCCTGCACCTGAGGGCATGGAGTGGGGTCCCAAGAACAAAGAGCAAGTGGAAGAAAAGAACAGACAAGCCCCTCGTTTTTGCTCTTTACAGCATGAGTCCATCTTCTCCCTCGGTAGAGTGGAGGCCACGGGATCCTCAGACCCACATTCCCATGGGAGGCAGTGGTTCATTAGCTCACACACATTAACTGCAAGAGAAAGCCCGCCCCCACCCCAGCCTCACCCCGCACCTGCCTTCTTCAAAGCCTGGGCCTCCCTTGCTCTCTGTCTTGGAGTAAAAGTGATCAGTGCCAGAGCTTTCTCTGAGACTCTTCCCAGAGACCTGGGCTTATGGAAGGGCCTATAAACCAGCTCTCTCCCTAACTCCATCAGCGCTGTTTTGGGAATCTGAGACCCCTCACTCTGTGCACACATCCCATTTCATGAGTTGAGCCCAGGTCATCCCATGATCCCAGCTCTGCCATTTGAGTTTGGGGAAGCTCTTGAGACTGACATGTTTCAGACATTACAATATCAAGAAGGAGCATGGTAGGAGGAGTCTTCCCTTCTAGCTTTCCAACCCTTGGATCTTTTGTCCCCACTGTCCAATGAGTCTGTTTTGATGACCACCCAGCTACAGGGCCGAGCATGCACTTGAAGGTACAGAGTGACCTACTGTGATAGCAGTTCAGCTCAGAAGACAACATTGGCCACCTCCAAAGTGGCACAGTGAGTTTCTATGGTTAAATGTGGGGAATCCCACATTCTGCAGAGATCTGGAAGGCTGTCTGTAGGAAGCCTCAATCCTCAACTGTGGGGTAAGGCAGGTTCGTCCTGGGTGAGTTCACGGGTGAGCTTGGGGATGGAGGGAAAGGCGGAGCATCTGAACGAGGTGCACATATGGGGTTGCCCTGGCCTGCTCATGCTGCAGGCACAGGCAAAGTGTGTGTAGACTTGATCCTGTGCCATGTGTTGGCTTCCCAGGCATATAGGCTGTTACTCCAGAAAAGGTGTTAGTATGTTCCTAAGTAACCAGCAAGCATTTTCACAAGTGCTTCCTGGATGCAGCATCTTGCTTTATTCTAGCAGGAGGCTGGTTCTCAGCCCTGTTTCCTTGGACAGAGGTTCCAAACCTCATCAGAAAGCTGCTGGCTGCTACCTGGGAGTTTCAGCAAGATCCAGGGAGCTATTCTGTTTTGGGACCATGGTGTGGCAGAAGCAGTCCTGGAGCAGGAGTTCAGGGTCATGGGCTTGCCATGGAGTTGGCCCTGAACTCCATGGGGACCTTGAAGGAGTCCCTTAACCCCAGAGTGGGTCCAAGAACCAGGGGCATCAGCATTGCCTGGGAGCTTGTTGGAGAAGTAGGCTGACTTGCAGACCCACCCTAGAGCGAGGTCTGAATCAGACTTTGCATTTAACAAGACTCCTGAGGGCTTCCCTGGTGGCTCCATCAGTAAAGAATCTGCCTGCAATGCAGGAGACAGGGCTCAATCCCTGGGTCGGGAAGATCTCCTGGAGAAGGAGATGGCAATCCACTCCAGTATTCTTCCCTGGAGAATCTCATGAACAGAGGGGCCTGGTGGGCTACAGTTCATAGGGATGCAAAGAATTGGACCCGACTGAGGAACTCAACCAAGCCAGCCTGAGGACTGATTTGCACGCGCAGTGGAGAAGCACAGCGTCGACCCCTCTGGGCTGCATCACTCCAATGCGGTCCTGGCTGCAGCACTGCGGTGTCCCCCCTGGCTCACTCCTCTTCTTCTTGCTCTCACCCTGTCTTTCCCCTGCAGCGGACAAGGAGGCTGACGAGTACTACATGAGGAGGCGGCACCTGCCTGACCTGGCCGCCCGCGGCACCCTCCCCCTCAACGTCATCCAGATGTCCCAACAGAAGCCTCTGCCCCGCGAGCGACCCCGCCGGCCCCTCCGTGCCATGTCGCAGGACCGGGTCCTTTCCCTGGAGCGAGGTCTGCCGGACGACTTCGGCCTGCCCTACGACCGCCTCCTCTCGGACGAGCAGCTGCTCTCCACGGAGCGCCTGCACTCCCAGGACCCGCTGCTGTCCCCGGAGCGGACGGCCTTCCCCGAGCAGTCCCTGGCGCGGGCCATCTCGCACACGGATGTCTTCGTGTCCACGCCCGTGCTGGACCGCTACCGCATGACCAAGATGCACTCGCATCCCAGTGCCTCCGATAACTCGTACGCCACCCTGGGCCAGAGCCGCACGGCGGCCAAGCGGCAGGCCTTCGCCTCGCGCAGACATAACACCGTGGAGCAGCTGCACTACATCCCGGGCCACCACACCTGCTACACAGCCAGCAAGACAGAAGTGACCGTGTGACCGGCGGGGGCCTGGGATCGGCAGGGGCCTGGGCCGCAGCTTCCAGGCCTGGACGGGGCCCCTACGCTCGTCCTCTCTTGTTGGGGCCGGGGAGGGGCGGGGGGCCGCCTCTCCCAGAAAGCCATACTCCTGGGACTCGGCCGGTGGCCTGGCACAGCGCGCGTGCAGACCTGGGATCTAGAGGGGTCACCCTCACTGTTTCAGAAGAATCGCAGGGGAGGGACGAGAGGGGCGAGGCCCCGGTCTCCCTCCCCTCCCCCACTGTCACCAAGTCCCTTTCAGTCCCACGTCCCCCTCCCCCTCCTGGGGGTCTCAGCTTCAGGTCCGTTCGCCAAGAGACCCTGGCCTGACCCTGGCCGGAAGCTGCCGCCGGGATTTGACTTGGCCGATGGGCTGACGGAATAGGCTCCACGGTCTCTTTCATTCACCTAAAACCGCATCACAGAAATCTTCTTAGTGCCTAAAAACTGCCTGCTCGCTCTCTCAGAGCCAGGGAGCTGCTGTGTCCATAAGCACAATAATGATTCTCTTCTGCCCGCTGGAACTCTCTGGTCCCCACTGGGTGGCCCTTCTCTCTGCGGACTCCCCGGGGCCCCGCCCTGGCCCTGTGCCCCTCCCCTAAGCCCCAGGACCTGGAGGGGGTTCCCTTCCTTTCCGGCTGGCTGCCCCGCCCACAAGGCCCTGCCCCGTCCCCAGCCCTAGATTCCATCCCTGGGTTCTCTGGGGCTTCCCTCTGGTCATTCCAGAACAGAGTAGGGATGGGATGCAGGGGCTTTTGGGGTGGCCCTCCCCAGCAACCCGATGATCTCCACCCTTCCTCCAGGCCTCCGGATCTATCTGAACTGTGACCTGCCATTCTGGCCTGCCTTCCCCTCCCTGGCTCTTCTCGCAAGAGGCTCTGCCCCCTGGCCAGAAAGCAGCTGTGAGGAGGCCACTGTGACACCTTGGGCCTCGAAGGCTGGCCATTCCTGTAGCCCAGGGCTTCTGCCACACGCACCAGACAGGACAGAGGCATTGGCTTCTAGGTGGACAGCCCAGCCCCAGGCAAAGGAGGACCCCAGGCCGTTTTTCTGGTTGTTCTGCACCTCGACCTCTCCACTCTCTGCATCACTGACGCCCCACCCCGCGACCCCCGACCCCTGTGCTTGGCCCCGTCTCTGTTTAGAACCTGCTCTCTGCCAGTTTCCCCTGCTGCCACCACCCTGTCCCCCTCGCCCCACACCTTCCATCTTCCTGCAGCTTCAGGACTCTCTCCTGGCTACTGCTTCTTTCTCCAGTGTCTCCCTTGGATCTATCGGACAGAGACCCATTAGCAGATTGGTCTGGGGGCTAACTGGGTACCTCCAGTGCTCCCCTGAAGGGGGCATCAGGCAGATCCATGCCCTCAGCTCTACTGGGGGGTCGCCCCCGCCCCCGCAGCCCATCTCAGCCTCTTCTCTGCCTCCAAAGGGTGCGGGAGTGGGGAGTGGGGGGAGGGAGGCAGACGGGTGGTGGACAGGATGTAGGATGTGACACCCACCTAGAGAGCAGACAGTGAACAAAGTAGCATCTACTACCCAGAGACCAGAGCCTGGTGGCAGGCAGGGGAGAGAAGGCTCCATTCTCTGGGCCAGGATACCTCCCTGGGCTGGAGCTGGGGGAACTGGCTTCAGACTATTGGGCAAAGGTATGATACTAAAAATGTGACTGTCGCCACAGTCAGACTCCAAAAGCAATGACTTTAAATTAGCTTTTAGATTCCCCAGTTCCGCATACAACATGTATGACCCTTTAAAAAGCAGGGGTGGGGCAGGGAGAATGCCCCAGGGTCAGCCCTGGGAATTTTTAATCTAATCCACAGAGAAATCAATTGACTGATTCCTCCTACTTTTTCGAGTATTCCAAAGCTCTTATCCTCCCTTCCCTACCGCAGTGCTCACCATCACATGAATCACGAGGGGGACTGAGGCTGGGGGTGATCGACACTGCCCTGAGGTCCCCAAGGGGGCGGTGTCACTGGGGCTGTGAGGCCATGAGGTCAGGGATAACTCTCTGCTTCCCTTCTTGACAAACACATAAACCATCTCAAGGGCTGGTCCCTAAGGGTTTATGAAAGTATGCTCCAGAAGATGAAGCTAAGAGGGCTGGGCTGGAAGAAATCAGACACTCCTGGAAAGGAACATGTGTCTGTCACAGCCACTCCTCTCTGCCCACTGCTCTCTAATCCAGTCCTTGGCCACTCCCCTTGATGGCTGGTGCAGAGTCCCGGAAGGACATGGGTGGATGTGAATCTATACAAACATAGACCTGAACCAGAAACCGGTTCTCATTCATGTCTGCAGCATCCTGTCTGCACCAAGTTCTCCAGCCCTCAGGGCAATGATGCTTCTCCCCAGCCCTGTGTCTGTCTGGGGTCTGTTTTGTAGGTTAATTCTGAACCATTTCTCATCCCAGCGTTCCTGCTGCCCATTTAAAACCCCCGGTTGTCGGTTGGATCAAAAAATTTCTATCTGACCCTTTACTTCTTTGAAATGATTCTTCTGCTTCACCCTTGGGTCTGCAAGGATGGAGGGACGGAAGGAAGAAAATGAAAGAAGTCTACAGACATGCTCCAATTCAGTCCCCTTATTTCAGGATCCATACAATGATGTCTTAATTGGGACACAGCAATATCTCAGTTTATCAGTCATGCCATCCATGTTTGCAGGATGAGCAAAGCTGCGTTATTGGACAAGTTCTTTTAGCAGAGAGGAGAGGGTTCTGGGGCTGGAACCCAGGTGCCCAGACTTCCAGCGCCACCAGGCTGGTGGCCACTACCCCATGTGGAAGGGCTGGCCCTTCCTCCACAATGGAAGCCCGGCTCTCCCACTAAGGGTAGCCCCAAGCCTGATGTTTCCCTCTGCTTGTCTGGCTCTCTGAGTCTCCATTGCTCTGCTGGGAAAACACTGGGGTCTGCATGGGGTCTCTCCTGCCCTGAAGGTTTGTGCTGGTCAGCTTGGTCTTTGATAGCAGCCGAGCTCTCACTATCTGTCATGCCCTTCCACCCTTCCTGCCTCTCTTCCTCCTGTGAACTCCTAGCTCCAGGAGCTCATAAATCACAAATGCTTTCCCAAGAATTCCTTCAATCTCCTAAATGGACTTTTACCCACAGGGCTCCCCAGTGTCTTGGGTGATGGGCTTGCCTTCTAAACAGCTCTCACCCTTCTCTTCGTTCAGATGTCTCCTCCCATTTTTTCACTCCCAGCCCGAAACTGACCTCACTCTTCCATGCCCGTTCAGCCCTTCCTCCTCTCATCTCCCCGGCCCTGGTCTTCTTCCCTTCACCTCTCTCCATCCCCAATCTCTTTTCCCTGGTCCTGCTGCACTACCCCCTGGTTCTAAAGTATGGAGCTCTCAATGAAGACAGTCCCAGAGTGAGACATTCTTCAGGTCTCTGTTGGCCTCATTGGTTTATCCTTCACCTCCTGCCCCCATGAGATAAAGGATGGAAGCTACTCTGTCAGAGGCATCATGGGCAAAGATTGGCTTTGGTTCCTGCAGCTGACATGTCCCTTAAGCCCCTGCCCCGGCTTGCCACTAGCCCAGAGGCTCCTGCTCTGGCCAAAGATTCATATCCTTGAGGGCTCTCGGCCACTGTTCCATCTCAATTATGCCTGTCCTGCTTGTGTGTATCATAGACCTCCCTTTGTCTCCAAAAGATGAGAGAGCCTCATGACTGTCTGGGCTTGGAGAAATATCCATTCCAGTAAGCCCAGTAACCCTACCACCAAACAGTCCACTTTCTTCAGAGATACCCTGTCTGCCCCAGCCTTCTGGCCTCAGATTCCAGTCAGAGGCAACTGTGAACTTGACCTTCAGGGCCTGCTGGTGACCGAGATCCTAGGAAGCACCTGCTGTATTCCCCCAACACTTTCCTCCACCTTCCTCCCCAAACCTGGGAAACTTGGCTCTGGAGTATTTTCTAGGAAGCTTGTTGTGCTTCAGTGATGTATTTTTCAGGGTTCCTATGTATTTTTTTTTATATATATAAATGCAGCATTTTAGTGACAGATTTGATATGAGAGCTGTCTCTTCCTGGGTTCTGTATTTGATTTCTGAAGACAGCATACTACAGGAGGAAAAACTGAGGCTGAGGCTCTTGGAGATTCGGCTTCCGTGTTGGCTTTGTCTCTGTCTTTTGCCATGTGACCAAGGACCAGATGTGTTCTCCCTCAGCGACTCCTTTTCCCATGTGTAAAGCGAGGGGCTTTGACCAGATGAGTTCTGAAGTTCTATCCCACTCGCACATGTAGGGCTCCCATTTCCCCTTAGTAGCCCCTCCTCTCAGCATCCCTCCCCTCCCAGCTGGGCCGCACACACCCCATTCCACGTGCTCCACGGCAACGTGGTCAGGTGCCCTGGGCAGTCTCCTCACTCCTTCCCAGAGCCGGGGGTGGGTCCCATGGTCACGGCTACCCTGGGGCGCTCTCCCGTCTGAAGGTGGAAGGGCCCACCCATTCAGTGGGTTACCAACCATGTGTCCCGGAATCCACCCCCACCCCATATAGACACACCTGTATCACCCCAGGTGTCTGAGTCACTGGGGAATTCTGAAGTGCTCATCTTGATGTGGTCCCTAAAGCTGGAGGGAGGCGGTTCTGATTTCTGAGATGGCATGGGCTAGAGGAGAGAGGTCCAGAGGGTGGCCCACGGTGGCACGAAGTCTGTATCTGAGATCAGCTCGGAGAAGCATTCCAAGCCACGGAGGAGACAGAATGCACCACAGGGACTCTGCAGCGATGGGTGTCACGTCTCCAACCAGAACCTGTGTCCTGAAGACCGAGTCCGGACACGGGGCTCCGTTCACCTGGAGGAGGGGGAGGCACCCCCTGAGCTGCTAAGAGGTGGGCACCCACCCCATCCTAGTACCTTTCTAACCCCTCCTCTCGTGACACTACCGTCCTCCCGGTGAAAGCTTAGAAGAAGCAACAATTGAGAGTACAAGTCAGTACCCCCGAACCCATCTTGTAAATCAGCAAACACATCCACCATCCATCAGTCAGAGAAAGGATGTCCTGTGTTTCCTTAACACCCTCCCCCCGGGGGAGAGGAAGACCCCTGCTCCACTCTGCTGCCCTCTCCTGCCATGACCTTTGAATGCCACTCCCTGGGAGGACTCAGTCATTTGCTTCGTAGTGGCAAATATTCCTCTAGTTCTATAACTCAACTAGACATTTTGTAGTAAAGAATTCTTAAAATTCTCTAATTAAAAAAAAAAAAGCAATTCTTACTGTAATATTTTTAGTTTGGGGACACAATTTCCTAAGGGGGGATTAATGAACATTTTTATGCATTAGCCCAATTTATGGATTCCATGTTTATTACATATGGTAGTACTGACGAAAAGTACCTTTCTATCTGTACCTTTGCCCGTTTCCTCATCCTCATAAGTAAGCTTCATGATGAGCAGTGCTCCTGTAACTGCCGCTTCTGTACAAATCTCATCGTTCTACTTACCCGTCAAAGCACATTCTATATGTACTGTAAACAGGTATCACTTTAGTAAGATTTAGTCTTAAGGATTTTTCCACTTTTGTCAGTAACAGATATTTATGGATTAAAAAAATAATAAAGCTGTTTCAACATAATCTATGCCTCTTAAAATAGCCAAATAGTTTGCTTCTTCAAACACAGAGCCAAAGGTAATTAAAAAATCACAAAAGGATGCAGACCATCATTGACGGGAGAAGAAACAAGGATTGACCACGGGAATGAGGGAAATTTTAGGGTGATGGAAGCACTATAAAACCTGATTATGGTGATGCTCACAACTGTACAAATGTACTAAAATTCATCAAATTGTATAATACAATGGGTGACTTGTATGATGTGCAAATTAGACTTTAATCATGCTTTCAAAATGGTGAACAAAAGAAATGTGGGAAGGCAGGCTTAGGAGAAATGCCAATGGATAAGGTGCACCAACTCAAAACAGAATCAGAAGTTACAGCCTTGTGTGGATGTCCCTTGTGGTCCATTGGTTAACTCTATAGTTCCACTGCAGGGAGTGAAAGTTGGATCCCTGGTTGGGGAACTAAGATCCCACAACTTTGTATCCATATTCATCTACTCTAGCCTTATTATTCTTCGACATTAGGTCTTAGTTTGCTTTTAGTTGATTATAAATCTGTTTACTATTCTCATACATAATAACACATAACCACACATATTCTAAAGCCTCTTTTGCTCATACAACAATCATTATTAGGGTGGAATCCATAGCTTTAGAGTTAGTGCTTGCAGTTGCCATGAGTGACCAAAGTAAAGGTGCTTAAACATCCATGCCATTTTAACCAGAGAATCAGGCTGTACAGTGAAAACTGATCTAGATTTGGAGTCTTGCTCAAGACCTCTTTCTCTGGACTCATTTCCTATTTTTATTTTCTTTGGCCCATATTCGCTTTTGCTGCTAAGGTCATCTGTTTTCTGTGTTTCTGAATTTTCTTCATAACCTAGATGCTGGTGGGCTCTGCTTCAGCCAACAAAATATTGCCAAACAGGACGTGACTTTTTGGCAACTTCAGCACCTCCGTATTTCCTAGAATTCACAGTCAGTCATACTTGCTTACCAACTGCTTGATTTCTTTGTAATAAAACCCCTTCTCCTGGGCTGCATTGAGCTTATATATATTTTTTAAAAATCTCTTTATTGGAACTTCCCTGGAAGCCCAGCGGTTAAGACTTCGCCTTCCAGTGCAGGGGGTACAGGTTCGATTCCTGGTCAGGGAGGCTAAACCCCATGTGCCTTGCAGTCAAAAACAAAACAGAAAATGGAAGCAATATTGTAACAAATTCAATAGAGTTTTTAAAAATGGTCCTCTTTAAAAAAGCACAAAAATCCCTTTATTATCTCCCACCAATGGCATTCTTTACCTAGGACAAAGTGACAAATCTGTTTACTATTCTAATACATAATAACACATAACCACACATATTCTAAAGCCCATTTTGCTCAGTACGACAATCATTATTACAGTGGATTACGTCTAAGTCCTGGTGTCTCTACCTCATGATGACACACAGCAAGCGCACAGACATTATAAGTTTAGCAAAGCTTCATTACTCTATGTTCATTACTGGAAGGAAACCCAGGGGAAAAAAAAATTCTGAGATGGTGAAAAAAATTTTTTAGAGACATGAAATGTAATTACAATGTTTACACATACACAGGGGTTTCTGGTGGCTCAGATGGTAAAGAATCTGCCTGCAATGCAGGAGACCTGGGTTCAATCCCTGGGTTGGGAAGATCCTTTGGAGAAGGGAATGGCTACCCACTCCAGGATTCTTGCCTGAAGAATTCCATGGGCAGAGGAGCCTGGCAGGCTACAGTCCATGGGGTCACAAAGAGTCAGATATGACTGAGCAACTAACACTATACTACTACCTCACATACACAGAAGGGTTAAGTTAGATTAGCAACATGTTCCCTCAGAGAAAATCATTGGCGACCTTCCTTACTGAATAGTTAAGAATAATGTGCAATTAATACAAAAACAGTCAAGACATTTGAGTCAGAGAGTTCTTAACATAATGGTGTTTGAAGGATTCTTCTCTTAAACTGGCTAAATATCCACTTTTTTAAAAATTTTATTTTATTATAGTTAATTTACAATGTGTTAATTTCTGCTATACAGCAAATTGATTCAGTTATACATATATATACACACACACACATTCTTTTTCATGTTCTTTTCCATTATGATTTTATCACAGTATATAGAATATATATGTAAGAGGTTAAGGAAAAAATCCAAACTTTTTAGCCAACCCAATAGTTCCCTGTACAATAAAGTAGGATCTTATTATTTATTCACCTATATATAATAGTTTGCATTTGTTAATGCCAAACTTCCTTTCCTTGCCTTCCCCACTTCTCCTCCCGCTTGGGAACCATAGCCTGTTCTCTGTAAATAACCGCTTTTAAATATCATTAACGTGAACAATTTGTTCAAATTTTCCTCTTTGATTCTCACAGATAAACCTCAGTTTGGCCTCTATCACCATTGTCACTAATCCCAAACTGGTGAGATCTATAAAAATGAAATAAAAATGAGGTCTTAATACACCATCATTAATAAGCCAAGGCCAGAGAAAACTCATGTTGGAAGCATTGAGATGGCAGGGGTCTCAGCCAGGCTTTCACCTTCCACATCACTTTGAACACTGACCTTTTTCCTCTGGCTGAGTGTGAAGGAAGCACAAAACCTCTAGGGAGGAATAAGAAAGATTTTCCTTCAAGATTCTAAGAAGAAATCCAACGGCACTAATGGTTTGGGCTGCAAATGTGTCAGGAGTGGAAAAGTCATAAAGAGCAGAGGTTAGAATGAATGCTTAGAAAGTTCTAGAATGAGTGAATCAGTAATTTTTACAGCAGGGATGTGTGGCCCAATGTCATCACTGGTCCTTGGTGTCCTCATCTGTAAAATTTAGGATATTAGATGAACAAAACAAAATGAAACAAAACCATGTCTGATATAGTTTATCACTGAATGAGCACAGCACAATACTCAGATTTCATCTGGGCTTCTTGGTAGCCAGGTGAACTTGTAAGTATCCCATCCTGCTTGGCCTTGCCCATCTCAGCTTTCCCATCCCATCAGACTAGGGTGCAGTCAAAGAGTACCAGACTGGGTATCAGAAGTTCTGGTTCACTGTATTAGCTCTGCCGGCATTTTGCTGTGTTACCTTGAAAGACATCTTTCTCCTCTCCAAACTTCAGTGTTCTCATTTAAAACAAAAAGAGTGGTCCAGACCACTCTAAATCTCTAAAAATCCTTCTCATCTTTTTTAGCCTGTTTCTGTGACTTTGTCAAGACTCTGCAGGGAGCTGGTAAGCTCAGGTAGCATAAGTCTCAGCAGAAGGGTACAGTGGGAGGGCAGAGTGATGGGATGACAGAAGAGATCCCATGACAGGAACCATCACTTATGAAATAGCATTTTCCCAGTGACAAGCAATTACCCTGCGTCAATAAGGCGGCTACGGAGGAAGAGAACCTGTTAAGCTACTGGAAGAATGAGGTTCTTAGAAAGCTTCCTCTTCTGTTTAACTTAACTTCTTGTGATTTCCCCAAACCAGCAACCTGTCTATTGAAAAAAGAAAATCCCAAAGAATGCATTTCCACAGAAAGTCCTCAACAGTTCATTATTTTTCTGTGTTTGCCCATGGATACACAGCTCAGATGTGTGTTTCAGGACAAGGGCTCTCTCCAAGATGAGAAGTTGTTTTGCCTCCAGCTTCAATCTCAACCCCAAGGCCAAGTTCTGGAGATATGCATCCAGTGTAGAATACTGGGACCATTGTTCCCCAGTGTGTGTACATGAATGATTCTTTCTTGGAGCACTGATAAGAGCTACTCCTGCTGGTTCACCATGGCAACCATGGAAAAGACCTCCCCCACTCCCCAAATGATATTAGTACATACATCAGTCTTCATTTCAGACTTGGAGAAAAAACAAAACACTGTCACTTAACCCAGTGTGTCCACAGCAACATCAGTACCATTGGGAGCTCATGGCAACGCACATTGCCAGTCCTTCTCAAGACCTACTGAATCGGAATCTCTAGGTGAACCCCCAGAGTTTGCTTTTCCACAAGATTCCTAGGTGACTCTATGCACAGTAGAGTTTGAGAAGCCCATTCTCTGCATTTTTTTTTTTCAGTTTTGAAATTCTATAATCCTATGATAATAAAGAGTTGGAATTCAGAGGATCAGAGCAGCCTTGATTTATGTAGCCAAACAATTTCAGGCAACCACCTTCAGCGAAGAGGTCAGAACAAAAATGAGTTTACACAAGCATTTACTATATAGCACAGGGAACTCTATTTAATATCTTGTAATAACCTATAATGGAAAAAAAATCTGAAAAATACATACATATAACTGAATCACTTGGCTGTATACCTGAAACTAATACAATAATGCAAATTAACTATACTTCAATCTTTTTTTAAAAAATGAGTTTACAGAGGATTAACTATTTGGGAAATAAGAAACTGAAGCAGGGTGTATAAACTATCTGTGCATGCATGGGTGCTAAGTCGCTTCAGCTGTGTCTGACTCTTTGCAACCCTATGTACCATAGCCCACCAGGCTCCTCTGACTATGCGTTGCCATGCCCTCCTCCAGGGGATCTTCCTGACCCAGGGATCGAACCTCCATCTCTTATGCCTTCTGCACTGGGAAGTGGGTTCTTTACCACTAGCGCCACCTGGGAAGCCCAAAACTATTTGTAGGAAAGTTTAATAGAAGAAAAGATAGGTTGATGAGAAGTTTTCAAAAACCTGAGAGTGTTCAAATTGGAAGAGAAAGGAGAATCGGGTGAGGCCGGGGTACCCAGGACCAGATCCATTCCCTCCAGTGTAGGAGGAGCAGAGGAGGAAGAGCGGCTTCTCTGGAACTTCCTAAGGAAGCAAGACAGAGGCCACTGTGAAGGAAGTGGGAGGGGCCGTATTGGGGAGGTTTCCCTGGAGGGTCCCAGTCTTCTTGGTGATTGATGATGCAGAAACACTCAATCAGGCAGGATAGGCTGGATTCTGCTATAGTGATAAACAACTCTCAAATCTCCTTAAGACATCAAAAGGTTATTTTCTACTTCCACTCTGCTGCAGATCAGTGGGGGCTTCTTTCTGTGGTCCTGCCCTGTCCTTACTCAAGGGCTCAGCAGCAGCTGGAGCCCTTACTATCTGTCATGTTCCACCCCTCACCCCCACCCCCTCCGCCACCACCACCTTCCAGAGATGAAAAAGAGAGCTGTGGAAGGTCTGGCCAGGATCCTTAAAAGGCAGCCAGAAGTGACACATATCAGTCTACTCTGGTCTGCTTACACAGTCTCACCCACCCCAGAGGAGCCAGGACGCGTGGTTTTATGACCTTCCAGCTAGAGGAGGAGCAGGAAGTATCCAGTGAGTAGCATCAGCGGCCATCACAGATGCCATGCTGTGCTGAGAGCCAAAGACTGGGAATTTACAGAGGCAAATGGTCCTCCTCTGTGGCAAAACCCTCAAAATGTTCTCAGGGTTTAAAGCAGGTAAAACTTCCCTGCAGCAGATTTATTCTATATAAAGCCAGTGACATGTCCATTGTTGTTGTTTAGTTGCGGAGTTGTGTTCGACTCTTTGCGACCCCATGGACTGTACACCGCCAGGCTCCTCTGTCAATGGAATTTCTCAGGCAAGAATACTGGAGTCAGTTGCCATTTCATTCTCCAGGAGATCTTCCCGACCCAGGGACTGAACTCGCATCTCCCACATTGGCAGGTGGCTTTACTGAGCCACCAGGGAAGCCCAGTATATCCACAGCCATTTCAAATTGGTTAGCGGATGTTTTAATCATGAGTCATTTGGTTACAAGAAACAAAAAGTAACTGAAATTAGTCAAGGCAAAAGATGAGAATATTATTTTAATAGTAATAATAATATTTAATTTAATAATGATTATTTATTACACTCAATGAAAATAAATTTAATACTAATTATCATTGTTAGATATAAAAGCATCTCACAGGATCTAAGTCCTGAATGTATCAGTCAGTTCAGTCGCTCACTCGTGTCCGACTCTTTGCGACCCCATGAATCGCAGCACGCCAGGCCTTCCTGTCCATCACCAACTCCTGGAGTTTGCAAACTCATGTCCACTGAGTCAGTGATGCCATCCAACCATCTCATCCTCTGTTGTCCCCTCCTCCTTCCGCCTTCAATCTTTCCCAGCATCAGGGTCTTTTCAAATGAGTCAGTTCTTCACATCAGGAGGCCAAAGTATTGGAGTTTCAGCTTCAACATCAGTCCTTCCAATGAATATTCAGGACTGATTTCCTTTCGGAATGTATAAGTGGGCCTATTCAAAGCTAAGAAGTTGAAAGCCATCCAGGGACTTCCCTGGCAGTCTTGTGGTTAAGACTCTGCACTTCCATCTCAGGGGGGTGTGGGTTTGATCCCTGGTCAGAGAATTAAGATCCCACAGGCCCAGATGTGCAGCCAAAATGTAATAATAATACACTAGCTTTCAGTGAACTTCTTTGAAAAAGAAAAAGAAAGTCATCCAAAACCCTGGCAACACTCTCTCCCTGTCTCATTTCCTTCTCTCTGCAAATTTCCATTCCTCTCATGTATGTTTCCTTTCACACATGGCTGAACCTGATTAGGGTGACACCGTCAGCAGTCCTGTCTGCATAATCTCCTAGGTCTAACCCCTGTAGCAAGCTGACACAGTCTCTTTGTACCTCAGTTCCGAAACTTTGGGGGAAAAAAATCTGAAAAATCTCTATAAATGACTCCCCTTGTGTATCGGTTATCCACTGCTGCATGACAAAGCTCCCCAAATTTAATACTGTAAACAACAATTCTTTACTGTTGCAATCCCTCATGGTTCTGAGGGTTGTCTGAGCTCAACCACACAAGACTCACTAAGGGTCCCTTATGTGGTTGCTGTTGGGTGGTGGCTGGGATTGGAGGCATCTCCGTGGTTTCCTCACTCACCCGTCTGGCTGTTAGGTACTGGTCACGACCTCAACAGGACTACCTATTGGAACCCTTAGATGCATCTTCTCCATGTGGCCTGGGCTTCCTTACCACATGGCAGCTGGGTTCCCAGAGCAAGTATCTAGAGACAGGAAGAAAGAGAGGGAGTGGGCACAGGGAAGATATGGAGAGAGTGAGTCAGGTAAAAGCTGTAGCATGTCATGTGCTGTAGCCTCAGAAGTTACACAGTATACTCCCTGAGTCATGGAGTTCTGCCCAGGTTCAAGCAGAGAGGACACAGATTCCACTACCTAAAGAGAGTGTCGCAAGGTTTCATTGTAAGAAAAGAATGTTGATGGAAGAGACGGCTATGACCATCCTTGGAAAATGCAATCTGTCACCTTTTGGGTCAAGGGTCTATCCCTGGTCCCATCGCTGTGGTCAGGGAACCTTGGATCACATACTCCACCACCTCTGGAGTTATAGACAGCTTTCTGAAAAAGAAGTAGAGGATGAGCCCATACCCTGAGCAGTCTCTACAGTGGGACATCCTTGAGATATTAAGAAAGCAGCCTACAAACATAGCATCTACTCTTTAATTCCAACCTCAAGACTCCAGAGAAGACAACGAACAGGATGTGATAACAGTGGATTCTGTGAAATTGCATTAAACAGAGTGACAACAGAGTGATGATTTTAAACTTGTGGTTTTTCCCCCCTTTCTTTTTACCCCTACTCTTTCTCCTGCCAGTCCAAACAACAACAGTAACCCACCACCTCTCTGCTCCTAGAGAAAAGCTAGAGACCAGAGGAAGAAGGCTTGTTCAACCTTGACTCTCAAAATTGACTTTTGTCAAGCTCACAGGAGCAAAACTTGTCATGTAATTGCAAGAGCCACAGAGTGGAAAGAGAAATCATTTCCTATGATATTGAAAGCTGACCTTTAAGTATCAATGAGCCCTGCTTGATAAGAAACCAGAGTAGATTGCATGTAGTATGTGAAGGGAGAGTCCGTCCCTGCTGTACAGGACAGAGAGAAATACCTTCCTGCATCAAGAGAAGAGATTCAGGGAGAATCACAGAAGACAGCAAGAGAGCAAGACACGTGTATCTCTGAGGGTCCTGATCATCACCATGGAGTGGGCTCCTAGGGATGGGGGAACATCCTCCAGACAGACTGGAGGATCTGAGGTCAGAATGGACTTCTACTCAGCTTCCAGGAGGAAAATTCCTGATGAATATGGCAGGTATGGCAGCTTGGAAAAGGTAGCAAGACAGATCTATATAGAGCAAGCCCTTCCCCCACCTTGAACACCAGGTTCCCACCTCTCAGAAGCACTCAGGTGACAATGGTTGGAATCTGAAGGATATGTCTGAAGATTAGGAATTTCAGACCCCACGACAGCACAGAACCACTGTTCTATGAGAAAGGAAGAAATATCTGAATTTCTGAGTTACAGTCATGAATTTTAAACCTGGGACACCCATATCCCGAGACTCAACGTCTTTCAAGAGTGGTTCTCAAGCCTCTTGACAAAGTGAAAGAGGAGAGTGAAAAAGTTGGCTTAAAGCTCAACATTCAGAAAACTAAGATCATGGCATCTGGTCCCCTCACTTCATGGCAGATAGATGGGCAAACAGTGCAAACAGTGGCTGACTTTATTTTTCTGGGCTCCAAAATCACTGCAGATGGTGATTGCAGCCATGAAATTAAAAGACGCTTACTCCTTGGAAGGAAAGTTATGACTGACCTAGACAGCATATTTAAAAGCAGAGACATTACTTTGCCAACAAAAGTCCATCTAGTCAAGGCTATGGTTTTTCCAGTGGTCATGTATGAATGTGACAGCTGGACTATAAAGAAAGTTGAGCGCCGAAGAATTGATGCTTTTGAACTGTGGTGTTGGAAAAGACTCTTGAGAGTTCCTTGGACTGCAAGGAGATCCAACCAGTCTATCCTAAAGGAGATCAGTCCTGGGTGTTCATTGGAAGGACTGACGTTGAAGCTGAAACTCCAGTTTCACAGGTGGCATCAGTTTGGCCACCTGATGCAAAGAGCTGACTCATTTGAAAAGACCCTGATGCTGGCAAAGATTGAGGGCAGGAGGAGAAGGGGACAACAGAGGATAAGATGGTTAGATGGCATCACCAACTCAATGGACATGGGTTTGGGTGGACTCCGGGAGTTGGTGATGGACAAGGAGGCCTGGCGTACTGCGGTTCATGGGGTCGCAAAGAGTCAGACATGACTGAGTGACTGAACTGAACTGAACAAGCTTTATGATGTCAGTACCTCTTTATATTCTTAAAAAGGGTTGACATATATACACTACCATGTGTAAAACAGCTAGTGGGAACCTGCTGTGAAGCACAGGAATCTCAGCTCTGTGCTCTGGGTAACCTAGAGGGATGGGATGGGGTGCTAGGACAGAGGTCCAAGAGGGAGAAAAAAATATATATATATATAATAGCCAGTTCACTTCATTGTACAGCAGAAACTAACACAACATTTTAAGGCACTTATGTTTCAATTTTTTAAAAAGTATTGAGGACCCCAAAGAACTTTTGCTTGGGTGGGACATATCTATATACATTTATTATACTATAAATCAAAAATGGAGATCATTTAAAAAGTTATTTATTAAGCTATTTTAAAATAAACACAATAAATCCATGATGTGTCAACATAATAGCACACTGCTGTGAGAAATAACTGTTGCTTTCCAAAAATACAGTAACAAGGGTGGAATTACTTCACTCTTTTGCAAGTTTCTTTGTATCTGACTTATTAGAAGATATCTAGAGTTTGATATGTGCTTCTGCAGTTATCAGATACTTTGTACACCAGCCCTCAGAGGTAGGGGAGGTGGACGGGGAGCACCCATAGAGGAAATGGCGGGAAAAGCTCCCCCTTCTCCACTGTCACTGGTCAGCCCCTCCCTTATCAAAGGGACACTGACAAACCCCAGTATACCTGAGCTTAGGCCAGGAAGACGCTTTAGTGTCACATTAATTTGGAATTGTTAAGGTTCTAATGAACTGGGCATATTAATTATTAAGCTGTCAAGTGACCAAATGACTTCTTATTTTCTAAGAATAACCTGGAAAGTAGGGGATAGAAGGAAGGAATTAAGTTGTAGGACTTACTTGCTTGATATTATATAAACAATGTAATGATTATATAGATAAACACATCTGACATGGGACCTTTGCACAATGTCTTGGATTAAAGTAAACATTCACAGAAAAGCCTCAAAAGAGGATCATAAAACTGTAGGAATGAGAAACTATGACATCCTCAATGAGCTACAAGAAGACAAGGCTTTACTATGTCAGGAGCAGAAAAATCCTACAGAGAGCTAGGATGGGAAGGGAGAAGGTGGCACACGGACATGTGATTCTTTGTCCTCCATCATCCTGGTCACCACGTGGTGCCCCACATGCCTCTGGGTATCAGACGCCACCATACGCCAGCTCCCAATGTAGTGTGTGATGTAGATCAAACCAATTAAAAGTGAAAGTGCAAGTCAACTCAGTCATGTCCAACTCTTTGCAACCCAAGCCAGAATACTGGAGTGGGTAGCTGTTCCTGTATCCAGGGGATCTTCCCAACCCAGGGATCGAACCCCAGGTCTCCCTCATTGCAGGCGGATTCTTTACCCGCTGAGCCACAAGGGAGCCCTGATCAGTCTGATTCTTTCATTTCTAAACCAAGACTTAAAGAAAGAAAATTCCCTCCTTCTCAAGGACTGGGTCTTAATGATATGAATCTGGAGCTACCAGTAGCCTTGTCCCCCACAGTATGGAGAAAGAATGCAGAAAAGAAGAACAGTGATAGCTGGCATTAATTCAAGGCATGATTCCCAAGCACTGTGCATGTATTAAGTCATTCAACCCTCACGTTGTCTCCTCATGAGCAGGAACTACTGCATGTCCCACTGTTAAGGCGTCTGGCCTTATCCCAAGAAGGAGAAGGCACTGAGGCCCCTAGGAAGCATGGTGACAAGATCAAGGCTCTATTTCAGAGGGATCACTAGGACTCTACTGCAGGGAGGGATTGGAGGATTTCATGCTGAAGGCTGGGAGACCAGGGAGACTCATGCGGATCCTGTGCTGAATCAGAACTTTTGCCCTGTCCTCAAAATTTCAACTTCACAGGGCAACACAGGGGTCTCTTGAGGACTGAGTCATTTTCTGATGATTAAAAACCATATTGAGTAACCTACATCATTGATGTTTTTTACAAAAATATGTAGACTAGGACTTACCTTGTGGTCCAGTGGTTAAAACTCTGCCTTCCAGTGCAGGGGGCACAGGTTTGATCCTTGGAATCAGGATCCTAATGCCACACAGTGAGCCAAAATATATATATATGTGCATATATGTATACCTGTACATATATTTATACATACACATAAGCTAATAAACTACTTGGCAGTAGCTAGTATTGTCACAAGTCCCCCTTTCCATTCATCGTCCATCTAGCACTGTCATTATTCTGTTTATACTATACTTTAAAAAAACTCTGAATCATATGTATGTATAAAATGCATAGATAAAACAGTAAGTAAATAATAGCAACAAATCAATTATCACTAAGTGGTGGGGACTCTATTTGATTTATAGTTATTTCTTTACATTTCTTTAAATTCCTGATAATTTCTAGTTTTCTATAATGAGCATACATTACTTTTATAATCAGAACATAATCAGCATAAGCAATGTTATAAACATCATAAGATCATTTTGTATATAAATGTATCTGTATGTGTGTGTGTCTGTGCACGTGTGTGCAGCAAAATGATTGGAAGAAAGTTACCCTTAACTTTTCATCCTTTAACGTATTAAAGACAGGTGAGTGGTGAGTTTTAAAGACACGCTTTAACGTATTAAAGACAGTGGTGGTGAGTCTAGGTAATTTTTAAATTTCCTTTTACTTGTATTCATCATCCCAATTTTCCATAATGAGCATGCATTCCCTTTATAATGGAAAAAGTAAAATTTATCCTTTTAATTTTTAAAAGAAGTGGGGCTGGAGGACTCACTTGGATTAAAAATGCCACATGTTTCCTGAAAACAAAGCAGCAAACATAACCATCCTCCAGCAGAACCTCCTCTACAAGGGAGCCCCATTGCTCATCCAGGGTTTGGCTTAAATGTGGCAGATTCACCACAAAGGGAGAAGGGAGTACTGGGCACACACCTTAAGGGGCAGAGTCGGGCATCACCTGCTCTGACTTTGCACCCCTTTTTCTTCCTTTCCTGGACCCAGCTTTGACAGCTGATAGGCAGAGTCCATCAGTCCCACTTGCAACTGAGGAACTGGTAAATTGGCGGTTGCAACAGGGGCCTGGTGGGCAGAGTGAGTGGCTGCTTTTCCCCTTGGAAAAAGCACACCCTCTCTGGTCCTCCTGGTCCCCCTCACTCCCTGCTTTATCCCTTGTAAGACAATAACTCCTGCCTTTGAGGAGACACAATTTCTAGACTATCTGTAATGTTAGCCCAGTATAGATAAGTGAGACCCCTTAGGAAGGAGACATGATTATGAAAGCAGACAGCATAGCACATCTCTAGTGAATCGCTATGACATAAAAATGCCAGCCCAGAATGGCCTGTCTTTAATACGCTAAAGGATGAAAAGTACACTGATTTTTAAATGTGGCAATTCATTTAAAGTGAAAACACTCTCTGGGCCAGTGTGTTCTGGCTAAATACAACATGTCTGTGAACCATGGTTTGGTTGCTCAAGTTAAAATACAGAAGCTCCAAATCAGTTAGTCAGAGCTGGGCTTCCTTACCCTCATACATCTATGGCTTAGTGTGTTGGCTTAGTCACTAAGTCATGTCTGACTCTTACGACCCCATGGACTGTAGCCCACCAGGAGCTTCCATCCATGGGGATTCTCCAGGCAAGAATACTGGAGTGGGTTTCCATTTCCTCACCTGGGGGTCTTCCTGACCCAGGGATCGAACCAAACACCTGTCTTCTGTGTTGGCAGGCAGATTCTTTACTGCTGAGCGACTGAACGAACTCTTTACCACTGAGTCACCAGGGAAGCTCCAACTCATCTGTTCAGCTCAGTTCAGTTGCTCAGTTGTGTCCGACTCTTTGCGACCCCATGGACTGCAGCGCACCAGGCTTCCCTGTCCATCACCAACACCCAGAGCTTACTCAAACTCATGTCCATTGAGTCGGTGATGCCATCCAACCATCTCATCCTCTGTTGTCCCCTTGTCCTCGTGCCTTTAATCTTTCCCAGCATCAAGGTCTTTTCAAACGAGTCAGTTACTCGCATCAGATGGCCAAAGTATTGGAGCTTCAGCTTCAGCATCAGTCCTTCCAATGAATATGCAGGACTGATTTCATTTAGGATGGACTGGTTAGATCTCCTTGCAGTCCAAGAGACTTTCAAGAGTCTTCTCCAACACCACAGTTCAAAAGCATCAATTCTTCAGCATGCAGCTTTCTTTATAGTCCAATTCTCACATCCATACATGACTACTGTAAAAAACCACAGCTTTGACTAGACAGACCTCTGTAACCCCTTGGAAAATTCTTCTTGGGGATATCTGTTATATCCTGGAAGTAACTTGGCCCATCTAGTTCTGTGTCTCCTGTTAGGAAGGGGGTTGTCCCCTGAAGAAGAGAGTGGGAAAGAACTGAGAACTTCCTCTTTCCTGGAGAAAAATCAGGAAAGTTATCTTTGTATATGAGAGCAGATAACAATGAGATAAAGAATCAAGGATCTTTTCTCTTCTCCTTAGTTCCAGGCACCATGAAGAATAGACTTCATTTTCTAATCACAACTCTTTCCCAGCCCCTCCTCATTCTATATCCACCCACATGACCAGCTCAGGGGCGAACAGAAATTTTCAGATGTTTGATAATACATGCCTTACTTCATTTCATCATGTAGTCAAGACTGAAGATATATATTTAAAAAATATGTAATCACCTCACCGGAAGGGTCAGCACCCCAGGCATCTGAAATATACTACTTCTTTAGAAATCAAGAGGCTCATATACGAGAACTAAAGTGAATGCCAAGCCCCAAGAATTCTTGAAATCACACACACACACACACACACACAAAAAGAGCTGAGAATGTGTGCTTTCTGCAGCTTTCCTTGTTCTGCCCACCTGTTTCCTGGGGTGGAAAATGTACAGTTACACTCTATAGATTATTATAATTAAGTGGTGTGAGAAATTCGTTTCTTTAAAAATAGCTTCATCGACTCTTCACAGCATATTTCTGTGAGACAAGTCTACACGAAAAGCAAGTGAGGATGGTTATTGTTCAGCACGTTTAATTAAGTAAGTACTTCTTTCACCCTTCTGGGAATTAAACACTGAATGGTGAATAAACACAGGGAAATGTGCCCGTGTTAATTTCTGGTTCACTGCCTCGATTTAAAAGCAGGGTGAAAAATCAAGAACAGAGTCCATGATCTGGAGCCCTTCTATGACAAACAAAGCGACTGAAGTTTCACTCTTCACGTGTCCTATAGGAATTGTTCCAGGAAGAGGCCCTTTTGTGTTTTCTCTCCTCAAGTGTCTCCCTGATGGATTCCAAAATACATCTTCATCTCTCCTCTTTCCTGAAGAAATGTTTCTTTCCCTGACAAGTGCATCAGTTGTGACTCATATGTAAGAGGGACAGCAACTGGCTTCCTGGGGAGGGGATGCCTTCGCTCACGTCAATGAAGAGTCCAGTGTGGTGGCTGCTGCTTAAACAGTGTTATCAGCAACTGCTTTCTCTTCTCCATTTCTTTCTTTTTAAAGTTTATTGCTATGATGGGCATCCTTTGACAGGCTTTTAAAAACTGTTTTGATGCTAGGTTAACAACTAGGCAAAATAGATAAGTAGATTTTTTAAAACTTTTTATTTTATATTGGAGTATAGCCAATTAACAATGTTGTAATAATTTCATGGCTGAATCCCTTTGCCGTCCACCTTCATTTCTTGCTCCATTTTCCTTTTTCTTTTTTAAAATTTTTATCTTTCTGCTACGCAGTGCAGCATGTGGGATCTTAGTTCCCCAGGGATTGAACCCATGGCCCCTGCACTGGAAGTGTGGAGTCTTAACCACTGGACCCTCAGGGAAGTCCTTTTTGATCCATTTTCAGATGACTCTTCCCCTCATGGTATCAAGGTGCTCCCATTCAATTCAGTTCAGTTTCTAAGTCATGTCTGACTCTTTGCAACCCCATGGACTGCAGCACGCCAGGATTCCCTGTCCTTCCCCATCTCCTGGAGTTTTCTTAAACTCATGTCCATTGAGTCAGTGATGCCATCTAACCGTCTCATCCTCTGTCCCCTTCTCCTCCTGCCTTCAATCCTTTCCAGCATCAGGATCTTCTCTAATGAGTCAGTTCTTCCAACAGAATCTTCTCTAATGAGTCAGTTCTTCACATCAGGTGGCCAAAGTATTGGAGCTTCAGCTTCATCATCAGTCCTTCCAATGAATATTCAGGATTGATTTTTCTTTAAGATTGACTGGTTTGAAGCCCTGACCTTATCCTTCTAGGTTCAAGTCCAAGAGGAATTGCTGCTACTGCTAAGTCGCTTCAGTCATGTCCGACTCTGTGCGACCCCATAGCCAGCAGCCCACCAGGCTCCACCATCCCTGGGATTCTCCAGACAAGAATACTGGAGTGGGTTGCCATTTCCTTCTCCAGTGCATGAAAGGGAAAAGTGAAAGTGAAGTCGCTCAGTCGTGTCCGACTCTTAGCGACCCCATGGACTGTAGCCTACCAGGCTCCTCCATCCATGGGATTTTCCAGGCAAGAGTACTGGAGTGGGGTGCCATTGCCTTCTCCGAAGAGGAACTAGATAGACATTATTTATCCCAACAGTCAAACCAAAGCCTTGGGTCTGACTCTTCTCTTTTGAAGGGCTTCCCTGGTGGCTCAGAGGTTAAAGCATCTGCCTACAATGTGGGAGACCCAGGTTCGATCCCCTGGAGAAGGAAATGGCAACCCACTCCAGTATTCTTGCCTGGAGAATCCCATGGACAGAGGAGCCTGGTAGGCTACAGTCCACAGGGTCGCAAAGAGTCGGACACGACTGAGTGACTTCACTTTCTTTCACTTTCACTTTCATGTTGTTTAGTTGCTTAAGTCATGTCCAACACCTTCGCCACCCCATGGACTGTAGCCCACCAGACTCCTCTGTCCATGGGATTTTCCAGGCAAGAATACTGGAGTGGATTGGCATTTCCTTCTCTGGGGGATCGTCCCAACCAGGGGATTGAACCCGCATCTCTTGTGTCTCCTACATGGGCAGATGAATTTGTTACCACTGAGCCACCTGGGAAGCCCCAGTGGGGTCACATGTCCATTGCCAAATTGGTGACTGTCCCGAGGGAATGGAATAATCCTGTTAGCTTAAGCCAAATCACATAGATTCTTTACCCATTGAGCTATTGGGGAAGTCCCCCTACCCCAATCCTAGCAAGAATTCTCATTCCTCCTTTTAAGCAAATCTGCTTATCAAGTCACCACTGGCTCTTATCCATCTACAGCTTAGCATTCACAGTCTAACCTCTCCGTCCAGACTCTGCCCTGTGTATTCAAAGCCAAGCTCTTGGAATTAAACCAAAGGAGCAACACAACATAAACCTCTTCTCCCTCTTAAGTGCTCAGCTTTTACAATAAAAGAAAAGGAGTAGCACAGCTTTCATCGCTACTGTCTCTGCTCCGTGTTTAAAAACTATTGAGAAATTCAATGGACTGTTTCAGGCTGCGGTCACACTCCCCCGAGGCATTAAATGTCACTAACTCAGCAAGTAAAAGAGCCGCAGGGCAGCTCCAAACACACAGGAATAGAAAACCTCAATTTGTATTTCAAAATGCACCCCCTACTTGCAATCCTTAGCACACACTATTGGTTTACATGATCAGAAAACCAGAGAGTGCCAACGGAGTCAAAGATTCCCTGCAACAATAAGTCATGCTGTGAAGAAACCCGTCATTATGAGAACCAAACAGGCTGTCATAATTTCAGGCAAAAATCAATTCAATGGGACATTACCTATATCCTAAAACATTTTTAAAAATCACAAAAATAAAAAGGGCGAACAAAAACTTCCTTAAACAATCATGTCGTTTCAAAATGTTACCTACAAAGGATCAAAAATCAAGCTGGCTTCAGAATTCTCTCCAACAATGAGTTTCAGGAAACTGTGGAATAATTTCTACACAGCTTTGAAAAGAACATGGGTATTATCCTACAATGGTATACGTCTCTAATTCTGGGCTGGAGATGTGGGTTTGGGGGCCATTAGCATAAAGGGAAGAATTGCTGCCTTGGATGAGTAAGTTCATACAAGGAGAGATTTTAAAGTGAGAGGACCAGGAGCTCTTAGAGATGTCAGAGCAACACCTATATGGAAGGGATAGGCCAAAAGGATAGAGGATGAGAGGAAGTGGCCGAGAAGAGGATGCTGTCGTGGAAGCAGAGATCAGTGAATCTAGAATCTCCTGGGTTGAACCGAGCCAAGAAGTAAAGTAAGATAGAGCTGATAAGAAAGAACCCACCAGTAACAGACCTAAGTATAAAAGTTGTAAAATCGGTCAATTAATATTTTTAAAATATTTGATATGTAATCTTAGAAATGTAATGAATTATTAGCATTTGTTCCCAAAGTCCCATGGATAGAGGAACATGGAGGGTTACAGTCCATGGGATTGCAAAAGAGTCGGACACGACTCAGTGACGAAGCAACAACTGAGATGAACTGCCCCACGATACTCGGAGTATAAGAAATGACACATCCTTTTTTATTTTTTATAATTGTGAAGTATATCACACATACAAAGAAGTACAGAATGTATGATGTACAGTTTACGTAGAACGATAAAATGAAAACACAGAAGCCAGGTTAAGAAATAAAACATTACCAGGAACGTTAAAGCTCCCGTGTGTCTTCTACCATCCCATGTCTCTTTGACCCCAACAAGAAGGGATCAAATCTAAATTTTGTGATAATCACCCCCTCCCTTTTCTCTAGATGACTACATATGTATATCTGTCTGAAAATATATTCTTTCTTTCATTTAGGTTGAAACTTCTAATAAATATACTCTAATATACTCATTTTTAACTTGCTTTTTTTGTTCAAATCAAGCTTTTGAGATTCATCCTGTTCATGCCTGCAGCTGTAGTCCATTCATTTTTACTGCTGTGTAGTATTTTATTCTATGAATAGTGCTCAGTCGCTTCAGTCGTGTCTGACTCTTTGCGACCCCATGGACTATAGCACACTAGGCTCCTCTGTCCATGGGGATTCTCCAGGCAAGAATACTGGTATGGGTTGCATGCCCTCCTCCAGAGGATCTTCCTGACTGAGGATCAAACCCCTGTCTTCTGCACTGAGCCACGGGGGAAGCCCCTATGAATAGTACACACCATAATTTATTTATACATTCTATCATGGGTGAACAATTAGTTTGTTTCCCCTAATTTTGCTATTATGCACAGCATAACAATCAATATTCTTATATGTATCTCCAGCACGGAGCCCCAAGTAGTCTGGACTTTCCTTCTGTATGTATCTAATATATCTGGCCCATGACTGTCTGACATCTTCACTTAGGGCATTCAAAGTGGCTGGGAGAAGACCATTTTACCAAGGCATGCATGTTCTTTGAATGAAAACTGAATCATTACTTTCAAATATTTGATACAAAAAGGTTGATTTAGATTCAGTATCCACTAGCAGCACACGAGAAATCTCAATATAACATTTGTCAACAAAGAAAAGGAAGAGCTGTTAGATTATGTGAATATAATGTCACCTGTTCACTTTCGAATAATTCTAAAAGGCTTTAAATTTTGCATTACTTGCTTGCATGAAGAAACCTTGTCAATGACGACTATCCAGAATGTAAAGAGATAATTATTTAGAAGTGTTGAACAGGAATTGTGCCCAACCATTTCAAGCAAAACATCTGATATACAAAATGCAATACTTACTGAAGCAAGTTCAAGCAGCTTAAAGAAATGGCAATTATTTCATCTGAACAATTACACAGCTTCAACATCTTCCTTAATACCTTCTATAAGGGCCAACCTCTCAGAGAGCACCCAATGGTTCTTAGGCCCTGGTATTCACATCCTGGTTTAGTTCTCTCTCACACTGAATAGGGAGAAACTCTGTAACGAATGGGATTATTGCAGAAATGACAGTGTGGGACCTTCAAAGTGAGGTCATTAAGAGACACTGGGGTTTGTCTTGCTCTCAGATCACCAGGGCTAGGGGAAGGCAGCCAATGTGCTATGAAGACATTCAAGCATCCAGTGGAGAGCTCCACATGCTGAGAAACTGTAGCCTCCTGCTGAGAGTTAGCACTGACTTGCCAGCCACGGGCATGAGCCGTCTTGAAAGTGGTTCCTCCTGCCCCAGTCAAGCTTTCAGATGATGTAGCCCCCGATGTCATCTTGTCTGAAACACTATGAAACATCCTGAGCCAGAACTACCCAGCCAGACTGATCTCATTTTCTTGACCCACTACAAACTGTGTGAGATAATACAATAGTCTATTTCTATTTTAAGCTGCTACCTTTGGGGGTAATCTGTTACACAGCAACAGATAACTAATACACTTGTAACTTTCACTTTTCATACCATAATTCCATAATAGAAAGACAATGTCGATTGTTTTCAGTAAGTCCCATATAGATGTCCCCCTCAATCTCTTTCTAAAATGGAGACAGTGTAAGGTTCGACAAAAAAAAAAAAAGCAAAACCTGACATTGCCAGTGTCCGAGCCTTCACTCTCAGACACTTTTGAGCCACCACCACAGGCTTCTGCATCTATTATTTTATATACTGGTGCAAAGGGACATAGAGAATGAAGAATAAAATGGGTCATGAAGGGGGAAGGGGAGGCAGGAATTTTGTCTGAAGAGTTTATAGGAACTTAATGGCCCTAAATTCTCTTTACACACAAAGCATGAGCAGGACTCACACATCTGGTGCTGCCAAGCATGAAAACAATCAGGATTCCTCTCTATCTGCAAAATTAAAACCCAACTAAACTATGATATGTGTAAGAAGCCCCCAACATTTCTATTTTTCCCTGATGCTTTTTTCAGAAATGTCAACTATCAAATCCATTTTAAAAATTGTTTCAGTGCTTCTGCTTTGTCCATTTACTCTAGGTTGGTCTGCCTACTGTTTAATCCAGCACTGAGAAAACACACTCTACAAACTTAAAAGATTCATGGTGTAAAGTGGACACTTAATCACAGCACCTTCCATGTTCCAGTTATTATTAAATCAATCATTTTACTTTCCAGCCACTGGATTTTCCCAAGGGGCTCTTATTAGCTGAGCCACTTGAATAAGTGCTTATTCTATTAATATTCCTTGGAAGCCCATTATAAATGTTCTTTTTACCCAGAAAGTCTGCATTCTCAGATTGGTGACTAAAGTTAGGCTGGTAGGACAGAGAGGGGCTCATTTCAGACCTGCAGGCCTCCAGCTGCACAGGTTGTCCCCTTCCTTGTCCCATTCTCACCTAACAGGCACAGAATGGGCCAAGCTCTTTATATCCTGATCATGGAGGACTTGGCAGGTGACAAATGCTAATTTCTGAGGTCAGGGAAGGTGCTTCACATTACATCTTTCCGAAGACAAGATCCAGACACAGGGCAGGTGGGGAGGCTCTGAAGACACTACATATTTAATAGTGCTTTGCTGCATTTACTGATTGGTGGGACTTGCCTAGCCATCTGGTGGTTAAGACTGCACACCCCCTAGTGCAGGGGGACTGGGTTCAATCCCTGGCCATGGAACTAAGATCCCACATGCTGCACAGTGCAGACAAAAAATTAAAAAAATTTTTAAAAAGAACTAACCGCTTCCATACTCATGGAAATTAAAGTGATGTCAGAGTTTGAGGCCCCATTTATCAGATTAAGCATACACTTAGGAAATGAACAAAGCAGGAGAGTAAAACTATTTTACCTTTTCATAATTGGTGTTAAAATTCTAAAGCTAAGCTGCCTCATATGACAGCTCCTAGCCACATGTGATCATTTAATTTTAAATTAATTAAAATTAACTAAAATGAAATATCCAGTTCCCCAGTAACATAGCACATTCTAAATGCTCAGTAGCCACACAAGCACTGTTATAAAACATTTCAGTTATCATGGAAAAGCTATAAAAACTTGGCTGAATTCCCTTACATTTGACATTGTTTTACCTTTGCATTACACATTTTGGGAGTAGGTGGGAGAGCCATAATACTTTCAGTGACTGGAGACCTCTAAAGAATTTAATGTGGCTTTAGCCAGCAGCCTCCTTTAACAGCATTTATACCTTTGATCGCGCCTCCACGTACCTCATCAAAAAGCCATTGCCCTGGAAGTCACACGCGAGCACCTCGAATCCGCTAGATTAGACAGGAAACCAGAGCCTCGGGAGGTCGCCTAGCAACAGAGACGCGACCCCGCCCCTTCCCCTGCCGAGCCTCTCCTACCTTATTGGCCTGGAGGGGGTAGGACTGGGAGCCAAGTGTCCAATAGGAGGGGAGCGGAGGAGGGAGTCCCGGCCGCGTCCCCGTCGCCCGGGAAACCGTGGCATCCTGGTTCGCGCGCGATGCCGAGCGCGGAGGAGCGGGCCGCGCTGGCTGAGGACAACGCGGACGGGGAGCCCGGCGCCGACCCACGGCTGCTGGGAGCGCTGCGCGGGATCGGCAGAGGCGGGGCAGCTGCTGCACGCCTTCCTGGGACAGGTGGCCGCGGAGGGGCCGCGACCGCTGCTGGTGGTGCGGCCCGGCCTGGGGGCCTGGCGGTGTGCAGGGGGCTGGACGCGAGACCCGAGGCCGGCCCGCCTCGCGCTAAGGGGCTTTTTTTCCTACGCACCAGGCCCGATCCGCCGGGCCCCGGCAGCCTCCGCGGGGCAGTGCTGTGCGGGGACCTGCCCGCCGCGCCGCTGGAGCATCTGGCCGCGCTCTTCTCTGAGGTGAGAGTGGGCCCACGGCCCCGCGCCGGACGCCGCTGGGGAGGGGGACTGGAGCAGGGGGCGGGACCGGGGCGGGGCCGGAGAACCGGGGCGGGGCCTCGAGAGCGGCTGGGAGCTGAGTTTGAGGAGCCGCGAGTAAAATAGGATGGGCGGGGCGATGTTGGAGGGGCGGAGCTGGCGGGAAACGGACCCTGGGCTGAGCTTGAAATGGGAGCTGGGGGAAATCTGAGCCGGAGTAGGGTCAGAGTCTGGACGCCAGGGAGCTTGCTTCATTCCTGGTCTGGATTCAGGCCAAAGTCAAGGGGAGGCTAGAGTCGGAAGAGGGCCTGGATCCTGACTTCTTTTTGAGGCGCTATCTCTGAAACCCCACTATGTAAACTGGCATCGCAAAGGATAGGGAATAGTAGACCCAGGGGCATCTCCTATGGATGAAGGAAAAGAGTTAAAAAGAAGAGGTGGTTTGGTTTTGATTTTCATCTCATTCATGAACCGGAGGTCAGCCCTGTGCCCAGGTAAGCAGCTGGGACATCCAGTACCAGTATATGAAATGCCCAGCAGGCATTTGGACAGGTCCACCTGGAGCCCAGGGGAAGAAGAGCTCCAGGGATTGGATTACGGTGGCTTCGGTGGCACCACAGCAGAAGACTAGAGAGGGCAGGGGTGCCCGGGAGGGACTCTTGGCGACATTTAGAACTTTCTGGAATGTGAGTAAAAACTTTCCTGGAAGTGAAGTGCATGTGCCTCTGGAGGCTTGATCCCCTGCTGTATCATATTCCCTGTGATAGGTACCGTGGGGAGCACCAAAGAAATATGACAAGATCCCACCTGTGGACGTCATCATATATAGAAAATATTTAAAGCTAGTGGACTTCCCAGGTGACACAGTGGTAAAGAATCCACCTGCCATTGTAGGAGACGTGGGTTCAATCTCTGGATCAGGACGATCCCCTGGAGAAGGAAATGGCAATCCACTCCAGGATTCTTGCCTGGAAAATACCATGGACAGAAGAGCCTGCTGGACTGCAGTCCATGGGATGGAAAAGAGTTGAACACAAGTGAACAACTGAGCGCATGCGTGGATGCATACACACACACACACACACACACACACACACACACACACACACACACACACACACACACAAAGTTGGCCTCAGTGCTTGAACTGGGTCCTAGAGGCTCTCTGCTCCATCAGGTGTTGGGCTTTTGGTTGCTCCATTAGGAAGCTGTGGGGAGCAGGAGTTCCAGAAAAGGGTCATGGATGACCGAGGAGCTCAAGGGGACTTGGGGAAACTAGATTGTTCAGTAGATATGGGAGTATTTCAATATTTTCTTAACCCAATGGCTTTATTGCTGTTTGTTTTCTGAACATTATCCATCCCTGCAGGAATCCAAGCTTGGTTCAAAACCCCTCTTGAACAGTGATGATGGGAAGAAGTGCATGAAAATGAATTTACCGTTACCAAAGGGGAAAGGGAGGAGGGATAAATTAGGAGTTTGGGATTAACAGATTAACTATATATAAAATAAATAACCAACAGGGACCTAATGTATGGCACATGGAACTATACTCAATATCTTATAATAACCTACAATGGAGAAGAATCTAAAAAATAATATATATATATAGCCTTCCCAGGTGGTGCTAGTGGTAAAGAACCTGCTAGCCAATGCAGGAGACGTAAGAGACCGGGGTTCAATCCCTGGGTCGGAAAGATCCCCTGGAGGAGGGCATGGCAACCCACTCTAGTATTCTTGCCTGGAGAATTCCCATGGACAGGGGAGCCTGGAAGACTACAGTCCATAGTGTCACAAAGAGTCTGACATGACTGAAGCAACTTAGCATACATGCATGCATATATATATATATATATCACTTTGCTGTACACAAGAACAAAAACTAAAACAATATTGCAAGTCAACTATTCTTCAACAAAAAGAAAAAAAAGAAATAAGATAAACAAAATGCAAAATAGATGAATAGATTTTTAATTTACAGAATAAAAAAGGTTTACTGATATGGAAAAAGAAGTGCTGTTGGGTTTGTAGGACAGACAGATGCATGTGGTCTGAGAGCCCTGCTTCACCTCTATTGCTGAACTGGCTGCTGAACAAGAAAAATGATTAGGATAAACAGAGAGCAGGGTAACTTTCAAGGTCTGGGTAGCAGACTGAACAAAGTTTCAGAGATGGAGCTATACCTAATGTATGTAGAGGACAGAGGGTCATGGCCAAGGAAATGCAGTCCAACCAGAAAAAGTAATTTTAAGATACTTCAGACTCTTAGGGACTTGCCTGGAGGTCCAGTGGTTAAGACACCATGCTTCCAGTGCAGGCAGCACAGGCTTGATCCCTGCTTGGTGAACAGAGATCTCCCATGCCATGCCGCGTGGCCAAAAAGTAATAATAATAAAAAAATACTTCAGACTCTTAAATGTTTGAGAATTTTCATTGGTGAATTGAAAGAGGCTGGAAACAAACTGAATGTTCATCCATGAGGTACTGGGTGAACAAATTAAGGTCCATCTATAATTAAAAGGAACAATTGATATGAGACAGCCCTTAATTTTCTCTTTATTGTGAAAAAGAACATTAAATTCACTCTCACAACAATTTCCAAGTGTACAGTACAATAAGTTAACCTCATGCCCATCACTGTGCAACAAATCTCCATCACCCACCCATTGTGCATGGCTAAAAATCTACAATCATGAATAATTCCCACCTCCCCACCCTCAGCCCCTAGCAGCCACATTCTATTTTCTGTGTCTGTTAACTCAACCTCTCTAGGTACCTGACAGAAGTGGAATCCAGCTGTATTTGTCCTTATCTGATTGGCTTATTTCACTCAGCAGACTGTCCTCAAGGCGGTTCATTCTCAAGGTAGCACTGTAATGGACTTGCTTCCTTTTTAAAGCTGAGTAGTATCCCATTGTTTGTATATATACATTTTCTTTATCCCATTCATCCATGGATGGACAATTAGGTTCCTTTCACCTCCTGGCTATTGTAGATAATGCTAAGATTTAAGTTTTTAAAGGTGCAGAAAGGTATGCTACCACTTCTGCTAAAAAGAGAAGGGAGGGAGGGAATAAAAAATCTTCATTACTTCAGAGTAATCCCTAGGCAGGAGGAAATGGGCGACAGGGAGATACAGGGGTAGACTGAAGACTTGATTTCTACTGTAAAACTTTTGTACTTAATAAATTTGCACCATATAAATGTGTTATCTGTTTAAAAAAATCTAAATAAAATAATATATTTTTAAAAACACCTCAGGCCTTTACTTGGATTTCTCAAAACCTCTTACCAGCAGTCCTTGGGCCACACAACCACCCCTGTCCAGTCCACTTCTTTAACACTCCCCAAAGCTGATCCAGGGCTAATTCAGGATCTTGTTCATCTCAGTCTCCGGAGCCCCTTCTCCCCTCCCAGCTGCCCTGCCCACTCTCATCTCCACCTCTGGCTATGAGCTCCCCTCTCCTAACACCTTCCCATAAAACAGCACTAAGGCCAAAATGTCCCAAAGCCATCAATTGTAAACTTTGTTCTGGCCCCATTACACCAATACAAGGTAAAAAGCAAATAACATCCAGGAAGCGTCTGGAGAAAGAAGTGAGGGAAGTTGGTAACCAGCCCTCCTGCTCCCTTTCTTCCCCCTCCCTGTCCCTTTATTCACTGCAGCCCCCCAGGTTTCATTTCCTAGGGCTCTGACACTCGGATACTGTGTTGGAAGTTTGAGGTTTTGGAGAGGGAGTGTTACCGACCCTTTCCAATCGGTTGTCCAGTCGGGTGGACCTCCAACTGGGTCCTTCCCTCGTCCACTGCTGGCTGGTGCCAAGTAAAGGAAAACAGGTTGAGCAGAAGTGCGAGAGGTACGGCTCTGAAAAAGCCCACGTTCTCTCCAAGTGGGGAGTGGGGTGCCTCGCACGACGCACGGGTGGACTACGAGGGCGGGGCTGAGTGGGAGGAGCAGGCATGCGCAGAGTCTCTTGCGTGGTGGATGCATCGTGGGTGGCGGCCTTTGGCCATTGTGGACTTTTCTGGTTCCAGTCGTTTCTGGACTTTTCTCCCTGGCTATTTCTGGAGATTCTGCCTTAGTTCCTGTTAACTCATTGTTGACTGGGGGATTTTTGAAGAAACTAACGGCTGTGGCAGGCGGTTTTTATTTCAGCGGGCCAAGAATTAATTCTGTCATTTTACTAACTCTCTGTGGGTTACTATATTCAGTATAGGCAAACCTGGCTATTGTAAACCTGTAAAGTCTTCTAATTTTTAATGTTGTTTTCAGTCCACTGTTTTGTAGAAGCAAAGGAGCGTTCTCCAGAACCGTGAGTTTCACTTTCGGTATCAGAATCAATCACTAAAGTTTTTTGTTGGTCTAATATTTACATCGTGTGAATCAGAACTATATTCTGAAGAACTGCTATTTTCTGAGACACTATTATATATGTCGCTCAGCCAGGGAACATATATGCATAAAATTCACCGAAAAAGGAGGCGGGGCTAAGATGGCGGAGGAATAGGACGGAGAGACCACTCTCTCCCCCACAAATTTATCGAAAGAACATCTGAAAGCTGAGCAAACTTCACAAGACTACTTCTGAACGCTGGCAGAGGACATCAGACATTCATAAAGTCAGCGCATTATCTTCAGAAGGAGGTAGGAGAAATTATAAAAGATAAAAAGAGAGACAAAAGAGTTAGGGACGGAGACCCGTCCCGGGGAGGGAGTCGTAAAAGAGGAGAAATTTCTAAGTACCAGGAAACCTTCTCACCGGCGGGTTTGGGGGAAGATTTCGAATCTCAGAGGGCAACATAACCGGGAGAAACAATAAATAAAACCCACTGATTACGTGCCTAAAGGCAACTTCCAGTAAAGAACCCCAGACGCCCGCATCCGCCACCAGCAAGCGGGGGCTGAACGGAGAGGAGCGGGCGGCACTGCTTAGGGTAAGGACCGGGCCGAATGCCCTGAGGGCAATCGGAGGGAGCTAACGTGAGATAGTAACCTAAACTGTGGGACAGCCAGAGAGAGAGAACTATCCCGCGAAAAGCCCAAATCTAAGGCACTGCCGGCCCGCTCACAGAACAAAGGACTGAGCGATACAGGGGAAGAGCTAGCTGGCCGCGGACCGCCCCATCCCCCGCCAGACACAGCGGGCAGGCGGGACCAGCCAGAGCCGGAAAGGGGCAAACTCGGCCCCAGAGAGGGCACCCCCTACCAAACTACAAACAGGCTCCCAGTTTCTAAGCAAAGACTGCCTGAGATCCCGGAGGGTCTACAGCCACCGGGAGGGTTGCAGCCAGAGACCAGCTCCCCAGAACCGACACAAAGCACACCGGAGCGGGAGCCGGGCGCGCCCGTAAACCGAGGCGGGGAGCAGGGAGGTGATAAGCCGCATCGCCCCAACAGGGGAGAGTGCGCTCGCCAAACTCCTGGCTGCCTGAGCTGCTCCTACCGGGAACGGGGCAAACCGCCGGCCCAACCGAGTCTGCGCCTTTGTGGAGTACCCGGGAACCTGAACCTGAGCAGTTTAGACCTGGGAAGTGCGCGCATATCAGGGCCCCCCCTCCGGCAGAGTAACCTGAAGCCTGAGCAGGATAGATGGGGAAAGCACACACACCGTGAGCGGGGGCGAACCCAGTGTGGACGAGACACTGCGAGCTCTCCACACACACGCCAGTTATATTGGTTTGCAGTGGTCCTCTCTCCCCACAGCAGGACTGAACAAGTGAACCTAAAGAGACCACCTCCGCCCCTTTGTGGCAGGGTGGAAATTAGACACTGAAGAGACCTCCAAACAGAAGCCAAATAAACAGAGGGAAGCGCGTTGGAAGGGACAGGCCAACAGATTAAAATCCCTGTAGTTAACACTGACTGCATTGAAAGGGGCCTATAGATCTTGAAAAGTATAAGCAGGAACAAGGATCTATCTGAAACTGAAGAGACCCCACACGGCTCACAACTGCTCCAGAGAAAGTCCGGGATATATATTTTTACTATTATCAATTTTTTATTTTTATTTTTATTTTTTTTCTTTCTTTTTTCTTTAAGACCTCTATTACACCTTTAATTTTCATTTTCATAACCCATTACTACCTTGAAAAAAAAAACAACCCTATTTTTAAAGCAAACTGCGTACATATATCTTATACTTTTTGTGTTTTCTTTTTTTTTTACTTTTTTTTCCTGTTTTTCTTTTTTTTTTTTTACTGTTATACTGTTTTACTGTCTTTTTTCTTTTTATACTGTTTTCTTTTTTCTTTTTTTTATATTGTATGATTTATAAGAGTCTAACCTCTACTCTAGATTTTTAATCTTTGTTTTACATATTTGATATCAATTTTGTGCATTTAAGAATACAATCTTTAGTACCCATTTTTACTCAGGAGTGTGATTACTGGCTTGATTACTCTCTTCCTCTATTGACGCTCTTTCTTCTCCCCCAGGGAACCTCTATCTCCCACCCTCCTCCTTCTCTTCTCAACCCAATTCTGTGAATCTCTGAGGGTGTTTTGGGTACCGGAGAACACTTCGGGAACAGAATACTGCCCAGATCTCTCTCTCTGCTCTTGATTCCTCCCTTTCTACTCATCCTCACCTCTATTGCCTTCCTCCCCCCTCTCTATGTATCTCTGTGAACCTCTCTGAGGGCTCCAGACTGTGGAGAGCACAGAGGGAAGTGCTTACTGGCTAGACTGCTCCCCCCACGTTTGAGTCCCCCTCCTTTCCTCCTGGTCACCTCAACCTCCCTCCCCTTCACCTCTCCATGTAACTCAGTGAACCTCTCTGGGTATCCCTCACTGTGGAGAATCTTTTCACCATTAACCTAAAAGTTTTATTATTGATGCTGTATGGATGGAGTAGTCTTGAGGCTACTGCAAGAATAAGACTGAAAGCCAGAGGAAACATTAATTAATAAGAGATCTTCCCAAAAGCCTCCACATATACACTGAAACCAAGCTCCACCCAAGAGCCAATAAGTTCCAGAGCAAGACATACCACGCAAACTCTCCAGCAACGCAGGAACATAGCCCTGAGCATCAATATACAGGCTGCCCAGAGGCACACCAAATCCATAGACATCTCAAAACTCAATACTGGACACTCCATTGCACTCTAAAGAGAAGAAATCCAGCTCCACCCACCAGAACACCGACACAAGCTCCCCCAACCAGGAAACCTTGACAAGCCACCCATCCAATCCCACCCACAGTGAGGAACCTCCACAATAAAGAGGAACTTCAAACTACCAGAATACAGAAAGGCCACGCCTAACACAGCAATCTAAACAAGATGAAAAGGCAGAGAAATACTCAGCAAGTAAAGGAAAATGAGAAATGCCCACCAAACCAAACAAAAGAGGAGGAGATAGGGAATCTATCTGAAAAAGAATTTAGAATAATGATAGTAAAAATGATCCAAAATATTGAAAATAAAATGGAGTTACAGATAAATAGCCTGGAGACAAGGATTGAGAAGATGCAAGAAATGTTTACCAAGGACCTAGAAGAAATAAAAAGGAGTCAATATATTTTGAATAATGAAATAAAGGAGATAAAAGACACGCTGGAGGGAACCAACAGTAGAATAACAGAGGCAGAAGATAGTATAAGTGAGGTAGAAGATAGAATGGTGGAAATAAATGAAGCAGAGAGGAAAAAAGAAAAAAGAATCAAAAGAAATGAGGAAAACCTCAGGGACCTCTGGGACAATATGAAACGCCCCAACATTCGAATCATAGGAGTCCCAGAAGAAGAAGATAAAAGGAAAGGCCATGAAAAGATACTCGAGGAGATAATAGTTGAAAATTTCCCTAAAATGAGGAAGGAAATAGTCACAGAAGTCCAAGAAACCCAGAGAGTCCCAAACAGGATAAACCCAAGGCGAAACACCCCAAGACACAAATTAATCAAATTAACAAAGATCAAACACAAAGAACAAATATTAAAAGCAGCAAGGGAAAAACAACAAATAACACACAAGGGGATCCCCATAAGGATAACAGCTGATCTTTCAATAGAAACTCTTCAGGCTAGAAGGGAATGGCAGGACATACTTAAAGTAATGAAAGAGAAAAATCTACAACCCAGATTACTGTACCCGGCAAGGATCTCATTCAGATATGAAGGAGAATTCAAAAGCTTTACAGATAAGCAAGAACTGAGGGAATTCAGCACCACCAAACCAGCTCTCCAACAAATGCTAAAGGATCTTCTCTAAACAGGAAACACAGAAAGGATGTTTAAACACGAGCTTAAAACAACAAAGTAAATGGCAACGGGACCATACTTATAAATAATTACCTTAAATGTAAATGGGTTGAATGCCCCAACCAAAAGACAAAGAGTGGCTGAGTGGATCAAAAACAAGACCCCTACATATGCTGTCTACAAGAGACCCACCTCAAAACTAGGGACACATACAGACTGAAAGTGAAGGGCTGGAAAAAGAGATTTCATGCAAATGGAGACCAAAAGAAAGCAGGAGTCGCAATACTCATCTCAGATAAAATAGACTTTAAAATAAAGGCTGTGAAAAGGGACAAAGAGGGACACTACATAATGATCAAAGGATCAATCCAAGAAGAAGATGTAACAATTATAAATATATATGCACCCAACATAGGAGCACCACAATATATAAGGCAAATACTAACAAGTATGAAAGGGGAAATTAACAATAACACAATAATAGTGGGAGACTTTAATACTCCACTCACGCATATGGATAGATCAACTAAACAGAAAATTAACAAGGAAACACAAACTTTAAATGATACAATAGACGAATTAGATTTAATCGATATTTTCAGGACTTTCCACCTCAAAACAATCAATTTCAACTTTTTCTCAAGTGCACGCGGAACTTTCTCCAGGATAGATCACATCCTGGGCCATAAATCTAGCCTTGGTAAATTCCAAAAAATTGAAATCATCCCAGCCATCTTCTCTGACCACAATGCAGTAAGATTAGACCTCAATTACAGGAAAAAAACTATTAAAAATTTCAACATATGGAGGCTAAACAACACGCTTCCGAATAACCAACAAATCACAGAAGAAATCAAAAAAGAAATCAAAATATGCATAGAAACGAATGAAAATGAAAACACAACAACCCAAAACCTATGGGACACTGTAAAAGCAATGCTAAGGGGAAGGTTCATAGCAATACAGGCGTACTTCAAGAAACAAGAAAAAAATCAAATAAATAAACTAACTCTACACCTAAAGCAACTAGAGAAGGAAGAAATGAAGAACCCCAGGGTTAGTAGAAGGAAAGAAATCTTAAAAATTAGGGCAGAAATAAATGCAAAAGAAACAAAAGAGACCATAGCAAAAATCAACAAAACTAAAAGCTGGTTTTTTGAGAAGATAAACAAAATTGACAAGCCATTAGCCAGACTCATCAAGAAACAAAGGGAGAAGAATCAGATCAACAAAATTAGAAATGAAAATGGAGAGATCACAACAGACTACACAGAAATACAAAGGATCATAAGAGACTACTACCAACAGCTATATGCCAATAAAATGGACAACTTGGAAGAAATGGACAAATTCTTAGAAAAGTATAACTTTCCAAAACTGAACCAGGAAGAAATAGAAGATCTTAACAGACCCATCACAAGCACGGAAATCGAAACTGTAATCAGAAATCTTCCAGCAAACAAAAGCCCAGGACCAGACGGCTTCACAGCGGAATTCTACCAAAAATTTAGAGAAGAGCTAACACCTATCCTACTCAAACTCTTCCAGAAAATTGCAGAAGATGGTAAACTTCCAAACTCATTCTATGAGGCCACCATCACCCTAATTCCAAAACCAGACAAAGATGTCACAAAAAAAGAAAACTACAGGCCAATATCACTGATGAACATAGATGCAAAAATCCTTAATAAAATTCTAGCAAACAGAATCCAACATCATATTAAAAAGATCATACATCATGACCAAGTGGGCTTTATCCCAGGAATGCAAGGTTTCTTTAACATCCGCAAATCAATCAATGTAATTCACCACATTAACAAATTGAAAGATAAGAACAATATGATTATCTCAATAGATGCAGAAAAAGCCTTTGACAAAATTCAACATCCATTTATGATAAAAAACTCTCCAGAAAGCAGGAATAGAAGGAACATACCTCAACATAATAAAAGCTATATATGACAAACCCACAGCAAACATTATCCTCAATGGTGAGAAACTGAAAGCATTTCCCCTAAAGTCAGGAACAAGGCAAGGATGCCCACTTTCACCACTACTATTCAACATAGTTTTGGAAGTTTTGGCCACAGCAATCAGAGCGGAAAAAGAAATAAAAGGAATACAGATAGGAAAAGAAGAAGTAAAACTCTCACTGTTTGCAGATGACATGATCCTCTACATAGAAAACCCTAAAGATTCTACCAGAAAACTACTAGAGCTAATCAATGAATATAGTAAAGTTGCAGGATACAAAATTAACACACAGAAATCCCTTGCATTCCTATACACCAATAATGAGAAAACAGAAAGAGAAATTAAGGAAACAATACCATTCACCATTGCAACAAAAAGAATAAAATACTTAGGAATATTTCTACCTAAAGAAACAAAAGACTTATATATAGAAAACTATAAAACACTGATGAAAGAAATCAAAGAGGACACAAAAAGATGGAGAAATATACCGTGTTCATGGATTGGAAGAATTAATATAGTGAAAATGAGTATACTACCCAAAGCAATTTATAGATTCAATGCAATCCCTATCAAGCTACCAATGATATTTTTCACAGAACTAGAACAAATCATTTCACAATTTGTATGGAAGTATAAGAAACCTCGAATAGCCAAAGCAATCTTGAGAAAGAAGAATGGAACTGGAGGAATCAACCTGCCTGACTTCAAGCTCTACTACAAAGCCACAGTCATCAAGACAGTGTGGTACTGGCACAAAGATAGAAATATAGATCAATGGAACAAAATAGAAAGCCCAGAGATAAACCCACGCATCTATGGGCACCTTATCTTGGACAAAGGAGGCAAGAGTATACAATGGAGAAAAGACAATCTCTTTAACAAGTGGTGCTGGGAAAACTGGTCAACCACTTGTAAAAGAATGAAACTAGAACACTTCCTAACACCATACACAAAAATAAACTCAAAATGGATTAAAGATCTAAATGTAAGATCAGAAACTATAAAACTCCTAGAGGAAAACATAGGCAAAAGACTCTCCGACATAAATCACAGCAGGATCCTCCATGACCCACCCCCCAGAATACTGGAAATAAAAGCAAAAATAAACAAATGGGACCTAATTAAAATTAAAAGCTTTTGCACAACAAAGGAAACTAGGAGCAAGGTGAAAAGACAGCCTTCAGAATGGGAGAAAATAATAGCAAACGAAGCAACAGACAAACAATTAATCTCCAAAATATACAAGCAACTCCTGCAGCTGAATTCCAGAAAAATAAACGACCCAATCAAAAAATGGGCCAAAGAACTAAACAGACATTTCTCCAAAGAAGACATACAGATGGCTAACAAACACATGAAAAGATGCTCAACATCACTCATTATTAGAGAAATGCAAATCAAAACCACAATGAGGTACCATTACACACCAGTCAGAATGGCCGCTATCCAAAAGTCTACAAGCAATAAATGCTGGAGAGGGTGTGGAGAAAAGGGAACCCTCTTACACTGTTGGTGGGAATGCAAACTAGTACAGCCACTATGGAGAACAGTGTGGAGATTCCTTAAAAAACTGGGAATAGAACTGCCATATGACCCAGCAATCCCACTGCTAGGCATACACACCGAGGAAACCAGAATTGAAAGAGACGCATGTACCCCAATGTTCATCGCAGCACTGTTTACAATAGCCAGGACATGGAAGCAACCTAGATGTCCATCGGCAGACGAATGGATAAGGAAGCTGTGGTACATATACACAATGGAATATTACTCAGCCATTAAAAAAATACATTTGAATCGGTTCTATTGAGATGGATGAAACTGGAGCCCATTATACAGAGTGAAGTAAGCCAGAAAGAAAAGCACCAATACAGTATACTAATGCATGTATATGGAATTTGAAAGATGGTAATGGTAGCCCTATATGTGAGACAGAATAAGAGACACAGATGCATAGAACAGTCCTGTGGACTCTGAGGGAGAAGGTGAGGGTGGGACGTCCTGGGACAATAACATTGAAACATGTATATTGTCATATGTGAAGCGGAACACCATTCCATGTTCTATGCATGGGACGGATGCTCAGGGATGGAGCGTTGGGATGGCCCGGAGGGATGGGATGGGGAGGGAGGTGGGAGGAGGGTTCGGGAGGGGGAGCACGTGTGAACCCATGGCTGATTCATGTCAATGTATGGAAAAAACTACTACAATATTGTAAAGTAATTAGCCCCCAACTAAAATAAATAAATAAAAAAAGAAAAAAAAAATTCACCGAAAAAAATCCTCTTCACTCAAAATTTCGCCATGCGCCATTTTGAAAATTTCACATTTAGAATATACACGAGATTGGAACAAAGAACTAACGGAGCAAAATGTCAATGATAACGACATTCATAAGTTGTATCATGAACCCTTAATCAATTTTAAGCTCTAACAGTTTCACTCGGTGATGTTAATTGTATCACTCTCTGAAAACATACTGATAGGTTTTTGGTCAATAACGTTTGGGTAACAAAGGACATATTAATACATCTCTAGTCAGTAATGTGTTAAGCAAGTACAGCTGTAGATGAATGGGTTGGGAGCCAGAAAGGGGAGGCTGTAGGTTGGTTTTCTGTAGAAGTGTGGGTCTGATTTCCTGTGGTCTCAGCCTGCAGTGGTTTGGAGCAGGGCTTGCATTCCCAGACAGAGACTGGGCTGGGTCGTGGGGGTGAAAGCCCCAGTGGTCAGTGACAAGGACCCTGGCCTTCTGACTTTGCAGAAAAGAATTGCCACAAAGACCGTAAGTAGTGAAGCAAGTAAAGTAGTTACTAAGAGGAAAATAGTATATAGTACATGTGGATAGACACACCGGCAGACTCAGGGAGATAGAGAGGCACACCCTCGTGGCAGTTAAAATTAACTTTTATGGGATGTTTCTTCCAGGTTTCCCTTGGCCAGTCATTTTGATTTGCCTGGTTCACTGCCCATATTTGGTTTATCTCAGTATCCTCTCACGTGTGTCCAAGCATCCCTTAGCCAAGATGGATTTTACCGAAAAGGCATCTGGGTAGAACATCCCTTGGCATAACTCCCCTTTGGGCTCCAAGGAGCCTTTTCTGCGCATGTGAGGTCTGGGAAGTTGCCTGACTTCCAGAACGAGAAATGTGTGATCTGTGCAGGGTCCAGCTTCCTCCTTTAATTGCCCTGCTGTTCTCATCTTGCAGTTGCAGTCCACAGGAAATGACTCTCCGGTGGCTTTACCCCTACTCCCCCAGGGCAGGGGGTGGGGAGCATCTGCCGTCTGTCTCAGGTCCTTTTCAGGTCCTTTTCCTGAGACAGAAGCATGGATTAGCAGTATGGGAGACCCAGGTTCCAATCCTTGTTCTATGAAGTTCTGCAGTGTGATGTGAGCTCCCCTCTGTCAGGATAAACACACCTTGCAGGCGTGTTGTGAAATTCAAAATAATTTATCAAGACACTTGAAACAGAGTGTGTTAGCATCCCCAAATCCAAGTTCATACTCCTTGCCACACGGCAGGCTGATAAATTGAGAGAGAAGACATTGGGGCAAGGAATAGTGACTCTACTTAGAAAGCTGGTAGTTTGAGACAGTGGACTGGCAGAACCATCTTTTCTGAGGGAGAATTTAAGCTTCTTTCTACTAAAAGGGGAGGGACTGTGGCTGTTCATTGCAAACTTCTTGGTGCCTTAATCCTTTATTCTTGCAGATGTCCAAGTGGGTCTGGTCACATTGTAAGCCTCCAACTGGACAATTATTATTCTCTGTTCTGCAATCTTTTATTATACCTTGAAAGGTCAGGCCTGGGAGGCAGAGCCTTGTGAATGGACTGTCATGTGTATTTCTGGCTGTGGGCAACATCCTTTTATTGATACAAAGAGGCAGAGCCAACATGAATAAGACAGGCAACAAAGTACAAAGATAGAGTAAAAGGAACTGATCCCACGTAGAGTCAGGTTTCTTCTCTGTTACACTGGGCTTCCCAGGTGGTGCTGGTGGTAAAGAATCTGCCTGCCAATGGAAGAGAGGCAAGAGATGTACATTCAGTCCTTGGGTCAGGAAGATCCCCTGGAGAAGGAAATGGCAACCCACTTGAGTATTCTTGCCTGGGAAATCCTCTGTTGCAGGGATTTTCCTCTGTGGGAAAGATTGGTGTCTCAAAGAGTTAGATGTGACTGAAAACAAGCTGTTACATTAGTTGTAGGTTTTCCTTACAAATGACAAGAATTGTCGTCACTCTGCATCCCACTTAAAAGCTTCCTCACTTCTCTGACCCCACCTTGTCACCTGCTGTAACCCAAACTCATCTCTTCCCAAGGACTCATCGCTTCTACCTCTGAGCCTGGAGGTGAGACAGGTAACCTTTCTCCTACTTGCTGCTTCTAGATTCAAATCAAAAAATATCCAGCTGAAGCTGATGCCATTAGACAAAGCTACCCTCTCCCCCCATTGCTGTGTCATAAACTAATGCCACTGCCTTCATTTCCCCATGATTGGGCTCCCACACACTGTGACTTTCCGCAGCTTTGCTCCTGTATTAAGACGTGGCTATATCAGTGGATATCGGGCTTCCCTGGTGGCTCAGTGGTAAGGAATCTGCCTGCCAATGCAGGAGATGAGGGTTTGATCCCTGGTCCAGGATGAACCCCTGGAGAAGGAAATGGCAACCCACTCCAGTATTCTTGCCTGGAAAATCCCATGGACAGAGGAGCCTGGTGGGCTACAGTCCATGAGTCAAAAGAAGAGTTGGACATGACTTAGCAACTGAGCTCACGTGCGTGTGTGTGCGTGCACACACACACATGTACACACACACACACATTACCCAAATACTGATATAACAAAATGTAGTAATAAAGTCTAAACTGGCAATAAACTAAGTAGATAAATAAATACATAAATAAAATGGCCTCTGAGACCACCTGTAGACAGAAGGTCATGCTTACCTGCATTTGTCCTGCTTTTTTTTTTTGCCTCTTGGCCTTTTTGACAATTTCAGTCACTCCTATTCACCCTGTGATGAGGAAGGGATTCCTGCCCTAGGGTTCTGGACACAGCTGAACACACAACACTGGACAGATGAGACTGCTCACAGGTTATTATCACAGATACAGTCCAGAGGAGGAGGACTCTGTGCCACATAGGGGTTGCACGTGGGAACAGAGTGAATGACCAGGAAGTGTGGGGGGCAAGCTTTGTACTCTCCAGAGGGTGTGGGGCCCACTGGTTCCTGGGGGATTGGCTTGGGGGAATATTCTGTTGGCTGGCAAGGAACCGAAGCCCACTCCCCGGGATGAGAAGCAGACATGCCTGGTGCCCTTGATAAACAGGGATGTTGGATGAAGGGCCTTCTCTGCAGGAGCAGAGTGGGTAGGGAAACTTGTGACTGGTTATTGCAGCTGCCCCCCACCCCCACCCCCAATTATACCAGATGTCAAGGCAGTACATAATGTTTATTTCATAATGTTAGGAATTAGCTGTTAGGTCTTACCAGACAGGGACCTGCAAAAGGTTGTACATAGCTCTCTTGACCTTTCTCAGAATAGTCTTCCTTTTTTTAAAAAAAATTTGTATTGGGGTATAGCTGATTAGGGCTTACCTGATAGCTCAGTTGGTAAAGAAACCTCCTGCAATGCAGGAGACCCCTGTTCCATTCCTGGGTCAGGAAAATCCACTGGAGAAGGTATAGGCTACCCACTCCAGTGTTCTTGGACTTCCCTTGTGGCTCAGCTGGTAAAGAATCTGCCTGCAATGCAGGAGACCTGGGTTGGAAAGATTCCCTAGAGAAGGGAAAGGCTACCCACACCAGTATTCTGGCCTAAAGAGTTCAGTCCATGGGGTCGAAAAAAGTCGGGCATGACTGAGCAACTTTCACTTCATAGCTGATTAACTGCTGCAGGTGAAGCTCCAATACTTTGACCACCTGATGTGAAGAGCCAACTCATTGGAAAAGAGCCTGATGCTGGGAAAGATTGAAGGAAAAAGGAGAAGGGGGATGGCAGAGGATGAGATGGTTGGATGGCATCACTGACTCAATGGGTGTGAATCTGACCAAACTCTGAGAGCTAGTGAAGGACTGATTAACAATATTGTGATAGTTTCAGGTGGACAGCAAAGGGACTCAGCCATACATATACATGTATCCATTCTTCCTCAAGCTCCCCTCCCATCCAGGCTGCCACGTAACATTGAGCAGAGTTCTCTGTGCTATACAGTAGGTCCTTGTCGGTGGTTTTTTGTTTAGTTGCTAAGTTGTGTCCAACACTTATGACCCCATGGACTAAAGCCTGCCGGTCTCCTCTATGCATAGGATTTCCCAGGCAAGAATACTGTAGGGAGTTGCCATTTCCTTCTCCAGGGGATCTTCCTGATGCAGGGATCAAACCTGTGTCTCCCACTTGGCAGACGGATGCTTTACCATTGAGCCACCTGGGAAGCCCCCTTGTTGGTTATCCCTTTTAAATATAGGAGCGTGTACACATTGATCCCAAACTGCCCAGCTTCCCTCCCCAGAATAGTCTTTCTTTAGGGTTTCAGAAGTTGCTCACCTTTGTTTCCTGTACACATCTGTTCCAGGTTGTCATCCCTGTCCTGGCCAATGAGAAGAACCACCTAGACTGGCCCCGCATGGTTTGTCAAGATGTCCAGCGGCATGCCCACAGCCTCCAGGGTGACCTCCTGGTTCTCCTTGAGCAAGCGAAGGGAAAAACCCTGCTGCCCCTTCCAGTCGGCTCAGAAAACATGGGCTCTGAGGGTTCTGAAATCGAGGCCACGTAAGTACCGCCAGGCTGGCCATATGGGCCTCGGAGATAGGGGAGATGCCCTTTATCTGAATCTTTTCTCTACGCCTTTTCTGTCCCTGACTCTGCACGTCTCCTTCTTCTGCACACAAGCCCTCTGTTGGCCAGCATCCTCGGTCTGTGTGTTCCGTGCTGCTTACCACCCTCGCCCCAGTACCTGCACCCAAGTCTCTCAAGGCTGTCACAGCAGCATGGCCTTCTTTCCGCTCAGAACTATCTGAGGACTGACAGCAGCCACACTGATTCCAGCGTTTCCCTTATCAGGACAGTGTCTCATCGTTGGCAGGGACCCAGGTCCAGGTTGGGAGACAGCACGCCTCTTCCCACCATTTACTCAGCACATCATAGCGCTTTCCAGACCCTCTACCAGCAGCAGCTGGAGAGTATTTTCAGGTCCTGGGGACTTTTTTTTTTCCCCCAAGTAGAAACAAATCGGCTTTGTCGAGGCTTGAGGTCCTTGCCTTCTGTAACTGGAGAGGCATTAAACCCCATCGCTCTTCACCTTATAGGAGTGATACCCACTGTCAGCTTCCACTTACCATTCCATCTCTGAGCTATCTTTGCTTCTGTCCTGTGGGGATTTTCTTCTTTTTCTTTTAAGGCAGGCTATGTACCTAAAATAATATTTTTTTAAATCACCTTCTAGTAAGCATTCTATATGTTTGTGGCAACAGTCCACTTTCCTTCACAAGTTCAGTCTGCCACATTGCTGGGACTTTCCAAATGTATTGTGTATTCAGGGTCCATGATTTGATCTGCAGAATGAGTAATGCATGGGATAGAAATATACTTTACAGTGAGTTTTTTCCTATTGAAGTAATTTGCTATGTATATAATTTGAAGCAATTCCCAGTTAACTGGAAAACTTATCGTGGCTTAATAAAAATATACAATTTTCAAAATAAATACCTTCAAACGACCCTTCTCCTGTTCCTTTTCTCTTTGAACATAATAACATTCAGTGTGAATGTATAATCGTTGCAATGTTTGTCTCCCTTTGTTCAAACTTCATAATTTCCCAAGGGGCTGGGTTGTATTACTGGGAGGTGAGTATTTTCTGCCTTTAATACTGCCCATAATCACTTGTGCCATATCATTGCTCAGCAAATATGAACTTAACTAAATGAAGCGAAGGTGGGTTTCTGGCATGAAAAATGCAAATGACAGATTCTCTCTCACCTGTGTCCTGTGTTCTCGGCATGCCTGTGTGTGTGCTAAGTCACTTCAGTCATGTCCAACTCTTTGTGACCCCATGGGCTGTGCCCCTCCAGGCTCCTCTGTCCATGGGATTCTCCAGGGAAGAATACTGGAGTGGGGTTACTGTGCCCTCCTCCAGGGGATCTTCCCCACCCAGGGATTGAACCCCTGTCTCTTACATCTCCTGCTTTGGCGGTGGGTTCTTTACCACTAGTGCCATGAACAACTGTCAGATCAGACTGTATGAAAAGGCAACCAGAATGTATTTTTGATTTTTAACCCCTTCCAAACATCCCTAGTTGGTTTATTTAAAAGGTGTATGAGGGAGAACACAGGGGGAATTCCATTCTTCACTGGAAAAGTGAGGACAAAGGATAGTAACGTTCAGACGTCTGACAAGTTGCCTGATAGAGGAGGAAGTAACCTGTTTCTTCTTGCTGAGGAGGTCAGAACTGAGACCAGATGAGGGACTGGCAGGGAGATGAACCTGGTCCTGGGTAGAGACAATCTCTTTGCCAAGGATAGCTGATCTTCCCAAGGAATGCACTGCCTCGTCACATAGGGAGCTGGCTGGCATTGGTGGGACTCAAGCAAGGGTTGGGGCTTCCCTGGTGGCTCAGACGGTAAAGGATCCGCCTGCAGTACAAGAGACCCGCATCAGTCCCTGGGTCCCAAAGATCCTATGAAGAAGGGAATGGCTACCCAATCCAGTATTCTTGCCTGGAGAATTCCACGGACAGAGGAGCCTGGCGAGCTACAGTCCATGGGGTCACAAAGAGTCAGATACAACTGAAGTGACATAGCACATAGAGTTAAGCTCTTCCCTGCTTCCCAGGAGACTTGTCTCTTTCACAGCTTGGATTCTACGGACAAATCTGTCATCTATGCCATTGAGTCTGCAGTGATCCAGTGGAGCCACCAAATCCAGCTGGTGCTCAAGAGAGAGTCTTCCCAGCCTCTCCTCCAGGGGGAGAATCCTACCCCGACGGTGGAGCTGGAATTCTGGAGGAGCAGGTGGGCACAGACTGGGACCCTGGGAGCAGATGCCTCACAGTGGAAATGGGCTGGGGGAGGTGGCTACTGAGTCTGGTCCCACCCCCCAGGCGTCTCTCATCAGCCCTAGAGCCAACAACTTGGTGTCATTTGGGTCAAGGCAGCTTTTCTGTATACTGGGAGGTGACACTTTCGCCAAGGTTCAACGGTCATGCCTCATTTCTTGAGCTGCAGTCAGTGTATCTTCTGACGTTTCTTCAAAGGCTCTTTCAGCCACACATAAAGTTAATGAACTTGCTTTCATATTTTCTTCTACTTGTCTGCTCCCTCTCCTTGGACAGTCAATATGCACACTTTTTTTTTTTTTTGTAGGATTTAGAGAAAGAGAGGGGGTTTGGCAGTACACTGCTGAACACTGTCTCTTAGGTTCCAGGCGGTCATTAGGAGGGCTGAAAGTCCATCACCCATGAAGTCCCAGCTCCACAGGTTCCAGAAAGACCTAATTATCCCCCCTTGCCCTCCCTGTTTCCCTGCTCCTATTTATCACTGTGCTGATTAATCTTCTACTCAAAAGGAGACAGACAGACAAAATGATGTGTGAGGGGGGACCTCCCTGTCCTTGCATGTCACGTGACCAGGGATACCATTAGGGCTACAGTCCTGTTTGCATCCCATGCCGTGATGCCCCACTCTGCTGACCTACTGTGGGGCCCTTCTCCAGAAGCCTTGCTCTGACATCACCTCTCTCATCCCACCTAAGACCTCACTGTGAGAGCTAATGACCTCCAGCTGCTGAGCTTCTGAGCTGCCAGATGGTCAGCAGTGTTCCCTGCTGTTAGCGCCTGCAGCTATTCCTTTGAACCTGTATCCAGACTGAGGCTCTTGCCCTCGATATTCTGGGAACAGAGGCCCTGGCTCTTTGGACTGGAGCATGGCCTCTGCAGGAGCACCCCGAGGCAGACCTCCTCTCTCGGTCTATCTGAAGGTCGGTCATGGCATCATGACTGTGTTCCCTGATGTTCTTCTGGACTGATGCTTCTCCTGATGTTGCAGGTGTGAAGATCTGGAATACATTTATAATCAGCTAAGAACGATAAAGAGGAGGGGCATGGCGGGACTTCTGGACAAGCTTCAGAGCAGCTACTTTCCAGCTTTCCAAGCCATGTTCCGAGACATTGTAGCAGGTGAGGATCCACAAGTACTTTCATACACTGACTCAACTTTGTTATTTAGTGCCGGACTATCTTCCTCTCTGATTTCAGCAGCTTCCAGTCCTTGTAACCCTCTGACCTGAGATGATCTAGCCCATTGGCAAGAATACCAAACCTAGAAGCAGGAAAGTAGCTACCCTATGCTCTATTTGCATTTCCAGGGCTTTGAGACCCTAGCAGAGTCACCTAACCTCTCTGAGCTTTCGCATGTACTGTGGTTATAGTGCATATGCTTGCCACCTGCTTCCCTGGGCTGCTGGGAGAGGATGTAAGTGTGAGTTCTTTACTGACTGTAAATAGTAATCCCTCACCTCTGGAATTTATGTCCTTCCACCCCCAGCTCCTTGGGAAGTCTCTGTTCCATTTCCAGCTCCATTCTGCTTTTTCTGTTCCTACTTGTGTCAGATGGGACTGCCGTTTCCTGGTCATCTGAGCACCAGATAAGATCGGCCCTTGTCAAAACTGCAAATCCAGCAGAGTCTATACTTAGAAGTAGGTAAATCCTTTCAGGGCTCCCTCTCCCCTCACCAGTGTACTTTGCTTCTTTCTCCTCTCAAACCTCCTCCTGGCTCTTGGGTATTGTAGGTTGAAATGTACTTCTAAAGGTGTTTGCAATTTCATGTTATTTAAGGTTAATCTCAGCAGTGATTTTCAAATGCTTTTCTCTATCAGAACTCTTTCTTTAAATGCTATCTCCTGTGTCAGTCCAGAATGTAAAACTTGCCAAGGTGTGTTTGCTGTGCTAAAGAGGGACTGTCCTATGTCCAGAGCCCATTGGTGGATCCCTGCCCCACCTTCTCCTCCTTATGGCGTGGGGTTTGGAAACCATGCAGATGAAGGAATAAAAGTACCAGTGGTGGAGTTTCTGACTTGTGCTTTATAACAGAGAATAGCTGGCGTAAGGAGCTGGTCTCTGAGGTCCTTCTGGAACCCTAATTTCTCATCCCAGAGGCCCTCTGCCACCTAGAGCTGGCTTGGAATGGGGTTCCTATTGGGGCCCCAGTTTATTGCTTCCTTGAGAGGTTTTGTGTCTCAGAGCAATCCAATGTTGTTCCCAATTTATACCCCAATTCAAATGAGGTAGTGTTCCCAAAAGTGATTTGTGTACCACTGTTAGTAAGAGAGATGATTGGGGTAGATGTCTGAGTAGATGTATTTTATTTTTTATGTTTTAAATTTAATTTGATTAATTTATTTTTAAAATTGGAAGATAATTGTTTTACAATGTTGTGTTAGTTTCTGCTGCACAGCAACATGAATCAGCTATATGTATACATACATCTCCTCCCTCCTACCCTCCCCCATCCCGCCCATCTAGGTCATCACAGAGCACCCAGCTGAGCCCCCTGTGCTAGACAGCAGGTTCCCACTGGCTCCCTGTTTTACACATGGCAGTGTATGTATGTCAGTGCTACTCTCAATTCATCCCACCTTCTTCCTCCCCCACTGCGTCCACAAATCCATTCTCTATATCTGCATCTGCATTTCCTGCCCTGCAAATAGGCTCATAAATACCATTTTTCTAGATTCCATATATATATATATTAATATACGATATTTGTTTTTCTTTTTCTGACTTACTTCATTCTGTATGACAAACTCTAGGTTCATCCATATTTTAAAAATATGCAAAAGGGTAACTCCTTTGTTTGGCATGTGATGTGAGTTTTCCATCTATGGTTTTATAGAGATTTAATGGTTTCATTTTATATGGTTTTATTTAGGTTAAAATTAGAGTCAAATTAGGGAAAGGTATGAAGTAATACTACAGGTTGTAGGCAGTCATGACAGATATCATAAAGGGGATATGCCAAGGATGAAAATTTGAGGCTCTGAAATAAAACATATAATAAAAACATATTTATGAGTTTATTATTTAGAGCACCAAGTATATTTTTCACATTAAAAGATTAATAGAGTATAATCATTCACATTGATTAATAGTAATAACATATTTGGTTCCCCAGACTGCCTTCTAAAAGATTTTTGCAAAAGAATATATTATGGCAATGAAAAGAAATTAGGAAAAAAAGACAATATCATCATAATTGTCTCAGAGAAATACCACTGTAAAAATAGAAATCCTTGAAATATATAACTCAATCCAAATAATGGAAGAAGAGAAATTTTGATCACAGTTGCCAGGTAGAGACTTGGTCAGAAATTTTGTTGGGATCTTCAGAGAATAAAAATCTTTTAACTGGCACCTGATTTTCCTCATTTCTAATTTAATTTCAGAGTTTTTGTCTTTATTCTGCAGATAGTATGTGCTTTGCACAGACATACTGTATGTCACAATGAGGGTAGTTCTTTGGCTCACAGATGGACAGAAGAGAAGGGAAGCAAAAGATATAGTCCTGGATTGGTGGGCACATGGGGAATAAAGAAGGAGGTTAAAAGAATGTAGAAAAATATGTGGGAACAAGATTTTCTGAAGTGCAGTCGATTGGGCAACAAAGAACCTTGAAAACAGGAAGTAGGGGTATCCTGGAAGGGAAAGGACCAGGGGAGTAAAGACCAAGTAGGGAGTTCCTGCCTCTGGCCACTAGGAGGCAGGGTTGGCACAGTGCGGCCCAGTTGCTAGTCCAGGATATTTGTGGGTAGAAGCGTGTGGAGAATAGGGCTTCCCAGGCGGTGCTAGTGGTAAAGAACCCGCCTACCAACGCAGGAGACATAAGAGACACGAGTTCTATTCCAGGGTCAGGAAGATCCCCTGGAGGAGGGCATGGCAACCTACTGCAGTATTCTTGCCTGGAGAATCCCATGGGCAGAGGAGCCTGGTGGGCTATGGTCCATGGGCTTGCAAAGAGTTGGACACAACTGAAGCTACTTAGCACGCGTATGTGGGGAGAGAAGTAAAGTCCAGCAGTTTTCTGGTGCTGCCATGGAACTGGCTCTTGGGTTCCCATGAGAGCCCATTGCATGCAACCCTTTTCAACACCAACTCCCAACACTTATGACACCAAGTTAGTAGCTTGATATCAGACACGGTGGGAAGATTAGGAGTATTTACATCCCAGAAACTGGCAAATGCTAAAGGCTTTTGGGATCAAGGCTTTTGTCCCAGAAGAGCTTGTGGTTAAAGATTTACCAGCAAGCCATACATATTTCTGTGCAACTGGGGTTTATATTTGAATCTGCTTGGTTTGGGGATTTTTGGCCACATTGCCCGGCCTGTGAGATTTTAGTTCCCCAATCAGGGATCAAACCCAGGCACTGTGCAGTGGAAACACGGAGTCCTAACCACTAGGCCACCAAGATACTCCTATATTTGCATTTTTTAAAAACTGTTAGTCTGTTTGTATCTTTCTTCATCTGCCTTGTGAGCCAAGGTGACTGCATCCTGGAGTAGATGAGCCAGCCCTCAAGTGTTGAGCTCTTGAAAATCAGGGGAGTGCGTATTTGTATGATTAAAGGAGATTTTTCTTATTAAAAACTACAACATGAAAAGGAGGCTCCCGTGGTGTGATGCTCTCAGTTTCTCTTCCCTCGAGGCACAGATGAAAGCCTGAGCATGTGCTCATTGGAATGACTGTTGGATTCTGACAACCCCCACCCTATAGTGGTTCTGATACTTCCATCAAACCCTCCCATTTAAGAATTGCTGTTCTAATCAATTTACCATGACATCTGTCTTTTAAAAATTGGGTTCACATAGTCCTTCTCACAACGTCATTTGGGGTATAAAGCTTGACATACATCCCAAGCTTTGATGTACACATCCCAAACTCCCATGTGTAGTGAGCCCCACAGCCATCAAGCCAGGGATTCAATGTAATAAACTCGGGTATAATCCTGCTTTTGCTCAGCTGGGCAGAGCTGACCAATTAACTGGTAGACTCAAGGCAGGTTATTTAGGTCTTAATTTTTTTTTTAATTTTCAGCACTTTTTATCAGATGGTACAGTGGTTTTATTTATTTATCTATTTATTGGGCTTCTCTGCTAATTCAAGTGGTAGGGAATCCACCTGCCAATACAGGAGATGCAGGTTCTATCCCTGGGTCAGGAAGATAGATCCCCTGGAGGAGGAAATGGCAACCCACTTCAGTATTCTTGCCTGGAGAATCTCATGGACAGAGGAGCCTGGAGGGCTACAGTTCTTGTGGGGTCCCACAGAGTTGGACACAACTGAGCATGCAACAAATTACAAAAAATTAGAAAAAGAAATTTATTTGTTATTTTTTGGCTGCACCATGCAGCATGCAGGATCATAGTTCCCTGATCAGGGATTGAACCCATGCCCCCTTCATCAAAAGTGTGGAGTCTTAATCACTGGACAACCAGAGAAGTTCCTAGGTCCTAATTCCTTTGCTTACAAAGTGGAAATAATGAAGGTACCTCACATGATTTTCTATGAGTTTTTCTATGAGTTGGATGTTGTTTGGTATATTGAAACTGTTTACTAAACAGTTATCTATATTTTGAGTTTCTTTTAGGATGAATGCAGAGCTTCATCCACATAAAATAACCCACGACCATCTGCTGTCACATGACAGTGCCTGGTTACCTGCCCAGGAAAGAACCAGCCTTCCTAAACACCTGTTTTCGGGCCTTTGCATCCCCCCTCAGTGACTCTGCTGAATTAGCACCCAGAGCTATGGTTTTCCTCCTTTCCCCTCTCAGCCACCATAGGACAGCAGTTGGAAAATGCTCTCTTTCCTCGGCTTCATTCAATGGAAATGGCAGGAGATTTTCCTGGCTTTGAAAACCAGCAGAGCCTTGCCATAATCAGCCTGAGCTGTTTCTCTATTCCCTGTGACTTGTGCTCCATAAGAGCTCAATGAGATTCTCTATTAGCAAATATTTATTAGAGATGTGACCACGCACGCAACCCCCTCCTTTGGTCCAAGCACCGAGCTAGCTGTGTGTGAAGATTCAGTCTTGCTGCCGTCACAAGAACCCTTTAAATGAGTCACCATTCAGCCTGTTGTTGGAATTCAGACAGGACAGTCATGCCTGAGGTCACATATTTGATGTTATCGGCATTTGAAGGCAGATCTTTCTGACTCTTAAAACCCATCCTCTGTCATCCGTCCGATATTACCTCAGAGGTAATACCAGCAAACAGTCACCGAGCATTTTCTACACACAGCACCAGAGGGCCTGGGGCTGGGAGGGCCAGGAGGCCGTCCAGATACAAGAATTCTGTAAGAGAGGCTCCTCAGACCCCTCTCACAGCTGCCCAGGGCTCTTCTGATTTCAGTGTTTCCTTGCAAGAGCTGGCCAGCCCTCTCTGCTCCCTCAGCCCAGGAAGAGACCACAACCCTTGTTTTCTGATCCTTCATGCCCAGGCCCCAGGGCTCTGCTCTGCGGGTGTGAGGCTCAAGCTGGTACTGTGATGGGTTGTTTCCCATTCCTTCCAGCTCTGACGGAGGCACGGGACATCCACTCCCACCTGGCACCACTGCACCGTCACCTGGAGAGCCTTGAGAGCCTGGAGTTTCCCGACGTGAAGCCCCAGCTGTGGCCCCTGCTGCACGTGGTCTGCTTGATCTGGGCCACGTGTGAATCCTACCGCTGTCCCAGGCGGCTCACGGTGCTGCTGCAGGAGATCTGCAACCTTCTGGTCAAGCAGGTGGGTGCCCAGCCGTCCCCAACCTCACCCCAGGGGCTGGATGGTTCAAGTCACAAGGAGAGTAGAGTGTGCATCTTTTCTTCAGAGCAATAATGAGGGCCCAAAGAGTTCTCCTGTGGTGGCTCAGATGGTAAAGAATCTGTCTGCAATGAGAGAGACCCAGGTTCAATCCCTGGGTTGGGAAGATTCCCTGGAGAAGGGCATAGCTACCCACTCCAGTATTCCATGGACAGAGGAGCCTGGCAGGCTACAGTCCATGGGGTTGCAAAGAGTCAGACACGACTGCGGAGACTTAGCAGAGGATTCTCAGATTTGAATTGCTTTATCGTCACAGCCAGTAACCCCCAAAACTGTTCTCAGTCCTGCTGGGGTACTTTGGAGGACCCGGGCTTGGTCACAGGGTAGAGATGGTGAATTTCAACCTCCTTAAGGATCTTTATATATATATATGACTTTATTTATATACTTATCTTTGGCAGCACTGGGTCTTGGTTGCTGCATGCAGGCTTTCTTCTCTACTTGGAGTGAGGAGGGGCCACTCTCTATTTGCGGTGCATGGGCTTCCCATTGGGGTGGCTTCTCTTGCTGTGGAGCACAGGCTCTAGAGTACATGGCTTCAGTAGTTGTGGCTCCTGGGCTCTAGAGCACAGGCTCAGTAGTTGTGATGCACTGGCTTAGTTGCTTCTCAGCAGTGGCTTTGTGGGCATGGCCAGCTGCATCCAGGTCAGCTCACTGGCCATTTCCCATGGCAGGTGGATTCTTAGCATCTGAGCCACCAGGGGAGCCCAGAAAGCCAGTGAGTCACAACAAAAACCTGGAAAGGATACCCGTCCAGCCCCAGCTGTCCCAAGAGAAGTCTCACTGTGTTTCCTTGTCTCTGACTGGTCACTTGCCACCCCTGAGCCCGTCACTGACCATGGCTTGAACCCAGGTCCCAATCCCCCTGTGGGACTGAAGGATGGGGTCTGATGTTTCCTATATTCAGCTCCTGGAAAGTGTTGCATGGGCAGTCGCTCAGTGAAGAGCTGTAGGCTGGGCAGAGTTGTGGACCATCCTGCACCTGCAGCCAGGCTTAGTGCCACTCACCTGTCTGCCCTCCAGGCCTCTATTTATCTCTGCCCAGAAGACCTCCTGAGAGGTGAGGTGGAAGAAAGTCAGAGGAAACTGCATGTGGTCGTGGACACCCTGAGCTTCTTCAAGCAGCTATTTCAGGACAGAAGGGAGAATCTCCATTCTTACTTCAAAGAGAACCAGGAAGTCCACGAGTGGGATTTCCAGTCCTCTTTGGTCTTTGTGCGGTTGGATGGCTTCCTAGGGCGACTGGGTGTGATGCAGGTGAGTGTTCTCCTCCCGTCAGGCCCCCAGTTCCTTGCAGGAGGGAGCAACCTAGGGATCCAAAAAGTAGCAGCAGTAACAAAGAATGAAATGTCATCATGTGCAGCATCATGAAGGGATCTAGAGAGTGCCGTATTGAGTGAAGTAAGTCAGGCAGAGAAGGAGAAGTACCATACGATATCACTTATATGTGGAATCTAAATTAATAATACAGATGAACTTACTTACTACACAAAAACAGACTCACAGACATAGAAAACAAAAGTGATTGCCAAAGGGGAAAGAGAGGTGGGGGAGGGATAAATTAGGAGTTTGGGGAGTAACAGATACACACCATTATATGTAAAATAGATAATCAGCAAGGACCTACTGTATAGCACAGGGAACGGTAATCAATATTCTGTAATAACCTATATGGGACAAGAATCTGAAAAGTATATGTGTGTGTGTGTATATATATATATATATACACACACACACACATACATGGGCTTACCTGGTGGCTGAGTTGGTAAAGAATCCGCCTGCAATGCAGGAGACCTAGGTCTGATCCCTGAGTCATAAAAATCCTCTGGAGAAGGGAATGGCTACCCTCCAGTATTCTTGCCTGGAGAAGCCCATGGACAGAGGAAGCTGGCGGGCTACAATCCATGGGGTTGCAAAGAATCAGATACGACTGAGCAACTAAACCACCACTACCATATATATGTGTGTATGTAAATATGTGTATATATGTGTGTATGTGTTTATATATATGCATATATATCTGAATCACTTAGCTGTATACCTGAAACTAACACAACATTGTAAATCAGCTATACTTCAATTTTTAAAATAAAGTGTCATATTTAAGATTTCAAAAAAAGAAAAAAATGAGGAAGAAACAAATATTTATCAAATTAATTTTTAAGAATAGTTGCCTTTCAAGGTATGTGGAAATCCTATTTTATTCTCTAATGGAAATTGTGTTTTCTTTTATATCTAATTTTCACTACATTTTATGTATGGAGAATGCAGTAAGAGAATTATAGTGTATGTGCAATTCCCAGGCTATGTCATTAGATCAGCATCTGGCCTTTCTTTTCTTTATTTCACGTCTATATCTGCCTAAAGGTAGGATGACCAAATAAAAAGTGAACAAGAGAAAAGCAGCAGAGCACAGAGGAAGAAGAGGTCCGAGACAACAGGATGATCAGCCTCGCGCTGGCTGGAAGAACCCGTGATTCAGTAACTTATTTGGAATAGTCATCATGTGATGGTAGTTCTACTAGAAGTTTAGGGAATTCTGATCATAGTCTCAGGAAGAAGTCTCAAGGAATCAGTTGACAAATTCAGTTGGTTTTCAAAGTAACGCATAATCTTCTTGCTAGAGGTCTCATGGGAAATGGCCAGTGAGCTGACCTGGATGCAGCTGGCCATGCTCACAAAGCCACTGCCTTGAACGTCTCCACTTTCCCACCATCAGGGTGGCTCCCAAAACTATAAGACTAGCATGGGTGCTGAGCTGCTTCAGTCGTGTCTGACTCTTTGTAACCCTATGGACTATAGCCCGCCAGGCTCCTCTGTCCGTGGAAGTCCCCAGACAAGAACACTGGAGTGGGTTGCCATCTCCTCCTCCAGGGGATCTTCCCAATCCAGGGATTAAACCCAAGTCTCCTGTGTCTCCTTCGTTGGCAGCTGGGTTCTTTACTGCTTGTACCACCGGGGAAGCCCAAGACTAGCATGAATCCCTGTGCAAATGAAACACGAGTTTTGCTCAAAGTCGTGACTCTTCTCCCCGAGTTGTTTAAAAGTCAATGCGAGCGTTAGTTTAAGGACCAAGGTGAGAAAAAAACCAGCCTTTCTCTTTTGACTCTTTTCAGGATTTAGTGTGGTGACCATGTGTTTGCATGCTTTACAGCTCTGTATTCGCTGATGAAACTTTGCAGGGAGAGGAGTGGGCATGACAAAATGAAATACATATTTGTCCTAAAATTAATTGGGGACATGCAGGGTCAAATTCAAGATTAGGACAATAGCCAAGGAGACCAAGAAGGAATCAGAAGCATATTTCTATCCATGATCAGCAGAGATTTGGGATGAAGAGAAGGGTTGTGTTGGGAGGAGATGGTGATAAGTGGCACAAAGCATGTGATTACGAGGATTAGAGAGAATGAGATGGAATCTCTTGACTTCAGCCCCCAAAGCGTAGTTCCAGCGCTGCCATGCTCTAGGCACCACACACCAGGCTCTGAGCTGAGGCTCCGGGGGTAGGACAGTGGCTAGGATACAGTTTTGCCTGTTAGAAGCCCACGGACCAGAAGACATGAAAAAGGCCGAGATTGATGGAGGAGATCCAGGGATGGGAAGACAACAAAATCTTGAAGCTTCTCTGAGGTGTATTAAGTGCCATGATAAAAGCAAAGTGTATGTGTTAGTTACTCTGTCATGTCCAACTCCTTTCAACCCCATGGACTGTAGCCCACTAGGTTCCCCTGTCCATGAGATTCTCCAGGCAAGAATACTGGAGTGGGTTGCCATGCCCTTCTCCAGAGGATCTTCCTGACCCAGGAATTGAAGCCAGGTCTTCCACATTGCAAGCAGATTCTTTACCATCTGAGCCACAGGGAAGCCCGATGAAAGCAAAATTGGTGTGATATTGGGAGCAGAAGGAGAGGTTTCTAACCCAGAGGGCCTCTGAGAAAGCAGGGAGCACAAGAGGAAATAAATTTAGAAACTGAAGTAGAAATTCTCTGGGGAAACGAAGACCGGTGAAGGTGGAAACAGAGGCATAGAAAATGTATGAGCCAGGCCAGACCCTAGATCTTATGAAGGGTGCACCTTAAATCCTTCTCTGGGATCACAGAGAGTATAAATAATTGATGCCTAGCTTTTTCCTAAATGCTTTGTTTTTGGCACCTTTTCCACCACAGCCCTTGAGGAGCAGCTTCTCTTCTTCTTCTCCATTCCATCCCTCTCCGCTCCAACACCAACCTGTTCACTCTCTTTTAACTGGAGGTGGCAGACACTCTCTCACTCCTGCCTGCCCCTGGCCACCAAGGGGACCAGGGCAGACAACCACCTTTATAGGCTCCCTAGCCCCAGGATGGTTCTCACAGTGGAAGCCAGGGAGCAACACTCAGCTCTGCAGGGCTGTTGGGCTGCGGCCTGGGGCCCTTCACACATGCTAATGATGTGACTTTGCATATCTTGACATTGGGCGCCTATCTGCTGGGTTTATTCAGTAACTGCAGACGGCCCTGACCACTAGCCTCCAGAGTCATTACCCTTGCAAGAGTCCACTCTCTGGCTGCTTTTTCTTTCTGAATCAATGCACAGATGCATAAAAAGCAGTTGCCCCAGTTTAATTAGAAGATGAGTTGAATGTCACCCGGTCCTGCTCCTGTTCCCCTCGTCAAGTTTTCTGTCCCTGGCTCTGGTTCACTTCTCTGCTCTTAGGCCAAATGCCACCACTTCTTTTGTCCACTCATTTCCCCTCTGCCTCCCTCTTCCCTCTTCCTCCCTCTTCCTTTTCTGTTGGTCTCCCTCCCCTTCTCTGTTCTCCTCTTTCTCTTGTCTAGTTTCTCTGAGCTCTCTGTTCACCCTGCATTTTCCTGATTCTGCCTTTTCCTGCAGCTGTTTCTTTCCCTTGTCCGGGCATTTCTCCCTCTTTCATCTCCTAAACATTTTCTCAGTTTTGCCCCCTGGCCGGTGTCTTCCCTGTCTCTTCCCAGTGCAGCAAGACACAGGCTATCGATCGGCTCTGGGCATATTTCACATTGCCCTTTAGTTAACATTCTGTGTATCTCTGTGATCGATGCCTGTTTGAGATAGGGTTAATCTGCTTCTCTCCAGCAAGAATTAGCATGAACCCAGCCTTATTCATCTTAACGTTCTGTACACTTTGTGGCACCTAAGACATGGGCAGCTGCAATTAATAAATACATGAAGCCAAGTTAATAAAATGATTTCACTGTTTCCCTCTCTGCTTTGCTTACAAGGGTGAGATTCTTTAGGGCTGGTTTTTAATCTCCATTGTTCTATTTTCCCCTCTGATTTGCTTGGCCTTTTTTTTTTTTTTTTTTTGGCTCTTTGAAACAAGAAAGTTTTATTGTGCATATGGATGTTTCCCCTCTTTTGCTGTTCAGTCGCTCAGTCATGTCCGACTCTGCGACCCCATGGACTGCATGCAGCATGCCAGGATTGCCTGTCCTTCACCATCTCCCGGAGCTTGCTCAAACTCATGTCCATTGAGTCAGTGATGCCATCCAACCATCTCATCCTCTGTCGTCCCCTTCTCCTCCTGCCTTCAATCTCTCCCAGCATCAGGGTCTTTTCCAATGAGTCAGCTCTTTGCATCCAGTGGCTGAAGTATTGGAGCTTCAGCTTAAGCATCAGTTCTCTGGGCACTTGCTAAATGAAGGTGAGGGCAGGACTGCTTAGCCAGAGGTGCTGACCTGCTGAGCTGTCCTGCAGGTCTGTCTGCAGAGGCATGTGGAGTAATTGCATTCTCTGCAAACCTTGTCCTCCTCCTCTTCCTCCTCCTCACCATCCCCATGATGCAGCTAATCTCTTAGAGAGCCAACCCCTGGGAAGGAAAGGAAGAACAGACCAAGAAGGAATTTACATCTTTCAAAAGCCAATCTCGTGTCAAAGCTGCAGCCTTACAACCTTGGAAAGAGCTGGGTGTCAGTACCTCTAACAAATGAGCACCATTATTTGTGACACAAAAATGAACTTGCCCAGAGTCACAGGCTCAGCAAGGCTTAGCTGGGATTCATACCCCAGGATACAGGGTTCCAAGCACTGTCTTTCCACCAAATGCAGACATCTCCCAGCAATTATAAAGATCTGTTCCCCTGCTTCCCTCCCTGCCTCTCTCCCTCCCTTTTGAGAGTCCCACACTGGTTTTGTGGTTTTCCTCTGCCCCAACACACTCTCTTCTGTATTTGCACACACTATTTTTACCACATGATTTCTTGGTCTTTTTTTTCCTGAATAAGTCATTTCGGTAAAATTATAATTCCCACTCCATGAAAGGCCCTTACTAAGAAAATCCCGAAAGTATATACAATCTTTGCAATTTAAAGGAAGAGTCAAAAATCAAAAGGAAAAGTCTTCCCCTGCCTCTGGATTTGTTTCCCCACCCTGCCTTCCTGCAATGTACTTCAGTGTGCACCTGTGCAGCCACACACGACACACACCACACATATAGACACACACTGCACATACACACACACCACGCTACACATGCATACACACACATACACACTACACTCATACATACAGACACACTGCTCATAGACACACAACACTACACATACAGACACATACTGCACATATGCACAGCACACTACACACACACACATCACACTCACACAGACACACACTGCACTTATACACACAGTACTACCCACACATTACATACACCACACACACATTGCACATACACACTCACCACACACACATGCATGCATACATACACTGTGCACACAATGCTGCAGGCAATACATGCACACACACACACACATACAGTTTGTTGTTGTGCCGTAACACTGCATATTCTGCAGCTGCCCTGTTTGTGTTTCCACCCCCAGCCTCTCCCCTCCAACAATGCAGTAAGTAAGCAGCTTGGAGAGAACCCCCATCTCTTTCATTGTGAAATTGCTGTAAAGCTGTGATTCTCTTGGAGGTGAGATGCTTTCCTGCTGAGGCTCCATGCACAGTGATTAGCAGGCAGTTAGGTAATAAGCTGACCTAATCTACCACATTTCCCTTGCTCTTTCCACGTCTCCAGCCCCTCTGCCAGCTCCTTTCATTCGGGTCTAATTGGGCCGCTTCCCTTTCAGCCAGGCCTGAGCGCTCGGTCGTGTAGGAGACCATTAGCTGCATAAGGTCGACCGCCTTCAGAAGGTAAAGAAAACAGTCTTTTTCCCAATGACCTTTTGAGATTCTCGTCTGTGAATGTCTGCTTTGTGTTTGCCCTTAATGAATTCTGAAGACATTTCTTTTAAGATGCGCGGGCTCTCCTGAGAACAGGCTTGCTGTTTGTGGGGCCACATCACCCCATTAAAGGTTGCACAGTTTTCAGAAGAATAGGACCCAGTCAATCCAGCCAGCTGCCTGGGACCCCCCTGCTCTTCGTGGCTTCCGCCTGGAAAGGAGCACCTGAGTATCAGCTACTGTGCACATCTCTTAGCCACCAACCTGATCTAATGACATTGGGGTGATGCTAATTAATTATAGTGCCTACTGTTCATTGAGGACTTCCCTGATGGTTCAGATGGTCTGCCCGCAATGCAGGAGACCCAGGTTGGATCCCTGGGTTGGGAAAATCCCTTGGAGAAGGAAATGGCAATCCACTTCAGTATTCTTGCCTAGAGAATTGCATGGACAGAGGAGCCTGGCAGACTACAGTCCATGGCATCACAAAGAGTCAGACACGACTGAGCAACTACACTTTAACTATTTTTTTTTCACCTTTCACCATTTATTGACGGCTTCCCAAGTGGCTCAGTAGGTAAAGATCTGCCTATAATACAGAAGTCACAGGGGGTTCGGGTTCAATCCCTGGGTAGGGAAGATCCCCCGGAGGAGGAAATGGCAACCCACTTCAGTATTCTTGCCTGGAGGATTCCATGGACGCAGGAGCCTAGTGGGCTACAGTCCATAGGGTCACAAAGAATTGGACATGACTGAAGCGACTTAGCACACACACACACACCGTTTATTGAAGTTGTACAAAGGCACTTCCCATGTAACTCTGTAACTCATCTGCAGGTCAGGAAAAGGAGGATTAGAAAAATTAAGTATCTTGCTTTAAGCCATGTAGCTGGTGAACGGTAGAACAGGGCTGTGTGAACCCAGCTATCTGTGCCCCAGCACTCCTCCCATGATGCCCTGTGTCCTACCCCTGACCTTGACATTTTCAGCCTGAATACAGCATCATGGATTTTGTGTGTTTACAACGGTGATGGATAAAAATGAATATTTTAAAAATTTAATCTAGATCTCTCATGGGTTTAAATGGCCTTTTATCTGTTTTGTGAGGACTTCTAAATAAACAATGGAAAGAGCTTACATTTAAATATTTTGAGAATCAAAGATATAGTCACCATGATTTCTGTAAGTCTGTTTCTACGATTGTAAGACGACTTCCCGCCTGATGCAGGAATCTTTATGATATCTCTGTGTCATGACATCAGACTTTTAAAATCCATCCAGCGGGACTTTCCTGGCGGTCCAGTGATTAAGACTCTGAGCTCCCAGTGCAGGGGGCATGGGTTCGGTCCCTGGTTGGGTAACTAAGATCCCACATGCTGCATGCTAAGTCACTTCAGTCGTGTCTGACTCTATGCAACCCTATGGACTGCAGCCCTCCAGGCTCCTCTCTGTCCAGGGGATTCTCCAGGAAAGAATACTGGAGTGAGTTGCCATTTCCTCCTCCAGGGGATCTTCCCGACCCAGGGACCAAACCCACGTCTCTTACATCTACCTACATCATCAGGCAAGTTCTTTACCACTAGCACCACCTGGGAAGCCCACATGCTGCATGGTGCAGCAGAAAAGAAAAGATCTATGAAATCCACCAAGGTCTGGGGAGCTCATCACCTCTCTTAGCGGCCCAGTGTATGGCTGGACCTTTCCAGGCGTGAGATGGTTCTGTTTCATGGAGTAGAACCACATGAAACTGCCATTTCTTGTAGGTCAATATGGTCAAAAATCAGAAATTTTGTAATTTCAACCTACAAGTTAACTCCAAATCTGCTGCTTTGTCCTATTCACTCGCTTTCCTTAGTTCTGCCCTCAGCTCGGAGCCATGCAAGTTTCTTCCTTGCACTTGACCACAGCTCATCAAACGTTCAAAGGCACAGTTTTGCCTTGCTTCCTAATTCTCTGTTCTTGTCTAATTCTCTTTATTTTATCCAATTGCTCTATGTTCCTAGAGTCCAATGTTCCTAGAGTCTCTACCACCCTGTCACCTTCTCCTGGAGGTACTGTCGCTAAGTCCAAGGTCAAAGATGACGTCTTCCTTCATTCAACAAATATTTCTTCAGCATCTGGGACTCTTCCAGGGATGGAAAATACAGTGGGATCTCTGGGGTGTTTACAACCTACTGAGAAAGGTGGATAGGAAATAAACAATATAATGTAATCCCAGATAGTATATTGTAATGCCAGAGAGTGATTAAGAGTTCTAAAGAAAATCTTGTGCAGGAGAAGGGCATACAGAGTTAGGAGAAAAGTGGGGTAAGAGTCTCTTTTATTGAGGGGAGGGGTAAGGAAAGGATTAAGACCTTTAATTGAACCCTAAATAAATGTATTGCCCATCATGTGTTTGTTAAGCAAGGTAAATATCCATTGTTTCTAGTGACCAGAGTTTCTCCAAAAATAGAATGATTATGTAAGTATTCTTTTGGGGCTTTCCTGGTCTCTCAGTGGTAAAGAACCTGCTTGCCAATGCAGGAGATGCAGGTTTGAACCCTGGGTCTGGAAGATCCCCTGGAGAAGGAAATGGCAACCCACTCTAGTATTCTTGCCTGGGAAATCCCATGGACAGAGGAGACTGGTGGGCTACAGTCCATGGTGTCACAGAAGAGTCAGACATGACTTAGTGACTAAACAACAATACCTATGGTTTACCTGTTAGATTGAAAATGAAGCAACTTTCAGTGACCGCCCAGGACTGTGCTTCAAGAATTCTTGAGAGATAAAGTATAACAAAATTATCATCTAGTTTTCTGACATAATCAAACCCATCGAAACGCATCTGTCTTTTAAAATGGTTAGTGGGTACCTCCTAAAAATTGAAATTAACATCCACAAACTTATGAAAAATGGGTAGCCAGGTGACATTCCACAGCATAAACACAGTACATTTCTCCTATCAGAATGACTCAAATTACTACTAAAGTCCATTTCATCTGAATCAAGTTGATTGCTGATTCCTCCCTGCATACAAAGTCAAACGTGTTTAAATAAAGCCTACCCTCTTTCCCCATCCTTGGCAGGATCTCCCGGTTTGGGTATACATATTCCTTCACTTGGCTGTTTCTTCCTCCTCCTCTCTCCCTGTTCAGCCCCCAGCTCATCGGTTCAGTTCAATTCAGTTCAGTTACTCACTCATGTCCTACTCTTTGCACCGTGGACTGCAGCACGCCAGGCCTCCCTGTCCATCACCAACTCCTGGAGTCTACGGAAACTCATATCCATTGAGTCGGTGATGCCATCCAACTATCTTATCCTCTTGTTGTTCCCTTTTCCTCCCACCTTCAATTTTTCCCAGCATCAGAGTCTTTTCAAATGAGTCAGTTCTTTGCATCAGGTGACCAAAGTATTGGCGCTTCAGCTTCAGCATAAGTCCTTCTGATGAATATTCAGGACTGATTTCTTTTAGGGTGGACTGGGTGGATCTCCTTGCAGTCCAAGGAACTCTCAAGAGTCTTCTCCAACACCACAGCTCAAAAGCATCAATTCTTCAGTGTTCAGCTTTCTTTTTAGTCCAACTCTCACATCCACACATGACTACTGGAAAAACCATAGCCTTGACTAGACGGACCTTTGTTGGCAAAGTAATGTCTCTGCTTTTTAATGTGCTGTCTAGGTTGGTCATAACTTTTCTTCCAAGGAGCAAGCCTCTTTTTAATTTTATGGCTGTAGTCACCATCTGCAGTGATTTTGGAGCCCCCCAAAATAAAGTCTCTCACTGTTTCCATTGTTTCCCCATCTATTTGCCATGAACTGATGGGACCAGATCCCATGATCTTAGTTTTCTGAATGTTGAGTTTTAAGCCAACTTTTTCACTCGCCTCTTTCCCTTTCATCAAGAGGCTCTTTAGTTCTTCTTCACTTTCTGCCATAAGTGTGGTGTCATCTGCATATCTGAGGTTATTGATGTTTCTCCCGGCACTCTTGATTCCAGCTTGTGCTTCATCCAGCTCAGGGTTTCTCATGATGAACTCTGCTTAGCTGAGAAAAAAAGGGGACTTAGACGGCTGCCCATGGCTGCAAGGATGGGTACCCACCTGAAAATGCAGGAAAAGTCAGCCACTTCTCACAACTTCCCAGTGCCTCTGTCTCTGCTGCTGGGCTTGGTGTCTTGGTGAGAAGCAAGAGATGGGCTGCTCCCTGCTATCCTGATGGGTTAGCCTAGAGCAGTGGCCAGTGATATGGGCATTCCCTGGAATGATATCAGGACCTGCTGAGTTTCCAGTCTTGGGTCACTTTTCCCTCTTCCTGCCCTTCAAATCTCCTCAGGGTAGAGGACCACCTTCCAGGGGTCCATGTCACATGTTTGGCAAAATGACACAAAGGTACCCCCATCTCCCTCTTTGCTACCGAAGAGCTAAGCGCACAGATTGGAAGGTATAGCAGGAAGAACACCTTGATTTAGAGACTTTGTGATTTTCAATGGGTAGTCATGATAGATAAGTTAGATGCAGAGTTAGATGTGTTCTGAAGGCTCCTATCCTATCAGAAGTGAAGCAACCTTGATGGACTCAAGCATCATCACCCCCCTCCCCCCCCGCCAGGGCTCTAGGTTGTATTGTTACCTGTCACTTGATCCAGAGCCCTGCTGGGAACTGCCACGTCAATGGTGACAGTAACACACACTCACTGCCTATTTACTGGGTGCCATCCTGAGCCTGCACTGACCTGATTCACTCTCACTGTTGTTATCCCAATACAAAGATGTCAGGTCATCACCCACCAACACCCAGCCGGCCACAGGGTCTACAGTCCCAGGTACACTCAGCAAGGGCGCCCCGCAGATGTCTTTTCTTGGCAGAAGTCATTGCTGAGAATGTTGGCGCCACCTCTGAGCTTGTCCTCAGGATCCACTTTTCTGTCAGCACCTTCCAAGACAGCCATCATTCTGGAAGCACACAACATGGTCCATTTAAAATTGGTTTCTTAAATGGGGATAAAGCTACCGGCCATGTAAATAGTGTTATTATATTTTATTATTTATGAGAGAACACAGAGGTTAAAGCATAAATTTGGTTTTTTTGTGCGAGTAAACTTTATTTATTGAAATTTTCTCTTTTTTATCACGTGTCACCAAGAGTTATTTATATCAGCCCAATCTAATAGTAAGGTTACAGAACTAATCAAGCTTCACATTTTCCTAAGCAACCGCCACCCCCATATAATTTCCAGCCCTTCCTATACCAATTTGCACATCATCCACTGTTGTTGTCATCCTCATTATCTTAATTCCATTGCAAATTGTCTTCACAGGATCTTCTGAAGACAACTTTGGATTTCCACAAACTGGGAAAGCTTGAGTTCAGTGGTATCCGAGGGAGTGCCCTGAGCCAGCAGGCCCAGCGGATGTACACCGAGTTTCAAGAAATGTACAGGGTCTTCTCAGAGTCTTCCTACGACTGCTTGGATCTCCAAAGCGTGGTAGGGCTTGGAAGGGCTAACTTGCAAGCTTTGTCTCTTTTTTCTCAGATGTCTGCAGCCTCTAGCCTGGGTATTTACTTGCATTTCCCCTGTGCGTTTTCTTTGGCTGTGTGGTCCCCATGGTTTTATCGGCAGAGACCACGCTTAATTATCCTTTGTGTCAGGAGAGACGTCAGGGGAGGGTGTTTCCAACTGCTGACTTCTTCAGACTGAAGATACCCAGGGTTTCAGAGATGCTGAGATGGAGATGGGGTGATGGTGGAGGCTGCAGCCACTCTGCAGCTCCCAAAGCTTTAAGCTTTGAGCAGCACCTGCTGTGTGAAGGCCAGGCACACCCAGGAAGAATTTCATTAGTGGCCCGCGGAGGGGTAAGTGACGCAGTAGCCCAGTTTTCTGATCAGACTCTAGTTCCCAAGAGAGACCTCAGGATGAGGCAAGGGCCAACATTGCATTTTCCAGGATCAAGACACAAGAGTCCACATCCCACCTGTAGTTCAGGAGAGCTGAGACCAGTGAGTCCAAGACTGCAGGAACCAAAAGAAGCAAAAGGGTCAGTACAGAAACAGGGAATGGAGTTCCCCGAGAAGGGAATGGCTGCATTACTGGAGAAGGAATTTTAGAGTATTTTAGGGAAAAGAGAAAAGAAATTGAACAAGAATCTGCTCTGAGCACCTTCCAGTGTCTGTATTCGTGCTCAGTCATCAGTTGTGTCTGACTCTGCAGTCCCGTGGACTGTAGCCCACCAGGTTCCTCTGTCCTTGGAATTCTCCAGGCAAGAATACTGGAGTGGGTTGCCATTTTCTCCTCCAGCAAATCTTCCTGACCCAAGGATGGAACCCGCATCTCCTGCACTGGCAGGTGGATTCTTTACAACTGAGCCACCTGGGAGCCCCCTTCCATTGTCTAGGGGGGTCTTAGCTGGCCAAACCCAGGAAATGGAGCTTTCTAAAAGTTCCATTAGTTTAAAGTAGAAAAAAAGTTGGCATACAAAACAGGATCTATACCGTATGTTTTCTACCATGTGATAAAACAATACAAAACAAAATCCTGTACGTAGAGAAGTGTGCTCCAATGTTAGTATGGTTGGGTTTGGGAAGTAGAGAAATGCTACTATATTTTCCTACTTTTCTTTATCTTTTCATAAAAGTATGCATAGCTACTGTAAAGCAATAATAAGAGGTAATAATTTCACAAATTAAAGATGTTTCTCTGAAAATCAATGTACATTCGAAGAAAGAGCATGCTCTGTGTTGCTGAATAAAATACAGTTAATTGGGACAGGCTTATATTAAAAAAAAATTCATTGTTGACCTGAAATTTAAATTTAACGGGCATCCTGTATTTTTATTTGCTAAATTTGGCAACCGCGGGGACAATGGCTAGCTGCTGTCTTAAGCAATTAAAGTGTAGTTAGAAGAAATAGTTTATAGTTGTTTAATTAGCTTACTTTTCTCCTAATAGCCATATCAGTCTGTTTACACTGAAAAGAACAGGATTTTCACTTGAAGGAGGAAGGGAAGTTGGGGGTAGTGAGGATGTAGCCCCATTGCTAGGGCTGTTGCTGCCAAAGTGGCTTTCAGGGTGGCCTGAGCTGGTGCCGCAGGTGAGAGAGAAGGGGCTGCAGGAGCTGGAAGTGGGGGCACAGAAGAGAGGGACAGGGTACAAAAGAATCCACCTGCCATGCAGGAGACGCGGGTTCACTTGATCCCTGGGTCGGGAAGATCCCCTGGAGAGGGGAATGCTAACCCACTCTGGTATTCTTTCCTGGAGAATTCCATGAACAGAGGAGCCCGGAAGACTACAGTCCATGGGGGTCGCAAAGGGTCGGACACAACTGAGTGATTAGCACATGCTAACACTAGAGAGTCTAGGAGAAAAATACTGCAATAATAGGGCAACTGTCTATGTGGATCAACACTGAGGCACACCATAGAGAACTGTAGAAAATCAAAATATATCCTTGGTGGGACCGGTTAATAGGAAAAAGCAATCCTGGATTGTCCTTTGGAAAATCACGTTTCCTTATGTCCATTTGCTGTCTCTTCAGGAATTTGAAAATGACATCTCTGATTTTAATCAGAAAGTAGAAGACCTTGACAGGAGGCTGGGGACTGTCTTTATTCAGGCCTTCGATGACACCCCTGGCTTGGAGCATGCCTTCAAGGTTTGTACGGTAGGGGAAGCTACCCCCTCCTTCCCCATCAGTGCTTCACTCTCCCTGCCCTCTCAGATGGGGATAAGCATACACTTCCAACTGTTTTGTTCCTGCAGAGAGGAATTGTTGCTGTTGGTCTAGTAGAAGCAGTACTGTGGGTGTCCCAGGGTGAGGGAGCCTGGAGCCTGCAGAACTGGGCTTCTCAAGTTGACAGCTCAGGCTTTTCTGCAAACTTGATGGTATAAAAATACCTTGTAATTGAATTTCTTCTGGATTGCTGTCTTTGGGCCTTACCTGTAACCTGGGTGACTATTAAAAGTGAAGAAGCCTGCTGTGGTCACCAGGGCTGTTTAACAGCTGCTATTCAGGCTGGAGCAAACCCCTGAAGCATGAGTCACTAGAATAAGAAGATGTGGACCTTTGCCCTGTGTTGCCCAGATCAGATGGTTCAGGAATGTGCAGGAGGAAGTTCAGGATGATGAGTAGATAAATGACTACAGAAATGAGCAATCGAGGTCCTGAGACCTGAAGGCTTAGGGAAACAGAGCAGGTCTTCCATAAACTATGAAGAAACTTACTCTGTAAAGCCTGAAGGATTAGAACCAGGACTAATCAGATTACAAGATTAGTTAGGCAGGTTAGGCAGATTTTGACTCAAAAGAAGAAACAGATCTCTGCTAATGCTATTTAAAGATGGAATAAACTTCCTCGAGAGGTAGTTAAGTTTTCAGGTGCTGAATATGTCCAAACATAGACTGGATAACTGATGGGACAATCACAGAAGAGGTTTAAACTCAGGATGGTGAGTCTATGATGTTCTAGAACACCGGGTACATATATATTTAATTCACTCAAGAATATACATATGTGTTCCATACCTGCTACTCCATAACTCACATAGGAATCATTTTAGAATTTCTCCAACTATTTAATTTCAAGAGAAGGGCTTATATAAAATAATAATAATAATATTTGCCATTATGTCATAATCATTACTACCATGGACTTCCCAGGTAGTGCTCGTGGTAAAGAACCCGCCTGCCAGTGCAGGAGATGTAAGAGACACGGGTTCAATCCCTGGGTCAGGAAGATACCATGGAGGAGGGCATGGCAACCCATTCCAATATTCTTGCCTGGAGAATCCCATGGACCATGGAGCCTGGTGGGCTACAGTCCATAGGGTCGCAGAGAGTTGCACACAACTGAAATGACTTAGCGCTAATTGGGCTAATTGGGATGTTACCACTCAGATAACTGGTGACGCTGGGACCCCATCTCTTCGGTAAATCCCTGTGCACCATGAATTTCAAGATGTCTTCAAGGGTCTCACATATACTCTCAAGTTGCTCTGTCTTTGACATTGTCTTTGTCTATAGTGTCTTTGTCTACAGTATCCCTTAAAAATCTCCTCTGCCCAGGAAGGTGCTTTCGGGATCTTATTATTGCTGTCCTGGTGATCCCCACCATGACAGTATTTCTGTTTATGCCAAGGGCATGTTTCTCTGGGTTTCCAAAACTCTAATCCTTGGCCATTGTGATGGAGCAAGATTCTGGGCAGAAACAGAGAAAAGCCTTTCCACTTTTGTACACCCTTTACTACCAGGTCCTGAAACAACATTGCTCACACCTTGAGTCTCAAAGGACTCTCACAGAAGCAGACCCTTTTTCTTTGGGCTCTGACTCCTCTTCTCAACAAGCTCCCACCCAGCCTATGGGACCTTGTAGGAGAACTGTAGCCATTCTGTCCCTTCTGCCTGCTTGGTTTTTCTCTTTGGAGTCATCTCACCAACAAGAAGCCAAAGCCCTTCCTTCCTCCTTTAGCCCAAACAAGAGCTCCTGTGTTCATAATTTCATGCAAAGAAGTGCCTTTTCAGGTTGAGGAGTAGGGACAGAGAGATTCCCTCAATCCAGATACCCCATTACTGCTGTAAGACCATCTGACCACTAGGTGTGCCTCAGTGGATGTGGCCCGAAGCAGTATGTCCGGGTCAGAGAACCCAAGCAGGAGGGTGCAGGCTGGCTGCAGTGGTCCCTCAGCCCACCCCATCCCCCAACAGGATGTTTGAGCCAGCAATCAGTGGAGACGTGCTTGCTTATGCCTCCACGGAGGGAGAGCTCCTTTCTGCTGTCTCCTGGGATCTGGGTGATTTGGGGTTGGAAAACAGGGTGGTCCTAGAAGTCATGTATTATTGTATCCTAAACACAAATAGAGTCGTCCACTTTGCCCTGACCTTGTCTCAGGGCATCATTACAATCAGAAAAACAGTCTAGTAACCAGGAGATGACGAAAAGCATTTCAGCATTTTGATCCCGCTGTTCCCACCAAGGGGGCAGGGCAGTCATGATGCACAGAAAGCATCTTCAAAGTGTCCTCGAAACCACTGCCTTCTGGGAGCAACTGCTCTCTGAAACTCCTTTCTTGCCCCCACTCTCAAATTTTAGCCCTCCTGATTCTCCCCAACAGCCAGCCCACTTAGCTTCTTGTTTCCTCTCCATCATCACCCTCCATCTCTGCATTAGGTCTTTATGATGTATATCAGCTTACTCTTTCTGCAATCTTTAATTTTCTCTTTTTGTTACCCTCTACTCAGCTTCTCACAACACGAGAGGAGGGTCCAGTAGGTCATTCAGCACACAGGGATCCCTCCTTCAGAAACAAAGGTGAGATGGACAGGCTGTGAATATCTGCCAATTCTTTTTTTTTTTTCCTGCTGATTCTTAATTGTCCTTCCATGACCCTCTTACCTTGGTGGACAGACATATGAAGGAAAAACCAGGGTAGAGGATTAATGTAACGATGGAACGGTTGGGCCTGTGACATTTCCCCATCTTCCTCTGCCTCTTTTGCAGCTGATAGACATAGCAGGAAACCTCCTGGAGAGACCAGTGGTAGCACGGGATGCCTCTGAAAGATACCTGGTGCTTATCCGCATGTTCAGCGAGGATCTGGACACTGTGAGGATGATCCACAGTCAGCGTGTCCAGGAGGAGGCAGAGCATGGTAAGCTTGCTGCCAGGAGACTTGGATGAGGGCATCTGTTAGCAGAAAGGACGCAGGTCCTCTGGTTACACACCTGCTGTGGCTCTAGGACATTCTCCAAAAGCACAATCTTCTTGCATGAAGTTCCAGACCATCTCGAGTGATTGTTGAGTTCACTGAACTGTGCATTTCCCCATGTCTGGGGCAGGTTTGGCAGACTGACCCAGACTGATGAAGTCCTGACCACTGCCTCTGGTCAGTGGAAACCTCAGCGTAATGTATGAGCTGAACCTCGATCTATGTCGCCATACCTCAATTCCACAGTAGATGTGCACGTGCCTGAGAAAAGGTTCTCATCCCTTTCAGTGCCTTATCAACCATGCTTTCGGAGGGAGGGGCCATCAGGAGTCTGACAGTGGGCAGATACACATTGAGGTGTGGCATCTCTGCTGTTATTGCAATTCTTAGATGCCCTGCCTTGTCTGTTTGAAAGCCAACCAGTTCAGTTCAGCTTTGCAAACATTTCTTGAGGCCATGCTGTATGCATGGTCCATTTGTGGGCACTGCATGCAGAGGCCGACCAGGGAAAGGGAGAGAATATATAATCCTAAAAGGTGGTTCTTCAAGGAACACGATTGGCATAAATGGAGTTTTGAAGAACTGTAGCAAGGGACTTCCCTGGCAATTCAGTGGTTAAGACTGTGTCCTGCCACTGCAGGGGACATGAGTTCAATCCCAGTGTAGGAACTAAGATCCCACATGCCAAGTGGCACAGCCAAAAAAGAAAAAGAAAACAAAGCAAATCAATAAGAAAAAAAGATAATATAGCAAAACAGGATGAATTGGGCTGGGAGGTGGGAGGAGAGTTTGTGGAGATGGTGGCCTTGAGCTGGACCTGAAAGATGGGGAGATGGACCGCCAGAGAGAAGAGGCCATGGCCTTGGAAGCAAAGGCACGACAGGATGTAGAAGGTGACCAGTCAGACCAGCCCACAGCCAAATGAAGTGTATAGAGGGAGATGAGGTCAGCCATTGAGTTTGGGATCAGGTTGTGAAGTTCTCTGAGCACCCTGTTAGGGAATCCAGAGTTCGTTATTCAGGTAATGGGAAATTTTCAGAAGTTTTAAGTGCTGGAGTAACAAGACCACTCTATCTATAAACAGGTTTCACAGTAAGGTCATTAAGGATGGAGTTCCCTGAGGAAGTCATCCAGAAATTCTGTTGGCGTCAGCTTTACGTGGGGCTATCCCCATTATGTTTGGGACCATCCCTATGATGTATGGGACCACGCCCAGGATACAGGGGGTTGTTTGTGGGCAGAGCGGGGCTCAGGGACAGAGCCTTGCTTCAGTCTGCTGTGCCCTGTCCCCAGGGTTCTCCTCCGTGCATAAGAACATGCCCGCTGTGGCCGGGGGCCTCCGCTGGGCCCAGGAGCTGAGGGAGCGCATCCAGGGTCCCTTCAGCAACTTTAGACGCGTGACACACCCGTGAGTACCCCGTTCCTGAAACACAGGTTCATTTCACACTTCTGCTGTCTCTCTGGATTTCGAGCATCGTAGCAACTCAACTCACTTCCTTTAGGCACAAAGATCACCTTCTTTTCTTTCCATTTCCAACAATCAGCCAGTGTCTTAGTCCATTCAAGAATACCATAGATGAGGGAGCGGGCTTATAAATATCAGAAATCTCTCTCACACATGGTTCTGGAGGCTGGGGAGTCCATGGTCTGGGTGCCGGCAGATTCGGTGTCTGTTCAGGGGGACCTGCTTCCTGACTCACAGATGACTGTCTTCCCACTGTGTCCTCAGACTTGGCAGGAGGGACACAAGAGCTGTCTGAGTTCTCCTCATACAGGCACTCATCCCATTTGTGAGGGATCTGCCCTGTTACCTAATCTCCTCCCAAAGGCCCTCCTTAGGCTTCAACATTTGAACTTGGGGAGGACACAAACATTCAGTTCATAGCAACCAGGTAGCTACTGGCCAAGGGCTTCCCTGGTGGGTCAGTGATAAAAAGAATTTACCTTCAACACAGGAGATGTGGGTTCAGTCCTGGGTCAGGAGAATTGTGTGGAGAAGGAAATGGCAACCCACCCCAGTATTCTTCACTGGGTAATCCCATGGAGAGAGGAGCCTGGCAGGCTACAGTCCATGGAGTCGCAAGGAGTCAGACAGGACTTAGCGACTAAATGGCAACAAACAAACCAGGCTGGGGTCTGAAGGGAGCCTCCACCACACCCTCTAATGCCAAGAGGAGAAACAATGCAATGTGAGAAATCTCCCAACTGTTGGAAAGAAGCTGAAAGCCTGGAGGTTCCCTGTAGATTCTACTTCACTTCATGGTGAGGAGTCAAAAACACTTTTAGTAGCCAGTTCATACATATATTACAGGGTATACACACAAATGTGAGTTCATGATTAAAACAAACGGGAATTTTGTCTCAAAAGCGTGAGACACCCAGCTTTAGAACCAGCAAGTATTCCTCTTTTTTTCAAACTCTGTACTAGTCAAGCCATCATGCCTGTGGGTCACGTCTGCCCACTAGGAGATACGTCTACTGCATCCACTCTGTCTGAGTGAGCATTTCATTTTGCAGATGGAGACACCGAGGCAGATAGAAATGAGGTGACCTGCCTGGAGTCCAGAAAGAACAAAGACAGAAATGGAACAGGCATCTGAGTCTCAGGGGTCCTTGCCCAGAGCTCTCCCCGGGGGCTCCCCCAGCCACAGGGAGCTTGGTCCAGAGTCCAACTGAGCCCCCATCTTCTCCAATATGTGCCCCCCAAGGTGGGAGGGAGAAGATATGAGAACAGCCAGGGAGGGTGGCCGGGTTTGTCTGGGAATGTGTCCTGCAAGAGCTGTCCTGGTCTAGTTCCTGGGGCAGACTCCGAGGCATGCGTGCAGGAGTTAACAGGGATGCCCTAGGGACCAGTGCCTGGGGCAGGGTGTCAGGGGGGTATGAGGAGGGGCGGGGACCAGGCAGAGGAGGAGTTGAACTGCAGAACAGCTGCATGCAGGCCTCAGCTTGCCCAGTAGGTAAGTCTGACCCTTTATGGTTGCCTGGTCTTTGTCCCCCTACATCAGCTGGTCATTGGAAGTGGCTGTGGGGTGTGGGGGGTGTGGCCCTGGGAGAGGAGGCAGTTCTGTCTGGTCAGCTGAGACTGTTCCCAAAGAGGGAGGTGTCACCAGCACCCCGAATTCCTGGTGAAGGGAAATTGGGGGTGGCAGGTGGTCCCAACAAGGGCATCTGAGTGGCACCCTGCGGCATCCTCCACTTCTCCCATGAAAGTCTCCATTGGTTTTAATCATGAACTCACATTTGTGTGCACATTCTATCATATATTTATGAACTGGCTTCTCAACTCTTCACCATGAAGTAAAGCAGAATCTACAGGGAGTTTGGTGCACTTATTCCTGCGGCTTCTCCAGCCTTCTAGGGGAGTCGCAAGGGCCGAGGTGTGAGAAGCCACTCTCACCTCTAAACTTGTTCCTTTTTTTTTTTTTTAATTGGTTGCTTTGTCCTGCTGTGTCAGGTTCTGTTGTATAGCACAATGAATCAGCTACGGGTATCCATATATCCCCTCTGTTTTGGATTTCTTTCCCATTTCCCATACAGAGCACTGAGTAAGGTTTTCTGTGCTACACAGTAGGTTCTCATGAGTTACCTATTTTATACACAGTATCTGTAGTGTGTATATATCAATCCCAACTTCCCAATTCATCTCACCACCACTCCCCGCCCCCTTGGTATCCATATGTTTGTTCTCTATATCTGTATCTCTATTTCTGCTTTGCAAATAAGATTATCTTTTCTATTTTTCTAGATTGTGCATATTTGCATTAATATTCGATATTTTCTCTTTCTGACTTCATTCACTTTGACAGTCTGTAGGTCTATCCACATCTCTGCAAATGACTCCATTTCATTCCTTTTTATGGCTGAGTAATATTCCATTGTGTCCATCTTCTTCATCTATTCCTCTGTTGATGGACATTTAAGTTGCTTCCGTGTTCTGGCTATTGTAAATACTGCTGCAGTGAACAGTGGGGTGAATGTATCTTTTTTGAATTATGGTTTTATCTGGGTATATGCCCAGTAGTGGGATTGCTGGGTCATATGTAGCTTCATTCTTTTTCAGGTAGAAACTGAGATCTGGGGTCAGGAGACTTATGGAAACCCCAGGGCTCATGAGGGGAGGGCTGGCCTGAACCCATCCACCTGATCCTCGGTGCCCTACAGACGCCTCTGCTGTAGGGAATCGAGTGACTGGGAAAAAAGCCAGGAAGTCCAGTGCTTTCTCTGCAGGCGTGAGGGCTTTCATCGAAGCTCGGGGGAACTCGTGAAGAAATCCTGTGTTGGCTTAAAGAGCAAATGGGTTTTAAAGAATCTTTGCAATAAGCTGCCTCGTTTTGCCAGCAGAACAAACAAGATCCTCCAACACAGTTCGTGTGAAGGTTTCTGAAAATTACAGACACTTCAGCCTTCCCAGGAGCTGGACTCTCTTTTTCTGTTGTAAAGAAGCATCAGAACCGGGGAGTAGGTGTGCGTAATAGCCCCTCTGTGGTCCTCAGTGGACCTGGAGAAGCCTCCAAGCATGTGTCTGCCCACGTGAGCATATGAGTGTATGCACATGTGTGTCTGTGTGCGTGTATGTGTGTGGTGTGTGTTCAAGTTTGGGGATGCAAGAGGTGGGAGGGGCCCTCATATAAACATGGCAGGGCTTCCCTGGTGGCCAGTGGTAAAGAATCTGCCTGCCAATGCAGGAGACATGAGTTCGATACCTTGTCCAGGAAGATCCCAAGTGCCTCAGAGCAGCTAAAGCCCCTGTACCACAGCTATTGAGCCTGTGCTCTAGAGCTTGCAAGCCACAACTACTGAAGCCGACGTGCCCTAGAGTCTGTGCTCTGCAACAAGAAAAGCCGCTGCAAGGAGAAGCCTGTGTGCCGCAACTAGAGAAAGCCCATGCAAAGCAACGAAGATCCAGTGCAACCTAAAATAAATAAATTATGTAACAAAATAAAGAACTCACAAATCACCTCCGCTCACAGCTCCCCCCACAAAAAAAACCATGGCAATGAGTAATGAGCAGAATTTCCCGTTACATGTCCTAGATGGATTTCAGAGAACAGAAAATATGTAAGTATATATTCAGTTATGTGTATAACAATGCTTAAATATGTGGGGATGTGCACATACATAGTTGTTTTATATATGCATTGTTATATGCGTATACACATACATGTATATAATGCTGTATAGTTTTTGTTATAATGTAAAATGTTATATACAGTTTTGTTCTTAAATTCAGGAAACTGCAGCACCTAGAATTTTTCTTTCGTGTCTCAATCTCCCGTTAAGTTTTTGAAGGACTTCATTTTCCCCGGGGGCACAACTCACTGGCCAGGGCGAGGGGGCTGGTGGAGCCCTGGAGGAGAGGGGCTGTCCTGTCACCTGACCGCTGCCTGGGTTTGGGGAAGCACACCTGCCCTCTAGTGGCCAATGGAGGATGTTCAGGAGGAAAAACGGCAGGCTCATTCAGGGGCCTTTGCCTTTGGAAACTGGACCGGGAAGCTGTTCAGTTTCTACTTTACAGGCTGGCTGCAGTTGGTCACTCAGATCATTATTTCAACTTCTAACTTGATGTCATTTTTTTCCCCTCTTTTGTACTGGTAGTTGCATGGAATCTGCCGAAGCAAAGCGCATGATACAAAAATACGAAGACACGCTCTCCTTGCTGGAAAAGTAAGCCGCTTCTGCGGTTGGATCTTTTTGTAAACTGAAGCCCCCTCCCAACACCCCTCCCTGTCTCCCCCCCACCCCCTGCTCTACCATGTCCCATGCAGTCCCGAGTGTGTCCATGTTCCCCAGCGGCAGGGAAGCGTCACTCCGTGTTTTACGTTATAATCACGATACCTGTGAATACAGTGCTTCTGGGTCGCACACACCAGGTCTCCAGGGGACGCGGCTCTAGTCTAGAAACAGGTGCTTTTCCGGTGTAGTTTTGAGGGGAGCGAGTTTTCTAACTCGGCAGAACTAGAGGTGGGGCGATCCTCGTGGCTCCCCGAAATCAGGGTCCCAGGAAGTCAGTCGCCGCTCGCTAAGCAGAAGGTGACAGTTGGCACTGCGCGAAGAGACAGTAGGTTAGAAAAAAAATACTGCCTGAGTCCTTATGGAGAAAGCACCAGAATGAAGCTTTTACATGGGCTCACAACTGTACTGTCTTTTGAGGGAACAGGGTCCAGACACAGCCCATGTCTTGTTTCTTCTGATACTTGCTTGTCTCCTGATTCAGGAAAGGAGGGCTGTAGACGTGACAATTATGATTGTAGTTGTGGTCACACTTAGCATTGTGGAGACACACTAGCTGGGCCATCCCCATCTGCCAGGTCACCCACGTTCTGTCCCTTCGACTGCCCAAATTCTAGCTTCCAATCTGCCCCCTCCTCTGTGTCCCCACCCCCCACGTCTTCACCAGAGACCAGAGCGTCTTGGGCCTGAGCTGCTGCAGCAGCTCCTATGAGCCTCCCTACTCTGGACCTCTGTCCCTCAGCGCCCACATCATCATCGGATCCCCTGTCCCCACCCCCCGTGTCCCCACACCCCCATCTGGGAAGCCTCTCAGTGCCTCCCTCATCTCCTTAATGTGAAATGAGGAGTGCTCCCTGGGGACGTCCCTGGTGGTCCAGTGGCTAGGACTCCACACTCCCAATGCAGGGAGCCCCAGTTCCATCTCTGGTCAGGGAACTAGATCCCACATGCCAAAACTAAGAGTTCATATGCCTCAACTAAAGATCCCGCATGCCACAACTAAGACTTGGTGCAGCCCAATAAATTTTTAGAAAGTGGAAGTGCTCCCTGATGTAGCCTTCGCCTCCCTCTCCACTCCTGGCCCTTGCCCCCTCCTCCCTCTGACCTACGGTCTACTCACTGTCCTCAGCACATGGCACACAGCCTGCTGCTCTTCACTCCACCTTGGTCCACCCTGCTGCTCCTGCTGCTCACTCCCCCATCACTGCCCAACCTCCATTCATCCTCTGAGACTCAGCTGACCATCGCTTCGGCCCCTCCTCTTTGAGGCCCTCCCCGGCATCCTCTTTATCACCCCTGCCCACTCACCTTCTTCTGCCACTCTAAGCCTAACGCCCCGTACACTCCCTGGGGTTGTACTCGCTGTGTCCTCCATTGACCTGGGGTTGTAGCACCTAGCTACATTTGTCTTGGGGTATTTATTCATCATTTCATCTCCCAAGGCCAGTACATCAGTGTGAAATGACTGAACAGTGTATGTCCATGAGCTATGTGAAGATTAGTATGAGCACAAACCTTACTCGATAACTTCTTCCAACGTTTACTGAGTCTAATGGCCACTTCCCGTATCCCCACAAAGATCACATGGAGCCTCTCTTTCCACTCTCCTATGATTTAAGTTATGCGACCTTTAGAAATGAGGGGTTACGTGTAGAAGCTGCTGTGCCTGGCGGAGTCAATGACTCTGACTTCATAATGTACTCAGATATTTTACTAATTAGCATCTTCAATTCATGAGACATATGTATTAAAGATAGATATAGAGAGGTTGGCATCCCTGGTGGTTCAATGGTAAAGAATCCTCGTGCCCATGCAGGAGATGCAGGTTTGATCCCTGGGCCAGGAAGATCCCCTGGAGAAGGGCATGGCAACCCACTCCAGTATTCTTGCCTGGAGAATTCCATGGACAAAGGAGCCTGGTGGGCTACAGTCCATGGGGTTACAAAAGAGTAGGACACGATTTAGTGACTAAACAACGATAGAGATGTTATTTTATATATACGTCTATCTATCTACCTATATAGATATAGCTATATATTCAGTTAATCATTGCCAGATGTTGGGAAGCTGGGAGGGTGCTTATGAAGTGCCCGTTGTCCCTGATCTCACAGGTATGAAACAAGACTTTATGGGGACTGGTGTCAAACAGTAGCGGAGAAGTCACAGTACAACCTTTCGCAGCCACTTCTGAGACGTGACCCGGAGACAAAGCAGATCACTGTCAACTTTAGTCCACAGGTAAGTCTGATGGAAGGAACTTCCTTTTGGCCTCTAAAGAGCTGCATGTTTGACCCTGCTGATTTCAAAGGCAAACAGGCTTTTTATAAGAATATGCAAAAGTGCTCAAAAGAATTTGCGCCCTGGATTTCATTTTTTGTGGGGGTGAATCCTAGGGCATAGTGTTTTCTTAAGTGGTCCACTCTTCATGTTTTCCTCCAGGGTTGCCCAGTGAATTTGCTCTGATGTCACACAACAGAAAGTACTGCAAAATACCACTGATCTTTTTGTTTCAGAGTCAACCGGGCCCACCTTATCTTTTATTTTGTGGTTGTACATTTGGAACGGCCCTCTCTACTGCAATATTACATAAACAGTCCACACTTTGATTCATTTTTTGTTTTCATTTTTTATATTTAAAATTTTAATATCTATCTTGAGCTTATTTCAGTATAAACCATGAGGCTGAGGTCATTTCCCGGCTAACGGATGAGTCTTTGTCTTGGCCGTGAGTAGCGTTGTCACGGCAGCAATGAAGAGCTGGCCCAGAACCACTGGCAGGAGAATGGGAACCCCAGGAGTCTTGATGTGGAGGTGGGGCTGGTGATGGGGGGGAATCTGGCTTGGTCTGTGTTTTGTTGTATGTCCTTACATGCATCAGTCCTCAATCAACTCAGAGATAACACAATAAATTAGCAAGGGATGAAGAATGGGATGTCTGGAAACCCTGCCGGAGGCCTCTGTCTTTTGCACGGGACCACATTTGCTTGGCTTTTCCCTTCTGCACTTCCCACTAAATTCCATGCCTCCCCTCAAGAAGTTGAGAGAGGCCTGCGTAACTTCTATTTCCTGAGCCCGTAGTATATTAAGCCTTTAGAATAAGGCTTCCCTGGTGGCTCAGACAGTCAAGAATCCACCTGCAATGTGGGAGACCCAAGTTCGATTTCTGGGTCAGGAAGATCCCCTGGAGTAGGAAATGGCAAACCCACTCCTGTATTCTTGCCTGGAGAATTCCATGGACAGAAGAGCCTGATGGGCTACAGTCCATGGGGTCGCAAAAGAGTCAGACACTACTGAGCAACTCTCACTTTCACTTTAGTATATTAAAGCACAAAGCATACCAGGAAAGAGTTACGGAAACTAAGGGATATTTCCAATAATTATATTTAACAACTTAAGTTCTACAACGGGCACCTCCTCTTAACTTTGCCAGTGTCTGTGACTATGTGTCTGACCTTGTGGGGAGGGGGCAGATGGTCCTCATGCATGTGGGTGATCTTAATCCTTCCCCTGACCACTTCCCAGCTCCCAACCCCCGCCACAGAGCATGGCTCCGCAACTAGGGACTGGCTGTTCTCATCATGGAAAGTGATAGTCTCTCAGTTGAGTCCGACTCTTTGCAACCCATGGGACTATAGCCCACCAGGCTCCTCTGTCCGTGGGACTCTCCAGGCAGGAATACTGAAGTGGGTTGCCATGCCCTTCTCCATATCTTCCTGACTCAAGGATTGAACCCAGTTCTCCTGCATAGCAGGCAGATTCTTTACCATTGGAGCCACCACGGAAGCCCCTGTTTTCATCATCCACGTGCCCAAAAGCATCAAGCCCTCCCTGGCTATCGCTGGCATCTTCTTTCTCAAGTTTTCCTCTTGTTACTCTTTGTGATTTACAGATTTGGTAAGTCTTAGCGCTTCCTGATCATCTTCCTTTTGCCTAATACTCAGTTTCCCTCTCAGAGAAAGTTTAACGAACCAGTAGAAGCAGAAGTCAAAAAGAGACCCAGAAGGCCCTCAAGCCGCTGGGGTTTCCTGGTCCTAACCTGTATCACTGCTATTCGATGCCACTAAACCACAGGCACTCATGTTGACTCTTTCCTCCAGCTGGTTTCCGTGCTGAAAGAAATGAGTTATCTTCAACCCCAGCAAATGACGCACATCCCCGAGACAGCAGCAGCCATGTTCTCCTCCAGGGAGTTCTACCGGCAGCTCGTGGCTAGTTTGGAGTTGACGGCAACTTGGTACAACAAGCTTATGAAAACTCTGCTCAAGGTGGAATTTCCATTAGTTCAGGAAGAGCTGCAAGATATCAATCTCTGCCTGAGAGCTGCAGAGGAGTCTCTGAGCTGGGAGACAGAAGGTAACAGGACTCTATCAGGAGTCGGGGGAAAAGGCTGAGAGTCAAGATTCTAATAAAGTTGGTAGAACCTCACTTTACTCCCTGGTTAACCTGATTCAGGTTAGAAGCACAACTCCGTGCTCTCGGATATGCATCCAAAGCAGAGAGGACATGGAAGAATGGCATCCCTCTTCTGCCCCTTCTGTGTGGCTGGGAGGTTTGGACATCTTTGCTGCCACAGTCTCGGGGGTTTGCATGAACTCACCCATAGTCTCCAGCTTATACCAGGCACTCCATGGTGGACGAATTACACTATATTAGGTGGCACAATGATAATCAGCCTGCCAATGCAGGAGATGCAAGAGACATGGGTTCGATCCCTGGGTCAGGAAGATTCCCCTGGAGAGGAATATGGCAACCCACTCCTGTATTCTTGCCTGGGAAATCCTATGGACAGAGGAACATGGCGGACTATAGTCCACTGAGTCACAAAAGAATCAGACATGGCTGAGTGACTGAGCACAGCACAGCACACATCGTTGTAACTCACTCTCTCTCTTTTTTTTTTCAAGTAGTAGAATTCTGAGTAGTTTATTTTTTTCTTCTTTCTATTTTCATTAGTTTTTCCTAGAAAGTGAAAGTCACTCAGTCGTGTCCAGCTCTTTGTGACCCCATGGACTATAGTCCATGGAATTCTCCAGGCCAGAATATTGGAGTGGGTAGCCTTTCCCTTCTCAAGGGGATCTTCCCAACCCAGGGATAGAACTCAGGTCTCCCACATTGCAGGCAGATTTTTTCCCAGCTGAGCCACAGGGGAAGCCCTAGGGAAGACTTTTTCTAACCTGGACCATAAACATCTTTAAGGGAACTATGCACTTACTTTTATTGTATCCTCCAGGTCAATTCCATAAACTTTCATTGACTGATTAATGCTTGCAGGGTTCCATGTTCAGGACTGTGGGGGAGACTATGACATGTGAATTATAGGGGAACACCACCCCCGCCATCAAAGAACTCATAACCAGGGTTATCGTAAGGGGTAGCTTAATGATATAGCTTGGATGGAAAAAACTCTGATGATGACAAACTAACCTGTGCAGAAAAGTCATATAAAATCCACAAGTATGAAATCCCTACCTTTCATAGCAACCACACCTTTTGCTCTACCACTAGAAGCTATTTCAATTAATACTGTTTCTCTTGGGGAGCAGGTATTTGGGATTATGTCATTCAGATCACCAATAGTATTCATGATCTTGAACAAAGAGTTCAGAAAACTAAGGACAATGTGGAAGAGATTCAAAGCATCGTGAAAACATGGGTGTCGCCAATATTTAAGAGAAAAGATGGGAAAAAGGAATGCCTTCTCTCTATGGATGATCAGCATGATCGAGTGGAAAAATATTACCGTCTCATCAAAGAATCTGGCCTGAAGATCCATGCCCTTGTGCAGGTAATAACTAGCCTCTCAGGCACACATACCACCAGTCCAGGGAAAGTGCCAAGGAGAGTGTTTGGGTGCTAGAAGTGATATGGGAATTAGAACAACCAATAGATGCTGTGTCTTCTGCAGTCATCAATAGACATTAAAACTGATAGCAGAAGACCTAAAACTAATGGATAGAGACAGTGCCAAGTCACATTCTGGTATCAGTGTGTCAGCATTAAAACTATCTTAATAGTGACACCACTTAGTCGTTGCACACAGAACTCCAAGGGGTAGAAGGAGATGCCAAGGGCAGAATCCTAAATTATCTACTGCACTAACCACCCCGAACTCATCCACACAACGTAGTGTGGCCCTCCAGTGTCATCTTCATGACCTGGCCCTACTGAGCCTGGAGAGACGCAAGATACCTTGGATAAAGAGAACGGAAAACGCAGAGCACTGCTGTTCTCTGGTGGCTCAGAGGTGAAGAACCCACGTGCTGACTCAGGAGACACAGGTTCCATCCTTGGGTCGGGAAGAGCCCCTGAAGGAGGAAATGGCAACCCACTCCAGTATTCGTGCCTGGGAAATTCCTTGGACAGAGGAGCCTGGCAGGCTACAGTCTCTAGGGTCACAAGAGTCTGACGTGACTTAGCAACTGAGTGTGCATGCCCTTCATGCAGTAAGGCTCTGCCCTGCGTTGTGAGCAGGGAAGCCTTGTGTCTTATCACCCAAGATGGACAAAGGAAAAGAGCTATAAGTGATAATAAATGGCCTCCAGTTCCAGTCCTACTGAAGAGGCCATGGGACAGTTCTCATGGGTTGATCTCATGCACAGTCTGTAGTGAATCACAGTTGTTATCTTTGGATTGTTATCTTTGGGTTTTCTGTGGTTTGAAGACCAATCAAATGTTGTACTTTTGACCTTTAAAAATTTCTTTATCTGTTTTCTAGTTTACTAATCTATTCTTTATCATTTCTTTCTTTCTAGTTGATTTGGGACTACTTTGCTCAATCCTTCCTTTCTAGCCTATGAGGGTAGGAACTTAAGCATATTGATTCCAAGCCTGTCTTCCTTTCCAATACAAACATTTGATGATATAAATTTCCCTCATATTACTTCTTCAGTTGCATTCCCCAAATTTGTTCTGCCTCGTTCTCATTATCATTTCAGTTTTAAACTTTTTCTCTTGTGATTTTTTCTTTAACTCAGTGGTCACTTAGGAGTATATTGTTTAATTTCCATGTATGTGGAACTTCTCTGGATAGCTTAGGCTTCCCAGGTGGTTCAGTGGTAAAGAATCGGCCTGCAATGCAGGAGATGCAGGTTTGATCCCTGGGTCAGGAAGATCCCCTGGAGAAGGAAATGGCAACCTGCTCCAGTATTCTTGCCTGGGAAATACTATGGACAGAGGAAGCTGGTGGGCTACAGTCCATGGGGTCTCGAAGAGTCGGAGAAAATTCAGCCACTAAACCACCTCCACCACCTGGGTTCAGTTCAATTGCTCAGTCTTGTCTGACTCTTTGCGACCCCATGGACTGCAGCACACAGCGCTTCCCTGTCCGTCACCAACTCCCAGAGCTTACTCAAACTCATGTCCATCACATCGGTGATGCCATCCAATCATCTCATCCTCTGTGTCCCCTTCTCCTCCCGCCTTCAATCTTTCCCAGCATCAGGGTCTTTTCAAATGAGTCAGTTCTTCACATCAGGTGGCTAAAGTATTGGAATTTCAGCTTCAGCATTAGTCCTTCCAATGAATATTCAGAACTGATTTCCTTTAGGATGGACTGGTTGGATCTCCTTGCTGTCCAAGGGACTCTCAAGAGTCTTCTCCAACACCACAGCTCAAAAGCATCAATTCTTCAGTGCTCAGCCTTCTTTATAGTCCAACTCTCACATCCATACATGACCACTGGAAAAACCATAGCCTTGACTAGACGGACCTTTGTTGGCAAAGTAATGTCTCTGCTTTTTAATATGTTGTCTAGGTTGGTCATAACTTTTCTTCGAAGGAGCAAGTTTTTTATTTCATGGCTGCAGTCACCATCTGCAGTGATTTTGGAGCCCCCCAAAATAAAGTCTCTCACTGTTTCCATTGTTTCCCCATCTATTTGCCATGAAGTGATGGGACCAGATGCCATGATCTTAGTTTCCTGAATGTTGAGTTCTAAGCCAACTTTTTCACTCTCCTCTTTCACTTTCATCAAGAGGCTCTTTAGTTCTTCACTTTCTGCCACAAGTGTGGTGTCATCTGCATATCTGAGGTTACTGATATTTCTCCCGGCAATCTTGATTCCAACTTGTACTTCATCCAGTCTAGCATTTCTCATGATGTACTCTGCATATAAGTTAAATAGGCACGGTGACAATATACAGCCTTGATGTACTACTCCTTTCCCGATTTGGAACCAGTCTGTTGTTCCATGTCCAGTTCTAACTGTAGCTTCTTGACCTGCATACAGATTTGTCAGCAGGCAAGTCAGGTGGTCTGTTATTCCCATCTCTTTAAGAATTTTCCACAGTTTGTTGTGATCCACACAGTCAAAGACTTTGGCATATTCAATAAAGCAGAAGTAGATGTTTTTCTAGAACTCTCACTTTTTCAGTGATCCATTGGGTGTTGGCAATTTGATCTCTGGTTCCTCTGCCTTTTGTAAATCCAGCTTGAACATCTGGAAGTTCACAGTTCACATACTGTTGTAGCCTGGCTTGGAGAATTTTGAGCATTACTTTGCTCAAAATAAGCTACCACCTGGGTAGCTTAATGAAATTGATAGTTTAATTCCATTGTAGGCAGAGGAAATAAACAGCACACATGGGAACCTGGCCACAATTCAACCTGCCCAGCTGTCTTTTGTAGTGTTGCTGTGTATGTGCATGTGTGTATATAAGACGTACCCCACAATAGAATATTATAATTTTGTGGTTTAAAAACTTTGGGGGAAAATCTTGATAGTGTTTTGTATTTACCCACATAGTCACCATTTCCAGGCTTGTTTTTCACTTCTGCAGAATTGAGTTAACATCTATGGTCATTTCTCTTTGGCCCAAAGAACTTCCTTTAGTATTTCTTGCAGTTCAGATCTGCTGATGACACGATCTCTCAATTTTTGTTTATCTGAAAGTGTCCTTTTTTCACCTTTGTTTTTGAAGAAGAGTTTCACAGAGTATAAAATTCTGTTTAGACAGTTCTATTTTCCTTTCGGAAGTCATTTCATAATCTTCTATCCTCCAAACTTTCTGATGAGAAGCCAGCAAAATGTATATCTTTGTCCCTTTATATGTAATGTATTGTTTTTCTCAGGCTACTTTCAATAGATTCTAAATAGATTTTTTAATATAAATTCTTTGTGTCTTTTTCATTTAACCATGATGTACATAAATAAGTTTTCTCTGTATACAGGCTGCTTGAAGTTTGTGATATTTTTAATCCGTGTTTCACCAAATTTGAGTTTTTAATCAAACACATTCTCATCTGCTAATTCCAACATCTATTTTATTTTCTGAGTCTTTTTTAATGTGAAGGAAGTTTATTTTTTTCTCATAAAATAAATCTAAGGAATAAACATCCCAGGATTGGTATGACAGTTATTTTCTAAGTCTGTTTTTACTGATTATTTTCTCTGTTGGTTAAATGTCGCTTTTTCCTGCTTCTTAGCATGTCTAGTAATTTTTTATTATGTTCTAGTCATGTTGGATGCCGCTTTGTAATCTGGGTGTTATATTTCCCTTAAAGAATTGGTGGTTTTGTTTCAGCAGGCAGTTAACTCACTGGTGGTCAGCTTGATCCTGTTGAAACCTTATTTTAAGCTTCCTTGGGGAGAGTCTAAAGAAGCCTTACTCTAGAATAGATCTCTAATCCTAAAGCATTGCATTTCTGCGGTCTCAACTGAAGTCCTGGGTTATCTGTTATGTTTTCATTATTTCTGATAAAACACTAACATTTTCCAGCACTATTTGACCTTCACAAACCCATTCAACTTAGAGCCTCCAGTAACTGTTCTCTGCCTAGCCTTGCAGAATCTTGCCCTAAATACATACAGCTTAATGCTCAGTCAGAGACCCAAGAGGACTCAGCAACCTCAGCAAATCCCAATTTCTGTCTTTTTCTGTGCAGCAGGAAGGATGCTCTAATTGATGTCCACTTCTCTATGCCATGATTTGGAAAGTGCCTCCAGGTAGAAAGTCAGGTGGTTGTGAAGCTCACCTTGCATTTTCCTTTCTCTTAGAGATCATATCCCAATACTGTTATCCAATTACCCAAATAATTATTTCTTGTATCCAGTTCTATAGTTGTTTGTAGCAAAAGGGAAAGTCTGATCTCATTCTTCTGTCTTGGCTAGGATCAGAAACTTGAGCTATTTCTTCCTGGTTTATGGAAAATTCCAACATGTTTGCTCCTTGTACCATAGTAGATTTGATGTAGAAAGGTACAGTTAGCTATCTTGATGTGGTGACAGTGGAAAAGATATAGAACAGCTGTACAAGGCAGTTATAACAACTACAAGTTTTTAACTGGAGAAGCAAACAGACGTGAACATCTTAGTAAGACCTAGGAACAACTTTGCATTGTCACTGTGTTATCATTTGCAGATGACAGACTCCCATTAAATCTTTAATCTTCTTAGGAAGGAAAAGTGTAGGTAATGCATTTTAGAAAATTTTAAGAGTTTTGACATTTAAAAGCAGAAAAATGAGATTTACAATATGGCAGTGTTTCCTAAAGGGGTAAGTGTGAGTCATCTAGAAAATTTACTTTTGCAAAGTGGTAAACACTTTCTTTGAAAATATAAGATAAATGGAAAGTTACTGTAAAAAAAGGCTAAGTGATGAAAACGATGGTGAGTAAATGGGACATCAATACTTGCCATACTACCAGGTCGGAGACTGTACCATGTAAAAAGAAGGAGAGAGAGCCTGTGTATTTGTTTCTGTTTGTGCATTTTCCAAGTCACTCAGTATGATAAAAGTTTTCAGTTAAATGCCAACAATACTCTCCAGCTCATTTCTCTTTTTATTTATTTTATTGAAGTATGATTGATTTACAATGTTGTGTTAGTTTCTGCTATACAGCAGAGTGATTCAGTTATATGTACATATTCTATTTCATATTCTTTTCCATTGTGGTTTATTACAGGATACTGCATAACTTCCCTGTGCTGTACAGTAGGATCTCTTGCTCATCCATCCTATATATAATAGTTTGCACCTGCTAACCCTGAACTCCAATTCATCCTTCCCCCACCCACTCCCTCTTAGCAACCACAAATCTCTTTTCTGTGTCTATGAATCTGTTTCTGTTTTGTAATAAGTTCATTTGTGTCATATTTTAGACTCCACATATAAGGGATATCATATGGTATTTGTCTTCCTCTTTCTGACTTATTTCACTCAGTATGATCATCTCTAGGCTCATCCATGTTGCTGCAAATGGCATTATTTCATTCTTCTTTATGACTGAGTAGTATTCCATTATAAATATGTACCACATCTTCTTTATCTATTCATCTGTCAGTGGACATCTAGGTTGTTTCCTGTCTTGGCTATTGTGAATATTGGTGCTGTGAACGTTGAGGTGCCTGGATCGTTTTGAGTTAGAGCTTTGTCTGGATATATACCCAGGGGTGGGATTCACTCCAGTTTATTTCTCCTTAGAAAGAAATATTTCTCCTTTTCTAGGAAATGCTTTACTTGCTTGAACCTAGATTTCTTATGTCTTGAACTGTAATGCTCTCTACCTTTAGTATTCATTCTTCTGTCCACCCTACCTTCTGCTTTGATGCAGTTTCCTCTGCAGTGTCAGTCAGCATCTATGAGGCACACGCTGCATCCGTCAGCATCCCTCCTGAGAAGCTGGCCTGACCCCATCCTCCTTTCTCAGGGAGAGGTTGCAACATCACATTTCCTTTGTGGGTTAACTTTGTGTTCCTTTCAAGCAAGGGTTACACACATTACATAGGAATGGATCTGATACACGTGTACAGGCATATCTCATTTAATTGTGCTTAGCTTTATCGTGCTTCACAGATACTCCATTTGTGGTTTTTTTTTTTCAATCGATGGTTTGTTGCAACCTTGCACTGAGGAAAGTCTATCCATGCAATTTTTCTCTTGTCAAATTTTTGGCAGTTCTTACAGTATTTCAAGCTTTTTCATTATCCTCATACTTTGTATCTGTGATCTTTGATACTATTGTGAAAAGATTATGATTTCCTAAAGGCTCAGGTGATGGATAGCATTTTTTAGCAATAAAGTATTTTTTAATAAAGATATGAATATTCTTTTTGTAGACATAATATTGCACACTTAATAGACTAAAGTATAGTGTAAACATAACTGGGAAACCAAAAACTTTGTGTGACTGACTTTATTGCAATATTGGCTTTATTACAGTGGTCTGGAACCAAACCTGCAATATAGCCAAGGTCTGCCTATAATAGAAGATTCTTCTTAACAGTGCAATTTTTCTCTGTTTTGTCTTCATTCCCATTCATGATGATAAGAGCAGTCCTTGCATATTATTAAATGTGGTTTATATCTGCTCTTTATTTTGTAGGAAAACCTGGGTCTTTTTTCAGCAGATTCAACTTCTGATATCTGGAAGACTTATGTTAACTACATTGATGATATGTTGCTGGATGGATTCTTTCTTGCCATTGAGTGTTCCCTCAAGTACCTCTTGGAAAATACTGGTATTTACTGGCTTATGGATGTGGGTTATTACTGGGAAGGTAACAGTCATAGCATCTGTTGAGTTACAGTGAAGTGCCATTGAGTGCACTGTGACTTTTCCCGAAAGGTGTGAACATTTTGTGAAGTGTACACAGTAAAATAAAAATGGCATTGTGTCTCTAAATTGTTCAAAGATAAAACACTTCTCCCCCTTCAAAACTCAGATGATAAACCAGGATCTAACACAGTGAAACCCATAGCCAAGGTAAAAACGTAAAATCCAATTTACTCTAGGGGCCTCCCTGGAGGTCAGTGGCTAACCCTTTGCACTTCCAGTGCGGGGGGCATGGGTTTGATCCCTGGTTGGGGAACTGAGACCCACACACCTTATGGCATGGCCAAAATAAATAAATAAATTTCATGGTTTAAGCCGAATGTATTCTATCTCCGTGGCCTTTTGAGAACACAGGGAGTTCGTAGCAGCTGGCTTATGTAGAAGAAACAGATGTTTTTCTGGTAAAAAAAAAAAAAAGAGAGAGACAAGAAGCTGGGGGTGAGGTAGCTTGCAGAAGGGAAAAGTATATTAAGGAGGCAGTGGGCATTCTTTGAAGCTGTTAAAAGATAGCTAAGGGCTTCAAATTTATGGTTGATACACAGAGCCAAAGATTTTATAGTAAAGGCTAACCTTGGTCAGTAAATGATGGGATGGAAAGGGGAGAAGAGTTCAAAAATAAAGTTGAATTAAACCTTTCACATTCTGGTAGATTCTGACATGCTCAGCAAGGCTGAAGGAAGAGGTGAGGATGAGGCAAGATGAGAGCTTAAGGCGCTGAGTAGAACCCAAGGAGAGAAATTAAATGCAGAGTTAGAATAGGTGGGCTGAGACCAGCACCTGGGTATCCAGCGCCTGTAAGAAGCTGACGACGCAGAGAGACGCAAGGCCAGTGCTGGGGGTAGCTCCACCCCAGGGTCCTGGTAGGTGGAGTGACTGAGGTCAGAGGCAAGGTCTCTGCTTTCACAGTACAAGGAGACACAGAAGTAGGAAATGGGCTCAGGCCTATCAACAAGGGGGGAGATCACCTTCTAGAACCTCAGGCATTGAACACAGTTGCTGAGGCTGGAGAGCTGGTTCCTAGGGACCCGTGCCAATGGCACTCATCTTAGTGAACTGACCCAACCTCGTCTGACAGTGGAGCTCGGAGACTCATCACTCAGCTCTCCTCTAGAAGTTCTAGGAAGATGCTTCAGCCACACTTGAGTGCAGAAACTGCACAAGGGACTCGCCCCAGGTCAGTGTCTGTCCAGCTCTCTGGATTGGGGCTGCCTGACGTTTCATTTGTCCTCCTCTTGTGGGAAGGAGAGCCTGGGAGCAAGAGGGTGAGGACAGGGGATGGTAGCCAAAGTCATCTTCCCTCCATGGAAGTAGGAGGAAGGGAACACATTCCCTTCACAATATATCAGCAGTTAAGGGACAGGAGCTGGCCTTAATAGCCACCTGAGCAGAGGAGTTATGGGTGAAATAAAAGGCACTGGTTATCAAGGGGAGGAGAAGAAGCCTGAAGAGAACAGCCTCTAAGAGGAAAGTCACCGTGACCCTTTGCCATAGCCCAGCTGGACAACTTCATTTACCTGGTCCACCTTACTCTTTCCACCTCTCACACTTGGTCAAACCAGTACCATTCCCATGGCTTGGTCTGGCTTCCCAGCCACCTCTCAGAATCCAGACCTTGCCTGGGTTAACTGCTACCCACTCCATCTGGAAACACTCTTCCTCTTCTCAAAGACTCCCCTCTTAAAGAGATTCACTTGTAGCAAGGATGTGGAACCACCAGGACCATCCAGTTTGTATGGTAATTGTGTTGGTATTGCATCTGACATAGGGATTATGGTCTCGTGTGGAGTTTCCCAGGGGGCGCTAGTCATCAAGAACCCGCTTGCCAAGCAGGAGACGTAAGAGACGCGGGTTCGATCCCTGGGTCAGGAAGATCCCCTGGAGGAGGGCACGGCAACCCACTCCAGTATTCTTGCCTGGAGAATCCCATGGACAGAGGAGCCTGGTGGTTGAGCACACACAGCACTTACCTTCTGCAAAGGCCCAACTCTGTCTGTGGACTGTATTTCTCTCTAAACAGATCTACTTCTTGAGAAGAGGGAAGCTCATGAGGGAGGGGAGATACATACATATATATAATTATGACTGATTTGTTTTGTTGTACGGCAGAAACCAACACAGCATTGTAAAGTGATTATCCTCCAATTAAAAAATTAAAGAAATAAATCCACTTCTTACCTAAAATATATATGTATAAGAAAATAAGTGGTTATTAATAAGAGTCTAAGCATTTATCTTGTACTTGGAACATCTTGTTCCATATTATATTTTGATTTAAATTTAGCAAGGCAGTTTAGTCTAGCAAGTAATCAGGGATTTGTTAATTATTTATACTGTTTTTAAAAATTTTATCACTACAGGACTACAAAATTAAAACCAGTCCTGTTTTTACAGAAAAGGAGCAGAAGGGGAGGGATTGTGACTGCTCTTTTTTTCCCAAGCCTACACGACCTTGGACAAGCACACCCTTGCTCCCCTAGAGGCTGCTGGTGGAATTGCCTGGTTTGTGCCCAGAATGATGTCTGCTGCTTCCAAGAACCTGGCTTTGCAAAACCAACATCTTCTCAACCAGAGGCCATACTGCCCCACGAGAAGCTTTGGGAATGTGGGAGAGTTCTGGCTTGGGTTGATCAGTCACAGGACATGCCCTCTGAGGACAAGGAGAGTAAATGCCCTGCCATGCCCTGATGCCGAAGCTGCAATATTTTGGCCACCTGATGTGAAGAGCCAACTCACTGGAAAAGACCTTGATGCTGGGAAAGATTGAGAGCAGGAGGAGAAGGGGACGACAGAGGATGAGATGGCTGGATGACATCGTCGACTCAATGAACATGAATTTGAGCAAACTTCAGGAGACAGTAGAAGATAGGGAAGCCTGGGGTGCTGCAGTCCATGGGGTCACAAAGAGTGGGACACGACTGAGCAACTGAACAACAACAACAGCAATTCCAGGACAGCCATGCACAGGGAATTAGCCTGTTCAAAATGCCAGCGGTCCGTCCCCCTGCTGATGAACACTGCAGGACTGCCACCTGCACCTTTTCTGGGGTTTTAGCAAAGTTTCTATTTCTCTTTCTTCAGACCGGAACAGCAACTCTACAGGAAAGAAACGCTCGGAATGCTTTCAAATCAGTGTTGCATTTTTGCCACTTACCCACTCTCTTCTGTTTGTTTCCTTTGTATTTCAGAACATAAGGCAGGACTCACCCCGATATTTGAAGCCCAGCTGAGCTTAGCCATCCCAGAACTGGTTTTCTGTCCGTCACTGGAGCCTGGTGTGAAGGGCGGCTTCTACGACCTGGTGGAGGGTCTCGTCACCAGCATCTTTAGCATAGCTTCCTTGGTGCCTCGGCTTTCTCCTGAGAATGGCTCTCCCCACTATCAGGTACTGGCTCTGCAAGCATCTCCCCCGCCCTCCCGCCAGACCTGGAGGCCCCTGTGAAACGCTAATGTCACCCATCCACTGCCATCTTGCTCCCCCAGGTGGACTTGGAGGCCATGGCTGACCTGGCGGGCCTGCGGGGCGAGCTGATGGGGCGGGTGCAGGCTATGATGGCCCTCTGCGGCGACTATCGGAGCTCCCTCAGCCAGTATGCCTACCTCTACACGGAGGACCGGAAGGAGGCTCTGGGCCAGTTTCTGTTGTACGGGCGCGTGCTCACAGCCGAGGAGGTGAAAGCCCATGCCGAGGACAGCATCCCAGAGAATCCTCCCCTCCTGCATCAGTTCAGAGCGCAGATCGACTCCTACGAGAAGCTCCATGAGGATGTGTGCAGGCTGGAGCCCGTCCAGGTGTTTGACAGCTGGATGAAGATAGACGCGCGGCCCTTTAAAGCATCTCTGCTGAATATAATCAAAAAGTGGAGCCTCATGTTTAAACAGCATCTCGTGGACCATGTCACTCACAGGTAACAGGGTCCTGCTAGCTTTTCTTCCAGCTTCCTGGGCTGTCGGGAACAACATGTTTTCAATCGATTTGACATTTCCCCCCACAGGTTCACTGGTTAAATGAAAAGTTAGAACAGCTCGATGGAGGTTCCAAGCTTTTGGACACCAGCAGTAACTTTAGTCCTGTCCTCTCGTTTGTCCATCAGACTTGGCCTCTTTCTGTTTTGTTTTCTTCAGCGCCCAGTGTCCAAAAGGTGCTCAGTACGCAGTAAATACTGTTCGAGACAATAATAGCAGGTCATCCCTCCCTGCACAACTCTGACTGTGAAATCTCTTTAAGCCTGAGAAGCAGAGGGTGTCTAATGGGCCTCTTAGATTTTATTTCTCCCATTTACTCCCTGTCTCAGATTATCCAGCTGTGCAGCATGGAAGTCCCTAAACCTACACACCCCGATGCCTCTTTTTTTTTCCTTATAATTTTATTTATTTATTTATTTATGGCAGTGCTGGGTCTTCACTGCTGTATGGGGTTTTTCTCTAGTTGCGGAGAGTGGGGGCTGCTCTCTGGCTGCAGTGTGAGGGCTTCTCACGGCAGTGGCTTCTCTTGATGCAGAGCATGGGCTCTAGGGTATGCGGGCCTCCTTGGTTGCAGCTCTGGGGCTTGGTACATCTGGGTGATGAGCTGCTTCACCCCATGCAGGGTGGGGTGGGCACACGGAGAAGGATCCAGCCAGTGTTGGTTCAGGTCGAACCCCATCAGAGAGCACCTGTAATTGCCCAGGTAGACACCATCAGGGTTGAGCATGGGTGTGACCTTGAAGACCAGGTGTTCCCATAGAACACGAGCAATGGAGTGCTGGCTTATGAGGAAGTCGGTGATCCCCTGACAGACAAACGAAGAGGGTGTTTCTCCTGGGTGGACCTGTCCTGTGATGAATACTACCTTCTGCTCTGCTCACTCCCAAACATTGTCCTGCTCAGAACTCTAGCTGTGCAACTGACTGGATCTGAAACTCTGCCTGTTCCCCCATGGACTTGGACCCTGCCCTCACCCCCAGCTCCACCAGCCCAGCACTAGACTCTTAAAGCCTACCGCTGGGCCTAAAGGTAGATGAGATACACTTGCCCTTCAGTGTGGCCTCCAGACTCTTCCACCCCTGTCCTCTCTCAGATTCACCGTCTCCACTGAATTCTACCAGACGGTACCGACTGCCCCCTGTCTCGGCTGCAGTCACCGGCCAAGCTCTTAGTCATGCCTCCCCTTCTTTGCGGGTCATGTTGTCCGGCTCAGTCTCCCTCTCCCATCCTTCTGCTGATAATCATCCTCAGTGACTCAGCATCCACAGGGTGTCTTCATCACACCTGCCTCTTGTTTTCTCGACCTCTCTCGCCAATGCCTTTCCCTCCCTGCCCCTCTGTTCTGTGCTGTGCTCTCCGTGGAGTGGAGGGAAAGGTGAGCAAATTCATGCTTCCCCTTCAAAATCTCAGGATGAAGCATTCTATCCCCTGACCACCACCTGGTGTCTTTCCAGCTCTCTTACTTGGCAGCGCTGCTGTGCAAAGTTCTTCAGACCCATCAGTATTTCCAATCCACTGTTTCCGACACTTGATCAGGTCAGCTCAGCATTTATCACCCTTGCTCCCCAGCCCCGTCCCCACCTTGTAAAACCCTGACTGTCTGAACTCAGCACTCCACGTCTGCACCCGAGCAATTCATCCTTGATGAAGGAAAAACACACCAGTATTCTGACCAATCTCAGGTTAAATTTATGAACATAAACTTCAAGCAAGCCCTGAACATTTTCACATATGCTTCCTGACTCCTCCAGATGCTTTTTTTCCTCTCTTGCCTTAAACCTCAAATATCTTCTCTGCCCTTTGAGCCTCTCCTCTCATTTCACTGGAAAATGACAACCAATCACCAGAGAACTAACTCAGCTTTTCACCAATAAATCTACCAACTTACCTGCGTTTGAAGCTGTACGTTCAACTGCCTCTTCTCTTATAGTGAATAAGCTGCTTTTCTAACTATAGCCTCCTTCTTATCTACTGGAAGACTGACCTCCTTAAACACTCCCGTCATTCGGTCTCCCTATCATGCAAATATATTGTCCTATCTGGCCTCTTAAAAAAAAGAAAGAAAGGAACACAGTCCCAGGAGTCCTTCCACTATGGCACCCTTTCTGTGCACCCTCCTTCACAGCACAGTTCCTCAATAGGTATCTCTATACTTGGTCCCCGTACTTTTTTTGCCTTCCATCCTCTCTCTTCAAGAAGTTTTATTATAAAATGTAATATACATAAGATTTAGAGAAAAATATTAAATACTCAGATTTTCCTTATCCAGTGAAGAAACAGGACATTAGCTACATTTTAATATTCCCTTATGGAAGGACTTGTATGCACTGCTATATTTAAAATGGATAACCAACAAAGACCTACTGTATACCACAAGGAACTCTGCTCAATATTATGTGGCAGCCTGGATGGGAGGGGAGTTTGAGGAAGAATGGATACATGTATATGTATAGCTGAGCCCCTTTGCTCTTCACCTGAAACTATCACAACATTGTTAACTGACTATAGTGTGTGTTAGTCGCTCAGTCGTGTCTGACTATTTGTGATCCCATGGACTATAGCCTGTCAGGCTCCTCCGTCCATGGGATTCTACAGCCAAGAATACTGGAGTGGGTTGCCATTTCCGATACTCCAATACAAAATTAAAAGTATAAAAAATAATAATAATAAGTTTTAAACAGTGTGAAAAATAAAATAAAATAAAATTCCCTTATGGACTCTTCCCTGATTAAATCCCTCTTCCTCCCTGCCAGTTGTTACCCCTGCCCTGCTGCTACTGCTGCTAAGTCGCTTCAGTCGTGTCCGACTCTGTGCGACCCCATAGACGGCAGCCCACCAGGCTCACCTGTCCTTGGGATTCTCCAGGCAAGAATACTGGAGTGGATTGCCATTTCCTTCTCCAATGCACAAAAGTGGAAAGTGAAAGTAAAGTCGCTCAGTCGTGTCCAACTCTTCGCGACCCCATGGACTGCAGCCCACCAGGCTCCTCCATCCATGGGATTTTCCAGGCAAGAGTACTGGAGTGGGGTGCCATTGCTTTCTCCGTACCCCTGCCCTAAATATAACCTAATCCTTCCCATTTTTTTTCATGACTTATATATGCATATATATGTATATATATTTGTACACACAGATACACATATATTGAGATTTGCATTTTAAAGCTATAAAAATGAAACAGTGTTGTATTACTGTGTATCTCTCTGTGTCCTGTCTGTCTCACTCAGCACTGATGCTTGAGATTCATCCATGTTGAGAGTGTAGCAGTAGTTCATTCATTTGCACTGCTAACAGAGTATCACATCATCTGAATATGCCACAATTTATCTATCCATTCAGTGGTTGACATGGCTGTTTCAGATGGTTTTACTAATACCAACAGGATTGCGATGAGTTCTCTTATACAGATATCACAGTGTACTCAAGCCAACATGCCTCTAGGGTGTATGTCTGAGAGTAGAATTGCTGGGTCAGTGCATGCAATGCCAGCTCTCTGCCAGGTGCCTCAGCCACGTGTGAAGATGCCTATAGCCCCACATCCTCGGCACCTTTTGATACAAACTGTTTAGTGCTGGCCCTTCTGGTGGGAGCTTAGTGGTATCTCATAGTGATAAATATTTTACATTACTCTATGAATAAAGTAGCTCATCTTTGTGTGTTTTTGGATGAGTCATTATGTTTCCTCTTCTTTGGTTCTTCATAGCTCTTGACCATTTTGTATTGGACTTTATCTTTTCCTTTTTCATATTTGGAAGTAACACATATTTTAATTCTTTGGTAGTTGTATATATTGCAAATTTAGTCTCCCATTTTGCAGCCTGTCTCCCCTCTGCATTTATGGTATATTTTGATGAAGGGTTCATTTTTATGTAACCAGATGTGTTCATCTTTTCCTCTGTGTTGTCTTATTTTCTCTTGTTAAATCAACCCTTTCTTGTCCTGGGATCCTAGTGGTACTCTCCTGTATCCTTACCTAAAAGTTTTACTTTTTGTGTTAAGTAGCCCTTTGTCCCTGCCTTAATATGAAACTGTCCCAATTATCATAGCTCTGTAATAAATCTTGGCTTCCCAGGTGGCTCAGTGGCAAAGAATCTGCCTGGCAATGCAGGAGATTCAGGTTTAATCCCTGGGTCAGGAAGGTCCCCTGGAGAAGGAAATGGTAACCCACTCTAGTATTCTTGACTGGGAAATCCCATGGACAGAGGAGCCTGGAGGGCTACAGCCCATGGGGCGGAAAAGAGTCAGATACAACTTAGCGACTGAACTACAATAATAAATCTTGACATCTGGCAGTGGAGTCCCCACCTTTTCCAGTTTCATTAGGAATGTCTCAACAATTCTCCGCCCTTACTATTTTACATACATTAAAAATCAGTTTGTAGAAGAAAAGATTCCATTGAGGTTTTGATTATATTTGCTGTGACTGTAGATCATTTTGAGTAGAATTTTCTTCTTTATAGTATTGAGTATTCCTAAGAACATATTATCTCACCATTTATCTTCTTTAATGTCTTTCAATGAAATTTTATAATCATTACCTTTAAAAGCATTTTCACGTCTTAAGATTTATTCCTTAATATTTTATTTTTTGTTTCATAGTATAAATCATATTTCAGAATCATATTTTCCACAGAAATGAATTGATTTTTGTACATTGATTTTGTATCAAGGAACTCTACTAAATAGTTTGTTAATTCTAATAATTTATCTGTATACTCTCCGGGATTTGCCATGTACATAATCATCATCTACAAATTTATGGAAATTTTATTTTTTCCTTCCCAGTTTTTTTTAATGCATTTATCGCTATTTATCTGATCACCCTGACTAGGACTGTCAGTATAACATTGGATAAAGTGATAATAAGTCCTTGTCTTATTCCTGATCTTAAAGGGGATATTTTCAACATTTCATTACATGGTATAATATTTTTTTTTATGGATTCTCTTTATCTGATTAAAGAGGTAAACTTCTAGTCCTAATTTGTTAAGAGGATTTAGCATAAATGGTTATAACATTTTCTCAAGTGCCTTTTCTAAGTGCTCCATTAACATAATTCTGGGATTTTTCCCACAATATGTTAAAGTTGTGAATATATTTTTTGGTTTCTAATGCTGAACCAATCTGTCATTACTAAGATAAGCCAAACACAAAATATTTTCTTTTCCAATATATCCATTGGTTGATTTTGTTTGCAGATATTTTATATAGCACTGACATGTCTGTGTTTGCTGAAACTGGCTTTCAGTTTTTCCTTTCTATATTGTCTTTGTCTGATCTTGCTCTGTGGTTTTGCTGGCTTCCTAAAATGTGTTAGGAAGTAATCCTTCTTGTTTATTCTCTGTAAAAGTTGGTGTAAGATTGAAATTCGCTGATCCTTGAAAGTTTGATTTAAATCTCCTATTGAACCATCTGGCTTGGTGTTTTCTTTGTGGCAGGATTGTTACCTGTAATTTTTCTAATGTTTATAGAAATATTAAATTCTATTCCTAAATCATATTTTTCTAGGGATGTATCCATTTCATGTAAATCTTCATATTATTGTCATGAAATTTGTATTATTCTCTTACCTGTTTATGTATTAGGGATGTTCCTCTTTAGATTTCTGTTCATTTCTATTGTGCTTTCTGGCTTCTTAATTAATCTTCCAAGTGATTTACAAATAGTTACCTTATGAACCCGTTGATCTTACTTATTATAATTTGATTTTTATTTTGATAAGTTTTTCTTATGTGTTTATTATTTCCTTCTACCTTCTTTGGGTTTATTTTCTGTCCTTTAACTTAAGATGTGTGCTTTGCTTATTCATCTTGAGTCTTCATCTTTTTTAATGTAACACTTAAAGTTATAAATTCCCTTCTAAGTACAATTTTATCTACATCTCACAGTTCTTAGTATGTAGATTTTCTTTACAATAAAGCTCTAAATATTTTTAATATCCATTAAGATGTGCTTATATTTTTTTAATCTTAAAACATGGATTCTTCTAGTTACATTTCTGTTATTAATTCCTAACAATTCCATTGCAGTCAGATAAAGTGATATACATCATAAAAAGCATCTGAAATTTGTTGAATTTGGTCAGTTTTTATAAATATTCTGTGCACATTTAAAAAGAATATGTATTCTATAACTGTTGGGTATAATGTTCTGTGCATGCTTATTGGATCAAACTTGTTTTCTTCAAATCCACTACAACCTCACTGCCATTTTTTTTGTCAGCTTGATTTATCAATTACTGAGATAACTGTGTTAAAAATCTTCCACTTTGACGGTAGAGTGTCAACTTCTTGTACTTCTGTCACTTTTTGTTTCATTTATTTTATGTTATATGATAATACAGAGTTTGACTTTTTATATCTTCCTGGAAAATTGAATATTTTAGCCATACATTAAAAATCTTTTATCACTAGCTATATTTCTTGTGTTAAAGTGTGTTTTGTCCTGTATTAATGTAACAAAACCAGTTTCCTTTGTACGACATTTGCCTGGTGTCTCTTACCTTACCCTCTGGCTTTCGATCTTTCTGTGCCTTTGTATTAGAAGAGATCTTCATAATTGGCATGGAACTGAAAGTTTTATCTATCTTAATATCTTTCTTTTCACTGGAGGGTTTTCCTCATTAATGACTATTGTGCTATATTTGAATTCATTTGTGCCGTTTTATTGTAAGCTTTAATTTGTTCTTTTTATTTTTCTTTCTTGCCTGCTTTTGGATTGATTTTTTTTTTCATGTTTTCTTTTCTTTTTCCTTTTTCCTATTCCATTTTTTCCCTTCGGCTAATTTGGATGTTGTGCTATCTAAGTCTTCTGTTCTAATAGTTAACCATAGCTATTCTTAAAAACATTCTTAAAAGAAATAAACTAATCAGTACTGTTACTCTTCTCACACCAACACAAGGATTTCAGAATAGCTTGATCTCACCTGTTTATCCATCAAATTATATCCTATAATTCCAAGTAATTTCAGTTGTACTCTATTACTTATCTAAATGGAGAAGGCAATGGCACCCCACTCCCATACTCTTGCCTGGAAAATCCCATGGACAGAGGAGCCTGGTGGGCTGCAGTCCATGGGGTCGCTAAGAGTCGGACACAACTGAGCGACTTCACTTTCCCTTTTCACTTTCATGCATTGGAGAAGGAAATGGCGACCCACTCCAGTGTTCTTGCCTGGAGAATCCCAGGAACGGGGGAGCCTGGTGGGCTGCCATCTATGGGGTCGCACAGAGTCGGACACGACTGAAGCGACTTAGCAGCAGCAGCAGCAGCACTTATCTAAATTCCACAAATTATTTTTGTACATTCACTGTATATTTAAATTTACCAACATCTTTGCTCATTCCATCTTCCTTCATTACTGACTTGCTCTCCGAAGTACAGCCATTAGAAGGCTCATTAAAAGGTTCTTTTGGTGAAACTCTTATTCTTTCTTTGTCTGAAAATGCATGTATTTTGCCTTCATTCTTTAAAAAAAAATCAATTTGTGGAAGAGAGAATTCTAGGATAACATATTTTCTGTAAATTTATTGAAAATATTATTCCATTGTATCCTGGCTTCATTTTTGGTCTTGCAAGGTCAGCCACCAGCCTAGACATTTTTTTTTTAATAAAATTCTGTCTTTGCTCTGCAGCTAATTTTAAGATTTTCTTTTTCATTTTTTGTAATCTGCAGTTTCATGTTGAAGTACTTATGTAGGATTTTTAAAAAATATTAATTTCACCTTGAATTGGTTGGGCTTCCTTGATACTATATTTGGTGTCTTTCATTAATTCTAGAAAATTCTCAGGATCTCCTCAAAGACTGCTTCTTGCCCATTCTGTCTATTATATCCTTTTGGACTTCCTATTGCACTTATAGACTTTAAAATATCCCCCATGTCTTTGAACAATTTTCATAGTTTTCATTTTTTTTTGTCTTTCTTCACTGCAGTTGAATAACTTCTCCACCTTTTTCAAACAGCAGTCTAATTCTCTCTTTTAGTTTTGTCTGAATCTCCTGTTTAATCCATTCATTGAGCTTTAAATTTTCATTATGCTTCCCAGTTTTAGATCTTATATTTGGTTATTTTACATACTCATTTTAATACCCTCTCATTCTTTGCTCAAATTCATTTTTTTCTTTAATTTATTCATTTTTCAAGTTTCAGAATACATTTACTAGATTAGTAGTAAAGAATCTACCTGCCAATGCAGGCGATACAAGAGACATGGGTTCAATTCTTGGGTTGGAAAGATACTCTGGAGTAGGAAATGTCAACCCACTTCGGTATTCTTGCCTGGAGAAACCTCATGGCCAGAGGAGCCTGGCGGGCTACAGTCCATAGCGTCACAAGGAGTGAGACTATCACTTATAGATTAAACAACAACAAGATCTTAAGATAACTTTTGACTTGTCAACGAATAATGGTTTGTTTCTTCTTGCCATAGATCAGAGTTAACATAAAAGCCTATGTAAAATTATTAGCTTCTTTCTCCTGGAATTGCCCACTAACACAGCGTGATGTGATGATTTTTGCATTGCTAGAACACATATTAAAAGCTTCTCTTCACGAAATAATGCCACAACAGGCCATAATTTTCATGTTATCTGCTTCAGTAAGTTTTGTCACTTCTTGAATCCATCAGTCAATACAAAGGTCCACACGTTATCACAGACTCTGGGCATATTTGAAAAGCCACTGAAGTTATCTCCATTCCTGACCCTGAGACAATGCTGACTTTATGCTTGAACTTAAAGGCAGGTTGGGGCCGGGGTAAGGGTATGGTGACCTGTTGAGAATGTAAGAGTTTATCTAGGCTTCTGAAAGGCGATTCCTAAAGAAATCATTTCTGTACTGACTGATACATTATGCTTAAAAGGAAGAAATTGTTTTTCTTGGTCCATCTAGAATAGATGTCTGAGAGACAGCAGGAAAAGCACGTGTTCCTGGTACGTGGGTCAGAGACAATAAAGCAAAGCACCTAAATAAGAACTCTTTTGTCCTTTGACATATCAAATGGCACTAGTTTATATTATGCACCCGAATTCCAATATCTAAAATCTTTCGAGGTTTAATACGGCCGTTTCTGCTGGTTCCCACTCATGGTGACCTCTTTCCTTGTGCCTGTTGTAACTTTCAATTATAAAATCATGTTCCTTGGAGCTTAGTCCTTTGAGGACTGGATTCTTGCTGCATTCCTCCAGAAAGGATGTTCATTTTTTAATTAAATCATGAGTCCCATGTAACTCTCAACAATAACCAGTGAGAAAGAAATGATTCTAATCTTACAGATGAAGAATCTGAGGCTCAGAGATATTAAATGACTTGGCCACACATCTAGTGTCAAAATTAAACCCAAGTATGTGTGACCCTATAGGCCATAGTATTTATTTTCCACTTTTTAAAAAATAATTTCAGATTCACAAAATAATTTGTAATATATTCACTGTGAGATTATTTCATTTTGAAATGATTTCACGCTGAGATAATCTCAGACTTACCAAAAAAGCTGTAAAAGCATTCAAAGACTTCTCTTTCACCTTCACTCTACTTTCCCAATTGGTAACATCTGGGGTAACCATGGTACAGTCATTAACACTAGGAAGTTAGTATTGATGTAGAAGGTGTGACTAGTTTGCAGAGTTACTCACATTTCACCAGTTGTCCCAATAATTCTCCTTGTCTTATGTCTCCTCCATCATGGAAGGCTCAGCCTTTGTCCTTTGTGACCTTGACACAACTGAAGAGGGTTGTATCTTACCATCAGGCTATGGAGAGTTTTCCATAATAATAGCTATTATGTTGGGGAAATAAATAAATTCTTTTGAGGAGTGGAGGAGGAATGGCTGCTCACATTCTGTTTGTTCTCCTCAGCTTGGCCGACCTTGAAGCATTTATTAAAAACAGCGAGAATGGCTTGCTCAAGAAAGTCGAAAAAGGAGATTTCCAAGGACTGGTTGAGATTATGGGGCACCTGATGGCTCTTAAAGAACGACAGAGCAGCACCGATGAGATGTTTGAACCTTTAAAGCAAACGATTGAATTGCTGAAGACCTATGGACAAGAATTGCCGGAAACGGTGTTTGAGCAGCTGAAGGTCAGTGCAAAGTTTATGTTTTCCTAATGAAGGAAATAGGGGGAAAGTTTGGGGATTTCAAAGGGAGATGAACGCGGTGAAGTCAATGAAAAACAGGGCTTATGATAACTCAAGATCCATGTTTTGGAAGTAAATGTGTTGCATGAGTATAATGGGTACCACTTTCTTAACGCTCAATAAATATGAAACCCTGTAACACTGGAGAAATATGGGAAAACTGATGTGGATGAAGTGTGTGTGGTCTTTTTCCAGAATTAGGGGTGAGCCAAATTTTGATTCAGAGAGGAAATAAAAAAGGAGGTTTGAGGAATGTTATGATGATCTAAGAGGAAATGCAGGACATACAAGATAACCAAGCACTGTTGGAAAATACAGAATAGGGTAAGGCTTCCTGGGGCTTCCTGAGTGACTCAGGAGTAACGGATCTGCCTGCAATGCAGGAGATGCCGTTTGCTCCCTGGGTCGGGAAGATCTCTTGGAGGAGGAAATGGCAACCCCCTCCCCCTCCAGTATTTTTGCCTGGGAAAGCCCATGGAAAGAGGAGCCTAGCGGGCTACAGTCCATGGGCTCGCAAATAATTGGACATGACTCAGCAACTAAACAACAACAAAGTTTACGGAGGAGAAGTTGAGAGTGAGGAGGATTGTGTTGAGTCAGAAGTAGGTGACCATCGGGAGAGTGGGCAGCCCCGTCAAGGAAGGGGGCAGTTGCAGACGACGGCAAACAGTGCCATCGCGTTTGTGGGCCGGAGACTAAGATGTCTGAACGTGTCCAGCCTCGGGGCCGGGGTCGGCGGGGAGCAGAGTGGGGTCTGACCATGCCGGGTCTCCTTGGCAGGAGCTGCCTGAGAAGTGGAACAACATTAAAAAGACGGCAGTCACCGTGAGGCAGCAGGTGGCCCCCCTGCAGGCAAATGAAGTGACCCTCCTGCGCCAGAGGTGCACGGCCTTCGAGGCAGAGCAGCAGTCCTTCTGGGAGCGATTCCGCAGAGAAGCGCCCTTCAGGTATGGACCCAGGTCACCACCACGGCATCCCGTCCTGGAAACACAGCATCATCTTAAGTCACGGGTGACCTCCCCATGGAGGCTGTGTATTTTCTTAACAGAAGACTGGTTACTCTTCTTTCCTCCCATTTAGGCCCGCTGGTTAGACCCGGTGCTCATGTTCACAGAGTCCTGTTGTGGCCCATGTGGGGTGAACAAAGGCTGTACAAATACTTTAAAAAAAAAAAAATCTAGAAGCTTCTATGTCTCCAGGTCAATAAAGGGATTGTGTGTGGTAAAATCACCCGTCTTTTACTAAACTGTTAGTATTCTGATTTCTCCCAGACTCCTATTCTTTTGGTTTAAAAAAAGTGGCTGATAGAATTTGAAAATGATTTTGGGCGAGTTCCGTGGTGGTCCAGTGGTTAAGACTCCACACCTCCAATGCAAGGAGGGTGAATTCGATCCATGGTCAGGGAATTAAGATCCCACATGCTGCACGGTGCAGCCAAAAAAAAAAAATTTTTTTAAATAATTTTGGAAGGCATTTTAGTAGCCTAACGGCAGGATTCAAGATGACAAATTTACTTTAAGGTGTCCTTTCTCTGCTTAGCAGTTAGTGCACAGACTGCCCCCTGCTTGTGGTCAGGGATCTTTACAGAAACAAAGAAGGGGTGGGGTGGACAACACAACACCATTCATGTGGGCCCACGTGCACACACACACAGTCCTTCTTTCAGGGGCTCCCTCCTCTTGTAGGGAAGCCTGCGGGGTCTGCTCCTGGTCTGCTGCTCAGCATCAGACACTGCAGCCAGGGGCCAGTTCTGGTGGCCCTGTGTCTCCTGACACGCCCGCTGAAGTGGACCCTCTCCCCTCAGTCCAGCTCCAGGGTTTGCTTTCTGTTTCCCCAGCTGGGCTTCCTGCTGGATCTCCTTTCTAGTTTTGTGTAGACATGCCTGGAAGTCTCCAGACTGAAAAATGCCCTGTGTAAGGAACCAGGGAGCTTTTTATTTTCAGGTTACTTTCAGAAATCTGACCTCAGGTGATACATGCTAAAGTGACCAATGAAGCAAGGAAAGAAAATCCCGCAACTTTATCAGGAGTTAAGACGACACAATGATTAAGCACACAGACCCTGGATTTAACAAGCCCTCTGGCTAATCTCGGGTCCACTACTCACTTGCTAAGTCAGGGCAGTCACTTACTCACTGCGTAAGTCAGGGCTGTCACTCCATGCTGTGTCTCCTCATCTGTAAAGTGGGGATATTCATAGTATCCACCTTGGAAGGCTGTTGATAGGATTAAGGAACACATCTTCACAAGCTTTTAGCACAGGTCCCAGCACCCAGGTAACCAGCCCTCTTGGTTTGCCTGGCCCTGTTCTGGTTTTGGCACCAAAAGTCACACATCCAGGGAAGCCCCTCTGTGTCAGGCAGACTGAGACCCTTGGTCACCCCACCTGGCACACAGTAAGGGCCTAATTCTTCTTATTATTCATCATCAAACATGTATGAAGCGGCTGGTCTCCAAAGCATCATACCTGGGGCTAGACAGAATGAGATGAGTGGGTCAAGAGACAGGGAAAGGGACTTCTCTGGCAGTCCAGGGGTTACGACTCCGTGCTCCCAGTGCAGGGGGCATGAGTTGGACCCCTGGTCAGGGGACTAAGATCCCACATGCCTCGCGGCCAAAAAATTTTTAAAAATTAAAAAAAAATAAAAAGTACAGAACTTGAAAAGTTTCATACAGATTTATTTTTTAAAAAGAAGACAAGAAAGGAAAAATGTATAAACTGTATTTAGGATAAACGTACAATATAGCATTCTAAAGCATTAAAACTACCTGGAAGATTTTAAAACTTCCACTGTCCAGCCTCTCCTGCAGACCAACTAAATCAGACACTGGGGATGATAGTTTTTAATGCTCCCTAGGTGACTGATGTGCAGCCAAGTTAGAGACAGCCACCCTAAGGGAAGAAACTGGGCCTCTTTTAAGCAATCACACCAGGGCGTATAACTCCAGATGACTCTGCATTCCTTTAGACTCACAGCCGTCCACAAACTTTTTGGCACCAGGGACCGATTTCTTGGAAGACAGTTTTTCCGCAGACCGGAGGTGGGGAGAATGGTTTCGGGATGATTCAAGCACATTACATTTATTACTTTATTTCTAATCTAATGCCATCAGTGATATGATAGGAGGTACCGGTCCCCAGTCCGGATGTTGGGGACCCCTGCTTTAGAATAAGCACCTTGGGAGCTATGCTCTTGTTCCAAAGAAGCATCTATTGTGCAAAAACATTTGTGGAACTCCTTTTGGGACTATTCCTTCCAAGTCTGACGCACATCCCTTTGACTCTCCTTTGGATGTGCAATTTAGCACAGGATCAAAGCTGGTAAGGCAGGTGGGCAATGAAGCTGGGCATTTCTGGGCAGTGCTGACAATAGCCACACCTAGGGCAACAGCCATGAAGGTAATGACACTGATATCTTTACATCATCTGTCTCTCTTTTTTTAAATTTCAGAAAAGGAATTCCAAAGATGTCTGGTGAGATATCTTTCCAAACAGGCTCCCAAGACTGCCTGAACAGAACAGCTCTCTTTTTGCTGCTGTGTTTCTGTGTGTCTGTCAGAAACCTTGATCTCCCCTTCCTAGTTACATCACACTTGTGTATTGATCAGCTCTTGTTTTTTTAACATGATAGCTGCTTCAGTTTTCCTCTCTTTGCATTTGTACCTATCTGCTGGCTATGAGGATATTACTACCCTTAACTGAGTCTTCCAAATTCACATTTTTTTTAAATTGGAGGACAATTGTGTTACAATATTGTGTTGGCTTCTGCCATACAACATTGTGAATCAGCCACAAGTACACATATGAGCCTTCCTCCTGAACCTTCCCCCGACCCCCTACCCCATCCCACCCCTCTAGGTCATCACAGAGCACTGAGCTGAGCTCCCTGTGCTGTACAGAAGCTTCCCACTGGCTCTCTATATTATATACGGTAATGTGTTTCTGTCAGTGCTATTCTCTCAGTTCATCCCACCTTCTCCTTCCCTTGCTGTGTCCAAAGTTTGTTCTGTATGTCTGCATCTCTACCCCTGTCCTGCGAATAGGTTCATAAGTACAATTTTTCTAGACTCCATATATATGTGTTAATATGCAAAATTTGTTTTTCTCTGACTTCCTTCACTCTGTATAACAGACTCTAGGTTTAGCCACCTCACTAGAATTGATTCAAATACATTCCTTTTTATGGCTGAGTAATATTCCATTATATATATGCATACATATGCCACAATATCTTTATCCACTCATCTGCCAATGAACATCTAGGTTGCTTCCTGGCTATTGTAAATGGTGCTGCTATGAATATTGGGATACATGTGTCTTTTTAAATTATGGTCGTTTGTTTTTCTGGTGTTGAGCTGCATAAGCTGCTTGTATACCAAATTCACATCTGTTAATTTAACATGCAGATGAATCTTTGCAAGAGACTTCTTTGAAAAGAACTGCTCACAGCAGTGCAGAAAGTCAAACATGACTGCAATCTTGATGTATTCCTCTTCTTGTCAAGAAGACTATCAAGACTAGAGCAGAATCGTGGATTTATTACTGAGGGCAATGTTCGTGGGTGTCAACACGTGGGTTTGCTTTTTAGTTTCGTGTGCACGAATGTGTGTGTTTAAAGTGTTTAGACGTTGTGTGTGGCAAATGAGTTGAGTTCTGGTTCCTTTGCCTTCAGATCACTCACAAAATTCTAAAATGCATCTTGCTGAAGGCAAGTCTCTCTTCCTGATTAGATTATAGGGAAGCTCATGTTGATCTTACCTTTGGGAAGAAAAGGAAAGTGTGGGTCTTGTTTGGCCCTTGAAGTCTAATGGGTACAAGATGAAGTCAGGTCCCTAGGGGTGAAGTTCTTTCTCCATGTTTAAGTTCAGTTTTTCTTCCTCCATCTGTTCTTAACTTGAAGCTGTGTCAGCATATTCCTAGCTGAGCTCTCAGTAATCAGCTAGAACGTCGTAGCCAGATTCAAGCACTTCTCACAACTCTTGAAATTGGAGACTCATTCTCCCCAGTTGAGTAACAGGGATGCTCCAGGCTTCTAGCAGCTCTCTTGTTCAGGCTTCCTGGCTTTAAGGAATGGTACCATGTCATCCAGTCGGCTTACCCATATCAAGACCAGGATAATCCAGGGGTTTCTTGGTAAAAGCATTCAGTCCCTCTGAGCTCCAGTTCTTTGGAGACCATCAGTGTTTCTAACTGGCCAGTCCCCAGATTCTGTGAATGGTGGGAAGGACTGTCTTGAAGACACTCTCCATTTGGGTGCTGTCCTGCATGACAAGCAGCAAATCAAGGCTTTCCAGACAGTGTGGCAAATGTGCCTTCATCTTGCTCATGCAGGGTCTCCTGTCCCTTCAAAAGCTGAAGGAAAGAGCAGTATTAATCACTGAACCTCTCAGGGATGTATCAGTATCCTCAGACACATCATTAATTCAGTTTGACCCTGTTCTTGCAATTGATCTGAATCACTCACATGGATCAGGCTTCCACAGAGCAGAAGAGGTGTGTTCTCAGCATGAAGTGAGCAGAAAATGATGTGCTAGGATATTCAGATAATATGGATTCCCTGATCTCAAGGACTGACAAACTCAGGGTCAGTTTCAAAAAGGAGTAGCTGAGGACTTCCCTGGTGGTCCAGTGCGTAAGACTCTGTGCTTCCAAGGCAGGGGATGCAGGTTCCATCCCTGGATGAGGAACTAGGATCCCACATGCCGGGAGGTGCAGGCAAAAAGAAATTAATAATCAGACATGTCCATTGGGCCCAGCTTTGACGCCCACTGAGGAGGCAGTTCACAAACCCCACAGAAGATGGTGCTTCAGCCAATGGGCAAAGGAGAATGAGCCATTTGGAAAAAGAGAAGTGGAAAGCAATGGTATTCCAGGCAAGGGAAGCAGAACATGGAGAGAGACAGGGGGATGAAAACATAACACACAGCTGGAGGACTGCACATGTGTGTGAGTGGGATGCAGGATGCGGGAGGTAAGGATGGAGAGGTCCAGGTGACCAGGCTTAGACCATGAATGAGCACTGAGGAGTCCAAGACTGAAAACAGCATCATGTAGACACTACTCTTGTGACTGCAGAGAACAAAGTGGATCATAGTAGACTCAAGGCAGGGGCTCCATGCAGATGGGGGGCAGGGTGACTGCAACAGCCCAGGTGAGAAGCAGGAGGCCTGAACTGAAGCCGTTGTGGTGAGCATGGAGAGAGGAGGATGGATGTGAGGGACACTCAGGAGGGAGAATCGGGAGGATTGAGTGAATTATGGGAGCTAGAAGAGTCGTCACTCAGTTGTGTCTGACTCTTTGCAACCCCATGGACTGTGACCCATCAGGCTCTTCTGTCTATGGAATTCTCCATTCCAGGCAAGAATACTGGAGTGGGTAGCCATTCCCTTTTCCAGGGTTTCTTCCCAATGCAGGGATCAAACCTGGGTCTCTTGCATTGCAGACAGATGCTTTTACCGTCTGATCCACCAGGGACAGATCCAAGCGTAATTCTCTGTCTTCTGTCTTGACCAGTAAGTGGAAAGGGGTATGTTTTGCTGCTCCGTAGATGGGACCATGGGATGGGAAAGGTCACCAGGCCAGAAGAAACAGGCTGAGTTACAATACCCTTAGGGTTTCAAGCACAGCTGTGTCACTGCTCCTTATATGTGCAGTTATGGGGCTGAGGTTGATGTTTACCAGCTGGCCACATCCCAAGAAATCATTTAAGTCACTTATTCCTCTCTCTGTCTGTACCCACATCTAAGGCAGGCCCAAATCCTTTTTTCCAAGATCACACACATGAGCACCCTATTTCCATTTCTCTTAATTATAGCTTTGCTCATCCAGACTTTCCAGGCATTTCTCTTTTAGATTAAAATACTTGTGCATGATTATTTCAATTTCAAAGACTAACTACACCCTTTTCCCTCCTATTACTTTCTTGTTCTCACATTGTATTGTTCCCCCAGGCTTTGGAGAACTGCTTCAAGTTTATTAGGTGCATTAATCAGGTCTGTGAATATCCTGACAGTTTGCACCAGGGCTTTGAAATGGGAAGCGGGCTGTTTGCTCCCCTGTCTGGAGGTTCCTTTCACTACTTAGGTCAAATTACCTTTTATGTGCACTCAGCTATAGGGAATGAGTGTCAGCAGATTCAGACCATAAACGAAAATTATGCCACAGGGCAAATGAAGTTTGGAATAAGTTTGACAAACGATCACCTCTTACAAATATTTGAGGATCCACTATTGATTCAAGGATGTTCATAGGCACTGTGGAAAGAAGCATTAGGAAGATCATTTATTATCTTCCGTGCCTATCCCCCAACACTCGGATAACTCCTGTCTTACTTACCATTTCTGAACTATACTCTGTTAATAAATTAAACAGAATGTGGGCTTTTAGAATCTGTCTGATATATACTAACACCAAGAAGCCAAGTTCACTTTCCACATTCACTCTAGTCGAGATTAAAGGTAGAACCCACACGCTCCAACAATTAGTCTTCGAAAGAATGTGCGAAAGGAACCTTCATGCTGGGTTATCTTTCCTGATGGCTCACTTGCCGTGAGGATGTTGCATTCCTTTCCTTCTAATTCTTTCTCCACTGCTCTCACAGAGGAGAAAGCTCCTTGCCCATTCAGACAGAGGGCCCTCTTCAACTCTGAGAACTCCAGGCCCTTCTGAAGCCCTCGCTGGCTAGACAACAGTGAAGATACATGATGGTATTCAGTCTTAAGACGAAAATCCACCACCAGAGCATGCCAGCCAAAACTATTTAGATGGAGCAAGAGGGAATCAAACATAGCAAGCATCAAAGTTAATCTGACACTAATTTAATGGTATGCATAACTGTTATTGTGTTGCATAGTAATTAGGCTTAAGTGGCGAGTAGTTCAGGTAAATAACTTTAATTAGGATTACTTTCCATCCATCAAGTCAAATATTTCCAGAGACAATTGAGAGAAGAGGCAGTTCAAGGAAAGTTTCTTGCATGTCATCATCTTCCCACCAAACAACACACACACACATGATTGCAAGAAATGGCCAATTCTCTAGTCATTCCTTTTCCCTCTCAACTTCTTTGTATTGGACTCCATGAGTCCCTATTCTAATTTTAGAGAAAGATGGTGTTTACACTTAAGTCATGGTATCCCCCATATCTGAGGCTTCTCAGGTGGCACTAGTAGTAAAGAACCTGCCTGCCAATGCAGGTGACGTAAGAGATGCAGTTTCGATCCCTTGGTTGGGAAGATCCCCTGGAGGAGGGCATGGCAACCCACTCTAGTACTCTTGCCTAGAGAATCCCATGGACCGAGGAGCCTGGCTGGCTACAGTCCACAGGGTTGCATGGAGTAGGGCACAACTGAAGTGACTTAGCATGCACATATGCATCCCCAATATCTAGCCACCCCTCAAGCACACAGAAACAGGAAGACCTGAGACTGGTGATGGGAAGAAAGGATATAGGGAGGCTAGGGAAGGAAAACCAGAGGCTCCTTGAAGGTTGTTCTGGATGCTCCTGACCCACATGGGAACCTGTGAATGAGCAGTTCTTATGTCAGAGAAAAGGTTCTGCCAGGAATATGGGTTGAAGGGGCCAGAACATAAAGGGGGTTTATGGGGTGAGGACCAGGAGCAGCAGTGGGAGGCCTGAACATGGGGAGAAGAAGAGGAGGAAAGATGAACTTGAACTGTAAAGTTCAATGTAGTGCTTACAGGAGTCAAGTGCAGAACCAGAGATCACTGCAGGACACAAAAGGAGACAGGGCCACTTAAAGGAGGAACTTGAGAGGTGTGGAGCCTGACGGGAAGCACGCAGTTCAGGAAAGCCAGGCAGCGCAGGCCCGTGGTCAGGACTTTGTGCTCAGGCTTCAGGGTCCCTCTCAGAGGTTCTCCCACCCAGAGGCACTGCTTCCTGAAGGTAATGCAAGCCATTAGTGTGAGCCTCACCACAGAGAAGGAAGCCAACCCGGGGAATCTGAAAAATGCTGTTAACTGCTATTTACAATAGCCAGGACATGGAAGCAACCCAGATGTCCATCAATGGATGAATGGATAAAGAAGCTATGGTACATGTGTTAGTCGCTCAGTCATGTCTGACTCTTTGTGAACCCATGGACTGTAGCCTGCCAGGCTCTTCTATTCATGGAATTCTCCAGGCAAGAATACTGGAGTGGGTAGCCATTCCCTTCTCCAGGGAATCTTCCTGACCCAGGGATCAAACCCACGCCTCTGTGTCTCCCGCTTTGCAGGCAGATTCTTTACCACCTGAGCCCCCAGGGAAGTCCCAATGGAATATTACTCAGCCATAAAAAAGGAATGCATTTGAGTCAGTTCTAGTGAGGTTGATGAACCTAGAGCCTGTTATATAAAGTGGAATAAGGGAAAAACAAACATTGTATATTAACACATATATATGAAATCTAGGGAAATGGTACTGATGAACCTATTTGCAAGGCAGGAATAGAGACTCAGACATAGAGAATAGATTTATGGACACAGCAGGGGAAGGAGAGGGTGGGATGAATTGAAGGAGTAGCATTGAAATACATATATTACTGGGTGTAAAACAGATACCTCCTGGCGTGGCCTTTGCCTTCACAACCTCTGCAGTAACAGGACAATGCTCTTTTGTGTCAGGTGGGCTGGACACCAACAAGTGAAACAGAGTCTGAAGGGGGCTCAAACAAAGGGTTATTCTCCCACTGGATCTTGGAAGGTGAGGAGTATTTTTATTACCCTCTTGGATGCAGAGGGCTTTTCTGATGGTTCAGTGGGTAAAGAATCCGTCTGCAATGCAGGAGACACAGGAGATGCAGGTTCAGTCCCTGAGTTGGGAAGATTCCCTGGAGTAGGAAAGGGCAACCCACTCTAGTATTCTTGCCTGAAAAATCCCAAGGACAGAAGAGCCTGATGGGCTATGGTCTAAAGGGTTGCAAAGGGTTGGACGTGATTGAGCACACGTGGATGTAGAACAGATCCAGACAGGACATTCCTCTTGAATCATCCTTCCTCCTGCTGGTTATGCTCATCCCACTCTGACCTACCCTGACTATCTTTCCTTCGAAAGCTTTGGTGAAAGTCCCTGCTCTTTGCTAAAACACTAAGGATTTAAAGGTTCGAGCTGCCGTGGCTTCTAGTGATTCTAGGAGATGGTCCTTGAGTTCTCCACTGATAAAGGGGAAACACTGTCTTGTCTTGCAGGTTTGACAGCATTGACCCTCATCAGACGCTGGATGCCTGGCACCTGGAGACCCAGCAGATGGAGTCCACCATGGCCTCCATTTCCGCGTCTGCCAGCTTGTTTGAAGTCACCGTCCCTGACTATAAGCAGCTGCGGCAGTGCAGGAAGGAAGCATGCCAGCTGAAGGAGCTCTGGGACACGATTGGGATGGTGATCTCCAGCATCCATGCCTGGGAGACCACCAGGTGGAAGGATATCGACGTGGAGGCCATGGAATTAGAGTGCAAAAAGTTTGCCAGGAACATCCGGAACCTCGACAAGGAGGTCAGGGCCTGGGAGGCCTTCACAGGCCTGGAGAGCACCGTGCTGGACACCCTGACCTCCCTGAGGGCCGTGGCCGAGCTGCAGAACCCGGCCATCCGGGAGCGGCACTGGAAGCAGCTGATGCAGGCCACGGGCGTGACCTTCACCATGGATGAGGGCACCACCCTGGCCCACCTCCTGAAGCTGCAGCTGCATCACTTTGAGGATGAGGTCCTGGGCATCGTGGACAGAGCCGTGAAAGAGCTGGGCATGGAGAAGGTGCTGAAGGAGCTGCAGACCACCTGGGCTGGCATGGAATTCCAGTACGAGCCCCACCCACGGACCTGTGTGCCCCTGCTGCAGTCCGATGAGGATCTCATCGAGGTTCTGGAGGATAACCAGGTCCAGCTTCAGAACCTGATGGTGTCCAAGTACATTGCCTTCTTCCTGGAGGACGTGTCTGGCTGGCAGAAGAAGCTGTCCACTGCCGATGCCGTCATCTCCATCTGGTATGACGTGCAGCGCACATGGTCTCACCTAGAAAGCATATTCATCGGATCTGAAGATATCCGGGCTCAGCTGCCCCAGGTACCTGCTACAGAAACCCTGCTCTCTCTGTTCCTGACTCCGAGTCAAGGGACAATCCCCCAGTCCCTGCATCTTCTAGACCGTTCCTTCTCTGCCTCCCTGCCTTGGCTTCACCCAGGGGCATCTCCAACAATTATACACCTTATAAGACACCAAAAGTCAGGCATAGGAAAAGAGAGAAGGTGAAATGCGTGCCAGTCAGCTTGTTCTTGGGCTTCCCTGGTGGCTCAGTGGTAAAGAATCTGCCTGCCGAAGCAGGAGTCCCAGGAGACCTGGGTTCAATCCCTGGGTTGGGAAGATCCCCTGGAGGAGGAAATGGCAACCCACTCCAGTATTCTTGCCTGGCAAATCCCATGGACAGAGGAGACTGGTGGGCTACAGTCCATGGGGTCTCAGAGTGGGACTCGACTTAACGACTAGACAACAACAAATAGTTTGTTCTTAGATGGGTAGGAAAAAGAAAGGAGAACCTGGTTTAAAAAACAAAAGAAGTGAACTGGAGAAAGGAGGTCAGAAACAGGAGCTGTGCTTGTGTTGCTCTACACGTAATTACAGTGTGGGTTCTGACTGGGAAGCCAGCATCATTTCCAGGCAGGCTTGAGTTCCTTCTCTGCAACGAGCTATTCTGTCCGGCCTGTGCCAGCAGGCTTAAACATTAGTCTTCAGCTAAGTACTAAATGAAGAATTTCTCTAAGATATGCATTCTTCTCATTACTACCTTTCTAATTTGTTTGCCCCTTCTAATTGTCCTAATTAATGTGCTATTACTGTACTCCCTCTCTCGGTGGACTCTAATTCATTTAAAAAAAGATTTTTGAAGACTTATTCCATATCTCACTCCAGTATTCTGGCCTGGAAAATTCCATGGACAGAGGAGCCTGATGGGCTACAGTCCATGGGGTCGCAAAGAGTCAGACACGGCTGAGCGAATAACACTTCCATATCCCTCAGCACAGTGAGTTCTTCGCTTGCAAATTAGTTTGATTCCAAAATGTCACATATTGTCCAGACCTTGTTTCAGAGTTAAAGCACATTCTATCAAATCATATTTTTCCAGCTCATCCCACAAAAGCACATTTAGTATAATGATGCAGATTAAAGTTTGTACATCTGCAATGAAAAATAACAGAAAATAATTCCACTAAAGCTACTGTCATGAAACAAAATCAAATAAGCCAGATTTAATTCGTCTCCAATGCTAATGATTGAAGAAGGGCAGGATTGATGAGAAGCGGGGGAGAATGTAGGTGGAGAATTTTGCAGGCATTTTAAAAGAGGCATTTGAGAATTAACAATAAAAAATAATAAATAATTCATATCATTAACTTCTCAGGTTTATATGTAAAATACATTTGTCTTCTTTGTAGTGACAATATGGTAACAAAGACAACTCTGAAATACAACAAATCAGTCACCATGTTACACCCTAACTAGTAAATATTTTCATTCACTATGAATATTTTCCACTTTTTGTTCACATATATACATGTTTTTACCCAATTGCTCTCAGGGTAATTACAATTTTCCAGTCAATTCTTTTCATTTCAAACATTTATGTCAGATATTTCTGGTGCGTGTGCGTGCTCAGTCGCTCAGTAATGTTCTGACTGTTTGTGACCCTATGGACTACAGCCTGCCAGGTTCCTTTGTCCATGGGGTTCTCCAGGCAAGAATACTGGAGTGGCTTACCATTTCCTACTCCAGGGAATCCTCTTGAACCAGGGATTGAAGCTGTGTCTCTTATGTCTCCTTCGTTGGCAGATAGATTCTTTACCATGGAGTCACCTGGCAAGTCCCTTATTTCTGATACTTCCTTTTTATTTATTTATCTTATTTTTGGCTGTGCTGCGTCTTCACCGCTTTGCTTGTGCTTCCTCTAGTTGCGGTGCACAGGCTTCTCATTGTGGTGGCTTCTCTGGCTGCAGAGTATGGGCTCTAGGCATTTGGGCTTCAGTAGTTGTGGCTCACAGGCTTGGCTGCCCCAAGGCACGTAGAATCTTCCTGGACCAGGGTTGGAACCCGTGTCCCCTGCATTGGCAGACAGACTCCTATCCCACTGCACCACCAGGGAAATCTTCTGATGATTCTATAATCTTAATAATTTTTCATTTTTAACTGGTGAAAGATACCTCATTTAGTGAATCGTAATTTAAGTCTTGACAGGGGAGAGGCATGGGTCACAGAGGTCCCAGCAGACTGGGGCCAGCAGCCCAGGCTTGAGTTCACCCTTTCAAGGACCTTAGGGAAGTTACTTGAACTCTCAGTGCCCTGGTTTTCTCATCTGTAAATTGAGACTAAGCCCGGTCCCTGCATCCAGAAGTTCATTAAAGCTGCACGTTCTGCACACACCGTTATGACTGTTGTTATGTAATCATAACCACGCAAGCTCTCACCAGGTACCAGGTATTGGGCTGAGGTGCTTTGCATTTCGTATTGTCTCAGTCATTTCAACAATGTTGTGAGAGTGTGTGTATTTGGGGAAAATGATAATATTTAATTACTTTTGACATCACAGTCTTCCCCAGTGACTCAGATGGTAAAGTGTCCACCTGCCAATGCAGGAGATGTGAGTTTGATCCCTGAGTCAAGAAGATCCCTTGGAGAAGGGAATGGCTAACCACTCCAGTATTCTTGCCTGGAGGAAGCCTTGGACATAGGAACCTGGCAGGCCACAGTCCTTGGGGTCACAGAGATTTGGACATGACTAAGCAAGTGACACTTTCACTTTCACTTTCACTTTGACATCATAATAGCACCTTTGCTGCCGAAATGCTTACTTTGGTTGTAGAAACTTTTGCTTGGACCCAGAAAGCACATAGGATCCACCATCTGCCTGACTTAGGAATTACATAGTTTACGCCAACAGTTCTCAAAGTGTGGTCTGATGACCTCTGGCAAGGGGTCCCTGAGACCTTTCCAGGGGATCCTCAAGGTCAAAACTATCTTAATAATGATACTAAAATGGCATTTGCTGTTTTCACTCGTTCTTCTATTAGCACACAGTGGAATTTTCCAGAGGCTACATGGTGTGATATTACAACACACTGGATGCAGAAAAAGGGAAGAGAATCTGGCCATCTTCTAAGTCAGACATTAAAGAGATTTGGCAAAAAAAAAAAAGTACAATGATGCCACTTTTCCCTCTAAGTTATATTGTTTTGGAAAATATACTTATTTTGGATTAAAATATGAATTATATTAACATAATGTGCTTATTATTGTTATTTTAAATGAATTGACAAATATTTTTTAACGTTTCTCCACTTTAGCTTCTAATGTAAAATATGCACTGATAGATATATTACCTAATAAATGAAAGCTCTTTGCACTCCCCAGTAAGTTTTACAAACATAAAGGGGTTTTTAGGCCAAAATGTATGAGAACCACTGATTCAAGCTAAAGGTATTTCCTCCTTTGGGCCTAATCTCTGTGTTACAAAGCCTAGGAGCAGTTTTCAAAAGCAGGCTTGATACACGAGGGTAGCTTCTTGGAGTTGAAAGGAGTGGGGGTTAATTTTTTTCCACACTTTAATTTGCAGGATTCTAAAAGATTTGAAGGCATCGACATAGACTTTAAAGAGTTAGCTTATGATGCTCGGCAAACTCCAAACGTAGTGGAAGCCACCAACAAGCCAGGTCTTTACGAAAAGCTGGAAGATATTCAGAGCAGGTGATGGTCGGTGTGCAGCTGCCTTTGTAATGGAGAGGCTGTTTGTCCCGCGGAATACCTGGACACCAAAAGGCTTGCCTTCCCCAGGTTTTACTTCCTCTCCTCTTCTGATCTTCTTGACATTCTTTCCAACGGCACAGCCCCTCAACAGGTAAGCAGGGAAGTGCTTGTAGAAACAGTCAGAAGGATTGAGATGCTCCAGGAGGAGAGTTTCAGGTTCCCCATTATGCCCCATTAAGCAATGTATCTATTTGACCTATGTTGCCATCAGCATGGTCCCTAACCTCATCTCTGGCTACCTGCTTTTTTTTTTTTCCCTTAAACCTTTCTAGGTAGCCCAGTTTCTTTCCAGTTGGATCTCTGTAGAGATCAAAATTTAAATTAAATTTTTGAAAATTTCTATATGCTTGGATCCTTGCTTTATCTTTCTCTAACACATGATGAGGTTTTTGTTCCCTTTCTGAAAACTGGGGCTTTCACTATCTTGGAAATGTTTTCTTTCATATACTTTTGCATAATATTTCTTTTCTCTTAAGTTTCTTTTTTTATATGGACCATTTTTAAAGTCTTTATTGAATTTGTTACAATATCGCTTCTATTTTACGTTTTGGTTTCTTGGCCGTGAGGCATGTGGGATTTTAGCTCCCTGACCAGGGATCGAACCCACATCACCTGCATTGGAAGGCAAAGTCTTAACCACTGGACCACCTGAGAAGTCTCTACATGGTATTTCTATTCCGGTTATGTGGATAATCTTTTCCCTCAGATTCATCATGTTCCTGTAGGTTGAGATTATTATCTTTATCTATCCAAACGTATTTGTACATGTTTATACACTCTTTTCTCTCTCAGTCCTCTTCCTTGGCATTCTTCCATGTTCCTCAGATTTATCCACCACATTTAATTTGTGTGTGTTTATTTGCCCTTTTGTGTTGCTAACACTGTTAAAAACTACACTGCCCCACTTGTTGTTCTCTTTATTTTTCTGCCTCTACCAATTCTTCTTATCTTCTACCTCAAATTTTATAGAGTTCGTGTTTCTTTCATTTAATTGAAAGCAAAACAAGGTGATATTTTTTTTTATCACTACTTCTGTTTCCTGTATTAAGCTGCTAATATATATGCTCTTACTCTATTTCTTGAGTCTGGCTCTCTCCTTCTTTTAAGTTGTGGGGTAATTTCACGGGTCTTGTGCTAACTGTGGTTGTCGCTTTAATCCACTATTTGTTCTTGGGTGGAGAAAGGTCCATCTCTGTTATTTGTCCCAAGTCACCGGGTGGGATCTCCTCCAGCACCTTCAGTCTCCTTCAACACTCTTAGAATTTCTCCTGCCATCTCATAAGCGAGAAAGCTCGTTGCCATGAGTGTAAAGGTTGAAACTCATAGTTCCCCAGAGGCCCTTGTATTTAAAAAAAACAACAAAAACTCTACCTGGGGCAGCTTCCTGTTTGTCATTTATTCTTCACCTGCTGTTCTTCTCACCTCGGGACCACAGTGTGGTTCTGTCTGGCATCCTCCTAGGATTACTGCCTAAGGCATCACTGCCTCCGTATCATGAGATGCCCTGCTTGGGAGAAGCTCCGGTACAACCAGGCTTTCTGCCTGGTGTGAGTTTGCTGGCCCTTGCTCTGGACCCTCCAGAGGCTGGTCTCCTGCCTCAAAGTGGTTCCTACGATCGACTGACTTCTTCCACAGGCCATGGTCACCACTGCCCTTGATCCTCCAGATCTGGGCATGTTAGCATTCATCTGTAGACTCCCCTGTGCCTACCCTCCTGCGGCACAGTAGTGTTTTCTTAGGAAGAGGGCTTATGAATTAGTGATTGCTCCAGTCTGTTCCCATCCATAGTAGATCAGGCAGAAATTAATCAAACTTTTGTGGCTTCATTGGTTTGTAGTTAACATGTGTTACCCACTAGATCTATATTCCCTTTTATCCAGTCCAACTAAATCCCATATTCACATCTTCATCATTCCCTAGCTTCCTTCTAAACATTTGGTACCCAACACTTTGATGGTTGTCACAGGGTAGCCCTATAAGCAATACAATAATAATAAGTAGCTTGTAAACAATAATCATAAGTAATTTCCTGGATGTGCTCTCCACTTGTAGGTTCAACGCCACCTTTCCAAACTCTTTGACAATATGGCCAAGATGCAGTTCCAGCTAGACGCCAGTGAGAAGCCAACCAAGACCAGCCTTGGCATGTACAGCAAGGAAGGAGAATATGTGGCCTTCAGCGAGCCCTGTGACTGCAGCGGGCAGGTAACACATGCCTCTCTCTCTCAAGTGTCTGCACTCAAGCATCAGCCTTCAGAACAGCCTTTGTGGCCTTGGACCAGAACTGCTGTCTGTGCCCAGGGACTGCCCAGTCCTCTGACTTGAACTGACATTGGAGCAGCTTCCAGCGCCCACTTTTCTCTCCCTGGGAAGGACACATGTCAATACCTATATATCTTCCTCGCTCAAAGACCTGTGCAGAGAGCAATAAAATGCACATAAACAACTCCCTGAGTCAACAAGAAAAGGGTTTGGAAATGATTAGCAGCACCAGAAGACTTTAACGTGACAAGCCCTGGAGCACCCCACTGGGGAATCTGGGTCACTGACACCTTCCCCAGGAGAAAATGCCCTTTGAAATCAGCCATAAACCTGAGCGTTCACTTCTCTGTACACGTACACCTCCTACAGCCCTACCCCGTGGAGAGCCCACCACCACCCTGCTCCAGAACCTACCAGCTCCACATCTCCCCGGCACAGTTCAAGAAACACAAAACATGACACCCTTCTCTCCTTAACCCTCCGACCCATCTTTCACCATCTTCACTAAAGTAGACAAGCCCGTCTTTGTTCATTATCCTACTGCATTTTTCTCCTTTGCTTCTTTTTTCTTTTCTCTTTCTTTCCCTTTCATTTCCTCTGTGCTGTTCTCCATCATGTCCCACTCTTCACGACCCCATGGACTGTAGCCCACCAGGCTCCTCTGTCCATGGGATTTCCCAGGCAAGAATACTGGAGTGGGTTGACATTTCCTCCTCCAGGGGATCTTCCCGACCCAGGGATCCAACCCAAGCCTTTTGAGTCTCCTGCTTTGGCAGGTGGATTCTTTACCACGAGTGCCACCTAGGAAGCCCCTGTTACCCTAAATATCCAAAGAAACATGGTCCCTGGAGTGCTAATCCAGTCCAGAGTAAAACCTGGAGAAAAGATCTTCTTCAGAGTTCCACCTTCATCCAAATGCATCTTGGAAAGCAACTCTAGTATCTGAAAATAGGCATTCTCAGTTTTATGAAAGGGACCTTGGGGTTTGAGTCAAACCTTGGGTGTTCTTTCTGTAGACTCAGAAAACATTTAGTTGGAAAATATAATCCGTACTCACTGTGGGCAAGGTCATGAGAATCCACTGACTTACTTACACCCCTAGGTCAGAAAGATCCCTTGTAGTAGGAAATGGCAACCCACTCCAGTTTTCTTGCTTGGGAAATCCCATGGACAGAGGAGCCTGGCGGGCTGCAGTCCTTGGGGTCACAGAGTCAGACACGACTGAGCACGCAAGCACAATCCAGATGAAGATTTCCCCCTAATCTCTGGTCAGCAGCCTTGTCTCCCCTAAACCTGCTCCTCTGACCTGTGGGTTCCAGTGGGCATACTGCCCTCCCCACCCCCATTGTTAATTGAGCCTCGGTCTCAACTACCATTGCCCTGCATTGCACAAACGACTGGTTTCCCTGTGCCTTCTGGCAACCATTTGGAGTTGCCCATCTTGCCTGGGCTCATCTTCTTCACTGCCTCCGTCAGAGCGGAAGAAAAACGTGTATCGCTGAGCACATCTTCTTGGGAACCCCGAGTCTAACCCCAAGTTCTTCTTCCAGGTAGAAATATGGCTGAACCACGTGCTGGCTCACATGAAGGCCACGGTGAGGCATGAGATGACAGAAGGTATAACCACCTACGAAGAAAAGCCCAGGGAACAGTGGCTCTTTGACTACCCAGCTCAGGTATCCTCTGATCCATCCTCAGCCGCTCTCTTCCTCCATGACCTCTGTCAGCCTCCTGGGGCTGCCAGGCTTCACCCATGCTCCAGGGTCAGGAGAGGCTGGTTGGGAAGGGGTCAGCGGGAGGGACCAGGGAATTGTCAGCCATGACGCAATTCAGCAGTTACCTCTGGGCATTAAGGGTTGTCCATATTACTCCATTAGCTGCATACAGCAGGGAGAAAACATAAACAATTCAACTCACTGTGCCAGCCCTCTTTGTATGCACCAAGCTCTTTGCTGAGCACAGGAGACACCAGCAGGAAACAAGACAATGTAATCCCACCCTGATGGAATTTACAGACTGGCGTGGAAGTCAGCCACCTAAAAATGGGACCTGATGTGATGATAAAGGAAGCTCAGGGTCCTCTGGGAGCTGGTTAATGGGGTCTGGGGATGACCCTCCTGAAGACATGATTCTAGGCTGAGGTTTGAAATAGGAGTTGGCAGGTGAAAGATAGACGGTAAGAGTACCCAAGTGTGGGAAAGCATGTGGACAAAGGCTCAGATGCAAGGGAGAGTCTAATGTGTTCGAGGCATGAGTGTGGTTGAAGCAGGAGTGACAGGTGGAGGGAGCAAGGGGCAGCAGATGGATTCGGGGGAGGAAATTGGGACACAGTTCTTATAGACCTTGCTGGGGAATGATGTGACTCCAAGATATATCTAAGTCCTTTCCCAGGATCTCAGGAGGGTAACAAAAGAAAGAGGGGGAGCTGATGAGGTTATTTTTTAGTGACCCTGGCTGCAATACACCACCCCTCCCTCCCCTGTTAATGTCTAGTATTGGGCTGGCCAAGAAGTTCATTTGGGTTTTTCTATAACATCCTACAGAAAAACCCAAACAAACTCTTTGGCCAACCCAGTATTACTACTGGTACATTTGGGGGTTACAGATATCTCGTGGTGATTGAAGCCCTAGGAGTTAGGTAAGATTGTGTAGACTGAACTGAGGCTGCAAATCAAACCCACGAGCATCATCCAAAGGCTGCATAGGCACAGAGAAACCAGGGCAGCAGAATGAGAAATAGTCCCTTTTCTGACAGAAGGAACACCTGGCAAAGGTAATCATGGAAACTAAAACAGAAGGCGTTGATAGCAGGTGAGAGGTCAGTTACGCCACACATGTCTAAGAGATCAAGCAAAGTAAAGAGGCTAAGGAACATCTATGACCTTGGTGAGGCCATCTCAGTGAGGTGGTAGAGATCACACTGCTGGTAGTTGAGAAGGGAGAAGAAGGCAGGAAATGTTGACAGTGAGTGTAGACAGAGCAGAGAAATAAGCCAGTGCTGCAGAAGGGAAGGGGCCTCCCAGGTGGCGCTAGTGGTAAAGAACCCACCTGCCAATGCAGAAGATGTGGGTTCAACCCCTGGTTGGGAAGATCCCCTGGAGAAGGAGATGACAACCCACTCCAGTCTTCTTGCCTGGGAAATCCTATGGAGAGAGGAACCTGGTGGGCTACAGGAGTCCCAAGTATAATTGCACATCACATTCAGATCATTCCGACAAGATCACACTGCAGGAGGAACCTCTAAAAAAATCCAACATGTCTAAATCCAAAGGCAAAAAAAAAAAACAGGTAAATTCAAGAATGGTACTTTTTACTACAACAAAATTCTCTGCTTCACGAAGTGAATAATTCCCACCAGGATTTCTTGTTTGCCTGAATCAGAATTTTGAGTCAAGAAAATGTGTTTCTTCCGGCATTCTGACAGATTCATCTAGAGCAGTGTCTCCTGAGCCAAGTGGGACCACAGAGGATCAGTGTCTCTAAATTCTTCACCATGCAGAATCAAAATTATGCATTTTCCATATTATATCTCCTGTTTCTCAGCAAGCAGAAGAAAGGTTCATTTAAATCACTTTTTCCATTTATTTATTTTGAATCTCTGAAGAATACAAATCAAAGTGTTGTTGTTTGGATGCTCAGTCATGTCCGACTCTCTGCGACCCCATGGAATGTAGCCCACCAGGCTCCTTTGCCCATGGGATTTTTTAGGCAAGAATACTGGAGTGGGTTGCCATTTCCTTCTCCAACAAATCAAAGTGACCACACTGAATTTCAGTGTAATTCTTCCTGACCCGCAAAGAGTAGACCTTTCAAAGTTAGAGACACAGACGTAAGAATGGACATGAGGACACAGGGCAGGAAGGGGAGAATGGGATAAAAGGGGAGATGGGATTGACATGTCTACACTACCATGTGTGAAATAGATAGCTAGTGGGAAGCTGCTGTATAGCACAGGGAGCTCAGCCCTGTGCTCTGTGATGACCAAGAGGGGTGGGATGTGGGGTCCAAGACGGAGGAGATATATGTATACACATAACTGATTCACTTCGTTGTACAGCAGAGACTAACACGTGTTGTAAAGCAATTAGACTCCAGTTTAAAGAAAGAGCAGGCTTTTCAAAGTATTAAGTTTGAAGAGATTTTTAAAGATACAGTGTGAGTACTATGGGCAAGAAAAAATCTGCCAACATAATCAGCAGTGGCTCACTCAACTAGAATGCTTCAACTGTAAGGGGTTCCAGAAGAACAGAGCAAAGACTGAGTATCATTGAGATGTCCAATCAAGCCTTTGTTATCCTTCCAAGCACAGGAAAGGTGCTGTGGCCTGAGAAGCAAAAACAAAGATTAGTGTAGCAATTTCTAAAAGCTACTAACATTGACCTGAATGAGCCTTTAGCTGTTCTCAACCAAATGGTACGTTTTTCAAGAGCAGAAAGGACTCTCCCCTACTTGTGTTGTACCCACTTTACATCTCCGAGGATTTAGAAGCACATGTTCAAGGGGACGGTGCTGGTGGAGGAGGGAGGGAAGGGATGTCCATCACCCACACAGCTATATTCTCAGCCCCTGCTGTGTGAGAGTGGGCTGGTTTGGGAGACAGTCCCGGTAACAGCTTTCCTAAGCAACTCTTGGTGCCATAGGTGGCCCTGACCTGTACCCAGATCTGGTGGACCACAGAGGTGGGCATGGCATTTGCAAGGCTGGAGGAAGGCTATGAGAATGCCATGAAGGACTATTACAAGAAGCAAGTGGCCCAGCTCAAAACCCTTATCACCATGCTCATTGGCCAGCTCGCCAAGGGGGACCGGCAGAAGATCATGACCATCTGCACCATCGATGTCCATGCGCGGGACGTGGTGGCCAAGATGATTGCTCAGAAGGTGAGTCCCAGACTCTCAAGAGTACCGCTCTTTGTGGGTAGCTATACCACAAGTATTGGGGTTCAGAAGGAGCTCACATGTGGCCAAAACACAGGGGCCCCAAACTCTGCACCAGTCAGGGATCTGGGAGAGGATCAAGGTGGCTGCTCCTACCTTTAAAACCCCAGCAAAACAGCATCACTCAAGTGGCTCGTGCTTTCTGTGCCATGCTGGGCGGTGTGCTGCTCTCCTGAATGGAGCACAACACCCCGGTCACCCTGAATCCTGTGAATTCTGTGGCCACGGGGCCACCTCCTGCCTGTTGAATCCTGTGACTTACTAATCTCCTCTGCCACTCCCTCTCTAGGTGGACAACGCCCAGGCCTTCCCCTGGCTGTCCCAGCTAAGGCATCGATGGGATGACGAGGCCAAACACTGCTTTGCCAACATCTGTGATGCCCAGTTTCTATACTCCTATGAGTATCTGGGAAATACCCCTCGCCTGGTGATCACGCCTTTGACAGACAGGTGAGCGCTAGCATCAGCCACTGATGGAGGAGCCTTTTGCTGTCTGGCTCTCACCATCCATGGTCACTTGCTATTTGTCTACCAGGCTGCAGGAGGAGGGCCAGACAACCCAACAGATGCAAAATAAACTGAAATGGTGTAGCACAGAACCCTTATCAGAGCAAACCCCAGAGAAAATCAGTAAGCCAAGGTTTTTTGTTTTTTTAACATTTATTTATTTGGTTGCCTTGGGTTTTAGTTGTGGCATGCAGCATCTTTCGTTGTGGTGCACAGATTCTCTAGTTGTGGCACACAGGCTCCGGAGTGCATGGGCTCAGTGGTTATGCCAGGCAGACTAATAGTCACTGGAAGTGCAGAGATCACTAAAACTTAAACTCCAGGTTTGTTGAGGGAAACAAGACATGTGTAGATAAAATTTTCAGAAGTGCAAGGGGAAGGAGTTCCCTGGTGGTCCAGTGGTTGGGACTCTGTGCTGCCAAAGAAGGGGGTTGGGGAACTATGATTCTGCATGTTGCACTGCATGACCAAAAAAACAAAGTTTAAAAAAATCGTGCTGAAGAATTGATGCTTTTGAACTGTGGTGTTGGAGAAGACTCTTCAGAGTCCCTTGGACAGCAAGGTGATCAAATCATTCAATCCTGAAGGAAATCAGCCCTGAATATTCATTGGAAAGACTGATGCTGAAGCTGAAGCTTTAATACTCTGGCCACCTGATGATAAGAACTGACTCACTGGAAAAGACCCCGACGCTGGGAAAGATTGAAGGTGGGAGGAGAAGGGGATGACAGAGGATGAGATGGTTGGATGGCATCACTGACTCAATGGACATGAATTTGAACAAACTCAGGGAGACAGTGAAGGACAGCGAAGTCCAGTGTGCTTCAGTCCATGGAGTCACAACTGAACTGACTGAAATAAATAGCACAGGGAAAACATGCAAGGCCATAGTACAGAATAGGACACAGAGCCATTCACTACAAACCTCCAAGTAAGTGACCTCTGAGCACAGAGGGTCTCAACCCCTGCAGGAAGAAGAGGACCGGGAACACTCCAGGGAAGAGACAGTATCTGATCTGGACCCTGAAGCGTGTGTAGGACTCTAATAGGATTTCAGTTAGTTGTAGGATGACTGACGGGCTATCCATGAAATTGTACAGAAAGCTGTGCACGTGTCACCTTTTCTATTGAAAAGATACACTGTTGTTGTTCAGTCGCTCAGTCATGTCCGACTCATTGTGACCCCATGGACTGCAGCATGACAGCCTCCCCTGTCCTCCGCTGTTTCCCAGAGTTTGCTCAAATTCATGTCCATTGAGTCAGTGATGCTATCTAACCATCTCATCTTCTGTCACCCCCTTCTCCTTTTGCCATGAGTTGGATCTATACCATTCATTAATTGTTAAAGTGGCCTGGGATGCCCCAAAGTTGAAGAACTACTGATTAGCATTCTGGTTGGAATTTTGTGGACAAAGATGTGGATATGGGAAAATTCAAGGCATGTTCCTGGAAGAGGGACTTTGGGGGAAGTAGTCCGGAACGAGCCTGGTAAGATGGGTAAGAGTCTAACTGTGAAATGTGAAAATCATATTCTTTATCCAGTAAGGAGTGATCAACTATTGAGACTTTTTCATCAGAGGAGTAAAAAAGGATGAAAACTTATTTTATAAAGATTAATCTGACAAAAGAATGTGGGCAAAGGAGAGAGAGGACAGGGAGATAAGGTCATGATCCATGTGAGAAATGGTATATTAATTCTGCAGAGATTTCTATAAATTCGGTTAAACACTGGTGCCCTTTCCCCTTATAATTCCACTGAACATTAAATCTCTTCTTCTACAAAAAGACCTGCATATCTGAATGACTGGCTCACCCAGAATAAGCGACCTGTAGGTAATGAAGACACGGTCATAAATTGTGATGGTTAAAGTGGCCAAATAGAATCCGTGCCATCTTTTACTCAATTTTCTCTCTGCCTATTTTAAGTATTATCGCCTGTATTCTGGCTAAATCCTCAGATATATTTGCAAATAACAATTAGTGAAATTGTAATCACTCTGCTCATGGAATGAATAGGGGTGTGGGAACTTCAAAGTCACTGGAGGTCCCAGCATCATCCATAGAGGAAGACCTCCTGGTCCATCTCCCCCCATGCTTTTCATTTTTGTAATTCATCTTCCACCCAGAGTCCCGCTCAAACCACTCATTCGTTTACTCTTGCATCTCTCTGTTTCATGGGAGCCTGTAGAGGTCACATCACTGTCTCTGGCTGCTCCCCACTACATTAGACTAAAATATGAATTCCTTGCCGAACATAGTAAGTCCTGCCAACCACCCTGATGCCTCACAGCCTGCAGTCCAGCCACACTGGCCTCCTCTGTGTTCCTCGATCCTTTTAAGTTCATTTCAAGGTACAGCCTGGAATACGTGTGGTCCCTCTGTCTGGACTGCTCTTCCCCACGCTTTCTGCTCCACTGTCACCCTCTCGTCCTTTCCTGTTCTACTCTCCATTCTGAGGAGGCCTTCCATGACCACTCTTTCTAAAAGACAACCTCTCCCACCTCTCAAACACAGGCACACACACACATACCCATACACACACAAATAACATTAAGGATCCCCCCATTTATCCTCTCCCTAAGGGCTTCCCTAGTAGCTCAGCTGGTAAAGAATCCACCTGCCATGCAGGAGACCCGGTTTGATTCCTGGGTCCACTGGAGAAGGGATAGACTACCCACTCCGGTATTCTGGCCTGGAGAATTCCATGGGCCGCATAGTGCATGGGGTCACAAAGAGTCAGACACTGCTGAGCGACTTTCACTTTCACTTTTCAACATCTCCCACATTCTGAAATGAACTTGCCTTCTGGCTTATTGGCAACAGTCCCTTTTGGAACGTAAACTTTTTCCTCTCAGAGATCTTTGTCTGTCTCACCTGTTGCTATTTTCGCTAGTACCTAGTAGATGTTGAATTACTATCTCTCAGTGAATGAACGATAGTTGATTGTTGAAAATCTAGGTCGTAAGAATTACAGAATTGGGAAGAGGGGGTTGACTCAAAGGAGGGTCCACATGGGACTCCATCTGTGCCTTGGCTCCCAGAGAAGAAGCGGGCACTATGCTGTCTCCTGCTGTCAGCTGGGCACCCACCCTGCTCCCTGCCCCAGCTGAGGACAAAAGGCAGACAGCGTCAGTTCAGAGGGAGGGGCAGATTTCTCTGTACCTGAACAGTAGTTCAGTTCAGTTGCTCAGTCGTATCCAACTCTTTGCGACCCCATGAACTGCAGCACGCCAGGCCTCCCTGTCCATCACCTGAACAGTAGAGGCAGCAGCAACTCGGAGGGTTCGGGTGTCTCAGGGGTTTTACTAGGGATTCACTGGATCACGATCAGTTGAAGGGGCTCATTTGCTGTGAGTTCAGGGAAAAGCTTTCCCACCTGGAGTTTCATTCGCAGGGGACCTTCTCACATGTCTTTGCCTTTGTGGTGATTCTCAGCGAGACACCTGTTCTGAACAGGAAGGGCATCCAGAGGGTGTTCTCTCTGACAGTGAGCTTTCCTGCCTGCCTTGGACTATGAGCTAATAGTTTGGGAATTTATATAACTCAGAGCAGAGAAGTGAAGCTATTATATGTTTGAGCAACATGATTAATGTCTGTCTCTTGCTCTGAACCATATGTTCCACAAAAACATAGACTTTGATTGGCTCACTGCTCCATGGTGCCCCAGGACCCAACATCATGTCCAGCAAATAACAGGCATTTGAGAAATATTCCTTGTGTAGAAGCAGTGAAATGATTTCTGAGACCTGGGTTGACACATTCAGCTTCCCATACCATTCAAAGTATTTCCTTCCTCTCCCCTGGCACATTAGACATTATTCCAAGTAATAAAAGGTACATGACTTTCCTTTTCCCTGGGTCTTCACACCTGCCCACGAGCTGAAGGATATGATTGCCTCTTTTGGAGTTAGAGATCTCTAGTACTCTAATGCTGAATGCCTCATAGAGGGACGGGGTAAAGTTTGGACAATGAATTATTTCCAAAATGGGCATTATTACCTCTCCTATGGAAGAATGCAAATAGGAACTTAAAAGGAAGATTTGCTGCAAAAAACGGTGAATTCTGTACAGAGCTTGACCTTGTTCTGCACGTGAGATGCCCTTCTAGTGTGGAGTGCATACTCATACGGAAAATTCCAGTTTCTCATTGACTTCCATTATTATCTCAAGAAATGTCTTGGCCAGAAAAAAAAAGTTGGCCTCCACCCAGAAAATCGCATTTTAAAGAGCATTGAGCTTTTGCTGGTGTATCGCTTAAGTACATTTAATTCTCTCCTGCCAGAGGAATTAATCAAATGGACAATTGATCCACACAGCCTCTGCATATTCATTAAAGGCACAACCACATTACTGTACATCCGACTGATTATGCCTGTTTCTTCGGAATGTCCCACTGCCTGGATGGGACCAGAATGTATAAGTAGGTACAATGGCTCAGGCCGCTGTCCCAGGACTTGAACACAATGCTAAGTTGAAGGGCTAAATGGAGATCCTCTTTCACGCTGAACAAAAGCTGTTCTCCTAGGTTGTCTCTTCATCTTTGGAGGATCTCTTCCCACTTCAATGCCCTTACCTCACCTTCACACACAGCCCCCTACTGGGAGGATTGTCTTAGTCAACTGCTTATCCATTTGCAGAACCTCTTAATTTCTTAGGCACTAAGGCAAGTGGGCAAGATATAATTGATGCAAGAGTCTGAGGGTGATTTTCTGAATAGGCCACAATTACCGAAGTCATGGTCTTCCCAGATGGCACTAGTGGTAAAGAATCCATCTGCCAATGCAGGAGAGGCAGGAGACACAGTTTCGATCCCTGGGTCGGGAAGATCCCCTGGAGAAGGAAACAGCAACCCACTCCAGTATTCTTGTCTGGAAAATTCCATGGACAGAAGAACCTGGCGGGCTACAGTCCATGGGGTTGCAAAGAGTCAGGCACGACTGAGCACACACACCATAGCAAAATGATACCCTCTGTTTTCAAGTTTTTATTGAAATGTAGTTGATTTACAATGTAATATTAGTTTTGGGTATACCGCATAGTGATTCAGTGTTTTTATAGATGATACTCCATTTAAAGTTATTGTAAAATGTTGGAGGTGGGGTGGGAGGGAGGCTTAAGAGGGACGGGATATATATACACATACAGCTGATTCATTCTGTTGTACCGCAGAAACTAACACAACACTGTAAAGCAATTAAACTCCCGTAAAGTAAATAAATTACTGTGCTTAGTCCCGCATTGCAGGCAGATTCTTTACCATCGGAGTCACCAGGGAAGCCCAAATAAATAGATACATTTTTAAAAAGTTGGTATACAATATCTGTTCTATTCCCTTTGCTGTACATCACATCCTTGTATCTTATTTATTTTGTACATACCAGTTCGTACCTCTTAATCCCCTTCCACTATATTATTCCTCTCTTCAACCCTCTTCCCACTGGTATCTACTAGTTTATTGTGTGTATCTGTCTGTTTTGTTATATTCATTCACTTTATTTTTTTGGATTCTACATATAAGTGAAAACGTACAGTATTTGTCTTTCTCTGTGTGACTTAACTTCACTTAGAATTATACCCTCCAGTGCCATCCATGCTGTTGCAAATGGCAAAATTTCATTCTTTTAAAAACTTTTGCACCGTGAAGGAAACCATCAGCAAAATGAAAAGACAGCCTACTGAGTGGGAAAAGATACTTACAACCATCACTCTATTCAAAGTTTTGAGTCTATCAAATTGCCTCAGCCTATCTATTCTTACTCTGTTTCATCAGTATGTTAATCCATCTATATGCTGTACTCTTTAAGGACGGCAGCTTTATTGTGAGTTGTAATATTTTTATAGCAAGGTGTCATCTATTGTCATTTTCCTCTTTTTTAAGCTTTTCCTTTCTTCTTTCAAATGAGCTTTTAATCATTTTGTGAAGTCCCAAAATATAAATGATTAGGGTTTTAATTGGTGAGGCTTAAAACCTTCAAATTAGTTTAAAAAAATGGCCTCACATCTTTATAATATGTGATCTATTTCTCTTTGTTCATACCTTTGTTAGGGAAAGCACCCTGACTGAAACCACCCACCCTGGCCTAGCACCATAGTAACCATTTGTGAGAGTTTTTTTTTATGACGGGAAGTCCTGGTAAGGAACACAGAACTAATAAGCTACCACCAACCGGAAGAGTTAGGAAAAAGTCAAAAAGAGACACCACATGTCTGACCACCTTCCAGAATCCTCCTCACTGGTCTCCATCTTGGCTGAACAAGGCTGCACCACCAGGAAGGACTCTGAGTCAGAATGACTGGCTAAAGACACCCCGGAAACTAATCCCATCACCATAAAACCCAAAATTGTGAGTTGTGGCAGAGCAGTTCTCCTGGGTTCCCTTACCCTACTGCTCTCCGCCCGGGCACCCTTTCCCAATAAAATCTCTTGCTTTGTCAGCACGTGTGTCTCCTCGGACAATTCATTTCCGAGTATTAGACAAGAGCCCAGTTTCGGGCCCTGGAAGGGGTCCCCCTTCCTGCAACACCTTCAGCTGTGTTTCTTAGAAAAGCTTATAAGTATCTTCATGTAGATTTGAGTGTTTCTTATTGTTACCTCTAGGGAGTTTGAAATTTTTTATTCCTATATAAGGGTTTTTATTCATTATATATATATATATATATATATATATATATATATATATATAATGAAATATATATATTTAAAACAACTTTATTGAGCTTTATTTTATGTCAAAAATTTTACCCATCCAAGTGTATAATTCAATGGTTGTTAGTAACTTTATCAACTAGTGTAAACATCACCATAGATCAATTTGCAACATTTTTATGCTTCTCAATAAGATCCCTCATGGCCGTTTATAGTTAATCCTCATTCCCACCCACAGTCCTGCACAGTCACTAATCTATTTCTGTCTCTATAAATTTGCCTATTTTGTACATTTCTTATAAATGGAATCTTACAGCATGTGGTCTCTTGTGTCTGGCTTGTTTCATTTTATGTGATGTTTGGGGGGTTTTTCCTTATAAAATATGTCAGTAATTTGTTACTTATTATCTCTGAACAATAATCCATTTTATAGATAATGACATATTTTGCCTATCCAGTTATCCTAGGTAATTTTGAGTTTGGGGCCATTATAAGCAATGTTTCTATGAACATTTGCTTGCAAGTCGTTGTATGGACATATGTTTTAATTTCTCTTGGGTTAATACCTAGGAGAGGAGTTGTTGGGTGGTATGGCAGTTTTATGTTTAACTTTCTGATAAATTATTTTCTGAAGTAACTTGATTGTCTTATATTCCCACCAGCAATGTGTGAGGCTTCCCATTTCTCCACATCCTTGACAACATTTATTATTATGTCTTTTTTATTGTGGCCATTCTAGTGGATGTGAAATAGGATCTCATTTGAGTTTTAATTTGTATTTCTGTAATAATGATATTGAGCATATTTTCATGTGCTCATTGGCCATTTGTATGTATTCTTTGGCATAATTTCTGTTCATATCTTTTGTCTATTGTTTGATTGAGCTGTTTGTACTCTTACTGAGTTCTCAGACTTCTTTGTATATTCTGGATATATTGCATATGTGTTTGCAAGTATTTTATCCCAGCCTGTTGCTTATCTTTTCATTTTCTTCATGGCATCTTTTGAAGTGCAAATGTTAATTTTGATGAATGAAATTAAACAAAGACGTCTTAGTTACAACACCAAAAGTATAGTCCATAAAAGAAAAACCTGACAAACAGAACCTCATCAAAATTCAGTTGTGTATAGGAAAAAGTTGGTCTTTGTAAATTTATCTCCTATTCTGCCCATCTACTGCCTTGCAGTAAAAATTCTTTAAAACATTCCACCGAGGACCTCAGTCCTACAACTGATAAAGCTTAATTCAGCCAAGAATTCAAATGAGACTGGAAGCAGGTTCTTCCCCAAAAGGGTCCAGATAAGAGTCCAGTCAACTGGTTCCTTGCTTTTTGACCCTGTGAGACCGTCAGTAGAGAAGCCACCTGGATTCCTATGTATAGAAATGAGATTATAAATAGGTGTTTTTTTAAAGCCTCTTTGTGTGTGTGTAGCAATAGGAAATGAATAAAATCAACTGTGATTTCACCAATTCTAAGATTAGCCAAACCACACAGCTAGAATTGCCTCAAGTCTATTCATAGCTGAAATCAAGATATAGCACCTTTGATATTTTCTTTAATCTGCCATTTGAATGACTGTATCAAAAAAAAAAAAAAGAAAAGGGAAAGCTACATTTCCTGTATTTATTATCTTAAGAGATAATACCTTGAAAGTGGATCAGCTTTCTGCTTTCCAAGGCACTGTCTTATCTCTTGTCTCATCTTGTCCTCATAAGAGCCTGGTGGGTCAGATAAAAACAAAGCGGTCAGAAAAAAACTTGCCCGAAGAAAGTAAAACCGACTTGAGCTCAATACTAGGAAGGCCTTTCAAACAATTAGAACCGACCCAAGGTGGAAGGGGCCAGGTTCTAAAATAATAAACCATGTCTTACTGGAAGACAAGGCTGCATGACAGTATTTGAAGGGTTTGATGGGAGACAGCGTGGCATGTTTAAAGAGCCAAGCCTCTGAGATCTCTTCTAACAGATTAAAAATCTGTCTTCCAGATAAGCAGTCAAACTAAATTAATGCATATTCGTGTTGGGGTTAGTCAGTGATTCCTTGCCATTTTCATAATTGTGGTTGTTTTGTTTGGTTTTTTTAAAGATTTTTTTTTTCAAAAAAAAAATGGTCTTTTTTTTTTAAAGACCATTTTTAAAGTCTTTATTGAATTTCTTACAATATCACTTCCGGATTTTTTATGTCTTGGTGTTTTGGCCACGAAACATGTAGGATCTCAACTCCCTGACCAGGGAGCAAACTCACTCCCTCTTGCTTTGAAAGGCAAAGTCTTAATCTCCTGGACCACCAGGGAAGTCTCTGCATTGTGTTTGAGGCAGCAGATCTATCTAAATTCCTTTGTACAAAGAAAATCCTGTGTGATAGACCCCCAATGGCACATTTTTTCAAAGGCACCAAAGTTTATTAACCTGGGCAGTTTTCACAAAGGCTTTGTAGTAGAGGCAAGCTTTGAAGTTAGTGTGTCTGACTCCTGAGTCCTTGCCTCGAACCACAACAGCATGATCTGCCCTCTCAGTAGGAAACAGGAGCAGATTGAAGCAACTGACTTAGACATTTAAAGAGATGGACAGTCTAACAAGGCCGCAGACAGAATCTTGGAGGAGGAGTATGTGTCCCGAAGAATAGGACATCCTGCTGGCTCAGTGGCCCAACCGTAATGCCAGTGCCCCCACTCCCCAACACACACAGAGGAGAGGAATATTCTTTCCTTTCTTTGTGTTTTCCTCATGGCCCAAGCTAAAGGCCCACTGTCCCTGCCTTGGTTACGAGAACTCCTTAGACAGCTCACCTTCCCTCCCTTAACCTCAGTCTCTTTGCGTTGTGCGTGCCTGCTCAGTCATGTCTGACTCTTTGTGACCCCACAGACTGTAGCCCACCAGGCTCCTCTGTCCATGGGATTCTCCAGGCAAGAATATTGGAGTGGGTTGTCATTTCCTCCTCTGGAGGAATCTTCCCGACCCAGGGATCAAACCCATGTCTCCTGTGTTTCCTGCATTGGTAGGTGGATTCTTTACCACTGAGCCATCTAGGAAACCCACAAATCTCAATCTATCCATCTGTGATTTAAGGGGATTGGATTAGTTAATCTCAGAAATTCCTTCCAGCTCCAGAGTTCCTGTTATTATGGGCAATTATATATATAATAATATATATGAGCAATTGCCTATATATATATATATATACACATATATATATGTATATACATACACACACACATATGTATGTATGTATGCATTTTGGCATTTTCCCCCAAGTGCTTCTTCTAGAGATACTCAGAAGCTCAGTAGATGCTCAAAAAGAGATTGAAACCCAGATCTGAGTATTTCCTTTGGGAGATTCTTGAGTTTCCTATGAGAATTCTATTTTTGTGAAATCTTGTTCTTCTGGGCTCTCAGATTCCTTGAGAGCTTTGCTGCTGCAGTGAGATGAGGTCTGAGTTGCCTCCCAGCTGAGCAGAAGAGGCAGCCGTGGGACAGCAAAAGGGTGGGAGTGTTGGCTGGGGGCAAGGATTCCCCTGTCCAGGCAGTAGCCTTTCATCCTGGGGTGCTCAGGGCTACAGCAGGCCCTCAAAGGTCTGGGAGAAGCCTGAGACTGGCAGAGATGGAAGGCCTTGGGGCCAGTGTGGAGGCAGAGCTCAGCCTAAGAGCACAGGTTTGGTTAAGGCTGCACATAGAACTCTGAAGATGGAGCTATCAGTTGGAGAGAAGCATTGCCAAGTGATCACAGTGACTGAGGAAAGTGAGGTGGGACCTAGCTTTTCACCTTAACCCTGACTTGCCTTCCCTGATGGCTCAGTCAGTAAAGAATCTGCCTGCAATGCAGGAGACTTGGGTTGGACCCCGGGGTCGGGAAGATCCCCTGGAAGGGAGAGCATAGCAACCCACTCCAGTATTCTTTCCTAGAGAATTCCATGGACAGAGGAGACTGGAGGGCCACAGTCCATGGGGTCACAAAGGGTCAGACATGACTCAGAAATGAACACTTTGACTTTCTGACTCACCTCACCTTCTGGCCCACCTCACAGATCAGCAGCTATAGGGCTTCCCCCGTGACTCAATGGTAAAAAATCTGCATTGCTGAAGACATGAGCTCGACCCCTGGGTCGGGAAGATCCTCTGGAGAAAGAAATGACAACCCACTCCTGTATTCTTGCCTGAGGAATCCCATGGACAGAGGAGCCTGGAGGGCTACAGTCCATGAGTTCTCAAAGAGTTGGACATGCCTTGGTGACTAAACAACAGAACAACAATGTGAGCTTAGTCCATAGGAAACAGTGATGCAGCTGCATGAGCCCAGCTCCCCAGGGGATAAAGTCAGCCAGCCCATCCCCTCTCACCCCATTACACAGGAAAACTCTAGGTGGAATAGCAATTCTGCATATTCTCTCCACCTGGGCAAACTGCCTTCCTGGGTTTCTTTGTCAAAGGCTGAAGTAGCTATAGGAATTTCACACTGGATTAAAGGAGAATTCAGGAACTCCAAGTCTTTTCAAAACAATTTTGGTGTTTTCAAAACAATTTTGGTGACTGCAGTGGGGGTGCAGTCAGCATCTGGTGAGAAAAGTGTTAAGTCAGAGATTCTGGTCAACTCTAGCATCAGAGTCCGAACCAAAGAGTTCATTTCCGAGACACCCCGTTCCTCAGACGGCCCCTCCCCATCTAGGCTGCAGGTTGAGAGCTTCTGTATTGATTTTCTGGGTATTAAAAAAGCCAATGCCACAGTTTTAAAAGCTTTGTTGAGATACAATTCACATGTCTTAAAGTTCACCCATTACAAGTGTACAAATCAATGATTTCTAGTAAATTCTTAGACTTGTGCAGCCATGATCACGATTTAGCTTTAGAATATTGCTGTCACCCTGTTTGCAGTCAGACCTCACTCCCATCACCCTTCCTAGGCAGCCCATGATATGCTATCTCTGTGTCTTCCAGACATTTCATAAATGGAATAGTGTGGGCTCTTTTGCATCTGATTTCCTTCATTTTAATGTTTTTAAGGTTCATCCATGTTGTATGTATCAGTACTTAATTCCACTACTTTGTTAAATAGCATTCTCTTGCATAGATATATTGCATTTTGTTTATTCGTTTAAGGTTGATGGACACTTGAGTTGTTTCCAGTTTCTTATTGTTATAAATATTGCTGCTTTGAACATTCCTGCATAAGTCTTTGCAGGATCTTTTAGTTCTGGCATTTGAACTCTTGGTTGCAGCATGTGGGATCTAGTTCCCTGACCATGGATGGAACTTGGGTGCCCTGCTTTGGGAGCACGGGGTCTTAGTCTTAGTCTTAGTCTTAGAGTCTTAGCCCTGGACCACCATTAACTCTTGAGTCAGCTCTTTGAGGGTCAGGGGGAGACCTGAAAGACTAAAGCAGAAGCCATTTATCTTAAAGGACAGGGACACAGGGACTTGTATGCACATGGTAGAAGGGACAAAGGATTGTTCAGGATCCCTTTAATAAGGCACGAGTCCATTCATGAGGACTCCACCTTCATAACCTAATCATCTCCCCAAAACCTTGCCTCCTAATACCACAATCTTTGGGGAATTAAGATTTCAACATATGGATTTAGCAGAGGCACTAACATTCAGACCATAGTGCTGAGCAAGTGAGAATACCTTTCACAAATGAACTTAAAAGTACTTGGGCTGGGGCAGTGGGGAGAACAGTGAGAAGTGAGCTAGAGAAATAAGCAAGGGCAAGATCAAGATGGTCAGGAAGGTGCCCTTTAGAAACCTCCTCCCACAACACAGAGGGGAACAGACTGGTGGGATCTGGGTTTCCTTTACAGAAGCTGTATCAAGCCTCTTATGGCCTTGAACCTCAGCCCTACCTCACTAGGACTCAACCTCCTCCGCCTTCCCGTGTTTGGCAGGTGTTACATCACCCTCACCCAGTCTCTGCACCTGACCATGAGCGGGGCTCCAGCAGGACCTGCAGGCACAGGCAAGACAGAGACCACCAAGGACTTGGGCCGAGCACTGGGCATCATGGTCTACGTGTTTAACTGCTCCGAGCAGATGGATTACAAGGTACAGGCCCAGCCTTGCGGGGGCTAGGGCTGGACGGTGGCCCAAATCATTGATCAGCTTTATCCACGCTGCCCTGGCCAAGCTCGGAGACCCAGACCAGGAGGTCTCTGCTTCTTCATAGGAGACTTGGGGACCCTTGGCCCTGGGAGCTGATTGACCTCCTGTTAAACCTCACCACCGTGGAATCCACTTCCACTAATGAGCTCTGCAGCCACAGATGGGTGACTTCCCCTCTGAGACCTTCCTTCCATTATCTGTAAAATGAAGAAGCTGAACATATCTCCAAAGGCCTAAATTCACTACTTGACCCAGAACCACAGAAAGGCTCATAAATGGCTGATGTGAAAGTCTTCACATAAAAGCCATAGATGTGCTCTTCTGTAAAAGTTGGCATTTTTCTAGAATTTCCACAAGGGCACAATACTCTACAAGGGCAGATTTGGCTTCTGAAGACAGACTAGAGTAACCTCTATTCTTTTTTTTTTTTTTTGAATTTTTGGCTGCACTGGGTCTTAGTTGCAGCATGTGGGCTTTTCTTGCTGTTGTTGCACGCAGCATGTGGGATCTTAGTTCCCTGACTAGAGATGGAACTCCCATCCCCTGCATTGGAAAACGGAATCTTAACCACTGGACCACCAGGGAAGTCACAGTAATCTCTGTTCTTAGCAAGAGATACATAAAATACAAGTGCAAGGCTGATGTTCTTCATTCAGGCACTCATCATTTTTACATTTTTTTAATATCAGGTATATTCCAGGCGCTGTGTCATAAAGAAAGGCAAGGGAAACAAGACATCCATTAAGTCACCTCTTAGCAGCATTCTGCTTACAGCTAGACCTTGTACAGATTCTTTGTTATAAAAGCATAATAATCGATTAAGTCACTGTCTCATTTTTATTCTTTTTATTGTATGTATTTTTGTAGACTGCCTTAAGTCCCTTTTGAAAATAGGATGGCATGTAAATAAATTGAGGGTGAAAAAAGAAAATAATTGCATTAAATAGATCAAGTATTTATAGGTATAAATGATGTGACATATTGATTGCAAAATAAATTTAATTTAAAAATAATTTTAGAGACTGCAAGATAGCACTTGCAGGTACCCCAAACAGAACTCTTTAAATGAGATTGATCTGCTGCAACTTTAATCATTTCTCTTGTATATAAAATTTTGCTGCACAGAGTTACAGAATCCTGTAGCACCATGTTTTCTCTTAGAAAGCAGACAAAATGAGGATTCAGGCCCAAAATAGCTGTGCTCCCATAGTCTACGTGCTAAATTTTAATACGGTTGCTTTTGTTGATGAACACATAAAGATAATGTTTCTCTTTAAGCCAGGCTGGAAGAAAAAATATTTTTTCCCTTTTAAAGAAACAAGCTAAGCTTTAAGAATAAGCTTTCTAGATTCTTCTAGAGTTAAGCAATGTAAAGATAAGTATACTCTCCCAAGAGGAATATTCTGGAGGACACACTCATTTAGATGTGGAAGACCTTGGATATTGACTGAAAAAGAAAAGGCAGATTTCTTAAAGTCACACCTAACATGGGAAACAGAAAAAGATGAGTTGGCTCCATGGCCAGAAGTCACTATGGTCATTTTACTCAATCCTTTCAAAACTTGATTACTGAACCCTGACCCCACCAAGTCCTCTGAGAGTACAGGATGAGAGGACGAGTCTGCCCTCAATTTGTCTGAACCGTGTGAAGCTTCAGCCATGTGTGTCTAGTCCAGACACAGATCAGAGCAAGAACAGTAAGTATAGCTGTAGTGGGACACAGCAAAGATAAGGTGACCACTTCCTGGACACCAGACATCCTTTGTAACCAAACAGCCTCACTAAGCAGTTTCAAACCACCTCTTCCCTTTCTTGTTCAGCTATTCAGATAGAGGAATGGAGGGATGGGCAGATGGATAAATGGAGATGGAGAGATAGATGATTGATTGATAGATAAATAAATAAGTGATAGAGAAATTGGTGCTTCCCAGTTGGCACTGGTGGTAAAGAACCTGCCTTCCAATGCAGAGATGTAAGAGACGTGGGTTCCATCCCTGGGTGGGGAAGATCCCTGGAGGAGGTCATGGCAACACACTCCAGTATCCTTGCCTGGAGAATCCCATGGACATAGAAGCCTGGCAGTCTACAGTCCATGGGGTCACAAAGAGTTGGACATAACTGAAGCGACTTAGCATGCATGCAGAGAGATATATAGATTAGATATATGCAATAGTTGTTGTTCAGTTGCTAAGTCATGTCCGACTCTTTGTGACCCCATGGACTGCAGCACTCCAGGCTTCCCTGTCCTTCACCATCTCCTGGAGTTTGTTCAAACTTATGTCCATTGAGTCGACGATGCCATCCAACCATCTCATCCTCTGTTGTCCCCTTCTCCTTTTGCCTTCAGTATGTCCCAGCATCAGGGTCTTTTCTAATGAGTCAGTTCTTCCCATCAGATGGCCAAAGTATTGGAGCTTCAGCTTCAACATCAGTCCTTCCAATGAATATTCATGATTGATTTCCTTTAGGATTGACCAGTTTCTAACCAGTGGTCTTTAGGGAACCAGGAGTTCTATAATAAAGGGGATAGAAAATTATCAATACTCAGATATGTAATGGTAAGCCTAGCATGGATGGTAATTTAATCTCTGTACATCTCTTTGCAGTCTTGCGGCAACATCTACAAGGGCCTTGCTCAGACTGGTGCCTGGGGCTGTTTTGATGAGTTTAATCGAATCTCTGTGGAGGTCTTGTCAGTGGTGGCGGTGCAGGTACGGGGGGCAAATTTGATGGGAGTAGGTGGTCTTCCTGCCAAGCACTGAGGACTTCTGCATCCTCTTGATTTCACCCTCTCCTCACCCTTCCCCCTGTTGCATTTCCTCTATTTGCTTAAATCAGGCATGGGTGCAGGACAGGGTATCCACAGGACCCTTCCAAGAGGAATCCATTTACTGGCCTTGATTCTCCATTTCCTCCTCTGTAAAATGGGAAGAAAGAACATCCGTGCCCCTGTTTCTTGGGGATAAAAAAAGGATCAACAAGATGGCAGAGCCCAGCTCCTGAGAAAAGGCACAGACCTGTCTGTCATGAATACTCACACCCGTGGTGTCCCAATGCGGCACCTAGTACTAGAGGTTACCAACGGGCTGTCTCCATGTGTCCCTGCAAGGAGCCAGGGGACAAAAGGGAAGCAGTGAGAGACAGACAGACCAAAGTCAGCAAGAGTTCATCTTGGGCTCCAGAGATTATATGACCAAGTTCCACATATAGCTGGGATTGTGAAAGAAGCAGGTTCTTGTAGAGTTAGCTAGACAAGGTGGGGGAAAGTGGTTGTGTGTGTCGGCTCTGAAACCACGCCGCCAATGTTCGCTTCTGGTCCTGCCACTTACTAGCCATGTGCCCTTGGGCAAGTCCATATCTCAAATTCCACATCTGAAAAGGGGGTTAATAATAGTACCTACTTGATCTGATTGTAGCAATTATTGAATGAGTTAACTTAAAGCCCTACACATAGTAGGCACATAATAAATGTCAGTCTCTGTTATGATGGTGATGATGATGGTGGTCGAGGTGATGGTGATGGTGGTGATGATGGATGATGGTGGTGGTGGTCGCAGCGATGGCGATGGTGGTGATGATGGTGATAGTGGTGGTGATGATGGTGATGGTGGTGGTGATGGTGATGATGAAAAGAGTGATGATGGATGATGATGGTGGTAGTCGTGGTGATGGTGATGATGATGATAATGGTGATAATGATGGTGGTGGTGGTCGAGGTGATGGTGATGATGATAAGGGTGATGACCATGGTGGTGGTGGTGATGGTGGAGTGGTGGTGATGAGGATTGCTATCATTATTACTTGAACCCTGAAGGAAATGGGTTGGAGAAAAGTAGAAGGTTGGAACACACAGGACAGGGAAGAAGGGTCTACTCCCTAGTCTCTCCGGTGTCCTCTACACCCTTCACTCCTTCTCAGCTGGCCCAGGTTCAGGCTGTCGTAGCAAATTTAGCATCCTAACTGATGAGGCAGTGCCCATCAGCCACTGTCCCCATTGTATAACAGACAGACACTGAATTTGCCTAATTTTAAAACTGCCCAACACAAGGGCAGTAATGAGGTCTCCAAGGTCAGTTGCCTTTTGCTTCTGGAGTTAAATGAAATCAATTCAACCTGGAATTCCCTGATGCTTTCACATTCTCATCCAGGAATATATCTGCAGACACATTCTCAAGAAAGTGGTCTGACAACCACCTGGGCAAAACCTGAGCTACTACTGTTTAAAATCATAGACCCCAGAGGAGAAAATTGCACTGTGTTCACGCTGCAATCCAGGTTGGCACGTTGGTGCAGAAGCCGCAGCAGCTGTGACAGTTCCCCCGCCCTCCCCTCTCCTCCCTGCCTCTCTTCCTCTCCGCTCCTCACATGTCCATGTCCCTCTTCCCAGTAACTTCTACAAAAGTGAGCATGCCTCAGTGTCCTTGTAGGTGGAAATTTTCATTTCTCTGTCAGATTGTTTAAGCAGAATTATGTATCCAACTAGGAAAGGTAAAGCAATTCCAAGAACAATTACTCTTATTTTTTAAACATGTAAGATGCTACTTTCCTTTTTTCTGGAATTTTGCCACTACTGTTGCAATCATCTCCCTAGGCTTTGGGTTCTAAGGGCCAGCCACTACCCTGTGCCTCCTGCCTGGGTCCCCTCCATGCTCCCTGGTCAGGTGTCCCTGATAATTCCTCCCTTCCATAGATTCAAGCCCTGACTGTGTGTTGGGCTGTGGCTGGAAGCAGTTAGACACAGCATAGCAGCTAGCAGGGGCTCTAGAACCCAGCACAGCAGTGTTTCAAAAACTCATGTGCTGAACAAATAAGTGCTAGTGTCTCAGAGCCAGGGGAGCTCCCATGTAACACCGTTTATAGAGGAGCCTAAGGTCTAAAGTTAAAACACAGAAACATTTTTAAAAATGTAAAACGTGATGAATGGGTTGCACTTCCCAAAGAAAGCAGACTTCAATCTGCCCCTGCAGAGAGAAGCATGGAGTGAGCCAGGCAGGGGTTTTGATTTTGATTTTTTAATTTTGTGTTGGGGTATAGCCGGTTCACATTGTTGTGATAGTTTCACCCCACATTCCTCGTTGGGTGATGAGGGCAGTGAGGGGCCCCAGGGCAGAGCGGTGCTGTGAGCACCAAGGGAACCAGCAGAGTCTGGGCTGTTGGGCCAGCGTGCCGGGCTCTGGAGGCCACCTCGGCCAGGATGCATGGACATTCTGTGCACAGAGAAGAAGTTTCAGTCTCCAGCAAATTGCTGAGAGGTCAGCAATTCTGTCATTAGAGCTTCACTTGGGAAAGAAGCTGAATCCCAGTTGTGGAACCACTGGGCGTTCTGGCAGAAATAGCCCTTCTGGACACTGATAGCCTCACCCGTGGGGGACGGTCCACTGCCTCCAGTCCCTCTTCCTGTCTCTGTCTCCATTTGTCTGTGTGTCTGTCTCTCTGGTCCAGCTGTCTGTCTGTCTCTCTCTCATAAGTGTTCCAGTGCTGATTCTCTCCACCTCTCCTCTGTCTCTGTCTCTCTCTTGTTTATGATCCAGCTGTTCCTCTCTCCTGTCTTATACACACTCCAGTTATTTCACTCTGAGCCTCTTTCTCTCTCTCTCTCTTTCCTTTGTTTATGATCCAGCTGTGTTTCTCTCCCTCTCCTTCTTCCTCTGGTATATGGCCCAGCTCTCTGTCTCTCTGTTATTTATAGTCCAACTCTTCCCCTCTCCTTCTCTCTTATATACACTCCAGCTATTTTGCTCTCTGGCTGTCTCTCTCACACACACATATTCAGACACACATCCCTGCAGCCCAATCTCCACAGAACCCTTGACTGTTCTAAACACCTGAGCGCAGCTGATACACATGAGGTTCGTTCAAAACCTTTCACTGCCCCAGCTTCCCAGTTCTGCAGATGTCCCAGGGCCTGGCTGGACAAGGGCGCCCCTTTTGTCTTCCCTCCTTCTGCTGCTGATCATTTTTGCACACACTTTCCCAAAGCAGCAGGCGTGGAAATAAAGAGGTGAATTTCATTTCTATCTCTGCTTCATTGCTCTAAGAATGATCTAGAATATACATCTGACCAGGTAAGCTTCAACTTAAATCCCCTCCAGCTCCAGACCACATTTAAGAAAAACTCTAATCTCTTTAGAAAGGCATGACTAGCCCCTGGGCATCTGACCCAGCCTCCCTTTGCCACTGTGGCCACCCCATCCCTGCTGGACTCACCTGTGCTTTCCAGGTCTGTTCTAGAAATGTAGATGGGGGAGGAGCTGAGAGAGTTAAGACCAGATAAGGACCACACTGCAGTGATGGAGGACAGGTTAACAGTTTCCATGTTAGCTGCTGTTTTTGAGGATTGTGTGTGTGCTAAACTCCTTGTGGACTTCATTTCACTTACTCCTTAGAGCAAGCCCAGGCAGTAAGTCCTGGTGTTCCTTCTTTCTATCTTGTAGTAGCTGAGAGCCCAGGCTCCAGAATCCACAGGCCTGGATGCAGACACCAGCACTGAACAGCTGTGGAGGGCTCAGCAAACTATTCCCCTCTTGGTACATCCAGTTCTTTACAGAGAAAGGGGATGATGGTAGTAAAGAGCCCCCATCAAAGGATCCAGGTGGGGATCCCATGACTTAATCCAGAACTATGCTCAGGACAGCAGTTGGTATCGGGAGAGGGAACCAGTACTCAGAGCTACCCATCTCCAACCTCTTAGGCACCATGTGATAAGGGGGCATGGGGCTGGGGCCGACAGATTTCCTTCGGACACGCACTCAGTGCCCATTAGTAAAGGGTCCAGAGCTCAGTCCTCAGGCCCTGTCCTTCAGTGTGGCCCTGGGGTCCCAGCCTTAGCCACCATCTGACCCCTGGAACACAGAGGGGGCATTTTCCCATGAATTGTTCACCAGGTAAAAAGCATTCAAGATGCAATTCGAGACAAGAAGCAGCGGTTCAACTTCCTTGGAGAGGAGATTAGCTTGAACCCGTCTGTGGGCATCTTCATCACCATGAACCCAGGCTACGCTGGTCGTACAGAGCTGCCCGAAAACCTCAAGGCTCTGTTCAGGTGAGCGTCCACTCTGCCCTGGGCATACAAGGACCCAAGAGAGAAGATTCTTTATTCTTTGCACTGAAAACATATGACATATATGTTAGAAAAAATGTAGAGTATATATTACAAAGTAGCTTATGTAAAACACATTTAATGCCATCACCAGTAAAATGATTTTTTTGCTGAACTGTGTTCTGTTCTTTACAGGCATAGAACTTATGCATTTGTAGTGTATGTTTGTGGTCTGCACACAGTTTTACATTGTTCTTTATTTTCATGGTCTATCATAATCCTATCATAGTTTCTTCTTCTGTTAGATATTCTTAAGAAATCTCATTTCATGACTGTGTTTTATTCTATCAAGTGCATGGTCCACAATGTAGTTAGCAAGTTCCCTGTAGTTAAACAGTAAGACTGTTTCTGACATTTAAAATAAATTTATGCATCATGGTATAATATACATAAGTAGTTTTTTTGTATGCATGATTATTTTCTTTGGCTAGGTTCCCAGAAATGGAATCACTGAGTTAACAGGGGGAAACATTTTTAAGGCTCTCAACACACATTGATTGCCAAGCTGCTTTCCACAAATAGTAGTGCCGAGTGACATTTGTAGTAGTGATGCATGGTTGTTGTTCAGTCGCTCAGTCGTGTCCAACTCTTTGACCCTGTGGACTGCAGCATGCCAAGCTTCTCTGTCCGCCACTATCTCCTGGAGTTTTCTCAAATCCATGTCCACTGAGTGGGTGATGCCATCCAACTATCTCATCCTCTGCTGCCCTCCTCTCCTTTTGCCTTCAGTCTTTCCCAGCATCAGAGTCTTTTCTAATGAGTCAATTCTTCCCATCAGGTGACCAAAGTATTGGAGTTTCAGCTTCAGCATCAGTCCTTCCAATGAATATTCAGGACTGATTTCCTTTAGGATGGACTGGTTGGATCTCCTTGAAGTCCAAGGGACTCTCAAGGGTCTTCTCCTGCACCACAGTTCGAAAGTGTCAGTTCTTCCCCCATCACTCTTCTTTATGGCCCAACTCGCACATACATACGTGACAACCAAAAAACCAGAGCCTTGACCATACAGACCCTTATCAGCAAAGTCAAGCCTCTCCTTTTTAATATGCCAACTAGGTTTGTCATAGCTTTCCTTATAGAGAAATGCAATTAAAGACATGTAACAACTCTAGGCTCCTATTACATACCTAATAATTTTAAAATTAAGTAATTGTAGGGACTTCTCTGGACTTCCCAGGTGGCATTAATGGTAAAGAACCCACCTACCAATGCAAGAGATGTAAGAAACATGGGTTCGATCCCTGAGTCAGGAAGATCCCCTGGAAGAGGGAACAACAACCCACTCCAGTGTTCTTGCCTAGAGAATCTCATGGACAGAGGAGCCTGACCGGCCACAGTCCATAGTGTTGGAGAGCCGGACACAACTGAAGCGACTAAGCACAGCACAGTGCAGGGAATTCTTTAGCAGTCCAGTGGCTGAGACTTCACCTTCTAATGCAGTAGCTGGGGATTCAATCCCTGGTCGGCAGCTAAGATCCCATATGCCTCATGGCCAAAAAACCAAAGCATAAAACAGAAGCAACATTGTAACAAATTCAATACAGACTTTAAAAAAAAAAGAAAAGAAATACAAGGGAAAGAAATTCTTTAAAAAAACTAAGTAACTGTAAAATAAAATGTTACTAGAAGGAAAAATCACAGTAAATCCTTATATACAGATAAAAATTCCCTTGGGTATTCTATTTCTCATTTTGTGGCAAGGTGGGGTTAACAGGTACTGACTTCAGCTCTTGGCATTAGGTGTTGGCATTTGTATGCAAACAAGTGTAGAATAAGCTCTGAGGGTCTAGACTTGGAGGAGACAATTTTCAGGATGAGGACTAGAGAGATTAGAGAGACTCAGTTCCTCAACAGTAGCCCCAAATCTGCAATAATTTGGGGCTAATTATTAACCTGTAATCTGCTAATTGCTCAGGCTTCACTAATCTGTGCCTTGTGTAAGGCACACTAGACTTCGGTTACAAGACTTGAGTCGTAGCTCCAACTCTGTCCCCATCTGCTCACATCATCCATCACCTTGAGCAGACGAGTCCACTCCCTGTACCCTTATTAATTCATTTTAACATTGAAAATCTTAGATGAAATCATTGCCGAGGTCTCAGTTTCCACCCTCACACATGCCTTCATCTATGATCTCAGCCAGCATCTCTTGTCTCACAAGCTCCCGACCAGGTGTGTCTGGGGACCCAGTCAGCCTTCTGTCTCCCTCTCACAGGCCTTGTGCAATGGTTGTCCCGGACTTTGAGTTGATTTGTGAAATCATGCTGGTGGCCGAAGGATTCATTGAGGCACGGTTACTAGCCAGGAAGTTCATCACCCTTTACCAGCTGTGCAAAGAGCTTCTCTCTAAACAGGTAACCCTCCCTGGTTACACCAGGTGACCATCAAGTGTGATTGTCCCAGCTCTGGATGGGTTCTGGAGCTGGGGTATTAGGGAGACATAGCACCTTCTCGTAATAGATTCTTTACTGTCTGAGCCACTTACCAGACTTCCCTCTATGGGCTTCCCTCATAGCTTAGTTGGTAAAGAATCCGCGTGCAATACAGGAGACCCTGGTTCAATTCCTGGGTTGGGAAGATCTGCTGGAGAAGAAATAGGCTACCCACTCCAGTATTCTTGGGCTTTCCTTGTAGCTCAGCTGGTAAAGAATCTGCCTGCAATACGGGAGACCTGGGTTTGATCCCTGGGTTGGGAAGGATCCCCTGGAGAAGGGAAAGGCTACCCACTCTGGTATTCTGGCCTGGAGAATTTCATGGAATGTATCGTCCATGGGCTTGCAAAGAGTCGGACATGACTGAGTGACTTTCAGTTTTTCAGTTACATAATAGATAGTCACTGTGCCCATAAGCATATTCAAAACTCTGCAGACTTCTATAATAAAGATGCTTCTATAAATAAACTATAACAAGGAAACTTCTATAATAAAGATACATGTTTATTATCTTAGCTAAGATAATAAAGATACATGTTTATTATTAACTAAAAAATTTAGCTTAGTCCAACATTTAAAAAATAAACCTGTTTGGCCATAGACCTCCATTTTTTAATACAATACTTAGTAACACCTCGTAGACTACCAGTGCGCCATAAGAAACACTGCAATGGCCAGTGAAAGCCCTTGGAGAGAGTGGTCTCTGCCTGAAGGAACATGAGATCTGGGAAGAAAACTGGGGAGAGAGTCAGACATCAAGTGGCACCGCAGTGCTCTTTGCTTCTGGGCCTTAAATGGGGCTTCTTTCCAGGCCAGACCAGGAACTAGGAACCCAGAATCTTCACCTGCTATGTCATAGATCTTTTCTTTTGCCCCCAGCTTCACCTCACAAGTGACCTAGTAGTGATGTGATATCTAATTCTGCTGACACAAGCCTGAGCCCATTGGTCCCGCATTCCAGCATCTCTGGTCTCACTAGCCCCTTCCCCCAGGATCACTACGACTGGGGCCTGAGGGCCATCAAGTCTGTGCTGGTGGTGGCCGGATCCCTGAAGCGAGGAGACCCTGACCGGCCTGAGGACCAAGTCCTGATGCGCTCACTGCGAGATTTCAACGTCCCCAAGATCGTGACCGATGACATGCCGGTGTTCCTGGGCCTGATCGGGGACCTGTTTCCTGCCCTGGATGTCCCTCGGAGGAGAGATCTCGACTTCGAAGCCCTGGTTAGGAAGGCGGTGATGGAGCTGAAACTCCAGGCTGAGGACAACTTTGTGCTCAAGGTACATGGGGTTTTTCCTCCCTCCCGAGATTTGTCTCTCGATTCTTTTCTTTGACAATGGGTTACACTTCGTCCTTAATCCAAAGGGCTGCTCTCAATGTACAGATATTCATAGACTTTGCAAAAACTCAGTTCACTTCAGTAGCTCTTTATAGGGGCTTCCCTGGTGGCTCAGGGGTAAAGAATCTGCCTGCAATGCAAGAGATGGGGGTTTGATCCCTGAGTCAGGAAAATCCCCTGGAAGAGGAAATAGAAACTCTCTCCAATATTTTGCCTGGGAAATCCCATGGACAGAGGAGTCTGGCGGACTACAGTCCATGGGATCTCAAAGAGTCAGACATGACTGAGCAACTAAACAACAGCAACAGCTCTTTAGAGGGACACCCACAGTGTGGAATGTGTCATCCAAGAGGACAGAGCCCCTACCATCGGGGGTTCACATTCTCACAGAGGAATGAGACACAGGCTCTGTTATATCGTGTTCCTTTCCCATGAATTACTTCATGCACCATAATAACATTGATGCATCTCAGAAACGTTACTTTCTGCAAAACTGTTGAGCAAAAATAACACTTAGGGCAAAGAAGGCTTCCCTCGTGGCTCAGACAGTAAAGAATCTGCCTGCAATGCAGGAGACCCAGGTTTGATCCCTGGATCTGGAAGAACCCCTGGAGAAGGGAATGGCTACCCAGTCCAGTATTCTTGCTTGGAGAATCCCATGGACAGAGGGCCTGCAGGGCTACAGTCCATGGGCTCCAGGGTTGCAAAGAGTTGGACACGACTGAGTCACTACCACTTTCACTCAAAATGTAGAGAGTATTGTACCCAAAGCCATAAAAACTCAGCAATGTGTTATTTCATCAAAAAGCTCTGGTTTGAGAAGGCATCCTGCAGTCTTTTAAAGTGATCATATTAACTTGGAAAGAAAAGGAATAATCCCATGGAAGTGTGAAAACTGGGAAGGAGATATAACAGTAAATTTCTGGAAAGATGGAGAGAGGATGGAAGAAGACTGACAGACCAAGCAGAGCAGAGGTGGGTGCAGGCGTAGAAAGGGCTTCAGGGGATGAGGAGCCAGGAGGCAGCCAGTCTGCCAAGAACCTTGGAGCAGCTCTGGGCTCAGAGCAGGTAGTGAAGGAGGGCAGGGAATGAGGAAGAGAAGTGAAAACACCCAGGAGGGGGGAACGTTAAGACACATCATAATGGGATTTCAGAAGTCAAGGGTCAAGAGGAAACAATGAAAGTTTCTTGGCTGGGTGATGGATTGAGAAGGTGTACAGGTGACCCACGAAGGAATGAAATTCAGGATGATGTCAGAACCTCTCACCAGCAATATCAGATAGTACAGGACAAGGAAACCATTCCTTCAAAGTTCTGAGGGGAAACGATCTCAAAACTCCATTATGTACCAGGTTATCAGATATTTCAAAGGCATTACAGATTTTATTAATATTACATAGGCATCTTATTCAATTAAGCTATTTGAGAACATGCTACCACAAAACGTGGATGAAAAACAAATGTCATGGGATTCAAAAATTCAAGAATCAAAAAAGGGAAGTCTTTGAATTATCGCTCTCAGCAGACCTGCTGCTGCTGCTGCTAAGTCACTTCACTCATGTCCGACTCTGTGTGACCCCATAGATGGCGGCCCACCAGGCTCCCCCGTCCCTGAGATTCTCCAGGCAAGAACACTGGAGTGGGTTGCCATTTCCTTCTCCAATGCGTGAAAGTGAAGTTGATCAGTCATGTCCGACCCTTCGCGACCCCAAGGACTGCAGCCTACCAGGCTCCTCCGTCCATGGGATTTTCCAGGCAAGAGTACTGGAGTGGGTTGCCATTGCCTTCTCCGATCAGCAGACCTAGAAAACAGTTAACCCAAATCAAGGCACCAGTCCCATGGTCTCTAAGAAAAAGGACCTCAAAAGTAGATAAGGCATATAAATGGGAAAGAGAATCATTGAGGAGCTTCAAGCAGTCATCTACCTGGTATGTGTGTGTGTTGAGGGATGAGAGACATCCCTAAGCTGATTTGGGCCCGATTGCAACAGGGCCTTATAAACCAGTGTAAGGATTTGGGATTTCATCACCAAAACTTAGGAGAACCACAGGAGGGACAACCTGATGACAGTGACATGATCACATTTTCATTCCAATAAGCATACAAGAGTGTAGAAAGGTGAACCTGAAGGCAAACTACAACCAGAGTGATGATGCCTTCCATGCAACCACTGTCCCCCAAGGAGCTCCTTGACTCCAGCCTCATCAAACCATCTGGTCAACCACATCATGCTCTGTCACACCACAAGCCTTTGTGCTGTTTCCTCTGCCTGGAATATCCTTCCCATTCATCTTATTGGCAAACTCCTACTCATCCCTGAAGCCCCAGTTCAAATGCCCCATGCTCTGTGAAGCCTTTCATATTCCCTTTATGTATATAAAATCTATTGTTTCTTTCTATCTGTTGCTATAATGTTCATGTTCATGGGGTTCTCATGGCAAGGATACTGCAGTAGGTTGCCATTCCCTCTTCCAGGGATAGTTTGATGCTTTCAAATTGTGGTATTAGAGAAGACTCTTGACAGTCCCTTGGACAGCAAGGAGATCAACCAGTCAATCCTAAAGGAACTCAACCCTGAATATTAATTGGAAAGACATTGCAAGCTGAAGCTCCAATACTTAGGCCACCTGATGTGAAGAGCCAACTCGTTGGAAAAGATCATGATGCTGGGAAAGATTGAAGGCAGGAGGAGAAGAGGGAGGCAGAAGATGAGCTGGTTGGATGGCATCACCGATGCAAAGGACATGAATTTGGGCAAGCTCCAGATGGTGAGGGACAGGGAAGCCTGGCATGCTGCAGTTCATGAGGTTGCAAAATGTCAGACATGACTTGGCTACTGAACAGCAACAACAGTCTCTTTCCACAGCACTTAGTAAATACATCAAACATAGCAATTATGCCCTTCATGCCTGTGTGCATATGCTTAGTTATGTCGGACTCTTTGCGACCCCATAGACTGTAGCCTGCCAGGCTCTTCCGTCCATGGGATTCTCCAGGGAAGAATATTGCAGTGGGTTGCCATTTTCTCCTCCAGAGGATCTTCCTGACACAAGGATTGAACCCACATCTCAATTATCTCCTTACCTTATAGCAGTTTGTCAATATGACTTGCTTCTTTATCAGACTATGAGATCAGGGAGGGCTGGAGAGTCATCTCTGAATCTCTCTCACCAGACACACTCTCTAGCACTTAGTGGTTACTAATAATTACTCTCATGATGAATAAGTGAATAAATGAATCATGTTGCCCCAACATTTAGGACCCCATTATATCCTGGGGGGGGGGTAACCCTTCCTGTGTTGACCTCAGGTCTCACTTCAGGCATCAGCCTGGCTCACAGGGGACCGGTGGGGATGTGGGCTGAGTGACAAGTGGTCCCTCTGGCCGGATTCCATGTCTCCCAGGTCGTCCAGCTGGAGGAGCTCCTGGCGGTGCGGCACTCCGTGTTCGTGGTGGGCAGTGCGGGAACTGGCAAGTCGCAGGTGCTGAGGTCCTTGCACAAGACCTACCAGATCATGAAACGCCGCCCTGTCTGGACTGACCTCAACCCCAAAGCAGTCACCAACGATGAGCTCTTTGGCATCATCAATCCAGCCACCCGAGAATGGAAGGATGGTAAGGGCAGGATGCTTCTGTCTTAGCTACTTGGGCTGATGAGAAGCCAGTGGGGAAGGTGCAGAGGAGAGAAAGCCGAGCTGATCAGTTTGGGTTGGGAGGAGGTGAAAAGAATCAAAGCAACTGATTTTGGCTTGGAGAGGAGCCTCATCCTTTGGGGTACTTTCTCTCCTTGGGGATTTTTTAGCTCATAGAGAGGATAAACAGGGCAGGCCTTCTCAGCTACAGTTCCGTGATTCTGGACTGCAAGTCATGGGGTTCCCACATTGCCTGGCAGAGGGTCTGACATGGGTCAGATAGGGAAGCCCACCTCTCATTCCCAAAGGAGCAGGCAGTCTAGCATCCCACAGAGGGTACCTCCCTGTCAGTACCACCCCAGGAGTGATGGGGAGGCTGCTACAGAGGACTCATCTCGGGAGCATCCTGGGACCACAGGAGGATGTGTATAGGATGGGACTTCCCAGGTGGCTCCATGGTAAAGAATCCGCCTGCAATGCAGGAGACATGGGTTCAATCCCTGTGTCGGTAAGATCATCTAGAAAAAGAAATGGCAGCCCACTCCAGTATTTTGCCTGGAGAGTCCCATGGGCAGAGGAGTCTGGCCGGCTGTGGTCCACGGGGTTGTAAAGAGTGGGACACGACTTAGCGACTGAGCACCCGTACATGTGTGCAAGTGTGTAGGATAATGCAAATACTGTTCCATTTTATATGAGATCTTGAACATCCATGGATTTTAGTGTCTGCAAGAGTCCCTGGAGCCAAGGAGCTGGTTTCTTCTACAGTGATTCAGATTGTCCCAAACCTGTGCTCACTTGGTGCTGACCTCAGCATCACCTTCTGAGAATTAAAAATCGTGATAGGTGTTGAAAGGGTATCCTGTCACTGGGAGAGAGCAGCAAAGAAAATGGAGAAAGCTCTCCACAAGCTGATCGGATCTCTTTCCAAAAGCAGTGTGGCTTCCGGAATGAGGTCATCTCAGGTCCCTTCTAACATCCCGATGACTACATCAGGGTATACTGCCTGTTGTTGTTGTTCAGTCGCTCAGTTGTGTCCGACTCTTTGCAACCCCATGGACTATATAGCATGCCAGGCTTCCTGTCCTTCACCATCTCCCAGAGTTTGCTCAAACTCATGTCCATTGAGTCAATGATGCCATCCAACTGTCTCATCCTCTGTTGCCCCCTTCTCCTCCTGCCCTTAATCTTTCCCAGCATCAGGGTCTTTTCCACTGAGTCACCTCTTTGCATCAGGTGACCAAAGTATTGTAGCTTCGACTTCAGCATCAATCCTTCCAATGAATATTCAGGGTTGATTTCTTTTAGGATTGACTGGTTTTATCTCCCTGATGTCCAAAGGACTCTCAAGAGTCTTCTCCAGCACCACAATTCAAAAGCATCAAATCTTCAGCACTCAGCCTTCTTTATGGTCCAACTCTCACATCCATATATGACTACTGGAAAGACCATAACTTTGACTATATAGACCTGTGTCAGCAAAGTGATATGCCTGGATTCCTCTAATTTAGGGTCTTCCATCAGAGGCCTTGAAAAATGGGACTTAATGAGTAGCCTCTCTAATTTTCATTTCACTATTAATGAGGCTTAGCATCTTTTTCTTCTTAGTGGTCTTAGTAATTGGCTCTTTTGTAATTTTATTCCCCCTTATTATATTCTTATCAGTGTGTGTGTTTTTTTTAATATGCCAAAGACATTAAACTTGTATCTGTTATATGAACCACTAATGGTTTTTATCTGTCTTCCATTTGTCTACAGATACTTCATGACATGTTTACCATGTACTTTATAAAAGGAAATTATGTCTGTCTAGTCTTTTTAGCATCTGGGATTCCTATTTAGTTTATGACTCTTTCTAATTTTAGAGGCAGAATATCATAAATTTGGTCTTACAGATTCTTTTCACATTAACATTTTTTACTCATCTGAAATTTATCTGGGGGCTTAGCTGGGCTTCCCAGATGGCACAGCAGTAAAAACCCGCCTGCCAATGCAGGAGACGCAGGTTTGACTCCTGGGTCAGGAAAATCCCCTGGAATAGGAAATGACAACCTACTCCAGTATTCTTGCCTGGAAAATCCCATGGACAGAGGAGCCTGGTGGGCTACAGTCCATGGGGCTGCACATAGTCGGACTCGAATGATCACAAAGTATGAGGTGAGGTAGAGAATCAGCTTTATTTCCTCCCAGATGGATAATTGATTGTGAAATCTTCATTTATTAAGTAAAGTATCCTTTATCTCTGAATTTAAATTCCAACTTTTCACATATGCAGTTTTCCATTGGTATCCCTGGGGGATTGGTTGCAGGAACTCCTGCAAATACTAAAATCCGTAGATGCTCAAGATCTCATATAAAATAGAGTAGTATTTGCTTTATCCTATACATATTCCTCCCGTAAACTTTAAATTATCTCCAGACTACTTATAACACCTGACACAATGTAAATGCTGTGTAAATGGCTGCTAGAATATGGCAAATTCAACTTTCAATTTGCGGAAATTTCTAGAATTGTTTTTTTCCCCCAAATATTTTCAATCTACGGCTGGTTGAATCCACAGACTTGAAATTCACATATTGAAAGGGAAAATTGTATTGACATCTGATTCTGGGTTTTCTATTCTGTTCCATCACCTATTTATCTAATCCTGTATTAATGTTATTGTATCTTAATTATTATCATTTTATATCATTTTCCTGTCTGATGAGGTAAATCCCTCCTCAATACTTTTCTGTAATTTCTTGGATAGTCTTAACACTTCTTCCATCTTAAATTTAAGCTCACATAATATAATTCAAATTTTAAAGTGTGAGAGTTTTAAATTAAAGTTTTATTAAATATACACATTAAATATGGAGAAATATACAAAAGTTTATAATAATCATAAATCTATGTTCCCTAAACAAGAGACCTTCCAAGTAAATGGACTATAACTTTTCAAAAAATTTTAAGAGAACTTGATAAAAATAGAAATACAGTGGTTTATATTAATACATCTGTTTCAATATTAGAAAGATTCAATAGACAGAAAAATAAGTATAGGCATAGAGGAATTAGGAAATGTATCATCAAACGCAATGTAACACAAAGATATAGAACTTTGCATCTTGTAAATAGAAAATATTCCTTTCTTGGTAGGTTCGTGGAACATTTCCAAAAATTTAAAGTTTAGCTGGGCACAGAAGAAATTGTAATGAATTCAAAAGTATCCATTTTTCAGGCCACTTTGTCTGATACTAATGCAATAGAATTAGAAACAAATAGCAAGAAAATGACCAAAAATAATTTTATTACTTGCAATCAAGAAATACCAAGCCCCTGGATTAAAGGGAAAATTTAATTGTAATCCCTCTTGCAAGCAAAATAAAGAATGTTTATACAGAGACCTCTGGGATACATCGAAAGCCAATAATGAAATTTCTAAACTCTCATTATTACAGAAGATAGGCTAGAAAAAAAGGAAATCAGTATCCATTTTAAGAAATTATTCAAAAAATAATAAACTAAACCTGAAGAAAGATGGGAAGAAACTAATGCAGATGAAAGCTGAAATTAGTGGGAAGGAACAAAAAAGTATAGGAAGGATAAATAAATATAAATATTGGTTCTTCGTAAAGACCAATAAGTCCATTGTGAGCATGATCAATGGGGGTAAGAGACAGTAAAAGCAGACAAGATAAGGAATTAGAAAGAAGATATAACAGTAGATATAGACAAGATTAAAAGAGACACAATTAGGTCATACATATTTGAAAACCTGAAAGAAATAGATGATTCCCTAGCCAAATATGATTTTAACAAAATTTACTCGATGAGAAGTAGAAAAAGTAAACTAGTGAAATGGAAAGTTTTTAAATAGCAGCTGAATTAAGAAAAGATAATTCCCCAAATCATTCCAAAACGACACCTCTTATTTCATTTTGTGAAGCCAAAATAATCTTGATACCAACCTTTGTGCAGAACCGAAAAGAATATCCCAACTTCCACTAAAATTAAGAATAAACCAAAGAGATCTATCACCAACAATATTATTCTGCTTTGCCTGTGGAAGTCTAGAGAATGCAGTTAAAACAATAAAGTGGAATACATGGTATAAACTGGAGGAAAAAGACAATTATTACTTTGGTGATTGTGCAACTTTATATCTAGAAAATTCAAGACATTATTGAAAAATTGCTAGAATCAATAGGAAAAAGTATTAAAGATAACTCAGTATAAAGTGAAGTACCCCAAATTTGAAAGCTTATCTCTATACTAACAGTAGCCAACTAAAACTGAAAATACAGCGGAAAAAAATTCCATTCACAATAAAAATAAAAACAAATGCTTAGGAATACATTTAGCCGAAAAAGATACATTGAAAATGCTGTAAAAATTTATTAAGGAACATAAAACAATATTTCAACAAATGAAAAGACATACCTTATTATTGACTGGGAAGGCTTAGTATTATAAAAAAAATCAATGCTATCCAAATTAAGATATAAATTTCATGTAATGCAAGCTAAAATCACATCAGGCCTTCTCTCAAAGCCTGCATTTGGCAAGATTTTCCTGGCTGCAGTTTCAAAGAATGAAAACCTTACCTAAGAAGGTTTCATGTAATTCCATCATGTCGCAGTTGCCTGTTGAAATGATTTGCTCGGTCCCTTGTCACTTTAAAAGCCTTGGACCATTTCCTTCTCCAGGGGATCTTCCTGACCCAGGGATTGAACCCATGCCTCCTGCATTGGCAGGTGGATTCTTTACCATTGAGCTACCAGGAAGAAGGGGATAAATATATGTAATTATAATTGATTTGCATTGTTGTATGACAGAAACCAACACAACAATTTTTCTCCAATTAAAAATGAAAGAAAAAAAAAGCTAGGACCGTCAGGTTTTCTTCTAGTTTTGCTGCTGTTGTCATTCTCATAAAAAGTCAGACTGGAGCACAGAAAGAGCAGAGCCTTGGGCATGATCAGATTTTTGGTAGGGTAGGAGAAAAGCCCAGTTCTGACCTGAATTTCCTGTGTACACGTCCTTCCGAAGGCTGTAGCTGATAGGGAAAGTTTGTGTTAAGAGAAAGAAGATTGAGGGTGACCTGGAAATTGAGATATCTGTGGTTCCTCTTAGGACTGTTCTCTTCTGTCATGCGGGAGCTTGCCAACATCACCCATGATGGGCCCAAATGGATTTTACTGGATGGCGACATTGATCCGATGTGGATCGAGTCTCTGAACACCGTCATGGATGATAATAAGGTACCAAGGGGGAAGGGGAGCCCCATGTCCTCCCTAATCATCAGTGAAACCAGCCCCCCAGGCACATTTGAAAACCTGGATTCACAATGGGCTGACCCTGAGTAAGGAATTATTACTGGTGTCTTTTTAAATTTTTTTCTTTTGGCTTTATTGACATAGAGTTGACATACAACATTGTCATAATTGATATAAAACTGTATACGTTTAAGGTGTATGACCTGATGATTTGAAATACTTGTATATTGCAAAATGATTACCACAATGAGGTTAGTTGACAACTCCATCACCTCCCATAATTACCTTTGTGTGTGCCTAGTGAGAACTTCTAATATCTATTCTTTTTTAATTTTTTTAAATTGGAGTACAGTATGGAAATTCCTTCAAAAAAAATTAGAAGTAGAACTACCCTATGACCCACCAATCCCACTACTGGACGTATACCCTGAGAAAACCGTAATTGAAAGAGATGCATATACACCAATGTTCACTGCAGCACTTTTTACAATAGCTAGGACCTGGAAGCAATCTAGATGTCCACTGACAAGATGAATGGAAACAGAAATTGTGATACATATATGCAATGGAATATCACTCAGCTATAAAAAGGAATGCATTTGAGTCAGTCCTAATGAGGTAGAGGGACCTAGAGCCTATTATACAGAGTAAAGTAAGTCAGAAAGAGAAAGACAAATACCGAATATTAACTCGTGCATATGAAATCTAGAAAGATGGTACTAAGATCTATTCTTTCAGCAGCTTTCAAGTACAGTCACCATGTCTTACATTACTTATTCATCTTATAACTGGGATGTTTATAATTGCCCACCCAATACCCCCATCCCTGACAACCACCAATTTACTCTCTGTTTCTATGAGTTTTGTTTTTTTTTTAAAGATTCCATACATAAGTGAGATTATCTATTGTTTGCCTTTCTCTGTCTGACATTTCATGTACCATAATGCTCTCCAGGCCATCCATGCTGTCATAGATAGCAGGATTTCCTTCTTTTATGGCTGAATAGTATTCCATTCTCTCTCTCCCTCTCTCTCTGTTTCTGTCTCTCTCTGTGTAACATCTTCTTTATCCATTCATCCATTGACAGACATGTAGGTTGTTTCCACATCTTGGCTACTGTAAATAGCACTCTGGTGATCACAGGATGCAGATAAATCTTCAAGATCCTGATTTCAGCTACCCGTAAATGGCAACCCACTCCAGTATTCTTGCCTGGAAAATTCCATGGACAGAGGAGCCTGGCAGGCTACAGTCCCTGGGGTCGCAGGAGTCGAACACGACTGAGTGACTTTCACTTTCACTTCACCTTTAACAGGTGTCTCAGAACTGATTCATCCCATACAATAACTTTCAGTTATTTCAAAGCCACTGCCATTGCTCACATGTTTTTAGCATTGTTGTAATTTCCTTCAGAATCTTCCACATGTAGATCAATTCAGTATTTAGAGCTGAGAAGAATCTTAAATCATTTATTCAAATCTTTTTTTTAAAGGAATTTTTTCTTTGTTTATAAAGGAAACTGTAATAAAGGAATAAAGGAAACTTTTTCCTTTGTAATAAAGGAAACTGATGATCAGAAACATGCTGAGCCTGTCAAGTGTCCTCAGTGGTGGTCAATCTTTATCATGGAGAGGATGTTTTATTTTATTTTTTTTATAAACATTGAAAACTGAATGCCAATAAAGAGGCTGTAAAGTTGGTAGCACTTAACTTGTTTGGAAAGCACATCCACATTAGAAGTTTTACAATGGCTTTGACATGTATGGAACATACTCTTCCAGAGGGAGCCCTTTAAAAGAAACAGTAGTTACATGAAACCTGAGCTCTTTTCCTTTAATTATCTAATTTTTTTTTAATATGGTCTGTTGTTGTTATTGTCCATTTGCTAAGTCGTGTCTGACTCTTTGAGACCCCATGAATTGGAGTATGCCAGACTTCCCTATCCTTCACTATCTTCCAGAGCTTGCTCAAACGCATGTCTGTTGAATCAGTGATGCCATCCGACCATCTCATCCTCTGTCACCCCCTTCTCCTCGTGCCCTCAGTCTTTCTCAGGATCAGGGTATTTTCCAATGAGTTGGCTCTTCACATCAGGTGGCCAAAGTAATAGAGCTTCAGCTTCAGCGTCAGTCCTTCCAGTGAATATTCAGGGTTGATTTCCTTTAGGATTGACTGGTTTGATCTCCTTTCTGTCCAAGGGACTCTCAAGAGTCTTCTCCAGCACCTCAGTTCAAAAGCATCAATACAGTCCAGTTCATTCAAATCACTGACATCACTTAAACTTTTCAGATAGCTTATTTCCTGACTCAGTACATGGGGATGGTGATCAAGGGGCTACAGAAGGAGAGACAGAGGACTTTGTAGAAACTTTCAAAGACCCTTATAACCACAATGCCTATCAGGAATAAAAGCCAAACTCCCCTGAGCTGGCCTTGCACCCTAACTCCTGCCTGCCCGCTGCACCCCTCCCCGGTTTCCAGGTGCTGACCCTGGCAAGCAATGAGAGGATCCCTCTGAATCCCACCATGAGGCTTCTCTTTGAGATCAGCCACCTGCGCACGGCCACGCCAGCCACTGTCTCCAGAGCAGGTATGCACCATCAGAGGGGACAGCCGCACACCTGCTCAGCTGGAAACAGGGGCCTCTAGGGATACCTGTTTCGCTGGCTCTGACCAAAGCTCCAAACAGGAGTCAGACATCAACCATCCAAAACTCTGGCCTAATCCTCAGCCCTGATCCATACCCACGAAAGTGAGCCAGTGCTCTACAGCCAGGATCATGTGAGTTTCTCAATTCAGAAATGTTTACAGTAACAGAAAGAGGAATAGCCCCTGAGCTGGACAACTACTGTCTTCTGCACAGAAATGCCTTGAATTAGGCTCCTTTCAGGCCAGTTCTAGCTTCCATAGAGGCTAGTGAAGATGACTGAGGATTACAAGTTCTCACTACATCTTGGTGCAAAATGGCTTTATACCTTAACTTTCCTGGTTAGGACATGGATTTATCCTTTTGAGGGGCTTCTCTGGTGGCTCAGTGATAAAGAATCTGCCTGCCAATGCAGGAGACGTGGATTTGATCCTTGGATCAGGAAGATCCATTGGAAGAGAAAATAGCAAGCCACTCCAGTATTCTTGTCTGGAGAATTCCATGGACAGAGGAGCTTGGCAGGATACAGTCCATGGGGTCACAAAAGAGCCAGACACGACTGAGCAACTAAACAATATCCTTTTGGGGGCCACCATGAATGTGCACACTTCCTCACCATGACAAGTATTGCTAATCAATCACAGTCTTCTTTCCTCCTGAGCCTGGATTTGGCCTCAGGATCCTTCTCAACACTGCTGTCCATCAGCTATTATCAGGCCATCAGAGCTGATCCCAATAGCAAACCCTCTCAGACCTCAGGCAGATCTCTGTTATTTTCTTTTTCAAGATTTTTTTTTTTTTTACCTGTGGACCATTTTTAAAGTCTTTATTGAATTTGTTACAATATTGCTTCTGTTTTATGTTTCTGCTTTTTGGCCACAAGACATGTAGGATCTTAGTTCCTTGACCAGGGATCGAACCTGCATCCCTGCACTGGAAGACAAAGTCTCAACCACTGGACCCCCAGGGAAGCCCCTTTGTTCTTTTCAAGGCCAGTCTTCTATACATTTTTTTTTTTTAACAGAGAAAATAACTCTGAGGTGAAGAATATCCTGAGCTCTATGGACATGTCACTAAGCTACATTCTCTATGCTCCCAGGGATCCTGTACATTAACCCGGCAGACCTGGGCTGGAACCCTCCTGTGAACAGCTGGATCGACAGGAGAGAGATCCAGACAGAGAGAGCCAATCTAACCATCCTGTTTGACAAGTACCTTCCGACCTGCTTAGATGCGCTCAGAACCAGGTAGGCCAAGCAGTGAGGAAGGCGAAGAATTAAAGCAGCGACAAAGAGCCTGTTGGCTCATACCTGCTGTCCTGCTGATGTTCTGTCCTGTCCCCAAAGTCAGACGTCCCCAGGCAGTCCCCCCAATCAAGAGTGGCAGACGGCAGAGGGAACATACATTAGGATGGAGTTGAGATGCCTGTTGTCAGTCCAGGCAGAAAGAGAGGTGAGTGAAGAGAAGGGAGATTTAAAGAGCCTTCTGTGAGTGCTATACAGGTGTATCTGGAGGAAGGCGCAAGGTGTCGTTGTTGTTCAGTTGCTAAGTCATGTCCGATTCTTTGCAACACCATGGACTGTAGCCCGCCAGGCTTCTCTGTCAATGGGATTTCCCAAACAAGAATAGAGTGGGTAGCCATGCCCTCCTCTAGGGGATCTTCTCAACCCAGGGATTGAACCCATCTCTCCTGCATTGGCAGACAGATTCTTTACCCCTGAGCCAGCTGGGAACATAGGTGGCTTGCTTATCAGCCACCCTGGGCCTCTATAAAACCAAAGCTTTTGCTGCTGCAAAGCAACATGGACTTATCAAATCCATAGATACCAGCAAGTTTCCATAGTTGTCCAACAGCACCACTAGGATGGAATAATCCAGTGTTTTAGAACATATCTGGGTCTCTCTCTCTTCAGATTTAAGAAGATAATTCCAATCCCAGAGCAGAGCACAGTCCAGATGCTGTGCCACCTTCTCGAGTGTCTGCTGACCGAGGAGGACATCCCTGCAGACTGCCCCAAAGACACCTACGAGCTTTACTTTGTGTTTGCTGCCATCTGGGCTTTCGGTGGAGCACTGGTCCAGGACCAGGTAAGAGGGTGTGTACTGAGGCTAACACCCATGCTAACCAGCCAAGATTTGGTAGACAGAACAGCTAAATATCAGAATTAACATGGGAGCATCAAACCATTTAGTTATGTCTCCCTGATTCTGCTCAAGATGTCAGTCCCCTTAGGAGGGCTTCATGTATTGAGACAGATGAGACTGAACTGCATTTTGTTGCTTTTTGACTTAGTGAATATATCCCTAATTTCTTGGACAGTTGCTGATTGAATTTGAAAAACTAAAGGTGTGAATACCTTACTTAGAAAGATGTGTGTTTTAGGTGGGATGGTGCTGTGTTGTAGAGGCTTGAGTAGGAGGAATCCCTTCTTAAAAACCTTCTAGAGCAAGCATGTACCACTCTATACCAACCATCACATCTTCATCACCCCTGAAACACAGAGCTGTCCATAGAAGGCTTTTGCCTTCAGCTGCTAAGTCATTTTTGACTCTTGATGACCCCATGAACTGCAGGAGGACATCATGCTCCCCTGTCCTCCACTATCTCCGGGAGTTTGCTCAAATTCATGTCCATTGAGTCAATGATGCCATCCAACCATCTCATCCTCTGTCACTTTCTTGGCCTCCTGCCCACAATCTTTCCCAGCATCAGGGTCTTCTCCAGTGAGTTGACTCTTCCCATCAGGTGACCAAAATATTGGAGCTTCAGCTTCAACATCAGTCCTTCCAGTGAATATTCAGGGTTGATTTCCTTTAGGATTGACTGGTTTGATCTCCTTGCATATCAAGGGACTCTCAAGAGTCTTACCCAGCACCACAGTTTGAAGGCATCAACTTTTCATCACTCAGCCTTCTTTGTGGAAGAAGAACCATAGAATGTTAGACCAAAGGTTAATCGACATCTATGAGTAGAAAAACGAAGTAGTATTTATCTCATGGTGTTTACTGCTGTGGTTTCAGGCTGTTTGATATCCTATTCTCTAAGCTTTATGTATTCCCAACCTTTTACTTTACTGAGTTTTCTCCAAATAAAAGGTACTTTACCTGGAAACAACATAATTGAGGTTAGGCAGTCTTTTACAGCTGATTCTAGCTACCAGGGTGGCTCAGCAGTAAAGAATACACCTGCCAGTGCTGGAGATGCGGGATTGGTCTCTGGACGGGGAAGATCCCCTGAAGAAGGAGATGGCTATCCACTCCAGTATTCTTGCCTGGAGAATTCCATGGACAGAGGAGCCTGGTGGACTATAGTCCACAGGGGTCACAAAGAATCAGGTATGACTTAGTGACTGAGCATGCACTAGCTACCAGGCAACATCATTTGGAGGCTGAGAATGTGGACTCTGGATTTGAATTCTAACTCTGCCACTTATTGCCTGGGGACCCTGGACAAGTAATTTAACATCTCTCTACCTTAGTCTCATTACTGATACAAAAAGCTAGAAAAATTGATCAAGTGTCTTTATCCTGATACCCAAAACTTTGGGTACAAAGGCAGTGAAAGTGATAATAGTGGTACCCATTTCCTAGGATAGATGTAAGGATTAAATGAAGGGATGCTGTTCTAATTGTCCACGTGTAAAACTCTCAGAATACTGCTTATTATTAACGTTCTCCTACTTAGGGCTTCCCAGGTGATGCTAGTGCTACCCACCTGTCAATGCAGGAGATGCAAGAGACGCGGGTTTGATTCCTGGGTCAGGACGATCCCCTGGAAGAGAGCACGGCAACCCACTCCAGCATTCTTGCCTGGAGAATCCCATGGATAGAGAAGCCTGGCAGGCTACAATTCGTAGGGTCGTAGAGAGTCAGACATGACTGAAGCGACTTAGCACACGTGCACCATAAATATTCAGTTTTATAGCAAGTATCTGATGCTTTTCTCACAACAGGGGATCAAGCCCAGCTGCAGTTTTTGGAAAGTTATGATTTACTGTTTCTGGTCTGGGTTGATTATGGGCTCTTCCAAAGAAAAAGATAGGGGCTTCCCTGGTGACACAGTGGATAAGAATCTACCTGCCAAGGCAGGGGACTTGGGTTCAATTCCCGATCCAGAAATATCCCACAACCAAGCCCCTACACCATGACTACTGAGTCTGTATTCTAGTACCCGCCAGCGGCAACCACTGAGCCCACGTTCCTGGAGCCCATGCTCTGCAACAAGTGAAGTCACTGCAATAAGAAGCCCGTGTAGCGAAACTAAAGAGGAACCCCCACTCACCACAACTAGAGAAAAGCCACAACTAGACATGCAGCAACGAAGACCAGCACAGCCATAAATAAATAAATAACTTTTAAAAGATGCAGCCCCTGACGTTTCGGCTGCTGAAATGTCAGCAACCACTGCTGGGCTCCTCTCCTACACTGGTGCCAAGCAGGCCGTGGGGTATCAGGACAAAGACACTTGGTCAATTTTTTCTGTCTCCATGTAGAAAAATTTAAATCCACTCAGCTCTTTTTAAAAGCCCAAGAGAAAGCCTCCCTCCGGGCACCCCGGGCTCTGGAGCACTTGGAGCTGTCGGCGGCCGTGCTGGCCCTGGGGGGTGGAGGGGGGCAGAGCACACAGGAGAAAGCTTTCAGCAGCAGGGATTGTCCGAGACCCCCTCACAGCCTGCATTCAAGCCGAACACAAAATAGCACTGTAAATAGAAAAGTATGAAGGTAGCCAGAAGATTCACATCAGGAACACCAATGGTGCTTATACTGAAAAAGCTGTTATTAACGCAAAGCAGAATATAATACAAAGCACAGCCCATACCTGGGTAGACATGCCAATAAAGAGAGGGAGTGGGCAGGCGGATCCTGGCTAAATACTTTGCATCAATCACAGGAAATTATCTCTCAGAAGCAAATGCTTCTTAGCACCCTATTGGGCACCTGGGTTCAACACCCAATTCTTTTCTTAAAATAAATAAATAAACTTTTTATTTTATATTGTAGTACAGCTGATTAACAGCTGTGATAGTTTCAGGCTGAGCAAAGGGACTCAGCCATACATATACACGTATCCATTCTCCCCCAAACTCCCCTCCCATCCAGTCTGCCACATAACACTGAGCACAGTTCTCTGTGCTATGCAGTAGGTCCTTGTTGGTTATCCATTTTAAATATAGCAGTGAGTACATGTCCATTCCAAACTCCCTAACTGTCCCTTCCCCCACCACCATTCTTTCCCCTGACTGCCAATTCTGCTATATGCTGCTAGAATGTAACTGTTGAGCTTTTGCTTTTTCATGCATAAAATAGAAGTAATTTTCAGTAGCCAGGCTGACTTAGAGCATCACGAAGATCAAACGAGGTGATAGTGTGTTTCCAAACTCGGCTACATTGCACCACACTATATGTCAGCCTTCCTGCTGTCAAGTTCAAAGGGCAGGAAGGGGACCAGAGACTTGGCGGAATCTAAAGAAGCTGGAGTTCAAAAGGAACCCCTTCACTGAGGTTGCTCAAAGAGCAGAGACATTTAAAGAGTCAAACTGAGAAAAGGCCGCTGGATGGCTCAGCAGAGGTGACCTTGTCTTTCTAGCGTCCAGTTAGAGTAGAAGGTTAGGTCCAGCACTAGGCTTCAGGAAGCCAGACAGTGCAGCCCAATGAATGGCTTGGCTGAGAAATTGATCAGGTAGCTCAAAGTGGAATTGAACATGAGGCAAGAGGGTCCATCACCAACCTCCTTCTTTCTAGAGTTGGTCTGTGTCTTGGATTCTCCGTATAAACCTAAGATGTGGTTTTCATTAGGAAGACAAAGGTCTTCAAGAATTTTTTATCCAAAGGTAGACAGCTGTTATGTTGTCATGAATAAATACTGTCAGCCAGAAAACAATTGCTGTCAGGTAAGACACATGTTTTAAGCTTTGTTTTGTATTTTCTTTTCACTTAGTTTTTATTGGGAATGGTTTTTCAGTAGCACTCTTAGTTCTGCTTAGGTGTTTTAGGTGTTTACTCTTTTCCATAGTGTAATTCCATTTAAGAGGTTGTCTAAAAAATCATTTTAATTCATAGGAAGATTTTAATATCTGAGAGTATTCAAACTAAGGATATAAAATTCCTGTGTGTGCGTGTGTTGATTGCTCATTCATGTCCGATTCTGTGACCTGATGGACTGTAGCTTGCCAGGATCCTCTGTCCATGGGATTCTGCAGGCAAGAATACTGGAGTGGATAGCTATTCTCTTCTCTAGGGGATCTTTCCAACCCAGGGATCAAACCTGGGTCTCCCACATTGCAGGCAGATTTTTTTTACCATCTGAGTCACCAGGGAAGCCCATAAACTTCCCATACCTTCCTATCATGATGTAAATGCACAGAAAGCACAACCCTTGAAATCATATAACATTGGTTATTTCTATTTTTTGCATCCATTTTAAATTCTGTTAGTGTATTTACTTCATTGTAAATATTTTTGAGGGTACCTTTGCATTTTGCTTTTGACCTTGGTTCTACAATTTGGATGTCAACAACTTCCCTAAAAAGCACCAGTATGTTAATTTCTGATGTCATGATCCCAATCTGGGTTATTCATCTTTAATCTCATTTTCAGTCTCTATGTTCAGCAGTATTTTTAATAAAGAATTACAGAGAAAAAAAAAAAGAGTTTCATCCAAGGATCAAAGATTGGGATTTTTTTCCCCTAACGTTTCTGATTGCAGAGGACAAATATTAGGAAGACATATTGTCCCCTTAATCTGAATTCACATCAGAATAAGAAGAGCAAAGAAACCTGCCCTTAGAGCCTATTTCCATTCTCTTTTTAAGGTGCAAGAACTCAATCCTATTTACCGAGTAGACAGCAAAATCAGTGCCATTGCTTCCAAGTTCAGATTCATTGTCATGCGCCCAGCTCCCTGGTCTGTCCTGCTCTGCAGAAACATTTTCTAAAATGCCCACTCTGAACCTCTTCCGTCTTTAGGACTTTTCCTAGGTCTGTGTGTTCAAAGAGTGGGTTGGCTGCCCAAGAAGGTAGCCAGTAGCAGTGGGTGTTTGTGTGTGCGTCTGTGGGTGTGTTGTGGGGGGCGTGGGTGTTACGTTTCGGTCTGAAGGAAACAGCATGAGTATTCAGGTGCACAGCCCTATCTTAGGGGCTCATGCTGTGATATGTGTACATGTAAATCCCGTGTCTCTGTCTGTTCCTTCTGTCAGAAAGACCTGCATAGCTTTGTTTCCACTGCCCCTAGATTTGAGGATTTTAGCTCTGGAAGGAAATTCAGAGATACTCTTTTCTAGAATCCTCAGTTTATAGATGAGCAAACTGCGGCATGAAAAGACATGACTTGCTGGTGGTTATGTACTCCACTCCCCTGCTGAGATTCTTATCGCTGTTTCATCCTGTGCCCCCCCAGGTGTCTACAGTCACATTTTATTTTTTAAAGATTTTTTTTAATGTGGACCATTTATAAAGTCTTTATTGAAGATGTTACAATATTGTTTCTGTTTCATATTTTGGGTTTTTTGGCTAAGAGGTGTATGGGATCTTAGGTTCCTGACCAGGGATCAAACCCGCACCCCCTGGACTGGAAAGTGACGTCTTAACCACTAGACCGCCAGGGAAGTCCCAACAGGCACCATTTTATTCCTTCTGTCCCCGACTGCCGTCCTAGACATGGCTCAGAGTCTTGGGAGTCGAGGGGGATGCGGTGGATCAGTCTCTGAGAGTTCCTGGCTGCACTTGCCCTTCTTGGGATCTCAGGCTTCCTCTCTCCTCTGTGTTCTTACACCTCCCTCCCTCCCTCCCTCTCCTCCACCTGCCAGGGCTCTGAGATGCACCAGGCCAGGGCGACCCAGCCCTGTGGTCAAGCAGGTGCACACAGACACACTCCAGAGCAGCCCCTGCTTAGCTGGGCCTTGCCCGGGCTGGTCCTCGGGGAACAAGGAGGAGCCAGTTGTGCTCCTGGCCCTGACCTTCGGCTTGATGCAGGGCAGCCTGTCCAGGCTTCTCATGCTCGGCAGAGCCTTGACTCCTGACTTGCTTTGTTTGGACAGCTCGTGGACCAACGGGCAGAGTTCAGCAAATGGTGGCTCAGCGAGTTCAAGACCATCAAGTTTCCCTCCCAAGGAACCATCTTTGACTATTACATAGACCCAGAGACCAAGAAATTCGAGCCTTGGTCCAGGCTCATCCCGCAGTTTGAATTTGACCCTGAGACGCCTCTGCAGGTGAGTGTGGCTGAGCAGCAACCAGGGATGTGTAATGTCCCCAGAATCTGCGGTTGCTCTCGTGGCAGCCCCTTACAGATTCCCAAAAGGTTTGACCTCATTAAGAATTAGCTACTTTTCTTTTCAGAGGAAATTAGAGGTTCAGTATAGTCATGCATGCGTGCATGCTAAGTTGCTTCAGTCCGACTCTTTGAGACCTTATGGACTATAGCCTGCTAGGCCTCTCTGACTATGGGATTTTCCAGGCAAGAATACTGGAGTGGGCTGCCATGCCCTCCTCCAGGGGATCTTCCCAACCCAGGGATCGAATCTGTGTCTCTTATGTCTCCTTCATTGCAGGCAGGTTCTTTACTGCTGAACCACCAGGGAAGCCCTCAACATAGTCATAAGATCTCCCCAAGCCTAGGTAACTTAATTAGCAGGACTCCCTGCATGCATCCTGAGACAAGAGCTGGAGATGACCAGGCAGAAGGCTTTAAAATACAATCCAGAGGCCTCAGGGAGGCAGATGGTGCTAGTAGAGGGGGATAGGTGTGCCCTCTACCCACAGCATGGGTTACCGGGAGGGTCTCTCTGAGTAACAGGGGGCTCTCCTGCCTGAAGTAGTGAGCCCCCCAACCCCAGCATGATTCCCTCTCCTGAAATGCCCCAGGGTGCTCTGACAGAACGTGAGTCTCCCACGAGCCCCCAGTTTGCTCCTCCTGTCTCCCGCCACCCCTGCCCCATCTCCCCCTGACCCCAGGCCTGCCTGGTGCACACCAGCGAGACCATATGTCTGTGCTACTTCCTGGAGCGGCTCCTGGCGCGGCGGCGGCCGGTCATGCTGGTGGGAACTGCAGGCACCGGCAAGTCGGTGCTGGTGGGGGCGAAGCTGGCCAGCCTGGACCCAGAGGCATACCTGGTGAAAAACGTGCCCTTCAACTACTACACCACATCAGCCATGCTGCAGGGTGAGTGTCAAGACATCGATAACCAGGTGAATCGGCCTGCTCCTCACCGCTTACAAAGTCAGGTGCTCATCCACCAACCAGGGAGGAGAAAGGGGCCTTTAATCAAAGTGCCAGCAATCTGGGGAGACGGTGGATTCAGCATGTCCCAAAAACCACTTCTCAAGACCCTGCTCCACGGTGAAAATGTTTAAACAGAAACAAGTCATCTCAGTTAATCACTGAGACTGGGCTGGGGGAGGTCAGAGTCATAGCCATCGCCCCCACTGTGTGCAGGCTTGTGAGCTCCAGAAATCTTCTTCTAGACCAGGGCTCGCCAGCCTCCAGGATCTAATGCCTGATGATCTGAGGTGGAACTGATGTAATAATAATAGAAATAAAGCGCGCAGTACATGTAATGTACTTGAATCAATCCAAAACCATCCCCTACCCCTCGTCTGTGCAAAAATCATCTTCCAGGAAACCGGTCCCTGGTTCCAAAAAGGTTGAGGACTGCTGCTCTAGACATCATCTTGTTCACACAGTTCACTTTATTTGCAAGATGACTGAAGAGGAATCTTGGGAGAGGTCTGGTCATTGGTTAATTCAGTTCAGTTCAGTCTCTCAGTCGTGTCTAACTCTCTGTGACCCCACGGACGGCAGCACGCCAGGCTTCCCTGTCCTTCACCAACTCCCAGAGTTTGCTCAAACTCATGTCCATTCCCACCATCTCATCTTCTGTTGTCTCCTTCTCCTCCTGCTTTCAATCTTTCCCAACATCAGGGTCTTTTCCAGTGAGCCAGTTCTTCTCATCCTTTGGCCAAAGTATTGGAGCTTCAGCCTCAGCATCAGTCCTTCCAATGAATATTCAGGGTAGATCTCCTTTAAGATTGACTGATTTGATCTTGCAGTCCAAGGGGCTCTCAAGAGTCTTCTCCAACACCACAGTTCAAAAGCATCAATTTTCGGCATTCAGCTTTCTTTATGGTCCAATTCTCACATCGGTACCTGACTACCAGAAAAACAATAGCTTTGACTATATGGACCTTTATGGGCAAAGTAATGTCTCTGCTTTTTAATATGCTGTCTAAATTGGTCATAGCTTTTCTTCCAAGGAGCAATCAATCTATTAATTGCTTATCTGCCATTTCTACTTCTTTAATGTATGAGAAGAACTAACACGTTAGGCCAGGTACTGTGTGATGAAAGGATTTGAAAGGTGTGCTCAGGTCAAAGGCAAGTAGAGCATGGGGGTGCCTGGTGTAAAAAGTGAGTTACAGTGTGAGTTGCTCAGTCATGTCCAACTCTTTGTGACCCCATGGACTGTAGTGCTCCAGGCTAGTTACACTATAGCTCCGCTAAAGTGACAAGAAAAGGGGCTTCCTGCAGAGGGGGATTTCCTGCAAGGAGCTGCTCACATAAAGGGCCCAGGGGGCATGGAGGAGGGGACCACGTCCTGATGTCCTCCACTCTGAGCTGAAACGGAGGTCAGGCACCTCCCCGGCTGACTCCCCTCCCACTCCTCTCTTGTCTGTCCCCTCCCCTGTCTGTCCCTCTCTCCAGCACCTTAGCAAGGTCCCCTTTCCCATCCTTTCCCCCGAAGTGCCTCCCTGGCTGCTGAACTCCTCCAGGGCAGGAGTTCCACACAGAGCAGGTCAGTGCCTTGATGACAAAGAAAACAGAAAACCCACTGAAAGATTTCTGTGGGCTTACAGACTCCTGGCACCAGAAGGGTCTCTAGAGGTCATTTCATGCACCCCTCACACCTTATACATGGGGGAACTGAGGCTCGGGTACAAGTACGTGGCTGCCTAAAGTCACCATGGTGCGACAAGGCTGATGTGGCACTTCCAGCCTGCTGAGCACTCGGAGTGTGCGTTTCACAGGGCATTTACATGTTGGGCTCCCGAGTGGACGGGGGCCCTCAGGGATCCCAAGGGTCAATGCATGTGCTTCTCCCACCCCAGCCACTTTCTCCTTGACCTTCACTTATTGTTGAGTCTCCTTTTGTTTAGAAACCCTCTTCACACTGACCCTATAAGCAGCCTCCTTTTGAAGAAGTGCCGAAGCCAGCCTCCCCACAAGAGGAGGATAGTGGATGGGCTGGGAAGAAGTCCCCCTCTCACACCTCAAACTGGAATAGCCTCACCCCACACTCTGGAGTCTTAGCCACTGGATCACCAGGGAAGTCCCCAAATCATTTAATCTTGTACAAACCTGTGAAGTAAGTCCTCTTATCATCCCCATGTCATAGATGAGAAAACTAAGGCACAGAGAAGTTAAATAAACTCCTTGAGGCTACACAGTAAGTGGTGGAGCCAGGATTTGAATCCAGAGAGTCTGACTTCAGAGCCTGTGCCCTTAACCACTAGGCTGTACCTCTTCCCCTGAAAATAAAACTCTTTGGAAATTGAAATAAATATTTGATAATATTACTCTTACCACTAACGACACTATTTGAGTCTAGAAAGATTATTTTCTAGAATCCTATTATAATGATTTTATAACGTAAAAAGTACTTTTACTAGAGAGTAAAAATTCATTGCCAAGAAAAAAGAGATGAATTTCATATCCTTGATTCTGAAAAATGCCAGATTCCCTTACTTGAAAATTCCCATCCATCACTTTAGTCACCGTCCAAACAAGTTTGTTCCTTTGGCTTCTTAGCTGAAAACATTTCAGAAGTAACAAAATGTCAGGAGAAAGGGTGCTTAGCAGTTATAAAAGTTGGAACTAGAAAGCTGGTATCCAAGAGGAAATAAATAACGTAAAAAGGAGATGCAGGAACCCACAGGGGGCTGCTCTGACATCGGACAAAAAGCAAATTGTCCACCCCCCCCACCAACAGCAGGAGTCCATGTCTATGTTTTGTTTTTGGCCATGCGACATGCAGGATCTTAATTCTCTGACCAGAGATTGAACCCATTCCCTCTGCAGTGTAAGCACAGAATCTTAACCACTGGACCTCCAGGATTGCCCTCCATCACTCTTTCTGAAGCCCAGCATTTTCACTGCAATTTGTATTTAAGACCCTACGAACTTACGTTGAATGTGATGTGGTACAGTCTGCTTTAAAGAGCAGGCAGTAAACCCAGACAGATGTGCAGAATGAGTATTTATAAGGTAATAAATGTAATGATGGCAAAAGACAGGAAATAGCCCAGTTATCCATATGACAGAATGCTACGCGTTATTACAAAGAATGAGGGCATTCTGTATGAATTAAGCTCCATTTCCAAAATCTTTGTTGAGTGAGACAAGCAAGATACAGAACAGTGTGTATAGTATTCTCCAAATTATGTCGTGTTTAAAAAGAGACATATAAAACTTTGCATACATATGCGCTCGCACATCTATGCTTATACATACTAAGATTATCTCCGGAGGGACACACAAGCAGCAGCAGTTGCCCATGGCAAGGGGAACTGGATGCGAAGAGTAGGGATGGAGAATGACTTAAACTTTTTTAAAATTATGAAATATTTCAAGCATGCGGAAAAGTACAGAGAAGAGTATAACAGATGCCCATGTACCCACCACCCAGACTTCACAGATGTTAACATTTCTGTCATCTTGCTATGGATCTTAGCATTTTAAGTACAGCTAACACCCCACCCCAGCCCTTTCCCCATCGTGCCCTTGGAAACCAGACTAGGACCACTACAGTTGATGTGCCATCATTCCCAAGTTACGCTTTTGATATATGTATGTAGCCATGAAATACATGATGTTGTTGTGTGTATTTAAATTTTAAATATGTATCATATTATGACTTCCTTTGGTAACTTGCTTTTCTCATCCTCGTTTGTTTTAATACGTGTGGGGTGCTTCTTCACTGGTTTTCACCGCTGCATAGAATTCCCTTGTGTGACTAAATGACAGCTCATTTATCCATTCTCCTACTAAAATGCAACATGATCTTTCAACATTTTCCATTGATAAAATATTTTTTTAGTTATAATTGACATATAATACATGGGATGCATTAAAGCACACAATCCGATAAGTTTTAAAATATTTACCCACCAGGAAACCATCACTATGATTGAAATAATGTACACATTCATCGCCTCGAGAGTCCCTCACCTCCCTTGGGAATCCCTCCCTCCCAACCCCCTCCCTGACCCTGCTCTGTGTCTAAGGCAACCACTGACCACTGATCTGTTTCTGTCACTACAGGTTAGTTCGCAATTTCTAGAATTTTATATAATGGAATCGTCATACAATGGCCCTTTTTTTTTTTTTTGGCTCCTTTTTCACTCAGCTTGATTTTGAGCTTTACCCATGTTGTTGAGGGTACAACAGTTTATTCTTTTCATTCCTGAATAGCAAGACAAAATATGTAAAACACTCAGAATGATTCCTAGCATACAATAAGTGCTTAGTAAATGGAAGCTGTTATTCTAACAATATTAAAATCCTTCTCAAATTTAAGTTATAAATATTATACAAAAATCCCTGAGCCCCAACTGCCAAAACAAAAGGAGCATGAGCAAACCCCTTTTGCTTGAAAAAAGATGTTTAGCATAAGCTACGCTAAAACAAAAATAATGTTTTTGAAAAAAATGTACCAGCTTACAAATGGGCAATAACTTCACCCAGCAGGTCAATTCACTGAGGTCTCCAGAGGGGTGTTTTACAGCTCACTCATCCTGCTAGTCCACCGGATGCCATTTTTCTCAAATCAGATGTTCTTTTGTAGAGAAGGCAGCTGCTTGATATTCCCTGCATCTTTCCTCTCTTATCGCTTCCAGCTCTGGGGTCTCCATTGAGTATTTTTCTAAACAGATTCAAAACTCCTTCAAATGCAAACAGGGCTTGTGTTTCAAGGCATTCACATTGCTTATCAGTGTGGATAGCACATGCTTTATTTGAAGTTTTTACTATGCCAAGCCCCTGTATTATCAGTAATGCTTTTGACTGCAAGCAGCAGACAGTGTATTAAAAAGCAGAGACATCAGTCAGCCTACCATGGTCCGTATAGTCAAAACTATGCTTTTTCCAGTAGTCGTGTGGATATGAGAGTTGGACCATAAAGAAGGCTGAGTGCCCAAGAATTGATGCTTTTATCTTGTGCTGGGGAAGACTCTTGAGAGTCTCTTGGACTGCCAGGAGATCAAATCGGTTAATTCTAAAGGAAATCAACCCTGAATACTCTGGGGGACTGATGCTGAGGCTGAAGCTCCAATCCTTTGGCCACCTGTGTGCTGCAATCCATGTGGCTGCAAGCAGTTGAACATGACTGAGCGACTGAACAACAACAAGCAGAAAATCCGATAATGACACAGAGTTTTTTTTCATGCAACAAGAAGTCTTGAGGTAGGTAGTTGCTAATGCTAAATCAATGGTTCAATGCTACTGAGGCTATAATATCTATTATTCTCTTAGATGCTCCCTCAGGGTAGCAGAGTCTCTGCTGCTTCAGCTATTACATCTGTATTCCAAATGGAAAAAAAAAAGATAAAGGGAAGAGTTAGTGCCCTTGTCAAGAAACGATAGCTCTCTAGGAATCCCACTGATTTATGTGTCTGTTCAAAATTGTGTCACATGGCCAGTCTAGCTGGAACATAACTAAGGAGAAGGAATACAGAAATGATGTCTATCACAGATCTGATGACAGTCTCTATTTTAACAAAATGAGAAAATGAGGCTTAGAGGTCTTAAGTGACTTCCCTCAAAGTTGCATAGTGATTTAATAGCCAAGCTGTCTTATTTCATTGAGCTACTATGTCCATCCACTTTGATAAGTCGTGCATCTACATTTCTATAAGAGAATGCCAACTTTGCTTCCACTTGTCTAATATCTGGAGCATGTGGGTGTCTCTGCCTTTGATAGTAAGTAAAAGAGGCCCTTCACTTGTTCAGTGAAACTCTCAGACTTAACCTGACCACTTGCCAGCAGCTGCACCAATCACAGGTTAATGACCCTGGCATCTTGGCTGAGGAGGTGGATCTGTGTCCCTCCAGCTTCTCTAAACACCACAGACCCAGGGCCACTGCTTCCTTTCCCTTCACTGAGTTACCATCTAATGATCCACTAATTTAAATTTTTAAAAAACACCTCCTGTAAAAATCTAGATTGAAGACCATGCCCATTTTGCAACCCAATACACCTTTTGTAAGTTTCCAGGATACATGCCTTTTAGAAGTGAATGCCTAAAATTTGTTTTCCTACAAAAGTAGAGATGGGTTTGTTCCAGTGATCTGGAATGGCATGACTACTCTAATTAAACACAGATTGAGTTCTAAGCTTTCAAAGAGCCAGTTATAAAGGACAATGTGACCATTCTTATTTCATTACAGTAACTATATCACCCATGATTAGTGGCTCAAATAAGTTTCTTCTACTATATAGTTTGGAATCTTTTTTAGTCTTTTTCAATAGGTCTGTTTTATGTCTATTGAAATAGCTTAAGTCTTTTCTCATTCATTTTGGAAGTATAAGTGATTTTTAAGAACTAAAGGAATTTGGAATGACCCATCGACAGGACAGTTTTGAAAGGGAAAAAGAGGAATAAAGAACTGGATCATGGCATCGATGAGCTTATATTTGCAGTGCAATGGGAGTGAGCCAAAGCAATGCTCGTCACAGTCCCGAATTCTCCTGACATCCAACTGTGACTTGAAGTATTAGCTCAACAAATATTTGAGTGCGTAATTACACTAATTAGATGGGAGCTCGGGTGTCTGAGTCCTTGTGTAAAACAAACCCATCACCTGTTCATTAAAATTTTAAAGCTGGACGAGACCTTGAAAGATCTGATCAAACTCTCGACCTCAAAGGAGCATTACATTATCAGATAGATAGCTTTCAGCACTTGCCTGAATATCTTCCAAAAAGGAGATGCTGTGCTGTGCTTAGTCGCTCAGTTGTGTCCAACTCTTTGCAGTTCCATGGACTGTAGCCTGCCAGGCTCCTCTGTCCATGGGGATTCTCCAAGCAAGAATAATGGAGTGGGTTGCCATGCCCTTCTTCAGGGGATCTTCCCAACCCAGGGATTCAATCTGCATTGCAGGCAGATTCCCTGGTGGTCTGAGCCACCAGGGAAGCCCAAGAATGGATAGGCTACTGAAATGGGTAGCCTAGCCCTTCTCCAGGGGATCTTCTCAACCCAGGAATCAAACCAGGGTCTCCCACATTGCCAGTGAATTCTTTACCAGCTGAGCCACCAGGGAAGTCCAAAAGGAGATGACACAGAATTAAATCATCAAAGACTTAGTATTTAGTAGGCAAGATGCTCTACTTCGAGTGGGGATTCAAAATATAAAGAAATTGAAAACAACACATTTAAGACTATAGGGAAACCATCCCATAAATTTTAGCACCTCCAAATTATGGAATGCAATGAAGCAATTAAAAATCATGTTTTAGTAGGCTAGGTATTATCATATAAAAAGATTTAAAATATATGTAATGAAAAACAACGTACACAGGCAGAATATACAGTATAATTCCTATTTTGTAAAGGAAAAAAATCTAACAGAGCAAATACACTAGAGTGAAATAGACCAAAATATTGAAAGTTATGCTTACTGCTAGGTGATAGAATTATGGGCAATTTTCATTTTCATCATTATGATTCTCTATGCTTTCCAATCTTTATATAATGAGTATGTATTATTTTATAATCATGCAAAACATGTTATTTTTTGAAAGAACAAATGAAGAGCCCTTACAATATAACTGAAGTGTCTTAACATGTGAAAATTTGGATAATACTAAGGAAAAAGAGTACAAGCACAGAAACACAAATCAGGCCAATGCAAAGTGAAGACATGATTAATTATTAACCATTTCTGTCAAAAAACTTGATCAGGCAGTATGTTAACTAAACCAGGGATTTCTGAAGGACAGGAGCCAGGTCGTGGTAACGTTTCAGAAGCAGTGTGCTGTGGTGGGTACATAAGTTGCCATAGTCAGGCAGACCTGGGTTAGAATCCTGACTTTGTCCTCAGTAGCTGGATGACCTTGAATAAAGTCCCTCTATTCCCCTAAAGCTCAGTTTTCTCTTTTGTTGAGATATGTTTTTAAAGGTGATGATAATGCATGCTAGGGCTGCTCTGAAGGCTCAGTGATATGGTGCATGTCAAGTCCTCCATACAGACCCAGGCCCCTAGTGATGCCCAGCAAATGAATGGCTGCAAGGCTCTGGTGCTCACAGCCTGGAGGAATCCTGGGATGAGTGAGAAGAGCTCTTCCCCAGCCATATGGAAGAAGCATCAGGATCAGTATCAAGAGCCCTGGGTTCTAATTCCAGCACCGCGTTTAGCCCGTGTCAGCCTCTGTTTCCTTAGTTACAAAGCGGGTATGATAAACCTTTCTTTGCCTAGTCATGGAGTTTGTTATTATATTAAGCCATGTATTCATTCATTCTTCAATCAGCTTTTGAATACCTTCCTTTGTGATAGATAATATCCTAGGTGCTGGGGTTATGACAATGAGGAAAACAGAGAAAAGAGTCCTGGCCTTTTGGAGTTTATAATGTGGAGGGATAATGAACAAGATGAGTAAGTAAGATATACAAGATATTAAGTGGCAATAAGTGTTAATGGAGGAAAATGAAGCCGGGGCCAGGAATAGGAGGTGGGGTGAGGGGGCTTTAATTTGGGCTCCAGTGCCAGGGAAGGGCTTCCTAAGAAGATGGCGTTTGAGAAAGTAAATGCCTGATGGAAGTGAGAGGGCAAAATTCTGGCATTTAGGAGAAAAGATTGTAGACAGGGGAAGCGGCCAGAGCAAAGATGCCATGGCCACGGGTGACTAGTGGGTCAGAAACAGGATGGCTGGAGCAGAGGGAGTGAAGGTAGGAGCACCGGGAGAGGAAAATCAACATGGGAGGTTTGCCCAGGTAACCAGACGGGCTTTTGCTCCAAGTGAGATGGGACTCCACTGGGGGTTTTAAGCATGGGACTGGCACAGTCTGATTTACATCTTACAAGGATACCTCTGCCTGCTGTCTTGAGAACACAGCGTACGAATCTAAGGGCAAAAGCAGGAAGATCATTTGGGAGGAAGTCATGAACACCAGGTGTGAGTCAGTGGACAAGGATGGTAGCAGTGTTGTTCAGCCGCTCAGTTGTGTCTGACTCTTTATGACCCCATGGACTGCAGCAGGCCAGGCTTCCCTGTCCTTCACTATCTCCTGGAGCTTGCTCAAACTCATGTTCATTGAGTCAGTGATGCCATCCAACCATCTCATCCTCTGTCGCCCTCTTCTCCTCCTGCCCTCAATCCTTCCCAGCATCAGGGTCTTTTCCGCAAGTCAGCTCTTTCCATCAGGTGGCCAAAGGATTGAACTTCAGCTTCAGCATCAGTCCTTCCAAAGAATATTCAGGGCTGATTTCCTTTAGGATTGAATGATTTGATCTCCTTGCAGTTCTAAGGATTCTCAAGAGTGTTCTCCAGCATCACGGTTCAAAAGCATCAGTTCTTCGGTGCTCAGCCTTCTTTATGGTCCAGCTCTCTCATCTATACAATACTGGAAAAACCATAGCTTCGACTATACTGACCTTTGTAAGCAAAGTGATATCTCTGCTTTTGAATACGCTGTCTAGGTTTGTCATAGCTTTCCTTCCAAGGAGCAAATGTCTTATGTAAACCCACTTCTGTTCTTCCAGTTCTGCCTGGAAGCAGAACTCACTACTGTTTCATTCTAGATAAGACTTGGAGCAGAGGTCAGCCAAGATGGGATCCAGTGTGTGTGCCTTTCCTGGGGAGGCCTCCCTTTTCTTAATCATCCTTTTGAGATAGTCTGGTGTATTCCAAGCCCACTTCTTGCTAACTGACATGCTTTTCTCCTCAATAGTCTTCAAGTAGCATAAAAAGCTTAATCAACCCAAATTACAGGGTCTGCTTAATTCCAGGAGTTGATTTGAATATCATTGCTTCAGGAGGAGGAGAAACAAGTCTTCCTAAGGAGAGAATTTCCTATTAGAAGGACTGTTCTCAAAAGCGTGTCCTTGGCAGCCCATTAATTATATTTCATTTTGACAGATCTTGTATATAGTTGTTATGTCTTAAGGGGGGTAAGAAGGTGTTGGGTGATTAATTGGTCGATAGTATATGTTAATTGCATGCTAATTAAATTTAAATTTAATTCCTATTTGGAACACTTAATTTAACTCAGGACCAGAAAATTAGAATATTCAAGCTTCTTGAAGGAATGTGTCTTTCTATCTGTCACCTTCATATGTCTGTTGACACTTCCTCCTTGTTTACAAACTTGTTTTTCAAGAAAAGGGATGAGATGGTTCTTAGAGCCTCTAGCTGTAATAGTATTGGTTCTTGCAGTACATAAATATCTAATTGAAAAAATATATATATATATATACCCTGTTACTTAGATTTGCTCTGAACAAGTTCTGTCATGCTGGGAAAATGTACTCTTTGATTCCTTCCCTCTGGCTGAATAATTGAAGAAGCAGCTCCAGGACAGAGTCTGTACTTAGTTTCTAGAAAGAAACTGAGATGCTCTGCTACCCCAAGGCAGAGGGGCAGGGCATTCATGATACTGGGGGCTTCTGGGAAATTCTCTGGGGCTGTTGTTTCTTCTCTCCCTCAGGGAAAACCCCAGGAGGGGAACACTCTGAGAACACTGTTGAGGAAATATCCAGTATTTCCTCTTTTACAGTCCAGGGGTGGAAGGGGCCTCCTTCCAGTTCTGAGATGGGGAACCACATCCTTCGTCTCCTCTTCTGTCCTAGGTAGAGAAGGGGTGTGTGTGTGTGTGTGTGTGTGTGTGTGTGTGTGTGTGTGTGCGCACTAAGTCACTTCAGTCATGTCCAACTCTTTGTGACCCTATGGACTGTAGCCTGCCAGGCTTCTCAGTCCATGGGGTTTCCCAGGTAAGAATACTGGAGTGAATTGCATGCCTTCTTCCAGGGGAGGCCACACAGGTGCCACCTGGGAAGTCCACCTAGGATCTGGTTGTTTGCAGATTTCCTTGAGGGTAGAGTACTAGGCCTTTGGACTTCTGTTTTCAGTCTGCAAAGAAAACCGTGGACCTCAAGTGTGACAGAAGGAACACGGGCTTTTTAGTTTAACTGGTTCGAATATGTACCCTGGCACTAACTTAGACAAGTTAATTCATTCTTCTCAGTCTCAGTTCCGTCATCTGTGAAAGGGGTGCTGGTTCCAATCTTGCAGCACTGCTTTAAGGCTTCAATGAGACCATAAATGTCTGTGTAAACCTAACACTGTGCACAATCAGATGGCCGAGGCCCAGGCTCTGCTCTCACCACCTCTACCTGGTCATCACCCACCTCCCCTCTGGTCCCATGTAGCTGCCTGCCCCTGGGGGCAGATCTCGCATGCATGCGGCACTGTGGCTTGTCCTTGACATTGGACTGTCTTAGAACTGGCCTCTTGGAGAAGGCACTGGTGACCCACTCCAGTACTTTTGCCTGGAAACTCCCATGGACGGAGGAGCCTGGTAGGCTGCAGTCCATGGGGTCATGAAGAGTCGGACACGACTGAGCGACTTCACTTTCACTTTTCACTTTCATGCATTGGAGAAGGAAATGGCAACCCACTCCAGTGCTCTTGCCTGGAGAATCCCAGGGACGGGGGAGCCTGGTGGGCTATGGGGTCACACAGAGTGGGACACGACTGAAGCGACTTAGCAGCAGCGGCAGCAGAACTGGCCTCTGAGCTTTGACCCTCCTTCCCTCACTAACTGGCTCTCTCCTCAGCTGTCCTGGAGAAGCCTCTGGAAAAGAAAGCCGGCAGAAACTACGGTCCCCCAGGCAACAAGAAGCTCATCTATTTCATTGACGACATGAACATGCCCGAAGTGGACGCCTATGGGACTGTGCAGCCTCACACAGTCATCAGGCAGCACCTGGACTATGGCCACTGGTAAGCGAGCACTTGGAGGGACTCGGCCAGGTGGGGGACAGGTCCAAGGCCGATTTGTCCTGCTGGAGCTGCAGACCTGAGCTCAGCTCTGGCACCAGAGAAGGCGCTGGTCAAAGAAGCTACTGAGCTCTTATTTAAGGGAAAACGCCTATCCTTTCTTCACCACTCATCTCTAAAGTTGCCTTCTTCAAGCTTCCAAAGCATGATAAACCAGGACCACCCCACCCGGCCACCCACACCCCGCCTCCTGCTGTGGTTCTGTCGCACTGAGCAAGGCCTTCGATGAGAATGCCTAACATATGCCTTAAATCAGTTAATTTATTTTTTTTAATTGGAGGATAATTGCTTTACCGTATTGTGTTGGTTTCTGCCATACATCAACATGAATCAGCCATAGATACACATCTGTCTCCTTCATCTTGAACCTCCCTCCCACCTCCCACCCCACCGTATCCCTCTAGATTGTCACAGAGCATCTGATTTGAGCTCCCTGCATCATACAGCAAATTCCCACGGGCTATCTATTTTATTCACGGCAATGTGTATGTTTCCGTGCTACCGCTCAATTCATCCTGCCCTCTCCTTCACCCACTGTGTCCACCAGTCTGTTCTCTATGCCAGCCTTCGTCTCTCAGAGCATCTCACAGGCTCCATTGTTACCTCCTGCAAGTGTATCGTTTTTAATGGCAAAAGGTCTAAACTTAACAGAAAAAAAATAGAAAAAACAAGTCAGCGATCTGAGGCAACTCTGGCTTACCATTCTACCTCACACTGAATCCAGTAAGACCTTCCTGGAAATTCTACCTCATTGCCTTCATATGGTCACCTTTCTGCTCCCAGAAATACCTGCTTCATGCTTCTCCTCTCTCTCCTAGCTTGCCACCCAGCCTCCGCTGATGACCACACCCACTACCTCTGTCTCTAGCTTCCACGTCTATACAGCTTACTTGCCTCCCCGTGCCTCCCCCTACCACATCTTCCCACCCACCAGCATCTTTGCATCCACTCTCTCCACCTCTGAAATCTCACTTCACCTGTCAGTCCCTCCTGATCAGTTCCTTCACATCAATGTTTAACCTTGCATGAATTTACCTAGTGATAGTGAAAGTCGCTCAGTTGTGTCTGACTCTTTGCGGCCCCGTGGACTATACAGTCCATGAAATTCTCCAGGCCAGAATACTGGAGTGGGTAGCCTTTCCCTTCTCTAGGGGGGTCTTCCCAACCCAGGTCTCCTGCATTGCAGGCGGTTTCTTTACCAGCTGAGCCACAAGGGAAGCCCAAGAATACCAGAGTGGGCAGCATATCCCTTCTCCAGCAGATCTTCCTGACCCAGGAATTGAACTGGGGTCTCTTGCGTTGCAGGCGGATTCTTTACCAACTAAGCTATCTGAGTTCAAAAAATATCATTTTCTGACTACTGCTCTGTATCCCTCTGTGTTACCAGATTCTGTCCCCAGTCTCCAATTCCTCATCTCCCACTCACTCCTCCAGCCACAATGATTAGGCTTCTGTTTCCTCCACTTTACTGTTCTTACTCAAAGAACTGTATCTTTATTGTGATGTCCAACCGACACCATTGGGTTACCATCTTTCTTATTTTCTGTACACACTTGATGTGGTTGACTGCTCTGTCCTTTTGGAAATCCTGGCTTTCTGGGTGCCACACACCCTTGATTTCCTCCTACATCTTTGACCATCTCTGTGGCCTCTTCTTCCTGTTCTACTTCCATAGACATGGTATCCCTTAGGAATTTTTCCTCAGCTCTTTTGTCTTCTCAGTTTCTACCAATGGGTCTAGTCTTTTTTTAACCTCTTCAAACACATGAATGATTGGGCACGTCCCAGCTCACCTTCACAACACGCTCACCTGCCTGAGCTCTCACTCATCTGTCACCTGCGGCTTCTGACTGTTCCAGGTATGATCGAAACAAACTGTCCCTGAAGGAGATCAGGAATGTCCAGTATGTTTCCTGCATGAACCCTGCAGCAGGCAGCTTCACCATCAACCCCCGGCTTCAGGTATGAGGGGAACTGTGACCTTGGGGTCCTAAACATCACCTTCCTAAACATCCCATCTCTGTGGGGTAATTGGCTCTCCACCCATCCAGCCTCTTTACATGGTAAATCATACAGGATGTGGACTTGCATTTCCAGGGACACAAAAAAAACACCTCAACCCAGACCCCCTGAAGCTTTTTTTTTCTTTTTTTTTTATAATTAACTTTCATTGGAGCATAGTTGATTTACAGTGTTGTGTTAGTTTCTGCTCTACAGCGAAGTGAATCAATTATATGTATGTGTGTATATACACACACACACACACATACACACACACACACACACTCCACTCTTTTTAAAATTCTTTTCCCACATAGGTTATTACAGAGTATTGAGTAGATTTCCCTGTGCTATACAGTAGGTTCTTATTATCTGTTTTATATATTGGAGTGTGTGTATGTCAATCCCAATCTTCCAATTTATATCTCCCTCCCGTTCTCCCCTTGGTAACCATAAATTTGTTTTCTACATCTGTGACTCTTATTTCTGTTTTGTAAATAATTCATTTGTACTGCTTTTTCAAAAAAGCTTTTCAAGCCAGATGGAATCATAGGGTTAGTCTAACTCATCTTGGCCTTCAGAATGAGAGAACTTCGGAGAGGTGAATGACCCTGCCAAGGTCAAGGGCATTCTCAGTATCACGTTCAGATTTGCACCCGGAGTCCATGTTCCCTTCTCTTCCTGCTATGCCACACTGACATCTTTGACCAGAGGTCCAAAGCCCTTCATTCATTCTAGGCTCAACTAAGTTTGGGGTTAATGTGCGGAGTGTGGCCAGAATGTAGAATTCAAAGCCCTTCTAAGAATTCTTGACCACCGTGTCCAAATCCAGAAGAGGTGATTTCTGTTCTGTGACCACGGAGGGTAACTCGTGGCCTCCTCCCTGTGGCTCTGTTTTCCCGAGCAGCGTCACTTCAGCGTGTTCACCCTCTCCTTCCCGGGAGCAGACGCCCTGTCCTCCATATACAGCACCATCCTGACTCAGCACCTCAGGCTGGGGAGCTTCCCGGCACTGCTGCACAAGAGCGTCCCCCACCTCCTCCAGCTGGCCCTCACCTTCCACCAGAAAATCGCCACCACGTTCCTCCCCACAGCGATCAAATTCCACTACATCTTCAACCTCAGGGACTTCGCCAACATTTTCCAGGTGAGTCCGTCCTCTCTGAGACACCTTCGGAGGCTTGATAATGACCCTGTTCTCTCCATCCTTGGTGAAACTCTTTGACAAAGGCATGGTTCTTATGGGGTGATGAACATATAAGTAAACAGAGTGCCATGGGATCTGTGTGAGTCTATTCAACAGAACAGAGTTCTGGGGCTTCCCTGATGACTCAGTGGTAAAGAATCCACCTGCCATTATAGGACACACGCGTTCGATCCCTGGTCCGGGAAGATCCCATATGCCTCAGAGCAGCTAAGCCCATACACCACAACTATTGAGCCCAGGTGCCACAACTACTGAAGGATGAGTGCCCTAGAGCCTGTGCTCCACAACAAGAGAAGCCACCGCAGTGAGAAGCCCAGGCACCTTACTAAAGAGTAGCCTCTACTTTCTGCAAATAAAGAAAAAGCCCTTGCAGTGACCAACACCCAGCACAGCCAAAAAATTTTAAAATATAGAATTCTGTTAGTCGATTGAATTACTTGCCAGTAAACCTCAGATATGCAGATGACACCACCCTTATGGCAGAAAGTGATGACGAACTATAAAGTCTCTTGATGAAAGTGAAAGAAGAGAGTGAAAAAGTTGGCTTAAAGCTCAACATTCAGAAAACTAAGATCATGGCATCTGGTCCCATCACTTCACGGGAAATAGATGGGGAAACAGTGGAAACAGTGTCAGACTTTATTTTGGGGGGCTCCAAAATCACTGCAGATAGTGATTGCAGCCATGAAATTAAAAGATGCTTGCACCTTGAAAGAAAAGCTATGACCAACCTAGACAGCATATTAAAAAGCAGAGACATTACTTTGCCAACAAAGGTCCATCTCGTCAAAGCTATGGTTTTTCCAATAGTCATGTATGGATGTGAGAGTTGGATGGTGAAGAAAGCTGAGCACCGAAGAATTGATGCTTTTGAACTGTGGTGTTGAATAAGACTCTTGAGAGTCCCTTGGACTGCAAGGAGATCCAACCAGTCCATCCTAAAGGAGATAAGTCCAGGGTGTGCATTGGAAGGACTGATGTTGAAGCTGAAACTCCAATACTTTGGCCACCTCATGAGAAGAGTTGACTCATTGGAAAAGACCCTGATGCTGGGAAGGATTGGGGACAGGAGGAGAAGGGGAAGACAGAGGATGAGGTGCCTGGATGGCATCACCGACTTGATGGACATGAGTTTGGGTAAACTACAGGAGCTGGTGATGGACAGGGGGGCCTGGTGTGCTGCGATTCATGGGGTCGCTAAGAGTCGGACACGACTGAGCAACTGAACTGAACTGAACTGAACTGAAGCTGGATGCATTTTTTGAGTTGGTTCCTTCAAGCTGAATATGGCTCAGCATTTCAAAGATAATGTTATGTAATGATTTCAGCCTAGGAAAAGAGTGGCACAGAATAAAGATAAAAATATTTTGCAGGCCCTTCTGGTCCACCCATCTTTCTTGAGATGCAAGAGAACATCCCCCAAACCATGCAGGAGAGCTCTGCCTCCTATAGAAGCCATGTGGTACTACTCCTAAGACACCATCCTCTAGCCCCTGGGATGCCTCAGTCCTAAAAACTCTGGATTCTTTCCCAGGTCAAAACCATTTCAGAATAGTGATGCTCTTCTAACTATGGATGGCCTATGTCTGCCTGGTGCTTCCAATTGATTGGCCCCTCACTATCAAAACCTCCAGAGGACAGTGCAACAAACCCGGCCCCTTCTTCCCCTTGCTCAGGTAACCCATCCTCACATCATGGGTCCATCACCCTCCCATCCTGGAGGAGAATCTGCAGAAACTGCTTCTCAGAGGGATCACTCTCCAGGATAGCTCTGAGCCATTTTTGAGGGAAAGTGCCTTTTATACCAAGCAGAGGCCACACTTATAGGGAAATATCAACTTGATCAGGGAGCAAGGCTTGGCCCTCCATGGGGAGCACATTGATAATTACCCAGGGTGAAGAGCCAACTCATTGGAAAATACCTTGATGCTGGAAAGAACTGAAGGCAAAAGGAGAAGTGGGTGGCAAAGGATGAGATGGTTAGATAGCATCACCAACTCAATGGACATGAATTTGAGCAAACTCTGGGAGACAGTGGAGGACAAGAGAGCCTGGTGGGCTATAGTCTACGAGGTTGCAAAGAGATGGACGTGACTTAGTGACTGAACAACAGCAACACTCAGGGCACTACCTGTGCAGGTAGGACTCTGGGAAACCTCAGATTAACAAAGGTCCAGACACTGAGGCCATAGGGCTTGCAGGTTCCATGGTCATAAGGAGCAGAAACCCACTGAACATTAGTTCAGTGATCTGAGAGCAGCATTCCCAAAAGGCTCACCCAGAGGGTGGATCACTGAGCCCCACAGCCAGGTCAAGTCTGTGAGAGCACGTGTGAGCTGACCCAGGATGGCACTCCTGGGTCAGGTGCCTCCAAACATTCACTTATTAACTTATAAATGATGAAACAGACCCACAGAGCATACACCGATTTGCCTAAGAGCACCCTGGGCTTTGTGGCCAGCCAGTTGGCATCATTCTGTCCTCATCCATCCTTTTGATGGGGCATGGGCTTCTCATTGCTGGACAATGGCGATGTTTGGCTTCAACTCTTGTTGCCGAGCACAGGCTCTGGAGCACAGGCTCAGTAGCTGTGGCATGGGAGCCTAGTTGCCCCACAGCCCGTGGGGTCTTCCTGGGCCAAGGATAGAACTTGTGTCTCCTGCTTTGGCAGGTGGATCCTTAACCACTGGACTACCAGGGAAGCACCTTTTTTTTTTTTTTTTGAATCACATAAGCCATCTCTTAAATCTCACTGAAGCGGGATGAGACACAGGTGTCACTGTCTGCATTTTCCAAACAAACAGAAAGGAGTTAAGTCTTTAGATCAAATTCCCGTTGCTCGTAGTGGCAGAATAAAAGGGAAAAGACGCATCAGGTCTGCCTCACACGATGCACTGGGCCGGCTCCTGCCTGGACAGCTCCTTGTCACCTGTGCGACCTGAAATTCATACTCACGACAGCCCTTTGGGATACACATTATTATCCCAATTTAACAGAGGCTGGGAGAAGTTGCCAGCTCATAGATGACAGCATGAATGCTCGGGTATTAGAAAAGTACACACGGTGTTGATGGAATAACAAGTAGGCAAGAACAGGCCTCAGAGATGCCGCCAAGCCACAAGATCGGGAGGGAACTTTGAGATCAGAGAGGATCTTTGTAAAAGGTCCAACTTCAGTCTGTAATAAAGCTGGCATTTATTGAGCCAGTCCTATGCCCTTTACATCTATTAGCTGATAATTTAATCCTCAAGACAACCATTTCAGGTACAACACTGATCACTTCCAATTTGGAAATGACAAAACTGTGTCACAGACAAGTCAGTAGCTCAAGTATGTTCGCATAATTGCCAAGCAGAGCCTCGTATCCCAGATGAGGAGGGAGTCAGTTCTCTTATGTGGGGATTCAGGCGGCCAAGTTGTCCTGGGGAAGGAGGGTCCCAGTCCAGCCTGTGTTAGGTCCTCCCTAGTCAGGGAGGATCTAGGAGGGGAGATATGGTGTGGGGCTAAGTCTCTTTCTTTTCCAGACTCAGCCAGCCTGAGTTGCAACCCCTGGGCTCTGTGTCCCAGCCCGACCTCTGCAGCCTGCCAGCCGTCAGCTCCCAGCCCCAAATGCGGGGAGTGCATCCCCACTGGAGAACCTGCCTCCGTCCATCCATGCAGCCCCTCACCCTCCTCCTCCAGAATGGAGTTTTGAGCCCACAGCTTGGCTACAGCCTCCCCTTCCCACCCCTTTCCCAGCCTGTTTGCCTAAAGGCCTGACAGGAGAGCTGTAAGGAGGGTTGAATGCCCCCAAGGAGACAGGTGCTGTCTGGAGAACACGTCGTTTTCCTCCATCCAGCTTGATCCAAGTTTCCATCATTCAGCCCTTCTCTGTGCTTCACTCACTGTCCAGAATTGGACGTCAGGACAGAACTTGATCGTGCTCTGAGCAGAAATCATTAAGCATTCCCATCTCAGTGCTACACAAAACTGTCTGAGTTGGTACAAAGTTTGCCCTTGACACGCTCTCATCGACTCAGCCCTTAATTGTCAGTCAGCCTGAGCATCTGGCTGTAACGGGGCTTGTAAACTTCAGCTGATGTCTCTCCTCGCTCCCAGAGTCAGCACTGGTGGCGGGGCTCCTTCTCCGCTGTCCACACCTCACACGGGGCTGGTACCCAGGAGATCCAGGAAGCAGACAGGGGCTGAGAAGTATGTGTGGGAGGGGCCAAAGGGACCTAATGAGATTTCTTTCTTTTTCTAAAATAAACTTTTTTTAAAGTCTCACATCCAAGTCAAAAAGTGCAAAAGTCATGAACACACAGCTCAGTTAATTGTCACAAAGTCGTCACAGCTACATAACCATAACTCAAGTCAAGAACTACTTTCCCAATAAATACATTAAAAAAAAAAAAGTACATTCCAAGCACCCCTGAAACCCCTCGTTTTTCTTTCTTCTGTTAACTCTTAAAAAAAAAATGAAGCTTTTCTTTTAATTGTACTTACCTATTTATCTGGCTGCACTGGGTCTTTGTTGCTGCATGCAGGCTCTCTCTAGTTGTGGTGCAGTGACTGCTCATTGTGGTGGCTTCTCTTGTTGCAGTTCATGAGCTCCAAGTTGTGCACGCTTCAGTAGTTGTGGCTCTTGAACTCTAGAGCATGGGGTCAGTAGTTGCGGCAAACCACCTTAGTTGACCCGTGGCATGTGGGATCTTCCCAGACCAGAGACAGAACCTGTGTCTCCTGCTTTGGCAGATGGATTCGTAACCACTGGGCCACCAGGGAAGTCCTCCACTCACTCTTCTCCTCCTCTCAGAGCTAAAATACTGTCTGAACTTTTAACCCCACACGTTATTTCAGCCTATTTTGGGACTTTATATAAATGCAAATTGTGTGGTAAATATGCTTGTGTACCTTTGTGTACCTGTGTTTGCACCTATATACACAATCATGCCATTGGTAAAAATGAATCATAGTAACAGTTTCTTTCTTACCCTTAAATCTTCCCATTGCTTTTTCTTACCTGCCACCACAAGGAAGAGATGTGGTAAGAATGGCCTTTTGCAGCATTCCTAATTTTAGGGGAAAATCTTTACAATAGTTGGCTGTTAAGTGTGATACTTACTATAGATTTTCACATATGCTCTTTACCAGTTTAAGAAAATTTCTTTCAGTTTATAGTTTACTAAGTTTACTATAGTTTATCATGAATATATGTTGAAACTTAAATGATTTTTCTATATCTGTTGAAATCATTGTATCTTTTTTTTCTCCTTTTTTTTCTGGAAATGGGTTAAATTATGTTGATTATTTTTGAGTAATCAACCCAACTGAGTTGTTAACATGGTGAACTTACTTTATTTTCTGGATTCCATTCATTATTTTTTTCTCTATAATGTTTGCACCTATATTAATATGATTTTCCTATCATTTTTCCTTCTTCCAGTGTTCTAAGGTTATGAAGTTCTCATAAAATGCATTGGGAATTGTTTCCTCCATTTCTACTCTCAGGAAGATTTTTTAAGACACTGTATCGCACCTTCCTTAAATGTCAGAAGAATTTAATGATAAAACCATCTGGAGTTTTTTTGTGAAAGATTTTCCATTACAAATTCCATTTTTTAAATACATATTAGGCAATTCACATTTCCTACTTCTTTTTGCATCAGTTGTGGTCAGATGTCAGTGTCATCAGTTTCTAATTTATTAGCATAAACTTGTTTACAGTACCCTGTTGTTACCTTCCAAGTATCTGTTTTATCTGACTTGTGCTCTCTTTTTTTTGTTCTGGCTATTGATTATGTGTACCTTCTCTGTTTTTCTCTTTTTATCTTCAATCAGCCCTGCTAGAGAGTAGGGCTAATTGTGCTAGTCTTTTCAAAAGAAACTGAAAATGAGAAGTATGTCAATATTATGTGTTTGATTTTATTGGTTATCTCTATTTGATACATTTTTGTATACAAATTTATTAAAATTTGCTCTTTTCTTTATAATCTCTTTCTTCCTACTTACTCTAGGATCGGGGTGAGTTTGTTCTTGTTCTTCTATCTTCTTGACATGGCTACTTAGATCATTAATTGTCAGCTTTTCACCTCTTGTTATGACCAGATCTTCATGCCATGCAGATGAATCTGAGCATCATTCTGTCTGTTGCGAAAGTATTAGTTGCTCAATTGTGTCTTGACTCTGTGACCCTGTGGACTGTAGCCCACCAGGCTCCTCTGTCCATGGATTTCTCCAGGCAAGAGTACTGGAGTGGGTAGCCATTCCCTTCTCCAGGGGATCTTCCCAACCCAGGGATCGAACCCAAGTTTCCCTCATTGCAGGCAGATTCTTTACTACCTGAGCCACCGGGGAAGCCCGTTCTGTCTGTAATGACGTACAATGAAAGGACTCCTTTTCTTGTAAAACAAGACAGAAATCAGTGAGGGCAAACAAAGCATCAATGAATTTTAAGTTACAGGATTTGAAGTTGTCAAGAGGCTCTGATCTCAGTGGTCTCCATTTTTCCATAAAGAAGTTTGGAGCATTGGCTAATAGTAACAGGGAAGTGATGGAAATTTGAAAAGAATAGTAAATATTTAGAATGATCCCTGAGGTATATAGGAAGGACAACTTACTAGAGATGAATCACTAGATTGCTGACCTGTAAAAGTTAGCTATATTCCTTCCAGCCCTCTGTTGTCCTTCTGATTTGAATTAACAGTCATCACCCAGATTAGCTTTCAAAATGGCACTTGTAGAGTTGAAATACAGCAGAGGAGCCCCCTCACCCATTTCTGTGGTGATTTGGAAAGCAGTGGTTGAAATTCCAGGATCTCAGGTCAGGCAGACCTAATTTCAAAGCTGTGTGGTTTTGAACTAAGGCCACTTATACCCTATAACGTTGGGCACACTTTCTTTCTTTCTGAATCTCACCCTTCACCTTATACTGAATGACTATTGTAAAAATTACTTTGTAGGTTCATCACGGTGGTTAAATGAGCTTTGTCTGGCGGAACATCTAGTTCAGTGTTGCATAACTGGCTTCCATCAATAGTTAACTGTTGAAGTTTTAAGTTGCTATTCATGTTATTTTTGTTGCTGTTTATTCTCCTTATAGGGTATCCTCTTCTCCTCCGTGGAATGTGTCAAGTCCACACAGGACCTAGTAAATCTCTACCTGCACGAATCGAATCGGGTTTATAGGGATAAGATGGTGGAAGAGAAGGACCTTGATCTTTTTGATAAGATCCAGGTAGACGTGGTCAAGAAAATTTTTGATGTGAGTATTGCCCTGTGAATTTCTGCTTACATCTGAAAAAGAATGGTGATTATGCAAGGATCACCCAAATGATAAAAATCTAGCCCTTAAATTGAAGAAAATCATGTTTAGATAAAGAAAGAATGTCCTTAGTGTGACAAAGTAGAAAATTCTGGGGCAAGAAGAGACACAAATTAACCATAGAATCTCGGTGTTGTGAGGTCTGTGAAGACCATCTGACCATATCCTTGTCCTTTCCCCAAACTGGTCATCCCAGCTGACACACCAGCACCCTTGGAAATTCACAGTCTCGTCTCTGCAGAGCTAGCCACTTTGGAACTGCTATTGGCTGGAAATTTGGAGCAAGTTTGAAACTTGGAACATTTGGAACAACTCTAAAGACTAAAGATTTATTTAAATAGTGATTTAAAATTTATTTCCTGGGTTATTCCTCTGCTGTTGAACAGCATGCTGATCATCCCCTTCCCAAGTGAGTCCTCTAGTCTGAACCTGAGAAGGAAAGAGTGGCAGGTGGGAACAATTGCTCATGCTGACATAAACTCCTCCTGATGCATTAGAAAGCCTGTTCTTTCTTGGACTCACCTGCTTAACAATCTCCACCTCTCAAAATCTCAAATATTGGGGTCTTGATAAGCAAACAATTCCTTTCTGGATTAAAAAAGTATAGCTGTCCCTTTGAAACTTCAAGGATAGCTTGGCAGTGACAAGACAAAGACTCCCTGTCTTTTAAGTGAGTTGAGTTGTACTGGGTATTTTATTTTCTTATACATAATAAGGTTTGTCTCCACTCTGTGTGGAATCAGACCCAAGAGTCCATCAGGAGGGTCCTTGCCCCTATGTCTCATCATCAGGACCTCGAAGCGACTGTGGAGCAGACCCGAAGCCTGAACGTGTATTGCCATTTTGCCCATGGTATTGGGGAGCCCAAGTACATGCCTGTCCAGTCGTGGGAACTTCTGACCCAGACCCTCGTGGAGGCCCTGGAGAACCACAACGAAGTCAGCACGGTGATGGACCTCGTGCTCTTCGAGGACGCTGTGCACCACATGTAACTGTGCTTCTCTTCTTGCCTTTCTTCAGCTGTCTCCCCCTCCCAGTGTCAGGTCTCACTGGGGCATTTGAGGGCGCCTGGATAAGATCGGGAAAGCAGCTACTGCTTCTGCCATGAAGGTCAAGGTGGCAGCTGGTAGAGCAGCTTCTGCCACTGGCCTTGGGGGACAGTGTCGTGTTAAACTCTGGAGGAACAGGATTTGTTTACATGGTTGCCACTTACAATCCTGGTCCTGACCACAGTGACACCAGGGGAGAATGGGAGGTCATCAAATAAGGCAGCAGAAGGGCTGAGGACCTGTATTCCCAACCCACCCTAGTCCAGTGAGATCGAAAGTTTTAAGTGCACACATGTTTCAAAAATTAACTGTGCTTTTAAGTCTTGCTCCTGTCCAGTGAATGGGCTTCCCCCAGGTGGGGCCCCAAGCCTCAGTTTGCTCCTCCAGAAAGGAAGGATTTTTGAGGGTCCTGCCTGTTGAGGGCTTTGCGCTGCATAAGAGTCCTTGAGATTAGAGTCTTTGTCTTTTCGGTGTTGTTTTCTTTCCCTAAAAGCACCTTTTCTCTCCTACCAACTTCCTTCACCATTCCGGCACATTCTCGTTATGCTTTTTCTGAAAGCTTCGCACTAGATCGTTCCTCCTGCTTTTGGCATAATCTTTGTCTTTTTCTTTGTTCTTTTGCTCCGGTGTATGTTTTTCTGCCTCCTCTTCTTCCTCTTAGAATCACTTCATGTTTATTAACAACAAAAAAAGAATTTCTCTCATGCCCCTTCTTTTGTGCATCTTATTGGTTCTTTCTCTCTCTCTCTCTCTCTCTCTCTCTCTCTCTCTCTCTCTCTCTCTCTCTCTCTCGTGTGTGTGTGTGTGTGTGTGTGTGTGTGTGTGTGTGTGTCCAGTCTTCAATAAGCCAGTTTCCTCCAGCTGTGCTGCGGTACATCTTTAGCTTTTGTTTTTAATCTCCCAGAAGCTCAGTAATGGGCTTAACTCAGACTGCCTTGGTTTTCTAGCCCAGGCACCCTTTAGAATATTGATCTTCCTTTTAGATTCTGTGATTTAAATGCAGAGTCCTTTGCCCTCGTCAGAGGTTGTTAATGAATCCCCCAGCTGGCGTCCGATGCTGACAGTTGCAGACTTCACCATTCTTCTTTGAAAGCTTCAGCTCTAATGATGCATTTCCATTTAGCTGTAGAATAGCATGGACCACACTGAGCTGACTTCAGGCCTTCCAGAGTAGAGCTGGGTGTTGGGTAGCCCACAAGACCTCCTTGAGTTTCTCTTTCCCCTTGCCTGCCTCCCTCTCATCAATTCATCCCTTGTTGCTGTTCAGTTGCTCAGTCATGTCCGACTGTTTGCAACCCTATGGACCGCAGCACGCCAGGCCTCCCTGTCCATCACTGTCGCCCTGAGTTTGTTCAAATTCATGTCCATAGAGTCAGGGATGCCATCCAACCATGGTATCATCGATGGTTGTCTTCCCCTTCTCCTTCTGCCCTCAGTCTTTCCCAGCATCAAGGTCTTTTCCAATGAGTTGACTCTTTGCATCAGGTGGCCATAGTACTGGAGATTCAGCATCAGTCCTTCCAATGAATATTCAGCATAGATTTCCTTTAAGATTAACTGGTTTAATCTCCTTGCTGTCCAGGAGACTCTCAAGAGTCTTCTCCAGCATCACAGTTTGAAAGCATAAATTCTTTGTAGCTCATTCATTTTTAAGGTCCAACTCTCACATCCGTACATAACTCTGGAAAAACCATAGCTTTGACTATGCAGACCTTCGTTGGCAAAGTGATATCTCTGCTTTTGAATATGCTGTCTAGGTTTGTCATATCTTTTCTTCCAAGCAGCAAGCATCTTTTAATTTCATGGCTGCAATCACCATCTGCAGTGATTTTGGAACCCAAGAAAATGAAGTCTGTCACTGTTTCCATTTTTCACCATCTATTTACCATGAAGTGATGGGATTAGATGCCATGATACTAGTTTTTTGAATGTTGAGTTTTAAGCCAACTTTTTCACTCTCCTCTTTCACCTTCATCAGTTCATCCTTGCACCCCCGTCCTCTTTTTTTGAATCTGAAGAGTGGGCCTGGACATTTTAGCACCATCATTTCTCCTTTTGTCACCGTAGGCAGACACTTTCTCATGTAGACACAAAGCAGATGATTCCTTGAAACTTCTTCATCCCCAAATGTGATGCTTAGTGTAAGGTATTGGATGTTCTGCTTCAATTTAACAAAAATTTCTTGAATCCCTTCAATGTGCTAGCACTATAGAGAAAGCAAGCTGGGTATACACACTCTTCAGATGTCTAGAAACTCTAGTTTAATAACAGATCAGGAGAAGTATACATCTGATACAAGACAGCGTATCAAAACTGGATAATTATAAATAAAAAAGTAAAATCATGAAATGAGCTAAAGTAGGTCAGTAAAAATCTCCTGAATATTTGTTGTATTGTGTACTCAGTCATGTCCAACTCTTTGCAACCCGATGGACTGTAGCATGTGAGGCTTTTCTGTCCGTGTGTGTGTGTATGTGTGTGTCCAGTTTTCAGTAAGCCAGATTCCTCCAGCTGTGCCATGGTACATCTTCAGCTTTCGTTTTCTTGCCTGTAATTTTCCAGGCAAGAATACTGGGATGGATTGCCATTTCCTTCTCTAGGGGCTCTTCCTGATCCAGGGGCTGAACTCCAGTCTCTTTCCTCTTCTGCATTGGCACACAGATTCTTTACCACTGGGGCACCTGGAAAGAATATTTAGGGGAATAAAATGTCACTATATAAATTTAGTGACATACAACCCCTTCACAGTGGCTGCATCACTGTGCTATCCATCCCTAAACATATGGGCTTAACTTTCAAATTCAACTAATACAGTCTGACATATTCTTATGCTCCAATATAGTAGACTCAACTTTTGACTACTTCCACCCAGGAAGAAATTAGTGCCACTATAATGGGGTGGGGGAGTGCAGTTTTTCAGCATTTATCAAAAGCCCTGAAAACTATCTCACTAGGAATTCATCCTGTGGACATAATTAGAGATATAACCCCAGGCCCTTCCTGTTGCCATCACAAACCCCCTCCTGGCTGCCTTGGGCTCTTCCTCCACCACCTGTGCTTCACCAGAGGCTTTGGCTTAAAGCAGAGTAGGGAGACTTTAGTCCACTCGGGCCAGAGGTGAGGCCAAGCTTGGGGACCATTGTCAACTACAAACTGGCGCTTGCCAAGGGCATTTGCTCTCTGCCTCTGCAGAGATTGAACCCTGTGCTGCTGCAGCTGTGGACCTTCAACACCCCCTGAAGGGAGTCCAGGGTGGAGAGTGAGGCACTCTGTGCTCCAAGAAACTGGTGGAACAGGTCTTTAGATAGATATTTTCAGCAACTGATTTCATGATCCCAATCCTTGCATTACCTCATATCTAGAAAAGCACTAAATCCCTTCACGGTGACATCAGCTCCTCAAGACTAGCAGAAAACCTTTGATTGCTCTGAATTCCCTCTTTACCAAAATCTTATAGATCGATCTTTCCCCACGACCTCTTTGGAGCAGTCTCTCAGAGGTCTCTGAGCTGCTGTCTCCCGAGCTGCAGTCCTCATTTTGCCCCAAATAAAATGTACCTTGCAGCTCTCACCTTGTGCCTTTTCTTAGTCGACACCTCTTAACTGAGTCTTCCCAAGCTCAGCCCAGGATGTGCCTGCAAGGGTTCCAGGTCCCCCCAGACCATTCCACCTGCTCCTGACGGAGGGAAATCTGATCGAAGCCCTGTGTCTCTGCTTCGCTCTCAGCTGCCACATTAATCGCATCTTGGAGTCCCCCCGGGGAAACGCTCTGCTGGTCGGCGTTGGGGGGAGCGGCAAGCAGAGCCTGACGCGGCTGGCGGCTTTCGTCAGCTCCATGGATGTATTCCAGATCACACTGCGGAGAGGCTACCAGATCCCGGACTTCAAGGTAGGAGGGCCGGTGGCTGCAGGCGGAGACCCAGCCTCTCCCGAGCTGCTCCCTGTCACCCTGCCTTAGCTCTTCGGCTCCCTCGCCCAGAACCTCCCCCTTCATGGTCTGTCCACCTTCTTAGACTCTGGGCTGGTGCCTGGAGGGGCTCATTAGACCCTGCCTGAGAACCTGGCCTTCCCAAGCTCTGTATCTGGGAGACCTCAGCTGCTTTAGTGACATCTGTAGAGTCTCAGCTCTCACCCAAATAGGAAGCACATCTATTAATACATCAAAGTCAACAACAACAAATTTCCTACCCAATGACTGTGTGTGCAAATGTGTGAGTGTGTTTGTGTGTTCCGCTATATACATATATTTTTTTGCAATACAAGTCTTTTCCTGGAGCTAGTCATAAGAACATAAAACTCTGCTATCATAAGATATAGTCATCTATCCAGGCCTGGACGCCCAAGTATGTGGTGACTCTTTCGTCAGGACTAAGAGCTTTTGCTTTCCTCCTGGGGCAAGTCATCCACTCGTGTGATGATATAAGTTAACACAGGTGAACAGGGGACCATCCTTGTCTTTGGAAAGCTGTTGTCTCTTTGCACAAGGCAGGAGTCCTAGAAACTAACTCAGGAGCCACGGTGGTTGTGTGAATTAAAGATCATCACTCTTTATTCTACTTTTCCTTCTGTGGGATCAGGGCCTGGGAATGAGGCATATTTTTCTGCCTGTGAGTGCAAAGTCACACTCCTCCTTCTCTCCTCTTGCCGTCTTGCTTTATTTCTTGTGAGAGCAGACAAAAAAAAAAAACGGTCCCATTCCTAAAAAGTGGGTGGGGGTCTCTTTTCAAGGAGGCTTTCTTCTCAGGGGTCTCTGACATGGTTTCTGCAGGCGGACCTGGCCGGCTTGTGCCTGAAAGCCGGGGTCAAGAACCTCAGCACCGTGTTCCTCATGACTGATGCCCAAGTGGCTGACGAGAAGTTCCTTGTGTTCATCAACGACCTCTTGGCATCTGGTAAGAGACTCTTTGCACTTGAATGTCTCTAATGAATTCCTGATGGAGTCAGAGTCATCCCCAGGTGGAGGCTTGGTTCAAGGTCAGAAGAGCAAGGCCACAGAAATGAGGGAGAAAACCGATACAGGGCAGAATTGGTTCATGAAGGTCCTTCTAGGACTCGTGCTGGGCCTGCTGTCTTTCATTGTCCTTACACTGCAAAACAGACAGTAGTCTTGGGGCTTCCCTAGGTGGGACCAGATATGACAACAGGAAGAAGAGCAGGTTAAGGGCAGGCTGACCTGCTGAGTCCAGCGAGAAGGTGCTGTTCCCGCCCACACCCAAGACAGAGAAACTGGAACATGTGCAGTATTTCAGGGAAGTTAGGTGTTAGCTGCAAGATGCACAGAAAATGTGCACACACAAAACTTACACAATAGGGCAAGATTAGGTTGCCAGTTTAATTAATCAAGGACTTAGAACTTTATGCAAGCAAAGTAGAAGCAGGAACAGACGGAGGATGGTTTTCTTAGATTACAAAGAACTTGACAAGGGCTGTCTCAATGTTCCTGTGACAATGTGAATGCAAAATAGGACTTCACTGGGAAGTTCAATTCTTGATACTTCGCTGTCCTTATTTCTTTAGGGATTCAGAACTTATGTCAGCCATTCAAGAAAAAAAAGTTTATAGATACATATATATGTATCTATAAACATATACTATTATATAAAAATATGTATATATGCATACACAAGATATATATGTGTGTGTATGTGTGTGTGTATATATATTTAAGGACTTCCCTGGTAGTCTAGTAAGAATCTGCCTTACAAATCAAGGGATATAGGTTCAATCCCTGGTCCAGGAGCTAAGATCGCACATCCCATTGAGCAATTGATGGTGACTAAGTCCAGATGCAGCCAAATAAACAAATATTAAATGTTAGGAAAAAAAATTTAAGGTATATGTATACCCAAGAAGATAAGATGATATAGTACAAAAATTGTGCATTTTCAGGAATTTGGGGAGAGATGTATATATTTATATTAATTAAAAAGAGAATATTATTTCTTGACTCAATCCAAATTTCACATCTACAAAGCCACCTCTTCATCTGGGCTGATACACAATTTCTGCCTCCAGATTTCTAGCGTTTCAGAAAGCCTGTTTCTCCCCACCTTCAGGCTCTCTGACTAAATCTTCCTTAGTTTATAAAGTCCAAGGACCAAGATCACAGTGTGACTCTCCAAAGTCTATTCCATGTCATATAAAATATCTTTCAGGATGGTTCCTCCCAAGCAGTCTCTAGGAACTTCACAGCTTCACAATCGTTGGCTGCTTCAAGTTTTGTTCCCCTGTACCCAGGGCCATTTTACTATCACTTCCATGATGAGCCACTGTCCCTGGGTTGGACCAGGCACTAGCAGGCTCTGTGAGAAGACTTTGGTTTCTCTCTGATGAGGACCAGAGTCCCAGGTTCCTTACTGTGCTGGCTGCAACCATTATACCGACTCCACACTCTCATTTCTTTCCCAACCTGCCCGATTTAAGTTACCTTTCGGTTCAGGAATTTGCCTATTAACTCTTACACCTTTCCCCCTCCAATCCAATAAATGGTTCTTTTCTCCTTTTTATAATTCATTGTATTTATTTTTAGCTGTGTTGGGTCTTTGTTGCCGCTCGGGGTTTTCTCTAGTTGCAGTGCACAGGCTTCTCCCTGCAATGCTCCTCTTATTGTGGAGCACGGACTCTAGGGCTCGTGGGCTTCAATAGTTGCAGCATTTTGGCTCGGTAGTTGTGGCTCCCAGGCTCTAGAGCATAAATTCAATAGCTATAGCGCATGGGCTTAGCTGCTCCCAGGCATGTGGGATCTTCCCAGACAAGGGATCGAACCTGTGTCTCCTGCATTGGCAGGCAGATTCTTGACCACTGAGCTACCAGAGAAAGTGAAAGGGAAAGTTGCTCAGTTGTGTCCGACTCTTTGCAACCCCATGGACTGTATAGTCCATGGAATTCTCCAGACCAGAATACTGGAGTGGGTAGCCTTTCCCTTCTCCAGGGGATCTTCCCATCCCACGGATCTAACCCAGGTCTCCCTCATTGCAGGAGGATTCTTTACCAGCTGAGCCACAAGGGAAGCCCAAGAATACTGGAGTCAGTAGCCTATCCCTTCTCCAGCAGATCTTCCTGGCCCAGGAATCAAACTGGGGTCTCCTGCATTGCAGGCGATTCTTTATTAACCGAGCTATGAGGGAAGCCCTTGAAGGCCTGTCCTTTTCTTAAATACTGTCTTTTTAACATCCCACCACCTTCTACAACAGTATTTCAGCTCCAACACTGCCTCACCTTTTATTATTTTACCAAATAATGAGATACGGGTCTAACTGCCCTCCCACCCTGAAGCTGTGCCCTAAAGTCTAATTTCTAAAACAATCAAAAAGATTGAATTCTGCTTCTTAAGACTTATGGCTTTGGAGATGCCAGGCATGTCACAGACTCACCCTGTATCTCATTTGGCTCCAGTCCAGCCAGGTCACCTTCTCCTATAATAACGTCTGAGACAGGAGACGTTACACTTTTACTAATTGAAATTTTATTCCTCAACGAAATATTTTTAATTTTGCATTGAAAGACAACTTGTTTCAAGTTCACATGAATTTCTGAAACCCTGCCCAGTGAAAACTTACTGTAGTCAATCTGCTCCAAAGTCATGGAATTTCAAGCTCATATTTCTTTTGTATGGCTTTTAGACAAAAACAGGATTTGCATTAAAGATGTCTATATAGAGATGCAATGAAAAGTAATACTTTTCTAATCTTCCTCCCGTTTTTCTTACTATTTTGACAGGGAGAATTGAGCATATCTGAGTTACAATTTTCCCTGTCAGATAATTTCTGACTAGAAATTAACTTACTGCCAATCCAGGCAGAGTTACAGAGGTTCCTCAGAGCCTTGTCATTCCCCCTTAGTTTTTTAATTTTATGGGATTGTGCAATCACTCCATCCTTGGATATCATAGTGCGTGTATGTGCATGCTCAGTCATTAAGTCATGTCTGACTGTGACCCTATGGACTGTAGCCCACCAGGCTCCTCTGTCCATGGGATTTTTCCAGTAAGGATGCTGAAGTGGGTTGCCATTTCCTCATCCAGGGTATCTTCCCAGCCCAGGGATCAAGCCTAAGTTGTCTGCATCTCTGCACTAGCAGGTGGGTTCTTTATCACTGAGCCACCTGGGAAGCCCGGATAACATAGTGTTGTTTCTCAGTCGCTCAGTCGTGTCCAACTGTTTGCAACCCCATGGACTGCAGCACACCAGGCTTCCCTGTCCTTCACCATCTCCTGGACCTTGCTCAAACTCATGTCCAATGAATCATGATGCCATCCAACCACCTCATCCTCTGCTGTCCCCCTTCTCCTCCTGCCTTCAATCTTTCCCAGCAACAGGGTCTTTTCTAATGAGCCAGTTCTTCACATCAGGTGGCCAAAGTATTGGAGCTTAAGCTTCAACATCAGTCCTTCAAATGAATATTCAGGATTGATTTCCTATAGGATTGACTGGTTTGATCTCCTTGCTCGATCTCAAGCAAGGGACTCTCAAGGGACTTGAGACTCTAAAGAGGGAATCTCAAGAGTCTTCTCCAACACCACAGTTCAAAAGCATCAATTCTTCAGCACTCAGCCTTCTTTATAGTCTAACTTTCCCATCCATACATGACCACTGGAAAAACCATAGCTTTGACTATACAGACCTTCGTTGGCAAAGTGACATTTCTGCTTTTTAATATGCTGTCTAGGTTTGTCATAGCTTTTCTTCCAAAAGATAACAAGTAGAGACAAGGAAACTACTAGAAAACTATGCATTGGGCTATCTGGTCATCAGCTCATCTCTCCTAGTTATCTACAAATCCTGTTAGATTGAGGATAAGGTACAGTGAGTGAATTCCACTGATTTAAGACTCCACTGACTCATCTTCCTCAGTGACCTAAAGATCTCATGTCACAGGCTATCTGCTTTCCTCCCACACTTCTTTAGCTTACTTTTTCATCCCTTGGATTCCTGACACCATTTCCAAGATCAAACTGTATTTTTAATTCAGCACTTGATTGGTAAATCCCGCTTCTGACAGTAGCCAAACATTTCAGAACCCATCATTATGCCACTTGCATCTCAGCTTGGTTGCAGACTGACAGTTAGAAATCCTACCCTCAAAGTTAAAATTTAAATCAAGTTTCTGATTCAATTAGCAAAAGCCGTATACTTGTATAAGAAGCAGAGTGGCTACCCAAATCAGAGTGAATGAAGCCTTTCAGTCTCTTTCTTTGGCTGCCAGAGTCCTTAACAGGGCTCTTGAAGCTGCTGGTGAAATGATGCATGAAATATTGGCCCTTGCTGAATCTGAAAAGTTCAATTCCTGCTATGTCCTTGTTGTCCTATATAATAATTCCTGAATAATGTACATTGACCATCAAATCTAGATATTTTAAAAGTCTACAAAATTTGTTCTCTCTTGGTCCTTGCACCAAACTCAGCATCAGCAAGGCCCCATCTTAATCTAAATGGAGAAAATAGAATCTTTTCCTGGCTTTTGGGGAGCGTACATCTGCCTCCAGGTTTCCAGCATTCCAGAAAGCCCATTCTACTGCAGTCCCGACTAAGAGACCTGGTCTGCACCAGGTGTGGTGTCTTTTCCTCTCCTTACTTTCCCAGATTTCGTACTTTATTTTACTTCAAGATCTTATTTTGGAATTTCCCTTTTGCTTTTCAAAAGGTTTAACTGTTCACTCAAAAATTAATGCTTCTCTTCCATGGCTCAGATTAAATCACTTTGCATCTACTCACATCTTCAAAAATCATTTATTAAGCTTCCGTGTTCCAGTCAGCAGCCTCTATGTGGTCCATTGAAAATAGTTTATGAACAATTGAGTCCCCTCTCTTGTAAAGCCATGTGCTTCTCCATCCCTGAAACAGATTGTTCTTTGTACATTTGGGCCAAATCTCCTCTTGGAATATATTGAGTTTGCCAAAAAGTTTGTTTGGGTTTTTCTGTAACATTGTATGCAAAACCGGATGAACTTTTTGGCCAACCAATTAAAATATAAAGCGATTCTCCTGGTCTTCCGGGTGCTCTAGGATTAGATGCTGGGTTGGTGCATTAATGATCTGCACACATCCCATGAGAATGTGGAGTCTGGAGGTTTTTGTAATGGTATTGGCATTGAGTTCTTCTCCCATGAGCAGTTGGAACTGGATTTCCTGATGGACCATCTATGTTTTATACAAGCTGTATTCTGATCCAATTTTCCTGGAAAGAACAAAGACAAAGTATAGGGCAAAAGAGAAGCTGTCAAACATGCACCAGACCTTCTAAACATCCTTTCTGGTCTCAGTGGATCTATTTATAAGATGCATCCAACCCATAGGCCATGGAAATCTAAACCAGCACCTGGTTGGCTCCAGCTGCCAAACAAAAATGCCCAAAGGATAATGCAAAAAGATGCTTGAGTAACCAACCTGTCTTCGATTCATGTGGTACTAAATCCTCATGCACACTGAGACCATGTCTCTGTGCGTTTTCCTACATTACTAACCTCTCTCTCACCACCTGTACCCAACAGGTAAGCAGTTGCCACCAATTTCAACCCCTCTTTCTGAATCCCTCCTTCTCTGTCATGGCTACCACTGATTTTTTTATCTCTTGCTTCAACAAATGCAGACGTCTTTTTCTTTTTAATTTATCTTATTGAAGTATAGTTGGGCTTCCCTGTGGTAAAGAATCTGCCTGCCAATGCAGGGGATCCTCCCTGGGTTGGGAAGATGCCCTGGAGGGAGAAAGGGCTACCCACTCCAGTATTCTTGCCTGGGAAACCCCATGGACAGAGGAGCCTGGCGGGTTACAGTCCATGGGGTCTCAAAAAAGTCAGACATGAGTTAGCGACTAAACAACAAACAACAACAGAATAGTTGATTTACAATGTTGTGTTAGTTACCACTGTATGGCAGTAATTAGTGATCTAGGTATATATACATTTTTTCGTATATGTATGTTATATTCTTTTCCATTATCATTAATCACAGGATACTGAATATAGTTCCCTGTGCTACACAATGAGTGTGTATGTGTGCGTGCTCAGTCGTGTCTGACTCTTTGCAACCCCACGAACTGTAGCCCACTAGGCTCCTCTATCCCTGGGTTTTTCCTACTAGAATACTGGAGTGGGTTGCCATTTTCTCTTCCAGGGGAACTTCCTGACCCAGGGATTGAACCAGTGTCTCCTGTACCTCCTGAAGTGGCAGGCAGTTTCTTTACCACTGAGCCACCTGGGAATCCCCTGTGCTATACAGTAGGACCTTATTTATCCATCCTGTATATGAAAGCTTACATTGCAGACACTTCTTAACTCACCTCTCTACCTTCCAGGAGCTCCACTACAATCCATTCTCCTCACTGCTTCCAAAAAGGTCTGTTTAAACCATAATTCCTTCATTAATTTCTAAGGGAGTGCAAGATAAGCTGTTTTGTACAGAAAGGCAAAACAAAACAAATCTGCCTTTGACCTGCTTCCTTCCTTCCTTGCTGGCTTGCCTGCCCATTATAATCTAGCAGTTCCTACCTCCTTGAAATAACATACTCTACTGTACCCTGACATCCTTACTGACTCACACTGTTCCTTTTGAACCTCATGCCCTTCTCCTTTTTTGTTTAGATTAACTTCTACCCATAGTACAAGACTTATCTTGGGTGTTATAATATCTCTCTGGGAAATCTTCACTAATCCACCATCACCTCGAGAACAAGAGCATCCTTGTGTGTTTCCCTGGCATCAGTGGTTGCACACACCTCCATCGTATTGCAACGACATTGCAAACTTATGAAAGGCAGAGACGGTGGTGTCTGTTATTGGTGCATTTTTTGTTATGAAATAATCCAGAGATACAATATATAAGGATTAAATACCACCCAACTTAGGAAGTAAAACATGGCTGGTGTAATTATAACCCTCTGTAAAGACTGTTACTGTCATCATTTATATTGTCAGTTCCGAACAGAACTCCTGGCCCATAATTAGCATTCAAGGGGTATTTGTTGAACTAAGGTGTATAATATCTTAAGAATGATGTGCCATGTTATGTATTACTTTTTATTTTTTGGCTCCGCTAAACCTTAGTTGTCCTGTGGCACATAGGATCTTAGTTCTCCATCCAACATGTCTTCTGCATTGGAAGCACAGATTCTTACCCACTGGACCACCAGGGAAGTCCCTAGGTATTATTTTTGGACATGTGCTTTGAGAAAGTTTCCAGCCATGTAGACAGAAGGGCAAGGGTCCTGAGACAGTCACCACACCCCCTGTTTTTCCTCCCTTGAAACCAGGGAAATGTCTTTGAAAAATATTATTCCTGGGTGGGCTCAAAGACCTTAAGCCAGTGCAAAGTTGACTGGTTCGTGGAGAATAACCCTCAGCTTTGCCCTTTTTTATCACCAAGCTCCAGACAAGATCCATCTTAAACTATCAGGATCTCCTCCCCCCAAAGCAGTTGTGGGCTCTGAGAGCCCCAGACCACACAAAAATGATGATGAGTCTGACTTGCAAAATATTGGGACATGTTAATGACCACATGGAGCCTTTCTGCACTTGGCGGCAGAAATAAGGCTTCCCAACTTTAGGTCTCAGGAGGAAACTTTTCAAATATTTAAATAGCCTCTGCCTCTGTTCACATCACAAAATCCCCTCTGGCAATTCAGTCTCCTGCTTTCAGCATGACTACCTACATTGCACAGTAAGTGACAGGAATGTTGTCAGGAGAAATTGGAGGAACAAGCCGGAAAATGCAAACTTTGCTCCCAATTCAGAGGTGCTCGATTCCATCTGGTACTCTTCTTAAGGGATTTTGGGAATCATGTGACAATGGCCTGAGTGTTTTCAATATCTTGGCACTTAAAGGTATCACAGAATACAAATGAACTTAATCTCTGAAACAAAAACAAACTCACAGACATAGAGAACAGACTGGCTGTCAAGGGGGGAGGCAAGGGGAGGGATGGACTAGGAATTTGGAATTAGCAGATGGAAACTATTATGTACAGAATCAGTAAACAACAAGGTCCTACTGTACAGCACAGAGAACCATATTCAATATCCTGAAATAAACCATAATTTAAGAGAATATGAAAAAAGAAAGTATATATAACTGAACACTTCGCTATACAACAGAAACGAACACAACATTGTGAATCAACTATACTTCAATAAAATAAATTTTTTTAAAAAGGTATCACATAAACCTGGGTGAGCCTTATAGAGAAATGTTTTCTATAAAGGGTCAGAATGTTAACATTTTCAGCTTTGCAGACCATAAGGCCTCTGTCACAAATACTCGGCTCTGTCATTGTAGTGGGAAAACAGCCATAGACAATATATAAATGAAGGAGTGTGGCTGTGACCAATAAAACTTTATTTATGGACAATAAAATTCAAACATCATGTTATTTTCGTGTCATTAAACATTATTATTTTAATTTTATCAACCATTAAAAATTGTAAAAACCATGCCCAGCTTGCTGGCAGAGACAGAGGGTCAGATTTAGCCAATAAATCATAGTTTGCCTCCTCAATACCCAGCGTGAAAGGCTTTCCTAATGACTCGGTGGCTAAGAATCCACCTTGCAATGCAGGGGACACAGGTTTGTCCCCTGCTCAGGGAAGATCCCACATGCTGAGAGGCAACTAAGCCCTTGCACCACAGCTACTGAAGCCCATGCACCTAGAACCTGTGCTCCCCAGCAAGAGAAGCCACTTCAATGAGAAGCCCGGACACTGAAACTGGAGAGGAGCCCCTGCTCCCTGCACCTAGAGAAAGCCCGTGCACTTCCATGAAGACCCAGCATGGCCAAAAATAAATAAATGACTTTTTAAAATACCCAGCATGTTATCCATAAAACACCAAAGGACATAAATTCTACCTTTTTTAAATAATAGAAAGGTGAAGAATGCAGACCAAAGGGAATCCAAGTTCTTGCTGGAGGACTGTAACACATTTACAGATAAGAAAATGCAGACTCTCGGAGGGACAAAGGAGAAAGAAATCCAGACCACTGCAGGCAGTCAGCCCCAGAAGTAGGAGTACGCTCACATCCATTCCATTGGAGTATTTCTCTTTTTAAAACTTTCCTGAGCTCCTCAACTCCTGTGTGGGTGTGCTCAGTCCCTTCAGTCGTTACCAACTCTTTGTGACTCCATGGACTGTAGCCTACCAGGCTCCTGCATCCGGGGGATTCTCCAGGCAAGAATACTGGAGTGGGTTGCCATGTCCTCCTCCAGGGGATCTTCCTGACCCAGGGATCGAACCTGAGTCTCTTAATGTCTCCTGCATTGGCAGGTGGGTTCTTTACTACTAGCACAACTTGGGAAGTCCCTTTAATTCCCAACACATGCTAAGTATCATTTTATTTCTCTAGCAGTTTTCTCTCACCACATATTTTTATCAAATCAGGCTGAAATGGATTATTCCACTAATAAGACCTCAATTTTGACAAGTTATAGCACTGGGTATTTTATATGCATGCTATGAAATATCTTAATGATGGAAATTAAATCAAATTTGTCCAATTAAGGGAAGAAAGTAAATGATCATTTTCATGATAATTTTTTTTTTTTTCCATTTTTCCCATTTAAATAATTAAGCTTAATTAATATAAACTACCACCCAACTCCTGGTTGGATTAGTGTTGTCAGACTCTAAAGACCAGAAATTTGTTAAAAAGTTGGCATGAGTTCCCTCCAGATACATTAGTTCAAGGAAGTGCAGCTGCATCGGCGGTAAATATTCATAATTTCCATCGCTTAGAGAGGCTTCCCTGGTGACTCTTTGGTAAAGAATCCCCCTGTCCCCCTACCAATGCAGGAGACACTAAGAGGCGCAGGTTCAATCCCTGGTCTGGGAAGATCCCCTGGAGAAGGAAATGGCAACCCGCTCCAGTATTCTTGCCTGGGAAATCCCATGGACTGAGGAGCCTGGTGGGTTATAGTCCATGGGGTCGCAGAGTCTGACAGGACTTAGCAACTAAACAACAACAACAGGGAACTAGGATCCTACACGCCCTGAGGCGAGGCTGAGGAAAATTAAAAAGAAAAAAATTACCAGTTGCCCTCCAGCGTAGTTGTACAAATTTACTTTCCACACAGATACCTGTTTCTTCCCAACCTCACAAAAAGTTGGTTCATCTGACACACCATTTTTTGCCAGGGAGTATGAAATGGAATCTCAGTCTTGTCCTTTCACTTCTCACTTGTGACATTAGAGCATCTTTTCAAGTGTCTATTGGCCATTCATCTTGTTTCTTGCCTTTTTATGTAGTGTGCTCTTTGGGTCTTTCTTTTTCTCATGGATTTGTGGGAGTCCTCTGTATTTTCTGGATACCTTTGTTCATTATATAGTTGGTAAATATCTTTTCAAAATCTGCTTCTGACTTTTGTCGTGCTGATGTAGTTTTAAATGTTGCAAAACAGTCTTTTTATGTTTCATGCTTTTTTGTACTGTTTCAGAAATCGCATCCTAGCCAACACCATAAAAATAATCTTTTGTGTTTCATCTTTAAAATACTACTGTTTCATATTCATGTCTTTAATCCACCCAGCATGTATTTTTGCACAGGATTCTAATTTTATTTTTTGTTATTAGTATTGAATTATCCTAACATGCTTACTGATCTGCTCATCCCTTTTCAGCATACTGATTTTGAATATGAATTTCCTGTTTACATCTGGGTCCATTTCTAAGTGTTTCACTCACAGTTCTATTTATTTACCCAAGAATCAATTTCACGTTTTTAACTAACATTACTTTGCTGCCGCTTCAGTCGTGTCTGACTCTGTACGACTCCATGAACTGCAGCCTGCCAGGCTTCTCTGTCCATGGGATTTTCCAGGTAGTAGTACTAGAGTGGGTTGCCATGCCCTCCTCCAGGGGATCTTCCCAACCCAGGGATCAAACCTGGGGTCTCCTGCGTTGCAGGCAGTCTTTACTGCTGAGTCACCAGGGAAGCCCTAACATAGCTTTATAAGGAGACAATTTCTGACACAACAAATAAATCCCTCCATCTTGTTCTTCACAGTTATCTTTGCCACTCTTTACCCTTTACTCTTCCATATAAATTTTAGAATATGATTGCCAGGATTGTAAAAGAAACCCATTTATTTATTTTGGAATTGCATCTTTATGATATTGGTAATACTGAGTCATTCACTCATGAACACTGCATTTGTTTTGGGTTTTTATTTATGCCCTTTAGTAGTATGTTACAGTTTTTACATCAAGATTTTGCATATCTTATTTATTTATTATTGCCTGTCTTATGATTGTTGTTGGTATTCTAAAGTAACTTTTAAAATAACTCTTTTTTATATGCTGAAGCACAGAAGTGTTGATTTTGTATCCAGCAAGCTTTAGTTTAACACACTAATGAGTTCTGTTATGTGTATATTCTCTTCGATTTTCTATGTAGAAACTTAGATTTTGATGATAATAGCTTTATCGTTTCCTTAACTGTCTGTATACGATTTGTTTTTTTCCCTTGACTTTTAGCCTTTGATGTTTAGTTGCTCAGTTGTGTCCTACTCTTTGTGATCCCAGGAACTGCAGCATGCCAGGCTTGCCTGTCCTTCAAACTCATGTCCATTGAATCCATGATGCCATCCAACCATCTCATCCTCTACTGCCCCCTTCTCCTCTTGCCCTCAATCTTTCCCAGCATCAGAGTCTTTTCTAATGAGTTGGCTGTTTGCACCAGGTAGCCAAAGTATTGGAGTTTCAGCTTCAGCATCAGTCCTTCCAATGAATATTCAGGACTGATTTCCTTTAGGATGGTTGGATCTCCTTCAGTCCAAGGGACTCGCAAGAGTCTTCTCCAACACCACAGTTCAAAAACATCAACTCTTCAGCATTCAGCCTTCTTTATGGTCCAACTCTCACATAGAGAGATGACTACTGGAAAAACCATAGCTTTGACTAGACGGACCTTAGTTGGCAAAGTAAGGTCTCTGTTTTTTTAATATGCTGTCTAGGTTTGTCATAGCTTTTCTTCCAAGGGGCAAGCGTCCTTTAATTTCATGGCTGCGGTCCCCATCTGCAGTGATTTTGGAGCCCAAGAAGGTAAAACCTAGGACTTCTGTATAATGTTGATTGGAAAACACAAATAGCAGTCATGCTTGTCTTGTTTTCTCTTTTTTTAAACTATCTTCTTTATAGGACTATGGTGAGAATTTCTTTATTTATTTACTGCACTGAATGGCATGTGTAATCTCAGTTCTCTGACCAGGGATCAAGCCCGGGCCCCCTGTTTTGCAATCAGAGTCTTAATCGCTGGACTACCAGGGAAGTCCTCCTTGTCTTGTTCTTGATTCGAAAGAGAATATTTTAGTATTTCACTAGTAGACAGATGTGATGTTTGCTTTGGTTCTGCTATAGATACCTATGATCTGGTTAAAAGAAATCTCATTTATTTATAGTTTGCTAACAAACTAAGTTTTCAGAAGTTTTGTGCAACTTTTTTGATGATCATATTATTTTACTTCTTTAATCCATTAATGCAGTAAATTATTCTCACAGATTTTTCTAATATTTAACCATCCTTGCATTTCAAAGATAAACATTTCTAATTGATTGAAATTCTAAGTGAAACAATTCTAATTGCATTTCTAATTGATCATCATATATTTATCTTTATATATTAAGTTCAGATTTTTTAAAAAATTTGTCCATTATACACTGCGTCACTATTAACACCAGTTTATCTAATTTTCAGAGCTTAGCCAACCTGGTAAAAAAAATAATAATAATAATTAGGCATCTGTGCTCCGACTCTTCCTAGGAGAGATCCCAGATCTCTACTCTGACGATGAGGTCGAAAACATCATAAGCAACGTGAGAAATGAGGTCAAGAGCCAAGGTCTGGTTGACAATAGAGAAAACTGCTGGAAGTTTTTCATAGAGCGAGTCCGACGGCAGCTGAAGGTACGAGGGTCTGCTGCTCGGGGTGCACAGGACAAGAGATGACTCCCAGGAGCCTCTGCGGTCATGTAGGACACAGCAGTCCTTACTGGCCACCCTGGGAGTTGGAGGGGGCAAGGGATGCAGTTCCCCTCTGATCCCCAGCGCCTGTGTGAGGATGTTCTTCTCACCTGCTTCAAGGGCAACAACCGCTCTCCTGCAGTCCCAGCATTCCTTTTCTTCTGAAGAATTTTAAATTGGAGTGTAATTGCCTTACAATGTTCTGTTAGTTCCTGCTGTACAATGAAGTGAATCAACTGTATGTATACATATACCTCCTCCTTCTTGAACTTCCCTCCCACTCCCCACCCCCCATCCCAGCCCCCTAGGCTGTCACAGAGCACAGAGCTGAGCTCCCTGTGCTGTACAGCAGCTTCCCGCTCGCTATCCATTTTATGAGTGGGAGTGGATGTATGTCAGTGCCACTCTCCCATTCTGTCTCCTCCTCTTCTTCCCCTGCTGGGTCCACATGTCCGTTCTGTATGTCTGCATCTCTCTTCCTGCCCAGCAAACAGGCTCATCAGTCCCATTTTTTTTAGATTCCACATATATGCTTTAATACATAATATTGGTTTTTCTCTTTCTGACTTACTTCACTCTGTATGACAGACTCTAGTAGGTCCATCCACATCGCTACAAATAACTCGATTTCCTTTTTTATGGCTGAGCAACATCCCATTGTGTATGTGTACCGCATCTTCTTTATCCGTTCATCTGTTGATGGACGTCTAGGTTGCTTCCATGTCCTGGCTATTATAAATATTGCTTCAGTGAATATTGGAGTGCGTGTGTCTTTTTCAATCACGGTTTGCTCAGGTTATGTGCCCGGGAATGGGGATTGCTGAGTCCCAATGTTCCTAATCCCTTGGCTAGAAAGGCTGGCTAAGAGTTTACAGATATTGTCTCTGTTGATATGCCTCCCAATATCCTGGGAAATAAAGAATCCAAGGCTGTGTGGATCTCTGTCTAAGTTCTCCCCACCTTTCTGCCTTCTCAGGTGACTCTCTGCTTCTCCCCGGTGGGGACCAAGCTGAGGGTCCGCAGCAGGAAGTTCCCCGCCATCGTGAACTGCATGGCCATCAACTGGTTCCATGAGTGGCCGAAGCAGGCTCTGGAGTCCGTCAGCCTCCGCTTCCTGCAGAACACCGAAGGCATTGAGGTGAGAGGGCAGAGGAGACACCCCTCATGCTCCTCTCCACCTCAGGGAGAGGCCTGTTGAGCCAAGTGGGCAGTCACCTGCCATCAGCATGGCCAGATGACCTTTATTTCCTGCCATTTGATTCTAGACCACAGTCAAGCCATCAATTAGCGAGTTCATGGCTTTCGTCCACACAAGTGTCAACCGCACCTCCCAGTCCTATCTGAGTAACGAGCAGCGCTACAACTACACAACGCCCAAATCGTTCCTGGAGTTCATCAGACTCTACCAGAGCCTGCTGCGCAGGAACGGGAGGGAGCTCAGGTCCAAGATGGAGCGGCTGGAGAATGGGTTGCTGAAGCTCCACAGCACCTCTGCCCAGGTGAGCAGCATCCTCCCAGTCCTCCTGTCCACAGCGGGCTCAGAGCAGGGTAAGGGCAGCCCCTTCCCAGAGGACGGAGACCACAGTCATGCTCTGAAGACCAAGCACGGTTCTCCAGAGGCCCCAGTGTCATCAGAACAGTGCCTGTAATGCCCGAAAAGCTTTACCAAAAGCCCAAGCTCTTGTTTTGTGCTGTGTGCTAAGTCTCTTCAGTCATGTCCGACTCTTTGCGACCCCATGGACTGTAGCCCGCCAGGCTCCTCTGTCCGTGGGACTCTCCAGGCAAGAATACTGGAGTGGGTTACTGTACCCTCCTCCAAGAGATCTTCCCAACCCAGGGATCGAACCTGTGTCTCTTATGTCTCCCGCATTGGCAGGCCAGTTCTTTACCAGTAGCACCACCTGGGAAGCCCCAAACTCTTGTTCAACTCATCCAAAAGAATCCGGTCGAGGAACTCAAAGGCAAAACATATACACACACTGAGGAGGGAAGAGAACAAAGAAGCAGTTTGTTCAGGGCAGAAGCAGAAGTTACACACTCAAAGAAGCGTTCAGAGTGAGGGGTACACCGCAGGGTTTGAGGATCCCCCTTTTATTTTATTTTTAGCCCTTTGACTAGGTGGGGTCTTTCTGATTAGGGATGGACTAGTCATTGGGAGAAGGTCGAGTGGCCTGGATTGAACCAGGTGGCATCAGCTACCGTGGTCCTGTCCATTCATCTCCTGAAGTCACTATGCCTGCATTCAAAGAGATGTTTTCCCTTCAGTTCTACGTTCTAGTCAAGCACCACACATAACAGGTCGTACAGGGTCATCAGCAACCTGCTGTGTTTTTATTGCAATATAATTGCTTTACAATGTTGTGTTAGTTCCTGCTGTACAATGATGTGAATCCGCTGTATGTATACACATACCTCCTCCTTCTTGAACTTCCCTTCCACTCCACCCCCCATCCCAGCCCTCAGATCATCACAGAGCATCAGACTGAGCCCCCTATGCTAGACAGCAGCTTCCCACTAGCTATCTGTTTTACACGTGGTAGTGTATACACATCAATGCTACTCTCTCAATTTGTCCCAGACTCTCCTTCCCCCACTGCGTCCACAAGTCCATTCTCTATGTCTCCTTCTTTACTCCTGTACTGCATTTTTATTTGCATGTGTTCCACAGTTTTCACCATCGATTTCCTTGCTCAGATGCTACAGGGTTTCTGTTTTAGATGCCACTCCTGCAAGCATCATGGCTTCATTAAAAGCAAAGCAAAGAGGTGACGTCGTTGTTGTTCAGTCGCTAGGCTGTGCCTGACTCTTTGCGACCCCATGGAAGCAGCACACCAGGCTTCCCTGTCCTTCACTATCTCCCGGAGTTTGCTCAGAGTCATGTCCGTTGAGTCAGTGATGCCATCTAACCATCTCATCCTCTGCCGCCCCGTTCTCCTCCTGCCCTCAATCTTTCCCAGCATCAGGGTCTTTTCCAATGAGCTGGTTCTTCACATCAGGTCACCAAAGTGTTGGAGCTTCAGCTTCAGCATCAGTCCTTCCAATGAGTATTCAGGGTTGATTTCCTTTAGGATTGACTGGTTTGATCTCCTTGCAGCCCGAGGGACTCTCAAGAGTCTTCTCCAGATGACAATGACTCTGCCTAAATGCCTGGTCCTGTCTTTCCTGCCTCCCCACGAGGCCGGACCAAACTCGCTCTTGGAGGAAGTGCATATCCTCAGCTTCAGTTTGGGAGGTTCCCTCTCAGAGATACCAGAATCCCTGGAAATATTCTCTTTTTTTCTTTATCACATCTTCCTTTTCCTCTACTTTCTTTTCCTCTCCTACCCACAGTCTCTTCATCTTCAAAATCCGAAGAGTTGAATGGCTGGGAGCAATGGTTGCAGGGTTAAACCAATTTTCTTTCATTCCTTGCATCTTATGATGTTACCTATCAAAGAGCCTTTGGAACGAAATTTCTTAAACAAACCCTGTCTCATGTCGTGTGTTTCCCTCTTGCTCCTAAGTGGTTATACCTCAGAAGAAGGCCCCTGTCACCCTGGCCTTGTTTTATTTTTCTACTTACTCTTCCAAATGAAACAAGTCCATTTCAGTTAATTTACTGTTGGAGAACTGGGGACGACTCTGGCACCTCCTCTGCCTTGCCCATGCCCATCAGATACTGCTGGGCCCTCGATGGCCCCTCTTTGTGCTCTGTTTACCAGCAGCAGACCCGGCCTCTCATTAAGGTGGTGGAATTTCATGCATTTGCACAATTAAACTAGCACTGTTATCAATTTAATTCTTGAGCATGGCATGTTTCTGCATGTTTCTGAGCTCTTCATTTACTGTTGTTTTTTTAAAACTCTGCCTTCAGAATAGCTCTGTTGAACTTCCTCCTGACTTGTCCTTTTTTTCCACTTTGTTTTTTCTTTTCTTAAATTTTTTTTAATTTTAATTTTTAAAATTTGTACTTATTTATCTATTTATTTTTGGTTGCACTGGGTCTTCATTGCTGTGCACAGGCTTTCTCTAGTTGTGATGCACGGGCTTCTCATTGCAGTGGCTTCTCTTGTTGCAGAGCGAGGGCTCCAGAGCACAGGCAGAGTAGTTGTGTGGCAGGGGCTTAGTTGCTCTAAGGCTTGTGAGATCTTCCCAAACCAGGAATCAAACCTATGTCCCCAGCGTTTTCAGGTGGATTCTTAACCACTGAGCCACCAGGGAAGCCCTCCACTTCACTTTCTCAATTCATATATGTAATATATCTAAAGGATAGCAGTTTATTCAGTGGGATGCAGTTAGTCCTTGCAATCTATACACATAGGATTTTTCCACTCAGGCAATTTTTCTTCTGTGATGAGGTTTTGCTCATCTGGTCGGGCCTTTCCTGCAGGAGCAGTGATGAACTAGATGGGTTCTTTGCGTTTCATGTCTATTGTCTTCTCATTGCTTTCCTTCCCTTTGGCCTTTTCCTCTATATTCTAGGAAGTTTATCCTCAATGATACTAATCTAATTGTGGGCAATACTGCTTCTGTTTCTTACGCCTCCAGTGAAGACTTTAATTATGCTATTACATTTTCAGTATCCCCACAGACCTTTCTCATCTCATCCTTTTCCCTTTCTAACATTGCTTTTGTATTTCAGCCTATTTTTCTGCAACCATATATTACAGGAACCATTCTACTGATGATGCCAAACAGCTTTCTTGATGTCTTTTCTAAATCCAGTCATGGGTCGTTTTTCAGTTACATTGTTCCTCTTGGTCTTCTAGATGCTATACCTTCCCTTGTTCTGTATTTATGTAAAGACCTTCTTACCCCTTTGTTTACCTGCAGGCATGATGAGATCTATTCAAACTCAATGCTTGTCAACAAATGGGGTGTGACAATTATCTGCGATGCTGCTTTCTTTCTGCTAGTGTTCTTGTAACCAAAACTCCTTCTTAGAGCTCCAGTTCAAAGCGGCTTGATGTACACAGTATCCCTAGCAGCTTACTAGGTCACACCTCTGTTGCAGTAAGATAGTGTCTTCTCACCCCAGTCACTTTCTTATTCTCTCCATCTCGGAGCCGCTGGAAAACAGAGTAAGATAGACTCCAAGAATGCAGTGCTACCAGATTTGGTTTTGCCATCTCTCACCTCTTCCTCTTCCTGTCTCCCCCCACCCCACCGATGGTGCCCTCAGGACATCCTGTATCCCCACTCCTCCCTGTTCTGCAAAACACCCATCTCTCCTCCGGGAATTGCTGATCAGTCTACACAAAGGACCGTTGCTGGGGAACCAGCAATGGGACATTCACAGAGCAGCACCCAGTGTTCTATCTTGCACCAACCCTGGGTGTCTGAGCAGACAATAAAGACAGTCTGTTTTCCTGCTTTAAGCAATCTCTGTAATATGAAGAAGCCTGATTATACCATTAGGTGAATCCAGCTCTCTCTGCCTACCATCAGTGGAGAGTCTTCCCATGTTTGTTTCTTCTCCTTCTATTTTCTCTCTTGCGATGAATAATGTGTCTATCTACCCAGTTACCTAGCCCAGAAACTGCAGTGTTATTTTATACACCTCCTCTTCCCTCACTGCCCACACATAAGCCTTAACAGCTTCTACAGGTTTTCCAAGTACCTCTCAGAGGCACGCCTTTCACTGTGTCCCCTATTTAGACACTTCTCACCTGGATTATTTCAATAAACTGAACCTTCAAGTCTCTTCCCCGCCCCAAGCCCACTTCACACACATCCTCTCGCCTCAGCCAAAATCTTCAAAGTCACCCCTGACTCTGCTCACATCTCTCTTTCTCTCACTACCCACACCTGGTGCTTCAGAGAATCACAGTTGGCTCTAGCTGAAAAGATGCCCAGAATGCCATTGCCTTGCACCTCTTCCTACCACCCCGATCTGAGCCACTGACACCCTTTCTCCCGGGTAGCCACAATACCCTTTCACTAGTTTGTCTGCTTCCCTTGAATAGTCTGTCATCAGCTGAGCAGCCAGAGTGCTCAGTTTGTTTGTTTGTTTGTTTATTTATTTTTGGCTGCACTGGGTCTTCATTGCTGCCTGCGAGCTTTCTCTAGTTTAAGTGAGTAGGGGCTACTCTCTAGATGGGGTGCTTTGGCTTCTCGTGGCGGTGTCTTCTCTTATTGTGGAGCATGGGCTCTAGGGCGTGCAGGCTCAGTAGTTACAGCTCCTAGGCTCTAGAACACATGCTCGTTAGTTGTGGCACCTTGGCTTAGCTGCCCTGCGTCATGTGGAATCTTCCTAGACCAGGGATCGAACCCGTGTCACCTGCATTAGCAGACAGATTCTGAACCACTGGACCACCAGGGAAGTCCCAGAGTGATCAATTTAAAGCATAGATATGTCACTTTTTTGCTCCATACCCTAAAATGGCCCCTATTTCCCTCATTACACTGAGTCTCCTTCCCAACCCTGTCCTGTTAACTCTGAGATCTCATCTCCTACTGCCCCGTCCCTGAGGCATGCCCCCTCGAACCTCACTGCGTCTCTGTTCTTTCCTCAGACATTCCAAACCGTCGCACTGGCTGTTGCCCTCTCTGAAATGCTCTTCCCTCTAACATACCCAAGGCTTCCTCTCTCAGCTGCTTCAATTCTTTATTTCAATGTCACCTTCTCGAGTAGTCCTACCCTATGACCTCATTTAAAATTGCAGCCCCCACACCATTCCGGAGCCCCTTATTCTGCTCTACTCTATCTTTCCCCCATAGGATTTACCCAAATGGCAACCCAGTCCAGTATCTTGCCTGGGAAATTCCATGGGCAGAGAAGCCTGGTGGGTTGCAGTCCATGAGGTCACAAAAGAGACAGACACAACTGAGCAACTAAACAACAACAGACATGTTATATGGACTTCCCTGGTGGCTCAGTGGTAAACAATCTGCCTGCCAATCCAGGAGACACAGATTTGATCCCTGGGTCAGGAAGATCCCCTGGGGAAGGAAATGGCAGGGTTCTTGCGTGGGAAATTATGGAAAGAGGAGCCTGGAGGGCTGCAGTCCGTGGGGTCACAAAGAGTTGGACACAACGTAGTGACTAAGCAACAGCAACAACATATTATAGAATTTACTTACGTTTATTTTTTGCTGTCTGTCTCCACCTGTTGGATTCAAGCTCTGTAAGAAAAGGGATCCTTGTCTATTTTGTTTGCTGATGTACTCCAAGCACCTAAAACGGTGCCTGGATGGAGCAGGCACTCAGTAAATATTTGTTTAATGAATTAATAACATTCTACCTAGTCTCCCTGACTGTATTCTGGCAGCACTCTATACAAGCACTACCCAATAGAAATAGCCTGTAAGTCATAGTTGCAAATCTAAATTTTTCTGGGGAATCCCCTGATGGTCTGGTGGTTAAGACTCAGTGCTCTCACTGTCATGGGCCCAGAGTTCAATTCCTGGTTGAGGAATTAAGATCCAACAAGCTGTGCAATACAGCCCCCCCAAAATGTCCAAATTTAAATTTTCTAGTAGCTGCATCAAAAAAAGTATAAAAGAAGTGGATTTTATTTTAATCATATATTTTAATAGTATATAACTTATCACATAATTTAATAGAATTTTATTTAACCCAGTATATTCAAAATATTATCATTTTAACATGTAATCAATGTAAGAAAAATGTTGTTTAAAAACATTGCTCATAAAATACTTTCACTTTTTTTCTATAAGGCTTTAAAAGCTCATGTATATAATTATACTTACAGGGCATCTCAGTTGAGACAAGCGGTGTTTTAAATGCTTTCTGCCTGTAATGCTGCCAGAATACAGTCAGGGAGACTAAGCAGAGAGACCAAGTAGAATGCTACATTTTTTTTTAATTAGTTTGTTTATCTATTTTTTAACTTTACAATATTGTAGTGGTTTTTGCCATACATTGACATGAATCCGCCATGGGTGTACATGTTTTCCCCTTCCAGAACCCCCCTCCCACCTCCCTCCCCATCCCATCCCTCTAGGTCATCCCAGTGCACCAGCCCTGAGTGCCCTGTATCATGCGTCGAACCTGGACTGGCAATTCGTTTCACATATGATAATTTCCATGCTTCAATGCCATTCTCCCATATCATCCTGCCCTCGCCCTCTCCCATTGAGTCCATAATACTGTTCTATTTATCTGTGTCTCTTTTGATGTCTTGCATACAGGGTTATCTTTACCGATTAACTAAATACCATATATATGTGTTAGTATATTGGTGTTTTTATTTCTGGCTTACTTCACTCTGTATAATAGGCTCCAGTTTCGTCCACCTCATTAGAACTGATTCAAATGTATTCCTTTTAATGGCTGAGTAATATTCCATTGTGTATATGTACCACAGCTTCCTTATCCATTCATCTGCTGATGGGCATCTAGGCTGCTTCCATGTCCTGGCTATTATAAACAATGCTACATTTTAAAGTATGTTTTAAGTGCTTATTAGCCACGTGTGGCTGGTGGCTGCCAAACTAGACAGCACAGCTTCAGACCAACCTGTCTCCTGCTCTTAAAAGGACTAATAGCAGTATTTCACAATCTATGCAAGAGAAGTGATCTTTGTTCAAACCTCAAATCTGAGTATTCACTTGAGTAAGCCTTCATGATCTTAGACGTTGCCATTCAGATTCTCTAAACTTTTCCAGAACTTTTAAAATTGCATATAGCTCCATTCTCTTCTTCCTCTTTTTGATCAGACTGCACCCTGAAGTCCAACAGCACTATTTGAAGTTGTCCTCAAATAGTTCTCTCTCTCTCTCTCTCTCCACAGCTTGTTCACATCTCTATATCTTCACATATGTCCCTACCTTGTCAACTTATCACTGTCAGGACCTAAAAAAATTTCCTTCTCTCCTCCCCACAAGCCCTCTCTAAGCTCTGAGCAGTGTACATTTCCTTCTCTATGTTCCTTGAATTATTCATCCTTTTTTAAAAAAAAAAAAATTGAAGCATGATCGATTTACACTGTCATGAATTCATTCTTACATTATGTCTCTTCTTTTGCATACATCGTGAAATACTGCTATTAGTCCTTCAAGGGTAGAAATCAAGATTTATTGGCACATAGTAGGTGATCTATAAATGAATAGCTAGGTAGATGATAGATAAGTAGATTGATAGATAGACAAGTGAATAAACAGGTTCAAAAGTCACCTACAAGCTCAGAGAGGGGATGGAGAATGGGTCTTTGAATGGAATGATCTGAGGTGCCTAACTCTGATATAAACCGTTCATCTGGAACTATTCCTTTGATAGAAAAGGACTGAAGTATATATCACCGTAATCTTGGTAAAAGAATGATGACTTGAATTATTCATATATTCTGTAGTATCTTCTGCTTGATTATTACAGCTTTTGGTGCACATAATCTGGTAGGAGTAAGCTAAATGGATCTCACAGCTTGGACTCAGACAGATTCCAGATTTATTTAGCAGTTACTTCCCAGGTGGCTCAATGGAAAGAACTCGCCTGCCAATGTAGGAGACAGTTCAACCTCTGGGTCAGGAAGATCCCCTGGAGAAGGAAATTGCAACCAATTTCAGTATTCTTCACTGAAAAGCCCCTTGGACAGAGGAACCTGGTGGATTTGGTCCATGCGGTTGCAAAGAGTCAGACACAACTGAATGACTCAACAGCAACAAGTAGTATTAGAAGTAGTAGTAATGACAATAATTAACAATTGTGTAGTTAACCTAAAGCTAAACAGACTTTAGACTTATAATTTCATGCTTTGACTCAGCGAGTCAGAAAATAACTTTCTTTTTCAGTAGCTGAATTTAACTTGGCCCTGGATCCATCTTTTTCCTTTAAGAACCTTGCATTTCAGGTTGAGTTGGTCATATCATGTTACAAACTCAGTCTTTGGAGGGCAGTCAGTTCTCTGTCTTGACGCAATCAGAGCCCCCTACCCTGACTGGGGTCTCACTCCACCTCTCACTATCAACCTCAACTCTGTGTTTAACTCAGGTGCGATCATGAGAAAAAGGGACTGTTGGATTTAATCCACAAATCTATCTGGAAACCTTTATTTTTTGGTATTTTATTTAACTTTTTGTTTTGTATTGCAGTATACCTGATTAACAACGTGTGATAGTTTGTAGGTGAACAGAAAAGAGACTCAGCCAGTTGCCAGCATGAAGGAGAGGGGGAAAGGATAGTTAGGGAGTTTCGGATGGTCATGTACACACAGCTATATTTAAAATGGGTAACCTACAAGGTCCTACTGTAGGGCACAGGGAACTCTGCTCAATGTTATGTGGCAGCCTGGATGGGAGGGAAGTTTGGGGGAGAATGAATGCATGTATATGTATGACTTGGAAACTTTTAAATTCAGTTTAACCTGGGGTTTAAAATAACCTCCAGTCACCTGGAGTTGACAGTTAAAATTTAAGATGATGTTTTGTCAAGACGTTTTTGTTTGCAAGTGAGAAAGAAAACTAACTCAAATTTACCCAATGAGAAGAAAAACTGTGAAAGAGTGGAAAGTGCAGGAGGGGAGGGAGGGGGAATAGGGAAGAAATTACATAGATGTTTATCAGAACCCTTTTAATGGCAACGAACCGAAATCCAACTGAAGTTGATCAGACAGAACAAAATAAAAAGGAGTGGATGAATTCATATCCCTGCAAAGTGAGGGGTAGGGCTTCACATGGATAGGACTGGAGTTAGATACTCACTAGACGTCCTTGTTCAGGCAGGCAACCCCCATGGCTCTGAAACCTCAGACAAGTATTCTGTCTGCTCTGCTCCCTGTTTATTGTATTTTTTGGCTGCTCTGAGTGTTTGTTGCAACTCTCAGGCTTCTCTAGTTGTGGTGGGCTGGCTTAGTTTCTCAGAGGCATGTGGGGTCTTAGTTCCCTAACCAGGGATCGAGCCCTTGTCCCTGCATTGGAAGGCAGATTCTTAACCACTGGACTGTCAGGGAAGTCCTTGCTTTCCTTCTTTTCCAGTATTTTCAGCCAAGTTCCTGGGCTGGCTCTGAGAGAGCTTTTGGGGGCTTTGGTTTGCCCATATTGAGCCAATCTATAACATCGACCCTCTCATTGGCCACCAAGATCCATGACAACCATCGAAGTCGGGCCCCACCCAAAATACAAGGACTTGCAAAGGAGAGGTCTCCAAAAGAAAACCAAGTTGTGTTACCAGAACATAGTTTTCATATTATTATTAGTTGTTATATTATTATTATTGTTAGGCAGACAAACCTAACAGATGTCTACTCTAGACAGAAAATATCTGTATCTAAGAGGAAAGCCTACTTGAAGTCCAAATTCATATCAGAAATTGTTGGAAGTTTTGACTTCATCCCTGGCTCTAGGATTGGATTTGTAATGTAGGCATAGGGTCTGAGAGACATTTGGTCTTGAGTCTCTTTCAGGTATGGACCCATGACCTCAAGTGATTGACTCAAGCATACTGATACTAATTCTAAGATTCTTTTCTTCCTTTACTTTCTGTGGTTGGAGGTATGAGGATATAATCCCAAGTTCTTGGCCATCATCTTGCCATCCTGATGGGAGTCACTGACTGAAAATGTATTTACTTTAAAGTACAACAGTGTTGAGAGACATGATGTCATTTGTGTTCTAGGATGAAGCTGTATCTGAAGCCAGCATAGCCCCAGAATTAAGTTATGTAAACCATTAAATTTTCATTTTGATAAAAAAAAAAAAGAGAAAGTGTTTGGTGACTCCATGGATTCTGAGTCAAGAAGGAAGCTATCTCTAGGCCTCCAACTTTCTATGGAGTGTCATTTGTGACTGATTATTCTGGATTCCTTCTCCATCTTCTGGAGCTCTGGGTACCTCTCTCTGAACATCATGTGCCTGGACCTTGAAGAAGGGAGGGTCTTCCACCACCATCTTACCCTCACTGGACTCAGTCAGCGTCCCCCCCCCCGGCCGCCAACCTCCCAGAGTCAGCGTATATGGTTGATACTCGTGGGGAGAGGGTCTCATCAGTGCTGGTAGCACCCCCCTCTTAATCTTCCTGTGCAAGTGTGGGAATGTCTATGTGACAAGAAACGCAGAGTGTAGCCTGAATGCTTTGAATAAGGGGGAAAGGGAAGAGAAGATATTTAAGTCACTTATTTCAATGTTCTGTTCTACTGAAGAAGAGCCATAAAATGACCCTGAGTTCTGCCTTGTCTGTAGCCTACTTCTGATGAGCTTCCCGGGTGGCTTAGTGGTAAAGAATCTGCCTGCCAATGCAGGAGACACAGGAGACATGGGTTCAATTCCTGGGTCAGGAAGATCCCCTGGAGTAGGAAATGGCCACCCACTCCAGTATTCTTGCCTGGGAAACCCCACGGACAGAGGAGCCTAGTGGGCTACAGTCCATGGGGTTGCAAAGAGTTGGACGCTACTGAGTGACTGAGCATTTACAGCCTACTTCTGCCTGGCTGGCCCCTGGTGTCACTACATGTCACAGCTTAAGAGTTATAAAGCTTCCATCCACAGCACTGGTGATTATTTTCCCAGGGCCTGAGGTCATAAGGCAAATCTGCAATCCATAAAACAAGCAACAATAACAACAGCAACAAAAACCTACTTCAATTTTCTCAAATCTCCCAAGATTTGGAAAGGAACACAAAGTTACTGGTGTGTTTGCTGACTGGAGTGATTATGTAGTTCAATCATTTTGATTTACAATTGCATCTTTGTCCTTGTAGAAATTACTCTGCAGCTGAACAACAGGAGATGGAAAGGGATTAACCTTGCAACACAAGAATACAAGACCCGTACTAGGGAGCAGGCCTCCATCTGAGGTTAAGCAAAGTCTCCGATTTCTATGAATACACAAAATTAAAGCGCATTCTTTTTTGCTTCTGCCTTCATTTTCTTTTCTTTTGATCTGCCATGAAAAGGGAATTATCAGCAACGTCTAAGCCCCCGTTTTATTTTTGCAGCATAAAGCATTTGAATCTGTTTGACATGTTCTAGGAGCTCTGAAGTAATCTTTGATGGTTGCGTGAAATAGACTTCAGAAAAATGAGAGACAAGAGGTCATCTTGGAATGTAAAGTTTATGGGCCATATTGCAAATACAATTGACTTTTTTTTTTTACTTTCCATAAATAAATAGATCTGAGTCTTCTCTTTGCACGTGAACAGGCCGTGAGTTAGGCTAGTGATTCTCAAAACTAGGTGGGCATCAGATTTACCCAGAGGGCCTATTAAAACACAGATTGTGGTCCCCACCACCAGAATTTCTAATTCAGTAGGTCCAGAGTGGACCAGAGAACTTGATTTCTTTTTTTTTTTCCTTTTTAAGATTTTATTTATTTTATTTTATTTATTGGCTGTGCTGGGTCTTCATTGCTGTGTGTGGGCTTTCTCTAGTTGTGGCAAGTAGGCTTCTCATTGCGGTGGCTTCTCTTGTTGCAGAGCACAGGCTCCAGGGCACATGGGCTTCAGTAGTTGCAACACATGGGCTCTGCAGTTGCAGCACACAGGTTTAGTGGCTCCACAGCATGTGGGGTCTTCCTGGACCAGGGATGGAACCCATGTCCCATGCTTTGACAGGTGGGTTCTTTATCACTGGACCACCAGGGAAGCCCCAGACTTTTCATTTCCCCAGACTTTGCATTTGGTACTGATGCTAGGTACCACCTTCCAGGGTCCAAGGACCACATTCTGAGAACCATCACCCCCTACTGAGCACATAGAAGCCATTCACCTCTTCCCAGCTGATTGGGAACATAGAAGGATTCCTAGGAGCTGGTATTCCCACTACTCCATCATTGTCCCCAAATGCACATGAGCATAGAGGTGGGCAGAAAACACAGCTGGTCTGGACCATCGGAATCCATGCTGTTCCACTTCAATCTGGCCATCTACTTCTTGAAAGGATTGTGGGAATAGATGAAGTCCAACTAAATGAGGACAAGCAAAGGCTGTTTATTCAGAGCTTGCTCTAGCAAGGCAGTCAGCCACCACCATTTGCACTTTGGTAGGGACATAAAAGGTTTCCCTGGTGGCTCAGCAGTGAAGAATCTGCCTGCCAATGCAGGGGGCACGAGTTCGATCCCTGGGTCCGGAAGATCCCCTGGAGAAGGAAATGGCAACCCACTCCAGTATTCTTGCCTGGGAAATCCCATGGACCGAAGAGCCTGGCTGGCTACAGTCCATGGTATCACAAAGAGTCAGACATGATTTAGCAACCGAGCAACCGCAACAAGAGACACAAAAGCAGGCAGAGGAATGGGAAAGCTAAATAGTTGGAAGAAAGGACATTCCCAGATGGAGGCTCTTGGCCACTGGGAGGCAGAGAAGGGCAGATCAGAAGCTGGGCATCTTGTTTAAGGGTGGGTGTTTGAATTTCTCTCATTTCTGGTCCTTCATTGGGATAAAATTAAGAAAGTTGTCAGTTATTAATCAAGTCCTGGCCATTTTGAACTGATTCTTATAGAGCTTATTGCCTGTCTTCATGGACTGTTACTTAGACAGCAGACTTGTTTCCAAACCAAGGCCCAGTTGCTGGCTGCTCAAAAGCCAATAAAGAGGCCAGGTTGGTGGAAAGGAAAATTTGCTTAATTTGGATGCCAGCAACTGGGGGAAGGGGGGAGAGTGGATATCTGTCCAAAGGCTGACACCCCCACCTGGTAACAGTCAGTGGGCAAGAGCTTTTGTAGCCTGAGGAAGAGGACTCCATGCAAAAACAGCACAGCTCTGACAGTCAACTTGAAATTGGTCATCATTGATGTGACCAGCGCCATCTTTATTAGGTACAGTTAATCTTTAATTCCAAAGTCAGTTCATTCCCATTTCCTTGAGGCCAGTTCTCAGAATTATGGCAGCTTATGTCATGGCTACAGTCTGGTCATTATATAGACTTCTTCACCTGATAGGGGTTTCTGTATCTACACAGGATATGGCTCAGAATATTATCTGTAGCCCTTGAGAAGGAACCAAACATCCTTGACTGTGTTTAATGACTACGTTATTATTATTTGGTGCATTCCAGACTGGCAAAATTCAATTAAAGGATAACTGTTGCTTATTAAAGCCCTACTATGTGCAAAGTGTTATGTTAGGCCCATGAGGTGTTTACAAGACACAGACACCAATGTCAGTGAGAAGCCACCTGTGGCATTTGGGCATCAAGGAGAAAGAAAGTTCATGGCCTCCATTGCTTAGACTCTTTCCCCACATTTGCTGCAGAGGAGAGGGGAAGAGGGTGGCCAGGGTTCCTTTCCTTTCCCAGGTCAGGGAGTTTGGTCCCAGCTGAGAGCTCAGCTTTGCACCTTTGCATCAGGAGCTGGCGTTCTTCCCAGGTGTGAAGGGTCAGACCCTCACCACAGTCCTATCCGAACAAACCCGCTGTGTCTCTGCTGCAGGTGGATGAGCTGAAAGCCAAGCTGGCCACCCAGGAAGTGGAGCTGAGGCAGAAGAATGAAGATGCTGACAAGCTGATACAGGTGGTGGGCTTGGAGACAGACAAGGTGAGCAGAGAGAAAGCCATCGCCGACGAGGAAGAGCGGAAGGTGGCCCTCATCATGCTGGAGGTGCAGCAGAAGCAGAAAGACTGTGAGGAAGACCTGGCCAAGGCAGAGCCGGCGCTCACGGCAGCCCAGGCGGCCCTCAACACCCTCAACAAGGTAAGAGAATGTGTGGGTGCTTGCTCATCCCTCCGGGAAGGAGCAGCCTCTCCTCCGACCCAAAGGCAGCCCACCACACTGGTATTCCGAGGGACACAAGGGTACAGTCGGGAGGGCTTGGCTGGGATCAGCTGTCACTGGTTTATTCATTGAGCAAGCAGACATTTATATACACTGAATGTATGTCAGGATGCACGGGCTACCAGTGAAATCCCAGAGATATGAGTTCCAAACTTATCAGGACAGGAGGGGCCAACTGTTCAGCCTCCTCACTTCACTGGTGAGAAAGCCAGGGCCTAGAGTCACAGACCTCAGTGTTAGAGCCAGACTTGAACTCACATCCCCAAAATGCAGGCCTGGAGACCTTCTGGCTATGCAGTCCATGGTCATTTTACTTCTGTGCGATAGGACACATAGGCCTCTTAAGGGCTTCCCTGATGGCTCAGGTGGTAAAGAATCTGCCTGCAACACAGGAAAGCTGGGTTCATACCTTGGATTGAAGCTTCCCAGGTGGCACTAGTGGTAAAGAACCCTCCCCAATGCAGGACACATAAGAGACTTGGGTTTGATCCCTGGATTGGGAAGATCTCCTGGGCATGCCAACTCACTCCAGTATTCTTACCTGGAGAATCCCATGGACAGAGGAGCCTGGCGGGCTACAGTCCATGGGGTAGCACAGAGTCGGACTTGACCAAAGTGACTTAGCACACACATGCATGCAGGCCTCTTAAGGCCCTCTGAAAATGTTTAAGATATGAGACTAAAGTAAGATGTTGTCTCCAAAGTAAGAGGAAAAAAAAACCTACAAAATCAAACTTGGCAAGTACTCAGTTGTGGACAGCATGTAGCTGTGTGTCAACTAAATTCAGCTCATACACATGACCTTTTAGTGGAACAAGCATGACTCTTGAGACATGTTCATTGGGAGTTTTATTTTGGTTCCCTTTAAAGATACTCTGTGTGTTGGGAGGTGCCTGTGGTTAGTACTTCTTCCTTTTCTAGTTTTCACAATTAACTTTCTTTCCCATTTGGATGACCATGGCTGAGGGGCTGAGGGAGGAAGATGGAAAGCAGGGCAGACAGAATCGGGTCATCAGGAGTTGGTATCACAGAGGAAAGCTGATGTTTACTTGGAAGCTCACGTCATCTCTTTGCAGACCCTCCACTGGTTCCTCTTTCTGCTGAGAGTCTAGCTACTCACTTGCCCCTTCACAGGGGTCAAGTCTCAGACAGCCCATGCCAAGTGGGCCATGCCAGCAGCTCACCTCTGCTCCACGGGTGGGCGACACCTGTGCCTCTTTCTTCCAGATGAACTCTGAGAGTTTTGGCCACCCATGTAGGAGACGCCCCCCAAGCTCCACTGTCAGGGGACTAGCCTGCCATTCGCACCCTGTAGATTTCTGTAAGTTAGAACCCCAGTCCGGTGTCACTCAAGTTGCATTTAAGCTCTCTGAGTGGTCTCCTTAAAGCCCTCCTTTCTCTAGACTTGATGTGAAGGGACACATGCCCCGCCCCCCATCCTCCCTTAAAGGCAGAGAGGGTGGGACTCAGCGGCCATTCTCACTGAAGGTGTTGAAGTATGAGTCGCTTGGTTGTGTCCAACTCTTTGTGACCCCATGGACTGTAGCCCACCAGGCTCCTCTGTCCTTGGGATTTGCCGGGCAAGAACACTGAAGTGGGTTGCCATTTCCCTCTCCAGGGGATCTTCCCAACACAGGGATGGAACTCGAGTCTCCTGCATTGACTCTTCACCACTGAGTCACCAGGGAAGCCCTAGCTGCAACATTGAACTCAATTGCAGCATTTGGGATCTAGGTCCCTGACCAGGAACAGAACCCAGGTCCCATGCTTTGGGAGTGTGGAGTCTTAGCCACTGGACTACCAGGAAAGTCCCTCTGAAGCTTCCCTTTAGGGTTCTGTGTAGCCAGTGCACACCTCGCTTTGGAAGGTAGCATCTCTTGGCTTAGGGCCTCAGCACATCTGAGACTGAACTGAGGACACTGGAAAATCCTGTGATGTATAGTTATGTATAAATTGTATTAAATGTGAGATATGAGTGCATTTTGGTGTTTTTTATAATGTGTGGTGGGAGGTCCCTAAAAGGAGGGACCTTATAAAACCCTTAAGTAGGCCTCTACCCCACATCCATAGAAAAGCACAAGATTTCTCCAGGAAAATTTTGGGAATTGTGGATAGACTGGGGAGTGGAAGTGTAACCCAATTATGCTGCCACTTCGCAGCCTGAAAGCTTTCCTTTCTTCTTAAAGCTCTTTTTATTTTCACTGGAGGAAAATTTCTCTACAGTGTTGTATTGGTTTCTGCCATACAACAATGTGAATCACTTCTTGCCAAGAAGATGAATGTCTTTCATAAGATTTTTTAACACAGAGATTATATTTTCTAAGATGAGCTAAGTCCAGATTCTGGCTGGACTATTCACTATGTGTGATGCTAGGAATGACTTTATGTTCTCTGAGCCTCTGTTTCCTCACCTGTAAAGTAAAGGTGGTAGTAATATAGTCCCCATATGGTTGTGAAGGACAGGGAAACCTGGTGTGCTGCAGTCCATGGAGTTGCAAAGAGTCGGACATGACTGAGCAACTGAACAACAACAGGTTGTTATAAGGATTCAATTAGATAATGCGTGAAAAGTATTAATAGCTAATAGATGGCAGTCATTCAGTTTGTTGTAGTCGATGATGTCTTTATAACAGTGTTATCTCTTCTGTTTCCACGGGCTGGAAACACTGAAAACCCATAAATACTCTTGGTTAATTTTATGGTTGATTAGTTAGGTGACCTTTGCTGGTAGAAACAAACACATAAAGGTGTAACTCATGGAAGTGACGGGATTGGATTCTGAAAAAAGCACTGGATTTGAGGTCTAGATACCTCTGCCACAAAGAGAGTGAAACTCATTTTTCTAAAGGAATGAAGTATTCTTAATAATTTTGTTCATTTATTTATTTTTGTCCATGCTGGGTCTTGATTTCTTCCCAGGCTACTCTAGTTGTGGCAGGCAGGTTTCTCAACTGCGGTGGCTTCTTTTGCGGCGGAGCACAGGCTCTAGGGCAGGCAGACTTAGTAGTTGTGGTTCCTGGGCTCTAGAGCACAGGCTCAATTGCTGGGGCTCATGGGCTTAGCTGCTCCCCGACATGTGGGATCTTCCCGGATTAGGGATTGAACCCCTGTCTCCTGCAGTGACAGGTGGATTCCTTACCACTGAGCCACCAGCAAAGCCCATGAAAATCATTTTTAATGAATGCCTACTATGTATGTTAGCTCAATGGTAAAGAATCCACCTGCCAATGCAGGAGATGAGGATTCTATCCCTGGGTCAGGAAGATCCCCTGGAGGAGAAAATGGCAACTTGCTCCAGTATTGTTGCCTGGAAAATCCCATGGACAGGAGAGCCTGGCCAGCTGCAGTCCATGGGGTCACAAAATGTTGGACACAACTTAGCGACTAAACAACAACTACTGTGTGCCAGATAACACGATGGGTACTGTCTTCAGACTAGCTGTGGAGCCTCACGCACCAGTCACTGAACTTCTTCATCCCTCACAATGACATGTGATGTTATCTTAGCTTCAAGTGTACAACATAACAATTCAATATATACAAATATATTGTGAAGTGATCACCACACTAAGTCTTGTTAGCCTGTATCACCATGCATAGTTGCAATTTTTTCTTGCTTTTTGTTTTTTCTTCTTCTTTTAAGATTTACTCCCTTAGCAACTTTCAAATATACAACACAGTTAGCTATACACTACATCCCCAGGACTTATTTATTTTAAACTTGGAAGTTTGTACCTTTTGAACCACCTTCACCCATTTCTCCCAGCTCCCACCCCCTGCTCAAATAAGTAGATTGGATCAAATTGAACCACACAGAACAGAGGAGATGTTTCTTCATGAACACAAGGACCCTTTGAGTATCCTCAAATTTTTTTTTGCATCCACAGGACTCTGGTATTTAAGGACCGCATTCCTATTTTCTCATCATTTTCAAAGTTAACAATGAATCTTTAGTTAATACATAAAGAACACCTGTAAATCAGAGCATAGTAGTAAGTCCCTGTACATTTTAAGTCTCTGCTGTGTCAGTTTTATTTTACTTTTATAGCTAAACTGAAGCAAATCCAGTATAGCTTTTCCTACCCTAGTTGAAGAATGGTTTTGCTTACAATTTCATGGCTTTTTTTTTTCTCCTTGCAGAGTTACTTGAAATTTTCTATTTATTTCCTATGCATTTTTATCCAGTAAACTTATTTTTTATGATACAAATAACATATAATGGCATTTTTACCATTACAATAATTCAAAGAGTATCGAATGTACAGGATGAAACATAAAGTCACCCTTCTTTCTACTCCACCCCCAGTCCTCTCCTCAAACAGCACTCTTGGAAAAGCTTGAGCTATATCTCGTCCAGCAATTTTTCTGTGTGTTTATATCTGTGCAAATACACATATGAAATACACTAGGTCTTCCTGGTGGCTCAGACAGTAAAGAATTCACCTGCAATGCAGGAGACCCAAGTTCAATCCCTGGGTCGGGAAGATCCCCTGGAGAAGGGAATGGCAACCCTCTCCAGTATTCCTGCCTGGAGAATTCCATGCACAGAGGAACCTGGTGGGCTACAGTCCAGTGGGTCACAAAGAGTTGGGCATGACTGAGGGACTAACACCTCAGGCTTCCCTGGAGGCTCAGACTGCAATGCAGGAGATTTGTATTTAAAACATGATATATTTTATATGCACTGCATTATATGTTTATATGCATATAAAATATATCATATTTTAAATACAAATAGATAATGACAACTACTCTTCCTCATGAAATAAGACTGTGTCACGCCAATACATACATTGAAACCATATGTATTTAATGCTTTGTAGTATTCCAGGCTATAACGTACTCTATTTCTTTTAGCTATTGTGGGCTGCCATCTGTGGGGTCGCACAGAGTCAGACACGACTGAAGTGACTCAGCAGCAGCAGCAGCTTGGGTGTCTAATTAGTTTCTTTTTCTCTAATACAAATATTCTTGTGCATACATCTTTACTCCGTATGTTCAAATATTTCTCTGGGCCAAACAAGAAATACAATTGTTTGAGAGAACAACGTGGCAGGTTGAATCATACCTCCTCCATCCCTCAAAATACCCACATCCTAACCTCTGGAAACTGTGGATTTTACTTCATACGGTGACTGTGATTAAATCAAGGATCTAGCAGTGGGGAGATGATGCTGGATTATCCAGTGAAAGTGAGAGTATTAGTCGCTCAGTCATGTCCAATTCTTTTTGACCCCATGGACTGTAACCCACCAGGCTCTTCTGTCGATGCAATTCTAGAGGCAAGAATACTGGAATGGGTTGCCATTCCTTTCTCCAGGGGATCTTCCCTACTCAGAGATCAAACCCGGGTCTCCTGCATTGCAGGCAGATTCTTAACCATCTAAGCCACCAGGGAAGCCCCAGCTGGGTCCTAAAGGTCATCACAAGGATCCAAAGAAGAGGGAGACAGGAAGGTCGGAAGAAGAAGTCGGTATGATGGTGGGAGCAGAGCGGGCAGACACAGCTGATTTGATGTGGAACCTTGAGCCAAGGAGTGAAGCTGGCTCTAGAAATTGGGAGCAGAAAGGATCAGACTCTCTGCTCCAGCCTCCAGAAAGAACCAGCCTCTCCAGCATCTTCAGCTTAGGAATCCTCACCTCCAGAATAGGAAGATTATACATTCACATTGAGTCACTGTGTTCATGGTAATTTCCGACTTATAATTTCCGAGTCATATCCGACTCTTTGCAACCCCAGGGACTGTAGCCCGCCAGACTCCTCTGTCCATGGGAGTCTCCAGGCAAGAATACTGGAGTGGGTTGCCATGGCCTCTTCCAAGGGATCTTCCCAATCCAGAGATCAAGCCCCTGTCTCTTACGTCTCTTGGATTAGCAGGTGGGTTCTTTGCCACTAGCGCCACCTGGGAAGCCCCACAGAAGCAACAGGAAGCTCTAACAATAATTCTCTTTTTTATATAAGTAATGCTCAATTTCTATCCAAAATAGCTACTCTTGTTTATAGTTGTAAGCACTGCTTTCCCCCACATCTTTGCCAGTCTCAAGTATTTTCAATCATTCTAATTTTTCTCATTAAGAACACAAAAGTTTTTTCATTTAAAAAATTTATGAATGGTTTGTTTCTAATACTTGGATTACTTCCTTCATTATTTGCTCAGATTCTTTTTCCATTTTCTGATGAGATAATTTCCCGTTTCTTTATTGATTTATAGGGTTTTTAGGATAAATTTTTACTATATGTCTTGTTATATATGTTGTAAATATTTTCTTCCTGTCATTTGACTTGTAACTTAATATTAACAAGTTATGTAAAAGGTATATTTATAATTAAATGATTTTGCGAATTCTAAGGTTACAGAGTTTAACAGACTTCTTTCCTATAGGGCTTTTTAAGACCTTTATTATATGATAAGCTTGATACTAAAAGTGATAGAGATAGCACGAGAAAATAAAACCTCAGATTATTCAAATTTATGAATAGTGATTTAAGATATCCTATGAAACTCTGGTAAATCAAGCCTAGCAATCGATTCAAACAACAGTATGCTACCAACTGAAGTTTTGCCTGTATAAAGCTACTCCTGTAAACATACCCAACCATCGATCAGAGAAGAATAGCTTTGGGGGACTTCCCTGTGGCCCAGAGGTTAAGACTTCACCTTCCAATGCAGGGAGTGTGGGTTTGATCCCTGGTCTAGGAGCTAAGATCCCAAATGCCTCGAGGCCAAAAAGACAAAACATAAAACAGAAGCAATATTGTAACAAATTCAGTAAAGACTTTTAAAATGGTCCACATAAAAAAAAAAATCTTTAAAAAAAAAGGGCAAAAAATTCTGTAGTTAGAGAAATGTCAAAAATGATACCTAACACAATTCAACATCCATTCCTATTAAAACTCTCAGTGCAATAGGAACAAAAGGATATTTGGATAATTTGCTAACACACAGCAACCAATCCCAGTCCAAGAATGAAACATCCCGTCTAATGGTCGAGCATTAGCAGAATTCCCATTAGCAGAGAAAAAGCACAATAATGACCCCCTTTGCTTCTATTATAAAACAATTGCCCTAAAGTTTCTAGCCAATGCAGTGATAAATGAAAAATGGCAATCGTGCCAATGTTGCAAAGTAGCAGACAAATGTGTTATTATTCATAGATGTCATAAAAATATAATAAAACAAATAAAAGGGGAGGGTTCAGGGCCCATTACAAAATTTAATAGCTTTCTTAATATCAGCAGTAGCCAGTTAGAAAATATATTTTCAAGATAGCAACCAAAACCCTTGGTACAAGTAAACATGAATAAATTTATTGAAACTATGTGAAGAAAACTGCACATCTTTGTTGAGTAGTGCAAAATAAGATATGAATAGGGTAATAGATGTACCAAGTTTGTGTAAGGCTAGATTTAATATTTTAAGGATGTCACTATTCCTCAAATACTTTATACATTAAATACAAGTCTAATTTAACTCTGATTTGGGGCTTATTTATTTCTAATTTCATTAAAAGTTCGTATCATTTAAGCAGCTATTAAAAATTTAATAACCTGAATACTTAACAATATGGAGTTGGCTAAATTATGGCTCATCTAAATGATAGAAAATTGCACATACTTTATTTAAAATCATATTTTGCAAAAATAATTCATAACATGAAAGAGTTTAAGATACAATTTTCAGTGAAAGCCAGCTTCAAAAAACTAGTGTAAACAGTGATTGATATATGTATATGCATGTACACATATGTATGCATGGGTATGTGTTAAGTCACTTCAGTCGCGTCTGACTCTTTGTGAACCTATGGACTGTAGCCTGCCAGGCTGCCCTATCCATGGGATTTTCCAGGCAAAGATACTGGAGTGGGTTGCCATGCCCTCCTCCAAGGGATCTTCCCAGTCCGGGGATCGAACTCGCGTCTCTTATGTCTCTTACATTGGCAGGTGGATTCTTTACCACTAGCACCACCTGGGAAGCCTACATATATGTATCCTGCTGCTAAGTCGCTTCAGTCGTGTCCGACTCTGTGCAACCCCATAGACGGCAGCCCACCAGGCTCCCCCGTTCCTGGGATTATCCAGGCAAGAACACTGGAGTGGGTTGCCATTTCCTTCTCCAACGCATGAAAGTGAAAGTGAAGTCGCTCAGTCGCTTCCGACTCTTTGCGACCCCATGGAATGCAGCCTACCAGGCTCCTCCTTCCATGGGATTTTCCAGGAAAGAGTGCTGGAGTGGGTTGCCATTGCCTTCTCTGACATATATGTATATGTGTATATAAATGAATGAGCCAGACATATACCACATTCATATCTATTCACACTATATCCACTCATTATCTTTCTTTTCTGTGCCTCTTTGTTAGTTTGTTAAGCATATATAATGAAACGTACCAGGACGGTGTTTATCTCTGGGTAGTAAAATGATGAGTGAGTCTGGTTTTCATCTTCATCTTTGCTAAATATTTCACAATAAATATGTATTCTTTTACTAGAAGGACTAAATAATGTAATCTTGTAAACCAGTGAACAATAAGAAAGAAACTGTAAAAGAACTAGAAAAGTTAGTATAAGGTCCCATCATCTTAATACATATGAAAGACCCTTCTAACCATAAAAACGAAGGATGATAGCGTGATGTCATCTGGTAAAGGATTATTCAATTTGGCTGTAGGAAAACTAAATTTCTACCTGTCACAGAATATCTTAAAATTTTTAAATTAAAAAAAGAGTATCCTCGTGTGTGTGTGTGTGTGTGTGTGTGTGTGTGTGTGTGTGTGTGTGAAGAGCTCTTATAAATCATGCTGGATCTGGCATTTGTGCCTGCCCTCTTCCCACTCATTTACTTTCTGGCCTTCCCCCTCCTGAAACATCAGGTTCTCTAAGTGGTCCTCCCAGAACCCCTTCCCTGGCCAAAGTGATACCATCACTCTTCAAGAATCCGCTAGCCTACTAGCCCTGCTTTTCGCTTTTTTTCAGAGCACTTGTCACTCTCTAATATACCAAAGATTGACCCTTTTGTGTCCGTCCCCCCCACCTGCGTGAGCAAAAGGACTGACTTTTTTATTTACCACTGTATCCCCCCTTTGCCAAATGAACAACTGTGCAGACACATTTATTCACTCAGCAGAGACTCCCTGACTGCTTTCCATGCTAGACACTGTTCTGGGTGCCCGTGATGCCTCCATGAACAAAGATTCTGCCTCTATGAAGATTCTGTTTAGCACTGGGCAGGGACGAGAGACAATGAGCATCATGAAAAAGCACTGTATACAATGTGTGTGTGTGTATACATATATGTATATATTTATATTTAGATATTCAAAAAACTAAGATCATGGCATCCAGCCTCCCATCACTTCATGGCAAATAGATGGGGAAAAAAATGGAAACAGTGACAGACTTTATTTTCTTGGGCTCCAAAATCACTGTGGATGGTGACTGCAGCCATGAAATCAAAAGACACTTGCTTCTGTGCTCTGCCACAAGAGAAGCTACCACAATGAGAGGCCTGCACACCACAACTAGAGAAAAACCCATGTAGCAACAAAGGCCCAGCATATCCCAAAATAAAATGTATATATATATATACATATAATTTTTTTAATTTAGAAGGAATTACATTGAAATATTAACAATGATGTATCTAGGTTATAGAATTCAATTTCATCTGTATCCATTTTTATCTTTTCTTAATTCAGTACATTGAACATACATGCTCAACTTAAATTATATTAAAATTGTGGGGGTTTTGTTTCTGATTGTATTTTCCCTTTTTGTCCTCTTTGGCTCAGGGGAGGCCACTAGGACAGGTATTCAAGCACACCTGCCACACCTGTGCTGTCCTTCCTTCCTGTCCATTGTGTACAAGACTGTCATGACTCAAAGTGCAAACAGTGGCAAGAATAAATGGAGCATCTTCCTAGGTGCTTCCATTAGGTGCTAGAAATAATCCCCCTCCTGTTTTGATTTCCAGGCCTGCGAACACCCCCAAATTAACTTGGCACAAGGATCTAATCTTTGAAATTAAGATTTTCCCCTGTTCACAAAATCAGCCTTGAAATCAAGTGCTTTTGAGATCACATGTTCCTCACTGTCGGTCACAACAAACCTTAAATCAACTTTATATGCATTTCTGACCAAATTTTACTTGTAGATTTACTGCTCCCAACCTACAGATGAAAACACTAAGGCCTGAGAAGTTCGAGTGGCTTTTCAAGGTCAAGCCTATCAGCCATATCTTTCTACAGCAAGTGAAACTTATAGCAAAGCTCCAACCCTGTCTAGGCAGAGGCAGTAACAGCACACGCTGTGCCTGGCTTTCTGTCTGCGTTATTTCTTGGCAGAAAATACCACTTTGCTATCAGGACGGTCAGCTGTAGTTAGAACAAGCTCATGGAACAAAGCAGTTTAATTAAAGAAAAAAAAAAATAGTTGGGTTACACTACTATTCTCTTCAATCCAAGATGGAAATTAATTTATAATAACCTTATCTTTTATTCATGGCACGCTGCCTGTTTCAGAGCATGTTGACATTCTTATACGTTTCAGTCAAATGTGAAATAATTGTGTGTTTCTGATGGGCTGCAGGTCAAAGTGCTGAGAGAACCTTGCTGAGTCTTGACTAGCCATTTGGAGCAGTCTGGAGCCACTGGGGAGTTCTCGGTTCCCTTCTGATGAGTCATGATATTTAAAATTCCGAGGGCAGCTAAAGGCTTCAAATCGGCCCTCTCAGATCACTCTGAGCCAGGCTCCATGAGTGGTCCATGACAAAGAGAGCCCATGCGTCTTCCTCTAACAACGTGCCTCTCTCTCGCAGACCAATCTGACCGAGCTGAAGTCCTTTGGTTCCCCGCCGCCAGCGGTGAGCAATGTCAGCGCAGCGGTGATGGTGCTCATAGCCCCCAGGGGCAAGGTGCCCAAGGACCGCAGCTGGAAGGCTGCCAAGGTCACCATGGCCAAGGTGGACGGTTTCCTGGACTCCCTCATCCACTTTGACAAGGAGAACATTCACGAGAACTGCCTCAAGGCCATCAGGCCATATCTGCAGGACCCCGAGTTCAATCCGGAGTTCGTGGCCACCAAGTCCTACGCAGCCGCAGGCCTCTGCTCTTGGGTCATAAACATCGTGAAGTTCCATGAGGTGTTCTGTGACGTGGAACCCAAGCGCCAAGCGCTGAGCAAGGCCACCTCAGACCTCACTGCTGCCCAGGAGAAGCTGGCGGCCGTTAAAGCCAAGATCGCTGTAAGTGACCCCCACCTGAGGCAAACAGCCCTCTCCCCCATGCCCCAGCACCTCAGACCTGACTTTTAAAGAAAACCTAATTGTTATGTAAAACCTAATTTTTCAATAGAGGAAACTTTTAAATTTTGTTTCTCAAACACCGTGTAGTCCAAACAAGACAGATCCACTGGGCCATGGTTTAAGCTTTGGTCCTAAAAGGTTTTTTTCCATTTCCTCCAAGGAAAGAAAAGATGACAGACGGGTACGTATAATAGATGAATGGTATTATCCATGGAACCAGCTGCTATCTTATTAGCCACAAGTGAATCTAATATTTTTGCACATCTGATAGTTAAGAACAAAAGGTCAAAAAAGGGAGATTCTTTAACTTATTTTATTGAAGTATAGTTGATTTACAATGTTGTGTTCTTTTCTGCTGTATAGCAAAGTGATTCAGTTACACACACACACATATATATATTCTTTTCCATTATGGTTTGTCACAGGATATTGACTGTAGTTCTCTATGCTGTACAGTAAGACCTTATTGTTTATCCATCCTATAGATAATAGTTTGCATCTGCTAATGCCAAACTCCCAAACCATCCCTCCCTCCACCTCTTCCCCCTTGGCAGCCACAAGTCTGTTCTCTTGTTTGTGAGTCTGTTTTTTAGATAAGTTCAAAAATGGGAGATGCTTTCTCCTCTTTGAGACATAGTTTTTCACTACCTTTCCCCACCTTGTGCATCCGGATCTTCCATTCTGGCCACTGTCCGCCCCCTTACTCTCACTGGTGTGGACATGTGGGTCTGCGGGACATGTTACGCCACATGCGCTGCCTTATGAAAGTCTGTGAGAGCACCTAGTGTGTTGTGGTTTGGGGTGGGGGTGGTTCCTTGGCCATAAATATATAATTATTAGCCTCTTATTGATATTTTTATTGTATGTCTTCACCCAGGATTGGGGGATGGAGGTGACCTTGGATTTCACTCCTATTTAAGAGAGATTCCCCTTGAACTTCACCCTTGCCATTACAATGACACGTGTGCACCACGTTCAGTGATGTCCAACTCTTTACGACCGCAAGGACTGTAGCCCGCTAGGCTCCTCTGTCCACGGGATGCTCCAGGCAAGAATATTGGAATAGGTTGCCATTTCCTCCTCTAGGGGATCTTCCTGAGCTAATTGAACCTGCATCTCCTTCATCGGCAGGCAGATTCTTTAACATTGCGCCACCTGGGAAGCCATTACAATGGGTATCGCCAAAGTGAGAGGTGGAAATCAGAATCCTGCAGGATGACACGGCGGCTAAAACCCCATCGGCAGACCTTCCAATCCACGCTGTGCTGTTCACCAGTGGGTGACATCTAGAAAGGGCTTTCAAGTGCCCAAACTTCAGCTTCCTGACATAAAATGGACACAGTAATAGCCCCTACTTTGTGAGTTTGCCGTGAGGATCAAAGAGAGAAGCAGGTGGAGCAGAAGCCCAGAGCCCAGCCCACAGGAACACAGGGAGCTGCCGCCGCCACCAGGGTTCCCGTGACCCCTGGCCCCTGACCCCTGCATTACCTCCACCTGCTCCTCCATCACCTGCACGTGTCATCATGTCTGTGTCCAAGCCCTGACCACCACGACGGTCAAGCTCAAGCCGAATCTTTCCCTGAATCTTTCATTTCTACACGTGCATTCTAGTCAGATAAGATTCTTACTGCACATTTCTCATGATGATAAAAAGGGTTTTACAAATTATGAAAAGCAAGATTACAGACATGCTTCATGCTTCAAGTTTCACAGGTTTATTGATCCATAGATTAAATCTCTCAGCTAAAGACCCCAGTTCAAAGGTCCTTGCAACCAGACTGTCTATAAAAAAGAGATGCTTTGGCAAAGCAAAGAATCTCACAGTATGTTTGCTTTATAAAACCTGGATATTCATGGGCCAGATTACTGATAATCAACCTCACAACAGCCCTCTTGAAAGAACACCAAGAGCAAAACACTCTACCACCCTGCTTCTGGGGAGGAAAAGACCTTCTGATCATTTTCATATTCTCCAGTCTCTCTCAGAAAAGTGTTACGGGAACTACATTTGCAAAGCTCTCTCTCTCTTACTCAAGTTATTTTAACGAAAGGAACATTTGGTGCGAAGGGAATGTTTTCAAAATGTTTATACCTTTTTAGTTAGCCAACACGCACATGATGGGCTCATTCAACCTGTGAAAGCAATCAGAATATTTTTAAAATACTTGGCTACCTTAGGAAGGCGCTTCTCTTCTGCCAAAATATTTTTTGAAATTAAAAATAAAAAGATGCCTTCTCACTTTGAACAACCTCTTCTCCATCCTTTGCTCATCCACATGCCTATCAGCATAGGCATGACACTCACCTACTAATAACAGGTGGGTGGACTGATACCCATTGTGCATATGGATGCCCACCCGGGCAGGAAAGTGCCTCCCTCTGTGTCACTGTGTCTGAGGCCACAGCCAGCCCTCTCCAGTTTCATCCCCCTCCTCACCAAGAAGAGGATGCCTGTTTTTAGGATTTTAGCATAATTCCAAGTAAAGAAATTTTTTTTATCAGAGTATAGTTTCTTTATAATGTTGTATTTGTTTCTGCTGTACCAAGAATTTTAATTCATGATGCATAAAGTAAAAAAAAAAAGCATCTTTCAGAACACATTCTACAAGGTAATTTCAATTTGATTATATATATAATTAAAATCCCTGGAGGAGGAAATTGCAACCCACTCCAGTATTCTTGCCTGGAGAATCCCCTGGACAGGGGAGCCTGGCAGGTTACAGTCCATGCGGTCGCAAAGAATCAGACACAAATTAGCAACTACACAGATAATTAAAATACACACGAATATGAATAGTGGTTGTTATCTCCAAGTAGTAGATTTTGGATGGTTTTTGTTTATCTGTATTTTCTTTTTTGGTGTCACAAACACATATGAACTTGACAATTTAAAAAAATAATAGCAGTAAAAACAAGGAAGGCATCTTCATCGGGCATTTGCTCACTCATTAAGTAAAATAGCAGAGAGCAGAGAAGAGCTTCGAGTGAGAAATGACAGTCTCCTGACTTTTTCATTCTTTTGTCTGTTTCTACTGATTGTTGAGCCGTTAAGAAAGCTGAGTGCTGAAGAGCTGATGCTTTTAACCTGTGGTGTTGGAGAAGACTCTCGAGAGTTCCTTGGACTGCAAGGAGATCAGACCAGTCCATCCTAAAGGAAATCAGCCCTAAATATTCATTGGAAGGACTGATGCTGAAGCTGAAGCTCCAATATTTTGGCCACCTGATGCTCACTGGAAGAACTGACTCATTGGAAAAGACCTGATGCTGGGAAAGATTGAAGGCAGAAGGAGAAAGGGATGACAGAGGATGAGATGGTTGGATGGCATCACCGACTCGATGGACATGAGTTTGAGTAAGCTTCAGGAGATAGTGGAGGACAAGGAAGCCTGGAGTGCTGCAGTCCATGGGATTACAAAGAGTTGGACATGACTGAGCAACTGAACTGAACTGATTGTTGACGCCACTCAGAGCTTGCAACCCAATGGCTTAAATGCCTTTTATCTGTCCTGCACATACTGCTTAGAAATGATTTAACTGGTGGCCAATATTTAAAACAAAAAAAATGTGATTTCTGGCCAGTCTTAAAACAATCACAAGATTCCTGAATATCACTGACTCTGGCCTTAAGCAGTGGCTTCCCACTCAAGCAGGCAGTTTTGCTGCATTTTGCCACGGTCCCCACCGGCTCCTGTTTCTTTCAACATTAGACTCATCTGCCTAGTTTACATCGTCTTCCTGTTCTGTGCATCTGAATTTCTGAGCCCTGTCTACGTGCTGTGCCACATCCATTTGTCATATATCTTCTTTAGACAGTTGACTTTCTGCTCCAGGAGGCTGGACAACAATCATCTCCTATCTCACTACAGTGACTCTGTTTCACCGACGTGACTTCAATTCCTTGTTCAATCACATAGAGGCCGCTTCCTTGGAGCCCTTGTGTTCAAGGTGGAGTTAGTCCCCTTGCCTTTAGCTCACCCCCCTCCCTCCTATCTCCCACTTCCCTTATCATTACTTATCGTTATTTGGTTTTTGAATCACCAACACTGAAAATCCCTACATTGTAACCAAAATCAGTTACCCCATGTGCTCCCCATTGACTGATTCAAAAAACTGAAAAAACAGTAAATTATATTTATATTCTATGAATCTGTCTATATTGTTTGTAGCAGATCAAAGTGCAATTACATTTCCTTTTTAAAATAACTTTCCCCCTGGAATTTCTACTTGCTCTTTCTCTCTCTCTTTCAATTAGTTCCTTGGGGGGGGGGAAAAAAAAATCTCTCTAGGGACTTCCCTGGTGGTCAGTGGTTAAGACTTCACTTTCCAACATAGGGGGTGCAGGTTCAGTTTCTGGTCAGAGAGCTAAGATCCCACATGCCTTGTGGCCAAAAAAACAAAACATTTTTTGAAAAAAGAAATATTGTAACAAATTCAATGAAGACTTTTAAAAAATGGCTCACATTTTTAAAAAAATCTTTAAAAATAAAAAAAAATTTAAATCTCCATCCAATCCAGTGTTCTACTGAGCCTGCCTTTGTTCCCAAGACCTTTCTCTCTTGTTTCCAACTCAAAGCTCCAGTGATGGGGAGTAATCACGTTCACTGTTCCCTTGGGTTTATTCCAAAGACTTCTGAACCCCATGGCTTCTTTCTGGCTTTCTTCTCTCGTTTTGCTTTGGCTCCTTCCTAAATAACATTTTCAGAAATGTTACATAAGAGGTAAATTATCTAATATTCTGGTCTGGACATCTCTTTTTGTTTCTAAACTGAATCGACAGTTCACTGAGTATTAAATTCTGATGCTAATATTTTCCTCTTAGAACACTGAGTGCTTTATCTTTTGGTCTGGTGAGAAGTCTGATGAACAGTCAGGGTCCCATTCCTTTGTGGATGCACTGTGTTTCTGCCTTTCTGGAAGTCTTTGGATTTTTTTCTCTATTCTTGGCGTCTGAAACATTACATTGATGTACTTAGCTGTCACTCTTTTTTTATTCTTTGTGCTTGGCCTGTAGAGACTTATTTTCTTCAGTTCCACAAGATGATTTGTGGTCTCTCTGTTTCCTTTTTAACCGTATTTTCTGGAATGCATATTGATTAGATATTGGAACTTCTCAAAGTAAAGAAATTGAAAGTGTTAAAGTGAAAGTTGCTTCAGTTGTGTCCAACTCTGTGACCCCATGGACTGTGCCCCGCCAGACTCCTCTGTCCATGGGATTCTCCAGGCAAGAATACTGGAATGGATAGCCATTCCCTCCTCCAGGGAATCTTCCCAATCCAAGGACAAAATTCAGAACAAATCTGCATTGCAGGCAGATTCTTAACCATCTGAGCCACCAAGGAAGCCCATCGAAACTTCTGACGGGTCCTCTACTTTCTCTCATTTTTTTGTCACTTCATATTTTCTTATACTGTCTAGATTTCCTCCAGTTCATGTTTTAATCCTTCCCTTGAATTTATTCCCTGGTGGCTCAATTGGTAAAGAGTCTGGCTGCAATGTGGGAGACCTGGGTTCAGTCCCTGGGTCGGGAAGATCCCATGGAGAAGGAAATGGCAGCCCACTGCAATATTCCTGCCTGGAGAGTTCCATGGATTGAGGAGCCTGGCAGGCTACAGTTCATGGGGTCACAAAGAGTCAGACATGACTGAACGACTTTCACTCATGATCATGTTAGAGAAGGCTGGGGAAGAAGAGGAGGTAGAAGAATGTGGCCAGCCTGTCACTGTTAACTGGATGCCTCACCACCTCCCCACTAAGCTGCTTGGCTGTATAAGCCCAGCTCTTCATTTCTTCCTCTTGTGACTTGGTAATTATGGACAGAGCAGCCTGAAGCCCTGCTGTGGCACAGATGTGAGACTTATCTGGAGGCGTCTTCCATGCAACTAGGTGGCTTTGTGGATGCAAACAGGCGTGGTAGGGGCAACAAAGACTGTGCACTTACATTCTAAATTCTTAATGCATTTAGAAAAAATCAGAACCATGTCTTTTAAAAAAATGTTCCTCTACTTTGGGATAATTGGAGAGAATGGAGGTGGGTGAAGTTGTCTTATACTCCTGAGACCTTGAAGCAAGGGGAGGACCCAGGTTGCAGACCAGCTCCAACCTGCAAACCAACTGCAGCAGACAGTCTGGCTCCTCCCTGCACCCCCATCCCCGATCCTGGGATCTTTCTGTCCATTTCCAAGCCTCCCCAGGCTCCAGTGAGCTTTTGCTTCTAAAAACAAAGCAGCACTTTCACTTTTTTCTCAGAGTACTGGAACCCATTTTCCCCAGTACAGAGAGAGACAGGATTTAAGTCTCTTCTGGTCCATTCCTTGGGTCAAGAAGATCCCTTGGAGAAGGAAATGACAACCCACTCCAGTATTCTTGCCTGGGAAAGTCCATAGACAGAGGATTCTGGTGGGCTACAGTCCCTGGAGTCACAAAGAGTCAGAAACAACTGAGCAACTAACATTTCATTTCATTCCTCCTGGTCCATCACCCCCTCCTGCTCCTGGACCATTGACCGAGTGAAGGACATAAAAGCTGGGTTCTCTCACTTGGATCAGGACCCTTTGGACTCCCACAGGGATCTGCCTGAGAGTCCCCCAACTTGCCTTCCTTCCCTTCCCTGCCCGTTTCCCCAGTCCCTCACAGCTTCTTCCGGGGAGCAGGGGTCTTCCTTAAAAATGCCCTCCACGTGGACCCTTATCTCTGAAGCACTGGAATTACTGACAGACCTTGCGTTCCTTCCTCAACAGCACCTTAATGAGAACCTGGCCAAACTCACGGCCAAGTTTGAGAAAGCAACAGCTGACAAACTCAAATGTCAGCAAGAAGCTGAAGCGACCGCAGGCACCATCTCCCTTGCAAACCGCTTGGTAAGTGTGAGCCTCCAGGGATGGGGCGGGGGAAGAGGGGGGATTTAATTACACAAGCTGAGCTTGTTGGGTGCCTCAGAGGTACATAGTAGATGAACATAGCTGAGCCCCACTTTGACAAGAGTGGCAAGAAATATTAACACGCTCCAGGCTGCAGATGCTAACTCCTGGGGAAAGTATGAATGCACACCCTGATCTGGTCAAAGGAGATTTCCTACAGGGATGGTTGAGAGGAAGGGGTGTGGGATCCTCAGGCAGCTTTCAAGAGGCATGCTGTGCTTACCTGTATCTGCAATGGCCATGGGAAACGTTGAAGACAAAGCTAGCCTGTGATAGGCAAACCCAGGCATTCTTCCCTGTGGGGTGTTTGATAACAAGGGTGAGGACAGGATGAGGCGCTGAGACAGAAGCAGAAAGGAACCAGACAGACAGCTGACTCGGAGCATGGCCACCTATGACCTTGGTCTCTCCAGCAGGGTCATCACCTACATGGCCACTCAGGGCTCCAAGAGCAAGTGTCCCAAGGACAGAAAGTAGAAGGTCCCACGCTCTTAAGGCCTGGGACCAAAAGCCAGCACAGGATCCTTCCTTGAGTTCTACTAGTCAAAGCAGTGTCAGATCTGGGGAGAGGGACCACAGTCCCCAGCCCTTGACAAGAAGAAAGTCACAGGATTTGTAGCCATTTTCATCCCCCGTGGCTTACATTTCTCATCGTGAATCATCAGCTCAGAGCCGGCAAAGCAGCGCACACCGGACGTGATGTCTCTTTATGGAGAGCCCTTACAGCACCTCCCTCATCAGTGAAAGGAAGTGAAATCAGTCCCTTTTCATACGTGTTTATTCCGACCACCATTTATGTATATAACAAAGCCGGGTTTCCCAGTTCAGGGACAGATGAGTCATAACCGTCACTGAACCAGCCGCGCTCCAGTGACGGGAGGTGAAGCTTCGGGTGTGTCTGAGCCCTTGTGTGTTGAACCTGCAGCTGCACAGCTCTGAGACTCCCATCCTCACTGAACGGCGGAGTGTAGAGGCAGCTCCTCCACAGACGATCAGGAAGCAGTCAGGACCTCCCTGCAGGCCCGTCATCCGTTCACTCCCCTGCCTGGTTCCCATAATTTCTCTTGGCCTCTCTCTGCCCAGTTGGAGACTTTTCTGCATTGGTCCTCGTAGGAGGCGAGGTGGGGCTCTACTCTAGGACTCAGGACAGATGGTCGCTGAAGCCCCCCCACTTCCACCGACCTGGGGGTTCTGACAAGACGCTTGGACTTTCTGGTCTTGATCTGTGTGATCTAAGACGGGGTGAGGATGGACAGGTGGGGTAAGTCCCTCAAGTCTCTCAGCTCTGACATCCTTGGATATCATCTTTCAAGGAAGAAAAAGTGACCAGTCATCACACCATAGCACAGAGGGCTTCCCCGGTGATTCAAGCGGTAAAGAATCTGCCTGCAATACAGGCTATCTGGATTCGATCCCTGGGTCAGGAAGATCCCCTGGAGGAGGAAATGGGAGCCCACTCCAGTGTTCTTGCTAGAGAATCCCATGGACAGAGGAGGCTGGCGGGCTACAGTCCATGTGGATGCAAAGAGTCGGACATGACTGAACATGCATGCATGTGCATAGCACAGAAGCCGGGCTTCACCAAACAGCCCAGCTCACAGTCCTCCCATAGAGAGACCGTCTCTTCTCCAGAGAGGGTACCTCTGATGTGGGCCAGCAGAGTCAGGCCCTACCCTGCAGTCTTGGAACTTTGCTTCTGTGCATCTGTGGCTTAATGACCACGCCCATCCCGCCCACTGTGAGTGATGTATAGTGCAATTGATTTTCATTGATTTTCATATCCTCAGTATTTGAAGAGAAGGGAGAGGTGCATGATTTTCTGCTATGTTTTGACGACCAGACATGATCCCAAGTGATGATCACATGCAGTCACACTAAATCCTCTTCACAGCCCTTCGAGGCAGGCATGTTCATCTCTATGCCTGTTGAGGGCAGAGCCCTGAAGCCTGCATTCAGACCCTGTCTCTCCACAGCCCATCAGGTTCAGGGCAGAGAACAGGGGCTCATATGCTGCAGTGTTTGCTGCAGCTGGTGCAAACCCACATTGATCACAAGGGCCACACAGATGATGTCCCGAGTCCCCTGCTGGGAAACGTGTGCTGTGCGTCCTCCGTGGTTGAATCGTGGCTCTATGGCCCATGATATGACGTGCCTTCTCCCTTCTCTGCTCTTTGAAACGGCAGGTGGGAGGTCTGGCCTCTGAAAACGTGAGATGGGCAGAAGCTGTACAGAACTTCAAGCAACAGGAAAGGAAATTATGTGGAGACATTTTACTTACCGCAGCCTCCATCTCATACCTGGGCTTCTTTACAAAGCAATACCGCCAGAGCCTCCTGGACGCGACTTGGAGGCCCTACCTGAGCCAGCTGAAGGTGTGTCTGGCCCGCGTCACACGTGAGCTCACGTGACAGTAACAACTCAAATCTTCTAGTCCCTTCCTGCGTTCTTCCTCACATCGCCACCAGAGCGTCCCCTAGTGACCTCCGGGATCCAGGAGGGAGACCTGAGCACCCGTGTCCTTCCAAACTTCCATGTACCACCATCCACTACCCTCCAGGCCACCCGGGGACAGCACCTGTCCTCCTTCTGGGGTCTACGTGGGAACTCTGGTCCACCTCTGGTCCATGCTCTCTCCTGACAGTTCACAAAACTGTTAAACCCATGAGGTACCAAACACATCCTGTATTTCCCTCCAACCTTCCTGCTCTTGTGCCAAACTTAATAGCAGCAGTGGAGGGCAAGCCTCCTTCCCCAAATGCCGCACTGCCCCTGGTTACTGCGCCCTGAGCCCCACCGCCTGTGTCTGTGACCCACAGACACCCCTAAGAAGGCAGTTCATCTACTTTGGTCAAATATCCTCAGCTCTCAGTGTGAGTAGGTGGATCTTACTCCCAGCTTCTCCCTCCACGCTAACATGACCTGATGGGGAAATGCCAGTTTCCAGCTGAAGAGGGCTCAGGGTGTGTTGCCCCTCGGTGCTCTCACATCACTCAAGGTCCTCAACCCACGAATACTTGCCGAGTCTTCAGCCTGTCCTACATGCCACTGGCAGGAGGCACAGAAGATGATCCATACCAGGGTATCGGCAGGACAGTCTTAGTCCAGTGGACGGGATGAGAGTCATAAGAAGCAGCTGCCTGAGAGTCAGCACAGAAGGATCACCACGTACAGCTAGGTTGTGTTCCAGAATGCATTTATATGTGTCTCCTTGGAACACAAAGCCCGTACTGTCTAGTGATGGTTGGCTTCTCAAATCAGCTCATAAAATCCCACCCACCTGATAATTTGCTGAACAGTAGTTTAAAAACTGTTATAGTGCATTTCCCTGGTGGTCCAGTAGTTAAGACTCTGCACTTCCAAGGCAGGGGGCACAGGTTTGATCCCTTGTTGGGAAACTAAGATCCCACATGCCACATGGCACAGCCAAAAAATTTTTTAATTTTTTTAAAAATTAAAAAAAAAAACAGTTACAGAACTGGGAAATAAACAAAAAATTAGACTGTTCTTTATTCACTTTGAACACTTGTGGAAAGGAAATTGTTGAAAGGACAATCATTAGCTGAATAAGTGAAGACAAGGAGCGTAGTAGCAGGTTAACGAGGCGTTTTCTGGCTTTGCTTTGGGGACTCAAGTATTTTTGTGCCATGGACCCTTTTGGCAGTCTGATAAAACCGATGCATTCCTTCTCACAGTAATGTTTTGTAGCATGTAGAATGGAATAAATATGATTACAAAGGAAAACGATTCTATTGAAATACATTTCTGATCCCAGGATAAGAACCTCCAGTGTCTGGTTTTGCCTTTCGAGATCTGCTCGAAAGTATAGAATTGGCCATTCGTATTCTTAGCAGATATAATTAAAGGGAAAGGAGATGGTCTGGAGAGGCTTTCCTGAGATAACTGGGAGGACAAACTGCAGAGAAGAGAAGGATGGAGAGGTTAATACTAAAAACAAGGCACATATGTGAACCTCGAGAGCATTCTGCAGCCGACACAAAAGGTCACATGTATTGTGTAATTCCATTCATGTGAAACATCGAGAATAAGTAAATCCACACAGACAGAGAACAGATTAGAGACTTGTAAGACCTGGGGGCAGCGGGGAATGGGGAGTGACTGCTCGTAGACGTGCGGTTTCTTTTTGGGGTGAAGAAAATGTTTTGGAAACAGCACAGCGTTGTGAACGACTAAATGCTGTTGACTTATGCGCTCTGAAATGGCTAAGGAATGTGAATTTTACCCCAATTAAAAAAAAAAAAAGTTTCCAATGAAAGTGATTATTCCAAGAAGAATTAAATGAGCTGAAAGAGGTAAACAGAAGAAAAGGTAGGGTTCCCAACAGGGACAGTGGACAGGTTTGCGGGAAGAGGTCCTGCAAGCAGCCTTGTGTTGAGGGGGGTGGTCTGCAGCAGGAGAAAGGAGAGGGTCCGCAGTCCTTTGCGAGCTGGGCATTGGCAGCAAGTGGTGATGCCAGTGAGAGGAGAGGTTGATCAGTGTGTGCTGGAGTGGGGCCTGGGTCATGAAGCACAGAAATGCAACAGGAAATGACTGTGCTAACATGGGTAAGGAGGATGGAGACTGCTGATTAACATGCAAATGATACTTGGTTGCTCAGTCGAATCTGACTCTTTGCGACCCCATGGGCTACAGCCTGCCAGGCTCCTCTGTCCATGAGATTATCCTGGTAAGAATACTGGAGTGGGTTGCCATCTCTTCCTCCAGGGGAATCTTTCTGACCCAGGGATATCAAACTTGCATCTCCTTTGGCTCTTGCATTGGCAGGCAGATTCTATACCACTGAACCGAATCCACCTACAATGCAGGAGACAAAGAAGACTCAGGTTTGATCCCTGGGTTGGGAAGATCCCCTGGAGGAGGAAATGGCAACTCACTCTAGTATTCTTGCCTGAAAAATCCCTTGGGCAAAGGAACCTTGTGGTCTAGTCCAAAGGGTTGCAAAGAGTCAGACACAACTGAGCAAACACACTTGGATTTGATTTGATTGATCTATGGTAGTCATTTGACTTAGAGAATATACCAAAGAACTGAGGATGACAAGGGTGGAATTTCTGCTGCTGTTCATCCATCAAGAGAAAAGACTATCAGGACGCTGAGAAAACATGCTTCTGCAAACAATCACACAGCCAGGAAAACTCTCCTCAGGGGGGTTTTGGTCTTGCTTTTTAGAGGAGTTCTGTCTTTTGAGTGAGCTGTGGCCCCACCCCCAGCCGAGAGCACCTGCTTCCGTTCTGAGTGCCTGTGCCCTTTCTTTCCCACCAGGTTCCAATCCCGGTGACCCCCACCCTGGACCCCCTGCAGATGCTGGTGGATGATGCTGATGTGGCCACCTGGCAGAATGAGGGCCTCCCTGCAGACCGCATGTCCACGGAAAACGCCGCCATCCTCCTCAGCTGCGAGCGCTGGCCGCTCATGGTGGACCCTCAGCTACAAGGCATCAGATGGATCAAGAACAAGTATGGGGAGGACCTCTGGGTCACCCAGATCGGCCAGAAGGGGTAGGTGTCTGCACACGGAAGTCAGCACTTTGCCAACTGTGCAGAAGGGAAAAGTGTGATGGGTGAGGTTTAAATCACCAAAGACGGTTTCTGCCCTCCCAGTGCCCCCTGCGGTTTTCTCCGAATTGTCCTGTCAATTTAAGAACTATCTCGGCGAGAGATGCTTGGGTACCGAATCTCTGCTTTTCTTTCTTTTTTATTCTGTTTTTATTGGAGTACAGCTAGTTTACGATGTTGGGTTCGTTTCAGGTGTAGAAAGAATCAGTTATGTTGCTATTGTTTAGCTGATAAGTCATGTCTGACTCTTTGTGACCCCATGGTCGATAGCCCGCCAGGCTCCTCTGACCGTGAGATTTTCCCAGGCAAGAATACTGGAGTGGTTTGCCATTTCCTTCTCTAGGGGATCCTTGCTGACCCAGGGATCAAACTCGCGTCCCTGCATTGGCAGGTGGATTCTTTACCACTGAGTCACCAGGGAAGCCCAAATCAGTTTACTTATTTGAAGTTACCCAAATAAATAAATGAGCCCTATAATTCATCATTTTTCCCAGCACTCTCAACTTTTGGTCTGTGATATCCTTTAAGGCTTCTTTCTACATATCTGTATTGTTCAAGTTATAGAAAATATATTATTATCAGCTAATGTAAATCCCTCCTGTTATTCTTCACCATCATTTATTTATTTCTTAAACTGTTCTTATTGTTTTCCTTTAGATTAACTTTAAGGCTCTTGGCCAAGATTTAAAAAATTATGTTGTTATTTACTGTGTGAACTGAATCACATCAAAACTTTAAATCTATTTAGGCAAAATCAATTTTTTATGTGTTTATTAAACTCTACATAACATTGAAAAATTAAAAATATCCTAGCTTTTGGTAATTTATTGTTAAGTAAATTAAGGTGCATCAATACATTCTAATACCCAGTCGCATAAATATTGTTATAGAAGAATATTTAATGACATGGGAAAATATTTACAATACATTTGATGTACCAAACCTAGGCTATAAATTAAATGAGCTGCATGGGTAAAATAATAAGTAAACACAAATACGAATGCAGACATATATAAAAATATAAATAATATAAAATAGATAGAAATAGTAATAATAAACCTGAAAATATCATATATCCAGACATGAACAGTCAACACCAGAATCTAAATGACACAAGGATTACAGTTAATTTTCATGTTCTTTTTTGTATTTTGTAAATTGTTTCTTTTCCTAAAAACATATCAGATCACATAAATACCATTTTTTTAAATGGAAGATAATTGCTTTACAGTGTTGTGTTGGTTTCTGCCATACAACAACATGAATCAGCCATAAATGTACACACATCCCATTCCTCTTGAACCTTCCTCCCAACCCTCATCCCATCCTAGGGTTACCCCTCTAGGTTATCACAGAGCACCTGGTTGAGTTCCCTGTGTTATGCAGCAACTTCCCACTAGTTATATTTTACATTTGGAAATGTAAGTGTTTCAATGATACGCTCTCAATTCCTTCCACCCTCTCCTTCCCCCACTGCATCCACAAGTCCCTCCTCCACCTCTGCATCTCTATTCCTGCCCTGCAAATTAGTTCATCAGTACCATTTTTCTAGAGTCCATATATATGCATTAATATATGATATTAGTTTTTCTCTCTCTGACTTACTTCACTCTGTGTAACAGGCTCTTGGTTCATCTACCTCATTAGAACTGACACAAATGTGTTCCTTTTGGTGGCTGAGTAATATTCCACTGTATATATGTACCACAACTTCTTTATCTATTCATCTCTTGATGGGCAAGATCAAATAACTGTCATTTTAAATAGAGAAATACGTGTCCCTGAAGTCACCCCAGAGAGCTGTGCCTCCAAGATGACCCCCGTGTTCCAGAGGCCACGGCCACCTTGTTAAATTGCCTCAAATCCATAGCTTGCCACACTCTCACCTGCCCAACTCTCTCCTCAGCTACCTTCAGACGGTAGAGCATGCTGTGGAAGCCGGGGACACGGTGCTGATTGAAAATCTGGAAGAGTCCATCGATCCTGTGCTAGGACCCCTGCTGGGGAGAGAAGTCATTAAGAAAGGACGGTGAGACCCAGCTGTCCTGCGGGCCTTCCAAGGGGCTGGTCCATGGCCCCTGTAGAACCGTGCACAGACCTGCTGTCTCTAGAGCCTCCTCTCCCAGCTAGCTGACTCTCCCGAAGCACCTCCTCATTCTTCCAAAAGAGGAACACCTAATTGCCCTCCTGCCCTGGAGAAAGTTTCCTGGAGGAACTTCCATCAGCCAGCTCACTGGCCTGCTTCTCAACAGCCACAGCACACTCCTCTGGAGAAACTTGAGAGGGAAAGTGATGAAAAAGCAGGCTGACTCTTCTCTTATATATACCTTTATTTTTATATTTTGGCTGTGCTGGGTCTTGCTTGCTGCTTGAGCTTTCTCTAGTTGAAGTGAGCGGGGGCTACCCTCTAGTTGTGCAGGCTTCTCACTGCGGTGGCTTCTCTTGCTGTAGAACACGGCCTCTAGGGCTTGCAGGCTTCAGTGGTTGCAGCTCCTGGGCTCCAGAGCACAGGCTCTATAGTTGTGGCTCACAGGCTCAGTTGCTCCACGGCATGTGGGATCTTCCTGGATCAGGGATTAAACCCATGTCTCCTGCACTGACAGGCTGATTCTTTACCACTGAGCCACCAGGGAAGCCCCAGGCTGACTTTTAACCACAAGGATTTCATCTAAGCCAGCTGTCTGGGTTCTGAGAACTCAAGTCTTTGTTGATTCGATGAGTGCCTGTTGCTTTGGGTGCCAGTAGTTGATCAGGGCTTAGCAAGGGTCTAGGAGAAGGGGGACAAAGAGAGAGACAAGGAAGGGCTACAGGCACACAGGAGAGAGGGTGAGAGTGATCAGGAAGGACTGGTCGGACTCAAGAGCCTCTCCCACTGCTCAGACCTTAAGCCACCTTTGCACGTCCTTGTTTAGTCGCTAAGTCATGTCCTACTCTTTGCGACCCCATGGGCCATAACCTGCCAGGCTCCTCTGTCCATGGAATTTCCCAGGCAAGAATACTGGAATGGGTTGCCATTTCCTTCTCCAGGGGATCTTCCAGACCCAGGGACCAAACCCACATCTCCTGCATTAGCAGGAGGATTCTTTACCACAGAGCCACCGGAGAAGCACGCTTGCATGTCCTTAGGCGGCATTTAATTACTTAATTAAGCATTTTCTCCCATAGAAGTAATGTTCCACCAGTCACAAGACAAAGTAAGCCCTACTGCTAGCCCGTAAGTCACCTTTGTGCAAACTCTTAAGAAGCTGCCCCTTCCTGCAAGTGCTTCACTGCCATCTGCTGGAAATGTTTTATAATGAGCTCCCATGTGCATGGACCACTAAGTAGATAGTTCTCCCTCCAGCCTTACCCAAACAAATAAACATGATGGCCATGGGAGAGAAGGTCTGTCACCCTCCACCCTGTTCCCTGTGTGAAAGCTCAGTCTAAACATGCCCGTCCATCTGAATATGGCAATATCGTTTGCTATGACCTTGCAAAAAATCCCACGCAGGATTCTGTCCCTGACCAAAGCTCCCAGGAAGGTACCCACCTTCACACGAGCCTCTTTGTTCCAGGTTCATTAAAATCGGAGACAAAGAGTGTGAGTATAACCCCAGGTTCCGGCTCATCCTTCACACCAAGCTGGCCAACCCTCACTACCAACCCGAGCTGCAAGCTCAGGCCACCCTGATCAACTTCACCGTGACCAGGGATGGCCTGGAGGACCAGCTGCTGGCCGCTGTAGTCAGCATGGAGAGACCAGATCTGGAGCAGCTGAAGGTACGTGAGGTGCCCACTCAGCAAGGGAGGGAGGAGGGAGACGTTCTGCCACCTGACCCTGCCGTGCACCCTCCTCTGGGTGTGGGGGTAGGGGCGGGGAGTTCCTTCACAAGTTGAGCCGTGTGGTTCTTCTGGAGCTTGGAGGAGCACCAACACCAACCAGTTACCTGGAACATCCCTTGGGAAGCAAAAGGTAGAGCAGGCTGAAGACCAGGAAGCGGAAGGCAGCTGGGAGAACCTGGGGTCCTGTCCAAGACACTTTTGGACCACTCATCACAAGTGTTCATGTGTCTATGTCCAGAACTAAACGGGATTCATTCCTGCAGGGGCAATAGAAATAGATTCAACCACGTTAGGAGAATATCTTAGCTCAAACTGTCATTACAAAATACCAGAGGCTGAGTGGCTGGGACCACAGATATTTATTATGTCACAGTCTGGAAGCTGGAAGACAGAGTTCAGGGTCCAGTTTCTGGCGATACGTCTCTTCCTGGCTTGTAGGTGGCTGCCATCTCACTGTGCATTTACAGACCTCTTCCTTGTGTCCACAGAGAAAGAGCAAGCTCTCTGGTGTCTCTGCTTATAAGGGCAATGATCCCACCACAGGGACCTCATCCTCATGACTTCATTTAACCTTAATTACCTCCTTCTCTAATTACCTGCATTTCAAATACAGTCATGTGGAGGGTGGACGAGGCCTAGGGCTTCAACATATGAATTGGGAGGGAACACAATTTTGTGTGGAGCGAGTAGTGTCCTTTTTCCCGTCTCCTTAGATATGACTGGATTGTAAGTGCAGGGGAATATTAAAGAGCCAGGGGGCTGATTTAAATTGGGAAGGTCAGAAAAAGATTCTATAAGCAGGTGGCATAAGCCTTTGGCATGGAGCACTCCCAGAAGAGTCAAGAGTGAGTCCTGGTTATAAGGCCAGATTGAGGCATGTGGGTTTTCTTTAAGCTCTTTATTTTGTATTGAAGTATAACTGATTAGGGCTTCCTTGGTGACTCAGATGGTAAAGAATCCGCCTGCAATGCCGGAAACCCAGGTTCTATCCCTGGGCCAGAAAGATCCCTTGGAGAAAGAAATAGTAACCCACTCAAGTATTCTTGCCTGGAGAATCCCGTGAACAGAGGAGCCTGGCGGGCTACAGTCCATCGGGTCACCAAGAGTCAGACATGACTGAGTAACCAACACTTTTACTTTTCACAAAGGAGAGCTATTCCTTTTGAGGACAGTAAATTCATGACAGAGAAGTAAAACTTGACCCCATCCTCTAGCTATCCCCTAAAATAGCTTCCATTTAATGACTAGACCATGTCTCAGCATTCTGCTGAGCCTTGCACAGCACTGCTATGCGTAGGGCCAGGTTTAACCCAGCTAAGGTTACTGTGAAAGGGGAGTTCAGCCCAAGATCACATGATTAGTAACTGGTGCAGTTGGGGTTCAAGTCCTCAGCTGATCTGACGTGCTCGTGGTCCTGAGCACTCCTCTGTTCCGCTTCCAGTTTGCTAAGGGCAGGGGTCTGGCCCCATAACCTCTGTCTATTCAGACCTATCTGAGAACAGGATGCTCTGGGCTCCTATACCTGACTCTCCCTTATGTGACACTGCAGTCAGAGCTCACAAAGCAGCAGAATGGGTTCAAAATCACCCTCAAAACCTTGGAAGACAACCTGCTCTCTCGCCTCTCCTCGGCCTCTGGGAACTTCCTGGGAGAAACGGCCCTGGTGGAGAACCTTGAGATCACCAAGCAGACCGCCTCGGAAGTTGAGAAAAAGGTAAGACCTGGCAGCCTGGCCTGGGGATGTGGGGGGCGGGGTGTGGGCAGAGGCCCTCCTCTGTGTACAAGTTCAGGCATGACTGTACCCCCAGAAAACCCACAGCCTGCAAAAATCTGACAAGTCTGATTTCAGTGAGAAAATTTCAGTGATGTCCCAGTAAACTGAGCTCTCAAAATAAAATTAAAAAATGAAACAGTATCATCCTACAAAATTACTTAGCATATGTTTCCTTCCTTTAAGGGTGTGGAAAGGAAAGTGGAAATTAAGGAAACCCTTCCTGATGGTCTCTATGTGAGTGTGTGTGTATGTGTTAATCCCTCAGTCGTGTCCAACTCTTTGTGACCCCATGGATTGCAGCCCGCCAGGCTCCTCGGTCCATGAGACTTCCCAGGCAAGAATACTGGAGTGGGTAGCCATTCCCTTCTGCAGGGGATCTCCCCAACCCATGGATTGAACCCAGGTCTCCTACATTGCAGACAAATATTCTTTACCATCTGAGTCACCATGGAAGCCCAGCGGTCTCTATACAGTCTGTGAAAGCATGAGTCAAGTTCCTCTGCTGAGTGAGGGTGTGGTGTTGAGATGGGGGCCTGGGGAGAGGAGTGAAGGTTTTCAGTAGCTGCTGGAGGAGGTGGGAATGAAAGGGACACAGGTTAATGGACAGCATGAAGGACCCAGGTGACATGAAAAATGTGAATCAGTGAAGACACCAATCTGAGCAACTGTGTGATTTCTATTCAGTTCCACTCTCTTCTGAGAATCTTTGTCTTTTAACTATTGGTTTAACCAAGTTTTACATTTTTAAACATTACTGATACAATTGGATTTCTTTCTACTATCTTGATTTATACTTTCTATTAACAATCCTTTTGTTTATTCTTTCTCCTTTCTTGATTTTTCTTTATCCTCCTCTTTTATCCATTGCTAGTTTTAAAGTTATTTACTGCTTATTTCATTGATTAACCTTCATTTTTCATCAATACATGAAAAATGTATTTCAAATGTGACTTAACAATATATATATTGACTTAACAAAGTCTAAAATTAAGTACTATATCTAGCCTCTTTCAAAACATTATAAGGATATTAGAAACTTTGATTATTTTTTCCATCTTCTCTTACTGTTTTATAGTATTTTGCTTCTACCTTTGCTTTCATCTGCTACTTCCAAACTGGTCATGTTTTTTATAGTCTTTGTTGTTTAAATTGACTGTACATTTAAGAAATTCTTACATCTCACTCACTTCTTTTGGATTCAGTTTTCTTCTAATCAAAGAAAATAATTACTTCTTCAAGGGCCTGTGGATAGTAAGCTTTCTTTGACATTGACTGCTTCTTCAAAGTAAAACCTCTGGTCTTTAATCAACTTTGGAAAATTCCTAACCATTATAGCTCAAACATTGCTTCTCCCCCATTCTGTCTGTTCTCTACTTATTTCTGTTACATACATTTTGAATCTTTTTTTTTTATCTGCAGGGTCTAATAACTTCTTTTACATATTTTCCAACTTGCTTTCTCTCTGAGCTGCTCTTTAAACAGTTTCCTCAGATTTATTGTTAGTTTGCTTATTATCTTTCAACTCAAGTTCATTATTTAACCAGTGTACTGAGTTTCCTATTTAAATAACTGTATTCTTGTCTTTGGAAGTTCTATTTAGTTCTTTTTCAGATAATGTCTGTTCTTTTTTTTAATGTCCTGATTTTATACTTTCTTTTATCTCTACTGCTTTTGAACAGAATTAGTTAATGAGGTAGGTAGGTAGTCACTCGTTCGTGTCCGACTCTTTGTGACCACATGGACTGCAGCCCACCAGGCTCCTCTGTCCATGGGATTCTCCAGGCAAGAATACTGGAGGAGGTTGCCATATCCTTCTCCAGGGGATCTTCCAGACCCAGGGATCGAACTCGCATCTCCCACATTGCAGGCAGATTCTTTACCATCTGAGCCACCAGAGAAGCCCTAGTTAGTGGTAGATAGTTCAATCATCTTCGGCTCTTGGGATACTAATCCTTCTGGGAATTTTGAGAGAGAGGTCTTCTAGTTATCCCCGTAGGTAACACTTCCTCTTGAACTTTGTAGTTTATTGTGAGCTTGTCTTCAGTAGGGTTTGTTTTTTCCTGTGGGATTTGCATGAATTATCAGCAGTTTCACTCTATCCTGGAGTATGAGGCAGGTTGTACTGAGGTTATATTTAACAGGATATTCTTACAGAATCCTTCTCTGGTGTTTAGGTCTCTTCTTATTTTTACCTCTGATAAGAAATTTTCTTAAAATAGACCTTTCCATTGAAAGAGATCTTTGTGAATTTACATGTTAGTTCATAAAAGTAAGGAGAACAGAAACCTATGGACTTCTGTGATGGTCCAATGGCTAAGAATTTGCCTGCAATAGCAGGGGACACAGGTTCCATCCTGGCCCTGGTGCCTGAGCTTTGCAATAAGAGAAGCCACGCAATGAGAAGTCCCCAAACCACAACTGGACAGAAGCCTCCACTCGCCACAACTAGAGAAAGCAACTAAGACCCAGTGCAGCCAAGGGTTAATTAATTAATTAATCAGTTAATTAAGAACAGCTGTCTGTGTAACAAAGAAAACAGAAAATTAGATTATGCTGCTTTTACTGGAGTCTTACTGCCTGGCTTACTTTTCAAGTTAGATATACTGATGCCTGCGTATGTGTGTATCACCCACATGGCCCCAACTGGAGGGGCTGACATGCTCACCTTTGAAGCACTAGGAGTGTGTCCTCTCTCCCTCACTCAAGCTCAGTTAAGGAAAACCAGCTTTCTGCCCCCTCCTGCTCCCCTCAGTCTCGATCCATTCACCACCTCCCCCCCGACAGACACAAGGTGCTGACACAGAGGGGCCACACTGATTCTTGGGAAGCGCTGGCTGGTTTGAACAATGGGCCGCTCTTGACTTTTCTAACAGGTGCAGGAGGCCAAGGTGACCGAGGTGAAAATCAATGAGGCCCGGGAGCACTACCGGCCGGCCGCCGCCCGGGCCTCTCTGCTGTACTTCATCATGAACGACCTGGGCAGGATCCAGCCCATGTACCAGTTTTCTCTCAAGGTGACTGACCACCGGAGCCCTCTGCAGAGTCACAGCGCAGCAGCGCGACATGCCCCGTGTGGCTCTGCACAAGGGCTTGTCCGTGGGCTTCATTAGCCGTGGCAAGTCTTGGCCTTACAGGCCTCATCTCTCTAACTGGGTCTTTGATGACTCATTGGTTATTTGGCTGAAACAGAGGGAGAAGCCACGGCAGGTCCCAGCCTCGTTCGCTCAGCGAGTACATATGATCCAGCCAGCACTCTGCTTCCTGACCATGTGGAAGAGGAAACATCGGCAGGGAGCCCTGCCCCGGAGAGCTTCACAGCTAATAGGGCTGATCAAACGCGCGCCTCACTCGTATCCGTTAAAGCCAAAGCAGGCCATACCGATAGTCCAACTTTAAATTACTTTCCCTATTACCCTAATGGGCTTCCCAGGTGGTGCAGTGGTAAAGAATCCACCTGCTGACGCCAGCGGAGAAGGCAATGGCACCCCACTTCAGTACTCTTGCCTGGAAAATCCCATGGACGGAGAAGCCTGGTAGGCTGCAGTCCATGGGGTTGCTAAGAGTCGGACACGACTGAGTGACTTCACTTTCATTTTTCCCTTTCATGCACTGTAGAAGGAAATGGCAACCCACTCCAGTATTCTTGCCTGGAGAATCCCAGCAATAGGGGAGCCTGGTGGCCTGCCATCTATGGGGTCGCACAGAGTCGGACACGACTGAAGCGACTTAGCAGCAGCAGTAGCTGATGCCAGAGACGCAAGAGATGTGGGTTCGATCCCTGGGCCGGGAAGATCCCCTGGAGGAGGGTATGGCAACCCACTCCAGTATTCTTGCCTGGAGAATCCCATGGACAGAGGAGCCTGGTGAGCTACAGTCCAGGGTGTTCGCAAAGAGCCAGACACAACTGAGAACACACACACAATTACCCTAATATCCTCAAAGCTACTGCTTTGTGGTTGCTGATGTTTCTAAAATCAAAGACGTTAACAGATTGTAAGTGCTAACTAAGCTTATCTTACTCATGAAATAATAAAGACCTATGAATTTTAAGTACATCTCTGAAAGTATGTCTTTCTCCCGTAAGGAGTTCTCCAAAAGACCACAGCTACAGAGTCTGTAGGGGGGCTCTGAACAACTTCTCTGGTTTAACGCAACAGAGAAGACTCATATTCAGGGCACACACCTCATCCAGCTGCCCCCTGGAGGCCAGGGTGTGGGGTGAAGCTGAGCCACTGAGAAGGCACAGGGCTTCCACGCCTGGAACTCAGTAGGCTGGAGATGGCATTTCATCCTGTCCCTATCCCCTCCCCTCATCTCAGAGTCTCTGTAATATTGTATGTTTTTAAAAGAAATCCAATACTTGTCATTATATTCAGGTCAAAGCCCCACGTGAAAGAAATATATGGTGGTGGTGGTTTAGTCGCTAAGACGTGTCCAACTCTTGGGACCCCATGGACTGAAGCCTGCCAGGCTCCTCTGTTCATGAGATTTTCCAGACAAGAATACTGGAGTGGGTTGCCATTTCCTTCTCCATGGGATCTTCCCGACCCAGGAATCGAACCCAGGTCTCCTCCATTGCAGGCAGATTCTTTCCCAACTGAGCTATATAAAGAGTTTGGAAAACAGTATAGAAGTTAACGTGATAAGCCTAATAACTATGTAATCACCTCCCTAGTTTTGAGAGTAGTTGAAATCTACTGCAGTGACTCTTCCTGAAAAAGGGAAATTAGATGAAGCCCATGAAAATATGTGTTCCCAAAAAAAAACCAAACAAGAAGACTGGAAATCTGCCTAGCCAAAAATTGAAAAGACACAATAGTATCTTGACTTTTATTTTCTTTAAAGATTCATTGTTGACCTTTGTTTTCTTTAATGATTATTTTCTTTATCATTCATTCTTTAATGATACATTCATTCCTAATATCAATTTTTTAAATTTATTTATTTATCTATTTTTTTACTTTACAATATTGTATTGGAAGAGGAACACATGTACACCCATGGCGGATTCATGTCAATGTATGGCAAAACCAAAACTAATATCAATTTTTATAAACAGTCTATATCTAAGTTTAAAATGATGGATAATTGATTCATATGATCAATATGAAAATGGATTCATATTATACCCAAAATGTACAATTTGGAAGATGTAACCAAAGCAGGCTATGCTCTCACAGTTGCATAAGAAGTGTCCATAAGAGAAAAGCATATGTAAGAGGACTCATCAAATGATGTGGAATTACTAGAAAGAAAAACCAAGAACAGCTGATATTCTGATCACTACCAAAAGGAAAAGTAATTAATTAAAAATATTCTGAGTACCTATTATGTACAAAGGTCTCTTTTAGAGAGCAAAGTTGTACAAGATGTTGATTCTACCATTGGGAATTTTATAATCTAAAGGATAGAATCACCCAAACTGGTTATTGTTCACTGTGTTCAGTTTCCAACAAAACTTATTGGATTTAATTTAATTATTTTGGTCACTGGACCTAAACAGTAGGCTCTTTGCTGTATGCTTCATAGCTTGGCCCCCTTTGTGACAACATAGCAATTTATACAAGTAACTAAGACAAGAGTTTTCCTGTTGCCACTGGCCCTCCTTGGCAGGTTATGCTGGGAAGATATTTCTGTGATTGGTGAATTATAATACTCACTAGAGTTAGGACTACTAGTTATATACAGAGAGCTGTGAAAGCTACCAGTGTCCTATCTCCTGCCCCCAGGCCTTCAGCATCGTCTTCCAGAAGGCCGTGGAGAAGGCGGCTCCTGATGAGAACCTCAAGGAACGGGTGGCCAACCTAATAGACAGCATCACCTTCTCTGTGTGCCAGTATACCACCCGGGGGCTCTTTGAGTGTGATAAGCTGACCTACCTCGCCCAGCTCACCTTTCAGGTAAAAGGGGATTGAAGACATTTCCAGAAAACAGGTGAATTTATATGCCCAACCAGCAGATATAAAGAAACTTTTTTCTTTAAAAAGAATTAATTTATCTATTTATTTGTCTATTTATTTAGCTGTGCCAGGTCTTAATTGTAGCATGTGCGATCTAGTCCCCTAAGGATTGAACCAGAGCCCCCTGCATTGGGAGCTCAGAGTCTTACCACTGAATACCAAGGAAGTCCTAGAAACTTGCTTTTTTTAATATCAGTTCCCATAGTTTGTGAAGATTATTGAGCTCTAAGCAGAGGCATCAAACAAGAAAGTCCAGTATGGTGCATGCAGGCCATCCACTCCATTGTCCCACTCATGGCAGACATGCTTAACAACCATTGTACTTTTTCGTGGTGATCCTGGATGAGGAAGATCCTCCTCCACAGGGCCCTCCAGCAGCCACTACCAATCAATCCAAGCTAGCAATGAGGATGAAACTGGGTGGCCATACCAAAGACTGGATACTTCCTGAGATGCAGTAAGAGCCTAGAGTATCCCTCATTATTTATGTACTTTCAAGGTTGCAGATAGCACTAGCAGAAAAGAATCCGCCTGCCAATGCAGGAACCATAGGAGATGCTTTCAATCCCTGGGTCGGCAAGATCCCCTGGAGGAGGAAATGGCAACCCACTCCAGTATTCTTGACTGGAGAATCCCATGGACAGAGAAGCCTGACAGGTTACAGTCCAGGGGGCCGCAAAGAGTCGGGCACAAGTGAAGCAACCAGTTGCAAGTTTAATGTCCAAACCTTCCCCCGGAATAAGAAACTGCAAATGTCCTTCTATAGCTGCAACCTTGGTCTTAGAAAAGTCCTTAAGAACTCTGGTTCTCAAGGGCTCAGAAGCATCAGGGCTTCCAGGGTTAATAAGAAACCATTGCATTCTGCTTATTCTCAACATCAAAAAACCATGGAAATTGATTTCCTTGCACCTAACTCTCTAGGGACTTCTTGGGTGGCTCAGTGGTAAAAAGAATCCACCTGCCAATGCAAGAACTTCAAGAGACATGGGTTCGACCCCTGGTTGGGAAGATCCTTTGCAGAAGGAAATGGCAATCCACTCCAGTATTCTTGCCTGGACAATGCCATGGACAGAAGAGCCTGACAGGCTACTGTGCATGGGTTGGCAAATAGTCAGATATGACTGAGCATGCATGCATGCATGCACCTAACTCTCTAACCATTTTAGAATTGGGGTTTTTCCCGATTATAGATTAGAAGCACAGACCAGATTATCCTGTAGGACTCCACCAGTTCTGAAAGTCGGCTATTCTAAAATCACTTCTGCTCGGACTCCGTTTGCACGTTCTGAAGTCTGAATTCACAGAGGAGCGTTAGCATGGCTTGGCCCTCTCCCCCTGTGTGTTCCCCTCCCCGGCTGGATGACAGCTTGGCCGTGTCAGAGGGAACTTGAGCCCCAGCCCAGACGAATTTTCCTCCTGCCACTCATTTCCCCCAAAGCCCAAGGAGCTTCCGCTCCTGGCTTTCACTCCACTCCCCTCATAAATATTTCAACCTCGTTTTACAAGGGCTGCTTCACCTCATCTGTGATTTCTAGCCCATTTTTTCCTTAAAGACTTTTCCTCGAACTAATCAAATCATTTTTTCCTCTGTGAGTATTCCCATCTGTAACTTCTCAGCAGAGAACACCATTTGAAGGGGGAAGAACAATCTCCTGAGCGCCTGTCAGCATGAGCTGTTAGTTCTAACCCAGTCAAATGCTTTGCCCTCCCTGCACACACAGCACTAATTCCCTCCCAAGCCTCTGCAGTTTCCACTGCCCCCTCCCTGGGAAGCCTGTCTAAATCTCATGCTCAGCTTCTCCAAAACCCAATTCAAAACCACTTACAGAAAGTTCAGGCAAATGCATCTCCCTACCCTGCTTCCTAGCCACTCCCCTGTTCTGGATCCCCCTTAGCAGTCTTTTTTTTTTTAATTTATTTTTGGCTGTGTCAGGTCTTAGCTGTGGCATGCAGGATCATTCATTACTCTGCATGGGCTCTCCATTTGTGGCATGTGGGCTTCTGTCTAGTAGCCTAGAAGCATGTGGGATCCTAGTTCCCTGACCAGGGATGGGATGGAACCCGAGACCCCTGCATTGGAAGGTAGATTCTTAACCACTGGATCACCAGAGAAGTCCCCTATTAGCATAACTCATTCACACATGCACTTCTGTTTTGCATACATTCATCCATTACTTTGACCCTCTCCTCAAATCATGTCATTTATCTGTGTCATCTTCTCTGTGAGACTGCAGGAATGTACTTCATGACATTCAGGGTTGATCCATCAATTCCTTGCTTACCAAGACATACAGTCATTCACTGTATGCACTTTAGTCACACTGGTATTTGGGGTGAAGTCAGTGAACCCAGAGATGATCAGCACAGATAAAGACTTTCTTCCCCTCCACCCGATTTCAACAACCAAAACGGAGGAGTGCACTCTCAAGTTAGAAGTAGCACTAGTTACACTGGTGGCAACTCCGAGGGGATCCAGGACCCATGACTGCCGCCAGGTAACAAAACACAGCGCTGGGACTTCCCTGATGGTCCACTGACTAAGACTCCGGGCTCCCAATGCAGGGGACACAGGTTTGATCCCTGCTCAGGGGACTAAACCCTAGAGTAGGAAGTGGCAACCCACTCCAGTACTCTTGCCTGGAAAATCCCATCCACAGAGGAACCTGGTGGGCTACTGTCCATGAGGGGTGGCAAAGAGTCAGACGTTACTGAGCATCTGAGCTCAGGGAACTAGATCCCACATGCTGCAGCTAAAGATCCCATGTGCCACAACTAAGACCCAGTGCAGCCAAATAAATGAATAAGAACACTGTCCTTCTACGTTGCAGATCCTCCTCATGAACCAGGAAGTGAGTGCAGCCGAGCTGGACTTCCTGCTTCGATCTCCAGCACAGACAGGAGTCACCAGTCCAGTGGAGTTCCTCTCCCATCAGGCGTGGGGTGGCATCAAGGTTGGTACTAGCCCCTCGGGAAAAAAATCCACCTTGTCCTCTCCTGGACTGCTGTTCTGATGCTTATCCCTAGGAAACCAGCAGGGCTGTCCTTGAGGGTTTCCACCCTGAGCTGTGTTGGGGGCTTCCCAGGTGGCTCAGTGGTAAAGAATCTGCCTGTCAGTGTAGGAGACGTGAGTTCGATCCCTGAGTAGGGAAGGTCCCCTAGAGAAGGAAATGGCAACCTACTCCAATATTCTTGCCTGAAAAATCCCATGGACAGAGGAGCCTGGCAGTCTACAGCCCATGGTATCGCAAGACAGTCAGACATGGCTTAGAGACTAAACAACAACAACATGAGCTGTGTTAGACGTCGGTGGGTCCCTTTGCCAGCACCCCTATGGCAGAGCTCCCCCTTCCCAGGCCTGCTGGAAGGGCTCTGCCGAGAAGGAGCAGGTGCATGCTTGTGTGTGGGCTCTGCCTCTAGGATGTCAGGGAACAGAAGGAGCCTGCAAGTGTCTTTGACTCAGCTGAGCAGCTTTCCTCCTGCCGGTGCTCAGGGCCAGCTCCTCTGTGAGGCACAGAATTCAGGCTCCTCTGTAAGACCCAGGCTGGTGTGCAGATGCTATGTCCGTGGAGGGGACAGATACCAGGGTGCTGCCAGCTGTCCATCTCCATGTGAGTCCTAACAGCCTCAAAGCAGGGGACACATTCCAGCCTGGATTCTAGTGGTTAATAACAGCTCACGTTTACTGAGCACCTTAGAAGCACATTGTTGTTGCCTTTCAGTCGCTAAGTCATGTCCAACTGTTTGAGACCCCATGGACTGCAGCAGGCCAGGCTTCCCTCTCCTTCACTGTCTCCTGAAGTTTGCTCAGATTCATGTCCATTGAGTCGGTGATGCCATCTAACCATCTCATCCTCTGCCGCCCTCTCCTCCTTTTGCCTTCAATCTTTCCCAGCAGAAACATTTTCCCTTATGTTATTCTCATGTTGACCTGGGCAAGAGGTACGTTTGTTCTCATTTAACATGTAAAGAAACTGAGATCACTCATTTTATAAGTAGCAAACCTAAGAGTCGAGAATCGAGTCCTGGTCTGTCTGATGGCAAAGCCCATTTTCCCCTTCCATGTTATTCAGCTTAGTTTCATTGGGATTCTATGAACATTGAAAAGATCACAAGCAATGAGCTCTGCTCAGTAGGGACCACGCCTGCATTCACACGGGCTGACACAGTGCCGAGTGGTAAGCGTGTACTGAGTATCATCCCCAGAATCCAGACTCTCTCTCCAGGTGGGCAGCAGCCCTCCAGGTGGGCAGCGGTTGGGTCCCCACTTGGAGGAGCCCCACAATAGGTGCGGGAGCTGTGCGAGGACCAGTACCCGCCAGCATAAAGTGAATCCTATTTATGACCTTCTGGGTTTTTTGTTTTTGTTTTGTTTTTTGCTTTTAAAGATTTTTTGGGGGGGGGATGTCGACCATTTTTTTAAAGCCTTTATTGAATTTGCTACAATATTGCTTCTGTTTTATGTTTTGGTGTTTTGGCCACTAGACATGTGGGATCTTAGCTCCCCCAACAGGGATTGGATCCACACTCCCAGCATTGGAAGGTGAAGTCTTAACCACTGGCCTCCAGGGAAGTCCCTATGACCTTCCATGTTTGCTCCCTTTCCTACGTGTTTCATAGAGGCCTGAGTCTGAAGTAATGTGATTGGCTCTCTCTCTCTCTTTATATTTTTTACTAAAAGTTTTTATGAGATACTGATTCACATGCAATTATGTGAAATAGATTCTTTGCACCGCATCCGCTCAGCAGTCACATCTAGCTTTTCTGCAGCATGATGTCACATCCAGGAAGTTGACACCGATACAGTCCACTCTATTCTGATTGCACCTGGTTTTCATGCATGTGTGTGTTTAGTTTTATCACATGTGAAGATTCATGTAATGAGCACTATGGTCAAGATCCAGAAAACTCCGTCTGGTGTGTAGGTCGCTTGTTATAGAAACAACAACTTCCTCCCTCCCCAATCTAATTCCTGGCAACCACTAATCTGTTCTCCATTTGTATAATTCTGTCATCTCAAGGATGTTATATAAATGGAATTATATAGTATGGAACCTTTGGGGACTGGCTTGATCACTCAGCCCAACTCCCTTGAGATCCATCCAAGTTGATTTACTTTAGAACAAAAGCCCAGCACATAATCATTTATATGCATGCTGTCCTCTTCAAAGGAGTCATCTTGAGAAATGCTGCCGTGGCCCAAAATGTTTTTCTAACTTTTCTCAGAGTCTGCAGCTATTCTTTTGGTCATCTTTAGAACGATGTCTAAATCAAGAGTCATCAAACATTTCCTGCAGAGGGCCATACAGCAAATATCTAGGCTTTGAGGGTCACACTGTGTCACAACTATTCAACTCTGCCAAAGTCACACACCATAGGTAAGCAAATGGAAGTGGCTGAGTTCCAATAAAACTTTATTTACAAACACAGCTGGTGGGCCAGACTGTCCCTGCAGGCCTCAGTTTTCTTATCCCTGATCTAAATAATAAAGGTGTGATTTGATTTTTATATATTAACTTCATTTGAAATTCTGAATCCAATCTGGCAAGTGAGAAGGGGAAGACTATGCTGGGAAAGAAAACAGGGGGAACTCCATTCACAACAGCAACCAAACCACAGAGTCACAAAATGCCTAAGAATAATTATAATGTGCTAAGCATACGTATGGAAAATCAGCTTTTCTAGGCTACATAAGATATGAACAGACAAAACCTAGAGTAGTGCTGTGAAAAAAAAATAGAAAGCATATCACATATGTCATCTAAATTTTTCTAGTAGCCACATTAAAAATGCAGAATGCAAAAAATAATGTAAAATGAAATCAGTGAAAATAATTTTAATAATATATTTCCTTAACCCAGTACAACCAAACTATTATCCTTTTAATATGTAATTGTTACAAAAGTTATGAATGAGATATTTTACATTTTTGAAGAAAGTCTGAATCCCAGTGTATATTTTTTTGCACTCACAATACATCTCAATTCAGATACTGAATCTTCATCAGAAATACTTGGTTTGAATTTAAATTTTATAAAATTTAGAGTTACAGCAGTTGATTCATATACTCAAGTTATTTCAAATGTACTCAAAAGTTCTTCATCTACTAAACCAAGTTCCAGTTTCTAAATTTAAATTTTAACATGATTAAAATGAACAAAAAGAATGTGTTAAATTTGTTTAAAAAAAGAAAAAACTAGATCCTATGCAGAAAAAATCCACTATACCAGAAAAGAATAAATGCATTAAAATTTTTTAAATAAATAAGTAAAATTAAAAACACATAAAAACCCTCTTCTTCAGTCATACTGGCCACATTTTGTTTGCTCAATACTCACACATGGCCAGTGGCGCCCTTGTTGGAAGTACAGGTCAGGGAACTCGAGAATAACGGCTCAGAGTCTGATGCCCATATGGAAAATGAATTCTGGAGAGCAGTTCTGAACACGCTCAGTTTGCTGAACTGGACCAATAATGGAGATAGACCGGTTGACGCAGGCTCTGAAGTCAGACGTTCCTGGGTTCAGTTTCAGGTTTGAGCTTGTGACCTCTGACAGGTTATCTTTGTTGTCTTATCAGTTATGTGACATATATAAATGTTCAGTAACTGGAAGCTGATTATTGTTATTGTATTTGTTTCCTAGAACATCCATAACAAAGTGCCGTAAGCTGAGTGGCTTACAAACACAGACGCTTATTCCCCCAGAGTTCTGGAGGCTAGACATCTGAAATTAAGGCGTGGGCAGGTCATGCTCCCTCCAAAGGCTCAAGGAGAGCATCCTTTTTTGCCTCTTCCAGCTTCTGGGAGCCCCAGGAATTCCTTGGTTTGTGGCAGGACCATTCCAATTTCTGCCTCCATCTCTGCAGTCCTTACATGGCCGTCTTCCCTCTGTGTCTTTGTGTCTCTTCTCTTCTTATAAGAACATCAGTCACATTGGCCACCCACCCGACCTCATCTTTACTGGATCACATCTGCAAAGAGCCTATTTCCAAATAAGATCACATTCACAGATCTGAGAGGTTAAGTTTTCAACGTATCTTTTTAGGGGACACAATTCACCTTATTGCAATTATGATTATTAATTACCCAGCTCTCAGGAATATATGGGCTTCCCTGGTGGCTCAGTGGTAAAGAACCTACCTGCCAATGCAGGATACATGGGTTGGAAAGATCCCCTAGAGAAGAAAATGTCAACCCACTCCAGTATTCTTGCTTGGGAAATCCCATGGACAGAGGAGCCTGGCAGGCTGCAATCCCCGGGACCACAAGAGTCGGACATGGCTTAGTGACTAAACAACAACAAGGTGTGTGTATGCTGTGGTTTACATGGGTTGTGCCTGATAGAATTGTCCATCGAAGGAGAACCTTTGAGGACTTGTGAGTTGCCCAGCTGAGTCCAGTCCAGTTGCCTTTTTCTTTGTAATCCCACAAAGCCCTCTGCAGCACAAGTCACAAAGAATAAGTGATTCGAGAGCACTCTGTACTGCATTCATTGTACATCGCTCCACTCAAAAGCCACTGTGCAATTTGCTCCCATTCCTCTTTTGTCTGGTCTGCTTTGCTTTCCTTCACTTTGCTTTTCAGTTTTGTTTTGTAAGCTAAGCTCATCTGGCTGTTCAAAGGTTTCTGCAAACAAGTGAAGCTTTCTCTCTTTCTCTCTCTCTCCAAGTTTTGTTATGGGAGCCACCACGTCCAGCCCCTTCCAGATCCAGCCCAGTGCAGGATGCGGGCTGGTGAAGCACAATGCACTGTGCAGCCTCTGACAAATGCTCTTTTTAAGTGTTCAGTTGGATTTTAGCCCAAAGAAACAAAAGAACTAGAATTGAATAGGACATGATTAAACAAAAAATTTTTAAGCATCCTATCTGATGAGGAAGATGCATTTCCTTGATTCCCCAGAAGGCCTAATAAACAGATAATGAATGAAATCTGTGATCAATTTATTAGTAACTTCTGTAAGGAGTTTCAAGGTCTCATCCAATGCTGAACTTTCAGGTAACAGGCATGTTCTCTTCTCCATCAGAAGACCTCATCCGCGTTACTCGGCTTTGTAAGCCTCTGAAAAGGCCCCTCCCACCTCTCCAGATGCCAGTTTAGCGCAGTTGTACTTTGGTACCCAGTCCAACGTAATTAGGTTAATTAGTCATTTCCATTTAGCTTATTAGAAGGCTAGAAATCCCTTTCCCTCATTTGGAAGATTAAACATTGCAATTGTGTTCAACCCAGAGCTTCAGGAAAGTGTGTTGCAGACCCAGCCATGCCAGCTGGGAGCTCTGATCACCCTGTAATGTCCTCAGTTTTGTGGTGACTCCAGAGGAGGGTAATGGGCCTGCAGGAGGGTTAATGGGGACACAAGCTGGGAAGAGGGGAAAATGGCCGCCTGAAGGAGGACGGAAATTTGGTCCTCGGCACAGAGCGAGCTAAGCACCACATCTGCAGCTGTGCTCAGCCTGCAAAAGGCCCTCCCAACAGCCGCCCAGATGTCCAACTTTTTTAATACAGTGGTTCATAAGTGCCAGGCAGCCTGTGAAGCCTGAGGCTACAGAGACGGCTCAGAATGTTCTTGCCCACAGGGAACTCACAATCTTGTGAGAGTCAAGGACAAGCAGACCAGCAATTGCAATCTGATAACTGCAGGAGCCCCCAAAAAGCACAAAGAGGGGCTTTACAGTCTTCTGAGCACCCATATGTACGTTAGAGCATGAGCTAGGCAGACGATGATTACATGGCCTCATTTTCCAAATGAGAAAATCAAAGCCCACAAAGGTTTAAGAACAGGCTCTGAGTCAGAAGGGGCTCATAAGAGGTGGCACTGGGACCAGAACTCTCGTCTTCTGGTGCCTCGTCCACCATCATATACCCCACTCCCTCCTCCCCGTCCATTCCCCACACTACCCCTTCCCCATTATCCCCCAAAGCGCCCCTCCTCTACCACGTACCATGCCCCTCCTCCGGCTCCATTCCCCACGCCCCCTCCCCCCGGCCACGCCCACTCCAGCCCAGGTCACGTCTCAGCACCACAGGTGCGCTCCCTGCTCTGCGTGATCAGAACGATGTTGGGAAGCCACCAAGCCCAGGTGAAAGGGCACCTGAGGACAGGACATGTGTTCGTCCCACTTGGGAGAAGAGCCTGGGCAGCTCGAGTGTGTGTCCTTCTCCAGCCTGACCTTCCCCTTGTTGCCTGTCACCCCTCCACTGCAGTCACACGGACCCTGCCATGTGCCATACCCTCCCTGCTTCAGCCATGGGCTCTGTGGATCCCTCCCCATGAATCGCCCTTCCCTTCTCTCCACCTCTCTCTTTGCCCAACAGAATTCTACATCCCTACTAAGGCCTCCCTCATCTGTTTCTGTTTGGCTTAGGATTGTAAGCACCTTGAAGGTGCCTGTATTTGGGGGTTCACCTTTGTATTCCCAAGTATTGGGCATGTAGCAGACATCTCATAAATACCAAAGAATGAATGAAAGATTTCATATAATGAAAATGCATGGTTCCTTGAAGTTCACAGCACTGTTGTAGGTGCCCCGGACCCGGTGTAGCTTTTAATCTCATTGGAGAGTGAACCCACAGGCGGAATTGAGTGACTGTGGAAAGACTGCAGGGAGGCAACTGTCTGAGTCAGTGAGATTCACCTGGGCACTCTGAAGAAACAGGATGGACCCCCACCCAAAATGCAGTTCCCATGTCCAGACTGACAATGCCTCATGCATACCCAGAAGGCATGAAAGAGTTTGTTGCTCACATAATGAGACTTCCTGGGCAGAGTAGGGGAGTTCCCAAGTAGCATGAAAATGACTAGAGAGAACCAAGAAAGGTGGTGTCTTCGGCTTTTTGTGGTTGTTGGGGAGTGGGGCAAAGGCTTGCATGATACAACTTCCCTTCAGCACAAAGGAGGGCACACCCAGCTTACCTACCAGCTTGCCTGGTGAAACAGAAAAGGAAGAGGGAGAGATAAGGCTTAAAAGTGATCAGCAGTCACACATCCATAAAGTGAGTCAGTCTTTATTAAATATAGCGACTCTGTGAGTAGTTCTGAGTGGTCCGCAAAAGGGGAGTGGGAGGGCTGTGTGTTCCAGGTTAGAGAAGATGGATGTGAGTGGGGTGGCTGATTTTGGACTGGACTTGAACAATTTGTTAGCAATTTGTAAAGGCTTCCCTGATGGCTCAGACAGTAAAGAATCTGCCTGCAAAGCAGGAGACCTGGGCTCAATCCCTGGGTCAGGAAGATCCTCTGGAGAAAGGAATGGCAACCCACTCCAGTATTCTTACCTGTAACCCACCAGGCTCCTCTGTCCATGGGGTCTCAAAGAGTCAGACATGACCGAGTGACTAACACTTTAACAACTTGTAGAACCTTGATAAATAATTATGCCCAACACGAGAAAGGAAAGGAGTAGAATTTGTGGAGGAGAGGACCGCTCCATAATGCAAGAAGTGTGAACCAGACATCAAGCTGGGAGAGCATCTGGCACGTTTCCAGGGTTAAGTCAGCTGTGGGTGGACAGAGGGGGAAGGACGTGGGCTGGGTGGTTAACTGGATGGATTGAAGGGAAGCCCTAAAGGAAGAGATTTGATTCATGTATTTGGACTTAATCCTTATGAAAGCAAGAGACACATGGGAATTTTAGAGTTGGCATTAACACAAAGTCAATGATCCTAGATTCTAGAGACATTTTGAGGGGTGGAACTGACAGGTGTTGCTGGCAGCGTGAGAATGGGATTTGAAAGGGAGGCATCAGCGACTTCAGTACCAAAGCTCTGTGACCAGAAAACTCACAGCATCCTCTTGTCCCTCTTCCCGTTTGGTACCCTCCGGGGAGGTACTCTCAGTCCCACTGCTGATCACTTCCCAAATGCTTTGTTTGCTAAACCTTACATATCCCTGGGGCTTTTGATGGAGGTGAGTTGAACAAAATCCTCCCTCTTCCTTGTTGTGCCGGGGGGGAAGCTTCAAGAATCCAGGAAAGGAGGACAGATGAAACAGAATTGTGTCTCTAAGACCATCCTGCTCCCCTACCCCCAGTGAAGATGCAAATGACAGCTTTCAGGAGAAGCTGCATCCAGAGCCAAGTTCCCTGACCTTTTTCAGGCACTTTCATCAATGGAAGAATTCTGTAATCTGGATCGGGACGTTGAGGGATCTGCCAAGAGCTGGAAGAAATTCGTGGAATCAGAATGTCCTGAGAAGGAAAAGTTCCCCCAGGAGTGGAAGAACAAGACAGCCCTGCAGCGCCTCTGCATGATAAGAGTCCTGCGGCCCGACCGGATGACCTATGCCCTGCGGTAGGGATGGGTGGCCATGGGGAGGCCAGGGGCAGCGAGGAGGCCAGGGGTGGCAGGGAAGGCAGGGTGAGTGTGGCCAGGCTAGCAGGGCTGAGCACAAAGCCATGAATTTATCATAACAGAAGCCTTTGTACCAACTTCCAGAATCCCACGAGGCCCATTGCTTTGTGTTCTTAAACACATGTATCGTCAACACATGTATTGTCAACACACGTGTATTGACAATATATTGCTGCTGCCGCTGCCACTAAGTCGCTTCAGTCGTGTTCGACTCTGTGCGACCCCATAGATGGCAGCCCACCAGGCTCCGCTGTCCCTGGGATTCTCCAGGCAAGAGTACTGGAGTGGGTTGCCATTTCCTTCTCCAGTGCATGAAAGGAAAAAGTGAAAGTGAAGTCACTCAGTCGTGTCCGACTCTTAGTGACCCCATGGATTGTAGCCTACCAGGCTCCTCCGTCTATGGGATTTTCCAGGCAAGAGTACTGGAGTGGGGTGCCATTGCCTTCTCCACAATATATTGCAGTATTGCCTTAAAATCTAAGTGAACCGTTTGGAAAGAGGTGCTCATTGACATCTCAGTGGTAAAGAATCTTTCTGCTAATGCAGGAGTTGGGGCTTCAACCCCTAGGTTGGGAAGATCGCCTGGTGGAAAGGAATGGCAATGCACTCCAGTATTCTTGCCTGAAAAAAAAAATCCCATGGACAGAGAAGCCTGGCATGCTATAGGGTTGCAAAGAGTCGGACACAACTGAGCAACTAAACATACACACACAGGCATGGAAGAGCTCAGGGATATATGTGGAAGGTTAAGCTGCTTTCTGAAGACATTGCTCCTGGCAGTCTTCTGATGGACAGTGGTGATGTAACAGGACATCTAGGTTCCATAGAGGAGTCAGCGGTGGCCTGGATGGATGGGGATCCAGAAGGAGCCCTGATCTAGGTGAGCAGGTGCACAACTAGCAACACAGGTTGTGAGTGTTGACTTAGTAAGTAGTGTTGGTGTTGCTCCTAGCTCTATAACTGCCAAGCCGTGACCTTGAGCACATCTTTCCATTTCCACAGACCTCTGTTGCTCATATGTTATCGCTTCTGTGACTGATATATACACATAGACCTTTTTTTTTCCCCCGGCAGAGATTTTATTGAGGAGAAGTTAGGAAGCAAATACGTAGTGGGAAGAGCGCTGGACTTCGCAGCCTCTTTTGAAGAATCAGGACCAGCCACGCCCATGTTCTTCATCCTGTCTCCAGGGGTGGACCCACTGAAGGATGTGGAAAGTCAAGGTATGAAAACCTCACCATGGAGCCAAGGTTGCAGCAGCCCCACGCACTGTTGCTCTGCCTCTGTCAGCTTCTGTTTTCCTGATTCAAGGCTCATTTTGCAATGCTTGATATTTGCTAAGCATTCAGAGATCTGGGTCATTGTTGAACCGACCCCAGGGGGTCACCACCAGCCGGAGGACTGTTCTGAGATATAAGGTAGCAGATTCATGAGGAGACTTTGTCTCACCACCCTCCCTGCCAGCCATTCCCCTGCCTGTAGTTGGAGCAGTGACTCTGAAATACAGGTGTAATCCTTTTACAGCTCCTGTTGCCTTCACAATAAAGTCCAAACTCCTTAACTTGACTTATAGGGAGCTTCATGCTCCAGCCTCTCCCTGTCTCTCCAGCCTAGTTTCCTGTTTCTTCTGTAACAAATGATCACAAACTTAGAGGCTTAAGGTAACACTATTATTTTACAGTTCTGGAGGTCAGGAATCACAAATGGGGCTTACTGTGTACCCTGTTCCCTTATAAGGACACCTACTATGAGGCCCACTCAGACAACCCAGGGTCATCTCCCCATCTGGAGGTCTTTAATCACATCTGTAGAGTCTCTTTTGCCAGGTAAAGTCACATCTATTCACCAATTCTGGGATTTAGGACATGGACATCTTTGGGAGCTGCTTATTCTGCCTGTATTTCCCTACTGCCCTCTTTCTCATTCAACACAGAAACCATTCCATTCTCCTGAATAGTCTGTTTCCCCTCTGGCCTCCCCTTCACCAGGATACCTTCTACTCAACCTTTAAATACCCATTTCACTGTTACCACCTCCAGGAAGCCCTACTTGACTTCCAGGGTGCTTGGTATCCCTCCCATGTACTCTCAGAGCACCCTTCTATCTATATGTCACATTGTAATTGTCTAATGACTATGGTGTCTTTACGTGAGAGTGAGAGCTCCCTGGGGATAAATGTTCTTTTCAGCATAGTATTCAACTTCCTAGTGCTTGTCATATGATAGGTACTCAGTAAGTAAATGAAGGGGTAAGCAAATAAATGACTAATCAAAACTATAAAACTAGCAAAACTGCAACATGTTGCAAAGTTAAATCAAGACTCAGTGGGATTTTATCAAGTCGGGTCTTTATAGGTAAGAATACAGACCAAGTACTATACCTCCACAAGCAACCTGTTATTCCATATGTAATGAAAGGAATGGGCTTTCCTGGTGACTTAGCAGTAAAGAATCCACCTACCAATGTAGGAGACGTGGGTTCAGCCCCTGGGTCAGGAAGATTACCTGGAGAAGGCAAGGGCAACCCACTCCAGTATTCTTGCCTGGGAAATCCCATGGACAGAAGAACCTGGAGGGCTACAGTCCATGGAGTCGCAAAAAGAGTATGACACGGCTTAAGAGACTAAACAACAACCACAATGGAAGAATATAAACCAGATACCGGGTGTTTGGCTCCAAAGAGTAGACACCTGCTTAAGGGAGAGGATCATCTTACTCACTCATTTAATGTATATTTTCGTAATCTCCCAAAAGTTCAAGTAATGTATTTTTTAAATACCGATAACAAAGAACTTGGAAAAGCAACAGTTCTCGGTCCAGCCCTTCCCACACCCAGTGTCCTTTCCCAGACCCTGGGCGTTTGCCTATTTCTGAATTTATTCCTTCTAATAATTTCTTCTCTATTCCCTATTAGTAATTTATATCACTCTTCCTGAATTTATCAAGTTTCAGTATCTACTTATCCTCTGATATGAAAAATAAGAACTTAGCTCCCATTACTGACCATCAATTGGCTTCATCCTAATTTTGCTAGCATAGGTCATCAGGAAAAAATCATGGAAAGTAAAATTTCTGAATCTCTGGGTGTCTAAAAAGACTTCAGTTTTGCCCACATACTCATTTGATGAGTTCTGCTATGTCCAAAATGATTTTTTACTCAGAATGTGTCCACAATGCTCGATTGTCCTCTAGAACTCAGTTTTATTCCTATGAGACCATATGCTAGTAGGCTGTTATTATTCCCTTGTTTCTTTTTTCTTTTTTCTAAGTATTTAATTTTTGGCCACATGGCATATGGGATCTTAGTTCCCTGACCAGGGATTGAACCCACGTCTCCTGCACTGGAAGCTTGGAGTCTTAACCACTGTACCACAGGGAAGTCCCCTGCCCTTGTTTCTTTGTTGGTGACCTATTTTTATTCCCTGGAAACTTTCACATCATCTCTCTACCTCGTGTTGTGACATTTCATGGGCTGAGTCAGGCACAGGTCTTTTTCATTCACCTGCTCAGCACTCAGCCTGCTTTTTCACATGGGAGAGTCATCCTTCTCTTTATCTCTGGAAATCTTGCTCTGTCATTCTTTGTAAATATCACCACAATTCACTAAGTTGCTCATCTCAGAAACCTGAGAATCAGTCACCCTGGACACCTCCTCCTACCCATCACACTTAGTGCTATTGATTCTACCTTCTAAATGTGTTTCAAATGGGTCTAATTGTTTCATTGTGCCTCCCTCATCTGAGTCACCAAACTGTCTCCTGGACTATCCCAAGAGCCTAGTAACATCCCTGTTCTTCTCCACCTGCAATCTTTTGCCACTCACAGCCAGACTCATCTTGCTAAATCTCAGATCTGATTATAATGCACTTCTACTAAAATCTCTCTGACATGGTCTCTGTGACCTGCAAGCCCCGGTCTTTCTGTCCAGCCTTGGATCTTTTGTTGTTTAATTGCTCAGTCATGTCCAACTCTTCTTTTGACTCATGGACTGTAGCCCACCAGGCTCCTCTGTCCATGGGATTTCCCAGGCAAGAATACTGGAGTGGGTTGCCATCTCCTTCTCCAGGTAATCTTCCCAACCCATGGATCGAACCCACATCTCCTGCATTGGCAGGTGGATGCTTTACCACTGAGCCACCAGGGAAGCCCTCAGCCTTAGATCTTAACTTTCCCCAAACGCACACTAATACTCCAGCCACATGGCTCTCTTAGGGCCATCACCTCATGAGCCCTCCCGGCCCAGGGCATTTTCACAAGCGATTCCTTTTATCTGAAATACTTCTCCCCAGTTCTTTGGTCCCGTGCCTGCCCATCCTGCATGGATCATCTTCTCCTGAACTTCTTCCTGCAAGACCATCTGGGTCTCCCTTACACATGCATTTGCTTCAGAGCATTTAATGCAATTCTTTTTTAGTTTGTATTTATTTATTGATTTGGCTGTGCTGGGCCTCTGTTGCTGTGTGCGGGCTTTCTCAAGTGGCAGTGAGCAGGGGCTACTCTCTAGTTGTGGTGTGTGGGCTTCTCACTGCGGTGGCTTCTCTTGTTGCAGAGCACAGGCTCTAGGGTGCATAGGCTTAGTTGCCCTGCATCATGAAGGCTCTTAGTTCCTGGACCAGGGATCGAACCCATGTCACCTGCATTGGCAGGTGGATTCTTATTACTGGACCACCAAGGAAATCCCGATACAATTCTAATTAAACCTTTCTTTTATCATTTTAACTTACATTTGCCTACCTACTTCTCACTAAGACCCTGGAGATCAAGGACCACATCATCTTGCTTAGGATTTTATCTGTGCCTAAAAGCCTAAGAGGCACAGACTGGGGCTTAGTAAATATCAGTCTAATGAATTAGCAAATGAATGAATGCACATAAAAGAACTGTTGTCATTGCTAAGTTGTTCCTGACTTTCAGTTTTAATAGAGTTCTGTATTCTTCTGTCTTATGGAGGTTTTGTTCCTTTCATATTAACAGATCTAACCTCCTTATTTTTAGTCAGTGTTTTCCTTTTTGGAAGCTTTCATATACCCTGTTTCTGAGCAATTTCCTCCTATTCTTTGCCAAGTGACCTCCAACTGTTTCATCATGTAGATTGAAGCTTTCTGTCATTCCAGGCAAGCTGACCCATCCCTGAACCATATTGGTTATTTGTCTCTGAATATATCATCTCAGCCCTGCCCTTGGTTTAATCTTAATGCATATTTCCTTAGCAGAGGCAATATTGCTGCTCATCAGCAAGTGATTACCTATGCACCTGTGCCACTTTCCGGATGGCCTGACCTGTTTTCTCATGCACCCATTTAGAACATATACTCTGGGTTCATCATGCACTCCCCATCTTGGGTCTAATCATTTTGTCTGATGGACTCCTGTTCTCAGGTTTGGAATCCACATGACTGACTCAAACACTTTCCCCTGTGTCTGCTAGGCCCCCGCTTATAAAGGAAACTCACCATCTGCACTTGGGCAGAATCTGTGCATCAGACCACCCACCGCTTTACTCCATGTAGCCTCTTAGAAAGCCTGGGATCCTTCCCTGCCTTTGAGTGTGTGATCCATGCTCTTAACTCCTTCATGTCTCTATCCCTTTGTTTCATCATGGCAGTTATTATTTATTTATTTGGCTGTGTTGGGTCTTCATTGCTTTCCTCTAGTTGTGGCAAGAAGGGGCTACTCTGTAGCTGTAGTGCAGGGGCTTCTCATTGTGGTGGCTTCTCTTGTTGCAGAACATGGGCTCTAGGGGGTGTGGGCCTCAGTAGCTGCGGTTCCCAGGCTCTCAAGCACAGCCCTCCTAGTTGCGGTGCATGGGCTTAGCTGTCCCTGCAGCATGTGAGATCTTTCCAGATCAGGGATCATTGAACCCATGTCTCCTGTATTGGCAGGTAGATTCCCTACCACTGAGCCACCAGGGAAGCCCCGTGGCAGTTCTTAATATTGGGCTAGGTTTTAACACCCTGAAAGTCAGATGAAAGATTTTATTTCCCCCACCCTCACTCCAGCCCTTCTCCCAAAATGCGTGAACCCACAGGCAAACAAAATTCTCTGTATGATCTTGGGAGTTCTCTAAGCTTCCAAAGCTCATCTGTTGACACTTGATTAAGAATGTGTGCTTTTCTAAGAATCTGAAAAATAAAAGATATATATATATATGTAAAACTGAATCACTTTGCTGTACACCTGAAACTGACACAACATTGTAAATCAACTATACTCCAATATAAAATAAAAATGTTTAATTAAATAAATTAAAAAAAAAAAGAATCTGTGCTTTTCTGACACTTGTGTCTCCTCCAGGATTTTCCATCCTCAATAGAGGAGGAGGAAGAGGAAATTCCGTCCACTTTCTTTGGCTTCTGTTTTAACATGAACCTGCCACCACCCATCCACACTGCATTCCTTCTTGCCTTCACAGATCAATCCTTTAACACTCATTTAATTTTACCCTCCTCTCTCTCTTTTCTCATCATGTCTCTTCATTTTATCTATTTTGGCCACGCTGTGCACAGTGCAAGATCTTAGTTCCCTGACTGCAGTTGGAACCCATGCCCCCTGCAGTGGGAGCACTAAGTCTTAACCACTGGACCACCAGGGAAGTCCCTCCTTCTCTCTCTTCTCGTCACCTTTCTGAACGAGTCACACTTCCTTATTGGCACCACTGTTTTTGCTTTTGGTTCATCTAAAAGCAATCACCCATTGTTTCCAATCACCCCTATTACCTTCCTCCTAGGGTTACTGTGAGGATAAACATGAAATCTCAGGTGCAAAAAGGCTTTGAAACACTAAGGCTACAGTAGCATCATACGGCACTATGATGGCAATGATGCTTCTCCTGTTCTTTGAGGCAGCTCAGTTTGCTTCTCCTTTACACCCTTCTCTCACATCGTTTCAAAGCACACCATCGTCCTTGGCTCTCCTGGCAGAGGACCTCCCCTTTCCACCCTCACAAGGCATTGCCTCTGGTCCTTCTTTCACTTGACTCGTACATGATCCTGCTTGGTCTCCATGCTCCTCTGCCCAGTTATCTGGCATTGATACAACGAATCCTGACGTTTCCATTTATCTACCACCTTGGTTTTCCACTGCCTCCTCTTTCTCTTTCCAAAGTGCTGGTCAGAACGACAGGCTCGTTTAGATTTTTGTCAGCCTTCTACCAGGGATGTTCAAAGAAAGAGTTTTCAATTCAGTGTCTTTGCGGCTAGATTATCAACACTTTGCTTAGAGTCTCTTTTTCACTGTTCCTGACCCCATTCTCATTTTCTTAAGCATCGGTTGAAGTTGGCTGGGTTGGAGCAAGTCCAGTCTCTACAGAGCAGCTTCAAGATCAGCAGAGTGTTGTTTCCGTGTGGAGAGGCAGTCCTCTCTCTGTTCTTATACTAGGGAAGTAGGGGGCACCTCTTCCATTGGGGGGGGACTGTGGGGGGATGGAACAGGGATGTGGGCAGTATCAGATACAATGGCAGTAATAGAAGGTGTTCTAGCAGATGGCAGATGTCTTCTCCAGCTGGGGGAACAGTAGAGAGTGGAGCCAAGTGCTGAGCATAAGAAGTAGGGGGCTCCATTAGAAAGTTAATTTATTTATTTTTAAATGCTTTCTTTTAAAAAAAAGCTTTCTTTTTTTTTATATATGTATTTATTCATTTACTTTGCCACACATTGCGGCATGTGGGATCTTAATTCCCCAACCAGAGATTGAATCCTCGGCCTCTACAGTGGAAGCATGGCGTCTTAACCACTGGACTGCCAGGGAAGTCCCCCTTCACCACCTTTAGGAAGCTTAAAGGAAGAGGGGAATGGGCAATGTAGCAACTTCTGGAAATATTACCAAACAGTCTCCTGAGATTGAGAATTGTCAACTTGCCGTGGCCCCAGTTCACCCAGTGTGTTATTTTTCTCTTTTATTAATGCTCAGATTTGTGCAGGATTGTGTGTGTGTGTGTGTGTGTTTAGTTGCTCAGTTCAGTTCAGTCGATTAGTCATGTCCAACTCTTTGTGACCCCATGGACTGCAGCACTCCAGGCTTCCCTGTCCATTACCAACTCCCGAAGCTTGCTCAAACTAACGTCCATCAGTCAGTGATACCATACAACCATCTCATCCTTGTTGTCCCCTTCTCCTCTTGCCTTCAATCTTTCCCAGCATCAGGGTCTTTTCTAAGGAGTCAGTTCTTCACATCAAGTGGCCAAAATATTGGAGCTTCAGCTTCAGCATCAGTCCTTCCAGTGAGTATTCAGGACTGATTTCCTTTAATATTGACTGGTTTGATCTCCTTGCAGCCTGAGGGACTCTCAAGAGTCTTCTCCAACACCATAGTTCAAAAGCAGCAATTGCTCAGTTGTGTCCAGCTCTATGAAACCTCATGAACTGTAGCCGGTCAGGGTTGTGGTTTTACAAAAGTTGGGTGATGCAGATGTAGAATGGACAAGAGTTAAGAGTCTTGTAAGATCATGGCTCAAATGAAGGATTATTGGATCCATATGAAAATAACAGGGAGGTAAAGATGAAGGTTAGGATAAACAGAGGAGCCAACGCACTGGGCCTTTTGCTGACGTAGAATCATATGAGCAGGGAGTAATAGATTAAACAGTCTGGACTTCCCTGGTGGTCCACTGTTAAGAATCTGCCTGCCAGTGCAGGGGACACAGGCTCAATCCCTAGTCTGGGTTTCCACATGCCGAGGAGCAACTACTGAGCAACTACCCTCGTGCCACAACTACTGAGCCCACATGCCTAGATCCTGTGCTCTGCAACAAGAGAAGCCACCACAGTGAGAAGCCTGAACACCACCACAAAGACCCACTGCAGCTAAAAACAAACAAATACATTTTTTAAAATAATTTTTTAAAAAAGATTAAACAATCTGGAGAGCAGGATGTTATCATTGTGAATAAGTATGAAAGAATAATGTATGAGACACAGGATCATTCTTAGTAATAAAGTCCTTGGTGCAGCCTCGGAGAAGGAAATGGCAACCCGCTCCAGTACTCTTGCCTGGAAAATCCCATGGATGGAGGAGCCTGGTAGGCTGCAGTCCATGGGGTCGCTAAGAGTCAGACACGACTGAGCGACTTCACTTTCACTTTTCACTTTCATGCATTGGAGAAGGAAATGGCAACCCACTCCAGTGTTCTTGCCTGGAGAATCCCAGGGACGGGGGAGCCTGGTGGGCTGCCGTCTATGGGGTTGCACCGAGTCGGACACGACTGAAGCAACTTAGCAGCAGCAGCAGCAGCCGCCTCTGAAAGTGGATAACAGAAATGGAATGAAGTTCTTTGAAGATGAGGAAATGTGAGGCTGGGTGTCAGCCGAGTCATCCACAGTGACAGCAAAATTCACCAAGTTAATGATGAAGCAGAAAAGATGGAAGATTTTAAACCAAGTTCCAAAGCCCTAATAAAAGTGACTCTCTCTGGGAAGTTGATAGAAGGCAGAAAACAAACAAATTAGTAGGTAATATAACCAATGCATGTGCTTTAGAAGAGAAAGGGTTTTTCTGCAAGAGTGGCAAAAAATTAGCCTGCAAGTTCTAAGAGAAGGCTAGAAAAATGTTCACCTTCCTCCCAGCCCCGGGGGTGTGCGGAGCGAGGGACAGGGCCACAGAAGTTGTCATGTCCTCAAAGAGATTGGCGTTCGAGGAAACACAGCTGCCAGGATGGTCAAGGAGGTTTACAGTGGGACTCGGTTCCTGGTGACCCCACCATAAGGAGCACTGGAAGGAAGATCAGAAAGGGAAAGATGTCTACAGCCATACCACCCTGAATGCGCCCGATCTCGTCTGATCTCGGAAGCTAAGCAGGGTCGGGCCTGGTTAGTACTTGGATGGGAGAAAGGGAAAGATGATCTCAAGGTGGGGGGTGGGGGAGGGGAGGGCTGGAAGTCACACCACACAGCATTCAAAGTAATCTAAACCTAAGCCCCCTTTTTCCCTTCTCCTTTGTTTGTGAATAAAGAAAAGAAATAGGCTCTTCTGTGAGCAGAAATGTCACCGAGACTACCTAACAGTCCCAGCACCCTTATCCTAGTATTTTCTTTGGAATCCACTGTTTATATTCCCAGTTCTAAAGCTGACATCAAATCCATTGCCAGCCAGGATTTGTAGAGTTTAATAAGGGTGTTTCTTGGGTTCATCTCTGTTGAATCTGTAATAACCATTCCTCAGTATAAAAAGTCACCATACAGTTTTGTTAAGACTCCATACTTTTTTTTTAGTGCTTTAAAGACACATCCGATACTGACAGTGTTCTTTAAATTTTTTTTCAGAAATATCAAATTGCACCTTCAGTTTTAGTTCCCCTGAGACTAAATTTAAGTACAGACTTTTATTCTTTTTCTTCTTAAAATTTCTCCTCTTCTCTCTTGTGTTCCTTACCTTCTGAGAAAAATTGCCCAACAACTCCTTCATGGTATTGCACACTTTTGTGATCCTTTGTCTAAAGAATACTGTGTACTTTCTCTAAACTTCATTGGATTGGTGAATAGCTGGTATCCAAGCAGAATTGGTGTTCTTTAGTAAGGTTATTTCTTTGTGTGCAGTCTTTCTCAGGCTTGCAGAGCAACTGTTTTTCATTGATTTTCATTTTTTTAATTGAGATATAGTTGACATAGAATATTGTGTAAGTTTCAGATGTACACCATGTTTTGCAACATGTATTGCAACATGATCATCACCATAGCATTAGCTAACACCTCTGTCACATTACATTATTATTATTTATTTTCCCATTGTTTTTTTTTTCCATTGCTTTTTTAAAATCAGAGGATAACTGCTTTACAATGTTGTGTTGGTTTCTGCTGTACAACAATGAGAATCAGCCATAAGTATACATATATCCCCTCCCTCCTGAGCCTCCCTCACACTCCCCCAGCCCACCCCCCCCCAGGTCATCATAGCATTGCCATATATATACTTCCATATGCAAAATAGATAGCTAGTGGGAAGTTGCTGTATAGCACAGGGAGCTCAGCTTGGTGCAGAGCAACTCTTGAGCATTAGCTTTGCTCCAGTGACGTGGTTGTGACATGTATGTTCATGTGGCTGTTCCCTTACTCCACTCCCAACACTGAGATGCACAACTTCACACCCACGCAGCCAGGCCCTTCCTTGGCATGCATCTCTTCACTCCAGTTCATGCAAGATGACGACAGTAAATGTTCTATGTGGTGGGAGTAACAAGGAGAAGATTCCTGTGGAATAAAGTACAGGAAGCTAAAACCACCTGAGTCCTGCCCCTTGGGGCCACACCTCCCAGTAGACGTCCAGGGAAAATATGTATTATTATTAATATACATCAGGGGACCAAGCAAGCTAGACCCAGCCATACCCACACACTTGCTACTCTTTGAGCCTTTTCACTCTAGGACAGCGGCCCAATGCCTGGTCTTGGAGTGGAGGCTGCACAAAATGACAGGGGCATGTCTGTCCACTCCTGGGGGTGTTAACTGAAAAAACAGTGCAACGTGAGAGTGGTGAGTTGAGTTTCATTTGGGTCAAAGTGAGGCCTAGAGCCCGGGACACAGCCTCTCAGAGAGCTCTGATGAGCTGCTCCAAAGAGGTGAGGGAAGGAGGTCCGTGTCTTATATGGTTTTAGTGAAGGCGGTACATGCAGCCAAGCACACGGTTGGCTGAGGCTGGATGCTGGTCACAAGGAGTGATGTCTCCGTTAATGATTTCAGTGCTTTTCCAGATATAAGGAGATTCAAGAATTTGGGCTCATAATCTCCTGAAAATATCTAACTATGTGAACGTCTGTTCTGCCAGTTTTTCCCAGAGCACAGAGCACACCATTCCTGATCTCCACCCTGAACTCCTTTCAGGGAGTTTGGAAGGTCAGCAGCTACAGTGGCCTTGTAGAAGCAGATGGCAACTGCCAATTTTTAGTTGGCAGGGATTCGGTGAAGAGGGAGAGGAGAAGTTGCTTTGTCTCGACAAGCGTGCTTCCTTTTATTTGAGAACAAAAAGTTGGAAGATGTAGCAACCCCACCCTGGGAAGGAAAAGGGTCAGTGCATGAGGTTGGGGTGTATGGCTCCTGGCTGCTGGTGATGGGGGTGCAGCGTGGGGGTGAACACTCAGTGACATAAGAGGTGCTAATGACCACTCCATGCTACTTTCAGGCAAAAAACTCGGATATACCTTCAACAACCGGAACTTCCACAATGTGTCTTTGGGGCAAGGACAGGAGGTCGTGGCTGAAGCCGCACTGGACCTGGCTGCCAAGAAAGGCCACTGGGTTATTTTGCAGGTACGCCCACTCTGCCCTGATGGGGCTCATTCTTGACCCATCCCTGTGTGGACCTCCTGAGCCGCCTTTCCTTCCACACCCTCTTCCCCTGACTTCCTAATCTTCTCAGGATGCTGGCTTTCAGCTGGATTTTTCCAGCTGCTGATCTCTTCCCATGCCTTCCACAGAACTCTCCTCCGCTCCACCTTTCTTCTGGGTCACATGGTCCATGTTCTTCATCATATTCACAAGTAGAATGCCACTCATGCAACCAGAACTCAGCCTCTTCATTGAGAGTTCATGTTGGCGTCTGGAGTCTGGAACACCTAACACAGGAAGTAAAGGTTGCCCTTCTTCTGTCACGGCCTGTCCTCTTATTCTTGTTCATGCAACTTGCATGGATGCTGGGGCTGTGGCAGAGCGAGCAGCGGACCCCTCTCTCCTCCCGTAACACCCTGCAGCCACCTCTATAAGTGCATCCACAGCTCTGTAGAAACAGTTTACCATACACCTGTGTCCTCCACTGCATTTTCTTAGGGAAGGAGACGTTCCCCGTCCACCTTTGGCACCAAGCACACTACTTCCCTGGTGGCTCAGATGGTAAAGAATCTGCCTACAATGCAGGAGACGCAAGTTTGATCCCTAGGTCGGGAAGATCCCCTAGAGGAGGGCATGGCAACCCACTCCAGTATTCTTGCCTGGAGAATTCCCCATGGACAGAGAAACCTGGCAGGCTACAGTCCATCGGGTCACAAAGAGTCGGACACAACTGAGTGACTAACACTTTCACTTCGCTTGGGCACTAGCACCTTCAGGAACCCAGCCCCCTCCCGAGACAACGAGCTGTACCTATCTGCTGCCCTGGACCGTCACATCTTGTCCCGATGTGGTTTCTGAGAGATCTCCAAGATCAAACTCAGAAGCTGGGATTCCTGATGCAGCGGCAGAGTTTCTCACTGGCGAGAGGTGGTGCTGCCTGGCTCACGGAGCCCTGGCTCTCCAGTCACCCACCAACCTCTCCACTCTGATAGGGTGATAACAATGGAATTCTTTCCTCTAACAATTTTCATTTCAGCATCCACTACTAACTCCTGCATAGCATTGCACAGTATACAAAGCCCTCTCAAATCCATTACCTTCGGTTATTTGCAGCAACCCTGGGAAATAAGTATGGCATATATTACTGTTATTTCTCTTTTCATAGAAGAGAAGTAGACCAGATGGCTATGGCCTCAGCACTGTGTTCTGTGCTGACTTGTGTTTTTAAGGGTCTGCAAGCAAGCTTCCTCAAATATTTATCAAGGAGCTTTTATCTGTCCATCATAATGAAACATATTGCAATGAAACAAAGTGACTATCCTTGCTAGAGTGGAAAGTTCATGCTGCAAGGTGGTGCTAAGAAATTAATGTTGTTTCACACAGACAGATGGACAGACAGGAATCTCAGGGAGTAGGAGACAGGCTCAAAGACCGGAGGGGCTTGGGCATGGACAAGGAGCCTTCCCTCTATGAGAGCCGCAATGTCTCAGTGTGTTCTGGGAAGTCAAGTTTGACAACAATTAGTAGAATGATTTGGAGAGGGACGAGGAGGAAGGAGAGCTAGCTAGAAGTTTAAATGAATGCTTTTCAAGTCTGAACATGCAGACAAACCACTGGAAGATCTTATTAAAACGCACGAATTCAGTAAGTCTGAGTCAGCATTTCCAACTGGCTTCCAGGTAATGGTAACATCGCTGGTCCGCGGGCCCCACATTTGAGTGTCAGAGGTTCAAAAAAATCCAGGTGTCAGCTGTGGGGATCTGAAGTTGGAGGGTAACCATGCATGAGACACTTCAAGTGTGACCCCCAGACTGGCAGCAGCAGTATCACCTAAGGACTTGTTACAAGTGTAAGCACTCAGGCCCCTCCATGAACCAATCGCTCTGGGGTGGGCCCAAGAACCTTTGTTTCAACAAGTCATCCAGGGGATTCCAAAGCCTCAATGTCAAGTTTGAGATCCTTAGGACATGGAGGGATAGATTGAATGGCAGGAAAAAGGGGTCCTCATTACTGAGAACCCCAAGACTCTTGCTAGGATGTGATTTGTTTGAAGCAAAGACCAGGTACCCCCTGCCCCGATCCTCCTTCCTGATCACCATTTAAGCAGAGGCTTGCATGGGGCGGGGGGCTCCTTCCTTCCCACCAGAACATCCACCTGGTAGCCAAGTGGCTCGGCGCCCTGGAGAAGAAGCTGGAGGAGCACAGTGAGAACAGCCACGCAGAGTTCAGGGTCTTCATGAGCGCGGAGCCTGCACCCTCCCCCGGGAGCCACATCGTCCCCCAGGGCCTCCTGGAGAATGCCATCAAGATCACCAGCGAGCCACCCACAGGCATGCATGCCAACCTGCACAAGGCCCTGGACAACTTCACTCAGGTAGGGCCCTGGAGGGAGGGGAGCAGGGCACCTCGCTTCGCAAAGAGCAGACCCCCCTCCCCCACCCAGGGCAGGAGAAGAACACACTCTCTTGAAGGATTCAGTAGCAGGGCATGCCCTGCTCGCCCGCCCTGAGGGTCCTGGGCAGAGACAGGGAAGAGGCAGCAGCTGCTTCAGTGGTATAGCTCCTAATTATTAAGATGATAAAACTATGCCTCAGTAGGTTTAGTATCATCTTGTCAGCCTCCCCAGGGGCCCTTGTCTTTGGGCTTACCCCCGTGCAAGCCCAATGTCCAGTCTTGGTTATCGAGCAGTTGGGAAGTATATCCCAAGAGATGCTGGCTTGTCCCAGTTCTGCTGTGGAAGGATACACAACAGTTGGCATTTGGGACTTTACTGGCCTCTGCAGTAGGTCATTTGGAGGAAGAGGGACAGATTCAGGAGTCTCTTCATTGCTCGCAAGAGTGTCAATTGCTCCATTCTGCATTTGCAAATGCCCGGGAACAGTGGCCCGCTTAATACCCTCTAGGATTCGCTCTGTTCCTCCAGAGCCCTATTTTCACTGTTTACGGGACAAATCATAGAACTGGGGTCTTTTCATGCCCTCTTCCCTGACCACTGTGCTGTTTGCAGATGATCATTTCATTCTGACTTTCATTTGAGCGAACCCGCTGTCAACCAGCTTCACAAGTGTGGCTTTTCGTCTCTATGCTTAAAGGCATTTTTCATCAGGACTTGATTTCCCACATGTGTCAGAGGTAACAATGCAAGCTCCTTACATGTCTGCCGAGAACAGCTCTGTCCAAAGAGCCGTTATTATAATAAGTTCCTGCTTGCACGAGGCAGCAACTTTGTTCCCTGTACCACCTCTGACCTTTTGCATCCATATCTTCATGGCAAGCGTGGTGCCCAATCAAGGGACCAGAGAGAGAAACTGTTGTCACGGGTTCACCGGGGAAAAAACTAGACCTACCAGCAGCTGAATCTCTGCGGTCTCCTCTGCTTCCCCTCGTTGTTGTAAGCAAAGTCTAAGGTCCACCTCCTAGAAGAAATGCCAGGACTGAACCCAATTCAATTGTGTGAGCTTTGAAAGTGCCTCTTGGGCTCTAGCTGCATCAGCTTGCTCCTTCCTGAACAGAGGAGCTCACTCAGAGGACGTGTTTCCTTCCAAAGAATCCTGGGTTCGCGTCCTAACAGCCCTTCACAATGCAGGCTTCTCCCTCCCCACCATCATCCCATGCCCATTAACATCTAAGAACAATTCCACTGACTTCCTCTGGACTCTCTCTTGCTTCTTTTCTTCCATCTTCCCGTCTTTCACCCTCTCTTCATGAGTCAGACCATTTCCCCTGCCTTCTGCTCTACAGCCAGGACCCCTTGGGGGTCTTGCTTTTGCAGCCATGTGTCCTTTAGGATGTAAAGGGCAGGGCACCCCTCTATTTCTTGTGGCTCCAATTCCCACCTCCCTCTGCTTCAGCAGTTCCCCCAGCAGATGAGCCGTGGGGTCGTCAGTCACACAGGCAGTAATTACACCTTCTAAGATTCCATGATGGTCAAGGAAGCATGACGGGAAGGAGGGGAGTCAGAGATGATGCTGTGGGTGTCCCCACCCACACCCCAGCGCCGAGTGCCATCAACAGGACAAATATAGCACTTCTGTGGCCCCCTACCCCTTTCTCTGTTAGCTACGCTTGGGAACCTCATTAGCACGTCCGTGTATGCAAACTGTAACTGTTAAATAAGTTCTGTTATAGGCTGAATCTAAACGAAAACCCAGCCCCTTTGCCAGGTCCTCTCGAACCCGACTCCATGCCTGTCCGCAGCGCAACCCACAGTCCTGCTGTCACTCAAATCTCCACCAGGACACGTCAGGCCCGCCCTCCTCACCCCCGCCCCGCCTGCCCCGCATCACGGCTGCTCTGCGCCGACCCTGAGCATCGTCTCCTTCCAGGACACCCTGGAGATGTGTTCCCGGGAGACGGAGTTTAAGAGCATCCTCTTTGCGCTTTGTTACTTTCACGCTGTGGTGGCAGAAAGACGGAAGTTTGGGCCCCAGGGGTGGAATCGCTCCTACCCCTTCAACACCGGGGACCTCACCATCTCTGTGAACGTGCTCTACAACTTCCTGGAGGCCAACGCCAAGGTATGGCTCCAGCCAGTACAGGGGCAGGTCAGGAGAGTGCCTCTGAGAAAGATGACGGGGCATCAGCACGGGGACATGGGGTGGGCTCACTGGGGCAGGTCTACAGCCCCCCAGGGGGCGTGAGGAAGTGCAGGTTTACGACATGGTCAACCCCAAGAGCAGCATGAGGCCGAGGAGGAAGTACCATGATGGGAGAGGGGTGTGGTAAGGGTAGTAAGAAAGCTCAGGAAACCAAATTATTAACAGTGACTCACACGCTTGGTGTCAGTCAGTCCCATGGTGTCTGTCCCAGGGCCCCCCCAGACCACCCTGTGTACTCCCAGCATTGCTGGGGGTGGTGATTGGCAGGAAGAGACCCACCCTCATCTGCTACAAGCTCCCAGTTTAATTCACCAAAGACAGAGACCTTCTCGTGGTGGTGCACACAGCTCCTTGCGTAAGCACAATCTTGCCGAAGTTGAAGAAGCCATATTCTTCCTTCTTCCTTCACCTCGCCTCCTGTATCCTGCCTGATGGTTCCATTTTATGAAACACGCTCTTCAGTTTAGGGAAGACCAAACACAGCCTCTGCAAGGCCTCTCCCTCTTTCTTTGGGGACAGTGAATCAGGCCCAGAAGCAATGGCTCTGGCTCCAGGGTCCTGGGAAGTCCACCACAGAACACACCACCCCTTCACCTACCACGAGGACCCAGGCCTTTCTTCCAAGTGGCTTTCCTGCCTAACTCTAACATCCATGAACTTGTGTGCTGCATTTCATTCACTCTGAACTTTCCAAGGAGACGATTAATTGATAAGCTAATTAATGGCAAGAAATGAAAAAAGTACCTGCGTCTTTGCTCTCCTCTACTTGACCTTGGCAGGTTTAAAGGACCCGTAGGTAGAGCCTGACTTCACTGCCACAGTTAATGACGGTGAACGAGGGCAAGCGTGTGTGCAAGAGCGCCTGTGTCTTACCTCTTCTCACCCTTTGATCTAACTCTTCCCTCATTTAATGAGCTCCCAGAGATGCTCGACCCTGCTGGGTACCAGGGAAACACGGATGAATAAGACACTGCTCCTGGGACTTCCCTGGTGGTCCGGTGGTTAAGACTCCATGCTTCCAATGCAGGGGGTATGGGTTCAGTCCTTGGTCAGGGAACTAAGATCCCACATGCAGTGCAGTTCAGTCAAAAAGATTTTTTAAAAAGACATTGCTCCTAATCTCCAGACCCACCACATCTTATGGCTCACATCGAGTCGGCCCAGGCCCGCGTGCAGGGCTTGCTCCCTTCCTTTCTCTCAGGTCCCCTACGATGACCTGCGGTACCTCTTCGGTGAGATCATGTACGGGGGCCACATCACCGATGACTGGGACCGGAGACTCTGCAGAACCTACCTAGAGGAGTTCATCAAACCAGAGATGCTAGAGGGAGAGCTGGCCCTGGCCCCAGGGTTCCCACTGCCAGGCAACATGGACTACAATGCCTACCACCAGGTAGGGACCTGGGTCGCCCTTCTGTGCAGCCCAGGAGGACTGGAGACACCCGGGCAGGGCCAGGGGAGGACGGCTGAAAGAGCTGAGCTCACATGGAACGTGGCTCTCAGCCTGCTCAATTTGAGGGCTCCTATAGGATTTCTAGCCTCCAATTAATGACAAAATTGAACTTTCAGAGATCTTTTTATTCTTGACGTTTGGTTCAATAATTCTATTTGTTGCTCTTTTCTACAAACAACATCTCGGGCATTTACTTGATCGTTTTCATTCAGGATATTGACAAAACCATTAGGAGCAAAAATTCAGGTAAGAACTTAGCCAACTTTGTGGTTAAGTTTATATTAGTGGTTCAGAATACCTTCAGAGGGACACGGTCTTGTGGGCAGACCACTCACCCCTCCTGTTCTCAAAGGCACGTACACACACACCAAGAGAACATTCTCATGGAGCTTTTTCATACTGTCACTGCGGGTTTTCATTTTACTGTTCAGTTTAGTTCAGTTCAGTTGCTCAGTTGTGTCTGACTCTTTGCAACCCCCATGGACTGCAGCACGCCAGGCTTCCCTGTCCAACACCAACTCCCAGAGATGGAGTCGGTGATGCCATCCAACCATCTCATACCCTGTCGTCCCCTTCTCCTCCTGCCTTCAATCTTTCCCAGCATCAGGGTCACTTTACTTTTACTTCAGTTATTTTTAAGGTATGCATCTTTGCCTATTTAGCCCACCGTGAAAATGTATTAAAAGGCGATTAGAACAAACAAAAAGAACTTGTTTGTTGCTTGATTTTTAAGATCGCTAAAAGAACTCTTGAATAACAAACTTAAGGTAAACAGTGGTCATAGGAACGTTAACTACAAGCTTTATGCAAATTTTTAACTCCTAAAGTTTAAGAATATAAGTCATAAAAGTCACTCAATCCAGAAAACTAAGTCTATGAGAAGAAATTAAAAACAATAAGACTCTTGAAAGTAAATAAAGGAAATTTTTAAAATAAACACTTTGAAAGCTTTAGCCAAGAAAGTTGTGCAAGAGCGTCCCCTACTGTCGGTCTGTGGAACAACTTGACCAGAGGGTGGAGAAGGGGATGGAAGATACGGTGGTTTGCAGGCTTCCCTCTCTGTAATCTGTCAGCTAATAGACGGTTATAGGGCACCTACCAAGAGTCCAGGAGTGTGTGCTGGGTGCTGGAAGAAATGTGAAAATAAACACGCGGATTTGCCTTTAAGGAATGAGCCATCTGTCACTTACCCTCTGGTCTGTCGCTGTTGCGTGCTCAGTCATGTCTGACTCTTGCAACCCCATGGACCATAGCCCACCAGGCTCCTCAGTCCATGGTATTTCCCAGGCAAGAATACTCGAGTGGGTTGCCATGCCCTTTGATCCTGACCCAGGGATCAAACCCGAGTCTCCTGGATTGCAGGTGGATTCTTTACCAACCACTGAGCCACCTGGGAAGTCTCACTTCACTCTAGATGGGCCCTGAAGAGGACGGGTCAGGTGGGGGAGGGGAGATACATCTGACTGGTCTTCAAGTGAGCTTGCCCTTGACTTTCAGTACATAGATGCCCAGCTGCCCCCAGAGTCGCCCTACCTCTACGGCCTCCACCCGAACGCTGAGATTGGCTTCTTGACCCAGACGTCAGAGAAGGTCTTTCGCACGGTGCTGGAGCTGCAGCCCCGGGACAGCCAGGCCGGAGAAGGAGCAGGGGCCACGAGAGAAGAAAAGGTACATGGAAGGCTTGCCCAAGATATTCTGGGGGCCCAGTACTGCCCAGGGCGGCGCCCAGGCCGGTGGGATGCACAGGGCAGACCGCTTCCACGACTGGTCCAGCATTCCTCTCCTAGGGCCCCGCCCCGTCAGGTGACCCGGCGGGCCTTCAGGTTACCTAATAGGAGGTACCCACTTTCGGTGTGTCGGTGCTCTGCTCATCCACCCAAAAAAAGTGAAAGTCGTGTCCAACTCTTCGCGACCCCATGGACTGTATCCCGCCATGCTCCTCTGTCCAGGGGATTCTCCAGGCAAGAATACTGGAGTGGGTTGCCATTTCCTTCTCCAGGCGATCTTCCCAGCCCAGTGATCAAACCTGGGTCTCCTGCATTGCAGGCAGATTCTGTACCAATTGAACCACTAGCCCCAAGGCAGGTTTTATTCCATCTGTCAACCCAAGTGAAGAAAAGGCAGGGCTGAACAGCTGTGGTTTGGGGACCTTGAAAAGGACCTCGTGGTTCCTTGGCAAACTAAGTAATGATGGGTGGGGAGCTGTTCTTAAACACCCCACCCTCACTCTGCCAACTAGATGCCAGTGAACTCGCTCATGTTTCAGCTGAAAATGTGGTCTCTTTACATGAATGACACTTAGTCCCAGAGCCTCCTAACATACAAGTAAGTGCTACTAAGCACAGCAATTCCCGAAACTAAAGGAAGATAGAGGAGAATTCTTGGGCAGAAGGGCAGAGGAGGGTGCGGAGTGGGTTTAGGGTGACGAGAGGCAACCTGGGAGCTCTGTTCCTGATGAGGGCTGAGCAGAGGGCAGAAAAGGAAGGAACTCAAAGTGAAACTTGCCTGTGATGCTTCCCAGGACGAGGCAGCTCAGGCAGGACTGCAGAGGGGAAACGGGGTGAAGGTTTCCCTTAATAATTAGAGATTCTCTGGTACTTGGAAGATTATGGATTAAGAAACCTGGGGAGCTATCAAATGTTTTGGCTCCAAAGACTGATTTCAGGAAAACAAACTGACTGATAGTAAAGGAGCTGGGTGTTTGTTTAAAGGTATAGAGTGATGTCATTAAAATGACTCAAATTTTAATATGCCTCGGAATGAGCTGGGGAGCTTCGGATAGATTCTCAGGTCTAGGGTGATGCCCAGGAACATGCAGCCTTGCGATGGTGATCCTGGTTAACCTACTTGGAGAAAGCGGCTCTAAACCCCTCAACTCAACCTGTTTGACCTTTTGATGCATAGGGTATAACTTGAGAAGCAAAGGAAGATAAGAAAGCTTATGTGGCCCAAAACTCAAACCACCTAGTATCAAAAATGTTCCTAGCTTCACCACAATAAAGAGTAGCATCCATTCACCACAACTGGACAAAGCCTGCATGCAGGAACACAAAAAGACCCAGCCCAGCCAAAATATAAATAAGTAAAATTAACTAATTAATTTTAAAAAGTTCCTAGCTTAAAAATGAAAAGACTGGGACTATATAAGTAATAGGCTTAGGATTCTTTGGGAAGCATTCAAGTAAGTTTCTAGTTCTTGTCATTTCCTTATCCCCTTCTAACACTTCAAGAAACAGTGTGTGTGTGTGTGTGTGTGTGTGTGTGTGTGTGACAGAGAGATGAATGAACTATGATCACTTGCCAAACTAGAAGAACCCATTTGCAACACAGCTATCAGGAAGTGTGCAGATTTTTACTAATACACAGAGTTCTAATCTATGGAAGGAAAAGAAGGAGAGAGAAGAGTGAAAAGGGGAAAAGGACACAGAAGAAATTCACGTGATAATACAAATGGCCAATAAAAATAATAAAATATTCTCAACATCACTTGTAACTAAATGAAGTTAAGTGAAATATGTTTCACACAATGGTAAAGATTTTTTTTCCATATAAGGATATCCAGTGGTGAGAGCATAAGAAAACAGGCACTCTCGTGCCTGTTATACAGGTTTACATTATAAAACAATTTGACAATAGCTACTAAAGTTTTAAATGGTCATATACGTTTTGCATAATTCTATTCCTAGGATTTCAACGAGTGGAAACACTCAAAAGGGTGCAGATTTTATGATAGATATCTTTATTGCAGAGTTGTTTATAGTAGTAGAAATGATAAACAAGCAAACCAAATACCCATCAGTGGAGAAATGACTCAATAAATTATTTTGGCACATGCCAAAACAGTGAAATAATATACACTATTTAAAAACAAAAACAAGGAAACTCCATATGTACTAACAAGGGAACGTGTTCAAGATCTATTCTTAGGTGAAAAAAGCAAGCTGAGGGACTTCCCTGGTGTCCAGGGGTTAAAACTCTGATCTTCCACTGCAGGGGGGCTGGGACTGATCCCGAGTAGGGAAACTAACAGCCTGCATGCCATGAAGAGCAGTCAGAAGAAAACAAAAGCAAGAAAAAACAAGCTGAAAAAGCTATATGTATTATGATTCTATTAGTGATTGATAGAGAAAGAAGTGGAGAGGGAGGGAGAGGAAGGGATAGAGGGAAGAAGTGAGGCAGGAAGGAAGATGGGACAGACATGCAAATATGGAGATGGGTGGGTGGATGGATGATGGATGATGGATGATGGGTGGATGATGGAAGGATGGGTGGGTGGACGGATGGATGGATGGGTGGGTGGGTGGATGGATGATGGATGATGGATGATGGGTGGATGATGGAAGGATGGGTGGGTGGACAGATGGATGGATGGGTGGGTGGGTGGATGGATGATGGATGATGGATGATGGGTGGATGATGGAAGAATGGGTGGATGGACGGACGGACGGATGGATGGATGGATGGATGGATGGATGTGGATGGATGGATGGATGGATGGATGGATGGATGGATGGATGGATGGGTGGATGGATGATGGATGATGGGTGGATGATGGAAGGATGGGTGGGTGGACGGATGGATGGATGATGGATGGGTGGATGGACAGGTGGATGGATGGATGGATGGGTGGATGATGGATGATGGGTGGATGATGGAAGGATGGGTGGGTGGACGGATGGATGGATGATGGATGGGTGGATGGACGGATGGATGGATGGATGGATGATGGATGATGGGTGGATGATGGAAGGATGGATGGATGGACGGACGGGTGGATGGATGGATGGATGGGTGGATGATGGATGATGGGTGGATGATGGAAGGATGGGTGGGTGGACGGATGGATGGATGATGGATGGGTGGATGGACGGATGGATGGATGGATGGATGATGGATGATGGGTGGATGATGGAAGGATGGATGGATGGACGGATGGATGGATGGATGGGTGGATGGGTGGATGATGGATGATGGGTGGATGGATGGATAGATGGATGGGTGGGTGGGTGGATGGATGGATGGATGATGGATGATGGGTGGATGATGGAAGGATGGGTGGATGGACGGATGGATGGATGGATGGGCTGATGGATAGATAGAGTTATATGTGTTGAAGAATACCTGCAGAAATTATAAACCAATAATTCACAGTGGGTTTTCTTTCCCCCTTTGAGGGAAGAGGCATATTTGGGGGAGGATTTTTCTTTTAATATCAGATTAAATATTTAGATTAAATATGTAGTATTTAGATTTTCATGATAAGCATTTATTATCAGAGGTGTTTGCTTGCAGAAATGAGGTAGACCACACCCCTTGGCACCCTCTGCCCCCGTCTGAAGGGTCCTTTTTATGTCTGAGGATCTGCTCCCTCCTCAGGCAGGCTCTCCAAATCCTCCACGACCTGATCAGTGACAGAGAGACCTCTGTGTCCCCACCTTCACCATGTTTTGAAACAGTTAACTCCAGACTGTCTTTTCCTTTCTTTGTGAATAATGTCCAAATGGCAGCTCGCTGATACAGGGCTGTTTCTTCCAATTTAGCTCCGCAGACAGAGGTGTGATTTAGTTTTAGCAATTTGTCTTCTGGTCCAGCAGCAGCTTCCAGGTACCATTAAAATTCCATCCTAGTTTTCGCTGTGACAGCACCAGAGACCCATTTGTGACACGGCAATGAGTTTTTAACTTTCTTTTTTCTAACATCAGCTCTTTTCCTAGAGAACGCATTGTCTGTTAACAATACAAGGCAAAGTGAATATTAATAATCTTGTACATATATAGAGTTCTTTCTAGCTTTCAGATGCCGCCACATTCATCAAACCTCTTTTGGTTTTGATCTCTTCACCAGCCCCGGGAGTTGGTGGGGGAGAAAGACACTGTGGAAATTTTTATAGATGAGAAAATGGAGGCCTAAAGGACTTGCTTAAATTCACATGGGTAATACAAAACAGCACTGCGTTAACTCAGTCAGGGTTCTTTGGTTGTGAGGAACAGAGACCAGTTTGGCTGCAACAGGCAAGAAATAGCTCATTGTATCGAAGGAATCCACCCAAGAAAGGACAGAAACCACAGTGACGCCGGGTCCCTGGGAGGAAGAAGGGTGGACCATCCTTTCAGAGCACTTCCCTCCGCTCTCTGCACCTGCCTGGCTTGAGGTTCAGTTCTCACACTCCTGGAAAACATCATCTGATTGGCTCGCTTGAGTCATGGGAGGGCTGGGCATGGACTGTGCACCCAAACAGCGGGGAAAAGGTATTTTTACAAAAGGAGACGCGGCCCTGTTACTAGAAGAGGGGGATGAGATGAAGGAGCCAGAATGGCGTCCACCACACACGTCCACCTGCTCGCCCGACTCCAGGAAGGGCTGGCACTGGCTCCCTGGCCCCTTCTCTCTACCCTCCAGCCCCCCTCCCTGCCCCTGCCAGCCACACGTTCTATTAAACCTGCACTTTCTCATTTTTCTTTGTCTGCTGATTGAGCTCCTAGACCTACTTCAGAATGGCAGACTCAGCCTCCCAGGGTGTGTGTGAGTCACTCAGTTGTGTTTGACTCTTTTGTGACCTGTAGCCCACCAGGCTCCTCTGTCCATGGGATTCTCCAGGCAAGAACACTGGAGTGGGTTGCCATGTCCTCCTTCAAGGGAGAAGCTGGAGCCTTGTCCTAACCACGTGTTTCCCGTTGTGGGGCAGGTCAAGGCGGTCCTGGAGGAAATACTGGAGCGGGTGACCGATGAGTTTAACCTCCCAGAGCTGATGGCCAGGGTGGAGGAGCGCACCCCCTATGTGGCTGTGACGCTCCAGGAGTGCGAGCGGATGAATGTGCTCACCAGACAGATGCAGCGCTCCTTGCGGGAGCTGGACCTCGGACTAAAGGTGGGTGAGGCTGGGCCCGGTCAGGGCTCCGGGGAGCTGGAGTGCAGTGGTCACAGCAGCCTTACCACCCAGGAAGGTGCCCCTTCTAGAAACGGAATGTGGCTGGGCCACAGGGGTGGGTGAGACAGGCTCCGGAGCCAGAAACTGGGCAGGTAGACTGAGCTGTGATGGGCAAGTTGCCCAGAGCCCAGGCGCTCTGAGCTGCAGGCAGAAGAGAGGTCAACATTCAGTGTCTTCTGCTGATGTGGGTGGCATTGCTTTCGCAGGAGGTAGAAGTGTGTGTGCTGCTGCATCGAAGCACAGGGTCTAGACATCCCAGACCACCTCCCCGCTCTACTGCGTTCTCAGCGTGTGGCCTCATAGTGACTTAAGCCCCACCCCATCCCAGTTCCTTTACCTGTAAAACAGGGCGAGTGATCCTGCCTGGGGGGGCTTTGGGAAGGATTAAAAAACTCTATTTGCATGGGTTTCCCTGGTGGCTCAGTGGTAAGAAATCCATCTGCCAATGCAGGAGACATGGTCCCATCCCTGGGTAGGCAAGATCCCCTGGAGGAGGGCATGGCAACCCACTCCAGTATTCCTGCCTGGAGAATCCTCATGGACAGAGGAGCCTGGCGGGCTACAGTCCATGGGGTTGGTTGCAGAGAGTCAGACACGACTGAATGACTAAATGATAACTACGCAGAAGGTTGAGAACAATGCCTGCATGTGGCAAGCACCCAGAAATGTGAGTACATACAAATGAGTTCCATTCCGAGAGCAAATTTATACATCCACTTGGCTCATAAACCCAACAAAGTTAGCCTGGGTACCCAACTAACACAATCGGCTATATAGCATTGTACTACAATAGGTTTATAATACTGTTCACACATAAAAACAAATACAAAAAATAAAACATTTTTAATCTTACATCACAGTATCTTGAAAAGTACAGTTGTCCAGCACAACAGCTGGCACACAGGGCTTGTATCAAGCAAACAGGCAGGAAAAGTTACTGATGGGAGAGGGAAAGGAGCATTGTCAGCAACAGGCGACAGAGGGCAAGCTACAATGTCACTCATGCCTGATGTGGATAGATGCCTGACATTGGCATCTTTGAAAGTTCACAACTTGAAGGTTCATATGTAGAGGACGTACGGCATTATTACTGCCTCATCAGAGGAAGTCCTTCACTGGAAAGACTGATGCTTAAGCTGAAGCTCCAATACTTTGGCCACCTGATGTGAAGACCCAACTCATAGGAAAAGGCCCTGATACTGGGAAAAATTGAGGGCAGGAGGAGAAGAGGGCAACAGGATTAGATGGTTGGATGGCATTGCCAACTCAATGGACATGAGTTTGAGCAAACTCTGGAAGATAGTGAAGAACAGGGAAACTTGGCTTGCTGCAGCCCACACGGTGGCAAGGAGTCAGACATGACTTAGCAACTGAACAACAATGATCAGAGGAAAGGAAAGAATTTTAATCTTTTGCAACCTCATGGTTATGTGAAACGTCCAAGATGCTACACAAGCTCTGATATTTCTCACGAGCAATGAGAGAGTCCATTATTTATACCACCAGTTATTAAACACATCTACTTCATTCACCATCAGAAAATTCCATCAAGTGCCCAGCACAAAGCCTAATGGAAAAGCCCTGTTAAAACCATTCACCTGGACAACAGGCAAGTGGGAGGGCCTGCTGCCATTTAGGAGCTGAGGAAGGCAACTACTGTCAGTTTACAATGGCACACTTATTAAAAGAGTTGTATCTCAAGGCAGAGGGAAAGGATGAACCCAGTTTCGTAGCTGGAGGAGGAAGCTCAGTCCAGCCCTGGACATCCAGGGCTGTGATATGCCGCTGCCCTCGCATCTGGCTCTTGGAGTTATATGACCACCGTCATGCGTGCAGTGGACACACAGCTGTGAGCATCTTCATGTGTAGTCACATAGAAATTGTGAAGTAGGCTGAGAAACCTGAGTGAGTTTTTTTTTTTTTAATCTGTTAATTTGCCTTCTGCCCCAATATGGATAGAAGGAAATAAGGAGAAAAGAGGGATGGGGAGAGATGCTGAAGATTCATGCTGCTCGATAATGTTTTAAAATTACACACCAGCTTGCAATCAAAGGAAATACAGAATCTCATAGAACAACCTTAAATGTAAATAAGGACCTTGGCTGTCATTTTATGTGGCTTGGTTCCTGAGATATGCAGGTCGATATTAGTAATTATCTTGAGTTGGTTTGTTGCAATCTTAGTTTATTGAATCCATGCAGTTTGGCACAGTCTGTTTACCCATCCAGCTTCCAATTCACTTGCTCATTTTTCTTCCAAGAGTTTTTGCTGGGGTTTGGTGTCATGAATTTCAGAGCATGCCTGGGTGAGGATGAAGGGGGTGGGGAGGGAGTTGCTCTTTTCTTCCAGTCTAGCTTGAGAGGGCTGGTGGACGGGCAGCCTCAGCTCTCACTTCACCCTGGAGGAGGCACTGGAGACCGATGGGAGCCTTCCTCTCCAGATGGACAGCCTGGTGGGAAAAGAAACACAAGAAATGATCACAGTACCAGGCATGACTGATTGCAAGGAGGTAGGAGGAAAAGGGAAGAGACAAGTGTGTGGGAGGAGAAGTGGCATCCAGGGGGCTTTGGAGGAAGGGTAGAATTATGACAGCTGATAATAAGAATCTGCTGAGTAGCCCTAAGCCTGTTCTAAGAGTTAACTTGCTTTGGCTGGAGCAGAGAGTCCACTCAGATGAGTAAGAGTGATATGGTAAACTTCAAAAGGAAGAAAAGAGCAACTCCTTTGCTACCCAACAGGAACTAGCTGAACTGAGAGGCACGACACTCAAACCCCTGAGGAATGTGGGAACTCCACAGCACACAGCATGCAGAAGTAATCCTCTGGGTGAGGTTTACCATCCACAGTCACGTTCCCACAGAGAGGAATTCAGGAAAGAGTCAGACACCTAGCGCTCAGCCTTTCACAATGAAGGGCCAGGTCCTGTGAGAATACCAGAGCTGATTGGTCAAAGGTACTGACTCATATTAACCAAACACACAAAAGCCTGATGTACAAAACTCTCAACTGTCACTTTATTCCTTTACAATCAGCTAGGTTATAACTTTCAAAGGATCTACTGATGGCAGCTTTCCCAGAAAATCTCTGCCTATGTAAAAAAACTACAGGAGAAGCTAAATTCTTATTCACTGTCCAGGATGGTGGGCTTCTCTGGTGGCTCAGATGGTAAAGAATCCACTTGCCAGTGCAGGAGACCCAGTTTCGATCCCTGGGTCGGGAAGATCCCCTGGAGAAGGAAATGGCAACACACTCCAGTATTCTTGCCTGGAGAATTCCCATGGACAGAGGAGCCTGGCAGGCTACAGTCCATGGGGTCGCAAAGAATCTGACATGATTGAGCAGCTAAGCACACATACCCAGGATGGTAGCCACAAACGACAGGTTAGCACTTGAAATCTGCCTAGTCCATACCGAGATGTGCTACAAGTGTCGGTTAAATGCCTGATTCCAGAGATACAGGGCAAAAAAGGGAAAATACCCTATTAATAATTTTTATATTGATTGCATATTAGAATATCTGACATTTTAAATATATTACACTAAGTAACATATTATGAAAATTAAATTCACCTCTTTTAAATTTTTTTAAGTGGCTACCAGAAAATGTAAAATTACACACGCGTAATTTTTTGGATTTTTAAAATATTTATTTTCAACTTAGTTGGCTGCATCCAGTCTTAGTTGCAGCACACAGGGCTTTTGTTGCCTCATGCAGGCTTAGTTGCTCCGAGGCATGTGGGATCTTAGTTCCCCAAGTAGGGATTGAACCTGCGTCCCTTGCTTTGCCAGGCAGATCCTAAATCACTGGACTACGAGGGAAGTCCCAACTTTGTAAATTTTAAATGTAAAATTACCCATTCACAACTTTTGTTACATTTCATTTGGGTCATGCTCTCTTAGATGGAGTCCTGGCCAGCTCACCATCTGGGACTGGGAGCTATTTTTTATTATTCAGATGCTTGATGGCATCAAACATTTCCCCCTTCACCCCCTGCCCCTGCCCCCCACCCCCAAAGCTTCAGTGGCTAATGCCCCTCCTGACTGACATTCTGTTTTTCTAAACATGTGAAAGATGTTCAGACTTATAGCCCAGCTGGAGGACTTGAGGGACTGTTCTGCCTCTTTACTTTCATCCATTATATGTTGACTTAATACAAAGCAAGTTCAGCTCTTGCTTTGGCCATTTGGTGACTGATGGTTGCCACCACGCAGGCAGCTGCCCTGGCCCATGTGCCTGCTAAAGTGCATGGATGGACAAGCTGCTGTTACCCGAAGTCTGGGCACTAGACTGGCAGGGGTGGAACCCACATAATTCCCTGACTTCCCTCCCCATCTCGTCACCCCCTGCATCTCATACGAATGACAGCTGGTTGCAAACACCGTCTTTGTAGGGAAGGAAGGGAGGACTGAGGCTGACCCTCAGGACAGGGGGCAGCCTGTAGCCCCCGGAGAAGGGCATGTGTGGGCATTGCTGACACCGTGGTGTGGACACTGGCCACGTGCCCGTGAGTCCAGAGCACCAGCCACTTCCCACCCCCAAGAAGGGATCTTTTCTGGCTGTCCAGGGTCCTTCAGTTTGGACTGGTGTCTGTGAATCTGCACTTTCCACAAGCTTCCTCACTTAAAGCGATGAAGGATTAGAGGGAAAATCATGCTTCTATTTTTGTTGTTGTTCAGTCGTTTAGTCGCTCAGTCATGTCCGATTCTTTGTGACCCCGTGGACTGCAGCAAGCCAGGCTTCCCTGTCCTTCTGGGTCTCTCAGAGTTTGCTCAAATTCATGTCCATTGAGTCAGTGATGCCATGCAACCATCTCATCCTCTGTTGCCCCCTTCTCCTCCTGATATCAAAGAAAGCCTGAAAACATTTATTTATAGGGATGAAAAAAGTGCTTAAGGTGACATCCAGGTAGCCCTCATACCTGTGATAAAGTGCCGCCGAGTCTTCAGTTCTCCTGTTTCCCTGCAGCGTGGACATGGGACAGGCCAATCACAGGACCCGAAGTGTGGCATCTTTTTAAGGATTTAGTGTTTTCTTTGTATGTTTTCTTTCTGTTGACTCTTGACCTGTGAGCAAATAATAAGCATTTAATCTGTCTGTGTTCCACACGATCCAGGCAGGAGGAGTTTGAGGATGTCGGGGTGAGCAGATGGAAGCAGGTTTCTCTACGTGGGTAGCTGGAATCTTCACGAAAGGCTTCCTTACCCACCATTTGGCCCCAGAGACTTCCTGTGTGGACCCACCCCACCCCTCACCCCAGCCTCTACCAATCTGGCCATGCCTGAGGAGAGTAATCTTCTCTGCACACCTTTCAGGAAGTGCTGTCCCAGAGTCTGTAGGTTTATTCCTCTTCTTCTAAGAAAGGGATTTGAGTTACACTGCGCTAATTTAGACCCACTCCAGTACTCTTGCCTGGAAAATCCCATGGACGCAGGCGCCTGGTAGGCTGCAGTCCTTGGGGTCGCGAAGAGTTGGATACGACTGAGCGACTTCACTTTCACTTTTCGCTTTCATGCATTGGAGAAGGAAATGGCAACCCACTCCAGTGTTCTTGCCTGGAGAATCCCAGGGACGGCGGAGCCTGGTGGGCTGCCGTCTATGGGGTCGCACAGAGTCAGACACGACTAAAGCGACTTAGCAGCAGCAGCAGCAGCAGCAGCAGCGCTAATTTAGTGTAGGGCTCTCTCTGGGTTCTTCTTGACCCCTCCTCCGAAAATGAGTTGTTTCTACTTCCACTCGAGGTCGTGGGCAGATCTGAGTTCAGAATCCTAACCACCAGATGAATGGCTTCTTCTTTTACAAAATTGTTCCTGTTTCGCTCTCAAACGAGCAGAACGTAAGAGATGACACCTTTCTTAAGGCTCCATCACTCGCACATTCAATTAGTATGTCAGAATAACTCGCTGTCAGAATAACTTATAAGCGGATGTGAGAAATTTTTAAGAAAGCCAAGTTACACGTTTTGTGCTTCCCTCTTGTCAAAACAACTTTAGATTTCTGAAGAGTGTTAACAATTAAGTATTGCGTACACATTTTTTATTATCTGACTTTATTTTTTAGGGCAGTTTTAGGTTCACAGCAAAATTGAACAGAAGGTACAGAGAGTTCTCATTTACTCCTCCCCCCCGCCGCCCCCACAAACAGCCTCCCCATCATCAACATCACCACCAGAGCAGTCTGTTAGTTACAGCTAAATCCACACTTCCATCACAATCCTCAAAGTCACCTATGGTTTACCTTAGGATTCACTCTTGGTATTGCACGTTCTATGGATTTGGACAAATGGATAACGACATGGGGGCTTCCCATGGTAAACGGTGGCTCAGTGGTAAGTCCACCCACCGATGCAGGAGACACAGGAGATGCAGGTTCGATCCCTGTGTAGGGAAGATCCCCTGGAGAAGGAAATGGCAACCCACTCCAGTATTCTTGCCTGGGAAATCCAATGGGCAGAGGAGCCTGGCGGCTACAGTCCATGGGGTCACAAAGAGTTGGACATGACTTAGCAACTACACAACAACATAACATGACCCATCGTTACAGTGTCTTACAGAAGAGTCTCACTGCCCTAATATTGCGTTTACTTCATTCTTAAGCACATGACTTCTACAACACATATCAGAGAAATGGAAGTTTACAGGACCTCAGTTTTCAGAAGTGGAACATCTCTGTGTGAGACAAGGTCACACGGAATTAAGGGGTTGAATTGGCTAGAGGAGATAACCAGGCAACAAAGGACTTCTCTGTACCAGCAAATGACAGTGGCTGGCAGAGTCCAGGGCTCCATCTGAGTTCATCTCTACCAGTCTCTCTGCCACAGCCCTCAGAGACGTGCCAAAGGACTGGGACATTTTGATCCTAGTTTTTCCAGTAGTGCTGACCCAGTTCTGTTGGGTCCTGTTGTAGGATGAACCCAGGGTGGGAGACCTTACCTTCCCATCGACTCACGACAGCATTCACAAGTACAGCATACTTCCACAGATGCACCCAGACTCAAGAGAACCCACAACACTGTGGTGGAGAAGTAAATGTATTTGGTGTATTATTTATAAAAGCACTTTATGTGAGTGTATTAGCCATTGAAAACTTAAAATTTTTATTTTAAAAGGAAAATTAAATACATCCTGTATCTTGTTTTCTTTTAAGTCTATTGGACTTTATTTATTTTTGTGTGTGTAATGAATGCTGGTTTGTCTACGTATCTTTTTATGCACAGTTTAGCAAGCATGTATTCTTATATGTCTATAAACAGGTTTTATTAAAATTGCAACATACGGGATTTTTAATACAACCCTGACAAAAACATACACAGTACAATTTAATTAGCAAACAGAAAACTAGGCCTTTCTGTTTAGAACAGTGCTGTTCAATAGAACTCTCTGTGATGATGGGAAGATTCCACGTTTGTGCTAATAAGAGCACACGTGACTGCTGTGGACATGAGCTGCCACGAAGGAACTGATATTTAATTTTATAATTCTAAGTCATGCATGCATGCTCAGTCACTGAACAATGTCCAACTCTTTGTGACCCCATGGACTGTAGCCACCAGGCTCCTCTGTCCATGGGATTTTCCAGGCAGGAATACTGGATGGGTTGCCATTTCCTCCTCCAGGGGATCTTCCTGACCCAGGGATCAAACCCGTATTTCCTATGTTGGCAGGAGTATTCTTTACCACTGAGTCACCTGGGAACCCTCAATTTTAAGTCACTTGTGCTTAAATAGCTTCATAATGCTGATGGTCATCATACCACACATGGCAGGCCTTGTTGGGTACCCTATTTCCTGTGCAGAAACCACTGAAGTAGAGATGACACCTTCAAGAAACTGTAGATCCTTGGCATAACTAAGGTTACAAAGTTTAAAGACAGTTTTCAATGTCAATCTTCCTTCACAAATTTCATCCAGCAATTGCAAGAGGGTCCCTAAAAGTTGGCTATGTCTCTAATAGCTTGGTTTCTGAAGGAAATTCTTGACTTGAGGGAATATAGATCCTCCTGGCTTTGGCATCTTGCTTTTCTGAAGAAAGGTGCTCTTCATGGAAGGCGCTCACTGGAACACCCAGGTAGACCCCGGAGGTGGGGGGGTGCAAAGTGCATCACCTGCAGGCTGATTATACACACATTGCCCCCTCCCCTCTGGCTGTTTGTCTTCAGGGAGGGCTGACCGTGACCAGCGACATGGAGAACTTACAGAACACCCTGTATCTGGACACAGTGCCAGAGTCCTGGCCCAGCAGAGGCTGCTGCAGAGGCTGGAGAACAGAGGAGCCCAAACTTTAGGGTCAGGTAGAATCAGTATGGGCTTCCCTGGTGGCCCAGTGGTAAAGAATCTGCCTGCCAATGCAGGAGACACAGGTTTTGATCCCTGGGTCCAGAAGATCCCCTGGAGAAGGAAATGGCAACCCACTCCAGTATTCTTGACCGGAAAATTCCATGGACAGAGGAGCCTGGCAGCTTGCAGTCCATGGGGTCACAAAGGGTCAAACTCAAGTGAGCAACTGAGCATGGACTCAGTGTGGAACCCACAGTAGTTTTAGGTCCAGAACCTAAACTACTGTCAGTGGATAGGTGTAGACTCTGATATCACTGGAGCAGGGAAAGTTTTAAAGGACCAGCCTCTATGAGACAAACCTACAAATCAAGTGCTAGACAAGGACCATCATTGGGTTGCCCACCTCTGCAGTCACCTCCAGTCTTCCCCAACAACCCCAAGGCCAGCTGTTTCCAGGGGCCTGCCACCCCTCACTTTTTCCCCTCCGGCTGTTTGTCTTCAGGGAGAGCTGACCATGACCAGCGACATGGAGAGCTTACAGAATGCCCTGTACCTGGACACGGTGCCAGAGTCATGGGCCAGACGAGCCTACCCCTCCACGGCAGGCCTGGCAGCCTGGTTTATGGACCTGCTTAACCGGATCAAGGAGCTGGAGGCCTGGACGGGTGACTTCGCCATGCCCTCGACTGTGTGGCTGACGGGCTTCTTCAACCCCCAGTCCTTCCTGACGGCCATCATGCAGTCCACGGCCCACCGAAACGAGTGGCCTCTGGACCAGATGGCCCTGCAGTGTGACGTGACGAAGAAGAACAGGGAGGAGTTCAGGAGTCCTCCCCGGGAAGGGGCCTACGTGCATGGCCTCTTCATGGAAGGCGCTCGCTGGGACACACAGGTAGACCCCGGGTTGGGGGTGGAGGGGCAAAGGGCATCACCTGTAGGCTGATTACACACACATCGCCCCCTCCCGTAAAGTCCAATTGCTAAAAGGGGTGCCCTGGAGACTTCTGTCCTGGATAACCTCTCTTTGAGGCTGTCAGATCATTTCCCTGCAGCCACAGTTTGAAAACATCAATTCTTCGGCACTCAGCCTTCTTTATGGCCCAACTCTCACATCCATATGTGACTACTGGAGGAACCATAGCTTTGACTATACGGACCTTTGTTGGCAAAGTAATGTCTCTGCTTTTTAATGCGCCGCCAAGGTTTGTCATAGCTTTCCTTCCAAGGAACAAGCATCTTTTAATTTCATGGCTGCAGTCACCATCTGCAGTGATTTTGGAGTCCAGGAAAATAAAGTGTATCACTGTTTCCATTTTTTCCCCATCTATTTGCAATGAAGTGATGGGACTGGATGCCATGATCTGTTTTTTGAATGTTGAGTTTTAAGTCAGCTTTTTCACTCTCTTCTTTCACCTTCATCAAGAGGCTCTTTAGTTCCTCTTCGCTTTCTGCCATTAGGTGTCATCTGCATATCTGAGGTTATTATTGATATTTCTCCCAGCAATCTTGACTCCAGCTTGTGCTTCATTCCGTCTGGTGAGAGGTTAACAGGCAGGAAGGCCAGGGGTCTCCAAACGGAGGAAATGGGTTGCAGGTGTCAGACATTTTTATCTCTCTCTTAAGAGGCAGGAGGAAACAAACTGGTGATATATTATTTTTCCCCTTCTCTATACAAATTTAAAAGGAGGTTTCTCTTAAAATACTGTGCTGCCATAATGACATCTGGTTTCACCTGAAGTTAACTATTCTCAAACCTTGAGTTAACCAATGCACCCTTCTTATGGAAATGTTTGTCTTAAGCTATGTTAATGTACTATGCATTCACCCCAATCTCTGTCTCCAAGTTGGTTCCACCTAAGGCTCAGAACCGGCTTGACAAAGCAGTATGTTACACTCAGACATTGTTCCCCTAATCTATGTCAACGAAACTATCTGTATGGTGATCCGCCTTTTCTACAAGGTTCAAGTCAGTCGTTTTATGGCCCGGGATGACTCGTCTGGTGCCAAGATTATCCCAAAATACATCTTACGGATGAGGGGCCTGGTGCCATTCTGAGTTTTAAGACATTCCTTTCTTTCATTAACAGACTGCTGGTGACTATATAACATCCAGCTGAAGACTAGCAGGGTGGCACTCTTTCTGCCCGCTTCTGATGCCTATGTCAGAAGCTTTCTCTATCTCCTTTATACTTTAATACAACTTTATTACACAAAAGCTCTGAGCGATCAAGCCTCGTCTCTGGCCCCGGATTGAATTCTTCTCCTCTGGAGGCCAAGAATCCCAGTGTCTTTTCGTGGTTCAGCAACAACCTTTCACTGGCATTTTGCATGATGTAATCTGTGTATAAGTTAAATAAGCAGGATGACAATATACAGCTTTGACATACTCCTTTCCCAATTCTGAACTAGACCTTTGTTCCGTGTCCAGTTCTAATTGTTGCTTCTTGACCTGCATATAGGTCTTGCAGGAGGCAGGTAAGGTGGTCTTCTGATATTGCCGTCTCTTTAAGAATTTTCCACAGTTTGTTGTGATCCACACAGTCAAAGGCTTTAGTGTAGTCAATGAAGCAGAAGTGGATGTTTTTCTGAAATTCCTTTGCTTTTTCTATGATCCAACAGATGTTAGCAATTTGATCTCTGGCTCCTCTGCCTTTTCTAAATCCAGCTTGTACACCTGGAAGTTCTGTTTATGTCCTGTTGAAGCCTCGCTTGAAGGATTTTGAGCATTACCTTGCTTGTGTGTGAAATGAGCATAACTGTGTGGTAGTTAGAACATTCTTTGGCATTGCCCTTCTTTGGAATTGGAATGAAAACTGACCTTTTCCAGTCCAACAGACTACCTCCCATTTTTTCATTACCTTGTTTCTGGATAATAATAAAACCAAAAATAACACCTCAAAGTCTATATCCCCGAAAGCGTTGAGCAAAAAGGGAAGGGTAAGGATGTCCAAAATTCCTCTTCTCCATAAAACAAGGGCATTGGCAAAAAGAAAAAAAAATGTATATTTTATATATACCAAGTTCTGTCACCAGCATAAGGGGTTCAGGGTCACCTGGACAGAGGCGAGGGATCTGTGAATCTCTCTGGATGATCATCCACCCAAGTGTGTTCGGAAGACACTAGCGATGTGGGAGATGGATAGGTTGCAAGAAAAGGGTCTTGTGGTCAAAGTAAGTTTGGGAAACACTGGCATAAATAAAGTGAAGCTTTTTTCTTTACTGCCAGGTCTTCTTGTCTTCAGTGTGCATGGTAAAGCTTCAAGTACAGTGTGTGGTAATGCCGGTAGGCTCTGTGTCTTGCTCAGCTTTATATCCCTAGCACCTAGCATGACATCTGGCAAATAGGTGCATTCAGCTTGCTTACGAAATGAATGATAAAATAAAACAGAGATTCAAGCCCTAAAGAGATTCATTTACATATGATATATGACAGCTTTTGGAACTCTGCTTTGAGAAGATATTCAGGCTGAAAACCAATAGGAATATGTTGTGCACCCCCTCCAGTGCATGGGCTTCCCTAGCAGCTCAGTGGTAAAGAACACACCTGCTAATGCAGGAGACATAGGAGACAAGGGTTGGATCCCTGGGTTGGGAAGATCCCCTGGAGGAGGATGTGGTAATGCACTCCAGTATTCTTGCCTAGAGAATCACATGGACAGAGGAGCCTGGTGGGCTGCAGTCCATAGCGTTGCACAGAGTTGGACACAACTGAAGTGACTTAGCACACACCAGTGCACGCCACTTTGGGTTGTTGAGAGAACCTTGCAAGGGGGTGGGCCCGGGGGCAGCCTGGCCGTCCCAGTCTCTCTCCTGGATGACAGGAGCGAGGCTGCCTGTCCGGGAACAGGGCCTGACCTGAGAGGTTCACTCTCGAATTCTTGTCCTTAGGCTGGGATCATTGCCGAGGGGAAGCTGAAGGAGCTGACACCCTCCCTGCCTGTGATGTTCATCAGGGCCATCCCTGCGGAGAAGCAGGACTGCCGCAGCGTCTATCCCTGTCCTGTGTACAGGACCCGTCAGCGGGGACCCACCTACGTGTGGACTTTCCAGCTGAAGACTAAGGAGAAGCCATCCAAGTGGGTTCTGGCCGGAGTTGCCTTGCTTCTGCAGGTTTAGCTTCCTGCAGAGCCCCCAGGGAAGCAAAGTTGGGCTGGAGGCTGCCCAGAGGGACCGGTGGATGAGGGTCAAGACCACAGCCATAGAGAAAGATAAGAAATGGACAGTACACCCAGTTCTGCAGAGCTCCTTTGGGGAACTCGGAGAGAAGTGCCTAAAGTGAGGTTAAACTGGAGGAGTATGGACCTAGGAACTAGGGTAGAAGAGTTTCCTAACACTGGCCCTTTCCAAATAAAGTGATTTGCTCTTCAACTGTGTTTGGCCCAGGCTCTGAGTGTTGCGGGGTCATAAGTTATTATGACAAGCCTGAGAGAAAGAAGCCACTGACCCCTGAGCCCTGACATTGTTACGTGACCCCACATCCAATGCCCGGGTTTCCGACTAGTCCGTGGGTCAGCGGCCCCAGGCTCACCTGTGAGGCAGAGTCTGCATTTTAACAAGTGCCCCAGATGATCTATATGCACGTTACTCTGGATCAGGGGGTCACCAGACTTTTTCTGTTAAGGATCAGAGAGCAAATATTTTAGGCTTTGCAGGCATATTGTTTCTGCGCAACTGCTTACTCTGCCACTGTAACCCCAAAGGAGCCACAGACATGCATACATTTGTGGATGTGGCCACATTTCATTAAAATTTTATTTACAAAAACGGGCAAACAGCCACGTTTTGCTGATCACTGCTCTAGAGGATAAGTAAGGGAGGTGCAATATTTGGGCTTCCCTGGTGGCTCAGTGGTAAAGAATCCCCTGGTCAATGCAGGAAACGCAGGTTCAATCCCTAGTTCGGGAAGATCCCCTGGAGAAGGAAATGGCAACCTGCTCAAGTATTCTTACCTGGAAAATCACAGGGACACAGGGACAGAGCCTGGCGGGATACAGTCCATGGGGTCGCAAAGAGTCAGATACGACTTAGTCACTGAACAACAACAAATATGCAATACCTATCTTCAGTTAATCCCCACATGCATTTATCAAGTGTTTATCTAACATCTACTTCTTGCTGAGGACAAAGCCACAAACAAGGTAGGTTGTTTCCTTGTCTCTCTGTCATCTTTCAGATCACTTAAGAGGGGCCCAGGAGAAGGCAATAGCACCCCACTCCAGTACTCTTGCCTGGAAAATCCCATGGATGGAGGAGCCTGGTAGGCTGCAGACCATGGGGTCGCTAAGAGTTGGAAACCACTGAGCAACTTGACTTTCACTTTTCACTTTCATGCACTGGAGAAGGAAATGGCAACCCACCCCAGTACTCTTGCCTGGAGAATCCCAGGGACGGGGAAGCCTGGTGGGCTGCTGTCTATGGGGTCGTACAGAGTTGGACACAACTGAAGCGACTTAGCAGCAGCAGCAGCAAGAGGGGTCCAAGGAGAAAGTTTTCACCTAAAGCTTTCTCACATACAAGTTTCCTCAATTTTTCTGTGGAATACATTCTCACTGGATGCCCAACGAAGTCGATGGTTTTCATGAGTTGTAAAGCTTCCTTTGTGGGGCTTGTCTGTTGTCTGGGCAGGCTCCCTGTTCCTTCTAGGATCTTTATTCCCATGTATCCTTGGAGAAACTTATTTTTTAATTAATCACTACTTAGAAAAGTGGTTCTTAATCTTGAGCAGGCATCAGAATCCCCTGGAGGACTTGTGAAAACAAAGTTTATGGGCATCCTTCAGTGTTTGACTTGGTAAGTCTAAGAAACTGCCGATGCTGTAGGTCCCAGGACCGCACTTTGAGAACTGCTTACTCCAAATATAATATCCCACTCTCCTACAAACCTCTGCTATGAGAGGACAGAATCTTACGCCGACTGCACCGTGATCTCCCTGCTTTCTGCCTTGTGGTTCCCGCACCCTCGAAAGAGGGGCCTCCCTCCTCATCTTTGTGCCAAAAGGGAGGTGATACATTCCTCTGGAATCCAGGGATTCCAACTTGAGAGCCATCTCTTGCGCGTCAACCAGAAAAGCACTTTCTGCTCTTTGCCTACAGTTTGCAGTTTCATGCCTAGAGTTCATGTTTCCAGGGAGACAGCTGTGTCCTCCTCATCAGCATCATCCTGCCTGCCCCTCACTGGGAACAGTATGGTAACAGCGGGCAGAGGAGGACCAAGAAGGAAGGGGAGTGGTCTCGCTGAACCAGAGCAGGACACCCGGGGTCATGTCTCTTTCGAGGACAAGGACAAGTGGACGGGTAAGATGTATGTGTTAACAAACCTGAGTTGTTGAGTTGCCAAGTCACGTCTGACTCTTTGTGACCCCATGGACTGTGGCCTACCAGGCTCCTCTGTCCAAGGGATTTTCCAGGCAAGAATACTGGAGTGGGTTGCCATTTCCTCCTCCAGAGGATTCTCCCCACCCAGGGATCGAACCCAGTCTCCTGCATTGGCAGGCGGGTTCTTTATTGCTGAGCCACCAGGGATCTAGACACTCTATAAATTGAATCAATGCTATTGATTTCTTCCTAACACATATAGACTAAATGAGACAAGGAAGACAATTTTATAGCCCAGGACACTTTGGCAAAAATGATGGACGACCTGAGGGAGACACTAGGAGAAAGAGGGGCAACTGGAAGCCCCAAGCAGGTGGGAGGCAGGCGGCGAGCTCTTACTTGGGCACCAGGCTGCTATGTTCCTGTCACTGTCCTTCTGATGGTAAACTTGGGGGGTTTGTTAGAGCTAATCTGGGAGCTCGAGCACTACTGAGGGTTTGTGAGTTCCGGGCAGCACACAGGGGACACTGCACACACCGATGAGACGGGGAGTGACCACCAAGTTTATTGAAAGTTAGCTTTGCATCCGTATGACAGAGACCACACGGGAGCCCATTGGCCTCTTTGCTCCCCCTTCTGGAACAGAAGACCTGCTCTAGGACCATGGTTTTGAAGGCAAATCCAGTGAAACTCTTTCTAGAGAACACTCCTAAAAATGGGACCTCCAAGTGACACGTCTTTCCCGAGGGGTCTGAGAGGACAGACAAGCGCAGAAAGAGGAAGACTTCTTTCTCTCCTGATGCAGAAGCAAGAAAGTCAGCCCACATGAGATCCGACCCAGAGGCCGAGCTCTCCTCTCATCTAAAGCCGTGTTTAGGTCTCTGCTCTGCAGTCCATGGAAGCCTGAGAGGACAGGGATGCTTTCCAAGGGATGCAGTTCCTTGGGATGGAGCCAAGTCTTCTTGAACGGACCGGGGGACAGAACAGGGCTCAGAGAGCCTGGCTACGGGCGGGGCTTCTTTCCCAGGTGGGATCTCTGGTGCTTGTCGAGGCTCGAGCTCCAGCTGAAGCTCTTGCCGCAGTGGGTGCACTTGTAGGGCTTCTCGCCTGTGTGCACCCTCTGGTGCCGGTTGAAGTTGGACCTCTGGATGAAGCTCTTCTCACACATGGGGCACTTGTAGGGCTTCTCACGCCCGTGTGGGTTTTCTCGTGGTAGCGCAGCCCCGAGAAGTCGCTAAAGCCCTTCCCACAGTAGTCACACTTGCAGGGCTTCTCCCCCGTGTGGATCCGCTGGTGCTTCATGAAGCTGGAGCTCCGCAGAAAGGCCTTTTGACAAGTGGGGCACTGGAAGGATGTCTCTCGGCTGTGAGTTCTTTGGTGGAAAACCAGCTGCGAGTTCCGGTAGAAGGTCTTGCCACACTCCCTGCAGGCGGGGAGTCTCTGGGCCATGGGGGCCCTCGGCTGCCCCCGCGGGACGGCCTCTCTCTTCTCCTCAAGCCATGGTGCGGGCGGTTCCCCGGGAAGCGGGGGCAGCAGCTGCGGGCCTGGCTGCTTCCTGGAATTCCTCTCCAGGAGGCAGAGCTGACCCCCTGTCCCCTCGCCCCGCAGGTTCCCCTGGGCCTCTGAGAGGTCCTCTCCTTCTCCAAAGGGTCTTGGCTCGTCCTCACTGAAGAGGCCGCTCAAGGGAGCCTGAGGGGGAGGCTCTCCTGAGGCTGGAGGGTCCTGGGCCCTGTAGTTCTCCAAGTTCAGGTTCTCTTTGTCATTCTCCCCTCTGTCACCTGGAAGGAGAAAGAAGATGCAGAATAGCTCAGTCAGTGGTCCACCCTGCGTGCCAACTGGTGTGTCAGAGAAAGGGTCAGCACAAGACATAATGACTTCTCTTTACCAAGAAGAAGGAAAATGCTGTCGGGCCTGAGCACCCGGCACTCACTTCACATGCGCCCAGGCTGTGACTCAGCTCTGGAAAGGAGGAGAATGAGTGACAGCAGAGGACGGCTCCCAGAGGCCGCAGTGGCCACTTCACCTCAGAAAAGCAGCAGCCAGCTTCTGCAGCCCCGGAGAAACAAGTCTAGTGCAGGAGAGCACTACGCTAAAGAGCATTGGTTTTTATCTGATTATATAAAAAGGATAAATATAATCACGAAAAATAATTTGAAAAGCATACAAAAGAAAACCAAACCAGCCTCAATCATAGCACCCAGAGGCAACTACTGTGAGTGTACATTTCCTTCCAGTCTTTCATTTAAACATGTATGTCGGGAAGATACCCTGTTGAGGACATGGCAACCTGCTCCAGTATTCTTGCCTGGAGAATCCCCATGGACAGAGGAGACTGGAGGGCTACAGTCCACGACTGGACTTGCAACTGGAGTTGCACAGAGTCAGACACAACTGAAGTGACTTAGCAGGCACACACGCATGTACATGTGTATGTTTTTCACTGACACGACCACTACCATACTGTATAAACAGTTCTCTACCTGGCTCTGTAGCCTTTCAATGGTAAAGGGTGGTGTTTATCAATTTCACACGGGTCCTCCCTTCCACAAGTCACCCTGAAGTTCATGAAACGTGACAGTGTATCATGTCCCTGGGGCTGTGGTGCCCAGAGAAGCTGCCGTGTGAAAGTCTGCACCCTAGGTATGCGCAAGAATCCAGCTTCACTGGTGCTTCACTAACTTCATTAACTACAGAACAATTACATTTTGTTTTTCTCATCGAAACTTGGGGGTTTTGGTTGTTACTACTCAGTGACCCATGTGGTAAAGATCTTCACATGGGTGGTAGAATTTATCTTCAACTTTTATAAATGACTTTATTCCTGTAGATCTGAAGGAGCCGTCTGCCCCTCTCTCTGCTATGTCAGTGTCTTTGGAGCTGTTTGCCCTTCTCTCTCCTATGTCGGTGTCTTTCACATTATCGCTAGAGACCCAGACCGGAGCTTGTTAATTCAGAGCCTTAGAACTCATTCCTCTTGGAAGGCCAAGGTACTCTCTCTTGTCTTTGAAGAAGCCTTTATAAGTATCACTTTAAAGAGGTGAATAACGGCTCACCATGGAGATATGATAATAAACACAGCAGACTAAACCAAGGTAATTTATTTAAGAGTTCTTCTACTGTGGGAATCTAAGTAGTTTATTCTATTTGGCTACTGTAAATAATGACGTGAGAAGCTTTTTTCTTCATAAATTCTGCCCACATTTCTGATCAGGACCTTAAAGGTCCTCAAAGTACAATTACTGTGTCAACAGGCACGAATGGTGTTATTAAGGCTGCTGACACCAACTGGCAGATCAACTTCCAGAATGACGGTGCCATCCTCAGGTCCAAGAGGCTGGGCAGAGAGGAGGCAAGGGTTCAAAGCCTACCTGTTGACTGTCTCAAGAATCTGCTGCTCAGACTGGCGGGAAATGGCTTCTTGTTGGTGTAAACGTTGATTCTTTAGTTATTAAAGGATCAATTTTTTTTTCACATTTATGAGTTACTTTTCATACTCCAAGACTGCTGTCCGTTATTTTTAAACTGGGAAAGTCACTTTTCTCTTATCAACTTGCACTCAGTCTTTCCAAGAAAAATAGTCACTTGTCTGTCATGTCCATGAAAAGAGTTTTTCACCAGTTTAGTCATTACCTTTATTTTATTTGGGGCTGTGTGCTCCGTGGCTCGGTCGTGTCTGACTCTCTGCAACCCCATGGAGTATAACCCGCCAGGCTCCTCTGTCTAAGGGATTTTCCAGGCAAGGATACTGGAGCGGGTTGCCATTTCTTCCTCCAGGGGGTCTCTCTGACCCAGGGATCGAACCTGAGTCTCCTGTGTCTCCTGCACTGAAGGCGGATTCTTTACTGCTGAGCCATCAGCAGCGGGGAGAAGCCCCTTGTTTGGAGTTATTTTTATGTGCAGAAGTTGTGGTTTCTTTTTTAAATATAGTCCAGTCTGTTAATCATTTACCCAGTGATTTTTTTTTCTGTCACTTTTATACTTATAAAAATCATCCCCAGCTTGACATGAGTCAAATATTTACCCATTTTCTTCCCTATTACTATTATTTTATTTTCATATTTTATGTCTTTTCCATCTGCTTCCAACCTATTTTGGTAGACGACACACACAAAGTTGAAGCAGATTACTCTTCCCAGAGTGTTTTCTCCTGATTCTGCTCAGAGAAGAGTGACTCATCCTGTGGACTTGTGTCGCTTCTTCCTTCATCAGTTCTTTACAGACCAGCCTCTGGTCCCCAGCTCCCTTTTCAGTTCCACTGGCTTGTTTTCTATCAGTATTGCACTATGTGAATGAGTTTACCTTTCAGAAATGACATACTCTGAATATTTACAAACCCAACACTGATGAAACACTCTTCTTTTAAACTTTTTTTTACTATTCTTGCAGTATTCTTCCTGATAAGTGCTTAAGAATCATTTTTTCCAAATACAGTTGACTCTCGAACAGTGTGGGGGTTGGGGTGCCCACCCCAGTGCAGTCAAAATCCAAGTGTGACTTTACAGTCAGCCCTCTATATCCAGGTTCTGCACCTATGACTTCAACCAAATGTAGATTGTGTACAAATTTATTGAAAAAACTCATTGCCTCACAGCCCAAACCCTTACTGTTCAAGGGCCAACTGTATGTGTATAATTTTCATCCTTTGAAATTGTGATTTTGAGGTATGAGTGTAAGACTTTTTGAAGCTCACTTCTCTGCTGACCTGCTTTTCCTGTAGGTAGTTAGGTTTGACAGTCGATTTTACGTAACTGCAATGTTTTTAAAAGAATTCAGAAGGCAAAGGGTGACTGCTGTTTTACAACAGACCAAGTTCATATTTCTTTGCACCAACCTTAAAATACGCGATTGATACAAAGTATTTGTTGCTGCTGTTCAATGAAACTTGGGTGCATAGAAAGTAGTTGAAACATGTTTTTCTGCTTGTGTGTCTTGTTTATTTTGCTGTGGGTTACCATTTACCATAGCCAGAGTAAAAAAAAAAAAAGAGTCTAGTTATTCTGGACCTTCTCCTTAGGAAGGATAACAGTAATCTGTTAGATGATCTTTTTTTTTTATAATAGAACTCAATCCATATCTGATTTGCTCTCAGCCTGTACAATCTTAATTCTCTCTGAGAAAGGAAGGCATCACAACAGGCTGGAGTGAGGCAGCATATCAGATTCAGGGTCCTTCTTCCATAATTAAACGTCTGTCAACAACCTGACAGCCAGAGACAAGGAGACCCAAGCTCAGTATTCAACCTGGACTGACAACTGTACTCATCTCACACGCTAGTAAAGTAATGCTCAAAATTCTCCAAGCCAGGCTTTAGCAATACGTGAACCGTGAACTTTCAGATGTTCAAGCTGGTTTTAGAAAAGGCAGAGGAACCAGAGATCAAATTGCCAACATCTGATGGATAATTAAAAAAGCAAGAGAGTTCCAGAAAAACATCTATTTCTGCTTTATTGACTATGCCAAAGCCTTTGACTGTGTGGATCACAATAAACTGTGGAAAATTCTGAAAGAGATGGAAATACCAGACCACCTGACCTGCCTCTTGAGAAACCTGTATGCAGGTCAGGAAGCAACAGTTAGAACTGGACATGGAACAACAGACTGGTTCCAAATAGGAAAAGGAGTACATCAAGGCTGTATATTGTCACCCTGCTTATTTAACTTATATGCAGAGTACATCATGAGAAACACTGGGCTGGAAGATGCGCAAGCTGGAATCAAGATTGCCGGGAGAAATATCAATAACCTCAGATATGCAGATGACACCACCCTTATGGCAGAAAGCGAATATGAACTAAAGAGCCTCTTGATGAAAGTGAAAGAGGAGAGTGAAAAAGTTGGCTTAAAGCTCAACATTCAGAAAACAAAGATCATGGCATCTGGTCCCATCACTTCATGGGAAATAGATGGGGAAACAGTGGCAGACTTTATTTTTTTGAGCTCCAAAATCACTGCAGATGGTGATTGCAGCCATGAAATTAAAAGACGCTTACTCCTTGGAAGGAAAGTTATGACCAACCTAGACAGCATATTAAAAAGCAGAGACATTACTTTGCCAACAAAGGTCTGTCTAGTCAAGGCTATGGTTTTTCCAGTGGTCATGTATGGATGTGAGAGTTGGACTGTGAAGAAAGCTGAGCGCTGAAGAATTGATGCTTTTGAACTGTGGTGTTGGAGAAGACTCTTGAGAGTCCCTTGGACTGCAAGGAGATCCAACCAGTCCATCTTAAAGGAGATCAGTCCTGGGTGTTCATTGGAAGGACTGATGTTGAAGCTGAAACTCCAATACTCTGGCCACCTCATGAGAAGAGTCGACCCACTGGAAAAGACCCTGATGCTGGGAAGGATTGGGGGCGGGAGGAGAAGGGGACGACAGAGGATGAGATGGCTGGATGGTATCACCGACTTGATGGACATGAGTTTGGGTAAACTCTGGGAGTTGGTGATGGACAGGGAGGCCTGGCATGCTGCGATTCATGGGGTTGCAAAGAGTCGGACATGACTGAGTGACTGTACTGTACTGACCAGGTCATGGCTAGTTATGACCGAAGTAATAGAAACCCAGTTCTAACCTCTCCCCACACCACCAATTTAATGACTGGGGGTCAGAAATGGCTGGGGACCGGTCACTTACCTATACAGGTGGGTCTTGGGATCTTCTCACTGGTGTGCAGGGGCGGGCCTGCCACCTCTGCCCCATACCCAGCTGGATCAGTCAGGTCAGGCCTGGCATTGGAAATGCCTGGAACAGAGAGGGGATCTGTGGGCCAGGATGAACGGGGAGGACTAGGGACCAGGCTGTGCTGTTCAAAGGAGGGCCGTGAGTGGAAAGGGAACTGAGAGGCTTTGGACACCACTGGGGAGCCTGTCTTGGAGGGCCAAGGGGAACCTCTAAGACACCAGCATCCCCGGGATGGCCGGATGATGGCAAAGGCCACAAAAAGAAGGCTCTGGGTGGGAGGGCTCAGATCACTCGGCAGGCTGGTGTGCGGGTCGTGGCTGGGACGTGGTCAGTAGAAGAGAGCAGGCACAGCTGGCCACAGCGGAGCCCCATGGTAACCCGCAGCGCTGAAACAGCGAGCAAGTGAGTATATCTGCTGCTCACCATCACCACCTTACTGAGGGCACCCCGGAACACACTTCACAGAGGAGAGGAGCCACCACGGGGCCAGGCGCACACAGCATGTTCAATACACGGAAGCTGACACTATAGCCCGCCCCCTCTGATTCCCCAGCTCCCAGCCACGTCTCCAAGGGTTTCCATCACCCGGAGAGTGCCGAGCAGAGCGGCCAGTGGCCCCTGGAGCACACGGGAGGTGCCCCTTCCAGCAGGCTGACCCACCTGCACCGCCTGAGACCATCTTCCCGTAGGTCTCCAGCATGAGGTCCCAGTACTGCTCCTGCTGGGTGGAGTCCAGGTGCCTCCACTGCTCCTAGAGAAGACAAGGCATAAGGTCTTTCAGGGGAGGGTCCTGAACCGTCCCTCCCTGCCTGTGCAGGGCTGAGGAGAAAGGAACGGGTCTTAGGGTCCCGGCCATCAGAAGGTCTGAAAAACCACGGGAGGTGGTTCTGGACAGAGTCGACAGGCCCAGCCTCTGTACTTCTTGCCAATGGAGAGAAAACATGTAGGTTTTAGCTCCCATGTTCTCTTTTAAGTTGCCTGTTTGGGGAAGCCCTTTCTCCACTTGGCCTGTGTTTAACTCTCAGTGCTCATCGGAGAGGTCTTTGGGCAGAAGGAGCCCGATATCCCCAAGATGTCATTGATGTCTGGAAATTCAGGAGGGAAAGGAAGGATGTTTTAAAATGTATTTCTGATTAGCAGATATTAAGCTTAAAAAAGAGAAGAAAAGGAGGAGTTAAATGTTTTCTGGTGGAAGAAACTGCAAAGGTGAAAAGTGACCTCTATATGTTTAACTTGATCATAACCACATTTTAAATATGGATTTTAAAATTTTCTAAAGTAGGAATTTTTAGCAGCCCACTTTGTTGACTGTGAGTGAAGTTACCTTAACAACCGTCTGGAAATAACCAGCTTGAGCAAACACTGCTGAATGTAGGAGTCCTTGGTCGTTCGGGTCAGAACACACAGACCCCCGCTTCAGCGCTGGCAGCAATACCCGCGAGGCGGCCTGGCCCCCTGGACACACGGGCACCAAGAGCGTAGCCAAGTGCAGTACAAGGCAGAAAAGAAGACACCCACCAAAACCCTCTGGGGCAACAATCGACCCTTTCAACGCCCAGAAAAGAGTCTCTGAACAGCGTACATCCAACCTGAAAGCCACAGACTTACTCGAGGAACTGCCAGAAGCCAGCGGTGCTTGAATGAAACCCTTGACTTCAGAGACGAGTCACCAACTACAGCCCTCCCTCTCCCTCTCATTCTCACAAGAGCAGGAAAAAATCTAACTTCCTACTCGGGGAGGACAGAAGTATGCGATTCGATGGGGAAATAGTCCGGATTTCATGTGGAAACAGCACCACCTTGTGGGTTTGTGGGGCACTGCCACAACTGACTCGCACAGAGAGGGCTGGACTGTGTTCCCCTCTGAAGGTCTGAACACGCGGAACGAGCGCCACGCAGCCCCGCGCCTGGGAGGCACCGTTTCTGACTCAGTCACACGTCTGCCATGTGGACTTCACACCCTGCCACTGTTCTCGAGGTTCCCAACTCAGGGAAGAGATTAGAGGATGTGATTCCTTACACTTAAACATTCCCTTCAGTTATAAAGGACTCCGTTGAACATTGAGGGCCTTCTGATACAAACAGGTGTTGTTAGTTTAGGAAGGGGCACTGGGACTGGGTAGGGATGGTCTGTCAGGGCTGAGCTGTTCATCAGTTACCAGCTATATACAGGAAATTTATTTATACATTACATATATTTATATAGGGCTTCCCAGGTAATGCACTGTGGTGAAGAATCCGCCTGCCAATGCAGGAGTCACAAGTTCAATCCCTGGGTCGGGAAGATCCCCTGGAGGAGGGCATGGCAACCCACTTCAGTATTCTTGCCTGGAGAATCCCACGGACAGAGGAGCCTGGCGGGCTACAGTGTATGGGGTCGCAAAGAGTTGGACACGATTGAGAACACACCACATATTTATATACATACATACACACACACACACATACATGGTGCTGCTGGTGAGCATTTAGAATCTTTGGACCTCGAGCTATCCAACAGGTCATGGCTAATGTCGGTATGTAAGTACCGCAGAGTTAACAGCTAACCCCACTAGTTGAAATATGTTAATATATACACCTTTCACAGGGATACCCTGTATTTACTGTAGAAGCAACAAGAAGCCTCCAGGTCTGCTTGAGATGCTTGGCAGAATTCCCAATGCTTTTCCCCCAAGCAGCTTCCTGCCTAACAGTCTGGTTCCTGAGTACCTTGAAAGCAGGAAGAAGGGTACTCTCGAGTCACTGAAAAAGGTGTATCCCCCTGCCCGCTCCCCACCCCTGCCCCAAGTACACTGTGAAGCTGGGACTCTGGTTTCTAGATCTTTGGGCCTGGAGAGCTGACGCTTAGATCTGGCTTCACACCATGTTCAGCACACCCACATCGCCTTCCATCTCCTCACCTTCACTCTGAAGGACCCCACAAGGAGAGTCCCGAGAAGTTCTCTAGAGGTTTGGAACAATGCTTTGACTAAAGTCTACAGGTGCCTAAAAAACTTCATTTTCATCAAATGCAACTTTTCAGAGACACTCACCACATAATCAAAATAGATCTGTTTCTGAGACTTCTGTTTGTGGCCAGGATGCGGTGAGAGGGACTGGGTTTACATTCCTGCTGAAACCCTGAGGGCAAGGTTCTGGGGTCGAGAAGCAGGGGACCCCACTCACCTGAGATGCTGTGTGGAGAAGGGAGGCTCCGAAGTCCTGGTCCCTGACAGGCATTTGCTCGGGCTGGGCAGGCAGCTGGGCAGGAAGCTGGGCGGCAGCCGCTGCTGAAGGCAGAGACAGAAGACTGAGCATCCTGACGGCCTTCTCGACTGCTCACAGAGGGCACAGGGACAAACCTCCCCCGCTGAGAACCCACACTTGTCCCACCATCCGCGAACTCAGACCCACGTTTACCTCCCTAACCAATTCCGGCTCCTCCAACCTTCCTCAGACCCCAGATCCGAAAGGCCTGGCCCTGTCATAAAGTGGTTTACATTGCAGACTTTGAATCCCCAATCGCAGTTGATTGGGGTGCACCCTGCTTCCCACATGTCCAGAGACACCCCAATCGGAGTGGTCTATGGTGTCAGTTCCCTCTTGGCCTGCTGATCCCAGTCCCCTGGTTTCTCCAGGAGGCAGCGCACACACCACCACCAGGAACCACCCCTTACCTAGACCTTGCTCTGCGTCAGACTCCTCTTTCACTACGCAGCTCAGCGGCTCCCCGGGCCCGAGGGCTGTGTTCTGGAGCCCAAGCTCCTGACGTTCTTCAGCAGGAGACCCCGTTTCCCCCGCACGGCAGTTCGCGGGCTCCGCCTTCTCTGAGAAGACTTCTTGTCCCAGAACTTGGATGCTGATCTAGAGACCACATGGTGCTGATTACCGAAAGACCCAGAGTGAGGGTTTCTGAAAAACACAGAGCTACCCTTCCAGAACACATCCTAAGGCAGGCCTCAGGGACACAGGGCAGGGAAAGAAAGGCCAGCGTTTATTTCCGTTCAAGTAGGAACTGGGCAGGGAAGCATCCTGAGGGCAGCTGGAGGATGAGGCCAGAGGGAGACCTGGGGGCCCTTCAGACAGGCCACTGGGGCTGTGTTTCTACTGGACAGCCTCCACCAATTAAGATGCAGACGTCTTTGGGACAAGTCCCCAAACACTCTAAAGATGGGATGGGAGGGGAGACTTTATCTTCGATCCCTAACAGCTAAAAAGTGTGGAGTCACAGGGAGACCTAGGATCAGGTGTGGGGTGGGGATACACAGAGGAGGTATAATGAGAAACACACTGAGGAGGTATAATGAGTCTTCATCCCAGGTTCCTGGCACGGAGCTCTGAAACCATTGGAATGTTCTGAAGGACAAGAGTGCCAGGAGCCACTTCTGTGGTTCAGAACGAGCCCTTCCGACTGTCCCTGAGTTGATCATGATAGGGTGACTCTTGGTGGCCCCGGACAGCTTCAGGACGGAGGCCCGTTGTCAGGGGAATTAACCTGGTGACTGGAGGGCCAGAACGTTCAGCCCCACCCCTCAACCTCTAGGGGATGGAGAGGGGCTGGAGCTCTTCAACCACTAATGGCCAGTGATCGGTCTATCATGCCTGAGTAATGAGAACGCCATAGTAACTCCCAAACTGTGGGGTTCAGGGAGCTCCAGCCCGGTGAACACATACAAGGGTCAGGAGGACGGAGTGCCCAGAGGAGGGCATGGAAGCTCTCTGTATCCCCTGTCTCTTCTATTTGGCTGTTCCTCAATCATATCCTTCAGAACAAACTGGAAAATGGAAGCAAAGTTTTGCCCTGAGATCTGAGTCATCCTGGCAAGTTATCAAACCTGAGGAAGGGGCCATGGGAACCTCCCAATCTGTAGCCAGTTGGTCGTAAGTCTGAATGACCCCTGCAGCTTGTGACTGGTGGCTGAAATGGGGGAAGTCTTACGGGACCAGCCCTTATCCTCTGGGTTGAGCCAAGCAGACCGCTGCTGTCACAACTGAACTGGATAGGAGGACACCTAGTTGAGATCAGAGACTTGGAGAATTGGTTGTTGGCGTGAAAAACCCCACATATTCAATGCCAGAAAAAAAGATAACACCCCTGGGACTTCCCTGGTGGTTCTGTGGTTAACCACTTCCCTGGTGGCGCCAATGCAGGGGACACAGGTTCAACCCCTGTTCCAGAAATATCCCACATGCTGTGGGGCAACCCCTGGTCCAGAAAGATCCCACATGCTGTGGGGCAGCAAAGCCCGTGCATCACGACTACTGAGCCCTCGTGCCCTAGAGCCGATGCTCTGCAACAAGACCACTGCAATGGGAAGCCCATGCACCTCGACTAGAGTAGCCCCTGCCACTAGAGAGTAGCCTCCACAACTAGAGTAACTCCTTAACTAGACAGTAGCTCACCACGAGAGTAGCCTCAGCAACTAGAGAGTAACCTCCCCAACTAGACAGTAGCCCCCGCAACTAGAGAAAGTCTGCACGCAGCAACAAAGACCCAGTGCAACCAAAAGTAAATAAATTAATTTAAAAAAAAAAAGATGATGCCCCTGCTAAGACCCCAGAGAACCTGGTGCTTTCCTCACAGATCACAGCACTCTCTGCTCACCCACTGCCACAGCCTCTGGGGGTCTCCCTTCAAGCTCTCCACGAGGGTCACGGCCTCCTCCCCACTTCCTGGACACTGCTTCCGCACCCACGTCTGGATCTCCCCGGGCAGAATGCTCAGGAACTGCTCCAGCATCAGCATCTCCAGGATCTGCTCCTTGGTGTGAACCTCTGGCTGCAGCCACTGGAAACAGAGCTTCCGAAGCTGTTGGAGGGTTTCATGGGGCCCAGACGTCACCTGGTAAGGAAACTGCCTGAAGAGCTGGCGTGCGGTCTCAGGGCTGGAGGGCTCCCCTTGGGGGGTGGCATCTGGGCCAGGGAACGGGGGCCCCTCGGCCTTGGCCAGTGGCGGCAGAAGGACGGGAGCCTGCCCCAACTCCACGGGCATCGTCTGGCACAGCAAGTCCTTTTAGGGGACGTGCTTCTGGGACAGAGCTGTCCCCAGGAGAACCAGGTCTTCTCAGAGCCTCTCACAGGGACCCTGGAGGGGCAGCAAGAGCGACATTACACGGGCTAGGGGGGTACACTTTTACAAAGAACAGAATTGCCTGCCCTGACTGAGAAGCCTTTAAGGGAGTCGTGGGTCTTCTGAAATCAATGGATATACTATTCTACCTTGAAATATGGTAAACCTGAAGCTGCAAAGGAAACTACTAGAACCATAGCTAGACTGTCACCACAACTGTGACCATTTTTACAGTGTTCTCTCTTGGTCTTCAAATGGCCAGACCAAGTAGAAGAATGAAATGCACCACAAGAAGCGTGTTCACTAGGTTTCCAGGTAAACAGCTCTTCTCCACAACACTCCGATATCTGCATCCATACGTCTGCAGACTAAAACAGAGAGCTGAACAGAGACATCGATGCCCTGGGATTAAAGACTAAGGTTGAAATGATTGTGTGTGTGTGTGCATGCTGAGTTGTGTCTGACTCTTTGCAACCCCATGGACTGTATACAGCCCATAACGGTCCTCTGTCCATGGAATTTTTCAGGCAAGAATACTGGAGTGGGTTGCCATTTCCTTCTTCAGGGGATCTTCCCGACCCAAGGATCAAATCCATGTCTCCTGCAATGGCAGGCAGATTCTTTACCACTGCGCTACCTGGAAGCCCAAGGTTGAAATGACTAGATGCTTCCAAAATAAATATGAAGTTGAAGAGAACTTTTTCCCCAAAAGGTGCAATGAAAGTTCTAAGTGACTTCTTTTGAGCGCCATGTTGGCAACTGGGAATTTATGAAAAATCTGTCATACTAAAATTTTCAACCCTAAACTGAAAAAAGTCTTAGAATAAATACTGACTACCACAAAAACATGCCCACAGACATGAAGCAAGTTTTATGGTGAGTAGTACCAAAATTCAGAAGGCAGGAACTAAGACAAGGAAAAGAGAATTAAGAAATGGCAAAGTTAATATTAAGATATTTTAAAAGGAGCATGCAATATTTCTAGCTAGCTTTCTTGCATGTAATCCTAATATTGGATTACTGGGTCTATCTCAAAATATTATAAAGGAGCTGGAGATCACCATTTCTCCATAACATGAACCACAACAACCAAAAAAACACCCAATCACTTGGATGCCAGGGTTAATCAGAGATCAGTACAACACTCTAGCTTTTGATGGCTGCTTTGTCCTTGAGGGGGCTTCCCTGATAGCTCAGTTGGTAAAGAATCCGCCTGCAATGCAGGAGATTCCTGGGTTGGGAAGATCCCCTGGAGAAGGGAAAGGCTACCCACTCCAGTATTCTGCCCTGGAGAATTCCATGGACTGTATAGTCTATGGGGTCACAAAGAGTTAGACACAACTGATTGACTTTCACTTTTATCCTTGAGGTGTAAGAGCAATGTCTTTATCCCCATAACTTCACTCAGACAGTTCACTCTATATCACAACATCATTTAAAAATAAAACAAGCAGGAGACTGGTTCAAGATGGTGGAATACAAGGCCACGTGCTCACCTCCTCCTGTGAGAGTGCCAAAATCACAGCTAACTGTTGAACAATCATGGACAAGAGGACACTGGAACCCACCAAAAAAGGTACCCCATGTCCAAAGACAAAGGAGAAGCCACAACGAGAGGGCAGAAGGGATGCAATCAAGAAAAAATCAAATCCCATAGTTACTGGGTGGGCAACCCATAAACTGGAAAACAATTATAAAACAGAGGTTCTCCCACTGTTGGGAAGGTTCTGAACCCCAAGCCAGGCTTCCCAATCTGGGAATTTGGCAAAGGAATTAGGAATCCCCAAGGAATCTGATGTTGAAGGCCAGCAGGATTTGACTGCAGGACTTCCACAGGATTGGGGGAAACAAAGACTCCACTCTTGGAGGGCACAAAATCTTGTGTGCACCAAGACCTAGGGGAAAGGAACACTGACTCTACAGGAGACTGAACCAGACCTGCCTGCTTGTGTTGGAGGGTCCCCTGCAGAGGTGCAGGTCAGCAGGGGCTTGCCATGGGGATGGGGACACTGGCAGCAGCAGTCCTGGGAGGTGTCCCTTGGCATGAGCCCTCTTGGTATTCGGCAATAGCCCTACCATCAGTTCAGTTCAGTTGAGTTGCTCAGTTATGTCCAACTCTTTGCTACCCCATGGACTGCAGCATGCCAGGCCTCCCTGTCCATCACCAACTCCCAGAGCTTACTCAAACTCATGACCATTGATGATGCCATCCAACCATCTCATCCTCCGTCATCCCCTTCTCCTGCCTTCAGTCTTTCCAAGCATCAGGGTCTTTTCAAATGAGTCAGTTCTTCGCATCAGGTGGCCAAAGTATTGGAATTTCAATTTCAGCATCAGTCCTTCCAATGAATATTCAGGACTGATTTCCTTTAGGGTGGGCTGGTTGGATCTCCTTGCTGTCCAAGGGACTCGCAAGAGTCTTCTCCAACACCACAGTTCAAAAGCAACAATTCTTTGGTGCTCAGCTTTCTTTCTAGTCCAACTCTCACATCCATATATGACTACTGGAAAAACCATAGCTTTGACTAGCCGGACCTTTGTTGGCGAAGTTATATCTCTGCTTTTTAATATGCTGTCTAGGCTGGCCTACCATAGAGCCTGTAGATTCCAGGGCTGGGTCGCCTCAGGCCAAACAACTAACAGGGAGGGAGCACAGTCCCACCCATTAGCAGATAATTGGATTATAGTTTTACTGAGCAAGGCCCTACCAGAGCAAGACCCAGTTTTTCCCCAGTTCCTCCCATCAGGAAGCTTACACAAGCCTCTTAGTCTCATCTACCATAGGGCAGAGAGCAGAAGTAAGAACAACTACATTCCTGCAGCCTCCAGAACAAAAACCACAATCACAGAAAGTTAATCAAAATGAAAAGGCAGCGGATTATGTCACAGATGAAGGAACAAGATAAAAACCCCAGAAAAACAATTAAATGAAGTGGAGATAGGCAACCTACCAGAAAAAGAATTCAGAATAATGATAGTGAAGATGATCCAGGATCTCAAAAAAAAAAAAAAAAGAATGGAGGCACAGATTTAGATGACATAAAAAGGTTTAACAAAGATTTAGAAGAACTAAACCAGAAAAAGAAAGCAAAATTTTTTTGAGGGGACAAAATAGAAAGGTGAGAAGATTATGTTTCTTGTGTGGACCCCACTAACTGTCCTTTGTACTTACAAAGAGACCTGTGTATTGGGCTGGTCAAAGAGTTCATTTGGGTTTTTCCATAACATCTTACAGCAAAACCTGAACAAACTTTTTCGCCTACCTGGTATTTCATTTATATATTCACGCAGCACCCAGAGGGCTACAGCAGCATGTGCTCAATAATTCAGGAATTCTGTTTCTTTTCATGGCAGCCTACCCACTGTGAACAACAACAATACTGGAGAAAGCCTAAGAGGCCACTGTTTTCAGGCACTGGACAACAGGCAGGCAAGAAAGGAATCCCTGAGAGAAGAAAAGCTCATGAGGAGGGTCCCATGGTCATCACAGCTGCCTGCAAAGGAATGATTTCCCAAGCCCAGTGCAGGAAGCTGGAGCTCAAGCAGAGACCAGGGGCTACTGAAGCGGCTAGAATCATAAAGAGCAGGGCAGTGGGGAGGAGGGAGCTGTGGCAATGGAGGCAGACAGCTGTGGGAGGAGGTGGGGGGGTTCCTTGTGACGAATCTTGGCTAAGGGTTAGACTGCACTCAGCATGGTGGAACTATCCAAGGTTCAACAGGGAGCAGTTGTTACCATGTTAAAAGAGCAAATGAGGGATACAGGAGGCCAACCAATGATGAGAGACATTTACATTTCTGACCCCAAAAGTAGAGAAACACTCAGCACATCCTGAGTTATCTGAAAGGTCATGTTAGGAGTAAGGACCATGCTTGAGAGTAAGACCTACCTACTCTAAATGTGCCCCCAAAATCCTAAAGCCAAGCTTCAACAATATCCACCAAGGAGGTCCAGTCTATTGGTCTATTCTTATCCAGTTAGAAGAATTTGAGGGAATTCCTTGGCAGTCCAGTGGTTAGGACTCCATGCTTTCACTGCCAACAGCCCAGGTTCAATCCTTGATCAGAGAACTCAGATCCCACAAGCCATGCGGAACAGCCAAAAAAGAAAAGAATTTGGGAAACACCTGGGGTTCCAAAGATCTACCCTAAAACCAAGCTGGTTATTGTTCAGTCACTAAGTTATGTCCGACTCTTTGCGATCCCATGGACTATAGCATGCCAGGCTTCCTTGTCCTTCACTATGTCCTGGAATTTTCTCAAATTCATGTCCATTGAGTCGGTGATGTTATCTAGCCATCTCATCCTCTGCTTCCTTCTTCTCCTTTTGCCTTTAATCTTTCCCAGCATCAGTCTTTTTCAATAAGACAACTCTTCACATCAGTGGCCAAAGTATTGGAGCGTCAGCATTAATCCTTCTCATGAATATTTAGGGTTGATTTTCTTTAGGACTGACTGGTTTGATCTCCTTGGAAAGCTATGACAAACCTAGGCAGAGTATTCAAAAGCAAAGACATCACTTTGCCAACAAAGGTCCATATAGTCAAAGCTATGATTTTTCCAGTAGTCATGTATGGATGTGAGAGTTGGACCAAAGAAAGTTGAGCGCTGAAGAACTTATGCTTTTGCATTGTGGTGCTCGAGAAGACTCTTAAAGAGTCCCTTGGATTGCAAGGAGATAAAAACCAAACTAACACAACCCAAAGATGATCAGTCAGTAATTGAACTGCCTGCTAGAACAAAAACCAACACTCTTCAGAAGAGGATAACAGAATCCCTAGTGTCTACAATGTGCCACCCACAATATCCATGATGCTATCCAAAATTACTAGACATGCAAAGAAACAGGAAAATGTGACTCAGAATCAAGGGGAGAGAGGTCAAGAGAATCCAGGCCCTGTTGGCCTGAGGACTTAAAAACAATATAATTTTAATGATAGAAGAGATAGTGACTTTCCACAGAGAACTAGAAATCATAGAGAGAAACAAATGCAAATTCTAGAAAATGAACTGTCAACCCCAAATTCCACATCCAACAAAACACCTTTCAAAGAAAGAATTAAAATAAAGACATATTTCAGATAAAAAAAAGCCAAGAGAATTTCCCCCCAATGATACGTACTACAAGAAATGCTAAAAGACATTCTTCCAGTTGAAGGAAAACTCGTATCTACAGAAAAGAATGAAAATCTCCAAAAATGGTAAGCACATGGTGAATAAATATAAGATACTATGTTTCTATTTCTTCTAACTTCCTTAAAAGAAGCAACTGACTGTTAAGGCAAAAATAACACTAGTATAAGCAGAACATAAGATAAATAGAAGTGAAATATATAAATACAGCACAAAGAAGGGGGTAAATGGAATTAATCTGTCATTCGGTTATTACATTTATGAGGTGCTAATGCAGAAACAGAAAATTGAAAGGAAGAAGTAATGTCAGGCGAGGTAACAGATGAGAAATGTAAAGGTGTTAAGTGAGGGGTAGGAAATGAGAAATGTGAGTTATAAAGTGGAACAATATTAAAGTACACTCTGATAAGTTAACCTTTGATAATTTAAGGATGCATAATGCTAGCTGTAAAAGTATTATACAGAGAGGTATAGCTAAAAAGCCAAGAGACAAACAATGAAAAGCAGTCAATAATATACAAGAAAGAATCAAGAGAAGAACAAAAAGCAGAAAGATCAAGTGGAAAAAAAGACAATGTGACAGACTAACACCCAACCAATCAATAATTACATTAAATGTAAATGGACTAAACACTAGAATTATAAGGTAGAGATTGTCCGATTTAAAAAAGGAAGACCCAACTATATGCTATCTACAAGAGACATTTTACATATAAAGACACAGATAGTTTGGAAATAAAATGGAGAAGAAAAGACATTGCATGCAAACAGCAAGCACATGAAAGCTGGTAAGTTACATTAGTATCTGACCAAGAGACTTCATGACAAAGAGAAAAGGAGGGACATTTTATTATGATAATTGGGTCAAATCACCTAGAACACAAAGCACCCTAAAAGTGTAGGCACCTAATATCAGGTCTAAAGGAAAAACTCCTCAATCATCACTGGAAATTTTAACACTGTTCTCTCAGTAACTGATAGAAAAATAGACTATATATATATTTATATGAATAAGGAAATAGATATCCACTACTGTGGGCAAGAATCCCTTAGAAGAAATGGAGTAGCCATCATAATCAACAAGAGTCCGAAATGCAGTACTTGGATGCAATCTTAAAAACAACAGAATGATCTCTGTTTGTTTCCAAGGCAAACCATCCAATATCACAGTAATCCAAGTCTATGCCCCAAGTCTGTGCTGAAGAAGCTGAAGGTGAATGGTTCTATGAAGACCTACAAGACCTTCTAGAACTAACACCCAAAAAAGATGTCCTTTTCATTATAGGGGACTGGAATGCAAAAGTAGGAAGACAAGAGATACCTGGAGTAACAGGCAAATTTGGTCTTGGAGTACAGAATGAAGCAGGGCAAAGGCTAATAGAGTTTTGCCAAGAGAACGCGTTGGTCATAGAAAACACCCTATTTCAACAACACAAGAGAAGACTCTACACATGGACATCACCAGATGGTCAATACTGAAATCAGATTGATTACATTCTTTGCAGCCAAAGATGGAGAAACTCTATACAGTCAGCAAAAACAAGACCAGGAGCGGACTGTGGCTCAGATCATGATCTCCTTGTTGCCAAATTCAGACTTAAATTGAAGAAAGTAGGGAAAACCACGAGACCATCCAGGTATGACCTAAATCAAATCCCTTATGACTATACAGCTTCCCTGGTAGCTTAGATGGTAAAGCCTCTGCCTGCAATGTGGGAGACCTGGGTTCAATCACTGGGTTGGGAAGATCCCCTGGAGAAGGAAGTGGCAACCCACTCCAGTACCCTTGCCTGGAAATTCCTATGGACGGAGGAGCCTGGGAGGCTACAGTCCATGGGGTCACAAAGAGACAGACACGACTGAGCGACTTCACTTTCACTTTTCACTTTACGACTATACAGTGGAAGTGATGAATAGATTCAAGGGATTAGATCTGATAGTGTGCCTGAAGAACTATGGATGGAGGTTCATGACACTGTCCAGGAGGCAGTGATCAAGAGCATCCCCAAGAAAAAGAAATGCAAAAAGGCAAAATGGTTGTCTGAGGAGGCCTTACAAATAGCTGTGAAAAGAAGAGAAGCGAAAGACAAAAGAGAAAAGAAAAGATATACCCATTTGAATGCAAAGTTCCAAAGAATAGCAAGGAGAGATAAGAAAGACTTCCTCAGTGATCAATGCAAAGAAATAGAGGAAAACAACAGAATGGGAAAGACTAGAGATCTCTTCAAGAAAATTAGAGATGCCAAGGGAACATTTCATGCAAAGACAGGTACAATAAAGGACAGAAATGTTATGGACCTAACAGAAGCAGAAAATATTAAGAAGAGGTGGCAAGAATACACAGAAGAACTATACAAGAAAGATCTTCACGACCCACATAATCATGATGGTATGATCACTCACCTAGAGCCAGACACCCTGGAATGTGAAGTCAAGTGGGCCTTAGGAAGCATCACTACGAACAAAGCTAGTGGAGGTGATGGACTTCCAGTTGAGCTATTTCAAATCCTAATAAGATGATGCTTTGAAAGTGTTACACTCAATATGCCAGCAAGTTTGGAAAACTCAGCAGCGGCCACAGGACTGGAAAAGGTCAGTTTTCATTCCAATCCCAAAGAAAGGCAATGCCAAATAATGCCCAAACTACCACACAATTGCACTCATCTCAAATGCTAGCAAAGTAATGCTCAAAATTCTCCATGCCAGGCTTGGAGAACCATGAACTTCCAGATGTTCAAGCTGGATTTAGAAAAGGCAGAGGAACCAGAGATCAAATTGCCAAATTCTGCTGGATCATTAAAAAAGCGACAGAGTTTCAGAAAAACATCTACTTCTGCTTTATTGACTATGCCAAAGCCTTTGACTGTGTGGATCACAACAAACTGTGGAAAATTCTTCAAGAGATGGGCATACCAGACCACCTGACCTGCATCCTGAGAAATATGTATGCAGGTCAAGAAGCAACAGTTAGACCTGGACATGGAACAACAGACTGGTTCCAAATAGGAAAAGGAGTATGTCACCCTGCTTATTTAACTTATATGCAGAGTACATCATGAGAAACGCTGGACTGGATGAAGCACAAGCTGGAATCAAGATTGCCGGGAGAAATATCAATAACCTCAGATATGCAGATGACACCACACTTGTGGCAGAAAGCAAAGCACTAAAGAGCCTCTTGATGAAAGTAAAAGAGGAGAGGGAAAAAGTTGGCTTAAAGCTCAACATTCAGAAAACTAAGATTATGGCATCTGGTCCCATCACTTCATGGCAAATAGATGGGGAAACAATGATGCAGTGACAGAGTTTATTTTGGGGGGCTCCAAAATCACTGCAGATGGTGACTTCAGCCATGAAATTAAAAGATGCTTGCTCCTTGGAAGAAAAGTTATGATCAACCGAGACAGCATATTAAAAAGCAGAGACATTATTTGCTAACAAAGGTCCAGCTAGTGAAAGCTATGGTTTTTCCAGTAGTCATGTATGAATGTGAGAGTTGGACTATAAAGAAAGCTAACCATGGAAGAATTGATGCTTTTGAACTGTGGTATTGGAGAAGACTCTTGAGATTCCCTTGGACTGCAAGGAGATCCAACCAGTTCATCGTAAAGGAAATTAGTCCTAAATATTCATTGGAAGGACTGATGTTGAGGTTGAAACTCCAATACTTGGGCCACCTGATGCGAAGAACTGGCTCATTTGAAGACCTTGATGCTGGGAATGATTGAAGGTGAGAGGAGAAGAGGACAACAGAGGACCAGATGGTTGGATGGATGGCATCACTGACTCAATGGACATTGAGTTTGAGTAAGCTCCGGGAGTTGGTGATGAACAGAGTGGCCTGGTGTGCTGCAGTCCATAGGGTCACAAAGAATCAGACACGAATGAGCGACTGAACTGAAGGAAATAGAAAATCTAAACAACACTATGACCCAAGTTGATATAACTGTCATTTAAAGCAACAACTGCAGAGTACATATTCATTTCAAATGCATAGGAAGCATTCATGAAAACAGAATATGTGCATAATTATGTTTCAAAACACTAGAATCTTAAAGTATAGATTCTCTGACCACAGGGTAACTGAACTAGAATACAATAAGATACCTAGAATATCCTAATATATGGAAATACTAAATAACCTACTATTAAAGAAAAAAACCAGACAAAAAATTAAAACATGTTCATATTGACTGACAATGAAAACACAACCTATCAAAATTTGTAGGAAACAGCTAAAGGCTGCTTAGAAAGAAATGAACAGCTTTAAGTAAATATGTTAGTTTGGGAACTAAGTGAATTGCAAAAGGCTTAATCTGCAGGGCTTAATGCAAAGCCAGAAGAGGAGATACTTTTACAGAAAGGATTAGAGTTAACTTTTCCAGGAATGTCTTTTATAAACAAATTATTATTAGTGGAAGTAATCTGTCTCATAGTTAAACAACTGCTGAGTGAATTTTACAACTTAATTCAGACCCTGAGAAAAATAAACTAACTCTATTGAAAATAAATAAGCATGTAAAAACTTTTAAACATATATGCATCCTTCACTATCTAGATATGGCTCCTGAATTTCAAATAACAAGTAGCAAGATTTTAGATAGCAAGAGACTGATCTGTGGACTTATTCATATTTACTTAGTTCCTGAATTAAGATAGCAGTCTACATAACACCTAGGGAAAGCGCCTTTCAGGGAAAACTATGTCTCACAAAATATTTAACTCTGATTTCAGCTACTATACTTTCACATAATGGTAGGGAAAATGCCTCAAGTATTCATAATTGAATTACTTTATGGGCTTCCCTGGTGTTTCATATGGTAAAGAATCTGCCTGCAATGCAGGAGACCTGTGTTCAATCCCTAGGTTGGGAAGATCCCCTGGAGGAGGGCATGGCGACCCACTCCAGTATTCTTGCCTGGAGAATCCCCATGGACAGAGGAGCCTGGCCAGTTACAGTCCACGGGGTCACAAAGAGTCAAATATGACTGAGCAAGTTAAGCACAGCACACACATAAATGGTTCATAGGTTGGTACTGCAGATACTTCATGAGACTCTACTCCTGTTAGTTTTGAAAAAAAAAAAAAAAAAAGTAAAGTTATCCCAAATGTATAGTCGTTGTACTTATTAAAGCTATAACAAATTAGAATGCATTTTTAAATGAACATCTAGGTACGGATACTTAGCCATTCACATATGAGCAACCATTCGCAGAGCACAAAGATGGTCTCCTTCAACTTCAGTCAAGCTTCTGAGTCATCCTTTTGAGTAGGGCTGGCCCTTGGACTCTGTCCTTGGCCCTTCTATTCTAGTTTAGCAAGAATCTTTCTGACTCCAGTTTAGGGAAAATCCCCTACTTTTGATATTTGATCAAATTCAACATCCCTTGACCATCCTTGATATCTGACCAAATTCCCTATTGCCCTGAGCTGCCTTCAGCAAAGCCGGTCAAGTTAGTTTAGCCAGAATGACCCCCTTAAGCGGAGAAGGAAATGGCAACCCACTCCAGTGTTCTTGCCTGGAGAATCCCAGGGACGAGGGAGCCTGGTGGGCTACCGTCTATGGGTCGCACAGAGTCGGACACGACTGAAGCGACTTAGCAGCAGCAGCGGCAGACCCCCTTAAGCCAGACGTTTCCTCTTAGTAATTTTCCATCCACTGACCCCACCCCACCCCTTGGTTATAAATCTCCACTGTCCTTGTTGTATTCAATCTCTCCCTCCTATACTTCAAAACCCCAAGGGAGTCCCCCGAATACTGTCTGCCTTATCGTTTTTAAGGAGTGTCTGAGTAACTTTTTTCTCTATCAAGTTCCATGTTAGGCACGGTTCAAGCAGATCCTCAGAAATGGGCTTCCCTGGAGGCTCAGCAGTAAAGAACATGTCTGCCAAAAACGGACAACGCAGGTTCCATCCCTGGGTGAGGGGAGATCCCCTGGAGAAGGAAATGAAAATCCACTCCCAAGTATTCTTGCCTGGAAAATTCCATGGACAGAGGAGACTGGCAGGCTGCAGCCCATGGGGTCACGAAGAGTCGGACACGACTTAGCGATTAATCAATAACCCTCACAAATACCCAGCAAGTGTACAGGTCTGAAATCTCTGAGGCTCACCGAGGCGGCCAAATTCAAACCCGGGAAGCTCTAACCTTGTTCCTTGTGGAGGAGAGCGGCAAACCTTTGGTAACTCGGGGGGACGGGCTTGGGAGCTGTCAGGACCAGCTGGAGGGAAGGAGGAGTTACAGGAACTGAGGCCGGGGAGGGCTGCCTACTGCGCCCTCCACCCTCCGCCCACGACGCCGACCGCACCCAGGAGACGGCTGCGGGCATTAGCCCATACGGGTTCCCTCTTCCCGAGGCTCACTTCCAGCCTTCTAGGGGAGGCAGGAGAGAGGGACCCCTTCTCGTCCCAGGACCCCCAGGCGGGGCCCACAGGCTCGGGGGCGCTAGCCCTGTCGGGGTACTGTGCCTCCACCAGAGAGAGTCCACTCACAGCCCCCCTGCCCCTCCCCCCGCACTCGCGGCGTCCCAGCGCTCGTTCGACGGCCCGGACGCCGCTCCCGGAAGCCCGGCCAAGTCCGGCGCGGACGCGGGCGGCGCCATGCCCGACCCCGTGCGGCGGCGTCCAGGCCACTCCAGCCCGCGTGCGCTCACCTCGGCCCGCGGCGCCGGCTTCGGGCGCACTTCCGGGAGACAGGCGGCTGCGCGCGACTCAGGAACCGACGGGGCGGGGCGGGGCAGGGCGCCGGGGCGGGGCGGGGGCGGGGCTGATGCACAGGCTATGATTGGCTGTCCGGATAGCCCCCGCCCTGCTCGCACCTCTGAGGCCGCTGTGCGTCACGCAGCGGGCGGGTCTCTCATTCATTTGAGCTCCTTGCGGTCGCTCAGTCCTCAGCTGGACCTTTAGTGAACCCCAGGTCTGGTCGGGCACTGGGCCAAGCAGTACGAGGGATGCAGAGGTCGTTCTCGTGTCTTTCCCAGACCCTTCGGTCCCTAACCCCGGCTCTTAACCGCAGTCTCTCCTCCTTGTGGCCCTCACTTCACTTAGAACTCCCGGGGGCGTTTGATTTGCCCTGATCTTTCTCTGTCAGGCTTCTCCAGCTCTCACTGACTCTGCGTTTCCTGGCTCTCTTCTTCCACTATTCCCCTTTCAGTGTTGCAGTTCTCTTCCCACCTCGTCTTGTCTGTCTGCCCCCTGCTTCCCCACTCCACCCCCATTCTCACTCCTTCAAGGTGATGTCTTCCTTGCTTCCTCCCTCCCTTTCTTCCCTTTCCACTTGACAATAATCTCCAAGTCCTAGGATTTTGCCGCCTTGTCCATCTCTCCGACACCTTTCCTCTCTCCATCCTCTACCCCTTACCTCCTTCCAAGTCACTTCTAACTAGGATAACAACTGTCCATTTCCAGGTCATCCTGCAGTCTACCACTGAGTCATCCTGTGTGTTTTTCTAGGTCCCAGGGCCTGAGCGAAATCCACTGTGTGAAAACTACTATTTCAGCTTAACGCAGGTGGGAGTTTCTGAAGTTGACTTGTATAACAATGCTGTTTTTTGACTTCCTTGGCAGAGCATGGTAGCAATTTGTCAGAGACATTTAGAGTGACACTTGCATAGGGTGTTACTCCCAATGCCAGAGTGCTTTGCTTCTAAGAAAGTCAAGAGGTGAGCTGGTTTGGAAAGGGGTGGATGATGGATTTCTATCTTCAACATGTTAGTTTTTAGCTGATCAACATCCAAGGAACATAACAGTAATTTGGAAGCTTTAGTTGGGTCACAGAGCCCTCTTGAATCTGATGGAAGCTATAAATCCGTTCCCAAGGAAAATGCACATACATCTCTACACAGAAAATTTTGCACACAAATTCAGGGAGTTCACAGAACGCTGAAGCGTATTCTTGGAACTCTTGAATTTCAGGTTGAAAACTCTTACTCTGGTAGATGGTTCTTGATAAGGAAGTGATACTTGGCAGTTTAATAATTTCTTTATAAACTGGCAAATTGCTCCTTGTGATATAGGATCATCATTCCTGCCCAAAGTTTTGGCAGCTAACTAGGTCAGTTAGTTTCTTAAAGTATGAGTTAAGAAACAATTATTTTTTATTATGCTTAAAATTATTGATTATTAATTGTGTATTGTAAGGCTTCTCCTTAGACAACTGCTTTTGGCAGTTTGTTAAAAAAATTGTATTTCCAGGCCCCACTTCAGAGCATCTGATCAGAGAAGGCAAGAAATCTGGCTTAACGTGCCCTATGTATGAGTCTGATGTGTAGTCACATCTCAGAAACCCTGGTTTAGAATGGTGGTCACTACACCTTTTTGATCAAGCACTCTTCACCAGTAAAACTATTTTGAGGTTAGAGAGCCACTAGTTGTATATGCATTTATTAATAAGTAACATACATGTATTATTTTGCCTACATATTCTATATAATAAAACATGTGAATATAACAATTAAGAAAGATATAAGAATGAAGAAGTAATATTTCAAAATATTTATTTTACTTATTGAATAAAATTCCCATTTAAAATGAGATTTGATAGTCCTCATTATGTGAGCAAATCTTGGTTTAATACTCTAGTTACACAGAGATTTTTTTCAAGTTTGGTTCTAACTTTAGTTTTTTTTCCCCCAGCACTTAGTTTTAATGGTTTTCAGAAATGAAATAAAGAAAGGTTACAAACCTTCCAAATAGAAAAAGTACATCATTGGCAGAACATACTCATTTTTCAATGCCATCTGCTAATTAAGCAATTTTTGATGAAACGTGGCTACTAAGCAACTCTGTAAAGTACTTGGTAGGATACTGGATGATGTTACGCATCACTGAAAATTATCTTCATGTTCTGGATAGGGTTTCAACCACAGAGCCTAAATTTTACTGAATGCTAGGGTCTCAACATCATCAAGAGTCTCTGTAACGTCAATCTATCTTTTGTTGATGCGAGGAAAAGAACTCCTGCCTTCAGGTACAGATCTGGAAAGCTTCTGAACTGTATAGATTATTTTTTGTGGGTTTTTTTCAATTTTATTGAAATATAGTTGATTTACAACATTGTGTTAACTTCTGCTGTACAGCAAAGTGATTGTTATACATACACATACATTCTTTCTCATATTCTTTTCCATTCTGGTTTATCACAGGATGTTGGACATAGTACGTTGTGCTGTAACAGTAGGACTTTGTTTATACATCCAATATATACTAGTTGGCATCTGCTAATCCCAGACTCCCAATCCATCCCTCCCCAACCTTCCTCCCCCTTGGCAACCACAAGTTTGTTCTCTATGTCTGGGAGTATGTTTCTGTTTCATAGATGTGTTGATTTGTGCTGTATTTTAGATTCCACATGTTAGTGATATCATGAGGTATTTGTTCTCTTTCTGACTTAGTTTGCTTGTATGATACATAGATGATTCTTTATCCCATTAACTGACCAGGGGCCCTTTAAAGCTTGGAGGGTTCTATCTGGTTAACAATTTTAGAGAGATTGACCAAGAGGCTTCAGACTCCCTCAAACATTCTACCATCCAGAACTCTCCTTTGGTCTTTTAGGTGCCTCACCTTAACCCTCGTTACTGACTTCCACTTTCCACATGGTCACTTCTGTCCCCAGTGGTCCTCCTTCAATTCAGGTTGCTTGATCCCTTGCTGAGCTGATGACCCTGCAGGCTTTGGACAGCCTGTTCCTGCCCTTGTTGAATCTGTGACATTTCATTCTTCTTGATGGCCAGGGTTCCTGAAAACTCCACCATCATGGAGCAGTGGGAGGCCCATCTGTCCCTGCTGTCAGATGTGAGGGAGGCTGGACCACTGCCCAAGCCAAGCTTCTGTCTGCACTAGGGTTTTCAGATTGAACTTTCCTCTCTCTTATGGAAGCTTCCAGGAGCATGTGGTGACTCTTGAAGGGCTCGAGATCAATAAAAGAAGCAAGCGTTTCTTCCTCTGGGGAGCCAGCAAGATGGGTGAGTCATCTGTCACTGCTAATTAGCATGAGGGGTCTGAACGTCAGGGAACACATGGAGAGAAAAGGGTTAGGATGAACCAGACACTGGGGTTTAAAAGAAAACGCACAAAAAACTACTTTCCAGAGTACAGTGTATTCATGATGTGGTGTTAGGAGAACACAGAGAATATTAATTGGCAGCAGTAGTCTATTTCAGGAAGACTTGGAGAGCCATTGAAGAGAGATTCAGGCTGCCCAAGGAGAGGTGCAAAAGAAGCAGCACATAACCAAAGGCGCAGAGCATAACCTCATCTTGGAAGAAGCATCGTCACCAAGAATCAGGTGTAGAGTGTATTCATTAAAGCTTGCAGGATTTTACCCATGATCCCTTCTTGCCTCTTATGCTGCTATGGACCCTCCAAACCAGGAGCTGGAAGCATATATTTCATTTGGCAAACACAAGTTTTGAAATTTTCACTTTGAATACAAATGCCTTTTACATTCTTTTTTACTCTAAGTGGCATCATTTGGAGCTGATGACGCAATGATGTGGGTCCCCCAGAGGTCCCTGGAGCATCCTGTCCATCACCAGATGCTATCCATCTCTGTGTTGTCATCCACTCCTGAGCTTTTAAGATCATGTCTCCTTGATCCAGCATGTCTGAGAGGGAAAGAAACAAGAAATCCTTTAATTTTGCTTCCTGAAAACCACTGAACTATACCAAACTGTCTAAAAATAGATTCCTGAATTCTAACACACAAACTCATGAGATGGTAGGGGGAAAAAAATCTGCTAAAATATGGTTTATATATGTAACATCAGGAAGAGTAGTTTGTTGTTGTTCACTCGTTGTGCCCGACTCTTTGAGACCTCATGAACTTCTGTCCTCCGCTATTTCCCGGAGTTTGCTCAAATTCATGTCCATTGAGTTGGTGATGCTAAGCATCTAACCATCTCATCCTCTGTTGTCCCCTTCTCCTTTTGCCTTCAATCTTTCCCACCATCAGGGTCTTTTCAATGAGTCGGCTCCTTGCATCAGGTGGCCAAAGTATTGGAGCTTCAGCTTCAGTGTCAGTCCTTCCAATGAATGTTCAGGGTTGATTCCCTTTAGGATTGAAATGATTAAAAGAATATTCCCTTTTCTTTGACTGCATTTGTGGCTTGGATTTAATAAGGCATAAAAGACCAAAAACAGGGTGAGAGCTCTAGAGTAGTACCTGTCAAGAATAGGTTAGAATCACCAGAGAGAAATGGGAAGGTAGCTTAACAAAACTTTATTTTCAGACTTGAAGTGAACCAATAAAGACTGTTAAGTAAAGATGTTCTATCAAAAATTTTACTCTATTGATCTAGTAAAAAACGTTCACTGAATAAATTCTTACAAGATTTATCATCTATGTACCTTGTAATTCATTGCTATTCAAGTAGAATCTGAGCAGAGAACAGAAACTTGGTACATTTCTTTTCTATTCAATAGGGTGAAAAAAAGAAACATTTTGTGTAAGTAAAATAGAATATGTAAGGAAAAAGACATGTCTCTTTATAAGACAGACTTTTCAAACGTAATTTGTTTCTGATTAATTTTTAAATGAAGCTGCTTACAAGAATATAAACATACAGTAATATTTTGTTACTTATAAAAGAATTCTTATTACAACAACAAAAGGATAGCTATCATTCTCAATTTACCTACATTTAAATAATTTTCATTTAAGATATTACATTCATAATATTCACAATTCATAAGCTACCAAAGGTTTATTATCAATAGACTTTCTCCAAATTCTGTTGCCCAGCAACTTACGTGGAGAAAGGAAAGATGAATAAAACAGATAAGAAGTGGTAAAATTCTAGTTCTTTATGAAATTTTAGCTCTTTATAACAAATTTTGATGCAGTATTATGTGAAAGTCTTGCAATTCAAAATTGATATTGGAATGTACCTATGTTTTGTGAGCTATCAGGTGCCATCTTTAAGAGTTAAGACAAGATCAGGGACAGAATGATTTTCAATAAATGAACTGAGTTCAGGTAAAGGCAACCTTTCTTCAAACTAATGGGAGCTTGTGTCTATATATACATAGGACCTTGTTGTTTATCCATTCTGTATATACTAGTTTGCATCTGCTAATCCCAAACTCCTAATTGATTGCTCCTCTACCCCTTCTCCACTTTGATAACCATAAATGTTTATGTCTGTGAGTCTATTTCTGTTTTGTAAATAAGTTCATTTGTATCATTTTATATTCCACAATATATTTACTCTTTTAATTCAACTTTCTTGAGTGAATTTCCTAGTTTGAATGTTTTCCTTTAGGTTTATTTGTTACATATATTTTTCTTATTCAAGTTCATTAACTGTATGAGGTCAATGTTTTTCTTAAGTTTCTATTAGAGAAATAGGTATAATTGGAAAAGGGGGCTAGTAACACTTTACATAAGACTGTAAGTATTATCAGTGGTCCACAGCAAAGAATAGGGGAGAGATGCTTGTGCTACTTCTGGGGGTGGGAAGATGAGAAGTCCTCCAAGCCATTTCTTGGTACCATTCCAAGACCCAAGGAATTTCAAGTGAAAAATGAGATAACATACACAACAGTGACATTTAGACCCCAGGAACTGGTTGTGAAACCTACTGGTAGGTACTGGAATAAAGTGTTAGAAAATTGCTCAAATAGAACTGTTTGGTGTCAGTAACCCTTCATTTGGAGTCTGATGATGACATTTGGATTGTTTGCCAGAAAACTATGAGGCTGTTGATGCCTTTCCCCTGTATGTTAAAAAGGGCAAGTCAATGGAAATGCAAAATTAGCACAAGGGTGGAGATGGGACAGGGTCCCTATTTTTTTTTTTTTCCCATCAGTCTTTGCTAATTGTTGGCAAGTTTTGAGAGATGAATTTCATTTGATTTTTGATACTAACTTCTTCAGGTACTAAAATATAAACCTCAAAGAAAAGAAAGCCATCTTCGACTCTGTACCTCCAAAGAAGAGAGTTTAGGGAGCCTCGGCTTGTCCTTTTCTCTGTCCTTTGTTGCTTCTCTTCCCATCAGCACCATGCCAAGGATGCCAATAGAGTATTTAGCCTTCACTCTGGGCTAAACAGCCTGGATGGGGGACTTTCCTTCTAGCTTCTGATTAGGATTTCCCAGGACTAGCAAGAGCAAGCTGGTATACTGATTCCCAGATGGGAATTTGGCAATGTTTATAATGACCTGGAATTGGAGATACTGCTCCGTCTGCCAGGCCCTTGGAGGAGAGTTCTGGAGGGCTGGAAATGCGAGGCTCTCCACTTAAGCACACCCACCTGCTCTCACCTTCTATTCGCCTTCACTTAACGTTCCCTAAGCCCTATCTCTGGGACTTCCCAGGTGGCTCAGTGGTAAAGAATCTGCCTGCCAATGCAGGAGACGCACATTCAATCCTTGGGTCAGGAAGATCCCCTGGAGGAGGAAACAGCAACCCACTCCATTATTCTTGCCTGGGGAATCCTATTGATAGGGAAGCCTGGCAGGCTACAGTCCATGAGGTTGCAAAAGAGTTGGAGACGACTGGACAACTAAACCACGAGCCCTATCTGTACCCACTGTGAGCAATCAAGATGATGGCTGAGGGTGGTTTTCAGAGTAAGAAGGCAGGTTTCTGTTGATGGAGGACAGATTACCAATATGCTAGGAGGAAGTTCCAGCACAGATAAGGTCTGTTGGAAGGATGTCCTGGTACAGATTGCTCAATACTTCCAAAGGGCAGGAATCATCTGGCTCCACGGTTCAGATTACCTGGTATGTTGTATAGCTGGTCATTCTATGTATAGGCGAGACATACCTCTGCGTAGAGATCCATACCTTACCATTCCAATTACATTTCTGTTGGTCCACAAGCCCCTAGTCTCACAAGGGACATTTTTTTTCTTTTTAGCTGCTACCCTCCTAAAATCAGTCTGTGCCAAGCATTGGAAGAAACCTGATTTTGTTCTATGAGGTTGCCATCTTATGTAATTCATATATAAATTGCATATTTCTATAGCTGGTCTTATAAGGTATAGAGAAGGTGAAGGAGAGAACCCAGTGTGTATTCAGGGGAATGTGGTGATGTGTGAGTTCAGTTGCTCAGTTGTGCCTGACTCGTTGCGACCCGGTGTACTTGAGCCCACCAGACTCCTCTGTCCATGGGATTTTCCAGCAAAGAATCCTGGAGTGGGTTGCCATTTCCTCCTCCAGAGGATCTTCCCGAGCCAGGGACTGAACTCTTGTCTCCTGTGTCTCTTGCATTAACAGGCAGATTCTTTACCACTGAGCCACCTGGGAAGCCAGATGGTGATACAGATGATGAGGTGGTCCTAGTGGTAAAGAACCCGCCTGCCAATGCAGCCGACTTCAGAGACATGGGTTCCATCCTGGGTCGGGAAGATCCCCTGGAGAAGGAGATGGCAACCCTCTCCAGTATTCTTGCCTGGGATATCCTATGGACAGAGAAGCCTGGCAGACTACAGTCTTTGGGATCACAAAGAATCAGACACGATTGAGCACGCGCGCGCGCGCGCGCGCGCGCGCGCGCACACACACACACACACACACACACACACACACACACATTTTGGGAGGTTAGGAAGCTTGGGTGCTGAAGATACTGTTTTCAAATTTAATGTGCACACAAATCACCTGGGGATATTATTAAAATATAGATTGTGATTTGATCTTCTTGGGGTGGGTCCATCGGTAGAACTTTCAGTAGCATTCTCTAGGATCTCCCTCGGCAGTGTAGAGGGTTGGGGTGTTAGGCAGGGCCTAACAGGAGCTGCATAGCTCGAGTCAACTCCCCTCTGGAAGTGCCATGTCAGAGACTGGACAAGAAGCATGATCTCCGTGACCCCGTTTCAGTTTTAAGATTCTGATTTTAAGTTCTGAGATTCCAACAAGGGCTTCTTGAACTTTCGGGGTCACAGACCTCTGTGGGAATGATAAAAAGTATGTACCCTTTTATCCCCCAGATGCACACACTCTCAGACCGCTGTAGGCCCCTCAGCGGGCCAGCAGCCCCGGAGCAGGACCTCTGCTGGCCTCTCCAGCCAGGCACCGGCGACCTGAGCGGCTCTGCGGCTCCGCAGCTGGTGCGGTTCGGCATCAGGCGCGGGCGGGGGCGTGCCGGGGGCGTGCCCGGAGGCGGGACCAAGGCGGCGCTGGCCACGCCCCTCGGCCGTGCGAGAGGCCGAGCTTGCTGCATTGCAGCCGCCGCGGCGCCGCTCGGCTCCTCACTCCCAACAATGGCGGCTCCGAGCCCCAGCGGCGGCGGCGGCGGCGGCTCCGGGGGCGGCAGCGGTACCCCGGGCCCCGCGGGGTCCCCGGCGCCCGGCCACCCGGCCGTCAGCAGCATGCAGGGTAAGGAAGGCGGCGGCGCCGAGACCCCGGCCCCCCCCAGCTCGGCCGTCCGCGTCGTCGCGGCCTGTCTCCGCGCCGCGGACGCCCCCGGACCCGGCTGAGGAAGCGGCCGCGCCGCCCGCACCGGCCAGCCTCCCTCCTCCCCGGCCTTCCCGGGCTCGGCCTGGCTCCCGGCGGCGGGCCGCGGCCTCCACCCGCGCCCGCGCGGGCCGGAGCTGCCCCCCGCCGCCGGCCGCCGGGCCCACCTAGAGTCTGACCCGCCCCCGCGGCCGCCCCGCCGCGGCCCCGCTTACCTGGCGCGCCCCGCCCGCCTTTCCGGGAACGCGCGGCCGGGCGGCGGCTGGAGGCGCCCGGGCCTGGCCTGCGGTCCTGGACGCTGAGGGCGGCGGCGGCGTCCGGGCCCCGCGCCCCTCGGCGGCGCCCCGGCCCTCTCCCCGCCGCCGTGGGGCCCGCGCAGGGCCATTTTGGTCCCGCGGGCGCCGCCGAGCCCGGCTGCCGCGCTGACCTCTGCGCTTCGCGCGGGCCCTCTGGACCCTCGGTTTGCAAACTTTTGCAGGGTTTCCGTGACTCCGGCCTGTGCCACCTGTGAGAGGTGACGAGACAGCCCTTGGCCCGGGAGCGGCGATTTGTTTCGGGCTAGCGTTGCGTGCGGACCAAATAAATAAATAAAACCGGGAGTTGGGTTTAAAGGGAGAGGTCCAGGACCTCGAAAGGCGGGGGTCGAGAGTGGGTCTGCGACGGGGCTGCGCACCTGGAGCTGCCCTCCTGATCAGTGACTTACCCCACCGGGAACGCCTGCGAGCTCTCTGTAGCTCTTAACTGGCGGTGTTGTTAAAAAATACTAGGCCCCAGCCCATCAGGGACCGTTTCCTTGAGTTTACTGGGGAATTTTGAGCAGTCACATTATTTTCGAAAACAGGGAATCTCAGAAATCTTCCTGACAACTTTCGCAAACTACTTGCCTTCTTCAGTAGCTAACAATCAGTGGGGGTACCCTTCATGGTCAGTGTGACCATGGTTACTCTTTGATGAACATTTACCTAAAGGGCTCTGAGATATGTCTTACGCGTGTGTCTAGTTAGGTTTGACATTTATTGAGTCTTTCGGGTTTTATGTGAGTGTGATTCAGGAAGCAGAGACGGGGAGTTTTGTCATTTTTACCTCCCTGTCCACCTCCTCCTGGGATATATGTAAGGAACAGAGAGGACACTTTCTGTGCAGGCCCTCAGATGATTAATTGGAATTGAATTAGTTCCTGGATGCCACTGTGTTGCACAGTACACAGATGAATACAGGATGCATTTCCTGATCTTACCATTGGGCAGTCTAGTTGGTGGTGGTGAAATGAAACGGTAAAATGACAACTTAAGATTGTATTGCATATCCAAAACGAGTGACTTATAGAGCTTATAACTATGCAAGTTTTGGGGGGCTGAGAGTAGGAGGCTGATAGTTTGAAAAAGCTGTAAACATTTATTTTCCAAAAAATATTTATTGAGCATCTGTTTAGTGCCAGGCATAGTGCTCCAGCTCATAGTGCTCTTTATAGAAAAGAGTGAATCAGAAAGCCTCATTCTTGATGGAGCTTATTCTTCAGGTAGGATTGGGGAGGGAAGGCAGTGTGCAGATAAAGAAGAAAAACTGTTAATTGAGCAAAGTGTAATGAAAGTAACAGGCTGGGGTAGAATTTGATAGGGGAGGGGGCAGTATGCTTTGATAAGGTGATCTCAGAGGACCTGCCTGGTAAGATGACTTGTGATAAAGAAGAGGGTTCTAGGTAAAGGGAACCATACATGTGAAGATTCCAAAAAGTGGAAAAGAGCCTGGAGTATTTTAGGAACTCAGAGAAAGGTGTCTTGGTTAGGAGTTACTCTGATGCTCACCATTCTTCTCCTCCCAACCCCTGGGTTTTGATATCCAGTCAGCTGACCTTTCTAATATGCAGTTTTGTTGTTGTTTAGTCACTCAGTCGTGTCTGACTCTTTGCAACCCCATGCACTGTAGCGGGCCAGGCTTCTCTGTCCATGGGATTTCCCAGGCAAGATCCTGGAGTGGGTTGCTATTTTCATTCTCCAGGGGATCTTCCTGACCCAGGGATTGAACCCAAGTCTCCTGCAACACAGGCAGATTCTTTACTGCTGAGCCACTGGGGAAGCCCCTAGTAAGCAGAACCCAGTTTAAAAGGGAGAGGGAGGACTTTAAGACTCCTCTTTGAACTCCTGATGAATTTTCTTTTGTCAGTGCTGTGTGTAGCCTTGATTGATTCAGGAACCTGTTAGTTATATCTTCTTGAACCGACCTCGATTACTCAGAATGAAGAGAAGCACTTGAAGCTCTCGGGATGTTCTCTCGTACAATCCAGGTTACAAACCGTGGGCTTAAGCAGCTGGATAGGATCTTCATTTGGCTTGTGATGTTAGAGCTTCACCTCCCCTCCTTCACCTGCCAGATCTTTGGCTTTAGGTCAAACTTGTGATCCTTGATTGTTTGGTAAATGCCACTCCTTCCCCCACCACTCCCGAACATGGTCAGTTGCCACCCCGAAGTACTGTCTCTCTGGAGTTGTTAATGACTGTGCTCATTCCAGTAGTGGGGTTCAGTTGAGGGGCCACATGGAATACACGTCATCTAACAGACATCGCGGTTGATCTGTGTGATGAGCATTGTACTGGATGCTGGATCACTCTGCACAGTTTTTCATGGTCTGAGGTTTGTGACCCAGGGGTGGTCTCTGTTGAGAATTATTGTTTTTTAATATAATGCTTTAGTTAAGCCAGAGCTCTGAAGTCCTGGACTTGAATCTCTTCATCAGGATTTACGAATTCTGTGACCTTGGGCAAGATACTTAACCTTTCCAAGCGTCGGTTTCTCCATTGGAAAGTAGGAATACAGCTTACTTTACAGGAACTTCTAGAATGCAGATACAGCGTGGGCCTGACATACAGTTAAGTATGTGATCAATACATATTAGCCATCATCATCGTTAATAGCAACAATGCTCCTACTTATTATGTCTAATTAATTGTCTCTTTCATTATTAGCAGATGAGTCCCTAACCCCTCATCATGGAGTTTCTTTAGCTTTGTTATCATTAGGTTCTACCCTTTTCTGTGAACCGTTTATTTCCATTTTTCATTATTGAGCATTTCTGTTCAGAATGTTCTCAATGAGTATTCTTCCTAAGTTCATGTAACTGCTCTGCCATGTACAAGCTCTGTGACCTTGGCAAAATTACTGACCTTTTCTGAGCTCATCTGTTTCTCATTTGTTAAAGTAGAGATAATACTTACAGGCCTGTTGTGAGAATCACATTATTAGATTAATGCTTATGAAAGAGCTTTGAAAATTATAAAATCTCTATATGTATATAAAGGGCCTTCCCAGGTGGTATTAGTGACAAAGAACCCATCTGCCAATGCAGAAGGCTAAGAGACACAGGTTCGATCCCTGGGTCGGGAAGATCCCCTGGAAAAGGGCATGACAACCCACTCCAATATTCTTGCCTAGAGAATCCCATGGATAGAGGAGGCTGGCAGGCCATAGGCTCGCAAAGAGTTGGACATGACTGAAGCGACTTAGCGTGCCTGCACACATACGTATATAAGGATTGCTATTAAACATGGTTTGTTAAATACTTTAGTTAGTAGTCCCTTAAAAATTAATAGTTTTAAAAAAACGAGAAGTTAAATTTATTATGGAAAACTTAAAGCAGGGAAAAATAAAGCATCTTAAACTTTTACTTGGGTAGCTGAGAAATGTCAGTTTTTAAAAAATGGTTAGAATAGTTAGAATCTGCAAGTGTGTGTGAAAAACAGAGGCATCTGTAAAGTACTTGTTACGGGAAATGGTTATAAATTATATGTTGTAGGTGCCTCTGATTCTGTTAATGTGCTTATCTAGGCAGTTTTTCTTTGAGTCTCTAATAACATGTATAATACATGTGTAACATGTATGTTTGTGCAACAGAAAACTTATAGACTAGCCCATTCCTTACCCATTTACTCTCAGCTGAACATTTTACAAATGTCAATTTAAGTAAAAAGATATAACTTGATTCTGCTTTTCAAAAATATACAAAATAATGCACTATATAGCAACCATAGTTAATAATATTGTATCGCATATTTGAAAGTTGCTAACAGAGTAGATCTTAAAAGTTCTTATCACAGGAAAGTTTTTTTTATGTACGATGATGAATGTTAATTTGACTTACTGTGTGGTGATCATTTCTCAATATGTACAAACATTGAATCAAGTTGTATACTTGAAACTAATAGAACGTTATGTCAATTATATGTCGTTAAAAATTTTACAGAAAGAAAACACAAATACCCACACAAAACTTACAAGTGTAATGAAACATATCTGTTGAGGAAAAGTGAAAATTTGAATCAGTATACTTTTTTCTCCCAGTAATATTTGCGTATACAAAATTAGTATGAAATGCCCTAATTGTGATTCTATTTGGCTGTCTTTCTGTCTTTACCATTTCCCAGAGGAGCGTGCCTTAATCCTAATTAAAAAAACTGAATGGTGCACAGGGATAAGGTTCCAAACCTTGGAGTGGCTTGCCTTTCCTAGTGTGTTGGAACACACTTTCTCTCACCGATTATTTGACATGACCTGAAAAATAAAACTCAGGAAATTGGTGCCCTCTCAAAGCACGTGATGTGTTTCTCTGTGTTCCTTAAAAAGGAGAGTAACCCTAGTATTAAATTTCAGAAAGTAGAAAAACATAATGCTCTCAAGATACTTATTTTCTTATGTTTTCCTTAATGTCCCTTATCAGAGTGTGTATTGACACTTGTTTAAAGTGGTGTATTAGAGAACCCTGTATTTTGAGTCATGTTTCTTTTTTTGTAAATTTCTCTTGTCCTATTCTATTTCTGTTACCTGACTTGAGAAGCTTGGATTGACTTGGGCCCATAGAGTTTTTCTTATTTTTAGGGGTCTGGAAATCAGATCAACTCCATTGAACATAATTCAGATGGACCTCTGTCACTTGGAGATCTGGACAGCCCACGTGATACAATCTGAGGAAGTATAATTCAGATTTAAAGTCAGGAAGGAAAACTTAACAGTTATCGCAGCTCTTTTCTCACTGTCTTGTCTCAAGTTGATGCTCATAAGCTCTCTTTAAGGGTAGGTGGGCATGGTCCCCTTTCTTAGATAAGGGAACAGACATTTAAACTGAGGGATTTGCCCTGGTGAAAGTGGGTTTTAATCCACCTGGTGACAGGCAGCCTTTGCTCTTCTTTCCTAGGCTTCCTACCGTGAGGCGAAATGGTATTTCAGTGCTTAGTTACAAAACCGGAGTCAGTAAGGTAGTCACCAGCCACAGGGAGGAAAGGAGGTGGGCATATGGGGACTGACAAGATCCTGAATGTTAATCGTGAGTGAGTAGTTCTGGATGATGCAGATAACCTGGAGTTACTCTATTAAGGTGGGTCCCGTTGCAGTTTGAGAAAGGTGAAGTCAGGAAAACTCAAGGAAGTAACCCAGCAGGAAATCTGTGGAACTCTGTCTAAGTACAGTGAAAATACACGGTCTGGATAGGCTTAGATAGGTGCTTAGATGTTAGAGCCGCCATGGTGTACTGTGAGTGACTTTACAGTTAGTTGAAGGCATGCGCCAGAATTCTGAAGTTGGAGTTGCAAGGCGACCCACTGCCGGCGTCTTCGACTATGTAGGAGGGTTTGCGCACTTGGTCTGTGGCCTGACCCAGGAAGCAGGCAGCTGTGATTTTCTTTATGTCAGGTTGGCTCCGTACTGTAGTCATTATCCCTTTTCAGCATTTCTAGAATCCAGGGTGTCCGGAAACTGTAAGGTGCTACTGAGGAGGTGGGCAACTACTTAGACCCCTCCCCTGCCCGCCCTCCTCCCCCCCCCCCCCCCCCGCCACCTTTATTTCTTTTGTGGGCTTGCTAGCACCCTGCCCTGTGTATCTCTATATTTTATTCTTGGGTGTCTGAGATTTGGTGAAAAGAAATGTGGTTGAGCCAGATAAAATGAAAAGGACTCAAATTTGAAGCAGAAGATCAAGTAAAATTAAGGCCCTGGGTACAGATACTAAGTTAAAGAGTGCAACACCTAAGATTTGAAAATTTAACCTGTTACTAGCAGTGGATTCAGCTGCTACCTACTACTCTCAGAGATGCAGGGCTCAGAGTATATGCATGGAAAGGCAGAATTTAGACGTGATTTGTGAGAAGTGAGACCTCAAAAATTGAACATATGTGAATGAATATTAACGGACTAATTACAACAATTGCAAATTTTCTTTTTATAAAGTTGAGGATATTGGAAGTTTTCCTCCCCATTTCTTTCTTACCGTCTTTCTCTTCTTGTACAAGGATGGTGGTGGCTCCCTCGGCCCCGCCCTGCCCGTTGAACATCATAAGCTTTCCCTCATTTGTACTGTAAGCACCAATTCTCTGACCTTGGCGGGTTCTTCTCCATGTTTATATAATCTCTCTCTATATAGATTCTCTCTCTCTACATATGTGTGAGTGTATATGTGTTGTATATGTATACATGTATGTATATATGTGTAGTCTTAGAGGTCTAGAAAGATTTAGCTCGTAACTTTTTATCTGACTTCATTGGTAAGATGACATGGAATTTCAAGGAAAAGGAGTCGTTCTGTTCCAGTTTCTTTAGCCTGTGCTTGCCCACAAACCCCAGGTCAGTTAGCAGATCTTTTCTGAATGAAGAATAATGCAGAGAGGGATATAGGTATGTGTCCTTAGAATCTGTTCACCTGGTCACTTCATCCATAACTAGGTTAGTCTGTAGTTTTACTTCGAGAATTCTACCCCCTCTGTTTTTAGCTACATGCGTGGATTCTGTACTGATTACAGAACTTCCAAGTTTTGAGAACTTTTTAGTGTTTAAAAGACTTAACTTCTAATGTGTTTGGGGAGTAATTTGTGACATTTCTAACATTCCCAGTTACATATGCCTTAAATTTTTTCCTATTCGTTATACTTTTATCCTGTAAGTTATTTTTATACAACCATACAGATCCGACTCATTCTTCTTCACATGCCTTTCAGATTTATTTTTCCTGCTCCTTTCTCCATTCATATTGCTGTTCAGTTCACCTCTCCTCCCCCCTTTTTTTTTTGCTACCTAGTAGCAACTACTGACTGTATTTAGAGCTAACAAGAGAATACTAACTATGGGATTGTTTCAGTGTTTTACCAGCTTCCTCTCCAGTCTGCAGGTGAACTCCCCCCTCCCTCTTCCAGTGGCGGGAGACCGGCCTCTGAGCTCCTCCGTGTTCTTTTCCCACAGTTGGCTTCCAGAACGCCTGCTGCCAGCTGCCATTCCTCCTGACTTGTGCCTGGTGGGATGCTGGCTGGCTTTTAGTTGCTTAGGTTCATAAGACCCACAGAATCCTTTTCCCCACCTCTTGAAGAGTGTTTCTAGACTCTAAGATGTGTGGGCTTCAGTAGTTATGGCATGCGGCCCTAAAGTACATGGGGCTCAGTAATTATGGTGCATGGGCTTAGTTGCTCTATAGCATGTGGGGTCTTCCTGGACCAGGGATCAAACTCATGTCTCCTGCATTGGCAGGCCGTTTCCTATCCACTACACTATTAGGAAGTCCTATAACTTGAAATCCTAAGAATTTTGGTAGCTGGATCGGAGAGAGAATCCTTTTTTTTTGTCCTGGCTCTTTTTCCTACAAGTTTTGATTGAATTTGTATAAATACACTTGAGCGATACTCATTCTAAATTTGATTTCTCCGTTTTGTTCCCCAAAGCAATATAAAAAACAGAAGTATAGGCAGACCACTAAGAAAACTGGAAATTCACCCAATAGACTGTGAGGGCAAATGAATACATATTCATTTGTATTTTGGAAGGCTTTTGTTTTGAACAGCTTATTTGACTGGGTGCATTTTACAAAATTACATCTGTATAGATGTATATGGAAGGTATAACCAGACCTAATTGAATTTGGAAAATATGTTCATGTATCTAAGTAGAATTCACAGGTTTTCTTCCTGTAACTCCTATAGTCCTACTTATTATTTCTAGGGACATGGTCTTTTTTCAGGCCTACCTTAGAGAATTTCAGCACCTCTTTAGTAGTTCACTGTCTTACCATTTGAAGTTAGCTCATTGGCAGAATGTTGCTATGCGTGTTTAGCTTTCACAATTTATCAACTACCAAAGCTTTCCAATCAGGGGTAGTAATCAAATAGTTTCAAGTCAGTAATGTGAGTTAATAAAATGTGATATGTTCTGAACTTGTAGATTGAAAAAAATCGACAAAACTGTCTTAAAAGTTACTATTAACTTCTAAGGGCTAATAGCTGTTCTTTTTATTGAATAGATGTGAAAAGTAAGGGTAAAGACAATGTAAGTCTTATAATTTGAACTAGATTTCAGTTCCATATAATTATAAAAGTATACCTACATCATAAAAAGCTGAGGTTTTAAAGAAAGTCCTTGTATTATAGTTATCTCTGTGATGGTGGAGGTTATGTGCTATGAACGGTTCTTGAATGTAATATAAAAATGCAATGTCATGTTCTAATTTTGGTTTGTTTGATTTACAGTAAATGAACTGGAACTTATCTCTTTTACTTTAGGCTTTCAGATAAACTTCTGTGAAAAGGCACAAAGTAAGCTACAAGTTTTATGATACTATGCTACTTACTTTTTTCATATCCATCTTGGTATTGGGAATGTATCCACTATTGTTTCAACTAACCAACCATAGCAATTTTACTTTGAAAGAGCTTCCATTTTTCATTAGTTTCCCAAATTAAAAAAAAAAATCTGTTATATTCTTGATTGTAAATTGTTCTTGCTTTCACTTGCAATTGACCTAGGAGAAACATATGTTGGTATTCAAATGTACATAAGTATAGAAAGAGATATATAGATATAGACAGACAGATTTACTAGATTTAGAAAAATATACATTCATAGGATATAGTTGTATAGGAAGATGTACATAGATATTTGGACGTAGCCAATTTAAATCCAAGTTGAGGAAAGTTCACTTTTACGATTGGAGTGCAGAAAAGTATACAGTATAACTGTACTCTGAGACTTCATGCTTTAAAGTTGACTTATTTTAAAGCATACATTTAATGAATTAAAAATTTTTTTCTTGAGAAACAAAGCTTTTTATCTTTTTCCTTTTCACTCCCCTCAAAATAGACCAGGGTTGTATGTTAGAGCACCAGTCTTCATAGACTACAGAATAGGTTTTCTATAGGAAAGCAAAATTTCTAAAGCTGAAACAAATGCATTTTAAACTTAAATGTCATTTGTATAAAATGCAATATAAAAAAAGTCCCAATTCAAGAAGACTATTCTTTAGTTACCACAAATATATCCCAAAATACAGTGTGTTCATCTTCTGCCTGTTGTCTCATAGAGTGGAGAAGAATAACAATTGTGCTTTTTTTCCTTTTTGGCCATGCCGTTTGCCAGGATATCAGTTCCCTGAGTACGGATTGAACCCAGGACCTGGCAGTGAAAGTGTGGAGTCCTTAACCACTGGGCAACCAGGGAACTCCATGACCACTTTTTTTTATACACCATTCTCTTTCCTCCAGCTTTATGAGATGTAATTGATATATGTCACTGTGTGAGTTTAAGATGCATGCATGATGGTCTGATTCACTTACGTATTGTGAAATGATTACCACAGTAGGATTAGTTAACACCTCCATCACCTCACATAACTAAGAGTGAGAACCTTTAAGATTTACTCTCTTAACAGCTTTCAAGCGTATAATACTGTGTTGTTAGCTATAGTCACCATGCTGTACATTTTAGATCCTCTGATATGTATCATTTTTAAGTTAGTTCAAACGAAATAGTTTAACCTGGAGAAAACATTTCTGCTGTTTTAAAACTTTCTGATGGAAGTGAGTGAGTGAAAGTAGCTCAGACATGTCCAAGTCTTTGTAACCCTGTAGACCATACAGTCCATGGAATCTCCAGCCCAGAATACTGGAGTGGGTAGCCTTTCCCTTCTCCATGGGATCTTCCCAACTCAGGGTTTGAACCCAGATCTCCCGCATTGCGGGCATATTCTTTACCAGCTGAGCCACAAGAGAAGCCCAGGAATACTGGAGTGGGTAACCTATCCCTTTCCCAGTGGATCTTCCCGACCCAGGAATTGAACCAGGTTCTCCTGCATTGCAGGTGGATTCTTTACCAACTGAGCTATCAGGGAAGTCGATGGAAGCAGCATGCTTAATTTCCATTGGTTGAACATTATGACTTCCTTTGAAAAGTAGTTAACAAAAATTTATTTCTTGAATGGTTTACCCATTATATAAACCTATAATGAGTAATAGAGTAGGGGTGCTAGACCCTAGGATAAAAAATTTTTAATTGGTCCATATTGTCATCCTTGTCTTACCTTAGACTAAAAATAGTACATGATTTCCTGCTTATAGGGAACCTACACATATATACCTACATGTAATGAAGTTACAGCTTCTAATTTATGCTATGTTTTAAATGTATATGACACATTTACTGTGACAGTTTTTAGCTTTCATTTATATTTTAACATAAAACATTGTTCTGATATTTAATGTAATTTAAAAATTTTTATTTATGTATGGACATAAAATCTAATTTAAGAAAAATGTTGCCATTTAAAAAATTTTAAATTGCATTTACACTGTTGCTTTTTTCTCTTAGTCTTTTTGTGGACTATAGAGAATAGTCCACAATATGAGAAATATTGATTGTATTAAGTTTAAAATTGTGTATACAGTGACTATAAAGCTCTTTAGGTAAGGTGACTTCAGACTGTCTAAACGGTGTGGTGCTATCTCTTTCCATTTGCTATGGAAATACCAGGTTTGAGGTGCTGCATGCTTTACTGCAGCGACAGAACCTAACTGGGATGTGTGTTTATGCCCACCTTTGGTTGCCTTCACCACTTCTTCACACTGACTGCACTCTCCCTTTTTATTTCTCCATCTCTGTTGGGAGGTCCTCCTTTCAGTTTTCCAGCTTTTGGAATTCCCCGGTGGTCAGTGGTAAAGAATCCACCTGCAGTGCAGGAGCCATAGGAGACTCAGGTTTGATCCCTGAGTCAGGAAGATCCACTGGAGGAGGAAATAGCAACCCACTCCCGTGTTCTTGCCTGGAGAATCCCCAAGGACAGAGGAGCCTGGTGGGCTACAGTCCATGGGGTCGCAAAGAGTTAGACACGACTGAAATGACTTTTGTATGCAGGCATGCACGGGTTTGTGCATTCATTCACAGAGCACATGTTGGACACTGAGGTTCCATCCAGCGATGGAGGTTATTGGGGTGGAAGTGAATAGAATAGGTCCCTGCCCCTGGCAGGCTCTTCTCAGTGCAGTGGAGCTGCTGTGCACTGGGCACCTTTGCTCCCACTGTTGTGTCAGGAGGGAGAACCACCATGAGGGCTGCTGTGGGGTCCCCTGGCAGCTGCCTTCTTGGTTGGAGACCACTGCTCAGAGGTCCCACAGTGGCCTGTCCTGCTGTCGCGTCGGGCAGAGCCGTCTGTGCGGACTTGGACCTCAGAGGATGTCTCGAGGAAAGGGAGGGTGGGAGCTGGGATGGTGGTGCAGAGGCCAGCTCTAAGTTGATGGCTCTTGTTTTTGTACAGTTGGTACCTGTGTTTTAGGGTAAGTTTTCAGTTGTTGACATCTATTAACACTTTTACCCAAGACTGGTCCTATGATCTCCGTAACTTAAAATTTATAAGTGCGGTTTGGTAATGTTTGCAGAGAATCAGTCTTCCAGTTTACTCTGAAACATAGCCATTAACTGTATGTTAAAAGTAGCCACTCATTTCTTTGCAAATGAAGGGCTTGAAATCACCAAAGCAGCATTTTCTTACCTATTAGGGTATACTCTAGTGCCAGAATCTCCAGTTTCATTCTGAAGGTATTTCAGATGATCAGAAAATCTATAATTTAATTCATTAAAAATAATTATATAGCAGACAGTAGTTGTAGGAGGGGATGGAGTGCAGAGAACACAAGTACATTTTGTTAAAAGTCCGCTAAGTGTGAATGCTGCTTCAATGTTCAATTCTCCATCACAGATCAGAAAGACTTATTGTAAGATGGTTCTGATGACTAATGGAAGCTCTGAAGGATTAATTTTTCCCCATTGTTTGACTTACACATAGTTTTTGTTTTTTTATATTGCTATATCACTATTCCAGTAGTTTATTACAATTGCCTGTTACAAGTTAGTGGAGTTTTATTGGTGATGTGTGTGTAGGTTTATAACACACACACACAAGTGTGAGATTGTGTATTTAATTTTGGAACCAGATTTTTATAGAAATTCAATAAAAATCCAGGTTATACCTCATGTTCTTTTATCAATTATAGTTTCTGCCTTTAATTGGTTTTCTAAATATATATAAGAATATTATTTATCTTAAGATAAATGAAGTTATTATTTGAGACAACAGTGTTAATATTTCTTTTTAACACTGTTGGATTATTGAATTTTTCTAAAGTCTGAATGTAAGACTACATCAGGGGAAAATACTTTTTTCCGATGTAGAGCTCCTACATTTATAAGGTTGATTAGTTCATCATTTATCGTTTGGAGATAATGATTTTGTACTTGTAAATATGTTTATGTGATTTATGACCAAATTTGATATCTCAGTGACTGTAGTGAGCTAACTTGTAAACATAGTTCTTTAAAATATGATTTTCCTTGCTTTATAAAACCAGTTTTTCTTTGGATGGGGGGGAGCAAGAGATTTGCCCGAAACAAAGTTTTTGAGATACGGTTTTGTGAGTGTTAAATTTACCTCCATGTGTCCACATTTTGATTTTTTATTTCTATGAGAATTTAAAGACCCTAGAGCATAGGGATTTTCCTCATAAAATACCTAATAGAATCCTGTGCCAATCAAAGTGAGAGCAGTTGGGAATCTGGCAAATAGTTGCACACGAGAGCACTTTAGCTCTTTTTCTCCACCATGTGCTGCAGTGTATTTTCAGCCCATGTCTGGAGAATTCTTGACGGCTGAAGACAACTTCTCGGAGTGTCAAGTTTCTGTACCTTTGCCTTTTGTACTTTCCGTAGCTCTGAAAAGATTTAGTGGCTTTAAAAAATTGTTTTCCTTGAGAATGTTTGCATAGCGACAGGATGTTTATTTAGAAAATTTCACGTTCCAGAGCTAACTGTTATCCTTGAAGTCAATAGTAGAAATTAGATTACAGGTATTGATTGCTTTGAATAACACCACAGCTAAGTATTTGGGGGAAAATGGCGATATCCTAATGACAGATTTTCCTTTCATTGTGAAACTATTTTGAATAAGTACCCTGGATTGTTTTTAAATTGGTAATAATAAGAATGAGCCAATAAAGAGGAGAAAGGATGTTTTGTGAGTCTTCCCAGAAGTTTGAGGAAGTCATGTGTAAGTTTACTGACTTGGTAAGTTCTGTGAAAGATGATGTTTCCCTCAGGAGAGTGTAGAAAACAGGTAAGGAAGGAGTGGAGCGAGGGTCAAGCCCTCCTGCGTTTACAGCTAAGAGCTTCGAGCACTGGATTGATTAAACTTCTAGTTTCTCACTTTATGTAGCGAAAATCTATACCCAATGACTAAAATTTTATTGCTTGAAATATATTAAACTCAGCCATCCTAAGAAACAGAATGACCACATTTGCTACAATTAGAGGTTAACATGGGTTATTTAAATTTACATACATGCTGAAGTTAGTTGAAAAATGAGACTTATTTGTAGGATTTGCCACAAGTCCTTAGGACTAACTATCCTATTCATCACTATCTTTGTAGACCCTGATAAACTGTCAATGGAAAGCCATTCTGCTTAGAAACTACTTTTATACTAATTGAAGCCCATGAATTGTAGTCTTGGCAGAGTCAACTTCACGTTTCCTTTAAACCAATTACCATCCCAAGGGGAATGTTACCTAATTATCTCTGGTCTTGGGAGTGATGGGGACATTAATTCTTCCTGAAAATGGTTTTGTTGCTAGAAGAAGAAAGGTTCCAAATACCTATTGCACCTTAAAAATCATTTGGAGAAGCTTACTGAGTGGTTTTGAATGAGAAAAAAATGGATGGTTCTCCCACACTGCCGAAAGTCTCCCTTCATCTTCCAGTCCAGCTTTACTCTGAGCAATGAGAGGATATTTGGCAAGAGTTTTATGAAAAGTTTCCAGAAAGTATTCCCATCTAATTCTCCAGTTAATCAAAGTGACTTTCAATTTAGCTTATAAATTTAGGGTGATGGTTTTTAAACCAAGTGCAGTAAATACTTGAATTCTTACTGCATAACTTTGAGTGCTTTGAAAATCCAGACACAAGTGTCTAGATGAAAAGATGTCCCAGAGGAAATTTGCAGGGACCATGTTGGTATTCATCTTTCATTAGGTAGAATTCAGTGAATATTAATCAGAAATGAAAATGAAGTGTATACATATTTATTCCTCTTTAGAGAACCTCTTAAAAGGTTAAATAAACAGAGGCATGGTATAACATTTAATAAATATATATATGCCACTAGTGGTGAGAGGCACTGCTGACTTTAAAGATGGATTAAATCTTGAGCCTACTGTGAAGAAGCTTATGTTCTTTGAGCAGTTGCACATGTGGAGACAGACCACGTGGTAGAAAGAAATAACAACAGGTTACTCTCACTTAGTGGATGCCAAACCCTGTTCTAAGCTTTTCATTTCTCTTACCTACTCTTCTCTATCACTTTAAATTATCTAAATTATTAACACCGTTTTCCAACAACCTTATGAAGTAGGTACACAGATGAGACTGAAGCCCAGAAAAGTGAAGGGCATTTTCCAAAGTCATGCAGCTACAGAGTGGCTGACTATGTGACGCTGGCCTGGTCACGGGTTACATGCTGTAAACCGTAGCATTTTATTGATTCTTGAAAGAAAGCAGTGTGCACTCATAGGAATGATGCTCTAAACCAGATGGCTTTTGAGGGGTCTTCAGTTGAAAATGGTTGTGAGATCTGGACTTACATTTATATCACTTTTGACTTTTCTTTTTGTCCCTGGAGAGTTTCAAAATGTTATCTCTAAAGTCTGACTAAACATTAAGGGGAGAGATTCCTTCTTGTGGCTATGAACGAAGGGACAGAAGGGATCTACCGCTAGGGAAGAAACGGTCAATGAAAATTCTAAATTCTGACCTAGACAGATGCAGAGAATGGAGTGCTTTGGGTTGGATTGTCAGACGACTTGTTGGCAGAACAGCTGACAGCCGTGAGTAGGTCAGGAGACTGGGGGCGGCGGTGAGCATGGTGATGGTGCGGCCGTGCGCTGCTTGAGGACAGACTTGTGTATAGGCTCTTGAAAACCAGTTGATACTTTTAGCAAAAGATTTATGTCCCTCCTACATTCTTGTAATGAGAGGTGGAAGAAAGAACATTAATTTTTAAAAACTTTTGATGATAGACGTTTTTCCAACTTAGAATAGTATAATAAACCCCATGTACCCATTACATAGCATCACTAATTACAGACTTATGGCCAACTTTACTGCATTTGTTGTTCTTCCCTCTACCTGTCTCCACTAAAACACTGTCAAGCAAGTTCTGATTATCATTAGTTCATCCACAGATGTGTCAGTCACACATCTTCTAAGTGATAAGGGTTAAACTCCTATAACTTGAATGCCTTATCACACTGTTAAGTAAACAAAACAGTATTATCAGACAGCCGCTCAGTGTTCAGATTTCCTCAAATGTCCTACAGGTGCCTTATTCACAGTTGATTTGTTCCAAGTTGAGCTCTCAACAAGGTCCACACTGCATTTGGTTGATGTGTCTCTTAAATTTCCTTAAAGCAGCTCCATCTTCTCTCCTTTTTTCTCACCACTTATTCATTGAAACACTTGAGTCATCTATTTTGTAGCATTTTGTACACTTTGGATTTGACTGATTATATCCCTTTAGTAATTAGTGTTTCACATGTTCCTTGTTGCCCTGCATTTCCTGTGACTTGATAGTTAGCTGCAGAAGCTTTGATCATGTAGAGCTTCAGGTTTTAGACAAGAACACTTGATAGGTGGTGCTGTGTAGTTTGGTTGCATCACACCAGGAGGCACGTGATTTCTGCTTGCAGCTCTCCTTAAGACTGATCAGCGGGTTCCGGTGCTGTCAGTGTGATTTGTGTGGAATAAACTTCCCCATTAGCCTTTCACCTGATGCTTCTGGCAGCCATCAGTGATTTTCGTCTAGACTGATTCTTTCATTTGGGACTGGCTAACTTGTGTTTCTAAACATTTGTGGTTTTCAGCAAATAGTTGCTGTCTTCAGCCAACAAACAGTTTGTATTTGGGGCATACTGTCGAATGCATGTTACTGCACTGATCGTGTATGACTTAGCTGCACCAGTGCTGCTGGATGTGAGGTATATGTATATAAATGCACACGCACGTACACAAGCCCTAATTGCAATTATTTATACTGCAAGAGAATTAGAGCTGAACATCTGTCTCTTCTTCTTACCCTGGAACATGAGTTAATCTGTTCCCTAACCAGGGTTCTTTTCAACTTTTTAAAGATCTCTCAATCTCTGCAGGTAATAAAAAGCCATGTCAAATAATAATTCTTGTCTTTTTTATTTTTTTGGTGAAGTTGAGGAACCAGTGGGTATGTGAGACCAGTTCTGCCAAATTAAGATCAGTCCTGGACTGATGCCAGCTTTGCTCCTTAATTGATACTCAGCACTTAGAGTGCTCAGCTCCTCCAGGCATTCCCTTCCCAGGACTTGGGAACCAGGGTTAGTCATCGAAAGTCAGTTTGGTGAGAAGAGAAGGAAATAGGAGTTCTCATCCAAGATGTTAAAAAAAAAACCCACAAAAGCCATGAACACCCTGTGTTCCAGTTGGCAGTCACCTTCTCAGTGACTGGTTTATGCTTGTTCAACACATGTTGTTATTCACCTTTCATTAATGACAGTTTCTTAAGCAGCTTTTACCTGTCACTGTCCCTGTTCAGTCACCCATCTTGTAACTACAGGATGAATGTTTCCCTGTGGTGGTGTTCTGATATGGCTTTGACCTTGCACAGTTGTGAATAATAAACCCGAGACACCTCCATCAGATGTCTAGGGTAATGCAGCGCTGAAATGGAAAAAATTGGTTGAGTGTATAAAAGATGATCACAAATCTTGCAACTGAAGGCAGTTAAAAGTGCCAGTTGTTTTTTTTAAAGCCGGAGGATGGTGACTAATGCTTGTGTCATGACGTTTTATCAGTTAGGTGCATTTCTATAGTTAAAGTTTGCTGGCCAACTTTTTCATAGAACCTGTCTAACTTCTAGCTGTGCTGCTTTTGATTAATGTGAACCAAAGAAGCAACAAATTAGATCTATCAGGAAGTAGGGATAAAACCCCCAATCGAGACATCTGAGTGAAGCTATTTGTCCTAAGGGTGTTAAATTAAAACTTGAGCTCGGATTATTCATTTATTCAAGAAATGTTTGAGTTCCTGTGATACGCAGGTGCTATTATGAAAAGTCACCGGAGTGCTAAATCCAATCTCCAGTGGTCAGAAGTCATCCATAGGAGTGTGTAGGTTCTGAGCGTGAGAATGCTTTTGTTCAGATGTTGACCATGTCCCCAAAGAAGCAAGGGGTTGTTTTATAATAAATGAGGTATTCTCTTGAGGACTAGTTGAACGTTATATGTTGTAGGGCTTTTGGCCGCTCCTCTAACTATGGATGATATTTTAGAATTGGAGAAACTATCCTTGAGATATAGCCTCCCTTCTGCTTTAGGTGGCACAAGCTACAGGCTTGCTCACAGGTTTGGGTAGCATAAAAATATCGATTTGTAAGTATTGATGAAAATAAGGAAAGATTTACTTCTTGACGTTAACTTCTTTTGCCTTTAGGAAATCTTACTATTCCTCACTTTTCACTGTTTCACATTTTGACACTGAGGTGTTTTCTGACCCCACACAGTCTTCCAACGTCTACTGTGCAACTCAGTTCTGATACTGTCTGCCTGGGGTTAGCATCACATCTTACAGGTTAAAGGGTTCAGCCCCATAACGTGGCCCTGACTTCAGATCCAGCTACAAATGGGGTGCCCAGGCTGCTCACACTTTTCCCTGGCTGACTGCATGTCACAGGGTTCCCTTAGCACCCACCCCCCACCCGGGTTCACTTATTTGCTAGAACACCTCACAGAACTCAGGAAAACACTTTACTTATGTTCACCAATTTATTATAAACGTGTGTAACTCAGGAAGAGCCAAATAGCAGAGGCAAAGGATGGAGAGAGAGGAGGGCATAGCTTCCCTGCCTTCTCTGGGTGCATCATCCTTTTATCTCTTCCGTGCGTTTGCCAACCAGGAAGCTCAGAGCTCATTTTTGGGAGTTTTTATGAAACTTTCATTGCAAAGGTATGACTGATTAAATCGTTGACCTTTGGGGATTGAACTCAGTCTCCACACCCTCTCCCTTCCATGGTGGTTGGTGGGTGGGGCTGAAAGTTATCACCCTCTGATCACATGACTGGTTTTTCTGGACACCAGCGCCCCCATCCTGAAGTTCTGTATGCCCTCCCCACCCTCCACCTAATTAGCATAAACCCTGATGTAGTGGAAGGAGGCTTGTCATGAATGATAAAAGATGTTTATTAGGAAATTCCAAGGGTTGTAGGAGCTCTGTCTTAGGAGCCTCACACACATATCACATGCATTTTTTTTTCATTATTGATATATCACAGATAGTGTCTGTAGCAAAACCGTGTGCATACAGCAGACACATAGCTTTGAATCAGTACAATTTCTAGACAGGCTAATCTGGAGTTACCTGGAAGGAAGAGTGGGTACCCACTGTCTCTTTGGCCAGAGGGTAGTTGATTTTATGTTGTGAAAAGGATCAAGATGTCCTGTCTGAGGACTGAGTGGTACCTCCAGTGTGATGCTAAATTGTCTGTAAAAGAAACAGCTTTCTTTATCCTAATCTACTTGCTAACTTATAGGATTAGTTTAGAAGAGTTAATTATTTATGACTGTGAGGGAATCCTTATTGGTATTTTAGGCTGATAAGGAAAGAAATTAGATAAAGGAAGAAATTAACATTTGACAAAAATCTGGCTTTGTTGCATGAGTCCCTTGAACTGCAAGGAGATCAAACCGGCCAATCCTAAAGGAAATCAGTCCTGAATATTCATTGGAAGGACTAATACTAAAGCTCCAATACTTTGGCCACCTGATGCAAAGAAATGACTCATTGGAAAAGACCCTGGTGCTGGGAAAGATTGAAGGCAGGAGGAGAAAGGGATGACAGAGGATGAGATGATTGGATGGTATCACCAACTCGATGGACATGAATTTGAGCAAGCTCCGGGAGTTGGTGATGGACAGGGAAGCCTGCTGTGCTGCAGTCCATGGGGTCGAAAAGAGGCAGACACAACTGAGCGACTGAACTGAACTGATAATGATATTATTCTAAGTAAACTCTGTAAGGAGAAATCAGATCTGGTTTTTTCAGGAGCTGCCCAGTTGAGGTCCTGCTGTTGGCTGAAATGGTCACCTCCTTAGCCCTGTGGCCTGGAACCACTCACTGGAGCTCTAGGTCAGTGGCACTTGCTTTGCCTTCATTGTGTCATGCACATGTGCTGTGCTTAGCACTGTGGTGCATATAAAAAAAGGTGTGAAGCACTGACTGGAAAAATACTGATGGTATTAGAAAATATGGTGAATGTGCTTGTTTCATTTATAGGCGGTAGGAAGTTAAAATGGTGATGGGAGGATGTTGTGGGTTTGCCACGCAGGAGAAATAAATGTGATACAAGACCAGAGGGCACTTTGTTCCCTGTTAGAGCTCAAGCAGGCCGTTGTGAGAGCACCTGCACGTCTGCCTCCACAGTGAGGCTGGTGGGAGCTTCTGCCTGGGCTCCCAGGGTTGGAAACGGAAACAAGCCCTGTGACTCTTTTTGGCACAGTTTTCCTAAGTTTGCATATTATGTGCCTTGTCCCACTAGAAGGATGGCCACTGTGGATGGTTTTCCAGAAATCCTAACAGATTGCTGTTGGTGCGTGCTGAGGCAGTAACTTCAGACTTTGGGAAACTGTGGAGGAGTTTCATTAAATGCTGCGGGGTCTGATGGGGAGGCCTGCCCATCTCAGGAGAAGGGAGCTCTCTGACCACCAGCGTAGAAAGTTTTGTTGGAGCTGATCAAGACGGCATTTATGTCTCACTTGTCTCCATGGGGCCCCTGTTGGTATGTTCACACATTTGAGGCTTGAGAACAGAAATGTCCTGTGGATTTGGCTGAGTTTGGGGGATTATGTGGGTTTAAAGTGTTCTGGTGCCTGGACAAGGTGCTGGGCGCCGTTACTGACTGGTGTGCCGTGAATGTTCCCCTCCCTGACCAGGGTTCTCAATGCGTGTGGCCCCCGAGCTGCTCTATGGAGGGAAGTAGTATAGGTGTGTCGTGGGCTAGGCCTTTTGTACGGGGACCGTGAAGGACGAAGGCATAAAGGAGATGCTCAGTAAGCTGGAGACACGTGAAGGACTCAGAGTTCTTAGCGCGTCTGCCTCTCCCTCTACACTGGGACAGAGGTGTGTTGATGGTCATGGCTGCCACCACTCCATATCCGTTTGGAACCTTCTCAAGGTAGGTGTGTAGCTGGAATTCCCACTGTTAGGGTCCCATGGTGGCCGTGCTTGCACGGCCATTGGAGCATGGCATTGTGGAGAGAGGGGATTGAGTTGGATAGCGTTTCCCGTTTTCTTGGAGATTAAAATATTGTTAATTTAGCTGATTCCCAATCATTGGACCACCAGGGAAGTCTGCGTACTTGTATTTTTAAGGCCATTTTTTTTTTAACTTGTTCTCTCGGCCTCAGCAAGATTAGGTTTAGAGAACAGATTGGCCCCTTTTAGAAAGTTCTGGTGTCAGGAGCAAGGAGGTTATAATTAAAATAGGAAAAAAAAAAAAAACCCTTAGTGTAGAAAAATTGAAACACAGAAAAGTAGAAAAAGAATTAAAAAATCACTGATAATTTTAGCACTTTGAATTAATTACCAGTGATGTTCTGGAGAGTGTGTATTATAAATTATATGCACATGTGCTTTACTAAAGTGATAGTTCATTAGACACATTACGTATTGCCTGATTAAAAGAAAAAAAAAGCCCTTAAACTATTAATGTTAGTTCTAATGTTAGTAGTCTTTTATGGTGTGTTTTCTTGGTGGTAGTGTGGTATTCCCAATATGGGTGTGCCGTAATTTTTATATCTCATCTAACACAAATATCTCTGCTTTGGACAACTTTCTTTCTGTAGCCTTTAACTTCCTAAAGGACAGATTCTTAGGGATGGAGTTACTGGGTTAGCCATCAGGACATTTTGAGGTGTTCTGTAGGTATTGCCCTCTAAAACTAGGCCAGTTAATAATCATTCACAGCAGTGCATTATTTGTTCTTTCGTTTGTCTGTGTTCGTCTGTTGACTGAAGAAGTGTTGAGGATTTATGTGTCTGGTGTAATTCTTAGGCCACTGAGGCACATGAGAAGTAGTTTCTGCATTGCTGGAACTGAGGTGGGTAAGGGACACCATCTGACTACACACAGCTGTGAAAGTACAGCTATGGTCAAGTCCCTTGGGGACCGCTGCTTATCATACCTTTGTGAACTTTGATATTAGGGCTCTATTTATGTGTGGTATTTAAGGCAAAAATTGAATTTTATTTTTTTGGACTACTAGAAGAATTTGAAAATTTTTTTTCGTGTTAATGGCTTATTTCTATTCTATTTGTATTCTTTCTTTTGTGAATTACCCATTCGTGCCGTTCGTGTATTTTCTAATGGGGATATTTGCTGTCATTGATTGGTAAGGCCCTTATACTCTCTCCTGGTGTGTCATTGCAGAAGGTAGTGGCTTCAACAGAGGCTCTGTAGTTCAGACAGAGGGCTTCCCTCTTTGCCTCTCAGTAACCCTGGGGTCCTCGCAGCAGAACTTGGGTCCGTGGAGGTCCAAAGCCAAGATTCTGTCTGCATGGTGGTGTGGACAGGCTTCTCAAGTCCTGTTAATTTCAGTAGAGCCTGGACATTTCTGCTGTACTGGTGATCCTGGAAGGGTCTTCCTGAACTAGCTGGCTCCCTGGATATTTTTGAGGAGTTTGGACTAATCAGGATTTGGCCAGTTTAGTCCGAGGAGTTAAATTTGTTTGCTGGTTACAGACATCCAGCCTGTGTTAGTCCTTAACACAGCAGTTCCAACAAGTAAGGGACAGTTTGTAATCTTGGTTTTACAGATGTGTGGATTACTAGACCACAGAAATATCCCTCTTTTTATCTTCATCAGTATTTCATTGGTGCTCACTTAACATCTAGCAAAAGTGCTTTTCTTCCCTATTCGTACCCTTTAACTTCCTCCCACCACAGTCCCTTTTAATTCTGGCAGGATGCCAAAGACAGTGGTCTTTGTGGGTAGGTCACTGCTTTGTCCTTTTGTCCCCTCTGCCTGGCAGACTGGCTTGCGTTTAAGTGTGGCATTTCTGCACCTCTGGCTACATAACTTCCTTCACTGGACTTCACTCAAATCCATCTTAACACACACAAGTGTTAAAATGTGATGAAGGGGCTGTTGGTTTCTTAAACTCAGCACAGTCCAATTTCCAGAATGCTTACCTGCATGGGTGAGTGACAGTGTTTTGTTTTATTGATGAGAGTTCAGAGTTCTAAGCGAGATCTTATTAATTTTTGGATGTTGCTTACTCTTATGTACCAAAGTCTGGAGGAGGAGGAAGCAATGTAATGTTAGCTGATAGTGGCTCATTTAATGCTTGGAATGCCTGGGACTGCGAGCCTAGAATGGACAACGTTGCCCATTTCTCCTGATTCCAAGTCAATGTCCTTCCTCTCGTACTCTCTTGAGCTCATGATAGAAGAGAGAGCACTTGTCACGATAGTAATGGAGGCAGAAAAGGGGATGAAAGTAAACTCTTGTCTGCCACTTTATTTCCTCATTTCTGAAGTTGTTTGAGGTTGCATAGTTGGAATTGTCTTCCTCTTTTCCAGTGATTACAGATAACTTGAAAAATTACTCTGGATATTCTTTCTGTTTTGCAAATGAGGTTACTCAGAGCCAAGGGAGAAACGAGAATTTAAGACAGTTCTTTTCCCCCACCCATGGTGGGGTGCTGTGAATACTTGTAGGTCATTCCCCAGCATTCCTGGAGGTATGATAGGAGTGCTCTGTCTGTTGTAGTTAAGGTTCCCACCTACTCTTGGCCTTGGTTCTGGGGAGTCCCCTGTGGTGGCAGGGGGCTTCCTCCAGAGAGACTGATCCAATCACCTTTCCATCATTTCTGCCAGCTCCTTTGGCATGTGAGTAATGACTTAAAACAGCAACTGTTTAATTTTTCATGATTCTGTTTGTTACTCACATGTCTGCGCTCAGCTCATTGGTCTGCTGGGGCTGCTTCAGCTCAGCTTGGCTGGCGGGGCCTTCAGGCCTCCCACTCCACGTGCTCCTTCATCGTCCAGGAAGCTTGACTGACCTGCTTTCCATTTAGATTCAGGAACTCTGCAGGAGGGTGAGAGTGGAACCAGCAAGGGCATGTCCCAGGCCTGCCTGGATTCAGGAGGGGGGACACAGATTCCACCTGTGATGGCAGGAGCAGCAGAGTCACGTTGCAGAGAGGCCTGGACACGGAGCAGTGGTTCATAGTGGCTATTTCTGTAACAATCTACTGCAGAAGCCACAGAGATCTGAAAGCTGAAAGATGTCTTCCTTTTAGCCTCAATATTCTGAGTTGTTCTGTGGTCAGAATTAGAGCAAAAGATACTTTTGGGCCGTAGTGAGTGTGGCTGTGCTTGGACGGGTCCTCCCGCTTCAGAATCGCCCTTCTGTATTCTTGAAGATCCCACGCTTGGGAATGCTCCTCCCATGAGAACTGAAAGAAAGAAACTGTAGAGTGATGATACCGGAAGAGTTGTGTAAATGTCTTGGCATTCTCTTAAGGCAGAACTTTGAAACCAGAATTTCAAGGATGATGCAGAAAGATTGACCCCTTTGGTCCTTGGAGTGGCTGAGTAGGGCTTGAGGCTGCTGAACCACCTCGGCCAGCTTCGGGGCCAGCTGTGGTCCTCATTTTCTCCCTGCATTGAACAGATGTCCTCATTGTCATATAAATTATGGCACGAAAAAAGTCAAGACAGCCTTGCCCTAAAGGACACAGCAGCGCTCTGGGAATATGACTGGATGAGGACACATACTGTTTTCCTTATCAGTCAGGGTTCCTGGGTGCAAACAGGAGAAACTGATTCCAGCTGATTTAACCCACACTTTTCGTTGTCTGGGTCTGTCCCTGTCAGATTTATTCCCAGATCAGCAAACATGTGAACATATTTACTATATCAGGCAGGCACCAAACTTGGGTTTCAGGTATACAAAAACAGTCTTCTCTGTGGGAAACTCCTTCCATATAAATAAGGTGTTTGACCTGCCTTGTTTCTATCCTACTGCAGGTAAAGGGGAGGGTCTGTTTATTTCCGTTGATTGGTTAGGAATTTATTATTTGGTGACAGTCTTACCAAAGGGAGGATTATAATCACAAATTTATAGTTTTTCTTGACAATGACTTTAAATTACTTATAAAGCTGTTTTAATCCCTGTTAGCTTCTAAAAATCTCCACTAGCCATCTGTAGTATCCTTATACTCTTTTCTGCCTGTTGCAGGCAATTGAAAAAAAAAATCCATATTGATCCAATATCTTGTTTGTAGTTTTGTCAAAATATCTGAATACATGGTGACAGGTTGCCTTTAGGGTTTAGTTTTTGCGGGCTCTTGAGAAAGAGAGGTAAAGACAAGAAAGATCAGAACTAAGAAATGTTCTTACTTAGAGAATGAATATAGAGGAAGAGATGCTTAAACAAGCAAACAAAAAGGCTCATGCCTACAGAGATTCAGAAATAGCCCTTAAAGTATTGTAGAAGCTGCCTCTTTCTACCTTACCATCCACCTCACCTGGGATGGCCTTTCTGGGGTGTTCCTTGTCCTCCCTAGACTGACTGCCTTATGAGTTCCTCTTAAATGTGGGGTGCACTGCTGAGAACAGGTCATGTAACTCAATCTCAGACTCTTGAGTCATTGTTGCTTATAGATACTTTGAACTTTTATAGAATTCTTTAGTGTATTTTGTTGGTGAAAGATCAAAATATATACTTGGACTGTTTTTAAGATAGCTGCAGATGTTTCTGAAGTAGAGAGTGTGTTTAAATCTCATTTATGTAAGTTAAGTCACATTCTGTTCCTTGTGTGAGTGTTCATTTATATAGTAAATGTCCTTTAAGGACCCTGATTTGTTTTTGTTTAATGTGAATGCAGTGTGAAAAGGAAGCTCTCTCTCTCTGTGTGTGTATGTGTGTATTATATAGAAATATTTATTTTCAAAAGAGCAGTTTGAGTAAGTTTTAATTATAGTAACATGTTTTATTTGCCTGCAAAGGTTAGCTACTGTTCTGTCAAATTGGGCTTTTGCAGAGAGGGCCAGTTTTAGTGTCTTTCTTTGGATAGTTTTCACAATGATTCTATGTTCTGTTATTGTCCTTTGCATTTAATCTTTTATCACTTTTTCACCCTGCAGAGAATATGGGTGATGTACCAGTCAGTTTCAAACACACACACATGACAGGTGGTGCTCAGCCTTTAATTTGGGGAGCTTGTAAGCACTGAGCTAATTCAAATTTATGATTGCAAAGGTTCTTAATTTGCCATATAAAGTAGCATTCATAGATTCTGGTATTTTGGGGGCTACCTTTTCTGCCCACTACCATCTGCCTCTGGTCCCTATGTAATTACATCTGTCCCACATGCAAAACACATTCACCCTCCTCAACATTTCCCAGAAGTCTTGGCTCATTACAAAATCAGCTCAAGTCCAGACCTTGTCTAGACATCATCAGCTCACCAGTCCCAGATCTTGTCATTGGAAGCATCTCAGTCAGGTACGGGTGAGACTCTTGAGTATGATCCATCACGACACCAGTTTCTTCTCTGTCTGTGAACCTAGTAACTAGACGATGAATTATCTGCTTCCAAAAAAATTACAGTGGTAGGTCAGGCACTGGATAACCGTTAGGGAGATTTCCATTCAAAAAGGGAGAAAACTGAAGGCAGAAAGGAGTGAGCAAGCAGTCCCAAACAATTTCAGAATTTAGCAGTGCCTGTGAATGGTCCTCCACCTTTAAACCTTCCTTAAAGACAGGTTTGCAGGACATGAAAGAGCTTACTTACTTAAAGCTGCTTCTTGTTTGCTGTTGAAACTCTTCCCAAAGGTTTTTCTTCTACCAACAATGTATTTTGCTAGTGATTCTTTTACCTGGTCATCTGATCACCATATTATCATTAAAAGAATAAATGTATGTGTACAAAAATAAAACCTCTAAACTTTTCCAGTTTCACAGGAACAAAAGTTTTAACTGTTTTTGGTGTCACTAAGTACCTTTCATAATTTTTTCTCAGTTTTGCTTAACTTTTCATACTCTTGCCATTTTTTGTATTTTTTTCTTGATTTGTGTGATGTCCTTATATAGTTAGTCTTTGATTTTGTATTGCAAGAATTTTCCTAACTCTTTACTTAATTTTTTAAAGATTTTTTTTTGGGGGGGGGTAAATATATAGTTTGCTTTTTTAATACCTTTTGGATATATAGTTTGAATATCCCTTTCTCTACTTGCGATCAAATTAAAAATTATTATTTTTTTAAAAAAGGCACCCAAAAGGACAACTTCTGTGGAAAATTCACATTGTACTCCGCTTATTTCTGACAGTGGGCTCCTTAGGAACCACCATTATCCTGTAGCAAGACACGTCCCTGAAAGCCGCTCCTCGGGCCCTGTAGGGGCCCTGTGCTCCTGCCCTGTGGTCCTGTCCCGCCAGCCTGGTGCTCTCAGCTTTCCAGTCTCTTCTCAAAGCCCTGGGCCAAGCCCTCTAACCCCTCTTCTGAATCCACTGAGGCGGGAAGGGGTTTGGATGGGAGAGATGTTGGAATAGGTAGATATGTGTATGATACACTGTGAAAAGTGAGTGCTGGAAAATGTATCCTTAATATGTATATGTAACCAAGATGTACTAAAAATGTGGAAAAACCCAACTCTGTTACAAAATTTCCATATAGTAAACCCCTACACTAATGATTTTGTAAGATTTATTGACATAGAAAAAAATACGATCTGTGACGTAAGCATGTTGCAAATCAGTACTGTGGTCTGATTTTGATGTAGAGGGAAAAAAATATCTCTGTGTAGAAAATAGTCTGCAATAGACAAGGATTATTTTGGGATAATTGGACTTTTAAGTGTATATACAAGTTTTTAAAACCCTATATACTTATAGGTGTATATATAATATTATATATTTTTGTTTATCTTTTCTGAATTTTCTGGCTTTTCTGTAAAGGACTTTTTAAAAAATAATATAACATAAAACATTGATAATTTCTCCCTTCCCAAGCCAAATAAATTGCCCCAGAGAAACGATGGTTTGGCTTACCTGTGCTATTAACTTGAAATTGACTGTTCCATGATGTTTTTAGCATCATGGTTGTGAAATGCTTTATATTCTTGTCTCAGTTGTTTATATTACATTTGAAGGGAAATGATTTTTATTAAAGTAAAGAATTAAATTGTAACACTGGAAAAGTGCCGATATTTTAGTATTTTTCAATATATCTGCCGAGGAGAATGATTTTTATAGTGGTGTATTTACATGCAAAAGCCTTAGCACCTCTGAACAATATAAACTGAAAGTGCTGAGCACTGTTTTCTGTTCTTTTGGAGACAATGAGTGATTTGTGGTTAGTAACAACTTTGGATCATTTTTATTTACTTTTTCTTAATTTTGAGAAATTCTTTGCCACCTCTCAAAATATTATATTAACTATATGTTAAAGCAGAATTTCCTACGTCTTGGTGTGAATTTCTTATGCCCTCAGAATCCTACCTGTTTTATAGTACTTGAAACTTTTACTTTTTATTTGTTATTTCTTAGGTAAACGCAAAGCACTGAAGTTGAATTTTGCAAATCCACCTTTCAAATCTACAGCAAGGTTTACTCTGAATCCCAATCCTGCAGGAGTTCAAAACCCACACATGTGAGTATTCCTGGTAATGAAATAAAAGGCTCAATTCAAGCAAAGGTTTTAAAGTTATTGTATTTTATCAATTTTTGCAAGTCGAGGGGTTGGTATTTCTCTTATTTTATGGGCCATTTGAAATATTGCTGTTTGGACTTAGAAAAGCTGTTGATCCTGTAGTCTGAAGTAGGCAAACACGATTTTCCTTTCTAAAGTTTTACTTGAAGGGAAGAAAAGAGCTGAAGATCCGGATACATTTATACTGTTTTAATTTCTCTCATTGAACACTGAGAGTATTGTTAATACCCCTCCTCCTGGATTTCCAGCCGAGTTGTGAGTAGTATTCAGAAGACTTCACACTCCCCTGGAGATGTGCACAAATCACCCCCACTCACCAGGTGACACAGCTGGCTCCCATTCTGAACACACCTACTGCCCATCGGATTTCCATGTCATAGTAAATGGAAAGAGTATGTACATGTCAGCGTGCAGGTGTTAGTGATTCTTTAAAAGCTGAAAAATAGAAATGACATTATATTAATAGCACTTCACTGAAAAGTATTAGAAATAGTTAATTTAAAACAATCTTATTACAATAATATTTTACAGAAACCTTTGAATTGAAGTGATGTGTTAAATAATAATGTCTTCTCCTCAAACCTGGCAGGAACATGAAGGGTCAGAGCCAGCAGATTTACATTTCTACTCATGTCCAGAAAAAAAAAAAATTTTCACCCATTTCTAGTATTGAGAACTATAAAGCAAGTGGTGGAAGACACAGTTAGAAAAGCTGTCAGATCCATTATTTTACAGCTTTGTAGTAATTCCTCAACAATTTGCATTCAGACTTTATTGAAATGAAAGGTATTTTAAATGAAAACCGAATAGCAGTTGATTTGGCTGGGCGTGGTGTCTGTCAGCTTTATTAGACTACTTTATTAGACTGCTGTTCGCAGTGAGGTTTCTTGTCAGAGCTCAACCTTTTTACCTTCTCTGAAACATATTGAGGAAGGAAGTTCTTCGTATTGCCTAATTAGCCCAAGCTCCAGCAGCAAGGAAACACTCTCAAAAGAACCTTCTTCCTCTTTTCCTAGAATTTCTAGTGAAAGCTAGTATAAAGCTAATTCCTGAACAAAGTCCATTTCTGTTACCTTGGTTGCTAACTGAACTGCATGTTTGATATCTGAGAAAAAAAAGATATGTAGTAATCGCTAAACTTAACAAATCTTGCTTTCCTTTTTTTTTTTTTTAAAGCCCCCTTGGACAAAGAGAAAGACAACCTGATTTGCATTTAGAACTTAGAAAAACATTCCCATATCTATACTCTCTTCCCTCACAACTTTCTTCATGTCTAGGGGAATTCATGGACAATTTTTTTTTTTTTAACAGTAAACAGTATGAAAATAAACTTTCTTCCAAAATTTAAATCAGTCGGGTCCCTGCCTCCCCCTAGCCCTTTCTCTTTTTTAAACCCACTACTTCACATTAGTCCTGTAACCAGCTGGGTTTCTTTCTTGTCTCTTCTCAGCAGGTGTTAAAAGTTAGAGAGGACACAGTAATAGACATTTTTACCTTGTGGTAGAATCTTTGGAATTTGATTCTGGTATGTACATGGTTTAGACCCTGCTGTTGAGTTTTGTTACTGCACTGGTCTGTTACCTGGATTGGAAATAGGCAACTACTAAAATTGATACTCGTCAAGGACAATCGTTTCCCTGCTTAGTGGACCAGCATATCTCCGACCTCCCACCCACCTCTGTGGGGCTTTTCCTGTGTCATCTCAGGCACCAAAATCCATAGCTCGTCACTGTTCAGGATAAGTTTGCAATTAGAAAATACAGCTTGCAGTATGTAGGGGCTTTGAAAAAGATGCTTAGCTGCTCAGTCATGTGTGACTCTTTGTGACTCCATGGACTATAGCCCACCAGGCTCCTCTGTCCATGGGATTTTCCAGGCTAGAATACTGGAGTAGGTTGCCATTTCCTCCTCCAGGGGATCTTCCCCACCGAGGGAAGATAGCACCTCTGTGCCAAAATGTTCCCTTCTCCTAAAATATCCTTGCATTCAGGTTTTTGGGTTTTTTTTGAACTTTAGTTGTAGCTGTAAATGTAAAATTTTAAAAATGAACTTAGAGCAAGATTAGATGAAACATAAGCAACTAATGAAGTTAAGATACATCCCAGGCACTAGTTTCAGAGCCTTTTTGGCGTTGTTTGGGTGCAGGATTCTGTGGAAGATTAAAAAAAAAAAAAAAAAGACAATGTCCTTACTTTCTGAGAAATAGCAATTTAAATAAAATTTCAAGAAGACAGCCTTTCAGGAAGTAAGGCATGGGGTAAACAGATCAAATGTTGAATGAATGGTGCAGGAGGGGCAAGAGCACTTCCAGATAAACAACTTGGAGAAGTGTCACCGAGGACCAAGGTTTGGACTGGGTTTTGAAAGCCCCGTGGAGGGGCTTAGGTGGAGAAAAGGGGGAGAAGGGCATTCTGGTGAGTGTCCGTGCGAGATAAATTTGAGGGAGCCTTGTTAGGTCCGTTTCATTGTAGTGGAGATGTTACTTATAGATGACCTATTCCTCTCTTGCTTTTCGCACTTTGTCTTTATTGTTGGTGTTCTATAGTTATATCAGAGTATGCTTAGGTTTGGGTCACCCTTCTATGCACTGGATGAATGGTTTTAGTCTGAAGATTCATGTTATCTGTTTCTGAGTTACTGCTGCTTTTCTTTTGAAGATTCTTTCATGTTTCTCCTGTTCTCTCCTCCTGAAATATGTGTTATTTCATTTCTCTCAATTTGTATTCTGAATTCATATCTCTGAATTCCCTGAGTGTTTGACTTCTATTTTTTAATCTTTGCTTTCTTGCTTTATATCCTAGGAGATTTTTAAAATTTTTCTGGCCCTTCTATAGAATGTCTGTTTTGGCAATTGACTTTTATGTCTTGATTCTGGTTTTTTTCTTAGTATTTTATTCTTAATTTATGGATGTAAAATCTGAAATTTAAAAATTCTCTTCTGTTCTCTAGGGATCTGTTTCCTCAAGGGGCACTGTTTCTTTTGTCTTTTTCGTGTTAGCTTTTTTCCACATGTCTAGTAATTCTTGCTTGTCCATTGATAGTTAAGGATGAGGAATTTAGAAAGCTTATTGGAGGCTCTGATCATAGACGGTCAGCTGGTGGGCTTGCCTTGACTTTTCTGTGAATGGTTTGAGTACTGGTTGTTAGCCCAGGAATATGCTAGATGCCATACTGAGTAGGCCAACATTTGCCCTAGTAGGCTTTGTTTTTTCCAGGTAGTATGTTTATTTTCCTTAGAGACGTGTTCTCTTTTCATTTTGGGTTGAGTGTGGGGGGACAGGAGATGCTGGATGAACTTTTCTTCTAGAAAGAGTTTTAACTAGCTGTGAGTTTCTGGGCCTTCTTCCTCCCCAGCTGTGATTCCTTTCTAAGGTCATGTTGGGAGCACTACCTGCCTCTTTGCTCTGTGCTCCTCTCTTACCATGTGTTGTGGGTGGCAATTTTCTCTATTTCAATTTTTTTTTTAAACTCCTTATTATGGAAAGCTGTAAATGTATCCAAAACTGGAACATGGTAGATGAATCTTTATGTATTTATCAATCAGCTTTAGCAGTTAATATGGCCACTATTATTCTTCTGCCCTTCTTAGTTTGAACCAAACCTCAGACATGTTATTCCATCTATAAATATTTCAGGATGTGTTTCTAAGAGATAAGGACTCCTTTTAAAAAACACAATTACAGTATTATCATTTTAATATCAAATAAGTGATTACTTCATCACTTTTTTTTTTCCCAGTAGTTTGCAGCAGGAGCTAAACAAGGTTTTGTACTGCTCTTGGCTGATAAGTTTTTGAAACTGTAGAGTCCCTTCTCTTGGAAATTGTTAGTTTTACTTTGTGTACATATTTCGGTGTGCTTCAGGGTATTCAGAAATTTGCGTAAATCTCTGTTTCTTTATTTCCTTTTGTTTTTTTAAGTCATTCTTTTCATGTGTGTCCTTAAAGAATATGACCACCCGAACAAGACACCTTGGTTTTAGTTATCATTGGTTAAAATTATAAGTATTTCCAACATACACACAAAAAAATGAGTGGTATAGTAGAGATTCTTGTACCTACCACGTAGATACAACAAATCTTTAACATCTTGCCCTTTGGCTCTTTAAATGAAAGATTAAGCTGTAAAATTACAGAGTGCAAAGAAAAATGAAAGGAAAAAATGCGTGTCTGTCTTTCTTTGCATTTCTCTCAGGATTGGCTCATACTCAGCACCGTACGTCTTTTTGATACCCCAAAGGTGGTTTTACAGATGTGGCAGACGTACGCTGAAGTCATGTTCTGTATATAAATTTGACAGGAACAGAAGTAGGCGCTCCACTGCCGAGTCCTGTGCCTTCATCGCGTCACTGAGTGACACGAGTGCTCTCGGTGTGCTGAATCACTGGAGCCCACCACATACCATCGTGATTCTAAAAAACAGCCCTTTTATCTTCACAGCGTATCAGGATTGTAAAGAAAAAACACTAACTCAAAAGCTAACGTTGGAAATAAATAATGATGAGTAAAGATACATTTGGGGGTTTAAGCTAAACATTTTGAAACCATGTGTTGTAAATTTAAGGGGCTCTTTTTCTGTTGAGACCAAGAGGATCTCTAGGATCTCATTTATCTTTGTTACATTGGAACAGAAAAAGGCTCAGTTGTGCTCTGGAACATCTAGGAAGTAGTTTTAAAAGGAGTTTTGAAGTCACCAGTTAATCACTAGTATTAATTCCATGCTGTGCCTACTTAGTAGAGCTGCATCTTAGAATGTAATTATAAATGACGTAGGCTCTTATTCCTGGTTAAATTGTGGGAGCTTTATCTTCTCAACTTGTTATCTTGGGTTAACCTTTTCATTAATGTGGAGTCCTGGTTTCTGCCTCAGCATCGTCATGGTCTCTGTGACCATCAGTGTGTCACTCAACTCTGATCTCAGTTCAGGCATTGTCCTAAAATTGGATAATGACTTAACATTATTTTATATGGTGAATGGCAGGGAACGGGGGAGAGAAAATGAATATGAATGAATAGGAATCAAGCCAGTTTCGTGCTCCTTTTTGAGGTGAAAATCTTAAGCATGAGCCTGACAGGCTGCTTGTGGAGGTGGGAGAGGGTTCTGTGGTGTTGTCTTTGTTCCCCAGAAGAGTCCCAGGACACCTCTGGCCAGTTCCTAAGTATGAAAACCACCAGTCAACAGGAGCATACCAGGGTTTTTCTCCATCTGAAGTTTTTAATGTCATCACAGTCATTTGGAATCTTTACGTTTCTATGGTGGGGCTCTTCCACATGATGGCAGAAATATTTATAGGTACAAATTAGTGGATGTTCAGTCGCTGAGTTGAGTCCAACTCTTTGTGACCCCATGGACTGTATCCCACCAGGCTCCTCTGTCCATGGGATTTCCCAGGCAGGAATACTGGAGTGAGTTGCCATTTCCTTCTCCAGGGGATCTTCCCGACCTAGGAATTGAACCTGCATCTCCTGCATTGCAGGTGGATTCTTTTTTTTTTTTTTTTTTTAATTTATTTATTTATTTTAATTTGAGGCTAATTACTTTACAATATTGTGGTGGTTTTTGCCGTACATTGACATGAATCAGCCATGGGTATACATGTGTCCCCCCCCTCGTCCTGAACCCCGCTCCCACCTCCCTCCACATCCCATCCCTCTCGGTTGTCGCAGTGCACCAGCTTTGAGTGCCCTGCTTCATGCATTGAACTTGGACTGGTCATCTATTTCACATATGGTAATATACATGTTTCAGTGCTATTCTCTCAAATCATCCCACCCTCGCCTTCTACCACAGAGTCCAAAAGTCTGTTCTTTACATCTGTGTGTCTTTTGCTGTCTTGCATATAGGGCTGTCATTACCATCTTTCTAGATTCCATATGTATGTGTTAATATGCTGTATTGGTGTTTTTCTTTCTGACTGACTTTCCTCTGTATAATAGTCTCCAGTTTCATCCACCTCACTAGAACTGATTCAAATGCGTTCTTTTTAATAGCTGAGTACTGTTCCATTATGTATATGCCCCACAGCTTTCTCATCCATTCGGCTGCTGGTGGACGTCTGGGCCGCTTCCGTGTCCTGGCTGTTGTAGGCAGTGTGCAGGTGGATTCTTTACCACTGGCGCCCCTCTGTGCTTCGTCGTGTCTAATGTTCTGTAGCTCCACGGACTGTAGCCCGGCAGGCTCCTCTGCCCATGGAATTTTCCAGGCAAGAATACTCCCAATTAAAAAATGCCAAATGTGTCAAATTCTGTGGGATGATCTACTTATTTTTGGCAGGCTTACATTTACTGCAGCAAACTTTATTTTTCTTACTGTAGCAAAATATGGATAACATAAAATTGGCCATCCTAACCATTTCCTAGTGTACAGTTTAGTAGCATTAAGTGCATTCATGTTGTTGTGTATCCATCACTGCCATTCATCTCCAGAACTCTTTGATTCTCTCAAACTGTAACTCTGTGCCCATTGAATGCTAGCTCCCCATTCCTCTTTCTTCTGGTCTCTGATAGCCACCATTTTAATTTTATTCTCTGTCTCTGTGAATCTGATCACTGTAGATACCTCATATGAGTGGAATTATACAATACTTGTTCTTTTGTGTCTGGCTTATTTCACTTGACATAATGTCGTTATACTCCATCTGTGTTCTGATACGTGTCAGAATTTCCCTCTGAGGGCTGAATGATATTTTATTGTATGTATATAAAACATTTTGTTATCCATTATCCATTGATGGGCATTTTGGTGTTGCTGACTTTGACTGTGGTGAATAGTGCTACCGTGTGAGGTAATCGTTCACAGCTTTTGTTGTGGTACATCTCACAGTTCAGAGGGGTTTGATCTTGTCCTCAGTCCCCTACTCCACCTCGGCTGCGGTGCCCCTGGCGGTTGTGGTGCCTGGAGGGTCGTGCTGCCAGGCATGACTGAGTGGGTCCTCTGTTCCCCTCCACCCTGGAGAGTCACTCGTGTAATCTTAAGCCGGACGTTTATAGCTGAGGTATTGGATGTTAATTCTGGAATATTTATTTAAAGAAACAAATATGATAAATGCTGTTGATTTGCCTGTCTCCTGAAAATGAATTTCATTTTGGTGTTTAGTTTGGTGTTCTCACTAACTAAACTAAATCCCTGGTGGCTCATATGGTAAAGAATCTGCCTGCAATGCAAGAGACCCAAGTTTGATCCCTGGGAGAACAAAATGGCAACCCACTCCAGTATTCTTACCTGGGAAATCCTATGGACAAGAGGAACCTGGCGGGCTACAGTCCAAGGGGTCACAAAGAGTTGAACACGACTGAGCGACTAACACTTTCTTGGTGTTCCCACAGCATGGGAGGCTGTGGCAGGTTAGAAGCAGGTGAGTGATAGAATCTGACTTATGTTCTGCAGTGATGATTCTGGCTGCTGTGTGGAGTGTATTGGAGAGAGTCTAGAACAGACTTAGAGAGACCCAGTAAGACTGCATTGGTGTAACTGAGATGTAACGAGTGGTCACGATATTAGGTGGATGTCAGGGGAGGTACAGGGAAATGGACAGATTCCAGAGATTTTTGGGAGGTAACATTAATGAAATTGGTAATAATTCAAACGTGGGTTGTGAAGAGGGGAAGCCTTTCATGGTGACTTCCAGAATTCTGGCTTGAATGACAGGTTCAGTGGCTGTTACTGAGATGGGGACCATTGGGTCTGGAGCTTCAGGGATGAGGGAGCACAGAAAAGCAGGAGTTCAGCTTTAGGTGTGTTAAGTGTGAGCTGACTGTGAAAGCTCCTAGTGGAGATCCCAAGGAGGTAAACATGACACACACTCTGGTGTTGAAACTAAAAATGTGGTGCTGAGAGGAAAGGGTGCAGGTCGGGGATGAAAAGTGGGGAGTTGTCACCAATGAATGAGACCGTTGGTCCAGGGCTAGACCCTGAAGAAATGTGGCATTCAGAAGTTGGATACAGGAGGAGCAACAGGCCAAGATCGGAAAGACACTTGAGAGGCAGGAAGCACATCTGCAAAGTGTGATGTTCTCGGAACGGAGCATCGTTTCCAGGGATGAGGGTGGGGGGTCCGCCGGGCCTAGTGTTCTGAGGGTACTGGGAAGGCTGTTTCTACTGGCGAAGACTCCTGAGGCGCACTTTTAACTTATCCTGCTTGAGGGGATGGGGATTAGCTGTCAGTGGAGATTGGAGCCCAAACAGGGAAAGGATCTTACGAAGACTTGTAACCTGCTGGTTTACGAAGACTTCCTAACCTTTCCTGTAAGGAGCAGAGCCCAGAAAAGCCATTCCAGTAATAAGCCTTAAGTACAGCTGACAATGATCAGCTCTTAGGGGATGCGCAGCAAGATGTAAATGTGAACATCTGTTGCATTCTCTCTGTTACTCTCCCTTTGTGACTGAAAACAAAGTACTTCTACTTCATAAATCACTACTACTTCAAAATACTGCAGACTTGTACAATCAGTACCTTCTGTTCACTGAATATGAATATCAGAATTTGAATGTTTATCTTTGGGTTGTTTGAGCGATTCTTCTAGAAATCTTTCTTTTTTCAGCTTTTCCTTTTGCTTCATCTTGGATCTTAGAAAAGATAACTCATTTTGTTAGTAGTGCCAGGAAGCAGGCAGTTTCCATGGCAACTGACAGATTGCGTTTACTATGGAAATTTCCTGAATTAACAGAGCTGCATTGCAGAAGGATGCATAAAGCAGTGTTCATCTAGAGATCCTAAGAGCATGGACACAGAAGAACAGTTGCAGTACGGTGCAGGGTATGTGTTCCGTTTGTTTTCCTGTCTGAGGACGCTTGCGCGTTATATCTATTTATATGCTGAGGGGAGAGTGAAACAGCTTGAGGTATTTTAGTGTGTGCTTGCTAAAATCAACGAAGCTCTGGGAAGGAGGAGGAAGGGATAATTTGGGAAGAAAGAAATGTTTGACAGCATCGGGAGGAAGTCAGGATAACAGTAAATGAAGTAGAAGAACATGATAATGAAATAAGAGGAGAAAACACATTTCCAGCTGATTAGATAATAAAGGGGTCTTACGAGAGGTAGCTGTGGACACAAGAAGATACTTATTTATCAGCGGAAAACGAGCAGGCCTTGGCAGGCTCGGGGAGTCGCACCTTCCCATGCAAGCAGGAGGCCACTGCTGAGGTAATGACTGCTGCTGGAGGCCCCGCCACTGTGAGGGTACCCGGGCCAGGTGGCATGTGTGGCCTCGTGCCCTCACTGCCCGTCACAGGGAGAAGGGGAGAGCCGCCGAGGGGTCTCTCCTGGGGCATCTGGGCAGGCTTTTCCAGAAAAAGCAGGAAGTGTATCTCGAGATTAAATCCTGGAAATAAAACTAGAGGATTTGGGTAGATAATTGAAATTTCTTCTCCTCCAGAGCATAATTGTAAATTTGAAAGAGAAGTGATGTGAGAAATGAATGGATAGGACTCAGATCATTTAAATGATGAGTGATATTTAGCTGACTAGATGTCATTTAGATTACGCAGTCAGCAGACTGCAGCCCATGGGCCAGGTGTGGCCTGCTGCTATGTTTTTGAAAATCAAGTTTAATTGGGATGTAGCCATACCCTTGTAGTCATATATTTGCCACAGACACCTGTATAGATGGCAAAGCCTGACGTATTTATTGTCTGTCCCTTGACAGAAGAAGTTTGGTGGCTTGTGATTCAGATGGCGTGTGGGATTCCTAGGGCTGCTAGAACAAGTTACCACAGACTTGGTGGCTTCAAGCAATAGGAATGTGTCCTCTCAGGTTTGGGAGGCCAAAATCTGAAGTCTCGGTGCTGGTGGGGCTGTGCTTCGTCCAAAGGCTCCAGAGGCCCACCCGCCCAGTCCTGTTTCCAGCTCTGGGAGCTCCTTGTGTCCCTCGGGTTTTGGTCGCAAAATTCCAGTTGCCGCCTTTCCAGACCTCCCTGTGCCTCTCTATGTGTCACTGTTTTCTCCTTTTCTGTCTCTTAGAAGGACACTCATCCTTATATTTAGAGTCCTTCCTACTCCAGGACGGTCTTCTCTTGAGACCATTTTCTTACTTGCACGTGTAAAAATAAGGCCACCTTCTGAGGTTGCAGGGGAACATGTCTTCTGTTGGGGCATGATTGAGCCCACTGCATGTGGTGTTGGAGAGCTGAGCTTTGGCTTCTTGGACCACGTGCTTCGTTAAGAAAAGCCATTTCCTGGCAAGTTTCCTTGGGAAACCTGTGAGGCAGATACTCTGAAGTAGACTTGTTGACCTGCCGGAGAGGATGTTAAACTAACTTTTCAAGGACAGGACACACAGGCGCAATTGCAGTCACAACACATGGCAAGCAGCTGGGCGGAGGTGGTCCCGGAATATTCTCAGGAGAAGTGCTAAAACATTCCTGGGAAACCCATGAGTGTAGTCTGCTGTTAAGCATCAGCATCCGTCTCTCCTCAACTCCCACCCCCTAGGAAACAGCAGAGTGAATCTGGAAATGTATTGAGAAGTGGTTGGAACCAAAGTAAGAACCAGTGTTTTGAGAGATTAGACTACATTATGACAATGGGAAGTGTGTACGTGATTTAAAATAAGTAAATTTCAAACACAAGCGAGTGAACAGAGCCATTAGTTGGAGGCTTGACTCTGGTTGGAGAGCCTCTGTATTGTCATGAGAGTGTATAGACTGTCCTTTACCTTCGGAACACATTTATGAGCCATGGTCGTGATGGTGGATTTCTGTCCCTGCAGTCCTTGGAAGCCTCAGTCAGCGTGTTTGGGTCTATTTGGAAATGTTTCAGCAGTGATACCTGCCCACAGTGAAGAATCAGATGTAGACAGGGGATTCTAGTGAGGGTGGTGGAACTGCACAGAAAACTCCCTTCACTCTGTGATCTCAGGGACCCCCACCTAGTGCCTGCATCCTCACCTGTGCACCTGAAAATGAAGCCCCTGGTGTAGACTTGATGAAGATAATCACAGAATTAAGCAGCACTAAGCAAAGATGGTTAGAAGTGGATCCAAATTAGGGTTCACCAAGAATAAGCAGTACAAGCCAGCCTACTATATAGATGTGTCTTGGTCTCACCATATGTGGGTGCAGAGGAGGAACACTCATCCCGTTCCAGGGCTCTCAGGCACAGTTTCCTGAAGGACAAGACTAGATGAAGTTCATATTTTCTTTCTAATGGGATTCTGTTAGTCTGTGACTCTGGATCTTGAATACCAAACTGAGAAGTTAGGAAGCAGTAGAAATGGGAGTTCTCTTCTCTTCTTCCTTTAACAAGATATTTTATGTGTAAAGTGCCACCCATGGTGAATTGTATGCTTTAGAGAAGAATTCAAACCCACTACAATGACTTTAACTTTTAATGTTTCTATTGGCACCTAGAGTATCCATAAGGAAATAGAATGAGATAAGATTTAAAGCATAGGTTGAGATTAAGCTGGTTAATCATAGTTTACGCAAGCTAACAATTTAACATTCCAAGGTTCGAAAATACACTAGGTTTCAGTAGATATATAAAATACATGCTAAATGTGTCTGCTAATAAAATTTATTTCTATAAAATCTTTTTTCTCACTGGCTTATTTGAATAAGTGCTCCCCCCAAATATTAAAAGCTTGAGATTATAGTTTCATAGTTATGTGTTTAAAAGACAGCTCACATAGTAATAGTGTCAAACATTAGCTATAGGTTAGGAATGAAAACTGGTTCAGACTCTTGGTTCATATTTGCTTGAGGAACTAGAATTCTGATTTTGTAAAAGTAATTTCGTATTTGTAGTACAAAATGATATGTGAGTAGCAGCTACCTGCTAAAACATTTAAGAAACAAAGGTGAAAATATGAAACATAGAAAATTAAGACAACTTAATGCTAAATGCTATGTCTGATCACTAATAAGAGTACCAGGATAAAGAAAAAAGGTACCCAGGGTTTCTCTTCCAACGTTGCTACAGAGACTGCCTGTGGTAGGGGCCCCCCGAGCCTCTGGTCTCAAATGCAGAGAGCATCTCCATTCCCTTTTCTGTCCTGCCCCCTCTTGGTAACCACAGAAAGTGACTGGGGAGGGGTGGGAGGAGGAGGAGACTTGGATGCTGACCTGTTCCGCTTGGTAGCGTGGTCATTCTGAGATGTGTTGCAGGTGGATGCAGGGAAGGATTGGAGCAGCAGATGGACTGAGAGATTTAGTTTTACTTGCTGCTGTCAATGGAGAGCACAGTGCTGGAGAACAAGGAGACTGGGGGTTGTCCATTTGCCTTGGGAGCAGCCAGTGCTCTGGTGATATGCTGAGCCCTGGATGCCTCAGACTATCTGCGTGCTTTCAGCTGTAGACATGTGACAGGCACACCCTTTTCACACAGAGTAGGGCCCAGGGAAGCCAGTCTGTTTCTCTCCCTCTCAACAGTTTTATCGAGGGGTAATTGACACAGAATAATCTGCATGTATGTAAAGTGTACGTTTGCTAGGTTTTGCTGTATGCGCCCGTGAAGCCATCACCACAAGCAAGAAGGCAGACGTGTTCATCATCCCCAAAGTTTCCTCCTGCCCCCTGTGGTTTTTACATCAAGACATTTGAGTTGGTTCTTCTCTCCATTCTTTAGTTTCTTGAACACATGGAATGCAATCATAAGCACTGTTTCATTGTCCTTATCTGCTCATTCTTGCCTCTCTGTCATCTCTGGGTCACTTTGAGTTGATTGCTTTTTCTCCTTGAGATGGTTCCTAGTATCTTGCTTCTTTGCATACTTGATTTTATATTGCGTGGCAGATATGGAGTGCTAGCTGTTTTTGTATCTTATGTATTTTTGAGCTTTCTTCTTTGGTTAAGTTACTCAGAAATACTTGGATCCTTTTGGGTCTTACTCTTTAGCTTTGGTAGGCGAGACCGGATCCTTCTGTGTGCTTTCTCGAATTCCCCATGAATATGGAGTTTTCTACTTTGCAGGCAGCAATTGTTGTATGAGCTTTGGTATCCTTCCCTGTAATGCTTTTGGATAGCTCTTTCCTCAGGCTTATGTAGGTTCCTCATAAGCTTGTGATGATCAAGGGACCCCCACCCCCACCCCGCCGTGTGTCTCTGTGGTTCTTCTGTGCAGCTCTCTTATCCAACACTCTTGCCTTGAGAACCCAGTCTCCCCAGACTCTCAGACCCATCACCTCCATGTGAGGGTCTGCCTGAATCTGCCCTCCCTGTGTTGCAGTCTGTGCAGTCTTCTCTAGGCAGTAAGTTGGGGCGCTGTAGGGCTCACCTCGTGTATTTCCTGTTTCTCAGTGCTCACTGCCCTTTGCTGCCTGCTCTCCAGGGTCTTCAGGACCTTTCCATATATTGTCTGTTTTTTTAGTTGTCAGTCTGTCTCCTGATGCTCCATTGTACCCTGAACACAAGTTTCATAAGAGAGTTTCATCGTGAGATGGGAGGAGAGGTATGGAATTAGGGAATCATATCTTCAATGCTTTGAGAAAGAGCATCTCTGAATATGATATTGCACAGCATTCAAAATCACCTCTCACATGGATGATCAGCATTTGTAATAAAGTAGGAGAAATCATGGCACTTCTTAAAAAAGATTGGAAAGTATTGAGGAGAGAACAAATTTGGATAAATAGGCAACAGTATTACTGAAAAGGGTGATAGATGAGAAAAAAAAGACAGCGCTAGGAAACTGAAAATGCAGTGGTGGAGTGAAATCCATGTTGCATGTGGAAGTGAACTTAGATGATACTGCAGGATGGCAAAAGAATGGTGGGAATGATTGATTCTAAAATGCCCCAATTACTGCATTTTTTGCATATATAATTTCTTAAATACAATCGGAAGGTGAACAGCACCCTGGAGAAATATGTGCAGTATAGAACAAAGAGTTGATAGGGATGTTAACAGAAAAAGAATTTTTGAGCAGAAGCAGTGGACTTCCCAGGTGGTGCTTGTGGGAAAGAACCTACCTGCCAATGCAGGAGGTATAAGAGATGAGGGTTCGATCCTGGATCGGGAAAATCCCCAGGAGGAGGGCATGGCCATCCACTCCAGTATTCTTGCCTGCAGAATCCCATGGACAGAGGACCCTGGAGAGCTACAGTCCATGGGGTTGCAAAGAGTCGGACACTGCCGGAGTGACTTAGTACAGCATAGCAGAAGCAGCAAGAACAAAACAAACACCTGTGTAGGAGAGCTCTGGTTAAGGGAATGTTATCTCAGGTGGTTAACCAAAGAAGAAGCAGTTGTTTACCAAATAGCTAAGAACATCTGACTCTAAGAGTAATAGATCAAAATGCTTTTTAAAAGAGTGATCTAGTCACCTTTCAGGTTGGCCTGAGGGAAAAGGTGCTGTGGGCCCGGCCCAGGGGGCTCCTGCCCCTAGTCCTGCATGGTCAACGCAGGCAGACCCCCCAGGCAGCGAGATACAGCCACGTGGCCCATGTAATTGCACTGAGGTCAACAGTGCGTTCAGCGACATCTGTAAAGCAGGAAGTGCGACAGGTAACTGTGTAATAGTACAGGAAAATGCGAAGGATGTACACTGAATTGTTCATAATGCTTTTCTCCCATTATGATCGATTTCCTCTCTTAAATTTCTCTTCTGCCTGTGTCGCTGCAGGAGGGATTTAGGATTGGGTAATCCAGTTGGAAGAAGGGATTCAGGTGCTTGTCCTGCTGCTGAATTTGCACAGCAAAGCCCTGTATGTAATAGATGTGGCGGTGGGGGCTGGGGCTAGAGCCATCCCAGGTCACTTTGGCTGTGCCATTCTGTGTCTTTAAAAAAACAAGCCCACCCTCCTGTGTACAAAGTTTCAGGCAGCTTTATTAGACACGTTAGAAAGAAATAAAACTTTTCTCCGTGCCCAGTCTGATTATCTTCTGGAACATTATGTCACAGTTCTTTGACTTTTTAGGTATTAGTAGGATTTCAGAAACTCATAGATTAGTCTGGGTCAAAGAAGGGACAGTAATTAAAATACAATAGTGATGGTTCAGTATTAATGGACAAGTTGCTCATTTCTGTCCCAAAGAACAATTATCAGAGAAAGTACTCAGCCATACAGATGGCCAACAGGCACTTGAAAAGATGCTCAATATCACTAATTACGAGAGAAACACAAACCCAAACTATAGTGATGTATCACCTCACACCTCTCAGAATCAGTTCAGTTCAGTGGCTCAGTTGTGTCCGACTCTTTGCGACCCCATGAACCGCAGCACCCCAGGCCTCCCTGTCCACCACCAACTCCCTGAGTCCACCCAAACCCATGTCCATCGAGTCGATGATGCCATCCAGCCATCTCATGCTCTGTCGTCCCCTTCTCCTGCCCTCAATCTTTCCTAGCATCAGGGTCTTTTCCAATGAGTCAGCTCTTCACATCAGGTGGCCAAAGTATTGGAATTTCAGCTTCAACATCAGTCCTTCCAATGAACACCCAGGACTGATCTCCTTTAGGACGGACTGGTTGGATCTCCTTGCAGTCCAAGGGACTCTCAAGAGTCTTCTCCAACACCACAGTTCAAAAGCATCAATTCTTCAGTGCTCAGCTTTCTTTATAGTCCAACTCTCACATCCATACATGACCGCTGGAAAAACCATAGCCTTGACTAGACGGACGTTTGTTGGAAAAGTAATGTCTCTGCTTTTTAATATGCTATCTAGTTTGGTCATAACTTTCCTTCCAAGGAGTAAGCGTCTGTTTCCCCATCTATCTGCCATGAAGTGATGGGACCGCATGCCATGATCTTAGTTTTCTGAATGTTGAGCTTTAAGCCAACTTTTTCACTCTCTACTTTCATCAAGAGGCTCTTTAGTTCTTCACTTTCTGCCATAAGGGTGGTGTCATCTGCATATCTGAGGTTATTGATATTTCTTCCGGCAGTCTTGATTCCAGCTTGTGCTTCTTCCAGCCCAGCATTTCGCATGATGTACTCTGCATATAAGTTAAATAAGCAGGGTGACAATATACAGCCTTGACGTACTCCTTTTCCTATTTGGAACCAGTCTGTTGTTCCATGTCCAGTTCTAACTGTTGCTTCCTGACCTGCATACAGGTTTCTCAAGAGGCAGGTCAGGTGGTCTGGTATTCCCATCTCTTTCAGGATTTTCCACAGTTTATTGTGATCCACACAGTCAAAGGCGTTGGCATAGTCAATAAAGCAGAAATAGATGTTTTTCTGGAACTCTCTTGCTTTTTTGGTGATCTAGCAGATGTTGGCAATTTGATCTCTGGTTCCTCTGCCTTTTCTAAAACCAGCTTGAACATCTGGAAGTTCACGGTTCACATATTGTTAAAGCCTGGCTTGGAGAATTTTGAGCATTACTTTATTAGCATGTGAGATGAGTGCAATTGTATGGTAGTTTGAGCATTCTTTGGCATTGCCTTTCTTTGGGATTGGAATGAAAACGGACCTTTTCCAGTCCTGTGGCCACTGCTGAGTTTTCCAAACTTGCTGGCATATTGGGTGCAGCACTTTGACAGTGTCCTCTTTCAGGATTTGAAATAGCTCAACTGGAATTCCATCACCTCCACTAGCTTTGTTCATAGTGATGCTTCCTAAGGCCCACTTGACTTCACATTCCAGGATGTCTGGCTCTAGGTGAGTGATCACACCATCATGATTGTCTGGGTCGTGAAGAACTTTTTTTGTACAATTCTTCTGTGTATTCTTGTCAGAGTGGCCTTTCTGTCAGAATGTCATTCTGTCCGAATAGCCGTCATCAAAAAGTGTACAAATAGTAAATGCTGGAGAGGGTGTGGAGAAAAGGGCATTCTTGTACAGTGTTGGTGGGAATGTAAATTGGTGTCACCACTGTGGAAAACAGTATGATGGTTCATTAAAAAACTAAAAAAGCTACCGTATGATATATCAGTCCCGCTCCTGGGTATGTATCTGGAGGAAAAAACCCTCTAATTTGAGAAGGTATGTGCACCCCAAGATTCATAGCGGCACTGTTTATAATAACCAAGACATGGAACCAACCCAAGTGCCCATCAACAGATGGTTGGCTTACTCAGCCATGACAAATAGTAAATGATTGCGATGTGCAGCACCATGAATGAATCGAGAGCATGTTATACTTGGTAAAGTCAGTCAGACAGGGAAGGGCAGATATACACATGTGTAGAGTCTAAAGAAATAATACAAATGAACCTATATACAAAACAGAAACAGAGTCACATAGAAAACAAACTTACGGTGCTGACTCGCCCCCCGCCTTGGGGATGGCATAACCATAGTATGTTTTTCTGTGATTTTCACAGCTCTTTTCCTATCTAACTGAGAAAGTGGATCTCTGGGTAAAAATCTTGTTCTCCTGTTCATCTTTTTCTTTCCGCAGCTTTATTGAGGAGGTATCACCCATACACCATACAACTCACCCATTTAAGCTGTATGATTCTATCACTTTGAGTATATTCAGAGTTGTACACCTGTCACCTTACTCAATTTGTGAATGTTTTCATTAGCCCAAGAAGATAATCCACATCCCTTATCTGTCAATCTGTTCACTTTCAAAAAGAAAAAAAAGGAGCTTATCCGGAAGCCATACAGCAGGCCTACAGTAAGCTAAACTGTTTGCAGAGATATTCCATAATTCTAAAATTTGGTCTTTGTGGCAGTATTATAACTGTTGTTTTTGTGTGACTTTATGTAGCAATGAAATATTCATTTCATTTCTCAGGAATGCTAATGGTAAATGTTATGTGATACAGTATAATCATGAGTGATAGCCTTTGATGTATTCTGTTGGCTGGAAACAAGCCAAAGAGAGGGGTTCAAAGAGAGGTGCTTACATAGAGATGTGGATACTGGAAAAATGGAGGTCACAGGCACCACCTTGGAGCCTGTCTGTCATGACCCTCAGCAGTAGGCCAATGCTGACTATTTCACCAGTGATTAAACTGAGCCACAGAGATTTTCTTGTCAGTGGTCATAGAACAGTAGTCATTATATATGAAACTTCTTTATGTTAGAATATTTCCTGGCTTTCTCTCTACCTACTTCAGTGGAAAAGTAGGTAGAGACCCACTTGCTTAGATCTGATTCCATCTTAGGCAGTTCAGGCTTCACACCTGAATGGTCACTTATGCCACTGGTTTCTGGGCTTCCTGTGACTCAAGATGATAGGTATATATAGTACTGGTGAAAGTGTTTTGTAAACTGGAAAGAACTTGTTTGGATGAAAGCTGGTACTATGACTTATTAAAGTTATGGTTTGAGAATCTGGCATTTGGAATGCTGGTTTACTGAGTTTTTATTTAGACAAAGCGTATTAACTTTTTAACTATAACCTTGACTCAGTTATTATTAATACTGGTATAAATGATTATTCTGGGAGAGTGATTTTAAAATTCTAAGTCCATGAGAAGCTTAAAAGTAACTGTAAAAAACAGTCATGCTAATCTGAGAAAACATTTCCTAAATTTTAGAAGAAGAAATAGATAACCAATCATGTTCCTGCTTGTATCACTAAATCAGGTTTTAAACGTTTCTGATCATTTAATATGAAATGGAAAAACTGTAGATAATATTCGTTGGAGTCTTTTTCTTTATGTCTGCTGCACTCTCTGGTTTGATACAGTTCATTCCTACACATGGGTGTGTGTGCAAGAGAGAAACCGAAAAACACAGTTGATGTAACCTTTTTCATTGGATTTTGTTTTTTACAAAGTATGGTTAGAAGTTAACACTTGATCTCCAGTTCGCATTTTGGAGGTACATTTTTTATTTAATGAAAATCTGAAACAAGTGAGTTCTTCTGTCCATGATTTTTTTTTTTTCCCCATCCATTGCTCTATCTGCTCATCAAGGATGAGAGGCTTATGTGGCAATGTTCCTTTTGGAGCCAGCTGGCTAGCTGTTTTAACTGTTCTCCCTCCACAGCATGGCATTAACAGGAGCAGGGCAGTACCCTGAGGTGCTAGTTCCCCAACTTTGCTGGCATCACCTGGGTGTCTTAAAATACCCTGTTTTCTGACCTCTGTGCCCACATATTCTGATTTGATAGCCATATGATGATGCCTGGGCATTGGGAGTTAATACATCTCCCCAGGTGCTTCTGATGGGTGGCAGAGTTTGTGAACAGCTGTGTTAAGGACCGAGGACCTGGAATAATCCATGTTGGATCAAGCAAGGTAAGGGATTTTTGAAAATGAGGTTCATAGCACCTGGGATTCTGCATTTGATAATGCAGTTTTGCAAAGTCTGGAAAAGATCTTGTATTTGGAAATGAAACTGGTCTGCAGTAGGAGTTTCTTCCACAAATGGAAGTTTGGCTTTATGAGTCCCATTAAAGCTGTGTTTGTCAACTCCCTAAGTTTAGGTCTTTCTTAACTTGGTGTGCGAAAAACCAAAATGGCACAAACAAGTGAACAAACAAATCCCCAGAAACCTGGAGCTCAAACTGTTTTAGTAACTAATGAGGAAAGAAATTTTCCCACGCATTAATCAGTGCTAGCTAAAAAAGAAAAAATAAAGTCAAAACCTATTTAAAATGTGGAAAAATTTCTTCCTAATATTTTAACAGAGAGAGACTGAGAACACACAGCATTGAGTCATCAGGAAAACTGAAGATCTCCCCTGAGCAGCACTGGGATTTCACTGCAGAGGACTTGAAAGACCTCGGAGAGATTGGACGAGGAGCTTACGGTTCTGTCAACAAAATGGTCCACAAACCAAGTGGGCAAATAATGGCAGTTAAAGTAGGTGATGCCTGCGATTATTTTCGGTACTTTAATTCGTGAGACGCTGAGTCTGGGGGCGGCAGTACCACTGTTCTGTTCCTGCTCTCCTGGTTACCTGTGGGGCTCATACAGCTCTTCCTCCCAGTTCTTCTGCAGCGGTGTTCTTAACTGCTGGCATGTTTTCTCCCCTCTGGAAACATGAATTGTGACCTGTGCATGTTCCCTGCACCCCTGGCATGATGCATTAACATGTTTTAAACTTCAGGCCCTTCCACTGCCAAGGTGAGTTCCGGTCAGGCAGCCGCACCCCGGGGACCTGGGCGGTGCTGCGGGCGCCAGGCGGGAGCTGGACGAGGAGGCTGCGCTCTGGGTTGGGCGGGGTGCGGGGCTAGGGCTAACAGCAGGCTCACTGACGGTTTCCCGGAAACCACGCACATGCTGTTGCCACTAACCTCAACCTTACTCGGTCCTGACCGGCTCGGCTGCTCTGTGTGTATTTCATCTCCACTCCGTAGGGCTCCGCGCCCAGGGTATGCTGACACACGTCCTCTGTGATGGTGCTGTCACGTCTATCAGTACTGTGACTGTCGTGAGTGGCCACACGTGCAGATTGGCCCGTACACGGTACCTGGCAGGCTGACGTTGGCACTTGGGAGGAGCCGATGGTTTTCACCTGACTCCCCAACAGGCCCATGTCAGTGTAGTTTGTCCATCTGTTCATTCAGATGTTTAACTGAATGTTCCCTCTCTGTAAGATATTTCAGGAAAATTGATGTTGGCTGGGGGCAATTTAAAATGAAAAAGGGAAACATGAGATAAGGCCACGCTCTCATCGAACTTAAAATTCTTACGGAAACAAATACTTTCCCAGTTTGTAAGAATTGAGAATGGATTTGCAGACAGTCTAAGTGAATCATCTTCCTGTTAGCCCCCTGATTTGAAAGGTTATCAAAATGACTTGATGAGAGGAGTTGCCTGTTTCCTGCTTGACTTTTGGGAGTGGATTTGTGTCACATTAATGTAAAAATGCTTCCTGTATTGAAGTTTATTGTGAGTGAAGTGTTACTCTTTTAGCCTCCTTCACTGTTGAGCAGTTTTCTTTGCTGGGTTGTGTAAAACTAATGATAAATTGATGGTGGGGCGAAATCTTAGGATTCTCCCTGTGGAGCCTAACCTGTTTTTGGCCGTATTTCTTTTACAATGTGGGGAGAACTATAGATTTTTTTCTTGGGAAGATGCTTACATATACAACATTTTGCATGTAACCACAGACCTCTCAAGATGCACAGGCTGGAACCTCTGCTTTGGATTATCTGTTGAATTAAAATGTTGTTTTCCTTGGAATGTAAAATAACTTCTCTTTATGCTGTGCACTGTAGTGTGAGTGGAAAGAAAGTCATTTTATTTAGACTGCTCTGCACAAGCGTTGCATTGTCCTTATGTACTGTCTGTTCATGACACTCACTTTTACATGGCAGAGGTTGAAGGGGAAACTATCCTGTAAACTAAAGCTCTAGACTTTTCTCCCACATGCCAGGGAAGGTACTTTTAATAATTATGTCCTGCTTTTTTCAGTCTGTGCTGTTCTGTGCTTCACTCTGTTGATCAGCATCATAATCTGTTTTGGTAATATCGATAGGCTGTAGCCATGATTAATAGGTTTTAAAGGTAAGCAAAGAAATTCCCTCATTTTGATGTTGAAGTTTTTTTTTTTTTTAATTTGCTAACATTTGCAACTGTATAATGCTTACTCAAATTTTGAAAGAATTTAAGAGTGAAAATAGGAAACTGTCTGCCATTCGTCAGCTGACTTTGAGAAATTCTTCTCAGGTGGTCTTGGGACCTACAGACAGATGCCTGTCACATCTGTACTCACCAGGTGATACTGTCTCTTTATCACCTTGAATTCTTGAGCAAGCATGATAGTTTAGCATGGGGGGTGCTGGGAGGGCAATTTAAAAAGAAGGAAAAAATGAGACATGGCCATGCTCTCATTGAACTGGGTAGTGTGACATGCCAGTCAGGGTATTGATGGGGTGTAACGATTGGAATCCGTGAGTTTGAATAATAATGGAAGAGGAAGTGTTCGTGCATTCATGTAATTAAAAATTGACACCCGTTTGATGACTGATACATGCCATAACTGCACATTTTAAAATATTTTGTTGTTGGTCTCTTTGAAAATACTTAGCTTTTCCTCACGCCCGAGAGAGTCTATTTGCTCTTCATTTCAGCTCACAGACCAGATCGACAAGTACAGATACACAGAGGCATTGTGTGATTAAGGATTTAGGTGTGACTTTTTCATGTGGATGGCTCTATTCCTGATCACACGCTGGGTTTAGCTCTGAGATGAGGACTATGGAGATTTAAAGGAACTGTGAGATAGAGGTTCACACTCCTGTGAGTCCTCCTTGATGTCGGGGAAATGAGATGGCCACTTGAAGTAAGTCCACACTGTCATCTGATGCACTTTGGGAATGTATTGCCACACGGTCTTTTAGAGGTCAGGAAGGACATCCTCTAACACTGGCCCTTCGGGCTTGGATCAGCATCCTCTGCAATAACATTTCATGCCCCAATTTGCATGATGGTGGAATAACGACTAGGTGAACACATGAGACACGCAGTCACCATCCTCTGGGAGGGAAGTAGGTGTCTGCTTAGCTCTCTGGCAGGGCTGATTGTCATGGGGAAAGAGCCCAGGGTTCAGACCAAACGATTGAGGAAGCAGTCAGAGTTACAGAAATTCAGATCTGGGAGAAACCCCCAGCGGAGTTAGTCCCAGATGATCAGAATCTGACCCAGGCAAATCCAGGGACACAGGAGGGAAGAATCAAGAAGAGCGGTCTGTGGCTGGAGTAGGGAGGGATGGCTAACTAGGATTGCCACCCAAGGGCTGGAGGAGCGACCTCGTGCAGGCCTGGACAGCCGCTGCCCTGTTGGTAGGTCCAGATTGACTTCTTGAAGGAGCCTGCCCTGTTCTTGTTTGTAGGGAGAGTAGGAAAGAATGAAAATGGGAGGGAGAGGGAATAAAGGAGAGTGAAGATGGAAGGCAGTGGGGCTAATGGGGGGGTCAGGTTCTCATCTCAGTGGAGAATGGACCTGATCTGACCGTTGGGTGGGGTAGGGAGGTGTTAGGATTGTCATTGTTAAGATGAGCTTTGAGTCTTCTAGTTGAGAAGTTATCTGCGTTGATCCGGAAAACAGACTGCCTCTTTGCTGCATAGGCCACACCGAATTAGTTATGTGACCGTACGTACATTGAAGCGTTTCAGGTGTTTTCCATTTCTTGGTGATCTGCCTGACTTGTTCCTTCCACCCTCAGTGTTTTTCTGTACTCTTCCAACTCTCCTGTTGCATTGGTTTAATTGTTCCTGATCCTGAGCTGGTAACCTGATCTTGATTGCTGCATTCTTGCCTCTCCTTGGTATTTGGATCTTGACGCCAGTGTCCCTGACCTAGAATTGAGACCTAGGTTATCCCGATGACTGCTGGGAAGGGCCAGAGCCTCCACGTGCGGCGTCAGCACCCACAGCCCCGCCCTCCCCGGGCCACATGATCTGCTCACTTGCAGGCCTCCTGTGTGGACAGGTCCACTGTGGGAGGAGGTGGGGGTCTGCAGAGCAGGGCTGGGTTTCATTTCCCTGCCACCGTGGGCAGTTTTGTTGATTCTCAAGGGCCCACAGTGCTGGTATTTGATTATCCAGATCACCTGTGGGATGCAGAAGCCATGGTTATCTTGTTTTGAATTGAGACTGAATTCCAGTGTCTCACTTAAGCTCTCCTTCGGCTACATCAGGGGGCTTATTAGGAAGACCAAATTGATTGCCCCATATGATTCATGTTGCTAATGTCCCTTGAGTGTTGTGAATGAAACATGTCAGTGGAGCACTTCCGGGGAGGGTGGATCCCAAGGAAGTGGCAGGGCTGTGCGCCCCGCCCCCCCAGTCCCTGGTGCTGTGGGGCTAGAACTCCTCGTGTGCATGGTTTCTTTGGCTGCTGCTCCTAATGTTTTGCTGACTGTGGCTTCTTTCTGTTGACAGAATTGTATGTAACCCCCAGCAAATACAGTAGACAGCATTAGTGCTCTTCTGGCTGTTGTGATGGAGTGGAGTTGTGATGTGTTTGTGCTCTTCTAGTTGGTGTGTGTTGTGATGCCTATCCGTATCAGAAGCCCCTGGGGCGACAGCTCTGAGGAACCTTTGGTGTCCAAGTGGGATGGTTTGGAAATGGTCGCTCTAGGTGAATCTAATCAGCCATTCAGTGTTTTTGAGGATTCTGGATACCTAGTTTCTGAAAGCCTTTGTCTTCACTTGACTGACCCAACTGAATTGTGATGTAAGACTGTATCCCAGCTTGTATATAATAGTTATTTGGAGAAGCACTTGTTTTACCACACCTCTCTCTTAAGTGAGGATCGTCTGGAACGATATTTGATATACCTTTGCACATTTTCTACCATTCTTTGTTGTCTCACAGCCACGCCTCTGAAACTGTGTTTCAGATTTCTCTCTTGTCTCACTGTATTGTCATGGCTAGCAAAGCGGTGATCTGTCATTTATGATCTTCAGGCCCTTACATACTTCAGTGCTGAGGTTAACAGTGTGCTCTTTACATGTGGGTGATGTCATTAGTGAAGGGGAAGATGATACCACATTTGTCAAGACATATCAAGCTTGTCCTCAGAGCAGCTCATTCCATGATGTGGTAGCACATGTTTTTGGAACTGATCTCACAAGTTGTCTGATGATGCACAGCAGAAATACATAGAAGGAATTCAGTATCCTCAGTGAGAAGAAGAGGAGGTCCTGCTATTAATTTGATCAAGATACATTTGAAAGTTCATTAAATAGGTTCTAAGGACTTGGATGGGCTTCCCAGGTGGCGCTAGTGGTAAAGAGCCCACCTGGCAGTGCAGGAGATGTAAGACGCCTGTTCAGTCCCTAGGTGAGGAAGGACTTGGATGGTTTGGCAGTTAAGAATTAATATTCTTTCTTCCTGCCTTAGTAAAAGCATGTGTTTTCATAATTTAAAACAATTGATTTAACACACACAGTTTGTTATTCTTTAACATTAAAGGCAGTTTTGCATTTGTGATCAGCATTACAAATACTTTTTTTTTTTTCCTTTTTTTAAAATGGTTTGTTTTGGCTAATGTTGCCATCTGCTTTGACCTTATTAGTGACAGTATTGTGAGGTATCAGGGACATTTTTGTGTGTGATCTGTTTAGAAGACTGTAGCAGTGAAGGCTGAGATTCTTGCTGCCTCTGTGGGGCAGAGAATCTTTGTTTTGAAATGAGGAAACTAAGAATGCCTAGGATTTCCTGCAGCTCAGAGGAAGGGGGCAGCCTACTGATGCACTGCAGTGGTTTCTGGAGTTTTCAACTTCGCATCTGAAGTGAATTCTAGATGTTGCTGCTGGGAAAGCAGCATATTTCTTTGTAAGGATCCAATGTTTGTAAGAATCCAGGGGACCTTGGGGATCTTAGTGCAATCCTTGCTCTCCTAGCCCCACCTCACTGACTGAGGTTGATCTGAAGTCAGCCACTGACTGGCAGGGGAGTCTCCTTTGTATTTTATTCTCAGATACTAACCTTAGGAGGAGTGTTTGGCAGGGAAAGCTTCATGACCAAGGTTGCACGTCTGGCATAGCAGTGTTGGTGTTTGTGGGAAGGAGACACTTTGAAAATACGTTTATTACAATTACATCGATTAAGAAATCCTTATCCTCTTCATTGTTTGATTTTAAATGAAATGCTGTCGAACCGTCACTCTGTCCCTCTTTAGTTTCTGTGGAGAGGAGTCTGCCCAAGATGCCTGCCTTGTGGCCGTGTGGGGTCTCAGTTCCCCGACCAGGCATTGAACCTGCACATCCTGCGGTGGAAGCGCGGGGCCGTAGCCGTTGGACCGCCAGGAACGTCACGCCTTATCTAACTTTAAGTTTCTGATATCAATAAATGAAAATTTCTTGTAACTTGAGGCATTTATCAACATATTTGATTTCTAAACATTCGAATTATAAGAGAATTTAGATAGTATAGTTGGCTTCACCTTTGCTTGCATTTCCAGTGTCCTCATTAAGGACAGCTTTTTAAGGGGAGGGAAGTTTGTTCTCCCTGACATACTCCACTTACTTATTTCAAATGGGAGAAATCTTTTCCATACACACTGCTTTGATGTTCACTTAGAAAAACTTTCCTGGTAGGGACTTTTATTACTAAGTATTCTGTCACATGATGACTCATTGATTATTTAAGTGTTCTCCAACGTGAATCACTTACTGAATTATGAACTAAAATCATTAATTTGAAGCTGCTGCTGTTGTAGGAGATGTATGCTTATAGTTAATCCCCCTTTGAGTCCTTTAGGCCTTTTGAATTATTTTATTTTATTAATTGCTCACATATAACAGATGTTGCAGTGCGACCCTAAAGCTTCAGTATAACTGAGAGCTAGCTGCTCTTGCTCAGTTTCAAACAATTGGGATGTAATACCAGTCGCTCCCCTTGCTCTGCCCGTCACTTGGACGAGATGTTCAGAAAGCGTGCAGAGGTGATGACAAGCGTCCAGGAGCAGAACCTATCTCATGTTTGAGCAGCAGGCCCTCCAGCAGCCACATGTTCTCTTCTCTCCAGCAGCCACAGTTTCTCTTCTGCGCTGGCAGTAGCACTCAAGAATATTTTACAGATGAATAGATTTTCCTCCCATGCTCACGATCTCAAATTACAGCTGTGCCAGGAGCTCTGTCTCCAGTTTGGTTAGTAATAATCTTGTATATCAGTCAGATACTGGGGCTTCATTTAGGTCTGCAGTTCACGTAGTAACATGTATCCTTTCTGCAACAGCAGAAGCGTTTTTAGAAATTGGTCCTCAAGAGCCAAATATTGATGATAACTACTGAGGTTTATTGTAAATTTAGAAAGCCATCTAATCAGTGTATGGAAAGAAAAAACAAACTAGCAAGGAGGGCATCTTTTAAAACAGTTTTGTAAGTGTGTGTATTAGTATATTTACACTTATAGAAAAGTAGAAAAAAATAATGGAAGTGAAAAAAAAAATCTTTAAATCTATTAATAGTGACAGTTCTTTAGTAGATCAAATTCTTTCCCAACCAGAGGATTGTTTGCTTTTTCTTTTCTATTTGTCTCTAATTATTAGTTCTTTGTCCTTTAAATTTAGAAACGTAGGATTGTTAAATGTTTTTAAAAAGAATTACCTTCCCAAATTAGTATTTTCACAGCTATACTTTTAAAGTAAAGTGTTAGTTGCTCAGTCATGTCCCGACTCTTTTTGACCCCATGAACTGTAGCCTGCCAGGCTCCTCCGTCCATGGGATTTTCCAGACAAGAATACTGGAGTGGTTGCCATTTCCTTCTCCAGGGGACCTTCCCAATCCAGGGATTGAACCTAGGTCTCCCACATTGCAGGAGACCACCTGAGCTACCAGGAAAGTCACACTTTTAATTAAAAGTTATATTTTTAAAACAGGAGTTAATGTAATTAAAATGTTTATAAAAATTATCAGTGTCATGTTTTGAACAAATATAAATTACATTTCTGGACTAATTTGACCTTTTAAAAATATCTGTTTTGAGCAGACATTATTCCAGTGTTGATATAAAAGCAAGAATATTAATCTCCAAACTATGAAAATACAGAAATGGAAAGGAGGGAGTTTCTTAATTTTAAAAGTACCAGTCTTGTTTTTATTTTTCATTCTTCCTCTTTTTTTCTTATTTATCTGGGCAGGACATTCAGTGTGAGAGTTTAAAATCAGTATATACAAGATGAATTTTAGGTCATAAATTTTATTTGGTATGAGGTACTGTAGCTAGCAGGCTATAGATTTTAAGTTATAAAATCAAATTTGTTTGTATTTGGCATAGATGGAATTCCTCATTTATGGAAAAATGAAAATGAGAGACCTACTTCTTTTCCTTATATACCTGCTTATTGTCTTGTCGTGTGAAATACATCTTGTGTACTCGGTGCCTCTGGCTTCTCTTCTGTAAAATGCACTCAAGAATTATAATTGACTGTCTTTACCCCTTTCGAGAACATCAAGGACACATGCCTTGAAGTCTTTGGAAGACTAAATGCCACCTTGTGTATTTTTGTGTGCTAACTTGCCTTGTAAGTATGTGCTGTGTATTGTACACAGTGGCGTGGTGTGACATTGTAAACTTTTTTATGAGACAGCAGCTGTTTGCATGCCTAGACATGAACCTGTAACTTTGTTACTGTTTCACACTTTCTGAACCTGTTTCTTTGCTGTCCGTAGTGGGAACTGTCCTCAGAACATCTCCATGTTCAGCACAGATTCTGGGTGGGCAACGGGAGGTGTGCTCCTGGTCTTCTGTGGCTGTCTGATGGTGTTGTGCAGAGACATTACTGAGGGGGCGTGGGGATGTCCCCCAGATCTGCACTGTAGGGATAGGGGAGGACTCGTCACCTGAGGAGCAGACAGACAGCCTTCTGCTTCCTCACTGTCAGGTTTGCTTCCACATGTTTATGCTGCCCTGCAATCTGAGTCATGGGTTGGAGGGTCAGGTAGAAGTTTGTTTCTAACATACAGAAAGTGTGGTGAATGGGGGGATGCCAGTATAGGGTTCGGGAGACTCAGGTTGTGGCCTGTGGGCTGGTTCTCACTTTTACCTGTTCTGGGCTGTTTTCCACGTGTAAAGAAGGAGGAGGCTGGGTATAAGGGCACAGGGGGAGCAAAGGGGGCCATTCTTACACTGAAAGCCTTGCTTCCATACCATTCTGAAATGGTGACTAACAGTATGTAGAGTCCTCAGAACTCCTGAGGATTGTTCCGTGTAAACTGTTTAAAGTTTGGCTCCTCAGGACTTTCTTTGTAGAATTTACATGTGAGGCTGGTTTTCAGTGCCCCACAACTCGGTTGCATTCCTGCCAACATGATCAGTGAGCACTTGTGGTTAAAAGCCTGGGTCCCTCAAAGCATTCCTAAGGGCCGTACTGTCCAGGTTTTTTCTCTAAGTGCTATTGTGTTTTTCAGTGATAAAACTGTTCTTGTAAAGTATAAGGAAGATTACAATTTTTATGTGTGGTTATGTAAAGTTTGCTTGGAAATTTTCAGTCTTGTGGAAGTGGCTTTTCTCTAGTTTCTAAAGTCGTTGTGTGTTTTTGTGGTGTCTTTTGTCCTTCTTTTTCAGAGAATCCGGTCGACGGTGGATGAAAAAGAGCAGAAGCAGCTCCTCATGGATTTGGATGTAGTGATGCGGAGCAGTGACTGCCCGTACATTGTTCAGTTCTATGGCGCACTCTTCCGAGAGGTAGGAACAGGCCATGTGGGTCTTAGCTGACCCGCAGACAGCTACTTGGAATAAGTAAGAGAATGGCAGCATTTGATTCTCATCTTCAGTTAAATGCTTTACATTAGTAATATGTTGATTTCTCAACATTTTAGTATATTGCCATGGTAATTTACTCTTAATTTCTGCTGCTCATGTTCCTTGGGTTGGGAGTGAATTTCATACCTTAGCTAGTTAGTTAATTATTTTGTGACTGTCATTTGTGAATGCTATGTTTCCTTCTTCATTTATAAATATTTTCTGTTTTTTAAGAACCTGACACATCAGCTGGCTTCTAAATATGTTACTGTTTTTAGATCTATCTCTCTTGAGCTCCCTCAATCCCCCCAGCTCCCTTTTTAAACCTTTATTCATTCCTGTCATCAAATGTATCTGCCTTTAACACAAGCATTTATTCGTGTCCACCCACAATCCTGAGTAAAATCCATCAGACAGGGAAATTAATACCTAAGGTAGAAATCCTTTCATTTTATTCCGTTTTCCAGATTTTTATATAGAAACTAGACCTTCAGTTTCTTGGTTTCAGGATCGTGTTTCTCTTTTCGTCTCTACCTATTCTGTGTCCTGATGTAGGTTATCACTTCTGCCTCCAGCTGTCAGCACACTTGCTGGCTTCCGGTAACCCCACTACCTAAAGCAGGAAGTGAGTTAGGTCAGGAAGTAGAGCTGGAGCTATCAGTGAATACATGTGGTGTCGTGGACAGTTGTCACACGCTTGTGATGTTCATTTAGGGGAATGGAACTTGAACTGAACTCTTGAGTTTTAAATACTCATTCTCATTTTGAACATGTTAGGATGAGCAAATACCGGCGGGTTTGTTATGAATTGGTGAGAAAAAAATGGGTCCCACCCTTCTCCTTTTTGGGACTGGGTCACAGAGAGTATTGTCTTGATTTTGTTATTGTTACTAACTTAAAAAATACTATGTTGTAAGACCGGACTAAATGTTACACTGAATAGAAGTATGTGCTCTTAAAATTAGAGAAGACCTTAGAGATTCGACAGTTAGTTCTTCACTAGTCCTGAAATTTTTATGTATTTTTCTGTACTCTTAGTAGATGATAATAGTAACTGGTAGTGTTCTCCTTCATGATACTACCATCCCTTCGTTGAATCACTAATTATCAGTAGGTAGTTCTAGACTCACTTAGCTTCTTGCACTCCTATCCTTGTACTTTTGACTAGAGTGTTCATTTTTATGACCAGGTCTATTGAATTTGTTAACTTTCTTCCCCATTTCACATAGTGTTACATCAGTCACATCAGCACACACTGTCAAGTATACAGACACAGAGCTGTACCCTGGACTGAAGTATTATATACTGTCATTCTGTTTGCAAGATGATGAATCTGGAACTTTCGTCATGTTGCACAGGTTATATAAGAGGCAGTGACATTGGCTGAATTTAGTCACCTTCTCTCTTTCTGACCCTACTTCTGTCATATCTTTTCCCTTTCCTTCCCCGCATCTCCCCCCTCCCCCCAACATACACACACAAATTTTTAGTATAACTATGGAAGTAAAATTGACAGTTGGCTACACTGTGGGATTATCACCATAATCAGGATAATGAATGTACCCATCTCTCCTCAACTTCCTTGTGCCCCATAAGTAATACACACTCCTCTCTACTCCATTGTCTTCAGGCAACCGCAGGTCTGCTTTCTGCCATGTGAATTAATTTGCATTTTCTACAATTTTATATAAATGGAACTATACAGCATGTACCACTCTTTCATTTGTTGTCTTTCACTCAGCATAATTATTAATATTTTGCAGTTCACTTTCTTTCAAAGAGTTCTATTCAGGTTATCTGTTTCTCCTTGAGTGATACTTGGTTGTTTGATTATATTTTCAGAAATCTGTGCCTTTTATCTAACCTGTCAAGTTAGTTGGTATAAAGTTATTCATAACAGCTCTATACTATCATTGTAATACCTGTGGAATCTTTAATGATGTTACCTCCCCCCTTCTCTCTCACTCCTGATATAATTTATATCTTCTTTATTTTTTCCTGATTAACTTGGCGAGACGTTTTGCCTCATTTGTTAGGTGTATTCCCAGGTGTTTTTTCCTTTCCAAATGAGTGGTGTCTTTTTAAACATTTCATTTTCTAGGTGCTTCCAGTTGGTATAAAAGTTATGTTATTGGTTTTGTCTGGATATCGTCTCTTGAAACCCTCATCTTGATCTTAGTAGCTAAATTTCGTTAACCTCCACCTTCCTGTTCATTAAATCCACATTCAGTAATTTTTATTTTTGTGTTTCAATTGTGTGGTCATCCTGTCTCTTGCTTGAACATGGAAGTAATGTTGCTGTCAATGTTTTTTGAGGCAGCTCTGACCATTCCTTTCTCTTTTTTTTTTTTTGTAAACGCAGCTCATTGCTGCTGTCGCCAGTTACGACTCAAAGGAACTGCCAGGAGAAAAACATTTCCATTAGTTACGTGCCTTAGAAACTACGAGGATTTCTCCCTCATTCCATGATTGCTCTTTCCCTTTTGGTTGCTTTCATATTTTCCATCCCTTCCCCTTTTCCCTTCATTTTCTTAACTCTTGTTTTTAGCCCCTGCCAGGCACTTTACTTTGTGCTTTACATAAGTTAACGCGTTTGATCTTCATCAGAGTCTACTGAGAATGGGGCCATCCCATTTCATAGATGTGGAGTTGACAGGGCCCAAGCTGATGCAAGTAGAAAGTGGGACAGCCTGAATGAGTACGTCAGGCCTTCACACTCTTAACAGTGATTTTCCCATTTTGCTGTGTCACTGCGGTTAAGTTCCCTCCTCACTGTTTTTCTAAATAGGTGGGTTAAATGTGCTTTTTCTCTAATTAAGAAATTCTAGTAAATCTATTGAAATGGTGTCTTTAGATAAAAATAAATTCAAGTGTGTGTTAGGTTAATAGTGTTAGTCTCTTGTGAAGGCTATTCTGCAAGAGCACTGAAAAGAGAAAGAGACCTAAAGAGGAAAGTTCGGAATAACTATAAGTGCAGGTTCCCTGTGTCAGATACGCTTTACAGATCATCATTCTGCAAAGCTGTGGAGCTACGTGACTGTGGTAGCAGACGGATCTGTTTTAAGAGTGAGATTATTCATCTCAGCAGTCATGACCGCATGTGCGGTGTCTGCATGTAAGTGAGGTGTCCTAAACTGCAGGTGTTGTTAGAAGAGCGGAGTTAAGTCAGCTGGATTCTGTTCACAGCTCTGTCACTGATTAGCAGTGTCATTCCAAACAAGCCGCTTTACTTCAGCAGGCATTGATCTCTCAAATAATCCGGGCCAAGTGTTGGGGTAGGAGATCAGTACAAGAAAATCTCTGAGGATACAGCTGGATCCAAAAATTAGTAATCACACACAGAATTTTGTAAAGGTAATTTTTGTCGTCATCCCACTATCACTATATTCTCACAGGTTCTTCGTAGTCCTTGTTTATATGTGCACACAGTTGACAGCGCTATAAACATGGTGTTTTCTGATAGTCATGTTTTCTCATGCATGCCTAGTGAGTTGTACGGTTTTCAAAATAATTGTATCTAATCCTTTTAATTAAAAGACACTTACTCCTTGGAAGGAAAGTTATGGCCAACGTAGACAGCATATCAAAAAGCAGAGACATTACTTTGCCGACAAAGGTCCGTCTAGTCAAGACTATGGTTTTTCCAGTAGTCGTGTATGGATGTGAGAGTTGGACTATAAAGAAAGCTGAGCACTGAAGAATTGATGCTTTTGAACTGTGGTGTTGGAGAAGACTCCTGAGAGTCCCTTGGACTGCAAGGAGATCCAACCAGTCCATCCTAAAGGAGATCAGTCCTGGGTGTTCATTGGAAGGACTGATGTTGAAGCTGAAATTCCAATACTTTGGCCACCTGATGTGAAGAGCCGACTCATTGGAAAAGACCCTGATGCTGGGAAAGATTGAGGGCAGGAGGAGAAGGGGACGACAGAGAATGAGATGGTTGGATGGCATCACCGACTCAATGGACATGGGTTTGGGTAGACTCCGGCAGTTGTTGATGGACAGGGAGGTCTGGCGTGCTGCGATTCATGGGGCCGCAAAGAGTTGGACACGACTGAGTGACTGAACTGAACTGAATCCTTTTAATAATGTACCACTTTTTCTTGTGAGATAGTTCAGAGGTTTCTAGCTTGTTTTTGTTTCTTTTTTTCTTTTGTAATTTGTGAACTATTCAAGTTAGATCCCTAGTCAGGGAGTGAGCCTATCAAAGAGTAGAGGCACTTTTATTTCTCTTGTTCTGTTGTCAAATTGCCTTCGGGCTGGTTTAAAACACCCTACGGTGCTGCCAGTAGGTTTTGAATGGTTTGGTTTGATTACAGCCAGCATTTGTTCATTTGAGGAGTGTTTATTGAGCCCTTTTCCTGGTTGAGTGTGTGTTCCAATAGGGAAATGAGTGAAAAACATAAGCAGAGAAGAATGGTGTTTTATATTAGAAGATGAGGAGCACTCTGAGTAGAGCAGGTAATGGGATGTGAGGAGGATGACTTGCCCTGGGAATCAGGCATTTTCAGCGTTGGCCACTGAGAAGGTAGCGTTTGAGCAAGGACTTTAGGCATTGGGTTTGCTTTATGTATATTTTTTCTTTCTTTTTTATAAATTTGAGAAACTGATATAATAAGATTACTGTAATCTGTTTACTTTTTTAGAATAGTTTCCCACATATTTTCTATTTTTCTATTTAATTTTGGCAAAGTTTGAATATTTCATGAAAATCCAGAGGTTTTCTATGTAAGACTGTGCCTGTTCTTAAAATTAAGAGTGGGGAAAATTGGGCAACTAAATTTGTGTTTGAACATGAGAATATTCAGTCCAGGGCTTTAATAAGGAACAAAAATTACCACTCATTTAAAAGTTAAAAAAAAAAAAATTCTTCTCCTATTGTATTTCTGTTTTAAGTGAAGGAAAGATGTGCTTAATGTTAAGCTGTGTAAGAGTGACTTGTGTTTATTCTTTTGTAGGGTGACTGTTGGATCTGCATGGAACTCATGTCTACCTCGTTTGATAAGTTTTACAAATATGTATATAGTGTATTAGATGATGTTATTCCAGAAGAAATTTTAGGCAAAATCACTTTAGCAGTAAGTACCTGGTTTTCAAATTGTTCGGGCTATATATACTTGTATAAAGATGCTGCTGGAGTTCTGAATGCCCTTCACAGAATGTTATTGACCTTCCTGGAAAATCATTTGTAGTAGGAAAAGAGACAAAGTCACTTCTGTGGGGTCATGAACAAAATAAATCATAAGAACAATTTTCAAAGTACCTATATATAGATACTTTTCATTGTTGAAAAGTACATATTGAAATCATACATTTCAATAGTAAATACTGCAGTGTTCCTGTCATTAAAATCATAGTGAGCCATAATAAATTGTGCTGTAAATAAGGCTAGAAAAAAACAATTTTCTGTTCCTCTTTCCCTTGTTACTTTAACTATTCTTAAATAGGTTATATTATTACAGTTCCCCTTAAATTAATTACAATCGAAGCAGTTTCCTTGAATTTTCTTAATTGAAACTCTTAGCCAAAGTCTATTTTCTTTTGCTTTAAGATTTGCACTGTTCTGTCTCAACTAAAATTGTTGACCAGCAATTTCAGTAACCAACATTACTACTAATTTGATAAAATCACTTTTACCGTAGTTCAAAAAAAGAAGAGAAGTACTGTTCTGCTTATGTATTTATAGTTTTGAAAGTGAATCCATGATCATTTTCTTTCTTGTTGTTTTAGCTGACAAAGGTCATTCTCAATTTTTTCATAAAAACATTTTTTATAATAGGGTATAATTAATAAGATTTCTTAGAAACCCCTGAGAATCTGAATTAATGGTGACCCAAGTTAGTGGATGTGTAAACTAAACTTTATAGGAAACTGGAGGATAGGTATTCTGGTTTTATGTAATTTCCTCCTTCTTCCCTGCCTCCTCCACATACAGTGTGGTCTACTGTTAATTGTCAGTTTATTTGCTTAATCATTAAAGGTTAATGTTGCAATATATAGATAGCCTCTGAACTATTTTTTAGTTGTAAGAGATGTGTGTGTATTGGGCTTTAAAAAGTCAGATTAAATCTAGTCATTATAATCTTAAGATTCATAGATCCCATGTTAATATTTTAATTTATTTATCTGAATTAATGCTTAATTTAAATGTTTTATGAGCTAAATGTTAAGATATATACCCTTTCATAAAATTTTATAAAAAGCTGGCTAGTATAAACAACCTTATACTAGAAACTTGTTCATTATTCAGACAGGTATATGAAGTTTTATGTTGTTCAATTTGGTCACCTCTCCAATATACCAAACCAAGGTTTATTTTGGAACTTGTTACTATTCATAATAATTACAATAGAATAACAGTAGAATAATAATAGCTATGGTTATTGAGTGTTTATTTGTGTCAGGCCAAGATCTCATCACATTTTATGTTCATAGCAACTCTCAGTGGTAAATAGTGTACCCCCTTTTTGCAGATGACAGATCTAAAGCGTGAAGAGGTTAAGTACTTAATTTGCTGTGAAATTCATACATTTGTAAGTGTAAATGATTTAAGTCCAGGCAGCCAGACCCTAGAATCCAGCTGCTAACCACTCCCTAATAGGATGATCTAGAAATTGGAAAACATAAAATGATTTTATCCTATATTACACAGTATTGCAATCCTATATTATTTTACAATCCTATAATATTTGTAACCCTATATTACAAATATTACAATAGATGTATGTAGTAATAAATCATTTATTACATATTTGCCTGTGTTTCTAGACTTGGTGATCATCCTTTTTATTAAGCACAACATTCAAAATTACTTTGTGTTAAATTCCTCCTTGCTAATTAAAAACCCCTCGAACAAGCCTGGCTGTGTGAAACATATGAGCTTGTGTTTCACTCTCCTAATACTTGATGGCTTGATGGCAGTGGAGACTTAACCTTCCTAATGGTTGGCCGGTTTGTCACTTCTCTTTTAGTTTGAGACTGTAGGAATTTTAATTCAGGTCTGTTTCCTCTAATCCTTGAGAAATCTTTGATTTCCTGATCATGAGCAGTGATCAAACAGTAGGATAAATTCTGGCTCTGCAAACATAACTTTGCAGGCTTCACATCCAGTGAGGGTGAGTGATTGTGAGAAACTGAGATTTGGAAAAACATGCTAAACAGGGATCATGACTATGGGATCTTTTTGTATTAAATATATTAATATCTATTCTTGAAAAGTTTGATGGTATGAGAAAGATTTTTACAGCTTTTTAATGACTCATCTGAAAATTTGTAAGTTACCTGTTTTTTTTTTTTAGCTGTCAGAGAAGAGTATATAAAGAAAGCTAAGTTTTCACATCTAAAATCATAATTTAGCATCTTCGGTTAACATAGAACATGGACAGGATATCGAAATATTCATCTTAAAACAATGCCAAGACCTACCTGAGCTGTAACTTTATGATCAACTGCTATGCTGTTTGATTAGAAGGAAACTGATTGCTTGTCCTGTCTTTCTCTGCTTTTTCTCCCTAGACTGTGAAAGCACTAAACCACTTAAAAGAAAACTTGAAAATCATTCACAGAGGTGGGTATGACTATAGCAGCCTTTTTACCAACTACGGCCAGTCAGCTTTTTTGCTGTGATTAGAATGCTTTTGACTACAAGTAATAGAAAATCCTGTTAACTGGCTTAAAGTTCAAAGCAATTCGTTATCTGTCGTAGTGAGTCCAAAGGCAGGGTGGCTCCAAGCACAGAGTGGCTAGGCTGAAATTCTCTTCCTTTGGCTCTGCTCTCCTTAACGCGTCGGCTTCATTCTCAGGGGAGTAACAGCTGAAGCAGGTCCTGTGTCACATCTGGACGTGTCGGCTCCCTGAAGAAGAAGCTTTCTCTCCTCATATGGCTGTCTTAGGAGCAGAGAAATCTTCCTTACGTGTCTCTAGTATCTTCCCTTGTCTCATTCACCAGAGTTTCCTCATGCCTTCACCTAAACGAGTCCCTGGTGAGAAGCATTAGTCTACCCTGATAAGCTCAGGCCAGTCAGAACCCAGTGCTTGGAGGTATGGGTGGAGCTGCACAGAGGAGGCTGGAAATCTCAGTAAAGCCGAAGTCTCCTTAGTAAGGATGGCCTGGTTAGGAGCGGATGCTTGATAGGCAGTCAGCTGTGTCAGTGACAGTAAGCGCTCTTCTCTGGAGTTTTTGGTAGATCACCTTCTGAGTTACAGACAGATACTTTTGTATCTTGTATTTATTTTTATCCTTACTTTTTATTCATAGAGCCATGACAGTGACAATGAAATGGATTGAAAGATTGAGAAAGGTACAGAGAATTAGTGAGCAAGGGGGAGAATTGGCCAACTAGCTGGTTTGCATCGACTGGCCAAATAAGTTGATGGTCAGTGAGGAGAAGGTGTTAACCTAGGGGCCATTGTGGTCAAATTGTGTAAAACCTGGTGAAGCAAATGGAAAGGACTTAGCTTTCCCATGTGTGCAGAAAAGCACACCCACTCTGTAATAGGTGTTTTCCTTTCCACAGCCCTGTAAGTTAGGAATTGTTGCTTATATTTTGTAGACAAGGGGATCATGGGTGCTGAGTGAGAGTTCAGAAGCTTGCTCTAGATAGAGTTGTGAGTATCAGACCTAGGTCTCAAACCTTTGCTTTTCTGACCCCAGAGCTTGTGGTCTGATGAATGTACTGGGTTGGGTACTCTCCTTAGTTAGATAAAGCTCTCCTTAAACAGAATTGTGGGTTTAAAATTGGTGTACTTTGCACTTAGTTGTATCATCTTTGACATGCATTTTAAAGTAGCTTGGGCTTCCCTGGTGGCTCAGATGGTAAAGAATCCACCTGTAATGCAGAAGACCGAGGTTCGATCCCTGGGTTGAGAAGATTCCCTGGAGAAGGGAACGGCTACCTATTCCAGTATTCTGGCCTGGAGAATTCCATGGACTGTATAGTCCTTGGGGTCACAAAGAGTCGGACACCACTGTGCGACCTTTACTTACTCACACTCATAAAGTAGCTTAGTATACTCTTACAGATTAAATTCATTATGCATGTTATGACTGTTCAGTAATGAATTTGAAACAAGTCAATGAATATGTCTCTTGATGAGAACAAAGAAAACTTAATAGAATGCCTAAATTTAATATAAGGCATTTTTTTGATAATGAGTTTTTAGCATCCAGAAAATTTTGTCATCATCTTATCTATCTGAATTTTACGGAGTTGATCACTTATTTTCTAACCTTTTTCAACATTTTTCCTTGGACTTCTTTAGAATATAGCTGATTTGATTAATTACTTGAATGTTGAATGACATCTGTGTCTTGCAGATATCAAACCTTCCAATATTCTTCTGGATAGAAGTGGAAATATTAAACTCTGTGACTTTGGCATTAGTGGACAGCTTGTGGACTCGATCGCCAAGACGAGAGATGCTGGCTGCAGGCCCTACATGGCAGTAAGTGCAAGTCCAAGCTTTATGGCCTGACAGTCATTGCACAGAGAGCCTGTGCCCTTTGGTGCTATACTTCCAAGGAATCCGCTTTAGTCACGCAGTTTCACTATACTAGAGCATTTGCCTCTTCCATGAAGACCAAACTCGGTTCTAGCTTTGCTACAAAACTTGTTGAAATTTTCCCAGTGAACTCCTGCTTCATGGTCTTACTCTGTTCCTCTTGCCTGGCACTTAGCGTATATGGTCTTTTCTGATTGTTGTTTTTTCATTATAGTCTAGTTAGTTCTCAAAAGACCTCTTTGTGTTTCTAGACCAACCCTCCCCCCATGCTGTCTCGACTGTAGGAGGTGATATTGTAGTAGACACACGGATAATGTAAGTGGTGCTATTTACAGTTAGTGCTATTTACAAGTTCCTCCCAGAACTAAGTATGTCTCATAGAGTCTTTAGGGGTGGAGGAAGCTCGCTGACACACACAAGGGTGAAGGCCTCAGGTGTTTCCCAACCTGGAGCATCACAGTACCTGCTGATACATAGGGAAGCTGCTTACACTGATAGGTTTATTTTACAACCAGCCAAAATACTCATGTACCTCTTTTTTTAAATAGGTTTCAGATGGTACTCAAGATACCATTCTGCAATAATTTTTGCCTTTGCCTTCTTCGTATTTGTTGATCTTTTTCATATCTATCCATCTACCTACCTATAATCATATATATATATGTATATATATATTTTTTGCTTGTGTTTATTTTTCTTGCTTTGCCTAGAATTAGATCAGTGTTGAATGACAGTGGTGATAGTAGGATTCATCTGTTGCTTGACTTGAAGGCAAATGTCTTTTTCTGGTTTACTAAGGGTATGTGTCTATATCTGTGATCCATGTGTTGTTATTTAGAAGTGTGTTGTTTAATCTCCAAATATTTGGGGATTTTTCAGGTTTTCTTTCCGTTATTGATTTCTAATATAATTACTTTGTGGTCTGAGAACATGCCTTGCATGATTTCAGTTTTTTAACATAAAGTGTGTTTTATGTTTTAACATAAACTAACATAGTTTATGTTAGTGAATGTTCCATGTGAGTAGGAGAAGAACGTGTATTCTGCTGTTGTTGGATGGAGTATTTTCTTTCTTGGTTGACTGTCTGGGATTATTATGTAATATGTATGTTATCAGGTAAATACATATGTTTACAACTAAAAGTAAAAGTGAAAAGCTTCCAATGAATATTTATGCGACATAGTACTCATGTTCAAAACAGAATGCATAGGTTTCCAAACTAATTGTTGCAGACAGACAGAGAACATTACACAGTGACTATTGTGCTTCTCTGGACATTTCTTTCAACAGCAGTTACTGTCAGTTTTAGCTAAGGCTCCATTGTCAGCTCTGTGCTACTGACACCCCTCTCTCTTTTCTTCTCCATCCCTGACACTCTTTGTGGATAATGGTTCCTTATTTCAAGAAAATGTAAAGATGCTCCCTTCATAGAAATTACTAAAAATGATTTTTGCTGTTTTTATGGTAGGATAATATACTTTGCTACTGGCAGTGCCTTAATTTGGGTAACAGACTAGTTGGACAAGTATCTTTATTTGATAGAAATACAAATTTAAGCTTTATGATGAAGAGTGAGTGGAGCAATTATAATAAATTTGGCTTGTATTTGCTCTTGTGTCTCAAATATATTGTGCTGTGTCCTTATTCACTGAAGCAAAGAGGGATAAGATCCAAAGACTTACTCTCCTGCCCCCTTCTTTTTACCATTATTTACTACTAATCTGGCCCCGTTGTAGTTCTTTGTTTTTTCCTTTTCTTCCCCTTTCTCCCTTCATCTATTCTCAGTTTCAGTTTTGTAAACCCTTGTGAATCCTTAGGGGAAGAATTAGCCTTGTCTTCCCTTTATGGAGGAAGCCGTTGAGTTGGGTCTTCCCTTGTTTGTTTTCAGTATAATGTTGACGTCCTCTTCCTCCCTGTCTGTCCCTGGGCATGGGTTCCTCGAGGACTGTGCTGGCATTCTGGCTGCCTACTCAGCCCTGCTTCCATTACTTGCTCCTGGGGTGTGTGCATCGTGAATGACTGTGGCTTCTCTTTGTGTTTCAGCCTGAAAGAATAGACCCAAGTGCGTCACGACAAGGCTATGATGTCCGCTCTGATGTCTGGAGTCTGGGGATCACATTGGTAAGTTCATGTTGACTCCGCCTTGTCGTGGTAGTATGACAAGAAATTTAGAGATGAAAGAAAAGTTAATGAGTCTTCTACCACTCTTAAGAACACATCCTGTGTCTTCTAGTTTTTGATTTTTATATCACTGTTTCTTCCTGTCCGCCACCCCTCACCCCATGGCTGTAATTGCAGAGACTATATTTTCTAACTGTTGAAAACAAGTTTTTACCTGAAAAATCAAACTAGAGTTGATTGTTTCCCTCATGGCTCTGTGAAGCGCCTGGGGCTGTTTAATGCTGTCGCTCTGCATCTCTTGGCCACAGATACTAGGAGTCAGAACTAGGCTCAGAGCAGGAGCAGGAGGCCAGCTCACCCGAGGTCAGCTCAGGTGCACAGGCTCGCGCTTCTCCAGCAGGAGTAGGTCCACGGATACTGTGGACAGTGTGTGTGTGTTAGCACACATGTTTATCTGTATGAAGATAGTTGTGACTTAGAATCTTCTACTCCCCGGACAGAAAAGTCACAGATGCTGATAGTGATTCCATTATTTGAGGAACAAGAACTACCGAGGTGATAATTCTCAATGAAAGTTCTGCCTTAGAATAACCAAGAAAGAACTGTCTCACTTCTGGGCTATATTGACATTTTGGTTCTATTTTAAAAATATATTTATTTGCTGATTTCCCTACACCAAGATTTGTTTTGAAGTCTCAGATTTATTTTCTTGTGCATGCTGTTTTACCAGGGCTGAAGGGCATTTTTCTGACTTCAGAGAGAACAGCTTCTTCTACATTGGATGTGAATTTTCTATCACTTGGGGCAGGGAGGTTGCTATATCCTTTTTGGTAGGCGGCCCAGAACTTATCCTGTCTTTTCCCCCCATCTTCTTAAGACCCCAGAGCACCAAGACCACAGGTTCAGGGCAGGGGACTCTTACTGGAGCTTATTAAACAGTCTCCATTTGTTCATCAGCACTGTATGTACTAAGGTCCTCTCGCTGAGGACCACACACCCTGTGAGCTGTCCTTGGTGAGTCATGGCACCACACCTAGTGAACTCTCTGTCTAGAGACATGTGGGCTGACAGCTCAGCTCTGCGGAAGACTCCATCCGGCTTCCCTTGTGACCAAACATGGGAGACACCTTGGGGAGTCTTTTCTCAGCATGAAGACGCTGATGAAAGGGATTCCTTCCCAGTTACTCAGGAGAGAACATGGAACTTGGGACTCTTTTAGATCTGGTGACTGGAGCAAGACTTGTAGTTTCCAACTGAGACAGCTATTTGCATAGAAGGGTGCAAACAGCTGTCCATTGCATAGAATAAGGATATTCAGTATTCAGAAAAATCCATCAGTGTCCAAGCCAGAAAGTAAGTTTTTACTTTACCGTAAAGTAAAATTTTTGTTCTGTGAAAAGTTTTAACATAGGAATTTTTTTTTTTGGCAGTTTGCTTTAATACATCCGGCTAAACTTTGTTTAAAAGCAAGGCATTCAGTGCTTATAATTGTTTTATAATTTACTTTTCATAGACATTATTCTCATAATTCTATAAAAAATATGAGATGAAACTAACTCCTGAGATCCTAAGTCTTTCACCTTATAACATGCATCCTGCTCTTTCCTTCTCTTATTAAAACCTGTTCTCAGAAATGAACCTAATGAAGTTATTCCCATTGCTATCAATGGTCAGTGAGGTTTGCTTCTTCTCAAGCATTTGTATTTTCATCAAAAAGAAACCACAGTTGAAGGAGCGGATTTCTATGTGCCTATGCGCATGCCCGCCGGCCTGGCTCCCACAGGCACTGTGTAGAGCAGACGGTGCCCAGCTGGAGGAGCATCTTTTGGGGAAGAAAGCTTTCCTCTGCGGCTCCCTGTTGGAGGGTGGCTTTATGTCTGCTTGATCACCTTTCTTTCATGGTGTAAACTAGTACTTTTAACACTGGACTGGACCAACAGAATCAAATCTCAGCCGAGGAAGCTCTGAGACAGTCTTGTCAGATAGGGCACTCTCTCACGTGCTGTCTCTGACGAGTTTGGGGCCATCCCCGCATATCAGTCACCTGTCAGTGCACATAAAATAGGGTTCATTTAGGCCACGCTTCAGATTTAAACCTAGTTCTTAGGACAAGCACACAATTTCTGGGTTTCCATTACCCTCCGAACAGAGTGGAAAGTGAGAACACAGTTTACAAATGTATTTGACCTGCAGCAGGTGAGGACTTGCCCTCCTGATTTCTAAATATCACTTCCACTTGGCTGTAGACATTCTGAAAGATCATACCTCAACCTGGCCTTGATTTGATTCAAGCCTTTTTCAGGAGTGTCAGGAGTTTTAGAATTGTAATGTGAAGTGACAAATAATGCCCAGCGTATTTTGCTTTTTTCCTCTGTGTTTTCTCTAGTACGAATTGGCCACTGGCCGATTTCCTTATCCAAAGTGGAATAGCGTATTTGATCAACTAACACAAGTCGTGAAAGGGGATCCACCACAGCTGAGTAACTCTGAGGAAAGGGAGTTCTCCCCAAGTTTCATCAACTTTGTCAACTTGTGGTGAGTATTTGACTTATGAATACTAAAAACCATGTGGTGAGAGGGCAGTGAGGTAATTATTTCCTCTTAGCAATGTTGGTACTTTACACTGGGGAAGGGGGCCTTATTCATCTCACTGTGTCCTCTGAGCTGGGGCTCTGGTCACTGTGGCTACATGGAAGGTCCCAGCGAGCCTGGAGGGGTGTCACTCTTACTGTGCTACTCAGGTGCCGAGGAAGAGCAGATGGGGGTGGTGGAGCAGCTGCTGCCTCCAGATTTCTAGTACCTTGTACAAGAGATACAGCCTCCGTGAGACTCACCCTCTTACTCTGGTGTGGTTCTCACAGTGAACTTGTACCAGAATCACTTAGACACTTTTACTAAGTTAAGATCCTACCAGGTCAGACTTTCAGGGGTGGGTCTCTGCTGTGACATAAACATGTAACATAGTTGGGTCAGGCCCCGAGCTCGACTGGTAGAACCATACATTGGCTCAGGGAGATCTTATGCCAAGGAAGGTGTGAACCCCATGCCTGATGTTTCTGTGTGTTCATCTTTTAACGTGTGTGTGTGTGTCACGTAAGAATAAATACATACTGATGTGGCAAGAGTACAGTTGTGCCTTGTACTATTTCAATCTATATTTTAAATAAAACCTGTTTTGTTATCATTTGAATATTTTTGATAATTATTCTGCTTATCCGACATGATTTAGAAGTAAGATATGTTTGTGAGCAAAGAGCTAGAGCATTTTGTATATTCTTCTTTTCATTCTTGAAAATGCTTTTCTTTTTCTCAGTTTTTTCTTTCTGGGAATGCTGCTTCTCTCTATTCTTTTTAGGTCCTATACGACTTTAACATTTCATGGTCCAGATTGCTGAAGATTTTTTGTCTTTTATGTTTGGCAGCTTGTCTGCTTTGTGACTTTGTATCTGAAGGAAAAAAAAAAAGAACAACTGACCTATTGTGATACTTTTGCTTGTGAAAATAAAAATACTTGAATAACTGTGTCTCCATTTTAATGATGTTAATTTCTGTGTTATTTTAGCCTTACGAAGGATGAATCCAAAAGGCCAAAGTATAAAGAACTCCTGGTGAGTCTGAGACTTTGGGGAAAGGAGGTGTTTCCTCACGCTTGAACCCTCCAGGACGCAGGCTCACTGAGCAAGCTGCCAGCTGTGCTGTCAGAGACAGCTTGACCTTATTGAGTGTTTTTAAAGATGTTTAAAACGAGATTTGGAAAGACAAAAGTTGTGTCTGATTTTCCTACTAATTTACTAGCTGGATTCTCATGAGAAATTTTGGCATCGGCATGTTATAAAAATTACCCCCAAGGAACTTGAACCTTCACTTTCAGGAGCTCTTTCCCACCCCACAGCCTGTGTATGTGAGAGAGACGCATCTGTAACCATTTATTGTGTTCAGTTTGCCTTGACTAAAAGCTCTCATGCAGATTTACGTCCCATGGCCAGTTCCCGCTTCTTTGAAAGTTCTCACCCTTCTGTAGAACTAGGACTTTTTAAGCAGTACCAGATCTGGCCTTGGCCCTGGTAGTGAAGAAAGTACTGTGACCTAATAATGTGGGAATACTTTAGGAAAAAACCCACTTGTCACTCTTAGCTTCTAGCTTTCCAAGGATATTAAAGGTAAAGGTAAAACTCTGGTCCACCCCAGCACTGACTAAGCTTATTGAGTCAGTGTACTTAGTGAAGCTATGGAAGAAAAACATCGCTGGGGTTGGAGGACGAAGAAGGGGGTTTGGGAGGCAGATATGCAACCAAGGCATTTAGAAGGTGCAGGCACAGGCACCTGGGAAAAGCTGCCGCTGAGCCTCTTTCAGAGTGGTGAGGAGGGTCAGAGAATCAAAGCGGAAACCTTGCCGTAAGGTCCATCTGCTGCACATGGGGACGTCCTGCTTCCAGGAGGAATGGCACCCGGGGTTTGTGCGGTGCTTCTGGGCTCTTGGAGGGCAGCAGAGGCTCCAGCTCTGATTTGTGCTGAAGAGCATGGGGGCCCTGATATGCAGATGAGCTTCCAGACCTCACAGCCAGGGTGGCTCCTCCAGAGCCCAATACCGTGTATGGTATCTCACTAACCTGTGTGCGTGGAGCCCAGCCTGGCTTGCCTCACTGCAGCCCTTTACAGCTCAACCTGGCTGGAGCCTGCAGAGCTGTGCTGCATGGCAACGAGGAACAGTTCCCTCTGAGCTCTGATGTGAATCTTGATCACGTGTCTTTTCTTTTTCTTGTTTTCCATCCTCTTGCAGAAACACCCCTTTATTTTGATGTATGAGGAGCGTGCCGTCGAGGTCGCATGCTATGTGTGTAAAATCCTGGATCAAATGCCAGCTACCCCGAGCTCCCCCATGTATGTCGATTGATATCGCTGCTACGTCAGACTCTAGACAAAGGGCTGAGAGGAAGCAAGACGTACAGAACCTTCACCCCTACCACAGTGTTTTTATTGCTCGCCAGACACCATGCACACCACGACTGGTGTTTGTTTCCATCCCGTCTGTATACTCCCGCCACCCCGAACGCGCATCCCCGTGCGACCCGAGCACCCGCGCAGCGTCAGTGCTGGTCAAAGACCTCGCCCGCTCTCCCGTGAACGTGGATGTCAGTACGATCAGCTTGCTGACTGTGATGAGACCACATTGTAAACTCATTTCTAGACTCGAAGCCTGGAGACGCAGCTGCTGGAAGGGTGTTTCGTCAGGCTTCAGAATGCTGGATGGACGCGGTGGCGGCCGTGCTGTGTCTGAATGCAGGCTCTGGGCTGGAGTGCATGGCGGGTGCGGCCAGCGAGACACCTTGCCTTCCGGAGCTGGGAGACGGAGGAGGGGTAGACTTTCTTCACCAAGTGCAATAGGTTGACTGATTGGACCTTCTGTTGTTTGACAGTCACTGTCCACGCTTGGGGATCCATGTGCTCAGCCAAATTCCCTTTTTGAAATATCACGTTAAATTAGAGTGCGTTTATCTTTACCAAAAACCTTGCTGCATTCAGAGAGAAGAACGTGAAAATAACGAGACGGGACAGAATGTGTTCTTTTCTCCCCCACCCCCACCCCCAGTCCTCTGCCTCCCATCGGGGAGACTCAGGAGTCTGCCATGCGTCAGAGAAGGTGCTGATTCTCAGAATTCGGTGTGCTGCCAATTGGATGTTCCATCTGCCACAAACCACCCGGGCTGAGAAGGGAAGAATACGGAGGGCAAAGTTTACAGATATTTTTAATCCTAGAATCCTGTCTGGAACAACTCATAGCAGCTATATATTTCCCCTGGTCCCAAGCCTGATGCTCTAGCCACCATAACTCACTGACAGGGAGAAGTAGCTGGTAGCAATGTGCCTTGACTGATCAGATAAAGATGTCTTTTAGGCAGCGAAAGACCACATCTCAGCTGTGCGACATGACTGGTCCAGGTCTGCAGCTTCTGCGTCTCTTTCCCCACCTGTGTGGTCTGTTGCCCCTACATGACTTTTGCTTGATCCAGTATCTCGCCTTTTTCCCTATAACAGAAACCTTTATGATTACCAGGGATGTTCCTTACCAAGGATTTGTACAGCCCCCAGTGTATCCCATGATCTCAAGTTTAAAAGACTGAGAAGGTGGGGCCCAGCTGATGTGGCAGGTGATGGAAGAGTGTCTCTTCTAGAGATAACACTTGAGCAGAGGAGGATTTCTTTTACGTGAGCTCCTCACCTACAAGACTCTAGCAGGCCACCACATTTCTTAGGATTGGAATTCTACAAAAACCAACCCTAAAACCAAAAAACCCCCAAAGAACCCCAGAATAGTTCTAGGAGGCCATTGAAACCTGTATCTTCTGCTGTCCTTCCTTCCTTCCCCACGAGCCAGGTCTCCATGGTCTCCCTCCAGCCCCGCTGACACCCAGCGTCAGTGTGATGGTCAAGTCTGTCCAGCAGCTCTGTGAGCAGCTCACGCCCACTGGAGCATAAAGTGGCCGAGGTCTGAGACGCAGCGGATCCTGTGACGGAACCAGACAGTGGTGGGTGTCGCTGTGTCTCCTCCCAGGTGACAGTCACGGACATTTTTCAACAACAAAGGGAGAATGGTGCTGTTTACAGTTACATCCTGTCAATTTCTGAATTCACCAGTGGTTTCTCGCTTTGGTCCAGTCGCCTGATCTTCCTGCTTTCTCCCCTGTGGCATCGAAACCCCAGATTTCCCAGCCTTGGAGGGGAAGCCCTGCAGCACCTGCCCCTGACCACGCCAAGCCATCGCCCCCCATCCCCATGGCTCCCGGGGACTCAGGAGGACCCCAGATCTCTGCGGTCATCCTTCCGTCTGGCTCCGCGTGGGGTCACTTTGCCATATGCAGATAGAGAGGAACACAGTGCTGACCGTTCTCTCATGTGGATGACCACATAAAAAAGGCAATTTTAGTGTATTAATCATAGATTATTATAAACTATAAACTCAAGGGCAAGGAGTTTATTACAGTGTATCTTTATGAAAACAAAAGGGTGTACAGTGTTCACACACTGTGACAATAGTGTAAGAACTGTACATTGTGAGCTCTGGTTATTTCTCTCCTTTACCACAGAAGCATATTGTATAAAAACTGTTGGAAAGCTGATGTGAAGGGCTACTGCCTTATTTGTCTGTAAAAAGTGCAGCTCAGTCACATGACTGCTTCCTGGAGCTTGGGAATAGTTTATCCTGTATTCTTGTTTGAATTCTCCCTCTATTTAAGATGTATCCATGGAATCGAAGTGTCGATGTAATAGTTCTCTCCTCTTGCCTGCAGGTCAGTTGTAATAAATCTAGGATGTGATGATGACTTTGTAATTCAATTTTCTGAAGTCAGACCCTGAGAGGGGGGAAATCAAGTAAATTCCATTAAATTATCTGTGCATTTCACATTGGGAAAAATTCTCTTGTTCCGCAAGTGTTTCTGGCTTCTTTCTTTTCTCCCTGCTTCTTGTGATTGCCTTCTCTCCACTTATTCTTGGAAGAAAGCTTTGCTTTCTGTTGGAGCAGGCGTGATGGGGTCTTTCCAGATTGATTTCTTTGTTGGTCTCCCTAACCTTCCCCACAGCGGCTCAGTGGTAAAGAACCCGCTTGCAATATTGGAGACACAGGAGATGCAGGTTCGATTCCTGGGCCGGGAAGATCCCCTTGAAGAAGAAATGTCAGCCCCATTCCAGTTTCTTGCCTGGAGAATCCCATGGACAGAGGAACCTGGCAGGCTACAGACCATGGGGTCACAAAGAGTCAGATGCAGCTGAGCACAGGAGGACCTGCCCCAGCTTTTTTGCTGCTGACAGCTGAGGGTGCTTGACCCTGTGTCATGGTGGACAGACAGCTTGTAAGAACCCGTCCTGCCTTGGCCTGACGTCTGGCCACCAGGCACTTGGTCTGCTCCAGGCGTTGTGACTGCCCGGTGGAGGTGAGAGGTCAGCTCAGATGTAGCCACTCACTGCTTCCCGAGAGATGGGGCTAGGGAGGAGATCGGGGGGTGGAAGCCCCACAAAAGTCAAACCTGGGAAGCTTATGGGTGGAGGACATAGGAGTGAGTGGAAAGCCTTGGAGGCGTGGGAAGTAGAAGAGCCTGGGGCACCCACCTCAGACTGACCTGTCATGCTTCCACCTGTCACTTGTTGCTGACATCCTGACTCACTGAGCGTAGACTAAGCCAGCACCTTACCCTTCTGTGCCCACTGCCCGCCTGGTCTCAGATGCAGGAGATGCCATTACAGGAGCAGGTGTAATGAGGAATCAAGCGCTGACCTAGGAAGGGCGTGGCTAGAGGAATCCTGCCCCTCCAGCCAAGCCTTAGCTTCTGGGACGGAGACCCCATGGAGTTTCCAGGTCCTGGCTGAGCACCAGCTGCGTGCAGGAAAGAGCGTCATAGACGGACCATGTGTACCACACTTTGTGGACACTACCTGTGTTTGCTGATCTTATCTGATCATAACTGTAGCCTTCCAGATTCAGGTGGCAGAGGCTCTTTTTAGAGATTAGAGGAAAACCAGGCTCAGAGCTCTGACAACAGAGGGTGGAGAGCTGAGATTCCTCTCCAAGGCTGTAGCACTTACCCTGATAAATTACATTAATTAAAACTGCTGTTGAGGAAATGCTGAGCTGAGCACTGGGAGAGAGAGCCATGCCTGGGGAGTGCTCTGCTCACAAGCCTTCCCATGGCCTGCTGTGCTGCCTTGAAGTCCAAGGTTCTGGGGCCTCAGTGGGGCTTAGTGGGCGCCGTGAAGGCAATTGTACAGAAGGGAGTTTCTTAGAACTAAGCAGAGAAGTTTCAGTCCTGTTTCTCCAGCACGACATGTGAGAAGCCTTGTAATGATGTAATATGGCCGTCACTGTGGCAGGAAATGGACTTGAGGTGGCTCTTTTAGTATTAAAATGCCCTTTCGTTTCTCGATTCCATCCATCTTAGATGCAGGAGGATAGCTTAGGGGTGCATGAAGTCTTGAAAGCACCCAGACACTGGTTGCTGGTCTCAGAGGCCCAGAGGGGGCTTGTGTCCCCAGCTCTTGGCCAGAGCTCTTATGCTCCAGTTACATCCATAGCATTGGTGCTTGATATCTGAGAGGTGAGGGGTAGAGAACCCACACGCCGTTGGTCTTGAACTTGTTGTCTCCCTTAAATACCTCGTTAAGTGGCTTGAGGGCAAATGCAGTCAGTGGTGACGCCCTTCTGAGGGTCCTCTGTGAGGTGTCCTGAACAGTTGGTGTTAGACAGTGTGGTGTAAGGAGTTCCTCTAGTCTGAAGCATCAGTTTCCATTACCTCCTAGGGATTTGCTGAAGGCTAAAGTGATGTACTGTTTGGTCTTCCCCGTCTTCCAGGTAAATGGATATCCAGGAATTCTCATCTCAAACCTTGAAATCATTGTATAGGTCAGTAGTTCAATATCCTCAGTAACAAATTTCTTTCCTGGTGCTATGCCAAAGTGTGTTCATATTTCTTGAATGTAAAATGTGATCCTGCTCTCTAAAATTGTCAACCCATGTATAGCATAAAGTGTAAAGTTAAAATTGAGTCATCCCAGTACACAATGAGTCAGATTTCTATCTGCATTTGAAATATCTCTCTGCGTACACATTTTGCTGAAGAACCGTGAAACAGGACCTCTAGTTTTTCACAGCACTACCCACAGATTTAATATGAAGACAACTCTCTGAGGTAGAAAGTTGCCTCAATCCTACTCACTGGAGACCAGTCTGAAATAGTTAGATAATTTGCTTAAGGTGATAATTACATAGGGAATTGTACATCCTGCCACAGATGGACTTTTTTTTTTGGTATGTGAAAAATTTATTTTAAGCTTACTTTATAAAAGATAACAGCATGCGTGGGTGCGTGCATGCTAAGTCGCTTCAGTGGTGTCCAACTCTTTGCAACACTGTGGACTGTAGCCCACCAGGCTCCTCTGTCCATGGGATTCTCCAGGCAATAATACTGGAGTGGGTTTCCATTCCCTCTTCCAGGGCATCTTCCTGACCCAGGGATGGAACTTGTATCTCCTGCGGCTCCTGCAGTGCAGGCAGATTCTTTACCATTGAGCCACCGGTGAAGCTGTGAAGTTGGGGCATGGCTATGTAAAATTGAAAATAGAAATCTTTTTTCTGTCAGTTACCCAGTTAGCAAGTAGGTTCCATGATGCTTGTCTCAAGACCCGATTTTGAAGTCTTCGTGGCAATTCTCATAACACCAAGAACACATTTGACGTTTTTTATATAAATAAGAATGTACTGAGTTCTGTGTTCAAAGATGGACTTTTATCTCTTTAAGTGATTTTAAGCAGGGAAGTGGCCTGATTTGATTGGTCCTTTCCAAAAATCATCTCAGTGACTGGGTAGGCTGGAATGAAAGTGGTGGATCTGAAGGCCGATGGAGAAACTTGGACTATTCTGCGCAAAAATTGGGGGGGGGGGGGAGGTGAAGTAGTGGAATGGAGTGGATTTAAGAGTGAGCTTGGGTAGAGTGAGCTGACTGGCTCCTGATGAGAGGAAAAAGAAGCCTGGAGGAAAGTTGTCTTCTGGCTTGAGAGATTCAGGTTGCTGTACAGAATCTGTGAGCCATATTCACAGCCTTTCATGGTTTGCCAAACCTGTTTGCTCTGTCACGCCTTCTTCTTGGTGCCTAAACTGGCCGCTTCCATGTGGAATTCCTTTCTTCACTTGTCTTTTGAAAACACCTGCTCATTCTTTAAGACCTGGGTTAAATGTCACACCCTCTGGGAAGCCTTTCCCCATTCTGTCCTCTGAGCTCTAATCACTATGCAGCATTTAATCATGTTTCGTGAATTGTCTCTCTCCTTCCTTGTTTGTGAGTTGAGGTCGGTCTCAGACATCTTGGGGACCCAGTGGTAGAGTCAGTGTAGTGGTCCTACAGTGATAGTCCTTTTCAGTTAAAAAGGACTTGTAGGCCTGACATTTTCACACCTGATGGCAGCATCTCATCCTATTGAGCCTAATTGATTGTTTTCCCAAAACCATGCCAAATAAATTGGATTTACATATCCATTGGATATTTCTGCTAAAAGCAAGGAGGTGAACATGGACTGTGGTTGTGGAACCACACACTCAATAGTTAGGAACCCAATTTTAGGTCCTATGTAAATAGTAGTCAACTGTCATTAACAAAGTACTGGTGCCTTCTGTTTCTGACAGGACATTAGCTTGGATACTGTTAACGGTACTCCTAACTGGAGTAACTACACTGGTAATCACAAAATAAAACTCTTTATTTTCAAATGCTTTCCCCCAAGTAAGGAATCTCTGAAGCACCCTCACCCCCAGCCCCATAAATAGAAGCAGCAGGAACTCTTGATTCCAACCTTTTTTCTGTTTCTAGAAAGTAAATCCATTTTCAAAGAATGAAGAGTTGCTTCACTTGAGAACAGAAAGTGTTAAGAACTTGCCAGGAGCAACTTTTGTTCCTGAGAGTGTGCCTTTCTTTGGAAGTTGCCGGACGATGTGAGGACAGGTAAGTCGTCTTTGCTGAGAGTTTTGAACCTCTAGCTTGAGCTTTTGTATTTAAAATTATACGGGGTTCAGGACTCAGGAAGTAAGGCGTGGCACCAGTGCTCCAACAAGGCTGAGACCTTGAAGGGCTTTGTATGAAGTCGAAGGTGGACAAAGATCTGCCAAATCATGGGAAAAGAAATGGAAACATACTTGCCTTCATCCTGGCACTGGATGCAGGAAAATTTTCAAGAAGCCATAACCACAAGTCAACTTCCATGGGGGTTCATGGTCTGAATTCCCACTGTGGTCCCAGAACCCCAAGCAGAGGGTTTAAAATAAACAGATCTGGGTTAGTATCATCCCCAGGTGATTGGCAGAGGCCAAAAGTAATTGTCTCTGGTGGAAGTCTTCAACTCAGGTTCAAAGAATTACCACAGGTAAGGCTCAAAGGAAAATGACTAGCTCACAGTCAAGAATGTATGGCTGATGGATGGGAGGGGTGTTTGGGGGAGAATGCATACTTGTATATGTGTGGCTGAGTCCCTTTGCTCCCCACCTGAAGCTATCACAGCATTGTTAACCAGCTATACTCCAATATAAATAAGCTCAAAGTCTCCACAGACCTATATAACAAGTAAAGAAATAAACAAATCACAATCGCAAGCAACATGCTAAATGAGAACCGTCAGGGACCGTAAGCAGGGACCGTAAGCAGGGACCGTAAGCAGTGTGAAGTACTTGAGTTTATCAAATAAAGAATGTAAATGTTTAACGTGTTAAAGAAGTCAAGTGGGAAGATTAAAAATATGAGTCTGGAAATAAGAGACTATCAGTGCTATTAAGAAGACGTAAAAAAGGATCAAATAAAACTTGTTGAACTGAACAATAAAGTCTTCATCCTTCAGTTGCTAAGTCGCATCCCAGCCTTTGCGACTCCACAGACTGCAGCACGCCAGGCTTCCCTGTCCATCACCAACTCCCAGAGCTTGCTTAAACTCATGTCCATTGAGTCGCTGCTGCCATCCAACCATCTCACCCTCAATACAGAGACTGAACTAACAGGGAAGCGGTGCGGTGGAGACTGCTCTTCGTCCTCCCCAACCCCACACCCAGAATCTCTTCTCCTTTCCTTCCTTTTAGCCCTAAAAACACGAGTTTTACTGGGCATGTGGTGGCCTAGCTAGTGAGTATTTTCCTCCTTACTTTATTTAGATGATTGGCTATTACTGTTTTTTGGGTCACACCCTGTGGCATGTGGGATCTTAGTTCCCCAACCGGGGATTGAACTCATGGCACCTGCAGTGGAAGGTGGAGTCTTAACCACTGGACCACCAAGGAGGGCCCTAGATAATTGGTTATTAACTAACAAGAATATAATGAAAACTCTTGTAAAAGTAAAAGTCAAAACTAGCAATAACCTGTATCTAACTTCACAGTTACTATCACATTTCCCTGCCTTCCCCGACAACATAATCCTCCTCTTGAAGTCCCATGATGGTCGGTCGTTCACTTGCTTTTTTTTTCTTTGTCTTCCCTCCTTCCCTCTCTTCCTTTCCTTCCCCTTCTTCCCTTCCTTCTATAGATAGATAGATAGAGCATATTTCTGAGTTTAAGTCTTTTATTTTGTCAAAAATTCATGCTGTTTACACTGTGGGGATTTTTCCTAATATCCATATTGCTGTTTGATTGCTGTGTAATATTCCATTGCATTAAAAAAAAATCCATTCTCCCATTCATGGGCATTTTGGTTATTTCCAGATTTTTCTCAGGTGAACAGTACCACTGTGAATATTCTTGTTCTTGTGTCCTGCTTCACAAGGGCTATAATTTCCTTTGGATCCATGTTGGAGTCAAATTGCTAGATCATAAAGCATGCGTTGAATGTTCAACTTTGAGAGATAATATCAAACTGTTTTCCAAGTAATTGTGCTAATTTACTCTCTACATCTTCTCCAGCATTTGATATTTCAACTTTAAGCTTTTTTCCAATTGAATAAGTTTAAAAGATGACCTTGATATGACTTAATCACTGATGACGAGATGCCTGTAGGCACATTTATTGGCCAGATATGTTTCCTTATTCATGTTCTCTGGTGGTTTTCTCATTGGGTTACTTATGCCTTATTTTTAGTTATTGTCATTTCTATATTATTGACCCAAATTGCTCCTGGGTGTGTATACTGAAAATACCTTCTCTTGGTAACTTATTTTTTCACTTTTTAAAAGGTATTTGATGAACAAATGTTACAAACATCAGTCATTCAGACAGACATCAGTATTTTATAATTCATGGTGTTTGCATCTTATTTGAAAGACTAAGATTTTAATCACAAGGTTTAAAACTGTTAACTCTGCATCTTATACTAAGTTTTAGAGTTTTACTTCAGACGTTCAAGTTCTGAACTCATTCAGAATTGATTTTTGTAAATGGTGTGAGGTAGAAATATAATTTCACCTTTTCCTTGCGATGATCGTGGCCTTTTCAGCTGGGAGGGGATCCTAGCCATCAGGGTTCATGTTGCAGGAGGGAGCCCACCCGTCTTGATCACACTCACCTGGGACTTGGCCCAGGTGGCTGTGGGCAGCGTGGGAAATGTTCAAGTCCTACTTTTGGGGGGAAGAAAGCCATCTAACTGGGGACCAGGGAAGAGGGACCCTGTGGCTCTGGCTGCACATTGTGCTGTGGAGTCTCTCCTTTGTTGAACTGTGTTGTGGTCGGGGGGAAGTGAACAGGTCTTCATTCAAATACCACTGACTCATTTTTCTTGCTGAATTTTTGTAGGTTTTCCTGATTAGATGTTTGTGTGTTCTTTGCCTTTAAGACTATTTGCAGAGGCTTAAGTTAAAAAAGAAAATAATTTTCACTAGTTTTGCTAGGGAGGGGTCAGTGAAGCCCCTTTTGATGTTACGCTGGGTGTTGATCTCTTCTCTGATTTTAGAATAATCTCAGCAAGTTCTTTGAAACTTCTGTTTGCATTCTTACTGAGTTGCAGTGAATGCATACCTTAGTCCTTCTCAGTCACTTCAGGTCAATTCAGTTCAGTTCAGTCTCTCAGTCGTGTCCGACTCTTTGCGACCCCATGAATTGCAGCACGCCAGGCCTCTCTGTCCATCACCAACTCCCGGAGTCTACCCAAACCCATGTCCATTGAGTCGGTGATGCCATCTAACCATCTCATCCTCTGTCGTCCCCTTCTCCTCCCGCCCCCAATCCTACCCAGCATTAGGGTCTTTTCCAATGAGTCAACCCTTCGCATGAGGTGGCCAAAGTATTGGAGTTTCAGCTTCAACATCAGTCCTTCCAATGAACACCCAGGATTGATCTCTTTTAGGATGGATTGATTGGATCTCCTTGCAGTCCAAGGGACTCTCAAGAGTCTTCTCCAACACCACAGTTCAAAAGCATCAATTCTTCGGCGCTCAGCTTTCTTCACCATCCAACTCTCACATCCATACATGACCACTGGAAAAACCATAGCCTTCACTAGACGGACTTTTGTTGGCAAAGTAATGTCTCTGCTTTTAAATATGCTATCTAGGTTGGTCATAACCTTCCTTCCAAGGAGTAAGCGTCTTTTAATTTCATGGCTGCAGTCACCATCCACAGTGATTCTGGAGCCCAAAAAACTAAAGTCTGACACTGTTTGCACTGTTTGCCCCATCAATTTCCCATGAAGTGATGGGACCAGATGCCATGATCATAGTTTTCTGAACATTGAGCTTTAAGCCAACTTTTTCACTCTCCTCTTTCACCTTCATCAAGAGGCTCTTTAGTTCTTCTTAACTTTCTGCCATAAGGGTGCTGTCATCTGCATATCTGAGGTTATTGATATTTCTCCCGGCAATCTTGATTCCAGCTTGTGTTTCTTCCAGCCCAGCGTTTCTCATGATGTACTCTGCATATAAGTTAAATAAGCAGGGTGACAATATACAGCCTTGACGTACTCCTTTTCCTATTTGGAACCAGTCTGTTGTTCCATGTCCAGTTCTAACTGTTGCTTCCTGACCTGCATACAGGTTTCTCAAGAGTCAGGTCAGATGGTCTGGTATTCCCATCTCTTTCAGAATTTTCCACAGTTTATTGTGATCCACACAGTCAAAGGTGTTGGCATAGTCAATAAACAGAAATAGATGTTTTTCTGGAAATCTCTTGCTTTTTCGATGATCCAGCGGATATTGGCAATTTGATCTCTGATTCCTCTGCCTTTTCTAAAACCAGCTTGAACATCTGGAAGTTCACGGTTCACATATTGCTGAAGCCTGGCTTGGAGAATTTTGAGCATTACTTTACTAGCATATGAGATGAGTGCAATTGTGCAGTAGTTTGAGCATTCTTTGGCATTGCCTTTCTTTGGGATTGGAATGAAAACGGACCTTTTCCAGTCCTGTGGCCACTGCTGAGTTTTCCAAATTTGCTGGCATATTGAGTGCAGCACTTTCACAGCATCACCTTTGAGGATTTGAAATAGCTCAACTGGAATTCCATCACCTCCACTAGCTTTGTTCGTAGTGATGCTTTCTAAGGCCCACTTGACTTCACATTCCAGGATGTCTGGCTCTAGGTGAGTGATCACACCATCGTGATTATCTGGGTCATGAAGATCTTTTTTGTACAGTTCTTCTGTGTATTCTTGCCACCTCTTCTTAATATCTTCTGCTTCTGTTGGGTCCATACCATTTCTGTCCTTTATCGAGCCTATCTTTGCATGAAATGTTCCTTTGGTATCTCTAATTTTCTTGAAGAGATCTCTAGTCTTTCCCAATCTGTTGTTTTCCTCTATTTCTTTGCATTGATGGCTGAGGAAGGCTTTCTTATCTCTCCTTGCTATTCTTTGGAACTCTGCATTCATATGGGAATATCTTTCCTTTTCTCCTTTGCTTTTCGCTTCTCTTCTCTTCCCAGCTATCTGTAAGGCCTCCTCAGACAGCCATTTTGCTTTTTTGCATTTCTTTTCCACAGGAATTGTCTTGATCCCTGTCTCCTGTACAATGTCACGAACCTCTGTCCATAGTTCATCAGGCACTCTGTCTATCAGGTCTAGTCCCTTAAATCTATTTGTCACTTCCACTGTGTACTCATAAGGGATTTGATCTAGGTCATGCCTGAATGGACTAGTGGTTTTCCCTACTTTCTTCAATTTAAGTCTGAATTTGGCAATAAGCAGTTCATGATCTGAGCCACAGTCTGCTCCCGGTCTTGTTTTTGCTGACTGTATAGAGCTTCTCCATCTTTGGCTGCAAAGAATATAATCAGTCTGATTTCGGTGTTGACCATCTGTTGATGTCCACGTGTAGAGTCTTCTCTTGTGTTGTTGGAATAGGGTGTTTGCTATTACCAGTGTGTTCTCGTGGCGAAACTCTATTAGCCTTTGCCCTGCTTCATTCTGTACTCCAAGGCCAAACTTGCCTGTTATGCCAGGTGTTTCTTGACTTCCTACTTTGCATTTCAGTCCCCTATAATGAAAAGGACGTCTTTTTTGGGTGTTAGTTCTAGAAGGTCTTGTAGGTCTTCATAGAACCGTTCAACTTCAGCTTCTTTGGCGTTACTGGTTGGGGCATAGACTTGGATTACTGTGATATTGAATGGTTTGCCTTGGAAATGAACAGAGATCATTCTATCGTTTTTGAGATTGCATCCAAGTACTGCCTTTTGAACTCTCTTGTTGACCATGATGGCTACTCCATTTCTTCTAAGGGATTCTTGCCCACAGTAGTAGATATAATGGTCGTCTGAGTTAAATTCACCCATTCCAGTCCATCTTAGTTTGCTGATTCCTAGAATGTCGACTTTCACTCTTGCCATCTCCTGTTTGACCACTTCCAATTTGCCTTGATTCATGGACCTAACGTTCCAGGTTCCTATGCAATATTGCTCTTTACAGCATTGGACTTTGCATCTTTCACCAGTCACATCCACAGCTGGGTATCGTTTTTGCTTTGGCTCCATCCCATCATTCTTTCTGGAGTTATTTCTCCACTGATCTCCATTAGCATATTGGGCACCTACTGACCTGGGGAGTTCACCTTCAGTGTCCTATCTTTTTGCCTTTTCATACTGTTCATGGGGTTCTCAAGGCAAGAATACTGAAGTGGTTTGCCATGCCCTTCTCCAGTGGACCACATTCTGTCAGTAATTAGGTCAATTTACTGAACAACAAAAAGCAAGTTGCATTCATTCCATCGACCACTTGGGGGAGCCAGATAGCTGAAAACAAGCAAGTCACCAGCAAGTTAAGCAGAGGTTCTCTCTGAGAGCAAGAGTTGAGGCTAGTTCCTGTACAATGTCACGAACCACTGTCCATAGTTCATCAGGCACTCTTGTCTATCAGGTCTAGTCCCTTAAATCTATTTGTCACTTCCACTGTATACTCATAAGGGATTTGATCTAGGTCATGCCTGAATGGACTAGTGGTTTTCCCTACTTTCTTCAATTTAAGTCTGAATTTGGCAATAAGCAGTTCATGATCTGAGCCACAGTCTGCTCCCGGTCTTGTTTTTGCTGACTGTATAGTGCTTCTCCATCTTTGGCTGCAAAGAATATAATCAATCCAGGCTCTTATTTTCACATTTTGGGAAACAGAGGCTCAGAGAGAAGAAATGATTTGCTCACTGTTGTGCAAGTAACTGGTAACTGAAGATGAGAGTCTTTTTACTTACCAGCTCATTAGCGAATCACTTGAAAAAAATCAACTTCAGTCATAAGCCTACTAAGTTCTGAGCATGGCTAAGTCTGTGCAGAGTTGAAAATCACCCCACCCTTCTCCATTTCTCAGCTGATAGCTTTCCTGGGTCAGGAAGATGCCCTGGAGAAGGGATAGGCTACCCACTCCAGTATTCTTGGGCTTCTCTTGTGGCTCAGCTGGTAAAGAATCCACCTGCAATGTGGGAGACCTGGGTTCAATCACTGTGTTGGGAAGATCCCCTGGAGAAGGTAAATGCTTCCCATTCCAGTATTCTGGCCTGGAGAATTCCATGGACTGTATGTAGTCCACAGGGTTGCAAAGAGTCGGACACAACTGAGCGACTTTCACTTCTACTTTCATCATAAACATGATATATCTTTCTGTTTGTTTAAATCTTTAATATGTCAATAAAATGTTTTCTAGAGGTCTAGCACATTTTAGATTATTACTAGGTAGTTGAGATTATCTGGTATGATTATAATATGATCTACTGTTTAATTATATTTTTATTTGTATATAGAAATTAATTATGTATGGGCTTTACAGGTGGCTTAGTGGTAAAGAACCTGTCTGCCAATGCAGAAGACGTGGGTTCAATCCCTGGGTCAGAAAGATCCCCTGGAGAAGGAAATGGCAACCCACTCCAGTATTCTTGCCTGGAGAATTCCATGGACAGAGAAGCCTGACAGGCTACAGTCCATGGGGTCTCATGGACATGACTGAGCACAGAAATTAATTGAATTTTGATGTATTAATCCTACACCCATCACATTACTGAACTCCCCCTTTTTTCCCTCTGATCATTGGCCTATAGTTTGTTTGGGGTTTTCTGTTTAACTGGTTATAACATCTCCAGATAATGAGTGTCTCATTTCTTTCTTTTTTCCCTTAAACCTTAATTTCATTTTTATTATCTTATACTGGTTATAACCTCTAATCTCACAGTAAACAGAATGGGGATAGCAGGCATGTTTGTCTTATTCCTTATTGTAATGAGAGTGGAGCTAACATTTCCCCATTTAGCATGACATCTGCCCTGTTTTGTTTGTTGTTTCAGTAGATATTCTTTCACCAAGTGAGAAAGTTTCCTTTTATCTAGAATTATGAAGTTTGTTTTGTTTTTAGTAAATGAGATTAAAGTTTATCAAATGATGTGTTTGCATTTGCTGAGATCAGTATTGATTTTTCTTTTTTTCCCAAGCTGTAAACTTTTAATTTTATATTGGCGTATAGCTGATTAACAATGTTGTGGTTGTTTCAGAGTATATGATTTTTCTTATTTAATCTATTACTGTGGTGAATTACTTATGGATTTTTCTAATATTCAACCACCCTTTAAGTGAAAGTTGCTCAGTCGTGTCTGACTCTTTGCAACCCCATAGACAATACAGTCCATGGAATTATCTAGGCCAGAATACTGGAGTAGGTAGTCTTTCCCTTCTCCAGGAGATCTTCCCAAACCAGGGATCAAACCCTTTAAACCATTATTTAATCAAACCACCCTTTAAACAATTATTTAATTACAAGAATAACCACAGTTGTGTGTAAAATTTTCACATCCATAATCCAGAGTGTTACAGACCTGCAGTCTTCAACTTTCTTCCAAGATTTTTCCTTCTGATGCTGCTATTTCCTCTTCCCCTCCCCTCCTCCCTTCTCCTCGTCTTTCTTCTTCATTGAGTTATGAAGATAGAATGAATTGGGGAGTTTTCCCTCTCTTTTCTCTGACTGCCTTGGTTTGGATCCTGGATCATCACTTACTGTTGCCACCTTGAGTCCTGTATCTTGGTTTCCTAGTATGTGAGCTAGAAATACAAGAAATAACTGCCTCATAATGTTTTGGTGAAAATTTTAATGAGAAAATACATCCAAAATGGTAATCACAGTGGTTGACCAGTGGACTGCTTCCAAATGTCAAGGCTGTATATTGTCACCCTGCTTATTTAACTTGTGTGCAGAGTACATCATGTGAAATGCTGAGCTGGATGAAGCACAAGCTGGAATCAAGATTGCCGGAAGAAATATCAATAACCTCAGATATGAAGATGATACCACCCCTATGGCAAAAGCAAAGAGGAACTAAAGAGCCTTTTGATGAAAGTGAAAGAGGAGACTGAAAAAACTGGCTTAAAACTCTACATTCATAAAACGAAGCTCATGGCATCTGGTCCCATCACTTCATGACAATTAGATGGAGAAACAATGGAAACAGTGAGAGACTTTATTTTCTTGGGCTCCAAAATCACTGCAGGTGGTGACTGCAGCCATGAAATTAAAAGACACTTGCTCCTTGTAAGGAAAGCTATGACAAACCTAGACAGCATATTAAAGCACTACTTTACCAAAAAAGGGCTGTATAGTCAAAGCTATGGTTTTTCCAGTAGTCATGTATGGGTGTGAGATGTGGACCATAAAGAAGGCTGAACGTGGAATAATTCATGCTTTTGAACTGTGGTGCTGGAGAAGACTCTTGAGAGTCCTTAGGACTGCAAGGAGATCACACCAGTCAATCCTAAAGGAAAGCAATCTTAAATATTCATTGGAAGGACTGATGGCTGAAGCTGAAGCTCCAATACTTTGGCCACCTGATGCAAAGAGCCGACTCATTAGAAAAGACCCTGATGCTGGGAAAGGTTGAAGGCAGGAGAAGGGGACGACAGAGGACAAGATGGTTGGATGGCGTCACTGACTCAATGGACATGAGTTTGAGCAAGCTCTGGGAGATGGTGAAGGACAGGGAAGCCTGACGAGCTGCAGTCCTTGGGGTCGCAAAGGGTCAGACACGACTGAGCGACTGAACAACAAAATGAAAGTTGCATTCATTCCATCGACCACTTGGGGGAGCCAGATAGCTGAAAACAAACAAGTTCCCAGCAGGCTAAGCAGAGGTTGTCTTGGACTGGGAGCCAGAGTTGAGGCTCCTCTAGTTTAAGGCTCTCATTTTCGCATTTTGGGAAACAGAGGCTCAGAGAAAAGAAATGATTTGCTCACTGTTGTGCAAGTAACTGGTAACCTAAAGATGAGAGTCTTTTTACTTACAAGCTCATTAATGAATCACTTGAAAAAAGTCAACTTTAGTCACAAGCCTACTAAGTTCCGAGCAGAGCTGAAAGTCATCTCATCCTTCTCCATTTCTCAGCTGATGAATTCATGTTGTATTTTTCATTTCGTTAAGATCTGTGCTTAAAAAGGAGTAGGTTACCAGATATTGTTGAATACATCTCATGCCCTGATATCCACAGTTCTTACAGCATACAGGCAGTTGGCACTATGAAAAAGAAACGTGCTGACACACAAGAGTAAGGACACACACATGCACACACACTCTTGGCGAGCTCACCCAGTTTCCAAGCTTTAAGTATGCCCTGTAAGTGGATAAATCTCACTTTCTGTTTCCACCTAGATCATCCTCCTGGACTTCAGGCTCATTTATCTAACTTCTTACACAACATTTCCACTGGGGAGCCTGTGAGGCATCTCGTGTCCTTGTTCAAAACTGAGCTCCTAATCTCCTGTCCTGTTCCTTCAACAGACTTAGTTCAGGGCAACCGCATTCTTCCGTTTGCTCAACCAACCTTCCCGTTGCCTTTAAACCCGTTCTCTCATTCTCTACACTGAACTCACCAGCAAGCGTGTTGGCCGTGCTCTTGAGGATAAATCCAACATCCGACCACCTCTTCCTGCCTCGACAGCTCCCGTCGTGGCTCGCGCCACCATCATCTCTCTGGCCATCGCCAGGGCTCCTCCCTGATCTCCCCGCATCTGTTCTTCCGTAGCTTACTCTCTGGTGGCAGAGGGCTGCTGTTACAGATCTCAGTAGTGTCACTCAGTCCTTGGCTCAGGAACCTCCCCTGTGTCCCACCTCACCGCCCTTCCGTGGTGTCTCCATATGCCTCTGACTGTGTCTCCTACTCGTTCCCCACTCGGCTTCTCAGCTTGGCCGCACAGATCTCTTTGCTGTCCACTGACTATTCAGGAAGCTCCCACTCAGCGCCTGGCTCCATGATCTGCCACGCTCTGACCCCAGATGCCTACAGAGCTCCCTCACCTCCCTTCCTGTCTGTACATATGTCTCCCCTCGCCACTCTTTCCACAACTGCAGCACCCCACCCCACTTCCTTCCCTTCTCCCATGACATGTAACCCCCCAGATTCTACCTATTCCACTTATTTTGCTCAGAGTCTGTCTCCCTCCTGGGGAATGTTAGCTCCACAAGGGTAGCGCTTCTTGTTGTTTATTTCCAGCACAGAGCAATGCTTAGCGCATTGTTGGAATGAAAGACACAGACTTCAGAAGCTAGTCTGTGTGAGGCAAAGGGTGCTAGGAAAGGAATAAAGTGATTTTGACCTGCTTATCCCTGAAGTTACTGAATCCCTCTTGCTGTGGGCAGTTGCTCTGTCTTTGATCTTACATATGAGGGTGAGAGGGTCCTTTTTGTTGTTGTTGTTCTTAAATGTCAATGGAATGAGTTAAGACCCTGCAAATGTTGATGAACTACACTCAGACCCTGCAGGGCCTCTGGCTATTATGAGGCAGGAGGCAGTGCTTCCTGTCTGGAAAGTCACTGACTATGAGACAGTAAGACGTGACAAAGCAGACAGTGATCCTTTGTGCAGAAAGTGTCGAGATGGTGGAAGGCAGGTCAGACAGCTGCAGAAGGGTCCTTGAGGGGTGTGATTGAAGGACATCTAAAAAGATAGGTTGAGGCCATGTTTGCAGAGATTTGTCTCCAGGTCAAAGTCCAAACTCCCTAGTCTGGAATTCTGTGGGTGAGGCACAACTGATTTTGAGCAAGAGAAGACCCAAATGGTCTAGAAAGATTTGTCTATCCAGGATGGAATAGAGGGAGGTGATTCTGAGTCAGGAGGTCATTAAAAATTTTTAATCTCAGATGGTGATGGCATGGACTCTCAGGGGAGCAGCAGGAATAGACTTGGAAGAACAAGGGAACATCAAGAAAAGACTTGGAACTAGAGAGCTGCAACTAAAGAAAAGGGAGAAGAGAAAATTCGCTAATATATGTAGACAAAGGAAGAAAGAGGAAGGCCGGAGAGGAAGCTAAATTGTGGAGGAAGATGAGCATTGCAGCGTCTGTCTTAGTGACTCCAGGGGAACTTCAACCACACACTTTTCTCTCTCACAGTTTTGGAGGCTGGAAAGTCCAAGGTCAAGCCGACTCCTAGCTTGCCATGGCCACCTTCTCCCTGTGTCCTCACATGGCAGACAGAGATCCTGTGTCATCTCCTCTTCCACTAATCCCATCAGGGGCCCCACCCTCACAACCTCATTAACCCTCATTATTCCCAAAGGCCGCCTCCAAATTCTCTCCCACTGGGGATGAGAGTTTCAATATATGGGTCTTGGGTGGACACCAACATCAGTCCACAGTGTGGACGCTCAGCACTCACTACGTGAGGAGGAGCAGGGTTGAGGTCCCTTTCTGGGTGTTCAGGAGCAAAGGACGGAAGTTCAAGAAAAGATTCTTGTCCACGTGGGAGGATCTGTGATTATTTGAAGGCAAGAGGGAAGAAACCAGGACAATGAAGAGAAGATTAAATGTGCCAGGTAAGGAGCAAGATGGAGAGGTGGTTCTTTGCAAGGAGAGAGGTCTCTAGCTTGCTGAGGCCAGAGGGAATCTGGGCAGGCTGGAGAAAGAGAAAATGTTTGAAGGCAGAGATAAGGAAACTGGAAGGAGCTTACTGCTCACAATGCTTCTGGGGAAGAAGGAAGCACAGTTCTCTGGCAAGGGCAGGGTAAGATGCAGAAGAGGGATCAGGGCTTGCCGAGGAGGGTGTAGAACCTGGCACTTGGATCCCATGGACCAGTCCATCTGTTGATCTTACCATCTTCTCACTGTTCCTCACTCCTCTCCTGTTCTTGCTTCCTTTAGAGCCTGCTTAAAATCCGTGGTCAGTCACTGAAATCATTGTCTTGCCCCTCTTCATTGTCCGTTTGGTTTCTGAACCATAACCCTGATATAATATCACTCTTTACCCCACCCAACTCTTGACCTGTTCTGCACCCACATGAGCTTATGTGCTACAGCAATCCTGTGTATAATAAAAAATGTGCTTACCCATTCCACATACCAGGATGCAAAGTCTATGGGTGATGTCCACTCTTCTTGATGTCCTATATCTTAAATAATGTGATGTCAAGTGAGTTGTTATTAATATACCTATATTAGATGATACGGAGAAGGCAATGGCACCCCACTCCAGTACTCTTGCCTGGAAAATCCCATGGATGGAGGAGCCTGGTAGGCTGCAGTCCATGGGGTCGCTAAGAGTCGGACACAACTGAGCGACTTCACTTTCACTTTTCACTTTCATGCATTGGAGAAGGAAATGGCAACCCACTCCAGTGTTCTTGCCTGGAGAATCCCAGGGACGGCGGATGCTGGGGTGCCATCTATGGGGTTGCACAGAGTCGGACACGACTGAGGTGACTTAGCAGTAGCAATATTAGATGATAGAGAAGAGAACAAAAATAGTTGATACATACACACAGACATATTCATAACAGTAAGGACTGTAAAGAAAGCTGAGTGCCGAAGAATTGATGCTTTTGAACTGTGGTGTTGGAGAAGACTCTTGAGAGTCCCTTGGACTGCAAGGAGACCCAACTAGTCAATCCTAAAGGAAATCAATCCTGAATATTCATTGGAAGGACTGATGCTGAAGCTGAAACTCCAATACTTTGGCCACCCGTTTCAAAGAAATGACTCATTGGAAAAGACCCTGGTGCTGGGAAAGGTTGAACCAGGAGGAGACGAGGACGGCAGAGGATGAGATGGTTGGATGGCATCACTGACATTAATTTGAGCAAGCTCTGGGAGTTGGTGGTGGACAAGGAAGCCTGGCATGCTGCAGTCCATGGGGTCGCAAAGAGTCGAACACGACTGAGCGACTGAACTGAACTGAAGGAAGATGCACTCTAACAATGATAGTTCTCATAACATTTATAGTCCTCACTGGTACTGAGATTGTAGCTGATATCTGTAATTATTAATGCCTTCTCCCACTATTCTTAATTCCCCCTGGTGGCTCAGACAGTAAAGAATCTGCCTGCAATGTAGGAGACCTGGGTTTGATCACTGGATTGGTAAAATCCCCTGGAGAAGGGAACAGCAACCCACTCCAGTATTCTTCCCTGGGAAATGGCATGGACAGAGGAATCTGACAGGCTATAATCCATGAGGTTGCAAAAGAGTCAGACACGACTTAGCAACTAAACAACATCAACAATTTATATTTACCATTTCTTCTATCAGTTTTGTATATCTTGTATTTTTCCAGGAATTTACCCATTTCATCTAAATTTAAGTTTTGGGTCTGTGGTTGCTCAGAGTATTCACTTATAATCCTTTTAATTTTGGTAACATCATTAGTCATACTGCTTCTTTTAGTCCTGATTTTTATTCAAGTCTTTTCTCCTTCGTGCTTGGTCAGTCTAGTTAAAGATTTGTCAATTTTGTCAGACTTTCAGAGGGCCAGCTTTCAGTTTCATTGATCATCTCTGTGATTTTTCTACTCTCTTCTCTTCCTCAGAACCCCCAGCACAGTTCTCTCAGTGGCATTGACCACTGGAGCCTGAGATGTCGGCAGGTAGCCCTTTGCCTGCAGGTAGGATCTGTTGGTTCTTTTTCTTGCTTAAGGTGAGGTTGGGGAATTAACAGCATTGAAATTACCTATGAGTCTGTTAGACCCACAGGCTCTTGGGACCCCATCCCAGTATCCTGATCCTAAATCACAACCTGTATGTTAACAGCATCCTCAGGGAACTGTTTGCACATTCAGGTTGAGAAGCACTTGGTCTGATACCTTCATCTGGCAAGTGAGAAAATAAAGGGCTTGAGAGGAACCGTACCCCCCAGGAGGGGGTTCACGTAGGAACACTAAGAGATGACGGGGAGGGTGGGGAGGGAGAGGAAAGGGAAGACAAGGGGGCGGGAGATGAGAAAACGTGAACCAAGAGCTGGGATGTGGGGAATTGTCACCTGAGTGGAGAGCCTCGCTTATCTAAGGCCAGCTGGGGATGTCTTAGCCATGAGAGTACAAGGTGTCTCTGTGTTCTTGGTATCAGGCTTGAACATGCCTGTCAGAAAGCACACCCAGATTTCCGTAAACCCCCAGTTCTTCTGACAGTGAAAGTCACTTTTAGAAAAAAAAAAAAAAAAAAACAGAAAATGGGAACATCTGTTATGGGCTCTCGAGATGCCCAGGTGTCAAGAGTCCCAGGCCCAGCTGTCCCCCCACAGGCCTGCTCCCTGGACCTCCTGCAGGCCACCGGCCGCCGCCCCGGGCCCTTCAGACCTGCTGCCATAAATCTGCAGTGACCCTCCCCTGCCTGCACGGCCAGCTCCTCTCCAGGGCCATCGGAGGTTATTTATGGCAGCCCACAGCATTCTCTGTAAGGTTTCAGCCCCAGATGCAGGAGACGCATGTTCTATTTCTGTTTGACATCCCGTGTCAGGAGTGAGCCCTGGATGAGGTGAAAGTAATTCCGCATTATATACAGAGGGTGAAGTTATGTGGTGATGTATCAACACCAAGCCCTGGAAGTCCTTGGAAATCAGAGTATAATTTTAGAATGAACGTAATGAAAACGTTAAAAGAAGATCCATTTTTCTCCTCTACCGCTAAGCTGGGCTAACAGATAACTGGGAGAATTTTCCAAGGGTGGATGAATGCCTCCTGCTGGAGTTGTTCCCGGGAGGAGGCTGTTGAGCTGGGAGAAGGGGCCTCCCTTGCACCAGCCCTGACCTCTCTGGGGTTCAAGACCAGAACTTAGCGCTGCCTCTCAGATGTCTTCCTGAGAATGCCCTGCCGACAGCAATTCAAATCCAACCCATCTGAAACGCAACTCCTGACTTTGCTTCTAAACGGCTCCTCCTTCTCTAGTCCACAACTAGGTTATAGGACCATTTAGTTCCCTCTTGCCCAAACTCCAAGAAGTTTCCTCTTTGACTTTTCCTGGTCCCCATCTCCTCCCCTCTTGGAGTTAGCTTGTTGTTGTTCAGTTGCTAACTCCTGTCTGACTCTTTGTGACCCCCTGGACTGCAGCATGCTAGGCTTCCCTGTCCTCCCCCATCTCCCAGAGTTTGTTCTAACTCATGTCCATTGAGTCAGTGATGCCATCCAACCACCTCATCCTCTTCCCTTAGGGGTGCAGTCTAACACCCCCTCTCTAGTGGAGTCCTCATGCCTTCCCGGGCAGACCTCCCAGGCAGCGCCTAAGTGCTCCCCTGGACACACGCTCTGTCCCGACATGGGTGGACACATCTTCCTCTTTTGGTCGAGAGTTACAGCTTCTCATATTTAGACAGAGGCACCATGTAAGAAGGTGGAAGATTCCTGACACACTCCACACACACAGTCCTCCCAGCTCCAGATGGTCCCATGACATCACATGTATGTTACCTGACTCCCTCTGTAGAGGCTTGATTTGGGGACCTAGTTCTAAACTACAAATTTTCAAATTCTTTTTTTTGGAAAGAAAATGCTTTTAGAAAGCAAGAGTTGCTTTAGTTGAAGGCAGAGAGAAGAGCCAGGAGCCCCCTAGACCATTGCGTCCACAATGGGCGCCTTGCTGCTCTGTGGGGCGGACACTGAGAGGCCCTGCCCCAGCCCCTGGTGGTCTGTCTACATTCAGATCCTGCAGCCACCTGCTGATTCTGGCCTGACCACCTGCAACCACAAGCAGCAGTCAACCACCCCTCAGACCGGCCCGCGTCCCCCACCCCAGCCCCGTCCAGCCCACGACACTCTCTTTCCTCTGCCTGTGTGATCACAGCCCCACAGCCGATGAAGTCAGTGAGGGACTTGCAGGGGACCCTTCTGCAGGACGCTCCGCTGCTCTTTGTGTTTCCTCCAGCATTTTACAGAATTGTTGGGTTTCTTGGGGCCCTCCATCCCCGATCTAATGAATTTTAAACAAACCAGGCAAAAATGAATCAAATACTCAATTGATTCACTCAATTCCCTCATGAGGAAGTGTCTGTAAAATAGTCCCCATCCTCTTGTTTCCTAAATATTTGTGATTCCGCTTGCCTAACAGTAAGCACACGGATGAAGAATGTGAGCTTAGAGAGTAAGAAAACGGCCTTCTCTTGCGTTTAAGATGTGTTGAGACACTGCCCCCTGCCACCCTCCACGAAGCCCTGCCTTTGGTTTGGGTTCAGACGGTGGGTATTGGTTTGCTCTGTACTTCAGCTCTGCCTCATCTTCCTAAAGGAAATCATAAGAGGACAGGTGACTCTCTCACTCCATCTCACATCACATGTGCCCAGGGGTCCTTCTCATCCTCATCTTCCTCCCAGTTTGGCTCAGAGGCCGTGGGAGTGCAAACTCATCTGACCACTCTGGAAAACAGTTCACAAGTTCCTTATGAACATTCTCCTACCCTACAAACAGGGCTACCCAGGTGGCACTGCTGGTAAAGAACCCGCCAGACGCGGCTTTGATCCCTGGGTCAGGAAGATCCCCTGCAGGAGGGCATGGCAACCCACTCCAGTATTTTTGCCTGGAGAATCCCATGGACAGAGGAGCCTGGTGGGTACAGCCCATAGGGTCGCAAAGAGTCAGACACGACTGAGCATATGTACACACGGGATTGGAGTGGACGAGAGGGTTTGCCCCCAGCGACAGCCTGGTCACTGGGCTCTGGGGTTTTCTGTGCCCTCCTGAGGTGGCTATGTTTGGCACTGACCATCTATGGAACTCATTTTCAGCAGGTTTAACTGTGGCGGGCCTGTCCTGTTCTTCAATAGCAATGAAGCAGCAGAGTGGTAGAGTTGTGTGTGCGTGCGTGTGTCTAATGCTAAGTTGCTTCATTCGTGTCCTACTCTTTATGACCCCATGGACTGTAGTATATCTAATAAACCTTTTATTTTACAGCAGTTTCAGATTTACAGAAAAACTTCAAAAATAGTGCAGAGGGTTCCCATGTACTCCACACCCAGTGACCCCTTCCAGTAACCTCCGACCTACGTGTGGTGTATTTGTTATCATCAATGAGCTGAGGTGGGGAGCGCGGTCTTGAGCAGGGCCTCGGCAGACAGGGTGAGGACCGAGCGCCTGAAGAGAAGGCATGGTATGTGGAGAGCCAGGGAGGTGGGCCTGAGCAGGGTGAGCTCAGGGGACAGGGGGAGCCCAGTGGGGCTGGATGTAGGCTGACGGGGGAGGCTTTTCATGCAATAAGCGGATTGTTCCGGGCACACAGGCATGGCTGTTTTCCAAAGGGCTCTAACCCACATCCCCAACTTCTTCCTCGTCTCTTTTCTGATGTGGGGAAGGAGATGCCCTTTGCTGAACCCACCCTGAGAATGTGCTCTGTAGAGGAGGTTTCCTACATGGACGTACTCTGGTCTTACCTGTCTCCATAATCAGGAACCCAGTCTATTTCTCTCTTACTACAGAGGTCTGTGGTATTTATGGGGTTAATAAAGGATGATGCTTTTACACTTATTAGAGATCACAAAGTCCCCCAAATGCACCATTCTACCACTGTTGTATTAGAGTTGCTAAAAATACCCCACGACCACGGGTGAGCTCAGAGCAACAGATAGCCCACAGACTAATTTCATCCTTGGCAGAAGGCCACCCAGCCTCCAGACAGGATCAGAATCAAACTGGGGGCCGCTAAATATAGAAATATAAATTTGGGTTTGTTTGGAATCATTTGAAAACTGAAAGAACACATAAGCCCGTGTGCAAGCCTGGTAGTGTCTTCCAAAGGCAGAGCTCACCTTAGTGTCGGTTTGTCCTGCACCCCCAGCCCTGTTCTTGGCCCCTCAGTGGAAATATGAGGCCAGTCTCTGCGTCTGAAGTCATAGCAGACTCTTGAAGCAGCCCGGGCTGGATATAGACACGATACCGTCATCTACTCCCAGGGGCTGCGCTGAGGCCCTGGAGGCCGACTGACTGACTTCGGAGACCCCGGGCTCTGTGACCTCGTGTGTCTGCCCCTTTCCCATCCAGACAGAGGATGGGGGTCTGTCACTTCCCTTTGAAGTTTCACCCAGCACTGGGGTCCCACTGGGCAGGACTGACTGGAAAAAAAGGGGAGAAGGAAAAGGGCTTCCTTGCAAGCATCCTGCCCTGCGTGCCCCTCTTGTTCAGGGTTTATGGTGAGAAGGTTCCTCAGAGCACAAACACACCTGCCCGGAGGAGCTCTGGGTAGGTGGCGACGCAGGTTAAGGATGACCAGGCCAGGGGAGGAGAGTGGGGGGCTCACTCCTGGACCTGTTTGGGCACCCCCTCTACATCCCTGAGGAAGCCAGCACCATCAAGGTAAAGGGCTCTGGAGAACATGCCAGGACCACCAGCCAGTCTAACTGGCCCAGAGTTTCTCAAATGGCTGCAGGCCACACACACATCTCTCCTCCGGCTGCCTCCCTCCCCTCACTCCCCTCGCTCGGTCGGGACCACTCTCCTTGCCCATGTGCTTCTCTCACTCCAGCCCTTTGTCCCTCAGATACCCCACAATCCTCCTTCTCTGGACCTTTGCTTTCTGCCCCCTGGGAAGCTGTTCCATCTGGTGCCTTTACAGCCTTCCTCTTTTCACTTAGAGGTCAATTCAGATGTCGCCTACTCTGAGAAGCTTTCCTGAAGCCATTCTACAACTGCTCTTTTAAATTTAATACCATCTCCCTGCTTTATCTCCTTTGATTTAACTCATTACTACCTATTATAGATCACATCACATCACACCATATCATACCTTTGTTGTTATCTATTTTCCCGATGACTCAGAGCTGAAAAGCAACTCAGAAGAACTGGCCTCCCAACATGGAGAGATTGTAGAAACAGCACCATCAATTAATGGAGCATGGATGTTCATTTTTATGCACAAGAAAACAACCCAGTCTTACATGTAACTAAGCCTAAAAGAATGCCTCATAATAAGTATGACATAACCATTCTCAAGAAGAATGCATAAGAAGGCATAGCGTCAAAATTCCATGGGCAGGAATTTGTATTTCTTTGAATCAAGATTGCTGGGAGAAATATCAGCAGCCTCAGATATGCAGATGATGCCGCTCTAATGGCAGAAAGCAAAGAGAAACTAAAGAGCCCCTTGATGAGGGTGAAAGAGGAGAGTGGAAAAGCTGGCTTAAAGCTCAACATTCAAAAAACTAAGATCATGGCATCCAGTCCCATCACTTCATGGCAAACACAAGGGGAAAATGTAGAAGCAGTGACAGATTTTATTTGGGGGGGCTCTAAAATTACTGCGGACGGTGACTGCAGCCATGAAATTAAAAGATGCTTGCTCTTTGGAAGGAAAGCTGTGACAAACCTAGACAGTGTACTGAAAAGCAGAGCCATCACTTTGCCGACAAAGTTCCACATAGTCAAAGCTGTGGTTTTTCCAATAGTCATGTACGGATGTGAGAGTTGCACCATAAGAAGGTTAAGCGCTGAAAAACGGGTGCTTTCGAACTGTGGTGCTGGAGAAGACCACAGTTTGAGAGTCCCTTGGACTGCAGGGAGATCAAACCAGTCAATCTTAAAGGAAATCAACCCTAAATATTCATTGGAAGGGCTGATGCTGAAGCTCCAGTACTTTGGCCACCTGATATGAAGAGCCGACTCATTGGAAAAGACCCTCATGCTGGGAAAGATTGAAGGCAAAAGGAGAAGGGGGCAACAGAGAATGAGATGGTTAGATAACATCACCGAATCAATGGACATGAATTTGACAAGCTCCGGGAGATAGTGAAGGACAGAGGAGCCTGGTCTGTCACAGTCATGGGGTTGTGAAGTGTGAAACACAACTAAGCAACTGAACAACAACAGCAAAGTTATAGAAAAGAATCCAGAATCAGTGAGATCTCGGATTTGATGGAGTACAGTGAATACAATGAGTGTAAAAGTCTGAGAGTGGAGCAGCACCAGGTGATGGGGACAAGTGGCGGGGGCACCGGGATCATGGGGGGAGGCCTGGGGTCCCGCAGGAGCAGAAGTCGCTCAGGAAGGGACCGCTCCTCCCAGCTGGGCTCCTCTCTGCAACGTCACTGCACTGTCATCTTAACAGCCCTCGGGGCCACTTAAGTGTAAGAATTACTTTGCTACCGACATTGAGAAAAAACACATGGCAGATAGACCCAATTCCCGCTCTCCAAATTACCCCAAATAAACAGAAGAATGTTTGAGGCCCCCGAGGGATATATAGGGAAGAGAAAAAGGCAAGTGCGAGGTAACAGCTGTGGCTGGGGAGGTGGAGGAGCCGTCTACCCAGACGTTGCTGCATTCTCTCTCCGGGTCAAGCAGAAACTGCAAGCAGTAAATGCAACTGTCCCAATTTGTTTTCTCATGAAAATGTCAGCTTGAGCTCTTGAAGGAATCCTTTTCTTATGGCCCAAGCAAAGAAACCTTTTTTTATTGTGTGGCCCCTCAGGACAGAAGAGGCTTTTTGATCCTGTTCCATGTTTCCAGATTGCTGGTATCCTTCAGATTGGCTTACCCAGGGGGCTGATATAAATTTTCAGGTGGAGAAGCACGATGCTGACATGTTTGTTTGGTTTAAGCCAGAGCTGTCTCCAGGGCCCAGGAGGGATGGGCTTCTTGGCTTCCCCTCTGCCTGCCCCCCAGGTGAGACCCATGGCCGCAAATGGCCCTTTCTTGGCAAGACAGTTTAATGGCATGGGGCATGAAAGGGATATGGCTACATAATTCTTGTTAATAAATGTCTTATTTAGTTACCTCATGTTAATTATTCACTAAGCAGAGGCAGTTGTAACTTGGAGCTCTGGTTTGAATGCTCCTTGAGCTTTTTCTTTCTCCCTTCCCTCCACCCCGCACCCCCCCCCCCAACCCTCCGGACAGCTCTTCTCCAAAGAAGAGAGCCCAGACCGTTGTCTGGCTCCTGAGAGAACCAGCAGCTATTACAGCTGGACAGGATGTCAGAGATCACAGAGTTGGGTGATTTCCAAACCACTCCGAGGAGTCTGAGGGTTTTCATGCTCAGCCTCTGGGATGGGATGGCATGGCTCGGTGGGCAAGGCCCCTGCCTCTCTGGTTCAGCTCCTGTGACCTGATCCCAGTTCCCTTTGCACATGTGCAATATCAGGAGCAGGTTTTGTAAGGAGAAAAAGATTGGAGTCCCGGGAAGGTCTAAAAACCGCTGATGCAAATCAGACCTCTCATTTGCAGGTGAGGATGCTGAGGTCCAGAGAGGTAGAGTGACTTTCCTGGGGTTGCACAGCTTCTTAGTAAGGGAGTCCGAACTAGGAGGCCTGTCCTCTCCCTGTTGCACAGCTTGGGATGGAGAGAGGAACCCAGAGAAGAGAGAGAAAGTGGGGAGGAGGAAGGCGGTCAAGTGTCCCTGTCTCTCTTCTGGCATGCAGAGCACGATGGCTTCTTGAAACACCTCCCGGGCTACAGGAGGTGGGGTCTTAGTGTGCTCGCTGAGAACAACAGTGCAAAAGTGACCTGGCTCTGTGGTCTAATTACTGGATGAACACAGACAGTGCCTGCTCTTGAGGCTTCAGGATTTGTGGTGTCAGACCTGAGCTGGCTCCCAATTTCACTGTGAATGAAGTTCTCTATTTTTTAAAAAATATATTGTTATTTTGGGGGTGGATTTCTGGAAAATATTTATGAAAATGGACACCAATTTTGCCATATTTCCCAGTAGAATGAATTTAGTCTTTGGGATGGAGTTATATTTAGGTCTATGGACCTAGGGTAAGTTTTAAAGTAAAAAATTAGACGTAAATAAAAATGTTTAGTATATTTTTGAAATCATTGCCTTTGTTACTCTTATTAAAACAAAACAATTTTCATGAGTTAATAGAATTTTGTGGTTAGAGACTCTGGAAACTCACCTTTGCTCCTTGATAGCTGTGTATGTTAAGTTACTTCAGTCGTGTCTCTTTGCGATCCCATGGACTGTAGCCTGCCAGGCTCCTCTTTCCGTGGACTTTTCCAGGCAAGAATACTGGAGTGGGTTGGCATTTCTTTCTCCAGGGAATCTTCCTGACCCAGGGATTCAGCCTGGGTCTCTTACATCTCCTATTGGGACGTGGGTTCTTAACCACTAGCACCAGTTGGGAAATCTCCTGATAGCTGTGTGACATTGGGCAAATCACTTAACCTCTCTGAGCCTTGAACATCCCCCTCTGTAAAATAGTGATAAGAATACCTTCCCTTGTGCGCACTGACTGTGTTAATACATAAAGCCTTTGCAACAGCACCCAGTATGGGATTCACTGTGCTTCATGAATCTCTCAATTTTAGAAGATTCTTGGTCTATATTGTTTTAAATATTGTGTCTTTCCTGTTCCATTGGGCCTTTTCCAAGACTCGTAGCATGTCTTTTATGTTTCCATTTCTTTGTCTTTAGAGGATCTTCTGGATAATGTCTTTGGTTCCATCCTTCAGTTCACTGAGATTCTGATGTACTCCATCCAGTATGCTTTGTAACCCATTTGTGATGGAGACCACTAGCTGTATGCAATAAATCATTCTCTCCTTTTGTGTTAATAGGACTGTGGTTGGACACCTGCCTCCTCAGCTCTGTGGCATTTCCCAGCCAGCTTTACAGTTGGTGTGGCTGGGTCACTGAGCCTTCAGTTGATGTCAGTGGATGTGGTCTGGACAAGGGGCATGTCTCTTCCACAGCCTGTCTCCTCTTTGTAAGACAAAAAGTGTGTAAAGCTCCACAGTCCATAAACTCATGGCTTACAATGGGATTAGTTAAAAAATGGAGGGAAAAGCATTTCGACCTTTTATAACAATTCAGCCTGGTCACAATACCTAAGCATGTAATCATTTTTCAAGTCGTTCATTTTTTTTTGTTTGTTTGAGGGGGAGGTATTTTATAGAAGTAATAGTTTAAAAAGGATTGGAAGAAAAAACTATCCTGTCATCTGTACCCGTGACCAGATGCTGTTAATGTCTTAGGGGATAGATGAGAAGCAAGATGGAGGGGACCTGTGACCCTGAATGGCTGCCTGGAGCAGAGCTGCCTGCCAACATGGAATGCTCAGCTCAGCCTATTACACTAGAGCAAAACGCACCCTCCTGTTTCAATGGATTGAATCATTGCCAGATCTCTTCCTGTGGCCGTTGAGCCTTACCCAGTGCACGTCCATCATATTTTTCATTCTAGTGAGTCTACATCTGACTTCTGGAAATTACGTTTCGTTCTTTTTTCAAATCTCTTTGGTTGTTTTTTTTTTTTTTAATAGGTTCTCATTCCTTGATCATGTTTGAAAGCTCTGTTGTCTTTTAATCTTTCAACATTTGCTGAAATAAAGTCTTCAGCATCAAGATACAACAGATATGAACTTTCAGACAGAGGTGAAATGTCATCAGATGCAGATACTCATCAGGAATTTCTGAGAACTTGTTCTACAACACTTAGATTCTTTCACTACTTTAAAAAAAATTTATTTATTTATTTTTGGCTGTGTGAGGGCTTTCTGTAGTTGCAGCAAGTGGGGCTACTCTCAAGTAGTGGTGCTCAGGTTTCTCACTGCGGTGGCTTCTCTTGTGGTGGAGCACAGGCTCTAGGGCATGTGGACTCAGTAGCTGGGGCTCTCGGGCTCCAGAGTGCAGGCTTATTAGTTGTGACGCACAGGCTTACTTGCCTTGCAGCACGTGGAATCTTCTCTGTGGCACATGGAATCTTTCCCAGGGATCAAACCCTTGTCTCCTACATTGGCAGGCAGATTCTTAACCACTGGACCACCAGGGAAGTCCTCTTTCAACTACTTCAAAAATAGAAAAGGATTCAGAGAGACGGCGAGAAAAGGTTTCTATGACAGAGCTCTTTAGAAAAATCGATATTGAAGGCTCCATTTTCTGTCCACACTAGAGAGGATCCTGCATCAAAATTGGTGGCGAGCGGAACAAAGGCTGCCCGTGGGGACAGTGGATGTCTGGGTAGACTTTGGCTAATCCATGTAAACATTGGTTGAAGATCTCTTTGTTTCTCTCTCCTTGAATTGGCTGAGATTGAACATCATCAAAACAGTTGGTATTTGTTTTCTAGGGCTTCCATAAAAAAGCACAACAAACTGGGTACCTTAAAACCACAGAAATTTGTTGCTTCATAGTTCTGGAAGCTGAAAAGTCCAAATTCAAGGTGTCAGCAGAGCCACATGACTCCTGAAGGCTCTAAAAGCAGATTTTCTTTGTTTCTTCCAGCTTCTTGGAGCCCCAAATGTTCCTTGACTTATGGCAACACGACTCCAACTTCTGCCTCCCTATCTTCAGGTTCCTTGGTGTCTGTGTCTTCATGTCTTTCTCCTCTATGTATGTGTCTATGTCCAGATTTCCTCTTCCTACAAGGATCCCAGTCATGTTGGATTAGGGGCCCACCCACTCTGGTACAGTCTCGTCTAAACTACTTAACGTCTCCAACAATCCTGTTTCCAAGTTGGGTCACCTCTGATGCTGGGAGTTAAGGCTTCAACATATCTTTTGAAGACACAATTCAACCCATAACACAGAGAAGAAAAGTAGAGGGGGTGGAGGGTGAGAATTCCACAAGAAGGATGAGAAGTCCATCATCTTGGTTCTGCTTCCCATAACCCCCGCCTTTCCTCTGCTTGGCTGGTCCAGTTCCCTAGTGACTCAATGAAGTTTCAGTATAAACTTTCTCCTTCAAAAACTCCTGACCCTCCCACCTCCAGCCTGATTCTTGTGCCCCATTGCTGCAGACTGCCTTCCCTCCCTCACCTGCCCCCCATCACACCCCTGGTCTCCCTGCCCAGTTCCTGCTCACCTTCTTTGCTCAGCTGGCCATGCAGACAAAGTCACAGCCCTGACCTTCCTTCCCCTCCCACAGTGTACAGACCTTTCCTCTCAGGCTGTGTTCCCAGCACACAGTGAGCCTCCCAGCTCCAGAAGCCTTGCCCCAGAGTCCCCTTCCTCCCTGATATCCCTGATCAAACCAGCTGCTGGACACCGAGCCCTGGCCATCTGCTGGAGAACCGCTTCTGCATCTCAGAGCTTAGCATCCTGGGTGAGAAAGTTCTCACTGTAGACCTTGAGACGGTCTATATTTTTCTTTCAGGGCTGGTGTGGCATGATAAACATTTATCAAAACACAGGGACCAGGGTTCTTAAAGGGGGAGGACAGAGCTGGAGAAATGATGTTAGGAAATCTGTGTGGTGTGAATGAGCCTCAGTGAAGAACGAGAGTTCAAACGTAAAATTCACGTTTCCATTTTTCTTTCCTAAACCTGTGAGCCAGTCTGAATTTTTCTTTTTTTCATCTGAACACATTGTCCAGATATATCTTGACCCATCCTTCTCTTGAAGGAATGCAGCCAACAGTTCCTTCCTCCCTGTAAAGCAATTCTCTAAATCAAAACCAACTTAAAATTCACAGTTGAAAAGCATTTTCAGATGCTACAAAAAAGCCATTCAGACACGAGACTGTCCTTCTCATCTGCCCTAATGAAGCTGTGGTTTAAAATTTTCGAAAAGTTCTTGGATGATTCTGCAGCACTGTAGGGACATCTGAATGCGTTTGTGTGCTAAGTCGCGTCAGTCGTGTCCGACTCTGCAACCCCATGAACTGTAGCCCTCCAGGGGATCTTCCCTGACCCAGGGATCAAGCCTCTTATGTCTCCTGCATTGGCAGGCGGTTCTTTATCGCTGAGCCTCGGGGAAGCCCAGGGACTTGCAGCTAGGGTTTTGTAACAATATTTTCAGTCTGTAACAGAAATCTCCTGGAAAACTTAATTCTTTGCTTGAAACAAATTATACAATATGAGATAATATATGTGTGCCTTGAAGAAGGGCATGGTAACCCACTCCAGTATTCCTGCCTGGAGAATCCCATGGACAGAGGAGCCTGGTAGGCTACAGTCCATAGGGTCACAACGTCAGACATAACTGAGTGACTAAGCACAGCACATCACAGCATATGTGTGTGCCTAGACTAATGTTTTGGCTTGAAATATATGGCCAGTGTGGATTCAGGGGCAGGTTGGTAGCTGGGAAGGGGTGGGGTTGACTGGTTCTGCGTGGGTATGTCGCTTGTGCGTTTAGCATCCATCTGTCTCCCTCTTCCCCCCAGTGGCAGCCAGATGTCCCTCTGGGAAGCCTCCCACCTGCATGGCTGTCTAGCCCACATTTTGTTTGGATCTCCAGGGCTAGCCCTGTGTGGAGTAAGCCGATCCAGGACACCCCATCTCCCTTGCTTCAGCCTCTTGGCCCACAGTGGTCCTTTGTCCACGGGGACTGGTACCAAGGGCTCAGGGGGTATGAAAATCAGTCCTTTTATGGAATGTGACTCTCATCTGTGGCTGTGAATGAGGAAGCACAGAGCCCCCGTTTCTGCTGCCAGCAGCCACTTTACCATTAGGACGGAAGTACATCTGAGGATAAACTTGATCTGGGCAAAAATGAAAAAATAAATGCAGGGGACCTTGTGTGGGGAGTGGGAGTAGAGAGGAACAGACAGTAAACATAAATCAATGTAGATGCATGCAAATAAATTAACCAGGATCATGCGATGGATAGTGCCCACGGGATGGGAACACGCCTGTGACTGGATGTGTAGAGAAGCCTGTACCACAGGCCTACCATGAAGGCTTGGAGCTAAACAAGAGGCATTTCATGCTGTTGGGGGAATTTCCCATGTGCCTTTGCAGCAGACTTCAGCATCAAATACGTACAGGCCAATTTCTTGATTGTGACCTGAGGACCTGTCTGATCCCTCACGGCCCTCCTGGTCTCGAGTACCGCAGTCCCGTGCAGTGTCTTGTTCCCTTCTGTGGACAAACTTTTCGGCTTTTGCAGTTTACCACAGAGGAGCATATGCACAAAAGACAGGCCCCTGCCTCACACTTAGATGGTGTGAGCTGGAAAAGAGGGAAAGACACATCCGTCTCACAGCTTCTCCTGCTCACAGGCCTGCCAAGGAATGTGGTCTGGATGGCAGACTTTCCACAGCTGTGTGTGGGGCTGGGGGTGGGGCGGTGATGCTATGACGGCCCCACCCCACCTGCTGTCTTTACACCATGTGGAAGGCCTGGTCTTCGCAAGAAGGTCAAGGAACACTAGAGAAAAGTGATGGATGAAGGCAAGGATGGTGAGAGAAATATGAGAAGAATCAAGACTGTTTCTCCTGGAGGAGAGGAGCAGAAAAGGAGACAGCTCCCGTAGTAGCCAGTCTGGGAGACCTTGTCTCTTTTCTGTTTGCTTATCTGGAAAATGAAGCGGATAAACTGTCATCCACACAGTGGTTTTCAGCCCCAAACTCTGTGATCGTGGGAGTAATATCCACATGTATGAATATATTTATGCACAAGGTGGTGGTTGTGTTTCTGACTCCATTGCAACAGAAGAAAGAAAAAAAAATGAGACCGCAGGCCAAATTTCTTGACCTTGAGAGTTGTTGCAATAGTGGAAGAAAATGGAGTTTTAAAATCCCAATTCCCAGAAATATATCAGAAAACGATACCTTGTTATTTTTCTGGGATGGAATAACCCCAAGAATCCACTCCCTAAAAGTGTGAATTTGAATTGCCTAGAGGTTAATATGCTAAAATGTAAATACAGTGTCCTGAGTTCATAAAAAATGTTCTTGCACAGTAACAGGGAGGTCTGAGATGACTTCTCTTAACATGTTCGCTGTGCATTTGAAAAGCATCGAGGCTGTGAACCCCTGTTAAAAACGAGGTGTCCTCCAAGCTGGGCAAGTCGGGTTTATGATGCTGAGATGGGCAAAGGTGAAGATTGGGGAGCATTAGAGTTTCTTCCTTTTACTAAAACAATGCTCTGAGTTTAAAGGGTGTGGGAAAGAGTTAATGACCCCCAAGATGTCCAAGTCCTAATCCCAGGGGTGTGTGAATATTTCAAGTGGCTAAAGAGATTCTGCAGGGCTTCCCAGGTGGTGCTGGTGGTAAAGAACCTGCCTGCCAATGCAGGAGATGTAAGAGTCGTGGGTTTGATTCCTACATTGGGAAGATCCCCTGGAGGAGGGCATGGCAACCCATTCCAGTATTCTTGCCTGGAGAATCTTTTGCACAGAGGCTACAGTCCATGGGGTCCCAAAGAATCTGACATGACTGAAGTGAGTTCACACATATGCACACAAAGAGATGCTGCAGAGGAGTCTCAGATGAGAAGTTTGTCCTGGGTCACTCAGATGGACCTGGTATAATCCCAGGGGCCCTTAAAAGATGGAAGAGAGTGGCAGGAGGGTCAGAAAAGGAGACATGAAGACGGAAACAGAGGTTGGAGGGGTGTGACTGCTGGAAGGAGCATAAGCCGAGGATTCAGGAGTCCCCGAACCTGGAAAGGGTAAGCAAATGGATTCTCCCTTAGAGCTGCTGGAGGCAGTGTGATCCCCTGACCCTTCTCTTTACCCCGGAAAACCCATTCTGGACTGCTGACCTCCAAATGTATGTAAGATAATACTTCTTGGCCGTCTTAAGCCACTAAGTGTGTAATAATTTGTTATAGCAGCCAGAGGAAACTTATACAAAGAGAGAAACCATGATGGATTGATGTAAGGAAAGAAAAAAAAAACACTTAAGAAAAGGAGCAAGAGAGGCAAGATAGATGGAACCAGAGACAAGGAGCCAGGCTTATGAGGAGGAAGGGCTGGGCACTGGAGGCTGCCCTGTACTGGATGCCTGGGGTGGGGAGGACATGGGTACAGAGCAGTGCGGAGAAGGGAGTGGGAGGGCGCTAAGCCCAAAGACAGCCAGGCCATCTCCTTGCTCTGTCTCAGCCCGTGTTCCTGGAGAGCAGAGCCCGAGACACGTGTCAGTGTGAGTGGTTAAGCTGAGAGTGAAGGATGGGGGGGAGAGAGGAGCAAACAGGGAAGGAGTGGGAGGTGAGCGGGATGCAGTACTGAAGCTGTTACCAGCAGAGAGCTCACTGCCCGAGTCCTGACTAGGGTACCAGCTCCTGAGGAAAGAGCTTTATTGTAGGTCAACTATAGGCAAGGAGTCAGGAAGCAGGGCTTGAGTCCATCTCCAGATCCAGGGTTTGGGATGAAATCTAAGGGACTGAGGGAAATTTCAAACTTGGAAGTGAAGTCATGCATTAGAATCGTTTCACCTGGCATCACTAATCAAGGTTGCTTTAAGACTTGCATGTTCTCCAAGGGGGGTGTGTGTGTGTGTACACTCAGTCATGGCCAACTCTTGTGCGACCACGTGGACTGTAAACCTCCAGGCTCCTCTGTCCATGGGATCATCCAGGTAAGAATACTGGAGTGGGTTGGCATACCCTCCTCCAGGGATGGAACCCACATCTCCTGCACTGTAGACAGACTCTTTATTGCAGAGCCACCTGGGAAGTGGGTCCAAGGGCCCCTAAGCAGCCTAATCAGGAAGACTGGGATCAGCTGGTTCTAATTTGGGCTGAACCAGTTAGGACTGGATAGGACCACTGGCCTGTCCACTGGTCATGCACAAGTGTCGGGTGCTTGTGCAAGAGGATTCTCGCCCCTACAGACAATCAGCTTTCCCCATGCCTCCCAGGGCCCTGCCCCATCAGAACAAAACCCAGTTTCCCCCTCAGTCAGTATCTCCCATCAGGAAGCTTCTGTAAGCCTCTTATCCTTCTCCATCAGAGGGCAGACAGACTGAAAACCACAATCACAGAAAACTAACCAATCTTATCAAATGGACCACAGCCTTGTCTAACTCAATGAAACCATGAGCCATGCTGTGTAGGGCAACCCAAGATGGATGGGTCATGGTGGAGAGTTCTGACAAAACGTGGTCTACTGGAAAAGGGAATGGCAAATCACTTCAATATTCTTGCCTTGAGAACCCCATGAACAGTATGAAAAGGCAAAAAGATAGGACACTGAAAGATGAACTCCCCAGGTTGGTATGTGCCCAATATGCTACTGGAGATCAGTGGAGAAATAACTCCAGAAAGAATGAAGAGACAGAGCCAAAGTAACAGCAACACCCAGTTGTGGATGTGGCTGGTGATAGAAGTAAAGTCCGATGCTGTAAAGAGCAATATTGCATAGGAACCTGGAATGTTAGGTCCAGGAATCAAGGCAAATTGAAAGTGGTCAAACAGTAGATGGCAAGAGTGAACATCAACGTTTTAGGAATCAGTGAACTAAAATGGACTGGAATGGGTTAACTTAACTCAGATGACCATTACATCTACTACTGTGGGCAAGAATCCCTTAGAAGAAATGGAATAGTCATCACGGTCAACAAGAGAGTCCAAACTGCAGTACTTGGATGCAGTCTCAAAAATGACAGAATGATCTCTGTTTTCAAGGCAAACCATTCACTATCACAGTAATCCAAGGCTATGCCCTGACCAATAATGCTGAAGAAGCTGAAGTTGAATGGTTCTGTGACGACCTACAAGAACTTCTAGAAATAACACCCAAAAAAGATGTCCTTTTCATTATAGGGGACTGGAATGCAAAAATAGGAAGGCAAGAGATACCTGGAGTAACGGGCAAATTTGGCCTTGGAGTACAGCATGAAGCGGGGCAAAGGCTAGCAGAGTTTTGCCAAGAGAACACACTGGTCATAGCAAACACCCTCTTCCAACAACACAAGAGAAGACTCTACACACGGACATCACCAAATGGTCAATACCAAAATCAGATTGATTATATTCTTTGCAGCCAAAGATGGAGAAGTTCTATACAGTCAGCAAAAACAAGACCAGGAGCTGACTGTGGCTCAGGTCACGAACTCCTTATTGTCAAATTCAGACTTAAATTGAAGAAAGTAGGGAAAACCACTAGACCATTCAGGTATGACCTAAATCAAATCCCTTATGACTATACAGTGGAAGTGACAAATAGATTCAAGGGATTAGATCTGATAGAACTATGGATGGAGTTTTGTGACATCATACAAGAGGCAGTGATCAAGACCATCCCCAAGAAAAAGAAATGCAAAAAGGCAAAATGGTTGTGTGAGGAGGCCTTACAAATACCTGTGAAAAGAAGGGAAGCTAAAGGCAAAGAGATAAGGAAAGGTACACCCATTTGAATGCAGAGTTCCAAAGAATAGCATGGAGAGATAAGAAAGCCTTCCTCAGTGATCAATGCAAAGAAATAGAGGAAAACAATAGAATGAGAAAGACTAGAGATCTCTTCAAGAAAATTAGAGATACCAAGGGAATATTTCATGCAAAGATGGGCACCATGAAGGACAGAAATGGTATGGACCTAACAGAAGCAGAAGATATTAAGAAGAGGTGGCAAGAATACACAGAAGAACTATACAAAAAAGATCTTCATGACCCAGATAATCATGATGGTGTGATCACTCACCTAGAGCCAGACATCCTGGAATGTGCAGTCAAGTGGTCATTAGGAAGCATCACTAAGAACAAAGCTAGTGGAGGTGATGGAATTCCAGTTGAGCTAAAAATCCTAAAAGATGATGCTGTGAAAGTGCTGCACTCAATACGCCAGCAAGTTTGGAAAGCTCAGCAGTGGCCACAGGACTGGAAATGATCAGTTTTCATTCCAATCCCAAGGAAAGGCAATGCCAAAGAATGTTCAAACTACTGCACAATTTCACTCATCTCACACAGTCTCAAAGTAATGCTCAAAATTCTCCAAGCCAGGCTTCAACAGTACATGAAGCATGAATTTCCAGATATTCAAACTGGATTTAGAAAAGGTGGAGGAACCAGAGATCAAATTGTCAGCATCTGTTGGATCATCGAAAAAGCAAGAGATTTCCAGAAAAACATCTATTTCTGCTTTATTGACTATGTCAAAGCCTTTGACTGTATGGATCACAACAAACTGTGGAAAATTCTTAAAGAAATAGGAATATCAGATCACCTGATCTGCCTCCTAAGAAATTTGTGTGCACGTCAAGAAGCAACAGTTAGAACTGGACATGGAACAACACACTGGTTTCCAACTGGGAAAGGAGTATGACAAGGCTGTATCTTGTCACCCTGTTTATTTAACTTATATGCAGAGTACTTCATGAGAAACACTGGTCTGGATGAAACACAAGCTGGAATCAAGATTGCCAGGAGAAATATCAATAACCTCAGATATGCAGATGACACCACCCTTATGGCAGAAAGCAAAGGAGAACTAAAGAGCCTCTTGAAGAAAGTGAAAGAGGAGAGTGAAAAAGTTGGCTTAAAACTCAACATTCAGAAAACTTAAGATCATGGCATCCAGTCCCATTACTTCATGGCAAATATATGGGAAAACAATGGAAACAGTGACAGACTTTCTTTTTTGGGCTCCAAAATCACTGCCGATGGCGACTGTAGCCATGAAATTAAAAGACACTTGCTCCTTGGAAGAAAAGTTATGACCAACCGAGACAGCATGTTAAAAAGCAGAGACATTATTTTGCCAACAAAGGTCCATCTAGTCAAAGCTATGGTTTTTCCAGTAGTCATGTATGGATGTGGGAGTTGGACTATAAAGAAAACTGAGCACCAAAGAACTGATGCTTTTGAACTGTGGTGTTGGAGAAGACTCTTGAGAGTCCCTTGGACTGCAAGGAGATCCAACCAGTCTATCCTGAAGGAAATTAATCCTGATTTCATTGAAATTCCGTTTCATCCCAATTCATTGGAAGGATGATGCTGAAGCTGAAACTCCAATACTTTGGCCATCTGATATGAAGAACTGACTCATTTGAAAAGACCTTGATGCTGGGAGACATTGAAGGTGGGAGGAAAAGGGGACGACAGAGGATGAAATGGTTGGATGGCATCACCAACTCAATGGACATGAGTTTGAGTAAACTCTGGGGGTTGGTGATGGACAGGGAGTCCTGGGATGCTGCCATCCATGGGGTCTCAAAGAGTCGGACATGACTGAGCAACTGAACTGGACTGAATTGTCCCTGGTGTTCTAGAAGGTCAATGCAGGTCTGTTCTTCTGTCTGTGTGCTGGGCTGCTTTGCGAATAAAACCCTCTTCGCTGTAAACCTGGGTGTCTCAGCGTTAGATTTGTGGCATGTTAGGTGAGCGAACCTGGTTCAGAAGCTAATAGGCCGCCCTGGAATCGGTCCACAGACACTACTTGAGCTTCTGGAAGCTGGATTTCCATCTGGAAGGACTCTTCACTTCATAAAAGGCAGTGGTGGCAACGCTTCTAGTTGCTTCAGTTCTAGAGATGGAGGGTTCTTGGTTCTGTGGCGTCCTGGAGATGTGGGTTTCTGTCTTGCACAGGAGCAGTGCTGTCTCTGTAACATCTAATAACCCAAGTCTTAATTACAGCAACAAGCTGTTGAAGGAGACAAAACCGGTTGAAGCTGGTGCTGTTTCAAGGGGGCCACCAACTCGCCATCTTGATCAGGGCAGCAGCAGCAGCTGGGCCGCAGGGGTCCTGCTTTCAGCCCGTGCAGCCTCCGCAAGCCCTTCTACTCCATAGGCTTATTCGTATTTACCAACTGCTCCTTCCAGCTGCATCTCACTGTCGGTGACTGTTCCTTCCATCAAACCATCAGATGGACAGCTGCCCTGAGAATCTGAGTGCTGCGTGGAGACCAAAGGCCATTTGGAGGGAGGTCTCACCGGACTTGGTCACAGAGCACAAGGAGACCGAGAGGAACCGCACCAGGAGGTAGGTGGACTCTCTAAATGAACTTCCACCTTCTGGTTGCTGGCAATCAGTGTGCTGATGCCAGGGTCTGGGTGTTGTTACTACCCAGTGTTGCCTCCATTGGGCACCTGTGGCTTTCCCATTCGTACCCTGTGTCCCCCGGCTCTGTTTTTCCCGGGTTCTTGTACGACTCGAGCGATGAGAATGCCATTGGTTTCATGTGCTCACCAGCGCTGTGGGAACAGCCCTGGTCACACTTCAAATTCGGATCGTAGAAGTCCATGTGGACGCCCTGCCCCTTCTCATGCACTGTGGCATTTTTGAATCTTCATCCTGGTTCATCCATTCTATTCACTCTTTTCCATGTAGCAACCCATCCTCTGATTGGTGATGGGCGTTATCTGGAGGGAGGTGGGGGTACCTTGCCCCTGTGACTTTAGTTCCTGGTTCAGCAATGTTTGTTCTGGGAGGGGTCTTTCTCTAATCCTGTTTCGTCTGTAAGATCTGGCATTTTATAAACATATGCCTGTGAACAGGGAAGTCCCCTGATGGGTGCGGGCACTTCAGCTACTGGGCAGTAGGATCTTGCTCAGACTCTTCTGTGTCCTTCTTGCATCACTAGTATCAGGGCCCAGCGTGGCCGCTTCTCACTTGGTCTAAATGTGAAAGCCGCCCAACCCCAGCCTGCGGGGTTCCCCAGGAGCCCTGTCAGATGCCTCCTAGGCCACCTGCCCCCTCGCTCACTCATGGCACCTGCCGTCTTGTCTGCTACTCAGGTTGGCTGGCTTCTTGCCCTGTGTGGTCACTTGCCTGGTAGATGTAAGTCTCTGTGTGTGTCCTGTCCTCCAGACACAGCTCATCCAGCGGGGGGTTGGCAGAGATGCATGGGGAGGGGTGGAGGTGTGGAGCCCAGGACTAGAATCTGAACAGCTGGGGCGGGTGTTGTGGCTTTGCTACATTCTAAACCTCTCCTTTCCACATCTTGGACGTGGAGAGAGGACCCGGTCAACCTCGCAACTGCATAGAAACAGTTGTGAGAATCTAAATCTGAGTTGTACTCAGAATACTAGGTGTTTCTGGCAGCTGAGGAGGCAGTGAGAGAATGTTCCTAACACTTTGTTCTAGCAGCTTCGAGCCACCAGGAAGAGAAGGGAAGCCTGCAGAAGCACAGGCTTGAGCTAGTGGAAGAGGATGGGAGGTGGTGGTGGAGACCCTGCTCCGTCCTCTCAGCACTGGCAGGTGGAGTGCCTGCTGTGTGGTCTGGCCCTGGGCCCGGCTCCTCCCTTCCTGCCCAGAGCAGGCCGCCTGTGAGGCTCAGAGGTGCTCAGAGGGAACCTAGCCTCCCCTCCTAACTGCCTTCCTCCTTTCTTCATGTAGAACATCATTTCCACAGTAGTGGAAGCAACTCTGTCTTAGCTGTATGCATCTGGATTTCTGTGTCCAGAAAAAGAGGGTGGATGCTGGGACCTCAGTGACCTTCCAGGCTCTACACCCATCAAAGGTGCAAACTGTGGCAGGGCTGTTTCTGAAGATTCAGGGTGGCCGTGCCTGGTAGTGGTGAGCCCAGAACATGGTCAGAGGAGCATGATGTGCTCTCAGGATGTGGGCCTCCACCCGCCACTGGTCCCAGCTCAGACAGTTGGCAGCAAGCAGGACTGGGACAGAGGTCCTGGTTTCCTGCTGGCCATTCGGGGTGCTTTTCTGGCTTCTATTTGGCTGAGAACATAAGGAGACAAGTGTCTGTCCCATTTTTATAGCCAGAATAGAGTACAGTGACAGAAACAAGACAGGGTTTCTGTGTCCCAAAGATTAGGGCTTCCAGGTAAAGTACAGGAAGTTTAACTTGCATTTCAGATCATTGTTGAATAAATGTTTGGTATAAGTATATCCCAAGTATGTGTTTGAGATACTTTTGGGCTTCCCTGATGGCTCAGACGGTAAAGAATCCACCTGCAATGCAGGAGACCCGGGTTTGATCCCTGGGTTGGAAAGACCTCCTGGAGAGGGGAATGGCAACCCACTCCAATATTCTTGCCTGGAGAATCCCATAGACAGAGGAGCCTGGTGGGCTACAGTCCATGGGGTCACAAAGACCGAGAGACTAACAACTTTCACCTTTTTTGATGCTAAGCATTTACTGCTTATCCACAATTCCAGTGGAATGGCATGTCCTACGCTTACATTTTGCTAAATCTGGGAACCCCACCAAAGAAGAAATTCACATTGAAAATGTTTATCAGACTGAATTATGGCTGCACAGCCCTGTCCTGGGTTTGCACTTAGAGGCAGAAGTCTGCGTCTTTTCTGGGAGTTCTTAGGACCATGGCTACATCTGGAGCAGTGCCAAACCTCCATGTGAGACCAGAGCATTTCAGTCCCTTGTCCACAGTCCTGATGTCCACAGCCGGTAGACAAAATACTGAGATGTTTGGCAGGGCCGCCTGGCTGTCCCCTGGAAGTCTGGCATCTCACAGCCACAGGTTTCCAGCTCGCCCTGTGCTGGGACAGTGTCTTCCACTCAGTTCTCTGATCTGTGAGGCCCCTGCTCCCCCCGACCCCCACATCCTCTCCCACCAGACCTGGGACACGCTACTAGATTCTTCAAGGATGCAGCCGAAGTCTGGACGTGCTTTGCATTTTGTTCGTTTCTTGGCCCTGGACTCTGATGTACGTACAGTTGTTTTATTTCAGTCTGCTGATAAAGCTCAGGCTTCTCCAGACTTCTACTTAGTCTCTGTGATGTAGGAAGCCCAGCAAGAAAACCAGGGTTTGTTTTTTTTTGTTGTTCTCCCTCAGAGCACAATGAACCGACATAAATCCTGTCCATGTACTAACACTCTGACCCCAGTAAGAAGATGGATGAGAACAGTGATTTCAAACAGCACGGGAAGCCCCGAGCAGGTTAGAGCTTCTTCTGGGAAAAAGGCATTCATTGTTTCAACTGTTCATTCAACCAACTTCACTTTCCCCTGTACGGGGAGCAGCGGTGGGATGCAGAAGCTGGAGACGTGGCCTCTGTGGCCAGTCTGCCTGGATCCCGTTCTCAGCTCTGTGACCCATTCATTAGTTGTGTACCTGTGGAAGGTTAGTGGGCTCCATTTCTTCTGTGAAATAGGATTAATAGCATGTGGTCGTTGTGAGGATTAGACGAGAATTCATGGACCTGCTTAAGGACGATGTCTGACATTTAGTAAGTACCTAACAATGTTAGCTGTTACAGCAGATACATAGCTGTACAGATACTTGGATCTCAGAAAGGGCAGGCTCTTGTCCGTAGAGGTAAGATTCAGAGTTATTGCTTGGCAGAACCTTGTTCTGAGTCATGATATAAGAGACTTGTCCTGGGTCTCATAACTAGTCATGATCATCTCATTCTCTTTGGCTGGCTGATGGTCTAGGAATGGCCCTGATGCAGAGTTCTGGCCAAAGAGATACAAATGGGTACCTTCTTGCTGACACTCCTGGAAAATCTTGCTTTCCTGATTTAAAACCAAACAACAACAAAAACCAGAAGACCTTTTGGCCTGGAACACATTTATGATGCTTGGAGGTATAGCAGCCATTTCATGACTCTGAGGTCACAGAATGAAGACAAAGGCTGTTGTGCTAAAGGTGATTTTTTTTTTTTTTAAAAAGAACCCGGTTCTTTAAGGGTATATTTAAGTAACTCCACCAGATTACCTACCCCCAAACTTCTTACCAAATGAGAAAAATTAACATGTATTTTTCAAAGCCACTGTAACCAAATTACCACTTGTAGCTAAATGGATTTTTTTCATTGATACAGCCAAATTAAGACATGCAGTCTCTTTCTTCAATGAAGTCATAGCCAAACAAAGGGAAAAACAATGCATGGCAAAACAAACTAGCAAAATACTTTGTGCACACAGGAGAGGGAGAGTTCATGGGTGATGGGGTTGTCTTATTGGATTATCAAGAGTTCTGACCTTGTAAGGTAGACTCTTGATGCCAATGCGTAGACCTCTCACCATCACCTGGTTCTCAGGACACCCTCTAGAGAAAGGAGAAGTCCCCACTTAAGTACAGTTGTCAACCTGGGACTTGCATCTAACCTCTGAAATGGGAGCAGTCTCAGGGGACCGAGCCCTTAACCTGTGGGGTCTGTGCTGACTCTGGGGGGTTAGGGTCAGAGTTGAATTAAAGATCGACAATTGGTGTCTGGAGACTTGGGTGGGGGTGTTGGTTTGGGAAAATCCCCATGCATTTTCTGTCACAAGTGTTGTGAGAAGAGAAAAGAAAATACAAGTTTTTGGGGTTGTTGTTTTTTTGATTGTTGCCCTTGCTAGGAGAGCTGTGTGTGTTGGCTTGAGTTAAAGGTGGAGGACAAAATGATGGCGAGAGAGGAAAGGGTCAGGCTGGAGACTGAAGACCTCACAGAAAGCCTCCTGGAGACAGGTTTGCGTGAAGAAGCTGGCTGGAGAGCAGGAATGAGGAGGAGTCGGGAGAAAGTGGAGCAGCTGATGGAGCGACGGCTTTGCGTGTGGCATGGGGTTCAGAACTGGCCTGCCTGGTACCAGAAAGACCCTTGAGTCCCTGAAACAGGAACACGATGATGGGGGAAGAGTCATTTGGCAGATGTGGGCATAGCATTGACTAAAGTATCAAGCAATCAAAAGATTTGCAGTAACGGGAAAAAGCATCTTCAAAAATCTTCAGAGGTGTAATGGGCTACTTGAAGTATCTGAGTCAGTCTGGGGCTCCAGTGTGCTGTCTTGTAATAAGTTGTTATCAAGTTTCTGCTGCAAATAACTGAAAAGCGTAAGCCTCACTGGGGTAACGTCTTAGCTACACAACTGATTTTTCTCACTCAACCAGGAAGTGGTTTTTGTGTCTTAGAGACGATCTCGATGCTCATTTTGATTTTGGATGTTGCCTCGCTATGTTGCAAGAGCTTGATGTTGCCTCGATACACTGGCCTGTCTCTAATAAGAGCAAATCAACTCAAATGGAAAAGTTAGGCATTACGGCAGTTTGTATAAGAGTTTTTAAGTCTTAAAGAGTTAAGTGGGTGCCCTGCACTGATTTAGAGCTTTATGTGTGTTAGTCCCTCAGTCGTGTCTGACTGTTTGTGACCCCATGGACTGTAGCCCTCCAGGCTCCTCTGTATGTCGAATCCACCAGGCAAGAATACTGGAGTGGGTAGCCATTCACTTTTTGAGGGGGATCTTCCAGACCCAGGGATTGAACCCAGGTCTCCTGCATTGCAGGCAGATTCTTTACCATCTGAGCCAAATGAAGTCGATTCTGAAAAGTCTGATGAGATTGATACTAGCCCCATTTAACAGATGAGGAAGCTGAGGCTCAAAGAGATTTGGAATCACAGGTTAGGGTGTATCACAGGGCTGTTAAATCCATGCCACAGAACCTGTGATCTTCACTACACTGTGCTGCTTCTCTGTTTTTACACAAAACTGCCAAAAACTATGACAGAGTCCCCTGGGGCATGTGACAGTCACTTCATAGTCTGGATGCTGCCTGGGGATTAAAGGGAACACTGCATAGGAAAATATCCCCCCACCTCCACCATCCTGCTCTTTCTGGGGCAGCACTGGGCTTCAACTGTGAGTTTGCGAAGTGACCTGGGGGCCATGTGGAATGAACAGAGAGCCAGGCTGTGTGGACCCTCTGAGGAAAACCCATGTAACCTCCCTGAAACAAGCAAACAACTGGGGAAAAGGCACAGATCCCAAAGGGACATTGCATAACATTTACGAGCATTTTCTCAAACAATAAAAAGGTCTAACTGGCGCTTAAGCTTTTTGCAAGTGAATGTAAATTACATCTCCAAGTACTGTTGAATATTGAATTTGACATTCAAATAATCTCTGAAACATTTAGAGTCAGTGGGGGATTGCTTTATGAGAGAGAAGAGAGGGAAATGGCTTGTGGGTTTGGAGGCGAGGGATGGGTATTCTTCACTGCCGGGACCTTCTTGGCAAAGGAGCCTGAAGGGTTCTGTTAATACAGCGAGAGGCTTCATCTGAAACCTACACCTTCCAGGCAGAGTGAAGATTTTTCGTTACCCCTGAAATATATAGTCAGAAAACAAAGCAAGGTGGGGTTGGGACTTCTGACCCAAAGTCAGGCTGAAAAGATCCCAACGTTTCAGAATCTGTAAATTCACCAGTAACGTGGAATCTTCTTTTTCTTCCCAAGGGACAGTGGAGCAGATGAATGCTGGTTCTCTCTACTCAGTTTAGAATTGCCCAAGGGCCTCCTTTCTCTGTGGCTGGAAATTCTATGTCAGATGGCACTGAGGTCCCCTGACCAGGACCTCAGGGCCTTCTAATGCCTTCAAAGGCCTTGCATAGGCCAAGAGTGCTGCAAGGTCTCTCTGGATTTTGGTCCACTCCTGTTTTGAGGCGCTTGTTGCAAAAATTTATGTGGCCCCTCGACGTTTGATGGTTTTGCCTGCCTTTTGACGTGAAAATCTTTGCTGAAACTGGCACTTTAGTGTATATAATTTCCCCAAACTGTACAACTGAGCCATTTATAGTAAGGTTGCGGTACTTCAAATACTCAGGTTATGTACTGCTTCTGATTATTGGTCTGAGGATAATAAGCTGTGTTTAAAAAAAATTTTTTTTTTCTTAAAAGGGAAAAATTCACAACTAACACAAACATAAAATAAGTAGGTGTCAATTTTATGTAACTTGTCAATTAGTGAAGTATCTAGTAAGAGGAAAAATATCAGTTCAGAGGAGAATTCAAAGAACATTATAAGTAAGCAATCAGAAATACTCAAGTTCTCTAATAGGTACAAAACTGGTCATTATCCACAGGGCAATTAATCAAGTACATCACTTTTTAAAAACTTTTGAAAGGTTTTTTTTTTTTTTTGAGGACCATTTTTAAAGTCTTTACTGAATTTGTTACAATTTTGCTTCAGCTTTATGTTTGGTTTTCTGGCCGAGAGGAATGTGGGATCTTAGTTCTCTGACCAGGGATCAAACTGGTACCTCCTGAACTAGAAGGCAAAGTCTTAACCACTGGACCACCAAGGAAATCACAATCAAGTGTATCTTTAGCAGGCAAAATTAATTTGTATTTCTAGGTTCAAGAATCCTCCGCATTACTCTCCTCAGCTTACAGACTGGTAACATAGCTCAGAGATCCTTGTAGAATCCAGTCACCCGGAAGGCTGTGTGCGCACTCAGTTGTGTCCCACTCTTTGTGACCCCATGGACTGTAGGCCGCCAGGCTCCTCTGTCCATGGGATTCTCCAGGCAAGAATACTGTAGTGGGTTGCCATTTCCTTCTCCAGGAGATCTTCCCAGCCCAGGGATGAAAGCCATGTCTCTTGCATTGGCAGGTGGATTCTTTACCACTGAGCCATCTGGGAAGCTCCTGGAAGGGTGTACTTAGTGTTTAATGGAAAAGACATTCATGAAACATTTTTGCTTATTTCCAAGCCTTCTAACATTTTTTCCTGATGGCTAAATATCTGTGCTGAGTCAAAATGTGAGTTTCAGGCAGGAATCGAGCAGCTGGGTAATTCCTGATGCCTGAAGACTTGGTGAAAAAAAAAAAAGTATTGGTTATAATTAAATGAATCAGATGACTGGCAGAGAGGAGGAAGTGAATTAAGTGAAAGGGCTTCTGCCATCAGGTGTGTGTGAGGAAGCCCCAGGCTGATGATACCTAGGGAATAGTATGAGGAGCGTTTTGGGAGATAGCAGAGAGGTTAGAGCGTCTCAGTCCTTGGTCTGGGGCCAAGTAAGATGTCAGTTTTGATAGGGGAGTGCCAGAAATCCTGTACTTTCATAGAACGAGCTGTTTGGGCTGTGTCTTGATGAAAATCTGTGGAGGAAGAAAAAAGAAAACCCTCTACAGAGGTGGTTGGGTGTTTGGTTCCTAAATTGGAGCCTGATTTGGGTCCGATTTCCCTAAGTTTTCATCTTTTAACAGGGGGAACCCACGTACTGCTATCATCCTCTTACCCTCTCGAGGTGTCTAGAGCATCACTCCCCCATCTCTACCTTTTAAATCATGGGTCAAGGTTTCTCGGAGCAGAGACACACCTCCGATCTCATGACCAGCTAAGTCACAGCCTGCAGAAAATGTTTTTGCTCTAAATCTCTCCTGTCTATCCACATAATCATAAGACATTTTCTCCTGTAGCTTTTTATTTACACTTTTAATCTGGGAATTTCAGATTTGCATAACAGAGTTCCTGTGTGCCCCTCATGCAGTGTCTGGCATTACTATGGCAAATCGGTCAAAACTAAGAAGCATTGCTATTCACTAAACTCCAGACTTTCTTTTGATTTCAACTCTTTTTTCTATTCAAGTTCCTTCTATCGTAGGAGCCGATGCAGGGTGCCATATTGCGTTCAGTTGTCAGGTCCCTATGGTCTGTGATCACTTTGGTTTGTCATTCCTAGTTCTTAACGACCTTGTCAGTTCCTGGACAGTACAGGCTGAGTATCCTATACAGTTTCTCCCAATCAGGGTTTGTCTGGTATTCTCATGATTTGAGTGGGCTTACGGGTTTTTCTGTGCCCTTCTCATGGGCACATCATGTGAAGGGTACACAGCATAGCTGGTGGTGTGAAATTTCATCTCTTGTTTCAGGTGTGTGTGCCGGTTACTCAGCTGCCCAGTTACTATTTTCCCTTTTCACTTCTCTTCTTTGGAATTAAATCACTAAGTGAGTTCTCATTTCTGTCTCCATTCTCTGGAGTGGGTTAGACAATTCTTTTTTTTCCTATGAAAGTTCTAAAATATCCAGTTATAATACTTGCTGGGCTTAGTCTTCTTGCAGATAAATTTTAAAGACTTTCAATCAAGATGTCCTTGGTTCTGAGTCTATTGAGGTATTCTACATTTTCTAATGTCAGATTTTTTTGGTAATTAAAGTAAAACGAGCCATTTGCATTGTGATCTTAAAATTCACTAGACACTGTTTTGTCTAGCATCCCCTCTTTTTGTACACTTGATACCTTTCCTTCTGACTAATACAGACGTGCATTTTCTTTTCCCAAGTCGGCATGCTATTTATGTTGCTTAATTTACAAAGGAAATGGTAGGGCACTTTGGATTTGTAACTCCTAACGTGGGAAAGCCCAGGAATGAGAATTTGTAAAATTTGTTTCTTGAAATAGCGAGCTAGAGACTTCACTGGAGCCCAGGGAAAGAGCCTTGTTGGGTCCTCGGGGTAGGTCTGAGATGATGGTGAGCCATGAACACCCAAGGCTAAGTTTATCCTCACTTCTCTTAGCCCTCTTCTGGGCAGGTATTCTAGTTGGAGGAGGAAAAAGGAGCACAGCGCTCTGCGAAGAGAGCAGAATATGCTTTCTACCCCCTCCCTGTGTTTTCCTCTAACCACCACATGGGACCTGGTCATGCCATCCACGAGGGACCTTTTGCCAGCTTGAGAACCAGCGCCCTTCTGCCCAGCCACCCTGCTGGGAGTAGGGATTTGGGGATATTTGGGGCAGGAGAAATCACAGACTGTACGTGTAAGGCGAGTATGGAGAAAAAGAGAGCAAGCTGGGCAACCAGGCAGAGAAAGACTTATTATAGGAAGAAGGAAAGAAAGTGACTGGCTTTGGAGAAAAACCAGTGCCCTCCCTTTACAACCAACCCTTCTTATGCCCTATTGATGGAAAATCGTGTCCCAAAGGGAGGGGGCCTTAGGTTATCTTTAGCTCACAGCTGGGGTCTTGTGGTCATATAGTCGAAGGGGTCTCACGGTCAGGTGGTCACGAAGTCTTGAAAAGCTGGCACCGGCAGGGAAAAACAGGATATTGCCTTAAAGAAAAACAGGATGCCCACTAGGTCAGTGTGGCCACTGTGACTTTATCCCTTGCTTGTCAGGTCACCACAATGGACCATATTTCAACTATACCGCTATGAGCCCCTTGTGAACCCTAACAGTACAGTCTGTGTGGTACCTCAGCTCAAAGCTGGTTCACCGTCTCCTCATTTCAAGGTTGTGAAAATGGAGGTGAAGCTGGCAAGACAGATTTCCCAAGCATAGAGACCAATCAGCGATGACACCAGGGCTCTGAGTTCACGTTTTTTTCCTTTTGGTAGGCGATCTTTCAGGAACCCCATCCCCTCCCCTCTCCCTGACTGACTTTGGACCAAGCAGACCTAGAGGCCATTCAGATAGTCAGAAGTTTAGCTGTGCTAAATCTGGATGGGGGGGTGTTGCATAGCCAGGGGTGTCTGCACTCTTCATGGTGGGTGTGTGGTCACTGCGGGGCCTGTCCTGGTCAGACAGTCATCAGGAGCGTGACCTGAGACTCCCCCTTTGGATCTGCACTTTGAAAATCCCCCCTGGAAAACAAAAGCATATTTGGAGGTGCTGCTTTATCTCTCCGATCTACTTTTCAAGTAATCCTGAACTTCTAGCTTGAGGCTGAGGCCGGGCTCCTTGCCAGTCTGTATACACGCTGTCCATCCACAGGGGAGACACCAGAACTCTGGCTGCATGGAGATTCCCTCTTTCGGCTGCCGGCTCAGGCTGTGTATCTTGAAGCGGGATCCACATTCCTGGCAGGTCAGCAGGGAGTCGTGTTTGACGTTTGTGGAAAAGGGCCGTTCTCAGATCCAGGACCTCTCTGCTTGTATCTGTCTGCACTCCTGGGGAACAGGCTCTGATGGGGCAGAAGCCAAGTGTTGGAGGGTGTGTTTGGCTCCATCTCAGAGGATGATGGAGTCCAGTAGGCTGATGCCCAGCTCGGAAAGTTCCCTTCCCTCTATTTGTGCAAAACACATCCAGAGCCGCCTATGGGTCAATGGTCTGTGCAGTGCCCATGTGAAGTCACTCTTCACAAGAAGGCTTCTTGTGGGAAATGCACAAACAGCTGGCCTGGGATGAGAAGAGTTCAGTACAGGGAAGATCGTCTGTTCCCTCCCCGACCTCTAGGACCTGGGGCTTGTTGATTTGTTCTTACCACATTCCAGCTGTCTATGAAGTCACGTGGTAGTGTAACAGATCTTAGACCAAGTTCTGGGCTCCTGGCATGAAGCCCAAACCAGATATGGCTTTTCCTTTCAGCACCAGTGGCTTTGATTCCTGATGGCCCATGTGGGGTCATCTTAAATGTCTGTTCACGAGTCAGGTAAACTGACTGCCTCTGGGGAAGCATTCGGTCAATACAGATGCACACCCGGAGGAAACCTACAAAGGTTGAAAAGACACACTCTTGTGAATGTGTGCTCTGTAAAATGCATTCCCAGCGATCCTCTGGCTTTTGTAAGTGATGTCCCCACATCCTTTTCTAGCCCTGGCTGAGACGAACTGTCTGACGGGATTCATTGCTGGGGCCCCGGGTGAGCAAGTTGTGGGCAGAGGCTACACTGCGTAAAATTAATCCCAGTCCTCTAGTGACATGTGTGCAGACTCTAATGGGGTAAGGGAAGGACAGGTGACTTAAGCCAGTGCTCCCCCTGACACATCTTTGGTGTGATTCGGACAAGCTGTACCAATCAAATGGGCTTTAAATACCACCCTCCTCCTATGCCCAGCAGCTCCATGTACCAGATCAGATCATGTGACTTCTGAGGCTTCCAAAAGACATGAGCAAGATGGTGGGGCAGGGTGGGTAGCTGCTAAGTCGCTTCAGTCGTGTCCAACTCTCTGCGACCCCATAGACAGTAGCCCACCAGGCTCCGCCGTCCCTGGGATTCTCCAGGCAAGAACACTGGAGTGGGTTGCCATTTCCTTCTACAATGCATGAAAGTGAAAAGTGAAAGTGGAGTCGCTCAGTCGTCTCCGACTCCTAGCGACCCCATGGACTGCAGCCCACCAGGCTCCTCCATCCATGGGATTCTCCAGGCAAGAGTACTGGAGTGGGATGCCATTGCCTTCTCTGAGGGTGGGTAGAGACCACAGAAAAAGTCAGAGAAGTGAGTGTTTTTCTCAGGCTTAGAGTTGGCCGAGCTCTGAAAATGTTTCCATACCAGGGGACCTTATCCAGTGGCTGACTTATTCAACCAATATGTAAACAGAAAAAAAAAAAAGTCAAGGTCATAAAAGTTCTTTTTTTTCCTGACTCTGATAACCTCTTATCTATAGGCATATATTTTTGTGCTTCTCGTTAAGTGTAAGTTCAAATATTCAGAGACTCACATTTTCACGCTGCTATCTTCAAGTCCTTTATCTCTTTATGACTTTGCAGATAAAAGACCCAACCATGTGTGAAATCTTCCATACTGGAGGTGAACTAGATCCTTACTCTGTATTCAGAATTCTGTCACATCTGTTGTTCTAATTTAAAAGTGCAGCTGTGAGAGAGACCTCAGGGAAGAGTATTAAAGGTAGCCTTTTCTTTTTTTTGCCATTTATTTTGAATTAACTTTGGCTTAAGATTTGTGTGTGTATATGTGTGTGTGTGATAGTTTCTGCCATAATCAGCATGGATCGGCCATGGGTGTACATATGTCCCCTCATTCTTCAGTCTCCATCTCACCCCTCTAGGTTGTCACAAAGCACCGGCTTTGGGTTCTCTGCGTCATAACAACAGACTCTGACTGGCTATCTGTTTTACTTATGTTTCAACTCTATTCTCTCAGAAAAGCTTTTTTTTAAAAAAAAGTTAATAATTTAGAGTTTTTAGAAAGAATAAAATTTAAAAAGATAGCCACCCATGAATTCCCCATCCAGATTTGAATACTTTTAACAATACTACAGTGTGTGTGTGTACTTACAGACACACACATATACCCATGAAATTTATAAAATGGGATCACTTAAAATTGTCTCTTTAAAGTCATATTTTTACATACTTTATTGTTAACGTTTTCTTTTTTTCTACCATAATATCTTAATGGGTAAATATCATTCCATCCTACAGATAAACTGTAACTTATTTAATGAGTGCCCTACTGTTGGAGACCTAGGTTGTTCCCATGCTTGGCTGTCACTGGGAATGCTGTGGTCCCATAATGACAGTTACTGTGCTGTTTGCATGTTATCTTTATTATTTCCTTAAGATAAATTCCTGGAAGTAGGGTCAATAGACAAAAATGTATGTAAAAATCCTAACACCTGTAACTGTTGCCTACAAGGGGTATAGATTTATCTTCTCACCACCAGTCTGGGCAGGGGAGGGGGTTACTTTCCCTTTTTACTTGATGATAACCAGTATGGTGATTGCAGCCATGAAATTAAAAGATGCTTACTCCTTGGAAGGAAGGTTATGGCCAACCTAGATAGCATATTTAAAAGCAGAGACATTACTTTGCCAACAAAAGTCCGTCTAGTCAAGGCTATGGTTTTTCCAGTGGTCATGTATGGATGTGAGAGTTGGACGGTGAAGAAAGCTGAGCGCTGAAGAATTGATGCTTTTGAACTGTGGTGTTGGAGAAGACTCTTGAGAGTCCCTTGGACTGCAAGGAGATCCAATCAATCCATCCTAAAAGAGATCAGTCCTGGGTGTTCATTGGAAGGACTGATGTTGAAGCTGAAACTCCAATACTTTGGCCACCTCATGCGAAGGGTTAACTCATTGGAAAAGACCCTAATGCTGGGTAGGATTGTGGGCGGGAGGAGAAGGGGACGACAGAGGATGAGATGGTTGGATGGCATCACCGACTCGATGAACATGGGTTTTGGTAGGACTCCGGGAGTTGGTGATGGACAGAGAGGCCTGGCGTGCTGCAGTTCATGGGGTTGCAAAGAGTCAGACACGACTGAGCGACTGAACTGAACTGAACTGAACCGGTATATTAAGGTTTTGCTAATTTTCCTAAATAATACTAGATCATTGTTTTTATTTATTGGGCTGCACCAGGTCTTAGTTACAGCATGTGGGATCTTATCTAGTTGTGGCTTGTGAGATCTAGTTCCCTGACCAGGGGTAGAGCCTGGGCCCCCTGCATTGGGAGCACGGAGTCTTAGCCACTGGACCACCAGGGGAGTCCCTGTAAGCTGGAGATCAGGGGCCATGAAGGGGAAAGAGGAGAGGAGCCCCGTGACTGCCCCAAGGAATGCCTGGAGGTGAAGCTGCAGCCCAGGGTCGGGAACTGGGGCAGGGGAGTCAGAGTGGAGAGGGCAGGGACACCCTGGGTGGGTATCACAGGGCACATGCACGAGAGAGGGCAGAACCGCACAGAGAGAAGGTTCCAGTGAGTCCACTTGGCTCTTGTGTCAGGGCTGAACATCTCCCACGTGTGAAGAAATGTGCCTCCTCAGAGCTGGAGAAGGAACCCCCCTAAGGATTAAGGACATGGTGCCAGTGTTGAGGAGATGCTGGGTGGAGATGTTAAGGGAGGATCAGCAAGACCAGGGCCTGGAGCGTGAGCAGGGCCTGGAGAGGAAGTGTGTTGTCCTGGATGTGCTTTCGAAGGTAGCTTTTTTTTTTTTTAATTGGAATATAGCATATACATAGAAACGTGGGCAAATCATAGTGGGTTTATTGAATTTTCACTAACGCACTCGAGTAAACCAGATCAAGAAATAGCTCGCAGAAGCTCTTTTGTTGTTGTTATTGCCCCCAGTCATTAAACCATTCCGTGCCCCACCCCACCCCCCGGTGTCCCCTCATCCCCTCACCTGGACACTTCCAGTCCTCTCCGCAGGTGGCTGCTGCCGCTTCTCGGGTCAGCTCCGAGCGGCAGTTACGAGCTCTGGGTGGCTGGCAGAGGCCCAGAGGCTGACGCTCTCGGGGTGCCGCTGGAATTCTTCGGAACACCCTGTGGGGCCTCCCCACTGCCCGATTCCCTGACATGGGCATCCTGGCTCCGGCCCGCTGTCCGTTCTCCGTCAGCCGCATTAGCAAGGCCCGCCCAGCTGGCAGGCAGCCCTCTTGGTGGGGTACCGGAAAGATGGCTTGAGCCCAGCTGCATTCCAGTGTCCGCCGGGCCCATGGGAAACTCGTGGGTCCCGGTCATGCCCACGGCCGCCAATCCCCTCTTGCATGAGCCCCTGTTCTCTCTTCTCCCATTCACATAGACACGAGTTTGTTAAGGATAGAGATCTTCCACTGGAGAAGGAGGGCCAGTCCGCTCCCCGTGAGAGGTTATCAGGGTCCTCTCCCCTCACTGGACTCTGGAGAGGAGACAGGAAAAGTGACTTGTTCAGCACAAGGCTGGTGACAGCCCATAGCTACAGATCTGCTCTCTTCTCCTCTGAAGGGAGTGTGGTATGGAGTGTCTGGGGAGCACAGCCAGGGTTTTAAAGGTATCTAGATTTGTTTTAATCCCATGTGCTGAGACATGCAGACACAGACATGCCTGTCTGGAAGTCAAGTGTTTATTATCCTCTCAGCTCCCTAGAAACAGGAGGCCCAGAAGACAGGGCCACATGGGGGGCACCAGGGTCAGCCCTGAGGAGGAAGGGTCAGGGTGCAGTAGGCAAAAGCCTTTCTTGGGGTTTCGGCAGGAAGGAACAGGCAGGGCGGGCCAAGCCAGCTTAGGTCTTGCTGGTTTGGATGATTCCAGTAGATTGTGGGGCGCAGGGGCTGTCCCAGTTGTCTGGTACCCAGCCCTGGGTGATTAGGGCGGGTGGACAGTGATCCAGAGTGTGAGATGTAGAAGAAGCAGTTGGAGTGTGGCCTCTGGGTTGGCTGGTTTGTATTTGAATGGTTTTCTCAGGGACCAGCAATTCCACCATCTCTAGGAACTAAGTCCCTCCAGGGTCGGCAAGAGCCCACTGCTGTCAAAGTATCAGAACACAGAGACTGAAGGACGTGGTTAACACAGCAGAAATATTGGCTGTTTCTTAGTAAGCTCTGCAGGAGGTTTCTGGTTATTTTCAGTGCTTCTTAGAATGTATGGTACTTCAGTCCTTGTCGATCCCAGCTCTGGATCCTGGCTGTCAATTCTGAGGCAACAGGAAATAACCTAACATCCTGCTACGTCAAGTAGTTGTTGCTTATGATTATCTAACATCCCTCTTAGAAATGAATTGGAAATTAAAGCAGCATAGGCTGAAATGAACTCCATGTTTGACGGGGGCTCTGTGTCTACATTCCTTGGTCCCTAGCACCAATCCCCGAGTGCCTGATTGAGACAGAAAGGAGGATACAGAGGGACTTGTGCAGGAAGAAGGGCTTCTGAATGGGCACAGGCCTGCACCAGTGTCCTCTGCATCTAGGAGTCAGATTCTAATGAGGGGAATCCCCGCCAGAGGCCCGGGACTTTGACATCACAAGCCTGCCCCGTGGAGGAGAAAGGGGTGGTTCCCGGGATTCTTGCTTCTAAAACAAGAGGTTGTGACTTCTGCCTTAACAAACAGGGCAAAAACAAAATCCGTTCACCACAGGGAGACAGGGGAGTGCGAAGAACACAGATGTGACTTCAGAAAGGCCATCTTTGAGTTCATCTCTGATTATTTTGGTCACGGTTTTTATAGACTGCTGTGTTCTCAGCTGCAGAGGGTGGCAGTAGCCCTCGTCAGATGGTGACACTGAAAGTGCTACAAACATAAGCCCCCATATTATTGTATGACATGAGGACAAGCTAGGTCCTGCCTTCTGTTCCATGTCTCCGCGGCCCTGTAGGTGGTGGGTCTCAGTCTCTGTATGTTGTTGAGAGCCTCCTTATGAAGACACTCGCCTGGGTGGCAGTGAAGCATAAAACCTTCACAAGTCCTGGGGACGTGCCTGCATGATCTAATCTAATACATGTTTAGACCTTGCATCCCCCAGTGGAGTTTATGATTGTGGACACCTGCCCCCCGACTCTCCTGTGAAGGACCTTGTTCACCCAGATCCCCTGTCTCTCAAAATGGACAGGAACTGACTCCAGAGGACTCTTTGCTTGTGGGATGCGCGCCAGACAGATCTTATCTGACCTGCTGCCGTCCCGAGCTCAGCCCTCAGCGGCTCCAGGGTCCCTGCTGACAGTCTTCCAATGTGTCCGGCTGACATGCCAGAAGCTATTGAAAACCCTCGGCCTGTACCGTGCCAGCAGCGCCCTTTAAAGTCCTGAAACCCAGGCCTGTTCTGGGAGGACAAGGGCCTGAGATGCCTCTTTTCTCCTGCAGGAGACCTGGAGGTAGGAGTAACGGAACCCCCCTGGGTCTAGAGGAAGCCTTGGGCATCCCTTTTCTCCCCTGCTCACAGATGGAGTGGTGTGTGTAGCAGGTTTCCAGCTTCATCCTGAGCTTTGTGCTCAGCTGGGACGGGAGCCTTGACGTGAGGGGCTGAGAGCCTCTGAGAACACTGATCCTGAGGAGCAGAGGCTCAGACACTCGCTCTATTGTCTGAATAGATGCCCAGCTGTGGGGCGGGGGGTGGGGAGGGATGGGGGTGGTGGTTCTGAACGCAGAGCGAGGTCCTTGTATTAATCTCCCAGCCCCACGTCACCATGGTCGGGATGTGTGTGGGGGTGGATGTCTTGACAGGGCTGTGGTTATGAAATAAACCCCAGTAACCTAAAATCATAAGCATGTAAGCTTGCCTGCTCAGTTATGTCCAACTCTTTGCAACCAAGGCACAACATAAATGACATCGCTTTGCTGTCATTGTGAAACGGAACAAGGAGGATGATGAGGAGAGGTTGGTTTGGTGACCTGTTGCCACGTGACAGCCTGTCCCTCACGTTCGTGTCCTGACGCACCTGTTGTATTAATTCTCCTGGCTTTTTGGGTCAGGAGCTCAGGCAGGCAGGGCATGGCTGTGCGGCTCTGTGCTCCGAGTGGCCTGTGTCTATCCAACACCTCATGGGCATTGACCCAATGTTTCCCTGGTCCAGGGTGGCTTCTCCGCACCCCTGGCACGCTGGCAGGGAGGCTGGGTGCTCCGGGCCGGCCGTGTATCAGCTTCTCTGGGCGTTCTCGCCAGCAGATGGCTCAGGGCGCCAGGGGCCCTGCTGCAGTGGCATGACGTTCATGTCATTTCCTGGGCAGAGTAGTCTCGGGCCAGGTGGATTCATGGATGGGGAGAGCAAGCGACCCAGACCTGTTGAGGAGGTGGGCCAGAGGACTTATGAGCATCTCCAGTCGCCATCACACCTCCTCCTTCTTCAGGGAATTCAGGGCATCTCTTGCCTCACGTGGTCCCTGGGGAAAGCAGTGGCCACTGGGTCTCCTGGTGTTGCCAGTGCCCTAGTGAGGCAGCCTGTTTGGGTGTGACCTGGGGGTGGAGGTGCCGACCCCGTGTGTGGTGTCCCCTCACTGAGAGGGGAGAAGGTGGCACTGGCAGGCATAGCTGACTGCACTTGACCGTATCTCCTGGGACTAGGTGACACACTCGACCCACGTGTCCTTCCCTCAGGTAGGTCTGCTTGATGGAAAAGTCGATGATGTGTGTCAAAGATGCACCCCCACCCCCAGGGGGTCTCTTCACAGCCTGTCACTCAGAAGGCAGCAAAGCTGTGCAGGTGGAGCCCCTGACCCCCATCAACCTCCAGGAAGACAGCACTTAAATGTCATGAGTCCCCAGCGGGTGCTGGCTGGGATCTCACAGAGCTTGGTCCTCGATGCTCCACGGAGCTGTGGCATCACTGCCCCCGGCCTCACAGACGAGGAAACGGGGGCCAGCAGTCCTCAGGGATGGGCCCGGCTCATGGGGGTCAGCAGACCCAAGCTCCGGATGGTCTGACCCCAGACAGTCCTCTCCCAGAAGCCCCGCCTTCTGGAGCCCCTCGTGGGACTCACATCCCCTGGCACTTCCTCCTCTGCCAGGAGGCCTGGAGCCGGGGTCAGGGAGCCTGATTACGACCCCCACCTTCCTCAGTGAAGAGCTCAGTAGGCTCCTGCAGGACAGAGCTCGTGTGGGGTGCTTCCTGCCCGGGGTGCACCCGCTGGGTTCCAGCTGCTCTGGCCCCTGGAGGTTACCGGGGAGAAGATGGGCGGAGGGCCTTTGGTTCCGAGACTTTCTGTTACCTGAAACAACCTCACTTACGTTCTCCCGCTGATGGACTCCCAGGAAGCAAGATGGACTTTTCTGGCTTTTGCCAGAGCCTGTGATGGCAGCACTGCTGCTGTGGGAATCATAGGCAGAGGGGCCTCCAGGCTCCATCTGATCTGCCTATTGTCTTTGCCTCAGAGGCTCCATCCTTGCCTCCTCCTGGGGAGCATGCCTAGTTGTCGGCAACGGGCATCTGCTGGGAAGGAAACACAGTCATGGATGGGCCAGCAAGAGCAGTGGTCTTCTCCACAACCTTAAACTGTCAGCTTTGTGATGATCTGTCTATTGCCATTTTTCAGTCATGGTTTATGGTCTCAATCTATGTAAAGAAGTCACAGAACATGTGCTGTTGTGTTCAGGGCTTAGTGTCTGTAAGAAATCAATACTGAGGAATTCTACTGGAGGCAAACTTGAGCTCAGACTATTGTTTGGCTGCTGGAGTTAAATGATAGTGGTTATCACACTTTTCTCTTTCTGAAATTGCTTGATATTACCTTGAAAACAATATCTATAATCTTAAACTATTTTGATAAAGACTTAGACTTTTTGCTGTTCAGTAGACAATCCCCGGTTCATCTGTTTGCTGAAGAGCTGGCCCGTGAATCTCGGGCACAGATTGGGTCAATTTTAACATGAGGATGGCATTCACCACCACGTGGTGGCAGTGTACCCCAGTGACAAGACCTCATCAGAGGGAATGCCGGGCTCTGATAAGTGCTAAAACTACAAACCAGGAGTTATGAAGTGACAGTAACAACCCGTATCTGGATTCTATTTTAGTGACAGAGCTTCTGGTACAGCACCATATACTTAAATGCTTTCTAAAGTCACCCTCTTTGGGAATGTCACTGTTCCCCTGATGAATACATCTCAATTTTCCTTTACTTATGGCTAGAGAATAGAGATGTAAAGAGCTTGTGAAGAAAAGCCAGGAAATTAATGACTAGTATTATTTTTTTTTCATTGTAAAAATTAAGTTTTATTAAGAATGTTTTAAATATTTAAGATAAAGTGTTTGTATATGACTAGACTGATAGACCTCTCCCTTATGTATAGATTTTATAAATCAGCAAGGAGGTCCATGTAAAATTTTCTTTTTGCCGAGAAAGTAATTCCAAAACAATTCTGAAAGGAACCAGGGGTGCTTCTGTTTCTGGGAAAATCTAAACCCGCAGGACATCAACTGAAGGTATCCTGTGGAGGGGTGGTTTGGTAGGATGTGGGAGGAAAAAGGGTGATTTTGGAAGCTGGTCACACCTTCTGAACACATGTGTTCATCCTTGTATGTGCTGCCGTAGTCACGTACCTAAGTTTGTAACCGGCAAAGATGAAGCTGTGTTTTGTGTCTGAAGGAAGTGTTGGAGATACTGAGAGTCACGAAGACCAGAGGCCCCGGGAATGAAGCAGGCTTGGAGGACACACTGGGCCCCTGGGCAGAGTGCGTGGTCATGTCCCCGGTGGACACGTGCTGCAGCAGAGGGAGGCAGAGCTGCTGCTCTGCACCTTCCATTGCAAAGCTCACTTCCGAGCCAAAGTTAGTGGGGACACGGGGAGCGCTGGTTATCCCAGTTGTGCAGGGTTACCTAGGACCTGGCTTCTTTGCCAGGGACAAAGAAGGAGGGGACATGACTGCATGCTACTTGGATGAGCTCTCAAGAAACACTCTGGATGGCTTTATGATTCAGACTTACTTACAATTTTGTATAATTTAATCAGATATATTGTATATACTACATTTTATTGAAAATTTATCTCTAATTAGGAGGCTACCCTTATGTGGGCAAAGGTGGGATCTTGTGAAGATAATATTTCCTCAGACCATGCTGTAGTGCCTACGAGACCAGCTTGCAGTTTCATGTTGTTAGGAGTTTGAATCCTCCTGGCTAATGCGTCTAGCATTGAAAAATGGAACAACAGACAACACAAACTACAGCCTTTAGGGAGCCTCTGGTGGTATGACCACTCTTAGGGTCGTATTACACATTACTTTCACTTAGACCTTCCAACACCTGTATGTAACAATGATGGCAATCTCTGTCGTAAAGATGAATAATTCAAGTCTCAGAAGGTAAGTAACTTGGTTAATTAAGTTCAGACAGCTAGTTGGCTCTCTGGGACTCTAGTTGGCTGTCTAGAGCTGGGACTCAAATCCCAGTTTCTGATCTTTGTGATGTCCCGATTCTGTCTTGGGACAAAGTAAGGCCTGATTCCCTCAAGGGATGGAGGGAGCCCTGGAGGCCTCGGGGACCTGGGTGGGGTCTTCTCCTTGAGCGAGGAAGGGGCAGGCTCCTGCTGTGAATGGTCTTCCACACTCTCCCCTGAGTGCCTTTTCCCCCATCCTTTCCTCCTGTTATCCCTCCATGCAGGCCATCCCCACCAGCTACCCAGGTTTCCCTGGATCCCCAGTCGCCCTGCCTTCTCTTACTCTTTTCTTCCTTCCCAGAATGTGCTTCTCCATCACCTGTCACTGGCTGGACCTCTCCTGACTCTGGACATAAAGTCGAGATACCCAAACGTGTGCTCACCTGTGGCCTTTTCTGCTCTTACTGATCGAAAATGATTTTTTTTTCTGAACCCAGTTTTTTCAATTGAAAAAAATCATGGCAAAACACATAGAACATAAAAGTTAAAACTTAAACTATTTTTAAATGTGCACACAAGTGGCGCTGACCACCCCCCAACTTCACAACTCTCTTCCTTTTGCAGAACTGCAACTCTGTCCATGCTAAACAGCTTCTGATTCCCTCTGCCCCCTCCCCGCCCCTGTCTCCCACCATTCTGCTTTCTGTCTCCGTGAATTTGACCGATTACACCTCATACGTGGCATTAAACAGTACTTATCTTTCAGGGGCAGGCTTATTTCACTCAGATTCATTAGTGTTGTGGCACGTGTCAGAGTGTCCCTCCTTTCTAATGGTGAATAATATTCCATTTAACTCAGATGACCATTATATCTACTACTGTGGGCAAGAATCCCTTAGAAAAAATGGAGTAGCCATCATAGTCAACAAGAGTCTGAAATGCAGTACTTGGGTGCAATCTCAAAAACGACAGAATGATCTCTGTTCGTTTCCAAGGCAAACTATTCAATATCATGGTAATTCAAGTCTATGACCTGACCAGTAACGCCGAAGAAGCTGAAGTTGAACGGTTCTATGAGGACCTACAAGACCTTTTAGAACTAACACCCCCCCCCCAAAAGATGTCCGTTTCATTATAGGGGACTGGAATGCAAAAGTAGGAAGTCAAGAAACACCTGGAGTAACAGGCAAATTTGGCCTTGGAGTACAGAATGAAACAGGGCAAAGGCTAATAGAGTTTTGCCAAGAAAATGCACTGGTCGTAGCAAACACCTTCTTCCAAAACACAAGAGAAGACTCTACACATGGACATCACCAGATGGTTAATACCAAAGTCAGATTGATTATATTCTTTGTAGCCAAAGATGGTGAAGCTCTAGACCGGGAGCTGACTGTGGCTCAGATCATGAACTCCTTATTGCCAAATTCAGACTTAAATTGAAGAAAGAAGGGAAAACCACTAGACCTTCAGGCATGACCTAAATCAAATCCCTTATGACTATACAGTAGAAGTGAGAAACACATTTAAGGGACTAGATCTGATAGAGTGCCTGATGAACTATGGACAGAGGTTCGTGACATCGTACAAGAGGCAATGATCAAGATCATCCCCAAGAAAAACAAATGCAAAAAGGCAAAATGGTTGTGTGAGGAGTCCTTACAAATAGCTGTGAAAAGAAGAGAAGCTAAAGGCAAAAGAGAAAAGGAAAGACATACCCATTTGAATGCAGAGTTCCAAATAATAGCATGGAGAGATAAGAAAGCCTTCCTCAGTGATCAGTGCAAAGAAATAGAGGAAAATAATAGAATGGGAAAGACTAAGGTCTCTTCAAGAAAATTAGAGATACCAAAGGAATATTTCATGCAAAGATGGGCACAATGAAGGACAGAAATGGTACAGACCTAACAGAAGCAGAAGATATTAAGAAGAGGTGGCAAGAATACACAGAAGAACTATACAAAAAAGATCTTCATGACCCAGATAATCACGATGGTGTGATCACTCACCTAGAGCCAGACATCCTGGAATGTGAAGTCAAGTGGGCCTTAGAAAGCATCACTACGAACAAAGCTAGTGGAGGTGATGGACTTCCAGTTGAGCTATTTCAAATCCTCAAAGATGATGCTGTGAAAGTGCTGCACTCAATATGCCAGCAAATTTGGAAAACTCAGCAGTGGCCACAGGACTGGAAAAGGTCAGTTTTCATTCCAATCCCGAAGAAAGGCAACGCCGAAGAATGCTCAAAGTACTGCACAATTGCACTCATCTCACACGCTAGTCAAGTAATGCTCAAAATTCTCCAAGCCAGGCTTCAGCAATACGTGAACCGTGAACTTCCAGATGTTCAAGCTGGTTTTAGAAAAAGCAGAGGAACCAGAGATCAAATTGCCAACATCTGTTGGATCATTGAAAAAGCAAGAGATTTCCAGAAAAACATCTACTTTTGCTTTATTGACGATGCAAAAGCCTTTGCCTGTGTGGATCACAATAAACTGGAAAATTCTTCAAGAGATGGGAATACCAGACCACCTGACCTGCCTCCTGAGAAATCTGTATGCAGGTCAGGAAGCAACAGTTAGAACTGGACATGGAACAACAGACTGATTCCAAATAGGAAAAGGAGTACATCAAGGCTGTATTGTCACCCTGCTTATTTAACTTATATGCAGAGTACATCATGAGAAACACTGGGCTAGAGGAAGCACAAGCTGGAATCAAGACTGCCAGGAGAAATATCAATAACCTCAGACATGCAGATGACACCACCCTTATGGCAGAAAGTGAAGAAGAACTAAAGAGCCTCTTGATGAAAGTGAAAGAAGAGGAGAGTGAAAAAGTTGGCTTAAAGCTCAACATTCAGAAAACTAAGATCATGGCCTCTGGTCCCATCACTTCATGGCAAATAGGTGGGGAAACAGTGGAAGCAGTGGCTGACTTTATTTTTCTGGGCTCCAAAATCACTGCAGATGCTGACTGCAGCCAGGAAATTAAAATATGTTTACTCCTTGGCAGGTAAGTTATGACCAACCTAGACAGCATATTAAAAAGCAGACATTACTTTGCCAACATAGGTCCATCTAGTCAAAGCTATGGTTTTTCAGTAGTCATGTATGGATGTGAGAGTTGCACTATAAAGAAAGCTGAGTGCCAAAGAATTGATGCTTTTGAACTGTGGTGTTGGAGAAGACTCTTGAGAGTCCCTTGGACTGCAAGGAGATCCAGCCAGTCCATCCTAAAGGAGATCAGTCCTGTGTGTTCATTGGAAGGACTGATGTTGAAACTGAAACTCCAATCCTTTGGTCACCTGATGCAAAGAGCTAACTCATTTGAAAAGACCCTGATGCTGGGAAAGATTGAAGGCAGGAGGAGAAGGGGACAACAGAGGATGAGATGGTTGGATGGCATCACCGACTCAGTGGACATGAGTTTGAGTAAACTCCGGGAGTTGGTGATGGACAGGAAGGCCTGGCGTGCTGCAGTCCATGGGGTCACAAAAGGTCAGACACGACTGAGTGACTGAACTGAACTGAACTGAATATTCCATGGCATGGATCCACCACACCTCTTTCTTTGTTCATCTGCTGATAGCTACACTTGAGTTGCTTCCAGTTCCGGGCTATTATAACTAATGCTGCTGTAGAAACAACTTGTTTCTGCCTTGTTGGGTAGATACATCTTCTCCTGGAGGCAGCATCAGGCAGCCAAGGATATGGGATTAGAGCTTAAGGCATGAAGAGGGAGGGATGGCTTCTCTCCAGGGGCTAGGGACTGGGTCCTCCCTCCCTGGGACCCTTCACCCTCCTCATGATGAGTGCGGATGCCCTGACTGTCCTCAGTCCTGGGCTACTGTTTTTCCCACTTTAGAGGAGTGAGACTCAGCCACATCCCTTTGGGACTGGAGGCTGCTTGTTAAAGCACTTGAAGTGACTCAGGACTTTGGAACAAAATTCTAGTACAAGAGATGCATCTGGAGGCTGCTCTGGGATTTGTGGTGGAGCTGAACCTCCGTGATAAACTATGAGAAGGAGAAAGATGGGTTCTGAGACAAGTACAGGAGACAGCAGTCGTCAAAACATCCTCCCTCCCCTGAGGGAATCCCAAAGTCAGAATATAATTTGCTTTTTCTGAGATGGTCAGGTGATCTGTTCCCTCTTACCTTTTCCGTTCTTGTGTTCACTTATCAAAGCCTTGTTAGGGATCTATTCTGTACTGTAGAAGGTGGATATTTAAAAATGCAGAGATTTCATACCTCATAGGTCTCATTGTTTAGAAAGACCAAGGTGGCACAGAGGAAAATGGCGACCAAAGCAGATGGGATTGAGTCCAAGATCAGTGACCTCAGTACACCTTATGAGGAGAAGTTTTTAGTCCCAGATGCAATCTGGGAGAGCTGCTTGGAGGAGGGAACACATTTTGGTTGGGTTCCTTGGAATGCCTCTTTGAGCCTGTACTGGTATATTTCGTCATTAGGGACACTTGGATTTCTTAGCTAGGAAAAGAAAAAAAAAAAAAGGTGGTTGATTCCACAAACTAACTGCTGGTACAACTGGGATTTGGCCATTGATATTTGTTGTCTTGACATGAAAGTTTGAGACTTTCTGAGGTCTTTTAGTTTTTTAAAAACCATTTAGTTTATTTATTTGGCTACACCAGGTCTTAGTTGCAGCATGTGGGATCTCATTCCCTAACCAGGGATGGAACCTGGGCCCCTTGCTTTGGGAACATGCAGTCTTAGCCACTGGACCACCAGGGAAGTCACTGAATCCTTTCAGTTTTAAGATTTGATATTTTCAGAGTTTTCAGAGTAGGAACTGAGCTGCAAGCTTGCAGTACAGTTGAAAAGAAACAGGTATGGAAAAAAGGCTTACACATTTCTCCTTTTCTCTGTCAGGTTTATATCAAAGCATTTTCTTTTCCCCAGATTCTCATCTTTGACCTTTAATCCTGTAATCTTAAGGGAATTTGAGAAACTAAGGGACTGGTGCTCCAGCAAAGAAAGATGTGACTAGAGAGTTTGTTGGCAAAACTAAACTTTCATGAAAAGCAGGATAGGAGTGAGAAAAAGATGTTAATGAGGGGGCAGTGGAGGGCAGTTTGGTCAGGTAAAGATTCAACAGAAATGTAAAGGATGCTCGCAGGATGACCTGGGACATCAAAATAAGAGAACTCTTGAGTCATATTATTTGATACGACAAGGAAATGGTTGATTTAGTCTGAAAGCCAAGAACAGTTGAGGCCTGACAGCTTGGAGAAGAATCCTCAGGTTAATTATAAGGAGTTGAGACTGGGGTGGATGGTAAAGTACAAGAAAGCTTCTGTCACTAAACACATTTCTCTCATTTACAACAAAGCAGCGGTCTCAGCTCAGCTCTTTATGCAAAGTAGAGTGTCAAACCTCATTGAAGAAATGTATTCATCTCCTTATTCTTTCATTCATTCAAATAGCATTGAGCACACCCTAGGTAGTAGGCACTTCTCCAGACTCTGGGCACATAATGGTGAATAGATTTGTATATGTATACATTGGGCTTCCCAGGTGGCACTAGTGCCTGTTAGTGCAGGAGACATAAGAGACGTGGGTTCAGTCTATGGGTGGGGAAGATCCCCTGGAGAAGGCAATGGCTTCCCACTCCAGTATTCCTGCCTGGAGAATCCCACGGACAGAGGAGCCTGGTGGGCTACAGCGCATAGGGTCGGAAAGAGTCGGACACGACTGAAGCGACTTGGCATGCGTTCATGTATGTATCAGAGAGTATAGCCCCTTCTCTAAAGAAATAATTCTTGATGAAGGCAGTCAATAAACAAACAAAATTATCAGATAGCTGTGTGGTCTACAGAAAAAGAAAGAAATCTGTGGAGGGGGACAGTATTAGTTTCCTTTGAAGAGCCAGTGGGATCATGGGTAGAGTGGACACGGGCCGTGAGGGCAGAGGGTGCCGGCAGGATGCTCTTTAGGCTTCTGGTGCTGAAAGGATGGAGCTGCCTCTTGTTGAAGTGAAGGAGAATAAGTTTTGCCGACATAGAAATGAGAGTTTGATTTAAGACATGTTAAGTTGGAGAGAATCTTTGGTGTCCAGGTGGAGAGGCAGGAGTCTAGAGTTCAGGAATAGAGTGTCAGCTGCAGATGGTTTAGGAAGCCAAGGTTTGGGGTTTAATCAGCCAGCCAGAGAAGAGTTTCCAGGATGGGGCCTTGGGTCCTCCAGCATTTAGAGGCTGGAAGGGTGAAACAGAACCAAAGGAGGAGGTGAAAGGCAGGGCATGGCCAGTGGGGTAGGAGGACATGAGATGTAGAGAGTGGGGATGGGGTGGGGGAGTCTGTGTCAAATAGAGCAGGCTCTGAGAACTGCCCATGGGATGTGACCTTCATAGGATCATGATCTTCATTGAAGGAGTAAGTGGGGTCAGAACCAGGTGGTCATGGGTTCAAGAGGGCCTGGGAGAGCGACTGTCCAAACTCGGTGTCTCCAACTCCTTCAAGAATTTACCTTTTAAAGAAAAGCAGAAAAATTCCAGTAACTAAACATGAAAGTGAAAGTGAATGTGAAAGTGGCTCAGTTGTGTCTGACTCTTTTCGACCCCTTGGGCTATACAGGGTATATACTCCAGGCCAGAATACTGGAATGGATAGCCTTTCCTTTTTCCAGGGGATCTTCCCAACCCAGGAATCGAACTGGAGTCTGCTGCATGAAGGTAGGGTCAAAGAAGGGCTCCTCTTTTTAAGGTGGGAGATAATGTAGCATTGTATATTCTGATAGAGACGATACAGGAGGGATAGAAAAATGGATGATGGGGAGCGATGGCAGGGTTGTTGAAATGATAGCTCCGAACAGGAAAAAACTTGTGGGATCCAGGGTCAAATGGAATAATGAGCTTTATCCAGGAGGACAGAAAATTAATCCGTAAAAATAGGAAGGATCCAGGAAAGGTTTGAATGGGCACAGATATACCCATTAGCTTGATAAGTGGGGAGATAAGAATGCATGGAAGGGTTTGTCTTCTGGTTTTGGTTGTGGTTTCTTCTATGTTGTCAGAAAAAGTAGAAGCAAGGGCACTAGCAGAGGGGATGTGGGTGATTTGAAGGCAGAGGTGATGATGCTGCACAGAATGAAGGGCTTAGGGCAATGTGGCAGATGGCTGAGTGCACCCACTTGGGATGGGTGGCCATTCGTCTGTTTTTTAATCTTAATTGGAGTAGAGTTGCTTTACAATGTTGTGTTGGTTTCTGCTGTTCAAGAGTGTGAATCAGCCGTCAGTGCACATGTATCCCCTCCATCTTGTGGCCATTCATTTAAAGTGACTGGTCCTCACGGTCAGATGTTTTCCTCTGGCCGTGTTCAGATGCACAGGTTAAGGCTCAGGAGGTGACGAGGGCACTAAAGGAGGGAGAGGAGAGGAGTCGAGGTAACAGGTGAGGAAGTGGTCATGATGGACTCCGGGTGCTAAGCTTAGTGAGAAGGGGAAGTGAAGATGAGAAGAATGAGGATGGAGGGAGCTTGTTGGATGGATGGATGGAGGTCCTGGAGGGGTTGCAGGATTGTTAGTGTCCAGACAGCTACAAGGAATGAGCTTGGGACAGCAGGTGGCAGTCATGACTGACTCATTAGGGAGAAGCAATTAGGGCTGGGGGCTGGTGGGCACAGTTAAAGGAAAAGCCGGATTACCCAGGATCATCCATATGTGGATATTATAACCAAGAATGATGCTGCCGTGTTAATGAAGAGGATTAAGAACTAAGTCTTCAAGGAACTAAGGGGAGTCTTCTAGAAGTCTGCTGATAGCTGAGACATAGAGGGCTGCCCATTGGTGAGATTTGAAGGCTTGAGCTTTGCTATTGAGGGTGCTGGGGTGGGTGGCGGCAGAGAGGGACCACCTGTGAGGAGCAGGAAGCACAGACCCCATCTGCAAGTCCTTGGCCTGAGGTACGTGAAGGAGAAGGTGCTTAACCACCTGGGAGGTCTCGAGGGAGAGCTGTGTCCTCAGTGGAAGCCAGGTTTTACTTACAGCATACAGTGTTGGATGAGGGTAGGAGGTGGGGCTGTACCGGGTGATGTCCAGAGCAGAAGTGTGAGAAGTAGGGGCCCGAGAACCCTGGCTCCGTGTGGTGCCCAATTTCAGCTAGGAGATGGGCCATGGTGCCTTCCAAGGCTGATAGCGGGAGTAAGACCACTGGAACAAGATGGGGCCATGTTGGGCGGGCCTTTGCCAGGAGCCCCGGGGAGGGGGAAGTCCCTGGGCAACCACCTTCACTCTGCTTCTAGTACTTTGCAGCCTGGAGGGACAATGTTACAGCTGAACTCTGGGACCTTCCTTCCTGGCTGTGTTAGGGCCACAAAGGGGGGTTGCCATCACGTCCTCAAGTCCTGTAGATAAGACACGGAGCAGCCTCCTTTTTGGAAGTTGCTTTAAAATGAGACGGTTGTTGAAAGTAACAGTTGGCTGGATCGGGAGGTGGGCTTGCAAGCCTGAAATGTCACGTTTGAGGTTTAGTTATTGTCTTTAGTGAACGACCTCCAGATTCTGTTCATTCTCTAAATAGATTCTAATTATCCAAATAGATTCACGTTTGGTTTCATGATTGGAAGATAAAAGATCACTTCTCCCTAATGATAAACAAAAGAATGTTTTCTCAACTGAAAAAAAGTTTAAACTGCTATTCATCATGTTTTGTCTTCAAACCTTTGATAGAAGAAACTTTGGTTTTTACCATTTATAGCAATTAAAAAAGGTAGAGTTTCGGGTTCAGTAAATATAGTTTATGAAAGCAATTTCAACACACATATGTGACCTGAATTAAAAAAAATGTAAGAACCAGAGTCCGCTCCATAGAAGGGCTGAAATATCTCTTCTTGGGTTTTTTTTCTTTTTCTGAAGTGATTTCAGAGGAGAGAGCCACTACTTAATTTTATACTAACACAAGGAAGAGATTCTGAGAAGATCATTTATGAAATAGGCCGTTTAGGGTGGGAAGCATTTAGGATGATATCTGGGAATTAAGAGCTTCCCTGGAGGCTCTGATGGTTAACAATCTGCCTGCAATGCGGGAGACCTAGGTTCAACCCCTGGGTTGGGAAGATCCCCTGGAGAAGGGAATGGCTACCCACTCTAGTATTCTTGCCTGGAAAATGTCATGGACAGAGGAGCCTGGAGGGCTACAGTCCATGGGGTTACCACTACATTGCAAAGAGTCAGACATGACTGAGTGACTAACACACTGGGAATTAAATGGAGGGAGTAATGAGTAGAGTTTGAGTAGAGAGATGGAAATAGGAAGTATTTTATTAAGCCTTTTATAGACAGTGTTTAGATTTACTTTTTAAAAATTTTTTATTGGAGTATCATTGCTTGACAGTGTATTAGTTTTTACTGTACAGCAAAGTGAATCAGCTGTATGTATATGTGTATGTGTGTGCTCAGTTGTGCCTAACTCTTTGCAACCCCACGGACTGTAGCCTGCCAGCCTCCTCTGTCCATGAGATTTTCTAGGCAAGAATTCTGGAGTGGGTAGCCATTTCCTTCTCCAGGGGATCTTCCTGACCCAGGATAAAAAAATGTGAACAATAGAGGGTCATTTGATGTGAGGAAACTCAGCCAAGAAATGAACATTAAAAAAAACTGCTATAGAAGGAATGAAGCCTCTGGGGTCACAGCATAAATGCTCAGTACTGCTCTGTGTGGGGGTGGTCTCGTGACTAGGGCACACAACATTTCCACGGGGGAAGTGAACAGTGGAGCACCACAAGGGAGCATCTGTCCATATCCTCAAAATTCTATGCTCACTCCCTGGATGACATCTCAGGGTATTACTAAATACTGCCTTTATACTTCTGACTTCTGCATTTCCATCTCCAGCCTGGATCACTACTCTTCAGTGTGCATGCTTCTGTGTGTGTGTGTGTGTGTTTACTCAGTTGTGTCCCATCCTTTGTGACCCCATGGACTGTAGCCTGCCAGGTTCCCCTGTCCATGGGATTTCCCAGGCAAGAATTTTGGAGTGAGTTGTCACTTCCTATTCCAGGGGATCTTCCTGACCTAGGAATTGAACCCATATCTCTTTTGTCTCCTGCCTTGGCAGGCAGATTCTTTACCACTGTGACACCTGAGAAGCTCCTCTTCACTCTGGATGGCCCTCAACTCCTGATTTCCTTCCAGATAGCTTTACTGAGGTGTGTAGTGAGAATCTCAAATATGACTCATGGGGCAGCGAGCCTCCAAGATGGCCTTAAGGATTCAAGCTCCTGCCCCTCTCACTTGGCCCTGTGAAAGACCCTGATCAGAACCACCCAAGTTAGTGGGGATCAGACACTGAGATAGTGAAGTTGGGCTGTTTAATCTACCAAGTTTGGGGGTCATTTGTTACACGGCAATGGAAAACAGATACAGTGCATCCAAAACAAACTCCCAGTCTTTCCCCAGACTTCCTCCTGCATTCTTTCCTGTTGCTGTTAATGGTAATCCTGTCCTTTCAAAAAAGCTCAGACCAGAAACGCTGGCATCATCTTTGAATGATGAGATGGAGTCTTCCCTATGTTTCTCAAATCCCACATTCAGGTTTTCACCAAATCCCTGTTGGCTCTGTCTTTAAACTATATGCATAATCTGACTACTTACCACCTCTACAAGTCTATTGCGGTCTAATGGCTTAGACTCTAAACCACTATCCTCTCTTCACTGGATTATGGCAATGGCTCCTGTTGCCATTGGTTTCTGTAATTCTGACCTTGTCCAATTTGTACATTCACAGTAAAGCATCCAGAGTTATCTTAACAATATAGATCAGATTATGTCATTCCTCTGATTAAATCTCTCTAAAGACTTCCAATCTCACTTAAGAAAAAAGCCACAGCCCTCCCAGGGGTTCTGATATCTGTTACTTGTCCTTCCTCTGATCGCACCTTGTACCTTCCCTCTGGCGCTCTTTCCTCCAGCCACACTGGTACCATTATTTTTACTCCCAACAGGGAAGGAAAAATTCTGTCTTAGACTTTATAGTCATGGTCCCCTCTGCCAGGAATCATGTTCTTTTTGATAACTATGGGGTCTTTTTTCTTGTTTTGTACCTTCCCTCTGGCGCTCTTTCCTCCAGCCACACTGGTACCATTATTTTTACTCCCAACAGGGAAGGAAAAATTCTGTCTTAGACTTTATAGTCATGGTCCCCTCTGCCAGGAATCATGTTCTTTTTGATAACTATGGGGTCTTTTTTCTTGTTCTACATTATACCAGTCTTCTTGAGGACAATTCTATTTAAAATTGTAGCCTCCATCCCTGCCCTCCACCTTTCCTGCTTTTTTTTTCCTCTTAGCTTTATCCTCATCTGATCCTGTACTTCAGATACTGTGTATCTTGTGTCTCTCCCTCCGCTAGAAGGGAAGCCCCAGGGAACATTGTCTTTTCTGTACACCAGTGCATTTCAAGTCCCAGGAGCAGGCCCGGTTCCTGCTATAGCTTTACTGTGCTTTGCAGATAACCTCATATTTTACATACTGAAGGTTTGTGGCAATCCTGTGTTGAGCAAGTCTGTCAGTGCTATTTTTCCAACACCATTTGCACACTTTGGTCTCTGTGTCATCTTTTGCTAATCCTTGCCATATTTCAAGCATTTTCATTATTATAACTGTTATGTGATCTGTTATCAGTGATCTTTAATATTAGCACTACAACTTGCTGAAGGTTCAGATGATGGTTAGCCTTTTTTAGTAGTATCTTAAAATTAAGGTATATTCATTGTTTTTCTAGACATAATGCTACTTTATTGCACACTTATTTGACTACAGTATAGTGTAAATATCACTTTTATATGCACTGGGAAGCCAAAAAATTCATGTGACTCATTGTAGTATTTACCTTATTGTGCTTATCTAGAACCAAACACAACAGTGTCTCCAAAATATGTCTATAGGCCATCAAATATATTTTTGAAAAAGTAAACAGTATAAATAGAAAGTAATATCATACTGTTTGTAAAAGAGGAAAATCGAAAAGATCCTAAAGTACTTTAAAAATTATTAAAAGTGAAAGGAGAAGCATGAAAAAAGGTACTGTTTAGATCACTCAGACTTGAAAAAGAATTGAATATCACTTCCGAAAATGAGAACAATAGCAACTAAAATGTAAAAAGACCATAAGGAATTAGAGTTAGAAGACAGATCTGAGGAAGCCACTCAGAATGGGGCACAGAGATAGGATGAGATTAAAATCATGAAAAAAGAAATTGAAACCTGCAATGAGAAGGTCTGACATAAGTACTGAATAGAAGTTTCACCAGAAGAAAGCAGTGACAGTGTGGCAGAGGCGATAATTAAAAAGACAATGGCAGAAAATTCTCCAGATTTGAAACAAAACATAAACCTTTAGACTAAAATAATAGAGTCCCAAGCAGGACTGTAATAGACACACTGAGGTAAAACTATAAGATATTGGGAAGGGAAAAATTTCAAATATAGCGACAGAATAAAAGAGTGCTCACAACTGTGAGGCTGATAGCAGATTCTTCATAAGTAATATTATTTGTCAGGATACAATGTAAATATGCTGTCAGTCAGCTAATGGAAACAACCATTATCCTAGAATTCTATACCCAGCTAAAAATATCATTCAACAATGGGGTGGGGGGAATAAGAGCATTTTCAGCTCTTTAGCAAAGAAGTTTTGCTGAAATAACTACTGAAGTATGTACATCAGTAAGGAGAAAATTGAATACAGAGGGTTGGAGAGGGGTTGGGGTTACAGTGCTATGAAACAAACTGAATGTTCTCATAGCGCTAAACATTGACTTACAAATAAGAGGAGAGGATTACAAACAGGGAGAAATTAAAATACTAAAACAATAAAGTGGCAGATGGGAAGAGGGAGATCAGAATTGAATGGTTCTAAGACCTGGCAGTGAGAGATTTTGACTGACTTTGTTTTTTTTTTAGGTGTCAAGTATGCATAAGCATAAATTAAAATGTCTAATTTTCAATCTGGTGAAGGGGCAGAGGAGAATGAAGAAAACATTATCCATTTAATAGAAGTCAGAGAGGAGAAAAATGGTCAAAAATTGAGAAAAAAAAACATGAACCAGGAAAGCACTAAAGACAGAAAATTTGATTAGTGGTGTTCTTATCAGATAAAATTAATTTGAAAGCAAATAGCATTGGTGTAGATGAAGATTATATGAGTGATAAGTGAAAAAATTCACAGGTAAGGTACAACAATGCTAGTCTAATAACCTAGACTCAAATATATAAGGAAACAATGGACAGAACTTCAAAGAAAAATTAACAAATTTGCAGTGATGGTAAGAGATGTTAACATATCTGTACCAGAAACTAATGAAGGAAGACAAAATATTAGTAAGGCTATGCTAGGTATGAGCAACATGAGTAACAAAGATGATTTAATGCTTCAGTCATGATTAACAAAGATGACTTAACATCAAAATGCATGTTCTTGGATACAAACCTCCCGCCATTTCTTTAAAAGTACATATTTACTGACTATAAACACCACATAATTGATATCATATAAAATATATTCCTTGGGAGGGAGGTTCAAGAGGAAGGGAACATGTGTATACCTGTGGCTGGTTCATGTTGATGTGTGGCAGAAACCAACACAATATTGTAAAACAATTATTCCCCAATTAAAAAATAAATACAAGAATATATTCCTTGATCACAATGTACATTTTTAAAGTAAAGATGAAAATCTCCCATTCTTTGGAAGTGAAATAAATATACTTACAAGAAGTGGTTAAAGATGAAATTGTATTGGAAATTGTAAAATAATTAGAACCTATTCACAATCACTGCAATATGTGCCAAAAGGTGAGGATCAGATTTATATAATAGAAAAAACAAAAGATTGAAAAGTGAGTGAATGAATTATTCAAGTCACAAAGTTAGCAAGAGAAAACCAGAAAAAGAAATTATATGTAGAAGAAATAGGTGACAAAAAGTAAGAAGGTGAAAAAACCAATGCATGTTCAGTAAAAGAGAACAACACAAAGAAGAAATTAAGTCACCCACCCATCTCATTATGCACAGATGCTCTCTGTTAATATTTTGGTGCAGATCCTTCCAGTTTTTTATGAAGTGATGGAACCCATGCCAGGGCTGTGTTTTACTTACAGAAAGTTTGGGTTTTTGGAGCAGGGAAATGGTTTGGAAATGGCAATGGAGAGAAAGTAAGCTTTCTATTTTAGAGTTTTGATACAAATGGATTTAGGAGGAAAACGCCAACTTGAGACAGTGGTGGTGATACCTATCATCAAGGACTCCGCTGTGCAAGGTAGAGGCCAAGGTTTTCCGAGAGGAGACTGGGGACGTAGGAGAGCTCCCAGGTCAGAAACCCGGAGCTACAGAGGTAACGTTGAGAGGGCTGTGGAACAGGGGGCTGGGTGGTAAAGTGGGAGCCGAGATCTAGTGACGCTGGATTCTTCTGACTTGGCCACTTGGAAGGGACTGGTCCCCAGGCAGGTGGGCATGACCAGAATGTTCCTGTTGTGTGGTCTGGCAGAGAGCTGGTGAGTGGTCAGTTTAAGTTGTGGTCATCAAACTTAACAAGACAGTGAAGGGGCTTGTGGGGAAGGGTTTGGGGGAGGGGGAGGCAGCCCCTGACTACTTCTGCCATTACATTATCCACGTCTTCTGTCAGTGTCTTCATTCTAATTTCTGGTCTACTGAGAGCAGCAGTTTTTTCAACTTTACTATGAATTACCTTCTTCTGCTGATTCCAGACTTAGGGGTGCAAGGAAAAGGTTGCAGCCTGAGCCCGGCGTGCTGTCTAGATATAGACAGAACTTCCGTTTTGACTTTATTTTCCAGTGGCGATGGGGTTCAAGTTCTCTCTGCTTAGCTCCTTTAAAAGGCAAGTTTTTCCAGGGTTCACAGTAACCAGTGAAAGCCTTCTAAAATGAACAAGGCAGGCCAGGATACAAGAAACCTCTAATGAAGGGAGATCAAAGACACTGTGTTCTGTTTGTACCCCGCCCACTCCCCATTCTCCCCTGCCCCCCAAGTACTCTGTGCTCCATCCCCAAAGAGACCTGCAGAACAGGCTTATTTTTTCCTGAAAACTCCTAACGTGTTCACTGTGGCCTCAGGAGGAGTCTGCACACATGCCACTGCCTTTGATTGAAAGTCCATTCCTGTAACTCAGATGACTCAGGCAGAACATGCCTGTGCCGTTTTACAGGTGACAGTAAACTCACCGTCTTCCACGTGCCTTTGCTCCTGGCAGACTTTTGGCTGCACTGTAAGCCTTGTGCTGAGACAGAAGAGTGGACTCTGGTTATCAAAGCTTCGTCTAAATAAGCTGGGACCGTGTTGTAGCTGTCTTGGCTTTAGAGCTAGGTATATGGGCAGTCTGCCTTGGAGGCTCTCCAAAGTGGAGATGGTTACTGAAGAAAAAAAAAAAAAAAGACCTCCTTATAAGGAAGATTCACCTCCAGGAAGGCCCCGGCATCAACTCAGCCACTAGCACGAGAGGGGAGCTCCAGGGCATCAGAGCCAAAGAGGATTCTCCTGCCCTCAAGCAAAGGCCAGGCCTGGTTTTTATAGGCCAGACATAAATCTGAGAAAGTGTTTATAAAATAGACAGAGTCTATCTGCAAAGCTTAGAAAACAACTTTTATAGGTTCATTCTTAGAAAATCGATAGGAGGTTATTTACAGAAGTGGCTTATGTGGAGAATGATGTTCTGTCACCTCGTCTGGCCCCGTCCAGTTCATTCAGCAAAACAGGACCGTTCATCTGGGGCTCCCAACGCACTCGGGGGCAGGGAAGCCTGCTTTACGGTGTCACTGCCAAAGGACAGGGGAGCCTCTGTGAAAAGTTCGTTAGTGGGTCTCAAAGCTCAGGGCTGATGTTCCTACCCTGCCCCCCATTTCCAGTCTGCCAGGACTCCCTCTTGGTTTTCCAGCCTCCAGGAAGGCCGGGAGAGCTGGAGTGAACCAGGAGTCCTGTGCTGAAAGTGCCTCTAATGCTCGTCCTGCCAAGCCTGCCAGTTCCAATAGGTGAGGAGGCTGATGCCCAGAGAGGGCTTTCTCCTTTCCACAAACATCACTACATACAGAGCACGATGCTGGGCCCTCTGTGGGACACAGAAACACAGGGGCCGGTGTCCTCCTCCTCGGGGAGTGTTTCTGATAAAGGAGATGACACACGTATACAAATAACTAGTATGAAACTAGTCAATCCTAGAGGCAGTCAACCCTGAGTATTCACTGGAAGGACTGATGCTGAAGCTGAAGCTCCAATACTCTGGACACCTGATGCGAAGAGCCGAGTTATTGGAAAAGACCCTGATGCTGGGAAGGATTGAGGGCAGGAGGAGAAGGGGGCGACAGAGGATGAGATGGTTGGATGGCATCACCAGTTCAATGGACCTGAGTTGAGGAAACTCAGGGAGAGAGTCAAGGACAGGGAAGCCTGGCGTGCTGCAGTCCACGGGGCTGCAAAGAGTCAGATACGACTTAGCAACTGAACAACAACAACAAGGATAAAGCTGTAAATAATATGCATCCTGTGGGGGTTTGGATGTTTAGAAGAAAATCAGCCCTTTTTTGGGGGGGCGGGGAATGGGAGAGCAAACTGGTGATTGTTATGAAGTATTGATAGTTGATATTTAAGGGCAGTCTGGGTGAATGGGGAGGATTTTTGCTCTGTCGGCATGGTAGCTAAGAGTAAACATACTGGAATGGGAAATCCTGACATGAAAAGGAAACACTAGGATGTTGAGTTGAGTCAGAGAGGAAAGGACAGTAGGGGAAGCGTAAGAAGGAAGGTTGGAGGGACAAGTGCGGCTTGGTGACAGCCCCTTGAAGGCTGGAGTGGGCGGTGCGGCTTGGTTAGGGGCAGTGCTGGCCACCAGAGCTTTTCCTGGGGCAGGGGTGGGTGAGATGGAAACAGCAAGAACAAGAGGGTGACCAGAAACTCATCCTCTCCCAGAATTCAAGGAAGAAAGATTCGAAAGTGAACCGTGGCTTAGGGTGTCCAGTGCTTCCAAGAGGACAGGGAATGATGGAATACATTGGGGTGGGAGCCTGATTTCAGGGGTTTGGCAAGGAGTAATTGATGTGCATGCAGAGACAGGCTATGGGAAATTCTGATGAGTAGTTTGCTAGTAAGAAAAGAAAAGCTCTGGAGGTAGTGTGTGTGGGGAAACAGTCTGCAGGGGATGCTCTGAGGGGCCGAGGAAAGCAGCAGTTGTGAAGGATTCAGGCTGGCTGGACCCCCCGAGCATGGGTCCTAGGATTCTCAATGAGTTTTTCGTCCACGTGATTGGTGGGGGATGTTTCCTAAAATCAAAAAACCTGAAGATGCAGTTTCATCTGATGTCATCATCTACCATGTGGGACTTAGAACTTGACCCAAGTTCTAAGGGTTGATGACCAGTTTGGAAGGCCAGGGTTGATGAGCAGATTGGAAGGCCAGGATGGGTTCCCCATTTGGAGCTCTCGCACATTGCCTGGGGACCCTGAGGTCATGCCTGAGGGTGGCAAGCACCCATGGGGCTCTGCTGAACACAGCTAGCAGCCATTCGGATTATCTGCAGATCAGATCAAAGGAGATATTACACTGACGTATTTCCCCCTTAACTCAAGCATTTGGCAAACATCTCATTCTTTTTAGAGAAGATTTTGATTTTTGTAGTATTAAGACCTTTTTTTTTTTCTCCCCAAGCATATTTCTCTCAGTTTTCAAAAGGTTGGGTCCTTGTGGGAAATTTAATCCACATGTTTATGATTCATTTCAACTCCACTCCTTTCAAATTTATCTTTGGAGCCTGAGCTGGTACTTGAGAAGCCTTTTAAAGTTCAGGACTTTGAGAACCAGCTAGTTATTTTGCTAGCTGTGTCTTAAACACATATCAAAAATTTTCTTAAGAGCAAACCCCAGAGTTTGGAGGGTCATGTGAACATAACAAGTGCCCAGATCTCAGCAGTGTATCTGCAACAGCGCACCTGTAAGCAAGGATGCTGAAGCTTGAAGGGGTGGTGGAGAAGGAGGCATCTGTGTGTCTAGGGGCAGCATCCGGGGGGCTCTAGATGGTCCCAGAGACAGAAGGCCTGGGAAGCATCATGGCATCTCTGTCGACCGGTGTTGCCCTGCTTCTTTTTATAGCTTCTCAAAGCATAGATCGTTGAGCTGCTGGAACATTCCAGATCACCTCCGGGACTAGTTCCACTCCGTCATCTTGTAGCTAAAAATGGAAGTTCCAAAAGGTTCAGTGTCTTATTCAAGATTTCACACGCTTTTGTTTTAGAACTTCTGCAAGCTTTCACCTCATCTATTTTATTCCAAGGAGAAGAATATTTGATGGGAGTCAAGGTCACTCTGAGCTTCCCAGGTGGCTCAGTGGTAAAGAATACACCTGCCAGTGCAGGAGATGCAGGGGACTTGGGTTCAATCCCTGAGTGGGGAAGATCTTCTGGAGGAGGAGAGGGCAACCCACTCTAGTATTCTTGCCTGGGAAATCCCACGGACAGAGGAGCCTGGCGGGCTACAGTTCATGGGGTCACAGAGAGTTGGACACGACTGAGCAACTGAGCACACACACAGCAGGGTCACTCTTCAAAGACTCAGAGTCGAGACTGGGAGGGTGGTGGTGACAGTCTTTGGAGGGTGAAGAAGGAGGTTGCACACCTACTTCCACAGCGAGTGCCCTCTTTGAGTCTGTCCCTTTGAAATTGTCTGCTTGGGGTTGTTTCTCCTCTTGGGAAGAGCAGCGTGAAAGAGGACTCAGAAGGAACGGGCTTTTAAAGCTGTAAACCAGAAGGGTGTCCTATGGGGAGGGTGGAATACTCTGAGGTTACCCTGCACCCAGATGACTGCAGCGCTCAGATGGACACACGTTTCCTTCTCTAGAATACTCGCGTTTATTAGATGAGTCAATGGGTGACCATTCTAAGTATGTTGGGTCCACACAGCCACTGCAGGGGAAATCTATTGACCTTGGACCCAAACTCTGGCCCAGATCAGCTCCACTCAGCTGTTTAGTTTGGTTGTAAAAAATGTGGGAAATAGATGCATATCAGCGAAGGTCTTGGTCTTTGTTCAGCAAGGAAACTTGTGGTGAAATTTATGAAGGTTTTTATCAGAGTGAGGTCAACAGAACATAGTCACACACATGCCATTTAAAACAGCGTTTGTTTTATAAGTGATTATAAAAGTACTATATGTTTGTGGTGGAAAACTTGAAAAATGCCAAAAGTATAAAGAGGAAAAGATAAATTACTTATAATTCCACTACTTAGAGATAACCAATGTTAACATTAAACATTTGCACGTTTCCTGTCTTTTGGGTGGGTTTATAGACTTTTATTTTTGTGTGTGTGCAAAAGATACTATTTTCAGATGTTGTGCATTGTCAAACGGAGAAAAAGATGTTTCATGAGCACCTAAAGACCAGTAGCTGTGGTTCTGTTGGGTCTCCAGATCTGGAATGAGGTCCACAGCATTTGTAGGACCCACAGCAGCTGGAGTTCACGGCTGTTCCTTCTCCACACTTGGTTCCCCTTTCTGCCTTCTCACTTTTCTTCCCACAACTAACTAGCAATCTCAATTTTTCCCTCTACCTTCCGGCTTCTTCTCACACGTGGCTTCTCATTTCTTATGTTTTGGCTCACGCACGGCCCCCTTCTACCTCCTGGCCTCAACTGCTCACATACCATTTGTGTGACATTTTCCAGCTCGGACTCGTCAGAGAGAAGCTGATTTATTCCATTAGTGACTCTTATCTCCGTCGAGCACAGCTGGGCACCTGGGCTTTGCCATAAATTGCTGGGCAGCCGGGTTGGTTACCTCCCTGCTCTAGTCAGGTGTGGCTAGACGATGAGATTCAGGTAACATCTAGAAAATAATAGGGAAGACAGTGAAAATCACCCCACATTCTGCTGCTCTGTTATTCTCTAATAAACACTGTTCATATTTTTGTGAATTTTTTCCTTTCAGTCATTTTTATGTGACACGTGCATGGGCATGTGTACGCCTGTGCATATTTTTTCTTTTTTTGTATTTATTTTAAATTGAAGGATGATTGCTTTACAATATTGGTTTGAGAAAGGATTTATTTTAAAAATTTGTGCAGAAGCTGTTGGCCCAGGATAGGTGGATGTGAACGCCGGCAGGCTAGGGGAGGAGGCAGGCTGGGGGAAGAAATGTGACCATGTGCCATTTTTTAGCCAAGCATTATATTATGAACATTTTCTTACATTTTACCTCTGTTTTCTAAAACCTGATTTGTTGTTGTGTACAGAGTTCACTTTATGGGCGTGAAAGTGAAAGTGGCTCAGTTGTGTCCAACTCTTTGCGACGCCGTGGACTATACAGTCCATGGAATTCTCCAGGCCAGAATACTGGAGTGCGTAGCCTTTCTCTTCTCCAGGGGATCTTCCCAACCCAGGGATCGAATCCAGGTCTCCCACTTTGCAGGCGGATTCTTTACCAGCTGAGCCACAAGGGAAGCCCAAGAATACTGGAGTGGGTAGCCTATCCCTTCTCCAGCGGATCTTCCTGACTCAGGAATTGAACTGGGGTCTCTTGCATTGCAGGCGGATTCTTTGCCAACTGAGCTACCAGTTTATTTCACAATTTCAGCATCACCGGGCACGTCTTGGGGTCTGCAGTGGGGGGAGGGGGGGGACTTTGCTCTTTTGTCACATAATGTCAACGTCCTCACAGTGGAAGTGATGTTCCGCTAGGTGGCCCCAAATTGACAAATACTTACCAGTGACTCTTCAGATGAATGATTTAGTTTCATGAAAAAAATGAAGACACTTGGATTTATCTTTTTCTTTCCAGTTTATTTCCATAGATCCTATGGAATTAATTTTGATGAATGGCATAGGAAGGAATTGAACCTTAACATTTTCCCCCTAAAATTTTCACATATTGTCCCAGAATCATCTGCTCTCTATCCATTCTTTCTCAACTCATTAGGAATTTCATGTAATTTTTTTGGTTCTCAGATGCGATTGATTGTAAGATTCACCTTTGACTTAGAAACCATAGCCATTTAAAATTCTCGAGTCACATCCTGATACCAGAAATATTAAGAATTTTCAAAAATGTTTTGAAGAACCACAATCAAAAAATGTGATACCAAACTGTCCTACTTACTTAGCTGTTCCTGAGTTTTCTATCCTCTTGGACTGACCTATTTTGCAGCACGTTGTTTTAATAGTGATGAATTAAAATTTCTTTTGCTATCTGGAACTTTATTATTTTTAATGTAATCTTGTCCTTCTGTTTTTCTATATGATCTTCAAAATGAGTTCCTCCCATCCTATTACCATTCTTCAGCCTTGCATTAAATTTGTAATAAATGTGAAATAACTTATATTAATAATATCAATACTTAACTTGATTTTTGATATTATAATGAATAATGGTAATAATTATTTACATTTTATTATTATTTGCATAAATATACATTTCCCCCATGGTTTACTCTAGTTTTCCAATTGTGTATTAATTGAATATTGAATGTATTTTTAATGTTGTATCTGACTTTAATAAAAATGCTTTAGGTATTTAATTATTCCCAATGATGTCTATTGGTCTGAAGTAGGTGATTTTCTGTCTTGTTAAGTAGATACACCAGTTTTTTCAAGAGTTTTAATTAGGATTAAGTGTTGAAAAATTGTTTAATATGCCTTTGCATCTCTCAAGAACTTACTATGGTTTCTTTGTTTTTAACTTGCTAAGTAGATTTTTAAGCCTTTGGCCAAGCTTTAATTTCTCTATAAATTTGACTTTGCTTTTGGGTGTTATATTAGTGAATGTTTAACATCTGTATCTTTTTTTAATTTAAATGTATTTGTTCTTAATTGGAGGATAATTGCATTACAGTATTGTATTGGTTTCTGCCATGTATCAATATGAATCAGCCATAGGTACAAGTAACATCTGTTATCTTTATTCATAAGGGAGGTTTAGTCTATAGCTTTCTTGGTTTTTCATTTTCTTTTTTCCTTTTTTAAAAAATACTCCAGAGTAGAGGGTTTACTCAGACTCTTTAATTTATAGCACGTTTTTGTCGTTCTTCTGTGCCAGACACCACCATGTCTTTGTTTGTTTGCTTATTTATTTCCATCTATCCCCGTGCCCCACTGTCGTCCCTTGCTCCCATCCAGCACCCCCCACCCACATACACAACTGTTTTAACATTTTAAATGTGCGTTTGTTTATGTGACTGGGTCCTTTAACAATGTGTCTTATAGAGTACGCGTTGTTGTTGTTTTATAGATCTCACACTTTTTAGACTATGCCCTGTGTATTCAGGACACACCCTCATTGTTTCTGCTGCACAGTACTCCGTGGGTGTGTCCCCATATGTGATTTCTTCAGCTCTTCAGATGGGGTATCCATGGTTATGCCAGCTCCATTAAGAAAAACTGAAGGCATGCTGTGTTTCATTTTTTAATATTTTGGCAAAGTGTAACCTGTGTGAAATACTTATTCCTTGAAAGTTTGAAAAACATCATCCATAAAGCCTATTTGTACCTGGTGTCATTTAGGGAATAGTTGTCACACACACACACACACACACACACACACACACACAAACACACATTCTCAACTCTCTTCCATCACTATGAATCTGTTTTTGACCTCTTATTGGGAAATTTTTATACTGAAAATGTTTTTTGAGAAAATCATTACTGTTCAAATCTAACAACAAAATATTTCTTATAAATTACAGTCTTTTGTAATTATTGGCTATATTGCTTTTTATACTCTTAATGCTTTTTGTATTTGTGTTTTTGCTCTTTTTGCAATTTCTGCTCCTTTCTGATCTAGAAGTAATATATGCCTGTTAATAAGAGGACTTGGATGAGTTTCTTTTCGTGCCTTAACCTTGTCCAGAACTTGTTCTGCTTCATTATTTTTCTAAAGAAAAAAGTTGTTTATCAATTTAAATGTTTTCTAAATAATATTTTAAAAATAATTTTATATTTATCTATTTCTCTTACCTGCATTTTAAAGACTGATTTTCTTGATCTCTTTCAGGTTAATGAATCAGATACTCAGTTCACATAGTCAGTCTTGTTCATAATAACGCCATTAGTTTTCCCCAGTATATCTTGGGCCACGGCCCTGACATTTTACATGTTCTGTTCTTATTGTCATCACTGAAAAAAATATTCTGTACTTGTAGCTTTGGTTTTTTCTTTGTCTTGAGTTATTTAAGAGAGTCTAACATTTCTAGTGTTTTTTTTAAAAAAATTCCTGTGTTATGAATTTCTGGGTTTATTACAGTGTGGTTAGAGAATGTGAGAATGTAGTCTGCATTATTTCCACTTTTTGAGAACTAGCAGGATTTTCTTTGTGGCCTAATATATGATCAATTTTTGTTAATGTTCCATGCCCATTTGGAAAGAATATGTGCAATCTGAATGTTTCTGAGGCGTGTGTATATCTATTAAATCAAACATATGATGTAGCATATTTTTATCCTCCCCCCCCCCCCCACATATGTGTGCGTGTATCTGGTCTACTAGAACTGACAGTCTGAATGCATATATTAATGACTCCCCCTGTAACTTTGGTTTTGTCAGCTTCTCCTTGGGTTTCCAACCATTTTTGCTCTATTTCATCAGTAGAGTCAAGTGTTTTCCAACATTTCTTTAGCTGTGTTCTATAGGGTGCTGCAAAGAACAGGTATGTTACAAAACAAAGAGTAGCTTAATTTTTATTAAGTCTGGTTTGATTGGCATTATATTATGGGAAATTTAGACCATATTCCATCACTGGAGCTGGTCATCATCATTATGTGAATTTTCATGTTTTCCTACAGTTTTGCTTCTTTAATCCTTCAGCATACATCCACTCAGACATCTTCCGTGTATCTCCATTGAACACTGAATACCTATTCATTGGGAACCATCCAAAATTATATGCAACCCTCCCTGTGAGTGGGTTCTTCTGTCCCACCCCAAAGAAATCACGTTCTGCCCTGTGACTTGCTTTGTCCAATGACTGTGATCTGAAGTGATGTACACCACATCAAAGCATCATGCTTTAAAGGTCACTGCTTTTGTGTGTGTGTGTGATTTTTTTAAAATCTATTTTGTAATAGGAGAAAGACTGCTTTACAGTGTTGGTTTCTGCTGTACAAGAATGCAAATCAGCCATAATTATACATATATCACCTCCATCTTGAGTGTCCCCCCCCCATCCTACCCTTCTTGGTCATCACAGAGTGCCAGACTGGGCTCCATGTGTTATATAGCAACTTCTCACCAGCTATCTGTTTTACACATGGCAGTATATATATGTCGATGCTACTTCCTCCATTTTTTCCCACCCTCTCCTTCCCCTGCTGTGTCCACAAGTCCATTCTCTATGTCTGTGTCTCCATTCCTTCCCTACAAATAAGTTCATCTATACCATTTGTCCAGATTTCATACATATGTGTTAATATACTATATTTCTTTTTCTCTTTCTGACTTCATTCTGTAAACAGACTCTATATTCACCCATCTCACTAGAACTGACTCAAATTCACTCTTTTTTATGGCTAACCTAGATAGCGTATTTAAAAGCAGAGACATTACTTTGCCAACAAAAGTCCATCTAGTCAAGGCTATGGTTTTTCCAGTGGTCATGTATGGATGTGAGAGTTGGACGGTGAAGAAAGCTGAGCGCTGAAGAATTGATGCTTTTGAACTGTGGTGTTGGAGAAGACTCTTGAGAGTCCCTTGGACTGCAAGGAGATCCAATCAATCCATCCTAAAAGAGATCAATCCTGGGTGTTCATTGGAAGATCTGATGTTGAAGCTGAAACTCCAATACTTTGGCCACCTCATGCGAAGGGTTGACTCATTGGAAAAGACCCTAATGCTGGGTAGGATTGGGGGCGGGAGGAAAAGGGGACGACAGAGGATGAGATGGTTGGATGGCATCACCGACTCGATGGACATGGGTTTGGGTAGACTCCGGGAGTTGGTGATGGACAGAGAGGCCTGGCATGCTGCAATTCATGGGGTCACAAAGAGTCGGACACGACTGAGCTACTGAACTGTACTGAATATTTCATTGTGTTTGTGTACCACTTCTTTACCCATTCACCTGTTGATGGATATCTAGGTTTCTTCTGTGTCCTAGCTATTGTAAATAGTGCTGCTATGAACATTGGGTACATGTGTCTTTTTCAGTTATGGTTTTCTCAAGATATATGCCCAGTAGTGGGATTGTTGGGTCATATGGTAGTTTTATTCCTAGTTTTTTAAGGAATCGCCATCCTGTTCTCCACAGTGGCTGTATCAATTAACATTCCCAGCAACAGTGTGAAAGGGTTCCCTCTTCTCCACATCCTTTCCATTTATTTATTGTTTGTAGATTTTTTTTTTTATGCTGGTCATTCTGACTGATGTGAGGTGATACCTCGTTGTAGTTTTGATTTGCATTTCTCTGCTAATTAGTGATGTTGAGCATCTTTTCATGTGTTTATTGGCCATCTGCATGTCTTCTTTGGATAAGTATCTGTTTAAATCTTTTACCTATTTTTTGGTTGAGCTGTTTGTTTTTCTGACTAAGGGCCACTGCTTAATGTGACATTGTTCTGTTCTCTGCAGGTGCAGGTGAGGGTGTGGGCTCACTCAGAGTCCTAGAATGGGGTCAGCAGGGAGCATCCCAGCCCAGCTGTCAAGACAGTTCGTGTGAGTGGGAAACCCACCTTTGTGTTGTAGCCCTCGAGACTTTGGGTTTGTTTGTTAACACAGCAGACGTAGTGATGACTAACTGCTGTGTACTGTGTGCATCAGGACCTGTTTTATCCTTTGAGGTCAAAGATCTAAAATGGACAAAGCTCCTTCTCTTGTGACCCCCTTTGCAGCTTCTTGGGAAGTTGAAAATGTCTGTAAGAAATGTCACTAACTACATTTATATAGGTCTCAGCAATATTTGATTGTTTTCTTCAGATAGAATCTGTTCATTTCTTATTAGCGTTTTCCAAAATACTCTGCATCTTTTTCCTGTGGATATAACCTTTCCCATTATGTTGTCTGAGCATATGTGGTATGTGGGAAGTCTACAGATTTTGGTATCTGTATGTATTCAGTTCAGTTCAGTCACTCAGTCGTATCCAATTCTTTGCAACCCCATGGACTATAGCATGCCAGGCTTCCCTGTCCATCACCAACTCCCGGAGCTTGCTCAAACTCATGTCCATGGAGTTGGTGATGCCATCCAACCATCTCATCCTGTCATCCCCTTCTCCTCCTGCTTTCAATCTTTCCCAGCATCAGGGGCTTTTCCAATGAGTCAGTTCTTCGCATCAGGTGGCCAAAGTATTGGATTATCCAACCATTTTGTTAAGCTTTCACATTCAAGCAGTTACGTAGCTTTTTATTGAAGTTTCTAGGTATATAATCAAATTTCTAATAATAAATTTGCTTTTTTGCAGTGATTACAACTAATTTCTATTTATAGCTCATTTAATTGGCCAGGTTTTCATAAAAATGTTAAGTAATGTGGTAGCAAACATTTTCGGAGAAGGCAATGGCAACCCACTCCAGTGTTCTTGCCTGGAGAATCTCAGGGACAGGGGAGCCTGGTGGGCTGCCGTCTATGGGGTCACACAGAGTCAGACACGACTGAAGTGACTTAGCAGAAGCAGCAGCAAACGTTTTTGCTTTTGTTTTTTGTTCTAGTAGGAAAGTGTCCAGCATTTGACTCTGTGGAGATGACTTAGCTGTTTGAGTGCCTTGTTGAGAAGATCATTTTCTGTTTCTCGTTTTCTTTGAGCTTTTTTCCTAACCACATGTTGCATTTTTGTAAGTGCCTTTGTAGAGTCTACTGAGATTATTGCATGTCTATCTTTGTTAACTGTTTTCCTAATATTAAAATACTTCAGCATTCCTTGACAATCCAGTTGGTCATGATGAGTGATCTTTTAATATACACCTTCATTCAACTGGCTGCTATTTAAAAAAAATTCTTTTTAAATTGGTATGTTATATTTTCATTTTTAGTCAATTCAAGAAATTTTCTTTTGTTTTCTCTTTTCTTCTGACCACGAGGCATGCGGAATCTTAGTTCCCCAAGCAGAGATCAAACCCATACCCTCTGCTGTGGAAGAGCAGAGTCTTAACCACTATACCTCCAGGGAAGTCCCCAACTGGCTGCTATTTAGGTATAAAGAGGAACTATAAACCAAATCAATTATGAACACAAATCCCAAAATGCTTAGTGTTCATAATTGATTTGGTTTATAGTTCCTCTTTTGTGGGTGCTATCTTTGTGAAGCTTAGTTCTTTTTTGTGGGTGCTGTCTTTGTGAGGTTTTGGTATCAAGATGATTCTTACTTGCAGTAGACAATTTGAATTTTATTTATTTACTTATTTATTACTATTCAGGAATAGTTTACATTGCATAGGGATTATCTGTTCCTTGACAGTTTTAGCTGACTTGATATAAAACTGTCTGGGTGAGCTTCTCTTGAGGAGGTAATGCTTGAATAACTTCCTCAACTTATTCAGAAGGCTCAGATTTCAGATCAGGTTTGGTACTTCTCAAGTCAGTTCTGCAGGGACTCCTTCAGATGAGGACTGGGTTCAGACCTGGGTCCATCACTTGATGAGGGGGTGGGGTGGTTCCCTCACCTACTCAGACTAGATCTTCAGTTGAATTCTACCTCTAGAATTGAGTTTGTGTGGAGTGAAAATTTCCTTCTAAGTACTGTCAACTTCAAAAATAAAACGGCCAGTTACCTTACCAGCAAAATGAGTTTGTTTGGAAATAACCAGAGTAATTGCAATTCAGGAAAGGCAAGCGATGGTGGACCATCAGCAAATAAAGAAGAGGAGGCTGCTTTTATAGAGAAAGGGGGGAATTGGGATAGGCTTTTCTAAATGAAAGTTCATTGGAGGAAAGTAAGAGTTCAGAGTGGCAATGGTGTCTCATTGACTGAGCTTCTGTGTTTTCCATTTGCTGGGCAAGAAAATGGAAGTAGAAGCACCTTCTTGTTGGAGATGCAAGACACCTCTCTTTCTGTTTGGGGTAATTGACAGCAAGTGAGGCCCTCCTAATGACCTAATGTTAATACAGTTACCTCTAGAAAGGCCCTGTGTTCACCTCAGGCCACATTCTCAGTCCTCACTGTGGGTATAGACTCCAACGTGCCCTTTGGGGAAACACAGTTCAACCCAAAACAGTGAGTAAGGCTGCCCATGGAAGTAGAATCAGAGGGTTTCACTATGTCATGGGGACGGATGCCATCCGTGTCACACAGGAAGCACAAGTGGGTAGGCCACCGATGGTCTTTCTTAATCCCCTCCATCAGCCATCTTAGTAGGTAGTTTTTTTCAAATTCAGTTCACAGACTGTTCCAATCTTCCCAATATGAAATTTTGGAGGAATTTGGGGCTCTAGCGTCTTTTTTTTTTTTTCGGTCTTTAACAGTGTTTTTCTGGAACGAGGAGAGTGGCTGCTACTTCAGGCCCTGCTAGGTTAGAAGCCAGAAGTTGTTCATGGGACATCGTCCTGTGTCCAGGTTCTATTTTTCTGCCTTGTCCTTCTGCCTGGTCTGAGGACGAGCTGGTAGTCACAGCAGACCACACATCTGACAGGCGCCTCTGTCTCAGGGACCGGATAAGGCAGGGAACAGCCCAGGGAGAGTATCTTATCACACACAGCACGGAGGCAGAGACTTTTGTGGGAGACCATTGTGGGTTTCCAGAGCTTTCCTGCATGCTCAGGTGTCACTGTGTGGCTTCTGCAGGTCCCTGTCTGTCTCTCGTGCTCACAGCTCCATCGTCTTCTGGAGCCCTGCAGCTTATAAAGCAGCTCTTTTGGCCCCAGCCATCCAGTAATCATATTTGACTCTCACTTCGCCTACCCCTTCGCTGGCTAAATAATGTGACATTTCAGATTTGGACTCTTCAAGTTCAGCTTACATTTTTGGCTTTGACTAATTGTATCAAGGTCTTCTGGGATGCTCGTCGGTTTCCAGAGTGCCCCCATATGATCTCATCTTCTCACAATAAGTGGCTTTTCTGCTCATTTTTCACGGCGATAACTCACAGAAGTTACTGGAGGCACAGGGGTGACTTGGCCGTTGCGACATGGATGGCAAAAGAGCCAGCACCGCAGTTTAGGTCTCACTCTCCCCAGCTCCCTTCCACGAGGTCGCCCACTGGAGACCTCAGAGTACTGCCACCTCCTCCCTGGAGCCTTCCCAGGTTCAACCGAGGGGAGGAACTGACAGCTTTCCATTTACTGCCCGGCTGTGCAGATCAGGGGGTGGAAATGTCTTGCCTCCATGGCCAGCTCTTGCTGGCCTAAGAATGGTTTTCACATTTTTAAAGGGCTGTTTAAAGAAGAAGAAGAAAAGGCTGTGTAACAGAGACCCGTGCCTGGTCTGCACAGTCTCAACTATTTACTATCTGACCCTTTACAGGAAAAGTCTGCACACCCCTGGTCTGGCTATCTCTGTCTCCCCTTATCCACTTAAAAAATTCGCTCACCCTCCATCTGTTTTTCTGACACCCAGGTTTGTCATCTCTTTACTTAATTTTTTAAACATGGGTCTGAGATGGTTCTTTTGAATATTAGAAGCTGCTGCTTGCCATTCCCTGGAATTTTCCTTTCTCTTTTGGGCACTGAGTAACAGCCACCATGTGTTATAACCTGTTCCTTACAGTTTATTTGGGAAGAGAGGAGCTTGGCATCAAATATATGTTGGTATCACAAGGGCAGTGAATAGTATATACAGTCAGTACCGACACGAGTTAGTCAGGAGGAGGGTCCTTCAGGACTAGACAGGAAGCCTTGCGAGGCCAGGGAGCTGTTCTCAGCATCAACCACAGGTGCCTGAACTGAATTTGGAAACAAATGAGAAAGATCTTGGGTAGAAAATGGGGCTTTTGCTGAGATTTGAAGAAGGGGGTAGGAGTGGAATAAATAGGAGAAGAGACAGTGCTTTCTTGGCAGGTAGGCTCATTTGTAAGGGGATAAGAGTCGGACACGACTGAAGCGACTTAGCAGCAACAGCAGCAACCTAGCATATATCTTCAAAGCATTCACTATTGGTGAGATGAACTAATGACTGGTGTGTGTGTGTGCTCAGTTGTGTCTGACTCTTTGCGACCCCATGGACTGTAGCCCGCCAGGCTCCTCTGTGCATGGAATTTTCCAGGCAAGAATACTGGAGTGGGGTGCCATTTCCTCCTCCAGGGGATATCCCCAACCCAGGGATCAAATCTGCATTTCCTATGTCTCCTGCATTGGCAGGCAGATTCTTTACCCACTGAGCCACCTGGGAAGCCCAACAGTTGGTTTACTTAATTTATAATAGACTTTATTTTTAGAGAAGTGTTAAGTTCAGAGTGAAACAGAGCAGAGCAGACAAATTATGCATTTGGAAAAATGCATAGTCACGTGTATCACTGTTAGGGTATCATACATGACTTACTTAATCTTTTTGAATTGAAATATAATTGGTTTACAATGTAGTGTTAGTTTCAGATGTATAGCAAAGTGATTCAATTATATGTGTGCTCTTTTTCAGATTCTTTTCCATTAAGGTTATTACAAGGTACTGAATGTAGTTCTCTGTGCTATACAGTAGGTCCTTGTGTACCTGTTTTTTATATATAATGTGTGCGTGTTAGTCACTCAGTCGTGTCTGACTCTTTGCGACCCCATGGACTGTAGCCCGTCAGGTACCTCTGTCCATACGATTCTCCAGGCAAGACTACTGGAGTAGATAGTCATTGCTTTCTTCAAGAGATCTTCCCAATCCAGGGAGCAAGCCCAGGTCTCCTGCACTGCAGGCAGATTCTTGACCATTTGAGCCATCAGGGAAGCCCTTTATATATACTAGTGTGTATCTATTCATTCAAAACTCCTAATTTATCCCTCTCCATTTTCCTTCAAGAAAATTAGAGATACCAAGGGAAAATTTCATGCAAAGATGGGCACAATAAAGGACAGAAATGGTATGGACCTAACAGAAGCAGAAGATATTAAGAAGAGGTGGCAAGAATACACAGAAGAACTATACAAAAAAGATCTTCATGACCCAGATAACCACAATGATGTGATCACTCACCTAGAGCCAGACATCCTGGAATGTGAAGTCAAGTGGGCCTTAGGAAGCATCACTACGAACAAAGCTAGTGGAGGTGATGGACTTCCAGTTGAGCTATTTCAAATCCTAAAAGATGATGCTGTGAAAGTGCTGCACTCAATATGGCAGCAAATCTGGAAAACTCAGCAGTGGCCACAGGACTGGAAAAGGTCAGTTTTCATTCCAATCCCAAAGAAAGGCAATGCCAAAGAATGCTCAAACTACCGCACGATTGCACTCATCTCGCATGCTAGTAAAGTAATGCTCAAAATTCTCCAAGCCAGGCTTCAACAATACATGAACTGTGAACTTCCAGATGTTTAAGCTGGATTTAGAAAAGGCAGAGGAGCCAGAGATCAAATTGCCAACATCCGGTGGATCATCGAAAAAGTAAGAGGGTTCCAGAAAAACATCTATTTCTGCTTTATTGACTATGCCAAAGCCTTTGATTGTATGGATCACAACAAACTGTGGAAAATTCTGAAAGAGATGGGAATACCAGACCACTTGACTTGCTTCCTGAGAAATCTGTATGCAGGTCAGGAAGCAACAGTTAGAACTGGACATGGAACAATAGACTGGTTCCAAATTGGGAAAGGAGTATGTCAAGGCTGTATATTGTCACCCTGCTTATTTAACTTATATGCAGAGTACATCATGAGAAACACCAGGCTGGATGAAGCACAAGCTGGAATCAAGACTGCTGGGAGAAATATCAATAACCTCAGATATGCAGATGACACCACGCTTATGGCAGAAAGTGAAGAAGAACTAAAGAGCCTCTTGATGAAAGTGAAAGAGGAGAGTGAAAAAGTTGGCTTAAAGCTCAACATTCAGAAAACTAAGATCATGGCCTCTGGTCCCATCACTTCATGGCAAATAGATAGGGAAACAGTGGAAAAAGTGACAGACTTTATTGTTTTGGGCTCCAAAATCACTGCAGATGCTGACTGCAGTGATGGAATTAAAAGACACTTGCTCCTTGGAAGAAAAGTTATGACCAACCTAGACAGCATATTAAAAAGCAGAGACATTCCTTTGCAACATAGGTCCATCTAGTCAAAGCTATGGTTTTTCAGTAGTCATGTATGGATGTGAGAGTTGGACTATAAAGAAAGCTGAGTGCCAAAGAATTGATGCTTTTGAACTGTGGTGTTGGAGAAGACTCTTGAGAGTCCCTTGGACTGCAAGGAGATCCAACCAGTCGATCCTAAAGGAAATCAGTCCTAAATATTCATTGGAAGGACTGATGCTGAAGCTGAAACTCCAATACTTTGGCCACCTGATACGAAGAACTGACTCATTTGAAAAGACCCTGATGCTGGGAAACATTGAAGGTGGGAGGAAAAGGGAACGACAGAGGATGAGATGGTTGGATGGTATCACCGACTCAGTGGACGTGAGTTTGAGTAAACTCCGGGAGTTGGTGATGGACAGGGAGGCCTGGTGTGCTGCAGTCCATGGGTTCTCAAAAGAGTTGGGCACGACTACTGCATGACTGAACTGAACTGAACTTTTCCTTTTGGTGATGGTAAATTCATTTTCTGTGAGTCTGTGTTTTGTAAATTAAGTTTAGGGCTTCCCAGGTGGCACTAGTGGTAAAGAACCCACGTGCTAATGCAGGAGATGTAAAAGACGCAAGTTCGTTCCCTCGGTCAGGAAGATTCCCTGGAGGAGGGTATGGCAACCCACTCCAGTGTTCTTGCCTGGAGAATCCCATGGACAGAGGAGCCTGGTAGGCTACAGTCCATGGGGTCGCAAAGAGTTGGACATAACTGAAGTGATATATCAAACAAATAAGTTTAGTTGTATCTCTTTTTTTAGATTCCACATATAAGTAATATCATATGATACTTGTTTTTCTCCTGACTGACTTCACTTAGTATGATATTATCTCTAGTTTCATGTATGTTGCTTCAAATGCTGTTATTTCATTCTTTCTAATGGCTGAGCAGTATTCCATTGTGTATATATACACCACATTTTCTTTATCCACTTCTCAAACATTTAGGTTTTGACTGTTGTAAATAATGTTGTTATGAACACCAGGGTACATGTGTCTTTTGAGTTCACTTTTGTCTTTTCTGGATATATGCCAGGCATGGGATCACTGAATTGTACGGTAGCTCTTAATTTCTGATCCAGCAAGCAACAGCAGCTCTAAGGTTGGTGACTTTGATGTGTTCCCTGGGCATCCCCACTGCTTGGCACCAAGCATAACAGGGTCCAGGCCACTCTCTGAAAGGAGTGATGGTCTGTAAGACTGTGAACGTATACTAGGGCCTGAGGGTGGGGAGTCTTCATTGGCCAAGCTAAGAACCTTGAAATTATTCCTGCCTGTGGCCCGGGGGTCTGCAGACTATAGCCCGAGGGCCAACTCACGACTCACCCGAGGCTACCTGAACCTCCAGCTGCAGAGCCCAGCGGCTGATATAGGAAGCGTGTGCGGTCCCTCGGCCCATGAAGCCTAAAACATTTACTATCTGCCTCCTGTAAAGGTAAAGTTTGCCACCCTGTGCTGCACGGTATGGGGGAAATCTGGTAAGGCTTTTGTGAAGATGTTGCGGGCACCGTCAGGCACAACAGTTCTGCCGTTGTCCCCATGCCCTGGTGCCTGCCCATCCAGAGACCTCCCTGGGCACCCTGTGCCAGCCAAGGATGCTCCCGGCCACGTTCTGTTCTCAGCAAACACTGTGAGCCTTGGTTGGGTGTGAACTGCTCCTGTGCCTCTTTAGCGTTGGCTAACTTTAATTCTCGGGGAGAGAGAGCTAGCAAATGATTTCCTGGGGAATTCCCTGGCCTCCTCTGTTGCTCATAACTCTCTTATCTTCTGAAGGTTGACAATTTATGAAATGGATGCTTCAGCCAAAGTTGCATAACAGAGAATGACATTCGCCTCTCTGCTCTTCTCTGTCTTCTCCGAGCAGCTGAGGAGTACAGCGTTTTGGAACTTGAATCTTTTGTGTTTAACACACGTTCTGACTTTCTCCAGTTTTATCCATCAGTTGTCATGCAAGCAGCCTTGAGGGAGCCTTGAGAGAGATTTCCTGGTCGTTCACTAGGCACTTTTGAAACTCTTGGGAATTTTCAGCCCAAAGGTGCAGTTCAAACAACGCTCCAGAGAGTAGAGGTGCTGAGAAGCACAGGTGACAACCTGGACTTACAGTTGGCATCTGAAGTGGGCACAGGGGCAGTTTTGTGGGACTGAGTCCTGCATCTATAGAATCTGAGTTATCTCTATCCAAGTAGGTCGAGTCAGCATCAAGTTGAATTAAGACACCCAGCTGGTGTTGAAGAACTGCTTGATGTACACAGTGGAATTGGTGATCAGAATTGTGGATAAAGAGCCAGGCTGTATACATGCCAAGTTGCGTCGCCAAGTATACTCTTTGCGACCCCATGGACTGTAGCCCACTAGACTCCTTAATTTTATGTGTATGTCACATTTTTCCATCTTGGAATTTGATGCTGAAAACTTGGTCTCTGTGTACCAGTGCTGAAGTGAATCTTGGAGACAGAGTTTTAGGTGGAGGAGGGAAGAATAGCTGTATTACTTTGCCAGGCAAAGGGGACACAGTGGGCTCATCCCCTCAAAGCTGCATGTCCTCACCTGGGGGGATTTGCGATTGATTTCTAGCAGTGGTTCAAGGGCGCAGTTATGATGAGGATCAGGATAGATGCAGGGCCTGCATCCTTTAATCTGGCCTCACGCCATCTCCTGATGAACTGTGGTTCTCAAAGTTATCAAACAGTTACCTCTCTCTGGAAAGAAGAGCTCTTCATCTGGCAGTTCACATCTTCCATTGGTTGGGGCTTCATTCTGCAGAAGACCTCAGAGATACTGTTATGTATGTCTCTTGAAGGGGAACCAAGACTCTGCCCCAGGTGGTCAGCTCACTTCTCCAGACCTCCGTTTTCTCATCTGCAAAATGGTAGTGTGGACCTAGATTGTGGCTGAAACAATGGGGGAGCCAGCAGGCCAAATCTACTCACTAACCATCTCATCTGGACCTTTCCTTAAACATTTAAAAAACAACAGGGAAAAACCGGTATGGTTTTCCTAAAAACATGGATTGTTAGCGTCTCTCTAAAAACACTAGAAGGATTTGTTAAAACCGTGTCTGCACACCAGTTCCATGAAGCCACAGTTGGCCCACGCCGGGTGGTGGTTGCCCACCTGAGATGGAAAACACCGGTTCACCACAGTGCCCCCCGTTCCCTAAAGTCGGCTGAGTTGTCAGTGGCCAGTTGTCACTGAGCCAGCATGGTTGGTGTCTCCTGTGGTTAGAAAAACACACTGCCCATGTGTCTGTGAAAAGTGGGAATACAGAAGGTGGATGAAGAGTGCTGTGTGATTTGAGAGAAATGGCAGAGATTATACGGAGAGAGACCCAGGGAGAGAGCTTCATGGTGCTCCACCTGAGCAGGGAAGCTCAGTTGAAAGCGATACCTGACATCCAGAGGCTGGGATCTGGCCCTCAGTCAGGCGCAGAGCAGAAACCTGTCTCTTCTAGCTGAAGTGAGCCCGCGTCACTGTCACTTAGACACGGGGGATCAGGCTACACCCAGGAGAGCAAGCCCTGCTCTTGGGAGAGGCTTCTCTGGGCCTGCAAAGGCTGCCTGGGAAGGCTCACAGTCTCTGATTTCCATAGGGCTTCTGGCACATTGTTTTACTCAAAAAGAGAAAAGGAAACAACGCAGTGCCTTCCAACCCTAAACACAACGAGCTGGCAGCGGGAGAGGCGGTTAAGTCACTCCAGTAACGTGCCAGGCTGAGAATAACAACATCTGTTCCTGCGGGCAGTTAGCAGAGGATTAGAAACAAAGAAGAAACCTTAGCTTTGAATGCAGCTAGATATAACTGACTGGTGACTTGGAACTCCTGTTGGGCAGCTGGATGTCCTGAACAGCGAGCCTGGGCCTCGTTGCACGGGATTAGGGTGCTGGGCCCATAATGGGTGAGTTGGAGGAAAACAGCTCCCGACCTCTGTGATTTATAATTTGGGCATAGAGACACTTACATTGCACTCAGAAGCAACACAGGCTGGCTCTCCTGGCATAAGCATCAGACCCTGAAAGGCTCTTGCTTTCTGTAGAAGAGATTCTCTTAAATAAATACCCCTGCATATTTGCCAGCCTTGCTTCAAGCTTCAACACAGCTCTGTTATTGTTGTTCAGTTGCTAAGTCCTGTCAACTCTTTGTGACCCCATGGACTGCAGCCCGCCAGCCTCCTCTGTCCATGGGATTTCCCAGGCAAGATTACTGGAGTGGGTTGCCATTTCCTTCTCCAGTGGATCTTCCCAACCCAGGGATCAAACACATGTCTCCTGCATTGGCAAGTGAAGTGGATTTTTTTTTTTTTTTTTTTACTGCTGAGCCATCAACACAGCAGATGGTTCTAAAGCTCCCCTTTTCTGATGCCCTCAATTCTTCCAGGACCCTCAGGAGAAGTCCTCAGTGGGGTGTTAATTGTTAGCACCAAAGCCCCTCAAATTATAGAGCAGGACTTCTTCTTTCCAAGATATTCAGGCTTACAGAAGGGGTGAGGTTGTTATCATGAAGTCTTTCATGGACCACTCCCCCCCCTCCCTGCACCCCCCCTCCCCCATAGCTTACAGGCTGCGTTCAAGTCCCTTAAATGTGCACCTGAGTAAGCATGTCAGTACCCGGGCTTTGCCTGCTACCTCCTCCCAAGCCCCAGCATCTGTTTCTCTCACAGGTGGACTTTGCTCCACCCGGATCACCCTCACCTGGAGCCATCTCTCCCCAGTTGCCAGCCCCACCCTCAGAATCCCTTACGTGCTTTTCCTGTGTCCTTCCATGCGCCAGGCACTGGCACCTGTCAGGGCACTTAATACGCTGCCGTGTAGACAGTAAACTCCTTCCCCATCTCCCGGCGCTAAATGCTACTTAGCGCTTAATTAAATAAAATGCAGTCATTTATTCGGCATTTATTGGTTTGCTTGGCTCCTGGTGTTTGTCTTATGGGGCATGTAACAGAGAACCAGGCTTCATCTCCACCCCCTGTGGGCAGAGAGAAGAGCAGTGTCCCCACATTGCTGCAGTGTAGCGAGCATCCTGTTGCCAGATACAGTGGGCTCCATAAACCCCCTTACCTGGTTGGTCAAGAAGATTCGTCAGTTTCTTCTGCATTATTTCCTGTCCCTTTCTTCAGTTTGGTATAAAATGAGGGAACCTTTAACTGTGAAAGCCTGAGTCTCAACCTTTCAAATCTGAGATAAGTGGAGCAGATATCTGCCCGTTTGTCTACTTCAGGTGGAAAAATGTGTTTCTTCTGTGGACAGTTTTGTCTGGGGTCTAAATTCAAATGATTCAGTTTAACAGTGTGTTTTCTGGTGTTTCTAAGCAAGCCTAGATTTGAACTGTGGCTCTAAGACTAGTTAATTAAGTGACTTTGAGTGAGTTACTTAATCTCTCTGAGCCTCAGTTTTCTCACTTGTAAAATGGGGATAATCCTGTACATGTTACAGCGTTGTTTCTATAATTAAGTAAGAAAGCCAATCTATAGTGTAATACTTAGTACATGGGTAGTGTTTAATAAACGTTAGCTTTCCAGCCATTATTGTAGCCCCTCACCCCTCCACTAGATCTAAAACAATGGCTAAATCCTATTATTAGTACTGTCCTACTGAAATACTTTAGTGTGACTCTTGTGATGGGTAAGAGCAAGTTATTCAACCCCGTAGGTCTGGTTAATTAGCCTGTAATCTAACCAGAATCAGTTCTTGGTTTGTCTAATTAATGTGAACAGTTAGAGGTAATTTAAGATGGATGAAATCAGTGATGTTTAAGCTATACAGTCAACAAGAAACAGTGCAATAGTCCACCAACCTTGCATGAAGAAAGTAGAAGAAACCAACCAACCCTGAAGTCTGTGCTGGAGCCCACCAGCCACACCCAGGGGTCTCCCTGGCTCAGCTGCCCATAGGACCCACAGATACCCTTCTATCCTCTTGCAAGGAAGCATGTCCTGTCAGGGGCTGGTGGGGGCACCACCGACTGCCTCTCCCCAGCTCCAGATGGCTTGCGTGTCATTTATGCTGCTTATTAAGGAACTTCTTGAATTTGGTCTCTGATGTGGTTAGAACTGGTAGCAAGTTTCTAATCAACACAGCACGAAGATTATCTTGTCCATCTCCAACCACAGGGATCTGACATCAATGGGATGCCAGACCAGCTTAGGTGTTTCTCTTTACTCATCTCCATTCTTTGCTCACACTTTGCTAATTTCTTTTCAACTTTGTTCTTTTGCCCCTCACCTCCCTTAAGTATCAGGTCAGAACTTAGCTTATAGAAGTTTTCTTTTTGTGCCCCATAACCAGTAAAGTTTCATGCTGATGGAAGTTACACTACATGGACTTAACTTATGAAAGTATTATAGATGACTTCCTGACTTTAAGATAAATAATATTTACATGTGTTTTCTTGATGAAAATACTTCCATCATAATTGAAATACGATTTCAATTTTTACAAGATTTATAGATTTCCCCTGCCAGTAGAATCTGACCACTTTTTAAAAAATATACTGGATGGATGAATTGTAACTTCAGTGTACTTTTAAACAGGTAAATAAATATTATGGAGTAATAGAAATGTAACAAGTAACCATTGCAGTTAAAGTAGAGTTTCACAGGACGGCTTTTTGTAAACAAACTACTGAATTTTACGATGACAAGACACAGAATAGCTATAAATGTGGCAAGAAAAGAACCTTCAAAGAAACTGGCTTAATGTTTAAATTCTTCATAAGTTCGAGGTAAACATCTTGCAAATATCTTCTAGCCATCCCGTCATCTACATAACAGGATGAAATGGCTTGGTGCATTGTTTTCAAAGCCTCTTGCCAACAGCTCAACTTTTCACAGTCTTCTGGTATTATAGACTTGGTGGCCTTTGGCATCCATTTTAATTGGTGCTAAGTTAAAAGATTTGCACTGCAAAACTTTTCTTTCTGTATTTTGCAAAGTGCAGTTTTACAAAGCTGTTTCCTGTTGACCTCTCCCTCCTCCTTCCCAGCATATCCCATATTGTCCACTTTTCACAGCTAGGGTGGCTGAGGTTAAGCGAAGCTGGGTGCCCTGCCAGATAGAACACCACCAATACTTACTTGCACTCTGATTTCCCTCAGTACCAATGACACACTAGCCACAGCCTGCCAGGGACCAGAGGCCATGCATAGACCTCCAGCTTCTCTCTCTGAATTCCATACCTGTCCAGTCTACCTTGCCAAAGTAATGAAACGGAGAAGGATTCGCTGCTGGTTGGAAATTTCCACCAAGAGCTAGGATCCACTGACACCCTATCCCAGAGGAACCATATAAATGCCATAAAGTGCAGGAAAACCTACATATTAAAAATATGAACGCGTGCAGTAATTTACCTGCAAGATCATGGCATCTCCTCAAAGACTAGTAGTTAATTTCAAAGGGACCCTGACGAGTGAATACCACGATGGTGCTGTGAGACTTCAGGAGGCAATTCTTATGGCTCTTATTTTGTGACCTGCCCACTCTTGTCATTTCTACTGAAACTTCTCCATTTGGAAGCATCCTGCTCCTTATGTTTCTGAGGCCTGCTGCTCTAATTTCTTTGCCTTTGATGGCTAGCAAGTGGGGCTTTGTTTTCCAAGAGTCTTGTATTTTTGATCTTCATCACAGATTCTTCCAGGGCTTCTATACCATGTTTTAAAATAGCTTCCCAGGATTCCTGGGGGTTATTAACTTACAGTGTAACGATTCACTTACCCTGAAACCCTCGTGCCTACACATTTCTTTTTCATGGTTCTATTTTCAAACATTAAATAACTATGTGATGAACGTCTTTCCTATAGTATCCTATTCCATGGAGGCTGTAGACATGGCAAGTGTGGGAAGGGAATGGAGTGGAGTAATTGAGCTTAAAATGAGAAAATGAGTTAGCTTTTTGTGTGTGTGGTCTAAAAAGAAAAAAGATATAACATTTACCATTTTAACTATTGTTAAGGTTACAGGTCCGTGGCTTTAAGTTCATTCACTTTATTGTACAACCATCACCACCATTCATCTCCAGATTTACTGTGTTTTAAGATATCCTGGCCCCTGAGACAGTTAGGTGGCTGAATTGGTGAAAATGCTTGTATTTGTCAGGTCAGAGACTGCCATAACACAGGACCATACACTGGGTGACCTAAACTACAGAAGTGTACTTCTCACCCACTAGAGGCTGGGAAGTCCAAGGTCAAGATGCTAGGAAGGTGGTTTTCATTCGGAGCCCTCTCCTCTTGGCTTGTAGGCCGCTGTCCTCTCACAGTAAATTCACACGACCTCTTGTAGGGGGATGGAGAGGCAAGCTCTGGTGTCTTCTTTGTAAGGGCACCGATACCCTCACAAGGGCCCCATCACCATGCTATACGGGGATTTAAGATATTTAAAAATACCCAGAAAAAATAACTCCCCAAAGCAACATTTGAACTTCCCCCATGCTACAGTTATTTGCATTGTATTTGCATAATATTGGGTTTGTAAGTAATGTAGAGATGACAACGCATACAGGGGGATGTGCATAGGATCTGTGCAAACACTACAGCCATTTTATGTAAGGGGCTTGATTTCTCAGATTTCATTCCAGTGTGGGCTATTCTGTGGTCAGTGTTCATGAGAACTTACAAATCATCTAGTTGTTTGTAGATAATGAAACTGGATATATGTAAATTAGGTCTATCTTAGCTTTTTATCCCTATTGTCATATTACCCACATCCTCAGTAATTTTTGTTTCACCTAATATTTCCTGAACTGACAGAGGTAAAGTAAAATTTCCCTTCACTAATGTAGTTTTCTTTTTACTCCTGGTAGTTCTGCTTTATGATTTTGATGCTTTCTTATTTGATGCATAGTTATTAATTACTGGAAGAGCTTATTGGGTATATTTTTTATAAATGTGGCCTTACTTACCTTGTTTAATACTTTTTGTCTGAAATTCAAGCTTACTTCGTTTGAAAATTATTTTGTGTATGTTGCTTGATAGCATTTGCCCATCTTTTATTTTCAACCATTCTTAATCATTTTCTTTTAAGTCTGATTCTTGTATACAGTAGAGAATATAACTGAATTTGCTCTTTCCCCAGTTTTATTTATTTTTTTAAATTTCTTCTCTTTCTTGTGTAGTTTGATAATTGGAGTAAAAATATTCCTTCAAAAACTCGATACAGATCTGGATCATGCTTCCAAATCTCTGTTGTATTTGAACTGCGGAATAGATATTGTGTGAGGCTGTATGGTACTTACATTATGAAGCAGACACACATATGCACCTTCATACATACCCATGTAGCCAATGTGATTGGAGCCGAGTTTGAAGAAGATTTGTATTTACCTGATTCATTTAAATTTGTTACTTTCCTTTTCAATTTTATAGAAAGAGGACCACAGCTCTCACCATTAAATTTTTGCAAGTGAACAATGTTTGGGGACATAACGGAGACCTTTCACAGGATTTTTCCATAGACCTAATGTAAAGGCTAGGCAGCCGAATTTCTTGCATTAACTGAAACATTGACTCAGGCGTGTTCTGAAAGCTCAGATTGATTGCTGACTGATGCCTAACAGTGGACTTTATGGTTATAAATTGAAAGGACAGGAGCCTGTTATATTATACCTGATGAATTCTAGTTGACTGATAGTCAAAGAGGGGTAAAATGGGAGAGGAATAGTGATGAGTTTCCATAACAGAGAGAGAAAAAAAAAAAACTCCTTGGGAGAGAGTACTTCTTTCAGAATACTATCTTGCTTTCTAAAAAATTTTGTACACGTTTGTATGTGTTCCTTCTGAAAATTCAAATTCATGTTTTTGTTTTTAGAACTATAACTTGATATGTTTAATTCATTATTTCTTTAGACAGAAGCTTTTGACTCCTGTTTATGATGATAGTGTTTGTAGTGATAATTGATATATTTTCCCTTCATCCTATTTTCCTTTCACTTCCTCCAACACTCCATTGTAGCTGATTATATTATTTTTCTTAGTTCTTCCAAAAGTTACCTGTATAATTTAAATATATTTTTTTTTTTTTTTTAATTTATTTATTTATTTTAGTTGGGGGCTAATTACTTTACAATATTGTAGTAGTTTTTGCCATACATCGACATGAATCAGCCATGGGTTCACATGTGCTCCCCCTCCCGAACCCTCCTCCCACCTCCCTCCCCATCCCATCCCTCTGGGTCATCCCAACGCTCCATCCCTGAGCATCCGTCCCATGCATAGAACATGGAATGGTGTTCCACTTCACATATGACAATATACATGTTTCAATGTTATTGTCCCAGAACGTCCAACTCTCACCTTCTCCCTCAGAGTCCACAGGACTGTTCTATGCATCTGTGTCTCTTATTCTGTCTCACATATAGAGTTACCATTACCATCTTTCAAATTCCATATACATGCATTAGTATACTGTATTGGTGCTTTTCTTTCTGGCTCACTTCACTCTGTATAATGGGCTCCAGTTTCATCCATCTCAACAGAACCGATTCAAATGTATTTTTTTTAATGGCTGAGTAATATTCCATTGTGTATATGTACCACAGCTTCCTTATCCATTCATCTGCCGATGGACATCTAGGTTGCTTCCATGTCCTGGCTATTGTAAACAGTGCTGCGATGAACATTGGGGTATTTCTTATACCTTAATTGTTGTTTATCAGCTATAGGTGGTAGAGCTCTGTATTCACTGCTCTGTCCCCAAGTCTGGCATTTGCTAAATAATTGCTTATTGGTAACCTGTATTTTTTTCTCAGCTAGGAGTCATAGTCATGACCTTGCCCAGTTCTTTCTGTTGATTAGAGTACATTTTTCCATCTGTTACATTTGTTAAAATTATTTTCCTAGTTTATTTTTTGTAACTTGTGATACACAGAAGTTTAAATATTTTTACAATGCTGTCATATTTATTACCATCTTTCAAAGTTTCTTCTTTTAATTTTCTGCCCAGTCTTCCCCCGCTTCAGATCAGATGAATGCTCTTTTTTTCTGGTTGCTTTAAGGTTTACACATGACTCTCTACCTCTTCTGGAATTCATTCAGGATATTTTTTTATTTTAGAACTCTAAATTTTCTATTTTGTTTTATTAGTTGAGAAACACTTTCTTAGAGGTAGCTCTGATGGCAGTGTGAAGTGATATATGCTTGATTTTTTCATTTTATATTTTCTAAACCATTTATGATTAAACAATTCAATTTCTGCATTAAGAAACATAAAGGATCCCCAGGTTATGACAACACTGTAGGACATATTAAAGAAAACATTATGCTAGATTCATCTACTAAAACTTTGAAATTTTCTGCTGAAAATTTAAAACACAGGCTGTACATTGGAAATTCATCTAGAAATGATCTCAGCATTTACTGAAATAGAATGAAAATAAATCAGAGTCCAAATTCAGCCCAGCATCCCTCACATATGGTTTTAAGCTAATTAAATATTTTTTTGACAACTGAACTGAAACTAAGGAGCTAATTAATGATTACACTCATAGATCATCCTACCATGGGTTTAATCAGCATTTGGTTTTCCTTAGCTCTGAGATGGACTAAAATAAATCACTCTCTTTTGACCAAGTGTTATAAAAACATGAGGCTTGTTTCATTTAATGCTGTCACTCATTGTCATAAACTTATCATCATTTAAAACATCTCTCAAAGTTGTCTTGTAAAATTGTCTTCAGGGCTGACAATATACGCCTTTTTTTTTTTTTTTTTTACCATTCTCAGTACACTTTGAGGGAGGATGTAATTTTTGGTAATCGTCTGAAGAAATTTGGCTTAAAGTTTGGGTAATACATTTGTTGGATCTGCTGGATTAATTTAACAAATATAGACTATCATGTTGTATCACTTATAATAGTATATTTAGCCTTGAGGAATATAAGAAGTAGGTATGATGGCTGAAACTAATGACCTTTTGTTTATGATGCATTGAAAAGTCTCTGGCTGCTGGCCTGGATTTCAGTTGCTCCCTGACGCCAGGACCAGCATTGCTCTGACTGTTTCGGTCGGTCTCTTCTGACTGCTACCCAGGGTAACAAGGTGGCCAATGTGTCTTTAGGCCCCACTTCTATGTGCAAGGCTGAAAGCAAGGGAAAACACAAGAGCCATGCTTGGGTCTTACTCACTGATCGGGAAAACCAATCATTGCTCCGATGTCACTGGTCAGAACTTGCTCGCACTGCCATCCCATCAGCGAGAGCCCTGGGAGAGCAGGGGGCAGGCGTGCCATGATCAGCTCAGACCATCATCACCCATAACCCATATAGGAGTTTCTGAAACAAAATAGGGGTTCTGATGACAGGGACAGAGTGCTCACGGGAAGGCCACCGACTGTGTCTGCCACACACATGAATGGTGGTAGGTGGTCTGTGAGGAAAATTGCAAAAAGAGTTATACAATAAACAGTGGCAGCCTTTTTAGGACATTTGAAGATTGCCTCAATTTGGTCATATATGCTCTGGCACTTTGTTAAAGAACTAATAGCCATGCCTTTATTCACTTTCTGATTATTAGTATTTTGATCTTTGTTCTCATTATAGTTTTCCTTAAGATAAGGACAGTGTTTTTTATGCTACTGTGGATAGAGAACTCTGTATCTTGTAGGCATGAAGGACGTGCCCATGTAATGATTAAATGGAAATCAGTTTAATTCCATGTGTATTATCCACGGGGTGTAGCTGACCTTGCTTGGTACCTTACACATTCATGGGTGACTATGGATGTGGCATGTTTGCTGGGATAGCCATGGGACAGCTGGATAGCCAGCTATAAAGCATGCCAGGATTCTCTTAGCTATCAAGTCTGGCTAAAGGAGTCTCTGGATTAATCACAAAACTTTGACAATTACAGAAACATCAGAAATACTCAAAAGTGAACCTTAGTGGTGCTTTTGACTCAATAGATGGAATCAAGAACTGAAAGTATAGTAGTCAGGACCCTTCAGCTTTGTTGGAATAAGGTGATGTGCAGTGTTCCTGTCTTTGTGTCTGCATGGCGTTAAGGTTCAGAGCATGTGGAACCCAGGGAGTGAAGCAGAGAAGTGAAGGAACGTGTCTATTACTACAGCTAGAAAAGTGAAATTCACAGTTGGGCTGTGTGAGAGTGTGTATTGAAAGTTCCTGAGTTGGGTTAAGTGCTGAGAAAAAGTAAAGATGACAGCTGACCCAATCCAAACTGCTGTAGTGGAAAGTGAACGCGTTGACTCACAAAGTTAATCAGTCCAGGTGCAGTGGAGATGCCAGTGTTGTCAGTAGACTTGGTGTCTCTTCATCTCACTGGCTTTTGTTTTCCATCCCTTATGGGTTCATTTTCCCCCTACATTGTCCTAGGGAAAAAGTGTCCTCTCCAATTGTGTTATCGCATTCTTTGAGCTTGATGGTTTGGGAGGAAAAGAAAGAGCTTTCTCTCCAAACAGTGAAGCAAAAGCTTAGAGCCTGGATCATTGAACTGAGTCAGGGTCACCTGGTGTCGTCACACCAATCCCAGGGGTCAGGAGATGTGACTTATTGGCTGGTTCAGATCAACCAGTGTCCACCTAGACCCCAGGACACTCAGCTAGCCCACTCACTCCCTTCCCTGGGAATCATCTTGGCATATCCATGACTACACACTGTGCCCTGCACGGCACGGAGAACAACAGGTATCAAAGGTGTCCCCAGGGCCATCAGCACCTACCTGGGGACTAGTGGGAAAGAAAATTCTGGGGCCCCTCCTCAGAGGTCCTAGAGCAGAAAATCTAGGGATGGGACCCCATCTGTGCTTTCACAAACCCTCCAGTTTTGGTGCCGATTAAAGTTTGGGAACCACTGGCTTAGAGTAATGGACTCCTTCTGAGAAAGAGGCCTGGTTGGAGGGAGAATATATTTTCATAGCAATGAGGGCAGTTTAGCCAAAGGTCAAGTTAGATGAACTTGGAGACTCTATCAAATGCCAGAAAGCGAGAGAGGAGAAAAATATCTGTAAGAGGGATCGCTGTGGGCTGTCTGAACATGGCTATTTTGACCCTGGAAAAATGCACATACATTTTTGTTCTCTTAGCACACACTCTGCCGTCCAGTAATAATGCATTGTAAACAGACCCTATTAAAACAAACAGTTCTCTCTGGGTCTTTTTTTTTTTTCAATATTTTCTCTAAATAGTTATTTGGTAATACACATTTTTCTGTTTTGTGAAGTCCCTAAATAGCAGAGGTCTCATTTGAAGGAGCCAACTCAGGCCTCTTAGTGCCAGAACGTTCATGAAGTTTTTGTTTTACTAAATAAAGAGCTGGAGTGAACGTTACCCCCATGGTGGTACTGGGCCCTCAACCCAGTAGGAAAACGAGGGGCTCAGAGTTCCCTTCCCCTTCTCAAACCAAGCTAGTCTTAGACTGAATGGCTCCAGAGGGGTGGGGTGGGGAGTCCCATCCTCTGGTTTTCTGTTTCTTTAGGCTGCCCTCACTGGTGCCTTTGGTCCCAAAATCAGACCCTCACTTTTAAAATCAGCTGTTGTTGCATTCATGGATGGCTCATGCCCAATAGAATCCTCTCAGATAGAAAGTGTCTCAATGTAATGCTTACTGGAAAAGATGAACATTGGAGAAACAGCCCGAGGGATGTGAAAGTGGCCATTTTCTGCTTCTGACTGTGTTACTTGAAGTCAAAGTTGGTTCACAGCTTGGATGACTTGTTCTTCAAATTCACCCCTATGGTAGCTCTCACCAGCTCAGAATCCAGGGTTTGTATCCACCTCTCAACCTTAGCCACCATCTCCTGCCCCCGACTCCCACCCAAGGCCAGCCAGAAGCAATGTTGTGCTGGGGTTAGCTCAGGGCTCAGCACCTGGGCTCGGGAGACGGACTGCAGGTGCTCAAGTCTCTGCCAGGCACCTGCTGGCTGTATTCTCTGGGCAGGTAACTTAACTTCTCTGGTCTCAGTTGTGAAATGAGGACCGTAATAACATGAGAGGATTGAGGTGAGTGTAAAAGGAATGGACAGGCATAAACTGCTTAGACTCAGGCCCAGTACCTGAGGAGCACTCTGAGTGAGTATCCCTTGTCTGTCCCTCACCTTCGGCCTCCCACTCTGCCTTAGAATCTTGGCCCATTCTGCCCTTCTGCATGGAGGTCATCTCTAAGACTGTGGCTCTAACCGCTCATCCTCTGGTAGCTAAACCCCAGCATAGAATCTTGGGTTTTAAAGGAGCTCAACAATTATATTTCGAGTTAAATTGAAGATCCTTCACCCCATCCTAATGTATTTGGTAAATTCCAGAAAAATGGGCCTCATTGATCCTTTCTTTCACCTGGGGGTCAAGTTCTGCAACTTAATCTGCTGCAAGGTCGCTGCCAGGATTTGAGTCTCTGAATTCCTTTGGAGAAATCGTTCTCTCCACCCCACAAGGCTGCTCACCACTCACAGGCTCTCTCCCTTCTCCTGTCTTCCCAGGGTCTCCAGTCCCAGGCTTGCAAATAGGAGTCCCACCCCACTGAAAAATACAACTGACAAGTTTTTCTCTGGGGTCATCCGATGACATGCTTTTTCCTGCATTGTACCAAGGCCTATAATTTGGTAACCCAGAGGAGTGGCTGATGGTGGCATGTCAGGCCCAGGATGAAAGAATGTGGATTGGGAAAAGAGCCTTTGAGTTCTTGGTGTCATTATACGTTAAGTGAGATACATCACCCTCTATTGTCTCTTTATGACCCTCTGACCCTGTCCATGCTCTTGCATCTCCTGCATTGGTAGGTGGATTCTTTACCACTGTACCACCTGGAAATAGGTGGCTTAGAAACAATAAGACTGGATCATCTCACAGTTGGGCATCTTAGGTGTTAGTGGTGAAGAACCCACTGCCAGTGCTGGAGATGTAAGAGACACGGGTTCGATCCCTGGGTTGGGATCCCTGGAGGAGAGCAGGGAAACCCACTCCAGTATTCTTGCCTGGAGAATTCCATGGACATAGGAGCCTGGCAGGCTATAGTCCACAGGGTTGCACCGAGTCAGACATGACTGAAGTGACTTAGTATGTACACATCTCACAATTCTGGAAGTCAGAAGCCTGAAATCAAGATGTCAACAAGACCATGCTCGTAAAAGCTCTAGAAGAGGGTCTGTTCCACGCCTTTTTCTTAGCTCATGGTGTTGCCAGCCATCTTGGTGTTCTTTTGTGCCAGTGCCATACTGTTTTAATTATTGTAACTTTATAAAACATGTTGACCTCTGAGAGTGTAAGTCCTCCAGCTCTATTCTTCTTCAAGGTTGTTATGATCTTTAGCATTAGAATCACTCTGTTCATTTACACACACCCACCTCCCCACCCACCCACCCACATTCCCCTGCTAGGATATTGAACAGACTATTGAATCTTTAGCTCAGTCTGGAGAGACTATACAGATTTAATCTCTAATATTGGGATTTTAAATTCATGAACATGAATTTTACTATATAGACTGTCTTTAATTTCTCTCAATGTTTTACAGTTTTCTGGGTAGCTTTTTGCATCTTTTATTTGGTTTATCCTCAAGCGTCGGATATATTTTTGGTACTGTTGTGTTAAAACCATGTTTAATGTTTACTTTTTTCATTTTTATTGCCAGTAAATAGAAATGCAATGTAACAGTGCATACTGAATTTGTATCTAGTGACCTTGCTAAGTTCACTTACTGATTTTAATGATGTAGCTAGATATTTGGGGGGATTTTCTCTACGTACAATACTGCCAGCTGTGGATTATAACAATATTCCTTCCCTTTAAATGTTTATAATTTTACTTTGTTTTGCTATACTGGCTAGTATAGTTAGCACAGTGTTGACTAGAAATGGTGAATGTGGGCATCATTGTTTTGTTCCTGATAAAAGGGGAGAAGCTTTAAATATTAAGTGTTATGATTGATGTAGATTCTTCTGTAGATACCTTTGGCAGAATTTAGAAAAATTACATGTATTCCCAGTTTACTATGTTTTGTCAGTGACTGGATATTGAGGCTTATTACATGCTTTTTTGATAACTCTTCAGATGATCAAATGATTTTTGAAAATTCAGTTGATTAGCTTTTGAAATGTTAAACCAATTCTCTCTTCCTGGAGCAAGCCTAACTTGACTGTGATGGATTATTTTTATATTGCTGAATTTGATGTGCTACCCTTTGTTTAGAACTTGTGCAATTTTGCTCATGAGAGTTCTTGGCCTACAATTTCCTTACTTGTAATTTCCTTGCCAAGTTTTGGTAATAAGATTATATTGGCCTCATAAAATAAATTGGGAAGTGTTCCCTTTTCTTTTTCCTAGCCTCTAGAAGCTGTGTTTAAAATTGTTAGTTCTTCCTTATGCATTCAGTGGATCTTGACACTGAAGCTCTCTGAGATTGGAGTTTTCTTTGTGGAGATGTTTTAAATTATGAATTCAACTTTTAAAAATATAAGTTTATTTAGATTATGCCAGTTTATAGATTGTGATTTTCTAGGCATGTGTCTTGCCTGAAATTTCACATGTATTTATATAAAGTTCAAACATACACTTTTGCTGTTTCTTTATTATCTGTAGGATCTGTAGTAATACCTCCCTTTTGAGGTCCAATACTGGGAATTTATACCTTCTCTTTTCTTAATCAGTTGTATTTGTTAAATTGCATCTTTGTCTGTTGTTTTAGTTTTTTCAAAGGGACAGTTTTTGACTTTGATTTTATTACATTTACTTTTTATTTCATCCATTTTTCTCTTCTAGTCATAATTTTTTTCTTTTCATTCTCTTGGGTTTAATATGCTTTTTATCCCTATACCCTTGAGACAGATACTAAAGGTTTTAGCCTTTTTCTCTCCTAATACAGGTATTTAAAGGTACAACTTCCCTGCAAGTATGATAAAAATGAAAGTGTTAGTTGCTCAGTAGTATCCAACTCTTTGTGATCCCATGGACTGTAGCTTTCCAGGTTCCTCTTCCATAGAATTCTCTAGGCAAGAATACTGGAATGGGTAGCCATTCCTTTTTCAAGGGATCTTCCTTACCCAGCGATTGAACCCAGGTCTCCCACATTGTGGGCATCTTTACCTTCTGAGCCACCAGGGAAACCCCAGTAGTAGCCTAAAGTTTTAATATGCTGTGTTTTCACAATCATCTGCTAAACATATTTTATAATTTCCCTTCTTATTCCTTCTTTGACCCATTAGCTATCAGTGTCTAAGGATTTGAGGATATTTTGTGTCTTGTAAATTGATTTCTAGTGTAATTTCTCTGAACTCAGAGAATGTATTCTGCATGGCTTCAGATTTTTGGAACTTACTGCAACTTTATAAGGTAGTTTATAGTATGTGGATTAACTTTAAATGCTCCATGTGAACTGGAAATATGTATTCTGCAGAATCTTTTAATCAATCAGGTTAGGTTTGTTCAAATCTTCTGTATTTTACCTCACATTCTGTCTGCCTGTTTTATCAGTTACTGAAAGAAATGTATTCAAATCTCCCATTTGATTGTGGATTTTTTATTTTTCTTTTCTTGATTTCTGCACTGTATCAGCACAGTCATGGAAGTAATTTAAAATATATTCCTGTTGGATGAGTCTCTCAACATTGAGTTCTTTTTTAACAAATTTATTTATTTTTGATTGAAGGATAATTGCTTTATATTATTGTGTTGATTTCTACCAAACATCGACATGAATCAGCCATAGGTTGACCTTTGGGGTTTCAAGCAGGAGGTGTCAGAAAAGCTACCACAGGGATATCTGGATTGTGGAGGCCGAGTGTTCACAGTGATGCCGCTTTTTGACCCTTGGATGTCGGCTCTTCCTGTCATTGTGAAGCAGAATTCACCAACACTGAGTTCTTGAAAGGAGGTGTTTTTCAGTCTTGCATCACAGTAGAAGTATTTACGTTTTCCAAATTTCTCTTATCTAGTTTTTTTTTTTTAACATTTTATATTAGAGATGTGGATCTTGTGGTTTCTATTAATGGAGACAAATAATGGCTTTCTCAATATTCCATGAAGTGAGAAATAACAGGTTGATGGGAGAAGAGCTGTCACAGATTTATGTGGAACTGTGAGACCAGAGAATGTGTTTCTGAAACTCAGTCTTGGACTCTGTCATGTCCTGTTTGGGTTTGATTTTTTTTTTTTAACTGTAGTTGATTTGCAGTGTTGTGTTAGTTTCAGGCATAAAGCAAAATGATTCAATTATGCATTACATACATATATTCTTTTTCATATTCTTTTCCTTTATAGGTTATTATAAGATTTTGAGTATAGTCCCATGTACTGTATAGTAGGCTCTTGTTGTTTATTTTATATATAGTAGTGTGTGTCTGTTAATCCCAAACTCCTAATTTATCCCTCCACACTTTTACCCTTTGGTTCAGCTTCCCAGGTGGCTCAGTGGTAAAGAATCTGCCTGCCAATGCAGGAGACTTAGGTTTGATTCCTGGGTCAGGAAGATCCCCTGGAGAAGGAAATGGCAACCCACTCCAGTATTCTTGCCTGGGAAATCCCATGGACAGAGGAGACTGGCAGGCTACAGTCCATGGGGTCACAAGGGAGTTAGATATGACTCAGCTACTAAAACAGTAGTGACCACCAGATAGTTCTCCTATGTCTGTGAGTCTGTTTCTGTTTTGTAAATAAGTTGTTGGTATCATTTTTCAGATTCCACATTTAAGTGATACCATGTGATATTTGTCTTTCTCTGACTGACTTCACTTAGTATAATCTCTAGGTCTATCTGTGTTGCTGCAAATGCCATTCTTTTTTGTGGCTGAGTAATATTCATTACTTTATCCATTCCTTTGTCAATGCACATTTAGGTTGCTTCTTTATCCATTCCTCTGTCAATGCACATTTAGGTTGCTTCCATGTTTTGGTTATTGTGAATAGTGCTGCTGTGGATATTTGGGTGCACATATCTTTTCAAATTAGAGTTTTGTCCAGATACATGCCCAAGAGTGGGATTGCAGGATCATATGGCAACTCTGTTTTTGGATTTTGAGGACCCTCCATGCTGTTCTTCATAGTGGCTGTAGCAATTTACATTGCCACCAACAGTGAAGGAGAATTCATTTTTCAAGTTTGAGTTTGGTTTGTTTGGGGGGCTCTTTTGGATCTCACATTTTTTACATGCATCTGTGCATGAAGATGGATTCTCCTTGTATAGAATCATAGTTATTAGTTGAGAGTTTTTGAAGTTGAAGATATCATTTCTGGTGGCAGTTCAGAGCTAAGTCTTCACACGCCTTCTCCTCCTGGTGTCTGAAAGGGACCGGCTGCCTTTTCTGCAGAATGGATGTTAGGATTGCATTTCCCTAAATAGTGATTAACTTTAGATTTTTTGCTTCAAAATTACTAGAGCATTGCTTCCCAAAGTATTTTGTAGGTGCTCTCAGTGTGGTTAATATGTGCTGTGCTGTGCTTAGTCGCGCAGTCATATCCGACTCTTTGCCACCCCATGGACTGTAGCCCACCAGGTTCCTCTATCCATGGGATTCTCCAAACAAGAATACTGGAGTGAGTTGCCATTTCCTCTTCAGGGAAACTTCCCAACCCAGGGATCGAACCCAGGTCTCCAGCATTGCAAGCAGACTCTTTACCATCTGACCCACCAGGGAAGTCACATGGTTAGCCTACTTAATAGGTTAAATAGCAAGGCTGTGGCATGTGCGGTGATAGAGGAGGGTTCCTGGGCGAAAGAGCAAAGTTAAACAACCAGGTTTATTTACTGTGTTACTTCTTAGACGAGAGTGTGTCTTTACAGTATGCATTGTCATTCTCCAAGACAGGAAAGAAGGCAGCATTTCTCAAGTGAATCTGAACTCTGCCGACCCTTAGCTTTCTTCCCAGTTCAAAGGAAATTCACACTTAAAAAAGACAAAAACCATAGGTTTGATGCTGTGCTTGGGAGAAGCAGGGTGGTGGGGTGATGCGGTGAGGAAGTGTTGGACAAGACAGCCCCAGAGGAGAAGATACATTTCTTTCCTTGTCACTCATAGTCATTTTCAGTGTTGCCATGCAGTTGGCGTTATCGGGGAGAGATATCAGACGCTAAGAGACAGCAAACCTCCCCAGAGCCGGCCATCTCTGTCATTCTGAGCAGAGCTTCTCCAGTGAACTTGGGTGGTGATGGTGGGGGCAGCGGGCAGGCTGTTATGTTCCTTGACTCTTCCAGAGAAATTTCATAAATAGTTTGCACAGTGTGTCAATCTGGGCATCTGGGAAGCATCATACATTCTTGGCATCGAAGCTCCCGGTGACATCCATCCGTCGCCTCTCCCTGAAGGAGAAGGGCTCAAGTTCCTCTATTTAGAGTGCTGGAAATTTTGGTGTCTGTTATTTAGAACGTGGGGATCTCTCTTTAAGCCGAGCTTATTTTTGTCCCCAAATAATCGAAGCCAGGCTCCCTCTGGGAGGTGGCAGGTTGGTGACTGGAGAGCTCATGTAGAACCTACTGCCCCTGTACAAATCTCGTCATCATCATGCTGGCGAGGGAGCGGGGGTCTGGATGGAAGTTACTGGGGAGGAGTCTAGCCTGATAATTTTGATCATATCTAAGGCAATGCTGGGAATGCAAGTCCACTTTCTTTGGGATACACAACATAAAACTATGGGTCCTTTGACAATGTTTTGGCTCGATTTTTGGCAAGGGAGATGACAAATTAGGCCCTGGGGTAAGTTACCGTCAGTTTTTAATCCTAGCACTAAACCTAGTTTCTACCCGAGCACCGAGTGGTGGTGTGATTTTTGGCAGGACTTCAACCCTCTTTATGATAGTTGGTTTTATCCTTTCCTGCTGAATACAGGTAGTAGAGGACCTACTGCAGAAGTTGTGAGACAGATCTTGAAAAGTTAAAGGCCCTAAAGACTGACTTCCTTCTTTCCTCTCCCATCTGCTGCTTGCCATTGCCATCTTCCTCATTATCATTGTCCTCACCACCTTATCTGCCACCTAAACTGCCTTATCGCCAGTCACATTAACTTCTTGTACCCTCACTCCATCATTCATCTGATATGCCATCATTGTCAGTCTTACTGAAACAAGTAATTTGATCATGACATCATTCTAATGAAACTTTTAACTGGTGCTCAGTATCTTTGCAGCCCTGTGCCCAAGGTCTTTTTCAAGGGGGATCCGATTCCTCCCTGATTTCAGCGCCCAGTGCTACCTGAGACTGTGAACTCTTGCCTGCTTGTGTTCAGAGATGCCTTACCTCTGTACCATTCCTCTCCTTACATATAAATGCTACTCAGCCTTCATGATGTAGTTGAGATGTTACCTTCCTTACCCAGAAGCATTGTCTTCCTCTTCTCTCTTCCTCCAGCACTTAATCTGTTCTTTCATCAAGTCACTTCACATTTTTCTCAGTGAAAAGTGAAAGTGTTAGTCACTCAGTCGTGTCTGACTCTTTTGCGACTCCATGGACTGTAGCCCACCAGGCTCCTCTGTCCATGGGATTCTCCAGTTAAGAATACTGGAGTGGGTTGCCATCCCCATCTCCAGGGGATCTTCCTGACCCAGGGATCGAACTCAAGTCTCCTGCACTGCAGGCAGATTCTTTACTGTCTATATAGTTTAAAATACATATTTTATCTTTACTGAGTTAGATCCTCTTGAGAGCCAAGGTCATATGGTTGACCTTTAGACAGGCCGTGCCTAGTCCAGTGCAGTGGCAAGTGGTACTTTCTGTCTTAACTTGACTCCACAATCCTTTCTCAGAGATCATTCTGTAAATTTATGGTGTTTCACTTTACTAATTTGTCAGGGATATCATAATGGCTCTGCATTATTCTTACAAAAAAGTGTTCTGCTGGGGTTAGTCTTTCTGTATATAGAGGGCAGGAATGGGACAGGCCTGATGAACATGCATCGTTTGAGTCTCCTTCATATGGAGCAGTAGGAAATGGTCCCATTGTCATGCCAACAGCTTCCATCTCACACCTACCAGTCCTTGAACATGTCCAGGGCTCTCCAAAGTGCTATCAGTCATTTCTATCTCATTGACTCCTCTCCTTCAGGAAGGTGGGGTAGGCAGAATAGTCAGATCAATTTGGATGGATGGTGAGGGAAAAAAGGTAGCTGGAGAGCCAGAATGATGTGGGTGGAGCTGCATAGTTTGGTGGTGGTAAAGGGAGGGAAGTATCTAAAAATTTCTTAATCTCATTCCATTGATTTCTACCAGACCAGACAGCAATTTTCAAACTGTAACCATTTATTACCTTCTTCCACAATTAAAAGAAAAAAAACTTGTCTGTATATACTCATGCCTTGGTTTATATAATATTTTTTGTTTAAATCCATCATGTTTTAAACTGAAAAATGTTGATTTCGAAGGAATTTTCAGTTTATTGCCATAAATGGAAGGCTAGTATTATCACTTGCCATAAATAGAAGGTCACCTTAAAAAGAAGTATCATTGCCATAAAACTATGTTATTAAATTCTGAGCCATCAAACAGCAAGGGCTGATAAGGAGCCAAGAGTGAGCAGAAACTGAGCAGAAATTGGGGAACAGGAAACCTCAAGTAAGAGAAAACCGTAGTGAGCTGTGAGAACACAGTGAGGCCACCGATATGTAACATCAGGAGTGAAAGAAGCAGCGTTTGATAGGAGCCAAGTCACCTCGGTGATGGGGTATGTACGGTGTGTTACAGAAACTAAATCTTCTGGGTCTGGAAGCCCCTTCTAAAGCCCAAAGCCCAGTTGACATTTCACTTCCCACGAAGTCTGACATGAGTGCTATCTGGATTCCAGAGAAATTTTTCTTTCTCTTCATTTCTCTTTGGATACTTACACTTGCTATGTGCTCAGATGATCAGTTGTGCCCGACTCTCTGTGACCCCAGGGACTGTAGCCCACCAGGCTCTTCTGTCCATGGGATTCTCCCAGCAAGAATACTGGAATGGGGTTGCTAGGCTATTGCTTAAGGCAATTTTAATGAGCCTCTATTCTTTGAAAGTAAATGAACCTAAGACAATTGTAAAGATGTTTATTCCTCCTAGATTAATTGCTAAAGTTAATGCAAGTCTACTTAAAACAGGAAAGATTTATTATTTTTTTAAACCTGACAAAGTGGTTTTAAAGTTTGACAGGGGCAATAAAAGGCAAGCTGACCATGAAGGTTCAGAAAAAAATGATGGGGCACGCACACTGCCAAACTTTAAAATGGTTTATAGGGATACAGTAAAAAGAAAAAAAAATGGTATGAAACTGGTACAAGAATGGACTGACTAGAAGAAGAGTAAGACCAGAGTTTGGAATATGGCATTTTACATCTGTAGGGAGACATATCAGGACCTTCAGTAAGCCATTTCAGACAAAACCAGATTAGTCTACACTTCAAACCACGTACGAAACCAACTCCAGACTGATGAAAGAATTAATGCAAAATGAAAGCACAAAGAATTTGCAAAATACAAGAGAATCTGATCCAGGGGTGGGGGAATCACCTTCTTGTTCTTCATATGGGGTCAGCTTCATGGGGGTCAGATCTGGGCCGTCCTGAGCGGACCTGGGTCTCCCTGTGTCTTCACACCATCCTCCCTCCGTGTGCGTCTGTCTGTGAAACCAAATTTCCCTTGTGAAGGACAGCTGTCCTATTGTATTCAGACCCGTGGTCATGACCTTATTTTAACTTGATGACCTCTGTAGAGACCCAGAGTGACCCTTCCATAAGGTCACGCTCTGGGGCCTGAAGGGTGAGGGGACAGAATTCAGTCCATGACAAGGCTCAGTGTAGATCCTCCCTCCCCTGCAATGGACTTGATCCCACAGTAATCTTCCCCTTACTTTGAGCTCCTGTTTGCACATCTAAAATCACAAGCCAAAGGTTTTATGTTCCGTATGGATGGCTTCTCCAGTTGTTGGGGAAACTGCCTGTGTTGCCTCTTTCACTTACCATCTCCTGAGGGTCAGGATCTGTGTTTTCCACCTTCTTGGAATTGACTGACTTCTTTCTTCTGAGGAGGTCTTCCCTTGTGGTCTCCGGTCACTCCAGGGAGACCAGCTCACAGTCTCAGAAACTTGAAATGGATGCCATCAGATCCTCGAATATGTGGATGGATGTTGAGGGTGAGGGAAGGAGCAGGGGGTTCCTGGGGGTGCGGGGTTGGCTGGGAATTGGGAGTCCTTTCCCAGCCCCAATTCCCTCTTGTGCCCTGTGCTTTCCCACCACATGTTCATTACTTGTCCTGTGGCCTTCTCTTGCGCTGCTCATTCCTCAAGGCTGGAAATAGGAAGTCGAGTTTAAATTGAATAAGTGTGGGGACACAAGGGACCAAGAGCCCTGTGAAGGCTCAGACAAGCTCTGGTTGGAGTAGCCTGTGGTGAGGAAGGAGTGATGTCTGGAAGACACACATGGGGGCGGGGCGGTGGGGGGACAATGGGGGAATGCCTTTTATGTGAATCAAATATTCTCACAAGAAAGGGATGGGGGAGCAGCCTGGGGGGACAGTCAGCATCCTCAGCTGCTATCCTTCCCCTCCTGTGTTCCCTTCCGAGGCTTTAGCTTTTCTAAAACTCCCTTTCATCCCACTGCTTCTCTGCTGGTAAAGCTGGGCATTCTAGTTACCCCTTTTTGCGGCAAACCCCCACCCCCCACCCTCCCGCCGCCCGCTGCCAGCTTGCTCTCAGGGCCATGGAAGGAACCAGGATCCCTTCCCCTTGCATCTAGATCATAGAATAATACCAGTGACTATAAAAATGACAGCTTATCTTTGTGTGGTATCCCAACAGTTTATGCTGTTCTTTCATTTGCATAATCTTATTGTTGAAATAGATAAGACAGACCTTTTACAAGGAGATCGTTATGAAGGAACCAAGGGGAGGGGAAGAGCTGCTACACCTCAAAGCAAATTCACAATGGGCTGATGGAGGACAAGTTTCTTATGTGGGACAACGAAGGTGCAGCTTCAGAGATGCTTGGCCGGACCTGCTCTGGGGCCCCCTCAGCCCTCTTGGGAGAACTGCAGCCTTAAGGAATCTCAGGGTACTTCGCAAGCTCTTTCAGGGGCATTGAAGGCAGGATCAGTGATGTGTGTCCCCAGGCCTTAAGGACTTGGCAGATGAAAAGAGGGCAAGGTGCAGTTCTTCAGGAAACACACTGGATCGGAAATAAAAAGGCAGGGCGGGGAAGAACTTAGATGTCTGCCCAGCAGCTTCATGGTTTCCTGTGAGCTCCATGAGGCCAAACAAATGTCTCCATGGCTGGTGGTGAAGATGTGATTCCCGGACTGGAATGGCTGGACTGAGTTTATGTTCTGAATCCTCCATGCAAATGAGAAGGCATGGTAACACTTGGCCAGATGGGTCAGTACACACGAGTCCTGAAGGTATGTGTGTGTTGCCAAGACTATCTGGAGAAACCTTTAGAAATGATGAGGTGGGGAAACACAGCCTGTCCCTCCTACCCCCACCCTTTGCCTAACCTCAGGTCCATTCCTGTCACAGGAGCCAATCTCAACCCCAGGGTTGCCAGGGTCCCGGCTTGGCTGACTTCTGGCCGGGGTCACTGAGAGAGCGCCTCCCCCCCAGGAGGCAAAGGGTGGGGGTAGGAGGGACAGGCTGGAGTGTGTCTCCCCGCCTCACCATTTCTGAAGGTTTCTTCAATAGCCCTTCCATATCCTCCATGGCCCCAGTTGCCATCAGACAGGCCCCCTGTGATTCTAAACTTCTGGAGGTGACCCCAGCCCCTGGGCTCCCATCTCTTGCCTCCTCCCCTGACTTTCCAGCTTGGGGCCACAGGAGCTTCTTGCTCTTGCTGGTCTTGGAGTTGCACCCACATCCTCTCAGCTCATTCATCACCTGGAAAACCAGTCTCCTGCCCAAAAGCCTCTCTGTTGTAAATTTTCCAGAGGGTTTGTTTTCTGGTTAGATCCCAGTGGGTAAGCCCTCCTTATAAGAAAGAGCCACAACTGGGCACTGGGCATTGTTTGGGGAGCTGCCTTGGCCAGGCTCCTCTCCTCAAAGCCCAGCGCCCTGCAGGGAGCCGCCGGCCCCAAACTGCCTTAAGCCTCTTCTTGGACGGAAGGCTTGGAAAATTGGGCTCTGAGATCTGCTGGACACATGTTTACATGGAGGGCCTGCACAGTCCTACAGATTTCACGGCTCCAAGACGTTAACCGACTTCCAAGTTTTATATATTGGAATGTTTAAAAAATAAATTTGGCTGGAAGATGAAAAGGCTGGAAATAATTTCCATGTCCTCATTTGTGCGCTTCAGATATTACCAGTGACATTTTGTAAATAGTTTAAACCTTTCTTCACCTTCTATATGTCAAGATAAAAAAGGACATTTGAGATAATAGCTTGTTATTGGGTGGGGGGGAGGAGGCAGCATGGAGCCTCTCTCTGGACCAGGGACTGAGGACCCGCTGATGATATTCTGTGGTGGTCACTGGACGCTTGGGATGCAACATCTTCCAAAGCACACAGCAAGGACCCGTGTGAATGTATGTTCGGGGGTCAGAGGGTTTTTTCATAACAGTCATCCTGTGCTTTGTCCGCCCTTGCCTATGCCTTCAGTGCTGTGATACATGCCCTGCACCTGGGGGCAGAGACTCCCTCTGCTCCCCACCCCGATGCACCCAGCTCGCTCTCCCTTCCCTCCCCTCTAGAGGCCCTTCTCTGCTCCTGTTGTGGCTTGTGGAAGCACATCAGGGATTTTTAACCTCTTTTGGATCATAGGATCCCGTTGAAAAAGATCTCATAAAATTGTGGACCACCCCCTGGCCCCGAAAGGATACCTCCACTTACCACAGGCAACTTCAGCAGATTAGTACTCCTGAAGCTTCTCTCCCTAAAGCCCATTCCTCTTCTGGGTCACAGTTTGAGGGATCCTGCCCTGTGTGCTGGACCTCTTATACCAAAGTTGCTTCTGACCTCACGATGAATTATTTTCTCTTTGAAGCACACTCTACTCCCCATTTCATCCTTCTTGATAAGAACCGTGAATTGAACTCCATTCCACTTCAGTCCATTCCTAACTTATTTACACTGTGGTCAGAAAATGTAGGATTTAAATCTTTTCAAATATAGTGAGGTTTGTTTTATGGTTTAGCATATGGTCTATTCTGTGTGCCCTGGAAAATGTGATATATACCTCTGCTGATGTGTGGGGTGATCTATAGGTGTCTGTCAGGTCTGGTGCATTTATAGTGCTCAGTTTGTCTATATCTTTCTTGACCTTTTGTCTAGTTGTTCTGTCCATTATCATAGGGGGATATTGAAGTTTCCAACCATTATTGTTGAGTTGTTACTTCTCCTTGCAATTCTGTCAGTTTTTGCTTCATGTATTTTGGGGTTCTGTTGTGTGGTGCATATATTCTTATAATTATTGTATCTTCCTAACAGATTGCCTCTTTTATCATTATAAAATATCCCTCTTTATCTCTAGTAACATTTTAAAATTTTAAACTCTATGTTGTCTGATATTAATATAGCCATTCTGGCTCTTCTATAGTTGCTATTTTCCTAGTGTAGCACTCTAATTTCCTTAATGCTTTTTTAACAGTGTATTTTGAGCTATTTTCTTAATGGTTGCTCTGTGCAGTGCTTAGTCACTCAGTCATGTCCAACTTTTTGCGACCCGATGGACTGTATTCTGCTAGGCTCCTCTGTCCATGAGGATTCTCCAGGCAAGAATACTGGAGTCAGTTGCCATGCCCTCCTCCAGGAGATCTCCCCAACCCAGGGATCGAACTTCTGTATTGCAGGAAGATTCTTTACTGTCTGAACCACCGGGGAAGCCCAATGGTTGCTCTAGAGTTCACAATATGCAGCTTAAGTCATCAGAATCTCCTTCAGATTTACACTAATTTCAGGCAGATGCAGAAACTTGACTTTGTGTCTCCATTTCCTACCCTCCTCCTTTTTAGTGTCATTATTGATCATGTCTATATTACAAACTCAATGATGCATCATTATAATTGGTACTTTATAAAATTTTATCTTTTAAAGAAATGGGGAGAAAAAAATCAGAAATATATTTATAGAGTTTGTTACATTAACTTTATTTACCATTTCTGATTCTCTTCATTTTTCTTGTGATTTCTAGTTACTCATTCCATTCCATTTGATTTATTCCCTTCCTTCAGCAGGAAAAAAAAAATAACAACTATCTTCTTAAACTTTACTCCTGACATTTTCAAAACACTGCTCTATGGCTCCTCCAAGTTCTGGCCTCCTTGGAAATCTGTCACCCATTCAACTGACTCTGTTAGCATCCTTGGTGGTGCTTCCTCCAAGGTCAGAATAACTTTGCCCAATGATTCATGTTCTGGCTTAGTCTTCTTTTGTGCCGTCTTTCTCAGGAACTTCTGATACTGTGTCAGTCATCATTCTAGATGCTTAAACAACGTAGGCGCTGTACATGTCTTCTCTGATCATTAGAGCCTCTTCCCCTTGTTGAAGTCCATTGTATCTGTTCTTTCTTCTTAAGATAGTTTTTTTACTAGTTCCCCAATTTTACCTGATGGTCTTAATTCAACACACCCTTTGTGATTAATATGCTTTCTTTCCATGGTGAGCCAATATGCTCTTCCTGCTGGTCTGTTGACTCTCCTTCCCTTAATATTTTTCATTTCTTCTTTACTAATCCCCAAACGTGAGCCTCTCCAGCTCACTCACAGCATACTCTATAGTGGGTATTTGCTGGGTTTGGATGGCCCAGGACTCATGCGCTGTAGTTTCATTTGGGAAACTGTCAGGCCAACATACTGTGCAGTGGAGTTGACTCCCTCTCAGTTGCAGGGGTGGACATCACACATAAACATAACCATACATAATATCACAGTCCCCTGGCCACAGCGGGGTTGATCCAGAGATGGGTACAAACAAACTAGAGACAACAAGATGCAAGGAGAACTGTGATGGGACTGTAGGGGAGTCACAGCTCTTTAGAGTGGATGCTGTCATGAGTCCTTATGTGGAATCTCCAGACAGCAGCACCATGAGGAGGGAACCCTTGAGTCTTAGGGCATGGTTTGAGACTCTTGATCAACCCATAACTGAAGCTGAAAGAGTTTTTGTATATCTGTTACAAAACCGAAGAATTCCTTTCTTTTGGCGGTGGGGGGCGGGGAGGGGGTACGGTTCTTTCGGTCTTGAGTAGTTTGAACTAGATTTCTGACTTTTGCCATCGAAAGAATTGTAACTGATAGGTCCCCTTTGCTTACAGCTGGACATTTTAGGATATCAAGAGCAAGATATCTTGTTGAATGAAAAGTCTTTTGATTCTCCTAGTAATCTCAAGTCAGACAGCCTTTCTGCCCATCATATTGACAGAGAGATGGGCAAAGAGCATGAGCAAGCAATTCATAAAAGAGGTGGTATATAAAACTAGTGCATGGGAAAGAAAAACCTCATTGTTCATCGAGAAGTGCAAATTAAACCAAAAGATACTGTTTTCTTGCATATGAGACTGACAGTCTTAACCAAAGTAATAATTTTCAGTGTCATTGCCAGAAAAGTTACAATGCCAATCATTTTTAATGGTGCTGTATATGACTACAACTTTCCTGAAAGCAATTTGGCAATATAAATGTAAAGCCTGAGTGTTTTGAATATCCTTTGATCCAGGTATTTCACTTGTAGAAATGATTAAGGTGGTTCACAAAGATAAAAAGCTAAACAGTTATCCTTTGAAGCACTGTATTCAAAAGCCAACATTTTAGAACAAAATATCCAAATTACAGAAGATTTTACCTAGTAATTAGGCAGCAACTTTGTGATGGTGAGAGAATTAATTCTTAGGTAGGTTGATAAGGAGTCCAGGGCCCTTGAGGAGGAGAAAGGGGTCTGGGATTCTCAAGGAGGAGAAAAGGATGTTTTTTTCTACATTGCTTTGTCTTAGTCAGTATAACAATGTATCTTGCTAAGGAGGACATGTTTCTCCTTAACAAGAAGCTTCTGACTAATCTTGTTATTTTAAGACTGGGAGTGGGTGTGGTAAGATCTTTCTATTGTTATTTCTAATCTTGTTAATTTAAGATGTTTGTAGTAGGAGTGGGTCTGGTAAAAGTATTTAAGGCCTTGATAAGACTAGTGAGTGGGGGCACTCTCTGTCCCCTTTCTGATATCTATGTCAGAAGCTTTCTCTGTCCTCTCTCACTTTAATAAAACTCTGATACACAAAAGCTCTTGAGTGATTAAGCAGGGTCCCTGGTCCCAGGGAACTATTAGAACTAACACCCCCAAAAGATGTCCTTTTCACTATAGGGGACTGGAATGCAAAAGTAGGAAGTCAGGAAACACCTAGTATAACAGGCAAATTTGGCCTTGGAGTACAGAATGAAGCAGGGCAAAGGCTAATAGAGTATTGCCAAGAGAACCCACTGATGATAGCAAACACCCTCTTCCAACAACACAAGAGAAGACTCTACAAATGGACATCACCAGATGGTCAACACCGAAATCAGATTGATTATATTCTTTGTAGCCAAAGATGGAGAAGCTCTATACAGTCAGCAAAAACAAGACTGGGAGTGGACTGTGGCTCAGATCATGAACTCCTTATTGCCAAATTCAGACTTAAATTGAAGAAAGTAGGGAAAACCACTAGACCATCCAGGTACGACCTAAACCAAATCTCTTATGATTATACAGTGGAAGTGAGAAATAGATTTAAGGGACTAGATCTGATAGACAGAGTACCTGATGAACTATGGACAGAGGTTCGTGACATTGTACAGGAGACAGGGATCAAGACCATCCCCATGGAAAAGAAATGCAAAAAAGCAAAATGACTGTCTGAGAAGGGCATACAAATAGCTGTGAAAAGAGAAGCAAAAAGCAAAGGAGAAAAGGAAAGATATTCCCATCTGAATGCAGAGTTCCAAAGAATAGCAAGGAGAGATAAGAAAGCCTTCCTCAGCGATCGATGCAAAGAAATAGAGGAAAACAACAGATTGGGAAAGACTAGAGATCTCTTCAAGAAAATTAGAGATACCAAGGGAAAATTTCATGCAAAGATGGGCTCAATAAAGGACAGAAATGGTATGGACCTAACAGAAGCAGAAGATATTAAGAAGAGGTGGCAAGAATACACAGAAGAACTATACAAAAAAGATCTTCATGACCCAGATAATCATGATGGTGTGATCACTCACCTAGAGCCAGACATCCTGGAATGTGAAGTCAAGTGGGCCTTAGGAAGCATCACTACGAACAAAGCTAGTGGAGGTGATGGACTTCCAGTTGAGCTATTTCAAATCTTCAAAGATGATACTGTGAAAGTGCTACACTCGATATGCCAGCAAATCTGGAAAACTCGGCAGTGGCCACAGGATTGGAAAAGGTCCGTTTTCATTCCAATCCCAAAGAAAGGCAATGCCAAAGAATGATCAAACTACCACACGATTGCACTCATCTCACATGCTAGTAAAGTAATGCTCAAAATTCTCCAAGCCAGGCTTCAGCAATATGTGAACTGTGAACTTCCAGATGTTCAAGCTGGTTTTAGAAAAGGCAGAGGAGCCAGAGATCAAATTGCCAATATCCGGTGGATCATCGAAAAAGCAAGAGAGTTCCAGAAAAACATCTATTTCTGCTTTATTGACTATTCCAAAGCCTTTGACTGTGTGGATTACAATAAACTGTGGAAAATCTTTAAGAGATGGGAATACCAGACCATCTGACCTGTCTCTTGAGAAACCTGTATGCAGGTCAGGAAGCAACAGTTAGAACTGGACATGGAACAACAGACTGGTTCCAAATAGGAAAAGGAGTACGTCAAGGCTGTATATTGTCACCCTGCTTATTTAACTTATATGCAGAGTACATCATGAGAAATGCTGGACTGGAAGAAACACAAGCTGGAATCAAGATTGCTGGGAGAAATATCAATAACCTCAGATATGCAGATGACAGCACCCTTATGGCAGAAAGAGAAGAAGAACTAAAGAGCCTCTTGATGAAAGTGAAAGAGGAGAGTGAAAAAGTTGGCTTAAAGCTCAACATTCAGAAAACTAAGATCATGGCATCTGGTCCCATCACTTCATGGGAAATAGATGGGGGAACAGTGGAAACAGTGTCAGACTTTATTTTTCTGGGCTCCAAAATCACTGCTGATGGTGATTGCAGCCATGAAATTAAAAGATGCTTACTCCTTGGAAGGAAGGTTATGACCAACCTAGATAGCATATTGAAAAGCAGAGACATTACTCTGCCAACAAGGGTCTGTCTAGTCAAGGCTATGGTTTTTCCAGTAGTCATGTATGGATGTGAGAGTTGGACGGTGAAGAAAGCTGAGTGCCACAGAACTGATGCTTTTGAACTGTGGTGTTGGAGAAGACTCTTGAGAGTCCCTTGGAATGCAAGGAGATCCAATCAGTCCATCCTAAAGGAGATCAGTCCTGGGTGTTCATTGGAAGGTCTGATGTTGAAGCTGAAACTCCAATACTTTGGCCACCTCATGCGAAGAGTTGACTCATTGGAAAAGACCCTAATGCTGGGAAGGATTAGGGGCAGGAGAAGAAGGGGATGACAGAGAATGAGATGGCTGGATGGCATCACTAACTCAATGGACATGGTTTTGGGTAGACTCTGGGAGCTGGTATGGACAGGGAGGCCTAGCATGCTGCAATTCATGGGGTTGCAAAGAGTCAGACATGACTGAGCGACTGAACTGAACTGGTCCCAGAGCTAAGTCTTCTTCTTTGGAGATCATGAATCCAACATCATTCACCATAAGCTATCAATGGTATTTAAGTTGGTTAAGAATTGCTGACTTTTAATGTACTTAGGTAGTTCCCTAGGACCAAACTTTTGAACATTATTTTTATTTCATTGAATAAACATTTTTTTTTGCATGCCTGCTATAAAAGAAATGAATTTGACCAGGCCTGAGAGCCACGGAACACAATTCCTGTCTTCAAGAAACTCCCAATCCAGTATTGGATAAACCACCCACCACTGATGACATATGTACAACTGTTAGATGCCGTCAACCTAAATAATTGGTAGAAAATCACAGAAGAAGAAGAGATTCAGTCCAACAGGTAGAATTCAGAAAGGCTTTGTGGAAGAAATGACATTTGAAATAGCTTTGTAGGATGGCAGAACCCTAGGAGACTATAAGGCTGGTGGTCTGTCCACACTGGCTTTTATTTTATAGTGAAAGGAGAGATGCGATGGGAAGCTCTTGACCCTGGCTGAGGCCACCCTTTAGGCCTGGCAACCTGCCCACTCCCCAGGAGCCCCCTTCTCTCCAGGGAGCGCTGGCCCCGACAGCTTGCCCACGGCCCTGAGTGCGGCTGGCTCTGTGCTGTCATTCCTGGGAGCTCAGCTTGTGGTCCGGGTGTGCTTTCCATCAGACTTATCTTTGCAGAGAGGCAGGGAAGAGGGAGATAGAAAACTGGGAAAATTCCCCTTGAGTTCCTTCAAATGAGAGCCCGATGAGATCTCCAAAGAGATTATATGTAAAAATCTTGGCTCTGTCCATGGGCCCCATGTGTGAGCCACAGTCTCCGTGGTGCTGTGGGAGAGGCTGATCGTGGCCATATGGAAAAAATTGTATCGTTTTGTGTCACTCCTCTTGCACTGCCATTCATTTTTGGATTGAGAACTGTGGCCCTGAGATCGCTGGACCGTGTGAAATACAAGACTGATTTTGGGCTTGCAGTGGGCCAGATTAAAGCGTGGAGATGCTCCCAATACCGGATGAGAACCACAGGAAAGACATGACTCACCAGCTCCCATCTAGGGCGTGATCATGAGTCCCAGAGGCATTTGTAGGCACCAGTGCAGCACCGAGCATGTCTGCATTCCTGACCCTAACAGAAGATCAAACGGAGGGTAGGGGTAGTGTCCGCAGTCTTGCAAATGGCTTTATGAAGTTGGATCCACCTAAGTGAATCACACATGGAGATATCGAATCTGGCCTCAGAATCCTAGTTTTGTTGACAAACGTAATGATCTTTCTTAGGGGCTGATTCACATTAACAAAACTTCCTGAGATCGATAAATAAAACTGGACTGACATCTGTAGGTGTGAATGAGAGACAGTACCCCAAGGCCATCCTCACCTTGCTACTTGCTGTTACATCTGCCTGACATGCTGCCCCGTTTCCCCTCCTACCCAGCAGTCTTCACACAGATAGTTCCTTCCCGTTATTTTGGTCTCGGGTTCATGGCCCAAGATGCTACTTTCTTAGGGTAATTCTGTAGGAAATAAACCAAAACAATGTAGAGAGGCTGAAAGCACACTAGAAGGTCAAAATTCTGGGCTCATGTAACAAATGAGGAGCAGGTAGACAGGTCAGACCCTGCTCTACAGAGTCATTCAGAGACCCAGGACAACTGTGGCTCTAACTGCAGATGTAGTTTTCAAGGTCTACTGAAAATTGGCTTATCCTCCCAAAGAGAAAGGGAGAAAAACTGAAGAACACATAGGAGGTTTGAGGAGTAAAGCATGAAAGCATGTCACCTGTGTTCTTGTTAGTTAGTGTAAGGCAGGCTTGTTTTCCAGTATGTGCCAGCAAAGGAGATCAAAAACTTGAATTTTGATCAGCAGTCCCTGCCATTGTAGTTGTGTTGCAGGAGGTACATTTTTACACAAACTGTGGTATAAACAATGTCCCCAGAGTTGTGTAGCATATACTGTATTTCTGGTGCACAGGACAGAGAGTGGTGATAGAAGTTCATAGAAGGTGACTGCTGTAACATGGATAAGAGCATCTCAAGTCAACATGGTTAGCATATGCTTTCTTCATGTGGAGAATTTCAGGAGAAGCCAAATTGTAGCCAGTGGTTTCTTCGATTGTGGGCAGTTACTGGAGAATTTAATGGAAGCAAAATAAGGTGTTGTGATGCTTCCTTGTGATAGGTAAATTCTTCTTCCCAAACCTGGGTAAGTTGAGTCCCTAAGTCAGGGCACACTTTCAAGCAGATAAGTTTGGAGTGAGGACTGCCCAAACCTGCCACTAACATCCTTATTTTCTACCTAACTCAGAAACTCAATCAAGACGTGAGAGCTATGATTCTGGGAGACTGTGCAGAACTCTGCCTCCATGAATTATCTGGTTTGAACCGTTAGTTTTTATAGTTGATCTGAGGAGGTCTTGCCCAACCTGCGTTTGTTAGCATTATAAGGTACTTTATCATTTACAATGTGTGTGCTCTTACAATACACCATCTGATTCTCACAACAATGCTAGGGGGAAGATGAGACAGCTAGCCTGGGCTCAGCTTTCCAGATGAGCTCAGAGAGAGCGTGACTTGCTCCAGTTCACCCAGGAAACGAACACTACTGAGGCGCCTAGTTCTCACCTGTGTCCCCAGCCACTCCATCTCTACCTTCTCTTAACCTTCTCTACCTTCTCTTAACCAAATAAAGATAGCCTTAAGTCACCCTTTTTCTATTAAAAGAAAATAATAGAAAAAACCTCACCCCTTGATCCTGCACGCCCTTGACTTTGTAATCATGGGTTTTCTCCCTTCAGGTTCTCTAACACAACACCCTGTGTCCCCCAATTGCTCCTCAACCCAGGGCGGCTGCTCCTGCCATCGCTTCTTGCCACCTCTGTGTCCCCAGCTCCTGAAGTTACTCGAGCTCCTTTTCCTTGACTGTCACCACTGCCTTCTTCTGCATACCTGGCCCTTTCATACACGGGAATTCTGGCAAATGACACTTCACACTATTCCTATCAAAGAAGTTAAAAATATATATGGTGCATTATTAAATATACTTCAGAAAGGAGGGGACTTCAACTGGGATCAGATGTTTAGGATTTTGCGCGGAAGATGGTTGGCAGATATCCTGTGTGGCATTTCAAACCTCACTTGTCTTCACTCCTCACATATTTCTGGTATCAAGTGTTGCAGGACACATATATTGCAATGCAAGCCCTGGTCCCTCACATTCATTTCACAATGCTGGGCGAGTCAGCACAGTGGATGGTAGGTGTATTCCTGAAAACCATTCCTGCACCAGCATAGCAAGCAACAGTTTAGCTATTTATGGAATTGACCATGGACCCCATAAATACATCCCACTATATAAAAATGGAATGCCTCTCTAGCTAAACCTATCTTTTAGTTTAATTTAAAAGATGCCACCCAGGGTGACCCAACACCAGGATAAGTGTGATAGCAGGGGGGTCAGAGTAGAAAAACAGTAGTCACAGTGTATTTTTAATAAAACAGCAGTGGTGTGTACACATGGCCACATTCTCAGCTAGGATGTGGAAGGCACCTCTGTGGGTGATGGTCCCCAAACTTGAGTTTCCTGGTGAGTCTACTTGGCACCATGTCACCTAGAAAGAGCAAAGATGGATTCCCCTGGTGGTGCAGTGGATAAGAATCCATCTGCCAGGGCAGGGGACACAGGTTCGATCCCTAGTCTGAGAAGATTCCACCTGCCTCAGAGTAACTAAGCCCATGTGCCACAACTACTGAGCCCATGATCTAGGGCCAGCGAGCTGCAACTGCTGAGCCTTTATGCTGCAACTATTGAAGTCTGAGCACCCTAGAGCCTGTGCTCTGCACGAAGAGAAGCCACTGCAATGAGAAGCCCACACACTGCAGCCAAGAGTAGCCTCCACTTGCCACAGTTAGAGAAAGCTGGAGCAAAGCAATGAAGACCCAGCACAGCCAAAAATAAATAAAAATAAAATTATTTAAAAAGCAAAGATGACTTAACTGCAAGATTGACTTTTAAGGCCAATGGACCCCAAATTGATTTAATGTCTAGTGAACCCCTTCCTTCAGTTTTGAAAGCCAGAAACAGAAAGCAGTCTGCTTGCTCTCGCTAAGGCCCGGGGCCAGCATGAGGTCTGTCTGCCCTTGAATCTCTTCCCAGTCACTGGCCTTGGCCTGTTTGCTGCCCCTCATGGAGGGGCTGCCCTCCAGGGCTGCACCTTCCTCCCGGCTCCAGGCTCTGGGTCTCTGGACAGACAGGTCCTCCAAGACCATCAGGTGCCCCAGCCACCACCATGTCCTTGGCCTCTGTAGCCACAGCTGGTCCTGGCCTCCTGCTGTGGTTCATCACTAGGTGGCTCACCTCCATCACCTGGCGGCCCCATTTTCTACTGTCCATTCCTCTGCTAATGTGCTTGAAGTGGGCTTGGTTTTTTTCTACTTGAACTAGTCAGCAGTGAAGAGCCTCTTTCCTAAGAAGTTTGGGAACTGTTAACTTTGGAATAGGAGAAGGTTGCTCTGAGTTGAATGGTTAGAGCACAGGCAGTTATTTAAATGCCATAAAGATTATTACCATGGTACACTTGCTCTCATAGACCAGAAGCTTCTGTAAAGTGAGAAACTCTTTGCTATTAAGAGTCATACCCCTGGAAAAAAGTCAGGAGTGGTAAAAGTATAATATAGTAGAATTGTTTTACAAAAATATGAGAACATATGTTTAATTGTTCAGTCACCAAGTCATATTCGACTCTTTTGGATCCCATGGACTGCAGCACGCCAGGCCTCCCTGTCCCTCACTATCTCCCAGAGTTTGCTCACATTCATGTCCCTTGAGTCAGTGATGCTGTCCAACCATCTCATCCTCTGCCACACTCTTCTCCTTTTGCCTTCAATCTTGCCCAGCATCAAGGTCTTTTCCAATGAGCTATCTGTTTGCATCAGGTAGCCAAAGTATTGGAGCTTAATGTATGATATAAATAAATATGCACATGCTGCTGCTGCTAAGTCGCTTCAGTCATGTCTGATGCTGTGCGACCCCATGGACTGCAGCCTATCAGGCTCCTCTGTCCAAGGGATTCTCCAGGCAAGAGTACTGGAGTGGGTTGCCATTGCCTTCTCCGAAATATGCATATACATATATACAATTAAGAGAAAGAACACTAAACATGGCATTTATTCTGTTTAAAAACTATGAACAGTGTGACATTGTGATTTATAATAAGAAATATATATTTGGTCTTCATCCTGTTTCTGGCACAGAGCACCTAAAACCCTTGGAATTTCTTAGTTGATAGGTGCTCCAAAGATGTATTTGTTAATGAGGTGACTTTTGGATGTCAGTGAGGGTGGGGGCTGGTGGCCAGGAGAACTGGGCAGTGACTGGAGGCTGGAAGATTCAGCCCCACCCCCTGACCTCTAGGGGGCCAGGGAGAGGAGCTGGGGGTTGAATCCATTGCCAACGGGCAAGGATCATGTCAACCATGCCTGTGTAACAAAGCCTCTGTAAAAATCTAAAAGGTTGGGGTTCTGAGAGCTTCCAGGTTGGTGAAGTTTCCGCGAAAGAGCGGTGCTTCCAGAAAGAAAAATTAGTAACTAATTCCAACCTTAGGATGTGGATTCAGAAATCACAACAGGTCCTTAGGATGGGGTACCATACTGCCATTAAAAAATGTTATATTTATTTATAGGGGGAATTTTTAGTTTTATTAAGTAAAAAGATCATTTAAACTATATATGTATGTCTTTGTCATTTAAGAGTACATATGAAAAATAAAAAATGAAAGGACTTATACCACCATGCTTACAATATTTCCTTCTCTCCTCCCCTCAAGACTGGTTTGTCTCCCCTCCGCCAGCCCTGATCCAGAGTCACCTCAAGTTCATGCGGACAACAAGAAGATAGGGACTGAGAGATTCCTCCAGCTTTTATCATTCCTCCAGCTTTTTAGTCATTTTGGGCTTTTCAGTAGAAGTAATTTTAAGGCACAGATGCAGGATCTAAGGTACTTAGAGAGAGGTTGGTTAGGTTCTGTGCATCCAGAGAAGAGTTCAACTTCAGTAAAGTCAATCAGGCTACGTAGAGAGGGGGGCTTCCCAGGAGGCTCAGTGGTGAAAGAATCCACCTGCAATGCAGGTGACTTGGGAGATGCTGGTTCGATCCCTGTTGGGAAGATCCCCTGGTGAAGGAAATGTCCACTCACTCCAGTGTTTTTGCCTGGGAAATCCCATGGAGAGAGGAGCCTGGTGGGCTACAGTCTATGGGGTTGCCAAGAGTCATACACGACTGAGTGAGTGAGCATGCACGCATGTAAAGAGTAGCCTTGATTTGTTTTTTTTAATTCAGATTAAGGACACCAGACAGGAAAAGATTTAAAGGGAATAAATATACCCCCAGATCTTTGTGATGCTTGGACCAGAACTTCTCACAATAGAGAGTACACATGCATCACATGGGGAGGTTATTAGAATGCAGATTCTGATTCAGGAGATCTGGGTAAGCCCGAGAGTCTGCATGTCCAACCAGTGCCCATGCCATGCCGGCCCACTTTGAGTAGAGAGGGTTTTAGACAATTCTGACACCTCTTCTCAACTTGTTTTTAAATGATTGTCATTTTCACCATGTTCCTATGAGAAAACAATGCTTTTTCTGTGTTCTCTTCCTTTCTTCAGGGGTTCTGACCCAATTGCTTCGCATTCCCAGGAATGAGTGTCCTACCTGAGGCTTGGTCAAATGTAGGGTTAATGGCCCCCAAACGTCGAGAGCAAAGAGAGAATTTAAAAAAAAAATGCATGGAAAAAAGACTATTTTTTATCCCAGGCAAATACTTCAGTCAGATAAAACAGAAAATATCTTTATGAAACTATTAATAAATCCCCAAGACATCTCAAATTAAACAATGGCAAGAAATGTTATGTTTGTAGAAATACATAAAATTCATTTGAGGTCAGGACATTTTACGGTGTCAGCCAGTAAAGCAGATGGGAGATTCTACTCATTTGAATGAGCCTGGGATAAAGCTGTGTGGCCCTGGACCCCAGAGCTGGGAGTGCAGTTCTGGCCCAAGTAATGGAGGGGCAACTCTGAAAGGGGTCACCCTTTGGGGTCGATCTGATCAGTCAGCTCTTGGGTCCAGGAAATATTGTAGAATTGGCTGAAATACTGCAACGCCAGAGGCCCAGGTAGCCGTGAATTACTTAGTGACTCAGAGTGGGGCTTTGCAGACTGATGGAGTCACGTTAGGGTCATTCTAGCTGCTGTGACAAATAGGCTCCAAATTGTTCCATAGCTCAAAGGCAGTGGGAGTTTCTCTCTCCCTCCCTTGACAGTTTGAGGCAACTGCTCCCAGGCAGTGGGCAGCTCTCCTCCAGGTGGTGATTCAGGGCCCCAGGTTCCTTCAGGTCCTGTTATCTCCCTCCAGCCTGCCTTTAAGGGAAAGAGAACAGGGTGGGGCGTAGCTATTTCAGTTTCTTTGTCCTTTTTGCAGTCACAAGGTTATCAACCCTTGGCATCGGTGGGAACCAGACTCGGGCACGTTAATGGCAGGAGGGCTACAGGGCAGTGAGCGCTGGCCATGTGTCAGGAGGCAGAGGAGGAAACTGTTACTTGGTCTGCATCTTCACAGTTGATACCTACTGGGTGTGAGCCAATCAGGGCCTGAGCCCACACCCCTAGAACTCAGACTTGGAATAAAAAAGATGGTTTACAAAGTCAGAGGCAGAAACGGCCTCAGATTCTTCTTGTTAAAAATGTTATGGACAGCAAATAAGGTGCTGGAGGCAGGGGTTAAATAATTTTGAGGCCATTACATTTTTAGATTTAGTTTCAGGATAATTCATTTCCTCTGAGATGGTTGGCAATGAGGAGAGGCCCTCATTATGTGGTGATGGGGCTTCTGGCACCAGGATAACCGTGATTCACATCCTTAAAAAAGAACCCCTGTCAATGTGAAAAGCAGAGAAAAGAAGCCCACAGTGGTGCTCCCCAAAGAGGCTTCAGATTCTGGCAGGATATATCTCCTTAGCTCTTGGGGTGATGGGGAAGGCCCAGTGTGGCTGCAGCGTGGGGGCAGTCTGCCTTTGTCTGTATGAATTACATCTCATTTTAACCCAGGGTGGTGCTGCCACCTGTGTGAGCCTTGACACAGAAGCATTTCTCTGTGTAAAGATATGCGCAGAGTGGTTTTTTAAAAACCTCACACGTTGCTAATCTCACAATTAGATAACAATTCTGTATCCTTTCCCAGCACCAGTCATGGCTTAATATGCCATCACTTCATTTTGTTTTCAAGCCTCAACCTCCCCCTCACCCAGTAAGCATTTGTTGAGCACTGATTGTATACCAGACACTGTTTCAGGCGCAGACTTGTAAGCCTTGACCTTCAAGCTCATGTTGGCATCAAAAGATTTTACATTGTTTTGGTTGTATCCTTAGAGCTGCCTCTGTTTTTTCCTCTCTCCCCCTTAACTGTGGGTACATTTTCCCATTACACTGGTAAAAATAAGTCAGAGCAGATATTAATTGGCCTTTAATTACCCTCCTGTGTTCCCTAAGAAATCCTGTGTATTTTTTGTGAGGTATACAAACAGGACACCTAACATTTATAGAGATGTATCTCTCTATGGGGCGGAGGGAAGAGGGGGCTGGGGAATGAACCTCAGTGACAGTGTTTTTCCAATCAAAAGAGAGGAATTTTCAATCAAAACAAAGGGAAAACCTCCATCCCCCGACAGGTAGATTACTAAGTGAAATGAACACACAGCTGCCAGGTTTTTACATTAAACACTTAGTTTCTGTTTAATGTCCTCTTTATCAAGATCGTCATACTTCATCAGACACACTCGGCTGCAGTCAGGGAGTTCCTTAGAAGTGAGGGACTTAGCTCGCGTCTCTCCCAGAACCCGAGATGTTTAAACAACATTTAAACAAAACAAAACAAAACCAAAAACTTAACAAGGATTTTGAAACAGAGATTGATGGTGGCTTCATCCCCGGCTCATTCCTTCGGGGCTCGGCCCCGGGTGGCCAGCCTGCACTGCCAAAGCCTGCAGTGTGGCCGGCCCTGCAGGCCCAGCCCCTCTCCAGACGGCAGCCAGCCCGTCTGAGGACGCTCGGGCACGTGCTCCTCACAGGAGCCCGGAGCCCTCTCTGGTGCTCGTGCCGTCGCTGAAGACGCCAGAGCAACGCTTAGAGCATTACTAGCCATGGGGAGGGGAGTAGGAAATGGCAACCCACTCCAATACTCTTGCCTAGAGAATCCCATGGACAGAGGAGCCTGGTAGGCTGCTGTCCATAGGGTTGCACAGAATCGGACACGACTGAAGCGACTTAGCATGCATGCATGCACTGGAGAAGGAAATGGCAACCCAATCCAGCATTCTTGCCTGGAGAATCTCAGGGACAGAGGAGCCTGGTGGGCTGCCATCTATGGGGTCACACAGAGTCGGACATGACTGAAGTGCCTTAGCAGCAGCAGCAGCAGCGGCCATGGGGCGAGACCTCTGATGCCAATGACACTCTGTGTAGACACTTCCAGGAGAAAGGGGCTTCCAGAAAACCCCCGGTTGCAATAGCTTATGTTCTACCATCCACAGGTCTTCTGCAAAGACACTGAAGTTTACTGGCTAGGAGGCCAAAAATAAGCATCTTGGAGTCAGAGGATGCCGGGGAGGTCTAAAGGAGCCCTGCTGTGCTGTTCCTTGAGCCCGTTGAGGGCGGTATCAGGCATGAGTGTGGGCCTTCGGCCATCCTCAGACCGACCGACGAGCTCGCTTCCTCTCGTGCCGGGCCCTGGGTGGCTTCATTCGTTCTTTCTAGACCACAAATCGGCCCCTCTTTTCCAGGTCTCATCTGTCTCTCTGGGGTAGTCTAAATATTGACATAAGGCCTCTCCCTCTCTTGACTGGCCCTTCTTTATCAAGTTTCTCTCTCTCTCTCCCCAGGCCCTGGCTAACAAGCTGGGGAAACTGTCCTCCGTGTCTGATCCATTTCCCAAGTGTTTTCAAGCTGACCTTTGAGAAGTCAGTTGGGTTGTGTCTCAGCACCCTGCAGCACCCCTGTACCTCTCACGGCCCCGTTGTCTTCGACTTAGCATCAAGTTCTCCCTCCTTGCCCTGGCCATCAGAAATACACACTTAAGAAATGTGATCCTCTCAGCCTTTGTTCAATAAATACCGTCTCCAGCTTCTTTCTGTTTGCTGATTTTCTTGTGGGGCGGGTGCTGAGGGGGAAGACATTATAATTTGGCTGCTTCTCAGAGTCCAAAAACAGGGAGCTAAATGTAGTTACATAGATTCGAAGCAGGTTTAACAGGGTCCAGCAGAATGACTTGTTTTGCATAAATTGTGTGTAAGATTTGGAAACCCAGCAGGCTAAAGGCTGTTCAAGTTTCCTTTCTTTCTGTTTACAAAATACCTACTCGATGATGCCTTGAGGGATTTATGCACGAGTCTGGGGCTGAAATGAATTAGAAGGCTGACACCAGGCTCCTTAACAGTGGGGTATTTGGAAAATGAGCTCACCACTCTCCCTGCCTTGAAAGAGCTGATAAGCTGAGCTGAAAAGATGGGCTCATGGAACCCAGGGAGCAATGCAAGATGGCGAGGTGCTTTAGCCAGTGTTTATTGGAATAACTTCTTGAGAAGGTTGGACTTGAGTTGGGCTCCAAGGAGTTTTAGATAGAGTGGAGAGAGTAAGCATTTGGGAAGAGGAGGACCAAGCCCTGGAAATGTAAGTAGATTTGGTAGCACAGGTAAAACCTGGTTTGGGTCAGAGATAGAGGCAGCGGCAGTTGGGGGTCTAGGGGACATGTGGACAGAGTGATAAGACAGAGCCAGATGGTGGAGAGCCCTTGTGACCATAAAGAAGGCTGAGCGATGAAGAATTGAAGCCTTCAAACTGTTGTGCTAGAGGACTCCTGAGAGTCCCTTGGACAGCAAGGAGAACAAACCAGTCAATCCTAAAAGAAATCAACCCTGAATATTCATTGGAAAGACTGATGCTGAAGCTCCAATACTTTGGCTGCCTGATGTAAAGAGCTGACTCATTGGAAAAGACCCTGGTGCTGGGAAAGATTGAGAGCAAAAGGAGAAGGGGGTAGCAGAAGATGAGATGGTTATATAGCATCACCAACTCTCAATGGGTATGAATCTGAGCAAACTGGGAGATAGTGAAGGACAGAGGAGTGTGCTGTGATGCTGTTCCTGGGGTCTCAAAGAGTCAGACATGACTGGGCGACTGGACAACAACTTGTGAACAGGAAGAACTTGTTTAGGTATCTAGAATTCTTAACCATTTGAGGATATACCCTGACTACAGGATGAGCAGCTAAGATGAGAAAGATCCTACTTCCTGGCATGTTTTTCAGAGAGGTGTCATCACCTTAATCAATATTTCATCTGGTCCTTCAAGGTGTCCCTATATTTTGTCTCTGTTTTTCTTTTACTTTTTGCTGATGCTGAGATGTTCCGTGGTGGTCTGTGTTTTTGAAAATGTTTCTCCTATCCTCCGCTCTTCATGTCAGAAGGTAACACTTGAGTTTAGGTTTGTGTGTGGTCATATCAACTGAAAGCATCATTGGTTCCCTGGAAACACCTGTTCTGTGATGGCCCTGAAATCCCTTTGCCTGAGGGACTCTTAAAATGTTTCTTCAATTAAGAAAATTCATATAACAATTCATATAGGGAGAATTCATGTAAGGAATCTTTCTTGCAGGTGTATTCCCCTACTGAACCTGAGGTTCATTCACGTACTAACTTCAGGATTATTGAGGACGCAGACTACTGGGTCCTGGGCCTCAAGACACTTTGGGCGAATTTCTTAAGTTCTTTGCACATTTCTCTTTCACCTGTAGAATGATACGAATAAGTTACTTGGTTCTTTTGTCTTTTTTTTAAGACCTAAGCCCTATGGTCTGATGATGCTTCAATTTCAGACCTAAAAACCAAGCCCACTTTCTATCAGATGTGGATGCTCAGGGACAGGGTTTGAATGGGTGGGTCTAGAGGGGCTGCACGAGGGTTCCTAGCAGGGGCGTGTCTAAACCGGCTTCCTCAACGCCTCAACTTCCATTGTTACATGTGGACAAAGACCAGGAGGGGTCTTCTCAAGACAGAACTTGCAGCACACCAACAGGCCTCGACTGGAGATTCTCTGGGGTCTCCTTCAGCTCTTCTAAGATCAGACTGACAATATACAACCTTGATGTACTCCTTTCCCTATTTGGAACCAGTCTGTTGTTCCATGTCCAGTTCTAACTGTTGCTTCTTGACCTGCATACACATTTCTCAGGAGGCATGTCAGGTGGTCTGGTATTCCCATCTCTTGAAGAATTTTCCACAGTTTGTTGTGATTCATACAGTCAAAGGTTTGACATAGTCAATAAAGCAGATGTTTTTCTGGAACTCTCTTGCTTTTTTGATGATCCAGTGGATGTTGGCAATTTGATCACTGATTCCTCTGCCTTTTCTAAATACAATTTGAACATCTGGAAGTTCACAGTTCACGTACTGTTGAAGCCTGGCTTAGAGAATTTTGAGCATTAACTTTGCTAGCATGTGAGATGAATGCAATTGTGTGGTAGTTTGAACATTCTTTGGCATTGCCTTTCTTTGGGATTGGAATGAAAACTGACCTTTTCCAGTCCTGTGGCCACTGCTGAGTTTTCCAAATTTGCTGGCATATTGAGTGCAGCACTTTCACAGCATCATCTTTGAGGATTTGAAATAGCTCAGCTGGAATTCCATCACCTCCACTAGCTTTGTTCATAGTGATGCTTCCTAAGGCCCACTTGACTTCGCATTCCAGAATGTCTGACTTTAGGTGAGTGATCACACCATCGTGGTTATCTGGGTCATGAAGATCTTTTTTGTATAGTTCTTCTGGGTATTCTTGCCACTTCTTTTTAATGTCTTCTGCTTCTGTTAGGTCCATACCATTTCTGTCCTTTATTGTGCCCATCTTTGCATGAAATGTTCCCTTTGTATCACTAATTTTCTTGAAGAGATCTCTAGTCTTTCCCAATCTGTTATTTTCCTCTATTTCTTTGCATTGATCACTGAGGAAGACTTTCTTATCTCTCCATGCTATTCTTTGGAACTCTGCATGCAAATGGATACATCTTTCCTTTTCTCCTTTGCCTTTAGCTTTTCTTCTTTTCTCAGCTATTTATAAGGCCTGCCCAGACAACCATTTTGCCTTTTTGCATTTCTTTTTCTTGGGGATGGTCTTGATCCCTGCCTCTTGTACAATGTCACGAACCCCCACCCATAGTTCTTCAGGCACTCTTTCTGTCAGATCTAATCCCTTGAATCTATTTGTCACTTCCACTGTATAATTGTAAGGATTTGATTTAGGTCATACCTGAATGGTCTAGTGGTTTTCCCTACTTTCTTCAATTTAAGTCTGAGTTTGACAATAAGTAGTTCATGATCTGAGCCACAGTCAGCTCCCAGTCTTGTTTTTGCTGACTGTATAGAGCTTCTCAATCTTTGGGTGCAAAGAATATAATCAGTCTGATTTCAGTGTTGACCATCTGGTGATGTCCATGTCTTCTCTTGTGTTGTTGTAAGAGGGTTGTTGCTATGACCAGTGTGTCCTCTTGGCAAAACTCTGTTAGCCTTTGCCCTGCTTCATTTTGTACTCTAAGACCAAATTTGCCTGTTACTTCAGGTATCTCTTGACTTCCTACTTTTGCATTCCAGTCCCCTATAATGAAAAGGACATCTATTTGGGGGTGTTAGTTCTAAAAGGTCTTGTAGGTCTTCATAGAACCATTCAACTTCAGCTTCTTCAGCATTACTGGTTGGGGCATAGACTTGGGTTCCGTGATATTGAAAAGTTTGCCTTGGAAATGAAAAGAGACCATTCTTTCATTTTTGAGATTGCATCTAAGTACTGCATTTTGGATTCTTTTGTTGACTATGATGACTACTCCAATTCTTCTAAGGGATTCTTGCCCACAGTAGTAGATATAATGGTCATCTTAGTTAAATTAGCCCATTCCAGTCCATTTTAGTTCACTGATTCCTAAAATGTCAATGTTCACTCTTGCTATCTCTTGTTTGACCACTTCCAATTTACCTTGATTCATGAACCTAACATTCTGGATTCCTATACAATATTGTTCTTTATAGCATCAGACTTTACTTCCATCACCAGTCACATCCACAACTGGGCATTGTTATCTCTTTGGCTCCATCTCTTCATTCCTTCTGGTGTTATTTCCCCACTGATTTCAAGTAGCATATTGGGCATCTACCAACCTGAGGAGTTTATCTGTCAGTGTCATATCTTTTTGCCTTTTCATACTGTTCACTGTTCTTATGCTTATTTAACTTATATGCAGAGTATATCATGCAAAATGCCAGGCTGGAATGAGCACAAGCTGGAATCAAGATTGCAGGGAGAAATATCAATAACATCAGATATGCAGATGACACCACCATTATGGCAGAAAGCAAAGAGGAACTAAAGAGCCTCTTGATGAAAGTGAAAGAGGAGAGTGAAAAAGTTGGTTTAAAACTCAACATTCAGAAAACTAAGGTCATGGCATCTGGCCCCATCACTTCTTGACAGATAGATGGGGAAACAATGGAAACAGTGAAAGACTTTATTTTCGGGAGCTCCAAAATCACTGCAGATGGTGATTGCAGCCATGAAATTAAAAGATGCTTCCTCCTTGAAAGAAAAGGTATGACCAACATAGACAGCGTATTTAAAAGCAGAGACATTACTTTGCTAATGTTCATCTAGTCAAAGCTATGGTTTTTCCAATAGTCATGTATGGATGTGAGAGTTAGACTATAAAGAAAGCTGAGTGCCAAAAAATTAATGCTTTTGAACTGTGCTGTTGGAGAAGACTCTTGAGAGTCCCTTGGCCTGCAAGGAGATCAAACTCGTCAATCCCAAGAAAATCAGTCCTGAACATTCATTGAAAGGACTGACGCTGATGCTGAAACTCCAATACTTTGGCCACCTGATGTGAAGAACTGACTCATTGGAAAAGACCCTGATGCTGGGAAAGATTGAAGGCAGGAGGAGAAGGGGATGACAGAGAATGGGATGGTTTGATGGCATCACCAACTCGATGGACACGAGTTTGAGCAAGCTTCGGGAGTTGGTGATGGACAGGGAAGCCTGGCATGCTACAGTCCATGGGGTCGCAAAGAGTCGGATACGACTGAGCAACTGAGCTGAAATGAAGATCAGACTCCTCTCAAGTTCATGTTTACGTCTTCTCCATCTTTCAAGGTCCTGTCAGATCCATCTTTCTCCAGCTTGCTTCTCTGTCATCACCCCATCGTACTTCACTGTATCTCACATGATCAGTCTGACTGAGGGGATGTGTGTGTGGTTTTTTCCTCTTAGTTTCTTGCACGTTTATCTCCTCCCCTCCCCGCAAGTTCCCCTTTCCCGACTAAATAGATGGATACACGGTTCTCTAGTTGGGAGTCTGTGTTTTTTAATATTCCCCTAGAACCCACGCTAAGCATTCAGTTCCTCTTAGCCACTTGGTAAATATGTACTGATTAATTGATTAAGCTCTACAATATCAGGGACAGGACATGTGTAAAGGACAGAGAGACCTTTTAAATTCCAGTCATCCTCCATCTGCTGGGTCAGAACTTCATCCTCATGGGTGATTTTGCTTCAGCCAACAGTCTTTTCAACAGCCACGCCAAGGCAAGGAAATGCTCGGAAATGGAGAGGGTGCCAAGCCTGGACTCTCTGGACCACCCACTGAGGCTCCAGGGAAAGGAGAGGAGGCACTGGAGAGCGATGAAACGGTCCTGAGGATGCAGAGCTGGGACAGATGGACAGAGGACCACAAGGTGACCCAACCGGGGCAAGGAGGAAGAGAAGAGGCTGCTGTAGGTCTGGGGCAGCAAGAAGTTTACATGGATCAGTTTATATGATTGGATTAATACTGTTTGGCTGAAAAAAATCGTGTAAATAAGATGAATATAAGCCATCTGGTTGGTAGTTGGTGCAAAATGGTCGAACAATAAGTAATAGAGAGACGTGTCGAAAACAATCAGAAATGCATTTTAGCTTCAGAAGAGTGCCACAATTCTGCTGTTTAAAATCGGGGGAAATGGGTTAGATTCCTGCCATAGCTATAATCACACAAGAAGCCACAAACTGGGCCTAAGCCTCTGGACCCTTCTTGCCATTGTGGCCGAGGTTCTCTGAAGTTTCTCAAAGTGGAGAGCAGTCAGTAGTGCTTCACGGATGATGCCTGAGCCCCTGCCAACAGTTTTGTGTTGCAGTTAATTAAAATTTACAACAGAGTTAATCTGGCAACAGCCACACGTTGAACAATATGGATAATTGTTGCTGTGTTGGGAAGCTTTTCCCAATGAATGGTGACCAGATCCCATAAATGCCTGGAGCTTGTGTTTCTTTACACAGTGAAGCTGAGCCTTTACAGATTGTCTCTGCTCTGTTAGGGGTCCAGTAACCCAGAAACAAAGCCAAGGTTAGAAAATCTTGGTGACACTGAATTAATGCTTTATACACACGTGCACACACACCTACCTTAAAAGACAGGGTTATAGTTTGATTCCCTGACAGTGGCTTCTCCTTTCCTTTAGCAGTCCCGCCCCTCCCATGAGAGAAGGCCTCTCTCCATTTCTGTACACTTTCAGTCCTATCAGGGACCACAAGGGGTTTCCATGGTGGTTCAAGTGCTGAAGAACCCACCTGCCAATTCAGGAGATTAGGTTTGACCCCCGAGTTGAGAAGATTCCCTGGAATAGGAAATGGCAACCACTTCCAGTATTCTTGCCTGGAAAATCCCATGGACAGAGGAGCCTGGCGGGTTACAGTCCATGGGATCACAGAGTCAGACACGACTGAGCACGCATGCACGCTGTAAGGACCACAAGGGAGACTGACCTCCAAGCCCCACCTGGCTGTGAGCAGAGGAGAATGGAGCCCTGAACTTGGGAGAAGGTCCTGGTCTGGCAGGGAGTGCAGGCAGGTGATCAAAAAAACTTCCCTGCTTCTGGGGTCCTTGGGGAAGAGCAGAGCCAAAGATGAAGCTGTAACTCCTTCAATTGCTTTGTGTTTTCCTTAACTTTTTTTTCTCAATAGTATAAATACATAATTTTTGGAAAAGTTGAAAAAATCAAATGAAGAGAAAAGAGCAAAATAAATGAGACGTGCTTCTGTAGCTCCAAGCAGGAGCCACTTTTACCTGTCCTGTGTCTCTCCCTCCGTGTGCACACACTGCATAGCTCCAAGCAGGAGCCACTTTTACCTGTCCTGTGTCTCTCCCTCTGTGTGCACACACTGCATAGCTCCAAGCAGGAGCCACTTTTACCTGTCCTGTGTCTCTCCCCCCATGTGCACACACTGCATAGCTCCAAGCAGGACCCACTTTTACCTGTCCTGTGTCTCTCCCCCCGTGTGCACACACTGCAAGTTCCCCCCAAGTGGGACGGTCCTGCCCTGTAATCTGCTTTCTCTCTGAGTAGATCATGGACACCTGGCCAACTTATTTCATATCCATTCAAAGCACAATTGTAATAACTGCGTCTCCATAATCATTCATTGTATTGTGTGCTTGCTGTGTGTTGGAGGACTTATAGGGAGTTGGTTTTTAGGAACTCAATAATGCAGCTCTCATGGGATGGAAGACTGGGTTCCAGGGGTAGAGGTTCTCTGCCCACGTGTTGGAAGTGGCTTCAGGCTCTAGGTGGGTTTACGGTCGATCTACCTAACAGATTTGCACAGCACTTTATAGATTCAAGGCACGTTTGCACCCTCGTCTGAGATGGTAGGAGAAGCATCTTAGGCCATCCCTGTCGATGTTGAGGAAACAGTGTCAGGAGCCTACACGTCTTAACCTTGGAGTGAGACCCACTCAAAGCCTCGATTCATAAAGAATAGATGGTCCTCAAGCTCAGGTCTTTTGACTCTAAGCCTCCAGCCTTTACACTCTTTCTAAAAAAAAAAATTCTTTTTGATGAAAGTTTGGGGGTCATCGTGTTCTTAGAAGAGGAGCCCCTAGAGTGGACTCTTATCTAGCACTCAGAAACAACTTGTCCAAGGAGACACATGTAGTGACAAAGCAAATGACTTTATTGGGAAAGGGGCGCCCGGGTGGAGAGCAGCAGGGTAAGGGAACCCAGGAGATCTGCTCTGCCACGTGGCTCACAGCCTTGGTTTTTATGGTGATGAGGTCAGTTTCTGGGTTGTCTCTGGCCAGTCAGCTTGCTTGGCCCATAGTCTGACTCAGGTTCTTCCTGGTGGTTCGAATCTCCCGGCCAAGATGGATTCCAGTGTAAGGATTCTGGGAGGTTGGCAGGATGTATTATGGGCTGGCAGCTCCTCTTTCCTTTTGGCCTCTCCCAAATTCTCCCAGTTAGTTTTCAGTGGCAGCACTGTGCTCTTCATTGGAAACTCCTGGTGTGAGACAACTCAGGCAAGCTGTTATTACCATGTCTGGCCAAGGCGGGCAGTTTCGGTCAGCAGTACCCTAACAAGTGGATGAAAGGATTAAGCTGAGAAGCCCTATTCTGCCCCTTCCAAATCTTCCAATTCTAGACCTGCGTGCAAATAAGTACAAGCATTCTTCCTCACGTGCCAGCAGCAGAGGTCCCTCCTAGGTGCACAATGCTAAGCACTGTCATCTGCAGGACTGACAACAGCAAACTCCGCCCTTTCCACCTGAGGACGCTTGAGAGCAGCCTGAGAGGGCTGCCCCATATGAAGGGCTCTGGTGGTGAGAAAGGAGATTCTTGCCCCTTGCTCACAAGCAGACTCACTAGGAAAAGTCTGTGGGGACTGCCTGACCCCAGGAAGGTGGTCCATTGGGCTTTTGTCATTCCTCCCAGGGCATGGTGACACCATCAGAAATGGCCATACATCTGTGACATTCCATGCCACCCGGCCCTTTGGCAGGCTCCCTCCAAGGGCTTCTAACTGGTCTGGCACCAAGGGACTGGGAGATTGCAGAGCTGGTACCCGTGTGTGCGTCCAGCGTCTGAGTCAACATTTCAAGGAAGTCAGATGGTGGTTATTTATAAGGCACTGATGTCAGTTGCTCCCTACAAATCACTTATTACCATTTAACTGAAAGCAATGAGCTCATGCCTGAAAAAAAGAAAGAAAAAAGCTTTAATGAAATGATGGACCTTTGGGGAGGGAGGGTTTCTCCTGGGGCCAGTTTGTTCTGGAGGGAGGCGGGAGGGAAGAAAAGGGAGGGAAGCCTCTCATTCCCCTTCCAACAAAACTACCATAATCTTATAAAATAGGGGTTTTTAGCTACATTTTCCAGTAAGTCCAGTGACTTCATTTGCATGGGAAGGATTTATGACACAAGTTCACTACCATAGATGTCTCTGACACCGAGTCCTTTGACCCAGCAAGTACTCTCCTTCTGGTGCAAATTGTTTTCTAAGCTTGAACTCTGGTTTTTAAAAGAATAATCCTATTTAAGGGGAGGAATCCTGTCTAAGGAATTGAGTATGATGCAAAGTGAGTTTCATGTGGCCCAAGCTCAAATATTCATGGTTCCTTGCAAGTATCTGAGACTCAGAAATAATTCTGACATCTTTTAAATCAAGAAAATGACCTGTCTTGGTTTTCCTGATTGAACTCCCCAAATGACATAACCTGCTTGTGGATTAAAAAAAAAGCACTCTGAGATGTTTAATATGGCATCATTCTGAATTGAGTTTTTCTGAAACACACACACGCAAAATCTCCTGTTGCCCAGAAGAAAAAAAATGCCCATATAGTTTAATTCAAACAAAACAGTGACAACAACAACAAAAATGACAGCAGCAATAAAACAAATTCATGAGATTTTCACATCTAGCTGGGGAATTAAGAACTTCACAAGATGAATAATAGGTAGCACATCCCTAATTCAATATTAAGAGACATTAAGATCAATCAGGACAACACTGGCAACTCGGAAGAGAAATTTCTGGAAAGAAATAGTGGACAGTGGAGAAGAGGCACTCAGGGAAGAAGCAGACAAGATACAGACAACGTGAGATGCAAAGACTCATTCAGCCCCTACCTCCCCCTTGCTCAGTCGCTTCATTCGTGTCCGACACTTTGTGACCCCATGGACCGTAGCTCTCCAGGCTCCTCTCTCCATGGGACTCCCCAGGCAAGAATACTGCCATCTCCTCCTCCAGGAAATCTTGCCAAGCCAGGGATCAAACCCATGTCTCCTGCATCTCCTTACAGGCAGGCAGACTCTTTACTACTCAGCCACCTGGGAAGCCCATTTCCTTTACTCACCTGTAGGCAAAATTTGGTTTTAATAGAGGACAGGGAGTCCCTAAGAGTTAATTTTGTCATTTAGATTGTGACAAGGTTTCTAGAATTAAACTGAAAGCTGAGGTCAGTCTAAAGGCTGGAGACTTTTTGAATCTCATTTGAGTTGCCCTGAGAATTGTTTATAAAAGCTTCTAGAAGTGGAAAAACCAACAACAACAAAGGGATAGACAGAAAGAGAGCCACATTTTGTTTTTCTAAGCCAGTTATATATATTTCCGAGGGTTCAGTCCTAGACGAATCTGAGGAAAGTATGTGTAATACAGTCACCAAGAGCCAAGTGGCTTTTATTTACCTAAAAAAGAGCCTACTTGAGAATGTAGCTTCCAGTAGAGTTCCTATTCTTGTGGTCCAACATTTTTTAACATTCTAAAATTAGCGAGGCAAACCTGATCACTTGATCCCAAGAAGAATTTTATTACCTTCTCAGTGCTTGGAGTACAAGTGCTCTTGGAGTGATTGAAATCGAGCTGCAGGCTTTAAAATCTTTCAAAAATTGGATAAACCCCTTGAGAAAGCACAGAATCTCAGAAGTCAAAGGCAGATGTGGTATAGCCCTCAGTTTTCCCTGTTATAAGGACAAAGAGCTGACAGCTTCCTTGTTTCATCTCTGCCAGCTCTACCGGGTAGAACTTCTGCGAGGGGAGGAAGACGGAAGGCTGTTTGCATTGTCTGGAATTGTGCTGAGCATATTAGGAACTCAACAGATAATGTGCGGTGGTGTGTGTGTGAGATAGAGAGACAAAGAGAATGAGACAGAGTAAATAGTATATTTTCAGTTAAAAATGGTGCAAGCTTGTTTCGAAGAGCAGATTTGAAGGGGCCGTAGATGTGGAAAAGCACCTGGGAGGGTTAATGCAGGCAGCCACGCGAGGATGTCTAGGAGGAAAGGGTGAAGTCATGGCAGGAAAGAGATGTGGACCTCAGGGATCCGAGAGAGATTTGGGGGTAACATCAGGAAGGTTGGTGACAGATGGGCTCTGAGAACCAGGGGAGGGGGCGTCTGACCTGACCTCAAGGAGCGGTGAGGGGGGTGCAGCCTTCAGAGGACAGGACCCATTCAGCTCTGTGTCCCCACCGTCCTCTCTCTCCTTCTGTCCCCTCCCGCTCCTCATCCTGCCCCTTCTGACCAGGGACCTGCAGCTGAGCTATTACACAAGATTGTTAGTTGCTCCTCTTGCTGCAGACTCTGTGTTTCAAGTCCACTCTCCTTTCAGACACACATCCCACACCTCACAGGTGCCCACAGGACAGAGACCGGTTTCCTAGCTGTTCCTTCATCCTGCTACTCTGAGCTCTCTGTCCCTGATGCCTCTCTCCTCTTTCCTCTCTAAATGTCTTAAATCTGACCACCCACCACTCCTGAGCAGTGTGGACTCTGTGAGTCTCTCTGCTCGGAAACCATATCATGCTCACCGCCAGACGTTCGTCTGGCCATAGTGATCAGTTCCTTGAGCAAGCGTTTGTTAGGGACCCACCTCATGTGCAGAGAATTCCCCTAAATAATGTGAGGGCAGGAGTCCTTACAGAGTGTTTTCTGCAGTTTGTCACATTAAGAATGATTCTCCCCCCGACCCCAGTTCTTACTAGTTATGGATGTTAATTTCAATAGTGGTCTTACCACTGCTGAAATGAAGTATGTGATGTATTTGATTGTTAGATTTCTTCTTAATTGTTTTGTATCCTTTAGCTAACTCAGACTTCATTGAAGAAGTGTGTTCTTTTAACATTCTGAAGAATTTTTGAGTGTTTTATTCACTTTGCCTTCTGTATTATATCGACCTATAATTTTTCTTTTCTGCTGCAGTATTTTTTCCCCCAAACAATGGATCAGAACCTTGAAGAGTTTACATATTCTTGCAAGTTTTATGGTTTCCCTGATGGCTCAGATGGTAAAGAATTGCCTGCAATGCAGGAGACCTGGGTTCAATCCCTGGGTTGGGAAGATCCCCTGGAGAAGAGCATAGCAACCCTCTCCAGTTTACTAGCCTAGAGAATCCTATGGGCAGAGGAGCCTGGCAGGCCTTGATTCACTTTCAACACCAGTCTTTTTTAGATGGTAAATTCATTGAAAGCTTTTTCAACCCTTTTGGTGTTTTCTGTTTGTGGGGAGGGAGTTCTTTAGTAATTTTACTTTTTCCATATGATTATGAATTTCAGCAGATTTAGAAGCCTAATTGATTGATTGGATTGTGGTATTTACTTACATTCTGTATTTGTTGCTGTGTTTTCCCATTTCTTGATTCTAATTTCACTTTCTTTAGTCTTCACTTTTCCTGATTAAACTTGTTGGAAATTTGCCTATTTTTTTGTTTATATTCCTCCAAGATTAAGCTTGTTGATTTATTTATTGCTTTTCTTCTATTTGTATTTTTAAATAAATGCTAATTTTTATCTGCAATAATAAAAGCATCTAGGGGTATTCATTTTCCTTGGAGCAAAGCTTCCACTGCTATACGTATTTTGGTATGATGAAGTTTTCTCTTTTCTCTAACTTGCAGTTTCAATTTTGATTTCTTATTTCTTTGTCCAAGAGTTATTTAGGAGACTGTTTCTTCATTTCTAAGCAGTGAAGGTTTTTCAGTTATATTTTTTAATTTCCAGTTTTATTGGATTATGATCAGAGACTGTAACTTGAAAACTTTCTGCTTCTTTGAATTTGTTGTGCTTTCTTTGTGGTCAAATAGGTAATTGATTTCTGTGAATGGTCCATGGATTTGCGGGGGGGAATATGTGTATATATATATATAATCTTTATATACTATTCAACTGTGTTAAAAAAAAAGAAAGAAAGAAAGAAAGAAACTCTTACTTTCTGTATTCCAGAGCTATCTGATTTTGGAAGAGAGACATTAAAAATTTCCAGGAGGGTTATTGTTGTTTTTTATTTTAATCAATGTTTCTTAGAATCTCTAGTCGTCAATAGTATATACTTAGGTGCTATGTTTTTATCTAACGTGCAGGTTTACCATCATTGTTTCTTCTTCATAAATTGTCTTTTATTATTACACAATGTTCCTCCTTGTTTTGGGCTTTTAACCTTAAGTTCTATCCCATCTGATATTAATATTGTCATCCCTGCTTTCATTTTGTTTGCATTTGCTTGACATCTCTTTGCTCATCCCTTGATTTTCAACGTTTCTTTTCCATTTTAAAAAAATGTTTCTTATAAACAACATATATCTGGGTTTTGTTTTTTAACTCAACATGACAGTCTCTGATTTAATGGGATAATTCATCCTGCTCACATTCGGTTTAACACATGAAACTTAATTCCTTCCTGTCTAGGTTTTTTTTTTTTTTTTTTATTACTCAGGGATTGTGAAATTTACCCATAGTTACATGTAGTAGTTCACTTCCACTGCAGTATAATATCTTGTTGTGTAAATATTCTGTAATTCATTCATTCGTTTTATGTTTGATAGACATTTGAGTTGTTTTTAGGTTTTGGGTATTATACATAGTGTCGTTTACGTTTGTGGCCTTGTTTGTGTGTGTGTGTGGAATGTGTGTTTTTATTTGACTGAATTAGATAAGTACCTTAACAAGTGAAACTGACAAAATGTATTTGGGAACAAACTATTGACTCCTGAAGAACGTAGCTAGGTGATGGGGATGAAAATACACAGGTGATTGCTTGCTAATTTGAGTTTGGAGTAGAATATGAAGAAAGACCTGGTATTTTCTTTTCTATGTTGATGTCCCATTTGACTCAGCACCTTTGTTACAAACCAAGTGTCTCTATACATGGATCTCTTTTGGAATCCTCCATTTTGTTTTGCATAGTTCTGCTTTCCTATCCTTTTCTCAATATTTCACTGTCTTATTATTGTAGCTTTATAATGAGCCCCATACCTGATAGCATTCATCTTCCAACTTTGCTCTTCTTTGTGATTGCCTTGGCTATCGTCATCGTTCAGTTGCTTAGTCATGTCTGACTCTTTGAGACCCCACGACTGCAGCACACCAGGCTTCCTTGTCCATCACCATCTCCTGGAGCTTGCGCAGATTCATGTTCATCCAACCATCTCATCCTCTGTCATCCCCTTTTCCTCCTGCCTTCAATCTTTCCCAGCATCAGCATCTTTTCTAATGAGTTGACTCTTCACATCAGGTGGCCAAATTATTGGAACTTCAGCTTCTGCATCAGTCCTAACGAATATTCAGGATTGATTTCCTTTAGGATTGACTGGTTTGATCTCCTTGCTGTCCAGGGGACTCTCAAGAGTCTTCTGGAACACCACAGTTCAAAAGCATCAATTCTTCATTGGTCAGCCTTCTTTATGGTCCAACTCTCACATCCATACATGACTACTGGAAAATGATTGCTTTGACTGCAGGGACTTTTGTTGGCAAAGTAATGTCTCTGCTTTTTAATACACTGTCTAGGTTTGTCATAGCTTTTCTTGGCTATATTTGGCCTTTATGTTCTCTTAGGAAGTTTAGAATATGTTTGTTAATTTCCACAAAAACTTGTTCAGATTTGGAGTGAACAATAAATCTGTTTATCACTTTGGGGAAGTTGAAATCTATTTACACCTGAGTCTTCTAATCCATGAACATGGTATATCCATTTATTCCTTAAGTTTATTTAGGCCTCAATGTTCTGTAGCCTTTTTGTGCAGAGATCTTGACCAGCTTTTTGTAAAACATATTCCTATTTATTTCATTTTTTGTCTTTGATGCTGTTTTGAATATTTAAAATTATTTTCTAATTCTTTCTTGATAATATAGAATGCTTTTGATACTTATAAGTTAACCCTGTATCCAGCAATTTTGCTGAAATAAATTTGATTCTGGTAGCCTACCTGTAGATTTCTTGAGATTGTATAGGAACAAAAATTACATTGTCTATGATTCTTAGGTTCTTTCTAATCTGTGTTGTTTTTTTTTTCTTTCCTTATGGAGCTGGATGAGCTCCATCACAATATTGCCAGGCAAGCTTGTCTTGTTTTGGATTTCTGGATGAAAGTTTTTACTATTTCACCATTAAGTATGATATTTGCTGTGGGCTCTGATAAATAACCTCTATTAGATTAAGAAAGTTCCCTTTTGTGCATACTTTGCCAAGTGTTGGTGATTTTTTTTAATCGTGAAAGAGTGTTTAATTTTATTCAATTGTTTTCTGCTTCTCTTGAGAGGATCACATAATTTTCTCCTCTATTATGCTAATTTTATGATATACAAGGGATGATTTTTGAATGATAAACAAATTTTGCAGTTCTGAAATAATCTCAACTTGGCCATAATGCATTATTCTTTTTCTGTATCATTGTTTTCCTAATATTTTATCTAGGAGTGTGTATTTTTGTTGATGAGACATACTGACCTGTAATCTTCCTTTCTGAGCCTGTTCTTATCACCATCAAGTTTATGCTGGTATTATAACAGGATTTTTGAAGTTTCACATATTATGAATTATCTGCAAGAATTTGTAAGATCTATTTCATCTCCATATATTTGAAAATATGAAATGCTGAAGCTTTCTGGTTTCTTCAGGTTTCTCTGCTGGAAGATTTTTAGTTATAGACTCAGTTTCTTTAGAAGATATATAACCATCCATATTTTTAATATAGTTTATGACTCTTGAAAGGTTTTGGCTTCACTAGGAATTTCTCACTTTTATCTAAATTTTCATATGTGTTGACGTGAGGTTTTCATAGCATTTTTGTATTGTCCTTTTAACCTCTTTGTCTTCTTCTGCCTTTATCTAAACTACTTCTAGTCTTCCATTTTCTGTAAATTTAGTTATTATTTTTCCTAGTCTTTTGTAATGGATCTCCAATTTGTTTTTAGCCTTTATTCTTTTCTAATGTATATATTTCAGACTGTAAATGTCTGTCTTGACATATGTGAACTGGTGCTGGGAAGAAGGAATGATTGAGGAGTTACAGGGAAGGTTCTGCAGAATTGACATCACTTTAAGTGGCTGTATCTGTCCTGGGTTTTGTTTTATTCAGATTTATTTGATCGGTCTTTCCCAGCCATGACAAAACCTAAAAAAGAAACAATGACTATTAAGTCAAGAATTTTACTGTCACCAAACTGTCATCTTTGGATTACTAGCTAACAGATAGAGCCCTTGGGGCTTACCGTTTTTACAACTGGTAAGTGCTTTCTACTTGGACTGCTGCTTGCTGGGACAGTGGTGGCATTGGGAAACAGAAAAAAATGATCCACCGAGTTGAGGCACACTGAAGGAGAAATTGGCAGAGTTGGTTTAACAACTACCGAAAGAGTGTTAAGAAGAGGTTAACAGAGTGTTTTGTTTGCTCAATAAATATTTACCAAGTGACTAATATGTACAGCGAATAGCGTGGGCGGGAAGTTGTTGGCAGCGGGAACAAGACAGTAAATGTCCTGGTCAAGGTCATAATCTCGAGGCTGGGGGAGGGGGATCAACATACATTGGTTAAGTCTGATTGTTCAGAAATGCTGAATGTTCTTAGCTGTACTGTTCTAAAAGGTGACAGTGTAAGGATGCTCTCCAGGAAGGGCCGTCTGTGTCCCTGTCATTTCACATTTTAGCTGGGTGACTGAAGGAAAATTATTTAGTGTCTTTATTATTTAATGTACCCCAGTTTCATCATCTGTAAAATTCTTTCTTCTTGCTTTATATCAAAATGAGAAAATCTCCGTAACTTGCTTACCATTGGGCCTCCTAGAACCCACATCTGATATGAGTGTCACCAAAGGTTTCTTGTGCGTCTACATCCTGCACCTTCCATCTCTCCATTTCTCATTTCCTTCCATGAAGCTGAATAATAAAAAACAAGAGAATTATCAGTGTTTTAAGAAAATTTCTGGAAGTGGAATTTTTCCTGTACTTGATTTTATTTTTTCTTTACTTCTTGGCTGTGCCAGGTGGTATAAGGGACCTTATTTCCCCAAACAGGGGTCAAATCTGCATCTTGTTCTTGATTTTAAAATTATGTTTTACTTTCTTTTTAAGATTCCACATATAAGTGACATCATGCAATATTTGGCTTTTAATGCCTGACTTATCTCAGTTAGCATAATGCCCTCAAGTTCCATCCATGCTGTTACAAATGATAGGATTTTCTTTCTCTTGGCTGAATAATATTACAGTGTGATACACACACATATCTTATTTACCTAATGTATAACATGCTGACTATAGTTTATAATGTTGTTCATTCGCTAAGTCATGTCCGACTCTTTGCGACTCCATGGACTGCAGCACACCCAGGCTTCCCTGTCCTTTGCTATCCCCCTGAGTTTGTTCAAACTGCTGTCCACTGAGTCATTCAACCATCTCATCCTCTATCACCCCCTTCTCCTTTTCCTTCAGTTTTTCCAAGCATCAGGGTCTTTTCCAATGAGTCAGCTCTTTGCATCAGGCGGCCAAAGCATTGGAGCTTCAGGATCAGTACTTCCAATGAATATTCAGGGTCGATTCCTTTTAGGATTGACTGGTTTGATCTCGTTGCTGTCCAGGGGATTCTCAAGAGTCTTCTCCAGCACTGCAGTACAAAAGCATCAGTTCTTTGGTGCTCAGCTTTATGGTCCAACTCTCAAATCCATACATGACTACTAGAAAAACCACAGCTTTGACTTGTATAATTGAAATTTGCTAAGAAAGAACTTAGGTGTTTTCAGTGAACAAACAAAGTAAATATGTGAGATGAAAGATATGCTAATTAACTCAAGGGGGAGTCTTTTCACTGTATGTGTGTATATCTCAAATCATCACAGTGTATACTTTAAATATCATATAATTTTGTCAATTATACCTCATTAAAGCTTATATGTATATATGCACAAATTCTCATTTTTTAATCTAATAGAGAAAAATTTAAAATAAATCTCATGGTAGAGATCAAGTTTAACCCATGTTTCCCAGCTATACAATTATTTTTATAATAATTTTCATGCTTCCTTTTATAGTTTAACCTTTTTTTGCTTGTTGTGTATACTGATTTTAATTTTTACGAAAACTTTTTCTTCCAGTTTTATGGAGATATAGTTGACATTCAGCACTGTGTATGTTTAAGGTGCACAGCATAATGATTTGACCTACACACACCATGAAATGGCTACCACAGTTAGTTTAATCGACATTCATCATCTCTTATAGATATAAAATTAAATAGAAAAAAATTTTCCTTGTGGCAAGAGTTCTTTCAATTTTCATATATAACATATAGCAGAGTTAATTATGTTTATCATATTGTATGTTACATCCCTAGTGCTTATTTATCTTATAACTGAAAGTTTGTACCTTCTGATCACCTTTAAAGGATCCTGCCTACTCCCATCTCTGATAACTACAAATCTGGTCTCTTTTTCTGAGTTTCTTTGTGTTAGAGGTATGACTGACCTACGACACTGTTAGTTCCTTTTACACAACATAGTGATTTGACACTTCTGCACACTTCGAACTGATCACCAAGGTAAGTTTAGTTATGTTATATCACCATGCAAAGATACTATATAGTTATCAACTGTATTCCCCACTGTGCATTTCATACTGGTGACTCATTTATTTGACAACTGGAAGTTTGTACCTTTTAATCTCTCTCTATTTCTTTCATCTCCCTAGTCTCTTCCTTTCTGACAACAACCTGCCTGTTCTCTGTACTATGACTCTTTCTGTTTTGTTAGGTCTGTTCATTTGTTTTTTGCAGATTCCACATGTAAGTGAAATCATGTATCTGTCAAACTCATTTCACTTAGTATGAAACTCTCTAGATCCGTGTTGTCACAAATGGTAAGATATCATTCTTTTTTATGGCTGAGAAATATTCCGTGTGTGTGTGTGTGTGTGTGTGTGTGTGTGTGTGTGTGTGACATCTTCTTTATTCATTCATGTATTGATGAGCACTTGTTTCCATATCTTAAATAATGCCACAATGAACATAAGGGTACATATATTTTTTCTAATTAGTGTCTTTGTTTTCTTCAGATAAATATCCAGGAGTGTCACTGCTAATCACATGGTAGTTCTATTTTTAATTTTTTGAGGAACCTCCGTAGTGTTTCCATAGGGGCTGCACCAATTTACATTCCCACCAACAGTTTAGGAGGGTTCCCTTTCCTCCAAGCCCTCTGCAGCACTTGATAAGTGTTGTCTTCTTGATAATAGCCGTTCTGACAGACGTGAGGTGAGATCTCACTGTGGTTTTGAATTGAATTTCTCTAATTAGTCCTGTTGATTGTCTTTTCATGTGTCTATTGGCCGTCTGTAAGTCTTCCTTGGAAAACGTCTATTCAGTTCTTCTGCCCATTTTTTAAACCAGGTTGTTTCTTTTAATTGTATGAATTCTTTGTATATTTGGATATTAACCCCTGTCGTTTAACCTTTTATCAGGGCAGATATGGGACTTATCTGCTACTAGTATATTAATAAATGTTGCGGACAAAAAGCATGGAAGAAAAATTTCCATGTTTTAGCCATATTAATTTGTCAAGGGAGAAGAGAGTGTCCAGTTAGAGGAGGAGCATGAGGAAATAGACGATCGTGTGATAACATTTGTTAGCTTCCTGCCTTACCCTCCTAGGCCTGCAGTGGGAACATTTCTTTGGCTGTTTTGTCTCTGTGTGGAGTGTGTGCATGTGTGGGTGTAAACCCTGCGTGTACATTTTTTCCTCTTTACTTCTCATGTGCTATGCTGTGCTTAGTTGCTCAGTCATGTCTGACTTTGTGACCCCATGGATTGTAGACCACCAGGCTCCTCTGTCCTTGGGGATTCTCCAGGCAAGAATACTGGGATGGGTTGCCATGCACTCCTCCAGGGGATTTTCCCAACCCAGGGATCAAACCCAGGTCTCTCACACTGCAGGCAGATTCTTTACCGTCTGAACCACCAGGGAAGCCCAAGAATACTAGAGTGGGTAGCCTATCCCTTCTCCATGGGATCTTCCTGACCCAGGAATCAAACCAGGGTCTCCTGCATTGCAGGTGAATTCTTTACCAACTGAGCTACCAGGGAAGCCCTTCCTTCTCATGGGTACACACATATATTTGTATACTTGGAAGTGATGAAAGGTCTGAATTTTTCTAGATGTCAGAAACAGAGTTGCTTTGACAGAATCAGAAGCTGCAGTATTGAGTTCACGGTGAAATCCATTCCCAGTGCACCCAGAGTGTTCAGTTGCATAGTCACGGCATTCACGGAGGGACACTGATGGAGATGGGGAAGCCCTGGAGCGACCTGTCATCGGTCACAATGTTGCTTCCTAGCTGTCACAGACCATGTAGACATCAAACCAGAAAGATCCAGAATTGCTGTTAATAGATACCGTCACATATTCCCAACTTTCCCCCATGAATTGCCCCGATTTAACCACAAAAAGCAATGGCACCCCACTCCAGTACTCTTTTGCCTGGAAGATCCCATGGACGGAGGAGCCTGGCGGGCTTCAGTCCATGGGATCACTAAGAGTCGGACATGACTGAGCGACTTCACTTTCACTTTTCACTTTCATACATTGGAGAAGGAAATGGCAACCCACTCCAGTGTTCTTGCCTGGAGAGTCCCAGGGACGAGGGAGCCTGGTGGGCTGCCGTCTATGGGGTCACACAGAGTCGGACACGACTGAAGTGACTTAGCAACCACAAAAAATAAAAATCTTGAAGTATCTCAGTAGGACTCCAGTGTAGGGGGAGGACCATGTTTTTAAAAATGTAGCATGGCCAGTTTGTAGTCTTTTTTATTACCCAGAGATTGATCACATGCGCTGTATAATGAAATCTCTGCATCTGTGGGGCACAAGTGTTTCACGTTTCCCACATTTATGGTTTGACATCGGAAACATCTGTGCAGGCCCACTAGGCAACATCTGGAAGACATTTCTGGGCTTTTATGACATGCAGAGTGATCTTTGTTTTGGAACAAGTGTGTGATTTTCCCCAGTAGCTCTTCCTGCTAGTAATGTCCTAATTGGCATTTCGCTGGGGGATTGAAAGAAGCCTGGCTTCCTGACCTTTGCTGGGCGTCAGGAGATATTTCAGAAGAATCCTCACATGCTCAGGATCCCCCAGAAGGAGAAGATGCTGAGTCATGGATTTAGCTCCCTTCAACCACAACTCATTGATCACAGGGAGCAGGTGGAGAGGAAAAGGGAACTCAGTTACTGGGCCAGGACTTTCCTAGATGTTTTCTCCAAATGAGGGCATTTATGGCAAAACATTACTTTGGCGACAAAGGTTTGTACAGTCAAAGCTATGGTTTTTTCAATAGCCATGTATAGATGTGAGAATTGGACCATAAAAGAGGCTGAGCATTGAAGAATTGATGTTTTCCAACTGTGGTGTTGGCGAAGACTCTTGAGAGTCCCTTGGACTGCAAGGAGATCAAACTAGTCCATCCTAAAGGACATTAACCCTAAATATTCTTTAGAAGGACTGATGCTGAAGCTGAAGCTCTGATACTTTGGTCACCTGATGCCAAGAACTGACTCACTGGAAAAGACCCTGATGCTGGGAAAGATTGAAGGCAGGAGGAGAAGGGGATGACAGAGGATAAGATGGTTAGATGGTATCACTGACTCAAAGAACATGAGTTTGAGTAAGCTCTGGGAGATGGTGATGGACAGGGAAGCCTGGCATGCTGCAGTCCATGGGGTTGCAAAGAGTCAGACATGACTGAGTGACTGAACAACAACAGTGGCAAAATAAATATCTTCACCCTCCTCCACTCAGGAAGATACCGTCTCAGAGGTTCATTTGCTTAAGGTCACCCTACTGATCAGTGATAGGTCTGAGATTTAAATGGATGTTTGTCTAACGTTAGAAGGTGGTGTCCTTGCTTTTAAAGAATGGGCAAGGCAGCTTATTAGGCATCAGATATTTATGGAGGACCTACTCTTGATACGTGCCAGGACCTAGATGTTGAGGATGGATCATAACCTAGATGTTGAGGATGGATCAACAGACCAAGCAATCAAATTTCCCTGTCTTGTATCCTAGTTCAGTAGGATGACAGCTAACAGTAAGCTGCATGGTAGGCAGAAGCGGGTGAGTGCTATGAGAGAAAGACAGATCTAGGTATGGGATTCAGGAATGTTGCGGAAGGTTTTATTTTAGTTTTGAGTTCCCCACCCCCAGCAGAGTCTGAGGCAAGGACTCAAAAGTGGGTAGTTTATTTGGGAGGTGATCCCAGGACACACAACGAGGGAGTGGGGAAAGTGATCCATGGTAAAAAAAAAAAAAAAAAAAAAAGGCCATGAAAGGCCTCATTAAAAAAACCCAGTTGACCCCAACTGCTTCTCTCAACTAAGAAGGAAAGAAGCCACATAGAACGTGACCAGACTTGGCCTGTGGCAAAATGGGGGACTCAGGGCTTTTACCCTTCACTGGTTAAGGGCTGCTCCTGTGGAAACGTAACTCCTCTGAACTTCCACGTTGTGCTTGAGAAGGAGGGGTGCTCTGTGGCTCTAAGGCAGTGACACAGAGGAGGTGCTGGGGCATGTGCTTGGCAGGGGACGCTGGAGGCACTTCCAAAGTATGCCGAGGTCAAGTGGGTGGCCGGCGTCGGCATGGTGACCCTGAGTGATGGCCGCGGGGCTGAAATTTAAAGTGGGAGGCTCAGTGCTGGCCTCACTATGCTGGCCTCACTATATTTAAGCAAAGACTTTAAAGAAGTTGAGGGTGAGCTGAGTGGCTATCAAGATAGAAAGAGCATCCAAGGTCCCAGTGGGTGAGGGTGTCAGGCTCAGGCAGAGTTGTGGAGGAGGCCTGGAAGGGGAGGGAGCTTGGGTGAGAGGAGTAAAAGATGAGGTTGAGGTCGCAGGGACCAGACCCCACCAGGCTCATGGATGACTGTAAGGGTTTGTGCTTTGGCCATGAGTCACAGGAGGGCCGTAAACAGAGGGGTGACCTCACTTGACTTACATTTAAACTCTGTACAATATAGTGACTCAGTTCTTACAGGTTACACTCCATTTATAGTTATTATAAAATATTGGCTCTACTTCCTGTGTTGTACAATACATCCTTGTAGCTTACCTTATACTGTGCATGCTAAGTCACTTCAGTTGTGTCCGATTCTTTGGGACCCCATGTACTGTAGCCCACCAGGCTCCTCTGTCCATGGGATTCTCCAGGCAAGAATACTGGAGTAGGTTGCCATTTCCTCTTCCTGGGGATCTTCCCACCCCAGGGATAGAAACTGAGTCTCCTGCAGCTCCTGCATTGCAGGCGGATTCTTTACCACTAAGTCACCAAGGAAGCCCTTATACTATTTATTTTTGATTATTTCATTTTTATTTTATATTGGAGTATAGTTGATTAACAGTGTTGTGTTAGTTGAAGGTGTACAGCCAGTATTGTAAGCCTGTAACTTATATTGTACATCAACCATACTTCAATAAAAATAAAATGATGAAGATAAAGAAAAAAATCCCTCTGGCTGCTGAGATGGTAGTCACTGTTAAGAGGGATAATGAGGATGGGTGGGACCAGAGTGGTCCAAGAAGTGGAAGGACTCAGGACACACTTTGAAGCAGTAAGAAGTGGAAGGACTCAGGACACGCTTTGAAGGCAGAGTGTATGGGATTTCCTGGTAGATTGGATGTGAGTTATGAGAGCAAGAGATAGTGGAGGATCCTGAGTAATTTGACCTAGAAACTAGAATAAAAGAGTTACTATTAAGTGAGATGTGAAGGGCAGTAGAATGGATTTAATGAGGAAGATCAGGAGTTTGGTTTTGGACACTTTTGGTTTAAAAGTGAAGGGCTTCCCTGATAGCTTAGTTGGTAAATAATCCGCCTACAATGAAGGAGACCCCCATTCGATTCCAGGGAAGATCCACTGGAGAAGGGACAGGCTACCCACTCCAGTATTCTTGGGCTTCCCTTGTGGCTCAGCTGGTAAAGTATAAAGTGAATATTAGACATAAGAAATGTCATGGAGGAAGTTGGACCCAAGACTGGAATTTAGAGGTATAATTGTGGGAATTTTTAGAATGCTGATTTACTTAGAAGCTATGAGACCCAGTGAGCTCACTGGAGAGGGATGCAGAGGCAGAAGAGAATTGCTACCAGGGCTGAGCCCTGGGCTTTCTAACATGTGTAAGTTGGGAATAAGAGGAAGTCCACAGGTGGGACAAAGAAACAGAGTCAGAGGAGGAGGAAATATTTTACTAAGTGAAAAATGCCAGTTACAAAGCAGTGAGTTCAAGGGAATCATTAAAATGATCTCTGTGACTGTATGTGTATGAAATACATGTCTCATAAGAGATCTTATGATACCCACATCATAAGAAGGGTCTTGAGAGTCCCTTGGGCAGCAAGGAGATCAAACCAGTCAATCCTAGAGGAAATCAACCCTGAATACTCATTGGAAGGACTGATGCTGAAGCTGCAGCTGCAATTCTCTGGCCACCTGATGTGAAGAGCCGACCTATTGGAAAAGACCCTGATGCTGGGAAAGATTGAGGGCAGGAGGAGAAGGAGGCAACAGAGGATGAGATAGCTGGATGACATCATCGACTCAGTGGACATGAGTTTAAGCGAACTCCAGGAAATAGTGAAAGACAGGGAAGCCTGACGTGCTGCAGTCCATGGAGTTCCACAGAGAGTCAAACACAACTTAAAAAATGAACAACAGTGAGAGATAATCATCGAGATCTTTCAGTGGGTAATTTAAGATGAGGATTATAGGTGGTGTACATTTCTTTTTGTTCACATTGGTTATCTTGTTTTTCTATACTGACCATTATTTGCTTTTTTAATGGTTCTCCTAATTTGAAGAAAAACGTTTTAAAGTGTCTTTAATCTTCAGTGTAAGGGGAATGGGGGACTCCTGGGGCAGATGGGTGGAATGGCTTGGTGTAACTTTGCTACACACACAATCCATGGGAGCTTGATTCCAGCCCTGGTTAGCGAATATCTCAAGATGTCAATGAGTGTGTCTGTGTTTCCAAGACTCAGGGCACAGGGTCTTTTAAGGATGTATGTTCTGTTTGGCCTGTCTTGAACTTGGGCTTCCCTAGTGGCTCAACTGGTAAAGAATCCGCCTGCAATGCAGGAGACCTGGTTTCCATCCCTGGGTTGGAAAGATCCCCTGGAGAAGGGAATGGCTACCCACTCCAGTATTCAGTATACTACCCACTCCAGTATACAGTCTCAGAACTGTAGTTTAGATGCTGAAATGTGTAAATTTACAGGACACTTAAGTGATTTATGGGGACAATACATTGAATTTTTGAAAATCAAGACATTTTTAAAAATGTGACCTGTATAATCACCATAAATATAGGTATTTCCATGCTTTTTAAGACTCAGGACCACTTGAGAGATGCCAAGATTATGCAACAACTTTTTTTTTTTTTTCTGGTCAGGTTGTGTGACATGTAGGATCTTAGTTCCCCAGCCTGGGATCAAACCTGCTCACCTTGCATTGGAAGCACAGAGTCCTTACAATTAGACCACCAAGGAAGTCTCTGTGCTGAAACTTTTGACAAAATAATTACATCCATGGACCACCTTTGTGATTTTCAACATCTGTGCCATCTGTAAGATGACTTAATTTTTGTCATTTAAATAGACTTTTTGTAGAAATGTAAGCACTTTCTTGTCCTGATTCTAAGTAATAACGTGGAAGATAAAATTGACTTAATTTACTAGTAATCATTTGTATATGCATATTAAAATAAGTACATAACCATCAAAATGGAAAACGTTTGTCTGTGTGCCTCTGGAAAACCCTTTCCAGAGTCTGTCCCATACTTTGAGAACACACTGCACTAGGTTGTCAGAATCTCAGAGAACAGTCATCTCTGGGGCTTGAGGTCGTTTTTGTTGAGCTGGAAGGGGAGAGGAACGTTCTCGGAGGTGTCTGGCCCAGCCTCTTCTCAGGACTGGCAAACCCTGACTTCTGCCAAACATTTAATCGTAAGTATGTCTTGCAGAACATTAACATATAATATGTTAAATGGGCTTTTATGGATGTGTGGAAGGTGATCACCCCATAGAAAAGCATAAATTTTTATGGACTTTTCTCTCTGGAGCTGCCATCACAGACACAACTTATGTGTTTATCTTGGCCGAGGATGATGTACCAGCGCTTGACACCAAGCTGGTGGTCGCCGACGTTTCTTGAACTTAATAGGTTGAAACCTTTGAAGACACTTTCTTTAGTATCCTGAGAATTTAAAGGGATTCGGAAGCTGCAGTGGGATGACGAGCAGGAACAAAGGGAGGGAGCCAATGTGCTGGGGCTGGGCTATCTTGTGGATGGAGGAAGGGCTGTCTAGGAGGTGTCTCACCTCTGTTGGGAAACTTTTGCCTCAGTCCAGAGAACAGTCTGTGGCAGTTCACACGGGCACCTGAACTGTATTGAGCATGGAACTCTCAACCTGAGACATGGGGTCTGGTATATGGGAAACCTCTCATTGCTTCTCATTCCATGGTCCAAACTCTGTCATGTGACATCAGTTCAAAAACACCCAGGGTGGGAGAGACCTCTTTTCATCATCGTTGTCTGAGCCAGCTCTGCTTGGGCTTCTTCCTTATTGGAACTTGAAGGATACAAAACAAAAAAATCTAATTTTTTGCCATTTGCACACACTTCATCCTCACTCAATATGCCAACCCCAACACACTTTTCCATTTAGAATCTAGGAAAGCAAAAAGAATAGCTTGTGTTTGTATCTCTCTCTCTCACATACACGCACATGTATTGGGTCAAGCCTGCTGAAAGGTGGTCATTAGTAGCCTGTCTCCTCACCATGTTTACGCATGCATATGGTAGAACTTGAGTGGGGATTGGATTTGCTCAGATTTTTGTAAGCTGTTAAAATGCCACATGGGTAGAAGGAATAATAATTATTATCCATCTGCTCCATTGGCCACTTCCTCTCTCCTCCCTCAGTCATTTCTCACTACATTCTCCATTTCTACCACTCACCTCTTTAATATTTTGAATGCTGAGCTGTTTTGGCTCCTGGCCTTCACAAGTTCTAGAGTATCCTCGCTGGTTGAACCTGGGCTCCTCTGTGACCTGCTTTAATCAGTGGCATGGGTGAGAACTGAAGCTGGTCCAGCTCTTCAGCTGTATCTTTAACAGGCCTAAAAGATGGGGAAAGCCATCCACCATGTAAGAAGTCCTCAGACCCCAAGACCTTAACACTGTGAGAACCCCAAGCCAGCCATGCTGAGTGTCTCCATAGAGGATAACCGAGATTCCCATCCAGCAGGTCCAGCTACTTCATGGCTGGTACCTGGCACTGCCGATTCAGCAATGGGAGGAGCGCCATCTCAGACATGAATCCTCTTGCCCGACTCTAGCCTCCTCAGTTGATGCCATGTGGAATGCTGATGAGCTGCGTGTTAGCCTACTAGAGTAGCTAAAATAAAGAACCACAAACAAAGAGACTTAAAACAACATACGTTTCTTCTCTTACAGTTCTGAAGGCTAGAAGTCTGGAATCAAGGAGTTGGCAGGGCCCTGTTCCCTCCCAGAGCTCTGGGGGAGGTTCCCTCTCTGCCTCTTCCAACTTTTGGTAGCCCCAAGTATTCCTCAGCGTTTGGCAGCCTCACGCCACTCCAGGCTTCATGGGGCTGTCTCCCTTCTGCGTCTGTGCCCAAAGTTCTGTCTTCGTGTAAGGAAACTGTCATTGGAGTCGAGCCCACCCTAAGGAGCTTGCCTTAACTTCATTGCATCTGCAAAGCCCCAGTTTCCTAATTAAGAAGTATTCCTTGGTCCCGGGGGTTAGGACCTCAACCTATTTTCTGGGAAGGGCACTATTTAACCCATTGGAGACTGTCCACATTGAGCTCAGCTCTCACTGCAGAATCATGAGCAAATAAACCGACTGATTGTAGCCTTTAGCCCCTTAGTTGGGATTAACTTGTCTGCTGCTGCTGCAGCTGCTAAGTCGCTTCAGTCGTGTCCGACTCTGTGTGACCCCATAGACGGAAGCCCACCAGGCTCCCTCGTCCCTGGGATTCTCCAGGCAAGAACACTGGAGTGGGTTGCCATTTCCTCCTCTAATGCATGAAAATGAAAAGTGAAAGTGAAGTCGCTCAGTCGTATCCAACTTTTCGCGACCCCATGGACTGCAGCCTACCAGGCCCCTCCGTCCATGGGATTTTCCAGGCAAGAGTACTGGAGTGGAGTGCCATTGCCTTCTCCGGATTACCTTGTCATGTGGCAGTAAATAGTGGGACTGCTAGGTGCTGTCCTACCGTCCCCTGATGTGCATGGCGCTTCTTTCTCTCCATCACTGTTTCCTCTCCAGACAATTCCCACCAGAGGGAATGTTAATGCCCACAATCCCACTTCTCTTATTTCTAGTCCCTCCTAATTTTCCTGGCCCCATGCAAATTTGTATTGGTGTCATGTCCTTTTCTACTTTCCCAAAGTGGTTATTCCAATATAACTTCAAAGCCTTCTACAGTCTCAGATGCCAGTGTTTTCTCTTCCTGCGTCCCTTTTCTACATCTCTGGTGGATGTCTGGCCCTATAACAGCGACAGGCTTCTGGTGGGCCCCTTCTTCCCTTCATCAGTCCACACCGTCTCCTCTCACCGTCTCCCCTCACTCTAAGGGTTTGGCTCCCATCTTGTCACTGGCTTGTACTGAGCATCAGACAGGTGTGACCTGGACCGCATCATACGTGCAGTGGACTGGGGGTAGGGAGATAGGAATTAAAGGTGGAGCTGGGTAGTTGATATGGATTTGGGGCGAGGCAGAATGAAATGCTAGAGAAGGAATGAATTATGAGATCAGTCTAGTTATTTTATGTTTTATTCCAACCTAATTTCCCTGTCACTCTTACACAGCCCAGCTCCTTGCATATAGGGTTGCTATTTTTGAAAGCTCAGTTCAGTTCAGTTCAGTTGCTCAGTTGTGTCCGACTCTTTGCGACCCCATGAATCGCAGCACGCCAGGCCTCGCTGTCCATCACTAACTCCCGGAGTCTACCCAAACCCATGTCCATCGAGTCAGTGATGACATCCAGCCATCTCATCCTCTGTCGTCCCCTTCTCCTCCTGCCCCCAATCCTTCCCAGCATCAGGGTCTTTTCCAATGAGTCAACTCTTCGCATCAGGTGGCCAAAGTATTGGAGTTTCAGCTTCAACGTCAGTCCTTCCAATGAACACCCAGGACTGATCTCCTTTAGGATGGACTGGTTGGATCTTCTTTTTGAAAACTACCTACCCCTATATTTTAAAATCATTTTTAGTTTCTAAAATTGAAGTGTAGTTGATTTACAATATTGTGTTAGCTTCAGGTATATAGCAAAGTGATTCAGTTATATGTGTGTGTATAGGTAGTAAGGTGTTTTTCAGATTCTTTTCCTATATAGGTTATTACAAAATATTGAGTATACTTCCCTGTGTTGCTTCTTTTTTATATAGTAGTGTGTATTTGTTAATCCCAAATTCCTAATTTATCCCTCCACCCTGCCTCACCTTTTCCCTTTGGCAACAAAAGTTGGTTTTCTATGTCTGTGAGTCTGCTCTGTTTTGTGGATAAGTTCATTTGTATCTTTTTTTTTTTTTTTAGATTCTGCATATGAGCAATATCCTGTGATACTTTTCTTTCTCTGTCTGACTTCCTTCATTCAGTATGATCATCGCTAGGTCCATCCATGTTGCTGCAGATAGCATTATTTCATTCTTTTTTTTATGACTGATCTCTCCCTATTTTTGTATTTATCTACTTTATCTTCTCTATCAAGACTCCAGTCCAAAACTCACCTCTCTTCCTCCTTCTCTCCCATCACATCCTCTCTGATAGTTAAACCATCTTTCTTCTGCATTGTTAGTATCGTCGTGTCACCCCGAACCTGCACACGTATTCACACAGAGATGGACTCTGGATCCTCCGTGGGCTTGTCTGACTTGATGAGCCAAAGTGCTGCTGCTGAAGACATTGAGTCGAGTGGAAGAGAGGTCCAAGATGGTTCCCTTACATTGCAGGACCAATGGGCATCAGAGAAGCAGGGGGAATGGAGCAAGTATTGGAAGGCAGGTGTCTTCGATGCGCGTTACTCTACAGCTTCCCATGGATCCAGCTTTTCAGAAGCTGGTATTATGTTTCATGAGCTCAGAATGGATAATTCTCTGATGCAAATGAATAAACAGTTCAATAGACCTTGCAATACCTGCCCAGTAAACCAAAAGAAAGAACAAGGGTAGAAAGAGAAGCTTAATTTCCAAGAAAATTGCATGTCATCATGTGTGGCTTGTGAAAAGTGTCTTTCCCTCAATACATGTGTGTTATTACACATGCCAATGATCCTAGTAGAGGAATTTGATCACTCAGTGACACGGAGACTCTGTTTTAAGGAAAAAGTATCAATGATTCATTTGTTCCTTTATATAGAAAATGCATACTGAACAACTGTTCAGTATTTGATGCTGGATGTTTTTGGTTCAGATCCCCAAGAAGACCTGAGTCAAGGATTCCATGCAAGTCTTTTATTATTAAGAACATGCTCCCAGGATAAACTGAAAAGAGAGGAGGAGATTCTGAGATTCTCTGAACCCAGAAGTTTCCTTTGTGTTGTGAAGACGCAGAGAGAGAACTTGACAGAGTCAAGAGCCTTCTGTCTGAGCTCTGGTTCTGGTTTTGTCTAGTGGTGGCCTTACATGAGTTCCTTCAAAAGCTTTCCTGAGACTGTTTGGCACAACTAAGTCGTGTAACATCAATTTAACAAATGCCCAGCGAGAGCCTTCCAGGCTAAGAACAGGGAGATAAAGTTGCAGAACTTCTTCTGGGAGATTCCCAGCTGTGATAACAAGCTTGAGTCTTGAGTCAGCAAAGCTGCCATGCCCAGCCAAGAGGACTCCAACCAACGCTGGTGTAAAGTGAAAATAGGATCGCTAGTTAACTTAGGGTTTCACGTGTGCTTTTGTACATGATGGAAATGTGCGCCTCTTGGGCTGAAGGAGACAGCAGTCTAGAATAGAAATAAAAAATGCACTTCTCCCCTGTCCAGCCCCTGCCTCTGCTAAAATGAGTGTCGGCAAAGTAACTCAAGATTCCAGTTAGAAAGTCAGGCATCTTTTTCTTCTTTTTTTCTTTATTTTCTTTCAGTTTTATTAAGGTATACTTGACAAATAGAACTTGTATTATTAATGTGTACAACTTGATGTCTTGATATACATATACACTGTGAAATGATCTCCATGGTGAACCTAATTAACACAACCATCATCTCAGATATCCCTCCCTTGTTCTCTTCCTTCTTTCCATCTCTCTTTCCTTCTTTCCCTCCCTTCATCCCTCCCATTCCTTCTCTCTTTCTCCACTTATGTTTTACCTTCTTAGTAAATTTCAAGTATCCAATACAGTCTTGTTCATTAACATCATTGTGCTATACTTTAGATCTCCATAACTTACTTTTCTTGTTTAACTTAGACTTTCTACACTTTGGAGAATTCCTCTCCATTTCCCACTCCATCTTGTCTCTGGTAACCACCCTTCTAATCTCTGTGAAGATGTGGCATCTCTAAAGCACCAAATAGTTGGCTTGTCCAAAGCACCTCCATGTTTGCATCTGACCCTATGTGAGATCTCTCACATAGCAGAAATGGGTTCAAATGTGTCACAGGCATCCCACAGTGTATAAAAGTTGAATCGTTGGAGGAAAAATATCATATCACTTATCACTCATTTGTTCATTCAACAACTAGCTACTAAGCTCCTGCACAATACCAGGCATTGTTCTAAGCCATGTGAACTCAGCAGTGAGTAGGACAAACATGGTCTCTGTCCTCTTGGCATTTATATTCTAGTGGGAGGTGGACAGATATAAAAAGAGTGAATAACTAGAAATACGAGTGTTTCAGGTGTTGATAGTGTAATGGAGAAAAATAAGCCAGGGTGAGAAGTGAGACTGCTCTGTTGCTTGGGGGTGATCAAGAAAGGTTTCACAGATATGATGGGATTGGAGTAGGGTGTTGGAGGAGGGTTCTGAAGGAAGTGAGTTGTGCATCCCTGGTGTGTGTGTGTGTGTGTGTGTGTGTGTGTGTGTGTGTGTGTTTATTTAGAGTGGTCAAAGAAAGCCCAGCATGGCTGCAGGGAATCCACTGAAGGGCAGAGTGGCAGGTCATAGTGGTGGGAGGGGCCAATTGTGCCTGATGATTGCTCTCAAACTTTCCTGTACATGAAAACCACCCAAGACCTTTTAAAGTCCTCATGTCCAGCTCATACTTCTGATTCAACTCTGTGGGGTTGAGACCCCAGTGGTCAGTGGTTTCTGAAGTCCTCCTGGTGATTCCATTGTGCAGCCATGGCTGAGAACTAGCAGTGAGGAGCCTGTGGGCCACTGTTAGGAGATGTAATGGTTCATTATGCCTGGCAACCGAACTGGACCACAGTGCCCAGACAGGTGACCACACATTATTCTGGATGTCTCCATGAGAGTGTTTTGGAGGAGATTTATATTTCAATTGGTGGACTTTGAGTAAAGCAGATTGCTCTCCATAATGTGGGTGGGCCTCATCCCATCAGTTGAAGGCCTGAATGGAACAAAAGACTGACCTCTTTCCAGAGCAAGAGGGGATTCTGCCAGCAGATGACTTTTGGGCTTGTAATGCACCATTGACTGTCCACAACTCTCCAGCCTGCTGGCCCACCCTGCAGATTTTGGTCTTGTCAGTCTCCAGAAATTCATGAGCCAAGCCCTTACATCTCTCTATATATACACGTTCTACTTGTACTGTGTCTCAGAAGTAAAAGTGAAAGTTGCTCAGTCCTGTCCAACTCTTTCTCTAGGGGATCTTCCCAACCCAGGGATCGAACCCAGGTTTCCTGCATTGCAGGTGGATTCTTTACCAGCTGAGCCACAAGAGAAGCTCAAGAATACTGGAGTAGGTAGCCTATCCCTTCTCCAGTGGATCTTCCTGATCCAGGAGTCAAACTGGGGTCTCCTGCATTGCAGGCAGATTCTTTACCAACTGAGCTATCAGAGAAGCCCTTTCTCAGAAGAACCATAATACAGGAGGAATATAAGCAGAGAAGGGATTAGAGTCTGATTAACTCTTGGATTGAATATCTGGTTGTTGTCCTAAACTTAGACCATAGAGGAGTCAAGGGCAAAAGCAAGAAGACTACTTGAGAAAACACTGTAGTTACCCAGGCAAGAGGTGGCAGGGAGCTGATGGAAAATTGGAGGAGTATGCCTTGTCTCTGAAGGTAGGGCCATCAGTATTTGCTGTTGGGTTCATGTTGTTGTTGCTTGGTCGCTCAGTCATGTCTGACCCTTTGTGACCCCATGGGCTGCAGCACACCAGGTTTCCCTGTCTTTCACTATCTCCTACAGCTTGCTCACACTCATGTCCATTGAGTCGGTGATGCCATCTAACCATCTCATTCTGTTGCCCCCTTCTCCTTCTGCCCTCAATCTTTCCCAGTCTCAGGGTCTTTTCCAGCGAGTGGGCTCTTTGCATCAGGCGGCCGAAGTATTGGAGCTTCAGCATCAGTCCTTCCAATGAATATTCAGGGTTGATTTCCTTTAGGTCTGACTGATTTGATCTCCTTGCTGTCCTCATGACAGTTTTTTTACAGTTTGTTTTGGAGATCTAGGCTCCATCCAGTCAGAGGGTTGATTAGAAATCATCTTTATTTGATTCAGATCACACAAGGCCAAGCAGAAAAGGACCCTAAGTGTTAACAGAGACATGAAGCAAAGTGAAAGCCTGATCCTTAGAGAATTCTGGCCTCAACCAAACAATTTAAACCTTTTCAAACATGTTGGAATAAGCGAGAAACGAGACACGCTTTGACAGGTCATTTATTTCTAAACTATATGTATCTTAAGTGTAAGTGAATCCAGCTGTTTCTCCTCCTCTGCTCCTTCCCTCTCCCATCTTCCTGACGAGGCACTGACAGCTTCAGAACAGCCCGAGTGCAGCGTTCGCACAGCAGGACAAACATTGCGTTACTCTGACCTCAGGAGGCTGAGTCTTTGTCCCATAAATCACCACCCAGACGTTCAAGTGTCGCTGCCTCTGGCTGGGAGCCTCCCCTGCCCCGAGTCTGGCACGCACTAGGCTAAGGCTTGGTCCAGGTGGACGAGGAAGCTCCTTCTGTCCCTGTCCTCTGTCACTGCTCTGTTTCAGCCCTCACTTCTTAAGTCCAGGGACCTGCCTGCCATCTTGTGCTTCAGGGTCTCTGTGCAGGAGTCCCCTCTACCTGGTGCCCATTTCTCCCACCTGCTTCACCTGGCCTGAGATCTCAGTCTCTCACATGGAGCCTCTGCCCCAGGTGGGGCAGACTGGGTCTCCTGCAACCTCTCCTGAAAGCCTCTTCTTCACTGGAGCCTCTGCTGCGTCCTCCCTGTGCTAGGTCACCTTCCCATTGTTGGCCTTGATAGCAACCTTGGAGATCCATTGTTTTAAGAAACAGCCCCCCGTGTGCATTCCTGGGTCTGCTTTTATCTTCTAGTCTCCAAAGTTCCATGAAGGTGGCCCCAAGCCTGGCTGGTTCATTTCTCCATGCCCAGCCAGCAGTACAGGACTGTGTGACCTTTGGCATAAGTTAATAATTCTTGAAAAGTTGCCATGTGTCTGGCACGGTGCTAGGCTCTGAGTATACTCTGGTGCTCAGTAGATTTGTTGATGGACTGAGTCATGTAATTCAAATTTAAAGATATCTATATTCTTGATCATTTTTCCGAAAATTGGTGCCCGCTCCAAATTTCTAGTATCAGTAAAAGGCATTACAATGATCTCTCTCAGTCTCTAGGCTAGAAATGTGGCTTTCTTGATACATACGTACGTAGAAGAGTATGGAATAGCATCAGGTCCTGTAAGTTCATCCTTTTGGATACATAGTCTTCGTATTCATGATGTGTACTCGGTTATGTTCAACTCTTTGCGACCCCATGGACTATAGTCTGCCAGGTTCCATTGCCCATGGGGTTTTCCAGGCAAGAATACTGAGGTGAGTTGCCAGTTCCTACTCCAGGGGATCTTCTTGACCCAGGGATCCATCAAACCTGCAACTCCTGTGACTCCTGCATTGGCAGGTGGATTCTTTACCACTGTACCACTGGGAAACCCATCTTTATATTCGCGTCTTCTTTTTTTCCTGCTGATACATGGCCCTGGTCATGCCTGAAATACTAAAATACCCATGCTCATCCTTCCTTCCTCCTCAGAAGAACATTATCAGCAATTTGATGCACATCCAGCTCACAAATCTGTACTTTTATACACACACACGCAATGTATATAGTGTATATGTGTGTATGTGTATATACACACAGTTGGCCTTTGAACAATAAAGGGTTGGAGTATTGACCCTCATACTTAAAAATCTGAGTCCAACTTACTTTTTATTGAAGTTATATTGATGTATAATATTATGCAAATTACAAGTGTACAATGAAAATCTGAGCATAACTTACAGTCAGCCCTCCATACATATGATTCTTCACTATCTGTGGGGTTTTTTGTTTATTTTCCTAAATGCCTTATTTAGCATTATTTAACTTTTAACATGATTGGAATAGAATACTTTGTTTAAAACTCTAAAAATAAAGGAGATGGTAATATAAATTATGTGATTACAAGCCAAGGGAAAACATTGTGATATTAATACAAAAGTAGAATTCAAGGCAAGAAAAATTACATAGGACAACTATTATTTTAAATTGAAGCTTTTAGTCCACAAGGGAAATAGAAAATTATGAGTATTTGTGCCTCCCAAACACCATTAAAACAGATAAAAAGTGTTGTAGGAACAGTTGGTGGAAACAGAATCTTTGGAGGCATTAGCAAAGCTCTTTTAGTTATTGTTAAACAAAAGAAACAGGAGGGAAAGGATAGAAAGAGAATTTATATAAACGATTAATAATGTGGTTTTAATCAGCATGGTATCTATTTAACAGAAATTCTATGGACTATGCATTCTAATTATGAATCTGTAAAGCTAGAAATAACCAAAACATAATAATAGAATAATCTCAATCATCTGGAAACTTTAATGCACTGTTCTAAGTAGCTCTCGGAAGAAAGGGAAACATGGATCTTCAATTAAAGTATATTTAGAAAGCAATGGTGCTATGAACACAGCAAATTAAAAATTTATGGGAAATGGCAAGCAGAGCATTATTCAGAGAAAAATTCATAAATACTTTAATACCCAAAATGGATAAAAAAATAGACTAACTCAAGAAATTGGAAGAAGAAAAACAAACAAGGAACTAAAACAAGAAATAAAAGAATATAGAAAAAAATGAAAGAGGAATAATTACAAAACATAAAAGCAGAAATCAATAAATTTGAATTTAGAAATAATACAACAGTAAATGGTAACATTTAGTTTGTCAAGTAAAAAAGGAAACACACTCTAAAAAGTAACTTTAAGTATTAGAAAATATGTATAATCAGAGACTAAGTAGATAAAATACTATGAGAATAACAGTATAAAGTCTAAATAGTATAAAGTCTGATGATACTATAAAGTCTGAAGTTAATAAATATGAAAATATTAGAAAGATATAAATTATTAAAGTTTACTTAACAAGAAATCTGAAATAAATACTTAAGAGAAAAATTGAAAAAAGTCAAAGTATTACCACCAATAAATGTGTCAACTCGAGATACTTTTATAGGTGAATCCTTTCAAACTCTCAAGGGACAGATAACCCCCATCAGGGAAAAACTCTTCCACATTCTATCACTTTCTGATTGTATATTGGAAAAACAGTCTCTCTGAACCTCAGTTTCTTAACTATTGGAATCAAAATAATGACAATAAATATACCTGACTAAGGAATCATGCGTGCGTGCATGATAAGTCGCTTGAGTCATGACTGACTTTGTGTGACCCTATGGACTGTAGACCGCCAGGCTCCTCTGTCCATGGGATAAGACACACTTATATTTTTTTAAAATACACTTAAAAAAACAAAAAGCTAGACTTGGTAAGAAACTACAGTTGTTGTTTAGTTGCTGAGTTGTGTCCAACTCTTTGCAACCCCATGGACTGTAGCCCGCCAGACTCCTCCATCCTTGGGATTTCCCAGGCAAGGATACTGGAGTGGGTTGCCATTTCCTTCTCCAAGAAACTACAGTAATGTGGTGAATTATAAAATAAATATATGAAATCTTAACGCCATTATAATAGAACAGTTGTCTTTGGAAGATGTAACAAGTTCCATTCACATGAGTCCTCAGGAAACAAAATGACAAGGCGGTGGTGCAGGGTACACTGATGTACTGAGGGACACAAAAGAAAACTGGAGTAAATAGAAAGATGGTGATTTAGGATTAGAGGCACGATGACATGATTTCATTCTGGAAAACATGAAGTATGTGGGCAGTGTGATGCTGAATTTGTAATGTTTCTGTGCAATTTTCTCTTGCATTTTGATTCTTATGAAAGCCTTGGTCAAGATAACTTCTGTGATTCTCAATGAAGGGGAACATCTCCTTTCATACAGTTCTCTCATTTGTAATAAGTTTAGTTTTCTACCAAACTCTGATGAACAAATACACTGCCTTAAGAGAGGCTGGGAGACACCCACACACAAAAGAGATCGCCTCTTTTGCCCAATTGGTGACTCATATAAATTAAATACATGAGGATTCTCAGGATTAGGTCACTAAGGAGGCACAAGGGGACCTCCCAAGAGGCCGGAGCAAACAACCATCTCCACCACTGGTCTTGCATTTGGGGCAGCGGCAGAGGACATGAGATTAGACACAACACATCTCTGAGATGAGGGTGGATGTCTATTCCCAGGGATCTGTGTTCCTAAAAAGAAAAAGATAAAAACAAAAACCATGACATCAGCGAGTGCCAGACTCCAGCTGCTTCCTAAGCCTTCCCATTTAGCTGTTGCTTTATCATCTAGTGGGAATTGGAAACACCCTTCTACCCAAGAATTTGGTCCTGTGACACAGCTTCCAAAGTAAGTGAGCCCAGTAAGGACATGGGATTTTTAATACAACTCCCCCCCAGGCCAGAATTCTACCCTGCCATCCATGGGGCTGAGGGCCCTGAGGTGGCCGATTCTGCAGAACAGGCTATGCTGAATTTCATACACATACCACCTACTGGAATGTGGCCCCATCCCATCTTGATTCATCTCCTTCTTATCTTTCAGATGTAGATTTTTTCTGTCCTTTCTCAATTCCTATGATCCCCAGGCTGGTAGTTCTTACACTGGATGCTATTCTCCAGATCCTCCAAGGATGCTTTCTTTGCCCCCAGAAGCATTTATTGAGTACCATCCGTGTCTAGGGAACAGGACTGGAAGCTAAAGGGGCAAAACCCTAAGACATGGTTTCTGTGACGGAGGGGTCTGTAGTCTTCGTTGCACAATCCTGATTCACAAACCACATCCAGGAAAAGCAGGCCGAGGGCTGCATGAGGGGTGAAGGCTCCAGATGATGGTGTCCTGGGGGTGGAGGAAATGGATGTTGAGGCCCAGTGGAAGTGAGCTGGGGAGGGGCAGACCAGGGGGTCACAGCTGGCTTGGCCACCCAGACCCTAGGGTTGGGAACTGGGCCGCTGCCTTAAGAGAGGCTGGGAGACACCCCCACACTCCAGCCCCAGCCCACCTTCCCCCCTGCCACAAACATTCACCTCCGCTGGGAGAGTGTGGCCCCCTCCCCCAGAATTTAAGCAGGTGGGGCTCCCAGAGCAGATCCCGGGCAGAGAGCCTGGAGGAGGAGATGAGGGTAGAAGGTGAAGGAGGGCAGCCCCACCAGAGGAGCTGGGGACCCTGTCCTGCCCCACCTGGTCACCTGGGAAGGGGGAGTCAGGCCACAGGCCGAGGCCTTTTCATCTCAGCAGACTTCCTCGCCAGCATCCCACGGCCCCAGTGCCGGGCCTCCTTCAGGAGGGGTTGTAGGCCTGAGTGTATGTCTTCTCTCGCCCCAAAAAGGATTTGTGACCTGGGCTCCAGGTTACAAAAGATGGGCTCCCCCTGGTGTGTGAGCAGGTCAGCTGAGGAGCTACACCCCAGGCAGAGAGTCCTGCTTTGGCTTATACTTGGGGGCAGGTAGAATGTGAGGGAGAGTGGGAGACCTGCCCAACCACTAATAAAGCAGCAATCTGGTTCCCGTTTGCTGTGGGTGCCAGCACCCAGGCCTGACGTCAGAGCTCAGGCACCTCCATTTGCCCTTCCCCTGTCTCTTTCATTGGTCCTCGGGAACCATTCTCAACACCCAGAGCACCTTAGCATCTGTGCACCTTAGCACCTTAGCACTCACTCAGCCAGTGGCTCATCCTGCTTTAATATAAAGTTGTTCTGAAATCTAGTCACTTAGTAAATAGGAGCCTGGCTCTGCCACACTAATTTCCTTACCTGTGATCTGGCACATGGTAGGGGGCAAGTTATAAATCTGACCTTCTCAACAGCACTCAGAAAAGGAGATGGAAACCACAGTAGGTGTCACCTCCTGCCTTCATTAAAAGGCATGGCCATCATTAGAGAAGAGATATAATAGCCAAGATAACAATGGACATGAGTTTGAGCAAACTCAGGGAGACAGTGAAGGATAGGGAAGCCTGACGTGCTGCAGTCCACGGGATCCCAAACAGTCAGACGCGACTTAGTGACTGAACAGCCATAATAGCCAAGACATGAAAACTACCTGAATGTCCATTGATAGATGAATGACTGAAGAAGTTGTGATGTATATACATGCATATACATGCAAAAGAATATTATTTAACCATAAAAAATAACTAAATCTTGGATTTATGACAATGCGGATGGATCTTATGGGTATCATGCTAAGTGAAATGTTAGAGGAAGATAAAAGCTATATGATCTCACATGTGAAATCTAAAAGCAAACGAACAAACAGACTCATAGGAAGAGATCAGATGAATGATTAGTGGAGGCAGAGTGGGCTAGGGAAAATTGGATGAATGGTGGCCAAAAGGTACCAACTTCCTGTTATAAGGGGGGAAAAAAGAGAAAACAAGCAAAAAGCTCACCCAGGGTGGGACTCAGGTTATCATGTGGCAAAAAGCATTCAAGCTAGGTCTCTGAGGTTGAGTGGATGTTCTAGTATTTGAATTGGCCAGGAGGAGACTAGTCTAGAAAAGGAGAATGCTATGAGAGGTCAGTTTGTAGATGTGGAATCAATCACATGGTTTGCTCAGCATTAAGAAGTCCATTTTGTTGGAAGGTGTGGACTGTAGTGGGGTGGGGAGAGCTGTGGGCAGGCAGAGGGTGAGGGGCAGCTGGCAGGCTCAGGAGTCCACTACACAGTAATGTCTGGAATGATGTCTCCATCCCCTAGTGTCCTCCTGTGACCTGAGAATCCAGGTATGGTCTGTGGACTAGCAGCATCACCTCCCTTGAGAGTTTGTATCTCAGGCCCCACCCTAGACCTCTCCAAACAGAATCTGTGTTTTCCCAGGTGACTTGCGTGTACATTAAATGCTGACAAGCACTGGTCTATTGCACAGATGATTAAAAGTCCAAGCCTCCCCTGAAGTCTTAAACAAGAACAGATGGCTCTGAAATAACGGCTTCACAACTGGGTTTTGAGTCATGGCCTGGACCCTGTCTTTCTCCAGCATCTCCCCACATCCTCCATGGAGATGTGGTCTCAGAGGGTCTCACAGACAAGGGCAGGTTCTCATGGCCAGCCCGCCACCACTCCCAGGGGCTCTGATGCTGGCTGCCTGGAGAGCAGAGTCTGAGATGCTCTGGGCTGGAAGCACCGCCCCTCCCACTTGAACACAAGGCTCGGGAAAGATTGAGGAGCTCACAAATGGGAATATTTCCTGTGCGAAGAAGTTCAGGATTTGTTGCCTTGGTCTTTCACTTGCCCCATCTCTGCTTTAACTGGACATTTATCACAGTTAAAGTATAAATAATACCATTAGCCTTCCAAGCAGCGATAAAATTAGCCGTGTAAACAAAGCAAGTCAGTGACCTTCGGCAAACCCCTTGCTGACTCCGACCCAACACCTACTAAGATGATTAGTCAGGGCGCATTGGATCAGGGCGAGGGGCCCTGGGGAGGAGAGCATCCCTCCCCCTCTTTCCTGAGAACCCTCCGCTGCCCTGGGATGGCTCCTGAAACGCCTGTGGACGATTAGGGCTCTGGACGTCTGGAGCTTCAGCCCAGCTCTGTGCCAGACTCTGTCATGGTTCGTTTTCTCCCGGACGAAAGGTCCTTCCAAGTTCAGATGCTCTTGCTGTGCGCGCTCGGCTCCCTGAGAAGGAGATGCTCTGGCCCGACGCTCCAGCGAGGCGGCGGCAGGCGGAGCAGGAGGCCGGCCATGGCGGGCGCATCCATTCTATGCGTACACGAGGGCCTTTCTGGGTCAGTGGAAACTGTTGCTTTGAGACTAAGAGGAGCCCCACCTCTGCCAGAGTGGGGGAGCCTGTTGTGGAGATGCAGCCCAAGTGTGCACTCCTCCTAAGCCGCTGGTTTGTGTTACTGACTTGGACCCCTTCTCTCGGGCTCCCCTTTTATTGGATCGTTTCCTCTCCTGATCGTTAAGATGATGGCAGAGGTCCTCATTACACTTGTTTTTGTCTTCCTGGTAGAAAAAGCCCAGGATCTGAGTCAGAGGTCCTGGCTTTTTGTCTGAGTTCTAATGGAGGGAAGGAGAGAATCTGGCCATGTCAGATGCCAAGTGTTAGGTGCTGTGCTGTGCTGTGCTTAGTTGCTCAGTTGTGTCCTACTCTTTGCGACCCCATGGACTGTAGCCCACCACGCTCCTTCGTCCATGGGATTTCCCAGGCCAAGAATCCTGGATTGGGTTAACATGCCCTCCTCTAGGGAATCTTTCCAACCCAGGGATCAAAACAGGTGTTAGGGGCCATGCGTAAAAAGACCCAGTCTGCAGGTGAGAGAATATGCATGCGTGTTTGTGTGCACATGTGTGTTTGTAGGTCTGTGCATGCATGTGTGCACACAGATGTATGTATGCATGTTTGTATATGCATACATGCGTATGTGTGAATGTGTGTGTAGATTTGTGGGTCTGTGCATGTATGTTGGTTGCATCTGTGTGCGTGTGTGTGTGCGTCTATCATGTCTTCCCAGGCAGCGGCAGGAGTACGTGCAGAGTGTGAAGACCTCTCTGTCTGCCTTCTCATCACTCACATGCACAACAGGCCGGGGGCTGTCTAGAGACAAAGGCAGGCTCACCTTGCTCATTAGTGGCAGATAGAGTGGCTCGACATCACTCTTTCTGGCTCTTCTCTCCTTGTCCACTCCATGTAAGCTGGCCCCAGAGTCATGCTCCAGCCTGAATTCCCCATTAGAAATCAAGCTCACGAAGCTCATGTGCTGTCGCTTTTCACGTTGACTCTTGTCTCAGGACACCCCTGGGCGAAGGGCATTTCTGGAGATTTACTCCTCCAGTCCTGTCAGGTAGCATCTGCATCCCATGTTTATCCTCATGTTCTACCATGTTCCAGCCCTTCTCACAGATAGGTTTCGGTACCTTCTTACACAGAACTCTCCCAACCTGACTTCTCTGTAAAATAGAGATCATGGGACTCATGACCAGACGCAGAGAGATTTAAATGAAATAACACTGGAAAATGCTTGGTAAATTTTAAAAACATATTCAAAAGGAAATTTCTTATTTGTCTTTGTGGGCTTGGTGTGGTTTCTTGATGAAATGGAGATGGTGATCTTTATAGGAGGGAACAAAACAGGTTGACACTTGTTCTGTTTTTTTTTAACCTGTAATGGACAAGTTTCCGTGTCTGTCGAGAGGTGCTATAATGTATTTGCAGCAAGGTATAAGAGAGAGTAAGCAGTCTGAGGAGGGAGGAGGGTATATTGATTAAGCACAAGCTGGCTCTGAGGATAAGCACTCAGCCTGGGTTTCCCTGGTGGCTCAGATGGTAAAGAATCTTCCATTCGATGCAAGAGACCTGGGTTCGATCCCTGGGTTGAGAAGATCCCCTGGAGAAGGAAATGGTAACCCTATTCAGTGTTCTTGTCTGGGAAATCCCAGAGACACAGGAGCCTAGTGGGCTGTAGTTCCTGGGGTCACAGAGTCAGACATGACTGAGCAGCTAACATTTTCTTTCTTTCTGGCATCTAAGGGTCTGTTAGGGTTGACATTCTTGAAGAGGCTCTCTTCATCAAACCTCTATGATTTTGCCGATTCATCATCATTCCTCTAAACAAAGGTTGGTTGAGTTTTATTCAGGGTGTGTTTGTTCCTAAAGGCTTCACCTCCATAAACATATTCTCAACATGGAAAAAAAAATGGATCAGGACACTAATGCACCCTTCCCACATCAGAGGAACATTGAGCTCTTTTGTCTAATCTATTGAGCCTTCTATACCCAGAATGCAGGAAATCATACACAGACAAGAACAAGCCCCAGATGAGAGCCCTCTAGCATCACTGCCTTGCACACAGGCCAGCTGACCGCAATCTCCACTGGCCCTGTGATAGCCACATGAGCTCAGATAAATGCATCATCTTGGTGGGAGCCCTGATGTCCACTTCCGTGCTGTCAGAAACCGAGGCTGGTCCAAGTCCCTCAGGAATGCAGGCCAATCTCTTAGATCTCTCTCTCCCTGCCTTGGTCTCTTCTCTCCTGTCTACTAGCATATTTATTTCTCTTGTCCATTAAAATAAAAACAGATCTCACACAGTACAATAACTTCTGTCTTATCTACCATCTTACTGAAGTCACACTGCTTGCTTGCTTTCCTTTTTGTCTCTCATATGATGAGTGCAGAGTATTCTGCACCATCTGATACTGTTTCTTCATCAGCAGATTTCTTCTTTGTCTCTTTTGCCCCGACCTGCTGAAGAATTGATGCTTTTGCATTGTAGTGCTGGAGAAAACTCTTGAGAGTCCCTTTAACCTGCAGGGAGATCAAACCAGTCAATCTTAAAGGAAATCAGTTCTAAATATTCATTGGAAGAACTGATACTGAAGATGAAACTCCAGTACTTTGGCCACCTGATGCAAAGCGCCAACTCACTGGAAAAGACCCTGATGCTGGGAAAGATTAAGGGCAGGAGGAGAAGGTGACAGAGGATGAGATGGTTGGATGGCATCCTCCACTCAATGAACATGAGTTCGAGCAAATTCCGAGAGTTAGTGAAGGACAGGGAAGCCTGGCGTGCTGCAGTCCATGACTGCAGTCCGTGCTGCAGACATGACTTAATGACTGAACAACAAACAACAACAATCCTGCCCAAATGGCTTCTTTGAAGTGCTTGCAGTGCCCACGCAGTTAAAAAATCCAATACCTATCTTGTAGGACTCAAGCCATCCTCATATACAGGATTTAAAGTAGCTTCAGGACAACATGCCTTTTTAAGATTTAGGTCTGATCCCCTTCCACTGGGAAGAGCAGATCAGCTCCCAGACACAGAGGCTGCTTTGCCTTCTCGCACATTCCTTCCAACGACAGGAAGCTCATCTGGAAAGCTCTGAGTGGTCTCATTCCAGCCATCCCCACCAGGCTCAGGTTTAGAAGAAGCACCATCTATCCCTGCCCCATCTGTGGTCAGTGGAATCTAGCCCGGCAGCATCTTTTTCCCTGGAAATCTTCCCTTTCTCTTTGCAATGGAGCTCTGGAAATGCGTGCTCTCGAATTTCCTCTGAATCCTTTATCCCCCCAAGTCTTATAGTCAGAACTTCCATTTTCATGTCTCAAAAGTGAGAACTCTGAGACAACCTAGAGGGGTGGGATGGGAAGGGTTGTTGTGGGGGAGCTCAAGAGTAAGGGGACATGTGTATGTATCTATGGAGAAGGCAATGGCACCCCACTCCAATACTCTTGCTTGGAAAATCCCATGGACGGAGGAGCCTGGTAGGCTACAGTCCATGGGGTCGCTAAGAGTCGGACACGATTGCGCGTCTTCACTTTCACTTTTCCCTTTCATGCACTGGAGAAGGAAATGGCAACCCACTCCAGTATTCTTGCCTGGAGAATCCCAGGGACGGTGGAGCCTGGTGGGCTGCTGTCTATGGGGTCGCACAGAGTCGGACACGACTGAAGTGACTTGGCAGTTGGCAGTATGTATCTATGGCTGATTCATGTTGATGTATGGCAGAAACCATCACAATATGGTAAAGTAATTATCCTCTAATTAAAAATCAACCAACCAATGAGTCGCTCAGATATGTCCAACTCTTTGCGACCCCATGGACTCTAGTCCCCCAGGCTCCTCTGTCTGTGGGATTCTCCAGGCAAGAATAATGGAATGGGTAGCCATTTCCTTCTCCAGGGGATCTTCCCAACCCAGGGATCGAACCCAGGTTCCCTGCATTGCAGGCAGATTCTTTACTATCTGAGCTACCAGGGCAGCTCAATTAGAAATAATTTTTTTTTTTTTTAAACTGAGAATTCTTAACTGATTTTAAGATACCCATATTTTTCCTTGAAATTATACTACTCTATAAATTATGTAGTATAATTAGGAATTGCATTTTTTCTTAGCAATGTATCCTAAGGAAGAATCAGGCTATATACTTTCTAAGGCAGTTGTCTATACTTGTGCAAAATCTCTCTGTTTGAACAAGACCATGACCTAAATGAGTGATTCTCGGGGACTTCCCTTGCAGTCCAGTCTTTAAGACGTCACCTTCCAATGCAGGGGGTACAGGTTTGATCCCCAGTCAGGAAGCTAAGATCCCACATGCCTTATAGCTAAAACAACCAAAGCATAAAACAGAAGCAATATTATAACACATTTAATAAAGACTTTAAAAATGGTCTGCATCAAAAAACACCTTTTTTAAAAAAATTAGCGATTCTCAAACCGGGCAGCACATCAGTAGAACCTGAGGGACTTATTTAACAGCCTAACATCAGGATCTGTTCTCGATGTGCTAAGTCAGAGTCGCCAGGCCATCAGCACTTTTCTCAAGCTTCACCCGTGGTTCTCGTACATAACTAGGTTCACAGGGCTCCTGGTAACAGGTCGTCAGAAATGCCAGTGCCACCTCCAGGGATGTAAACAGCCCCCAACGGGCCTGTCTTGTAAATTTGGACTTAGGAAACTCTAGTCTCCCCTGTAGTTCCACTGGGAGTAAAGGCCAACAAGACGTGGTTTTTATTTGTCACGAGGGTTTCTCTTTCATTAGTTCTCTCTCCTCCTGGGAAGTGGAGCCACCTCCAGGCTCACCAACTAAGTCCCTGTTGAATCTGTCATTAGGGAACGTTCCCATTTCACGGAGCTGCTAAGGAAGCACAAGTCTTGACCTTCAAGGCCCCTGGTTTCAATGTCTGACACTAAGTCCCTTCTGCCCCTGCTGATCCCCTTGTTCTGTACGAGGCCTGACAGCTTGGGTCTCTGCTGCCAATTTTCTTGTTTTGTGTCTTGGTAGCCTTGGGGATTTTAAACACTTCACCCCTTTCTCTTCCTCCTTAATCAAGGAATTGACGTTCTGCATGGCTCTCGTCAGTAACCTCTGGGTATGAATAATTATATCAAAAGGTCATGACAATTCAAACGTCTTCTCCATCTCCTTTTCTGATTTTGTCTTCAAGCAGCTGTAAAGAGCTCCCTCTGTGCTAATGCACAGTCTCGGCTTTGATGCTGTGGGTTTGGGGGAGGCAGGGGGGGATCTCCTAAGAAAGGGAGGTGGTGGTGACTAAAGCAGAACACATGCTTGGAGGTGAAGGTCTAGGGTCTGAGTTAGAATCTATGCCTCTCTTCATCACCAGCCCTGGAATCTAGGCAGTTAAAAAAATTGCAGTTCTTCTCTCTGCTTTTCCTCTTCCATTGACTTTACCCACTTTCACTTCTCTATTCATTCTGTTATTAGGGTTACCCTTGTCAATTCTAAATCTCCCAAGCCTGATTCCCCCAGCCCACCCCTCCCCACGCTCCATGGCAGCCTCCTGTTATTCACAGATGGAAATCCAGGAGGGGCAAGCATGTCACGAAGTCCCTGTACAACCTGGCGCTAAAGTGCACTTTCACTTTTGACTTTGATTTCTCCCCATGATGCTCCTAAATTTTTTCTGTGTTGTCCTGATCCTCCAGATATGCTCTGTCCTTTGATGGGATCATGGCTTTCCCTCCATGCAGTTGTCTTCTCCATGGTTGGAGATGGGGAAGGAGAAGGGAAACTGGTTTGTTGAGCTGCTGCTGTACTCTGAGCACTGGAGTATGCCTGGAGTGTGTGTGTGTGTGTGTGTGTGTGTGTGTGTGTGTGTGTGTGTGTGTGTATGTGTGATTAGTTCATGTCTCTCAACAGACCTTAAGACCTTTACTTGCAGCCTTGTTTTATATATAAGAAAATAGATGGTTTAAATGGTCCTGTCTGAAAACACAGAATTAATTTAAAAAACTCTCCATAACTGAGCTCACGTGTCAGTTTTTCGTGAAATCTCTTTCTACTTGCTCCTAACTCATTACTCTAATTCCCTTATTTATATATATATTGGTGTATGAGTATTTAGTGAGAATGTGCTTTATGCCAGGTATAATGCTTGGTCCAAGAGCAGGAATAAGACAGAACACATTCTTGCCCTTGAGGAGCTTCCATTCTTGTGGGGAGATGGATACTATACTATTAAACAAATAGCCCAGAAAACTAGTGTGGTAAACTCTGTGGCAGTGACAGGTAAGGAAGTCGCAGGTGATAGTATCTACAAGGAGCCTACTTAAAATTCAGAGAATCAAGAAAGGCCCCTCAGAAAATGAGAAAGAGCTAAAATACATCTTGCAGGATGAGCATTCCACACACAGGGAGAAATGTGTGCAAAGGCCCTGGGACAGGAAAGAGCTTGGTACATTGGGGGGATACTTTTATTGAAGTGGTAACAGATGAGATTGAAAAGGTGTGTTGCTACCAGATTATGTTGAACTCTAAGGTCACTTTGGATTTTTTTCTATAAGCAATGCAAGAGTTTGAAGGACTTTTTCAAAGGGCTTTGTGGATGTATAATCAACATACACTAAACTGAAAATGCGTGAAGGGCACGATTTGACAAGTTTAGACACATGTACACTCATGAAATTATCATCATACTCAAGGCAGTAAGCATACCCGTCATCTCCCACAGTTTCGTCGTGGTGCTTTGTAACCCCCCCACTCAGAACGTTCCCTAACCTCAGCCTCAGACAACCACTGATTTTCTTCCTGTTACTGTAAATAACTTTGCATTTTTTAGCATTTTGTGTAAATAGGGTTGATGACTTGGGTCTCTAACATATGTACTTTTGTGCATGTGTGTATGTGTGTGTGTGTTACTTGTAGACTTTTTACAGATATCTTGTGTCAGGTTAAGGAAGTCTCCTTCTATTCTTTACTGAAAGTTTTTTATCAGGAATGGATGCTGTGTTTTGTCAGATGTTTGTTCTCAATCTTTTGAGACAGTCATCTCTCTTTTTAAGGCTGTTAATTGACTGTTTTGATTGTTAAGCCAAAAATACATTCCTGAAATAATCCTTACTTGACTATTATGTATTATCCTTTTTATATATTATTGGCTTAAATTTACTAAGGTTGTGTTTAGAAAATCTGTACCTAGGTAGTTTTCTTTTCCTGTAATATCTATTTTTTGCATTTGCTATCAGAGTAATGCTGAGTTTGTAGCATGGTTTGGGAAGCCTTGTGTCTCTTCAGTATTCGTAAAGAGTTTGTCCAAATGGATGTTATTTCTTCCTAATGTTCAGTATAGTTAACAAGGAGAGCCATCTGTACCTGGAGCTTCTTTTGTTAGAAGTCTTTAAATTATAAATTCAATTTTTAAAAATAGATAAAGGGGTGTCTTTTCAGATTCTCTCTTCCTTCTTGAGCAAATTTTGATCTATGCCTTTTAAGGAATTTACACATTTCTTCTAAGTTGTCAGATTTATTGGCATAAAGTTGTACCTAAGAAATAATCCTTTTTAACATCTGTAGTAATGGCATGCCTCTCATTCCTGGTAGCATTAATATCACCCCGCCCCTATGAGTCTGGTTTACCAAATTTATTGATCTTCACAACTAACCAGGTTTTGATCTCATTGATTTTTATCTTCTGTGTTTTGTTTTATATTCAATGATTTTGCTCTTATCTTGTTTATGTACTGTTTCTTTTCTGATGAATTCCCAGTTTATCTCTCCTCCCCTCCCCCTCTGGTAACCATAAGTTTGTTCTTCTGTCTCTGAGTCTGTTTCATTCATTTGTGTCTTTTTTTTTAGATTCCACATATAAGTGATACCATATATTTGTTTTTCTCTGTCTGGCTTATTTAACTTATGATAATCTCAGTTCAGTTCAGTTGCTCAGTTGTGTCCGACCCTTTGTGACCCCGTGGACTGCAGTGCGCCAGGCTTCCCTGTCCATCACCAACTCCTGGAGCTTGCTCAAACTCATATCCATCAAATCAATGATGCCATCCAGCCATCTCTCCCCTGTCGTCCCCTTCTCCTTCCACCTTCAATCTTTCCCAGCATCAGGGTCTTTGCAAGTGAGTCAGTTCTTCGCATCAGGTGGCCAAAATATCAATCAGTGGCTTCAGCATCAGTTCTTCCAATGAATATTCAGGACTGATTTCCTTTAGGACTGACTGGTTTGATCTCCTTGCAGTCCAAGGGACTCTCAGAGTCTTCTCTGATACCACAGTTCAAAAGCATCAATTCTCTGGCACTCAGCTTTCTTTATACTCCAACTCTCACATCCATACATGACTGATGGAAAAACTATAGCTTTGACTAGATGAACCTTTGTCAGTAATGTCTCTGCTTTTTAATATGCTGTCTAGGTTTGTCATAGCTTTTCTTCCAAGGAGCAAATGTCTTTTAATTTCATGGCTGCAGTCACCATCTGCAGTGATTTTGGAGCCCCTCAAAATAAAGTCTGTGACTGTTTCCATTGTTTTCCCCTCTATTTGCCATAAAAATGATAATCTAGGTCCATCCATTTTTCTTCAAATGATATTATTTCATTCTTTTCTTTTTTATGGCTGACTGATGTTCCATATGGGCTTCCCAGGTGGTGATAGTGGTAAAGAATCCACCTGCCAATGCAGAGCATGCAAAAGACATGGGTTCGATCCCTGGGTCAGGAAGGTCCCCTGGAGTAGGAAACGGCAACCCCACTCCAGTCTTCTTGCCTGGAATATCCCATGGACAGAGGAGCCTGGTGGGCTACAGCCCATAGGTCGCAAAGAGTCAGACACAACTGACCACACACAGTATTCCATGTACCCCATTCATCTGTCGATGGACAACCTAGGTAGCTTCCATGTCTTATTTTGTATTGTGTTTTAGTTATTTCATATGGGAGGATAAGTCTAGTTATTCCATCTCTATCAGAAATGAAAGTCTCATTTTTTGGAAGGGTTTTAAGTAGAGGAATCATGTCATACTAGTTGAAGTTTAAAAAGATCATACCAACTACAATGTAGAAAACAGATTGAAAGTGTGATGGGTCTTGAAGCCACATATTTTTCAGGGAATGTGCAAACAGAGAACAGGTCCAGGTGCCTTTGGAGACAGAATCCACTGGACTTGGATACGGAGAGAAAAGGGAAAGAGGAATGGGAAGGGAAGAGTCAATGCTGCCTCCTGAGTGTTTTCCTAGAACAACTGTGCCAGTGGGGAAAGCCCTGGCAGGGCCATCGTGGGAAGACAGGTGTCAAGACTTTCTATTGTACAGAGACTTGCCTCTTTAATCATTTAAATGGAGCTGGTCACACGAGCAGAGGGCAGTAAGCATGTGGAACTCTGAGGACAGGTTAGGGCTGGAGTCAGAAAAGTACTCATCAACATACAATTGTTCAAAGCTCTAGAACCTCATGAGGTCACCTAGAGGAAAAGTATAAAGGAGAAAGGAAGATCCAGGACTGAATCTGAAGGAGTCTAGAGGCCAGGGAAGAGGAAGAGCTAAGATGGAGATGAAGCAGCACCTGTTTTCCTATGATACTTAGTACTTTCATTTAACTATCATTCCATATTGCAGTTTCTGTAGAGCCACCTGTCACTCAAATGGACCTTGAGCCCCTGAGGTCAGGGGCGCTGTCTTTATTTGTATCACTGACTTCTAACTCAGTGTCTAGCATCTTTCAAATGAATTCTTTAAATGAGTGAATGGACAGATGGCCCATTGAAATGAATGAATTATTCAAATGAGGGAATCCTTCAATGGATCCTTCAGATGAATGAATGGAGGAGGTTAGGAGATGATTGGCATGGAGACAAAGGGACACAGCCTTTGCAGAGTCCAAGGGGCTCCAGAAGACAATTCTGGGGAATATCAGACAGGGCAGGAAAATGAAATGGTCCAGGAACATTGCTGTGAGCCCATTTCCTCATCAAGGAACCACAAGGCCTGGAGAAGCGAGCTCTCTCGTCCCTTCATGGAAGTGGTGAACACAGACAGGGACCCTCTGGCTGCCTGTTACAAAACCCCAAGGAGACAAAACGCGTTCCCCTCGGGCTTCATCAGTGGATGTTTCTATTCTTCTGGGCTTTTCTCTGTTTTCAAGCAGATCAAAGTCTATCTTGTGAAATGTTCTGGCCCCAGATTAGAATTTAAGTCGGGAAAAGGTCAAGAGTTGACATTCATTAAAAAAAAAAAAGAAATCACTTTGACCCTGGTGAACTGGGGGGGGTGCATTATGAGGGTCGGAAGAGGCCATGTGCATCCTTGCCAGCCCTCTGGAGACATAAAGCTGTCCCATGAAGGGTTATTGACAGCTTGGCATTGACTCCTTAGCTGAGCAGGAGCTCCAAGCCTTCCTCTCTTGACCTGCCAGACTGGCAGGGGCAGTGACGGTCTGGCCCGAGGGAGAACCTCACAGGGCACTGCAGAGAAGGTCAACCTTCAGTGGAGAGCCGCAACATTTACAATCTCATCATCTTCATGGAGAGCCATGGGCTGGGGTTCTACACATTTCAGCAAGCTGAACAGAGCCTGAAAGTTTTAACTGTCCAGTTGAAACAATAGTGAAGTTTATTTTGGTTAGAACCTGAAATGAGTCTGAGTTTGGCTTTTTCAGCCTGGTGGCTTTGTGTAAACAGTTTACTTAACATAGTTTTTGGCTCCTTCTCAATAAACCACCGTGGATAATCCCATTCACAGACAAAACATCACAGATGAGCAGACAGGCCGCTGTAAAACAGTGCCTTACCTGCGCTTTGCGTGCAATGTAAAGATCTGCTTTTACAGTTTTTAGGAAAGGACCCGTCCATCTCAGTTTTCACTGTTGGAGACATGGTTTCTTTATGCTTCCATGGAAGAGCTGAGCTCCTTTTTTATACCACAAAAATAGCTTTTAATTAAGCGCATAAAGCGAGCTGTTATTTTCCAGAGAAGCACGCTGGCTTCATTCAAATTGGAAGAGACCCCGGGAGAATGCCAAGATCACCTACTGCTTACATTTCATTTTAATGTGCTCAAGTTCAATAAAAGTTTATCATCTCCATTAAACCGGTACCTATTGGAGCTGATTTAATCTTGTTAGCGCAGAGAACCACATGAAAGAAATCAAGTCCCCCAGGACAAGACTGGGCAAAGCATGGTGTGGGGGTGTAAATTACACAGAAGAAGCGCAGCGTCTGTGGAGGGCAGGGTGCCTCTCACCTGCTTGCATGTGTGTGCGCGTGTGTGTGTGTGTGTGTGTGTATGTGTGCATGCACGTGTGAGGCTTGCACTTGTGTGGGGACCCACGTGCTTTGCCGTGCAGGCTCTGGCCGCCGGCCACGGCGCAGCACACCCGGGAGGCAGCCAGGCTCAGAGTCCTCGGCTGCTCAGTGTCACAGCCCCGCCGTGCTCCCTCTCGGACCGTGAATTGTGTGACGTTTGAGCAAACAAATGTCATGTGTAGGGGTGCGAGTCAAACGTCTACTGGCAACAGCTTGCCGAGGACATATATCCCGATTCTAGCCCCAGAGAGCTACAGAGCACGCACACATACAGACACACACACACACAGACATATCCACTTTCTCCTGCAGGAAGAGTCAGTTTGTTCATTGTTTTTCCCATGTACCAGAGAGCCTGCTGGAGTTCTTCACTAGACCTGAACAGATTCCAAGAACCCAGAGATGTTAGGTCTCTTATTCAACATGTAGCTTGACTGTGGGAGTCAGTCACATTGGACATGGTTGACAAGTTGGTGAGGGGTGACTGGGTGCCTGCAGGTGTCCGCTGCCCCCAGACATAACCTGATGGGCTGGTGGACACAGTCGCTGTGGGCTGGAGAACTCAGCGGAGACCAGGCTCAAACGCAGGCAGAGATAGAAGCAGCTATTTTCCAGGGGAATTCAGCAGATGCATGAGGAGAAGTGCCCGGCCAGGTGAGAAGGGCGCAGTTGGAACCTGTGCTTCTCCCCAGGCCTCACGCCTCAGGGGTTCTGCAGGGGGTTTGGCCTCCGGCTGGCACTCGGGGGCTTGGCCACCACAGGGTGGCTGTCACCCTCAGCGTGCACACCTGGGGCTTAGCTATGGGGACAGAGGTGTGGCCCAGTTTGGAAAGCCGCTTGGCCAGACTGCAGGCCTGGAGTGGAAGAGTGTACCATGACTTTATGTGGTTTGCGGGAGGCTCCCTCAGGATCTCCGGAAAACATCTGCTGAAGCTTTGAGTGGAAGGTTCTAGGTCCCTCTGAGGAAGGGTGGGGCGCGAGTCATGCAGGACCCGAGGGGCATGGGCCATGGTCCCCTGACTCCATTACATGTTCATTGAAGAAAATTCAGACTCTTACTCGAGTGCCAAGCATACTAGTCACCTGTATTAGCTTGGGCTACCATAACACAGTACCGTAGAGCATGGAAATTTACTTCTCACACTCTGAGGGGTGCTGTTCTGAAAGCTTGGCTGTGCAACGCGCATCACACAAATATTTTTTTTTAGATGTTAATTTATTTATTTCTGACTGCACTGAGTCTTCATCGCTGTACATGGGCTTTCTCTACTTGCGGTGAGCAGAGGCTACTCTAGTTGCGCTGTGTGGTGCGGGCTTCTCATTGTGGTGTCTTCTCTTGTCGTGGAGCCCGGGTTCTAGGCAAGCAGGCTTGGTAGTTGTGGCACATGGGCTTAGTTGCTCATTGCACGTAGGATCTTCCTGGACCAGGGATCAAACTCACGCCCCCTGCTTTGGCAGGCAGATTCCAATCCACTGCGCCCCCCAGGGAAGTCCACACCCCGCAAACAGTTCAAGGCATTGCTCTGGGGCTAGACCTTGTGCTTGGTGGGGACTCACCCATGGAGGCAGGTGAGATGGGGTCCCCCACTGGGCAGGTGATGTGAAATGTGAGCCCTGTGGGTGGGACTTAAGTGTGGAGAATGACACAGGGCAGAGTGGGGGGTGGGGAAAGGCTGTGAAAGGAAGCCAGATAGGGTCCCCAGGGCAGTGCCTTTTCAGGTGCTCTGGACCGCCGGTCTCAGTCTAAGCCTGGGGTGCATCATGGCTGGGCCAGTGCCTTCCAGAGCCCGCAGGGACGAAGGCCCGATCCCCTCTGTCCCAGCGTGGCAGCTGCACAAGCAGAGCATGAGGCCCAGTCCCCTCTCCGAGGCCCGGCCGGCATGTCCCAGCCCTGGGCAGCAGCTCCTGCCTCTCTGGGCTCGGTCAGCTTGAGCCTCCTCCTCTCGGCACACAGAGACCATGATGGCAGGTTCAAACGCAGGCCAGCAGGAGAGGGGCGCTAACTTTGAAGTGGAGAGCCATAGGTTGAAGGGAATTCTCTTGGCCAAGGCACAAAGGGAAGAAAATGCCATCCTAAGGAGAGTAGCTTTAGATTTTTCACTTTATCTTCCAAATAAAAGATTAGGGACACAGTTCTGGTTGAGATGGCTAAGCGGGTGCCTGAATAATTGAATTTCATGCTCATTATTTCCCTCTGAAGTGGTGAACACGAGCAGTCATTGGAAAGCGGGGAATCTCAGATGCCCCGGCCAGTGCCTTGCTGAGATTCTCAAAGGTTTCCAGGTCCGCCCAGCATTCACGGTGGCTGTGTGGTACATACGAGGCAACACTGACACAGCCTGTGAACCTGCCAGGTTGAAGACAAGCTTCACCTCCATTGGCAAGCTTGTCACTGGCTTTAGACACTTATGTTCTGCACAAGATTAGACATGGTCTGGGGCCTACATTGTGCTGTGTCGAGTAGGCAGTTTGCCTGTAGCTTTGACATCTCATAACTGAGCTGTGTCAGAATGGGAAGGAAGAAAAGACCAAAGATTTGTAAGGTGCCCTGCATGTGTGGGCCAGGGGATCACAGAGAAAGTATGTACCTTTTGCTCATTTCCGCTGTGTCCCGAACATTTCTCTAAGAAAGTAAAATCTTTAGAAAAAATAGGTATACTAGGGTTACTACTATGATAAAAGTGGACTTTGCTGGCCCCAGGTGGCACTAGTGGTAAAGAACCCACCTACTAAGGCAGGAGACAAGAGACGTGGTTTGATCCCTGCGTTGAGAAGATCCCCTGGAGGAGGGCATGGCAACCCACTCCAGTATTATTACCTGGAGAATCCCATGGACAGAGGAGCCTGGCGGGCTATAGTCCATGTGGTTACAAAGAGTCAGACACGACTGAAGCGATTGAGCACACAGGGTCGCTACTACAATAAAAGTGAACTTTGGTGGTTGTGTCTGAACCTTAGTTTTCTCCTTGCTACTCAGTTTCTTTTTTTTTAAAGGAAGCCTAGAGGAGATTGTTCAGTGCAAATGAAGGAACTGCCTATGGTGATTACACAGGGCTCAGCTGGGAAAAATCCTCACTTCTGGGAAAAAATGGAGTTATAGAAAGTGAAGCTTCATTTGAAACTGTCTGTGGGCCCCATGAGGGGCTTCCTCCCAGATAGGGAGACCCCGCTGTGTTCTCAAGGAGTTTGGGAACAGGGATTTGCAAGCACATTTTCCCTCCCCAACAAAGGCTTCTAACCATGCATTCTGGCAAGCTTTCTCCCCGCCTTTTCTCTCTGAGCAAGGTCAGGGCTCATAGGTTTTAGGTGTTGACTGCAAGGTCCTTGTAAGTCTTTTGGGAGACAGAGAGAGGAAGGAACTGCCCTTTCTTGAACTCCTACAACATGCCAGGCACTGGCCACGCCTCCCATGCGAAATCTGAGAGGTGTGCAGGCTGTCATCCTTACCCTGCTCCTCAAACTGTCTCTAGGGGAAGACCAGGGGTTTTCATTCTTCTGCATCAGCACCACTCTGCAGCAACAAGATGCACACAAGGGTCAGAGGAAGTCAGCCACCTGCCTGTGGTCCTGTAGATGGTAAGACCTGAGATCTGCCTTCAGTTCAGGATAACTCCAGCACTTCCAGTTTAGAAATGGTGACCAAGGCTATGGAAGCAGCTGTGCCAGAGCTGCCAGATTTCAAATGAATTATCCATGGGAAGAGACAAGAAGTCAGGACAACATGCCACTTGCCTGAATTCTGCTCTCCCGCTTCTACAAACTGATGAAGACTGTGACCCTCAGCCCTTCCAGGGAAGGCAAGGGACCTCCGTCACGGTTCTCGAATCTTCTTTCCATTCCATCCCCCACTGCAGCTGCCCCTTCCCTATGGCTTCCCCACCCTTTCCCCACAACTCCCTTAGGGAAGAGGGTGGAATTCAAGGGGGGGTGTGAGGTGGGGGCAGGCACGGCATCAGAACAATGAAATAAATTACAGTGTCCAAAGAACCCTCAGGAATCCAAACAGAGCAAAATTATTATGTTTAACGTAGAAATTGAACTTCAAATAATCCTGCTCTGTGTTTAATAACAACAGGTATGGCTCAGCCAAGCCAAGTCGGCTAGGTCCCCTCCGCCAGGCTGCCTGGCCTCTCTTAGCAAGAAGATAAAGCAAACGAGAGAGCTCTTGAAGGTTCATAGAATCTCTCACCTCCCGAAGAATGCAAACTGTATAAATACTCAGGTTTTAAAATAAAATCCCCCCAGGCCAGCATTGCAGAACAGGGCCAGCCGGGCCTGGCAGGGCCCACGGGCTCGTCGTCCAGGCTGGGTGGCAGTGTGTCCTGTGACCAGGATGCCTGTGACACGTCAACACGGCCTTTGCGTCTGGACTGTGTATTGAAACTGTGAACACAGAACTCCCATGACTCAAGTTTATAGAAATACGTGACAGTGTTTGAAGTAGCTGAGCTGACACTAAAACAGTCTGACATCACAGCCTTGGGGGAGATGATGGAAATTTCTCCATTTCTTTGGAAAACTGAAAAAAGCAGATTCCTCTCAGGTGTTCGATTGGCCACCCAAGTGCAGCTCTTGGGCTGCTGTTCTTCGGTTTTAGAAAATCACACAGAGATGCAGAAAGCGTTGGCCACGTCTAAGGATCATGGGTATCAGGCCATGCTGGGTGTTTTCTGCATACCTCCCTTCAAACCTGCCCCCCACCCCAATTCTTTCTCTTTCTCTGCTTCCCTCTGTGCCCTTGGAGACTGACCCCGATGGACTGTGTGACCCGGGCTTCCCTTACCTTGGACTTTTGGTTAGATTTGGCCAGTAGAAACCACAGCAGGAAACTGGCAGGCAGGAGAAGAGAGAGGTCAGGGACTGTTCTTCTCCTCTGCCAGGCCTCCAGTCCTGTCCAGACTCCCTACATAGTCCTGCACCCCTGCCCCCCATGCCCCACTGTCCCTTTTTGGCCAAGGTAAAAGCTTGGAAGAAAAGCTATGACAAACTTAGCATATTAAAAAGCAGAGACATCACTTTGCCAACAAAGGTCTGTATAGTTAAAGCTATGGTTTTTCCAGGAGTCATGTATGGATGTGAGAGTTGGACCATAAAGAAGGCTGAACGCTGAAGAATGGATGCTTTCAGACTGGTGTTGGAGAAGATTCTTAAGAGTTCCTTGGATAGCAAGGAGATCAAACCAGCCAATTCTGAAGGAAATCAACCCTAAATATTCATTGGAAGGACTGATGCTGATGTGCCGATACTTTGGCCAACTGATGCAAAGATCTGACTCACTGGAAAAGACCCTGATGCTGGGAAAGATTGAGGGCAGGAGGAGAAGTGTGTGACAGAGGATGAGATGGTTGGATGGCATTACCTACTCAATGACATGAACTAAAGTGAAGTTTGGGCAAATTCTGGGAGATGGTGAAGGACAGGGAAGCCTGGTGAGCTGCAGTCCATGGGGTCACAAAGAGTCAGACATGACTTAGCAACTGAACTGAACTGAAAAGAGTTCCCCACCATCCTGACCCCTGGGTGGCTCACCTTCTTCTTCCCTTAATCCTGCCAACTGACCCAGGTGTTTCCTGTGCAATGTGCAGAGTTGCTCCCTTCACCTTTAACTTCTGGTCAAGAGCTTCTGGGTACTCATCTTAATTTGGTATCATGATACTACACGGACAGTGTGGAGGATGGATGAAGTGTGCTCATATCATTAACAACAAAAAAAATGTGCGAAAATTTCTTTCCATCTTTTAAGCATTTTTTTTTTTTTTGCAGGTTGCTTATTATCACCTATTGATAGTGAAAGGAAACTGTGCCTTATTTTGTTTTCTTTTTCCTGCTTCCAGACTGACTCGTAATCATCAAATCACTGTCTTGTTTTTCATAACAAGGTCAAACATTCATAATCTATATTTTATGTTTTCATACTCGTGCTGTGTATCATCTATGGTGTCTTGAGTTCCTGTTGTCATTGATGGTGATTGGGGGATTTGTTTTGCCTCCTCCAAGCAGATCAATCCAGTCAACCCTAAAGGAAATCAGTCCTGAATATTCATTGGAAGGACTGATGCTGAAGCTGAAGCTCCCATACTTCGGCCACCTGATGCGAAGAGCTGACTCATTGGGAAAGACCCTGATGCTGGGAAAGATTGAGGGCAGGAGGAGAAGGGGATGATGGAGGATGAGATGGTTGGATGGCATCACCGACTCAATGAACATGAGTTTGAGTAAGCTCTGGAAGTTGGTGATGGACAGGGAAGCCTGGTGTGCTACAGTCCATGGGGTCACAAAGAGTTGGACACAACTGAGTGACTGAACTGAACTTCCTGGAGAAATGCTCAGCCTTTCAGGCTCTCCCTGCCCACCTCCTCACAAACACCCTCATCCCTCTCCTCTGATCAAGATGCTTGCTTATGACGATAATGGAAAGTTTGTGTGTCCTTTTGGCCATGCTTCAAGATGCCTCGGTCCATGACAGTCTCTGGGTCCTCCCTGGTCCCTGCCCCCAGTTGATTGACCTGGCCCCGGGTCACCCACATACCAGTGACCGCTCACATAGGTCCAGTCACATCCATTAGAGCATCTTGCTGCATTTACTCTTCATGTCCTGGTCCTGGCCTTTGGTCATAAAGTTCTACATTCTCTTCTGTTCCTTCTGCTGCTGCTACTGCTGATAAGTCGCTTCAGTTGTGTCCGACTCTGTGCGACCCCATAGATGGCAGCCCACCAGGCTCCCCCATCCCTGGAATTATCCAGGCAAGAATACTGGAGTGGGTTTCCATTTCCTTCTCCAATGCATGAAAGTGAAAAGTGAAAGTGAAGTCACTCAGTCATGTCTGACTTGTATCGACCCCATGGAGTGCAGCCTACCAGGCTCCTCCGTCCATGGGATTTTCCAGGCAAGAGTACTGGAGTGGGGTGCCATTGCCTTCTCCGATCCTTCTGCTAATCTACTGGAATTTTCAGCCTTTCTGTACTGCCCCCAACCATCGGAACTTACAGGACCTCTAATACCCTCCACACCATATACCGAGCATGGAGAACCCAGAGTCTACCTGTAACCTATTTGCATAGATGTCTGCCCCAGCTCATGGGCTCCATGAAACATAAAGCACTGGGGAGGATGCTTAAAGGGTGGCCACTGTGTGCCTAGAGAAGAGAAGTGAGCCCTGCGATGGAATAACCCCCATCATTCAACTTATTTTTTTTTCTATGAAGGCCCTTAGGATTTTGAACTCAAAGAGGATAATCAAGACTCATGTTCCTGACTTCCTGTTGCTCTCCTCCCCTTCACAGCTCTTCCACCTGCACCCAGATTCATTCTCCACATCCTCCCTAGGCAGAGGGGAAACCTCTCTCACAGGCTTATCTACTTACAAATGGCAGGCAGTGAAACTTGAAATGGAATCTCTAAACTCTGCTTTTAATAGGTCAGAGGAAATCTTGGCAGTTGGTAATTCTTTTTATTTCTCGAAAAAGACTGGCTTTCAAGATGATCATTTCTCCAGGAAGCAGAACATAATGGCTGGAGGACTCCTTTGTTTCTTCAGTTCAGTTCAGTCACTCAGTCGTGTCCATCTCTTTGTGACCCCATGGACAGGCTTCCCTGTCCATCACCAACTCCCGGAGCTTGCTCAAACTCATGCTCACAGAGTTGGTGATGCCATCTAACCATCTCACCCTCTGTCATCCCCTTCTCCTCCTGCCCTCAATCTTTCCCAGCATCAGGGTCTTTTCCAATGAGTCAGTTCTTTGCATCAGGTGGCCAAAGTGCGGGAGCTTCAGTTTCAGCATCAGTCCTTCCGATGAATATTCAGGACTGATTTCCTTTAGGATTGACTGGTTGGATCTCCTTGCAGTCCAAGGGACTCTCAAGAGTCTTCTCCAACAACACAGTGTGTTTCTTAGTCTGTCTTTCCTTCCTTCTTTCCTCACTCTTCCCTCTGTCCATGCGGCTTCACCAGACAAGAATATTGGAGTGGGTTGCCATGCCCTACTCCAGGGGATTTTCTTGACCCAGGGATCGAACCCTGGTCTCCTGCATTGTAGGCAGATTCTTTGCTGTCTGAGCTACTAGCAGCCCTGAGAAGATGGTAGACTCTTGCCCCAAAGAACCATCTTACCCAAGTCATCAAGCCAATTCAGGCTTCTTTTATAACTAATAGGTGAGGGAGTAAAGTCAAGCACTTCCTAGTTCCCATAGGCCTTCAGAGGGGATGTGTTAATTTCTTTCGCCTGCAGTCCTTCACAGGTGGGTCTAATCAGATTTCCTGGGAGTTAAACAAAGGTATTTTAGGTTAATGCTCATGCTCTGGGCAGCAGGGCTCCCAGAGATGGGCTATTGTGTTTAATTTAAACTTATAGGCAACATCCCTTGAGTGATTAACTTGAAATAGATCACAATAGGTTCTTCTCAGTTACAAAGGGAACAGACTGAGAGGCAAATATTCAGGAACTAAGACAGGCAGTGTTGGATGGATCTGGGGTGGAGTATGCAGTCTGGGAATCACCAACAGGGATTTCCTGGCTCCTGGATGATGTCGGTGGATGGATGGTAGAACCATTCCTTATAACTGAATAAAGGTAGAGAACCAGGTCACACAGCAGATGACAGAAAAAAAAAGAGGCAGAATCTACTCTGGGCATTCTAACTTTGGGAGTCTCTGCTCTTAACCAGTGCAACACACTGTATCTTTTCCTAAATACCTTGTGGAAAGAAGCAGGAGATAAAGCACATCCCGAGGCAGAGGGCATAAATGAAATCCTCATTAGAAAGTTATTTTTCCCCCCAGATCATCTTGGACTACCTGCTGCCTGTCGTCTCCCCTGTGTTATAGTATAAGCCTTCAATAATATAGCTGCTCCCACAGAGAGCTAGCATGAGCCCATGTTTATTAGGCACTTAACTCTTTCTGTGTCTTAGTTACCTCATCTCTATGTATTTTGACCTTTGTGGTAGAATTTTTGTAGGATTAAATGAATATTTATCTATATTTACCTCTATGCATATCTTAGAACTGGATATAGTATATAGTAAATGCTATGTAAATACTTTCTCTTGTTATTTCTGTTGTGCTGATAATATTTTTTTTTAAATTCTATTGAAGCATAGTTGATTTACAATGTTGTGTTAATTTCTGCTGTACAGCAAAAAGACTTAGTAATATATATATAGTGTGTGTGTGTATATATATATATATATATATATATATATATATTCTTTTTCATATTCTTCTCCATTATGGTGTTTCACAAGGGCATTGAATATAGTTCTCTGTGCTATACAGTAGGACCTGGTTGTTTATCCATCTTATATATTCTAGTTTGCCTCTGTTAATCCTGAACTCCCAGTCCTCTCCTCCCCTCCTCCTGCTCCCCGCCCCTCCACCCCACCCCCACCCCTGCCCCTTGGCAACCACAAGTGACATTTGTTTTTACTCTAATTATGCTGATTTCTCTAATGTGCCCCCCCTCCCTTGCTCTATTTTCCAGGAATCATGTTAACTTTTCTTGCTTACCCTTTCCCACCAACCCCTCCCAATCTGGACGCTGTATCAGAAAGCCTGATTTTATGGGGACTGTTTGTAAATTCCTGCATGTTGGTCATCAACAGTCTAATTGTCCTGAGGGAGGTCTGACTGCGGCTGAAGTTCACGTCTAAACTGTTCAGCTGCTTCAAGTGCCCCAATCTCTCTCCCAATCAGAGCCCAAGGGAACGTTCATTTCTCTCTGGTGGCAGAATCATATGTCAAAGCAGTTTTATCTATCCAGTCCTAGCTCAATGCCTTCTCATTTGTGTCTTGTGAGCCTAAATCCATTTGTTTATTGATTTAGTAGGTGAAATCAAGGCACATCCTTTCTATTTAAACATAAGGCCCTGTACTAGGCCGGTTAGAGGGAGGATTAAATACAGGCTTAAAATCCAGTTGTTGCAGGAATACTGTACACACATGGGGGAACCTGAACAAATATTTCAGGATAAAAGGACAGAAGTGGCACCATTGGCACCATTTGCCTGTTCCTTTTGATTTTACAAAGACATAATTGGAATGAAGATAATTACCTGACATCTATGAGCACTGTTTGTCCAGGCCAGGAATCATGCTAAAACTTTCTGCCTATATTATCGCTGCTGCTGCTGCTGCTAAGTCGCTTCAGTCGTGTCCGACTCTCTGCGACCCCGTAGACAGCAGCCCACCAGGCTCCGTCGTCCCTGGGATTCTCCAGGCAAGATTTGACCCTAAAAAAGCTTCCTGCTAGGTTTCAAGCCTAGGAATTGATACAAATTCATAATGGAAAGTAACAGGAACTAAAGTCACTATTGTAACTGTTGATGAAACCAGGTGAGCCCCACTCTGCTCCTCTCACTGCTGAGCCCTACCGACAAAGAAATAAGGCACATTCCACTCTAGAAAGTGCCCACAGAACTTCCTATGTCAAAAATGAGTGAGATGAATATGAATCTCAGCGGCAGCCATGGAGATCCCCTGCTCCTATACACACAAAATGAAGGTAGTCTACAAAAGGCCAATGAAGAATCCATTCCAATTTACCCCAGGAAATATGACCAAAAATTCTGCAACAAATTCTTTCTTCTCTCCAAGAGTTTGAGTAAACAAGAAACCTTTGAAGCAAGAGATATACAACCAGACAAAATGAGATGAAAAGGAGAAACTGAAAAACTGAGAAATGCCAACCCACTCAGTGTTCTTGCCTGGAGAACCCATGAACAGAGGAACATGGTGGGCTAGAGTCCATGGGGTCTCAAAGAGTCAGACACGACTGAATGACTAAAACAACAAGGAAACAGTGGGGCATTAGAGAAAGAGGACGATTAGAAAATAAGGGAAATGTTACAAACAAACAAACAAAACAAAAGATCCAGCTGAAAACAGGTCAGTAAGATGGAGAAAAGGCCTGAGACAGTAGCACCAAAAGTGAAGGGGAAAAAAAGCAGAGATGAACGGATTTGAAGACTAGTTAATAAATACATAGGACAGATAGTGATGATTTAACAAATGGAGAATGGAAAAATGCAACAGGAAAATATTCATGGTTAGGGAGAAATGAATTGAAATAAAAGAATTTAATCTGCAAATGAAAAGGCGTACTGTGTTCTAGGGAAATTAGAACGAACAATCACAAATGAGACGTAGCCAAAGAATTCTCTGAGCTTCAAGGATAGAGAAAGAATTCTCTAAGTAAGTGTCCAGCTGCAAAAAGCAAGTTCACTGTATGAAGGAAAAAAGAGATAAAAAAGTGTACAGCCTCATACTCTCTGTTAAAAAAGTCACTGTCAAGAGATAGTGGAGTCATATCTATAGGATTCTAAAAGGGGGAAAATGGCCCTAGAATTTTTAAGCCCAGCTAAGTTGTCATTTAGATATGAAAGGCAGTTACCTAGCACGTCCACATAATCAAGAACTCAGAACACGGTTCATACAAGATAAGGTTTCCAGATAAACTACAGATAAAATATAGAATGTTCAGTGAAATTTGAATTTTAGATAAATATGGAATAATATTTTAGGATCAGTATGTCCCACATATTATTTGGAATGTACTTGTACTTTAAAAAGTGGGACACACTGGTCCTAAAACATGATCAATATCTGAAAACCTAATCAAGGTTGTTCTGAAAATCTGTAACGAAGGTGGATTGTTAGAAATCAACCTCTTATCTCTTGATAAGTTCATCCTAGTGAAATTTCTCACTAGTCTTAAAATATGGTTTTTTTTCTTTTGTTAATTAAAAAATTTAATTGAAGTATAGTTGATTTACATTATCACTTTAGTTTCAGTTGTTTTTTGTTTGTTTGTTTGTATTTTGCAGATTATACTCCATGATAGGTTATTATAAGATATTAGTATAATTCCCTGGGCTATATAGTAAAACCTTACTGCTTGTCTATTTCATGTATAGTAGTTTGTATCTGCTAATCCCATACTCTCAATTTGTCCCTACCCATTTCCCCTTTGGTAACTATAATTTGTTTTCTATGCCTGTGAGTCTGTTTCTGTTTTGTATGTAGGTTCATTCATATTATATTTTAGGTTCCATATATAAGTGATGTCAAACAGTATTTGTCTTTCTCTGTCTGACTTATGTCACTAAGTATAATATTCTCTAGGTCCAGGATCGTATGCCTACTTTTAGGTGCTGTGTTATGTAAAGAATGTCTACCTGAAATACTATTCCAGTATGATTCCAGTATAATGGGAACAGTAGTTCATCGTGTTCTCCTTCTGGGTCGTGTGATCACTGAGTAAGAGACGGGGGAAATGACCCTATCTATTAAAAAAAAACAAACTTTTTAAATTTGCTTACTTATTTGTCTTTTCCAGACCTTAGTTGTGGCATGCAAACTCTTAGTTGTGACATGTGGAATCTAGTTCTCTGATCAGGACTGAACCGTGGTGCCCTGCATTGGGAGTGGGGAATCTTAGCCACTGGACCACCAGGGAAGTCCCTGACCCTATTTGAAATAATATTGATTTTTCCCTCTTTTAAGACCATGTCTAATACAGTGCATTTAAGGGAAATACACTGCAGGTACATGTCATGTCTTAAGTTACAACCACTATAGGAACAGAAAAATAGTATAAATGTTACAAATTATCAAAAAGGAGGATTTTCTTTTTTTTTTTTTTAACAAAAAACAATGGGGATCATAAAGCAGAAGACACTTCATTAAAAAAAATCAAGGAAGCATTAAAATCAAGACTGAATGTAAGGTAAAAAACATAAAAGAACAGAGTGGTACTTTATAACAATAACTGTCATAAATCCAAAGCCGAGAGATTCCCCATATACAAGGTGACAGCTGAAGACAGGGAGTGGCAGACAGAAACACAGAGTGACATGCGGCTTGCCTCACCCTTTTCAACACGCAACACAGCTTTGGACACAAAGAAGTAAGTGTGTAGTGAGTCTGACCAGCATAACGAGGACCATGGAATCAATGTAGAACAAACTCCAGATCCTGGTGAAACAAAAAATAGACATTTTCCCCCAAGTGTCATGATATATTAGGACATTAAAAAACAGCTCAACAAATTCTAATAAGTAGAAATAATGCAGACCTCTTTCTCTCAACTATGTTGCAATAAAGCATGGAATAGCAAAAATAGAATCCAACAAACAAAAATCCCAAGTACTTGGTAATAAAAAAGAAAAGAAAAACTCATAGGTTACTTTTAATTAAATGAGGAAATTCAAAGCAGAATCGCTCATTTCTACAATAAAACAACCACAAACGACACTGGGAAGAGAATACTCTTGTGGAAAAAACGACACTCACAGTCTGCATACATCACAAAAAGTAAGGTGAGAATAAATAAATTGACCATTCGAATTGTGGGGTTGAGGAAAGAAAACCTAGATCTAATAAATAAAACCAATCTGTGGCAGGTTTAAATTAAAAAAAAACAACAGATAAATCTATATGAATTAAGGAAAAAGGGAGAAGGCACAAATAGGCAAATTTAGAAATGAGTGAAGGGAAAGCAGATAAAAGACAATGTTAAGAAAATAGAAGGGGATGTGTTTAAAACTTCAGGCAAAATTTGAACACCTGATACAATTATTTTTTTTTCCCTTGAGAAATATAAATGGCCCAAACTGACCCCAGAAGAGAGGGAAAACCCAAATAGAATCTATAATCATGGACAGGATTTGCAAGTTTTCAAAAATTAAAGAGGTTGTGTCAAACTCAGTTTCATAAGGAAATTCTTTGTAACTTTCAGTGAGAAAAAAGAGCCATTGTTACAGAACATCCCTGAGCACAGGAAATGGAAGGTGTCAGATTTCTTCTTCAAAGCTGTGGTAATGTGGCACACACACACACCAGCCCAAAACTCAGAACAAAATCAATTATATTGAGGCAAAAAAATGTTAACATATTAAATTCAACTCTCCAATAAATTCATCAAATATGGCATTACAACCAAATGCATTTAGTTCTAGGAAAATAAAAGGGGTTCCATAGTAAATAAGTCATTTCACTGAGTTAGCATTTTAATTGGTGAAAGGGGGAAAAAGTGTATGATCAGAACGATTAATGCCGAAAGTGTGTGGGATAAGACCAGCATACATTTGTATTGAAAACTTGTTAGTAAAATAACAGTAGGAGGAACTTTCTTACCACTATTTTATACACATGCGTGCCTGTGCACGCACACACACCCTGAAATCCAGCTTTCGGCTTAATAGGGAAGTTGGAGACCGATGTCCATTTTCATGGAGTTTGAGGTCAGGAAACTGAGATTCTCATTCTTACTTCCTTTACTGAACATCTCACCATAAACTTCAGGCAGTACAATTTAAACAAGAAATGAAATGGTGGGACAATTAGACACAAATAGAACTGCTGTTTGAAAATTGGATACTTGGAAAATACTTCACTGCTGATGGTGATTGCAGCCATGAAATTAAAAGACGCTTACTCCTTGGAAGGAAGGTTATGACCAACCTAGATAGCATATTTAAAAGCAAAGACATTACTTTGCCAACAAAGGTCCGTCTAGTCAAGACTGTGGTTTTTCCAGTGGTCATGTATGGATGTGAGAGTTGGACGGTGAAGAAAGCTGAGCGCCGAAGAATTGATGTTTTGAACTGTGGTGCTGGAGAAGACTCTTGAGAGTCCCTTGGACTGCAAGATCCAACCAGTCCATCCTAAAGGAGATCAATCCTGGGTGTTCATTGGAAGGACTGATGTTGAAGCTGAAACTCCAATACTTTGGCCACCTCACGCGAAGAGTTGACTCATTGGAAAAGACCCTGATGCTGGGAAGGATTGGAGGCAGGAGGAGAAGGGGATGACAGAGGATGAGATGGTTGGATGGCATCACCGACTCAATGGACATGGGTTTGGGTAAACTCCGAAAGTTGGTGATGGACAGGGAGGCCTGGCGTGCTGCGATTCATGGGGTCGCAAAGAGTCAGACACGACTGAGTGACTGAACTGAACTGAACTGGAAAATACTTGAGAATCAACACAAAACCTATTAAAAATAAGAATTTGGATATATCCAAATCAAAGGCTTTCCTTGATAGTTCTGGTAGCTTTTTAGAAGATACACAATTGTTACTAATTATGATAAGAACATGAACAACTGGCATTTAGGAGGTGCTTCCTGTGTGCCAAAGTTCTTTTAATGAAGTCCAGCTAATCATTCCTTTCTTTCATGGATCATGCCTTTGGTGTTGTAGCTAAAAAGTCATTACCAGAGCCAAATTCACTCATATTTTGTCTTATTTTTTAGGAGTCTTCAAGTTTTGTGTTTAACATTTAGGTCTGTGCTCTATTTTTTATTTATTTTTATGAAAGGTGTAAGATCTGTATCCAGACTTCTTTTATCTTGCCTGTAGAGGTCTAGTTATTTCAGTATCATTTGTTGAAAAGATTATCTTTTCATCTTTTTCAGAGATCTGCTAACTATATTTATGTGGCTCTGTTTCTGGGCTCTCCGTTCTGTTCCACCAATCTATTTGTCTCTGCTTTTGCCAGTACCACGTCTGTCCTGATTCTTGTTGCTTTCCAGCAAGTCTGAAGTCAAATTAATGTCAGTTCTCTGACTTGGTTCATTTCCCTCCATGTTGTATTGGCTGCTCTGGGTCTTCTATCACTCCATATAAACTTTGGAATTAGATTGTTGATATCCATAAAATAATTTGCTGGATTTTGATTGGAAATGTGTTTAATCTATGGATTAAGTTGTACAGAACTGTTATGTTAATAACATTGATTTTTTTCTATCCATGAACATGGAATATTTGTCCCTTTGTTTAGTTCTTTGATTTTTTTTCATCAATTTTGTAGTGTTCCTCATATAGATCTTATACTTATTTTGTTAAAGTTGTAACTGAGTATTCATCTTTGGGGGTGCTAATGTAAATGGTATTGTGTTTTTAAATTTCAGTTTCATGTATTCATTGCCGGTATATAGAAGTGACTGAATTACTTTTATGCATTAAACTAGATTTTGCACCTTTTTTAGAAATTCTTATTAGTTCTTGTCAATTTTTTTTGGATTTTCTACACAAACAATTATGTCATCAGTGAACAAAGACAGTTTTATTTCTTCTTCCCCAATCTGTGTTCCTCTTATTTCCTTTTCTTATCGCATTGTATTAATGCTTTCCTTTTAATTTTGTTCATGTTGTTTTGTTCGTGTTTGATTTGTATTAGTTTTAAATCTTTTGTAATGTATTATTTTTAATTCATGGAAAAACTACCCTTCAGTTTTCAATGAGTCATACTTTTTCAGTATGCAAGATTTATATTTCTTATTTTGCAAGTTCTGGATCTTTGTAATCCTCAATGTACCCTCCCACTTTGCTTTCAGGATTATGCTTCTGTTTGGCCATGAATTTTGTAGTCATATTTTATTACTTTTAATTCTCTACTTGGATCATTACATTTTGCTTTCTTTTTCATAATCTGAACAATCCTATGATAAATTTTATTTTTCTCTTTTGTGACGATGGAAAATATTACTGACATCTGATTATTACTTTATGGAAGATATATGTCAAATATTACTTGTGTTGTAGGATTAGATATATGTTAAAATTTACTGGCTTCATCTCCCATCTTCCTCCACACCTTGAGAATTACTATCAAACATTATCTTGAATTCTTTACGTTCTTCAGAACTCAGTAAGTCAAAGAAAATATATTCCATTGTTGAAGATCTCTACTTTTTAGAAAGTCCTCCATCAAACTGAATCAGGATCCACCACTCTGAAAATTTCACCTCTCAAAATTCTGTGCTCCAGATCCGTAAAGAAACAGCCTTCATGTGTTTTCCACCTGTTAGCTCTTGGTCTATTTGTAATCAACTACCTTGTTTCCTTCTTCAGTCTCTCTCTTTTCTGGGTTAATCATGCCAGTACCTTGAGATATTCCTGAGAAGACATGGCTTCCCATCTTCATTATTATTTTGGTTCTTCTACTCTAGAAACCACTTTTAACTGTTCTTTTAAAATATGAAAGCAATCTTTGATTCCTTGAGCAAACCTGTCTTGGCCTGAGGAGGTAATGTCAGTGTTGTTGTTGTTCAGTTGCTAAGTCCTGTCTGACTCTCTGCCACTCTGTGGACTGCAGCACACCAGACTTCCCTGTCCTTCACTATCTCCCAGAGATAGTTCACTCAAACTCTCCCAGAGTTTGTTCACTCAAACTCATGTCCACTGAGTCAGTGATGCCATTCAACCATCTCATCCTCTGTCACCCCATGCTCCTTCTGCCTTCCATCTTTCCCAGCATCAGGGTCTTTTCCAGTCAGTCAGCTCTTTTCATCACGTGGCCAAAGTACTGGAGCTTCAGCATCAGTCCTTCCAATGAATATTCAGGGTTGATTTCCTTTAGGTTTGACTGGTTTGATCTCCTTGCTGTCCAAGGGATTCTCAAGAGTCTTCTCCAGCACCACAGTTTGAAAGCATCAATTCTTCGGCGCTCAGCCTTCTTCATGATCTAACTCTTTAAGATTTGGATAACAAATGGTTTCCACCAAGAGCTACAGGATGTGGGAAGAAATCTCAGTGCTTCAACCCCTTTGTTTTATAGATGATAAAATAGAACCCTTGAGGGATCAAGTGACTTGGCTCACAGTCCCTTAATCCTCCATCCTTCATGGGCTTGGGTGACAGTGAGCTCTAAATTTGCCATTCCCTCTGAATAGCCTCTATATGGAACAGTGATGGAAGAATCAGACCAGCAGGGAGAAAAGCAGCAGCAGGCAGTAGACGAGGAGCTAGAGAATTCACAGTGTTTTATAAACTTTTAAATTCCCAACTGCTACACTATAATTCTGTCTTGGGAGTCCATTATAAGGAAGTCATTTTGGTGACTTGGATGAGGTCCATAGGAGATGTGCCTTGACATCTAATTTGTGTGTGTGTGTGTTACAGTGAGATGCCATTAAGATTCTCGCAGCCTCTCTGGAATGTGGGGAGGGAGGACGTGTTTATTTTATAATTCCACAGTTAATGCTTCTGGTGTCTAGAACTTCCATTCATTCATTCACTCATTCATTCAGATACATTTGATGAATGCCCGTATCCGTTCTGTACAACACACTGTGTTAGATGTTTTGCATTTAAAGCTGAATAATTCAAGCCTTGAATTAAACCATTAAGGTGAAGAGATCGGCCCTTCACTGTGAATTAAGGAGGCTTGCTTTTTAAACCACTTGTTTGACTTTTTTCTGAACACCAGCAAACTGAAAAAAACAACTTTTGCCTAGAAATTCAGTGCCTGCTTACACTTTTCAAGAAACAAACTTAATCAATTCCTCTCCTAGGAATTTATCCTAAAGATACACTTACACATGTCCAAAAAGATGTATGTACAAGATTATTTTCACACCATTGTTTTTAATAAAAAAAGATTAAAGATAATATTGGGTAATAGAGAACTGGTTAATTAATGGATATACATGGGAAAAATATAGATATGAAACAGAGCCAGTATATTTTTTATAAATGATAGGGAATTACCTCCAGTGATGTAGGTATTATCTATCCATCCATCATCCCCTAACTTTGCATTTTGAAAAAAAATAGAAATGTTATCAGTATAATCAGGTAAATATATACTTTTCAAGTACACTCACTAATTGTTTAGTTTTGATAACATAGTTGACTTACAACTCTGTGTAATTTCTGCTGTATGTAAAAGTGATTCAGTTATACATGTATATTCTTTTTCATATTCTTTCCCATTATGGTTTATTGCAGGATATTGAATATAGTTCCTTGTGCTATATAGTAGGACCTTGTTGTTTATCAGTTCTATGTATTATAGTTTGCATCTGCTAATCCCAAACTCTCAATGCTTCCCTCCCCCACTACCCACCTCACCTTGGCAACCACAAGCCTGTTCTCTATGTCTGTAGACTCACTAATCACTAATTGCAGACATCTTTGGGGAAGCAGCTTATTTTCAAACTGTAGAAACCATAACATTCATGGTTTATTGTCAGTTCAGTTCAGTTCAGTTCAGTTCAGTCGCTCAGTCGTGTCCGACTCTTTGCGACCCCATGAATTGCAGCACACCAGGCCTCTCTGTTCATCACCAACTCCCGGAGTCTACCCACACCCATGTCTATCAAGTCAGTGATGCCATCCAACCATCTCATCCTCTGTCGTCCCCTTCTCCTCTTGCCCCCAATCCTTCCCAGCATTAGGGTCTTTTCCAGTGAGTCAACTCTTCGCATGAGGTGGCCAAAGTATTGGAGTTTCAGCTTCAACATCAGTCCTTCCAATGAACACCCAGGATTGATCTCCTTTAGGATGGATTGATTGGATCTCCTTGTAGTCCAAGGGACTCTCAAGAGTCTTCTCCAACACCACAGTTCAAAAGCATCAATTCTTCGGCGCTCAGCTTTCTTCACCATCCAACTCTCACATCCATACATGACCACTGGAAAAACCATAGCCTTGACTAGATGGACTTTTGTTGGCAAAGTAATGTCTCTGCTTTTAAATATGCTCTCTAGGTTGGTCATAACCTTCCTTCCAAGGAGTAAGCGTCTTTTAATTTCATGGCTGAAATCAGCATCAGCAGTGATTTTGGAGCCCCCAAAAATAAAGTCTGACACTGTTTCTACTGTTTCCCCATCTATTTCCCATGAAGTGATGGGACCAGATGCCATGATGTTAGTTTTCTGACCGTTGAGCTTTAAGCCAACTTTTTCACTCTCCTCTTTCACTTTCATCAAGAGGCTCTTTAGTTCTTCTTCACTTTCTGCCTTTCTGCCATAAGGGTGCTGTCATCTGCATATCTGAGGTTATTGATATTTCTCCTGGCAATCTTGATTCCAGCTTGTGTTTCTTCCAGCCCAGCGTTTCTCAAACATAACCTAAATACAAAGCTACACCACCACAAACCTAACAAATTTATTCACATCTTCTTGGTTATCACTTACAAAAAGTTACAGCTTTTGTTTTGTTTTTTTTTTTGAAATCTGATGGCTTTTTCTTTTTTTGTGGAATTTGATTGTCAGGTTTCTTTAGCTTCTGTTTATCTAGTCTACTTGCCTTCTGTATTTCATAACAGTGATCTTTTTTGGAGAATACCAGCCTGCTGTCTTATAGAAACTTTCATAATCTGGATTTACCTGATTGTTTTCTCACAATTACATTCCAGGGAAACATTTTTGTCAAGAAGACTAGAGATACTCTTAATTATAAGTTTCCTCATTTGGTTAAGCTAGTGGCTCCCAGACTTCACTGTAATTCCCTGTGCATTTAACACATCTGAAACAGACTGAATTGTATCCCCCGCCCAAAATTTTCCTAAGAATGTGAACATAGTTGTAGTTGGGGTTTTTTAAAAAGGTAATCAAAATTAAATGAGGTTGTATGGGCAGGCTTTAATCCAATATGACTGGTATCCTTTTAAGAAAAGGAAATTGAAGCATACTAAGAGATACCAGGGTCCTCTGGGCACAGAGGGAAGCTCATGGAAGAGGCAGAAGGAGAGGGTGGGCAGCCAGTCATCCGCAGGCCAAGGAGAGAGGCCTCAGGCAAAACCAATTTGGCTGTTACCTTGGACTTCCAGCCTCCAAAACTGTGAGAAAATAATTTTTAGTTGTTGAAGGAGCCCTCCCACCACCCTGTCTCTGGTGCTTAGTTATGGCAGCCTGAGCAAAGGAATACAGCATCTGAGGGGTGGTCCTTGGACATGTGAATATGCCCACAGCACTTCACTCAGTGGGCTCTGGTTACTCTTTACAGAAACTTGTCAAAACTTGGGTTATGTGATCGTAGATTTGAATAAGCCACTGGACTCGAGTGACTCCAGTCTCTGTGGATTCTTGTCTGAACCAATGAGTATACTGGAGGTGGCAAAAGAGTTGTCTTCTAAATCCACTAATCTAGTTTCGTTGTCTGATGTTCTTATGAGAGGAGGGTACCACCTTCTTTTTACTATTTTCTTTTACTGTACTATACATAATTGGTTTTTCCAATTCAGTATGTTATCATCCACTGCTAACATTTTTAATGCTTGGATTACTCCAAACCTGACCATCAGAAGCCCCTTCAGGCTGGCTTGAGTGTATGTTGACATTTCTGCAGGAGTCTCTGGACAGTTCCTTATTTTCTGACATGGCAATAAAATGTTCCAGAACTTCTTTCAGTTTTCTATGCTCTTGACCCAGAAAGAGTCATTTCACAAGATTTCCAAGGTTTTTCTTTATTCTGTTTTTTTTTTTTTTTAAAGTAGGGAAAAGAATTTTGAAACCAAGATCTGGGCACACCCAAGAGTACCCAAGGGGTACTTGTTGCTTGTGGAGTGACCACAGTTTCAATGGTTTTCAGTGAATGGAATTAGTTTATATTAATAGCTGTCATTTGTCTTCGTCTGCTCAGGCTGCCATAACAAAATACCATAGTCAACTGTCTTAAATAGCAGACACTTACTTCTCACAGTTCTGAAGGTTGGAACGTCCAAGAGCAAGGTGCTGGCTGGTTCAGTCCCCCCAGTGAAGGCTTTGTGATGGCCACCTTCTCACTGTGTCTTCACATCCTGGAGAAAGGACAAGCTCAAGTCTTTATTCCTCTTACAAAGAAGCTAATCTCATGACCAAGGCCCCACCCTTGTAACCTCATTAAAACCTGCTCACCTCCCAAAGATCCCAGCTGCAAACACCATCACATTGATGCTAGGGCTTTAACATCTAAATGGGGGGGTGGAGACACAAAAGTTCAGTCCACAATATCATTTTCATGCAGTGGCACAGGGTTTTCTTTCTTACTTTTCTCTTATCTGTATCTCCCTCTCTCACATGAAGTGACTATACAGTCCATGAAATTCTCCAGGCCAGAAATCCAGAGTGGGTAACCATTCCTTTCTCCAGGGGATCTTCCCAACCCAGGGATCAAAACCAGGTCTCCCCCATTGCAGGCAGATTCTTTACCAGCTGAACCACCGGGGAAACCCAAGAATACTGGAGTAGGTAACCTATCCCTTCTCCAGGGAATCTTCCCTACCCAGAAATCAAACTTAGGTCTCCTGCATCGCAGGCAGATTCTTTACCAGCTGAGCTACCAGGGAATCCCTCTCTCACACGAGAACCTGTAATTATCAATTACATCAAATTGTCTATTTTTCTCTATTCCACAATATACTCAAAATCATTTCAGAATAACTACCCTGTACCATTACCAAACAACAAATAAATAAGTAAAATTCAGATTTATTTACAGTTTTTTTAATCTTTAATATATATCTCCATAAGTGTATAGTGTCAGAATATATTGGGTTTATAAGTTAGTGAAATTCCTTCTTCTTTCTCTGTAGTGACATGATAGCAATCTGAGGCAGTCATTGGTTCTTTTATATGTGTTTAATTTTAAGATTCACACTCCTAGAGCTTGCTCAAACTCATGTCCATTGGGTCGGTGATGCCATCGAACCATCTCATCCTCTGTCATCCCCTTCTCCTCCTGCCTTCAATCTTGTTAGTATTTGAATTAAAAGAAGGAAAATGTAAAACATTGATTGGTTTGCATTTGCATAGAAATATGTGTGGAAGAACGTACTAGGGATTGATCCTTGGTTCTCAGAAGGAGGATTGAGTGACTGGGATCGGAGTTGCAGGGGAACTTTTCACTGTGCCCTGTTTCGTGCTTCAAAAATTGGGGATCTTAACATTTATCCATTAAAAATAAATTGAAAATTCAAAAGGAGATAATCCACCTTTCTTTCTTTCATCCATCTGCCTTGCACACTATTACCTGAATGTCTAGGTGCCTCAGTGGGCACAGCCTACAGGGTAATACCTCATCCCATGAAACTCCCAATTACGGGTACTTTAACTTTCTGCCACCTCCTCAACCAGTGAATCATCCAAGCAGAGAGGCTGTATCTTACAGACCTTTTGAGTCACTTCCCCAGGACATTTCCATGAGCCATAGAAGCGCATACTTGAGCAGTGTCTCGATGTGCTTATTAAGTTTCTTAGGAATTTTTTTTAATGATTCAGTGCATTCTCTCTCCGAGCTGTCTTTTGTCATTTTCAACATCCAGCAGATGCATTTGGCTCACAGGCCGTCTTTGATTCTGAGAGATGAGGAATCTTCTATCTTTTCTGTTCCCCCCAGTTCTGGAGGCGTTTTCAGTTAAACACTCTGTCTCTTCATTTCTGTAGTCTTCTATTCTCAGTTTAACCCTGAGTGCCACAGTTATATCTTCAGGACTTATACCACTTCTGGAAACTTGGTGTCACTGCCCAAGTGAAGCAAAATTCCCAAAAATAACAACCTGGGGACTCCAGCATCACTGTTGCAGCCTCGTCCTTGGTAACAGGTTTCAGCCTGAATTGTGTGGGTTAATCTCTCCTTAACCCTATGCCCTTGTGATTCTTGTGATAACTTGATGGTTTTGGGGTGTCTATGGGAGTATGTCCACGTGCTTGTGTCTTATTACAAGGATAATTGCTTACTATCTCCTATTCTATAACTCAGGAAATCCTAGTTATTTTTACAAACACAGAGAAATAAAACTCAGAAACTTTCCGTGGGTGGAATTTAGTTGCTAGTAGCCTGGCTGGGGGCAGGGGTGGGGGAGGAGCTGGGTAATCATAGGCTGGAAACAGAGAGTCCTGTATCAAGAATCAGGTCACCTGGATTTGCACCCTGGCTTTCGTCATTTTACTTTCTCATTCATTCACACGTGCATGCACTCACTGGTTCAACAAATATTTATTATCTCCTGTATGCAAAGCACTCTTTTGCATGACCTTACTAACCTCTATGATATGTACATTTTTTTAAAAATAGGCTTGTTTTTTTCTTTTAAGAGCAGTTTTAGGTTCACAACAAAAGTAAGTGGAAGATACAGAGATTTCCTCTACGACCCCCCCCATATACTCATGCCCAGCCTCCCCCATTTTCAACATCCCCTCCAGAGCGCTGTATTTCTTAAAAGAGTTGATGAACCTACAGTGACAAGTCATTACACCTGAAGTCCATAGTTTATTTTAGGGCTCACTCATAGTGTTGTACATTCCATGGATTTGGAAAATTTTGTAATGACCTGTGTCCATCATTATAATATCTCACAGAGTAGTTTCACTGCTCCAAAATTCCTTTCTGCACCCTTCTCTACCCTGGCAATCACTGACTTGTTTTTTTAACTATCTCCATAATTTTGCTTTTTCCAGAATGTCATATAGTTGGACTCATACAACATGAGCCTTTACCATCTCCTAGAGCTTATTCAAACTCATGTCCATTGAATCAGTGATGCCATCCAACCATCACGTCCTCTGTCATCCCCTTCTCCTCCTACCTTCAATCTTTCCCAGTATTAGGATCTTTTCTAATGAGTCGACTCTTCGCATCAGGTGGACAAAATATTGGAGATTCAATTTCAGTGTCAGTCCTTCTAATGAATATTCAGGATTGATTTCCTTTAGGATTGACTGGTTGGATCTCCTTGCAGTCCAAGGGACTCTCAAGAGTCTTATCCAACACCACAGTTCAAAAGCATCAATTCTTTGGCTCGCAACACACCTATTAGGGTGGCCAAAATTCAAAACACTGACAACACCAAATGCTGGTGAGGATGCACAGCAACAGGAGTTCTCACTCATTGCTAGTGGGAGTGCAAAATGGAACAGTCACTTTGAGAGACAGTTTTGCAGTTTCTTAACATACAGTCCAACAATCACTCTCCCTGGCGTTCACCCAAATGAATTGAAAACTTACGTGGACACCAAAACCTACACACGGACGTTTATAGCAGCTTTATTCATAATTGGCAAAACTTGGAAGCAACTACAATGTCCTTCTGTGGGAGAATGAATAAACTGTGGTACATCCTGACAATGGAATATTAGTCAGTGTTAAAAGAAATGAGCTATTAAGCTATGAAAAGACATGGAGGAGCCTTAAATGCATACTACTAAGTGAAAGAATTTTTAATGAAGTGCAGCTTACTAATTCTTTCTTTCAGGGGCATATATTTTTAAATGGGGCTATTATCTCGTGATTAACTTGTCTTACAGGTGTATGACAAGTACAGGTGTATGACTGTTAGACTTACACTTACAGGTGTATGACTGTTATACTATAACAGTGTTTTTTTTTTTTTTCTTAAGACACGTGTGGTAGGTGTTTCTGTTCTCTCAAAGTCCAGCATGGTTCTATGTCTTATTTTTATCACTAAAAGACGACGTATTGTCTTCCAGGTATAACTTGCAAGGATCAACCTAACTTGCTCTTTTTTTTCTGTCACAGATACAAGCAATAGAGTGGATGTTGCATTAGCCTGGATCCTAGAGTGAGAGAGACTCAAACAGAGCCTCTAGGCCATCTACAATGGACACATCACACAGCCAAGGAGTCAACTCTTGTCACTTTAGACCACTGAGAATTTCAGGATGTTTATTACTTCAACATAACCCAACAGGGCTTCCCTGGTGGCTCAGTGGTGAAGAATCTGCCTACCAATTCAGGTGACATGGGTTTGATCCCTGGGTCAGGAAGATGCCCTGGAGAGGGAAATGTCAATCTGCTCCAATATTCTTGCCTGGAAAACTCCATGGACAGAGGAGCCTGGTGGGCTACAGTCCATGGAGTTGCGAAAGAGTTGGACATGACTTGGTGGCTGAACAACAACAACAGCCACAATGACCCAACCCATCCAGTTGGCTACAAAGTTCAGGAAGATAGGATAACTTTAAAGCATCTTACCTGCTGTGAAATGAGAGTGTGAGACTGAGCTCCAAGGTGGCCTATGTTGAATGGACCCACAATGACTGAGGATCTAGGGCATCTCCCACTCCTGACACAGGATGAGGAGTGGAAGGGGAAAGAGAGGGACCAGAGTCCTCCAGGGCACTGTCTCTGGGTGCTGGTGGGCCATCTCATTGTACGAATAATACTTATTTCTACACATGGTCTACAGTCTCACTGTTTAGGGAATGATGTTGCTTGGAAATAAACTGGAGCCAAGAGGAAAGAGCAGCAGAAGTTCTACTTTCTTCCAGCTTTAGGGTGGAATGCTTATCATCTCAAAGAGGCTCTCACAAGCCCAATGAAGTGGAAAACAGAGAACCATGCCTTGAAACCATCCCTCCTGTGCTTCGGATTCCAAGAAGCTTATTGTAGGGCAGGTGCATTGCTGAGAGGAAGGACAATGGGTAGAGACAGAATATTTATTAAACACATACTATATGCCAGGCTCATACTCAACTTATATATATGTGTTAGCACTTGTGTCTTAATGCTAACACTCTCACTTCTAAAAAACAAAAGGAGCCTCAAAACAGTTCAACCCGTTGTTAAAGGTTTTACCTAGTAAATGATGGAGCAGGAATTAAACCCAAGTCTGGGTGACTAATTCCTGAGTTTTTTGCATGACCCATTCTTCCTCCCACATGAGTTGTTTGGTTGTATCTAAAAAGCAAGGAGGCTGACATGGCATTGTTTTGATGCTCGAGTTTGCCTCCCTGGTTCTGAACGCTGAACGTGGGCAACAGCATTGGAACAGACCTCCAGATGTCACAGAGACGCTGAAGCGTGATCGAGAGGTTGACAAATACAAACTTGATGGTGGTTTGACTGCACCATGTCAAGTTCTCTTCCAGGACTTCTCTGGACCATGATGGCTGGTGAGCTACCAATCAAAGGTAAGACCAACTCTTCTATTTGTTGAGGGGCTCTGGGTGATGGTGTTATTTAACAAAGAAGGCACTAGACTAAACTGTACTCACTCATAAAGATAATCATACAAACTTCTGCTAGATTTCTTGGACAACGTGCCAGCAAGCATTCTTCAGGGTCAGGATTGTTCAACAAAGTGTTGCCTGATTTGAAAAAAAAAAATGATAATAAAACTGAAAGGGGGAAAAGGGCCCACTGATAGTAAATTCATTTGTCAGGCCAATAAACAAATCCATTAAAACAAAATAACAACAGCAACCACCAGACTCCTACGTTTGGAGCCTCAGAGTGGCTCCTTAGTTCTCAGTAACTGCGTAAACGCTCATCAGTTAAGCTGAGGGCTGAGAGATAGAAACCAACAACCGCACACACAAACCTTTTGGAAGAGCTTAAAGATTTAGCAATGGCCCTTCTCCAATTTTCCATCTTTTATTTAACTCCTTTGAACTCCCACTAATTTCCAGGCAACACTTTGGAATTCCATTTTTAGCTCTGCCTTTTGAGTTATTATTTTTTTTCCCCCGGGTGTACAAATCTGTGTATGGAAATGGCCTCTCCACTTCATGAAAATTTTTCTTCTTGATTATTGACTAATGTTCGCTGCCAGGACGATTTAAAATTAAAGACTGATTTGAAGAAGAAAATGAAAGTGATCTATAACCTCATCACTCAGAGGCAATCACTATTAAGGTTTCAGTGTATGTTCAGCCAGGATTTTTTCTGAATGTGCATATACTTTTTTTTTTTTTTTTAACATAGCTGAGAGCATGGTGTTCTGAGAGTCTCCCGGCCAAAGAACTCTCAGGAGCACAGACTTTGCATTAGGTGGGCTGACAGTCATGACTTAGCACATCACTTAATGATTTGTGGGACACAGGGCAAATCAGCTCTAAGACTCTGCTTCCTTGGTACTTCATTGGGGATGATATTCATACAACTGCTTTTAGGTCTTTTGAGGAGTAAATGATGCAAAGACTTAAGGCCTTTTGAGAAGTACCTGACACTTGCTGGACACTGAATAAATGTTAGCTGTTATCACTATTCCCCTCATATCATACACATTTTCCATGTTACTAAATTTTGTCTCCATCATGATTTTAATGGCTGCATGAAATTATATTCTATGGGTATACTAGAGTTTAATTATTCCTCTCTTATTGAATATCTTTTCAACTTTTGTGAGTTCTGTACTTTATGTTGCCTTGAAAATCTTAATAGATGGATTTTTTTTTTTTTGGTGGCACAATTTATTTGGGTCTCGGGATTGTTTCCTATAAGTGGAATAATGAGGTGGGAAGAGTTTAACAATTTTCAAGATTATTAGTACATATTAAAGAGTTGCACCTGTATGCTCTCTTACCACAACTATGTCAGTGTGAGCCCTTCACTGTCGAGGTCAACCTCGAGTGTCATCCTGAAATGTTATTAATTTTTCTCATTTTAAAATCCCAACTTTATGTTATATCATCTTTCCATTTTATTTGTTTTGAGTGTTCCAGAGGAGGTTGTATTTAATTTGCAATCACATTTATTTATATGAATCTTTGTATTAATTGCTTTCGGTGCACACCATCCAGTCTTTTGTACTCTGATTTCCCACGCTTGGGCTCACTCTTTGTCATTCAAACAGTTAGACTACATGGTCAACTTTTCCCCCCTCAAGGTTTTATAGATGGTATGAGTTCTTAAGCTTTTTGTCACTTCCACATGTAAAAGACAACTGGGCATAAAATTCTTGGTTTAAAACCACCCAACATGATTTATCTCTCAGATGCCAGATCATCTAATAGAAACAGAAAATGTATAAGCAAATACTTGTGTTTTCTTCTCAAGAACTCAAGAACCCATAGAATGCCAGAACAGGGCTCTCCAGTAGAACTCTCTAGAGGGGTGGAAATGTTTATTGTCTGCACTATCCAGCATGGCAGCCACCAGCCTCCTTTGACAACAAGGAACTGAATTTGAATTGTTTTGAGTCACTTTGAATGTAAATATTCACATGTGGCTAGTGGAAGCTTATGGCTTCCGTATTGGACTAAAGACTATAGAAATACAGAGCAGAAAGAAACCTTCAAGACTCATACCAGTTTTGCTGCCATGAACACAGCACCTTACCTTTCCAGGTCTCCATTTCCCCATCAATGAAATGATACCACTTTCTGAGGACTACATAATAGTTTCATGTTAAAGCTTAGACCAGAGTCTTACATCGTTCTCAGCATGGATTCCCTTGTGTTGTGATGCATGTGAATAGTTTAAACTTTGAGCTATGATGCCAAAGGTGGTTAATTAGACTAATTCTCCCCCACTCCCCCCACCCCCCACCCGGGTTTCTATGCCTTTTAAGCTGATTGCTTTGGTTTACCTAACCACCCTACATAAAATGACATTCTTAGTCATTCCTTATTTCTATTTCCTGCTCAGTGTTTCTTTCCTTATCACTGCCTCCAATCCTGTTAAATGCTTATGCAATTGTACATTTATCTGTTCCTCCACTAGGAGGTCAACTGGGAGGAATCAGGGACTTTGCTTATCACTGTGTTCTCACTGTGTATAAAGAACTCTGGGCATGATTGGTGCTCATTAAAACTTCGTTGAGTGAGCAGATGAGTGAAAGAAATCTATTAATCAAGCTCAACTGGGGAAAGTTTGCCATAGGTGAAAGTGGGGAGGAGGGAGCTCCTTGATCCAGTCACACAGAGATTGTAGGTTTCAGTTAATAGTTGGGTTTCAATTTGCGATTTTGTCTTCCTGAGCTCTGTGCTGTTGGATAGGCCTGTTGTCATGCAGAGACGTTTGATTTCTCCCCAATCAACTGTCCATCCCAGAGGACAACTCCACGCTTACTGTGGTTTTACTACTCCCCTACCCTCAAGTCAACCTTCCAAGAAGGTTGATGGGTTCATCTAAACGGATGACTGAGGCCCAGCCCAGGAAGACCTTTCATTCCCTGAAAATCATCCTCAGCTTTAAGTGAATCTGTAAAAGGGGGAAGTCATCCCCGAGCCATAGTATGAACATAAGAATATCAATGAGGTAACCTCCAATATCCTCCAATATCCCTGTCAAAGAAAAGCCTCCAATATCCCCGTCAACATGCACTGCCTTCTTTCTCCTCCATTTTAACCCTGAAAGCTATACTCATGTAAGTGGGAGAGCCATGCTCCAAATCCAGGTTTTCTGTCTCAGACGTTGTGCTCTTTTGATCCCACTGGGCTGCATGAGTTGAGGGGAGAGTGGGAGTAGGGTAAGAGTTGATGGCATTCATGTTCATGGGCTCTCCCAGGCTAAGTCTTCCAAAGTCTGTCCAGCTTGCATGGATGCATCTAGGCCCAGTGATCCCCACGAGGCAGGTTGTGGTCAGCCTGACCTAGCACCTTGCTCCATCGATTCCAAGAGTCTATAAATGCCGAGGAGCCCTGACAATGAAGCCCTTCACAATGGAGTGCCTGCACTTTATTGAGAAAAGCCAATCCCCTCCCATCTGTCATTTGGCACTTAGCACTGTAGTTATTCTAGATGAGTGAACACTTGTGTTATATTTTCCAATAGCAAAACTGGGGTCACCGGGGTGCTTGCTGTTTTAGCCAAATCCAGATGGGGTTTTCCTATAAACAAGTGCGCATGGAATATTTATGCCGCCCGTGGCACCTGACGCCTTAATACTTAGGCCTTCTATGTAGTAGCCACTCTTCCTATAAGTCACTTTAACACACTAAGTAAATATTTTAATATAGCCATGTCACTGTTTATTATAGAATGGCTTGGGCCCAGATCTTGCCTAATGCTTGGTTAAAAAGTCAGTTTATACCATCCTTTAAAGTGAATCAAAGAATGCATAAACGCCACTCTTTTGTTACTCAGAACTTTGTTTACTTTACTTTTCTGTAAACCTTGTGAAATGCTTGCTTACAGAAAGCTGACAGATGCCAGGTTTGCTCATTAACTGGAGGTGTTTTCCAAGTCAGGAAGGTGAGGTGTGAACGTGGGAGGTGGGCTTTCTTCTCCGAGACCATCTCCCAGTGTCCACTGCCCGGGGGAACTGCCATTCTGGCCCAGAGATCTTGACCCGGAGCTATCAGGCAGAGCATTAGATTGAGAAACACGAAATCCAAGACATGGCTCCTAAATCAAGCTTGTTCTCATCCTCAGAGCAAAAAAAGGCCATTTGGACAGCTGTGTAGATGAGACATGCTTCTTAGTGCCTGTAGGCAACATGATTGTAATTTAATCACCTGTGTTGCTGATCACTAGACCCATCTGTGCTTTCCTACAGCACCCACTTAAGCTCTTACCCGAAATCAGGAGGATGCTATCCGAGGTAAAAGATTTCAATTCTATCTTCCCGGCTGTGTCTTTTCTCCCTTCTTTTTGTACAGTTGCCTCTTTAATTCTGCATCAGTTTTCCTCTATTGTTTTTATGTTTTCACCCCAGCCTCTTTTCTCCTGTTGGCTGTTGATCTCGTTACATACATAGAAGCCTGGTGTCCTCATTGCATTTGAAGCTAGGGAGATGGCATATTGGTGGCAGAGGTATCAGTCCCAGCTGCAAAGTCAAGTTTAACTCATGAAGCTTACGTTGCAAAGCCTCTACTTACAGTGGCCCTTTCCACTGTCCTGGAGGAGGCCCTGGACGAGTGTTCACATTTTCATATGTTTTTATAAAACTTACATCCGTACAATATTTCAATGACAATTACTTACAACAAACTATCTCTTTCCACACCTACTCTTCCATCATACTTCACCTCCTATAGAATGACAAGGGCATGGCCATAGGGATTTGGAGGTCTAAGGGGAGTTCATTTCATTTTAACTTCACAGCCTGTGTTTCTGTGTTTGGCGTGAGTTAGGGCACTGCTTAGCTGTCCAGCTATAGGAATGGCTTCTAGGGGACCCCTGCGGGCGACTGTGCCAACTACTCTTGAAGGAGACAGTAGTAGTAGATCACCTCATGCCAGAACATGCCACCTAGAATGAGAAGATATAGATGTATGCGACCAAAGCTGGTCTATGGAAAGTTATAAATCTTAACAGTGTAAAACAAAAAAATAAATATTTCCCAAATTCACCATAATCCTAACAATTTACATGATATTCCCAAGTGTTCCTGGGAAACTGAAAGAAGCTTTCAGTTGTCATTAATTGAGAAGGTGATCAAAGAACGTACTGACAAGAAATGTAGTGAAAGTATTACAGAATCATGTTGAGCAATTAATTATTACAATGCTATGCAAATTTTTGTCTCTTCATGATATTTATTCTCATTTTTTAAATTTATTTTTTGTTGAAGGATAATTTCTTTACACATTTTTTTAAATTTATAATTTGTTGTGATTTATTTTCTCATTCTAAACAGAATCTCATGCGTGCATGTGTGCATGCTCTCAACTGTGTCTGGTTTTGTCTTCTTTTACCTAAAGAAGCTGAAAACATTATACGAGTTCAAGCCCCAAGAAAGCCTAGATCTGCCCCAGTCTAAGTGGCCAAGTTCTTCTATCTCTGAGTCCAAGGCCACATTGGTGGGATGTCTGAGTCCCAAATCATTTCAGGTAGACTTGGTTTTATAAAGCAAAGCTAAACCACATGACACAATGAGTCCTGCACAAGTTTTTCTCAACCTTGCTCCATCTGTCTTGTAGTAAACCCAACTCTTCCTGTACGTCGGCATTAAATTCTACAGCTGTTTCGTTTGTCAACATTACTGTGAAGTTTTCTCTTGTAATTTTAGTGAGAATCTGATAAAAAATGCAGGAGAGGATGTTTCTTAGGTATCTTCTAAAGCCAGAACACTCAGTATACTGAACTCTTAGTTGGTATATGTTCAGACACCTTCCAAAACTGTGTCCTATGTCTGGGAGTAACAGTGTTTCATAGGAAGATGTTTTCCATTTTAACATCTCTGAAATTAGAATGTAACTTATAATAGAAAACATCACATCACTGCTGTCAGACCCAGGTCATGACACAGCTCTCACAGTCGGGTGGTGGTGGTTTTAGTCGATAAGTCGGACTCTGGCGATCTCATGGACTGTAGCCCACCAGGCTCCTCTGTCTGTGGGATTTTCCAGACAAGAATACTGGAGTAGGTTGCCGTTTCCTTCTCCAGGGGATATTTGGGACCCAGAAATCGAACCCAGGTCTCCTGCATTGCAGGCAGATTCTTTACCAACTGAGCTATGAGAGAAACCTCTATCATAGTCTTCATGTACAAACTTGGCCAAAACTCCTGTGCTGTCATCCATCCAGTTGAGTTAGCGGCATGTTTGCTGATGTTACCCATGTCTAATTTAATGATCTTTTAAAATATCTTCAGAAAGACTACATTATGATTTGGCTTTGAAACAAAGTTTTTTATAGGACCAAAGGCACAGAAGTTGGGGCATACATACATTGGGTATTAAAGAAGCAGATGCTTATGGTCAGAGAAATGGGTACCATTCCATCTTTTTTCTCAAAACAACAGTCAGGCTTTGTGGAAACTAAGGAAAGAACATGGAGTAGATGATGCCTGTTGTAAGCTAAACAATGCAACTGAAGGCAGGAGAAATTACCAAGTCCTCCAAAATAGGTGAAAAGTTTCCAAGCCCTGTGAGGCTGGTGGCTTATTATATCCTTCATGACTTCCGTGGAGATATCAAACATCATCATCTTATTGCCAGTGGGTTTTCAATTTTATTTATTGGTAAATAAAATTGGTAAATAAATAAGTTCACTGGCAAGTGAATCAGTGGTGCCTTCCTGGTGGCTCAGATGGTAAAGAATCTGCCTGCAGTGCAAGAGAGCCAGGTTTGATCCCTGGGTCTGGAAGACCCTCCCCTCCAGTATTCTTGCCTGGAGAATTCCATGGACAGAGGAGCCTGGTCACCTACAGTCCATGGGGTCACATGAGTGGGACACAACTGGGCGACCAACACAAATGACAGGCGTTAGGGTGGGCGTGGATGATGACAGCTAAGCCATCCATGGTCCAGGGCAAAGAAGCTGAGGATACAGGAGTGGAGAGAAGCTTCAGGTCAGGCTCCTCCTCCCCTGCACCTCTGGGTCTTTCCATCCCAAATACACAAGGGGCTGGGAAGGCACCTAGGTTTCCTTTTTCACTTATCTGAGATGCAGTCTCCTTTTTAGGAGGAAAGGTGCACACATTCCAAGCACTAAGCTCTCTACTGCTCCCACTCCTCTCCTCCGGGACCCACAGGGCTCTGACGTTCAGGAAAGTACCCTGTGGTTGTCTCCATGTTTAATCCCCTTTATCTTCAGTTCTTGGACCCTAGTGATAAACGTTTCATTCACACGGAAAGTAAGTTCTAAAGACAGAGAAGTTTATAGCTGGGCAGGTGGCAAAGAACCGCATCTCCGTTCGGCTTTATTGCTTCCTTTTATGTAGAACCGTGGTCTATGGGCTCCTCAAAAACGCTTAACGCTTATCCTCTCTGGCTAGTTCAAAGCTGTTTAAGCAGGCAGAACAGTTATTTAACGATGTGATGTTCAAAGTGGTTTCCTCACAGATGTTCTCAGAGGAAATCTCAGGATGACCTTCATCTCAAAATTCTGCTGCTGACCTCCAAGTTGAGCTTTAAGATGTGCTGAGCAGTGGAAAGTCTGCCTGCCCATCTTCTCCCTCTCTCATCGGCCACATTGCTTTTCTCTACTTTTCTTTCCTCATTCCCCTCTTCCTGCCCTTCTGCCTCTTTCTGGAAACTGAAAGCTCTATTTGAAGGCAGTGCACCTGTGAAATGGGCAGAGAAGGAAGCAGCAATGTTTCGACTCATAATGAGAAAGTGTGTGTGCGCCTCTAGATAAGATGTTTATGTAATGGGAGTAAATGCCTATGTACACTTACTGTTTAATAAAAACAATACATATTAAATATATAAATTATATAATATAAACATAGTGTTTATAAATTACAAATGTATTTATCATTAAAAACTCATGCAGGGGGAATGTATACACATTTTCATTATATATAATGAGACTAGATATATACATTCTAACATGTGTTTATATATATATGTAGAGAGAGAATATATGTGTAGAGAGATCGCGTAGAGATAATATGTATGTATATGTGATACATATAATACACTCTTGTGTAAATGAGAATATATATGCACTTTCCCTCGGAATACGAATTTCATACCAGCTTGACATAATCACCATTTTGGTCATGAATCCGGGGTTCACATTTCTCCAGCGGGTGGTGTAGAAGAAGTTGAGGATAGTCCTCTCGTGTACAGTTAATCTGCTCATTGTGTAACTTGTAAACTGCCTGCGATCCCCCAGTCCTTCCAGGGCCTTAATCCACAGCAGAGAGCTGCCAGGGCAGCCTGGTTCGCCCCTCCCCTGTGGCACCCTTGTAGGACAACTCCCTCTAAGCCCAGAGAACGTGTTACTTGGCATAAAGCAGATGCCTCCTTCCAGCTAAACCGTCCTCAAGACGTGCTGCCAAACAAGATCATCAAGTTCTTTCATCACTGTTTCAGGCGCAGAGGGACGGGCTGGGGCCTGGCCAGGGGCATGCAGAGAAGGACAGCTGAGCTCGGCTCCGGGGTCCTCTTCTGAACGAGGGGAGCGTTGGGGGCCTCTGCCTTCCTCCTCTTCCCGTGTCCTCGCTTTCTGTCTCCTCCAGCTTTTCAGGATCCTTTCTCCTCCTGCACCTGCCCTCGTCCTAGCTCTCGGCAGACTCCTCTGTGTGTGTAAGAATTCGCCCGTCTTTTATAAGAACCCTTCCCTCCCCGCCCCACCGCCCTCATCTCCCCATTTCAGCATCTCTGTCCCAGGTCCCGCCCCTGCATGTGGAACCAGGTATGCTGCTCTGTGGACAAAGGCTATTAAGGTGTTCAGTGTGTTACCCTCCCAGGTGAGGAGTGTCTGGTTTTCCACAGAGAGCAGGTTTCAATCTTAATTCCCTTGAGCCATACCACATGCCAACCTCTACCTGAACCATGTTTGAAAGTGTGACCCAGGATCTGAGAGTTGTGGCTTCGGCCGATTTCTCCAGCACAGCTCACTAGCTCCAGGATCCGAGGCAGTTTCATTCATTTGTTCATTCGCCCCACCACAAAGTTTTGAGCATGAGCTACCTGTGAGTTTCTGTCCCAGCCACTGTGGATACAGAGATTTGCAAAACAAAATATCTGCTCTCCTAGATCTTAAATTCCATGGGGAAGGTGGGCAATTGAACAAAATCTCATAGTTTTTCAATTCTCTAGGCATTTGCTTTTTGCACAAGTTAAGTGTAAATAATGTTTCCTTCCTAGTGATGTTGTCGGCATTGGATGAGAATGCAATTAATTATACTCTAATTAAAAAAAATCAGTAAAAAAGAACAAAGCAAAGAATGTAGCACAGTAACATTATAAATCAACTATACTTCAATTAAAAAAACAAAAAAATGTAACATCTTGCATTTGGTAAATATTCAGCTGCATTAGCTAAATATAGTGATTTGTAGCAACATAGTCACTATTTGGTGATTATCATCTGCAAGGAGGGGTGCATAGCCTTGAAGGGACCTTTGAGGACTTGTGATAGCTATTACTCTGTGTGTCCAGTAAGTTTCCATTTCTCTTCCAATAATAGTCTGTCCCCACTTTTGCCATGTGATGTGGTCCTGTATTCTATCCTTATAGCACTTGTGCTTAGTTGCTCAGTCATGTCTGACTCTTTGTGACCCTATGGACTGCAGGCTGCCAGGCTTCTCTGTCCATGGGGATCCTCCAGGCAGCAATACTGGAGTGGGTTGCCTTGCCCTCCTCCAGGGGATCTTCCCAACCCAGGGATTGAACCCAGGTTCCTGTATTGCAGGTGGATTCTTTACCGACTGAGTCACCAGGGAAGCCCAAGAATACTGGATTAGGTAGCCTATTCCTTCTCCAGGCGATCTTCCCAACCCGGGAATCAAACCAGGGTCTCCTGCATTTCAGGCAGATTCTAGAAGCTGGGATTGGCTCAAAAGTTGAGCACGTGACTCAGGCACAGCCAATCTGAGTCCTCTCAGACCCACATGTTAACTGTGAGTGATAGAGCTTTTTCCATTTGGGAAATTCTGACTTGGGAGCTACTCAGGAGCCTGTCAGGTAGAGAACCCCTCTCTGCAGGAGAGAATGAGGTCAACCTGTGGGTAAAAAGCAATTGTGAGGAAAAAAAGACATCGTTAATAATATTGGAACTCCATCCTGCACAAACATTTAATGCTTGCTAGTAACCCTTGAGGTAACTGCTGATGTTACCCATCCTCATTTTATTTATTTAATTTTGGCCATGCTGCACAATTTTCAGGATCTTAGTTCCCTGACCAGGAATCAAACTCACGCTCAAGGGCAGTGAAAGCCCTGAGTTCTAATCACTGAACTGCCAGGGAATCCCCAGCCATCCCATAAAAATTTTAATGATGAAGAAACTGGGCACGGAAAGGTTCAGTAACTGTCCAGAGTCACAATGTTGCTAAGTAACAGGACCAGCTGCTGAACAGGAACCCTGGCCCCAGGATCTACACACTCAACCAGCATCTCTCTCTTTCCTGGCCCTTCAGAGTCTGAGTCCCAAGGTCCAGATGTTGGTTCCCTCAGCCTTTCCTTTGATTTATGAGTAACAAGAAATCCTTTCCCAGGCACATGAGATCATCTGTATCTGCACTTGAACCATCTATATCTTTATCTATTATTTTAATTCTACACATAGTTTTGTGGGTTTTTTCCAGTTGAGTCAATGCTTAGAGATAAGTATGGATAGTTGGAATCCATCTAGAATTACCTTCTAAATTGACTTTGACCTTCCTAGTACTATGACCTAGGACTGTCTGTCTGAGTTCCTTACATAGAAACTACCTTAGAACTGCAAGTCATTTGAGGGGGTTTTATTACATTGATGCTTACTTAGCATTCTTGTTGGAGAAGGAAATGAACAGCTCACGTCAGTATTCTTGCCTGGAAAATCTCATGGACAGAGGAGCCTTGCGGGCTACAGTCCATGGGGTCACAAGGAGTTAGACACAACTGAGCTACTAAGCATACACACTTAGCATTCATGTTATTTGTATAACATGTTTATAAACTGTATTAACATAAAATTTTCAATATGAATTGTTACATGTGGGCTTATCAACTTGATCCATAGGTAAAATTGCATTTTAAACTTAAGAACTTGCACCGACTCATGAGACTCTCCAGTGAAGTGTCTCCTTCACTTGTTTGAAGTGAACAAACATGTTTGAACTGTATGAGAGTCTCAGTCCAAAGGGGTAACTTCTGCTTCTCAGTGAGAGGCATGGAGAACTCTAGAATTTTCTGACTGTTGTGTCATCCTACTGGAGAAACTCCATTGGAAACTGGTCCTGCCTAATTTGATGAGTCTCATACTTTGACCACCTGATACAAAGAGCCAACTCATTGAAAAAGACCCTAAGGCTGGGAAAGATTGAAGGCAGGAGACGAAGGGGACGACAGAGCATGAGATGGTTGGGTGGCATCACTGACTCAATGGGCACAAGTTTGAGCAAACTCCAGGACATAGTGAAGAACAGGGAAGCGTGGCATGCTGCAGACATGGGTTTGCGGAGTTAGACACGACTTAGTGACCGAACAACAACAATCCCCTTTAGAATGATAGCTTGCTAGTTTATATCACTACACCAGCTGAAATGTTTTTTTCTTCCCATGTGTAAGTTCCCAAGATTCTGGTTTCTTTTAATTTATTGGGTATAATCCAGTCTTCGTTCCCAAAACCTTGATGTCATTGCCAAGGTGACTGGTTCCAAAGGGGCTTCATATTAGACCAGAATCAGACATCCTTGGTCACTGGTGCCCTTTATGGCGAAGAGATCTTGGTTCATTCAATTTAGGGCTCCCAGAAGGAGAAGGGGGCCTGGTCATGAAATCTATTGCCCATTTGGAGATTCAAGCTAAGTGGAACTCTGGGGAAACCTGGCAGCTATTATGGGGAAAGAAAACGTTTGTCATATCCCTGAAGATCAACATTAGTTAATCCCACTTACTTGGTCTGAAAGCGAAAGTACTTGGACTAAAAGAAATGTTCTGTGTTTGTGCAAGGACACTGATGTTAAAAAAAAAAAAAACCTGGCTTGGGACATACTGAAAAGGAGGCTCATGGCCTTGAAGCTATAGGCTATGTAAGGGGCTCTGCCCATCGTCCACATTTCTAGGACCTGGGAAGAATAGACATCAGTGTGTGCTCTGGGAGTCATGTACAAAATGGAGTTATTACAAAACAGAAATAGTCACTGATGTGGAAAACAGACATGATTATGGGGAGGGGACGAGGGAGGGATCACTTGAGAGATTGGGATTGACATATACACACTACTCTACATAAAATAGATAGCTAATAAGAACCTGCTGTATAGCACAGGAAACTCGACTCAATGCTCTGTGATGACCTGTATGGGAAAAGAGCGTAAAAATGAGTGGGTATATGTACAACTGGTTCACTTTGCAGTGCAGAAGAAACTAACACAACACTGTAAACCAACTATAGTCCAATAAAAAATTAAGAAACTCTATGGATCTCCTACAGAGAAGGAAACTTGTCCAAGTACCTGAGGAAAGAGTCATGGTGGATCAGAGATGTCTGCTTTAGGAGAGCTGTGTGAAGGTTCTCTGGCTAGGATGAGAAGGGGCCTGTATTTCTTAACAAGAAGAACGTGATGTGCCAAGCCTCACCCGTCCCTCCATTGCCGCTGCAGGATCCGAAGTGAATGAATAAATGCCACATCTGAAAGGAAGCCAAAGGACATGTGTCGCTAGGATGAACTTCGAGGTACAACAATGGGAAGTTCTCCATGCACTCATTATGTTTTCAATATGCAGAAGTGACTTGCTGCTAACCCCTTTGAACATTTAAAAAAGCTGTAAAGTGGTCTCAGTAAATGAAAAGGAGTCTCCTCCAGCATTCACAGTGATTTCAAAGGCCTGTCTGTAGACCACTTGCTAATCACCCAACACTGGGCTTTCTGTACAGAAAAAAGAAAGAAAAACTCGTATGAAAATGCAGACTTAGTGCTTAGGGTGACAGTAGGACAAAGTTGGCACAGAACAAGCTGCTCATGACTCTTAACATGAGGAAGATTCTGTGGTCTCAGACCCGTGTAACCTAAGGCAAAGAGTGTGAGAAAACAATACAGCCCAGCAAATTCAGAAATACATCACAGGCATGTATTTATAATTTGAAAGACTTTTTTGTTTACTTTTTATTTTATTACCATTATTCTGGGAGATGGATGGGAAGAGATGCTGCTGTGATTTATGTCAGAGAGTGCTCAGCCTATCTTTTCCTCTAGGAGTTTTATAGTGTCCCGGCTCACATTTAGGTCTTTAATCCATTTTGAGCTTATTTTTGTGTATAGAGTTAATGAATAATCTAATTTTGTTTTTTTTACATGTGACTGTCCCATTTTCCCAGCACCATTCGTTGAAGAGATTGTGACAGACATTTTCAAATTTGTGATAAGACATTCCATTTGAAAGTATAAAGCTTTTTATAAGAATTGGGTCAAAAAAAAGGGCAGAAAGTTGCATTCTTTGGTTTTAAAAGGCATAGTTATTCACTTGCTTATTTAAACATTATTAAGCAGCAACTAAGCTCAACTCACTCTGCCAAATGCTAGGATTAGCAATGGAATACTATTCAGCCATAAAAAAGAATGAAATCATGCCATTTGCAGCAACATGGGTGCAACTGGACATTATCACACTAAGTGAAGTATGTCAGAAAGCAACAAAGACCATATGAAATCACTTATATGTGGAGTCTAATACAGGGCACAAAATGAACCTATCTAGGAAACAGAAATAGAATCATGGACATAGAGAAGAGATTTGTGGTTGCCAAGGGGGTGAGAGATTGGGGTTAGCAGATGTAAGCTTTTATGTATAGAATGGATAAACAACATGATACTGATAAACTTATTTGCAGGGCAGGAAGAGAGACAGATGTAGAGAACAGACTTGTGGACATGGCAGCAAACGGGAGGGTGGGACACGTTGGGAGATTAGGACTGACATGTATACAAGACCGTGTGTAAAATGGATAGCTAGCGGGAAGCCGCTGTATAGCACAGGGCGCTCAGCTCAGTGCTCTGTGACGACCGAGAGCAGGGGATGGGAGGAGTGGGATGGATGCTCAAGAGGGAGGGCGTATATGTGTACTTATAGTTGATTCATGCTGTTGTATAGCAGAAATTAACACAACTTTATAAAGCAATTATCTTGAAGGATTAGTTGAAGCTAATTTTTTTTTAAGGTCCTACCGTAGAGCACAGGGAACTACATTCAATATCCTGTGATAAACCATAGTGGAAAAGAATATTTTAAAAGAGAGTACATATATATACGTATGTAACAGAATCACTTGGCTATACAGCAATAATTCTCACATTATAAATCAACTATACTTCAGTTAAAAAAATAATTTTTAAAATTGGCTTTTACCACTAAACAAAAAGCAAATGGAAGAGATTTTCATAGGCAGAGCATTCTAATGGGAAGTCATCTGGCAAAAGAATAAAGAAAGAAGTAAAATTGTTGCTGAAATACATTGTGAATTGCATGGCTAGACCAAGGCGGTGCAAATACAATTTAAAAATGGGCACAAACGCCAAGTATTATCATAATGGAAGCATCTCTTTGTGCAACTGATGAACATTAGATTTCATTTAAAAACACTGAATGCCTAATACATTTTCCCCCGTTTTTAGTTGTGGCAAAGTATATGTAAGATGGGGTTTCCAGGGTGGCTCAATGGTAAAGAATCTGCCTGAAATGCAGAAGACACAGAAGAGGTGGGTTCAATCCCTGGGTTGGGAAGATCCCCTGAAGGAGGGAATGGCAACCCACTCCATGGGAAATCCCATGGACAGAGAGCTTGGCAGGCTACAGTCCAAAGGGTCGCAAAGAGTTGAACACGACCGAGCTACTGAGCACAAACACACACACACACACATAAGATGTGTCACTGTAGTTATGTTTAACTGTGCCCTTCAGTGGTATTAAAGATTCCTGTTTTTGTGAACCATCTCCGAAACTCCTTTCATCTTGCAAAACAAATTCTATCTCCTTTAAATAATAACTCTCCATTCCCTTTTTTCCTTAACCCCTGGGAACCACCATCCTATTTTCTGTCTCTAGGAATTTGAATAGTTTAAGTATTGGATCTAAGTGGAATAATACCATTTGTCTTTTGTGACTGGCCTATTTCACTGAGAATATTGTCCTCAAGGTTCATCCACTGTAGCAGTAATAGCTGTCAGGACTTCTTTCCTTTTTTAAGGCTGAATAACACTCCCTTGTATGTACAGACCACATTGTTCTTTATCCATCCATCAGCAGACACTTGCGTTGTTGCCATGTTTTAGCTATTGTGAATGAGCTGCTATGAATATCAGTGTACAAATATCTCTGAGGACCTGCTTTCAGGTTTTTTTTTTGCATTTATACCCAGAAGTAGAATTTCTGGATAACATGGTCAATCTAGTTTTTAATTTTGGGGGGAACTACCATAATATTTTCCACAGTGGCTATGCTGTTTTACGTTTCTACCAGTGGTGCACAAGGGCTCCACGCATGCGTGTGTGCTCAGTTGTGTCGGAGTCATTTGTGATTCCATCAACTGTAACCCACCAGCCTCCTCTGTCCATGGGATTTTCCAAGCAAGAATACTGGAGTGAGTTGCCATTCCCTTCTCCAGGGATCTTCCCAACTCAGGGATTGAACCTGCATCTCTTGCATCTCTTGCACTGGAGGTGGGTTATTTACCAGCTGAGCCACCGGGGAAGTCCCACAAGGGCTCCAACCAAATGCATTTTGAACTGTGTTGCTAACAATAAGGATACAAAGTTAGTAGCAAGTAATTCATCTTACAAATATGTATTAAGCAATATCATACTGAAGATTCTGTCTTAAGCATCACCTAGCACACCAGACCCTCTTTTAACAAGGAGAAAGTAATTGTCAATATGGAAGTCATGAATAATTTAGGAAAAATAGCTAATGTGTACTCAAAATCCCTAATACTGTACAAAATGATGTATTTCTTCATTTATAATATAAGCCAAGAAACATTGATTTTGAAAGTTGAAGGGAAAAATGGATGGAATTCTTCCTGGGTACACAGGGCAAACCTTTTTAAACATTTGATCACATATTTTTATTTATAGTTCACCTTGTTCTAGAAAGGTTTTGAGAAAACTTACAAGAATACATGTACAGAAATAAAGACTAGAAATAAAAATAGAAAATTAGAACCATGGAAATAAGGACACAAAGATGCCAAACATAAGTTAACCCATGTGTTCTAGTGATACTTTGAATTTAGGTGTTCTTTCGCTGATAAAAAAAAGAAGCCACAATTTGTTACCTAGTTGCTATTACTGGATATCAGAGGAACACTGAATTCTAAAACTCTGTTGCTCAAAATGTGGTTCTTGGACCAGCAGCAATGGCATCAATGGGGAGACTGTTAGAAATGTAAAACATCAAAGCAACCCAAGACCTACTGGAAGAGAATTTTCATTTTTAAAAGATCCCAGGTGGTTCATATAAACATTTGAGTTTGAGGAGTCCTATTCTAAAAGTCCTATTCTAAAAAAGCAGAGACATCACTTTGCCGAGAAAGGTTGGTATAACCAAAGCTAAGGTTTTTCCAGTTGTCACGCACAGATATGAGTGTTGGAACATAAAGAAGGCTGAGTACTGAAGAATTGATGCTTTCAAACTGTGCTGGAGAAGACTCTTGAGAGTCCCTTGGACAGCAAGGAAATCAGACCAGTCAATCCTAAAGGTGATCAACCCTGAATATTCATTGAAAGGACTGATGCTGAAGATGAAGCTCCAATACTTTGGCTACCTGATGTGAGGAGCCTGCTCATTGGAAAAGACCCTGATGCTGGGAAAGATTGAAGGCAAAAGGATAAGGGGATGGCAGAGGATGAGATGGTTAGACAGCATCACTGACTCAACCGACATGAATTTGAGCAAACTCCAGGAGATAGTAGAGAACAGAGGAGCCTGGTGTGCTACAGTCCATGGGGTCACTAAGAGTCAGACACAACTGAGCAAATGAGCAGCCAGAAATTGATAGACGTGGAAGAAGCCCTGACAGCCAGGACCTCAGAATGTGACTGTAATTGGAAGTAAGGCCTTTAAAGAGGCGAATGAGGTTAAAATGAGGCCAATAGGGTGGGTCCTGCTCCAATCTGACTGGGGTGTCCTCATAAGACGAGGAAATCTGGACACGCAGAGGAAAGCCTACATGAGGACAGTGAGAAGGCAGCATCCTGCACGCCAAGGAGAGGGGCCCCAGGAGAAACCAAACCTGCCAGCACCTTGATCTGAGGCTTCTAGTCTCCAGAATTGCAGAAAAATTGATTGCTGAAGCTATCCAGTCTCTGGTATTTTGTTACAGTACCCCTAGAAAACACAGGCAGACAAGAAGAAGCATTTCAACAAAGAGCATACAGAAAGCAGAAAAGCATATGAAAAGGTGTCCACGTGACTAGCCACTAAGGAAACGTCAGCTAAAACTATGATGAAACAACAACAGCTGTTACAACAGCTAAAAGAAAAAGTAGCAATAACACAAAATGCTGGTGAAGATGTGGAGAATCTGGATCTCTTCCTCTTTGCTGGTGGGAATGTAAGATGTGACAGCTGCTAGACAGTCTGGCTGGCTCTCACCAGAGTAAACATACACTTAGCATGCAGCCCAGCCATCTTACTCCTGGACATTCATCCCAGAGAAATAAAAGCTTCACTCAAGGACCTGTACACCAATGTTCACAGCAGCTTTATTCATAAAATCCAAAAATGTCCTTCAACAAGGGGTTGGTTAAAGAAACTCTGGTACATTTAAATAATGAAATACTAGTCGGTGATAAGGGACTTCCCTGGTGGTGTGGTGGCTGAGACTCTGCCCTCCTAATGCAAGGGCCCCAGGTTCAATCCCTGGTCAGGGAACTAGATCCCACATGCCACAATGAAGGTTAAAGATCCAGAGTGCTGCAACTAAGACCCGGCGCAGCCAAATAAATGTTTATAAAAAGAAGAAAGGGAACATTTTAGATGCATCTCAATGAGCTTGTGCTTACTGAGAAATGCCAGTCTTAAAAGGTGGCATACATTCCATTTATGAAGCATCCTCTAAAGGACAAAACTATAAAAACGGAGAATACATGTGATTTCTAAGAAATTGAGCAGAGACTGGGTGGGGACAGCAAGGGGCAACGTGAGGCAGTTCCTTTGTGGTGACTGAACTGTCCTGTGCACTGATTACGATGGTGATCACACAAATCTACACATGGGATCCCACTGCACAGACACACATGTATGAGTGCAGGTAAAGCTGGCGATAACTGAATAACATCTGCAGTCCAGTTAACAGTATTATCCCAGTGTCAGTATCCTGGTTTCAGTATTGTACTGTCAGCTGAAAGAGAAGTGCACAGTGTCAGAGCTGTGAGTTTGTCTTAGCCAGGGCCTTTGTTGTTGTTTTAGTCTCTGAGTCATGTCTGACTCTTTTGTGACCACATGGACTGCAGCCCACCAGGCTGCTCTCTGTCCATGGGGTTTCCCAGGCAGGAATACTGAAGTGGGTTGCCGTTTTCTTCTCCAGGGGATCTTCCCGACCCAGGGATCGAACCCATGGTTCCTGCATTAACAGGTGGGTTCTTTACCATCTGAGCCACCAGGGAAGCCCCTCTGGGGCCTTACTGAGAACCATAGCCTGGAAGATAGCCTCTCAGTAGCTTGAGGGAACTGTTCCAAAGAGGTAAGGGGAGAAGCCAGTTTATATGGGATGTTTTGGGGGGAGAGGACCGGGCTAGGGAATATGTCATGGCTAAAGATTAATGCTGGTCACAAAGAACTGACATCTCAGTGCTTTTAGTGCTTTTCAATGTATGGGACCATAAGGAAGGCTGAGTGCCGAAAAATTAATGCTTTGGGTTGTGGTGCTGGAGATCACTCTTGAGAGTCCCTCGGACAGCAAGGAGATCAAAGCAGTCAATACTAAAGGAAATCAACCCTGAATATTCACTGGAAAGACTGATGCTAAAGCTCCAATACTTTGGCCACCTGATGTGAAGAGCCGACTCATTGGAAAAGACCTTGATGCTGGGAAGGATTGAGGGCAGGAGAAGAAGGGGGCAGCAGAGCATGGGATGTTTAGATAGCATCTCTGACTCAGTGAATTTAGTCATGAATTTGAGCAAACTCCGGGAAATAGCAAAGGATAGAGGAGCCTGGCTATAGTCCATGGGGTCGCAAAGAGTCAGACACAACTTAGTGACTGAACAAAAGCAGCAATGTATGGGAATATGCAAGAACTTGAGTTCATTAAAATGGTTACTGAAATACGCATCTAACTACCTAAGGGGCCTGCTTGTCCTAAGCACAGAGCCTCCTGTTATTGTCTTAATTTGCTGTGAAATGCGGTGGGTCTCCTGCCTTGTGGGCGGATTCTTTACTGTCTGAGCCACCAGGGAAGCCTATACATACATATCACTATTTTTTTTCATATTCTTTCCAGCACTGTACTTTTCTAAAACTGTTGACAGTGTACTGTATTTTATTTAAAGCTGCCCCAGTTAGATAGGTTAGGCAGTTAAATTGCCCATATCAAGGATTCCTTGAGACACAGCACAAAATAAACACTCAGGAAAATCATTGCATTTTGAAGCAAAGCACTTTTCATCTCTGATTGTCAGTGTGGATTCAGGGTTACTTGAGTGTTCATTCTTACTGATGTGGCTTACAGGGTCAGTGAGTCCTTTCAAATATAATCGCTTCCTTTATAAGCAAATCCTCGTTTCTGTGTCTGAGAATTCGAAATTTCCTTGGTATTTTGATCATCCCACGATTAGAGAGAAAGCACTGTTATAAACTCATTAATTCTGTCTCACGACACTTTCTGATTTGATAAACAAGGCTGATCAACTCACCATTTTATTCACATTTTAGTTTAAAGCTTGAGAAATTATGAAATACTCATCTCAGTCTTTGCCCTCTTGGTATCTTCAGAAACCACATCTCCACTTGGGTGACAGCATGCCGCTTCCTTTTAATAAATACCCTCCTTAGACCAAATACATGGAATTTACTTGAAAGTTTCCTCTAAACTCATGGTGGGGAGACATGGCTCCAGACCATCTCTTAATAGCCGTCCCTGATGGCCCTTTGCCTAGAGTTCTGTGGCTCAAGAGTCCCTGTTTATTGGAAACTGGTTTCTGGATCTATTCACCCAGATGCCACCGCCAGCCTGGCAGGGTTTACCAGGTGGAAGGAAGCAAATTTTCCATATTGCAAGACCTTGTCCCAGCCTTCCAGTTCAGGAATTTCATTGTTTAGCCAATACCTGAAGTCGGAACCTTTTGGAAGATAAATATTTAATCTTTTGGCTCTCTATCACCCACTGTCAAGGGCTCCCCAGCAATCTCTTTAAAAATAGATGCTAGGTATCTTGGTAGAACTGGACAGATATCAAAAATGAGTGAGCATTTCACATCTGTGGTTTAAACATCTGAAAAAGAACAGGTCATGTAACTGGGAACTTCAATGAGGGTTCCTGACAATTCTCTCTGGCTAAGTTTTGGAACTACTGTAATGCAGGAGAAGGAAGAAAGGGGTGCTCAGTTGTGTCCCACTCCTTGTGACCCTATGGACTCTAGCCCACCAGGCTCCTCTGTCCATGGGACTTTTTCAGGCAAGAATACTGGAGTGGGTTGTCACTTCCTACTCCAGGGGATCTTCCTAACCCAGGGATCGAACCCATGTCTCTTGCATCTCCTGCATTGGCAGGTGGATTCTTTACCACTAGTGGTACCTGGGAGGCCTGTGGTGTGGGAGAAGCAAGGAGCTAAATCTCAGACCACATGGGTTCTAGTGATGGAGTTCTGCTTGGTCATTTCGCCACAGTTGTATATATAACCATGTTATGTATATTTCCTGTTGAGTTTTCAATGAGAAAGGTATAATTTTATTTAAAGTAGAATTAACTGCTTAACTTTAACTGCCTTGAAATGAAACTGCTGACATGTGCCATCACCCCCTTGCCCCACCTCCTCTCCCTACCTTTGCCCTTTCTCTGTTCTCCTCATCTTCCCTTCTCCCTCATCTCTTTCCTCTCTCTAATTTGACTAGCATTTGGCTAATTGTTAGTAGAGTTAGTAGAGCTGAACTATTTTCCCCATTGTTTCATGGCCTTCTGGTTTATCTCCTCTGTGAATTATCAAATCACATTTTTCTTCTATATACAAGAGGGAATAGAAAACCCCTGCCTCTTTTTCTATCTTTATCTTTCAATATGTTTCTTTTTGGTGTTCATATATTTTTCTTCTAAAAGCAAAAAAAAAATTATTTTGATATTTTAACTCCATTTTTAAATGAGGATTTTTACTCAATTATACTTATTGTAATTATCGATAAGCCTGAGTTTATTTCTGCCATTTTATTCCATGCTTTGAATTTACTGCATTTCTTTTCTTCTTTTGAAGGATTGAATAAATCTTATCCATTCTATTTTCCCCTCAGACATTTAGGTTTTTTTTTTTTTTTTTTTTAGTGTGACCTTTTTTTTTTTTTTAAATAAACAATACATGTACAGCATCAACACCTTTTTAACACTCTCTGAAGTTGGCAGCCCTTGCTCTCCTTCCAGCCCCAAAGTGGGGTTGGCTCTGGGTGCGCATGGGGAGAGAGTAACTATTTACATGGTACAAGGGGACCTGGGACCCTCCCATGGGACGGTGCAGAGGAAGAGAGTTGGGCCTGACTTATGTCTCCATCTGTTCTGGGCTGGCAAGAGCCTTAGTGAAAGATGTGCTCGGCGGCCCAGCCGTGCTTACAATTTGTAAATAAAGTCAAACAATGACAAGCAAACAGTGTGTGGTGTGTCTTCTGCCCAAACTCAACCCCAGAACCAGTGCCAACCGGGTGTGTTAGGAAAGCACATGTCTCCGAGGTCAGCCTAGCATTCCTGTTTAGAAGTCAAGGACCCCGGTCTTCACTTTGAAAATGAAACTGCTCGATGTGCAAAGCGGGCTGAACGTAAATAATGCGTCAGCCCAGTGGAGAGGCCTCTCCGATGCTGGTGGTCTCAGAACACTCACTGTCTGGCATTTCATGTTACATTTCAAAACCAGGATCATCCTGGGCCACATAAATCTGTCATTTTAGCTGAATTTGTACATCACCAAATCCCGTACTAATTTTTCAAAGATTATCCTCTGCTGCAGTGAAGTCTGGACACTTGGATCCAATGGGCTTTCCGGGGTTGTCACATCACCCACGTTGCAGCTTGTATTTTTTTTATTATGTGAATGAAAATTCTCCAGGAATGTTGAACAGAGTTCAGCGTTCCTAATACTTCATAGAATATTTAGGCAACCAAATTATACTGGATGTGTCTGTAAAACTCCTTTCTCCTGAATCCACCCAAGGGAAGGCATGCCTGCTCCATGTTGGTTGCCATGGTTACCTTGACAGTGATTACAGAGCAGGCATCATCTACCCATCCCCCAACTTCTGTGCTCCTTTCCATGCTTCTTCCTGGAAGCTCAGGTTCTCTTGAATTTCTCTCTGGTCCATCCTTTTGATTTTACTCTTTTCCCTTCCTCCTCCACTTAGAAGTCCAGGTTCCCGAGAATCTGTTATTAGCTATTCTATTTTAAAAATAAATTCCATTATTAAAGTTATTTTATTAAAGCATTGCATATTGAGGCTATCAATATTCTGAGTAAGTGCTTAATTTTTAAAGAGAATTAAGAAATTTTCCAGTGCTCCACACCTGCTTTTTGTATCTCTTCCCCTCGTCCTCCCATCACTATGTAAACTATTTCTTCAGTAACCTGACTAAAATGAGTTTCTTTAGCTCATATCCAAGTCTTGCTGCTTGCCCTCTATCCACACAGACTGCAGATCCCAGAAAATCCACCCCAAGCATGTTATGGTGGTGTGTCTCACGTATTTCCATAAATAAGTCAACCATCTTGTTAGGTACCATCTTCAGCTTGCTTTTCCTTCCCGTTCTCCTTTCTAGTCCCATTTCTGCCTGTCCTGGCTACCAGGTACTTCTATCTCCCATTGGGTTCCTTTGTCTTCTGCCCATCATCTGCTGAACATCATTATTTCTCCTGAGCACAACCTCAGTGCTTGCCATCCTACCATGCACAAGTATCTCTTGCTAAGCATCACTTTCTCCATCTTCAAGGTGCCAGCACTTCCTAGGATATGTAATGAAGTTGACTGTGTATTATAATAGTCAGTTGGAACAGACCTGATTTAATATCATTTGTGCTGTATAGGACTGATGTTGAAGCTGAAACTCCAATACTTTGGCCACCTCATGCGAAGAGTTGACTCATTGGAAAAGACCCTAATGCTGGGAAGGATTGGGGGCAGGAGGAGAAGGGGATGACAGAGGATGAGATGGTTGGATGGCATCACTGACTCGAAGGACATGGGTTTGGGTAGGCTCCGGGAGTTGGTGATGGACAGGGAGGCCTGGCGTGCTGTGATTCATGGGGTCGCAAAGAGTCGGACACGACTGAGCGACCGAACTGAACTGGACTGAACTGAACTGTGCTGTATTCTCTTAAAAGGTTTTACTGGACTGGCTCATTCTGCTTTCATTTATTGTCCTCTCTTTAACAAAGGACTCAGACACGGGGCAAATGATCCATTTGGTTCAGCAGAGTAAAAGAGTCTAAAAATCTCAGAATGGTCCTGCTTCTATATTGACTTGAAACTTTAAGAAGCTTATTCAAAAAATCCCATATCCCTGGATTTTCTTTATCTTAGAATAAACTCACTCAAGGGGCTCTACCTTTCCACAGACAAACTGACATCTGGTTGACCCACAAGAGAACATTCTAACACACATGAACCTTGGGAGTCCATAAAGCTGAGGCTGAAACTGAGACAGTCTATACTTCTGATCAATGAAATTTTTAAGCTCTATGTGTTTGCAAATGTATTATGAACAGAGGGAACTCTACTCAATACTCTGTAATGGCCTATTATGGGAAAATAATCTAAAAAAGAGTGGATCTATGTATAACTGATTCACCTTGCTGTACACCTGAAACTAACACAACATTGTAAATCAACTATACTCCAATAAAAATTATTTAAAAAAACACAAATATTAGTACATTGAGAGAGTTTCAGCATAGGAATTTTGAGAGGGTATAATACAGTCCATAGCAGCTTGTGCAGACACACACACATGAGTCCAGACCTGGATGCAAGGTAACCCAAGCCGCCACAGACTCTTCACTTACTAGACTCAAGCAAAGTTGTTCTCTAGGTTTGAAAATCAACATGATGGTCTGGCAGTGAAAAGATTTGTGCATAACTAGCAAGTTAAGTAACTTCTCTTTACGTCTCAAATTTTCTCATCAGAAGAGCAAGATGAATACAATGTACTTTGAGGAACTTTAGAAATTGGAACTCATGGGTGCTGAAGGACTGGTTGAGAGCCTAATATCTTATAATTAAGATATAAATGGTTGTCATAAGGCTGATGCTCTGCATGTTTTCTAGAAAACAGGAAGTCAGGGAATATTTATTACTCTCAACATTCTCTTCAAGTCACTAGACATGAGTCATCAGAAATGTACTCTGCCTTTAAACATGGATAGTGTCCATAACTTCCATTTTAAAATAGTCAAAACTATTGATTTAGTCATGAGCCATATATATTGAGGGTCACCTCTGTGCCAGAGACTGTGCTGAGAACTAGGACCTGATAGGGAACAATAACAACATAACTAGGACTGTGCCTTTCTGGAGCTTCCCGCATGCTTGTGAATATGGATTTTGAGTTAGTAGCTACAAAGATGAGGATGTTATGAAGACGGAAGGATGCAGCAGATGGGAGCTGGTCATAGAGCTACACTAGTCCTGGTGTCACATCAGTCATCTTTGAGGAAGCAACCATTGAGCTGAAATTGAAAGGATGAACCAAAGTGATGTAGGTGAAAATTGGAAAGAAAAGAATCTGGGCAAATAGGACAGTAATGATTAAATGTTTAGAGACCCAAGAGTGTGGCTCCTTTTAGAAAGTACTAGAAAAACAGTGTAACTGGAAAGTAGATAGGAAAAGGGAAATGGCTTCAGGATGAGGTTAGGGCGGTGGACAGAGCACAGAGGATCCTGTGAACCATATTAAGAACGTTGGACTTCTGAGAGCAACAACTAGGAAACTAGTGGAAGATGCAAACCTGGGGCATTACACACAGGTGTCCTGATCTGCAGTCAAGGAGTTGTGACGACAACAGTAATGAGACCTAAAGGGATACCAAAGAGTGACCACTTTGGATCCTGAGTTTTGAAGAGTTGGGCCAGGGTCTCCTCCTTTAAACATATTGCTAAACAATCACTCAAAGAGGCAGCTGCCAGGAGATACTAATAGAAAGGAATGGGTGGAGGTTCTGTCCAGATGGAGAGACATTGTTCGGACTACAAAGAAATATGCGAGCTCAGTCCTGTCCAACTCTTTGCAACCCCATGGACTGTGGCCCACCAGGCTCCTCTGTCCATGGGATTTTCCAAGCAAGAATCCTGGAGTAGGTTGCCTTTTTCTTCTCCAGGGGATCTTCCTGACAGGGATTGAACCCATGTCTCCTGCATTTCCTGCATTGGAGGTGGATTCTTTACAACTGCACCACCTGGGAAGCCCATTACAAAAAAAAATAAGGTGAACTCAAACTCCTGTGATACATTTATAAGATAAATGGAATATTGCTATTGGTTCAAAATCTTTGTGTTGCAGATAACAGAAAAACCCAGTACACAATATGACTTTAAAAAATTGGCTCAAGTAATTGGAAGTCCAGAAATAAGGCAGTCATCAAAGATATCTGAATCTGTGACTTCCTGCTCTCTTTCTCTGCATTTCTCTCAGCTGCACCCTCCTCTGTAACTGTCTACAGTTCCTCCTGGCTTTCTTCATGGTAGCAAAATGGCTGCAGCACTGCATAATATCTGGGACAATGCTGTCTTCTCCCCACATAATTCCAGTTGGATTCTATACCCATTTTTGAAACCATCTCTGTGGTTGGGAGATTTCCACGCACCAACTAGCTCTCGTTCCCCTGGAACTGGCAAACTTGATAGACCCACCTGTGAACCAGTCAGAGTTGAAGGAGGGTGCACATCCCTTGGAACACTTGAGCTGCATGGGGGAGAAGGAGGAACATAGATAAATCAAGACCCTATTGGGAAAGAAAGAGAGAATAATAGATTCTGGGTAGAAAGCTACAATCTTCTACACCAGGGTTGGTAAGCTTTTTCTTTGAAGAGATACATGGTAAATGCTTTAGGTAGTATGGGTCACACGGTCTCTGTCACCACCGCTCAACCCTGCCATTGTAATAGGAAAGCAGCCAGGAAACAATATGTAAATGAATGAGCATGGCTGTGTTCCAGGAAAACTTTATTTACCAAAATAGGCCCAACTTGGCTCTTGGGCCGGAATTTTTTGGCCCCTGACCCACACTGTCTCATATTAATTACTATCATTTGAGCCTTCTCTAGATTTTTCAACCCACCCCAATATTCTTGCCTGGAGAATCCCATGGACAGAGGAGCCTGGCAATCTACAGTCCTTGGGATTGCAAGAGTTGGACATGACTTAACAACTAAACCAGATTGTTCTCCATCTGAAAATTTCCCCTGATGTTTATCTGTAACCTTACTTCATTCATACATAAAATGCCGTGTGGCAGTGAGTACAAGAGCGCTATAAGATAGTAAGATAAACAATGGCTCTCCCTGCTTGGTCCTGCACCCTGTGGGTATGTTCCTGCCCCCCCCCCCCCCCCGCATAGGGATGGCGGCTCTGTCATACTGACATTTTCAGATGGTGTTATTTGAAAAGCTTTAAACTTAATCCAAATAAAGAACACAGACCTCATTTCATATTCATTGCCTTGCACACTAACAAAGCTTTAGAAATTTTGCTAAATGTGGACTTGGACATGAGTCACATAATTTTTACTAGCAGAGTCATAGCTCAGTTAGCAAGGCAAGACACAGAGACATTAAGGGGACATTAAAGGTGATAAATATGATATGTGGCCGAGACTGGATGTCCAACATTTGTATGTTCTTCCTGATCTTTTTCTATTTTGGAATAGAGATTGGGGAATTAAATTCAAAGAGGAGAAAGAGATGGATTTCCTTTCAAGTGGCAAGAAGTGAAGAAAGGGTAAATGCTTTCCCACTGAACACAAAACCGCTAGTTTTCTGGCACTGTGCTTGACGAGAAGTGATTTCTGACTCACTTGCTTAATTCTTTCGGATTTCAACAGAAAAGTCTTAGAGAAAGCCCAGGATCAAAAAAGCAAATAAACCAGGGAGCCAGAATGAGGTAGGTGAAGGAGGAATCTTAAGGCAGAAAAGTGAAGGTGTTAGAAAAGAAATGTTACATGAAATGAAAGTCACTTAGTCGTGTCTGACTCTTTGCGACCCCATGGACTGTACCCCATGGAATTCTCCAGGCCAGAATACTGGAGCGGGTAGTCTATCCCTTCTCCAGGGGGATCTTCCCAACCCAGGGATCAAACCCTGGCCTCCTGTGTTGCAGGTGGATTCTTTACCAGCTGAGCCACAAGGGAAGCCCATGTTACATAGAAAATGTTATTTAGAAAATCTTTATATGTAAAGTAAGAAATTCAATAATACTGATCAGATTTTAGAGATCATCACTGGCTGAAAAGACAAAATGAGATATGTCACTCCAAACTGAGTATTTGACTTCAAAAGTTAGCAGTAAAGAATGGAGGAATAAGCTACATTTGCGAAGATTAGGAAACTCCATTTCTACATTTTTTCAAACAGTTAATAAATTTGTAGGCTGGAAAAATACTCTGTCAATTTTGCCTTTGATCAGATAACCATCAAGAAAGGTTCCCAATTCAAGTTACATTGATTGAGACTTGAAACCTGAAAGGTTTCTTTTGCCTTTCTTTGGGGGGGGGGTCCTTTTTAATAATACAAAGGATTAGAAGTTAGGTATGACCCTCCAGAAAACTTTCTTTATGCTTTCGTCAAATTCAAATTTTTACTAAAATAAGTCACAAATGAAAAATGGTTAAAGGGGACTTCCCAAATGGTCCAGTGGTTAAGAATCCACTTACCAATGCGGGGGAAATGGGTTCGGCCCCTGGTCCAAGAACTAGGATCCCACATGCTGAAGGACAACTAAGCGCCCTAGAGCCCTAGGGCCTGTGGTCTGAAACGAGAGAAGCCCCCACAATGAGAAGACCTTGCACTGCATCCAGAGAGTGGCCAAAAGTAAAATTTTTGAAAAAATGTTAGAAGGTCAGCAGGTTCCTCTGAATACTTGTATAAAGGGAATAATTCAGAGTAACACTGAGAATTAAAATCAACAAGAGGAAAAGATGTCAGATTCTGATAGCAGCTGGCCTAATTATAAAGCATAGGGAGCCAGGCTGAGCAAAACCCCATTCAGGCTTCAGTTTATGGCAAGCCAAAGTTATAAAGTTTTATCCTTAACAAAAAACTAAGAAAATGCTTTAATTCCCCTTTTCCTACATCTGCCTCTTGCCTCAGGAACATGTTGTTGATCGATACTAATGAAAAAGCATAGCAGGAGCCTCTCCCACACCTTTAAGTGTGCTCTACAGGGCAAGAAAATTATTCTTCTAATTTCACACCCATCAACCTGTGTCCCTGTAAAGATCTGTGTGTTTTTTAATCTAGAAAAGTATCTGGGCTGCACAGGGAAGTCTGGGTATGGCCTTGTCTGTTACCAGTTGTTGTTTAGTCGCTAAGTCGTGTCTGACTCTTTGCAACCCATGGACTGCAGCACACGCCAGGCTTCCCTGTCCTTCACTAACTCCTGGAGTTGGCTCAAACTCATGTCCATTGAGTCAGTGATGCCATCCAACTATCTCAACCTCTGTAGTCCCCTTCTGTCCTCAATCTTCCCCAGCATCAAGCCTTTTCCAATTAGTTGGCTCTTTGCATCAGGTGGCCAAAGTATTGGAGCTTCAACTTCAGCATCAGTCCTTCCAATGAATATTCAGGGTTGATTTCCTTTAGGATTGACTGGTTTGATCTCTTTGCTGTCCAAGGGACTCCAGAGGTGCCATCTTTAAAAGGAAATTGATCTGAGTAGAGATGAAAGCAGGAACAATTCTCAGGGACTGTACATTGGGGGATATTTTTTCAAATCCTGCATCAGCTTAAAAAAATCCGAGAACCAACCAGAATGGTAAAAGATGCTCCCCCCTACCCCCGCCATAAAGAACAGAAAATAATGTGTGATGGGAAGCAGGATTAGGCTACAACATCAAAGCATCCTACCCGCTCTAGTTGTTGAACATGGATTCACCATCACATGGTGGGTAGATAAGGAGACCTGCATCCTTAACACTCCTCTAATCTTCAGATGAGAATGGACTCTGGGCAGGTTTCATCTTGTTCAAGGATATGAATAGAGATACATCTCCTCCCAAAGTCTGAAACTAGGATGGTTTTAAAAAATATTCTGGGACAACATACAAGGACAGCATTCAGATGATGAAGCGGGAGAAGTCTGAAGATTATCTCATGTTGAATCCATGTGAAAAATTCAGACAACTGTTTGGATTTCTTAACTTGCTTAAAGATGCCATAATCTCTACATAGTATCATAAAGAGAGAGAGCCTGAGATAAAAGGGACTTGGGCCTGAGCAATGAAATTCAAGAAAGAGAAGATGGAATTGCTTTCAGGATGTTGAAACTGGGATGTAGAAAGTCTGCAAGAAATTAAAGACATGGTAGTAGAATTAAAATTAGCCTCAAAGGCAGGAGAAAGCAAAACAATGGCTCGGCAGCCAAGTTTGCGCATTTCCCAGAAAGGGCATGATCTGATGCCTACCTTCCTCTTTAGGCTCACTTTTTACCACTTGCGCCTCACTTCTTCAGCCACAGGTTTTGTTTTCTTTTTCTCAAATTCACCCACCTCTTTGCTTTCCGAGACAGCTGTTTCTTTGGGCCAGACTGAATTCTACCTTAGTCTTCACTTGGCTGAGTTCAAATCCCAGCCCAGTCTCCTCATCTGTAAATCTGATTGATAACAGAATCTTCTTTTCATTGTTGTCCTGAGAGTTAAACGGACCATATATAGAACTTAACACAAAACTCAGTATGTAGCAAGTGTTCAATACACATTAGGTAGTAGTAATACTAGTACAGGTATGGTGGAGTTTTCCTCCTCTATTAAGTTTCTTGCTTGAAAGGTGAAAGTGAAAGTGAAGTCGCTCAGTCGTGTCTGACTCTTTGCGACCCCATGGACTATAGACCACCAGGCTTCTCTGTCCATGGGATTTTCCAGGCAAGAATATTGGAGTGGGTTGCCGTTTCTTGCTTACAGGACTATTAATAATAATTAGCTCCTTGAAAATAAAGATTTTGTTTTGTTTGTCCTCATCTAGCCTGCACCCAAAAGACATAGAAAATGATATAATAGGATATTTCTTGAGTCCAAGAAAGAGTTGTCTCTGCAGCATAAAGTTCACTGTGTCCTACCTAAATTCACATTGAGACATACTCTAGAAAACTATTTGACTACCTAAATGAAGAAAATTTATCAAGCTTCTATATAAGGAAATAATAAGGAAAAAGTAACCTGTGAATAAACAACAAAGAATTACACTGGTGTCAAACTTCTTTAGGGCAACACTAAATGCCAAAAGGTGGTGGAGACCTCATAACAATTTTGAGAGAAAAGGTTGTGAATCAGGAATTTTATACCTTGTCAGTCTACCTTTTGTATGTTAAGGTAACAAAAATGCATCCTCAAATAGGAGAACTTAGAAAATAATCAGCCATGTAAGCTTCATGGGAAAATGTCCCTTGAAGAAATATTTACCATCAATAGAAAGTCAGAATTAAATGTTTGAAGCTGGGAAAATAATAATAATAAATGATCAGCAATCTGCACTGAAGTAAAATTAAGAGGGATCCAAATAATTGTAATAGTGGTGGTGGTTTAGTTGCTAAGTCGTGTCTGACTCTCGTTACCCCATGGACCGTAGCCTGCCAGGCTCCTTTGCCCATGGGATTTCCCAGGCAAGAATATTGGAGTTGGTTGCCGTTTGCTTCTCCAGGGGATTTTCCTGACCCAGGGGTCACACTGGCGTCTCAAACCCATGTTACCTACACTACAGGTGAACTCTTTATTGCTGAGTCACCAGGAAAGCCCAATAATTGTAAACTTGTCCTAAAAGTGTTATAAATGAGAACTTTCTGCACAAAAGAAGACAAAACACTTTAATATAGAGTGATATGAATAATCTCCATCTATGAAACTACATTAACAGGGGCCGTAATCTGAATGAAGGAAAAGAAACGGAAATGTGTTAAACATTTTGCTTAAATTAGAGTAAACAAATTACATTTCTGAATTCTAATAATTTCAAATTGTAGTTTAAAGAAAATATTTGAAAACTCAAAAGTAATTCATCAGAGAAAAGCAAAGTGGAAAAAAAAATGCTAACTTGGTTAGGAAAAAAAAAAGAAAGTAAAAAAAGGAGAGCTCAAGAAGGAAAAACAGAAAAAGGAAAGTAGACACAAACCAAATATAGTACTTGGAAGAGTGATTGAAAATGAGGTAAATTCAGTTATTAAAGAGATCCTGAAATTGATATGTAATGAAACCAAGTCCAGTTATCTACTGTTGACTAAAGACATACCTAAAATGAATCCAGGTAAAAAGTATAGCAAACACAAAAAGAAAAAAAAAGAGTTATATTATTAATAGGCTATATAGAATTTAATATAGCATCAAGTGGGACTATGAACAAATACCACCATTTTTATTGTAAAAACTAAAAGATAATAGAGCACCAATTAACCTTTATGTTCCAAAATCAGTGGATCAAATAATGTGAAACTCACATTCTTAAAAATACATGGAGAAATTTATAGAAACATACCTATCTCAGAGTAGTTAAAGAGTAAATGATGATGTAGAAAAAATTAATAAAATGAGTAAGTTTATTTAAAAGGTACGTTTTGAACTATATTTCTACAAACTGAGAGTATGCCCTTTTCCAGGGAACATGGAACTTTAAGTATTATGTATTAAGCCACAAATAAAATCTCAAGTATCAAAACAAAGAAATAAAATAAATATAGAGGAAAAAAAGGCAATAGCTTTCCCAATTTATCACCAAGAAGCATTTAGAAAGTACAGTGGGAAAAGATCCTAATCACTAAAACAATCCTCAAATATAAACTGCCTGGGAATATGCTCCAAAATAAAAGTGCAGATGAAGAAAAAACATAAAAGTTCACTGAAGAATTTAAAATGGGATTTAAGTATATTGAGAATCAGATCCTGTTTAGAAGATCAGTTTAGTTTAGTCACTCAGTCATGTCCGACTCTTTGCAACCCCACGGACTGCGGCACACCAGGCTTCCCTATCCATCACCAACTCCTGGAGCTAACTCAAACTCATGTCCATTGAGTCAGTGATGCCATCCAACCATCTCATCCTCTGTCATCCACTTCTCCCACCTTCAATCTTTCCCAGCATCAGGATCTTTTCTAATGAGTCAGTTCTTTGCATCAGGTGGCCCAAGTATTGGAGTTTCAGCTTCAGCATCAGTCCTTCCAATGAAGATTCAGGATTGATTTCCTTTAGGATGGATTAGTTGGATCTCCTTGCAGTCCAAGGGACTCTCAAGAGTCTTCTCCAACACCACAATTCAAAAGCATCAATTCTTCAGTGCTCAGCTTTCTTTGTAGTCCAACTCTCCCCTCCATACAAGACTACTGGAAAAACCATACCTTTGACTAGATGGGCCTTTGTTGGCAAAGTAATGTCTGCTTTTTAATATGCTGTCTAGGTTTGTCATAACTTTTCTTCCAAGGAGCAAGCGTTTTTTAATTTCATGGCTGCAATCACCATCTGCAGAGATTTTGGAGCCCCCAAAAATAAAGTCTGTCACTGTTTCCACTGTTTCCCCATCTATTTGCCATGAAGTGATGGGACCAGAGGCCATAATCTTAGTTTTCTGAATGTTGAGTTTTAAGTCAACTTTTTCACCTCCTCTTAGAAGACATCTGTTTTTGCCTCAATAATCTGTAAGTCCAAAGCAATTTCAAAAAAACTACAGTGAGATTTCGGGGGAACTTAAATGTCTTCTTTGGGGAATAAAATGAGGAAAGAGCCAAGAAAATTGTGGAATCAAAGAGTAATTAGAAAGGAATAATGATAGTGAGGATCACCCGTGCTTGGTAAGCTTAAGTATGTCCTGAGTGGAAATCAGAGGCAAGCTCAACAAGATGTGTAGGGAAGGAGTGAACCTTCAAGACACACAGTTCCAGGACCACACTTGGACCATGGCCCCAGCCTGTGTTTCTCGAAGTGCCATTTCTGGGTCCTTATCCTGGCTTCCTTGGTGACTCAGATGGTAAAGAATCTGCCTGTAATGCACAAGACCAAGGTTGGATCCCTGGGTTGGAAAGATCCCCTGGAGAAGGGAATGGAAACCCACTCCAGTATTCTTGCCTGGAAAATCCCATGGACAGAGGAGCCTGGTGGGCTCCCGTCCATGGGTTCTCCAGGAGTTGGGCACCACTGAGCAGCTCACACACATGCACATCCAGTTATAGCATAGCCATGATCTTGCAATGTTAGAGGCTTCCCTGGTGGCTCAAATGGTAAAGAATTCACCTGCAATGCAGTAGACCTGGGCTTGATCGCTGGATCAGGAAGATCCCCTGGAGAAAGGAATGGCAACCCATTCCAGTACTCTTGCCTGGAGAATCCCATGAACTAGAGGAGCCTGGCATCACAAAAAGAGTCCAACGCGACTGAGTGACTAACCCTGCACTACTCTCCTCCCCTTTTCCTGATCTTTAAAATGTAGCCATGACCTTGGACTACGCCATCTAGGTTTCTTCCCTCTGAGTCCAGATTCCTAAAGTTGGACATCCAAGAAACTCCACTGGAGATGGGCAACTTTATTTATTGTATAACTTAGTTGCTATCTCTATACCTTATCTCTGCTGGCAGGAAACAGAACTTAGTCAATTCTCAGGAAACTCATTTCAGCATAAATCACCCAGTTCTAGATTTCACACCCTTCCTGTCTAGGCATCATTGAAGCTGGCTCAGCTACTATGAGAAACAATATGGAGGTTCCTGCCCAAAATGAAAATGAAAATACTATATCATCTAGCATTTCCGTTTCCCCATATAAAGAGACATCTGCACTCCCAAAATAGAGTCACAGATGTAGAGAATGGACTTATGGACACAGTGGGAGAAAGAGGGTAGGGTGAATTGAGATAGTAGCACTGACATATATACACTACCTTGTAAAAAAATAGCTAGCTAGTGGGGAACTGCTGTATAGCACAGGGAGCTCAGCTCACTGACCTGTGACAACCTAGAGGGATGGGAGGGAGGCTCAACAGGGAGGAGATATATGTATACTTGCAGCTGATTCATGTTCTTGCACAACAGAAGCCGACACAACATTGTAAAGCAATTATCTTCCAATTAAAAATACATTTTAAAAGTAAATAAGTTACAAGAATGTATATGCAACACAGGGAAGATAGACAAGATTTTATAATAACTGTGATTGGAATATAACCTTTAAAAATTGTAAATCACTAAGTTGTACACCTGAAACTTATATAATATTGTACATTAACTATACCTCAATAAAAATATATATTAAAAAGATAGAAATGCACTCCCATATTTATTGCAACATTATTCACAATAGCAAAGATATGGAGACAATCTAAGAGCCTGTCGATTAATGGGTTTAGAAGATGTGGCGTACAAGCACAGTGGAGTCTTACTCGGCCATGAGAAGGAAGGAAAGCCTGCCATTGGCAACAACATGGATGGACCTTGAAAACAGTATGCTAAGTGAGATAAATCAGGCAGAAAAAGGCAAATGTTTTGATATCACTTACATGTGAAATCCAGAAAATGCCAGGCTTGTAAAAACAGAGTGGATTTGTGGTTACCAGGGGTTGTGGATGGGTGAATGGGAGAGACATTAAGGCTACAAACTAGCAACTGGCAGATAAATAAGTTCTAGAGCTCTAAAGTACAGTACAGTGGTTATAGACAACAATATTATAAACATCACTGTGGAGAGACCAGATCTTAACTATCCCCACCATGAGAAGAAATGATCATTATATATGTAGAGGTGTTAGCTAACACTACAGTGGCCATTATACTGCAGTATGTAAATGTATCAGACCACATGTACATCTTAAACCTGATACAATGTTATATGCCAAATATACTTCAATTGAAAAACCTTCCCATCTCACTTTCTATTTTATGCGCTTTCTATTCCTCCTGTCTGTTTGCTTTTCCCCCCTTCTTCTTGCCCTCTTTCAGGTTACTTTTTATTATTGCACTTTCATTCTTCTCTTACCTTGGAGATAAAAGTCAGAGGTTACGAGATATGAGATATATATCATATATACGTGATATGAGAATATGAAGGATATGAGAATATATCACATATTTATAATGTATCAAACACCTAATATTAGTTGATATTTTCACCCTCCTACTGAGAAAAGCAAAACCCATAGGACACTCTAAGTATTTGACTCCTTATCCATTGTTGATTCCATTCCATCTCGATTCTTTTTATGTTTTAAAACTCACTAAGGGACTTCCCTGGTGGTCCAGTGGGTAAGACTGTGCTCCCAATGTAGGGAGCCAGGGTTTGATCCCTGGTCAGGGAACTGGATCGCATATGCTGCAACTAAGACCCAGTACAGCCAAATAAAAAATAAATAAATATTAAAAAAATAAAACTCACTAAGGGACTCCCCTGGTGGTCCAGTGGCTAAGACTCCTCACTCCTAATGCAGAGGGCTCAGATTCCATCCCTGGTCAAGGAACTACATCCCACATGCTGCAACTAAAAGTCCACACGCCACAACTAAAGATTCCACATGCCACAGCTAAAACCTGGCAAAGCCAAATAAATAAATAAAATAAATATAAAAAAAACTTACTGAGACATTATCATTATTGATTTATAGAGTCAAAATTCATATAAATGTGTCCACATATTTATACACCTTTTATGTTTAAAAGAGGTTTCCGTATTTATATGCAAATAGCTACAAACCCAAGTTTTATGTTCCTTTGGGGTAAATGGATGAAGAAGAGTGTGACTTAAAAATCTTTAACTGTGTTTTGTAATCCCTTTGAATTTACAGCCTAGTCACTGTGAGCATTCCTGAGCCAAAATATAAAAGCCTGTAGTCTGACACATGGTGTGACAATGGGCCACCAAAGTAGTGATGAGGGTGACTCAGAAACTCAGGCACATAGGATGCTTTCATCTGGAATTGTGGGATTTTGTTTGAAGATGATCCTACTCACCAGCATGTCATGCATCCTAATTAAAAATTAAATTCTAAAATTCCAAATTAAACTGATCTTCTTTTTGGATTCTGGAGAGTTTCTTTGAAATGCCCAGACAATCTCGAATATGACACATTCAAGGAAAGAATCACATAAATGAGATAAAGCAGTCAGCTCAAGGATCTGAGTGAAACACAACATTCTGCAGGCGCTCGGGTGCTACCACCTGCTCACATTCAGCAGACGTTTAAAAAGGCAGGATTGGTAACGAAAAAGGTATGTGAGCATGCACAGGAGTCCATCTGTGAAATCAAGGGAGCATTTCTGATGTTCTGCTAAATGTATTAATTCAGTTTAACATGGGTGTCTTCATATCACTCTAGGCAACAGGCTTGAAGTTGCCAAGAGCATTAGAGGACCCAGTGCATATGATCTAAAGATGTCTATAGATATCTGATACAGAAATGATGCTGTACACACTGCCTATCCTTTTAAGCCAATGGGAGTAGCAATGTTTTAGTGCAATGTGGTCCAATAGGCATGTAGTGTGGGCCTCACCTATAATTTAAATTTTCCTAGTAACCACTTTTAGAAAGTGAGAAAGAAATAGATGGAATCCATTTTAATTATGTATTTCCTTTAACTCAATTTATCCAAAATATTATAATTGCAACATCATTTCTTTATTGTCAAAAAGAAATCTCAAAATATTATATGTATTTTTCATATGGAATCTTCAAAATCTGGAGTGCATTATATATTTATCACACATCTCAGAGGAAAAAGTGTTAGTCGCTCAGTCATGTCTGATTCTTTGCAACCCCATGGACTGTGGCCTGCCAGGCTCCTCTGTCCATGGAATTCTTCAGGCAAGAGTGCTGGAGTGGGTAGCCAGTCCCTTCTCCAGAGGACTTTCCCGACCCAAGGATCGAATCTTCGTCTCCTGCATTGCTGGCAGATTCTTTACCATCTGAGCCACCTGGGAAGCCCTACACATCTCAAACTGATTACTAAATTTCACTAGAAATACTTGATTTTGTGTTTATAAAACTTGTAGTTGAAAAAGTAGATTCACATACTCAAGTTTTATCAAAATATATTTAAGGATTTTCCAAGAACTGAATTGAATACAGTTTTTTTGCACTTAAATTAACATTCAATAAAACAAAAAATTAAACTCTTCATTCCCTACCAGGCATATTTCAAGTACTCAACAGCCTCAGTCCAGGCCTGGACAGTCTTTGGAGCATCTAAAATCCTCTTAACCAAACAAGACTAATGAGACAAACCTACAAACAATGTTAGCCTTCTTGGGTCTGGGATCAACAGAGTGTACCAAGAAAAAGAAAGAAAGTGAAAGTCATTCAGTCATGTCCGACTCTTTGCAACCCCATGGAATAGTCCAGGGAATTCTCCAAGCCAGAATACTGAAGTAGGTAGCCTTTCCCTTCTCCAGGGGATCTTCCCAACCCAGGGATCAAACCCAGGTCTCCCACATTGCAAGCAGATTCTTAACCAGCTAAGCCACCAGGGAAGCCCAAAGAATACTGGAGTGGGTAGCCATTCCCTTCTCCAGGGAATCTTGCCCACCCAGGAATTGAACCAGGGTCTCCTGCATTGCAGGTAGATTCTTTACCAACTGAGCTACAAGGGAAGCCACAGAGTGTACTGATTGCCTCAAGTTCCTAATAATTCCCTTGTTACCACAGCACATCTATGAGTCGGCTTTTTTTTCCCCCTCCCTGTGGCAAAATCAGATGATGTATGATGTGATTTTATTTAAAAACCTCTGCTGGAGCGCTAACACCATCCATGCTTTTTGAGCATCTTGATTTTCCAGATTGCCTTGTGGATGATGTTTTAATTAGCAAAGCCCATTTGTAGATCCTCCTGCAAACATTAGGTCCTCTGCCATCTGAACCCATTTGAAAAGGCAAATGCCAGAACCTCCCCCGCAGTCCAAACAGTTTGTGGACTCTGTCTAAATAGTCTGGTGTCCTAACCGCAACTGAGGAATTTGCTAGAGCATTAAAAGTACTGTAATGAAAATGTTGTCAGTCAGAGGCTTGGAGGGGAGGAGTGGAGTACTGCTAAGCCAGACGCTGGGGCTCTGGCAGGGCTGCAGGCAGTGTCAGGATCCTGGGATCAAAAGGTGATGGAGAGGCAGCTAATTGAAGAGCTCAACTCTGATATTTGTGGTTTCCTTTCTGTCCTTGGAATTTGGTACAGTCCTTTAGAACAGCTCCCTGGCCGGCTCTGGGGCCCTGCTGGAAGAGAAGGGGGATTCCTGGAAGTTACAGAGGCTAGGGGTTGGGTCCTTGTCTGCACATTTCTGGGGACCAGACTCATGACTTTTCATTGTCTTTACACCGGCCAACGCATGCTAACCAGTAGCTGGGCTCTCCCAGCAGAATTCAGTTTACACCTAGGGTTAATGCAGATGCTTGAATAATTAAATAAGAAGAAAAGAGAGAGATGAAAGTGCACATAGAGGATGAAATATCTGCGAAATGCTAAAATAACTGTAAACGTATTTCTCACCCAAATCATTTTACGTAGTACTTGTGTTCTTGCTCATTCTGTTTGATGTATTATGTGAATGTTTCTCCTTATACCCTTCCTTGCACTTAATTAATTTCCTAGAGTCTGGATAAGATTTCACTCTTTGTTTTCTGGTCCTTAATATTATCATGCATAGAGGTGGTAGGGGCATTGAAAGGAAGACACACTGCATGTGTGCTCAGTTGTGTAAGACTCTCTGTGGCCCCATGCACTGTAGCCCGCCAGGCTCCTCTGTCCATGGGATTCTCTGGGCGAGGATATGAGAGTGGGTTGCCATTTCCTACTCCAAGGGATCTTCCCAAACCAGGGATCAAACCCGCATCTCCTGTGTCTCCTTCATTAGCAGGCAGATTCTTAACTAGCATTACCTGGGAAGCCCAAAGAAGATACAGAGAGGCTTATTTATGCCCAGGAAAGATGGAAGTCTTGATAGGGGGGAAACATTTGTTCCATCCCATTTTAATTAAGCACCTAATACATGAAATGGACAGGGCAGGCAGAATGAAAACCACAATCACAGAAAACAAATCAAACTGACCACATGGACCACAGCTTTGTCTAACTCAATGAAACTATGAGCCATGCTGTGTGGGGCCACCCAAGATGGCTGGGTCATGGTGGACAGTTCTGACAAAACATGGTCCACTGGAGAAGGGAATGGCAAACCACTTCAGTATTCTTGCCTTGAGAACCCCATGAACAGTATGAAAGGGCAAAAGATATGACATTGAAAGATGAACTCCCCAGGTCAGTAGATGCCCAATATGCTACTGGAGATGAGTGGAGAAATAACTCCAAAAAGAATGAAGAGACAGAGCCAAGGCAAAAACAACACCCAGCTGTGGATGTGACTGGTGATGGAAGTAAAGTCCCATGCTGTAAAGAACAATATTGCATAGGAATCTGGAATGTTAGGTCCATGAATCAAGGTAAATTAGAAGTGGTCAAACAGGAGATGACAAGAATGAACATCAACATTTTAGGAATCAGTGAACTAAAATGGACTGGAATGGGAAAATTTAACTCAGATAACCATTATATCTACTATTGTGGGTAAGAATCCCTTAGAAGAAAGGGAGTAGCCCTTATAGTCAATGAAAGAGTCTGAAATGCAGTACTTGGATGTAATCTCAAAGATGACAGAATGATCTCTGTTTGTTTCCAAAGCAAACCATTCAATATCACAGTAATCCAAGTCTATGCCCCAACCAGTAATGCTGAAGAAACTGAAGTTGAATGATTCTATGAAGACCTACAACACCTTCTAGAACTAACACCCCAAAAAGATGTCCTTTTCATCATAGGGGACTGGAATGCAAAAGTAGGAAGTCAAGAGATGCCTGGAGTAACAGGCAAGTTTGGCCTTGGAGTAAAAAATGAAGTAGGGCAAAGGCTAACTGAGTTTTGCCAAGAGAATGCACTGGTCATAGCAAACACCCTCTTCCAACAACATAAGAGACGACTCTATACATGGACACCACCAGATGGTCAATACAAAAATCAGATTGATTACATTCTTTGCAGCCAAAGATGGAAAAGCTCTATACAGTCAGCAAAAATAAGACCAGGAGCTGACTGTGGCTCAGATCATGAACTCCTTATTGCCAAATTCAGACTTAAATTGAAGAAAGTAGGGAAAACCAGTAGATCATTCAGGTATGACCTAAATCAAAACCCTTATGATTATACAGTGGAAGTGACAAATAGATTCAAGGGATTAGAGCTGATAGTGTGCCCGAAGAACTATGGACGGAGGTTCATGATATTGAACAGGAGGCAGGGATCAAGACCATCCTCAAGAGAAAGAAATGCTAGAAAGCAAAATGGTTATCTGAGGAGGCCTTACTAATAACTGAGAAAAGAAGAAAAGCTAAAGGCAAAGGAGAAAAGGAAAGATACACCCATTTGAATGCAGAGTTCCAAAAAATAGTAAGAGATAAGAAAGGCTTCCTCAGTGATCAATGCAAAAAATAAAGGAAAAAAAAAGAATGGGAAAGACTAGAGATCTCATCAAGAAAATTAGAGATACCAAGGGAACATTTCATGCAAAGATGGGCACAGTAAAGGACAGAAACAGTATAGACCTAACAGAAGCAGAAGATATTAAGAAGAAATGGCAAGAATACACAGAAGAACTATATGAAAAAGATCTTCATGACCCAGATAATCATGATAGTGTGATCACTCACCTACAGCCAGGCATCCTGGAATGTGAAGTCAAGTGGGCCTTAGGAGCCATCACAATGAACAAAGCTAGTGGAGGTGATGGAATTCCAGTTGAGCTATTTTTAATCCTAAAAGATGATGCTGTGAAAGCACTGCACTCAATATGCCAGCAAATTTGGAAAACTCAGCAGTAGCCACAGGACTGGAAAAGGTCAATTTTTATTCCAATACCAAAAAAGGCGATGCCAAAGAATGTTCAAACTACTGCACAATTGCATTCATCTCACACGCTAACGAAGTAATGCCCAAAATTCTGCAAGCCTGGCTTCAACAGTATGTGAACTGTGAACTTCCAGATGCTCAAGCTGGATTTAGAAAAGGCAGAGGAATCATAGATTAAATTGCCTACATCCATTGGATCATCAAGAAAGCAAGAGAGTTCCAGAAAAACATCTATTTATGCTTTATTGACTACACCAAAGCCTTTGGCTGTGTGGATCACAACAAACTGGAAAATTCTTAAAGAGATGGGAGTACCAGACCACCTGACCTGCCTCCTGAGAAATCTGTATGCAGGTCAAGAAGCAACAGTTAGAACTGGACAATGGAACTTCAGACTGGTTCCAAATGGGGAAAGGAGTTTGTCAAGGCTGTATTTGTCACCCTGTTTATTAAACTTATATGCAGAGTACATCATGTGAAACATCAGACTGGATGAAGCACAAGCTGGAATCAAGATTGTTGGGAGAAATATCAATAACCTCAGATATGTAGATGACACCACCCTTATGGCAGAAAGCGAAGAAGAAGTTAAGAGCCTCTTATTGAAAGTGAATGAGGAGAGTGAAAAAGTTGGCTTAAAACTCAACATTCAGAAAACTAAGATCATTGCATCTGGTCCCATCATTTCATAGCAAATAGATGGGGAAATAATGGAAACAGTGAGAGACTTTATTTTTTGGGGCTCTAAAATCACTGCAGATGGTGACTGCAGCCATGAAATTGAAAGAAGCTCCTTGGAAGAAAAGCTATGACCAACCTAGCCAGCATATTAAAAAGCAGAGACATTACTTTGCCAACAAAGGTCCATCTAGTCAAAGCTATGGTTTTTCTGGTAGTCACATATGGATGTGAAAGTTGGACTGTAAAGAAAGCTGAGCGCTGAAGAAATGATGCTTTTGAACTGTGGTGTTGGAGACTCTTGAGAGTCCTTTGGACTGCAAGGAGATCCAACCAGTCAATCCTCAAGGAAATCAGTCCTGAATATTCACTGGAAGGACGGATGCTGAGGCTGAAACTCCAATACTTCGGCCACCTGATGCAAATAACTGACTTATTTGAAAAGACCCTGATACTGGGCAAGATTGAAGGCAGGAGGAGAAGGGTACGACAGAGGATGAGATGGTTGGATGACATCACTGATTCGATGAACATGAGTTTGAGCAAGCTCTGGGAGTCGGTGATGAACAGGGAAGCCTGGCATGCTGCAGTCCATGGGGTAGCAAAGAGTCGGACACGACTGAGTGACTGAACTGAACTGAATACATGGAACATGAGAGGTACAAAAAGATACTGCTGCTGCTGCTAAGTCGCGTCAGTCGTGTCCGACTTTGTGGAACCCCATAGATGGCAGCTCTCTAGGCTCCTCCGTCCCTGGGATTCTCTAGGCAAGAACAATGGAGTGGGTTGCCATTTCCCTCTCCAATGCATGAAAGTGAAAATTGAAAGTGAAGTCGCTCAGTTGTGTCCGACTCTTAGCGACTACGTGGACTGCAGCCTACCAGGCACCTCCGTCCATGGGAGTTTCCAGGCAAGAGTACTGGAGTGGGTCCCCAGTGCCTTCTCCGACAGAAAGATAGGAGGTGATTTATCATTTGAGAGAGTCTTCAGCAGCCCACAAAATTCCGCCAACATTCAGAGTGAGTTCAAAAGCAGATTCTTCCCTAGTTAAGCTGCCAGATGAGAATGCTGGCTGACAGACACCTTGATTATTACCTTGTAAGCCTGAGCAAAGTTCACAGCTAGATGTGCCCAGATTCCTACCTGACAGAAAACATGAAATAAATGTACCATTGAGGGTGTGGTCATTTGTTTTGCAGCAATGAAAAACGAATGCTAAAGAAACTAAAACTTTGATGATTTCGAATTATGGTGCTGGAGAAGACTCTTAAGAGTACCTTGGACAGCATGGAGATCAAACCAGTCAATCCTAAAGGAAATCAACCCTGAATATTCATTGGAAGGACTGATGCTGAAACTGAAGCTCCAGTACTTTGGTCACCTGATGTGATTCGAATATTCATTAGATGGACTGATGCTGAAGCTAAAGCTCCAATACCTTGGTCACCTAATACGAAGAGCTGATCCATTGGAAAAGACCCTGATGCTAAAAAAGATTGAGGGCAGGAGAAGAAGGGGGCAACAGAGGATGAGATGCTTGGATGACATCATGGACATGAGTTTGAGCAAACTGCAGGAGACAGTGAAGGACAGGGAAGCCTGGCATGCTGCAGTCCATGAAGTCACAAAGAGTTGGACATGGCTTAGCAACTGAACAACAACAAAGGAAGGTAGTTAGAAGAAACAGAGCAAGACATTTCCTCTGCTCCTACCAGATCCCTTTCCAGTGTGCCACAGAACAGGCAGAGCAATGCCACATTTTGTTTCTCCACATGGGGTTGCTACATTATTTTATGACCTGTCCCTCCAGAAGCAACTGTGAGGCTCAGGCGTGCTGCTGAGAAATGGTATCAGGCTACGATGAAGAGTGTTTATTCACCAAGGTAAACCGGCTGTGGAATTTGTTGAATTACACTGAAGGAGAACTTGTGCTAGTTCTAACGAGTGTTTACCCACACTGCGATTCATAATAACCCCATGAGAAGTGTAAGCAAGTGACCTTCCATTGAAGATGAAAGAGGAAGTGGCTCCTCCAAGTGTCTTAGTCCATTCAGGCTGCTGTCGCAAAATACCTCAGACTTGGCAGCTTGTGAACGTGAGGTACTTCTCATAGTTCTGGAGGCTGGAAGTCTGAGATCAGGGTGCCAGCAGGGTTGGGTGAGGTACTGCATCTAAGGTGTGGATGTCTGTTGTATCCTTACCCGGGGGTCAGGGGCTGGGGAGCTCTCTAGAGTCTCATCCTAAAGGGTGTTAATGTCATTCATGGGAGCGTCACCTCCCATGGATTTGGCTGTGCCAGGTCTTAGCTGTGGCATGCACTCTTAGCTGTAGCATGTGGGATCTAGTTCCCTGACCAGGGATTGAACCCAGACCCCCTGCATTGGGAGCACGGAGTCTTAGCCACTGGACCAACAATACCTAATTTGTGTCAGTTTTTAAAAATAAAATATAATTCACACAAAGTGCATATAATTTCAGTCTCTTTGACAAACGTATACAGCTGAGTGACCCTTACTCCTCCCAAGATGTCGTTTATTTGTTTTATTCCAGAGGAGCCCCACTGCCCCTTCCCAGTCATTCATCCTCAGAAAGAAGCACTCATCTGGCTTTCCGTTCAGCATAATGTTTTTAAAATTCATACGTATGTATCATCAATCGTTCATTCCATCTTACTGCTGAGTAATATTCCATTGTATGATGATTCCATTCTTTGATTGATGATGGTGAGCAGTTTCAAGTCTAGGGCTACTGGGAATAAAGTTGCTTTGAATATCCTTGTACGAGGCTTTCTGTGGATGTATGTTTTCACTGCTTTTGGTAAATATCTGGAAATGAGATTTTTAGCTCATAAGGTAGGGGTATGTTTCTAAGAAATTCCAAGACAATTTTTAGTGACTGTATGATTTGACTCTCCCACCAGCAGTACCTGTAGGAGAATCCCACTTGCTCCGTATCCTCTTCGGCATTGGGTGTGATCAGTTATTTCTGTTTCAGCCATTTTACTGGTTGTGTGGTACCATCTTGTTGTGGTTTTCATTAGCATTTTCCAAATCACTAGCAGTCTTGAGAGAACTTTTTCATGTACCTTTTTCCATTCTCGTCTTGTTTTTTTCAGTATCTGTTCGAATCTTTTGCCCATTTTTATGAGGGCATTTGTGTTTTATTATTGAGCTGTAAAAGCTTTTATATATTGTGGATACAGACCCTTAGTGAAATATATGTGTTGTGAATATTTTCTTCCAATCTGTGGCTTGACCATTAATTTTCTTAATCGTTTCTTTGATGAGTCTAAGGTTTAAATTTTGGTGAAGTCCAATTTATCATTCTTTAATGGTTAGTGTTTTCTGTGTTCTCTCTAAGAAATCTTTCTATCTCTAGGTTGAGGAGAATTTTTTCCTTTTTTTTTTTTAAGAAGCTTCAGAGTTCCAGTTTTTACCTTCAGATCTGTGATCCATCTTATATTAATTTGTGATATGTTGTGAGATAGGGATTCAGGTACTTTTTTATGATACAAAAGTCTGCTTGTTCCAGCCTCATTTGCTGAAGAGACTTTCCTTTTTTCATTGAATTGCTTTGGCCTTTTTGTCAAAAATTGTTTGACTGTGTACATGGACCTATTTGTGGGCTATCAGTTCTGCTTCATCTGTCAGTCCTTTAAATAACACTATGCTGTCTTGATTGTCATCAAGAGTAGAATCTTGAAGAGTGGAATAAGTGCTGCAACTCTTTTTTTTTATAATTGTTTTCAATAATTTGGCATGTCTACAGAAATTTGGGGGCTTCCCAGGTGGCGCTAATGGTAAAGAATCCACCTGCCAATGCAGGAGATGCAAGAGATGTGGGTTTGATCCCTGGGTTGGGAAGATCCCCTGGAGAAGGAAATGGCAACCCACTCCAGTATTCTTGCCTGGGAAATCCCACAGAAAGAGGAACCTGGAGGGCTGCAGCCCATGGGGATGCAAAGAGTCCAACACTACTGAGCGCATACACACACACATAGAAATTTTAGAGTTGCCTTAATTTCTACAAATTTTTTTTTAAGTGTTTCAGATATACAGGCTAGGTTTGGGAGAATTGCCATGTTACTGATATTGAGCATTCAAATCCAAGCATACAATATCTTTCTAGTCACTTAGATTATGTTTAATGCTTCTTAGCGATATTTTATATTTTATTTTATTGAATTACAGATGATTTATAATGTCTTAATTTTAAAATTTCTGCTGTAAAGTGAAGTGATTCAGTTTTATATATTTTAAAAATTTATTTTATTTTAGTGCTCAGTTGTGTCCAGCTCTTTGTGATCCCATGAACTATAGCCTGCCAGGCTTGTGTGTCTATGGGATTCTCCAGCCAAGAATACTGGAGTGGGTTGCCATTTCCTCCTCCAGGGGATTTTCCTGACCCAGGGATCAAACCTGGGTCTCCTGCATTGAGGCAGATTCTTTACCATCTGAGCCACCAGAGAAGCCCATATATACATATATATTCTTTTTAATATTCTTTTCCATTGTGGTTTATCTCAGGATATTGAATGTAATTTCCTGCTTAACAGTGATTTATAGTTTTCTGGGTAGCAGTCTCTCACATCTTGTATTAAACTTATCTCTAGACATTGTACCTTTGGGGGTATTTTGAAAATTATATTTTAACCCATTCTTTTATTTAGAATAGTTTCAGATGTATAGAAAAGTCACAAAGAAGGTACAAATTCCCTATGGCCCTTGACTCACTTTCTCTTACTGTTAACATCTTACATTTGTCACACCAAGAAACCAACACTGGGATATTATTGTGAACTAAACTCAGACTTTATTCAAATTTCATCCATTTTTCAACTAACAGCCTTTTTTCTGCTCCAGGTTACCATGTTACATTTACTTACAGATGTCTCTTCAATTTCTTTTCATTTTCAAAAATTTCTTAGTCTTTCTTTGTTTCTTGTGACCATGATAGTTTTAAAGAGTATTGATCAGGTATTTAGCTGGATTTTCCTCAACTTGGGTGTGTCTGTTTTATGTTTGTTGGTTTTTTTCCCTCACCATTAGACTGGGATTCTAGGCTTTGGGGGGCTTCCAAGGTGGCTCAGTGATAAAGAAGCCACCTGCAAATGCAGGAGACTCTAGTTTGATCCCTGGGTTGGGAAGATCCCCTGGAGAAGGAGATGGCAACCCACCCCAGTATTCTTGCCTGGAGAATCCCATGGACAGAGGAGCCTGGGTGGGCTACAGTCCATGGGGTGGCAAAAGAGTTGAACTTGACTAAACAACAACAACGGCCTTTTGGAAAGGAGGCTACAGGGGTAAAGCACTCTTCTCATCACATATCAGAGCCACATGTTATCAGTGAGACATCGCTGGTGATGTCAACTTTGATCATCTAGCCAAAGAAGCCCTTGCCAAGTTCCTCCACTAAGTTACCTGCCTTTGCATGTGAAAGCACATTGCTGCTTTGAGGAGGCAGTATCTGCGTAAATTATTGTGATTCTTCTTCAAAAAGAGATGTCTCTTCTCATTTATTTGTCTGTTTGTCCACATATTAAGACCAACACGGACTCATGGATCATCTTGACATTCTTTTGTTATCAAATAGTTCCAGCTTTGGCCACTGGGGGCTCTCTCAGTATGGCTCCTGTGTCCTTGTCCTTTGGTTATTTTTTTTTAAGTATTTTCTTATTTTCTGGCCCTACAAGATGCCCTGGGATCTGCTATTTTCCCCCCAAGGAGCCTTGGTTCCTTTACCGGAGAAGACTAACTGGGTACGTTGTGTGCTCATGGCTACTCTGGTGATAACAGCCTCTAGGATCTCTCAGTGGACAGAGCTAAGAAATACCTGTAATCTTTTTCAGATTCTTTGCCCTTTTAGGTTATTACAAAGTAATGAGTAGTTTCCTGTGCTGAGAATACTTATGTATGTATAACTGAGCTGTATGTCTGGAACTCATACAGCTTCATAATCGACTGTACTTCAATTTTTAAAAAAGTATTCAGTCATTTTAAAATAAAAAATCCCATGTAAGACTAAAGGGTGATATAAAACATTAAGGTAAAACATGTGTTACTGTTGCATTTGCATTTTTATGAAGTATGAATCACAAAGAAATAACGTGCAGTTAAATTTCAGTTAACTCCCTTTTAAAAGTCTTGTTACCATGGCAATGCCAAGAGTGAGTTTTCACAGGATATAAGATACGGATTGTTTATTTTCTTTTTTAAAAAATATTTTTACTGCAATGTTTTTGCATGGTGTAAGGCATATTTAAAATGCAATAACAAGGCCCTCACTTTACAGAAAGTGTTCAAGTAGGAAAGCAGAAGAAAACCAAGTGATATTTAAAGCTGGAGATTAAAATCATCTATTCTGCATTTGTTATGAGTTCTAGGTTTAAGATGCAGGTAGACACTTAAGAAATGTTATCAATAACAAATGCGATAAAACAGTATTTTCGAGTTGAAATAGTATTTAGAGGTCCCAAATATGTCTTTTCTCAGTTAGGTTAGTTAGCTCCTAGGTTTGATATCTTAAAAGCAGTGGAAATAAAAACTACTAACAGCAAAAAAAAAAAAAAAGTAAGCCCTCTGGAAATACACAGATCTGGAGACACACAGATCTAGAATCAATTCTGAATGCATCCATCTGTATCTATCTCGAGCTCAGCTGAGTTCATAGCAGTGTCACCAACTCCAGGGCAGCACACTGGCTTCATTCTAGCTTGATTCCCTTGCTTTTTTAGACATTCCCTCTCCAACAGAGGGAAAATGGGCTCCAGCCAGCCACCAGCCACTGACTTATTTGTCCAGCCCAGTAGTCATGGAACACAATATCAGAGTTGGTAGCCAGCATTAACCAGGAGAAACCACGTCTGCAACTGAAGTGTGGTGTTTGTGTATAGTTGTTTTGTCTTAGCCTCCCAGTTTTTAGTCAGAAGACTGTTTCCTGTCTGCAGGGCAGGAATAAAGATGCAGATGTAGAGAATGGATGTGTGGACACAGCAGGGGAAGGGGAGGGTGAAATGAATTGGGAGAGTACCACTGACATATATATACTACCATGTGTAAAAGAGATAGCTAGTGGGAACCTGCTGTTTAGCACAGGGAGCTCAGCTTGGTGCTGTGATGACCTAGAAGGGTGGGATGGGTAGGGGGGTTCAACAGGGAGGGGATAGATGTATACTTATGGCTGATTCACTTCATTGTACAGCAGAGACCAACACAACATTCTAAAGCAATTATACTTCAATTTTTTAAAATGTAAAAAAAAGAAGAAGACTGTTTTCCAAGGTTACTTATGTCCACCCCTTTTCCCCAGCCCCTTCAGTGAGGTTATGCTATACACTGATTCTCTGACTCCTATTTGATGTGTTGCTTAAAAATTTTTATTTTTGATTTTCATACATTAAAGTTCACTTTTTGTGTCATCAAGTTTGATGGGTTTTTTTCATTTTTTAAGAAAAATTTAATTAAATGATAATTGCTTTACAGAATTTTGTGATTTTCTGTCATACATCAACAAGAATCAGCCATAGGTACACCCATGTCCCCTCGCTCTTGTCTCCCTCCCCATCCCACACTTCAACCTGTCACAGAGCCCCTGTTTGAGTTCCCTGAGTAATACAGCAAGTTCCCACTGACACAGATACATAGTATCATTTAGTCACCACTGCAGAGCCATACATAATGATCCTTAAAAATTCCCCTTGGTGCCCCCTTTGTTATCAGCTGCTGCCTCTTTCCCCAAGGTCCTGGCACCCACTGATAGAAGGTTTTCCATCTGTGTAGTTTTTCCTTTTCCAGAATGTTGTATGAATGGACTCATGCATGGCCTGCCTTTCAGGCCGGTCGCTATATTGTGCACCTTGTAACAGAATATTGCATAGCAAATATGGTGATTTAGTCGCTAAGTCATGTCCAGCTCTTGCGACCCCATGGACTGTAACCTGCCAGGCTCCTCCATGGGATTCTCCAAGCAAGAATACTGGAGTGGGTTGCCATTTCCTTCTCCAATAGCAACTATGCTTCAATAAAAAAAAATAAACAAAAATGGTCTGGTTTACCTCTAATGGATTACAGGAGGATTAAATAAAATAATAACTTCGGGAAAAAACCACACGTTTAATATATACTGTTCATGGAGTTCTCGAGGCAAGAATACTGGAGTGGTTTGCCATTTCTTCTTCCAGTGGATCAGGTTTTGTCAGAACTCTCTACTATGACCTGTCCATCTTAGATGGCTCTGCACCACGTGGCTCATTGAGTTACACAAGCCCCTTCCACCACAGCAAGGCTGTGACCCATGAAGCGGGGGGGCAGATACACGAAGTACGGTCACTGGCTCTAGTCTCTGACAGATTCACAGGAGGAAGCCAGTGGCCGCAGAGAACAGACCTCTCCCACTTACTGACCAACGGTCAGAGAGCTGGATGGGGATGAGAGAACGGGGATGAGCTCTCCTTGTTGCTCAGTCACTCAGCTGTGTCCAGCTCTTTTGCAGCCCCATGGACTGTAGCCCACCAGACTCCTCTGTCCCTGGAATTCTCCAGGCCAGAATCCTGGAGTGGGTAGCCATTCCCTTCCCCAGGGGATCTTCCTGACCTAGGGATTAAATCTAGGTCTCCCTCATGGCAGGCATATTCTTTACCATCTGAGCCACTGGGGGAGCCCAATCAGATCTCTCTGGGACTTGGGAATTGATGTGATCTGTTTGCCTGGGTTCCATCTAGCTTCTTGCAGAGTCTTTTCTCTGCTGGAAGAATCTGACCACAGAGCTTATTAATTCTCTTCTTTTCCCTCCTGTGTCAATGATTCTTTGCCCACCATTCTACCTGCTGGGAATCTCTAACGAACCGCTGGCCTCATGAACTAATGGATTGTCCCCTTCTTATTTCTTAGCTTCAAACTCATCCCCCAAGCAACCCGCTTTCCTGGGGAGTTGGTCTCTTGTTAACGCTGCCGATAGGTGGTGCTAGAGAGAGAATGAATTCCCGAGGAGGGAAGGGAGCTTCCGGCTTCCCCTCCTCTGAGCTGCTCTGACAGAACCTTCTGCCTCAGAGCCATCGGCCCTGGCCATGCCTCTGCCCCAGGGACCTGAGCATCTTTGCTTCTGCTGCCTGCGTCTTCTTCCTTTGGCTTCATTCAGCTCAGGTGTGGAAGCTGCCTCCCCAACTGAGTGATCAATTTCTCTTAAAAATCCCATCCTTTGAAATTCCTTGTGTGAGCTCTGACTTCCTGACTGGATCCTGACAAGTAAAACTAGTTGAAAGCCCCTTCTTTCCCCCAAATCTCATTCCTTTAGCAGATGCCTCATCAGCACTTCAAAAGAGTCTATATTTTAAGGAAAGTTTTCTGTAAGTTTCATTATTATGTTTTGCTTTTATTTTTTATTGAAGTAAATCTGCTTTACAATGTTGTGTTAGTTTTTGCAAAACAATGTTTTGTTAGTCAGCAAGGTGAACAAGCTCTACATACACACATGTCCCCTCTTTTTTGGATTTCCTTCCCATTTAGGTCACCGTGGAGAACTGAGTAGAGGTCCCTGTGCTACACAGTAGGTTCTCGTTAGTTATCTGTTTTAGGCACAGTGTCAACAGTGTTTATGTGTCAATAAAACACTTAATGCCTGCAATTCAGACCCGACAGTTTACCATGGGGTCAGCAATTTTCCTGTCTTTGGGAGCAGGGTACAAGTGGAAGGTGGCTATTTGGTTACCCTGAAGTGAACTTCCAGTTCTCTTTAATAACTGTATCTCAGTCATGTCCACAAATAACACCATACACTATAAAACAGTATATGATAAATGTGTATTATAAACAGCCACTATTTTCCCCTAAAACATGGCAGAAAATAAATATAGATTAGTACATACATGCATGCATATGTAAATAATCATTTACAAATTCTTGGCTCCCTTCTCCTGACTCATGAATTTTATGTAATATATATAAACTTATATATATATATTATTTTTTGTATATATATTATGTGTGTGTGTATGTTAGTTATGTCTGACTCTTTGTGACCCCATGGACCGTAGCCCACCAGATTACTCTGTCCATGGGAGTCTCCAGGCAAGAATACAGGACTGGGTTGCCATTCCCTTCTCCAGGGGATTTTCCTAACCCAGGGATCGAACCCTGGTCTCCTGCATTGCAGGCAGAGTCTTTACCATCTGAGCCACCAGGGAAGCCCTTATATATTATATATATATATATATGTGTGTGTGTGTGTGTGTGTGTGTGTGTGTGTGTGTGTGTGTACACACACACAAATAAACAAAAGCAAATAGACAGCAATAGCAACAAAATATGACCATTTTTATTTCCAGCTACTCCATTTTCTGGTATGCTTGGGGAATAAGGTTCAAGGTCATCATTTGATACAGGAGGATGACAAGACAGGCTCTGAGGCATCAGTGAGTTGCCCAGGTTACCCAGCTAGCAAGTGGTGGATGAGGCCGCCTGCCCCACCTCTGCACACACATTTCCTTGAAGCCCCGCTGCCCCTCCCCCCACCCGGCAGATTCCCGAGGTCTGGAGCATCCTTGAAAGAATGCACCTGCCCCTGACAGCCTGGAACCGGAGTTCAGCCTCCAGCTTAGTAACTCAGGACTTCGACCATGAGTCTGGCCCTCTGTCCTTCGGCTTTCCCCCTCCCCTGAAGAGGAAAGCTATTTTCAACTCTCCATCTGTTTTGTGTTTAACGTGCAGAAAGGTTGCACACTTTCAGGGACCTTGTTCATAAGCAGTAGATTGTACAACGGTTTATTACACAAGCAGGGATTTTTATTGCTGGCCTTTGTGGAATTGCCAACTGGGAGAACATAATGTGCTTAGCGGTCCCTATCAGGAAAAATGAGAAAGCATTAAATACCAGTCAGATTGTCAAGCATCAAAAAGTGGTAATCAAATCCAGAAACCCCCAGAGGATGGCTGGTGACAAGGATTTTTCTCATTAATAGCGTTTTTACGTCCACAACCATTTCTCACAGCACTTACGTCACAGACGGGATCCTATAGCAGTATACGAGATGTGTAACAATGGTGGAGTAAGTTTCAGACCTGGAATAACTCATGTGCTCTTCAAAATCAGACCCTGGTCAATGCAGAGCATCGAACTAGAATCCTGGGAAGAGCTCTGTCTGTCTGTCTGTCTCTCTCTCTCTATATATATATATGTGTATATATTTTATCACATCACAACATTGGGAATGTCAGCTCTGTGGATAAGTGCTCAAGACTTAACCCCTGTCATATCCAGAGCCATACCCTCTGTATTCCTAGGATGGAATGTATCAAAATCATATATTTTGCCACTGTTTTGTCCCCAACCATGTGATGGGGTAGAAAACTTCTGCAAAGCATCCTAGAAAAATACTGTATCAGAATGGTCCCAGCTGTAACAGGCCAGTGCCAGTGGTCATGGGTTACTTTTGCTCCTTTTCCTTAAAAGCTCAGACCATCACAGAGGTTTTTGCATAAAAGCTGATGGAGACCTCAGACTTGACATCAGAACTACTTAGAGAAACCTCCCCACCCCAGAGTAATTAGATAAGATCTGGAGATGGGCTAGAACATTGGCATACTTTTAAAATTCTCCCTGGGATTCTAATACAGAGCTCAGGTTGAGCACTAACCCAGCTACCTAATTTTACTGGGAGAGGAAATTGAGCCTGGAGGAGTTACCACCCCAAACAATGGATTTCCAGCCAGTGGTGGTTCTCTTGCTGTAGCACTATTGAACTTCATGTCCCAAATCTCATAACCCTTTATAAAAGCAACATATCCAAATCTCTCCCCCTCCTCTCTTTCTTTTCCTGCAAATAGTTGTTGTTTAGTTACTAAGACATGTCCAGCCCTATGGACTGCAACCCACCAGGCTCCAATCCTCTGTTGTGGGATTTCCCAGGCAAGAATACTGTGCGTTGCCATTTCCTTCTCCAGGGGATCTTCTCAACCCAGGGACTGAACCCACGTCTCCTGCATCGGCAGGCCGATTCTTTACAACTGAGCCACCAAGGAAGCCCTCTTGCAAATAGACATGCTATAAATTGAGTTAGCAGCAGCTACTCAAGCCTCCCCCAGAATCCTCCAGGAGATGGAGGGGCCATAGAATCAGGGTGGGATTGTCAGGACCACAGGAAAAAATGGCAAAAGGACTGATCTCTCTCCCCAGATGGAGCATGAAGAAGGGAGTGTTAAACATGAAGTAGATGCAGTCTTATTCTACATCATTAGTCCATTATTAGAATCCTTGCCTGTTTGAACAAAACAGCCCTAGATTATGCTCGAGTCCAGGCTTAAATATGAATGGTCAACCCCCCATCACTTCCAAACATGTTCCAAATTGGACTTGACATGATCTGATCCCCATATGCTCTAGATTGGTTCCACCAAAAGCCTTGTCCACGCTTTCACCAATAGATCCTTTTTCAGGCTGAGAACCCCTAGCCTCTTCCCAAACCCACAGGCCAGGCTCTGACTGCACTCCAGCTGCGTGTCGGCTAAATCGTGTGCTCCACCGATACACAGATACCCAGGGGATGTTGTGTTGGTTGGTAGCCTTGGACTTCTCTTCTTAATCACCCCAGCTTTAATGCCACTTAAATCAGAATGTAAGCACTGCAGGAATCCCAGGAATCCAATGATAGAAATTGTATTTTTAGAGCCGTGAATGACTCGAGCGAGTGCAGCAGTGCAGTGACCGAAGCCTTCTCTGCAGTTTCCCATGATTTATCACAGGCGAGTTCATGGCAGGTTAAAATAATTGAATGCCGTGTTAGCCTACACACTGGCGCGGGTTACAGGGGGAGTCATTCGTAACATATTTGTCACAAAGCATAATTTTCCAAGATAGAACTCTGATCCACACGCCATTTTTTTTTTCACCGAAACGACACAGTTGAAATACCTCCTTCGTGGAGGCTGGCTCCGTTTTCACAATGTCCGACCCCAAGCTACAGCTTTGGGAAAAAGGACGGAGGGAATGACTAGTCCGCCAAATAAAATGTAAGTATATCCTGATGGAGCACTCACTCGGACTGGGGGATGGAGGCAAATGCTCTTTCTGGGATGGTTGTACCTTTGAGACTCTGCTAGGCAGTCTCTACCTGCCTCTGACTGTTCCTTCGATTTTCTTTTTCATTCATGGTTTATTTTCCACTTTTCTCCTGCTCTGTTTTTTTCCTCTACTTATTAGCTGTGGCTCCCCGGGGAAGTAATGTTTGCACTCTGTAATCAAATGCTATCCTATGAAAGTGATAATTGCTCAGTCGTGTCCAACTCTTTGCGACCCCATGGACTATAGCCCACCGGGCCCCTCTGTCCATGGGATTCTTCAGGCAAGACTACCAGAGTGGGTTGCCATTCCCTTCTCCTGGTGATCTTCCCAACCCAGGGATTGAACCTGTGTCTCCTGCATCACAGGCAGATTCTTTACATCTGAGGCACTAGGGAAGAATCTATCCTGTGGGGAGAATAAAGATGAATTCTGTAGGATCAATGCAGCAGAGTGAGATCTTTTTCTTTTTTGTTGTTTTGGTTGCACATGTGGTGTGTGAGATCTTAATTCCCCAACCAGGGATCAAACCTGTACCCCCTGAATTGGAAGTGTGGTGCCTTAACCACTGGACCACCAGGGAAGTCCCTAGAACAAGATCTTGAACCCTTGGTGGGTCCAGGTTCAGCTGTGTAAGAAATGCAATGGTCCTTATTGTTTTTTGTTTTTATAAATGTACTTAATTTCTCTTCTGAGCCCCAGTATTTCTTAGTCATGGAGAGGCAACCTCAGTCAAATCAGGGTGTCCTCAGGCAGATCCGAGGGAGGCCAGGCTTCTGATTTGCCGTCTCCAGGACTGTCTGACTGCTACATCTCACCCCTCCTGGGGGATGCTGGGCTGCAGGGTGGTGGGAGGCCCCCGGGGATCCTTCCCAGAGACCCCACCATCAGATCAGCTTCCCAGCTCCTCCAGCTCCCAGATCTGAAGTCTTATCAGGCCCAGATTAAGAGTTTCCCAGCTATCCATGTAAATTTCCTGATCTGGTTTATGCCGAAAGCCTGGGATTTGAGACTCGAAAGCTAAAAATATGACCCTTACGTTATCTCCATGTTGCTGGTTTTCCCTTCCCTGGAGCGGTGAAGACAGACAGCCTAGCTGCCCAGTGGAGAGAAAACACAGGGAATGCCACAGAAAACAGGTGAGCACACGCCTCCTGGTGATTCCCCACCACAGTGACCAGGCACTGAGAGGCAGGCCTGGCATCCACAAAGGTGACCGCTGTCTTGACTCCAGGTACATTAGAGAAGCAATAAGAACGTAGGCTGTGGAAGTCAGAGTCTGACTCCACGGTTTCCTGGCCCTGTGTCCTCGAACATGTTACCTAAGCTTTCACTTCCGCATCTACCAAACAGAGATTATAATAGCACCTGCCTTACAAGGGACTCTGTGTATGCCTCACTCGTGAAATAATTCTGTTATTATTGCCACTGCTACAGACTCCTGTCTCTTAAAGCCATTGGAGTCAATGCCATCAACACAAGTCCCTGTTCACAGGGGAGTAAGGGGCTGCTGCTCCCCGGAGGTGGGGTGGGGGCAGCAAGAGTCTTGGAAATGTAGCCCTTGGGGTAAAACCTGGACAGTCCTCCGGGCTGGGTTCAGAAGGAATCTGCTGATGTCAGTCAAGCCTGTGCTGAGGTGCCGGTGTGGAGAGGCAGATTCTCAGGGAGCAAGAGTTGGCATCAGAAGACGGATCTGTGCTTTCAGTGCAGGGGACATGAAAGAGACAGGGGGAGGGGGAAGCACAAAGTTGGAGGGAGGCTGGCCAAGTCTGTGCCGGGGGCTGTTCTGCTGACCTTGCTGGCAGCTGCTGGAGATCAGAACTCGCCCTGCACCCCATCCCCACCCCCCACCCCCCACCCCCAGAGATGTGAGTTGTGCAAGGGCTTTGCTGAGGGACATGCTACTTGTGTGAGCCAGAACCAGATGGGAAACCAAGGAAGAGACAATGGTCCGGCAAGCGCTGTCTACGTAATATCGTTCTGCAGCCTACCAAACTGAAGAGAGTGACAATGTGGGGACCTCGACCCTCCCACCTGCCCATCCCTGCGTCCCAGGGCCAGTCAGATCAGGACGACAGGACTGCAAGTCAGAAGTCAGGAGGCCTGGACTGGAGATCCAGTCACATGGCCAGTGAGCCTCTGGCCTTGGACACACCCTTCACCTCTAGACCTGAGCACGGCCACCCACCCCCACCCCCGAGAAGGTGGGAGAGCTCTAGACAGCAGCTGCACTTGGGGAGAGCAATGTGACACTGTTGAAAGTGGGGAGGCTTGGAGCCAGAAGGATGTTAATGTGAATCCTGTCTTTGTCATTGACTAGATGTAAGTATGGACTTCCCTGGTGGCTCAGATAGTAAAGAATCTGCCTGCAATGCCAGAGACCCAGATGGGTTTGATCCCTGGGTAGGGAAGATCCCCCAAAGAAGGGAGTGACTACCCACTCCAGTATTCTTGTAACTGTAAATATAGGACAATTAATATATTTAATTTTTCAAAGCTTCACTTCCCTCATGCATAACAATGGGGATACTGATAATGCACTTCTGTGATTACTTAGAAAATTAAATTCAAGAATGTGTGCGAAGTGTTGGGTTCAGGACTGCCGAGACACTGAGGGCTTGATCATTCATTGCCTGTATCAGTGTAGTGATCATTTAGAGGAACCATGGGTTCCTTCAGGGCTTCCCTGGTGACTCAGACAAGAAAGAATCCATCTGCAATGCAGGAGACCCAGGTTCAATCCCTGTGTCAGGAAGATCCCCTGGAGAAGGGAAAGGCAACCCAACCTGTATTGTTGCCTGGAGAATTCCAAGGACAGAGGAGCCTGACAGGCTACTACTGTCCATGGGGTCGCAAAGAGTTGGACATGACTGAGCGACTAACACTTTCACTTTCACACTTCGCTCAAGTTGATGTGCTTGCTTCATTCACAGCCTGTTTGTGTCTATGTTTTATTTTTAATAAACATAAATGCTCCACACTAAAAAATAATGATGATACTATAAATCACTGGACTAGATCAAGGGTTGGCAAGCTTGCTGTAAAGAGCTGGATAGTAAGTAGCTTACACTTCTTGGGCCACATGTGGTCTCCATTGCATTTTCTTTTATTAGAGTTAATAAAAGAATAAAAGTTAATGCTTTTATTAGGGTTAGAGTAGAAGTAGGGTCAGACTCACACAGAGAATAAGAGTATTTGTTGGGATTGGGCAACAGTCATGACATAGAACATCTCAGTGGCTGAACACAGTTAGGAGGTATTTCTCAGGGGCGCTAGCAGTAAAGAACCCACCTGCCAATGCAGGAGTTGTAAGAGACACAGGTTTGATCTCTGGGTTGGGAAGATCCCCTGGAGAAGGAAATGGCAACCCACTCCAGTATTCTTGCCTGGAGAATCCCATGACAGAGAAGCCTGGTGGGCTACAGTCCATGGGGTCACAAAGAGTCGGACACGACTGAAAGTGACTTAGCACTGCCATGTCACAGTAAAACGTGAGTTGGGGGTCAGGGGGCATACACCACAAAGTCTTTTGGGGACCAAAAGTCCTTCCATCTGGCGGTTACCCATCCATCGAGAGGCCTCTGCGGGATGGAAGGGAAAGAGAGATGGACCCATATTAAGAGTAATTTAAAAATATACAAACCATTCTGTGCAGTGATGGACCTTGGGCTGATTCTGCCCTGCAGGACATAGATGCCCCTCTCGTGGATTCGACCATCTATCGCTGAGTTTCCTTCTGAAGATGAAACAAACTTCTCTCTGATAAACCTTATTTTTCTCCATCCAAGTGGCCTAGTAACCACTATAAGATCCCACACTCTCACGTGATCATCATTTTCATACCTAGAACAGTTGGCAGGTTCAGCTTTTTTGTTAAATTTTATATGTAACATTACACAGAATTCTTTTGTGGATAGTTCTTAGTTGAGATGGTGTATTATGTCCTGGAGAGTTGCTGTCACAAAGGACCACAAACTGAGTGACTTAAAATAATAGAAAATTATTCTCAGAGTTCTGGAGGCCAGGAGTCCAAACTCGGAGCATCGGCAGCATTGATTCCCTCTAGGGCTTCTGGGGGAGAGTCTGGTCCAGGCCTTTCTCCTACCCCCAGTGACACCAGCAGTCCTTGATGTCGTCCACTTGTAGATGCTTGACTCCAGTCTCTGCCTCCATCTCCACGTGGCTTTTCCCCATGTCTCTGTGTTATCACAAGGCCATATTCCTGTTAGATCAGGACCCACTCTGACACCCTCTTCTGGACTTGATGAAATCTGCAAAGACCCTGTTTCTGAATAAAATCCTGTTCCCAGCTACTGGCGGTTAGCAGCTCAACGTATCTTTTTTGAAGTGTGGGGGTGTGGTGAACCACTCAGCCCATAGCAGGTGGCAATCAGCTCATGGTGGTGATCCATTCATATCTAAGAGCTATGAAATGTTAGAATGTTAGAAGCGGTGAGGATGGGCAAGGCTGCCCTGGTGTGTGTCAATATGAGAGGCCAAAAGGAGCTTCATTTTTTACCCTTCACTGTAAATTACAGAGAGAACAGTGTGATTAAAGCTGCCACCTTGGAGAGTGTAGAATTTTCCTTTTTGGAGTTTTTTTTTTTTTTTTTTTTTTTTTATGGACATGGAACAATGAACTAGAAAATGTTGCACATTCTGTCCTCTCCTTCTATTTTCAACTTATAAAATGCTGTATTCAAAATACCGGAACAGTGAGGCTTGCAGTTACTAACAAAATTAAAAATAAAAGCAGAAAGCCCCACAGCGACCACGTCACCCCAAGAGGGAGATGCAGGCTGGTGCCCTGGACAAGCAGTGGACTTTCTAGTGGATTCGCACCCCCTCCTGCTGAGGTCAGGATGGAAAGTCACGACCAGCTGGTTGTAATTCTGTCCTATTTTGAAACAGATGACAGAGACAACTAGCCCATTTCTAGGGTTGAGATTTATTTTCCTTCCTCAGTCTGAGTTCCAGAGACCCAACTTGCAAAGTAGAGAAGAGGGCAGAATATTTTCTTGGTGACCTCACCGCACTGCTGCCAGTGGAAAACCTACCCATATCCTAGAACTGGCCCATGGGAATGGGTCCATACCATACCATCTTGAATATTCCAAAGTAGGACTTATGTCTCTCTTCCAGAGTCTCATGGTCCCTTTTGTCTTTGCTCACCTTCGTGCATGCGTGCTATGCTGCTTCAGTTGTGTCTGGCTCTTTGAGACCCTGTGGACTGTAACCCCTTGGTCTTATGACTCAAGAGGAAGAAGCCAGTGGAGAGAGGGAAACTTGAGGTGCTGGAGAAGAAGGAGAAGCTTAGGAATGGATCCTTCAGGAACCAGGAAGGATGGGGCAGAGGGCGAAGCTGGAATGTTCTCTGTCCTGCCCAGGACACCAAGCAGAAAGGAATCTCATGTCAGTTCCCCTGGAAGCCAGTTAACCCCTTCTATTGGGATGTAACCTCAGACCTAGAATACACCCAAGATGGCCCTCGCTACAGCTTCAGCTTCCCTGGTAGGTCAGATGGTAAGGAACCAGCCTGCAATGCAGGAGACCCAAGTTTGACCCCTGGGTCGAGAAGATCCCCTGCAGAATGGGAATGACTACCCACTCCAGTCTGCTTGCCTGGGGAATTTCACAGCCAGAGCCTGAACCTGGCAGGCTACAGTCCATGGGGTCACAAAGAATCAGACATGACCGAGTGACTTTCACTCACTCTCACAGCTACCAGCGGGAGCGATGCACTTAACTTCTCTCTGCCTTAGGTTTCTCACCTGTTTGATGGGCTAAATAATAACCCTCATGCAATTGTTACTGGATCAAATATGATAAAGGATGGAGAGCACACAGCATGTAGCCAGCCTAGTGCAGTGGCTCCCAAACTTCCCAAATTCCCCCGCCTGAGAATTTTGATAGTGCAGATGCGGGTTGGAACCTGAGACTCTGTGTATTTGCCAAGCACAGAAATTCTTATATCCAGGGAAATTGGGGAAATGATGCAGTTACAATACCAGAAAGTCAATAAAGAGTACTTATTTTTACGGTACCATTTTCATCATCACAGGGTGATTCATTTAAACAAACAAGCTTATTATACATACAAGAAATAATTAATAGACTAAGTCCTTAAGTTTTGGCAAGGATACATAAACCAGGGATTCTGATTCTGGCTCTAGCTGATAAAGTGCTCTGACCTTCAAAATGCTGAATCCCCACACCTCAGTTTCTTCATCTGTAAACTAGGTGGTTATTACTGGTTGTTGTTGTTTAGTCACTCGGTGGGACCTGACTCTTTGTGACCCTGTGAACTGGAGCCCACCAGGGTCCCCTGTCCATGGGATTTCCCAGGCAGGGATACTGCAGTGGGTTGACATTTCCTTCTCCAGGGGATCTTCCCAACCCAGAGATCAAACCCAGGCCTCCTGCACTACAGGCAGATTCTTTACCATCTGAGCTACAGGGAAGCTGAAAATAATGGATATAAAGTAGCTGACACTCAGTAGGTCCCTCCCCTGTGAAAGATTTTCTTTCTTTTAAGCAATGGCTCAATTTCTTAAAAGAAAAAAAAACTTTTAAAAACAGTTATCTAGGGACTTTCCTGGTGGTCCAGTAGTTAAGACATTTAGCTTCAAATGGAGGGAGCATGGGTTCAATCCCTGGTCAGGGAACTAGAATGCTACAGGTCTTTTGGAGAGGTCAGAAATTAAAAAAAAAAGATTTTAAGAATTTTCAAGCAATTATCTAAACCCTTCCCTTCATTATTTAAACAGATGAAAGCAGAACTGTTTTGGTTCTCATTTTGATGTGTATCTTTCTTCCCACCGAACTCCCCTACTAGCCCTTAAGTTACTTACTTCCATAGAGCTCTGTGCAACGTTTAAAAAAAAAAATGCTGTCTTAAATAACAGAATGCTAACTGACCTTTAGCATTAAGATTTCTTGCTTTTCTCAAGTATATCTTTTGGACACTGTATAAGCACAGTATAAGCCGCTTAGGCTACCTACAGTGCACTCATATGATGGGGAGTCCTGCTGGAAGTCCTGGAGGAAAAGAAAGATCATTGAGCAATTTCTAGTTTGAGAAGAGTCTAGTTCGCTTGGACCCACCTTCAAGAACCCAGCCACAGGGCAAGCCAGAATTATAAATGAGTCACCTCGCAGTGTGCCCAGAAGGAAAGAGAAAAGGCGAACAACCTAGCCAGTCTCTATTACAGAGAGCAAGTACTGGTCCCCCAAACCTAGTGGCTCGATCTCTCTAGGCAGGAGAGAAAAGAGGGGCTTCACAAAGGGAAAATAGAGGGCAATATGTGGACAAGGACAAAGAAAACTAATTCATGAAGGTCCTGAACCTCTGGTTCCCAGTGAAGGTGGCCCATCAGTGCCGTGGAATCTGCATTATTAGCTGTTTTCCACCTTAGAAGGAAAGCAACAGAACTGGGAGGTTGTGGTTTTCAGGCAGAAAAAGTTCTGTCTTCAACTAGCAGACCATGTCTGGTTTCTCTCCGAATCTGCGTTCTCATCCTCATTTCTCCCTGTTCCTAAATCTGTCTCCCCTATAGCACGCAGGCATAAGTTCCTAGGCAAAAAAAAAAAATATATATATGACCCATGGCGTATTTACCATCACATTAAGAAGTATGGGTTTTCAAAGTATGATTTTTAATATTGTGATGGTTTTTCCCTGAGGAAAAGTATCTTCAAGTCAGATTATTTATCGCCAGGTGGTAAATAATAGTGAGAGTTAATGATACTTAACATTTCTCCTTCCTTCTTGCCAAGCCCTATTCTAAGCACCTTACCTATTAGGTCTTCTAACAACCTGTGCAGCAGGTCTCATTATTATTTTCCATATTTCACAGCCTTTGCAGCTGAAACACGAGGAGGTTCAATAGCTTAGCCAAGGTCGCACCACCATGACTGGAGCCAGAATTCCAACTAAAATGGGAACAAGTCTTAACCATGACAGTCAACAGTTTTGGGTGCCAAAGGCTGAACATCCCCTAAGAGTATTTCAGTGAGAAAGCGAGATAAGCCTGATTTTGCTCTCAATAATTGTTTTCTCTGTCAAAAATAGAACTTTGCAGTTTATTTGAACAGCAAAACATAATACTCCTGTTACCATGGCATTCCATTTTAGAAGATTTAGAGTGAGATATAAAAAGGCAAGTTCCTAGATACAAGTAAGCACCTTTTCCATGACAAGAAACCTTCACCCTTCCTTTCTACACTACTTGATACTAATTGAAAACAAGTAGCATTTACTCATATTCTCTTCAATGAGACTTTTTAATCCCAATGACCTTTAGACTTTCTTTTTCGTGTGGAAACGTGCCATATTCCACTTTTTAAACTCTCAGAAATTGATTTACCTCTTTTATCCTCCTCTTCTGTCAACATCCTCTTTAACAGTGTAGTAGTCAACAGTGAATCCTCTGGAGTAAAATAGTCTTGAATGAAACAGCAAATCTATCACTTCCCAGTTATGTGACCTTGGGCTAGTTATGTGACCTCTGATTAATTACCTTAACTGCAAAATGGAAATAATAGTTACTCATGGTTTATGTTATCCCAGGTGGCGCTACTGGTAAAGAATCCACCCGCCAATGAAGGAGATGTGGGTTCAGTCCTTGTGTTGGGAAGATCCCATGGAGCAGGAAATGGCTACCCACTCCAGTATTCTTGCCTGAGAAATCCCATGGATAGAGGAGCCTGGTGGGTTCCCATCCATGGGGTTGCAAAGAGTTGGACACAGTCAAGTGCATACACACACTCTCTCTCTCTCTCTCATGGTTTGATTGTCATAAATCACTTGGAACAAATCTCTGGTACATGCTGAGCTTTCAATAAACTGTATCAGCAGCAGCATCCTTATCACCACCATCATCATCAGAACACAATTTGCTTAGACTTTACCAACAGAGACTTTCATGGAGCCCTTATCTATAACTCATTACCAACTACCCAGAGATATGCTAGCTGAGTGGGAGGCAGAAATCACTTATAAAAGTAATCCTTCTTCTTGATAATTTTAAAGAAGAAAGTAAAAATACTGTTTGGACCACTAAGTCACCAGAATTGCCGTTGTTCCCCAAACATGATTCCAGCCTTGGATTTTTAATACTTCATTTCTCATAGTTTGAATCTGTCTCCCTTCATGAGCTTCTCTAGGATTGACTGACAGCAAGGCTGATTTCAACACAAGGAAGATGCTCATTAAATCGTAGAATAAGAGAGATAGAGAAAGATAAGAGTTGCAACTTCCAATAGTGAACTTTTTTTTGAGCCACACAACAGAAGGGTGTTACTGTTTGTTCAGTGTGAGATCAAGTAGGTACATACAACTCCAATCTGACCCCGTTACTTTTATTAAATGCAGCATCTTAAAGAACTGCAAAAAGCCAAACCATAAATCTAAGGACTCTGTCATTTTAAATTTATGTTTGCAGCTGAAGTCAGCCACACCTCCTGGGGCTGGCCTTAAAATAATTCTTTTCTCAAAAAGTCACAGTATCCTGGCATTTAACAATAACACGAAAGAGCCCGAGCCTGGAGGAGTTGTTTGTTTTTGTAGGAGCAGAATCAACCCTCTTTTAATGAACACAAGGCTCGGCACAGGTTCAGGGGTTTTATTCGGCTATTTTCTGAATCTCTCTCAAAGCTCAGCTTATGAAATTCTAGCGAGACCCTACCCACCACCCTCCCCAGCCGGGACACCCCTTCAGCTTTCTGCTCACTCACCCTGACTTCAGACAGACAGACAGAGACAGAGAGAGGGGCCGCGCTGACCAGAAGTGTCACTGCCTCTCACACTTGCTTTGTCCCCCGGTGCCCATATCCTGGAAACAGCACACACGTCTCAGTCTCAGTGCCTACCTGATAGAACTTGAATGCTGAAGTGATAACAGCTCTGAGACAGAGCAGGGTCTGAGGCCCGCCCACCCCCTGTCTACTGAGGTGTAACAGATGCTTAAGCACCCCCTCCACTGCCAGAAGAAGGGCATGGGGACAGAGAGACGGACGGGCAGGTGGTTGAGCATCGCTCCAGGTGACCAGGCACTCAACCTGCATGCCAGGTTGGCACCAGGCCACCATCTCTACACTCTGTCCTCTTGGTTGACCCTGAAATGCTACTTTCCCAGCCAAGAATCTCGGCATGCCAGCCAGGCAGCCAGCAAACTGATGCCCAGGCTGTCCCTGGCAGGGGACTTGAAAAAGCGCAAACAACACCTTTGGACTCCCACCTGCTAGGCTCAGAGATACCTGTATCCATCCTACACCACCTGCGCCCTACACCAGACATTATAGAGAGCAACAGAGAGGGGAGGGCTGGCCCCTCTCTGGCAGGTTCTAGTACATGAGATGAATGTTGAGAAATGGACAAGGATGACGAAACACCCCCTGCCATCTCAGTGCCCTGTGTGTCCCTGCTCTGGGCACAAAGTCAGCACAATTTAAGAGGTGTGGCTTTTCCTCCATGGCCTCTGGACTTTGCTGAAGATTGAGGAAACCTGATACATAAGGGATCTCATGCTTCCTGAGTGTTAGGAAGGGAGTGGATGATTTCTGCCAATATGCAAGCCACACTCCCGGGACCAGTTAAATCTCGGGGTTTACGATGACGTTCCTGCTGGCCAAGGGCCAAGTGGGGCCGGGAGCTGCATAGATTCCCCAGTTTGTATCCTGCTGCTGGAACAGGATCCACCAGCGCTGTAGATTCAACAGAGACCTGAAATGCCATTCCTCAGAATCGAGTCCACCACTCAAGTGGGGGCTTCCTAGATGGTGCCCCCCAACTGCCACTTCAGGCCCCCCCCCATCCTGAAGCAGTTCATCTTAGATCACTGGGATAAGGGTCTGCCTCTCAGAGGACAAATGAGAATGCTTGGAGGCAAAGCCCAGCACAGAAACGAGATCCCAACTCAACAGGAAACATTTCTTAATTTTTTTAATACATTCTTTTTTTAAAAAAATATATTCTTTTCTATTATGTTTTATCATAGGATATTGAATATAGCTCCTTTTGCTATACATTAGGGCCTTGCTGTTTATCCATCCTATAAGTAATAGTTTGCATCTGCTAATCCCAGACTCCCAGTCCAGCCCTCTGCCTTCCCCCTACTCCCTCGGCAGCCACAAGTCTGTTCTCTGTGAGTCTGTTTCTGTTTTGTAGATAAGTTCATCTGTGTCACAGTTTAGATTCTACATATGAGTGATATCAAAAGGTGTCTGTCTTTCTCTTTCTGCCTTACTTCAGTTAGTATGATTAAATAGGAAGCAAACCCAAACGAGAGGGGATACACGTGTACGTGTGGCTGATTCATGTTGCTGTACAGCAGAAACTGACACAGCAGTGTAAGGCACTGCTTTATACTCCAATTTTTAAAAACATGTCGTACGCATATGCCATGGAATACTTTTTGTTTAGTCACTGTTAGACTCTTTTGCAATCCCATGGACTATAGCCCGTCAGGCTCCTCTGTCCATGGAATTCTCCAGACAAGAATACTGGGGTGGGTTGCCATTTCCTTCTCCAGAAGATCTTCCCCACCCAGGGATTGAACCCAGGGTCTCCTGCCTTGCAGGCAGATTCTTTACCACTCAGCCACCCAGGAAGCCCAATGGAATACTACTCAGCTATTTAAAAAAGGTGGGGGGGGATGAAATAATGCCATTTGCAGCCACACGGATGCCGTAGGAAGCGTTTCTTTATTCATTCCACTCCTGGACCTTAGGCAGGGGGTGCAGGTAGCAGATGGGGGCTGCTGCTCCTGGCAGCGTTGAGCATCTTGTCAGACCAGACCCCACAGAGTTGGATGTGGACCACAAGGTGTCTTTGCAGGTAAAGCACTGCTCTCTGTGGGAGTCACAGCCCAGCAGTGGGGGTGAAGAGCTCTCCAGGAGACGCAGGAAGGCGTGCTGCCCCACTATGGGGCCCAGGACAGCACAGAGCTCCCCCTGACCTGCGTTCCCATCTGAGTGCTCTGAGGGCCCCTGAGGTTACTCAGCTAATTCATGGAGGGCCATTAACCAGAGGTGACGCCTGACGCCACTGCAGAAGCAAAACAAGAATTCAGCAGCACCAAGCCCGTTGAAATGTTCAGACACACACAATTGCAAAAGCAAACGAGACCCCCAAGTGCTGCAGTTCCGAGGGCAATTAGACTAAAAGCAAGAGATTAGGTTCGAATTTAGACTCTGCTGATTAGATATGAGAATGGAGCAAGTTGCCAGATAAAATACAGGAGGCCCTGTTAAACTTGAATTTCGAATAAATTTGAATAATCGTTTAAGGGTGCCCCACGCGATGTTTGCTAGATTTGGCCACCCTGGCACTCCAGAAGTTGAGGTTATCGGTTGTGAGGTAGATAATGGGGTGACCTTTGTCAGCGTTGATGTGACATCGAATAGAACTTTGGACAGGTCTTTTCCTATGTGTGTGTCACTCCTGGAGACGGGAGCTATGTCCTTTGGAATTGTAACCCACAGTCCCTTAATGCCCGGGCTATGAGCAGTGGTAGGTGAACTGTATGTTGAATTGGGTATAATGATTAAATGATGTTTAGGTGGCCTTTTGAGCAGGGCACCTGAGGGGAAAAGTGGCTAAAAACAAGATTGCAAAGACTATGCAGCTCCCTGCAGGGTCTGCTCCTGGTTGTTCTCAGGGAGGAGTCCTGGGTTGGAAGCAGACATGGCAGCAACGTGGAATCTGAACAATATCAGAGCAGAGGTGTGCGGGACGTTCACGATAGAGGATTAGTGATTAAGTGACAGTGTGACTCCCCTCCCCAGATTATGAAAATCATTTTTGTGTATTGGAAAACTGAAACAAAACAGTACAGAAAAATAGCGATTGAATTCATTCATAGCCTCACAACCCAGAGATAACCATAATTAATATTCAATTCTATGCTTACAGTATTTCTGATAAGTATATACACATATGAGGACATGTGTCCATATTTAGAAAATAAAACTCATACTTCATATATAATTTTTTATCTAGCTTTTTTCAAAATATTTTATTGTAAGCATTGTTCATGTCTTTAAATATTCTTTAAATATGTAATAACCAAGTTTTCCAGTAACATTTACTAATTAATGCATCATTTCTCCAGTTTCTTGAACATTTTCTTCCATCATATGCTTTTTTGTGGCTTTCTGTTCTCTCCTGTGGTGCTGTTTATCCTATGATATTACCAGGTTTTTCTGATGAGTGTAATCTTGTAAACAGTTTAGCCATGTCTCTGCATTGCTCCTCGTTTAAGTAAAATTGCCTGCATTTTTTCTTCTATGTTTTCAGATAATCTTCAGAATCACATTTCCAAGTTATAAAGTAATGTCATTCTGAAATCTATTAGAAAAGACTTAAAGTTACCTATTATTGGAGGGAAGAATTACATTTATAAAATAATATCTTTCCTTCTAGGAATAAAATTTTACTTTTCTTCCTTTCTTTACTACATTGTGATAAAGTTTGGTAATGTATTTTTCTTACATAGACCCGTAATGTTTCTTTTACAATTCATTCCTAGCTATTCTGTATATTTTTTATTCCTTTGACTAAATCTCTTTAAAAAAATGCTACTTGGCTTTTTGAAATTTTAAAATGGTCGTGGAGGCTTAATTTGGGCTTCCCTTATGGCTCAGCTGGTAAAGAATCTGCCTGCACTGCGGGAGACCTGGGTTTGATCCCTGGGTTGGGAAGATCCCCTGGAGAAGGGAAAGGCTACCCACTCCAGTATTCTGGCCTGGAGAATTCCATGGACTGTATAGTCCATGGGGGTCACAAAGAGTCGGGCATGACTGAGCGAGTTCCACTTTGTGCTTATTTATTTTGTTTCACCCAAAGTTCTGTGTAACTTTTTAGTCCAAGTAGAGTTTTAGTAGATTCTCTTGATTTTCCAAGGAGAAAACTCCTTCATCACCTGGAAATGACAAGTTGGTCCTGTTGCCACTAAAGCTCACTCTCTTTTCAGTCATTGGTTTTATTGCTCTGGGTAGAACTTCCAAAAAGTAATGTGTAATTGTGGTGATGGCAGATGTACCTGATTCCAGTGAAAACTCCTCAGGTACTTCACCATTGCATGTAATCTCCACTGGGTTCAAACATATCCTTTTTTCTTACATCAAAATTTTTTTTGATTTGCTAATATTGGTATTTGATTCTATCTAATACGTTTTTTCTTATGATACTTAGATTTCCGCCCCCTGGCCTGTTTATGTAATATACTTTCATAGTAGCTTTAACACACCCTTTCATTCTTCAGAAGAAAATGCAACTTGGCCTCGAATGTTATTTTTCGATGTCATATCAGACTCACATTCCTAATGTTTTCTCTCTGTACAATGGGAACAGAGTTTGTGGTTTTCTTCTCTCATGCTGCGGTTGTCAAGTTTTAGAACCAGGGTTAAGATAGCTTTACTAACTAGGAAGCTTCAGATCTTCTCCCCTTTCAAACAGTTTACAGAGTCCGAGAATTATCTGTTCTTAAAAGTTGGAAAAAATTGTTCATAAAAACATGTGAGTCAGGAGCCTTTTTTGGAGGTGAGCCTTTGACACTTTCAATTTCTTCCCTGTTTTGTTTTGTTTTCTATGCAGGTCATCTGCGTTTATCCTGAGTCCCTTTTGGTCATCTCTGTTTTCCTAGAAAATCATCGATTTCATTGAGATTTTCAAATTGATTAGCATAGAGCAGTAACCTAGTGTTCTCTTACAATGCCTTTAAACTCTTGTCCACAGCATCACTCCCTTGTGACTGATTTTGTACATTTATTTTTTCTCTCTTGTTTCGTTAGCTGTGTTGAGTTTGTTCATGTTACTGGTCCAGTTACAATACTAATAAGGTCCAAATATTAGAACCATGGGTACAGATACTGACGAGGAGACTTGAGCATCTGTGGATTTTGGTCTCCACAGAAGGTCTTGGATCCAGTACCAAGGGATGGCTGTAGTTCAGAATTACAGGTTTTCCCCTCAGAAGTACAACAGCTATTTATACAGTATCTTAATTTTATGAGATCGAGTTTGTGTTATTTTAACTGGCATTACTAATTTACAGGGTCGCTTGCTTTTTTTAAAGCATAGTATGGCTTTTTAAAAATATTTATTTATTTGGCTGTGCCAGTCTTAGTTGTGGCCTGGGGGATCTTTAGCTGTGGGATGTGGGATCTAGTTCCCTGACCAGGAATTGGACCAGACCCCCGGCATTGAGACTGAGGACTACCAGAAAACTCCCATAGTATGTTTAGATGATATTATCCTAAAATTTCCACTTTGGGGAAGAAATACACTAAGGTTGGCTAAATAAGTGTATCATCAGTTTATATTAATATGTCATGAGCATTTTAAAATAAAGAGGATTCCCATCGTTGGGGCTCAAATTTGGTATGCTTATAATATCATTAGTTTTAGTACTTAAATTCATTATATTCTTAATTATTTGTGACTTCCTTCATCTGTAAATGACCAAGAATAGTATATTATTGTGTTTCTATTCCTTTCTCCTTGTATTTTTAATTGATGTTCTGTATATGCTTTAATTTGATTTAATTTTCAGTTGTGTGTATGTGTTATATTTTCATGGTGGAGCGTTCTTCTTGAAATATAATAGGACATAATTCTATTCCTTTTCTTCTGTGTAAAGTATTGCATCTTTCATTTTACTTCAGCATAAATATTTGCAATTATCTGTCTTTGTCAGTGTGGGTGAATCTTTCTCAGCTTTACTTTTAGCTGTTCTGAGTAATTTCACTTAAAATGCGTTGTCTTTAAGGAAATGGACTAATAATACCTCCTTCTTATAGCAGTTTTAAGGGTTCAGTGAGATAATACAATTAAAACTAGTGTAGTATTTGGCACATAGAAAATGCTCATGAAATACCAACTAATGCTAGCACTAAACAGCATACACTGAATTTTTCAAACAAAATGATAATTTAAGAATTGTAATCAAAGAGGATGGCCTATTTGATTTTATGGTCACATGGTTTATTTAGGCACTTAAGAAAATAAGTCTGTAACTTTTTAATAATTTTATTTTTTTCTTTTTTTTGCTGTGCTAGGTCTTTGTTGCTGGGCCGGCTTTTCTCTAGTTGCAGAGAGCGGGGGCTACGCTCTAGTTTTGGTAGGAGGGCTTCTCATCGTCGCAGCTCCTCTTGTTGCAGAGCACAGGCTCTAAGGGTGCGTGGGCTTCAGTAGTTGCAGCTCCTGGGCTCTAGAGCTCAGGCTCAGAAGTTGGGGCACACAGGCTTAGTTGCTCTGTGGCATGTGGGATCTTCCCAGCCCAGGGACTGAACCCGTATCTCTCGCATTGGCAGGAGGGTTCTTTACCACTGATCCACCAGGGAAGCCTTGTTTAGGCACTATTCTTGACATCTTTCTTTTTTATATGCCCCGTGGTCTCTTCTTGCTTGTTCACTTTACTTTCTCTCAAGTGTTCAGGTACTGCGATTACTCTGAACGCTACTGTGAGCAAAATGTACTTGTCCTGACCTCAGGCAGCTTATACTCCAGCAGGCAGACACGGATGAAGTCATCCTTCAAACTACGTGAAATTCCAGCCACAGTTAGAAGTTCGATGTGTGTCATGAAAGTAAAACCACAAGTGCCACCTTGGACTCGCGTAAACATTGGTGAGACACTTTTCATATATTACATCTCATGAGAGAGTGATGCTGGTAGAAGAGGTGTCTCTCAATGGGGTGTGATGAAAGGATGGAGGGTTAATTCCTTCATGATAAACATCTATGCATAAAATGTCACAGACAGCTCACTGCGATCTTTCATATTGGGATATAGAGAAATGTCAACTTCTGATGGATTTCACAATTTCCTGAATCTCCTTGGGAGTTTCAAAGTTACATGAAGAAATTCCAGGATTGCCCTTGAGGACCAAGGTGCCTTGGTCTGGGAAACGTTGACCCTTGGGGCTGCACAGCTGTTTGTAGGAGGACCATCCTGTGCGTTGTGGAATGTCTAGTGACAATGCCAGCCTCCTCTCACTAGACGCCAGTAGCATCCACCGCCTCACAACCACAACCACTTCCAGGCATTGCTGTATTAACCATATCTTCTATTTTCTGTCGTTCTGATGCTTTGACCTCTGGGGTTTTGCTAACTCTGGAAATGTTCCTCCAAATACTGGTTAGCTAATTCTTATAAATAATAAACATGTCACCCACAGGCATACTTTTCAATTACAAATCCACCAAACCCGAGCCCACACTCCAACTACCTCTTGTATGGAATTCCCACACTTTAGGCCACTATCCATCCAAGTCTGCTCATTCCAGGACCAGGTATCAGACAATTAGGGACACCCCTGTGCCCCTAGAGTCTGGTGAAATGATTCACACTAAATCCAATTCTAAACCTGCTTACCCTGCCTCTCGTTCCTTCCCATTGAAACCTCAATAAAGGTACGACTCCATGGTTCCCCTTCTCCTTTTGTCCCCTGATTGACCCTGGCGCTTTCCCGATTGACCTCTCCCACCATGCTCTGCCCCCTCCCCTTGGGAACTGTGAGTAATAAAGTATCTTTTACAGACATTGTTTTCTGATCTCTTGGCCCTCTTGTACCTCAAATCTGCTATGAATGCATTAAATTTAAAGCAGTTCCCAGATGTCTTCTGGTGCAAAATTGCCCCAGGGTGAGAATGACTGGGTTAACTTGACACCTGAACAGCTGTGTCTTTTAAAAAAAAATTATCTAGGTGATATGAGAGCAACAAGTTTGGGGAAACTTAACATTTAGAGTTTGTGCACAAAGCTTTGAGCTTGGCACTCAAAGCTCCATATAGCCTGACCCCTCCAGTATGAATTCTTTCTCCTCTTCTATAAAACACTTTTCAGCTTTAGTCTTCTTGTTTTGTGACTGAGCCTCAACTACATGCCGACCCCCTCACTTCCAAACTTTTGTCCTAAATACAGACCCCCGCTTTTCTAACAGCTTCTCAGACTTCTCATCTCATATGTATTTTTAAAGTAGTGTTTATTTATTGAAGGAATCAGCTCACCATGTCTTAATATGGACACCTTTGAAACTGCTAGAACACTACTCTCATAATGCTTGACGAACCCTCATGCAAATATTATTATCTTAACAGGTGGTGCTCGTGGTAAAGAACTCATCTGCAAGTGCAGGTGATGAAAGAGACACGGGATCAATCCCTGGGTCAGGAAGATCCCCTGGATGAGGGCATGGCAACCTATGCCAGTATTCTTGTCTGGAGAATCCCATGACAGAGGAGCCTGGGAGGCTAGAGTTCATGGGGTCCCAAAGAGTGAGACATGACTGCAGTGACTTAGCACTGCATGCAAATATGAGGCAGTCATTGCAAATTTGTACTCTCATCACACATGGCAAGCCACTTCTCACAGTTTACTAATTTTTAATAATTTAATTAATTTATTTATTTTTAATTTTTGGCTCTCTCACGGTTTAATTTTATGTCTGTATCTACTACGGTCATTTGATTCCTGTCTCCAGCATCAGACTGAAGGCTTCAAAGATGGAATCTATTTTTGCATTATTTACCATGATGTCTGGCAGCAAACACTCAGTGACTGAATACAAGAATTGATTAATTAACCAATTAATTCATCACTACTTTATCTTGTCTTCTCAACATGATTTCAGACTCCTGCCGATTATTCCTTGGTTTCCACGCTTCCTTCCAACCTTATGAATATAGTTATGTTCAAATAGTACATACTGAAACAATAAATGGCAACTATTATCTAAACCACATTAGCGTTATCAGCTGTGCTTTACAGCAATGGTGCTACAGATGCCAACACTCATTTGTTTTATTTTTTTTAAATGGGCAAGCTCCCTTCAAACAACAACAAAAAAAACCCCAGCAATTGCATTTGAAAAGAGATATGATGTTATTTATGGCAATTATGTCACTGCTTATCTAGAAAGGACAGGTTTAATTAAAACTGAGCATCGGTGCCTGAACCCAAAAACTATCCTCAAATTTGACAAATGTCTGTATTGTCAAGACACTTCCAAAAATTGAATGGAATTAGCAGAAAGTGTTCTGTGCTGTATTTATTTCTGTTTCCTACACAAAGATAGCCTGCACCCAAGGGGAAAAAAACAACATGTTTCCCCAGCTCCCTGTTTTTTCACCTCTCAGTGTGTGCATGCTCAGTCATGTCCGACTATTTGTGACCCCATGAACTGTAGCCCGCCAGGCTCCTCTGTCCATGGCATTCTCCAGGCAAGATTACTGGAGTAGGTTACCATTTCCTTCTCCAGGGGATCTTCACAACTCAGGGATCAAACTCGCATCTCTTGCATTTCCTGCATTGGCAGGCGGATTCTTTACCATGGTGCCACTGGGGAAGCCCCATATAGATATATGGGGGGCATGGATATAACTAGAGAGAAGGAAGAAAGAAACATACCAAACAAAAGCCAGATGGAGAATATACACCAGAAGAATTACTTTGCAAACAACAGTACAGACAGACATTTATCCTCAGAGTCGAAGAATTTTTGATGGCATCTGTGAAGCTCAGAACTCAAAGAAGAGATACAGGATCAAAGGAGATGTGATGAGGCAACAGAAGGAAATAATGTGAGCTGAAAGAGTGCCAGGGAAAACGTGGGCAAGAAAAAAAAATCACTCCAGAAACCTTTTTGAAAAATCAGTTCAAAAACCCAGAATTTTCAGAGATCAAAACAAATATTGCTGAGTAAGAGAGACATGAAGGGCAGGCTTAGGAAAAAGAAGTGAACAAAATATGTGAAGAGCGGCAGAGAAAATGAGACATGGGGATAAACAAGCACGTGATGGGTGAGTCCCCAAACGGAAACTGAACACATGAAGGGGATTCAAAATATTCAAATATACAAGAGAGGAACATTCTATAAAACAAAGGTAATTACGCGTCTTATGATGGAAAGAGTATCCTGTGTCTCAAGAAGAACTGGTACGGGATAATCAACCAAAACATGCCTATTAAATTTGTTGTGCCTTGTTCATTACAGTTTCCTACAACATCCAGATCCTCGTCCATAGAGCTCTCCAACCCACCCTGACAGTAAATAAGCAAATAAAACACACATTTTTAAGAAGCTACCTATAGGTGAGAAAAAAAAATCTACCACGGTTCAAAATCTCTACAGCAATGTATTTCTACGACTCCTCAGATACAGAAAGGGCTATTCTTCATGTTGTATGATACATCTTGAGCCTAGCTTACACCTAATAGTTTGTACCTCTTACTCCCCACCCCTGTAATACTCCCTCTTTGGCAACCACTAGTTTGTTCTCTAAGTCTGTGAGTCTGTTGCCTTTTTGTTACAGTTACTAGTTTGTTGTATATGTTAGATTCCATATATAATCAATATCATGTAGTATTTGTCTTTCTCTGTCTGACTTATTTCACTAAGCACAATACCCTCCAAGTCCATGTTGTTGCAAGTGTAAAATTTCATTCTTTGTATGGTTGAGTAATATTCCATTGTGTATGTATACCACAGCTTCTTTATCCACTACACGGACACTTAGTTTGCTTTCACATCTTGGTAATTGTAAGTAGTGCTGCTATGAACATGGGAGTACTTGTATCTTTTCAAATTAGTGCCTTTGTGTTTTTAGATTTATACCTGGGAGTGGAACTGCTGGGTCATATGGTTGCTGTATTTTTAGTTTTTTGAGACACCTCCATACTGTATTCCACAGTGGCTGCAGCAGTGTACATTCCCACCAATAGTGTATGAGGGTTCCCTTTTCTCCACATCCTTGCCAATATGTGTTCTTTTTGATGATGGCAGGTATGAGATGACATCTCATTGTGGCTTTGATTTGTGTTTCTGTTTGGGTTTTCTTGTATGCACCTGTTGGTGTTTCTTAGTTACTGTTTTATTTTTTAATTCTAAGTATGGTATATATAAGGAAAAAAGAAAAACCTAGAGGGTTTAGCACTGTGTTCTTCCTTGGATCTTCAGGTCCCAGCCAGTTTACCTTCTCTCATCTTTGAGAGTCTTCTTGTGATTTTTTTATATATAATCTCCAGGTCTTATCATTGTATTTGGCAGGGGGAATAGGAAAATGTACATCTATTCCATCTTCCTCAAAGTACATGTCCAGGCTTTAATAGTTTACAAGTGTAAAATGTCAAAGTGTTCGACATCACAGAATAGTCAAGTAGAGAAAAACCATGTTCAGAAATCAGTAAGACTTCTTCAACAGATGTTTAATAATTACTTAACTAACTGGAAAAAGCAGAATTAGGCCTCTTCAGATATAATATTCCCAAATGAATTCCAGATAGATTAATTATATAGTTAGTTAATTAATTAATTATAAAACAAAGTCATATATAGGATAGAATAAAAGCACATTATATAATCAGGATAGGAATAAATTTGTAACATTTATATACAAATGATGGCTGTCTTTAAAATATAAATAATTCTTATAAATCACTAAGAAAAACATGAATACTCTAAGTAAAAAATTGTTAGAGAAAGTCCCAAAGAGATAATTTGCATAAAGGATACAAGTAGCTAACAAATACGAAAAAATACTCTTCTCAAATCAAGAAGACGGTAATATCCAGAATATACAAACAGCTTTTACAGCTCCACATCAGAAAAATAAGCAATCCAATCAAAAAATGGGCAGAAGACCTGAATAGACACTTTTCCAAAGAAGACATAGGAATTCCCTGTTGACTCAGTAGTAAAGAATCTACCTGCCAGTGCAGGAGACATGAGTTCAATCCCTGGGTCAGAAAGATCCCTTGGCGAAGGGAATAACAACCCACTCCAATATTCTTGCCTGGGAAATCCCATGGACAGAGAAGCCTGGTGGGCTACAGTCCATGGCGTCACAGAAGAGTTGAGCATGACTTAGCAACTAAACATCAATAACAAAGAAGACATACAGATTAAAAGATACTCAACCTCACTAATTATTCAGTTCAGCTCAGTTGCTCAGTCATGGCTGACTCTTTGTGACCCCATGGACTGCAGGCTTCCCTGTCCATCACCAACTCCCAGAGCTTACTCAAACTCATGTCCGTCAAGTTGATGATGTCATCCAACCATCTCATCATCTGTCACCTCCTTCTCTTCCCATCTTCAATCTTGCCCAGCATCAGGGTCTTTTCCAATGAGCCAGTTCTTCGCATCAGGTGGCCAAAGTATTGGAGTTTCAGCTTTAGCATCAGTCCTTTCAATGAATATTCGGGACTAATTTCCTTTAGGATTGACTGGTTGGATCTTCTTGCAGTCCAGGAGACTCTCAAGAGTCTTCTCCAACACCACAGTTCAAAAGCATCAGTTCTCCAGCACTCAGCTTTCTTTATAGTCCAACTCTCACATCCATACGTGATTACTGGAAAAACCATAGCTTTGACTAGATGGACCTTTGTTGTCAAAGTAATGTCTATGCTTTTTAATATGCTGTCTAGGTTGGTCATAGCTTTTCTTCCAAGGAGCAAGCGTCTTTTAATTTCATGGCTGCAGTCACCGTCTTCAGTGATTTTGGAGTCCCAAAGTAAAGTCTGTCCCTGTTTCTATTGTTTCCTCATCTATTTGCCATGAAGTGATGGAACCAGATGCCATGATCTTAGTTTTCTGAATGTTGAGTTTTAAGCCACCTTTTCCCTCTCCTCTTTCACTTTCATCAAGAGGCTGTTTAGTTCTTCTTTGCTTTCTGCCATAACGGTGGTGTCATCTGCATATCTGAGGTTATTGATATTTCTCCTGGCAATCTTGATTCCAGCTTGTGCTTCATCCAGTCCAGCATTTCACATGATGTACTCTGCATATAAGTTAAATAAACAGGGTGACAATATGCAGCCTTGATGTACTCCATTCCCAATTTGGAACCAGTCTGTTGTTCCATGTCCAGTTCTAACTGTTGCTTCTTGACCTGCATACAGATTTCTCAGGAGGCAGGTCAGGTGGTCTGGTATTCCCATCTCTTTAAGAATTTTCCACAGTTTGTTGTGATCCACACAGTCAAAGGCTTTGGTGTAGTCAATAAAGCAGAAGTAAATGTTTTTCTGGATCTCTTTTGCTTTCTCGATGATGGAACGGATATTGGCAATTTGATCTATCATTCTTTTGCCTTTTCTAAATCCAGCTTGAACATCTGAAAGTTCACGGTTCACATACTGTTGAAGCCTGGCTTGGAGAATTTTTAGCATTACTTTGCTAGTGTGTGAGATGAGTGCAATTGTGTTTGAGCATTCTTTAGCATTACTTTTCTTTGGGATTGAAATGAAAGCTGACCTTTTCGGCCACTGCTGAGTTTTCCAAATTTTCTGGCATATTGAGTGCAGCACTTTCACAGCATCATCTTTTAGGATTTGAAATAGCTCAACTGGAATTCCTTCACCTCCACTAGCTTTGTTCGTAGTTAAGGCCCACTTGACTTTTCATTCCAGGATGTCTGGCTCTAGGTGAATGATCACACCATCGTGGTTATCTGGGTCATGAAGATCTTTTTTGTATAGCTCTTCTGTGTATTCTTGCCACCTCTTCTTAATAGCTTCTGCTTCTGTTAGGTCTAATTATTTCACTAATTATTAGAGAAATATAAATCAAAACAATAGTGAGATATCACCTCACACTAGTCAGAATGGTGATCATCAAGAAGTCTACAAATAACAAATGTTAGCAAGGATATGGAGAAAAGGGAGCCCTCGTAATTAACCCTTTAAATAAGATGAAAGTGACAAAACTTTAGATGAGTGCCCTATGCTGGGTACTAACTTCCAAATACAGTCATGGTAGGAACCAGCTTAATACAATTTTTTGCAGAAACATTCCCAATAAGTGTCAAAAGTAACAAAGATCATTCCTTTTGACAGAATGATTCCACTTTGGGGAACTGGCCCTAAAGAAAAGAAGATTAACATAAAGATGAGTGGATAAGAGTGTTTATAATGTAAATATTAATAATGGTAGGAAGTAGTGAAAAACTAGAGAATCCAATGATGAAAAATTGGTTAAAGAAACACTGGTATATTCACAGAAGAGAATACATTGGGGCTATTAAAAGCCATGTTATATAAGAATACTTAATGCCATGGGAAAACATTCATAATTCATCATGAAATAAAAAACAAAAAGTCAGTTACAAAGCAATTTAGACACTAATGCAATGGCACCCCACTCCAGTACTCTTGCCTGGAAAATCCCATGGACGGAGGAACCTGGTAGGCTGCAGTACAAGGGGTCGCGAAGAGTTGGACACAACTGAGCGACTTCACTTTCACTTTTCACTTTCATGCATAGGAGAAGGAAACGGCAACTCACTCCACTGTTCTTGCCTGGAGAATCTCACGGACGGTGGAGTCTGGTGGGCTGCCGTCTATGGGGTCGCACAGAGTCGGACATGACTGATTCGACTTAGCAGCAGCAGCTATTTTAATAGGTTAAAAATGTCCAGAGAAATGCCAAATTGAGAAAATATATAAAATATCAGCATTTTAAAATTAGGTACTGCAACTATGATTTTTATTCACCAGCTCTTTATATATTTTCCTATTTTCAAAATATATTTTAATAGCATCCTTTTGTACTTAAAACAATCAATATATGTTAGAGATCTCTAGTTCTTTGAGATGCTTAGTGATGTCATCTGATATATCAGCCTTTCTTAACTTTTGATACTGCTTTCCATAGCTTTTTGATTTTGATTTTTATGTTTGTTGCTTCATCACTACAAGATGGCTGTTGTACCTCCGGGCATCACACTAACACTCCTGGTAGAAATAAAGAGAAAGAGAGCCCACCTTTTGCCTCTCTACCTCCTCCTCATCAGGACCGTTTCCCAGTAACCCCCTTAACAGACTTGTTTCCATCCCACATGCCAACAAAGGATGCTGATGAGAAAGTATTCAATTTTCCAGACTGCAGAGTGAATGATGGCAAGAACGAAGAGGCTGGAAATGGATGCCATGTGAGCCAACTGCAGTTTTTCTACACAGTATTTTGTGTATAAAATTAAAAGCATATTTTGCAGAGTGCGCTGATCGAATGCAGTGACAACCAAAAATGCAAGAACTATGTTTCGCAGGCCTTGGAAAGAGCATTTGTGACGTCGGACCATTAAAAAGAGTGAGGAGATGTACTTACAAATTATCCAGATTCTGATTCTTCTGTGGAGTGGGGGGGAGGGTGCGACAGTGTATATTGGGTGTCTTTTTACTAAGAAAAGATGAGAAGGTTGATGTCAACCACATACGTCTGCACCATAAACTCTTCCACGGGCACTTTGTTGTAAGTGACAGGGAAGAGAGCTTTCAAGCTGTGTTTGGTTACATGAAACCTGAGTCAGCCATCCAGTGACTGCAAAAAAAAAAGAAAAAGTCATCGAAAAGTGGGATTGGTCGTAGGGCTGAAGGCAGCAAGCTGTCAGACAAAGAGGAAAGTCCGGAGGTCAGGAGATCTGAGGGATCCATCACCCTTTGCTGCTGTACAGCTGGGGTCCCTTGGACACTTAATTTACTCTGACCAACTTCAGCCTCCTAATCTGTAAGATCAGAGAGTGGATGGAAAAGACCCCTTAAGCACTTTGAGCAGGAGACGACTATTGTTGTTCAGTAGCTAAGGCATGTCCAGCTCTTTGTGACCCCATGGAATGTAGCACATCAGGCTCCTCTCTTCTCCACTGTCTCCTGGAATTTGCTCAAGTTTATGTCCATTGACTTGGTAGTAATATCTAACCACCTCATATTCTTCTGCCCTCTTCTGCTTTTGCTGTCAGTCTTTCTCAGCATCAGGGTCTTTTCCAGTGAGTTAACTCTTTGCATCAGGTAGCCAAAGGATTGGAGCCGCAGCTTCAGCATCAGTCCTTCCAATGAGTATTCAAGGTTGATTTCCCTTAGGATTGACTGATTTGGTCTCCTTGCAGTCCCAGAGACTCTCAAGAGTCTTCTCCAGCACCACCATTCAAAAGCATCAATTCTTCAGCACTCAGCCTTCTTTATGGTCCAACTCTCACATCTGTACATGACAGAAACAGTAAAGACCTAATTGAAACAGAAAAGATTAAGAAGGGGTGGCAAGGATACACAGAACTGTACAAGATAGGAAATGACTAGGTCCTATTCTAATTGATACCCTCTGAAAATGAATAACTACAAAGGTACTGAAGCACATAAAACTCCTCATTGTGAGCAGACAGGAGGAAACACAGAGAGGTCTGGAGAAAGAAATATGAGGAGTCATTGGCTCTGCTACGTGGCACAATCCACAGGGGAAACAGAGCAGGTATAAAGCCTCAGAACTCAATAAAACTCTATAGACGTTATTTTTGTGCCATTGAAGAAATGGCTTAACAGTGCAATCTATGGAAACCACACTCGAACTTAAGACTTGGAGTCCTTGCAGATTTCATTTCACAAGCTAGAAAAAAAAAACACTCTAAGAGTGAAACAAGTGATAATCAGGAAGTTATTACTGGTAGTTACTAAAATCTTTCAGTCTTGAAATCAGAGGCCATACAAGTAACCCAACATTGTCCCCATGGGAACATATCAACCTTCAGTTTTGAATAAAGGTGTTGGCCGTCAGCGTAGGCTGTGATAGGGTTGAAATTCTTCCTCCACTGCTTAGAACTGCGTGACATTCAGAACGTTACTTAACCTCTCTGTATCTCTGGTTCTCACCTGTACAATGGGGAACAGCAATGGCACCCCAACCCACTGGGGAAAATTTAAAAATTTTAGTCTAATGCCTGGTCTCTAGATAGTTATTATCAGGTAGATTTTAATTCTTCAAATCAATGAATTTGCAACTAAGCTTATAACCTGCTATGTACTTAGTAACTACTTGTGGCGGACTTCTCAATTAGGGGAATAGAGTTTCTTCTCTGCAGAAAGGTACAGAAATGGCAGAAGTAGGCAGTTTACCATAAAGTTTGGGGAAGCTTTTAATAAAATTCATTCCAGAGCACATGTGCAGTTTTGCAAACAGTAGGTGCCTAAGTCCTGAAAGTGTTAGTGGCTCAATCATGTCTGACTCTTTGCACCCCATGGATTATAGCCCACCAGGCTCCTCTGTCCATGGGATTCTCCAGGCAAGGATACTGGAGTGGGTTGCCATGCCCTTCTCCAGGGGATCTTCCTAACTAAGGGATCGAACCTGGGTCTCCTGCATTGCAGGCAGACTTTTTACCATCTGAGCCACTAGGGAAGCCCTGCCTAAAATCCTCAGCTGCTCCCAAAGGCAGATATCTCTACCTCTGGGGAGAAGGCAGAGAACAAGAGAGAGATTCGGTCTGGAAAGAGCAGAAATAGAAATGTCCTTTTGGATTTGGCTTGGACTCTATCTTTTGGCAGACACTGACAATTTAACTGGAAATGGCCATAGAAACAAAATTGGAAGAGTTTCCAACTCTCATCTATTCCTGTTTTCTTTGTTGGAATCCTCTCTTGGGTGCTTAACAGGTGGTCTACTGCCAGACCCCAAATATGAGGTGTTAAAATAGACTTTCAAATCAGTGGGAGAAAGGCTGGGTTGTTCATTAAACAGTATTGAGACAGCTGGCGAACCATTTGGAAAAACAAAGTTAGAACCCGATCTCAAACCAAAATAAACCCCAAGCGGGTTAAATATTTAGAAATAAAGAGACATGAAAATATCAGAAGAAAATATAGGTGAATAACAACAGAGCAATATTATGGGAAAAGGCCTTGTGACTATAATACTTAGCAGAAATTGTCACGGGAAACGTGATTGTTGAGTGCATAAAATATTTGTAATATCCCTTTCTAAAAAAAATACAGGTAAAATAAGGAAAATAGTAACTGAGGAACAAATAACTTCAAGATATCATCATCAATATAGAATTTTGCAGTACAGAATAAATTTTTTATAAATAAATTAGGAAGAGATGACCTGTCCCCTTCTCTTCCTACCCTAACGTGAGTGCTCAGTCGCCTCAGTCGTGTCCGACTCTTTGCGACCCAGTGGACTGCAGCTCACTAGGCTCCTCTGTCCTTGGGATTCTCCAGGCAAGAATACTGGAGTGGGTTGTCATTCCCTTCTCCAGGGGATCTTCCTGACCCAAAGATCAAACCTGGGTATCCTGCATTGCAGGCAGATTATTTACCATCTGAGCCACCAGGGAAGACCAATGGCTATAAAAAGAAGAAAGCCTTACGGCTAATAGACATGAAGAGAATTCAGCTGCACATGTAATCAGCTACTTTTCTTCTGTCAAGTTGTCCAAGCTTCAGGGCAACAACACTCTGTGTTGTTGATGAAAGCATCACTTGGTGACATGCAAGTCTATGCATGGATGCTGGCAGGGTAAATTAAAACTGTTCGGAGACCTTATGGGCCAATTAGATCGTTTTTTTTTTTTTTTTTAGAGAAAAGTCTTTGGCAACCTTTAATATTTATCCTTAGAAAATGATCAGGGACACACCTGGAAATTTAGATCAAAGATGTGCGTTGCAGCAGAGTTGGGAATTGTAGTATAAAAAGTTAAGGAGCTATCTGTCATTTAAGGCTGGCTAAGAATTAAGATTTAGTTTTCACAATGGAATATTCTGAAACTGTTTTATGTTTTGTTTTGTTTTAGTGATGATAAAGGATGACATCCCAATTTAAAAATTATAAAACGGAAGTATAGTATGTCATATATATATATGTCAACATTTTTATCTTGCTATATTTTAGCACATTAAGGCACATAGTGGAAGAATATTGATGAACGATCCCTTATGGAATCTAAAAAGTAATGATACAAATGAACTTACTTACAAAACAGAAAGAGACTCGCAGACTTAAGAGAACAAAGTTATGGTTGCCATGGGGGAACGATGTGGGGAAGGGATAGTTTGGGATGGACATGTACACACTGCTGCTATAGTTTAAATGGACAACCAACAGAGACCTACTGTATTGCACAGGGAATCCTGCTCAACGTTATGTGGCAGCCTGGACGGGAGGGGAGTTTGGGGGAGAATGGATACATGTATGTGTATGGCTGAGTTCCTTCGCTGTTCACCAAATCTATCACAACATTGTTTGTTAATCAGCTATACCCTAATACAAAATAAAAAGTTTAAAGTGAAAAAAAAACTCTCCCCCCAAGACTCATTCTCCTCAGGATTGTCATAATAATGAAAAACAAGAAGGTGTCACAGACCAGGGGTGCCTGGGAGACACAACAATTACACGACTACTACACTACACCCTGAACTGGATCCTGGAGCCGAAAGAGGACATCAGTGGGAAACTGATGAAATCCAGATAGAGCTTGGAGTTTAGTTAAGTGTGATACATCAACATCAGGTTCTTGATTTTGACAAATGTACTGCAGTCATGGGATTCCCTGATGGTTCAGATGGTAAAGAATCTGCCTGCAAATAAATTTTTTTTTAAAAAAAATCTGCCTGCGATGCAGGAGACCAGGGTTCAATCAATCCCTGGATCGGGAAGATCCCCTGGAGAAGGGAATGGCAGCCCACTCCAGTATCCTTGCCTGGGAAATCCCACGGATGGAAGAGCCTGGTGGGCTACAGTCCATGGACACAAATGAGCGACTTGACACACACATCAATATTGTATAATAAAGAATGACCACATTTAAAAATAAAGTGATATTGTAGAAATTTATTTGTGAACATGGAATAATGTGAAAAAAACAATACAGCATAATTCTATTGAAATGGTTTTTACGTTGGTGGTTTGTTTTTGCTTAACTCTTATTTTCTAATTACAGAAATATGCTTTATGTATAGGATACAGAATAAAGTTTAAAGCATTCCTGAAGGTGATCATGGGGTAGGTGCAGTTCTCAAGCCTCTGGTCTCATGAGTTGGGATCCAGGGTTTTTTGGCCATGCACCTGCTCCTTGTAACTTTTGGGCCACAGAAAGTTTGTCTCTTCTGTTGATATATTTAAGTAAATATTCCATTATTCTAATTATGACCCGATATATCTTACCTTTGCTTAAGTCAGTCCATTCAAGACGTAAGGGTAGGGACCTCCCTGGCCGTCTAGTGGTTAGGACTCTAGCCAGGTACCTGGGTTCCATCCGTGGCCATGGAACTAGGATCCCCCCAAGTCGTGCGGCCAAAACAAAAACAAGATGGAAGGGTAAAATGTGAGTCTCGATGTAAGTAAAAAGAAAGAGAAAAAGCAGGAAACACTATTTCCTTCTGGACTGGTTATTTATATGATTTTTCAGAGAGGATGACAACCAGCTGAATGAGAGAGACAAAAAAAGATCACTAAGCTCAAACAGTGTTATTGGAAAACTGAAGACCAAAACATAAATAACCATTTAGCCTGTTCCATGTTGATCACATAATCACAGCCCTGCCATATTTGGAATGAATAGCCTACCATTTGAGTGCAAATGTGACTGATAATTTATTACAGTATTTTGGACATGGATCCATATCCAGCAATCTTTTCAGATGCTTGCCTTACCCAGAAATGAATTAGCTGAAGGGTTTCCAAGCTGTCATTTGGACTTAGAAGAATGTAAATACCACATGACAATTGAGTTCCCAGTAGCTTTTAAGTTCGTGGAAGTCAGGCAACAGCAGATGAAAGTGTGTTCAGAAGCCCAGAGACCCATCTGCCCGCCTCCTGCCCCCATGGGCCTCCCACTAGCATGGGCTGTGCTTCACAATTAATTTCTGCGCATCTCTGAGACTTTATGGCTTTCAAGGGCTTTCGTCAGGAACACAATGGCTCGTGTCTGCTTGGGGTTATAGACAAGCCACACGTGTACAAGGCAGCCCTGGTGCCAGTAGATAGGTCAAGGAATGGAAAGAAGTGAAGAGATTTGAGACACATTTAGAGACTAGACTCAGTGATTTTTTTGACTGCATGGCATGCAGAACTTCCCCAACCAGGGATCAAACCCATGCCCCCTGCTTTAGAAGCACGAAGTCTTAACCATTGGACCACCAGGGAAGTCCTAGACTCAGTGATTTTTGAAAATTGTTTGGATGCTACCAGTGAGAGAAAGGATAAAGGATAAAGATGTTTTCAGTATAGGGCAATTGGGTGAGTAGGTGGGTACACCTGCCAACTACATATGAAACCGAGAAGGAAGAACTGGATTGGAGAGGATGATGGAGTCCACTTTGGCTTCAAGTGGACAAACCAAAGAAAGGTTGTCCAAGCGGAACTTTTCAATAGGGAATTGTTTGTGTGAAGACATAGAACTTTCACACGCGTCATGATTGAAAAATCACTTTTAAACAACAGGGGTTGGTAGGAACAGAAGGAATCTTATGTGGAAATAAGGAAAGAGCATAAGCGATGTCTTTAAAAGGGGTAACCAATGAGGTCCTACTGTGTGGCACAGGGAACTCTGCTCGATGTTGTGTGGCAGCCTGGATGGAGGGGCATTGGGCAGAGAATGGATACATGTTTATGTACAGCTGAGCCCCTTCACTGTTCACCTGAAAACTCACAATATTGATAATCAGCTATAATCCAATATAAAACAAAAAGGTTTTTGTTTTTTTTTTAAAAAAGAGAGCAGCCTAATAGAAAAATAAGCATTATTTTTTATCATCCAGACTCCTAAGCTCATTACAGGAATGAAGGGTCAAAGCAAGGTAAGTGGTGTCATGGTTTCCTTCCCCTCTGCTGACCACCCCCTGGTTCCAGGCCAGTCAGTTCCTCACACCCATCTCCTGGAGGCTTGGGATGCTGAGTCCACCAGAGGACCTGGATTTCCCTTCAGTTCAGTCGCTCAGTTGTGTCCGACTCTGTGACCCCATGGACTGCAGCACACCAGGCTTCCCTGTCCATCACCAACTCCCGGAGCTTTCTCAAACTCATGTCCATCAAGTCGGTGATGTCATCCAACCATCTCATCATCTGTCGCCCCCTTCTCCTCCCACCTTCAATCTTGCCCAGCATCAGGGTCTTTTCAAATGAGTCAGTTCTTCGCATCAGGTGGCCAAAGTATTGGAGTTTCAGCTTCAGCATCAGTCCTTCCAATGAATATTCAGGATTTCCCTACTCACTGGCAATTGCTAGGTACCTACAGTGTATGTCCTATATCGTGCTAAGCTTCTGTTGGTCAATAGAAACCATCATATGGTTCCCCCTTCTCAGAACAGTCCAGATGCTTGGTCTGTTGCAAGGGCCCCTAGAACTGTAATTCTCCTGACAGCATGGAAGAACAAGACTGTCTTTGTTGAAAGCATAGCTGAATTTACTTCAAGAACACATGTAGATCTGGTAAAGATGGAAACAAGGCCACTCACTGTCCCTTCCCCTTTATTGTCACACATAATCAAGGCCCAACCATAAAGTCTCTGAGGGTGGTACTTTGCATTTGGCACCATCTGAGCAGAAGCTCAAATAGTGCCAGTTGTCACACACACACTTCTCAGATATCTTATTCACTAATAAGCCTGAATGCATTTGTCTACTTACTAGGAAGGCATGCACGCTCAGTCGCTAAGTCATGTCCAACTTTTTTGCGACCACGTGGGTTGTAGCCTACCAAACTCCTCTGTCCTTGGGATTTCCCAGGCAAGAGTACTGGAGTGGGTTGCCATTTCCTCTTCCAGGGGATCTTCCCAACCCAGGAATCAAACCCGAATCTTCTGTGTCCCCTGCATTGGCAGGCAGCGTCTTTACCACTGAGCCACCTGGGAAGCCCTACTTGTTAGAGAAAATGGAGTTAATAGTTAGGCTTTGCAACAGGACAGGCAAGGACAGAAGAGGTTGCACAGCAACCACAGCTGACTGCTTGGTTTTGACACACCTGGGAGGAACCTCTTAGGGACCACTTGAAAGTAACTGATGAGCAAAGGAGAGGAGGCTTTGTTCTTGCTTGAGCTCCAAGGATTAGAATTTGGGCACAGATTGTTGTTGTTCAGTTGCCTAGTCATGTCTGACTCTTTGCGACCCCACGGGCTGCAGCACAGCAGGCCTCCCTGTCCCTCACCATCTCCCGAAGTTGTCCATTGCATCAGTGATGCCATCCAGCCATCTCATTCTCTGACGCCCTCTTCTCCTTCTGCCTTCAATCTTGTCCAGCTTCAAAAACCCTATAACCAACCCGGGGCTGGTGAGGCCCAGAAACATTTGGACAACATGAGATAAGTAAACACATATTCAAATCCTTCTGGGAACCTGGGATAAGATCGTCTTGCTTTTGGGAAAAGAATACTTGTAACATGAAATAATCCTTGATGTTGATGTTTGACTTAAGATGACAATTTGATCAGCTTAGTAACTCCATCAAGAGCAAAAAATTCATATGCAGGAGATTATAGGAAAGCAGGAAGATTTAGTCTTTTGGCAGAAAGTATGGGAACCAGTCAGCCATGGCCGAGAAGTCAACAATCCCTAAGCAAGTTGTAAAATCAGTCTGAAAGCATGAGGAAATCTATGGACTATAGCACGCCAGGCATCCACTGTTTTCCACTACCTCCCCTAATTTGCTCAAATTCATCTCCATTGAGTCAGTGCTGATATCTAAGTCGTACACAATTTAGCAGCTGAACAGCAGGAAGTCTTTGGTTATAGAGCTAGAAAAGATCTAACAAATTTATACCAAGTCAAGAAGAAGAAGATAAATTCACAAACTGAAATCAATTCTGGGAAGCATATCTATATAGATGGGTGTGCTAACACCCACTGTGCAACTGCTTTGTTTTCTCATGCTATAACAGAGATAAGCTGCCTAAAAAACAACCAGATGGTTTTATTGAGTGCACTGAGCTTCTGCATGCAGTTCCTACAAATCAGTTATGAGGAGGACAAAGCTGACTGTCAAAGGCACATTCTTAGCGGACAAATTCTTCTGCAACTCATCAAGCCCGAATGTTTGTGCTTCTCAACTATAATGTTCCCACAAATCATCTAGGGGGTATGGTTAAAATGCGGATTCTGATTCAGAAGGTCTGAAGCAGGACCTGAAATTTTATATTTCCAGATGATGCTGTTGGTTCATGTCACACACTGGCTAGTTGACTTTTCCTATAACTTCCCATAGATAGAGCAAAATCTCATTACCCTTTCCACTTAGAACTGTAAGGTGAAAATCAACAACTATAGGGCAACGATTTCCCTTGTATTAGGCATGGATTTAATTCTAGGCTGCCTTCACATGAAGGATGAACCTTACCAGTTATTACCAATTTAAATAAAATGAGATTGGTGTCAACTGTTTGTCACCCCTGTTTTACATGGTTTTTTACAACCGTAACAGGTAACATGGTTGTAAATCATTGTAACATGATTGTAAAACCTGTTGTGAGAGGCTGAATTTACTCAGATGTCCACAACTACTGGCACACTGTCCATGTTCAGCATTGAATTTCAGACCTGAAATTTCGAAACTCTGTGCCCTAGCAACTTGCAAAGTCAGATATACCCTTGGGAACCAAAATATAAACCTGGGAGACCAGTTTCTTTTTCTCTGTTAAATCACCAGGTAGGAAGTTAGACTTAAGACTGAATTTAAATGAAAATCATTTGTGCACTCTTTTTTTCTATCTTCAAAAAGTCAGATTTCTTACATCTTATATACTATCAGTTTCATATCTGAAATACTTTTAGTTTTGGTTAGATTTGAAATTCATTTGAATCTAGTGTTTTCATGATCATATAAGAATGATTCAGTTGGTTGCTGTTTCTTATTTCATCAGACTTCTAATCACGCCATGATACTGTTTTTAAGAATACCCAGGGGGTTCTACTACTTCCTCAGAGGGAAAGCTCAAATCTTCTCATTAAGGACGCCTTATTACACACCAACTTACTTTTTTAGTCTCTTGTCTTTATGATCTAGAACCAGTTATGATCTTGAGTCACTGGTGGCCAAGTGCCTCGTTTGCTTTCTTCCTACTGTCCATTCATTTACCCTCCATACCATCTCGTTGGTGATGCTTTCCAGACATGAGAGCCCCAGGCAGAATGAATCACCTTCCTCTACTCACAGAATCCTCTGCTCCCATTGTTGGCCCAGCAGAGATCTCAGGTCCTCAAAAGTCATGGGTGTGACTGTCTTGTTGCAGGGACAGTGTTGAGATTGAAAACAGGGACTATGCTTATTCCTCTTTCTAACTCTGGCATCTGAAGTAGAGCCTGGCATATATGCTTGAGAAATCTTTGGAAAAAAGGAGTTTTTAATAGTGAATTCTCAATGGCATCTAGAAATGAGAGGACTGAGCATTCCTCTATGTGGTGGATCTGTCTTCTGTTTTAAATGTATAAGCTTATTTACTGGTTGTGAAATGAAGAGCACTGTAGTCTTTTAAAACTAAATCTTTCAACTTTAGAATGATTGGTTAAGCGCATGCCTTGTTCTGTTTTTTCTACGTTTTTTAAATTTAATTATATATATATTTAACTTTTATTGACATATAGTTGATTCACAGTGTTGAGTTAGTTTCAGCTGTCGAGCAAAGTGATTTAGTTATACACACACACACATACATATTTATATTGTGTTGTGTGCTTGGTCGCCTTAGTTGTGACCAACTCTTTGCGACCCCAAGGACTGTAGCCTGCCAGGCTCCTCTGTCCATGGGATTCTCCAGACAAGAATAATGGAATGAGTAGCCATTCCCTTCTCAAGGGATTCTTCCTGACCTAGCAAAAGCAAATTCTTTATCATCTGAGCCACTAGAGAATACACACACACACACATATATTCTTTTCTTACCTTATTTTCCATTATTGCTTATTAGAAGATATTGAATATAGTTCCCTGTGCTATACAGTAGGTCCTTGTTGTTTATTTTATATATAATAGTATGTACATTGTAATCCCAAACTCCTAATTTATCCGTGCCCCTCCTCTTCCCCTTTGGTAACCATGTTTGTTTTTTATGTCTCTGAATTTATTTCTGTTTTGTAAATAAGTTGATCAATATCATTTTATTTTAGATTCCACGTATAAGCAATATCATATGATACTTGTCTTTGTCTGGCTTACTTCACTGAGTTTGATGATCTCTAGGTCCATCCACATTGCCGCAGATGGCATTATTTCATTCGTTCTTATGGCTGAGTAATATTCCATTGTGTATATGTCCCCCTCCCCGTCCAAATGTCCATAGAACCACCATTCTTCAATAAAGAAAAATTAGCAAAAAATAAGCATATACAGAAGGACATTAACTGTGTGAAGGAAAAAAACCAACTCTGAGCACTTTCTGTTAAATGTAATGCCAACATATACTGAAATGGAGTTGATCCTTCTTATTTGTGATTCCATCTTTATGAATTTGCCTCTGAGCTAAAGTTTATGTGCATCACCCCCCACCTCCCCAGTCAAGACTCAGGTGCTCTTACACTCACTGGAGGATGTGAGTAGATGTGAGGAGATGTCAGCTGACAGGCGTGTTCCCCTGAGGTCAGCAGGGCGGCGTCCACCCTGTCCTCCTCTCTCAGCTCATTCTGTCAACAGTGCCCTGTTACTGTCCATTCAATGCCACATGTTTGGCATTTGTGTGCCTTTTGCTTGTGACTTCATTGCTTAAAACGGTCCCCAAGCGTATGCCGAAGTGTCGTTCGGTGTCCCTAAGCACAGGAAAGCTGTGATGTGCATTTCAGGAGGAAGTTAGATAAGTTTCCTTCAGGCATGAGTTACGGCTCTGTTGGCCACAAGTTCAATGTTAATTAATCCATGATATATATTCGATAAGGTGTCTTTAAACAGACACACACAGTAAAACAAGGGAACGTACTAATTGTTTGACAAAAAGTTAGCAGCCACAGGCTTTCAGGAACCTAACCCTGTACGTTTCCAAGAGCCATGGTTCAGTATTTGCTATTTTGGCATTCACTAGACTTTAAAAAACATCAGTACCATGAATGACAAAAATCAGCTGTCAACACAGATTAACTGGTATGTGTCTGAAATTTGCCTCAAGATCATCCAGAAGACCAGAAGTAGTGATATAAATGAAACAGGTTATCTCTGAGTAACTCACTGAAGATGTCTGATGGATGAAAGAGGGTTCATTACACTATTCTCTCAGCTTTTGTATATGTTTGAAATTGCCCATAACCAAAAGGTTTTATCCTGTAAAAAAAAGAGAGAGAGAGAGAGAAGAGCAGAAACCTAGGGGTGGCTTTTTCTTCAGGCATTAAAAAAAATCATTTAGTGTATTCTATAAAGAAATATAATTATTTAGAAGTAGGGTGAATTAAATTTCACATTCAGTATAAATGATCCAGGGCCACGTAAAGTTAATATATACAAATCCCCAAAAGCAAAAGACAGTGAACGAGTGTGGGCTTAATAAATTGTAAGTTAATATAGAAACTTCCATGAGGTTTTAGAAAGTGAAAAGAGAAAGGCAGGCGACATCTAAATAAAAGACCACCTTCTGCCATTTCATTGTACGAAAGCTTAGTTCCTAACCTTCACTCTTGTTTATCCTGTTAATAAACCTGCTTCAGGCTCCTGGGAGGGCTTTGGCCCCCTGCCCCAGCTTAGTCTCTGAAAGTTCAGAGCAGGTCAAGGGCAGGGACTAACACCCTGCTTTATCTCCACCAGTGTCTGACGTGATGCCTCCGCTTGCGCTCAAGCCCCCTGACACTAATTCAAATCACTTGTGCCAAGCTAAAGCCTCTCTATCATTCCATCCTTCCCCACCTCCTAACTGTGTTCTCCAAATGCATCCTGATGGTCTTCGGGCTCCAGGGACATTTCCCAGGATGGGGAAGGGCAGGGGAAACTAAAGGACCCCACAGCATAGAACCACACCACTTTTTTTTTTAAAATGGAAGTATAGTTGATTTACAGTGTTGTGTTAATTTCTGCTGTACAGCAAAGTGATTCATTTAAACTGAATATTCTGTTCCATTAATAGTTTATCAGAGGATATTGAATATGGTTCCCTGTCCTATAGAGCAGGGCCTTGTTGTTTATCTGTTCTATATATACTAGTTTCCATCTGCTAACCTCAAAATTTCTCTTCTACCCTCTCCCAACCCCCCTCCCTGGGCAACCACCAGTCTGTTCTCTATGTCCCTGATTCTATTTCATACATAAGTTCATTTGTGTCGTATTTTAGATTCCACATATGTGATATCATATGATATGTGTCTTTCTCTTTCTGACTTAACTTCCTGTAGTATGGTGATCTCTAATCCTTGGTTTTGTTTTGTTTTGCTGCACCAGATGGCATATGAGATCCTAGTTCCCCCATCAGGGATTGAACCCACAGCCCATACATTGGAAGCATGTAGTGTTAACCACTGGACCGTCAGGAAAGTCCCCGTATGATGACCTCTAGTTGCATTTGTGTTGCTGCTAATGGCATTGTTTCATTCTTTTCATGGATGAGTAGTATTCCATTGTATATATGTACCACGTTTTCTTTATTCATTCATCTTTGATGGACATTTAGGTTGTTTCCATGTCTTGGTTATTGTGAATAATGCTGCTATGAACATAGGGGTGCATGCATGTTTTTTAATACAGTTTTTTCCAGATATATGCCCAGGAGCAGGATTTCTGGATCACATGGTAGTTCTGTTTTCAGTTTTCTGAAGAACCTCTGTACTGTTTCCTGTAGTGGCTGTACAAACTTACATTTCCACCAACAGCATAGGGGAGAACTACAGCACTTTTGTCTGCTTTATAATTTGGATTTTGCACAAGATTTTGCAAGGGAAAAAATAATATTCTGCTTCTTAGGAAAAAAAAAAAGACAAGCCAAGCTTCTGAGTCCAATTATGTACTAAGGGCACCTGAGAGCTTGAACTTGGCTCAGTTCAGGTGAAAGACACACTTCCTTGGAATGTTTCATTCTATTTTCTTAGAGAAACCAGGCTCTTTTACAGTCCAGATTGGCATCAGGACCTTTGAGGTGCTTATCCTGGTAGGTTTTTGGCCCAGAGCTGTATGTTCCAGGGTCTCCAGGCTGAGAAATATTTGGAGAATCTGCGAGGTTTTTGATTCACCATCCTCGTTTCCATTTCTTGAGAGCCTTTTGTTTGCCCATCCTTGTGCTAGTTTGTCATTGTTCAGTCTCTAAGTAGTGTCTGGTTCATTGTGACCCCATGGACTACAGCACACCAGGCCTCCCTGTCCTCCACTATCTCTTGGAGTTTGCTCAAACTCATGTCCATTGAGTCGGTGATGCCAGTACTTCAATATCAGTACTTCTGAAAATATAAGACCCTAATAAGGCTTCTAGAAAAGGAAACAGACAATTAAATAATACCTAAAACCCTGATGTTGGGAAAGATTGAAGGCAGGAGGAGAAGGGGATGACAGAGATTGAGATGGTTGGATGGCATCACTGACTCAATGGACATGAGTTTGAGCAAGCTCTGGGAGTTGGTGATGGACAGGGAGGCCTGGCCTGCTGCAGTCCATGGGGTCACAAAGAATCAGACATGACTGATCGACTGAACTGAACTGAAATGAATATATGTTATATAGTATAGAATTTAGGAGCCCCAAGAATACTGGAGTGAGTAGCCATTCCCTTCTCCAGGGGATCTTCCTGACCCAGGGATTGAACCCAGGTCTCCTGCATTGCAGACAGATTCTTTGCCATCTGAGACACCAGAGAAGCCCTAATATTTATGTTATAGAATATATAATTTATTATTCATTAATTTTATTAAATGCATTAAAATATATAAAGTCAGGTAATAAAAAGGTAAAGATAGAAAGAAATGCTGTCCAATAGAAGTTTTTGATTTCTACTAGCCAAATTTAAAAAGTAAGAGAAAAGTTGTGGGATTAATTCTAATAATTCATTTTAGAAGACCAAATATATCCAAGATATGGTCAACATGTCAAGATATTTTACACAATTATTTTCTCATATGAAATCACAAAGCCATTAAAAAAATTCTTTGAAACCCAAGTATATTTGACAATTTCAGCATAATTCAGTGTGGATGCTAAATGTTCAATGGTTAAAGTGAAATTGGTAGTTCTACCAAATAATAAAATTGTTTAACAGAAAAATCATTTACACACCATCAGTTCTAAAATTTAAGTTAAATACAATTAAAAATTCAGTGGCACTAGAAGCTGAAGCTCCAATACTTTGGCCACCTGCTGCAAAGAGCCAACTCACTGGAAAAGACCCTGATGCTAGGAAAGATTGAAGGCAGGAGGAGAAGGGGACGACAGAGGATGAGATGGTTGGATGGTACCACCGACTCAATGGACTTGAGTTTGAGCAAACTCCAGGAGATGGTGAGGGACGGGGAAGCCTGGCGTGCTGCAGTCCATGGAGTCACAAAGAGTAGGACATGACTTAGTGACTGAACAACAAAGTCGCATATCCAGTGTCCAGTAGCCATGTGTCTCCTGATCACCGCTTGGGACAGCAAAGCAGAGGAAGTTACCAGGTGGCTGGTGGGGAAGGGAGGCTGTTTCAGATAGAGAAGGCAGGAAGATATTGTGTGGTGATGACACTCGAGCAGAGACGTGAATAGAATGGGAGAGTGAGTCTGCCGAGATGGGAGAGAACAGCATTCCAGGATAAGAGAAATAAAAACTGCAAAGGTCCTGAAAATGGAACCGTAAATCCTAACACATGTATAACCTCCAAGGGCACAATCTTAGGAATCTACTTGTTCTAAGAATGCCATCATGGTGCAATACCTCTTTGGTGCTTCGAGCACAGAGTTCCTGAAATATGCATTGTTTTCCCTTTCTGTGGTTCATTAGAACAAAACATGAGATTCATCTGTGTGATGAGAAGGAAGTGAACAGAGTCCAAGACCCTGTGTCTGGTCCCAGGACGAAGTCAGTCATCTCCCTCTGGCTTTGCGGTATGTGCCACTGAAGAGGAATCCAAAGAATGAACTTTCTGGTCACACCTGGCAGCGAGGTGCTGCTTGCTCTCAGCCCACCACTGTCCTTGAGAAGAGTTCCCAGTGGCCCTCTGCATTTAGCTAATCTCAGTGTTCTTTGCTCTCAGCAGTTTTCTGGACAGCTGACACCTTCAACAGTGATAATCAGAAGTAGGTTTCCAAACAGCGCTATTCATGGTCCATCCACTCAGAGCATCCGAGCCAATGGATGAAAGCCCTTCTTATCTCTGCTTTTTCTTAGGCAAGTTAGACAGAGGTGCACAAGCTGCTGAATAATCTCAACCAGGGACAAGAAGTCTAGAGGAACCAAAACACCAAGAGCTGAAAGGCCTCTCAAGTGGGGCCCATGCTGCAGGGCAGGGAGCATACAGGGCTTAGGAGCAAAGTCAGGGAACAGACTCTCTATCCACACTTCCTTATCCCTGTGCACAAAGCAAGATGCCTGAGTGTCTGCACAGTATTGTTGGAACAGATTAGAAAGATGGAAGGGTTTAAGATAGCAAAACTACATTTTCCATGGGTGATTGGTTGAAAGGTTTTTTTTTTCTTCTTTTATCAAAATTGTATTTAGTAATTAGTATTAATTAGAAGTTCAAAAACAGTGAAAAGAAGCTCAATATCACTAATCGTCAGGGAAAGGAAAATCGAAACTAAATGAGGTGTGGCCTCACGCTTGTTAGAATGGCTTTCATTAAGAAGACCAGTGATAACAAGTGTTGGTGTGGATGTGGGGAAAAGGGGAGCCTGGGAACATTGCCAGTGGAAATGGAAACTGGTGCAACCTCTATGGAAACCAGAATGGAGGTTTCTCAAAAAACGAAAACTAGAACTACTGTGTGATCCAGCAATCCCACCTCTGGGCATATGTCCAAAGGAAATAAAATCATCCTCTCAAAGAGAGAGCTACACTCCCATGTTTCAGTTCAGTTCAGTTCAGTCGCTCAGTCGTGTCCGACTCTTTGCGACCCCATGAACCGCAGCACGCCAGGCCTCCCTGTCCACCACCAACTCCCTGAGTCCACCCAAACCCATGTCCATTGAGTCGGTGATGCCATCCAACCATCTCATCCTCTGTCATCCCCTTCTCCTCCCACCCTCAATCTTCCCCAGCGTCAGGGTCTTATCCAATGAGTCAGCTCTTCGCATCAGGTGGCCAAAGTATTGGAGTTTCAGCTTCAACATCAGTCCTTCCAATGAACACCCAGGACTGATCTCCTTTAGGATGGACTGGTTGGATCTCCTTGCAGTCCAAGGGATTCTCAAAAGTCTTCTCCAACACCACAGTTCAAAAGCATAAATTCTTCGGTGCTCAGCTTTCTTTACAGCAGCACCTATTCACAATAACCAACATGTGGACACAGCCTAAGTGTCCATTGACAGGTAAATGGAAAGAAGTTGTGGTGCATATATACAATGGAATACTACTCAGCCAGAAAAAAGAAACAAAATTGGGTCATTTGTAGTGATGTGGATGGACCTAGAGTCTGTCATACAGAATGAAGTCAGAATGAGAAAAATAAATATTGTATATTAACACATATGTATGGAATCTAGAAAAATTGTACGATGAACCTATTTGCTGGGCAGGAGTAGAGATGTAGACGTAGAGAATGGAAATATGGACAAAGTGGGGGAAGGAGAGGGTGGGGTGAATTGGGAGAGTAGCTTTGACCTATATAGTGAAACTTAAAAGTGAAAGTGTTAGTCCCTCCGTCGTGTCTGACTCTTGGCAACTGCATGGACTGTAGCCCACCAGGCTCCTTTGTCCATAGAATTCTCCAGGCAAGAATAGTGGAGCGATTGCCGTTCCCTTCCCCAGGGGATCATCCTGACCCAGGGATCGAACCCAGGTCTCCTGCATTGCAGGCAAATTCTTTACTGTCTGAGCCACCAATTAATGAATGGGCTAAAAGTCTGCCTGGTGATGTTAAAGCCTGAGGATCTTAGTGAACATAGCAATAAATATAACAATGTGTATAACCCCATGGCTGGGAAATCTACTGGATACAGAACACTTTGCAGGGCTTGTGGTTTAAGGGGAGTCCTCAGGTTTGAGGAACAGAGGTGATTAAGAGGAAGCAAGGCTGGAGGGAAGCATGTTTCAACACTGCATTTCCAAAGAGACCTTGAAACAGTCGTAAAATAGGACTAAGAAAGTTTCAAATTTACCATTTTCTTTCATCTGGAGAGCTTTGGGGGATGTCTGGTATAGAACTGGGGGAGATTAAGCCCCCCCACTGTATTGTCCCCACACTGTGCCATCCTCAAGCCACACCCCCAAGCTGGCACTGCCTGGGTTTGCTAAGGAATAACCATAGGACTGGGCACCCTTCTGAACAGCTGGAGGTCAAGTCCACACCCATGAAGGCCAGCACAGAGGCCTTTGCCCCTGGGTTCCCAGATAGCGTGGATCTCTGTGACTTCACTCTGTATTGACCTACAGCAACCCAGCTGATATCATGTCAAGCCCTGCAGACCTACCAAGGTGACTCATTTAACGTTTGTAATCTTTGAAAGATGTAATCTTTGAAAGAGGAGTTGCTCCATAAAGGAGTTAGAAAAGAACCAAGACAGGAGTCCCTCTTGTCCCAACAATTTTATTATGGCCTGTGCTTTTACTTTCTTCCACTGGCTTCGTATCCACCCCCACACCCCCTCCCTGAGCTCCAAAAGTTAGACTCACACTGGAATAGTTTGCAAAACTCCAGTCTTTTCTGATTGGGTACATCTGAATGGAGCCGCCACCAGTGTCTTTACAAATGGCATTTCCATTAACATTTCTATTTCTGTCCATTCGGGGCACCTAAAGATTTCCCACCAAGATTTACATCGTCTATTTTAAGCAAGTGCTTTTAAAAAGCCAACGCGCTGGCTAAGTTTAAATCTGACTTTCTCAAGGGATGCTTAAAAGAAATACACAAAGTTTTTTTTTTTTTAAAGGAAAAAAAAAAAAAAAAGAACCTTTGTAAGTTCAAAATAACATTCCAAAAGGAGTCACTAGAAAAACATTCAGGGGAAGAGAAAGAAAGATTTTTTTTTCTTGTGTTTGGGGCAGTCCTGGCTTCATCCTCATGTTCTATGTTTGTTTTTTGATGCAGGAAAGTCAAATAGTCCTAAGAGTCAGATAATAATTGAAAGAAAAATGGGTTGTGCCTCTCATATCTAGGTTATGTATAACAGAGGGAGGAGTCAAGCCTATCTGGACCCATTATTCAGTAGACCAGGTAGAAAGAGAAGATTTTGACAAACAGTGGATCAAAGGCAAGGCTTTGGAGAGTCTCTTAGATGTTAGATGACCAGCGTCAGAACCATTGCTCAACCATGCCAGCTGTAACTTTCCATCAGGCTGATGACCCACAATCTTCTGATGCCATCACCCTATGGAATGACTGATACACTTGGACAGCTTCCAGTCAGGAAGATCAGCCATGGATAATTCAGCAAAACTGAGAGCTGAGATGATTGTTCTCCTAGGCATTGAGACAGACCTCAGCTAGCAAAGCAAGATGAATGGCATCTCAGTGAAAATTGAATTTTGCTGCTAAAACCAAAAAAGAAAAAAAACCTTTATAATTGTGGTCTAATCATAAAAAGTCTTGAAGTCTCAAAGAGAAGGTTTAGGGCTATATGGTGAGACCCTAGTGTCATCTTCCCTTCTCAAATGGTAAAGAATCTGGCTGCAATGCAGGAGACCCAGGTTCCATCCCTGGGCTGGGAAGATCCCCTGGAGAAGGGAATGGCAACCCACTCCAGTATTCTTGCCTGGAGAAGTCCATGGGCAGAGAAGCCTGGCAGGCTACAGCCCATGGGGTCGCAAAGAGTCAGACACGACTGAGCAACTAACACACACATACATACATATCGGTGTCATCGAGGTCTCAAGCTCTTAACTGTTTCCTCTGCCACCTTGAACACATGGTTTCCATTCTCCAGTTTACCTCATGGTCCCAGAGGCTGCCAGGTCACTATCCATCATGACTGCATTCCACGTAGAAGGAGAAAGGAAATGGGGGTGGAAAGTGTGATCCCTTCTCTTTTAGATATTCCAGGAGTCCCATGCAATGCTTCTATTGTGTGTTCTTGGCCGGTTTGGTCACATGGCCTTTAGGAGCCACAAAGGAGTTTCTATCTTGTAGTCTCTTCCATAAATAGAAACTGGGGTGAGTGCTCTCATATCTTCCAGGGGTACCAACTTGCCTAAACTCAGTATTGTAGATTATAGAAGACTTTTATGAATGTTGACTCACCCTTGGGCATGAAAAAATAATCCAGAAATTTGAAAAGAAAGCCATTTTCCATGACCTATAATACATGGTAAATATTTAATCCTTAAAATAGTAGGCAAGAAGTATCTCCTGGGCTTCCTCCAAAAATGAATATGAAAAGATAGCCTGCGCTGTAGTCTAATAGAAATTGGGTGTCCAAAATTCACTTTTGAAGGAAAATGAGAAAACCACTGGCTTGTAGAGAAGCAGCCCATGTGCTAGCAGCATTCAGCCCCGGATACCCAGGTCAGTGTGATTCTACCCAGGATGGCTTAAGGGGTGCTAGTCTGGGTGGAAGTGAAAGGGTAAACGGAGATAGTAAAGCCTGTCCTGGGGGTGATTTTCATTAGCAAGCACGATGCCCCTAATTTGCTCAAAGTCTGTCGATTTCAAGCTGCGCCTTCCCCACTCCAATGGCAAGGCATGTTTGGAGGCAGTCTTGCTTTGGAAGTTTTTTCAGTGTTCCTACGCAACAAATGTCTACATGGCAGGTGCCACCACCAGAGGTGGGCTGTATTCAGACACCTTTGCAAGAGTAATTTCTTCCCTGGATGTCTGCTCTAGGTTCTGAACTCTTGATTGAAAATACTCAGTGTGTCTTTTGGCTTTAATATTTCTTTTCATTTTAACACGTGATACATACAATGGTTCTTTCACACCAAAATATGTAATAATAAACATCAAGGACTTATTTGAGAATAACTGTATCCATTATTTATACACTATGGAAGGAAAAAAAAACATGGTCTTGAAACTATTATCTGCAATAAATATACCATTATCTGCAATAAATCCAGTAACTTGACTGTGATTGGAGTTTTTTAAATATATTTTCCCATTTTTATTGAGATATGATTGACAAGATTATAAGACATTCAAAGTGTAAATGTGATCATTTGATATACGTATGCATTGTGAAAGGATCCCCCTCATTGAGTAAATTAACCCATTCATCAGGTTTATATATTTATCTTTTTTTCTTTGGTGGTAGTGGGGGGCTTGCATTTAAGTTCTATTTTGTAAAAGATTTTGTTTATAGTTTGTTTGATTTTTGGCCGCACTGGGTCTTTGTTGCTGTTCGGGCGTTCTCTAGTTGCGGAGAGCAAGGGCTACTCTTGATTGCAGTGCTCAGACTTCTCGCTCTGGTGGCCTCTCGTTCCAGAGCACAGGCTCTAGAACACAGGATCATAGTTGTGGTGCATGGACTTGGTTGCCCACAGAATGTGGGATCTTTCCTGGATCAGGGATCGAACCTGTGTCCCCTGCATTGGCAGGTGGATTCTTAACCACTGGACCACCAGGGACGTCCCTAAGTTTTACTCTTTTAGCAAATTTCAGTTACTCAGTACAGTGCTATCAACTGTAGTCACCATGTTATACATCAGGTCCTCAGACTCTATTCATCTTGTAACTAAAAGTTTGTACCTTTTACCATCTTTCCCCTATTTCCCCCACCCACCAGCCCCTGGCAACCACTTTTCTACTTTGTTTCTGGGTTCAAGTTTTTTGTTTTATGCTTTCAGGATCCTTATATTGACCCTCTGGTAGATAGATTTTTGATGTAATTGACAGGAAAGCCTCTCCATCTTGCTCTTTTCTGCCTCCTCCTCACTCCTCTGCCTGGAGGTCTGGTGCACATGAATAGGTTCAGGTACACAGTGAAATTGTATGTCCAATTGTGTGTATTTGTGTGTTTGCATTGGGAGCAGGGTACCCATCAGACTCTCAGAGAGGTCTCTGGTGAACAGTGCAGACTTTCTCCAAGGCTAACCATGCAGGGTTGTCTCCTGTCTCCAAGTCTGCCAGGGACAGGAAGAGGAGGTATTTCAGATAGAGAAAGCAGCACTGTCTACCTGGTGGACTCCTGCTCAGCTTTAATATTCCAAAACAAAACTTGTCTTCTCTAATGAACTTTTTGACGCCTCTAAGCAGATTTTGGGGGGGCGGTGCTGTGCTGTGCTGCCTGCACCTTATTTCATCATATCGTATTGTAATTACTTGTATGATTCTTCTTCCTATTTGTCTGTAAATTCTCTGAGGCTCAGATTGACTTTTCATGCTTGTATCAGCTAGTACGACAACCAGCCCATTACAGTGTGTTCCCAGTGGGTGGCCAGTGGGTGGTTGGATGAATGGTGAATGAGTGGGTGGGTGGATGGATGAAGGATACATGGATGGATGAATTGTGGGCATATGGGCAAATGAATGGATGGGTGGATGGATGGAAGAATGGATAAATAGGTGGATGGAGGGAGGGAGGGATGAGCAGCTGGCTAGATGAATGAATGGGTGGATAGATGGATGGATGGAGTGAGTCTCTCCTTTTATTGCTAATTTTGCATTATTCATATATCCTAACCCTAACAGATCTGCCATTTCATTAACTCAGGGCTAACATTAATTGCAGTTCCTAATATTGCTGAATGTTCAGGCTTTAAAATAAACAATCCTGATTAATCAAACTTGGATTTCTGTTTTCTTTGGACAAATTCTAGAGCTGTAACTACATACATATTGTAAATGAGCCTCATTTGGTTCCTGAATAACAAAGGGAAGGGGGCTGCTATTCTCTTTGATTGGGGCTGTTTCATCCTTCTGCCTTTTTAGAGAAAGAAAACAACTTCCAGTCTCAGGCTTATTTGAATCTAGCACCATTTTTCACAAAATGTTTTTGTTTCGGCTACTTTACATGGCTCTCCATCAACTGTTGATCCTCACTCCCCATCGTAACTGGATTTGAAAAACTGTCTATCTCCATCCTGAGGTTTTGTTCATTTTTAAGCTTTGCAGTGCTGGCTTGCAGGTTGCAAATTTGCTTATGTCTAAGCTTTCTCCCAAGAGTTGATGAACTTTCCCTTCCCTGTTGATAAGCCATGAAAGAGTGAAGAATTAGGAAAGGAAAGAGTTACCATCTCCCAAGCTGGGAGCTTGCCTGTCTAGCGTGGTGTTTGGATGAGGCTCCTTACTTGTGGAAATGGTGTGTTCCATGGGCAAAAATAGCTTTTTAAAAAAAGAACATCTTTGTACCCTCCTGAAGTCATCTCAGAATGAATTCAAGGTTTCTCATGAAACGGAAAAACCTTTATCACATCCAGAGTGGGTCCTTGCGTACTTGGCCGTGCCACATTAAAGCCTAATCTCAGCAACATCAGGGTCCAGAAAAGGCTAATATAAGCTTAATGATGAGGTAATGAAAATGGAGGTCAGGGGCGGGATGCGGGCATGGGGAAGCAGGTATTCTATTTGGAACTACATGATCATGGGGAAATCTCACTTGAGACCGTAAACTACCAAAAAGAAGCAAAGGAATGAAGTGAGTCTGAAGGAGAAAAAAATATTGTATATTAATGCACCTATGTGGTACACATAAAAATTGTTTAGATAATCTTATTTGCAAAGCAGAATAGACACACAGAGGTAGGAAGCAAATGTATGGATACCAAGGAGGGGGATGAACTGGGAGATTGGGATTAACATATACACACTACTATGTATAAACTAGATAACTGATGAGAACCTACTTTATAGCTTAGGGAACTCTTCTCAGTGCTCTGTGATGACCTAAATGGGAAAGAAATAGGGAATATATGTATACGTATAACTGATTCATTTAGCTGTTCAGTAGAAACTAATATATTGTAAAGCAGTCATACTCCAATAAAAATTAATTAAAACATAAAATTAACGAGAACAAAAAACTGAAACAAATGAAAGGGCTGTTCCAACATGGGAACTTTCCCTTACTTGATTTTAAATTAAGCACAAAGGAGACCACATTTTGAGTCTTAAATCAAAGCATGTTATGTTAGCTTCACATGAGAGTCAGCTAAAGAAAAGAGAAAGAGAAGGAAGGAAAAACAGAAAGAAGGGTGGTAAACAGAGGAGAAAAGTGAAAGTCGCTCAGTTATGTCCAGCTCTTTATGACCCCGTGGACTGTGGCTGGGCAGACTCATCTGTTCGTGGGATTCTCCAGGCAAGAATACTGGAGTGGGTTGCCATGCCCTTTTGCAGGGGATCTTCCCAATCTGGGGATGGAACCAGTGTCTTGTGCACCGTAGGTGGATTCTCAACCATCTGAGCTATAAGAGAAGCCCCCCAAACAGAGAAGAGAAGATAAAGGAGAGAGAAGAAATTTCTGGACAGAAGAACCAGCACTTCCTTTGTTCCATGTTCTAGGTGCTTCACTCATATTGGTTGTTTTAATCATAAATCCTCAAGGCCCATGTTATTATTCTCTGTGAAGAAATGATGCTCAGAGAGGTTGAGTAACTCATCCAGTCAACATAGCTAGCAGGAAGAGGAGCTGGGATTTGAACCTGAGCAGTCAGACTCCAGGGTCTGTGCCTTGATGATGATGTGACTGCCCCTGTGGCTGAGGAGCCAGGAAAGCTGAGCTCTCCTGGCCCCAGGCTGACTGTTTACATCCCCACAACACGCATGTACTAAAACCTCACCCACAGTGTGATGGTATTTGGAGGAGGGGCCTTGGGGGTGATGAGGTCATGAGGGTGGGGCCCTTGCAAATGGGATTAGTGCCCTGATAAAAGAGACCCCAGGGAGCTCCTTCACGCCACTCCCCACATGAGAACAGTGGTTTATGGACCAGAAAGTGGGCTCTCACCAAATATACAATCTTCTGACACATTCATCCTGGACTTCCCAGCCTCCGGAACTGGGAGAAATAAATTTCTGTTGTTCGTGAGCCACCTGGTCTGTGGTGACCTGTTATAGCAGCAGAAACAGACTGAGACATCATGGAATCCGTCCCAAATCCCATTCAGAGTCCAGCCGCCTACATCCCTGCTGTGTACTCTCCACCTTCTTCTCACACTGAGGTCTCTTGATAACCCTTTTCTGATTGTCCAGGTCAGCTGGTCACCCCTCACCAACTATGAGCCCCACTTAAGTCTCCTGACCTATGTGACCTATCCTGTCCCCATGGGGCCTGATGCCCCTGCTGAGGCCACAAAATTCTCCATCCCACTGCCCATGCCTCCTACTCAGAGCAAGCCTAGCGTGAGCAGCTCACCTCCACATTTTTGTCAACTGATGGCGTCCCATTGCTTCTCAGCCTTTTAGCTAAGATCAAGTGTAATACCTAATGGAGTCCCAGAAAGAATGTAGCAGGATGAGTGTGTCTGAACTCTGAGCTGAGGACCCCAGGATCCAACAGAAACCTAACCTTTGTAAGAACCTGGGGAAAATCTAATGCAATTGAGTTAGTTGTCAGTGTGGATGTCCATGGTGGGGTTGGACGTGGATGCCGAATTGTGTGGACACTTCCGATCTTGTGGCTGCCGAAAACTCAAGGTTTTGGCTACACCAGTAAACTCTGCAGGGTGTATGTTCTAGTCTTAGCAGTATTGATCATTGCAGTTGGACATGGCAGCACACAATACCTCCTTGAATAGACTATGAATATTCCCAGCCCTGAACATCTTCCTGGACAAGACTATACCATATTGAAATTTTTTATTTTGTAGATAATCCTCTCTAAATAACTTTCCTCTCCTAAGAGTTCTAGTCTAATAATAGGCTTTCCTTCTAATTCAGAGGGCACAGTAGGGAAAGCCCTGGATTCCAGGTAAGTTGCTCTGGGATGGGGGTGTAGGGGTAGGGTAGTGGACATAGTAGTGTGATCCCAAAGCCCCCAGATACTTGGAGTGGTGGGGGCTGATGCCTTTTACCTGAACCCCACTCAGAGATTTGGTCTCAGCCAAAGAGAATAACCTAAGGTCACATCCTCTTCATGGGCATCCCAGGTGGCTCAGTGATAAAGAACCCTCCTGCCAATGCAGCCGATGTGGGTTCAATCCCTGAGTGGGGAAGATTCCCTGGAGAAGGAAATGGCAACCCACTTCAGTATTCTTGCCTGGAGAATCCCATGGACAGAAGAGCCTGGCAGGCTACAGTCCATGGGGTCGCAAAGAGTCGGACACAACTGAGCAACTAACACACACACTCCTGGAGAAGGAAATGGCAACCCATCCCAATATTCTTGCCTGGGAAGTCCCACACACAGAGGAGTCTGGTGGGCTACAGCCCATGAGGCCTCAAAGAGTCAGACACAACTGAGCAAACACTCACCCACACACTCACACACAAATACACACATGCCTTCTATGCCCAAACCTAACACCGTCAGAGTCTGTTTCCTGAGGATGCTGCCCCAGGACATGGAGACAGCAGGGTATAGCAGCTTCTATGATGAGCAAGCTTGGGACTGAAGTTCAGCCCTGCAACTTTCTCAAAGCTTGATGCTGGGTGGGCCATGAAACCCCGGTAGCTCAGTTTTCCTCCAAAGTAAAATAAAAATAACGTCTGTTGTCGATTTCATCGTGGGTCACTGTGAAGAGTGAATGAGCTCATGTAGGTGAAGAATTTAGTCCAACAAAGAGCAGGTGTTCGGGAAACGTTCTTATCTTTTCCCCATTTCATCTCCACCTTTCCTGAAACAGACAAGACTGGGAGCCTCGGTTAAAGGGATGAGCCCTCGTGTCCATGGTTTTGTGAAATCAGCCTGGGTCCAAGCTCCTACAGCTAAATCAACACTCCTTATCCTCAGGCTGCTGATAACCTGATCCGCTGCTTCCTGGTAGGATCCGTAACGCGGGAGGTCTTCTCTCTGGGTTGTCTCTGAACATCTGTGATTAGGGACAATTAGGGACCAGTGTGCCTGCCTGTCCTCTCCTTTCAGCTGAGGAGGAAGTCCTGATGGACTATTATCAGGGGCAAGACATCATCTGTCAGCCGCAGTCTCAGGAATCCTCGGCTTGTTGAGACCCAGCACCAATCTCGCTACCTTTATCTGTGTTCCGAAAATGCCTCGGACTGTCTGCTTCCCACTGATACAAAATCTGGCATCTCCTTTTCTCAACATCCAGAGAAGGATTCTTTAAGAGCAAGAAAAAACTAAGATAGGTGTTACAGAACGTCAAGGAAATCGGGAAAACCACATAGGGGACACAGTCGCCTCCAAGGAGCTTCCAAAATTCCAACAGGAAAGAGGGAATAAACATACATGTGAGAGACAAGCAAAACCCAAAACCATGGGCCTGTGATAGCTTGCACTCACCCTCCCTGCCAGCCACCCTCCCTGTCAGAACCCATCAGGACTCATGTGACACCTCCACAATTAAACATCCCTCTCTTCTCTGCCCGCTGCCTCCTGTCCTAGACAGAAGCAATTTCTTTACTATTTCCCTAGCAAATTGCAACATTATCACAACAGCATATATGTAACAGCTCACTGAAACACTCTGCTCTTTTCTAGATGCCTTGCTTTAAGTTTGGATGGCTGCATCCACTCTTGCATTTTTGGCGGGGGGGGGGGGGTCTCTTCCACAGTGTTTTGTGCAAAAGAGGTGCTCAGTCAATGTTTGCAAATGAGTGGCTGGGCTAGAAAAGACCAAGGGCCACAAGCAAAGGAAGGAAGGACAGATTTCCAGAGGAGGTGGGCTTTGTGAGACAGTTATTGAAGGAATGAGACAATATGTCCCTCCAGAGTAGGAGTTACAAACTGGAGTCCCAAGGGCCCGTTCAGCCCACCCATGAGTTTGCTGAACCGGCATGCTTGGTGCTGTGAAATCTTCAAATCTGAAGGCCTGTGGTTAGTATGTGTATCCCCACTGAGCTGCAGTTCCCATCACTTCCTGTCGTCTCTCTGCATCTCTGGTATCTGCCTGGCTCCTAAGGCCATTAGAGTTTGTCTCCTGCTCTACAGCAGCCTGTCCATGATCGCTTTCCTCTTGGGAGCTAGGTCTTCCTGGCTAAAACACATGGAAGATGAAGGCAAGTGTGTGGTTCCCCTAATTTCTCTGCCATTCCCTTCAAGGTAGATTAAGATCTCTTCTTTCAGGGCCAAATACAGATCTGGAAAGAGAAGAAGCAAAGCAGTTACCAAGTCCCCCGGCCCCTACCTCCAATACAACAAGGCTTTATTGTGTTTAATTCCCACAGCCATCTTCAAATTGGGTGTTCTTCAGAGACATCACTTTGACAACAAATGTCAGTACAGTCAAAGCTATGGTTTTTCTAGTAGTCGTGTACGGATGTGACAGTTGGACCATAAAGAAAGCTGAGCACTGAAGAATTGATGCTTTCAAAATGTGGTGTTGGAGAAGACTCTTGAGAGTCCCTTTGACTGCAAGGAGATCAGACCAGTCAGTATTAAAGGAAATAAACCCTGAATATTCGTTGGGAGGACTGATGCTGAAACTGGAGCTCCGATACTTTGGCCACCTGATGCAAAGAGCTGACTCATTGGAAAAGACACCAATACTGGGAAAGAATGAAGGCAGGAGGAGAAGGGGGCGACAGAGGATGAGATAGTTGGAAGGCATCACCAGCTCAATGGACATGAGTTTGAACAAACTCCGGGAGATAGTGAAGGACAGGGGAGCCTGGCATGCTGCAGTCCATGGGGTCACAAAGAGTCAGACATGACTGAGAGACTAAACAACAACAATGTCCCCATTTTATAGATGAAAAAACTGAGACTCAGAGATATTAAAAAAACTTGCTTGAAGCTACAGAGCTGGGACATAGCCAAGCCAGAACTCAGACCTTGCTCTGTGGGTCCCACATCCATCATCTAACCCCAGCTTGGATGTGCCCAGGAGGAGCAGCAGCATAGAGCCTCCTTCTTCACAGGCAGAGTCCTGGGAGGGAGCACGGCATATGTCCTGAGCAACACAGAGTCTGCATGCAAATAATTCCAGTTTATCTGCAGTAAGGCGGGTGAGCCATGGGCAGATAATCCAAAAATAGTTTCTCATTTTTCTTGGGATAAATATAACGTTTTGGCAGCAAACACCCCTTTCAAAGTGTGTTTTGATTAGAGTTACACGAAAAGGCGCTTTTATTCTATGAGGATCTGCCAACTAACAGGCAAAAGGGGACCGAGGAGCGTGCCAGCCCGACCTTTCTCCTCCTGCCCACCAGCAGGAGGACTGTGTCCAGGACACAGAGCTGTCAGTGGAGGGACACTGGGTTGACGTAGGCCACCTGGGCTTGGGCTGAGTCTGTGCCACTCTTGAACTTGAAACCCAACTCAACCCTTCTCATTTCTTCAACACATTTCTTATTTTGATTCAGTTAGCAAGTGTCTTAGGAGAAGGCAATGGCACCCCACTCCAGTACTCTTGCCTGGAAAATCCCATGGATGGAGGAGCCTGATGGGCTGCAGTCCATGGGGTCGCGAAGAATCGGACACAACTGAGCGACTTCACTTTCGCTTTTCACTTTCATGCATTGGAGAAGGAAATGGCAACCCACTCCAGTGTTCTTGCCTGGAGAATCCCAGGGACAGCGGAGCCTGGTGGGCTGCCATCTATGGGGTCGCACAGAGTCGGACATGACTGAGGTGACTTAGCAGTAGCAGCAAGTGTCTTAGCCACAGCCCCAAGGCAAGTCAGGAGAGAATAGGATTTAGTCATCTAGAGCCCTTTGGTTTAAATATTAACCCCCCTCCTGATCAGAATTCCAGAGTCAGGAATTGAGATAATGAGATATTTGCCTATGAGTCAAGGTGTGCACCCAAAGCAGGAGGGACAGAAAGTGGTGGTGGGCAGTGTTCTATTTTAGCCTAGAAATTGGGTTTCCATGAATATGCTACTTCTGAAAATTAACAAGGATCTTGGAGACAATAGTGAGGCAATTTGAGTTGAGGGAACAGAGCTGAAGTTTGGAATCCTGCAGACCTCTGTGATTTGGGACACCTCCCTTGGCTTTTCCTCGAATGCAAAATTCACTTATGGTGGGAACTCACAAAGGCAGCCAGCACGTAGGGAAGAATTGATTAAACAAGCGGTCTCCTTGAAGGTGGAGGGACCCTCCTGCTATAGTACTTGTGGATGAATCTGGCTTTAAGATTCGTTGTGTAAGTTACTGATTTAGTGATGGACTGGTGGGTCTCTTTTCTTTCTTCCAAGTATCTGCAGTAGCTGAAAGAGAAATTAATAAGCTGCCATGCAAAGAAAAGCAAGATCTATCTTCCGAGCCCTTCAAACTCAAAACCCATGCTGTTCTGTCCCATTGTGAGATGTCGAGGCAAAAGTGATGACCAGCCGGGCAGAGAACACAGGGAGGGGAAGAGGCTGGAAGTGAGGCAGCCCCAAACCGTCTGCTTCTGCGAGCACAGGCTCCACAGCCGGAGGTAACTGAAATTGTCCAGTGCACACGAGGCAGCCATTCTGCCTGTAGGAGCCAAACCAATGAGCACCATGTTTCTGTCTTTAAGATGAGATCTGAGAGGGCCTGGCATTTACCATTAACATAATTATATTATTTTTAAATTTTATTTGTTTGACTGCATCAGGTCTTAGTTGTGTCATGTGGGCACTGTGGTTGTGGCATACAGGATCTTGTTCCCTGACCAGGGGTGAAACCTGGACCCCCATTGGGAGCATGGAGTCTTAGCCACTGGACCACCAGGGAAGTCCCTAATACAGTCTTAGGGGAAGATTTATAGCCTTAGGAAGCCCCTAATTCTCACTTAGTAGTATTAGTGTTAGTCGCTCAATTATGTCTGACTCTGCAATCTCATGGACCGTAGCCCTCCAGGCTCCTCTGTCCATGGAATTCTTCAGGCAAGAATATTGGAGTGGGTTGCCATTCCCTTCTCACTTACTTGATCCTAACTGATACTCAGGAATAACTCAGCAATGGTCCAACAGGACTCAGTGATCCAATTTTACAGGTGAGAAAAATTGAGATTCAGGAGAATCAAATGACTTTTCCAAGCACACCCAGTGTGTAACAATAGCGCCTCTCTGAGAATCTATTGTATTGAAAAGACGTATTCATATGCCTTGTACTTTCGTGAGGACAGAGGCTGTGTGTCTTATTCATGGTTGTGTCAAGCAGATGATACAGCTTTAGTAAGGATTTGTTGAAGGGATGGCTTTCCTATATATTATCCTCTGTGTGTGTGTGTGTGTGTGTGCCCCCACAGACTCAGTCTCTCAGTCATGTCTGACTCTGTAGCCCCATGGACTGTAGCCTACTATGCGTGTATTTGAAGAAGTCCAGTGTTGTGAATCACCATGCCTTCTCATCATTAGTAAGACAAATATTTATTTAACTATATTAAAGAATCTTTTAGTACAAATGTTTCTACACAATCATAATTCATCAATCATTTCAAAATCAATTGTTTTCTGACTTTCTAAATATAATTAAGACTGAATTATAATTCTTTTTATTTTAATTAATTTGCATTGGAGTATAGCTGATTAACACTGTTGCATTAGTATTAGTTTCTGCTGTACTGCATAGCGAATCAGTTATACATATACATATATCCACAGTTTTTTGGATTCTTTTCCTATATAGGCCATTACAGAGTACTGAGTTGAGTTCTCTGTGCTATACAGTAGGTTCTTATTAGTTATTTATTTTACATATAGTAGTATGTGTATATCAATTCCAATCTCCCAATTTATCCCTCCCTTCTTTCCTCCTTGGTAACCATAGTTTGTTGTTTACATCTGTGATTCTGTTTCTGTTTTGTAAATAGGTTCATATGTGCCATTTTTTAAGATTCCACATAAAGGTGATATCATTTTTTTTTCCTCTATCTGACTTACTTCCCTCAGCATGACAATCTCTAGGTCCATGATTCTTTGTAAGATATTGAAGTAACACCACCCAAAGGTCTATTTTGGCTTAAGCACACAGATTTAGGTGGGAATAAGATGAGATGTGGGTCAGCTGGGCACATCTTTGGAATTGAAGATGCCAGTTTCAGAATTTCATCTGTGAATAGTCCACCACTTCATAGTCCTCTAAGACAGTGTATTTTGGAAGAAGGAAGTTCTTTTCTGCCAAAAAAAAAAAGTTCTGTGTATCTTACATCAAGATAACTCTGTCAATCATCTTTGAACTCATCACCTTGATCTTTGGTTGTGTTCTCACCCATATGCGAGCTTCTCTCTGTTCCCTTCACTCCCCTGTCTGGCTCTCTATGTAGACAGAAACTCTAGGGACAAGTGTGAGGTGACAAGGGGAAGGGAGAGGCCAGCACCTTCACATAATAGAGAGCTAAGCTGATCCTTGGGCAGGAATCTTCAACACAGTTGATTAAACAAGTAAGCTGACAAGTAGGAAGCAGTTTCATTCCATGATTCTCTGCCATTTGTAAAAAACCAGAAGGGCCTGATTGACATTCTCATGGGGTAAAGGTGGTGAGGGAATATGAGATGGTTTGGGCTCATGAGAGGGAATGTATGAGTGATCTCAGGCTGCCATGACAAAAGTCCACTGACTGGCTGGCTCAACAGAAATTCATGTCCTCACAGTTCTGAGGCTGAACGTCCAGGATCAAAGTGTCAATGGGGTTGGTTTCTTTTGAGGCCTCTTTTCTTGGCTTGGAGGTGGCTGTCTTTTTGCTGTGTCTTCACTTAGTCATTCTTCTGTGCAAGTACCTCCCTGGTATCTCTCTGTGTTCTATTTGCCCACTCTTATAAAGACTCAAGTCAGATTAGATTAGGGCTCCCTACAACAGCCTTAAAGCAGAGACATCACTTTGCCAACAAAGATCTGTCTAGTCAAAGCTATTATTTTTCCAGTAGTTATGTACAAATATGAGAGTTGGACCATAAAGAAGACTGAGCACCAAAGAATTGATGCTTTTGAATTGTGGTGCTGGAGAAAACTCTTGATAGTCCCTTGGACTGCAAGGAGATCAAACCAGTCAATCCTAAAGGAAATCAACCCTGAATATTCATTGGAAAGGACTGATGCTGAAGCTGAAGCTGTAATACCTTGGCCACCTGATTCAAAGAGAAAACTCATTGGAAAAGACCCTGATACTGGGAAAGATTAAAGAAGGGGGCATCTGAAGATGAGATGGTTAGTGTCACTGACTCAATGGATAGAGTATGAGTAAACTCCAGGAGATGGTGAAGGACAGAGAAGCTTGGCATGCTGCAGTCCATGGGGTCACAAAGAGTTGGACACAACTTAGCAACTGATCAACAACAACAAACAACAGCCTCATTTTAACTTAATCACCTCTTTAAAGACCCCTCTCTGGAGGCAATCACATTCTGGTGTATAGACTGTTAAGGCTTCAACATATGAATGTTGAGAGGATACCATTCAGCCCATAACAGGAGACTATGTAAAAACGCCAAAATCAAGCTTCATTTTCATCACAAATTTTCTCAAGGCAGAGTTAGACATTAGACCCAGGAAAATGGAAAACTAAATATGTTTTCTAAAAAGCAGCCATATGCTGGTAAATGTTTAACTGCCATCTGTCATTGTGGTGGCATGATTTGTAGTATTTGACAATGTCTGTGCTGTATATTCCTCCTACCATCTATTTCAGTTAACACCGTGATGCCACTGAAGATGGAGTTGGGAAGATATGCATGCAAACAAACATCACAAACAGTCCGAGCTGACTCCTGCACACCTGCAGAGACTGGGATGGTGCAGGGATGTCGTCTCATTGGGGCCAGATTCCCTCTTCCACAGTTGCCTCTGGTTTGAAGTCTCTCCTCACTCCTTACAATCTATTGGTTCTCTAATCTGTCAAACTGAAGATCTATGAATCAAAAGTTTTCCTTTCCCTTTCACCTGGACCCCAGATATTTTAATACCAATATACAAAATCCTTGATAGAACTGATCTCAATTCTCCATACTGGGCAAATCACTAAATCGTCATGGAGGAAAAACAGATGTATAAGATTATTCCACAGTCTCCAAAAGGGAACCGATTTGTTAAGTCAGAAAAAATGCACCCCACTTCAATAACAGTCATTGAAGTAATTATAGATCACCTAATCTCTAATATGCATTTTCAACATTATTTGGGAAGATTTTATACTTATGGAGTTGGTCCTGAAAAGGAAGCAGTCAGAAAATACTTATTAGCAATTGAAAAATGACAGCTACATTTTAAAATTAACAAACGCAGCACATGTCAAATGGAACCTGTATAAAAACTGCATGATTTAATTATAGTACAAAATCAAGAAGTTTCCCTATTATTTGGGATATGAACACCAAGAAACACCTAAACTCAAATGACATTAAAGAGTTAAAATAAAAATATATAGAAATATATCAGTTGCAGACAAAAACAAACAAGAAAAAATGCAGAGGTAGTAGTACTACCGACAAATAAAGACACAAGGTAAGAAGTGTTTAGTGACACAGATTATGTACCAGTTACTGTTCCCTCAGCTATAAAATAGAGGAAATAATTAGTGATACTAAGAAAATAATGGAGAAAATAATAAGTTCTATTGGAATACTGAGATGATGCTTAAAAGTATTTAGTGCAATGCTCAGTTCAATAGCTCAGTCATGTCCGACTCTTTGCAACCCCATGGACTGCAGCATGCCAGGCTTCCCTGTCCATCACCAACTCCCAGAGCCTCCTCAAACTCATACCCGTAGAGTCAGTGTTGCCATCCAACCATCTCATCATCTGTCATCCCCTTCTCCTCCTTCCTTCAGTCTTTCCCAGCATCAGGGTCTTTTCCAGGGAGTCAGCTCTTCACATCAGGTGGCCAAAGTATTGGAGCTTCAGCTTCAGCATCAGTCCTTCCAATGAATATTCAGGACTGATTTCCTTTAGGACTGACTGGTTTGATCTCAGTTAGTATAATGCTACCTGGTACATAAAAAGAGTTAAATAAATGATGATTATGTAAAACAAGTGATATCACTAACCAATTTGTTCAGAATTTCTCTCACATCTCACCTTTGTTCTCCATTCCCATTTATATGACCCTCGCATAATCTCTCCTTAAATTTTTGATGGATTACAAAAGTAATCCACTATCTGCTCTCCTTGTCTCCAGTTTTACAAACTTCAATCCACCCTGCACAGATTAATCCTCTTAGAACACTATTTTTAGTATGCCATATTTTGGCTCAAAATTTATATACAAGATGAACTCCAAACTTTCCAGCTTTTTATTCAAAGCCCTTTAAAGTCTTCCATGATCCCACCTTTATTTACAGGCTTATGCCGTGCTGCTTCCCTATATGAACCCTCCATCCCAGGGGTTTCTACATTTTCTACAGCCCTGAAACATACTTTAATCACTTCTCTGTGTCTTTCTTTGTTCATACGTGTAACCTTCTTCCACCTATTTCCATGTCAGCTGTCCCTGCTTCCACCCCTCTATCCCAGCTAGATCGTCCTTTCTCCTCTTCGAATGCAGTCTAGCTCCTCCTACAAAGAAACGTTCCTCTTAGGATGTCCAAGGAATTAGGTGCTGTATTCTAATACTTAAATAAATTCTACCTTGTGTCATTATCATACATCATCAAATTCAAAAGTATTGATTGTAAGAGACAATATTGTATGAACTACTAAGAAAGAGAAAAAACTTCCAAGTACAGTGTGATGGTTCATTAGTATTTTTTCTTTTCTTCGTTAAAGTATGGTTGATTTACAAATGTTGTGTTTGTTTCAGATGTTCAGCAGAGTGATTCAGATAGAGATAGAAATATTCCTTTTCAGATTCTTTTCCCTTCTAGGTTATTACAAAATCTTGAGCACAGTTCCCTATGCTATCAGGGCTTCCCTGATAGCTCAGCTGGTAAAGAATCTGCTTGCAATGTGGGAGACCTGGGTTCTATCCCCGGGTTGGAAAGATCACCTGGAGAAGAGAAAGGCTACCCACTCCAGTATTCTGGCCTGGAGAATTCCATGGACTGTACACTACATGGGGTAGCAAAGAGTCAGACACAACTGATCGACTTTCACTCTCACTTTCCCTGTGCTATAGAGTGTGTCCTTGTTGGTTATTTATTTTATATATAGTAGTAGTATGTATATGTTAATTGCAAACTCTTAACTTATACCTCCCCCTTTCCATTTTGCATTCCATTGATTTTTCTAATATTTGTTTATTTATTTATTTATTTTTGCTGTGTCAGGCCTTTGTTGTGGCACTAACTTCTCTCTAGTGATGGTATGTGGGCTCAGTATTTGCCTTGAGGCATGTGGGATCTTAGTTTCCCAACCAGAGATCAAACCCACATTCCCTGCATTGGAAGGCAGATTCTTAACCGCTGGACCACTGGGGAAGTCCCTGCACATCATTGATTCTTTAAGAGGCATTATTTTGGGGGTGATGTGAAGCTGAAGCTCCAATACTTTGGCCACCTGATGTGAAGAGCTGACTCATTGGAAAAGATCCTGATGCCGGGAACAACTGAAGGCAAAAGGAGGAGGAGGCAGCAGAGGATGAGATGGTTAGATAGCATCACTGATTCAATAGACATGAGTCAGCAAACTCAGGGAGAAAGTGAGGGCAGGGGAGCCTGGCGTGCTGCAGTCTATAGGGCTGCAAAGAGTTGGATGCAACTGAACGGCAGCAACAAAAGATAGAAAAATGTGCATCTTGGATTCAGTGAAATATAGTGGGAGATTCATACACACATTCATTTACTCAGTACATGTTTCCTGAGTAAATTTACTCAGTAAATATCACCTATCATGTGCTCAGCACTGTACCAAGGATGTCCACAGACAATACGGACAAGGCATCTACATTCAAGCTCATACTTGGTTGTACCCATGCTTTTTACAGCCCTTACCCCCTAGAAAAGACGGTAAAGTTCTAAAGGTACAAATTAATGGATTGCAATTTATGTCCCTTGGTAGGTATTATTTCACATAATTTTGCACATAGTAGGCACTCTAAATATTTAAAGTGAGGTAATGAGTAAAAATGGGACAGTGGAGGACAAGGAGGCCTGGCGTGCTGCAGTCCATAGGGTCACAAAGAGTTGGACATGACTCAGTGACTGAACAACAACAAGGAGTAAAAATAGATGTGCATAATGTAATAAAGTCTGTTCTAAATTCAGACACAAGAGAATACACAGTCTGTTAAAGCTAATTAGCTTATAGGTCTTTCAATGTGCATCTTTACAGGACTTCATCAGTCAGGAGGGAAAGATTCAAAACTGGGTGAAGCAATTGTGTTGTATTGATGTGCCTGGGATCTGTCTCAAGGATTCATGGGGGTGGGAAGTGGGGTGGAGAGGAACACCAGAAAATTAGAATCAATGCATCATTCACAGTGCTTTATGAAATTACTTTCTCCCCAGTTATTTAGAATAGCAAATCAGCGATTCTTGTCATTTGTTAATTTCAGATTTCTGGGTTTTCGTTGTTTATGAGGCACCCTAGAGGCCACTATGTCTAGAAATTTGCCTTTGTCCTGGGGATTCAGTCACCTGGGCAGTCACCAAGCCAGGGGTGGGTGCAGGCTGTCCCCCAGCATCTCAGCCTCTCATTACATCTTTGTCCTTCTCCTCTTCAAGTTTCTTCAGGAACCTGAGGGTTCTCAGGTTTTCAAGATACACCCCTTGAGAACAACCAGGGCCCACTGCAATCTTGATCAGCTGGGGATCCTCATTCTTGGAAGTTCTGAGCACACTCCTTGCAGCACTAAGCAAGGAGAGGACCACGTAGGCTGCAAGCAATACTCCTTTATTCGATCAACAAACTTATAAAGAGGTTTACGGTGTGCCTTAGTCTTAGGTGGTGGAACACATACAGTGATGAATACACTGTCATATGAATGTGATGCTTCCTTAAATGAGGACCGTCCTTCAGAGAACCTTCATACTTTTCATTTTAAAAATTGATTTATGTTGTTTAGCTGGCAAAGAATCTGCCTGCCATGTGGGAGACCTGGGTTTGATCCCTGCGTTGGGAAGATCCCCTGGAGAAGGGAAAGGCTACCCGCTCCAGTATTCTGGGGCTGGAGAATTCCATGGACTGTATAGTCCATGGGCTCACAAAGAGTCAGACACGACTGAGCGACTTTCACTTTCACGTGTTGTTTTTCGTTGTGCTGGGTCTTCATTGCTCCATGCAGGCTTTCTCTAGTTGTGGTGAGCACAGGGCTACTCTCTAGCTGTGGCGAGAGGGCTTCTCATTGCAGTGGCTTCTCTTGTTGCCAAGCGTAGGCTCTGGGTATACTGGCTCAGTAGTTGCAGTGCACGGGCTTTCATGCCCCACAGCATGTGGGATCTTCCTGGACTAGGGATCGAACCCATGTCCCCTGCATTGACAGGCACATTATTAACCACTGGACCACCAAGGAAGTTCCTCACTTGGATTTTTGACCCTTCTAACCACCCAGTGTAACAGCCAGGAAACATCCCAGTCCCATTTCACAGATGAGGAAGGGGAGGCCCAGAGACATTCAGAGAACTGCCCAAACTCAGATGGCTACAGAGGCTTCCCAAACTAAAGCCTCTTGACTGTAAATCAAATGCTCTCTGCCAGATTATCATGTCAGGGATATCAGAGGGAATGGATGGAATTTCAGAGTAACTCCACAGAAGTCTTGGATGGCATTCTAGAAACATCACCCCCACCCCACAACCTCCAAACACAAAATCAGAGGATCACACCAAAGAGTGCCAGCTGAACTGAGCATCCGAAGGTCCAAGTGGCAATGACACATGGAAGGTTCTGTGCAGACCACGTTAGTGATGGCAAGTGACTGGGAAAAGTTCAATGTCCCTGAGTGTTTCATTCAAACCCTCTGCTCCCGTCTGTGGCTCAGCCTGACCAAAGAACTGCAGATGGCATGGACAGTGTCTGGGGCCAGTCTCGGGGTTGTGTTAAGACTGCAGGTTGGCCTCTCGCCACGTCGGGCCTTCGCTCTGTCCTCCCGCAATGACCCTGGCCCATTTCGACTGGCTGAATTATTTAAATATTGTACATTGCTAGTTAATAGACACAACATATTGAAAGTTTTACAATCAAATATTTATGCTGCTCAAAAACATTTTCCATGATCTTTAAACAGCCATGTCATCTATTTATTTTCATTCTCTGATCTTTCTGTTTTGTATCAGAATCGGAGAATTTAGCCTATTTACCAAGAAGTAAATATTATGATGAAAACATGGGGCGGCTCAAAAGTAGACTTAGGAAAGTGCAGAAGTATTTTGTGTCAGTGTCAATTGCACAACAGCCCCTGCATGGTAATAAATTAAGACATTTCTTTGGGATGCTTGAAGAATGGAGATTAATGTTTCATGGCCGGACACTGCCTCCGTGATGGAGCAGCCTCTCCATCCTTTCTGTCCACTCACTCCTTTTGTAAAATGCAGAGAAAGTCTTCTGGGTCAGGGAGTGGCCATTTGCCGGTGACTTCAATCAACGAAATACACTGGATATGGAACCTGGGGCTGCAAGTAAGAGCTGACACTCGACCATCTGAAATCTTCTGTTTGGCAGCTGAAGGACACGCATCCCTCAGCTTTGTCCTCCTTTTTTTTGCAGATACTCCTAACTTCTGAGTTCTTCTCCCTAACTCTGTCCTTGGTGATGCTTTATTAGGCCTGAAAGCTAGTCACCTTGTTTCAGGGGCAACTTCTCTCTGCCCTAGAGAGAGTCTAGCCAGTATCTCCTTATTACTGGGTTAGAGAGAAAGGCACTCCTTGATTATCACTGTCCTTTCCAAAAAATAGTCTTATAGATGCAAAGAAGGAACCAGAGAGTCAAAGAGCCAGGAACCATGGTCTCTGGGATGAGCCTTGGATCCCCATGTCTCACTTTGGGCTTAAAATCTAATTTTGAGGGACTTCCCCGGTGGTCCAGTGGCTAAGACTCCTTGCTTCCAATGCAGGGGGTCTGGGTTTGATCCCCGGTCAGGGAACTAGATTCCCCCAGGCTGCAATTAGCAATCCTGAATGCTGCAACAAAGACTCAGTACAGCCAAATTTGAAAAAGAAAAAAATTTTAAAAAGATCTAATTTTGAACTTTTTGCTTGAAACTGGCTGCATATGCTCTCTATTCTGTGGACTTCATTCCTCCACTAATATCTGACTTTTCCAAGCTCTGGCTAACCTCCCAATCAGCCTCTTACTTCTGTCTCACCCCTCTCTTCGAAGGGTTACCTGCAGCTCCCCATCCTGACTTACCAGGAACCTCATTAGACTTGGAGAAAATAGTATACAGGGTTTAGTGAGGCAGACCCATGTCCTTACCCATCTCCTAACCTTGAATTTTGACTTCTGACCCTAAAAGAAGAGGAAGATATATAGGTCAGAGGATTGCCATTAGAAATATATAAGAACTTACATGGATTATACGTAAAGTGCCTCATGCTCTGTTTGGTCCAGACTGAGCGCTCATCAATTAAGTAGCGGTAACTATATTACTATTACTATGTGAGGGACAGAGGCTCTGACTGCCTCCAAGATCTCCCAGATCTTGATTCCCCTAGTTACTTCCCAGTCCTAGCATGGCTTTTTTTCCAAGGATCTAAACATCAACTCTTAATCGGTGGCTCATAGCTACAAGAAAGCATAGAGATGGGACATAGGAAAGAAAGAGAACAAGAGAATAAAGAAGGATGAGAGGAGATGCAGGTTAGAGCATCCATCCTTTAGGAGAAATTGCTCATTTTATTTAAAAAATCATAGTAAAGAGATGATAAAGAAGAGAGGCCCCTTTCTTTTTTTAAAATAAAGTGTCATTTTTAATTTAAATGTATTTTTAATTGGGCGTCCCTGGTGGCTCAGACAGTAAAGAATCTGCCTGCAATGCAGGAGACCCAGGTTCAATCCCTGTGTTGGGAAGATCCCCTGGAGAAGGGAATGGCTACTGACTCCAGTATTCTTGCCTAGAGAATTCCACGGACAGAGAAGCCTGGTGGGCTACACTCCATGAGGTCGCAAAGAGTCAGACAAGACTGAGCGACTAACACTTTCACTTTCACTTTATTTTTAATTGGAGGATAATTGCTTTGCACTATTATGTTGGTTTCTGCTATGTCTCAACATGAATCAGCCTTAAGTATACATATGTCCCCCCAGAGAGGAAAGATCTTTGTACAGGAAAAGTGAGATGAAAATGAGACAGGAGGGACCTTTCTGGGGGTCGTGGTTAAGACTTCACTTTCCAGTGCAGGTGGCAGGGGTTTGATCCCTAGTCAGGGAGCTAAGATCCCACATGCAGCCTAAAAAACCATAATATAAAACAGAAACAATGTTGCAACAAATTCAATAAAGGCTTAAAAATATTTCACATCAAAACTCTTAAAAAAAAAAAAAAGACCCAGGAACTTGAGAACAGAAAAGGCAGCCTGGGTCACGGAAGTCTTGGTTCCGTTCCCACTTGAGGACCTGGACAGGGTCTATTTCCACAGATCTCAGCTTCCTTGACTGTAAAATGAGATGGTCCCATTGCATTCATTCAACAGATGTTTAGCTTGGGGGCTTCCCAGGTGGCTCGGTGATAAAGAAGCCGCCTGCCAATGCAGGAGACAGGAGATGCAGGTTTGATCCCTGGGTTGGGAGGAGAGCATGGCAACCCATGCTAGTATTCTTGCCTAGAGAATCCCATAGACAGAGGAGCCTGGTGGACCACAGTCCATGGGGTCGCAAAGCATCAGACACGACTGAGGGAGCATCAGTCTTAGTCAGTCAGTCATACTGAGCACCAACTGTGGGCAAAGTGCAGTTCTAGGCACCGGGGGTCGCAAAGCGGCACCGGAAAGACATGATTCCTGCTCAGGTGTTGGTAGCAGAGACGAAACAAACACACAAACGGACAACCAGGTAACCAAATATGACCATTTCAGTTAATGGTAAGGGACTGGAAAAAAGCAAAGCAGAGAAATTGATAGAGGCTGGGATGAGTGGGCTACCTAGGGGGAGGTCAGAGAAGGACTTTGTATGGAGCTGATACCTGTGTGAGTGGAGTCCAGGCATGTGGAGATCCAGCCAGAAGGACAACTCAGGCACTCCTAGTGCTGAAGAAAAAGGATGGAACGGTCAGCAGGGCCCACAGGAAGGAATCTTAATAGGCAAGACTGCCTGTTGAGAGCTGTGGTCTTCTCAGGGATGCTGCTGAGGTCATCAGACTCTGGGAAACTATAACCCCTCTCTCCCACCTCCCTGGAATCCATGCTAGAGCTCCACACTGGCCGGACACACCCAGAAGTCAGAGGACAAAGGAAATCTATTAATGCCAGCCATGTTGGTTCACCTCCTGGACACTGCCTCCCCCTGCACCCCCACCCCAGAGTGGAGGGTTAGACAGCGGATGGAGGAGGAAGATCAGAGATGAAAAAACAAGGTATTAGAATACACCCAGAATGGCCATGATAAGGTGTGTGGTTTAATTCTGAGGACATTCGAAAGCCACTGGGGAGTTTTAAGTCAGGGCATACTATTTTTTTTTTTTGGTAAGATTTTTTGTTTTTTTGATGTGGACCGTTTTTAAAATCCTTACTGAATTTGTTACAATATTGCTTCTGTTTTATGTTTTGGTTTTGTGGCCTTGAGTCATGTGGACTCTTAACTCTCTGACCAGAGATCGAACCCACACCGCTTGCATTGGAAGGTGAAGTCTTGACCACTGGACCGCCAGGGAAGTCCCAGTAAAGGGGATGCTTTAAACTGATTTATGTTAAAAAGATTAATCCGGCTTCTGTGTGGGGAATCGACTTTCCATGGGCAAGACTAGAAGTTGAGAAGATATTTACGAGGTTATTACACCATCAAAATAAAAATTTATGTTGGGGTGGTCTAGCGTGGTGGCTGAAAATAAAGAATAATAAATAGATTCAGGAAATATGCTGAAAAAAAAAACATTTTAAAGGCAACTTCTGCCGTTGCTGTGAGATAAAGGAGACCCTTCTCCAACCCTGATGGGAAATAAGAACATACATACACCCTCAGAGCTGCAAACTCTAGGACCTCAGCACTAGTGCCAAGTCATATGGCTTTTATAGTGCAAAGTGCATTGAGAGAAACGTGCCAGCTCTCTGCTGTCTTTATTTATAAGAAGGAGAGAGAAAATAAAGAATTTCCCGAGCCTGGCATGTAGAAAAATGATGTGTCTGGTGGACCTGATAAATAACAAATTGTAAAGTCTTCTAGTTTTATTGTTGGCATTGTCGTAAAGAACATGCTGTGCTTATTATCTGGTCAAAGGGATTTCATTCTTTGTGATGTTGAAGTGAGTTATAATCTTTACTAAACAAATAACGTCAGTAATTTTTAAATTCCGCAGTCATGAATGTTTGTGGAATCTTTTTTTCCCTCTTTCTCTCTCTCTTTGATAGTTTTGTCAGATATCAGAAATGCTTTCACTGTGTTCCCAGATGTGGTATCATTTCCAGCTAAAGAGCTCAAATCCATCAATGTCTCTAAAAACCCATCAATGTCGCTTCAATCACAGGCTGTATCAGTGGTGAGCAGCTTAAAGGCTGATGTCATAATACTGGATTGGCCAAAAAGTTTGTTTGGGTTTTTCCCAAAAGATGTTACAAAAACCCGAACAAAGTTTTTGGCCAACCCAATACCAATCCCAAACCATTATTCATTCCTTGAGAAGTTCTGATGTTCCGTAAATAGTCCTAGGTAGACTATTAAATTTATATTCTTGTGGAAGACAGGCCTAGCATGTAGGTGGTCACAGATCAAAGAAAACTGTGGAAAGGTTTTTGGCTCATTCTGCAAATAACTTAGAACAAATGACTTAGGACAGTCGAGGGAACTGATCTTTTTTTTTTTTTTTTTTAGCAAAATGTATATATTCTAGTAGCTTTAAGAATAAAGAGTATGTGAAGCACTTCAAGACATAACTGAGGTCAAATCACAGCCTGCCTCTAAGTAACTGGATGGTCTTGGTCAAATCACTTCACCTCTGAGCAGGACTACTGGTACCCGGGTTTGATCCCTGGGTCAAGAAGATCCCTTAGAGAAGGGAATGATAACCCACTCCATTATTCTTGCCTGGAGAATTTCATGGACAGATGAGCCTGGCAGGCTGCAGTCCATGGGGTCACAAAGAGTTGGACACAACCGAATGACTCTCTCTCTCTTTCACACACACACACACACACACACACACACACACACACACGCATGTACATACACATGACTTTGTACACAGAAGTATGTATGTTGTACCCCAGATTCAGAAACCTTTCTGATGACAGTTGATCCCTCGGCATTTAGCACTTGGCTCTATTCTCTGGCAGGTGCGGTGTGTGTTCAGCTTCAAGTCACCAGTTAGCCAACCCCACAGAGCAACAGCAACAGTAAGGGGGACTCAAAACCCTTAGAGTTGTTAGTTCTAGCGTCACACATTTCCACCCAAGCAGATATTAATTTGCAGGGTTTTTTTTCCTTCTCAAACAGAGTAAGAAGAAAACTTCCAAAGTCTAAATACCTCAAAACTGAATATTGTCCCCATTATTAGAATTCACTTAAGCATGGGTCATCCCACATTTGTATTTTCAGTGGAACCTTTAGAAAAAAAAAGTCAGATGCCGGCAAAGACAAACCTGCAACTCAAGGGTCTGACCGCAGCATCCCTGGCGATGGGTCCCCACCTGCAGGACCACAATCAGCTGTGAAGGGACAGTTTGGTCTGATGAAACCGGAGTTTAAAGGATGCTGAATTTTTCACTACTTGGAAATATCTCTGGCTAGTTTTTCCACAGAAAACAGTTATTCCAGAGTGACCGTGATTCACAGACTCTAATATGCAGCCTTTGTAAAGCACTATAACATGTGTGAGGTACTTCTCTGTACCTTAGTTTTGTCTGTAAATGGGTTGGTCAATAAGGAATGCATGATTGTCAGTGTAGCCATCATCACCACCTTCATAGCCATCTATGGGATGGGGGACTCTCTTTTTGGGGAAAATTGCCACTTGCCAGGCTCTGAACTAAATGCTTTGTGTGTGTGTGTTAGTTGCTCAGTCATGTCCAACTCTTTGCGACCCTGTGGACCATAGCCACCAGGTTCCTCTGTCCATGGAATTCTCCAGGCAAGAATACTGGAGTGAGTAGCCATTCCCTCCTCCAGGGGGTCTTCCCGACCCAGGGATGGAACCCAGGTCTCCCACATTGCAGATAGATTCTTTACTGTCTGAGCCACCAGGGAAGCTCCCTGAGTGCTTTATATGTATCTATTTACTGATCAGATCTTTTCCATAACTTTTCGAACTGGATCTTCCTGTCTTACAGATGTGGACACTGAGGCACAGAGAACAGAGAGGTGAAGTAACTTGCTTGAAATCACACAGTTCGCAAAACGTGGGGCCAAGGAATGACACTTAGGCATCCTACTCCAAAAGCCACATCTTTTGCCATAACTAGCCCACGAGCCACTACCACCCCTGACATGAGAGAAAATGACACCACCAGCAGCACCATGTTTCCATAACCTTTCCAAACCTAAACCTTGGCAGACGTGTAAATTTAACTGACTCTTCTGGGATTCACCTTTGGTCATTTTTAATAAATTTCATTTCAAACACACTGGAAGATACCCCAGCCTCATGTCACGAAAGGCTTCAACACACAGTTACCCTCCTTTAGCTTTAAAGGCTAATGTAACCAAATCCTGGGTTTTATGGATTTCTTTTTTTTGAAATGGGTCAGTACCAAGGTCAGTTCATAATAAAGAATTTTCCAGAAGAAAAGCAGGAATTGGCAACGTACTGTAAGAAAATACTGCATGAGCCAGGAAGCAATGAAGAGATGTTTAAATTTTCCCTGACATGAATACTGACCACCCAGGGGAATAAAGAAAACACCTGTGGAAGCCCCGGGCACGTGTATACCCAGAGACTGAAACCGGAGCAGGCTTCTGAGTCACCTGTCAGACCAGAGACTATGTGAACGAGGAAAGAGACACACAACTTAGAGAATGAACTTACGGTTGCTGGAGGAGGTGAGGAGTGGGATGGGGGGGAAAGGTAGTTAGGGAGTTTGGGATGGTCGTGTACACACTGCCGCTGTATCTAAATGGACAACCAACCAACAAGGACCTACCATATAGCTCAGGGAACTCTGATCAATGTTATTATGTGGCAGCCTGGATGGGCGGGAAGTTTGCGGGAGAATGGATACATGTATATATACAGCTGAGTCCCTTCCTGTTAACGTGAAACTGTCACAACATTGTTTGTTAAGGGGCTATACTCCAATACAGAATAAAGGATTTTTTTTTTTTAATTAAAGGCTGCATCAGCCAGTGAGAAGAACAGACACTCAGAAGCCTTTAGCCCCAAGCCCTGGTCTTGCCTCTACCTAGAGGGACAACTTCTCACGGACCAGAGACCCTCTTTTCTGCATCAATTATTTCAGCTGTCACAAAGTGTCTCAAATGACTCCCAGACTGTCTAAACTCAAGGGCTTTATTTTTTTTTTTAATAAATGTATTTATTTTAGTTGGGGGCTAATTACTTTACAATATTGTAGTAGTTTTTGCCGTACATTAACATGAATCAGCCATGGGTTTACATGTGTTCCCCATCCTGAACCCCCCTCCCACCTCCCTCCCCATCCCATCCCTCTGGTCATCCCATTGCCCCAGCCCTGAGCATTTGTCTCATGCATCGAACATGGAATGGTGTTCTGTTTCACATATGATAATATACATGTTTCAATGCTATTGTCCCAGAACGTCCCACCCTCACCTTCTCCCTCAGAGTCCGTAAGACTGTTCTATGCATCTGTGTCTCTTATTCTGTCTCGCATATAGGGTTATCGTTACCATCTTTCAAATTCCATATATATGCATTAGTATACTGTATTGGTGTTTTTCTTTCTGGCTTACTTCACTCTGTATAATGGGCTCCAGTTTCCTCCATCTCAATAGAACCGATTCAAATGTATTTTTTTAATGGCTGAGTAATATTCCATTGTGTATATGTACCACAGCTTCCTTATCCATTCGTCTGCTGATGGACATCTAGGTTGCTTCCATGTTCTGGCTATTGTAAACACTCAAGGGCTTTAAAAAGTGAAAGTATATGTGTCCTTGGGGGGAAAGAAGCATGAAAACAGGGCAATTATAAGACAGGAAAATCTTATGGCAGGGGAGGGATGAAAAAGTGGAACACAGAGGATTTTTTATGGCAATGAAACTGCTCTGTATGATGCTATAACGATGGGTCTGTGTCATCATGTTGTTGTTCAGTTGCTAAGTTGTGTCTGACTCTTTGCGACCCCATGAACTGCATCACACCAGGCTTTGCTGTCCTTCACTACCACCTGAAGTTTGCTCAAATTCATGTCCATTGAGTCGGTGATGATATCCAACTATCTCATCATCTGTCACTCCCTTCTCCTCCTACCTTCAGTCTTTCCCAGCATCAGGGTCTGTTCTATGAGTCAACTCTTCGCATCAGGTGGCCAAAGTATTGGAGCGTCAGCTTCAGCATCAGTCCTTCCAATGCATATTCAGGGTTGATTTCCGTTAGGATTGTGTCATTTCCTTTAGAACTGTGTCATTTGGGGCTTGTCCAAACCCTGAGAATGTACAACACCAAGGCTGAGCCCTCATGTGACCTGTAGACTCTGGGTTATAAGGATGATTCAATGGAGGGTCATCAGTAACAAACTGTAACAAATACATCACTGTAGTGGAATGTTCAGGGGGGAAGCCATGTACATGTAGGAGCAAGGTGTGTACAGGAAATCTTGGTGCCGTCCTCTTGATTTTACTGTGAACCGCAAACTGCTCCAAAAAGTCTTCATAAAAACCAATCTTGCAAAAAGAAGACCACTGATGATCGCAGCCCCTGCCTGAACGTTGTGTGAGTTTTAGTCTGAGAGTGTCAGGAATCCATTGCTATCAATTGCTATCCATTGCCTGTTCCAATCATATTCATAGGGCTTCCCTGGTGGCTCAGTGGGTAAGAATCCATCTGCCAATGCAGAAGACACAGGTTCAGTCCCTGGTTCAGGAAGATATCACATACCTCGGAGCAACTAAGCCTGTGCACCTCCACTACTGAGCCTTTGCTCTAGAGCCCAGGAGCCACAACTACTGAAGCCCTGTGCCCTGGAGCCTGTGCTCTGCAACAAGAGAAGCCACTGCAACAAGAAGCCCAAGACCACAACTAGAGAGAAGCCCGCACAGCCCTGAAGGCCCAGCACAACCAAAAATAAATAAATCTTTTAAAAATCATCTTCATAAAGAGGAATTTTGTGGTAGAAGCATTTAGTGGATTTGAAAGTCCCTTGGCTATTTGCTGAAATGATTCGATTTCTTTTTTTAATTTCCTTTTACTGAGAGGAGCTGAAGATATGAGTTAATGAACCTCCCACCGTGAATGGTCTTGCCTATTGTCATTGCTGATTGCAACACCACTTGGGTTTCCCCCTTTTCAGACATTCTCACTTGGATCATACTGATTATAATAGTCAGATGTCAGTTCACCTGTTCCAACTTCCAGAGTAATATTTCCAAGGTGAGAGAAATGTCCTCCCTAGACTACATCCCTGAGAACTAAAAGCTCCCCTCCCTGATTCACAGCCCTGGAAACCAGGGGTGAAATAGAGATGAGGTTTGGAAAGCTCTTGACTGATTGGGGTCCAGGAGGAGTCCGTGCTGGCCTGCCCGCCCTGCCCTGCCCAGGTGGTGCGTCTCCGTTCCTTAGCCATGATAGGCATCCAGGGTTAATGAGAGTAGACATGCATGATTTGTAAGGGCATCTGAAGCGTGTCAGGGATTTATGGACCTCCATTCTGTTTTCTGGGGAGCGGGGGAGATGGCAGGCAACTGAAGCAAAGAGAGGAGTTAGGAAACAGAATGTGACCAGTTGCAAAAAAAAAAAAAAAAGATTTGGAAGAGAAAGCAGACTCCCACATCAGATCACACTTTATGAACCAGAAGCAGTTTCATCATCTCTGGAAAGTGTGTAAGGTTGTATCAGGCTCTGAATGGAGTGAATCAAAACCAAACAGTCCCTACACCAACCCCTGTTACAAAGACTACTTGAAAACCATCATTTAAGATGCCTTGGCAGAAATGAAGCCTCTCAGATATATCCAGAGCCCTCAAGAAATTCATAATATAGTTACAGAAGAGATGCTCAAAAACAAGAAACACTACTCTATAGACAATAATTCAAACACAAAGTATGTCAAAGAGCAGTTTATGACAACAGGAGTAATACAAGAAAATAGCAAAATAGAATGAAAGGAAAAATATTAGACAATGAGTTATAGATAAATTAAAATGACATTTCTGACCACCAGTAGCTGAGAAACTAGTGAAGAGATTTTAATGTCAAAAATAATTGATAATACTCCTTGACAAATGCAATAACAGAGGTATAAGCAAGATACGAAAATAGCAAAGCAAAGGAGGGTGTGATTAATTCTGCCTAGGACTGTCAGAGGTTTCCTGAATAAGGTAAAATTTGAATTTATTTTATTTTGTTTTTTTTAGTTCTACCAGTTTATTGCTACCAACCCATCTCCCTCCACCCTCATGCACGCATGGTCAGTCATGTAATCCCATGGACTGCGGCCCACCAGGCTCCTCTGTCCATGGACTTTTCCAGGCAAGAATACTGGAGTGGGTTGCCATTTCCTTCTCCAATTTTTTTTTAATTTTATTGGAGTATAATTGCCTTACAATATTGTATTAGTTTCTGCTATACAACAAGGTGAATCAGCTGTGTGTGTACATATAATCCCCTCCCTCTTAAATCTCCCTCCCACCGCACCCCCCCCAGCCCTCTAGGTCATCACAGAGCACCAAGATGAGCTTTCTGTGGTAGACAGCAGGTTCCCACTGGCTATCTCTTACACATGGTAGTGGATATATGTCAGTGCTACTCTCCCAGTTTGTCCATCCCACTCCTTCCCCCCTGCCTTGTCCACATGTCCATTCTCTACATCTGCATCTCTATTCTTGCCCTGCAGATAGATTCATCAGCACCATTTTTCTAGATTCCTCATATATGCATTAATATACGATATTTGTTTTTCTCTTTCACTCTGTATGACAGACTCTAGGTCAATCCACATCACTACAAATGACCCAATTTCATTCCTTTTTATGGCTGAGTAGTATGTAGGATGTCTCTAGACAGAGAAAGGATTCTAGGCATTCTAGGTAATAGAAACAGGAAAGGAAGAAAGAGAGAAAAGACTTGGTGTTTTTAAAATCCTTTGTTACTGTGAGTATACAGAGAATGAAGCAGGAAGAAAGGCAGGAAATAAAGTAAGAGTTAATGGGGACAGATTATGTGGGGTTTTCCATGTCATACTTAAGGGTGTGGACATTTCCCTTTGGTACTAGGGAGCCAAAGAAGGTTGTAGGTAGGAAACAGACTGATCCTGCTTATGACTTAGAAATATCACCTTGATGACAACATGGAGATGAATTGGAGCAGGGAAAGAGGAGAGGGACCACTCAAAGGACACTTGAAATATACCAGGAAAAAACCAAGGGGTGAGAACTTGAAGTAAGGAAGAGACATTAGGAGCAAATTAAGGAGTAGATTAGGAGGTATATAGGAGGAGAATGGAAAAAGCATGGTGAAAGATTGGGGGTGGGGAAAACACAGGGGTGTGGACGGTGAGCCATCACCCAAGCCAGAAACTCAGGGGTGGATCTCCCCTTCACTTGACAGGAACTGCCAGGAAAGGGATAGTTTTGTAGGGAAACTTGGCAAGAGGGAGTACAAGTTAGGTTTTGTAGCTCTTATTTTCAAAGAAACCCCAGTGGAGAAGGCATTTGAATACATGAGAAAGGACCAACAATGCCTGATCCCCGAGAGAATCTAGAGAGACAAAAACTGACAAGTAGGTCATTACTTGTCATCTTGGTGCCCCTGCAGAATAGACAATTCAAAGGGGAATTGAAGAATTTGCACCATACCAATGGCACCCACCTAAGACTGAATGACGATCCTGAGTCCAGCTGTGGGCAGTGCGTTTCCATCCTCCATACCCTCCATGGCAAGCAAGTAACAGCAGTGCGACAGGCTCTTGCATATACCCTGGGCCATGAACACCATCATGGCTTAAATTCAGCACCAACCAGCCTAATGGAGCTGAGATGACTGGAGTAGTTTGAGTCAAACATTGTTAGATGTACATTTTTTTATTTAGAATTGAAGTATAGTTGTTGGCTTCCCTGGTAGGTCAGCTGGTAAAGAATCCACCTGCAATGCTAGAGACCCCGGTTTAATTCCTGGGTTGGGAAGATTCCCCTGGAGAAGGGATAGGCTGCCCACTCCAGTATTCTTGGGCTTCCCTGGTGACTCAGATGGTAAAGAGTCCGCCTGCAATGCAGGAGACAGGGGTTCGATCCCTGTGTTGGGAAGATCCCCTGAAGGAGGAAATGACAACCCTCTCCAGTATTCTTGCCTGGAGAATCCCCATGGACAGAGGAGCCTGGCAGGCTATATAGTCCATGATGTCTCAAAGAGTCAGACATGACTGAGCGACTAAGCACAGCACAGTTGATTTACAGAGTTGTGTTAATTTCTACTGTACAGCAAAGTGATTCAGCTGCATATATATATATATATACACATTCTTTTTATTTTTTTCCATTATGGTTTATCATAGGATATTGAATATAGTTCCCCATGCTATACAATAGACCCTTGTTGTTTATACAGTCCATATATAATAACTTAACATCTGCTAAGCCCAAACCCCTCCCCCTTGGCAACCACAAGTCTGTTCTCTATATCTGTGAGTCTGTTGCTGCTTCATAGATACATCCATTTGTGTCCTATTTTAGATTCCACGTATAAGTGATATCATACAGTATTTGTCTTTCTCTGTCTGACTTACTTCACTTAGTGTGATCATCTCTAGTTGCATTCATGCTGTTGCAAATGGCATTACTTTGTTCCTTTTATGGCTGTGTAATATTCCATTGTATATATACATCACATCTTCTTAATCCATTCATCTGTCAATGGACATTTATGTTGTTTCCATGTCCTCGCTGTTGTAAATCCTGCTGCTATGAACGTAGGGGAAGATGATGATGATGAGATGATGTTAGTCACTCAGTTGTGTCCAACTTTGCAACCCCATGCACTGTAGCCCACCAGGCCCCTCTGTCCATGGCATTTCCCAAGCAAGAATACTGGAGTGGGTTGTCATTCCCTTCTCCAGGGGATCTTCCCGACTCAGGGATCAAACCTGAGTTTCCTGTATTGCAGGCTGATTCTTTACTGTCTGAGCCACCAGGGAAGCCCATAGGGACCAGATGCACATTCTTTATTTCAGATCTATGCTCCTCCCCACCTCTTAAAGTGAGAGCAGCAAGGAAGAAGCATAAAAGGAGGCAAAACGCATATGCGTGACTTTTCAACACAGTGACCCTATTCTGCAAAAGTGCCCAACCCAGTTGCTCTAACTCTGAATTATCAAATTAGATTCCCTTGTCTTGGGCAGGGGTGAGACAGAGAAGGAAAGTTGAGAAGCATTGCTGGCAGGCAGAGGAAGAAGAAGGAGCTGTGACCGAAACTCTCAAATGAAACTACTTTCTTCATATTTGTTTAACTTAGAAGTTGTTCAGTCACGTCTGACTCTTTGCGACCCCATGGACTGTAGGCTGCCAGGTTCCTCCATCCATGGGATTTTCCAGGCAAGAACACTGGAATGGATTGCCATGTCCTTCTCCAATTGTTTAACTTAAAGTCTTTGTTTAAATCAGGCCAAAGTCCTTTTGTATTCACATTCATGAGAGAAAACAGGCTATGTTAATAGGGTGGTTCATATGAGTTCCATCTGAGATTTCATTACTGGTGTAATAATGACATGGGATTTCTGGTTTATTGGGAGTTTTGGGGGGTCCTGCCACTCTGTTCCAGTCCTCAGAGATCCAGGATCATGTCTGGTTCATCTTTATAACCCCTAGAGTTCTAGAACACACTCTGTGCTTTATACACATTTCCGGAATTAAAACTGATAGGAAATTGAAAAATTGACAGGCAGAGGCTGAATTCCTTAAATAGGTCATTGGTAGTCCAGATTCATCCGTCCCTTCTGGGATCTAGATAGAGACCCTTGGAGATCAGAGCACAGATGTCATCACAGGGGTTGCCAAGCAGAGCCACACGAGTCTCGATGAGCTCACACACATTTTACTGGCCCCAGAGATGGATTTACTGGGAAGGCAATGGGGGTCCCCCAACTTGCACTGGAAGTATGGGTACCTAGAGGAGCTGGGAATTCTCTAGAGTTCCAGGTGGGAAAGGGAAGCCAGGTTGTAACTGGGAAACATTTCTGTGTTGCCATTTCCGGTCAGTTGACCGTGCATCTCAGAAGACTTGAATCACTCCAGGTCACAAGGGTAGCTTAGATTCAAATGGAGATCTGCCTGGTAGCTCCTGTCTCTCCCTTACATCGCATCACATCCCAGGCTCACTCCAGGCCTCAGGGGGAGAGCAAGTCGCCCGAGAAGTGCAGCCGCTGTGACCAAATTGCAAGACAGAGCCTTGGGGGCCTCCGGTGCTGTGTTAGCCCGCTGCTCTCAAAACACGGCAGCCTGGAAGATCAGCTTCCCTCGGGACATCCCCTTTAAATTCCACCAAAAAAAATTTTTTTTCTGTTTTGTTTCAGAAAAATTGCTTGCATAGAGAGGGGGAAGGATGAGCTTCTATATGAGCGTATTTATATCCAGAGATATTCCATGCCATAGGCGGTATAAATCCCAGAGGGCAGGTGTCAGCAGCTCCATGCTCAGATGGGAAACTTAAGGAAGCCTACAGTTACTAGTATTTCTTAAACGTACTCAAAAAAGAAACTACACTCCCAGACACACACACACACTCACACACATTCTCTCTCTCTTTTTCTCTCTCTTTCTCTCTGTCTCTCCCTTGCTCAGGCCTGAAGAGGAAAAACAATCTACTCCTGTCCAACTCATCTGGGTCAGGCAGACCCTTATCCCAACTTTCACTGCAAGAAGAGTTCTCTGCCAAGTTGCCATGTATCTCTCTTCAGCTCCACAACCCTCAGGATAAAAATCTGTTTGGCTTTTTTTGTTTGTTTGTTTAACGTGCCTCAGAATAGTTTTTTCTCTACTCAGATAATTTAGCAACATTCCTTCTTCCACCAATCTCTCCCCTGTCGAGTACCTCCCTGCCACAGGCATCTCAAAGCTGGCCAGGGTTCTTCCAGGCCCCAGGGCATCTCTATTCCCAAATCTCCCTCCCCTTGACCTCTTTTCATTGAAGATCAGGAGCCTGGGGTTCAACCAAGGACAAGAACATGCTGGTAGGGAAAGTGGTCACTTTGTGTCACAAATAACATAATGCCACTATCCCCTATGTTCACATCTTAACCCTAGGAATCTGTATTTTCCATCACATGGCGAAGAGTTAAAGAATGCATGTGGGGACTTCCCTTGCAGTCCAGTGGTTAAGACTGTGCTTCCAATGCAGAGGGTGTGGGTTTGATCCCTGCTTGGGGAACTAAGTTCCCACATGCCACATGGCACAGCCGAAAAATGAAAAATAAATTTTTTGTTTGCTTCCATATTTGTTTCCTTTTAAAATGAATTATATTTGCATGCTTTTTACCTATTTTTTCTTTTTTCAAAAAAATATTTTTAATTGAAGGATGATTGCTTTACAATATTGTGTTGGCTTCCACCATACACCAGCATGAATCAGCCATAGGTATACATATGTCCCCTCTCTCCTAAACCTGCCTGCCACCTTCCAGCCCATCCCAACCCTCTAGGTAAAATTAGCCAGTGGAAGTGTACTGTATGACGCAGAAAGCTCAAATCCAGTGCACTACGATAACCTAAAAATATTTTTTTAATATTATAAAAAAAAGATGCAGGTGGAATTAAGATTGATAATCAGCTGACCTTACCACAGGGTTTATCCAAGGTGGGCCCAGTATAATCACAAGGTCCTTAAACATGGACGAGGGAGACAAAGGGGAGAGGGCAGAGCCATCTCACGTGAGAATAAGTGGGCCCATCAAGATGACTTTGAACCTGAAGAAGCCACAAGACATAAAACATGGGCGCCCTCTAGAAGCTGGAAAGGGCAAGGAAACAGTTCTCCCCTAAATCTTCCACAAGAGGAGGTGGTCCTGACAAGACTGGGAGGTTAGCCAGGTGAGACCCACTGTGGACTTGTGACCACCAGAACTGCAAGATAATAAATCTGTGTTAAATGAAATTACTCAAGGTGTGATTTATTCCAGCAAGACTAGGAGACTGAGGTCTTCTGCAGGAGCGTGTTGCAGAGAATCCGAGCTGCTCATGAGCTCATCCTCGGAAAACAGGCCTCCGGGGACAAAACTCTGTCTCCAAGAGGAACAAGGACCCGACTGCTCTGCCTCTCTGATGTGTCAGGAGCCAGATGGTCAATTCCAGAAGACCTCAGTTATGCAAATACTGGTCAGATCCCAAGGACCCTAGGATTTGGGCAAGGCCCAAACTCAGAGCATTACAGGTTGTCCTAGGAGCTATGGTCACATCAGGTCTTCATCTGTCACCCACTTATCTTGGAAGGGTTTCGCGCTCTAAGACAATAAGTAGGCATGTATGTAAGTAACAGATGCTACTTCGAGGCCCACATGCATAAAACGTTGCAGATAAATTCAACCCAACGCTGTATGTGTATATAGTTTAGTTTTTATTTTCTATGCTGCTAACAAGCAAACTTCTTCAGGTCTTGAGAGCAGGTTTCGTTTACAGAGGCGCCTATCACACCTGGCACATTCTGGATGCGCAATCCCTCGGAGTCGGATTCGAGATGGATTTTCCCCTAAGGAAGGAGCGACTCCCTCCTGGGAAAAAAGTCAGTCTTTCCAACCTGAACCCAAGCCCAGCTCCGACATCCGCCTGCTGCCGAGACTCTCCCTCCTTGAACCCCGCCCAAGGGAAGGAAGCGCGCTTCAAAGGGCTTCCAACTCTTGCCTCTCCCCCTGGAGGGAGAGCATTGAGCCCCGGCTGGATCTGCAGCCATTCTGACACAGGTTTGTCCAGAAAGAGCATATCCCAGAAAAATGAAAGGCGTTTCGTTTTCTTCGTGGACTTGTGTCCAGGTTTGATACCGGAACTGCGGGGTGTTTGTTCGGTCTCTGCCTCTGCAGACAGGGAGAGAACGTGCGGACCCTGGGAACGCTGGGATCCGAGGTTATTTGTCAGAGCGCCGCGCACCCCGAGAGCGCGGGAGCGCCGATGTCCCCCTGGGGTGGGACACACCCACCGCCTACAGCTCCCCCCGCCCCACCGCGTGCCCCAGGCTGCGAGCAAGGAAAGCCCCCTCCCCGGGGGCCCCCACCCTCCGGGGCCCCCACCCTCCGGGGCCCCACCCTCCGGGGGCCCCCACCCTCCCACCTGGCCCGCCCACCTAAGCGCCCAGCGCCGCGCCCCTCCGCTCCCTTCCCCCACCAGCTCCGCCCCCCCGCCTCGCCCCCGCATCCCTGCCTCCCACCCCCGCGCAGCCAGAGTCCAGACCCGCTCCCGGGACTCCGGCGGCTGCGAGTCCCGGGCGCCGCTCGCTGCTCCTGATTGGTTGAGCTCCTGTCAGTAGTAAAAAGGGATCAGATAGCAAACTGGGGACCTTCATAAAGGCGTGGTGGGGATGCTCGAGGAGCGGGCAGCCTATGACATCAGCCGCGCACGCCTGGGATGCCCGCGGCGCCCGGCCAGACCCCGAGGAGGCGCAGGGTCCCGCCGGCCGAGAGCGCAGTAGCCCCGCTGCGGCGAGGGGGGAGCCGCCACTTTCCCGGGGACCCGGGTTTCGGTCCCTGGCTGCCGCTGCACTCCTACCCAGGGGAGCTCGCGGAGAGTTGGATGAATTCTGGGTTGTTCACTGCGGTCAGCTGAGCTCCCGGGAGCCTGTTCCTGGTGGACATCAGGGGGCGTCTGGCTAAGGGACCAGCGGCTCTCTGAGACTCAACTCAACATGACACTCCTGGGGTCTGAGCACTCTTTGCTGATTAGGACCAAGTTCAGATCAGGTAGGGCAAAGACACTGAGCGTTCCTTCTTCAGCTCTTCCTCCTCTTCTACGTCTCAGCTGCACACTGCTTTCCAGTGCACGTTTCAGAGCCCGCCTTGGTTCCTGCACCTCTGTCCCCCAGAAGCACATTTGGGAAGTCAAGAATTTTATTAGCCTGGCGGGGTGGGGGTGGTGGCTTTCATGTCTTCTGTTGTCAATGCTTTGAGCTGCAGAGCGTGGTTTGGTTTGTGAGAAGGCCAATCCTTTTATTTTTGTCTCTGTATCTGTGACTAGGAAAAAAAAAAATGGGGGAAGGGGGTGCATCCAAAATGGAATAACCTTGAAAAGCAGCTCCTGGGGATTTCAGGTTTGAGAGCTGAGAACTGTGAGAAGATGAACCTGGCACTGGGCATTACATACAGGAGCCACTTCAAATGTAGCTAATCCAAACAAATGTATTTCCCAAAAAAAGTCACTTGGGGAAAGTAAAAATAGCAAATTTGGAGCGTACCAAGTATTCAAAATGACATCACTGTAGGAAAAAAAAAAAAGTCTAGTGCCACAGATATTTTTTCCCAAACCATCTGATATTTATAAATGGAGACTTTCCCCCCAAATTTCTGTCCCGATAGAGAAACTTCTCCGAGGACACTGAGGGAAGGTGAGTGGGGTAGGAGACGGGGCCTTGAACTGCCCCGCAAACAGGCTGGTGCGTGTACTCGCCCCTGGGAGATATTGGTGTGCGGGTCAGCACACTGAGACAGGGTCTTCAGTTCTTTCTCAGCAGCTCTGCGTAGAATATTGGTTTTAGAAAAGTGGTGACAAACTGCTCAATAAATGGTACAGCTTCTACCTAGAAGATACCGTGTCTGCATGCTCAGTCGCTTCAGTTGTGACCAACTCTTTGCGACCCTGTGGACTGTATTGCACCAGGCTCCTCTGTCCATGGGATTCTCCAGGCAAGAATACTGGAGAGGCTTGCCATGCCCTCCTCCTAGGGATCTTCCTGACCCAGGGATGGACCCCGCACCTCCTGCATTGGGAGGCAGGTTCTTTACCACTACTGCCACCTGGGAAGCCCAGAAGATGCTGTGAGTTACTTTAAACTGTGATGTGAACATTTCCATAACAGGTGTTATAACGAAGCTGGCATAGTTTGCTAGGTTTTCCATAACCTTTCTACATGGGACCACTCAGCATGTCACTTGGAGGGAGATTACAAAAAATGAGAAGAGTGGATGCTGTAAAGTAGGGCCCTCTGGGACCTCCTTAGGTGCCTTTTAGAAGTCTGTGGGATCCCATGGAGATTTTCTATGGCTCTGTACTGTCAAACCAAGATAAAAACTTGAGAACTTAGGCTCAAGACAAAGTGCCCTGAAACAAGACTCAGCGCCCTGAAGATCCGGGGCAAGTCTGCGAGGCACTAGGTTCTGCAGTGGGTTAATCCATCCTTTCCGTGGTGAGGTAAGGTGCTTGGTCCGTTAATCCACTAGAGACACAGAGACACGGCTGCCACTTCGCAATTTGGTCAGGACCGCAGGGCAACACTGCCACCTTTCTGAAGAACAGAGGATGTGAGTTTGTTTTGTGAAAAGCTCCACTCATTTCAGATGCACCCTCACTAGTTTCCTGTAGGGCCAGGGGAGGGCCTGGTTTGTCTCTGGATGGAATTGGGGATGTACTTGATAGTAGAATTTCAAAACAGGCTTGTCAAACGATGCTTCCTTCAGCTGCAGCGCAGAGGAGAATCAGACGGTTCTCCTAATTCCTGCCTTGGTGGGTTAGTGGAGTCCTGTGTCTCCCAGGCAGACCTTGCAGACCTGGACCCTGGAGCTTCTGAGAATTCCAATGGCAGCCTCATTTTTGTTGTTCTTGTTTTTTGTTTTTAAGTTGGACAGGCTTTTGTGTCACTGAAAGGGTTGCTTTGGGAAAACGTGGTATCAAAGTAGACAGAGGCAGGCTTAGTCCTCTACCTTCGATAAACAGAGAAACAGAGGGTCTGAAAGTGGACAAAGTGGTTTGGTCGTCTGAGATGTAAGGAGTTGATAATGTCCTGAAAGATAGAGAAGAAGACAAACTGAATGGAAAACTAAGGAGACATAATTTTTATTATGTGATTATTCTTCCTGGAGATCGTTACCGCTGTAGCTGCAGGAACACAGAAGTCTGGCTGGCAGCATAAGAGCACAAGGGCCTCTTGAAGAGTCCTCGGTTTACTTTATGGCTAACAGTGGATCAAGAAGCCTCTTCTCTGTTTTGATTTCTCTCTCTCTCTTGTTTTCTTTTTTTTTCCTTCTCCTTTTCTTTCACAAACTGCTCAAAATGTAAACTCATAAAACTCTATCTCACTGCTAATGTTTGCTTCCATAGTAGACTCTGGTTGTATTTCATTGAAAATGTTTCAAAAAGCAAAGGAAACAAAATTGTTCTCTGATCATAGTAAGATGGTAGGACTGGTTTATAAGGGAGCAGATAACTGTTTCCACTCTGAAACTAACATTATGGTAACAGTTTCCAACTGACTTTCTATAAACTGTATTTGAGTGACCTTGTTATTGAACTGCAAAGTCTGCTACCAGAGCAGTAAGCTTGAAAGTTTACATGGACAAACATGTTTAGTGATCTAAATTCATCCTACTGGAATGCCAAACTCCCTGGGTTTTTAGCAGATACCTCTTCTTATCAGCTGCATAACCTGAAACCTTAGATAAATTACATAATTTTCTCTGCCTCAATTTGTTTCATTTGAATAATGAAAAGAATCATAGGATTGTTGTGACAAATGTAGTAATACAAGTAGAGCATTTAAAAAAAAATGCCTGGCACTTAGTAAGCCCACAAAAAGTACTGTTTTATTATTCATATTCATTTACAGGGTGGTCCTAGGTTTTTCAGTTCTTCCCTGTGACTCTTGGTTGCTTCATCTGTAAGTGTCTAGGTTGGGCTAGGTGATTTCTCCCACCCTTGAGAAACATTTTATGGTTCTGTGAAAATGCAAAGATTGGGAATAGGTAAAATTGTGATCGGGCTTTGTGTCAGTTGGGCATACATCACAGACAGTTTACTTAAATGCAGTCATTTTAGTGTTGTTTTTGAATTAACCGCATTTTATTGTATTTCATCTTCTAGTTGTTATGTCAGTATCTGTAGTCGGTATCACTGTTGATAATTTTCCTCGTTACCATAGTCCTGTGCCAGTAAGACACAAGGACCCATATGAATGCACACACACACGCCATGCACAAAGGATCGAAAGGAGAGAGATAGGTCCATTAGTGGGCTTCCCTTTTAAAGAACTATTGTGTTTCTTTTGCTTTGTTCTCTTTTTCTCTTCTTCCCATTCAAACAGCTCATACAAAGGTGGACTCTGGATTCTGCCATAACTTTGACTCTTTCCCCTAGAAATTTAGGGTTGTCAAAATTTAGTAAATCAAAATGCAAGATGCCTAGTTGAATTTGAAATAAGCAGGGATTAAGTTTTTAGACTGTTGGCAATATGGAGCATATTTTCACCTAAACTGGACATTCTGCATTTTCTGTAGTAGCAGGGCTATAAAACTATGTGTATTCACCAAGTTAAATTGGCCCCTTCAGATCTCATTTTTCTTTTCATCTACAAAATAGAGGATTCGTGTGGTTCATCTCTGCAGTTAGTTTTTATATTTTCCCGAATGAATAGCCCGAGTACTTTCGTAAAGTTTTGGTGACTATAAGCTTCATAAAAGCATCACTATGGCATTTTTTAACTGTCATATCCTTGGGGAACCAGACATAGAGTGGATGCTCAGTAAGTTTTTCTTGTGTGGATTGATGAAAAATTCACACCTGCCGTCTTTATAATTTGTTGGTTTCGTTCAGTCACTAAATTGTGACTGACTCTTTCGTGACCCCACGGGCTGTAGCCTGCCAGGCTTATCTGTCTATGGGATTTCCCAGGCAAGAATACTGGAGTAGGTTGCTATTTCCTTCTCCAAGGGATCTTCCCAACTCAGGGATAGAACCCACGTCTCCTGTTTTGGCAGGCGAGTTCTTTACCACTGAGCCACCAGGGAAGCCTTGACTTTATGATTAGCCCATTATTATTCTAAGATTATTCTGAAGGCAGTCTTTTCAATTGCTTCATATGTTCAGTGTTCTTTTCATAATTTGGTATTTTGCGAGAACAAAACACCATAGCCTGGGTAGCAAAACAACAGACATTTATTTTCTCTGGGGACTGAAAGTCCAACATTACCATCACGGTAATTTTCTGGTCAGAGTTCTCTCCCTGGCTTGCAGACGGTCGCTTTCTCACTGTGTCCTCACGTGGCAGAGAGAAAGACAGGCAGATACACAGCGAGCTCTCTGATCTCTTCTCACAAGGACCCTGATCTCATCACAAGGGCCCCACTATCAAGTCCTCGTCTAAACCTAATTATTCCCAAAGGCTTCATCTCCAAGGACATCCCTGGTGGTCCAGTGGTTAAGACTCCAGTCTCCCAACGCAGAGGATTCCAGTTTGATCCCTGGTCAGGAAACTAGATCCCGCATGCTGCAACTGAGACCCAGCCAGCCAAATAAGTAAAATAAATAAACCAAGTCTGTAAAAAAAAATTTTTTTTTACTATCACATACAGAGGTTAGGGCTTCAGCATGTGAATTTGGTATGTGGTGGGTAGGTGGGGAGCACAGTTCAGTCCATAAGAACAGCTCAGGTCACGCACTTATAGGTCCCAGAGGTTAGGATGTGGACATCTTTGGGGAAGGAGACATTATTATGCCTATGACAGTAGCAGCCACTGTGCCATTCCTCACTGTAACCCCTCTACGTGCCTCTATCCTACACACTCTGTTTTTCAGCCCTTTTCCCTGCATATGGATTATCCAGCCTTAATCCCATTGTTGTCTTCAGGGTGGTCCCCGGAAGACTCATTTCATAGTATGTGAAAGTTGTTCAACAGGAAATTTGAGGGAAGCAAGGACTTCCTTGGTGGTCCAGGCATTAAGACTTCACCTTCTAATGCAGGGGGTTCGCATTGGATCCCTGGTTGGGGAACTACGATCCCACATGCCTCTCAGGCCAAAAAAAACCAAAACATAAGACAGAAGCAATATGGTAACAAACTCAATAAAGGCTTATAAAAAAAATAGCTCACATCAAAACAAAAAATGGAAAGAGGGAAGCAGAGTATAGTGAAAAATTAAATTGGATTTTTAATTGCAGAATTTCTGAAGACTACTATTTCTAATGTCAATTATGAGCTTCTAAAAGGCAGTGATTCCCAGCCATGTTTCACCTTTATTCATGCAGCACCTCAAAGGGTAAGTTTAGCTGGACAGACACATCATGGAAAATTTTTTCTGGACAGAGAGGCTCACAGTTTCCGAGCGTGATTTCTGTAATGGGGTTAATCTCTACAGATAGGTCACTGACAGGCCCTCCGCACCAGCCAGGTGTAAACTCTGATGCTTTTCCTTCCCCCATCTCACTCCTCAAACCTCTGTTATTTATTGTCACCAAGTGCCCCATCCCAGGAATATCTGTCAGAGGCTTATATATAATCCCTGTCCCCAAGGAGCTCACAGGCCACCTGGAAGGTGCTGAAAAATGCTATATGAGAGTTACATATTTATGCATTCATCCAACAGACATGCATGAATATCTCTTTCCTGTTGCCCTTGTAATGGAGACTGTGTTAGGAGCTGGGGGTCTGTTTGGGGAGCAAAAAAGACGGAGGCCATGTCCTCACGTGGGATGTTAGAGCCAACCGTCTAATTCCCTGAGTGTGATTCCTTTAAGCTGTACCATCTAAAAGCCCGTGTGACAGCACAATTAGCTGGATCCTAGATGAGTGTATTTCAAGTCCTAAATAGGAATTTAGAATCTTTTATGAAAACTAGAGGGGGAGGACTTCCCTGATAGTCCAGTGGTTAAGAATTCGCCTTCCAATGCAGGGGAACGTAGGTTCAATCCCAGGTCAGGGAACTAAGATCCCACATGCTGCAGGCACCACAACCAGAGTGAAGCTGGTGCAATGCAGCCAGAAATAAGTAAATAAATAAATTTTTTTAAAAAGCTAGAGGAATATTTAGTCAGACCACCTGCCTGAGACCATTACTTTCACCTCATATACTGGGGGACGGTTGGCTTCCCTAGCATCTTCATTACCATGGCAACACCCCCAAATTCCCCTCCACACCAAACCTGCCTTATTATTATCCATAGCTGTTACCACTACACCAGACACTAAACTTTTTACTTGGTTGTTTGTTTACTTGTCCACGAGGGCAGGAATTTTTGTCTGTTCCTTCATTTTCACTGCTTTCTTCCCTGGCACCTGAAACAGTGATGGGCATAGATCAGGCTGTTAAAAATGCCTTCAATGAATACGTTTTATTTTCCCACCAAAGACTATTCATAAACAATGAAAGTAAACAGGGTATGTTTTTACATATTTTTAGGCATATTGGTGTCAAGGGTAAGGGCTTAAAACTAGAACAACAAAAAAAGAATGAGTGGATATAAATACAGAATTCTGAAAAGTAGTTGTCTCTGGAGTGGGAGATGCAGGGAGAGTAGATACAGCTGTGGTCCAAGGGAAGAGAAATGTTATCATGATGCTGGTTTTAGCTTGATTGGTGGTGACATGCATGCTGATTATTAAGCAAATAAATTAAATTGAAAGATGCTTGCTTCTTGGAAGAAAAGCTATGACAAACCTAGACAGCGTATTAAAAAGCAGAGACATCACTTTGCCAACACAGGTCCTTATAGTCAAAGCTATGGTTTCTCCAGTAGTCATGTACAGATGTGAGAGTTAGTCCATAAAGAAGGCTGAGTGCTGAAGAATTGATGCTTTCAATTTGTGGTGCTGGAAAAGACTCTTGAGAGTCCCTTGGACTGCAAGGAGATCACACCAGTCAATAGTAAAGGACATCAACCTTGAATATTCATTGGAAGGACTGATGCTGAAGCTGAAGCTCCATACTTCGGCCACCTGATGCGAAGAGCCAACTCACTGGAAGAGACCCTGATGCTAGGAAGGACTGGAGGCAAAAGGAGAAGGGAACTGCAGAGGATGAGATGGTAAGATAGCATCACTGACTCAATGGACATGAATCTGAGCAAACTCCTGGAGACAGTGAAGGACAGAGGAGCTGGGCATGCTGCAGTCCCTGGAGTCGAAAAGAGTCAAACACAACTTAGTGGCTGAATGTTGTTACATTCATGGGTCAGTGGTGACAGTGTGACCTGTACTAAGGATAATAATGAATCCAAATTAGTGTACCTGGGATCTTTGGAAAAATGAAAATGTAAGTTTTTTTAAGATCATAAAGAGTGGCCTTCCTCTTTTATCTGCTACAGTGCATGATAGACACAGTAAGATTTTGTCAAATTGGATTGAACCAAATTTAATGGTTTCTGATCTAATTGAGTTGAACCGGAGAATTAACAGAATTGCACAGCAGATGTCCAAGGACTAAACTGGAGGGAAAGGGTTTTATGTACCTCAGAAAAGCCGGACCTGAATAGGAGATGTTGGAGCATAAAGTGGTCTTTCATCTTCTTCGTTCTCATGTGCCTAGCACGAGCTCACTGCTCCTCTATCGGATGCTGACCAGCTGTCTTGCATCTCTGCCCAGATCAGGAAGGTGAAGTCAGCAAGTGTATTTCCCAGGTACCAGCCTTTGAAGTCTCATGCCCGTTCTCCAGTGGGTAGAACTTAGAACTATGCAGGAGCCCACATACCCACTCTGTGACTCACAATCTTGGGAAAGTCAGCTCAGCTCACTGGGTACCTGTTTCCATGTTAGCAAAACGGTTCCTGCCATTTGTGAGGGAAAGACCTTTGTAGAACTATTGAGGCTTTCTTCTACATTGCCCATATGAGAAGGGATTACTTGATCTGGTGGCTTGTGAACTGCACAAGAGAGAGGCATGGAATGGTGAGTTTGATAGACATAAATAGGGATTTTTTTTTAATTAGTTAATTTTTGGCTGCACTGGGTCTTTGTTGCTATGCACAGGCTTTCTCTACTTGCAGCGAGTGGAGGCTACTCTCGAGTTGTGGTGAAGGGCTTCTCTTTGTGGTGGCTTCTCTCGTTGTGGAGCACAGGCTGTAGAGCAAGGCTCAGTAGTTGCGGTGCATGGTCTTCGCTACTCCATGGCACGTGGAATCTTCCTGGACCAGGGATTGAACCCATGTCCCCAGCATTAGCAGATGGATTCTTAACCACTGGACCACCAGGGAAGCCCTAAATATGATTTTTTAAGACATCAGCAACAGCCATTAGCCAAATAACAGATTTTTGCAGTCTTATGATTTTAGTACTCAGATTTTCAGCTTTATTGAGCAGACAGCATTTGTTTAAATCAGCGATTTGCAGTCATTTCCATCCCGACATCATCCAGAATAGCTGATAACTCAAGCTTTACTTAACTAGATTTGAACTGGTTTTTTAAAAAAAATTTTTTTTTTCTATCACACTGCATGGCTTGTGGGATCTTAGTTCCCATACCTCCTTCAGTGAGAGTGCAGAATCCTGACTGCTGGACCAGCAGAGAATTCTCTGAATTAATATTTTTAGGTAAAACACAAGGGTCTCCAAATTTTGTTACAATAAGATGTATCATTTATTCCCAGAAATTTAGAATAAATAAGGCTGATTCCTGACTTTAATTTTTACAGAGAGTAGCAAAGTGACCCCTGGAACCATTGAAGGAAGAATCATTTCTCTTTTTTCTCCTGTTAGTTGAAAGAAAATAAATTCTCCTATTCCCCTATAGATACTACTAAATACTTCTCTTACATTTCAGCCACTCCAGTTAACGTTTGCTGTATTCAGATAGCTTAGATCATTAGAGAAAGCGGTAGGATTCGAGGAGTAGAAGCAGTGGATTAAGCCACTGTAATATTGTAAAATGTATTTATTGGGGTCCCCCATCTAGAACCTCAGTCATCGCTTGGTATGTGTAGCAATGGTCAGTGATTACAGCCTCTCAAATTCTCAGTATGTCTTGCCTAACATCTCAGTCTGAACTGCCACTCAAATAAGTTATCCAGCCCTCAATCTGCATCTCTTTCCCCTTGGACTCTTAAATGGTACAAAGTCATCAGTTCTTTCTCATTAAATATAGGCCAGTAGCTCCCAGGAATGTCCCTATTCCACAGATAATGACTTGAAAATACCGCATAAGCGGTTTTTTACTTTCCTATTTCCGGGAACTCTCCTTTCAGGAAGTCATTCAATTTTTTTGTCCTCACGACTGGTTGGTCTGGCTTCTTATCTGAAGTAAAGTTCCACACGGAACTTTTTGATAGTCAGTTTTACAGTGAGTAACTGATGAGGCATAAAATATTAGAAGACGATTTTCTTTAAATTTATTTATTTTTTAATTGAAGGATAATTGCTTTATAGAATTGTTTTGGTTTCTGCCAAACATCAACATGAATCAACCATAGGTATATTTATGTCCCCTCCCTCCTCAACCTCCTTCCCACCTGCCTAGAAGACAGATTTAAATTTAGTGCCCTCCCCAAACACACAGAGAAATGTCAGTAAATGTTACATATTATCTCATTTCTTGATCAAATGGCAATTAAAAAGCATTCTTTTATTTTTTGTATTTTTAAAATTTTTGTACCACTTTTAAGTTACTTTCCATTTATAGTTATTACAAAATATTGACTGTATTCCTCATGTTGTATAACACATCCTTGAGCCTGTTTTATACCCAGCAGTTTATACCTCTTAATCCCCTACACCCATATGGCTCCTCCCCCTCTTCCCCACTGGCAACCACCAATTTGTTCTCTATATCTGTGAGTCTCTTCTCTTTTTGTTATATTTTATATATTATAGCTTGTTCTATTTTTTAGATCCCACATATCAGTGGTATCATACAGTATTTATCTTTCTCTGTATGACTTATTTCACTTAGCATAATAACCCTCCAAGTCCATCCATGTTGCTGCAAGTGACACATTTTCATTCTTCTTTATGGTTGAGTAATATTCCACTGTATGTAAATACCATGTCTTCTTCATCTGTTTATCTTTATCCATGTGTTGATGGACACTCTGGTTATTTCTATATCTTGGCATTTATAGATAATAATATTGTGAATGTTGGGATGTGTGTATCTTTTCATGTTAGCATTTTGGGTTTTTTTAAATGTATACCCAGGAGTGGAATTGCTGAATCATATGGTTGTTATATTTCTAGTGTTTTGAAGAACTTCCATACTATTTTCCACAGTGGAGACACCAATTTATATTCCCACCAATAGTGCATGAGGGTTCCCTTTAAACAGGAACTGCTTTGAAAGTTGAAATATTTTAAACTCAGCAAATTAGGGATCAAAACATACCACAAACTACCAGAAGTGTTCAAGCATAGAACAAAGTCTAAAAAGACCCATTCTCAGTGATGATCTCTGCATATCTAGACAATAAGTAATTTTTCATTTTTCTTATATTCTTTCTTATATTCCTATATTCCTTATTTTGATGATCTATTCAGTGTCTCCTGCATCTTCTGTAGTCATCAGGAATAACTTGGGTAATTCATAAATTAGCAGTGGGCTTTGCTTGCATGTTTATGTTTAAGCCATGGAGTCACAGGAGATAAAGATTCCTGATGGGAGGACCTGCTGAGCCAAGTTGGCTGAATACCTGGGAGGTTGAAGTTGTTATTAATTCCTACCAATCCAAGAGCATATTCACATTCAAACTACGACAGAGAAAACCTGATCCCCAGCTGAGACTGAACACTGACAACCCCTCCAGTTAAGTTATATTGGAAAATTCCAATATGTATGTTGTGATACACAGCCTGCCATCTTGCTGACCTGGGTTCAGAGTCTGGCTCCTCCGTTCCTGATCATGTGAACTGGAGCATGTTCCTAAAGCCCTCCACTTCTCCATCTGAGAACATGGGACCAAAAAATGTCTGCTCCATGGAAATTTTGTGTGGCTTTAGTGAAAAGGCAAATAAAAGCATTTGGTCTAGTACAAGGATGTGCTTATTGTTGTTGTTGTTCAGTTGCTAAGTCGTGTCCGACTCTGCGACCCCAGGGGCTGCAGCACGCCAGGCTCCCCTACCCTCCATGAGTTTGTCAAACGCATGTCCATTGAATGGGTGATGCCATTCAACCTTTTCTTCTTCTGCTGCCCCCTTCTCCTTTTGTCTTCATGTGCCTATAGACTTCAACAAAGCTAGCAGTTTTATTCACAGATTAATATTCATGATTTTATCCTTACTTATATCCATATACTACAGGATGTTGTACCATATTTTTAAATACCTTTAATGTTATTATAAAATTTCATATTGTTTCTAAATTACCAACCACTAGCCTCTGGTGATTACGTCATAAGATGTGCTCTCCTCATTGCTTTCTTTTTTTAAGATATTTTTTAATGTGGACCATTTTTTAAATGTTTATGTTTATTTGTTTGTTTATTTGTCTGTGCCGCATCTTAGTTACAGCACGTGGGATCTGGTTCCCTGACTGGGGATCGAACCCAGGCCCCTGTATTGAGAGTGTGGAGTTTTAGCCGCTGGATCAACAGGGAAGTTCTTGGACCATTTTAATGTCTTTACTGAATTTGTTACAATATTGTTTCTGCCTTATGTTTTGGTCTTTTGGCTGTGAGTCATGTGGGATCTAAGCCCTGCCCCCACCCCCCAGCTGGGAATCGAACCTGCACCATCTGCATTGGAAGACTAAGTCTTACCCCCTGGGCGGCCAGGGAAGTCCCTCAATTCTGCACCATCTGCATTGGAAGACTAAGTCTTACCCCCTGGGCGGCCAGGGAAGTCCCTCATTTCTTTTCAACCCCAGGTGGTGGTTGCGAGTAATACAGATAATCATTATCATTGTAGCATTTACAATATATTCTATAAATGTTTTATATACATACTATCACTTATTCCCTCTCTTTCAAAAAAAACTTTTTGAGGAAAACATTGTTATCGTTTTCATTCTCCAGACAGAGGTGGTGGTTGTTCAGCTCCAGGTCTTAATGTGTTTCTGGTGAGAGCCCGATCTTGTAAGGTAACCAGTCAGCTCTAAGGCTGAGCATGGCTCATGGCTGTTCTTCCAGCTCCCCTGAGATCCCAGATCCTCCACCTTGACAACCGAAAATGTCATTCCGTCTAAAGCTGAAACCAAAGTGGAGCGCTCTGACCACAGGGAGCAGCGCCTGAGGTTCAGACAGCAGTCTGCTAAATTATAGCATCTTTTATTTTTATGGTGAATTAAACTCTCAAGTCGTTGTGCTTATATTTTCATAACAACTCTGTGAGATTGCAAAACTGGTCGTGCGGATGAGGAGACCTGAGGGTCAGGGATGTTAAGATATTTGCCCAAGGTCACTTAGTAGATTTAGAACCAGAGCCTGGGCTCCGGGCTCCCAGAACCAAGTTGGCCACGTGATCCTCTGAGGAACACACAGCCATGGGGAAGCACCGATGGTGCAGAAATGGGTAGATTGCCTGGCTTTTTGAAAGCCAGTCGCTATCAACAAAATAAATGGTCCTTCTGCTTAGAGCTATTTTCGCATGAAGCAGCCATCTCCTCTGGCTTCAAGACAGAAAAGACTGAATTAGGAGAGGTGGAATTCAGCAAGTTCTGCTGAGAGGAGAGAGAACTGAATAGGCATAGAAACAAAGGAGCCTTTGGCTTCAGTAAAGCACCACCCTCTGCAGAAGTTTCAGGTCTTAGCACATAGACTAGAACCCAGCACCATGGAATGTCCCAGAGACAGGAAATGTTCCAGCTAGAATACTGGAGTGGGTTGCCGTTTCCTCCCCCAGGGGATCTTCCCAGCCCAGGGATCAAACCTGCCTCTCTTACATCTCCTGCATTGTCAGGCATCTTCTTTACCACTTGTGCCACCAGGGAAGTCCTGAAATATTATGTTTGTTTCAAAACCTTGTTAAAAAAAAAAAAAGCAGGGCCAAGATTATTTTCTAGTGTGTAAAAAAATTGTAATATAGCTACATTTTCTATTTTCCCTGTTTCCCATGATGGGTGGGCACTGGCAGGCGGAAATGGGAGTTTCTTTCCTCCAGAACCCCCCCACCCCCAGCATCAGCTTTCAAGGAAAGCAGGTCAAACAGCAGGTGCTGGTCCACACAGGTCCCTCCCGCCTCCCCGGGGCGTGAGCGCGCTGTCCGCCTAATTCACTTGTGGCTGGAGGCCACGGAACACATAAACAGGCAGGGAAAGCCTCTGGGAGGAATCTTGATGCCCAAATGGAGCCATTTGTCTTCTGAAATGATTGTTTGAAATTGTTTATGTCAGTTGCTGAGTTGCTGTTCTGCGCTCCAGGGACCTGTTTGCCACGGAGGAAAAAATTTCCCCACGGCTGGGCGGACAGAGCTCAGTGGGCAGTTGTGGTGACATCGTGGCCCAAGGCCGCTGGGCCTCCCCACACAGGGAGGACTTTGGGGACACGCACCACAGTCCTGTAGAGCACCCCAAGAATGATCGAATGCTCACTGTTTACTGGGTACGGCTATTAGCACATCACGTGTGTGTTATACTAACTGAGTCCTCACAGCAGCCTGAGGGGGTGGTGCCTTGGCCCCCTGTCTGTCCCCCCACATTCACAGGTGGAGAAATTGGAGCACCCAGCCCCAAAGGACATCTCATAAAACTCCACGAGTAGTAAATGGGAAAGCTGGGACTTGAACGCACCCACCCCTGGCTTCAGAGCCCTCGTCTGTGACTCCTGCCCTGTACTGCTCTTCACAGGCATCTAGACGGGCCAGAGCTGGCTTCCTCATCCCATCCTGCCCCCGCCGGAGAGCAGGTGAAGAGCGCCTTCTGTCCCCCTATTGATGTTGTCAGCCCCACGGGACGTCCACTCGAGGCCTGCGTTCCTCCTGTCTCTAGTGTCTTGAAATATTGTAACATAAAAGCCTTCGGCTCTCAGACCTGGCAGCTGGCTGCGTGAGAGAGAATTCCTTTTGAGGCCTGAATTAGGCTTCTTCAAATGTTTTGACAAACTGAGAGCATGGTGCTTAGGGAAAGGGTCGCTTCGCAGTGTTTGTGTGAACGGACGTCGTTCTCAAACAACTTGACTCTGTGCGTGAGGCTTAGGCATTGAAACAACCGTATGGTCAGCCCGAGCTGGGGCTCTTGGCATATGAACATGCCCATGGTTTTCTACCTGACACATGCCCAGCGCTGGAAGCTGACCTGAATACTCGTGTGCCTCCTTCGTGTGTCTCGAAGGAAGCAGAGTCAGGACGTCTTCTGAGATGAAGAAAGAACTGTGGTGCCCGGTCCCTGCCTCTTCCCTGTGCTCATCCATGAGGACCGATCAGGCCAATCCAGCAGGCCCCAGGCTCCCCTTCTCCGTCTGACCACAAAGGATTACTTCCGTCACCCGATGGTCATTTTCTCCTCCTCTTTCTGGATGTCCCCAGACATGGATGGGTGGACAGTCCACTTCTGTCCTTCTTGGTCACTGTGACCCCTTGGCTGCATGTCAGTGCACAGGGTAACACGTGGCCAAGGGAACAGATATTATTGGTACCTGGACTCTGAAGGTGAGGAGCAGGGTGTGCTCAGATGTCAACAGGACGCATGGAAATAATCCCTGGCTTTCAGCCTTGTTTGAGAAACATGGCCAGGATTGGGGCAGGAACAGTGTAGACAACCTGGCCTAAAAGGCCACCTTCTCTCAGCTCTCATCGGCTTGTCTCCTCTGTACCAGGTCGGTTGATGCCCGTGTACCCCAATCGAGACAACATCAGACCCATGAGTGATGCAGGCTGCTCCTGGGAGGGAGGTTTGTCCCAGAGTTGGAAAATACCAGGTGAGTTAGTTCAGTTGCTCACTGGTGTCCGACTCTTTGCAACCCCGTGGACTGTAGCACGCCAAGCTTCCCTGTCCATCACCAACTGCCAGAGTTTACTCAAACTCATGTCCGTCGAGTCAGTGATGTCATCCAACCATCTTATCCTCTGTTGTCCCCCTCTCCTCCAGCCTTCAATCTTTCATAGCATCAGGGTCTTTTCCAATGAGTCAGTTCTTCACATCAGGTGGCCAAAGTATTAGAGCTTCAACTTCAGCATCAGTCCTTCCTATAAATATTCAGTTCAGTTCATTTCAGTTCAGTTCAGTCGCTCAGTCGTGTCTGACTCTTTGTGACCCCATAAACCGCAGCACGCCAGGCCTCCTTGTACATCACCAACTCCCTGAGTCCACCCAAACCCATGTCCATCGAGTTGGTGATGCCATCCAGCCATCTCATCCTCTGTCATCCCCTTCTCCTCCTGCCCTCAATCTTTCCCAGCATCAGGGTCTTTTCCAATGAGTCAGCTCTTAGCATCAGGTGGCCAAAGTATTGGAGTTTCAGCTTCAACATCAGTCCTTCCAATGAACACCCAGGACTGATCTCCTTTAGCATGGACTGGTTGGATCTCCTTGCAGTCCAAAGGACTCTCAAGAGTCTTCTCCAACACCACAGTTCAAAAGTATCAATTCTTCGGGGCTCAGCTTTCTTCACCATCCAACTCTCACATCCATACATGACCACTGGAAAAACCATAGCCTTGACTAGACAGACCTTGGTTGGCAAAGTATTGTCTCTGCTTTTTAATATGCTATCTAGGTTGGTCATAACTTTCCTTCCAAGGAGTAAACGTCTTTTAATTTCATGGCTGCAGTCACTATCTGCAGTGATTTTTGAGCCCCCAAAAATAAAGTCAGCCACTGTTTCTACTGTTTGCCCATCTGTCTGCCATGAAGTGATGGGACTGGATGCCATGATCTTAGTTTTCTGAATGTTGAGTTTTAAGCCAACTTTTTCACTCTCCTCTTTCACTTTCATCGAGAGGCTCTTTAGTTCTTCACTTTGTGCCATAAGGGTGGTGTCATCTGCATGTCTGAGGTTATTGATATTTCTCCTGGCAATCTTGATTCCAGCTTGTGTTTCTTCCAGCCCAGCGTTTCTCATGATGTACTCTGCATATAAGTTAAATAAGCAGGGTGACAATATACAGCCTTGACGTACTCCTTTTCCTATTTGGAACCAGTCTGTTCTATGTCCAGTTCTAACTGTTGCTTCCTGACCTGCATACAGGTTTCTCAAGAGGCAGGTCAGGTGGTCTAATAGTCCCATCTGTTTCAGAATTTTCCATTTTATTGTGATCCACACAGTCAAAGGCTTTGGCATAGTCAATAAAGCAGAAATAGATGTTTTTCTGGTACTCTCTTGCTTTTTCGATGATCAGTCGGATGTTGGCAGTTTGATCTCTGGTTCCACTGCCTTTTCTAAAACCAGCTTGAACATCTGGAATTTCACAGTTCACGTATTGTTGAAGCCTGACTTGGAGAATTTTGGGCATTACTTTACTAGCGTGTGAGATGAGTGCAATCATGCAGTAGTTTGAGCATTCTTTGGCATTGCCTTTCTTTGGGATTGGAATGAAAACTGAACTTTTCTAGTCCTGTGGCCACTGCTGAATTTTCCGGATTTGCTGGCATATTGAGTGCAGCACTTTCACAGCATCATCTTTCAGAAGTTGAAATAGCTCAACTGGAATTCTATCACCTCCACTAGCTTTGTTCGTAGTGATGCTTCCTAAGGCCCACTTGACTTCACATTCCAGGATGTCTGGCTCTAGGTGAGTGATCACACCATCGTGATTAACTGGGTCGTGAAGAACTTTTTTGTACAATTCTTCTGTGTATTCTTGCCCCCTCTTCTTAATATCTTCTGCTTCTGTTAGGTCCCTACCATTTCTGTCCTTTACTGAGCCCATCTTTGCGTGAAATGTTCCCTCGGTATCTCTAGTTTTCTTGAAAAGATCTCTAGTCTTTCCCATTCTGTTGTTTTCCTCTGTTTCTGTGCATTGATCACTGAGGAAGGCTTTCTTATCTCTCCTTGCTATTCTTTGGAACTCTGCATTCAAATGGGTATATCTTTCCTTTTCTCCTTCGCTTTTCGCTTCCTGTCTTTTCACAGCTATTTGTAAGGCCTCCTCAGACAGCCATTTTGCTTTTTTGCATTTCTTTTTCTTGGGGATGGTATGGATTCCTGTCTCCTGTACAATGTCACGAACCTCCATCCATAGTTCATCAGACATTCTGTCTATCAGATCTAGTCCTTTAAATCTATTTCTCACTTCTACTGTGTAGTCATAAAGGAACCCAGGTAAGACAGTAGGCACTGAAAGAGGGGATCAGGGGACAGACAGGCTGAAATATTCAGGACTGATTTCCTTTAGGATGGACTGGTTGGATCTCCTTGCAGTCCAAGGGACTCTCAAGAGTCTTCTCCAACTCCACAGTTCAAAAGCATCAATTCTTCGGTGCTCAGCTTTCTTTACTGTCCAAGTGTCACATCCATACATGACCACTGGAAAACCATAGCTTTGACTAGATGGACCTTTGTTGGCAAAGTAATGTCTCTGCTTTTTTAATATGCTGTCTAGGTTGGTCATAACTTTTCTTCCAAGGAGCGAGCATCTCTTAATTTTATGGCTGCAGTCACCATCTGCAGTGATTTTGGAGCTCAAAAAAAAAAAAATTCTGCCGCTGTGTCCATTGTTTCCCCATCTATCTGCCACGTAGTGGCAGGTAGAGGAAAGGATTCTGTGGCAGGCCACCCACTGGGCAAGAAGAGAGCAGTTATTTCAACAGTGTGTCCGACAGTATCAGCTTCCAGTCCTGAACATCACTGAAACTTCCTGGAGTGGTCCTGCCTGTTACTCTCTTTCCTTTTTTTAAACATCTTACTTTTTTAAGTAAATATTTATTTATTTGACTGAGCCAGGTCTTAGTTGCAGCATGCGGGAATCTTTAGTTGCAGCATGCTAATTCTTAACTGAGGCGTGTGGGATCTAGTTCCCTGACCAAGGATTGAACCTGGGCTCCCTGCATTGGGAGCCTGGAGTCTTAGCCACTGGACCACCAGAGAAGCCCCTTGCTTGTTACTTTCCGCAAAACCCTCCACTGGCCTGTGTCCTTGAAGACAGTGATGTCAAAGTCAGGGGTTGTACCTGAAGGTCGATTCAGCTAAACCCAGGGTGTGGTTGTTTTTCAGTTGCTCAGTCATATCTGACTCGTTTCAACCCCATGGACTGTACCCCCCCGCCCAGGCTCCTCTCTCCATGGGATTTCCCAGGCAAGAATACTGGAGTGAGAAGCCATTTCCCCTCCAGCAGATCTTCCCGAGCCAGGGATCAAACTCATGTCCCCTGCATTGTGGGTGGATTCTTTACTGCTGAGCCACCCAGGAAACCCAAAACCCAGGGCGGAGGTCAACAAAAAGAAGTTCAAGGCCTACGTTACAGACAGATATGACTGCCCCTTCTGAGGGGAGAACCTGCAGCTGGCTGATGCTCTGCTATGTCCAGGGCTTGTGGTCCTTACCTGGCCCCACAGAGAGAAGTTGCAACATTAACAACCCCTCAGAGATGTTTCCTGCCATATGCCTATCCCGGCTTCCTGGCTCTGCCAATGTCACGCTTTGTAGTATATGTTTCGACCACCTTTATAAACCCTGGGTCCATACCCTAGGGATTTTGATTAGTGAACCAGGATTTAAAAATAGGTCTCAGAGCTTTGCTTGCTTGTCCTGGTAACTTTCCACCGCCACCAGCTGTCCCTCTTCAATGCTAATCAGTAGGGAGCATCTTGGTTTGCAAACAGTAGAGAATTAAATAGAATTCTTGAACAAGCTTAAACAGAAAAGCTTATAAGCCTACTGGGGTGTCTCATGGAACTCGGCAACAGGAATGTGGTTGATCCATAGAGGAGGATGGGCTGGAATTGGGGACTGGAGCACCCTCCAGCCCCACTCTCACTGGCTTTTTGCATCCCTGTCAGCCAGGTTCACCATCTGTCCAGTTCATGTGGTTGAAAATGGCCACTCCCCACAGCTCCAAAATAGACATCTGTCTCCCAGTCCTATTTCCAAAATTTCTAGGGAAAAACCCAGCCTGGCTGAGTGAGAGGCCATCCAGTGGGAACATCTTGGCTACACAAAACCCACCTCGGTAGCAGAGCAAAAGAGCATTGTCTTGTAATCCAGTGGAAAACCATTCAGAAGGGAACGGAAGGCAAGTATCACTTGCTTCTCATTTTCTCTTTTATCTTTCACTCTGTCAGAATCTCCCCCTTTCTCATCAGGGAAGCCAGGTCTTTTGGAAATGGAAATTACCCCTGCTCACATGTGTACATACATACACACACACACACACACACACACACACACACACACACACACAAAGTAGGCTGTAGTGTAGTGAAATTGAAAGGTAGCGAATTAAGTGTCATGGGCTTAGCAACTCCATTTATTTATTTGTTTAAGTTTCCTGGGAGAAAAGACCAGAAATGTCTCTAATTCAAAAGGATGTGCCACTTCCCTTTCACCATATACCCACAATTGTAATTGTTTAACATCTTTTCCCTCCTAAGCTATAAAATTTTCATAGGCAGAGCCCGTGACTGCTTTATTTGCAGCCGGATCTTTAATACCTAAAGTGGTATCTAGACATTTAGGCAGAGATCAGTAAATATTGAGTGTATAAAATGAAGGATTGTACAGTGTTAACCCACTCACCTTACTGCCAAGTTCTCGAATGAAAGCATTGCCTCGGAGGCCCCCGACAGCCCTACCAATTTTGCCACCAACAGTTACAGTCACAATGCTTTAGTTTTTGTCATTTTATTTTTCTCTTTTTTTGCAAAAGTCTGGGGAAAGAAATTGTCATGTAAATTTGATTCAACCGTCTGTCTCTCCGTCTTCAGTTTATTATCAAGACACAGTGGTTACTCTTTTCCATGTGTTTCTCAAATTTGACCTCTCCTCTCTGCTCTCACTGCATCTAAGTGACCTTTCTTACTTTGCTAATGGATCCTGATAAGAGTCTTCACACTAGCCCTGTCTCCCCCATTCATGTTATCACAAGATTATTTGTCCTAAAATCTCAGTGTTACCAGATAACTCTGCTGCGCAAAAAATACCTTCTAGAACCATGGTACGACATCCCTTATAGGTAGAATCAACAGAAAGAGACTCACAGACTTATGGTTGCCTGGGGTGGGGAGGGGAAGGCATAGTTAGGGCATTTGGAAAGGTCATGTATACACTGCTCTATTTAAAATGAATAACCAACAATGTGCTACTGTATAGCACATGGAACTCTACTCAATGTTATGTTAGCCTGGATGGGAGGAAGGTTTGGGGGAGAATGGATACATGTACAGGTATGGCTGAGACCCTTAGCTGTTCACCTGAAACTACCACACCATTGTTAATCAGCTGTACCCCAATACAAAATAAAAAGCTTAAAGTTTGAAAAAAATAGCCTTCTATCTTTCTACAGGATAAGGTCTGAGCAGTTCAGCATAGAATTCAAGGCCCTCTGTGCATGAACCCCGCTTCCTTTTCCAGTCCCATCTCTCACCATCCCAGAGTAGGATCCCTCTCCTGGAACAAGGTGATATTCTGGGGTACACTCCATAGTGGGTGGGGCCCGATGCAGAATTATAATGTGAGGCCCTTTGTTCAAAATGGTTACAATTTCAGGCGTTGACAGCACACCGTGAGACTAAGCATAGGGCCCTTCGTGGGATGCTGGTGGCAGGTGATACGCTCACGAAGCTGGCCCTGGACAGCAGGTACCATGTTGATTCCATATTCTAGTTTTTAATGCGTGCTTCTTCCCTTGATCAGCAATTCCCCTTATCAGCCCTCTTTCTAGTAAGATTCTCCCTTGAAAAAGAGAAGATTCTGTTCTTTTATCCTTGGTAGCCTCCTATAAATATGGATGCTTTAATCATGTGTTGCCTAACACTTTATTTCTCTGACTCATGTGTGGGTGTCTTCTCTTCCTCACTAGATTATTCACACCTTAAATTACTGTGTATCACGGTCAGTGTCTGGAGACGCCTCAGCCAATAGCAAGGAACGACTGAATCCTTTTTGAGAGACTGAGTCGGTAGATTCATGCAAGAGAGCGTGATCCCCAAATTGGTCTGGGGCCCCTCAAGATTTCTGGGGTCTTTGTAAAGTGATAGGATTTGGGGTCACGTTTCCTTCCAGAGGTTCATTTCAAGACCCAGCATTTCACATCTGACTTCTTAGAACCATCGGTGGGGGAAGGCTTTCTATCTTGCAGCCTTTTTCCTGCAGTTTGAACATAATGCTTAGAACTATTCCAAGACATGCTGCCTCATCTCATGGGGAAAACTCTTGAGATTAAGAAACATCTCAGCGGCTTGAATTTGGAGACATACAAAGACCCTGGTCAAAGATGAAGCCAAGGGTCATGAAATATTAACACTCCAAGGGACCTCCGGGATCACCAGCTCATCTTTCTTGTTTTAGTAGGAGGGAGCCGAGTTGTGGAGGGGTGAAGTATCTTTGACCGAGGTCACAGAGCTATTTCATGGGAAGAGCAGGGCCTGGTCCCCTGAACTCTTGTGTGACTTGCAGGGGACATCCACTGATGTATTTCAGCAGACAGAGCTCTGGTGATCTTCAAACTTCTACTCTAAGTATTTTGCCTGTGTGCAAAGTAGAAGTTCAGTATAGATGCAGGTTAATTTTTGAATGCAGTTCACTTTGTTTTTCTCTGGGATTCTGGACTTTGACGTCCATTAGCCAATATTCAAATGATTAAAAGAATTCGTGTTTAGACAGAGGGCATGTTGCATATGCAGGACTTGAAAAAAGTATAGAGCAACGAGAGTAAAAGCAGCACTATGGGTCTCCGTCGATGGAAAGATGGCTCTCGGGGTTACCAAGGGATGCTGGTTGCTAAGTAGGGTTCAGAGGATTCTACTAGGAGCCAAGAGCCCATTGTAAGAAGGTGATGCAGAAACAGAGCAACAGCCCACCACCATCTGCTGGTGAGAAAGGCTTCCTTCTGCTGCTGTTGCTAGGGAACCTGGGTGTGGTCCTCTGAATCCGAAGCTTTCCTGCATCTCCCAAGGCTTTATACCCCTGCAAGGAGGTTCAATGGAGAAGGAAATGGCAACCCACTCCAGTATTCTTGCCTGGAGAATCCCATGGACAGAGGAACCTCGTGGGCTACAGTCCACGGGGTCACAAAGAGTCAGACACGACTGAAGCGACTGAGCACACAAGGACATTCAAAGGACCGAGAAGGGCTAGAGAAACAGGGTTCTGCTGAGGTGAAGGTGGCATTGTAATCCACCCTCAGCCCTCACTCCGTGGATAAAATCAATCCATCTGTTCCTAAGCAATATCTCCTTGGAGGGTTGAGACTTTCTTAGATCAAAATCACAAAAGTAACATATTTAAGTTGGAAGAGATTTAGAGACAATCCAATCCAATGATTTTTCAAACTTTGATTCATAGAACTCTGACATTTCACGAGAAGTTCTGCTTTCATTGTGCACCCTGGTCCTGGGTATTGTTTTGTTTTTGCCTTTCCTTCCATGTAGGAGTTCAGCTTGAAAAAAAAAAAAGTTGTTTTTTTTTTTTTTTAGGTTTGAGAGCACCTATTGCTAACTTTGTCCTGTCGTTCATGGGAAGGGAGACTGGGGCCCAGAGAGATGACCTCCTTGTGTTATTATTTTGAAATGTTGTTGGAAGAAGACTCGGGTTCACTCAGCAAAATTAGGGAATTGCTTTCACCTTCCCTGGTAGTCATGGCAGTGCCATTGTTGGGCTGGATTTTGTGGAACATTAGAAGAAAGATGGTTCTCTGGATGATAAATATATGGTTGGTTTAGTGAGTACCTGTCTTCTGTTTATCATTCACCTTCTTTGAGTTTTTTTTTTTTAATTTATTTCTCCTCCCACCCAAAAATAACTTACTAAATGTAAAATAAATACGAGTTAGGTTTTGATGTGTGTTATGTTTAAATACAAATTAATTTAAAATTTGGGGAAAAAAATCTTGTTAGTCCATGCATTCTGTGGTTCTTTTAGAAAATATGACCATTCTTAGAGGCTGTAGAGGTGATGGCAAGTTAGCTGCACAGAGACCGTGGGTGAGGCGAGGCTAAGAGAGATTCACTTAAGAAAAATGGAGAATTTGGTAGGGAAAGAAAAAAAAAGAAAAAAAAGTTAAGTGGTGGAAGGGTAGAACAGAAAATCAATCAAATACCAATAATATGATGGTCTTAGGAAGCCATTGCTTCCATGGCAGCATAGGAGTGGTGGGTAAGGATAAGGATGATGCTCTTTGTAATGATTTTTTTGGATGGACCAAATAAAAGTTTAATGCACAGATCCCAGCAATTTCTTTGGGATTTGTTGTGTGATACAACTGCATGGGCCCATGTCACATTCTGCTGCTGCTGCTGCTAAGTCACTTCAGTCATGTCTGATTCTGTGCGACCCCATAGATGGCAGCCCACCAGGCTCCCCCGGCCCTGGGATTCTCCAGGCAAGAACACTGGAGTGGGTTGCCATTTCCTTCTCCAATGCATGAAAGGAAAAGTGAAAGTGAAGTCGCTCAGTCGGGTCCGACTCTTCGTGACCCCATGGACTGCAGCCTACCAGGCTCCTCCGTCTATGGGCTTTTCCAGGTGAGAATACTGGAGTGGGGTGCCATTGCCTTCTCCTATGTCACATTTTAGACAGAAAGTGATAAACAAGAATTCACAATTGCCAAAGAGTTGGGAAACACTAAGACACCGGGCCCATCTCTTGTTTCCTTTCTGGAGTAGGACCTCATATGCCCCTAATCTGACCCGTCTTTTACATTCTGTTAAATACATATGAACTGAGAGCCATCACTGGAGTACTCATACAGACACAAATACTCTTCTTAAAATAAAAAATTAAACTTCTGTCCTACTCTTTTTCTTCTTTACTTCCTCTTTCTACCTTTAGCCCATCTTTGCTTTCTCTTCTTTTGTCTTTTCCCTTTTCTGATAAAATGAGAAGTTCAGGACTGATTCAGACTCAGATTTCACTGGATTAAGCTTTCCCTACCTGCCATCTATAAACACGGCACTGTCTTGACTTGATATGTCACCTCTGCTGCTGATAGAAGCTACTGTTTTATTTTTCAATTTTTATTTTTTTAAATTGTGAAAGTATGAAGACACATTTACAGGAGACTTAGAAAATACAGAACTATGTTATATATAGTTTCACTATATATTAAAATTATTTATGAGTAGATAAAGTGAGATTTTTAGGTGGAATTTCAATATCAAACTCTCAAAAATTAATAGAATGAATATACAGAGAAGTAGAAAGATATGTGTGCAGGTGCTTGCATAGTAGTGTTCAACTCTTTGCGACACCATGGGCTGTAGCCTGCCAGGCTCCTCTGTCCATGGGATTGTCCAGGCAAGAATACTGGAGTGGATTGCCGTGCCCTCCTCCAGGGGAATCTTCCCAACCCAGGGATCGAACCCACATCTCTGACATCTCCTGCATTGGCAGGTGGATTCTTTACCACTAGCACCACATGGGAAGCCCAGAAGAATATAATAGAACTGAAAAGTTCTGTGAAGAAAAGCTTTTTGTGTGTGTGTGTATATATATATATATATGTATATATATATACATATATATGTATATGTATATATGTAGTATATACAGTATAATATTTATATTTTAGAAATTTTATTAATTTTTGTCTAGCTAAAAAATTTATGACATTCTGATTCCACTTGTTTGACTTAGTATGACCAGAATGTTATATTTCTAATTTATGCTCACGCAAAACTTTGATACAGTTCCATGTATTTTGGCATCTAGTATTACTGCTGAAAGTCTAGAAAATGTATACTTTTAGAAGCTACTTTTATTGTTTGAAACCCTGGACCCTTGTAATTACTTGGGAATCATTCTGAAGCCTTGGACTGTGTCATCTACACAAGTATTATGCAACTGGGGAGCTGAGGGTTTCCCAAATCAGACTCTCCTGCCATACAAAATGTATATTTAGTCAGGAATAAATCCAGCCTGTAAGCAAACAAAACAAAATATTGAAGTCAGACTATAAAGAAAGAGTAGAAACAGATTCAAAGGTATATATGTAGTATATGACAAAATTGAATCTAAAATGTTTGATTAGAAATTATGTTAGAATAATTAGTTAACAATTTGTAAAAATAATGAACACCTTTTTTAATACTATATACTGAATTTAATTCCAGATGCATTGCAAAGTCAGATACAAAACCCCAAATCTTAAAGATATAAGAACATTTAAATGAATATATAATCTGGAGATGAAAAGGATTTTCCGAAGTATACACCAAAGATAGAAATCATAAAAGAGCTTTTAAAAGGATTGTATATAGAAATGTTAAATGCAAAAAACCATTGCACTCAAAATTGAGTGGAAACTAAAACCCAGGGGAAATTTACAACATATGACTATGTTTAATGTGCTTCAGATAAAAATAGCTCTCCCAAAACTTATAAGAAAATGTAATGCCAATGGAAAACTTTGCAAAGAATGTTATCAGGTCATTCACAAAAGAAAAGATACTAATAATCAACAAATCTATGAAAATGTGTCTGACTTATTAAAAAGTATAATGGATACCAATCAAATTAGTAAGGCTTTTTTTTCTTTAATAGCATTAATAATAAGGATGTAGTGAAATGGAAACCTTCCAATAGTCTCAGTACGAGTACAAATACAATACATCACTTAGGCAGGAAGAAAAATTAAATGTACGATAAAAGGAGATTTGTTAAACAGATATTGGTGCATGACCAGATACTGTGTAGTCATTAAAAATGATGGTGTACAGATATACCCTTGACCCAAAAAAATGACAGTATATTACCAATGAAAAAGAAAGTCACAAAACAGTATAAAAACGTGGTCTTATTTTTTCACGTAGTATATTTGCTTATTTCTATTTGTCAAACCTACTTTTTTCCTCAAAATTTCCTGGAATGTTTGTTAAAATATATTTCCAATATACTGCAGGACTATTGGACCATAGTCTCCAGGAAAGGTCCCAAAGAGATACTGTTGTTTTTTTTTTCCCCCAGGTCCCAGGTGACTCTTGATATAAGATAAATCCTGATCTAAGCCAAGCTAATCTCTTCTTTTGCTTTGTATTAAACTGCAATCCAGAAAGATTCTGGAACCAATCTAAACTACAGCTTCGTAGGAGCAGGGGATGAGGGTAGGAGTTGAAATTATATGTGCTACATTCCACATGAGTAATCCTGTTTTAGAGCTCCAAGCTTGTTCAGACCAATATTATTAAATCAAATTCCCATCAACCTCCTTCTATTTTGGTTGGACAGGTAACAGAACTTCCCTTCAGCTCCTCTGCTTCACATTCAGTAACAATCTTCCTTTGTTGATGGCAAATGGAAAGTTTTCCATTTCCACTGTTCCCTAGCAATGTGACATTTTCAAACAGTAGCACAAAACTCTTTAAATAGAAAAGATCCATTTCTACTCTATCGTGACTCAGTAACAGCCCCAGGATTCTTCTCAAACTTTCCTAAAAATGTCATCTTTGGGCTGGACTCAAGAGGAACATTTCAGCCAAGGAGACGCATTTTCCACTCTGTCAGGAATGAGCCAGCATGGGGTTGGAACATAAAGTGTTTTGTAATCCTCAGAAAAGCAGTACTTCTCACCAAAACCATGGCAACAACTTTGTGTGATGCCGTCAGAGCCTGGGATCATTCAGGAGCCCCATCCTAACCAGAGACTCGGCTGAGCCATTCACCTGTGTTGGTGAGAATCGTACCCTACGTGACTGTTGCTATGGAGACACTATGGACAGTGATACTGAGCTGAAGGTCCCTTGTGCTGAGTTACTAAGGAAGCCGTGAGCATGAAACATGCCTCATGTTTTAGTGGCTTCTGATTCTTCATTTGAAAGGAAACCTTCCAATGGAAGAAATACCTTAAAACATAGGGTTTAGTGTGGCAGAAGTTACCTTTTTATCATCCAGATTGTTTTATTTGAAATTTGCACCCATGAGGCTAAATTTTAGAGTCCAAAGTCTATGTGACAAGAGGAATGTCACTATATCCATCAATTCCTATATTTCCTTCCTCTTCTACCTGAAACTCTTGAGAGACGTGCCCAGCTGGACCTGGTCCTTCCCATCCCGGCTGGCTCTGCTCTGCTGGGCACAGACCACTGTCATGTTCTGGTTGCAACCCAGTGGTGTGTAGACATATTCTAGCTACCATTTAAAAAAAATGTATTTTATTGAGGTATAGTTGATTTACAATGTGTTGATTTCTGCTCTCCAGCAAAGTAGATTCAGATATATATATATATCTTCTTTTTCATACTCTTTCCCACAATGGTTTATCACAGGATATTGAATATAGTTCCCTGTGCTGTACAGTAGGACCTTGTTGTTTATCCATTCTTTATATACTAGTTTGCATCTATGAAGCCTAAACTCCCAATCCATCCCTTTCCTCAACACCCTTTGGCAACTGTCCTCTGTGTTTGGGAGTCTGTTTCCTGTGTGTTTCCCCAACACATAGATGTGCTCATTTGTGTTGTATTTTAGATTCCACATATAAGTGATATCATATGCTATTTGCCTTTTTCTGACTGACTTCTCTCAGTGTGATAATCTCTAGGTCCACCCATGTTGCAGCAAATAGCAGTTTTTCATTCTTTTTCATGGCTTAGTAATACTCCATTGTGTCTGTATACCACAGGTTTATTTATCCATTTATCTGTAGATGGTCCTTTAGGTTGTCTCCATATCTTGGCTACTATGAATAGTACTTCTGGCTCCCATTCTTGAGTTGGGTGCCCAATCTCAGTCCCAGCTGCATTCAGAGAACCTATTCCTGGTCTTGCACTATCCTTGACCCTGAAGTTTCTATATATTCTTTAATAATCTTAAACAGGATAACACTTCTCTGGCTGGTTGGGGTTCACACTTATAATTATAGAATATTAAAGGAATGTATCCCTTCTGCTTCCAGAGAGGTAGGTTCTTAAGGTGATGACAGAACTTGCTACTCACATCCTAAAATTCATTTGGGGGGCAGGGGGTGGGAAAGCAGGCTAGAGTAGTCAAGACACGTTTATAAAAGAAGGTTGATATAAGATCCTCACTACCAGGCATGAAAATCTATGCTTAAGTCTAGAATAATTCAAATAGTGTAGAACTGGGACAGGAAAAGCCAGACAAATGAGAAAATCAGAATTGAGAGCCCAGAACTTCTGAATAAAGAAGCAACTTGATTAGTATAAACATCTGTGTTTGTACCAAGAAAACTAAGTTGGGCTAATTGTCAGTCTTGAAGAGAATTTAATATAGTAGAGCTGATATTTTTTTATGATTAGATAAAAATCACTAAACTCAGTATTGTGTAGAAAGGAACAGCATGTACTGAGGATTCCTTCTTGTTCTAAACTTAATATCTTCTCAGATCTACTTATTGGTTCCTAGGCAATTTATGGAAATTTCTAGAATGACATAAATATTGCCTAACTCAAATTGGTCGCAGTAATCACCATGCTTTATTTTAACATTCGGGGGACATATCACATTGTTTTTGATTATCTTGTTTTGTCCTTAAATATAACATTGTAGTGATTTTTATTTTTTTAATAAAGAAACTTACTTTAAAAAAAAAAGCAACTTGAGTTAAACACAGGACTCTCAATTCTGATAACGATGACCAGAAGAATGCAAAACTAGAGAAAAAAAATTGCTTTGTTTCTGAAAGCTGAGACAGATCGACACCTGAATGCCAGAACCATACGAGAACACGTTGGGATGATGTGGAAAAGACATCAAGCACTCCCTCCCTTTCACCTCCAAAGATAACCATATGGCCTCAAAGGAAGTAAAGAGAGAGCTCCATGGATACCTGTAGTGTGTAGCTGGTTGGACCTGGGAGCAGGGGTTAGGCTTGGACTGGAAAGCAACCCTCTGCTCTGAGTATTTTTAGCTACAGTGGAGCAGTGGAGATTTGCCAAGGGCTCTGGGGACACAGATGACCACAGCAAGCTGAAAGCAGGGAGGGCAGTGAAGCATGAAGAGACTGTCAGGGATGGAGGCCAGGCGGTAGCTAAGGACAGCTGTGTCCAGAGGTGCAGGCCACTGGTGGTACGGTTTTGGCCCCAGTGTCAAGACTCTCCCAGGTGCAGCAGGAAGCAGGCACAGAAAGGGATGTGGGCATTCAGTCTCCACCTCTAGCCTTGGAACTTTGCCAGACCTGGAGAAGAAGCCTCTCAGGGACAAATGCCACTGCCAGGATCATCCTGCCCTTGGCTGTCTGGTCTTTCCCTCTAGGCTTGGAGCGCTGAACCGACAGCCTGCCCACCAGTCCTTCATTGGAGAGAAGGACTACAGAAGCTCCCAGGTGACAAGAGGGGCAAAGCCAAGGGCGCTGGGTGACTAGCCATGCTTCGCTTAGCTAGTGAGAAGAACACAATCCTTACAGTTTACCCAGCTAGTTACCATTTCTGATATACTCTAGTCATTCTTGAATACCCCGATTTCCTTCTGATATCATTTCCCTTCAACCCGAAGAATTGCCCTAAGTATTTACTGTAGTCAAGTCAGCTAGCAAACACATTATCTGATTTTCTCCTTTACCTGAATTATCTTTATTTCACCTTCATTCCTAGAGGATATTCTGTGTTCTGGGTTGATAGTTTTCTGTTTGGTTTTCATTTTGTTTCAGTTTCTGGACTGTGATTTCTGCTGAGAAGTCTGTGGTTATTTAAATCAATGTTTTCCTTTATGTAATGTTTTGTTTTTCCTGGCTACTTTCAAGATTTTCTCCTTCTCTTTGGTTTTTAGCCATTGGATTATGATGAATCTAAGTGTGGTTTTTCTGTGACTATATCTGGTGTGGGGCTTGTTGAACTTTCTGAATCCGTAAATTTCTGTTTTTCACCAAATTTGGGGAGTTGTGGCAATTATTTATTTTTCTGCTCTCTTTCTGGGACTCTAATGAGCCGATTATTATATATAGATCAATTATATAGATCAAGTAGATCTAATGATCTAATTCATGCCTTTGAACTGTGGTGTTGAAGAATTTCTTAAGAGTCCCTTGGACTGCAAGGAGATCAAACCAGTCAATCCTAAAGTAAATCAATCCTGAATATTCATTGGAAGGGCTGAAGCTGAAGCTCCAGTACTTTGGCCACCTGATGTAAAGAGCTGACTCATTAGAAAAGATGTTGGGAAAGATTGAAGGCAGGAGGAGAAGGAGATGACAGAGGATGAGATGGTTGGATGGCATCACTGACTCAACAGACATGAGTTTGAGCAAGCTCTGGGAGTTGGTGATGGACAGGGAAGCCTGGTGTACTGCAGTCCATTTGGTTGCAAAGAGTCGGACACGACTGAGTGACTGAACTGAACTGAACTAAACTGAATGAGCTGATGTTGTTAACAGACTTTTTGATACTGGGGCACAGGAACCTGAGGGTCTGACCACTTTTTTCATCATTTTCTCTCTCTCTTCTTCAGGGATGTGTTCAAGTGTACTGACTTGATATTCATTCTTTTTTAGGCCTTTTGGTGAATCTTTTTACTTCAGATATTCTACTGTAAATCTTGTATTTCCATTTGATTCTGTTTTGTATGTTCAGTCCTAAGATGGAGTCACATGAGACTGTTCAGTGAAGCACAGTCTAGCCTCCCAAAGGAATTGATAGCAATTCAGCAACATTGGTCTCTCCCATGAAGGTTGGCGAGAAGCCAATTCAAAACCCATAGCAACACTTTTAAACATTACCTGTCTTCATTACTCTTTCAGAATATCTTATTTTTTATGTTTATTTATTTATTTATTTATTTTTGTGCTGGGTCTTCCTTGTTACATGGGTTTTTTCTCCAGTTGTGGCAAGTGGGGACTACTATTCCTTGCGGTGTGCAGGCTCCTCTTTGCAGTGGCTTCTCTTGTTGTGGAGCACGGGCTCTAAGGCTCAGTAGCTGCAACTCCCAGGCTCTAGAGCACAGGCTCAATAATTGAGGCACAGGCTTAGTTGCGCCACAGCACATGGGGTCTTCACAGATCAGAGATGGAACCTGTGCCTCCTGCATTGGCAGGCGAGTTCTTTACCACTGAGCCACCAGGGAAGCTTGTCTCAGCATATCTTATGACTGCATTTGCTCTGAAGCCTCACTGTGGAATAGTAAATGAACTTGAAAGAGCTGTATAGCTTTTCCATTTTTCTTCTCTCCATTTTAATTTTCTCTCCATAAAAGCAATGCTTGTTCTCTCTTTTCATTATAGGGTGATCAAACTAGTCCCTCTCTTTGAAAATTTCTTCTCTTTCCATTCTCATCCTGAACAGCTTAAACCCAGGAGTCAAGATGGCAAACTCTGAATCTCCCTGAGAAGATGTAAATGTCCAAAGATAGATTCTTTTAGGGGGTTAAGTGAGAAGAGAAGAAGGAAATCATAAATATTACACTCATCTATCATATATGTAACTACTTACATACATAAATATATGTGATATATATGTAATCTACTTGTGCTACAGATAGCAACAGAAAGTTCCATAATGTATAGTTTGTACAATTTATAGTGTTTTACATTTTCTAACCAAAGCATGACTCCAATGGCCCTTCTCTGATTTTCCAGGTGAATTCCAGACTCTCATAATAGTACCATTTATTATTTTAATATTTATTTAACTTATTTATTTGGCTGTGCCAGGTCTTAGTTGTGGCACACGGGATCTTCCAGCATCGTTGTGACATACGAACTCTTAGTTGCAGCCTGAGGGATCTAGTTCCCTGAGCAGGGATCAAACCTGGGCTGCCGGCATTGGAAGCGTGGAGTCTTAGCCACTGGGCTTCCAGGGAAAGTCCCAATACTACCATTTATTGATGATTTATGGTACCAGGCACTCTGCTAAGCAACCTGCATACATGTTTTAATCAAACGATAGCCATCCCACAGGGCATTGTTCCCATTTACAAATGGAAAACCTGAGGGTCAAAGAGGTTGAACAACTTGCCCAGAGTTATTCATCCAGGAAGGGGAAAGATGTGGGATTTGAACCCAGGTGACACTTTCGAGACCAAGCTTTCTTTACTCTGTCTCCTGTTTTGAAATCATGGCAGCATATGATGGTATTCATCTCCCAGGTAACATAGCAGGAGGAGACAGAGTGTGATGCTGTGAAAATCATGTTCACTTCAAAGAGGAGACGAGACTTCTAGTCTCTGGTGGTCACTCACTTGCTGGAAAACCCTGCAACCCCTCAGCTTCTCTCATCCTTTCTTGTCCATGCCTACAACAAAATGCAAGTGTCCTTCACACACTTCAGACTTTCAGAACTGTTCTAGAAATAATATGAGAAGAGTGATCAGGCAAAAAAAAGACACGAGGCAAATAGAAGTGATCACAACCAGTCTTAGCCCAGCTCACATACTAACACTTTCTTTTTTAAGTTTTACAGTTACGACTCCAACAGAGAAGGACCCAAGAACAGCTGGCTAACCAAGGCATCGTACCACGTGAGTAGCTCTGTTTCTTATGGACTGGTCTATATGGGGGCGGCTGGGGGGTGGGGGCCGTGTGATTTGGGAGCTGGAAAGCACCTCAGAGGTCGTAATCCAATTTCACAGATCAGTCTCCCCAGATCCTCACAGACTCTGGGTCAGCAGAAATCCCAGACCTTAGAGGCTTTGTCCCAAATGCTACTCACCTGCCAGGGCTTCCCTTTACTCATAGAGGTTTGTACCTAAAATTCCAGTGTAGTGGGTTTGATTACAGGACAAACACAATTCTATGGGCCTCCATCCCCCTCTCCTATTTTTAGAATTGGATATAATCACTGTTCTTCCTGGAAGCATCACTTGTATCATCTTTCTCTCACCTCCTCGGTTTCACTTCTGTTTGAGTACTTGAGTCCACAATTAATTGAATATTATCAATTGCTTCCTTTCTGGAATAATGAGCAGCAATACCATTCTAGTATAAATGGTATAACGTTGAATTACTGGCCATCATTTGGGTCAAAGAAGAAGGATTATCCTATCTTTTAGAAGGTATATTTGAAATTTCCTACCTTGAAACGTGAAAACTTCAAGTTTAGCAGTTGAAGCTACCTTCTGGTTAGCTATAAAAGCAGGAAAAGTACCAGATAAATGGAATTACCGTGTAAGCTCCTTTAGGTCATGCTTTCTAACTCCTTCCCACAGAAGTTAAAATTTTTAATTAAAATTTTAAAAATCAAAATCCATAATGACTCCTGCAGAAATCCAGGTCCTTGTCCAGAGTGTGACTTCATAGTTAAGCATGCAACAAGCAAGCATTTGCCCTTGATTGAATGTCCTACAGTTAGTAACCTTGGTGCCCTGTGATCCAAAGTCTAAACATTTTAAGTATAGTCAGTGCTTCAGAACCAGAAAAGAACTAAGAATATTTCAAGCTCTTTCCTTTGGGAATTCAGATGAAGTTCTTTGTTCATGGCTCAGCCCTACAAAGAATAAACAGCAGGTGACCTATGGCAGAACAACTTTTTTTTAGTGATTTGCTAAACGCAAAAGAAAGATCTCACCCTGCAACTGAGAGGCTGCTTCGATCAAATGTACAGTTAGAATGAGAAACCAAAGGCACTGTGTGGCCTGTTTCATCTTAGCCAGCCCAGCATGGCAGGTGTTAAAACACAGGAGAGACCTGGAGTCTACAGGCTTCATGTCAGATAGATACATTGGCGCTCAAAGCCAAGCAGGCTTTGAATCCTGTTGCAGATGTGTAAAATTGAATTTGTTTAACCACCATCTAGAAGAACGATTCACTAACAGTGGTGTAGACAAGTGTAGATCCACCGGGATCCTCTCAGCAGACCACAGTCTCTACCACATGTCCTCAAATATAAGATGAATATGTCAGTTTCAGTGGGATTAAAATAATCAGTTCTTTCACGGGGGCTTCCCAAGTGGCTTAGAGGTAAAGAATCCACCTACCAATGCAGGAGACTTGGGTTAGATCCCTGGGTCGAGAAGACCCTTTGGAAAGGAAATGGCAAGCCTCTCCAGTGTTCTTGCCTAGGAGATCCCAAGGACAGAGAAGCCTGGCTGGCCACAGTCCACAGGGTCCCACAGAGTTGGACACAACTTGGCAACTAAACAATAACAACAGCAGTCCTTCATGGGCATCTCTTTCCCTTAATTCTGGAAACGCAATTGAAATAGAGAGACCCAGTACCTTTACATCTGCTCAAGCTGTTCACAACTGACTTAAAGTTTAACCTACATGTTTAAATAATCCAAACCTGGGTCTTGCAGCTGCCATTTGGAGGAGAATAAAAATTTTTTTGAGGTTTCTGGAGTTAAATTTCAGACGTAAGACACCTAATAAAAACAGGAATTAATCCTATGGCACATTTTTACATAACACCCCTATGTAAGGCATGCAAATTAAATGCCCATTTGCAGAGTAGGGTCCAATGGAGATAGAATATTTTGTTCTCCAGGATTTCCAGAATCAGGTAGTGTGAGGCTTCCCCAGTGGTTCAAATGGTAAAGAATCTGCCTGCAGAGCAGGAAAAATACGTTCAATCCCTGGGTCAGGAAGATCCCCTGGAGAAGGGACTGGCAAGTCACTCCAGTATTCTTGCCTGGAGACTCCCCATGGACAGAGCAGCCTGATGGGCTACAGTCTGTGGGATCCCAAAGAGTCGGACACAACTAAGTGACTAAAGCTTTCACCTTTTTTCACTTTTCTCCAGGATTTCCAGAATCAGATAGTGTATATATTAATGAAATACTGCTTGACAGAAATTTTGCACCCATAGCCCATTGTGTCTTGAAGACAGTTGCTGGGGAAAGTCCTATGAGTCATGCAGTGATGTTTCCTTTTTAATTCAGCAAATGAGAAAGGTATATTAAGCAGCATCAGTTTCCCATAGTCTTAAGCCACCTCCTCTCCAAGGGTGTCACTTCTGCTGTAGAAAATTGTCAAAGCTACAGCAGGTGCACCCAGCCCAGTGCAGGCCCAGCCCCTAGATCTCAGGGACTTAGCGCTCCTGGGGAAGCTGGACACAGACAAGCCTCTGCACCTGCTGAGATGGGGAGCCCAGATGGTAGCCCCTTCGACCCAGAGCTTAAACACCAGTCTCTTTACTCAGCCACCCCACCACTACCCAGCGCACATGTGTAAAGGCAGTTGCTCCAGAGAAGGAAGCAGGAACTCACAGTCTCTGGGTCTTTTCTACTCAATCAGATTCAACATATTTCATGATGACCCAGGCTCTGTGCAGGGTGGTATGCTGGGCACCGTGGGGACCACCGTGAGCACGACTGTACTTTGTAGAGGCTCGAGATTATAGGGGGAAAGGTGACAAGAAACACAGAAGGTGGGACTGGTTATATTTCCCAAGAGAGCTTTTTATGTCTTCCTTCTATCATTTGAATTTTCTGAAGCGGAAGAAAAGAGGAAAGGAGGAAGAAAGGGAGTAAAACGGAGGGAAGCAAAGCCAGTAGTCATTGGAGATTACCTAATTTGATGATTTTTGGTGTTTTTTAATAGTTAAATATATTGTCTGTTATGTGTGTACACACACACACACACACACACACACACACACACACACACATATATATATATATATATATACTGGCTAGAACAGGGACCAGGGCCTCTGCCCCACTCATGCGGCCCCCCTCACCCCTCTTAGATAACCCTGTTTCTCTTCCGCAGTGTCCTCTTCAAACAGAGTCTGAAAACCCTGCCCTAGTCCACGTCTCACTGTCTTTAACCTTCATGAAACGGAGATTGGAGAGGCCTCAGAGATGCTTCAAACATCCCAAAGCCAGAGCCCAAAGCGGTCCTATTTACAAACTTGAACCGCGAGACTTTAAATGCATGCACAGTAAAATGATAACACAGCCTCACGTTGTCCATAACACTGGAAATAATTGCAGTGCTCCCCCTGAATTTTCAAACTTGTTATAAAATGCTCAAGTGGAGAGCTTCTGGCCAGGTGAATTGTTCTTTGTCCTTCTGTTATTACCAGGTAGCCCTGCCGGTTTTAGTTTGTTCACAGAAACATCTCTCCTTGGACAGAATTAGTCTTGAGTTGTACATTAGATTGACCCAAGGGCATTGCCCATTGCAAAAAGAAGAAATGGCAGTCCCCTCTTGTTGCAGCAGCTGAGGCCAAAACCTGCATCTCTTGATCCTGGAGTAGCAGCCGGCACAGAGCCCCTTTAAGCAGTACGAAAGTGCTCTCAGCCAGAAATACACCCCCAGGCTGGCTTGTAAGATTGCTTTCACATTTATAGTATCAGTGGTGGAATTCACTTTTTCAAAAGAGTTGTGAAACCTGAGTGAACTAGCCTCTCGACATTAATGTAGAAATATTACTTGTAAGAATTTATGATTCAGACTCCCTTCCAGAATGCCACCTCTGAATCTCAAGAGGAAAGTTTCAAATTGCCTACTTGTCACCGTCAACTGGAATTCAGAAGCATGGCTCTGCCACTGTCCCCATCAGGCTCAAGGTTGCAAGAGGACATCAGGGTTCTCTTATTTTTTCTTGCTTTGGGACACAGCCCCACCTCCTATCCTTCCTGGACACCTGTGGGCAGGCTCAGGTCTGGTCATCATTTCTCATGCAGGTTTTCTCCACTACGTTCTTCTCTTTGGGCACCAGTCTCCTGGGTTGGAGGGTAAATGCTGTGGCTCAGATGGTAAAAATCTGCCTGCAAAGCAGGAGTCGTGGGTTTGATCCCTGGGTGGGGAAGATCCCCTGGAGAAGGAAATGGCAACCCACTCCAGTATTCTTGCCTGGAGAATCCCATGGATAGGGGAGCCTGGAGGGCTACAGTCCATGGGGTCACAAAAGAGTTGGACACGACTAACACATATCTCCTGAGTTGAATCTTAAATACTGTTTTATTCCAACCCCTTCAGAAGTCTTTGTGCAGAAAGAGAATCAGCTCTGAGTTTTCAATGAAAAAAAAAAAGTCATAGAGCAGTTCTGTAGATATTTTGACCATCTGTGGGAGAAAAGCCCCATGGAACACAGAGGAGTTAGATGTGACTTCTATTTCAAAGAGCTTACTGTCTAGAATGTTCTCCCAATTCTCCTGCTTAGTTATGCCTGTTAGCAGTATTAGACAACGTCTCACCACTACCTGGAGTAGGTTTCTGGGAGACCTGAAGGAAAGAAATGACTTTCTCTCTCCTTCTGCTAGTACACTGGGGCTGATCTCTATGAATCCAGGGGAGAAGCAGGAACACTGAGTTGATTCTCCTGGAATCCAGCAAACAGCATTAGAGAACTGAAGTCGATTACAGAAGCCCAGGGGGTGCCCAAGAGGCTGCAACTTCTCCGCCAAGACTCAAAGAAAGCCCCGCTGGCCAGAAAGAAGCATCTGGGCAGCTTGGTTCCATGGTCTGATGGATGTCGATGAATGGAAAGATACGATGAGCTGTGTGTGAATGGTCCTGCCTTTATTTGTTTTGCAGACTAATCCAGGCCTCCGCAGCCACATACTTAACAGCAAAGCCTTGGTAAATCCCTGAATTCTGTGGTCCTCCTCCTGAATAGCGAGAGGCGTCATGGGCTGGTTCCTGCACCCACAGCACACGCAGCTTCTTGATAGTTTTGAGAAGTTGGCGGGGCAGAGTCTTCCTTCCTTTCCTCGGTGCCTTCATCTGACTTGGCTTCTCCTCACAGCACCCACCTCCCCGGCCCCCCCCACTGTTGGCTGTTTGAGCAGAACACGGCACAAGGGTTTCATCTTTCTCCCTTCCCTCCCTCCTAACATCTCAAATGTGGAGTGAGAAAAAAGCCTCCTCAGTTTTCATATCAAGCCCATTTGGGTCCAAAATCCTAACTTCTCTATTTCCCCCAACTCTTTCTTTCTATTTTCTAGTTCCTTGCTCCTTAGAAATTAATGAACTAGTAATGCAGGCATCACGTGAATGTTATCTGTGGACCCTTCTGAGAAATTCCAGAGTATTCGTGTAGAAGGCATTGAATTCCCTAAGCATGCAAGCCAGGCTGTAATATTACAAAGTTCCATTGGGAAGAGACAATCTTTTCAGACCCTCTAAGACTATCCTTTGGGTCCTGAACGGGCCATCTGTTGCCACCCTAAAGAGATGAGACAGTTTCCAAAGTATTAACCACACGTGCATAGCATGGATCCCATTTGTTTGGAAGAAAAATACTCCTGGTCCAATTTGTCTTTAAAAGCAAAGCCAATGGACTTCCCTGGTGGTCCAGTGGTTAAGACTCTGCACTCCCAGTTCAGGAGGGTGCAGGTCCAATCCCTGGTTGGTGAGCTAAGAGCTCCTATGCCACATAGCATGACCAAAAAAAAAAAAAAGCAAAGTCAAGAGGACAAGCATTGCTGAACCTGTTTGTAGGTGGGAACCTGAGAACATGGGAAGACTCTCAGACTTGTTCAAGGCTGCACCAGAAATAGATGGCAAAGCAAGGACAGAACCTAGAGGGATGGCTCCCAAAACTTTAGTCACCCAAGACTTTTTAAATATACCCATGACTGCTGTAGAGCTTGTATTTAAATCAGTTTTGTCTTCCTCCCCCCAAACCCCTATATATATGAATTATTATCCATATATCTGTCTTTGATTAATTAATGGCATATAAACTTACCAACCAGTGCTTTTTGATGAGAACAAGCAGTTCTAAACCAAGTTGTTCTGCTTCTAGGGAGCAACTATCAAAAGCGGCAGTTTCATGAAACTAAGCAGCCTTTCTCTGGACAAACACACCCTTTTTCTTCAGCTTTTTGAAATACTGAGAAATCAGTCCTAGACATCAGGCACCCCTTTTTGAAGTCTCTGATTCCCGAGTACTTCTGATTCCCATCTATAGATCAGGACCTACTAGCCATGGAAAGGCCTGAGAACCAGAATCCACCTGGGGGGCTTGTGCAAACACAGACCCCCTGTCCCTCCGCCTCTCACCCAAGCTTTGGATTCTGTAGGTCTGGGTGGGGCCTGAAAATTAGTACGGTTGGCAGGTTTCCAGGTGATGCCAAAGATGCTGGTCCAGGGCCACACTTTGGGAACCTCTGCCCCAGATGCAGCCTCTTGGTCCTGACCCGCATACCGGAGGAAGAGCTGGGTTCTCCCCTCCAAGCCCAAGGGGAGAAGGCAGGCCCCGCCTCCATCATCAGAGCCGCCACCAGCCCCAGGCTCCTCTCCCTTACAGATTGTCAATGGCCCTCCAGCCCGTTTTCTCTTTTTTCCGGGTCCCTGTTGGAGGGCAGGAGGTTAGAAGCAGGGGGCCACCGCAGGAGGTCTGTTCTTATCTTGGGATATTTTCCTGAGCTCTAAGTAAGCAAATGTTTATACACACAGCTGACCCAAATTAGCCGGAGCTGCACGGACAGAAATAGGAATAGCCCGTGACTAAACTCCTCACGGAGAACATGAATTCCCCTGTGAGAAGCGATTCATCTCCCTCCCAGGGGATGAGTGAGACGTGTGGCTGACTGAATTTACAACCGTATTTTAATTTGGAATCACATTGACTTATTTTTTTTTAATTTAGCAATCCAAATTCCTTCTTCAATCCTAAATGTCAACGTCCCTTAAATACAAAATGTTGCCATCTGATACTCCCAGGGCTGTCGGCAGAGGAGGTCCTTCGTGGATTTTCCAAAAAGTCAGTGTGGTGCGCAGGGGTGCAGTTTGGCTTTCCTTGGCCCTTGAGGGGAGGGACTGAAACCCTCTTTTCTCTGGAATCCCAGAAAAGATACATGTCAATCACAGAGGCCATGGCAGGCCAAACCAGTGCCCCATGTAATATCCTTTAAGTCCTGGAAAGAAGAGCGTGGGGTACAACCCAGTGTGTGAATCTTTTTGGCTTCCTTCCCAAGTCCTTGCTGAATGGTCATAGCCTCTCTCACCCTGTGGCAGAAGGTTCCAGAAGACCATTATGTGCCTGGCATCAGAGAACTGGACTGTTCAGTCATTTCACAGGGGAATTGTTACCACCAAAGAGTGATGAATTGTAACTCTGCAGGCTAAGATACAAGAAATGCAGCATTTCATGGGAGAGTTAATCAGCTCCACTAACAAGAATCGAAAAGCCTCCAGGATAAGAGAAGCAGATAAATTCCCCCTAAACCCTAAGGCCAATTAAAACCAATTGAGTTTGGAATGTAAGAGCCATCTCAAGATAGATTCATGCTGTCCCTTTAGGGTTGCTTCTTAAGGAAAAAGTTGTGTCACTCTTTTTAACGACTTGGTAAGGAAGGCCACACTAAAATCAACTCCTTTTCTGGATTATGGAAGGGATTAAGCCACATCAGTATATAATACCTAGGTGACCACCAGACTATTGGACAGAGGTGAAGACCTATGGGTTCAGATGGTACAGACTCACCAGTTCCCAGTGGCCCTCAAGCAGATTTGTAGGATCTGGTGGCCTGGGGAAATGGTTTCAGAACTCCATCAGTGTAAAGTGCAGCTGTGATCAAAGGCAAATAAAGACAAGCCTCCTGACTCAGGATGGGGGTCAGACCCAGTCAGAGAAAATGTATGAGCAATGCAGCAGACCCGCACATTTTTCCAGAGCCACTGAGTCAGGGGACAAGGGAGGGGAAAGAGGCCATTGAAAAGGGCAGAATTGGCAGAGAGGTTCCTTTTAAGAGTGAAAAGCAGCAAAGAGAAACTGGAGGTGTTAGATCGATGGGAGATGTGGTGGTCAAGTGACAATTGATTTTTTTTCTCCTGTAAAAAGGAAGCCCCTCATCTCTGGTCAAATTGAGGAGAAAAGGACTTGTCCAGTCTCCTTAGCACAAGGCAGCCAGCTGGGACCAGTCTGCCTGTTCCGTTGGTCAACTCTGCAGTTGTTCGGGTGAGACAGGAAAGTCTAGAGAGAGATGCCTCAGTAGCTCCCCAACAACATTCTCAGGAGAGGATAATGGGCTTGACCAGCTGCCGGGACCAGAGTGGAGTCTCCCTTCTCTCCAACAAACCTGTCCAAGAGCTGGGCTCACATGTGGCGTGGTTTTGAGGCTGAATGAGACACACACTCACACGCATGCACATGCTCACACATTCACACACACAGCCCCAAGTGCCCATCTGGTTAGATATCTAATTTTTTTTATGCCAGCCAAAGTTTGGAAGACTGTTTCCTTGCCTGCAGCTTGCGAGTTGACATCTGTTGAAGTAATATTAGAATTCTGGATCATGTGATCCACCCACTTGTCCCGACCTCCAGTCCAGGAGAATATTCGATGCAATTCTGCAACCGCTGATCAACCTCATCGCTTCTGATGAAAAGTTACCGTTTATGACTCTGGGTTGTGATTGTTCCGGGGATCAGGAAAGGTAATGAAAAGGCAGATTTTTGCAAAAGCTAAGTCAAAAGTTCATCACCGTGAAGCATTGCTGAGAGCTGGGAGGAGGAGAAGCAACAGGGTCGTGGAGAGAAGGGAGGCTGGCGTCTGGTCCAGGTTATTTCTGGCTGCTGTGCACTGGGATGGACCAGTGCCCGTGTCTACCGGTTGTCAGTGTTTTGAGCATCACAACTGAAGAGAAGTTATATGGTCAGAGGACTTAGGCTCCTAGCCCTACCTGTGTGACCCTGGGCAAGTCAATCCCATTTCAGGGGCCTTAAGTTTCCCCATTATTTTACCATCTCCAAGGTCCCTTCCAGCCCTCAAGGTCTCATTCTGTGCTTCTCTCTCAACACACTTTGGTTGCATGTTCTTGCCCGACCAGCCACCTACCTGACCCAAAAGGACAAGTCACCTCCCACAACATGGATCACAGCCCTTCCACTGACCTTGACCTCCACCCAGACTTCTGTGCTCAAGGGCAGGGCAAAGTCAAAGAGAGTGGTGGTCACCCCAGTCTCCCCATCTCCCTAAAACTAGAGCATCACCTGTCCCCACCCCCGGGTCTGCCCCTCTTGGGATCTTGGAATGCCCTGTCTCTGCCACTCTTCCTATCGCGTATTCTGCCCCCGCTGCTCCTCCTGTTTGAGGCTGACGTCCACCTTTCTCTGTGCCCTCCGGCCTCGGGGAAGCTGGTGACCTCCAGGCCTTTCCTCTTCAACTGCTTGTGGCCTGAAGAAGGCGATCACCTCCCCCCGGCCCCCGTGCACAGCTCAGCAAGCACACCAGCAAACACCGCCACGCTGCTCCGGGCCCCAAGGCCCCCTGCTTACGTCTGTGTCTTTCTGTTTCAGCCCTGAAAAGCCCACCTGAATTCCATGAACAAAGAAAACGTTTGGATAGTGACAAGGTAACTTTCTGCAAACTTCCCATCTTTCTGATCTCAGACTCCAGGCTGTGGATCTCCAGGTGCTAAGCTAGGGCGAATTTCTCCTACAATTGTCTGGTCCCCTCCCCCACACTGTGTGGAATCTTCCTCCTAGGCTCTGAAAACTGTGGAAATAGGATCAATGATGTTGGCTTTGAAACTGCTATTGGTGAGCTTTTTTAAAAAAGATGTCCCCAGTCTTTCTGATGTTGAATAGGGGCATCCCTGGAAGGAGTTTTCAGAGAGACGTGAAATGAGGTAGGTAAGGTGGGTTGGCAAGCTGGCCTCTCTTTCATGACAGGCATTTCTCAGTGACGATCAGATGATTTTAAATCCAATTCAGTGGTAAGGTAAGGCCTGCAGATATGGGGCTTATTCGAGGCCATTTAAAGGCGAAAGAGTTTCCCTGGTGGTTCAGTGATAAAGAATCCGCCTGCCAGTGCAGGAGATGCAGATTCAATCCCTGGGTTGGGAAGATCCCCTGGGGAAGAAAATGGCAACACACTCCAGCATTCTTGCCTGGAGAATCCCACGGTCAGAGGAGCCTGGTGGGCTACAGTCTGTGGGGTCGAATAAGTCAGATATGACTGAGTGACTGAACAACAACAGAAGGCTAAGGGAATTCTATTCATTTCTCTTTCTTTTAGCACTTGAGGGGGGAAATCAGCATGTACTCTGTACCTTCAGAGCAGGTCTCTGCAACTTGAGTTTATCGATACTGTAAGTGCTAATTAGGGAGCATCAGCAGTGCACCAAAAGGAGGGCCAGCAGGTGCCCTTCTCCTGGGAGGTCACTGCTAGAGAATCCTAGCCTGGCAGCTAGTGAGGGGGCGGGGGAGCAGGAAGAGGGGCAGAGCCCCAGGACTCCCTAGAGCTGCTCCTGGGAGGCCGTGCTTCCTGCCTGGAGAATAACTCCCTTTCATCAGAACTGGAGTGAGCCCCAGACCCCTCTTCGGGAGGCCAATTAAGAGACTCAATACAGTGAGATCAGAACCCAGAAATGAGGGCCCTGAAGTTCAGTTATGGCTCTGCCACAGCCCACCCGTCTCTGCAGACAACTCCATCACATACTACGTCTGTAAGTGTCCTTGCAGCTTCAATGTGGGTCTCAATCTGCAGGATTCCCATTTTCACATCCTGAGAGAAAATGCAAGGGAGAAACAGGAGGAGGGTATGTGTTGTCATGTTATCCTGGATGGAATGAGGTTACCTTTCATCTCTGACTCTAGTTAATTTGTGACTCTTTTACGAAATAAGATTGGCTATAATATAAGCAGCATGATGATATCAGTTTTATTAATATTTTATCAATAGGTACCTGTCTGCCCCTTTAAGTTTGGAGCACTGAGATGGACCAAAGCTTTTGACCTCTTTATCTTATTTCTCCATCTTGAAATTACTAGAGAGGTTTTCCTAAGTCCTCCTTCATCAGAATATAGAACAGGGGTATTTGCATGTTTCATTTGTAAGAAGGTAATACTTTTTCCTTTTGAGAGAAAAGAGGTTTCTTTTAAAGTTAAAATTAGATGATTCAGCTGTACGATACTGAGCGTTGAATTGATTCCATGTTTGTGTCCAACAGGCTGAAGACACCCTGAAGCGCAAGGCAAGAAGCAGGTCCGACCGCGCAGCCGTGGTGAAAATGCACATACTCCAAGGTAGGGCTGCCCAAAATCATTAAACCAGTACCCGTCAGTGAGAAGGGAACACGGGCCATTGTTCAAGGTTCTTTGTCTCCGCACGGTGGCTGAGTCCACTTAGAAAGGAGCCCTTCCATTCTGAAGTGGTTTTAGAGCTGTCATCTAGTCATTCAAGGCCATGTAGATGGTCAAATCGAGAAGCCATATGGTGGCCCAGAAGGTACCACACTTGGGGTCCAATCTGAGCTGCACCACTGCTCAGCTTTCTCTGAACACATAGGGAATGTTCAACATATATCAACTTTCTTTAAAATGTCCATCCTTTATACCAGTAATAAACATGTAGTTTCGAAAGGGTTTCCCTGGTGGCTCAGCAGTAAAGAGTCTGCCTGCAAAGCAGGAGTCTCGGGTTCGATCCCTGGGTTGGGAAGATCCCCTGGAGGAGGGCATGGCAACCCACTCCAGTATTCTTGTCTGGAGAGTCCCATGGACAGAGGAGCCTGGCAGGCTACAGTCCATAGGGTCACAAAAGAGTCGGACACAATTGAAGCAACTGAGCGTGCAAGTCTTACAAAATGATGTTTACTGAGGAGACCAGAAAACAAAACTATATTCACAGTCGAATTCAGGAAAGCAAAGTATATACATAAATTGTATTTATAGTCAGATTCTATGATGAAAAGATAAAGACCTAACAATAAATACTGTGTCAAGAATTAAGAAATACACCCAATTACTAAAAACAGTAGACTCTAAGTGGGGGAGATTTCCCAATGCTTTCATTTCTTTTGCATAATTTTTTTAGCATTTTCTACACATACAGCAATATGTATGTATAATAGTGCATAATCAAAAAAGGAATGTTATCTGTTGCATCATTACTGTCTTGAATTAAAATATCAGGCTATGAACCCCGAGAATCAGACACGACTGAGCAACTGAGCACACACACACATTAATAGGACAATGGTACTGTGAGCTCTGGAAAGATCTCACCTAAATTTTCAGAGTTGAGCAGAAAGCGGCAAACTCTCATGGAACCCTAACTTCTGGTTCTGCCTTATTGCAACAACTGGCTTTCAAGACTCTCTTCCATGTTCTTGCACAGAAATAAGTCAGGGCCTCACCCAGAGAGGAGTAAAGAGTGATTTAGAGTTTGTCAGTGATCTTTCTCACCCTCCTAGTGATGAGAAGCTGAGCTGCCTGTTGGATATATTCATTTTTTTTAAATCTCTGTTTAATTAAATAACCATTTTGTTGGATATATTCAATTTCTTAAATCCCTGTTTAATTAAATAACTGTTTCCCTCCAAAATTGTTCTCTTTTACAACCAGATCCGGACATTTGAATCATTTAGTATCACAACCTCCACAGGTCTGAAGCCCTTAAGAAGTCATGCTATTGCAATTATTACAACTGGATTGGATTGTTTAGTCCCTTCAGTCATGTCTGACTCTTTTGCGACCCCATGGACTGTAGCCCACCAGGCTCCTCTATCAATGGGATTTCCCAGGCAAAAATACTGGAATGGGTTGCCATTTCCTTCTCCAGGGGCTCTTCCTGACCCAGGGATCAAACCTGTGTCTCCTGCATCTCCTATATTGCAGGCAGATTTTTTTTTTTTACCACTGAGCCACTAGGGAAGCCCCAATTATAACAATAGATAACATTTACTGCCAGCTCATCATGGGCCAGCCAGTACCCAGGTCTCCTGCATTTCAGGTGGATTCTTTACCAGCTGAGCCACCAGGGAAGCCCGTACAGACTGGATGGGCATGCAAATGCTATCTTTTAAAGTCAGTAAACAAGGCAGGCCCTGTGGACTGTTTGCTTACAGAATCGACAGATCACACATTTTTCCCCCAAAATCCTCACAAAGCCAGTTTCTCTAACACTTCTATGCTCTTCAATTTGCCTTTATTTGGAAGTGTCTAGTCTTTGCTGCTAATCCATGTGAAATGAGGATGATTGCATCGAAAAATTATTAGGATGGTGGCCTACAATGTGTCAGAGTGTTTGGGTTACAGAAGCGAGAAACAGAATACAAATAACACCACAAAAATGACATCGAATTCTAGAGCCAGTCCTCTCGATTTTAACCCCTCAGCCTCCACTGCAGAGAGATCGGTTCCGACGGCCCAGATGAAGCTGAAAAGAGCCCGTCTCGCAGATGACCTCAACGAAAAGATTGCTCTCCGGCCGGGGCCGCTGGAGCTGGTGGAGAAGAACATACTCCCTGTGGACTCCGCTGTGAAAGAGGCCATTAAAGGTAATTAGCACCAATGGCAGGCTTCCTCCGTGCTGGGATCTGAGGGCAGCCGTGGCTCTGAAGTGCTGGGGTTCTGGGGGGTGAAGGCGTCTCACTAAACAAGAGTCTATCCAGGGGTTACTGTTCCAGAATGTTCCCAGAAGTCCCAGGAACGAGGAAGAAATTCCTAGCCACCCACCTCCGACGTCAGGTTGACATAGACCAGGGTGGTTCTGGTTAAGCAGGTTGGGGAGCTGACTTGATTGTAAACCTCAGAACGTCTCCCGCATGGGGGTCCGTCACTCTGGAGTCACGGCACTCCTTGGTCCCCTCTTTTAAAGGGGTGGAGACTGGCAGAATAGAAAGAGCACTGGACCTGAGTGGGAAGAACTGGGCGCTCAGCCCGGTTTGGGCTCTGTGGGCTGAAAAGTGTTAGTTCCTCAGTTGTGTCTGACTCTTTGTGACCGCATGGACTGTAGCCCGCCAGGCTCCTCTGTCCAGGGAATTGTCCAGACAAGAATACTGGAGTGGATAGCCATTTCCTTCTCCAGGGGATCTTCCCAACCCACGGATCGAACCCAGGTCTCCTACATTGCAAGCAGATTCTTTACTGTCTGAGTTACCAGGGAAGCCCCCCCCCCGCAAAATATATATATATATATACACACACACAAAATATTTATTTAAAAAGCTGATCCTCTGTCACGAATATTACACATCCTTTTATCCACATGTCCTTTACCTTTTTTGTTTTGTTTCTGTCCTTTGTCTTTTGATTTTCTGTGTAGTATATTTTACCTGTAGCAGTTTTTAATTTCTGTATAGTTCAGTCTCTTAATCTTTTTCTTTGGATTTCTGAATGTTGTTGCTTACTGAAAACATTTCTTACCTCAAGAAATGGAGTTATTCACCTATTCTGTTTTCTAACAGGTTTATACTTCATTTTTATATTTCAGTCTTTATGCTGAAATACAAAAGCATTTATACTTTTATATATGAGAGTGCATGGTTTAAGAGACAAGGTCTAGTTTTCTTTTTTCCACAATTTTAGTAGTTTATTTTATAATGTGTCTTGATCTCTGTCTTCACAAGGTTTTTTTACATTGGCCTGATTTTTCTCACGTTTCTTGGCTACTCTTACAAGTTTCTGGTTGGTGAAATTTAGGATCAGTTTGTTATATGCCAACTTCAATCCTGTCAGAATGTTGTTCGGGATTGCAGTGAATTTATAGGTTAAGTTATGGTGAATTCATATGTTTAAATTATATGAACTCTTCTGAGGCAAAAAGATAGTATCTCTTTTCACCTACACAAGCCTTTTTTCAAAAATTTCCCTTAGTAAGGTTTTCAAAAATAAATTCATATCGGTTATTGCTTGCATATGGGAAACCTATTAATTTTGCATATTTATTTTGTAACTGGAGCTCTCGGAAGATTTTCTTAATAGTTCCATTTGAGCTTCCTTCTCTTTTCTAGGAATGTGGTACTACTGTCTTTCTTAATCATCCTTGTGTTTCTGGAACTGTTAAGAAAACTTTCTCATTTTATCTTAAATTGTTTGGTTATATAGTCACATCATCTGCAAATAATGAAGACGTGCCTTTTGCTTTGTTTCTCTTTTCTGTCTGGAAGCACTGGCTGGTTGTTGAAAAGAAGCATCATGGAATTATTAGTAAATTGCAAAATATTTTAAGTTACATGCAGTATATTCATAGCACAAATTATATATAATTTTGTTGATAAATTACCTATTTGTACTTGTAAATGATACATAAATGATAACAATAGAGTATATTATACAAGTCTAATAATATGTATATTTTATCATACATAAAATATACAGGTGTATATCTAACCTATAAAATTGTATGTATGAATTATATAAAGCACATATAATTTATATAACTTTACATTATGCAGTTTTATTATATAATTTAATAATTATTGATATATTACATAGTAGAAAATTATTATCATTGCTACATTGCCAGTGCTTCAAAAACAGTATTATAATGTTATATATTGGATTGGCCAAAAAGTTAGTCCAGTTTTATTTGTGATGTTGATGGTAACACTTTTGTTTGATTCAGTCTTCCTTGGGAATTTCTCTTGTCATTCACCTCTAAATATGATACTGACTTTTGCTAAAAACAGATATTCTAAGGAAGTGTTTGTTCTATTCCATTATTAAGAGTAGCTTGCAAGGTGGATGCTTAGTTTTTAAAAATGCTTTCCACATTCATGAAAAGATGACCATTTGAGTTTCTTTCTCTCTTCTAGGAATGTGGTACTACTATCTTTCTTGATCATCCTTGTATTTCTGGAAATAAATCCTACATGGATATTTTTCCCCTAGAAATTGCTAGCATTTTATTTGCAAATTTTGCATCTCTTTTGTTGTTAGTTGGGATAACAGAAGCTGCTAACAAAACCACAAAATTTCAGCTGCTTAACAACAGATGTTTATTTATTGTTTATAAACGGTCCAGAGAGGGTTTTCTTCTATGGCAAACCTTTCAGGCACACAGACTCCTTTGGTCTTGCTGCTCCATCATCCCCTAGCACAGAGGTGGCAAACTTAAAGAGCTAGATAGTAAGCAAGCTCTCCGAGCTGTCACAACGACTCAGCTCAGCCATCATAGTGGAAGAGGAGCCACAGGCAATATATAAACAAATGGGCATGGCTGTGTTCCAATAAAACTTTATTTAAAAAAACAGACAGCAGGCTCACCAGCTATAAATTTGCCAACCTGTGTCCTGCAGCCTTATCATCCTCCAAATCTAGCCAGAGAAGAGGAAAGAAAGGAACAGCAGTTTCACAGAAACATCTCTATACTATGGAAGGGGGAGGGGGATGTAAATTTTGATGAACAGCTTTTGGTCAAGAACCTGAACAGGAGTCATGCTGTGCGCACAGAAAAACATAGCATCTGAGAGGCACTTGATATGCATCATTAGATACTGGTAGAATGTGTCAGTGTGGACAAAAGGAAGAGTCACAGATGACCAACCTCGGTTTCCCTGTTGGTTAGCTGGTTAAATGGCAGCCATGTATCAAGATGGGGATTGTGAGCAGAGGAGCAGATCAGGGGAGAGATGATGAATTCCTGTTTCATGTTGGAGCTGAGGGATCCACAGGAACTCGAGGGGCAGGGGTTCAGTAAGCAGGGGTTTCTACCGAACTAGACTGCAGAAGAAAGTCTTGGTCTAGAGCTACAGACTTAGAAGACTATGGGAATTTAAACTGGTGGACTTGCTGAGAGATCCCTTTCATGTATTCATTTCTTCATTTAATGTTTATGGAACATCTTCTGTGTGTCAGGCACTATTCCAAGTGTTTGCGATGTATTAATGAACAAAACCTACAAAAATGTCTGCTCTAGCAGAGCTTATATTCTAGTACAGGAGACGTAAATGATCAGCAAAACCCGTAAATAATTATATATCCTAATAAAAAGTGATAAATGCTGTGAAAATAGAAGTTGTGCAGGGTACAGAGTGCCCAGTAGAGGGTGGTTGCGGGGATGGAAGGAAGTATAAAAAGTGAAGAGAATAATGTATAAACAGAGGTAGGTATCTGTGAAGAATAAAGAGAAGGAAAAGCTAGAAAAAGGTGGCAGATAAAGGTTCCTCATCGTCAGCCTCTTTAGCAGCAATCTTTCAACATGCATGAATTTCTACCAGCAAGGCAGTGGCATCTTCAGTTCAGTCGCTCAGTCGTGTCCGACTCTTTGCGACCCCATGGACCGCAGCATGCCAGGCTTCCCTGTCCATCACCAACTCCCAGAGCTTACTGAAACTCACGTCCATTGAGTCAGTGATGCCATCCAACCATCTCATCCTCTGTCATCCCTTTCTTCTCCTGCCTTTAATCTTTCCCAGCATCAGGATCTTTTCAAATTAGTGACATCTCAAGACATCTTATGACAGGTCCTAGGGACAGAGGAAGCTCCTTAGAGACCAGCTGTAGAAATAACCCTCCAAGTAACCCTTCCAATGGCACTGATGGTCCCCACCCCCTCCTGGCTGTCACTTCTCTGGATCGCATCCTCCGCCCTCAGCAAAGCAGCGACTCAGGGTGGTGGTTTTCTGTGTATTGTTCTCCTGGCCTCTGTGTATTTTCCCTCCTTGGTCCACGCGCCTTTCCAGATGTGTTTACATTTTCCAGCTCCCTCCGCAGCTGTGCGTCTGTGTTTCTGCCAATCCCAGAGCGAAACTCTCACTGCTTTCCTCCCCACCAGGTTTTATTCAAGGCCAATTTTTCTTCAACACGAAGATGAAATAAACTAGAACGTCTCGCAAGGAGGCTGTTGACAGGGAACCAGCCCCCACTGTGGGGTGTGGGGTTTTTCTTCTCCTTGGCAGATGTCCCACCCTTGCCCTCAGCTGAGTGACTGTAGCAAATCTCCCCCCCTACACCTTCCTCTCCTTTGGGGTGCCAGCCAACCATCACTCTTCCAGCCTGCAGGTTTATTTTCTGAGTCAGGTAGAAGTTTACAGATTCCAGCTGGAGGAAACTTAGGCTTGTGTGGGCTACAGTGACATGATGTGAAAGAAAAGGGGGCTTGTTTTTCATGTTCTTTTTTGTTCGTTTTGTTTTTTAATTTATTTATTTTTAGTTGGAGGATAATTGCTCTACAATCCTGTGTTGTTTTCTGCCATACATCAACACGAATCAGCCAAAGGTATACATATGTCCCCCACTCCTTGCACCCTCCTCCCACCTCCTTCCCCATCCCACCCCTCTAGGTTGTCACAGAGCACCAGCTTTGGGTTCCCTGCATCACACAGCAAATTCCCACTGGCTGTCTATTTTACGTACGGTAACGTGTATGTTTCAGTGCTGCTCTCTCGATTTGTCCCACCCTCTCCTTCCCCCACTGTGTCCACAAGTCTGTTCTCTATGTCTACGTCTCCACTTCTGCCATGCAGATAAGTTCATCAGTACCATCTTTCTAGACTCCACATATATGCGTTAATATACAATATTTGTTTTTCTCTATCTGACTTACTTTACTCTATATAATTGGTTCTAGGTTCATCTACCTCATTAGAACTGACTCAAACGTGTTCCTTTTTTATGGCTGAGTAATATTCTATTGCATATAGGCACCACAGCTTCTTTATCCATTCATCTGTTGATGGACATCTAGGTTGCTTCCATGTCCTAGCTATGGTAAATAACAGGTTTTCTGATTTTACTGACACAAAAAGAGACTCGGGGGTGTCTCGTGGCTACATCTCACAGCCTACACCTGTTTTCCTATTTCTCCTACTTAGGCTCCACCAACAGCCTCTCTCTCTCTTAGGCCAGAACACTGAATGCAACAAATATGACATGATGAGGGAGTGATAACTTGTGAGACCAGAAGTTGTACACTGGAGTTGAGCCTGGCTTTGTTCTGCTTATGTATGGTCATTGTCACTTCACACTCTCAGTTTGGAGAGCTCTTCTCCGAGCTTGTTAATACTCTCTCTGGTCATCCAAGTATCTCCTTCACTGCCAGAGCATCCCTTAGCTACCAAGGAAGCTGTTATTGTCCAGAGGCCTGGCTTCTGCTTGAGCAAACAAGAACCCCAGCTGGCTTTCCCAGCTGTTTAGACAATAGAAGGGTCCTGGTGTCCTGCTCCAGTGGGAAAGCTCCTCCTCCCTAGAGTGTCCTCATCTTTTCCTTGGATTGAGCCAGGCTTCCCACCTGAATGCCTGAATTCGTTTTTTCAGGTCCTTTTAAAAAAATTGAACCTGTGATTCAGAATGAGAAGAAAGTGAAAGTCACTCAGTCAGTTGTGCCTGACTCTTTGCAACCCTACGGACTGTAGCCCACCAAGCTCCTCTGTCCATGGGATTCTCCAGGCATGAATACTGGAGTGGGTAGCCATTACTTTCTCCAGGGGATCTTCCTGACCCAGGGATCGAACCTGGGTCTCCTGTATTGCAGGTGGATTCTTTCATGATCTGAGCCACCATCAAAGCCTGATTCAGAATATACAGCCCCATTTTCAAAGATAAAGTCATTCTTTCTATCACTGTAACATTTCAGCATAGAAAGCAACATTTCTGTCCCTGGGGGATGGCCCAGAAATCATCCATTTACAAGTGTCATGTACATTTTTCTAAAAGATCCTACGATAGTCTTAGCTCACTTATAACCCCAAGGCTAAGACTTTATAATAAAACAAAACAAAAATTCTTGTTTACTAGAAATCCAGTCATTCTTCAGACTCTCTGGAAGTCTCAACACTCTCTAATCGTTCATTTTGAAGGCAAATAGACACTAACCATGGCCCCTAAACCAGATGACGGGGTCATTTGTTTGGCAAAACTTTCTCATGACCAGAATCTATCATTCCATAATGAGAAAGGATTTCCAAAGTGCAAATGATCCTCGGGGGAAAGAAACATGTGATAAATACTTTTCTGAGGAAGCGTCTAGAAAAGGTGGTGGGAAAAGAGAACCAGGAAGCCAGTAGCTTTGGGGGTCGGGGATTGTCAGGGAGGAAAGTTAGGGTGTTCTAAGATGACACTAATGTATCTTTACCCACCTAACAATCTTCTTTGTCCCTGGAGAATTGGTTTCAATAGTTGAGACAGGATAAGTGTTGATGAAGCTTATCTGTTTTTCCCAACTCCTGTAGTCCTTAGCATCAGGGTCTGTCTAGAGACTTAAAGTCAATTTCCTTTTTTTCTTTTTAAACTTTATTTTGTATTGGAATTTAGCCAGTTAACAATGTGGTAATAGTTTCAGGTAGACAGCAAAGGGATTCAGCCATATATACATATAATGAACGTGTATACTGTAATATGTATGTATGTAAAGAGTCAGACACAACTGAGCGACTAAGCATATAGCACAGCAGGTAGAAAGGAAAGTGTTGGTCTAGTCGCTCAGCCATGTCCTACTCTTTGCAAGCCCATGCACTATAGCCTGCCGGGTTCTTCTCTCCATGGGTTTTCCTAAGCAAGAATACTGGAGTGGGTTGCCATGCCCTTCTCCGGGGGATCTTCCTGACTCAGGAATGGAACGTGAGTCTCCCACATTGCAGGCAGATTCTTTACCATCTGAGTCACAAGGGAAGTCCCTGGGTCAGGAAGATCCCCTGGAGAAGGGCATGGCAACCCACTGCAGTATTCTTGCCTGAAGAATCCCATGGATAGAGGAACCTGATGGGCTACAGTCCATGGGGTCACAAAGAATTGGACACGACTGAACAACTAACACTTTTATTTTCATGTATATATATTCTCTCCCAATAAAGTCAATTTCTAAAGTGCCAGGAATTTGAGGTAAAGGAATGCTTGTTCCTCCAAAGTTCCATGTCCATCTATTCTCATCCTGAAGCCGTCTGATCCCTTTCAAGAGCTTCAGGCTCCACGGTCTTTGTTGGACAGTTTAATCTGTCTCCTCCAGACTGTAGTAGCCTCAGTGTATAGGAACCTCTTTAGGCGGGAGCTGCATTTAAACTAGCTACTGGCACCCGACCACCTCCTCCTTCAGGAAGTGGATTTGGCTTCCATCTCTTCCAGGAGGATGTTAGGAGAAGGTCTGACCGAGAATTAAAATAGCCGTCATGCGTGCACCAATCAGGCTTGCACACAGATAAGCGAGCGATGTTCGTTCTCACGTTCCACCCCCTGCATTCCAGCCCCTGGTGTGGATCCAGAGTAAAGGTAACCAGGGCCCTGACTATCTTACTGTAATCTTGGAATTTTAAATGTTTATACAGAGGAAAGTCCAACTGACTCATTCATCTAATCACTTCCGAGAGAGAGAGAGAGAGAGAGAGAGAGAGAGAGAGAGAGAGAGAGAGAGAGAGAAAGAGGGGTAGGGGTGCGCCAAGGGGCCAGACTGAGATCCCCAAGAGGCCAGGCCCGGAGACAGCCCTGTGGGCATAGCTGGGGGGTGATGTCAGGACTTCCCGGAGCGGGTCCTTGTCATCACACGGCGCGACGTGTCTCCAGGGACAATAGCCAGCGCCCTACACTCCAGCAGCTCCCAGCAAGCCCCGGGAGATTGGAGCAGGGGCCCTGGGTCACAACACGGAGCCGATAGACTCTGCTTGTTCCTGCGGCAGCCAGATAAGGTGACCTCTGTCCCTCTTCACCGAGCCTGACCTGAGCCAGGCAGGAGAGGGGGGCAGTGCACAGCCTTTCCTGTGATGTCCCTTGTGCTCTGGGGAAGGTCTACTTCGCTTTCCCAGAATGAACCTCTCAGTGCTTCTGGCTCCAGAGTTGTGCTGACTTTTGCACAGCTAACCACAGGATCAACTGCCTCTTGGGTGGTCTTTTTGAAAATTTTTTATCATGGTGAACTTGAGACACGCAGACACTCCTACCAAAACCAATAATTACAACAACAACAGCTAGAAATGATTGGACGCTTGTGTGTCAGGAACCTTGTGAATAACATATAATATATGTCAAGCTCAATGCTTTTTTATTTTAAGAAAGCTATCTCACTGACTTTTTAAAATATCTATTTAATAATTTGGTTGCCCTGGATATTAGTTGTTGCATGCTGGGCTTCCCAGGTGATGCTAGTGGTAAAGAATTTGCCTGCAATGCAGGAGACATAACAGACGTGCGTTCGATCCCTGGGTCGGGAAGATCCCCTGGAGGAGGGCTTGGCAATTGCCTGGAGAATCCCATGGACAGAGGAGCCTGGTGGGCTACAGCCCACGGGGTTGCAGAGTCAGACATGACTGAGTGTCTGAGCACGCACTCGCAGTGTCAGAGTGGAAAGGACATGCTGATTTATGACCACGACAGCAGGGCTCCACAGCCCTCCCACGCCTTCCCTGAGACAACGGCAGCAAGACTGTTGTGATCCGCTGCCTCCTTTATTCTCACAGTCAGGGTGTCACGTTCATTCCCTCAGACCTCAAAAACTCAAGCAAAAGATGTCATAAAGATGGAGCTGTCGTTAGCATACATGTGTGGAAAAAGGGACACAGCTGATTTCTATGTCATCAGCCCTGCCTCACCCACCAACCTAGCAGGTCTTAACATGTTCCCGAAGCAACACACATCTGACCACCTCCCTGGAGGAAAATTGCTTTTGCCACCCCCTCTGCTGGGACTCTGAGCATCCGAAGGCTGCAGTCTTAGCTCAATCTCAATCTCTAGAGAACTGGGGCCGGCCTGGACCTTGTGATGACCTCCTCTACAAAACAGGGTTGAGAGATTGCAGTCCTTACTCCGACTTCCTGGGCCATTCTGAAGCCGAACACAAGTCGACCGTTTCTGTTACTGCTGCCACTGCTAATGGACTGCTGATTTGAACTACTATCTTGTGGATTGCGGGGGGAGGGGTGGGGGGAGTTGTTTGTTTTTTAGTGTTTGTTTATTTATTTGGCTGCGCTGGGCCTTAGTTGCACACAGGATCGTCAATCTTAATCGCGGCATGAGGGATCTTTTTCATTGTGGCTTGTGAGATTTAGTTCCCTGACCAGGGATCAAGCCCAGGCCCCCTGCATCAGAAGCATGGAGTCTTAGCCACTGGACCACCCAGGGAAGTCGCACAAACTACTATTTTCATCATTTGTTATCTTTCCACTTAAAATCACTGAAGGGGAGTAGTCACGGGGTAAGATAAATTTTCTCTCTTTTTCCATCCCCACCCTTCTTAGAATATTTCTACATGAGTTAGAACACTTGGACAACTTTGCGGTTTAGTTAATTCGCTCTTGTTTGTATGAGTTTCGGATGTGATACTCTTGTGTGGGGTGGGGGTGCTGGGAGGCAGGAGGTGAACTCTTTGTCACGTGAAGGGTCATATCACACAGAGAAGATCCGTACCTGTTCAGACTGAAGGAAGTGGGGAGGGAATATAAGATGCTAAAGCTCGCCCATCAAGGGTCCTATTGGGCAGAGAAGGCTGACTGCCACCGGGGGCTGGCACAGTCAGCGCTGGGCTCTCTGAGTCGATGTGCAGTCAGGCCCTGTGCCAAGTAAACCCCAACAAAATGCTGTAATTTCTGGGGTTCAGTTCAGTTCAGTCGCTCAGTCGGTCCGACTCTTTGTGACCCCATGGACTGCAGCACACCAGGTTCCCCTGTCTATCACCAACTCCCAGAGCTTGCTCAAACTCATGTCCATCAAGTCAGTGATGCCATCCAACCATCTCATCCTCTGTTGTCCCCTTCTCCTTCTGCCTTCAATCTTTCCCAGCATCAGGGTCTTTTCCAATGAGTCAGTTCTTTGCATCAGGTGGCCAAAGTATCGGAGCTTCAACTTCAGCATCAGTCCTTCCAATGAATATTCAGGACTGATTTCCTTTAAGGTTGACTGGTTTGATCTCCTTGCTGCCCAAGGGACTCTTAAGAGTCTTCTCCAACTGTTCAAGAGTATCAATTCTTCGGCGCTCAGCCTTCTTTATGGTCCAACTCTCACATCCATACATGGCTACTGGAAAGACCATAGCTTTGACTAGACGGACCTTTGTTGCAAAGGAATGTCTCTGCTTTTCAATTCGCTATCTAAGTTGGTCATAGCTTTTCTTCCAAGGAGCAAGCCTCTTTTAATGTTATGGCTGCAGTCACCATCTGCAGTGATTTTGGAGCCCAAGAAAATAAAGTCTGTCCCTGTTTCTATTGTTTCCTCATCTATTTGCCATGAAGTGATGGGACCAGATACCATGATCTTCATTTTTTGAATGTTGAGTATTAAGCCAGTGAGGAAGGCTTAGTACCCACCCAACCCCAACTCCTATGCCCAGCTGGTCCTAAATAACACATGTCATCTTTTAAACAGGGACAAAGCCTTCTTTAAAAAAGATATATGTATCTATTTACTTCCTTGGCTGTGCCGGGTCTTGGTTGCAGCACATGAGAGCTTCCATCTTTGTTGCAGGCACATGGGATCTGGTTCCTTGACCAGGGATCGAACCCAGGGCCCCTACACCGGGAGTGCAGAGTCTTAGCCACTGGACCACCAGGGAAGTCCCGGGACAAAGCCTTTGTTTAATTCCACCAATAGAAGTAGGAGTTGAAATGCCAGTGAAAATGTGGTTTCTAAAGTAAAGAAATTAACAGTTGAGTTACAATGGAAGCATATTCATAGAGGCTTCCAGAAGGACCTGCCTGGGAGGATCACAGAATCCCCTGGAGAAAGGGAAAACAGTATAAAAATTCCTTCACATTGTGTGAAAACAACAAATTGAGCTTCTTCGCAGAACCCAGGGTTTGCCATGAGAAAAGAAGGAAGAGGGTGAGCCAACTCTGGACCCTTAAAATAGAGGGTGGGGGCAGGGATGCGATAGTCTGAGACCAGGTGGGAGAGAAAAGTGACCCATGACTGCAAAGAAAAAGCGGGCATTTATCAAATAACCCTCTGTTAGAAAATGAATTGGTTTCTGATGCACATATAAAAAATAGTGGCATGTATTTATTTCAGATAATACATGAACAGATGTTTTATATTCTTCTCTGCACTTTTCTATTATTTCATATTTTTATAGATACAAATAAGGGCCCTTTGGGAAATAAAAGTTGAAAACTAAAAGTTCCTATTAAGACGACGGAATACTGTGTAGCTATTACCAAAAAATTGAGGCCGATCTCTATGTGTTCACATGCAAAGATCTCCAAGAAGCACTGTGGAGTTAAAAAAAAATTTTTTTTAAAAAGCAAGTTTCAGAACAGTCTATTTCACCTAGTCCTAACTGAATGAAGTGCTTTTTAAATCTGTGTGTGTCTTGCTATATGGATAGAATTAAATCCAGAAGAATAAATAAATCATTAATGCAAGTGGAATTATTATATACCTTGTTATGTTCATTTCATATGGTATGAATTTTTATAGGTAAAAAAATTACTTTTATAATCATAGAAAAGTGACATTGAGTTTTATAAGTAATCCTCGAAGCCGAGAAGTAGCAGTGCTGGTCCCCTAGCCTTTCCAGATTAGCAGGCTGCCCAGCGACTGGAGTTCTCACCTGCTCTGTGCTTGTCCAGCCTCCCTCCTGACTTGACGCTTGCGTGTCTGAGTGGGGGTCCGGGACACATGCCAGCAGTGGTGGCGATGACAAGCCCCAAACCACGTTTGTTCCATTACTTCCAGCTCCTTTCCAATCTCCCCGGTGAGAGCTCCTGTCTCTTATCTGCTCAGAGCTTGAGTCAAAAGTTCTTGTCAGTGTGATTGCGGAACACCGGGCTGGAAAACTTGCTGATAATACGTAAATTCCTTTCCAAGAGCTGTGCCTGCAAGCGGGTCAGGAGGGCTCTGGGGCCTCAGCACATTTTGTACGCTGCACTTGGATAATAAGAGAGGAGATCTGGCAACTAAGAAATGGGAGGGACATTCGAGGATGTCACCACAGTCCCACCTGGTCTGGTAACCCCACTCCCCAAGCCCAGGCCTGGGTTCCCCTCCCGAGACCACGCAGACTGCTGGGGAAGAATCTGAACATGTGCGAGTCACTGGGGATTTCCAAAATAGACACAAAGATAAGAGGAATAACAACAAAATCCAAAGAATAAAAAAAAAAATTAATAAAGATCACGCTCCAGTTTCTGAGACACATTTACGGCTTTTTATAAACAGATATGCGCTTGTTGAATGGGGCTTCAGTACACCCTGGTGACATTAGGCCTCTTCTGACATTTAGAAATTTAAATTTAGGAGCTCCCCTGGCTTATCCTTAATAGCAAAGTTTGCAAAACATTTCGTGCCGGGTGCCTGCTTTGTATTTGAACGCAATGCAAATGGCATGCTGTCACATCAACTTCACCTCTCCTCGTAAAGCCTGAGGGAGACGGGACCTTCTCCTCCAGTGGCCCACATTCTTTCCTTCATCTTCCCTGATTTAGCTTCAGAAAGATAGGGGTTCACGTAACAAAATGTGCAGGAATGGATCAACACTAAGTAAATGTTGGCAGGTGATGATAGACCTTTAGTATGTCACTCATTCCTCCCTGCCAAACATGCCACTTTTATAAATGCAAGGCCCCCTCTACGGAGTAAATCGAGGAGAGACCAAATCATTTAAAATATACCTTCACTCTTACCTTGGCCTTCCCTGGTGGCTTGGACAGTAAAGAATCTACCTGCAGTGCAGGAGACCTGGGTTCCTTGAACTGGGAACTCTGAAGGGAGCGGGTGGTGCTCTGAATGGGGGTGACGCCTGGAAGCATGTCTGCTGACCCAGTTCTTGGCTTCCCCTCCCTCAGGGAATCAGGTGACTTTCTCCAAGTCAGCGGATGCGTTTGCCTTTGAGGAGGACAGCAGCAGCGATGGGCTTTCTCCAGATCAGACTCGAGGGGAAGACCTCCAGGGCTCAGCGGGATCCCCCCCAGACACGAAAGCTACGGAGACCCCTTTGGCGGGTCCTCGCGGGACAGTCCAGGTAAACAAACCCCCTTCCAGCCTGCTTGTCTCTTCAGTCTTGAAATCGTGGCTGCCGCAGTGGGTTTAGCATAGAGACCCTAGAGATGTCTCTTCACAACATACCGTCCTGTTGCTAACTCTCACCGTGTTCCGTTCAGGGTTCTGTGTGTGAGGGCAGGAGCTTCCAGAAAACACCAAGGGAGAGAGTCCCCAGAAATGCATCCTTCAACTTACATTTTCAGTATCTACTCAGCCAAGTAGATCTCTTTTATCTCCGTTTTTGCAGACAAGGTAGAAATGAGGCTCCCCAAGATTTGACAGTCCGTCGACAGTCTCCTGGAGAGAAAGGGCCACTGCAGGACTGGTTTCAAAGCCCACAGTCCTTCCTGTGATTGAGTTGCCCCTGTAGGATCTGGGGAGCAGGAGCAGGAGATGGTGATGGTTGTTTTTCAGGCGCTAAATCATGTCCAACTCTTTGCGACCCCAAGGACTGCAGCCCACCAGACTCCTCTGTCCTTCACTATCTCCAGAAATTTGCTCAAATTCATGTCCACTGAGTCAGTGATGCTATTTAATTCATCTCATCCTCTGCTGCCCACTTGTCCTCCTGCCCTCAATCTTTCCCAGCATCAGAATCTTTTCCAATGAGTTGGCTGTTCACATCAGGTGACCAAGTATTAGAGCTTCATCTTTAGCATCAGTCCTTCCAATGAATATTCAGGGTTGATTTCCTTTAAGATTGACTGGTTTGACCTCCTTGCAGTCCAAGGGACTCTTAAGAGTCTTCTGTAGCACCACAGTGGGAAAGCATTGATTCTTTGGTGCTCAGTCTTCTTTATGGTCCAAGTCTCACATCCATACTTGACTACTGGAAAAACTGATTGGCTTAAAAAGCAGGAGCCCCAAGCTACTCCTGCCTTTAGCAGGCATCCACCCACCAAATCCTGCAAGGGCTGCCTCCAGCCCCAATCCAAACATAGCACTGCCCCCTTTCCAAACAAATCCACAGACTGTCCAGACATGATAAATATATGTTGTAAATGCTATTAAAAGCACATTTATAAAGAACAGGATGATAGCTGTCAACAGCTACTGCCATGATTAAGCACTAGCTGTGTACCAGGACCAGTGCTAGGCACCTTGCAGGCATTTTCTATCAGATGTTACAGAGAAGGAAATGAGTTGGTGAGGCTGAGTAGCTGTGTGGCCCTGGGAGCACCATAGACCCGCCCCCCAGTCTCTGGAGCAGCCCCTCTAGAAGCCACACCCAGTCTTAATGGCACTCCCCTCTGCATGGCAGGATGCTATTCCTGGAGCCCCCAGAGAAGATGAGTGTGAGCGTCCACACAGGAGGGAGAGGAGGGGTCACACTCGTGTGAGAGCGAGATGTGAATCTTCCACCACATCCCGGCTCTGGAGAGAATCCTCCACCCTCAGCCCCTTCCCTTCAGGAAGACCTCACTCCTCTTGGCCTCACAGAAATTGTTCAACAACTTGAAATCAGATACTATATATATATATATATATATATATATATATATATATTGCATATTTTTATTAACATGTATTATTTTATATGGGGCTTCCCTGGTTGCTCAGTGGTAAAGAACCTGCCTGCCAATGTAGGAGACGAAAGTGATGCAGGTTTAAACCCTGGGTCAGGAAGATCCCCTGGAGAAGGAAATGGTAACCCATTCCAGTATTCTTGCCTGGGAAATATCATGGACAAAGGAGCCTGGTAGGCTACAGTCCATGAGGTTGAAAAAGAGTTGGGCACAGCTTAACAACTGAGCATGCATTATTTTATATATTTTAATATATATATTGATATCTTATATCTTATTTTTATTATATATAAATATTTTATATCTGTGTGGACTTTTAATTTTTTAATTGAGGTATAATTGACATCTAACATTGTAGTAATTTCAGGTGTTCACCACAAGTGTTTGATACCATATATGTCATGAAATACACAATGTATACAGGATATACAATATCAGATGTAGGACATCATTGTTGGATATTATATCAACTGTATATATTGTGAAATATAACATATACATGTGCCATATAATAATACATGTGTGAATTATGTGTGTATTTCACAATATATATGATAGATACAATATATCATTGTGTATATTGTGAAATGATCACCAGGATAACTCTAGTTAGCATCCATCTTCATAGTTACATCCATCATCAATATAGTTACAAATTTTCTTTCTAGTGATGAGAGTCTTTAAGATCTAGTCTCTTAGGAACTTTCAAAGAGACCATGCAGTCTTGTTAACTGTGGTCACCATGCTGAACATAACACCCCCAGGATTTATTTATTGTATGTGTGTGTGTGTTAGTAGCTCAATCTATCTGACTCTTTGCAACCCCATGGACTATAGCCTGCCAGGCTCCTCAGTCCATGGAATGCTCCAGGCAAGAATACTGAGTGGGTTGCCATTTCCTTTTCCAGAGGGTCTTCCCTACCCAGAATTGAACCTGGGTCTCCTGCATTGCAGACAGATTCTTTACTGCTCAGCCACCAGGAAACCCCAATTTATTGTATAGCTGGATGTTTGTACTTTTTAAACCCATATTAGTTGAAAACATTTTTATACTGTAAAGCATGCAGGGATGAGAGACAGTTTCAGGAGTTATTTACCATGACCCTCTTTCCTGAAACTGCACTGTTACCGGTCATTGTCAGGCCCTTCTTCACTCCATCAGAGCAAATTCAAGGCTGCTAGAAGGAAATGTGGACCGAGAGGGAGACAGAAGACAGAAAAAGCAGAGCCAAAAGAGCTGCATGTTTATTGTGCAAGAGTTTATAATCAAGGCATTCTTTCTTCCCTGCATCCTGAGCTTCTCTGCAGCCTAGCTTCTCTGCAGCCTAGCTTCTCTGCAGCCTAGCTTCTCTGCAGCCTAGCTTCTCTGCAGCCTAGCTTCTCTGCAGCCTAGCTTCTTTGATAACATCAAACAGCCCATCAAGCCGTTTGTGTTCTTATTGCTCCAATAGTAAATTCTTCAGCTTCTGATTTCAAGATGGTTTGGGGAGAAGACACACGCTTTTCTTTTTCACCCTTGAAGTGGGGAAGAAGGGAATGAACACTGAGCAATGTCAGGCAAAATGCAAAAATCATTTTACATCAGTTAATCCAGCAGCCTCATGTGAGAGATGAGGGCATGGGCCCTGAGAGAAAAGGATGCTACAGACCTTTGACACATGCTCAGGCAAAGACTGGGCAGCTCAGGGGCCTTTTCTCAAAGTCGTGGCATAGGATTGTGGGAGAGGAAGAGGATGCTGCGTTCACTTCAGCATCCTCTGCGTGTGGGAACGTACCTCTCATGAAGGTTTTCCTGATGCTGCACACATAAACACACATATTTATATATGCAGACATACACGCAGACACACATGTATGCACACATAGACACACATGCAAAGGAATGTATATACATACACATATGCACACCATACATTACAGAGGCATATATGTAGACACAGAGAAACACATACACACACATGCCTACACACTTTCCTTCCATCTGCCAACCCCCTTCTCATCTAACCTTTTCATTGTCCTAACTTTCCCCCAAAGTTCCTCCACTCATTCCTTCCGCTTCCTCTCTCTTTCAATACCACTGTCAACTCCAACATGTAGACCTCACTGCAGGTAGGTGGATCCCGCCCACAGGGTGACCAGAAGTCCCAGTTCACCTAGACCAAGACAGTTCCACACCTGCTGAATGGAATGATTGTTTACCATGCCTGCTTTCTCTCTTAAAAAGGGTCCTCAATTGGTTGACAAATTATGTGCTTGACTCCCCACCCCCAGGGACAGAGTCTGAGGTTTTCCTCAGGTAAGAAGCTAGGATTAACACAGCAGACCTGGGGGGTAAGGGCAGGCGCCTCCACTGCAACATTTCCGTGTCACACAGTTTCTACTCCTGCCTCCTAATCAGGCTCAAATTTGGATTTTCAGGACCCAGAAAATGAGAGGAGTGACTCAGCCCCACAACCCAGCAACCAGCCAGACCCGGGCAAGCAGGGGCTTGGCTCCCTGGGCACCCCCATCCCTGTGCACACAGCCGTAAAGGTAGGATGGGCCAGCTTCCACACCTGCCTGAGCACACAGCTCACGGGGCCAATGCGGGGCAGGGCATGCTGAGTTAGGTCTGGCGACAGGGAGAGTCATGTGACCGATGGATGGATTCAGTCCACTTGGAGCTTCGCTAGACAGGAAGTGGGCTATCAGTGTACATGGACCAAGACGCTCTTGCCCATCAGGGGTCTTCCTCACAGAAGAGAAGCGTCTGTGTCTCCTTTCTTTGGGCTCACAGTTCAGCCAGCAGGTTCCTGACTTGAAAGCCTTCAGTAGCTTAGCCTAGAGACAGACACTGGCTGCAATGCACACAGGGTTTGCACACACCATAACACAGGTGTAGTACAGTGGCTTTTACACAAGGGAGGCCAGCCTGAAGGTCTTGCCTAAAGTAAAACCTCTGTCATTCAAGCCAGTCTCCCTGTGAACATAAAGGTGAAGGGAGGGCTTACATTTGCAGGAGGCACAGAATAAGCAGGATCGCATAGTTTGGGTTTAATTTTCTCAGCATTATATCTAACAGTTCACAAAGTACTTTCTCCTCAGTTAACTGGTAGTCATTTGACTTTTTTCATAATATTTTATCCTGAATAACTTCTCATTGACTTGGGGGCATATTAATATTTTCTCAGCTCTAAAGCTGGCACTTAATGCTGAGATGATTCTTAAGAATTACTTTTGAAAGCTTGTAAATTGAGTAAGAATCAGTGTTAAAGTAATGGCCCTACCATCCCCTCCACTGCATATACACAAAAGTGGTTTTCTTTTTTTTAAATTTTATTTATTTATGGCTGTGCTGGTCTTCACTGCTGCATGGGCTTTTCTCTAGTTGCAGAGAGTGGGAACTACTCTCTAGTTGCAGGGCATGGGCTTCTCATTGTGGTGGCTTCTCTTGTTGCAGCTCATGGGCTCTAGGGTGCTCAGGCTTCAGTAGATGCAGCACGTGGGCTCAGTAGTTGTGACTCACAGGCTCTAGAGCACAGGCTCAATAGCCGTGGCCCTTGGGCTTAGTTGCTGTGGGATCTTCCTGGATCAGGGATAGAACCCATGTTTCCTGCACTGGCAGGCAGATTATTTACCACAGAGCCACCAAGGAAGCCCACAAAACTAGTTTTCATGTTCTGAATGGATGACAGGCATTTCTGATTCCCAGGAAAGCTCCCCAGACTGCAGTGGCTTAAACCCAGCCTACAATCCACTCTTCCCTGGTGGCTCAGCGGGGTAAAGAATCCACCTGCCAATGCAGGAGACACAGGAGACCTAGGTTCGATCCCTGGGTTGGGAAGATCCTCTGGAGATGGGAACCCACTCCAGTATTCTGGCCTGGAGAATTCCAGGGACTAGTCCATGGAGTCGCAAAGAGTCGGACATGACTGAGCGACTTTCACTTCACAATCCACTCAGCTCAACAGCTTTGAAATTATGTGGCTATTGGTGAATTTTGTTCATTACAGGTGGAGGGAGGAGACATATTGACTTGGGAGCGTATTAATATTTTAATATTAATATGATTCAGTGATTTCCACCATTGGGAGCAAAGAGAAATTATATTAATATTTCTACTGAGATGTTTAAATTTTGCCTAATGCAAATGAGTTGGAAAAAAACCTGATGCTGGGAAAGATTGAAGGCAGGAGGAGAAGGGGACGACAGAGGATGAGATGGTTGGATGGCATCACCAACTCAACAGACATGAGTCTGAGCAAGCTCCAGGAGTTGGTGATGGACAGGGAAGCCTGGTGTGCTGCAGTCCATGGGGTCGCAAAGAGTCAGACGCAACTGAGTGAATGAACTGAACTGAATGCAAATGAGCAGAGCCTTCAGCCTCTTCGTACTGAGAAAGTGTAGTAATTGTCCTGAGAAAGGACAATCAATTTCAATGAAGAGTCATGTCAAAAATATGCAACTATGCAGTTCCAGGTGTGCTTCCCATGTGGCGCTAGTGGTTAAAACACCCGTCTGCCAATGAAGGAGATGTAAGGGATGCGGGTTTGATTCTTGGGTTGGGAAGATCCCCTGGAGGAGGGCATGGCAGCCCACTCCAGTATTCTTGCCCGGAGAATCCCATGGACAGGGAAGCCTGGCGGGCTCCAGTCCACGGGGTTGTATAGAGTCAGACATGACTGAGCCAATGAGCGCAGCAGACTTGAAAGTTCCGGTGACTCAGAGTTCCGTGGGTTCAGTGGTCTATGCTCCTCACTATCCGGAGAAAATGGTCCGATTTACAATACTTTCGAATGCTCAGAGTCTCTGTGATAATAAGGCAACAAATAGAGAAGATGATTGAGCCCCTGATTTAGTTGCTTTAGACACAAGGCTGCAGCTTCCCCAGACAAGAAGGTCCTAGGAGGAGGGGGAGCAGGGCAGAGCTGACTGCAGGAGCTCGGGGGTAACTCTCCCAAGAACAGAAGGCTTACTCATTACCTGGAGCACTAACCCATCGATGAATGAGCAGAGAGGAGAGCCCCCAGCCCATAGGAATCCTTGAGCTAAGAAGAAGCCTTCCTGTGAAAACACACACAAAAAAGGCTTTGGTGGACAGGCACGCTGAGTCAGAGAAAAGCAAATCCAATAGGTCACCTTCAGATGTGTGTTTTGTGGTTAAAATGGGAAAGCTGCCCGGTGACAACCTGCCTGCTGGCTATTCAGGAGCTCCCTCTTCTGGACACTGCTGGTACCACACCTTCCCCCGCCAGCTTGTCCTCAGATCAAGACCCTTCCATCATCACATCCCTGTTCATTTCAATCTTCTATAATACAGTCAGGGATTGGAAGTGTATTTTTTTTAACTGACTGAAACACAGACCTATTGCTTCTCAATCTCTGGAGATCTTTGGATTTCAGGAACAGGGTATGAATATAATCACACTGTCCTTTGAAATCTTATTGTTTCAACGATATATTTTACCATCCTCCCATTGGTTACTGAGATCAATAGTAGAGAACATTTTACCCAACTTGCAGGTCGGGGTCGTTTAGATGTGGTAAAGTTGGATAACTATACCACGTTCAAAAATGTGTTTTCACTTCTAGGCCTCTGTCCTTAACTTTTTTCCAGGGTCCAAACCATACACCATGATTGGCAACTTTGGAAAGGTCTCAGCCTGGGCAACTTGTGCTTCCTGTAGTCAGTGAAGAATCTTTAGTTCAGAGGGTGTCACTTCCTGATCTTATATCAGTATTTGGTGGGAAGGGGAATTGATTTAGAAGCAACAAGAATCCACCCTTTGGGTTTTTAGAGACAGCCTTAATTCCATCTTCTTTGATGTTGCCAATAAGTCAGCTCATGAAGAGCTTCACTAAAGATGATGACACGTATACAGACGAAAGACCCTTCTTGGGACCTCCCTGGCGGCGCGATGGTTAGGACTTCCGCTTTCAATGTGGGGAGTGTGGGTTCGATCCCTGGTCGGGCAGCCAAGATCCCACATGTCTCACAACCAAAAAAACAAAACAGAAACAATAGTGCAACATATTCAATAAAGACTTTAAAAATGGTCCACATCAAATGTTTTTTTTTATAAAAAAAAAAACAAAAACAAAAGAACCTTCTTATGAATCTAACCTAAGAACAGAATGTCGTCTTCATTAGTCATCAGGTTTAGATTTTAGGTTAGGAAGCTGGCCTCACTGAAACATAGACTTACCTCTCTGTTCTGGGAAGAAAGTTCCCTGAAGCCGCTTCTAAGACTCAAGATTTCCTGCCTAAGGAGTGTCCGTCCTTTGCGATGTATTTGCATGGATTTGTTTGTTAGGTATCTTAATGTCCAGGATCTCATTGTGCCTCCTGTCTTTGCTATATTGTGTGTGGGGTGTTCAAGAACATCCATCAGATAAAATCTAGAGATAATATTCCTGATGCCAAGCCGTTCCCATCCACCACCTAAAAGCACATGCCGTCTCTCCATCCGCTTTGCAGTCCAAGTCCTTGAGCGACAGCAAGAACCGCCACAAAAAGCCCAAGGACCCCAAGCCAAAGGTGAAGAAGCTCAAATACCACCAGTACATCCCCCCGGACCAGAAGGCAGAGAAGTCCCCTCCGCCCATGGACTCTGCCTACGCCCGGCTGCTCCAGCAGCAGCAGCTCTTCCTGCAGCTGCAGATCCTCAGCCAGCAGCAGCAGCACCGCTTCAGCTACCCCGGGCTGCACGCAGCTCCACTCAAGTAAGTCAGGCAAGCCCAGGGGGGTGGGGGTGGGGGGTGGCACCTGGGGATGGAGGGGGGGGCGGGGTGGCGGTTGGTGCAGCACCTGGGGATGGAGGCTGGCTGTGGCTTCTCCATCAGAGGCCCCCAGGCCAGCCCCTGGGGCCCAGCGAGTCCCACACCACTCCACGTCCCACACCACACCATATCCCGCGAGTCTTCCCCACATCACCAGACACCTCTCTGACACCAGCTGGCGGGGGAGGGGGTGTCTCACAGTTCAACTCGGTTCTGATGCCCTCTACCCAGAGACGGTGTTGGATCTCATTCTCACAGCTTGAGGGCTTAGTCCCTCAAGACTGGCCCCTCGCCCTCCAGACACCAGTCATAAGTCCAAGTTGCCACCTGTCCTTCTGACAGACCAGCTATCGACTGGATGTTCCAATAACCTCTTCCTTGGGTTCCAATTAATTTGCTAGAGTTGCTCACAGAACTCAGAGAAACATTTTACTTATTAGACTACCAGTCTGTTGTAAAAGCACATAGCTCCTCATGGGAACAGCCAGATGGAAGAGAGGCTTGGGGCAGGGTACATGGGAGTCAGGCAGAGCATCCATGTCCCTCCAGATACACCACTCTCCCCAAATCTCCACCTGCTACACAACCTGGAAGCTCTCCGAACCCCATTCTTGCGGGTTTTTATAGAGGCTTCATTACATTATTGAGTAGATCATTGGCCGTTGTGAATCAATTCAACCTCCAGCTTTTTCTCTTCCCTAGAGGTCAGGGGTGGGACTGAAAACTCCAACTTTCTAATCACATGGTTCAGTCTCCAGGCCACCAGCCTCCATGCATAAGTGGCTTCCAACAGTCACCTCGTTAGGATAACAACAGACAGCGTTTGTTCTCATGACGTAGGAAACCCCTGGGGTTTTAGGAGCAGTGCCAGAAATCGGGATGAAGACCAAATATATACATTTCCTATTATAAATCACAATGTCATATCCCCATACATAAATTTGACTGTATTTTCAGTACCTCTTCTGTGTTTGTTTTACAGGGAACCAAATGAGCAGATGGCCAGAAATCCAAACGCTTCTTCAGCACCGTTGAGCAATACCCCTTTGTCTCCTGCCAAAAACAGCTTTTCTGGACAAACTGGTATCTCTTCTCTCAAGCCAGGCCCGCTCCCATCCAACCTAGATGATCTGAAGGTATAGTGTTTGGCATTATTTTGGTTTTTTAAAACAAATATTTTTAAAATATGTATGTGTTTATTTGGCTGTGCCGGGTCTTGGTTGTGGCATGCAAAATCTTTAGTTGCAGAATGTGGGATCTAGTTCCCTGACCAGGGATGGAGCCCAGGTCCCCTGCATTGGGAGCACAGAGTCTTAGCCACTGGGCCATCAGGGAGGGCCCTGTTGTTCAGTCACTGAGTCGTGTGTGACCCTTTGTGACCCCATGAACTGTAGCACTCCAGGGTTCCCTGTCCTTCACCATCTCCCAGAGTTTGCTCAAACTCATCTCCATCGAGTTGGTGATGCCATCCAACATCTCATCCTCTGTCGTCCCCTTCTCCTCCTGCCCTCAACCTTTCCTAGCATCAGGGTCCTTTCCAATAGGTTGGCTCTTCACATCAGGTGGCCAAAAGTGTTAGAGTTTCATCTTCAGCATCAGTCCTTCCAGTGAATATTCAGGGTTGTTTTGTTTTAGGATTGGCTGGTTTGACTTAAAAATTCATCAACGATTAAGACACCAGTAAATGTATGAAAGAGGTGGATACAAATCTTTGTGCCAAGCAAGCCTACACAGCATAATAGTCTGAAATTTAAAGTAAACTAGACTGAACAAGTATTCATTTTATTTTAGAATATGAGCTGCATTATTTAATAATGTAGTTTAAATTATTCAGTGCCAGAGCAGATTCTAAAAATAAATGTAGAACTCATTAATTTTAAGTAATTCTAAATTAAAACAAAAACGAGTTGCCATTTTTCACTTTTTCAAACCAGTGAATATAAAAGAAAATGGTAAGACAACGCTAGCCAGGCTAGGGGGCTGAGAGCATATTTTATTGCTTGTGATATAGTCAGTAATTGCAATCCTTTTTAAGATAATTTTTAAATAACTCTTAAGGTAATATATATTCACTGCTGAAATATGATAGTGTATAAAAAAGTATTTTAAAAGACAATTGACTCACAGATTCTATAGTATTTCCTTCTAGACTTAAAATATTTGTGAACATGTTTGGTTTTAGAATAATTATATGAGTATACACTTCTGGCATGTTTTCTATTTTATTTATCATGGACTTTTTCATAACTTTTAATATTGAGTAAGGTTTTTCTTTTTAGTACTGGCATATCATTTCTCTACCTCATTGACCTCTGTCTACTGAAATTTTGCTTCCAAATTTTCGCTATTAAAAGTATAATTCGGGTACACATTTAATTTCTCTAATTATCTCCCCAGGCTAAATACACAGGAGTGGAACTCCTGAACCTAAACGCATGATTATTTTTGAAAGCTCTTAGTCCATGTTGCCACATTCCTGTCCTGAATGTTTGTGCCAATCTGTTCCCAGAAGGAGTGTGTTAGGGCAACACTCCTCAAGCCGGCACGTGCCCAGTGGTCCACCTGGGGCTCGTGGTCAAATGTAGATTCTGATTCGGTAGGTGTGGCGAGGGCCCTGAGAGTCTGCATTTCTATCATAAGCTCCCAGATGCTGTCCAATGCTGCTGGGCCCAGGCCACACTCAGAATAGCAAGGTTTAAAAGCTTTTTTTTTTTTCCTTAACATTTTTATGCAGTTATTTTTGCTGCTACTTCACTGACACAAAGTGTTATTATTCATTTGTTTGTCCATCTGGTGAACACAAAGCTATGTACATATTTATTTCTTGGAATACTAGCTAGTACTCAGGTGTTATAGGTCATTTTTCTTTTAATTTTCTTAAAGCTTTTTTTTTTTTAATGTGGACCATTTTTCAGGTCTTTATTGAATTTGTTACAATATTGCTTCCGTTTTATCTTTTGGTGTTCTGGCCACGAGGCATGTGGCATCTTAGCCCCCCAACCGGGGATTGAACTTGCATTGGAAGGTGAAGTCTTAACCAATGTATTGCTAGGGAAGTCCCCATTTTTCTTTTAATTTTATCTTTTGTTTGTGAAGGGTTGGATCATGTCCATTACCCAGTTTTATTTGAGTGTCACTATTTTCCTTTGGATACACTGAACTTACTATTATTTTCCCTGTGTTTTTTTTTTTTTTTTTCAAATGAGTTGGCTATTTGGATTTTCTCCCAGTATTTTTGACTTATAGTTTTCAGTTTTCTGGTCAGTATTTTTATTGTTAGTCTCTTAGCTTTGAGGTTCAAAGAGACCTTTTTGTACAAAACATCACAAGAATATCTCCCTATCGATTTGTGGCTGTTGTATGGAATTATTGACACTTAGGTATTTGATACATTTTCCGTTTTGATTATAAAAGTAATATGCTGATGAGGGCTATTTTAGAAATGCAGATAAAGAGAACTGTTGTTAGAATTTTAGCCTATTTTTATCCAGACGTTTTCATCTGCAAGCAGAGGTTTAGATGTATATACACATATACATATTTATAGGCTTCCCGTGGTAAAGAATCTACCTGCCAATGCATGAAACATGGATTTGATCCCTGGGACAGGAAGATCCCCTGGAGAAGGAAATGGCAACCCACTCCAGAATTCTTGCCTGGGAAATCCCATGGACAGAGGAGCCTGGTGGGCTACACTCCATGGGGTCGAAAAGAATCAGACACGACTGAGGTGACTAACACAACAGCAACAAACATTAATGTATATAAATGTGGGGTTAAAATAATTACACGTGAATCCACATAATAATAAAGCAAGAACCTTGCACCAACAATTGTGAGGCCCTACTCCAAGCCCTTTACAAATCCTAGGCCATTTTCATCCCCACAAAAATGTGTAAGAGAGGTACTGTCACCCCACTTCACAGAGCCATCACTGAGCTGGGAGGAGGCGGGGCCAGGATTTGAACTGATGGTCTCATCTCTGCACACACGTCTCTCAGTGCATGACTGTTATCCAGCCAGTCACTAAAATTAGGAGATTCATGGTAACGCAGAACCGTGATGCTCAAAGCCTGGTCCTGGCACCGACAGCATCCTCCGGGAACTTGTTCGAGACCGGGATTCTCAGTGCCCAACCCGGACCTGCTGAATCAGGAACCCCATGGGGGGCATGACTCTGCTCTAATGCGCTTGCCAGGTGTGGGGAAGATGGGGTGAGCAGGATGTTCACCAAGGGCACACAGGTCCTGGCATGTCAGGCTGCCCTGTGTTGTTGGTTGAAGGTTGATGTCTAAACCCAGGCAGGTACCAGCTTTCTCACCTGTTAAGTGAGGGCAAGGACCAGGATGGGGGTTGCAAGGCAGTAGACCAGATAACCCCTGTGGTTCATCTGAGCTGGGCATTTCTGTAATCTGAGACCATGAAAAACATGGTGTATGATTTTTTTTTCAAATCATTAAAAATGTGCAAGATGATATCAAAATCGGAAACAAATAAGGGGACATGTTAGATTCCATTTGTGACATCTTAAAGCTGCTGTAACAATACTTTAAGAAAGAAACAAAAAGATTTTCACTAAGCAGCACTAATGCCAGCCTGGTTCCTTCAGGTCTCTGAGTTAAGACAACAGCTTCGAATACGAGGTTTGCCCGTGTCTGGAACCAAGACGGCCCTCATGGACCGACTCCGGCCCTTCCAGGACTGCTCTGGGAACCCTGTGCCCAACTTTGGTGACATAACGACTGTCACCTTTCCAGTGACGCCCAGCAACGCGCTGCCCAGTTACCAGTCCTCCCCCTCCACCGGCGCCCTGTCCAATGGCTTCTACCACTTTGGCAGCACTAGCTCCAGCCCCCCGATCTCGCCCGCTTCATCTGACCTGTCGGTGACGGGGTCCCTGCCGGACACCTTCAACGACGCCTCCCCATCCTTTGGCCTGCATCCCTCCCCGGTCCCCGCGTGCGCCGAGGAAACCCTCATGGGCAGTCTGAACGGCGGCTCCATGCTTCCGGAGCTGGACGGGCTGGACTCAGAGAAGGACAAGATGCTGGTGGAGAAGCAGAAGGTGATCAATGAGCTCACCTGGAAGCTCCAGCAGGAACAAAGGCAGGTGGAGGAGCTGAGGCTGCAGCTGCAGAAGCACAAGAGGAGCGGCTGTCCCGACAAGAAGCCGCCGCCCTTCCCGGGCGCCCCCATCAAGCAAGAAGACGCCATGTCCAGCTGTCCTTTCTCATCCCGGCAAACAGCCGTGAAAAGACAGAGCACCGGCTCAGAGGGCCAGCCGCCACCACCTCGCGAAGATGCTCAGTTCCTGCCCCTGGGGAGCACTCACTGTGCAGAGCCCTCGGGTCAGACCAACGTACTGTCTTCCACATTCCTCAGCCCGCAGTGCTCACCGCAGCATTCGCCCCTCGGGGCTGTGAAAAGCCCGCAGCACATCAGTTTGCCCCCATCGCCGAACAACCATTACTTTCTTCCCCCGTCATCAGGCGCCCAAGGAGAAGAACACAGGGTCTCCTCACCTGTCAGCAGCCAGGTGTGCACTGCACAGGTAAGAACTGGCTCTGTGCTCTTCCTGAAAGTGCGATGTGAATTTGCAACTGCTAAGGAGCTGACCTTGGAACTTTGCATGGGGAGGGTTTGCTAAAAGTCTGATAGTAACTCCTGGGTACCACGATCCACAAGCCTTTATGGTCGGACAAACTCACTTACGGGACAAGGATGGCAAACTTGTTCTGTAAAGAGCTAGATGATAAATGTTTTTTCTTTGTGGAATGTGCAATTTTTGTCACAGCCACTCAGCTCTACCTCTGGAATCCAAAAGCAGCCATAGATAACATGGTAAATGAATGTACATGGCCGTTCCAATAAAACTTTATTAACACAAACAAGCTGGGGTCCGGATTTGGCTCATGGGGCTGTTCCCAGGACCCCTTGGTGTCAAGCTTTATTGTAGGCCAAACTAACTTATCAAGAGGGCCAAAGGGAAACTTATCAGACCTTACTCTTCTCTCTGAGTAATGGTCTATAAAATGCAAATATTTACCTACTGTGTACCAGGCTGTGTTCTAGTCTCTGGGCATTAGTGTTGAGCTAGCCAGACAAAAATCCCTATTCTCATGGGGAGATAGACAGTAAGCAAAAGATCTAAGTAAAGTGTTTAATGTATTAGAAGATGAAACTTCTTACAGAGAAAAAGCAGAGAAGGGAGATGAGAAGGTTAGAAGTTTGAATAGAAGGCCCAGGGGCATTTGAAGGGGGTAAAGGAGAAAACCTTGTAAGTGTTTGGAGTGAAGGCATTATAAGCAAAGGAGGAACAGCAAGTGCAAGGGCCCTGTTCTAGGAGCATGTGTGGGATAGTCCAGGACCAGAAAGAAGCTGGTGTGGCTGGAGCAGAATGAGGGGAGTTGTAGGGATGGCTCAGAAGAGTATCCGGTTCAAAGACTAGGCCAAGGGGAGCATACAAGACTTCCTCTGTCCATGAAACCAAAGAATTCTTAGGAAACCCTAAGTGTCTTTGAGAAAGAAAATTCCAAAGGTTCTGAAATCTGTTATTAGGAAGGGAATAGGGAGAAAAATTAGTTGGATCCCTGCCATGTGCCAGGTATTAAGGGGCATGTACGGGACTTCCCTGGAGGTCCAGGGGCTAAGACTCCATGCTGCCAGTGCAGGGGGCTTGGGTTTGATCCCTGGTCAGTGAACTAGATCCCACAAGTTGCAACTACAAATCCCCTATGCCACAACGAACGTTGAAGATCTCACGTGCTGAAACTAAGACCCAGAGCAACAAAATCAATCTATCAATAAGTCAAAAAATAACAATAAGATAATCTTTTAAAAAAAAAATCACATTGTATTTTTTTAAAAAGAGTCAACTCATTAATTATGTGAATCAACTCATTAATTGTCAAAACAGCCTTACGAATTCCAATTTGTTATTCTTCACTATTGAGGAAAATAAGGCCCCAGGGAGGTGAAGCCATTTGCCCAAGGCCATGGCAACCAAGGATTATCTGATACTATTAATAAAATGCATGCCTCTTTCACATTGAATATTCTCTATCCTGAGAATATGAGGCGTGATCATAGGTAATGCAGATACATTTTTATGAACCCACCAGAGCAACACATTCACATGAAGGATGCTCACTCCTGTGGCAGCACTCTGGGAGGAGCTGAAATTTAACATGGATTCTCATCCTCATGACAACAGGTGTCAATGTGGTGTCCACGGCATCAAAAGTAAAAATAGCTCTTGAAATACCTCTGGGCCAGAAGATGCTCAAGTGAAGGATATGGATAGTATCAAGAAGAACAACCATTTGTACAGTAATTGATGGCTTACAAAGCACTCTTTGAAGACGTGAATGATTCCATGATAAAAAATGAATAAGTAAAAAGATAAAGAGCAATATAGGCTAACATCACTGAGCAGCATGATGTTAAATGCTACACAGACCTTAGGGGAGTGGGTGTCGACCGTGGAGGGCTAGAAGAGTCTGGGAGGACTTGCAAAGGGATTGGACTTGAGAAGAGGAATTGAAAGAGGAGAATCAGGAAAAGGCATTTCATGTGAAAAAAGCATAAGCAAAATGTACAAGCTGTGACTGGATTTGCAGAATTTAAGTTCACAGAGGGCTTCGCTGGTGGCCTAGTGGTAAATAATCCACCTACAATACAGGAGACGTGGGTTCGATCCCTGGATTGGAAAGATCCCCTGAAGAAGGCCATGGCAACCCATTCCAGTATTCTTGCCTGGAGAATCCCATGCACAGAGAAGTCTGGTGGGCCACAGTCCATAGGGTCATAAAGAATCGAACCTGACTGAAGCAACTGAACACGCACACACACAAGCTCACAGAGGGAAATGAATAATGCTTGACTGTGGAGGATCTTGAAGACTCACCCTGGTTAGATGTGGGGACCCTCCATTGTAGATGTGTGGAAACCATGGAGAGTTTGTGAGAAGGAGGTGAAATGTCCAAAGCTGGATTTGAGACCTTGGTGATAGCATTTAGGGAGGTTTGGGAAGATAAGACACCAGGGCAGGGATCAGCCATTTCATTTGTCCTTCTTCCTCTCCACAGAACTCAGGGGCACACGAGAGCCACCCTCCAAGCTTCTCTCCCCAGCCTCCCAGCCTTCACCCCCCTTTCTCTGGAGCCGCAGCAGACAGCAGTCATGGTGCCGGGGGCAAACCTTCTCCCAAAAGCCCAGGTGTGCAGCAAAAGGTAGGTACCCAGGGAAAGGTTTAAGCTGGGAGCCAACTTGGCCTCTTCTCTCTCTGTGGCCCCTCTCCTCCCCATGTTGAGGTTCAAACAGAAAGAAATGACATTTTGAATAGAAACAAGTCTACTTGAAAAGGACAGAAATGGCTGTACAGATATAAGTGAGAGTATTCCAAGGCATCATTTCCTGGGTTCATCCCAGAAATTATGACAAGTAAAATGGCCTTGGCAGGTTTGCAAAAGAGTATGGCAAGCAGACCAAGTTCAGTGAAGTTGAAGATTGGAGTCAGGGCGCATAGGGGAAAAAATGTGGAGAATGAGAGAAGCAGTGGATCCTTAGAAATGAATCGAGAGGTGCAGAAAGTTGGAGTCGCCATGTAAAAGGGAGGAGATGACACATGTCAGCAGGCGGGAGAATCAAAGAGGTAAAAGATGCAGGATATGGGGAATGCAAGGAGCAGTGAGAAGATAGTCAAAAAGGAGGCAGACTTTTATGTAGCAGCCTGGATGGGAAGGGGGCTTGGGAGAGAATGGATACATGTATATGTATGGCCGAGTCCCTTCACTGTTCACCTGAAACTATCACAGCATTGTCTGTTAATGAGCTATACCCCAATACAAAATAAGAAGTTCAAAAAAAAAATAAAATTAGTCTTAAAAAAAAGAGATGGCAGACATGAGTTGACCATGACACAAAAGTGCTGCATGCCACAGGGCAGGGTATCCTTTGGGGACGGAGACTCTGTAATGTCCTGGGTACCCCCACAGAACACACTCACAGCACACAGGGCTGGCTTGTGAAGAGACACTCCAGCAATATCTGCATATACACTCACTTAAGAATGAAATGGGCTTCCCTGGTGGCTCAGATGGTAAAGAATCTGCCATCAATCCGAGAGACCTGGGTTTGATCCCTGCTTTGGCAAGATCCCCTGGAGAAGGGAACGGCTACCCTCTCCAGTATTCTTGCCTGGGAAATCTCCCATGGACAGAGAAGCCTGAAGGGCAGCAGTTCATGGGGTGCAAAGAGTTGGATATGGTTGAGCAACTAACACTTTCACTTAGGAACGACACAGGCTGAGAGATTAAATTACTCTGAAAATGCCTGGGTTGGTGGAGCTCTTTGCATTGGACTGGACAGACACTCCGCTTCGTTTTCTTTTCTCATCTCACTTTCTCCCAACAGACAGGGTGCACCTTAGAGGAGGGGAATGAATATCTGAGGCTCCTATCCTGAGATGCCTCCAGCATTGCGTCCACAGTGATGTGTCCTGTTGTTGATATATATCTGTAACATATCTGTGATGTATATTTAAGCCCCAGCTCTTTTTTTCCCTGTAATCAATTTTTTCTACAGTTGAGTCTGTAGTTTCTAAAACAGGAGCTATATACTGTCTGATGCATGGACTGATCGTCTTTCTCTGAATTTTACTCACGCAGATGGCGGGTCTGCACTCTTCTGATAAGGCAGGGCCAAAGTTTCCAATTCCATCCCCAACGTTTTCCAAGTCCACTTCTGCAGTTTCAGAAATAACCCAGCCACCATCCTACGAAGATGCAGTGAAGCAGGTAAGCACACGATTTGATCTTCATGGAAGAACAGACTGATTCAGGGCATGTTGTTTTATATGATGTGGCTTCACGCGTATAGATGCTGTTGCCTCCCCCCGCCGGAACAAGCAGACTGTCCAGATGCTCACTGTGGAGAAGCATGGTGTGTATAGAGACGCTGTGTGAGGCAAAGAGAGAAGAGGCTGACTTAGCACCCAAATGCCCAGACTAGGTGCCAGCTGCCACTGCCACAAACACTGGTCAAGTGTTCAACTCCTCTTCTATGAAATGAAGATTATATCTACTGGATAAGGGTTCTAGATGACATGGCATTGATCGCATTGTCCTGACACAAGATAACGTACTCAAACATTAATATATGAGAGTAATTGCTGGGATAACTGTTTCTAAGGCTCTTGCTAGCTTCAAAACTCAGTGATCCCAGGGACTGAGATCCGTGTATGCCTTTGTCCTCCTCATCCCCATCCCCTGGTCTCTGTAAACATCAAATGGATCCTTTGTGGTTTCAAAAGAAAAGAAGAGGGCCAGGCAAAGTGGAGTTCCACAGACAGAGTTTACTTAACTCAGGTGAGCCAGAGGGGAAGGTGTGTTCACTGCAAGTGCAATGGGGAGCCAGAGAAACGGGAGCCACATCCTCAGCACCCAAACGCGAGGCAGATCCAAGTCACTTCATTTCTTATTTTCTTTATTTGGGTCCTTTCTTCTTGGTGGGTCAAAGGTTTGTCCATTTTTTTTCACTGAAAGAACCAGCTCTTGGATTTATTGATTTTTTTCTGTTGTTATTTCATCTCTATCTTACGTAATTCCTCTCTGATCTTTAATGTCCTTCCTTCTGCTGAGTTTAGGTTTTGTTTGCTCTATTTCTAATTGTTTGTTTTGGTTTTTTTTCCCAGCCCCCTTCCTTAGTTGCTTTCTTTTTGGCCACACTGCACGGCATGAGAGATCTGATTCCCCAGCCAGGGATAGGACCCACACCCTCTGTATTGGGAGTGCAGAGTCTTAACCATTGGACCACCAGGGAAGCCCCTCTGTTTTAGATGACAGGTTAGGTTGTTCATTTGAGATTCTTCTTATTCTATTGAGGAATTTCGGTATCCCTGTGAACTGCCTCTTAAGAACTGTTCTCGCTGCATCCCATAGATTTGGCATGTTTGCTTTTTTATTGACATTTGTCTCTCAGTTCAGTTCAGTCTCTCAGTCGTGTCTGACTCTTTGCGACCCCATGGACTGCAACACGCCAGGCTTCCCTGTCCATCACCAACTCCCAGAGCTTGCTCAGACTCATGTCCATCAAGTCGGTGATGCCATCCAACCATGTCATCCTCTGTTGCCCTCTTCTCCCTCTGCTTTCAATCTTTCGCAGCATCAGGGTCTTTTCCAATGAGTCAGTTCTTTGCATCAGGTGGCCAAAGTATTGGAGTTTCAGCTTCAACATCTGTCCTTCCAATGAATATTCAGGACTGATTTCCTTTAGGGTGGACTGGTTGGATTTCCTTGCTGTTCAAGGGACTCTCAAGAGTCTTTTCCAACACCACTGTTCAAAAGCATCACTTCTTCAGCACTCAGCTTTCTTTATAGTCCAACTTTTAGACTAAGTCTACCTTTTCTTTGTCTCTAGGTATCTTTTAATTTCCTCTTTGATTTCATCACTGACCAATTCGTGTTTTAGTAGCATGTTGTTTAGCCTCCACATAAGCATTTTTTTTCATTGCTTTTCCTCTGATTAATTTCTAGTTTCATGCCATTGTGATCAGAAAAGATGCTTGATTTTTGAGACTTATTTTGTGTCCTAGCCAAGTCACTTCAAAGTGATAAAAATGGCTATACTATTTATATAATAAAGTGTCCATCTCCTGGAATGGAAACTTCTCAAACAACAGAATTTTCTCTGAATGACTCTGGGCTAGGGATCATTCTGCCTCCTTTCTCCCTCTTCTCTTGTTGTGGCAGATTGTTTTATTTAGTAGTTATCCTGTCCAAAAATGCATGCTACTAAAATCTTTAGCCAGTTATGTTCATATTCACGAAGGCCAAAAGGTGGAACCAACCCAAATGTTCATTGAAGGATGAATGGATAAATGAAATACATATTCTATACATACAATGAATATTGTGCCTGCATGCTAAGTTGCTTCAGTCATGTCTGACTCTGTGCAACCTCATAGACTATACCCCGCCAGCCTCCTCTGTCCATGGGATTCTCCAGGCAAGAATACTAGAGTGGGTTGCCATGCCCTCCTCCAGGGGATCTTCCCCATCCAGGGATTGAACCCAAGTCTTTTATAGTCTCCCGCATTTCCAGGTGGGTTCTTTATCACTAGGGTCACCTGGGAAGCCCCACAATGAATATTACTCAGAATTAATAAGGAAGGAGATTCTGACCCCTGCTGCAACATGGATGAACCTTGAAGACATTATACTAAGTAAAATAAGCCAGCCATAAAGGGAAAGACACTGTGAAAGTGAAAGTGGCTCAGTCATGTCTGACTCTTTGCAACCCCATCGTGGTCTATACAGTCCATGAAATTCTCCAGCCCAGAATACTGGAGTGGATAGCCTATCCCTTCTCCAGCAGATCTTCCCGACCCAGGAATAAAACCGGGGTGTCCTGCATTGCAGGTGGATTCTTTACCAACTGAACTGTTAGGAAAGCCCCAAAGATACTGTATCAGTCCACTTATATGAGATACCTAGAGTCATCAAATCCAGTGACAGAAAACAGAACAGTGGTGTCCAGGAGCTGTAGGGATGAGGGGATGGGGAGTTAGTGTTTAATGGGGTCAGAGTTTCAGTTTTGTAAGATGAAAAAGTTCCAGAGCTGAACGGTGGTGCAAGTTGCACAACCACGTGAATGAACTTAATGCATTTGCATACTATACTCTGAAATGGTTAAGATGGTAAATTTTTATGTTGTTTGTAGTTTACCACAATTAAAAAAAAAAGACACTGCTAACCAAACCTAATTCAAAAACCTGTCATACTGCTTCCGATGATTTCCTACAGAAGCAGTCACTACGTTTTAATTTCTCTGTTCTCCTTTGGTTAATTGGCAACAGCAAATGACCCGGAGCCAGCAGATGGACGAACTCCTGGATGTCCTCATTGAAAGTGGAGGTAAGATATCAGGATGCCCTGCCCCTGTATGCACTCTAGGGTGTGGACTCTTACGGCCAAGGTCAGATGCTCATTGTGAGTTGGACCAAAGAGCCGTGTCGGGGTGGAGCGTCCCTGCCTCTGAGCCTCCTGTCCATGTTTGGAGCAGATAAAAGAAGTCCTAGAGGGTGATCTCTCATCACCTTTGTCCCATTGTCCTCAGAAAACTTTTCAGCAATTGTTTTAACAGTTTTCATCTTTCAGCTTGGTCCTTGTTTTCCTAAATGTTTTTCCTGCTAAACCATTTCCTCCTACTGTTCTAATCCCAATGTCCCTCTCCTCTTAATTATGAGAAGGAAGCAGGTAAAGCAAGTTTGTGCTACCTACTCAAAATGAATCTCCCACCGATGGGCCCTTCACGTTCACACGTCATTCAAGCAGTGACAGTGATCAGTGTGTTCTTTTTTGCCTCCTTTTAAGTCATTCATTTATTTCTTTTTAAACAGTTGCATAGTTGTGCCTAAAATTTGAAAGCACACAAGTGACTATGATCATGGAAGGAGAATGTGTGGATAGAAAGAAAAGACTCCATATTGGAGCCCTTAAGTTGTTGTTGTTTCTCATTCCCTAAGTCGTGTCCAACTCTTTGCCATCCCATGGACTACAGGACGCCAGGCTTCCTTGTCCTTCACTACCTCTCTGAGTTTGCTCAAACTCATGACCATTGAGTCAGTGATGCCATCCAATCATCTCATCCTCTATCATTCCCTTCTCTTCCTACCTTCAATCTTTCACAGCATCAAGGTCTTTTCCAATGAGTCAGCTCTTTGCATCAGGTGGCTGAAGAGCTTCAGCATCAGTCCTTCCAATGAGTATTCAGGGTTGATTTCCTTTAGGATTGGTTTGATCTCCTTGCTGTCCAGGGGACTCTCAAGAGTCTTCTCCAACACCATAGTTCAAAAGCATCAATTCTTCAGTGCTGAGCGCTTAAATGACAGCATTGAAAGTTTCAGAGAGAAAGTGGCCAGGCATCGGACTAGGTCCATCGCTGAACCAGACAAAGTCTCCACCTTTAGGGGGTTTGCTCCCTGGCAAGAGAGATGAGCACCATGCAAGGAAACAGGCAGTTCCTCCCTTGTAACAAGAGGGAAGAAGAAAAACGTGGGCACAGGTGTCTGTATCGTTGTTAAGTTTCATGATGGAAAGATGAGCAGGTTCCTATCAGACACCATTATATTTTGTATTTAAACTTTTTATTTTGTATTGAGGTATAGCTGACTAACAACATTGTGAAAGTTTCAGGTGAACAGCAAAGGGACTCAGCCATGGATATACATGTATCCATTCTCCCCCAAATTCCCCTCCCATCCTGGCTGCCACAGGATAACACTGATCAGAGTTCCCTGTGCTATACAGTAGGTCCTTGTTGATTACCCACTTTAAATATAGCAGTGAAGACACCCTTATGTTTTTAATGAAGTATGTGGAAGGTCTGCAAACAGGGTGTGGGAGTGTAGCCTGGGAAATTCCAGGAAAGAAGAACAGTTGATGAACCGATCACAAGAAGCAGCTGTAGGATCGCCCTCTCTCTGTGCCTGAGTGCATGCGTGCTAAGTCACTTCAGTCGTGTCTGACTCTTTGTGACCCTATGGACTGTAGCCCACCAGGTTCCTCCAGGGGACCTTCCTGACCTAGGAATTCAACCTGCGACTTTTACATCTTACAACAGAGATGGCCGGTTCTTTACCACTAGCAGGTTCTTTACCACTAGTGCCACCTGGGAAGCCCCCTACTAGGCAGTATCAAGTGCCGACTCTAGGCTTGACATCATGAATTTAAAAATGAACTGGGCAACTTCATTGTGCAATTTTTTGCTTAAAAGTCCAGCCAATCCTGGAAGGACTCAGAGAAAACAGACAGTCAGGTTCATCCAGGTGTGGGGTTGTTGCCAAGGGAGTATGGTGATGGAAGAAAAGGGCAGGGGGGTTGAGGACGTATGTGAGAGCAATTAGAGAGGTGGATCAAGAGTACAGACTGCACAGGGAAAGAAGTGAAAGCCAGGAAACTGCCTGGTGCTCCAATGGTCGTGATGCCCTGCTTCCACTGCAGGGAAGGCAGGTTCAATCTCTGGTTCAGGGAACTAAGATCTGCATGCCACATGTAGTGGCCAAAATAAATAAATCCAGAAGGAGCTGATGGATGGTGGTAAAATCATGGAGTCAGTAGACTGGAGTGACTCAAAATGGCTGAGAATTTGTTGTCATAGGATCCTTATGAAGTGAACCTAAGGAGTGGGAGGCGAGGGACAGGGAATTGGAAATGGTGATTGAAACTGAACTTTCGAGGATGCAGTGTTTGGGGCCACAAGGTCCAGGGTGTGTCCAGAAGAGTGGCAATGGCTGCATCACTTGCGTTGAGGAGGATGGGGTGTCAGGGAACGGAGAGGCCCCCTGGACAACAAGTCACTTTCGGGATGCTGAAGTCACGGAGAATGACAGGAGTTGAAGTGGAAGAAAGGCAGTGAACCGAGGAGTAGTTTTTGGTGGATGAGGAGGAGGGACCAGGGGACAGGGGGGCGGGGGCGGACACTGAGAGCAGGATGACCTTCAAAACCACTGAGGAGTTATAAGGAGGAGGAGTAATGATCAGATGGTGGTGGCAGGAAAGGACCTGATGACTCATCTTCTGACTGAGCAGCAAAGAGCCCCCAGTGAGGGTATAGTGAGGATGCAGTGTCTTCAGGGGCAGCCAGGTGTCAGTGAAGGAGCAGGTAAAAGCACCTGCTTTGAGCATCTGATAATCGCAGAGTGGAATTTCCAGCAAGAGAGGGTTTGGGGAGAGACCCAAGGGAAGAACTTTCAATATACAGAGTGGTTTAGGGGTGAGACCAGGTGAAGAGCCACGACCCAAGAAGCATGGCCATCTCCTTCTGTAAGTCATTCATTCATTCCAAAGATGCATTCGAGTGAATGAATCTTTAGTCAGTTTTTGAATGATCAATCTTTGAATGATCATGATCGATCGGAAGCAATTGAACAATTCCCGTTGTGTTTTACCAACAGAAATGCCTGCTGATGCCAGAGAGGATCATTCATGTCTTCACAGAGTCCCAAAGATCCCTGGGTCTTCTCGAAGCCCCACTGGTGCCCTCCCCAAGTCCTCGGCAGCCTTTGAACCAGCGTCCGCAGGAGGCCAGCTCTCCTTTGACCACTTCAGTGCTGACAGCGACGAGCACCTGGAAGTCTTATTAAATTCCCAGAGCCCCTTGGGGAAGGTGAGCGACACCACCCTTCTGAAAATCGGGAGTGAGGAGCCTCCTTTCGACGGGATGATGGATGGATTCTCAGGGAAGGCTGCGGAAGACCTCTTCAACGCACACGAGATCCTGCCGGGCCCCCTGTCCCCCATGCAGACTCAGTTTTCACCCTCCTCTGTGGACAGCAGTGGGCTGCCCTTAAGCTTCACAGAATCTCCTTGGGAAAGCATGGAATGGCTGGACCTCACGCCACCCAGCTCCACCCCAAGCTTCAGCTCCCTATCTACCGGGGGCCCCAGCATCTTCAACATTGATTTCCTGGATGTCACGGATCTCAATCTGAATTCCCCCATGGACCTCCACCTACAGCAGTGGTAAACGCCTGATGAAGTGCTAAGGAAGGCCAAGAGGAATCCCATTGGGGAAAGCACATGACCACAAATATTTACATTCTCCCAAAGAAGGAGGAGCTGGAAGAGGAGGAGGAGGGGAAGAAGAGGGAGGAGGAAGAAGGGGAGGAGGAGCTGGAGAGAATGAAAAACAAGCATGGAGACTTCCATGACAACCAGTAAGAACAAACAGGAGTCTTTTTTTTTTAATAGATGGATAGTGTAATATTTGTCAACATTCAGTGACTGTTATTGATTTTAGCAATGCTTTCAAAATTATGTTTTTTTCAGATCAAGAATGCAAAACAAAATGTTTCTTCCAATGCCTTTCAAACACTAATCTTTTTTTCTAGCTTGTATTTTTTTCAGGCACTGTTGGGGCATAATCTCACTTTGCAAGCTTTTCTCATGAATCTGTCACTCTTGCCATGGAAAGAAGTTGTAAGCGTTCTGGGGAACACACAGAAGCCAGTCCTTCAAAGGTGATGGAAGTCGTACTCCTGGAGGCTGCTTCTCCTGTCTCCATCACCAGCCTTTCAAAATAGAGGTCAGGCCCAGTGTCAGGTTCTTAAGGCAGAACAGAGGGACAGGACCAATCCATTCCCAGGGAAGTGAAGTGAACTCAGTATCCCTTGGCCACAAAGCTTCAGTGACCCTAACCCTGTACCCAGGACTCCATGTGGTCACTGACAACAACCGACCTACCTTTGGCCCAGAGAACCCCACCTGAAATTTCACTTTCTTAACCAGTGGCCAGATCACTGTCACTGTCTCCGTGGTGATGTGTGTGCTTGGTCGCTCAGTTGATTGCTTCCGACTCTTTGCGACCCCCCGGGCTGTAGCCGGCCAGACTCCTCCGTCCGTGGGATTTCCCAGGCAAGAATACTGGAGTGGGTTGCCATGTCCTCCTCCAGGGGATCTTCCCAACCCAGGGATCGAATTCGGGTATCCTACATTGGCAGGTGGATTCTTTACCACTGAGCCACCTGGGAATCCCCACATTGGAGTTGAGCATTGTGAACAGGAGAGACCCTAAAGCGAGAAGAGAGACAAAACCTCCTGCCATTCTCCAGCACAACCTCCTTTAGTGTCAAAGACTAGAGACAACCATGTAAGCAAATCAAAAGTATCTCTCTGGTCTCAAGAAACTGTTATCAGGAATAATGCAGACAGCACATATGATGGGAATAAACACAGTGGGATACTATTCATATAACAGGGTGATTATTTATGGACGTTCGGCTTCTCTTTTTATTTTCTTATTGGAAGGAGGGGTCCACCTCCATTATCTTTCTCCCGCTCGACTTTTCTTTCAAACTTTCCATCCTTTTTTTTCCCTCTTTTGAAGATCTTCCTTTCTCTGCCCCAACATTGGGAGAAGAGGATTTCACCCATTTACCAGCTGTCCTACTGCTGATAAAACCATACGTTAAAAGGCTCAAAGTCAAGGTTCTCCCGGGTAACTCATTCTCCATCTGCATGATAACTTGCTGTAAAAGAAAGTCAAAAGAAAGAAATCAAAGGAAAGAAACCAATGATTCCGTCCATCAGTCATGAAGCTGTCCCTACCCTCATTTGGTTGGCAATCTCTGATTTGGGTTGCTCTGGGGAAAACCGGAAATTGTTACGTTGTAAAGGTAAATACAAAGTATAGTTCCAAGGAAAGAGTATTCTAGGTCTGGGTTTCTGAAAGAAAACACAATCGCACGTCGAAAAGGATGGAAGGAAAAAAAGACGATGGTCTTGTGTGCATTCCTCGCCACTTCCCCTGCTTTTGCTGGGAGTTGAAAACTTAAATTGCAGAATCGTCTCTAAGGCTCACTGTGGTTCTAATGCACGGATTCATAGTGTTGCATGCTGTAGAAGGTAGCTCTGGCTGTTTTTATTTTTTACTTAAATCACTAAGGCACTGTTTTCTTCTTTTGTAAAAAAAAAAAATTGTTCACTGTGCACTTATGGAGAAAATAACCAAACATGTTGTGATTTTAGAAGTTCTCTTTTTGAAAAAAAAAAAAAAAAGATTTAGAAGTCATTCCATTGTTAACCTGTTAACATGTGTGAACACAGAGTGTTTTTGGTGATTGCTACTCTGAAAGCTGCCGCATCTTACTGGGGGGGGTGAGGAGGGGAGGAGGGGAATATATATATTATATATATATATATATATATACACACACACACATATGCATGTATGTATAGATATATACATATGTATATGTATGTGTGTCTATAGGTATGTGTGGATATGTGTATCCGTATATACACATCCATATGTACATATACATACACATGTGTGTATGTGTGTGTATCTTCAAGGCAGTGCAACAGAGTTCTATACCAAAAGCCTTTAAGCCTCCATCTGCTGTGAAATGATCTTGGCCTTTCTCACTGCGAGTTCCCGATTCATCACCCAGACTACAAGTTGCTTCTATGTATGACTCAAGGCTCCAACCCAGTGATGCACAGTCACCTGCTTACGATGAACAAGCCCGTCTCGACAGTGACTGTGATGTGAAAAGACAGAGAGCGTTCACCTTTGGTCACTGGAAAGGTACTGCCTTCTCTCACAGAGAGCAGCGGTGGAAGACGACAGTCGTTTTACATTCCTTCATCTGCCTTGTGCTTTAAAAGAGCCACGCGGTACATTTTCCACTTTGCTTTGATGTCTGTCATCAAAACCAAAGATCCTGAGGGGAAAATTGCCATCTCTTCTTTGATGATGAAGCTATGGGGAAGAAAACCTTCCTGACACATTCCTCACCTTTGTGTTCCTCAGACGTTGACATTTCTGGGGGATCTTGACAAAGCTCTCTGGTCAGTCCGTTTCTCATGTGCCAAGTTGTGTGAATTTTTTAATGTTATTTTTATCCCCCTTCCTTTGGAAAACAACCTCACAGCAATCTCTGAGACTCTGGTCTGAGTGTCAATTATTTTTTTTCCTTTGGGTATTTCTGTCTGAAGGGCTAGACTTGGCTAGGAGGCCTCTGTCTTTGTAAGACTATCCATTTTCATTGGGATATTTTTAGGCTATTATCTGGCACTGACATATACGCCTCACAGTTAACGAAAGATATTTGCTGCTACAAACCAGCACACGACCCAGAGCAGACTCCTGGATCATTGCTTTCAACCTCCACCCACAGCCCCCACCCACCATATTCACGCTCTCTTTCCATAGATCAGATGTAAAATTTGAAAGATAAAACTGAGGATAATTGGGAAAAGGTTGATGAAGCTGGTTGCTGCCTGATCATCTGTGTTAATTTATGTTTCCTATAAGGGATTCTTTTTTTAAGTTCTTTTAAACTCTTAATTGTGTCTTCTATTCTGGTGACAAATTGGCCATGACTAAAAGAGGTACAGAGACTTAAGAAGATGGCCACAGTCAAGTTTCTTAAGGCTCTTAGGGCTTGAAACTGACCACATGTGGTCCTCTCAAGACCCCCAGGACTACCCTGTGGTAAAGCAGACCTGCAGACATTTGCAGCTGCTCCCAACTCTGGCGCAGTCCTGTGGGTTCACCCTTATCCAACGGATTCAGGAAGTTCCTTTGTGCAAACATTTCCATTAAGCCTGTGCTCAGTAGAAGCCCTGCTTCTATCAGTGTTATTGAGATGACGCATATTCTACTATAAGGAAAAGGAGAGGAAGGGGGAAAGGAAAGAAGGAAGGAAGGGAAGAAGGAGGAAAGGAAGGAAGGTCAGGTCACAGCCTCTCAGTTCAGCTGAGACACTATGTTATGAAAAGGAAATCAAAAAGCTTGGGATGAGAAACCATTCTCTCCATGAAGTGATCGCCCCGACAGATACGGAAAACAGGAGAGTCTTCAGTGGAACAGTCAAGGGTCTATGAACCGGTGGCCTTTGCCATCCAGAAACATTTATTTCCAATCTGAAAAAAAGGGAGGGGGTCAAAAACCTACCCCAAGCGTTCAAGACAGTCTTTTCTAAAGACCTCTTGAAGGGGTGTCTATCACCTCTTCTAGAAACCAGTGCTGATTTGGCAGAAAACTCCTGCATCAGAGTTACTCATCCAGTAGATAATAACTTGATTTCTCACCTGTGCAGAGCACATCCTCTGTCCCAGATGTCCAGTACCACATAGACTCTGCACAGATGGTTCCGATCTTGAGGGACTGGGAGGTTGCAAGAACCCTGGTAATTTCCAAGTCTTCCAACCAGAATCCCTTTACCTATGATGACAAGGGGGTCTTCGTTTTCCCAAAGGGGAGGGGGCTTTTTAGCTAAAACCTACGCTCATGCTGACATTTTTTTTTCTTCTGTGATCAAACAGCAGCAACATATGACTTAGATGTCTTTCTACCACTTAAAACATCTGTTTGAGCTTTTAGGGTTTGTCTTCATTGCCAGATACAGAAACCTTTTGAAAATCAGAGAAGGATAAAGGAAACTTATTATTATTATTATTATTTTGTCCCGTGCCTTCATCTTGATCTTCAGAACAAGCTCTCTGGACAAAAGGGACACTTACAGGGTAGGGTGTCCATGGAGAGCCTCTATCTTTTAGGGAAAAAAAGCTGCAGGATTGTGAGGGCAGCTTGGCCCCCCTTTTGGGCTTGGCTGTGGTCCACAGATGCACCAAGTTTGCTGTCAGCTGTGAGAGAACTCAGAGTGAAAGAGTCTGGAGTCTTAAGTTTTCTTATAAATCCAGTGGAAACCAGCAGGGCAGTTGAGATGCGGAAACTCAACTAGGGCTTTATTAGATGATATTACTAGACACACAAGCCAGTCCTATAAGCTAGAGAGCTGCTCAGCATGGTGAGGAGCTGGGTTTGATTCTGGATCCACATTTTCAGAGGAGCCCTGGCTAGGGTGAGACTATGCTTTAGGAAATGATTTTAAGACAGGAAGAGATCCGAGAAAAATTTCTCTATTACCTCCCAGGGAAATTGCTGTAGACTCACTGGGTTCGATAACATGAAGAAGTTCCCTTCTGATGGTGGGAGTTGGTGGAATCTAAGTTTCTAGAGTTCTATGGATTAAGACATACTCCTGGTGGTCTCTTGCACTTACTTCAATCACCTTTGGCCTTGTGAGCTCCCTGTGTGTGCTTTAACAGCTCCGGAGGGTTTATGGGAGAAGGCTGTAGAATGATGGGGATTCTGGAGGCTGCTGTAACGTTTTCCAAAGGAAAGGAACCCACGCTGCTCCCCAGAGTTCTCTCCAACGTGCCTGCAGCAAGGAAAGAGGGCAGTGCACAGCTGGGTGCTTGAAATCCTGCCTCCTGGAAACACAAAGAGGCACTTTGCAAAGAAATCCAAAGAGCCAGCATATGTTCTCTGCAGGGACCCCGTGTGGTGGAGCTTTCACGTCGGCTCCTTCACTCAACTATACGTAACTAGGAAGAAATGTGGGTGACCAGGAAGAGAAAAGAAGCAATGGCTAAAAACCAAAGTTAGCATGTGTTCTTTTTTAAAAAATATATGTATATTTTTAAATAAAATGTTTATTTTAGAGAGAGATGAAAGCTTTTTTTCTTGACTATGCAATGGACCAGGCATTGTGCTGTTATTTTGTAAAATCCCCACAATGGTACCATGAAACACCATTATGATCACCCCCAGTTTACAGATGAAGAAATGGAGTCTGGAAAGGCTGAGTTAATCACTTAAGGTTACACATCTGAAACTTGGCAGAACCAGTGATCACACTTTACTTATCTGCAGTGCTTCTGATCTCATACACTGTACATCTCACTCACACTGATCAAATGATAACATTAGTGAGCATACAGTTATGTATATGCTATTAAAATACACGCAGTAAATTGTGAATTAGTTTGATAAATCACTGGTGCCCTCCTTATTCTACAGACATAAGAACTTCAGGGGAAATTCAACATACTGAATTTGGTACAGAAGAAATGATGGGGTGAAGGTAGAGTTTGAAATGAAAGTAGTAACTTAAGATTCCTTAATAAACCAGCCAAGTAGATGGTGACTTGACTAAGAAAAACAGCTGTAGGAGTAGAGACTAAGGTAGATTTGAAACATGCTAATAGAATGAAAAGTATGGGACTTTTCATTCTATCATGAGATGGGAATGGCAAAGGAGAGAGAGGTTTCAGATCTGAGCGAGAGAGGTGGATGTCCGTGTGTGCGTGCTAAGTTGCTTCAGTCATGTCTGACTCTTTGTGGCTCCATGGACTGTAACCCACCAGGCTCCTCTGTTCTGGGGTTCTCCAGGCAAGAATACTGGAGTGGATTGCCATGCCCTCCTCCAGGGGATCTTCCCCACCCAGGATCGAATCCACATCTCTTGAGTCTCCTGCACTGGCAGGCGGGTTTTTTATCACTAGCACCACCTGGAAAGCCCAGGTGAATGTCCAATGTGTGTTAATTCCATTCACAGAGGCAAAAGGCCGGAGTGAGTAACCTTAATACTAAAAATTGTGACTCTGAGTGTCTGTCGCCTATAGGACACTCAAGTCAAAAGCATTCACTAGAGAGGTCTGGAACTCAGAGTCCTTTGCACAGAGATTTAGAGATGGGAGATACCCGCATTCGGAAGATCACTGAAATCATGAGGATGGCTGTGACCTACACACCTGTGGAGTGAAAAGGGGATGCCGAGGACCACCAACACGGTTCGCTATTGGCAGAGGGGAGGAAGGGGCGGGACTAGGAAACTAGGAAGAAGACCGGAAGAAGGAAGTATCCCAGGCTCCAAGGTGGGAGAAAGAGGGACTCCTCAATCCTGTCTAGTGCTGCTGTTTCTGTAAGGTAAGGAACAAAGAATACTGTTTGACTTAATAATAAGGAGGTGGTTGGTCGGTAACCAAGGTGAGAGCAACATGGGTGCAGTAGTAAAGCCAAGTGGATGTGGACCAAGGAATTGTAAAGCAATTAAGAGGCCGTTCCCTGGTTGCCTAGTGGTTATGATTCCGGGCTTTCACTGCCTTGGTCGGGGAACTATGACCCCACAGGTCATGTGCAGTTTGGCCAAAAAAAAAAAAAAAAAGGTGGGGGGGAATGAGAAAATGGAGACTGAATCCAGGCATCACCTTTCAAGGGACATGGCCATGTGAGGAAGAAGATGCACAAGACCAGAGCAGACAGAAATTTAAAGGACTGATTTTTCAAGAGGAGAGATATTTGAGCTAATTTTAAAAAAGAATGAGAATTAGCTAGTACACACAAGAGAGAAAGTGGTAGGGATCCATGCACATCTGTATCACCTTTTATTTATCCACTCTGCTGTTGATGGACACTTCAGTTGTTTCCAGTTTTTGACGATTGAAAATGTTGCTGATACAGACATCCTAGCACATGCGTTTTGGTACAGACATTACCAAAAAATTTTTTTTAATTTGTTTTTTGGCTGAGTTTTGCATCATGTGGAATCTTAATTCCCCAACCAGGGATTGAACCCATGCCCCTTGCAGTGGAAGCACAGAGTCTTAATTACTGAATCGCCAGGAAAGTCTCCTTACGTTTTTGTTGAACATGTGAAACTGTTGAATCATGGTGTTTGCCTACCGTAAAGTCCTAGCCAATGATGTAAAAACAGCTTTCTGAGGGGCTTGTCCGCATCCCCCTCCCATCAAAATACATGAGCTTCAGCTGAGCTATGTCCCCACCAACACTTGGTTTTGCCTGTCTTTTTCAGTTTTAGCCATGCTGTGGATGTGTTTTGGTATTCCCTGTAAAACCGCCTGGCATAGATTGGATGACTAATAGGTTCAGCAACTTTTCATATTTCTGTGGTAAGGTGACCGTTCAGTTCACCTGTCCATTTTTCCTTTAAGTTTCCTGCCTTTTTCCTGTTGTATTGCAGAACTCGTTACATATTCTGGAGTTGAGTCTTTGACTGTTATATGGTTTTTGCAAGTAACTTCTCCCACTCTAAGGATTCCTTTTTTATTCTCTTAATGGTATTACCTCATAAACCAGTCTTTTATTGTTAAGTAATATGATTTATAATGATTTCCTTTAAGGTGAGAATTTTTGATATCATGTTTAAGGAATCCTTCCCTACCCCAAGATCCTATAGAAAATCTTCTCACTTGTTCTTTATTTTGAGTTTTATTTCTCTTGGGAAGAATAGTTTTTTTAGAGAATGGGTGGCTGATAAACCTTTTCAGTTCATTGCATGTTTAAAAACGCCTTATTTTTCACCCTTGTTTGTGAATGTTAGACCAGATGCAGTTTTTGAGTCCCATTTGAGTTACAACCTGTTTCCATTGAGCTCTGTAAATATTGCTTGAAATTTTATTGCACTGCTGCAAAAAGGAAGCTTGAGGGAATCAGCTTTTCTTCAGAGAGAAACTTCTCTCTGAACAGTACTTATAACATTTATATCTATCTTTGTATTTGTATTGTTGTGGTGGTTTTATTTTAATTTGCTTATTGATGTATAGTGAGTTTACAGTGTGTAAGTTCCTGCTGTGTACAACAAAGTGATTCACTTATACATGTACTATATACACATTCTTTTTTTACATTATTTTCCACTATGGTTTATCATAGGATACTGACTATAGTTCCTTGTGAAATACAGTAGGACCTTGTTGTTTATCCATTCCATATATAAAATCTTATATCTGCTAACCCCAGACTCCTACTCCACCCCTCACCCAATCACCGCTGCCACCCCTTGGCCTTGGTGGTTGTTTAGATTGAGGTGTAATTAACATATAATATTATATTAGTTTCAGGAGTACAGTGTAATGATGTGATGTTTGTACATACTGCAAAATGATCACCACAGTAAGTCTAGTTAACATCCATGCCACACAAATTACATTTATTTCCTATGATTAGAACTTTTAAGATCTACTGTCTTAGCAACTTTCAAATATACCATACTGTACGTATCTACCTTTGAAATTTAGAAATTTTACCCAGTTACTTCTGGGGCCCCCACCTCTACCTGCTGCAGTAATAGTTTCTGGCACTTGATGAATGATTTCAAGTTTGATTTGGGCCTTTCTGCAGCTGTGCAAAATATCTTTTCAAGAATTTCCATGCTATTTTCTTCTTCCTCATCTACTCTGGAAATGCTATTACATATATATTTTTCAATGTTCTGAGAAAGATTCCACGTCTCTGCCTTTCCCCTTTCTTTCATGGAATTACCTCCTTCTTTCCTCTGAATTTTGGGAGATTTCTTCCAGCCCATCCTGGAACGGACCAGTCTGGCTTCGGGCAGTGGCAAATCTGTTATTTCCTGCTTTTATTGAGTTTCATTAGTTTAGAAGTCATGTGTTTCTTATCCAAGAACTCTTCCTTGTTTAGGATGGCTCTTTTTCATGGCAGCCCACTCCTGTCATATTAAAGCAGTGTTCTCACTGTTCTCACCAGGAATACAAATTAGACTTTAAAAATATATTTCCCTTACTTCCTGCTTAACTTTTTCACTGGAGGACGGTTCTCTGAATTCTTAGATTAGCCTCCCTGTTTTATGGAGGTAATAACCTGTAATAACAGCACAAGCATTTGAACTAGAAAAACCTGGGTTGGCATCTCAGTGGTGATGCATGAATGACTCTTCACAGAAACCCTCTGAGCTTTGATTTAGTCGATGGGTGTAATAAAAGCCTCATCCTAAAGTTCTTTAAAGGATTAAATAAGATGATGTATGTTGAAAGAATCTGCCTGCAATGCAGGAGACCCCAGTTCTATTCCTGGGTTGGGAAGATCCCCTGCAGAAGGGATAGGTTACCCACTCCAGTATTCTTGGGCTTCCCTGGTGGCTCAGCTGGTAAAAAAATCCACCTGCAATGCAGGAGGCTTGAGTTCGATCCTTGGGTTAGAAAGATCCCCTGGAGAAGAGAATGGCTACCCACTCTAGTATTCGGGCCTGGAGAATTCCATGGACTGTATAGACCACGACGGGGTCGCAAAGAGTCAGACACGGCTGAGCTACTTTCACTTTCACTTTTAGCTATATGGCTTATTGGGCTTTCCTGGTGGCTCAAATGACAAAGAATCTGCTTGCAATGCAGGAGACCTAGGTTTGATCCCTGGGTCAGGAAGATCCCCTGAGTAGAGAATGGCTATCCACTCCTATATTCTTGCCTGGAGAACTCCATGGACAGAGGAACCTGGCAGGCTACAGTCCATGGGGTCACAAAGAGTTGGACGAGTGAACAACTAATACTATATGATTTATTATTATTATTTTCATTGTATCTTGCCATCATCATTGTAGTCATCATCTTTATCATCATCTTCACTATTATATTTAATTACTGATTTTTTTCTGTTTGTTCATTCTCAGGTAGAGAGGGGTCTGATTAGTCAGGATTTGGCGGCTGAGATGGTGGGGGAGGTGGTCTATCAGAGATGATGTTGGTCTCCATTTAATTTCCCTCAGGAGGTTACCACATATAGTAACTTTTTCTTGGCCAGTTCTTCCCTGACTCAGAAATCACTGGTACCATTTTTTTTTCCTGTAAGAAAAAAATTTATTATCATTAATATATGTAATAATAATGACCACTTCCTTAGTTTCAATGTAGCAAACATTTCACATGTGTGCATTACTGTGTTTGTTTAATATTCATAACAATCTTGCAAAGTAGGAGCTGCAGGTGTAATGGTGACCAGCAGACACAAGGTTCTTGCCTTCATTTTCCAGAGGAAGAAACTGAGTTACTAGAGAAGTTGAGTTATTTGTCTTGGATCAATCAGTAAGTGACCAAGCCAAAACTGATCCTGGGTTTGTTTGCCATGTTGTATTGCTTCATTAAAATTTGACACGGTTGCCATCAAAACTTACTGCATAAGGTTCTCAATTCTTTCCATCTCAGTTTTCCATTTCCATATATATGTTCCTTATCATAATCAACACTTGTTGAACGTCTTCTATATACCAGGTCTTATTTTGGGCAAAAAGAGATACAAGATGAAGTCTCTACTCTTAAGGTTGAGGTCTCCTACCTAATGACTGCTGCCATTTTCTGCCAAGATAGCAAGTGGGATCTTTCCCTAATTTCCATGAGTGAAATAGAATTTCTCTGATATGTGTGTGTGTGTGTGTGTGTGTGTGTGTGTGTGTATCTGAGTTATTTCAAAATGATATTGGAGGAAGAAATGAGTCAAAGCTACTGGCTCTAGTTAACTTTTTGCTCCCCCAAACTGAATTTAAAATTTACTCTAAATAAAGAGAATTAACAAATGAAGGAGCTTAGATGAAAATACAGTTGAATATTTCTACCCTTTGGGGATAGAGTAGGCTTTCTAAGCATTAAACTAGAGGCATAAAACATAAAGGAAAAGATGGATGGCTTTGACCATATTAAAAATGTAAAATTCCTGGAAGACAAAAAATCAACATTAGAGATTTTAAAGGGGGAAGGTCAAACTAAAGGAAATATCTGACATAAGATAACAATAGCATTAGTGTAGTTAAGATAACTAAAGGGCTTTTTTAAATCAATAAGATAATATGGAGCCCCATAAGAGAAAACCAGGCTGAGGACATGCAGAAGTGAGCAGTTAACTGAGGAAGAAATGCTCATAGCCTTGAAATGTGAGACACATTTACTATGATAAAGAAGAAAACCCCTGCAAATTAAAAGAGCACTATAATGCTATTTCTCAGCTATTCATCAGGCAGGATTATTAAAAGTGGTAATATCCCATACAGGTCAGGGTGTGGGCAGAATAGGACATTTATGCGTGGTAGGTGGGCCTGCAAAATGTTTCCATTTTTCAATCTAGAGGATAATTTGGCAACACAAGAATAATTTGAAAACATGACACACTGTGATGCAGAAATTCTTTTTCTAAATTGAACCATGATTGATTAACAATGTTGTGTTAGTTTCAGGTGTACAGCAAAGTGATTCAGTTTTATATATGTGTGTGTGTGTGTATATATATATATATATATGTAGGTATGTTCAGTTCAGTTCAGTCGCTCAGTCATGTCCGACTCTTTGCGACCCCATGAATTGCAGCACACCAGGCCTCCCTGTCCATCACCAACTCCCGGAGTCTACCCAAACCCATGTCCATTGAGTCGGTGGTATCATCCAACCATCTCATCCTCTGTCGTCCCCTTCTCCTCCCGCCCCCAATCCTACCCAGCATTAGGGTCTTTTCCAATGAGTCAACTCTTCACATGAGGTGGCCAAAGTATTGAAGTTTCAGCTTCAACATCAGTCCTTCCAATGAACACCCAGGATTGATCTCCTTTAGGATGGATTGATTGGATCTCCTTGCAGTCCAAGGGACTCTCAAAAGTCTTCTCCAACACCACAGTTCAAAAGCATCAATTCTGCGGTGCTCAGCTTTCTTCACCATCCAACTCTCACATCCATACATGACCACTGGAAAAACCATGTATGTATATATGTATGTGTGTGTGTACTCAGTGGTATCTGACTCTTTGCGACCCCATGGACTGTAGCCTGCCAGGCTCCTCTATTCATGGAATTTTCCAGGCAAGATTATCGGAGAGGGTCACCTCCAGGGGATCTTCCCAACCCAGAGATTGAACCTATGTCTCTTGAATCTCCTGAATTGGCAGGCGGATTCTTTGCCACTGTGCCACCTGGGAAGCCCATATATATGTACACACACACACACACACACACACACATATATACACATACATATTTTTTTCCGTTTCTTTTCCATTATAGGTTATTACAGAATATTGGATGTAGTTCCCTGTGCTATATAGGAGTTGATTCTCTATTTTAGAGATGTGTGTATCTGCTAATCCCAAACTCCTAATTTCTCCCTCCCCCACCCCCTTTCCTCTTTGGTAACCACTAGTTTTTTCTCTGTTTCTGTGAGTCTGTTTCTGTTTTGTAGATAAGTTCATTTGTCTCATACTTTAGATTCCACATATAAGTGATATCATATGGTATTTTTGCCCTGTATTTTGAATTCTGTTCTCCAGACCAGTACTGTCCAGTGGAACTGTCAGTGATGATGTAGCTGTTCTGTTTGACACTATCTAATATGGCAGACACTTGCTACGCGTGGTTTGGGGGTATTTGCAATGTGGCTAGTGTCACTGAGGGACTAAATTTCTAATTTCATTGAATTTAAATTTAAATAACCACATATCTTTTGTGACTTCTGAGTTGGACAGGGCAGCTCCAGCCAATGCTGGGGCACAGAATGAAGTGCTAATACTAATTCAGGGGCTTCCAAGTGGAATATCAGATTTCAGAGGAAAGGGATCTCAGATAAATAGTACTACAACATTATTGAAGCAAGTAAGAAGCTCCTATTTTTTTGGTCAAAGCAAGTCATGTGGTCACATTTAAGGTCCACAGGAGCAGGAAGTGTAACCCTTCCATAGATCAAAGTCAGGGATATAAGAGTTAGAATGTTCTTTCTTTCTCTTCCCCTTCCTCCTTCTCCTTGTCCTCCTTCTCCTTGTCCTTTCTTCCCTCCTCCCTCACCTCCCTCCCCCTTCCCCTCCCCCGCCTCCCTCTCTCCTTCCTCTCTCCTCCTCCCCCTTTATATCTTCTCCTTCAAATGCACTTAATTGAAACGTTCAGTCCATCCTTCTGGGGGTAGAAATCAAATTTCAGGTAATTTGGGGCTTCTTCATTCCACACCTCAGCCATTGCTGCCTTCTTCTTATCTTTGTTGCCAACAGCATCACGTCCAGCTCTTTTGGTACCTTTGCAGGCCCTCGTAGCACACGCATTCACTGCATGTGGCACTGTGTTTTGGGCACTCCAGGTCCTCCATGTGGAGCGCCTCTGTGACCTTTGCTATATGACCCATAGCTGTATAATCGACCTGTCTCCAACCTGCCTGGTCTCGACTTAAATTGTGACCCTGGGAAGGGCACAGGGCAAGTTGCTTTCTTAGAGATTCCTTCTGTAGTATTCAGCTTAGACTCAGTGATGCTGCGGTAACAAACAGTCCACTAACCTCTGACTTAAAACAACAAAGGTATTGTTCTTTCACTCCAAGTGGATCACCATGACTCTGATCCACAGCAGCCCTCAACTGCTCATTGCTGGTCTCATGGGAGTGTGACGAAAGAAGGGGGTGGATCACAAAATGACTCTTAAAGCTTCTACTCTGAAGTGGCATAAATCACCTCTGTGCATATTCTATGTCCCAGGAAAAAATCACATGATTGATCTTGACCTCAAAGAGAAGAGGAAATAAAGTCCCTTCCTATGGAGATAGGCAGTGACATTTTGGAACAATAATAAAATCAGCACATTCATCATCTACTTTTCCTCTCCCTGTCTCCTTTCCCACTCCCTTATTGTCATCTTCAGTATCCCACAGCTTGGGGGTTCTTTATCTAGAATATATGGGGTAGGATACTCTTCAAACGCTGCTATTTATGGCATAGACATAAACAGTCCAAAGCCCATAATCTTCAAACTCAAAAAACCCATTTTTTTTAAAAAAAAACTCTATTCTCTCACATGTGTTTCTGAAGTCTGCTTTGAGAGATGAAAAGATTTGACACTCCTTTCTCTTTTTTCTGCACTCTCATCCCCTCCCTGGGGTAGGAAGCAGAAAAAGCCCTGGCTGCTTCTTGAATGGAGGAAAAACTCATAGGAGAACAGAAACTTGTGAAGAAACCATCAGTTAATAACATATTATTAGACCACAGTCTAGCAGGGTAGGCTGTCTTTTGAGGAGACGCAGAACAGAACTGAAATATCTCAGCCTTGAAGGCAGAGGCTGGCATGGTATTGGAGCTGTCTACCAGAGTTCTGGAGGACAAGTGCTGTCGACTAGAACTTTCTGAAATAATAGGAATCTTCTAATTCTGCGCTGTTCAACACAGCAACCCCCTGGTCACGTGGAGCTATGAAGCCCTTAAAGTGTGGCTAGGGTGATGGAGGAACTAAGTTTTATTGCTTTTTAAAATTTTTTAATTGGAGGATAGTATTTTTATTTTTAAAAAAAAGACTTTTTTATTTTTGGCTGTTTGGGGTTGTTCTTGCTGCACGGTCTTTTCTCTGTTGCTGGGAAGTGGGTACCACCCTTTGTTGCTTTGGGCACTGTGCAGACTTCTCATTGCGGTGGCAGAGTTCGGACTCGACGGGCCTCAGATTTCAGTAGTTGTGACACATGGGCTCAGTAGTTGCAGCTCCTGGGCTCCAGAGCACAGGCTCAATGATTGTGGCAAGAGGACTTAGTTGTTCAGCAGTATGAGGGATCTTCCCAGATCAGGGATCGAACCTGTGATTCCTGCATCGTCAGGCAGATTCTTTACCACTGAGCTACCAGGGAAGCCCCAGTGTTTTTAAGTTATTTTTTTCATTTTTAGGCTGCACCAGGTGGCTTGCAGGGATCTTAGTTCCCTGACCAGGTATCAAACTCGTGCCTCCTGCAGTGGAAGTACAGAGTCTTAACCACTGGACCACCAGGGAAGTCCTGAGGAATTCAATTTTAAATTTTAATTTCAATAGCCATGTGCTGCTGGTGACTACTATACTGGACACTCTAGACATTACGGGAGACAGTGCTACTATTAATAAAAGTCACCCAGTTTCCTTACTGCCTCACTATTATTTATACATGTAAAAACATGCTGTGACTTGGTTTTTAAAAAAATTCTCAAAATGGGAATAACTTTAGTTTGTAGAAAAATTATATTGACATTATAGGCATAACTCAGTTGGTTAAAAGCTAATAATGCCTTACTTTATTAATTGGCTAGAGCTGCTGACCTAATAAGCTGAGGCTAAATTCACAATTTAATTAAAGATTTCATGTTCATTCAGCCAAGACATGCCTCAAACCATCTTTTGTTCAGCTGGTCAGCAAGATACTTAAAACCATATGTAGGACATCTTGTGACTATAATCAACCTATGCAAAATATCCCATTGCAAAAAAAAAAGTTCTTTCATTTGCCAGACTAGAAATTCTGCTGTAGGAATAGCATTTTTCTCTATTGCACTCATGCTAATCTTATTTGTAGTAAATGAAGAGGACATAATGTACTATATAGAAATTTAGATGTTACTTGATTGTTGATAATTTAGCAAATAGATCTCTAACTTTGCTATCTTTCAAGTAATTATTTCTCTATTGGAGATGAGAAAGCTGACTTAGAGAGGGTATGTACTTTCTCCCTAAGGTTATATAACTGGTATTTGGGGTTCTAATAGATACTCATATCTCTTTGATCCAAAGACCCTCCCAGCCAACACGCTGCTCTTACTTGGTAGATGATGATAAAACCTAACTGAAGTCACCATTGTTTTCCAAAGGATAAAGGCTGCAGAAAGTCATGATCCCTTTTCAAAAGCCAACTGATGCTAATGTGCCGCCACCATGTGGGATGCTGCTGGTCAGCCACAGCTTATGGCACTTGGTCTTCAGCGGTAGAAGGGACATGAGACTGGAGTCTAAGCCACACAAGAAAGTGATCCTGGTCAAACTGGAACCCGTGATCATGATACCACTATCATTTTATTGGCTTCTGGTTACACTAGGTTTGTTGAAAAGCAAGCATCACATTTCTGGGATATATGCTACAACTGGTGCAAATCTGCCCGACACTCTTGCCCCAAGCTTAACCCCAGCCCCTCAGTGTTAATCATCTGCAGCTTTATGAGCCAAGTTTTTGCAGTCATGTCTTCCTCCTGGGAACTGAAAGCAGCAATGCCTCAGTTCTCTTAAAATACAAACAGGTGGTTGCCAGAAAGGAGGAGGGTGGGAGGCAGTGGGCGAAAGAGGTAAAGGGGATTAATAGGCACAAATCTCCAGTTACATGTCAGTTGTTCAGTTGCTCAGTCCTGTTGGACTCTTTGCAACATAAGGGATATGGTCAGTAACATTGTAATAACTTTGTGTGGGGACAGTTAGTTACTAGATTTATGGTGGTGATCGTTTCATAATGCTTGCAAATGTCAAATCATCATGTAAAACACCTGAAGTATTAGTCCCTCAGTCCTGTCTGACTCCTTGCGACCCGGTAGACTGCAGCCCGCCAGGCACCTCTGTCCATGGAATTCTCCAGGCAAGAATATTGGAGTGGGTAGCCATTCCCTTCTCCAGTGAATCTTCCCAACCCAGGGACTGAACCCAGGTCTCCTGCATCGCAGGCAGATTCTTTACCTTCTGAGCCACCAGGGAAGCCCAGTACACCTGAAACTGACATGTTATTGTACATGCCCTGTATTTCATTAAAAAGAAAAAAAAAAGGCAATGGATACTCCTTATTTGCTGTTGTATTCACGGTTCCACTTTGCTATTTCTAAAGCAGGAAAACCTTTTCCTTCCTAGAATGCTGAAGTGCAGAGCCGCTGGCCCCACGTGGACACCCGGGACCGTGGCGAGGTGGGCGCCGGGCGCGGAACTACAAGCCCCAGAATGCACGGCGCCCTCCGCACAGGCGCAGCGGGGCCCCCCACCCCCCCCCCCCCCCGCCCCGGGCCAGCCGGTCAGCGGCCAGCCTGCGGAGACCCGGGTCCCGCGCCGTAGCGGGGCTGGGGGCAGCGGCCGGGGCGGACCCGGCGGCGGCGCCCAGGGCGGCCCGGGCGTGGCCATGAGGGCTCCGCAGCTGCACGAGGAGTAGGCGGTGGAGCCCCCGGGAGGGAGCCGCGCGCGGGCCAGACGGCTCGGGAGGCTCCGCAGTGCCGCCGCCCGGGAGGCTCGGCGCGGGAGCCATGTAACCCTGCGGCGGGCTCCGGGCTGCTTCGTCCTTCCCAGCTCCGGGCTAGCGCGCCAGCGGGGCCACCATGAAGAAGCAGTTCAACCGCATGCGCCAGCTGGCCAACCAGACGGTGGGCAGGTAGGTCACCCGCCGGCCGGGCGCTCGGCGGAGCTGTATCCCCCCGCGCGCGCAGGTAGGTGATGGAGCGGGCGTGCCGGCCCCCGCCGGTCCTCTCCCCTAGCTCCGGGCTCCGCTCGCAGGCGCGACCTCTCCTCCCCGAACTTCTCTTGGACCCCCGAGCCATTCTGGAGCTCGGCCCGCAGCTCCGGGGCTCCGGTTGCCAAGCGCGAAGAATGACGCATCCTTTACCTGCGTCCCCATCTGCCCCTTCACCTCGTCCTCCCTGCCCCCCCCCCCCCCCCCCCGCCTCCCCGCTGGGACTCCCTTCTCCCTCTGGACCAGAGCGTCCTGGAAACAGGTGTTCGCTCTGATGGTGGTGGAGGCCGCCGACCCGCGGTCGCTCTTCGAAGATGCCCCTCCTGCTTCTTGTTCGGGGCTCCTCGAGGGGTCCGCGGGCGCGGGGTGGTGGGGAGTGTTGGGCCTGGTGGGTCGGCTTGACAAAGCTGAGCCTTGCCTCTCCGGGGGCTCTGGCTGTGCGAGATGCTGAATCTCTTTTCCTGGCCGGGTTTGTCCAGGCGTTAGGTGTCGGGGAGAGACCGGTAGGGGTGGGGGCCGCGGGGCAGGGAAGGTGCTGGTGGAATGGCGCGGCAGTAGCTCGGTTCTGAGACGGATTACAGTGGCGGTGGGGAGGGGGGTGGCGGTGAAGGCTGCAGAGGAGGAGGCCCAACTCCTCTGGAAGATGAGATAAGCAGAAGATCACAGCCAGGTGCGGTGGGGCGGGGACCCCGGGGGGAACCCCGGCCCCAGAGTTGGAAAGAACCGAATCCTAGGAAAGCGCTAAGACCCCGCCGCCGGCTGTCATCACCAAGAAAATGGGCTACATGTGGGCTAGTGTCTCCTGGGGCTGCTGTGTGGGGTGCCGGCGTCTATTCCTGTTACATAAGGGTTCCGGTGGGTCTCTTCCCAAGCTCTGCACACAGACTGATTCGGTAGAGAGGGTTTTTCGTGAAACTTATGTCCCCGGAGAGAAATTTCCGTTGCTTCTGTGGCCAAGGAATTTGGGTGTGCTGTCTTAAGGCCTGCGAAAAGCAGAGAACCGAGTCTTGGGTGCATTTCAAGTAGAAGCTCAACACCTGGAGGGCCCTCCACTTGGTTTACCAAGAAACCGAATACCTTTCTTGGGTGGGAAATGGAGCCCCAACTGGCATCTGGCCAGTCGGGAGTGGGGACCTCCCCGGGGGACACTGAACACCCTTGTAAGCACACTGCCCTAATTATGATGGGCATTTGAGGGCAGGGGGGTGCAGGCAGCTTGTTAGGCTTCCAGATGGCTCCCAAGCAACCATGTATAAAATGGACTTGGATGCATTTTCCTTTTTCCCAAACACATGTGCTTTCACAGGGGGGAGAATTTATGAATAGCAGAGTCAGATTAGCCTAAATTTCTGGCATGGTATTGCCACAGATAGAGCCTCACGTGGGCTGCCTTTTGAGTATGTTGGATGCGGACACTGTGTTTTCCTGTCTGGGTCATTTAGCAGATGACAGTCCAGTTGACCTGTCTGTAGTGATTGACTTCTGCATCACCCCAGGGGCTGGCATGGGTCTTCAGGTCTTCACACCAGACCAACCACATGACTGGGGACCCATAACCTTAGACCTGGATCTCCCTTCTCACTTGGTCTTGAGGTTCCACTTCGGTCATCAAAGCAAAATGTTAGCAAGGTGTTCATGCTTTCTCCCCGGTACCCCTAAAATACAGCTGTCTCTTTTCAGGACTTGTTTCAAAGTAGGAAGATTTACTACAAACCTTGGGCATAAAACCTGACTTCCAGCCTCATCCATGGATGGAATGACCAAGGGAGAATGGGGGTTGGGTTTCAGAATAGGTACCAGGTGGTCTTACTAATTTGAAAGCATATTCTTGGAGCTCCAGGCAGCTGGTCACTAAGAGGTACTTTCCACTTGTTTATGGAGACGCTGGTGGTTGCTGGTGCGTGGATGAATTCTGACTTTTTACCAGGTAGCCTGGGGACCAACCCTCTATTGTCTGCATCCGTTTTGATGACATTCTGAGTTGAGGGAACCTTTTAGGGCAAAAACTAGTTTGTATTATTTTGCTGCTGGAAAGCCTCCAGTTGCCTTTCATTGCACTGAGTGCCCCAAATCTTTCCAGGGGCCTACAAGACCCAGCCAAACTTGACTCCCTCCTGGTCTTTTCATTCTCATTCTGTTCCGCCCACCCCTCCTCTGTGCTCCATCCACGGCAGCCTTCCTTGCGCCAAATGCACCAAGCTCATTTCTATCTGGGGATCTTGCTCCAGGTGTTTCCCACTTACCCTGCTTGGCTGAGGGTCTGCTCTTCCTGCATGCCTCTTCCTCTTCATCCAGGTCTTTGCTCAAAGACCTTTGAGAGGCCCTCCTCCCCTCTTCCCACTCTGCCCATCATCTTGTTCATTTTTGTCACAGCACTCATCACTCTTTGAAATGCTCTTCTTTTTCATTTTTTTGATTTCTTACAAGCACAAAACTGTAGAATGTATGGACTGCCATTGTATGCTTAGTGTGTATAGTGCAATGGTTTCTAGGCAGTTGGTGCTCAGTTCATGGTTATTGATTAATTTGTTGACCGTGGGGTCCATGCAGGTAAATAAACGGGGGCAGCCTTCACTTTCTCTTACGGAGAATGTACCAAGGCATGATCCTAACTCTGCTTCTTAATTTCTTGACTCAGTAGAAGCAGTGGGATTGGATGCTTGGAATTTAGGTGTGGGGTTGGTGGACCATCTATTGGTGATGCTTTAACAAGCCACTGGATGCTTGCCTTGTGTGTCTTTGAAAGGATGACATTCTTGTCTTTGAGGGAGGGCTAAGAGATGGGTTGGACGGTGGTCCTACCTCTTGGCATGTCACCCGGCTTGCCTTCTGTAAGTTGTAGGTTCTGTATGTCTTCTGAATGTAAAACTGCCAGTGATCAGATCCAGTCTCTTTAACAATGAGGAAATGCTGTACTTACACATACCTTATGGAGTTAGCAGTATTTTCTCTTGAAGTGAGTACTTCTCCGTAGAGAGGGTGCCAGCAACTGGGAAAAGTTTCAAGCCCACTGCAGTTAACTAGGAAAAGTGTCGTTTCCTACTTGGTCTGCTTCTCCCATCTGTGCACACATTCCTTTTCCTCTCCATTCACTTCAGCCCATCTTTTGGGAAGCATCTCTCGACTTTCCAGACTGTACCACCAAGTGCCTGGTGGTTCCAGGTAGCACTGGCTTTCGAGTGGGATGGATCTGGCTGGTTGGTTACTGACTACAGGATCTTGAGCTGGGCTCTGCTCCTTAGTTTCCTCATCTGCAAAATGGGCATAATAAGGGTTGTGCTGAGGTGATGTAATAGGGAAGGACCTTGTGTGTTCTATGACAAATTCATCACTAAAGGGATGTTGCCTGTAAGCTTAAATTACGCATAAGGACCCATCTCTGGGAGTCCTGCCCCCCAGGTCATGAGCATTAAGCCAAAATACCTTTGTTTAGCTTCCAGGAAACTTCCCGATTAGGCCCACCTGTGAATGACTGCAGGGAGGAAGAAATTAACACATCCCCTCTGGAGGCTAACCCAAACCAAGAAATGTTTGACTTTACTGTCCCCCCCCCTTTTTTTTTTAAGTATTAATATGAAAGAAGCCTGAATTCTGACTCAGGTGAGATGGTTCTTTGGGACACGAGTCCACCATCTTCTTGGTTTGCTGGCTTTCCAAATAAAGTCACTATTCCTTGCTGCAACATCTCATCTCTCGATTTATTGGCCTCTTGTGTGGTGAGCAGTACAAGCTTGGACTGAGTACCAGTGATGTGGTGATTGTGGCAATGAGGTCATGGGATTACCCCCAGAAAGCACCCAGAACCATGCTCAGCCAGGGTATGCTTCATAGATAGTAGCCACAAGTACCTTTGGGCAGATGCTGTTCCTGGCTTGTATGCTCATTCTTTCATTCACCCAGTAAATGCCTATTGGATGCCCGCTATTTGCCAGGCTCTGTGCTGGTTCATGAACTGTTGCCATGCAGAGTAAAACCCATTTCTCTTGTATACTGTAATTTTTATCTTGTCTCATTTACCTTTCCCAGTAGACTTTAAGCTCCCTGCAGGCAGGGACACCTGTCCTAATGCCTGGCGTATACAGTTCTCTGAAATTCTTTGGCAACTGAATACATAAGTGAGTAAGAGATCCCGGTGTCATAGACAAGGATGCGAGAGGCTCCGGACATGGCCCCTCTCTCCTTTTGGGATGGTGATGGGTGTACCGATGCATGAGGACAGCTGCACTCCTGGGCTTTAGAAGGATGGAACAAGAGTTAAGGGAGGAATCAGTTCATGTTGACTTAGGATATCAGGTTTTTTACCTTCAGGAGAGTCTTGGTTGCTGGGGTGAGAGGCACTCTGAAAGACATAGAGTATTTTTTCTGCAAATGGAATGTGGTTTATGTTGGGTGGAAATAGAGCCCTGAGCTGAGATTTAGAGACCTGCTAGGTGACCCAGAAAATAGAAGTAAAACTGGCTTTCCTGGTGGCTCAGACGGTAAAGAAGCTGCCTGCAATGCAGGAAACCTGAGTTTGATCCCTGGGTCAAGAAGATCCCTATGGAGAAGAGAATGGCTACCCACTCCAGTATTCTTGCCTGAAGAATTCCATGGACAGAGGAGCCTGGCAGGCTATAGTTCATGGGGTCACAAAAGTGTTGGACACAACTGAGCGACTAACACACTACGTGACTGAGAAAATGGAGGTAAAACTGGCACCTTGACTTGGTGAGGAGGAGGTTTCTTCAGTTTCCAGTGACGGGTGGTGGATATCATAGCAGCCCCTGCCTTAGATGTCTATTAAGAGTTAAAGGGAGCATGGTTTATGTCGAGTACCCAGGAAATGGTTGGTGAGGCTCCTTGTGCCCATTCAGTCCTCTGAAGACACTGGCTCCCGAGTGTAAAGGGCTCCTCAGACGCCCACAGCCACTGACCAGTGATGGCTGTCAGTGGGCTCTGTGCTAAGTTGCATCAGTCGTGTCCAACTCTTTGTGACCCCAAGAACCATAGCCCACCAGGCTCCTCTGTCCATGGGATTCTCCAGGCAAGAATACTGGAGAGGGTTGCCATTTCTTTCTCCAGGGGATCTTCCTGACCCAGGAATTGAACCCCCATCTCTTATATCTCCTGCATTGGCAGGTGCCACCTAGGAAGCCCTCAGTGCTTGTGTGCAAAACAGGGTAATGTTCAAGGGACTCGAGAGTAGACAAGGAGCTCTGGAAGTATGGGAGGGAGCAAGTCCGGTTGGGTTGGATTCTTTGGTTCTTGAAGCTCTGAGTTGGGGGAGTGGAAGGTCAAGTTTGGTCTGCACAGCCCCGTCTTCCACTCCTAGACTGCTCAGCCTGCCACCTTGAGCAGGCTTGGTATCTGGTGCAGATCCGGGTGGGCTGAGCATCACTGCTGCTGTGCAGCTCTCAGGATGCCACTGCCACTGCCAGTGGTACCCAGATAGATGCCGAGGGTGCAGCCGCCTCCAGGAGCACTGGTGCTGCAGACATCTTGGCTTGAGCCAAAGCATCCAAGACCAGTGAGGATCTTTTCCTTGAAGGTGTCTCTGAGACACTACTTTGCCCATCAGCAGGCCTTCTAAGAGCCAAGGCCCAGTTGATAGGGTGTCACGGAAAACTCAGAACCAACTCCAGATTAGTCATCGGACTCTTTTGCTCCTGCCTGTATTTCCCTGTGTCTTTCTGTTATGCAACAGGGCTGGGCAGACCCAAACCTGTCCCCCAAGGGGCACTGTGCACGTTTGTAAGGTCTCAGAGTGAAGTTTTTCATTAATTTTATGGAAGCCTGTGTCAGGCCACCTGCTGCGGTGTGTGTGTGACAGAGAAACAGAATGTACTCACCGACGGATGAGCAGGCTCGCAGATCTGGAACGTATTCTCTGCTTGAGTCTTCCAGGCTCCTCACTATGCAGACCTGCCAGCTTGCAGCCTCGGGCTGGGCTGCTCCCCGTTTTCAGGACTTCCTGCAGGACTCTGTTCTCCCAGACCTGCAAGTCATCCCAGGGAGCCATTCTTCTCAGCAGCAGATAATGACTTCCCCTCCCATTGTCTATCCAGCGAAGAAATGTATCATGATGGGTGATAAGGACTGTTTCCCCTCTAGACAAAGTGAACCAGTAGCTGAGCAAAATAGTCATTCATTGAAGGTTGTTTCTTTTAGAGGGGATTAGTAAGGAACTCTTGATCTCTTAATAATAATCAAGAGATTCAAATGCTATGTTGATAATGACAACATGTATTTCCAATGCTATATTGACGACAATGGGAAATAATACAGTTAAGCTTCACCTCTGCATGGAGTTAGTGGTAGTTTGGAGAGAAGTGCTGGCAGACGGGTAGTGGGGGAGAGTTAGGGCCCTCCCGTTGGGTGCAGAGAGTCCCAGCAAGCTGGCACCTGACACACCGCTGCCTTTGGGAAGTGTGTGGCTGTCTAGCAATTTTAAACTCTCCTTTCTGTCCAGGAAGCAGATGTTTTTGCTTTCATTTTCCAACTTCAGAGTTTATTTTTAGGATAAATGTTTATTTTCCCACAGAATTCAATTTACTTTTTTTTAAACTTTTTGGTTGTGTAGATGATACTTGTTTATTGTAGAAAAGTTACAAACTTGTGGGTTGGCAAAAAAAAAAAAAATCATCAATTTCACTACCTGGAGCGACTTCGTGGGTGGTGCAGTGGTTAAGACTCCCCACTTCCACTGCAGGGGGCTCGGGTTCAATCCCTGGTGGGGAGCTTAGATCCTGCCTGCCACATGGTGTGGCCAGAAAACAAAACAGAAACCCCCCCAAACCGGTAATCTGACTACCTGGAGACCACAGTAAGATTTTGGATATAGTCTTCCAAGCTTTTAATTAGGTATATTTCTGTTCTTAAAGACATAGAGACCATTGGCTGTGTACTTTTTGCAACCTGTCTTTTCCCCCTTTGTGTTATATTTTTAGTATCATCCCATGTCAGTAGCTGTATTTAAAGCATGATTTTTCAAAGCTATGTAATGTTATATTAGAGTCCACCGATTTCCTTTGGTAATCATGTAGCAAATTTTTCCTATGGGTTTACTTTCCTAGGATGAAGCCTTAGAAATGGAATTTCTGGAGCAGAGAATAAGTGAGTTTTTAAGACTGTGTGAGTGTATATTTCATATATATGAATCGCATACACATTTTCTGTTTTCATCCTCAGAAGAATTACTAATTTCTTCTCCCCAACTTTGTCAGTAACTAATTTTATGGCTTTGTTAGTTACCTGAATAAAACCAAAACCTCTTTTTTCCCCTCAAATTTCTAGTGAGGCTGAGCATTTTGTGTGTCTACTGGATGTTTGTGGCCTTTTCTGAGTTGTCTGCATAGGTCTTTCCCCATTTCTTTACAGTCATGTTCACGACTATTTTTTATTGATTTTAAGGTCATTGCTAGCATATTAAGTATATACACTGTCTTATTGCCATGCACTCTCCCTATAGTTTTCTCTGCCTGTGATATTTTGCTTTATGTCATTTTTAATATTTCATGACCTCAAGTCTATCAATTTATGGTTTGTCCTAGCCTAAGATTACATAAATATTGATACATTTTCATTGCCATTTATATAATTTTATTTTGCCACCAGATCTTTTATTTGTCACATTCTGTGATTTTGGTGTGTGACATCACATGGGTGTCACGTTTAGTTTTTGTTTCTAAACAGTTGTTGTTCAGTTGCTAAGTTGTTTCTGACTCTTGGCGATGCCATGAACTGCAGTACACCAGGCTCCTCTGTCCTTCACTCTCTCCCAGAGCTCATGTCCATTGAATCAGTGATGCTATCTAACCTCTCATCCTCTCTTGTCCTCTTTTCCTCCTGCCCTCAATGTTTTCCAGCATCAGGGTCTTTTCCAGTGAGTCAGCTCTTCGCATCAGGTGGCCACAGTACTGGAGCTTCAGCAGCAGTCCTTCAATGAGTATTCAGGGTTGATTTCCTTTAGGATGGACTGGTTGGATCTCCTTGCAGTCCAAGGGACTCTCAAGAGTCTTCTACAGCACCACAGTTCAAAAGCATCAATCCTTTGGCACTGAGCAGGGATTTGATGTGGGCTCTGCTGCCCAGGTGAACAGGGGTGGATGGGTACATCCCATCCTTTGGGCAGGAGTGCAGTGGAGTTGGTCTGGGCCCCTCATCCTAGCTTCATCTGGGGCAACTCCTTGGCTTGACAATTAGGACTCAACAGCTTTGCCTAAAGATCTTGTGCCTTAATCAAGCTAATTACAAATAGCTTCCTTATTAAAAAAAAGTGTTGATTATATTCTTTTGGCTTTGCTCCCTGGTTTATTCTTAGTGTGTTTTAAAATGTATGCATTAAGTTGGGGGAAATGGACAATTTTGCAGTATTTAGTATGATGAGAATTCTTTCTGTCTGGGAATGACATGTTTATTCAAGTTTGTTTATGATCCTATCATCTAGTTATTGTCTACAAAGGTCCTGAATAATCTTGCTTTTATGTTTAGGTAATTGTTATTGTCATTACTGTAGCCTTAATGGTTGGAGTCTTTTGTTAACTGATATTTTCTTACTCTTTATTGTTGGGATGTAGGAAAGTTTTCAATTCTTGTATAAGTATCTTAATCACCTTCATCCAAACTTTCTCATTGCTTATAATTACTTTAACAGAAATTGAGTGTATTGAGTTTTCCACGTAGTAATCATATTTTCTACAAAGAGTAATTTTGTTTCTTCCTCTCTAGTATTATACTTATCATATATTCTTGTCTAATTGCATTGTCTAGGACTTATAGAACAGTGTTAAACTACTGATGAATATATGGTGAAATGTGAACTTCCCTGTCTTATTATCTCTGGAAATGCATGATAATTGGTTTGAGAGACTTTGTTTTTTAATCATGTTACATGTTGCATAAATTTATTATTTTGAATTTTTCTTTGGCACTGAAGTTAAATTTGACTATATTGTCATGGTCTTTAGAGGTAATCATGTATTTTTCTCCTTTAATTTGTTACTATATTCACTCAGTAATTTATGCCATAGATATTTATTGAGCACTTACTATGTTCCAGGCATTGTTTCCTGCGCTGGTGATACACCAATGATAGTTCCTCCAGTTCCTACACATGAAGACCTTGTGTTTTACATTCTTGAGCCTCAGTAGATTTTCTAGTATTGAGCTCTCCCTGCCTTCCCGCAATTGATCTTATTTGACTGTGTTTGCTAGTTATTTTCATACAATGCTAGGTTTAGTTGTTTAGGATTTGGGCATTCAGTATTCCTATGTGTTCTTTTGTTGCTAAGTCTTATCCGACTCTTTGTGACCCCAGGTACTGCAGGACTCCAGGCTCCTCTGTCTATGGGATTTCCCAGGCAAGAATACTGGAGTTGGTTGCCGTTTCCTCCTCGAGGACATCTTCCCAACCTAGGAATCAAACCCATGTCTCCCACATTGGTCGGTGGATTCTTTACCACTGAGCAATAACATTGTTAAACAGCCTGTTCACTTCTTTTCCTGTGCAATAGTGAGGTAAGGAATTACTTGTTCTTTGAAGGTTCAAAACACCTTTCCAGGACAGTTTTTGGAGGTGGTTCTTTGGCAGCTTTCCCAGTTTCTTCAGTGATCACTAGGCTATTTATGTTTTCTATCTTTTCCTGAGTCATTTTAGTAACCTGTGTTATAGAAAAGCATTCATTTTTTTCATGATTTTAAAACTCAATAGAATCTATGAGTATATAGTCATACCTCCTTTGTCAGCCAAATTTGCATTTCCCTCTTTTCATCTGGACTAGCTTTGCCAGGGGTTTTCCTTCTTCCCATACCCCACATGCACCTCTGTGATGGTGGAGGATGTGATGAATCATGTTGGTTCTTTATGGAGGTGACACATGTCACTTGTGCTCACAGCCAGTGGCTAGAGCAAATCACCTGCCCCACCCCACTGGAGCTGGGACAAGGAAAGGCAGTCCCTCATGGACCTGGAAAAGGAGAACCACAAAAGCCACAGCTCTGTCTCTTGTCACCGAGGACTGAGCAGTGTCTTTATAGGCTTTATTTTTATTAACTCATGGCAGCAATACTTTGGCCATCTGATGTGAAGAGCTGACTCAGTGGAAAAGACCCTGATGCTGGGAAAGATTGAGGGCAGGAGGAGAAGAGGGCAACAGAGGATGAGATGGTTGGATGGCATCACTGACTCAATGGACATGAGTTTGAGCAAACTCCGGGAGATAGTGAAGGACCGGGAAGCCTGGTGTGCTGCAGTCCATGGGGTCGCAAAGAGTGGGACATGACTTAGCGATTGAACACAACAACACAGAAGCATGGCTAGAAATTGGGTGCTCTTTGTAGCTCCATTTTGTGGAGGTAACAGACAGGACAGGAGGAGACCACATCAGAGAATGGCCTAAGTAGGTCAAGTGCAGGCAAATGCTCCCCTCTCATTTGCTCTCTCCTGAAGGTGGATCTCGGTAGCCTCTGGGTCCCTCCTGTTACTTCAGTTTAGGTGGTTCTGGAAATGCTAATGAACTGCTGTTGACATGACTAAAAATAAAACTGTCACATTCATTCAAGGTATTCGAGTGTCTTGTTGGTAGCCATCCACAAAGAGCAAGCATACTATGAACATCTGCCAATAGAAAATTCTTCATTTTGTTTCCTGACTGCAGTTTCACCAGAAAGGATAAGGAGAGTGAGTGCCCTTTGAAAGTACTTTTTTTTTTTTAAAGCTCTGTATTGAAAGAAAACCAGTTTCTGTATCTGCAAAAGCCTCTACCGATTTCTACATGACAAATAAACTGGGCAGGGACCTTTACAAAATGAATGCTATAGAAAAGCATTCATTTTTTTATGATTTTAAAACTTAGTAGAATCTGTGAGTATATAGTCATATCTCGTTTGTCATATCAGGGAAATGAAAAGCAGACCGAACTTTTATTATTTTATCATTTACTTATGGATACTGTTTTGGAGCTTCCCTGGTGGCTCAGATGGTAAAGAATCTGCCTGCAATGCAGGAGACACGGGTTCAATCCCTGGGACGGGAAGAACCCCCTCAGGAGGAAATGGCAACCCACTCCAGTATTCTTGCCTGGAGAATCCCATGGACAGAGGAGCCTGGTGGGCTGCAAAGAGTCAGACACGACTGAAGCGACTTGGCATGGCATGGATACTGCTGGGATTGCAGACACAAGCTTTGTGTGCATAGCTGCTCTCCGTGGTGTGTGTCCTGTGTCTTGCAGCAGACACTTGAATGTACTTTACAGATGTTCCTGCTTCATCTTCACGACTCTTCAGAATAGTTACTGAAGTAGCAGGAGGGGCCCTGAGGCTGCAGAGATCCACCCTCAGGAGATACCCCCAGTGTTTGCACAAGTCTCCAAGCAGGTGAGCGTGTGATGCTTCTGGGTGCAGGGTCGGTAAGGAAGAACAGCAGTTGAGATTTGCTCCTGAATTTGCTGGTTATTGCTGTACTTTGAGTCTGGGCTTCCCTGGTGGCTCAGACGGTAAAGAATCTGCCTGCAATACAGGAGACCCGGGTTCGATCCCTGCATCGGGAAGATCCCCTGGAGAAAGGAGTGGCTACCCACTCCAGCCTTCTTGCTTGGAGAATTCCACTGGAGAATTCTGGGACAGAGGAGCCTGGTGGGCTACAGTCCATGGGGTCACAAAGAGTCAGATACTACTGAGGGACTAACACTTTGACTTTTCACTTTGAGTCTGCAGGAGGGAAAAAATTGGAAAACTTTAAGTGTCTAACGTTAGTGCTATGACTAATTTCTGGCCCATCTATACAGTTGTGACAATCTTAGCGTTTCCCTAATGTTCAAAAAAATGTAATGACTTGGGAGAAATGTTTAAGATAAGGAAACAGGATACAGAAGGCATACAGAGTTGAGACTACAGGTTTTTTTTTTTTTTTTTTTTTTTTTTGTAAAGAGTACGTAGGACAGACTGGAAGGAAATCAGGAAAGCCTGGACAGTTCAGCATGCAGTGTTTATCTCTGGGTAGGATTAGGAGTGGTTTGGTTTCTTGCTGCTTGCACTTTCTAAAAATCTCCAAATTCTTTAAAAATAAACGCTAAAAAAAAAAAAAATTCAAACCCTTTCAAAGTGGGCAAATGTAAAATGTAGCTGAAAGTTCTCATGTGATACGGTGAAGTCTGGGGCCCTGGAAGGTCTGAATAGAAATGTTTGAAGTTCTTCTCAGCCTTGATTTTCAAACATGGGAAAGATCGTATCTTCATGCTCTGGAAGGGACCTGATGTCAGATCTCATTTCATAGAACAGAATAGTCATCTCTTAGGAAGTAATCGGCTAATAGCCTTTGCGCATGGCCACTTTTGAAAGACACATCACATTTTGAAACTTGGTCTGCATGACTTGGAGCTGAAGTCTAGTGGATCCCTGTGACCAGTTGGGGTTCTCTGGTTGCGGCAGTAGGAAGAGCTAATTTAAGCCAAAATGAGGCTTTGGAAAGGAAAAGGGCAGCTCGGAAAATCAACGGAGTGACCAGATGCAGGGGCCACCTTCGGAAGGGTTACTTCCCTGTAAATGAGCTTATTTACAAAACTGAAACAGATCCACAGACTTAGCAAACAAACTTAAGGTTACCGAAAGGGAAAAAGGGAGGTGGATAAATTAGGAATTTGGGAAAAACATATACACATGACTATATTTAAAATAGGTAACCAATAAAGATCTACTGTATAGCGCAGGGAACTCTACTCAGTATTTTGTAACAACCTATATGGGGAAAGAATCTAGAAAGTATATATATACACACACACGTATAGGGCTTCCCAGGTGGCACTAGTGGTAAAGAACCTGCCAGCCAATGCAGGATTGACCCAGGGTCCAATCCCTGGGTTGGGGAGATCCCCTGGAGGAGGGCATGGCAACCACGCCACTATTCTTGCATGGAGAATCCTATGGAAAGAGGAGCCTGGAGGGCTGCAGACCATGGAGTTCCAAGGAGTTGGACACACTGAAGTGACTTAGCATGCCCACACACACACACACAGATATGTATTGAACTATATAAATGCATAACTGAATCACTGTGCTGTACACCTGAAACTAACACAACATTGTAAATCAACTGTACTTCAATTTAAAAAAATTTTTTTAAAAAGAGGGTTAGTTCCCAGTTGTTTTCTGTCTGTCATTGGGCCACTCAGGATTCCATTGCAGAAGAGAGTCTGATTGGCTTGGTGTGGGTCATGTGACCTGGCCAACTCTTTGGGGACAGAGGAAGGGTAAGCACTTGACTACATCACATCGCATGTCCACACAGACCAACTGGGGAGAGGCAGTTCCCAAAAGGAAAACCAGAGGCTTCTGCCCAAAGGATCAAGAAAGGATGGTGGCCATTCAGTCCACTCAGATGGTTGACTAGACACTAATCAGTGACATCAAAGACTCAACCTCGGTCACTTCACCAGGGAGCTGTGACCTTAGCAGTGACCTGGAGAGCTTGCTTCCTAGTATTCTGAGGTCATTCCTCACTCCTCCATGTCCAGTCAGTTCCTCCAAATTTCTTTGTGAATCAGAATTTATATATGTTACTTCATTCCTGTATCTTTTTTTTAAAACTTTTTATTTTATATTGGAGTATAGCTGGTTAACAGTGTTGTGTTAGTTTCAGGTGGACAGCAAAGGGACTCAGCTGTATGCATACATGTATCCATTCTCCCCCTAAACTCCCCTCCCATCCAGGCTGCCACATAACATGGAGCAGAATTCCCTGTGCTATACAGTAGGTCCTTGTTGGTCATCCATTTTAAATACAGTGGTGTGTACATGTCCATCCCAACATTCCTGATTCTTCCTTGTCATCTGTGTTCCTACCATTGCCTACTGCAGCGTCCTCTTTATGTGTATTCTCGCCTGGGATCTCTCCTCTCTGGCTTCCTGCAACACAGGACAGATGATATTTTTGAATTCATGTTCAGAAGAATGTCTTTTTCCTTCTTTATCAAGTTTTGTTCTGTGGGAAAAAAATCCCCGGACTGCAAGGAATGTGGCACGCTGTCTATTCTTCTTCGAGACTTACAATCTGTATTTCTATTTAAGGTTCTCAAGTTCCGCAGTAAAGAAAACTGGATCACTTGTATCACCTTGAGTGCTTTTCATTACAGTAGCAGATGTCAGTTCAGAGAGCCTTAGTAAGGAGACTTTGCTTCAGGTGAAGGTGTGTGCACAGGTAGGCGTCCTGAGCACAGGGTCCCTGTGTCTTTCTCACCATTTCTCTTTGCTTTGCCTTCACCTGCATCTTGGCTGTTTTTCATGGTCAAAATACAGCTGCTAGCAGCAACTGAAGTAGTTTGTCTTCATGCTCATGAACCTACGAGAGGACATGGGAGAGAGATGCTTGGGTCTGAATGTTTGTGTTCCCCCCAAATTCATATTGAAATCCTGACCCTCAAGGTGGTGGTTTGGGAGGTGGGGCCTTTCGAAGTTAATTAGGTCATGAAGACAGAGCCGCCATGAATGGGATTAGTGCTCTTATAAAGGCATCCCTGGAGGATCTTCCCTGATGGTCCAGTAGTTAAGACTGTGAGTTTCCAGTGCAAAGGATGCAGATTCGATCCCTGATCAGGGAGCTGAGATCCTACATGCAGTGTGGTGCAGCCAAAAGAGAATCCCCCGAAAGCTCCCTTGCCCCCTCCACCACATGAGCACTCAAGGAGAAGACATCATCATAAAGCAGATCAGCTGTTGCCTTGACCATGGACTTGCCAGTTTCTAGAACTGGGAGACATTTCTACTGATGTGAAGCCACTTGAATCCCTAAGGCATCCTGTTTCAGCAGCCCCAAAATGATTAGAGACAAGTGGAGCAGTCCCAAGGGTCCCAGTCATGGGATAAGAGTCCTCTCCTCTTGCCTAAGGCAGTTTATATGCATGTGCTCAGTCCTGTCTGACTCTTTCTGATCCCATGGACTGTAGCCCGCCAGGTTCCTCTGTTTATGGGATTTCCCGGGCAAGAATACTGGAGTGGGTTGCCATTTCCTTCTCCAGGGGATCTTCCCAACCCAGGGATCGAACCCAGGTCTTCCACATTGCAGGCGGATTCTTTACTGTCTGAGGCACTAGGGAAGCCCAAGAATACTGGAGTGGGTTGCCGTTTCCTCCTCCAGGGATTAAACCTGCATCTCCTGTATCTCCTGCATTGACAGGCAAATTCTTTTCCCTGAGCAGCCTGTGAAGCATATTTACATGTTTTCCATTGACTTACCATGTGCCTGAGGGAGGAGGTGCCGTGGGCTGGTGGGTTCAAGCCTGCATCTTTGACTCGGTCCCTAGCAGAGGAGGCAGGATTGTGATGACTAGTGTCACGGAGATGCCTGGGAGTAGAGATGGAGTGCCCCATGGGGGAGGGATGGGTACTTGTCCAGAAGGGAGGAGGGAAAAGGCATCTGGGTAGACACTCAGACTGCAGCTAGGTTGAACCCAGCATTTTGATTGTGAAAACCAATTTTTCAGGGGCCACCCATGCTTCAAACTAGAGTTTTTAGACTGTTGTTGGAAGTGTGGGTCAGAGAAGTTCAAGTCTTAACCTTGGTGATGTTTTCGCCTTGAGTCAGAATGTTGTTGCTTCTGCTTTGTATTTGTCAGGGCCCTTCTTCTGTATTCCAGAGCTCTGGTTCATATCGACATATGAAACATGGTGTACTGTATCATCATGATAGTTCAGCTTATAGTCTGTGGACCCCAGCGCCATGTCTGGAATCTAGGAGGGGCTCGGAAGCTGGGAGGTTCATTCTCAGAGCTCAGTTCAGATGCCACCCCTATCTGTCTCTCCCCACGATCGTGTCTTTGTGCTTCCACACGCTCTACTTCTTCTGTACGAGTTCTCTCATCCTGCTCTGATCTCCAGTTGCTATCAGTTCTGTTTATCTCACTGGACTGGACGCTATGCCTTTTGCAGGGATCCAGGCTGATTACCTCTTTGTCCGGAGCTGTCCCAGGTGCTATGCAAACCGTGGGAGCAGGCGCTTCTCAACAAGGTGGCAGTGAGGCAGCGTGTGCTTTTCTAACAGGTGTCAGAATGGATTTTTTGAGTCCACTAAATGGAGGTTTTCTACGCTAAATGTTTAGCCGGAGGCTTGTTGTTGTGCCTTCCTGATCGCCAGGATTTTACTCGGCAAGCAAAAAAATAGGACATGGCTTTAGAATAGGTCCCTAGTAAGTATAATGTCTTTAATTTGAAAGTATGATTTTCCATAAGCCAGACTCGGGCCATTGCATTGTCATATTTGCAAAGAGGAATGTGTAGGCATGGAAATGTAATGAGTAAAGAAGTCATTCGTTAAACAGACAACTATTGACTGCCTGCTGTCATGGTAGGTGACAGGTGGGTTCACGGGAAGCAGATACTGAGAGTAGCCCACAGAGTGGTTATTAGGAAGTGCTCTTAACATCAGCAGGTGTGGAGGAAGTGAATGCAAACAGAACTTGGCAGAGGAAAAGTGAAGCCTTGATGCAGTCCCAGGAGAGGTCTCAGCTGGTTCCCCTGTTAGGTTGGTGTCTGGAGCTCGGGTGTATCTTCAGAGTCGTCCTTGGTTGGGGGGAAGGCATTGAGCCATTTTTTATCTCTGTATTGATCAGTTGTTGGAATCGCACCTTTCGCTGGAACACAGGGTGACTTTCAGCCCGAGCAGTGTCAGAGGGTAGACCGCTGAAGGTGGTCATGTGGCTGCGTTCCTACGAGATGTGGAGTATAGCTTTCATATTTGAAGGGGAGTCTGGTGTCCACTGTACCTACCAGGTGCCAGGTCCTCTGCTAGAAACATGAGCATGAGGAGGAGAGCACTTAAACCAGGACAGTGGGTGGTGTCTTGGGTGACAGGTCAGTTGTTCATGGCATCCTGAGAACATAATGGTGTTTGGATGGAGTGAGGTTTGGAAGGACGTCGTGGAAGCTGAGACCTGAAGGACGAGGCATTTCTAGCAGGATAAGGGAGTAGAAATGCCAAGGGATGTAGAGCGTAGCACCACAAGGAAGTCAAATAAATTCTCTGTGTTTGGAATGTCATTGGCAGTCAGAGTAAGGCTTAGACTGTCTAATTTACTGTCCAAACTGGGACACTTCTGAGACTGGTTGCATAATTCAGTGCCAGGGACAGCAGGGCAAAGCCTGGGCACACATTGTATGACATCCTACTTTTGTCATAACTCAACGAATTTGGATTTTATACAAGGACCAGAGATAAATTGCTGAGTAAATTACCAAATCATTGGACCTTTTTCCACACTTCTGGGGTTATGACCAGGGTTCTGATGTTGGATTCCCACAGGTTTAGATCTTACCTCCATCCCTTAACGATTTGTAAAATCTTGGACGCATCACTTAGGCTCGGTCAGCCTCAATTGTCTTATTTGCAAAATGGGTATATTAATAATTGCCATGATATTTTATGATTTTAAAATGACAAAATATATTTTATGATATGATAAAATATAAAATATGATATTTTAAATGAATTAGTACAAACACGGTACTTGAAATAGTTTCTGGGACAGTATAAGCCAGCAGTAAGCGCAAGATGCTATTATTTTAAACAGGGGAGGAGATTGGGTTTTAGGCTAATTGCTCTGGATGCAGGATGGGAAACCAAATGGAGAGGGGAGCAAGCCTAGGGCAGAGGGACCAGTGAGGAGATGACGCTATTGAACTCGGAGACCAGGTAAGTCATTCAAGCCAGGTGATGGCCACCTCGATCAGATCTGTGGTCATGAAGAGGGGAGATGTAGAGAGATTAGAAGTAGTAAAGTTGTTGACTTGGGGACCTTGGTAGAACTTGAGGGAGAAGCCGGAGATAAAGCTGCCCTGAGGTTTGGGATTGGGGCAAAGGGTGGGCAGTCCTGCCAGTCACTTGTTCCAGTGGGCATCCGGGTCTGGAGCTCAGGAGGAGGTCTAGTGGTGATGGAGTTAGGAGTCCTCAGCAGGTGGGTGGAATCGAAGTGTTGAATCGGGGTGGAGAGGTGGGTGGGAGGTGTTGCTAAGAAGAGAGGGTTGCAGAGGAATGTCCTGAGGAACCTCAGGAAATAATAGATGGTGTGGGGGTGAAAGGATTACACTGGAGCCCCCATTTTAGCTCAGAGTTACAACAGAGAAAGCCTTGCTCCACCTACTTTGTCAGTTCTTATGGCTTCTGTAATCAATTACCACACACCCAAGTGGGAGGGGGGTGTTAAAATAACAGATTGTTGTTTTCTGACAGTTCTAAAGGCTACTGAGTCAAAATCCAGGGTGTAGTCAGGGCCATGCTCTCTCTGAAGGCTCTGGGGAGGATAGATCCCTTGCTGTGATGTAATGAAGAGTATCTCCTTTTCAGGGCTTCCCTGGTGGCCCACAGGTAAAGAACCTGCCTGCCAATGCAGGAGACTCGGGTTCCATCCCTGGGTCAGGGAGATCCCCTGGAGAAGGACGTGGCAACCTACTGCAGTATTCTTGTCTGGGAAATCCTGTGGACAGAGGAGCCTAGAGGGCTACAGTTATTGGGGTCGCAAAATAATCGAACATGACTTAGGGACTAAACCACCACCACCGTCTCCTTTTCATCTGTTTCTGACAGGAAGCTTCAAAAACCCCTGGAATTTCTTGAGTTAATCGTTGTGCTTTCTTATGTTAATGAGGTGACCTTGATGGGCCCCTAGATGGCTTTTGGGATGGGGGCTGGTCTCCAGAAAGACAAACCTTGTGATTGAAGGGTTGGAACACTGAGCCAGCACAACGTCTGGGGAGGAGAGAGGAGCTGGGTATCCAGTGCTGTGGCCAGTGACTCAATCCATCCTGTCTGTGTGATCAAACTCATGTATAATCTCTGGACAGTGGAGCTCAGTAGAGCTTCCTAGATGGGAACATATTGAGGTGCTGGGGGTGGGGCACCTATTTTCACGAGAAGAGGACATGGAAACCCAGCATCTCCCCCTGTCCCATAGCTTGTTGTGTGTACTCTTTTCATCTGGTTGTTCCCGAGTTGTATCCTTCTTTATTTTATGGAGCTATAGTTGATTTACAATGTTGTGTGTTTAATTTCTGCTGTGCAGCAAAGTGACTCAGTTATACACATGTATATTCTTTTCCATTATGGTTTATCACAGGATATTGAATATGGTTCCCTGTGCTCTACAGTAGGACCTTATTATTTATTCATCCTATATGTAATAGTTTGCATCTGCTAATCCTAACTGAGTTGTTTCCATCATACATTTACACAAAGCTGTAATCCTAAAAGGAATGCTTTCAGGGAGTTTCTGTGAGTCATTCTGAGAAATGATCCCACCTAAGGGAGATGGGGGAAGCCCTGAATTTGCAGTCAGCTGGGCAGATCATGGGTGGCCTGGGGACACCCAAAACGGGCTGGCACCGGAAGTAGGGGAAATCTTGTGTAGCCCTCTGTCCTTAACGTCTGGGGTCTGCTCTGACTTTGGGTAGTTAGTGTCAGCATGGAATTGAACTGTAGGATATCTGGTTGGTACCAGGGAGTGGTGTCACAACTTTCTCTTAACTTCTGGTGTTGCCAGCACTCCTTGGTGTTATTAATACTTGGGTTGTAGACACACTTCTCTAATTTCTACCGCTGTCGTCACACGGCATTATCACTGACTCGGTCTCTTCTCATTTTCTTAGAAGTACACCAGTCATATTGGGTTAAGGGTCCACCTATCCCAGCACTCAGTCATTTTTGACTCTTTTCTTGTAACTCTGTGTTTCTGTGTGGGCTTCCCTGGTAGCTCAGCTGGTAAATAATCCTCCTGCAATGCAGGTAACCCTGGTTCAATTTCTGGGTCCAGAAGATCTGCTGGAGAAGGGGTAAGCTACCCACTTGAGTATTCTTGGGCTTCCCTTGTGGCCCAGCTGGTAAAAAGAATCTGCCTTCAGTGTTCGATCCCTGGGTTGGGAAGATCTCCTGGAGAAGGGAATGGCTACCCACGCCAGTATTCTGGCCTGGAGAATTCCGTGGCCTATATAGTCCACGGGGTCACAAAGAATCGGACACGACTGAGCAACTTTCACTTTCACCATGGACTGTAACCCACCAGGCTCCTCTGTCCATGAAATTTCCCAGGCAAGAATAGTGGAGTGGGTTGCTATTTCTTACTCCAGGGGATCTCCCTGACCCAAGGATCAAACCCACATCTCTTGTGTCTCTTGCATTGGCAGATGGATTCTTTACCACTAGCGCCACCTAGGAAGCCCATGAAAGTGAAAGTGAAGTCACTCAGTCATGTCCGAATCTTTGTGACCCCATGGACTGTAGCCTACCAGGCTCCTCTGTCCATGGGATTTTCCAGGCAAGAGTACTGGAGTGGGTTGCCATTTCCTTCTCCAGGGGATCTTCCCGATCCAGGGATTGAACCCAGGTCTCCTGCATTGTAGGCAGATGCTTTACCGTCTGAGCCACCAGGAAGCCCATACCCTCAACATATCCTCCTCTTAAGTGAATTACACCTGCAACAACCCTATTCTCAGCTAAGGTCACATTCTGACTGTAACTTCTGCGGGGGTGGGGGTGGGGTTGTTTGTGACACAGTTCAGTCAACAAAACCAAATGAAACACATATTTATCCTTCAACAAGGATAAAAAGGTTTAACCGTATTTTTGTGCCAAGCTTAGCAGTAGGGGCAGTAAGCCCAACAAAGATGATACGTCTAGATGAATAGTGAGTTTCTCCAGCACCATTTATTAAAAAAAAAACCTATCCTTTCCCCATTACATTGCAGTGTTCTCCTTGTCATAAATCAGTTGATAGTACATGTGGGTCTGGATTCGCCTGCTGGCCATAGTTTGCTGACCCTGCAGTAGGTTTTCATGGACTTCCTAGCTTGGGAGGGAGAGTGGTGGCACCACTTTGGATACCTGAGTTCACACTTCTGGGCCTCAAGGAGTTCAACGCCAGAGGTGTGTGGAGCTCCAGTAAAACCATACTCTATTTAATAAACCATTATTGTTAATTATTCACGGAAAGAAACCAAAGTCTAGAATGCAAGCCATTTTCAAATCAGGATAGAATTGTCTCATCACTTTATGTCTTGAGCAGAAGTGATGAGAGCTGACGGAAGTGATGAGAGCTGAACAAAGACAATTGTGTACAGCATTAGAGCCAAAAAAACAGATATCATAGATATTAAAATAGTGGTTTCCTTGGCCACCCTCCTTGCCTGGTGACTCCATCTTTCTCTTCCAAGGCACATCTGTGACTCAGAGGCTGGACTTAGGAAATGTTAGGTCTATAAAGAGGCAGTTGTTCTGCACGAGGTAATGTCAAAGCCAATAAGAGGTGCTGGATCAATCATGTTTTCTTAAAGTATCAGGAAGGCAGGTTACTGGGTAGACCTTTTTCCTGATCTGCTGTGCTGCATGGGTAGATTCTTCTTTCTAGCTTCTTTCATCTGTATAGTCTCATAACTCAGAAATATGCTGTGGTTCAATACCAACTTAGTGTAGACTCTCTAGTTATAATGTTCTGTCTGGCACTTTTGACCCTGGAGATCAGCAGCAGCATTGGTTCCTTGGGAGGGCCTGATTGTCTTTATGATGATAGGAATCTTCAGAACTCCAGGCTTCTTTAATACTTCCAGTCAACTTGCAGACTACTGAACCTTCTTAAAGTATTTGCCGGAGAGCTCAGTGCCTGTAACTGAAGCAGTACACTCTGCCATTGTAGGTGACTCAACAAGGCCGGTTGGTACCTTATGAATTCTTTACTGTCCAACTCGAATGAGCCCCCCGCACACCACCCCCCATGGCTCCCTCTGAATCCTGTTGTCAGATCAGTTTCTTCTTTCCTTCTCCAAAACAAGAGTACTTCATTTTTCTATTTCCCTAAAACTGCCTCATCTCTAGCGCTTTCACTAATCTCACCTTCTACTTCCTATAGAAAGCTGATGCTCTATCAGATGAATGAGATGGCCATGACTTTCCACTGTGAAAGTCAAGACTTCCTCTGTCTGTAGCCTCTCTACCTTCTCACCTGTTCCAGCAGAGGAGGAACTCTTCTCATCTTCTTTCTGTCCTTGCATCTGTGCTTTGGATCTCATCCCTAGAACCTTACTGTGTTATCAAGTCTCCCTTCTTTCCCCTGTATATTTAATTACTCTTTCAAATAGTTTGTTCCATCAACAATGAAGGTGTTCAATCCCTTCCATCTCAACAGTAAAATTTCCCCTGACATTCCCTCCACAATGACTTACCTCTCGTCTTTTAAAGCCAGACTTTTGGGAAAGATGCTTGTATTCACAGTCTCTGTTTCTTTGTCTCCTCTTTTTTGGTAATTATAAATAAATTTTTTACTGAAGTATAGTTGATTTACAGTGTTGTGCCAGTTTCTGATGTACAGCTAAGTGTTATACACACATATACATTTTTTTTACATTCTTTTCCATCATGGTTTATCATAGGATATTGAATATAGTTCCCTATGCTATACAGTAGGACCTTGTTTATTCATCCTATATATAATAGCTTGCATCTGCTAATCGAAAATTCCCATTTCACCTTCTTACACCCTCTTCCCCCTCGGCACCCACAAGTCTGTTCTCTATGTATGTCTGTGAGTCTGTTGCTGTTTCATAGATAGGTTCATTTGTGGCATATTTTAAATTCCACATATAAGTAATATCATATGATATTTGTCTTTTTCTGACTTACTTCACTCAGTATGATCGTTTCTAGGTCCATCCATGATGCTGCAAATGCCTTTGCCCCCTCTTCACTGTGTATCCCTCTGCCTGGCTTCTGGTCCTGTTCCTTACCCACATCCCTCTGCCTGAACTCAGTGAGGTACCAAAAAGGCACCAGACTCCATATGGCTAAATCCACTGACATCTCTGAGTCTTTACTGTTTAACCTTTCAGCAGCCTTGGTTGATCACTTTTCCCTCAAGTGCTTTTTTTTCTCTCCCTTGGCTTCAGTGATACGATATTCTGCTGCAATTCTTCCTGTTTTTCTGGCCATTCCTTATCTGTCTCCATTGCAGGAAATAATGGATTTCCTCATGGACTCTATGGTCTTTCCCTATGCAATTTCCTTCACACTCTTGGTTTCTGTGACCACTCTCTGCAGATGACTGAGTTCTCGTAAGCCTTCTTGGAGCTGCCAGTGATGAAGCCCCAGGTCCTTAATACCCTGTAGAAAAGTTTGAATTTTGGGTGAAGGAATAATACAGTTTTATTGACATTTTTAAAAGATTAATCTTCCTGATGTGTGCAGAATACTTAGTAGAGAGACATAAGTGGAAGCAGGGAAACCTTTTAGGAAGCTAATATCCAGAAAAGAGGTCATGAGGGCCTCATTAGGTGTTCAGATGTGCCTTAAACACAACATTTCTAAGGCCTATTTCATGATCTTCTTCCCAGGCCTCCCTATTGTCATTTCTGCCATCACCATCCATCCAGTTGGGTGGGTTAGAGACATTGACCACACTGTTTTGGTCTATTCCAGCTACTAAAACAAAATACCATAGACTGGAGCTCTTATCAACAATAGACATTTACTTCTCATAGTTGTAGAGGGTGGAAGTCCAAGATCAAGGTAGTAGCATGGTCTGGTTCTGGTAAAACCCCTTTTCCTTTTCATAGCTGGCACCTTCTCTCTGTGTCCTCACATTGTGGAAGGAGCTCAGGGGTCTCTCTGGAGCTTCTTTTATAAGAACATTTATATCGGGCATGGAGGCACTACTCTCATGACCAAATCGATTTCCAAAGATTTCATCCCCTGATACTATCATCTCTGAGAGTGAGGATTTAAACATTGAATTTTAGGGGTCAGTTCAGTTCAGTTGCACAGTCGTGTCTGACTCTTTGCGACCCCATGGGCTGCAGCACACCAGGCCTCCCTGTCCATCACTAACTCCCAGAGCTTGCTCAAACTCATGTCCATTGAGCCGGTGATGCCATCCAACCATCTCATCCTCTGTCGTCCCCTTCTCCTTCTGCTTTCAATCTTTCTCAGCATCAGGGTCTTTTCAAATGAGTCAGTTCTTCCCATCAGGTGGCCAGAGTATTAGAGTTTCATCTTCAGCATCAGTCCTTCCAGTGAATATTCAGGACTGATTTCTTTTAGGATGGACTGGTTGGATCTCCTTGCTGTCCAAGGGACTCTCAAGAGTCTTCTCCAACACAACAGTTCAAAAGCATCAATTCTTCGGTGCTCACCTTTCTTTATAGTCCAACTCTCACATCCATACATGACTACTGGAAAAGCCATAGCTTTGACTAGATGGACCTTTGTTGGAAAAGTAATGTCTCTGCTTTTTAATATGCTATCTAGGTTGGTCATGGCATTTCTTCCAAGGAGGAAGCATCTTTTAATTTCATGGCTACACTCAGCATCTGCAGTGATTTTGGAGCCCCCCAAAATAAAGTCAGCCACTGTTTCCATTGTTTCCCCATCTGTTTGCCATGAAGTGACGGACCAGATGCCATGATCTTAGTTTTCTGAATGTTGAGTTTTAAGCCAAAAGTTTCTGAATGTTGAGTTTAAGCCCTCTTCCAATAACACAAGAGAAGACTGTACACATGGACATCACCAGATGGTCAATATTGAAATCAGATTGATTATATTATTTGCAGCCGAAGATGGAGAAGCTCTATACAGTCAGCAAAAACAAGACCAGGAGCTGACTGTGGCTCAGATCATGAACTCCTTACTGCAAAATTCAGACTTAAATTGAAGAAAGTAGGGAAAACCATTATACCATTCAGGTATGACCTAAATCAAATCCCTTATGATTATACAGTGGAAGTGGCAAATAGATTCAAGGTATTAGATTTGATAGAGTGCCTGAAGAACTATGGATGGAAGTTTGTGACATTGTTCAGGAGGCAGTGATCAAGACCATCCCCAAGAAAAAGAAATGCACAAAGGCAAAATGGCTGTCTGAGGAGGCCTTCCAGATAGCTGAGAAAAGAAGAGAAGCCAAAGGCAAAAGAGAAAAGGAAAGATATACCCATTTGAATGCAGAGTTCGAAAGAATAGCAAGGAGAGATAAGAAAGCCTTCCTCAGTGATCAATTTAGGGGTCGGACAGTCAGTTCAGTCACTCAGTCATGTCTGACTCTTTGCCACCCCATGAACCGCAGCACGCCAGTCCTCCCTGTCCATCACTAACTCCTGGAGTCCACCCAGACCCATGTCCATCGAGTCGGTGATGCCATCTAGCCATGTCATCCTCTGTCGTCCTCTTCTCCTCCCGCCCTCAATCTTTCCCAGCATCAGGGTCTTTTCAATTGAGTCAGCTCTTCACATCAGGTGGCCAAAGTATTGGAGTTTCATCTTCAACATCAGTCCTTCCAATGAATACCCAGAACTGATCTCCTTTAGGATGGACTGGTTGGATCTCCTTGCAGTCCAAGGGACTCTCAAAAGTCTTCTCCAACACCACAGTTCAAAAGCATCAATTCTTTGGCGCTCAGCTTTCTTTATAGTCCAACTCTCACATCCATACATGATCACTGGAAAAGCCATAGCCTTGACTAGATGGACCTTTGTGGACAAAGTAATGTCTCTGCTTTTTAATATGCTGTCTAGGTTGGTCATAACTTTCCTTCCAAGGAGTAAGCGTCTTTTAATTTCACAGCTGCAATCACCATCTGCAGTGATTTTAGAGCCAAAAAAAATAAAGTCAGCCACTGTTTCCATTGTTTCCCCATCTATTTGCCATGAAGTGATGGGACTGAGTGCCATTATCTTAGTTTTCTGAATGTTGAGTTTTAAGCCAACTTTTTCACTCTCCTCTTTCACTTTCATCAAGAGGCTCTTTAGTTCTTCTTCACTTTCTACCATAAGGTTGGTGTCATCTGCATATCCGAGGTTATTGATATTTCTCCCGGCAATCTTGATTCCAGCTTGTGTTTCTTCCAGCCCAGCGTTTCTCATGATGTACTCTGCATATAAGTTAAATAAGCAGGATGACAATATACAGCCTTGATGTACTCCTTTTCCTATTTGGAACCCGTCTGTTGTTCCCTGTCCAGTTCTAACTGTTGCTTCCTGACCTGCATACAGGTTTCTCAAGAGACAGGTCAGGTGGTCTGGTATTCCCATCTCTCTCAGAATTCTTCACAGTTTATTGTGATCCACACAGTCAAAGGCTTTGGCATAGTCAATAAAGCAGAAATAGATGTTTTTCTGGAACTCTCTTGCTTTTTCGATCATCCAGCGGATGTTGGCAATTTGATCTCTGGTTCCTCTGCCTTTTCTAAAACTGACATTCAAATCCCAGCATCACTTTCCCTTTCCGTTCAGTTAGGCACTCTGACCCTCTTTCAGCCTGTTTCTTACAAGTAGCCTGAGTAATCTTCACAATGCACATCTGACATCAACCCCACGCTGATTCCTTTCAGTGCTTTCCCACTGCTCTGAGGATGGTGAACCTCATATAAAGTTCTTCACGGTCTGGCCTTGATGTCCATTCCTGACGTCCTTTCCCACCTGCCTCCTTCTGCTTCTCCACTGCTCTGCCTTCCACCTGAATCATTCTCTGCCAGCCCAACTACTGTTGCCTGTGTATCTCCTGTTCTTCCAGAATCTTGGCTAAAATACCACTTTTGGTGAAGACTTCCTGTAAGATTTGACCCCAATTTAGGTCGATCGTCCTTTTTGTTACTATAGAGTTTGATTTCTTTCCTTTTTGTAGGCTAATCTTAGTTTGCAAATATATGTTATTTATAGAGTCATTTGGGGCTTCCCCGGGAGCTCAGCTGGTAAAGAATCCGCCTGTAATGCAGGAGACCCCAGTTTGATTCTTGGGTCGGGAAGATCAACTGGAGAAGGGATAGGCTGCCCATTCCAGTATTCTTGGGCTTCCCTGGTGGCTCAGCTGGTAACAAATCCGCCTGCAATGTGAGAGACCTGTGTTCTATCCCTGGGTTGGGAAGATCCGCTAGAGAAGGGAACAGCTACCCACTCCAGTTTTCTGGCCTGGAGAATTCCATGGACTGTATAGTCCCTAGGATTGCAAAGAGTCGGACATGACTGAGTGACTCTCACTTCACTTATAGAGTCATTTGATTGCTGTTTTTTTTAATGACACGGGGGACTAGGTTCATTGGAGTTCTCCAGAGAAACAGAACCAGTTGGATGTACATGTGTAGAAAAGAGAGAAATTTACTTTAAGAAATTGGCTAATGTGATCATTGGATTTGGTAAATCTGAAATCTGTGGGGCAGGACAAATAAACTGGAGACCCAGGGGAACGTTGATGCTGCCGTCTTGGGTCTGAAGACAGTCTGGGAGCAGAATTCATCCTTCTTCCGAGGAACTCAGGCTTTTCTGTAAAGGCCCTCAATTCTGTAAAGGAGATGGCCTACTCACATTGGAGAGTGCTGTAGACTGAATGTGTCTTCCCCAAATTCTTTTGTTTAAACTTATTTCCCAAGATGGTGATCTTTGAAATAGGAGCCTTTGGGAGGTGATTAGGTCTTGAGGGTGGAGCCCTCATGAATAGGATGAGTGCCCTTATAAAAAGATCCCAGAGAGATCCTTCTCCCCTTCTGTTGTGTGAGGACACAAGGAAAAGACAGCAGAACCAGGAAGTGGGCTCTCTCCAGATGTGGACTATGCCAGTACCTTGATCTTGGACTTCCCAGCCTCTAGAACTTTTAGAGATAAGTTTCTGTTGTTTTTAAGCCACTTAGTTTAGGTTACTCTGTTATAGCTGCCCAAATGGATTCAGAGGGTAATCTGCTTGGCTTCAAGTTTACCGATTTAAATTTTATTCACATCTTAAAAATACCTTCACTACAATACCTAGACTGTTGTTTAACCCCAAACGCAATACCATAGCCAAACCAAGTTGACACATAAAATTAACCATCACAGGGACCATGTCTGTTTGACCCCATCATTGCATCCTCATTGCCTGTCACAGTGCATGATATGCAGAAGGCATTCGATAAACATCAATTATGTAGCTTTGGGAGTGTTTGATTTCTAGATTTTCTACCTATAGCCAATGCCAGTGGGAGTGATGTCTTGTGGCTGCATGCACTGCTCTTTAAAGTAATTCTTTGTGTTCATTCTAAAGTGTATTATTGATAAACCCTTTCCTTATTCAACAGATCCCTTTAACAAATTTGCCTCTTTATAATTCATTTATAATCCCCTCTTAGATTGTTTCTTTGCCAGTTCTTTTAAAGAGTCTGATAAAGAAGTCCTGTCAGCCATTTGACTTCATTGTTTGATTTCCTCTTCTCCGGTCTCCCTCTTTGTGCCTTTTCCCTCTGTTCCTGAGTGCAGTGACCAGTGCACCAACTTCTTTCCCAGTGTCATTGGACCGTGACTGGACTTAAGGATGTGGTTGCATTTAAATTTCCCAAGGCACTTACGTTTTATTGGCAATGTTGGCTACAGCAGCACATCATGCTGATTTTTCTGTTTCTAAAATCAAACTTGTCATCCTGGCCCTGTCTCCAGAGTTTTCTGTTTCCGTCAGGGGTGCCAGACACCAAGACGAGAAAGCTGGGAGTCATCCTTGTCTTTTCCACCCCCACTCTCCCCACTCACTTCCAAGATTCTTTGGATTCTTTCTTGATGTGGTCCCTCAAAATGGTCCTTTTATTTTTCCGTGTCTTCCTGCGAGGATTCCTGGGCCCGTGCCATGGTAATAGATTTATCACTGGTGCTCCTCGCACCTTTCTTTTCCCGCTTTCCATTGTAACCACCAGTGTCAGGTGAGCCTTCTGACGTATTAATATTACCTTGAATACGTTCTCTTCTCCCCAACTTTAAATACCCAGTCACTACCTTGAAACCTGTTGATTAGTCCTTCCTGCAAACTGTTAATGGAATACAAACTTTATTCCTTTTCTTTATTGGATGTTATAATCACACCCAAGTCTCCTCTCTTTAATTGAGGCTTTTGCACTGTTTTTCCTCTCCCTGGAATGTTCTTCTGCCTTCTCTGCAAGGATTTCCCTACATTTAGTAAAGCTTTGCCCACATGCCACCTTCTCGATAGAGCCTCTCTTGACCACGTCCTGAAATTGCAGTCCCAGTGCTGCAGCATTCATGCTTAGCACTTATCACTCACTTACTCTACTTGTGTGTTACGTTTATTTTCTTTCTCTCCCCAACCCCACCCCCCACTGTCATCAAAGGCAGAGATTTTGGTGTATTCATTCACTGATTATCTTGTCTAAAAGTGTGCCTGTAAAACAGTGGCACTCAATAAATATTAGAATAAAGGAATAAAATCAAATGTGTGTGTGTGCTTAGTCGCTCGGTCGTGTCCAACTCTTGCAACCTCATAGACTGTAACTTGCCAGGGTCCTCTGTCCATGAGATTCTCCAGGCAAGAATACTGGAGTGGCTTGCCATTTCCTTCTCCAGGGAGTCTTCCCGATCTAGAAATTGAACCCAGGTCTCCTGCATTTCAGGCAGATTCTTTACCAACTGAGCTACAAGGGTGCCAACCTTTAAATGAAGAGCTTGTCCTGTAATTTAGACCTCCTGTGTGGCAGCAAAGAAGTATTGGTTGTTTGGGCTGTGGGGGTTTGAGATTTTGATGAGATTGAAGTCTTTTCATAAGTATTTATTTGAATGCTTTCCTTCTTGACCTCAAAGAGCAATGGGCGTTTTTGCTCTGATTGCTAAATTCTCATAGGCCAAGGAACTTATCTTATGTCTTGAGATGCTCTGCCAAGATGTTCAGCTTACATGCTGTCTGGTGCTGGTAGCAGGAGTAGATGCTTCCTTTCCTTGATTCTCTGCTCTGAGCTCAGACTTGCAGCTCTGTCGCTCTTCAGTTGATTTAGGGATCGGCAACATTCTTAAATCTTTACTTTTCACACTGTTTTGAACCTAATGTCTTGTAACTCAAATTTCTTGTCCTTATTGGTAATATTTCCCGGGTCTGTGTTACATCTTCCTTTATACTGTTACTGTGAGAAATCGACAAGGCATGGTTAAATTATCTTCTAGGTCTCGTCTCATTGCTAATTGCCTTGGGACCTTGGGCAAGTCACTTTACCTCTGGAGGCTTCAAGCTGCCCTCCTATATAATGCAGGAATCAAACTGAGTGCCCTATAAATTCTTTTTTTTTCCAGCAGCTAACCAAGAAAAAAAAAACCTATGAAATTTGTTATATTTTTTCCCCTTGGATAGGGAGCTATTCCAGACTGCTCTCATCTGGTGTTTTGCTTAATTTGCAGACAATGATTAATTTACACACAAGCTTAGCCTGTATCCCTTGGCGACACTTAGCAACCGGGAAAGAGGTTTGGTCAGGTTGTTTAAAGGGACATTATCCCATGTCTTAGAGCAGAGAATGGAGGGCGAAGTTGATTTATTTAGGGACACATCTTTTGACTTTACAGTGACTTTTCTTGGTTTTCTGCCCCCACCACCCCCCGCCCCCCAGCCCGGCTTGTCCAGTTTTAGTGAATCCTTCCAGAGGTTTACTTCTGTTTGCTTTCTTAATTACTTGTTTAGCAGTTCTGATATTCCAGACATGGTCCTAAACTCATGCCATATCTTACTTCATTCTTTCGCAGCTCTTGTGAGACAGGGCTAGTGTCTGCTTCTGCACATTCAGGAAAGCATCTTGAGGTCACAGTCAGTGACCAAGCCCAGTGGGCAGAGCCTGGCTGACTGCCTGTTCACCTCTGGCATCATTTATTCCTTAATTTCACCAAAGTGAAGCGGTAAGGACAGCTTTTAATCCATAAAGTCGACCAATAATCAGTTTCAAGGCTGCAGAGAACAGAGAGCTTTATCTGGGGTCTTAAGAATTGTGATTGGGGGGGTACATAGATTTGGATAAAAAAATACTCTGAGGAAGAGGAGCAATCAGGGATTTATAAAGACGAAACCTATGAGGTTGTTCAAGAACTGTGACTGAGGGACTTCCCTGGTGGTCCAGAGGCTAAGACTCTGTGCTCCCACTGCAGGGGGCCAGGGTTTGATCCCTAGTCAGGGAACTCGATCCCACATGCCACAACTGAAGGACCCATGTGCTGCAACCAAGACCCAGTGCAGTCAGTCAAATAAATAAATATTGTAAAAAGAACTATAATTGACAATGTTGGAAAAGGGGAATATTTGTCCTTAAGGGGTTGGGTGTCAAGAGTTATTTTAGGGTTGTTGTTGTTTAGTAAGTTGTGTCCAACTCTTTGCAACCCATGGGCCGCAGCACGCCAGGCTTCCCTGTCCTACACCGTCTCCCGGAGTTTGCTCAGATTCATGTCCATCGAGTTGGTAATGCTATCTAACCAGCTTATCCTCTGTCACCCACTTCTTCTGCTCTCAATCTTTCCCAGCATCATGGTCCTTTCTAATAAGTCGGCTCTTTGCATCAGGTGGCCACAGTATTTAGAACTTCAGCTTCAGTGTCAGTCCTTCCAATGAATATTCAGGGTTGATTTCCTTTAGGATTGACGGGTTGGATCTCCTTGCTGTCCAGGGGACTCTCAAGAGTCTTCTCCAGCACCACAGTTTGAAAGCATCAGTTCTTCAGCACTTAGCCTTCTTTATGGTCCAACTCGCATGTCCATACATGACCACTGGAAAAGCCATAACTTTGACTGTAGGGACCTTTGTCAGCAAAGTGATGGATCTGGTACATATCTGAGCAGGTGTTCTGGATGTCTAAAAAAGAAAGTGGTCACAGTTCAGATTCCATCTGGGCTGAGATGTGTGTAAGTTTTCCTTTCTCAGTGGCCTCCTGGGCATCATCACCTGGTCCTGTTCAACCTCTTTGAATTCTCATCCTCCTCACCTCCTTTGGAGGAGGTGGAAGCACTTACTAAACAGCCAGGGGCTGTTCGTCCCCTACCCACCAACTCTCAGCCACTCACTTCCTTACCTTGATCTTTTCCTCCTCTGCTCTTCCAAGTGTCTGACTGACAGTACGCTCCTAGGAACTAACCAAACATAGAGGTCAGGTTCACATTCTCTGCATGAAGAATAGAGCTGCTCTGAAGTGCTGCAGCATTGGACACTAGTCGTGCGAAACTAAAATCCTGCACCAGGTTGTGAATTTCACTTCTTCATCCAACTAGTAGAGTGTCTGCTGTCTCTGGATCTGGGTTGACCTTGAGGATACAATATAGTCTTTTCCCTCAAGGAATTTATTTTCTAGTAAAAGTGATCTTCTCAGAAGAGGCATAACATTTGGGTGTTTGAGACCAATTGAAATCAGTGAGAAATAGACAACTTGGGGAAACATCAAATACATTTTTTTTTAAGTTTCTTTTATAATGCTGTGGTGTCCCTTTTTTTAATAATCATGTAAATACATAATATATAATTTTGTTTTTTCATATCATAATATTTGGTGTATTAGGTTTTATAAGTGTGGTTTATTCTAATCATTGAAGGTTTAATTGCTTCTAATTATTACAAGTTTTTGGTTACTAAGGAGACTGAAAGGCAGGCTTGCTTAGAGGGTTGGAAAGGTCTGAAAAATTAGACGCATTTTTCTTCATTCCAGATTATGGTGTGTGTGTGTGTTTGTGAGAGAGAGAGAAATTTAGTATTAATTCATTCTGATCCGGAGAAAAGAGAACATCCCACAGAAACCCTTCTGGCTTCCGGCTGTAGTCTTTTGCAAGTTTAATTTAGAAAGAACTTACCAAAGCAGAGGAGATTTTCAGCTAACCTGTAAATGACCCATTGGTGACAATCAGTATGAAAAAATTGGAAAAGCCCACACAAATCGTGATCATTTTATAATATATAGAAGTATTGAATCGCTGTATCTTACACCAGGACCTAACAAAGCATTGTAGGTCATTTAACTTCAAAAACAAACTCATAGAAAGAGAGGTCGGATTTGTGGTTACCAGAGGTAAGGGTGAGGGGAATTAAATGAAAATGATCAAAAGGTATAAACTTCCAGTTATAAATCAATACTAGGAATGTAATGTACAACATGGTAAAGATAATTAACACTACTGTGTTTTATATGAACATTGTTGAGAGTAAATCCTAGGAGTTCTCATCACAAGGAAAATTTTTCTTTTTTTGTTTTATCTATGAGATATAGATGTTCAGTAAACTTATTGTAATCACTTCACAATGTATGCAAGTGAAATCATTATGCTGCTGCTGCTGCTAAGTCACTTCAGTTGTGTCCGACTCTGTGCGACCCCATAGACGGCAGCCCACCAGGCTCTGCCGTCCCTGGGATTCTCCAGGCAAGAACACTGGAGTGGGTTGCCATTTCCTTCTCCAATGAATGAAAGTGAAAAGTGAAAGCGAAGTCGCTCAGTCGTGTCCAACTCTTCGGGACCCCATGGACTGCAGCCTACCAGGCTCCTCCGTCCATGGGATTCTCCAGGCATGAGTACTGGAGTGGGCTGCCATTGCCTTCTCCTATACACCTTAAACTTTATATAGTGCTGTATGCCAATTATATCAATAAAACTGAAAGAAAAAAAATTGAGTAGAGGCTTACCAAAACCCTTAAGAACAAGAAAAGAAAGCTGTGTGTGTGTGCTGAGGAGACTCCCAAGAGTCACTTGGACAGCAAGGAGATCAAACCAATCAATCTTAAGGGTAATCAACCCTGAATATTCATTGGAAGGACTGATGCTGAAACTGAAGCTCCAGTATTTGGTCACCTCTAACAAATAGCCGACTCAATGGAAAAGTCGCTGATGCTGGGAAAGATTGAGGGCAGGAGAAGAGGGCATCAGAGAATGAGATGGCTGGACAGCATCATTGATGCAGTGGACATGAACTTGGGCAAACTCCAGGAAATAGTGAGGGACAGGGAGGCCTGGTGTGCTGCAGTCCATGGGGTTACAAAGAGTCAGACACAACTGGGTGTAAATAAAATCATGAGGACGATGACATTGTTTACCTTGTTCATCACTTTGTGCTCTGTGCATCTTAATCTTTGTACATAATGGGCTCTCAAAGTGTTTTTTTTCAGTTTATTGAGTTATAATTGACTTATTAAGTATTTATTAAGTTGATTAATGTGACATAGAACTCTCCTATTGAGTCACCAGATATTTATCCATCCCTGGGAATTGGTGATGGACAGAGAAGCCTGGCATGCTGCAGTCCATGGGGTCGCAAAGAGTCAGACACGACTTAGTGACTGAATTGAGGCTGCTTCAGTTTGTGACGTGTTTATTTCTAAAGCTGTATAAGTACTCCTTTCGGTGTAGAAAATGTCAGCGGTGTATTTCCTCTGTGTAAGGTATGAAACTAGCCCCTGGGTAGTGTGCAAGACCCGAGGTTCAGAGGATGGTTGGAAATAAATAGAAGGCAGAGTCTCTGGATTTAAAAATCTATTTACAGAAAAGCATATCTAAAAATAGGTTAGTGAAAACTTTTGACCTTGTTTCTAGGCTTGCTTTTTCACCCTTTTTTTCAGAGTCGTGGTGCAGGGAGATGGTGCAAGTTATTTGTAGGGAAAACCTTCAGCTGGCAAATGGAAGGGTGAATTTTAGGACCTGTGGAGGCTTAACTAAAAGATTTCAGACTTAGATCCGTCTAGGTAGACATGAAAGTCTTTACTGGTTTTCATTTACTAATTTTAAATTGAGAAGCAAATACATAAACTTGGTAACTTTTTAAAAAATGCAAAAAGAAAAATGTAAGCGTTTTCCCAACTCTTTGGCTCCCAGGTTCCCTTTTGCAGAGGCAGTAGCCCTTAACAGTACCCAGTTTGCCATAAACCTTTTCGAAAAGCATATGCATTCATGCTTTACACATATGTCTGTACATCCTTACATGTATTAGCCCATATGAGTGTGTTGTGCTTTTTTATGACTGTGTAGTATCTTGTTACAGGCTTCCCAGGTAGCTCTAGAGGTAAAGAACCCACCTGTCAGTGCAGGAGACGGGGGTTCAGTCTTTGGCTGGGGAAGATCCCTGGAGGAGGGCTTGGTAACCCACTCCAGTATTCTTGCCTGGAGAATCCCATGGACAGAGGAGCCTGGAGGGCTACAGTCCATAGGGTCACAAGGAGTCAGACATGACTGGAGCGACTTAGCATGCACACAAGTATCTTATTACACAAATTATGTAATAGTGCTTTTATTCAGTCTCCTATGGAAAAATATTTTAGGCTGAAAATAGAATTTATTGGAAATGGGAAAGATGTGTGTCAAAGAAGTAGTAATGTAAGTTATCTTTTTGCAGTGTTTCTGGTTACCTTGACAACCAGAGACACCTTCAAATGCCATGCCATCTCTCCTAACGCCATGCTTGAGTAGAAGTGACAGAAATAGAAGGAGTGAAAAGGCTAGACTGGGGTCTGCTTAAAATAATTTCAACAGGGGAACGTTTTTATGGTGTGTTTCCTATAGTGGTTTTAACTAGGCAGGTGTAATTCCTCATATTGTTGCTTATGCTACAAAGTAGTTTCACGTAATCTTCTCTCATTCAAGGGAGAGCTTGTATCCTGCTGGAATGGAGCTGAGAATTCTCTATCATGGTCTTTTCAGGTTGTTTCAGGTTAACCCACGAAGTAATGCTGAGCTGACAAAGTCATCATTGAAGTGGCCTGCTGTGTTACCTGGGCTTTATCCCATTCTGAACTACATCTTTATTATCCAGCTTTAGCACAGTATACTGCAGCACAATTTGATTTATCTCATTGGCTACAGGAAGTTCTTTAAAATAATACTAGGGAAACAGTACTGACTGGTTTGCTACAAGGTATGCTTGGACAAACCAGGGGGAAAAAAGTGAATTAGATCACAATTGGTGAGTGAAGGGGTGATGTCTGTAGAATGTGGTTGCTGCACTGTTGCCAAGGCAGTTTTCCCAGCATGTTAATGATTTTTTTTGTAGTTGTTATTTTAATTTTTTAGTTTATTTTTTTACTGTAGAGTTGGTTTACAATATAGTGTTGGTTTCAGGGATCCAGCACAGCAATTAAGTTATATATATGTGTGTGTGTATAATTGAATTATATTTATATGTATTTATATATATAAATATATACATGGGTGTGTGTATTCTTTTTCAGATTCTTTTCCCTTATAGGTTATTACAAAATAGTTCCCTGTGCTATAAGTAAGTCCTTATAGTTGTTTATCTGTCTTTTATATAGTTCTTATATATGGTAGTGTGTATAAATTCACCCCAGACTCCTCATTTATCTCCCCTCTGCTATCCCCTTTGGTATCCATAAGTTTGTTTTCTATGTCTGTGAGTTTGTTTCTGATTTTTAAATAAGTTCATTTGTATCTTTTTTTTTTTTATTAAGATTCCACATATAAGTGACTTCATATGATGTTTGTCTTTCTCTGTCTGATTTGCTTCACTTAATATGACCCTTCTAGGACCATCCATGTTGTTTCCAATGGCATTATCTCATTCTTTTTTATGGCAGAAGGTGATCTTGGATAAATTCAGGTATCAGCTTGCTTCTTGTTCCCTGCTGAGTGCAGTAAGAATAGAATGGAAAATGGGGAAACTCATATTCATGTTTTTTGAGGTACAGCCTAGAAATCTTTCTGTTCAATGTTATATTAATGGTAACTTTGAATCAAAGGGTAGAAGTGCCATTTTTTCAAGTAGCCATCTTCCCGGGCACTTCCTGTTCTGCTTTTCTTTGGGTGTCAATTTCCAGCCTTTGAAATGGTTTGTTATCTCTGCATGGAAACTCTCTGTGCTGCTTCAGTCACCTTGTCAGCAGCACCAACCCACTCATTTCTCACTTCTTATTAAATTTGTTGATTGGGTATGAAACATGAATATCCGTCAAGTATTCTTGCTAATACATTTTTCCTGCAGTTCCTGCCAAAGCTTGCCTTTTTTTTTTTTTTTTAAAGTCAGAAGCTACTTCTGGAAATTAATTACCAAGTTCTCTGGAAAAGTTACTCAAACCTGTATCAGCACACTTAGATGTCTCTGAAACCCTGGTGTGCTTCACCGTCTCTACTAGATTCTGAGATCCATGAGGGCAGAGACAGTTCTTCCTCTCTTTTTTTAAAAAAATAAATATTTATTTATTTGTTTACTTGGCTGTGCTGGTCTTAGTTGTGGCATGCGGAGTCTTCAGTTGTGGCATGTTTGATCTAGTTCCCTCACCAGGAATTGAACGCAGGCCCCGCTGCATTGGGAGCACAGAGTCTCAGCCATTGGACCATCAGGGAAGTCCCCAGAGATGGTTCTTATTGGGCAATATCCTATGTTTCCTGGAAGGAACACAAAATACATGTTAGTTTATCAAAATAAATGTTGACTGCAATCAGATTCTAGCCTGCAGAAGGGCATTCAGAATCTAGGTGCAGAGAGCATTAAAAATTCAGCTTTTATGTTGTCACGAGAATGAGTTATTTCTAGGGTTTGCAGGTCAGGGAACTTTCCCTGAGGCTTCTGTGCATGGACTTTTCATAGACTGTCTCATGTGCTTTACAGAGTCCATTCAGAAGCATTTGGGAGAACAGAGCTGGGGGACCCGGCACTCCCCCTGCCCCTGTGCCTTCTTCCTTGTTCTGTTCATCACCCAGCTTTCCAGCCTGACCTTGTGTCTGTGCTTGGTGCTCCCAGTGCTTGACAGTCTGCACTGCTTCTAACCCTGCTTGGCTTGTTCCCCTGAATCTGATTTTCTGGTTTGAATCCTGGTTGCTACCTGGAACCGGATCTCTCTGGCTTCTGATGTTAATTCAGTAACAGTCTTTCCTTCCAATTTTTGTTGTTTTTGTTTTTAAGCCCTTGTGTTTTCACCTTGTCTGGCTCCAGTGAACCCTGAGTTGACTGATCATTAAGAAACAAACTCACAGACATAGAGAACAGATTTGTGGTTGGTGGGGAGGTGGGGGCGGGTGAAGGGATGGATTGGAAGTTTGGGGTTCGCAGATGCAAAGTTTTATAATATACATAGAATGAATAAATAACAGGGTCATAATGTATTGCACTGGGAACTATATTCAATATCCTGGAATAAATCAATGGAAAAGAATGTAAAAAAAGAATGTCTCTGTGTGTGTGTGTGTGTGTGTGTAACTGAATCTCTTTGCACAGCAGAAATTAACACAACATTGTAAATCAGCTACAATTAAAAAAGAGGAAGACTTCCCTGCCCGTCCAGTGGTTGAGACTCCGTGCTTCCACTGCAGGGGGCATGGATTTGAACCCTGGTGGAGAACTAGATTCCACATGCCAAGCACAACCAAGGAAAAAAAAAGAGTTGCCCAAACCCAGGCTCTCAAAGGGTCTGATGATAACATTTAACTGTATTTGCCAGTTATTGACTTTTGAAAATATTAATTCCTGCTATGTCCAAAAACGATGATGGCACTTATAAATGATGTGCAACATTTTCTCATGTATTCCTTTGCTTCCTTTTTCCCAGGCAGCATTTGATGCTGCTTGATCAAGGATGACAAGCTTGTCCACAATGTGTTGGTATGAGCGTATGACTCTGGGATGATTCAGTTTGTCTGTTACTGAAATGTTCATTTTATCCAAGATGGAACAAAATTGCCCATAAAAGAGCATTCAGATTGTCCTTATGCTTCGTCAAGGGACCATATTCACTTCTGCTTGCTAGGAAGGAAGTTGGTAAGCATTGCCAAAGTGAAAAGTCATGGGCATATAATGACTTGTCATGGGATAAGTCAAATATAAAATGATCCAATTGTGGAGTCAAGGAAGCTCACGAGAATATGTTCCAGCCAGCTCTGTTTTAAAGTCAAGGGCATGAAGGCTTAGATGGTTGAAAAGTGTTGCCCAAGACCCACCCCAGAGCTGACAGGCAAGGAGCCTGGCCTGAGTTGGGCTTTCATAATGACAGTTATACATAGCCAGTTGCTTTTCACTGCTGTCTTATAAGTTGATGGAATCTAAATAAGCCAGAGGCACGAGTAGAGCCCTATTTTTTTTTTTAGAAAATTGCAGTTGTCTTAGTTTCACTGACCCGTTTGGGATCCTTTGCCTTCTCGTATTGGAATATAGTCGATTAACAATATTGTGATGATTTCAGATGGACAACAAAGCAACTCAGCCATACATATACATGTATCCATTCTCTCCCAAACACCGCTCCTATCCAGGCTGCCACATAACATTGAGCAGAGTTTCCTATGCTATATGGTAGGTCCTTGTTGGTTATCCACTTTAAATATAAAAGTGTGGACATGGCCATCCGAGACTCCCTAACTACCCTTCCCCAGATTCTGCCTCCTGGCTACCATAAGTTCATTCTCTAAATTGGTGAGTCTGTTTCTATTTCATAAATGAGTTCACTTGTATCATTTATTTTTAGATTCATCATATAAGGCATGTCATATTATATTTATGATATTTTTCCTTCTTGGTCTGACTTACTTCACTCAGCATGACCATCTCTAAGAAGCTACTTCTAGTTGTTGAGACTCATGCATATCACAGACAGCTTGGAACCTGGGTAGAAATCAGAGGAGCTGGATTTTATTTCCCACTTTGGCTTTTGAACACTTATGATACATGATTTTTAATAGGAAACATGCATTTTGTCTTTGTTCCTAGAGCTCCTAAATATATATTTAGAAATCCTAAAACCATTGGACTTTCCCAGGTGGTAACAGTGGTAAAGATGTCTGGATATTCAGAATAAGCCCCTTTCAACCACACCTGAGCTTATGTAAGTGAGGAGATTTTTGGAAAACATCTGGAGCCTGGGGGCTGTTCGGCAGAGCAAAACAAGTCCTGTGGTTGGAGGGTTAGAACTTTATCCCACCACCTTAACCTCCAGGGAGAGGAGAGGGGCTGGAGGTTGAATTCATTGCCTGTGGCCAGTGGTTTACTCAGTCATGACAATGTAATGAAGCCTCCACGTTGCCCCAGAAGGACTGGGTTTGGACAGCCCCTGGGGTGGTGAACAGATGGGAGTGTTGGGAGGATGGCACCCTTAAAGAGGTCATGGAAGAAGCTCTGGGCTCTTTCTTCATACCTTGCCCTGTGCATTGCTTCCACTCTGCTGTTCCTGAGTTACATACTCTAAACCAGCATCTAGTGAGTACAGGTGACCCTTGAACAATGAGTTCAAACTGTGTAGGTCCACTTATATGTGGACTTTTTCAATAAATACTCTAGTACTATACAGTCTACACCTGCGATTGGTTGAATCCTCGGGGGCAGAGTTGCAGGTAAGATGGCCAACTCTGGGACTTGAGCATCCTCAGATTTGGGTCTCAGGGCAGGTCCTGGAACCAACCCCCTGCATCGTTCAAGGGTCAACCATAAAATGTTTTCCTGAATTCTGCGAGCCCCCCTAGCCAATTGATCGAACCTAAGGAGGGGATCATGGGATCCTTGGATCTGTAGCAGGTTGGTCCAAAGCAGGGGACAACCTGGACTTGGGGGTTGGCATCTGAAGTGGTAGGGGGGAGTGTTGGTAGTGCAGTCTCGTGGGACTGAGCCCTGCATCTGTGGGATCTGACGTCATCTCCAAGTGTCAGAGTTGAGTTGTAGGAAGCCTGGCTGGTGTTGCAGACGATTGCTTGGTGGAGTGGAAGGAACCCACGCACGCACATGGGAACTGGAATCGGCATTCTGCCAGTGCCTCAGCTTTTGTGAGTCATCTCCACTCTGCTCACGGGTAAAGTGAGAGGGTTGGATGTGTCCCTCTGTAGGATCCCTCCCAGCTGTCTAGTTTCTGTGCTCAGGCATCCATGCAGGGTGAGCCCAAACAGCATCTCCAGCATCGCAGGAAGCACAGCCCTCAAGTCCTCAGGTCCCTCCCTTGAGGGTTTTCTCAGCTATGTGCGTAGGCTGGTAGCTCCCTTGTCTCCTCTCTCAGGGTCTCTCCTGCTCAACTGGCCGTCGGAATCAGCTTGGGTTGCATATAAGAGAGAAGTCTTAAATGGTAGAGCTTTAAACAAAATGGAAGCCTCGAAAAAGGCAGAAGCTTATTTATCTCCTACAGAGAAGGCTAGAAGGTAGGGAGGACGTAAGCTCTCACCCCAGAACTCTTTCTCAGGGCTCCCTCATGCAGGTGATTGTTCTTACCTTCTAAACAGAAGAAGTGAATTCCTTTCTAAATAGATGAAGTCTATGGGAGAGAACTTTCCAGAAATCAGATTGTGCATCCTTTTTGTCTGCATCTCCTTGGCCTCAAACGGGCACCATCTAAGTCAGAGGGAGGTGGTTGTTGTTCAGTCCTTTTGCCTTCAGTCTTTCCCAGCATCAGGGTCTTTTTCAATGAATCGGCTCTTTGCATCAGGTGGCCAAACTATTGGAGCTTCAGCATCAGTCCTTCCAATTCAGGGTTGATTTCCTTTAGGATTGACTGATTTGATCTCCTTGCAGTCCAGTAGACCACGTTTTGCCAGAACTCTCCCCTATGACCCGTCCATCTTGGGTGGTCCTGCACAGCACAAGCCCCTTTGCCACGACAAGGCTGTGATCCATGAAGGGACAGAGGGCTGTTGGGTAGTGTAATCTTTTAGGTGGGGTGGAGTGGAGTACGCCCTGCAGAAAATCTGTGGTTATAAAGATGAGCTTGTCTTATCAGTTTCTTTGTGCTGCCTTTATTTGATTCTGGCTTCAAGGACATAGAAGGCATTGGGCCCTATTTCTGCTGTTCTTTGCAGGAGTTTGAGGAGATAGGATGGAAGTGGCCTGTGCTCAGCTTGCCTGCAAGATTATCTGAAATGTGTGAACTGTTTGCTTTATCTTAGTGGGCAGTGATCATGTGGAAGATAGATTTTACATTCTGGTTAAGTATATTTCACCAGCAAGTCTTTGCTTGTAGAGACTTTTTGTCTGTTTGAGTGATTTTTATGTTTCAGGCAATTTTTTAAAACTCTCCATTTCCATTCACAGTATTTGTCATTTGCATCTTTCTTGTTTTTTCTTGATTAGTTTTCCCAGGGGCTTGTCTGTTTCTTGTCTCTTCAAAGAACCCATATTAGCTTTGGTTAATTCTCTCTGTTGCTTATGTTATGTTTTTCCCTTTAAGTTTATATACATCATGATCATGACTGTCTTGGTGACCATGAAGGCACAACTGCAAGCTGACAACTAATATTTAGCGTGTCTGCTCAGTTGGTCAGTTGTGTCTGACTCTTTGCAACCCCACGGACTGTAGCCCGCCAGGCTTCTCTGTCCACAGAAATTTCCAGGCAAGAATACTGGAGTGGGTTGCCATTTCCTTCTCTAGGCACAACTACAAGCCTACATGTCCACAGAATTTTCCAGGCAAGAATACTGGAGTGGGTTGCCATTTCCTTCTCTAGGGGATCTTCCCAACCCAGGGATTGAACCCGTGTCTGGCATCTTCTGCATTGGCAGGCAGATTCTTTACCACTGCGCCACCTGGGAAGCCCATTTATATACATATATATGTATATATAAACATATATAAATGTATTATTTATAAATATATATAATATATAAATTATATTAATTTGTAATTATATAAACATATATGTGTATAATATACATAAATAGTGCTCACTCGTGTGCGACTCTGCAACCCCATGAACTGTAGCCTGCCAGACTCCTCTGTCCATGGGATTTTCCAGGCAAGAATACTGGAGTGGGTTGCCGTTTCCTACTCCAGGGGATCTTCCTGACCCAGGGATTGAACCCGTGTCTCTAGTGTCTCCTGTATTGGCAGGTGAATTCTTTACCCCTAGCACCGTGAGGGAAGCATATAAGTTATTTATAATATATATTATTTATAAATACTTTTATATTCATATATATATTTATACATATAATAAATATATGCATATATACTTATAAGTAATACATTTGTATATGTTTACATATACATCTATATATAATACATTCATATTATGTGTGTATTTTTCTCCATGCTGTTGGTCTCATTCTGCTGTACTTATTTATTTATTTTCTGGCTACAGGAGTGGGAGTTGTCACACTGTCTGTGGGGGCTGCCTCTGGAGCTGTTAGGGCAGATGAAACCCACAGTCTGTTAGACCTGGCAGGGAAATGTCCTTCCTCTCTGCTTCCCTGTAGGTAGCCTGAGAGCAATGATTTTCTGCTGTTTTTTGAAAAGCAGCCAGGCTATATATAGAGCTCTCCCGGAAGTGGGTCCTGAGCAGTGGTGAAGTAGGCACAGTTTAGTTGTGCTTTCCCATCCCCTCTTCACTGTCTTCCACAGTCAGTTCTTATTCAGAAGGTATTTTAGGGATCGCCAGGATCTCGAAACTTTTTAAAAAGCCGTGATGATATAGAGGTCACGGAAGTGGCTTCTGAGCTCAGGCTGGGTTCATTATCTGCCTCTTCAAGCTTTGTGACCTTGGGCTGGTTCTCTGCACTCACTCACCCTCCATTTCCCCATCAATAAAATGATGTTATTAATAGTCCCCACCTCAGGGTTTGTTAGGAAAGTTAAACGAATGTCAAGTTTTAATATACTGCTCAGTCAGCTTCAGCTCTTTGCGACCCCATGGACTGTAGCCCACGAGGCTCCTCTGTCCATGGGATTCTCCAGGCAAGAATGCTGGAGTGGGTTGCCATTTCCTCTTCCAAGGCATCTTCCCAACCCAGGAATCAAACCTGGGTCTCCCGCATTGCAGGTGGATTCTTTAGCATCTCAGCCACCAGGGAAGCACTTAGTGGGGACTTAATAAATGCCTGTTGGTTTTGGTGGTGGTGTGTTTTTTTTTTTTTGATGAATTAAGATATGATTATGCATTCTCTGAATGTTCTACATCTCTCTGTGCCTTCTGTAGACTTTGAGATTTACTTTCTGTAATTTGTATTCTGAAAATAACCTACCATTAGAAGTATAATGACGACACTCTTTTCAAGCAAATCTTCCCCCACTTCTTGCCAGACTTAAAAAAAAGTTGCCTCATTTCTCTGAACCTCGTTGCCCTACTGCTCATCAGTAGCAAAGCCATTTCTCCAGAATCCTATGGAGACCTCTGTCCCCACTTCCTGCTTCTTTTCCTGGAAGCTTGTTCTTATTCAGGGACCTGGTTAAGTCCTCCCTGAAGGAGCCCCGCAGTGACTAAGGATCTCTAGTAGAGGATAGTGTCTGAAGCCACCAAAGGATTGGATGTTTCATCATGGTATTTTAGTCATCGCCCCCTCAGCATTTTGAAGGTGTAAGGAATGAACTGCCTTGAAATATCAAACGTCACCTCTGATGAAACTCAGGAGCTTAATGAAATGTGAATCCACACCCCATCAGAAAAGGAAAGTTTATCCTTTTGAGAATCCAGCATTGGCTTGAGCTTGGAAGGAGGAACAGGAGTAAGTCTTCCGCCAAGTCTGTAGTAAGCCTTTGACTGTATTAGCCCACAGTATGTGGGCACAGGAATCTCATGAATGGAAGGTTCTGAGCACTTCTGCTATTGTAAAAACACTGGAGTCAGCCAGATGGAGGAGCCGTGTATACAGCAGCTGTATCTTACTCCCTTTCTTTTCCTGCCTTGCCCTCGGCTAGTTGTGACGGGGCTGTGAAATCCCCCAAGCAGAGCCCCCTCCCTCTCCACCACTTTGGTGCCCAGAAGGCAGGACTAGGAGTGTCCGTGTGGCACTGCATGGGGTGGAACTATTTCAGCGGGGATCCTGTAGGTGTGCAAGGATTCCTTTCACGGCTCTAGAATCGGGTCAAATAAAGCCGCCCTCCAGGCCCCTTTTCCATAGTTGGAGCTCTCAGCTTGTGATATTGTGATTTGTAATAAAAATATTTGTAGTAAAGAATATAATATTTATAGTAAGAAATTTAGTCTTGGTTTTCTTTCTGGCACAGAACTTTTAAAACCCTTGGAATTTCTGAAAAAATGAGAGCTGTGAAGGTATCTTCTTGCTTTTTTAGCTTGTTGTGTGAATGAGGTAATTTTGGGATGGCACCTGAGGATGGGGCTGGTTGCCAGGGGAACCAACCCTGTGATTAGAGGGTTGGAACTTTCAGTCCCACCCCTGACCTCTGGGGAAGAGAAGAGTCTGAAGGTAGTAGATCATCACTGGCCAATGAGCTAATCAGTCATGCCTGTGTAATGAAGCCTCCATAAAAACCCAAAAGGATGGTTTTGAGAGAGCTCCTGGGTTGGTGAACAGGTGGAGGTTCTGGGTGGGATAGCGAACTCAGAGTGTGGAAGCTCTGCATCCTTTCCTCACCTCTCCTGCACTTCTTCCATCTGGCTGCTCCTGAGTTCTGTCCTTTTATGGTAAACTGGTAATCTAGTGCAATTGGAAAGAAGGAGAAAGAGAAGAGATTACATTACCAAGAATAGGAATGAAACAGGAAATATAACTGAGAACATCTGGGTTGATCCCCACAAGGAGTTTCATGGTTGTGTATTCCTCCGATGATGGGAATTCTTGTTTCTTCCTCTCCACCATCTCCTAATCCCTCACTTGCCTGCTAACCTCTCAGGCTCTCTTCAGTCCTTCCATCTGCGAAATGATGGGGTTGGGTGGACAGCATGTTCTTTCTCTCGACACATGAACACTTATTAAAGGTCTGCAGAATGGTCATGCTTGCAGAATTGTTTTAAAGGTCACTGAGTCCGATTTCCTCACTTAACAGATGAGGGAACTTGGAGAAGCTGAGACTCTTCCCTGGAGAACCAACAGCTTAGCCAGAAGCCGGGACCCCTGCTTTCGGATCCCATTACACCACGTTTCTGAAACTCCTTGACCTAGTTAAGTGAAATCACTCTTGTCACGCACAGGTATTTCCCCTGAAAATTTGTAAGATCTAATGTCATTCACTGAGCCAACTCAAAATATTTGCATCTCAACCCGAGAACTGACATAACATTTACATGTCTTCTTCTGCTAAGTGTATTTGCATAAAATAGAATTATTATATTATGCCAGTTTCTTCCCATTTTACCTCTCATTGGCAGTCATTTTGGTACCAAGGAAGTAGATGGTTCTAGAATCTTCTCAAAGCCATTTCTAAGACCAAGAAAGCTGGAGATACGTGAATCCTTGAAAACCATGGAAATTTTGCAGTAAAATATAAATCCTTGGATAATCAGCAAGGACATGCAGTATAGCACATGAAACTCTACTCAATGTTTTGTGGCAGCATGGGTGGGAGGGGAGTTTGGAGGAGAATGGTTACGTGTATATGTATGGCTGAGTCCCTTTGCTGTTCACCTGAAACTATCACAAAATTGTTAATGGGCTATACCCCAATACAAAATAAAAAGTTTAAAGTTTGAAATTAAAAAATATATATATAAATGCTGGAGGATTCTAGAGAGAAGCCTATCTGAGTCCAGGCCCCTTATTTTTTATGTGGACTAGTATGGTGAACCATGGTGACCATTCTGGTTATCTAGGAGTGTGGTATAACAAACCAGCCCCACTCGAGTGGTCTACAATGGCATGGCATGGCATGGCTCAGCTCATATGAAGCTGTGAACCATGAGTCCTTCATTTGAAGGACTGTTGCTGAAGCTCCAGTTCTTTGGCCACCTGATGTGAAGAGCCGACTCATTGGAAAAGACCCTAAATGCTTGGAAGATTGAGGGCAAAAGGGGAAGGGGACAGCAGAGGATGAGATGATTAGATAGCATCACCAACCTAGTGAATCTGAGCAAACTCCAGGAGATAGTGGAGGATAGAGGAGCCTGGCGTGCTGCAGTCCATGGGGTCACAAAGAGTTGGACATGACTTAGGGACTGAACAAAGTAACAATGATGTTTTCTTGCATCTGCTCTTGGGCAAGGCTCAGAGGGTTCAGCTCATTTCTGTTGCACTCAGTGTCAGCTGTGGCCGTTCAGATGCTGAGGCCTGCTCACCTGTCGGGATGCCTTTGCTTGGAAAAGTACCCCCCACACATACACACCAACCCCTAACCTTGAGAGCATCATTGGAGCCCTTGTCTGCGCAGTTCACAGCATCAGCCTGGACCATGGTCTGCCTGGCTTCACTTGTGGCTGCACCTCTACCTGGGACCCTTCACAGTGTGGCTTGGGAAGGACCCCAGAAGAGAGGCCACAGGCCCAAATATCAGTGTTTTGTCTGGATGGGCACACTTTTGGAATACCACTGATCATGGCAAAATAATATCTTATTGGTCCTTCTAAGCCCTGCCTGACCAGCACTGCCAAGGGCAGGAGGCCAGGGAAGTGTAAACCCACATTTGTGGCTCCGGTCCTCTCACCGTAGGGAATTGTGTCCAGAATCCTGCCCCCTGGACCCTGGGGCTGACCTCCCCAAATAAAATCTGCCAGTCGCACCGGAGCTGGGCACCAGGGTGTTCTGTCATTTTCAGTGTCGCAGACTGGCCCCTTGGACAGTGAGACTTCCAAGCCACTCTCCGTTGGACTGGATCACATGTTTATTTTTAAAACCATGCCCAAACCGTAGACCAGAAAAAGACCTTGGCAAGTCATTGAGTCCAGGCTTTAACTTCAGAGAGAATCACACTTAAAGTCCACCCCCAGAGAACCTTTCCGCAATGACAGGTATCCTGGAAATTGCCCCCACGGATGGCTTGGAATCTGTTCATCCTGAGCTGATAAATCCCTTCATGTTCAGGAAGCACATCAGGTCTTGTTCTGAACATCACTAGACCCTGGTCTCTGACAAACACAGACCCCAAACCGTGAGCAGAGGAGAGCATGAGAGTCATACAGTGTTTGTTACTCTCTTCTGCAGCCCTGAGATCATGTTGTAATCTATCCTTAAAACCATGAAGGTCCACAGCACTCAGAGTTCAGTGACCATGAGGGGGTAAAGGTAGAAAATGCAGGATGGGCTCCCATGGGATCTGCCAGGGCGGCTAAACCAAGTCACATCACCAGGGCACTTAACAATGGAAGTTTATTTTCTCCTAATTTCAGAGGCTAGAAGCCCCCAAATCATGGTGTCTGTGGAGTTGGTTCCTTCTGAGGCCCCTCTCCCTGGCTTGCAGACAGCCATCTCCTCCCTGCGTCCTCACATGGTCATCCCATATGCAGATCAGCGGCATTAATCACACTCACAGTTTTGTGCTACCATCACCACCATCCATCCTTTCACGGAAGTCCTCATCTAGCAAAACTGAAACTCTGTATCCCTGAAACAGTAACTACCCCGTAACCCCTGGTAACCACCTTTGCAATACATTTTACAATACTTACACTGTTCACTGTAGAAGAATTAGAATATTTAACACAAGGGAAGAACACAGGGCTCTCAACACCTTGACATATACCTTAGCATATTCCTTTTGCCTCTGAGTTGGGGCTTCCTTGGTGGCTCAGTGGTAAAGAATCCACCTGCCAGTGCAGGAGATACATGTTTGATCTCTGGGTCAGGAAGATCGCCTGGAGAAGGAAATGGCAATCCACCCCAGTATTCTTGCCTGGGAAATCCTATGGAGAGAGGAGCCTGGCGGGCTACAGTCAGGGCAAGGAGTCGGACACGACTTAGTGACTAAACAACAACAGCATCCATATATGTATATATATATGTGTTTCTTACTGCATGTACTGGTTTATAGCTTCTAACTTCTTGCTTAATATATCAATACCTTTGCATGTCAAATATGTCATCATTTTTAATACTTACCTGAAAGTCCATCCATTTAAAGAATTCCCTTTCATTTTGGGGGGCAATTCTTTGGATTTTTTCCAGTATATCCATGTTCCAAAGGGCCAGAGACAAAAAATTAAGTATAAACGTAGACCTCCATTCAGCAATGCTCTGATAACTTTCTTACAGCTCAGTGTTTGTCTACATCCTCAGTTATTTCTTGGGGAAGAGTTCCTCCTTTTAAGTTACCTGGAGAAACATTTTCTCTATATTCAGGCTTTTAAAAGATATTGCTTATGACTGAGACGTTTTGTTGTGCACCTGAAACTAGCATATCATTGTTAATCAGCTGTGTTAGTGCGTTAGTTGCTCAGTTGTGTCTGACTCTGTGACCCCAGATTGCCTTCAGTGAAGATAGAACCATTTCGTGCTTCCAACAGCTGTGGGTCGACACACCTACATTCCCTGACTCAGGTAACCTTGTCCCTTAAAAACTAAAATCATAAGTGGATGTGGCTTCAAAAAATCAAGTTGTAGAGAAGGACTTATCACGAAAAGGTACCAGCCCTCTTACTCTGATCCCACGCCCGGGCCTGCTCTCTGAAGACAGTTTTGTTTTGTTTTGTTTTTAAATAACTTTTATTTTTGGCTGTGCTGGGTCTTGGTTGGTGCGTGCAGGCTTTCGCTAATTGTGGCAAGCAGGCTTCTCATCGCGGTGGCCTCTCTTGTTGAGGAGCACAGACTTCCGTAGCTGTGGTGCAAGGGCTTAGTCACCCCACAGCATATGGGATCTTCCCAGACCAGGGATTGAACCCTGCATTGGTAGGAGGATTCTTAACCACTGAGGCATCAGAGAAGGCCATGGAGACAGCTACTTTTAATGGCTTCTGTATTTAATTCCTGAGTCACTTGTCCCCACACCTGTAAATAACATGCTTGTACTGTTGGTTCTTTCTCATACATGTGCACACACACACAGTTTCCTTCCTATTGGGGAGATGAGGTTTTGATTCTATGAAACCACCTGCCTCCTCCTGCATTACCATTTTTTAAATTGTTATAACAAACTGCATTTTACTTATGTTTAAACCTCTGCAGGTGCCAAAGTGGTGCAGTTTCTCTTGTATGGCGTTAGTGAACCTGATTTAGCTCTCTTTCTCAGCTCTTTTCTTCTCCCTCTTTTTCCTTTCTTTCCCTTCTCTCCTTCCTCTTTTTCTCTTTTTCACATCTCAAAGACTGATAAAATGTACATTCAGTCTCTCCTGTAATCCCCATAATTACATACTCTATGCTTTGATCATGGGTTGATTCTAAAAGTCAAGTCAAATACTTCTTTTGTAGCTGCTTAAATATTGTTCTTGCAGAGCCCAGTAACATGTCGATATTTCATGCTCTGTGGTTCCAACAAAGTTATCTACTCAGATCAAGGAGACTTTGCCTAGTGCCAAGGTTAAATGAATACTCTTCTGTTACGTTTTACAAATGAGTTGATCATGCATCACTTTACTTCAATTCATATTTTTTTTTGATTCATATTTGAATCCTGTCTTTCTTGGGCACTTTTCCTACAATTTCTTTGGGATTGTCTTGTTTCTTCTTATTGGGAGAATCAAATGCCTTCATACCTTCCAACTTACCCATTCCATCTATTATCTTGTTTGCTCTCTTAATCTTTGAGGCCACTGAGTTATGACTTGGATTTACTGCTCACCAAGCTTCCTGAGGGTCTGACATCTGGGATTTCCTCTTGCTGGTCTCAGGCTTATTTCCATCATTTTTTGCTGGATGAAGTTTTATCCTTATTTTTTTCCTGGAGTGCATCCTTAAGGAGTTTTCTCAGAGGTAACCTCCTTTTCTGTTTCTAAAAGTGATTTTATTTTGCCTCTGTTCCTGACTGATAAGTTACCATAATAAAAATTTTTTTAGATTGAAATGGATTTTCACTCAGAACTTTGGAATTGGTCTGTGGTAGTCTATCATCAGTTATTTCTGACACATTCTGCTGACGGTCTGATTGTTGCAACTCGATAGCTTCCTCTTCTCTGACAGCCTTTTAGGATCTCTTTGTTTTATTGTGTCCTTTACAGTCCAGGCACTAGTAGTTTGAGGGCTTGGGTGTCTCTTTCGCTCTAGGAATTTTCCTCTCTCTCTTTCTTTCTCACTAACTTCCCATTCTGTTTTTTCCATCATTGTCCCCTGGGAACTTCTATAGGGCTTACTTCCAGAAATCTCTCTGGTGTTCTAATTGGTCTTATTTTCATAGCTTTCTATGTTTTTAATAGGTGTCTTTTTCTTCTTGAAGGTCTCAGAATAAACTAGTTAATAAAGTTTTTTCTTTCTCAATTTAAGCATTGTCTGTGCCTTGTTTTGAAAATACAGCTTTGTCCTGGTATTAGAATAACTTGGCCACATGTGTCTCCTCTTATTCCCAAGACGTGATTTTCTTCTCGTTAACCTACTTCTCTTTATTTAGTTGCCTTTTCTTAGTGCAAAGGGAATGCCTTTCGTGGCTGCTCTGCCGCTTTGGGCTGTCTCCCTTGTTTCTGTCAGGCAAATCCTACCCAACCCTCAGTACCTGCTGATGCTACCTCCTTTGGAAGCCTTCCTCAGTAATTCTCACACCACCACTCCCCACATGTATTCATGTTCAGACTGGTAGTTAATGAAGATTCTCAGTGAAAAATTAATAATTGCTGTACTGATTTTAAGATGGAGGGGACTATGGACAATTTCAGGAATATCAAATAATTGCACTTTTAATCAGAATAAGCTATAGGATGAGACCCTCTGCAGCCAGTATGTTGAGCTGAGATTGTATTGAGCTTAGTAATAGAAAAATCCACTTCGAATGGCTTTGAAAAAAGTTGATTTCTCTCAAAAATAAGTCCAAGTGTAAATGGTGAGTGGAGTTGTATCAGTGATTCAGTCATCTCAAGCCAGCATCTCTGCAGTTCTGACAATTCTCCACAGTTACAAAACAGCTGCTACCACTCCCGCCATCATGTCTGCATTCAAAGCAGGAAGAAGAGAAAGAGCTTGACAGCTGTACCCTCTTCATTCTTATCAGGAAAGTAGAGCTTTTCCAGATGACTCCAAAGCACACTTCTGCTTTTGTCTTATAGCCTAGAACCAGGACACATGGGTATTCCTAATTTCAGGAGAAACTTGGACAGTTTTGGCCTCCCACCTTCTTTGGTGAGAGATAGCAAAGGTGGGGATGGGCTTTAAGAGAGAGCCAGTTAGCAGAGTCTGCCCAAATGAGCAAGTCTGAGTAGGGAAAGCCGTTGTGCCCGATTGTATCGAAGATGGCACTGCATTTTAATGAGCGTTTATAGAGCACGTGCTGTGCCTAAGTGCTTTGCTGGTGCTGAGCATGATAGGAGTCCCAGGGGCGCTTGTTTGGTGAACAAGTGAAAATTAGATGTGCCTGCAGCATAGAGTGTATCAGGCAGGCAGGGTTGGAGGGGATTGGTATGAAGAGCAGGAGATGCCTGGGCGTGGAAGATGGGGGCAGTTTGGGGACCTTGAGGAGATAAATTTGTTGACGCAGCAGGATTTTCTAGAGGAGAAGAGGGGCGACAGGATGAGATGATTGGAGGGCATCACTGACTCAATGGACATGAGTTTGAGCAAACTCCAGGAGATAGTGCAGGACAGGGAAGCCTGGGGTCAGAGAGTCAGATACAACTTAGTGACTAATAGCATAATACACCAAAGCATAGTCCTGGACCCACAGTATCAGCATTACTTTCAAACTTGTTAGAAATGCCAATTCTCCACTCCCAGCTAGACCTGCTGAATTAGAACTTCTGGGAGTGAGCTCCAGCAATCTGCTTTAAGAAGCCCTCCAGGAGGAGGGAGCCAAGATGGTGCAGGACAAAGTGGACATGGAGTACATCTCTCTCTGTGGATTCATCAAGAATACATCTTCAGATGCAACAGTTTTGAAAGAACAACAGCTGAATGCTAGCAGCAGTGCTGCTGATACTGTGGGTGCAGGACTATGCTTTGGTGTATTAGTACTGTTAGTCACTAAGTCGTATCTGACTCTTTGCGACCCCGTGGACTGCAGCCCACCAGGCTCCTCTGTCCACTGGGTTTTCCAGGCAAGAATACTGGAATGGGTAGCCATTCCCTTCTCCAGGGGTTCTTCCTGACCCAGGGACTGAACCCATGTCTCCTGCATTGTAGGCAGATTCTTTACCATCTGAGCCACCAGGGGCTTCATATTATACTAAGATGATAACTTAATTTAGAGTTGACTTAATTAAAAAAAATTTGAGATAATAACATCTTCTGCCTTAAAAAAAAAAAGTGATTGATTGTATTCACTATATTTTCTGTATACTTCATGACTGGGCATTTGAAGCCTCACTGTCTCAGGAGAGACTGCCCCTCCTAGGCCTGGCTGATTCCTGGAGAGAGCAGACAATTTGCCTGCAAGCACATCTTTGATAGGCAAACAACCAAGCACGAATCCATACCTCCACTCACCTGTTTTCAGGCTCCTGTAGTCTGGACACTGTTCTCCTACCTCTGAATCAGCACAGGTTCAGGTACTGGACTGTTAGGGACCCTCCATAGCCCAACCCATGTGTGCTCAGTTGTGACCGACTCCTTGTGACCGCATGGACTGTAGCCCGCCAGGCTCCTCTGCTCATGGGATTTTGCAGGCAAGAGCGGGTTGCCATTTCCTCCTCCAGGGAATCTTTTCTGCTGAGCCACCAGGGAAGTCCTGTAATGAGGCTATCCCTGCTTTAAAGGCAGCTTCACTCAGTGACTTCTGTAGTGACAGCTGAGAATCATTGCTTGGCTCTCTGTCCACTAAATGTCTCTCTGTGACGAGGCTGGAACTCCAAGGCAGCATGTCAGGGAAGATCTCCAGCACGTCCGTAGTGAATGTTTTCTTCACTGTCATACTCCGCACTCAGGGTGTGGTTGCAAACTGGTGTTATGTGAACTATATTTTTATAGATTTTGGAAATGACAAGTTGGCTAAGCCATTTAATTTCCTACAGGATGTCTCAGAGCCTTAAATACTTTAGTAAGACTCTGTTAATGGATAATATAACCTTCAGTATTTCCTAACATTTTTTCCACAGAGCCTTTTTCTTCAGAGTGTCTAATAACTATTTTTGCATAGAACACATTCTGTGACCTGACAAGCTCAAGTATGACACTGGCAACAGTCAGGATTTTTGTGGATGGTGGTGATGATTCTCCTAAACCCCTAAGGAGAACAGTGCACCATTTTTAGATCCATTTGCCCAAGGCTCAGTTTTGCATTAGTCTCTTGGTGTAAAAAATAAAAAGACGTGACTTGTACTCAGGTGTCACCTACGCAGTGCCTATCACTCTGTAGAATGACTCACCCTCTGAAAACGGCAGTGTTCATTGTCTTAGTAGTGAACAATACTCTTTCGTTTACAAAGGTGAGACCAAAATTACCAGGCTTCCTAAAATTAGCATCACCTTTTAGCCCACCACCTTGCTTGAGTCAGTCTTGAGTGCTCTGTTGAAGTCCTTCATGTGTAATGGAGGAAGGCTCTGGCGAGTGGACAGTCCGGCTAAGCGACCTCCAATCAGTTCAATATTGATCAGTCTTCCCAGGTCAGCACAGCATTCTAGGAGTTTCTTAAATGCTTTTGATTTCCAAATAAGTGTGTGACCCCACACTTTAAGAGCAAAATTTGTCTCCAGCACAAGATCCTTTTCTTTAAAGGAGTTTGTTGCTGGTTATCAATTATGTAGTTACATTGTTTTGATTGGTTTTTATTTTATGTGCAGTTGAACCGTGAGTAATTAGTTAGCAATCAAGATGCCCTAAAACTCAGCTCTTACTTTTAAAGACAAAGTAGTAGTATCTTTAAAGAAAATGTTTATAATGTCACAGTTTATGTATATTGCATGTATTATATATTTATTGCATATAAAACATATCTATATATGAAGTGAAGTGAAAGTCTCTCTGTCATGTCCGACTCTTTGCAACCACATGGACTGTAGCCCACCAGGCTCAGTCCGTGGTATCCTTCAGGCAAGAATACTGGAGTGGGTTGCCATTCCCTTCTCCAGTATATGTATATAAACTTGCATAAATGAGTCCAATAATCCCAGAAGACTAAAAATAAACAAAAAATATCCACTAGATTCCCTATATCCTGGCTTAAATATATATGTGTGTGTATAATTATATTTGTGTATGTATATAAATCATTTATGCAAGGAACCATTTATGCAAGTTTATGCTTAATACTTGGTGCTTATTTTTTATATTATCTATTGTTTGATACATAGATTACCTGTATTTTCATATGTGTATTCTGAAACATGTTAAAGCTATGAATGTACTATACAAATTCAGAACCAAAACACTAACAATTATGTTGGAGCTACCTGTTTATCCTTTTCAAATCCCACCCCTTTTCCTTTTCTAGAGATAACCACCAGAAATGCATTGTTTTTTGTTTTCTTATATGTGTATTCATCCTATAACAATATGTCATTTAGTAGTTTTTAGCTTTGAGCCTTATGAAAATCATATCAAAGTAGTCTTTTGTTTTGCCCCAATCACTGTACTTATTAGATTCATCAATGTTGTTTTGGGTAAATTTTATTTAACTATTTTTATTAATGTATTAATATGTAGTATAACATTATGTAAATATATGCCAATTTTTTATTCTCTTCTTGATGACCTTTTCCCCCTAATTTTTTGTTTAACCACGAAAAAAAGAATAATCTGCTGAATGTTTTGAAAATGTCTCCTGATAAATGCCCAGGGGTTTCTCTAGGACAGCATTTTTAAAAGGCTGAGTCCCAACCCATAGTTGGTATGACAAAAATGGTATGGACCTAACAGAAGCAGAAGATATTAAAAAGAGGTGGCAAGAATACACAGAAGAACTATACGAAAGAGATCTTCACGACCCACATAATCACGATGGTGTGATCACTCACCTAGAGCCAGACCTCCTGGAATGTGAAGTCATGTGGGCCTTAGGAAGCATCACTACAAATAAAGCTAGTGGAGGTGATGGAATTCCAGTTGAGCTATTTCAAATCCTAAAAGATGATGCTGTGAAAATGCTGTAGTCAATATGCCAGCAAATTTGGACAACTCAGCAGTGGCCACAGAACTGGAAAAGGTCAGTTTTCATTCCAATCCCAAAGAAAGGCAATGCCAAAGAATGCTTAAACTACCACACAATTGCACTCATCTCACATGCTAGCAGAATAATGCTCAAAATTGTCTGAGCTAGGCTTCAACAGTACATGAACCATGAACTTCCAGATGTTCAAGCTGGTTTTAGAAAAGGCAGAGGAGGAACCAGAGATCAAATTACCACCATCTGTTGGATCAAGATGAAAAGCAAAAGAGTTCCAGAAAAACATCTACTTCTGCTTTATTGACTATGCCAAAGCCTTTGACTGTGTGGATAACAACAAACTGTGGAAAATTCTTCAAGAGATGGGAATACCAGACCACCTGACCTGCCTCCTGAGAAATCTATATGCAGGTCAGGAAGCAACAGTTAGAACTGGACATGGAATAACAGACTGGTTCCAAATCAGAAAAGGAGTATATCAAGGCTGTATATTGTCACCCGGCTTGTTTAACTTACATGCAGAGTAGATCATGAGAAATGCTGTACTGGGGGAAGTACAAGCTGGAATCAAGATTGCCGGGAGAAATATCAATAACCTCAGATATTCAGATGGCACTACACTTATGGCAGAAAGCAAAGAAGAACTAAAGAGCCTCTTGATGAAGGTGAAAGAGGAGAGTGAAAAAGTTGGCTTAAAACTCAACATTCAGAAAACTAAGATCATGGCATCTGGTCCCATCACTTCATGGGAAGTAGATGGGGAAACAGTGGAAACAGTGACAGACTTTATTTTTCTGTGCTCAGTGATTTTTCACTGCATATGGTGACTGCAGCCATGATTTTAAAAGACACTTGCTCCTTGGAAGAAAAGTTACGACCAACCTAGACAGCTTATTAAAAACCAGAGATATTACTTTGCCAACAAAGGTCTGTCTAGTCAAAGCTATGGTTTTTCCAGTAGTCATGTATGGATGTGAGAGTTGGACTATAAAGAAAGCTGAAAGCTGAGTGCTGAAGAATTGATGCTTTTGAACTATGGTGTTGGAGAAGACTCTTGAGAGTCCCTTGGACAGCAAGGAGATCCAACCAGTCCATCCTAAAGGAAATCAGTCCTGAGCATTCATTGGAAGGACTGATGCTGAAGCTGAAATTCCAATACTTTGGTCACCAGATGCAAAGAACTGACTCATTTGAAAAGATCCTGATGCTGGGAAAGATTGAAGGCAGGAGGAGAAGGGGACGACAGAGGATGAGATGGTTGGATGGCATCACCGACTCGATGGACATGAGTTTGAGTAAATTCTGGGAGTTAGTGATGGACAGGAAGGCCTGGCGTGCTGCAGCCTATGGGATTGCAAAGAGTTGGACACGACTGAGCAACTGAACTGAGCTGAACCCATTAGTGATAGTGAAGTTAATATAGTGAACACAGTAGAAAATATTAGAAAATATTTTTGCAGAACAATGCTTACTAAAATATTATTGTAATAGGCATTATTCTGTTAAAAGATGTTTCATTTGGGTACCAGATAAGGGCACGTGGCCTTTTTCACTGAGCATAATGTCTTTAAACACCTATCCATGTCATCACTTGTGTCAATAGATCCTTCCTACTTATTGTTGAGTGTTTGTTGTTGTTCAGTTGCTAAGTTGTGTCTGACTCTTTGCAACCCCATAAACTGCAGGACTACCAGGCTTCCTTATCCTTCACTATCTCCTGGAGTTTGCTCAAATTCATGTCCATTGAGTTGGTGGTGCTATCTAACCATCTCATCCTTTGCTTCCCACTTCTCCTTTTGCCGTCAACCTTTCCCAGCATCAACCTTTCCCACTCGGCTTCCCTCATATCTCAGTTGGTGAGGAATCTGCCTGCAGTCCAGGAGACCCTGGTTCAGTTCTGGGTTGGGAAGATCCACTGGAGAAGCAATAGGCTACCCACTCCAGTATTCTTGGGCTTCCCTTGTGGCTCAGCTGGTAAAGAATCCGCCTGCAATGTGGGAGACCTGGGTTTGATCCCTGGGTTGGGAAGATCCCCTGGAGAAGGGAAAGGATACCCACTCTATTCTGTGCCTGGAGAATTCCACAGACTGTATCGTCCATGGGGTCGCAAAGAGTCGGACACAACTGAGTGACTTTCACTCACTTTTCCCAGCATTGAAGTCTTTTCCATTGAGTCGTCTCTTCACATCAGGTGACCAAAGGATTGGAACTTCATCATCAGTCCTTCCAATGATATTCAAGATTGATTTCCTTTAGGATTGACTGAGTATTTTACAAATTGTTGAATGTGTTCCGTTATTAATCCACTCACCAGATGAAGGACATTTAGGATGTTTGCTTGTTACACATAAAGTGTCTATGAACATTTATGAGGGTTTTTTAGGGGGGAACATAAATTTCTATAGAATGGGGTTGCTGGATCATGTAGCAAGTGTATGTTCAAGTTCATAAGAAGCTACTAAGCTGTTTTCCCCAGTGACTGTTCCGTTTCCCATTGCCCTGCCCTCAGCTGTGTGAAAGGATTCCAGTTGTTCCACATCTTCTCCAGAACTTGATATAGTCAGGTTTTTGCATTTTTCGTTGTCATTTTGTTACATTAATTGTGTTATCTCATTTGGATGTTAATTTGCATTCTCCTAGTGGATACTGATGTTGAACAATTTTTCTTGTGCTTATTTGCCATTTATTCATCTTCTTTGATAAAGTTTCTGTTCAAAAATCCTGTAAAGCAATTATCCTTCAACTAAAAAATAAATTTAAAAAAGTTTCTGTTTGGATATTTTTGCCCATTTTGTAACAGGATTTTTTTACTGTTGAATTTGAGAGTTCTGCATATATTCTGGATACAGTTCTTTTGTGTGAACTACAAATATTGAAATATTTCTTCTTTCAGTGGATTGTCTTTTCATTTTTTAGAAGTGCCGTTCACAGAGCAGAAGCTTTTAATTTAGATGCAGTCTAATGTATCCTTTTTTTTTTTCTGTTATGGATCATGCTTTTGATATTTCTAAGAACTCATCGCCTAACCCCAAGGTCAAAGATACTTTCTCATGTTTTCTTCAAAAGTTTTAAGTCTCTTGTTTTGTATTTAGGTCTGTGAACCTTTATGAATTTTTATATATGATGTGATGTATGTGACAAAGGTCATATTTTTTTTTATATGAATGTCCGATTTTACCAGCATAGTTTGTTAAAAAGAGTCTTCTTCCTCTTTACATCTTTGTCAGAAATCAGTTGCTTATATCATCTGGGTCCGTTTTCCTTATTCTGTCCCATTGATCTGTTTTTCTGTCCTTTCACTACCATATTCTTTTGATTACTTAGTTTTATAGTAAGTCTTAAAATTGAATGAGTACTGCAAATTTATTCTTTCTAAAAATTGTTTTGTATATTCTGCTTCCTTTGCAGTTTCGTATTGATTTTAGATTGTTTGTATCTACAACAAATCCTTTTGGAATTTTGATTGGGATTGTATTTAATCATAACTAATTTTGTGAATATTGATATCTTTATTATGTTGAGTGTTCCAGTCCACAAACACAGTATTTCTCCCTTGATGTAGATTTTTTATTTCTTTCATAAGTATTTCATAGTTTTCAACATGCACTTTCTGTGCCTATATATTTATAAATTTATACCTAAGTATTTTTTTTTCAAAGCAGTTGTTAGTAGTATTTTATTTTTAATACTAATATGTATTCATTGCTAGTATATAGAAATAAAATTTATTTTTGTTTGTTTGCTTTCTGTCCTGTAACCTTGCTGAATTCATTGGCTCTAGGAATTTTTTTTTTTCTTGGTAGATTCCTTGGTATTTTCTACATAAACAAACATGTCATCTGCAAATAGGGACATTTTAACTTGTTCCTTTCATATCTGTATGTTTTTTTTCTCCTTTATTGCGCTAAGCAAAACTTCTAGCACTATACTGAATGAGTATTGAGTACAAACTTGGATCAAGGCATCTATATCATGAGGAATACTGGTTTATAGTTAGCTTTTTTTTTTTTTTTTTTTTTTTTTTTTACTGTTTTTTGTTTCTGGTTTTGGTATCACAGGAATATTACCTTCATAAAATCAATTGGGTAGTATTTCCTCCTCTTCTGTATTCTGGAAGAGATTATGTAGAATCAGTGCTAATTCTTCATTAAATATTTAGTAAAGTTCTCTTGTGAAGTCTCTGGATCTGAATTTTTTTCCAAGATTTTTAATAGTACAGATTCAATTTCTTAATAGTTACAGGGATATTTATTTCTTTCATATTGAGTGTATTGTAATTTGTTTTTAATTACATTAGTCCATTTCATGTAACTTGTCAAATTTACATGTATGTGGCATTGTTCAAAGGCATCCTTTTGAAATTTACAGGATTTTGTAGTGATATTTCCTGTTTCATTCCTATTCTGTCTTCTCTTTCTTCCTGTTTTCAGTTGTGCTAGAGGTTTTTTCAGCTGTGTTCTCAAAGAACCAGCACTTTGTTTCCTGGTTTTCTCTGTTACTATTTGGTTTTAGACTTCTTTATTTCTGCCCTTTATGATTTCATTCCTTCTGCTTGCTCTGGGCTTATTTTTGGTCGTCTTTTATAAGTTGTTGCATTAGAGGTTGCTCATTTGAAAATGTTTCTCTTTTCTAATGTATTATTTTAGTGCTATAAAATTTCCTCCCAGCACTGCTTTGGCTGTGTCTGCCATTTTAATATATTACATTTTCATTTTTATTCAGTTCGTTAGTTTTTTTCCTTTGAGATTTCTCTGTTCCAGGAATTATTTAGAAGCATTCAGTTTAGTGTCTGAGTGTTTGGATATTTTCTTCTTATCCTTCTGTTAGTGATAAGAGAATATACTGTATATGATTCCAGTTCTTTCAGACTAGTAATGTTATGAACCCAGATGTTGTGTATCTTGGTATATATACTGGAAAAGAAAATTCTGCTGACGTTGGTTGGAGTGTTCTTCTATAAGTGTCTAATTCTTTTGTGGCGGTTGTGGTTTAGTCTCTAGGTTGTGTCCGACTCTTGTGACCTATGGACTGTAGCCTGCCAGACTCCTCTGTCCATGGGATTTTCCAGGCAAGTATACTGGAGTGAAAGAAAAGTGAAAGTCATTTAGTCGTGTCTGACTCTTTGCGACCCCGTGGACTATACAGTCCATGGAATTCTCCTAACCCAGGGATTGAGCCCAGGTCTCCTGCATTGCAGGCAGGAGCCACAAGGGAATCCCAAGAATACTGGAGTGGGTAGCCTATCCCTTCTCCAGCAGATCTTCCAGACCCAGGAATCAAACCAGGGTCTCCTGCATTGCAGACAGATTCTTTACTGACTGAACTACCAGGGAAGCCCCTGGAATTATGTTCATATATACTCTTGCTGATTTTTTTTTTTTCTAGATGGTCAGTTGTTGAGAGAAGAAATATTGAAGTAAGCCCCTGGAATTATGTTCATATATACTCTTGCTGATTTTTTTTTTCTAGATGGTCAGTTGTTGAGAGAAGAAATATTGAAGTCTCTACGTGCATTTGTACTTTCCTTCTCATATTTTGCAGCTTTGTAGTTTAGTACATACACATTCAAGATGCTGTGTCTTCTTGTGGATTGATGCTTTTATCATTACATTCTCCTCTATATTTCTGGTCATTTTCTGTATTCTGAATCTACTTTATCTGCTATTAATACTGCCACTTTTGCTTTCTTTTGATCAATGTTTGCACGATATCTTTTCCTATCCTTTTACCTTCAGCCTACCCATATCATCTTTGAAGTGAGATTCTTGTGGCCCACATGATTTCTTTCAGTCCACTCTTGTCACTCTGTCTTTTGATTGGCATATTTATTAGGCCATTTGCATTTAATATAATTATGAATATGTTAAGGCTTAAGCCTGCCTTTTAATTTTTTGTATTATGTCTGTCCTTTTTTTTGTTTTGTTTTAATTGTTTTGTGTTCTTTTTCTTTCCTTTCTGTGGGTTAGTTTATATTTTGATTTTTTTGAGTATGCTTCTTTTTGCTTTGCTCCTGGAAGATTTGCATTTTCCCCTGATGCTGAGACAGGGATTGCTAACAGGTTGGGACACTCCAACCAGCATCCAGGTTCTTTCCCCGAAAGTGTTAACCTCTGGTTTCAGCTCCCCATTTTCTGGGGCGGGGGGTGCCTCATACTAGTGGCCAGATCTCAGTGGTGACATTTGCATTTGTCACCAGGACGCAACGCTTCCTCTGTCTTTGCTGTTGATCAATCTCTGCCACATTTGCTTGTTTGGGGGAGACCAAGGGGAATGGGTAGGGGAACCTACTTAATTCTATTCACTGAAAGAAGAATACCTGGAGGCAGAAAAGGTGTGTGTGTTGTGCTTCATCTAGGTTTCCACACAGTAGCGGGAGACCCCTCAGAGCCTCTTGTTTACCATGTTTTTGCTGGAAATGCTGGTTACTTGATGTTCCTTGTCAATCCCAGTACTGCCTACATTTTCTTTTGTTAGAAATCATTGCTGTTGATGCAAGCTGGTGTATCCAGGATGGAGAGACAACAAAGTCCTACTGTGTGGCACCAGAAACTGTGTTCAGTATCCTGTAATAAACCACAAGTGGAGAGGAATATGAAAGAATGTGCATAGATGTATAACTGAATCACTGGATAAGTGGAGAGGGCGGGGAGTAATTATGAGACCATATTCCTAGTTTTTGTTTTTTAACTGATATGTGTCTCCATCTTCTCTTTAGGGCCGAGAAGACTGAAGTTCTGAGCGAAGACCTTCTTCAGGTAAGGTTGTCACTGGCCCGTAACTCATAGATGTCAAAGACATCTTCCCTTTTGCGGCCGAGCCCTTCCCGGTGTTGTTCAGACTCTCCACTGCCCCTCTCCTAGTCTGTTTAGAGATGCAGCTTTCTCTCTTTACGATAGCACCCTACATGGTGCCCCGCAGTCTCGGTGGGACTTTCCAGGAGACGTGTGAAGGCATTTCAGCGCACGGTTAGCGGAGCGTCTCCGAGTCTGTGGTCCCCTCCTTTTCTCTCCCGTGTTGGACGTTGTCTCTGCAGAAACAGGGGTCAGTCTTGTCCCTGGATTATCCAGACCCACGACCCCACTTCTAACCTCACCTCACCCGGGGGCCCCACCCCCTGCTCTGTCCGCAGGTGGAGAAGCGGCTGGAGCTGGTGAAGCAGGTCTCCCACAGCACACACAAGAAGCTCACGGCATGTCTGCAGGGCCAGCAAGGGGCCGAGGCTGACAAGCGCTCTGTAAGTGCCTTCCCGGCCCCAGGGGAGGTGGAATTTGCCTGCCGACTGCCTGGCCGGTGTGTGAGAATCAGACCCCTGCCTGAAGCACCTCCACCCTCACTAAGATGTGGTCCCCATCCTTGTCCTCCCCAGACTGGGGCAGCCCCCGAGGAGAGCAGCACGGGCTTAGATCCCACTGCTAAGGAGGCTGCCACCTTTCGCTTACCCCTGCTGCTCATCTACAGATTCCATTTGCCTCCATAGTATCTTAAGATCGCATGGAAAAAAAAATTACACTGTGATTTTGGGGATTATAAGGGACCTATAAAGGCTCTTGTGAAGACCATTTCTGCTGCAATGATGCAGTAAAGATAACATGATGCATAACAGGGCTCCAGGGTCTCTGTCTAGAACCTGCACTAGTGCTGAAGGCATAGCATCATGCAGCTCCACTGGACAGTCCTTGGGGTAGGTGATCCTGAAGGTTCACTTCCCTCTTGACCCCTACCTCCCTCAAATCCAACAGAGATGAAAAGATACTCTTTTTAAAAAAAAAAAAATCTTATTAGTTTATTTTTTGTTTGTCTACTGTGCTCAGTTGCTCTTTGAGACCTCATGGACTATCACCCACCAGGCTCCTCTGTCGGGTTTCCCAGGCAAGAATACTGGGTTGCCATTTCCTACTCTGGGGGATCTTCCCAACCCAGGAATCTAACCTGCATCTCCTGCATTGGCAGACAGGTTCTTTACCACTGAGCCACTGGGGAATCCCCCCAAAAAGATATTCATAAGTGTTCACTTGGCTTTGTTCCAGGGGAGGGACAGTCTAGGGGGATTCTTTCCTCCTCAGGTTGATGATCAATGTGTCTGGTGTCTGTCTGATTTTCTCTGATTGGAAATTCTTATTGACATCTCTTCCTGGTGGTTGCCCTGAGCCCCCCAGCTCTGTTGACCTTGCCTCTCTTGGCTATCCTGATGCGTCCTCCCAGCTCACACTGCAGACCGCTCTGCTTGCTCCATCGATCATGCCATTTTCTTCTCCCAGCCCTGGTTTCTTCTTTCTTAACTTTCCCAGCAGGAACCACTGATGTGTGGTAGAAATAAAATATTTACAGCTTTGCAGAGTGTCTATGGAAGTAATTCGATGTGTATTGGGGATTTCAGCAAGGGGAGCCTGACAGTCGTCCCCCTTGTCAACCGCCAGTCTGTTCTCTGTCCACAAGTCTGTTTTTGTGTCCTCTTTTAGATTCCACATTTAAGTGATATAGCATATGGTATTTGTCTTCCTCTGTCTGACTTCACGTAGAGTGATAAACTCTAGGTCCATCCATGGTGCTACAGATGGTGTCACTTTCCTCTTTGATGGCTGATTGGTATTCCTTTGTATATATGTACCACGTCTTGATCTATCATCTGTTGATGGACATTTAGATTGTTTCCATGTCCAAGCTACTGTGGCTAGCCAGGCCAGCAGCATCTTACTGTTTGATTCTCAGCTCAGATGCCACCTCCTCAGTGCAGCTTCTCCCACCATCTGATGTGTTTGCTCCCTCCCCAAGTCATACCCCCCGATTCCACATTCTTCCTAGCACGTGTTATTTTCTAAAATCGCTGTGCTCCTTCATCTTCTCCTGTGTCTGTTCCCAGTCCTGGTATGTGAGCTCCATGGGAGCAGGGATCTTCTCTTCCCATCACGGCTGCATCCTTAATGACTCTAATGGGGCATGCCACGTGAAGGCAGCGCTAAAAATAGATGTGTGACAACTGGATGGCCCATGAGTATTTTAGGCACAGGACTTGCCCAATGCATCAAGCTAATTTGAATCTTTCCTATTCTTTTCTTTTGAAACCTTTAATTTGTTACAGTATTGCTTCTGCTTTATGTTTTGGTTTTTTGGCTCCAAGGCACGTGGGATCTTAGTTCCCTGATCAAGGATCAAACCTACACGCCCTGCACTGGAAGGTGGATTCTTAACCACTAGACCACCAGGCAAGTCCCAAATCTTTCCTGTTCTTTACAGAAGCAATTTAGGTTGATGGTTCTGAGTTTAAGTGCAAGGATATGACTCTCCGAGCCTGAAGCCCAGCTCTGCTGTTTCCAAATTTTGCCCGACAGTGAGGAAGTCAGTTACCTCTATAAGCCTTGGTTTTCTCACTTGGAAAATGGTAACAGTGAATCCCTACCCAGTAAGGTTGTTTGAGAGTTCCGTGAGATCATTCATGTAAATGCTTAGCATGGTGCTTGACCTAAGTACATAGTAAAGAAACAGAAGCTGCTGTTATTATGGCCCCGTCATTGGTCCAGAATCACCACTGAGAACTGCTGAGCCCCAGGGAACAAGTGTGCCTGGATTAGAGGATAGTAGACAGCAATTTTCAGAGATGGGGCTGTGTGTGAGCACGTGTGTGTATGTTTGGGAAGCAGGGTAGATATTAGAATGAGACTTTTTGTCTCTGAGTCATCCTACAAACTGCTGCTTCTGCCCAAGATGATTTTGGAGAGAACAGTCATCTCAGACAAGTCAGATCGACTGCTTGCAAACCCTGGAACGTTCTGTGTCCCTTCTTTAACTCTTAAGCATCTCTTGGCACTCCAGAATCAGGAGGAAGTGTATTTTAATAGCTTCCCTTTGACCTGGAAAGCCACTGGTCAGGGTGAAGCTTGCTAAGATCTCTTTCAGTTCAGTTCAGTCGCTCAGTCGTGTCTGACTCTTTGTGACACCATGAACTGCAGCACGCCAGGCCTCCCTGTCCATCACTAACTCCCTATGTCCACCCAAACCCATGTCCATCGAGTCGGTGATACCATCCAGCCATCTCATCCTCTGTCGTCCCCTTCTCCTCCTGCCCTCAATCTTTCCCAGCATCAGGGTCTTTTCCAATGAGTCAGCTCTTTGCATCAGGTGGCCAAAGTATTTGAGTTTCAGCTTCAACATCAGTCCTTCCAATAAACACCTAGGATTGATCTTTAGGATGGACTGGTTGGATCTCCTTGCAGTCCAAGGGACTCTCAAGAGTCTTCTCCAACATCACAGTTCAGAAGCATCAATTCTTTGGTGCTCAGCTTTCTTTATAATACAACTTTCACATCCATACATGACCACTTGAAAAACCATAGCCTTAAAAAAAAAAATAAATAAATAAATTAAAAAAAAAAAAAAAAAAGAAAAAAGAAAAACCATAGCCTTGACTAGATGGACCTTTGTTGGCAAAGTAATGTCTCTGCTTTTTAATATGCTATCTAGGTTGGTCATAACTTTCCTTCCAAGGAGTAAGCGTCTTTTAATTTCATGGCGGCAGTCACCATCTGCAGTGATTTTGGAGCCCAGAAAAATAAAGTCAGCCACTGTTTCCACTGTTTCCCCATCTATCTGTCATGAAGTGATGGGACGGATGCCATGATCTTAGTTTTCTGAATGTTGAGCTTTAAGCCAACTTTTTCACTCTCCTCTTTCACTTTCATCAAGAGGCTCTTTAGTTCTTCTTCACTTTCTGCCATAAGGGTGGTGTCATCTGCATATCTGAGGTTATTGATATTTCTGCCAGCAATCTTGATTCCAGCTGTGCCTCCTCCAGCCCAGTGTTTCTCATGATGTACTCTGCACATAAGTTAAATAAGCAGGGTGACACTATACAGCCTTGACGTACTCCTTTTCCTATTTGGAACCAGTCTGTTGTTCCATGTCCAGTTCTAACTGTTGCTTCCTGACCTGCATACAGATTTCTCAAGAGGCAGGTCAGGTGGTCTGGTATTCCCATCTCTTTCAGAATTCTCCACAGTTTATTGTGATCCATGCAGTCAAAGGCTTTGACACAGTCAATGAAGCAGATATAGATGTTTTTCTGGTACTCTCTTGCTTTTTCGATGATCCATCAGATGTTGGCAATTTGATCTCTTCTGGTTCCTCTGCCCTTTCTAAAACCACCTTGAACATCTGGAAGTTCACGGTTCACATATTGCTGAAGCCTGGCTTGGAGAATTTTAAGCATTACTTTACTAGCGTGTGAGATGAGTGCAATTGTGCAGTAGTTTGAGCATTCTTTGGCATTGCTTTTCTTTGGGATTGGAATGAAAACGGACCTTCTCCAGTCCTGTGGCCACTGCTGAGTTTTCCAAATTTGCTGGCATATTGAGTGCAGCACTTTCACAGCATCATCTTTGAGGATTTTAAATAGCTCAACTGGAGCTCCATCACCTCCACTAGCTTTGTTCGTAGTGATGCTTCCTAAGGCTCACTTGACTTCACATTCTAGGATGTCTGGCTCTAGGTGAGTGATCACACCATCATGATTGTCTGGGTCATGAAGAACTTTTTTGTTCAATTCTTCTGTGTATTCTTGCCACCTCTTTTTAATGTCTTCTGCTTCTGTTAGGTCCCTACCATTTCTTTCCTTTATTGAGCCCATCTTTGCATGAAATGTTCCCTCAGTATCTCTAATTTTCTTGAAAAGATCTCTAGTCTTTCCCATTCTATTGTTTTCCTCTATTTCTTTGCATTGATCACTGAGGAAGGCTTTCTTATCTCTCCTTGCTGTTCTTTGGATCTCTGCATTCAAATGGGTATATCTTCCCTTTTCCCCTTTGCTTTTTGGTTCTCTTCTTTTCACAGGTATTTGTACAGCCTCCTCAGACAGCCATTTTGCCTTTTTACATTTCTTTTTCTTGAGGATGGTCTTGATTCTTGTCTCCTGTACAATGTCATGAACCTCCATCCATAGTTCATCAGGCATTCTGTCTATCATACCTAGTCCTTTAAATCTAATTCTCATTTCTACTGTGTAGTCATAGGGATTTGATTTAGATCATACCTGAATGGTCTAGTGGTTTTCTCCACTTTCTTCAATTTCAGTCTGAATTTGGCAATGAGAAGTTGATGATCTGAGCCACAGTCCGCTCCCAGTCTTGTTTTTGCTGACTGTACAGAGCTTCTCCATCTTTGCCTGCAAAGAATATAATCAGTCTGATTTCGATGTTGAACATCTGGTGATGTCCATGTGTAGAGTCTTCTCTTGTGTTGTTGGAAGAGGGTGTTTGCTATGACCAGTGCGTTCTCTTGGCAAAACTCTATTAGCCTTTGCCCTGCTTCATTCTGTACTTCAAGGCCAAATTTGCCTGTTATTCCAGGTGTTTCTTGACTTCCTACTTTTGCATTCCAGTCCCCTGTAATGAAAAGGACATCTTTTTGGGGTGTTAGTTCTAGAAGGTCTTGTAGGTCTTCATAGAACTGTTCAACTTCAGCTTCTTCAGTGTTACTGGTCGGGGCTTAGACTTGAATTACTGTGATATTGAATGGTTTGCCTTGAAAATGAACAGAGACCATTCTGCCGTTTTTGAGATTGCATCCAAATACTGCATTTCGGACTCTTTTGTTGACTATGATGGCTACTCCGTTTCTTCTAAGCTATTCCTGCCCACAATACTAGATATAATGGTCATCTAAGTTAAATTCACCCATTCCAATCCATCTTAGTTCACTGATTCCTAGAATGTCGATGTTCACTCTTGTCATCTCCTGTTTGACCACTTCTAATTTGCCCTGATTCATGGACTTAACATTACAGGTTCCTATGCATTATTACTCTTTACAGCATCGAATCTTGCTTCTATCACCAGTCCCATTCACAACTGGGTGTTGTTTTTGCTTTGGCTCCATCCCTTCATTCTTTCTGGAGTTATTTCTCCACTGATCTCCAGTAGCATATTGGGCACCTACTGACCTGGGGAGTTCATCTTTCAGTGTCCTATCTTTTTGCCTTTTCATACTGTTCATGGGGTTCTCAAGGCAAGAATACTGAAGTGGTTTGCCATGCCCTTCTCCAGTGGACCACATTCTGTCAGACCTCTCCACCACGACCCGTCCATCTTGGGTGGCCCCACATGACATGGCTTAGTTTCATTGAGTTAGACAAGGCTGTGGTCCATGTGATCAGATTGGCTAGTTGTCCGTGACTGTAGTTTCAGCCTCTCTGCCCCCTGATCCCCTCTCTCAGTGCCCACCATCTTACCTGGGTTTCTCCTACCTTGGACGCGGGGTCTCTCTTCATGGCTGCTCCAATAAAGCCCAGCCGCCGCCCCTTACCTTGGACTCACGGTAGCTCCTCTTTGCCGCCGCCCCTGACCTCCGGCCCGGGGTAGCTCCTCTCGGCCGCCGCCCCTGACCTCCGGCCCGGGGTAGCTCCTCTCAGCCACGCTTAAGGTCTCACCTGGGCACTAATGGTCCCTGGTGGCTCAGATGGTAAAGATTCTGCCTACAATGCAGGAGACAAAAGAGATGCAGTTTTGATATCTGGGTCAGGAAGATCCCCCAGAGAAGGGATTGACAACCCACTCCAGTATTCTTGCCTGGAGAATTCCATGGACAGAGGAGCTTGGTGGGCTACAGTCTATGGGGTTACAAAGAGTTGGACACAACTGAGCGACTAACACAGTAGTCCCTGGAATATTATGTGGTTCTTTCAACCTGGATCTTTGTCAGCCAGAGAATGGTGGCTTTTCTAGACATATGGGCAGTTGGATCCTTCAAAGTCTTAATATCCTTCTAAGTGAAGCGAGGGTGAGCAGAGGTTGGGAAAGAGAGCAAGTAATATCTCAGAAACAGGTAGGCATTAGGGTAAATTAATCAACATGGTGCCCTGTGTCTACTGAGCCCTCAGCTTTTCCTTTTGTCTTAGAAAATTTCTTTAGGCATAGAAGTAATAGAAGTAATAATTTGGAGTCTGTTGTGAGTTGTAGTCCATTAACTTCTTCTGTTCACCGGCCTTTGGTTATAGATTGTCACTTACTCATTTTTGACGTGAAGATATAACCCATTTCTTCTTTTCTTTTTTTCTTTTGGTAGCTTCCTTTTTATTTCTTGATTCTTTTCTTCTCTTAGCTTCTGGACTCTTACAGCACCTACACAAGCAAAATCTCACTAATTGAGGTTTTACCCCTTCAACACCAGTGCCCTTGAAATCCACGCGCCCACAAGGCCTTCAGTGTCTCCTCCACAGCAAATCCTTTCTTAGGAGCATCACTTGGTCCACAGGCACAGACCCTGTCTTGTGACCATTACACCATCAGTACAAGACTTGTTTAAATGTTGTCATCATCATTCAATGATCTGTGTGCTGTTAAAAGAAAAAAAAACCAGGATGAGGAAGTCCTGTCTATGTCTTGATAGGAAATGACGTGAACAATATCTATATGTGAAAAGGGAAATGAAGTGTAGGGTTGGGTACATCGTGTGCTGACAGTGTGAGGGGGAAAATGTGTCCATTGAAAACGGAGACACACTCACATACATAATTGGATCTTCTTAGAACACTTACGGAAGGAGACACAGAAAGCTGATCACTGTCATGATTTCTGGAGACAGGAACCGAGTGGCTGAGAGTTAGGATGGAAGAAGACTTTCTGCTTTTCTTTCTTTTCTTTTTTAACCATTTTAGACATTTCTCTAAAATGTGCTCTAAGTAACTTCTTTTGAACGGTGAGGTGGGGAGCAGATTCTCTCCAAAGATACTGTTACTGTGTCTTTAATTAAATCTCTGGAAACCTGGACCCAGTAGCTTTGTAGGACAGCTAGAAAGTGGTATTTAAGTTTGGACATATTAGTTCTTGGTTGCCTGGTCTCATTTTTACCCAGAAGAATCTCTCATTTTATGTGAAATGGTGGGGTAGCAGGATTATTCCTCGAGTGAAAGGCGTCTGACTGGGAAGTGGTACCTGGGTAGGTAGGCACCCCATTCACGGAGGTTAGATGTCCTCTCTGAGAGCAGGGAGGGAACTGTGGCTTGGACCCATCCAGGGTATCCTGGATTTTCCTGGGCTGGAGAGCAATAATCTCTCAGGTGTCCTGGTCTCTCCTCCTCCTGGAGCCCCAGGAACTCCATCCCATTCTTGGGGTCGACCTGTCTCCTGAGATTTTTCCCTGGAGATACCTAGAGCCTGCTGCTCTCCTGGGAATGTTCAAACCAGACTCCTAAAGATCCACCTCCATCTTGGTTCCTCTCTCACGTCATCCAGTTTCCTGTTTCAGGATTGAGTTATTTTAAACAGATCATGCTGTTCTTAAACAAGCCCCCAGTGAACCCCCTAGAATCCAGCTCCAGTGCCTACCTCCAGCTAGTGAGGACCTGCACGATCTAGCCTTCGCCTCCTCCCTGAGTGCTCCCCCATCACTCACTCAGCTCCAGTCATGCTTATCTTCTGGGGATAGATGCTGAGCTGGCCAGGTAGCCCACCCCCAGACCTTTGCACCCGCCATTCCTTTGCCTGAAATGTTCTGTCCCAGGTCATCTGGAGGCTTGGTTGACTTTCTCTCCCTTCAGGGTGCTTCGTAAAGGCACCCTCTCTGGGGGTGGGTCTTTTCTCATCACCGCTCCCTCGCCACAGCTGCCCACTCTGCTTATTGTCCTGCTTTCTGTTGCCTGCACAGCACTTCCAACTCTCGAAACAGTCTCCTTCATAGTGTCTGTGTTTAGTATTTTTCTCCCTGCCCTGGGATGTAAGCTCCGTGAAAGCAGCGTCTGGTCTCAGTCATCACAGCTGTGGTACCCAGGTAGGTAGGCACCCCGTTCACTCTGGGGAGGAAGTGAGTGACAGCTGAGGGTCTCTGGGTCCTGAGGCAAAGGCTGTGGGATGGGAGGGGGTCTGTGTGGCGGTGTGGACTGGAAGATCTAAGGAGATCCAGTTGTTCTCACCTTGTTCTCAGCGTGTGCTGGATGGTTTAGGCTCAGGAAGGACAGGGCTTGTCCACACTTAGTAAGGAGGGAAGTTGTATCATTCTGTGATCATAGACTGTTCTGCCTTTCTGCCTCCCTCCTCCTCTCTCTCCATTGCTTCCCACATAACATAAAACTTACCATTTTAACTATTTTAAGTGACATTTGGTGCGGGGACAGGATTGTGCAGCTAGCACCATGATCTACTCCCAGAACATTTCTGTCTCCCCAAAAGGAAACCCCGCACTCATCAATTAATCCCCTCCTCCGCAGCTCTTCAGTTCAGTTCAGTCGCTCAGTCGTGTCTGACTCTTTACGACCCCATGGACTGCAGCACACCAGGCCTCCCTGTCTACCACCAACTCCCGGAGTTTACTCAAAGTCATGTCCATTGAGTCAGTGATGCCATCCAACCATCTCATCCTCTGTCATCCCCTTCTCCTCCTGCCTTCAATCTTTCCCAGCATCAAGGACTTTTCAAATGAGTCAGTTCTTCACATCAAGTGGCCAAAGTATTGGAGTCCCCCCCCCGCCCCCCAGCTCTTAACCACAAATCTAGCTCCTGTCCCTATGGATTTGTTTATTCTGGCTATCTTATATAAATAGAATCATACATCTTGTGCCCATTTTGTCTGGCGATGCCTTCAGGGTTCATCCACATTGTAGCCTGTGTCAGGACTTGATTCTCTTTTTACGGCTGTGTAGTAGTTCTTTTGCATGGATAGACTGCATTGTGTTTCTTTACTCACCCATTGATGGACATTGGTGCTGTTTCTACCTTTTGGCTATTGTGCATTGGGCTGCTCTTCACATCATGCATGTTTTTATTCAGCCATCTGTTTCAGAGTATTTTGGGTACATACCCAAGAGTGGAATTGCCGGGCCATATGGTAATTTTGTTTAACTTATTGAAATACTGCCAAACTGTTCCCCAGTGCTGGACCGTTTTACATCTCTTCTGGCAAAGCCTGAAGGTTCCAATTTCTCCACATGCTCACCAATATTCATTTTATGTATCCAAAAATATATATTATTAATATTATGATAGCCATCCTAGTGGGGGTGAGGTGGTATCTCACTGCAGCTTTCATTTGGTTTCCTTAATGACTAATGATGTTGAGCATCTTTTCATGTGCTTATTGGCCATTTTATATCTTCTTTGGAGTCTGCCTTATTTTGATGATTACTTTGTTTGCATTGTAATTCTAGGTGAACGTTTTCTCTCTTTCTTGACCATAAGCTGCCTTGTTTATAAATTAGGGCTAATATACTTCTTAAGAAAGAGATTGATTTCTAATTAAAGCATGGCTCAAGTCTTGAGCATAATTTTGAAATCTTCTCTTTTTTTCCCTGTTGCTATCCTACTAGATTTTAAAATGCAGCATGTAAACCTTAGCCTTGTTTTCCAAGTTAGCAAATTTTGTTTTAATTTTCTGAATTTTCACATCTCTGAGCCTAACTCACCTTTGTATCCTCTGAATTTTTAGGTTTTATACATATTTTAGCGTCAATCTGTTTCTTAGCTAACAGAGTATCTAGGCGAGTGTTTGACTTCTCCCTATTTTCATGGAAGTGAGTGACTCTTGAAGTCATTTTCATTACCACATTCTTGTTTCCTTTTCAGAAGAAATTGCCTTTGACAACACTGGCTCAGTGTCTGATGGAAGGGTCAGCTATCCTGGGAGATGACACACTTCTTGGGTAAGGAGATACCACGCATGGGTTCGTGCCAAATCTGGGAAAGCCCCTGTCCTTAAAAAGGGGACAAGCACATCTCAGCAAGGCACGGAGGACACTGAAGCCTGGCTGGGGGCTGGATGGGGGAGAAGGAATGGTGGCCAGTGAGAAATTGAGCCCCCGGGCTCCGGAGTCATAGTGTCTGGGCAGGAGGCAGCTCCCAAGGGGAGAAACTAACATAAAACTGTAGGGACTTCCCTGGCGGCCAAGTGGTTAGGACTCCATGCTTCCACTGCAGGGGGTGTAGGTTTGACCCCCATTTGGGAAACTAAGACCCCATGTGCCATGAGGGATGGTCAAAAAAAAAAAAAAAATGGTTGAAGGGCACTCGAAATCCCTCGGGCCCCAGCAGAAGCAATATGAAATCTGTGTCAGATGTCAGAACTTATAGGATTCCCAGAAGAACAACCCTTGCTGATTTTGAGCTCACAATAAAAACAAACTAAAAATAGAAGCATCGTGAGAGAGGGTCAGCAGGCACAGCTGATGGGAGAATCGGACCCTAAGAGCTAAAAATACTCGGATGGCATGAAAGGAAATGGACAGTAATTACGTTTAAAGTGAGATTTAAAAATTTAATAAACACAAATTCTTGACCAAAAAAAATCAAATAATACGAGGGGGAAAAAGAAGAGGCAGAATCAAAGGAAACCAAATAGAACTTTCAAAAATTCAAATCATATTTATTATACTTTAAAAACTTACTTGAGAGAAACTGGAAGTTGCACACAGATATGGAAACTGGTGACCTTGAAAACATATCTGGAGTCGCCACGAGAATGACCAGAATAAAGTACAGTTCCTTTGGGTTTTCCTGTAAGAGCTTACAGAAAATCCTGAATGAAAGTCTTTGCCGACCCAATAGAAGCACTAAGGATCCAGGCAACATTAAGTGGAGAAACTCAAGTGGCAGGTTATAAATATAGAGCATTAATGTGTAGTAGTAGCTCCTGAAGAAGAAAATAGAAGGGTAAGTTTATGGTTGAATTTTCCTTTCAAAGATTTGAAGAAAAGCATGAGTCTTCAGATTGAAGGAGCACAAAAAGTCCTGACAGAGATCCACAAAAAGAAATCCATCCCTGGGCACCCCATTGTAAAACTACACACCATTGACACAAAAGAGAGATTTAAAGTCGAACAGAGAAAGCTTGTTGTTGTTCAGTCACCAAGTATGTATACAAGAGCACTTGGGCTGATAACTGACTATTTATGAGCCAAAATAAATGCCAGGAAATAAGGGAGGAATATCTTCAAGTAGTGAGTGAAAAATGTGAGAAATCTAGATTCAGTGATGAACTAAATCGTCATTCAAGAATAAGGGGAAGGGACTTCCCTGGTGGTCCAGTGGTTAAGAATCCTGCTTGTAATGCAAGGAACAGTGAGTTCCACCCCTGGCTGGAGACCTGAGATCCCACATGGCATGGGCCAGCAAAGCCCACGTGTTGCGGCTACTGAGCCAACGTGCGCCACAACTAAGACCTGACAGCCAAATAAGCAAATATTTTTTAAAAAATCTTAAGGAATGAGAGGGAAACAGGATATCTTCAGGCACAGATTTAGAGGAATTACTGTTTGCATGTTCTCACTGAAAAACTAGTTAAGGTTGTGTGAGGTAGATTATGTCCAGAAGAAAAGAATGAAATGCAAATAGCAAGAAAGCATTAAAAAAAAAAAAAAAAAGTAACCTGGGAAAGATTGGGGGCAGGAGGAGAAGGGGGCGACAGAGGATAAGATGATTGGATGGCATCACCGACTCGATGGACATGAGTTTGAGCAAACTCCTGGAGGCAGTGAAGGACAGGGAAGCCTGGCATGCTGCAGTCCATGGGGTTGCAAAGAGTCAGACACAACAACAAACAGCAAAGTGAATGTGCTGGAGAGGAAGAAGAAATTGTTGTTCCCTCTTCCCATCTTAGGCCCCTTCACAGGCCCTACAAATAAAACTGACAAAGGACAGATGAATAAGGGAAAAAGCATACATGTTTGATTATCATACACATCGGAGAACTCAGTGATGAGTAACTCAAAGGGGTGGCTTGAACTTGGGCCTATGTAGCATTTTTAACAAAAGAGCAGTGATTTTTAGAGATGGGACAAGACAAAGAAAAAGAAATGTTAGTCTCTAGGGCAGCAAATTGTGGGAAGGTAAATATATGGGGAACTAGTAGAAGACAAGAGCGAGTAAAGTTTGTGATGTGGAGTCCGCTGGGGCCGTCTCTGGGCGGATAAGGGTCTGGAATTGTCTCTGGTGATTAGCACCTGGTAGAGATGGGAGGGGGACCCCTTTACAGATTCACATCCTGCTTTTAGGGCTTCCCTCATAGCTCAGTTGGTAAAGAATCTGCCTGCAATGCAGGAGACCCTGGTTTGGTTCCTGGGTTGGGAAGATCTGCTGGAGAAAGGATAGGCTACCCACTCCAGTATTCTTGGGCTTCCCTGGTGGCTCAGCTGGTAAAGAATCCGCCTGCAATGGGGGAGACCTGGGTTCGATCCCTGGGTTGGAAGATCCCCCGGAGAAGGGAAAGGCTACCCACTCCAGTATTCTGGCCTGGAGAATTCCATGGACTCTATAGTCCATGGGATCGCAAAGAGTTGGACTCGACTGAGTGACTTTCACTTAAGGCAAACGGGAAGAGGAGAGAGTTTCTTCCCTTTTTTTTTTCTTTTAAATATTTATTTGGCCTTGCCAGGTCTTGGTTGCAGCACACAGGACCTTTCGTTGCAGCATACAGGATCTTAGTTCCCCAACCAGGGAGCGAACCCCGGCCCCCTGCATTGGAAGGCGAAGTCTCAACCACTGGACCGCCCCAGGGAAGCCCCTCTATATCTCTCTTAATTCCCCACAGACCTCCTTTTAGCCCAGACACATAGTAGGTACTCAGCATCCTTTAGAAAGTGGACAGTTTCAGAAACAAAACTTCATGGAGCAAGTTTTTCTCAAGGGTGTTTACCTGGCTGGCAGGTGACGGCATTAGGGCATGGGTCACGTCTTTCTCCGCAGAGTGCTCAGGATGGTTTTCCTCCCCTTCTGTTGCAGGAAGATGCTGAAACTCTGCGGCGAGACAGAGGACAAGCTGGCTCAGGAGCTGATTCATTTCGAACTGCAGGTCGAGAGGGATGTGATCGAGCCGCTGTTCTTGCTGGCCGAGGTCAGAAGTGGGAGCAAGGCTGGACCCATGTGATTGGGGTGGGCAGAGAGGTGGTCCCTGGGGTTCTTTGGCTGAAGCCTCAGGGTTGTTTCTGCCCCTTACCCACTCTATGACACAGTGTCTCACCAAGGATTGTTACTACCCAACTGCAGGGGGTTCCCCAGAGTGGGAGCCCTTTGAGCCGAAGGCTGCCCCCTTCTCCCACCCATGCCATCCTTGGGGGTGAAACTGCAAGTCTGGTGGCATCACTTCATCCCCCTCAGGGTCTCCGCCCCATCCCCCTCCGTGCCCTCCACCCATCTCCAGTCTGCAGTGAAATGACAGTGGAATCTCAAATAGGACACAAATGAACCTATCTGTGAAACAGAAACAGACTCGCAGACATAGAGAGCAGACTGGTGGTTGTCAAGGGGGAGGGGATATAGGAGGGTTGGATTGGGGGTTTGGGATTAGCACACAAGCTAATATATATAGGATGGATAAACAGCAAGGTCCTTCTCTGTAGTGCAGAGAACTAAATCCAATCTCCTGTGCTAAATCGTTATGGACAAGAATATTTTAAAAAGTGTATACATATATATATGTATGTATGTATGTAAGTGAATCACTTTGCTGTTTAGCAGTAATTAACACAACATTGTAAATCAACTGTACTTCAATTAAAAAAAATTTAAAAAGTGAACAGCAGCCCCTATTCACAAGCCCCCGTTCTTGGACTTGGGGGCTCATGTCCAAGAGACTCTGTGCAGCCCCCTTGCTGTCTCTGTTTAGACAGGGCCCTTCTCTGTCTACTTTAAAGGACACTAAAGCAAACTGGCTTTTTAAGAAGAAGCCTTAATGTGTAGGTGACAGTTTTGCTAGCTTCAACCAAGTGAAATTTTATCAAGTAAGAGATAAAATGGTTGGGGGATGTTATTTGCTGTGAACCCTGGCCCTCTTCACATCCCCTTTAATTGGTCCTACAAACCTCCCCCGTGCTGGAGATGTTTCCAGTCTACGCTGCTTGACTGCTGAGCTCTTGAAATGTGTGTAGTGCAGCCAGGTGGCGCTAGCAGTGAAGAACCCGCCTGCCAATGCAGGAGACATAAGAGGCTCAGGTTTGCTCCCTGGGAAGGTGGGAGGATAAATTAGGAGATTGGGAGAGACGTACACACTCTACTATGTATAAAATAGACAACCAACAAAGACCTACTGTCTAGCACAAAGAACTGTGCTCAATATCTTATAATAACCTATAAGTTTGTCTATAATGGGAGACTAACTTGAAAAAAATATATATATATAATTGAATCACTTTGCTGTAAACCTGAAACATTGGAAATTCAACTATACTTCAATATTTAAAATTTTTTTTTAAAAATCTGTCATTGGACTTCAACTGTGTTTTCTTTGTTTGTTTCCTGTACCCACAGGTAGAAATCCCAAATATCCAAAAACAGAGGAAACACTTAGCCAAGCTGGTGCTGGACATGGACTCTTCACGAACAAGGTATGGTGGGTTTTCTTTGCTTCCATTTCTGCTTCTTTGAAGAGCAGTGATCCTAGTTGGAAGGCAGTGGCTTGTGTGTGTGTGTGTGTGTGTTCATCCACTGAGTGTTTCTTACCTCTGCTGTCAGCTGGGCGCTGGAGTACAGGGGCCTTGCTCTTAGAGAAGCCGTGGCCTGATTTGGGAGTTGGATGCTGGACAAGAGAACACACACACACACACGGCCATTTCAGCAGCCGTAAGTGCTTTCAGGAAGACACCACAGTGTAAGTTTGGAAGTGGCTCTGGAGAAGCAGGCCATGGCATAAACAGTGAAACAGAGAAGACTTTTTTTTGAGAAGATGACACTTGATCTGATAAGAAGGAAGCAGCTATGCAGAGATCCATTGCTAAGCTGTCCGTGACAATGGGAACAGCAAAGGCCCTGTGGGTGGAAATAAAGGTGACGTATTCAGGATGCAGAATGAAGGCAGGCATGGTGGGGGTGGAAGGGAACAGGGGAGAGTGGTAGGAGCAGAGATCAGAGAGGAGGTTGGGTGATGTGTAGTGTCTGTAATAAGAGGAGATTTTCTGGGAATTCCATGGTTGTCCAGTGGTTAGGACTTGGTGCTTTCAGCGCCAGGACTCCATCCCTAGATGGGAAACTAAGATCCTGCAAGCCACGTGGCTCAGCCAAAAAAAGAAAAGAGGAGAATTTCTGAATCTGGGAACTTGGTCACCTTTTCCTGCTTCCGATGGTGTAGATTTCTCTTCTGTAGTCCCACGTTGGGGAGTCACATAAGAAATGAGAAGACGCTTGCTCCTTGGAAGAAATGCTATGACAAACCTAGACAGCATATTAAAAAGCAGAGACATTACTTTGCCAACAAAGGTCTGTCTAGTCAAAGCTATGGTTTTTCCAGTAGTCATGTATGGATGTGAGAGTTGGACCATAAAGAAAGCTGAGCGCTGAAGAATTGATGCTTTTGAACTGTGGTGCTGGAGAAGACTCTTCAGAGTCCCTTGGACTGCAAGGAGATCAAACCAGTCAGTCCTAAAGGAAATCAACCCTGAATGTTAATTGGAAGGACTGATACTGAAGCTCCAGTACTTTGGCCACCTGATGCAAAGAGCTAATTGGAAAAGACCCTGATGCTGAGAAAGATTGAAAGCCTAAGGAGAAGGGGGCAACAGAGGATGAAGTGGTTGGATAGCATCACTGCCTCAATGGACATGAACTTGGGCAACCTCCAGGAGACAGTGAGGGACAGGGAAGCCTGGCATGCTGTGGTCCACGGGGTCACAAAGAATCGGACATGACTGAGCTTCTGAACAACACCACGAGATGATTGCAGACATGTTGTTTGTTGCACTGTCAGGATGATGGTGGACACTGGACTCCTGGGTTTGCAGAGTGATTTCCTCCTCTGAGGACCTGGGTTTTAGCTCTGAGGTCTTTTCTTTTTTTTTTTTTTTTTAATAAATTTATTTATTTTAGTTGGGGGCTAATTACTTTACAATATTGTAGTAGTTTTTGCCATACATTAACATGAATCAGCCATAGGTGTACATGCGTTCCCCATCCTGAACCCCCCTCCCACCTTCCTCCCCATCCCATCCCTCTGGGTCATCCCATTGCCCCAGCCCTGAGCATTTGTCTCATGCATCGAACCTGGAATGGTGTTCTGTTTCACATATGATAATATACATGTTTCAATGCCATTCTCTCAGAACGTCCCACCCTCACCTTCTCCCTCAGAGTCCTTGAGACTGTTCTATGCATCTGTGTATCTTATTCTGTCTCGCATATAGGGTTATTGTTACCATCTTTCAAATTCCATATATATGCATTAGTATACTGTATTGGTGTTTTTCTTTCTGGCTTACTTCACTCTGTATAATGGGCTCCAGTTTCATCCATCTCAGTAGAACTGATTCAGATGTATTCTTTTTAATGGCTGAGTAATATTCCATTGTGTATATGTACCACAGCTTCCTTATCCATTCGTCTGCTGATGGACATCTAGGTTGCTTCCATGTCCTGGCTATTATAAACAGTGCTGTGATGAACATTGGGGTACACGTATCTCTTTCAATTCTGGTTTCCTCGGTGTGTATGCCCAGCAGTGGGATTGCTGGGTCATATGGCAGTTCTATTCCCAGTTTTTTAAGGAATCTCCACACTGTTCTCCATAGTGGCTGTACTAGTTTGCAGTCCCACCAACAGTGTAAGAGGGTTCCCTTTTCTCCACACCTCTCCAGCATTTATTGCTTGTAGACTTTTGGGTAGCAGCCATTCTGACTGGCACGAAATGATAAGCTCTGAGGTCTTTTCTCTGCTTCTGTAAGGAAAACCTGAACTTTCAGCTTCTGCTCAGAGCTGGATGTTAGCAGCAAAGCTTGTCCTTGCCTTGTCCACTTAATATTTCTTCATTCAGCTTCCTTAAAGGAGAATTTCTTCTGAGTAACAGCCATGGTCCATCTAATTCTGTCTCATGTTTTTAATGGTGATGCCAGAGGTGGCTTGTAGATTTTGAAACCATAGAGAAGTGTCATCAGGAACCTCTCTTCCAGTATTTAATGAATGTTTTCATGTCTCCAGCTTATGGTCTCTTGGGTATTGGGATTGGTAAGGCAATATCTACTACCCCATCCAAATTTCTGTGCTTTTCACCTTGAACTTAGGCCCTTGACAGCCTTTCAGAAGCCAGCTTCCCCCAACTTCTTGCCCTTCCCTCTAACCCTTCACCCTGAGTCAGCATGAGGACTCTTTGCCAAGATAGAGCAGAGAGTGAGACCTGGTTCTGTGCTATGGAAACGCAGATATCACCAGCTGCTCTTGGGGATCAGGTGGGTTCTCACTGCCCCCGCCTCTGCCCCACCCCACTTCCGCATTTGGTCAGTCTGTACTCATTAGGATCTGTTCCTCTCAGCTTCCTCCTCCTGCGCCCTCAGAGAATGGAGGATGCCAGTGGTAGAGGAGCAGAGAAGATGGGGCAGATGAAACGACACATGTCCCCCTAACGCAGCTTTCCCTTTTCCTTCCAGAACTTCTTCTGGACTCCCTGTCACCCTGAAGTCATCTTGACTTTGCCTCCTATACCCTTCTCCTGGTCTCTGAAACATCTTAATCTTATTTCCATTTTTCTTTCCATTAGCCTTTCCTGAAGGTTTTGTTGTTTCTCTAAACATTTATTTATTTGGCTGCATCAGGTCTTAGTTGAGGCCTGCAGGATCTTTCCTTGCCTTGGCTCTTCGTTGCAGCACTCGGACATCTCTCTAGTTGTGGCGCGCGGGTCTCAGTAGTTGTGGTGCACGGGCTAAGTTGCCCCATGGCATGTGGGATCTTAGCTTCCTGACCAGGGGTGGAGCCCATATCCTCTGCTTTGGAAGGTGAGCCCATATCCTCTGCCTTGGAAGGTGAGCCTATATTCTCTGCATTGGAAGGTGCATTCTTAACCACTGACCACCAGAGAAGTCCCTCCTTAAACCTTGTATTCTATCTTTATCATCCCCAAATCATCAGTTCAGTTCAGTTCAGTCACTCAGTCGTGTCCGACTCTTTGCAACCCCATGGACTGCAGCATGCCAGGCTTCCGTGTCCATCACCAACTCCCAGAGCTTGCTCAAACTCATGTCCTTCGCATTGGTGGTGCCATCCAACCATCTCGTCCTCTGTTGTCCCCTTCTCCTTCTGCCCTCGATCTTTCCCAGCATCAGGGTCTTTTCCAATGAATCAGTTCTTCACATCATGTAGCCAAAGTATTGGAGTTTCAGCTTCAGCATCAGTCCTTCCAATGAATATTCAGGACTGATTTCCTTTAGGATTGACAGGTTGGATCTCCTTGCAGTCCAAGGGACTCTGAAGAGTTTTCTCCAACACCACAGTTCAAGAGCATCAATTCTTTGGCACTCAGCTTTCTTCAAATCATAGTGATAGCATCTTTCCCAGAGAATGTGGGTCACCTCAGCTCTCTTAGTGGGAAGAAATGAACTTTCTCCTCTTCCAGCTTCAAAGCTCAAACTCTTCTTGGACAAGAATCCTTATTTCTCCCCTTAACAGAGCAGGACACTTGTCGAGTTTATTTATAGAGCCTTTGGCTGAGATATCATCATTCCTTGAAATTTATGATTTTTTAAAAAATATTTCAAGTTTATCCAAGTACAGATGTTTACAGTGTTGTGTTAGCTTCAGGTGTACAGCAGAGTGATTTGGTTATGCATATCCATGTATTCATTCTGTTTCAGATTCCTTTCTCATATAGGTTATCACAGAATAGTGAGTAGAGTTCCCTGCAGGTCCTTGTTGGTCATCTATCTTATATATATTAGTGTGTGTCTGTTCATCCCAAGCTCCTGATTTATAACCCGCCCCACGTTTCCCCTTTGGTAGCCATAAGTTTGTTTTTGATATCTGTTAAGTCTGTTTCTGTCTTGTATGTAAGTTCACTTGCATCTTTTTTAAAAATTAAATCAGTTGCTCAGTTGTGTCCGACTCTTTGTGACCCCATGGACCGCAGCATGCCAGGCTTCCCTGTTTTTTAAAATTAGATTCCACATATGAGTGATATCACATGATGTTTGTCTTTGTGTGACTTACTTCGCTTAGTATGATAGCCTCTAGGTTCATCCATGTTGCCACAAACGGCGTTATTTCATTCCATTTTATGGCTGCGTCACATTCCATGTATATATGAACCGTATCTTCTGTATCCATTCTTCTGTCGATTGGCATTTATGTTGCCTCCATGTCTTGGCTTCCGTGAATAGTGATGCTGTGAACAGTGGAGTGCGTGTCTCCTTTCAGATTATGGTTTTCTCTGGATATGTGCTTAGGAGTGGCATTGCTGGATCATATGGTTGTTTTAAGTTTCTTAAGGAGCCTCCGTACTGTTCCCCATAGTGGCTGCACCAGTTTACCTTCCCGCCCATAGTGCAGAAGGGTTCCCTTCTCTCCATACCCTCTCCAGCATCTGTTGTTCATCGAGATTCATGATTAGTGGCACTTCTCCTAACAAATCGCCACCTATACAAAATGTTTCCTAGTTTTCCTTGATATTGTGCTGTTCAGTTTCCACAAAGGGACCATTTGGTGGGTATTTATAATGTCAGAATAGATAACTTATCCATTACAAGTAAAATTCCCTATAAAGGGAGAGGAAAGGTATATGCTCTTAAAGTACCAGGCCAGAATTGTGGGGAAAAATAATGTCTTCATTTTAATATACATATATTAAATGTAATTTGGGGTTTAAAAAAAGACCTAATCCAGATCTGTAATACCCTAAAAATCAGTTTATTACTTATGGCCACTGTATTTTTTACACTTATTTATTGGTTACTTTCTTTTTTTCAGGCAGGATGAGTCAGATGGTGGTTGTAGGTCTGTCCCATAATCTATTGTGGAAGTACACTCATTGTCTGAGATCCAAATTACATCCATGACATTCCATATTTTATTTGACTGTGGCTTGGAGATATTAATTAAATAGATCATTTCTGTTGGACTTCCCTGGTGGTACAGTGGATAAGAATCCCTTCGCCAATGCAGGGGACATGGATTTGATCCTTGGTCCGGGAGATCCCAGATGCCACAGAGCAACCAAGCCCTCGTACAACTCCTGAGCCCACGTGCTCCACCTGCTGGAGCCTGTGCTCTGCAACAAGAGAAGCCACCACCAATCAGAAACCTGTCAACAAGGAGCAGAAGCCCCCACTTGCCGCCACTAGAGAAAGCCCACATACAGCTATGAAGACCGAGCACAGCCAGAACTTTAATTAGTTAACTAATTTTAGAAACAGAAATAATAAAGACATCATTTCTGTAGGGCAAGCCATTATAAGAAAGAATTACCCAGGCATTTTTACTAATCCTTACCTGTTAGCTTAGATTTTTTTTTTTTTTTTGACATTTTAGAGTAGAATATTTCCTTTCTAATTTTTCCTGAATTCTAATAATGAGTAAGGAATCTTTCTCAGGACACATGTGATCATCGCTGTAGCTTCAAGCCAGCTTGATGTCCCAAAGCCTTTCAAAGTAATTCTCCCATGGATGCACTTTTTTTAGTGACAGAGGATTCTTCATTTTGCTACTTTTTGCTAATAGCAAAGAGAACTGATTTCCTCTTTTTTGGTATTGTGATACAGCTCCACTCTCTTAATTTTTTTCTTGCACATAACACAATAAGAAAGAATTGTGCAGAGAAAACACTTAGTCTATTATTGATTCTCAAAATGAGGATAAGGCTGTACTTTTTGCCTCCACGTTGAGTGGATGGTCCAGGAGCCAGATGGACCCGGCAGGGCTCTCTGGTTTGTCCCGTCCACCATGGGCCTGCATGGTGTGTGAGGACACTATTTAATCTGTTGCCACATTTCATCTGATGAGTTCACTTGACACTTCCCAGCTTGTCCATGAAAACATCCAGTTCCCCAAGGCCCAGGCTCCTGCTTGGGCCCCATCAGCACCCCCACCCCGAGTGAGTCCCTCCCGACTTCCCAAGACGGTAGCCAGGCATCAGCTGCCTTTTCCACCCTAATGACTCAGTTATTTTCCTTAAAGCTGAGAAGCAACTTATATCATGTCCCTGTTACAAGGAGGAAATAAAGGATTCGGTGGACGAGTTTTTAAGATAATGACCCATTTGACTTATTTTTCCCACTTGCTGGGGCCTATAGACTGTTGAGTTTACTGCCACAGTGAGAGAGGCCCCACTGCTATTCCCTGCTACAGCTACTGGCATCTTAGTGTAATTAGAACCTTCTGTCAGGGCCTGCTTTTGGTAATTCTTTGATAATAACTTTGCAACCGGAAATAGCTTTTTAAATTTATTTTTTAATTGGAGGAGCAACCAGAAATATTTGTGCTTCCCCTTGAAAGTTTCCCAAGGGGCCTCCTTAGGAGGCCAGTATTCTCTGCCCGGAGATAAATGTTTAAGAAAATATACACGAGGTATCAAAATGTTGATCCAAGGCTTCTTAGTGCTTCTTGCTGCTGCTGCTAAGTCGCGTCAGTCGTGTCTGACTCTGTGCGACCCCACAGATGGCAGCCCACCAGGCTCTGCCATCCCTGGGATTCTCCAGGCAAGAACACTGGAGTGGGTTGCCATTTCCTTCTCCAATGCATGAAAGTGAAAAGTGAAAGTGAAGTTGCTCAGTCGGGTCCGACTCTTTGGGACCCCGTGGACTGCAGCCTACCAGGCTCCTCCATCCATGGGATTTTCCAGGCAAGAGTACCTAGTGGAGATTTTGACTTTCACACTTGTTTTCATCTTACCCATTTATCCTCTCACTTAGCATCCATGTTTGACTTCGGCCAAGTAGGTGAAGGTTTCCCAACTCAGTGCCCACAGGATGGGCAGGGAACTAGAAGGAACGGCCTGGACCGTGCTTCAGAGAAAGTAGCAGTGATGTCATTCGGCCTTAGGGTTCGGGAGACAGTAGGGAAGGTGTCGCAAATTGGAGAACACTTGCTCTGTTTGAAGGGGTCACTGTCCTCAGCCTCTCTCAGTCCTGCCGTGTGGACACTGGGGCCCCCTTTCTCCTGATCTGGTACTCGGTGTCTTTTCCTGATCTCTTCTTGGCAGTGAGACTGTGTCATTCCCTGGGTGATACCCATAACCGGCTGTTTCCCTGCCTCCCACAGTGTCCCCAGGGTTTTCTCTACCTGTTTCATGTGCATGCATGCATGCATGCTCAGTTGTGCCCAACTCTTTGTGACCCCATGAACTATAGCCTGCCAGGCTCCTCTGTCCATGGGATTTCCCAGGCAAGAATACTGGAGTGGGTTGTCATTTCCTTCTCCAGTGATCTTCCCAACCTAGGGATTGAACCCATGTCTCCTGCACTGGCAGGTGGATTCTTGACCACTGAGTCACTTGGGAAGCCCTGTCGGGGTTGATAAGGCATCAGATTACACACGCTACATGGAAAATGTTCTTTGCCAAAAATTATCGTTGAGTCCAATTTACCATGCATTTTCCCTTTCTAATCCCGGAGTGTTTGCTTTCACTGCCATTCTAACTTGTCACTAAAAGACACTGAGATTATGAGGGCGCACAGGGAAAAAGCTTGGAGCCTCGTGCATTAGTGGCAAAGGGATGGGAGCCCTAAAGAGCTAAGGGTGTGTGTTTTTGACTGTTTTGTATGTGCACAAACTCCAATTTGTAAGGCTCATCAACTTAGGTGTAGAATGTCTGAAAATGCTAAAAGAAAAAAAAAAAAAACACCCACACTATACTGAAATTCAACTTATATTTATGCCTAATCTGACTAGAATCTAAGTTCCTCGAAGGCAGGGACCAAGTTCTATTCACACCTCTCCTCTTTTTCTCCTGTTTTCTCATCAGGTGGCAGCAGACATCCAAGTCTTCGGGTTTGTCCAGTAGCTCACAGCCTGCGGGTGCCAAAGCCGATGCCCTCAGAGAGGAGATGGAGGAGGCTGCCAACAGAGTGGAGATTTGCAGGGTACCCCCTTTCTGTGCTCCTCTCCACCAAGAAAAATAGGAGGCCCTCGAGGAGGATCCTTTGGTTTGCTGGAGGTCTATGAAAACCCTAATAGTGAGCTTCTGGTTGAGTCTGTGTCCCCAAGCTTGTCAGCTGGCATGTCTAAAGAGCCCAGGACGAACCCTAAGAGCTGGGGCTTTCAGTATTCATCATATGTTAAAAAAAATTCCTGGCCTGATAATTTCAACATTCTTGACACCTCTGACTGTGGTTCTGATGCTTGTTCAGTTTCTTCAAGCTATGTTTTTGCCTTTTAGTATGCCTTGCAATTTTTGTCAAAAGGTGGACATGAAGGATTGGGTACAGGGACCTGTGGTGCATGGACATTTGGTGATGTAGTGCTCAGATGTGGGAGCATGGGAAGCCCCTGTAGCCCTGTGATTGGGCGTGAGTCTTGTGGGTAAGCCTGCGACCCTGCGACCCTGCACCATGAACTTCAGTGCTTCTCTGTTGTTGCCTTTGTTCTGTTTCCAGCTTCTGGGTTTTTGGTTTTGGTAGGACAGGATGGCTAGAGGATGCTGGAGCTTATTAATTCTCTTTCTCAATGTGAGGAAGGCTAGAGTCTGCTAAAAGCAGGTGTTTAGTAGGGCTCTGATATAACCACAGCAGGTTGTTGTTGCTCAGTTGCTAAGTCATGTCTGACTCTTTGCAACCCCATGGACTGCAGCACACCAGGCTCCTCTGTCCTTCACTGCCTTCCTGGAGTTTGCTCAAATTCATGTCCATTGAGTTGATGATGCCATCCAACCGTCTCATCCTTTGCCAACCCCTTCCCCTGTTGCCTTCAATCTTTCCCAGCATCAGGGCCTTTTTCAATGAATTGGCTCTTCACATCAGGTGGCCAAAGTCTTGGAGCTTCAGCATCAGTCCCTCCAATGACTATTCACAGTTGATTTCCTTTGAGGTTGGCTGGTTTGATCTCCTTGCAGTCCAAGGGACTCTCAAGAGTCTTCTGCAGCACCACAATTCGCAAGCATCCCAGCAGGTTCTACTGGGGTAAAATAATTTATCCTTGAAGTTTCCTGGCAGTCCAGTGGTTAGGACTTGACACTTTCACTGTTGTGGTCCCTTGTTCAGTCCCTGGTTGGTGAACTAAGATCCCACAAGCTGCATGGCACAGCCAGGATAAAAGAAAAATTCTCCGAAGGTTAGGTCTTGTTAACAGTATAATGCTCTAGTGCCTTTCAAAATGGCAGTCTTTTCCCTTCCCCTTGGGAAAAATGAGAGAGGACTTTTCTCTGCTGTTCACTGTAAGAACTTGGTAGTACTCCAGGAGGAAAAACTCAGCAGAAGTGTAGGGGCTCCCTACACCTTATTTAAATATTAAATTATATTGATAATGTTTATGAATAAAATATTTAATATTATAAATATTTAGACAAGTGAAAATTTGGTTTAGAGCGTCCGCTTTTATTTCTCACTTGTGTGGCTTACTTGTAATCTATATTGTTAACTTTATAAGACGGTGATGTGATTGTACCTTCAGAAAATCCCTTCATGTTCCTGAAGGCATACTCCGTTGGGCCGGCTTTACAGAGATCGTCTGCTGAGTGGTTGAAGGTGATTTGAAGTGGCATCAATAGACATGAGTTTGAGCAAGCTCTGGGAGTTGGTGATAGACAGCAGCATGCTGCAGTTCATGGGGTTGCAAAGAATCAGACACAACTGAGCAACTGCACTGAACTGAACTGATGTGGCATTTAGTCCTTCCCAAAGCTCCCTTCCTTACCTCTATCTACTGCATCGTTTTTTTATCACCCTACCCTTTGTCTTTCCCTGACTTGAACTCTCTCCCTCACACTTGTCAGGCTGGTGATGGATGCTTCCAGACCAAGGCTGCTGAGGCCATGGCAGGCAAGGTTGAGTTCTGACAAAACCACTTTCTCTAGCACCTTTGACAGGTCTGGCAGCCTCACGGAGGCATTCGTTGTAAAGGATGCTGAAGTGGAGGGGACCTGAGGTGGGTGGTCCTAGAGCCCATTTTATTCTTTGGGTAAAATACTTTGAACTTCTGGTAGTTAGTCATGTGAAATTGGTGTCTTGGTTCTATCATCTTGTGCGCAAGAATGCTTTAAGGATGTTTGCCTGTTGAGGATACTGGAAAAGGAAACATTACTCCTCCCATCCCTGTGCTCACAGAGGACAGTTTGATCAGCAGCTGCAGGGGCTGCTGAGGTTATCGGGGTCTGTGCAGAATGCTTGAGGTTCTGTGTATATCAGACTCTTCCTGAATTATGCAGTTGTCTGCTGTAATTCCTCCAGCATTCAGGTCAGCTTTCCTGTGCTTTTTTTTCCTTTTTATTGAGATATAGTCAACATACAATACCATGTTTGTATCTGGTGTGGTACATGATGACTTGATATTTGCATAGATTATGAAATGATCACCATGATGAATCTAGTAACCATCTGTCCCCATGCAAAGATATTGCAGTATAATTGACTGTCTTCCTTGTGCTGTATCCCCGTTGCTTAACTATTAAGTAAACTGGAGGTTTGTACCTCTTAATCCCCCTCAGCTATTTTGCCCATCCCCCCATCCCCTCCCCTTATGGCAACTATTGTTCGTTCTATGAATCTATGAGTCTGTTTTTGTTTCCTTTCGTGTTTTAGATTGCATATATGAAATCATGAGGTATTTGTCTTTCTCTGACTTATTTCACTTAGCATAATACCCTCTAGGTCCATCCACTGTTACACACGGCAAGATTTTATTTTATTTTTGATGATTGAGTAGTGTTCCATTGTCTATACACTACATCTTCTTTATCCATTCATCTGTCAGTGGACACTTGGGTTGCTTCCATATCTTAGCAATTGGGAATACTGCTGCTTTAAGCGTTAGGGTGATGTTTTCCTATTTACTCCAACCTGAACATGATAGATACTTTTTCTCTTAACTCAGCACCTCTTCTGAAGCTCTGCCTCAAAGGCTACCAAACAGGGAGGGATGTCAGCAATCACATGTGTACAAACACGTTTAGAGAATGTGACATGCTCAAAGATACGGTTAGTGTGACAGAGTCTACATCCACTCGAATGCACTTCTACCGCACTGTGCTGGGGGTGTTTCAGTGAAACTGACCACTGTCCTCCTGGGAGGGAACACGATCCAGACATAGCATTCAGCCACTATTCTCAGCCCCTCGGGGAGCTGAGTGGTGAAGGGCTTTTCACACTGAGATTCATGTATGATATTGGATGAGTCCAGGTTTTTTTTTTTTTTTTGCCAAGTTTGGAATCAGTGGTCTGTCCCCTGCCCACCTGTCTTAACCATCTTCCCTCGACTTGGTGTGTTTGCCTCTCTTTCCCTGATGATCAGCCAATCAGAATGCAGATGAAGGGAGCAAGGCAATAGCATCATCAACGGGAAGAAGCGGCAGGGAGAGGCAAGCAGAAGCACAGTGTGTACCTGGCGGGGCTGCTGCAGACAGCAGGGCATGCCGCAGAGATGCAAGGAAGCAATTTGCACGTCATTCCCCTGCATCAGCTTTCCTAACTCTGCACGTGACCCACGTTAAAAGCCCTAGGAAAACACTGGCATAGGTGTTCTTTCCCCACTTAATCATCCTTTAGAACCGTGGTTGGGAAACAGAATGTCCCCAGGCAAAGTTTGTAATCTGCCTAGTATTATGAAAAATGAGGTTAAACCATGGTTACGCTTCTTTCCTCTGATGTGTGGATTCCTACTCTCTATCCTTCTGTGTTTTGCCCCCACAGGACCAGCTGTCAGCTGACATGTACAGTTTTGTGGCCAAAGAAATCGACTATGCAAACTACTTTCAGACGGTAAGCGTCCAGAAAGGTGAGGCTGCTTGGAGTCTGTTAGCAGGTGTCACAGTGCGGACGGGAAGAAACACGGGCCTCGAATCAAGGATCCCTCAGTCGAGCATGTCCTGAGAACAGGAGGGGCCTTGACTGTCTGACTTGTGAATAAATCCTGCTTTCTAGTCCCTTTTGTATGGATTTCTCCAAAACCCCGAGAATAAAATTCAGCCTCACCGATGAAGATGTTTGTACCTCTGTGATCTATGGCAATGGTTCTCAACCAGGGGTGATTCTGTCGTCTCCCAGCAGATGATTGGCTGTGTCTGGAGACATTTGAGGGGGGCTTCCCAGGTGGCACTAGTGATAAAGACCCTGCCTGCCACTGCAGGAGACTTAAGAGATGCAGGGTCGATCCCTGGGTTGGGAAGATCCCCTAGAGAAGGGCACGGCAACCCATTCCAATACTCTTGCTGGAGAATTCCATGGACAGAGGAGCCTGGAAGGCTACAGTCCATAGCGTCGCAAAGTGTCGGACACAACTGAAGTCACTTAGCAGAGATGTTTTTGGCCGCCACTATCAGAGGGAGGTGCTACAGGCACTCAAGAGGGTGGAGGTCAGGTTTGTTGCTAAACATCCCGCAGTGCACAGGACGGCGGCTCCCATGACAGAGGGTGATCCAGCCCCAGATGTCAGCAGGGCCACAGTTGCAAAACCTGAGTCTGTCATCAGGAAGCAACTTGGGAAGAAGAAGCTAGCTGCACCCCAGCATCTGTTGGTTATTGATGGAGATTTTTTTTGTCCCAGATGATGACAAGTTGGTAAATGAGGGTTGATGCCTGTTGACTGCCTCTCCTCTATGGGAACAGATTTACGGAGTAGAGACACAGGATCTGAGTCATCCATACTTGGATCATCTGGCCCAAATAATTAGGGCCCTGAAATGAAAAATAACGTTGGGAATAAAACTCAAAGCTTCTCTTTGGGTCAAGGAAGTGATACAAAGACAGGGAAAGAAGATAGAGGGAAGAGAGAAGAGGAATCCTGAGAAGCTGGATGCTTTGATAAGCGTGAGGTGTAACTGGGAGCAGTCAGTGCTCCCCCACATGCACAACATCAGTGGCCAAGAAGTCCAGAGTTTCTTCCCCCCAAGAGAGAGCTGATACATAGTCCTTCCAACTTGAAATGTTTACTTTAAAATAGGATTCTTTTCAAGTCTATTCCATCAGTTTTATTTGTGAAGATAATATTTCATTTTAAAATCTCTAAAACAAATGATTGTTGACATTCCAAGCATTATTGAACTACCTAATTGTCTTTGGGTACCACTTATTTCAACACTGTGACTTAAAAAAAGAAAAAATTCCCTTTTAGTTTTCCTTGGGGATAATAGCTACTCATCACACCAGACTTTAGGAGAAGGCACTGGCACCCCACTCCAGTACTCTTGCCTGGAGAATCCCATGGACGGAGGAGCCTGGTGGGCTGCAGTCCATGGGGTCGCTAAGAGTCGGACACGACTGAGAGACTTCACTTTCACTTTTCCCTTTCATGCACTGGAGAAGGAAATGGCAACCCACTCCAGTGTTCTTGCCTGGAGAATCCCAGGGATGGCGGAGCCTGGTGGGCTGCCGTCTATGGGATCACACAAAGTCGTACACGACTGAAGCGACTTAGCAGCAGCAACACCAGACTTTTGAGCAAAGTGCCTCTCTCTCCTTTTTCCTCCTACATACCCAATTTTCTTTTCTTTTTTTTTTTTTTTTTGGAGTGGAGAGAGATTTAGAAAATAAATGAAGTGCCAGTTATTCACTGCTTTTCCTCTGCTGTTTTTACCATTTCAGCAGCTTTTTCAGTAGTAGGAGGGGCAGAATAGAGCATCTTGAAGGACTTTGTCTTTTGAATCACATCACAATAAAGCAGTTTTGCCTCCCAAGGTGGAAGAAGATTGTGGATCGAGCACATGTTTTCCCACCAGTTGTATCTTGAACAGTTTTTGAGGGGAATCAAGATACACTGAGGCTCATGGCATTGAGCACCCTCTCATGGGCACCTGGATTTCTGATCTCTGTTTATAGCCTTTTTATTGTTGCACCCCTTCGGTGCCTTTTGCTGTGAGAACTGGGGGCAGGGTGCTCCCAGCTGGGGTGGCAGTGAAGGCAGGCTCAACTCTGGAGAGTCTCCTTCACCTTCTCCCCGAGTCTCCCACCTCCAAAACTTCCCTTTAGGGTCACCCCCTCTGCTGCAGAGGCTGAGGGGATGAATGCCCATCATTGCAGATAGGTGGAGGAGGGGGCAGGGCACCAGTGGTGTGGCAGCCCATGCCCTCCATCTCTGGCAAAGGCTGATGCTCCTTGTGTTCCCTCAGCTCATCGAAGTGCAAGCCGAGTACCACAGGAAGTCCCTGACGCTCCTGCAGGCCGTGTTGCCTCTGATAAAAGCACAACAGGGTGAGTGCCAAGCTTGCCTGGGGCGGGGAGGGTGGGGAGCCTGCCGTCCAGGGCTCTGTGCTTGGTTCACCTGCTCCTCCCCCAGCAGGGCTGCCTTCATGTGAGCCCTGGGCCTCTGCCTGCGGGCACCTTGACCAGTGGCAGGAAAGCAGAGCACACACACACACACACACACACACACGCACACGCACACACACACACACACACACACACACTACCCCAGCAGGGATGAGACGGGTGTGCACGGGCGTGTGTGTAGGTGTGTGTGTAACAGGAAGCCCAGCAGCTCTGCTCATAGCGGGCTGGCTTCCGCCACCTCCCCCAGTTTCTCCCCGTCACACCCGAAACTGCAGGAATGGAGATGCTGCAGTTGGACAGTGCTTCAATGGACAATGCTTCCATGTCCACTGCTCCGTGTCCCTGGGACACTTCGGAGAAGCAGTGTGACCGGAAGAAAGGAAGGTTCCCACGGGGGTGACCTGCGCTGACTCCTCTCTTGCTCCACCTGCACCCCCCCTCCAGAGGCCTGGGTGGAGAAGCCTTCCTTTGGGAAGCCCCTGGAGGAGCACCTCACGATCAGCGGCCGGGAGATCGCCTTCCCCATTGAGGCGTGCGTGACGATGCTGCTGGAATGCGGGATGCAGGAGGAGGTGCGTCTGGGCGCAGCCGAGCTCAGCCGTGAGCGGGTCTCCTTGCCCACGAGATGGAGCCTCCGGGGTCTCTCCTCCTCTGTTACCATCCTCACCCGGCCCCACAAACCCAAACCTGGGAAGACGCAGTACAAGCCCCCTGTCCTCAAACTGGTCCTGCTTCTCCCATGAGCCTTCACTCTCCAGGGACAGTGGAGGATTGTGGGACGCGATACCCCGGCCCTGAGGACCGTGTAGCCCCGCTCTGGCCCTTCTTTCTGCTTATGTAATGAGATTGGGGCTTTCTCCTCCTCCTCCTCCACCCCATTCTCCACCTCCTGTCTCCCTAATTTAAAAGATAGACCTTTTAACCTTTAGATCATAATTCTTTTAATAGACATCCTGAAAATTGATACAGACATTAGAAAGCACTGCTTACAAGCCACATGTTAAAAAAAAAATCCTATGAGACATTGGCAACCATTGTTTTTATTGCTGTGTCAGTGGTCTCCTGGGAGGTAGACCTCATCTTTAGTTTCTTATGCAGGCAGTTTAAAAATCATGACTCCACTTTCCCGTGATCTGATCAACCAATCAATATTTATCTATGGTATTTATTAATAAGCAAGGTACAAAAGAGTGAGATATGGGGGCTTATGAGCTTATGAAGCAGATAAGTGTAGTGTCTGTCAAATAAGCCTGATTTATTCAAAACAGGTTTTTTTGACCCCGTTTTAAATGCCAGGCATTTTCTTGTATAATACCAAAGAAAAATGAAGTCTTTTTAGTCCCTGAGGGAAAGTTTCATGGAGGGAGGTGAATGAGGCCTTTTCTTTCCCCATTTTTTAAAAACTTTTTATTTTGTATTGGAGTATAGCCAGTTAACAAAGCTGTGATAGTTTCAGATGAACAGCGAAGAGACTCAACCATACATACAGATGTATCCATTGTCCCCCAAACACCCCTCGCATTCAAGCTGCCACATAACGTTGAGTTGAGTTCCATGTGCTATACAGTAGGTCCTTGTTGATTATCCAGTTTAAATATAGCAGTGTGTACATGTCCATCCAAACTCCCTAACTATTCCTTCCTCCTGTCCTTCCCCTGGCAACCATCAGTTCAGTAAGTTTGTTCTCTAAATCTGCGAAACTGTTTCTATTTTGTAAGTAAGCTCATTTGTATCATTTCTTTTTAGATTCCACAAATAAGGGATGTCATACAATATTTCTCCTTCTGTCTTACTTCACTTAGTCTGATAATCTCTAGGTCCATCCTTGTTGCTGCAAATGGCAAAATTTTCATTCATTTTTATGGCTGAGTAGTATTCCATTTTATAGACCTACCATATCTTTTTTAATCCATTCATCTGCTGATGGACACTTAGGTTGCTTCCACGTCCTGGTAATTGTAAATAATGCTGCTGTGGACGTGGTGGTACGTGTATCTTTTCAAGTTTTTGTTTTTCCAAAATATATCTTAAATACACAAGAATGGGACATCGAAGTGCCCAGGGTTCATTTAATCAAGAACATACTGAACCAGAATGCCGGGTCACCCTGTACTCGGTGCCGAAGCCACAGCCAGGGATGAGGTCCAGGTCCTGCTGCCCCAGTGTTGACACGTGGTGATGGGAAGGAGGTCCCTGGGAGATCGTGGAGGAAAGGGCTGGGGAGACTGCCTGCCGTCGGTCTTGCTGTTGTGCCCTCAAGGTGCAGGCTGTCTGGTGACCCCTGTCCCGCCGGCAGGGCCTCTTCCGAGTAGCCCCATCTGCCTCCAAGCTGAAGAAGCTCAAGGCGGCCCTGGATTGCTGTGTGGTGGACGTACAAGAGTGCTCGGCGGACCCCCACGCCATCGCAGGTGGGCCCCGCAGCTGGAGGGGCTCCGGGGGAGGGGATGGGCGTGGAAGATGTACAGCCACATGTCAGAGACACTCGAGCCCCTGGCTCCCTGCCATGCTCTGGGCATGTCCACTCAGGGCCCCACTTTAGGCCTGGTTGCTGTGCCCTTGAAGGAAGGCCCTGGAAGGAAGGCCCTTGAAGGAAGGAGGGGGGTTATGGTGGTAACACAAGAGGGGAAGCCCTCATGGCCACACCAGAGCCTTGGATCCAGGCATGTGGCAGCCACCACGTGACCTGGTCACAAGGGTTGGGGAACCTTCCCCAAACGTGGCCCCCGTGGTGACGCTGGCTGGTAGCAGGTATATGCCGCTTCCTGGCAGCTCACGGCCCGTACGGTGTTCACGTCCAGGAGCTCTCAAGTCTTACCTCCGGGAGCTGCCAGAACCTCTGATGACCTTTGAACTCTACGACGAGTGGATTCAGGCTTCCAAGTGAGTACGGCAGGTCTCCTCGTGTCCTGTGGGTGTGGTTTATGTGGAGCCTTAACTGAAACTGTGCAAGCGTGCCACCTGGGATCCAGAGAGTCTGTATCTTGGTGTGTGTCGTGGGGAGAGGCTTGTACACGTGCCCGGAGAGCCAGGTCCCAGGGTGTGGATCGCAGGTTGGAGCCACCAGAGTGGCCCAGAGCCCCAGCTGGGCCTTCGAGAGGACTCAGGGAGGCTCCAGGCTCCTGTCGCCACTCAGACCCCTCCTTCTTCACGCTGGCCATTGCCTGCTGTGCGACAGGTTTTGGTTCCCCAAAACATCTGCCTCGTAGGCTCCTTCTGACTCTTTGGGTCCCACCCCAAGGGTCACCTCAGAGAGGCCTCCTTCCTGACAGCTGGTGCCCAGCAGCTGGCAGTCAGGGTCTGCCCCATCCCCTGGGTTCTCTGCAGGGAGTGATCAAATTCAAGGCTGTATTTGTGTGGCTGGTTGGATTGTGAACTGATGGGGGGCATGGAGGGATGACCGTCCTTTCTGACTGCCTCCCACTCCCTAACCCCTGTAACAGTGCCTGATAAACCGGAGACCCTCAGTATGTGGGTGTTGATATTTTTTTTGCCTGTTTTTTTCTTTTTTTTTTGCTATGCTCGGCATGTGGCATCTTAACTCCCCGAATAGGGATCAAACCTGTGCCCCCTGTATTGAGAGCGTGTAGTCTTAACCACTGGACCACGAGGAAAGTCCCATATGGATGTTGATTTTTTATTGAAGGAAAGACCTCGGCAGCATCTGCCTTTTGACCTTAAGGAGGATTGATGAGCAGAAAAGGGAGTTTTTCTTGCCTTGGTCAGGATGGAAGCAGGGACCTCTGGGGGCCCCGCGATGGCCATTCCTTACCTTGGGTCTTGAGTCGGGGTCAGAGCTGAGCCTCCCAGCGGTTCAGTTTTTTTTGTTAAAAGGTTCTTTGAGCATAAGGTCTTCCTAACCCTGTAAACCTTGATGTAGATTTTCATAAAAATGTATATTTAAAAATGTAGTCCTAACAAAAATAAAAAAAAATATAGACCTTTCAGTAATCTCTTTTAATCATTAGACGATCTATCAATAAAGAAACCCTTCGAGCAAGTCTCTCTGTAGAAGGGAGAATCCTTTGGTTATGGAAACTATCCATCTCTGAGTTGTGTCTTCAAGGGTCAGATATCCTTATGTGTATATGAGTTCATGTCGTTTACTTGTTCAGAAGGTGTTTATTGAGCATCTGTTATATTGCACATGCCGAGAACCTTAGTGTGCATTAAACTATCTGCAGGACTGGCCAGTCGGCTGCCTTGGTGGCGTGAAGGTGGAGTTGACCTGTTTCTGGTGTCCTGTTCTGTGCCAGAACCAACCTCCCGATGACATCACAGCCCCGTCCATTCAGGGGCAGTTGTCTGCCCTTCACCCTCACCTGCTGCCCCAGTACACATTGACCTGGGCCACGTGTTGTGTGCAGGGGAAGTTTTGTTAAAACAGCACAGGCAAGACCAAAAGATTATCAAGGGGGAAATAGTAAGAACCAAAGATATGAATGATAATAGTTTACTGATATGGCCACTGACAACGGCTGGTTCCTTTTTCTCAAATATTTTGATGGCTGGTGAGTCTGAGTGCCGGTAAGACTTCATTGATCCGTACTCAGCCAGTGGCTTTTCCTGTTAATTTTCCAGCATCCAGGACCAGGACAAGAGGCTCCAGGCGCTGTGGAACGCATGTGAGAAGTTGCCCAAAGCCAATCACAACAACATCCGGTGAGTGGATGCTGGAGACGCCGGGTCAAGGTTATTTAAGCCTCAGACACACGTTTCCGCACCAAAAGGTGTGGTCACTGGCAAGCTTGGCATTACACGGTGTCCAAAGCATATTTAACATGCAGGGTCTCTCTTCAACTTCAAGCAATCCTGGGAGGTTGTGAATTACCATCCCGCAGACGAGGAAACAGACTGTATGGGGCTGTGGGACGTTGCAGGCTACCTGACCAACTGATGCAGGCTGATGCAGTTCTTTGGTTTGCAAGGAGCAAGGATGAATGCAGGCTGCTTTCAGATACCAGGGTTTATTGTAAAGATAGGTGCCTGTGGATCCCAGGGGCGAAGCTGGCCATACCCTGAGCTGGAGTTGGCAGTTGTGTCCTGGAGCCAGGCTTCAGGAAGAAGAGGCTGGGAGAATGCTCTCTCGTTTCCACTTGTCACCAGCAATTTTCCACGTGTCCGTCTCTTACTTTTCTCATGCTCACCCGGGTTTCACTTCCCACTGCTCTGCGCATCTTTTCCCTCCCGGGCTTCTGCTCTTTTCCACTTTCTGCTTCCTCATCACTTTGTACCAGCATCGCTCCTGGCCCTCCCCTATCCTCCTTGGAGCTTCCTTAGATGCATATTTTCAGCTTCAGCTCCTACTGCCATCTGCCTGATTATTTCTGTTTCCCTGTTAAAAATCCCAGGAGTGACTTCTCATGGCGGGTCCTCAGACAAACATAGGATTCCTGTATAACCCAGCAGTTCCACTTCTGGGTGTATTTCCAAAAGGTCTGAAAGTAGGGACTTGATTTTGTACACCTACATTCATGCCAGTGTTATTCATAATAACCAAGAGGTGGAAACAGCCCACGTGTCCAGCAATGGATAAACATAGGTGAACAAAAATTACATACAATGCAGTATTCAGCCTCAAATAGAAGAGACATTCTCATTTTTGCTACAATATGGATGAACCTTGAAGGCTGTATGCTAAATGAAAGAAGCCAAACACAAAAGGGGAAATTCTGAACAATTCCACTCAAAAGCAGTGCATACAGTAGTCAATTCATAAAGATGGAAAATAGAATGGTGGTTGCCAGAATGTAGAATGGTGGCTAGGGTAAGGGGGGAGGGGTCAGGAGCAGCAGGTGGGCTGTCATTTCATGAGTGTCAGGTTTTAGTTTGGGGTAATGAAAAATTCTGGGGATGGTTGGTGGTGATGGTTGCATCACAATCAAAGTAATGCTAGTGAACTGCACACTGTAAAATGCTTCAAATGTTAAATATATACAAAATTGAAAGAAAGCATCCCACGAGCAAGAATCAGATCAAGAGCAAGAATGACTCTTCAAGTGATGCTAGGCCACTGGCCAGCCCATGGATTGACTGCTCAACTCAGGCCCCATGTCCTGGTCAAGGCATGTGTGGCCTCTTGGAGGGTGTGATGTGGCAGGATGTGGGTGGAGGTGGCCCATCAGTAGCTTAGGGTCTTTGTGCTCTGTGGGCAATAGTTGCTGAGGAGCCGCTTCGCTGTGGTCCAGGCAGTGTGGGGTTGGACCCACTGTCTATATAACCAAGAGCCCAGGAAGAGATGGGCTTTGGGGTCTGGGGCCTGTGCGGGACCAGGCAGGTTTGGTGTGGTTTGGGAGAGCTCTTTTTGTGCTTCATTTGTGCACAGCTACTCACTCACTGATTTGTTTTTTAAATAATAGCTTTATTGATGTAACAATTCATATGCCATTGTCCCCTTTTAAAAGTGTGCAATTAAGTGGGTTTTTGTAAATCTGCAGATTTGTACAGCTATGACCACTGTGTAATTTGAAAACATTTTCATCACCCCACAAAGAAATGCTGTTTCCATCAGCCGTCACTCCCCATTTCTGCTTACCCAGCCCCTGGCAAACTCTCATCTATGTTCTGTCTCTGTCGATTTGCTTGCACCAGGCCTTTCATACAGATGGAGTCATTCACCCTGGGGTCTCTGTGTCTGGCTTTTCTCCATTGGCATCAAGTTTCTGAGGTTCATCCATGCAGTAGCCTGTGTCAGTATTTCATTCCTTTTCAGGGCTGAGTAGTACTCTGCTGTAGGGATGGGTCTACGTTTTATTCATCTGTTCATCCCTTAATGGATATTTGGGTGGTCTCTCCTTTTCAGCTATGATGAATAATGCTGCTGGGAGCATTTGTGTCCACATTTTTGTGTGGACGTATTTCTCTAGGAGTGGAATTGCTGGGCCATGTGCTAAGTCTATGTCTAACGTTTTCTTCATTGGCTCTCATAGCCCCACTGAGACACTGCTCCTAGCATGAAAATGTCCCCACTAGTGACACCTACACACTACTTATCACCTCTGCACGCAGGGAAGACAGGAGGTGACAGAGGTTTGAAAAGAAGGAGGGAATTTCTGGCATTATGCACTGAGTCAAAAGGAAAGATGGAGAATTTTTTTCTGGCCACAGTTCATTGAAGCAGACATTGACAGCTAGCCCAGGAAGAGCTCTGTCTATTTTTGGAGCATTCTTGTGTCCTGACACGTGACACATCTTGATTATATTGTAGGATGTATGAGTCTTGTCAGTAAGAGATGTTTCCAGCTGGTGTTAGGGGACCATGGCTGGTATCGAGCCCTCGTTAAACCTGGACCTTCTCACTTCCTTTCAGATACTTGATCAAGTTTTTATCCAAGCTCTCAGAATACCAAGATGTCAACAAGATGACACCCAGTAACATGGCCATTGTATTAGGACCCAACCTGCTGTGGCCACAAGCAGAAGGGTGAGTCCAGGGAGTAAGGGGTGTGTGGGTCACACTGGGGGCTGTGGGGGCCTGGGTGGGATGGTCAGGGCCCCAGATAACCACTAGCCTTATTTATGTGTTAGGTCATATGCCTGTCTTGAGCTGATCCTTCTTTAGACTCAGGAGGAGGCCCAGAATTCCTCAGATCGTTCCTGTTGATAGTCTCAGAGCCAGGCCTGTAGCCAAGGTCTTTTCTGAGCTCATCTGGGTCAGCATCAGGTCTGGCAAGCTCTTCCAGGCCCCCAGGCCCTCTATGGAGAGCACATCCCAGCATTGGGATACAGAAGGACAGAGTGCTGTCTTGATAGAGAGAACAGAGCTGGAAAAGGATGTCTGGCAGTTGTGAGAATCAGTCCTCAGACTTGGCGATTCCATATGTGTCACTCATTTGTCTCCTGTAGGGAGGACTTCTGAGGATGTCTCCATTCTATAGACATGGGGAGAGGTTCAGAAAGGTGAAGTGCTCTCCCCAAGGGGACACACGCTCTCAGACCCAAGTGTGCAGGCTTCTGGTCCAGGGCCACCTCCCCGCCTCAGCCACTCACCCCACCTGCCCTCATCTGCCCTGTGCCCTCAGGAACATCACGGAGATGATGACCACGGTCTCGCTGCAGATCGTCGGGATCATCGAGCCCATCATCCAGCACGCAGACTGGTTCTTCCCCGGGGGTACGTGGCAACATCTGATGTGGGAGTAGGCTTCTGGGGGCAACGGGAGGTTGCTATGAGTTCTGAATCTTTGAAATCGAGTACCACTGGCCAAAGGGATGTGTGTGTGTGTGTTTATGGTTTTGTTTTTAAGCCCCCGGTGCATACATACCCACTCACCCACCTTTGGCCAGTAGTAGGAAACCAGGGTAAGGAAACAAAGGAGGTAGGAGCTCAAGGTAAAATTCTGTAGGTTCTGTGACTGAGCTCATCAGCACTACAGATAAATCAGCTGTAGTCAGAAGGGGATGAGATGAGACTCCATTTGAGAGCCTGCAGTCTTAGTGAGATCTCTTTCTGTTCCTAATCCTGTACATTTTTTTTCTCTTTGGTTTTCTAAAACGACATCCCATCATCATCGTCTACAGAGAGTAATATCACCTGTTATTTTCTTTTCTTGACTAATTCCATTGGCTAGCACTTCAACAATATCAGATAACAGTGTTGAGACTGGGCATTGCCTTTTTTTCCTGATTTGATTTAGACCGCTCTGGCATTTATTTCAGTCTTAAATGTGAGGATTGAGATAGATGATTCTGCCTTTTTTTTTTTTTTTAAAAAGAAAATACCCATATGTTCCTGTTTGACTGAACTTGTTTTGCAAATCACAGATGAAAAAGTGCTTTATTAAGTCCCTATTCTATTACAGGCTAGGAGAGCGTCTGGGCTCACCTGGTAATAGGATGAAACATAATAAGATGAGTTAATATCAACAGATGATCTAACATTGAACCATGGGATGAGATTTTCAGGGGTAACACATAGAAGAGTGGCCATTTCTCTACTGGTTTCCCTCCTGCCCAGGAAGGGCTTGGCCGACTCACAGACCATGTGGATCTATTCTGTCTTCCCCGCAGAGATAGAGTTCAACATCACGGGCAATTACGGGAGTCCAGTGCACGTGAACCACAACGCCAACTACAGCTCAATGCCCTCCCCAGACATGGACCCCGCTGACCGGCGCCAGCCCGAGCAGGCCCGCCGGCCCCTCAGTGTGGCCACAGATAACATGATGCTGGAGTTTTACAAAAAGGATGGGTATGAACTCGCGTCCCTTTCTCAGCTTTGGGGGAGGGAGGGGTTGACTGAGATGAATGACAGGAGGCTGCACTTAACCAGCAGCAGTTTAAGTGGCCCTGTCACCCCATTCCTGATGCCAGCAAATGCTTTGGAATTTGTCTTTTAAACGTGGTTTTTAAGCGATTCGGTTCCTGTGTGAGGTATCTCTAGCAGGATGGATACCCTGGAGGGTCAGTTGTGGTCCTTCGCTCCCAGATGTCTCTGCATCAGAGCTGGGCTCCCCGTCTTCCCAGCCAGACCTCGTCTGACTCCCAGTCCCCTCTGCCATCCAGATGACCTCTACGAGAAAGTTGTCACTATGGCATCTCGGGGCATTCAGCATCCACTGGCCCCTATAGCGTGGTCTTCTGAGTATAAACAGCCAGGGTCATCAGGATTTCTGTGGATAGAGAGCTATCTCTCTGGGACCCCAGGGTCTGCAGGCAGTTTCGCAGGTGCTGCTGGAGCCTTAGGGATACAGAGGCTAAAACTACGCAAGTCAAGCCACCTCAGCTAATGCTATGTGGATTAGTCAAGCTGACCCTGCCAAGATCTGTCAGAATTGTGGATTTGTGGCCTGGATCGATACGCTACTAAACTTTGAGGGTGGTTTGTTATGCAACAAAAGAAAATCAGAGCAAGCTTTTAAAAAAAAAAAAAAAAGACACTGGGGACTTCACTGGTTGTCAGGTTAGGTTAGGACTCAGAGCTTCCATGCAGGGCTGCAGGTTCAATCCCTGGTCAGGGAACTGAGATCCCACATGCCATGCGGTGTGCCACAAAAAGGAAAAGGATGCTGATGTCGTGCACCCCATGCAGCTCTGTGTAGCTGCTCTTTCCAGTCCTACTTGACGTGCCTGTAGCAATATCACTTCTGTTCTGATCCTCAGAGGGCCGCACCAGGTCAGCTGATAGCAGCACCTGAATCCATGAGTATGTCTACACGGAGACCTTAGCCTGGAGGTCTTGTAATTTGGAATGTTGTTGTTTAGTTGCTAAGTCATGTCCGACTCTTTGCGAACCTGTGGACAATAGCCCGCCAGGCTCCTCTGTCCTTGGAATTTCCCAGACAAGAATACTGGAATGGGTTGCCATTTCCTACTCCAGGGGATCTTCCTGACCTAGGGATGGAACCCGTGTCTCCTGTACTGGCAGGCAGATTCTTTACCCCTGAGCCACCAGGGAAGCCTGTAATTTGGAATAAGCACGTGTAATTGAGAAGTTCTGGCACTTTCATGCATTGGAGAAGGAAATGGCAACCCACTCCAGTATTCTTGCCTGGAGAATCCCAGGGACGGGGGAGCCTGGTGGGCTGCTGTCTATGGGGTCGCACAGAGTCGGACACGACTGAAGTGACTTAGCAGCAGCAGCAGCAGCAGGAGCGACCTGAGGTACTCTACGGAACACAGATTCCACTGATGGTTGGTTATGGTGGGGCAGGGGGCAGGACATAGACACCCAGGTCTCGTGAATTCCTGAGATAACACATTGAATCCACTTTCCTGAATGTATGAGTTTGTGAGGTCTTTTACATGCTGTGATCTGTCACTTATCTTCACAGGGGGCTGTGGCATCCTTTCCCAGTTTATTATATCATAAAGCCTGTTGTCACGAGATAGAACTCGTGTTCCAAGGAGCTTGTTGTTGTGATTGTGGATACTGGGGTCCTCTGAAGACCAAGTAGAAGGATGGAGAATCCCAAATGCAGCTACTCTGGACAGGGTTGCAGAGCAGTGAGAGGGTGCAGGAATTTTTCTTCAGAGAGAGCTTGAACTTCTGGGTACTATGGAAACTTTGACTCATATTTGGGGCTTGGATTGTCAGCTCGGCCTTCGGGAGGTGTGTTCTTGGCCCAGGCCTCATCTCTGCTTCCACATTCCCTCAATTCACACATTTGTGGGTGCTGACACCAGGTCTGTGAAATGTTGCCTGGTGCCTCCAGCTGTTATTTGTCCTGGGGAGGTGAAGAAACTTTGTTACGCATTTAGGAGAGGAATGATCCCTAGAGGAGCTTGAAATACTTGATTCTGGCCTTCCTAGGGGAGTGTGGGAAAGGCTGAGCCAGGATCTTTAGGATCCTTCTTATTCATCTCTCATGTTGGCACCCACTGTGCCACTGCTGCCCACCATCCAAGTTCATCTTAAATGGTCCAGGAACTCCCAAAGCTCCTGTGGATTTTGGGGGAGATACCAGGCTTTCTTGCTTCCTTTCTCTCAGCAAGTTTTTGCCAAATGTAACTGATCTTCAGAACAAAAATCGAAACCTTCCAGATCAGTATAGACTTGTTGTTGTTCAATTGCTAAGTCATGTCCGACTCGTTGTGACCACATGGACTGCAACACACCAGGCCTCCCTATCCTTCACCATCTCCCAGAGTTTGTTCATTGAGTCGGTGATGCCAGCCAACCATCTCATTCTCTGTTGTCCCTTGTCCTCCTGCCTTCCATCTTTCCCAGCATCAGGGTCTTTTCCAGTGATTCCAAATGTAACCAATCTCTAGATGAAAAATCAAGGCCTATCCAACCTCTGTAGACTTACATACCTCAAATCCGTACACTGGCCAACATCTCTGGGTAAGACCGTTTCTGACCAGGATTCAAAAACAGCATGACGGGGACTTCCCTGGTGATCCAGTGGTCAAGTCTCCACGCTTCCACTGTAGGGGTCGTGGGTTTGATCCCTGGTTGGGGAACTAAGATCCCACATGCCACATGATGTGGCCAAAAATAAAAAATAAAAACAGCATGACAGATGTCTATCCTACAGAGGTCAAAAAGAAATATAGCTGCTAACCCCTGACAACTCATCACTTAGAATGGGCCAGAGCAAACTTCTGTTCTCAATGATAAATGTGTTCTTTCTGTAGACACCTGTTCTTATGCTGAAATTTCCAACTTTTAGATTTTTTTTTTTCTGGGGCAGGCCTTTGTCACCTAATTTTTAAGGTCCTGCATCTTATCTTTTCCCTGTGTGGCCTGCCTGGGTTATAGTGTGCAGTGTTAGTCACTCAGTCATGTCTGACTCTCTTTTGTGACCCTATGGACTAGAGCCCGCCAGGCTCCTCTGTCCTTGGGATTCTCCAGGCAAGACTACTGGAGTGAGTAGCCATTCCCTTCTCCATGGGAGCTTCCTGACCCCAGGGGGTCGACCTTGGGTTTCCTGCATTGGCAGGCACATTCTTAAGCTTCTGAGCCACCAGGGAAGCCCAGCATAGTATAAGCTACACTGCAATATGAGGTCCCGGTAGGCTGGGAGGAGCGAAGCAGGGAAGAGTAGCGTCAGTGGAGACACCTTGCCAGCCGGCCTGCCCCATGTGAATCCCAAGGGGGAGCGGATGAGAACCCTGAGTGGGTCCCCTCCTGGACACTTGCCACGTCATCCCGCTTTCTGCTAATTGCTGTCCAAACCCTTTGCTTCTCGGGTGTTCTTCGTGGCCTCTGGCTTCTCGCCTCTGCCTTGATTCAACTGTAAAGGGATCCAAAAACCAAGTTCTTATTCTCACTGGAAGCAGTGGCTATAGGGAATCTTTGACATCCATAAGTGATGTGGGTATCTGTGAAGTTTCTAAGGGAGTTGGTTGTTTTCGATGGATTGAATCTGGTGTTTTTTTTAAAACCGCAAAGTTATTTGATTCTTGCGACTATTACTCGTGTGACAAACAATGAGCAGAAACTTGTGACCTGCTTCTATGACCTTCTGGTTGTATTCTTCTACCTCTGAGTAGCTCCCTTGCTCTTGGCAACATGCCAAGCAATTTTATAAATTTTGTCTTTGGGTGGAGTTCTAGCTAGACATTTGGACACTTCAATCTGCCAATGTTCCAAGCAAATTTTCATTAGCCTCTGAAGGTAAACATGCTCTGACGCCTCCAAGATTGTCACTGTTGCCATTGTGATTCATTGGTCTATAAAGATTTTTATTGCCTTTTGAAGACATCCGTGAACCTTTGATCCCTGTTCCCTGGGCACAGGGCATGCTGCCTGCACCACGGAAGTCACTTCAGCTGGGAGAGTCGTGAAGACAGGCAGCTTAGCTGTTTATAAAGCAGGAGCGTGCATTCACCTCTCGGTTCTTGGTTGCTGATGCTTTGCTACTGATGTTTAGTGGGTCTCATCAGTCCTCCCTCTGCCTCCTCCCCGTGGTGAACCAGGAGATGATCACCAGGTAGCCTGGTGCTGGGAGATGCAGTTGATAATAGAAGGCGATCCCCACCAGCCCAGATCCCAAGCCCACACCTCCCATCTCAAATGGGGAAAGTCTTTCTAAGTGAAAGAAAGTGTGATAAGAAAGAAAACCCGTGAGTGTGAGACCGCCTCCTTTAGGGCTCTTCTAGGAACCACAGGGAACAGCATTACCAACCATTGCAACAAAGTGGTGTCAGTTCACTTCCCCAAGTGGGATGTTAAGCTTTTTGCTCTTTTTCATCCTGATAAATTTAGAAGCCCAAAGAGCACAGTTTGATACTTGCCCACAGCTTACTTTTAATACCAGGGGATGCCACTGGACCCTGCCGCAGAGTTTTGAGTGACCTCCCGGGGTGACTGGATCCCTTGTAGAAGGTGCCTGTTTATTGATGGGGAGGTCCTCAGAGCCAAGACGACTTGCAAGCTGTTGGGTAGTGGATCCCAGAGAGAGACCAGCTGCCCCCAAAATGCCTTGGAGAAGAGAACTATTAACACATTATTGACCAGAGATATATTAACACCACAAGCGTTAGCTTCCGCAAAAATGCCCCAGTCAATAATGTGTTAACAGTGACACTAGACAGGGGCGGGGGTCGGGGAGGGTGTGTCTCCCCTCCGGGGGGTCTTCCCTCCACCCTCCCCAGGGGAAAGTGTGTCAGAAGCTGTCCCTTTCTGTGTGCATGGCTGTAGTGCCATTCTCCTCTGTGCCCCTCACGGAGGCTCCCTCCCCGCACATTTCTGTGAAGGACCACATCCCACCTGCTACAACCAATCCCCAACCTTGAACCTTTGGTTTGAATCTTGCTGCACCTCTGCAAGGTGGGCAGACTATCATGGTGTGGTAGCTCAGTGCTCCTGGCCAGCGTGGGTGACAGTAAGCAAGGGGCAACCCTCTGCTTATCTCCGGTGGAGATGGGGGACTGGCCAATGTTCTCCTGCGTGAGCATCTGCATCTCCCTTAACACTGGCAGTATTAGCTCTTGCCATAGTCAGTGAAGGCTTTGACTACATATCATGGAACCAGTCACCTCCTAGACCAGAGGAAAGGAGATTGACCACCTTCTAAATCATGTAACTTAGAAAAGAGCGGATGGCTGCTTCTGTGGATTTTTTCCCTTCCTTGTGACATGCCTCCAATCCCCACCGCAAGCAGCAGTGTCAGCTCTTCAGCTTCTGTCTTTGTTCACCTGTGGGCTTGGTAGTTTGCTCTTCACCTATGCAGACAGAAAAGTCACTTTAACTGGAGAGACGGACTAAACAAACAATTTCAAGGCTCAGTAGAAGCCCCAGGCTTAGCCCCTGACCCTGACAGAGAGCCACTGTGTATCCAGAGGCAGGTGCAGTGTTTGCCACACTAATGTCTGTGTGTTTCTGTCCCTGCAGCCTTAGGAAAATCCAAAGGTACAGTATCCTCGGGTAGCCATGAGGCCACGTGCAGTCCATGGGAATAGCAAGCGGTGCCTTAGCGAGCTCTGCAGGGGTGAATGTGCGTGTTTGGTTGCTTTGGCCGATGTACTCAGAGCTGTGTTCCCCCTTCTTGAAGTGTAATCAGGGGCTGGGACTGACCAGAGCATGATCAGCCCCGCCCTGCTCTGTAGACCCTGCAGAGGTTGTAAGCCAGCCAGCGTCCTGGGGCTGGCCTGGGAGTCCTGAGTTGGTCCTGTGCTCCCGGACCCCCAGGTGACAAAAATAAGGATGGATGTTCAGGTGTCCCTGCTGGTCGGTGCTCTGTTCTAGTCTGATGCTGCCCGCCCCTCTCCCGTGCCCCGCCTCGCCTCCACCCTCCACTTGGGAGGAGTGGGTGGCCCCCCTTCCCCAGCGAAGGCACTCTCTGCTCGGAGGGAAGCTTGGGTTCCGGGGAGCTTGTCGGGTGCGCCGTGGTCCTAAGGCCAGTGGTGCCCAGGCTGCCCCAGCCTGGAGCTGCGGGATGCTCCGCGGAGCACGGCCGCCACCTCGCTTCCTTGGTCCAGGAGATGCTCGGGGCTGTGCTGCTGGCCGCTTCGTGGGGCGGGAGCCCGGCGCCTTGGGCGTGCGGCTAAGCTTGGGTGTCTCTGTGTCCCCGGCCAGCATGGGCGTGAGGGTCATGGACACGTCGTGGGTGGCTCGAAGAGGCTCCTCAGCCGGCCGGAAGGCATCCTGTGCACCCCCTGCCATGCAGCCCCCCGCCCCGCCTGCCGAGCTCACCCCGCCCCTGCCGTCGCCCCTCCCGGAGCAGTCCCCTGAGGGCCCCGCGGCACCGGCGCTCTCTCCATCCGGCCTCAGCCTCCAGCCTGCGGCTGAACGAACCAGGTAAGCCCGGGGCACTGCCCCCTACCCGATCCCCCAGGTAGGCTAGCCTGCAGTGCACGTGTATGAGGGGTTTCTGGTTTGCTGCACACATGCTCAGAGCCTCGTGCAGTTGGTCATGTCCCCCGTCCCCTTTCTAAGCATCCTGGTTTGGCTTCTGCTTCGTGCTGGCAGCAGGTAGGGATTCACAGCCCCTGTGTGATCAGAGGGAGCCCAGGCTTTTTGAGAATAACATCCTAGGCGCACATGTAAGGTGGCAGCTTGCCAAAGCAGGCGAGGAAGCTGAGTTCCCAGCTCTTCTGTCCCCTCCTGTACTGTTACAGCTTGTTGCCTGTTTCAAAATTTAGAATTTCAATGGTTCTCCTCTCCACTCCTCTTCCTTTAGATGCATGGGGGCCATTTTTACTGCTAAAATGGGTGCAAGTCAGGTAAAGAATGGAGGTGACAAGGTCATGCATTTCATTCTCGTGAAGGAAGAAAAGAGTTAGGGAGCCTGCTCATTCCATTGCTGGTTTCATGAGCTTTTATGGAGAAAGGCCCTTGTCCCTCCAAAGATGGAAAGTGTGATCTGAGCTGGCACGGGGTCATAGGTCCCCAGGGGCACGGGGTCACTGGTCTCCAGGGGCACAGGGTCACTGGTCCCCAGGGGTGTGGAGGAGGAGGCCCTCCTGGCCCCCCTTGAGAGGGGCATGGTCAGAGGGGATTCTACAAGTGGAGTTGCACGGACCCCTTGGCCATGTGTCTCTGTTCTGAACAACAATTCAGAAAATTAGGAAAGCCACTTCACCAGGCCCACTGTGAATTCTGTTAGGAATTGGAAAAATTTTGGCAACTTTGGAAATCTGAACCTTTCAAGCCAGTCTTTGCATGCACTGGTGTTTGTGCTCACATGCACACAGATACCAATCCCCTAAGTGAAGGGGCTGCAGGGCTTTTTTTTTCTTTAATGTATAGAAAGTATTTTCCTTGTGAGATGGAAAATGACAGAGTTGGCAGGGGCTGGAGATGACCCTGGATGGGGTGGTCGCTGATGGCTCCACCAGAGAGGACAAGGGGTTGCTGACCCTGGCCATGGAATCATCGGCTTTGGTTCTGTTTCAGGATGCATGAGAGGGGAGAGAGGTCAGCAGGAAGCAGGGGCTGCTGGCTACTGGCCAGAAGAGGAAACTGACAAAGAGATTTGCTGGGATGGTCTGCTGGGGAGACAGCTGAGGCCAGGAAAGGGAGCTGGCCGTAAGGGGGCCACCTGGAGATGGGAGTGGCGCTCAGGCCCTCAGAGCCCCCAGGAGAGGCTGGTCACCTCCACAGGCATCTTTGAAGGCCTTAAGAAGGGCTGAGAGGACCACGCCTGCCCAGAGAACATATATTCAGTTCACAATTCTGATGCTGAAGCTGCCTGAGTTCAGGGACTGACTCTGTTTTGTAACTCTCTCGTGTTATAGCGCTTCTAAAAGCAAAGAACTTTCTCCAGGATCAGGGCAGAAGGGAAGTCCGGGTTCTAGCCAGGGGACACCCAGTGCAGGCACACAGCCCGGGGCACAGCTGGGCACGAGTCTGGGCCAGCCACCTGCAGACCAGAGCCCTCACACCCTCCGGAAAGGTACGTCACCGCCACCCTCATCACTAAATAGATAAAAGAAGGCAGCGTGGGGACTTCCCCGGGGGTCTGGTGGTTAAGACTCTGCTTTCACTGCAGGTGGACGAGTTCAATCCTTGGTCATCGCCGAACTAAGATCCTGAATCAAAAAAAGTAAAAAGAGGGCAATGCAGAGGGGTCAGGGCAATGGTACACTTAGAACAATGCAGATCTGTCCACATCTGCACCTGGGATGCTTAAAGGGAAAACACCTCCAGGGCAAGTACACAGGACTGGGGGCAAGGACAGGGAAAAGACAGGCTGAGTGTTGGAGGCTCTGGGCCTGTGTGGCCGGAGGACTGGGTCAGAGGTCACTGTTATGGCATCCCAGAGCCATTGGAGGTTCAGCCAGAAGAGCTTCCTGCCCTGAGGACGGTTGCTTTGTCCAGGGTCCATTGTCTAGGTCGATTTCTAGTCGTCCCCTCCTGGACAATGCATCCTCGACTCCCACCTTCTCCGAGCCACCCTGATACTTGTACCACTGTGAAGCAATGGGGGACCCTGAACTAAGCCGCTGCCTGGGGGTGCGACGTGTGTTCTCCTGTTTGGCTTGGGCGGGGGGAGGGGTGTGTGTGTGTGTGTGTGTGTGTGCATGCGCACCAATCACAGCAGGAATCCAGACAGGAGGAGACATTAGTGAACAGGTGGGCAGATATGAAAACCTATCGTTCTTGGTGAATTTTAAAAAATTGCATCAGCTGCCCTCAGAGTGGCAGCAGCTGGGCGTGGGGACACTGGTGGTGAGGGGTCAGGGAAAGTTGTGCTCACAGCCACACGGACGGATGGTGAGTGCCACCTAACAACCCTGTGTGCTGATTCGTCTTTCAGTTTCCAAGAAGCTGGCACCCATTCCGCCCAAGGTCCCCTTTGGCCAGCCGGGGACCCTGCCTGAGCAGCCTGCTGGCCAGCCGTCCCCACTCAGCCTGTCCCCCACGCCCCCCAGCACCCCGTCGCCCTATGGACTCAGCTATCCCCCAGGCTACTCCCTGGCCTCTGGCCAGCTCTCCCCCGCGGCCCCGGTGCCCCCACTGGCCTCCCCCTCCGGCTTCACGGGCGCCCTAAGCAAGTCGCGGCCCACCCCGAAGCCCCGGCAGAGGCCCACCCTGCCGCCGCCCCAGCCACCCACCATCAGCCTCGCCGCCTCCAGCCCGCAGTCCTCAGAGCATCCTGCACTGGACGGCGTGTCCCCTGGGGAGAGCATGTCTACAGGTAACCTTGGCACATGTGGTTACGCCTTAGCATGGAGGGATACTGGGGACTTTGCAGGAGGTGGGCCCTGTTTGCCAGGGATGACCATGCTGGAGCCACCTGTGGCATATGGGGTGGTCTCCTTAGAAGCCTGCCTGAGGCCGTGGACAGCCCCGGGTCAGTTGTCCTGCAGGGAGGGGGCTCCCTAGGGGATTTCTCCCAATTGAACACCCACCAGCCTGGGTTCTGATACTGCATCTGGGGACCGAGTGCCCTGCGTCCTAGGAAGAGGGGGCTTCAGGAGGGGCTGGACTGTGATGGCAGAAAGCAGGATCACAGCACAGGTGTGTCTGGGGCTTTGCTCGGCTCAGCACTGGCAGTTCAGGTACCAGTTTTCACTGTGAGAACAGAAGCTGAGAGACAAAGACGTGTTTTCCTGTTAACTAAACAGCCTTATGGGCTTTCCTGATAGCTCACTTGGTAAAGAATCCACCTGTAGTGCAGGAGACCCCAGTTTGATTCCTGGGTCGGGAAGATACCCCTGGAGAAGGGATAGGCTACCCACTCCAGTATTGTTGGGCTTCCCTGGTGGCTCAGATGGTAAAGAATCTGCCTGCAATGCGGGAGACCTGGGTTCAAGCCCTGTGTTGGGAAGATCCCCTGGAAAAGGGAACAGCTACCTACTCCAGAATTCTGGCCTGGAGAATTCCATGAGTCCATGGGGTCACAAAGAGACACAACTGAGTGACTTTCACTTCACTTCAAACAAGCCTTATTAGAAAAAGGTTTTTTTCCTAGCAAAATATATTTAGAAGGGGCTCAGTAAAGAACCTGCTTGCCAATGCAGATGTGAGAGATAACGGGTTTGATCCCTGGGTCAGGAAAATTCCCTGGAGAAAAGCATGACAACCCACTCCAGTATTCTTGCCTAGAGAATCCCATGGACAAAGGAGCCTGGAGGGCTACAGTCCATGGGGTCACAAAGAGTCGGACACGACTGAAGTGACTGAGCATGCAATTTCAGAAAAGATTCTGTATGTCTGGTTCTTTGAGGGGCTTTGTGGGACAGGCCCATGACAACTAAAGTTAGTTTTAAATTTAACATCAAAGGTGGAGCTATTTTTCCTCTAGGAAAATGTGTAACCATAACCCACACACACCACACAGATACATGCATGCAAGCATGCTCGCATGCACTCATACCACAGATGCACATAAATCACACACAGATATACCATATATACACATACTGTATACACACACCACACACACACACATATACACACAGCTGCCTCCATGTAGACACGCCACACACACACTGGAGCGTGCGGTCTGGCCTTGAGTCCCGACTGCACCAGGTTGTGCTTTTATTCATCCCCACGTCTGTCCTCGGGAGTGAGGGTTCCCTTGACCAGACGGAAGGCGAGCCTGTAGGTTTAGTGCTTTGCTGCCTAGAAGACACCAGTCCAGTGCACGTGCCTGGGGTGGGGGGAGCAGATGTATATACCATGGGGAGCGGCCGTCTGGCCATCTGGCTTTCTTTGGATGTGATTAATAGTGAAGGCCCAGCTGCTGTATCCACCCTGAGGCTTTTAAGACATTAAGGAGAACTCTTCCTGGAGAACCACAGTGAACACCACCTCCCTCTGCTGGTGGTTCTGGAAGAGTCCCTGATGGATGGAGGGGGTCCCAGCCACCCCTGGTTCAGAGCTGCTGCCCTTGAGTGGTCATCTGGGCCCCATGTGTCCCATCCTGATGTCCCCTGGGGGGCGGCAGCCCGGCCCCTCGTCCCGCAGGCAGTGGTCTGAGCGGCGTGGTCGTCGTGGTTTGCTGCGGCCCCTCTGACTGTGATGTTGGGCGTGCTCTGTGTCCCGTTGTCGTCTCATCGTATTTCTTCCTCTCTCCGACTCCTGTCACTGTGTTCTCGCAGCTGTGTGACACGGGGGACGCGGTTGTGGACACATGAGGGGGATTGCAGGGTAAGCGGTCCCGGCCTCACCTCTCCCGCCCGCAGCCAGGCCGCACCCCGCACTCTGCATGCGCTCCAACCCGCACGGCAGCCTCCCGCGGCCTGGGGGCTCACCGGCCGCCGCCTCGCTTTTTGCAGGAGAAAGAGGCTGCACTCAGCTTCTCCCTCACTGTCCCCCTCCAGGGTCACCCAGCCCCAGCTGCTTCCCACATGGGCTTAGAAGGAAGGGGTGACAGCTCCCCCCCATCCCAGGTCTGTGTCACTGGATGACCCACTGATGACGTGTGCCCAGTGTTGGGGGAGGCATAAGCACCCGGGGTTTAGGGAAGGGCCCCCCAGGGAGAGGACCTGCCTGGTCCTCCGGGATGGTCAGCAGGTTCTAGAGAACCCCTAGTGTCCATTCTAGAATTCACCACGAGTTCATGTTGTCCCAGGCATGCAGCTAGTCGGGGCCTTTCTGTCCAATTAATGAAATACTCGGAGCCCTCCTGGCAGTTTCTGCCAGGCCTCCTGCTCCTGTAAAGGGTAGAAGCTCGTAAGGAAAGCGGAGGCAAGAACAGGCAGGAAGCATGTATTGGGGCCTGAGTCAGATGGGGCAGCCAGAGTGAAGCAAGGGGTCCCCTCCACCTGCCAGGAAAGCTGCACATTCTGGACTGGAGTGGCTTTGGGGTGTCCGCCACCTACACAGGCCCCCTGACAGGGCTCCTGGGGCCTCTGTCCCAAGGATGGGCCTCTTTTCTCGGCGGTCTGCAGGGGCTTCTCACCCACTGCATCCCGGCTGCCTGAGTTACCTTCCTGCTCAGTGTGGCTTAAGGAGCGGCCAAGGTGGCCGCTGGGTGGCTCTCCTCCGGCTGCGTGTCCTTTACCTGCTTTGCCTGTGGGCACTTTCCCACCTGTGTCACCCCAGTGACTGCCAGGCCCAGGCGGGGTCAGAAGACACCCAAGGTCACACTCTGCCTGGGGACAGAGGCGGGGCTTTGAGTCCAAGCCCAGGGTGTGCCACACCTTACAGGCCAGGCCGGTAGGAGGAGGAGCACAGGGGAGCCACCGACCCACACCCCCAGTCTCTGCTCGGTCAGGCCGGGGGCTGTTGGGGGGTGGGGCGCGGGGGGTCAGGGGAGAGGAGGACCTTTGTCCCAGAGCTTCCATGTTTGTGTGTCTTTGAAGACGGTGTCCACGCATCTGTCTGTCCACTTGCTGTGGTCTTCCTTGGATGGAATGTTTGACAAAAACGAGAAGCCCCACCCCGGTCTGCTCCCCGGTGGTGTGGGTCCTCAGTCCCCTGCCCAGGGATGGCGAGGCTGAGTGGAGGCCAGAGCTCAGCAGGCCCGGAGGGAGTGACAGGTCCCCTTAGTCCCACGGCCCCAGGAGTCATCAGGGCACTGCCGTCCGATGCCCACCCCACCGGGCCCCCCAGCCCCGAGCTGCCCGCTGAGGTCTGGACAGACTCTGTGTTTGTTGCTTTGGGGACCAGTCCTCTTCCTGGTCTTTTCCCAGGAAGTGACCTCTCAGTGCCCGAGCAGAGGCATAACTGGAGGCGAGCGGGATGGGGGTGGGGGTGGCAGTGCCAGAGGGAGCAGCTTGCCCACCTTACTCCTGGGGTCCTGAGGGAGACCCTTGCCCCTGGACCCGATCCCCGCAGACTCCAGGGATCTAATGCAGCCCTGACATCCCCAATCCGCTGTCACCTGGCCTGGCCAGGGGGCGTCCTCTTTATGCAGAGTCTGGTTCTCGGGGGTAAGGATCTGGTGGGCCTGAACCATAGGTAGGAATCTGGATGCCCAGGCCCATGGGCGGAGCGGGCCCCTCGAGAGGTTGCTTCAAGGGACCCCCTGAACCAGCTGGCCCTTCCATGACATCCCAGGCCCCCCAGCACTGCCTGGGCCGCAGCCTCTCAGCCCACCCCCTGCCCCTGCCGCCTTGCAGATCTGGTCCACTTCGACGTGCCCTCCATCCACGTAGAGCTGGGGTCGGTGCTGCGCCTCGGGCCCCTGGAGCACGTGCGGCGACACTCGGTGGCTGAGAAGAGAGACTCAGAGGAGGAGTCAGAGAGCACAGCCCTGTGAACAGCGCCGCACATGCGTGTGCATATGGCCCTGTGAGCAGCACCGCGCACACGTGTGCACATGGCCCTGTGAGCAGCACCGTGCACGCGTGTGCACATGGCCCTGGGAGCAGCGCCGCGCATGCGTGTGCACATGGCCCGTGCCGCTGCCAGGTGGGAATCCTGCGGATGGCCACGTGGCAATTTCCGTGGTGCGGATTTTTTTCGTCCCCTCTGGGTGGTGACTCTGGCCTTTTGTTTGATCTTTGCCTTTTGACTTTGTGCCTATTTTGATCCACTTTCGGCCTCCCTCCCTACCCGAGGGCTTGTGTCAGAAATGTCCTCTGCAGGGTGGGTGTGCCCGGCTCGGTGGTGGTCAGCCTGGGGCTGCCTGTCACCTGTGCTGACGGCCATCGTGAGTCCTGCGAGGTCCGCCTGATGGTGCAGAGCGGGGAGGGGAATGGGGTCGGGGGCAGGGGGTTTCGCTCTCAGGAGCCTGGAAGCCCAGGGCCCTGGCCAGCCTTCCTCTTCACAGCGAGGAGCCAGCCAGGGCGGACCTTCATCCATGGCCTTGGATGTAAATGGCTGAAGACGAAATTTAAGTTTTACTCCTCCACGCTGTGGAATGAAGCTCCCTTTACTACCTTACGGTTTTCTATTTCTGAATTTTAAAAATGATCTTGAGTGTGTCTGGGGGACCCAAATGTAGCTCCCCAGGCACCCCCCAAAAACTTGAGATGTGTCTCAGTAATTGCAGCCCTCCAGGGTCCCCCAGCTCACTAAGAAATGGGGTCATTTTCTGGAGGTCAGAAGTGAATAGCAATAATCCCGTCACCCAAAGCCCAGAGGGGAAGGGGGCATGGTCCGTGGAGCTCCCAGGCCCACACCCCCAGCTGCCCCTGGGAGGAGACCCCGGGAGCTCTGGTCACACCTGGGATGGAGGGAGAGAGAAGCGGATTCCGGTCATGCATGCAGAGTCCAACCTTACAGTTTTATCCTTTTAAAATAGATATACCTAAACTGGATATAATATTTGTATATATGAAATCTATATTTGTTTAATTTGAGCCATTCAATCTAAACCCATGTACAGGTGTACAATGAGAGATTTAAATGCTTTGTTATTTTTCCCAACAAAGTGTAAAGTAACCCTCCTCCAACAGTGGGACTTGCTGATTTCTGATGTTCCCAGCTTTGCTCGCTTCCTGGCAGGGCAGCTCAGTACCCAATTTGTAATGGAGCCTGGGGGTTGACAATTACCTTTCAATACGTGTACAAATAGTTGTCAAAAGTAATGTTATTAAAATAGATTTATTATCCCTGAGCGTGGCCTATCTTCCTGTCTTAACAAGCTTGAGGGGACGCGGGAGGCGATGCCAGGGACCCCGAGGTCATGGTAAGTCCAGTCCTTGGTCTCTGTCTCAGCACCTGTGTCTCTTTAATGCTCTCCCTCTCTCCTCCTGGGTGGTAAAAACACACGAATACTAGAGGCGCCTGTGAAAAATCTACCCCCTTTCCACACACTGACCTCAGTGCTGTCCAGCCCTAAGGGGAGGCCCGGCCGCCAGCCCCACGCGGTGTCGCCCCACACTCCGGTGAGTCTGGTTACGCAGCAAGAGCGGCAGCCCGTCTCTGCGTTCCTGGAACCACTGCACGCCTGCCCATGATGGCCCACAGCTGACAGTCCACACGACTTGATTTTGGCTGAGACACTAGGCTGCAGAGGGGTGCTGGCTCCCCGGGGATGGACTCCGAAGGTCCTTGCCAAGATCAAGCTGCTTCTGGGCACCCTCAGTGCAGAGCTGTGCCCCAAGACCCTGCTCGGCCGCAGCACAGGGACAGAGCACTCAGGGTCCAGACGCCACCTTCAATGTCCCGTCCTTGGAGACACCGTTCCTGAGGCTGCGTCCCCAGCCCAGCGCTTGTGCACGAGACCGATGGAAGCCGCGGCCTCCCTCCATGCACTCCCCGGCCCCGCGTCTACTGGGCCCTGGCCTTCTTGCTCTGCGGGCTCAGGAGCTGCTCTGCGGGGGCGCGTTTCTGCTGTGGCTCCACGTCCTCCCCGGCGAGCAGGGCCGCCCGCACCTGCCGCAGCTCCCGGCGCTCCCGGCGCCCCTCCATCTCCTCCAGGTCCCCGGCGAACAGGGCCTTCAACGGCGCCGTCAGCCTGGGCACCGTCGGGAGGTCCCCCAGGCTGACCTACAAGGCAAGACGAGGCCGTCATGGCTCGCAGGCACCGGCCACCCTCACAGGCAGACTCAGCAGGAAGACGGGCCCAGCCGTGGGGAGAGGAAGCCAGGCTCCCGAGGCCCAGCGTTACTGCTCAGAGAACGCCAACCCCCGGGCCCGCATGGAGGGCAGCTCGCATGTCATCACTCTGGGGACCAGCTGGGCCTCCACGAAGCTCTTGGGGGCCTGTGCCCTGAGGCTTTGTGCCAGCTGTGGTGGGCACCTGGCCGAGCCAGGCCATCCCCACCAATGGGAGGTGCCTCTCCCTGCCCCGCCCCATCCAACGGGTCCCCGCACCTTCATGTGGTCGAAAGCGATGCCCACTTTCTCATTGAAGTCGGGGCTAAAGAGCGGGATTTTGGCATAGCGCTGGCTGAAGTGGGTCAGCATGATGAAGGCTGCGCTCATCCGCATGCCCACGCCGATGGCCTGGGAGGTGGTGCTGCACACATGGGGTGATGGGAGGTTGAAGGGGCGGGCCGCACAGACCCTGGCCCAGACCCGGCCCACCTGGGCACCTGGGGGCCACAGGCTGACACAAAGCCACCACAGAGCCCATCTTCCCACCTCCCCCAGTGCAGCCCAGGCTCTGTGCTATGGGACCGCCCACCAGTGAGGGCCTCAGGGAAACGGGCCTACCACTTGGGGCAACACACTCCTCCCTTAGATCACCCCATGACCCTGCCCCAGCCCCCTTCCCCGGCTTTAGTGTAGTTCCATTTCTTTCCTGAGCCACACCTCCTCCAGAGCCTTGCCTTAGAGGTGCCACAGAAATAGAAGGGCAGGCTCGGGAGACAGCCGCTCGGGGTCAGAAGCCCCCTCAGCCCTTGGTGGGACGCAGGCCGGCCCAGCATCACCTGGGGAGCCAAAGAGGCTGGGCGCTCTGTACCTGTGTGTCTTCTCCACGGCTTCCTCTTCCAGACCGTCTTCCAAGGTGGCCTCGTGGATCAGGAGGGTGGCGTCCTTCCCTGAAGAAGCAGCACAGGTGCCGAGAATAAGCCTGGGGACCGCAGGGGCCTGGGGACTGCACGGAACGCGCTCATACTCACCCATCTGGACCAGAGCTTCGCAGGGCATGGTGTCCCCCGAGTAGACCACCTTCCAGCCGGACATGTGGACCAGCGCACAGCCAAAGGCGTGCTTGCAGTGCCGGACCAGGCAGGTCTGGAACTGGAGGAGGGGTGGTGGGCTCACGGCCAGCCACACGCCTCCGTGGCCCCCTCCTGCCTGCCCGCACCCAGGCCTCCCCCTACCTCCTCCAGGCCACAGGTTTCCAGCAGCAAATTTATCAACCTCTCCACCTCGGGGCTGGAGACCTCAGCTCCCTTCTGAAGGCATTTGGCAGGAATAACACTGAGAAGATAAAACATTTAAGAAAAAGAACATTTAACTTGATGTTGAAGCCGCTGACTAGAGAGCCCCACTATTACAAAGAAACAATTCAGTGCTGTCACTGAGGAAGCAGGGTGCTAGACCTGGGAACCGTTTCACAGAGAAGTGTTGGCAGAGATCTAGACTTGGGGATGGAAGTGAAGAAGGCCGGGAGAAACCGAAAGCAAAGGGCCTTTATAAGTGGGAACCACCCGAGGGTTTCATCCCTCCCCGGCTCTGCCGCCCGGCCTGCACCCACCTGACGTGGTGCAGCAGCGGCTGGCACTGGTTATGGTACTGCTGGAGCCAGGTCCGGAGCTGGGTGGGGGCGACCACGAGCAGGGGGTGGCAGGGTCTGCCCAGCGATGCCTGCAGTGGGGAGAGCAGAGTGCTGCCAGCACAGCGGATGTTTCAGCAGCAACGGTGTGGAGTGGGAGGAGGTGTGTGTGTGTGTGTGTGATCCCAGGAAACACAAGAGGGGGTGTGTGTGTGTGTGTGTGTGTGTGTGTGTGTGTGTGTGTGTGTGTGTGTGTGTGTGTGTGTGTGTGTGTGTGTGTGTGTGTGTGTGTGTGTGTGTGTGTGTATGTGTGTCAGCAACGGTGTGGAGTGGAAGTGTGTGTGTGTGTGTGTGTGTGTGTGTGTCAGCAACGGTGTGGAGTGGGGAGGAGGTGGTGTGTGTGTGTGTGTGTGTGATCCCAGGAAACACAAGAGGAGGTGTGTGTGGTGTGTGTGTGTGTGTCAGCAGCAACGGTGTGGAGTGGGAAGAAGTGTGTGTGTGTGTGTATGATCCCAGGAAACACAAGAAGAGGTGTGTGTGTGTGTGTGTGTGTGTGATCCCAGGTGTGTGTGTGTCAGCAGCAACGGTGTGGAGTGGGAGGAGGTGTGTGTGTGTGTGTGATCCCAGGAAACACAAGAGGGGGGTGTGTGTGTGTGTGTGTGTGTGTGTGTGTGTGTGTGTGTGTGTCAGCAACGGTGTGGAGTGGGGGGGTGTGTGTGTGTGTGTGTGTGTGTGTGTGTGTGTCAGCAACGGTGTGGAGTGGGAGGAGGTGTGTGTGTGTGTGTGTGTGATCCCAGGAAACACAAGAGGAGGTGTGTGTGTATGTGTGTGTGTGTCAGCAGCAACGGTGTGGAGTGGGAAGAAGTGTGTGTGTGTGTGTATGATCCCAGGAAACACAAGAAGAGGTGTGTGTGTGTGTGTGTGTGTGATCCCAGGTGTGTGTGTGTCAGCAGCAACGGTGTGGAGTGGGAGGAGGTGTGTGTGTGTGTGAGATCCCAGGAAACACAAGGGAGCAGTACAGTCCTGTGGACTCACCAGAGCACGCTCTCTCTGTAGCAAGATGTTCAACAAGCCCTGGGAGGAGGAGGGGACACAATCAGCCTCGTGCAGACCCGACCTCCCTCCCAAGTTGGGTCCTGGGACCCCAGCTTGCAGTCCCTGGTCTCCATCAGCCACCCCCCTCCAATGCCCACCACCCGGCTGCCACCTGCCTCTGGCTGAAGGTGGCTCCGATCAGCCGCCTGGCCAGGACAGACCCTGCAGCCTCGAGATTAGGCCACCGGGCTTTCCTCAGACACCACACCAGGGGGGAGGCACGGGACCCGAGGAGGGAGCCCACTCACTGTATGGTGGTCGGCGTGCAGGTGGGACACGAACACGGCGGCCAGGGAGCCCAGGACCCGGTCCACGCCGTCCCCATAGTGGCGGCACAGCTGCCCGAAGGTGCCCTCCCCGCAGTCCAGCAGCAGGGACGTGTCAGGGCTGTGGGGGACCAGGGTGGGAGCAATCACTCAGGGAGGAGGGCAGGGCGATACCTCAGCCCCACCCAGGGGGGCTGCCCTCAAGGTGAAGGCGGCCTCACGACTGTCCTCATATAAGAGAAAATCCCGATGGCCTGGGACATAACACGAGCGTCCCCGGAGTCGCACAGACGCTAGGCACCCAAGAGAGGGTCTGTGTGGGAAGCGGGGCCTGGGGGCAGGTGCACCAACGATGCTGGTGGGGGCAGTTAGTGACTAGTTCACAGGAGGAGCTGAGAGCCTGGTGAGACTACGTCTCAGCCAGGTGACCAGGTAGGTGATGGCTCACAGCACATCACCTGCTTCATCCAAAGATGCACTGGGCATCCAACTGCGCTGACCCCCCACATCGAAGTCAGCTACCCAGACCGCCTATCACCTTACTGCCCGACCCCTCCCTGGACACTCCAGCCAAGACTGGCCTCCAGGGATTAAAGGCTGAACTTTCCAATTCACTTGGGAGTGGGCCAGGGCCCCCCATGGGCGGTGCCTCCCTTCAAGGGTTCATACCTGATATTGACGAGCGTGGAGCTCACATTCCGGATCTTCATTGGGATCGCGGACCCTGTTCCCAGGAAGACCACTTCTGGGTACTGGCTGCAAGTCTCTATGGAAAAACACATCGTGAGCCAGCCCTGGGGTTAAGTCCAGATCCCAAGGAGGGGCTGGTGGTCAGACCAGAAGGGGTGGAAAAAAGAGCCATTAGGCAGGCCCAAGTCTGGTGGTGAAAGTAGCTCAGTCCATGGAACTCTCCAGGCCAGAATAATGGAGTGGGTAGCCTTTCCCTTCTCCAAGGGATCTTCCCAATCCAGGGATCGAACCCAGGTCTCCCGCAATGCAGGCGGATTCTTTACCAGCTGAGCCACAAAGGAGGCCCAAGAATACTGGAGTGGGGAACCTATCCATTTTCCACTGGGTCTTCCTGATCCAGGAATCGAACCGGGGTCTCTAGCATCGCAGGCAGATTCTTTACCAACTGAGCTATCAGGGAAGCCCCCAAGTCTCCTACTTGATGATATAACAGGGGGCCTCTTTCTGGGCTGTGAATCAGCTCAGACCTCTAAGGCTAAGCCCACCTGGCACAGGTCCCGCCCTGCTGGGAGGGACTCAGGGGGGTCTGCTCTCCAGAAGAGGCACAGCCTCTTGGATTCTGAAGCCTGGGGCCCCGCAAGGCCTCGCCCGGCCAGACAGGCCCCGTGTGCACGCATGCTAGCAATGATACAAATGGAGCTTTAACGTGCGAACCAGAAACCTACCCCGGCAAGCGCAGCCAGGGAGGCATATTCCTGAAACTCCAGCCTGGTGCGCTGACTGGCTTGAACCTGACCCCGCCTTCTAGCCCAGCCTCCTTTCTCCACTTCAGTTGTGAGCCGAGAACACCACCACTGGGGAAACCAACTACTGGAGAGAGGCCACGGAGTTTCCCAAACTGTCTTCCCACTGGGGCAGGGGAAGCCTGACACGGCGAGTAATGGGGCCAGAGTCCTCCCATGGACCCTTACGAGCAAAGCTGGGACCAGACCCCAGGTTCTGCCCAAGGCCTCACTGGAGGTCCCAGGACCCTCACGCTCAGCTTGCGTGGGCCTCATCACCTAACCTCCGACCTGACTGGTCTGGCTGGGGGCAGCCACTGGTAGTAAACAGACCAGAAGGCCCTGGGGTTAGACGGTGTCAGGCTGACCCTGCGCTCTGTGCTGCATGAATGCCCTTGGGAGGGCAAGCCCGGGAGGGGCTGGCCCCTGGTCTGCCTCACCCTCTGGGCCGTCCTGGGCCGTTTTCCTATACTCCTGCACGCTCTCCTGGAAGTTGGGGAGCTCCAGAGCCTCAGCGATGAACTCCTCGGGGTCGCAGGTCAGGACAGCATCCCTGCAAGGAGGTGGAATCGGGACAGAAGGGCGCTGTGGCCTTGAGTGAGACCTGATGTCCAGCGTCGACCCTGCAGACTGTCTGCAAGTGCTTCCACCTCTCAGTGACGGCGTGGCAGACCCTCCCCAGCCCCGCGGGCCTCACAGCTCCAGTCCTCAGAACCTCCCAGCTCAAAGCAGGCCGGGCTGGCCCTGGCAGCACTGATATATGGGGCAGGGGCCTCCCTGACCTCTACTCACTAGACCCCAGTAGTGCCAGGCATCCCCCTGGGGGAGGGGGAGGGCAGCTCTTAAAGGGCCCCAACTATTCAACATAACGGTGCCCAGGGTCCAGCTACCTTTCCAAACGTGGTCCACTTGGACCACATTGGTATGCACAGGACACTTCAAATTTTTAAAAACTGAAAACAGAGTCCAATAAGCACCTCTCACGTGACTGGCTGCAAGGTAAGCTGGGTTCACCAGGTGCTTCAGGCAGGGCCGCCCTCTGACCCAGTACATCCCCTTCCGCCGCTTAAGAATTTTCCAAGGAAACCCTGTTCCACTCAAGGATTTTTATGGAAGGCACTTGTTTCGTTAATGTAGCAGGAGGACTGCAGTGCGTCCAGAGAACAAGCACCCCTACCTGGAAACCTGACAACAACCTTGTTCTGAAGACTCTATCATGACCTGGGAAAAGCCGGACAGTGTATCAGGCCCTAAACCCACAGTATAAACACACAGCTTAACACGCCCCCACACACCCGGTCAGAAATTACAAACTGGTAACAGGCAGTGTTTCAGGGTGACGGGATGGCAGGTGACTGACTTTCCTGCTTGGGGGCAGAGACTACGTGGCTTCAGACCTGAGACACTGACCCCCCCCCCACCCCGAGACCACACTGACCTCTGCCACTCCCGCCGGGGCCGGAGCTGGTACTTAAGGAGACACTGGCCTCGGACTATGGGCACATCCTGGGCAGCACTGCCTTCCTGCAAGAGATGGAGCTGTGACCCATGGGGGTGTGGGACAACAGGGACAGAGGCGAGCCACTACCTGAGGGCAGGGGCCGGTGAGTGGAGTGGGGGGGTTACCTGAGGGCGGGGGCTGGCGAGTGGAGGGGGGGGGGGTTACCTGAGGGCGGGGGCCGGCGAGTGGAGTGGGGGGGGTTACCTGAGGGCGGGGGCCGGCGAGTGGAGTGGGGGGGGTTACCTGAGGGCGGGGGCCGGCAAGTGGGGGGAAGATGCCGGGGTGGATGAGGCCGAGCTGGGTCTGGATCTTATGGCTGCGCAGGTTGTGGACCGACTCACAGTTCTCGTTCAGAACCAGGTGCTGGGTGTCAGGCCCAAACCTAAGATGGATGGACACACAGTCATCTGGGTGTCTTTCTGGGGGCACTCCCGCCCACGGGGTGGTCATGTACTGAGAGTGCTCAAGAGGGCGAGTGACCTGTCCAGAAGTCACCCCGAGTGACTAGACACAGCCCAGCTTCTCCTCAGAGCCCAGTGTCCAAGGCTTTTGGGAAACCAGGAACAGTTCCAGGGCTGGGGACTCAGGAACACGGGGATGAGGGGAGGAAAGGAAGATGGTGATGGATGCCAACACTCAGACCCCGAGGAGCAGAGGACCAGGGGCGCCAGCAGGAGAGGAGTCACCACATGCCCCAGTCCAACCCCAGCGAAGTCCCTCCACCCGGCCCTCAGGTGGGCGGTGGGGAAGAGCAGGAAAGTGCCCGGCGTGGATAAAGCGAAGCTTCACGTCAATAAGTGAGACTGCTACTTTATCCTCCACATCTCTTATTTAGGAAACACACATGATCATCAACACAGGCAGGGTTCTTTGCGAGGTGAGGGTGTGGAGGGTGCAGGCAGGAAACCAGCCTTAGGCCAGCGGACGTGTGCCCGCAGCGCCCCCTCGTGGGGGCTGTTTTCACAGCATGGACGCCCCCCAGCATCCAGGGAGGGTAGGAACCCGGGGGCCCTCATACCTCTCCATCCACTGCTGGTATCTGCTGTCCAGAAGCACGTGCTCCGGGGCCACGTGGACCACCAGGGCTACGGGGGCGTCTGCCTTCCCGTGGTAACTGGGAGGAAGCAAGCAGAGGCTCTGCTGGGTCCAGTGAGGCACCAAGTGCAGACCTCGGACTGGGCGGCGGGAGCCCGGCCTGGCTCTTCCGAGCAATGTCGGTTCTCACCTCTCGCCCAGAGAGCCCTCCTCACCTCCTGAAGGCAGTGTTCTCACAGAGTGGCTGGATGAACCCTTCGTCTGGGCATTCTACCACGATGAAGGTGATCCCGGGGTCCGGAGGGGTGCAGATCTCTTCAGGCAGAATCTATCAAGTCCCCGGGGTCACCGTGTGCCCCCAGGGCAGGCCCCCAAGTCCCCAGCGACAGCGCAGCCCCCTCAGGGAGCACCCACACCTCTGGCCCTCTCTCCGCTGACACCAGATGGGCCGGCCCGCAGGAGAGGGCGTTTCACACTAGGCTCTCGAAGGTCTCGCCCTCACATCTTCCCACCTTGGTGAGGATGTCACTCCTTGGGGCCACATGCCTGAAGTCCACCCTGAGGGGGTCTCCTCTGAACCCAGGGACAGGGACAGCCCCCATCCTATCAGGAGGACCCCCAAATCCTAAAGGGAAACCCCCAGAAGCGCCCCCACGCAGCCAGCACTAACGTGCAGGGCAAGCCCAGACAAGCTCGGCTCAGTGATGAAACCCAAGCTGCTTACTTCCTTGCAAGTGGGGCCTGACCCAGACAGTGACTGTCTAGCGTCCGGGCCCGGCCTGTGGCTGCCGAGACCGCACCCACCTCTCTCCCTTCGTAGGTGACGCTCTTCCCGTCCTTGACGGCAGCGATGATGGGGGCGATGGCGGCTGTTCCACTGCAATGACAGGCGAGGCCTCGGTGAGGGCGGGGCCCCGGGGGCGCCCTGGGCCCGGTGAGGCCCCCCGCAGACACCCGGCCACTCACACTGGGAGACCCAGCTCCTTTGCTTTGAGCACCAAGAAGTTTCCCTTCTTCATGTGGAGCTGTGAGGAAGAGGACACCATGTGAGGCCAGGATCTGACAGAGAAGCTCAGTTTCCACCATCAGTTTTGGAATCGGTTTAGCATGGAAACTGAATGATTTAAAACTGAGCTGTTTACTTCCCCAACCTTGTTAACTCCTTGTACATCTAATAAAATGCCATCTATTCCCATCCCAAGTAAGAAGCGTCCTCCAAGCACCTGGAGGAGAGACGCTCGTTCTGTTATCCTGCGCTGGTCAAACAACGGCCAACGAAGCGTCACCAGAATACAGTCCACCAGAAACGGTCACGGATCCACCGTGTGACACAGCACTCCAGGGACAGGGAAACTGTGGGTGGTTTTTCTCATCGACTTTTCACATATGTGGCAAAACTGTGCTGCTGCTTTTATACCAGAGAGAAGTTACAATAAAAAACTCCCAGTATTCTCTTATTATGTTAAAACAGAAAAAAATCCTATCACAAAACCTCATAATCATCATTCTGTACTTAAAAGCTCTACAACTAGAGGGGCCCCCACTCACAACTAGAGAAAGCCCATGCAGCAGTGAAGACCCAGCACCGCCAGAAATAAATAAACTTAATAATGATTAAAAAAGAAAACCTCTTACCAAAGTGGATATAGACAGAACACATCTCCAGATAATAAAAGCTATTAATTGAGCCCAGAAATAAATCCACACACCTACAGTCAACTGATCTTCAACAAAGGTGGCAAGAATATATTAACACAATGGGGAAAAAGACTGGTTCTTCAGCAAGTGATGCTGGGAAAGTTGGACAGATCCATGTAAGTCAGCAAAGTTAGAACACTCCCTCACACCATACACAAAAATAAACTCAAGTGGCTTAAAGACTTTAATGTTAAGACACGACACCATAAAACTCCTGCAAGAGAACATAGGCAAAACATTCTGATATAAATCATACCAATGTGTTCTTAGGTCAGTCTCCCAAACTAACAGAAATAAAAATAAACAAATGGGACCTAATCAAACTCACAGCTTTAGCAGAGCAAAGGAAACCATAAAAAAAATGAAAAGACAACCTACACAATGGTAGAAATATTTGCAAACGATGCAACTGAAAGGGTTTAATTTCCAAAATAACAAGAAAGCAACCTAATGCAACAATGGGCAGAAGACCAAAATAGACATTTCTCCAAACAAGATATACGGGTAGCCAATAGCGATGCACATAAAAAGATGCTCAACATTGCTAATTATTTAGGGAAATGCAAATCAAAACTCCAGTGAAGTACCATCTCACACCAATCAGAATGGCCATCATTAAAAAGTCTACAAAACATTAAATGCTGGAAAGGACATTAAATGCTCCTACACTGTTGGTGGGAATGTAAGTTGGTGTAGCCACTGTGGAAAACAGTATTAAGGTTCCTCAGAAAAGTAAAAACAGAATTACCATACAATCCAGCAATCCCACTCCTGGGTATATATCAGGAGAAAACCATAATTTAAAAAGATATATGCACCCCAATGTGCATTGCAATACTGTTTACAACAGCCAGGACATAGAAGCAACCCAAACATCCATCGATGGAGGAATGGATAAAAAAGATGTGGTATATAAATATATATATGTGTATATATATATAAAATAGAATATTACTCAACCATAAAAAAATGAAGTGCCATTTGCAGCAACACAGATGGACCTCCAGATTATCATATTAAGTGAAGTCAGAGAAAGACAAATACCATATGCTATCACTTACACGTCCAGTCTAAAACAGGGTACAAATGAACCTATCCAAGAAAAAGACTGTGGTCACCAAGTGGGAAGTCCAGGGTCGGGGAGGGTAGGGGAGGGTTGGGAGCTTGGGCTTAGCAAATGCAAACTATTACATACAGAATGGATATAAGGTCCTACCGTATAGCACAAGAAAATATCCTGTGATAAACCATAATGGAAAAGAATATTTTTAAAAAGAGTATACATACACACACGTATAACAGAATCACTTTGCTGTACAGCAGTAATCAACACTGTAAATCAACTGTATTTCCACTGACTTCAGAAACTTAACCTTTCCCTATTTCTGGAGTTCAAGAGTGAGGCGCACAGCCAACTATCAAACAAGTCTCTGAAGACTCTGGCTGGAAGGCAATCTGGACACATACACGAGCACAGGCGGATTACTGGGAACCAGGGTGAGTTTTCTCTGATCACAGAGAAAGCTGCTACCTTCAGATCACCAAAAACCCTCAGGTCCCCAGACACATGCTCACCTTACAGACGAAAGCGACCACCAAGGAGGTGTCCCTGCCACGTGCTTTCTGGCCAACACCTGAGAAGAGACAGTCCGACCGGGACAAGGTGAATGGCGAGGCTTCCAGGTGTCACAGGTCTGTGACCATCTGACACCTCATCTGGCGCCCCACAAATTTAAACGGAAGGAACTTCGGATACACACACACCCTTGTTTTTCTCTCAAGCAGAACTTCCTCTTTTTCTAACTCATGTTGAGATTCAAGTAAACAAAAATGCAAAAACTCAAACCAGAAAAGAGCACGTGAAGTGTTTTAAAATGTTTTATGTTTTACCTAGAAGTGGAGAAGAGAGAAAAAAAGAAGCTGTAATGTGCTTTATCAGTAACTCTGTGAGAAATAACATAAAAGCTGAAAGGCCTGCAAAAATGATGTGGGTGTCAGCCCTCACTCATGCCATCCAAGAAGGACAGTTCACAGGGCTGGGGCTCCTTGGTCCTCAGACAGATGTGGCTTCAGGGCAGAGGCGGGAACTTATCAAGCTTGCCCATCCCTGGACCACAGTGTCCTCAAGCAGCCCAATTCCTCTGGTAGGTCTCACCCTGGAATTTTGATCCTGTTTCCCAGTGGGCTGTCATTCTGGAAGAACAGGCACAAAGCCACTCTTTGACTGCTTTGTCAGCTTGGCTGTTAGGTTCTGCATTTACAAAAATTAACTGGCATAACTGCTGCCTCAATGAGACACAAACAGTTCATTGAGCCTTCTCCATCTGCTGACACCAACAGTGTCAGAGCAGTGTTCCTGTGTGTGCGGTTTTGCAAACATGACAGGTACACACGCAAATGCTGATTTGCTACACATGAAATGAGAATTCAAAAAAATCCAAAGACTCTGTAATGAACTGTAAAGACTTAATTAACGATCTGTACTGTATAATGAAATATATTCACGACGTAATTTTGTACCAGAAAATGGGAAATGCAAAAGCCTCTGTACAAATCATTTGCCAGGCCCTGCTCTCCTCTGGGTAAACTGGACCCGAAGCTTGGGCCCCCACCCTCTGGCTGCAGACTGGGCCTTAATGCTCCGTGTGGCCACCTTTACAACAGCCTTCTCACCTGCCCACAGGTGTCCTAATGTGACAAGGAAAAAGTGTCTGTTCTGCACACAGAGCTTCCTTAGGACAAAAACTTGACTGGAGAGCAGAAGGAAGCTATGGACTAAAACAGACCCCATGTCTACCCCAGCCCCCTCGACAGCACACTGCTGACCAAGCACCATTACCGTCCAGCCGCTGCTCCCCGTCAGCTGGTTCCATGTGTGGAGGCGGCTGTGGACTCAGCCGCTCTGGACTCAGCGTGGGCGGCTGCTGACCACTCGTCTGCTTGCCTGGTCGGTAGGGGAAATGAGCAGATGACATAACCCTCGGGCGAGCTCACAGCCAGTTGCCCACCCTGCTGGCATGTCCTCCACTGGCCACCAGTAGTTTCTACCATCCCCTCACCTTCCTCAACTAGGACCCACCTCCTCCCGCTCCAAGAAAATGTGGCTTTCTAAACTTTTGCCTGTGCAGCTCAGCTTGCAGGATCTTACTTCCCTGACCAGGGATTGAACCTGGGCCCCGGCGGTGAAAGTGCAGAGCCCTAACCACTGGACCACCATGGGTCCCCACCATGTGGCTTCGTACTCACAGTGGATGGGGATCTGGAACACTGTCATGGTCTCGTCCTTGTATTCTGGCGCCGAGTGGGGCCGCACGGCTGTGGGGAAAAGACCACGGGACAGTGACCGGGGCAGCAAAAAAGGGTATGAGAATTACCTTCAGATCACCACCCATGAGCAACGGAAGTGCTTTGGAATTTTGCAGAAATCTGCATTAAACCGAGAATATCTAAGTAAATGAAAATATTTAGGGAAGCAGCAAAAACACATCTTCAGCCATTAACACAGCCACATGAGAAGACGTACGAGGATCACTGGGGATGAAAATGAAGCCGATGGTTAAGTGTAAGAGACACAGGCTGACACTCAGCACTGCCAGGCCAGGGAACCTATGCTCTCAACTGTGAGAGCCAAGACACGTTCTGAAATAAAACACCAGGGTTCTTCTACAGAAGAACCAACCAGAGATGCCCCTGGCCCGGCTAGTACCTTGGTCAGGCCTCTTCCCATCAACCAGCCATGTGCTCCCAGAAAAACTGCTCTCAGCCCCTCTCTTTGTGAGGGATCCAAGGCCACTCAATGGTGAAACACACCTACAGGGCCAAGGAGCCTCAGGGCCCCAAGGGCGACCCCATCCTGCACACACCCCATACCTGGCAGCTTTTGACTCACTCCTGCCTTCCCGCCGTGTTTAAGGGGATGAGGTAGAGGCAGAGAAAGTGCAGTTGGCAATAGGTTCAAAACACATCTCACGTGGACGAAGCATTTGATTTTTAAGGTTTACTTTGGTCAGCTTTTAGGGATTCTGATTTGAGAGAAGGGGGCATATGAGTAGTTATCAAGGACTTACCCAGGTCTATTCCTTTCAGTGGACCAGAAAATATTTTGATAGCTTCCAGGTACTTTTCCTAAGAAAGAAAAAAGAGGAGGACAAAACACATGTTCAAACGTCAATACACGAGAGGCGCCGGAGGCAGCAACGTAAAGCATAATAAAACACACTTCAGAGAGAGCTTTCAACTTCCTCACTGAGTGTCCACCACAGGTTAGATGCCCGGGGGTCAGCAAGGAGAAGATGGGGTACCTGCCCTCATAGAACTTAGAAACCAGAGAAGGAGACAGAAATCATACAAATAACAATGAGCCGCTGTGGGGCTGAGCATCCTGCACACGTGAAACAATGCAGGAGACCGGGATCCAACCAGTCTGCAGAGTCACTGGCTGGGGGAGGTGGCATCCCGAGCCAAAGCCCTTTAGCTGAGCCCTGAAGTTCGGGAGGACACAGGAGGGAGAAAATTATCTTGGGCTTTGTGAAGGCAGGGGCTTTGTGAAGAGCTCAGAGCTGGCCCCGCAGCCTCACCATGTGGCTGGGCATAGATGCTGGGCAGGTGAGGGCCGGGACCAGCAGGACCTGGGGGCCACGTGACGGTATCTGGACTATGTTTACAGGGACCTGTGAAGGGTTTTGGGATGAGGTGACCCGCCTTCCATTCCACTTGAGAGGGATCCCTGTGGCCGCGGTGCTGGACAGTCACCGGGGTGGAGGAAGTGATGGCAGGAGACCATGGTGGGACACAGCTAACGAGGAGGACAGTGACGGCTGCAAGGCATTATTCTGGAGACAGATGTCATAGGCAAGGGTGGTGTCTGGCTGCCTTTTACCTTAGGACCTGCGAAGTGAAGTGAACCCTTCTACTAATAATGTGTTTATAACCTCTCAACAGTGTTTTAAGCTGGCTTGGAAGGTACAACGGAGATGTCTGAAATTTAATAAATAAGAATAAAAGCTATTCATGTTGAGGTTTGACAGAAAACCACACAATTCTGTGAAGCAATTATCCTTCAATTAAAAACTAAATAAACTTAAAAAAAAGAATAAAAGCTGACATCTATCTTGTGGCCACGTGGTGTGAAACAAAGTGACCGAGTACTCTGTGTTACCTCGTTTAATTCTTAACACCTGCGAGCCCTTTCACAGATACAGACACTGAGGCTCCAGCAGGGAATGTGACCCGAGCTCAGTCAGAGTCAATAATGCCTGGACTCAGGTTATCTTTAGCTTGAAATGCAAAGTGTTTCCACTGCTATGAGTTTTCTCTGGAGGGCAGAGGACCGATGTGTAAAACTGGAAATTCCTGTTGCAGTTGAAATGGAAGGCTCAGCCTTGATCGCTGAGTCAGAAGAGGCTCACCAGTTGTGGAGGTCCAGAAAGCACACACTTTGGAACCCCGGTTTCCTTTAAAGTGAGGATCATTCCTTAAAAAAAAGAATGAATAAGCTCAGATCTCTCACAGCCCTGACTCACAGTCACCGCCAGGAGGCGCACTCCTGACTTAACTGGCTGCTTTTTCTACTTGTTCTCATTCCTTAACAGGGAACACGTGCAGAGCAGACTTGCTGCTGGCTAGAGGTTCAAGGGATGCTTACTCAGGACCTGATCCTAGAATGAGGCACCGTGGGGGCAAAAATCCACTGAGTCAAAGGAAGGCACCAATTCTGCACCCTGGGCACGTCCTCGCCTCATCTGAGTCTCAGCCCTGGGGGATGAGACGGTTCACGCCTCTACTCCTTCCTACCTGCTCCACAACGTTACAGAATGTGGCAGCAAAACAATCTCGATATCTCTAATTGATGGGCAGAAACAAGTGGGTAATCGGGATATTGGGCTTTCCTGGTGGCTCAGTGGTAAAGAAGCCGCCTGCCAATGCTGGAGACTCGGGTTCGATCCCTGGGTGGGGACGATCCCCTGGGAAAGGAAATGGCAACCCTCTCCAGTATTCTTGTGTGGAAAACTCCATGGACAGAGGAGCCTAGCGGGCTACAGTGCACGCGGTCACAAAAGAGTCAGACACTTCCTAGCGACTAAACAACAAATCTGGAAACCGAGTCTCTGTGTGTAGCTGGTGGTCCCAGTGGCAGACATAACGAGTTGGCCAAAAAGTCTGCTACGCAAAGACCCAAACCAACTTCTTGGCCAACCCAGTATTTACTGTGATCCGCATCACCACACACTCCAGTCGGCCCTGCACCTCCAGTCCAGCAACTCAATAAATGAGGTGGGTGGTTAACACCTAAAGGCAGCGACCACATTAACGCCTATTCTTCTGAGCCACACTTTTTGATGCTTCCTACTGTAGCTGACCGGGGGCTGGCATAAAAAGAATTCAAGCTCCCCTGGACTCCCGGCGATGGGCAAATAAAATAAAAGGGGGTGGGAGGGAGGAGGAAGGTTAAAATCCCACAGACCTTACTCCAGCCTCTGACCAAAAACGTACTCTGGACAAGAATGGACTCACCGCACAACCCGCCAACATTAGACCAGTGCATTCGGGTCAGGAATATGTTGTCCAAACGGGACACCTTCAGCCTAAGAAAGAGAAAGCGCTGGAGCAGGACACAACACACTGGCCAGGGACCCTCTTTTTCTGCTGACCCCCGTGTCAAAGCCGCACAGTCATCCCCACCCCGCAGGAAGAGGGCTGGCTCACTTGTGCTCCTGCATGAGTCGCTGGACGCCTTCCCCGCAGTTGAAGAGATACCTAGAAGACGAACATCGCATCAGAGTCCGAGTCTGTAAAGCTGCTTCCACCGATCGGATGCTCTGTTGTACACGGTGGGGCGCGTCCACTCCCAAACCTTGCCCTGCTTCATTGCACGGACAAGGGGCCCCGGTGGGTGGAGGAGTGAGTGTTTGGAGTGGGCTTAGGCTCAGGTTCTGGAGACCGGTTCCCACCTATTCTGACCAATAGCTCTAAGGGGTTAGACAAGTCAACCCCTTGTGGTGGTTGTTAGGATTAGATTTGAGGAGATAAACTATATAGAGCTTTACCGTAGGAGTTTTGCTAATTTTTACATTGTAATTCGTATGAATACACGTTTCAGATGTTTTTACTGGCTTTTGGAAAGAAAAGCGAGACTAGGAGTTAAGAGAACAATCTCTGGAAAAAGAGATCCTAGGTCTTTTATTAGCCGAGTGATCTTGATCTCTCTGAGCCCGTTTCCTTAACTGTAAAGTGGGGACAGTCAGTTTTTACTTCGTAAGGTTTTATTTTTTAATGTTTTTTTTGCATTTACTTGGCTGTGCCAATTCTCAGCTGTAGCGCGCAGGATCTTTAGCTACAACATGTGTGATGTAATTTCTTGACCAGGGAATCAAACCTTGGCCCCCTGCATTGGGAGCATAAGAGTCTTAGCCACTGAACCATGAGGAAGTCCCACACTTCATAAGGTTTTAGAATTAAATCCCCTAATGATATATTAACAGCTTTGAGTGGCACTGTCATGGACCAGGCACTCAATGAATGGTAGTAAAAATTGGAAAAGAAATACAGTGTTTCAACCGACATAAAATAATATTTTAAAAAGCTATGGTGGTTAAAGAAATGTTGCCCAGCGACAGTCACCGGGTAGATGGCCCAATAGAGACTTTTTAAAAAGCAAAACAAGACCCAGCTCCCCTTGCAAAGCCCCTGAGAGATCTCCATTAGACCATTTGGAATACAAGGAACTTCCTTAAATGGGAACGACCCTTTACCTGGAAGTTCTAATCAAATATGAAACTGGTTCTGTGGAAGAATACCACACATTTGTGTAAAAACATTTTGTACTTGAAGCAACCTTTGCTGAAAGGATCAGGAAACTGCATTTCTGCTATTTTAAACATTTCCAGGGCTTAAATCCTGAAACGATGATGACACTACCATTCCCAAAAGTATTCAAAATAAACATTTGACCAAGAAAATCAAAGGCAGCCTATGGAGTGGGAGAAAAATATCAATCACTATGTGCCAATCATCTGATAAGTGGTTAATATCCAACATACATAAGGAACTCATACAACTAAATAGCAAAAAACTCATAAAATTTTGAAATAAGTGATAGACTCGAATAGACATTTTTCCCAAAGAAGATATAGAAATGCCCATCAGGTATATGAATGACTCTTCAACATCACTAATCATTAGGGAAATACAAGTCAAAACCTCAATGAGATGTCATCACACACTGGTCAGACTGGTTATTAACAAAAAGACAAGCAATAACAGCTATTGGTCAGGATGCAGAGAAAAGCAAAATCTGTGCACTGTTGGTGGGAATGTAAATTGGTGCAGCCACTATGGAAAACAGTTTGGAGTTTCCTCAAAAGAAATTAAAGATGGAACTACTATTATGATTCAGAAATTCCACTTCTGGGTATATATCCTAAGGAAATGAAATCACTATCTCAGAGATATCTACAACCCTATGTTAATTGCAGCATTATTTACAATAGCCAAGACATGGACACAACCAAGACAAGGACACAACCTAATAGATGAATGGGTAAAATATGGTAAGTGTATAAAATGCAATAGTACTCAGCCATAAAAAAGATTTGTAACATCATGGATGAAACTTGAGGGCATTATACCAAGTGAAATAAGTCAGAGAAAGACAAATACTGTATGATCTCACTTAGATAGAGAATCTTAAAGAATTCATAGAAACAGACAGGAAATTAGTGATTACCAGAGGCTTGGGAGCATGGGAAAATAGGTAGAGGTGGTCAAACTGTACAAACTTCTGGTTGCAAGATGAATAGGCTCTGGAGATGTAATGTACAGTAACTATAGTTAGCAATACTATATTGTATACTTGAAAGTGTACTAAGAAAGTAGATCACACACACACAAAGGTTACTTTGCATGGTAATGGATATATTAACTAACCTTATGGTGGTAATCATTTTGCAATATGTACTTATATCAAGTCATTACACTGTAAACCTTCAACTTACACAATGTTACATGTCAATCAAAGCTCAATAAGGCCGGGTGGAAAACAGAAACAATACCAAACCACTGGCCCACCAGGGAAATCCCTTCATTCATCATTAGATGCTCAGCGTTAAGCACAGTCCCTTAGTGACTGAACAACAACAACTGAGACCTGGAGAGAACCCAGTATATGTTTGCTGAGGACACAGAGGATCTTCCCAGTATTAGTTTGCTCAGGCTGCCATAACAACAGCACAGACCAGGGGGCTTAACAAACAGAAATTAATTTGCTCACAGTTCTGGAGGCTGGAAGTCCAGGCTCACGGTGTCAGCAGGGCTGGTTTCTCCTGAAGCCTCTCTCCTTGGCTTGCAGATGGCCACCTCCTCCCTGCTTCCTCTCCTGGCTTCTCTTCTGTGCATCCCTGGTAGTCCTCTGTGTGTCTGAATTTCTTGGCACCCATCTCATCGGACCAGGGGCCACCACCATGGCTTCATTTTAATTTAATCACATATTTCAAGGCCCTCTCTTCAGATTCAGTCACATGTTGAGGTCCTGGGAGTTAGGACCTCAACACATGAATTCAGGGAAGGAACACAATTCAGCCCCTAACAGCTTACTCCTGCTCTCCTCTCCCCTGCGCCCTTCTATTCAGGACACCTCAGCGTTCCTGTGTCTACTGCCCCTCAGCCTTGAAAGGGAGAACGTTTTGGTCCCTCTTTTCCTATGAGCCCAGCTAGTAGCTCTGAACCTGGTCTGAAACGAGGGTCTCGCAGTCTCTTGCCTGAAACAGGCTGTGAGGCTGCGCCTCTCCACCTGATGGGAATATTCCTCTCAGAGCAGGGGAGCGAACTCTTCCCCTCAGGCGGCAGGTGCTCGCAAGTGGAGCCAGACTGGAGCAGTTAAGTCTTCTAGATCCTGATTCAAAATTATAAATCAACTATTACTTCAATTAAAAAAAACACAACAAAACCTTCTATATCCTCAGCGCACGTTCAGAGCCGTCCCACATCCTCCGCGGAGCATGTTCTGGGTGGCGCCTACCATGTGCCTGCCCTGTGGCCCTGGCTGCCCAGGACCGCAGGTCAGACCTGGAGGACTGGTCCCATTCAGACTGGTCCCCGCGCGGGGTCAGGGCTCACGGGAAGTCCAGAAGGGTGCAACGCGCGCCATCACCACTAGAGGGCGCGGTGACTCCCACCTTCAGTGTTAGCTCCTTGTAGAGTTTATTTCCAGCGCTACCAAGCGCTTAGCACACTGCTGCCAGTAAGAAAAACGTACGCTATTTTACCGAAGGGTTTACGGACTAGTGGGAGGCTGGCAAATGTGAACTGTAATATTTCCCCCCTTCGGTATATACTGAAAAATATTTCAAGTGGTCATTGAACACCCACAGGTGGTGCTGGGCTTGCCTGGTGGCTCAGCTGGTAAACAATCCGCCTGCAATGCAGGAGACCTGGGTTGGATTCCTGGGTTGGCAAGATCCCCTGGAGAAGGGAAAGGCTACCCACTCTAGTATTCTAGCCTGGGGAATTCCATGGGCTGTATAATCCGTGGGGCCGCAAAGAGTCGGACACGACCGAGCGACTTGCACTTCACTCAGACGGTGCTACTGGTAAAGAACCCGCCTGGCGATGCAGGAGACACAAGAGATGCAGGTTCAATCCCTGGGTCGGGAAGATCCCCTGGAGAAGGGAATGGCAACCTTCTCCGGTATGCTGGCCTGGAGAATCCCATGGACAGAGGAGCCTGGCAGGATACAGTCCACGGGGTCACAAAGAGTCAGACACGATTGAGTGACTAACCCTTTCTTTTCTTTCCATTCATTATGACCTTCCCTGAGTTCCAAAGGGCAGATTGCTAGTCAAGGGAGAAGAAACCACCTGAGGCAAGATAAAAGGGACTAGAGAAGTTCATAAAGGTTAGGAGATGGACCACCTGAGACTAAGGGTGTGCGTGCAAGCTCTGCTCACCCCTTGACCTTGTCAGACCCCACCTTTGACCCACTGTCATGAAAACCCTCATCAAGTTTTCTAGAGTAGTCACATAGTTTTTCAAGGCAGAAGCCTGGTGTGTCTCCCTTTGCTTGGCAAGGCAATAAAGCTATCCTTTTCTACTTCACCCCAAACCTTGTCTGTGGGATTTGATTCGGCACCAGTGTTCAGAGAGGTTGAGCTTTTAGTAACATTATGGACTGAATTGTGCACTCCCCCCCGCCGCCCCCCACCGCCCTGGCAAAGTGTTAGTCGCTCAGTCGTGTCCAACTCTTTGTGACCCCGAGGACTGTAGCCCACCAGGCTCCTCTGTCCATGGAATTCTCCAGGCAAGAATACTGGAGTGGGTTGCCATTCCCTTCTCCAGGAGATCTTCCCAACCCAGGAGTCAAACCGGGGTCTCCTGCACTGCAGGCGGGTTCTTTACCATCAGAGCCACCAGGGAAGCCCCATCCCCTCAGAATTCTTGTGTTAAAGCCTTACTCCCAGTACGCTGATTGTACTCAGAGAAAGGGCCTTTAAATGGGTAATTAAGTCAAAATGAGCCGTTAGGGTCCTAATCCAATCCTCCTGATGTCCCTGTAGGAAAAAGAGATTAAGACTCAAAAGAAACACCATGGATGCTCCAGGAAAGAGGAGAACCCTAGTGAGGGCATCAGGGGACGACAGCCATCTGCAAGCCAAGGAAAGAGACTTCTCACAAAACCCAACTTTGATCTAACTCTCCCAGCCCCCAGAACTGTGAGAAAACATGTTCCTGTTGTTTAAACTGCTCTGTCTGTGGTATTTTAGTACAGCAATCAGCCTAGAAAGTTGACACACCCCACTTTCAGGAAGCTGACATGGCCCCTGGGGAGCCTGAGGACTCAGAAACCGTGAGGTCTGAATTTTCTGCCAACCAAGCAAAGTGGCTTAAAACAGAAATATGTGAGGGTAGGAACTTCCCTGGTGGTCCAGTGGCTAAGACTCTGCATTCCCAATGCCAGGGGCCTGGGTTTGATCCCTGGTCAGGGAATTAGATCCCGCATGACACCACTAAGAGGTCATAGGCCACAACCAAAGATCTCATGTGCGGCAACTAAGACTGCGTGCAGCCAAATAAATATTTTTAAAAGGATGAAGAAATATGTGAAGGTAGAAGAACTCTAGCTATGGCTTTCTACACAGTCTTCTTTTTTTTTTTGTTTTTCCGCTGATAGCATAAGCATGTGTGTTAGTGATGGCTATTTTCTGGGCACAGTGGATAACGTCAGGGAAGTCTCACAGAACACAAGGTATGCTTGGGATTTTGGAAAATTAACAGGTAATTTCTAGGATGGCAAGATGAGGAAAGTTATTCCAGCCAGAGGGAACAGCAAGGAGATATGAAAGATGGGAATGTATCCAGTGAGTGTCTACTCTGTGATGGGCATGCCTCTAAGAATTTAAATGTGTACCTCATCTAATCCTCACCACAGTCCTGCTGCTTCTAGCCTATTATTATCCCATTTCAGAGATGAGAAAACCAAGGCAGACAGGGATTAATTCACCCAAGATTACAAACCTCATAGGTAATGGAGAGATTTATTCTAATTTTTCATCTATTCTGCTTTTCAGTCCACCAGGGTAGGGGTAGGGCCATGAGGAAAAGATACATTTATGTGTATTCTGTAATGCTTTTGTGGAATCACTGTATTAGTCAGAGTTCTTCAGAGAGCCAATAGGATGTACACACACGTGTGTGTGTGTGTGTGTGTGTGTGTGTGTTGAAAGAAGATTTTAAGAAATTGGCTCGTGTGGTTGCAGCTCCTTGCTTTTACTTCAGAGGGTGTGGGTTCATCCTTTGGTCCCTGGTCAGGGGACTAAGATCCTGCCAGCCATGCTGTGTGGCCAAATTAAAAAAAAAAAAAATCTTCAGGGCAACCTAGCAGGTTGGAGACCCAGGAGAGTTGTAGTTGAGTCCAAAGTCCATCTGCCGGCAAAATTCCTCCTTCCTCCAGGGTGGTCAGTCTCAAGTGCCTTCAACTGATTAGATGAAGCCCACCCAAATTATGGAGGGGTCATCTACTAAGTCGATGATTTAAATGTTAATCTTATGTTAAAAAAAATACACAGAAACATCTTAGAATGATGTTTGACCAAATATCTAGGTACCATGGCCTATCCATGGGCTTCCCTCATAGGTCAGTTGGTAAAATATCTGTCTGCAATGCAGGAGATCCTGATTCAATTCCTGGGTCAGGAAGATCCACTGGAGAAGGGATAGGCTACCCACTCCAGTATTCTTGGGCTTCCCTTGTGGCTCAGCTGGTAAAGAATCTGCCCGCAATGCGGGAGACCTGGGTTCGATCCCTGGGTTGGCAAGATCCCCTGGAGAAGGGAAAGGCTACCCACCTCAGTATTCTGGCCTAGAGAATTCCATGGATTGTATAGTCCATGGGGTCACAAAGACTCGGACATGGCTGTGACTTTCACATGGCCTATCCAAGTTGACATATAAAATTCATCACCTATTGGTTTAGATGGGCTCATTTAGGAAACTGAATTAAAAGTAGTCTTGTCTGATGGGAGGAGAAAAGAAAGATGCCAGGGTTGTTGGGGTGGGGGTGGGGGGGACCTCTGCTAGCTGTCCCTTGCTGAGCAAGCATCCCACAGGGAGCTGGCTTTGGTGATTTTAGAGGCATTGGAAACATGAGCGCCCACACAAAAGCAGTGTCAGCTGTAGGTTTTTGAGCTCATCCTCTGGACTTGATAAGTTCTCCTTGGGAAGCTCCCTGGCCCCCACCGGCCAGATGCTGCACACAGCCACACCCTGTCTGGGCTCTGTTGCTTCCCCGGGACTCTGACCCAGGAAATCAGCCGCAGAAACTTTCTCTGCAACCCACTTGAAGTCCTGCTCCCAGATCCACAGATTGGGGGGTATTTTTCCAGAGAGACGTTGAGGCAGGAATTCCTCCTCTCCAGGAGCCTGAAACCACCGTCCAGAAAGTTTCTTCATTCTCTGCTCTCTACTTGGCCCAACTCGTCCCGTCAGTGGGCCTGGCTCTCTGCGTCCCAGGGTAGAGGGGAATCCTGGGGGGGGAGTCAGTTATAATTTAACGACATTATCCCACCTGATTCGTGACCGTCAGTCGCATCCCCCTGTATTTTACTCTCCTCTCCTCTGCGTCCCCAGCACCCACACTTCGTGACGTCACAAAGAAGAGGAGGACGCGTTCTGAGGTCTGGAAACACCTGCCTGTTACTGACTCAACACCACAAGCTCTTACTTTATAAAAGAAAAAAAAAATCATAAAAGACCTTGAATGCTGCTTTTTGTTCATAAGCATTTACCTTCTCTCTCTCGTTTTTTCCTCTCTCCATAACTGAAAGGAGCTGGTAGCAACTCCTCTGCTTTGCAGCTCAGCTGGTAAAATGCCTGGAAAGCAGCCAGTGGCCTGGGTTCAATCTACTGATAAGTCATCAATTTCTTTCTCACCCAAAACATCTGGTTTCGGATCCTGAGTTATGAGCTAATATTAAATATAAAAGTTTATAGCATCACATATATAATACTGCTGATTAGAAACATCAAGAAAAGTAATTGACTGGAGGGGACTCGGTGTGACCAGCTGGTTGAACATCTGGATGGGATCCAAGAGGCTTCAATTGAATTCCCGATCTGTCCATTCTTGCTTGGTCAGTAATATCTGGTCTGGGATCTTTAAAAAAGAGTTCGACTCTCTTCCTTGGATACCGCTTTCGCCCAGTGTTTTATACACAAGAAATGGGCACGTGTGTTCACTGGGAAAGACTAAAATAATTATGGTTTTTATCCTCTCTTGCATCCGTTCTTGGGGCCTCGATTGGTTTTCATTATTTCCTTAGCCGCGGGGTGTTACCAGCCGTGACCACTGGGTGGCAGCGAACCCTCGTCTTTCGCCCACGGGCTGAGGTTGGGGGGAAATGCCCAGACCCAGCCTCCTCCATCTGGCTGGCAGCTGAGCCTCCCCGGGAGGCAGAAGAGTTCCTGCCAGTCTGGGCTTTGTTCTCAGGGGGCTTCGCTTGACATCTGTGACTCAGTTCTCCACAGAATTCCTTTGCCGACTGCATCCATGTGACCAACAACCTGAAGTTAAGGCTTTTGGTGGCACTGTGTTCTGTTAGCGTAGCCCCTCCCCAATCCCCATCATGGATTTCTGTCTCTCCTGATGTTGCGTTTGGGTCCAGGATTTATGGAGAGCAGTGGTTTCTCAAATCTCTTCTCAACAAGCTTCTTTCCAGGACATTAGGCAGAGAGCAGGCGCATCTCGGACTGTCTGACGGTGGCTGCTCTAAACCCCACCTAAGTCCAGGCTCAGTGAACAGGAATTTGAGGCTTGATCACCCAGATTTGCCACTTTCACTTCACGATGTGATTGGGAAGGGGGGGTGTAGTAGGGGGACATGCTGGATACAGAGTAGCATCCTGATACAGCACCCAAGGAATGTACCACAATGTGTGTGTGCTTAGTCGTGTTTGTGTTCAACTCTTTGTGACCCCATGGACTGTAGCCTGTCACGCTCCTCTGTCCATGGGATTCTCCAGGTGAGAATACTAGAGTGGATTGCCCTTTCCTTCTCTAGGGAATCTTCCCAACCCAGGGATCGAACCCAGGTCTCCTGCGTTGGCAGGCAGGTTCTTTACCACTAGCACCACCTGGGAAGCCACTGGGTACAGAGTAGCATCTTAATCTGATCTCCTACTCCTTCCACTTATTTTTTCTTGCCTTTTGTGTCCAGAGCATTACTGCTTGAGGCAGAAGGTCAGTGGGCTTTCCTCAGGACACACAGGAACCCACTCCTCTGCTTCAGGCAGGAGGAAATCACCGTAGCAGCCCTCTTCCTCCAGAGCCCGGCAGGCAGGAGGAGCAAAAGCCCCCCGTGTGTGTCAGTCTTTATTGAGTGCCTGCTAAATTCTAAAATAGAAAGACAAGAGTGAGCGAATTATTAAAAATCTGTAAACTATTTCTGGAAACATCTTTTGAAAAAGAGCCACCAAGAGCAGAAGTTCTCAAAAATGTGGCTCCTGGGCCAATAGCATGAACACTGCCCCCAAACTTACTACATATGCAGGCTGTCAGGCCCACCCAGATCTACTGAATCTGAAACTCTGGGGTGGAGGGGTGGGGGGGTGGGCACCAGTGGCCTGGGGCTATAGTCACTGCTCCAGGGAGGGGATTCTTGGGTTCTTACTTTTTTGACATGTAATTTGCCCACCATAAAATTCGTTTTATTATTATTATTATTTAAAACATTTATTTGGCTACATCAGGTCTTAGGTGCGGCATGTGGGGTCTTTGTTTGTTTTAGCTGTGGCACGCGGAATTTTTAGTTGCAGTATGCAAACTCTTAGTTGGGGCATGTGGGATCTTGACCAGGGATTGAACCTGGGTCCCCTGCATTGGGAGCTCTGAGTCTTAGCCACTGGACCACCAGGGAAGTCTCAGGGAGGGGATGCTGATGCCCACTCGGGCTTGAGAACCAGGGTGTTTGAGTACACCCTCCCCCACATTACCTGCTTCCCAGGTGGCGCTAGTGGTAAAGAACCTGCCTGCCAATGCAGGAGACAGAAGAGACGCGGTTTTGATTCCTGGGTCGGGAACATCTCCTGGAGGAGGTCATGGCAACCCACTCCAGCATTCTTGCCTAGAGAATTCCATGGACAGAGGAGCCTGGTGGGCTAGCGTCCATAGGGTCCCACAGGGTCCAACATGACTGAAGGGACTTAGCACTCATATCTTCTTCCCCTACCTTCTTTCTTTGTTGAATTCCTTTGAAGAGCCAGGTACAGGATTATCTTGGTCCCTGCCCTTGGAGAATTTACAGATTAATGGGAGAGACAGTAAAAATCTGGACCCATGATCGTAACAGTAGAGAACCTCTCGTGTGCTGTGGGCACAAGTTAGAGGCCCCTCACAGCTTTGAGCAGCAGTGAAAGGAGGTTGCAGACAGTAAGACCTGAGTCGGGAGTAAAACTGTTGTTGTTCAGTCACTCAGTCATGTCTGACTCTTTGCAACCCAGTGGACTGCAGCATGAGGCTTCCCTGTCCTTCGCCATCTCCTAGAGTTTGCTCAAACTCATGTCTGTTGAATCGGTGATGCTATCCTATCATATATTCTATGCTATACCATCTCATCCTCTGTCATCCCCTTCTCCTCCTGCCTTCAGTCTTTCCCAATGCGTCAGCTCTTTGCATCAGGTGGCCAGAGTATTGGAGCTTAAGCTCCAGCATCAGTCCTTCCAATGAATATTCAGGGTTGATTTCCTTTAGAATTGACTGGTTTGCTCTCCTTGCTGTCCAAGGGACTCTCAAGAGTCATCTCCAGCACCACAGTTTGAAAACATCAATTCTTTGGCTCTCAGCCTTCTTTATGGTCCAACTCTCACCTCTGTACATGACTACTGGAAAAACCATAGCTTTGACTATACAGACCTTTGTTGGAAAAGTGATGGATGTCTCTACTTTTTAACATGCTGTCTAGGTTTTTCATAGCTCTTCTTCCAAGAAGCAAGTGTCTTTTAATTTCATGGCTGTAGTCACCAACAGAATAATATATACAAGCACTTGTCAACCCCCATTATGCTGCTCTGAGTCAGCAATGGTCTAAAAAAACACCTACATGCCTCACCAGACACCCCCTTAGGTGGTTTTGGGGCCACTGGGTGGCAGACTCTTAGCCTGCAGAACCAGGCAGGTGGCATGAGTGAGCGATCAACAGGACGAGGGGAGAACGGGCAAACCTGGCCCGGGTGCTCCGCGTGGGAGTGATGCTCTGCCCAGAGCAAGCCTTGGTTCCCCAAGAGACGCAGGACCAGATGATGCCAGATCCTGGGACTGTTTTTCAAGTGAGCCCGGAACACTAGATTTTTATGCAAAATTTCCTGAGAACATATATAAACACTTTGTGGGCCCAAAAGGAGAGGCATGGAAGCCAAATGTAGGCCCCCCAGGCTGGTCGCCCTATTTGAGCGTTTGCTTCCACGATCGCCACCTAGCGGTGAGCATGGGTTGCTGCACACTTTGCTTTTCCAGCCACAGAAGCAATGGATTTCTTCCCTCTCTTTTTTTTCTCTCTCTTTTTTTAAATTTATTTATTTCAGTTGGAGGTTAATGACTTTACAGTATTGTAGTGGTTTTTGCCATACATTCACTCTTCTCTGCCAAGACTGGTCAACTTGCCCACATACAGAGTGAAGGGAAAGAGTCAGTCCATCTGAACCTCAGAGACTGATGGTGGCAAAGGAATGATGGTCCTCTAAAGGAAAATTGGAATGATATTACCTTAGCCAGGGCTGCCTGCAATGCAGGAGACGCTAGGGATGTGGGTTCAATTCCTGGGTCAGAAGATTCCCTGGAGAAGGAAATGGCAACCTGCTCCAGTGTTCTTGCCTGGAGAATCCCAGGACAGAAGAGCCTGGCAGGCTGCAGTCCATGGGGTCGCAAAGAGTCAGACAATACTGAGCATGCACGCTCTGCCCTTCCATAGCCAGTGGACTCTGGGCATCCAAAAACGACAGATGGTTCTTCACACCCTCTCCTTGGGGCTGGTCATTCTGGAGACCTGCTGTGCTCTCTGGGTTGAGCTTTGATACATCTCTTCTGCCAGAGGGCTTTGCTATATCTTCCTGCTGGGAGGCTGTGTTTCTCTTCTTCGTGCTCTTCTGAATTCTGTGTGTTTACAGCAGTGGAGTCACATGGGCTGAATTTGGTCCAGCTTTGGTAAAAACGTGTCTTGCAGCTCATCAGTGTTCAGGCCAGACAACTCACCAGGAAGCCATACTCAGGTTTGGAGCCTAATGTCAGCAGGAACATGGAGTCAAGCTGAACATAGGTCTGTGTTAGATCCTGGTGTGCAGTGTCCAGCTGCCCTTCACAAGGCCTAGGCACCCATCTCCTAGGTCCTGGGAATATTGCTTGTGGGAGTGATGGGTCATAACTATGTCCTTCAATGAGCATTGTCCACATTTGTGCTACAGGGCCCTCCGTCAGCCAAAAGGATACACACCCTCCTAAGGTCCAGCCCACAGTCAATGAAATGAGGTTAACCACCAAAGTGCAGAGCTCCCCACTGGACTAGCCGGGGCCTCAGTTGCATCCACACTGCATCCTGCCCATTCCTGCCTCCTCCACATCCTTACAGGCAACCCTCCTGAGAGCTCTTCCTGAAAACCCTTCTGCACACAACTCCCATCTCAACGTCTATTTCCAGAGACCCAGTCTAAGACATCTGGTTTTCTCTCCTTGTGGTCCATGGACATGCTGCCCCCAGAGAAATGTGTATCCCCCCTTTTTTTCCTAAATAACTTAATGTATTTATCTACTGGCTGCGCTGGGTCCTTGTTGCCGTGCAGGCTTTTCTCTAGTTGTAGCAAGTGGGGGCTACTCTCTAGTTGTGCGTGGGCTTCTCATTGCCGTGGCTTCTTCTTGTTGTGGAGCAGCGGCTCTAGTGCTCAGGCCTCGGTAGTTGCGGCTCCTGGGCTCTAGAACACAGGCTCAATAGTTGTGGCACACGGGCTTAGGTGCTCCGAGGCATGTGCGATCTTCCCGGGTCAGGGATCAAAGCCAAGTCCCCTGCATTACAAAGTAGATTATTAACCACTGGACCACCAGGAAAGTCCCTCTCACCCTATTTCTTAACATGAGCACCTAACTCCAACCCTGGGGGCTTCCCTGGTGGCTCAGACGGTAAAGAATCTGCCTGCAATGCGGAAGACCCGGGTTCAATCCCTGGGTTGGGAAGATCTCCTGGAGAAGGAGGTGGAAACACATTCCAGTATTCTTGCCTGGGAAATCCCATGGACAGAGGAGCCTCGTGGCTACAGTCCACAGGTCGCAAGAGTCAGACACAACTGAGAGATAAATGTTTAAAAAAAAAGAGAGAAAGTAGGGCAATAAAGAAAGAAGCATATTTGTTGTTCCAGCTGAGAATCCTTGTCTGGTAACAAAGATGCTCTCCTTGACCAGATTCTCTGAGACCTTTTCCACCAAGGCTTTGACTTTGGGACTTGCATGTTTGTTTCCGCATTGTCCGATTTTAGCAAGAAGCCAGCTAAGTCAGTTTAGCCAGCATCCCAATCCTCCACCCTTGATCATCCTCCACAACCAAGAGCCTCATCCTCCGCCATTCCCCAGGTCATGTCTGCCCACCCGCCCTCCTTCAGAGAGAATCCTGTTGGTCAGTTTACCAGAACCCCTGCTACCCGGGCACTTTTTTATTGTTGTTGATACACAAAGTAACCCATTTATTATAGGCTCGCAATGTTATCAAATGATGGTGCATCTAGTGGTCCTTCTGTCCTGGGGTCTTCTGATGGCAGACTTCACGGTGACAACAGAAGTAGTGCTGCAGGTCCAGGTACCACCAGCTACCATTTTTCATGCAGGAACCACAATGCCAAATGCCCACAGCTCGTCTCTTCATCTGATCTTGCCACAAAAGGAGCAGGTGTACTTGGCTTGCCGGCTGATTTAAATTATCTTCACCATTTTCCCGGGGGGGGGGCACCATAACGGGTCGCGTATTTGCCCACAATTCCAACATTCTGGGTGCGTTTCGCCATGCTGCCACAGCCCAGGTCTGAGCCCAGAGCTACCCCCGATTTCTCATCCACTGACCGACCCCCTCCACCCCATCATCCTGCTCCTTGGCTATAAATTCCCACTTTTCCTTGTTGTATTCAGCACTGAGCCCAGGCTCTCTCTTCCACTGCAAAACCTTGTTGCAGCTATCCATCTGCCTATCACGGTCGTTCCCCTTGAATAAACCCCTCCTTACCATTTTTTAACAAGTGACATGAATACTTTTTTCTTCTACACTGCTGGGGGTCTGCTCATCATTCAAGACCTCATTCAGGGTTCTTTCTTTCTTTTTTTTTTTTAATAAATTTATTTATTTTAGTTGGGGGCTAATTACTTTACAATATTGTAGAGGTTTTTGCCATACATTGACATGAATCAGCCATGGGTTTACATGTGTTCCCCATCCTGAGTCCCCCCCCCCATTCAGGGTTATTTCTTATAAGAAGCCTTTCCTGCCTGTTAATGTCACTTCCTGTCTGGGCTTTCTTTGTATGTTTTACATTTTTTAGTAGAACCGCTAGCGTCAGTCTCTCAGTTGTGTCTGACTCTTTGCGACCTGTGGACTGTAGCCACGAGGCTCCTCTGTCCATGGGATTTCCCAGGCAAGAATACTGGAGTGTGTTTCCACCTCCTTCTCCAGGAGATCTTCCCAACCCAGGAATCGAACCCGGGTCTTGCACATTGCAGGCAGATTCTTTACCGTCCAAGCCACCAGGGACATGGACACAAATCATTATAAATACTGTCTAATATTTCTTCTAGTAAAGTGTTTTTCAAGCTTTAAAAAAAAATTACAGAATACAGGATTCATGATAGGAATCAAACCCTTCACGTTGTAGAAGGAACAGGGGGAGTGAAGTTTCCCTGGGGTCCCTTATGCCTCAGGCAGTCTCCAATACAGAAGTGAACTTCCATTATAAGTTCACGGAATATATGAGTGAGAGACTGAATGAATGAAGCTGTCTGATTTGGGGTATGGTCCTCTTTGGCTCCGGTTTCAGTTTTATGAATCTAGCTAGGGACAATTGGACTTAATTACTGTAAATTTGTTCCTCAGAATCAAGCAAGTCTCACCTACTGGAATATTCACTTTTTATTTCACCATGGGAACCATTTGGGGTGGGAGTCCTGGGATCAGTCAGTGGGGTCATTTGCTTGTCAAGTACAGAACAACTCAAAGGGCATTGGTTGTTTTTTATTTCGCTCAAGGTGGGGCACCTAAATGAACTGACCTCAGCATTGAGATGTTTTTCTCAGAACACCACCTGCCAGGGCACCTCCCACCAGTTCTGAGAGCCTCAGGATAATCACTGCTCTGTGTTCCTTAAAGTTCATTGTCCTTGAACACCTCTGAAGACCTCGGGGTGTCCATTCTTAGGTGGAGATTCAGGGCACACCCCAGGCTCATCTGCAGCACATTGCCAAAGGGCGGTTTCCTCCTGCAGATGGCTAATTGTTTCAATTTCACGTTACTTCTTATTAGCTTCAGCTTGGAAAGGTGACATTGTCTGACCTTGCTCTGAAATCCTGAGGCTGAACCCTGTCTGAAGCCTGATGACCCTTCTGCACTGAATATACACAATAAATAGTTGCTGGATGATTGAACTGATATTATCAACCTAAGTTTTGATTTGTGGCTGACCCACTCTGACCTGCCACGTCCTGGTCCTGAAGCCTGTTGGGATAGTCAGTGGGGTTGTCTCCATCCCTGATTCGTGAAGACCGAGTTCCCCACTAGGTCTGAACCTCCAGCCAATTCCAGCTTCATACGATGCTCGGCACAGATTTCCTGAAACAGACGACAAATGCATGAAACACACCCCTATTGGTTTTCCATGTGGAACCCATAAAAAAAAAAAAAAAGGACTTCCTTTCCTCTTGCAAAGACTCTTTCACCCATCTGGTTTAAATTTGTGTGGATCTCTGCCTGCCTAGAAAAGGGTTAATGACACCAGGGAGGGAGAGCTCTGTTTACTTGGCCGGGCTTTGCAGGAGTCCAGTTTCTCCCAGAAGTTGAGTCCAATCAAAACCAACCCAGGGGGCCAAGGAGATATTATTAAGAAAATGAGCTGGACTTTGATCTCTTTCTGTTTTATGTGAATGCTGTTGGGATAATACAATATTTCCTTTGGCTGTAAGGGCCATTATCATCCTGTAAGAAGGATAATAAAATGGGGGTGGTGTGTTAAGATGCAGTTTGAGAGAGTCAGTCTCTCTCACCATGTGTGACAGTGAAAAAGTTGGCTGCCTTCTATATAAGAAGCCTATTTTATTTTTAAACTTTTATTTTACTCTTTTAGCCATGCTGAGAAGCATGCAGGATCTTAGTTCCTCGACCAGGGATTGAACCCATGCCCCTTGCATTGGGAGTGCAGAGTCTTAACCACTAGGCCACCAGGGAAGTCCTTAAGAAGGCTATTTTACATCCCACATTTGTTAATCCTCCCAGAGTCCAAAGGGGGTTGTCAATATGTTACCATTTGAAACTACATTGGAAATTTTCCAAATTTTCCCTAATTTCATCTCCTAAGCAGCCCTGTTAGGGTAAGTAAGACAGTCACTGTTCCCGTCCATTTGTCTGGTGGTTAACGACTCCCTCAGCGCCCACTAGTGATGGGGCAAAGTTAACACTCAAATGCTATCAACTTCTGATTCCAAGGGTCCACCCCATCGCGTTGGGTGTCATTTCATATAATTCACTTCTGCTTTCAGTATAACCCAGAAATGCCCCCAAAATGACATGCATGACCCTGAAGTTTAACATGACCATGGGCAGCCGCTGCACAAGTAAAATCCATTTGCATTAAACCATCACTAAGACGAGAGTCATACATTTAACTTTGCGCTCCGTGTCCCCAGGGATGACCCAGAATAACAGTGCGCAGCTGCTCTGGTTTCAATACTTTCCTGTCATCCTTTACAACTGTGTCACTCAAGGTACGGTTTGCAGACCTGCAGCCTCAGCATCGCCTGAGAGCGTGTCCAAAAAGCAGCAGCTCAGGCGCCATCCCAGACCCGCTGAATGAGAGCAGAGTGTACGTTTCAACAAGAGCCCCAGGTGATTCAGAGCCTGTCGGGTTGTGGGGGTGCGGAGTCCAGAGATCTGGCTTTTGCTTTTTTATGTAGTGGGCTCTGCAGGAGGCGAGGAGGAGGACCAGGCAGGATATACCCACCTAACTGCCCATCTTCTTGAAGGAGTAGTTCGACTGGAGATGAGTGACAGCTGTGGAAGGAAGAAGCTGGGAAGGAGTTTAGAGACAGAGAGGAACTTGCCAGTAGCTGCCTGCAGACATCTGGTTTGAGGTCTCAAGGAAACAGACAGCGATTCTGACTTTTTTTTTTTTTTGGAAATGACAGGCCCTCCACAGGCCTCTTGCTCATGGGCACTTCAGGAAATAGTGTTTGAGAAATCCTGGTTTGCTCCTGAAGGGGAGCACAACCAGGTTCACCGTTCCTGCAGGCTATGACCCAATGGGCTCTGGGCTGGAGCCAAGCCCAGACTCTAAATTTCTTCCAATTGCACCCAGGCTCCTCCCCTGTGGTCCCAGACGCAGGTGTGAGCCCAAGGGCTCCCCTGGCCCAGCATCAGGACCTCCCTGAGGCTCGGCTCACTTGGCTGCAGCTGGAAGCCCAGAATGCATGCAGCCCTAGCCCCAACTCCTTCTCAGGTGGGGCTGAGCCCCCCACCCCTCTTCCCAGCCGACATCTCCGCATCTTTGCAGGAGCTGCCAAATGTCAAATGGCTCCTTTCTCTGTGACTTCAGGATCCCAGCAAATGTCCACGAAGGAGAGGACTGTAACCATAGAGATGCAGCTTGAATACAGGGTCCTGGGTTCAGTTGTGGGCACATTTGCCGATCAATTCGAAATGACTCTTCCAGGAGCTGGTTGTCAAACTTCTGGTGTGTTCAGGAAATGGCTGCCACATTTTACATCAACATCTTCGAACTGCGAGTGAATGAAGTGTTGAATTGTAACAAGTGAATGGAATGAATGGATCATGGTGCCAACAGCGAACAGGCTCAAGTAACAAAGCAACTTGTTTTTTAATTAAAAAAAAATTCCTTGCTGTGGTGCCCCTTTCTGGTGCTTGGCTGCAGGGATGATAAATGTTGCCCTCATGCCTTGCAGAGCCACACCACACGGAAGACTTTATACACGGATTACAGTGGAAAGAGTTGGGGGCCTTTTGGCTTCCAGCCATCACTCATATTTCAAGGTTCAGACGGGTGGAAGTCAATCAAAATATGCTTCAATATGCCTGCAATTGCTCCTGGACTCAGGAGCCAAGGGTTTGCTACTCAAGGGCTCAAAGCATCTATGTGACTATCACTTTGACTCCCAGATGATTTTCATCCCATTCACATTAACTTCCTGCCAGAGGCCTCCACCCCAGATGAGCTCAGGCTCTCTTCTTCCTTCTGCCACATCTTGCCCAGCTGGCAAAGATCATCGTGGACCAGCAGAAAGGGCCCTCACCCGTCGGCTCACTTATATTCATCCTCCCTATTAATCCACCCGACACAGGAGCTCAGTTTAAGATCAGGCAGCTCTCAAGGGCGGACCAGGCTTTGTGCTTTTGCGTCCATAGCAATGGTTCTTAGAGTGGGATCCCCCGGAGCAGCAGCATCACCTGGTACCTTGTTAGAATGGAAGTTCTCAGCCCCTACCCCAGACTTTCTGAAACAGACCCTCTCCAGGTGGGCGCAGCATATACATCAAAAATAAAACACAGGAGGGCCCTATGTTTTAACATCCCCGCCGGAGGACTCAGGTGCAGGCTCAATTTAGAAAATCGCTTTTCTCTACTAAGTACAGGGTCCTGCGTTGTGCGTTATTCCAGCCACTAGACTGAAAACTCCCCGAGGCAGGACTTCTGCCTCCTTCATCTCTGAGCAGGGCTCTGTATGAAATCTAATACTAGTGAAAGAGAACCCTTTGGCCTATGATCCTCCCCTCATCCCACATCCTCCACCTGCCTTTTGTCTGTGGAAAAGCTTTAATCAAAGAAGTGAGAAAATGCAGAAGAGAAAACAGTCCTAGAAGACGTAAGAAGAATAGTTTAGTCAGTAAGCAAAGAAAGGACCTTTAGTTCCTCCTCAAGGGCTATAGATAATGTTGTTGTTGTAGGTTGCTGTGCTGTGCTTAGTCGCTCAGTCGTGTCCGACTCTTTGCAACCCCATGGACTGTAGTCCACCAGGCTCCTCTGTCCATGGGATTCTCCAGGCAAGAATACTGGAGTGGTTTGCCATTCCCTTCTCCAAGGGATCTTCCCAGACTAGGAATTGAACCGAGTCCCCTACTCTGGCAGGCAGATTCTTTTACCACTGAGCCAGGGAAGCTGGAGCCATATGAGCTGTCTTGCAGATACTGAAACCCTCACCAAGTGGAAGAAGTTAACTACATAATGACCAGACTGTAGCCATGACGTAAGCTGCCACAATTCCGAGAACTGGCCTCAAGGAAATGGGAACAAACCGACCCTGGAACTGAAGACTAACTGTACTTAAAACAATCAAGATGATGCTGGTCAGACCACCGGTGACCAATTTCAAGATGACTGTCAGAGCTGACTGTGCAGTTTCTGCATGGAGCCCCTCCCTGTATCTATAAAAGCTGTTGCCCACTGGTTGTCCAGAAAGGGGAGCCGACTTTTGGACAGGAGTCCACCCCCCGACTTCCAAACACCATTTGCTGGCCCCCAAAATAAAGCAAACTTTCCACCAAGCTTGCCTCTTGGTTGCAGAGTGGCAAGCAGCTGGACCTCACATTTGCTAAGAATAAGAGCAAACACTATTGAGCTCTTACTGTAACAGCAACAGCAAACTTTATTGAGTTCTTGCGGTATGCAAGAGGGGCATCCATTTCATTCTACCCTCAGAAGGAGCCTTAGAGGCAGTACTGTTACTATCACCTGCCTTTTACAGATGAGGACACAGGAAAGGGGAGATGAAGTAGCTTGCTCAGAATCTGCGCTACCTCCTGCAGGAGCCAGGATGTGACCCCTGGGGTCTGACCAAGGTCTTCCTCCCCGGGCCCTCTGACTCAGCACTTGCTTACTGAATTGACTGGAACCACCTGGACCCTCCTGTGCACCACCTGGGGGAAAAGGCTAAAATGTAAACGAGTCCATGTACAGAGCAGCTTAGGAGGAGAGGGAAGGCAGAAAAGAAGGCATGGTTTTCTTAGGGAAGCAAAACTGAATCATTAAACCTACTTCATTTCATTCCTCACAGATCCAGGTATCTTGACCTCTGACACAGGGATGGTGCGGAATCTACTCAGGACTCTTCGTTCTAAAGGGTTCTAAAGATACCTGCATGTCTTGAATTCCTGCATCAGAAGGTGCAGGCTTCAGGGGAGTCAGAGGCAGGGGGAGAGGGGTGAAGAGAGACATTTGCATGGGTTAGGGCTCAGGTACAAGCAGAGCTTGGAGAGATTTTGGGGTCAGTTCCAGGCCACTGCAAAACACAGAATATCAAGATAGAGCAAGTGGCATGAATGTTTTGGTTTCCCAATACATATTAAAGTGATATTAACTATAGACTGTTATGTGTACAATAGCATTATGTCTTAAAAAAACAGTGTATGTACCTTAATTTTAAAATGCTCTATTGCTAAAAAATGCTAACCCATCATCTGACAGTGCAGGGTAGCTACACACCTTCAATCTGTTTTTTAAAAATAAGTGTCTGTGAAGCACAGCAAGAGGAGGTCCACCTGTAGAGATGCCTGAATTCAAACCACCTGATCCAGGTCGTGACCGTGCTGCTTGGGATCCGTGTAACACATTGGCCACAAGCCATGTTCCCTCTCTAGGCCTCAGTCCCTTCATCTGTAAAGTGGGGATAATGAAAATAGCTGTTTGATCTGTGCGTGGTAGGGAGAAGGCGGTGGCTGTGAGAAGTGCCTGTTCTTTGCTGTGACTATTGCAGCAAAAACACATGAGTGAACAGCCTTTGGCACATACCACTCAACCATTCCTACAAGCATTAAACAATCTAGGTTATTCTTTAGCCGTTGTGTGTGTGTGTGTGTGTGTGTGTGTGTGTGTGTGTGTGTGTGTGTGTGTGTGTGAGCTAAGTTGCTTTAATTGTGTCTGACTCTGTGTGATCCAGGCTCCTCTGTCCATGGGATTCTCCAGGCCAGAATACTGGAGTGGGTTGCCATGCCCTTCTCCAGGGGATCTTCTCGACCTGAGGAACCGAACCTGCATCTACTTACATCTCCTGCATTGACAGGAAGGTTCTTTACCACTGGTGCCACCTGGAAAGCCCTCTTTAACTGTTACTACTAACAGACACTTGTAGCTGGACTCACCCTCCACAAAGCTGATTACTCTGACTCCATATAGATTACACTCTGCACCTGGCATTCTTCTTCCCCCTACTCTCTCATAGTATAATGTATTTCAGAAAGAATGTCACGGGTTGATAACTTCAGGTTCATTAGACCCAGTTACTGAGCTGCCTGATCCAGCTATGGTTGTTTTGAAACTTTGCAAAAGAAAAAAAAAGCAAGACCTTCAGGAGGATATAAAACCTCTCCCTATTCCTGAGAAATGGGGGCACAGTCCTTGAGGCACTATCCTTCTGGGTTTCCTTGTTTCCTTTTCTATTTCCTCCAGCTCAGTCTCTGTATTTCTATTTGGCATGGGTGGACGGGGAGTCAAGATTTTGGCAACATGACCAGCACATGTGTGGAGGAGGTGCCCACCTGCATGAGATTCTTCCCTGCCTGCGCTTCCTTCCCGGGAACCAAGGAGGGTTATTTTTCAGCACCCAGTCAATGCAGCCCATGGGCCTGATTCTCTGAGCCTGGAAACCAGTCCTCAATCCTTTGATAACAGCAACTTTCTAAAGAGGAAGAGTGCTGACCGGGGAGGAGCAGAGGGTCCCCCAAGGATGCCATGCTATTTTGCATCCCAACCCTCAAAATAATGATCTTCTAAGACTTCTCTGGCCATCTGGTAATTGAGACTCCAAGTTCCCAATGCATGGGGTGTGGGTTTGATCCCTGGTTGAGGAACTAACATCCCTCATGCCATTCAGGCAAAGAAACAAACAAACAAATACAAAACAAAAGCAAACAATGACCTTCTCAGTCTGAATTTCTAGAATTCCGTTTACATATAGGGGTTCTGCCACTGAACAGCCTCCTCCCCCTTCCATTCTTCTCCAGGCATCAAAGCCCTTCTAAAATGTCTTCACCTTTCACAGGACACCAGCACGCAAATCCCCCATTCCAAATAAATGAGAAAGAAACCCCTTCCCGCCAGGTTTTGCTGGTGCCCTGGGCCACCCGAAGCCAGGATACAATTTCTAGGTGGGGGCGCACGTGTGTGTAATTGCTTCCTGAGAGGAAGACCGTGAGAACCTCATTGCAAATGAGGTGTTAATGATGAGAGCCACAGGATCTGTTACTGTAGCCAAGTCCCACATGATGGACTACATTAAATGCTTTTTATGTGGTCCCCAGCAAAACCCCTTCCCCTTTGTGAGGGAGCCTCCCACATGAGGGAAGCAGAATGAATAAAACACACCCCACCCACCTCGCTTTGTGGTGGAACACTGCTGGTGGACCTGCAGATCCTGTGATCTGTCAAGGCAGGGGGTTTCCTTAGAGGGGAAGGTCTTGGAGATGCTCGTGGATGCATTGTTCTGAACGTCACCACTGGGCACCTGCTGCAGATGCAGTGTCTGTTGCTGAGTCTGAAATCTGAGGTTCAGAGGAGACTGAGTAACTTGAACAAAAATTCTGAAAGATCTATGATGATCAGGTTGTTCACCTGTAGAATAGGTTTGATGATATCTCCCCTGTCATCTCATTTTAACTTTACAAACACCAAGGTGATGGCTCAGCCATAGAGCAAGAGCATGAAAAGCAACTGTAGTTCGAGGTAACATCCTGATTCCTCCTTTTGTTAACGAGCAGACAGAAACTCAGAGGAGCAAATCTCTCTGTCCAAGGACACAAATTGCTCAGGGGTCGAAGGACGCCCAGAAACACGGTCTTCCAACTTTGAGAGAGATTGGTTGTTGACTCTTATTTTGGCTAAAATAGAACTTTGCTCATTCCCAGTCCTTCCCTTTGCAAATGACTATTTTATTTAAAAATGTTTTGGCCATGCAGCATGGGGGACCTTAGTTTTCCCTGACCAGGGATGGAACCCACAACCTCTGCAGTGGAAGCATGACTCCTAATCACTGGACCTCCAGGGATGCCCCCCCTTCACAAATGAAGTTTGTGTCCTCTGCCTAAGAAGCAAAGTGATTTGGCCGAGTGTGGCTGATGCCCTGGAATTCTCCACTGACTTCTGCATTCACCACACCTGTTCTAGTCACCCACATGGCCACCTAACAAGCCATCCGACTGCCTACAGACATGGCCTGGGGGACCCTAGCCAGCCAGAAAAAGCATCCTTGGTCCCTTCTTCCAGTAAAACCAGTGTCTGGAATGCAATACAAGTACACTGAACTAGCTGAAATCAAAGTAGAGTTCTGAATGTCCTCAACCATGACGTTTTATTTAATTTTTCCTGTATGAAGATTGGACAACTGTTGTTGTTTAGTTGCTAAGTTGTGTCCAACTCTTTTGCAGCATCATAGACTGTAGCCCACCAGGCTTCTCTGTCCATGGGGATTTTCCTGGCAAGAATACTGGAGAGGATTGCCATTTCCTTCTCCAAGGGAACTTCCTGACCAAGGGATTGAACCTGTGTCTCCTACATTGGCAAGGGAATTCTTTACCACTGAGCCACTGGGGAAGTCCAAATAGGGCAATTAACTACCTAAAAATGGAAATATAGTTTTCATGTTTGGGGGTCTGTGATACCACCAGCAAAGGGACAGGTTTGGTGATGTTGTTGTTCAGTTGGTAATTCATGTCTGACTTTTTGCAACCCCATGGACTGCAGCATGCCTGTCTTCCCTGTCCTTCACCATCTCCCAGAATTTGTTCAAACTCATGTCCATTGAGTTGATGATGCTCTTGAACCATCTCATCCCCTGCCACCCCCTTCTCCTCTTGCCCTCAATCTTTTCCAGCATCAGGGTCTTTTCCAATGAGTCCGCTCTTCGCATCAGGTGGCCAAAGTGTTGGAGCTTCAGCTTCAGCATCATTCCTTCCAATTCTCCAGGCAAGAATACTGGAGTGGGTAGCCAATCGTTTCTCCAGGGGATCTTCGTGACCCAGCGATTGAACCCGGGTCTTCTGCATTGCAGGCAGATTCTTTACCATCTGAGCCCCTAGGAAAGCCCAATCTTTGATAATGTAGGTCCCCCCCCAAAGTAGTATTTCTGGTCCAGACTTGGAATTCACTTCAACCAACTGACTTTGCCCAAATAAATACAAGTTTCTTTTATCTCGTTAAAAGGCAAAACAAGACTTCTAGAATGTTTGCCGGATGGAGCCAATGGGAGATGTTAGTATTTTCTAAATGCTCTCAGGAAACAACTGGTGTTCACGGCTGTTCATCTTTATTCAGAGGAGGATTTGGCTGTGGAGCATTGTAGTGAACACAATTGGATATGTTTCATTAAGACTGTACCTCTGTCTTTTAATTAACTTCTTGTTCCTGTCTTTGCTGCGATATTAATTATTTTTTAATCATCACTGGGAGGCATTTTAAGGAGAAGCAGCTGGAATCATCCAACCTTCGTTTCATTATACAGATAGGTGTTATAATAATTAACTTAATTAGCTTGTCACTGCTTGCATAAAATATGACTGTATTTGGAGAACAGATAGTGCTTTGCTGATCCAAGGTTAATTAAAACATGGAGTGTGTGAGAGGTCACGTTCCGTGGAGTTGGTATCTGGCCAGCGTGATGGAGAATGTTCCCACAGTTGGCTGGCCTGGAAACTGGCCATGGCAGAGTCCTAAATCCGTCCTTGGGGAACCTCAACATCATCAGATCCGTGGCTGCAGCCCATCTGTGACGTTGTCTTCTGATTCTGGGGTCTGTGAGCCTCCACAGGTTAGAGGGGGAAGTCAATGAGACACTTGCTTTAAGTGGAGGGTGTTCTGTGTGAGCCTCTGTGTTAAAACCAGGAAAGAACATTCTGTGTGTGGGGCTTCCTTGGTTGTCCCAATGCAAGGGGGCCAGGGTTCAATCCCTGGTCAGGGAACTAGATCCCACATGCCACAACTAAGACCTGGTACAGCCAAATAAATTTTAATTTTTGTCTTAGCACTGTTTTGTTTTTAAATTTACATGACTTATTTTTAATTGGAGGATAATTTCTTTACAATATTGTGGTGTCAGTTTCTGCTATATATCAATATGAATCAACCATAGGTATACTTATGTCTCCACCCTCTTGAACCTCTCTCCCACCCCACAAATAAATAAATATATTCTTCTAAAACAGAATATTCTGTGCAGGATGTAGCTGACATTTACCGAATGCTCCCCTCATGCAGGTACCGAGCTGAGTCCCATGAACGACTCAATCTTTACCCAAATCCTGTGAGGCACACAGTATTATCCCTATTTTGGAGCTGAGGACACTGAGTTGATTTCTTGAGTTATCTTTAGGGTCTTAGAAGTGAAGAGAAGGGAGACACCAGGGGCTGTGTTTCAGATCATCATTCCTGAAATGGGCCAGGCCGGAATGTGAGATCTGGATCCTAGACGTTCCTGCCATTGGCTGAGTGACCCACATTTGTTTTCTACATGATTGTGATCCTGTGTTACCTTTCTTTCTCCTTCCCAAGTTTATGTAGACACCGGCATGGAATGCAGTTCTTATTTTCCCCCCGAGGTTTGATCTTTTTTGCTGATTGCTTGACTGTTTCTCATATTCTGTTGTGTTCTCGGAACCAATCTTCCTTGTACATGCAAATTGTATTTTGCTAAGTGAAAGTGTTATCCATTAAATGATTGTCAACTTTAAGGCGTAAAAAAGATCAAAACCCTTGTTCAAGGTCACACAGCTATTTAGTCATCCAGCCAGGGTTTGAATCCAGGTCGTTTGTTTCCAGAAGCCCAAATTCTCAGTCACTGATCCTCAACAGTTGCTTTTGAATGAAATATTACTATACAATGATGCATCATCCACACCATCATAAAATAAGTGCTGTTTCTTGGGGGAAAGGAAAAACGGGTAAAACACAGAGTCATTCCTGCAGAAGCAGGATCCCTCACCCATGAGAAAGCCAAGACCAAACCAGAATGTTCCAACTTCATCAAAACCCCGAGGAACTGGTATGGGTCTGGAAGAATCATTGCACTCATTCCTCATCAATATGTAGGGGAGTCGAATGTGTGTAACTGTTTTTGTTTTGTAATTATGCCGCAGCCCATTAAAGGTTAATTTGCCTCTACAATCAGTCCAGCCTTCTAACAGCTCATTCGGAGGAGTAAATGGACATCATGAAGAAATTTACAGCTTCAGAGACATTGAGATAAGCATGCATCCCATCCCTTGAAAATGACTCATCCAGTGAGGGCTGGGCTGCCTGGAAACAATGGAAATCTTGAACTGCGCTGGTTACAAACCGTGGTTGGTATCAACCCTGAAATGTTAACAAGGGGACTCGAAGGGAATTTCATATTCAACAGATGCTGCCTGCATTATGGACTAGGGCAGGCTATGCTTGACTGGGAAGGCTTGACCATGTTTCTGAGAAAATGCCCTTAAAATCATTTGCTCCAATTCCTCTCAGACTGCTGGGTTTGATTTCGCATGATGGTTTACTGACTTTCTCCATCGGAATGACTTAAGCTCATTTTAAATGTAACTCTCTGCTCAATGCTGCTATTATTTTACTTGAGGCTGTTATTAATTTGCCCTAGAGTGACGTGTGGTTTGGATTGGGTTGTGCTGATGTGGTTTGTCGTATTTGATGCGAAATGTAGGACAGAAGCTTGGAAAGAAGGAAAATGAGAATGTGGAAAAAGTCAGTGAATGTGACTGTGGCTTTGAGGAATGTGTCATAGGCTGCTACTTTTTGGATGGGTTTTGCCCATTTTTTAGGTGATATGGTCCCAAAAGTGGGATATAATAGAGAAATGGGGCTTCCCAGGTGGCTCAGTGGTAAAGAATCTGCCTGCCAGTGCAGGCGATGTGGGTTCAATCCCTGGGTCGAAAAGATCCCCTGGAGGAGGAAATGGCAACCCACTCCAGTATTCTTGCCTGGAAAATCCCATGGACAGAGGAGCCTGGTGGGCTACAGTCCATAGGGTTGCAAGAGTCAGGCACGACTGAGAGCACACACACACACACACACACACACACACACACACACACACACGGGAATAGTTAGCTGGCCTGTATCAAGCTGCATCTTCATGACACGGTTCCACTTAGAAGATGCTATGGGCTTGGAGGCACCATGGTAATCCTGTCTACTGCAATATCCTCTAGTTAGGAAACCATACAGGACATAACACAACAAAATGCTAAATTTTGTTAATATATAAGTGCCAAAAACTATAAAGAATCTGGGAGTCTATCCTACTTGTAGGCTCTTAGGCAAACCCATTATTAGTTCATGGATGTTGGCAGAAGACACAAGATTCTTGAGTCAGAGACAAAGGTCTTAACCATAGTATAGCAAGCAGCATGCCTTCCTGTCGTGTCCAATCCCCTGGCTCCCCAGTCCCGTGGGAGGGTCACGCCGATGAACCTAGATGGATGCCTTCGTAGCCAGTGGGTTGCATAAAAGAAGAGGAGCCCTGAGCTTGGTGTGAGTGGTAAGCATGGTCGCTCTCTGGCCAGGAGGGATTGGTACTTCATTGCTCAAGCTTGCCTGTTGTAAACACAACCTTGAGAAATGGATTAGCAGGCAGAGAACGGCCAGGATGCTGCTTTTTGGGTAGACATAGTTAGAGCATGCAGGAGCGCTCAGAGTCCAGGGAGTGGTAAATTGCCTCCCCCAGAAAGAAATCACCCTCAGCCAGTGCAGAAATAATGGAGAATGTGGGAATTACCTGGCAGTCCAGTGGTTAGGACTTCATGCTTCCAGGGCAGGTGGTACTGGTTCCATCCCTGGTTGGGGAGCTAAGATCCCATATGCCACGTGGTGAGGAAAAAAAAGAGAGAGAGGATGTAGTCAAACAAAAACTAGTGTCAATAAATAAATAATCTCTACTTTGTACCCCAAAGTGTTACTAGGAACTTCATCATTATAAGATTAAAAGGTTAAAGAGCTCCCGCTTTTTTTTCCCACTCTCCAGCCAGCCCAACTCCCTCTGGAGCAAAAATATTTTGGCTAACCATAAGATTTCAGTGACCACTGGTGGGCATGGGATGGCATACTGTCAAACGTCAGATTTTCTGGGAGAAGGTTCATCTTCTTGTTATGATGCAGGAGCCTAGAGAGGAAGCAATGGTTCGTTGTGCTCATCCAGTGAGAGCTGACAATAACCCAAGAGCGCCTTCCCCCGGGCGGTGTCTGCATATCACACACACCTCCAAGCATATTGGATCCCCTTTTACTCCTGGGGTCCCAGGCTTGATCTCTCCAAGGTCACAAGGCAGACCCGATCATGTCAGCATGAACCTGAAAGATGACTTGAGTCTAAGAAGCGACCTTCTTCTTGATCCAGGATCAAATCCCAGTCCTCTTCTGGGTGATTTCTCAGTCTTCTATGGAATGTACTTGGCGATTCCAGGTGCAAAGATCATCTTCCTCGGCTGGAAGGCAGGTCACTTTCCAGGGGTTGCTCTCAAATTGGACTGGTGATAGAGCTTTCCTGCGTGCATGCGTGTGTGCTAAGTCGCTTCAGTCATGTTTGACTCTTTGTGGCTGCATGGACTGTAGCCCACCAGGTTCCTTTGTCCATGGGAGTCTCCAGGCAAGAATTCTGAAGTGGGTTGTCATTCCCTTCTCCAGGGGATCTTCCCGTCCCAGAGATCGAACCCATGTCTCTTATGCCTCCTGCATTGGTAGGTGGGTTCTTTACCACCTGGGAAATGCCACCTGGGAAGCCCACTGTATGCCCAGCAGTGTGCTAAATATGATTTTGTTTCCACAATAACTCTGTGAGAGAGATAATGTGATTATCCATTTTCTGCAGCTAGGGTAACTGAAGCTCATAGAGGCTGGGGAATTTCTCAGGTTCACACAACTAGCAAGTGGTGAAGGAAAATTGTGAACCCAGTACTAGAGGCTAACCAACTCCTCACCACTCTCCTGGTTTACTCTTGGATGTGGACAGCCCTGGGGATCTTGGGGACTTTCTTGCTGCCGTCTGAATGGAGCTGCAGTGCAATGTTTCAGAGAGAACCCTGTGTTTAGAGTCATGTGATCCAGACAAAATGTACCAACCTAGCAATCTGCGTGTCATCAAGGCTATGGCTTTTCCAGTAGTAATGTAGGATGTGAGAGTTGGACCATAAAGAAGGCTGAGTGCCCAAGAATTGATGCTTTCAAACTATGGTGATGGAGGAGACTCTTGAGAGTCCCTTGGAGATCAAACCAGTCCATCCTAAAGGAAATCAACCCTGAATAATCATTGGAAGGACTGATGCTGAAGCTGAAGCTCCAGTACTTTGACCAAATGATGCCAAGAGCTGACTCACTGAAAAGACCCTGATGCTGGGAAAGACTGAAAGCAGGAGAAGAAGGGGGCAAAAGAGGATGAGAAGGTTGGATGGCATCACCGACTTAATGGACATGAGTTTGAGCGAGCTCTGGGAGATGGTGAAGGACAGGTAAGCCAGTGTGCTACAGTCCATGGGGTTCCAAAGAGTCAGACGTGACTTAGCTGAACAACAACAAGAGATGTGCACAAGAGTGCCTTATAAACCTATGGCAGGCTATACATATAATGCAGTAGCAAATTACTATTTGCTTTCAAATACCCCAAAATATGGGTTTTCCAGGGGGTACAGTGGTAAAGAATCTGTCTGTCAATGTGGGAGACACAGGAGATGAGGGTTCGATCACTGGATGGGGAAGATCCCCTGGAGCAGAACATGGCAACCCACTCCAGTATTCTTGCCTGGAAAATGCCATGGACAGAGGAGCCTGGTGGGCTATGGGGTCCATGGGGTCACAAAGAGTCGACACAACTGAGCAACAGAGCATGCATACACACAATATAGACTCTGGCTTCCACAGGGGCTCTACTATTGCTGAACAATCATATAACAAACTTTAACTTGGTGGAGGGGGTCAAATGGCTTTGTTTTTGTGTGATGGGTGAAGACTGTCCTCTGTCGAGAAGGATGCTGAGGCCTCGGTGGACTCAGCAGAGGAGGGTACAGTGACTGAAAATGAAACAGTTAGGAGAGGGGAGGGAGGTTATAGTCGTGCCTAATTGTTCCACGCTGGTGTTAGGGGGCAGGAGAGACACATGAAGACTAAATGAGTATCCTGTGATGGCTCTCAAGAGTTCTGGAGGAGGGACCTCCCTGGTGGTCTAGTGGTTAAGAGTCCTCCTTGCGGTGTAGGGTACACGGATTTGATCCCTGTCAGGGAACTAAGATGCCACATGCTGAGGAGCAACTAAGCCCCAACTAGAGAGTCTGTGTGCTGCAACAACAGATCCTGGATGGTGCAACTAAGACCCGATGCAGCCAAATAAATAAATGAGTATTTAAAAAAATAAAAGTTCTATAGGAGCCCACGGCATGAACTACCCAGTGATACTTCCTTCAGTACCAGAGGGGGGGTTCTTAAGTGTATCGAAGTGCCTGTAGTGGGAGAATTAGTCCTCCCACTGTGCCAGCAGCTTGGGTAATCTTTCATCCTGGAGGCATGCCTGGACCTGCCTCCTGGGATGGAGAATGGGGCTGGGGGCCATAATGAGAAGCAAATCTCAAAGGATCCAGGCCCATGATGTGATGAAAAGCTCTGACAGTGGATGAGATAAGAAGTGCTGAGTGGAAGCATGCACGGCTGATCCCACAACTTCTATTAAAACCAGGCCTCCTACCCCGTCACTCACACTAGTTTGCCTTTCTCTCTGCCCATCAGTTAAGAAAACTGTTAGGGAAGTAACATTGACCAAAGCCCAGGGCCATGACGCTGGGGAAGTGATCCTTGGTGTGTCAGGATACAGGGCAGTGACATCTAGAAAGGTCTTTGGGGAAAAAACTGGGAGCTCCAGTGAAATACGACTTAGCCTGGGTGGCCAGGCAAACCCGTGGGGGACCCATGAGGTAGACCCAGGGTTTTCACCACTCTCTGCACAGAAAAGTGTTTTCAAAGCAGTTCCTAGCACCTTGTACTCCTATTTGGGACATAACTTCCCACCCCCATATTAAAGCAAATTTAATCATATTTAAACAAATAAAACACCCACAGTCACAGTCTTCAGGGATAACCATGGCTTACATTTTGGTGAACATCTTTCTGATATTATTATTGCATGTATTCCTCCATGGCTCAGTGGGTAAAGAATCTACCTGCAATACAGGAGACACAGGAGACAGGGGTTTGATTCCTGGGTCTGGAAGTTCCCCTGGAGGAGGAAATGGCAACCAACTCCAGTATTCTTGCCTGAAAAATCCCGTGGACAAAGGAGCCTGGCGGACTACAGTCCAAAGTGTTGCAAAGAGTTGGACGTGACTAATCACAAGCACTTTGAAATGATGTAAAAAGTGAAAGTGATAATTGCTCAGTAATGTCCAACTCTCCTTGATCCCATTTACTTAGTCTACCAGGCTCCTCTGTCCATGGAATTCTCCAGGCAAGAATACTGGAGTGGGTTGACATTCCCTTCTCCAGGGGATCTTCCCAACCCAGGGATCGAACCCACATCTCCTGTATTGCAGGCAGATTCTTTACCATCTGAGCTACAAGCAAAATGGTATATGTAGATAAAAATATGATCACACTGTAGATCTGACCATCCATTATGGCAGCCAATAGCCACATGTGGCCACTCAAATTAGAATTAATTAAATAAAAACAAAAACTCAGTTTCTCAATTACACTGGCCACATTTCAAATACTCAAAAGCCACATGTAGTCATTGGGCAGTGCAGATAAAGAACATTTCCATCCACACAGAAGACTGCTGTACGGCACTGCTCAAATATACAGTCCTGTAAGTTTTTCTCACTGACTGAATGTCTTGTGATAAAATATGACTGTACATTAGCCTTTTCCATGACTGTATAGTACTCCTTTGTGTCCACATTCACCACTTTTTAAAAAAGTTTATTTATTTGGCTTCACCAGGTCTTAGTTGTGGCATGTGGGATCTAGTTCCCTGACCAAGAATGTAACCTGGGGTCCCTGCATTCAGAAGGCAGAGTCTTAGCCAATGGACCACCAGAGAAGTCCCTATTGAGTCACTTTTTAAACCATTTCTCTAATGTTCAAAATTCAAATCATTTCTGTTTTGTCCCTGTGATTGAATAAACTTGCTAAATGCTAAGTGTTGATTGCTATGTGTGGTTACTTTCTTACTTTTTGTTCCAAAGCAGACTGCAGGGTTTTTAGGTCATTTTCATACCTATGACGAAATTAACTTCTAGAAAATTGAAGGTGTTAGTCACTCAGACCCCGTGGACTGTAGCCTGCCAGGAATTCTCCATGGAATTCTCCAGGCAAGAATACTGGAGTGGGTTGACATTCCCTTCTCCAGGGGGGTCTTCCCAACCCAGAGATCGAACCCATGGCTCCTGTATTGCAGGCAGATTCTTTACCGTCTGAGCTACCAATTCATGGAATTCTCCATGGAATTCTCCAGGCAAGAATATTGGAGTGGGTTGACATTCCCTTCTCCAGGGGATCTTTCCAATCCAGGGATTGAACCTGCATTTCATGCATTGTAGGCACTTTACCAGGGAAGCCCCAGTTTCCAGAAAGACAGCATAAATTTATACTCCTCCCAAGCAGGATACAAAAGCACTTCTTACTCTAATCTAATCAATAATTTAAAAAATTATTGCCACTTCGATAATAATTTTTTAGAATCAAAGGCACAATATCTCAAAGGTGCTTAACTTTGCAGTTCTTGGATTTCTAGTGTTTATTTGAGTTTAAAACTACCTGCATTTCTTTTGTGACCGGCTTTTGCTGAGCCTTTTTTTCAGCTGCATCACACAGCATGCAGGATCTTCAGTTCAGTTCAGTCGCTCAGTCGTGTCCGACTCTTTGTGACCCCATGAATTGCAGCACGCCAGGCCTCTCTGTCCATCACCAACTCCCGGAGTCTACCCAAACCCATGTCCATCGAGTCGGTGATGCCATCCAACCATCTCATCCTCTGTCATCCCCTTCTCCTCCCACCCCCAATCCTACCCAGCATTAGGGTCTTTTCCAATGAGTCAACTCTTCGCATGAGGTGGCCAAAGTATTGGAGTTTCAGCTTCAACATCAGTCCTTCCAATGAACACCCAGGATTGATCTCTTTTAGGATGGATTGATTGGATCTCCTTGCAGTCCAAGGGACTCTCAAGAGTCTTCTCCAACAACACAGTTCAAAAGCATCAATTCTACGGTACTCAGCTTTCTTCACCGTCCAACTCTCACATGCATACATGACCACTGGAAAAACCATAGCCTTGACTAGACGGACTTTTGCTGGCAAAGTAATGTCTCTGCTTTTAAATATGCTATCTAGGTTGGCCATAACCTTCCTTCCAAGGAGTAAGCGTCTTTTAATTTCATGGCTGCAATCACCATCTGCAGTGATTTTGGAGCCCAGAAAAATAAAGTCTGACACTGTTTCCACTGTTTCCCCATCTATTTCCCATGAAGTGATGGGACCAGATGCCATGATCTTAGTTTTCTGAATGTTGAGCTTTAAGCCAGCCTTTTCACTCTCCTCTTTCACCTTCATCAAGAAGTTCTTTAGTTCTTCTTCACTTTCTGCCATAAGGGTGGTGTCATCAGCATATCTGAGGTTATTGATATTTCTCTGGCAATCTTGATTCCAGCTTGTGTTTCTTCCAGCTCAGCATTTCTCATGATGTACTCTGCATATAAGTTAAATAAGCAGGGTGACAATATACAACCTCGACGTACTCCTTTTCCTATTTGGAACCAGTCTGTTGTTCCATGTCCAGTTCTAACTGTTGCTTCCTGACCTGCATACAGATTTCTCAAGAGACAGGTCAGATGGTCTGGTATTCCCATCTCTTTCAGAATTTTCCACATTTTATTGTGATCCACACAGTCAAAGGCTTTGGCATAGTCAATAAAGCAGAAATAGATGTTTTTCTGGAGCTCTCTTGCTTTTTCGATGATCCACCAGATGTTGGCAATTTGATCTCTGGTTCCTCTGCCTTTCCTAAAACCAGCTTGAACATCTGGAAGTTCACGTTTCATGTATTGCTGAAGCCTGGCTTGGAGAATTTTGAGCATTACTTTACTAGCATGTGAGATGAGTGCAATTGTGCGGTAGTTTGAGCATTATTTTGGCATTGCCTTTCTTTGGAATTGGAACGAAAACTGACCTTTTCCAGTCCTGTGGCCACTGCTGAGTTTTCCAAATTTGCTGGCATATCGAGTGCAGCACTTTCACAGCATCACCTTTCAGGATTTTAAATAGCTCAACTGGAATTCCATCACCTCCACTAGCTTTGTTCGTAGTGATGCTTTCTAAGGCCCACTTGACTTCACATTCCAGGATGTCTGGCTCTAGGTGAGTGATCACACCATCGTGATTATCTGGGTCATGAAGATCTTTTTTGTACAGTTCTTCTGTGTATTATTGCCACCTCTTCTTAATATCTTCTGCTTCTGTTAGGTCCATACCATTTCTGTCCTTTATCGAGCCTATCTTTGCATGAAATTGTTCCGTTGGCATCTCTAATTTTCTTGAAGAGATCTCTAGTCTTTCCCAATCTGTTGTTTTCCTCTATTTCTTTGCACTGATTGCTGAGGAAGGCTTTCTTATCTCTCCTTGCTATTCTTTGGAACTCTGCATTCGGATGGGAATATCTTTCCTTTTCTCCTTTGCTTTTCGCTTCTCTTCTCTTCCCAGCTATCTGTAAGGCCTCCTCAGACAGCCATTTTGCTTTTTTGCGTTTCTTCTCCATGGGAATTTTCTTGATCCCTGTCTCCTGTACAATGTCACAAACCTCTGTCCATAGTTCATCAGGCACTCTGTCTATCAGGTCTAGTCCCTTAAATCTATTTGTCACTTCTACTGTATACTCATAAGGGATTTGATCTAGGTCATACCTGAATGGACTAGTGGTTTTTCCTACTTTCTTCAATTTAAGTCTGAATTTGGCAATAAGCAGTTCATGATCTGAGCCACAGTCTGCTCCCGGTCTTGTTTTTGCTGACTGTATAGAGCTTCTCCATCTTTGGTTGCAAAGGATATAATCAATCTGATTTCGGTGTTGACCATCTGATGCAGGATCTTAGTTCCCCGATAAGGGATTGAACTCTTGAACCCTGCATTGGAAGCACAGTCTTAACGAGTGAACTGCCAGGGAAGTCCCCTTGCTGAGCTTTTAATTGAAATATTTATACATTTCTAATTGATTCATACAAGATCTTTATATGTGGGGGAATTAAGTCTCTTACCATAGAACTTACCTCTTACCATATAACTTACCAAAGGCTTGCTTTGATTTCTTGTTCATTTGTCAATTCTTTTCCTTTCTCTTACAAATATTATAAAACTGCATTTAGTCAAATCTCTCAGTTTTTTTTCTTAGATTTCTACTTTTGATAAGACACTTAGATATACCCTGCTAAAAATTGTGTATAAATATTTGCTATATTTTATAGTTTACCTTTTAAAAATGCCTAAAACTTTAGTACATCTGGAATTTATTTAGGGTGTAATGTGAGTTTGATATTTACATTTACTTTCTAAATGGCTAGCTACTCAAACCACTCATTGAATTATTATTCTTTTTCTTTAACTGATTTTAAAGTTCACCTTTATCAAATATTACATTTATATACATATTTGGGTCTGCTGTTATGTTTCCTATTCTAGTCTATTACTCTTTCTAATTTGGTACAAATAACATATTGATTTAATTATTATGCTATATATTACATGTTAATATTTGTGTGGTAAATCCTTCTTGTAACTTTTCTTTTCTAAAATATTTTTGGCTTTTCTAGTTCACATGCTCTCCAATATGAATGTTGAAACTATTTTGTGAAATGTCAGACAACAGTCCTGTCAGAGTTTTTATTGGCATTGTTTATATAAAACTAAATTTGTGAAAATTAGACTTTTTATCAATATTGAGTCTTCTCATAGAGGAATATGGTATATCTTTTAATTTATTCTCATTCTTGTATGTCACTTTTTGAAGTTTATCAGTTGTTTTCTTTCTCCCAGTCTTGAACATTGCTTGTAAATTTCACTCCCTCCTTGCCAAAAACTTGGCCCTCGTTTCTGGAGTGGTGCTGGAAAATAAGGGTGAATTGGACTGGGAGCCATGCTAAAAAGCAAATGTCCTGGACTATGGCACTTGATGTAATATTTTAATTTTTTAAAAAATGGTTGGTTTGAATGAGACCTTTATTTTTTTTTCAAATATCATATGTTATTACTTATACGTGGAATCTAAAAAAAAGTAATACAAATGAACTTGTTTACAAAACAGATTCACACACATAGAAAATAAGCTTATGGTTACCAAAGAGAATGGGGGAGAAGGGAGAGAGGTCTTTCAATTCCATTATATTTTGCAATATTACAATAGTTTTTAGATTGGGTATCTTGGGCTTGGCAAAGAGATGATCATTTTATTTGCAAGAAATATTTGTCAATATTTAGAGTTTTGACTTTTTTTTCTTATTCTAGATCAATATAGTGTAGTACTTAAAAAAAAGAAGAAGCATCACTGTTTCAGACTGACAGACCTGGGTAAATTCCTATTGCACTGCCTACTAACTCAAACCTTCTGCCTTTTACCCAGTTTCTGAGGCTGTTTCCTCAGTTGTAAAAAGGGATAATGATACCTACTTTATAGGAATCTTCTGAGGATTAAATGAAATATTGTCCGTAAGGCACACAGCCTAGTACCTGGCACATACACAGTCTATTACTGCTTGCCTGATTGCTGTTGGCTGGAGCTCCCAGAACCTTGACTATTAACTGTAATGGTGGACATCAGGCTTTGACGGCAAGAGGTTTGTTGCTAAATAGAAATACCAGGCACTGCTGATGACAATGTTGATGATGATGGTGATGATGATGGTGGTGATGATGACTAACATTTATTCAGCATTTGTGCCACAGCCAGCACACATGCTATAAAGACAATGGCAGGAAATGACTCCAACATCTTCCAAACTTGCCCCTAATAAAATTGCTTTTATTCATTCTTTCCATCATTCAATTAATTTATTCAACAATCATTTGTTGAGCATGCACCAAAACTCTCACTTAACACGCCTCAGTTCTTACTATAGTCATTTTGAAGTGAGTGTGACTCGTCGGATGATGAGGGAAGAAACAAATAAATAAACAGATGATGGAAGGTAAGGGCACCTATGCTCCATGTACAGACCACCTATAGAACCACACGCATGCACAGATGATGGTACAGTGACCATTACCTGGGATCTTTCCCGTTCATTATGTATGGACCGTCCTCACTGAGAGCAAAAGATGAGGGGCAAGATTCATAATGAGATAAAGAATGGGGCTAGCTGGGACTTCCCTCACGGTGCAGTGGTTAAGACTCTGCTTTCCAACCCAGAAGGCACAGGTTTGGACCCTGGTTGGGGAACTAAGATCCCATATGCCATGGGGTGTGGCTGAAAATTTAAAAAAACATGCGGCTGACTGGCTTTCCTCTGATGAAAGCTTACTCATTTAACCATCATTTGCTGGTGCTAATAATAAAAAAGATGAATAAGAGGAGAATCTTGCCATTGAGTCACTCATAGGTGAGAAATCCAGATGGGTAAGGACATCACGGAATATTCACTGGAAGGACTGATGCTGAAGCTGAAGCTCAAATACTTTGGCCACCTGATGCGAAGAACTGACTCACTGGAAAAGACCCTGAGGATGGGAAAGTCTGAGGACTGGAGGAGAAGGGGGCGATAGAGGATGAGACAGTCGGATGGCATCACCAACTCAATGGACAGGAGTTTGGAGAAACTCCAGGAGATAGTGGAGGACAGGAGGGCCTGGTGTGCTGTAGTCCATGGGGGTCACAAAGAGTTGGACATGACTGAGTGACTGAACAACAACAAAGGACATCACACCAGCAGAAGTACAAATATTAATGAGAACATAGAGAAGTGTTTGTGCAGGGAAGCCGGGGCTTGCCCGCTTGCTGTGGGGTGGGAAGGAGACAGAGCTACAGAGCAGGGGGGTGGGAGTCGGGACTGGGTGAGTCGTGAGACTAGGTGGGTAAGGCAGCAAAGCAGGCGAACTGTGGGCACAGCTTATGCAAATGCACACAAGCATTCTGGAGCCGACTGCTCAACCTGCCTAACGGTCTGTTTTGCAGTGAACTTAAACTGAAAGGAGGTGGACTTTGTGATTAAGTTCAATTTGAAGACCGCAAAATTAGAGCTTATCTTATATGGTTTAATGAGGTCAGCAGAAGGCAAACAAATTGTGCCTTGTTAATATTCCGAGTCAAGAGATATGCCAGGGCAAAGCAAAATAATGGGAAGAGTCTGGGGACAAAATGAGGAACAGAAGGAATCTACTGCTTTGGGGAGATGTTCATTGTCTTTGGATTAGCTCAGTGTCTCCACTCCTCTTTCTGTCCTTATCACTTTCTTCTCCTAGACCTCAGTCAACAGCAGTTTTCTAGGCTGGCTGGATTTCTTACAACACTGGTGAGGAACATTAGCTAGAGGTAGAAGGAGACGATTCAAATTTCTCCCTAAAGTCGTGCATAAACGGTGCACACAGGAAGGACGTATCCCCGTTGGCCTCTATTGTCTGCTGATGATACAGAATACAGAATTTGGGGTTTGATTCATTTGCCCTCTACAGTCAACTTCTCCTTTTCCTCTCCCTCTATCCTGTTTCCTTCCCAGGTATTTGGGTTTGGCAGGCTATTATTGGGTGGAACCCACAGACACAAGGAAGTGATTTTATGGACTTTCTTCTGGGCTCATGTATAATTTTTAAAAATTCCTTTTGATCCTCTAAGATCCCAGAAGCCAGCTCTGGTTAACATCATCAAGAAGCTAGCTACACCCGGGGCTGTCCTAGGAGCGAGGCTTCTCCTGTGCCAAGCTGCAGGCAATTCGGCCTCCTGGCCTGGAACCAGAGGCGTCTTGAGAAGATGCAAACAGAAGTGGCCAGTCAGATCATTAACATGTGAATTTGATCAATGTTTACATCTGTGCAAAGCATTTCATACCAAATAAATCTCTTAGAAATTCCACTGCCATCTTCTCCATCTCTAGGTTGAATAGCTTAACCCTCGGTTCTTTTATTTAAATTTCCTGATTCAGTGCCTAGTAAGGGTTTAAGGTTGATCTTGTTCTGAAATTGTAGCTTATTCTCCGCAAATTCCTAAACATTATTGGATCAGAACTGCTACCAGGGCACATTGAAGTATTGAGAGAACTGGGTGGAAAGGAGAAAACTGGAGAGAGACCAGTACTCAGATTATCAAGAGAGACTTTCAACTCTATTCCTATGGCTTCCCAGGTGGTGCTAGTGGTAAAGATCCCACCTGTCAGTGCAAGAGACACAGGAGACTAGGTTCGATCCCTGGGTCGGGAAGATCCCCTGGAGTAGGAAATGGCAACCCACTTCAGTATTCTTGCCTGGGAAGTTCCATGGACAGAGGAGCCTGGTGAGCTATAGTCCAGGGAATCATGAAGAGTTGGACACGACTGAAACCACTGAGACTATTCCTGTGAACCAGACCACAATCAGTGCCCAAAAATGCCTGAGGCCAGGCTGTTAACCCAACCCATTGTCTAGCTTTTGATCAGACCTGCCTGCCTGACTTTTGATGGCATTGGGAGCACTTACAGATAGAAATGACCATACAGATAAAATACAGTAAAATACAGATAAAGTTGTTTGTTATGCATGTGGTACCAGAATGGACCCATTCATTTTTAAAATTGTTGCTATTGTTCAGTCGCTCAGTCGCATCTGACTCTGCGACCCCATGGATTTTTTTTTAAATAAATTTATTTATTTTAGTTGGGGCTAATTATTTTACAATATTGTGGTGGTTTTTGCTGGATTTTTAAAATATAGAAAGCTGAGTGCCGAAGAATTGATACTTTTGAACTGTGGTGTTGGAGAAGACTCCTGAGTGTCCCTTGGACTTCAAGGAGATCCAAACCAGTCAATCCTAAAGGAAATCAACCCTGAATAATCATTGGAAGGACTAATGCTGAAGCTGAAACTCCAATACTTTGGCCACCTGATGTGAAGAACTAACTCAATGGGAAAGACCCTGATGCTGGGAAAGATTGAAGGCAGGAGGAGAAGGCGATGACAGAGGATAAGATGGTTGGATGTCATCACTGACTCGATGGACAGGAGTTTGAGCAAGCTCCGGGAGTTGTTGATGGACAGGGAAGCCTGGCGTGCTGCGACTGAACTGAACTTATTATTTATTTGGCTGTGCCAGGTTTTAGTTGCATGCGGGAATTAGTTCCCTGACTAGAGATCGAACCTGAATCCCTTTCATTGGTAGCACAGAATCTTAGCCACTGGGCTACGAGGGAAGTCCTGGTACCCATTCATTTTTCAATGGGATTGCTAGACTGGATCTATCAAGGAAGTACAGCAATCCTAGAGCAACCTTTATTTTTTATATTTGCATTTTTGTTATTGTTCTGGCTTCTCTCCCTCAACCCCAGTTTTACTGATATAATTGACACATAACATTCTATAAGTTTAATGTGTACAATGTGATGATTAGATACAGGTATATATTGCAAAATGATTACCACAATAAGCTTAGTTATTGCTCATCACTTCACATAGCTACCAATTTTCTTCCTTGGACAAGAACTTTTAAGATTTACTCTCTTAGCACCTTACAAATATACAATATAGTACTATTATCTACCGTCATAATGTTGTACATGACATCCCCAGAACTTCTCTTATAAGTGAACGTTTGTGCCTCTTAACTACCTTCACCCTTCTTGCCTGGAAAATTCCATGGTCAGAGGAGCCTGACAACTACAGTCCATGGTGTCGCAAAGAGTCAGACAGGACTGAGCGCGAAAAACAACACACACACACACACACACACACACACACACACACCTCCCCCTCCCTCCCAATTCCTGCTTAACTAATTCAATGAATTTGAGTTAAGGTATTAGAACTGTGCTTTCCTAGTGTCTCCATATACACAGAAAACAGCAACTTGAATGACAAAATAATTAGGAAGAATTGCACCTTGTTGAGTATCTGGGTCTGAAAGATGAAGAACAAAGATCAGCCTCAAGCTGGGAGATTGTCTCTAATGATGACATACAGGGCTGTACCCCATGGGATGTTTTTACTTATGCCAAGTTTTCAGGGGATTTTAGGCTCATTAAACTTGTGGATAACACAGTAGAAAGCTCGCTCCTCAGATGGCACTAGTGGTAAAGAACACGCCTGCCAATGCAGGAGACATAAGAGAAGCAGGTTGAGTCCCTGGCTTGGGAAGACACCCTGGAGGAGGGCATGGCAACCCGCTCCAGTATTCTTGCCTGGAGAATCCCCATAGATAGAGGAGCCTGGCAGGCTATGGTCCATAGGGTCACAAAGAGTCGAACATGACTGAAGCGACCTAGCACAGCACAGTAGAAACACGAAATAATGGAACTGAGCCCACCCAGTGGGCTCAAACAGTGGGTCAGATGGTTGTGGGCAGGGAACAGTGGAAGCTGGCCAGCTGATTTCTTCTTCCTCCCCCTCCTCCACCACCCCCTCCTCTCATTCATCTTTGTGGCGTGTAAAAGTTTGTAAACACACCCAGGGCTATTGAGAGATTGAAAGAGATGAAGGGAAATGGGTGAAGTACCATCATTCCATACATTCTAAGTGGTACCAGTGGGAGCATAACTCAAATCCGAGCTCCCCCTTTTTTTTCTTTTTTTTTTTGGCAGTGCTGGGTCTTTGTTGCTGCATGGACTTTTCTCTAGTTGCAGCAAGTGGGGGCTACTCTCTAGTTGCGGCTCCCAACTCTAGGGCATGTGGAGTCAATAGTTGTGGTGCCCAGGCTTAGCTGCTCTGCAGCATGTGGGATCTTTCTGGGTCAGGGATCGAACCTGTGTGTCTCCTGCATTGGCAGGTGGATTCTTTACCACTGCACCACCAGGAAAGCCCTGAGCTTCCCTTCTTTTCAAATGATGCTGACGTCTCTAGGAATATTCTTTGGGAATGACCACGCCTGACTTTGTGAACATGAGTGTTCTGTGCAGTAACACGGTGGTTATGGAGATCTGTACATGCTTGCTGTGTTCTTTTAATCAGGCAGCTGGGCCCAGGGTAAAGCAACTGCTGCTAACACGTGCTTCTGCTGAGGCCAACACATCAAAAAGACCACTCATGCTAAAAACAGACTGGACAGCAGATGCATTCAGACCGCAAGATCCAGAACCAGCATTTTAGATGAGCTACCAAATATGCTGAAAATAATGAACATTTTGGAGCTAAGGGGGACTGTAAGAAATCATGTGACCTAACTCCCCTCTTGGTGATGGAGAACCTTGGGCAGAAAGAGGTCAGCTGATATGCCCAAAATCGCCCAGTTAATTATGGGTGTGCTTGGTTTCTTGATGCCTGGTCCAAAGTTTCCTCTACTCTATTACATTCTTCTGGTCTAATAATGATAATGATAATAATAGTAATAATTGTGATGACTTAATCTTTGTATCATTTTTTATAGCTTAAAAATCTTAGATGGTTTAATGGGGTCAGCAGAACAGACAAGGAAAACCATTGTGCCCTGTTCAATATTCATATTCATGCTACTTACTGGGGCAAAACAAAGATAAGTATAGCTTTCTCTGGGAAAAGAGTGGGGACAAAATGAGGAACTGAAAATTTCTGCTGCGTCTATGTAAAAACAATGAGATAGCAACGTTGAATTTGCTCAGTTTTTCCATTTCTCTACCCACCCCTGTCCTCCACTCCCAGAATCTCATTCAGCAGCAGGTTTCTGTCATGGAGCAGAGCCCTGTGGGGCCTTCCCAAAACAGATCTTCCTCCCCGCCCATCCCACCATGTCCTCTGCCTGCCCTTGCCAAAGAATAAATTTAATCAGAGAAATGAAAAAACATACAAAGGCAAAGAAAAGCAGTCAAGCAGGACAAAATATTGGGTTAGCCAAAACGTTCATTTGGGTTTTCCATAAGATCTTACTGAAAAACCAGATGAACTTTTTGGCCAACCCAATAATAATAAAGTCATTAAACAAAGTCAAAAACCTTTAGTTCCTCCTCATGGGCTGTAGATAATATTCTGAGCTGTGTCACTAAGTCTGTGGTAGTTTGTCACTGCATGCTATAGCCATCCTTCTGGGACAGGTGGACCCCCACCCAAAATCTGGTTCAGATGTTGAGACTGAGGATGCCACACAAACAACAAAAGGACATGAAAAAATCTGTTAGTACATAATGAAGCTTTCAGGGTGGCTCCCAAGCAGGTCCCAAGACAGTTTGAGAAAGTGGGAAAAGAAGACTGGGTGGAGGTTTTGTGGTGGGTAGGAAGTGGGGACAGGGTGAATTTCCTATCCCATTAATACCAATTCTTATCCACTTTTCCAGATGTGGGGCAGAAAGAGAATAGTGTGGGGTGATGCTTACATGCTGTCAGCAGTCAAATATCAAAAACTGGAATCAGACTTTATTACTCAACAATAGAAGATCAATGCGCCAATCTTCCTCTAGCTCCATCTAAGCAACCATCCATCCATCCATCCTTCCATCCATCCATCCATCCTTCCATATATCTGTCCATCCATCCTTTGTTCCATCCACCCATCCATTCATCCATCCTTCCATCTACCCATTCAACCATCCATCCATCCTTCCATCCACCAATTCATCCATCCTTCCATATATCTGTCTATCCATCCATCTATCCATCCTTCCATCCATCCTTTCTTCCATCCATCCATTCTTCCATCCATCTATCCATCCATCCATCCTTCCATCCACCATTCCATCCATCCATCCATCCAGCTAGCCAGCCAGCCTTCCATCCATCCAGCTTTCCATCTACCCACCTATTCATTCAATATTTTACTTCATATCCATTGTGTATCAGCCACAACTAGAGACTATGGGTACAGTAATATTACTGAAATTATTTTTCCTTCCATCGTGCTCACTACCTGGTAGGAGTGACCACTGAATTATTTTTAAATATTTGATTATTTGTCAAGTATCACAATTGTGCTATACGGAGAAGGCTAAGACAGCACAACAGAGAAAGATTTTTCTTTCTAGGAATTTTAGAGGAATTTTCCCTGAGAAGGCAACAGTCTGCGCTGCTCTTGAATAACACGAGGAGTTCAACCAGCAGAGACAGAAGTGTAAGCATTTTAGGTCCTAAAGGGAACACAATTGACAACAGTTACAGAGGTGTGATGTCTTATCTCTGTGACAGTGAATGGGATTAGCAGATGACGGTTTTCCCATCTTGATCCCATATGGATTCAGGACTGGGGAATTGTAGGATTTCATGAGATAATTTGGAACAAAAAGCTAGAATAGTGGGATGAAGCAACTTTAAAGATGGCCAGTAGCAGGTTATCTCCAGGTTGACCTTTTTTTTTTTTTTTTTTTTGGCTGTGCTGGGTCTTAGTTTCAGCATGTGGGATCTAGTTCCCTGACTAGGGATTGAACCAGGGCCCCCTGCATTGGGAGTATGGAGTCTTAGCCACTGAACCACCAGTGAAGTCCCAAGGTTGATCTAATTTAATGATGGGCTTAAAAAATTTTTTTTTAGCCTGAAGCCATTGCCTCACACCTGGATTAATACATATGAAGGAAAACATATGAGACCTGTAGCATGGAAAAGACTGGGAAGGGATGATTTCGTGTAAAGAGAGTTCATAATGAGACTTTCTGGCATAGACAACAGTTTTTTTTTCCCTCAATCATGGTCCAAGTAAATGAAGCATCGAGTATGTAGAATTACAGGACGGTTGATTGTGGGGAGCATGGATCTGCAGGGCTGGCAGAGGAATAAAGCTGCCCATCTCGTTTCAGAATGGGTCTCCTCCCCCTCGGGTCCTCCTCTTTGTGACATCCTAGAACATCCCAGGATACTGCTGGTCTTTGAACTCCACCCTCTCATCCCAGAGGTCTGGCAACCTCAGTAGCAGCCTCCACCCTCATGTGGGTATCAGCTGGGGCAGCCTGGATTTTTATAAGAGTTCCAACATTAATGACTAGGTTCTGCTGGAAGGAGACAAGTCTTTCCTCTCATTCCTACCCTCCCCTCTTCAAGCTGCATCCCCACTTCTCTCTCCCTCTGTTTCATATTTTAGATTCAAGAGGATCTTTCATATATATAAGAAGTCCTTGCTTTGAACTTAAAAACAAACAGTATGAAAGAAAAAATAGATGGTCCAATCTTACTCGAAGTGCTCAAATATGATTAGTGTTAGACTGTGAAATACTTCTGCCTTATCTCTAGCTGCCAGCTGTTGGGAACATTTTGAGAGATCGGGCTGGTTGTTGTGATGTGATTTTTTTTTTTAAACAAAACATAAGCCCCAAGTGATCTGTGTATAGACTCTCCACAAAATCCCCTTTGTCAAAAACTCAATCTTTCTAATTTTTATTCCCCCATCATTTGGCCTGATCCCAGTTTATGGAAGTCAGTGTGGGAGTAAAATAGAATCCAATCCCGATCCAATTCCTTCTCTCTGTATTTCTGCTTTTCTCTTTTCTAAACTTGCCTGGCTACATCTAAGGATTTCCCAGTTGAAGAAACAAATTATTTGGGTCACACAGGCCACCGTTGCTGTTTATGAGCCAAAAATTGCTGCCTGGCATTTTGAAAAATGATTTCTGAGCCCACACAGGGCCGTCCTGCATGTCAACAACTTCAAATTATGGGTAACAGATTTGCATCTTCCATAATTTTATGGCATCATTCAATCGGACTTAAAAAAAAAAGGCTGAATGATAAAATGGTTTCTTTTCTTCCTCAAATCTCTTCTTGAAAAAGCTGCCTACCTCTTTCATCAAAAAGAAAAATAAAAAAATATGTTTGTCTTAATTCACTGAAGAGTTTAGCTTTAAAGCACAAGACAAGTTTAAATCCATGAATTACTGTGTGTATGATATATGAGCCAATTATAGAAAGAATAGGAAACAGCTAACCATTTCATCTCAATCTCCAGCTAAACTATGTTCAGGAAAATTAATTTAGGATTCAGTCAAAGAAGGAGCTAACATTAAGTTCCTTCTGAACACACTACTCTGGATGAGTATTTAAGGGGCACCAAAAGTAAAAGAGAATGAATATTTATCTTCAGTGAATATGTACTTTTGGAGGGAGACAAGACTTCAGAAGTTGTGTGTTGACATTGAAAAGGTTTCTAGCGGGGCTTCCCTGGCGGCCCAGTGGTGGATTTTCCCTGCCAATGCAGGGGACCCGGGTTTGATCCCTGGTCCAAGAAGATCCTGCATGCCGCAGGGCAACTGAGCCTGTGTGCCACAACTACTGAGCCAGCACTCTAGAGCCCAAGAGCCACAACTACTGAAGCCTGTGCACCCCAGAGACTGTGCCCTGTGACAAGAGAGGCCACTGAAATAAGAAGCCCCGCACACCTCAACTAGAGGGTAGTCCCTGCTCACCACAACTAGAGAAAAAGCCTGCTCAGCAATGAAGACCCAGTGCAACCAAAAATAAATAAATAAATACATTACAAATTTTTTTTCTAGAAATTTACTCAGAAGATTTCACTGATGGTCCAATGATTAAGTGATTAAAACTCTTAACTTTCAATGAAGGAATGGGAGTTGGATTCCTGGTTGGGAAACTAAGATCCCACATGCTTTGTGGTGCAGTAAAAAAAAAAAAATTACTACCAATAAAGGCCAAGTAAGAGAGGATCATTAATTAGTAAGTCAGCAATAAGTTAATAGGTGCCACCAGTTGATGGCAATGGGGCATTCCCATAGGACTGGGGAGGTCTGGGAGGATTTCAAGCAAAAGATGAAATTTTTTTTTCCCTGGACTTTGGATATAACTGAAATCCTGCATGTGTGTGTGCTCCATCGTGTCCGACACTTTGTGACCCCATGGACTGCACCCTGCCAGGCTCCTCTGTCCATGGGATTTCCCAGGCAATAATACTGGAGCGGGTTGCTGTTTCCTTCTTCAGGGGATCTTCCTGACCCAGGGATCTAATCTGCATCTCCTACTGAAATCCTAGAAGGTAGGAAAAACAAAAAGGGTACCATCTCAGAAGACCTGGAAAAGGGGCTTTTCTGGTGGTCCAGTGGCTAAGACTCTGCTCCCAATGCAGGAGGCCTGGGTTCAATCCCTATTCAGGGAACTAAGTCCCACACGCCACAACCAAGACTCAGCACAGCCAAATAAATAAATATTCCAAAAAAAAAAAAAAAAAGACCTGAAAAGGACATCTCAGAGATTCTCAGGCACCAATGAATAGAGCTGTTTCATTGGTTTGGAGAACTCATGGGGGAGTTGAGATTCAAAAGAGTATTTTTTAAAAAATCAAATACCTAGGAAATGACCAAAGAAAGATAGTCAAGACTTGTACACAAAAAGCTACGTATAATAACTGACAGTAAATGGAAGGAAATACCATGTTCATGGATTGGATGATTCAGTCTTGTTACATTATGTTCTTTTCTTGACATCAATTTATATATTCACTGGCATCTCAATTAAAATCTCAGCAGATTTAATTTTTGTGGAAATTGACAAACTGGTTCTAAAATTCATATGGGAAAAGAAAAGGATAAGAAGAGCTGTGGTAGAAGAAGAATCAAGATGATTATACTTTATGATTTATGAAAAAGCTGTAGTAATGAAGATTGCGGTTTTTCTAATATACGGATAGGCACATTGATCAGTGAAGTGGAACAGACATAAGACATATGTGACTGATACATATTCAGTCACATGACCTAAACAAGGTTACCACTTATGTCACTGGGGACAGTGTAAACTGGATCACCAGCTTTGGAAAACTGTTTGATCGTATTTAATAAGACTGTTGTTGTTCAGTCACTCCAGTCATGTCCGACTCTTTGTGACCCCATGGACTGCAGCACACCAGGCTGCCCTGCTCTTCACTATATCTGGGAGTTTGCTCAAACTCATGTCCATCGAGTCAGTGATCCAACCATCTCATCCTCTGTCATCCCCTTCTCCTCCTGCCCTCTATCTTTTCCAGCAGCAAGGTCTTTTCCAATGAGCTGGCTTTCATATCAGGTGGCCAAAGTAGTGAGGCTTCAGCTTCAGTGTCAATCATTCCAATGAATATTCCAGGTTGATTTCCTTTAGGGTTGACTGGTTTGATCTCCTTAGACACATGACTATTCAATGACAGCTCCATATTTAGGTATATCAACAGAAATGTGTATGTAAGTGCAAGAATATACATTAGATCACTGTTCATTATTTATTATTGCTGCCAACTGGAAACAAATTAAATGCCTATCAGCAATCGAATGGATAATACATTATAGCTTATTCATACTTATTTACAGAACAGAAATGGACTCACAGACTCAGAGAACGAACTTAGGGTCGCCGGGGGCGGGGGCAGGGGAAGGCTGGGGGATGGGATAGTTAGAGAGTTTGGGATGGACATGTATGTACACGCTGCTGTATTCAAAGTGGATAACCAACAAGGACCTACTGTATAGCACAGGGAACTCTGCTGAATGTTACATGGCAGCCTGGATGGGAGAGGAGTTTGGGGGAGAATGGAAACATGTATATGTAGGGCTGAGTCCCTCTGCTGTGCACCTGAAACTATCACAACATTGTTAACTGGCTATGTTTTTTCAGTGGCTATGTTTTTTCAGTCACGAAGTTGTGTCCGACTTAACTGGCTATACTCCAATACAAAACAAGAAGTGAACAAAAAAGTGATAGTTCATTTGTACCATGGAACACTGTATAGCAGGTTTGGGCTGCTATAGCAAAATACTGCAGACAGACAGCTTATAAACCACAGCATATATTTCTTACAGCTCTGGAAGCTGGGACATCCAGAATCAAGGCACTGGCAGGCTCTGTCTTCGGGGACGACTACCTTCCTAGGCAGCTATGCATTGAACATTGTGTCTGTAAAGGTCAGAGAGTAAATATTTTAGGATTTGCTGGACGTACTGCCTCTGACACAAGCCCTCATCTCTGCTGTCCTAGTGTGAAAGTAGCCACAGACAACGCACAAATGCATGAGTGTGGCTGTGCCTCTGGAATCTTATTTATGGACAGTGAAATTTGAATTTCATATAATCTTCACATTGCAAAATGTTACCCTTTAAAAGCATTTGTTTTCAACCATTAAAAATTATACAGACTCTTCTTAGCGCGTAGGCTGTACAAAAACATTTTCTCTCCTTGGGAATGAAATGAAGAGATATTAGGGGACTTCCCTGGTGGTCCAGTGGCTGAAACTCTACTCTCTGAATGCAGGGGGCCTGGGTTCGATTCCTGGTCAGGAAACTAGATCCGACATGCTGTAACTAGAAGTTCACATGCTGCAGTCAAAAAAGATCTCACATGCCACAACTAAGACCTGAAGCAGCCAAACAGATAAATAAATATTTTTAAAAAAGAAATGAAGAGAAATTAACCACCGCTACACACTCGACAGTATAGATGAACTTCACAGATTATAATGTTGAGAAGAAAGACTGAACAAAAAGAAGCATTGATTTTATGACTCCACTTAAATAAAGCTCAGAACCAGGCAAAACTAACTTAGGGTGATAAAGGTCAAACCGGTGGTTACCTGAAATAGTGTAATAGGCAGGCTTCTGAGCTGTGGCTAATGTTCTATCTTGTGATTTGAATGGTGGCTATTCAGCCGTGTTCACTTTATAAAACTCCTCAAGCTGTGCTGTAAATTTGCTGTATTTTCTACAGGACAATTTAAACAATTATTAACCTAGGTTCACTTAAGAGCACTGTCGGCTAGCTAAGCACTTGGAGTCTGTAGAAAGACTGCTGGTCTAAACCTCAATTCTATCACTAGCTGGGTGACCTTGGGTGAGTTGCTTCACCTTTCTGTTCCTTAGCTTTTCTCAGTTGTGAAAAAGGGGGTAACTATGGTTCTCACGTCATAGGATTTCTGTAAGAATTCTGAGTTATTTCTTATAAAGCTGCCTAGGACAATGCTGGCATACCCAAAGCACTCAATAAATGTTAGCTAGTATTACTGTGGCCAATAACTCTTTTTTTTGCTTTGGGTCTTATGTTCCAGCCTGTTAAGATGTTTATAAACTTTTGATGCTGCCATATATTGTGTTTACTTTTAGATTCAGTCTTGGGTCAGGAGCACAAAGAAGTCTTTCTACCTCACATGTGGTCCAGCCTGACTCACCAGGAATACGAGTCTGGAGAAGAGCCTGGGAGTACAGGCTTGTGGTCGTAAATAATATAAATATCCCTCGTCTTATTTAGAACCTACATACTGCCTGTGAAAAGCAGCAGTGTCAGTAGGTGCTAGCTGGAGACTCTGAGATCTGGGATTCCAAACAAATATACATTTCCATTCTGAACTAATCATTTTTATAGGAAACAGAAGGCGCTTGTTGGAAGGGCGTATGAACAATATATTTTGGTGCTTGTCTGTTCTCCAGGCCTGGGTCTTTGCATTGAAGGAGTGCCTGAGGCAAAGCCTTTTGCCCTCCAGGAACTTTATAAGGTGTAACCCCCCACTCACCCACTTTAAATCTTTTCTTAGGAAAAAAAAAAAGACTGAAAATAAGTAAAGACAGAAATAAACATATTCTAGAGGCTATGATCTCGTTAGGTGCTATGAATGACCATTCTCCCATGCTGGAAGGTATAATGTTCCATAGCTTTCAAACAGTGAAGCCAATAGTGTGGTTTTTTTTTTTTTTTGGCTGACTATAAACATTCACTTCCTGTTCAATCATTCAACAGATTTTCAATCATTCAACAGTTTTTATCGAGCACTTCATATCTGCGGCATAAAAGGCCAATGAAATACCGGTTGAAAGAAACCTTTTTAACTCTTCTTTTGTTTAAGGTGATGCTTCTTTAAAATTGTTGACCACGGAATGTCATAACCTCCTCCTCCTGCTTCTTTTTTTTTTTCTTTCTCCCAGTCATACCTATTTATATCACAGAACATACTTTGGGAAATGCTGAGTTAACCAGTCCTTTATTGCTGAATCCTGAGCTTTCCCAAGTTTTGCTGCCATAAATAACACTGCGGTGAACATTCTTATACCTACAGCTTTGCACACATGTTAGATTATCTCTTTAGGATAAATTCCTAGGAGTGGAATTGTTGAGCTAAAAGCTCTGTTTCTTTTTACGTACATAAAAGACCATGGTGTCAGTTTTACAAATCTTAGGTAATGGTAGACTCATAAAACATCAAAGTGGGAAGGGATCTTGGAGAGCAGCTTATCAAGCCCTCCTGCTGGGCTGAGAAGACCACGGCTAGAAGCCAGGTCCGTCCACAGATGCTTCTCCAGGCGCTATGTGGGCTCTGGGGACAGCTGTGCAACAGAAGACAGACAGATTGGAGGGAGTCAGTGAGGCATCACTGAACTCCACTAGGAGCCTGTCTCCTTGCTAGTGAGCTTTCTTCTTCAAGCTAGAGGACCTATGTGCCATGATGGACCATTTACCGAGAATAAAATGCCAGGGGAGCTAAGATCCAGTTTAGCACCAACTCTTCCCGTTAAAGGATAGCCAAGATTCCCAAGAAGTCCACAAAGGGTGCAGTGTGTGCATGAATGTGTGTGTACTCTAGTCGTAATGAGATGCACACAGGACAGCATGTGATGTTCATTTCCCAGCAGCTCAGCCGTGACCCTGCCGCTTAGGTTGCCTTAAGAAAGGACTAAGCTGGCGGTTGTGTGAATTATTTTCTAGACTTGTCAGGAGAACTGGCTGCTATGCGCTGAGCACATGGGGTTTTGTTTGTTTGTTTTTGGCTGCACTGGGTCTTCATTGCTGCGCACGCGCTTTCTCTAGTCGCAGGGAGCAGGGACTACTCTGTAGTTGCTGTGTGTGGGCTTCTTATTGCAGCGGCTTCTCTAGTTTTGGAGCAAAGGCTCCAGAGCACAGGCTCAGTAGTTGTGGCGCATGGTCTCAGTTGCTCTGTGGCGGGTGGAATCTTCCAGGGATCAAACTCATGTCTCCTGCACTGGGAGGTGGATCCTTTTTTTTAAATTTTATTTGTTTTTAATTGGAAAATAATTGCTTTACAACATTGTGCTGGTTTCATAGCATAAATCAGTCATAGATTTACATATGTCCCCTCCCTCTTGAACCTCCCTTCCACCTCCCACCCCATCTCATCCCCCTAGGTTGTCACAGAGCACCAGGCCTGAGCTCCCTGCATCATACAGCAAACTCCCACTAGCTGCCTATTTTACATATGGTAATGTATATGTTTCCGGGCTACTCTCTCAATTTGTCCCACCCTCTTCTTCCCCTCCCGTGTCCTCAAGTCTGTCCTCTATGTCTGTGTCTCCATTGCTGCCCTCAGGTAGGTCCATCAGTACCATCTTTTTTGATTTCATATATATGCATTAATATATGATATTTGTTTTTCTGACTTACTTCACTCTGTATAATAGGCTCTAGGTTCATCTACCTCATTAGAACTGACTGAAATTTGTTCCTTTTTATGGCTGAGTAATATCACGTCGTATATATGTACCAAACCTTTTCACCCTTTTATTGGTTGATGGACATCTAGGTTGCTTCCGTGTCCCAGCTATTGTAAATAATGCTGCAATTAAGACTGGAGTACATGTGTCTTTTTCAGTTAGGGTTTCCAGTAGTGGCACATAGGTCCTCCAGCTTGAAGAAGAAAGCTCACTAGCAAGGAGACAGGCTCCTAGTGGAGTTCAGCGATGCCTCACTGACTCCCTCCAATCTGTCTGTCTTCTGTTGCACAGCTGTCCCCAGAGCCCACATAGCGCCTGGAGAAGCGTCTGTGGACGGACCTGGCTTCTAGCCGTGGTCTTCTCAGCCCAGCAGGAGGGCTTGATAAGCTGCTCTCCAAGATCCCTTCCCACTTTGATGCCCAGTAGTGGGATTATAGGGTCATAAGGTAGATTTATTCCTAGCTTTTTGTTTTTTAAGGCATCTCCATACTGTTCTCCACAGTGGCTGTATCAGTTTACATGCCTGGCAGGTCGATTTCTAACCACTGGACCACCAGGGAAGTCCCTAGGTAGTCCTTTTAACTTTACATATAAACTGACTACTAAGTCACTGGTCATTTAAAGTTCGGGGTTTAGCCCATAGATTTTTAGCCAAGGAGACCTCCTGCTGTCAGTTCCCATGATCATTCCCAGGCCTCAATTTTCCTGTCTCTAAAATAGGTGTGTCCATGGGTAATACCCTTGAATAGGTGGATGGACCTGGGAGAACATGTGTCTGGTACAAGGGGGTCTTGGGCTCTCAAGTGTCTCACAGCCCAGGCATTTCACCACCCTTCCCCGCAGCTCTGTTCTTTTCTCGTCTTATGAGCTGTAAATCATCAAGGACTCAGCACTTGCCATCACAATTCACCCTGTGTGCCCCTGCTGAGATCCCGCTTTTCCTCCTTAATTCTTCCTTAATTCATAGACTTTTGTGTAAAGAAGTTATAAACAAACGAATGTTTCTGGATGACATTCCATTATTTAAATCAAACTTCAGGCAGCAGCAGTATCACGTGAGTAAAGATAATTCTCCCCATGCGGTGAGGGGTGGATTCAGAGGAGATGAAGTTTTGTATGTGATGAGCCGTCCTCTGCCTCCCCAAGTTATTTAAAAGCAACATGAAGGAAGAGCCAGGGCATATCCAGGGTATGTAGGAGTTTTTGCAAAACCAAAAACAAACAGGGACTTTACTGGTGGTCCATTGGTTAAGACTTTGCTTCCAATGCAGGGAGTACAGGTTCAATCCCTGGTCAGGGAGCTAGCATTCCATATGCCTCATGGCCAAAAAACCAAAACATAAAATAGAAGCAATATTGTAACAAATTCAATAAAAACTTTAAAAATGGTCCACATCAAAAAAAAAATCTTAAGAAAAAAACAAACAAACAAAACCCAAGGTAATCAAACATCAAAAGATTAATGTTGATTAGAGAAATCAACCTCAAAAGAAATCAACCCTGAATATACATTGGAAGGGCTGCCACTGAAGCTGAAGCTCCAATACTTTGGCCACCTGATGTGAAGAGATGACTCATTGGAAAAGACCCTGATACTGGGAAAGATTGAGGGCAGGAGAAGTGGACAAGAATGTTGGTTGGCATCACTGACTCAGTGGACATGAGTTTAAGCAAACTCTGGGAGATAGCAAAGGACAGGGAAGCCTGACATGCTGCAGTCCATGGGGTCGCAAAGAGTCAGACACTTTTACTGAATAACAACTCAATCTCCTATCTTCCCACTAAAACCACCTTTTCTCAGCCTGTAGAAGACTCTATCCCAAATTGCCTTAAAAACACATTTGGTTTTCTTTTTTTCTCTTCTTTTTAAATTTTTATTTAAATTTATTTGGGTGTGTTGGGTCTTATTGTGACACGAGGGTTTAGTTGCCCTACATAATGTAGGATCTTAGTTCCCAGACCAGGGATTGAATCTGAGTCCTTTGCATTGGAAGACAGATTCTTAACCACTTGATCACCAGATAAGTCTCTGTTTGTTTTTGTTTTCTGATCTGCTAAATGGCTGAGAGTCCCTTGGACAGAAAGGAGATCAAACCAGTCAATCCTATAGGAAATCAACCCTGAATATTCATTGGAAAGGCTGATGCTGAAGCTCCAACACTTTGGCCATCTGATGCGAAGAGCTGACTCATTGGAAAAGACCCTGATTCTGGGAAAGATTGAAGGCAAAAGGAGAAGGGGGCAGCAGAGGAAGAGATGGTTGGATGGCATCACTGACTCAATGCATATGAATTTGAGCAAACTAAGAGAGAGAGTGAAGGACAGAGAAGCCTGGTGTGCTGCAGTCCGTGGGGTCTGAAAGAACTGGACATGACTTAGCAACTGAGCAACAGCAACAACGAAAATGGGTGACACTTCTTTTATGCAAATCCACTCCAGGAAACCCTGGGTCTCGGCATTCTTCTCTGAAAATTAGAGGGAAGCCAATGGCCTGTACCCTAGCCCTCTATGATCATCAACAGAATTGCAGAGTTGGAGACCAAGAGGGAGCAAGACTCCACCCCCTTCCTCCTGCTCCAGCCAGGGGGCCCCTGGTCTCGAGGGAGCCTTGATCTCTGGCCCGTTCCCTCGAAGAAATGGTCGTTCCTGGAAATCCACTCCAAGCCTCCCCCAGCCTTCCAACAACGTGTGTTTATGGCTGCAGCGCCGCAGCTGGGAACCATAAGGCATGAATGAACGTGTGTCCATACTTTGGAGCCGATTTTTGTCAGAAATGTACTAAACACTTCATAAATTAAGTCCTTGGCTGTCAAGCTCCTCTGATATTAGGTTAGTCATTGCTCGCCATTCCCTGAACAAAACCCAGGGGACAGCCGCACCGGATGGTGCCAGAGGTTTTCCTTTTTTTCTTTTTGTTAATGGAAAATGTGTGGGGAGGAATAAGTTACCTTGTCCCCTGCTACACAATCACAGATGTGAGTGATGGACATTCCGGCTGGTTTTCCCAGCACTGCAGCCTTTCTGTCCTCCCCCCAGCATGGCCCAAGTGCAGACAGGCTTTTGGTGGAGGGTGAGGAGTTGGCTAAGACCTTAGATGCCTAGATTTCCCTCAGGTTTTGTGAGTGCCAGGCACTGATGTCAACACTTGATGCGTTTAGAGGAATCAGTCCTCCAGGATGATCTCATGATGAGACAGTGTTATTATCCCCCCACTTGACTGCTTAAAAAGCTGAAGTACATGAGTTAATAACTCGTCCAAGGACACATAGCTGTGTGCAGCTGAGCTGAGGTTCGTGAACATGCCTTGCCCTTAACCACCTGCTGCACGGCTGCTGCTCCATGGGTGTCAGACCCGAGTCAGAGCTACTCTGCTGGCAGAATGGGGCAGAAGCATGAATGTCAGCCCTCTTGTGTGTGTGTGTGCACTTAGTTGTGTCTGACTCTTTGGAACCCCATAGATTGTGTAGCATGCCAGGCTCCTCTGTCCATGGGACTTCTCAGGCAGGAATACTGGAAAGTGAAAGTGAAGGCGTTTGTTGCTCAGTTGTGTCTGACTTTGAAACTCCATGGACTGTAGCCTGCCAGGTTCCTCTGTCCATGGGACTCTTCTGGCAAGAACACTGGAATGGGTTGCCATTCCCTTCTCCTGGGATCTTCCCAACTCAGGAATTGAACTTGGGTCTTCTCCATTGCAGGCAGATTCTTTATCATCCGAGCCACCAGGGAAGCCCAAGAATACTGGAATGGGTGCCATTCCCTTCTCCAGGGCATCTTCCCAACTCAGGGGATCGAATGCGGGTCTCCTGCAGTTCCTCCATTGGCAGGCAGATTCTTTACCACTGAGCCACCTGGGAAACCCTCAGCCCTGCACGCCTGTCTTTGTTTATTTATGCAGTAAAGATGTTCTTAGGATCTACTGCCCTAGGCGGTCTTAGGAAATTTTCCTTTGTAATATTTTGTTTGGGCTTCCCTGATAACTCAGTTCGTAAAGAATCCGCCTGCGATGCAGGAGACCCTGGTTCAATTCCTGGGACGGGAAGGTCCCCTGGAGAAGGAATAGGTTACCCACTCCAGTATTTTTGGGCTTCCCTTGTTGCTCAGCTGGTAAAGAATCCATCTGCAATGCAGGAGACCTGGGTTCAATCACTGGGTGGGCCTAGGGATCTATTTAGTAGTTCTACTAGGGATCTATTTAGTAAATCTTAGGAGCTACTGCCCTAGAGGGTCTTAGGAAATTTTCTTTTTTAATATTTCATTTACTTGGCTTCGTTAGGTTTTAGTTGCACATTCAGGATCTTTCATTGCAGCTCACAGACTCTAGTTGTGGCAAACAACAGTAGTTGCTCTGCAGTATATGGGATCTTAGTTCCCTGACCAGGAATCGAACCTGTGTCCCCTGCATTGGAAGGCAGATTCTTAACCACTAGATCATTAGGGAAGTCCTTAGATGGATTTACTTTAAAAATCAGTCCCCCTTTGAGAGAATTTGCAATTCTAGCATTCCCTGCTAGAGGAGTGAGGCAAATTTGGGGGTCTTAAAGAAATTTTAAAAATCAATTTTCCTAAAGACACTTTTACTACATTTAATATTTTTAACAAGTTTTTTTTTTCCTTTTTTTTAAGAAAAAGAGATGTTCATGATTTTTCCCCCTGGGGGATAATATCAGTTGCCTGAGCTCTGCCTGTGGGGTAGGGATACTGATGCTAACAGACACTCCACACATGGACCTTCACAAGATCCTCTGGGGCATCACATTTTACCCCACCTTTCCCCACTCGGGGGTCTCCGTCTGCTCAGAACCGCTCACTTTGGGCTCCAGGCTGCCACTTTCAGCTACGTTGTTGGTCTGCTTCACCTGTCAATACTCTCATATCCCTTCTATTACATACATCTTCTGGAAATCTGTGGGCACTGATAGTTTTCCCCTCCTGTTACTTTAATTGGCTCCCCTGGTAGCTCAGCTGGTAAGGAATCCACCTGCAAGGCAGGAGACCCCAGTTCGATTCCTGGGTTGGGAAGATCCGCTGGAGAAGGAATAGGCTACCCACTCCAGTATTCATGGGTTTCCCTGGGGGCTCAGGTGGTAAAGAATCTGCCTGCAATATGGGAGGCATGTTATTTTAAATGCCCCGGTCCCAGTGCTTTCTGAACTTCTCTGTTTTTTATTTCAGAGGAATCATGGGAAGGCTGTGCAGATCTTGAGTTGGAAGTTTGTCTTCTTGGATTTTGGAGAGAGGAGAAGTGCTCTGAGGGAGACAGACTCACAGAATCTAACCCGATGTGGATTGGGGAGGGGTCTTTGAAGAGGACACCCATGGCCCTCAGGTTGATAACTGTGGTTCGGATCGCGTCTGAGAACTGTGATGCAGGCCAGCCAAATGGGGCAGCGAAGTCTCTTCTTCACGCTGACCAGGCCCTAGGAAGGCAGTAGCCTTGGCACCAGAGTTTGGAGAGACTCCAAGGCAGGCAGAGGAGTGGAGGAGTCACAGAGGGTGGAAGAGAAGGCTCAGGGCTGCCCTGATGGCAGCTGTTTGGCTTAGGGAGGGGAGAGGCTAGGAGCAGGCTGACTAGAAGCGAGATGTCCTGTGTGCCCGTTAGGGTTCAAAGAAAGTGTGAATATCTTGCCGAAGATCAGACACCTCGAGAGGAACAGAGTGAACATGCAAACCTAGGTTCTGATTCTGTCCAAGCTCACCCATCCCACCACCCCGTGAGACATCCCTTCTGAGTTGCTGAGGAAACAGGCTGCTCTGGTTACCAGATCAGGGAGCATGTTTGCCTTCACTGTGGCTCTCCTGTCTGTGTGCTCCCGAGGGCTTTCCACAAATCCACAGCGAGGTCTAGTTCTCTCTTCACCCATTTTAAAAAAATATCTTTTGCATTTCAAAAACTGTGCTGAAGGGGCTTCCCTGGTGGCTCAGTGGTAAAGAGTTTCTTTACCACTCTGTTGAGTGGTACTCTGTTCCCCCCCAACCCCCACTTCGTCTCCTGGCAGCCTCTAATCTGCTCTCTGCCTCTATGGATTTGCCTATCCAGGGTGCTTCATATACATATATTATATAATATATAATAAGAGGGCTTTTGTGCCTAGCTGCCTTCACTGAGCAGAATGTTTTCAAGGTTCATCCATATTACAGCTTGTAAAGCACCTCGTTCCTTTTAAAGGCCAAGTCTTCCACTGCATGGACAGATTACGTTTTGTTTATCCACTCACCCACTGATGGGCGTTTGGGCTCTGTCCACCTTTGCTGCTGTGGAGACCACGGCTGTGGACATTCATGGGTGGGGTCTTATCTGGACTCTGAGCACCCCTGCTCCACTCGGCTGCCTGGGCAATGCTCCCCTGACGCTCGTCCTGAGCCTTGAATTCCACCCGAGCTCAGTCCACCCTCTGGAGCCAGCCAGAGGCAGGCAGAGGGAGAAGGAGAGCTGTCCAGAATGCCAAATGGGAACTCCATGGCCGTGCCTCTCCCGGGACCAAAAGCCATAGTCTGCAAGCCACTCAGGACAGAAACTTCTTTAGACCTGCCTGCACACAAAATATTTCCTTAGGCTGAATGTCCTACTCCTTTTCCTGCCTGTCCAACTGCTAGTCCTCTTTCATATCTAATTTAACTGTCACCTCTGACTTATGTTCAAGTGGTGTTCTTTAGTGTATAAACTACTAAAAGAAAAGGCCTGGTGTATACTATATCCATTCCCAGGTCCCCCAGGATGGGAGCTGTACAACTATTCAGCCTGTACTCTAGAGCCTGAGAATCACAGCCACTGAAGCCCACATGCCCCAGAGCCCTTGCTCTGCAACAAGAGAAGCCACAGCAATGAGAAGCCTGCTCACCACAAGAGAGAAGCCCCCCTTTGCCGCAACTAAGAAAAGCCCCACAGCAATGCAGACCCAGCACAGACAAAAATAAATAAATCAATAAAATTACTTAGTTTTAAAAGATAGCCTGAAGATGCCCAGCATAGGGAATATAGCCAATATTTTGTAATAACTGTAAATGGAAAGTAACCTTTAAAATTGTATAAAAGTAAAATATTAAAAAGAAATATATAGTACACAGGAGGATGTGTGTAGGCTATATGCAAGTACCACACCCTTTTATGTGAGACTTGGGCACTTGTGGATCTTGGGATCTGTGGGGTCCTGAAACTAACTCCCCGTAGGTACCGAGGAACAACGTGGCTCTCTGTCCGCTTAGTCCCCACTGGATTCTTCCAGCCGCAGTCCTGTGTGGCTGGCTCTGTTTCGATGTGGTCAAGTCCTATCTTCCCAACAAGACCTAAACCTCTTTTTGGGGAAGGACTGGGTCCAGCCCCACCCTACCCACCTGCAGCCCACGGTGTGTGAGGCTGCTCAGCAACCAGAGGAAATTCCTCACCCTCTCCAAGCTTAAGTGTTTCCATCCGCAAATGGGGGTGATACGCTTTTTACTGCCTTGTCACCAAGATCATGTGAGATGATGCTCTGGGGCCCTCATCAGAGTCTGCAGAACCAGGCTCGTAGGAAGCAGCCAATCTGTGCTGGTGGTACTATCGTGGTTTCCCTGCAGGACCATGCAGAGGGACACAGCTCTGTTCTCCTTCATCATGAAATTTTAACCTTAAATACAAGAGCTGGGGAAGAAAAAACATCTAAGGGGCCAGTATGAGAAAGAGAGTGATGATTTGTTTCTCAGAGGGCAGAGCCTCCCCTGAGCTTGGGCAGGAAAGTCCCGGGGTCACATTTAGAACAACCTAGTAACATATTAAAACTCAGGGGGCGTCTGAGTTACTCAGAGCACTGAGTGAGCTATTGTGGGCACTTTAGCAACAGTAACAAACGTCTCTGTAGTGGAACAAAATGTGTCCTTTCTCTGGGTTGCAATTCCCAAATTCAAGGTTTAAAGGGATCTGACTTTATTGTTATTTTCTTTAGCAGAAGACCCTGAGGTGTGAATCGAAGCTGCGGTGCTCCCTGGAGTCCGATGCTGCCTGGCCCGGCTGCCACCAGCACCCTGGAATGAATGGGCATATTATGCTTTCCATTAAAAGTTGTGGCTCTTAATTAAAAACCTGATCATGGGTCTTTATGGAGACATTGTTTAGGTTTTCTTTAGCTGTTAACAGGTAATAAATCATTTTAAAAGGACCTTTCCCCAGATTGCTTAATGGTTAGTGTATTTTTAAAAAGCAATTCGAAAATAAAGCTGGGATTAAATTTAGTGTTTGACAAGGTGCTAAGGGGCTCACCACCTCGCTGGGCTAAGACAAGCGGGCTTTGCTTGATCTGCTACTGACGGTTCTCGTCTCACCAGCTTCGACCCGGCTTCCCCATTTGAAACAGCAGGGTGACTTGGGTGTCAAAAGTTTAAATGCTGGGTACAGGGAAAAAGTGCAGCCAGCCCACTCTTTCATCCGAGCTTCTTTTACTGTCTTATAATTGCAAAACATGCAACTCTGCTGAGAAGAAAAGCCTGTTTCTTTTATGAACTCTCCTGTGATGCCATAAAGCAGGGGAGGTGTGGGTCACGTGTGGGTGCCTGTGAATAATCCATAAATCCCCAAACCTGGGCTTCATTTCTTCTTCCTGGTGCAGCCTCCTGCACCAGGGTGGAGTAAACAGGAAGCGCCCTTCAGTTCCAGTCCATTCGAAGGTTCTGTACTTACAGATGTAGGAATCACTGTGAATCTGAGGGGCAGTCACAAACATTTTCTGATTTACTGGGCTGTTCTTAGGGCCTCTGGGTTGGATGGTACAGCAGAGAAAAAACTAAAGGGCATGCCTGGAATTGATACGGGACCTTAGTCATGCATCTTTGTCACACTTTAGGGATGCTGTGTTTTCTGTGAAGGAGGAAAATAGTAATTGCTAGGGGTATGATCAGATGACAAATGTCAGTGTTTGCAAACTACCTGTCACCAGGCAAATAAAAGATTATGATGATGATTCTAACCCAGTTTTACAATCATTTAAAAATAAATCATTTCTTTGCAAAATTTCTCATTGGCTGTGAAGATGGTTTCGGTTTGTTTCCTCTTCCCTAATGGAATTTCCTGGTAGAGGAAGGTGTTACCTTGTTTGCTACTGGCCAAGAAGCTTGCTGTCCAAGTTTTCCTGGCTTTCAGGTGCCCATCTCCAAGCCAGGGCTCAGCCTCCAAGTGGCAGTCCCCCCAGGACACCAGTAGAGGGGGTGCTGCCCCCTGCTCTCGGCACCTGGGGTGCAGTGGCCGCTGGGTTTCCCTTTCACTGTCCTGGCTGTGACCTTGACTCCTGTGTGCCACGGAGACCACACACATGGTCGACAGCGGTTTTCATCTTGTTTACTGAAGGGAAAGGGAATTTAACTGGAATTCTTCAGAAATTACAAAATGCCAGACGTCGCATTCCTGGTTACCGTCCGTTCCAAAGTTTATCCCTGATTCAACTTAAGGTCCATCTGGCTCGGAGTGTCTCCACCTGCGTGGGGCAGCCTTCCCCTGAATTGGTCTGTCTGCCTGCCTCCCCTGTTCTCATTTTCAATCCTGGCTCTACACTCCCCCCTCCCCCTCCCCTCAGATTTTGATGAAGAAAGTAGCTTTCACCCAAGTATGAAGGATCCCAGCAAAACTCATGACATCAGCATATTGTACTTTTCCTACTGTATTTTTTTAAAAGGGTTGCAGTCTGTGGTTGACATTAGTTTACTCCTTGATTAACAGATATGTATGTGTGTGTGTGTATCTGTTATTTTGGGTGTTGTCTCTATACAGATTTGTTGTTCAGATGTGTCTGACTCTTTGCGACCCCATGGACTGCAAAACGCTAGGCTTCCCTGTCCTTCACCATCTCCTGGAGCTTGCTCAAACTCGTGTCCATCAAGTCAGTGATACCACTGAACCATGTCATCCTCTGTCACCCTCTTCTGCCTTCAATCCTTCCTAGAATCAGGGTCTTTTCCAGTGAGTTGGCTCTTTGCATCAGGTGGCCAAAGTATTGGAGCTTCAGCTTCAACTCCAGTCCTTCCAATGAATATCCAGGGTTCATTTTCTTTAGGATTGACTGATTTGATCTCCTTGCTGTCCAGGGGACTCTCAAGTGTCTACTCCTACACCACAGTTAGAGTACATTTAGGCTACCAATTCCAGATGAATCTACTCTAATCAGCTTTTTTTTAAAAAAATATTTATTTGCCTATGTTGGGTCTTATTTGCAGCATGTAGGATCTTGGTTGCAGTGCATAGGCTCTCTAGTTGTGGTCTGTGGCCTCTCTAGCTGTGGTCTGTGGACTCTCTAGTTGTGGTCCATGGCCTCTCTAGTTGTGGTCTGTGGACTCTCTAGTTGCGGTGTGTGGACTCTCTAGTTGTGGCATGGAGGCTCAGTTGCTCTGCCACATGTGGCATCTTAGTTCCCTGACCAGGGATTGAACCTGCATTCCCTGCATTGCAAGGTGGATTCTTAGCCATTGGACCATCAGGGAAGTCCCTTAATTCACTCTAATTGTTAACTGTTGCCTTTCAGTTTGATAGATAAGAATTTTTGTCACCTTTATCACCAGCAATCCTATCCCCTACGTGTAGTGTATGACTAGCATCACCCAGATCCTTCTTTAGTCACACCTACATATTCAATGTTATCCTTTGATCTCCAATTTCTTTTTCTAGAAACCCCAAGATATCTCCATTCTATACTGGTAATTTTCTTCCCCCATACTTCACCAGTGCTCCCATCTACCTCCTCAACTTTATGCACAAAAACTTTATGCTTCCATCATCAAGGTTTATAAAGATTACATTTTGTTATGTAAGCAAGGTTGCCACCCATGAAGGCTAGAGTTGGTTCTAAAAGTTGAAAACTCAGCCACAGCATTTATCCCTTTTTAGACAATGTAACAACTCTTCTTTGCAGAACCAAGCAATAATCTATGATTACATTTCCGTTAATATAATGTGTAAATATCAGAGTTCTTTCTTTACCTGGAAAATAATTTTCCAAGCTCAAGAAACATTTTTAAATGGGGATTCCTCCTTCTCTCCTCCTCCAGATCACATAATAATCCTAGACGGTCAACTGTTGAGGTCGTTGCAGTGGCCGGGGGTGGGGAGTCTCTCTCTTCTTATTCCCACCCTGGTGATGGTTGGGATGTAGTCTGGCACCTCAACTGGGATTGTTCTTCCTGGAGGCTGGGAACCTTCTTGGGCCACCTCTGAGTCATTCCACTGTGATCCTGCCACATCCTGTCCCCAGGGACTGAGGGTGGCCCCGCTCAAGGGAGCACGCAACCAACCACAGTCTGGGAAAAATCTCTCCTTTATGCCTCTGATGGCCTTCAAAGCCTCTCTCTCTTACATACATGCATATACCTCTTCTCTCTGAACCTCAAGCATGCAATCTTTTCAATGAACCCAGGCTCCTAAAATATAGGAAAAACTGTTGACTTGGGCAGCTTCTATTTTCAGCTCTGCAAACATCTCTAAGACAAGAAACGATGAAGGGAAATAGATGGAAGCAAGACTGTAAGGAAGGCTGAGTGGGCACCACCTTGGGGAGCTGTTTGGCCGTAGGGAATGGTGTCACAGATGATCCACTGGGGGAAGAGGTGGCGGTTTCTCCGGTGCACAAGGGCCCTCACTCCCTTTTGCATCATCTGCATTCGTGCTCCAGGAGCTGAGCTGAGTAACTTTGATTGAGACCTAAAATACTAAAATAATTCCTATGTGTTGTGCTGACCTCTGCTCTAGACGAGCAATTCCACTTCTAGGTCTGGACGCGTAACTCCCCCAGATGGGGGCTGGAAGACATGCCCCTGCTGACATTGTTTGTAATCAGAAAACCTGGAAACAGCAAATGTCTGTCAGTGAGGGGAGGGGGGGCGGTGATGAATACACCATGGTGACTCATGTACCAGGTTCCACAAAGTGAGAGCAGTGAGGGAACTCGGGTGTTGGGGGAGATGAATGCATGTATTTATTTACATCTCAGTAAAACCAGAAAGCATTATACATATTGTTTATCTATCTCTATCTACCTATCTATCTTTGTCTGTCTGCCCATTCATCCCTCCATCTAGCCATCCTTCCATTTATCTATGGTTTATCTGTATATGTACATATATACACACACATATAGACACATACATATATGTATATGTATGTATGTATGTATATATATTTATATGGAGAGAGAGAGAAAGTAAGGGAGAGAGAGAGGAATGTGAACTACAGTACCTTTATACAGCTTTCAAAAACCCACAAAACATTATAATATTGTTCATACATACGTATCTGTGCTTGTATAGAGAGTGGCAGAGGATGAGAGGGTTGGATAGCATCACCAACTCAATGGACATGAACCTGAGCAAACTCTGGGAGATGGGACAGGGGAGCCTGGTGTGCTGCAGTCCATGGGGTGCAAAGAGTTGGACACGACATAGTGCCTGAATAACAACAACAACAATGGTCCCTTTAATCCACAAAGGATGAAATGCTCTCAAAAATTAAATTCTGACAATATAATTATGACTGATTTTTTTGACGAATAAGAAAAGGAGGGACATCTATAAAAAAATCAATGCGGCTAGACTTTCTGATTAATTCACATTTTAAAAGAACACATACAAGAGATATAAGGAGAGACATAAAACAAAGGGCACATGAAAAAGAGAGGCTGGTATGAATGTGTACAAATAGAAAAATGCTGAGACTTGAAAACAACACCAAGAAGACTGGGGTTTCCTAAGATGCATCCAGAACAAGAATTTCCTATGTCAATTTTCATAATTTATGTTTTCCTGGAATATTTTCCGCTCATTAAAATGAAAGGTTAATGTACAACATTTGTTTAGGATTTTAAAAATTGTCTCTATCCATGGATATAAATGGTAATATCCCTTTCTTTGACTCTAGATTGTGTACTTATGTTTTCTCTTTTGATTCACTTAGCTTTAGGCTGTTTTTCTTTTTTTCAGCTTATTGATATTTGCTCTTGTAATTTTTCCTTTCTTCTTTTATAAATGTACAGCTATCTGTGTATAATTTTAAACTTTCTGAATGAAAAATGTTTAATTCTTTTACTTCCAGTCTTTCTTTCTAATAATAAAAGTCATTTAAGGGATTTCCCTGGTGGCCCAGTGGTTAAGAATCTATGCTTCCACTGCAGGTGGCATGGGTTCGATCCCTGGTGGAGGAACTAATATCCTGCATGCTTCATGGTGTGGCAAAAACAAAAGGCACTGAAGAATAGGGATTTCTGTTTGAGTTTAGCATTGGTTGCAGAGTATAACTTTAAATATTATTGCTATTTTCTTAGGAGCCCGTCATTACATTTTTTAAGGTTTTATTTTGAAACATTTTGAGATTTACAGAAAAGTTAACAAAATTAGTACTGAGTTCCTCAGCTTTCTCTAATGGAATGTATGTGCATGGTACAGTTGTCAAAGCTAAGACATTCAAACTGATATCATACTGTTAGGTTAAACAATAGACTTTATTCATCTTTTACAATGTTTTGACTAATGTGTACCAATCCAGGGCCTCACATTGTGTTCAGTTCTCAAGTGTCCTTGGCCTTCTCCAACCTGGACTCTTCCTTAGTTTTTAGGACCTTGATGCTTTTGGGTGATACTGGTCAGTCATTTTATAGAATGCCCTCCATTTTGGGTTTGTCTAGTGCTTTCTCAGGTTCTATTGAGGTTATGAACACTTGGCAAGAATACAACAGAAATTAGTGTCCTGTGCTTTGGTATTAGTGTTCACTTAATAGCTAAAGAAGATATCCTAATTAAATTCCCACTCTCACAGGGTTTTAGAATCATGAGAATTCTCCTTTTTCAAAGCAGATTTTCATGATCCATCATCTCCACCTCCTCACAGCTCCATCCAGCCTGCAACCACTTCCTGCCTTACCATCAATAAAAGCCTGGTCTCAGGGAGGGCCACAAGAGTCTGTTTTCACTTTCAGCACTCTGCCTGTCACCTAAAGGGGAAAGATCCCTACAACTACAAATCAGTGAGCTATCCTAACAGCATCTTCCGAGGGAGTGTTTCATAATATTTCCCAATCACCCGGGATCTAGTCTAAGACAGGCAATATTGGGGATCTCTAGGTGTCTCCAAGCTTTCTCTCAGAGCCAATAACTCCATGAAATGTGAAAGGAGAGGTCGGTTTCTGCAAGTCTTTGCTTTCAAGTTTTACTGCAACTCATTGCAGAGAAAGTAAAAACACCTGTTTTAGAACGGTTTGGTCATTTTCTGAAAATTTCTGTCTCTTCATCAATCAAGCATACTATATTTTTCTCTACTTGGCAGGCGTATAACTGTTTGAAAACTGGAATTGTAGAATCTTAGAGTTATATGGAATCATCCAGTCCTGTATTGGTCACTGTAAGAATTTCTTTAAGAGCATTTCAGGTGGCTCTAGATTGGAGGACTCAGTGCTTCGTAAGACAGACTATCTAACCTAAAGTTTATTTCTATTGTTAGAAACCTTTTTCTTCTTTGTTGTGGCAAAATGTGACCAGTGATCTCCTGATTTTTCTACCTAACCATCTATAGGGAGAATTTTGTCTCCCGTGAGCTTCACCCCTCAGTGTTAATCTGATAAATATGCTATACTACATGGCCAAGAGACTTTGCAGGTGTGATTAAGGTTACTAATCAAATGTCTTTAAGATTGGGAGATTATCCTGGGTTGTTGAATGGGCTTAATCAAATCACATGAGCCCTTAAAAGTAGAAATCCTTCTCTAGCTGGTAATATAAGGGTAAGTAAGGAATTTGAGGCAGGAAAAGGTAGAATGTACTGTTTTGGCTGGAAGATGAAGAAAATTATGTGCCAAGGAGACTGGGACTTCAGTATCACAACCACAAGGAAGATAATTCTTCCAACAGCTTGAAAAAGCATAGACCCTTTGATCTCAGCCTTGTGAGAGCCTGAACAGAAGACTCAGCTGAGCCACTCTGTGCCCAGACTTCTGACTCGTGGAACTATGAGATAATAAGTGGGCATTCTTGCTACTTGAGACAGGATTCCCCCCACCCCTGAGTCATAAATGACCGCTTTCTGCTTCACAGCTAAATGTTAATCATGAGCCATCCATTCTAGTTGGAGTAGCTCATGGAACAGCTCCTCTACCCCCTCTCAAATCCCTCCTAAGTGCCACCTTCTATGCCAAAGCCCCTTCCTGAGGCTATAGGCCTATCCTTACTACCTGTTCCTCTTTTCCAACACTCTACAGGCATCCACCATGACAGATGGGTGATGCTATTCAGTTTTCCCAAGACAGAGGGATTTCCCAGGATGTGGAGCTTCCAATTTTAAAATAAGGAAAGTTCTGGTTTAAAACCAGGATGAGATGGTCAACCTGCTGGGCTTGCCTGCTTAGGATAGAGGTTTCCCCTTAACATAAAAGCTGACCATACCAGAAATTTATTTCTTCAGCTTTATTTGCAGCTTGGGTTTGAGTGTATGATCTAATGTAGGTCAGTGGGATCAAAGGGAAATACACAGGGAAGCTTCTGGGAAGTCAATTAACAGAGATGAACAAAAAGGAACAGCCTCTCTTATTGTCTTTGAATGCCTCTGGATGAAGATATGATGCCTGGAACAGTAGCAGCCACCTTGTGATCATGAGCCAGTAAGCTTAGGGACCAGATCCATAGGCTGATGGAGGAGAAAGATGAAAGGAGCCTGGTCCTTGAAGCCATGGTTGGCCCACTGTACTAACTCTGCAGCCACCTTCTTCTGGACATCTTATCATGGGAGATAATATTGTCAGAGCCACTTTTGGTCAAGTATTTTGTTTCTGGCAGTTCAGAACATTCTTATGGACACGATACCATGTTTACTGTTCATTCTGCTTCCCGAACACCTGTTCGTAGAACTGTGGACACTATGGAACAGCCTCTGAAGCACTTCTATCACATTACATTGTGACTATGAGTCCAAATTTCTGCTAATTTGAAACTTATAAAGATTAGGGTCCCTCAAACACAAGAGTAGGAGGTCAAGTAGATAGCAGGATGACATAGAGATCTTGGCAAGGAAGCTTAGGAGAGATAAAGATAGCTGAAGGAAAGCATGTTGGGAATTGAGAATCATTTCCTCACTTCTTTGAGGCAGAGAGCACTGGGAGATGTGGAGATGTATGATGTCTGATGAGCTGACAGTGTGTGACACTCTCCAGGGCAGTGCCTGAGTAACATAACCCAGCACACTGTGGAAGGAGGGGTGGAGAAAGACTGGCTGACATTGGGTAACTTATGTTTATATATTTGATTTCTAACTTGTCTACTCTGGGTCCTAGAGACAAGTAGAGTCAAAGGAGGAGGGATTCTGCAACTCTGAGCCATAAATTCAGAGTTATTGAATGTTTAGATGCAGAACTAGTGCTGAAGGAAGAAGATGCAGCCCAGCCCGTCAGTATGAAAGCAAAGTGAATCTACACCCGGACATGTGCCAGGTACACAGGGGGATCTGAGTTCATCTGACTCACATTCCCATCTTTTTTTTTTTTTTTAAAGTAGGTGTTTTGTCCCTGTCTTTTTTTAAAAAGGATTTATTTATTTTATTTTATTGGCTTTGCAGGTCTTTGTTGCTATGCGCAGACTTTCTCTAGTTGTAGCAAGTGGTGCATGGCTTCATTGTGGTGCATGGCTTTCTCATTATGGTGGCTTCTTTTGGTGTGGAGCACAGGCTCTAGGCATGCGAGCTTCAGCAGTTGTGGTTCCCTGGGCTCTAGAGAGCAGGCTCAGTAGTTGTGGCACAGGGGCCTAGTTGCTCCACAGCATGTGAGATCTTCCCAGACCAGGGACTGAACCATGTCTCTTGCATTGCAAAGTGGATTCTTAACCACTAGATCACCAGGGAAGCCCCTACATCCCATTTTTTAAAATAGGTTTTGCTGAGTCTTGACCACCCTGATCTTGCTACACAAAAACACCTCTTTGAATAAAAAATTTTACTGTCAGTCCTCAAGTTGGGAAAGAGTTTTGTTTTTCACGATGTGGTTGTCTTATTTTGTCCCTGGAAGGAGGCTGAGTGAAACAGCAGAACCCAGTCTGAGTTGAGCACTACATATTCTAATGCAATATGGTGAATGAAGGATCCATGGGCATCAGGGGATTTGCTAAGCGTTATTGAACAGATCTCAATAGTATGAAGTTTTGCATTTTCTCCCATTCTAACCTCTTGGTGCCCACATTTGAAAGCTGCCAGGATGTGGTTAAAGCTGGCCTCTGGCAGAGTATATGGATATAAGCACCCTTTTCTTCACAGGTCTTGCAATGGAAGTGCATCATTTTAGCCAGGTGATCTCAGTGGCCTCCTAAACTTTGAGAACTGCTCTGTTGGATCTACAGAAATGCAGCCTTTTGATCAAACAAGCACCAGGCATGCATTCCTCTTTCTTCTCCTAAACTATGTGTGTGCAGCATCTGTGTTTTGTGTGTTGCATTGCATGTTGTACCCCTGAGTGTAGTGTTGTGTGTGTTGGGTGTTCGCATTGCTCTAGTTGGTGTGTATGCACTGGTGGCAGAGAGAGAATGGCACAGGAGGAAGGAATTTGCCTTCTCTCTAGGAATGGCAGGGATGTTGAAAAATCTTCTCTAAATCCCTAATCTCTTCACCCAAGATTAAACAAATAAAATTGTTGGCTTGAAGAAGCCAGATTCTTGATGACTCCAAAGAGACAGCAGCAAAGTGAGTCAAGAAGCTTAGCTTCATATCAGCAAAGAGATAAAGGGGCTTGAGTTCTGAATGACAGCTTGAGCAATATACACTAATCCGATTATCAGGGAATTCAGTGTCACTCCATATTAACAGTGGATTTAAAAATGGCCCCTAAAGACTTAGCGTTCATCATCCGAAGGCTGCAGTTATTCCTGAGGATAAAATAACCCTGACCTGAAACACCAGGCTAAGGGGCCAGAGACTGGGATGCTCCTGGGATGAGGGGAAGCTGAGACTCATCTCTCATAAGGGTCCTTTGTTCACCCAGGGCCCTGTGGGGGCTGTCACTTCTCCTTTGCCCAGGAGAGAGAATGGGGATGGAACTGACTGGGTGATTGAAATCCTTAGCTTTTATATTTCGCAGCTGATGACTGTAAGGCTCAGTGAAAGTAAGTGAATTGATTAGGCTCATCTATATACTTAGTAGGTTTCTCTGGTGACTCAGTGGTAAAGAATCTACCTGCTAATGCAGGAGAGGTGGGTTCGATCCCTGGGTTGGGAAGATCTCCTGGAGAAAGAAATGGCAGCCCACTCCAGTATTCTTGCCTGAGAAATCCCGTGGACAGGGGAGCCTGGTGGGCTACCATCCATGGGATCGCAAAAGAGTCAGATATGACTCAGTGACTAAACAACAGTTATGACATATACTCAGGAGCATGGTTGAGCGACTAACACATGTACACACACTTAGAAGCAGAAGCAAGTTTCAAACAGCTTTATCAGACCACAAAGTACATGGTCTTGCTACTACATCCTGCCTACAAGTAAGGAGGAAATGAGGTGTTCCATGGTTCCTCTTGTTTAGATGGTCATCAAACCGAGTGTTTTCTTCTTGCAACCTTCCCATGTTTGTTGTGGCTGTGATTTCAGATCGCCCCAGGATGGAAAGGTGTCTTTCCATTTGGCAAACACATCTTTGACCATCACTGAGCATAAAATCAGAGGTCGTGGACCACCGGAGTTCTTGGATAAAGCCTAGCCCACTGGAACATGCTGCTGTTCATATTTTTATTTGTGATTTGCTAATTTTCTCATCATGAATGAAAGATTATTTGGAACTACCCTCAGTGAAGAAACAAGGATGTTTGACTGAGAAAGAAAATCTCTTCCCTCCTTTTGCAGTTAAATGTTGACATGTGGTCAACCACTTTAAAAAGGAGTGGAGTGGGACTTCACTGGTGGTCCAGAAGTTAAGACTCCATGCTCCCAATGAAGGGGGCCTGGGTTCCATCTCTGGTTGGGGGACTGGGGGAGCTAAGATCCCTCATGACTGAAGCAAAGCAGGGTGGAGAAGGGGGTAATCATGGGTGCAGCTTTGATTGTTTCTTCTTCTTTTTTTTTTTTTTTGCTGCGCAGCTTTTGGGATCTTAATTTTCTGACCAAGGCTTGAACCCATGTCCACTGTAGTGGAAGCTCAGAGTCTTACCCACTGGACCGCCAGGGAATTCCTTGGGTACAGCTTTTGTTTTTTAATTTTAAACTTTTTACTTTGTATTGGGGTATTGCCAATGAACAATGCTGTGATTTCAGGTGAACAGCGAAGGGACTCAGCCATACAGATACTTGTACCCATTCTCCCCCAAACTCCCCTCCCATCCAGGCTGCCACATAACAGAGCTCCCTTTGCTATACAGTAGGTCCTTGTTGATTACCCACTTTAAATACAGCAGTGTGTACATGTCCATCCCAAAGTCTCTAACTATCCCTCTCCCTTAGCAGTCATAGTTTCGTTTTCTAAGTCTGTGAGTCTCTTTCTATTTTGTGAGTGAATTTGTATCATTTTTTTTAGATTCCACATGTAAGGGATGCCATATATTTCTCCTTCTCTGTCTCACTTATTAATACTTCATGGACTATGACAATCTCTGCATTCATCCATGTTGCTGCAAATGGCAGTCTCATTCTTTTTAATGGCTAAGTAATATTCCATCATATATATGTCCCACATCTTCTTTATCCATTCCTCTGTCGATGGACATTTATGTTGCTTCCACGTCTTGGCTATTGTAGTGCTGCAATGAATATTGGGGTGCATGTCTCCTTTCGGATCATGTTTTTCTCTGGATATATGCCCAGGAGTGGGATTGCAGGGTCATACGGTAGCTCTATTTTTAGTTTTTTAAGGAACCTCCGTCCTGTTCTTCATAGTGGCTGTGCCAATTTACATATGCACATATAGTGTAGGAGGGTTCCCTTCTCTCCCTGGGTACAGCTTTTGATATGAGAATTTTTTCCTCCCCGCCTGTCTCTGGGGGACAGAAAGGCAAGAGCCATGTTTGAAGGAACAGTAGTTTTACTCTATCATCTTCAGAAAACTACATACATATAAAAAAAACCTTAAAAAAAATAGGAGCATTGCTTTTCTTTCTTTCTATAAAGAAAAGAAAAGAGCGTAGCTAAGTCACAGCCCATAGATGTCAGTAGAATCAAAAGGATCTGGCCCACAGGAAGCCAAATTCCAAGCTGCTGCCACCAAGAAGAAAAGGACTTTATTGACTCTGCGTCTGTCCTTTGTCTACACACAGGCTGCAGAAGCCCACTCAACAGGAACCTCGCCCTCTGGATTTCCACATCAAAGACGGGCTGAGGTTCTCTGCCAGGCTGGGTGGCAGTTTGACAGCCAATATCCCACCTCAGATCAATGCTCCCTGCCAGTCATTACTGCAAGGGATATTTCCTAAACTGTTCTGAGAAATGTATTCTTTTTAAATGATTTGCGAGGGAAATCTCAGGGAAACTCAACAGCCTTTGGGCTCTGGAGGTGAGATGAGACCCTGTTATCAGAACAGCTCACCTTTCTCTGTTTTCTCTTGGCTCCAGAATTAAGTGGGATCTAGAGTGAAACACTCTGAAATAAGACACGTAGATATTTTCAGCTTCCGCCTTTGTTTCCAACTCTCCTAGGGGTTTTGTCGCTGTTTCGGTTTAGTCGCTGAGGCATGTCTGACTCTTTTTGACCCCATGAACTGTAGCCACTAGGCTCCTCTGTCCATGGAAGCTTTCTCAGGCAAGAATACTGGAGTGGGTTGCCATTTCCTTCTCCAGGGGATCTTCCTGATCCAGGGTTTGAACCCACGTCTCCTGCATTGACAGGCAGACTCTTTACCACTGAGCCACCAAAGGATTTTACAAAACTGATGGGGATAAATTATTCTAGCCAGGGTCTTTTCCCAATGTCTTGTAACTTGGGACACAGAGAACAAGATCCGTTCTGGTGGTGAAAGATAAAGCAGGTGAGACATGGGACCTGAGGAATACCATACTTCAAAGCAGGTGGAGGAACCCAAGTTACAGTGACAGACACTGGTGATCAAAGCAAACAAGAGTTGGTTCGAGACCACCAGTGTTCAGGACCTGACTCCAGGAGACTCGTGGCGGAGAGGCTCCTAGCTGCCCTTGACTTTCCCTGACAGCTCATGGGACCAAAGGACTGAAGGTCACGTGGGCTACTAAATGTCCTTCCCAAACAGTCTATTTTGCCCGATTTCTTTCAGAATGATTTCAGTCATTTGCAACCAAAGCAATCCTGAGTAACATACTGATCATTAATGAAATGTAAAACGGCTATTGATTTTCACATATTCTGTCACAAGTGACCAAAGCAAGATCTTTTATTAATGTTGATGGTTTTTCAATAGGTTTTTCAGATTTCCAAAATGGATTCATGAATTTAATTTGTGAATGATGATAATGTTGTTCCATAATTCCAACATATTTATGTGTATATATACATAGACACATATTTACATGTAAATATATGCATATACACATTCATACACATATTCCTTTCTGACTATGTTGGCAAGGAATTCCAAATTCACTTTGAATAATACCAGTTACTGGCAATCTATGCCACGCCTGATTTTAATAAGAATGCTCCTGGACTCCCAGAGTTAAGAGTAATAATTGCTGTTGGTTTCAGGTAGATATAATGTATCACATTAATTGAATATCCTATTTTTATTTGACAAAGAACCATACTTTCAAAGAGGTTAGGAGCAAATCTTCCATTTCAAAAATCTTTTCAGCAACTCTGAGGATGATTATATGCTTTAGAAAAATCTCCTTGGATCCATTAATATAGTTAATTATGTTCATAGATTTTTCTAAGAACTGATTCATTTTTGCAACTCTGGAGAAGGACTTGTGCTTTTTCATTGCATGTGATTTATTTACTATGATTTAGATCTGCTTTGCTAATATTTTACAGCTTTTCTCTACACCAACAAATAAAAATTTGACTAAGTTTTTTTTTTAAGGCAATGTTTTTCAGGTTATGACATCAGGATTATGCTAGCTTTCTGTCTGTATACTTGATCGTGAACCACTAAAATATCGTATGAATTCTTTCTCTCTCTCTCTCTCTCTCTCGCTTTGGCTGTCCCATGCAGCTTGTGGAGTCTCAATTCTCTGACCAGAGATTGAAACTGAGCCCTCGAAGTGCAAGCATAGAGCCCTAAACACTGGACTTCCAGGAAATTCCCTTGTTTTCCTTTTATTAACTTCTTTTGTTGTATGTTTAGATAATTTATTTTCAATATATCTGGTTTACAGTAAAACAATTTAAAGCTTGAGTTTTCTGAGAATTCAAATTTGCTTTTACTCAATAAGTATTGATGCTTAATATTACTATGATCTCAGCTTGTATTTTCTCTTTAAAGTAGGAGTTATGTATCACAGGAGTTATATATGGAGGAGGGCATGGCAACCCACTTCAGTATTTTTGCCTGGAGAATTCCTTGGACAGAGGAGCCTGGAGGGCTACAGTCCATACAGTCCATGGGGTTGCAAAGAGTTGGACATGACTGAAACTACTTAGCATGCATGCATGCATGTATCACAGTAGTTTACTATTTCAAGGTGGTTGAGTTTTTCACTTGAAATTTCATTAATTTTTTTTGTTTTTAACACCAAGTTTTAACAAATTAGGGGCCAAAGACTATGGCATGAACCATTTGGTTTTGGAGGAATTTACTTACATTTTCTTTGATCTAAAATATGGTTAATAGTGCTTATTAAAGCAACTAAAAGCTGGCTTTATCCATCTCTTAATTTAGACTAATTTATTATTCATATCTTCTGTGCTTTTGGGAAGGGACTAATTAAGAGAACTACTTAATCATACAAAGACTTAGAGAGTTGGATCACAGTTTTTTACGTCAATTTTTTTGGCCAATTTTTCCAAAGATTACAAATGTTTTTCCCTTTGTATATTTCAGTACACCTCATCTATAAAGACTCAAATCAATTTAACTTTTCTATCAATTTAAAGCTTTATGAATATAAAATGAGTCTTCTTTTCTTATGTCATAGTTTTGCTTCGAACTTCACTATGCTTGATTCTAAGTTTGTCACTTTTTTTTTTTTTTGAGTATAATCATCACTGGGCTTCCCAGGTGACACTAGTGGTAAAGAACCTGCCCGCCAATGCAGGAAACATAGAGCTTAATGTTATTTTTTTTGAGGGCCTTTGTCAAGTATGATACAAATCAGCAACAAGTAGTCTTTGGCAATCATGAATCTGGGATTTTCAGTGGAAAAATTTGAGCACCACAGACTTCAGTGCAATGGATGTTGGTAAGCTGTGTGCACAGCTCCTGCAGGCAACACTTTCCTCAAGTTTGTGCAAAGGATCTGATGTGAGAGCAAGATTTGATGAGGGACATGTGCTAATGGGAGTTTTTAAATGAAAAAACAAATACAGAAGAGAATTCTGCACCTTTAAATTCTAATGGGGAAAAAGAGTATAGAATGCAGGGTTGAAACGTGAGGTGAGAAAGATGGTAATTGATAGAATTAAGTCCCCAAAGATACTGTTGGGAATGAGATCCAGATCATAAGTAGGAAGACTAGTTTTAGGTTAAGAGGAGACCCCTCGCCCATCTTTCTATATGGAAGGTGAATATGACCTGTAGGGAGACTTATGAGTTTGCAGATGAGACACAGGAAAGTAGAGAGTGTTTCCATCTTATCACTTCTATTTCACAGAGATGTGGGAAGCCGGGAGTCTGTTGAAAAAGAGATGGGGTGTGGCAATGCATAGATTTTCTATGATGTAGGTTTGAAATAGTGACCATGAAAACAGGAGATAAATTCAATGAGAGAAACACAGAAAAACTGTCATAGCGTACTGAAGACTCAGGAAAAGTTTCTTGTGGATTTTAGATCCTACCATTTCATGAGGTTGTGTGATTTCTTCACTGTTGCTTTTTAAAAAAATTTATTATTTTATTTCCTTTTGAACTTTTTATTCTGTATTGGAGTATAGCCTGTTAACAATGTTGTGATAGTTTCAGGTGAGCAGTGAAGGGACTCAGCCATACATATATGTGTATCCATTCTCCCCCAAACTCCCCTCCTATCCAGGCTTCCATGTAACATTTAGCAAAGTTCTATGTGCTGTACATAACTTATTTATTTTTAATTGGAGAATAATTGTGTAACTTTTTTTTTTAAAGCATTTATTTATTTGGCTGTGTCAGGTCTTATTTGCAGCACTTGGGATCTTTCCTTGCAGTGCATGGACTCTAGTTGTAGCGCTCGGGCTTAGTTGCCCTGCGGCAAGTTGCCAAGGGCAAGTTCCCTGATCAGGGATCAAACCCACATCTTGTGTATTTCAAGGCGGATTCTTAACCACTGGGCCACCAGGGAAGTCCCCGTCCTTCACTATTTAAAGGTGAGAAGTAGAAATAGAGAAAGTGAAAGTTAAGCTGATCCAAGGTATGAATTTTGCTGGGCTGAAGCAGCAGAATAACAGAAGGGGCTCGGAGATGGTGCTGTGAGTGGCTGAAGTGGCAGAGTGAATGATTTCTATGCTTTTTTGTCAGGGGGTGCTCTATGGTCCAGAATGTGCTCTAGCTGAGTGAATACTCCACATAAGCTTGAGAAGAATGTGTGTTCTGTTGTTGTTGGATGAAGTGGTCGATAGATGTCCTTTGTATCCAGTTGATTGATGATACTACTGAGTTTGACTATGTCTTTATTGATTTTCTGGCTACTGGACATGTCTATTTCTGATAGAGTCATGTTGAAGTCTTCAACTATAGTAGTGGATTCGTCTGTTTCCTCTTGCAACAATACCAGTTTTTGCCTCATGAGTTTTGATACTCTGTCAAATTAACAATTAAGGATTGTTATATCTTCTTGGAGAACTGGCCCTGTAAGCATTATGAAATGCCCCTCTTTAACCCTAATAATTTTCCTTGCTCAGAAGTCTGCTCTGTTTGAAATTAATATAGCTACTTCAACTTTATTCTGGTTAGTGTTAGCAAGGCATATCTTTCTCCTTTCCTCTACTTTTAATTTTAATGTATCTTTATATTTTAAATGGGATTCTTGCAGACAACATATAGTTGGGTCTTGTTTTTTCATCCACTGACTTTAGTCTTTTAATTGGTATATTGAAACAAATTACTTTTGACAGGGTTATTGATATTATTGGATTCATATCTACCATGTTGGGACTTTCCTGGCTGTCCAGGGGTTAATACTTCACCTTCCAATGTCAGGGGGCGCAGGTTTGATCCCTGGTCAGGAAGTTAAGATCCCACAAGCCTTGTGGCCAAAATCCAAGACAGAAAACAGAAGCAATATTGTAACAAACTCAATAAAGACTTTAAAAATGATCCACATTAAAAAAATCTTTACCGTGTTTATTACTGTTTCCTATTTATTGTCCTTGTTCTTTTTTTCTATTTTTGCTTTCCCTCTTTTTCTGCCTTTTGCGGTTTTAATTAAACATCATCCAGTTTTCTCTTCTTTCTTTGCATATCATTTATACTTTTTTTTTAAGTGTTGGCCCTAGAGTTTGCAATATACATTTACAACAGAACCAAGTCTATTTTCAAGCAACCCCATGCCATTTCACGAACAGTTCAAGTACCATATAATAATGGAATAGTCCTGATTCCTTCCTCTTGTTCCTTGTATCATTCCTGTCATTTCCACTTTTGTGTAAGTTATAATTATTAACTATGTTGTTGCTATTATTTTGAACAAACAGCAAATTGTTATCTGTTAGAATAAGAAAAATAAAAGTTTCGTCTTCACTTATTCCTTCTCTCATGCTCTTCCTTCTTTTATGTAGATCCACGTTTCTGACCTATATCATTTTCTTTTTATCTAAAGAACTTATTTTAATTTTTATCGCAAGGCAGGTCTAATGGTTGTCTGATCGCTTAATTTTTGTTCATCCAAAAAAGTCTATGTCTTCCTCACTTTAGAAAGATAATTTCTCAGGATATAGAATCCTGGTTAGTAGTTTTGCTTTGTTTTTCCTCTCAAAGCTTTAAATATTTCATTCTGCTTTATTCTTGCTTGCATGGTTTCTGAGATGAAGTCAGAGGTAATTCTTATCTTTCCTACTCTTTTAAGTAAGGTTTTAATTTTTTCCCTTCTGATTTCTTTCAGGATTTTTTTTTTTTAATTTTTCACAGTTTGAATAGGATACACATAAGGTGTCATTTTTTTCTCTTGTGTTTCTCTTGCTTAATGTTCTCCAAGTTTCCCTTATCTGTGGTTTGGTGTCTGACATTATTGCTTGGGAGAAATTCTCAGTCATATTGCTTCAAATCTTTCTGCTGGTTTCTCCCTCCCCCCCAACCCCCTATTCCCCCCCCCCCAACCCCCTATTCCCCCTATTCATATGTCATACCTTGTGCACTTGTCTCCATAGTTCTTTGATACTCTGGCTTTCTTTTCCAGTCTTTTTTCTCTTTGCAATTTCATTTTGAAAGTTCCTATTGACACATCCTCAAGCTCAGAGATCTTTCTTCAGCCAAGCCCTGTCTACCAATAAACCCATCAAAGGCGTCCTTGTTTATGTTACAGTGTCTTGATCTCTAGCATTTCTTTCTGAGTCCTCCTTAGAGTTTTCATCTCCCTGCTTACATTGTCCCCTTCTCTCTGTTCTCCCACAATGTCCACTTTATCAATTAGAGCTCTTAGCACAGTAATCACTGTTTAGCTGCTAAGTTGTGTCCCACGCTGGATCTTTGTTGTGTCCTGCAGTGAGTGGGCTCTGGAGGGCATGGGCTTGGTAGTTGTGGTACTTGTGCGTGCTTGCTCTGTGGCATGTGGGATCTTAGTTCCTTGGTCAGGAATTGAACCTGCATCCCCTGCATTGAGAGGGGAATTCTTAATCACTGGACCACCAGGGAAGGCCTGACTTTCCTTCTTCTGACTATAAGGCTTTATGTGTTAAATGTTTATTCAGGATTAAATAATCATCATAATTCTTACAAAGTAACAGATCAAATAAGATATTTGCATATTAATAAGATATATTCCATATCAAATAAGATATATTGCACATTTTGATAAATAATTATTAATCAAAGTAAAATTTTCTGACTTAAAGTTTGTTAACCCAATCATTCATCATTAATCTTAATTTCTAGGAAGTTCAACAAAATGTCTTTACTGAATCTTATCAAGTGATATTAATTTTACTTGCTACTCTTGTACTGATAGTCACCTTTTATTAAAGCTAAAATTAGACAAATCAGAGCTAAATTGTCCCTATGAAATTTGAAATCTCACATTTTTGTATTTTCTTAAAATACGTTGTGAACAATGAGCTGTTTATTCATCTCAAAGTTTTATTTTTCATATTATCTCAAGATATCTTTATAAATGACAGTCAGACACTTGAGAATTTATACACATAACACACACATGCTATCAAGTTCATTTCATGGTTGAAAACAATTTGACAGAATTAGAGTAATATAAAATTTGAGGAGGTAGAACTAATTCAGATTAAACAAAGGTGTTTTCTAAATTGTAGCCCCCCACAATATGCATCATTTAGATTGCATACTGGAATGCTTTGTCTATACATCCATACATTAATAATTGTTCTCATTTTGAAGGAGGAGTTTAATGAACTTGTAGAAATAAATTGCAAATAAACAAGAGACAATTCGAGGCTGCTAGTTAGCTAGTAGTTGAGGAGCTTATAACAGGCATTTTAATGGTCCTGTTGTGAAGCGTTATGTTAATATATACATATATATATATATATATATACATATATATATATAATATGGGCTTCCCTGGAGGCTCAGATGGTAAAGAATCTGCCTGCAATGCAGGAGACCTGGGTTTGATCCTTGTGTCAGGAAGATCCCCTGGAGAATATTCCAATTATGCTAATAGAGACCTGAGAAGTATATAATCAACGTGGAGAAAGGAGGAGGTGTTGGAAAACACAGCAGAAGATGTGTTGCCAGTAAAAGGTAAATATAGATTTCCAACAGCCAACTGGTAAAAGTTAATGAAATCATTTCTTCCATGGGCTGAGTAAATAATCAAGAAATCAAACAGTCAATCCTAAAGGAAATCAACCCTGAATATCCATTGAAAGGACTGATGCTGAAGCTGAAGCGCCAATCCTTTGGCCACCTGATACAAAGAGCCCACTCATTGGAAAAGACTGATTCTGGGAAAGATTAAAGGCAAAAGGAGAAGGGGACAGCAGAGGATGAGAGGTTAGACAGCATCATTGACTCCATGGACATAAAATAGTGGAGGACAGAGGAGCCTGGTGGGCTGCAGTCCATGGGGTGGCAGAGTTGGACATGACTTGGCAACTGAACAACAACAACAAATGATCAAGAAGATCTAAAATTCTTTCTTTCTTCTAATCGATTCTCCTCTTCCTCCAAGTCACAGCGTTGATCTGTTGGAAAAAAAGGGTGAGGGGGAGGAGTTTTTACTTCCTCCTACTTGAAATGAAATAAAATATGCACCCGACACTCATTTGACTTTTTACTTTTCCTGAGAATGGTGAAAATGCAGAGAAGACGTGCCTGCAGCAGATGGTTCTTCCCCTGATGTATGTGTGTATGTGTATCTGCGTGTGTAAATCCTGGCTGTTCTAATAGCACGACAGACAGATAGAAAGATAAGGCAGGGACCCTTGCCCTCGGTTTGTGGCTGTGTTAAAGTGAAGTTCCACTGCTTCCAGTATTTCACACTGACAGCTCCTTTGCTTTGCTCTCAGCAGACTCTCCCTAAGGGGTGATGACTACAGGACTGTAGTCGGGGCACAGAAGAGGTAAAGCCATTAAGTTCCCATTCCCATCCGTCCTGCCACCTCAATACACAGTGTGTCTGGATTTAGAGTGTCTCAACCTAGGGGGAATCACTACGCTTTGACCTTAATAGAAGTATCACCAATATGGGAAATGACTCAACCCTCAGATGGAGGTTATAGTGGCTTGATTAAAAGAAGTTTCTCAGACACCGACATTTGGAATGGTCTGTCCCCTGGGACATTTTCACAGCTTGGGGTACTGCAGTATAGTCAGGTTCAGGATGGAGGAGAGGTACATCTTTCTCTTTAAAAGTGGGTGAAGGGGGACACCACAAGGGAGAGAGAGAGGAGATCTACATGCAGCTCTACCACAGCATGTTTTTAGGCAGAGCAGTTTCAGGAAGGAGTACTAGTATAAATCAGGGGCTTTCCTGGTGGCTCAGATGGTAACGAACCCGCCTGCCAGTGCAGGAGAAGTGGGTTAGATCCCTGGATCGGGAGGATCCCCTGGAGAAGGAAATGGCAACCCACTCCAGTATTCTTGCCTGAGAAATCCTATGGACAGAGGAGACTGGTGGGCTACAGTCCATGGGGTTGCAAAGAGCCAGACACAGCTTAACGACTAAACAACAACAACAGACAACTAGTGTAAAACAACCCCTTTAAAATATTTTTTTATTTGACTGTGCCAAGGCTAAGCTGTGGCATGTGGGATCTAGTTCCCTGACCAGAGATTGAATCCAGGCCCACAACTGCATTGGGAGTGCAGAGTCTTAACCACTGGACCACCAGGGAATTCACAAAACAACTACTTTATTTTTAAATTTATATTTTATTTATTTATTTTGCTGTGCAGGGTCTTAGTTGTAGCACATAGCATCTTTGATCTTCATTGGGGCATGTGGGATTTTTAGTTGCTACATGTGGGATCTAATTCCGTGTGTGTGTGTGTGTGTGCGTGTGTGCTCAGTTGTGTTCAACTCTTCTGACCCTGTGGACTGTACCCTCCAGGCTGCCCTGTCCATGGAATTTCCCAGGCAAGAAAACAGAAGTGAGTTGTCATTTCCTTCTCCAGGGGAATCTTCCCAACCCCAGGATCGAACTGGAATCTTCTGCATTTCCTGCGTTGGCAAGCAGATTCTTTACCACTGAGCCACCTGGGAAGCCCCCTAATTCCCTGACCAGGGCTCAAACCCAGGCTCCCTGCCTTGAGAGCTCAGAGTCTTAGCCACTGGACCACCAGGGAAGTCCCAAAGCAACTTTAACGTACCTATGTTAGTTTCCTGTCACTGCTGTTAACAAATTTCGCCACCCTTGGCAGCTTAAAATAACAGGATTATATTCTTTCAGTGTTTGGGAGGCCAAAAGTCAGAAATTCATTTCACTAGGCCAAAATCAGGGTGTCAACTGGGCTGTATTCCCTCCAGAGGCTGTGGTCGGGATCCATGTCTTGCCTCTTCCAGTTCCTGGAGGCTACTGTGCTTTTCTGGCCGCTTTCCTTCAGCCACGCTGCCTTCTCCTCTCTTCTGTGTCAAATCTCCCTCTGCTTTTGTTGTATAAGGACACTTGTGGCTGTATCAAAGGCCCATCCAGATGATCCAGGATAATCTCGCCGACTCCTGACCCTTTACTTAATCACACCTACAAAGACCCTTTTTCTCTATCAGGTAACATTTATAGGTTCCAGGAAATAGGACCTGGTATTTTTGTGGGGTGGGCTTCCCAGTTGGTGATAGTGGTCCACCTGCCAATGCAGGAGACGAAAGAGACTTGGGTTCGATCTCTAAATCAGCAAGATCTCCTGGAGGAGGGCATAGCAATTCATTCCAGTGTTCTTGCCTGGAGAATCCCATGGACAGAGGAGCCTGGTGGGCTACAATCCATGGGGTCACAAAGAGACGGACATGACTGAAGTGACTTAGCACACACACACACGCAACTTTGCGGGGCATTATTCAGCCTACTAGGTTTGTGTGTGTGCATGCTCAGTTGCTCAATGGTGTTTGACTCTTTGTGACCCCATGGGCCATATCCTTCCAGGGTCCTCTGTCCATGGGATTCTCCTGGCAAGAATACTGGAGTGGGTTGCCATTTCTTCCTCCAAGGGATCTTTCTGACCCAGAAATCAAACCTGTGTCTCTTGTGTCTCCTGCATTGCAGGAGGATTCTTTCTTGTTGAGCCACTGGAGAAGCCCCTCAGCCTACTAAGGTACTTAGTAAATATTTTCCATCTACTTTCAAGAGTTTTCTGCTGTACTTATAGCACAGAGATGGTGTATAATAAAAGAGGATAATTCTAGTTTCTTAAGTTCCAACAGTGGTGAATTCTTTTGGGTTCTATGAAAATATTGCTGGTTGGTCTTCATTTTTATAGTAGTTATGAATTTCAGAGTATGTATCTGTGCCTGCACACATGTTCTTATAAAATTTTTTAATGATTTCTGGCTGCGTCCATCTTCATTGCTGTGTGGGCTTTCTCTAGCTGAGGCCAGTGGGGGCTACTCTCTAGGTGCACGGGCTTCTCATTGCCGAGATTTCTCTTGTTGCAGAGCATGGGCCAAGTAGTTGTGGCACACGGGCTTGGTTGCTCCATGGCATGTGGGATTTTCCTGGACCAGGGATTGGACCAGTGTCCCCTGCATTGGCAGGCAGATTCTTAACCACTGGACCACCAGGGAAGCCCACGTTATGTTCTTACGGTATACTGACCAATGCAATATTATGATATCAGGTGCTCTGTAAAATTTTGGAGGGAAGTCAAGTGGGCCATCCCAATAAGAGAGCCAACACCCGTCAAGTTGATCTCCTAGTTTCCAACTTCCACAGAAACTTGAACACTGAATTATATCTCCTGATGCCCAGGTTGCTTTCCGAGACAGGCTGATTCACTCCCTCCATAATCTCGTAAATCCCAATAAGTATCAGTGATCTCCAGATGCCCTGGGATCCATGTCTAGTTTTTCCCTGGGTTATTGTAACCATAGATACTTGGCACCATCTGGCTATAAATTTTGGGAGTTGGGGGTGGGTTCAGAGCCATTTACCACATAAAGATCACATATTCCAAAGAAAGTGAGCCCTCCAATACACAGCAATGCAGGAAGTCCTCTGCATGGCAGATAAAGCACGGTAATGGTATCTCCAGCACATGGGCCCAGGACCGACTATAAATGATCCATTCAAGTCCCTCTGAGTGCACGTGTTAAAGGACTTCCAGATGTCCTCATGGGCAGGCCCTCTCTTCTGTGATCTGGGTCTCACCCACCATATGGAGCTGATTTGGTGTCGTGATAGAGTGATGCAAGATGAAACGCCAGCTGCTCTGCTAGCTACAGAAGAGTTGGAAAATTGTTTAAGGCCTCATCATTCGTCGAGTTATTGGTCCCCATGGCAAATGCCTCCCGATTTCTGTGGGATAAGGAGATGTGGGGGCACACCCTAAGGACAGGTTCTCTGTAAAACATATAAATGATTATGTCAGTGCCCTGGAAAGACCCCATGTATTCTGGAATCTTATCAGAATCCTCAGTTCATGGCCAGAAGTTTGGGGCGAGATTGGAGATGTGAGATGCAAAGCAGGGGTAAGAATCCTCTGTGTGCTGTTCTCCTTGGGTTTTATTTCATAACCGGAGGTGCCCACGCCTCTTGGTTACAGCCGATGGCCGCTCCCATGGCAGCTTTCAGTGACACTTGGAGAGCCGGAGAGAATTAGGATCACACGAGGGTGTTTTGTTGTTTTTCATTTGCTTAGTCATGTCCGACTCTTTGTGACCCCATGGACTGCAGCACGCCAGGCTTTCCTGTCCTTGACTATCTCCTGGAGTTTGCTCAAACTCACGTCCACTGAGTCGGTGATGCTATCTAACCATCTCATCTTATGTTGCTCTCTTTTCCTTTTGCCCTCAGTCTTTCCTAGCATGAAGGTCTTTTCCAATGAGTCGGCTCTTTGCATCAGGTGGCCAAAGTATTGGAGTGTGTTTAGAGAACGTTTATTTTTCGACTCTATTTTTCCAAGTAAGAAAAAGGCAAGGGTATGTAATTCATCTGTTATTCATATCTTAGGGTCTCTGCCTCCCAATTCCTTTTTGATGCATATAATATTTATGTTAATTTGCTACATACATATGTATATACATGCTTACATATGTAATATGGAGATACACAATAAGCCAACTCCTGATTATCTACCACTGTCCTCTCTTTTATCCAGGTTTTTCATCCGAGAATGGCTTCTTCCTCTTACCAAGTATAGTTCTGCAATCACCACTTGGTCTGTGTTTATGGAAAGTAATTATATTGTAATTGCCATTCTCTTCAACTCAACCCCTGAAGAATGCTTGCAGAAGAAAAGAACAAAAATTTCTAACCCAAGTGCCAAAATATTTATGCTAAAGTCAGATAAAAATGAAGTTTGTAGAGATATGCCATTTCAACTTCTTTGCATCTTCTTGATTATTGGTACTTGCTATAGACTGAATGTTTGTGTCCCCCAAAATTTGTATGTTGAAATCCTAATCCCTCAATGTAATAGTACCAGGAAGTGGGGCCTTTGGGAGGTGATTAGGTCATGAGCATAGAGCCCCTGGGAATGAAATTGGTGCCCTTACAAAAGAGACTTAATGTGACTGCCTCCCAATTTCTGATCCAATGCCCTTTCTGCACACGTGGATGGCCTCTCTGTAATGGGTGTCATCTTAAACAAGGTTGTCTTGATTTGAAAATCAAAGGGAAGTCCACTGCATTGAAATGCTTGGATCAGAAGCTGCTGGCAGGTTGAGTTGGATTTGGGTATTGGGAGGAAAACCCAGAGCCACCTGTTACCAAAATCTTGTCCGCTTTGCTGAGCTTCTGTAACAGTAGTTCTCATCAAATTTCACTGTCAGTTTCACTGCCACTGTGTGGCAGGTAGACACAAAACATAATCAAGCTTCATATGCATAAACATACTCAGAGACAAGATACACAAAGATAAATTGGTACCTAACGTCATGAAATATAGATGTTTTGGCAAATACAAATATAGATGTTTTGGCAAATACAAGGATGCGTTCATGCTCAGTCACTTCAGTTGTGTCTCACTCTTTGCAACCCCATGGATTGTGGCCTGTCAGGCTTGTCAGTCCATGGGGTTCTTGAAGCAAGAATACTGGAGTGGGTTGCTGTGCCCTCCTTCAGGGGATCTTCCTGACCTAGGGATCGAATCTGTGTCTCCTGCATCTCCTGCATTGCAGATTCCTTACTGCTGAGCCACTGGGGAAGCCCCACAAGGATGTACTATGGCTTAATCTTTACTTCATTTTCTCTTTTCCTGGTTACTAGCCATCAAAGACAGTAATTAACGTTCTGACCCATCTGCATGCCTCCAGTCACTTACTCTTTCTGCCTTTTTTCACATTTCCACCAAAAATAATGTCCTTTGTATATCAGTCTTCTGCCTCAAAAGCCATCAATAGCTTCCTGTTGCCTTTTGAGTAATGACCAAGCCTTGTCTTAAGCCCCGCACCAAAACTGGTAAGTAGGTTTCAATTACTGTACCCACCCTGATGGATTTTGTCCTCCCTGTCTGGAGCCTTTTGTTGAAAAGGGCTCTGATGCTACATCTGAATTCAATGAGAAGGCACGCCATGATTGATAGGGGATGTCTGCCATGATGTGGTATCTGGGAGTGAAAGCCCAAGGCAACATATTTCCCAGCCCTGTTGGACAGGATCCAGTCTCATCTGTCACTCTATCTCTATCTCAGCTCTTTGCTTTAGCAACTCCAGGTTGTCTTATGTTCAGTTAAGGGAGGATAAAAGAGCACAGCAATATCTTCCTCTTTAGATTGTCAGATATATAGAAACACCCAATCTATTCCACCTCTTAAAACCTTTTGTACCCAGCCCCTCCATGCCATGCTCTCTGCCTCTGCCTTAGTTCAGACCCTTGTCAGCTCTCACCTGGCCTATTTGATTATTCTCCTGTCTGATCATCATTTTATTGTGTATTAAACTCTTCAGTGGCTCTCATTTCAATCGCTTTTACTTGGCTTCTAACCACTCACCCTCCCAATGTTTTAGCTAAATGCTAACCCAACAGTATCTCTACCATAGCTTTAAATGCAACCTGTGATTTTTTTTTTAATGTAGACCATTTTTTAAGGTCTTTATTGAATTTGTTACAATATTGTTTCTATTGTTTGTTTCGGTTTTTAGGCTGTGAGGCACGGGGGACTGTAGCTCTCCAACCAGGGATCCCACGCCTCTTCATTGGAAGGCAAAGTCTTAACCACTGGACACCCAGGGACAGGAAGTCCCTCAACTTGTGATTAAGGTCAACTTTACCTGTAAGTTCCTTGAGACCAGGGTCCATGTCTTATTCATCTTTGTAACCCACATCACCTATTATTTTGTTTACAATACTGTTGATATTAGATCAACATTTGAATGAATAGATTAATGAGTGAATAAAGATTTGAGGCTTTTGTGAGTGTGAAAAAAGTGCTTAAAGTATTCTAGAGCCTCAGAGACTTGGGAGTGGAGGGCATTTTGAGAACTGTGACCCACAGAGATCTACTCATCAGAGGGGACTGGAGTTCTCCAAAAATTACCTGGCTATGGAAGCCAGCCCCAGTCATAGCAGCCCAAGGAGCTCTAACCTCTTGGAGGAAGGCTCAGCTTTCAGACTTTTGTAAGGCTAGCTTCCTCCCTTCACTAAGCTCTTGGGTCAAATGTCCCCTCCTGCCACCCATTGCATCACCCTATTTATTTTCTTCAAGGAACTTTTCATTTATCTTTCTTATATTTTTTCCTATGAACACATTTTCCATCTTCTCAATAGTCTATGAGCTACATGAAAGCACCGTTATTTTATCAGGATGTCCTTAGGTGGTACTAATGATAAAGAATCTGCCTGCCAATGCAGCAGACACAGGTTCAATCCCTGGGTTGGGAAGATCCCTGGAGGAGGAAATAGCAACCCACTCCAGTATTCTTCCCTGGAGAATTCCATGGAGAGAGGAACTTGGTGAGCTATAGTTCATGGGGTCACAAAGAGTCAGACACTTTTGAAAAACTAACACACACAGCTCCTAAGACAGTGTCTGCTGCTATTCAGTTTGTTGAATAATTGAATCAATGAATTCTCAGTACTAGTATCCACTCAGATAAGAGGGGCAAATGGGTAATATAGATGGTGGCCCAAAACTTGGGGTGGGTGTCAAGGAAATGAGTTAGTATGCACTTGACCCTATCCTCAGGAAAGACGGTTGGCAGTAACTAGAAAACTACCTATCAACCTTATGGGTGGTATAGTCATTTTCACAATGTTGATTCTTCCAATCCAAGAACATGGTGTCTCTCTCCATCTGTTGGTGTCGTCTCATTTCTTTCATCAGTATCTTATAGTTTTTTGCATACAGGTCTTCTGTCTCCTTAAGTAGGCTTATTTCTGGGTATTTTATTCTTTCTGGTGCAATGATAATTGGGATTATTTGTTTAATTTCTTTTTCTGATGTTTCACTGTTAGTGTATAGTAATATAAAAGATTTCTGTGTATTAATTTTGTAACTCATGACTTTATTAAATTCATTGATTAGCTCTAATAGTTTTCAGGTGGCCAATCAACTTTAGAGTTTGGAGAAGGGCATGGATTGGAATGCTATGAAGAGAAAGCAGTAAAAACTCCAGTGGATAAGCAACCATGGCAGGGGGTGGAGGGGGTTGGAAAGGGAATGATTCTGGGTCAACGTGGTGGTCTAGAAGAATCCTGGGGCTGGATCCTAGACCTGGTAGAGTGATTTCACTCCAAAACAATGAGTTTGGTGGGGAATTTTAAGTCCTGATGTTGATGGTCTTCAATTAGGAATTGGGGGAAACTAAGTCCACAAATCCCAGGTGGCTCAGTGGTAAAGAATCTGCCTGCCAATGAAGGAGATGCAAGAGATGCAGGTTTGATCCCTGGGTGGGTCAGATCCCCTGGAGGAGGAAATGTCAACTCACTCCAGTATTCTTGCCTGGGAAATCCCATGGACAGAGGAGCCTGGTGGGTTACAGTTCATGGAGTTGCAAAGAGTCAGACAGGACTGAGTTTCTGAGCACTAAGTCCACAAATGGAGCCATGTGTATTCAAGCTTAAGGACCTCAGAAAGGCTTAGGAAGGAAAAAAAGAGGGGATGAAGTTCGAGGAAGAAGCCTTGTCATTTTTAAAGGCCTATAACATGCCAGTCACTGGTCCTTGTCGCTTGCATGAACATCCCATTTAATCCACTCCAACCCTACAAGACAGTTATTACCAACTTCATTTATAGTTGAAGAAATTAGGCCTCAGTGAAAGTAAGAAACCTCCCAAAGATTACACAAGTCATGGAGAAGCCAGGGTTAAATTCTTGCATTTCTGCTTCCTGCCAGAGTGGTTTTCTATAAAGCACTGGTTCCCCACCCTCTTTCTTCTCTAATATGTAAGAAAGATGATCTCACATTGATTTTGTATGTGTGCTCAGTTGCTAGGTTGTGTCTGACTCTTTGTGATCCCCTGGACTGTAGCCCACCAGGCTCCCCTGTCCATGGGATTTCCCAGGCAAGAATATAGGAGTGGGTTGCCATTTCCTCCTCCAGGCGATCTTCCCGATCCAGGCATCGAGCCCTCGTCTCCTGCATTGGAAGTTGGACTCTTTACCCCTGAGTCACCTGGGAAGCTCCACACAAGGACACACTTCTGTATAAAGATCAACAATTTTGAGGTGTCTCTTTTTTCCCACTGGGAAAAGCATATCAGAATGTGACTGTGGGGATACACTAAATTTTGGGTTAAAAAGCAAATGATTACTAGATTTCTAAACTTCTGTGAAAACTGGCTGTGAGACACAGGGTAGGGATGGACCATGGCTGAAAATGAGATATTTATTGATAATTTGTTCAAATCTTCCTGGATTTCCCATCTAGGTATGGAGTTAAATTTTCAAAAGGAGCTTGGAAAGTGCACTTTGCTATCATTAAACTCCATTTAAAAAGGCTCAGTGAAAAGGAAAATTAATCTGAATTTGGAACTCAGCCTGATAAAGCTGTTGTCTTGGATCAATAAGTGGGAAATGAGCTGAACTGAATCCACAATTTGGAAGATTAGTGGAATATATCATGGACTTAGAACAAAAGCAGGATTCATTTTGATATAAAAATGTGAAAATAGACTCATATTGACTCTCCTGGTCTAGCTTAGAATCTCTCTAGCTGCTAGAAATTGAACTTAGTTATGAGTGCAAAGGGGCTACCCTGGTGACTCAGCCAATAAAAAATTTGTCTGCAATGCAAGAGACCTGGGTTCGATCCCTGGGTGGGGAAGATCCCCTGGAGGAGAAAATGGCAACCCCCTCCAGTGTTCTTGCCTGGAGAATTCCATGGACAGAGGAGCCTGGAAGGCTACAGTCCATGGGGGTCTCAAAGAGTTGGACACGACTGAGTGACTAATACACACACATGAGTGCAAAAATCTAGAGATTAGTAGGGACTTCCCTACTGGTCCAGTGGTTAAGAGTCTGAGCTCCCAATGTAGGGGGCAGAGAGGTTCCATCCCTGGTTGGGGAACTAAGATCCTGCATGCTGCAAGGTAGGGCTAACAAAATAAGACTAAAGATGAGTTGATTTTGTAGATGGCCACAGCAGGAATGTCACTTAGTTTCTTTGGACTGCCACACCAAATTCTCACAAACTTGGTGATTTCAAAGGACAGAAATTTATTCTCTCATAGTCCTGGAGATAAAGAGTCCAAAGTCAAGCTGTTGGCAGGGCCATGCTCCCTCTGAAGGTTCAAGATGGAGAATCCTTCCTTGCATCTTCTAGATTCTGGAGGCTGCAGACAGTCCTTGGCTTGCAGCTGCCTAACCCCCATCTTTGCCTACATCTTCATGGCATTCACTTCTGTGTCTGTCATCTCACCTTCTGTGTCTTACAAGGACACTTGTCATTGGTATCAGGTCCCAGTGGATAATCTAGGATGATTTCCATCTCAAGACCATTGACTTCATTACATCTACAAAGTTGCTTTTTCAAAATGTCATATGCAAGGAGTCTGGGGCTCAAGAGGTGGATGTATCTTTTGTTGGGGCCACAGTCAACTCCCTGTGGTCATATTTTACTATGTAGATGACATTAGAATGCAAGTGAAAATGGGACAGGACTTATAATACATAAGACAGAATTACAAGACAAAATCATACAGGAAACATCGCTTTGTTTGTTTTGGTTTTGTTTGTTTTTTGGTAATGCTGAGTATACTAAAGCAGAGAGTAAGTGCCACAGGTGAGCATCAAGACAACTCAGGTGGCTGTAGATGCCTGCAAGCAGAGTTCTACCATGAATAAGATGATGAATGGCCAATCTGGTTTTCAAAGCAACTGGACCACTTTACATCCCCACCACAAGTGTATGAGGGTTCTGATTTCCCTACATCTTATCTGGCTTTTTGATTTGACTCATTCTAGCAGGTGAGAAGTGGTACCTCACTGGGGTCTCGATTTACATTTCCCTGCTGACTAATTACATTGAGCATCTTTTCATGTGCTTGTTGGCCATTTTTATATCCTCCCTAGAGAAATGTCTACCCATATTCTTTGTCCATATTTTACACATCCAAGAAATTTAAACCAAAGAACTCTCAAAAAGCAAGACTACGGTGAAGGAAACTGGGAAGAGATCAATGAATCTAATGAAGGTGTATCCTAGACTATGGGGCAGTTAGCATGCAGGAGAAAACTGAAAAATAAGATACCTGGGAAGAGTCCCCTAAGAGCAGAACAAATATAAATTATTTGAAAATTAAAACAAACATAAACACAATGGATATTTTGATACATATTTATATGACCAATGTTTTAGCCATCTCTTGTTCTAATATCTTGCCACTGGTATTTTCCTTGAGAATGTATTTTTCAATGTGACTTAATCTTTAAAATTATCTTAAATATAGGTAATTTTTGGCAAGCACAGCTTCTATTTCAATTAATATAATGTCATGGCTTTGAATTCAGTTTTGCAATGAACCGTGAACCAGTGAAGTTGCTCAGTCGTGTCTGGCTCTTTGTGACCCCATGGACTGTAGCCTACCAGGCTCCTCCATCCATGGAAGGAGTGGGTTGCCATTTCCTTCTCCAGGGGATCTTCCTGACCCAGGGATCGAACCCAGGTCTCCTGCATTACAGGCAGATGCTTTACTGTCTGAGACACCAGGGAAGCCCAGTTTTGCAATGATGTGTATATCAAAACTATTTTCAAGTGCATTTCTGTTTCTAGATTTCTTAATTTAGTAAAAACATTATTTTTTACCATGGTCCTATGCACTGCCATAATTTGTTTTCCATATAATCACTGTAAGCTAAATTGTTTTATGTTAAATACTTACCTTTTAAATTTAATTAAAATAGAATTTATAATAATGTCAGATATTTCATTTTTGACAGAGGGAACTTTTAAAAGCTTTACTCTGATGTTATTTTTATGCAGCTCATTACACTACTCATAGAGAATCAGATTTGAGTCCTTTCTTTTACTTTCTTGTGTTTTATTTTTTGCACTGTCAGGGACTTTCTGAGCAGTAATATAGGGCATCTTTGCCTTGTTTCTGACTTCAGTGGGGCTACTTCGGGTGTCTCACTATTAAAACTGTGCACCTTTGCCTTGTTTCTGACTTCAGTGGGGATAATTCGGGTATTTCACTATTAAAACTGGGCATCTTTGCCTTGTTTCTGACTTCAGTGGGGATACTTCGGGTATTTCACTATTAAAACTGTGCATCTTTGCCTTGTTTCTGATTTCAGTGGGGCTACTTCGGGTGTTTCACTATTAAAACTGTGCATCTTTGCCTTGTTTCCAACTTCAGTGGGGCTACTTCGGGTGTTTCACTATTAAAACTGTGCATCTTTGCCTTGTTTCCGACTTCCGTGGGGCTACTTCGGGTGTTTCACTATTAAAACTGTGCATCTTTTCCTTGTTTCTGACTTCAGTGGGGCTACTTCGGGTATTTCACTATTAAAACTGTGCTTACTTTCAATTTCAAGAAAATCTTTTTCTAAGTACAAGGAGTGCCCACTTATCCTGAGTTAAGATTTAAATCAGGAATGAATACTGAATTTTATCAAATGTCAAACCTGTATTATAGCATTGTGGACAATCTTTCAGTGAATTCCCTACAGTGATACATGAATACTCAGTTTTCATAAGTACATGGAGCAAAAAGCTAGAGAATCTTTGTTACTGTTGCTAAGGTGGGACCAGAAGAAACCTCTATGATCTTGGATCTATTCTCAAGTTTCTAAGGAAAGAGAAATTCTCATGCATTCTAGTGGGAGTGTCATCTTGAACAATTTTAATGGATGGCAATCATTAGGTCAGATATCTGTCAAAATTATGAATACAAGAACTCATTGACTCAGAAAATTCTGTTCCATGAATTTATCCTGTCAACATATTCTCAAATGTCTAATGTGACACATATATGAGATTATTCATTTCAGCACACAGAATGGTAGCCAAAAGCCAGAAAGCAATCCAAATATCCATCAGTATAAGGCTGCTTAAATAAATTATGGCAACACTCTTATGATGGAATAAAGCATAAGCATAAGAAGATGAGAAAGCTCTTCACTTACTCAAGTGGAAAAATTTGCCAAGATACATTATGAAACCTAAAAGGCTGTTTGAGAACAATATACCTTGATGCTACATATGTGGGTTAGAACGGGATAGGGGAACAAATTTAGAGCTGCTCTACCTTCAAAGGGGCTTCCCTCATAGCTAGTTGATAAACAATCTGCCTGCAATGCAGGAGACCCGGGTTTGATTCCCGGGTCAGAAAGATCCCCTGGAGAAGGAAATGGCAGCCCACTCCTGTATTCTTGCCTGGAGAATCCCACGGACAGAGGAGCCTGGCAGGCTACAGTCCATGGGGTCACAAGGGTTGGACACAACTTAGCAATGAAACCACCACCACCCACCTTCAAAATATATTTGGGATATGACTTCTTGTTACCAACCTCATTGCCACCACCTGGGTCCACATCTCCCTCATCTCCTGTGGGGTGACCAAGATGGTTCTCCAGATGAGTCACTGCTTCTGTATTTGCTTCTGGGTTGTCTGTTGTCAACACAGGGCTATTCTTCTTAAAAGGTGTCTCTTCTGCCCTTCAAGGATTTCCCGTCTTCTTCAGAGACCTAAAGGTGACCTGAAGAACCACAGCTCCTCTACTCTCACTCCCATCCACTTTGCTCCAGCCATAGGAATTGGCATCACTCACGAGCATCTTTTCTCTTCCAGGTTTTTTTTGCCGTTGGTCCCTTCCTGGAGGGCTCGTCTCAGGACACCCACATAGGCAGCTCATCCCGTTTCTTCAAGTCTTGACTCAAAAGTTGTTTTCTTAAGAGAAGGCTATCCTGACCTCCATTTCTAATATTTCAAGCCACCCCCACATTAATATTTCAAACTCATTTTTTCTGATATTTTTCCTTTGTAATACTTGTTATTCACACTTTTTACATTTTAATTCCCCCCATCTTTCCAAATAGAATGAAAAAACCTATGATGGCAAAGTTATTTTGAGGAAATCTCTATGACCAAATCCTTAGTATTTTGCTTATAGTAAGTGCTCAAGTGTTTTTTTTTTAAATAAATAAGAGAGTCAATGGCTATAATTAAAGTATTTATGGAATATTACTTGGAAATTGGTAACATAGTTAGCTTTCAACAATAACTTGCTGAAAACACATCCTTTTCTCTCATGCTTAAGTGTGACAGGCAGTTTTGAAGCCTTATTCTGTTGACGACGCTCACAGCTAAGCAGCAATGACGCCACCAATAACAGCACCGACAGCACTTGCTCGGCGTCCTGATTCCTTTTGTCATACTTATTTTAGTGAAAAATAACTTGTGACATATTTTATATCTAATATAATTTTTCTATCTAACAGCAGAGTGTTGGGAGATTGAAAGCGTTAGCTGCTCAGTCGTGTCCAATTCTTTGCGACCCTACTGACTATAGCCTGCCCAGCTCTGTTTCTGTGGAACTCTCTAGGCAAGAATACTGAGCAGGTTGCCATTCCCTCCTCCGGAGGATCTTCTCGACCCAGGAACTGAACCTGGGTCTCCTGCATCGCATGCAGATTCTTTACCATCTAAGCCACCAGGGAAGCTATACCCAAGATTTGTTGTCCTGAAAGCTGTGTTCAGGGCTATGGAAATGTAGCCTAATGGTATTAGGCACCATACATAACACCTCATTAGCAGTGTTAGGCCTGTTCTATAGATTAGAGTCAGATAGGACTGAGCGACTGAACTGAACTATACTGATAGGTTAGAGTACAAATTAAGGGATATTTACTAAATATTATATTTAGCAAAGAACTCATTGCCAAAATAATAAATAAAGAAAAATAAATCCTGTAAACCAAAAACAAAGAATCCCAATTAAAAATATGCAAAAACCCTTAATCTAACTGTAGGCAAAGAAGGTACACAAATTGTCAAAAGATATTCTCACAAAACCAGTTCAAAGCAGCTCTGTTTTAAAAGCCTAAACTCAACAACCCAAACATACTCATTAATAAAAAGAATGAACTACTGTTACACTCAGCAACACACATGAATCTCAGTCACTACACTGAGTGAAAGAAGCCCAGGCTCTAAAGAGTGTGTGTTGTGTGAGGCCAGCAGAGGCACAAGTAATCCATGGTCATCAAAATTTGAATAGTGGTTAGTTTTGGGGGAGGATTGGTGAGAAAGGACTCAAGGAAATTTCTGGGGAGATGGAAATATTTTCTATCTTGCTCTGTGCTGTGGTAATGTTTGTTACTACTTGTTAATTATGCCAATTAAAAACAAAAAGACTAAAGGAGAGGGGAAAAAAGGAATTTATCAAGTTATGTCCCAAGACTATAGGGCACCTGGTAGACCTGGCTTTCTCATCAGAGCTGACAGGTTCCCTGAGATCACCGCAGGCTCCAGGGCTTGCTCCCTGGCCCTGCTGGTAGGTGTCATAGCTCTATAAATCCATGCAGTCTAGGTGCACATCACTGCTTCCTGGTCCTCAATAGGCTGAGGCGGGTGATGGATGCCATCAAACCCAGTCACTGCCTGAGGAGCTGGGCTGCTTCTGAGGCAGGGGGACAGAAGGGTGCATCAAAAAGTCACTGCAATGCACTTCACCCAAAATTAAGTGCTAAGGGATGATAATGGGGCTTTTATGCCACATGCATGTTTTCCTTTCCATTAAATCTCAGATATGCTGTTTGCTTTGGTATCCTTAGTGCAGGTTGCTTTGAAATCCATAGGGGGAAAGAAACCCGTCATTAAGTCCAGCAGCCCAGCCCAGCAATGCAGTGGTGCTTTTATTTGGTTTTCCTTCTGTAAATATTTGTGCTCTCTCAGGCTAAGGAGTGGCCTGTGCTGAGATTAAAATATCTCCATTTATAAATCCTCCAGGTGCAGCAGGGAAAGCCTGACCCATCACCCTGCCCCTGCAATGACCCCAACCTCACTCTCACAGACCACCCTCCAGGCTGCCCTCAATGCAGACCCGTGATCACCTCTCCAGGCTGACTGCAGGAGAGGATGAACCTGAAATCAAGCGGTTATTGCAAACCCGATTTTTTCAGTCCAAAGGTGAAGGTTACTTCGCATCTCGTCACTGCCCTTAAGCTTGTTAATGAAAAGATGGAAAAACAATATTGATAACAGTGAAGTCCAATTTGTCCAGAAATGAAGGCTGATTCATCACAGAAATAAAACAGAAGACAAATGGAAAAGTGAGATATACAGTAAGACCAATAATAGAAAGAAAATTGTAAAAGACTTAAATATTTCTTTTTCTACTGGGTGTATTTATCTGGGTTTCCAAATTTCTGCTTTTCACAAGAGGCTCATGATGTGAATACTAATCCCAAATAAGAGGTCAGACTGAGGCTTAATTATCTTCCACTGCTAAATCCAACAGACTTAACAGCTAAGGGAATTTTGTCCATTCATTCAATAACATTTATTGAACTGCATAGTATTCCAGATGTTGGATTTATTCATTTACTTTTTTAAACTTTCCATTTTTACACATCTCTATAAATTCACTTCCTTTTTTTCCCCCTAAATTCTTATCAAGCTAATTCATGTCAAAGCTGTGATATTCTATGCATTTCTAAGTTTTATCTTATATAAGTTGCCCTATCTGGCTTATGATAAGTCCATGATAAGGAGCAAATGAAGTAATCTTGATAAAAGCATATGAAAATATTTTTCATCTTAAATACATTTCAAAGAATAATCGGAGTCTTAGACTTTTGTTGGAAAAGGAAAACATCAAAGTAAATCTTTGTGATTTTAATAACCTTATAAAAATGGGAACAGAACAAAAACTAGGGAATGAAAACTGACATGAGATCAGAAAATTTTCTAGTAAAAAACAGGATTGCTGAATTTAAAAATGCAGTAGAGAAAAAATATTTATGGCAAAACCCCAAACCTCTACCCTCGTTAAAAAAAGGGCTAACTACAGATAGTCTACAGGGTCGGTTCTTCATTTTTGTGAAATAGTTATTTATGTTACAAAGCAAGCCAAATCTTTAGAAAGAAATGAAAAAAGTTCATATCTTTGATCATAGAGCCTAACATATATAGGATAAAAAATGAAATATAGAGACTGATTCGTATGCAAAATCAAATATCCTAAATAAAATGCCAACAAATCAAATATACCAGTATATATACCCGTATACACACACACACACACACACACACACACACACATTAAGTGGTAAAGAACCTGTCTGCCGATGCAAGAAACACAGGTTTGATCCCTAAGTTGGGAAGATCCTCTGGAGAAGGGAATGTCTATCCACTCCAGTACTCTTGCCTGGAGAATCCCATGGACAGAGGAGCCTAGTGGGCTTTAGTCCATAGGGTCGCAAAGAATCAGATACAACTGAGGCAACTTAGCATGCATATGAGAAATAAAATTCATATTTTATGGCAAGACAAAAATAATTCAAATATAAGAAATTTGCTTTGCCCTTTGGCCTCTCCTCTGCCCACTGTGCACTGTGTCTGCATTAGGTATCGACCAAACCTCCCTCACTGGCAGAAACACCTGCTCAACCATAAAGAGCAACATTCTCATCACACCAACAACACAACTTAAAAAGATAACACTCCTTCTGTTTTTATAAGGGATCATGATGACCAACCACTTCGTACTTGCAGATCTGAATCATGTAAACTATCAATAATACATCAGTTAATGCTCAACCTTCCGTCTCAAAAAAACTTCTGTAACTGTGCCTGGATTTCTAATGCACAGAATAGTTCCTCAGCATTCTGAGACTCTCTCCCGGGGTTAATCCACAAACATGACTTGAATAAAATCTTCCATTTCTTTCTTAGAGCAACTAATTAATTTTTCATTGACATATATATTCTACTATATATACCCGTTTCTGTGGATAGCAGGATTGAACATGTGACAAGTTTGTGGCTCAGATGATAAACATTCTGCCTACAGTGCAGGAGACCTGGGTTTGATCCCTGGGTTGGGAAGATCCCCTGGAGAATGGAATGGCTATCCACTCCAGTATTTTTGCCTGGAGAATCCCATGGACAGAGGGGCTGACAGGCTATAGTCCATGGGGTCACAAAGAGTTGGAAACAACTGAATGACTAAACACACACACACACACACACACACACACACACACACACACACACACACACACACACGTTTTTATGGCAGCCACTGGGTTCAAGTATAAACTTGACCTGACATTCTGAGGATAGTCATCCTGTTCCCTTAGAACTTACTAAAGCCTGGACCCAGAGTGGAGTCCATACAGTGATCAGCTGAGCAAACGTTCACTTTCCAGCCTCCTTAGTGGGGTTGTAGTAGCTGCTACCACCCATAGGCAGACACCACTCCTTATCAGTTGATGTGATTGTTTAGGGAAACAAGCAACCACCTAAGTAAGGGGCCTCAGTTTTTGAGCTAACACCCGAGGGCAATCCCCCTTCTCTTTTTCTTTTCTTTTTGTGTGCGTGTGTGTGTGTGTGTTTTAAGTAGAGGATAATTACTTTATAACATTGTGATGGCTTCGGCCATACATCAACATGAATCAGCGAAAGGTATACATATGTCCGCCACTCCTTGAACCCTCCTCCCACCTCCTTCCCCATCCCACCCCTCTAGGTTGTCACAGAGCACCAGCTTTGGGTTCCCTGCATCACACAGCAAATTCCCACTGGCTATCTACTTTACATATGATAATGTGTATGTTTCGATGTTACTCTCTCAATTCATCCCACCCTTTCCTTCACCCAATGAATCCTAATACATGAAAAGATGCTCAACATCGCTCATTATTGGAGAAATGCAAATCAAAACTATAGTGAGGTATCATCTCACACTGGTCAGAATGGCCATCATCAAAAAAAATCTACAAATAATTAAGGCTGGAGAGGATGTAGAGAAAAGAGAACCATCTTGCACTGTTGGGAATGCAAATTGAGATAGCCACTATGGAGAACAATATGGAGATTTCTTAAAAAAATAAAAAACAATTCTGGAATAAAACTATCATATGACCCAGAAATCTCATTACTGGGTATACCCCAAGAAAACCATAATTGAAAAAGACACATATACCACAATGTTCATTGCAGCATTATTTCCAATAGCTGGGTCATGGAGGCAACCTAGATATCCATCAGCAGATAAATAGATAAGGAAGTTGTAGTATATATCAGTTCAGTCGCTCGGTCGTGTCCAACTCTTTGTGACCCCATGGACTGCAGCACGCCAGGCCTCCCTGTCCATCACCAACTCCCGGAGTTACTCAAACTCATGTCCATTGAGTCGGTGATGCCATCCAACCATCTCATCCTCTGTCATCCCCTTCTCCTGCCTTCAATCTTTCCCAGCATCAGGAACTTTTCTACTGAGTCAGTTTTTCACATCAGGTGGCCAAAGGATTGGAGTTTCAGCTTCAGCATCAGTCCTTCTAATGAATATTCAGGACTGATTTCCTTTAGGATGAACTGGTTGGATCTCTTTGCTGTCCAAGGGACTCTCAAGAGTCTTCTCCAACACCACACTTCAAAAGCATCAATACTTCCACATTCAGCTTTCTTTATAGTCCAACTCTCACATCCACACATGACTACTGGAAAAACCATGGCTTTGACTAGATGGACCTTTGTTGGCAAAGTAATGTCTCTGCTTTTTAATATGCTGTCTAGGTTGGTCATAGCTTTTCTTCCAAGGAGCAAGCATCTTTTAATTTCATGGCTGCAATCACCATCTGCAGTGATTTTGGAGTCCCCCAAAATAAAGTCTGTCACTGTTTCCACTGTCTCCCCATCTATTTGCCATGAAGTGATGGGACCAGATGCCATGATCTTAGTTTTCTGAATGTTGAGTTTTAAGCCAACTTCTTCACTCTCTTCTTTCACTTTTATCAAGAGTCTCTTTAGTTCTTCTTCACTTTCTGCCATAAGGGTGGTGTCATCAGCATATCTGAAGTTATTGATATTTCTCCTGGCAATCTTGATTCCAGCTTGTGCTTCATCCAGTCCAGCATTTCTCATTATGTACTCTGCATATAAGTTAAATAAGCAGGGTGACAATATACAGCCTTGACGTACTCCTTTCCCAATTTAGAACCAGTTTGTTGTTCCATGGCCAGTTCTAACTGTTGCTTCTTGATCTGCATACAGATTTCTCAAGAGGCAGGTCAGGTGGTCTGGTATTCCCATCTTTTTAAGAATTTTCCACAGTTTGTTGTGATCCACACAGTCAAAGGCTTTGGCATAGTCAATGAAGCAGAGGTAGATGTTTTTCTGGAACTCTCTTGCTTTCTCAATGATCCAACGGATGTTGGCAATTTGATCTCTGGTTCCTCTGCCTTTTCTAAATCCAGCTTGAACATCTGGAAGTTCACGATTCACATACTGCTGAAGCCTGGCTTGGAGAATTTTGAGCATTACTTTGCTAGTGTGTGAGATGAGTGCAATTGTGCAGTAGTTTGAGTGTTCTTTGGCATTACCTTTCTTTGGGATTGGAATGAAAACTGATCTTTTCCAGTCCTGTGGCATGGAATATTAGTCAGCCATAAGAAGGAATGCATTTGAGTCAGTTCTAGTGAGGTGGATGAACCTGGAGCCTATTATACAGAGTGAAGTAAATCAGAAAGAGACAAAGATCATATATTAACACATATGAAGACTGTAATGATGATCCCATTCTTTCTTGAATGTAAAGGTCAAAGGGTTTAGCTCCATCTAGGGGGGCCAGCGTGAGGCCTGATATACTTGCTTTTTCAATTCTCCAAAGGCCCCTTTGCATTCTGAATTCTATTCAGAAGGATCATCATCCTTTCCTTTCAACTTGCCACCTAGAGACCCAGCTATTAGGCCATAGTTACAGACCCAGATGCTCAGGACCCGGCCACCCCCAGGACACCCCTAGGCTGTCTTCCATTTTTAGGAGGAGTGAGGCTGCAAATGGATTGGTTCCTTTCTGGGGTGGCTTCTCCCACTTTTCATCAGGATGAAGCCGAGGTGGGTCACCCAAGTTTGCTACCCACTGCCAGGTCCACCTTCCCATTTCCCAGTCAGTCTGGGGCCCAGGCTGTACCACACAGAATGGTAAGATGCTTCTTCCCTATAGACCCTAATGGGCGGCCCTCCAGCTCAGTGGACCCTTGGACCATCCCTTAGATGCTCTGTGTTGGATTTGTTTTCAAAGGCCAAGGGGGCCAGTCGGAGTGACCTATTTTCACACAAATGCCGTAAGATTCGATCCGAAGATTTCTGGCTTGGGAAATTTGGACCCAGCAGCAAACAGTTAATAGATTCCTCAAAAGACCCAAATAGGAGGTATCCAAATGGCATGAACTCTGATGTAACTGGGGTCCCCCTATTTGTAATGGTCGGAGCTTGAGGTAGTCAGCCCTTCCTCAATCAGAACATCCCAACCAGAGAGGACTAGCCTCTGTAGCTCCTGACCAGCTTGGTCCCTTAGGGGGTGGCACTGCTCTCAGATGGGGGTGAGGGAGTGGGGTAGTTCTTCTCTTTCCTCCTTTAGGTCAAAAAGGAGAAGTTTTCAGACCTGTTGCCAAGTGAGAGCTAAAGGCACGGGGTGGGGTGGGGGTTCCCCTTGGTACTCACCTAATCACTCGGGCGGCTGGGATCCTCCTGTTTTGATCCCTGGAGGAGAGCCCAGGAACCTTGGCTGATGAGTGTTTCCTGTTCTTGCCAGCAGCTCCCTGGACTTTCCTCCTGAGTGTGGGGTTCCTGGCCTTCTGAGGGGCTCTCAGAGCCCCCAGCTCACTTCTGAGAAACCAGCACTGCCTGGGTGGGGCTACCTCATGGGTCTGTACCCACCTTGGGACCCTTTGCCCTGGGCATCCCCATGTCCCTTCCTGAACTCAGATCAATAGTCCTTATTCCGTTTTGTCAGGTGTCCCCATTACCTGAGCCTTTTCCTGGTTTTGCCTCTCAGCTCTCGGGTTGTCCCATCCTTCACCAAACCAGAAGTGACCATGGAGAATGCTACCGTTGACCCCTGGAGGTGAGCAAAGAGGGCACAACGCACTGGTGCGGCATAGAGAGGTAGAGACTACCACACTCCCGGCGATACTGCAGGCGAGGCTGCCCTGTCTCCCTCTTGCCCTTGGTTCCCTCCATCCCTGGGGTTGACACCACGGGAAGGCCAGCCAGAGGCAGTGGCTGCTGCTGCTGCTGCTAAGTCGCTTCAGTCGTGTCCGACTCTGTGCGACCCCATAGACGGCACCCCACCAGGCTCCGCCGTCCCTGGGATTCTCCAGGCAAGAATACTGGAGTGGGTTGCCATTTCCTTCTCCAGTGCATGAAAGGGAAAAGTGAAGGCGAAGTCGCTCAGTCGTGTCTGACTCTTAGCGACCCCATGGACTGTAGCCCACCAGTCTGCTCCGTCCATGGGATTTTCCAAGCAAGAGTACTGGAGTGGGGTGCCATTGCCTTCTCCGAGGCAGTGGCACTCATGTCATTTTCAGTCTCCAACCCCAAATATGCCACAATGTGGTCCCCTCAAGGGGGGCTGGGGTCTAAGGCGTGTGTGCTCCACACCCCAGCATCAGGTTCCTGGGCAGAGCTGCTCCGGATTTGGCCCCAGGCAGCCGCATTCCACTCAGTCAGTGTCTTCAGAGATCAGAGGAAGCTCCCAAAGCCTCTGCTATCTCCCCTGCTGGAGTCAGGGTGGGCCTGGAACCTCGGGATCAGTGCAGGTGAATAAGGTCAGCCTATCCCATCTAGGGTATCAGCACTTTGCTACTGACCCTCCCCAGTCGGTTATACATTAGGCTCTTTCTGCCAGTCAGCTGGGAGAGGCGCCTGGGTTCTCGCGAGGTGGGGCGAGATCTCAGTGCCAGGGAAAGCGTCTCTGCACCTGGCCCGTGGCCGCCATCTTGGATGGAGGCTTGTGGTGGAGCTTCTGCGCACGCCCCACCCCCGTAGCTAAGGTGCAGATATAGCCTGTTTTGCACTAGGAACTCTGGACTGAAGACCCGGATCCGAGGCCTCTGCTGCCCGCTGCCCGCTGTGAGCCAGAGAGACTAGACTCCGCACAGAGGAAAAGAACGGTAAGCCTTTATTTTATTACCCAGATTCTATGTTTATTTCCCATGAACTGTTCGTGGCCTTGGCCAGTGATGGGGTCGGAGGAGGAGCATTTGCTCTGGGACTCCAGGAGCCGGGAGCTAGAGCGTTTCCTAGCAGCCAGGGGCCTACTCCTGGGAGGTCAGAAATGAGGAGGTTTTTGAAGTCCTTTCGGAAATCATGGTGGATGACCATCGTGAGAAGAATCTCAGGGGTTTTTTTTTTTTTTTTTTACCTATTTTAAAACTTTTTTTTTTCTTTTTAAATTGAAGTATAATCGATTTACAACGTTGTGTTAATTTCTGGTGTTAAAGTGATTCCGTGGAGAAAAATCTCCTTTTAAGTATGTTAAACAGTGAATGAGAGGTGAGTAAGTGGTAGCCATTGCAGACTGCAGACAGTTCTCACCAAAGGTGTTTGTTTTTTTTTCAATTTTTATTGGAGTATTTGTTGTTTAGTCGCTAAGTCATGTCCGACCCTTCACGACCCCAGGGACTGTAGCCTGCCAGGCTCCTCTGTCCATGGAATTTCCCAGGCAAGAATACTGGAGTGGGTTGCTGATTCCTTCTCCATTATTGGAGTATAGTTGATTTACAGTGTTGAGTTAGTTTCAGGTGTACAGCAAAGTGAAGTAGTTATATGTATACATATATCTACTCTTTTTTTAGAGTCTTTTCCAATATAGGCCATTACAGAGTACTGAGCAGAGTTCTCTGGGATATATAGTAGGTCCTTGTTAGGTATCTATTTTATATATAGTAGTGTATATATGTCAGTCCCAATCTCCCAATTTATCCCTCCCTCCATCCCCAAGTAACCAAAGTTTGTTTTCTACATCTGAGACTCTACCCTCAAAGATTTTAATGTGCAAGGAAAGAGAGATACGAGAGTGTGGAGTTTGGGATAATTTTTTTTTTCCCCAAGGAAGATAGAAAGTAGATTGTGTTTATTTGCTGATTAAAATAATTCAGGAAGGGGTCAATTACTTATGCTGGAGAGAGGAGCTTATTGCTGGGGGAAAATATTTGAAGATGAAGAAGAGAAGAGATCCTTCATAAATGGCTAGAAAACTTAGATAACAGGATCTGTAAATATGCTTTGTCATCTCCAAGTGAACCCCTGCAATTAAAAAGTAGTTTTTCATTAAAATGTTATCATTTAAAATGTTGAATTTGACCAAATTGAATGCCTAAGAAGAACTGGGATGGTTTTGAAAAATCACAGTCATGAGGAGGGAGTTGTTCAATCATATAAAGTTTCTGTAATTTTTTATGATGAGAAATACACAAAGTGGCCAGTGGAGCAGAATACAATATCAGGAGTAAGCCTCCCTGGTGGCTCAGACAGTAAAGAATCTGCTCACAATGCGGGAGACCTGGGTTCAATCTCTGGGGTGGGTAGATCCCCTGGAAAAGGGAATGGCAACCCACTCCAGTATTCTTGCCTGGAGAATTCCACGGGTAGAGGAGCCTGGTGGGCTACAGTCCATAGGGTCACAAAGAGTTGGACATGACTGAGCGACTAACTCACTTTCAGGAGTAAGCCTAAAAACATAAATCAGAAGTTAGTATGTGTCAAACTAGTGGAGAAAGCGTCCTTCATTAAAAAGTCATCTCACAACTTGTTGACTCATAACTACTGAGCCATTTGGGGGAGGGAAGATTAGATCATGCTGCCAAATCATATATTAAAATAAATTCCAGATGGATTAACACTCTAACAGACCAGACACCATAAAATACTAAAAGAAAGCGTAATGGACTTCTAAGCATATTTTCAAAGGTAAATAGATATGTAAATAGACCGATGGAGGGATTATGTAAAAATTAAAATCCTCATGGTAAGATCCAAAGATGAAAAACTCTATGTGGTTATGAAAACATGCTTTAGATGAGAATTTAATGAGAAAGGAAAATAATCACAAAATGTCACATTATTAAGCCCTAAACTAAAAGATTGTAGAAGATCTTACAATCCTTACTTTGCAATAAAAATATTTATACATGCAAAGAGTGGAGGAGCAAAAAGTGGAGGAAAAATTAATTAACTGTATTTCAAGGCATAGAAATCACCTATAGTGTCAATTTTTATTTTTTTAGAGCTTTTCTGTAGTTCTCAATACACATGTCATAAAAATAGGGGGAAAAAGTAGTACTTTTTTCAAGTTGGAGCCACTACTGGCTATTTTAGGTAGTTTATATTAAAGTCAAAATCTTAAATACCAAATAGCTTTATAAGATTATACTTACTTTCTATTTGCAAAAATTTGGGAAAAAATCCTTGTAATGTACATTAAGCATTGGGTACTTATACATATATTTCTTTTCATAGCTGGAATTGAATAGCCTTGCCCTTGAACAACATACAGGTATTGGATAATTTTGTGTCTGTTCTGCTGGGTGCTTGGGTAAGGAAGGCATTTTTCTTGAAGTGGTACATCTTGTTTCTGTTTCAATCACTGTTTTACCTATATTCACTATATTCAATACACTGTCTGCAGTAGCATATTACCACAAACTTAGTATCTTAAAACAACAGACATTTATATTCTCACTGGTTTAGAAGCTGGAAGTCTGAAATCGATATCTCTGGGCTGAAATCAAGGTATCAGAAGGGCCACCCTCCCTCAGGGACTTTAAGGAACAATCTGTTTATCATCTCTTCCGGCTGCTGGTGGTTGGTGGTGGTTGTTCCTTGGTTTGTGGAAACATCTCTCCCATCTCTACTTCTGTTGTCACATGCATTCCCCTCTGTGCTGTAATCTCTTTCTGCTTCCCTTTTATAGTGCATTTAGAGCCCACCCTAAATCCTCTTAATCCAGGATAATCTGGTCATATCAAGATCTTTAATAGCATCTGCAAAATCCCTTTTCTTCCGTGTTGTTGTTGTTCAGTGGCTAAGTCATGTCCAACTCTCTGTGACCCCATGGACTGTGGCATGCCAGGGGCTGCTGTCCTCCACAATCTCCCAGAGTTTGCTCAAATTCATGTCCATTGAGTTGGTGATGCTATCTAACCATCTCATCCTCTGTTGCCCCCTTTCTCCTTTTGCCATCAATTGTTTCCTGCGTAAGGGTCTCTTTCAGGGAGTCAGCTCTTCACATCAGGTGGCCAAAGTACTGGAACTTCAGCTGAAGCATCAATCCTTCCAATGAATATTCAGGGTTGATTTCTTTTAGGATTGACTGGTTTGATCTCCTTGCTGTCCAAGGGACTCTCAAGAGTCTTTTTTGCCATATGAGGTGACTTTCCCAGGTTCCAGGGATTAGGATGGGGTTCTCTTTTCAGGGCAGAGGGTAGTGTTCATCGACCCACAGTCACTCAGAGATGTGCTCAGTCCTGGGACAAGACCTTCAGTCTGGGACCAGGAGTAGCTTCATACTCTAGGCACAAGGATGGTAATTCAGACTACCATCTTTTACTCTCTGCTAGAAGCCGAGGGAGGGGTGTGTCAGTCAACAACTCCAGGGAAACAGTTTCTGGGCAGCTCTCTCCAGGATCATGAACTCTGACTTCCAGCTCCACTGATGGGTGGTCTAGGCAATTGAAACTCAAGTTTGGACTCAAGGAGACAGTGGGGCCTCCTCCATGGTCTCGGACAGAAGGTAATTGGCTCATCAGAGGGTCATTCTCCTGGGGTGGTCATCAGCCTAGAATAAGCAGTGAAGTTAAAAGAAAGCCAGAGTGAAGAAACCTAAACGCAGTGTTTTGAAATCCCTGACAGCAAAAGATCAGAAATAGCTAGGGTTCCATTTGAATGAGGTCAGTTTTACCTCATTGGCTGGCAGGAACCCATGCCTTCTAATATAATCCCATTTGAGAAAGTTGAGGGTGTAGATTTATTGTGTATCTCTCTTTTCTGATGATTTTATTTATTTATTTATTTATTTTTTACTTTTCATATAGAAGTGTTTTATTACTTTTAATATAAAATTTTAGTGTCTTAGGCTTGAATCCTGGAACACAAACACTGGATTTTCAGTATTTTAGAAATGAGAAACTGAAACACTATCTATGTCTATGCATCAGCTTTACTAAGAATCAAAAATGGTAGGAAACCAGCCTAGAGAAAGACTATGTCTTAGTGAGCAGGCGTCTTCAGTTTCTTCCTTCTGTGCTTCATGGGCATGTATGCACCCAGGGTAGTTGTGACAGTTGGCTGCCTACTCGAAGCTAGTGGATCTGAAGAGAGTTGAACAAAGGGACTCCCAGATTTTTATTATCTGCCCTGTTGGAATAGCCACACTGGGACCTAGACATAGTTTGTTACCATGGTGATTTTGCCGCTCAGAACATGATGTCACCCAAGGCTCATGTCTGGGTCTCAAGTCATTAAATACTTGGTGATTCATATTTATGGGACTACAATTTTCTGTGTCTGTACAAGTTATGATATTTCTCTTTGTGCCTGTTTCAGGACCTAGGAATTTCCCAAGAATGTCACTTGAGGGCTTTCCATGTGCAGGTGTGGTCAGGGGTTTACCAGTGTCTGATCTCTGGCCTCAAGCTACATCTAACTCCACTCTCATATTTACCGACTGCTTGTTTGACATTTATGGAAGGTTGTTCTGCCATGACTTCAATCTTGATACACTTTTCCCTAACAAGATTATCTATGCATCTCAATATTTCTACGTTCGTCAAAACTTTCTACTGTTCATTTTGCAGCAAGGCTCAATATCTTGGCATCACATCTGATTATTCTATTTGTTGTCCTTTGTTTCCAAGCAGTTGCCCTTTGCAGTTGTTTGTTTAAAATATCTCCTTCCTTTGACTCCCACTTCCTAAAGTTTAGTCTAGAATCTCACTAGGCCCCCATAAGTAGTAGTAACATACTTTGTGCTTCTGTTTTTCCTACTCCCCTAACTAGGGCTGTGTGTACTCAGGCAGACACATTTTAAGGACACAGAGGAAGATCCTATACTCCCCAGCTCAGTTGGCTGCAAAGGTTATCATCAAGGGTCTATTCCATTGATACTTGTCTATAAAATCATTTCTGTAATCAACATTAACTTAAAAAGATATGAGGCAACTATTCTGGCAAGCTCAGCATGAAAAAATACTCAAATAAAAAAAACTGGACGAATTGAGGGACGGAGGACTTCACCTAACATGGTCTGGGAATGTCATGGTCTGAAAATCACTGATTTCATACTTTGTTCCAACTTCAAAGGCCTCAACACATTTAACTTTATCAGTCATTTACATTTTAGAGTAAATGGATGCCTTAGCTTCTTTGAAGGAGCCAGTCATAATAAGGTGGAGGATAAAAGTAATTACAACTTAGTGTTGGAGAGGAGGATCATACACCAAAAAAAGAATTCAAAGAAGGAGGGAGAGTAAAAAAACAGGTGTTTCCTTCTTAACTATTTTGAATGCCTATGATAAATCTTAAATACTGTATCCTGTTCATTCAATAAGGATCTGATGAGACCACAGATATTATGTGTCCATCTCTGTAGTAGAAACTGGACACAGAGAGGTAAGCAAAATGGACAACTTTTTACTTGCTTATATCCTAGTAAGAGAGAAAAGCAATAGACATGTAAACAAACAAAATTCACAAACAAGTCAATAAAGTGATGCTTGCTATGATGGAATTAAAACAGGGTGCTCTGATAGTGATTGAAAGTGGCTGCCACTCAGATTGGATGGTCAAGGAAGACCTCTTGGTGGAGTTTATCATTGATCTGAGACCCAAATGATAAGAAGATACCCAGCCAACAGAAGATTTGAGAGAAGTGTTCCAAAGAGAGAGAAGATAGCCTGTAGAGACCCAACTATAAGAAGCTCATTGTATTCAAGGAATGGCCAGTGTGACCGGAAGACAACAAAGAACCATGCAAGATGAAATCTGAGGTGGTCAAGCCTTTCAAAGTTTTGAGGGTGATGGTGGCAGTTTGTATATATTTTAAAGGAGTTGGGAGCTTCCGCTGAAGGGCTTTAAGTACAGGTGTAACATGATATGATTTATACTCTATAGATATCACTCAGGCTGCTGTGCAGAGAATAAATGGGTTGTGAAGGGGAAAGGAGGCACCTCCTGAGCATCTCTCTAAATGACAGATGATGATGGCTTGGCTTGGCTTGGATTGTGGCAGTGGGATTGGCTTATTATGATTGAATTTAAGATAAAATTTGAATTGGGGGTGTCACTGCTTCTGGATTAGATAGACATTGGTTGAGAGAGGAAGAGGAATTAAGGATGGCTTGATATCTTTGCTTGAGCAGCTGGATCATTTATGGTACCATATTGAGATGAGAGATGCATAGGACAGGTTCTCTTGAGATGTCCATTTGACATCCCAGTGGAAGTTTTAGATCAGCTGTAGGTCATATGAGTCTAGAGCTCCAGGTGGAGTTCAAGTCTAGACATGTCAGTTAGAGCCCTGCCAACTTATTTAACAACAAGAGACTGAGAGACTACACCTGATTTCCTAGGAAGAGAGTGGAAAGAGAGAGATGGAAAATCAGAGTTCACAATCACTTTAATCTTCTAAAAATACTCTTTTACTGGCTGTTTTCCTGCTTTCTTGCTCAACAATTCTAAATTTTTTATTAGCATGTAGTTCACTTTAATGTTTAAAGTACTGAACGAAATTTCTGTATCCTTTTTAATTACTCCAGTCCACCCTGATCTTTCCATAGTCGAGTTTCTGTACCTTTCTGGTTAAGAAGAGTTAACCTTATCCAAAGGGGTGTCTGGCCTTTGTCCTCAACTATTGGAAAGTGATCTTTGGGCATCTGGAATATCCTGCCTCGTGGAAGTATCTTTGTTTGCCTGGGCGCTCTGGCCACTGGACAGCCTTAATAATGTGATTCATGTTGAGGCCTTATGTGGCATCAGTTCCGGCCCCTGGAGGGGCTGGAGACCAAAGGGAGTGACCCCACCTCGGAGAAGCTGGGTAGTAAAGGTCAGTCATGTAGGTGGCATGGGATTGAGTCACGGTAGAAACTCTGGACACCAAAGGCTGAGGTGAGCATGCTAGGTTGGTTGTACACCCGGCATATTATCACACACAGCAACTGGGAGGATTTGACTCCATCCACAAGTGCACAATCATCACTGGAGATGGAGATTGCAGCCATGAAATTCAAAGTCGCTTATTCGTTGGAAGGAAAGTTATGACCAACCTAGATAGCATATTAAAAAGCAAAGACATTACTTTGTCAACAAATGTCCATCTAGTCAAGGCTATGGTTTTTCCAGTAGTCATGTATGGATGTGAGAGTTGGACTATAAAGAAAGCTGAGTGCAGAAGAATTGATGCTTTTGAACTGTGGTGTTGGAGAAGAGTCTTGAGAGTCCCTTGGACTGCAAGGAGATCCAACCAGTCCATCCTAAAGGAGATTCACTGGAAGGACTGATGCTGAAGCTGAAACTCCAATATTTTGGCCACCTAATGTGAAGAACTGACTCATTTGAAAAGACCCTGACATTGGGAAAAGATTGAAGGCAGGAGGAGAAGCGGATGACAGAGGATGAGATGGTTAGACGGCATCACTGACTCAATGGACATGAGTTTGAGTAAACTCCGGGAGTTGGTGATGGACAGGGAGGCCTGGTGTGCTGTGGTTCATGGGATTGCAAAGACTCAGACATAACTTAGTGAGTGAACAACAGCAAAGCATGATTTGGAAACCCCCTGTTATAGACTGAATGTTTTTATCCCTCCCCAATCCATAAGTTGAGATCCTAACCCCCAAAGTGATGGCATTTGGAGGTTGGGCATTTGGCAATAAAGTCATAAGGGTGGAGTCCTCATGAATGGGATGAGTGCTCTTAGAAAAGGGACCCCAGGGACCTCCCTCACCCATTCTGCCACATGAGGACACAGTGAGAAGGCAGCTGCCTATGAACCAGGAAGTGAGTTCTCACTAAACAATCTGCTGGAGCCTTGACTTTCCAGCCTCCAGAACTGTGAGAAATAAATGTTTGTTGTTTAAATTACCCAGTCTGTGGCATTTTTATTTTAGCAGCCTGAACTATGATATGCTCTGAATTTGCAGTTGGTGTCCAGCTGCATGGTCTGTTTGGTTTGTTTCTTCTAACTTGGTCATTGGCTCTACCCATCTTCATTTTGGCGGCTAATCACGTGCTTATCTCCTTGTTATCCAACTTTTTCCCGTTTCTATGTCGCCCTCAACCAAGAGTGGATCTCCTAGAGAGCTTTCATTTCTTTTGTATCCTTAACACTTAGCATAATTTGGGGGGGCTCTTAGGAAGTTCTCAGGGCTTCCCTGGTGGCTCAGCGATAAAGAATCTACCTGTTAATGCTGGAGACATGAGTTTGATCCCTGAATCAGGACGATTCCCTGGAGAAGGGAATGGCAACTCACTCCAGTATTCTTGCCTGGAGAATCCCATGGACAGAGGAGCCTGGCAGGGCACAGTCCATGGGGTCGCAAAGGGTCATACACAACTTAGTGATTAAACAATGACAACAAGTTCTCAATGTATGTGTTAAATTTAATCATTATGTTAAGTCACTAAAAGTTTGGGAATCATAGCAATACCTTAGAATAACCAGCTGAGAACTCACCTTCAACACATCAACTACTCTAATACTTAATAAAGATGGAAACTTCAAAAGTGTTGAATTTTTTTCTTTTTAAATTTTTCTAAAAATGTTTCAGAGCCAAGTGGAGATTGTGTGTGCCAAGATTTGTTGAAAAGAACTTATTATTGCAAAGTTACCAGCTCTGAGAATTTGGTCCTCATAAAGAGGTCTCCATAACCTTCCATGAAACATCAGGAAGGGGCCAGTTTAATAATGACCCTACCTGTGTTCTAGGTCACAACTAATGAGAATCTCTTTAATGGGGGGGGGGGGGCAAAATTGAGAATTTAAGCTAGATCTGCAGGTATTAATGTATGAATTCTTTTAATGACTTCTTTAGAGTCTGGCTCCTCGTTTTGTCAGAAACTCTTTAAAAGTTTGCCAGTTTCATAAAGGGATGTAGCTATTTTATTTTTCTGAAGGTGTTAGAAAATGTAGAGACAGTGCCATGATTTTTTCATAACCACAGTGACTTTGTGCAAAAGTCTAAAATCCATTACCAGAAGATGGTACCCTGGACCCGGGCAGGCTTGGATGCTCTGCACAGATCTCGCTTGCCGTGCAGGTCATTACTTCTTTTTGGGTGGTTATCAAGGGTGAGAGGTCCTAACCCTATCAAACACAGCTAGTTTAATAATGTCCCCTTTGAAAAGCAGTTTAGTCTCTCAAAATAGATTTTTAAAGACTTCCAGTGAAAGGCATCAAAAGAAAGAAAGATATCTTTTAACCATAATTTAGTAATTCTCCAACCTTGATTTTTGGCTTTCCTTGCTGCCCAAGTGGTCATATATTTTATAAGCTTTGCTAATTTGCTGTTAAATTTGCTATTTATATGATCCTAGGTGATTTGCTGGACTTCACTGAACAGAAAAGAATTTTATTAGCAGCCAGTGCTTTAAAAGAGGTTTTTTTTTTTCTTTTTTTTTTTTTTCACACCATCAAGGCCACTTTCTCAACTTATTGACAGCTTTATGAGTGTAGCTGGATAAAGAACAGTTTCCTGTGTCCAAAGCTGTCTTGCATTCCATGGGGCAAAAGCTTGGACTTTTAATTAGGATATAAGAGCTTTCCTTTCTCTCCCCGCATTCTCTGGGGGCATGGAGCAGTTATACTTGCATTTAGATAGTTAATCACTTTTCCAGACTTCAGTCCACTGAAATTGGGGAGGTCTTCAGGGCCCATGTTTACCTGGATCTGGGCCAGCCCAAGATGGTATTTATTTCTGCACATCTGCAGTTTGTATATGTGCACACATGGTTTTGCCTTTCTAATTAATTGAAGGTATTTTGCCTACTGCAAAAATTGTCAAATGAATTCTGTTTAGAATCTTCTCTGAGCCCTCTATTGGATATTTTTCACAAGAGAATGAAATATGCTCGAGACTTTTCCTGGATGCGTTTCGTCTCTGCATCGAGTACCTGGCAAATTCTCCTCATTCCTTTCTCTCTTTTGTCTTGACCTCAGGATCCAGCAGATTTATAGGAGTTTTAAGGTTTTATGTTCCTGTTAAAATTTTCCTTATTGTTATAATCCTACCCAGCAAATTCTCTTTTCAACATGGTGTTAAGGCTTTGATTATGAAAATGAGACACCAAAGAGTGAACGAATATTGGGGGCTCACAGTGGTAGCTGGGTCGATATATTTTGCTAGTATTTGATATCTTTTGAAGAAAGCGTTTACTTTCAGCATATTCCAGCTGGCTGTCTCTGGCCCCTTGCTCAGTCTTCACAGACACACACTGTCAGCAGTCACTGTGAATGGACTTCTGCCAAGGGTGTGGAGAAGCTTGGTCTCCAGGGTCTTGCTTGATGGTGTGACTCCAATAATGGCAATACTAGGACCACCTGAAACCTATTCACTTATTTAAGTAACCAGCAGGCTGTAGATAGGAAGATGCTCTTCAGGGAATTTTTCTGAATTGCCCATTTTTTTTTTGTTTAATTTTGTAACCATGTCAAGAAGACCTATTTCTTTTTTTTTAGCCACAGGCTCTTTTTATTTAGTTTTATTTGTTTTTAGTTGTGCAGGATCTTCGTTGGTGTCCCTGGGCTTTGCTCTAGTTGCGCTGAGCAGGGACTACTCTTTAGTTGCGCTGTGCAGGCTTCTCGTTGCAGTGTCTTTTCTTGCTGTGGAGTGCAGGCTTCAGTAGTTACCGAATGTGGGCTCAGTAGTTGTGGGTCCCTGGCTCTAGGGCTCAGTTGCCATAGTTGGCGGCACATGGGCTTAGCTGCTCCGCGTCATGTGGGATCTTCCTGGACCAGAGATTGAACTTGTGTCTCCTGCATTGGCAGGAGGATTCTTTACTACTGAGCCCCCAGGCAGGCCCAAGAAGAAAGTTAAGAGTTACGTTTTATTCAGCGGGAATTCTTAGAATTTCAAGCCCAGGAGGCAGCATCTCAGGTAGCCCTGAGAAATTGCTCTGAGGAGGTGGGGAGAAGTCAGGTTATATAGAAGTTTGCAGCAAGGGGCAGATAGTCTGAATATCAAAATATTACTGTTAATTAGTGAAAACCAGATATCTCAAATTAAAGCACTTAGCCCTCTTCTGTGTATGGGAAAATGCAAGCCTCTGGGTTTATTGAAATCATTTCTTTTCATTTGCATCTCAGCTATTTGGGCCAGCATCCTGTTTTTACATTCCCCCCAACCCCCTCCTACACCTGTCTGTAGGGAGTGTCTGTAGGGACTGTAGCCTGCCAGCAGGTCCTTCTTGAATTCCCCTAGGACTCACCGGCTAACATGTGGAGGGCCAGAATCACAGATAGATGTGACATCCTTGTTTATCGATATGGCAGGAGGTATTCCATTTCACAGTACCAAACAGTTTCGTAAGAAGACCTATGTCTTGACTCATAAATGAACATAAACAAACAAACAATAAAAGCTTAGATTTTGATCCATGGCTCAGAAATCTGGCAGCTTAGCAATGCTGTTGGTAAACGTCAACCAAATCTCATTGTTTGGGACTGCAACATTGAGGGATATTGTACTAATCTCAAGTTCAAGATCTGCCTGCATCCATCGGTAAGTTTTCTGTTCTTTTTAATCTTCATCTTGTCCTCGAGAAACTCATACACACATAAGCATTTGCAAACATCTACACAATTTATGAACTGCGAAGAACAGACTCATTTGAAAAGACCCTGATGCTGGGAAAGATAGAAGGCAGAAGAAGGGGATGACAGAGGATAAGATGGTTGGATGGCATCACTGACTCAATGGACATGAGTTTGAGTAAACTCTGAGAGTTGGTGATGAACAGGGAGGCCTGACATGCTACAGTCCATGGGGTCTTGAAGAGTCGGACACGACTGAACGACTGAACTGACTGACTGACACAATTTACACCTAGCAACCTAACCCTAATAAATCCTGAATATGCTGCCCTATGAGCCATTTGCTTAGAATGTGCTGACAACTTCCTTGAAGTCATAACCAAGTCACAGAATGCACTAAGCAGCCAGGACTCATTCTAAACTGGGGCTTTGCTGTATCAATTATTTGCATCATTTCCAGAATATCAATACTTGTAGCTGATGGCAACTAATGCTAAAATGTAATCTCTTTGTTTCCTTAACAGATTGCAGAGAAAATCAGTTCTCTTTGAACTTGTGCAAAATGAGCATTTACATTATGGGTACTTTCTACTAGTAATTCTGTAGCCTGAGATCTAGCGTCTCTGGGCAACCTATCCTGCTACTATACTCTTGCTTGAATCAATAGAATAGTAAAATTGAGTTTAATAACTTCTCTTTCCATCTGGTAATTCTGGCAACTGTTTCTTTTCCTAATCTAGGCAGTCACTCTGCTTGCCCATTTTTAGCAAGTGGTCTCCTGATGTTCCTTTTGCTGCTCAAAATTTCTTTCTTTCTTTCTTTCATTTTTTTTAACAAATCAGTGATCTCGATCTAGAGATTCTGTGCAAACTAAATCAGCCTGGGAGCTGGGGAACCTCTAGTTAGCTCTTATCCCTGGGTTTCCCTGGTGGCTCAGACAGTAAAAAATCTGCCTGCAGTACAGGAGACTTGGGTTTGACCCTTGGGTCGGGAAGATCCCCTGGAGAAGGAAAGGGCAGCCCACTCCAGTATTCCTGCCTGGAGAATTTCCTAGACAAGGGAGACTGGTGAGCTACAGTCCCTGGGGTCACAAAGAATTAGCGACTAACACTCACTAGCTCTGAGAACTTGGCTATTATCACTTCACCTCTCTGAATCTTTGCTTATCCAATGAATAGGACCAAATGCTCCCCTGAGGCCCTTCCCAGTTTGATTGTGCTGTCTCCAAAAGGCAGCTTTATCCAAGGGCATTCTCAGTGCAGAAATATACCTCAAGGAGCAAAACATTTAGTCTCGTTTCAATGCTTCCCTTTCCACCTTTTTGCTGACAGTGCCTAGGAGATTGCGGTACCAATTCAATGCATGTGATGTATGGAATATTTCAGGAAATATGACTTAAACTTTCATCTATGCATTTTAGCTGAGATCTTGAGTGCTGTGGTCTTCGTTATCAAACAGGGTACTATTTTCTTTCTTCCTTCTCTCCTCCCCTTTTTTTTCTCCCTCCCTTCTCCTGTGGCAGGACAAACAGGAGACAAAGCTCCTCTCTTTTACAGAAAGATGTCCCTTGACTCATTTTCCATTGCCCACACTCATACATTCATCTGTGTTCTCCAACTGATCTGCATGCCCTATGGATAATATGGACAGGCAAGGGCAATGGATTTTCCTAAGGCTTCAGAGTGAATGATAGAATCAAATGGGAAACTTGAATGTATTCCATAGATGAGAGTATGCTTCTTATTGGCTTCCCAGTGGTGCTGGTGGTAAAGAACCTTCTCGCTGATGTAAGAGATAGGGGTTCGATCCCTGGGTCAGAAAGATCCCCTGGAGGAGGGCATGGTGACCCACTCCAGTATTCTTGCCTGGAGAATCCCATTGACAGAGAAGCCTGGCGGGCTACAGTCCGTGGGGTCACAAAGAGTTGGACATGACTGAAGTGACTGAGCAGTCAGGCATGCATGCTTCTTATGTGGGTCCATTTGTCCCATATTTTCTCCTCTTTGAGGTTTTATATCAACCACACCCATATTTAATTAAGAAATAAGTAATTTTCTTGAGAAGCTACTTAGGTTTTCTTATTTTTTATAAGGATGTCTAACTCCTTCCATCCTCCCTTCTTTTCACTTTTTCTTTTTCTAACTTCTCTTCCTTCCTCCCTCCCTGTTTCTTCTTCTTTTTCTCCCTCCCTTCCTTCCTATGCCTAAGCTCTTCTCTCCTTCAGTTTATCCCTTGAGGCCATGGCATTTCTTTTTTTTTTTTTAATTATTTTAATTGGAGAATAATTATTTTACAATATTGTGGTGGTTTTGGCCATACATTGACATGAATCAGCCACAGGTGTACATGTGTCCCCCTGTCCCGAACCCTCCCCCCACCTCCCTCCCCACCCCATCCCTCTGGGTTGTCTCAGTGCACCGGCTTTGAGTGCCCTGTTTCATGAATCGAACTTGGACTGATCATCTGTTTTACATATGGTAATATACATGTTTTTCAATGCTATTCTCTCAATTCACCCCACCCTCGCCTTCTCCCACAGAGTCCAAAAGTCTGTTCTTTATATCTGTGTCTCTTTTGCTGTCTTGCATATAGGGGCATCGTTACTATTTTTCTAAACTTCATATATATGCTTTAATATACTGTATTGGTGTTTTTCTTTCTGACTTACTTCACTCTGTATAATGCTCCAGTATAATGTATAATGCTCCAGTTTCATCCACCTCATTAGAACTGATTCAAATGCGTTCTTTTTAATAGCTGAGTAATATTCCATTGTATATATATACCACAGCTTTCTTATCCATTCGTCTGCTGATGGACATTTAGGTTGCTTCCATGTCCTAGCTATTGTAAACAGTGCTGCAGTGAACATTGGGGTACATGTGTCTCTTTCAATTCTGGTTTCCTCAGCATGTATGCCCAGCAGTGGGATTGCTGGGTCATATGGCAGTTCTATTTCCAGTTTTTTAAGGAATCTCCACACTGTTCTCCATAGTGGCTGTACTAGTTAGCATTCCCACCAACAGTGTAAGAGGGTTCCCTTTCCTCCACAGCATTTATTGTTTGTAGACTTTTTGATAGCAGCCATTCTGACCAGCGTGAGATGGTACCTCATTGTGGTTTTGATTTGCATTTCTCTGATAATGAGTGATGTTGAGCATCTTTTCATGTGTTTGTTATCCATCTGTCTGTCTTCTTTGGAGAAATGTCTGTTTAGTTTTTTGGCTCATTTTTTGATTGGGTCATATATTTTCCTGGTATTGAGCTACATGGGCTGCTTGTATATTTTGGGGGTTAATTCTTTGTCAGTTGCTTCATTTGCTATTCTTTTCTCCCATTCTGAAGGCTGTCTTTTCACCTAGCTTATAGTTCCTTTGTTGTGCAAAAACTTTTATGTTTAATTAGATCCCATTTGTTTATTTTTGCTTTTATTTCCATTACCTTGGGAGGTGGGTCGTATAGGATCTTGCTGTGACTTATGTCAGATAGTGTTTTGCCTATGTTTTCCTCTAGGAGTTTTATATTTTCTGGTCTTACATTTAGATCTTTAATCCATTTTGAGTTTATTTTTGTGTATAGTGTTAGAAAGTGTTCTAGTTTCATTGTTTTACAGGTGGTTGACCAGTTTTCCCAGCACCACTTGTTAAACAGATCGTCTTTTCTCCATTGTATGTTTTTTCCTCCTTTGTCAAAGATAAGATGTCCATAGGTGTGTGAATTTATCTCTGGGCTTTCTATTTTGTTCCATTGGTCTATATTTCTGTCTTTGTGCCAGTACCATACTGTCTTGATGACTGTAGCTTTGTAATATAGTCTGAAGTCAGGCAGATTGGGTCCTCCAGTTCCATTCTTCTTTCTCAAGATTGCTTTGGGTATTCAAGGTTTTTTGTATTTCCATACAAATTGTGAAATTATCTGTTACTGGTTCTGTGAAAAATACTATTGGTAGCTTGATAGGGATTGCATTGAATCTATAGATTGCTTTGGGTAATATCCTCATTTTCACTACATTGATTCCTCCAATCCATGAACATGGTATATTTATCCATTTATTTGTGTCATCTTTGATTTCTTTCATCAGTGTTTTATAGTTTTCTATATATAGGTCTTTTGTTTCTTTAGGTAGATTTATTCTTCAGTATTTTATTCTTTTCATCACAATGGTGAATGGGATTATTTTCTCAATTTCTCATTCTGGTTTCTCATAGTTAGCATATAGGAATGCAAGGGATTTCTGTGTATTAATTTTATATCCTGAAACTTTACTGTATTCATTGATTCGCTCTAGTAATTTTCTGGTGGTGTTTTTAGGGTTTTCTATGTAGAGAATCATGTCATCTGCAAACAGTGAGAGTTTTACTTCTTCTTTTCCAATCTGGATTCCTTTTATTCCTTTTTCTTTTCTGATTGCTGTGGCTAAAACTTTCAAAACTATGTTGAATAGTAGTGGTGAGAGTGGGCACCCTTTTCTTGTTCCTGACTTTAGGGGAAATGCTTTCAAATTTTTGCCATTGAGGATAATGTTTGCTGTGATTTTTATTATATATGGTTTTATTATGTTGAGGTATGTTCCTTCTATGTCTGCTTTCTGGAAAGTTTTATCATAAATGAGTGTTGAATTTTGTCGAAGGCTTTCTCTGCATCTATTGAGATAATCATATGGCTTTTATCTTCAGTTTGTTAACATGGTGTATCACTTTGATTGATTTGTGAATATTGAAGAATTCTTGCATCCCTGAGATAAAGCCCACTTGGTCATGATGTATGATCTTTTTAATATGTTGTTGGATTCTGTTTGCTAGAATTTTATTGAGAATTTTTGCATCTATGTTCATCAGTGATATTTGGCATTTCTATTCAATAGTGTGTTATTTCCCTAGGCATTTCTTTAAGAATTTCTTTACAATGCAGGAGACCCGGGTTCAGTCCATGGGTCAGGAAGATCCCCTGGAGAAGGAAATAGCAACCCACTCCAGTACTCTTGCCTGGAAAATCCCATGGACAGAGGAGCCTGGTAGGCTACAGTCCATGGGTTTGCAAAGAGTCAGACACAACTGAACAACGTCACTTTTTCTTTAAGAATAGAACATCGGTGTGGGGGTGTGGGGGTGGTGGTGGTGGAGAGTATAGTAAAATCACAACTACTTGGCCCACTAGTTATTCAGGCCATTTATCTTCAAGTCCTGCTCAGAAACTCCTCCTGAAATGAAGCTTGTTTAGTTCTACTTCATCTTATGCTATCTTTGCACAGCCACGCCCTGCACTTCATTCATTCCATAAGTATTGATGGAACACCTGCTGTATGCTAGGTACCAACACTGAGACAGTTCTGAGCTCTGCTCCTAGGGGGTTTGGAATCTACTGAGGCAAACATGAAAATCAAAGTGAAAACAAATATAACATTGATGAATGCGATAAATGATTGACACCATAGAGAAATGTGTTGTGGGGAAGAACCCGGAGGAAGGTGCTGCATATAGACAGGTTAACTGGGGAAGGTCCTCACAGTTCAGTTGGTAAAGAATCTGCGTGTGATGCAGGAGACTCCACCTTGATTCCTGGGTCGGAAAGATCTGCTAGAGAAGGAATAGGCTACCCACTCCAGCATTCTTGGGCTTCCCTTGTGGCTCAGCTGGTAAAGAATCTGCTTGCAATGTGGGAGACCTGTGTTTGATCCCTGGGTTGGGTAGATTCCCTGGAGAAGGGAAAGGCTACCCACTCCAGTATTCTGGTCTGAGAATCCCATGGACTGTATAGTCCATGGGGTCGCAAAGAATCGGACACGACTGAGCGACTTTCACTTCACTCCCTGTGCCATACAGTAGGTCGTTGTCAGTTACCTATTTTAAATATAGCAGTGTGTACATGTCAATCGCAAACTCTCCAACTTTCTACCCCTAGTCTTTCCCCCATCCCCGATAATCACAAGTTCATTCTGTAATGGGGGAGGTTCTCTTTTTAAGAAAAAAAATGAATTAAAAAATACAAAATTAGATATAAAAGTGAATATGTGTTTAGAATGAGAGAGAAAGCACAACAAATTACAAATTTTAAAATGCAGATAAAAATAATGAAAAATGGGGAAAGGACATATTTTACTAATTTACTGCCAACACACTTCTGTAAAAGATTGCCCCTGATGTTAGCAAAATTCAACCTTTGGTTCACTTCTTCACATGATAGTAATTTTGTTATATCACTTCCTATTGACAGAATAGAAAGATAATTTAGTTTATCCTCCAGCATGGTTAATGGAAATTTTATTTATTATTAAGAGTTTAAAAGTTTCTTTCATCTTTACAATTTACTGGTGATCTTATATAAGTTTCTAGATTTGTTTATCAAATCTGAGCAAACCTCTCAAGGTTATGTCATGTATTATGAGCCTTATGATTTTGACATGGCATATCAGATTTTCTTGTGTGGTTATACTCTTTGAATGGATGACTAATTATTCAGCTTTTCTTTGATGGCTTTATGTCATGATGCTAGAACAGTGGGCACAGAGATAGTAGTAGTATTGATATTTCTGGAAGTCATTCTTATTTGAGAACCATAAACAACTTACCTCTATGGGGAAGTCACTAAAAACCATGTACGTGTATCTAACTAAACTCCAAGTGTAGTTCCAGCTTAACTTCTCCTTGGTTCAATGCCCAAATCCACCTGAAACAAAAGGAAGTGTGATGGAGGAGAAGCGGGGAGGAATGTCAACAGTCTTAACCAATTGTGGTTACAGCACCTTACTTTCACAAAATTTTACAAAGCACGTGGCCGATGGACATGCTACCAGGGCTCTTTCCAAGTCTTGGCAGAGGCTGGTGCAAATGAGGGACCACAAAACAAACCTTATCAGCCTCAGGGAACATCTGCTGCAAGGTGACCAAGGTGAAGGCAGGCTGAAGGGATCTTGCCTGGGAGACACAGACTGCTCGGTGGGGTTCTGACCTAAGGTGGGTCCCTGAGAATGAAAACAAAGGCATACCTGATTTTCATATCTCTTATTTTTTTAATTAAAATATTTTTATTGAAGTTTAGTAGATTTGCAATGTTGTATTACTTTCAGGGATATAGCATAGCGATTCAGATATACATTATATTCAGTTCAGTTCAGTTCAGTTGCTCAGTCGTGTCCAGCTCTTTGAGACCCCTTGAGCTGCAGCACGCCAGGCTTCCCTGTCCAACACCAACTCCTGGAGTTTACCCAAACTCATGCCCATTGAGTCGGTGATGCCATCCAACCATCTCATCCTCTGTTGTCCCCTTCTCCTCCTGCCCTCAGTCTTTCCCAGCATCAGGGTCTTTTCAAATGAGTCAGCTCTTCGCATCATATAATTCTTTCGCAGATTCTTTTCCCTTATAGGTTATTACAAGATGTTGAGTGTAGTTCCCTGTGCTATACAGTAGGTTCTTGTTGGTTATCTATTTTATGTATTGCACTAAGGAGTTTGGAATTAACATATATACAGTACTTTATATCTCTCCTTTAAGGGGGAACATAATTAATAGGTTTTGGTGATTTCTATTTAGGAGAAGGGGGAAAAGTATGAAAGATGGATGGTTCAACTTTCTGACTTGAGTAACTGGAGGAGATTGTCATTGAGATGGAAACATGATTAGGAGATAGACTTGTGAACGTGATTGAGTTGAGAAGGGCCCAGTGATAACTGAGTTGGCAACACTGGTCTGAAGAGAAACCTGGGAGGTAGTAGGGGCAGCGATGGGATTGGGAGGTTGGTGGTGCTGACCATCAGTGGAATGTTGGAGCTGGAGCCACGCAGTGGCTACTGCTGCAGCCAGAACAGCCCTCAAGTTGGGTAGTAAACCAGGTTAACGACCTTAGCAGGTCACTGAAAGCTTGGCTTGAACCAAACCCTTCTCTTCCATATACACCAGCTTAGATGTCTCACTCAGTGTTTTCATGAAGCCTTCCATTCAACTTAATTTGGCATGTTTTGTGGTGAAAGTTCCTGGGCCCAAACTTTATAAGTCTTTAGTAGAATAGCTCTCTCAGTTCACAGTTCAGTTCAGTTGAGTTCAGTCACTCAGTCATGTCCTACTCTTTGCGCCCCTATGGATTGCAGCAAGCCAGGCCTCCTTGTCCATCACCAACTCCCGGAATTTACCCAAACTCATGTCCATTGAGTCAGTGATGCCGTCCAACCATCTCATCCTCTGCCATCCCCTTCTCCTCCCACCTTCAATCTTTCCCAGCATCAAGGTCTTTCCGAAGGAGTCAGTTCTTTGTATCAGGTGGCCAAAGTATTGGAGTTTCAGCTTCAACATCAGTCCTTCCAATGAACACTCAGGACTGATCTCCTTTAGGATGGACTGGTTGGATCTCCTTGCAGTCCAAGGCATTCTCAAAAGTCTTCTCCAACACCACAGTTCAAAAGCATCAATTATTTGGCACTCAGCTTTCTTTATAGTCCAACTCTCACATCCCTACATGACTACTGGAAAAACCATAGCCTTGACTAGGTGGACATTTGTTGGCAAAGTAATGTCTCTGCTTTTTAATATGCTATCTAGGTTGGTCATAGCTTTCCTTCCAAGGAGTAAACATCTGTTAATTTCATGGCTGCAAGTCATGATCTGCAGTGATTTTGGAGCCCCAAAACATTAAGTCTGCCACTGTTTCCACTGTTTCTCCATCTATTTGCCATGAAGTGATGGGACCAGATGCCATGATCTTAGTTTTATGAATGTTGAGCTTTAAGCCAACTTTTTCATTCTCCTCTTTCACTTTCATCAAGAGGCTCTTTAGTTCTTCTTCACTTTCTGCCATAAGGGTAGTGTCATCTGCATATCTGAGGTTATTGATATTTCTTCCGGCAATCTTGATTCCAGCTTGTGCTTCCTCCAGTCCAGCATTTCTCATGATGTACTCTGCATATAAGTTAAATAAGTAGGGTGACAATATACAGCCTTGATGTACTCCTTTTCCTATTTGGAACCAGTCTGTTGTTCCTTGTCCAGTTCTAACTGTTGCTTCCTGACCTGCATACATCTTTCTCAAGTGACAGGTCAGATGGTCTGGTATTCCCATCTCTTTCAGAATTTTCCACAGTTTGTTGTGATCCACACGAAGGCTTTGGCCTAGTCACTAAAGCAGAAGTAGATGTTTTTCTGGAACTCTCTTGCTTTTTCGATGATCCAGTGGATGTTGGCAATTTGATCTCTGGTTCCTCTGCCTTTTCTAAATCCAGCTCGAACATCTGGAATTTCATGGTTCACATACTGTTGAAGCCTGGCTTGGAGAATTTTGAGCATTACTTTATCAGCATGTGAGATGAGTGCAATTGTGCAGTAGCTTGAGCATTCTTTGGCATTGCCTTTCTTTGGGATTGGAATGAAAACTGACCTTTTCCAGTCCTGTGACCACTGCTGAGTTTTCCAAATTTGCTGGTATATTGAGTGCAGCACTTTCACAGCATTATTTTTTAGGATTTGAAATAGCTCAACTGGAATTCCATCACTTCCACTAGCTTTGTTCATAGTGATGCTTCCTAAGGCCCACTTGATTTCACATTCCAGGATATCTGGCTCTAGGTGAGTGATCACACCATCGTGATTATCTTGGTTGTGAAGATCCTTTCTGTACAGTTCTTCTGTGTATTCTTGCCACCTCTTCTTCATATCTTTTGCTTCTGTCAGGTCCATACCATTTCTGTCCTTTATTGAGCCCATCTTTGCATGAAATGTTCCCTTGGTATCTCTAATTTTCTTGAAGAGATCTTTCAGTTCAGTCACTCAGTCGTGTCCGACTCTTTGCGACCCCATGAATTGCAGTATGCCAGGCCTCTCTGTCCATCACCAACTCCTGGAGTCTACCCAAACCCATGTCCATCGAGTCAGTGATGCCATCCAACCATCGCATCCTCTGTCGTCCCCTTCTCCTCCTGCCCCCAGTCCTACCCAGCATCAGGGTCTTTTCCAATGAGTCAACCCTTCGCATGAGGTGGCCAAAGTATTGGAGTTTCAGCTTTAACATCAGTCCTTCCGATGAACACCCAGGATTGATCTCCTTTAGGATGGATTGATTGGATCTCCTTGCAGTCCAAGGGACTCTCAAGAGTCTTCTCCAACACCACAGTTCAAAAGCATCAATTCTGCGGCGCTCAGCTTTCTTCACCGTCCAACTCTCACATCCATACATGACTACTGGAAAAACCATAACCTTGACTAGGTGGACATTTGTTGGCAAAGTAATGTCTCTGCTTTTTAATATGCTATCTAGGTTGGCCATAACCTTCCTTCCAAGGAGTAAGCGTCTTTTAATTTCATGGCTGCAATCACCATCAGCAGTGATTTTGGAGCCCAAAAAAATAAAGTCTGACACTGTTTCCACTGTTTCCCCATCTATTTTCCATGAAGTGATGGGACCAGATGCCATGATCTTAGTTTTCTGAATGTTGAGCTTTAAGCCAACTTTTTCACTCTCCTCTTTCACTTTCATCAAGAGGCTCTTTAGTTCTTCTTCGCTTTCTGCCATAAGGGTGGTATCATCAGCATATCTGAGGTTATTGATATTTCTCCTGGCAATCTTGATTCCAGCTTGTGTTTCTTCCAGCCCAGCGTTTCTCATGATGTATTCTGCATATAAGTTAAATAAGCAGGGTGACAATATACAGCCTTGACGTACTCCTTTTCCTATTTGGAACCAGTCTGTTGTTCCATGTCCAGTTCTAACTGTTGCTTCCTGACCTGCATACAGGTTTCTCAAGAGACAGGTCAGATGGTCTGGTATTCCCATCTCTTTCAGAATTGTCCACAGTTTATTGTGATCCACACAGTCAAAGGCTTTGGCATAGTCAATAGTCTTTCCCATTCTATTATTTTCCTCTATTTCTTTGCATTGATCACTGAGGAAGGCTTTCTTATCTCTGCAAGCTATTCTTTGGAATTCTCCACTCAAAATGGGTATATCTTTCCTTTTCTCCTTTGTTTTTCACTTCTCTTCTTTTCTCAGCTATTTGTAAGGCCTTCTCAGACAGCTATTTTGCTTTTTTGCATTTCTTTTTCTTGGGGATGGTCTTGATCCCTGTCAGTTCACAACGAAGTAACAATCAGGACTTCACCTCCCCCCCTTATATAAATCTATTGTTGTTTTAGTCACTAAGTTGTGTCCAACCCTTTACGACCCCATGGACTATAGCCTACCAGACTCCTCTGTCCATGGGATTTCCTGGACAAGATACGGAGTGGCTTGCCATTTCCTTCTCCAGGGGATCTTCCTGACTCAGGGACTGAACCTGCCTCTTCTGCACTGGCAGGCAGATTCTTTACTGCTGAGCCACCAGGGAAGCCCCTATATAAGTCCTAGCTGTTTCTTTTTATAAGCCTTATTCTGGTCATTGTTGGTAATCTTTTCTTTCTTACTCATATTTTTTTTATTCCAATTTTATTTCTACAATCATTGAAAATATTCTTATTTATACCTAATAAAAACAACCTCCGAAGTCCTTTTTTAAGTAGTTTTTTTTGCATTTAAATAGAATTTATTTTAACCACATCTTGAATTTGAAAATATTTTTTAATGCAATCATACCTTTTTTATTTATGTTATTTTCTTCCAGTTTCACTGAGGCATATATGACATACAGTGCTGTATATGTTTAACGTGTACAGCCTAGTAACTTGACATACATGCTGCTGCTGCTAAGTCGCTTCAGTTGTGTCCAACTCTGTGTGACCCCATAGACGGCAGCTTACCAGGCTGTCCCATCCCTGGGATTCTCCAGGCAAGAATACTGGAGTGGGTTGCTATTTCCTTCTCCAGTGGATGAAAGGGAAAAGTGAAAGTGAAGTCGCTCAGCCGTGTCCGACTCTCAGCGACCCCATGGACTGCAGCCTACCAGGCTCCTCCGTCCATGGGATTTTCCAGGCAAGAGTACTGGAGTGAGGTGCCATTGCCTTCTCCGAACTTGACATACATACATTTTGCAAAATGATCACCACAATAGGTTTAGCTAATATTGTCATCTCACATAGTTACCATTTTTTTTTCTTGTGATGAGAGCTTTTAGGATTTACTCTCCTAGCAGTTTTCAAATGTACCATGTAACATGGTCAGCCATAGTCATCGTATTGTACATTACATCCCCAGTAGTTATTTATCTTTCCGTTGGAAGTTTGTCCTTTGTGGCTGCCTTCATCCAGCTCTCCTATCTGAAGTCTTTTCAGATATAATTCTATTCTTTGTTATATTGACTTATTCTCACTCATGGTGTCTTTTTCCTTGTATGGTTTGTCATTATGTATTATTTTGTTTTTATTCTGGACTTGTACTCATTGAAAATTTATCAGTAGGACAGTGAGAATTCTTTGAAGTCTAAGTTGAGGATGATTTCTTTGAAAAAGATTGTGCTTGATCCTGCCTGCAGGCATTATAAATTCCTGGAATCATTTTAAACTAACTTCTTAGCTTATTATTTACTTTGCCTGCTTTTATAATAATCCTACAACATAAATGTGGGCCTCAAATCCATATAAAAGCCAGCTCATGGTTGCAAATTATGAAGAAAGATTTTTGTTTTCATTTCACCCAGAGATAGGAGTTGATAGGAAATTTTCTTTGGTATCTGCTTTAGTGGGTGTATTTCAGTATTTCTGCCCACCCCCCATACCACTTCTCTTTCCACTGAAGATGTCCTATATTCACAGGAATTTTTGTATGTAGTTCTTTACTTTGTCTGGCAAGGGACATTTTCTTGGAAGGAACATTCCTAGATGTTGTCCTCTTTCCCTGGGCAGTTGTTAAAAGCAAGTATTTTGGTAACAGAGTAATGCGGGTGCCCTTTGGGTAGTCAACAGCTTCAAAGCTCACATTGCTGGATTCATGCATTTGCTCTGTAATTGGCCTCTGAGGGTTTTCCTTATTTTCTTGCCAGCTCAGGCACACATGTTAAATAATCATTTTTTGATATTTTGTTGCTAGATGGTTGTTCAGGTTATTGCTGAAACTGGAAGCCAACCATGACTTTCTTAAACAGTTCCCAGCCCTGCAACACAGTTTCTAATTTGCCTTTCTTTTCTCTTGTTGACAAGAGAATGGTGTGTCTTTACCATATTCTCAAATTATGTAGCCTATCTATATGGAACCTACTTCCTTCATAGCAATTCCCTAGAGATTCCCCAAACCTTCTGCTTCTCTACAGATCACAGATTCATCAGCTGCCATCCTGAGATCACCCATCTCTGCTTGCTAGAGTAAACCTACTACTTCTCAGATCCAATGGCTTCCGATTTTTATTTCTGTACTTTATCCTCTCATGAAAGAACTCCTCAATTATTGGACATTTCTCAGTTGATTCACATCTAAAAATATCTTTATGTAATTCTCAAACTTGACTGATAGTTTGCTTCAGTTCAGTTCAGTCGCTCAGTTGTGTTTGCCTCTGTGATCTCATGAATTAGAGCACACCAGGCTTCCCTGTCCATCCCCAACTCCCAGAGCTTGCTCAAACTCATGTCCATAGAGTTGGTGATTCCATCCAACCATCTCATTCTCTGTAGTCCCTTTCTCCTCTTGCCTTTCCCAGTATCAGTGTCTTTTCTAAAGAGTCAGTTCTTCATATCAGATGGCCAAAGAATTGGAGCTTCAGCTTTAGCATAAGTCCTTCCAATGAATATTCAGGACTGATTTCTTTTAGGATTGACTGGTTTGATCTCCTTGCAGTCTAAGGGACTCTCAAGAGTCTTCTCCAACACCACAGTTCAAAAGCATCAATTCTTTGGTGCTCAGCTTTCTTTACAGTCCAACTCTCACATCCATACATGATTCCTGGAAAAACCATAACTTTGACTATATGGATCTTTGTTGGCAAAGTAATGTCTCTGCTTTTTAATATGCTGTCTAGGTTTGTTATAGCTTTTCTTCCAAGGAGCAAGCATCTTTTAATTTCATGGCTGCACTCACCAGTTGGTTTGCTTAGGTATTGAACATAGCTTTGAAATAAATGATCCAGACTTCTGGTTTCAGTTCCAAAATTTAAAGAGCTTAGATGTCATCATTCTTGTCCTTATAACAGGAAAAGAGCTGAAACACTGAAAATCATGCTTTTCTCAGGCCCATTAGAGAATTGAGGTCTCAGGGCAGATTGCTATTCCTGAATCTGAAGGGAATGGTAAATCCAGAGCTAATATCTGTTTCCGTAGAGCAGGAGTCACTGGAGCCTTAAACTGGTAGAAACAATGACGTGGTAATTTTGATGATTTGCTGGAGACAATGTAGAATAGCATGAAATGGAAACCTCCTAGAGCCTGCAGTCTAGCATGTCCTTCTCCACAATCATGGATTTTACTTCCAGGGACCCCACCAGGTGCTCATCATAAAGAGCTAAGAAAGATCCCTTGGTGACCGGCAGAGGGAGGGAAAAGCAAACTTTGGGAGATACCCAAAGCTGTTTCTATAACAAAGACCTACTATCCAAGGGAAACCTTATAAAACCTAGGTGAAAGGCATTTACACACTCCCACCCCCACTAGTCTTTCTGTTTCACCTAAGAGGGAAAGGAGAATACTAAGAAACATTTGTGAAAATCACAACCCAGGGACAGGCCACTGAAAGACAGATTTAATCATAAGAGTTACAGAATGCTTTTGTTCCCCCACATCTGACCACCACATCAGTAGTGGCTCTAGTATAATGACAATGTATTAGAACTGAAAGAGCTGCAAGATACAGACTTTATTTAAGGAAGAGTGCTTAGGGAAACCTTAGGACAACAGGGGAGTATTCATCTATTAGAATTACTAAAGTCCAAAGCACTGACAATACCAAATTCTGGAAAGGATACAGAGAAACTAGAAATGTAGAATGATACAGGCTACTTTGGAAGACAGTTTGGCAGTTTCTTACAAAGTTACAGTTTTACCATATAAACCAGCATTGCATGAAAATGTTTATGGCAGTTTTTTTTTTAATAATCTATAAAAGCTAGAAGCAATTAAGATGTCCTTCAGTATGGATAAAGAAACTGTGGGTCATCCATACAGCAAAATATTATTTAGTGTATTTACTGAATAATTAAACAAAATGATCTATCATTTTCTATTTTTCCCATTAAATATTAGAAATGCTTTATTTAGCTGTAAGAATACATTGAGGAATCTTAATGATATATTGCTATGTGGAAATAAGTCAGTCTGAAAAGATTACATATTGTATGATTTTAGCTATTTGTCACACTAGAAAATAAAAAACTACAGAGATAGTAATAAGATTACTGTTTGCCAGATGTTTAGGGGGAAGTGAGGAAGGTTGAATAGGTGAAGCACAAGAAATAATTTTTTAGAGTGGTGAACTATTTTGAACGATCCTGTAATGGGGAATAGAAGACATTATGCATTTGTCAAAACCATGGACTCTTATAGTACAGAGTGAATATTCATGTATGCAAATGAAAGAACAATTCAACCAGAGGAAAAGGTATTGATTTAAGTAACTCTGGAAGTGAGTGGAGTCTGCAAACCTCAAGGCAAAAGGAACTGCATGTAAGTACTATATCTTAACTGTTAAAGTTCTTTCCCATGAAGGTATGATTGAACAATCCTGATACTGTATACATATGCATATACTGGAATTGAACAATTAAGTGGATGAATGGAAGGTGGGAGGAGTCAAGTTTCTTACTGTGAGAGTGGTATTTTACAGGTAAGCAAGGGAAGGAGGCTAGAATAATCCATATGGTAATGGGTTATGTTTGGAGACATCAGTATGAACTCATGTTCAGTCTAACCTAGACCCAGATATTTACGTATAGAAATATTTATAAATATATGTATACATATGTGTTAGTAAACACACTCATATTTACTTGAGTGAAAGTCGCTCAGTCGTGTCTGACTCTTTGTGACCCCATGAACTATACTGTCCATGGAATTCTCTAGGCCAGAATACTGGAGTGGGTAGCCTTTCCCTTCTCCAGGGAATTTTCCCAATCCAGGAATTGAACTGGGGTCTCCTGCATTGTGGGTACATTTTTTTTTTTTACTAACTGAGCTATCAAGGAAGCCCTATTTATAAGTATGTGTATACATATGTGTTAGTAAACACACTCATATTTCCTTGCCTTGTCAGCTCAAAGAGCCAAGAAGCAGTGACATCTCAGTATCTATGAATACACTTCTCACTGAGATTTTGGTTTCTAATACTATTTCCAAAAAAAGGGGGTGGGGTTGGAGAAATAGTGGATTCTAGGACTTGGGCAGAAGATATACAAAGATTGGCCTGGAACATCTTATAGTGACACAAAGTTAGGAAGAATTCAAAAAATACAAAAATAAAGCCACAGCCCATTCACATTATGTTGAAGGATACAGTAGCTAAGTGAAAGAGCTTCTATGCCCAAAACTGGAACAATGCAAGCCACAAAATAAAGTGAATTATAACTCAAAGTACAAAATAAGCATCCATCTTGACAGGTACACCTAGTTATATTTAAAATGGATAACCAACCAGGACCTACTGTATAGCACAGGGAACTCTGCTCAATGTCATGTGGCAGCCTGAATAGGAGAGGAGTTTGGGGGAGAGTGTATACATGTGTATGTATGACAGTCTCTTTGCTGTGTACCTGAAACTCTCACCATGTTGTTAATTGACTATATTCCAATATAAAACAAAAGGCTGAAAAAAAGCATCCATGAATCAATAGTGATATAAAGAAATTATCGATTGATGGAGAAGAAGAGACACACCCCCATGCAGAAACATTCCAAAAAATAGTACGGATATTCTGCTTTCATAAGCCCCCACTTCTGAAATATGAGTTGTGCACAGGACAGTATGGAAAGCAGGAAGACCAACTTTATGCTAGAAAAATGTGGCAAGCATTACCTCAGCACATGATCAAAGCCAACATCAATGGTGATAAATCATGCTGATGGTATTCACCCTTGCTGTGATGATACTGGCACTTTATTCTGTGATCTTCCTCCCTGGAACACCTAACTGCAGTCTAGCAGAATAACAGCAAATGAGTTCCAATAAAGGGACATTCTACAAAATACCGATCAGAGCTCCTCAAAACTGTTCCCATCATCAGAAACAAGAGAAGCCTGAGAAACCATCACAGTCAAAAGTTACCTAAAGAGGAAGTTCCCTGGTGGTTCAATGGTTAAGACTTTGCCTTCCAATGCAGGGGGTGCAGGTTTGATTCCTGGTTGGGGAACTAAGATACAACATGCCTCAGGGCCAGAAACATAAAACAGCGGCAATATTGTAACAAATTCAATAAAGACTTTAAAAAGGGTCCGCATCAAAAAAAAAAAAAAAGGTGCCTAAAGAGACAGGACAGCTATAGGTGATGTCATACCCTGAGTGGAATCCCAGAACAGGACATTAGCTAGAAACTAAGCCAATCTGAATAAGAATGTATCAAGACTGGTTGATTAATTCTAACAATGTACCATATTGATGTAAGATGATTTATGGGAACTGCCTATACTATTTTCTCAGTTCTGTGTATCTACAAGAATTCTGAAATATACAGTGTATTTTTTTTTTTAAATTACCCCCAGAAGCTGGAAGGTGGTATCTTATAACCAGGGGTCTTCATGAGAAATCAAATTGTTGTTCCTTTGAGGAGATAAGATTTTTTTTCCCCTCCTCTGGAAGCTTTCAGACTTTATTTTGTTAAATCCAGACTGTTCTTAAGTTTCATGACAATCTTTTAGATGTGGTCTTCTGTCATTTATCTTGATCATCACACTATAGCCTTTTTATTCTGAAGAATGTTGTGTTTTTTCGTATCTGAATTTTTTTTATTCTGTATTTGTTACTTTTCTCTGCATTCTCTGATCTCCTTTTCAGTGACTTCCATCAGGAAAATGCTGGACCACATGGAACCTACTTGTGACTGTTTTCTTCATTCTGTCTACCTTTATCGTTCTGACCTATGTTTAGAAGAGGTATCCTACTGTATCTTCTAGTCCTTTTATTGACTTTTTTTATTTTGGCAATGTTATTCTTAATTTCTAAGAGCTCATATTTTCTGATTACCTTCTCAACATCCTATTTCCTAATAGATAATTTTCCTTTCAAATTAGAGGTTAAAAAAATGTCTATCTTATTTTTTATCTTTTTTCTCATCTGATTCATTGGTTGCTATTTTTTTCTTTTTTTTCTTGCTGATTTTTTTTTATCATATCTCTTATAGTTCTTGATTATCTCTTTATGTTTAAGGATGAAGACCATGTTGATGGTTGCTAGAGTTGATGTGAGATTCTTGTGTACATTTGCAGGCTCTGAGAAGCAGCAGGCTGGCTTCCCTTCAAGGTGCCTTCGAAGGGAGATGACTACCTGTGAGATTAAAGGTCATTCCAACACAGCATCAGATGGGTTATACTCTGTACCAGGAACACCCAGTAATGCAAACTCTTTCTTGGCAATTTGCTTTATTTATTTGCAGGAGAGACTTGTATGTTTTTTACTGCAGGAGGAAAGGAGATTTCCTAGGCTCAGGGTGAGGGTGGGGCAAGTGGCACTGCCAATCTCGCTTAAACCTCCCGGTCATCCTTATCTTTCCTTGTGTCCCACTCCAGCATCCGTACCTACTCCCTCCACACCGGGAGCCTGTCATGCATCTCTCTGTCGATTGGGCTCTCCCTTACCTCGAAGCTTTCTCCTTAGCACAGTCCCATCTGTTTCCGACATCTGAAACCATCCTGGACATCCCTTGATAACTTCCATTTCCCTTCTCTCTCTGGTTGAGAATTTTTTTCTTGGAGTATAATTCTATCCACATTTCCCCAAGCTTTGAGAGAGAAAGGGAAGAAGAGGCATATGGCAGATCTGCTCCTCTGAAATGAAAGCATCAAGTCACTTTTTGAATAGAAAGACTTAATAAATAACACGCTCACATCACAAAATAGTACACCTGCTAATTTAAGTTGTGTTTATTATATGATTCATAAATAGATGGGAAATCATTTGAGGACTGCATTTGTAATTCTTAGTCACCTCCTTGTAGAAATCATTTTGTGTAATTGTTCTTCTCTATAAATACACAAGACCAGGGCTCTGAGCAAAGAGCCCTTAACTGACTCAGGTCTTTAGATTTTGGAATGAGATGGGTCCAGTTTGGGTTCTGGTGTTCTCACAGGCTGGGGGGTTCTGGGCAGGTACTGAATTTCTCTAAGACCCAGTTCTCTCATGTATAAAATGAGAAAACAGAACATGGGTCGTGGAGTTGATGTGAGGATAGAATGAGATTATACAGCCCTCAGCATGGGGCTATAAATGATCTAGCCTAATAAATATTGCCATTATCATTGATTATGATTATTATCTAGGTTGACACTACTTGCATACTCAGTAAACTACTATTTGTTTTTGTGGTTAATAATGATCACGTAATTTAACATCCTTTCTTTTTTCCCAAAATTGATTATTTTATTAACAATATATTTTTTTAATTGGACTATAGTTGCCTTACAATGAATGTTGTGTTGGTTTCTGCTATACAGCAAAGTGAACCAGTCATACATATACATATTAATTTGATATCCTTTCACTTTTTCACATGATAAGTGATGCAAATTGTAAAAGGGAAGGGAGAAAGGAGTTTAACTTTGTTAGGAAGAAAGTTCAAGAGGGAAAATAAGTGCTACAATGAGAAAAAATATATATATATAAAACCCAAAATATGAGAAATACAGGGCCCGTCAGCAGCACTTGTGATCCACATGTGTTTTACCTCAGAAGTTGGTTTACAAATAACTTTTGTCAATGATGGTTATAAAGAATAACATTGAAATGTTTGACTCCAGCAGAATCTGGAATTAGACCTAGAAGGGACCAGACTGAAGCAGATACATTGGCTTTTGAAATCGTTGGATGGGAGGAGAAGAAAGATCAGGAGGCATTTTACTTTTCATTATGGGTTTCAATAATATTGCAGTTATACAAACAGTCTTCTGAGCAGAAAACAAAACACACACAACTTCTGTGTGGGAAACAAAAGAATCTTTTGAAAGCATCCAAGGATGGGAGATGAAGCCATCAGAGCCAGGGTAGAGAGTGGGGTCTTGGGAAAGGTTGTATTTAACTCCAATATCCAAACCCAAAGATTAATTCCATGGTTCTGATTCAGGGGAGTGGGAGCAGTGTGGGAAAGAGACAGCAGGTTCCCTCTGCTCAGCGCGGTATTAATTTTAGAGGCTTTCTCCGTTGAGTGTGCACTTTTCTCATTTGTTTGACCAACGCAGTCAGGGAGCAAGGAGACTCCTCCTGGCATATATTTTCCCACTTACCAGGGTCCCTGTTTACCCTGATCACACATCGTCCTGCATGAGCTGCTCTGTCTGTTGACCCCACACGGCTGCTAATTAGCAGGTCACTTGCAGGTTAGAGGTGTGCTTGGGTTGTGCTTCTCGGCTTGCTGTTGTATTATTATAACAACTGTAAATGCCATATGCAGCTGCCATACGGGGTGTGCTCAGCAGGCTGCTTGTATAATTACAGGCATTAGCCAGAGATGGAGCCTGCCAGCTGACATTCAAGAGGCAATAATAACTTAATTTCCCTCACAACAAATTGGCTCTCAAATAGGGAATTTAGTTACACTCTGAACTCAGGGATGGCTTGAGAATTCCAGCAAGCACATTTCTGTCCAGTTATTAGCATCAGGGGTGGGGTAGGCGCAGATATACCAAACTCCGTCTCCTTGGCTGCCTAAAGATAAACCAGAGGTTGTTATTATTCCACACTTTTAATATTTCCAAAGAAAGGATGTATTGTCAGAGAAGCCAGCTGGCCTCAATGAAGGATTTGTCACATTATGTACAGTCTTAAGTGCGTCGTGAAAGGTTTTTGCACTTTTTGCCCACCTGGTGTCTCTTACTGAGCACTGTTCAGGAACCACTTTGCTTTTGTCATGGTGTTTGGAAATAAATCGACTAAAGATTTCATCTGGGGATAAATTCCCTGGGACTGAACTTCACTGGGTCTTTGCTCATGTTTTCCTTTAACCCAAATATTTCTCCTCTCATTCCCCACCCATCGAACATCTGTGCAAAGCCATTCCCTCTGTGATAACTTTCTTGATCCTTCTCTCTACTTCCAGAGGGTATGGTTGCTTTCTTCTTGCTTTTCTAGCATTTGGTATAATAATTACAACACTTTATCTCTCAGAAGTCTTTGTGCCCACACCTGTCTCAGAGTTGACTGAGAGCCCCTGGCAGCATCTGTTTTTGATCCATCTTGGTAACACCTAAAATGCCTTTTCCCCAGCAGGTGCCAAAAGCAGTTAGATGGGTTTAAAATATATTGAAAAGGCTACAGTCATTCTGTATTTTAAAATATGCATAGAACTTTAATCACAAGGACAGACATTATAAAAGATTAATGGCTTGATTATTTAAAGTAAAGCCTAGCTTTACACAGTATATGTAAACAGATTTGTCTCTATATACATATATTAAATAATATTTATATTTTGTATATATTTTGTACCTATATATTTATACATGTATGTCTTCATATACATATACATGATGATCTTTGCACCTATATCTGCCTCTATTATTTTGCTGTTCTATGCCATTTAACTGAGATTGCATCAAGCATTTACAGTGTATATGGCAATAAGTGTATATGATAAGGTTAAATAGTAATGGATCTGATTATAATTGTAGAAATAACAATTATAACTCTAAGATTATGGAAGAAGGTTTACCTACTTGTAAGTTTGGATTAAACATTCTATGAAACATATATATTTAAATAAATTAAAAATCTTGCCTTTTGAGTCTTTTACTAAAAAAAAAAAAGAGATTGTAAACTTTTTATGACCTGGAAAGACTTGATGTCCTCTGAAATGATAAAAGAAAATTAAAAATTGTTATATACATTTGGAATGTAGATTTATGTGAGATAATCTAGTGATAAATATTCATGCACCTAAAGTCCAGGAAGATATGCATACACAATAATATTGAATACATAGCAGGATTTGGATTACTTTTGATTTATTTATTTTGCTAATCTGTATTTCCTAAAATGTTTATGAGTTCAGGATAAAATGGTTATTAATGTGTAATTTTATTAATATATTTTCAAAGGTTTATAAGAGGAAGGATTTTGGCACCTCTAAATTCTCATTAAATAATGTCCACAACTGAGGTCTGGAAGTGGTGGGGTTTTTTTATGCTTAAGAAGTAGGCATAATTTATTTTGTATGAATTAAGTGTTTGAGGGTTAAGATAGATAATGTGCTTCTGGGTTCACAGGTGCAGTGCAGGTGAGGCAGGAAATTAAGACATTTTGAGGTGAAAAACACATCAGTGCTGGGGCTGAAATAATTTTAAATTCAACATGCACTTAATTTAGTTATTTGTTTATTTTGTGTTTATTTTGTAAGAAGTTCAAAGTAGTTGGATTGGGCAGTGACAAAGGAACAGTTCGTTAAAACTTGCTGCTGTTGTTCAACCGCTAAGTTGCGTCTGACTCTTTGCAACCCCATGGACTGTAGCCCATCAGGCTCCTCTGTCCATGGGATTTCCCTGGCAAGAATACTGGAATGGGTTGTCACTTCTTTCTCCAGGGGATCTTCCCAACCCAGGGATCAAACCTGTGCTTCTCCTACATTGACAGGCAGGTTCTTTACCACTGAGCCACTGGGGAAGCCCCAAAGCTTGCTGATCTTGTACCAAATTCAACTAATAGGCTATTTATATTGATAACACAATCTCTCTCTCTCTCTCTTTAACTTTTTATATCAGAGTATAGTTGATTAACAATATTGTTTTCTATATCTATGACTATTTCTGTTTTGTAAATAAGTTCATTCATACCATTTTTCTAGATTCTACATATAAGCAATATCATATGACATTTGTCTTTGAGAGATTGCATTTTCTGAAGTTTATTTCTATGTGTTTTATTTATTTTGTTTCTGTAAATGAGTATTTTATTCTAGAGGAATGACAGTTGCATCAACCTCTGGGTGCCAGGAAGGTGGAAGACAGAAGGAATACAGCCAGATTGCTGGCTCAAGCTATCTATGTCCTACCCTGTGGATTAAGCCAACCTGTAATTTTCAGGGAAATTGTCTTTGATGATTTAAATGACTTGAAAACTGGTATATGAGGGATGCAGTCTGATTCCTTTATGTGTTCATTCATGTGACAACCATTTATTGAGTGCCAACTCTATCCCCCAAAGTCAAAAGGGTTATGTATTACAGAGAGGGTCCAAGTTCATGGATACTGTTCTCAGACCCTCACATATCTTGAGTTTATTGTTCTGGAGATGAATCATGGGTCCACACAGCATTCTCTGTGGGAGGCTGTTAGGCTGGGAACAACAACCATCTCAGTGGAGACAGACAGTAAGGTGTGCTGGGCTGGGCCTTAGGGGCTGGATGCTGCTGTTGCTGCTACTAAGTTGCTTCAGTCGTGTCCGACTCTTTGCGACCCCATAGATGACAGCCCACCAGGCTCCCCCGTCCCTGGGATTCTCCAGGTAAGAACACTGGAGTGGGTTGCCATTTCCTTCTCCAATGCATGAAAGGGAAAAGGAAAAGTGAAGTCGCTCAGTCATGTCCGACTCTTTGCGACCTCATGGACTGTAGCCTACCAGGCTCCTCCGTCCATGGGATTTTCCAGGCAATAGTACTGGAGTGGAGCGCCGTTGCCGTCTCCGAGGGGCTGGATGAAGACTTGAGAAAGGAGCCTGGAGAAGCTGGGTAGGGGTCAGGCTGTAAATACAGTCTGATTTAGACAGTGTCCACCTTGTGTCTGGCACATTGCTTTACAAATGTTATTTTATTTAATCAGCATAACAGATAGGTATTATTCTAACCCGACATTAGCACATCAAGCGTCTACTTTTAATTCCAGCCAGGGCCAAGAAGCTTGGAAAACAGAAGTGATCGCAGCAGGCAGCCGCGCCGGGCGTGAGAAGACCTCACAAAGAAAATGTAGGTCCCAAGTCTGAAGTGTCAGTTATGTTTCTAACAATTGCATATGGACTTCATTAACCAGCTAGCTAAATTGTCCTTATTTTAGCATCTCGCCAGCTGGAGGGGTTTCCAGGAGGAAACGTGAGAAGGGAAAAAGTCTAGGAATCTCGGGTTCCCCAGGGCCTTCTGGAATTCTAACAGATTAAGCAAGATAAGGTCCGCTCTGAACTCCCCTCTCTTCTTCCTGCACCCCTCTGTGCAGTCACTTCATGGATGAATAAGACCAGAGCACCTGTATCTGTCCGGGGGTCCGGAGCTGTTTTATTTGCATCCCTTTGGGCCTCCGAAGCTACATTCCCCTCGGGGAGGCGAGGCAGAAGCAGAAAGACTTCATTCAGCACCAGCTCTCTGTGGGAAACTTGTGTCTCTCTGACACGAGGGCTCTTTATTATATGTTTTCTATTACATCTTTAACACAGCTTTGTGTTGGTTTTTTCCCATAGGTTAAATATAATGACAGGTAACCTAATCCTGAAGGTAACAGAATCATCTTCGAAGACACAAGGCTCTATTTAATTCTTGCCAAATGACAGAATATACCCAGACTTTGAACAGACCTCCACAGAACCCCAGTAAGTTTTTGTGTCTTGCCGAGCTTAGAGCCAGATCGTCCCTTTCTTTTCTTTCTCCCGCTCCCAGGCTGGATCCGATTTCACACCCATCGATCCGTAAGAGGATAATGGTATCACCGTTCAAGACAGGCAACCATGGAGAATTGTTTTATGTGTTTCTGATACTCAAGAAGTTTCGGTGGCCTGGGCTACGTCTCACTTTTCAAGGAGAGTCAATTCCAGGGCAGAAGACAGTGTGGCAAAGAAAAAACAAATGGGCTTTGGAATCAGGTGGGCATGGGTGGGAAGCACAGCTCTGCCTCTTATTAGCAATGATCTTAGTCAGTGCTGGGGCCTCAGTTTCCTAATTAGTAAAATGATGATAAACCCATACCCATCTTGTAGAAATTTTGCAGGGACAGAATTAAGGCAATATGTGAATATATATTTCAAGGGCAAATCATTTGTGTGTGTTTAAATGTTTATATTTTATTTATTCATTTGTTTTCAGCTGTGCTGGGCTGTCATTGCTGTATGGGCTTTTCTGTAATTGTGCAGAGCGGGGGCTGCTCTCTAGTTGCGGGCTTCTCATTGTGGCGGCTTCCCTTCTTACTCCTGGGCTCTGGAGCACAGGCTGTGTGGTTGTGGCTCGTGGGCTTAGTTGCTCCACAGCATGTGAGATCTTTCTGGACCAAGGATCGAGCCTGTTTCCTGCATTGGCAGGTGGATTCTTTAACACTGAGCCACCAGGTAAGCCCTGGTGTGTGTGTGTGTGTGTGTGTGTGTGTGTGTGTGTGTGTGTGTGTGTGTGTGTGTGTGTGTGTGTTTTAATACTTATTTATTTGGCTGTGTTGAGTCTTAGTTGCGGCACATGGGATCTTTGTTCCATCATACTGGATCCAGAACACAGACACTCTAATGGTGACGTGAGGGCTCAGTAATGGCTTAGTTTCTCCACAGCAAGTGGAATCTTAGTTCCCAGACCAAGGATCAAACCCACATTCCCTGCGTTGCAAGGCAAATGCTTAACCACTGGACCACCAGGGGAGTCCCTCACTTGTTCCCACTTTGAAGATCATTTGAAAATCCTGCAGAGTGTTGTCTCCCTCCCCGAGAGTATGTGCCATGCTGTCCTCTGCATGGCCCATAGTTACAGAGCTTGATATTGGGACAGTAACTGGCGTTAATGTTGGGGGAAACCCAGATTCTCTGCCTGGACTCTATGTATATTTGTGGAAAGCACTACCAAGGGCCTTTGATAGAGTGAGATGGGTATTGTTTTAGGTTGAGAATGACGTAAAGAAACACATGCTCCCTGCTCCTTGGACCAGCAGGAGAGCCCAGGACCTCTGCAGGGCCTGAAGAATGCTAGAGTTTCAGGGAGTTCACAAAGAAGGTTAGCATTGATTCTGTCAGGGATAAGGAAGAATGAGGACAGGCATCCGAGAGGGAGTGACCCTTGAGCTGAGATCTGAGGCTGGGTAGGTGTTTTTCAAGGCCTTCCCAGGTGGCTTTGTGGTAAAGAATCTGCCTGTCAATACAGGAGACACAAGAGACATGCGTTCGATCCCTGAGTTGGGAAGATCCCCTGGAGTATATACTTTTAATTGAAGTATAGTTGCTGTACAATACTATTCAAGTGACAAGTGTACAATATAGTGATTCATACTTTTCAAAGGTTATACTCCATTTACAGTTATTATAAAATATTAACTATATTCCCCATGCTGTACGATATATCCTTGTAGCTTATTTTATACCTAATAGTTTGTACCTCTTAATCCCTGACCCTTATACTGCCCTCCCTCCCCACTCTCCACACTGGTAGCCACTAGTTTGTTCTCTATATCTGTGAGTCTGCTTCTTTTTCATTATATTCACTGCTGCTGCTAAGTTGTTTCAGTCGTGTTCGACTCTGTGCAACCCCATAAACGGCAGCCCACCAGGCTCCGCCATCCCTGGGATTCTCCAGGCAAGAACACTGGAGTGGGTTGCCATTTCCTTCTCCAATGCATGAAAGTGAAAAGTGAAAGTGAAGTCGCTCAGTCGTGTCCGACTCTGCGCGACCCCATGGACTGTAGCCTACCAGGCTCCTCCGTCCATGGGATTTTCCAGGCAAGAGTACTGGAGTGGGGTGCCATTGCCTTCTCCGCTAGTCTGTTGTATTTTTTAGATTCCACATATAAATGACATCACACAGTATTTGTCTTTCTCTGTCTCCCCTCCAAGTCCATTCCTCCTTTAGAAAACACCTGTGTGTGTGTATACTCAGTCATGTCCAACTCTTTGCAACCTCATGGATTGTATCCCACCAGGCTCCTCTGTCCATGGGATTCTCTGGGCAAGAATGCTGGAGTGGGTCGCCATGTCCTCCACCAGAGGATCTTCCTGACCCAAGTATCAAACCCACGTCTCCTGCACTCTTGCATTGGCAGGCAGATTCTTTACCACTGAGCCACCAGGGAAAAGTGAAAGATTAAGAAATGGTTAAAACTTCAGCGGCTGGAGCATAGAGCTGGGGAGAGTAGACAGAGAGGGATAAAGAGATGACTGGGCCCAGGTTTTGCACAATAAAGCCAGAATGAGATACCACGGCATACATATCAGAATGGCTAACATAGGACACTGCCAACATCACAGCCTGGTTAGTGTGTAGAGGAACTCTCTCTCATGGATTGTGGGTGAGAATGTAAAATTGTATTGCCACTCTGGCAAACAGTTGAGCTGTTTCTTATAAAACTAAACAGAATGATTATCCAACCCAGAGACTACACTCTTGAGCATTTATCCCAGAAAAATGACAACTGATGTTTATGTACAAAATGATGCGCATTGAAAGATTGCAGCAGTTTTATTCGTAATATCCCCAAAGTGGAAACGACCCAGGTGTCCTTCAGCAGATGAATGATTAAATTGTGGTCCATCCATACCATGAAATACAACACTACTCGGCAGGAAAAAACAGAGACTATTGACTTGCGCAAATCATGAGTGTCTGGGCTTGATGCTTAGCGGAAAGAGCCAGTACCAAAAAGATTACTGGCTGTATGGTTGTTAGTATCCTGGTCATGATGTTGTACTGTAGTTTTGCAAAAGCTATCTGTAGGGGAAACTGGGTGAAGAGTAGAAGAGATCTCTCTATATTATTTCTTAAAGCTTTAGGTGAGTCTATAATGATATGAAATTAAAATTTAGTGAAAACCAACAAAACAACAAGGAAATCATTCCACTCAGAATTCTACCAGTTTTTAAAACTTTTTGTTATTATTTTTTTAATTTTGCCATGCCGAGTCTGTTTTGCAACATACGGGATCTTCACTGTGGCACACAAGGTCTGTAACCGTGGCATGGGAACTCTTAGGTGTGGCATGTGGGATCTATTCCCTGATCAGGGATTGAAGTCGGTCCCCTCTGCATTGGGAGTGCGGGATCTTAACCCACACTGGACCACGAGGGAAGTCCCCCACCCACCCAAATAGCGGTTTTTTGTGTATTTTGTTACACACACATTTTTTAAAAATCAAAAAGCACATTTTTAAGCAACTATTGTACATTCTGCTGTGCAAGAATAATATATACAATTTGAGGTTTCTATTTGTAGATGAAATAATCCTCAATGCTTTCTTTAAGCAGAAGCATTTATTAAAGGATTTTAAGTAGTTTTGAGACTCTCCAGGCGAGCCAGAGTCTGTATTATGAAAGGTATGAAAATACATAACTCCAGGATGAATGCCAAGAGTCCTAGGACTGCTGTCTGGAGGAGCTGGACACACTGCATCATGCCTGCTAGGACGCGACTGCACGGGCATCACTTTTGACTTTTCTTGAAATTGCTTCTGGCTTCCGAGGTCTTCTTAATGATTTTAATTGGTAAAACCTAGACCCCTTACCCCATCTGCCATCTGTATCCTTGCTACAAATTTAGGTGAAGATGCAAGTATTCTGGATTCTACCTTAGGCATATTGCTTAATGTGAAAAATAAGCCAAAACCAGGATGCATGTTCAAAGATGCTGAATAGACATAAATTACAAATTACACTATCGCCCACCTTTTGGTTTACATTTCCAAAAAAGAACAGAGCTTCTATAGACCTATAATGCAAACAAATCCGATTTTCCTTCCTAACAGTAGATTTTAAAATACTTTCACTGATGCACTGTCCTCCTCCCAGGCCACCATTATCCCCTTTGTCCTAATTGTTGTTTATTTGCTAAGTTTTTTCAAGCTCTTCACGACCCCATGGACTGTAGCCTGTCAGGCTCCTTTGTCCATGGGATTCTTCAGGCAAGAATACTGGAGTGGGTTGCCATTTCCTCCTCCAGGGCATCTTGCTGGACCTGGGGATCGAACCCATGTCTGCTGTGTCTTCTTCATTGGCAAATGGGTTCTTTACCACTGAGCTACCTGGGAAGTCCTTTCTCCTGACTAAATTCTTTAAATCCGTAAGACAGATCTTAGAAAAAAAATGCCCTTCAGTAAATGTGTTACTGTTAATGCCTATGAAAATATCTAGTGTAGATTTTTGCACATACTCAGTAAAATTTAGTTGTTGGCTCTTCCTTCCTTAGTTATTGCATGAAGATTTCTCAATCCTTTCTTTTGAAATCAATTGCTCTTTCTTCTCTTCTACCTTTGTAACAACTATCACTTATCACTTATCTGAAGTTGTCTGGTTCATTTTACTGAATATGTACACCTTAGTGATATGTAATTTTTTACTATTTTGAAAATGAAACCTAAATCCTCTCACCTAGTCATTTATTTCCAGTTTTACTCAAATACATGTGTTTGAAATCTGATTTGATTTTTAGTTTTCTATGCTACATGTGCTAAGTATATTTATTTTTTTCTGCCTTCAAGGACATTTCTTCCTTTTTCTTCCCTTCCTTCCTTCTTCTCTCCCTCCCCCAAATATTTGGGTTTTCTTGCTTAAGAATTCTTAAGTGTATTGTGTGGTGTGTCTATTTGTGTGCAGGGGAGTTGGGATGGGAAGAGAGGAGGGATTTCATCACCACCTAATGAGCCAGGCATGGCTGTCACATTCTTTGTAACCAACACACACGTCCAGAGAGCCATCACTAACTACTGTCAAGGGCTACCAGAACTTCTAGCATGAGTATGATAAAAATTTCCAATAACGATTTAAGAAAATAATTGTTCACTTGGCAACTATAAACTTATGTTAAGTTTTCTTGTGTTTAAGAAAAAGATATAGCTCTCAAGAAACACAAAACTCAGAAGCCAAATAAAGATAGAACTGGAGGTCCAGAACTGATTTCCACTGGGAATTATTAAACTGTAAAAATATCAAGAGTACCTATGCATGCATACTCAGTCATGTCCAACTCTTTACGACCCTGTTGATTATAGCCCCCAGGCTCCTCTGTCCATGGGATTTTTCAGGCAAGAATACTGGAGTGCGTTGCTATTTCCCCTCTTCCTCACTCAGCGATTGAACCCATGTCTGCTGTGTCACCTGGACTGGCAAGCAGTTTCTTTACCACTGAGCCACCTGCAAAGCCCATGTTTACCTCAGTCCCACCCAAAAAAGAATTCCCCAGTTCCCCTCAGAGACCTCATAAAACTGTGCTTTCTTCTATGACAGAAATTATTCTCTTTGTCTTCATGGCTCCTGAAGGCAATCATGGGGTTTTTTTTTAAACCACAGAGAAATCTAGTGTAACATTATGGCACAGTATCCTTTCTACTTTGCCTAAGGTTTTTTCTTTTTTTTTCAATGCTGTCCCCAACTTTTGATCAGAATCAAAACCCCAAAACTGTAACCCCCAAGGTGGCCCTGGTAGGTAGTTGCACAAACTCCATTTTTCATGACAGCAGTATCCAAATGCCGAATTTCAAGTATTTGGGAACTTCCCTGGTGATGCAGTGGATAATAATCTGGCTGCCAATGCATGGGGCACAGGTTCAGTCCCTAGTCTTGTAATATCCCACATATTTCAAGGAGCCGCTAAGCCCACATGTCACAGCCGCTGAAGCTGTTGTGCCTAGAGTCTGTTCTCTGCAACAACAGAAGCCCACGCACCGCAGTTACAGGGTAGCCCCCACTCTCTGCAACTAGAGAAAGCCTGTGTGCAGCAGCGAAAACCTAGCACAACCAAACATAAAGAAAGAAGGAAAGAATTAAAAAAGTATTCATATTTGGTAACAGCATGAAATTCTTGATGTATCTTCCATTTCCACAAAGGTACATTTGCAAATGGCACCTCGGAGATTGCCATAGGGAACTACTGACTGATCTCCAAGGTAAATGTAAAAATGTAGCTCTCTAAACAATGATTTGTGGCAAGTGTTTGGAAAACGAAGTGTTTAGGCACTGGCCCAAATTTTAAGTGGAAATCAGTGCTGCAAGGCAGATGTTTACCATCCCTAAACAAATGGACCGCAGGACTCCATGAGTCTCCCAGCTGTTGATATGCTCTAGTTTCAGCAAGAAGAGAGTCATTTAAAATGAAATCCCTTTGCCTTTGTAGAAACACAGTTGTGGGTGAAAATGTCATTTTATTTCAGAAACATAATCTGCTGATGACTTGTTTAGAAATACATGGAGTCCATGCAGGATGAATGCAGGCAGTGGCCCAGGATAAACATGGCGACCAATGGTGAAAAAGTCTCAGAAAGTAAAACCCACTTGATAAGGGGATGGCCATCTGGTGTTCTGATCAGTATGGCCCTGAATTTCCAATCTGTTTGCAGGAGGACTGTGCTTCAAGTGGAAAAGCCAGCACTTGTCTTTCTCAATTCAGTTCTTCATAGTTAAGGAATAATCCTTCAAGTTTCAAGCATTGTGTTGCTTATAGATTTCATACATCCTGTTTCTCGTCATTTTTAGTATGGTTGCAAATTTTATTTCTGAGTTTTCAGTTATTTTGGTGGGTTCTCTTAGAATATTATTTCAAATTGAAAATCTCAAGAAATGCTTATTGAATACTGATTCTAAAAGTAACACATCATTAACCTCTTTTATCTAAAATGTAAATCAGAGAAGAGGGGAAAGAAAGAGAGGCACAAAGTTAGTCTTAGAGTATTATTTTGAATAAAATGGTAACTTTTCCACTTGTCATGGAGTTATTACCAAAGGTGGGGGTGGGGGAGGGTAGAATTAATTTCCTCTAAAATATCTCTTACTTTGATTTTTTTAAGTAGCAGTGAACTAGGCTACAAATTCATTCCACCAACATTCAGAGCTCTTTGCTCTCACAACTGTCCTGCTGGAATCAATAAGCTGTTGATTAAAAACCTTGTTACTTAATACATTTAGTAAGCTTAATCTGTTTTTTAGAAACCTAAGCACTTTTATGTCACTAGCTGCAGGGGTAGAGACAAAAGCTGTGGCTAATTATTAACAACTTCACAAAGCTGATATTGAATTTCTAATGTATCCCAAATGCCCCTTCCTCCCACCCCCACCCCCATTAGTTCCTGTGTCCCACCAGCTCACACATTGTAAGCTTGGGGAACGACTTTCAGTTTAAGATCCTAAAAGTTTTAGAAAAACTTGAAACAATAACAAATTCTCTGGTCATTTTGAAACAGTCATGTACTGCAGCAACATCTGGATACAAACGGGAGTAATTGCTGGCTGGAAGAGGACCAATGGCATCCTTCCGCTCCACCTGCTTCAAGATGGTTGACTCCCAGCTGCTGAGTAAAGACGAGGAACGGGGTCAGGATGGCCTTGTAAAACAGTCCAACCTGGGTTAGACGTGTTTCAACTCTCAGATCTCTATTCCTTCCCCTGCAACCTCTCCTGAGCTTCAGAATTGCATTTCCAATGGCCAAATATACAAACATTTCCTGAATTGCAGAAGACAATAGCTAAAGACTATGCTGAGAGTTGGGGACCAGAGACTGAGATTTCAAACCGAAAACTAATCCCTGGGGGTGTGTCCTTGTAGGGAAGGTGACATAATTAGGCATCCAATGAGGCTGGGGCTTAGTCTGTGGGGTCACAACTAGTCGGACACGACTGAAATGACTTAGCAATGAAGCTGGCATTTATTGGTGAGGGCTCTGACTTCTGCATAGCTTGCCTTATACGCCATATAACGTTATACTTAGAACATGCTGGAATCATTATGTATCAGACACGAGTCTCACTGGTAGAACAAGGTCTAAGACCAGGACAATAAGATCATTTTCCCCTGAATCTGCCTATCTCATTAGCCTTTTCATGGGTGATATAACTTCTCCTTTTCTCCAAACATGCAGGGGTCCCCTGACTATCACTGCTAAGCATGCCATTTCCATTATGGTTATAAATTATGTGCCTGGCCCTCAGAGGTTCTGGTCGCACATTACAGATACTTATTGAAGATGAACTATTATATGACAGCACAAGGAAAAATGAACTTTAGGAAGTAAAACTAACAGATTTTTTTATAAACCATTAATCCATCTAGCAAGTGTGATATAGATAATTTCCATAAACTAGAGTGTATAGTTCACATGGATTGTTGCTGAAATTATAACACACACACATGCACGCACAGTCTTTACAAATAACACCATCAGTTCAACATTCTAACTTTTATTAATGATTTAGCTTGATTCTTCTTTTCTACTTTTTCCAATTGAATTTCTGAGTTATATTTACTTTTATAATTATTATTAGTTGTTGGTTTTCTTTTGTTTAGGATCTGAAATGCAAGAAAGAACTAAGCGTGGACACTGTAGGTTATATAACAAAAATGTTGTGAAATTATATTCTCCTACATTTCTCTAGATATACAATGTCTCTGAGGGACCTGGTTGAAAATCTATGCCTGAAGCCAAACCTATCTTTGGGCATTTTCTTCCCATGAGTAAATTTATACCCTTTGTCATTTAAATGCATTTTCTATTATTTGCTGTCATAAGTACTCTGTCTGATAAAATGACTATACCTTAATATCTAAGCTCTGGGTCATAGAATCTTAGATCAGAAAGGGTGAGAAGGGGAACTTGTTTTTCCAGACAGTGTTACTGGGTTTGTTTCTCGTAAGTGTGACTGCAAAATTGTGGGCTGAGTGAATTTACTCAAAACTAAAACCAAATATTTTGGACATATTTTTAGGTGGTAGACTTGGGAAATGGTAAGGATTATACATCTATTTATTACCTTGTGGATGATGAATAGTTTTTAGACCTTGTCTATTTGGCATCTGACTGGCTGGTGCCTGGTTCTCTGGAATATTAATAAATATTTGTTTAATCAGTGAACACATGGATGAAAGGAGGTAGCACAAGAGAAAGGGGGAATGGGAGAGAGAGTATTTCAGTATCATTGCTGTATCAACGTGGTTTAATCCAATCGTCCACCTCGGGTTCAACAGCAACCCTAGCGTGATTTATTCAAGAGCCGGAGACCTGTTAATTGAGTCTGATCCTTTCCTCTTATAAACAAAAGGCCTATTTGCCTCAGAAATTTCTCACTTGGTTCTCTAGCCGTGTGTACTACGTGAGCTCACACACTCAAAACAGAACTTTTAAATCGTATTTAAAAAAGAAGACCACACAGGTGCCACTGGATATGAAGATAAAGTTACAATTGTAAAACACATGATGATGGTTTCCCAAAACACCAAGCCCTAAATTTAAAGTCTCAGGAGAAGGAGAGGGGTATATTGAATTATACACATTAACTGAAACTGTGGTATCACTAAAACAAAAGTGAAGAAAATTTTAGAGCATTTGGTCCTTTTTCTTCACAGAAGCGATGTCCTGATATCTTACCCATCATTTTCATTTTGCCATCCAGAAAGAGAAACACAATGCCCCACTATCCATCCTTGCCAAGGGTTCAGATGAAGTGTTTCTGAAATGTTAAACAAAAAAAAAGTGAGTCCAATATAAACTTGGTATGAATACAAATACTTTCTTTCCTTAGAATGACCCCTTTAACTTACATGATCTCATCTCACTTTACAGCATTGCATGATAGGATATCATGTAATGAGGTTATAAAACTCAGAAGAGTCACGTTTCAGCTAAAAGTGGAAGTTGGTAATAAACAAAGATGGCCACTTTCACTGGGAATGGAGCAATATACTAAAATGTAAACACTCTATAAACTGAGCCTGGGGAGAAGACTTGGAACTGTTCTAACACAAAGACAGTGACTCTCCCACCCTTCCACTGGAAAGAGGGTGAAGCCCCCGATTTGCTGATGATACGTGATACCCTCAGAATGAGCATCACTGACACCACAATTGCCCCTCACCTTGGAATGACCAGACTTGGCCACCTGGCTTCTATGGAATGGGCGAAACACCATTTTGGAGTTTTATTTTGCAGCCGCTAGAAACTCAGGGGAAGATGCCAATCCCAACTGAAATCCAAGAAGAAGGAAGAGAAGAAATGAGATCTCAGCTATAAACGGTTCATCATCCATTCTGGAGGGGAGATGCTGGCAGGGGTCACACGGGTCAACAGAGAGCGAATCCTTCATCCCTGAAAGAAATCTGCTGGCTGCCTCATGTTAGGGTGCTGCAAACATAAAGCCCTAAACCTTCCATCAGTAGCACCTGGTCTGCTCCTGATGGGCAAGAAGGAATAATTAAAGGTGTCAGAACTTCTGGAAGAAATCCAGGTGACAAAATTCTCTGGGGTAAATACAAAGGGGAAAAAGCCTAGGAACTTGATTTCACTTTATGTCTGTCTCCTCGTCTCCTGGGGAATATGCAATCCTTTGAGAATTGCTCCTCATGGCAAGGATGAGAATGGGCTGGAAGCCTAGGGAGCAGAAGTGCCTGGATAGGGCCTCTTACCCACAGCCCACCACCTTTCCACATCTCTAAGGCTTGCATCCCCTCAGACAAGACACGGTGTATACAAGCTGTGAGAGGGGAGGGGTGAGGCTGGGTAGGTCATCTTTAAACCAAAACAAGTCACTTTATTGCCTGAGAAATATCAACAACCTTAGATATGCAGATGATACTACCCCAATGGCAGAAAGCCAGAAGGCACTAAAGAGCCTCTTGAGGGTGAAAGAGGATAGTGAAAAAGCTGGCTTAAAACTCAACTTCCAAAAAACGAAGATCATGGCATGCGGTCTCATCACTTCATGGCCAGTCAGTTCAGTTGAGTTCAGTCGCTCAGTCGTGTCCGACTCTTTGCACCCCCATGGACTGCAGCATGCCAGGCCTCTCTGTCCATCACCAACTCCTGGAGTTCACCCAAACTCATGTCCATTGAGTCAGTGATGCCATCTAACCATCTCTTCCTCTGTTGTCCCCTTCTCCTCCTGCCCTCAATCTTTCCCAGCATCAGGGTCTTTTCAAATGAGTCAGTTCTTCACATCAGGTGGCCAAAGTATTGGAGTTTCAGCTTCAACATCAGTCCTTCCAATGAACACTCAGGACCAATCTCCTTTAGGATGGACTGGTTGGGTCTCCCTGCAGTCCAAAGGACTCTCAAAAGTCTTCTCCAACACCACACTTCAAAAGCATCAATTCTTCGGTACTCAGCTTTGTTTATAGTCCAACTCTCACATTCATGCATGACTACTGGAAAAACCATAGCCTTGACTAGATGGACCTTTGTTGGCAAAGTAATGTCTCTGCATTTTAATGTGCTGTCTAATTTGGTTATAACTTTCCTTCCAAGGAGTAAGCTTCTTTTAATTTCATGGCTGCAGTCACTATCTGCAGTGATTTTGGAGCTCAAAAAAAGAAAGTCGACCACTATTTCCACTGTTTACCCGTCTATTTGCCATGAAGTGGTGGGACCGGATGCCATGATCTTAGTTTTCTCAATGTTGAGCCTTAAGCCAACTTTTTCACTCTCCTCTTTCACTTTCATCAAGAGGCCCTTTAGTTCTTTACTTTCTGCCATAAGGGTGGTATCATCTGCATATCTGAGGTTATTGATATTTCTCCCGGCAGTCTTGATTCCAGCTTGTGCTTCCTCCAGCCCAGCATTTCTCATGATGTACTCTGCATATAAGTTAAATAAGCAGGGTGACGATATACAGCCTTGACGTACTGCTTTTCCCATTTGGAACCAGTCTGTTGTTCCATGTCCATTTCTAACTGTTACTTCCTAACCTGCATACAGATTTCTCAAGAGGCAGGTCAGGTGGTCTGGTATTCCCATCTCTTTCAGAATTTTCCACAATTTATTGTGATCCACACAGTTAAAGGCTTTGGCATAGTCAATAAAGCAGAAATAGATGTTTTTCTGGAACTCTCTTGTTTTTTCAATGATCCAGCTGCTGCTGCTAAGTCGCTTCAGTCGTGTCCGACTCTGTGCGACCCCATAGATGGCAGCTCACCAGGCTCCACCGTCCCTAGGATTCTCCAGGCAAGAATATTGGAGTGGGTTGCCATTTCCTTCTCCAGTGCATGAAAGGGAAAAGTGAAAGTGAAGTGGCTCAGTCGTGTCCGACTCTTAGCGACCCCATGGACTGTAGCCTACCAGGCTCCTCCATCCATGGGATTTTCCAGGCAAGAGTACTGGAGTGGGGTGCCATTGCCTTCTCCGCGATGATCCAGAGGATGTTGGCAATTTGATCTCTGTTCCTCTGCCTTTTCTAAGTCGAGCTTGAACATCTGGAAGTTCACGGTTCACGTATTGTTGAAGCCTGGCTTGGAGAATTTTGAGCATTATTTTACTAGCGTGTGAGATGAGTGCAATTGTGTGGTAGTTTGAGCATTCTTTAGCATTTTCTTTCTTTGGGATTAGAATGAAAACTGACCTTTTCCAGTCCTGTGGCCACTGCTGAGTTTTGCAAATTTGCATGCCCAGTAGATGGGGAAAAGTGGACACTGGGACAGATTTTATTTTCTTGGGCTCCAAAATTACTGTGGTTGGTTCCTGCAGCCATGAAATTAAAAACTGCTTGCTTCTTGGAAGGAAAATTATGACAGACCTAGATAGAAGGTGTTAAGAAGCAGAGACATCACTTTGCTGACAAAGATACGTATAGTCACAGCTATGGTTTTTCCAGTAATCATGTATGGATGTGAGAGTTGGATCATAAAGAAGGCTGAGCACTGAAGAACTGATGCTTTTGAACTGTGGTATTGGAGAAGACTCTTGAGAATCCCTTGGACAGCAAGATCAAACCAGTCAATTCTAAAGGAAATCAACTCTGAGTATTCATTGGAAGAACTGATGCTGAATCTGAAACTCCAATACTTTGGCCACCTGATGCAAAGAGCTGACTCACTGAAAAAGACCCTGATCCTGGGAAAGACTGAAGGCAGGAGATAGCATCACTGACTCAATGGACATGAGTTAAGCAAATTCCAGGAGATAGTGAAGGACAGGGAAGCCCAGTGTGCTGCAGTTCGTGGGGTTGCAAAGAGTCGGACATGACTTAGTGACTGAACAACAACTTTATGTCTGAAGTTGAAAGCAGCCGGCATTACCAAGCACAGCCTGATTTAGACCTGCCAATTCTTAAACTCTACAACTATCAGGAGATGAGGAGAGACTGTAGTCTCTTGACCTTTAAAGAGACTACTTTCTGTGGATGAGGGAACACTTGATAAGTGGTGAGGGTAACATGCCTGAGGGCATGTTCAAGCTGCCTTTCAAGAGGGCGTGCTCCATGACCTGCAGAATTTTGTCTTCCTGCAGAAAGATTGTATCTACTAAGCAGAAGACACTTCTCAGCAGATAGGTCCTTCTAGCCCTTCCCCCTCACACTGTTCAGGTTCTTCTCTAAACAGACATTGAACAAATATTAAATGATATTGGCTTGAAATGGTGCCATATTGGTGGTCCTGAATACCCACCTCTTTCTCTATCACTCTCCCTCCACCCAGAAGGAAAGGTGTGCACCTCGTATCACAGAAGGACACAGCATGAAAACAAAGAAGCAAGCAAATAAACACATTTAACAACCAGAAATGGTGGGGGGCTTTACAGGATAAGGCTGTGAAGACATTTTGACCCCAGAGAGTCTCTCTCCACATGAAGGAACCAGAAGGCAGAGGAAGTCCTAATTCAGCAACACTTGAAAGCCTAGACTCATCTGATGGTAGATCAGGAAGAGGCTGGAAAGTCTTCAATCTGGTGTTTTGGAAACATTTCTTAATAGAGTCTTTCCTACTCAGTGTTTTCACTGACAGTGGCTGGGTTCAGTCAGTAGTCAGGGAACTTACATCCTGCAAGCTGCATGGTTTAGCCAAAAAAATAAGAAAGGAGTAAAACCAATAACTGAAGGCAAAGAGGCCAGCCAACTCCTTAAGTATTTTCACCATTATCAGTTAAGCAACTGACACAACAGGAGAGTATGTGGAGTACACAGAATAACATCAGTACACAAATCCAAAACCAATACTTGCAACATGCCACACGTGTATACAGGATGATAAAGATGCAGTATTTTTTCTTCTTTAAATTTGAGGTGTAGTTGATGTACAATATTAAACGTTTCGGGTGTACAACATAGTGATTCACAACTTTTAAAAGTTATATTCCATTTGTAATTATTATAAAATTTTAGCTGTAAAAAATAGAGCCCCTTTTGTTTCATTTTTGAAACTAATCATGAACTATAGGACTTGGAAGTTAAGGAGGAGATTGGGGTCTTGCCAGGTGAGTCCTTCTGGGTGACCCTTGGTAGTGGAACTCTTTTGTAACACATTATTAATACTTTAAACTGTAAGTTATTTTCAACTGTTTTTCTTAAAGTCCTCAAAGTTATCTAGAAAGTTTTTCTCACTGAAACTCACACTGAAGTTTTTCTCACACGGAAACTGTCTTTAGTAAAATTTTTTTAAAGAAAATATTTTCAAATTTTATGAAAATGTTTCATATATTGCAGATATCAAAGTAGAAAAACATACTTTTTAAAAAGCAAAAAAAAAAAAGTGGAATTCCAGAAGACCCATAGCTCAGTTGGTAAAGAATCTGCCTGAAGTTCAGGAGACCTCAGTTCAATTCCTGGGTCAGAAAGATCCACTGGAGAGGGGATAGGCTACCCACTCCAGTATTCTTGGGCTTCCCTGGTGACTCAGCTGGTAAAGAATCCGCCTACAATGTGGGAGACCTGGGGTCTGATCCCTGGGTTGGGAAGATCCCCTGGAGAAGGGAAAGGCTACTCATGCCAGTATTCTGTGCTGGAGAATTCCATGGACTGTATAGTCCATGGGGTTGCAAAGAGTCGGACACAACTGAGCAACTTTCACTTCACTTCCAGAAAACTGGAGCTTTGGAGGAGCACAATTTGAGCACATTTCTAGATGAGGAAAAAGTGTCTCAGGGACCTTATTCATACAAGGTCATCAATGTATTAAATAAAAGTGAAACAAGCAGAAAAAAATCAAATCCTATCTAATGTATTGGGATTTTTTTCCAAGAGACATCATATGTGGATCCTGGCCTCAGGAAGCTCTTTAGGGAGGGAAAGATGCGTATGGAGACATAATACAAGCTACATGGTGATGTCAACCATGAGAGAAGCAAATAAGATGCTCTGAAGGCTTGTACTGGAGAGGATTTTCATTCCACCCTGGAGATTCTCAAGGTGACCCTTAAACAGGGTCTGATATCTTGGGACTGTTGAGGGTATAGGGAAGTTTGGAAGCCAGGTGGAGAAGGATCCAGCAGAAGAAGCAAGGAACAGAAACTCAGACTGTGTACAGCCTTCAGGAAGCAGTTGGAACTTACATAACATATACAGGAATTCTCAGGAGGGGAGAAACTTGGGTTTAAGTGATAGTCAGATCTGCTGTGTGTGCTCAGTTGTGTCTGGCTGTTTGTGATCCCATAACCTGCCAGGCTCCTCTGTCCTTGGGATTTTCCAGGCAAGAATACTGGAGTGGGCTGCCATTCCCTTCTCCAGGGGATCTTCCCGGCCCAGGGATTGAACCTGCATGTTTTGAGTCCCCCGCATTGGCAGGCAGGTTCTTTTTCACTAGTGCCATTGAGGCACACATTAGACTTACTAAGAATGTCAGCACAGCCATCAAAGAGCTTGAAATGGCAGGCAAGCCCTTCTGAGCCCTGGAGGCTACGGCTGCCTAATGGCTGTTGGCATGAAGTCCTTTCAGGGAGAGCAAAGGAGGTGGCTCCTTCTTGGGTCGTTGGCCAGTCTGGCTTGGAACTGAACAGTTATGAGGATGAAGATGACAGTGAGAGAACCATGTCAGCTGCAGCAGAGAAAAGATTTCTTGCTCAGAGGGTTGACCAGACGCTCCAGGAAAAGGGATGGGGTCCCCGAGGTGTAATGATGCGAGGGGCCCAGCCTCTTCTGAGGCTGGGAAGAGGTGAACTGGCAAACCGGCCAACGCGGCATCACCTGACGCTGGACCTCAGTGACACCTCCAGGTTCAGTGCCATGGACATCTGCTCACACCTGTGAGATCCACTTCGTTGTTCACAGCACGTGTGCACACTGAACACTTCCCTCTATCGCCAGATCAAGTCTTTTGTGCTCCTGCCCTTTCTTTTCCCGTAGCATCTCTGTGGTCTTTTAAGTATTTGCCCTGTGATTATTGAAGAATTATTTTACATTCAGTCTTCTGGGAACACGGGAAAAAAAAATCGCACTTGAAATTCTGTTGTCTGAACTTAAGTTAGAATCATTGAAAACCTAAATGTCTTAAAATGCAACCAGCATCACCACTATTTGGTCCTTGTGATGTAGAGCAAATAGCTTTATCTAAACCCCATATTTGACATCCTTACACAACATTATTTGTTTCTATTTATTATTAAAATATTTCCCTGCTGTGTCATATGGAACAACTTTCGAAGATTCCTGTGAGCCACAGCTGGGAAATTCCTTCTTTGAAGTGCTCCATTTATTCATCTTTTGTCAATGGCAGGCTCTTTATGCTCAGACATTTTATACTTTTCACAGTTATTTCAGAATCTATTTCATTTGACGGAGAGTCCATTTATCATTCTGCACACACTCCCATTTCTCATTTTCCTCATTTCTCTCAGTTTGGCATTCTGTTAAGTTCATCAGAGCATTTTTTTTCTTTCTTTCTTCCTTTCCTTTCAGGCTGAACTATGAGGTTGAGAAAGACACTGAAAGTCCACTGCCTTGGAATAATCATACCTCCAGTTTTTCCTTGGACTCCAGCTACGCCTAGAGATTACAAAAGTTGGAGACTGTAACTCATGAATCTGCCTAATAATAAGATCAACAGCTCTCAGACATAAATCTGAAAGTGGGTGGTTCATTGGAGAATATCAGCTTGACTCCACTTAGAATCAAAAAGAGCTTTTGTCCATCTGGTTGCTAAATCTCATTCTCCCCAGGTTTCTCAGTGGACCAGTTCTGCACATGGGCAGAATTTATATCAATTTGCCTGGGTGCAAAAGGCAACAAGGGGATGATCCTGTGGTTCTGAGATCGTTTCAATTTCAGCACTGTGTTCCCTTGAAGCTGGTACACAAAAGGGCTTTTCCCCTACCTAGACTCATTTTAGCTGAGTGTTATTGCTTTCATTTGACTTAATCAGGAAAAAAGGCAGTTTGCCATGCTGGAAATCCAGATAGTTGATATCTTGGATCCTTCTCTTGGTATGATAATGTAATGTAACTTAGCAAAAATTGCTTACCTTCTCACTGACTTGTGGCTACTAGCAATGCAAACGACACCAAAGTTGTGTAAATCTTAAGAAATAATGTCCTCATTGTGGTGTGTGCATATCAGAACTCTTTGGGCTATTTCATTTTGAAAATCTTGTAAGAGACTCATTGGCAAGAAAGAAAGAAGGGAAGAAAGGAAAGAGGGGAGGAAAGAAGAGGGAGAGGAAGCAAGGAAAGAAGGAGAAAAGGAAGGAAGAGAGGGGAAAACACACCCAGAAAAGGAGACTTTATACAATGACTTGAAATATAGAACCTGAAAACTGAGTGATTTCTATGGATTGCTGCCTTCACATATTTGTATCTTTTAAATACAAAAATTCATTCTCCAAAGTATTTTTCTGATTCTTGACATTATACTCTTATTTATAAGTTAACTCAGGAAAGAATATAAAGGAAAAATAACAATCAATCTTAATCCCTTTACAGTATTTTTATAAAAATGGAATTACATTGCATATACAGCTCTTTTGACTAATCCCAACTATTTTATATGTACAAATAAAATACATGGTTACTATCCAATGAAAATATTGTAGCCAAATAGACTACAGGAATCGAAATTTCCCCGTATTCTGGCATCCCTAACATAAGCACTGCTCACAAATTTTGGGATCACTTCCTGAAGTCTTATGATATATTGATTTGTCAATTCCTTTGATGTTCATTTCCCTACACTGGAAGCTCTGTGAAGGTGGGGTTTTATTTGGTTTTCCTCTTCAGACCTCAGTGTGTATCTGTTAGTCCCAAGCTCCTAATTTATCCTCCCCCCACTCTTTTTCCCTTTTGGTAACCATAAGTTTGTTTTCTGTCTGTGAGTTTATTTCTGTTTTGTAAATAAGTTCATTTGTACATTTGTTTTAGATTCCACATAAAAGTGATATGCATCCTGCAGTCCATGAGGCCCCAGAGAGTCAGACATAATTTAGTCACTGAACAATATCAATGATATGTGATATTTCTCTTTCTGTCTCAGTACGATAATCTCCAGGTCCCTCCATGTTGCTGCAGATGGCATTGTTTTATTCTCTCTTATGGCTGAGTAATATTCCATTGTATATATGTACCACGTCTTCTTTATCCATTCACCTGCCAATGGATGTTTAGTTTGCTTCCATGTCTTACTATTGTAAATACTGCTGCTACGAACACTAGGGTGTATGTATCTTTTTGAATAAGAGTTTTATCTGGACATATGTCCAGGAGTAGGATTGCTGGATCATATGGTAACTCTACTTTTAGTTTTTTAAGGAACCTCCGTATGTTCTCCACAGTGGCCGTACCAACTTACATTCCCACCAACAGTGTAGGAGGGTTCTCTTTTTTCCACACTCTATCCAGCATTTGTTATTTGTAAACTTTCTGATGATGGCCACTCTGACTGGTGTGAGATGGTGCCTTATTGTAGTTTTAATTTGCATTGCTTCATCAGTCTTAAATATGCTCCATTGCATATTAAAAAGCAAAGATATCACTTTTCCAACAAAGGTCCATCTAGTTAAAGCTATGGTTTTTCCAGTAGTCATGTACCAGTGTGAGAGTTGGACCATAAAGAAGACTGAGTGCTGAAGAATTGATGCTTTTGAGTTGTGCTGCGGGAGAAGACCTTGAGAGTCCCTTGAATTGCAAGGAGATCAAACTAATCAATCCTAAAAAAAATCAACCCTGAATATTTATTAGAAGGACTGATGCTGAAGCTGAAGCTCTTATACTTTAGCCACCTGATGCAAAGAGCCGACTCTTTGGAAAAGACCCTGATTCTGGGAAAATTGAAGGCAAAAAGAGAAGCAGGTGGCAGAGAATGAGATGGTTGTATGGCATCACTGACTCAATGGATATGAGTTTGAGCAAACTCCGGGAGATAGTGAAGGACAGGGAAGTGCTGCAGTCCATTGGGTGACAAAGAGCTGGACACAACTTAATGACTGAACATCTATTGATCTTAAATTTGGTAGAAGCTTCCCTAGAAATGCTTTCCAAATTTTCTTGGTTTGTTAGAAAATAGATGTATATTTGAATAGGATAGAGCATGCCTACAGGATCCAAGAATGAAAGTATTTGTATCAGGTGGCAGGATGTTATGGAAGCAGCAACTAGGCTTAAATGCAGGGATTAAAATCCTCTTAGAACTCAGTGGAAAATTACCTTTTTATCTTTAGAGTGGGGAAAGTAATCCATTTAGTCTGTACATGGAATGAGTTAGAATTTGAAAGGTTTGTATGCTGGCTAAGCTTCCCTTAGCAGTACTCTGTAATTACAGAAGTCTAAATTTCTAATTGGAGAAGGCAATGGCAACCCACTCCAGTACTCTTGCCTGGAAAATCCCATGGACGGAGGAGCCTGGTGGGCTGCCGTCTATGGGGTCACACAGAGTCAGACACGACTGAAGCGACTTAGCAGTAGCAGCAGCAGCAGCAAATTTCTAATTGGTGTGAAGGTGAAACCCTGATTCCCCACTGTAACTAAAAAGAGTTTTGCTCTTATGATCTGGGTCACTATTTGGAAAAAAAATTAAATGGTCAGACTGTGTTCCCTGGAGTTAGCATCAGAGTGGTAGATAACCCTTGAGTTATGTGAGTTACATGAGCATTTTAATCACCTGCTACAGGACTTACAAAATTCTGACCTCCACCAAATGCTTTTCCTTAGACTGAAAGCCTTAACAATTCCCTTACTCCTATCAATACTGTAAGCCTATTGCCATTACTCTCTAGAAATACTCTAATTTCTCTTTTCTAACCCAGAACTTCCCCAAATGACAGATCTATCAAAAGAACATCTGAGTAGAAAGCCAATCATCTATCAAAGGAGACTCAACCAAAACCGAGATGAAATGAAGCACGAGTCGTTCTCATTTCAGAGGCGATCAGATCTGGAGACAGTCTTAACATTGGGATTTGAGATATTTGGGCAATTCCCATTCTTATCTTCAGCCCTCGCACAGTCAGGTTGGAGGTCTGCTTGGTGCATACAGCATCTACCGTCCACACCAAAGGAAGCCCCCGTTCTTTGCAGTACTTTGAGAAGAAAGCCATCATCTTGACACGCTATTTGTTACAATGAAAAGCCTTCGTACAACCATCTGTTTCTTATAAATGTGTTTATTTGTTCACCCCCGAGGAGCAGGGTCTTGGTTAAATGGTCCCGAGTCACACAAGGAGAGTTGTGATTAACATCAGGATCCTCAAGGGCTGATAATGAAAGTCATGCTGTCCAGTTTCTTCACTATATAAATCAAGACACGTTCATCTCACTAAATGTTTGTTCAATGACTCACGTCCCGGTATTCAACGTCTTCGATTTTTTTCAGTCTCCTAAATGTCCAAAGATGAAAACACGAATATTTTTTAACGTAGTCCGTATCTATGCATTATCAAAATAACCAATTTAAAAGTGAAGAGTAAAAACATCTACTCAAGGCCAGGGCACAAGGGCATGGTCTTCTCAAACATTGTCTTGGGGACGGTGAATGGGTTTGGCATTTGAGGAAATTAATCTAGTGATATCAACAAAAAAAATTACTCATTCTTTGGCACAGGTTTCTACTTATGCACATTTAGTCTACAGAAATAAGAGACTTAGGACTATTTAACAAGGTGGTATTGAGGGGGGCAAGTAATTTTTTCCAAAGATTAAAACTAAGTTGAGATAAAAAGACTAAGTACTCCCATTTTCTGTTTAATGTTGGCATTTCCCTAGAGACACCAGTGCTTTCAGCATTGGGGTCTGGGGTTGGGTGGTGGGGAGGAAGCAAAGCTTTGACTCAAATGTAAAATTCAAGTTTTAAAACAAATGAGATTGAATTTTCTGAATGCCAATGAGGCTATTTTATCAAAGAAAAGCTACCAAATTCTGATGGGTTTATGGAAAGTGGGATTTGATAGAGCATAGTTGGAATCAGTTATAGGAAAAATAAAATTCTTTCATGTTTATATCTTGACAATTGATATATCACATTTATGATTATTACATTGAAATGTACATACATATTTTGGGGAATAAAACATTTTTTATTTATATATTTTAGTCATTTCCATGGCTGCAGGACATTGGTAATTTTTTTTAACTTTTAAAAATTAAGCAAAAAAAGATATACTAAATTTGGACAAACACATACAAAATTAATCAGGAATATGGAGAATATGAATATAAAAATCAGAATGAGCTGGAAAAGAGGCACAAAATACGACTTTGTTAGTTTGGGGTGTTTATTTGTAAATGGTTTAAGTAAATGTTTATGGAGTATTTGCTGTGTGCCACAAACTCGTCGGACGTTTTCACATTTATCTCATTCAATACACCAGGTGCAGTCAGCGGCGTCACTTGATTCCACGGCTCTTTGTAGACAGTTTTCAGTGATTGCAAAGAAGAGAATATGGAACATGTGATATCCTGAAATTTTAAAACTGGTTTCTGTGAATTTCCAGAACAGAGTTAAAAAAAAAATACGGACAGGAAGGAGAAAAAATAAGTCAAAGAAAGTTGGGAGCTGAGAAATGAAGATTGGTAAAGCCTGAAGAATCATTTTTAAAATATTAACATATTTTAAATAAAATCTCTGAACAGGGCTGCTTGCGACATATTGCCAATAGTCAGTTATATCACTTGAAGATTATCCAAATTCTTTACCAACTTTTCTTCTCCCTGTCCTTGAATGCTCACCTCAAAGTGAGGTTATTTCCCTTAAAAAAAACAAACAAAAAATGACTAAGCAGTCATGATCATACAGTTTGAATCGACATGGGCTCATTAATAAATATTCTACTTTAGGACATAATCATTCTTGTTTGTCCCCAGTATCAAGGCTCCATAAGGCCAAGTCTGCTTGAATCGCCAACTGGCTTTGTTAATCCAGGGGTCCAGTTTTAACATTCTGGGCGACAATGGAACATGATCACAGGTCATGGAGTTACCGAATCTGATGAGACAGACCAGACTGGAGGCTGAGATTGTTTCGCCTTTCATCTCACCTCAGCCAAGGACTCCCTGCAGTGAGAATCCTTTTTCTCCACCCTGGTCATCAGGTCTACCCTTTCCCCAACAGCTTGGGGAATCCAAGTATGTGTTACCTGGATATTCTCAAGCTCCAGCTTTTTCTTGTCACCCTTTATTTAAATCAGTGGTCCCCAACCTTTTGATATCAGGGACCAGTTTCCTGGAAGACAGTTTTTCCATGGACCAGATGGGGACGGGAATGGTTTCGGGATGATTCAAACACATTACATTTATTGTGCATTTTATTTCTATTATTATTATCAGCTCCACCTCAGATCATTAGGCATTAGATTACAGAGATTGGGGACACCTGCTTTAAATGCTAAAATGTTTGAATATTTATGCCTTTGTCTATGGGGCTTCCTAGGTGGTGCTAATGGTTAAGAATTCACTTGCCAACGCAGAAGAAGTAAGAGATGTGGGTTCCATCCCTGGATTGGGAAGATGCCCTGGAGGAGGAAATGGCAACACACTCCAGTATTCTTGCCTGAAGAATCCCATGGACAGAGGAGCATGGCAGGCTTCAGTCCATAGGATTGCAAAGAGTCATGCATGACTGAAATGACTTTGCATGCAAACACGCATGACCTGGTATATGTCAGTGTTTTCCCAGAATCTCTAGAATTAGGATGGGAGTGGAGGTTGTCATATTTTCAAATCCACTTCCTGAGTCCCTGATCCTCCGAATTCCCAGTTATCATTCTTCAATCTCAGCCCCTACTCTGGGGTCCCATGTCTGCATGGTTCTGACTCCCACTATTCTGAAGAGCCCCACTCTCATGGGGCTACTGTGTGAGTGAACGTGGGAGAGTTTTGATGATGTTTTGAGGGTGGGTCGTGAAATTCGATTACATTACAGAAAAGGAAACAATTTCTAGTTGAATGCCAGACACAATAGTTCTGTAAATGTAGTGGCTTTAACTTATAGTGTAGTGACTTTATATAAGTTAACTTATAGCGGCTTTATAATGTAGTGGATTTAACATATTTAACTTATATGCAGAGAACATCATGTGAAATACCGGGCTGGATGAAGCACAAGCTGGAATCAAGATTTCTGGGAGAAATATCAATAACCTCAGATACGCAGATGACACCACTCTTATGGCAGAAATCAAAGAAGAACTAAAGAACCTCTTGATGAAAGTGAAAGAGGAGAGTGAAAAAGCTGACTTAAAACTCAACATTCAAAAAACAAAGATCATGGCATCCAGTCCCATCACTTCATGGCAAATAGATGGGGAAACAATGGAAACAGTGAGAGACTTTATTTTCTCAGGCTCCAAAATCACTGCATATGGTGACTGCAGCTATGAAATTAAAAGATGCGTACTCCTTGGAAGAAAAGCTATGACCAACATAGACAGCATATTAAAAAGCAGAGACATCATTTTGCAGACAAAGGTCTATCTAGTCAAAGCTATGGTTTTTCCAGTAATCATGTATGGATGTGCGAGTTGGACCATAAAGAAAGCTGAACACCACAGAATTGATGCTTTTGAACTGTGGTGCTGGAGAAGACTCTTGAGAGTCCCTTGGACAACAAAGAGATCCAACCAGTCCATCCTAAAGGAAATCAGTCCTGAATATTAATTGGAAGGACTGTTGCTGAAGCTGAAGCTCCAATACTTTGGCCACCTGATGCAAAGAACTGACTCATTGGAAAAGACTCTGATACTGGGAAAGATTGAAGACAGGAGAAGGGGGTGACAGAGGATGATATGGTTGGATGGCATCACTGACTCAATGGACATGAGTTTGAGTAAACTCCGGGAGTTGGTGATGCACAGGGAGGCCTGACGTGCTGCAGTCCATGGGGTCGTAAAGAGTCAGACATGACTGAGCGACTGAACTGAGCTGAAATGTAGTGACTACTTACTAGAACAGGGATACTCTTACTGGCTGTTTCCCTCTGTGGAGCCTTCTGCTGAGGTCTTTCTGTGCCTGTGGTTCTCAGTCTTGACTCTGTTAGAATCACCTTCAGATCTCTGCCAAGTCCCCATGCCCAGGCTTTACTCTGGAACAAGTGAAAGAAGACTCTCAGGATGAGATGACATTGAAGGCTCCTGGATTGGTTCTGGCACTCAGCAAAGTGTGAAGACCACTGCTCTTGGTAGTCAAAATTATAATTAATTATCATAATTAATAATTCCCTCTCACCTCTTCTCAGACCCTGGGGTCTTCTCTCTCAGGGTTCCCCAAGGAAACCACAAATTTCTCTCATTTCATTAGGAGCAATTCAGGTATTTTATCTATGGATCTATGTATGCGTGAACATGGGCATATATATATGCGTATAAGTGTGTGTATGTAAGTATGTATGTATGTGTGTATGTTTATAGGTATGTATATATGCAAATATGTATGTAAATATGTGTATGTGTGTAAGCATGTATGTGTGTCTATAAGTATTATGTATGTGTATGTAAGCATGTATGTGTCTAAGCACATAACCACATATGTATGTATGTATGCATGTGTTCGTCTGTGTAGGTATGTGTGTAAGTACATGTGAGTGAGTATGTGTGTATGTTTGTGTGTGTGTGCGTGTGTGTGTGTGTGTGCATGTGTGTGTGTGTGTGTGTGTACATGTGTATGGACATCCATACTTTTGTCTATTGATTCATCCATGCTGTCCTGAGCCCTTTTTTCTCCATAGGATGTCTCTACAACAGGTTGAAATGAAAGAGCCCTTTTCCCCAAAGACAAGTTATGTCACCGGCTGAGAAAGCAGACCCATATGCAGTTAATTTTTGTTTAAATGGTATTTTTTTCCTTAACAGTGTACATAGAAACCATTTTCTGAGTCCCTTGAAAACAAAGGACTTTGCACATCTAGAGACTCCTCCTGTGTTTATGGTGCCCAGCTCCCCTTCCTCAGGGACTAGAACTTCCTTCTGCCCACGCATCATACTCTCAGAGAAAGCTGCTCTCACCCCAAACTCACAAAACCAGACCCTCCAACATGAGACCCAGGCACGCCTGACTTGGTGTCTGGGGCTGGATCCAATGAACTGTTAAGTCTTTTTGATCTTTAACTCCTAAGAGCCTGATTTCTCGCACGTGGGAGGAGAACCCGGTGAGAGCTGACCCATGGGTGTGAACCTGACTCACCTCTGCTCCCCACATCTGTTCTCTTTGCAGTGGTGCTATTTGGCATTTTAATGGACACTTTTTATTGAGAATCAGAAGAGAACAGATGCCAGTGAGCAAGTATGCTTTTTTATAGCCTCATCTCTCCAGGCTTACCCCATCACCCAAGATCTGGCCTTTCCAGAACAAACAATATCTTCAACCTTGATACCCAGGTGCTCTGGAGGTCTCGTAAAGATGCTGGAGAGTGGCTGCATTTGTAATTTTGGAAGGCTCATCACTAAAGTGGTTAGGAGCCTTAGTCAATGGGACCCCCTGCGCCTTCCACGTTGGCAATATAAGTGGTCCTCTAAAATCTCAGAAGGAATGCCTACTTTTCTTTTTTTTATAAACCACCAATTCTCAGCTCTGGAGAACCAAAATACCATTGTCTTCATTAACTCTTTCATGTGTCATTAATAATTGTGTTTGCATGTCAATATGTGTGATCATTTACTTTCTAAAAATATATTTGAGCAGATTGGAGGTTCTTCTCATATTAAGAAATCTGTCTTTCACTTAGATTCCAATATGCTTCCCTGAGCCTGACAAAAAGGCATGGACTCACAGAGCATGCGGGATTCCTGCATGACTCGGAGTGTGCCCATGGTAATGGGTCACACATGACATCCATCAAGTGTGGGGGAGGAAGGTTGGAGCTGTTGGGATAATTAATGGGGTAATAGGCAGTTAAGTTCAAGACGACTTCAGTGGAAATTACATGAGCGATCACCTTCTCTCCACCACAAGCTGTTTCCTTTGCTTGGGTTAGAATTTCTGTGCCTAGGAAATCGTATGCTTTGTCTTCTCAGTTTAATAGTCATTTATCCACCATCCTTTCAGATGTTTATTGACTTTTCTGTGGGGCTTGGGCATGGCTCTAAAATAAAACCACTGATGAGATTCTCCCAGGGTTTAATGGATAATCAGGTCAATTTTCTCTGGTCAGAGCTGTACGGCCAGTAGGAAAGGGCTTTGCCCATTTTGGATGTGAGTATTTGTTGATGGAATAACTAAATGAAATCACCTATGACATATATAAAAAGTAGCAGGAGGAGGTTACTGTTTTCTGAAGGCAGTGTATTCTTTTTTCCTTTTCATCTTCCCTGCCTCCTCCCCTAACTCCTTGGGTCAGTTTTCTTACATTTCTCCTGTTCTCAGAGAAAAGAGAGAGATGTTTTGATGAACTGCTAGGTGACATGGCAAAGGCAAGTCTCTGCAGCCAACCTGGGGAAAGCTGCTTTGGCACTGCAGGTGGGAGTGACCCCAGCTCAGACTTGCGTGCGTGTAGGTCAGTCAGGTTGCCTGTGGGTTCCTGCATGCCAGAGCATCCCAGCCAGCACAGGGGCCGTTCTTGCAAAGCCTGGTGTTGGTCCTCTCCTGTGCATCGCAGATTCTCCTCCTCGACTTCTCTGAGGCTGTAAGGCTTTCAAGCCTTCCCTCTTTAATCTCACCACCGCTGCTTTCAGAACCCTCACTCCCTTCTCTGACTTGTCCTGTGCCCCACACTGGTTTCTCTCTCCCTGCTCCCTGCTCTGAGAAGTCCCCGCAGTTGTGTTCTCAGCCTTCTGCTGTGCCTCTGCTTTTTCTCTCAGAAGCCCCATGGCTCTTTCCTCATCCTCCTTCTTTATCTTGGTGCCTAAGATGCCTCAACTAGTACCAACAGCTCTTCTGTCCTGGAGTCTCAGTCTGCCATGTCAAGATGGACACTTTTGGAAGATTCAAAATTTGTGATTTTACTTTTATTTTTTTCTCTCTCTTTTTTAAATTAAAAAAAAAACCCTTAATTTTGTATCAGGGTACAGCTATTAACAACGCTGTGGTAGTTCAGGTGAACAGCAAAGAGACGCAGCCATGGATATACATGTATCCATTCTCCTCCAAACTCCCCTCCCATCCAGGCTGCCACATAACATTGAGCAGTGTTCCCTGTGCCCAGTAGGTCTATGTTGGTTATCCAGTTTAAACATAGCAGTGTGCACATGTCCATCCCAATCTCCCTAACTGTCCCTTCCTCCTGTCCTTCCCCCCAGCAACTGTAAGTTCATTCTCTAAGTCTCTCACTGTGATTTTAAAACCAACTCACCATGATCAGAGGTGACCACCTGCCGCAGCAGCAGTTTGGCTGAGCACATCACCCAGGTTCTGTTGGAGAAGCTGAGGCACTAGGCAGGGATGGGAGAAGGGGTTCATTACAGGGATTTGACTTCAACACATGGTGAAAGCTGGGTGAGCAGTTTGCAGTTGCTTCTGTCTCTCGTGTTGGAGCTTGAACTCAGTAGCAAGCAGCTGGGGAGGAAGGATGGATGGGAAGTATGAGAAAGAGAAGGCAGCCATGTGGCTGACATGTGGGAGCCCTATGCTATGGAGCTAGGCACACAGCTGCCCAGCACTTGGAGAAGTGACCACATGCATTCAGCTGATAGAAGCCCCTGAAGCAGCTGGTCATATACATGGAAGCTATATCAGATCTCACTTAGGACTCTCTTGTGGCGTCTACTGGGAGAATTCTGAGACACGGAGTTCTAGCTTAGTCTTGTTGACAAAGTGCAAACACCCCACCAAGGGCTCTTACTGTCCCTTCCGTATCGTTTCACACACTTCTACCAAGTTGATTTTTTGGAATGCTGTTTTTATTTAACCACCATGCTATCTAAAAGGGCTTCCCTGTGGCTCAGATGGTAAAGAAACTGCCTGCAATGCAGGAGACCTGGGTTTGATTCCTGGATTGGGAAGATCCCCTGGAGAAAAGAATGACTACCGACTCTGTTATTCTTGCCTGGAGAATTCCATAGACAGAGGAGTCTGCGGGCTACAGTCCATGGGGTTGCAAAGAGTCGGACATGACTGAAGTGACTTAACAGGCACACTATTCAGAAACTTCCAAAGGTGTGGCACTGACCAGAGTGGTGTTTCCCTTTTAAGGGTTTTTAGGTGTTCTGGGGTAGGATCACTGAGGGGGGAGGGTTTTCTCAGCAGAGTCAGCCCTGGGTCCTCACCCCAGCTTCAACCAGAACATTTGCCTTTACCTGCTGGAAGTATTGCACTCCCCAGCAAAATTGCATTCATAGAGAACCTACCTATTGATTTTAAAGAAAAAAGGGGGGGGGGAAGAAAGAAGAAAAGAAAGAAGGAAGGGAAGAAGGAAGGGAGAAAGAAACTGCTGAAAAGCTTAGAGGTTCACATCCTAATCCTCCAGCTATAATACAATTCTCCTTATTTACCCATCTTTATCTCCTGCTACTAACCTCAATGGGAACTACCTTCTTTAATGTGATACTGGGTCCTTTAGCCATCTCTCAATGAACTATTCATCAAACATATGGATACCAAAGGTGGAAGGGGTGTGTGGGATGGATTGGGAGATTGGGGTTGAGAAACAGACTATTATGTGTGAAATGGATAACCAATGAGAACCTAGTGTATAGCACAGGGAACTCTACTCAATAATCTGTGATGACGTAACTGGGAAGGAAATCCCAGGGAGAGGGGGTGTATGCATATGTATCGTTGATTGATTTTGTTGTACAGCAAAACCTACCACAACATTGTAAAGCAACTACACACCAATAAAAAAGAAAAGAGAAAACATTTATTTGTCAAAAAAAGAAAAAGACTGTGTTCATTGCCAGTTTTATGCTCTGAAGTGTGAAAGTGTTAGTTGCTCAGTTATGTCCAACTCTTTGTGACACCATGGACTATAGCCTGCCAGGCTCCTCTGTCCATGGGATTTCCCAGGTAAGAATACTGGAGTGGGTTGCCATTTCCTTCTCCAGGGGATCTTCCTGACCCAGGGATCGAACCCATGTCTCCTGCATTGCAGGCAGATTCTTTACCATCTGAGCCACCAGAGAAGCCTTGACCCCATCCCTTTTTTGATTAGAATCACTCAAATCTCTTGGTTTTTCCTTCAGCAACTATAGACCAATGACATCTCTGAATCAAGACAGAGATGTGCAGACTTGTCTCCTAGAAAAAAGGGGAGAATGATGATGGGGGTGCCGTTTTACTTAAACACACGCATAGGCACTGTGTATCAGTATATAATTTGTTTTAAGTATTTGATGTAAATGACTATAAATTTACATGTAAGTGACTATGTCATCAAACCAGGTAAAGATAAATGTATATAAAAAAAAACATTTAGAAGAAAATAGTAATGTTTGCAACATCTATGAAGTGCCTCCTACATACTAGGTCTCATCATTTTCCTCTCATTTAATTTTCTAGGCGACTATAAGATGTAGGAGTTATGGGCCTCGGACAACCAGTTTATTGAGGACTCTAAGGTCTTTGTGGGACAAGCATGAAACAGTTTTATTTTTCCCTAATAACCTCCCCAACCACAATCTCTATTCTGGGCGGTAAGGATGCTTAATGACATCTCAGCTAGATTCCATGTCTTTTCAGCCCCTTTTGGTTTTTTGCAGTGTCTCATTTAAGTTCTGTAGAATCAGTCCTGTTTATTTAAAGCCTTCGATCTAATGCCTACTAAGCTCTGTCTTTGCCTCCTGCCTGGGTGGGCTAAGCCTGTGGGTTGCAGAGGCTCTGGAAGGAGAAGGGGTGGGCTGGGTGGTCTGCTCTCATATGGCTTCCCTTCCTTCTCTTTCCCCTGCCTTCCTCCTTCCTCTCCAGTTGTGGTTGGAAGAAAAGAGAGAAAAAAGAAGTCTTTTTTACTGAACACTCTTAATGAGGTCATAGTCCCTTTCTTGGAGAATTATATATGCTGCTTTAACTCATTTCTTTGGACTCTACATTTATGAATGATGGCTCCAACATGCCTATTTGACAAAGAACTCATCCCAGGAAATTCTTTTATGTATTTATGGTTCCTTCTAAGATCTTGCTTCTAATTGGGAAAAAGGGGGATGTGGTGAGCTATTGGCATTTACTAACCTTTATAACAGCATACCACTGGGTCAATGATGGAGTTTACAGAGTCATTTAACAAATATTCATTACACATCTAAATATATATATAGTATTATATATAAATTGTATTATATATATGTGTGTGTGTGTGTGTGTGTATATATATATATAGTATATCAGCGATCCCTAATCTCTTTGGCACTAGGGACAATTTTTCCATGGACTTGGAGGGGATGGTTTCAGGATGACTCAAGAACATTATATTTATTGTGCCCTTCATTTCTATTTTTATTACATCAGCTCCACCTCAGATGATCAGGTATTAGATCTCAGAAGTTAGGGACCCCTGATATATACTGTTCTGCTATCAGGTGTTAATGATGCCAAAATAAAAACCTTACATGTAGGCAGAGAGGTAGAAAATTTAAAAAGCCCACTGCTCAGATTTCAGACATTCATAAAAGGGTAGCTTCTTGTTTTCCCTAACTGATAGGCTTTCCTACCTGCTGTCTGTTGCCTGGAGGCAGAGGGCGGTATCTAAACCTGCCAGTTAATATTGCAGTATCTGGGGACTTGACATCTTTTTATACTTATGAGATCTTTGGGGGATAAATTCTTAGTCTGTAGGTTTTATCTCTCCCCTCCCCTACTTCTTTCTGTCCATACACATGGGGACACTTATGTGCCCTCCTGGCAATGACAGGAGGGAACTGAGAGCCACTGCTGACCTCGTTCCAGGCCAGTCTAGTCTGTTGGTGAAGACTGGCCATTTGTGGTACGTCATGGGTACCCATAGCTGCAGCCTGTGATCTTGGTTCTGAACCTCTGGTGACTAATTCCCAATGTTTTGTGTCTTCATAGCCAGTGGACATCAGTTCCCTGGTGCTTCTAGCATGGTGGCACCATCACTGGGGAGGCAGAAACATCTGATTCCCTGCCTGCTTTATCTGGTACCTGGGCCACTTTCAACAGTAGCTCCAGTAGTTCAAGTCCATTCTTCTAGTTGTCCCCATCCATCCATGCTGCTCCTTTGATGATCGCTCCCTTAGAAGCTTACGATTTTCTGCAGGGTGCTGATCTTGACCTTCAATGATTCCTCACAGTTGTATGGGCATTTCTAAAACCTCCCTTCCTTATGAATCAGCCCCAAGGGCATGAAAGGCAGGCTTTATGCCTCATCTCATTGCTCTTTTTCTTCCCTTACTCCTGGGCTTCCCAGGTGGTGCAGTGGTAAAGAATCTGCCTGCCATTGCAGGAGACGCAAGAGACAGGGATTTGATCCTTGGGTTGGGAAGATCCCCTGGAGTAGGAAACAGCAACTCATTCCAGTATTCTTGCCTAGAATGAACAGAGGAGCCTGGCGGGCTACCGTCCACAGGGCTCACAAAGAGTCAAATGCGACTGAGCACACATGCCCCCTCCTATTCCACATCCATCTTCTTCCTGGGGACAGTGGGCTTCAGGGCTCAGCAAGATGGTGCAGTATAGGAAGAGAGATCTGCTTGCTAATGAAGAGGGACAGGGTAGCTGAGACTTTTAAAAATGTTGCTCTTATTTCTTATTATAAAGAGCTTTTCATGTACGATCTCATCGGCAGGCCTTTAAGACAATATCAATGAGTTTAATAAAATGAATTTTGGAAAAGAAGACAGATTTAAAACTCTGTAAATTCTGTTGTTCTAACACTTCAGCCACACCTAGGGAAGACCTAATCTCAAACCAGCAAAGCAGTAAGTTTGATGTGTTGCTTCTTCCTGAGCCCCAGACACAGGCCCTTACACACTCTTAGAGCAGAAGTCTATCCTGAGATGCATTTTGGCAACCCACTTCAGCATTCTTGCCCAGAGAATCCCATGGACAGAGGAGCCTGGTGAGCCACAGTTCATGGGGTTGCAAAGAGGCGAACATGACTGAGCGACGAACACTTTCATTTTCTTTTCAAAATTAAAATTTACAGGTAGTACAATTAGCATTCCAATGAAGAACAAATTCTAGAGGTTGTATAGCAGGAATTCAAAGTACATCCTTAGGTAGTAAATGCTTAAATAAAGGCATAGTTTTCTTTTCATATGTGAGTTAGAGATAGAAATCCATTATTATGCTATTCCTGTTAGACAACAGTTAAGATTATGGATTAAAACTGAGGGATGGAAAATTCATTTTTAAAGATTTACATGATTCACAAGACTAGGATTAAGAGATGGATAATGAGCCAAGATGAACAAACTCCAGAAAATTGATGTCTCAGTGAATTTACATGCTCAAAGGAGTAAGAATCACTTATTCTTTGTAAGTATATCCATTACTTACAAAGATGTGCTTTGCTTATGGCTGGTAGGAGTTTAGTTAAACGAGATCAGCTTCCTTACCAACACTGGAGTAAATCTTATAAATGCAAATGCTTCTGTGTAGCTTTACTCTGTCTGTAATAGTATTTGCCTTGTGTTGCCACAGTTCCTATCCTCAAAGAATTTCTGAACGTAAGGAAGAGACAAGTCATTCAACCAAGAAATCGTTAAATCATAAGCTTTGATTGTTGCACATCTCATGCTGGTTTCTGAGGGTTTGATGGCAGCTGTCCCCAACCTTTTTGGCACCAGGAACCAGTTTCAAGGAAGACAGTTTTTCCATGAAACAGGGAGGGAGAGGTGGTTTCAGGATGCTTCAAGCACATTGCATTTATTGTGCACTTTATTTATATTATTGTTACATCAAATCCACCTCAGATCATTAGGCATTAGATCCCGGAGGTTGGGGATCCTTGTTCTATGGTGTTGAGTCATCAAGGGCTTCCACATCTTAGATTAATTAAGAGCAAGTCTTGTTTAGAGCTTCCCAAGTGATGCAGTGGAAAAGAATCCGCCTGCCAATGCAGGAGATGCAGGTTCCAGCCCTGGGTTAGGAAGATTCCCTGAAGTAGGGTATGGCAACCCACTCAGTATTCTTGTCTGGAGAATCCCATAGATAGAGGAGCCTGGTGGGCTACAGTCCTTGGGGAAGCAAAGAGTCAGACACAACTGAGCACACATAATTACTTATCACTTAAGGCTTGTTTGTGAGAAATTATTCTGGATTGCTCTTTTATTAAGGAAGATAAAACTACCTGCTAAAAAGGGGAGATGGTAGAGCTGAGTTCCAATGTTTTGTGTCAGTGAATGAAAGAGGAGGAAGACATGAAGACCCTCCTCTGTGATGATCACACTGGATAGGAACAGGTAGAAAGCTTCAAAGAATACACACACTGCAATGGGCAGTGTGATGGGCCAGTGGAGAGAAGCTCTGCAGTGGAGGTCGGTATCTATCATAGTGTCTATTTGACACATCAAAGGCATTCTAAAGGAAAAATAAAACAGCAGAGCCAGTGATTAAATGGCTGGAAACATGCTACTATTTTTCATGTAGAGATTGTCACAGATTCCACCAATTTTCATGCAAAAGTTTTTTGATCTCAAATTTATTCTCTTCTGGGTACTACCAATTTCAATAAAAAGTGCACTAGTCAAAAGTATGAAAATCTAACTAGAAATGTCATGTGGTTCTTAGCAGGAATGTTGACTGGTCTGGGGGGAGTTTGGTCACAGCTGAGATGAGCCAAGGGATAAACTGGGGGCCTTTCAAAGGCAAAGTGGTGGATCTTAGGGAGAAAATAGGGGATAAAGCAAGCATATTGAGTTATGGAATAGCACTATAATTTCAAAGTTGTGTGAAAGGCAGAAGAGAAAGAAAATTGGGGTTGTGGAACAGATTTTAGGGGGAAGAGAAAGTGAGCTGCCTGGGACTTTTAAAAAATACTTATTATTTATTTATTTGGCTCCTCTGGGTCTTAGTTGCATGTGGGATCTAGTTTCCCTATCAGGTATCGAACCTCAGCCACCTGCACTGGGAATGTGGGGTCTCAGCCACTGGATCACCAGGGAAGTCACTGGCCTGGGACTTTTTATACGAAATGATGTCACAGTGAAGTTGGGATGTATGGTTAATGGAAGGGAAGGGTCAGAACCAGAGACAGAGATTTGAGTTCTCAGCACTTTGGTGAGCTGAATAATGACCCTTCATCCCTACAACCTGAGAACATTACCTTCTGTGGCAAAAGGGACTTTACAGGTGGGATTAATTTAAAGGTCTTGAGATGCTTTGTCCTGTGGACCCAATATAATTATAGGTGTCCTTTGATGTGGTTGTTGTTTAGTCGCTAAGTCATATCTGACTCTTTGAGTCCCCATGGACTGCAGCAAGCCAGGTTTCCCTATCCTTCACTCTCTCCTGGAATTTGCTCAAATTCATGTCTAGTGAGTCAGTGATGTCATCCAACTATCTCATCCTCTGTCACCTGCTTCTCCTCCTGCCCTCAGTCTTCCCCAGCATCAGGGTCTTTTCCAATGAGTTGGCTCTTTGCATCAGGTGGCCAAAGTGTTGGAGCTTCAGCTTCAGCATCAGTCCTTCCAGTGAATGTTCAGGGTTGATTTCCTTTAGAATTGACTGGCTTGATCTCCTTGCATTCCTTACAAGGGGAATAAAGGAGATCGAAGGGAAGCAAGAGAGAAATGATGGAAGCAAAAGTGGACACACATGAGGGAGGGGTCAGAAGATAATGAATGCAGGCAGCCTTGAGAATGTGACAATGGCAAGGACACAGGTTCCCTCTTAAAGCCTCCAGAAGAAACCAGCCTTGTTAATGTCTTGACTTTAGCTCCGTGAAACAGATTTCAGTCTTCTGACCTCCAGAACTGTAAAGTAATACATTTATGTTGTTTTAAGCCATCAAGTTTGTGGTCATTTGTTAGAGCAGCCAAGGAAACTAAAACAAGCTCCTAGTTAACACTAGAAGAAGACCCTACAGCTGAAAAATGTCCTTGCAGAATCTTTTGGTTCTGTTTCAAAATGTAGTGGGGAATCATGTAATCCCACTAATTGGCCCAAAGACAGAACCACACACAGGCTTTCCTAAGAGCATAGATGATCTGCTATGTCCCTCTTATTTTTTTTCCTATGACCCTCTTTCTCCTTTTGGAGATCATGGCAGTCCTTAAAAAGTCCCTGTTACGGTATCTGCTATATAAGAAACAAAAAGAAGGCTGTGCTCAATTATGTCCAACTCTTTGTGGCCCCATGGACTGTAGCCCACCAGGCCCCTCTGTCAATGGGATTCTCTAGGCAAGAATACTGGAGTGGGTTGCCATTTCCTTCTCCAGGGGATCTTCCCAACCCAGGGATTGAACCTGTGTCTCTTGTGTCTCCTGCATTGGCAGACGGATCCTTTACTACTAGCACCACCTGGGAAGCCGTTTCTCAAACTAAAGAGAATGTTTCACATTTCATGTTCTCCATTTCATAAAAATATCAGAAAATGTTTTACCCACTTAAAAAATGAAAGTTATTTCTATTTTGATGATTCTATAAGATATTTTCATAGGGTAAGATTTTAGGTTCTCAAGCCTGTGTTTTCTGAACTTGTCTGTATATCCCTGGATATGTCTGTGGGCATATTCTTGGGAATTTGAAAAACGTTTGTACATTACTCAGGTTTGAAGGACACTGAAATACGCATGCGTTGAATGAAGAAAGGGCTGAAGAATACGTGTTTCCGAAACAATCAATCAGATAGAGAATTCAGTGGGAATAAATGTAAAGCGAGTTGTCTGGGGATGGGGAAATCAAAGATATAATGGGCATGTTTAGTTTTTTTCCATTTCAAACTGTGGCAATTATGTAGCCATGGCCTTGTAACACACTTTCCCCCCCCCCCCTATTTAGAGGCTCTGACTATACAAAGTTCAGGGCAGCTGCGAGAACAAATATCCCAGCACAGGAGACATCTTGCTCCTATTATCCGCCCGGCTGACAGTAACGAGTGAGCAGTGGCATTCCCCTTCAGACCTCTAATAGATAGCACAGCACTGTGTGAGACACCTGAAGGAATGTGGGTGCCTCGCTCCCCACCTGACAAGGCAGGAATAATTGCTGTGTCACTGGCATGTGATTTATTGCAATGCTTAATTATGTCTACAGGGCACCATCTGGAGACCCAATTTGGGTTCTTTACGAAAAATTAAGGTCAAAATGCACCTTCTTCTGAACTCAACTAAGTCCCACTTTGGACTTCTCACACCTGGAGGATATTATTAAGACCCTACGCTTAGTCCCCAAACCACATCCTGACTGTTCCAGTTCAGAGGGTTTCAGCTACACAGAGCAGTTCTCACTGTGTAGACCATGCGTTTCCCTTCCTTAGACCATGCTATCCAAGGGATGAACATGCAGAATGTTCTGTATCATACCCGAAACTCAACAGTTTTCTGAGTGGTTACTGACCACCAGCCAAAAACAGTACTGTTGCATTTACTGACATATGATTTTCTTTTTCTAGTGACCTGGGTTCGATCCCTGGGTTGGGAAGATCCCCTGGAGAAGGAAAAGGCTACACACTCCAGTATTCTGGCCTGGAGAATTCCATGGACTGTATAGTCCATGGGGTTGCAAAGAGTCAGGCATGACTGAGCAACTTTCACTTCACTTTCAGTGATCCACTGGCTGGTGATTGTCCCCAAAATATTTCTTTAAAAAGGATGCCAACAAGTCAATACTCAGTGAAGACTGTTTTTTTAAAATATTACCCAGTTTTCAAATAAATGTTTAATCTACTCTAGAAGTCTCTCTTTTTTTTTTAACATATCACTGTGAAGAGTTGATTTAAGAAATGCTTATTCCTTTCAATTAAAACCCAGAGCATTAATCAAATGTTTGACACTATAAATGTTTCCAATTAACAACTAGCTTAAAACCACATGTGTTTCAAGTGAAATTCAAAAGATCTATCTGTACAGGTGACCTCAGAGAAACCATTAACACATGGCTGGAGACAGCAAGAAATATTCTCCATTTGTAAGACTGAGATAAAGCATCAGGTTATGACTGACTGTGACTTCAAACGCCCTTTTCAGGCATGGGCTCCCTCAACTACAAGTTGGGTACTTCTCACAGTGTCAAAAAGAAGTAAAAATATGTGTGTGAGTGTATGTATACAGAGAGAGGAAGAGAGACAGACAGAGACAGGGAGAAATGAGATTAGAAACAACCCCACAGTCTAATCTGAGTGAATAACTAGTAGTTCCAACCTTAGCAAAGACAGTGGTTGGTCATAACACAAACATCATCTGTAATCTTAGGGCCAAGAGAAATTTTCCAAGCAGTTCTTTTTCACTTTCTGCTGCAGAGATAGCAAGCTCAAATATTTCCAGAGCCGAAGCAGAGAGTGCAAATGGAAGAAACAGTGGGTAGAGTTGTAGTGGCGACCCCAGTAATCTAGAGGGCATGTGTCCGTGTGTGTGTGTGTGTCTGTGTGTGTGCGCGTGCATGCATGCGCGTGCGTATGCGTGCTCAGTCCCTCAATCATGTCTCTTTGCCACCCCATGGACTGTAGTCCACCAGGCTCCTCTGTCCTTGGAATTTCCCAGGCAAGAATACTGGAATGGGTTGCCATTTCCTTCCCCAGAGGATCTTCCCCACGCAGGGATTGAACACATGTCTGCTATGTGTCTTGAATTGGCAGGTGGATTCTTTACCACTGAGCCACGTGGGAAGCCCTCTAGAGGACAGTGCCTCCAACTAAATGTGAGAGCTGCTACCCAGTTCCTGTGAAGCACTGTCCCGTGCTAATGGAAGCCCAGGTGGTCCCAACATACTGATATTTCAAGAGAAGCCAGGATGTAAGTTTTAAATAAGACTTAACTAAGTTTTAAATAAGGACTTATGAATCTTACATGATGGTAATTAGTTCAGTTGACAACAACAACATAGACCTCTTTGCAGCCAATCTGTGACCTGTGTCTGCTGCATGAAGAATCAGGGGTTGGGAGAGAAAAGGGGGCACAGTTGGGAGGGAAGTGAATCCTTTTCAGATATATGTCAGCACATCACCAGCCTTGAGAGTGGGTTCTGGCTGGTTAGCTCACTGCTGAATCCACCAGCTCCATGCACAGAGAGCACATACTTTCCAAATAATTCCTCAACTGATCGGTCAGACTTGGTTAAATTATTCCAGGTGTGCAATGCAGGGGGTTATTACAACCATACGGAAAATGGTAACATTAAGACATGCCCATTTGCCCAGTGTCCTGATGAATTGCATTCTCTCTCCGTCTCCCTGCAGCCTATCAACAGCTGGGCTTGTCAGTCGAACTGTGAGGGCTGCGGGCAGACACCTAGGGCCAGTCTGCGGTGGATGGAAAGGTACATGTTTTTCTCTCTTTTTTGTTCCTCAAATATTTTTCCAAAAGAAAAAAAAAGCAGAAAGCATTTATAATAAGATAAATGCCTAGCAGTTCACAGAATAAAATATTTGACACTCAGAAACAATTTCAAGACCTAAAGAGCTGTTACATTCATGTTTGTGCACTGATTTTTTTTGTCTCTATAAAACATAAAACCAAGGTTTGTATCTTTGAGGGAAACTGTTCAATGGCTTTAGAAATAAGAAAAGATGATAATTTTAGCTTATCGAGGAGACAATTCAGTTTGTAACCAGAGCCAGAAGACATGGGTTCTAGTTCTTTGTTTTGCTTACTAACTAGTTACCTGACTTGAGTAATTGGCATTGAAAGGATCCAGAATAAGCACTGTGGCATAGAAATTGTTTTGAACTGAAGGCGTTTGAATTTCTGAAATCCCTTTATCTGCCTAAAAGCAGAGACCCCCCAAAAGAGCTCAATTGTCATAAATCCCCTTTTTGGGGAGCAAGTTGAATTTTCTCTTCTCTGAGAGAGGAAGTCAGTATCACAGCCAAACAGACATTGTTTGAAAACTAACATATCATCCACCTATTCTCTTAAGGGCTCTTTTATTTTCCCCAGGTGTCATTTGTTTTCCCATAAGTGCCCTTCTCACCCTTTTCCTAACGTTGAGATGGTACCCAAGCCCCCAGTTCCAGCTGCGCCTTTGAGTCCCCATTTTCTGTGTACTGCTGCATTTACATGTATATGAATAAAAATGTCCTCTCCCTTGCCAGTCTATATTTTGTCTATTTACAGGACTCCAAGGACCAATCTAAGAGGATAGAGGAAACTTTTCCTCTCCAAACAGCACCATTTTTCCTCGTCGTGGCTTTGATACACACTTTTCTAGTGATTAGTAATGTTAAGCATCCTTTCACATGGCTCATTGGTCATTTGCCTATCTTCTTTGTAGAAATAGCTATTCAAATACTATGCTCATTTTTAATTGGGCTATTTGTCTTTTTATTGTAAGAGTTCTTTATATATTCTGGATGCTAGACCCTTATTAAAGACATGATTTACAAATATTTTGTCCTATTATTTGGGTTGTCCTTTCACTTTCTTGATGGCCTTCTTTGAAGCATGAAAGTTCTTATTTTGGATGAGGTTGTTGGGAGGAAAACTTTTCTTCTTCCAACTTGGGTCCTGTGGTCCCGGGTGTGCAAATTAAATAGTAAACAGATTAGCAGGACGGAAAATAAAATTTTATTGTGTGCTTTCAGTGGAGAGTAACTCCCTCAATAGCGAGATATTAAAGTGTTATATGCAAAATTTAACAAAGGGTTTTTTGTTTGTTTTTGCTTTTAGGACTCCAGTGGGAAGGTATGAAAAATTCTATTGGACTTTTTGGTGCTAATGGAATGGCGTAGTCTGTCTCCATCTCAGCTGAATTCACAGAAAATGCCCTAAGCATGGGTGAATGGCAGCTGTATTTTCTGAAGCTCCACTTCGGTCAGATAAGGTAAGATCAGATAAATTTCTTTCTGCATCTTCTTTAGCTCAAATGTTTTCATTTAAAAGAATCTTTATGCTATGAGTGGATCCCCACGAGGTTTAACTTTTTTAAATTTATTTTTATTTTTCGGTTGCTTGTGCTTTTGGTGTGATGTTTTTGATGTGATTTTGTTATTGAACCAAGCTTGGGTCCCTTCTCCTATGGGCAGCAAAGCCCATCTACTGACACTGGGTTGTGGTAAAGGTAAGTGCAGTGTTTACTGCAGGCACCAAGAAAGGCGTCCAGGAAGCTAATGCTCAAAAGAGCTGGCAGTGGCCCCATTGCTTTTGATTTTGTGGTAAAGGTAAACTTGCATTGGCAAGCTGAGATGTCTCTGGTAAGTAATGGAACTCCTCTGTGATGATGCCAGGTCATTCTTCCCTAGTGTATTGGCTTTGCCTACAATGGAGCATCGTTGACTGTCTTCTTTTTGTACCCAAGTTGGTCATTTGGCTTTGTCTCTGATGGGGCATTGGCTGGAAGGCTAGGGAACTGTGACCCTGACAGATGGTTTTGCATTGCATTGGTTGGTTGGTTGATATTCGACAACATGGGCTGTGAATAATTAAGTATGGGTGATCAGAGCTCTGTTCTATCACGTAGTACCCTATGGTGTATTTTACAAAACTGGTAAATTTTCAGCTGTGTTTCAATGAAAAGAAAGAAATATGGATCTGAGTTAAGTCCAGGTCTCCCATCTTCCCAAGAGGTGCCTCCTTGACTAGTAAACCATTCTCTGCTCCAAACTGTGATGTTTCAGTATGTCTGATCTCACCATGTCTTGGGCACACAAACTTGGGTTGGACAACAATGAAACCATTGCTTAATCCAAGATTTGCACCTATGTTTTCTCACAAGACTTTTACAATTTTAGCTCTTACGTTTAGGTCTTTGATCTCTTTTTAGTTAACTTTTGCATATGGTGTGAAGTAGGGGTTCAGCTTCATTTCTTTGGTTGTACAGACTATTCTTTCTTCATTGAATTATCTTAAGGGCATTGTTTAAACCACGTGATCATAAAAGCATGAGTTTATTTCTGAACTCTTCAGTCTGTTCCACTGATCTCTAGGTCAAGCTTTATGCTACTGCCACACAGTACTGTTTATTCTCTCTTTCTACTTATATTTTCAAATATTGCTTCAGTGAACATTTGCAATAAAAACTCTAAAAGTAGTTATAATAATACAGTGAGTCTCTTGAAATATGTTAGTTCAGAAAGAAGTAGCATAACAGAGCTTTCCTTTTGAAAGAGCTACCAGCTGGGAAAATCATCAGGTAAGTTGTTCTACAGGACAGGCTTCAGTCTGAGAAGGAAGTAGATTTTGAGAAGCCCTTTATGTTCATGGACAGTGATGTTCACTCAGGGGTGCTTTACTTCTTTCCTCACCTAAGCCAAGCATGCCCACCTTCTACTTAAGTAGACTGATTTCTCAGCCAGGAACACAAGAGTATATTTAAAAGATGACACCAGTCCTTAGAATGAGACTTTGGTGGGTTTTCAGAGAATGTGTAATTTTGACCCCATGTACTGTAGCCCACCAGGATCCTCCGTTCATGAGATTTTTCAGGCAAGAATACTGGAGTGGGTGGCCATTTCCTTCTGCAGGGGATCTTTCCAACCCAGGGATCAAACCCAGGTCTCCTGCATTGCAGGCAGATTCTTTACTGTCTGAGCCATCAGGGAAGCTCTAATTGATATTGTACAGCTAGTGACATTTGAGTGGGGTGATGACTTATGAGAGATTCTTCAAAGTTTTAACTACACAAATGGCAATAATTCTGATGGGAGGAAAACAGAAGGGTGTCTAAAGAAATAAATGTCCAAGTATAGTTTTCAAGTTTGTAAGGACAGTGACAGATTCATCTTGCCTGTCACTGTATTTTTATGGCTAGCAGGGACCCTGGCATAGAATTGGTGCTGATAAGCATTTGTTAAATAAATAAGCTTGTATTTTAATAAAATACTCTATGTCTATATAATTAAATGGAAAGAAATGAGTGCAAAAAGGAAATGGAAAGAGAAGGCATTGATTAATTGGAAGGAAATAACCCAGAACAAGATACTAGAAAATATTAAATGAAAACTGAATAAGTTGAAAACAGAAGACTATCACAAAAGAAGTGGTCCCACTCATACTACACATTGGTCATGAGTGAATAGGCATTTTGCTCCATACAGTCACTCAGGGACCCAGGCTGATGGAGGCTCAGCATCTTACACCTGCCTCACCTGGACCATGCAGCCTCATCAGTCACTGTGGCCGTAAGAGATAGCTGGAGACCTACGTGCAGCCTCCTGAAGGCTTCTGCTCAGCAATGAAACATGAATCCACTGAACTGCAAGGAGCTGGGAAATAGGAGCAAGGATCCACCGTCTAAAATTTAATCTTTCATACATTGCCAATTTTTAAACGTCACGATGCTTTATCTTCAACCTAAAGGATAATATCTAGGAAATCATGGATTTGGTCTTCTATTATATTTTCTCTAATACATATGAGCATGAATGACTTTTAGAAATAGGGAAGTCCATTGACCTAGAATTATTTCACATGTTACAAAACGTGTTATTTTTAGAGACAGACGAACTTGGGACGCAATCAACTTCAAAAAAGAGAAAAAGGGAACGAAGCCTGTATGGTAGGGGCAGCACACAGAGGCTGTGACACCCTGTGGGGTTCACGAGAGCATCAAGCAGAGCAGTGATGACAATGGTGTCCCCAGACTGGGCAGTGACTCTAACTTGGGAACGTTAAACAAGATGGAAATGCCCAAGAATGAAGTCATGGGAGATCCATAATAATAGTAGTAAAGAAATGCAACAGGAAAATGAGTTATAAAAGTTGAGTTTTGACTTTCCACATTTTTTTTTGGATGACTTGTTTTAGTCATTTTACAAGGCTGGGTATGTGAAGGAAAAGTACACTGGTTCACTTCAAAATCACTTTGCTTTGATAATAACAATCCTGGTATTGTAACCACCTGCTGTGCTCACTGTTTTGCTCACCTTATCCCACTTGATCTGTTCAAAAACCATATAAATTGGATTCTATTAATAGCCCCACTTTAAAGATGAGACATCTGAGGCTAATTTACATTAAGATATTGACCCAGATCACAGAGCTAAAACTGAAACCCACGTCTTTGTCTAAAACCCAAACCTTCGAAAGAAGTTCTTATTTACCAGGTTGTTTTAGGGTCCTTCTTTTCAATCTTTCCATCATTGCTTTGTCTCTTACTCTTCTTTGTAGAGGTAGCGAGGTGTAATAAACAGTAGTCCAAAGACGATTGTTATTAGTAGATTTTTTGAGTGGTTACTCTGTCTCGTTTCATTCTCTTACTTTCATTTTTTTTTCATTCGTTTTTCTTCTTTTTAACATCTTTCCCAGTCCAGAGGCCAGAATCAACAGGATCAAAAATCAAACAAAAACCTTGAGCTTCCCTAAGGACACACATGGGGGATTTGGGAATCTCAGCTGTACAAATATGACGCCATCTTTAGACAAACCATATAGAAGGATGGGTGGGGGGAGGCCAGCCCCTGTGTGTTGCATGCAGATGTCATGTCACCACGCCTCCAGCCAGCTTTATTATCTGACAGATACGGAGCACAAATATTGACTTTTGCTATTTTTACTGTAACTGCGGCCATAAATGTTGATTACTGCTGGAGAGAGCAGACTGGGAAGAAAGCAGCAGTGTCTTCACAGCCCAAGAGAGCTTTTGTCTTTGCCTCAGGACAGAAAAAAGTAGGATATGAACAAGGTCCTCACGGAATGATTCACTACAGGAATAATCAAGTGGTGATGATGTGAAAGATCCCATGGATTTGACGGACTTGGGGAGAAAAAAATTCCCTATTGATTCTGAATTGTCATCTGTGTTCATTTAGCCCAAGCAAGTTCTGAATGTAGGAAACACAGGAACTTAACAGAACTCAGCCCCTCTCCCATGTTACACACTCGCATCTAGTGGGACTTCTTTCTCTTCCCAAGGCAACAGACAATCATTGATAACTGAATTTTCCGATTTCTTCCCATCCATACCCCAACATGGCATGGCAAGGGAAGTAATCCATCAAGATGTAGAGTTTCGTTGGTCTTCTGTAGGAAATGAAGTGATTCCTCTTTTGGTGGCGATCTATTCATTTGGCAAATGTACAAAAGCAAGGGAGTTTTCCCATTTAGAGCTTTTTGTTTTTCAGATCCACGTTTAAGATTTAGATCACCAGTGTAGAGTAATTCAGATATCCTGTTTGATTAGATCTGTTATGTTCTGTGTGAGCTTTGTGCGTGCAGGCATGCTCAGTCATATCTGACTCTTTGTGACCCCATGGACTGTAGCCAGGCTCCTCTGTCCATGGGATTTCCCAGGCAAGAATATTGGAGCAGGTTGCCATTTCCTCCTCCAGAGAATTTTCCTGACCCAGGGATCATAGCTTCATCTCTAGTGTCTCCTGCATTGGCAGACAGATTCTTTACCACTGCTCCACCTGGGAAGCCCTCAGCTTCGGAAACTAGCAAGATCAGAGTTCTCCTTAAAGACATTGACATGATGGAGGGACAGGCTGCTCTAAACCTGGGAGTGGGTCTCCAGATAACTGCCTTCTAGAGGCAAGAAAATAGACTCGGCAGCTCAGCCAGGTACCCAGCCTTGGTACCCAGCCTCAGCATGGTTCAAGGCTGTAGAATCTCTACCTCAAGGTCCATCTATCTCTGGCCAGCATCTAACTTCAGGCACCAACCAGCTCAGAGCAAAGAGATCTGCACCTTCTTGAGAGGTTCAGGGAGTAGGAATGAGATCCACTGAGGCACCATCAGGGTCAAAAAGCACTCAGACAGATGAAGAGAAACACAGTAACAACTGTGGTCTGGAGGAGAAAGGGTGCCTGTGTGTTGAAGGTGGGAGTCTGCGTCTGTGCACACTAAGGACAGATGAAGTCCTAGTTTTCCTTTAGATTCACTGTAAGGAGACCTGACACATTAGTTCATTGCAGCAGTGGCTTTTGTGGTCAAAGGCTGCTGATATCTTCTTTGAAAGAGTCATTCATTGAATTGACTTAATAAGTTCCATTTAGGGGTTTCTACCTAAGAGAGGTGGGATGGAACACATGAACATATCATATCAGGGAAAAAAAGGTGGTTTCAGAGTCAAGCAGAATTGGATGCAATTCTAGGTCCAGACACGTACACTTTGTGTGATTTTGTAAAAGTTTCTTGGTGTTTTTTCTGAGCATCATTTTCATTTTCTATAAAAGGGAAAAATGACATGGTTATTGCGAGGCTGAAAATAAATGATATCTGTACAATGTTTACCATACATGGACTTCCCTCGTGGGTGTCTCAGTGGTAAAGAACCCACCTGCCAACGCAGGAGACACGGGATCAATCTCTGATCCAGGAAGATCCCACACTCAGTGGGACAACTAAGCCTCTCACCTCTGCACACGGCTATTGGAACAGCATTAGCTTTTACTCGACAGACCTTTGTCAGAAAAGTGATGTCTCTGCTTTTCAATACGCTATCTAGGCCTGTCATAGCTTTTCTTCCAAGGAGCAAGCATCTTGGAGACTGGGAGAAATCCATATACACCTTTCTTTGGCTCACTCATGAGTCATTTTCCCCCAATAAGCAAAAATCTCACCTAAAACAAATTAGATCATTTTGCTTTTCTTAACAACATGTCACAGATTTTCTTCCCCTTTCCCATGTTCTGTCAATCATAAGACATGATCTTGCAGAGACCTTGATAAGGCTGAACTCACAGCAGAACTAGCCTGACCCAGTAAGCTGACCTGGAAACCTTGTGGGAGAATCTTCCTGAAACATCACAGCCCCATTTCAGGGCCTTTGTGGTCAATCTTCAGATAACAGTCTCAGCTCCTTGCAGCGTGTCCACCACCTCATCTACAATGTTTGCCATTTTTAGTTTGTGTTGAATTCTAAAGAGTTGAGAAAATAAAAAAAAAATTCAGGCAAGCAGTTCAGAAGTCAAGGTGATTGGTGACTTCCATTCTTTCCTACATGACATTCCAGATAAGTCAACTCAAAGTAGCAACGTCCTCAAACAGAAAATCAAACCATTCCCAGCCCCCTTGCCGTGTTGTCCGAGTCACCATGGGGAATCTTGTAGGATTTTCCCATTAATTCTCAAGAATGGCCCACTGCAGCCTTCGTGATGAGTTTATCAGTCTGCATTTTATTAGCAGGTCTGTTATGCGTTTTCCAGGATGTATGATTATCACCATATGTGAGATATACATCTCTAGTCACCTCTGAAATGGCAAGTAGGATACTCCCCAGGGATGTCTTGCCACTGGGTGAAAGGGGCCCCCCTACCTGGAGGGACAGCCGTCTGCTGTGTCCAACCAGAGGGGCTGGGGAGGAGCAGTGAATGGAGGGGGCGGGAAGTATAGTCTGAAAGATGTATTTCATGCTATAATGGCGTATTTGTTTACATTTGTAGTAATTATTTTAAAATCTCAACACTAAAAAAAGTGTTTCAGTGTCTTAATTCATAATGGAATGATTACTAAGACCAGGGTACTAGACACACTCAAGGTCCTTTTTTCTTTGACCATTTCTGAATGAATGCCCCACAGAGGCGTCCTCTAGATTTCTAAATATGCCGTGAAAGAGCCTGAAGGTGAACCCTCCACTGTATTCACAGTAGTCACCTCCTTAGGGAAAGAAGACTTAAGAGAAGTTTATTTTTAGACGATTGGACTATTTGTTCAATATTATCCTATTGGAATGTTTTCATGTATTACCATCAGAAAGTGAATATTAACAACATTTTAAAAATTATACAATAATACAGATAAGATAACCTCACAGGAGTGCTAAGCCTGCCTAGTTGAGCAATTTAGGACATTTCCTCAAGGTTTCTGGACCCAGTTTCTCATCAGAAGGAGATGGTACTTGGTCAAGATTAAGAAATCCTTTTTAGTCTGTCGTTCCCCCTGGCTGTCAGCCAAGGCTCCGTTTCTGGGAAGAGAGAGATGAGGAAACAGAGGATGGCGAGAGAGAAAATTGAGTGTGTGTGAGTGTGTGTGTGTGTGTGTGTGTGTGCGTGTGTGGCAATTGTTCTCCAAGACCCCAGCCCATTCAAATAGCCCCCAAGAGGAATTCTTGGATGTCCTTCTACATTAAACCAAGTTTGAAAAATGCAGGGCTAAATAATTCACTATGAATAATTCTAGTTCTACAAAAAGTCCAAACCAAACCACAGCAGCCAGGAAGAGGAGCTTCTGGATCCACAAGTCGTGAGCTCTGAGCTGAAAGGTACGTTATACCTGGAAGCCTGTGGAAGCCCTCAGCTCCCAGCTCTGCCATGTCCTGCCTGTTGAAGGAGGCGGCGAAGAAGTGACAGGCACCTCCACATCCAGCCCTCCTTCTGCCTGGTTCTTTGGGTCTCGGGGCTAGGGTTGCCTCTGCAGGTCTCATCCTGACCTGACATGTTATGATCCTTTAGGTTTTTTCTTTATGTGTATTTTTATTGGAGTGCAATTGCTTTACAACGTTGTGTTAGTTTCTGCTATACAACAATGTGAATCAGCTATAAGTTTACATATGGTCTCCTCCCTCTTGAACCTCCCTCCCATCCCCACCACTCCATTGCACTCCTCTACGTCATCACAGTGCACCAAGCTGAGCCCCCTGTGCTGTCTAGCAGTTTCTCCCTAGCTATCTATTTGACGCATGGTAGTGTATGTATGTCAATGCTACTCTCTCAGTTCATCCCACCCTTCCCTTCCCCTCTTGGGTCCACATTTCCTTTTTCTACATCCGCATCTCTATTCTTTTCCTGCAAATAGGTTCATTTGTACCATTTTTCTAGATTCCACACATATGTGTTAATATGCGATATTTATTTTTCTCTTTCTGACTTACTTGACTCTGTATGACACACTCTATGTCTGTCCACATCCCTGCAAAAGTGACTCTTTAGTTTTGAAATTCAAACTAAGCACTGTTATTTATCAGTTGGAACTCTTCCTATGGTGTGTGATGGAAAATCCGATGAAGTTTACAAAAAATAAAAGGGATGGTATTTTTTCATGTACCGAGAGCTGAGAGCTTTAAGCTTAGATGGATCCCGTGCATCAAGTGATACAACTGGTGTCTTCTCTTCTCATCCTGTCTCCCCCATTGTCCTGTTCTCAGGTTCCAGGTGGTGAGCAGGTGGTTGCCTTCAGCTGCTATCCAGAATAAGGTGGAACATTCCTTTCTGGTCATCTCTCTCTGCTCACTTCCATGAAAGTCCAGGATTTACTCACTAGGCAACTGTAGTCCTTTGTCCTCTAGATCCCAATCACGGGCGAGGGAAGAATTGGACTTCTGATTTAGAGCACAATTTCCTGCTGTGTAGAAAAAAACAGTAGGTCCACTAGGAACACCCCTACTGGCTCTTCTGACTACTTTTACTAAAAGTTCGGAAAACAGGAAACTGAGTGGCCTGGGTGCCCACTCCTGTAGCCTCCTCTGTCTTCTGTGAGTCCAAAGAAAGAATCAGGGGACTTCCCTGGTTCTCCAGTGGTAAAGACTTCTCCTTCCAATGCTGGGGTTATGGGTTCAATCCATGGTCTGGGAACTAAGATCCCACATGCCTCTGGCCAAAAAACCAAAACATAAAATAGAAGCAATATTGTAACAAATTCAAGAAAGACTTTGGAAATGGTACACATCAAAACAAAAAATCTTAGAAAACATAATCAGAGACAAATGTTACCTCTCTGCAGCTTAAGTTTTCTAACAGCTTACTTGTAACAAAGGTTTTTTATAAAGCAATATACCTTTTAATTTAAATGTCAAATATTTTCAAATTATGGTGAAATATATCAATACTCTGGAGAAGGCAATGGCACCCCACTCCAGTACTCTTGCCTGGAAAATCCCATGGATATAGGAGCCTGGTAGGCTGCAGTCCATGGGGTCGCTAGGAGTCGGACATGACTGAGCGACTTCACTTTCACTTTTCACTTTCATGCATTGGAGAAGGAAATGGCAACCCACTCCAGTGTTCTTGCCTGGAGAATCCCAGGGATGGGACAGCCTGGTAAGCTGCCGTCTATGGGGTCGCACAGAGTTGGACACGACTGAAGCGACTTAGCAGCAGCAGCAGCAGCATATTAATACTCTCTTAAGCAGAACTACATAAGCAATCCCTGAAAAGGGCAGTCCACAGACTGAGTCTCAAGTAGATTAAGCAGAGAATCAGAGACTGAGGGCGTTGTTGCGTGAAAAATAGTTAACTATGCCAGGTTATATACAATGGAGACCTTTAAGTTATCTTAAAAAAAATGATCTTGTTAACGAAAGCCAATCTCTGTTTAGCATGAGAAAAACATTATTTTAGTTCATTAATAATTCCCAAAGTGTCTTCTTTAATATTTTGACAGTCATTTCAAATGGAAACACTTTCATATGAACACAGAAATGACTATTTAAAAACTGGGCTTCCCACGTGGCTCAGTGGTAAAGAATCCACCAGCCAATGCAGGAGACTTGGGTTCAATCCCTGGGTTGGGAAGATCCCCTGGAGAAGGAAATGGCAATCCACTCCAGTATTCTTGCCTGGACAATCCCACGGACAGAGGATCCTGGCTGTCTACAGTCCTTGGGTCCCAATGAACCAGACACAACTGAGTGACTAAACAACAATGATGTATATACACACTCACTTGTACACACATAATTACTATTACTAATTGTAATAATAGCCGAGGTAATGAGGAAAGAAAAGGTCGAACTTCCAAAGACAAAATGTGTGGATGTTGAGAGCACCATTAGCTGAAAGGAAAAAACAAATTTATTCTCATATTTTCACCAAGTTTTTTAGAGTCTTGAATAGCAGAAAACGTTCTTATTGATTAAATTTCATAATTCTGAATTTGATCAAATCATAAAACACCCATCAGACTGCAGTTTTTATAACCATTATAGATAATGAGGGGAAAATGGAATTAGTAAGTGAGGGGTCACTGAGTATTCAATTATCCTAGCTTTATCTTGTTAAGAAAAATTAGAAATTGTGCACGCATGTGTGTGTTTGCAATCACAGGAAGCATTTCTTCTAAACTCACAGAAGCTGTTTCCAGCTCTCTATGGCAGCATCTTACAGGCGAAAAGCAGATACTCTTTTATGGACACTTGCTCATCTCGAGCCAGACATCCTGGAATGTGAAGTCAAGTGGGCCTTAGGAAGCATCACTACGAACAAAGCTAGTGGAGGTGATGGAATTCCAGTTGAGCTATTTCAGATCCTGAAAGGTGACTCTGTGAAAGTGCTGCACTCAACATGCCAGCAAATATGGAAAACTCAGCAGTGGCCACAGGACTGGAAAAGGTCAGTTTTCATTCCAATCCCAAAGAAAGGCAATGCCAAAGAATGCTCAAACTACTGCACAATTGCACTCATCTCACATGCTAGTAAAGTAATGCTCAAAATTCTCCAAGCCAGGCTTCAGCAATACGTGAACTGTGAACTTCCAAATGTTCAAGCTGGTTTTAGAAAAGGCAGAGGAACCAGAGATCAAATTGCCAACATCCGGTGGATCATTGAAAAAGCAAGAGAGTTCTAGAAAAACATCTATTTCTGCTTTATTGACTATGCCAAAGCCTTTGACTGTATAGATCACAATAAACTGTGGAAAATTCTGAAAGATATGGGCATACCAGACCACCTGACCTGCCTCCTGAGAAACCTGTATGCAGGTCAGGAAGCAGCAGTTAGAACTGGACATGGAACAACAGACTGGTTCCAAATAGGAAAAGGAGTACGTCGAGGTTGTATATTGTCACCCTGCTTATTTAACTTATATGCAGAGTACATCATGAGAAACGCTGGGCTGGAGGAAGCACAAGCTGGCATCAAGTTTGCCGGGAGAAATATCAATAACCTCAGATATGCAGATGACACCACCCTTATGGCAGAAAGTGAAGAAGAACTAAAGAGCCTCTTGATGAAAGTGAAAGAGGAGAGTGAAAAAATTGGCTTAAAGCTCAACATTCAGAAAACTAAGATCATGGCATCCGGTCCCATCACTTCATGGCAGATAGATGGGGAAACAGTGGTTGACTTTATTTTTCTGGGCTCCAAAATCACTGCAGATGGTGATTGCAGCAATGAAATTAAAGGATGCTTACTCCTTGGAAGGAAAGTTATGACCAACCTAGACAGCATATTAAAAAGCAGAGACATTACTTTGCCAACAAAGGTCTGTTTAGTCAAGGCTATGGTTTTTCCAGTAGTCATGTATGGATGTGAGAGTTGGACAGTGAAGAAAGCTGAGCACCGAAGAATTGATGCTTTTGAACTGTGGTGTTGGAGAAGACTCTTGGGAGTCCTTTGGACTGCAAGGAGATCCAACCAGTTCATCCTAAAGGAGATCAGTCCTGGGTGTTCATTGGAAGGACTGACGTTGAAGCTGAAACTCTAATACTTTGGCCGCCTGATGCAAAGAGCTGACTCATTGGAAAAGACCCTAATGCTGGGAAAGATTGAGGGCAGGAGGAGAAGGGGACGACAGAGGATGAGATGGCTGGATGGCATCATTGACTCCATGTCCATGGGTTTGAGCAAGCTCCAGGAGATGGTGAAGGACAGGGAAGCCTGACATGTTGCAGTCCATGGGGTCGCAAAGAGTTGGACACGACTGAGTGACTGAACAACAATAACAACAACAACATGGACACATGTCCTCTAGGAGCACAGGGTCGCGTTTCTCTGGGACTCTTCCAAGAGTCCAGACCAAGCCAAGACCTTCATCACATCCCTGGGCTCAGGTCTGAAGAGTTTCTCTGAAGAGCAGATACGGTGCTCCAATTCCTGCTGCTAGTCTCCTGAGAAATGCTAAATACTTGCTAGGAGTTTAAATTAACCAGCTCAGAGGTGTCTGGCTCCAGCTGAAAATGTCTCCACTTTACTCAAACTTCATCAGCCTGTTGTAGAACCAGCAGGGGGAGCCATAACATTAAAGTGTTTTAGGGAATTCAGACTTTAGAAAATTGAAGTATTGTTGATTGTTTCTTTGGATGGGTGATATTCACAGCACAGGTTTTGTAACTGTGGCACACCACAAATGAAATCAGCACTAATGACATGAGATTCTGGAAGGAACGTTGGGGTAAAGGTGGCTATCTTTACATTCCCATTTATGTGACTAAGAATGAATACAGAAAAATCTTTACCAATCTTAGAAACTGCTGATGGCTGCCTTCACTATGTCAGAAGTATTAAGGCACTTTCAAAGCACAGACTGGAGAGGAGAAGTTATCGGTCCATGGGCTTCACTATTTGCAGCCTGGCTGAAGAAGATGCTAGAGCTCCCTGCACATATGCTAAGTTGCTTCAGTTGTGTCTGACTCTCTGAGACCCAATGGATCGTAACCTGCCAGGCTCCTCAGTCCATGGGATTTCCCAGGGAAGAATACTGGAGTGGGTTGCCATGCCCTCCTCCAGGGGATCCTCCTGATTCAGGGATTGAACCTGCATCTCTTATGTCTCCCACATTGGCAGGTGGATTCTTTACCACTAGCACCACCTGGGAAGCCCCAGAGCTTCCTGAAAGGACCCCCGTATATCTAGGAGTGATGTGCTCATCATCTAGGACAGGTAGGCATCTGAGAAAGGTGAGCTTTGTTTCTACCTGTGATGAGCTCAAATCACCTGAAATCATACAGGGCAGAGAAACCAGCTGTGACCATTGTTCTCGACCTACAGTAGTAGCAGGGATGGTACCACCATGAAGGCAGGTGCCTGCCCAGCTGATTTCTTGTTCTACCACAAACCCAGAAGTACCACCTGAGACCCAAAGGCCATGTTGCACTGGCTGTTTCCTCCTTACGGAAAAGTGGACCTTAATTTCAGCAAAGCAAAACTAGATTTTTCATTCTTCCTTCTCCTGACTCTGAAAGATTTAAAATATTATAGTTAAAGTGATTTAAACTTAGCCCCTTTTAGGTAGATTCAGCTCTATGCTGCTGCTGCTGCTAAGTCGCTTCAGTCGTGTCCGACTCTGTGCGACCCCATGGACTGCAACCTACCAGGCTCCTCCATCCATGGGATTCTCCAGCCAAGAGTACTGGAGTGGGCTGCCATTGCCTTCTCCGGATTCAGCTCTATAAATGTCAGCAAACAGAGGGAAGCACACACACAGAAAAGATTCTGTCAAAGAAGAGAAACAATATGAAAAATCAGACTGTGAGATGAAATTCCTACAGGAGTTAGCGCAAAGTAGATGAAAATCTCTAATTTGTATTAAGTTTTTAAGTCTTTCTTGAATTTGTTACAATATTGCCTCTGTTTTATGTTTTTGTTTTTTGTGGGGTTTTTTTTGGCCCTGAGGCATGTGGGTTCTTAGTTCCCCGACCAGGGATCAAACCCACAACCCCAGCATTGAAAGGTGAAGTCTTTACCACTGGACCACCAGGAAAGTCCCTCTTATGGATATTCTGATAAGTTTGAGAAGAGGTGACATCAGTGGATACACAGTCATGAAAAGGTACAAATCTGAGGTCAGATGGATTGTTTACAGATGAAAAGCCAATGGGTTAAAATTTAAAACCTTGTGCAAGAAGTGGGTGGAAAAACAGAAGTTGTGTGGCAAATGATCTTATTGTCTGTATGAATCACTTTAACCCCTATGCTAGGACTAAAGTGAAAGTGAGAGTTGCTCAGTTGTGTACAACTCTTTGTGACCCCATGGACTATACAGTCCATGGAATTCTCTAGGCCAGAATACTGGAGTGGTAGCCTTTCCCTTCTCCAGGGGATCTTCCCAGCCCAGGGATTGAACCTAGGTCTCCTGCATTGCAGGTGGATTCTTTACCAGCTGAGCCACAAAGGAAGCCCAAGAATACTGGAGTGGGTAGCCTATCCCTTCTCCAGCAGATCTTCCTGACCCAGGAATTGAACTGGGGTCTTCTGCATTGCAGGCAGATTCTTTATCAACTAAACTATCAGGGAAGCCCTAAGATAAGGATTTCCAGTAATGATTGCATGTGTATTTTCATAAGAGTTCTCTAGTGATAAGGAGGGCCTTACTTGATGGCTCAGAAGGTAAGAATCTGCCTGCAATGCAGGAGACACAAAAAATGCTGGTTCAATTCCTGGGTCAGTAAGATCCCTTGGAGGAGGAAATGATAACCCACTCCAGTATTCTTGCCTGGAAAATTCCATGGACAGAGGAGCCTGGAGGGCTACAGTCCATGAATGCAAGGAGGTCAAACCAGTCAATTCAAAAGGAAATCAACCCTGAATATCCGTTGGAAGGACTGATGCTGAAGTTGAAGTTCCAGTACTTTGACCACCTGATGCAAAGAGCCAACTCATTGGAAAAGACCCTGATGCTGGGAAGGGTTGAGAGCAGGAGGAAAAGAGGGCAGCAGAGGATGAGATGGTTGGATGGCATCACCAACTCAATGGACATGGGTCTGAGCATGCTCCAGGAGATAGTGAAGCCTTCATCCAGAAGACAAGGAAGCCTGGCATGCTGCATCCCTTGGGGTTGCAAAGAGTCAGGCATGACTTAGCAAGTGAACCACAACAAAGATGTCAGGATGTGGTTGAAAAACTGAGGCTTTAAATGGCATGTAGAAAATTTGCTTCCCTCCTCCCTCTCCAAATATTTGGAAAAACAGCAAGGAGTGTTCTAAGGGGAACTGCATTTTTAAAATGTCAAGAAGGTGGAGTGACAGAGGATTTAGGAGAGTCAATTTCTCATTGAATAGGAACTTCAGTTGACAGAGTAGAAATTCCTTTGAAGAAAGTGGAGAGATTTAAGAGAAATTATAAAGAAGAACATAGCAGAGAGATGATTAATGAATGACAAAGTGTTACGTCTCATGCATTGAGAAATGATATGAGATAGACACCATGGAGTAAATAAGAACCACATTGAGTTATAGTCTAGATTTTTTGTTTGTTTGTTTTGGCCACATGGCATGTGGGCTCTTAGTTCCTGGCCAGGAATTGAACCTGTGCCCCTCACATCAGAAACTGGGATTCTTAATCACTGGACCACCAGGGAAGTTCTCTTCTAGATATAACTTTTTAAATGTCATTTTTAGTGGAAAAAAAATATACTAAGTACCGAAGCAGAAGGAGATCAACAACTTAAATGGGAACTAAAAGCACTTTGTTGCCAGATGGTGACTCCAAATATCAGACACCAGAGGGGCAACACTGTTATCCATTTTGAGGTTGAAAGATTGTGAGACTGGAATTTTATACCCAGCTGTTGTTTATGTGATAGGGTGCTGAAAATTCTCAGAAATGTAAGGACACATAAAATACAGCAATCAGCATACACTTCTTACACATGTGCCTTGAGAACTTGAGTAAACGAAGAAATGTTAGGAACATAGCTTTTATATCAAGATGGGACATTAAGCACATATATACCCCTGTTTTCTCTTCAAATCCCAGGAAAATGACTAAAGAAGGATAAGAATGAGATTAAGTCTTCAGCAGTCCTGAAAAACAGATGATTTTATCTGCAGAATTTTTTTTTTTGTCTGCAGAAATTTTAAGGAATTTTGGAAAATTATAAAGTAGACTGGTTTGACCAGGAAAATAGAGCCAAGACAATCACAAACAAACAGAGACGCCTGCAATGGATCACTGAAGAAGCAAGTACCAGTCTTCCCCACAGAGCCCTGGAAAAACTCCAAGATCATCAGCAAGAGCTGGAAATATTTGTTGAATGATGTTGAATGAATGGGAAGACTGTGTGGCAATTAGTAGCTTAATTAATTGAAGGGTTGCCAACCCAGCTGGACTGGTCCTCAGCTCTGGTACACAGAAGGCTGGCTATGTCATTTTCTCCTATGATATAGCAGATGAGATGAATTCTGTAAATAAAGGGGAGGCTCTGCTTCCCAGAATGGGAAAAATAATAGGAGAGCAGCTCTGTAGATGAGGGAAATGTCCTAAAACTCTCTGCTCCCAGAGGAATATTTGCTTGGCTTGCTCCAACTCATTGAGATGAGCTCTTAACCTGCACATGTACTCTCTGCTTGCCCAACCTGAAAAGAAGTCTATTTGTAGCAATACCCCCACCCATCCACCCAAAGAGGATTGAAGCATGTTCCCATTTTGGGCAGGGATCTGGGTAGGAATGGTACCTTCCACAATTGCTGGGGAGTCAGTGGAGTGACCAACAGTGATCACTCTCATCTTTCAATCATAATTATAGATGGACAAGCAGGCTTTGAGGAAAAGCAAACCATTAAAAAGAAACATCTACATAGACAGTGGAGCAGATGATCTCTGAGATATTAACAAAGGCACGAGAGGATAACTTAACAACTCAAGTAGAATCAGCAAAAATACATGATGAATAGTGAATAAATAGATCAATAGATAGATGATGGATGATAGATGAATAGGTAGATGGATATAAAGATAGATAGGAAAGCTTATTTTGAAAATGAATCAAATGATAGAATCAGAAATTTAAAAATTGCTTAAATTGTTACAGTCATGGGAATACTACTTAGAGCTGAACTTAGTAAACTCTGATAATTTTCCTTTCCTGCACAAGTTTTCACAGTTCCTGGAAGCAATAATTTTCTTTTTGTTCATTTTTTTTTGCTCAGTTTGCCACATATTTATTGCCAGTTTAATCCATATTCTCCAGCATTGATCTGGATCTCTTCTCAATAAATGTCTACATATTAGGCATTGTAATGCTTTCATTTTTTTGGAGAAATTTCTCCATGACTTGTTACAGTGTGGAAAGATTATCTTCTGCAAGGGTTATCCTAGCTTCTTTGATCTCCTTCACCCTCCTGGAGATTTTTCTTCACTTCTCTCTTGCTGGATACTCCATTTCTTCAGTCTCATGTCTTCTTTCTGGGTTTACGCCTTTGTTTGGTGGAGCACATCCTCCAGTGACTTTCCTTGGAAGGATGTATAAGAGATAAATGTTTTGAGACCTTCAGTTTCTGAAACTGTTTATATTTTTACCTGACAGTTGAGCTAGGTTTCTAGTTTTAAGGATAGAAATAGGAATTGGAAAATATTGTTTGCTCTTCTTCTAGTTTTCAATATTTGCTATTAAGAAATCTGTAATCACTGGGATTCTTTATCTTTGGTATCAGTTCAGTTCAGTCGCTCAGTCATGTCCGACTCTTTGCGACCCCATAAACTGCAGCACGCCATGCCTCCCTGTCCATCACCAACTCCCGGAGTCTACCCAAACCCATGTCCATCGAGTCAGTGATGCCATCCAGCCATCTCATCCTCTGTTGTCCTCTTCTCCTCCTGCCCCCAATCCTTCCCAGCATCAGGGTCTTTCCCAATGAGTCAACTCTTCGCATGACGTGGCCAAAGTATTGGAGTTTCAGCTTCAACATCAGTCCTTCCAATGAACACCCAGGACTGATCTCCTTTAGGATGGACTGGTTGGATCTTCTTGCAGTCCAAGGGACTCTCAAGAGTCTTCTCCAACACCACAGTTCAAAAGCATCAATTCTTCTACACTTAGCTTTCTTCACCATCCAACTCTCACATCCATACATGACTACTGGAAAAACCATAGCCTTGACTAGATGCACCTTTGTTGGCAAAGTAATGTCTCTGCTTTTAAATATGCTATCTAGATTGGTCATAACCTTCCTTCCAAGGAGTAAGCTTCTTTTAATTTAATGGCTGCAATCACCATTAGCAGTGATTTTGGAGCCCCAAAAAATAAAGTCTGACACTGCTTGCACTGTTTCCCCATCTATTTCCCATGAAGTGATGGGACCAGATGCCATGATCTTAGTTTTCTGAATGTTGAGCTTTAAGCCAGCTTTTTCACTCTCCTCTTTCACTTTCATCAAGAGGCTCTTTAGTTCTTCTTCACTTTCCGCCATAAGCGTGGTCTCATCTACATATCTGAGGTTATTGATATTTCTCCCGGCAATCTTGATTCCAGCTTGTGTTTCTTCCAGCCCAGTGTTTCTCATGATGTACTCTGCATATAAGTTAAATAAGCAGGGTGACAATATACAGCCTTGACGTACTCCTTTTCCTATTTGGAACCAGTCTGTTGTTCCATGTCCAGTTCTAACTGTTGCTTCCTGACCTGCATACAGGTTTCTCAAGAGACAGGTCAGGTGGTCTGGTATTCCCATCTCTTTCAGAATTTTCCACAGTTTATTGTGATCCACACAGTCAAAGGCTTTGGTGTAGTCACTAAAGCAGAAATAGATGTTTTTCTGGAACTCTCTTGCTTTTTCAATGATCCTTCAGATGTTGGCAATTTGATCTCTGGTTCCTCTGCCTTTTCTAAAACCAGCTTGAATATCTGGAAGCTCACGGTGCACATATTCCTGAAGCCTGGCTTGTAGAATTTTGAGAATTGCTTTCCTAGAGTGTGAGATGAGTGCAATTGTGCGGTAGTTCGAGCATTCTTTGGCATTGCCTTTCTTTGAGATTGGAATAAAAACTAACCTTTTCCAGTCCTGTGGCCACTGCTGAGTTTTCCATATTTGCTGGCATATTGAGTGCAGCACTTTCACAGCATCATCTTTCAGAATTTGAAATAGCTCAACTGGAATTCCGTCACCTCCACTAGCTTTGTTCGTAGTGATGCTTCCTAAGGCCCACTTGACTTCACACTCCAGGATGTCTGGCTCTAGGTGAGTGATCACACCATCGTGATTATCTTTGGTATAAAACTGGTATTTTATTGTCTTCCTGTCTAGGAGACTGTAGGGTGTCTTCTTTGTTCCCAATCTTTTGAGACCACACAGTGAAAGGCTTGAAGTGTGTCTCTTTTCATTCTTTCTCTTAGTCACTCAGACAATAGGTCTTTGAATCTGGAAGTTCATGTATTCTGTCCTGCCAGGTAGTCTTTAATTATCTTGATCATTTCCTCCCCTCCATTTTATTTGTTCTTTCTTTCTAGAATTCTCATGATATGATTATTGGACCTCTTGGATTGTTTTTTCTCAATTTCTCAGAGTCCCTTCCTCAGAGTAGGAAGTGCAGTGACAGAATTCTTACACTAAAGGCTAAGCTTGAAAAATCCTAACACTAAGTCCCAAACCTTTCCTCCAACACTACCCCACCCTTTTTCCACAGGGAGACATGCCATTAGCAGAGGGTAGGACAAATTGAGAGAGTAACATGGAAACGTATACATTACCATATGTAAAATTAGATAGCCAGTGGAAATTTACTGTATGACACAGGGAGCTCAAATCCAGTGTTCTGTGATAGCCTAGATGGGTGGGATGGGGTAGGAAGTGGGAGGGAGGTTCAAGAGGGAGGGGACATATGTATACCTATGGCTGATTTGTGTTGATATATGACAGAGGCCAACACAATATTGTAAAGTGATTATTCTTCATAAATAAATTGAAAAAAATGGGAAGGCAACATACGATATGGGAGAAAAGATTTGCAAATCGTGTACCTGATAAATACTGATATCTAGAATATATAAAAGAAGTCAAAAGGAGAAAGAAATAATCCTTTTCAAAAAGAAAATACAAGAAAAAGTGTTTATGGAAATAAATGAAAGCAGCTAGAAAGGGTAAGACAGAACACTGCAGAAGCCTAGTCATGGAGAAGATACAAAGTTTTCATGTAGGAATTTCATGACCAACTGTGATGCCTCTGTGATTACGTTGGTGGGAACTTTGATTCGATGTCGTGAAGACTCAAGAGCTTTGTGCCTTGTGCACGCTGCTTTCCAAGAAAGCAATGGGTCCATTTCTGCAAGCAGGAATTGCTTCACCATGAAATAAACACGATGTAATTTCAAACAATGTACAATAAATGGGAATTTTTCTTATCAGTGTTGCTAAACTCATTTTCTTTCAACAAACATCATCTTAGAGGAAATAATCAAGCTTCTAAATGTATGGAGGGTAAGAGATGAAATCTTAAAATTCTGAAATACAGAAATTTAGGGAAAATTACAAGAGGAAAGATTTCTACAATGTCAGCCAACTTTCCCCACTCCCACAGAGCTCCTTAGCATATCCTGACAATCTTTAATATTTACTCACTTCTCATTCCCTATCAATTATAACAAGCACCAGAGTGTGGGGCAAAACCCTCATTAAATATAACCTTAGATTATAAGATGCTTTAAATTCAAGGTCAGAAATCTTATAAGAAGATGTCAATATAAGATAGAATGAAGCATATTAAATGGGCTTCCCTGGTAGTTTAGCTGGTAAAGAATCTGCCTGCAATGGAGGAGACCCCAGTTTGATTCCTGGGTTGGGGAGATATGCTAAAGAAGGGATAGGCTACCCACTCCAGTATTCTTGGGTTTCCCTGGTGGCTCAGCTGGTAAAGAATCTGCTTGCAATGTGGGAGACCTGGGTTTGATCCCTAGGTCAGGAAGATCCCCTGGAGAAGGAAATGGCAACCCACTCCAGTATTCTTGCCTGGAGAATCCCCATGGACAGAGGAGCCTGGTGGGTTACAGTTCATGGGGTTGCAAAGAGTCAGACATGACTGAGCAACTTTCACTTATGACCAATACTGGGAGGTATTGATCAGTTGATTAATGGGGGGCCAGAGAGATATTTTGAGACAATGTAGAATGGAAAATGCTCCTGGATCAGCAAGACCTATAGATCAACAGGGATCTATTCTCCTGGGTAGACAGAAGATGTTGTAGGAGTGAAAGAATTATTTCTGCAGAAGCTGGGGGGTGAACTTGGAGACTTAAGCAAATGGGTTCTCAAGTGTAGCCCAGAAGGCAGGGGCTGGAGGAGACTGACTGTCCCTTCAGTCAGAACAGGATTTTGATTAGGGTTTAAAATATGATATGAAAAAGATATCTTGTTCCAAGGCCGCGTAAGTCCAGTTTGCCCATAAGTCCAACACAATTGGCTATGTAGTGCTGTACTGTAATAGGTTTATAATACTTATCACGCAAATAATACAAAGAAAAACACAAAAATACAGAAAACATTTTTAATCTTACAGCACAGCCCCTCGAAGAGCACAGTAGGAGAGCATAACAGCTGGCACACAGGGGCTGGCATCGAGTGAACAGGCAGGAAGAGCTACTGATGGAGGAGGGAGAGGAGGTGGGAGATGGTAGAGCTGAAGGGCCGTCAGCAATAGGAGATGGAAGGCAAGCTTCAATTTCCCTCATGCCTGATGTTGATGGAACACACGCATTTGCATCTTTGAAAGCTCATAAGACTTGTATGTAGGGGACTTACTGTAGTTTCTGTTTGTAGCAAGAGCCCTGATTCTGGAGTGGATTACTGGTCACTTGCCATGAAAAGGGTAGGAGATGAGAGGGAAAGGACTGCTTCTTTACAATGTAATCCTGTGAAGATGTGCAAGGCTTTGGGGGTGGTCCCAGCAGGGTCTTTGGAGAGCTCTCTTGTCCTGCCCACTCTCTTCCCCACTCTCAATCATGTTAGAGGCAAGGAGGTCAGCTCTGGTCCCTCTTGAATTTTACGGAGTAGTAAGTGTATGAAAGAGATCCAAAGACCTGCTGATATAAACACAGGTGACAATAATTTTTCTGTTTTACCATGAAACCAATTAATGTCTGTGACAGCATTTCAGACACTTTAAGTCTCTGCTCAAGAGTGAGGTGAAGAAGTGATTTTTCTACATCTCTCTTTCAAAGGCCTGACTCCACGGTTGGTCTCAATCATACGTCCATCCTAAATTAATGTCCCTTTCTTATTCTAGTTTGGTAAGGTACTGACAAAGCCAGCACTGTGATTTTAGCAAGCCATTGTAACTGCATAAGGATCAGATCTTTGGAAGATTCTGGCTTAGATAGCTGACGGATAATGTCTGGAAGAGTGACTCTCCAGCTAAGACTGAAAAATCTTTGGGGTTCACACAACCAAGGAGTGGGATGGAGAAGTAGCCCCTGATCTACCGCTAACCCACATTCACAGCTGGACCTGAATACAGTATTATTGCAAGCTCATCTGATGCTCACAGCAGGCCTTTTTGTTTTCCTGCAGCACATAGTTTTACAGAACACCAACCTCAGGCAAGGTTACTTTGTTGTTGTTGTTCAGTCTCTAAGTTGAGTCCAACTCTTTTTCTCCCCTGGACTGTAGACCGCCAGGCTTCTCCATCCATGAGATTCTCCAGGCAAGAATACTGGAGTGGATTGACATTTCCTTCTCCAGGGCATCTTGCCAACCTAGGGACCGAACCTGAGTCTCTTGCACTGGCAGGCAGATTCTTTACCCCTGAGCTACCAGGGAAGCCTAGACCATGATAAAAAGAAACAAAACAAGGCCACTGTGTAATTTTGTCTTGCTTGCTTGTTTACTAAGTTACTTCAGTCGTGTCTGACTCTTTGTGACACTATGGACCAGATCATAGCCTTCCAGGCTCCTCTGTCCATGGGATTCTCCAGGCAAGAATACTGGAATGGGTTGCCGTGCCCTCCTCCAGGAGATCTTCACAACCCAGGGATCGAACTCACGTCTCTTGTGTCTTCTGCATTGGGAGGCTGGTTCTTTACAACTAGAGCCACCTAAGTGCCGATAAAAGCAAGGTATCGGTGACACTCATAAAATAACCAATTGTAGAATTGCCCCACTGTCTGGCAACATCCAAACCAGTGGGAATCCCTGAATCTTTAGACTGTTCTCCAAATCACCCAACCAAAGCTCAATTCCTATACTAGGCTCTTTCTAACACCCCTCTACTGAGATACCTCCAGTTTTCTGTAGTGTGTGTTCTCACTTGTGTAGTTAGAAATAAACCCAATTCTTTCAACTCCAGGTGCTATCTTGTTGGGCTTGGCTTAGGGCACTGATGAACCTCATCATTAACCCATAGCCCCATCACTGCTGAACCAGAGTAACTGAGCCTCCTGCTTCTCATGATCCTTTATCCCCCTCCAACGCCTATGCTATTCATAGGTAGAAGGGTTGAGAAGGGGGGCTTACAATTTCTTCTGTACTTCCAAGGACAGCAGTTTGCAGCATTCTGTGGGTCATCTTGAACCTTTTCAAGCAGACAGATGGTCAAGTGCCTTGCTTACCCATGTGGAATGTGAGGCTCCTCTCAGAGTACTCTCGTGGTGGGGGCGGTAGTGGTGGGGGCTTGAGAATCACCTTCATTCCAGAAGCTCCCTCCAGACTCCACAATGAAGGGTGTATACAGAGCTGGCTAGTGGAAGAATGGGGTACAGGCTGTCCAGACGCTTCACACGTGTAAAATATGTGTCGTTGGGCTCAGGGTCAGAAATTCAGTCCCTGCAGGGGTGAAGCTGCAAGCATGTGCTGAAGTGAGACAGGCCAAGTCTAGTGCATTCCAAAGTCATGGAGTGTTTGGCAAAGTGGCAAGAGCATGCTCTTTCTCATGAGGGGACAATTTAATTGCTGACCATTGTTGCCATAAGGCAGTGAAGTCCCAGTGATCAGATCTTTTGATTTGTCACATGAAATGAAGATTTTGTAATGCAAAATTACAAAGTCTCCTGATTTTCTGAGCTGGCATTAAATTGAAATGTTTAAAAACACTACAAGTATTTTAAAACCTATATAGCAAAGCAAGTTCAGCTTATTTGTTTCTGGCTTATGACACTGCTATATCACTTTCTCCTCACTGACAGAGTGAGAATAATGCATAATAACTTGAATGGCTAGTCTTACCAAATCTATTGGATTGGCCAAAAAGTTTGTTTGTATTTTTCTCTAATAGCTTAATTCTTCTTTTTCTTTTCTTTCTTTCTCCCCTCCTTCCTCCCCTTTTTTTGCTACCGAAGTAAGTTATTCTTTGTGGGCTTTCCTAGGAATATAGAATTTTAAATATTTGATTTTCCTTATAAATAAATACAATTCTTAATGATAATTACTTCCATCAGGCTAATCTCCATTATCAATTCTATGATAACAAGCCAGGAGCTCAGGGAAGTAAACAGAATCACTACTTCTTAGATTGGAGAATGTATTTTGAACTTGTGGTGAATTATTGTAACTAAAGTGATATACCTTGTCTTCAAAATATTAAAAATATCAAAATCACATTCTTTGTTCAATCAGATACTTTAATAAAGTTATTTGTTTCACAAGAATAAATCCTGTTTATTTACGAAACATAAACTTAAATAAAAGGAAACTATAACAAGGGTTCGATGGTTGGGAAAATCTCCTGGAAAAGGAAACGGCAACCCACTCCAGTATTCTTACCTGGATAATCCCATGGACAGAGGAGCCTGGCGAGCTACAGTCCATGGGGTTGCAAAGAGCCAGACATGACTGACTAACATAAACAAAAATCATTGTCTTATAGTATTACATTAAAAAATTTTTGTGTGTGTGTGCTCAGCCGTGTCTGACTCTTTGCAACCCTGTGGACTGTTGCCCACCAGACTCCTCTGTTCATGGGATTCTCCAAGCAAGAATACTAGAGTGGGTTGCCATTCCCTTCTCCAGGGAATCTTCCCAACCCTGGGTCTCCCGCATTGCAGGAAGATTCTTTACTATCTGAGCTACAGAGTATCTCATATATTAAAATACAGCAAAAGAGATCTTTTTCTGTTCCACCTGTCATGATATTTATCTCTTAAGGTTAATATGCTTTCTGATGATGAGTCGAGATTTTGCTGAATTGATTGACAAATGCTATAATCTTCCTCTCATATTTGTGTTAGGAGTTTCTCTTTTCTATTTGGAACTAATTGTTTAAAACTTGGCAAAACTTCCATGCCCCAAGGATGCAAGGAAAAACAATCTAGCCATAAATATCAACATGCTGTGTTAAATACTTAAACTGGGAAAGATTCTCTGGAATATAAAAATACATTACATAGCACTGGCCCTTTAAGGGCTTATAATTAAGACTCAAACAATCATAGAAACAGAACAGCTGTAACAGCCATTAAGTTCAACTCCAAGGTTTGAGCAACTCTCACCCTGTCTATTCTTAGATCCTTCCAGTAACAGAGAACAAACAAATCCCAACCCTGGTTTATCTTAAATAGCTATACTAGAAAGTCCTTTCTTTCTAGTGGATTGACATATCTCATTATTTTGACCTAGTTTTTTACTTGAGTCATAAAACTTAAGTACGATCCTCCTTCCATACAGCTACCCTGTTAAACTTTTGAAAAGATGTTTCATATTCTCGCTTGGCTAAACAAAACATAGACTTCTACAGCGTCTTGGCATCATGCTTCATTCAAACATATGCTCTGTTCTTACCATTCTGGTCATCCTTCATTCTTTGTGCTTCAGCAATGATGAGACCAATACAGAGTCAGACTATGGTTGCAATTTTACTTCTATATACCCTGTATATATATATACATTTATTTATTTAATTTAATAAATAAATAAATATTATTTATTTATTTTGGTCACACTGTAGAGCATGTGGGATCTTAGGTCCCCAACCAAAGATTGAACCCATGCCCCCGGCAGTGAAAGCAAGGAGTCTTAACCACTGGACCACTATGGAAGTCTCAACTCTACTTCTATATATCCAGCATGCATGCTTGTGTGTATGCTAAGTTGCTTCAGTCATGTCTGATTCTTTGCAACCCCATGAACTGTGGCCTGCAGACTCCTCTATCCATGGAATTCTCCAGGCAAGAATATTGGAGTGGGTTGCCATGTCCTCCTCCAGGGGATCTTCCTGACCCAGGGATCACAGCTGAGTCTCATGTCTCCTGCATCCCTGGTAGCTCAGCTGGTAAAGAATCTGCCTGCAATGCAGGACACCCCGGTTTGATTCCTGGGTCTGGAAGATCTGCTAGAGAAGGGATAGGCGACCCTCTCCAGTATTCTTGGGCTTCCCTTGTGGCTTAACTGGTAAAGAATCTGCCTGCAATGCGGGAGACCTGGGTCCTATCCCTGGGTTGGGAAGATCCCCTGGAGAAGGGAAAGGCTACCACTCCAGTATTCTGGCCTGGAGAATTCCATGGACTGTATAGTCCATGGGGCGCAAAGAGTCGGACACGACTGAGTGACTTTCACTTTTTCTTTACCACTGGCACCACCTGGGAAGCCCTATATCCAGCATAAGGTTGTATAACTGTTTTCACACCACTCAGCAAGTGGTTGAAACTTACTATTGACTAAAACTCACTTGAATTTCCACTTTTTTTCCATTTCCAAGACATGCTGAAATGATGCAGCATTTGTAAAACAAGTGCCTTGCATTCAAAGATGGGAGCTTAGCTCTCCCCTGGTGAGTTTCATCTTGTTAGTCTTGAGTACAGCCAGAAGTCTGCTTAGAGGTGACGTAGAGATTTGTCCTCAGAAGGAATATAATCTCATGATAGAAATTAATTCCTTTATGACACCTCCTCTTTTGAACTACCTAAATTTTTTTTGGAACTTTATATTTTGTATTGAGGTATAGCTGATGAATAATTTTGTGATAGTTTCAGGTGAATAACAAAGGGACTCAGACATACATATACATGTATCTATTCTCCCCCAAAACTCCCATCCAGGCTGCCAGATAACATTGAGCAGAGTTCCATGTGCTATACAGTAGATCCTTGTTGGTTATCCATTTTAAATATAGTACATGACCTTCCCAAACTCCCTAACTATCCCTTTCTGCTGGCAACCATAATTTCGTTTTCCTAGTCTCATCCAAATTCTTCACACTCTTGCTATTTTTCTCTTTTTGCTCATCTTACATGTTTGTCTTGCATCCAGAATTAAGAGAAATTCTTTTAAAAACTTAAGTATTGAAGGTCCAGATAAAGATAGTCAGGAAGTTCAGATTTCTGCTAGCTTTGCCAGATTAGAGAATCATCTGTGTGTTGGGAGTCAGGATGAAGCCCCAGCTGGAGCCGGCTGTGGGGTGTCACCTGAGTGGCAAGTAGTTGATTTCCTTTGTTTGTTGTGGCAACATACAGTGAGCTGGGACAGTGGCCCTGGTTGCTAACCCACAGCACTTCCAGGGATTCACAAATATCCCATGGCCTGTGAGAGTATCCAGGATCCTCAGTGCTACTGAAGTGCTCTCTGCATCAATGCGGACCTTCTCATATTTCTAGAAAGCCCTCTCGGGTGTTTGTCCTTAGTCCCACTTAGTCTCCACTTTGGCCTGGAAGAATTCTCACCTGAGCCTCTGAAAACTTTTTATTTCTTGAGTTCTCAGAGTCAGGTTCTGTAGACATAGAGAACGGACGTGTGGACACAGAAGAGGAAAGGCAAGGCAGGACGAATTGGGAGATTAGGTTTGACATATGTAAATTACCTGGGGCTTCCCTGGTGGCTCAGACAGAGAATCTTCCTGCCATGCGGGAGACCCGGGTTTGCTCCCTGGGTCAGGAAGATCCCCTGGAGAAGGAAATGGCAACGCACCCCAGTATTCTTTCCTGGAGAATCTCATGGACAGAAGAGCCTTGTGGGCTAAAATCCATGGGGTTGCAAAGAGTCGGATACAACTGAGTGACTGTCACTTTTTTTTTTTCATACACATTGTTGTTGTTCAGTCACTAGGTCATGTCTGACTCTTTGTGTCCCTATGGACTGCAGCACACCAGGCTTCCCTTTCCTTCACTATCTTTATGTCCACTGAGTTGGTGATGCCATCCAGCCATTTCATCCTCTGTCACACACTTTTCTCCTTGCCCTCAGTCTTTCCCAGCATCAGGGTCTTTGAATAAGACTGCTATATATTGTGACAGAATTTCTGAGAGATTCCCAGAAGGTTCTCCTTAAAAACTATACCTCTAAATAACCCTAGCACATATTAAAATCCAACCATGGGCCTGGAAAATAATGTATATACTCTAATTGAATATATGTGGTTCAATACCATAAGATGAACAGAAGTTTATTCAACTTTCCATCATAAGTCCCTAAGCCCTTTGAAGTTATATATTCAAACGCACTTTATAGCCACATGACAGATTCGACCCAAGAAATGCCACAGAATTTTTATAAATTTCTGAATTCATTGCCCCGCTTCCCCAAAGCAGTCTATTACAGGTTTGTATTTTGTTCTTGCTTTCAAAATGCTGATATTCTGCATGCAAACATCAACATAGTTACAAGACTGGCATCAAAGAGTTTCTAAAGATATCTTGAAGCTATCTAATTATAGAGTCTTTCCTATAGTGCCTCTTTTTTTTTTAATTTATTTGGCTGCATTGGGTCTTGGTTGAGGCACTCAGAATCTTTTAGTTTCAGTATTCATATTCTAGTTCCCTGACCAGGGATGGAACACGGGCCCCCTGCCTTGGAAACATAGAGTCTTAGCCACTGGAATACCAGGGAAGTCCTTCTAATACTTCTTGATGTGTCCTGGTCACTGGATGCACCCTAGCCCTGTGAAAGAAGGTGACAGCACCACCCCCTTCCTTGCCCTAGAAGAACCCCGAATTGATCTCAGTGTTTGGGTGTCCCCACTCTATCTGTCACCCCCTTCATCCCCTGACAAACTCATGTGAATTAATGTCAACTCCTTTCCTGGGGTTGTAGAAAAGAAAATGTGACCCAAATGAATAATGTATTGCAAATGTCAAAATAAATTTCAGCTAAGAATGATATTTTTCAAGGAGATCTAATGAGAAAACTGTTCAAAAGGCAGAGTTAGAGTTTCCTGGTTCCACATTTAATTAACTCAATCTGACTTTTATTATGCTTTGTATTATGTGTTTCCCTGTTCGGTAAACAAACAGCAGAAAATTAAACTAGGGCAACTGCCAGCGAGCAGTAAATTTAATTGAAAAATAATAAATTGCCATGGGGTACCATAGAGTTTTGTAAAGATAAACTTATTTTTCCTGGAAGGTTTCCACTTGCATTTGTCACAATTTGATGTGCAAAAGGAACAAAAGAAGTGAACTGTGGTGCTTGGTGGCAGACACATGAGAGTGGAATGGCCTCGGAGAATGATTCACAGGCTGGTTTCTAGGATTTTCAACAGATGAGCCGTGATTTCTCCTGAAACACAGAGTGGGCTCCCTGGGGGGGTTCTAACTCTGTCCTTGGGATCTGCAGAACCTGCCAAAACTCTACCGCTATCAACTTGCTGTCAAAGGAAGCTCACTGCAGAAGAAGCAGGGTGACCCTGAAAATAAGACGTGTACGTGATTTAGGGAAAAGGGAGACTTTAGACCAAAAAAGGATACTCCCAAATAGTTCTGTCCCCCGTGACCAATAACTGCTTAAGTCTTTCAAGCTTGATATGAATCAAAGGTATTTCTAAACATCTGGCTATTTATTTTCTTTCCTTGATATCTTTTCCTCATGTATTGGTACTTTTCTAATGATTCTCTGAGTTTACATCCAGGCAAGAGAAGGTTTGAATTAAATCAGGAGAAAAACAGGGTCTTTCTGAGTGATATGGAAACGTTCACATCTGGTTCTCGGTCTCACAGTGTGAAGGGAAGGTGTCTGTTTATCTGCTTATAGATTCAATCTTCCAGGTTCAAGTGCTGGGAGTCGAACACAACCCCCACTCCATTCCCCAGCCCCCACGCCCGCCCCATCCTCTGAGCAGAATGAAAGCACTGGGTTCTCCACAGGTATAATCTTTCCCATTTTCTCTCTTGCTGATGAAGATATTACTCAGTTATTCCCTGAAGTCTGCAGCAACAGTTCCCACCATGAACTATGATCTTTTGCTGGGGAGCTTCTCTTGGAGGCTGTTTGGCACAAAAGAATCCACTGTTTGGGGTTAGATACTCGTTTTGGACTCCATACCCACACCTAACTGGTTAAATAGGCTTGAAGAGTCATTTGTTTAGTAAATATTTTCTGAGCACTGACTATGTGACTGCACTATGCTAGCTACTGGGGCTTTAAAAACAAAACAAACCAAAACAAAAAAATCCCTGGCTTCATGAAACTGACATCTTTGCGGGGAGAAGGACAGGCAGAATCAGTGAGTGTGTCATAAAGCGATGCTTCCTAAGGAGAGACAGATACAGAGTGCCAGAAGGCAGAAGCTGGTTACAATGACCCTCCTGGTGAAGATAGTGTTGAGAAAAGACTTGAAGAAACGGAGAGCATGACTTGAGGATATCTGAGGGCAGAATGCTCGAGCAGAAGAGGACAACTGGTAGCACCTTGACAACATTCTGGGCAGGGGCATGCCGGGGGTGTCCTTGGAAATGCACAGAGGCCGGTGCAGCTGCAATGGGAGTGCCAGGAGATAGGTCAGAGAGAGACAAGAGGGGCTGAGTGGTGCAGGCTCTTTGCAGACACTGTCCAAATTCCTAACTCTAGGTAACAAGCTACAAGAGAGCCTTGGGTAGAAGTGACAAGACCTCACTCTGACTAACGTGGAAAGAAACTAGAGGAGGCAAAATAGGACACAGGCAAACCTGTTAGACCCTGCAACTGTGCGAGGGAGCCAGGGTGGCTCGGATCTGGTGTTGATCTGGGAAGTGAAGAGCTTCTGCAACAACCTAACAACATCTTTAGCCAATTTGGCCAATGAGGAGACAAAACTTGTACGTGATTATCTTAAAAACTGAAATAATGCAGGTCAGTGTCTACTGCCATATAATAGAGGATTCATAAATGTTCATTCTTTTCTATTTCAAGGCTTCTGACCTAAAAAGTGGTGCATGAAACCATAAGAACCCCAGGTTTTGCAAACGTTGTAACTTCAACTCAAAGAAAGAGTTGGGAGCTGTAATATGTAATTCATATATGGTTTTTTAAAAACACCCATAAGGAACAGTACTCACAGCCATAGGGGTATTAATGGAAATATTATGTACATGAAGTTATAATAGTGCTGGAGTTTATAAAGTAGACTTATGATCATTGTTGGTAAGTAAAGAAAGGAAACGGACGAGAGATAGTGTTTAAAAGGAATGATACCTTTTTCTTTATCTTGAAAACAACCAAGAGAAAAATATTAATAGTTGTTAAGTCTAGGTGGTATTAACAAGAGTATTTTTTATTAATTTTGCTTTATTCATAATATCTAAAACCTTTAAAATTTTCATTGTAGTTTAAACAACAAAGTAGAAGAAGGTAAGGAGGAAAGAAAAGAGAAGGAAAAGAGGAAAGAGAGAGAGAGAAAGACAGAACAGAGAATCAATCAGATTTTCCATAAGCTACTCTCAGTTCAGTTCAGTTCAGTCATTCAATCATGTCCGACTCTTTGCAACCCCATGGACTGCAGCATGCCAGGCCTCCCTCTCCATCACCAACTCCCGGAGTTTACTCAAACTCATGTCCATTGAGTCGGTGATGCCATCCAACCATCTCATCCTCTGTCATCCCCTTCTCCTCTTGCCTTCAATCTTTCCCAGCATCAGAGTCTTTTCAAATGAGTCAGCTCTTCGCATCAGGTAGCTAAAGTATTGGAGTTTCAGCTTCAACATCAGTCCTTCCAATGAACATTCAGGGCTGATTTCCTTTAGGATAGACTAGTTGGATCTCCTTGCAGTCCAAGGGACTCTCAAGAGTCTTCTCCAACACCACAGTTCAAAAGCATCAATTCTTCGGTGCTCAGCTTTCTTTATAGTCCAACTCTCACACCCAAACATGACTACTGGAAAAACCATAGCCTTGACTAGACAGACCTTTGTTGGCAAAGTAATGTCTCTGCTTTTTAATATGCTGTCTAGGTTGGTCATAACTTTTCTTCCAAGGAATAAGCGTCCTTTAATTTTATTGCTGCAATCACCATCTTCACTGATTTTGGAGCCCAAGAAAATAAAGTCTGCCACTGTTTCCACTGTTTCTCCATCTGTTTGCCATAAAGCAATGGGACTGGATGACCTAATCTTTGTTTTCTGAATGTTGAGCTTTAAGCCAACTTTTTCACTCTCCTCTTTCACTTTCATCAAGAGGCTCTTTAGTTCTTCGCTTTCTGCCATAAGGGTAGTGTCGTCTGCATATCAGAGATTATTGATATTTCTCCCAGCAATCTTGATTCCAGCTTGTGCTTCCTCCAGCCCAGCATTTCTCATGATGTACTCTGCATATAAGTTAAATAAGCAGGGTGACAATATACAGCCTTGATGTACTCCATTTCCTATTTGGAACCAATCTTTTTTTCCATGTCCAGTTCTAACTGTTGCTTCCTGACCTGCATACAGATTTCTCAAGAGGCAGGTCAGGTGGTCTGGTATTCCCATCTCTTTCAGAATTTTACACAGTTTATCGTGATCCACACAGTCAAAGGCTTTGGCATAGTCAATAAAGCAAATGTTTTTCTGGAACTCTCTTGCTTTTTCAGTGACCCAACGGATGTTGGATTAATCTACTTTAAGCAGATTTTATTTGAGCTTGAAATATGGCTTTTAAAGCCTTCATCACCAGGCTTCCCTGGTGGCTGAGTGGTAAAGAATCCTCCTGCCAACTCAAGAGACACGGGTTCGATCCCTGATGCAGGAAGATCCTTCATGCCTCAGAGAAACTAAGCCCATGCTTAGTCTGGGTCTGTTGAGTCTGTGCTGTAGAGCCCAGGAGCCACAACTACTTGCCGTCATCTTAAGCCTCCATAAACATGTAATTGTGACTTTTCAATATCATAATAATTTTTTTCTTTTTATTCTGGGAGGAACATATGGATTCTATTTTCTCTCTAAAACCCCAAACAGTGAGGGAAAGTGAATCACTCCCATGTTTTTCTGGCATATCTTCCAGAGCTCTGTGACCTCTCTCTCAAGACCAGTGACCCTGGAGGCGACTGTTGATCCCTGTGAACCCATTTCTGTACAAGTTTATACATTTGTACCTTGAGAGAGATAATTTTATTTTGTTTTTGATATTAGGAGGATGAAATTATATCTCATCCTGTAATAAGTAATTCTGAGTTTTTCTGAATTATTTTCCAAAATAACTAAACTAATGGTAATACTATATATGAACTGATTGTTTGACATCCACCAATACTGGCTATTAATGGTCCCTTTTATTTTACCAATCTAAGAAGGAGAAAATTCCATGCTATTTTAAGCTGTGTTCCCTGAATTACAAGAGAAATTGAGCATCTTTTTCAGTGTGCATTGGCTGTTTGCATTCCCTCTTCTTTTTCCTTTATTAATTTATCTTTTTCTTACTGCAGATTTTCTATATTTATCTGGTTATTAATTCTTTATGTTTAAATGTTTCAAGTATTTTTTCACAGTCTTTCTTTACCTCTTAACATTTCTTATTGTATCTTTTCTCATGTAAATAAATTTTGCATGTTAATAGAGTTAGATTTTCCATACATGCATTCTCTTTGAGTCAAGTTTTAGAAGACCACCCCTATCTAGAAATTAATAAGCACATTTATACTTATATGTGATTTTGCTTTTACATTTAGTTCCTTAACTGCACTTACAATTTATTTCTGTGGAAACTCAAAACTCTATTTTCTAAACAGAAATACTGTAATTTTAGAGCTGTTTAGTCAAAAGTCCACACTTTCTTCAGTGATGTAAGTTGCTGGCTAAATTATTCTATACAAAATCCTCATATAAATGGAATCTATTATGTGCTGTAATCCAGTTTTGAATTGGTACATGTAGGCTGGCATATTTTAGAATTTATTTGTTGAGTTACATGAAAAATCTATGCATTTGAAAACTCAAGTAACTAAGATTGTGGAACTAATAAATACTTCAATTCTTCTTTCACTTATATCCTCCTGCCCCAACTGTAGGCTCTTCCTAAGAGAAAGCCACTGTTATTGCTGTTTATTTCTCAGACCCTTTTCAGTCTTAAATTTAAGTGCTAAACAATATATGAATAGATTCTTTCTGTAAAAAAATAAAATGCTGAGAAAGTACACCAGGTGATTTTCATAACCCTTTGCAACACCAATCTCCTCCTTTGCAGTGACTACTATGAGCAATTTAGATACTTTCTTCTAGACCATTTTAAAAAATGTTTTATTGGAGTATAGTTTATTTAAAATGCTGTGTTACACTGCATTTGAATATCCATTTAAAATAGATAACCAGCAAAGATCTACTGCATACACAGAGAACTCTGCTCGGTGTTATGTACCAGCCTTGGTGGGAGGTGGATTTGGGGGAGAATGTGTGTGCTACGTCACTTCAGTCATGTCCAACACTTTGGGATCCTATAGACTGTAGCCTGCCAGGCTCCTCTGTCCATGGGATTCTCCAGGCAAGAATACTAGAGTGGGTTGCCATACCCTCCTCCAGGGGATCTTCCTGACAGAGGGTTAGAAGCCCAAGCCAAGAACATAGAAGTTTGAGACTTCTAAGTCTCCTGCATTGGCAGGAAGGTTTGGGAAGCCCGTTTGGGGAGAATGAAAGTGAAAGTGAAAGTCACTCAGTTGTGTCCGACTCTTTGCGACCCCATGAACTATACAGTCCTTGAAATTCTCTAGGCCAGAATACTGGAGTGGGTAGCCTTTCCCTTCTCCAGGGAGATCTTCCCAACTCAGAAATCAAACCCAGGTCTCCTGCATTGCGAGTGGAGTCTTTACCAGCTGAGCCACAAGTGAAGCTCAAGAATACTGGAGTGGGTAGCCTATCCCTTCTCCAGCGGATCTTCCCAACCCAGGAATCGAACAGGGGTATCCTGCATTGCAGATGGATTCTTTACCAACTGAGCTATCCAGGGAACTCTGAGGGAGAATGGATACATGTATATGTATAGCTGAGTTCCTTTGCTGTTCACCTGAAACTATCACAACACTGTTAATTAACTATACTCTAATACAAAATAAAACATTTAATTTAGAAAAAAAATGCTGTTAGTTTCTCCTGTATAGCAAAATGAATCAGTTGTGTATACATATACACATATCACTCTTCTTTCAATTTCTTTTCCTATCTAAACAGAGTCATCACAGAGGATTGAGTAGAGTTCCCTGAACCATACTGTAGTTTCTTATTGTGCTATACTATTAGTTACCTATTTTATAGATCGTTGTGTGTTTATGTCAATCATAATATACCATTGTTAATATGCATTTACCTGTTGTTGGTTTCCCTGTCGGCTCAGATGGTAAAGAATCTGCCAGCAATGTTTGATCCTTGGGTCAGGAAGATCTCGTGGAGAAGGAAATGGCAACCCATTCCGATATTCTTGCCTGGAGAATCCTATGGACACTGGAGCCTGGCATGCTACAGTTCATAGTCATAAATAGTCGGAGATGACTAAAGTGACTTCACATGCACTCTCTTTTAAGCTCTCTTCCTCCCTCTTTCACTACTAGCATACCTCATACCTTTTTTTTTTTTTTGCATTTTTTTGCATCTACAATATTGATGTTCTATAAATTTTGTTATCTCTCCCTCTCTTATGAACCTGTACAATTTTCTTGGATAACCTCACACCTATAGCTCTGTTAGACTCTGTTAATGACTCTTAGATGCTTATCTCTAGTTCAATTAGGAAGGTAATTGTATCATTTTGATCTTCCTTCTTCTCTGTTTTATGATTATATGACTTGGACAAAATCAATTAGTACTTGCAGTTGGTTCACTGTTATCAGAAGTCTTCATTCTTTATAAGAAGATGAGCTAGCTTCACCTCCAGTCTGCTACCTCAGGTCTCAGTCTATTCAGATCTAGAGGAATAAAATACACTGAATCTCACACTTTTCAGTCTGTCACAAAAGCCAACAACGTGTTTATGTCAGTGCTAAGATGAGATTGCAAGTATGAGGATAGCCTGGGGGAACTCATTTCCTAAGAGGAGCATGGAAAAGAAGGAAGCCTGTCCCCCTCGTTGTTGTCATCATCATCATCTTCAGTACGACAGAAAATCTTACTTATATGTTATCACAGTCTTTTGCTACCCAGTGGGTGGAGCTTTTAAGGAAGATTGGGTCCAGTTGAAGGACCAAAGAAACTCCATTTTCTTTGCCTATTTGAATCATAGCTTGAATCATTCTGTGATCCGGCTACCTGAAGAGCCTGCCTAGGAGACAACAGAAGCAGAGTATAGCTTGTAATTGGCATCACACACTGATTACAAACTTAAAAGACTAAAATTAAAGACACAAGGTTTATTGAGACTGGGGCAGGATGGAGAGAGAGAGAGAGCAAGAGAGAGATAATTTGTAGAGGCAAATATAGAAAAGGCATTGGATAAAAGGGCAGGAGGGGACAAGGAAAGGTATCATTTAGACCCCATGGCCTCTGCAGTTTTGGAAAAGTAAAAAGCCTGGTTCCCTTCTGAGAGTAGCCATCCTGCTCTCTTTCTGTATTGACTCCCCCTGATCCCATTCACCCTGCTCTAAGATAGGGTCTGGGTAGTGACTGAGCTTCTGCATAGACTTCCCTCTGAAGCCACAGGGACTGGAAAAAAGAGCAGAAAACTCAGCTAAGCCAGTAGGAGTCCTTCCTTGAGATCTTTTGAACTGCACGAGGTAGCATCTTTTCAAGGTGAAGCTAGTTCGAATAGCATCCTCGACCCCTCTGGCCACCATTCAGCCATCCCTGGGAACACCAGGAGTCTGTCCTTCCTGTAGCTTAGCTACATGAATCAATACATTTTCCTGTTAAACTCGATTAAGGTTAGTGTGATTTGCTTGCAATTAAGAGTTCTTACTGTCCATCGACAAATAAATGGATAAAGAAGATGTGGTATATATATATGCAATGGAATATTACTCAGCCATTAAAAGGAATGAAATTGAGTCAGTTGAAGTGATGTGGATGAACCTAGAGCTGGTCATACAGAGTGACATAAGTCAGAAGAAGAAAAATGAATATTGTATATTAAGGCACATATATATGGAATCTAGGGGGCTTCCCTGGTGCCTCATATGGAAAAGAATCCTCCTGCAATGCAGGAGACCTGGGTTCAATCCCTGGGTTGGGAAGATCCCCTGGAGAAGGGAATGGCAACCCACTTCAGTATTCTTCCCTGGAGAATCCCCATGGACAGAAGGGCCTGGTGGGCTATACAGTCCACGGGGTTGCAAAGGATCAGACATGACTGAGCGACTAAGTAAACACAGCACACGGAATCTAGAAAAATGGTACAGATGAACTCACTTGCAGGGCAGGAATAGAGGCACAGATGTAGAGAACGCACTTGTGGACACAGGCAGGGGAAGGAGAGAGCGGGAACGAATTGAGAGAGTAACACAGACATAAATCCATTACCACGTGTAAAATAGATAGCTAGCGGGAAGCACAGCCCCGGGAGCTCAGCTCGATGCTCTGAGATGACCCAGCGGTGGACTGGGGGGTGGGGGGAGGGAGGTTCATGAGGGAAGGGATATATGTATACATATGGCTGATTCACGGTGTTGTACAACTGAAACTAGCAACATCGTAAAGCAATTTTATCCCAATAAAAAATAAAATTAAAAAAAGGGCTCTGACCATGTGTTGCTCTTGTATCTGAATTAGAACAGTAGTGAATGAAACCCTCTCTCTCTCTCCATCCTGCAATATCATATCAAAGTATTCCTAATACATTCAGATGCTTCCTAGGGAAGAGTTTGCAATGTTGGCCCCTGTTTTAAAAATTTTAAATAGTCTTTTCTTTCACATCACTTTGCAAGCAACACAAAGTCCCGTCGGGATGAACTGATACAAGGAGGAACAGCTCTTCACAGACATGAGATGCAATGATGTAACTTGTCTGGCCTTTATGTCGGGAATGATTCTGCTGCATTTCTATGTGTTTTTCAGTGGTCAGATAAGAAAAAAACACGGTATTTTTCTCTTTCATGTGTTATAAATTAATATAATTGCCAAAAATTCAACCAAGACTTCTGATGTAAACGTGTATTAATTTTAGCTAAGCCCCTTCAAATGCCACTGCATGCCTAAGGACCTGGGTATAAGGATCTATTTTCACAGTTCTTTCCAATTCTAATGAGCAATGAAGAAGTTTATTTCAAAATAATCCTTCTGTATTAAGCACTGGCTTATTGACAGGTCCCCTTTTATCATAATTGTATGAAGTTTATTTTCTAAATGAAGGTTTATTTTCCCATGGAATTCTGAGGTTTTGCGTTGTGTATGTGAGGCAATTAGTTTGGGATTTTTGGAATTTATTTTAGACCAGACAGATGTCTTCAATTTACACACTCCAGGAGGTGACAAACCCTATTAAGATTCAAAAACTATCAATTTGCTTTATCTTTGTTCTTCAGCATTCTCAGCTATAATCCAAGATAACTCTCTTTTTGTTTTCTTGATTTTGTGGTCGTGTGTTTTTATGTAGACAGAAGCAGAAATTTAAGGAAAAGATGAAAGATAGCTTTTGTAATTATATCACTGTCAAAATCTGGTGGGTCACTTTAAAAGCCATGAATTTTACCTTCATTAGGAATGCATTTTTGCTAACTAAAATGCTACCTTCTTAGCAGTCATGGTTTGTGCATATACACACACACACTAGCTGCTTATCTTTACTCATGTTATTCTTGACCTTGTTGGTGGCCCTGAGTTAAATATGATACTGTGTTTGCCTACATTTTCTGTTTTTAGTTATTGGCTGTTGTTACACAGGTAACATAAACGCATCTCTAAATTGTATTTGCTAAAGCACCAATCCGGTTATCCTTCTATTCGTTGATCAAATCCCTTGCAGATCAAAAGCAATGGCACGCCTATTGTGTGCCAAGTCCTGGACTGTTGATGTGGGACAGACTAGGGGGGGCGACGGGGGTGGGGGGTGTGGAGGGATGTCGTCCCATTCATTTTTTCTTTTCAGTATGTTTTTTTGGTTGGAGGATAATAGCTTTACAATAGTGTGTTAGTTTCTGCTGTACAACAACACGAATCAGCTATTTGTACACCTATATTCCCTCCTTGTTGAGCCTCCTTCCCTACCCCCCATTCCACCCCCCTAGGTCGTCACAGAGCGGGGAGCTAAGCTCCCGAGGCTGTACGGCAGCTTCCCACTGGCTGGCTGTTTTTCACGTGGTAGTGGATACATGTCAGTGCCACTCTCTCAGTTCGTCCCACGCTCTCCTCCCTCCCTGTGTCCACAAGTCTGTTCTCTATGTCTGCGTCTCTGTTCCTGTCTTTTTTCTTCTGAAATTGAAGACCGCACCGCTGTTCACATCAGGTGCTCTCTGCAGCCACTAGATGGCTCAGTAGATATGCTCAGGTCTTTCCCAGAGTAATTATTTCAAAATGTTAACAACCTACTCATTTCTCACATTGAAGTCCAAAATTGCACCTGGATTGTGATGACTACAGGATTAAAGAAATGAGGTCCTGACAGCCCCAGGACTCCATCTGAATGAACCCAGCCCACCGTGGGACAAGCTTGTTTACATGTTTGCCTGTTATTATGGTCGCCATATTCTGTTTGTGGTGAACACGGGGTGTGTTCTGGCTGGTAAGGAGATTATGAACTAACAGATGTCATCGGAGGTGTCAGATCTAGATCAAATGTAGAATGATTATACATCCTGACACAGTTGTTATTGAAATCAAGGGTAATCTGTTATGTACAGGATGTCTGACTGGTCTTGGTGACATGGTACTTGACTTTGAACTCATGTTGTTTCCTTTATCTTGGATTAAGTTATTTACCTATGAGTCCAATCGAGCTAAAACCACTTGGAACTAAGATCAGAAGGTTACTTCCTTAACCTAACTACTTCAAACCACTTCAAATGTATATACTGAAATATACTTTAGGGTGAAATATCATAGGCATTTCTATTAAAATAAACAAGCTCAGTATGCTGACCATCATAATTTAAAAGATTTCTTTTCCTGGACATTCTAGGTAATACAGCAAGTCAAGAAAAATAGAAATGATATTACTATTGGAAAAAGAGAGACAAAAACATTGTTGGGTGTAAATCATGTTATTTTTCCACCTAGAAGTAGAAGGTTTTGAAAAGGAAGTTTTGATAAATGGGTCAGTTACTGAAAAATTGTACAAAAATCATTACATTAAAAATTAACTGTAAAAATCAACTTTCTTTTATACAGCAATTAGCGATTAAAATAAAACAACAAAATATACTCCATTTACAATAACATACAGGAATGCTTAAAAAACATGCATATGGCAAATACTACAAAACTTTCTTGAATGACATAAAAATATATTAAAAAAGAAAAGATTACTTTCCTCCTGGATGGGGACAAAAATACATTAAATGTATTAGTTCTTCCCCTAATTAATTAAAAATTTTCTTTTTAATTTTAATGATAGTTTAACAAGTGTCATGCCAGGGTAATTTTCTTTCCAAATTTGAAGACTAAGTGGAAGAAAAGAGGCAAGAAAATAAGAATGAGAGACTCTTCATTGTTAAGTACTCGGTTTATAATTTATCATGAACCTACAGTAATTACAAAAGGATAGTACTAACTACTCAAGGAGGATAATAAGAATTCATATATAATACATTATTAACTAAATATTAATGTGTGTGTGTGTGCTCAGTCATGTCCAACTCTGGGACCCTGTGGACTGTAGCCCACCAGGCTCCCCTGTCCATGGGGATTCTCCAGGCAAGAATACTGGAATGGGTTGCTGTGCCCTCCTGCAGGGGATCTTCCCGACCCAGGGACTGAACTCGTGTCTGTTGCGTCTCCTGCACTGGCAGATGGGTTCTTTACCACTAGCACCACTTGGAAAGCCCTAAAATATTAATACATATGCTGTATTATTTATATATTCATATATAATATACTATAAGATATTATTGTATATATGAATTAGTATTTAATAAGCTAGATCTCTAAGTTATAGGATAAAGAATGGATTTACCCCCCAAATTATGTTTATTTAATATTTCTTTAAAAATTAACATAGTTTCCTACAATGAACTCTGTTGCAAAATATAATACTGGTAGATTATAGACAGAAATGATGAAACATAAATATGTAAGAAAACCAAAAATATCAACTTAAACATTTACATAATAATAACATAAAGAAAGCTTTTAAGCAATTGAAACGGGAAGTATTCATTTACATGATTGAAAGTGAAAGTGACACTTTCAAGTCTGTGTTACACTCCATTTTCTCAGTCACCTAGTGTGTTAGTCACTCAGTTGTGCCCGACTCTTTGCGACCCCATGGACTGTAGCCTACCAGGCTCCTTTGTCCATGGGATTCTCCAGGCAAGAATGCTGCAGTGGGTTGCCATGCCCTCCTCCAGGGGATCTTCCTAACCCAGGGATCGAACTGGGGTCTCCTGCATTGCAGGCAGATGCTTTACCATCTGAGCCAGCAGGGAAGCTCATGTATATGATTACCTAAAAATAAATTTTTTTTCCCAGATTACAAAAAGGATAAATTAAATTGTCAATAAGGAAAGACTTTTGGAGGGTAGAGATTAATGAAAAGTGCTATTATTCTCAATATATCGAGCTCTTACAAATCAATAATAAAAACACTTATTTTCAATAAGAATTTCTACCACAGTAGAAATTCAGGGCAAAGATGTGAACTAGCAAGTCACCAATGAAGAAATATAAATGACAAATGAACAAGTTGAGAATTTTTTCAACTACACACATAGCCAAAGAAATGAAAATTACGGCAACAATGAAATACCGTTTTTGTCCCAAACTGGCAATGAGTTAAAGGAGTAATTATTGAGTGCTGGGCTGAGTACCGAGAAACGGACACTCATATTCCAACGGTGGGTATGTAAATTGGAACCACATTTCTGGAGGGCGATTTGGCAGTGCGTGTCAAACACATTAACATGTGCATATCTTTCCACCCAGGAATGCCGCATTTAGGAATTGATTAGATGTATATAAAAATATCTGTGCAAAGATGATCACTATTTTATGTCTCATTACCGTGAGGATTCAGGCCAAGTTTAAGTGTTCAGAAATATCAGAGGGATTACATAAACTAGAGCATGTACATAGAACTCTTTTATCTAGTTCTTCAGCAAATATTTATCTAAAATAAGATGCTACATAGTCATTGGAAATCTAAAAGAGGAAAGGGCAAGGAAACGTTCACAGGATGCTGTGTGTGTGCTCAGTTGTGTCTGACTCTTTGTGACTCCATGGACTGTCACTCACCAGGCTCCTCTGTGCATGGGATTCTCCAGGCAAGAGTACTGGAGTGGGTTGCCATGCCCTCCTCCAGGGGATCTTCCCAACCCAGGGATTAAACCCGCATTTCCTGTGTCTCCTGCATTGCAGGTGGAGTCTGTATGCACTGAGCCTCCTGGGAAGCCCCCATAGGATGTTTCTGGGTGATAATAACCAGGCAAGAAGTAATATGCATGGGGGAGATCCCATTTTTATGAAACGAGGATGCCCCAATCTTCAGGAGAGTGAGGACACAAAAGAACTGATAGCAATCCTGACACCCATATTATGCAGACTGTGACTGTAACTGTGGGGTTTTAGATCCCTTCTCAAAATTTCCCTCAGTTACTATTCTTCAATTCACATATAACTGACTTGAGGGGCTTCCCTGCTGGTCCAGTGGTTAAGAATCCACCAGCTAATGCAGGGGACACAGGTTCAGCTCCTGGTCTGGGAAGATTTCACATGCCACAGGGCAACTAAGCCCATGTGCCACAACTCCTGAGCCCGTGCGCTGCAACTATTGAAGCCCACATGCCTAGAGCTTGTGTGCCACGCGAGAGGAGCCACCGCAATAAGAAGCTTGCGCACCACAACTAGAGAGTAGCCCCAGCTTGCCACGACTAGAGAAGAAGCCCATGTGCTGCAATAAAGACCCAGGACAGCCAAATAAATAAATAAACCTTAAAACAAAACTGATCTGATCCTCCTCTGTGATATCCAGTATGTAATAATTCAGTTCCTTGAACTGCAGTGAAGACAAAACAAGTCAATTAAATCAGTTAATGCATGTCAGGAACATGAAAGATGACTTGTCACCTAGCAAACACTCAATAGCTATTATTATTATTGGAAGACCAGATTGTTGTAGAAGTCTCATGTTCAGTATTTAGGTCCGGGAAGATTGCTATTAACAAAGTTGATGTAACTTAGAGACCACGTCTCCCAATTCTTGGGACTGGTGTCTTTAGGAAAGCATATTGTCACATTAAAAAATATGTGATAACTGGTAATGTTCAGGCACTAACCCAGTCATAGTGGACAGATACTGCTCTAAAGGAGCATCTAGTGTTAACTTTCTAGGTGCCAGTTTGTGGGAGGCTTGGGGAGGGGCACCACACTCCTGGGATGTTGAGGGGGGTGACTCATGCACTCTATTTACCACCCTGTTAAAAGGTATTTCACTATTTCCCCCACTGATAAGCTGGATGTTAGCCTGGCTTCATAACTACCATATGAACCACGTTCTTTCTTAGTATCCTAAACCATCATGAAGCTGGAAATAAACATAATTATAAAACAGTGAATATCTTTTACCCTCCATCCAGTTCCAGAGGAATTAAAGCTTTTTTCCCTTTAGTGGGGAAAAAGAATGTAATACAGAGCTGTGTTTAGATTTGGTGTATCTATTACATTCTCCAAAAAGGGTAAATGGACCAGAACCTGGGTAAATGGACCGGAACTAACCAGTCACCTCGGCTTGCTCAGCTTCCTCGCCTCACTTGTCTAGTGTGAGCGTGTTAGACTGCACTTACATCCTCTCAGCTCTTTAAACTCTGTTCCTTTTTCTCTTTAATTACACAACCTCAGCCTGAGCTCTAGCCCAGGGCTCCCAGAGCCTACCTGAATCCAAAAACGTAGGAATGCTGCGATAAATCCACTGGGCTGGAAAAATGCACCCAACCCACAGAGTGATTCATTGGCCCCAGAAAAGGGCTTTGCTGTTACAAATTTTTGTGCAGAACATTTGATCCAGCAGTAGTTCAGTCTAGACACAAAGTGGTCAACACGCTTTGAACAAATCTGCTTTTAATGTGCGGAGTGCTCTTGTTTCCAGTTATTATTCTGAGTGATTAAACAAACTGCCAAACTCTTCCTGCCGCCGTCACCATTTATTACTGAGATGCTTACTGGGGACTTAATAGTACTCCATTGGAGACAATATCTTGAGCCTGACGAGCTCAAAAGGAAAGAGATGTGCTTTTGGCACAAATTGATAGAGTTTCAAGATTTCTGTAATAGATACATATACAATCATATTGTTGAGTGGAAAGAAATGTGTTTCCAATAAGCAGTATTTACTGGGGTTTAACAACGATATAATAGTTACCTGTCTATTACATGGTAGTCAAAGCTAAAGAAACGTGTTTATAATAATCAATTGGCATTTCAAATAATATAATGTAACTGCCGTATGATATGCAAGCCTACCTAGATACGACCTGCATTCTAAACTTGTTCTTGGGAGTCTCATTCGTGGAAATAAGGTATCACTGATTGTTCATTGTCAAAAAGCATATTATCATCAAAGGGCTAGAATTTCTATTTTTTTCTCATACACGTTCTCAGCTTTTCTTTTTTCACTCTTCCTTTCCACTTCTGCATAGCATGTATTTCCTTATACCTCATCTCATAGTTGAGATTGAATATAAAGTAAAGGGATCCTTCCTTACAAATGGGAAAAAAAAGAAAGTAATAGGAAAAGATCCCTTAGCTCATTTAACCCACGTCTGAAGAAGTGGATGGGAGAAATCTCAGAGCTACAGAGATGTCTGTGTGATGACAGACACCCTTGGGAATAATTCTGCCTGTCACTTTGTGGTAATAATTTCATGAGTCATTATGCCATACACCTTAAACTTATTCCGTGTTGCAGGTCAGTTACATCTCAATAAAATGGAGGGAGAAAATAATTTCAGCCGCTCTTTCTTCCTGGGCCACCTTCAAAGCAGCCTATTCTCTCACATATAGATAGACTTTGCCTTTCTCATTCACTCATTTGCCAAATACTCATAAGGCACCTATCTGATGCTAAATTGCCCTGCTAGGAGTTAGGACCACAAAAACAAAAGGCAGAGAGCATCTGCCTTCAAAGAGCTCTCCGTCAGAGAGGGAGGAGGGGAAGGACAACCCCTAGTGACACATTGCATGGTAGACAAAGGGTACCATGCATATGAGCACAGGGAGGGGGCTCGGGGTGGTGATGACCCATCACAGACCCAGTCGGCTTTCTTCTGTTGTCAGAAGGATGCAGGACTGTTGCTGTTGTTCAGTTGCTCAAGTGGTGTCAGACTCTTCACAACCCCATGGGCTATATGTAGCCTGCCTGGCTCCTCTGTCCATGAGATTTCCCAGGCAAGAATAATGGAGTGGGTAGCCATTCCCTTCTCCAGGAGATCTTCCTGATCCAGGGATTGAACCTGGGTCTCCCACATCACAGGCAGATTCCTTACTGATAGAGCCACCAGGGAAGCCACAAAGCTTTGTTTAAGCTTCAGACCAACAGCCGCCAGGCAGCCACTGGTTGAGACTTCAGGGACAAGGGAATGCTCCCTCCTTGAGGAGATCAAAAGATGATTGGGGTGTGACACAGCAGGCTGGCTCTCACCTTCGAGTTGGTGCCCATCGGAGGTTGACTCTTTTGCTGTCCAGACAGCATCTCCTGTGAAGAAGACACTCAGAGTGCCCAGTCCAGGAAGGGGCCCTGGGCTTTGTACTGAGCATCCCTGTTCTGCCCTCCAACCAAGCTCTGGTGATGAGACACCCAGGCTCTCCAGCCACACGTGGCAGCTCTGCCTGCAGCTAGCTGCAGTCTCCAGCCCTGCAGGTGCATGGCAGATACAGGAGAAAACATATGGCAGAACTTGTGCTCCTGAGATGCTAAAACACTTTGGGAACCAGAGCCGTTAAAAGGGCATGCCTCTATTCCTGCCTCTGCCAAGTGTCAGCCTTCATTAAAGGGCTCCCGCGGGGGTGGGCAGGGAGATCAGTTGCAGAATGGAGTGAGTCTGAGCCCAGGTGGGGATTCCCTCCCCAAGCTCCAGAGGTTCTCAGTAGCGGAGATGGGCACCTGCAGGAGCACTTGTCACAAGAGATGCTTCGCAGGATTCTTTCACCCGTGATCACATGCACATTTTGAAAAGCAGGGCTCTGCTGAGAAAGGGCCCCATTTCTCCATGGGCCCGTCTCATCCCACCTCTCACCATTTCTAGACGGCCTTCCCCCTTTTCTTTGCTGCTCTTTTGGAATTCTGAGATCCTCATGCAGTGTTCTTTGCTGTTTAAAGTTAGTGTTTTTTTGGAAGACATTTATTCCAATAATAATAACGTAATGAATTTGTACCATCCTTTGACGAAGGGAGTTATTCTTTCTAAAGGTACTTGGAAAGATGTCGCTATGCAAATATTATCTCACTTTGAGTTTTCAGCCTAATTAAAAATTGTGAGAAAGTGACATTCTGATTTGGCATGAAAGGGAATTGAGACTCAGAGAGGTTGAACAGTTTACCCAAAGTCACACAGCTGACAATGGATAGAGAGGGAAACAAAACTTCTGTTTTCTCTACCATCCCATCTCAATGCAGTTCTCATGGTAATTTCCCTCCGAGACGTGGTTTAGAGAGACAGAACTGAAAAACTGCTTCCTAGTTTGGGAAGTTTCCTTTTTGATCTAGAAGAAAATAATAGCATATTTACAGATAAACTGTGAGATTAAATATATCAGCAAACATTCATGTATAAGCATGTGTAATATAACTTACACAATGCATCGTCTGTAGTTTTCAGGAACGTTTTAAATATTTTTAATATTTCAGAATATGTCCTGAAGGATAAATTCTTTGCAAATACACACTCCAGTTTCTCTCTCTTTAAAAAAGGCCACGATTTTGTAATTTGATATTTGAAAGGAAGTTATATATAGTTTTTACACGGCTTACACTGTTTTACTTGGTATTAACATTATTGCTTGATATTTTAAGCTGTTATGAATAGTGATCCCATTTCATTAGTTTTATGAATGTACATAAAAACAATTCAATCTGAATCCTACTAATTTGAAATTCATGACCATTCAAATATAGACCTTTTACCTTTGTTTGGCTAATGGGGGAAGCCTATATGCAACTGGAAAAATGTAACCCCTATGTGTTTGATATGCTTAAGAAAATAGAGGGATCAATCTCTTTAGAACCAGATGCTTACATTGGATGCACTTCTTACTCTTATACTTATTAAGACCAGTCTCCAAGAGTTTCTATGTGCCAACAGTTATTGGCTTAAGTATTATGTCTGAGATAGTCTTGAAACTAATAGTTGTAATTCATTTTCTTAAACATCATTTGTGAAACCTTACTGACTCAGGCTACTAGTCCAGTTAGGAATACTTAAGAGCAGTGGAAAGACACAGAGTTTGGGGCCAGACAGACCTTGTTTGAATGCAGTGCTGCCACCTTTTAGCTGCTTATCCTTCAACAAAAGAACTAATCCTCCTGAGTTTTGTCACCATCCAAACCCAGGCACTTCTGAGAACAGAAGAGAGTGTTGTTAATAATTACTCCTGGAAAACCGAGGAGAATCAGGGACTGGCCTAGGCAAACCAGACATACAGTTACTCTATTAAAATGTGATTCGTCTTCCAAATTTTTGGTCTGCGGCTTATCTAAGCTGGTGTTTTGTTTCAATTTGTCTACGATTGCTTCAACTATAAGGACTCAAATCTCCTGTTAAACCTCATGATGTCATCTTGAATCTGTCACAGAATAGCCTTGTTAAAGTTATTAATCACACAATCGTATGTCATTAAGTCCTAGAGTAAAGTTGAATGCATCTTACATTATTCAGAGAGAGTCCCTTGGACTGCAGAGAGATCAAACCAGTCAATCCTAAAGGAAATCAACCTTGAATATTCAGTGGAAGGGCTGATGCTGTAGCTGAAACTCCAATCCTTTGGCCACGTGATGTAAAGAGCTGACTCGTTGAAAAAGACCCTGATGCTGGGAAAGACTGAGAAGGGAGCGGCAGAGGATGAGATGGTTAGATAGTATCAGCGACGCAATGGACATGAATTTGAGCAAACTCTAGGAGATAGCAGAGGACGGAACAGCCTGATGTGCTGCAGTCCATGGGGTCACCAAGGGTCAGACACAACTTAGCGACTGAACAACAGTGACAAATTAATTCAGAGCTTTTCCACTCCCAGATGTGGGCTCTGACTGTGGCCCCTGGGGCCAGAGGAGGGAAAAGGTGTATCCTACTCCTTTTCTCTTTGTTCTTTGAATCCTCCTTCCTCTCCTCAATCCATGCTCCAGCTCCCCAGGGTCAGGACAGGGGGAGGGAGGTTTACAGGAAAAGTCCTTGTGCCACTGTCCCCCCATCCCCCAAGCTTTTTCAGGCAGAGCACCCACTGTGCACTCTATGCTTTTTTATCAAAAATCTGTGCCACCAAACAAAATACTGAATTTTCTGAAAAAGAGAAAATCTTAAGGGGCTGCTGCTGCTAAGTCGCTTCAGGCATGTCCGACTCTGTGCAACTCCATAGACGGCAGCCCACCAGGCTCTGATGTCCCTGGGATTCTCCAGGCAAGAACACTGGAGTGGGTTGCCATTTTCCTTCTCCAATGCATGAAAGTGAAAAGTGAAGGTGAAGTCATTCAGTGTGTCCAACTCTTCGCGACCCCATGGACTGTGGCCTACTGGGCTCCTCCATCCACGGGATTTTCCAGGGAAAAGTACTGGAGTGGGTTGCCATTGCCTTCTCTGATCTTAAAGGGAGACAGAGATAAAAAGGACTCAATATGTTAGAGGAATGAAGATAAGAATGACATGAAACCTTAGAGATCTTGCAAACCAGAAGAAATGGAGCATCTTTAAAGCAATAAAAGAAAAAAAAATTCTATCAACCTCGAATTCCATATTCAGCTAAAATATCTTATATAATGAATGTGAAATAAAGACTTTTCAGACTTTCAAAAGCATAAATTCCATTGTCATTAGACCACAATTATATTTGAAGAATTTAACACTCCCCCTCGTCAGTAATTAATAGAAACTGTAAAAATAAATCAGGAGAATATAGAAGACTGAAACAATACTATAGATTGTTGTTGTTGTTCAGTCACTAAGTCATGTCCGACTCTGTGCTGTCCTATGGACTGCAGCATGCGCAGCTCCTCTGTCTTCTACTATCTCCCAGAGTTTGCTCAAATTCATGTCCATTCAGTCAGTGAAGCTATCTCATCTTCTGCTGCCCCCTTCTCTTTTTGCCTTCAATGTTTCCCAGCATCAGGGTCTTTTCCAGTGAATCAGCTTTTTACATCAGATGGCCAAAGTCCAAGGGACTCTCAAGAGTCTTCTCCAGCACCACAAAAGCATCTAATACTATTGATTAACTTGAGCTAATTGATAATTATAGAGAGCCCCACCATTCCCTGTAAATAAAACTTCTTTCAAAGTGACCCCCCAACACAATATTAACAATCTTGAAACACCAAAAATTAAATGTGACAAGTGTTAAAAAAAAAACAAAACACCTGTGCCACTTATGGCTTAAATTTGCAGGTCTTTGACTAACAGTGATGTTGAATATATTTTCCCCTTACTTCTATAGATTACCTGTTTCCATCCTTGGCCAATGTCTCTTTCTTGACTTTTTGTTATGATATTTTCTTTCACTTTTTAAGATGGAGAGAATAATAAAAACCATCTAAGTGCTTAAAAATGATGATTAACATTTTGTAATATCTTCTCTACCTGCTTTTAATAGAAGAAATAAAACATGACAGATAAAATTGAAGTATACTTTATAACTAACTTTGGTAACTGTGAACTCGAGTAGTATATTATCCATGTGTGTGTGTTTTTGGAAATGATATCATTTATGGAAATCATAAAATACTACACCTATATTCGTAATTTGCTTCATTACTCAACAATATGCTCTTTAGATTTTTCAATTATGTATGTTAAATACGTATATATTTAAAGTTTCTTTTAATTGCTATAAATATTCCACATGTGTACTTGATTATTGAAAACCTTGTAATTGCCAAATAATGCTCTATTGTGTTTCTGAGTTTGGACTATTACAAGCAATGCTTATAAACATCCTGTACATGTCTCTCCATGTTAGTGTGTAAATATTTCTGGAGAGTATTTACTAAGCGTGGAATTTCTGAGTGATAAGATATGTGCATTTTAATTTCACAGACTACTGACAAAATGCCATTGAGTTAGTCATACCATTTTATACTCCTGCCAGCAAAGTCTGGTAAAACCCATTTCTCCACATTCTTGCCAGCAAATGATATTGCAAAACATTAGAATTTTTATCAATCTGATGAATGAGACATAAAATTGTGTTTCAGTTTGTACTCACCTGATTTTGTTTCTGCGTACTGTCACTTATTCACTTAATTTTGGATGTGTACAACATTTGTTATGCATAATGGTCACTTCCTGTTTCTTCATCTGTAAATTTCCCACTTCAATTCTCTGCCCATTATTCTTTTGGGATAATAGTTTTTACTTGTGTTTTATTAAATATCCATTTTTATATATTTAATTTGTTTGGCTGCCTCAGGTCTTAGTTATGGCATGCAAGATCTTCATTGGGGTGCATGGACTCTCTGGTTGTGGTGCCGGCTCAGTAGTTATGGAGCATGGGCTTAGTGCTCTGTGGCGTGAGTGTCACTGCTGGGGAACTGGAGCTGCTCTGGGGGCTGGGTTGGGGCGCCAGGACCCGGAGCTGTTGGGGAAGGAGTGCCCCAGGGCTCAGAGCTGCTGGGGAAGAGGTGCTAGGAACCTGGAACTGGGTATGGAGAAGGTCTTGGGGACCCCTAGCCTTCCTGCCAGTTACCCTCTCTTAGCTTCGCACCAGGGACTGAGCTCGTGTGCCCTGCATTAAAATGTGGATTCTTAACCACTGGACCACCAGGGAAGTCCTTATTTGTGTTTTAATAGAAGTACATTTACTGAAGATATTAGTCTTGATTTTGCTCCAGCTTACATTTTACTTTAAAGTTTTCTTGGGGTATTTTGGACACTTCAAAACATTAACTTTCTGGGAAGTTATAAATTAGCCTTTTCCTTTCTGATTTTTCTACTGATTGGATACTTACTCTATTTGAATGCGTGGGATGGAGGTTAATATGACCTCAGAGCTATTTTTAGATGAAAAAGGAATTTTAAAAAAGAATACATAGTGAATAGCTTTAACATTCTTAAATGGAATAGTGGGCAACAATATATGTGAAAGGTAATACTTAACGTGGGAAAAAATAAAAATATTACATGAATTTTTAAGAACACACATAATTTTGTTTTCATGGGGGTGAGGCAGCATTTCATGAGCAGCGTTACTCACTTTCTACATCACTCTTGGGTACCAGGGCGAGCCCCAGTTGAATGAACTACAAACCATGCTTTTTTGTGATGATTATTTACTTCTGGACTTCCTGTCAAAACCAGTAAAATAGCTCTTTGAAAACTTTTTGTGAAGTTGTGGATTTGAGGAGCATAATTCTTTTAATGTCTAGATGATTAGCAAAGTAAGATACCTCCAGGAGTAATCTGACCTGAACACAACATGAAGAGAAGGGAAATTGTCAGGTAGACAAACAACAAACCTAAACACAGTCAGCCTCTTCTAACAAGGACACTCGAAGCTCCCGGGTCAGCACAGGGAACCTGCCTGATATTACACAGAGACAGTCTCTGACGGACATTTCCTGCGTGTAAATTCCATTCTGTCTGTAATTGTCGGAATTGATTAGTTAAGGGCCGGCCGGATGCAATGTTTTTCTGGACCTGGCGGAGTGCCTGTCTCCCAGGATCTGATTCTCCAGGCAGCCTGAGCTGACACTCTGTGTCCTCCCAGGACTGGGCCCCTGGAAACAAACCTAAGGTTCACGGCACAGATTTGCGTGGGATGGGATCCAGTGTGAAGAAAGCACCATCGACTACTGGACCCTCTATGGATGAAAGTTAGAAGTAAATTATATAATCTCCCACGACTGGCCTGGAAAACTAGGGAGACAAAAATTCTGACCCATGGTTACAAGTGTTCAAATGGCCCCAAACTCAAGCCATTAAAACTCTCCACAGAGTGCACATTAGGGGCACTCGGCTTCGGTTTGGAAGTAAGCTCCAGCTCAATGGGAACCTTCACCCAGCACCAGCTCACCTGCCACTAATTATCTTTAGGGCTTCACATTCAAATACTTTCTATTGTATTTGGGGCTTCCCAGGTGGCACAGTGGTAAAGAATCTGCGTGCCAATGCAGGAGAAGCAAGAGATGAGGGTTCAATCCCTGAGTCGGGAAGATCCCCTGGAGTAGGAAATGGCAACTCTCACCAGTATTCTTGCCTGGAGAATCCCATGGACAGAAGGAGCCTGGTGGGCTCCAGCCCATGGGGTCGCAAAGAGTCGGACAGGACTTAGTGGTTGAAACAACAATTTCATCCTCAGGAATGCACTACATGTTTGACATTACAGCCCACAGTTTATACAGAGCAGGTTCCTGAGACACAGAGAATAGTTATCCTGTTTGTAGTTGGAGTCAAAGATTCAAACCCATGTGTTTTTTGTTGGTGGTGATGGTTGGTTGGTTTTTTGTTTGGCCACACCACAAGGCTTGCAGGATCTTCTCTCCCCAACCAGGGACTGAACCTGTACCATCGGCAGTGAAAGCGTGGAGTCCTAACCACTGGGATTCCAGGGAATTCCCTCTAACTCATGTTTATCAGATAACAGAATACTTCTCTTTTTAGTGTTCCACTCGTTGTATCTGTTTGATGCTATCATTAAAAAAAAATGGGTGATCTTGGCCAAGTCACATCATCTTTTTTATATCATGGGACATAAAATGAAAGGGATGAACTAAATAGTAGTAAATATTCTTTTTATCTCATAAGTCTTCTAATTTTATAAAAGAGGAATACAAATATCAATGTTATTTTTTATATCAGTAATTATTATAAAGAGGCAAACGACAACCAAAATGAGACAAAGCCTTCAGAAAACACACTTGGGTATGATTTTCCCTCATATTAAATAGAAAGTCCCCATTTTTAAAATTTTGTCACAGAGTGGAACATTTGTAGTGAGATTTTCACCCTGGGTTATTAAAGATTTGTACATTTATTATCCAATCAATTTTGTGTTTCCTTCAAAGGTTTGTTTAGTTTTATGATGTATTTAGGGTCAAAATATCCAACAATAAATTGGCATTTTAAAAGCAACAAAATCTATAAAAATATCCAGGAAGTAACTTAACAAGAAATGTGTGGACTCTATGGGCAGTAAAGAAAACTTGAATAAGTACATGGCAATATTTCCTTGCAAGGAAAGGTTACTGTAGAAAAGTGATCAGTTCTCTTGGAATTAACATAAATTGAATGAAATATCAGTAAAAACTTCAACGTGGTTTTTGGGGAAATAATATAAGGATTTTAATGCCCACTTGAAGGAATAAAGTCCTAAGAACAAGCAATTTTTTAAAAGTAAAGTAAATGGGTTTGTGGAAGAACTCTTGCCAGATTTCCAGTTGTGTTGTTAATTTTTGTTCTTAAAAGTGTAAGTAGAGTTTTGATGAAAAAGGTAGAGAGAATAGGTATTCTAGCTTAGCCAGTGTATCAACTTAATGGTCTAAAAATTTAAATGGAGTAGCAAGGATTCTGGTCATGGTTTGTTTGGAGAGTACAGGATGATATTAGACCTCTTAAGACCAAGGGTGAAGGCAGGGTTCTGATTTATTGGATGCCTTATCCCAACACCAACAATGATGTAGTTATAATTAGGTAGGAAGGTCTACTACTTAAGGCAGAATTCAGCTTTAAGTACACAGCTATTCTTAGGTTTCTTATTCCAGATCACGTCTCGTCATCCCAAGAATATAGCCCTCATCCTCCTGATCCAAGATGGCAGCCTCTACATGCTAGGCAATAAAATGTAGAAAGAGACTAAGAAGAGGAAGAGGGCAAAAGTCATGGACCCGTAGCCTTAAAGGAAGGTTCCTGAAACGTGCCTTCTTTTTATATCACATGGGCCCTAATTGTGTCACCTATCAGTCACACAGATACACAAGCACCAGAAACATTGCCTTCTTCTGAGGAATCTAGTACCCACCTAAAATTCTACTACAGTAAGTCCCCTACATACAGGTCCATTCCAAGAGTGTGTTGGTAAGTCCAACAAAGTGAGCCTAGGTACCCAACTCATACAATCGGCTATATAGTACTGTATTATAATATGTTTACAATACTTTTCACACAAATATACATTAAAAAGACAAAAATAAAACATTTTAATCTTATAATACAGTACCTTTAAAAGTATGATAGTGTAGTAAAACAGCTAGCACACAGGGGCTGGCATTGAGTGACTAGGCGAGTTACTGATGGAGGAGGCAGAAGGGGTGGGAGATGGTAGAGCTGAAGGATTGTCAGCAATAGGAGATGGAGGGCAAGCTGCAATGTCACTCACACCTGACATGGATGGATGCCTGACATTGGCATCTTTGAAAGTTCACAACTTAAAGGTTCATATGTAGAGGACTTACTGTATCCTGGAAGGAATAGATTCTAGGAGATAACCAGCAGTTTTCAGCACAAAGGAAAGGAGAATTGGAGGGAGGAGATCTGGAAAGGTATTATAATTTGGGTTTAGGGAATGTCTTTGTGAAATCTTCTCTGAAATAGAATAAGAAGGGGATATATTTTGGTTCCTTGATGTGAGTATGAATATGAGACAAGCTAAGATCTCCTAACATCCTGCCAATCAGAGTGACAGTCCCCTACAGTCTTCATTTATCCTATGCCAGAACCTAAACAGCACAACTCTAGGGAAAAAGAGGTTCTTGTTTTAGAAAATGAAAAGAAAAAATTAGTAATTTATGGATCCATGCAATCATGCTGTATGCAATATTTTAATCTGTATTAAAGCTTAAAAATTTGATAACAATGTTTGGAAAAGTAAGCAGCATAAAGTGAGAAACTCTCAATCTTCCTAAATCGTGAAGTTTATAATATCTGCATAGCATTTCACCATAATTCATTTTACCAATTCAATTGGATGATCATGTACATGTAGCTTCACCATACTAGGTGAAGCATCCCCTAGCTTAATCTGATTTGAGGACCATGAGAATGTGCCATATTATCAAAATCAAACAAACAATTGCTCAGCTGCTCCAGAACCCATTTAGTTTAAGCCTCTTGTCTGTCTTCCCAGTGTCAACTGTTTGTTGATTTTTGTTGTTGTTCGGTCACTAACTCGTGTCTGACTCTTTGCAGCCCCACGGACTGCAGCATGCCAGGCTCCCTTGTTCTCCACTACCTCCTAGAGTTTGCTCAAATTCATGTCCACTGAATTGGTGATACTGACTGTCTCACTTTCTGCTGCCTGCTTCTCCTTTTCAATCTTTCCCAGCATCAAGGTCTTTTCCAGTGAGTTGGCTCTTCACATAAGGTGGCCAAAGTATTGGAGTTTCAGCTTCAGCATCAATCCTTCCAATGAATATTCAGGGTTGATTTCCTTGAGGATTGACTGGTTTGGTTTCCTTGCCATCCAAGGGACTTTGAAGAGTCTTATCCAGCACCACAATTCGAAAGCACCAATTCTTCGACACTCAGCCTTCTTTATGGTCCAGCTGTCACATCCATACATGACTACTGGAAAGACCGTAGCTTTGACTATAGGGACCTTTGGCAGTAAAGTGATGTCTCTGCTTTCTAAAAACGTTAATCCCATTGCTCAGTTGGCTTTGATGGATTTTTTCCCTATTCCCTTTAATCAGTGCAACCAAAGGAAACCACAAGTAACTCTGACTCTCAGGTATCAAAAGCTGTCTCTCAGGTTTATGACAGGTTGAATTGAGTGTGTATAACATTGGATGCAGATTAACATGTGGGCTGGTCTGCTGCCCAGATGGCTGACCTGCTCTTGTTTTGTTTTTCAATTGAGCTGGTATACAACAATCAGAATATTTCACATAAACATCTAGTGCTCTGGCTTTTCTTAAAATATTGGGTGATATGACAGTTCCTGACCACCCTCCCCAACATATGACAATGATGAGTAGGAACTGAGCAATAACTGTCCCCTTTAAACATGCATCCTAGTTCCTCTCGGACTTCACCACTTTTTATTATCTCCTCCATTCTGAGACCAAGTGTCAGGTGGCATTTTAAACATCTATAGAGTGCTGGTTATCTTACCCTTCTCTTTAACCATGTCTCTATCAAGATGCAGAAAGTGAGAGATTAACTAAGAGGATCACCTACTTCAAGAAAAATGCAAGAGAGCACATTGCTTTGTGGATATTCAAGATTATGAATTTTTCTCTTTTTGACTTACTTCATCCTGTATGACAGACTCTAGGTCTATCTACATCTTTGTAAATGGCACTATTTCATCCCTTTTAATGGCTAAGTAATATTGCATTGTATATGTACACCACAACTTCTTTACCCATTCCTCTGTTGTTGAATATTTGGGTTGCAAGATTCTTAAATTTAATTGTGAATCATATTAGGTCTCTTCTGCTATCACCCTCCTGATCCTGGTAGGTCTTTGGGTCTGAGACCTCTGGAATACAGCTGACTCCTGAAATATTTACACAATGAAAACTCTGAGTAAAGCTTCATCTCATACAGGAAACCATCTCTCTAATGATCCGTCCCGTTCTCCATTCTAATGTAGCTCTGTTTTTAGAGGATTATCGTATATAATAGCATTTCCTTCTGATTTTTAATGTTTCCATCAATGTGTTAATTTGTTGATATTAATCACAGCTATTTAAAATTTTCAGGCTGATAACTTCATATTCTGTTTTTATATCTTAATCTGGTTGGGAAACTTGTGTCTTCATGTTCTTTTTTTTTCTTGATTTTTAGAACATCAAATAATTGTTATGTTGAAGGCTAGAAATATGGTATAAGTGGAGATAATGTGAACAGAAGTAAGTAGGGCTTTTAGTGTAAAGTGTTAAGTTAATCTGGCTAGATAATCTGGCTAGATATTAAGCTGTTAATGATCACTACACTCTTAAAATGCTAGAGGTTTCAATTTCCCTTCTCTAGGGTTCTTTTTTAAAAAATTAGTTAATTAGCTGATTTGGCTGTGTAGTTGTGGCACAGGACATCTTCACTGCATCATGTGGGGTCTGTGGTGGTGCACAGACTCTCTAGTTGTGGGGCACAGGCTTAGTTGACCTGAGGCCTGTGGACTTTAAGTTCTCTGAGCGGGGATCGAATCCTTGTCCCCTGCATTACAAGACAAATTCTCAACCACTGGGCCACTGAATCCTCTGTTGACCTTGGGCTTTCTAAGAACTCTTCCTTAGACAGAATATGTCTTAGAATAGTAGATCACAACTGTCACCTTTTCCCGTTCTCTGCCTGGGACACAAGGGGCTTTTTATGATTCTTCATTCTGTGCTGTGACTCTCAGGATGTGTCTCAGCAAATCTGGGGATTTTTCTCTGTGACCTCAACTCTCTTAAAAATCCGTAAAATCCATGAAAAGACACCAATATTCAGTTTATTCAGGTTTTTCTTGTTGTGAGGATGGGAGTGACAACATTCAAGTTGTTGAATGCTTCCCATGGCAGTGCTGAAACTGGGAGCTTTTTGCTTTTTAATCACTTCTGAGTCCTGATGTGTTCCATTTTACTCCCATTTATCCAGGGATTCCTAGGAATCTCCTAACTTCCCCGGTCTGGCAAAAGGCTTTTATTTTTCTGGACATCCAAAACGTCACTTCCATCACTTCCATGCACACTGCCCTGTGCATCAGCTGTCAGTGACGATGGATAACTCAATTACACAAATCAGAAGTTTTTATCTCGACGTTCAAGGCTGTCTGTATTCTTTGTCCATAATTTTCCTTTAGCTACTTTCCGACAAGAGATCAGTTGTTCAGGTTAGGAATACTGTCTCATTATCCTTCTAACCCATGCTCATTGATGTCTGAAACATTCAATAAATATTGACAGGTAAGTTCTCCCTTTAAAAAAAAAAATCAGATACTTGATTAAGTTCCATATTCCCCATGAAGCATTTGCCCTCTACTGTTTGTAGCATACATTTTCACATGGATAGAAAAAATGATATCAGAAGGTTTTGGATTCATCAGACAGATGAAGAAGCTGATGGGCTGAGTTGAAGGAATTTTCAAGGACACACAGCTAGTTAAGGCAGTGCTGTGCTGTGCTTAGTCGCTCAGTCATGTCTGACTCTCTGTGATCTCATGGACTGTAGCCTGCCAGGTTCCTCTGTCCATGGGGATTCTCCAGGCAAGAATACTGGAGTTAAGGAAGAACTGGACTTAAAACCCACCTCCCATTTTCTTCTCTCTACTTCATGTCTCCTGGAATAGTGATTCTCAGTGCCAGTGGGCATACAGTCCTCAGGGGTATTTGTTTGTTTGTTTTTAAAGTTTTCTGGGACACATCCGCTGAGATTCTGACTCAGTAGGTGAGAGCTGGGGCTCAGAAATCTGCATTTATTTTATTTTTTTTACATATTATGCATGTCATTACACCAGGCTTTTTTTAAATTTTCTTCATCTTCTTTTTAAAAACATATCCTTTTTAGTTTTATTATTATTATTTATTTGGCTATGTTGGGTCTTGGTTGTGACACGCACGATCTTTCATTGCAAAATGCGTTTCTCTCTAGTTGTGGCTCATGGGCTCCAGGATCAGTAGTTGTGGCACCTGGGCTTAGTTGCCCTGAGGCATGTAGCATCTTAATTCCCTGACCAGGGATCAAACCCGCACCCCTTTCATGGGAAGGCCGATTCTTAACCACTAGGGAAGTCCCAGGAATCTGCATTTAGAGGAAAGGATTCTGAATCTGGTAGTTCAATATTTCCCTCTGAAAAACACCATCGTAAAGGACATTTACAGACTATAGAACAGTGGTCAGCATTCAGAGAGTGCCTGGGTAAGCAAATGAGTAAAAGCAGAGAGGGAGAGGAAGAAGTTTCCTTCTAGCTCTGTTAGGCTTTTCCCAGAAGCTAAAAAGTTCTGCTGTTGAACTTCTGGACCTTCAATTGCAAATAAAAATCTTGTTAGCTTTCTTAAACATGCACAGCATTTATCATCAGGGAAATTGGAAAATGGCTCGATGTAATTCAATATTGCCTCAAGATGTATTTAGTCATTATTATAGATAAGCAAACTAACTTCTCCCCTCACCCTCCACTTAGGTTGAGGTGAAATGTATACTTATTGAGAAATTTGGGGAAATATTGAAAAATATGATACCCAAGCTACTGTTCATTGAATTTGCTCTGTGATAGTGCACTGTGGTTCTTTATATGAATTATCTCATTTAATTCTTATAATTACTCTTGACATAGATTTTTGCATTTTAATTACATTTAAAATTTTTCATTTTATAGCTGAAAAAGTGAATCTTAGCTTAAGTGCCTTGCCTGAGGACACACAGCAAGGTAAACAACAGTGTCAGGATTTAAAGGTCAGATTCTGAAGCATATGTATGCTTTTTTAAAATTTTATTTTTTAAAATATTTATCTGTTTGACCAAGCCAAATCTTGGTTGCAGCATGTGGGAACTAGTTCCCTGGCCAGGGAATGAACACAGGTGCCCTGCCTTGGGAGTGTGGAGACTTAGCCACTGGACCACCAGGGAAGTCATTATGTAGGCTTTTAAACACTAGACTCTATTCGAGGAAAATTCCATCAGTCCCAATTGTATGGACCACAGGTAAACCCTGTTAGTTCTCTGAGCAGTATAATATCGAAAACTCCGCCCTTTGGAGATAAGGAGCATGGTTCAATTTCTGGTTTTGACACTAACCTTGTGAGTTTGAGTAAGTTTTTAAAAAATTTTTTTCCTCTGAGTCTCAGTTCTCCCAGCTGTAGAATGATGAGAGTGTTTAACTTACCACTGAGGACAATTTATTAATAATAAGATAATGGTTATAAAGCAATTAGCACCATGTAGGGCTGTTTCTAAGGACTCAGTAAATGTTATTATAAATGTACATATAATTCAACTTTTATATATTTAAAATTTGTAGTTATACCTACAAATTATACCTACAAATTTTATACCTACAAAGTTAAAACTATGTGCTACTTATTCTGCTTACATTTATGAGCTGGCCCAGGCAAGTGCCTGAACGTCTCTAATGCCCACACCCGCCAGAGAAAACTCACCCCACCCATCCACCCTGCAAATTATGTATTTTAAATTATTTATTTATTTTGGGCTGTGGTGAGTCTTCAGTGCTGCATGAGGGATTTCTCTTGCTGCAGCACATAGGCTCTAGGGCGTGGGCTCAGTAGTTGTGGTGCATGGGCTTAGTTGCTCCCCGGCATGTGGAATCTTCCTAGACCAGAAATTGAACCAGTGTCCCTTGCATTGGCAGGGAGATTCTTAACCACTGGGCCCCAGGGAAGTCCTGACTCTGTTGTTCAGATCACTCCTTCATCCCTCACCCTCTCCCCTAGGTGGTTAGAACAGGGAAGGCACCAAATACAAAGAAGGACAATATAGACAAATAGAAAAGACAACTGAGAAATGCTAAAAAAAACAAAACAAAACAAACTGGACCAGAATCTGCAATGAGAGAACAAAAATGTTGTAAAACCAGGATGGCCACAGGGAGTAACTACTAAAGCAAGAACAGAAGAGGGAAGCCAAAGAGGATGAAGATTAACAGAATTTAAGAGGTCCTAGCCACTGCAATCAGAGAAGAAAAAAAAAAAAAAAGAAAGAAAGCAATCCAAATTGGAAAAGGAGAAGTTAAAACTGTCATTGTTTGCCGATGACATGATGCTATGCATAGATTGTGAAGACACTACCAGAAAACTACTAGAGCTCATCAAGGAATTTGCTAAAGTTGCAGGTTAAAAATTAATCCACAGAAATCTGTTGCATGTCTCTACACTAACAATGAAAGATTAGGAAGAGAAATTCAAGAAATAATCCCATGTACCATAGTACCAAAAAGAATAAAATACCCAGTAATAAACCTACCTAAGGAGACAAAAGACCTATACTCTGAAAACTGTAAGGTGCTGATGAAAGAAATTGAAGATGATGCAAACAGATGGAAAGATACACCCTGTTCTTAGATTGACAGAATGAAGAAACATCAGAGAGGGAAAGAGAGGAAAAGAAAGAACTTGAGTCCCAAAACTGTGTCTGCCTCCAGCTCAGATTCCAGCCATTTCCAGAAAGATCCCAAGGGGATTTTTAGGGATTTTACTTGGAATTTCCAACATGATTCTTAAATTGAAACAATAAATGCTCAGAAATAACTAAGAATGAGTAATGAAGAGGGTCTTTCCATGTCAGTTAGAAGACATTCATTAAAAGAGTGAGATAGCGTGTTTGCAGACAGACTGATGGATGGGCAGAAACAGATAATGAGCATGGGAAAATTATTACATCATAAAGGTGTCATTTAATTCAATGGGGAAGGAATGGATTTGCCAGTAATGGTATTGAAGTAATTGGCTCACCAATTTCAAAAACACAAAGCCGGAGCTTTCTTCACTTCTTTTACCAGCATAAATTCCAGAGAAGTTAATGATTTAGACTTAGGAAAGAAAACCATACAAGTTTAATATGAAAAAACAGGTGGTTATTTACATAATCTCGGGTGGCTGAAGAGTTTTCTGTGGACAGTATTAACCATGTCAATCATAAAGGAAAATACAGTAGATTTAACTACATCCATATTAAAAACATTTGTATGTAAAAAGTAATAAACTAATTAAAAATTGGAAAAGTGTTGCAACATACATAACTAAGAAAGGATTCAACCTCTTAATATGCAAAGGACTCATAAATAGCTAAAAAAATATATTGGAAAAATGAGAAATGGATACCATATAGGTAATGTGGTGAACTTTTTGTGATCTACATATGTATACATGTGTACATATATGTGTGCTATATACATATATGTATACATATGTGTGTGCTAAGTTGCTTCAGTTATGTCCAACTCTTTGCAGCCCCATGGACTGTATCCCTACAGGCTTCTCTGTCCATGGGATTCTCCAGGCAAGAATAGTGGAGTGGGTTGTCATCCTTCCTCAAGGGCATCTTCTCGACCCAGGGATTGAACTTGTATCTCTTATGTGTCCTGCATTGTGGGCAGATTCTTTACCACTAGCACCACTTGAGAAGCCTATATACATATATAAACATTTTTGTAAAACTATGTGTTTCTGTGAAAAAATTAACATATTAGATGGTTAAATAAAAATGACTGAAGAGATTTATACTGAATTGTAAAAGTATAATGGGGATCACAATTGATTTTTACTTTCTTCTTTTTTATCTTTCTGCGTTTTCTGAGGTTTTCAATAAGAAATGGATTTTACTTCTGGAATGAGAAAAAAAATATTTGTAGAAAGTAGAATATGAACAATGGGATGATTAATAGCTAATTTTGTTTGCTTTGTCTGGCTTTCTCAGGATGCTTTACTTTGAGCAGGAGCAGAACTTTTGGGGGGGCTTCCCTGGTAGCTCAGTGGTAAAGAATCCACCTGCCAATGCAGGAGAAGTAGTTTCGATCCCTGGGTTGAAGATCCCCTGGAGAAGGAAATGGCAACCGGCTACAGTATTCTTGCCTGGAAAATCCCATGGACTGAGAAGCCTGGCGATCCATGGGGTCGCAAAGAGTCGGACACAACTGAATGACAAAACAATAACAAGAACTTTTGGGACTCTCACTGAAGGCCCTCAGCCTGGCTCCTTGGCCTCTAGGTCTGGATGCTTCACAGAGGGGATGCTGTTGTGGGACCCGAGCTTGTGGTCCAGCCTGCCTCCACAGGGCGTGTTCCTGCGGCCAAACAGAGCACAATGAAGAAAGACGGGAAAACAGCCATAGGCTGATACCACAATAAAGAGAGAGTGTGACTCCAAAGGCTTTCCAGGGCGTTTCCAATCTGACATTTCCTTCCTGACCTTTCAGTGGCTCACTTAACTTCACATACACTGGCCCAGAGCTAGATTTAACATCATCGTTAGTAAAAGACAGTTCCCCCAGGAATTCAACCTAACAGACTCCTGAACTCAGGAAGACAGACTCAGCGATAGCCTTGTATGAGGCTTGTCTAATACAGAGGGATGTAATCTTGGAGTAGTTCTTGCCCAACTCGAGACTGGACCGGTGGCTTTCCAAACTTGAATGAGGCTTCGATACTAAGTTGAGTTTTGCCAGTACAAACGTATGGTGTGCTCAGTCGCTCAGTTGTGTCCGACTCTTTACAACTCCATGGATTGTAACTTTCCAGGCTCCTCTGTCCATGGGATTTTCCAGGCAAGAATACTAGAGTGGGTTGCCATTTCCTTCTCCAGGGGATTTTCCTGACCCAGGGGTGGTACCCACATCTGCTTGGAAGGCAGATTCTTTACCACTGAGCCACCTGGGAAGCCCTATAGTAACAGGAGGTCACAACTAAAAGAGCTGCAAGACATATTCTGTCCAAGGAAGATCTTTATTGCATCGTGTGGGTTCTTAGATCCCCGACCTGGGATCAAACCTGCGTCCCCTATATCAGAAGGTAGATTCTTAACCCCTGGACCACCAGGGAAGTCCCATCTTACCTCCTGTCCAGTCTCCTATCACAGTGTTAGTTCCTGTCTCCTTATTTATTTACTTCTAGATTGCCTGTTGCTCTCACCACCTGTAAACCCTCTGAGAGCAGAGGCTTCTCTTCTTCTCTGGGTACCCTCAGCGTCTCTGTAGGGGCTGGTACAATCCTCAGTGAGTATTTGTTGAATGAGTTAAGTGATCAGATTAATAAATGGGCTAAAGGAATGTACCTCTCTTACAAAATTTATCAAATGAAACAGCCAGAGAACACAGAAAGACTAAGCAGGAAATTCAAGTGCTCCTTGAGAATCAGCTCTTAGCGTGGAAGTCTGTCTTCATTTTTTCCTTATCAAGACCCACAAAACTATGCAAAGTCCTTTGAGCTCTTTGGAGGGGAATAGTGATGCATAAACACAAAAGATAATCTTGTTTCTTCTTGTGAATTCAAAATAATTTTTGAAAAGGAACAGGCCCTCTCAAAGTATTATGCCCACACAATCTTTCCTTTAAGTAGCAAAAAACCCCAAATAGTTTTATGATCTCTAATGTAATACAGATGTAGAGGGTAAGAATTTGATGGTCAATTAATTTAGAAAATATCCAGGACCTCTCAGAGGTTCAACGTACGGACTTTGAAATTTGACTCATGATTACGATGCCCTTCCCCCAACCTTCTCCCCACCCCTAGATATAAAAAGAAAGGAACGCTTGTAATATTGCTTATGGAATGTTCTAGAGGGGTAGTTAAGCTGCTCTTCATAAAAACCTTTGGATCAAGTTTTCCTGGCCTTTTCCAGTTGGGACTGTTCCTGAGCATTGAAGTGAGGCAATATTAAACTGGCAGGCTTCTGAGAGTCGATCATTGTGGGGACTTGAAAGGAAAGAGCTGGCATCTTCGTGCTTCATTAATCTTCGAAGGAAAGAAAGCTCTGGCCACTGGACCAAAGGCCCACATGTCAGAGCTTGATTTCCTGTTCTTCTGGGTTTCGGTTTGAACGTGAAGCAAATGTTTCGGGGAACTCTGGGAGGCTAGAAGGCAGTCTCCTCTCTCATGCCAGCAGGACTTGGTTTCATGAATTAATAATATCCAACTCCGAGAAGGCCAAGAGCTATTGAGGCTGGAGGCACTGTGGTGCTGAGAGCTGGCTGTAGGCACAGCAAGTCATCAATCCATCCATCACCCACTTAGCCAATGGTTATTCCAATAGCTTCCCTGAAACCTTTTTTTTCTCCCCGAAGCTGCAAGCGTTAGAGTTAGTCTGGTTTTATTTTTTTTCAGTTTTTATTGGAGTATCGTTGATTTACAATGTTGTGTTTGTTTCAAGTGTATAGTATAGTGAATCAGTTATATATATACACATGTATCCACTCTTTTTTAGATTCTTTTCCCATATAAGTCATTGCACAATATTGAGTAGCACAGTAGTACAATATTGAGTATAGCATAGTCCCAACTGTGCTATATAGTAGGTTCTTATTAGTTATTTATTCTATATACAGTACTGTGTATATGTCAATCCCAATCTCCCAGTTTATCCCTCTGCCCCTTTCCCCCTTGGTAAACGTAAATTTTTTTTTTCTACATTGGTGACTCTATTTCTGTTTTGTAAATAAGTTCATTTGTACCATTTTTTTTTAGATTCCAAAGATATAAGTGGTATCATATAATAGTTGTCTTTCTCTGTCTGACTTACTTCACTCAATATAACAATCTCTAAGTCCATCTGTGTCCCTGCAAATGGCATTCTTGAACAAAATACTCTTTCTTTGTATCCAGAGTTCTTCAAACACATTGCAACATTGCACTTTCCACCCTTTATTGCATCTGAATACAATATTTTCCTCATGAGAGAATAAACTAAATAATAGCATTTTTTTGGTAGGAGCTATATTGAGATATAATTAATGAATTAAATGACTAATCCATTGAAGTATACAATCTGATGGTTTTTTATTATACCCACAGAGTTGTGCAACCACCAATATAATTTTCAAAAATTTTCATCACCCCCAGAAGGACCCTCCATATCCTTTAGCTCTGAGACCATCAAACCCCAGCTCACTCTTCTCCAAACCCTAAGCAATCACTGGACTACCTTCTGTCTCTAAATTTGCCAAGTCTGAGTATTTCGCATAAACAGAATTATACAATATGTGGTCATTTGCGACTGGCTGTAAGAGCATTTTATGTGCAACATTTATTTTGTGTCAAGAACAATAAGTGTTCTCAGTAAATAAAGGTATTTGAGTGAATGACTATGCTCCCAATTCACTACTGTGCAGTCATCCTGTGGAAGGACTAAGACATGAAGACCGACCACACGTTATCTTCAATTCAGGTGACAAGAGAAGGTTGATCTAAAACACGAAAATTAGCTAAATTACAGGACTGCAAATGCTCAATTAAGTGGTACATAAACTAGAAGAATAAGAGGATATATTACAAGGTGCTCTTTTAGAGTCAGTTTTAGGCAAAATTTCTTTCTTTCTTTTTTTCCTTTGGCCATGCAGCATACGGGATCTTAGTTCTCTGACCAGGGAACGGACCCATGGGCCCTGTAGTGGAAGCACAGAGTCAGTCAGTGTACTACCATGGGAGTCCAAGGCAACATTTCTTAAGTAATAAGGACGTGCTTTGGGTTTGATCAAAAAGGGTTATTTATAACTTGTATTGTAGCTTAACCTATCAGGATATTTATCTTGGCTCCTCCACGTTTACTGAAATGTCTATGTATTTCTACTTCCACATCTCTATGTCTTTCAGTATCAGATGCATTATGTTTTTGGAGAAGCATCACGAAGCTTTAGATTCTTTCAGACATTGCCATGGTTTTCTTTCCTGAAACATGAGTATGGAAACCTAAAGTCTGACTGATGAACACTAGGTAACCTCAAATGAAATAACCCTTTCGTGCTTCTCATGACTCTTTTCCTCCTCCTGTTCCCTGACTGGTCATTGTCCAAATCTTGTCTTTGGTTTGCTTCTTAACAAGGCTGCATCGTCACTTTCTCTGAAGCAGGAGCTCCATTCTCTCCACTTGGATGGTCCATCCTTCTTCAAACTCTGTGTATTTAAAACAAAACTCATTTTTTTTATACCCTCCTTCTCCATTTCAAAGAAGCCACAGATGCGTGAAGTCTGACAGTCATATTTCCCTCTTCCCAGTTCTTCATACTCTGTGTCCAATTAATGACCGAAGTCTATCATGTTTGCCATGGAGGGTATTTCAGCCGCTATTTATTTTTACTTGCATCTAGCTCCCTAAATGAAAAATGTAAATAACTCTTTCCAACCTCACAAGGGAAGCTATGAAGAGTAAAAAGCACAGGGACTATTTCATCCCTTTATTTCATTTATCTATTTAGTTTTGGCTGTGCTGGGTCTTCATTGCTGCATGGGCTCTTTCTCTAGTTGCAGTGAGAAGGGGCTACTGTTAGTTGCAGTTCATGGGCTTCTCATTTCAGTGCTTCTCTTGTTGCGGAGCACAGGCTCTAGGGTGTGCAGGCTTCAGTGGTTGTAGCACATGAGCTTAGTAGTTGTGGTTCTGGACTTTAGAACACAGGTCTCAATAGCTGAGGTGCATGGGCTTAGTTGCTCTGCGGCATGTGGAATATTCCCAGCCCAGGGATTGAACCTGTGTCTCCTGCATTGGCAGCTGTATTCTTACCCACTCAACTACCAGGAAAGTTCTGTGCCTACATTTTTACTCTGGCCAGTAAAAGAGAGGTAGGGCTCCATGCTTATAAACTTCTCTGAGACTGTAAGAGCCATATGTTAATGAAAAGATAATTATTTATAAGTACTTAATTCTTCCCTTGCTTTAGATTTTTCTTTAAGGATAAAATTTGAAGTTTGCTCTGATATAGTGAGTCCTGTCTGCTGTTGAATGAGCTCTAACTGGCTACTTTAAACCAACAAACCCCTCTGCATTAAATCAGCTTCTTGCTAAAAGACCAGCATCAAACTTCCATGGCCAAGTTAAGGACACACCCATGCACCATATCACCTCATGGCACTGTAGTTACATCTCACATGGCTCTCTCATTCCTTTTCATTCTTGCGTCTGTAAGCAAAGTATCCTTTTTAGCTCTCAACCTTGTCATCATTGTGGTGCTGGGGAAGACTATTGAGAGTCCCTTGGATAGCAAGGAGACCAAACCAGTCAATCTAAAGGAAATCAACCCTGAATATTCATTGGAAGGACTGATGCTGAAGCTGAAGGTTGAAGCTTCAGTACTTTGGCCAACTGATACAAAGAGTTGACTCGATGAAAAAGACGCTGATGTTGGGAAAGACTGAAGGCAAAAGGAGAAGGGGGTGGCAGAGGATGAGATGGTCAAATAGCATCACCAACTTAGTGGACATGAATTTGAGCAAACTCTGGGAGATAGGGAAGGACAGAGGAGCCTGGTGTGCTACAGTCCATGGGGTTACAAAGAGTCGTGCTGCAGTCCATGGGGTTGCAAAGGCTTAGTGACTGAACAACAGTATTCACCATTGCAGTGCTGCGTGATGTTCGAAGCTTTTCAAAAGAAGGCATCACAGACTCAGGAGCCATGCACACAAAAGGCTCCAGAAAGGAGGCGAGAAGGGGAAGCATGCTTCTATAAGTGCTTGACGTCCCAAGGGCCCTACACTCAAGATTCCTGAGCTCATTTATGCTCATAATGCCTGGTATGTTTGATAAAAGGAATCAGAATCATGACCTAAGTAAACTGGGGGAAAAAACCCACCCCATCTCATTATCTTCGAATAAAATCAACCTGTGTTTATCCTGGTACACAGCCATCTCCAAAATGTATTTGCTTTGGCTGTTGATTTTAATGCATGTTCACAAGGAAAATCGAAAAAGCCCATTCAGCAGGAATGCAAATGTGGCTTGAGAAGGAGTGAGAGTTCTCATAAAAGTCCCCCAAAAGGGCCAATTCACTATTGGACTCTCAAATCCTTTCACCACTGTGAATATCAGTTACAGATGCAGCAAGAAGCCTCATGGTTTTACTATCTTCTCTGAACACAAACAGCCAACATCGTCACACAGAGCTGTGCACAGGCGCATGGCAACCGGCCACCCTTTGACTCTCCCATGGCAAAGAGGCACCTTCCTCTGAAGCAACGGGCACATTTTCTTCCCAGAGGTTTGGGCAGCAAGGAACGCATGCTAAGGCCACGAGGCTGTAGATCTCAGACTCCCCCATCCAGCGTTCTGAATGGCCATCATTAAAAAGAGATCATCTCCAATAGCATATTGAGAAAATGCAGCCAACAGCCTGATTTCCTCTTTTAGCCCTCCTGAAAGAGTAAGGTAAACCAGCCTGACGGCTTTGGAACTGCCTGAAAATAATGCCACATACTCCTCAACAGTAAAGAATCCGCCTGCACTGCAGGAGACCTGGGTTCAATCCCTGGGTCAGGAAGATTCCCCTGGAGGAGGAAATGGCAACCCACTCCAGTATTCTTGCCTGGAGAATCCCATGGACAGAGGAGCCTGGCAGGCTACAGTCCATGAGATTGCAAACAGCTGGACATGACTGAGCGACTGACACACTCCTCAACAACAGCTCAGGAAACAGGTCAAGTGTTGATTTAAGACAGCTATCTCCTTTCACACTTTTTCTTTCATTTTTAAATATTGTTTATTGATTTTATTTTTTTCAATTAAACACACGGAAAAGTTTAACCCTCGTACAATGTACATGCATAGTTCCATGATCTAGATGGAGTAATTTTTAAAAATTGATTGCTTTACAGAGTTGTGTTGGTTTCTGCCGTATGACAGTGTGAATCAGCCGTAACTGTACATACATCTCCACCCTCTTGGGCCTCCCTCCCATCTCTCTAGGTCATCACAGAGCACTGAGCTGAGTGCCCTGAGATATACAGCAGCTTTTCACAAATTATTTTACACAATGGTGGGGCTTCCTTGGTGGCTCAGATGGTAAAGAACCTGTCTGCAATGTGGGAGACCCAGGTTCGATCCCTGGGTTGGGAAGATGCCCTGGAGAAGGAAATGGCAACCTATTCCAGTGTTCTTGCCTGGAGAATTCCATGGATGGAGGAGCCTGGTGGGCTATGGTCCATGGGGTCACAAAGAGTTGGACATGACTGAGCGACCAACACTACTTGCTTTAGTGTATATATGTCAATGCTGCTCTCCTAACTCATCCTACCCTCTCCTTCCCCACTTGTGTCTGCAAGTCTGTTCTCTCTGAGTATTTCAATAAGTATCTAGTGATTGCTTTGTACTAGAAACCAGTGAGCAAGATGGCCATCGTATCTACCCTCAAAGAGCTTACAGTCTGCTGGGGGAAACAGTGGGAAAGTGCTACTAAAAGATGGATCAGTACAGGGGCTGTAGGGTCACATGGAGAAGCATTTGACCCAGCTGCTGGGGGGGTGGGGAGGGGGTCAAGACAGCTGGCCAGAGCAAGAGCAGCCCAAATGGAGACTTGAAAAATGGAGAGGAGAGAGCCTGAGAAGAACGAAGAGTCCAGGAGCAGGAAAGCCTGTGCATGAATCCAAATGCGAGAAAGGATATTAGAAACCCTGGACAATGGGAAGAAGAAAAAAGGGAGCAAGCACATTAGGTCATATGAAGCCATGCTAGGGATCTGGGGTCTGTGTGTATGCAGACAGGGGCTACGTGGAGGAACGAATTTATTGATTTATTTATTTTATTGGAGGATAATTGCTTTACAATATTGTGGTGGTCTCTGCTGTACATCAACATGAGTCAGTCATAATTATATATATACACACACACACACATATATATATATATATATATATATATATATATATATATATATATATCAGCCCTCTTGAGCCTCCCTCCTCCCCCCTTTCCACCCCTCTCCATCATCACAGAGCACCAGGTTGAGCTCCTTGTGCTATACAGCTACTTCCCATGAGCTAGCTATTTCACACATGGTAGTGTATATATGTCAGTGCTGTTTTCCCAATTTGTCCCACCCTCTCCTTCCCCCGCGACACCCACCAGTCTGTTCTCTATGTCTGTGACTCCATTTCTTCTCTGTAAACACGGTCAACAGTACTTTCTCTAGATTCCATATATATGCTTTAATGTATGATATTTGTTGAGAGAATTTATTAGATACATCTTTCAGACAAAGCACTATGGCTGCAGCATGCAGAATGGATGGGAGGGCACAGGACTGCAGGCGGGACATTTGGGGGGTTGGCACCCAAACCCAGACAGGAAGATGTCGTCTGAACCAAGGTAGCAGCAGTGTGACAAAGAGACACAGCAGGGCCCACAGTGTCTGGCATCGCCACCCGATATTAACTGCATCCTGGTTGCTAGAAGCTTCCTCTGCAGAGGCTGGACCCATAACTACTGATGTGGCTGCTGAAATCTAGAACACATGTTTTACTAGAGATGCCTTGCTATGGATGGTCATGCTCAATTACCAATTGAACAGGTCTGCCTCAATGAAAAGAAGTGTCAAGCTAGAGTTGCTGAGATGTTGGGAGATACCGCAGGCACTAAAATATTTGTTTTTATGCCAATATCACATTTTTTTTAACTTTTAATTTTAAATTGGGGTATAGCCAATTAAGTGTTGTGATAGTTTCAGTTGGATAGCACAGGGACCCAGCCATATGTATACATGTATCCATTCTCCCTCAAACTCCCCTCCTATCCAAGCTGCCATGTAACATTGAACAGAATTCCCTGTGCTACACAGTAGTAGGTCCTTGTTGGTTATCATTGTAAATATAGCAGTGAAATATCACACTTTGCTGAATACTGTAGCTTTTAGACGTGTTGCAGTTAAGTAGCACTAGCTTTTTTTTTCATTTTGGTTATTATTTGTGTTTCCTATGGGCTTTAGAATGATCCTGTCAATTAAAAGATACTGGTAAGAGTTTTATTGTGATTGCATAGTGGCAAATAATAAGGTTTCTGGGTATGCAAATAGTAAGAAAATTTGCCTTGCATGTACTGCCATTCTGAGGAAATTATTTGAGAATTTACACCAGCAAAAATAGGGAGAGATCAAAGAGAGGAAATCATGGAATATAGGAAACAAGGATAGACCCCAGTGGTACCCATGGAGCCTAGAAAGCGTTTGGTCTGCATCGTAGCAGGAGGTCAGGGGCTGGCACGTGTCCCCAGGGAGAAGTGGATTCTGAGCAGTCATTGTGCACATGACAGAAAGGCTGAAGTGATTTGAAGATATAATGGAAGCACATTATATCTTCAAAAATGAACAACAACAACAAAAATAAGGCATTTAGAGACTCTAGCAAGGTGAGGAGAAAACTATACAGGAAGTCTGTGGTCAGAACATGAAATGAAATTTGAAAATGGCATTGTAATAAAAGCTATTGTTAAAGCATAAGAGAAAGAAATTCACGTAACTTTGATGCAAGAAGGTTCTACTTTATGTGGTCCAGGGATCGTTCTATTGATGCAGTAAAAGAAATACAACACTTGCACGTGACTGGGGTAAGCAGTGAAAAATAACTAACATGTGCCATGGGTTAGTTACATAACCCTAACAACCTCAAGAGATGGCTATCATTTTCCTCTTCTTAGAGGTAAAGAACTAAGATGAGAAGAAGTTAAGCGACTTAAGATCAAAAAGTTATTAAGTGGTGAAGCAAGATTCTTAAACATTATTATATGCTGTCAATTAAAAGATACTGGTAAGAGTTTTATTGTGATTGTATAGTGGCAAATAATAAGGTTTCTGGGTATGCAAATAGTAAGAAAATTTGCCTTGCATGTACTGCCATTCTGAGGAAATTATTTGAGAATTTACACCAGCAAAAATAGGGAGAGATATATGTGTTACATATATATGTAATATTATACATATATTGGAGAAGGAAATGGCAACCCACTCCAGTGTTCTTGCCTGGAGAATTCCATGGACAAAGGAGCCTAGCAGGCTACAGTCCACGGGGTCACAAAGAGTCAGACATGACTGAGTGATTATCACTCACTCACATTATACATATATGTAAATACATGCACATATGTACTATTTATGGTTTAGGATATTTAGAATCAACTTATGGATAAATTGTGGAATAATGTTCTAGAATAGAATGTTAATGATGTCAATCTCACATGTACAAATACATATGTGGTTTTTGGAACTCAATAGGTGGGATGGGGAAGATGAATAAGGAGGTTAAGAAGACAGTATTCTTACCTTGCATTGTTATTGCTGTTGTTCAGTTGCTAAGCTGTGCCCAACTCTTTGCGACCCCATGAACTGCAGCACGTCAGGCTCCCCTGTCCTTCACCATCTCCTGGAGCCTGCTCAAACTCATGTCCATTGAGTCGGTGATGCCATCAAACCATCTCATCCTCTGTCGTCCCTTTCTCCTCCTGCCTTTAATCTTTCCCAGTATCAGGGTCTTTTCCAAAGAGTTGGCTTTTTGCATCAGGTGGCTAAATTATTGGAGCTTCAGCTTTAGCATCAGTCCTTCCAATGAATATTCAGGGTTGCTTTCCTTGAGGATTGACTGGTTTGATTTCCTTGCTGTCCAAGGGACTCTCAAGAGTCTTCTCCAGCACCATAATTCAAAAACATCAATTCTTTGGCTCTCAGCCTTCTTTATGGTCCAACTCTCACATCCATACATGACTACTGGAAAAACCGTACCTTTGACTATATGGACCTTTGTGGAAAAAGTGATGGCTGCTTTTTAATACGCTGTCTAGGTTTGTCCTAGCTTTTCTTCTTGCAGTAGAGAAGGATTCTCAACAAAGAGTTGGGTTACACAAAGCCCAGGCTGCCTAAGTCTCCCTGGAAAAGCACAGCTGGAAAACCCCAGGGAAGGCTCTTGGGAAAACCCACAGATAATGCCATGGCAGGGAACAAGTCTGCGGAACCTGCCCCAGGTAGAGGGCATCAAGACATACCCTACCTGTGCCATCCAGGTCCTAGAAAAGGACCTCTCCTTGTCCTTTCCTCCTGGGTCCAACACTCAGGAACCAAGAGCTGCTGCTCAGAAATCAGGGCAGGGAGGGGTGGAGCTGGGCCCAGTGAAGAAACCCACTCCCCGCTCCACCCTACCCTCTGTCCTGAGCTCCCAGCCTGAAGCAATCCAGGCTGAGGGAGGAGAAAAGTTTTAAGCATGAATGGAATTTGGGGTTTTACAATTACTCTGAAAGGGAATTATGTGCTTATTAAAGAAATTTGGTTCTTTATTTTTATGAGAGTGACAGAAAAGAGCCATGTGAGATGAGAGAGGGGAGTAGATTAAGAACTTTTCCACAGAAAAGTTTAATGGAAAGTGGTGAGAAAAGAATTCAGTGGGTTTCAACCCACACTCCATTGAATCCAGTCCATTCAATTGACAGAACCATTTTCTTGAGTTACTGTTGTTCATTTAAAATTTTTTAAATTAACTTGAGGGTATACTTTTGCTGCACAGAAGAGACTATACAGAAGTTTATTTAGTTTCTAAAATTAATATTAGATACCATGCAAAGTTAAAACTCTAGTTCTTCCTTATGTTTTCAAATTCTGCTTATAAATGGTATTATTCTCTTTATTCTCTTAGCAAATTTTAACATTTGCTCTTAGAATTCTTTTCATAATGCTTGGTCTCGATTATAAGCTTAGCTAATTCAATTCCTCAAATATTTTAGACTGCATATTTAAATTTGATATCTTTGGTTTCCTTCTTAAGTGCTTTGTCTAACTTAACAAACCATTCCTAATAAATCTAATAAGCAAACATAAATATAACAAACATCGAATTCTCTTAAATGTCCCAATAGAGGATATAAACTTGGAAAGATTTAAAACTAAACTCATGAGACCACTTTAAATATCTGATTCACATTTTAATTTTCAGTTATTGTCACTCTAATAGGCCAATTTTTCATAAACATGAAACAAGTTTTAAGAATAAGCTCAGTCACTCAGGTCTCAGCCACGAAATATTAAAAAACCTGGTATTTCTTGTCTTCCACATTTAAAAGCTGAATTCTAACTCCGCTTTTTTTTTCTTAGGGGTTATGAGATACTTATCCCTAAGAAAGATATTTACCCTTTCAAGTAACTGATGTAAATTTTGACAAGCGATTTCTGGTGAGTATTACATGATTTCAGGACAACTTTTCAGCAATTCAGGACACTGTTATGTTATGCCATGTGTAACATGGGTTGCTTTCTCAGCATGCCTGGGGTTGCAAAAAGAAAAATTTTACCCAGGACACTAATTGCATCTTGTCAGCAACTTTGATGGGATGCATTAGTTTGTATTGGTAACTGATTACGTCAGTGACTCTATAACTCAAAGGGGGTTTTCACACACACAGGACTTCTCGAGTCATGTCTCATGCATGACCTAATTCTTTTTCCTTCTCATCCACATCTACAACTTGAACCTAGGCTGATTACCTCATTTGATTTTCTGTTTCTTTAGATCTTCTCAAGTTATGTGGGTTCATTTTCTGTCTACTACTAAACACCTTTGAACTTGTGGGAAGCCTGAATTCTTTCATCATCTTGGACCACCCAACACGTGCAGGTATTAAAATGATAACCAATTACATTCTGAATACCTCACATAGCTACGAGGCCATGCTACTGTCAGTTCGTATGTCGAAACCTCAAATTAAACAAAAAGCATGAATGTAGACCTCTGTTTGAGACTCTGCTGTAACCAGTTCTGTGTTTTGTCCATTTAAGTCATAGGAAGTAGGCTGCAAAAATATTTCTATTAATATTTTGCAATAAATGCCTTCAAATGTAAAGAGGTTAGACAGCTTATCCTCAAACATGTAGATAATAAGGGGCAGAATTAAGACTCAAATGCAGTTCTGATTGCTAGTGTATTATGCAGTCTATTGTACTGCCTGCCTCTCCTTAAAAGTTAAGCAAAGGCAGACTAAAAGAATAAATGTTGAGAGAAAGTTTTCTAATATTTTTGAACTTTATTTTTTAAAAACAAAGAAAAATAGCTTTTTAAAAGGAGTATGTATCATCCTTTTTAAGTCTTTTAGAACAACTTCCATCCTTCAGGAGCTTGTAATGATGCTAAGACCTGGAGGAGAAAAATGCCTCTTAGAAGCCTCATTGATTATCTGCTTCAGTGGACTCATTAAAAGTTGGTAATTCTTACAGTCCAGAGCACTGGCATTTTTCTTTGCCTTATTTCAAACTTTGCAGAGACCTCTCAAAGCAGAGTCATGGAGGTTTCTGCTAGAGATTCATCCCATGCCACACATTGGTGTTAACTGCCACTGCCCCCCTATATGATGGAACAAAGACCTGTAAGGCAAAGTGTCGTGTCGTAGACCTGATTTTCAAATCTCCCCAACCTTCTTTTTTGCTTAAGAGCAGTGGAACTCTTTCTTCACACTAGACCTTGTGTGGGAAGCTGATATTCAAAGAAACAAAAGCAAGGTGACTCTGGACTTTCCTGGGGGTCCAGTGGCTAAGAATCTGCCTGCCAACCCATGAAGAGAAGATGGGTTTTATCCCTGGTCTGGGAAGATTCCACATACCCTGGAGCAGCTAAGCCCGTGTACCACAACTAGAGGAGCCATCATAATGAGAAGCCTGCGCACCGCAGCTAGTGAGTAGTCCCTGCTCGCTGCCGGAGAAGGCGATGGCACCCAACTCCAGTACTCTCGCCTGGAAAAGCCCATGGACGGAGGACCTGGTAGGCTGCAGTCCATGGGGTTGCACAGTCAGACATGACCGAGCGACTTCACTTTCACTTTTCACTTTCATGCATTGGAGAAGGAAATGGCAACCCACTCCAGTGTTCTTGCCTGGAGAATCCCAGGGACGGGGGAGACTGGTGGGCTGCCTAAAATGGGGTCGCACAGAGTCAGACACGACTGAAGCGACTTAGCAGCAGCAGCAGCTTGCTGCAACTAGAGAAAGCCCACATGCAGCACAATCAGTAATAATAACAAAGAATTTTTTTCAAAAAGCATGGCAGTGATAGCTTAAATACAGATTAGAGATCTGAATTCTTTGCCCCCCTATCCTTCCACAGGGGCCCTTAAACTCCTCAGCACCCACCATGGTTCATGGAAAATAAAGTGAAAGTGTAGTCACTCAGTCGTGTCTGACTCTTTGCGACTCCATGGACTGTAGCATGCCAGGCTTGTCTGTCCATGGGATTCTCCAGGCAAGAATACCGGAGTGGGTTGCCATTCCCTTCTCCAGGGGATTTTCCTGACCCAGGTATCAAACCCAGGTCTCTTGCATTGCTGGCAGATTCAATTTCCTGGTGACTAGGGAAGCCCTATGGTTTGGGGGAACAGCTTAAATAGCACTCTCATGGAAAAGGCATGACAATCTAAGCATAGCATTTCTCTAAAAAAAAATCTACAGAGGAGACTTAGAAGGTTTATCTCTTTGCCCCAAGAAGGAAGGGACTTGGACACAATATCTACAGAAGCCCAGGAGAGGTCATCCTGACTCTCTCTCTACCATTTTATATTAGAAACAATGATTCTACTGTTACAGCCACACAGAAGCCTCCTGTGAAGTTTGCCAGATGTAGACCATCTCTACTGTTTTGTCGAAGGCAAATATGTATTCGTCAGAGAGTAATTAGTAAGTATGACTCCTAGAGTCAAGTCTCTGTGGGGGAATTTTTCCTCCCCTCTGTTTCATCTCATCCCAAATATGGTCTTTGCAAGTTGTCATTCAGTCATTTAGTTGTGTCCGACTCTTTGTGACTGCATGGACTGCAACGTGCCTGGCCTCCCTGTCCTTCACCATCTTCCAGAGTTTGCTCAAACTCATGTCCATTGAGTTGATGATCCCGTCCAACCATCTCATCATCTGCCACCCTTTTTCTCCTCTTGATTTCCATCTTTCCCATCATCAGGGTCTCTTCCAATGAGTCAGCTCTTCGAGTCAGGTGGCCAAAGTATTGAAGCTTCAGCTTCAGCATCAGTCCTTCCAATGAATATGCAGGGTTGATTTCCTTTAGGATTGACAAAAAACTTTGCAAATTAGGGAACTTTATCAAAATCAAGGTTTTCCATGAAAGGGGGTTAGTCCAACCATGTCCTGTTTCTGCTTTTCCTGCAAAATCTTCTTAAATGAGTATTGGGCATCAGACAGAGACATAATGAAAAAGGAGGAAAAGGTATTCAGGCCAAACTAGTCAGCTCACATTGGCCTTCTAAAGACCCAGACTCTGTAATGCTCAAATGCTCCGCATGTGTGTTCAGTCATGTCTGACTCTTTGCGAACCCATGGACTTTAGCGCACCAGGCTCCTCTGTGCATGGGATTTCCCAGGCAAGAATACTGGAGTGGGTTTCCATTTCCTCCTCCAGGAGATCTTCCTGACCCAGGGATAGAACGAGAGTCTTCTGCATCTCCTGCATCAGCAGGCGGGTGTTTTTGTTGTTGATTTTTTGCCATTGAAGCCACCAAGAAGACCCAGATTCTGTAATGCTCGGATGCCCCATCTGCATGTAATTTATATGACAGTTATTGATTGCTTCTTTTACCTCAGAATTAAGGAAACAGACTTGGAAGTCATCATGAAAAAAGGTGGAGACTATTACTATCGTGCTTTACACTATCCAATAGTTTGTGGTTTTCCTTTCACATGAACTTGGAAGTTGAAATCCAAGGCCAAGCGGGAATCATAGCCACAAAAAATACACGGGCATCTACTTTATTTCTTCAAACCATTTTGAAGAGTTTTGACTATATTATCCACCTCCACCCCCAAATTTCAACCCCAAATCTCCTTAAAGATTAACAAGCTGACAAACTCCGCTAATGTCAGGGAGAGGAAAGCAGCTCCCTGTGAGTTGCCGGAAATGGACTCCAGACTTCCTCTTTCTTCAGCTGAGGACACTATGTAACTGTTAAAAAATGTGAAGGTTTCTTAAAGCATGATGACTATTACAGGACCGAGATGCAGGCTTCTCCTGGAGCCAGGTAGCAACGTTCAGCCAATGAATCAGACCCCAGTCTGGCCCGATGTTCAACAAGGAGATGATTTATAATGGGATATGGGGGTAGACAGCGGATGCAGCTCAGAGGTCGGATAATCTGGACCAGCTGGGCATAGATGGCGACACTTCTGCCCCTATCTCCCTCCCCCATCATTTGCTCCCTGCCAGAACATGGAAGAGCTGGTCTTTGAGAGAGCAGGTTGGATATATTCAGGGCACAGAGATGCAGGCTTATCAAGAATTGGTTTCACTATGTGTCTTTCTAAAGCCAGGGTCTGTCCAGAGGAAATATCCTGGCAGGGTTTAGACTCAGTGGAACTCGGGAAATCTTAAGAAAGTCACAGTAAATGAAAGATTATTTCCCTCTGTGTGTATGTGTGTCAGGGGAAGAAGTAGCTGAGTTAACGGAAGATCATCATTTCTATTTACCTGAAAAGGTTATCATTTCTATAGTGTATAATATACTTTGGAACACAATAGTTGTGTTATTTTTGGTTCTGCAGATATGCAATAATGTCTTATATTTACCTACTGTAGGAATACAAGATCTTCACTAGTATAGCAATGTAGCAAATGGTATATAATATTATTATTCCAATAAACAAATACATTTAAATAATATGCAAGTATCATTATAAAACATAGGAAACTTCTGTGTGTGTGTGCTCCATCGTGTCCGACTCTTTGTGACCCTATGGACTGTAGCTCACCAGGGTCATATGTCCATGGAATTTTCCAGACAAGACTACTGGAGTGGGTTGCCATTTCCTTCTCCACGGGATCTTCCCGACCCAGGGATTGAACCCATGTCTTCTGCCTTGCAGGCAGATTTTTTACCACTGAGCCACCTGGGAAGCATGAAGCCTCTAGATATAAATTATAACACGAAAGATAACTTTCACAAAATGGTAAAATACACATATTTTCAGAAATGTTTCTAGACCAATACCTATAGGAAATAAATATGAAATTTTATTGGGATCTTCCTTTCAGTGCTTACATTGGAACTAAACTCAAACTGATTAAAACTGGGTCCAGCAATTCTAGCGTGCCATTTCCAACATATTTCCTTGTTCTCTGCGCTCGGCTGCCCTCTTCCCTTCCCCTTTCCTGTTTACTATAAGCTCTATGGCAGAAAACTTGTTTTCCTAAACTATACTACAGTATCTCTTGGAATCCTACTCTATCCTTTGGGAAAATCTAAACTTGTTTTTCTCTAGTTTAATGATGTTATCAGTTGAAATCGAAATTAAACTTTTACAGTTAAAGTTGTATAGTAATAAATTTATTTACAAAAAAAACAGAAAGACTTACAGACTTAGAGACTGAGCTTATGGTTGCCAGGGGGAGAAGAATGGGGAGATGGGATAGTTTAGAGAGTTTGGGGTGGAGGTGTACACACTGTTGTGTTTAAAATGGATAATCAACAAGGACCTACTGTATAGCACAGGGAACTCTGCTCAATGTTATGTGGCAGCCTGGATGGGAGGGGAGTTTGGGGGAGAATAGACATATGTATATGAATGGCTGAGTCCGTTCACTTGAAACTATCACAACATTGTTAATTGGCTATGTTGTGCTATGCTGTGCTTAGTTGCTTAGTCATGTCCAACTCTTTGCAACCCCATGGACTGCAGTCTGCCAGGCTCCTCTGCCCATGGGGATTCTCCAGGCAAGAATACTGAAGTGGGTTGCCATGCCCTCCTCCAGGGGATCTTCCCAACCCAGGGATCGAACCCAGGTCTCCCATATTGTAGGCAGACTCTTTACCGTCTGAGCCACCAGGGCCAAGAATACTAGAGTGGGAAAGCTATCCCTGCTCTGGGGGATCTTCCTGACCCAGAATCGAACCAGGGTCTCCTGCATTGCATGCTGATTCTTTACCAGCTGAGCAATGAGATAAGCTCTAATTGGCTATACCCCAATACAAAATAAAAAGTTTTAAAAGATTTCATTGTAAAGTTCATAAGGAAGGTGGGCAGCTTATCTCGTAAACTCTTTTGCAGAGCACATGAGGACCAGGCAGGGTTGAGATCTCTCTTCTATTAACATTAAATGCTTGAAGACATTGGAGAAATCTGTAAAGAGTTTTGAGAGGAAAATTTAGTAACCTCCAAATTCCTGGACAGAGTGTTATTCATGTGTGAAGATAATATAAAGAGTTTCCAGATACTCAAATACTCAGAGCATGTAACTCCTATCTATTCAGAAAAATGTTACCCAAAGCTGAACTCAAATGGAATCAGAAACTGCAACAATGTTTAAAAACTCAGACTCCATAATGGGGAAGTAGAATAAGAGGCTAGAAGTAAAATTTTAAATTGTTTAAATATATAATTAAGTCAATAAATTTAAAAGAAAGTTGCAAAGCACTATGAAAATGCCATAAGTAATTTTTAAATATTAAAAGGCTTTAAAATTAAAAAAAACCCAATAATATGCACCTTCTAAAATCTCATAAACAAAATAGAATGTGGGAAAAGAGAAGGAATTTTATTCTCTGAATTGAAGGGAATCAGTAGATATTATTTCTCACTTGAGGTTGATCATTAAAGAGCTAAAGAATGTAGTTTATTTAAAAAAATCAAAATTAAACTGTAACTGAATTAAGAACAGGACTTAGATCTTACAATTCCCTAGGGAAAATAAAGAAATTCACATAATGCATATAACAAAAAGTAGGGAAAGAAAGCCAATGTACAAGCATATAAAAGAAAGCATAAAGATGACGTGTGGACAATAAGTTTTAATTGGAAACTAATTAAACATAAAAAAAAACAAAAAATCAGCAGCTTTTTATAAAATAGAAGTTAACTGTATTCTGTTTGTGAGTTCACTGAAAACAAGAGAAGCTATAAAAGTTCACATTCAAAGGATATAAAAGCCTATCAGACAAATACAGTGAAAAGAAACCAGGTAGAACACTATTGCTATCACAGAACATAGCAGTCAAATCAACATTAATATTTAAAATAATTAAAAATAACTCCAAGCCAAAAAACACTGTTACAGTCGAGACTCTCATCGGGCTCAGTTCCCAATGAAAATGGCCCAATCAATGTATTAAAGGAAATTCTGTGTCATGGCCAGAGCTTACAGAAAGATGTCACACCCCTAACACTTACAGAGGCACTGCAATCAGTGGTGGGAGCAGGGGCAGACCGAGGGGGATGCCATGAGGACTCACCAGGCAGAGAGAACGGGCAGACAAGGGAGGGTAGATTTCCTGATCTAAGTCTGTGTAAATGGTCTATTAAATACAACACCCTGGGAAAAATGAAACCAATGGCGAGTAACTGCTCATCATTTTACATTGTACTAAGGTCAGAAGGCAGCCAAACATTTTTAACGTTCTGTAAGGAAAGACTCTCAGAATTCTGCATTTTTAAAATATCCTTTAAAAATGAGGGTGAAGTAAAGACAAAATGAAAAGGAAAGGAATTTGTTAGGAAGGACCTGAACTGCAAAATACACCAAACTATGCTCTTTAGGTTGACGGGAAATGATACCAGATGCTAAATTGCAAGGACAAGAAGGCAAAAAGAGCACCAGAAATAGTAAGTATGCGGTAAAATAAAAGATGAGTGACTTCAATTAGATAGAGGTAAAATATATGTCAGCAGCACAGAAGGAAGGGGAAAATGGAATTATACTCTTGTAAGCTTCTTACACAGTTTATGGTGGTATAATGTTAATTTTAAATAGGCTGTGATAAATTAAGGAAGAACTTTGGAATCCTTGGAGGAGCTACAAAACAACGCTACAGTAGCAACACAAAAATATAGCTAGACAATAAACAAAATGAAATATTAAAAATATTCAGGGACTTCCCTGGCTGTCCAGTGGCTAAGAATTTGCCTTCTAGTACAGAGGGCGTAGGTTCGATCCCTGGTGGGGGAGCTAAGATCCCACAAGCCACGAAGCCAAAATAAATAAATAACCAACCAAATAAATAAATAAATAAAAAAACAAACATTCTATAAAGTTAAAAAAAAAATCGATTGACCCCAAGTGACAGAAAGAACGTAGAAGAATTAAAAAATGGAAGAAACAGGAAAAAAATTTTTAATAAAATTCAGATTAAACCCACTCATACCAATACCTACATTAAATGTAAATGGACTATGAAATTCAATTAATAGGTAGAAATGATCAGTTTAGATAAAAAGCAAGATTTAGTTCTGTTCTGTCAGCAAGTGATGCATTTAAAATATTAAGAAACCAGACAGGTTAAACCAAAGAGTGGAAAAAAGATGTAATATGCACACGTTAAGCCTAGGAGAGCTGGAGTGACAATGCTAATGTCAAAGTGGATTTCAGATAGGGAGTATTACTGCGAATGTACAGGGACATTTAATCATCATAAATAACACAAATCATCAGTTTGACTTTCTAACCCGCAATGCATGTAAATCTAGGAACAGTTTTAATGTGGATTGTGTTTCAATAAAGATGCTAAAAATACACGTTTAAACCTAGTAAAATTAAAAGATATACAAATATGTAAAGTACAGTCAGAAATTTTAATATCCTTTCCATCAGCAATGGCTAGGATGATCGGACAAAAAATCAGCAAGTATGAAGGAGATAGGAAGAGCTTGTTCTAACTGACAGTTTAGAAGCACTGTGTGCAGCAATGGGGCGTCCCAGGTGGCAGAGCGGTAGAGAATCCGCCTGCCAGTCCAGGAGGCACCAGACACGTGGGTTCATCCCTGGGTTGGGAAGATTTCTTAGGGTAGAAAACAGCAGCCCAACCCAGTTTTCTTGCCTGGGAAGTCACCTGGACAGAGGAGCCCGGTGGGCCACAGCCCATGGTGTCACACGGCTGAACACACAGCACACACCCACATATACAACAACTCTTGAGTCTGTTATTTTCAAATGCACGTGGGATGCTTACGAAGAAGATAAGCTGTATAGCTAAGCCATGAAGTAAATCTCAATAAATTTGCAACGATTAGAATCTTGCAAATAACATTTTATGATCCAAGCGGAATTAAATTAGAATCAATACCATTTAGGTACCAAGAAAAGTTTCAAACTACTTTGAAATTAAACACACTTACTTCTGAGTAATTCATGGATCACAGAAGAAATCACAAGATAAATCAGAAAACATTTCAAAGTAAATTGCATTACAAACATGACATGTGTTTGTGGGACACAGCTAAGGTGGTGTTTAAAGAGAACTTAATAGGTTAACATTTTTACGTTAGAAGAGAAGCACGATCTAAAACCATGAATCTAGTTCTATCTTAAGAAACTATGGGAGCTTCCCTGATGGTCTAGTGGTTGGAAATCCACTTGCCAATGCAGAGATGTGCTTGATCCCTGGTCCGGGAAGATTCCACATGCCACAAATCAACTAAGCCCATGCACCACAACCATTGAGCCCACACTCTAGATCCCATAAGCTGCAACTACTGAAGCCCATGTTCTTAGAGCCTGTGCTCTGCAATAAGAGAAGCCACCACAGTGAGAAGCCCTTGCACTGCAACGAAGAGTAGCCCCTGCTTGCTGCAACTAGAGAAAGTCTGCACGCAGCAACAAAGACCCTGTGCGATCAAAAATAAATAAAAACAAATAAATAAATCTTAAAAATAGAAACTATGAAAAGGAGAACAAATTGCACCCTGAATAAGTAGTAAGACTAAAATAATAAAGATAGAATTCAGTGAAGTAGAAATAATACAGAAAATCAGCAAATACTTGGTTATTTGATAATTTCATATCACAAAGATCCAGGTTTGATCCCTGGGTTGGGAAGATCCCCTGGAGAAGGAAATGGCTACTTACTCCACTATTCTTTCCTGGAGAATCCCACTGAAAGAGGAAACTGGTGGTCTACGGTCAATGGGGTCACAAGAGAGTAGGACATGACTTAACAACTTTCACTTTCACTTTTTTTCTTTATCACAGACATATGTAGAATTATTAATTGTTAATAATAAAAAGACACTCAAATCTAAAAATGGGCAAAAGTTATGAAGAAAACTTCACAAAAGAAGACATATAAGAGCATCAGGAAAATACAAATTAAACCTGCAATGTGATACCACTTCACATCCACTAGAGTGGTGGTGTTGTTTAGTCACTAAGACATGTCCAACTCACAGACTGTAGCCCACCAGGCTCCTCTGTCCATGGGGTTTCCCAGGCAAGAATACTGGAGTGGGTTGCCATTTCCTTCTGAAATCCACTAGAATGGTTCATATTAAAATGACTGTCAACCACGTACGTTGGTGAAGAGGTGAAGCAACTTTTACTCTGATGCTTACTGGTGGGGGTTAAAATGGTTAAAACTGGTTCAGAAAATATGTTTGAAGTCATGTATCTAACCTCTGACCCGGCAGTTTGACTCTGGGGTATTTACCCAAGAGATGTCAAAACATATGTCCACAAAAAGACTTTACCAGGTCAAGGAACTGTTTCCACATCTGCTGTTGGTATCGGTGGCTGATGGCTCACAGCTGCTCCCTCTCAAGAGGCTTGTCCTCAGCTGATAGGTGCCATCTCATTCAAGAAGTTATACCCCCACACTCCGAAGGGGTCAGCACAACTGATGACTGATACAGGGTACAGAAGGCAGCCCCCTTGTCTCAAGGATAATCCAAGACTTGACCTAAGACCTCATTCTTACTCTGCTTCCTCTGTCCCTTATAGGTTTCACCTGAGAGTACCTGAAATAAATTATCTCCACCAGAATCCAAGTATCAGGCTCTGCTTCTGGGACCTAACCTAGAATAGCAGGTCACAGCTCTGAGAATTTCTTGTATAAGAACGTTTTGTTTTCGTTGTTTAGTCACAAAGTTGTATACAATTCTTTTGTGAACCCATGTACTGTAGCCCGCCAGCCTCCTCTGTCAATGGAATTTCCCAAGCAAGAATACTGAAGTGGGTTGCCATTTCCTTCTCCAGGCGATCTACCTGACCCAGGTATTGAACCCGCTTCTCTTGCATTGGCAAGGTATTCTTTACCACTGAGCCACCAATGTTTATAGAAGCTTTATTTGTATAAACCCCAAATTGGGAGGGGCAAAAACCTACAAATGTCCATTGACTGCAGAATGGGTAAATAAACTGTGGTATATCTTATTAAATAGAATTGAACTGAGTTCTATAAAAGACTATAGAGTAGACTTGAATTGAATGGAATCCTGCTTACAGAACTGAATACCACTCAGCCCTCAAAATGAATGAACTACTGATACACACAACAGCATGGATGATTCTCAGAGACAAACACACTGCAACAAAGCAGGTTCATGGGACACAAGGTTAATCCAAAATCAGGAAATGTATCAATTTAATGCCCCCACTGGAAAGCTGTTGGGATCATCTCAATAGTTTCCACATCTATTAGTGATTAAAAATGCACTGGTAAAATAAGAAGAGATGATACTGAGTTCTTTTCTCTCTTCCCTTCCAAATGAATATATATATATATAGCATTGACCAAAGAGTTCATTCGAGTTTTTCTGTAACATTGTACTATATATAATATATAACATATATTATATAATTGTGTTTGTGGTCTGGCTAAGTTTTCAGGGGTTTTTTTGTTTGTTTTTTTATTGCAGTACAGTTGCTTGGTGGCTCAGTGGTAAAGAAGCCACCTGTCAATGAAGGAGATGCAGGTTTGATCGCTGGTTCAGGAACATCCCCTGGAGAAAGGAATGGCAACCCACTCCAGTAGTCTTGCCTGGAGAATTCTATGGACAGAGGAGCCTGGCAGACTACAGTCCATGGGGTTGCAAAGAGTTGGACATGACTTAGCGACTAAACAGTGATAGTTGATTTACAATGCTGTGTTAGTTTCAGGTGTTCAGCATGGTGATTCGGTTCTACACATATTCCTTTTCAGATTCTTTTCCCTTCTAGGTTATTATAAAATATTGAGCATAGTTCCCTGTGCTATACGGTAAGTCCTTACTTATTGTCTATTTTGTATAGTGTGTATATGTTAATCCCAACCTCCTGATTTATCCCTCCCCCATTCCTTTCCCCTTTGGTAACCACAGTTTGCTTTCTATGTTTCAACTTTCTCTTTAGTAAATTTTCCTAATATATGGGTTTTTTTTTCACATATCTGCTTCACTAAGCTTTAATTTTTTCTTTTTTTTTAGTGTGAGTGCTTCACTTCCTAAATCAATTATTTTAATCTTCTTTCCAATATATTACCCATTTTATTTAGATGTTAGTATTTAAATTTTTTTTCTTTATTTTTTCTATTATTACATCCTTTCTTACTAATAACTCTCTTTTGGGGGAGTTTTGGTTGGAATAAGCAGAACTTTACTAATTGTATTTACTTTTTTACCAGCCTTAATTATTGACTTCATTTTCTTTTTAAAATATTATTTTTTCTGATTTTATATTCAATAATTTTTTCTCTTGCATTTTGTAGCTTCATTGCCCAATTTCCATTATTAACTTGATCATTTAATTTATTTTTCCTTATTGTTTCTTGAAATGAAGGCATTTAATCTATGATTTACCTCTGACTATGGTTTTGACAAAATTTTGAGGTTTTATGAGGAATGTTCCCTGTTTTGTTTTCGCTTAAAAGTTCCCTCAGTGAATTCTTACTGTCCTCTTTGCACAATATCTGTAGGACAATGTTGGCTTCATTTCCCCCATTTCCAAGTATTTAAGATTTTGTTGTTATTGCCACATTTTGTCAATTTCAAGTTTTATTGCATTGTAACCACGTAAGATGGCCTGTACATTCTCTTCCTTTTAGAAATCTTTGAAAGTTTTTTGTATTGTAGATTTTGATCAATTTTTAAATCCCCCCCCAGGGGTTTGTAAAGAATATGTATTCTCTGTTGGTTAAAAAGTTTGACATATCTAGTAAATCAACCTTATTTCTTTTATTATCCAATTATGCATGTTATGTCTACTTGACCAAATCTGGTGTGTTAGAATGCGTGTGCATGTTAGTTGTCATGTTCCCTTGGTCTCCCCAATCTGTGACCATTTCCTCATCTTTCTTTGTTTTTTCATATCAGCACTTTTGAAGAGCACGCCTCAGGTATTTTGTAGAATATTCCTCAATTTAGGTTTGTCTCATGTTTTCTGATGATGACATTGAGCTTATAGATTTTGTGGGGATAATATTATAGAGATGGTGTCTACTCATCACATGTGATTCAGAAAGTGCATGCTATCAGTGTGACTTGTGAAGTGAATGTCAGTCATGTCTAACTCTTTGTGACCCCATGGACTATACAGTCCATGGAATTCTCCAGGCCAGAATACTAGAGTGGGTAGCCTTTCCCTTCTCCAGGGGATCTTCCCAACCCAGGGATCAAACCTAGGTCTCCTGCATCACAGGCGGATTCTTTACCAGTTGAGCCACAAGGGAAGCCCTATCAATGTGATTTAGTTGGTGATGCTATACTTACTAACTTGCTAAAAAGGATGTCTGCCAGGTTCTCAACTAGAAATCATTATTTTCCCTTTCTGTATGCTGTTACTAGAAAGAGTCACCAAGTCCAGCTCAAATTCAAGGGGGAGAGAAATGAAGACCTATCTCCTGAAGGTGGAGTCATCATTTGCAGGTATAAACTAAAGCCACTACAGTAAATAACAATACGGTGGGAAGAACTTGGAGCTTATGCAAATATCCTGTTTTTAAAAAATGCTTAAGTTTTCACCTACTAATTTTAGCATTCATCAGTGGATCTTGCCCGCAGCAATTACTGTGGTATTCTAATTGTGATATTTTAATCCCCTCATTCCTTCTTCTGTAAGGAATATTTGTTCCCTCTCCTCTAATTATAGTGAAGGACAGGGGAGCCTGGTGTGCTGCAGTCCATGGGGTTGCAAAGAGTCAGACACGACTTAGTGGCTGAACAACAACAAATCTCTTATTATTCATTTATTCAATTGGCTCTTTATATCAGTATGGACTTGAGGATATGTGTGTTATTCTTCGGGTTATAACCCAACACTAAATGCTCTCATTGTTTGTTTTGTTGTTCATCTTGTTCCAGCTTGGTCATTGGGCTCTCTTCTGGGTTAACTACCATGTCTTTTTGACCTGCCTTATCTATCCATCCATCCATCCTTCCATCCTTGTATCCATCCTTCCATCCATCCATCCATCCATCCATCCGTCTATTTGTACTTTATTGCTTTCTGACACTATGTTACCCTCTGAGCTCATCTTGTGTTTCCCCTGTTTCAGCCTGAGAATCAGCCCAACCCTCCCCAACCTCTATGTGTCCTTAGTTGCTCAGTCATGTCCAACTCTTTGTGACCCCACGGACTGCAGCCCACCAGGCTCCTCTGTTCATGCGGATTCTCCAGGCAAGAATACTAGAGTGAGTTGCCATACCCTCCTCCAGGGGATCTTCCCAATCCAGGAATAGAACCCAGGTCTCCTGCATTGCAGGTGGATTCTTTACCGATTGAGCCACCAGGGAAGCCCCTTATAATCGCCAGGAAATGCAAATCAAAGCTAGAATCAACTATTGCCCAAGCAGTTTTCAAGTGGTCCCTGAGGTACAGTTGTTCCTTTTGAAAATCCCGATGAATGCCAGAGAGCTAAATCTGGCCCTGCTGACGTCATCCAGCTGAATTTACACAAACGGGAGCTGACAACCACAGCTAAAATTAGGGTAGCTGTGAACGACATTACTGATGTCAGACAGAGGCAGTAAGTGGCCCTTAATCTGAGGACAGGATGGAAAACTGGCAGGTATTTTGGTCTCATTACAACAGCTGAGTCAATGTCAGTACAAAACACTGGTTGGAAAGTGGTGGGGAGGCGGGCTCTTCTATCCCCAGGCAGACACAGTGGAGACAGTGTGCTTGTAGGGGTTGGCCAGGATGGCTTTGTTTGTACTTGTGAGCCTGTGTGCCCCGCTCTGGCACTGCCAAACCCCTCCTGTGTCTGAGCCACCCTTACCTACTCCTGTTGGTCATCTTTGCTCACTATTCTCAGCGTCCTGGTCCTGATCCAAGAACTCAGCGTGCACTATGAATTCTGGGCCTGAAAAGGAGAGTGATGCTGGCAAGAGATTATGACCGAGGCTGCTGGTTTCAATTCAGTTGTGCACCACAGGGTTGTTCTAGAGCAGGAGTGAGTGGCTAAGAGATTTCATTGTGTACATAATGGAACTTAGGATCCACAGACTCAGGACAGGTCCTTCTTGGCTCCTCCAGTTTGGGGAACTCAGATTCCTCAAAGCACATCTGGAAGCTTTTACTACATTTGTCTGTGACCCTGGTATACACCCCTGCAGGAGACTGCTTTGTTATCAAGAAGTCTAGGTTTGGGTCCTGGGGCTTCCTCTATGAGGTCTGGGAAGATTCTTCGATTTCTTCAGTGTAGAATAGGGACCATAACCCTGGTCCTACCCCCATAAAGTGCTGTTCTGAGGCTCAAATGGTAAACAGAACGTGTGCGTGTGTGTGGAGTGTGGCATTGCCATCACCTGTCCAGCACCGTGGGACAGGATGGTACCCGAGTTCAGGAAACAGCCACTGGGCTCTGACCACAGGATGAGAATCCTCTTGTTGGTCCCTGGCAGGTGTGAACTTGGAAAGCTGCTTAATCACCATGCCTCAGATTCCTAGGAAGGGGACGCTGCCAGTCCTTGCCCTAAAGCTCTCTTGCAAAGTTAATGTATGTCAATCATATTTGTTTGTGTCTGGCATAGAGCAAGTGTAATTAAACAGACCTTATTGACTGGTGCTATTATCTAGCCCTAGGGCTTCTCAGGTGGCTCACTGGTAAAGAATCCACCTGCCAATGCAGGAGATGCTGGAGACACAGGTTCGATCCCTGGGTCAGAAAGATCCCCTGGAGAATGAAATGGCAATCGGCTCCAGTATTCTTGCCTAGGAAATCCCATGGACAGAGGAGCCTGGTGGGCTACCTTGGGGTTGCAAAGGGTTGGAAGGGACTGAGCAACTGGGTATGAGCACATTATCCAGCCCTAGAGGGATCCTGCATCTATTACACAACTTGAACTTTCAGAAAGGTCTACTCCTGGATCTTTTCAGACTAATTGGAAGAAAGCCACAAAACCACCCTCTGACTGCCCCCATGACATGTGTACCTTCATGGATCCCACCTTATTTTCTGTTCAGTGCATCGCACAGCTTGTTTGCAATCACAGTAGTGTTTTAAAACTGAAAGGGATATTTAAGCTCCCCCAGTCCAAATCCATCCTTTTGTAGAGAAAGAAATTGAGTTAGAAAGTTCAGACAGCTTGACATAGAACAAAGTTGATGCTGGAGCCAGGCCTTCTCACCCCGAGGCCAGTGTTCTTTCTACTAAACCTTGACATGTTCCCATAAATTCACAGGATTATAGTGCTCCTTAATCTAGAAAAGACTGGCCTGAACCCTGCTTCTCACAACTTGCGGAAAGTCCCTAGGAAGGACTTTTCTGAGAATTCCCTGAAAACTTGGGTTCTTATTTCCTCTTGAGTCGGCTTCCTCTGTGAATGGCCTTTCCATCTTGTATCACACTGACCTTCTTTCATGGTGCACTGACCTCTTCAGGTTCATGTCACTTTAAATTCAGTTTTCAGTTTCCAAGTTCAAAAGTGAGGTCCCAGTTCCTGCATTTTCTCTTGCTCAGATTCTTCTCTTCTATCTTTCGAAATAGGCATTAAGAAACACAAAAACAAATTCTTCCCATTTTCTCATGTAGAGCAATTCAGCTCTCAGAAAGTTCAACCTCCCTTTGCCACTAAAGCTTAGAAGTTACCTCTTGTAAGGGCTTGGATTAAGCTTGTTCACTACCTCCTCACTGTGTTGTGCAAAGTGGCTGCTGTGGCACCCTCAATCAGAAATGTCTCCTTAGCAGTTCCAGATCAAAGACTTTCTTGATAGTTCTGGCAGAAAAGCACCAGGGAAGACTCTAATTGTCCTGACTCAGGACAAATGTTTATGCCTAGAGGAAAATTTATGGCCAGAGATGCAGTTTACTTTACCCAGACCTGTGATGGTGGTACTGTGGTGGACTTTTCACATCCTAACCATGTGAAAAGTGTTCCCTGTGGGGAAGAGGACTTCTGATACCAGAAGAGGTGGGGATGGTGTGCTAGATGAACAATAACAATGTCCCCTTATTTAGGCCACATTGAGACTAGAAGTCCTTATCCTGGACCATTCTCCACACTGATACTCAGTTAATATTTCTGGCATGCTGCTATTCTGAATGTGTCTCATATTCAGCAACTTTCAAAGATGTACTGTTGCTCGGTGGATAAACCCGGGTTGAAGATAGTTCAGAGGAAGCACTCAAGATTGTCTATGAACTATCCCTAGTTTATCTTTAATTTTGAATTCCATATTGCTTCCTGCCCTCTTTTTTTTGCATGTTTATTTTGTTTATTTTATTATTGGAGTAATAATTACTTTACAACGTTGAGTTTTCTGCTGTACAACAAAGTGAATCAGCTATATGTATATGTCTATGCCCTCCATCTTGGACTCCCCCCTCCAGCCCCCCTAGGTCATCACAGAGCCTTGAGCTGAGCTCCCTGTGCTATACAGCTGCTTTCTACTGATTATTTTACACACAGTCATGTATATATGTCAATGCTGCTTCTGCCCTCTTGATAAAGACACACTTTGGGATGGAGAGTCTAATTGCTGTCCCATAAATACCTTTTGTAGGGTTCTGCACCTGCAGCATTACACAAGTTGCCCTCCTTCATCTATAAAATCCCCACTGTCTGCAAGGCACTTTCTAACTCCTTCTTTGTGAGACCTCTCATGACCACCTAGTTCCTACCATCCAGGATAATAACAGATACCCGTTTGAGGTATATCATTTTTATATTTAAAAAATGTAAGTCACTTACACTGTCTACACCCCAGTTACTCTTCAGCAAAGTAAGAGTGTTGGACTGGATGTAAGGTTCCATCTAACTCCAACATTTGACAGAAGAGCCTATGAAATTAAGTTTGAACCTGAGAGTTGTAGGGTACCTGTGATCGTCATGATACATAAGAAGGAGTATATATTGGTTTTTGTCCTCATTCTTGGCATAGACTTTTGGAATTCCCTAAGTGATAATACGAGTGATAAAGGTGAGAGGAGGAACTTTTGTTATTCATAGAACAAGTCCCTTTCAACAGCACCTGAGTTTATATCAGTGAGGTGGACATTTGGAAGGCCACTAAGGATGGAGTTGGTTGCCAGGCAAACGAACCACATCATTAGAGGGTTGGAGCTTACAACCTCCCCCACGACCTCCAACTTCTAGGGGGGCTAGAGGTTGAACTAATCACTGATGGCCAATGATTCCATCAGTCAAATGCTTACATAATGAAACCTCCATAAAAAAGCTAATGTAAGGGATTTGGAGAACTTCCGGCTTGGGGAACAAGTGGCAGGGCGGGGGCAGCACACCCAGAGAGGACATGGATGCTCCACCCCTTCTCACACACCTCGTCCTGTGCGTCTCTTCCATCGGGTTGTTCCTGAGCTGTATTGTTTGATAATAAACTGATTATCTAGTAAATGAAATGGTTTTCCTGAGTCCTGTGAGCCATCCTGGGAAATTATCAGACCTGAGAAGCAGGTGGGAGAAAGTCTAGATTTATAGTCGCCAAGACAGAAACACAAGAGGGGCGGGACTTGTGGTTTGTCATCTGAGTGGGGTTGGTCTGGTGGGACTGAGCTGTAGGAAATGAAAAATAATTTCCCCTCTGCCCTTCAGGTTCTTGGCTGAGAACCTCCTATAATAAAAGACAGACTAATAGGAGAAAGAGTCAGATATGACTCAATGACTAAACAACAATAGGAGAAAAGCAAATAGAAGTTTAATAACATATATGTTCTATGTTATATGGGTTATATGATATATAACATAGTCGCTCAGTCACGTCCGACTCTTTGAGACCCCATAGAACTGTAGCCCACAAGGCTTCTCTGTCCATGGGGGTTCTCCAAGCAAGAATACTGGAGTGGGTTGCCATGTCCTCCTGCAGGGGATCTTTCCAACCCAGGGACTGAACCCAGGTCTTCGAAACTGCAAGCAGATTCTTCACTATCTGAGCCACCAGGGAAGCCCAATAATGTGTATACCTCCTGTATATATGGGAGACACATGGGAAAACTGAGTAACTCCCTCAAATGGTTGAAACCATCACCTTAAACACCAGTTAAAGACAAGAGAAGATATTGTGAAGTAGGAAGTCAGTTATGGGAGGTGGCCAGAAAAAAGGCAGTAAGCAAGGATCAGGTTACAAATGAAAATTCCCCTGTAAATGTAAATTTCCTTCTCAAAGGTAACTCCTACTGTGTTTTCAGAGGTTCGCCTGTGTTTGCAGCCTCTCAAAAATAAACATCTCAAAAGAATCCTCATGCCAAAGAGGCATATTTGGAAGGGCCTATTCTGCTCCCATTACCCTGTGGGGTCTGACGCCATCTCTACACAGACAGTATCAGATGGAGATGAATTCTAGGAACCTCAGCAGAATTAGTCAGTGTGGGAAAACCCACAGGTTTGGTGACCAGAAGTGGTGTGGATAGTAAGAGGGGGGAAAAAGTTTTCCTGTAGTTGGAGCACAGAAGTTTTCCCTTTCAATGCCAAAATATAAAATTACATTGCAAATTATACCCACTCTGAGAAAGACATGGTTTGCCCCCAGTGATGGCCATTCCTCTTCAGGTGCGATTTTGCACTTTGTTTTCAAGGTATAAATATAAACCTACCTTTCACAGTGTTCATTTTCCCCTTAAAAAAAGGAACAGAAGAAACAGATTGAATTCCAGCCTCACTGCCTCTTTTTGAAGACTAGAAATAAAATCCCTTTTGATACATATCTGTTCTCCACAATGGAATCAATCAACCTTCAGAACTAAATGCGTTCATCCATTTACCTTTGTAGGAGGTGGGATGGTGACAAATTCTACCAAGGAAACAAGAAGCAAGTTATCTTGGATAATAGTACCGGTTTAGAAATTTGCATACAAGGTTAGAAATTTGCATACAGGTGATTTTTAAATTATGATTTATTAAGCATTCCTTGGTGGCTCAGACCGTAAAGAATCTGCCTGCAATGCAGGAGACCCAGGTTCAATCCCTGGGTCAGGAAGATCCCCTGGAGAAGAGAATGGCTACCCACTCCAGTACTCTTGCCTGGAGAATTCCATGGGCAGAGAATCCTGGAGGGCTATAGTCTGTGGGGTCGCTGGACATGACTGAGTGACTAACACTTTACATATGAATTCCTTTTCAAGAAATGGGCTATACACAAAGGTGTGATGAACATAAGCATCCTCGTTTCCAACATTTCACTTTACAGCTCCATTTACCTGGAATGATCTGGTGCCAAAAGATATTGCACACATATTTCCTCCTCGTGAATATACTTAAGACACTAGAAAGGCAGATGGGACCGTCTCAGTCTGATCGTGGGGAAAAAAGTGAGGATGCATGAAAGGTCAATTTCCAGCTGAAGTCTATGTTTTGTATTTTATTCCACAGTCAAATGAGCTTCACATTATCTAGTCCCAAGGTATCCCTCCAACTGAAGTGTCGGGAGGTATCATTATACTGTCATCTGCTCTGAAGATCATATTAGTAAACACTGGCAGCTCCTTGGGTCGCACATGTCTCTCTGGCAATGCTGATGACTTTATGACCATCTGTAGTGTCCCCTTGCCGAGGTTGCTCGTTAATCTACATTTACACTTAAATCTTAGCCAAAAGGCCGAGAAGTGATAATCTACGTTTACAGATGCCCAGTGGTTAATGGGGTTGAAACGCTGCCCTGGGCAGGACACACAGTGGCTCCAAATCAGATGGTGGAGAAGAAACAACAAGCCACCCTGCAGGTTGTGGGTGGAAGGCGGCTGCTTTATTTTATGAATTCACATACCTGCAGGCTGCTGATAAGGTCTGCACACTCATAGTTTTCTAACTAATGATTCTCATGAAAAAAAACTTAAGAAAGCCACATAGATACAATTTTTCTTTCAATATGTCATAGCACATGATGTGATCTACAAATCAGTCCACCGAACGCATACTCCCTGTGGAGTCTTTGACGAGCAAGGTTACTTATATGCTGAATCTCAGTTTTCTGTAAAATGGGGATTCATCTATCCACCCATTTATTCATCCCCACCTCCCTAGACTGGGAACCCAAGTTTCTTGCATCTCCTGCATTGGCAGGCAGATTCTTTACCACTTTGCCACCTGGGAAGCCCCCCTAGACTGGAGGGTTCTAGACAAGTAAGAACTCTATCATCTAAGTGTTCTTTTTTTTAAATGCTTATTTATTTATTTTTATTTTGGGCTGGGCTAGGTCTTCAATGCTGCAAGGGCTTTTCTCTAGTTGTGGCGAGTGGAGGCTACTCTAGTTGCAGTTCTTGGGCTTCTCATTGCTGTGGCTTCTTTCGCTGCAGAGCTCGGGCTCTAGGGTGCACACACTTCAGTAACTGCGGCTTCCGGGCCCTAGAGTACTGGCTCAGTAGTTGTGGTGCATAGGCTCAGTTGCTCCAAGGGATGTGGGACCTTCCTGGACCAGGGATCAAACCTATGTCTCTAGCATTGGCAGGCAGACTCTTCACCACTGAGCCACCAGGGAAGCCCCTGCTCTTTCTTCTTTACCCAGTTCTTTCTCCTTGGCATCTGATCACATTCCTACAGCTGTGCATGGCCCCACATTCTCCTGTACTGCACTTACCATTAAGGGAACCATCTCTGATTTTCTCATGGATGTCGCACTAGTACCAGCCCATTTGAATCCCTACCACAAAAGGTCACAGTCGGCAGCATTAAACTTCCTATTATTTTAAGAATCCATCCTCCTCAGCCTCGTGATTTGTCCAGGGTCACTAGCTTGGGTCCCCTTGTTCATAGAGTGCCTCCTGCCTTCCTCATGCCAGCTGGCATTCAAACTAACACTGAAAACACACAAGCCCTTCATAAGAGACCACGGGAGAGACAGCTGTGGCCATGAAGTCCAGGAGCATCCAGGCTGAGGCTGGAAACGCTACTGAAGGAGCAAGACGGAGCCTCAGTCACAGGCAATGGCTGTTGTGAGAAATGTCAGGCCAGAGGGATAAGCAGAAAGGGAGGCCAGGGCAGGGATGCCAAGAGAGGGCATGAAAGAGATGCTGACGCCTGAAAGTGAGTCAAAGCACTTAGGGCTCCTGAAAACGATAATGACGCTGAGCTTGCTGAGCTCTCACCACATAGCAGGCGCTATGCTAAGTGCTTGTCACGCATCATCTTATGTAATCCTCAAAACAGCTCCAAAGGGTGTTATTATCCCCATTTTAGAGGTGAGAAAACTATGGTTCGTAGCTAAGTAACCTGACCACACACACACAGGCAGTAAGTGGCAGAAACACAAGTCAGACTCAGCTGTTCGATGACGGACCTCAGGCCCTTAAACACAGTAGAATAGCCTTCTCCCCACTGATGGCTCAGCGGGTAAAGTATCCTCCTGCAATGCAGGAGACAGGGGTTCAATCCCTGCGTTGGGAAGATCCCCTGGAGAAGGAAATGGCAACCCACTCCAGTATTCTTGCCTGGGGAATCCCATGGACAGAGGATCCTGGCGGGCTATAGTTCATGGGGTCACAAAGCGTCGGACAAGACTGAGCAACTGAGCACTCACAGCCTCTCCTGACTTGAGATCAAGAGGAGAGTCTGGACCAAATATGTTTTTCTTATTACAGATTTTAGTTATCACAGTATTGCAGTGGGCAATCTTGAAGACAAAACTTACTGAATATATTTAATATTTTCCTAAGGAAAAATTCTCAGAGATGGAATTTCTGGTTTCCAGATAAAATTTTTTAAATGTTTGCTCCGCTCTGCTAGATTATACGCTGCAAGTTCTTATTTACTCACACTTTGCCTAATTCTTACCAACACAGAAAATTATCAATTAAAAAAAAATAACATGTTCTTAGTTTAAAAACAATTTAATTCTTTATTTTTTAAAAATAAATCTTGTCCAAATTTTATAGCTATAATATCCTAATTTTTCTGAAAACATAAATTTTAGGAGTCCAATAAATTTTAAAAATTCCTTGTGCTGTTTAATTCATCTTTTTTTAAAGTTGAGGTGTTTTCTCAGGCATGTTTTGCATTAAAAAAATAGTAAGAGGTACAAAACTAAATTCAAATCAAATCAGGACCTCTTTGAGTACCAGAACTTGCTGAAACTGGCACTCAGAACTGACCTTAACCTTAAATTGGATACAGTCCTCAAGGCAGCATTCTTGTGAATGGATCTGTTTATGCCATGAAGCTTCCACAGGAATGTGTTTATTTTAGGGGAAAAAATTAGGAAAAAAAGGAAATTAAAAAAAAAAAAGCCTCCTCCAAAATCCAGTTGTCCTAGTTTTTACTTAATCTCGTTTCTTTTCCGATCAAACTTGTGTTTCTGTTTTCCTTAGAGACAAAGAAAGCCAGGCCAATGCAACACTGGCTGACCACTTACAACATTGAAGGTCCACTGCTGTGCCTGTGCCCAACAAATTAAGAGATAATTCAAAAACATCTATGCTCTCAAGAATTTCCGAATCTCATACAGGAGACAAGCAAGCCAAGTTGCAATTGTTGTGATAGAGAAAGGTTTGAAAGATGCACATAGTACAGAAGAGTCACCAAAAGGGGATGGAAAGCAGCCGTCCCCAACAGAGAGCACGATGGGGAGGCCAGTGTCACATGGTGAACGCAGCTCTGAGCTGACGTCAGGGGAAAGGGCATGAATCAGCCTGGAGTGAGGACAGCTGGAGAGAATGACCAGAGATCAGGCCATGGTGATGGAGAAGCGGGGATGCTAAGAGTCAGGGTCGCACCCGACGACCCAGGGGCCCCATCCAACCTCCGCCCAGACTGGTCCAGCCTGCCAGCTGGGAATGATTTCCACAACTTTAAGTGTAAATTACAAGCATGACTATAAGACTTTCTGCGAGAACTGCCACTCAGTTTTGCTTCTTGGTCCACAAAGCCTAAAATATTAATTGTCTGGCCCTTTTACAGACACATTTTATCAACTGGTGAATTTTGTATCCTAAGCTCAGAATATTAAATTCTACCCTGTGGGTGACAAATGAATGAACATGTTTTGCTTTGAAAATATATATATAATAAATTTTATATTAAATAATAATACATCATAAATATAATTATATATTCTAAATAAATTATGCATGGGATGGTGCACGGTAAGTCACTTCAGTCGTGTCTGACTGTTTGCGACCCTATGGACTGTAGCCTGCCAAGTTCCTCTGTCCATGAGATTCTCCTGGCAAGAATACTAGAGTGGGTTGCCATTTTCCTCTCCAGGGAATCTTCCAGGCCCAGGGATTGAACCCATGTCTACTACATTGGCAGGCAGATTCCTTACCCTGGAGCCACCTGAGAAGCCCTCTTTGAATTCCTATTTAGGCAATAGTTGGACCTGACCACCTCCTCACTGGATGCTCAATGAGGAAAAAGAGCAGCACAGATAGACAAACCTGTACCTCTAGTGTCCGGACTTCATTCTGTCCCTGCTTTCCCAGTCAGTTCAGGCTGAGAGGGAGAGTATGGTGGTTCTCACAAACCAAATCACAAGGCTGTGGAAATGAGGTTCAACCACAACAGCAGCTGGTTTCTCTCCAGCTTCCCTGGAAAGCACGGGAAGGCTGTGGTCTGAATCCTTCTGTCACAGCCCAGGCTCTCCCAAGCCCCTGTCTTTCCCTTGCCTTAACTGCCATGCTCCAGGATGGAAAGACTCCAACCGGAGGCATGCAGGCTTCTAGAAGCTTCTTTTGTGTCCAGTTGAGTCTTTCTGAGATGCAAGTGTGCTCAGTCATGTCTGACTCTTTGTCACTCCATGGGCTGTAGCCCACCAGGCCCCTCTGTCCATGGGATTATCCCAGGCAAGAACACTGGAGTGGGCTGCCATTTCCTTCTCCAGGGGATCTTCCCGAACTAGGGATTGAGCCCAAGTTTCCTGCATCTCCTGCATTGGCAGGTGGGTTCTTTACCACTGAGCCACCTGGGAAGCCCTTGAGTCTTTCTGATCTAATTGGCAAAATGAATACTCAATCTCCAGAGCAGTAAAAGAATAGTATTAGTGATCTGTCATGTTTGCATACCAGCCAAATTCACTGTCATTTGTACCAACTGGTTCAAACCTTGCCTCACAGCGCTACCGGAACTTGAACAGAACCAGGCCAATGGCAAGAGGTGGTCCCTGTTGTTTATCTGGTCAGGTATAACAGCAGGGGCTGGACACCACCTTGGCCTTAGGAAGGCTCACAAGAAGAGGAAGTCTGAGACCATAGTAATACAACCTCAGGTCCTCAGAGGTTACTCTGCTCTGGTCCACGTCCAGGCTATGACTAGCTGCTGGCCAGTGTTAGGTGGCTTTCTGGTCACTGTTCTTTGGGATAGCTCTCTTCCTGTGTCCCACTGCTGCCCAGTCACCGTCTTTATCTCTGGACACCATCCTGACTTCTCTCCGAACCTCGTGGGGAAGTTTCTCACTGAGCCCTCTTTCACTGCATCATCTGTTTGCATCTCTCTTCACAGGTGTTAAAGTGGCCTGATAAAAAGACAATATGGAAGAAAATACCGGGCAACTATCAGCTCCGATTTTCTTGTTGAGGTCTTGTCCCTTCTGTGGTGTGGGTTGTGCTCTCACAGTCTTTGCGTTTGTTTTTCTACAGAAGAATAGCTGGGGATCTCCAAGCTGTCATATAACCTCCGATCCTTCCTCTTGCGTTGTCCTAATATATAGGACAGAATTACAAATTGTCCTTTTGAATAACCTTACATATCTCATGGTTCACCAGGGAAATTAGAAAGAAAAGTATTTCTGCTAACATTACAGACTTAATTACAACTGTGTAGTTGGGGAAGATGACTCAGAAACCATAAGAATTGTCTCATATTATCCATTGATCTAATCACACTGACATGACTGAAATAACCCATAATGAGGACAAATGTGCTATTTGTAAACCTAAAAATGAAATTGTAGAGAATATTGACCTGAGAACAAGCAAAACCACCTAAAGTTTGAACTCACTATACCTGGAATTACACAATTGATGTTCATCATTTTTGTTCAAAAACGTTAGCCGATATGGCATCATAATGGAAAAGTGAATAATAGTCCAGTGAGCACTCGAATTCTCAAGCAAAGTGAGGAAAGTGCAGGAGAGAGGAGAGGAGAAGGTACACGAGTGTGTCTGTACTCAGAGGTGAAATAAACCAAACTTAAGGACTTAACACAAGCATCACTTATTTGCTCATGATTCTGCAGAGATGCAGAGGGGTCCCATCTCTACTTCATGGGCCATTCGCTGGGGTCTTGACAAGGCTCATTCACCTGGGAATGTGGCTGACACTGGGCATCCAAAGTGGCTTTGCTTCCATGTCTGGTGCCCGAGCTGGGGTGGCTGGAATAGTTTCTCTGGTCAGACTACTTACATCCTCCCTCTGGGTTCCAGGAGAATGAAAGGGTTCATGGTGGTGGAGGGGCAGAAATGTCTGGTAGATTCTATTGATCAAAATGAATTACAAGACAAGATTCCAGAAGAGGAAAGTGGACCCTGCCTCCCGTAGGGAGGAGTGACTTGTGGGTCCAGGGGTGGTGGATGGGAGGCATTGTTGGGAGCCATGTTTGAACACAAATGTTTCTGTGTTGGGGTGCAGGCGAAAGACTTGCTCCTTGAGCCAACACTAGTTAGGCTCCGAGGAGTGAGCCCTCGTTTCAGTTGGTCCTCAGCTTTGGCCAATAAGAACTGCAACTTAAAACACAAATGACTCCCTCCACCTCCTGCACTAAGAACCTTTAACAAATACTAACATCGTTCTTATCAGTTCAAGGCTCTGTCCTAGGATACTGGCTTTGACTTCCTTGAATGCCTACCTGAGAAAACTTCATGCTGCCGAAATAATTTACTGCTTGCTTTAGCCAAAACCTGACCATAGGTCCCTAACATCTTTTCTTAGAGCGTTTACTTTAGAAAACTTGCAATTGCAAATTGTTTCTCTGATTCTTGGGGGTGTATCTTCTACCACCTAAGAATGTCTTTCTCAAGGACTTAGGAGCCATTTATTGAAATGTAGTCATCTCAAATTGAGCAGGTAGGAGCCTAACTTTGATAAGTACCTGTTAGCCAACCAGAAATGGCTTAAATGCACAGACCAACCCTCTGCTTGTTTTTTTTTGTTTGTTTTTTTTGTTTTGTTTTGTTTTGTTTTTTACAATTTTCCACTTTCCTGGCTCTCCTTTTTTTTTTTAATTAGTTTATTTTCTATTTTTTAACTTTACAATATTGTATTTGTTTTGCCATACATTGACATGAATCCACCATGGGTGTACATGTTTTCCCCTTTCAGAACCCCCCTTCCACCTCCCTCCCCATCCCATCCCTCTGGGTCATCCTGGTGCACCAGCCCCGAGCACCCTGTATCATGCATTGAACCTGGACTGGCGATTCGTTTCACATATGATAATTTACATGCTTCCATGCCATTCTCCCATATCATCCCACCCTCGCCCTCTCCCATAGCTGGCTCTCCTAAACAACTCTTCTCTCCTCCTTCCCCTCCCTCGTCTTCCCTCCCTATGCCCAGTACTGAGTGGAGTTGAGCTCTGTCTCTCTCCTCTACTGCAGGAGCCTGAATAAAATCTGCCTTATAGTTTTTAACAAGCGTCTGCTGAATCATTTTTCTTTGATAGTACTCCTGGTGAAAGATGATGCTGTCTTGAATTATGGTATTTTACACTGAGGATACAGAGAGATAGACAGAACTGAGATGTATTTAGAAACTGGACCAAAAACTGTTGGAGACTAAAAGAAGGAGGAAGGGTCAAGAGTCAAAGATGTGGTTTAAGATTCAGACTTGGGTAACCCTAAGTTGGTAGTAGGATTCATTGAGACTGAAGACATGAGGGCAGGGGTCAGTTGGGTTCAACTCAGACATGCTGATTTGGAAAAGTCTTTCAAATGGAGATTCTCATTAGGCCATTGGACACATGAATTTGAAGCTCTGAAGAGGTGAGCAGGGCAAAAGTATCCAGAATCTCTGCATATTTCAAGGGCTACTTAAAGTTATGTCAGTCATTGAGAAAAACTAGAGGGAATGCTTTGAAGGAAAAGAGAAGAAGCTTTCAGAGCTTTGTGTGCTTAGCTGCTCAGTCATGTCCGACTCTTTGTGACCCCATGAACTGTAGCCCGCCAGGCTCCTCTGTCTGTGGGGATTCTTCAAGCAAGAATACTGGAGTGGGCTGCCATGTCCTCCTCCAGGGGATCTTCCCAACTCGGGGAATGAACCCAGGTCTCCTGCATTGCAGGCAAATTCTTTACTATCTGAGCCACCAGGGAAGCCCAAAGAGGTTGGTGGTGGTGGTTCAGTCACTCAGTTGTGTCCGACTCTTTGCAATCCCATGGACTGTAGTCCACCAGGCTCCTCTGTCCGTGGGATTTCCCAGACAAGAATACTGGAGTGGGTTGCCATTTCCTCCTCCAGGGGATCTTTCTGACCCAGGGATCGAGCCTGGGTCTCCTGCATTTCAGGCAGATTCTCTACCAACTGAGCCACTATGGAAGCCCTCAGACCTTTGGGGATGAGCAAATAAAATATTGACCATAAAGAAAACAGAAGGGTTGGACAGAGAGAAGGGAGGATGGAATCAGTGCAGGGTCTTTGGGTAGAGAGGGAGTCACTCGTTGGGTACCACTGATGTAACAGCAGTGATGGAGGCTGGGCTTAAATGCAGCCCAGGCCAGGAGAAAAAGATTATTCTTTCTGCTAGCTCCAGGGTCTCTGGGAAACAGGAGGACATTTTAGATGGCTAAGAATAAGAGCAGAGGTGACAGGGCAGGAGGAGAGTAAAGGTTTGAAATATCTGTAACAGGAAATAAGATCAAAAATCAAACCAGGTCTGGAGATAAAGAGGTGAGACTTTTCATCATGAAGATGGTAGGTACAAATAGAATGATGATCTCACTCAGGAAACCATGCAGAATTTAGTAGAAACCGGGACTGACAATAAGATTGTCAAATAAAGAAAGTGACAATCATGTACTTCAAGGTGGGATAAGCACCCTTGGTATTCTGTCTGTACAATAGATATGTTAGATAAATGCCTTTCATTTCCTGAACTGACATCATGAGTTCATCAAATAAGTTTTTCCAAATGAAGTGTGCCTGGCAGAGGAACACTCAGACTTTCGTGAATGGTGGACATTGCAGGAGGTGTTGGAAAGAGGGAGCCAGATGCCTTAGTCACCAAGAGAATAAAAGAGCTATCTACAGAATGAATGGAAAGTTACAACGCTCAGCTTATTTTTAAGGTCAGTGGGTCATATCCACAAATATTACCTGAACACCTACCTGGTACGAAGAGTGCCCTTGAGATTCCTTGACCTTCTCCATTCAAAGTCAAGCAGCCCAAACCCTCCTTAAATAAGGATCTCTCGCTCTCTTTCCATCTGATACCAGCAGAGCTGAGGTCACTTTTGGCTTCTTACAGGCCTTCAAAATACACAGGAGCCCATGAAGTAGGACAGTTGGTTATAAAACTCATCACTTGCCAAAATCGTGGGTGGTGAGCCAGGCTCCCTTACTCAGATCACACTCAGAAAACACAGAAATCCAAGCTGTCACATGACATTTGACTAAAGAGTGTTTACATCCAACACTGGGCTTGTGTTCTTGCAATGAGGTCTCTTTCTTTTTCTGAGCAGCCCTCTATTCAGGAAGCCAACGAGACATCACATCGTGCAGGAACCAGAAATGAATATGTACACAACACTGCCCCACCATTCCTTTTGGAGGAGGCAAGCAGTGCTTTTGCATTTGACAACTAAAATGCCTACAACACTAAGAAGTAAATTGAATGCCAAGTTCTTCTAAATTAATCTCCTAAGGGAGAAGGCCCCACTGTTGCTTCATAACATTGAGTTTTGAAGAAAACCAAACCAAAACAGAAACTCTGTTTTAAAGAAACAATGAGGTAAAGACCAGTTAGACTTGGCTCAGGCTTGCCTGACACGCAAATAGGTGGTTAATGGCATTAAAAAATTAATCACTGTATGATTAACAAATACAACAGACAGATGGAGGGATGGATGGATAATGGGTGGATAGATGATAGATAATATATACATAGCTGGATGGATGCTTGGATAGCTAGATGAACGAATTGAAGGATAACTGATAGATGATAGATACATGGATCAATGGATGAATAGATGATAGATACATAGATAATGGATACATGGTATAGATAAATGATAGGTGCATGGAAAGATAGATATAGATGGATGGATAGATAGATACATGTGTGAATGAATGAATGGATAATTGATAGATAGATGATATCTATATATATGGATTGATGGATGGGTAGATAGAGATACAGATCAATCACGGCCAGCATTACCTGGCACTGAATACTGAGAGGTGAGTCAATCAAAACACAGTGAAAAGAGCTCAGAGTTTGGCTTTTTGAGATCAATGCTTCATTGTGTGACCTGGAACCAGTACCTCAACTTCCTGAGCCTACTTTCCTTTATCTGTAAACTAGTGATGAGCATGGAGCTCTCATGGGGTTTTTAGTAATAGCACCATGATTATGAATTACTAACATTCTACTGATTATCAGTCATCAAGTTAAAAATTTTATTTAGAGTATCTCACTTGGTTCCTAAGACAGCCCTATGGGGAGATTATTTCACTAAGGCTCTTTTCAGACAAGGAATAGGAGGCACAAAGCTTTTCCTCAGGGGTCTGAAGTCACAGAGCTAGCAAGTTGAGAAACTGGATCCCAACTCAAGTCTATCTCTGCTAAAGTCTATATTTTGGGGGGCTTCCCTGGTGGCTTAGTGGTAAAGAATCTGCCTGCCAATGCAGAAGATTCAAGAGGCTTGGGTTTGATCCCTGGGTTGGGCAGACCCCCTGGAGGTGGAAGTGACCACCCACTCCAGTATTCTTGCCTGTCAAATACCATGGACAGAGGAGTCTGGTGGGCTACAGTCCATGGGGCTGCAAAGAGTCGGTTGTGACTGAGCACACATCTGTTGTCTAAGGGTCTTGACCTCTTAGCATTTAGCATGTAACATTATTCTCAGATCTTTGTCCTGCAGCCTTAGGAGGTTGCCCTCCTAACGAGCAGAGAGGTAAATTGTCCCGGGTCACACAGTAAAGAACAAAGCTAGACCATGCTTCTTGGACTTGAGAACCCAGACTACCATGATGCTGCCCTCTACTGCTTCTCGCCTGTGCTGACTCTCCCAGGCTTCTCCAATTTCTGAAATCTTTGGTACAAACAGGGCTTCCTGACTTCTCCCCACTTCCAAGGCTACTTGAGTGGCTTCAGCTTCTGTGGACAATCTACCCACTGGATTGTGTCTCCTCAGTTCTCACGACCCAGCTTCAGCTCTTTGTGGTCATTCCTACCCATGGCTTTCCTGATAGCTCAGCTGGTAAAGAATCCGTCTGCAATGTGGGAGGCCTGGGTTTGATGCCTGGATTGGGAGGATCCCCTGGAGAAGGGAAAGGCTACCCACTCCAGTATTCAGGCCTGAAGAATTCCATGCACTGTGTAGTCCATGGGGTCACAAAAAGTCAGACACGACTGAGCGACTGTCACTACCAATGGCAACCACCTCTTCTCCTTACTGCTCCTGCCCTCAGCTGTCACAGAGATTCCTCGGGTCATAGTATCCAGACCACTAGTCCCTTGATGTGTCAAATGATTTTGCCTTCATCCGTTCCCTCCTATGCTTTCTTTCTCCTGCCTTATTTCTTTCCCATCCTGCATGGCCAAGCTTCTGGTGAGAGTTGGCTAATGTGGTTTCTCTATTTCATTATCACTCAATCTATAAAATCATGACTCAGCTTCCTTTGTCTCTTTACTCCCAGTAGGCACTACTGTGGGGTAACATGCGCAGTAATTGCATTTTTTTTTCTTTTCTCTCGGCTAATAGATCACCTGCTTTGGGTAAGCCTTGCCTAAATCAATATAACAGAGTGGGGCACCTCTAATAAATGCATCCATAACACCTGTAGAGTAAGTCCCCTACAAACGAACCTTCAAGTTGTGAACTTTTAAAGATGCTAACGTGTGTTCCATCAGTGTCAGACGTGATTGGAATTGCAGCTTGCCTTCTGTCTCCTGCTGCAGACAGTATTTCGGCTGTACCGTCTCCCACCTCCTCTCCCTCCTCCAGTAACTCTTCCTGCCTGTTCACTCGATGCCAGCCCATGTGTGCCAGCTGTCGTACTGGACTACTGTACTTTTCAAGGTACTGTGCTGTAAGATTAAAAATGCTTTATTTTTTTGTGATTGCTTGTTTTCATGTACATAGTATTTGTGTGAGAAATATAAACTTATTACAGTACAGTGCTATATAGCCGATTGTGTTAGTTGGGTACCTAGGCTAACATTGTTGGACTTATGTGCAAATTGGACTTTTGAACATGATCCCGAAATGGAACTCATTTGTATGTAAGGGACTTACTGTACTCACCGGCCACAAATTTTAATCCTTACTAGAATGTAAATTTCTTGAGAGCAGAAATGATATTTTGTATACAAAGAAGTCCCTTTTACTTAGAAAAATTTTTTTTAACTTCTCTCTTTTTTTTTTAATAAATTTATTTATTTTAGTTGGGGGCTAATTACTTTACAATATTGTAGTGGTTTTTGCCATACATTGACATGAATCAGCCATGGGTTTACATGTGTTCCCCCTCCTGAACCCCCCTCCCACCTCCCTCCCTATCCCATCCCTCTGGGTCATCCCATTGCCCCAGCCCTGAGCATTTGTCTCATGCATCGAACATGTAATGGTGTTCTGTTTCACATATGATAACATACATGTTTCAATGCTATTGTCCCAGAACGTCCCACCCTCACCTTCTCCCTCAGAGTCCTAAGACTGTTCTATGCATCTGTGTCTCTTATTCTGTCTCACATATAGGGTTATCATTACCATCTTTCAAATTCCATATATATGCATTAGTATACTGTATTGGTGTTTTTCTTTCTGGCTTACTTCACTCTGTATAATGGGCTCCAGTTTCATCCATCTCAATAGAACCGATTCAAATGTATTTTTTTAATGGCTGCGTAATATTCCATTGTGTATATGTACCACAGCTTCCTTATCCATTCGTCTGCTGATGGACATCTAGGTTGCTTCCATGTCCTGGCTATTATAAACAGTGCTGTGATGAACATTGGGGTACACGTATCTCTTTCAGTTCTGGTTTCCTCGGTGTGTATGCCCAGCAGTGGGATTGCTGGGTCATATGGCAGTTCTATTCCCAGTTTTTTAAGGAATCTCCACACTGTTCTCCATAGTGGCTGTACTAGTTTGCATTCCCACCAACAGTGTAAGAGGGTTCCCTTTTCTCCACACCCTCTCCAGCATTTCATTTTTTGATTGGGTCATTTATTTTTCTGGAATTCAGCTGCAGGAGTTGCTTGTATATTTTTGAGATTAATTGTTTATCTGTTGCTTTGTTTGCTATTATTTTCTCCCATTCTGAAGGCTGTCTTTTCACCTTGCTCCTAGTTTCCTTTGTTGTGCAAAAGCTTTTAATTTTAATTAGGTCCCATTTGTTTATTTTTGTTTTTATTTACTTAGAAAATTTGACAAACAATAAGGGCTGCTCAAATCCTTCATTACTTTTTCTTTTAGTTACATTTGACAGAAAACATTGTGTGACTTTAAGTTGTACAACAGATTGATTATATATATATATCTCAAATATTGTTGTTGTTCAGTCGCTAAGTCATGTCTGATTCTGCAACCTCATGGACTGTAGCCTGACAGGATTCTCTGTCTTTCACCATCTCCCAGAGCTTGCTCACATTTATGTCCCTTGAGTCCGTGATGCCGTCCAACTATCTTATCCTCTGTCATCCCCTTCTCTTCTCGCCTTCTATCTTTCCCAACATCAGGGTCTTCTTCAATGAGTTGGCTCTTTGCATTAGGTGGCCAAAGTATTGGAGCTCCAGCATCAGTCTTTCCAATACCTCAAATGTATGTGTATATATATATTTGTTGTTTCCATATCCACTTAAGTTGTTTCCATATCATATTTTGAATATTGCTGCTATTGGTTTTTTTTTTAGATCTTTAAAAATTCATTCATTTCATTTTGGCTGCTCTTGGTCTTCATTGCTGCTTGTGGGCTTTCTCTAGTTGCAGTGAGCAGGGGCTACTCTCTAGTCACGGTGTGTGGGCTTCTCTTATTGTGGAGCATAGGCTCTGGCCACACAAGCTTCAGTAGTCATGGCCTACGGTCTCAGTTGCCCCGCAGCAAGTGGGATCCTCCCAGAAAAGGAAACAAACCCATGTCCCTCACGTGGGCAGGCAGACTCCCAACCACTAGACTACCAGGGAAGCCCTACGTCTTTTTTTTTTTTTTCTGATGTGGGCCATTTTTAGAGTCTTTATTGAATTTTTTACAATATTGCTTCTGCTTTATGCTTTGGTTTTTTGGCCTCAAGGCATGTGGGATCTTAGCTCCCCAACCAGGGATCAAACATGCACCCTGCACATTGCAAGGCAAAGTCCTAACCACCCGACAGCCAGGGACGTCCCTATGGCTGCTATTGTGAATTAATACTGTAAAGAACAGCATGGAGCTTCCTCAAAAAATTAAAAATAGAACTAGCATATGATCTAGCAATCCCACTCCTGGGTCAACATGTGAAGGAAATGAAAACAGGTCACCAGAAAGATGTATGCATGCCCATGTTTATTGCAGCGTTGTATACAACAGTCATACCAATACTTGAGTGGATGAAGAAATGGACAAGAAGAGGATCCAAGTAGACTGGTAGAAAAGGAAAAACAACAAAACATGGAACGATAGGAACAGAGAAAGGTTTTGAGAAGGCAGCTTTGCAGAATAAGCCAGATGGGGAGCAATAGGTGGAACTTGGCCCCAAGACATGACAGGGAGCCTTGCAGGAAGGAACTGAGGGTGAAACATCAGTGAGCAGTTGTCAGGGCAATTTTTACTTTCCAGAGGGAGAAGGGAGAACCAAAGAAATGCTTCATGTTGTTATTCATGAAAAGCGCTTAATGGCCAAGTGGGAACATTTGTTAGGGGAAAAATTGAAAGGAAGAGTTTAAAAGCTAAGACAGCCTGGTGACTATTTTCAAATAGCTTGCTAGAAGTCCAGGATAAAGGCATGCCAAGGAAGAAAAAGACCTGGCACTTTAAAGAAAACAACAAAAGCACACACACACAACTCTTCATGGTCAACTGGCAAAATAAAATAGGTTTTTCTCCTGCCATTTTTCAAAAATGGAAAGGCAGGCTAAGTGAGGAAAACAGGAAGGCATACACTAGAAATTAGACATGCTTAAAAAAAAAAGAATTTAAGAGACTATTGGTAAGGGACTCCAAGGCTAAAAATAATGGACTCTTTATATCCACAGAAAGGGCGAGGTCAGCTAGAGGCTCAGAGAGCTGGGTAAATAGGTCTTGTGCAAAGTTGGAATTCATAGGAAGAACATAAACAATAATACAGCAAAACAATTTCAGTGACTGTTAGTCATATGCCAGGCACCATGACAAGTATTTTGTATACATGGCTTCATTTAATCCCCACGATTTCCTCCTGTTCATTTCATTTTACAAATGAGGAAATTGAGGCACAGAGAGGTTGAGTATTTACCCAAAATCACACAGCTGGTAAGCAACAGATTTGAGATTTGAATGCAGGCTGGAGTCTGCATATTCTGTGCCTTAGAATTTGCTAGGAAATTACCAAAGAGATCAGAGTTATTGGATCAATTCCTGGAAAATACACAGGGTAAACTGTCAAGGCAGATATAAATACAGCAGGTAAAGACATAGTTGACAACTACGTAGGGGTCATTGAAAAATTGCGGTGGTTTTAACATGCAGCCTCAGAGGTAAAGCGATGGTAATACGATCTATGCCCCAGCCCCAACCCATCCCTTACCTCCAAACTACCTAAACCCAGAGGAAACTACAGAGCAGTGAGTTCAGATTTCGTACTAGATAAGCTGTTGTTGTTTTGTCAGTAATTCATCTCTGACTCTTTTGTGACCCCATGAACTATGGCCTACCAGGCTCCTCTGTCCATGGAATTCTCCAGGCAAGAATACTGGAGTGAGCTGCCATTCCCTTCTCCAGGGGATCTTCCCCACCTAGGGATTGAACCCAGGTCTCCTGCATTGGCAGGGATTCTTTACCACTGAGCCACTGGGAAAGCCCACTAGATAAGTTAGTGCTACATATAACCAAAGTTAGTTACTGGCTACTTAAGAAAATGTCATCCAGCCTAGAAAAAGCCACAGCATGGTTAGTAAAAAAGCAATACTTGCCTGTCTCATCAGCCAGGGCGTGCTTTGTGTTTTAATTCATCTCTCTAAAGGGTTAATGAAAACTGGTAGATTTTGACATCATTTATTTATCTTGATGTTATTTGAGACCCTGCCTTGTTCCGAAGGCACTTAGGAGAGATGAATAAAACACAAGTTAAATTAAAAGAGAAAGCAAGAAAGAGGCAAAGAGAGGAATAAAAACTATCACCAGAAATTGGTCTAAACCCTCCTTACTTTGGTCCAGCGCACACACAAACAAAAAGAAACATTGTCAGTTACATAATTTATAGTTGCAAAGAGATGAAAGCAAATCAATTGCTCAGGAGAATCTATTTGTTGTTGATACTAGTAGGAAGTAATTTATTCCGGGAGTTCTTGTAAAGAGGACCCTATGTAATGTTACTAACCATTTCTCATCATCTATTATGATGAACACAGGTCCAAGTTTCAAAAAGCTATTTCTTACATTTAATGTTGGTGGAAAGCCTCAGAACAAAGCATTGTATTAAAAAAACAATCCCATAGAGGGGAGACTCTGACACTTTGAAATAGTTTTGCGCCAAAGATTTATTTATTTGAGTCATTAAAGGATTGCTAAATAATTTAATTGTTACTTGGCAGGCAACACTAGGGATAAATTGTCAAGTTTTCAAATGAAAAACTATGTTTCCCAGGAATGAAAACCATTCTACCTGATCTAGAGGGAAACAGGTAGAGTGAACTCTTTGGGATGGTTAGTGGTGCTAAATTATCTAAGGTTGTGTACGTATTCATTTATTCATCCACCAAATTTTTATGAGATACTAGTATTTTCCAGGCAAATGTGGTATTAGGTTCTGGGGTTACATTAATCTTTGTCCTCATGGAAATTCCATTCTTGCTGATAAACCACAGGACTCTTTCATGAAACTGGACAAGATGGCAAAATACTGTCAGAAGCTTTTAATGAAAAATGTGGGGTGGTTGCACTCTGTGTAAGAGGTGCATTCCTGAAAACCCTGCAGAATTCAAGACTCATTTTCCTTAGGAACACATGTACAAGTGGACTGAAGGAGCAAATTACATTTGGGGACCATATAGTCTTTCAACCGTTATTATGGATTTTTGTTTTAAGATTGCTTTTTATTTCCCCAGCATCTCTAATGCTTCTCTTCGTAGTCTCTCAAAACTTAACAGCAGAGCACATGTTAGTAGTGTGACCTGCTTCGTACTGTTTTATCACAGCTAACATGTTTCTAGAAGTTAGTGATGTCCAAGTGCAATGTTCAGCTGCAGCTCTAGCACCACAACATAGTAAATGTTTGGATAGGATAAAGGAGCTTTTCTTTTTTTTTTTTTGAGATTCTATTAATAATAACAATACATATTAAATGATAAATTATGATATTAATACTACCTATTAAGTGAAATAGAATGGTTACCAAAAATTGTTGAAGAATACTGATACATGTTTTTTGCAACATGCTTCATAAAATACTGACAAAAATGATGTTTTTTTCTTAGCCAGACAAAGCTTCTTTTTCTTGTGGCAATGACAGAGGAAGTTATAATTGGGTCTATCAGTCAGTTTAAAAATTTTTCAATCCTTAATAGTTGTTTAAAAATTGAGATCTGTACATTTTGGGGGTATAAAATATGAATGTTAAATAATATTTTGTACTGAACTGTTTTAAATTTGCCTAATTCAAATTCACATAAAATGTGACTGACTTTTTTGGAGCCAGACAGCCTTGACTCCTAGCTTCACCACATAAACCTTTGGCCAAGTTCATACATCTTTAAACTTTAGAATCAGGAGTCATGAATTAGGACACTAGAAAATAAATTAAGCAACGGAGACAGATCCCAGGAAAGAACTACTGAACAATTTCCCTTCGTTCCAGTAATAGTCTGTCTTTTGTATACTTGGCCTTAGTTTTACAGGGACTGTAATCAATTAACATGTAATCAATCAATGTGATATCCCATATTAACAGGACAAAGGATAAAAATCACGTGATCATCTCTATAGTTGCAGAAAAAACACTTGACAAAATTCAAGATCATTTCATGGTAAAACATTCAACAAACTAGAACTGAAAGGAAATTAATTCACTATAATAAAAGTAATATTTGAATTGTCCACAGATATCATCACACTCAATGGTGAAAAACTGAAGGTTTTTACTCTAAGATCAGGAACAAGACAAAAATGCTCACTCTCACCATTTCTATTTAATATAGAACTTGTAGTTCTTGCTTGAGTACTTAGACAAGAAAAAGAAAGAAATGGCCTCCATATTGAAAAAGAAAATGTGAAATTATCTTCATTTGCAGATGACATAATATTATAAATAGAAAACCCTGAAACACTTCATGCAGATGCTTTTAGAACTAATAAATTCAGTGAAGCTTCAGGATATAAAATCAATACACAAAGGTCAGCTGTATTTCTATATATTAGCAACAAGTAGTCCAAAAAAAAGTTAAAAAGACAACCTCGTAAAACAGAATGAAATACTTGGGAATAAACATTACCAAAGCACCTAAGGACTTTATACCATAAAACTACAAAATATTGCTGAAATAAATTTAAAAAGACACAAGTAAATGGAAAGGTAACCTGTGTTTATAGATTGGAAGAGTTAATATTGTTTAAATATCCATAGTACACAGAGCAATATACAGATTTAATGTATTCCCTATCAAAATTCCAATGACATTTTTTTTACAGAAATAGAAAAAAAATCCTAAAATTCTTAAGAATAACAAAAGACAGAATATCCAACAATATCTTGAAAAAGAGCAACAAAACTAGAGATCTCAGAAGTCCTGATTTCAAAATGTATTACAAAGCCACAGGAATCAGAACAGTATGGTGCTAGCATAAAGACAGGCATATAGATCCATAAAATAGAATAGAGAACCTAGAAGTAAACCCATGCTTATACAATCAACTGGTCTACAAATATTGCAAGAATACACAACGGGGAAAAGGATAGTTGCTTAATAAGCGGTGTTGGGAAAACTGGATATCCACATGGAAAAAAATGAAGTTGGACCCTTATCTCACACCATACACAAAAATAAACTCAAAATGGATTAAATGCTTAAATGTAAGACCTAAAACTGTGAAACTCCTAGAAGAAAACATAGACGAAAGTCTTTATGGCGTTGGTCTTAGCAATGATTTCCTGAATATGACACCAAAAGCACAAGCAGTGAAATAAAGGAGAAAAAAAAAAAGGTGAGGTGGAGGAGGGAGCAGATCAAACTCAAAGGATGCTTTGCAGCAATGAGACCCTTAGCAGAGGGAAAAAACCCTGCAAAATGGAAGAAAATATATGAAATCATATACGTGATAAGAAATTAATGTTCAAAATAAATTTCTATAACTCAGTAACAGCAATAACAACCCAAAATTGCTTTGATTAAAAAAAAATAGGCAAAGGACTTGTATAGACGTATCTCCAAAGAAGATATACGGATGGTCAACAGGTATATGCAAGGACATTAAACATCAGTAATCATCAGGAAAATGCAAATCAAAACCACACTGATGTGAGATATTACCTCACATCTGTAAGAATGGTCATTATCAAGAAAATCAGAAAATAGCAAGTCTTGGCAAGGATGTGGAGAAACTGAAGCCCTTATGCACTTTAGTTGGAAAGTGTGAAGTGGTGCATCTGTTATAAAAAATCAAAAACAAGCTACCATATGATCCAGGAGTTCCACTTCTGTGTATTTATCCGAAAGAATTAAAATCAGGACCTTTGTGTGTGTGCTTGCTCAGTTATGCCTGACTCTTTAGTGACCCCATGGACTGCAGCCCACCGTACCCTTCCATCCATGGGATTTCCCAGTAAGAATACTGAAGTGGGTTGCAATTTCCTTCTCCAGGGGATCTTCCCAATCCATGGATCAAACCTGTATCTCCTGTATTGCAGGTGGATTCTTTACCTCTTGAGCCACTAGGACTTCTGTCAGGATGTTTGAGAAATATCTACATTTCCATGTTAGTTGCAATGTTACTCACAATGGCCAAGAGCTGGAAACAGCCTAAAATGTATGTCATCAAATGAAAGAATAAAGAAAATGTGGTATATTTACACACACACACACACACACACATATATAATATATATATAACATATGTGTAATGGAATATTATGTAGCCATAAAAAGAAGGAAATTCTGTAGTTACAATCTAGAGGACATGTTGCTAAGTGAAATAAACCAGTCACATAAGGACAAATTCTGCCTGATTTCTCTTATAAAAGACATCTATATCAGTCAAACTCATTGTGGAAAGTAGAATGCTGGTTGCCAGAGGCTAGGGGAAAGGTGAAATGTGGAGTTACTCTTCAATAGGTACAAAATTTCAATTATGCAAGATGAAAAACTTCTAGAAGTCTTCTTTCAACACTGTGCTATAGCTAACATATTATGTTGTAAGCATTTATTAAGAGGATAGATCTCATGTTATATAATTTTTTTTATCATGCAAACACATGCATACACAAAGAAGGCATGAGCAAAGGAAAAAATAAAAAAAGAACTAGGAGCCTAATTCCTTTTTTTCACTTTAAGGATTTCAACCCTGAATATTCATTGGTAGGACTGATGCTGCAGCTGAAGCTCCAATACTTTGGCCGCTTGATGCAAAGAGCCAACTCATTGGAAAAGACCATGATGCTAGGAAAGATTGAGGGCAAAAGGGAAAGGGGGCAGCAGAGGATGAGATAGTCAGATAGCATCACCGACTCATTGGACATGAATCTGAGCAAACTCCAGAAGACAGTGAAGGACAGAGAAGCCTGGCGTGCTGCAGTCCGTGGGATCACAGAGAGTCGGACACAACTTAGTGACTGAGTAACAGCAGCAGGAGCCTAAGCTCTCAAACACATTTTCCTCCAGGAGGAGGGGTTTGATATCTCTGGCCACAGATTTCAGAAATCTCCCCCAGTTTAAGGACAACTTGGTCCATGTCCTGCATTCCTCTCATAACCACTACCTCCCAGGCAGCAGCTGGACACCTCATACCCCCAGGGAGAGGTCTCACGACTGAGTGGAGCGTGGCTCTGTCTGTTTGTCCTGTGAACGCTCAGCCTGACCTGTCACTGTGGTCCTGGCTGGCAGACGGCTGTGCGGTGGCTGCCCAGGCAAACAGGCAGATTGCAGCTTCAGAACTCTTCTCTGGTCAGCTCTTTGTAAAACGGCCACTCAGGTTTTCATTTTTTACTTGGGAAGACTTGGACCCGTTTATCTTTTCCTTGTGAGGGAAATGAAATCCATAAGGAACCTTCTTGAACCGTGATGACTTTGGGATTAAATAGAAGCATACGTGTGTAAATGCTACAATGGCTTATTTCCTGATATTAGATGTTGAGCTCGGACTAGACAGCTGCTCTTAGGGAGAACTTCACAAATCCTTGTGATCCCAGATAATTTCTGCCTAGGAACAAGACCACATAACCATTAAGATCTGGTCAATCTTGTCAGTGCAAGAGGCCAGAGCGTGCTTTCCCTGTCTTTTCACGGAATATGATGGTGACCTACAGTGCATTGCTTTAATGGTTTTGTCTCAGGGCAATGACCTGTTGATTTTCCCATTGAAGTTAGTTTGACTTTCCTCAACTTAAGAGATTAATATGAGACTAATTTTAAATATGCTTTCACTTTACTAAATTGAGGTGTGACTAGAAATACTTTTAAGGTAATAACTTCTGACTTTCAATGTAGCCTAAATCTCTGTAATCTTATTTTCTAATAAAAATAGAAACCGGCAATAGAATTCCATTATTAACATTTAATTGGCACCAGTATACATGGCCTATGCAGAATCTATATTATGACTAAATGTCCATAAAATTCATCTTTGCCATTGTTTCCCCAGAAATTGATAATTTTTTCCCCTGGAAAATATGCAGGATCTTTTGTCAGGTATGGAGAAGGTAAACACAGTTTCCCTGTTTCTTCCTTACTGATATTTCAGACTTGTGGACAGAGCAAGGGAAGGAGAGGCTGGGACGAATTGATGGAGTAGCATTGACATATATACACTACCATGTGTAAAATAGATAGCTAGTGGGAATTCACCGTATGACAAAGGGAGCTCTAATCCGGTGCTCTGTGATGACCTAGAGGGGAGGATGGGAGGTTCAAGAGGGAAGGAACAAATGTATACTTATGACTGATTCATATTGATGTATAGCAGAAACCAACACAATACTGTAAAGCAATTATCTTCCAAATTCAAAAAAAACCCAACAACTAAGAAATGCAGAGCCCTATAAGTAGACATGTCAGAATTAGCAATAACAGCAAAAACAAACAGGATACCTAATTAAATTTAAATTTCAGATAACGATGGATAACTAGTTTTGCTATGAGCATGTCCTATGCAGTATCTGAGACATCTTTTACACCAAAATTATTTGTTGTTTTTCTGAAATTCAAATTTAACTGGGCATCCTACAGTTTACCTAGCAAATCTGTCTGGCTGACAAAGATTTAAAGCAAAAAAAGAAAAATTCCCTAATTGTGCCGAACTTCGTGAATTCAAATTAAGAGCAGAATCTGGCTCATAAACCAACTTCCATGTGGAGTCCCATGAAGAAAGTCATGACCGTAGGCTCGTCGGGGCTTCTTTAAACAGTATCCTTCAGCTCAGCTCGTGTGAGGAGTGGACGGGAAGTCAGGAGGCCTGGTCAGCAATGCATGAAAGAGTTCAGTGTGGGGATTATTGTAACAGACTTATGCTGCATGATAAAGCAGATGGCGAAGGCTGTCACCTGATTGTTCTCTTGAAGCTAGAATATTCTGAGCCTATAGAAGTGTTTCATATTTTTCATAATCGCTACCATCCTCATGCTACAAATACACACACAAACACCCCAAGCTCATTTAGTACACACAAAAATGTTTTTTTCATACTTCCAATTAAAGTAAGAAAATACATATTGTCTTGCTAGGAATGGTCAATTTTTGCCTTTTCCTTACTTTTGTTTCATGAGTCACTCGACACCTTCGAAAGATAAATTACACTATGTTTTTGCCTAGATACTTCCAGTTCCACAGGATCTATTACAAACCCAGACTTCCAAATAAAATCAGTGTGCTATTGTTAAAAGAGCATTCTGAATTTCAGTACAAAATGACAAATGGATACCACACCCATAACTTCTTATTTAAACACCCATGAAGACAAAGAATAAAACATTCAGCACCACCAGCAGCCCAAGACCAAGAGACAAATGAACTTGTATCTGGGGAATGAGGCAAAAGAGCTAATTTTTTAAAATTTGCTTAACTTTTTGTGTCCACGAAACATCTTCTTTCGAGAAAAGCTATCTGTGTTTCTCTCTCTGTCTGCCACATTGATTGTCTGTTTTAGCCAGGGACCAAAAAACTAGGCAGCTGTTCTTCTCTGTCTCATCTGTGTAGAGCTGTGGAAAAGGAAGGACACTGCTCTTTTAAAACCTCAGGATCCCATGGACATCTTTCCACATCCAGAGATCTAATCCCAGAAGGCAATGGGGTAGTGGGTATCACCAGTGCTTTCTGGGAATTGACCTTGACCAAGCTGTGCTTGGTGTGGCATATTAGGGATGATTTTAAATTGAACTTAGAAAACAATCCAGTCAAAAGATGAGTGGAAGATCTAAACAGACATTTTTCCAAAGAAGACATAGGCATGTGAGGTGCCTAGATTAAGAGGCACATGAAAAGATGCTCAGCATTACTAATTGTTAGAGAAATGAAAAGTAAAACCACAGTAAGATATCATCTCACTCCAGTCTGAATGCCCGTCAGCAAAAAAAAAAAAAAATCTACAAACAGTAGGGAGCACCCTGGTGGCCCAGTGGTTAGGATTCTGGGCTTTCACTGGCACGACCTGAGTTCAATCCCTGATCAAGGAACTGAGATCCCACAAGCCATGTGATGCAGCCAAAAAAAAAAAACAAGTCTACAAACAATAAATGCTGGAGAGGGTGTGGAGAAAGGGGAACCTTCCTACACTGTTGGTGGGAATGCAAATCAGTACGATCACTATGGAGAACAGTATGGAAGTTCCTTAAAACACTAAGAAGAGAGCTACCACATGATCCAGCAATCCCACTCCTGGTCGTATATCTCAAGAAAACCGTAATGTGAAAGGATGTATGTACCTCAATATTCATTGCAACGCTGTTCATCATAGCTAAGACATGGAAGCAACCTAAAATCCATCAGCAGATGGATAAAGATGTGGCACATGTATATAATGGACTGTTACTCAGCCACAAAACCAAAAACAACCCAAATAATACCATTTGCAGTGACATGGATGAACCTAGAGATTGTCATACTGAGCGAAGTCAGACAAAGAGGAATATTAAATGATACCACTTTAATGTGGAATCTAAAACATTATACAGATGAACTTGTTTACAAAACAGAAGGAGAGTCATGGGTGTAGAAAATAAACTTATGGTTGCCAAGGGGGAAATCGGGGGGAGCGATAAATTGGGAGATATTGGGACTGACATAAGCACACTACTACGTATAAAACAGATGACGAATTACGAACCTACTGTACAGCATGGGGAACTCCTACTCAATACTCTGTAATGACCTCTAAGGGAAAAGAATCTAAAAAGGAGTGGATCTATGTATATATGTACCCAATTCACTTTGCTGTACAGCAGAAACTAACGCAACATTGTAAATCAGCTATATTCCGATAAAAGTTAATTTAAAAAAAACAACTTAGAAAGATTTCCAAACAAACAGGCAAAAATACACAAGGCAGAAAAATCTGTGGTGCTGTCAAAACCCGAATTGTTGATCAGATTAATTCCAAATACCCTTTCACGTTTTCTGAGTCTGTTTCTTAGGAAACTCTGGCCTTATCTTGACTGTTTCCTACAAATGTTTTCATCTACAACCTGTTTGTGGATACAAAGGTGATTCTTGCAAATTTAGAGTTGATTTTTTCATTTTGTTCATTTGGCCCCTAAGAGAAAGAGCTTCAGTGGAATGTGAGATTTCTCTCCTTTTGACAGAACTCTGCATGTCAAAGTGGAATCAAACTTTTGACCCTAGAATCAGAAAGCGAGGACAGATGGTAACCAGTTCCGTCCCCGGTAGCTTATGAAAACCAGCTTCTTCTTTGCATTCCTTTGGGGAGGTAGGGCATCAAAGAGGAAGTTAAGTGGACCCCCGGACAAACGAGTGTGATAGGATGGAGGCCTCGAGGGGCATTTGGTGTTCATTAGTGGGCATTCGGTAGCTGCTTTGTCATTTTTCTTGTTTGTCATAAAAAATAAATAGAGTTTAATAGATGATCTAACCTAGCAGGTTTCGGCAACAAAGTGGACTGTATCCCGTTATGAGCTTGATGTGTGTAATTTAAAGTAAGATGGAACATAAAACCATTTCCAGCGTGCACAGGGTGGGTGAGTGACATAGATTTAGGTCCTGATTGGGCAGAAATGAAAACCAGTGCTGTCTTGGATGGGGTATTAAATCATGAATCCTCTTTTATGGAGTTTGTGCTGTAAACAGCATTTTTCAGAATAATTAACCCTGTCATTTTTGACTTAAAAGTTTGTTTTTAAAAATTGGAGTGTTTTATGTAGAAGGCAGAAGCTTAAGTGCCTTAATAGATTGCACGGAGGCCAGAAGAAATTCAAAGGGCAGTTCCTGTTAACTCACGGGTCAGAAGTCCCATCCCTTAGCAGGAATGAAGACAGCTCAGCCCACCCAGGGGGAGTCCTGCGCTTGGTGGGAAAGACCTGGGACTGGGACCTGGGCCTCTCGCCTGGCCGGGCGGTGAGGTGAGCGGCCAGGCCTGCAGGAGCCGTGCCTTTAGCAGGACACATTGGATAATCGTCTCCTTTCCCACTGAACAGCATCAGGAACAGATTAACCTCTGTGGTGACTTGGGGGGATCTTATCAGTGAGCTGCTCAGATTTTCCGCTTGGTGGGTGAAGCGACCCAATCATAGTCACCCCCGGGGGATTTTCCTTGAGATCGATTTCTTGATTTGTTCTCAGATTTGTGGCATACACTCGGTTTTCTTTGTTCTCAAAATACAGAAATTCTCTCCTGGCAAATTAAAGAAGCCAGTGCTTATCTGTGTCTCCAAAGCCCCTGAAATTCTCCCCAAGACCAGGACTCAGAAAAGCCTTCCACTTCTGTCTCCCTGACTTCTTCCTCCAGTTAAACATAGAGAGGCCCTTTCTCCTCTGTTTTAAGAAAACCTCCAGGTGATAAATGCCTAGTCAATAATACATCTGGACAATGTTTATAAATGCACCGTTGTTTAAAAAAAATTTTACCAAAGTGTAGTTGTTTTACAATGCTGTGTTAATTTCTGCTGTACAACAAACTAAATCAGCTATAAGTATACATATATTCCCTCTTTTTTTGGATCCCCTTCCCATTTAGGTCACCACAGAACACTGAGTAGAGCTCCCTGTGCTATACACTAGGTTTTCATTTGCTGTTGTTCAGTCATTAAGTCATGTCCGATTCTTTGCAACCCTGTGGACTGCCCCATACCAGCCTCCTCTGTTCTCCACTATCTCTCAGAGTTTGCTCAAAATCATGTCCATTGAGGCCGTGATGCTATCTAACCATCTCATTCTCTGTTACCTCCCTTCTCTTCCTGCCCTCAATCTTTCCCAGCATCAGGGTCTTTTCCAAAGAGTCAGCTCTTTGCATCAGTTGGCCAAAGTATTAGAGCTTCAGCTTCAGCATCAGTCCTTCCAATGACTATTCAGGGTTGATTTCCTTTAGGATTGACTGGTTTGATCTCCTTGCAGCCCAAGGAACTTGCAAGAGTCTTCTCCAGCACCATAATTCCAAAGAATCAATTCTTCAGTGCTCAGCCTTGTTCATGGTCCAACTCTCACATCCATACATGACTTCTGGAAAGACCATAGCTTTGACTAGGTTCTCATTAGTTATCTATTTTATACATAGTATCAATAGTGTATATATGTCAATTCCAATCTTCCAATTCATTCCACCTCCCTCTTTCCCCCCTTGGTGTTCATATGTTTGTTCTCAAAAACAGAAAACAAACAAACAAAAAAAAGTCAACTAGACCTTCAGAATTCATTCAAAATTCTTTTTAAACACACCTTGTATAAAACTTTGTCTTAAAAAGAAATGCACTGTGTTAGTGTTGATTCAAATATCCTCAGGGTCTTGTAAGAAGAGGTATACCTAGCCAGTCTCATTTGTGCATCAGATCAAAAGATTGGATGAAGGGTCCCAAAGGGAGGGGCAATCTTGAAAAATGGGACACCAACATCCCTCTCTTGGGGACTTTGTTTGGGAAACTTCTAATGGCATTTTTTTCCTTTCAGTTTCTGTGACTTTGTCCTGCTTACCTTTCCGCATCATAACCCCAGTCATTCCATCAGTCAAGCCCAAGCATTCATAAAATTTATTTCATCAGGTGTTTATGAATATGACCAGTATTTACTCTCTTACAAATGGTCTCTTATGAAATGGAGAGTTTTTCTTGGGAGTTCAGTGAGCCAGCAAGAAAAATCAATATTTGCCCAGAAAAAAAAAAAAAAGCATACATACAAACACTGACCAAACAGCAACATTCACTCTTCCAAAGAAAACTCAGAGGACAAAAATTAGGAAAGTTCGTCCAGGGCCATCCTCCCAAGCCACTCAGACAACCAGGGGCAATTCTTATCTGACCTGTTGATTGAGTAAAAATAGATTTCACTGAAACTGGGGCTCTGTAACACCTAGAAGGGTGGGAGGTGGGAGGGACATTCAAGAGGGAGGGGACATATGTATTCCCACGGCTGATTCATGTTGATGTTTGGCAGAAATCAAACCAATATTGTAAAGCAATCATCGTTCAATTAAAAATAAATAAATTACATATAAAAACATAGGTTTTGTCCTTTCGATACAAGCTTGTTCTTATTTTATAGGTGAGGCAACCATGGTTTGAGAGGTAATCATTTGTCCAAGGTCTCATGGCCAGTGAGGGGCAGGGCCGGGACTTCTGCTCAGACCCAAGGCGGCCCCTCACTCTCCACTACAGTAGGGAAGAAGCTAAACAGTCATTGTTGGTTAGTTGCTAAGTCATATCTGACTCATTTGAGACCCCCTGGACTGTAGCCCACCAGGCTCCTCTGTCCATAAGATTTTTTTCCAGGCAAGAATACTGAAGTGGATTGCCATTTCCTTCTTCAGAGAATCTTTCTGACCCAGAGATTGAGCCTGGTCTTCTGCATTGGCAGATGGGTTCTTTACCACGGAGCCACCTACCTGGGAAGCCCATAATGCATATTAAATTACTCAACTCTGCCAGTGTAGCATGAAAGCAGCCAAATGCAATGGCACACACATGATTGTGCCTGTGTTCCAATAAAACTTTATTTACAAAATAAAAGGGCTGCTGATGTGTAGTTTAAAAGACAACTGTAAATATGTTTTAGGATCTAAAGGAGGAAGACCAGCTGTCCTCTTTCCTTTTTCTATCAGAGTTGTAAGCTTCTTGTTTCTGTTGGAAGAACAGAAAAGCTGATGGGAAATAGAGAAAAAGCCAACAGCCCAGCCCTGGGTGGCCAGGACTCTGCCCATACAGACAGAGGTACCAAGCACAGAGGCAGGTTTCCTTTTGCCCCTCTGTTCTCCCATCACTAGAGGGACTAAATTACATGCCTTTGGACAATGTTTTTGATGCTGAGTTGGTACAGTGACTCCAGCACAATCCTAGCTTTGAAGCTCCCTCCCACCATTTCCCTATCCCACCCTCTAGGTCATCACAGAGCACTGAGCTGTGTTCCCCTTGCTATACAACAGGTTCCTGCTAGTGATCTACTTTACCCATGGTTAGTGTATATGTGTCAGACCTACTGTCCCAATTCATTCCACCCTTCCCCTCCCTGGGGCTTCTGGGGTGGTTCAGACAATAAAGAATCTGCTTGCAATGTAGGAGACCTGGGGTTAATTCCTGGATTGAGAAGATCCCCTGGAGAAGTGAAAGGCAACCCACTCCAGTTTTCTTGCCTGAAGAATTCCACGGACAGAGGAGCCTGGTGGGCTACAGTCCATGGGGCTTGCAAAGAAACAGACACGACTTAGGGACTATGCAACAACAATAAGCCACAGAGTGCATCGTTAAGGCAGGGGATTGGCACTGGCCAGCTGAAGTGAAGCCTCGATTTGTCCCCTGTCTCCAACTATGAGGGTCTCCAACACTCTTCCCAGAAAATCATTGACAAAAATTTCTCTTCATTTCTGTTTCATCTGTGATCCACAGCATGCGAGCTGGAGTGATCAGTTACATGGGTGAGGCTCAAAAAGGCAATTGAGCTGACCGGGGTGTCCGAATTCCTCTGGGATTCCTTCAGGAGCTCAAAGGTTGCAGGCAGAAATAATAGGTAAATGCTCTCTGGGTCCCTTGGCCCCGTGGCGTTTTTCCATCCTAACTGGGTAAATTGCCAAAGTAAACTCTGGTGGATGAATGGGGCCTCTCCCCGTCACCTGTCACTTTCCCTGCAGCTTTAGCTCGTAATGTAATTGTCAGACAGATCACAGAGATCCAGCTCCTCAAAGGAAGAAGTACTCCATAACTGAGTCCAGGATCAGCCTGTATTGTCCAGTTGCACGGTATGTATGGTGTGTGTGCTCTGTCACTCAGTAATGTCCGACTCTCTGCAAGAGAGTAGCAGCCCAGTGGGCTCCTCTGTCCGTGGAACTTTCCAGGCAAGGATACCGGAGTGGGTTGTCATTTCCTTCTCCAGGGGATCTTCCTGACTCAGGGATCAAACTGGCATCTCTTGTGTCCTGCATTGGCAGGCGGGTTCTTTACCACTAGCGCCACCTGGATAATACAACCCAACACAGAGCAGTCTTCTCATTTCTGTCACGGTGTGGGCCTGATATTCCACATGGCTTCCAGTTTCCATGAAGCATCAACTGTTTTTTCAATCTTACTAAGGGTTGGAGAGTTGCACAGCAAGGAGTCTCCACCTTTGCAGACTTTTGCTTAATAAATTGATGTGATGCTGTGTAGAACTCTAAAGAGAAGAGAGCTGTCTCTTCTAAATCTATCTGGAGGAAATTGTTCCCCAGATTCCAATGATACCCAAAAAACTGCTTAATTAGACCCAAATGGAAATAGCCTCCTGAGCGCTTGCCATTTGATTTTGCTTCCAAAAATCAATGATTTTACACATGGCATCGCCTGCCTCTGTGGTTATTATGGCTTCCAAGAAGTTCTTCAGTGTTTGGTTATGAGTTCCTTGATGTTTATAATAACCTGCTTCTTGAATGTTTTGTCAACAAAACATTGTCTGGGTTTTGAATCTAGAGAATAGGGGTTTTATCAGGCTGAAATCTCCCCAGACAGTCTAATGAAAAACCTTTCCCACCAAATCAAATTTGCCAGATGATTGACTCTATTATTTAAATTTCGTGTGGCTTTTGATACATGAGGAAAGTGCTCCGAGAAACATAAACTTATGATTATTGTATCAGATTTGAATATCCTTGTGCTGAGCAGATGCTGGCTATTTTCCATCTATTTCCATAACTGCATTTAAAAGGCATTAAGTGTTGTGATTGTGGGTGATTTTTGTTTGGCTCTCGTCATCAACTCGATATATAGTGTCATAAATTTCAAAAATACGTTTTATAGTGTCGCATTTGGGAACGAGAAAGTTATTGTTTGACGTGAGAGTCACGGAAAGGATGATGTCGTGTTAATGATAATGGCCTTTCGAAATGTTCTGCCTTCAAGAACATTCCCATCCAAAGCTGTGTGTTTGTCATCTCTCTCTCAGCTTGCATCCTTGTTTTAGGGAAGCCATGCATTCGTCTCCGTGACTGTTATGGTCACTGGTCTCATTTTCTCCGAGACTGTCTCACACTCACTTAGAATTGACGAAGCCCAGGAGGCGGAATGACACAGTGTTCAGTCTCTCTTTCTTAGCCAGTTTAAAGAGGCTTCCATTACCTGCTAGGTGAAAACTCCTTTAGTCTTGGGCTCTGAGTAGAAATTCCTGGGTTGGGCTATGAGACTCTGTATCTTCATCATACAGAGACACCAAATAGAGCTTGAAGTCTTTAAACCTTTCCATTGTGGTGCCAGTCAGTTCTGTGGGAAGGATAGGGGACCTAGAACAGTTGTTTTCACTAAAGAAACAACAGACACAGTGCAAGAAGCCCTACTTCCCCTCCCGCCCAAACCTCAAAAGCCCAACAGAAATGGAAACATGCTTTTTTTCCCTCTCAGCTCTATATCTAGAATCTACACTTAAAAAACTCACTAAGAATGATTTTTTAACTTTTGGTGGGTATGTGAAATGGTGTAGCCACTTTGGAAAACATATGGAGGTTCCAAAAAAACTTAAACATAGAACTACCATATGATCCAGCCATCCCACCTCTGGGTATTCATCCAGAGGAAACAAGAAACAGTAACTCCAAAAGACATATGCTCCCCTATGTTCACTGCAGCGTTATTTTTGTTTTGTTTTAAAATTTGTTTATTTTAATTGGAGGATGATTGTTTTACAATATTGTGGTGGTTTTTGCCATATGTCAACATGGATCGGCCATGGGTGCACACACGTGTCCCCCTCCATCCCTGCAGTGTTATTTACGCTAGCAAAGAGGGAGAAGCAACCTAAATGCAAACCAACTTTTAAGAATTCATTTTTTTTTTTGGAGTTTGGGGACATAATTTAAAAAATGTGTTTCCATAAGCAAGCGATAAGTTCTTCAGAGAGTCCTGAGTTAAATTTGAGTCCACCCTGCATCCAGAACCTCAATCTTTAGGATCAATAGAATCTGATTTCAGAGTGTGCTCAGTCACCCAGTCGTGTGTGACTCTTTTGTGACCCCACAGACTGTAGCCCACCAGACTCCTCTTTCCATGGGATTCTCCAGGCAAGAATACTGGAGTGGGTTGCCATTTCCTCCTCCAGAGGATCTTCCTGACCCAAGGAACACATCCACATCTCCTGCATTGGCAGGTGGACTCTTTACCACTGAGCCACCTGGGAAGCCCCTTTGAATTTAGAAGATAATATTTAATTGATGCTAAATCTCAGATTCTTATTTTGTGTATCTGTAGTGTGTCTCTCTTGAATGTGGTAAAACCTCTTAGGAGTTGAGATCAGGTCTTTTCTTTGGGCTCATACATCCCTGATACTCAGGGTGGTGGTACCTGGTATGGGATTGACACTCGGTGAGTAACTGTTGAGGGAGTGAATAAGTGTGTAGCCTGGGGGACTGACTATTAGCGGCTTAGCAGAGTCACAAATACTGAAGTTCAGGGGCTTGTGAGGAAGACAGAAATTTCAAGCCTAGGTGCATCAGGTCACCCTTGCTCTTTCTAAGTGTGTCGACACCAGAGCTTAGCAGCAGAGCATCGTCAGTCACTGAGGTCAGGGAGTCAGCAAGTGCACACTTGAAGGGCTGCTTGGTATTAATACAAAGGCAGCTACTTGTAATGAGGGAACTGCAAGCAGCCAAACAGAACAAACAGAAAATTCACAAAACCAACAAACAAAACCATGTTCCATCCAGCCATTCCCTCCAGGCAGATTCCAGCTTCAGCTCTGGTAAGACTCCTTGTTTGAATTCACTGCTCCCTGACCTCTCAAACTGATGATTAAAATTAGACAAATGTCTAATATTTCTTAGTATGTGCACATTCTCTTGCCTGTCTAGTTGGATGCATGCATGCTAAGTCGTTTCAGCTGTGTCCAACTCTTTGCGACCCTATGGACTGTAACCCTCCAGGCTCCTGTGTCCTGGGATTCTCCAGGGGAGAATCCTGGAGTGGGTTGCCATGCCCTCCTCCAGGGGATCTTCCTGACCCAGGTCGCAAAGAGTTGGACACAATTTAGCAACTGAACAACAACAACACATATTATGTACTAGATTAATTACTTAAGAAAGAATCCCTCCCTATCCAGGAGTGTATTAGAAGGATTATCCACCACCTCCAAGTGGGACTTACTCCAGGAACGCAATACTTCTTGGTCCGCACTGGTTCCCTCCCTCAGATCCAGTGGATCCGCCCCATGCTCTGCTCCCCTCAAGAATACCCAGTAAAAAGGACAACTTAGAACAGACATCCTTTGATTCAGCTATTTATATCACCTCATATGTGAGACTCCAGCCATTCCAAGGGCTTTTAGTCCTATTTCCAACATGCTCTTTCTTTTAGACCACAATAACTCCAGCTTGTTATTTGTCTTCCAAAGGCCTTGAGAGAATCTATTTGATAGCCTCAAGTTTCACAGAGAGTCTTACTTTATTTTATTTTTAATTGGAGGATAATTACTTTACAATATTGTAATGGTTTCTGCCGTAAGTCAACATGAATCAGCCACAGGTATACATATGTCCCCTCTCTCTTAAACTTCCCTCCCACCTTCCTCCCCATCCCACCCCTCTAGGTTGTCACCAGAGGGTCTTTTAATTGCAGTCTCTGCATCTTAGAGAGTATGTATTAGCAAGAAAAATATTTCATCACTTCCATTTGCTTCACTTTATCCAACTAGTGGGCTTCCCAGGTGGCGTTAGTGGTGAAGAACCCACCTACCAATGCAAGAGACATAAGAGGCAAGGCCCACAGAGCTAAAACAAAGCAAAACTATGCACTCAGCAATGAGCAGCATGCCTGGGAGGAAATGATGACCTTCTTCAGTCCTGCATTTGCAACCCACGTAATACAAAGTGAGAATTTCACAAAACAAAATGACTCCCAATACAGGTATATAAAACCCATCTCCCAGAAAACAATGTTCCACTTTTCTTTGTGTGAAGTTTAAGAAAATGCCATAAAACATCATCTGATCGAGGCCCCCGCAGTACCTGTGGCTGACACATACTTGCTATTATCATTTTTTTGAACCATTTCTCCTCTCCCACAGAGCAGAGAGCAAACAGCTGGTTCGCCCTTAAATGAACATGATGATATAAGAATGATGTTTCGTGTGCACCCAAGGAGGTCTCACCGGATAAATAAAAGGTTGCTCATTTATTTATGATGCAAAAAATCCATTGTGCATTCAGCGAAAAGAAGCATCAATTATTTATTCAGAACTCCTGTCTCCAAGAACAACTTTTTGTGTTCATGAGGCATGACTGCTTTTATTCCTCTAAAACATGCAATTTTCTTTCTGATGGTGGTGGATGGTACCCTCACAAAGCACGTGGCATTGTGGCAAATTGTGCATTTGATAAAGGATTTCTAGCTGGTCATACCCCTTTTATCTGATTCCCCCTGTTGCCCTCAGACACCCAGGAGTCATGAACAGATGCATAGAGTTCATTCATTCATTCACTAGCAGCCTTGTTTCCTCTCCCTCCCCTGAGACAGACCTACTGCATCACTAAATCATTAACTAAACTCTGGGGTCAAATACCTTCTCATGCATCACTACTTACCCTAACCCTAGTGAGGGCATGATTAAAGTGACATCATTTCTCAAAGGCATTTTTAAAAAAATTTTCTTGGAATTTTGTCATTTGTTTTTACATGTGTGCTCAGTTGTGTCTGACTCTTTGCAACCCCAGAGACTGTAGCCCACCAGGCTCCTCTGCCCATGGAATTTTCCGGGTAAGAATACTGGAGTGAGCTGCCTTTTCCTACACCAAGCTACACATATACATACACATATATCCTTGTTTTTGGATTTCCTTCCCATTCAGGTCACCACAGAGCACTGAGTAGAGTTCCCTGTGCTATATAGTAGGTTCTCACGAGTTATCTCCTTTATACATAGTATCAACACTGCATATTTGTTAATTCCAGTCCCCCAATTCACTCTACCACCACCCCTTCTCCCTTGGCATCTGTGTATTGTTTTCTATGTCTTTGTCTCTATTTCTGCTTTGCAAGTAAGATCATGTTTACCATTTTTCTAGATTCCACATAGATGTGTTATGAAACCTAATAAAGCAAACAGTAAAAATCAAGTTGAACGTTGTAATAGGTGAAACACTCATATTCCACTACATCTGAATTTTACTTGATCGTGTTTTATTCATCTTTATCTTCCTGTCACATATGCTTATAGCAGTGCTAACATAGTTGTAATAACTGTTGAATAAAAACCCACAGAACTTATCTCTGCTAGTTCTCCACTCATACTCTAGCACCTCCTAGTAGCCAGTGACTTCAAGCTTCCTTGTGGTATTTTCTACAACCTTAATGTTTACACCCAAATTAGAATTCCCACCACTCAAATTCATCCCTGGTTCTCATGTAAAAGCCATATTAAAATGCTTATTCTATTAGCACCCATTATTCCAGCTACCAGAAATCTGATTAAACTCATCAAGTGGGAAACAGAATTTCCACAGAAGTCAGTCTGCTGCTTTTCCCTAGCAGAACATTTTGAATGAGTAATTCCCTTTTCCCTGGCTTCAGTTTTCTCACCCAGGTTACCTGGTTTATAATGTCTACTTTACATTCAAGGTATTTTCAGAGAAATGAGCTCAGACAACCATCTTACGCTCATGTTTTGTCGTGTCTGACTCTTTGCGACCCCATGGACTGTAGCCCTCCAGGCTCCTCTGTCCATGAGGTTTCTCCAGGCAGGAATACTGGAGGGGTTGCCATTTCCTTCTCCCATTAGAGGAGAGAAAGGGGGGTTAGAGCCAGGTTAGGAGTGGTGCAGCTCCACTCTCGACCCACCTGGTCCTCAGGCAGGTCGGCAGGATGACAGCTCCAGATGGGCTGGAAAAGTACGGCCGTGACATCTGTGTCTCTCTTCCCTGTGGAGCTTGGGGAGAGTAAAACCCCCTTCTCTGATGCTCTAGGGGAGAAATGGCTGTGATGGGTTTCTCACGGACTCAGAGTCCTTAGACTCAAGAAGGGCACCAGAGAGTGGGTGAATATTTGCCTTGCACACTGTCCCCTGCCCAGAGAAACACAGAAAAGGCTAACTGGGAGCTAAACAGGTTTGTATGAAGAGACCTTTGTCTGCGGCAGGAAGGATGAAGCAACAGACTGGATGGTAAAGTAACTGTAGAAAATAAGGGACAAGGAAGGAAAACCCAATGAATGCTGGCTCTACTGAGGACCAGACACTCCATCCCCCAACACACACACACACACACACACACACACACTGCCTGGGCACTTGGCAAGACACTGAAACACAGCACTATGGAAATTGAAAGATTCTAAAATTTACACATTCAAGAGCTTATTTCTTGAGTTTCTATGCATAGTTTTAAGTTCCTGGGGATAGAAAAGAATAGAACAGTGGCATAGGATCTTAGAAGAGAAAATTAGCAGGAGAAAACAAGATGTCTGAGAAGGTGAGTTTGTGGCCTGAGATGAGTAACATTCCTCAGGGATCTCAGAGGTAGGGCAGGAGTCGGGAGACACAAAGAGAGAAACACTGATGTTTTGCTGTGGTTTCTTAGCCCAGTGGCCTGCCTTTGCCAGTGTGATGTACAGTATGCTTCACCTCTCCTGGCTGGGCACCCACAACCAAATTTCTGGTAGTTTAATCAGAGAAGGTAATGGCACCCCACTCCAGTACTCTTGTCTGGAAACTCCCATGGATGGAGGAGCCTGGTAGGCTGCAGTCTGTGGGGTCCTGAAGAGTTGGACACGACTGAGCGATTTCACTTTCACTTTTCTCTTTCATGCACTGGAGAAGGAAATGGCAACCCACTCCAGTGTTCTTGCCTGGAGAATCCCAGAGACGGTGGAGCCTGGTGGGCTGCCATCTATGGGGTCGCACAGAGTCGGACACGACTGAAGCGACTTAGCAGCAGCAGCAGCAAACAGAGCAGAGGATGACAGAGGACGGATAGCATCACCGACTTGATAGACATGAGTTTGAGCAAGCTCCAGGAGTTGGTGATGAACAGGGAGGCCTGGCATGCTGCAGTCCGTGGGGTCTCAAAGAGTTGGACACGACTGAGCAACTGAACTGAACTGAACCTCAAAGCAAGGAAGAAGAAGCGTCTTGATAGGTGGCTCAGGATGGAAGCAGAAGCCAGGGGACTAAATAAGCTTTCTCTCAACCCTAGACTCTTCTTTTGGGGAATTAAAAAAAAATTATGTTAGTTTTAGGTTTCAGGTTTACAGCAAAGTGAATCAGTTATACATATATATATACCCTCTTTTTTCAGCTTCTTTTTCCATACAGGCCATTATACTCCAGTGAGTGGAGTGTCCTTTGCTAATAGGTCCTTACTAGTTACCTGTTTTATATATGGGGCTTCCCTGGAGGCTCAGACAGTAAAGAATCTACCTGCAGTGCAGGAGATGCAGGAGACGCAGGTTCAATCCCTGGATCAGGAAGATCCCCTTGGGAAGGAAATGGCAACCCACTCCAGTATTCTTGCTTGGAGCATTCCATGGACAGGGGAGCCTGGTGGACTACAGTCCATGGGGTCGCAGAGAGTCAGACACAACTGAGCAACTAACACACACACATCTTATATATAATAGTATGTATATGTCAATCCGAATCTCCCAATTTATCCTTACTCCTACCTTACCCCCTGGTAACAGTAAATTTGTTTTCTGCATCTGTGACTCTCTGTTTTGTAAATCAGTTCATTTGTACCATTTTTTTTTAGATTCCACATATAAGTGACATCATATTTTGTCTTTCTGTGTCTGACTTACTTCAGCCAGTATGACAATCTCTAGGTCTGTCAGTGTTGCTACAAATGGCAGTAGCATTTGTAGTATAAATGCTTTTATACTCTCTTGATCTTGCCACTTTGGCCCATGCTCACCCTCTTGGAGCTTGTGCATTGGTTCTTCCAAAAGGACTCAACTCCTGGCCCCGATGCCCAGACACCATCCAAGTGCCCAACCTCTCACTACAAGAAACTACGCCCCCCTAGTTCCTAAGTCCCTGGATCCCAGAGGCTGATGGAACAGAGCCAACTCTGTTTTGATGGAAACCATATGTTTGTAACTTCACGTCAGTGTCAGATGGCAAGACTCAGAGTAGAAGCTCTGGCTTTTTGTTCCAAGGGGTGCCTGCTTGCCTTAGGCTGGTAAAGATCCGTCTACAGTTTGCTGGAATAACCCAGTGTCCCCAAACTCCACACAAAAAGCTCTTTGGCTAGACACGCATTTGCTCTTGGTTCTTCCAGACAAGGAGTCAGAATAGCCATCTTGGATTTGAATCATCATGTCACCCACCTGACATGGCACCCTGCAGGGACATGGTTCACCTAGGAGGCAGTGAGGACAAATCCCAGCTTTGTTCCACAGGATGGTAGAAAATACGAGTCACCAAGCTCGAAAGTCACCCTAGTGCCTGCTGCTGATTATAAACAAAGAGGAGAGCCTGAGATAGGCAGAGTCCAGAGCCAGGACCACCCTCTTGGGCCTAAGCTCAGGGCCAGGCGGGTGGGGCACAAAGATTCCTATTGTTTACACTGGGCCTGTGTGATGCCCTGTCAGGAAGCTCCCTTCACAAACTGAGTTGCCTCTGCCAGCCCTTAGAGACCTGGGGAATACACTCACCCGGCCTTTGGTCTGCATGTTTAGACTCGCGCCACACCGAATTTCATCTGGGAGGAAAAGCTGTTTCAGATGACCATGAATAGCAGCTTTCATCAGCTGTCACTCCCCATTAGGGCCAGCATGATGTGGAAATGTACGAGAGGCTGGGGTGGAAGCAGCTCCTTCTATCCTAAGCATTCGTTGACTTCATTTGAACTGTGGTGCTGGAGAAGACTCTTGAGAGTCCCTTGGACTGCAAGGAGATCAAACCAGTCAATCCTAACGGAAATCAACCCTGAATATTCACTGGAAGCTGAATACTGAGGCTGAAGCTGAAGCTCTAAAAAGTTGGCCACATGACGTGAAGAGCCTACTTATTGGAAAAGACCCCGATGCTGGGAAAAGATTGAAGGCAAAAGAAGGGGGCAGCAGAGTATAAGATGGTTAGATGGCATCACCAACTCAATGGACATGAATCTGAACAAACTCCAGGAGACAGTAGAGGATGGAGGACCCTGGTGTGCTGCAATCCATGGGGTCACAAAGAGTCACACAGGACTTAGAACAACAACAACAAAATCCTTTTAAAAGGTTAAACAGTCCATTTGACTTTTCCCCCTCTTGCTTAGCTTCATCTGACTCTGGGGCAGAAAAAATGTGGTACCTTAAGGCCAGACCTGGGTGGAACTAAGATGCTGATCTAGATGATTTTGGGGACTCCATTCAGTGTGCTTTCCCTTGGAGAAGTCAGCTGCGAGCCTCAGCTTCCTCGTATGGACTTGGCCTCGAAGAGATAGGATACAGTTTCTGTTTTAGGAGAAATGGGATAACATCCCTGTGGGCAGGTATTCTGTCTTATATTTGTCTTTAGGAGTAGAGATGGACTTGCTTCAGTGGAATTTGGTAAACTAGCTCTCTTAGGAAAAAAAGAAAAGAAAGGCCATATTGGTAGTGTTTGCTAATTTCCGCAGTGTAAATACTCTCATCATGGTTGAGTTTAAGGTACCAACATTGTAACCGAAAGTGGGGTCTGACTGCTTGCCTCCAAAAGCCAATAAAAAATACCAGGTGGATGGAAAGGAGAGTTTGCTTTATTTTGGTTGCTGGCAACAGGAGGGGTTGCGGGGGGAGGGTGGACTCCTGTGCAAAGATCATCTCCCCCATCCCTAACAATCAGAGGGCAAGATCAACATCAAAAAAAATTATTAAAAAAAGAGAGAGAGATTATCAGGTGTTAGAAGAGGCTCACTGAAGGGCTCAGAGAAGGGGAGTAGCTGAAGTCATGGAGTGATTGGAGGAAGGATTATGAAAAAAAGCATTGCAACAGGGCCATGAAAGGGTCAGAGTGTGACAACCTGCAGAGAAATCAGGAGGAAGGAGAACAACAGTAGAATATTCCAAAAGGCATAAGCCAGACACGTGGACTGTTAGATGGGTAGCAGGAAAGGAAGAAAGGAATCACAAAAAATAGCATCATAAAAAAAAATCCAGACCAATTATGGGAAGATAAATAGTGGATTAATAAAATTTTTTGAACAAGAAGAAGTTTCTAGAACATTATTGTAGTGGTAGGGTGAAGTCAGGGACATAAAAGAAACAGGATCCTTTTCATTGATCTGTCCTTGGACATCAAGGAGATCAAACCAGTCAATCCTAAAAGAAATAAACCCTGAATATTCACTGGAAGGACTGATGCTGAAGCTGAAACTCCAATACTTTGGCCACCTGATGCCAACAGCCAACACACTATGAAAGACCTTGATGCTGGGAAAGACTGAGGGCAGGAGGACAAGGGGGCGCAGAAGATGAGATGGTTGGATGGCACCATCAACTCAATGGACATGAGCTTGAGCAAACTCCAGGAGATAGTAAAGGACAGGGAAGCCTGGAGTGCTACAGTCCATGGGGTCACAAAGAGCCGAACATGACTGAGCAACTGAACAACTCACCAGAAACAATCTGACATTGAAACTTCTGACCAGGATGCTGTGTGCATTAAAAGATGATAGTGGATGTAACATCTGGCATGGATGAAAAGGATACAGGAGTTGTACAACACTAGCTCTGGAGGTCAATTGACTTGGCCCAGACAGCCTGCCAGAGCCCCGGTATTTGCCACGGAGAAAGGTGGTCCCCACAGCTGTGTGAATGAGGGATGAACAACCAGAGAAAGAGGAGACAATAGGATTCACTCATGAAACCTTCTTGGTGGTTTTCTTTACAAAAGTGTGGTCCCTAGGGGACTTCCCAGGTGGTCCAATGGTTAAGATTTCCAATGCAGGAAGTGTAGGTTAGATCACTGGTCAGGGAGCTAAGATCCTACATGCCTCTTGGCCAAAAAACCAAAACATAAACCAGAACCAATGTTGTAACAAATTCAATGAAGGCTTTTAAAATAGTCTACATTAAAAAAATATATATTTTAAAAGTTCTGTAAATATGGTCCATATCAAAGCATGCATGCTCAGTCGTGTCCTACTCTTTGTGACCCCGTGGACTGTGGCCTGCCAGGCTCCTCTGTCCATGGGGTTCTCCAGGCAAGAGTACTGGAGTGAGTTGCCATTTCCTCCTCCAGGGGATCTTCCCAGACCAGGGATAGAACCCTCATTCCCTACACTGGCAGCTGGGTTCTTTACCAGTGAGCCACCAGGGAAGCTTGACTGTAGCCTATTAGGCTCCTCTGAGAGACACAGACCAAAAGGCTCCGACAATGGCCTTCATTATCTTCATCCAGAAAACGTGATAGAAACCCTTAACCCTTTTTTTTTGCCTCAAAGCTACAGCTTTGCCCACTGAAAGAGCATTTATGGCCAAGCCTGTGATGAAAACATGGCTTTTCTTAGTTGCTCTTGAACATAATGAAGCAGAGAAGAAAAGGCAGGCCTTCGGATTCCTAGCCTCACTGGTGGCTAATGAATCAAGCACTGCATCCCAGGATACCACAGGTATTAATGAGCAGTACGTACAGGATTTATGGGGGCAGATGGCAGTGAGAAGGGACTCGGCTATGAACTATTCCCCTGGAGTGGGGGCGCTGCGTGCCCAATGGGGCAGCCAGGTGCCAAGGAACAGATGTCTTCCTGCCCTGGTTACTCACTTGGGTTCTGTAATGAAGGAGGTCCTGGCTGACAAGTTCCTCCAACACTTTTAAAACCACATTTCCTGTGAAAGTCTCTTGGAGGAGAAGTAAAAGTTAACGGAAAGCACAGTGAGGGGCCAGGATCGGGTTGCCTGAGGGAAATATATTCGAATTCACTCAAGACTATAGACCCCGCTGATGTAGCCATTCTGACATGACGTGGTAAACTTGGAGGGAGTTTGTCACTTCCTTCACATGCCTTGTCCCTAGAGCAGGGGTGAAGTTCCCCCGAGCCCACACAAGAGAGGCCCCCCAGACCTCACCAGGAGGGGAACTGTTTGGTCCTGAGTGATGTGAATATCAGCGACAGGTGACATTTATCAAGTACCCATCACTCGCCCAGCCCTGCTCTCAGAACCTGATGCACACAACTTTACAGAATCTTTACAATGATTCTAAGGATCTGATGTCATTGATATCTCCATTCACATAGAAAAGAGAAGCAAATTAAAAACACCATCATCTGACTCTGTGATCTTTGGGAACCCAGATATCTCTGGGCTCTTGTATTTCAGCTGCAGGTCTGGGAAGCTGAAATGTGATGACTCTGAGCATACTATCAAAGACGTCTCATACTATTTGAGACCCCAGGGATCTTGTTCATCTTTCTTTCTAAGCCTCATTTTTCCATTTGATCCCTTGAGTTCATGCCCTGAGATCTATAACAGGGATGCAGATAGATTCATCATGTGCAGCGGCTTTCGCCACTTGGTAGTAGGTTCTCTAAGCATATGCCTGGGGAGGATTTTCCAGGGATTCAGGGTTCAATACATCATCGCACTATGAACAGAGAATGGCGTCTTCTGTGAGTGTGGGAGGCAGTGGACAACACAGGGGAGGCAGGTAACATCCATCCCCCACAGTGGTGCCATTGGACCTCCATTGACCTCTCAATAGGGACCTGAAACAGTAAACTGGCTCATAACTTCGGTGTTCTGAGACGCTTTTTGGTGCTGGCACTGTGCTGTCTCACACCCTCACATCGCCAGTAATAATCCCATCCATCCTGGGAGGCTCGGGTCAAACATTGCTGCCCTGAGAAATGGTCCACAGTGATGAGGCTGGAGACTCAAAGAAGAGTTTCGCCAAATACTGGCCCTCAGTCAGAATTACTTTACTTGAATCTCCATGTAAAATAAGACATAAGTAAGTCCCATAAGTAAGCGCCAGTGAATGCCAGCAACAGACCCTGTATTGTATGAAATGGGTGCTGTTTTTTACGTACAATATAAAACACAAACAAAATCTATTTTTTTTAAACAGGAATAACACAGAACAGAAAGTGGCCAACAAAGTACATAAAAACGGATGTTTTAAACTCTTTAAATCTTTATCACAGAAGACATACTCATTTCATGTTACTAGAAAGAGAGAGAAAACCTGGTATAGTGATGCAATTTAATAAATATATTTAAAATGGGATTTTCCAGTTTTAAGCTTAATTTGTTTTTTCCATTCCTGGTGGCATTCAGGATCTTAGTTCCCTGACCAGGGATCAGACCTGTGCCCCCTGCAGTGGAAGAGTGGACTCCTAACCACTGGACCACCAGGGAATTCCCTTAAGCTTAAAATTTCAAATTATTATTACTGCCTATAATATTCTTTTTTGTAACTTTATCACAGCAAATTTACACTTAATACATTAAATGTAATTAAGACATTAAACATTAGTGTCTAGTTTAAATTACTAGAGTGGATAAGTTAAAGAATTATTCTCAGAGAAACATTTTGAATAAAATACCCCAGCAGCTTTGTAAGAACTAATCAAAAATTATGGGCTGAAAACAGAAGAAGAAATTATATTTCTGCAGAGGAAGAAAAGGTCAATTGTCTCAGATGAGGCAAAATTTGCAATACTGAAAAGAAAATTCAAAGCACATAAAAGCTACCTTTTTAATGACTTAGTCATAGAAAAATATTTTAAAGGATCTTTGAAAGGCTTTTTTTTCTTTGCTAATGGTCATCAAATACAACCAAACAACTTGGAACTTCAAATAGAGTGCCCTCTTAATATAGCATATACGTAAATATAATTTCTACTTCAACAAACATGAGAAAATAAATTACATCGAATCACCATCGACCACCACCAATGGTCTCTTTTCAGTTGCCTTTGCACTCCAGGGGGAAGAAAACAAACAAACATGTGCCATTGGCTTTAACAAAACCCAACCATCAAGGCAAACAATGAATTTGCTTGTTTTTATGAACCTTGATATATTTGCAAAAATCCCTAGGAAGCCTAGATGTAACCCTCAAAAAATTACAACTTTTTATTTCAGAAAAGGCAGAGAAGCTAAAACTCTGTAACCAATTTGATAGATATATAAAATGCTAATAGTCCTAGTCTATAAAGCTGGTAGCCTTGTAAAGTTTTATTTCATAGCACATAAGTCTTATTTCATGGTAAATATCTTCATTTTATAGAAGTGCTACTAAAGAGCATTTGCGTCATGTTGAGGTTTTGCAACTGTAATCATGAATTAATTCCATGACCTCAAAACGGTCTGATAAACACAACTTCCCAGTTTGATTAACCTAGTTTATATTTGGAGGGGTTGCCTGTATATGAGTCATCTTCTCTCATCAGGCTTTTTTTCCCTAAAATTATCACTTGAAAAATCAATATATTTTAAACTTGCAAACCATCGTCTTTCTTCCTCTCCTACTTCCTTTTTTTCCCCCTTTTGACCACACTGTGCAGTAAGTAGGATCTTAGCTCCCTGACCAGGGATCAAACCCGAGACCCCTGCATTAAAAGAGCAAAGTCTTAACCACTGGACCCTCAGGTAAGTCCCTTCCTCATCTAATAAAAACAGGAAATGTGAACTTATATTGTCTCTATACCTGATGATTACAGAAGTGGGGTGTGGTGTACACTGGTATTAACACTAAGTCTGCTCGATCTCTGTGCCCGTGATAAGAATTCTTAAAATAAAGACAATATTCTGCCTGTGGTTGCAAAGGTCTTAGAGAGGACGTGCCATTAAACTTAGGGTCTCCAAGGAATACTCTGTGATGAACATGGGAAGATCCACCTTCAGGGATGCTGATGAAAAAAATGTCAATATTTGGCATCAAAAGGCTTGAGCAAACTTTAACATGGCCACAATTAAAATGTGTCATCATTAGGGTTCACCAAGCCATCCTATTTTCAAGTTTGACAAAAACATGTGTTTATCCTTATTGAGAGCTGATGGGAACATTTAAGACCACCTCACCTACTCTCTGAGTAACCAAGTGAGCCTCTAAGAGCTTTAAGGATTTATGGAAAGTCACAAGAAAGAATGAGGACATGAGGCCACGGGGACTGCTCTTTGTGGTTTCTGACAGCCCTGCTCTTGCGAGACCCACGGGTCCCTCCACCAAGTAACCCCGAGTGTTTGCTTCCTGTTGGATGATTTAGAGTCAGCAAGCCCAGGTGGATTCCTCCCTGGTCATGATTAGTTTCTGCAAAATAGGGGGTTGTGACTGTGGACTCTCAAACACGAACTCCGTCAGTGGGTTTATGCTACTCCTCTCTCCTTCCATCTCTGCTTCGAGAACTTTAGGATTCAGAAGTTTCCAGTGTGTGTTTGAGCAGTCTTCTAATTTCAGGGTGAAATATCTTAAAATGGAGGGCAGTTATCTCAAGTTGCATAATCTGTGCAGAGAGGCCAGGAAATGCATAGGAAGATAGGGATATATCTGTGTAAAATTATTCATACAAATGGTCATGTCCTAAAAGAGAGAGAGTCTGTAAGGCTTCCAAACAATAGCTACTAGAAACGCTGAAACTTACATCCTATTTGCTATGTGCCAGGCACTGGGCTTCCCTGGTAGCTCAGATGGTAAAGAATCCGCCTGCAATGTGGGAGGCCTGGGTTAAATCTCTGGTTTAGGAAGATCCCCTGGAGAAGGGAATGGCAGCCCACTCCAGCATTCTTGCCTGAAGAATTCCATGGACTGAGGAGCCTGGCAGGCTACTGTTCATGGGGTCACAAAGAGTTGGATATGACTGCGCCACTTTCACTTTACAGGCACTGATACGGGGTTTCCCAGGTGATACAGTGATAAAGAATCTGCCTGCCAATACAGGAGACTCGGGTTCGATCCCTGGGTTGGGAAGATCCCCTGGAGAAGGAAATGGCAATCCACTCCAGTATTCTTGCCTGGGAAATCCCGGGGACAGAGGAGCCTGGTGGGGTACAGTCCATGGGGTTGCAAAGAGTTGGACATAACTGAGTGACTAAGCACACATGCCCTATGTGGTACCATAAGGAGTCAAATTTACAGAGACAGAGAGTAGAACAGAGACTTCCTGGGGTGAAGGAGGGGAGATGGGGAGTTATTGTTTAGAGTTTTAGATTTAGAGTTTCAGATTTAGAGTTTCTGTCTGGGAGGATGAATTTCTGGAGATGGACAGTGGTGATGGCTGCCCAGCAACATTTTGAATATATTTAATGACACCGGTATACACTTCATGGTTTAAGACTGTAGATTTTAAGTGTATTTTATCAAAGAATTTTTTTAAAGATCGCTTTTTAAAAAGAGAGTTCCAAAGATCCCTTGGAAACTAGGTAAATTCCCACAAATTCAAGCCAATTGGACTTAACTATTAAAACCTTAGATGTCAGGACATGAAATAATAGGTATTGTCTTTTCGGGTCACTCGATGGTGATCTTTGGGCAAGCACTGGACTCAGAAGGCATTTGTATGGCTAAGCAAGAGGCAAGAAACAGAGTCCTTGCTTCTAAAAGGTTATCAATGGTGATTCTCTCAGTAGTAAAGGATTCACAGAGTGAGATTCTGTCTCTTTCTTTCTCGGGCAGGCAATGGATGGTGCAGTTGGTAGAAAAAGTCAGAGTAAAAAAATCCACAGAAAATAGCATATGTCAGTGGAAAAACACGGTCTGTCTGGACCAGATCAAAGTGATGATGGAGGCAATGATTAACACAAGAATGAATAAGTTTCTTCATAGCTATATTTTACTGTTCAAGGTGGGAGGTAGTCTGTAAATTAAAGGGCCCAAAATGGATGGATTAAGAGAGTTTCAGTTTAGAAACTGTTATTAAGGACTTTTTTTTAACAGATTTTTTTTCCAGAATCCAGAAAAGATATGGCCTTAGAGTCAAGGATTGAGAACACCGGGGCAGCAGAAAAAATAGGAAGTAACTCACAGTTCAAGGGTAGTCATGGTTCCTCTGACATTGACACATGTGGCCAAGCAAGAGAGAAAGGAAATGTCTGATGGCCAAGCTAGCACTGATTGTTATTAATAAAAGCAAATTTCAGTCACAATTTTTTTGTTTGGTGAGTTGGACGAGTGATTGAACAGATCTAGAAACTGTATTTTATTTTTGTGATTTTTTGACAGTGCTGCACAGCATATGGGATCTTAGTTCCCTAGCCAGGGATTGAACCCATGCCTCTTGCAGTGGTAGCCCAGAGTTTTAACCCCTGGACTTCCAAGAAGCCCAATAGGTGACAGTTTTCAGTGGACTACAGCAAATAGTTAAAGTGATGGAAATGATAATCATTTTAAGAGACAGAAGAAAAATCGTTGTGACAGCCCCAGCCATAAAATGCTTCCAGACATTTCAGTTGGAATGAATTTGACAGTACAGTTTATCCTGTGCATTTAAAAAGAAAATGAGAAAAATTGAGGCTTAGTGGTACTGAATGATTCATGCAAGATTTCATCCTTTCTGGTCAAATCAAGACTACTCACAAAATTATCCACAAGACCTGGAGTTTCATCATGAAGGCACAGAAAGAGCTGATGAATTGGAATATCATTTAAAAAAAAAGAGAGAAAGAAGATAGGGTTAAGAAAATGGATGGATTGGACAAACCATGGATTCCTTTCATGGTCTATTTAAGTAGGAAGTGTTCCCTAGAGAAGGAAATGGCAACCCACTCCAGTATTCTTGCCTGGGAAACCCCGTGAATAGAGGAGCCTGGTGGGTTAAGTAAATCTAATGAATCCAATGAAGTGTTAGGTAAATCTAATGAATGTATAGTCCTATTATTTATCAGCATGGCTATATCCCTGACCTGAAACAATGAATGGGGGAAAAATTTAGATAATGTAGGAAATGAGAAGGACAGGTTAGAAAGGTGATAAAGAGTCAGACAAAGGTGGACAGCACAGTTTTAGAACATAGCAGACATCATGGTGACAATTCTAGAAAAAAAGGTGGTGGTAGTGGTTTAGCCATGCAATCATGTCTGACTCTTTGCAACCCCATGGACTGTAGCCCACCAGGCTCCTCTTTCCATGGAATTTTCCAGGCAGGAATACTGAAGTGGGTCGCTATCTCCTTCTCTAGGGGATCTTCCCTACCTAGGGATTGAACCCCATGTCTCCTGAATTGCAGGCGGATTCTGTATTGATCCACCAGGGAAGCCCAGAGCACAATAAAAATGATGACGATAAAGGTGGAGAAACTAGAGTTAGAGTCAATTAAATAATGAAGATGTCATTGGAATAAACTGGCCTGAAAAAGCAGGGAAGAGACAGCTGAGAGAGCTAAGGACACACGCTGAAGGACTGATGAGGGAGACGGACTCTGGACATTATGATCACGTGGGAGATTTGCAACTTGAGTTAGGAGACAGGATGAGGCTGGTCAAAAGAGATCTGCTTCCAATTTTTCTGTATATTCATTATATATGGCTCAGGCTAGTCGAGTTTACCATTCTGTTGATACAGAACTTTTTATTAATGGCCTCATCAAATAGCAGGGGCCAAACAGTCTGAAGAGGAGCTCATTTTTCACAGCTGGGTGGAAGAAGAGCTGGATGTGTTGAGTACAGAATCATTTTACAGTTGAAAGCCAAGGCCGCTTGGTGCTTTTGCATCTTTGTGGATAAGAAGGTATAACAAAGCAGTATCCTTGAGAAAGGTTTCAATGCCAGATGCTTGGATACTGGTGGGAAGGGTGTTTTTCTCTAAAGAGAACTTCTCCTAAAATGAAAAATGTTAGTTACTCAGTTGTGTCCGACTCTGCAACCCTGCCAGGCTCCTCAGTCCATGGGATTCTCCAGGCAAGAATACTGGAGTGGGTTGCCATGCCCACCTCCAGGAGATCTTCCCAACCCAGTATGGAACCCACGTCTCCTGCATTGCAAGCAGATTCTTTACCGTCTGAGCTACCAGGGAAGCCCAAAATGAAAAGACACATTTTAATAAAAGGTGAAGAAGATCAAAGGAGGCAGAATCAAGACCAAGTTTGGAAATAAAAAATAACGTATGATTTTGGGGCCAGGTGGTTACCAAAAGTGAAAAATAACAGCTAAGAGTCTCACTGAAAAGAAAGGAATGAATCTAAAAAAAATAAGGATGCAAGATGACTTTTGGTATAGGATTTGGATACAATAAAATGTTGAGGGGTAAGAGGTCACCTAGAAGAGAAATGATATGGAAGCAAGAAGGGGGGTGGGGAAAGGGTGCAAAGATATTTGTAAGTTATTCAGTTGATGGGACATGTGGAGTTTGTTGGAAATGCTGAAGAGCTATAACAGACTAAACTTCTTTTTTAATTTAGAATTAAAAGAAAGAAACTATTCAGGCCTAACTACAGTATAAATATGCTTTGAATCATTCTACATAAAGGTAAGTTATTGTTATTCTAGAATATTTACTGGGACTCATTGTGACAAAGAACAACTGATCTGAGCTTTAAAGGGTAAGATCAAGTGGTCTGAAATAAGAACTAGGTTTGGCTCTGGAGGTGTCAGTTGATGGTAACTCATCAAGAACGCTTGTTCCCTCTGAAAAACTGCAGTGAAATGACTGTCAAGTTTTCTCACTTCCTACTGTTCCCTGGTTGACCAGCTGTTGCAGGCTTGAAATAAAGAAATCTGAGCTTAGATAAGGCTTTGTGGGGAAACAGGTGGGAGAAACATGCCTCTGCCCAGACCAGAGGCAGACGACCTTTTGGGAGTGGAATGCCAAGTCGCTGACCCTGGCCCTTCAGGTCAAGGATGAAGGGCGGGGCCCTGGAGGCCTGGGAAGTGTCCTTCCGAGAACACCTCCAGCTCCAGTCAAAGGCGTGTCCCCAACTTTCACCTCTGTCTCATCCATCTTCCTGTGGGCCCTGTTTTTCCTAATGTAAATACCATTGGGGAAATTGAAACCCATCGGACCTTCGTCTCTCCTGGTGTCTATATCGTATAAACAGACCACTTTCCCTAGAGCTGAAGCTGAGAGCTGCTGCCTTAGGTGGACTGCAAGTATCTGAAGTGTGGAGTGGAGAGCATCTAGCACAGTGCCTTTGAAGAGAGGGTAGAACTTGGACCAGTAGGTGAAGCCCATGAGGACACCAGGGATCCGTGGACACAGGCAGGTGAAGGCGGAGAGAAGGCACTTGGGAAGTGGAAGGGAGCAGGGAGCTTGGAGGTAAGAGGGGAAAATCTACATCACTTCTCTTTGTGATGAAAAGAAGCCCCCAAGGATAATAAATACTCGATGTTTACTACAAGAGACACGGGGACCATAGTTTGACAATATGTGGACTAGACAGTAAAATTGACGTCTCTGAGGAATTAGCAAGCTAGAAATCTAGCTTCATCACATACCAGCCAGCCAGAGCTAGCAAAGGATGCCATTTCATCCTTTCTGACCCTTTGTACCTAAAAGATCAGACCCAGGATGATGGGCATGAAAAGGACTCAAAGCAGAATGCATGATCCTTCTTTCTTGTTACCTTTTGACAATGAAATTAGAGGAGAGTTAAGATGTTGAGCATATAGCTATTAAAAGAACACAGCCAACAGTTGGAAATTTAACTAGAAAATTAGGGTTATAGCCTGAAACATACTCACTAAATATCTTAAATGTCCCACAATGGGTTCCTATATTAGAAGCGATTTCTATTTTCAGCTTTATTTCCTCCTGACATAATAAAAATCCATTATTTTATTACTCTGTATTTTATAATTTTCCCAAATTCATTTTTTTTTTTAAGTTTTAAAGGTTCCAGAATTTCATGATGTGACAAACAGGTTTGTGCTTTTCCTATCCATGGTTCTCACCTGTGTAGCTGAGACTCTGAATGCAAATCTGTTTTCGCATCGATGAAAATATTTCAAGGACCATAAACTCCATGTAACACTGATGCTTCTTGATGTTTGGGCTTTGAAAGTCCCATTCGTCCTCAGTGATTACCAGCTGCAACATGAGCATAGGTGGGGGTTGAAGGTGGATTCTTAACTATTGGACCACCACGGAAGTTCCAGAAGGTGAATTCTTAACCATTAGACTGCCAGGGAAGTTCCTACACTAAGATTTTCACTGGACTGACTCCATATTTTCCTGATTTGGGGAACCATACCTTCTGTTTGATTCCACGGTGATCACATACAAAGACCCGGTAGAAAATGTTGCAGTAAGAATTCATCTTCCTTTGCTATTACTCATTCACTAGGGGTCAATTATAAACCACAGCATGTCCATCTGAATTTAGCTGATTAACAGAAGCCTAGGCATTTACCTCTATTTCCTGACACTTGGTTGCATCAGGTGACAAGAAATACTCTCAAGGCACTCTCATGGAGGAGGACTAAGGCTGTAAGACTTGAACTTGAGAAATACTCTAGAAACGTTTAATGACATTGTTTCATGTGAAGCTGTTTCCACTTCTCAGAAATGCAGCCATCCGTTTGTTACAAGCGGCATCTATGTCTCAGTTGTAAAAACCCAGCTCAGCAAAGTACTTCTTTTGACAAAGCACACCCTTAAACTCTGATCTGTTTACTATAATGGAGTCATTTATAGAGTGAGAGAGAGAAAGGTTTTCAAGAGAAAACCTAGAGTGCTGAGTGAAAGACATAACAGTCAAGCATTAATTAGAATCTGTATTTTTAGACCTGGTTTGGACACACACTAACTGTAACTGGTTTATTTCTTCTTCAGCTGGGAACCACAGCATCATTGGACATTTTGGGTGTGATGATTCTTTGTGATGAAGGTTCTCATGTGTTATTAGATATTCGGCAGCGTCCCTGGCACGGACTCACTAGGAGGACCCTATACCCTACCATGCTTATTTAGAACCCCAAAATATCTCCAGACATCACTTGGGATGAAAAATTGCTTTTTTTGAGAACCACTATCTTCAACCTTAGTTTTCTCATCTGTACAGTGACTGAATGTGAGGGGAAATAGGTGTTGGTTTAAGGAGAAAAGATGCCTTCAAGGGTAATCTGCTACATTCATATAAACTATTGTATTATCACTTTACAGACAGATTTTATTTATTCACATATTAAATGCTGCTTATCTTCATAGGTATCAGATTTGGCAGGTCTCAGCTGATAGGATGGAAGTGTTTGGAAGAAACTTATCCTCTTTACTAGCCAGCTTCCCTGATGGCTCAGATGGTAAAGTATCTGCCTGCAACGCGGGAGACCTGGGTTCAATCCCTGGGCCAGGAAGATCCCCTGGAGAAGGAAATGGCAACCCACTTCAGTACTCTTGCCTGGAAAATTCCATGGACTGAGGAGCCTGGTAGGCTACAGTCCATGGGATTGCAAAGAGTCGGACATGATTGAGCGACTTCACTTTCACTTTTCCTCTTTACAACTGCAAAAATCAAGAGTTAATTGATAGACACATCAGTGTTTTAAACCCCTGCACAGCCAGCAGAAGAAAGGATTCAAGTGCTAAATGGGGATTTAATCCTGATCACTGTCACGGTTTACTCTAACTTTGAGGATCTTTGAAAATAAGATAATTGGAGTGGGATTAATACTCTAGGAATAATAAATATCCATTCTCTAGAAGCTTACTGATCTCTAGTCAACAGACTAAATTTATTTCTCTTAAAATTTCTTACTAATCAGAAGAATTTATACACTGTAGACATGGCCTCAAAAGCAAATGATTCAGAATGAAGCTGCAGGCCTCTGGCTGCTCTCTACATCTGAGAGGAGTGAAAGAGGTCGGTGGACATGACTGTGGAGCAGACAGCTTGGAGGAAGGGTGACTAAGAGGCTCAAACCAAGAGCACAGCCTATTTCTTATGTGACACAGCCAAATGGACAAAAGAAATCTGAGTCCAAGTCCACACACAGCAAGGGGAAATATCACATAAAGGCAGAAATGGAAAATTCCTGTTCTGGGGTCCACTGGCCTGAGATCGTCATACACTTGGTTAGGATAAAGAACTTCTACCATTCTTATGAAATCTTAGAAGGTTTTCCTGGAATGCTCTGTAGTCATCCATTTAAAAAAATCATATGAGCAAACAAAAAGTCTGCATGCAAGAAGAGGTTCTTGCACTCAATTCTGTTCTCTTATTATTTCTTAACACAAAAAGATGAAGGCTGCTGAATGCAATTGTTAGATGTGCTTATTACCTTGTGCGAGCCACCTTTGGGTGAGGCCAAGCAAATGCTTGTGAGAGAATCAGAAGCACAGACATAAGAGAAAAGATGAAAAGGGTGTAAAATGCATTTCTTGTTGCCGGTAGTGATGAGTCAAGTAGAACAAAAAGCATGCTGTAGCGTCAGGAAGTTGAGGGCACAGAAGGGAAGGAGGTCAGCTGGGAAGGGGGACCTGGATTGGGGGTCTACTTAACCCCCATAAAAGAGAATTAATAAATAAATCCAGAGATTTAAAGCAAGAATAGGATACCTAGAAACTTGTTGGTTTTTTTTCTTCATTTTAATCCCGTGTTAGACTTCTCAAGAAATACATAGTTCACTCAGTGATAGCATCTCTGTCAAATGCACAACAACACTTCATATTTTAAAACAACGTTAGGTTCTTTTGATTGACAAAACTGAGAAGAAAAAAGAATACTGTTTTAGAATACTGGAGTGTCTGGTCCTTTACATTTTGGCAGACATGGAAAACTTCCATGAGATTGGAGACATTTTCCTCTTGGGTTTAAACCTGTAATAAAATGTTGCTGACAGACTAATTATAAATGTTTTATATAGTTTGTGCATATGTGCTCTTCTCTAAACCAATTTAATTCCCATTAATGCTAATCTGGTTAATGCCCACTCAGAGAGGAAAGGAACACTCTTAATAAACTATTGATTTATTTGAGCTATTTAAATGGGGAACAGGCAGAAACAGATGGGAGAATAGAAAAAAAAAATCACCGTTTTACCCATATCTGCATTTCTGAGAGTATTTTCCAAATATTAATGAATATTATATTATAATTGGTATAAAGAGGAAATGGGAAAAAATAAAGTGACAAAGTGACAGCCCTCCCTCCACCCATAAAAAACTGAGGGCCTTGTAAATAAGATGTTGATTTTTTTTTAGTACTAGCTCCAAGGTTAGAAATAAGATGTTATAAACAGAGGCAGATTTTCTTTGTTAAAAAAGAGGTTAAAAACTGAGATTGATATTCGTAAACTCTTACTGAAGTGGGATTTTCTTTAAGAAAAAAAATAGAGTAATCAACAAGAATAGTTAAATTCTGTCTCTACCACAGCTTGTCCTGCTCCTAGTGTGAGTAGCCACCTTGTTCTCCATGCAAGAATCCAGTAATTCCCCTCACTTCAATTCAGTTGGGATTTCCACCTCTTAGGGCGCTTTAGCAAGCCAAGACTGCCTCTTAAAAGACCTTGTGTCCAGGACAGAGTGGTTTCCTTGAGCACAACTGTGTAAGGTGTCTGAGCACCATAAGGCTTGCGTAGAACTCAAAAGCAACAGGAAACCCTCCCCAAACTAGCCAAGCATTTCTAAAGGATGTCTGTGCCTTTCCCATTCTCCCTGGGAAGAGGGGCATAAAACAGGGAATAAGTGGAAGGTGGAATTTTGTCAAGGGTCCACCATCTGGCGGTAAGATACATCACTTAACCTCCCTGACACTCAGTTTCTTTATCTGTAAAATGGGGATAATAGCCTTCCTGTTCTATGGTGTTAATCACAGCTGAGTATAAGGATCAAGAAAGATGTATTTGAAAACACTGTGATATCCGAGAAGTGATGGGTAACCGTATAGAATTCAGGAATTCATAGAAATTAGGAAAGGGTTTAAGAAAAAGTGGCACAGGAACAAAATTAAAGGGAGAAAAACATCAGGAGAGATATCAAATTTATCTGGGCTGTGTTAAAAAAAAAGAGAGAGTGAGCTATACTCTCAGGAATTTCTTGAAAGTTTTAATGGTACTGACACTCATACTTAATAACTGTGCACGTAAAACATAAAATAAAGATGGAAAATGGAGATTCGCGCAGGTTTCCTTTTTTATCAAAACCTTTGCGGTTGGTTTTTCATGCCAGTGAGGGTGGAGAGGAGAACAATCTCTTTAACATTCATGGAAAAAAAATACTGAAACAAATATCGGCAGCGCAAACATTAAGCCGCTTCTTCTCTACCGATTGGTAAAAAAATATATTATCTTCTGATATTTTCTTTTTTCTTTTTAAATTATAAGTTCATCCGTCCCAGCCGAAGTCGTGGCCCGTCATCTGGTAGAACTTGCGGTTGAAGGGCCGGTAGAAATCCCGCAGCTGCCGCAGCACCTGCGCGTCGATCTCGGGGTGGGGTCTGCCCTTGGTCTTGCCCAGGCAGTGGGGGCGGCCGCTGCCCTCCGCCTTCTTGAGGCAGGGGAAGCCCTTGGTCTGGTTGAAGTAGAAGTGCTTGTCCGAGATGATGCGCTTGAGGCCCAGGAAGTCCTGCACGCGGCCCAGCTCGCCGGCCGGGTCGCGCACCAGGCGCTCGCCGCTCACGAAGAGCATCTGGCGGGCGGGGAAGTGGCGCAGCCAGCGCTCCAGGTGCTCGGCGTACAGGCCGATCTGGATGGCGCTCCACGAGCGGTCCACCAGGCCCGCCGAGCGGTTCCGAAAGGCCAGGCTCTCGAAGCTGGGGATGTCGGGCCGCTTGGAGAGCGTCTGCGTGTAGTCCGACACAGCCCGGGTCACCGGGTCCCGCACCACCACCAGGAGCTTGGTGTCCTTGGACATGGCCGAGATGCGCGCGGGTGCCTCGCGCGTCACGAAGTAGCTGGGCGTCTTCTCCATAGTGATCTGGCCATCCAGGGTCCTCGGCATCAGGTCCCTGCGCGGAGCAAACAGACCAGGGCGGGTCAGAGGTCACTGCTCTTTGGCCACACGTCTCCAAGTCAACACTTTTTAAAAATTGATTGTTAATGGGAGGTTAACTGCTATACAATGTTGTGTAAATTCCTGGTGTACCACGTGAATCAGCTATAGGTATACACATACCCCCTCCCTCCCACCCGCCCCGCCATCGCACCCGTCCCGCCATCCCACCCCTCTAGGTCATCACAGAGCATGGAGCTGCAATGTCAACACTTTCAATCCTGGCTCCATCTAATTACAGTTGTAGAAACAGGAAAAAATGTAAGCCAAATTTCAGAGCTGAGAGATACAGGAACTTCCCTCTGAAGCTTGGAGGTCAGATGTTCTCTAGCCACCTAAGATGTGAAGACACCTTAGTTTAGGGTAGAAGAAGTAGGATTCCACATTCCCTGAGATCCTCTCCTGGTGTCACCTCTCCCTTATTTTCTGCCGTATCCAGCTTTTAGAGGGCCCTGAAGATCTGACATGCAAACCTCAGGTCCCCGAGTGGAGCAGAAAGGCACAGTAGAACCAGGAGCCTGACTGCCTTCCCCTAATGGACCCTGTGAGCTTCTTCCTAGTAGAGCAAACGTCTTAGGCACCCAGAGCCGGGCGGCCTGAGTTCAGGTACCAATCGCTCCCCTTACTAGGTATGTGTCTGTGACCTCAGAGAAGTTGCACAGACACTCTGCACCCCTAGTTCCCTCGGATGTACTTTATGGGAAATAATAACACTATTTTGACCTCCTACGGTTGTTGCGATGCTGTGTAATATTAAAGGTATTAATATACCTCGATAGCTTAGAAAAGTGCCTGGCACAAAATAAGTGCTATGTAATTTTTTTATAATCATCAACCCACAAGGCTGTAAGAAAATAACCTTGATAAAATTCTTTCAGGTGAATTAGAATATTGTAATAAACACAATTATAACAGCAGCGAGATGGTGTTAAAATACCCTGAGCCCTTTTTGTGGTTTTCTTATAAACAAATAAATTATAATCAACATAATATCATTGTGTAGTACACAAAATATTTCTTTATAATTCCTGAACTTTTCTATTACAAACAAGACTTATCAAATAATCCATCTTTTATCATCTAATAATTTGAAATGCCACCCTTATAATAGTTTAAATATCGTGGTCCCTCTCTCTATTGGCCCAACTGTCACGTTAAGTTACTATCATGTTATGGTAATATATTTTCATGTACATCAAAGTAAATTCTGACTCCGTTGTTCAAAACGTTCTTGATGATTCTTGTCTGTTTATTCTTCCTGACAAATGTTAGAATCACTTGTCATGTGGGGGAAAAAAATTCCTGTTGGAGTCCTGTTGGAGAGATTGCTACCCAGTTCAAGCATGAGAAAGGATGGGTCTCAGAGCCAGTCTAAAAGTACAAGCAGGTGAAATAAAACCTATGTATTTTTCCAAAAGTGTACTGCCATTAAATCCACTATGTTTATAATAGATTTGAAATATGTATCTGTATGTTGTTGTTTAGTGGCTAAGTCATGGCCAACTCTTTTTGTGACCCCATGGACTGTAGCCCACCAGGCTCCTCTGTCCAGGGGATTTTCCAGGCAAGAATCCTGGATCCCTGGGATCTTCCTGACCCAGGGATCGAACCCAAGTCTTGTGTCTCGTGCACTGGCAGGCAGGTTCTTTACCACTAGCGCCACCTGGGAAGCCCCAAGTCATCTAATACTGGTGCTTTTGGGGGTTGAGGATAAGAAAGGGACTAGAATCTTCAAATACATTTACAGTTTCTTCTGTGGTTATTGTTTTTTTTGTAATGATCTGCTTCATCTTCGGTGAATTTTGTCAATTAATATTTTTCTAAAAATCACCCAGTTGAGTAGCTGAAGTTTTATGCCCTGTCTCAACTATAATTTTGTGGGTTTTTTCCTGCCTTTCTTTCTAGTCTGGTAGATGACTTTTCAAATTTACTTATTTGCATTTTACTTTTTTAATGACATTTATTCTTTTTTTATTAATGCTTTGTTCTTCCAATTTAATTAACTGAATGTTTTTAGTTCATTTATTATAATTTCTCTCATCTCAAGTAATAAAAACATTTTGAAGCTACTATTTTCCCTTTAAGTACAGACTTGGTCAAATTCCCCAAACTTCGACATGTACTGTTGGTCATTTGCATAACTTCATAAATATTTAGTAATTGCACTTGATACTTTTTCTTTTTGGTCCAGGCATTAGGATTGCTTTTACTTTTATTAAATTCTGATGGTTGACTTGCTGGTTTCATTCATTATTTTATTATTCATTTCTATTTCACCTTTGTAATAAAAAATGCACTGTGTGTTACGTGAGTCTGCTTTTGTTTGATTTCCTGTAATTTTATTCCTCCTATATATTTGCTAATTGTATATTATGAAAAATTTCAAATATACCCCAAAGTAGAGAGAACTATCACATACATCTCACATAACTTACATCCAACTTCAAAAAGCAACTGACTGCCAATTTCATTTCCTTCCTAACCCTCTGTGTCAACTCCCCCATCACCCCAAATGAATACTTTGACGTTTATCTCGGACATCATGTCAATTGCTTCACCATTTGTTGCCATGTGCATTTATACCTGGCACAAATTCAACATTTGTGGCAATAAGCCACTGATGCTGGCTTAGTTTAATGATACAGATCTCCTCACAATTTGCTTTCTTTGATATTTTAGTCAGCTTATCTTTACTTTTCTTTTGGAGGGGAAATGATAATTAGATATCTGATTCCTGTTGCTTTTTTACTTGTTGATTTAAGGAATCTGCAATTCCTTTTTCAGAACTTTTAACTGTGCCCCCATCCCCCATTTCTTAGACATAGCTGAAGGTCTGGGTAAGAAAAAGCAAAGACCAGGGAGGTCTGTGTTGACACAAAGGAGACACAGATGGTCATGACTGCCTGTGTAACGCTGGGGCCACCGTGTGACACAAATCCACAGATTTTTGTCACTGTGTATGTGTGTATGTATATATATTCACAGTGACAAAATCTGTGGATTCGTCACATACACCCACACATATATGGGCTTCCCTCGAGGCTCAGCAGTAAAGACTCTGCCTGTAATACAGGAGACTTGGGTTCAATCCCTGGGTCAGGAAGATCCCCTGGAGAGGGGAAGGGCAACCCATTCCAGTATTCTTGCCTGGGAAAGCCCATGGACAGAGGAGACTGGAGGGCTACAGTCCATAGGGTCACAAAAGAGTTGGACAGGACTTAACAACTAAACAACATATATATATATATATTTTTTTTTCTTTTTTCCCTTCATGGAACTGAGAAGTCGGCTAGACCAACCTACTTTGGAAGCCAAGTTACACTTTATAAGATGAGCCAGGAGATCTAAACAGAAACTGTTGGACTATCTCAGGGAAGAAAATTGGATCAAATGTGTGAAAAAGTTCTGGACTGTAAAAAAGCAAACATCAGACACCACTGAAATGATAAGAAGGAGTATTCCATGATTTTTTTAAAAGAGTCAGCATTCTTGCCTTCTTTCCTATCATCTCTGACTTTTAACCACTCGACCTTGTATTTTGCCAGTAGAATAGAGATAAGACCCTTCAGATGGGAGCTGCTGGTGGGCAATCTCAGTCTTCCTGCCCTCTGGCCCCAGGGAGAAGTTACAGACTCCCCAGCGGCCTGTCAGCAGAGATTAAAGTCATAGATTGTGCAGGCCCAGAGGAAATATTACCCATACCCCTGAAAAAAAGAAATGCTATTTTAAATTATCTCTATAGGGTAGGAAAAAGAGCTATCCAAAGTAGGAGGAGTTTGAAGAGGAAACAGTTAAAATAGGATTTCAGAGGAAAAACACATTAATTACTGTCATCTTCAGGATGAGGAAAGTGGACGGGACAGGGAGTCTGAGTGAACTAGGGCTGCCTGCTACCTGCTTTCTTCATAAAGGAAGAAATGCAAGTACAAGTAAATCCTTGATGAGGCTTATATTGCAGAGAATTGTTGCTTTGTAAAAGGACTCATCTTAGAATTCTTTAAATAGCCATCTCCCTTTTAAATTCTTAGGTTTGTTTTCTTATTGCAACTTGAATTTTAATGCTCAGAAAAGAGCTCCTTTATCACACAAAACAAAATGCACATATATGTTGGAATACAGTATTCCAAAGTGTTTAGGCAAATTTAGACATCTTCCTTCCTTACCTGAGTGAAGCACGTACTGTGCCTGTTCGGTATAAGGGCTCAGCCTGGGACACACAGTGGAAGAGCCACCCAAGCACAATGAGAGCTTCTCAGAAACACCGAGCAAGTGAGGAGAGCAGAGAGGCGAGTGCAATGAGAAGACATGTGGGTTTGTCTAAAGATCGGACAAGCTGGGGTTCAGGGAGAGAAATTTCGGTGAACAATGCACAGGGTGGGTCCTAGGACGCCTTAATTTCCAGGCAAACAGGATTGGCTGTTCCATTCACTTTGCAGGAGTGAAAATAATTTGGAGACATTTTATAGTAGAAATGGGTAGGATAAAATGGTAGAAACTAGAATTCTAAGCAAAATTAGAGATGCTTATTTGTTTTCTCCTGAAGATGTCAAGGAGAAGGGGTTTCACAAGAAGGAGTTTCACAAGCAAAGAAGGATTATTACCAGGTGCGTGGCACACTTTTGTTCTTTGTCCCCAAATTAAAAAAGAAGAATTCACCATAGTCAAAGAGTAGAAGCAACACAAGTGTCCACAGAGGGCTGAATGGGCAGACAAAACATGATCTAGCCATACCGTGGAATGTTATGCAGCCTTAAAAAGGGAACAGAATTCTGACACCTGCTGCAACATGGATGGGCATTGAGGCCTTTATGCTGAGTGAAATAAACCAGGCTCAGAAGGATACAGACTATGTGATCTCACTTGTATGAGGTCCGTAGAGGAGCTAAATTCACAGAGACAGAAAGTAGAATAGTGATTGCCAGGGCTGGGGGCAGGGGGAGGGGGAGTTTGTATTTGATGGGGATTTTAGTTTTGCAAGATGAAAAGAGTTCAGGAGAGTGATCGCTTAGCAATGTAAATGTACTTACTGCTATGACCTGAGACACTTAAAAATGGCTAATATGGCAAATGTTATGTCTATTTTAGCCTGATTTCTTTAAAAAAAGAACTCACCCAGAAGACAAAGACATAAAATTGTATCGATAGAAATGAATTAGACGGCCAGTTACAAAAACGTATACACTAGATGATTTCTCCTATAAAAAGCTCAAAAACAGGCAAAACCCACCTCTAGTGTTAGATGTCAGCTCAGCTGTTGCCTTTGGCAGTGGGGGGGAGCGGTGGGGGGGAGGATTAGTGACTGAAAGAGACCACCGGGGCTTCTGGAAAGTCAGGAATACCCCAGTGCAGGATCTGGGTGCTGGTGACATGAGTGTATCCACCCTGCGAAACATCACTGAGTCAGATCCGAGGATCTGAATCCTTTTCTGAACAGCGTTATACTTCATTAAAAACTTATAGCACATATAAAAATAAATGGACAAGTTTTCTATAAGTCTCCAAGGAATACATGGATTTCAAGGAGGGCATTTGCAAGGTTTCCTTGGTGGCTCAGTGGTAAAGAATCTGCCTGCCAATGCAGACGACAAGGGTTCAATCCCCGGTCTGGGAAGATCCCTCATGCCACAGAGAAGCTAAGCTCGTGCACCACAACTACTGCAGCCTGTACCCTGGGGCCCACACTCCACAATAAGAGAAGCCACTGCAATGAGAAGCCCACGCATTGCAGCTAGAGAGTAGCCCCCGCTCGCTGCAACTAGAGAAAAGCCCGTGCAGCAATGAATACCCAGCACAGCCAAAAATAAGTAAATAATTTCTAAAAAATGGCATTTGCTAAACCAACTACATCTCCAATTTGTGAAAATTTAGTTCATAAAGAGACAAGGATTGAGCTTCCATCTCTAGGAACCAGTGATCCTCCCAGGGACCCCTTGCCCCTCACCCCGGGTAAGTTATTAGAACAGGAGCTGCCTGGCCTCTGTCCCAAATGAGATTCTCCCAGCGCTATAAGCACCTCGGAGCTCACAGTATCATGGAGGATGTGTCTCTACAGTGAGGACACAAGCACAGAGATAGCTGAAGAATGTGGTATGCTTGCAAAACATTTATCAATGGTTTTCTCCTGTAAGATAAGATAGACATTATGCTCCCATTTTTTTCTGAGGAAGAAGCTGGAAATTTAGGCAGGAAAAGCAGCAGGTCCAAGCTCCCATGGTTGTCTATGGGAGGTGATGGATGGTCCTCCCAGTGCCTGCGGCCAGGTTATCCCTGCCGCACAGGATGAGAGAAAAGTCAGCAGAGAAGAGTGATGGGAAAAGGACATGCAGAAGGTGACTTGGATGGAGCCAGTTCGATGGATGCAGACCCCGATAACGTGAGAAAGTTACCCCTTAGGGTGGCTGTGAAGAGGCTGAAAGGCCCAAATTGAACACAGATGAAGGAATTTGTCTGTTTGAAACAGGGGAGCTGCGTGAAATTAGACTGAAAAGGGGAGGGTGTGATTAACGTCAGTGAGAGATTAAATCTGAGTCAGCGTACAAGTCAGGATGGATTGGGAAAGCCCTGCAGGTAGTTAGATATATCTGGGGAGGCTCTTCCAGTGTGATCCCAACTTGAGGAGCTGAGGACCTGGGTTAGGGGCTGATAGCGAGGAAGAAAAAGGTGGTGAGAAAGGGAAGAATACTGATGGGGGCCACAGAGGGCCATAAAACTGATTTACGGAGCGAACAGAGGAGACGTTTTCAAAGAAGATCCCAAAGTTTTACAGGTGGAAAATGATAGAAACTTTACTTTAAAAAAGCCCCCCAAACAGCTCCCCAAACAAAAATGCAGTTGTATTGCATAGCAAAAGAAAATCTGCTCAATGTTATGTGGCCTCCTAGATAGGAGGGTTTGGGGGAGAATGCATGTGTATGTATGGCTGAGTCCCTCTGAGGGTCACCTGAAACTGTCACAATATTGTTTGTTAATTGGTTATACTCAAAAAAAAAAAGTTAAAAAAATAAGACCATTGCTATATTCCTTATTTTTATTTAAAAAATAACTAATGGAAGAAATACATCACTTAATTTATATGATGAATAAATAGAAGAGAAAGAATCTTTCACATGAGAAAAAATGATTTCTGCCTAAGAATTCTAATGGAAACAAAAGACAACACATGATTGCTTTTATCCTAAAACATGGCTCAGATGGATCATACATCTCCATGAAGAAAACGGAATCTCATAGGAAACTCAAAACTGGGAATAGAGGTGTGGATTCAGTTTTGATTCTGATGTTAAAAGCTGTGTGCCCTTAAGTGGATCTCTTAAGTTCTCTGGGCCTTGGTTTCTTCATCAGCAAAATAAGACCACCGTTTCCCATGTCTTAGAGACCATCCAAGTTCTAAGGTTCCAGGTATGTTCAGGGCTTTAACTCATTAGTTATCTGTCAGATTGAAAGTTCCACCCAGCCTCACACTTGCTGCTTTCTTCTGAAGCGTGACTACCAATCAATTAAAAAGATTTTTGCAAATCATTAAGCAGGGCAACTTGGCATCGATAGAATTGACTTCAGAATCAATGAGGTTGAAAAGAATGCAGCTCCAGTAACAGACACCAAGGCAAAGTGCTGAGGCTGGTTCAGATGAAGACTGTCTTGGCATCTCTCTGGTGCCTGGAGGCAGCAGAAAGACCAGCTAGTCCATCCACCAGCTGAATAATCTTGCTGCCTTCAGGAAGACAGGGACAAAGGAGACCCAATTCTATATCTGTTTTTGGTTTTTTTTTGGCTGCGGCATGTGGGATATTAGTTCCCTGACCAGGGATCAAACCCTTGTTCCCTGCACTGAAAGTATGGAGTCTTAACCACTGGACCACCAGGGAAGTCCCAAAGGAGACCCAATTCTGCACCACTCATCCTCTGTGGCCAAAACATCAAAACAAGATGTCACTGCTAGAAAGTGAAGTTCACAGAAAAGGACAGTCAGGAATTACCAACAACAGACCAATAACAGGCACAGGACAGTCAAGAAGTCAATTCCAAGTGTCTTAGGAAGAACATGATGAAGACAGAAGCAAAGGAACCCATACTTAGCATTTACCGTAGACCGAGATCTGATGTATTCTTTCCTGCATCTCACAACAGTGAAAAGCTAGAATACTGGTATAATTTCTCAGAGGAGGAAATGGGCTCAGAGAGGTAACAGGAGTTGTCCAAAGACAAGCAGTAATGAGTGAAAGGGAGAGAATGAAAATCCAGGTCCATTCTGCCCCAAAGTACACGCTCCTTCCACCTTCCAGGACCCCCAAGTGACCTGGGCGGACGTCTGTTGGCAGATGGCAGATCCATCGCTGACATTCTGTCACAATGAGGGAATATTACAGGCACTACTTCCCTAGCCACCTCAAGAGTGTGAATCATTCTGCCTGGAATCTTGCAAACAGGTCGCAGACACTGCCTGTTTTTCAAAGGCTTTCTTCTGTAAGGGAAGGACCTGAGTTGTAAGGCAAAGGTAATTTACCTTGAGAAATAAATAAATCTGGCCCATGTACACATACATTTTTTTTTCTTTTAGTCTCTGCAACCAAACAGAACTGTGTGTCTGTTTCTGGAAACCTCCGGCAGCAGGAAATTCTAGGGAAAATATGCTCTTTTCATGGCCGTGGACTGAAGGTGGTTCCCAGGGGGGCCCCCGATGGCGTGAGCTGGGAGCAGAGGAAGCAGAGGAAGCAGAGTAACCCCAGTGCTGCCGGGCCTGCGTCCCCTGGGCCAAGGGCAGCTATGGCAATATTTCTTTTCCTGCTGGCGTTATGTGGGACCCCCACTCCAAACGTGCCTTGTGAGGCTGAAAAGAAAACTCCCTTTTGCTGATTTTTTTGAGTAGGCTTCTGTAGGAAAGGAAGATGTATGGTTTTGGAACCGGCTCCTACACTGACCAAATCTTGATGTGCAGATCTGATAAGCAAACTGTCGTCAAGACATCCAAGCATCAGACTTAAAGGCGGATACATTTTCCAGTGCCCTGAAAGCCAGTGTTCCTTCTAAACATCTGAACAATCAAGTAAAAAGACAGAAAGAGATGGTTCTCATCCTCTGCGGGCTTACAGACAAAGGAAACCAGCTTATCTCAAGAAAGCAACACAATGTTCCTTGGCACTGCAGGGGAGGAGACCGAAGTCAAGGATTCTTGGTTGATAATGTGGGGGAGCCTCATGAAAGGCCAGAAAATACATCTGGATCCAGGTCATGGAGAAGGGAAGTCCTGAAAGGGAAGAGGCAAGGGTTATCTGGGATCATAAATTCAATCCACAATCCTTTATGTCTGTGTGGGATCTCAGAGTTTCCCAAGCACTTTTTCTACAATTTTTCTCATCTGTGGACTCTTAGGAAATACAAAAATAGACCAGTATCTTACATGGCTCATTGCTCCAGCCTCTTATTTTCTCCTTCTAAGTTTACTTCATTGGGAAATTCATGTGTTCATAAGATTGAAAATATCCTTTCTAACCTCATTTACAGCATCTCAAACTGTTTTATTTTTTTTTTAAGTTTTTTTTTGATGTGGACCATTTTTAAAGTCTTTATTGAATGTTACAACAGTACTCCTGGTTTATGTTTTGTTTTTTTGGCTGCGAGGCATGTGGGATCTCAGCTCCCGGGCCAGGGATCGAACTCACGCTCCTGCATTGGAAGACGAAGTCTTAACCACTGGACACCAGGGGAGTCCCCCCAACTCTGTTTTAAAACCCCCAAACTCTGTTTTAAAATGGTGTCTGCCTCTTGGGAACTGATGTATCTCTTCCAAAGTCCTCTCAAAATATCAAAGAATACCCAGAAAGAAAGCCCTAACCCCATTCAAAGCTAGACTTAACAGACCACCTAATAATAGTGGCAGAATCTATAAAGACAATCAGAGTCTAAGAGAGGATCTGGAAAAAGATAGGGACTTTCCACCTGTCCACAGTGGGTCTATCTCTGGACGTCAGGTCCAGATGTTCTTTACGCATCAAGCTAGGAAGAGATGATCATTATTCTGTCCAGGTGCCCAGGTTTCAACACCTGTGCTAGCCTGGGGGTAAGCATCTCCTTGACTTTTGCATCCTATGTACCACTGATGCCTCCTCCTAGTTTTGGCCTTGGTAGAGACCCACACTTTGCAAAGTATTCACAAAGTGTTCTAGAATTTGCAGATAAAGAAAGTATCTCATGGGCATTCCCAAAGAAAGGCAAACACAACAGCACAATATCAAGGCTACGGACACCTATGAAGGTGGGGGAGGGGTTGGCATAGACCTGAGTAATAAGGGCCCGAAATGTATAGAAGATTATAAAGAGAAAAATCTGAGCTGTTTCTACTGAGCTCAGTTTTATTTCACTGAAAGAAGCATCCAAATTACATCTTCAGATAGGCAATGATTCCAAACACTTGGCATCTAGGAGAATTTAAGCAAAAAAAGCAACCCGGAGATTTCATTTAAATTGAACAGCAGACAGAGCAAAATGAAAAGGTCAGATGTCCAAGAAACAGAGGGGACAGCCAAATTCAACTAGAATAGAAATGATGAGATGGTTGAATGGCACCACTGACTCAATGGACATAAATCTGAGGACACTAAGAGAGACAGTGAAGGAAGGGAAGCCTGGCATGCTATAGTCCATGCGGTCACAAGGAGCTGGACACGATTTAGTGACTGAACAAAAGAAATGTCTTAACGTTTCTAAATCTAGTCATAAAAAAATGACTATAGAAAACAGTATTGGAGTTGGAGTTACTGCAAAGAACTACTGACTGGAAAAGACCCTGATGCTGGCAAAGATTGAAGGCGGGAGGAGAAGGGGTGACAGAGGATAAGATGGTTGGATGGCATCACTGACTCGATGGACATGAGTTTGAGCAAGCTCTGGGAGTTGGTGATGGACAGGGAAGCCTGGTGTGCTGCAGTCCATGGGGTCGCAAAGAGTTGGACATGACTGAGCCACTGAACTTAACTGAACTGATAGAAAACAGAGATAAACTGAAATTAAATTAGGATCTAGAGCCTAAATAATATTTATAAACTCTTAGAAGTGTGTGTGTGAGAGAGAGAGACAGATTACAGAAAGACAGAGAGATCAAGAATGAGCTGAGGAAAGTCAGACAAAGACAAATACAATTGGATATCACTTATATGTGGACTCTAAGATTGAGGGCAGGAGGAGAAGGGGACAACAGAGGATGAGATGGCTGGATGGCATCACCGACTCGACGGACATGGGTTTGGGTGGACTCGGGGAGTTGGTGATGGACAGGGAGGCCTGGCGTGCTGCAATTCAGGGGGTCACAAAGAGTTGGACACGACTGAGCAACTGAAATGAACTGAAAAAAAAATGACACAGATGAACTTATTTACAAAACAGAAACATACTCACAGACATAGAAAACAAACTTATGGCTACCAGAGGGGAAAGGTTGGGGGAAGAGGGATAAATTAGGTGTTTGGGAGTAACATACAAAGCTTACTATATATAAAATAGATAATCAGCAAGGACCTACTGTAGAGAACAGGGAAGTATACTCAATATTCTGTAATAACCTACATGGGAAAAGAATTTGAAAATGAATAGATATATGTATATGAGTCATTTTGCTGTACACCTGAAATGGACACAATATCGTAAACCAGCTATACTCCGAGTGTGTGCTCAGTTGCTTCAGTCGTGTCCAACTTTTTGCAACCCTTTGGACTGTAACCCAGGGGAAACATGCCTGCAAGAAGAGAGTCAAAATACAATCTGTCCAAATGGATGGACAGCAGGGTCCTGCTGTATAGCGCAGGGACTGTATTCAGTACCCCATGATAAACCATAATGGAAAAGAATACATGTATGTATAACTGAGTCACTCTGCTGTATAGCAGAAACTAGTACAACATTGGGAATCAACTATATATCAATACAAACTTTTAGATATATACATATGCATCTGTATATCTTAGCCCTGAAGCATACTAACTTGCTTCAGTTGTGTCCGACTCTTTGGGACCCTCTGGACTGTAGACTACCAGGCTCCTCTGTCCACTGGATTCTCCAGGCAAGAATACTGGAGTGGGTTGCCAGGCCCTCCTCCAGGGTATCTTCCTCACCCAAGGATTGAACTCAGGTCTCCTGCGTCTCCTGCTTTGTAGGCAGATTCTTTACCCCTTGAATCACCAGGGAAGCCCCCAACCATATTCCAATATACAGTAAAAACCAAAAAAAAAAAAAAAAATGAGCTGGAGAAAAGGAAGTAGGTAGACTGTGCTCTTGTGGGGGGCAGCATCACTGAGGGATAACTGGGAGGAGTCTCAAACCAGCCCCCTGACCCAGCCTCGTGGTTTCACAGAGGCAGGAGCCTCTGAAAAAACCCAAAGCTAGATGGACCCAAGGCTTGGCTTAGATCCTGCTCACCTGAGCCCTGGTTCACCGTTGTCTCCACGATACAAAATTCTTCTCAAATTCTAGAAATAAAGCGAGCTCTGGGTTTGACCACGCTGAGGTTTCAACTCACTAAACAATGAAGTTCATCCCTGCAGGGGAAATTCCCTTGTGGTCCTTTTGAGGCAGGAATGATGCATTAAACACAAGCCTTGATAAAAGGAAGAGCTGTTCTTCATCCTATCTGGTACTTTTAACCATGTTCCAAGATCAACCATCCAGAGGAGACGTAGAATTCCTCATGAGGCGGGCAGGGCTGGGGCCAAGGGTGGGGGCAGCTCTCCTAGCTCTGCGGCCACAGCCAGGGCTGCAGCTATGGCCAGGGCCATGCACACCCCTAGTTCAGCTCATTTTGGCTCCAGACAGGGTTTTATAAACGACTAGTCTGAGGGCTGTCAGCTTCTGTGCGGCTGCAGACGGATCCTCTCATCAGCCTGGAATTATCAGCCCTTCGCATACGTGCCACTACAGATAAGGCAAGAAATGTGCTTTCGTGGCTTGAAATTGACAATCTAAGGACAGTAGAGCAGCCGAGACACGTGGGGGCAGGATGAGAAAAACCCTGACATTTTAGAAAGCCTCTTTGTTACGTTTGGATAAGGATGCATTTTTTGTTGTTGTTGTTGGTTTTGGTTTCCTTGATTTCTGTTTGTTAGGTTCTGGACACAGAGTGGGTGCTCAGCAATATGCCTGCAAAATTTATTTATTTATTTGTATGTATTTTTGGCTGCTCTGGGTCTTCATTGCTGTGCACGGGCTTTCTCTAGTTGTGGTGAGCAGGCTTCTCACTGCAATGACTTCTCTTGTTGCGGAGCCCGGGCTCTAGGGCACTCGGACTTCAGTAGTTGCAGCACGTGGGCTCAGTAGTTGCAGCATGTGGGCTCTCGAGCACAGGTTCAGTACTTATGGCACATGGGCTTAGTTACTCCTTGGCATGTGGGATCTTCCCAGACCAGGGATCGAACCTGCGTTTCCTCCATTGGCAGGCAGATTCTTTACCACTGAGCCACACCATGGAAGCCTCTGTCTTTAAAGTTCAAAACAGGAAAATCAACGTGAAGCTGTGATTTTTCAGGGTTTGGAGCCCTGGCCTCCCTGGATGTTCTTTCTAAAATGTGCCATCAAGACCTGCCATCAGCTTCCCTGGGGTTGAGCTGCAGAAAATGACCTGCGTTCTGTCTCACTAACAGACCTTCCAAAATCATCTCACTCTGGTGAGACGAAACCAACCTGAAAAATCATGGTATCATTGTGAAGTGAGGCAAACGGACAAAACCAACTTCCGGAGAGCAATCAGTGAGGGTCCACAGATCCACTCCATCGACAAGGTTGCCACCTGTGCCGCCCAGGAGGAGAAAATCACGGCTTCAACAGGGACCGGGCAGCCCGCGGGTCAAATCCAGCTATTTGTCTCAGTAGCGAATGGTGAACACAGAGCCAAGCCCTTTGCTTAGGGAGAGTCTGTGGCTGATTCTGAACTTGGACGGCAGGTCGAGTACTTGTGACGGAGACCAGATGGCCTGCAAAGTCTAAACTATTTATGATCTTGACCTTTTCAGAAAATGTCTGCCGACCCCTGCTTTAGGTCATTATTGCCACCAGAACAAAATTATCATAAAAATCTTGACGATAATGTAATTAGTATTTTGCTGAAATGAAGCATGAGAAATGAATTGTACTGCAGAAGATGTAATTGCTCATGATGTGTGCATGCTTCCATTTATTACTCACCCACACATCACTGGTCCATCCATAGACCCAACTGAGCAATAACAATTAAATCAAGTTACCGCTGGTATTTTGCCTAAACTTTCAGACACATAAAAGCAATAGATCTAAGCATTATTGTTTTTTGTTTTGTTGTTATTAAGGAGTATTTCAAATTCAAATATTTCTTCTATCAAAATAGAAGAACAGAATATATTTTGTTTAACAGTTTATTAGCTTGGTTTATCAATTTGGAAATGTTTAGACTCACGAGATGTTTAGATGCATGAGTAGCTCTGTCCAGGGACCTGTTAAGCACACAAAGAGGATGTACCAGGCCTCAGAGAGGTCATCACAGAGAAAAACGGCAGACAGACAAAGCTTTGACTCAAAACAAGCCTGAGGGTCCCCAGGAACTGGACTTTTGTAATGAAGCCACTCACAAGGGAGGCTCTCCAGGGCAGAGATGCTGCAGGCATGCAGTCACCACCTTTGTGTGATGGAGCAGAAGGAATCTCTCTCCTATCAGTTCAGGGAAACAAAACACCGCAGGCTGCAGGGTGTGATCCCAGAGAAAAACAGCAGCTTTCCAAAAGACTTTTTTTTTTTTTTTGACTGCACTGGGTCTTAGTTGCAGCATTCAGGTTCTTTAGTTTTGGCATGTGGGAGCTACTTCCCTGACCAGGGATCAAATCTGGGCCTCCTTCGGTGGGAGCATGGAGTCTCAGCCATTTGACTGCCAGGGAAGTCCCCAAGGCCTTTTTTTTTAATTAAATTAAAAAAAAACTTAATGTACAAATTGAAAAGGTTCACTGTAGAAAACTTAGAAAGTTTAGAGAAGCCCCAAATTCTACATTCAGATGTAGTATCTTGAAGTTTATCCATCTACGCTATTCTATGCAATTCTTTATAACACTTGTGAAATGAGATCATTATGTATGTAAACCATTCTGAACTGCTTTTGAGCACTTAGAAGTAGGAAATTCCTGACCTTAAATACACACTGACTTAATTTTAAATGATCGTGCAGTATGCTATTATATGAACTGCCACAAAGTGTTCAGTGAATTCCTTATTGTTGGATACTTAGGTTGTTTCCAAAGTTAAACATTTCATTCATGTTTAATTATTTCCTTGAAGTAGAAGGGAAGGTGTGTATATTTTAAAGGTTTTTGAATCATACGGCAAACTGGTCTTCTATGCAAGTATTTAAACTTAATCTCTGAATTTTAATATATTATTTCAGATATCTCAGTTCTACTTCAATATATTAAAGTATGTCTTCTAATGCATTCATGTATTATGAATATTGCATAATTAATGCCAATAAATATATGGAAACAATTTTTAAATATTTAATACTTATATTTTAAGCCAGTGAACATTTTCCCAGACATTTATTAGGAATGCTATTTCTAAAGACATTTCCTGGTTATGTATTTTGGTCTATTATTTTCTACTGAGATGCTTTTTTTCTTAGATTTTATTTCCTTTATATTGATATAAGGAGTCTCTCAAAATACCATCTGATGTCAAGAAATCACACTGACATTCTTGCCATCTTCCCATTTCAAACACATGCAATTCACTGCATATGTTCAATAACTCTTTGTTAAGTGAATGAACAAGTAAGTACCTGTTGAATTATTATTGTACGGTTACCTTTAGTTTTGACCCCAAGTGTAAGATTTTTATTTAGCAAACCTTCGTCAAGTGTCCACTTGGGTCAAGCACCCCACCAGGAAAGGGAACAATGAGAATCAGGAGGACAGCAGCCCTGCTCTCAAAGAGCTTACCCTCATGACAGAAAGACAGAATAGCAAAGGGGTTTGGGACAATGACTGTAACAGGAGTGCTTAGACGTTCAGAGAAGGACCAGATCTGCCTAAGGGATTTAGAGAAGGCTTCGTAAACACAGTGGTGCCTCAGTGAAGACTGGAATAACAGTACAGTTGCACACACTATGAACTTGAGACCCTGCAGGATGGGGGTGAAGGCAGTCATCAGTGATGCTACATGCAGATTCACTTTTCCATAGGTTTCACTAGAGCTTATCAGTCAAGTAGACCAAGGAGGAGGATTTTAGAAGAAACAGGGTTTGAAGCATGGAGGCGCAGAAGGTGGTGACACATTCAGGGAATTACAAGCGCTCAGTCTCATTGGAGGATAAAACAGGAGGGATTCCATAGGTTCAACTTACTGAAACATCAGTGTCAGTACAGAAAACTTTATGCAAATGTCTGTTTACGGCAGCACCATCCCAAAATTCCCCAAACAGGAAACAATGTACATGCCCATCAATAGGGCACTGGGTAAAACTCTGCATATGCTGTCCAAAAAACACAGTGCAAGGTTAAAAAGATGTAACTGTATCTGTTTCAAATTAAGAAAGATTTTCAGTATCTTATAAGCCATAAAATGATAGGATATTATCTCATATGTGTAAAAACAGATGATAAGAAAACACTCGTGTGTTAAAGGATGTTTCAGTGAGTGTGGTGTGAGTGTTGGTCTGAGTGTGTTGATGGCCCCAATTCTTGGTCCCTCTCACTCTCCTTGCCCTTTGCCATGACTTTTACAGCTTTTTCATCATGAACGTGGAATCTATTTTCCCATGACTGGATACTGAGTTCAGCCATGTGGCTTGCTTTGGTCAATGAGCATTAACAAGTGTATAGTTATTTCAAGAAGAGGTTTAAAAAACCTCCTGCATATTACACTCATGTGTCTGGCCACCACTGTGAGGACACGTCTGGATGAGACTTCTGGAGGGTGGAAGACAAACAGAACAAAGTCCAATCACCCAATTATCCCAGCTAAGCCTACCCAAGACCAGCCTTCAGCCAGCTGATTTCCCAGTCATGTGGGTAGACCATGGCAAGATCAAGACAGCCATCTGGTCGACTCACAGCTCACCACAGACACGTGGACATGTGAGCAAGCCCTGCTGCAATCTCAGGCCAGCCCAGATCAGAAGAACCCTTCAGCCTTGTCAAATAAGCATCCGTATGTCTCTGAGGTCTTGTGGTAATGTTATGAAACATGAGTTTAGCCATAATAACCGACATGATGTACTGGTATATAATATGGGCTTACCAAAAATCTGGACAGATGCTCACCAAACTATTAACAGGTTAGTGAGTGGAATTATTGATCAACTTACATGTCCCAACACCAAAAATATTGCTATACTCTCTAAAAAATAGAATTGCTCCTTTTGTTTTGAAGCATCTTCCTTAACTTATTCATTTTTAAAATAATTTTATTTATTTATGGCTGTGCTGTGTCTTCATTGCTGCAAGGGCTTTTCTCCAGACTAGGGGCTACACTCTAGTTCCAGTGCAAGGGCTTCTCACTGTGGTAGCTTCTCTTGTTGTGGAGCACGAGCTCTAAGGCATGTGGGCTTCAGTAGTTGTGGTTCCCAGGCTCTAGAGCGCAGGCTCAGTAGTTGTGACGCACAGGCATGGTTGCTCTGCGGCATGTGGGATCTTCCCAGCCCAAGGATTGAACTCATGTCTCCTGCATTAGCAGATGGATTCTTTATCACTGAGCCACCAGAGAAGCCCTAACTCAGTCTTAAAATGCCAAAAGTGGAGTAAATAAGAAAATAGACCCTAATCCCGGAAGTCTTAAAATGAAGTCTACATGGTTACAGCACTGGTATGGTTTACAAAATGTTTTGAATGGCTGGTGTTGGTGCCTGCCTGCAACACTGATGGTCCGGACATGAGTGAAGGAGCCACTTAACCTTTATTTTAGCCTAGTTTTTGGTAAAGATGTGTGTGGCTCCTGCTGGGGGTGGGTAAGGCCATCAAGATAATGCTTGTGTCTCCTAAGAATGGGAAAAGCCATGATGAGAAACTGTTAGAGCGACCCAAGATGCTGCACACACGAGCAAATGAGCTGAAGGCACTCGGTATGGTGAAGCTGATGATGTAATGGTGATACAATGAGTTTATTTTTAGCCACAGAAATGGCCAAGTGCTATATGATTTCTCAGTCAATCCTAAAGGAAATCAAACCTAATATTCACTGGAAGGACTGATGCTGAAGCTGAAGTTCCAATACTTTTGCCACCGGATGTGAAGACCCGACTCATTGGATAAACACATTGATGCTGGGAAATATTGAAGCAAAAGGAGAAGGGGACAACAGAGGACGAGATGGTTAGACAGCATCACCAACTCAATGGACAGGAATCTGAGCAAACTCCAGGATATAGTGAAGGACAGAGGAGCCTGGTGTGCTGCAGTCCATGGGGTCACAAAGAGTTGGACACAACTTAGCAATTGAACACCAACTACAATATGATCTCTCAAACTCCTTGAGCTTTATTTAGTTTGGACTTTCAGATGATGAAAATAAGAGAGATCTTTTGTAAACACCTAGATACTGATGTATATAGTTATTTCATTCCCTTCATGCTGTCTAGGAGAAGATATTATTATTGTTTAATCTTCATCAAGTCTAGTAAAAGAGAAAGCCACTAGAAACTCTTGATTGGGCTGGACTGTTCTTCCTACTAAGCTTCAACAAATACTGTTAACTGCCTTCAAAGCATTTAAAATAACCATAAAATCCAAAGTATCAGAAGACCATCCCCTGGTATGAAGCACAGAACTCAGAGGTGGTTGGATGGAAAAATACTGTGAAAATGGGTCAAGTTTGGGACTAGAAGCATCTGGTTCCATTTCCTAATAATTATGTGACCCATAAGTGTCTTAATTTCTTGATGTCTCAGCTTCCTCCTCCATTTAATGGAGATAATGAAATAACCCCATTATAAAAATCAAATTCAGTCACTTGCCATCATCTCCCTACTTTTGCCTTCAAAATAGTAAGAAGCCTGCAAAGGATCAATGAAGAACTGACTAACATACCATTGTTGTCGGCACTCTCCATAGTTCTTATAATCGAAAGTTTTGACTTGTTATTAAGTCCTCTTTTCCTGGTATGCTTTTAATTTCTAATTCAGCTTGGGCGAAGATGTAAAGAAATTATTCTAACAGGACAGTTCTGTTATCAACCAATTCTCTTCAATCCACAGTAAGTTCAAGGAGAAACAAAGCTTTACATAAGACACCAGTCCAACCATGTATTTAAATATTACAAAAGCCTGGCTGGGAGACACAAAATAATTTGCCCAACACTGCTTCCCAGATGGCGCTAGTGGTAAAGAACACGTGTGCCAAAGCAGGAGACATAAGAGATGCAGATTTGACCCCTGGGTCAGGAAGATCCTCTGGAGGAGTGCATGGCAACCCACTCCCGTATTCTTGCCTAGAGAATCCCCATGGATGGAGGACCCTGGAGGGCTATAGTCCATATGGTCGCAAAAAGTCTGACACAACTGAAGTGACTGAGCACTACTAATGAAATAGGATAAAAAATCCAGGACCCTACGCTCTGAGCCAGAGCAACCTCTAAAATCCTTCCTAACCAGTGCACATCCGTAGAAACAATCCATAGTGATTACAACTAACAATGCTGGGGACTTCCCTGGTGGTTCAGTGGCTAAGACTCTGAGCTCCCAAGGCAGGGGGCCCAGGTTTGATCCCCGGGTCAGGGGACTAAATCCCACATGCCACAATGAAGATATAAAATCCCAAGTGCCACCACTAAGACCTGGAGCAGCCAAAATAAATAAACAAACAAGAATGCTGAAGAATAGGCAACATATTTCCATTTAGATAAATAAAATGCATCACTTATTCATAGGAAAACTAGAACCACATTCCTCTAGGCTGAGTTTGCTGACAGCTTGGTGAGGCCATCTCACACCTGCCACTCCAAAGCAGCATCATCTGCTCCTTCCAAATTCTCCATCACTTTCAGGCATTCTGCTGAACTCTTCCAGTCCCACTGGCATCTTTTCTTCCTACTCAGGAGCAGAGGGCACACCTCCCAGGCCCGGGCTTTGGCGTTTCCAGTCACAACCACCTCCTTCTTGGCCGGGTGGGTCTGCAGACTCCATTCCAAGTCCCTCCACTTCGTGTTCTGCTTTCAGAGTCTTTGCTAATCACCCGTCTCTTTTGAGGGGCACACAACAGCCCTTGCTTCCTTGCCCCAGTAGGCAGGATGTTCTCTGCTTTCAGATGTCTCAGCCCTTCCAAATACAGTCTTGATCTTGGGAAAAGAAGTAATTAGCCTGATGGGGAGGAAACTACCATTTCAGCAGTTTTCTCCCTCCTGGGTTTTCAAGTAATAGAAGTCCAAGCCGGTCAGAATGAAGTCGAGGGCTGTTGGGTCTCAAAGCCCCACTAAGCTCCAATGGCCACAACTGGCACCCGGAGCTCATTAGTTCTAACCCGACCCTGCTAATCGCCCCGTGTGCTGAATCAGCCTCTGTGGACACTTGGAGAAGCATTCATTAGTGCTTTAATCTCCAAGTGGCCTTGGAGACCTAAGTCTCACTAGTTGACACGCAGTTAAGAAAGAGGATGCCACACACTAAAGGAAGGAAAAATGAAACTACCCAGAAAGACAAAACTTGTTCTTATTATTCCTCTTAGAAGAACCTTGGTGTGTTATTAGGGGCAGTGTTCCCCCTTCTTGGCAACCCTGGCAGAGAAGTGTTTTCAGATCTGTGGACACAACCCTTCAGAGAGGGGTTCCTCAACTTTGGCACTATGGACATTTCAGGATGGATAATTCTTTGTGGTGGGCAACCCTGTGTTTTGTAGGATGTGAGCAGCATTCCTGACCTCCACCCACTAGATACCAGAACCATCTCACCAGGCCCCTGGGACATGACAACAACCAAACATGTCTCCAGACAAGTGTCCCCTGGGAAGCAAACTCATCCCTCGTTGGGAAGCATTGCTTTAGAAAACTGCCACCTGTACTGGAAGGAATAGAGTACAATAAAATACAAGATAAGAATTTATTAGACAGCATCACATAAAAGAAAACATTCTTCTTTTTTTTTGAAAAGCACTTATTTTACTTTTTACTTTTTCTTTCTTTCTTTCTTTCTTTTTGGCCGTGCTGCACAGCATGGGGGATCTTAGCTCCCTGCGTGTGTGTGTGTGTGTGTGTGTGCTTAGAAGCTAAGTCACATCCAGCTGTTTGCGACCCCATGGACTGTCCAGGCTCCTCTGTCCATGGAATTCTCCAGGCAAGAATCCTGAAGTGGGTTGCCATTTCCTTCTCCAGGGGATCTTCCTGACCCAGGGATCAAACCCGTGTCTCCTGCATTGGCAGACAGATTCTTTACCACTGAGCCACCAGGAAAGCCCAAACTGAAATAGACATCTGAAATGAGCTAGAAATGCTGAGTGTTTGAAAATGGATCAGAAGTAGGCCAAGACAGGAACCGGAGGCAAGACGTAAAGTCAAAAGTGAGCTGTTATACAAGTCAGGAGGGAGAGAGGAGGAACTAGGTCTCAAGGGTTCAGCATTGAAGACTCTAGAATAAGGCAAAAGATCAAGGGAAGTTTCATCCATTTTCCTCTGATACTTGTTCCTTTCTAGGACAAAAGTGATGTTAAGATCTGGCCGTGTAGTTGTGCAGAAAATGGGTAAAATAAAGAAAAGACAAAGAACCTGGTTAATTTCTTGAGAAGGAAACAGGATCAGGTAGTTGAGTCTAGGATGCTAACAAATGATGGAACAAAGCAGGGAAGGAGAAGGCTGGTGTTGATGAAAAACAAAACAAGGGATGGAGAAACTACCTTTTAAAAAGTGGTGCTGACCAACAATGTCAAAAATCAAATGCTGCAAAGATGTAAGGACGGTGAAGGCTGGTGGTTTTGACCACACGGTGGACCCTTGCTGCCCAAGTAGAGAATGCCCCCCCCCGCCCCCCGCCAATTTCCCAAGGTGAGGCAGGCTCGTTCAGTGCCTTGGATAATGATTACAAAGGACTATGCTTTTTAGGAAAGGTCCAGACACCTTTCCCCACCTCTTGTGATGCTGGGCAAGGTGGCAACAGTTGCCTGACATCCCCACAATCACAAGGGTGAACAATCCATACACTTACAGCCATCTTGGAGCCAGACAACCTTCCTGATTTTCACTTTCCTTGTATGTTTTCTAATTTCGTTGATTTTTTGACCATATTTATTCTTATTGTTTTATTTGCATTTTGCTCCTTTTCAGATTTTTGAATCTGAAAATTGATTTCATTCCTTGCTAACTTGATATTAAAACATGTGAGGACTTGAATTCACCCTTTGTGTATCACTGACTGAACAAGTACGACAGGTATTTAGTTTACTGTTTGTCCCTTTTCTAAATGGCCTTTTCCCCCTGATTTGACTTCCTCTTTTATTCAGGGATTTAGGAAAATGGTTTTGAATCTTATAGTGGTTTCATTCATTTTATTTGTCCTTTTACTATTACTTTGCCCTTGTGGTCAAACTGTGAGTTTAACATTAAACATTTCGGGAAACTTATTATCCTTCTTGTGGCTGAGCAGATAAACATTTTATCAATGTTTTGTAGCCTTTTGAAAAGACGGCCTATATTCTGTTTGTGGGATAAGTAGCCTTCTAACGCCTAACACACTCTGCTTCTGGCTGAAAGCTTCACCGTTCTGGGGACCAGGAAGGCTGGGGCCTCCTCCCCATGGACTTCCTTCCCCACAGCATGTGTCACCCCAAAACAACCTGCCCTAGTTCCACTCCTCAAGCCCCAAGAGCTGTAAGGAGAGAGCGGAGACCGGACAGCCTGGGTCTGCACTCACCTACCACTGCTCACGTCCATCCTTTCCAACTGCTTGTGTTTTTTTCCCCCTTTTCTGCCCAGGCTTTATAAAAACACAAAACAGAGACTTTCTGTGTCCACAAAACAATACTTCAGGGGAAGGGAAGGGAGGGAATGGGGCATGAAAAATAGAATGCTTGAGGGGCACAGAGTTGATTTTGCCTGATTATACTTGGTAAATTCCCCCAATTGATCTGCTTAATTATCTTTTTTTTTTTTATCTGCTTAATTATTGATGTGGAAAAGTGTTTGCTTTGAGAGAATTGAGTCATCAAGGGCCCTCAGGACCAAGGAGACAGACATCACCTGCTATGGGATTGGCAGTCAGGGCAAGACGGTCACCCCAGAGCAGAGTGGGCCTTGCAGGAGGGGAGGGAGGGGTGATGCCCAGGGCCAGCGTGTAGAGCTCTCAGCAGGTGCATCTAAGACCCCAGAGTCCAGCAGCTTCTAGGAGAGTGAGTGATACCCAGGACGGAGGGCAGACATTCCTGCCATAGACTACCATTCTGCCGCCGATCTTCCTTCTTCAACAAACAAAAATTTGTGCTCAGACTCCCAACTCTTGCTGCAGCTCATCCACCTTTGTGGGTTCAGCTCCCCTTATTGGCTGCAATTGTTTGGGGACTTCAAGTCACAAAAGCCTGATATTTAGTGTCAATGCAGTTTTCTGTAAAGGTGTCATTGAACCACTGGGCCAAGTGCTGATATCACAAATAATTTCCTCATTTTCTTCCCTGACATCCATCAGCACTCATTCTCTTGGCTTCAGGGAAAAGGTAGTGCCTCCTGTGGGAAGAGTGGGGGGTTGGGCGGGGTGAGATGGCTGGAAACATGCATACTTGAATGTCATTGGAATGGAAGAAGAATGGGAACGGTTGGATTGATCCAGCAGATTCTGATTTGAGAGTCAATTCAGAATGGATCCTAGAATGAAGGAAATCATAAGACAGTGTCTCTGCCTCCTTGTCTGTAAAATGTAGAGGCTCCAGTGCACGTGTGTTGAAATTCCTTCTAGTTTTAACACGCTGGGTATTCAGGTCAGAGAATTAAAAACTGACTGGGTCTGCCCTGGTGGCTCAATGGTGAAGAATCTGCCTGCCAGGTTTGATCCCTGATCCAGGAAGATCCCACATGCCACGGAGCAAGTAAGTCTGTGTGCTACAGCTACTGAGCCTGTGCTCTAGAGCCAGGGAGCCTCAACTACTGAAGCCCGTGCACCCCAGAGCCTGGTGCTCCCCAACAAGAGAAGCCACTGCAGTGAGGAGCCTGTGTACCTCACCTAGAGAGTAGCCCTGACTCACTGCAACTAGAGAAAAGACCACGCAGCAGTGAAGACCCAGCACAGCCACAAAGAAATAAAATTATATTAAAAAAACTCTGATCAGCAGCAAAAAAGAGGGAAGGCACAGAGATGAGTTAATGCTAATCTCCCTTCACGAAAGGACCTGCAGCCCAGCTGTATGACTGGCTGAAAGGTCCCAGCTGTTGGAGCCCACAGGGTTCATCCCAGTGGCAAGCACAGACTTTGCTCCGGGTAGCTCTTGGTCAGTTACTGGACAAAGTGGTGACACAGAAGCTTAGCAAATTGGTAAGCTTCTGATGAGCAATCTTGGCACACGGTCTCCCACTGGGGCTGGCAGAGACTGTGTGGTCTACACTGGGTCTGCCCAATCCAGGTTCTTTCCCTTTTCCTCCGCAGGCAGCCTCTTTCCAAGTCATCTTTTATACATCTAACTCCTCTTCATGATCTGCCTACTGGAAAACCCAAAGAGTGACGGGGAATGAGATATAAACAATATGGCATAAAACTCAGGAAAAGGATGTGGTGAATCCAACCATGCGGGAAAACACGGTCATGAAGGAAGTAGCATTTGAGATTTACTCTGAAGAATGGGCTTCTCAGGTGGAGCTAGAAGCGACTTCCCAGGCGCTTCCTGCCTGCCAGTTCAAGAGACTTAAGAGACGAGGGTTCAATCCCTGGGTTGGGAAGATCCCCTGGAGGAGGGTATGACAACCCACTTTAGTATTCTTGCTTGGAGAATCCCATGGACAGAGGAGCCTGGCGGGCTATGGTCCATAGGGTTGCAAAGAGTCGGACATGACCAGAGTGACTTAGCATGTCTGAAGAATGAGTGGGGGGGTTAGTGGGTAGAAAAAGAAGAAACTCAGCATTTCCAGCAGAGAAATGGGTGAAAAGGCACGAGACACAAAGATGAAGCTGTGGGACCCAGGGCTGTGTGTGGGAAGGGATGATTTCACAACTGCAGCGGTGGAGGTAGGAAAGGTAAAGCTGGAAAACACAGGATCGGAGATATACCACCGTCACAGAAGCCCTGTAGGTACAGTCCTGCTGAAATGAAGCGGGACCCTATGGTCCTCGCCCCCAGTGTTCTCAGCCTGCCTTTTGTCTGTGAAAATACTTTAGCCAAAGAATAAGTTTAATCAGAGAAGTGAGAACATACAGAAACAAAGGAAAACAGTCGAAGGAGAGCAAATAATAATAGTTTAGTCATTAAGCAAAGTCAGGGACCTTTAGTTCCTCCTCAACGGCTGCAGATAGTATTTTGAGCCATAGCCTGTGAGCTGTCTTATAGATACTGAAGCCTCCACCGGGTGGGAGAAGTCACCTACATGATGACCAGACTGTAGCCAAGACATAAGCTGCCACAATTCCAAGAACTGACCTCAAAGAAATGGAAACAAACCGATCCTGAAACTGAAGACTAACTGTATTTAAAACAATCAAGATGACACTGGTCAGACCACTGATGATCAATTTCAAGATGACTGTCAGAGCTGACTGTGCTGTTTCTGCCTGGAGCCCTCTCCCTCAGCCTATAAAAGCTCTTGCCTACCAGTTGGGGGTGGGGGTGGGGAGTTGGCCTTTGGACCACAGTATGCCCTCCCTGACAGGTTTCCAGCATCCAAAATAAAGCAAACTTTCCTTTCCATCAGGGGCTTTCCAATTGGCACTAGTGATAAAGAATCCACCTGCAGGAGACACAAGATATGTGGTTTTGATACCTGGGTCGGAAAGATACTCTGGAGAAGGGAAAGGCAACCCACTCCAGTATTCTTGCCTGGAAAATCCCATGGACAAAGGAGCCTGAGAGGCTACAATCCATGGGGTCACAAAGAGTTGGACATAACTGAGCATGCACACACACACTCTTTCCACCAGTCTGGCCTCTTTGTTTGTTTTCAGCAGTGAGCAGCTGGCCCCCAATTTTAGTAACACTATTGGTTTGTAGACTATGAAAATGGTAACCCTGGGAGAATGAGCTACCCAGAGCAGTAAAATATGGAAAATTCCATAGCACAGTACTCCTGACAGCCCTAAAAAAAGACATTTTACTTCTATGTAGGTGGTTTCCTTGGATGAGTACCACCTGCTATTTGTCAGGGAAAAAAATGAATTACTTGTCCCACGTTACTGCAAAATCAATCACATCATAACACCAATCTATCATGTAAAATTCAGCCTCCAGGCTCATGTTTTCAGGAAAGAAACTGGCAGTTAATACTCCCATCCCCATTTACTTATTCAGGAGGAAAAAAAAAGATCTGCCCGTTGAGATCCAAAATAACTTCCTTAAGACTGCTATCAAATTCTAACAATGAAGTTCATCCATCCTGACAAAGTTTTCATTTTATAAATCACAATTTGTTTCAATATAAAACAGAACAGCAGACATCCCTGGTGGCACAGTGGATAAGAACCCACCTGCCAATGCAGGGGACACGAGAAGATCCCACATGCGGTGGGCAAATAAAGCCCATGAGCTACAACTACTGAGCCCCTGTGAACTGCAGCTACTGAAGCCCACATGCCTTGAGGCTGTGCTCTGAAACAAGAGAAGCCACCACAGTGAGGAGACCAAGCTCTGCAACAAAGAGTAGCCCCCACTCGCCGCAACTAGACAAAGTCCACGCAGCAATGAAGACCCAGCGCAACCAAAACTAAATAATTTTTTTAAAAACTCCACAAAACAGCATTTTCCCAAACTTTGAAAACCCAAGAAGCACAAAGTCCTTTGGGTTTTCATTGTCGCGGAGGAAACACTGTGCATGACAAATTTCACTTACTTGTCACAGCAAATCCTAGAAACACAACCCTTAAAGGTCCACCATTAAAGTCCATTTAAGTTGGTTGAATCCATTTCCCACTCATATTTGACCACAAGATCCTCCTGCCCTCATAACACCCACAAACACTAGAGAAGTAATATTACAGAGAATACATTTTGCTGGCAGACTTCAAGGATTTCAAAAGCATTTCCTATCGAAATGTGATAGTAGCAAACAAAACCATTGCTTTCACAAAATTCTATCTTTTATTTTTGAACTTGGTGCCTTTGGACTCAAGGATAAAGTTAAATAGGCTTCATTCTCAGCTAGGTATGTGGAGGGTCCTTCCAACTACTCATGGTGTGGAAAGTCCAGGGAATGGTAGAGCCAGGAAATATTATATTTAGTATTTCTAGGCTCGAAAGAAAAGCTCCAAGCTGGAAGCACACATTGAAGGTATAATAAATTTCAGGCCTATGATTTGTTGAGTTGCCAAGCAATCATCTATTGAACGAACTTTCTATTTTGAAAAACTAAGAAATGTTTGTATAGAGCTGTCTTGGTGTCCGTGACCCCATGGCAGTATTCCTGTGTCCATCTGAAGCTTTAGGAATGTGATCAAAATGGCACATTACTAAAAAAAAAAAAATGATGTAAATCCATCCCACACAGCTAGAGAAAATGTAAGCCAGTGAGTCATGCATTCAAATTTAGCTGAATACAGTGCTAAAAGCTCTTTGGAAATGTGTTAGGGATGCCCTACTAAGTAATATGCTTACTAATTTGATGCTTTCAAATTGCAGTGTTGGGGAAGACTCTTGGGAGTCCGATGGACTGCAAGGAGGTCAAACCAGTTAACCCTAAAGGCAATAAACACTGAATATTCACTGGAAAGACTGACATTGAAGCTGAAGCTCCAACATTTTAGCCACCTGATTCGAAGAGCTGACTCCTTGGAAAAGACTGATGCTGGGAAAGATTGAAGGCAGGAGGAGAAGGGGATGAAAGAGGATGAGATGGTTAGATAGCATCACTGTCATGAATCTGAGCAAACTCCAGGATATGGTGAAGGACAGGGGAGCCTGGCATGCTGCAGTCCATGGGGTCACAAAGACTGAGCAACTTAACAACAACAGCTAAGTGAGAGGGTAGGTTAAACAGGTGGGTTCTGGACATCCACCCTCCCTCATTCAGTCAGCACAGATTCTATCACAGAGTAAGAGTTGCTATAGTTTTGTACAAACATTTGAAAACAGAGTTGTAATCTATCTGTCATTAGGAAAAGGGACATGACCAGGGGAAGAAATGTCCTCCTTCTCATTGCTCTAAATAGACGCAACATGAAGTTCCCAGGGGATTCTCCTGGTCAGGTCCGATGTCTCCAGTCATTTTAAAAGTAAAGGATGTTTACAAATGAGTGATCCAAAAATGATGGCTTCATGAGGTCACGGGTCAAATGCCAAAAATCACAACAATAATAAGATAGTTCACATACAGTATCTCTAAGGCTTCCACCTTTCTGGATGGTAAAACTGAAGTGCAGAGAGACTCAACAACTTGTCCCAAGTTACCCAAAGGGTAAGAGGGAGTGTTGGGACTTAAACCCAAGATGAGCATTGCTATTACAAAGTCATATTGCTACTGCTAAGTCACTTCAGTCGTGTCCGACTCTGTGCGACCCCATAGACGGCAGCCCACCAGGCTCCACTGTCCCTGGGATTCCCCAGGCAAGAATACTGGAGTGGGTTGCCATTTCCTTCTCCAGTGCATGAAAGGGAAAAGTGAAAGTGAAGTCGCTCAGTCATGTCCGACTCTTAGCGACCCCATGGACCGTAGCCTACCAGGCTCCTCCATCCATGGGATTTTCCAAGCAAGAGTACTAGAGTGGGGTGCCATTGCCTTCTCCGACAAAGTCATATTAAGTAATTCTAAAAAACCCTAAGTACAGCAACTTCCCATTAGCAATCTATTTTACATATGGTAATGTGTATGTTTCAATGTTACTGTCTCAATTCATCCCACCCTCTTCTTCCCTCTCGGTGTCCACAAGTCTGTTCTCTACATCTGTGTCTCTATTCTGTCCCGCAAATAGGTTCATCAATACCATTTTTCTAGATTCCATATATGTGTGTTAATATTTGATATTTGTTTTTCTCTTTCTGACTTACTTCATTTTGTATAAAAAGCCTTAGGTTCATCTATCTCACTAGAACTGACTCAAATTCCTTTTTGTGGCTGAGTAATATTCCATTGTGTATATGTACCACAACTTCTTTATCCATTCATCTGTCGATGGACATCTAGCAATTATCCTCCAATTGAAAATAAATTGAAAAAAAAACAGAAAAAAAAACCCCTAGGTAACACAACGTGTTCAGATATAGGACAAAGCAGATCAATCCCAATGAAACTCAAGGTGAGCTTGCTTTGCAAAACTTGGAGGAAACTGCTACCAACCAAAATTTAAATGGTGCTGCAAAAAGCTTATATCCTCGAATGGCTTTCTCTACATAATCTTCCCAGTGGCTACAGTCAGCATCATGCATAGTCACTGCATGTGGAAACATGTTTAAAGTTTTGTAAATGTGACTTTTCATTTTGTTGGCGTCACACTCAAGGATGAGATGGGAATGACCTCTCTTCCATCTGGTGATTTTACAGCACTGAGTCAAGTCCTCTCCCACCCCAAACCTCTTTGAAGAGGGGTGGTGATTGCATGCTCACTCTAGTCTGCCCAGGAATGACCCCACTGGCTTCATAGTTTGATAAACATAATCAAGACCCGTTTCCATTTGATCTGCTCAAGCATCTATTCCCAAGGTTACGTTAGTGATATCCAGAATTCAAGAGAATCCATCCTTCCCTGGATGTCTCGGTCCATTCAAACACTTAGAGAGAAAAGCATAAAAAGGTGTCTGTATACTTTTTACCATGGCTTCTCTCCAGAGTACATTCAAAGTGAAGACCCATGGACTGAGTTTGTTCAAAGAACAGTCAACTCCTTAGACATGCTTATTAGTAAATGCTCGCCTTCAACATCTAGAACCCTTTTCAATGTTCAACCAATTTTTGTCATAGGTGCAATTCCTGTGTGACCAGCTGCTCCTAAACGTGACATACCCTCTCATCAGAACAAGGAATTTGCAAATGGCAGCTGTGTACACGAGGGGTGGCTCAGGGGTGCTGATCCTACCACATCCCAGTATCTGAGAGAGAAAAAATTAAAAAGGTTTGGCTCCCTTGAAATGTTTCAGGCAGGAAAGACTGCCTTGAATGTTACAAACTTGAACAGGAAAAAAAAAAAAAGTTCATTTCTTCTATCCCACCCCCCCACTCTGTTCCCAGCATCTTTGTTTGAACGAGTCTCAAAAAACGTGTAAATCTTGGCCCAGACTAAGCAAATCACCTTAAAAAGGAAGGTTGGAGAACTGTTTATTATTTGAAATGTCTCTCCCTAGACCTTATTTTTGATAAATTGGCTTCAGCTCCATTACTTCATGATATATCTCCCTTGACATTTAATTATACTTACTCCAAACACATTAAGCGAATCAGTCTGAACAGCTTCTTATTAATATGCAAATTTCTCCTTTGAAAACCCATGAATCTGTGAAAAATCTCTTTAGGCTTCCATTAAACCCACTCAGGAAGTTGTATACCTCACACAGACACTCACTTCATTCACTGACTCAATGATTCAGCATTTACTAATTGTCTGAGTTAACTATTCTGGCCACATCAAGGCGAGGGGGTGGGGGGAGGACAGGGAACCAAATGGGATTCAGAAGCTGAACACTTAAAAGATGAATGATCAGAAGGCCAGGCCTGAATTAGCGGCTGTAATTAGAGTTGAAACTCAAGCTTCTTTGCAAACACCATCGGCCAGATGAGGTGAGACAGCCACTCTGCGCCAGAGTATCCCAGTCCACCAGTGAGTGACTTCTCTGGCTATTGCTCTCAAGACTGGAGTGGGGCAGCTGAAGGTGGGCTCCTGCACGCGGAGGGAATCCCCTTGCACACACAAGTGTTCTCTGCACACATGTCCACTTACAATCACATTTGTGAAAGACCTGGCTGTCTTGAAACCGTGAGCAGGGACCCAGATGGACTCTCCTAGCTTCCAGAGGAGCAAGATGAAGACTGAGAGGGACCACATGAAAGTTCGGACTTCAAATTGGCAAATGTGTGGCACTGAGGTTGTTGGGGGTCAGAAGCAAGTTCCAGAAGAAGCCACTGTTCTCAAAATCAAGACAAGAAGGCTACACTTCAGGAGCAAGGAGAAATCCTGGTGGGAAGGAGGCAGAGGCAAGATAGTGGGAAGGAGGCTTCCAGGAGGATCCAGAACCTGAGGGCTCAGAATGGAAGACGAACAGAGTGGAGATTAAGGCAGAAAAGGAATCTGGAGATGCAGAGTTTAGGAGAGAATTAAGGAATTCTCTCTGCTCACAGGGCACTTAAGATGGGGAAAGGCCACCATCCGCCATTGTCCTCAATGAGAGGGTTGGATTTGGGACATCTAGGCAGAAGATGATAAGAACATCAAAAAGCAGCATGCTGGAATCAGATTCTGGTGGTTTTACAATCTTGGTGGCTTCAAATATTTCTAAGAAATATTTGCTATGAGTAAACAATACAGTGAAATACTTGTTTTGACTCAGGATGAAAAGAAAGAAAACATAACAGGCTATTTTCATGACATCTGCAAGGGCCACTTCGTAGCCATGTCAACCCAAGTCCTCGTTCCTGTAAATGGCTTAACACCCAATTTTCAGAATTCAAAGATAATGTATTTAAGATACTTGGAATGAGCCGGAGTCATGAATGATCAGTTCTGCCATTAAACACTCCTTAAAGATGGGATGCATTCCATTGCCCTTCCCACCTTTCACCTGAACAGGTGGACTCTTAACCACACAATCTATTCTCGTTATTCCAGGCACTTTACAATGTCCCTCGACCACTGAATTAGCGAATACTGAACCATGCTGTTATACTGGGTTCCCATGAGCCTCTGATCACAAAATTCCCATAAGTTCATCAGTATATCATCTTGTCTTATGTGTGTTTCTGTTTAAATAGATCTCATTTAATATATGCTATTGATTCATTAACACTGAAACTTGCAGCCAATCGCACACTAACTCAGACCTGAACAAAGCTTATATAACACACTGATTTTCCTCCATAGAGCATATCACGGTCTTCCCATGCTAAGGGACACCACAGAGCACTTCAGTCCCCTTCCCCACCACCCCCTCCTCAGCTACGGGTAAAGCTGCCAATCATATCAGTTAGTTAAACCATATCATTATACCAATCAGTTGGTTTAAGGCATGAAAACGGAACCCTCCATATGACAAAAAGCTTCTTGTCTAAAAGTCACAAAGTCAGGATGGGCTTTGTGGGCATCAGACCCGCTGTCTCTCAGGGTCCACGCTCAGAAGGGCTCCACCCTCCTTTCAGTGTTCTGCTGTTACAACTAAAATTTCATAATAATTTGTTAACAAGGACTCCTCCATTTTCACTCTGTATCATGCCCCATAAAGGCCACACTTGGCCCTGCATGGAGATAATTAACGACTGACAGAGGACTCACCCCCAGATCCCTGGTCCAGCGCTTCTCACATCTGCATGTAGTGACACCACCTCTGAGGGACAGCTCACCTATGCAGACCTGTGACATATCAACTTTGTGCCACAAGAATCCATTCATCCATCCACCCAACGATCCACTCATCCATCCATCTACCCATCCACCCATCCATTCACCTATCCACCTAACCATCCACCCACACATCCATCCATACATCCACCCACCCACCCATCCATCCATCCACCCATTCACACACACATCCATTCATCCATTCATCCACCTATCCATCCATCCATCCATCCTTCTACCCACCCACCCATCCATCCATCCACTCATCCACCCATCCATCCATCCACCCTTTCCATCCATCCATCCATCCACCCATCCACCATCCATCCATCCACTCATCCACTATCCATCCATCCACTATCCATCCATCCATCCATCTAATCATTCACCTGCCTATCCACCTAACTATTCATCCACCATCCATTCATCTGCTTCTCTTCCCACCTATCCACCCACTTATCTACCCATCCACAGATTCATCCGCAGAGAGTGGGCTGTGTGTCGATCTCTCTGCACTGTCCGACTCGAACACACTGGAATCACAGGCTCAGCTCTGCACAGATCCGGTTTAACTTTATTACAGGAATGAGCTAACAGACAGGCAGGTTAGGGACACAATCATTTCCTGGATAAACAGCACGGCCTTGGCCCATATGGCTGCATCAGTGGCATATTTTATACATATGTATTTTTATAAAGTAGCTAGAGAAATAAAGTGACTCTATATTATCTAAGAACAACAATTTGACTTTCTGTTTGGCCGGCTGCTCTGTAGTCCTTCCCTCCACAACTCATGAAGCAGTCCCCCGCCTGTCCCTGCTACTTTGCACAAAGGTGAATAAATCAACGTAAAACTCTTACTATCTTATTTTCTCTCTACTCCCCCCAGTTGTGTCCTCCCCATCTTGAATGCTTTGAGAGAATTAATGCCCATGTCTCTGGCAAACATATTGCACCTATAATTCAGCTTTAAAACAAGCACACCAGCAGTGGCCAAACCTTGGGGAGAAGGTTCATTTTTCACACAAGTAATTGAATCCTTCCCTTCAATTTCCTTTCAAGTATTAAAGACAACTGATGCCTCACTGAAAAAACCTTATAAAATTTCCACCAGATACTTGTCAACAGAGGGTAGAGATGCCTCTTTTACAGGACAGGGATGAGGGGAGTGGGGAGAAGAGACTGGGAAAGCACGCCCCGGGGTTCACAGGTAGAAGGTTATTCCAAGGTACTGAAAGTAATAAGGATCTTTTATTTCATCAGCCTCCACTTTATGCCATCAATATTTCAATAACATGAAAATCCGGATGTCAGTGTTTTCTTAGGTGACAATCTCACTGAATTTAACTGAGTTTCCAACGAATGCAATAAACATTCTTTAGCAGATTGTTTTGCCCCACTACTCTTTTAAAGAGTGTTTTCTATCAAGAAATACCTATTTTTTTGTTAAGTGCCATATTTGTGTATTTTAAGTGACACATCAATTTTATAGTATTTTTCTACCCAAGAGAAATGACATGTCTTACCCCTTAATTGTCAGACATGCAGCAGCTGTTTTCTGAAACAAAGCTCACGGCGGTACCACACAGCTCAGTCACCCTTTGTGTTTACAAGGGCAATCCCACCACTTTTTCCAAAAATTTTTTACCGTTCCCTGAAATGGCTCTGCGGAGAAGGCAATGGCACCCCACTCCAGTACTCTTGCCTGGAAAATCCCATGGACGGAGGAGCCTGGTGGGCTGCCGTCTGTGGGGTCGCACAGAGTCGGACACGACTGAAGCGACTTAGCAGCAGCAGCAGCAGAAATGGCTCCATGGTTTACTCCCAGTCATTCAGATTGCCCACTGAGTAGCCCAGGTCCTCCAGCCCCCAATCCAGCCCCATTTTGGGGGAAGGGAAGTCCTGCAGGGTCGACCACTGAGAAGTCCCTAATGTTTTGTTTTTGTTTCACTTTTCTTCACCAACAGTCTGGGCAGAACCCAAAGATACAAAAGCAGAAGAGTCTCTCAGGAGGAAGGAAAAGCACCAGGGAAAATTCTACCAAACCAAATCCATCAGAAACCTCTTGGCCTATTGTCTCAGTTATCTACTGCTGTTTAATGAAGTTCTCACAATGTAATGCTGAAAGCAATGCAAAGCATTTTGTATTTTAGGAAGAGCTTGACTAAGTGGTTCTTCTGCTCCATGTGATGTCAACTGGACTCATGTAGCTTTAATCATCTTGGATCTCAGCTGGGGCTAGAGTAACAACAGAGCTTCCATCACAAGTACGGGTCCTCAGCTGAGGGGGCTAAAGAGCTGGGCTGGCTGACCTCCTTCTCCACAGGGTGGGCCTCCTCGTGCTGTGGGTCGGAGTGCCAAGAGAGCAAAAGCAGAAGCTGTCAGGTCTCCACATGGATAACTAAGTCTGGAACTGGCATAGCATCACCTCTGCCTTTGTCTACTGGCTCCTGAGAGTCACACAGCCAGCTCAGGTCCAAGGGAGAAGGACTTATTTAATTATCAGATTCCACCTTTCAATGGGAGAAAGGGATGCACAAATGTGGATGGGAGGAACCGTTGGTGGCCATCATTGGACACAATCCCAGATTATCACCCAGTGTTCCTCTAAACCGAGGTCCTAGCTCAGAGGAAGGTACTAAAGATCAGTGGGGGGATTTGTGGTTGGTCATTCTCCATCATTTCACTTCACAGGTTAGACGTGTTGCTGAAGAGCATCTTTTTCCTTAAACAACACTGCAGATTTGCTATTACTGAGTCATTTCAAATTTGTTTGAGTTACAGATCAGTCCCATCACCAGAAGTCAAGTTGTGGATAAAGTAGGAAATTTGTACAGTGGAATCAGATCGTGGGCAATTCCTCAACTCCTCAATAATCAGGCTCAAAGAGAACGAAACATAGAATGTTTTTATGCTGCCCTGTTTGGTTCAAAAGAAACCTTGGCTTCCAACAATGCAGAAAAAGGAATCTCTCTTTGGTTTGTTTTGGGTTTTTTTGCTATACCCCAATACAAAATATTTTTGGTGTTAAAAAAGTTACAATTAAAAAAGAAAAAAAGAATCTCTTGGCCAAATTTCCAGGAACAAAAATAATATATGGGCTTTCATGGGTCTAAAGGATTCTTAGAGATCATTTGGCTGTAGTTCAATGATATTAAAAGCTCACCATGAACCATGGAAGATGAGATTCCATCTCATATGTTTCAAAACAAAGTCACCACAGAACTACAAAGAAAGGGTACCTGCCCTGCCCCCTAGGCTTAGGTGAGTAAGCCCTAATTCCTCCATGGAAACATTTTAGACTTGCAGGTCCAGGTTGATAGACTTTTGAGTTTCAGCAAAAATTAGTTCCTCGAGATACATTTCTAGTACAGATGACATGCATTTTTATACAAAGGAAGTAAATGTTCTCTTTCTAATTTCTGATGGACTCTGATTACCAGGCTTTTCTAATTGATCAAAATATTCTTGAGCAACAATATATACTGTTCCAGTGTTATTGGTGTCACTAGCTTCTTGACACTGGGCAAGATGTTTTTCCATTCTCTAAGCTCCAATTAACAGATTCAGCAGTGCTCATCAAAGGAATGTTATACGTCCAGTTAAAGAAAAGAAGTAAACATCATTGTCATCAACGCTTATTCTTACAAAAGGCTTTACAGGTTACAAAGCACTTTTACGTGACAATCTCATTTGATTTTATTTTCTAGGGTCCCTTCAATCTTCAACACTGTAGATGTGATGGATTAAAAAAATGCACGGTCAATTGATAAAATATACCTTGTTTCAGCAGTTTGCTTTAAACAGCCAAAGAGTTTTCAAAGCTCCTGCAATGGGGAAAATCTGACTCCTTTCATCTCTACATTTGTGTTGGACGACCACATATCATTTTCAAAATATTTTTCAAAACTTAAGGAGAGGTGTGATTTACTATTTAACGACCAGCTTCCACTCACACATGCTCTGTGGTTCATGGGGAGAAAATCACTGTAGAATAAGAACCTCCCAGAGAAAATGCATTCAATTTATCTTCTTAGAAGATCTTGGCATTTATTTCCATTGGGGGCTACCCAAAAGAGGGAAATGGAAAGGGGGGCGGGTCTCTGAGACTCACATCCTTCTTTAAGCACAGCAACTTTCCTTTCACCAGCTTTGTCCCATTTTGCCTCAGTGTAAAATTTCAGTTGAACCGAGAGTTCTAAGGTCACCAAATATTTGAAATCTACTGCTTAAAGAAACACACGTGGATTTGTAAATCTTGCTAAATCTACTTGTATATTGTGATACAATTCTCATTACTGATGGTGTAAAAGAATTTTTTTTTTTTTACTGAAATCTATGATATGAGCTATTCAGACTGACCCTGAGTATCCCCAAAGGCCTCCTTTATACTTCTACCCTGTGGTTTGAATGAGTGTTGAATGGATGCCGACATTTCCTATCTCTGTGCTAAACAGCACAAGACTACAAAAGAAGTCAAGCCAGGGAAAAAAGAGGAAAAAAAAAAAAAAAGACCCAGCCATAAAGTTTGAAAGAATCCTCAGATGTTAATTCTGGCCCAAGTGCCAGAGTGATTCACTGGTGAGAGCTGCTGAGTAATCGTACTTTAGACTTCTTAATCCGTGTTCTATTAATGGATTTTAGCCACAGCTCAAAAGGTTAGGAATTAAAGACCACATTTCCACCTCTTCTTATTAAATTATTCTAACCTCATCGTCGGTAATTCATCACTGTCTCAACTCACTCTTGGTATACACGTTGGGAATGGAAGAGCCAGTTTGTATAATTACCCCCTCCACCTTCCCAAACATATTGTAAGAAATTCAGTCCTGAGTCCAGTTTCTTCGAGACTCGAGGGGCCAACTCTTCCAATTTTACATCCTGTGCTACAGAACAGGAGACTCATGCTCCTTGAGAACTCTCCTCCTTTAGTGGAATCATAAGCTTGGTTAGTTTCAACGTTGATTTAGGTTGAGTCTTCAAGCATCATGGCCGGGTGGCCATCTGTTGGCTGTTGACATAGCTCTCATTGGATGGACACAAGTTCTGAAGGTTATTCCAACAAGGAAGATGCAGGTCAGGTCTTTTTGCATCTGTGCAAAGTGCTGGTTTTCTCTAGATTTTTTGTACGTATAATAAAGCACGGCTGAAGAAATGAAAGCCTTGACCTAATGGTATCTGTTACGGGATCAGTGTCTCCTTAAAATCCATGTGTTGAAGCTTTAAACCCCAAAGTGACTGTATTCAGAGAAGGTTAAATGAAGTCACAAGAGTGAGCCTGAATCTAACAGGACTCATGTCCTTAAAAGACAAGACCGAGACACCTGGGATGCTCCTGCACAGAGGAGAGGTCACCTGAGGACACAGTGAGAAGGTGGCCGTCTGTAAGCCAAGCAGTGAGGTCCTACTGCTGTCTTGATGTTGGACTTGCAGCCTTCAGAACTGTGAGAAAATAAACTCCTTCCTGCTGTTTAAGCCACCCAATCTGTGGTATTCCATTACAGCAGCCCTAGCAAACAAATTGTTTGTTGTTGTAGTTGTTTAGTTGGTAAGTCGTGCCCGACTCTTTGCAACCCCATGGACTGTAGCCCACCAGGCTCCACTGTCCATGGGATTTCCCAGGCAAGAATACTGGAGTGGGTTGCCATTTCCTCCTCCAGGGGATCTTCCTGACCGAGGGACCGAACCCATGTCTCCGGCCTAGGCAGGTGGATTCTTTACTGCTGAGCCACCTGGCTGGGGGCATCGAGATGAGGGTGGGGGAGGGTTCCCAGAGGTTCGGGTTCAATCCCTGGGTTGGGAAGATCCCCTGGAGGAGGGCACGGCAACCCACTCCAGTATTCTTGCCTGGAGAATCTCCATGGACAGGAGAGCCTGGCAGGCTATAGTCCACGGTGTCGTAGAGTCGGACACGACTGAAGTGAGTTAGCACACACAGAACCACCTGAGAAGCCCTAGTAAACTAATACAGAACCATAAAACCTTAAGATATGGAATCATCATAAGGAAGATTAGTTCCAGAAGACATTAGGTCTTGATCTGAGGGGCTAGGACACGGAGAATCTAATTTTTTTCTCTGTGTTTGTTCCTAGGAGGAAATCTAGAATCCGCTAGAACTATAAAGATAAAGATTTGGGCTCAATTATAAAAAAGAAGTTTTTTAATGGTTAAAGTTATTCAAAAGAAGAATGAGCTCTACACAAAGGGAAATGAGATCCCTTCACAAAAGTAACCATTTGTCAGGATTTTGAAGCATCATGTAGAATGTTGGACTACTATGAGTCTATGATGATTTTAAGTGATAAGAGTAGGACTCAGGAGACCTCTCATCAAAGATGACTGCTAACCAGATCATGATCTTGGCAAGTTGAATGGCATCTCTTAATCTCAGCTTCCAAAAATTTTTTAAATGTAGTCTTTCTTTTTAAAAAATGTTTATTTATTTGGCTGCAACAAGTCTTAGTTGTGGCATGTGGATCTAGTTCCCTGACCAGGGATTGAACACAGGCCCCCTGCATTGGCACCACGGTGTCTTAGTCACTGGAAAACCAGGGAAGTCCCCTCAAATCTTTTTTTAAAGCAAGTACAATTGTTGTGAAAATCAAGACTATATTGAAGCATTGTATGAATGGAAATAAATCATCACCATCAACATGCTGTTTGTGTCATCAAATGAAATGCCATCCTAACCCTAAACCCTAAACCCTAACCCTAACTCTAACCCATTTATAAACATAGGCATACTTCATTATAGGAGATGCAAGAAACATGGGTTCAATCCCTGGGTCAGGAAAATCCCCTGGAGTAGGAAATAACAACTCACTCGAATATTGTTGCCTGGAAAATTCCATGGAGAGAGGAGCCTGGTGGGCTATTCAGTCCATGGGATCATAGAGTTGGACATGACTGAATATGCATGCATTTTATTACACCTGGGAGGCTTCATCACCCTTGCACTTTCTACAAATTGAAGGTTTGTGGCCACTCTTCCTTGAGCAAGCCTATTGGCGTCCTTTTTCCAACAGCATTTGCTTGCTTTGTGTTTCTGTGTTACACTTTGGTAATCTCCATGCTATTTCCAACTTTTTGATTATTATTATATTTTTAGGGTGATCTGTGATCAGTGATCTTTGATGTTAGAATTACAAAAAGATGATCATTTGCTGAAGGCTCAGAGAATGATGAGCACTTTTAGCAACAAAGTATTTTTTAATTAAAGCATGTAACTGATTTTTAGACATAATGTTATTGTGTACTTAATAGACCACAGTGTAAGTATAATTTTTATATGCCAAAAAGCCCACATGACTTGCTTTATTGTAATATTCTTTATCTTGGTGATCTGGAACCAAACCTGCAGTTATCTCTGAAGTATGCTCATATCAGCATCACCCAGAACATCCAGCACAAAAAGTATCAGATGAATCTTAAAAAGTATCTTTAAGATGATACTCATATCTTAAAGCGGAGAAGGCAATGGCACCCCACTCCAGTACTCTTGCCTGGAAAATCTCATGGGGATTTTACTGCAGTCCATGGGGTCGCTGAGAGTCGGATACGACTGAGCGACTTCACTTTCACTTTTCACTTTCATGCACTGGAGAAGGAAATGGCAACCCACTCCAGTGTTCTTGCCTGGAGAATCCCAGGGACGGGGGAGCCTGGTGGGCTTCCGTCTATGGGGTCGCACAAAGTCGGACACGACTAAAGTGACTTAGCAGCAGCAGTAGCAGCATCTCTTAAAGATGAGCATCTCTTTAAGAATACCTCTTTGAGAAGATATTCATCTCTTAAAGATAAATCCTAAAGAGTATCAGATGAATCTTCATGTCCTACCTGTGTGTATATACAGCTGACCCTGAACAACATGGGCTTGTGTAGATTCACAGGGAGTTTTTTTCAATTAATATTATGCAATACTTGGCTGGTTGAATCCATGGATGTAGAAACGAGGATAAGGAAGGCTGAGATGGGACTTGGGCATCTTCAGATTTTGTACCCACGGAGGGTCCTGGAATCAATCCCCCATGGATACCAATGGATGAATGTTTTTATTCCTTGTTCTAGGTTTGCTTTTAGAATATAAACAAGTGTTTACTGAAAAGGCGATCATCCAAACTCCTTGACAAACCAAACCCTGCAACTTTGCATGACACCAGAAGGAACAGCAGAGGGGAACTAGGACAGAGGGTTCTATTTTCCCTAGGTGTAATGGGATCTGTCTAAGCTGTAGGCACAAAAACAAACATCAGTCGTTCGTATTAGGTCCAGGACGATCTTTGTAACTGGGGCAAAACTGCCTTTGCCATGAGTCACCCTTTGGAGGCCTTTGGAGGAAGGGCTGTCTGCCCGGAAGCAGAGCCACTATCTCCCCTGCTTCCATCCATCATTTCCCTGGCACAACCCCAGCCTCTTAACTGGCTCCGCGTGGCTCATGTTGCCGTGGAGAAGAGAGATGTCAGGAGACTCTGACTCAGGTGAGCGATAAGGAGCAGATGGTGCCTCCATCACTCCAGCCCTTCAGCAGGCCCTGCTCCTCGGAACACGAGTAATTATTATAAATGAGTGGGTGATTGGAGGAGCAAAGATGTGAGTTTTCCAAGGGGACCTGCAAAGCCTCCTCTTCTGAAAGGAAATGCAGCCACAGAGGCGGGCAACACAAAGGAACCCTGATTGGATATTGTTGTTTAACAAGACGCTCCCTCCACAGGTTGTTGTCTTAATCTGATTAATGAAATGAGGGTGCTAGCAAGGGGGTCAGCTTGCTACATCTCATGGCAGACCAGGTTGGGCAATTCCCCCCTGAGCACCAATTCTCGGCACTCTTGTCAGATAATTGTTTATGATGAGATGAATGCATGTGGCCACGTCGGGCGAAGGAGACTGATGGATGGGTTGTTAATGATGGAAGTAATCAGTTTGGTAATAGCCGGCTTGCGCGTTTGTCAAGTGCCAGCAGGAGGATTAACATCCCTGAGACCCGGCGTCTTTATCTCCAGGCTGGAGTCTGACAACTGCCCAAGAGCACCCATGAATAAACACTGTGCCTTCCCCAGACATCATTAAACTGCCCGTGCAGATATGCCTACATCACGCTGATATCTTAATGACACCAGAGAGTGTCCAGGTAATGAGACCATGGGACAATGAATGAATGGAGACATGGACGCTGTGCTGGCTCCAGGGAGCATTTTCCCCAGTAACCCACCCCATGGTTTGCTTATCATCAGGGCGGAGCTTTCATTTCTGGATTTTTCTTTCCCCTTGGTTTGCCCTCATGACCTGAGAAAGCTTTTCTTCCTTCTCTAGACTTGGGAGCTAAGCATCTCTCTTAACAGAAGAGGTTTTCATGTTTTCTGTCCCACTCCACTGGGCCCCATTTCTGTGGTTGAGTGGCCTCTGAAATATGCCAACCTGTGCTCAGGACACAGATGGATGTGGATCCTGGATCTGGGGTGGCATCACCTTGTCCGTGAGGTCACGGAAGAGACCTCAGTCCTGGAAGGGATTGCCTCCTGCTTTGTCTGCATCACCCAGGGCATCCAGCCCAGTAACTTAAGAAGTATCAGATGAATTGTTATCTCCAGCCTCTTATCGATTTTAGGGGTTGCTTCTGTATGGGATCCCCTGTATTTTTCTGCTTCATTTCCACCAGCCCTTTCACTCACTCTTGTGTCGTAAGATGAGATGATTAGATAGCATCACCAACTGAATGTACATGAATCTGAGCAAACCCTGGGAGACAGTGGAGGACAGAGAAGCCTGGTGTGCTGCAGTCCATGGGTTTGCAAAGAGCTGGACACAACTTTGCAATGGAACAACAACTATACAGACTCTCTCCTTGAAGCTAGGATATAGGTACTTCCATCTTGTCTCATTCCTTTATCATCACCAGGGGTAAAAAATGGATCTGCCTCCCTACTTTCTTCCTGCCAGCTCCATGTCACTCTTCTCAGCTTTCATCATTCTGCAGACCACGTCCCCACTGACTTACTTCCCTATGGAAACTGGACCTTCTCTGCAGTTGCTCTCTTTAACTCCTCCCTTTACTGACCATTCATGGGCTTACTTTCCTCATCTGAAAAATAAAGAGTTTGGACGAGATCATCATTTCTCAAACTGCATTCTCTGAACAATTAACCTTTCTAGCACAGGGCCACATAAGGATGTGCGATAAACAAGTGTTGAATAAATGAAAATACATGTTCATGAAAACATGGATCTCATAGACAGAGAAGTTCAGAGAAAGTTGAGATACATGTGTTTAATATTAAGGACTTTTAGACCCTGTGATGTTCTAAAAAGTACTATGAAGCTCCAAGACACCATGGTATGCAACTTTTAGTGAACACCCTGCTGTGGAACTCGTGTTTTCCAGGTTGCCTAGGAACCCCACGGAACACACACCAGACTCAGAGATGATCAAACTTCCCACCATTATTCTATGACCTAGTAAATCATACGACCTTGTCTTTTACACAGAAACCCACCCTCCACTCCCATCCATGTCAGGGGAAGAGAAGGAGCCTTCATCTCAAGCCCTTTCTTCAGTATCTGACCCTATGCCTCACCTTTTAACATCTCACTATTTAATGATGCTAACAAGTCCAAGTCTCACTGTCTTCAATGACTCTGTCACTGTATTGCTCTTACATACTGTCACAATCGGTTCAGGCTCCTGTAACTCAATAACATAGATTGAGTGGCTTGAACAACAAACATTCTTTTCTCACAGTCTGGAGGCCATGAGGTCTAAAATCAAGGTGGCAGCAGATATGGTGTCTGCTGAGAGCTCTCTTCCTGGTTTGCAGGCCTTCTCACTTCTCGCTCTTTTGTCCCCTCCCAGCGATGATGGTCTATCAGTCTTATTTTGCTAGTCTCGATCTCAATATTTGTGGAGAACGCTGCTCAGGTATTTTGTGGCTACCCCATCCATTCATGTTTTCTCATGACTAGATGGGGGTCAAGGATTTGGGGGAAGAAAAGCCCGCCCGTGAAACCCTCCTCCCTGCATTACACCAGGGGAAACAAGATCTCAGGGGCTTCCCTGGTGGCCCAGACCGTAAAGAATCTGCCTCCAATGTGGGAGACTCATGTTTGATCCCTGGGTCGGGAAGATCCCCTGGAGAAGGGCACAGCAACCCACTCCAGTATTCTTGCCTGGAGAATCTCTTGGACAGAGGAGCCTGGCAGGCTACAGTCCATAGCGTTGCAAAAGAGTCAGATGTGACTTAGCAACTAAAACAACAAACAACAAATATTTTATATGAAAGCTGTTAAGAGAGTCAATCCTAAGTGAAAGGTTGGTTTCAGTTTAGGGAAAAATTCAAACTGAGGGATTTATTCAGGACCAGGGTACGATGACTGAGATACTTTCCTCTGGTGTAAAATTTCAAGGGCACCAAAAATTCAGTCATCAGAATAAACAAGATGTTCATGAAGTATTTTAAGAAATAAGAATTGATGCAAAAGTATCGATCGCAACAAAGGAGCAATCTGTTAAATAAAGGCAGGGTCACCATTTATTTGCTCCAGCAGCGTGTTCAGGTTCCCGATAGGCTTCCACCTTCTACCGAGCAGACAGCACTGAACCGTCCTAAAGCCCAGCTTGGATCTCACCTCTGCCCTCTTCTAAGTACCACATGCATGTGCATTCAGTCTCTTCAGCTGCGTCCGACTCTTTGTGACCCTGTGGACTGCAGCCCCCCTCAGGCTCCTCTGTCCATGGAATTCTCTAGCAAGAATGCTGGAGTGGGTAGCCATTCCCTTCTGCAGGGGATCTTCTCAACCCAGGGGTCAAACTCGAGTCTCCCGCATTATAGGCAGATTTTTTACCCCTGAGCCACCAGGGAAGCCCTCTAAGGACAAGAGATAACTCTAAAATCCTGAGCCAGCACCCTTCATACTCAGGCTCCAACTATTTGCCCTGCTTTAATGAATTTCCTTCTCTGACAAAAAAAAAAAAAAAACAATTAAAAAGAAATTTTCTTTTGAATAAACCATATTCACTTCTACCTTGATACAGGGCTTAAACTGTTCCCATTCTTAAATTTTCACTCTTTACCAAACTCTCTCAATTGAGATCCAACCATCTCCTTATGCAACTTTCTCACAATGACCTATTTCCCCTTTTTGTTTTCTGGTTTTCATATATGATTTAACTTAAAAATTTCTATTTAACATTGTAGGTTCTGGGTCAACTCTATCCAACTAAGCTGTGTGCTGTGTGAAAGAAAGAATTCCATCTCATCCTCTTTTTGTCCAGCTGACAGGCACTTACTGGTTTGATTTAGACCTGAGTTGATGGCTATCTGGCTGGCAATTGCTGGGTTTAGTTTTGAACACTTTAATTTTCCCTTGGCTGACCATGGTACTTATCATCTAAGTGCCAAGGTATGTCAGGGCAAAATATGATTGCGACACTGATCAATATAACCTCCCTGTGAAGGTATGAATCCTCAAGGCATGTGAAAAGTAGACGTGGGGAGGGTGGAAGGGGTGTTCTTTCTACCTCTTCTTAGGTGGCTAGCTTTGGCTCTGTCAGCTCATTTGTAAATTTATTTATAAAAAAGAGTCCCCATCTGTACTGAAATGTGTCTCCAGAACTCTGCCTACTGGCTGGGGAGAGAGTGTTCCAACCAACTCCAGGACTAGGACCATTCAGTATTGCATTTGTTACTAACTTTTCATGGTGGTCTGGGGGTGGGCAGGGGTGGGGAACTTCCTAAATGCAAATTAAAACAAAGAAAAACGTATAAGTGTTAGTTGCTCAGTCCTGCCCAACTCTTTGCAACCGCGTGAACTGTAACCCGTCAGGCTTGTCTGTCCATGGGATTCCCTAGGCAACAGTGGGTAGCCATTGCCTTCTCCAGGGGATCTTCCTGATCTGGTGATCGAACTCACCTCTCCTGCAGTGAAGGCTGATTCTTTACCATTTGAGCCACCAGATAAAGAAAGGTATGGCTAAAACCTTCTCTCTTCCAGCCATCTCTGAGCCCTTGAACTTGCTAAGGGGAAATGGAAGCTGCAGATTGGGCTAAACAGCTTCCCACACCTAATCTTTCTGCAACAAGCTAAAAATCAGAAACTTGAGTAACATGTGAAGGCCTGAGCCTCAGTCCTGCCCGGAGCAGATTCGCCACTCAACAGAAAGTCTTAGAAACAAAGCAAAGCAAAATAAACAAACAAGAAAACCCAAAGAATAAGCCTATGATCTGTCGAATGGATGAGGTGTCTCATCTATGGGGCAGAACGACCCCAACTCTGGTTACTTTATGGAGAAAGTTCTTTTTCCTTTGAATCTCTGATTTTCCTTGGGGTCTCCAGCTCCCATATTTCTGTACCCTTGTCTTGTGTCTAATTTTCCTGTGGAATTCTGTCTGGAATTTTTATAGGGAAATTATTAAATCCTCCCTTGCTCTGAAGTTCCCATCTGTAAGGGTTTCCAAAGGAATAAAATTCCTCCTGGGTATCATTTTAAGGAAAATCTGATAACAATGTGGGTGGTTAGGCCAAGACGGTGACAATTTTAAAAGGAAGTACTTGAAAGGGTGCATATTAAAAAGCAGAGACACAACTTTGGTTACAAAGGTCCGTCTAGTCAAAGCTATGGTTTTTCCAGTAGTCATGTATGGATGTGAGAGTTGGACCATAAAGAAGGCTGAGCATTGAAGAACTGATGCTTTTGAACTGTGGTGCTGGAAAAGACTCTTGGGAGTCCCTTGAATGGCAAAGAGATCAAACCAGTTCATCCTAAAGGAAATCAATCCTGAATATTCATTAGAAGGACTGATGCTGAAGCTGAAGCTCCAATACTTTGGCCACCTGATGCGAAGAGCTGACTCATTAGAAAAGACCCTGATGCTGGGACATACTGAAGACAAAGGGAAAAGAGGGAAGACGGAGGATGAGATAGTTGGATGTCATCACCAACTCAATGGACAGGAGTCTGAGCAAACTCCAGGAGATGGTGAAGGACAGGGAAGCCTGGCGGGCTGTAGTCCTTGGGGTGGCAAAGAATTGGACACGACTTAGCAACTGAACAACAATAACAATCTGAAAGGGTAAGGGAATGAGGTTAGGAATGATGAATTTAAAAAGAGATATTTTTTTTGAGAAATCAACAGTATTTCATATTGTGCCTGGGAAAAAACTCCAGAGCATTCAGAAGAGTGTATCAGCTGACCAGAGGCATCTCAGACAATAAAAATATTTTTTGACGCATGGGGTGCTTCTCGATTGCTTCAAGAAGTGGCCTTTTCGTGTCATTTGGACTTTTGGTTCCCCTGGGACTTCCGCTTCCTGGTTTTTCATGATCAAGTAAATTTAAAATCCTTTTTTTTTTTCCTTCCCACGGGGCAGAGTCGACTCATAAGCGAGCATCGCTGTGGCCCAAAGGCCAGCCCTGTGAACAAGAGGTCCATGTGTCATCTATTGAGTGGCCAGCCTGTGCACTAGGCAGGACAGAGGCTCGGAGTTTCACAGGTCCAGCTGCAGAGCCCACAGCCTGAGTCCAGCAGTCTGAGCAGCTTGGAGCCCTCTCTGACTGCAGAAAAGTAGCAGGGAAATTCACAGTGCTCAAAGAGGTAATTGCCAGTTATTGCTCTACTGGTTCCAATTTTAGTAGTAAATGAGCAATGTATAATGTATCAGGCTTATTAAAAAATAAAAATGAGAAATAAAAGTGCTCCAAGGGAAATGGCAAACCCGCCAAGTTTTCCCAGACTCACCCATGACCAGAGTGGCCATCTGAGCACTCAAGTCCACGTGGTGCTGGCGTCCTGGGCTGCGGTCACCCGCCGGGCACTCAGGGGTCACTGCACGGCCCTGACCAGTACGTGGCCTTCTTCACCCAGTGCTGATGACTCAGGAACTGTCATGTCCAAACCCTCATTAGAAGCAAACTCGTTAGAAGCATGCTTAGCCTTCCTCCGAAAGAGACAGAAGGCAAAGGTTTCGTTTCTCAAGCAGGAAGAGAAGTTCATCGAGGTTTCCCTCATCTGCCAGGGTAGGTGACGGGGAAGACACTGTGCCTGGAACAGATGTCGCCTCCTGCCAGCATCTTTCCACCCTCAGCTCCTCTCTGCCTTCTTATTTGGATTAAACTACATGATCTGTTCGTGAGTGATCTCCTTGTAGGCAAACCGCCATCATTCTAACCCATCCTGCACCCTCACCTTGCCAAATCGTTCTTCCTGAATTCCCCTTAAAACCATTCCAGGTACCTGGCTTCTTAGCTAATAGTAAACCAACCCTTCAGCCCAGAAGTGACAGCTGTCCCCCATGGAGTCCCAGACTACCTACCTCTCCTGGGCCGTCACCCACTTCCCAGATCGCCATCCACATTCCTGCTAATCCAAAACACCTGGCACCCTGAGCACAGGTGGAAGCCTAAACACCTCTCTGTGGAGCCTGCTGTCTGCATGCAGTTCTCCCCCTCCCCAGCCACTCTGCTCCAGGGGCCTTCCCCAAACCCCTGCTCTTGTAAACCGAACCCAGGGTTCCTACAGTGTTAGACTAAGAATTGCCAATGGAGATGCACGATCCACCCTTGTTTAGAGGGCTGTCGTATTAAACATTAAACACCCATTTCACATACACAGAGTCAGCTTGGCAACAGAGAGAGAGGATGCTCTGAAATACTACACGGGATTTGTCCTGATATTCGGGAGGGGGGCTTCCTGAGAAAGTAAGGAGGGATACTGTATCTCTGCAGTCTCCTCAGGGGTCCCCCTCCCCTGGGGCACCCTTGGGGTGGAAGCCCATCACCCTGCAGCAATCCAGACCCAATCAAAGGGTTGCCCAGGGGAATGTTTGAGTCTCTAAGAACTTGCCTTACATGTGGAGTTTAAGACCTCTTATTCAGGGGACTTCCTGGTAGTCCAGTGGTTGAGAATCTGCCTTGCAATGCAGGGGACACAGTTTTGCTCCCTGGGCCCAGAAGATCCCATATGCTTTGAGGCAACTAAGCCCATGCACCACAACTACTGAGCCAGTGTGTCATATCAGCTAACACTCAATGCAGCCAAATAAATAAATAAGTAAATTTTTAAAAAATGGATCTCACATTCAAACAAGACACAATCTGCCTATGATGTAAATGTGGCCCTTTTGAGTGAACTCATGAAAATTAGAAAGATACTTATACTCAGCAGAAGGTGCTAAGACAATCTTAACTATTTGAGATAAAGCACCTTCTGTACCTTAAACCACACACGAAAGAAAATTCCAGATGGGAGAAGACCTAAGTGTACACGGGAAGATCCTCTATTTTCTATAAGAATCTGAAAATAGCGCTGCACCTGTAATAACTCCTGGAGCAGGATTTTCTAAGTATAAAAGCAAAGGAACCCATCATGAAGGTAAAAGATACCTCTGACGTCGTTAAAATTGCTCCCTCTCACATCCTTCATGCAGGCTTAGACAAAATGACAGAAGGAGGATAAAGATCTGGGAACTTTGCTCAGCACTGAAAATCAGTGAAGGGTGGCCTCCACCTTCAGCTTCAGGGTACTTCTGCAGCCAGGGCGCAAATGGAATCATGTGAAGGGCAGGTACCAAAGGCCGTGACACTCAGGACAGGGGAAATTTCCCTGAAAGAGCAGGTAGAGGTGGGGAAGTAGGTCAGACACAGTCACGTCACTTACTCAAAGAGACGACTAGGCCAAGCTGAATGAAAACAGACAAAACCAGCAAACTCCTAAGAAGCTAAAGCCCGTGCAGAAAGCAGCCATGGAGACCAGCAGGTTCACAGAAACAAACAGAGGACAGGCTGGAAATGTTTTTCTGGCGGGTCCTTTGAGATGCCACCTCTTCCCTCCACCTCCCAGCTGCTGAATCATTTAATTAGACTAGATTTTTCATTAACTGGACCTCCTGTTTATGTGGGGTGAATCACATACCCTATTTTTCGAGCAAATTAAAGGCCTGAATAAAACCTTGAATGTTCAAGTATGAGTCAACAGATAACAACAGACATCAGTTCTAGAAAGAGAAGCCACAAAATTAAAGGAACAAAGCCTTAAATAGAAAGGGACAGCAGAGGTACATTCTGGAGAGGAAAAAAAAGATTTACAGTAAATAAACAAAACTTGAAGAACATTTTAAGTGATATCTGCCCCCCATGCTCACCAAACTTAAATGTGGACTTTACAGAAACGGATAAATTGTGAAATACTAAGGATAAAGACAGGCTAAGAAAGAGCAAGTTGATAAAAGAGCTGCCATATGATTCAACAATCCCATTCCTGGGCATACATTCAGACTAAACTCTAATTCAATAAGATACACACACCCCAGTGTTCACAGCATCACTATTCACAATAGCCAAGACATGGAAGCAACCTAAGTGTCCACTGACAGGTGGATAAAGAAGATGTGGTACATGTATACAATGGAATATTCAGTTCAGTTCAGTTGCTCAGTCGTGTCTGACTCTGCGACCCCATGGACTGCAGCATGCCAGGCTTCCCTGTCCATCACCAACTCCTGAAACTTGTTCAAATTCATGTCCATCAAATCAGTGATGCCATCCAACCATCTCATCCTCTGTCATCTCCTTCTCCTCCTGCCTTCAATCTTTCCCAGCATCAGGGTCTTTTCCAATGAGTTAGTTCTTCACATCAGGTGGCCCAGGTATTGGAGTTTCAGCTTCAGCAACAGTCCGTCCAATGAATATTCAGGACTGATTTCCTTTAGGACTGACTAGTTTGATCTCCTTGCAGTCCAAGGGACTCTCAAGAGTCTTCTCCAACACCACAGTTCAAAAGCATCAATTCTTCAGCACTCAGATCATTCGGCACTCACATCATTCGGTATGGATGTCCAACTCTCACATCCATACACGACTACTGGAAAAACCATAGCTTTGACTAGCCTTAGCTTTGTCAGCCAAGTAATGTCTCTGCTTTTTAATATGCTGTCTAGGTTTGTCATGGCTTTTCTTCCAAGGAGTAAACAAATATGGAATATGACTCAGCCATAAAAAGAATGAAATAATGCCATTTGCAGCAACATGGATCGACCTAGAGATTATTATACTAAGTGAAGTAGGTCAAAGACAAATCTTCTCATTTAAGAAAGGTTTTTAAAAAATTGGAAAGACTCATAATAAAATGCTGAAAATATTAAAGGACTACAATTACTATATGGATAAATGGGAATAACATATTCAAGTATCTCATAAAATTTTTTTTAAAATAAGGCAGTTATTTACAGTATAGAGAGGTAATAAAAATAAAAATATGCAAGTGAATGATTAAAAACAGCAGTTCAGGATGGTGGTTGTCTCAAGAGAGGGCGGGAGAGGCTGGAATCCAACAGGGACTTAAGGAGACTTGCATTAACTTACATGACCAGCTTATGTCTTTGAAAACATCTATATCCTTCTGTACCTATGTCTGCCGTAAATATGGCAAAATCTCAGGTCTGGTACATGAGAAATTATCTGTATTATTTTTATGCTTGATGTATTGTGTCTTTTAAAAATAGTTGGATAAAGGAGACACCAAAGAATAAGTCTTCAACATCAAAGAAGCTAAATACTGAAGTCTAGTAACTGTCATAAAAATATTTACAAAATGCCAAGATCAAAAATAGCACTTGAAAAGAAATGACAAGGTTACTGAAAAGTAATTCGGGCTTTCCCAATGGCTCAGCAGGTAAAGAATCCACCTGCAATGCAGGAGACACAGGAGATGGGGGTTCAATCCCTGGTCCAGGAAGATCCCCTGGAGGAGGAAATGGTAACCCACTCCAGTATTCTTGCTTGGAGAATTCCATGGACAGAGGGGTCTGGCAGGCTACAGTCCATAGGATCACAAAGGGGTAGGACATGACTGAGTGACTAAACAACAATAAAACAACTGCAGGAAAACTCTTTCCAATGTTTTCTTCTTTTACCTGAAAAAGACACCAAAGTTAGGGGAATTAAAGTGGCATTCCTCACGTTCATGGGCTGAGAACAGGTTGGTGAAATTAGAACAAATTCCAGCAGATCATCCAACAGAACACAAAACCTTAAATGCTTATAGCCCAAGGGGGATGTGGGTGTAGAAGAGGCACAAAAGACCAGAAACAAATGTCTCCATCATCCTCATTTCTGGTCCTAGCACATCTAAGCAGGGCCGGCCCCCACCCTGCATGCACATGGTCCCAGAAGCTTTGGCCTCCCCCTGGGACCACTCAGACAGGAGTCTCTGCAGGAGACCCAGGGCATCAGTATTACCAGCTCCCCAGGTGGCTCCAGAAAGCAGCCAGCATGGGGACCCAGTGCCCTGGGTTGAAGGCAGCCCAGACTCAGGCTGCAGCTGAGTATTCTGGTCTACTGATGAGAGGCAGGGAGTTTCTTGTCTCAGGAGGTGATGCTGGTCTGCACTTCTCTCTCCCTGCTGCTGACGTTCTCCCAAGCCTTCTTCATGAGGAGCTGCCAGACCAGGAGCATCCCTAAAGGCACTGGCCACAGACCCCCCAGGACTGGAGACACTGGGGAATTCTAGTGGGAGATGGGCCCAACCACAAACAGCAGCCCTTTTGTGCACTGAAGCACCCACAATGTTGTGTATTTTGCCAGCACAGAGGTCCCCGATCATGAGTGACTGGGGGAGGCTCTCGCTGCTGGTGCTGCTCTCAGCCGCCAGCAGCTCCCTTGGAGGATAAGCTCTTTGCGTTGACAGGGTTTGCACCGCACCGGGAGCCGGACTGCAGGAGAAACACACACACAGCTGCGAAAGCCGGCTGCAAATTCAACCCTACCGACAGCTAACTCCTCCAGCAGAGCCCAGCCTGTCAAACACCCAAACAAACGGGGACCAGTGATGGACTGGCTTCTGCCCCGTCTCCTCCACCAGCGCTTTCCTGCGCTGTCCTGTGGGGATCAGACCAGCAGTGTCTTTGGCTCTGTGTCCAGGGGAGGGGGGCGCTGCAGCCCGCAGCCCGCCACGTGTGCCAGAAGATGAGTCAGACACAGATTTAGCCCATAGGAGTCCAGGGTGACTCGCTCCGACAGATCCATCTGCCTCCGACAGACAGATGGACAGGCCCCAGCCCCTTCTGTGAGCACTGTTACATCCTGTCACCAGCGCAGCGGCCAGGCACTCACGGACAAACAGCGGGCGAGGCCAGTAACCCTATCCGATTCCTGACATCGCCGCCCCCTCCCGCCCCCTCTGATCTCCTTACATCCTGGGATTGAATGGCCCTATAAAAATGTCCAGCGTGAAAGACAGATTCAAAAACTGGAGAAACACTATCCGGATGGAGGTCCTTTAACACCCTCCCCACAGGCCCCTCCGTACCTACCCCCAGCCCCCACCCCCGGCCGGGCAGAGAATTTATGGGCTGTAAGTCCTGTTTTTCTATGTTGATGGAAATCGCTGGCAAACATTTCCACCAGGGCCCAGCTCCATCCGTAGAGTCAAATATCAAGGCACCCAGCTGAGCTCCAGGAGGCAGGGTTTATGAAGCCAGCCAACGTGCCCTGTGACCGTAAACCATCTTATATTTACTATGACAGGACCGTATTTGAGTTCATAAAAAAGATGAGTTTTCTCTAACTTCGGGTGCCTGGAAGGCCCGAGCTTCTTTTACAAGGGGATTGTGTATCAAGAGTGGATACAGAGCCTGAGGAGCTGAATCGGCCAGCTGTTGTTTGCTCACTTTTCTGGGATAACAGAGTCGAGTCAACCCAACAGGGGCCCTCAACCAGGTTCCCCAGGTTCTCAGGGCTGCACTGAAGGTGGGAAAAATACCTATGCCTGTGATGCACACTGCAGACGGAAGGCAGCGGGGAGGGAATCCATTGTCCCCAAACTAGTTCCAGACCCTCCTCTCTCTGGGGATGTTGCTGTTGCTGTTGTTCAGCCGCTAAGTCAAGTCCAGCTCTTTGCGACCCCATGAACTGCAGCACGCCAGGCTTCCCTGTCCTTTACCATCTCCTGGAGTTTGCTTAAACTCATGTCCACTGATTTGGTGATGCCATCCAACCATCACATCCTCTGTCACTCCCTTCTCCTCCTGCCCTCAATCTTTCCCAGCATCAGAGTCTTTTCTGGGGATGGATGGACCCCACTTGGAAAGGAAATTATGAGCCATTCAGACATGCCACCCGAACCTTGAGGACGGTTAGATCACAGGTCATCTGTTCAGGGGGACAACCGTTTTGAAAGAAACAAAAGTTGGAGCCCAGGGAAGTGGAGGGCTTAGAAGGGCCGTATGCTACAGAAGAGGAAAGCGAATTCTCGACTCTTAGAGGCACCTGAAGGGTCCGTGTGTTGGCCGGTACCCATGTCATGTTCAGATTGCAGTGCACAAGGATGTTACGTCAGCTGGAATCAGGGCAACTGGAGGAGGATCTGTGTAGGCAATCTAGGAGTTGGAATCCGGACAAACCAAGTAAATGTGACAGATGTCCAGCCATTCTGCTGTTCCAGTACAGGCCGGCAGGGGGAGGGATGCAGGGGCATTTAGCGTCCTTCAGGTCTACAGTTGCTGGATAGGTTGGAAATTCAGAAGGTTCTTTCCAGCTTTGTCTCTAGGAATGACTAATACAAAGACATTTAGCCTGGCAAAGCATCATAAAACGACCTTTTCTTGAGACATGGGTCCCCCATGCTGGAGTGAGGGCTCTGTTCGCTCTCTTTCTGGCTGTGGAAATGTGACCTCAAAGAGCATGGCTGGAGCGCCTTTGTGTCTTGACTATATGTTTCTGAGCTCTTTAGACGCTTTTCATCAACTGTGAGAGGGCAATTTAAAAATCACAAAATTCTCTGTTTGGGAAAACGAATTCTTAGGGACTTCTTGGGAAATAAGCAATTTTTAGAAGATGTCTGCTCTCTTGGACCTCGGCTGCAACATTTCGGCCTCCAGCCAACCCTGCTGGCTTTCGACTGGGCCCCACAATCTGAACTGGCTCTGGCCAATATATCCTGTTACGATTTGTTCTGAATTTAGAGTTTCTGTGTACCGACAGACTCCCTCAGTGTGTCTCAAGTCTGAAGTCAAGGGGAGATTGTGTCAGCAGCCAAGGACCTCTGTGCAGTCCTAAACGGTGGGTTTTTCCCTCCAATTTCAGAGCTTTTTGCGGTAATAATGGTGTAGTTACTTGTTGTTGTTTAGTCACTAAGTCGTGTCTGACTCTTTGTGACTCCATGGACTGCAGCACGCCAGGCTTCCCTGTCCTTCACCATCTCCCAGAGCTTGCTCAAATTTATGTCCATTGAGTCGATGATGCCATCCAACCATCTCAACCTGTCGTCCCCTTCTCCTCCTGCCTTCAACCTTTCCCAACAATAGGGTCTTTTCCAATGAGCTGGCTCTTTGCATCAGGTGGCCAAAGTATTGGAGCTTCAGCTTCAGCATCAGTCCTTCCAATGAATATTCAGGGATGATTTCCTTTAGGATTGGCTGGTTTGATCTCCTTGCTGTCCAGTTATACCATCCCCTAGATTGTCTAATTGCTGAATATATTGTGCAGTGACAAATACATTGCACCCTTAAAGCTGTCCATTTTATCTTCCTTTCCAAAATCTGAACGTGTGACAGGCATATACTTGAGCTCCTTCTTAGTGAAGATTAAATGTTAATAAAACAGTAAACTCATTTTAAAAAGTCACAAAATCGTAACTATTAGCACTGATGCTGGGCACAGAGTTTTTGTTAATTATTAATGAATGGCCCAAGATATTCTTATACAATGAAACATTTGGACTGGTCCCTCTGACCAAAACCAGCATCACCACTGCTCTGTAGGAAACTAAAAAGTTCAGGATTGATTTTAGGAAACTTTTCATGTTAATCCAAGAAAAGCCATTCTTCTATCAGCAGCACCTCAGGACATGTGTTAATCATAATTTTTCTACACTCTGATCTTTATTCATTCTGTGCATAGCAACATGTATTTTTAATGCCTTGGTGTAGAAAATAGAAGTATGGAGGAAGTTAGAAAGGAGCAGAAATTTTCTCCAAAGATCCAGGTTCTTTGTGATGGAGGCTTCCCTTTCTGAGAAAGTTATCCAATCTGAGAATCTTTCAACGTCTGAGTTTAATCCATTTACATTTAGCTTGATTACTTATAAATTTGGACTTGTTTTATACCATCTTAACTGCTGCTTTCTAAATTCGATGTCTATTTTATGTTCTACTGTTCCTATTCTATGGGGGGCGGGCTTGGCTCATTTTTTTTACCTCTTTTGGATTGAGTTTATTACATATTTTATTTTACTGTCCTCCAGTTTGAAGTTATTCTTTCAGTGGTTACATGTAAATGGTTTGCCTGATGATTAACTTAAGAAAATCAAAAGTGAACATCACTGTCAACACTGCCCCCACTTCACCTCTTAGTCTCATTAATAATCCAACCCATTTATTCCTTTTATTAAGTTTCATTTAAATGTACTAGCATGTTTACCCAATTCTTGGCTCCACATGGCTTTTAAAACATCATGCTTTCCTTATGGATTCAGTCTTTCTTGATAAAATATGTCATTTAATAGTTGTTTCAGCGAAAATCTGTGTGTAGTTAACTCTATTTATCTGAAAGTTCTTCACGTTCTGTTCTCTGGACATCTTATTCAATGTACCTTGGACCTAGCAAGTCTGTTCTCTGTGCCTATAAACCATCCTCTTCCAGTCCCCCATCCTCTTATCTCCTTGGTAATTTCATCAAATCTTTTAGTTATCAATATGTTCTGGCTGTTTGGCTCTTGTGTTTGGTAAACGTATCAGATTGATCTCTTAGTTATTACTGTTTGCTTCTTCTGTTTTAATCTGCAGCTTAGCCTAGCCACTGAGTCTTTCATTTCAACTCCAGTGTTCCTCCCCCTTCTCTTTGGTCCTTGCCCAAATCTTTTTCTGCTGTCATACTTTTTCATTGTAATTTTTACATACTTTAAAATTTTGTTAATAATTTAAAACAAGCTGTAAGCACCTTTCAGAGTGCTATATCTTTGAGGTCTGCCTGGGGTTTGCCAGATTTCCTGTCTTTCATTCACGGTTGATTTCTTTTCTCAAGTGAGTGAAATTGCTAATGGTGTCCACACCCTCGGCTGTGGTTGTTCCTGCTGGGAATTCTCTTGGGAACCAAGTTGTAGAAAATCCAGAGCAGTTTTTTTTTTTTCCTGCCCAAGACACCAGGGGTTTCAACAGTCCTGAGACCAGCTCTCACGTCAACTTTTCAGTGTGTACTTCTCACATTCACAGGAAGTATAAGCTCAGACCACATGCCGACATACAGAACTGCGGTTTGAATTTTTGTGGGTGATATTTTTCTTCTTTTGCCCAAACCCCTGTTGAGAAGGCAAGCTTCTCTGCCACATTTTTCTGAGCCTAGGAGGTGAGCCATGAGGTCAAAGAGCAAGGGGTTTGACAAGGCACTGGGCAGAAGTAAGGGTCTTTGTTTCGTCTCTCCTGGCAAACACAGTCTGCATCCCAGAACCCCCACCTTCTGGCTACAGGTCCCCCGTCCTGGGCATCCGCCATGGGTACCACAGCCTCGGCCTGCACTGCTCTGGCAGGCAGGAATTCCCAGTCTCTGGACTCTGGCTGGGTGCACGTGTTTTTGTTGTGTGCTTAGTCAATCAGTCGTGTCTGATGCTTTGCGACCCCATGGACTGCAGCCCGCCAGGCTCCTCGGTCCACGGGGATTCTCCAGGCAAGAATACTGGAGTGGGTTGCCATGCCCTCCTCCAGGGGAATCTTCCCAACCCAGGGATCGAACCCAGGTCTCCCACACTGTAAGCAGATTCTTTACTATCTGAGCCATTGTGGTGGTTGTTATATTTTCGGCAACATTCCTGTGTTTATTGTTAGAGGGCAGAGGGTAGGCCGGAAGGAAAGCATGTCTTTTCCCATCTTGGCTTGTCCCCTGCAAGTGTTTCTGAAATATTTACAGGTTGTTTTTATGAGACTATATTGGTACCACATCTCATGAGTGAAGTTAAGTGTGTGTTGTAGGAACACACAGCAGACGCACACAGCACAGAAGTCCCCCCAAGTAGACTCCTTGAAATGCCACTGTGTGCACAAAGCCTGAAGCTCGCTTTGACTCTAGACTGAATCTGATGAGTCACCACTCCTGTTCCTGCCAGCTTATCCCATTCCCCTCTCTCTGTACAACCGGCCATGATCTATACTTTATATTTCAGCTCAAATTTTTTAAACTTTTGATTTTGTATGGGAGTATAACTGATTGAAAATGTTGCGATAGTTGCAGGTGGACAGCAAAGGGATTCAGCCATTACATATACATGTATCCATTCTCCCCCCAACTCCTCTCCCATCCAGGCTGCCACCGAACACTGGGCAGAATTCCCTGTGCTACACAGTAGGTCCTTGCTGGTTATCCATTTTAAATACAGCAGTTTGGACATGTCCATCCCAAATTCCCTAACTATCCCTTACCCCCCCAGCAACCATAAGTTCATTCTCTAAGTCTGTGAGCCTATTTCTGCTTTATAAGTAAGTTTATTTGTATCATTCCTCTTTAGATTGCACACATAAAGGATGTCATGCGATATTTCTCCTTCTCCATCTGACTTACTTGGCCAGCCATGATTTTAAAGATGTTCATTTCTCACAACTAGCAACTTCTGAAATTTTAATGCAGGAAACTAGACTGGAAGTAAAATTCTGATGTACATCCAATCCCCTGGGGTAAAAAAGGCAAAACAGAACTTCCAAAGAGCACACTCAAGACTCTCAAGGATGCCTGCCCTTGCCACCTGGCTGGTTTCCACATTCTCTGCTCCAAAATCCTAAAACGGGTCTTGGCCATCTCCCACTCCTCCCACCTTCCTGCTCACAGAAGCTGGGACCTGGGAATTCTATTCCGGGCACTACTAATTCCCCTGGAAAGTGGCACAGCACAGAAGACAGGAGCTAGTGGGTTAACCTAACCTCTCAAAGTCTCTCAACAGCTCCAACATGATAAAACCTTCCAGAATTATTGACAGTCAAATATTCTCAACACATTTGCGAGACTCCAGCTGTTACCCAGGGATGCAAAGTAAACAAATGCTCGTAGGCTGCAGAAGGTATAAATCAGCAGTCAGGGCTACCAGCAGGCAAAGGAGGTTCATTTCTGGGATGTTCCAGTCTCTCCCCAAGAAGACTGATGGCTTCCCTCTTCCACTGGCTACTACAAAAGTCACTTCTTGCATTTTGTCCTAAGATGATGAGAACAACAGATGCTTAGTCCTAATACACTTTTCCACGATAAAGGTAGGAAGTACCCTACATGTATGAATGAGTTCCATTCCAAGAGTATGTTTTTAAGTCCAATTTGTTTGTAAGTCCAAACAAGTTAGCCTAGATACCAAACTAACACAATCGGCTATAAAATACTGTACCCTACTAGGTTTATAACGCGTATGTGTGTTAATCACTCAGTTGTGTCCAACTCTTTGTGACCCCATGGACTATAGCCCACCAGGCTCCTCTGTCAATGGAATTCTCCAGGCAAGAACACTGGAGTGGGTTGCCATTTCCTCCTTCAGGGGATTTTCCCTGATCGAACCCAAGTCTCCTGCATGGCAGGCACATTCTTTACCATCTGAGTCACCAGAGAAGCTCCAGTTTCATAATGCTTGTCACACAAATAATACATAAAAACAAACAAAAAATAAAACATTTTTTATTTTTACCATACCTTGGAAAGGACAGCAGTAGTAGCTACATCACCACTGCTTTTACACTCGCTTCTGTTTGGGAAAATTTGTTGGGAAGTTTGGGACAGCCTGGGCTTGAAATGAAGACACTTCACTACTGTACCCTACACGGCGCTGCACAGTAAAGGATACAAAAGCACAACCACTTGTAGAGGATGCACACACGTGACAATGTGCTCCAGACACGTCAACTAACTGACATGATTGGACATGGAAACACACGTTCCCATCTTTGAAAGCCCACACTTGAAGGTTCCCATGTAGGGGACTTACTACATGGAATTTTGGAAACAGGAAGAGAAATCATCACTGGTACCTAATTTCAGCATGCTAGCATTTAATGCATCTTCCTTCAGTCTTTTTTTTTTTTCTTTGCTTTACTTGTATTTCGGTATCATGTGTGCTGTGCTAAGCTGCTTCAGGCATGTCTGACTCTTTGTGATCCCCATGGGCCATAGCCCTCCAGGCTCCTCTGTCCATGGGATTCTCCAGGCAAGAATACTGGAGTGGGTTGCCAAGCCCTCCTCCATCAGTATCACAAACTGTTATTTACAATCATTTTACCCCATGTACTTTTCATGTATTTACAGGAGCTTGGGATTCCCAAGTATCTCATTTTTTTTTTAAATCACAACAACCCTCTAACTTGAGCCAGGTAAAAATTCTTGGCCATGTTTTACAGAGAAGGAAAGGATGACACGGGCATTTGATGGTGAGTTGCTCAGCAGCACAAAGAGGCAAGAGAAGCTCGTTGTCATCAAAGCTCTTTCCTCAGATGTCTGCAAACCCAGGGAGCTCAGGGTTCGTGACTTCAGCCTACACAAGCTCATGGGTCATGAGAACAAGAGCCACAGTTGGAGTTAACGGGAGAAAGTGGGGGCTGGGGGTGGCTTGGAGGAGCAGCATCACTAGTCTGTCTAGCATGTGCCTCCCAGAACAACAAAGCCAGTGTTCTTGTGAGTTGTATGGTCCTGAGGGGAATTCCAAAAGAAAAAAAATCCCACCCGCATACTCTGTGTGGTGGCAACCTTGGAATGTCTATAGTGAGATGGCTTTGATGACCTTGGCTCCTGTGGATCTACAGATCCTGTGTTGTCTCTAATCCAGTCTCCTTAGTTTTATATTTTACACTCTGCAACTGATGCATTATTTTAGTATAAGCACCTCTCTCTGAAACTGCTGGAAGAAAATCTCCCTCAGAGGGCATCCAAGATGGTGCTGGGTACCATCTAAGATGGCGCTGGGTACCAATATGCCAACTCCAATGGTCTCAGTGACTAACTGCTAAAACTACCCCAACTTTCCCAGAGCCCCGTGGTATCTGAGGAGAGTTGCTGTGCCCTGAGGGATTGTGAAAACAAAAGAGAATCCACAGTCGTGGGAAAAATACGTGAGAAAACAAACACAGTGCGACTTCCCTGGCAGTCCAGTGGTTAAGACCTCACCTCCTAATGCAGGGGGCACAGGTCTGATCCTTGGTTGGGGAACTAAGATCCAGCATGCCACATGGTGTGGTCAAAAGCATTTTTCTTAATTACTAGAAATATAAAAAAATGTTAAAAATAGACTCTAGGTAGTGAGTAGATGGACATTTACTGTAAAATCCTTTTAACTTCATACTGAAATGCTTCATAACAAAATGCTATTTTGAAAATTAGTCTTCTCCTAAGTCATAAAGGGATAGGTGTTTTTCATCTGCCTTCATCTCCCTTCTCCTCACCCTTAACCATGTCTTTCTTGAAGAGAAGTGAAGTCACTCAGTCATGTCCGACTCTTTGTGACCCCATGGACTGTAGTCTACCAGGCTCCTCCATCCATGGGATTTTCTAGGCAAGAGTACTGGAGTGGGTTGCCATTGCCTTCTCCAGAGGATCTTCCCGACCCAGGGATCGAACCAGGGTCTCCCGCATTGTAGGCAGATGCTTTACCACCTGAGCCACCAGGGAAGTCTTTCTTACCTTTATGAATTCCTTGAGAACATGTCTCTAAAGATGACCAAATATGTTCAGAAAACACTGAGTCGAACCCAGTTTTTAAGAAAAAAAAAAAAAAACTGATGTCCTAACAAGGGCAACGGACTTGTCCCAGGTCATCATCTAGAGGGTTCAGGAGCAGGTCTCCCAGAGGATGGACAGCTGGATCTCTGTCTCGAGGATGTGACTTGAAAGGACGAGACAACACTCCTGGGCATTTTAGAAGGAGATTTAAGAGAAGCTGAAATGCTAAGAACAAAGTAGGAGCTAGCAGAGGCAATGAAAGAGCAGTTTTGAGCATCTGATCCTGCAGATGCAGGGCTCATGTCTTCTTGTTCAAATGGAATTTTCTCTCTGTGTTTGAGAATCCTGGAAACAGAGAAACTTGATCACATTTCTACCTGTACAACACTGCTGGAAGTATAAATTCACATCATCATTTTGGAAATCAATTCGCCAATATACATCAAATATTCACAGCCTTTGACCTTAGGATTCTATTTCTCAAAGTTCATTCCAAACAAATTGGATTCAATATAACAAAAAGCTCTACAAAACTATCCATCAAAGTACTGTGTAAAATAGCCCCAAATTAAAAAGTGATTAACTGGGCTTCCCCATTGACTCAGTGGGTAAAGAATCCACCTGCAACACAGGAGACGTGGGTTCGGCCCCTGGGTCAGGAAGATTCCCTGGAAGGGGAAATGGCAACTCACTCCAGTATTCTCGCCTGGGAAATCCCATGGACAGAGGAGCCTGGCAGGCTACAGTCCAGCAGGTTGCAAAAAAGCTGGATATGACGGAGCAGCAGAACAGCAGTAAAAAGTGATTAAAGGCTAAATGATAAGTAAATTATGACATATTCTTCAAAGAGGACTTAGAAGTCATTACAATATTTATCAAAGGTCTAACAATGTAGTTAGAAAATGTTTATATGAAACTTCCAAATGATAAAACTCCTAACAAATTGTACCTATGCCCTGAGTCTAATTAGATCAACAAAATTTTAAAAATATGTGATACACAGTAAAATGCCTGAGGAAAAATACATCAGATGGGTACAAAGTTTGTCTGTATCGCACTTGCTACATTTTCTGTGATGGTATATAATCGGCTGTGCTGTAACTCACAATGCACATTCCCAAATCCCCCACTATATAAAATCACATCATAAAAACCACAGAGCTTATGTGGAAAACAGAGTAAGGGTACAACACCCTCGAACTTTATCAGGGGCACATTTTTTTGAAAGGTGGGAACCTAACAATAAGGGTAGCACAGTTGTCACACCTGAACTGGTTAAGAAATTCATAGATACAACAATAAATATGACACTTGACCTTGAAAAAGCCCTGATGTTTTCCGTGGAAGTGGGCATTGGGAAGATTGCAGCCTGGGAGTTATTGTAAAGTGTTGAAGGAAGGTTGTCAAAAACGCAACAGAAACTTGTTGACCAGACACGGATGAATGTGAGTCAGAACTGAAGCTGAGCTGAGGTGGCTGGTGGATAGGCGAGGCACGTATCTGCATGTGTGTGTTCTCACACAACTCAGTTCAGCTGAGTGCAGTTTTCTTCATTCATCTAGTGTTTCTTTCAGGCTTCCACGGTGGCTCAGTGGAAAAGAACCCGCCTGCAATGCAGGAGATGGGGGTTTGAGCCCTGGTCTGGGAAGATCCCGTGGAGAAGGAAAGGGCAACCCAGTTTAGTATACTTGCCTAGAGAATTCCATGGACAGAGGAGCCTGGTGAGCTACAGTCCAGGGGGGCCACAAACTGTTGGACATGACTGAGTAACTAAACAACAACAACAAAAGTGTTTCTTGAGGATGAAAATGTACATGAGCAAATCTAAAACTGGCATTATACTCAAATGGATTTCTAAATCATGAATTCCACTGGAACAAACTCCACGCTTTTGAAACAATCACTGTAGCAGAACTGCTGTATTATCTTTCTTATAAATAAATGTGAATATGAGCTACTAAAATCTTCTTTTTAAAATTGTCCACACACTCTGCACTGCCTCAAAACAACTAGTCACATGAATAAAGAATAAATAGATGAGATCCTGCTCTGCAACTGGTAGGCAAAAGAAGCTAAGAACTAACTAAATAGTTCAATCCTTCAAATAAATCAGGTTATATCAGTGTTTGGGGGCTTCCCATGTGGCTCGGTGGTAAAGAACTTGCCTGCCAATGCAGGAGACACAGGTTCAATCCCTGAGTCAGGAAGATCCACTGGAGTTGGAACTGGCAACCCACTCCAGTATTCTTGCCTAGAAACCTCCATGGACAGAGGAGCCAATGGGCTACAGATCATGGGGTCGCAGAGTCAACACGTCTGAGAGACTGAGCATACACAAACATTATCAGTTTTTTAAGACATATCAGGAGATGATTTGTGGACCAGAGTAGCTATGGAGCCGTTTTAATATTAATAAACATCGGTCTGTCAGATAAGTATTGGGCCATATGACTCAGAGGTCATTTCCAATATGAGATTTTACAATTGTATACTTATTTCTTAATAATTGATTTTGGGATAAGTACAAACAAGTTCAGTTTCTAGAGAAAGCTTTAGCATAAACTCGGTGAAATTCAAACAGGAATTAAGTACAATAAAAGTAAATTCAGTCACACTGTTCTGAGCCTAAATTTTTCAAGTTTTCAAAAAAAATATTTACAACATATTTGTTATTTAGTTGCAGCTGTGTCTAAAAAAGCTGCAACTATGCCCTACTTCCATCCTTTTTACATGATTGGGTGCTATTAAACAGTCTGCATTATTTTTATGTGATTATAGATTCCTCTTTAATTAATGTCTCAGCATTTCGGTGCCGACAGAATACAACCCACAGACTCAGATTCATGAACATCACCTGCGAAGGATACGGAAACCAACTTGAAATTTTCCTCTGATTTTCAACCTGCCTTGACTTAAGAAAACAAACACATACACACGAAAAGGCCTTTCCTGGGAAACAGTTTGTCCCGCGGGACACTTTCCCTTCTGATGGATGTGATAAAGGGGGAAACGACTTGTTTGGCAAAGTATAGGACATCATTACTCAAGTCTGAGTTCAACAGTTCAGATCTGTAAGGCCTTGGGGAGGAACGAAAAGTACTTTCTTTACGGAAAATGATTTTGCCCACGCTTTTAAAAACTGAGCTAGCATATTCTACTAAGTTCTGATAAGAGGCAATTAGAAGTCAGACGCCCACATCACTGTGTTGAAACTGTTTACATATCTAGTGAGAATGCAATTTTTAAGAACTTCCTGTTTTGAACCATTTCACTTGAACCTTTAAAACTGTGCTAGGATTATAAGACTAGGTGCATGGAAGTCCCATGTTCAAGTCTATGTACTAACAGAGCTGTTTAAATGAACTATTATTTATTTGCGCTTTTTTTTTTTGTATAAACGAAGGGGAAACATGCCTGCAAGAAGAGAGTCAAAATACAATGTCCAAATGGTTGGACAGAAAGGTCCTGCTGTATAGCGCAGGGACTGTATTCAGTACCCCATGATAAACCATAATGGAAAAGAATACATGTATGTATAACTGAGTCACTCTGCTGTATAGCAGAAATTAGTACAACACTGGGAATCAACTATATATCAATACAAACTTTTAGACTTATACATATACATCTGTATATCTTAGCCCTGAAGCATACTAACTTGCTTCAGTTGTGTCCGACTCTTTGGGACCCTCTGGACTGTAGACTACCAGGCTCCTCTGTCCACTGGATTCTCCAGGCAAGAATACTGGAGTGGGATGCCATGCCCTCCTCCAGGGGATCTTTCCAACCCAGGGATCAAGCCCACATCTCTTATGTCTCCTGCATTAGCAGGCAGGTTCTTCACCATTAGCGCCAAGTGGAAAGCCCTATATATATTATAGGGGCGGGTACAAACATCTCTACATCTGGGAATTTCAGGATGCACAAATATATATTATATATATATATATATATTTATGTATGTGCATATACATAAATCTCTCCATTGATGTAGTTTGATAACAATCAGGGAATTGGTCATTGCATGATTCACGTCCAACAGATTTGTAAGTGAAATGAAAGTCACTCAGTTGTGTTCAACTCTTTGTGACCCCAGGGACTATACAGTGCATGGAATTCTCTAGGCCAGAATCCTGGAGTGGGTAGCCTTTCCCTTCTCCAGGGGATCTTCCCAACCCAGGGATGGAACCCAGGTCTCCCACATTGCAGGCGGATTCTTTACCAGCTGAGCCACAAGGGAAGCCCAAGAATACTGGAGTGGGTAGCTTATCCCTTCTCCAGTGGATCTTCTGGACCCAGGAATCGAACCAGGGTCTCCTGTATTAAAGGTGGGTTCTTTACCAACTGAGCTATCAAGATCTGTAAGGACTTCATAATAATCACCTATTACATCTGTATACCTCTGTTCACACATCATATCGTGCCACTCATGATTTTCCTGTTCCCTTTTCCCAAGAAATCAGTAATCTGTTATAAGAAATCACATTTGACATTTTTTCATATTTTCCCCAAACCCTCTTTTTTAACTATACTATCTCGGACAGTATTCCCAGCAGGCACGCTGACAGAGCGCGACTTTCACTTCACCTACAAATCTGTTGGACATGAATCATGCCATGAGACACAAAAATCCCCAGAGGAATCTACCGAGAACAAGGATGCCCACCAGCCAGACCCGAACCACCTTTCCCACCTCATACCCCTCCACGTGGGTTTCTAGGCCCCTTGATCGGTGGCCTCTGAGGCATTTGTTCCAAAGTGTTTCTCTTTGTCTTCCACGGCTGCAATTACGTAGTAATCTGGCCACACAATGCAACGCTCTCCAGTTCTGTTGCACAAATGCAGATGGCTACAGGGTGCCTGGTTTCATTTTAATCAGGATATTAGCTGAGCGAAGATTCCATGCAGTCATTTGTATATCCTTAAGCCCTCTAGGGCACTGCAGGCTCAGAACGTAGTTTTATAATATTCAGTTCCTGTTTGAGTTTCACAGACTTTGTACTAAATCTCAACTCTCTAGAAACTGAACTTGTTTGTTCTTGTTGTTGTTGTTTAGTTGCTAAGTTGTGTCTGACTCTTTGCGACCCCGGGGACTGGAGCCCACCAGACTTCTCTGTCCCTAGGATTTCCCAGGTGAGAACACTGCAGTGGGTTGCCACGGTTCTCTGCAAGTCTCACACACTCCCCTTCCCTCCACCCTCCTCCTCTCCAAACTGACCCCCTTGATCCATCACTATGCTGTTTAAAAGCCCCCCACCTCAATTTCTGAGTGGCCTAGAAAGGACCACCACAGTGAAATAGATTAATTAGTTACAATATTCCAAGACTAAACCTAGAGAGATGCCAAGAAAATAGCTTCTGAACTTTAGATACTCAAGTATCCTTATTTTAAGCCATTTTCAACTTGCGATGTCCTCCAAGTCCTTTCTCCATGAGCCTCTTTGAATCAGACAGAAATGACTGCCATCGACTTACATGAGAAATGCACACTACACAGACAATTTTTTCCCATAAGCAATAAATTTGTGAGTCAAACAGTAGGAATACGTTGGTTTGCTTTTCTAAGTTTTTCTCCCCCTCTCTTTTTTTAATGCTTTCTCATCATCACCAAAATTCCCAGCGAAAAGGAAAATATCAGAAGCATTACAATGTCCGCTATTAGGCATTCACTGAGAAGAAATAAGATGTCACCAATGAAAGAATATCCACGGTTGAAACTTTAAATTTCAGTTTTGGTCAGAGAAAACACAAAGTATTCAAATGTCTTCTTTCTTTCAGGGAATTTTCAAGTGAGTTTTCAAAAAGATAGAGATTCTTAAAACAAGCTTATTTTGCTTTCTACCCTTGCGATGGAGTTTAGTATAGACTCATGCAGCACTGCCTTGGAAATTAGCCACTTCACTTTTCCCAGAATGTTCAAGTAAATTAAATAGGCATATCTGATGCTACTTGTGTGTAAAAACTAGTGCAGAAAGCCTTAAGTATCCATCCAAAGAGCACAATCTGCAATTAAAAGAAAAAAAGGGATTTCCCCGGCAATGCAGTGGTTAGAAATTTGTCTTCCAATGCAGGGGGCATGGGTTCAATCTCTGGTCAGGGAACTAAAATCCATGTGCCATGCAGCACAACTAAAAAATTTTAAACTTAAAATTAAAAAATAAAGTGTTAAAAAATAAAATGCACCTGAGAGTTGGAAGATTTTGTATGAAAAATGCAAAATATCTCATTGATAATGTTTTGCTGTTGATTATGCATTGAAATTATAATATTTCAGGCATATTGGCCTCTATCAAAATATTATTAGACTCCCTACACATGCCATGGAATAGCCTCAAAAATCCTTCCCGACACTTTGATCCCAGTTTGCTATCTCACTCCTCACCTGCAAACTCAGACTGTTGGCTGAAACCACAGGGTGGGACTGCATTTCAGGACAGAGGTCAGGTGACTCCATCACAGGATGCCCAGGCATCCAAGAGAGGGAAGGAAAAATGGAGAAGTGGAGGAAGATGTATGTAAATTAAACACGTACTCAAGTACAAAGTCAAAGAAACAGCAAAATGCATTATTAGACTTTTTATATATAAAAAGAAAAGACCAAAGACCGCTTGGATGTGTTTATATGATGTCTTTTCCAAAGTAAAATGTTTCTCATTGAGCACATCAATCACCTTTACATGAAATGCCATTGTCCTGCACAAGTCTGCATATTTCAAAAAGTTCCCACAGGTCACTCCCAAGGATGGACTCTTCTAGCCTCATCTGGCCAAGAGGAGCTGTAATTTCTGAGTGATACCTTGTGGGGAGTCCATCAGCTCCATTATGCATCCTCAACACCTCTCATGAGTGTTCATGGTGGATACTCACCTGAGAGTTACATGATAAGTAAAGTAAGGGATGGTCCAGGGACATACGTGAAGCTTTTAGCCTGTCCTAGAAATCTGAAAAGCATGTCCAGTGAGCCAAAGGCTTGTTTTGGTCAATGAAGTTTTACTGGGACATAGCCAAGCCCATTCATTTACATATTTGGAGGTAGCCACATCCATTATTTACATATTAAGGAAGTTCCAATACTTTGGCCACCTGATGCAAAGAGCCCACTCATTGGAAAAGACCATGATGCTGAGAAAGACTGAAGGCAAAAGGAGGGCAGCAGAGGATGAGACGGCTAGCATCACCAACTCAATGGACATGAATTTGAGCAAAGTCCAGGAGACAGTGGAGGACAGGGAAGCCTGGCGTGCTGCAGTCCATGGGGTCACAGAGAGCTGGACTGAAAAACAACAAGGCTGCTCTCCTGCTAAGAAACAGAGTTGAATACTTGTGATGGAGACCGTCTGACTAACAAAATCTAAAACATTTACTATTGGTCGTTTCCAGAAAAAAAAACTAATGACCCATGACCTAAGGCATCATTTTTGTTTCACTAAACAAATAGTGAACCTCTCCTGTGACAGGTAAAGTTCCAGGGCCCGGAGATAGAAGGCGGAAAAAGATTGAGGTGAGTTTCTGGAGGGACATCCCCGGCATGTTCATTGTAGTCTTTTCACACAGGACCTCTGCTCACACTGGCCAGTGTTTTTCAAAGTTTTTTCTAATGAGAGCCACTACTGACAAGTACATTTTATCTCCAACCTTCCTGCACACACTCTACTTATCTGTGTTCATACCTGAAGCAATTTTGTCAAGGTAATCTTCGCCTAGGTTACTACCTGGGATTCACTCTCCTATTTTATGCTATTATGACCCCTTCCATTAAAAAATAATAATTGGCTTTATTATACACCAATGTCTTGCAATTCAGAGTTTGAAAAACTCTTAGTACACACAAGATTTTTATTGCTGACTCGAATCTTCACTGCAAGCCAAAGGTTAAAAACTAGCAGCCGCTCTGGGTCAGATGAGGTTGATTTACTCCATCTTTGCAGAATTTTGGTTTTTTTGAGTTTTTGTTTTGAATATGTTAATTATTTCTCACTATGGTTTCTAAAAAATAAATATCCCAAGATTCTTTAGAGAAATCAGAGGGCATGGCAATTAGAAGTCTACTTTCCTGTTAACTGTCAACTGGACCCGAGAAGTGGTTTCTCCAATGTTTGCTTCCAACTTGCCACCCTTTGCCACAGAGCAAGTGCACCTGAAAACCCCAAGAATTTTCATCACATGCATTAGCTCCCCATGACCTCCCCCCATATAAATATGAAACAGATTAAATGTGTTTTCCTTCCATCATTAAACCCTAGTAGGGCATTTTAGTAGACCCTCTGGCTTTGGGGAAAGCCTTTTTAATAGATACTGTTGTAATTTCAAGTCCTCCTACAGCAAGAAGAAAGAGAAAGACCTCATTAGAAAGAAAAACAAGCAGCCTTTATTTCTTAAAAAAGAAAAAAAGCCCACAACATTTGATGAAAGAAAACTACAAGAATAATTAAAGTCCAGCAGAAAATTAAGAAAAAGAACCAGATGCCAGATTTGTTTACCCAACAGCTTTGTAAAGCAAAATTGCTTCATCACTGCAGCCTGTTCTTACAGCCAGAACTTTTCAAAGCATCCACTGGGAGCAAACATGGCTTCAGTTAAGGAAGGTGAGGAGGGGAAGGGAGCAGTTAGCCCTGGGAATGCAACTTTCACTGCAGCTTAATCCAGTTCCCTTTTTAAAATACCTGAGCATAATGTGTATCTGCAAAGATTTATGACCGTAACAAACATACCATTTTTGACTTTGCCACTCAAACCAGTTTGGCAACTTTGATATTTCCTATTGAAAGGAGAGCTCTAATCCAAATGAGAACTCTGAAAAAGGGAAAGGAATTTTATTTCTATAATTTGATTGATTACTTCCTACTCCAAACGCTCAAGAGAGAAAAAGAAAATGTTCTCCTGTCTGTACTTGGGTTTCTCCCACTAATCTTTTACAAACAGGTAATAAACATAAAACAAATTACTTATGAGGATCCATAGGCCAATGGTGCTAGCTGGGTTCCGAAATCTATAAGCATCAAAATATTGGTGAAAACATCTGAGATGAAAGCCAGAAATGCAAAGATGAATTGATCACTGACTCAATTTGATTCAGTGTTTTAATTCACCAGTCTTGGAAGGAGAGAAAATAATGCTATCAATTGTTCCATTCTCTGGAATATTTTTGCCATTGATATAAATCCTCCAAAATAAAATTTACATAATTCAGAGCGAGCAATGGTCTCCCAGTTGTAGTCTCCAGAATTTTACCATGAAAAACAGAAGCTCTGAGCTCTTGTCTTTGGTTTAATCTTAGGCAAGGCACCCTGTTTTTTCATAGGCAGAAGACAATTTCTAAGATACCTTCTAATTCCAATTTTCTTTACAGTTTCTGATTGTTAGAACCAAAGAAATGCAAATCGACAGTCATGTCTTGTTTGGCAATGACCTGACCACTATAGTATAGAGCCTGGCACTAATAATGACCAACTGGCAGAATAATTAGATAAGAGTTATTCACAACAATAATAATGAAGATCCACAGAAGAGTGCCGGGGGGTAGAAACTGGGCTATGGCCTGACTGGGAGTATTAACACTTCTAAAGAATAAAAGTTTCAATCTAAAAGTGCAAATACAGAAAAGAGTAGGAAAGATGGACTTTGGCAGTGACTCAGCCATGTTCAGGGCGGGGTCGTTGGGGGTTTCCCACAGTCAAAAGAGAGCACAGGGTTGATGATTCTAAGAAATGAGTACAGCCACCAACTCACCCTGCCCCCCACTTTCAGGAGCAGCCAGCCGCCTTCTCGTTATATTTCTGACACTATTTTGGCATCCCCATGCAGCTGTTTAGAAGGAGGAAACTTGCTGGTCTGGACCACTAAACAAAGAGGATTTTTTTCCCCCATGGTGATTGTTATTTTTTAATGGATGGGTGATAAATCAATTGGGATGGCTCAGGATTTCTGATATGCTTACAGATGGAACTCTGTGAATATCACAGAACATTCTCCTGGGTGGGTCATAGGCTGGACCACGAACCTAGTCTTAACACATTTAAGAAGCTTGAGATCATGATATGTGTCTTTTCGGAACACAATGGTATGAAGCTAGAAATTAGGGACAAGAAGAAAACTAGAAAATTCACAAACATGTAGGCTGAACAACACGATTAGTCAGAGAACAACCAATGAGTCAGAGAAGACATCAAAAAGAGTAAATTTTAAAAATAACTTGAGACAAATAAAAATGGAAAGGAAACATTCCAAAACCTTAGGGGATGCAGTAAAAGCAGTTCTAAGAGGGAGGTTCATAGTGATAAATGCCTGCATTCAAGAAAATCAAATAAACAACCTAACTTTACCTTGAAAGGAATCAGAAAAAGAAGAACCACCTAAGCCCACAGTTATTAAAAGGAATAAAATAACAAAAACCAGAGTGGAAATAAATGAACTAGAAACTAAAATGACATTTCATCAAATGTACGTTGCAGGTTCAAATATTTTGCTATATTTATGAAGTTCCAAACTGCATGAAGAAAAGTGTCTGCCATCTAAGGTGAAAAAATGCCAAACAAGCCCAGAATAGCATTAAATCATAGAAATTATTTTTATCTACACAAGCATCTAGTAGCTTGTCCTTGGCACGACACAGGTTCATAAAACAGATTCAATCAAGGTAAGTGAGTCAAGGATTAAGAGGAAATACTGTTATCTTCTTTGAGTCTCGAGATGTAGCCAGAGTCGTTTTCTTAAAGCACAAGGTCAAGTAAGGAGACTATTTAAACTGAAGGGACTTCCCTGGCGGTCCAGTGGCTAAGACGTCACGCTCCCAATGCAGGGGGCCAAGGTTGATCCCTGGTGAAGGAACTTGATCCCACATGCTGCAATTAAAGAGCCCACATGCCCCAACTAAGACCTGATACAGCCAAATAAATAAATATTTTTTTAAAAAGAATATTTAAGCTCACCCCTAAAATCTAGACTGTGTTGTCATCCTAGCTTACGGTGCATCCACAGGCATGGGTCCATCCATCCCTCTAACCTACACTGCCAGCTTCCCCACCCCTGACAACTCCTCCTCCTTGGTTGGAAGCAACAACAGGCAAAGCCAGATGCCCAGGGCAGATCTTCCTCTGACTCCCACTTCAGTCCTTTGTGTCCTCAAAAGCCCATCACCGACATCAAAGCTTTTGCTCTCCAGCCTGAGAGGGCTTCAGTCAGGGCTGGGTGACTTTACACCTTCGTGATGTGACACTTGCCAGCCACAAAGAGCAGAAAAGGAACACAAAACCGTCTCTGCCCATGTTTCAGAGACAAGAGAGCAGGAAGGGGTGCCCCGAGCCAACTTTATTATGAAATAAGCTGTGGGAAAGATCAGCATGTCTAGAGCAACAGGTGCTGGTGTGGGGCGGGATGGGGGGTGGGGGAACCCGGGAGGAGAGGAGCAAAGGGGCTCGCTTGGCAGAGGGTTTCAGGATGAGCCCTCGTGCCCTCTGCCTTCTTTGTTTTTGTTCTTTTGTTTTCACTGGAGTATAACTGCTTTACAATGTTGGGTTCGTTTCTGCTATACAACACTGTGAATCAGCCAAAAGTACACATATAGCCCCCTCTCGAACCCCTCTCGAACCCTCATCCCCCCCCTCTGCCTTCTTTGTTAATGATGCTCTTTTCCCCTTGGTTTTGGGATCATTCTAGACAACAAAATTGTAAACAAAACAGTACAGGAAATTCTCAGAAACCCCTTCACCCAGACAGCTTCCCCCGAGGTTATCACCTTCCCTGGTAAAGGATCAAACCAAGAAACTAACCTCACTATGACAGCACGAACTCAACCACACACGTCAGTCACATATCCTCAGTTTTCCATCAACGCCCTTTTTCTATTTCGGGCAGTGGATGGTACCAGATTCTATTTACTCATTAGTAATCAGTCTCTCTTGTCCCCTCCCAGCGGTGACAAATGTCTCGGTCTCATTTTGCTAGTCTCGATCTCAACATTTGTGAAGAATGTTGCTCAGGTATTTTGTGGCGGCCCCACCCATTCATGTTTTCTCATGACCAGATGGGGGTCAAGCATTTGGCGGGGGCAGAAAACCCCACACATGAAGCCTTCTTTCCTGCACTACACCAGGGGATACAGGATCTCAGGGGCTTCCCTGATGGCTCAGATGGTAAAGAATCTGCCTGCAATGTGGGAGACTCGGGTTAGACCCCTGGGTCGGGAAGATTCCCTGGAGAAGAAAATGGCAACCCACTCCAATATTCTTGCCTGGAGAATCCCATGGACAGAGGAGCCTGGTGGGCCACAGTCTATGAGGTCACAAAGAGTTGGACACGACTGACTCACACACACACACACACAAGATCTCAACAGGAAAACAAGGGGATGTCATCCACCTCACCTGGATTGGGTGGCATCTGCCAGGTTCCTCCACTGTAACATTCCTATAAGTCCCTTATCACCCACGCTGACTTTAAAATAAAAAAAAAACAAACAAACTGGAGTCGAATTGATTTACAATGTTGCATTAATTTCACATCTAGAACAAAGTAATTCAGATACACATACGTATTTATTTTTTCAGATATTTTTCCCATATAGGTTATTACAAAATACTGAGTAGAGTTCTTTGTGCTATACAGTAGGTCCATTGTTGGGTATCTATTTTATTTATAGTAGTGTATACCTGCCCACCCCGCTCCCCAGGCCCTGGGCGGCTTCACAGGAAGCCGTCTCCTGCTGGAAACTCTGAAAGGACCTTCCTATAAGACTGTCCCACACAGACAGATCTTCCAAAGTGTATCTCAGGCATATCAAGGGTTAAACAGGCTTCTGGGTGCCACCCCGTAAGAATCCTGGGACCCTCCTCAAGAGCCTGTCCAACGGGGTGGAAGAAATAAGACTGCATGACTGATGTTGAAATAAAAATCATCTGGAAGTATTTTCTTGTGAAGCTGGTTTTCAGAAACAGAGGCAAAACACACTAACAAAACTAATCTGGGGCATATGGTATTTCTTTCAGGCATGCACATTTCTAATACAAATCTCCTAATCACTTCTACCTTGTTTTTCAGGTTTATTGTCAAGGCAGGTCTTTTTTATTTCTTTCTAAAGGATAACCTCCCTGCCTGAAAGAGCGGGCTCAGGCAGAGAGGCTGTAAGTGCTACCCAGCATGATTTTCCCTCCTTGTTTTTTGTTTAAAAAACATGGGGAGACCAAATACACTGATCATGATGAAGTTTTCCAAGTTCAGCCGTTTGGGTTCCTTGAGGACTCTCCCCACCACTAGGTGGCGCTAAATGTCACATTCAAAGTGGGCTGCTCTCAAGAGTCCCTGAACAGGATTTTTTTTCTTTTTTTAAATTTTGCAAGAATATCACAAGCCTAACGCCAAGTACTAAGTTTCCTTTTTACTAAATATTTCCTCTTTTCTTTTTTTTTTTTTTTAACATTTACCGCCTTGCGTGCGTGTTCAGCCGCTAAGCCGTGTCCCACTCTTTAGGACTTCATTGACTGTAAACAGCCAGGCTCCTCTGTCCGCAGGATTTTTCAGGCAACAATACCGGAGTGGTTTCCCATTCCCTTCTCCGGGGGATCTTCCCAACCCAGGTATGGAACCTGGGTCTCCCGCATGGGCATATGGGTTCTCTACCACTGAGCCACCTGGGAAGCCCACATTTACAGCCATCTGACAGTAAATCTGAACTTCTGGAATACAGCTTTCAAAGGATCACAGATTAAATGTAACAGTCATGACCACATAAGTGATATAAAAAAATCAGAAGTTGCATCACTGGAGGCAAGCAGCTGGGAATATGCTTCAGGTCTACTGAACTCGGCATTTCCTCAATTTCTAGCTTCTAGTTTCACATAAGTTTATTTTACATAGGCTTATTTATTAACTGTATCAATATCCCCCCCAATGCCCGTAGAGACTTTTTAACTGTATCAAATTAACAAAGATTTTAAAGTGCTGGCAAACATTTTAAGACATTCTTACAAACGCAAAGACTAGGGAGCCAAAATATTACTGAGGTGCAATTTCCTCTGGTTACAAAATTAAAGGCATATGCCTTAATAAGAAACCTTATTTCCACAATAAGGATTCATCACTTAAGGAGAAACAAACTTTCTCAAAGCTTCAAGTCTAGTATCACTAGGAAGCACACGGAGAAATGATGCTTTTTATCAGCTAAGTTCCTGTTCCTTAGTGGAGAGAGGGAAAGCTTTTCCCTAAGGAAAAGCGCTACATCTATGAAGTTTCCAACCCAGCAACCTGAGTGACGGTAAGTGTGATGTGCAGTTGTTCAAGCGCATCCTGTAGAGACAGGCAAGCCTTAGTTGTTTATATCAAGTGGGTTTGTTTGCTCTGTGACACTCTCCTCCTAAGACGGGAGCTTCTGGCCTATGTATGGTCACTCCCTCTTGTCATTAACTGCACAAGCTTATTTTGTTCTCACGACCCCTCCAGACCACAGATTTGGCATGTCCTCTTTCTGGGCCCATCCACAGGCATTTCTATGAGATAAATATTTGGGCCAAAGCATTTTTAGGTTTTTTTTTTTAAAGGGAAGGCAGGAGATGACAATAGGATTTTTGCTCCTAGATGGCTATGTGTTTCACATACGCTCTACCAGCATGTGATAAATCTCATTGCTCAAAGGGAATAATCACTCACACCAGGTATTCCCACTCCAGGCTGTACCAAGCATGGCTTTCCTATTGTTGTTGTTTTTAATGCCTGGACTCAATATCCTAGACCCTGTTTCACCTAGGTGTCTGATACTGCTCAGACGCTGCCTAACCACTAAGTAACATTCCTGTTATCAGTTCTATCACTTTCTCCACCTACTGGGTGCCTGCTCTTGAATGTGGGTTCATGCACAAACCTGAGTGCACGCGCGCGCGCGCACACACACACACTCACACACACACAGACGAGAATGTTGAACTTGTCTTGCCAGGGAGGTCTACTGGGGGGGATGAACCCAGGGCAAACAAAATGGCAGCATGAGGCTTCTCGAAGGCGCCGTTTGCAACCTCCCACTCGATGGAAAGCATCCAGTCACTGAGGACTCCTGCGAGCAAATGAATGAAAGACATGGTGCCCTTTCCCCCTCCAAAGACACAGGACTCAGGGCCCAAAGCTGCTTCTCCCCACTTCCCCCCCTCCCAACCTTTCATCCCTTCTAAGGTCTTTCACTCCCCTCTGAGGACACAGGGCCTCTTTGGACGGCAATCCCCAGGACCTTGCATGGGTGGCCAGACTCCTGTGGCTCAAATTTCATCCCCCACCCTTCCTGTAGAAGGGCTGGTGGCTCACAAGGGTGGGAAAGCGAACACGGGGGTGCTCTACAGCTGCTCCCAGCTGCTCTGAGACGCCCATCACCCCCAACAGGAACCAAAAGTGCCTCTGCTCAGCCTGCCTCTCCCGTGGATGATAAACAAGGCCATGATCGGGAAGGGTCAGAGAGCTTCACATTCTGAAGCCATGGAAAGAACCATCTCCCGAACTCCAAGCTGAGTCACCTCTGATCTTCCTGGATACTATGCAGGGGTCCCCAAACTCCGGGACCTAATGTCTGATGATCAGAGGTGGAGCTGACGTAACCATAAAAGAAATAAAGTGCAAAATAAATGTAATACACTTGAATAATTCTAAAACCATCCCCTACCCCAAGTCCGTGGAAAAATTGTCTTCTACAAAACCCGTCCCTGGTGCCAAAAAGGCTGGGGACCACTGCTACAGAGTTAAATAATATTGGCAACATTTTTCTCTGCGGAAATCATCCAGTCTCACTAAAAAGCTGAATCAAAATATAGGAATGAGATATGCTAGCATAAGGGATTAGACAACGAACACTTAACTATCTTGTCCCAAAATAAAAGACTGAAGTGTCACAGAATGCAAACATATACATACATACATAAATACATAGTATGTATAAGCACACACTGGTATCTTTAAATACTTTATAAATAGGTATTTTTTAATCTTAGGAGGTAAGATAAAAGCTAAGGTATCTCTTTAGGAGAAAAATAACCATACATTATAATTGGTGCAGATATACAAGCCGAGTGGGGGAGGAGGCTTCTTATTGAATTCCAAGTTCACCTGGTCCTGAACTACAGCAGAGGTATCCAGTCTTAACTTTCGGAAAAGATCTTAATGTTTTGAAATTAATGAAACAATTCCCCACTTTTCTGGAGGAACCCGCCACACATCCGATGGACGTGGAGACAGAGCATGGTGAAGGACTGCTTTCCCGTGTTGCGCGAGCCAGACATTTGGCGTCGTCCTGATAGCATGTCGGCTAAATTAAGTCATGTGGAATGTTTTCTAAACCCCATCAGGGCAGAGTTTCATATCCAGAAAACTCCACTGAAGCTTCCTAAATTATCATTAACAAATTCCCTGGCATACAAAATGTCCCTGTGTTTCACTGATTTGAGAGTACTATTCAGACATTTTAAATCAATATGAACAATTTCCTTTTTAGAGATTTTGAATAAACTTGTTTTCTTAAGCTTTGCTACACATTTGTCCAAACGAAGAAACCATTGATTACACTATTTCTGGGATGTAGTTTATAAAGTACCATTAATTTTCTTCCCCAGAGAGAGAAATGTATTGACACATCCTAGCAACAGGCTTTTTAAACTATCAAACTCAATTTCCAAGAAATTTTTCTCCCAACTTCCCATCAGCAACAGATTTGTGCCATCATCAGGACGGTAGGGGGCGCTGCCACAACAAACTATTGTGGCAAATGGAGAGAAACTTCCCTGGGAGAAAAAACAAGGCCAGACTTGGATGATTCTCCCATGCCAATGAGCATCTAAAAAATTTGTAAAGATTTTTTTTCTATTGGAATAACTCACTTCAGGGCTCAAATACTAGGGTTTTCTTTCTGTTCCTTTGTGTGTGTGGTGGGGGGTGGCATTTCCTAAGTGTGTATTCGAAATCCTATATTACCATTTTGGGACTGAATCAAGAAGGTCTAAAAGGAATCCCTTTACCTAAAATACTGGCTAAACACAAGAGCTAAAACGTGCCTAATAGATGGTGTTGTGCATGATTTTCTTTTTCATGTTTAAGTCTTCAGTCTTTTCCACAAACATCTAACTCCAAGTTTAGAGCCAAGATGAAAGAGAACTGTGGCAAAATTTCATTAAATAATCGCATAATCCAGGCTCCATAGGTTGGACTTTTTTAATAAGAGTTTTCCATGTAATTGAGTTAAACTTAAATTTATGCATCCAATAAAAGACCATTGCAAATGGTAAAACAAAGACATTGCTCCAACACTTAGAAAATTAAATTCACCAAACCATGAAGTCTACTGTGCAGTTATTTTTGTAACCACCATAAATTGCTTTATAAAACTCCTCTACCCAAGTAAACAATCCAAGGAGATATTTACTTTACAGCATGCATCCAGTTTCCAAGCAAGAGAGCAGCCTAAAAGTTCATGACTTTTTCTTCTTTTTTTAAAATTGCCTCTCCCTTCTAAAAAAAAAAAAAGAAAACAAAACAAAAACTTGTGTTTCTAGTTACCTTGAAACCTTCCTTCTCTTACACAAGCTCAGCAAGGTCCACGGAAAATAAGATCCAGCTCTCTGGATATACTGTACCCTCAGATACTCATCTCTGAAACGGGAAGAAACAATCCTACTTTGTGGAAATAAAGTCTATGTGGCAAAACGAAAATACGGGGGGTTAATACTAAATATTTCACCAAACTTAACAGCACCTCAGAGTCCAACTTTGTCTTAGATGTTTTGGGGCAGTCGGCTTGAAATGTGTTCACTTACAGCCGTGTATCGGGCCGCATTCAATGCAAACTGCTTTAGATAAGAGTTTCAGGGGGTCTTTAATCACTTCTTTCTTGTGTCCTTGATGGAAAAAACAGAGCTGCCTTTGTGCTAAGAAGAAGGACCTGTTGTTTCCAGATTCAACAGGTCATTTTTATAAGAACTTCCCAGAGGATACAACAGAAATGACAGAAACACAAGGGGATTTTTTTAAGTGGCTGATGATTTTAAATTGATATATATCCCATAGCACGGGAAGGCTGTTTGCTTCTCTTTCCAACAAATGGAAAGTTACTGTTTGAAACATGTTTAATGTTCAAGTTTGACTTTTAGGACGAAACTGTTTTCTCCTGAGTTGGGTGACTGTAAATTTGCTTCCTGTGCTTGACTCTCAAGTAAATAAACTTGTCAAATCACGTTCAATTCTCTTTGGGGGATGAATGGCTAATTGAGTGGGCTTTTGAAATATACTTAAATGGTGTTGTACCTTTTGTAATATCATTTCAGTTAAAATAACAAGGAGAAGGCACATTTAATGAACAAGATAAAACTTTAGAAAATGGAAAATTCCGGCGTATTTTTCCTTACGCTCCGAGGAGAGAAAAAAGCACCAATATTTTATGGCAAACAAAACCCAGGTGACACTAAGATTTATTCGAGTTTGGCTTATTCTGTTATTAAAGATGGTCTGAATTTGAGAAGACTGGCAAATTTAAGATTAAGATCTAAATCAGCCTTGTTTCCTACACTGCATTAGGAGGGTTTTTTCACAGCGTTACCAAGATTCCTATTTTCCCCCCACTTTTCTTCCTTTAACAAAAATTTCAGCTACCTCATTTACAAAGGGAATTGTTTGAAGATCTTTAGAAAAGTTTCTGCCAGTCCAGAGACAAAAGGTACTCTTTCTGACAAATACAGAAGGCATTTTGTACAGTTTCCTCGCCCTAAACAAAAGTTATTGCCAACAAAGCCTTTTTAAAAACACCCTCACATACACACCCCCAAACTTAAGAGTCTAGTTCTTGACACTTTAAGTGTCTGTATTACTTACCACTCAGAACAGTTATCTATATTACTTACCACCCAGGACAATTCTCTGGCAAAGAGTTAAGATAAGTAAATAAATAGGCAATGGCAAAGACTGCATTAACCCCAGGGAACCGCCCAGAAGATAAAGGAGAAATAGAAACAGGTTTCCTTGGGGAAAGGATCCACCAGGTTACTTATCTAGTAATTGGTGGGCAGGTTTCTAACATGGCAGGGACATTCTCTCTCTCTCTCTCTCTCTCTCTCTCTCTCTCTCTCTCTATTTCCACAGAGTATTTCCACAGAGAGAAAAATGAAGAGATGGGCTATTCGTGGGCAAAGGAATCCGAAAAACTAAAGAAAAATATCTCCAAGGCCAAAATATCCCCCACCCCCGTCCCCATCCACTTGATTGTGGAAATCAAGTCTGTATGGCAAATCGAAAATACAGGGGTTTAGTACTAAATATTTCGCCCTATTTAGACAGAGGCAGGGTGGGGGAAAGACTCCTCGTCTTAAGGACAGCTACTGGTGACCCTCTGCCCTCTGATGAAATCGAGGAGGGAGATGCACGGGGTGAGGGTCGCCGCGGGCTCCTGGGACCCCCCAGCGCGCGCTCCGGCCGCCCCCGCCCTGCCCCGCGTCCGCTCACCGGTACCAGGCGAGGCCCTTGTCGTAGCTGCGGTCGAAGAAGTGGGGCTCTGCGCCCACGGCGCGCACGTCGGGGTGCACGCGCAGGAACTCCAGCAGCGCCCGCGTGCCGCCCTTCTTCACGCCGATGATGATGGCCTGCGGCAGCTGCTTGCTCCCCTCGTCCAGCAGCAGGGCCAAGGTCCCCGGCGGGGTCTCGGCCACGCTGCTCCCGGCCCCGGAGCCGCCGAGACTCCCCGCCAGCCCGGGGGGCTCCTCTTCCCCGGCCGCCTCCTCGCCGTCGTCTCGCGCGGGACGGGCGGCCGGCGCCTCGGCCGCGGCCGCACTTGCAGGAGGCGCTTCCTTCGCGCGGCCGCGGGCCACGCGGCCAGCTCCCCGGGGCCTCCAGCCGGGACGCCGCGGCCCGGGGTCCCCGCCTCCTCGCCGCCGCCGGTCCGCCCCACGACGGGGCCCGACAGGGTCTGGCAGCGCTCGGCCAGGCAGTAGAAGACGTAGAGGGACGTGAGCAGAGAGCAGAGCATCAGCAAGAACTTGCGGAAGACGCTGCGGGACAGCGGCTCTGCCGAGGTGGGGTGGGCGCCAGCGGGGCCCGTAGGGGCCATCCTAGCCGGAGGCGACGTCGGGCAGCGCGCGGGCCATGCTAGGCCGGGACTCCGCCAGGTGCCGGGACATTCTCCGGGGGCTCCTGCGCGCTGGACCGAGGCCACATCGCCCTGCGCCCCTGCGGCCGTGCGAGCTGCCCGGGCGGCAGCAGCCGGGGCTCCTCCGGGAGATGGAGGCCCCGGAGCCGCGCGCGGGATCCCAGCCTCCGATCGGTCGAGGGGGCGGGAAGGGGGACGTGATGCCGTGCTTAAGAAACCATCGTCTTAGACTTGCCCAAGTCCTCGGCCCGGGGTCGCGCTCGGCGCCCCAGGTCCCCGAGAGTTGCCGGAACGGGGATCTCGGCGGCGGGTAGCGAAGGAGCGCGTCTTAGCCCCGGGCCGGAGCGGCCTTTCAGCGCGCGTCCCAGTTCAGCGATCGTGCATTCCTCGCTCGGTCCCGGAGAGCGGACGCGCGGCTCCCGGGTCGCTGGGCTCCGCGCGCTCCAGACCGCGGCGGGGACAGGGACAGCGCCTCCCAGCCGCCGCTTGCTCGGTCCCCGGCCCGCCTGGGTGCGCGCTCCCGGCCCTGGGGCGAGGTCCCCCGAGTCCCTCTGCCGGAGCGGGAACCAGAGGGCCAGCGCCCAGTCGTCCTCCCGTCTCCGTGCGCGCCCGGCCGCTCCGGCGGCTCTTGGCCCCAGCTGGGAGCGGCGCGGCTGAACCGGGCTGCGCGGGACCCGTCTGCAGCCGCAGCCACTGCGCTCCCCGCCTCCTCGCCGCCTCCCGGGCCGTCGCCGCCGCCACACGTGGAGCTCCGAGGGCAGCAAACTTGGCGGTGACGTCAGCGGCCGGGGCCGGACCAGCCCCCGGAGGAGCCCGGGCTGGGGGGTACAGGCGGGCGCGCCCGGGGGAGAAGGTGGCGCGGACCCCGCGGCGGCCGCCCAATGACCGCGGAGAGGGCGGGGGGCGACCGAGGCGACGCCCCTTCCCTACTCCGCCCACCCCGTCCCCTCCACCCTAGCCGGCTGCCTCGCCCCCTCGGAGCCGGGCCGGGTCTGCGGCGGCTCCTGGGACCTCTGACCCACAGGCGCGCGCAGGGGCCGGATCCCCGGGGCCTGACTTCCACCCCGCGAGGCACGCTCTCATCCATCAGGGGCTCCCAAACCACTCCGACGCCGCTCAGCCCAGCGCAGTCCCGACCCCTCCGATGCCTGTGCTCCGGGTCCCTCCCTCCAGGGTCGCTCCGTCCTGACCCCGGAGCCGCCAGCTCCCCACCTCCGCGAACCTTCGGAAGTTTCGTTGCTGGCGGTTTCCGGGACCGCGCCGCGCGCCGCGCCCCCGGCTCTCCGGGGCGAACTGGATTCCTTCGCTGCGGCTTCGCCTCCCACCTACCCTGCTGTCCACTGCGGACTCCCGAGTGAAGGCTTCTGCCCGCAGCAGCTTTTGGTGTTTTGTTGTTTTTGTTTTTCATTTCATTGTTTCCCGTATGTTAGTTTAGGATGATCAAAGCTTCCCTGGACCTGGAAAGGACCAGCCTCTTAGGAAATGAGCCAATAACTGAATCAAATAGAGAAATTCAGAATTCTTTTTTAAAGAAATCAACTCCGATTCCAAATCCATAGGCCCAGTTTTTGATGAAGGAATTCTTTTAGTGTTGTTTGTACGTGTGTGTGTGTATGTGTGTGTGTACGCTTTCGTGCGCGAGCTTGCGCGCCCCAGTGCGGAGTTAAATGTCTCCTGAGCAGCGGTTTCCTGGTTCGCTTGCCCCCCCTGACCCTACATCCTCTCCCCGCGCTCCTCCGAGAGCGGGTCAGAAAGGCCTACAAATCGCCTTGCTGTTTAATGGAGGGAGGTGGCCCGTGGAACCTGCATGAGGTGGTTTTTAATTCCAATCCGATTTGTTCCTGATTTCTTGGTTTCCTGGTCTCAGCAGGACGCCCCGCAATGTGGGTGGTAGCCTGGCCGCCTCACACTTACCCTTGCAGGCCCTGCAGGCGGCTTTCGGGGCGCCAGGTGGGTGCTGCCCAGGGCTGGCCGCGGAGCCAGGGGTGCAGGGAGCTCCTGTTGCCCAATGTGGGGACTTGGCCCGCCTGCCTTCCCGCGCTCCATCTGACGTGGAAGTGAAGTCTTTATAACCTTTCCAGGGCGATCTGGCGGTTTCTGACTCTGGGTGCCTGGGTGGAATTGCTGTATGTGTGCCAGCTGTATAAATACTCAGGGCTGGACGTGGTTTTCTGTTTATGAAGTGCCAATCCCAGCCTTTTCTGTCCACTGGTGAAGAGTTTGTTAGGTTCTGCTGCCATAAAGCAATGAGCTTTCACAAGGATGAGCAATAAGTCCTGCCAAGCGTTAATGCCTCATTGTGTCCTAATGGTGGATGTCAACAATCTAGTTGAGCTTTAATATATTTTAGTTTATCTCTAGGTATTTCAGTCTGACTTGCAGAAGTAAGACCAAAGAAAAGAGAAGACAATTTTAAAGTTATTCTGAAAACATGTGCAATCCCATAAATGTTTACAAACATGGTTGGGTTTTCCCGTCTGGAAATGGTGGTGGCCAAGTTCCCTTTTAGATTCAGCTTCAACATGGTGGAATATCATGACTTTCACATTCCAAGTACAGGTATTTCCTTTGGTGTTGGTATTAAACACCCACACTATGTAGGAGATGGGGTCCTCAGAACCACTCACACCATATCTAGCTCTAGGGCAGCCCTGTACCTTAGAAATAAGCCGTGAGTACAAGCCCCATAGGTCATTTTAAATGTCTAGTAGCCACCTTAAACACGGTAAAAAGAAACAGGTGAAGTTAATTTTAGTAACATATCCTACATACCTAGAAATGTGATTTTAACGTGTCAATATAAAAATAACTGAGGTCATTTATGTTCTTCCTTTTCATACCAAGTCTTCAAAATCCAAAGTGTGTTTGGCACCACAGTGGCCAAACCATCATGGAAGCCAGAGAGCTTGGGAGCCTGTTGATGTCAGCTCTCTAGGTGAGCCTCCTGGAGCAGAAGCAGGGGGTGACATGGATCTGGATGAGCAAGCAGCCGATGTCCTGCATGTGGGGAAACACAGGTCTTAGGGGCTTGTAATCTCGATGAGACAAAGCATGCACACACTCTTTAGAATGCAACAGTGCACTGTGTTCCAGCAGATGACCGACAGTGCTACCCACTCACCAGATTCACATCCAGCTCCTGGGTGTGCCCTGAAAGATGGCCAAGATTTCCCAAAGTACGTGGAATTGAAGAAGAACCCTGTTGAAGATGGAGTAAGATTGTTGCAGGTGGAGATGAGCATAGTGGTATTTCCAGACTGAGAAACAAGCAAAATTATTACAAGACCATACTAAGAAGTGTTTTGACCACTGTTTTTGTTGTTGCTTAGTCACTAAGTTGTGCCTAATTTGTTTGCCACCCTGTGGTCTGTAGACTACTGTGCTTTTCTATCCATGGGATTTCCCAGGCAAGAATACTGGAGTGGATTGCTGTTTCCTTCTCCAGGGGATCTTCCTGACCCATAAACTGAACCTGTGTCTCCTGCATTGGCAGGCGAATTCTTCACTGCTGAGCCACCAGGGAAGCTGTCTTACTGCTGTTAGTGGCCAGTATTAGTCTCTGAAGTTTGAAAAAAAAAGGATGATGAAGGAGAGAGACTAATGATATTTACTAAAGGCCAGGTAGGTGCTGGGGCTTGCTCCTAGCAGGTCTTACTCTGAGTGGATGCTCAAGTCTTTTCTTGCCATTTCCAGTGTTGAAACAGGCCAGAGTTTCCCCAGCTACATCCCGAATCCTGGCGAGTGTTCCATAGCAAAGTATTCTGCAATAGAATAAATTTGAAAGACTGTACCCTCTTGAGTATTTCCAATAGACATTAGCATGTTACAGTCTCTGAGATGACTTTTTAGTAAAGATACCAGTTAAATTTGCTTCATCCAGTGTTTTCCAAGCCTCTTGGACCATGGACTCCTCTTACCCACGTCCTATCCAATAACATTCATTGTTCTCAGAACACGCCTCAAGAAATGTAACCCTAAACTTTATAAAGGCTCGCTATTGTCAGGAACCTCAGAGGACAAATGTTTCTGAACAGACAGGGGCCTCAGCTGCAGATAGTGAGGGCTGGCTTTACTTTGAGACCAGGTGGGGGACATTCCACCCATGTATCTGGAATTTTCTTTGTTCTATTATTTCTCCAGGGACCCGCCTCCCCTGAGGGATAGGACTTTAACTAAGGTCTTGACAAATGGTCATTTTCATGAGTTATTGATTTGGCAGAAAAATAATTGGAAAGGTTGATAATTACTCACACATCTTGTTTCTGTCCTGAGTCAATTCTTTCCGATTCTGTGACATATGAAAGAAATGGGTGCAGGTTTGGAAATATACCTTATCAAGAGGTGAATTAACATGCAAAAGGATCAAGGGACATTTTCAGTAGACCGATCGCTCAGGTTCTCAAAATCTCCTGGATACAATAAAAGCTAAGCATCAGAAGAATTAAGAACTGTTACGTGAAAAATGGTACCTATTTACATAAATAACAGGGAGCTAAAAGTTGATTCAAGGTGGGTTGTGTGGGTTTTTTTTTTAATTTGTTCTGAGTTTCTTTTCTGAAAGTAGAGGATGCTCAGTCCGTAATTTTTTCTGTTTCATTATAATATTGGCGTTTCTTTTATTTAAAAGATATCATAGGGACTTCCCTGGTGGTCCAGTGGTTAAAACTTCTCTTTCCACTGCAGGGAGTGTGTGTTCAATCCCTGATCGGGGAGCTTAGATCCCTCTCAGCCAAAAAAACCAAAACATAAAACAACAGAAGCAGTACTGTAACAAGTTCAATAAAGATTTTAAAACTGGTCCACCTAAAAAAAACTCTTCAAAGAAATCACATAGTTTTTACAGTAGAAGATCCAAACTGAGTTAATCTTTTAGGTGAACTTCAGAAGGATGTGAGGCATAAACAATAGACCTGAATGATAGGTGATTCTGAGTGAGTTCCCTTAGTTCTCCACTTCTAGAGAAGATTTTTAACCTTTCCGTGTGGGAGGAGAAGGAGAAATGAATCAGAAGAAAAGCAGGAGAGAGACAGGCTGATGCTTCCTGTCCACCCTTCTCCAGAGATTATGTCTGGCAGGAGCTAGACCCTCTAGATGAGCCAAGGGAATCTGAGAGTGAAGGAGACTTGTGCAACAGACTCCAGGGAAACCCAGAGAAAGGGCAAGCCTCAAAGATATCCCCCACCTCAGAGCAAAGGAGGAGAAGGGCTGTGGGATTCCTTAGCAGGAAACACCAGCAACAACTCCCCAGGGGCCCCCTCAAAACGCCAGAGTCATGGAAGAAGCAACAACCTGGAGGCAGTGGGTTCCAGATAAGGATGCAGGGTCTGGAGAAGCCTGGAGGTCAGGAACAAGGCATGATGCAACTGCAATAGGCATGCGCTGGTGACCAAGGACAGGGAGGACAAAGTACAGCTCGTCAGATGCCCAGTGGATGGTAACAACGGCCCAAGCTCAGATTCTCTGTGATATCTTAGTATCTCTAAGACCAAACAAGGGATAACAGAGTAGGAGCAGAGGGATTGATAAGGGGATGGGACCAGGGGAGAGAGAAGGAGACCAAAAAGGTACCCAGAATGGATTATGATTACATTTTTGCCACTTGTTAAAACAGGCAGTAAAAATGGAAATTCAGTTCAGCTTTCAAAAGTATGAAAAATTTACTTTGTGAATATTTGATTTCCAACTTGAGATTTTTTGTGCCCACTACATTCTCTTAACTACTACAAACCAGTCAATCCTAAAGGAAATCAGTTCTGAATATTCATTGGAAGGACTGATGCTGAAGCTGAAACTCCAGTACTTTGGCCACCTGATCGAAGAACTGACTCATTGGAAAAGACCCTGATGCTGGGAAAGATTGAAGGCAGGAGGGGAAGGGGACGACAGAGGATGAGATGGTTGGATAGCATCACCAACTCGGTGACGGACATGAGTTTGAGCAAACTCCAGGAGTTGGTGATGGAGATGGAAGCCTGGCGTGCTGCAGTCCATGGGGGTCAGAGAGTCGGACACCACTGAGTGACTGAAATGAACTGAACACTGAGGGCTTCCCAGGTGGTGCAGTGGTAAAGAATCCACCTGCCAATGCAGGAGTTTCAGGTTCACCCCCTGGGTCAGGAAGATCCCCTGGAAGAGCAAGTGGCAAACTACTCCAGTATTCTTGCCTGGGAAATCCCATGGACAGAGGAGCCTGGTGGGCTATGGTCCATGGGGTCGCAAAGAGTTGGACACGACTGAGCGACTAAACAACACACTCTCTGAAGTAGGTATGGACCACTAGGCTTAGTTAACTCATCAGAGCATGCCTTGACATACTGAGGCAAAGTATTTCTTTCAACAAATGGCTTTTATTTTACTTCTTAGTTCCAATTATTGTTTCTACTCAATAGTATACCTTTTCCAGACATATTATTAAGCAACTGAGTGCAAGATTCATTCCTGCTGATAGTTTCTGCACATGGACTTGGTCATTTTATCCATCTGATCACACCCCATCTCTTTAGCATTCTGCCTTTCAACTTCTGGCATAATATTAGCTGGGGCTGCAAAGATAAAGCTTATCTTTACTAATTAAACACTAAAAGCCCAAGCTCATGTCTGAGCTTTTTACAGCTTAGCCTCTGACACAGCTCTCACCCTTTTAAAGGATGTGGGATAATTCAAATCCCGGACTGTATAAGAATGTGGTTTTTATAGACCCATTTGCCCAGGAAAAAAAAAAATAACATTTCTAGACATGGCTCTACAGTGATTTTAAAAAGTAGTTTCTTCTTTGTATATCATTAGATCTCTCTTTTCCCTTTATAAACAGGGAAATTCAATCTAGTGTACTAAATATCCTAAGAGATCATGAGCAAGACCAGGAAAAATTACCAGGAAAGAGGTGTTCTGAGTATGTTTCTTACCTAAGCAATTTCTCTATTTATTGCAAGTTAACCTTCAAACTTTACCTTCTTAAATGATGAGCTAGTTTTCCTAATAACTATTCTTTCCTTGCTGACTTGAAATGACATGTTTCTCCTACATTCAACTTGAAAAGTGTTAGTCTCTCAGTCCTGTCCAACTCTTTGTGATCACATGGACTATAGCCCGCCAGGCTCCTCTGTCCATGGAATTCTCCAGGCAAGAACACTGGAGTGGATTGCCATTTCCTTCTTCAGGGGATCTTCCCAACCCCGGGATTGAACCCAAGTCTCCTGCATTGCAGGCGGATTCTTTACCATCTGAGCCACCTGGAAAGCCCACATTTAACTTGATCCATATTCAAATCTGTCCTGGAACATTCTATTTTATTCTATGATGGCTCAGTGGGCAAAGAATCCACTTGCAATGCAAGCAACACAGGAGATGCTGGTTTGACTCCTTGGTTGGGAAGATCCCCTGGAGGAAGTCATGGCACCCCACTTCAGCATTCTTGCCTGGAGAATCCCATGGACAAAGGAGCCTGGGCTACAGGCAGGGCTACACGTGGGCTACAGTCCAAAGGGTCGAAAAGAGACACAACTACGTCACACACACACACACTCAATATTTATTTCCATGAGGATCACATACTATCATTACAGTATTACTTGTGTACTGTCACTTTGAGACTCTAAACCCTAAACTAGCATTTCAAAATGTGTTGACTATTCTCACATCTTTATTTCCCTAGAAATTTGAAGTTTGTTATATCAATTACCATCCCCCCCATATGCTGTTCACATTTTTACTGGGCTTTAATTCAATTTACTGAACTTGAGAAGAAATTCACACACACAAACACACATATATATGTATATCAGTTCAGTTCAGTCACTCAGTCGTGTCCGACTGTTTGCGACCCCATGAGTCGCAACACGCCAGGCCTCCCAGTCCATCACCAACTCCCAGAGTTTACCCAAACTCATGTCCATCGAGTCAGTGATGCCCTCCAACCATCTCATCCTCTGTCGTCCCCTTCTCTTCTTGCCCCCAATCCTTCCCAGCATCAGGGTCTTTTCCAATGAGTCAACTCTTCGCATGAAGTGGCCATAGTATTGGAGTTTCAGCTTCAACATCAGTCCTTCCAATGAACACCCAGGACTGATCTCCTTTAGGATGGACTGGTTGGATCTCCTTGCAGTCCAAGGGACTCTCAAGAGTCTTCTCCAACACCACAGTTCAAAAGCATCAATTCTTCAGTGCTCAGCTTTCTTCACAATCCAACTCACATCCATACATGACCACTGGAAAAACCATAGCCTGGACTAGATGGACCTTTGTTGGCAAAGTAATGTCTCTGCTTTTTAATATGCTATCTAGGTTGGTCATAACTTTCCTTCCATACATACATATAAATGTAATCCCTTCCAAGAACACGGTATGCCTTATTCTAGAGCACCACAGTTATTCTGTTTTATTGAATTATATTACATGGCCTCGGGATGAATTTTTCATTGTCTTTATAACATTCCTGTGTCTTTTGTTATGGTTATTCTCATGTGAGTTAGATGTATGATCGTTTTGTAAGTAAATCTTTCTTCAAGATATTTTCAGGATTTTCCCCTGATATATAAGCAAGCTATTGCCTTTTCCACATATGTTCAGTAACTAGCACCCTTAGTGGACACTCCTACTAGTTTCATTGTTTTTCAGTTGACAATCATTTAATCTCTAGCAGACAAAAATTTTAAATCTGCTTTCCAAATCATCTACCTCATTCATTTTTCTTGCCACATTGAATTGGTTAGAACTATAAAAATAATGCAAAATAATAATAAAGTATCAGATGTCCTTCTGTTTATGTTATTTATGGAATACTTCTGTATTTTGACCGTTAAAGTGTAATGTTTATTCGTTTTCCATTATGGATTTTTTTACCTTGTTAAAGAACTAGATAACTTCATTTCAAATGTAGAAGTACGTATTAACTGGATTTTGTTTCATATATTTTACAGATACTGAGATACCTGTTTTTTATTTGTTTTCTGTAATATTTCATGTTACATCAACGTGTGTCAATGTTGAAGTGTGTGCACATTCACCTTCTCAGTAGTGTAGTACTGTTATTATTATTATTATGTTTTGCTATTGTATGTGTTTTGCTAAAATTTTATTTGGGATGCTTATATCAATATTCACTCAAAAGGCTAAACTTTTATTGTATTCAATCTTGTCATTTCTTTATTATGATGAATCTGGATTTCTAAAATGATCCAAAAAAATATATTTTTTCCAAATAGTCTATATTTTTTCCCACACTCTGCAAGAGTAGAAATAATGTATATGAGAGTAACACAAAAATTATTCGTAAAGCAATTTGGATCTGGAGCCGTAATGGGCAAGAGTATGCATTGACAATTTAAAAAAATCATGGTTGCTATATTCAGATTTTCCACCATTTCTTGAATCAGTAATTATTCCTTAAAATTATTCATGAAAATTTAGATCAGTGTGGTAATCTGAGCACTCACTACCTTTGAGGGGAAAGGAAAATGTGTAATGCTGCTACTAAGTCACTTCAGTCGTGTCCGACTCTGTGCAACCCCATAGACGGCAGCCCACCAGGCTCCCCTGTCCCTGGGATTCTCCAGGCAAGAACACTGGAGTGGGTTGCCATTTCCTTCTCCAATGCATGAAAGTGAAAAGTGGAAGTGAAGACGTTCAGTCATGTCTGACTCTTAGCGACCCGATGGACGGCAGCCTACCAGGCTCCTCCATCCATGGGATTGTCCAAGCAAGAGTACTGGAGTGGGTTGCCATTGCCTTCTCCAAATGTATAATGAGTAGACCAGAAATGTTTCTGAGTGCGTGAAAGCAAGACAGGAGAATGGAGTAGACACAGGGAGCCAAGTGCTACCCAACATGCTGTAAGGTGAGTAGGCTCTGGTGTGGTCCCAAGGCCACAGTCACAGGTGGGTTTAAAGTGGAGGAGTAATTCCTCAGGGTGACGAGACAGGAAGAGATGCTCAACTTCTTCCTTTGCCCTTCCCATCCACACTGCTTGCCATCTGGTCCAGCAAGGGGAAGCCCTCAGAGGCTCTGGGTCTCAAGGGGCCAGCCCACCTCACCTGGTAAACCTATCAGTGCCCAAACTACATAGAAAAGCATAGGCAGAGAAACAGAGGATCTTATAAGACTTGAAAGATATGAATTCACTGGTTTTTATAGGTTACAAAATAGCCAAACATCAGTGATGACATTTGGTTAACCTTTGAACCACCGGGAAAGATCGATACTCAATTGCATTAAAAGAAGAAACAATATCTGTAGGTAAATTGTAAAAAACAAAAAACAACAACAGCAAAAACGCTTTTCAATAACAAAATTAATATCATCAATGAGGATCAAGAGAATAATGTATTCATAAAAAAGATTCAACAACTCCATCTCTCCCTTGAGATGGAAAATTCTTCACAGAAAATCTCTTTCCCAGAAAATCTTCACAGTAATTTCTTTTACTCATTACCTAAAGAAATGAGTAAAAATTGAGAAACAAGCTACTCCTCTCCCATTACAAAATTTATCAGAAGGAAAGAAAGGAAAGAAAAAGAGGGGAAAGCTAATCGGAGCAGAGCTGGGGAATAATGTTTGATTCTGCTCCTATGTTTGCTTCAATCCTTAGAGACCATTCTGGTAAATGAACATAAGCCTGAGAAATTTTACTAATATTCCCAAGTCTGGAGAGATGAAAACTGAAGAAGTGGCTTTATCTTTTGACTCTTCTGATCAATAAGTAATAGAAATTACCGCTGGGGAGCAGTGAAAGCCTAAGATAAATTACTGGGTGGCCTCATTCCGTTGGCAGAGTAAAAGCATTGATGACAGAGAATATTTTCAAGAATAAACAAAAAGAAAATTCAAAAGGAGTTAGGTGTCGACCTTTACGAAGACAAGTTGCCACCCTCTATCGAAATAGAAATCTTCCAGGAATTTATTCCAAAGAAATACTTGCTCTTGAGCCCAAAGATTCAGAGACACTCATGTTTCATGTTTATAAGAAGGAAGTTGCTAACATCCTAAATGTCCATCAACAGAGAAGTGGTTAAGTCATATAAAAGGCTACCTTCCTAAGGAACATGCTGAAGCTGTAAAATCAGATGAGACAGATCTACATACCAACACTAGATTTATCATCAACTCATTTGCTTAAGTGAAAAACTAAGTCCCAGAGCAGTGAGGATAATATTATCTCACAGGTAGATTTTCCCATATGACACCAAAGACATAAACACATACATATGTAAATGCATCAGTGGAAGAAAAAAAATGAACTCTCGACTCTTGACGGTGCTTATTTTTAGGAAGAGTTCAAGAGAGATGGAAAAGGGGGTGTTCTTGGTTTTTGCTGTATGTAATTGATTTCTTTCTATGACAACATGCTTATGTTTCCTTTGTATAATATTTGCTCAATGAACATTAAAACATGCTAAAATCATTCTCTGCATCAAAGTATTCAAATGGTGGATAGTATTCAATAATAATTTTTACAATATTGTACCTGTTTATTTCATGATTCTAATTCTTATTTAGTACACTTGTGTTTAGCTCACTGGTAAAGAATCTGCCTACCAGTGCAGGAGATGCAGGTGATGAGGGTTGGATCCCTGGGTTTGATGTCTGGGTGAGGAAGATCCCCTGGAGTAAGAAATGCCAACCCACTCCAGTGTTCCCGCCTGGAAAGTTCCATGGAAAGAGGAGCCTGGCAGGCTACAGTCCAGGGGATCCGAAAGAGCTGGACGTGACTCAACACACACACATCACTTTTAATTAAGCTTGCCAGAGTTATATATGTTTATTTATTTTATATTAAAAAAAAGAGAGAAAACAACTGAGAAGTAAAACTACCATTTTTTATTTTCTTATTCACTGATTTTTGCTTGTAACTCTATTTTTTCTTTTTTTCTTCTTTCCTTAGATGTATTTTGTTGTCTGTTCTAGAATCTTGAGCAAGAATAGAGATCATATTTTATTTATTTTCATTTTTTTGTTGCTCAGTGATGCAAGTTTTTAGGGTTTAGCTTTTTATGTAAGTAGAACTTTGTCTACATCCCAAAGCTTTTCTATGTGCTGTTTGCATTGAGCTAATGTTTCTTTGCTGCGTGCTGGGCATTGTGTTATGAACCTCATATGCAAAGCAAGAACTCTCTGTCTCATTTTGCAATGGAGGTACCCCAAATATCTCTTTGGGAAGTGAGCCCCCTCATTCTTGGTCCACGTGGCCTGGAAAGCATGGATCCAGCCTGATTTAGAGGGGTGGGCACAAAAGCCAGAACTTGGCCATAGTAATTGGCTCATGAACAGGCAAAGGACCCAAACCCAGTTAATTAAAAGTCTTTCATGAGACCTTTACTAAGTGTCAGAAAAACATACACCATTTATCATGGAGTCTTTAGCTATATAACAAAATGAAGACAGGTACCTTAGCCTCCTTGTGGATAGAATTTGCCTGAGATTGAAAACAAACACAAAGGTGTGAAACTGTGTCATCCAAGAGTAGGAGAGTGAGTTTATCGGGAAATAAAGCAAGCACAGCAGCCCACTTGGCACCTGTGGTCATGAACAACAAATTAGCGCAGTTGTGTTTTCTTGAGTTGTGTTCAGTCAGTTGCCTGGGTGCAGCTGAAATGCATCAAGGTTAGGGACCCCAAAGTGGAGGTGGTCAAATACTCTGAAGTCAACAAAGAAAAGGGAGTTAAGGGAGGGATTGTAGGAAAACCATTCCATGGAAAACTGCAAAATCTAAGCTGAGTGGGAGAAAAGGGAAGGTATGAGTGGGCGTCAAACAGTGAAAAATGGTAAAAACCAATGGTTTTGAGGTGAGTGACTAGAAAAATAACATGTGTTGATACAGGGCTTTTGGAGATGGTGCAATTGTTGGTCACGTGAAGACCTAAGGGAGTACTTTTAAAACTGGTTTTGACCTTGGCCTAGAGTAAAAGATACATTTTTAAAAGTCACAACCCAATACACATATGCATACATGCATCTTTCCATCCATCCTTCTCTCCATATATTTTATTTATTCATTTATTTAATTATTTAAAGAAATTGGCTCTTATGATTATAGAGACTGGTTTTCTTCTACTGTTTGTGTTAGTCACTCAGTGGAGTCTGACTCTTTGTGACCCCATGGTCTGTAACCCACCAGGCTCCTCTGTCCATGGGATTCTCAAGGCAAGAATACTGGGGTGGGTTGCCATTTCCTTCTCCAGGGGGTCTTCCTGACCCAGGGATTGAACCCGGGTCTCCCGCATTGCAGGCAGACTCTTTACCAGTTGGAAAGTCTAAAATACTAGCTATATGAGACTTCCCTGGTGGTCCAGTGGCAAATACTCCACCCTCCCAATGCGGGGAACCCAGGACAGATCCCTGGTCAGGGAACTAGATCCTACATTCCGAAACTAAGAGCTCACATGTCACAACTAAAGATCCTACATGCCACAGCTGAGACCCAGTGCAGCCCAGTAAATAAATAGATATTTTAAAAACAAACGAACAACCCCCCACCAAATACTAGCTAGATGCTTTATCTGTATCCACTCTAAAGCTTACAGGTCTCCTACAGCATCTTCGATGCTGGAGCAGGCTCTGAATGCTGAGCAGGTGTCAGTAGGGATGCACTGCTGGTCTGCCTGGCTGTGTGCTCCTCTATCCCACTGCTTTTGTGTGACCTGGGGGCCAATCGTGTGTCCCAGAGGCTTGTTACCAAACATTCTCTATCACTTGGGTCAACACACGTGATCTCACAGGGCAGCAAGTATTTGCCACCAATCTCGCTGGTTCTTTTGCAGAACCAACCTTGCCAGGTGTACCTCTAGCATCCTTGGATCAAGTGCCAATTATAACTGAAGTGCAATGTCGTTAGTCACACAATTTTGAACTGCTGAACTTTCACTTCATTAAATTGACATCACCAAACCGACATAATGAAGGATTGCTGACAGAAAGAAAATAGGTATAAATTATACCCCCTGTACATTTGAATCATTGTGGAGTCACATCTAAAAATCACTAAATGTAGACACTCTTCATTCAGTAAAAGTTATTTAAAAATCCTTGGAATTTACACACAGATGAATTTCTGATCATATACCCATTATACAAATAAACTTGGTTACATCAGATCAAATCTAACACTCCCACTTTACAGACGAGGAACTGAGGGATTATATGAAAGGATAACTGATGTGTATATTGTGCTGAGTTCTGGAGTTGAACTATCTGGGTTTAACCCTGAGTCCACCTCCTGTCAGCTGCCTGATCTTGGGCAAGTTACCTAATCTCGTCTGGCTTCAGTTTCCTTATCTGTGTCAGGAGGATAACAGTAACATGATTACCTATGATGACTGAGTTGACATGAGAAGTAAATGAGTTAATACATATAAAAGGTTTTATAGAGTGACTGACTCAAAGAAAATGCTCTTGCATACACAGTCATATCTAGCTCTTTGCAACCTCATGGACTGTAGCCCATCAGGCTCCCTCATGGATTCTGTAGCCCATCAGGCTCCTATTAAATAATATACACTTACTGTCTATGTGTGTGTTAGTCACTCAGTTGTGTCCAACTCTTTGAGACCACATGGGCTGTAGCCTATCAGGCTCCTCTGTTCATGGGATTTCCCAAGCAAGGATACTGGAGTGGGTTGCCTTTCCCTTCTCCAGGGGATCTTCCCAAGGATTGAACCTGGGTCTCCTGCATTGTGGGCAGATTCTTTACTGTCCGAGCCACCAGGGAAGCCCATACACTTACTGTCCTATATATTTCATCACCAAACCTCCCTGTGCCCATCGTCCTACAAGACAGAGACCTGAGGACCAGGTACCAGGAGATAAAATCTCCAGGTAATGGCAGTACAGTGAAAACAGGCATGCCAGGTATCAGAAGTCACAGGTGGCTAAACACAAGTGTACTAAAGAAGAATTAGATCATGAAAGAAACAGGTGTGCTATTTTAAAAATTACAATTAAATACTATATACCCAAACACCTGCCTAACAAAGGAGGACAGCATTCGCAGAGAAGGGGCAGAGGGCATGCAGCTCAGGGGTCTCATGCGAGACCCCTGCCTACCCCACAATTGTCACAAACACGCTCTTTCGGACAATGTGATCCAGAGATTTCTGCTGGTCAGAGTCACCTGGGGCCCTTGGCAGGTGTGCTAGAACCCCTGCCTGCTCTCATCTACTGAATAAGGGTCTCTAGTGGAGGGCCCAGAGAGGTCTTTGTATAACAAACATTCTAGGTTCTTCTCACCCCTAGGGAATTCTGGATAACTCTGACTTCAGAGACTTCTTGAAAGATTCAAGAGTGGAAGGTGGCAGTCTGGTCACTTAGCACGAAGAGGCTATTGACATGGCAGAGCCGTTAAAGTGAGTGATGCTAGCTGGTGGCCTACAGAGGACATCTGGGTGACAGTTGTAAACAATTTTGAGTTGGCATGCTTTGCAGACGTCAGCCTGTGTCCGTGGCATGCATTAAATAGGTCACAAATTCTAGGCAAGAGGGACAGTCCACCATCAGCAAATGCATCATAAGTCTTTCTCCTTAAGAATTTTCCTAATGACAGTGTAGGAAACAAATCTAGATATTCCACAGAATCGATGTTGTCATTAACAGATTTACAATGTAATCAATAATATAGGCACTTTAGTCAAATGAACCACACAGGAATAACAGTAATAAATGCCTGACAGCTTTGAAAGTTATTTATCTGTCCTTCTCTCTATAAATCTATACATATCTTTTTATCGATAGGAAAAAGGAAATGCATATAAAAATAGAGACATAGTTCTTTGAACAACTACCAGCTTCCCCTTTAACTTATCTCGATTTTAAAATGGCATTCTAACTATAAAATGAAGGATGCCATAAGTTTGTCAAGCAATCTGTGTGTGTGTGTGTGTGTGTGTGTGTGTGTGTGTGTGCGCTCAGTCATGTCTGACTCTTTTGTGACCCTATAGACTGTAGCCCACCAGGCTTCTCTGTCCATGGGATTTCCCAGGCAATAATACAGGAGTGGGTTGCCATGCCCTCCTCCAGGGGATCTTCCTGTGTTGACAGGCATTGGCTGGTAGTTTCTTTACCACTGTGCCACCTGTAATCTTTAGTGCTGGAATACAGTGTCCATGCCACAGAAGATAAAGTTTTTGCACAAGACAGAGAGAAAAAGACTCATGGGAGCTTTTTGGGAGAGAAACTTCTATGCCCTTCTGCCTTTGCATTCTATGAATATTGTCCACTTTGCAAGTTGGAGGTGTCCCACAGTTGTAATATTAATTCACATTTCCTGTCTTATACTTCTTTGGCTGGAGTTTGCATGAACCACGGTGCTTTGCCCATCAAGAGAGAAAGTCGTTCAAGTAAACTCTCTTTCTGGAATTCATCCCGGCCCCCTCCTTTTCCCTCTCCCCCTTCACCTTCACCCTTCTCTCAGCCCAACTCTGCCCTTCCCTTTTCAAAAAGTTGCATTAGTTCTTTACAAGTGCGCAAGAACAGAACCAAATGCCTCGCATCTGCTCCGGAGTTCACGGATTAGCATGAGAATAAGTAGCCAGTGTTTCAATGATGCACAGTCCACTGGGTGAGAATGGGGGCTCAAGCCCGCTATCAGAGGACTCGCTGGCTCCTGCCAGATGTCCAAGGCCCAGGACACAAAGGCGGTGAACCCAGGGCTTTAACAAATCACCTTTCTCTGGGGCTAATCACTCAAGAAAAGGTTTTGTTGTGGATTTGGAGAGGGTCAGGTTGGTCTTTCTCCAGTGATCTGCAGCCTCGCCCAGCCCCTCCAGCCTTCACCCTCTGGCCTTTCTAAAAAGACCTCCCATTTCTTTCCCCCTCGAACACAGGGCTCTGAGGGCAAAAGCTGCAAGCCAGGGTCTCCTGAAGACGAAAGGGCTGCAGGAGGTTCATTAATCAGTGCTGGCCACGTCACTGGCCTGGCACTCACTCGCTCTCTCTGAACAATAAAGACTTTAGCGAGAATAAAATGGCTCAGTGGGCACGCACAAGGTCAGACCTAGTGGCAAGATGGTTCTGGTGTAATCACAGTTGGAGGAATCCTGTATTTTCTGAAGGGGAGATCTGTAAACTGGAGAGCAGTGGTTCTCAAAGTGTGGTCCCTGGACCAGCAGCAGCAGCATCACTTGGGACCTTGCCAGGAATGCAGATTCTCCACTCTACCCTGACATCCGCAGCAGAAATTGGGGTGGGTGTGGTTGTTGTTCAGTCACTAACTCCTGTCTGACTCTTTGCAACCCTATGGACTGCAGCACGCCAGACTTACCTGTCCTTCAACATCTCTCCTAGCTTGCTCAAACTCATCTCCATTGAGTCAGTGATGCCATCCAACCATTTTATCCTCTGTTGCCTCCTTCTCCTCCTGCCCTCAATCTTTCTCAGTGTCAGGGTCTTTTCCAGTGAATCAGCTCTTCACATCAGGGGGCCAAAGCCTCGGTTTTAGCATCAGTCCTTGCAAAGAATATTCAGGGTTGATTTCCTTTAGGATTGACTGGTTTGATCTCTTTGCAGTCCAGTGGACTCTCAAGAGTCTTCTCCAGCACCACAATCTGAAAGCATCAATCTGTGTTTTTAGCACATCTTCCAGGGGATTACCATCTCTAGAAAGTCTCCTTAGTTCCAAAGAAAAGAAACTAGGAAAAGTTTAGCTTTTTCACACTAATTTTACATCTTTACCCCTCTCTATTCTCATCTTAGAAATAGAGTGACTGACCCTCCTGATTTGTCCATGACTGTGGGGTTTCTCATTAGGTAGGACTTTCAGTTCTAAGACTGAGAAAGTCCCCAGGCAAACTGGGCAGTCTCAGGAGCAAAGTCAGGATCAGAGTCAGGCTGATGATTCCTGGACTGACCTGCCTTCCTTTCCATCTGCCTGCTGCTGCACTGCTGTTCCATCACCTTTTTTGTTGGAGGAGACAACAAAAAAGATACTAGAATGAGAACCATTAAAGGAGAGAGTTTTAATAAGGCAAATACAACAGAGGGCTCAAAAATAAAAGGTGGTATAGAATTCGCCTGCCCATGTAGGAGACATGGATTCAACCTCTGGTCCGGGAAGATCCCACATGCCAAGCGGCAGGCAACTAAGCCAGTGCGCAATGACTACTGAGCCCATGCTCCAGAGCCTGTGCTCCTCAATGAGCAAAACCACCGCACTGAGAAGCCCATGGCACCACAACTAGAGAGAGTACTGATAACTGATGGGATGTGGGACACAGGTAGAAGGAAGGGTTACAGGTGGTCACTTTGGACTGGGGGGGGGTGGTGTGTTTATGGGTTAAGTACACAAAGGTCACTACACCAACCTGCTGCTTGACCTAAAAGTCCTCCATCACAGAAAGTGATTGGACCTGGCAGCTATGTAGGGCTCGAGAGGTAATATTTGGTCCCTGAAATAAGAAGAGAAGGTCTGGTAGGGATGGTGAGGATTATTCTCACTTGCAGCAATGGCAGCCTATTATCAAACTCCTGATGGAATTTGGGAATGTTTTGTTTAAAACTTATAGGAAAAAAAGAGAGAGAGAGAGAAAGGGGAAAATGAGGGTGTAGTTGAAGGAGCATAGTTTTCAGTACAGTTCAGTCGCTCAGTTGTGTCCGACTCTTTGCGACCCCATGAACCGCAGCACGCCAGGCCTCCCTGTCCATCACCAACTCCTGGAGTCCACCCAAACCCATGTACATTGACTTGGTGGTGTCATCCAACCATCTCATCCTCTGTCATCCCCTTCTCCTGCCCTCAATCTTTCCCAGCATCAGGGTCTTTTCCAATGAGTCAGCTCTTCGCATCAGGTGGCCAAGTATTGGAGTTTCAGCTTCAACATTAGTCCTTCCAATGAACACCCAGGGCTGATCTCCTTTAGGATGGACTGGTTGGATCTCCTTGCAGTCCAAGGGACTCTCAAGAGTCTTCTCCAACACCACAGTTCAAAAGCATCAATTCTTCGGCGCTCAGCTTTCTTTATAGTCCAACTCTCACATCCATACATGACTATTGTAAAAACCATAGCCTTGACTAGATGGACCTTTGTTGGCAAAGTAATGTCTCTGCTTTTTAATATGCTGTCTAGGTTGGTCATAACTTTCCTTCCAAGGAGTAAGCATCTTTTAATTTCATGGCTGCAATCACCATCTGCAGTTATTTTGGAGCCCAGAAAAATAAAGTCAGCCACTGTTTCCCCACATATTTGCCATGAAGTAATGGGTCCAGATGCCATGATCTTAGTTTTCTGAATGTTGAGTTTTAAACCAACTTTTTCACTCTCCTCTTTCACTTTCATCAGGAGGCTCTTTAGTTCTTCTTCACTTTCTGCCATAAGGGTGGTGCCATCTGCATATCTGAGGTTACTGCTATTTCTCCCGGCAATCTTGATTCCAGCTTGTGCTTCCTGCAGCCCAGCATTTCTCATGATGTACTCTGCATATAAGTTAAATAAGTAGGGTGACAATATACAGCCTTGACATACTCCTTTCCCGATTTGGAACCAGTCTGTTGTTCCATGTCCAGTTCTAACTGTTGCCTCCTGATCTGCATATAGGTTTCTCAAGAGGCAGGTCAGGTGGTCTAATATTCCCATCTCTTTCAGAATTTTCCACAGTTTATTGTGATCCACACAGTCAAAGGCTTTGGCATAGTCAATAAAGCAGAAAAAGATATTTTTCTGGAACTCTCTTGCTTTTTTGATGATCCAGCGGATGTTGGCAATTTGATCTCTGGTTCCACTGCCTTTTCTAAAACCAGCTTGAACATCTGGAAGTTCATGGTTCACGTATTGCTGAAGCCTGGCTTGGAGAATTTTAAGCATTACTTTACTAGCGTGTGAGATGAGTGCAATTGTGCAGTAGTTTGAGCATTCTTTGGCATTGCCTTTCTTTGGGATTGGAATGAAAACTGACCTTTTCCAGTCCTGTGGCCACTGCTGAGTTTTCCAAATTTTCTGGCATATTGAGTGCAGCACTTTCACAGCATCATCTTTCAGGATTTGAAATAGCTCAACTAGAATTCCGCGTAGTTTTGGAGCTCCACAAATCTTGTCAAGTTCAAATCTTGATCTTTTTCTTGCTGATGTGACCATGGGCAAGTTACTAAAGCTTCCTTTTGCTAGAAATTGGGACTAATATTATCTGTTTCCCAAGGGTTCTGTGAGGATTAAATAAGCTAATATGTGCAACATGTTTGATAATTTCTGATGTACAGCAAAGTGATTCAGTATACACATATATGTGTGTATGTGTGTGTGTGTATTCATTTCTTATTCCTTTTCTTTCTGATTTATCATAGGACATTGAATATAGTTCCTTATGCTATACAGTATGACCCTATTGTTTACCCATCCTATACATACTAGTTTGCCTCTGCTAATCCCAAACTTCCTGCCCATCCTTTTCCCACCCCCATCCCCTTGGCAACCACAAGCCTGATCTCTATGTCTGTGAGTCCATTTCTGTTCCATGGGTACATATGCTAAGTTGTCTCAGTCATGTCCAACTCTGTGTGACCTCATGGACTACCTAGACCCTCTGTCCGTGAGATTTCCCAGGCAAGAATACTAGAGGGAGTTGCCATTTCCTCAGGTTCATCTATCCACAGATAAGTGATATTATATGGTATTTCTCTTTCTCTGTCTGACTTACTTCACTTAGTATTATAATCTTTAGTTGCATCCATGTTGCTGAAAATTACGTTATTTTGTTCTTTTTTGTGGCTGAATAGTATTCAGTTGTATACATGTACCACACCTTTGTCCGTTCCTCTATCAACAGACATTTAGATTGCTTCCATGTCTTGGCTATTGTGAATAGTATTGCTATGAACACTGGGGTTCATGGATCTTTTTGAATTATAGTTTTGTCTGGGTACATACCCAGAAGTGGGATTGCTGGATCATATGATAGTTCTACTTTTAGTTTTTTGAGGAACTGTGATGCTATTTACCATAGTGGCAGCCCCAAGTTACATTGGCAGCCCCCTTTTCTTGCTGCCCCCATTGCTGTGACCCACCCTGGCTCTGAGGGTTTGGAAACCATGTTGGTTGGAGTCCAGGCAAGGCTTCACTAGACCTCTGGCTTTGTTTTACGTTTCTGTTCTCCAGACAGCAGACAGCAGGGGAAGGCCTCCTGGGGTTGGACTTAGTCTTCATGTCAGACTTCTGGACTCCACTGCTTCAACTGCATGAATCTGGGCAAGAACAGCTGCCCCACCTCCACCCAGGTAGCACTCACCATGCCCAGCATGTCACCCAGGCAGTCTTCCCTGCACCTTGTGAGGTGGGCAGGAGGCAGGACCCTAGGTGTGGGAATCTAAACCCAGGTGCGATTTAGTGATTAGTGAACCCTCTGAAGTCAGGGGCTGTTTTGCAGCACAATTAGAACTCTCAGCAACCTCTCTGATTCAGGCTGCCCTAGTAACATGGCATCGTCCAAAACCGTCTCTTCACCCCCAGTTCCTGCCTCTGCAAAATGAAAGAGTTCAATGCAACTAGGCTCTAGAAGGTTGAGCCCAGCTCAGACCATCTGGCCCCAGGACTGTCCACCTTGTTGACTCTGAGTGGTGGAGGGTGGGGTGGTTGAGATCACACACTGCAAGCTGGTCGGGCAGCCATAGGATCCCAGGTGACCCAAGGAGTTTCCTTAATGTCCACAGGCATCAACCTCCTCATTAGAGAAATGAGGAAAATGATACAAATTGTTACAGCCCCCCAGGGTTGTGGTGAAATTGGCAAGCAGTTAACATATGTGAGCTGCATGGAGCCACGCCAGGCACTGAGGGCCACCATGTGTTAGCCGGGGTCCCCTTGTCATGGTGTGGATCCACCTCGCACTGATTTCAGTGGGGGCTGGAACACAAGCACTGGCTTTAAGCCCATCCCTGGGACTTTGTGCCCTGGATTTGCTTGACCCCTCTGTTCCAATCTGGCTCACTCACTGTGGTCAGAGTGGAACCCCACCTGGGGATGATAACTAACATTTCCTGCTTCTGCTATGTGTGCACCGTTTAATGCAGTCCATCATTCTGGTGCAGCACAAAGACGAGAAAACAGAGGCACAGGATGCTGAGTGAGGTGTCCGTGGTGACAAGGAAGTGGCCAAGTCTGACGTGAGACCCTAGAGGCAGGGCAAGTGAGGGGTTACCCAGTGGCTTTTCTAGAAGGCATGGATGGGAGGGGAGGCCACTTGACTTGAGCTGGTTTCCTAGCAGACTCCCTGCTCCTCAGGGCTGCTAGCAGCACCTTTGTCCTGGAAGAGGAAGAAGGAAAGAGGTGGGCTGATGGCTGCTCTCTCAGCAGAGGTTGCTTTATGACTATTTCCGCTTGTTCATAAATCATGAACGGAAGTTGATGCCTTTGTATTCCCAGCAGTGATATCTTCGGGCTGGCCTCTGGCTCTGCCTGGGTTCAGGATAATGCTGGCCAGCTGGTGTGAAGCCTTTCTGGCTCGCTGGGTGCATCTGCAGGGCAGAGTGGACCCAGCAGCCTCACCGAGGGAAACAAAATGTTGTGTTTTTGTTGCAGTGTTGTAAGGAGATGGCAGCATGTGTCCTGACCTGAATAGGTCCAGTAGAGTGATCTTTAGCACCGGCTCACCTGGAGCTCCCTCCCCACTGCAAACCAGGACATAAAGAAGCCTGGGGCCCCAACACCCATCTAATTGCCCCAAGCACAGGACCAAGAGGAAGTGAAACAAAAGGCAGAACAAGCCCAGAAGAGGAGCAGCTCAGGCAGACTTCCACTGGCCTCTAAATCTTGAATCGCGTTTCAAATGCTATTTAGCATCAGTGAATTGGGACTTGAAGCAGAATTAATTGCCTCCAAATTGTATCTTTCCTCCCAGCCATCCATTAGTTGCTCTGGCAGAAGGATAATGACACTTCATGAAATACAGCCGCAGAATCGAGCCGTGTTCATCGCATCCTTGGAAGGAGCTCAAAAAAGTAAAAACTTTCCAAGAATATATTTTTCCCCAGGGTGAGAATGAATATAAAACACTTAGGTCACTGCTGCCTCCTCTTAAAAGGAAAACATGTTTGTCTGTTTTCAAATGATGAAACTTTGGGACCTTTCATATTTTACAGTGGAGGAATGTTTTAGTTTCAAATCATACTAAAAGAGTCTGATCTTTATTTCTGTGGCAGTTTGCTTTAACCCAAGGTGCATCTCGTGCATCTTGGTGACTCTCACTGCACAGAGAGAGGGAACTGGAGACAACTGAGGTCAACACTGTGCTTCAAAAGTCTTTTCAGTAGTTTTTGGAAATTGGTGTTGATGTCAGAGCTGAAAGCTGGGTCCAATAGAGGCTGAGTTACACTCATGAAGCCACCGGCTCTGTTAGGGAAAGGGTGATGCCCACAGAATTTTAAATCCCCTTGAATGCATTTAGTGTTCAGAATGAGTAGCAGGAAGATGTCAGTGAGGTATTTAATGCCTATATTCCAACTGGCAATGGACTAAAAGCTGAAATACTATAGAATCACTGATGCTGAAAGATCTAACCACTAGTGCCTGTGTGAGGGTGTGTGTATGTGAGCATGTGTGTGTATGTGTGTATATATATATGAGTTCTACTATGACCAGGTCCAGTGGAGCAAATACTAGCATCAGCTGGTAATAAAGAAATCTAATTAAAAAAAAATTTTTTTTTAATGTCAGGGCATGCTGTAGTTGTAAGCAGAAAATAATATCATGCAATTCATGTCATTTTTTTAAGCAAGGGCCACCAAGTCAATTTGCCCACCGAGGAGACAAGTGATGCGAGTGAGTGAAGCAGTGGAGGAGAGAAACTGAGTTAATTCAACTGTCACCAAGTCACAATGCAAAGCCTGTATCACTGTATATATTCATTTCTCATAAGAACTTGGAAGCTCTTTTTTTCTTCCCAATGTGAAACTTCTTTTCTTGATTCCCTGGTAGCTCAGACAGTAAAGCGTCTACCTGCAATGCGGGAGACCCGGGTTCGATCCCTGGGTTGGGAAAATCCTCTGGAAAAGGAAATGGCAACCCACTCCAGTATTCTTGCCTAGAAAACCCCATGGATGGAGGAGCCTGGTGGGCTACAGTCCATGGGGTCACAAAGAGTTGGACACAATTGTTAAACACATATACCTACCATCCCATCTATAGGTCTCAAAGTGAAGTTGCTCAGTCACGTATGACTCTTTGCAATCCCAGTAACTGTAGCCTGCCAGGCTCCTCTGTCCATGGCATTTTCCAGGCAAAAGAACTGAGGTGGGTTGCCATTTCCTTCTTCAGGGGATCTTCTTGACCCGAGGATTGAACCCAGATCTTCTGCATTGCAGGCAGACGCTTTACCCTCCTAGCCACCAGGGAAGCCCTCATCCCATTTACAATTTGAAACCTCTCATCTTAAACAATGCTTCTGCTTGAAGAAGTGATAAAGCAAGTGTTTTGCTGATATTCATGGAGTCTTCTCAATTATGCCTGGAGACAATGGGAGTAGTAGGCACAAGAGTGAGCTAACGTTGTTTTCAGTCGCTTAGTTGTGTCTGACTCTTTGTGGCGCCATGGACTACATACAGCATGCCAGGGTTCCCTGTCCTTCACCACCTCCTGGAGCTTGCTCAAACTCATGTCCATTGAGTCAGTGATGCCATCCAATCATCTCATCCTCTTGTCATCCCCTTCTCCTGCCTTCAGTCTTTCCCAGCATCAGTGTCTTTTCTAATGAGTCGGCTGTTTGCATCAAGTGGCCAGAGTATTGGAGCTTCAGCTTCAGCATCTTCTCCAAGATTCTCAAGAGCTAACACGGAAGGAATCAAAAGCCCTTTCCAAAGTTGGTCCTAAGCCCACAAGCCCTGAAGCCAAGGCAGTGTTGCCTAAAGTCAGTGATTTTTCTCTTCCTTTCTGTTCTCTGCACCTGCCCCACCCGCTCCGACACCAAGTTTACGTTGTTTCACCATCGTGATGATCAGCTCTTGGTATTAATAATTCAACGGAGGAAAATAAGAACCACATAACTTTTCTGCTTACATGTTGAGTCCAACAGTAAAAGAATCTCATGGCTGAAACTCAGGTGGGTTCTTTAAAACCCTCCTCTGCATTTTCCAGGAGGCTGTGAGATGTGGGAAGGATCTGTAAACAGGAGGGTAGGAGTCAGGAGAGTCCCTTGGACAACAAGGAGATCAAACCAGTCAAGCCTAAAGGAAATCAACCCTGAATATTCATTGGAAGGACCGATGCTGAAGCTGAAGCTCCAATCCTTTGGCCACCTGTTGCGAAGAACTGGCTCATTGGAAAAGACTCTGATGCTGGGAAAGATTGAGGGCAAGAGAAGGGGATGACAGAGGACGAGATGATTGGATGGCATCACCAACTCAATGGACATGAGTTTGAGCAACTTCTGGGAAATAGTGAAGGACTGGGAAGCCTGGTGTGCTGCAGTCCATGGGGTTGCAAGGAGTCAGACACCACTGAGCACCCAAACAAGAAGAAGAAGAAGGAGTCCTGGGGTCCAATTCTGGCCCTGCCACTAACTAGATGTGTGACCCAGGTGAGTCTCATTTTGATTACAGCCTCCACACCTCCCCAAAGGTCAGGTCCAAACGGTTGCTAATCAGGGAAGGGAGGGGAAGTGGAGACAAGGGAGTCAGGAAACAATAGTGAAGCCTTGAGGCAGGTCCTGGTTCCACCTCAAGCTATGCACAGAGCCCTTTTGCAGAAAAACCCTCTCCAGGAGGGAGAAGCTAACCGTGTGCAGCCCACAAACACAGAGACATCAGACTGGCTGGAACAAGAAGGTTGATGATGCTGACCTCACATCAGCCAATCAGAAGAATGTCCACGAGCCGATCATGCCCTCCTCTTTGAGCCATTACTATTGATGTAAAGCTCCTCAGTACCCTCACCAGGTTGGGACACGCAGTTTTGAGGACCTTAAGCCACTATGGGTAAAGCTATTCTTTTCTACTTCACCCAAAACTCTGTCTCTGAGATTCCACTGGGTACCCGTGTATAGAGGCTGCATTTTGGCTGCAGTTCTGCTGCTCTGTGTGAGTCTTGATGAGCACTTTAGTTTACATGGGAGTGTGTGCAGAGAACTTTGACGATCAGACCTGAGTTCTGTGACTTACAACCATCACAGAGCAGGTATCATCGTGAACTGTCAGAAAGAAGAATGGTTCAAATCAGCCCATTACCTTCTACCATTTGTTACTACCCATTTGGCATGATTTATGTTATGGAGAGCTCTTAAGATGACACCCAAGAGATCTGGTCTAGATAAGTGATGCAGGAATCACAAAATGAAAGAATTTCCCCCAAAGAACCATGCTTTCAAAATCAGCCACCGGAACTTCATCATTCGATTACACAAACGATTCCTTCTTTTTACAAAAAGATTACATGTATTCTATGTGTAAAAGGTTATTTCCTATTTTATGTTCATAAAGATGCAAATAGGAATATACATTAATATTATTATGTGTTACAAATAAATATGTTAGCAACATCACATGGTATATTTGCATTTACAGCCCTTATGAACAGGCACAGGTTTCTGAATCACTGTTATCAGTTATTGCCTATCCTTAAATTGGAAATTCTTATTTATTGAAATGCCTTCTGTCTTAGCTTGGGCTGCCGTAACAAAATACCTTTGCCTGGGTGGCTTAAGTAACAGAATTAATTGTTTAGAGTTCTGCAGGCAAGAAGTCTGGGATCAAGGTGCCATCACGATTCAGTTCCTGATGAAATTTCTCTCCCTGGCTTGAAGATAACCACCTTCATCCTGTGTCTTCAAATGGTCCTTCCTTCACCTGTACAGGTGTGTGGAGAGTGAGAGATCTCTAGTCCTGGCTTCCTCTTCTTATAAAGACATTAACCCTACCAGGTCACTGTCCTATACTTATGACCTTACTTAACCTTAATCAATTTCAAAATGGCCCTGGCTCCAAATATGGTCACCTTGGGAGTTAAGGCTTTAGTATATGAATTTGATGGGAGGATATATTTGTGTCCATAGCACCTTCTGCTGACACAAGGTCTGGGTATCAGTTCAGTTCAGTCACTCAGTCGTGTCCAACTCTTTGAGACCCCATGGACTGCAGCGTGCCAGGCTTCCCTGTCTATCACCAACTGCCAGAGCTTACTCAAACTCATGTGTATCGAGTCGGTGATTCCATCCAACCATCTCATCCTCTATCATCCCCCTTCTCCTCTTGCCCTCAGTCTTTCCCAGCATCAGAGTCTTTTCAAGTGAGCCAGTTCTTCGCATCAGGTGGCCAAAGTATTGGAGTTTCAGCTTCAGCATCAGTCCTTCCAAAAAATATTCAGGACTGGTTTCCTTCAGGATTGACTGGTTGGATCTCCTTGCTGTCCAAGGGACTCTCAAGAGTCTTCTCCAGCAATTCAAAAGCATCAATTCTTCAGCGGTCATCTTTCCTTACAGTCCAACTCTCACAACCGTACATGACTAGATGGACATTTGTTGGCAAAGTAATGTCTCTGCTTTTTAATATGCTGTCTAGGTTGGTCATAACTTTTCTTCCAAGGAGCAAGCATCTTTTAATTTCATGGCTGCAGTCACTATCTGCAGTAATTTTGGAGCCCCCCCCCAAAATAAACTCTCTCACTGTTTCCACTGTTTCCCCATCTATTTGCCATGAAGTCATGTGTAAAGTTTACACATGAAAACACAATTTAAGTAACTCAAAATTAATATTTATAGAATATTTATTGGAAGGGCTGATGCTAAAGCTGAAACTCCAATACTTTGGCCACCTGATGCAAAGAACTGACTCATTTGAAAAGACCCTGATGCTAGGAAAGATTGAAGGTGGGAGGAGAAGGGGATGACAGAGGATGAGATGGTTGGATGGCATCACCAACTCAGTGTACATGAGTTTGTGTAAACTCCAAGAGGTGGTGATGGACAGGGAGGCCTGGCATGCTGCAGTCAACGGGGTCACAAAGAGTCAAACACGACTGAGTGACTGAACTGAACTTAACTGAATTGTGTAAGCTTTTGCATATTAAGGAAATGGTTATTCAGGGTGCTGTTCCAAATTGATGGTAAATAAACTTTAAAGATTTTGTAAGTTATACTTTGTTCAGAACAAAGTGCAAGATAGTCAGTCATTCATGTAATCAATGCTTCTGCCGGTTCCTAGAGATATATAATAAAACTGAATTTTTTTTAAACAGAGTGTACATTCAGTCATGTCCAACTCTTTGCAGTCCCATAGACTATAAGCTACTCTGTCCATGGGATTTCCCAAGCAAGAATACCAGAGTCGGTTGCCATTTCTTTCTTCGTGGGATCTTCCCAACTCGAGGATCGAAGCTGCGTCTCCTGCATTGGAAGGCAGATTCTTTAGCACCGTGCCACCTGGGAGGACTAGCTTGCAATACTGTAGCCAAAAGTGATATCAGATATAGAAAAGCCCATCATGGTGTTCGAAGCAGGACTTTAGACTGCCTGGTCTCCTTTTATACAAAGCAAATATGCTCAGGGTTTCTTCACTCCGTGACCAAAACTTTTCTCCATTGCTTTTCATTGATTTCTCTGCTCAAAACTGTCTCATCACTAGCTCATTCCCACCTAATGTCTCACTTGATTCCTGAAGCCATGCCAGATAAGTTTTTCAGGACAGCTTCCCTGAGCCTGCACAGTTCCCACAAGGCAGCTCTCTGAACCTGGCCTTCATATGCATGGTCTCTTTCCTGTCTGGGTCCACTATAAGGTTCTTCTTATGTCCTAAGATGGCTTCCTTTGATCCCGATACTCACCAAACATTCATTCGACAGGTTTCATAAGATTTTTCAAGATGGCGAGAGTCATGTTATTTACAACTAAAATTTTGACTCCTCAGTAAATGTCAGCATGCCTAATGTCTGAGTGAGTTGCATTTGAAATTCCACATGTTCTTTGATGAGGAATCACTTTATTTTTTCTAAGGCTCTGTGGCCTGCCTCAAATGCTCTCGTAGACTCTCATGAGTGTCATTGTGGGGGGATTCCAGACCATCTGACCCCATGTTGCATTTTCATGGCCTCATACACATGTTATAAGCTCGGTATGTATTTTTTGAATAAACAAAGGAGATGAGATGAGAAGACATGCATCACCTAGACTCCCCTCCATACTCAGCAGCCTCAAAATCCTTGGCAACTTAAAGCGGCAATAAAATCTGCCAGGTTGGGAATTTCTGGCTGGCACCAGATCTCATACCAAACTTAGATGTCAATCAGGGGATGTCATGAATAGCTGTTACAGTTGTAAAAATGCCTGAGGATGCCACACACATCCCTCCCAAGGTCGTATAATCTTTTTAGCACCTGTTGTAGGAGGAAGTTTTCCTTAAAAAACAAAACAAAACCAAGAACAGCAATAATAAAAAACGTTGGCATCAATTAGTAGTTTTCAGGCAACAGTTGAAGTAAGGATCCCTGTCGAGGGGCCCTGACCTGGCAAGACATTTAATAGAAAGAAAACCTAAGGACTTCACTGGCAGTGTAGTGGTTAAGACTCCACACTTCCAATGCAGGGGGCCCAGGTTTGATCCCTGGTCAGGGAACTAACATCCATGTGGTACAGCCGGAAAAAAAAAAATAGGAGACAAGGGAAGACAAAGCTTGCATACTTAGAAGCTCAGGTAGGCTGCATGAGCTCTGACCTACACGATTTCCAAGAGAACTGTGTAGGTTAGGATAGTAAGCTTTAGGAAATAGGCTAGTTTGGATCATTAAGACGTTGACCAAGATTTACAGTAATGAGAGAACATGTTAAACTAGTCAGTTCCACTACTTAAGAAAGAGTTGATTTCGTGAACCAGACCTAAACGGCAAATATGCCAGTGGACCACAGACATAACAATGACCTTTGTGTGATGGGATTGGGATTGACAAGGATGCTATAATATGTTGATCTTTAATTTGGTCCCTTCAATTGGGATTGACAACAACAATCCCTTCATTTGGGATTGATAATGATGCTATAACATCATGACCTTCCAGGAAGATCTAGAAATAAAAAAACATTATGTTCTAGTCTTGGTTCTGAAACTTGAGGTCAACAACCTCCCGACAGTGATGGTATTTCTCTGTTTGTAAGGTTGTTTCCCAGGATGAATGTTTATTGACAGAAGATGGTCCTAGTTGAAAGGTTCCAAGTGGAGATAGAGGATTTTGATGGACACACAAATCCAGCCTCTCTCCGTGGAGCTGATCTCAGGACCTGCTGGCCTGGGGCTCCCTCCTTATCCCATGGGCCACGAGCCTGATGACGCTGGGCTTCTGTCCCTTTTCCTTGCGCATGCTCCCGAAGGACCCCATCTCTGTAGGGTGGAGAAGGTCTACAGACCCTTGTCACCATCTCAGCAAGATTTCCTGACTGTATGAACAAGGAAAACAGAAAATCGAGTTTTCAGGATGCCCACAAAATGGGCATCCTTTACGGCATTTTCTGGGGAAGAATTTTCATTCCTTTAAGAATTCATGTCTATCACTGAAACCCTAATGCACTTTCTTTCCCACTGAATGGTTCCACTTTTCTGGGACGATGTCTGCCAGTAACTTCCCCACTAAGCTAAATCTAGGAGAGCCATTATCCAGAATTTTCTTGAATTTACTTATGGACCTTAGATTTGGAGGATTTTTTGAAAAATAATTGTTAAAAATTCCAAGTCAGTTGGAAGTCAGCGTGTCCAGCTCAGTTGCTACAGATGTTGGATGGTTTCAAGCCAGTCACTTGACTTCTCGGGGACTCAGTTTATACATTTGTAAAATGAAAGGGTTGACCTAAAATGCTTCTTCAGGTTTCCTAGCTCTGGTATTCAATGTCTCTATGTTTCCAGTATTTGTTGATGTTTTAAATAATGTTACTCCATTCCCAGAGGCCCCCCGATCTGCCATATCTCTCTCCAGATTCCTCCGCAGATAAATAGTCCCAGGTGGAATTCGTTTAGATTTATTATTATTATTTTAATAGCTACCATATATGCAGTGCTTACTATGTGCAGAATATATATCATCTGACATAATCCATGCGTAACCCAAGTACTGGGCTTACCTTCCTCCATATTTTGGGAGAGGGGGATTTGTCTTAAAACGGTTTCTTGCTCCAACGGGCAGCTGCTTCTCTGGGTTGCGTATTCCTCTCGGCTGCTCTCTGCTGCCTCTTGGACAGCTCTCACTAAACTGCCAGCTGGTACCTGAAACTCTGGGACTGTCATCCTCCTTCAGGTGGTTCTGCTGCTGCTATACTGGCATCAAGAAATTGGAAAATGTGGAGTGGTACTTCCCTTTCCTCTTGTATTTCTTAATTCCTCCAGCCCAACCATACAAATCTTATAGCAGATATGATGACAGCATTGGGAATAATTATTCTTATCCAACAGAGGAAACAATAACTTAGAGTGGGATATGAAATAGGATTGTGCCCAGGGCCCCAAATAAGACAACAAATGAAGAGAAGATAGATGAATGGATGAGTGGATGGATGGGTGTATGGATGAATGGATGGGTGTATGGGTGGGTGGAAGGGTGGGGGGTGAATGGATGGAGGGGTGGATGGGTGGATGGATGGATGAGTGGATGGATGTATGGGTAGAGTGATGGATGGGTAGATGGATGGGTGTATGGATAAATGGATGGGTGTATGGGTGGATGGAAGGGTGGGGGGGTGAATGGATGGATGGAGGGGTGGATGGGTGGATGGATGGATGAGTGGATGGATGGATGGGTAGAGGGATGGATGGGTAGATGGGTGATGAAGGGGAGGTCTTTGCTGTATCCTTTAGGAAGTATCTCTCAGTTCATAATCTTGTTCTCTCTCTTGAGAGCCTCCCTTCCTTCTCTCTGAGAGAAGTGTATTCTTTTATTCTTATTTCGAATAATCTCTATTTGCCTTTCAGAAAACCACATCTGCAGTCCACAAGCACTGATCTTAGCTTAGATTTCATCACCTTCCTCCTCCAGGCAAACAACATGTCACACTAACCCACAGCAATGTCTTTCCCAAACGTCTTAGTTACTAAGCAGAGAATCACATCACAGATTGTTTCACCCAAGCAATTCAGTTACAAGTCTCCAAAATGTATCAGACAAATTCAGGGTGAGCTTTGACCCTTCAAGTCCCTTTCTATTCAAAGCCTCTCCTCTCGCGTGAGGTCTAGGTAAGCCTCCTCCACTCTTCATATGGTTTTCTTAACTATAATAAGGCTGAAGATTTACACACAACTTCCAACACAAACAATTTTTTTAATAAGACATGTGGTCTATAGGAAGTACTTTTTTCCTAAATGCAGCATAATCTAAACAGATTTCTTGGGCCACCATAAAGATGTGGTACCTTTGTTACAATTAGTGAACTAATATCAATACTTCGATGTTAAAATACATATTTTATGCAATTTCTTTGGTTTTTAGTTAACATTCTTTTTCTGTTCCACAATCTCATCTAGGCACCCAAAATATCACATTACATTTGGTTGTGCATTGTCTTAGGTCCTCTTGGCTGTGACAGCTTCTCAAGATATTAATTGTTTTTGACAACCCTGACAGTTCAGTGAGTTTGGATTAGGTATTCTGTAATGTTTGATCTTTTCCTCATGATTAGGTAGAGATTTTAGCTATTTGGCAGGAAGACCACAGAGATAAAGTGCAATTCCATCACACTGTCAAAAATCTACATAGTATCAATATGTCATCAATATTTATGCCAAGTCTTATTACCTGGCTGAAGTGATATGTCAGGTGGAGTAGTTAATTCCAATGAGATCTTACAAGTTGGCATGAACTACCTGATAAATACACTCCCATCCACCATGTGGATCTGTCCTTGGTAGATTCAGAAACCTGATCATGCCAGGAGGATCTATTTATAGTAACCAATCACAAGGCTAACATATAAAATCAGAAAGCCATTTTATTAATCTCCCAAGATAAATAAGACTTAGACCAGAGTCCTCGCAGTTGCTTGGTCAGCAACTTTCTTTTCCTGTAGGCAAACCCACGTGGAAGTCAAATTACAACCAGGGGTTTGTTTGTTGAGCATGAAATCAGAAAAAGAGAAGCTGGTTGGGTGTTTGATGGAATCAAGCTAATACAGCCTCAGGTGTACATTTCCACAAAATGGAGAACCTGGCAATGGACCAAGACCCCTCCAGATTCATTGGTCGAGTTTCTTCTTTTCCTCTGACAGCTCTTGTTTATCTCTGGGTCCCTCTTTTGTCTGAACTTCCGAGGCTGATCTGTACCTTTATCCAAGGACACTGTTCTTTAGTAAGACCGTCAACTAACATTAACACAATTGCATATTGTGCTGGTCTAAACACTATTCTATCTTTTTCTTATGACTTTTCATTTCTACTTGACTCCTGTAAAATTCATTAAAAGTTTAATTCTAAAAGATAAATCTTATTTCATTAAAATCTTAGAGAGGATGTCGCAAACAAGGACTACAGTATCTACACCTCTCTGAGTTGAAAGATAAAGTGGGATAGCATATGCAAGCTTCTGGCACTTACTTGATAAGCATTAAAAAGTTCTTTCGTTTCCTTCCCCTTACTTAATGAAAACAGGTGTTGAAGAAAACACATCCATTTTTTCCTTGTGTGTTCCCCACATGAGAATCGTTTTCATAAGTTTTTTGCTGGCCAGGAAAGCACGTGTCCTGAAAGCATTTTTCAATCACAAGCCTGGATGGAGATTAAAAGACAAAACAAAACAAAAACATTAAGGCTTTCAATGACTGATTCTCATTCACAAGACCCTGGTAAATCAGAACCTGACTCCCCCAAAGTAATATCAGCGTTAGGACATCATGTGTTCTGCCTTCCATCCATAACAAGGAGATCCACGCCAAGGATCTCGGGCTTTATCTTGGTGGTGAATTCAGAAACTAGGCTGCCAATTTTCTGTGTAAAAAAAAAAATTTTTTTTTACATTTTTTAACAAAATGATACAGGAATAGGGGATGAAAGATGGAGAAAGTATGTGAGGAAGATTTATAAGTTTCAGAAAACTGATCACTGATTTTGAGCAACTCAACAGAAGCACTGTTCTCAAAAGAACTTACAACATACAGTGAAAATGGTTTTAATAGGATGTGACGTCAATTAACAAGCATATTCAGTAACTACATTTAAAGATTCACTGGGAGCTGTCAACTTATCTTTAATTAAGAATATACTCCAGTTAGTGTAGTGGTAACATCTTGTGTTATAATTTCCCTAATACTGGCTGAGAACCAATTATGTACCAGTCTCCATACTCTGGAGTGTCACGAATTAGGACTATATTGTAATTTTTGAATTTATTTTTTGATCTCTCAAAACCTGTTCACAATAGGTCTCAATAAGTGTTTGTTGAATTTAGTCTGAAAAAAAAAAATGGGCAGTCATCCCCACCAGCAACACATTTAAATTAAATGTACAATAATTATATACATTGTAACACATCTCTTTTTAAATCTCTTGATATTTACCATAAGAATTAACTGCCTGCTATGTGGAAAACAATCAGGTGATATCTTTAAATGTAATTTCATGCGATTCTCATGACTCTAATAGTTAGGGTTTGTTCTCATTTCCGGATGAGGAGGCTGATACAAAGTGGACTGTACATAAATGTTTGAATGAATGTGGGTGAGTGGGCTTAGGAACTTGCTCAAATTTGTATGTCCAGCAAGCATCAAAACAGAATGTGAACCACTCACATCCAGTTTTAAGACCTGCATCCTTTGTAACACCTCACGATTCCTCTTAGTAACATATTTCCTCTTAGTCAAGGCTTGTAGAGATCACAATTAAAGAAAAGATTAAGATTTGGGGGTCAGGAGCAATTCAGAAAGATGTTTTTAGAAAGACAAATGTTGTGGGAGGCTGCCGAGCAAAAACAAAAGCCAAATCTCATTCATTGTATTCCTGGACCAACAGAGATGAATTTCAGACTGAACTTGTGTCATTTCCAAGCTGATGCAATTATTATTTACACCAAGAAAAGCTTTTTTCTTTTTCTAGAAAAGCATTTTGTTAAATGGAAAGAGCTTAGGACTTCCCTGGTGGTCCAGTGGTTCAGAATCCATCTGCCAATGGATGGATTGTCAGGTGCCAATTCATCTGACACAGTTTGATCCCTGGTCCAGGAAGATCCCATATGCCTTGGGGCAACAGCCCATGCACTGCAACTACTGAAGCCTGTACACCCTGGAGCCCGTGTTTGCAACAAGAGAAGCCACTGCAATGAGAAGCCCATGCCCCACAACTGGAGAGTAGCCCCCACTCGCTGCAACTAGAGAAAAGCCCATGCAGCAATGAAGACTCAGCACAGCCCCCAGAGAGTAAATAAATATTAAAAGAAAGAGAAAGAAAGCTGGAAGACAGTCAGGAATCCTTGACTCAGTCAGAGAACCTGCTTGGCCTCAGTTTCCTCATCAATCAAAGATGGGCATCAGCCCAGATGACTTTTGGGGTCTAAGAGTTCAAGGTGCCTTGCCTCAATCACAGCCATTCTTTTCCTGTGACCCACTTTCCCAGCTGTGTGCTCAGGGAACAGATCGACAGCAGCAATCACAGGGTCAAATTCCCATTTAAAACACAAGTCTTATTATTTTGGTACCAATTACAAGGTTATGGATCATGCTTAAAGGTGTTTAATATGCTGCAATGTTTAGACACACTTGGCTCCAACATTTATGGGAGTTGTTTGTAGCAACAAAGCGGCATGCTATCACTCTGTAAGTATGCAAGGCTGCGGTAAAAACAGTACAGATGGGCCGGAAAGAAAGAGTCTCCAACCGGCTACAGAGAAAGGCAGCAAGTGTTTTTGGCTGCACTGAGGGTTTACCCATGATGAATCTCTCATCACCCGGAGCCTGCTTTTATAGGTGTACATTTTGTTGTTGCTTCTTGCTTTCTTTCAGTCACTGATGTAGATTGTTTGTAAAAATAAATATGAGGCATTTTTATGGATTGTATGACCATATTGTATCAGGAGTCCTATATATATATATTATTGATGAGACCACAGTTCCGTGACTGTGTTCCTGTTTATCTCTTCTCACCATGTCAAGGTGTCAGGTGGCTACTTCTCAGGTGTTGGGAACATGTCCAGAGATGTCAGGTGATGCAATGATAATAGGAGAGAGGGGTGATTGCCTTTAACCCCCCAGATCATAGTTCCTGTTTGGGTCCTAGAGGGATTGTATGCCTGAGGCAAACTCAGCATATCTCCATTTAAAAAAATCTATTGAAATACGCTTTTAAAACAGAGAAGGAAGTGAAATGCGTAATCCATTTAAGAACCAGATTCCTGGCTGAAACTGAGTTTTATAACCTGGGGTTGGGAGAGCTCCCACAAAGAAAACCTTCTCAGCACTCATTAGTTCTCAGGGACTGGCCATGCCAAAACAACCTTTGCCCTGTTGAAAACAGGCAGCCATGTGCATGCTTCTATAATCTCTCTCGAAAAAAAGAAAAAGAAAACAAAAAACCTCATGGACTTCGTGGCAGAGCCTTGCACTGAAGGCATCATGTTGACAGAGGAGCAGCTGAACTTGAAGGAATTAGTTTAATAAACTGAAACACACAAAGTGGCAAAAAGTTGTAGGGTGATTGGAGATGAGAAAGACTCAAGGAAGCAGAATAGTTTAGGAAAAGTCAGCCTTAACATACAGCTCTCAACTGAACTCGGGTCTACAGTCTGAGGACTCCTACACCGGAGATGCAAAGCGAAAGAAGATATGATCCCCCATCCTTAAGAAGTTTACCTCCAGAGCAAACATCAGCAAACTATGGCCAGCGGGAGCAAACGGCCTCTTCAGAAGGTAAAAAATCTGCCCTCAGTGCAGGAGATCTGGGTTCAGTCCCTGGGTTGGGAAGAGCCCCTGGAGGAGGAAATGGCAACCCACTCCTGTATTCTTGCCTGAAAAATTCCATGGCACAGAGGAGCCTTGCGGGCTACAGCCCATGGGGTCACAAAGAGTGGGACATGACTGAGCATCTAAACACACACACACACACACACACACACACACACACACACACACACAGTGAACTAGAACTGGGCTTTACTATTTTAAAAGGTTGGAAAAAAAAAACTAAGGAAAATAAAATACAAGAGTTAAAATGAAAAAGAGCGTGCCAAACCACCTGTGGCCCACAAACTAAAAAATTTACTATGTGGCCTTTTACAGAGAAAGTCTCCATGGGGAAACTTTGAATTACAATCAAAATGACAAAGGCTAGAGTGGGAGTAAACATGTCGTTTGCCGGGTCCAGCAGAGAGGTGTGTCACCCAGATTGTAGAAATCAGTGGAGACTTCTTGAAGGAAGCGACACCTTCCTTGGGATTTATGTGTGTGTTGTGTTCAGTAGCTCAGTTGGGTCCAACTCTTTATGACTCCATGGACTGTAGCCCGCCCAGGCTTCTCTGTCCATGGAATTTTTCAGGCAAGAATACTGGACTGGGTTTCCATGCCCTCCTCCAGGGGATCTTCCTGACTCCGGGATCGAACTCGTGTCTCCTGCATTGGCAGGTTGATTCTTTACCACTAGTACCCTACAGAATGGCTAGAAACTGGATAAACAAAGACAGTGGAGTAGCGATTGAACATTGAAAGCAGAAGGAGCAGTGTGGTGTGGGAATGGAGAGAAGCTATGTTGCAGAAACTTAGGTAGAAAGTGAGTTGTAAGAGTTAAGGCTAGTTACTCAGGTGTAGATGGGGGTCATCCCCCTTCCCAGGTCCAGGTTGTATCCCCTGTAAGTCCAGACTATTCTTCGGGGGCTTAACCCCTCTCTCAGAGACTGGTAGCAGTCAAGGGAGAACAAAAAAGGCAGAATAAAAGCTAACTTAGAGGAGAATTTGAGCAGAGTGTGTCCTTCAGTCTGGCTCAGGCCCTAGTCTCACCTACCTGCAGCAGGTGTGTTCTCCATGTGCTCATCCATCACTCCAGCTGCAATCCTGCCAAAGCCCTGCGTTCCCGTGGGCTTCATTTCCCACCACCTCTCAATCTCAAAACCTCAACTCTCCTCCTGGGAACTCAGGAACCTCTCCTTTTTAACCTCCCTGCCCCCGCCACACACAGAGTTCCGATTAAACCTACTTTTGTGGACAAAGGAGTTCCCCACTGTACTGTTTGTCGTCAACCAGATGAGTCTTGGGGTCACGAGATGGTGTTGGAAATACTGAAAAGGTGAACACACTTGGAAGATTTATTTCAAGTTCATGTTCCACTGTGGCTGACTTCAATGTTAAAGAAAATGAAACTTTTTCCTATAATTCAACTGGGTATGTGACACTGGCCCAGTCTGCCAGTTTGTGGTAGCCATTTCCAAGGAAACCGAGGCCCTTCTGGACCCACCTGAGGTCACTGTATGAATTAACCATGGTCAGCTTGGTATTTAACACGCTCGATTGAGATTCCTCCGCCTCCACGCTTCCTGAGGGAGATGATCTAAGTTCTGAGGGTTTCCAGAGCGTGAGAAAGGAGGCAAGCTCACGGTCATCAGCATTCATGGGCCAGCCTCTGTTGACACATACAACCCTCACTAAGCTTTGGTTATTTCTACCTATTCCTGTACATCCTCCACTTCATTCTGAAACCCAGCCCAGGAAGCTCACCCTTTTCCTAACCACACAGGCCTACCCTCAGCCAGTTCTGAGCCACATTAAGGACATAAAACTGTGTAACGTCCTCCTGGGTCTCTCACGGGAATATCTCAGGTCCACTCTGCCTGGAGACATCTGATCATCATTATTTGTTTGTTTGTTTGTTTTAAATTGGGGTACAATTTACACAACATAAATTTAGCCATTAACCATTTCAATCAGTGCAATTAGGTGGTATTTATGACATGTACGAGTTTGTGCAGCCATCACCTCTGTCTACATTTAAGACATTTTCCTCGCTCCCAAAAGAAATCCCAGTACCTATGAGACAGTCACTCCCTGTTCCCCCTCCCAATTCCCTTGTAACCCCTGCTCTTCAATCTGTCTCTATGAATTAACCTTCCCCGGGTGTTTGCTATAAATGGAATCATACATGTGATGCTTTGTGTCTGAGTTGTTCACTCAGCATAGGGTATTAGAAGTTCATCTGCATTGTAGCAGGTTACCAGTAATTTATTTCTTTTTAATGGGTAAACACCATGCAATTGTACAAATATATTATATTTCTGGACCTAAGTGAGGTCACTGTATGAATGAACCGAGGTCAGTTCAGTATTTTGTTTGATTGACATTTGGGTTGTCTCTGTCTTTCAGCTACTGTGCATTGTGTTCCTATGAACACCCATATGTATGCATTTGTTTGAGCACCAGTTTTCAAATCTTTGGGGTGTATACCAATGAGAGTGGGAATTGCTGGGTCATGTGGTAACTCTGGGGCTTCTAGGATGGCACAGTGGTAAAGAATCCACCTGCTAATGCAGAAGATGCAGGGAATGAGGGTTCGATCCCTGGGCCAGGAAGATCCCCTGGAGTAGGAAATGGCAACCCACCCCAGTATACTTGCCTGGGAAATCCCATGGACAGAGGAGCCTGGTGGGCTGCAGTCCATAGGAATGCAAAGAGTAGGACGCAGCTGAGCACAGTGCAGCATGGTAACTCTGTGTTTGACTTTTTGAAGAACTGCTTAACTGTTTTCCATGACAGTTGTATCATTTTTTATTCTGCTATTGACTTTTCAACCCTGAAGGTACCCTGATGTAGAAGATTTCTCTTCTAACTTGCTGCCTTGTTGAACTGCACCCAAAACTGAAACATAAGAGCCTTCTGTTTTGTGAATCCCACAGATTCCTTTGCACCATTGGCCTCACCAACCAGGAGCTCCATGAGGCACAAGAAGGAGCAGAGTATATAGTACAAGCACCCACTAGAATTTGAACTCTAGTCATGTTCTTGGCGCGTCTGTTCACATCAGCTGGTCAAACTTGATGTCTTTGGGTCTCTAGACTTAGATCATCGCTACTAAGGATGACTTAGGTCATCCTTCTCTGTTCTCTATAGTATATACTTCATGCAGCAAGTACTCAGTTAGGGCCTTATTCTTCTGGCACTCAAAGTTTGTCTCCAAGAAAGCCCAAATCAAGAAGTCTGCAAATAAGAAATACTAGTGAGGGTGTGGAGAAAACGGAACCTTTCTACACTACCAGTGGGAATGTAAATTGGTGCAGCCACTGTGGAAAACAGTATGGAGCCTCCTTAAAAACTAAAAAGAGAGTTTCCATATGACCCAGCAATTCTACTCCTGAAAAAAAGCAAAAACTCTAATTTGAAAAGATACATTCACCCCAATGTTCATTTCAGCACTATGTACAATAGTCAGGACATGGAAGCAACCTAAATGTCCATCAAAGAGTGAATGAAAAGAGAAGATGTGGTATATACAGATATGGAATACTATTCAGCTATAAAAAGAACAAAATAATGCCATTTGCAACAACCTGGCAGGACCAAGAGATTATCATACTAAGTGAAGTAAGTCAGAGAGAGACAGATACCATATAATATTACTTATATGTGAATCTAAAAATGATACAAATGAACTTATTTACAAAACAGAAATAGACTCACAGACATAAAAGTACTTATCATTACCAAAGGGGGAAAGGAGTGGGGGAGGGATGAATTAGGAGTTTCGGCTTAACAGATACACATGACTATTTATAAAATAGATAAACAAGGACCTACTGTGTAGCAAAATATCTTGTAATAACCTATAATGGAAAAGAATCTGAAATAGTATGTATGTATCCATATATACATGTAATCAGGACTTTTGTTTTCTCTTCCATATGAAATAATTTTTTCCTATACTCTTGCCCTCATGTTATAATTTAAAAGCAAATTTCCAATGAACACTTCTGGGCAAAGCTATGGGAAATACAATAGTGTTGACCACTAGAAATTAAAACCATGAGCTCACAGTCACTTATCAAGGCACACACTTTCTTGTTCGTTTGTTTTTGTTTTTTGCCCATGGGGCTGCGGTGAGCTTATTTCCCCAACCCAGAATCGAACCCAGGTCCCAGCAGTGAAAGTGCTCAGTCCCAACCTCTGGACTGCCAGGGAGAACATCTTTTTCCACCACAGGTTGAAAGGAGATAAGCGAGTCCAAGTCTTGTCTTCATAAGCCATATCCTTTGTGACTGATGATAAAAATTGTTATCTCATTTATCCGATATCATTGGGCAGGAAAGCATTGTGCATTAGTCAGCTTTCCAGACAATTAAGACACGCTGCTTTGTACAAAAGGTTTTCTTTTTTAATTACAATTTTATAAAATATTTTAATGCACTACATAATTTTCAAATGCCCTTGACAGACTATATTAAACTTCATCTGACCTTTTATTGATGATTCATGTCACTCTTATGAATTACAATAATTGTTCTCTGCTGTAAATCAGGTTTGCTCTAGGGGGAAACTGGAAAGTATAAACCTGTTTATTCTTCGGTTAAATTAATACAGGCTGCTGTTATTTTTTAATTCCAGTTTCTGGATTGTTTTTAAAAATTATAATTTCTTTCTTGCTTAGAACTGGTTAAAACCGCATCTCCTTACTTTCATCCCGTATCCATTCCAGGACCTTCAAAAATAGTCCATGAATCAAGAAAGAGCAGGAAGGTGGAAAGTTAATTTAGGGGATAGTCTAGAGATCTAGGAATGGTGCTTTTCTAATTTCTAGCTTCCATTTCAGGTCTGGAAAATGAGGTGATTAAGGTAGAAAGGCAATTCAGTGATATGCAAAGGGGCATAAGAGAGGTCTAAGATCAGCCTTCCTAAGTGCTCTGAGAAAAGACTGAGAGCTTTCCTTCTGGACGCGCTGACAGCTATTTTGGATACACTGAAGCTTTACTGACCCATCACACGCCAGCCAGTTGAGGCTGCTGGACATTTGTCATCTCAATAGTGAGTTGTCATTCTACTTCCAAGATGAATGAACACATTATGGAATAAAGTCTATAGCGAAAATGCAATGTGTTAATTGGCTCGTGTGGGATTAAACTAGTTGAACCGAATTTCCTTAGCACAGGATCTACAAGTAGAATCTATCGTTGCCATTTCAGTTCCACCAGTTACTTTGGACACATCCTTTCCCCTCTGTCATACAGCCGGTTTGTGCTTTAAAATGTGGGTAACATTTTGAAAGGTTGGCAGATGTCTGCCCCAGTATTTCCATCTTTTACTCTCTCCTATTTCAAGTGAATCTGCCATTAAGTGCTTATTCTCAAAGAAGGAATATAAGAGAAGCAAGTGGACAAAGAGGAATTTCTGACAGTAATAGTGTTTCAAAACACACATGTTCTGGGAATTCCCTGGCAGTCCAGTGGTTAGAATTCCACCCTTTCACTGTCAAGTGCATGGGTTCTATCCCTGGTCAGGGAACTAAGATCTTGCAAGCCTCAAGGTGCAGCCAAACATTAAAACAAACAAACAAAAAAACCCACACATGTTCCTAAAGGAATAGAAAGGATTTGTGATAAAGACAAAATCTTTCGGAGAAAACTTTATACCCTTTCCTACTTTATTTGTTTGTTGCTTTCAAATTAGAAAATGATGCCCTGGATTGTGAGGTGAGGCATGAAGAAAGGACACTGGGAGCATCCACCCACAAGGGCATAGAGAAGTCCAAGTTAAAACTGACCAAACTCAAGGGAGGAAGCAGAACATCGAATAGGTGCGTGGGATGCAGGACCAGAGCAGGGGAGCCACAGGGAGGCACTAGGGTCTCAGGGGAGTGTGAAGGCAGCTATGCTTAAGGAGGTTCCTGCTGACCTTCGACCTCAGCAGACACCTGGGATCAGAGTGTGTCCTGCTCAACCTCAGCCTGCATGGAGATGCCAGAGAGCAGAGGAAGGACCAGGGACAGGTGTGCTCCAGGCATCTGGTGATGGGGACCAGCCCAGGATCTGCTAATATGCGAGGGAGCCGTGGTGCCAAGACTGCAAACTTTAACTCATTTCAGTTCAGTTCATTTCAGTCGCTCAGCCGTGTCTAACTTTTGGTGACCCTATGGACTGCAGCATGCCAGGCTTCCCTGTCCATCACCAACTCCCGGAGCTTGCTCAAACTCATGTCCATCGAGTAGGTAGTACCATCCAAACATCTCATCCTCTGTCATCCCCTTCTCCTCCTGCCTTCAATATCATTTAATCATTTAACTCATCTAATCCTCATTAAAAAATGGAAAATAGATGCTTTATTGTGATATCTATTTTATAGAGAAGGAAACTGCAACTTAGAGAAATTAAATGATTTTTCGAAACCTATGCAGCAATGGAGACCGAATTTGAGTCTAAACCTGCATTCTGAGACAATACTCTTGAAGTAACTAGCAATGCCTTAGATATTTGACTTTCAATCTTAAACTATATGAGATGGCTTATTGCACATTTTAGCTTCTTTATTATTAATATATATGGCACAAATACAAATTGTCTGCATAATCTAAGAAACTTATATTAAGTATCTTTCCTGAAAGAAAATAAAATTCATCTACTGCCTTTAAGGCATTATTGTGTGAAACTACATGATAGCCTTGGTTTTATGGTTTCTTAATTATTACTGTCTCTGCTAATAAATGCCTACTTTATAAAATCATAAGTGGAGTCTTCCAGCCCTTACAGCTGTAAACATCCACTAAAGCTTTTCACACACATCACACACCAGACCACTTCTTACCCAACAGCAGAAACACACGTGAGTTAATTAGGATTAGAGACAACTGTAATGTATAAACTTAATACAACTGCAGCTTAAACAAGACAGAAAGTTTTTCTTTTTCATATAAAATCCCAGAGGTATGTAATCCAGGGACGGGAGGGCAGCTCTGTTTCACAAAACCCTCTGGGGCCGATTGCTTTTCAGGTAACAGATGGATGGAGGAAAAAAATAAAAGACAAAGGTGCCAACTGGTTTTTTCCTAAAAAGGAATGAGACAGTTAGATGGCATCATCGACTTAGTGGGCATGAGTTTGAGTAAACTCTGGGAGAGGGTGAAGGACAGGGAACTTGGTATGCTGCAGGGGTTCATGGGGTCACAAAGAATTGGACACAACTGAGCAACTGAACGACGACAAAAGAGGCTCTCAGAAACCACCATAAGACTCTTCAAGTATCGTCCTGTTGCCTAGAATTCAGCCACATGAACACACCTAGCTGCAAGCTAAGCTGACAAATATACTGTGTTCTGGGCAGTCATTGGCTTAGCTAGAAATTCTATTGTTATGGGAAAAAAAAGAGAAGAACAGATGTTGGAGGTGAGCACACTGCCTCTGGTACATTCCACCTCAAAACCTGGTCCCACCCCTGTGAGTCTGCTTCCCTAAGGAACTAGGGATCTGTGGCTTGAATCTTCAAAACTGATCCCACAGAAGCTGCTCAGCTCTCAGCTGGTCTCAGCATCTGTCTCTGTCTTAGATATCGCTTAATTAATTGTGTATTGGGGAACAAGATATAAGGACTAGACTGTGCAGCTAAAGTGTGAACATTGTTGTTCATCATTCAGTCGTGTCCAACTCTTTGAGACCCCATGGACTGCAGCATACCAGGCTCCTCCAGCATCTCCTGGAATTTGCTCAAATTCATGTCCATTGAGTCGGTGATGCCATCCAACCATTTCGTCCTCTGTCGTCCCCTTCTTCCTTTTGCCTTCAATCCTTCCCAGCATCAGGGTCTTTTCCAGTGAGTCGGCTCTTCACATCAGGTGGCCAAAGTTTTGGAGCCTCAGCTTCAGCATCAGTGAACATTTGAATGTGTATATATATATATCTTTGTATGTCTATATACACATAATGTTTATTTCCATGTATATCATATGTTCATGAAATAGCTATATATAGCTTTGCATATAATATAGATAAATGCCCATATATTATATATCTATGTAGATATGTATATATTTATTTAACTTTCTAAGATTGTTAAATATATATTAATAACATAATACAAAAGTATATGAAACATAAGTGTCTACTTTAATGAATTATCATAAAACAAACACCCACATACCCATTATCCAGATGGAGAAATAGAACAGAGCCAGCCCCTAGGAGCTCCCACACATCCCCTTCCTCATAAGATCCCTGTCCTCCTTGAAGATAATCATAAAGGTAACCAGGAATGTGACTCTTATGATAATAATTAATGTTTCATTTTGCGTTAGAAGATTTGGATTCTGATCTCATTTCTGCCTCTAAATTGTTCTGTGACCTTGAACAAACTACTTTCATGCACCCTTCCAGGTATGTATGTATGTATTTGGAAATTTTCATTTAACATAATATATATTGAATATGTGTGTATAATGAAAGTCTCCAACTTGTTTAAGATTATTTCTAGCTTTTAAACTTTGCCTCCTGTATGTGGATAAATAATTGATTGTTATTTGTTTTGTTTTTAATCCTTAAGTGCTCTTCCTGGTAACCTTTAGAATCTTAAAAAAAAAAATCCTTTAAATAGTGAAAATGATAACTACAATAGCTGCATTCCCATCAGAAATGAGATTTAGTCCACTGATGGAGTAATAAACCTCATTTAATAATGTTGCTCATAAGTGATGAATTTTTTTATGCTCAATGCTCCATAAAGAGATTGTCTGACTTCTAAGGGTTTTGGGGGGATCTTCTAACTTAATTAAATTCCTGGTGTCAAAGCTCCATTAAAATGGCCAGGCAGAAAAGGTATCTGGTTTGTTGCACTAGATAATTAAATTGTGTCAAGAGAATAACTGTGTCAAGAGAATAATTGGCTCAGTGAAGTAGTGTCCCTGCTTTTTTATATTCTTTCCCTGAAGAAACTAACTTTAATTGTCATCTTTTTAAAACAGCTTGGAATTTTCAACAGAGAACTTTCTGCATAGAAGGCTTTATGATTTTAAAAACCAGAGTCAGAATGCTACCAATAATAATGAATATGAGCTGATGTTTCGTTTAAGAGAAGTAAAGAGGAAGTAATGTGAGTCAGGCTCAGTTGGGTCTAACTATCTGTGACCCCATGCACCATAGCCTGTCAGGCTCCTCTGTCCATGGAATTCTCCAAGCAAGAATATTGGAGTGGGTTGCCATTTCCTTCTCCAGGGGATCTTCCCGACCCAGGGATGGAACCCATAGATATCAGTAGAAATGGAGGCAAAGAAAAGGAGGTGGAGGTTGAAAGAAGAAACTTGACTGAAATTAAGAGAGAGGAGAAAACGGTTTCCTACACTTAGAAACACGTTTATTCATGGTATATTGGGATCTTGTGCATCAGAAACTCTGTTACACTATTGTGGTTAAGTTGAATCTGGGATCTCTCCCCTTTTATAGGCGTTCTTTCCCTTAGAATAATAAATACAGCAATAATGAGAACAACAAAACAACAATGAATATAATTCTTGAAGTGCTTGTCACATATCAGACCTTGTGCCAAATGCCTTACCTCACTTGCTTAATACAATAATCCCTTAAAGCAAGTCTTTTCTCCACATTTTACAGAAAGTGAGAATTTAAGAAAAGAAGAAACTACCATTGCCAAAGCCATAGACCTGTACAGAGGCATAATTAGAACCCATGCCTACATCTTCCTGATAGGATCCACAGCTGGTCGGCCAGAAGCACAGGGGGTAAGCTGGGCTTGAGGCTGATATCTGAACTGGGGGCACAGAGCAGCCTTGTCCGGCTGAACCCTTAGCTTGTGGGATCTGGTACTACCTCTGGTTAGATAGTGTCAGAATGGAGTTGAATTGTAGGAAGCACAGCTGGTGTCTGGAGAATCACTTACTGGTGTGAGAGACCCATCACACACACACACACACACACACACACACACACACACACACACACACACACACACACACACACACATTGAAACTGGGTCCAGAGTCCCAAAAGAGAAGACTTCCCTGACTCACAGGAAGAGTTAGTTGCTGTCTCCTGTGAATTCTCGTGGCATCGTTCTGTAATAGCTGCACATTGTTGGAATTGTAGATCACAAACTCCATAAATTAGATGCCAAGAGTTTTCATCATTATGACCTCATGACTTATTGCAGTCTCCGGCATACTCAGTATGTAAGTACTCCATAAATACATGTTCAGTGTTTACATGAGTGATTCAAGGAGCACTTTAGTGTGTGTGTGTGTTAGTTGCTCAGTCGTGTCCGACTCTTTGTTACTCCACGGAATGTAGCTCTCCAGGCTTCTCTGTCCATGGAATTTTCCAGGCAAGAATATTGGAGTGGGTTGCCATGATCTTCTCCAGGGGATCTTCCAAACCCAGGAATCAAACCCGGGTTTCCTGCATTGCAGGCAGATTCTTTACCATCCGAGCCACCAGGGAAGCCCCTTTATTAAAAGTCTGGTATTGATTTTGTGGGCTTCCCAAGTGGTACTATTGGAGAAGGAAATGGCAGCCCACTCCAGTGTTCTTGTCTGGAGAATCCCAGGGACAGGGGAGCCTGATGGGCTGCCGTCTATGGGGTCGCAGAGAGTCAGACACGACTGAAGCGACTTAGCAGCAGCAGCAGCAGCAGCAAGTGGGACTGGTGGTAATCTGCCAATGCAGGAGACATAAGAGACGCGAGTTCAATTCCTGGGTCAGGAAGATCCCCTGGATGAGGGCATGGTAACCCATTCCAGTATTCTTGCCTGGAGAATCCCATGGACAGATGAGCCCAGTGGGCTAAAGTTCATGGTATCTCAAAGAGTCGGACACAGCTGAGTGACTGAGCATGCATACACACTGACCTTGTAGAAAGGTGCTTTTTACTGGCATTTTTTTATTTTATTTTCTCCAATTTGCTCATCTCTGTTAGGACAGCTGATACCTGCCCAGACTCATCCTTTCTAGAAAGAATCTACTTGGCATGGTCATTAATACTCTGCGGTGTTTGGCAACAGCAGGCACAGAGCTGAAGGTGGTCTCAGCAAGGACTCGATGAGGCTGACCCAAGTCCACCTGACTCCTTTTCCCTCTCTGCCCTGTGTCAGGAGCGGCAGTCACACTGCCTCTACTTCATAGTCTTTGAGACAAGACACCATGAGACAGCTGGAGTCTGTAGCTTCCTCACAGAAACCCTGGACTGGCGATGACCCAAAACAACCCGAATCCCATGGGCCCCAGCTGCAATGATCTGCGACGAGAATGTAATACACCGAATAGCTTTCCGTTAGTTCTGGCTTCCATTTATCTTTCTTTCTTGGCAGGTGGGGCAAGGGTGAGAGGAAAACGGGACAGGTGGAGAGTGGAATTTGATTGAATTACCTGCCAGGAGTTCAGAAACCCACACAAAAGAAACTCTCAACTCAAGTCGGCATCTCTTTAGGAGCTGTTCCTGGAAGGCTGCTGACAGAGATGCCAGTTCTCCGGAAAGCATTAGGCTGCTCTCAGATATTCAAAGAGTTTCTTTCTTATCGAAGCTGTAAAGAGCCTGCCAAGATCAACGGGCAGATAGACTTTCCCCAGCTCACCCTCTGCCTGTTGGCATCATTTACACCCTTGCTTCCCATGTCACTGAACCACCGTGCCACCGTTCTCCGTCCTCAGACGGTTTGGATTCACAGTCCCCATGCAATATTTATTCCTCTCCTTTCTTTAACATTGAACTTCTTATCTCAGCCACCGAGGATTTGTCACCATTCCCTCTGTTTCATTTGATATTTACGAGCACACCTTCTACATTATGTAGTGGCTGAGGCCATTCTCTACTGCGTGAAACATACAGGTATCACTCACAAAAGAGTATTTCACAGTTATTTCAGTAAGATTAGAGCTTCAAGACGGGTCAGTCTATTTCTTCCACCTTCTGGATTCTTGAAGCATTTATTAGTTCGAACACGCACCTGACATTGATTCATTCAACAGTCCTTCCACCGTCCGCTCATTTTGCAGATTTTTAGCGAGCAAGTGCACCAGGCTTGGCACGGAAATTACACTCCATGTTTCACTCATAATATCATCCTTTGTGGTAACAGGCAGCACCTACACATCTCAGACTTCCTGCTATAGTGGTTTTTTAAATTAATATTTTAATAAACTTTTAATTAGTTTATTTATTTTCGGTTGCACTGGGTCTTTGTTGCTGCCTGCGGGCTTTCTCTAGTTCTGGTGAGTGGCGGCTACTCTTCCTTGCAGTGTGGAGGCTTCTGCAGTGGTGTCTCTTGTTGCAGAGCCCAGGCTCTAGAGCATGGACTCAGCAGCGGCAGTGCGTGCACTCAGTTGCTCCTTGGTATCTTTGGGATCTTTAAGGTCTTGGGATCTTTCCCAACCAGGGATGGAACCTGTGTCCCCTGCACTGGCAGGCACTCTTAACCTCTGGACTGCCAGGGAAATCCCATACAATGGAGTTTTTTGAGTTAATGACTGGCCATCTTTGTATCACTATGTGTATTTCAGTACTGGAAACACAGCAGACACACAACAAACTTTTCTAAAAATAAATCAGCTCTGCTTTCCCCTAATCTTTTCACCCCCAGGATAAAGACAGAATCAGAGTAGCAATGACTAATGCAAATAACTGCCCTGTTTCTTGGCTCCGCCTTCAGAATCAAGACCTTCAGGCGTCTAGAAAGTAGTGCCCTCCATGTTTGTCTGACATCTCACGGGATCTCAAAGAGAAGCTCTGTTCCCACTGCTCTGACAGGCCACGGAGCTCCCACCAGAATACTGCTCAAAGGATACCATCATCACCTGACATCTCTTGGCCCTCTTCCTACATTCTCACCAGGCTCCAGAGACCCTCCTTGCATCCCCATGCTCACCAAGTGACAATGCTACCCAACAATCAAGTTTTTTTAAAAAAATCAAGCAAGAAGGAACTTCTCTGATAGTCCAGTGGCTAAGACTCCATGCCCCCAATGCAGAAGGCCCAGGTTCAACCCCTGGTCAGGGAATTAGATCCCACATACTGAAGAGTTCACATGCTGCAACTAAATATCTTGTGTGCTGCAACTAAGACCTGGTGCAGTCAAATAAATAAATGCTTTTTAAAAGAATCAAGCTAAAAATAAATTACTTGAATCATCCCATCAAGTGATAAAGCAAACTAGGTTTGTGAAGGATGGGTGGACAGGAGGGAGGTGGTAAGGGCAGACGACTCTCTGAAATCAAAAAGAAGAATTAGGTAACAGTGTATCTTGTGAGGTGAACGTGATAACCACTGTGAGAATATCCACTAGATAACAATGTATGTTGAATCCAAGGACCTGGGTTGTGAGATTTCCCTGACATTCAGAAGGAATGAACTTTCAAAAAGGCTAAACAGTGATGAGTGTTCGGGGAACCACTAAATTTCATATCCTGGCTTAAACTCTTTGACTTGTGTACAAACTCAGCCCATTGCTATGGCAACCCCGACTATGGCCATATTGTTTCCTTAGTGGGTGTGTCTTAATAGTCTGGAAAGTTAGAAGGAAGGGATAAATCAGTTCCACAATATGCATTTGATTAACTTGGAATAATCTGTGATACTTAAAGTATTTCTAAGAGAGATTGGCATATTTATTAATCTGACAAATAGGCTTGTGATACCAATTTAAATCCCACAGTTGAGTAATTTATTTTAGACATGTAATATTTGGTTGAAAGATACTATATTTGCATACAAAACTAGAAGGTTTCAGAACAGATTTTCTGTAGTTATGTTTAATTTATTGGATTTACTGTATTGGGGAAGTTTTGCTTATTAGAGGCATATATTAAATTAGAAAGTCGAATATATTTAATTTATAAGTGCAGTTTAAAATAACTAATGAAATTTAACAAACTATATTCATTGTATGCTAATCAAAGGCATATTTCAAGATGCTTGTTAAAATGTACTAGGTTTTATGAAAGGGATAATAATATTTATAAGTTGCACTGAAATGCTCAAGGAAAAAAATGATATTTAAATCTGTTATTATAATTTGTTTTTTTATTCAAAAAATTTTATTGGGTGTCCTCAGTAAATAAGTGCTGGGGACAGGGCAGTGCTTGAACTCAAGGAACATATATTCTATTAGGGTGACAAACATAAATAAATAGTGAAATACATACCTTGGCAGGAGATGAAAAGTTCAATGGAGAAAAATGAACCAGGGCAAGGGGACAGAACCTGCTGAGTGGTTAATTTGGAGTGAGGGAAGGGCTTGCTCTTTTTCTATAAATGGGTTTGAGATGACCTCATTGATCGGGTGGCATTTGAGGAGAGAACTCTAGGAAGAGAGGAAAAGAATCGTGCCCATACCCAAGAGAAAAGCTTTTCCGGGCAAAACATCCCACAGTGTGGTACGAAGGTGCTCCAGGCTGGGAGTCCCTCAGAAGAGGGCTGTTGGAAGAGACAGTCAGACTGATTGCAGCTGCTCTTCCCACATTCTCAAGTGCCACATCTGCTGATTCAACCAATTGCAGCTGGATACTATGTTTACGGTCTGCAGTTGGTTGAATCAGTGAATTCAGAACTCGAGGCTACACTAAAGGACTCGAGCATCTGTGGACTTTGGTTTCTGTGGCAGTCCTATAACCAGTACCCCACAGATACCAAGGGATGACTATACATACATCCTTAGGTCATGTGTTCATTCAGCACCACCAGAAGGGGACAGAACCAGAATACGATCCCATCCACCACCTCCTAGTTACTGGTCTTGGCTGGCTTTCCTAGATACTTAAGACCTTGGTGCGTTCCAACCTCTTTCAGTAACTTTTCCTGAAAAACCTGACTCCTATTTCTATCCTTTGCTCTTCTAAAGCAGGTTCTAAGTTATCTTTATTATTCCTACATGTGTAAACTCAGCCTCCCAAATGAGTCATAAGCAACTTGCAAAAGGATTAGCTCTTAAGATACTAAAACATAGAGGACTGGGTAGCATTAGCCACTCGGAAACATTTGCAGGAGGATGTTGGCTGATGTTACTGAAGGGTGAAATTGGGCCAGAGACTTGGTATTTTCTTTATTCTAAGACAATCAGGAAAATCCATTTATCGTTTATCCAGTGAATACTAATACTTGCTATGCATTACTTGGGGCTTTGAAAATTGGTTTATCAACAGCTGCATTACAGGCCAGGTCACTTTGTTATGTAAATTAACTCCAAACAGAGCCTTCCTTCAAGAATGTTACTTGCAGTGCTCGGTTGCTCAGTCGTGTCCGACTCTTTGCAAGCCCATGGACTGTAGCCCGCCAGGCTCCTCTGCCATGGGATTCCCAGGCAAGAATACTGGGGTGGGTTGCCATTTCCTCCACCAGGGGATCTTCCTAACCCAAGGATCAAAACTGCATCTCCTGTGTCTCCTGTATCTCAGGCAGATTCTTTACAGCTGAGCCACCTGGGAAGCCCTCCTGTTGCTTACAAAGCATTCGCTAAAACCTTTAAGGCCTCAACACATTCAGGGCTCTCTTTCTGATCATTGGCAACAACCACTGGCACTGCTGGGAGTGTTCCTTAAGTGTATCTCTCTCTTTTGTCGTCAGCCACGTGAGGACACATCTAAAAACTATTTGCCAAAAATAAACTCAAAATGGATTAAAGATCTAAATGTAAGACCAGAAACTATAAAACTCCTAGAGGAAAACATAGGCAAAACACTCTCCGACATAAATCACAGCAGGATCCTCTATGACCCACCCCCCAGAATATTGGAAATAAAAGCAAAAATAAACAAATGGGACCTAATCAAAATTAAAAGCTTTTGCACAACAAAGGAAACTATAAGCAAGGTGAAAAGACAGCCTTCAGAATGGGAGAAAATAATAGCAAACGAAGCAACAGACAAACAATTAATCTCAAAAATATACAAGCAACTCCTGCAGCTGAATTCCAGAAAAATAAACGACCCAATCAAAAAAATGGGCCAAAGAACTAAACAGACATTTCTCCAAAGAAGACATACAGATGGCTAACAAACACATGAAAAGATGCTCAACATCACTCATTATTAGAGAAATGCAAATCAAAACCACAATGAGGTACCATTACACACCAGTCAGAATGGCTGCTATCCAAAAGTCTACAAGCAATAAATGTGGAGAGGGTGTGGAGAAAAGGGAACCCTCCTACACTGTTGGTGGGGGAATGCAAACTAGTACAGCCACTATGGAGAACAGTGTGGAGATTCCTTAAAAAACTGGGAATAGAACTGCCATATGACCCAGCAATCCCACTGCTAGGCATATACACCGAGGAAAACCAGAATTGAAAGAGACGCGTGTACCCCAATGTTCATCGCAGCACTGTTTACAATAGCCAGGACATGGAAGCAACCTAGATGTCCATCGGCAGACGAATGGATAAGGAAGCTGTGGTACATATACACAATGGAATATTACTCAGCCATTAAAAAGAATACATTTGAATCCGTTCTATTGAGATGGATGAAACTGGAGCCCATTATACAGAGTGAAGTGAGCCAGAAAGAAAAGCACCAATACAGTATACTAATGCATGTATATGGAATTTGAAAGATGGTAATGGTAACCCTATATGTGAGACAGAATAAGAGACACAGATGCATAGAAACAGTCCTGTGGACTCTGAGGGAGAAGGTGAGGGTTGGACGTTCTGGGACAATAACATTGAAACATGTATATTGTCATATGTGAAGCAGAACACCATTCCATGTTCTATGCATGGGACGGATGCTCAGGGATGGAGCGTTGGGATGACACTGAGGGATGGGAGGGGGAGGGACGTGGGAGGAGGTTTGGGCGGGGGGAGCACATGTGAATCCATGGCTGATTCATGTCGATGTATGGCAAAAACTACTACAATATTGTAAAGTAATTAGCCCCCAACTAAAATAAAAAAAAAATAATAATAAATATAAATAAATAAATAAATAAATAAATAAATAAATAAAAAGAAAATAGCTGAACAAAAAAAAAAACAAAACGCAGAGACATCATTTTGCCAACAAAAGTCCATATAGTAAAAACTATGGTTAAAAAAAAATAAATAAATAAAAATAAAAACTATTTGCTGCCAGAGAACACTGTTTCCTGGACCAGAGAGCAGCCACAACAACTTTTAGTATACTGCCCATGATAATTTAACGACCTGAGCAATACCTTAGAACTTGTGCTTTTGGCAGGCTGCGTCCCCACCTTTGGGTCTCAAATACCCCAAACCCTTATCAGTTACGGAGTTTGCTCAAACTACTCCGACTCTACTTTTTTTTTTTCATTTAATAAGAGCTTTCAGAGAATGAAACAAATTGTTTTCTAAAGAGGAGACTAGGAGAGACAGGAAAGTGAACTAGATGTGCAGCCACATTAGAAAGTGAAATGTACATCAGAGCTCTAGCTGCCATCTCAGTTTGTTGCCGGGGACCAAAATCCCTTAACAGCAGTGGGAGTGTGTTCAGAAGGAGTCACCTCTGGTGTGTGTCACTAGCAAGGATGGTTACAGCTGATTCCACCCCCATTAAGTTATATCATGGCAGCATTCCACGATTATTAACTCAAAGCGCTGAAGGTCGTTTCCCAAGTCTGAGTCTGAAGTTACAGGAGAAAAGGTGGCTTCTCTGGGGGTGACGAAGTGGAATCTGCTGATACCAAGTTGACTGTTCCTTGCTTAGGGGATGTTTGCCGAGTAAACTGAAATTAGGAAATGTCCTCTAGATGGAAAAGAGGGCAGAAAAGAGCCACTCTCTAATTCCCCTGGTTTTGACTTTGTACAGTTTTATCTGTGTGTAAACTTGAATTACAAGAGCAAGTATTGCTCATTGTTACTATATATATATATATATATATATATATATATATATATATATATATATATATACATATATATATATATTCAATTCTATTCCCGACAGGGGAGCCTGGTGGGCTTCTGTCTATGTGGTCGCATGGAGCTGGACACGACTGAAGCGACTTAGCAGCAGCAGCAGCATAGGTTATTAAAGACTATTAAGTAGTTACCTGTGCTATACAGTAGGTCCTTGTTATTTATCTATTTAATATATAGTAGTATGTATATGTGTTAGTTGCTCAGTCATGTCCGACTCTTCAGGACCCCATGGACTGTAGCCCACCAGGCTCCTCTGTCCATGGAATTCTCCAGGCAAGAATACTGGAGTGGGTAGCCATTTCCTCCTCCAGTTGATCTTCCCAGCCCAGGGGTCGAACCCAGGTCTCTTGGATTGCAGGCAGATTCTTTTCCATCTGAGGCACCAGAGGGTGTGGCTAAGTGAACGCAGTCACAGAACCACCTCAAGGGCAGATACAAAACATTCCAGCACTCGAAGCTTCCCTGGGGCTCCCTGGTCTTTCCTCCACAGAGGTTACTGCCTGTCTTCTTATGTTTTGGAATAATTTTGCCCGCCTTTCAAGTTAGTAAAAACGGAGCCTCACAGGAAGCATTGGTGAGTGTCTGGCCTCTTTCCTCAGCTTCACGCCTGAGTTCCAAAGTTACTGCTGGGCGCCAGGGGTGGTCTGCCCATCCTCCCTGCCATACATATGCTTCTCCACGTAGGAATCTACGGTCACCCAGAGCCGAGTGTCCTGGATGGGCTGCTCTGCCTGTTTCTTCTGGTGCAGCCCGTGTGCACTTTGGTTGGCTGTTCTCTTAGGTGTGGAATTGTTGAGTCCTGGGGTTATGTCTCGGAGAAGGGAGTGGCACCCCACTCCAGTACTCTTGCCTGGAAAAATCCCATGGACGGAGGAGCCTGGTAGGCTTCAGTCCATGGGGTCGCTACGAGTCAGACATGACTGAGCAATTGCACTTTCACTTTTCACTTTCATGCATTGGAGAAGGAAATGGCAACCCACTCCAGTGTTCTTGCCTGGAGAATCCCAGGGACGGCAGAGCCTGGTGGGCTGCCGTCTACGGGGTCGCACAGAGTAGGACACGACTGAAGCGACTTAGCAGTAGTATGTATATGTTGATCTCAAACTCTCATTTAGCTTCATAATCTATTACTTTTTCTCCTCAAAGGGTTTAGATGTAACCATCTAGAGCTAAATTCGGTTCAAGATTAAAACATTAAGGAAGATACTCAAAGGGAAATAGAAATCACAAAGTTTACAAAGTATCATCATACTTTCTGGAGAAAAGAACAGCTCAAGTAAGACACTGTGACTGGAGACCTAGAGAATGGACTTCTGGCTACAGGGTTGGGAAGAGGGGAAGGGTAGAGGAAAGAGATAGAGAGTTTGGGATGGACATATACACAAGATTATATTTAAATGGATAAACTAAAAGGACCTATTGTGTAGCACAAGGAATTCTACTCAGTATTATGTAACATCCTAAATGGGAAAAGAATTTGAAAAAGAAGAGATACATGTATATATATATATAATTGAATTACTTTGCTGCACACCTGAAAGTAACACAACATTTTTAATCAACTCTACTCCAATATAAAATAAAAAGTTAAAAAAAATAAAGATACTGTGACTTGAACACTGACACTATTGCAAATTTTAGAAGAAAGAAATATCTCTAATATTTTTCCCTTCAAAATATAGTATCAGTGCTGCCAGAGTTACTTGATGGGAGATTTCTCAGAAACTATTCTAAGTTCCCAGGGTTTGGATGGTAAACATCGGCAAGAATCCACCTGGTGCCCTGAGTCCTGAGGTGTTAACAATTTTTTTTTCCTTTCACATGTTCTCCCTCTACACCCTTTTTCCAATATATTGTTAAAACTCTGCGGGAACCATGTACTGAGTTTTGGAAACATATTTTAATTATGAATAGTTGCTGGAGGGCAAGGAGAATTCTTGTTTATTTCCCAGTATATTGTGGGTGGGCCAGATTCTGGGATACCTTACAAACCCTACCAGCTCTCAAACACTGTACAAGTGTAGAAGATATCAAAGGGTTCGGGTTATTTTGCTTTAGATTACTTACAATTTTTACTCAAGTAGGTGGAAGATGGGCAGTTCTGCAACTTGATAATGAATGTTGACTTCACCCAGACATTTCTAAAAGACAGCATCCTGAGAATGAGCAGGATATGAAATTTCAGAGGATGAACACCTTCATTTATTTCTATGATATTTAACTTAAAAATCTTAATTTCTCCTTAGAGAATGAATAATTGGAAGGTTGTCATACTCAAAGTGGGTTTCCCCTCCTCCCATTAAACTGTTTGTATACATTTGATGTCCTTTGGTATCTATTTCATAACCTTCTCAGATGATGTAGGTAAATTGTAATTGGACAATGTGGCTAAAAATAATGGGTTCATTGAGCATGAAATAATCACCTTTGTTACCTGCTACTTGTTCTCATTTGGTATCATCTGGTTCCACCTTCGGGGTTCACTCACTTTTTTAAAAACTTTTTTATTTTGTTTTGGAGTATAGCTGATTAACAATGTTGTGATAGTTTCAGGTGAGCAGTGAAAGGACTCAGCCCTACATATACATGTACCCATTCTCCCCCAAACCCCCCTCCTATCCAGGCTGCCACGTAACATTGAGCAGAGTTCCTTGTGCTCTACAGTAGGTCCTTGTTGGTTATCCATTTTAAATATAGCAGTGTGGACATGTCCATCCCAAACCCCTTAACTATCCCTTCCCCCCTGATAACCGTAAGTTTGTTCTCTAAGTCTGACGGTTCACTCACTTTTTATCCCTACACTATGGTTTCCCTACCATACTCTTTAAGGAAGGACCATTTTGTTTTGTTTTCTTTTCTGTAGCCCTAACAATGAACACAGTGCCACCCACTAAACAGTGAATCGAACTGATGCAGCAGGTGAGAGGGGGCAGCTGGAGTGCTCAGCTCCAGGCTTGGCTCAGGGGGCCCGTCCCCTCAGCAGGTCAGACGTGTGTGCTGTTGATGACCGTCAGGGACAGCGGTGACAGACACAGCTGGGAAAATAGGATTCAGCTGCAAAAACAGCCAAGGGACCAGGCAGCGAGAGACACAGACACACTGTTTGCTTGTGGTGGAACGGTATTCCCGGCTCCTAACGGGGAACGTTACCTCACTCTATATGCCTTCTCTTTTCCATCATTTATTACACTGGAGTCATGGATTTTGCACTTCCCTGATCTTCCCTGCCATGTTTCAGCCACTTGAACGCCCGGGTGAGGTCCTAGCGTCCGGCTCTGTCCCTGGACAAACACAGGCCTGGGGTGAGGGTGGGAGGGATACTGGCAGAATTTTACTAAAATATGTGCAAAGAGTTTTATAATATTTTTCTTGGCCCTGATGCTCAGTAGTTACCTTTAAATTTACTTCATGTGAAACCAGAGAAACCTCATCCTGAATAACCGTTTCAGGTGGAGTTCAGGCTCACAAACTGTGGATTACCTGGCCGGCTTGCCCACTGCCCCTCACCAAAACTGTTGGTCACGTTCTACCTGTACTTCTGAGTCTTTGAATTGTCTTCACCACCTGCCCCATTAAGCATGTTGTTATTTGCTGGTTTTTAGTAGTTAAGTCGTGTCTGACTCTTTGCGATCCCATGGACGGCAGCATGCCAGGCTTTGCTGACCTTCACTGTCTCCCAGAGTTTTCTCAAATTCACATCCATTGAGTCGGTGATGCCATCCAAACATCTCATCCTCTGTTGCCCCCTTCTCCTCCTGCCCTCAATCTTTCCCAGTGTTAGGGTCTTTCCCAGTGAGTTGGCTCTTGGAATAAGGTGGCCAAAGTACTGGGGCTTCAGCTTCAGCATCAGTCCTTTCAATGAACATTCAGGGCTGATTTCCTTTAGGATTGACTGGTTTGATGTTCTTGCTCCCCAGGGGACTCTAAGAGTCTTCTCCAGCATGTTAAGCATATACCTAATAAATCTGCAAGGAGATCCAACCATTCCATTCTAAAGGAGATCAATCCTGGGTGTTCACTGGAAGGACTGATGTTGAAGCTGAAACTCCAATACTTTGGCCACCTGATGCGAAGAGCTGACTCATTTGAAAAGACCCTGATGCTGGGAAAGATTGAGGGTGGGAGGAGAAGGGGACGACAGAGGATGAGATGGTTGGATGGCATCACCGACTCAATGGACATGAGTTTGGATAGGCTCCAGGAGCTGATGATGGACAAAGAGGCCTGGAGTTCATGGGGTCACAAAGAATTGGACATGACTGAGCGACTGGACTGAACTGAACTGAATAAATATGCTACACACACACACATTGTGTATGTAAGGTGATGCTCCATTTTCCCGATGAAATCATGGAAGAAAATAAAATATCAGTCAATTAAAATGTTAGTGGTATAGAGGACTTCCCTCGTAGTCTAGTGATTAAGACTCTACCTTCCAATACAGGGGGTGTGGGTTCCATCCCTGTTTGGGGAACTGTGTATCTATGTATGATCCCCTATGCCTCCCAGCCAAACAACCAAAACCTAAAATAGAAGCAATATTGTAACAAATTCAATGAACATGCATAAAATTGTCCACATTAAAAAAATGTTAATGACGTAGACGAAGAAATAAAGCCTCTATGCCCATAATTAATTAACGAGGGGCATTTAAAGATATGTACTCTATAAGATAATCCTTTAACTTAGAAACATTACTTTCACATTCACATATGATGAAGGATGCTGCGCAGACTTTTCCCATGCAGCTTTAAAATTAGTATCTTCCTCTTCATTAAACCACTTTCCTTTAGTCATCAAACATATTTTCCCAAACCAGCATCCCTGCTTCCTTTCTCAGATCAAGTACTCTTTGAAGTTCATTGTAATGATGACCCTGAAATTTATGTTCCAGGCCACAAGCTCCACTTTCATAACCTAAGCACAGTTTTGTTTTTGTTTTTTTCCCATTCATCCCTTAGGGGTTTATGTGTGATTTCTGCCACATATACACTTATTCTTTGACTTCTTAAAAATAATATTTAAATAGTTTGATTTTTTTAAAAATCTGATACCCTTACAATTCTGGATGTCTTTAAATTTCTTTGCCTTTATTTTTTAAAATAGATTATGTCAGGTGCCCACTACAGAGATCCAAAATCAGCATTGATTGAAGCTGCTTCAGGTGACTGTGTCCTTTCTAAACAGTGTGCTGTTCAAATCAAGGTAATTAAAAAAACAGACACAATATTAGAGAATTTATCAGGATTTAAAAATATCATGACACTAGGACTTTCCAGGTGGTCCAGTAGCTAAGACTCTGTGTTTCCAAAGCAGGGGGCCTGGGTTGGATCCCTGATCAGGGAACTAGATCCTGCATGAGGAAACTTAAGACCCAGCAGCACAGCCAAATAAATAAAAATAAATATATTTTTTTTAAAAATCATGACACTATTTCTTCTAACTGATCATTTTTTGGGGAGGAGATAGAAAATTTATGCTTTATATACATATATATGTATGTAGATTTTGTTTCTTACATAAAACCTGAGTTTTAGCTATCACAAGGGAATTAACTCCTTTAGTCAGGGCTCTTGGCTTCAAAGGCAGAAACTTAACTCAGACCAACAAAACGTAGAGAAAGACTTGTGCTGTGTTTAGTTGCTCAGTCGTGTCCAACTCTTTATGACCCCATGGACTGTAGCCCGCCAGGCTCCTCTGTCCATGGGGATTCTCCAGGCAAGAATACTGGAGTGGGTTGTCATGCCCTCCTCCAGGGGATCTTCCAACCCAGGGATGGAACTCAGGTATCCTGCATTGCAGACAGATTCTTTACCGTCTGAGCCATCAGGAAAGCCCAGAGAAAGACTTAGTGGGTCATGTAAAGAGGGGATGGAGATAAAAGTGAGTTTGGGACTGAGTGAATCTAAGAACTAGAAAAATGTGGTATTCACTCCTGAGTCCTTCTTGTTGTGTAGTTGCTCAGTCGTGTCCGACTCTTGCCACCCAAAGGACTGTAGCCCACCAGGCTCCTCTGTCCATGAGATTTTCCAGGCAAGAATACTGGAGTGGGTTGGCATTTCCTTCTCCAGGGGATCTTCCTGATCCAGGGATTGAACCCACGTCTCCTGCTTGGCAGGCAGATTCCTTACCACTGAGCCACCAAGGAAGCCTTTGAGTCTTCTTACTCTCGAGTAACCTCTTTGTTCACCCATCTTTCTCATCTCTACTTGTCTACCTGTTGGGGTCACTTTCCTCTTCCTCCATGAAGTTCTTGTCACATGGAAAACACGCGGACCAGGGAGCTGCAACCAGGAACCATCCCGAGTCAGCAACTGCAGACAAAGGAGAAATAAGAGTTTCTCTCCGTTCTGCATATGAAAAGTCCCAAGAGAAGGATCAGAGGTTCTGTGGCCATTATTTGGATTCTTGACAACGTCTGACTAGTGAGTTGTTTTAATTGACCTGCTCTAGATGGTGCTTCTCCCTGAGATCACGGCCATGTGCACACCAACTCCTCCAGAGTTGACAGGGGTGGTTGTTCTTGCTTAGTCACTTAGTCGTACGTGTCTGATGCTTTGCATGCACAAGGACTGCAGCATGCCAGGCTTCCCCGTCCTTCACTATCTCCTGCACATTGCTCAAATTCATGTCCTTGGAGTTAGTGATGCTATCCAACCAATCATCTCATCCTCTGTCATAAAGGAAGAGATGGGATACTTGCTGGAAGAGCAGGAAGGGAATTTAAGCATACCAAAACCACATAAATTCACCGCAGACCTTTTATATTATTTAAATGTTAGCTGATTTGAAGAAGATTTCCTTTAAATGGAATATTCAGAAATTGCTTTATTTTTTACTAATTGATAAATGACGATGCACATTTCTTGCTGTGAGTTTGCATTATCATTGTGTTGACTAAATATCCAAACTATTGTCGAGAACCAATTTAGGAATATGATTAATCACATTGTATGTCTGTGTCTGAGCCTGCATAGTAGGAAAGATCAGGACGAACTAATTTGCTTTGCTCCTGTTTAACAATTTTGCTCTCATCATGTGGGATTTTTGTTTACCTTTTCTACTGCCTATTATTCTTTGGACTTCCCTGGTAGTTCAGATGGTAAAGAATCTGCCTGCAATGTGGTTCAATCCCTGGGTCAGGAAGATCCCCCGGAGAAGGGAATGGCAGCCCACTCCAGTATTCTCGCCTGAAGAATTCCATGGACAGAGGAGCCGGGAGGGCTATAGTCCATAGAGTCACAAAGAGACACAATTGAGTGACTAGCATTTATTATTCTTTAGTGCCTGTAAGAGAATTAAAACCTACACCATCTTAGAATTCAGAGGAGGAACTGAGTCCTCATCAATATTTTACCGAACCTGTAATCAAATCTTTGGGTCTTCCTTAAGCTTTGAACAGCTATGTTGCACAGTGAAATACAATTCTGTCCCCCTGCCCTTTGAGAAAGCCTTCTAACGGTCTCCTCTATCCACCTAAACTGCTTTTCCCAGCTGCAGGGGATTAAATAAGTTATGAGATTTTCCTAGCAGTAAACTTTCTGAACAAATAGAATAGCTTTTCATTGTGGTGTTTGGGAATTTTTCAATGCTTTCATTTTTTTTTTAGTTCTTTTCCATTAGGTTTTAATTTGCAAAGTTTTATAAGCAGAATTAACCAGGAGAATCAAGTTTTGATTTACAAAAAGTTTCCAATTAGGAAGACTTAATTAAGCAACTTGGCTCTGGTTTCCCAACTTCCTTTTCCATGTTGTACACATGGGGACTGCAGAGGGCTCAAAAAATTGGGAGGAGATTTCACACTTTGACATACGTGATGGTGAGAATGGGGTGGCATGGGTGTAGCATGAACTTCTACGAGTTCCAGATTCCTTTACGATCTGGTCCAATGGGACTTAGGTGAGCATCACCACTGTATCTGAAAGTTACAAAAGAAAACAATCTTTGCTATAAGTGAAAGATCTGAAGGAAAACATTGTTTACATAAGTCTTCAAAGAAAAGAACTTCAGGAGTTTGGAGTTACTTGGAAAATTTTAGAGTGGGGGCGGGTAAAGTAGGAGATAGGGATTAAGATATACATTCTGGGTGTGTATTCAGTCCCTCAGTTGTGTTCGACTCTTTTGTGACTCCATGGACTGTAGCCTACCAGGCTTCTCTGTCCATGGGATTTCCCAGGCAAGAATACTGGAGTGGGTTGCCATTTCTTTCTCCAGGGGATCTTCCCAACCCAGGGGTCAAACCTGCATCTCCTGTGTCTCCTGCATTGGAGGCTGAATTCTTTACCACTGTGCCACCTGGGAAGCCCAGCATACACACACTACTGTATATAAAAGAAATAAACAATAAGGTCCAACTATAGAGCAGGATATATTCAGTAACTTGTAATAACATATAATGGAAAAGAATCTGAAAAAGGAATCTCTTTGCAGTACCCCTGAAATTAATCCAACATTGTAAATCAGCTATACTCCAATTAAGAAAGTTAATCAATAAAAACAAAAAATGTATAAACAGCTCCTGGAGAAAAAAAGAAATGCCTGACTGCTGACTATCTCAGGAAGAGTCACGTCCATGTCTCACAATGAGTTTAAGACCCCTTGGATCTGCTCCCACCCTGAATTGCCAGATTGGGCAAATAACCGTACAGCACACCCTGTAAAGGTGGAATCTGGGATAAATAGCAGATAACAGGTCACTGTAATAACCCGCACAAGCATGTTTTCTCTGGCTGCCCTCCTCTCGTTCTTCTCAGCCTCTCCTTCACTCACTCCAGCTCAGGTGTGTTTCTGTTTGCCCCCAACACACCAGGCACTATTGTTCCTCATTCTGCCTAGAATTCTTCTCTCCAGCTATCTGTATAGGCAAGGCTGCCAGATTTAGCAAAGGAAAATACAGGATGCCCAGGCATATCTGAATTTCAGATGAACAAATATGTGCGTAGTAAAAACTTCTTGTCATATATCTGATACTCAAATGTAATTGGACATCTGTATTTGCTAGCACCACCGAAAAGAATATAACTGACTGCATGTATCAAACAATAGAAATTAACTTTCTCACTGTTCTGGAGGCCAGAAGTCCAAGATTGGGCAGTTGGCTGGTCTGGCTTCTCCTGAGGCCTCTCTCCCTGTCTTGCAGATGGCACTCTCACCGTGTCATGGCACTTTCTAGGAACACATATCCCTGGTCCCTTCCTCTCTTTATAAAGACAACCACTCCTATTGGAGTGGAGCCCTCTCTTAGGAGCTCATTTAACCTTAATTGCCTCTTTAAAGGACTTTAGTGTACCTGGTGGCTCAGTGGTGAAGAATCCACCTGCCAATGCAAGAGATGCAGCTTCTATCCCTGGGTCGGGAAGATCCCCTGGAGAAAGAAATGGCAACTCATTCCAACTTAGCACTCTGTCATGTCTGACTTTTTGCGAATCCATGGACAGTAGCCCATCAGGCTCCTCTATCCTTGGAATTCTCCAGGCAAGAATACTGGAGTGGGTAGCCATGCCCTTCTCCAGGGGATCTTCCCAACCCAGGGATCGAACCTAGATTTCCTTCATTGCTGGCTATTCTTTACTGTCTGAGCCACCAGGGAAGCCTAACTTAGTGACTAAACAACTGCAAAAATAGGGACCCCCTAAATTCATGTACTTCTCACATGCAAAATACACTCAACCCCATCCTGATAACACCCAAAGTCTTAACCCTTTCCAGCAGCAACCCTAACCCCAAAGTCACATTTAAATATCAGCTAAGTCAGGTATGAGTGAGTCTTGAGGTACCATTCACCCTGAGGAAAGGTTCTTCTCCAGGACTTCAATACAGGAGCTTGCTTCTCCTACCAGTGTTCAGTCCATAAGAGCATCCTTACTTTTTCCTTCCTTAGGTTATGACTCAGCCGTAACCTTCTCAGAGATGGCTTCAGGAAGCCCTTCTGAACACTGCAACCCCTGTCCTCAGCTCCAGCTTCCCTACCCACCGCGCCTCCATCTGCCCCCACCCCCCACCCCACCCTTCATTTTCTCCACAGTTACCACTCTCTAACTATTATCCGTTTTACTTGCTTATTATTTGTCTCCTCCCACTTGAAGCCCTCCCACAGGACTTCCCTGACAGCTTGCCTAGAGAATCCCATGGACAGAAGAGCCTTGAGGGCTACAGTGGGGTTGCAAAGAGTTGGACATGACTGAGTGACTAACACACACTTGAAGACTAGCTCCATAGGAGCAAGGGTTTTTACTTTGAATTTTTCCGACTTTACTGCAGACCCAGAAAGTTCCTATTGCACGGTAGGTGCTCGATAAGTATTGGTCTAATGTTAACAGCTAAGAGGTGGGTAGGAAAACCTGACTCTCTGGGGTGGTGCTGCTAACAGACTTCATAAGAAGAGTAAACCTCAGGTAACTGTAGACGAATCCAGAGCTCCTCTAACTCCAGGTCACCATACTGTGAAATACTTGAAGGTTCTCATCCATCCAGCTCCTTGCTAATAGTTGGGGTTCCTGGGTCCTACCCTCAGATCTCTGATGCAATTAGATAAAGATCAACCAACCAGGTGTAGAAATCTGCATATTTAACCAGCGCCTCTGCTGATCCTGATGCAGAGACAAGACATAGGGATTTCCCTGGTGGTCCAGTGGCTAAGACTCCATGCTCCCAATGCAGGGGGCCCAGATTCTATCCTGGTCAGGGAACTAAGATCCCACATGCAGCAACTAAGCATTTGAGTGTTGCAACTAAGATCCAGTAAAGTCAAATATATATGTATAAGAAAAAACAAGATATGGAGAAATCTAATCTTAGAATCAGGTCCAAGACCATTTGGCCAAGGTAAGAGTCTTATGGAATTGGCGTGTGTTTGTGTGTGATGGGGGAACTGAGTGATTCTTGAGTTACAAAACCTTTGACTCATTCAAGCCTTTTAATTGTTGCTTTTGCCCAGAGCTTGTTACTCAAACTACTCATTGCTCAAAATGCCACCCTGGACTTCCCTGGGCTTCTGCTGTCACTCCTCTGACTCCACCCTGGACTCCAGCCTGGGTCTTAAGTGGGAAGAGCCACAGAGGGACCTGGAAGGGGTGGGTGGGCCCTGCCCTGTGGGGTGAGCTACAGGGGCCAGTGCCTGCTGTAGGGGCCACAAGGGGGTCAGGTGACGGCAGACCCTGAGCACAGCTCCTAAAGATCTCAGCCTGGGCAAGCTAGAAGCTTGAAGGGGCAGCAGGGAGCCAGAGAGCCAGGGGCTGTGGGTGGACAAGAGAGAGCTGAGAGGGACAGAGACATTTCTCAGACTCCAGTGCTCTGGCCTGCCTCACTCCACACCAGGAGGTCCGTATCATCTGCTTCCGTTCATTATCCTGAATCAGCGTCTTGCCTGCTGAGTTGCAGGATTCCATGTCATCTCATTTGAGTAAGACCTGAGCCCTCTCTCTCGCACACACCAACATGGCTTTGCCGATTTTCCTGGATTTCACGTAACATCTCTGCTTCACCCCCTCCGTCAGCTTCCCTCCTATCTCAGGTCTGTCTGCCCCCACACCTCTGGCATCTTGACATGGACTACTTTCTAGACCGTTCTTTTGTTTCCAACCAGACACCTGAGTTCCAGAAGGACAAAGAGAGACTCAACTCTGATTTAGACTCACCTGGTGGGAATACAGTTTCTAAAACTGCAGGCAAGCATGGTAGTTCCCCAGCAAATGCAAATTTGGTCCATTGACTCCTGTCAACACAAAAACCTGGACCATTTATTTCTTTTAAAGTTTCAAATTGTTCTTTTATATTAATAAGTGCTTTGATGCTCATCAGGAAAGATTCATACCAGCTCTATAATCATTTTTGCAGTAGCTGTCATTTTTCCTTAAAAAAAATTTAAAGTCAGAAAATACTAGTGTCCCTTTAATCTCATCCTAGATTTCTCTGCTAGCAGCTGGCTCCACTGTAAACAGTGAAGGATGCGTTTCTGAATCCCATTCCAGGTATTTCAAAGTAGAAGACGTGATAGCATGTACAATAATAAAAGCACAATCTAAAGGATATTATCTCACCCTGAACACACAAATGTTTTCTCCGGATCCAGGACAAATATTAGGATAAAGTCAACATGTTTACAAACAAGATTTAACAATGCTCTTGAGAATAGAATTTGCCCCCCAAATAGGAAAACTATACATTGTTTCAAAAGGTTACAATTTCAGTATCTGAAGAACCCAGCAGGTCTTATATGAGCTGCCTTTTGGGACCCTATATTTACCTTTTGTGATGTATTCTACATAGCTAAAATCAACACTCACATTTTATACTTAATATTTAAAATTGTTTCTTGTGATAGGTATTGTCACTTTGTTATGCTGGTACTGGATTAAGTGAGTAACTTCCTAAAATAAGTTTTCCTTTTCAATTAGCAATTCAGATTTCATATCTGTCATACAGTGAACAATTAAAGAAAATCCCAGAAAAAAAAAAATCCAAATTATCTGAAGAGACAGTCCCCACTTTATACATATGCTTCGTCGCTCAGTCGTGTCTGACTCTTCGCAACCCCGTGAACTCTAGCCCACCAGACTTCTCTGTCCCTGGGATTCTCCAGGCAAGAATACTAGAGTGGGTATCCATTCTTTTTTTCCAGGGGATCCTCCTGACCCAGGGATTGACCTGGTCTTCTGCATTGCAAGCAAATTCTTTACTGTCTGAGCCACCAGGGACGCCCCTTTATACATGGCACTTTATTCAAGGCCCTTGGTAAATGAGCAAGAAATATTTGTTACACTAATAAAATGAATTGAATTAAAGCATAGGGTGGTTAGCCACCCAGCTGCTGGAATGCTTCACGATTGGGAGTCAGTCATTTAATTTCTTGGAACATTGATTATTTCTCTCACAATGTAAAGATCAAGAGATGCAAATAACTGGAAAATGCATTGAGAGGACTTCCCTGGCCATTTAGTGGTTAAGACTCCACACTTCCAATATCGGGGTATGGGCTTGATCCCTGGTCGGGGGAAAAAGATCCCATATGCTCTGTGGTGTGGCCAAAAGATTAAAAAAAACCAAAAAAAATAAAAGAAAGAAAATATGTTGAAAACATTATATTGCAAATATAATTAGTGGGATTTTTGGTTTTGCTTTGTTTTTACGCAGCAACAGATTAATTCTTTCACCTGGGCTAAAGCTGGCCTTGCCAATGGCACCTCGTGCTGGGTCCCACAGCTTAGTGAGAAACGGCAGTCTGAGGCAGAGATGCAATTCTGTTGACTAAGGTGGTCTTCCTTCTGATGGCAACACTCCCATTTCTGTGACTTCCTCATGAGCTTATGCATCTGGATGGAGGCAGGAGACGCATCCTACCTGCAATATGTGTGCACCAGGAAAGGCGGGCAGCTTCCTGCCTCCTCTCTGCCTTTGAGCAGCTCACTGGAAAGCGCCCGGCCTGAGGTTGCTCTGTTCCCAATGGGCTGCACACACCGTTCATGAGTTTCCTATTTATGAGCATGCTGTGATGGAAGGTGGAGGCACTTCTCCGGGGCATGTTCAGCCATCCAACCGTGCACACACAATTAGCTCCTGCATGATATGCTTCTCACTGAAAAAAAAATTGCCTTTTCATATGTATTCAGATTCCATTTTCAATTCTCAGTGGTGATCTGCAAGTTCACATGCAATGTGACTGCAGGCTTTAAAGGATGAATAATAGAAAGATCGCTGGAGAACTGGCTGGGGAGAGATGCTCCAAAGGGAACAATGGGGGAGAACATTTGGGGAGAAAAAGTGATGGATTATGAGGAAAAGCAGAGATGAGGAACCACTTTTCATTGCTGTATCTGTTAGCTGCTGCTGAATAACAAGCCACCTCAAGACCCAATGACTTGGTTGTTGTTCAGTTGCTCAGTCGTGTCTGACTCTTTGAGACCCATAGACTGCATCACGCCAGGCTTCCCTGTCCTTCACTGTCTCTCCGAGTTTGCTCAAACTGATGTCCATTGATGCCATCCAACCATCTCCCAGTGATTTAACTCGTTACTGATCAGGGAATTTTTGAAGCAACTAATACCTGTGGCTGGTGATTTTTATTTTGCCTGGCCAAAAATCAATTCTGTTATTTCACTACACTCTGAGGGCTACTACATTTAGTAGTTACACCTGACATACCTGTAAAGTCTTCTCACTTCTGTGAAATGTCTCCAATCCACTCTTCTGTAGAAGCAAAGAAGCGTTCCCCAGCACCATGGTTTCATTTTCACTTTCTGTATCAGAATCAATCACTAAGGTTTTTTTGTCTTTTTGTTGGTCTAATATTCATATCGTCTGAATCAGAACTATATTCTGAAGAACTTTCTTCCTTTGAGACAATAGTATATATGTCACATGGACAATTGAGACACTATTTGCATAAAATTCACTGAAAAATTCTTCTTCAATCCACATTTTGCTGGGCATAATTTTAGAAAAATTTACCTTTAGAATATACACAAGGTTGGAACAAAAGCCTCCCAGAGCAAAATGTGAATGATGATAATTCTGAGTTGTATAATGAACGCTTGATCAATTGTAAGCTCTAACAACTTGGTGAAAAAGTGTTAGTTGATCAGTCATGTCTAACTCTTTGTGACCCCACGGACTGTAGCTCACCTTGCTCCTCTGTTCATGGAATTCTCCAGGCAAGAGTACTGGAGTGGGTACCCATTCCCTCCTCCAGAGGATCTTCCCGACCCAGGGATTGAACCTGGGTCTCCTGCATCGCAGGCCAATTCTTTACTGTCTCAGCTACCACGTACAGGGATGTCAATTGTGTTTCTCTCTAAAAACATATTAATATGTCTCTGGTCAATTACACTCAGATAACAGAAGATGTATTAATACATCTCCGGTCAATAATGTGTTAAAATAATAGCATTTAATACTACTCACTACTCAGTCATTCAGGTGGATCTGCTCATTTGCGATTCGCAGCAGGCCGGTTCGGCAGGTCATCAGAGGGCAGGTTTTGATGGCCCTACTCACATGCCTGTGGTTGGTTTTTGGTTGCTTGGAACAGCAGGTTGACTGAGCCATGTATCTTCCATTATCCAGCAGGGAACCTGACTTTATGCACGCGGTGCTGCAGGTTCCTAAGTGGGTAGAAGCCCACAAGGCTTCCAGAGGCTTAGGCTGGGAGCTGGCACACCGTAACTTCTGCTGTAAGCTCCTGGCCAAAGTCACAAGGCCAAGTCAAAGTCAAGGATGAGAAACAAATACTTCTTTTGTAGTGGAGGAGCTGTAAAATCAAGTTGTATTGGCTGTGGATTCAGGGAGGGATGAAGGATTGTCTTCATGTCTGCACTCAAGGTGCTATTCTTGCCTTTCATAAAACTGGCAAAGGACCCACATAAACACAGACATGATTTTTGTAGAACACATGAAACTGGAGGCCTAGTTCCCCTTGTCACCCTTGGATTCCAAAACACACATGAAGCAGGCTGTGGAAGATGACTGGGTGATTCTCAAGATATTTGTTTTTATAATGTACTTATTTATTTATGTTTGGTTGCGCTGTGCGGGTTTTGATCTAGTTGCGGTGAGCAGGGACTGCTCTTTGTTGCAGCGCTCGGTCTTCTCACTGTGATGGCTTGCCTTGTTGCAGAGCATGGGCTCTAGGTGCCACGGGCTTCAGTGGGTTTGGTAGTTGTGGCATGTGGCCTTAGTCGCTCTGAGGCATGTGGAATCTTCCTGGTCCAGGGATTGAACCCTTGTCCCCTACACTGGCAAGTGGATTCTTATCCACTGTATCACTGGGGAAGTTCCTCGAAATATTTTTTAAAAAAACCTATCTGGTACAACCTTCTCCTTCATGATTAGGTCTAGTTTCTAAATGTCAGGCAGCAGGTATTTTTTGAACATCCACCTATGTGCCTGGCCCTGGGGAAACCACAGTGAACAGCACAGACCAAGTTCCTGACTTCAAATCAACAGAGAGGGCAGAGCAGAAATGGTTACACAGGTGCTAAGCCTGCTTTTTCTTCAACACCGAACCTAGGCATTTCCCTATCACGTTGTGCATCTTTTTTAGTCAATGTATGAAATATCTTTTTTTTAAAACAAACAAACAAACAAACACTGGTTTGAGTGTTTTAAGAAGAATCATAATGTTGGGCAAAGAGATCATAACTGTGGCCACACTGAGATCACAAGCACCATTTAAGACCTTGGTTTCTGAGGCTCCATCAGAAAAGTTACTATCATATGCAAAGCAGTGTATTTAGAATATTATTTACAATGATTTCAATAATATAAACTTTTCTAGCAGAGACATTGACCGCTTGGACTTGACAATCTCTGGTGTGTATGCCTAGATGAAAGGGATGATAAGCTTTGAAGTGACTTGACTGGTTGATGCTGTAGAGACTGAAAAGGTTGTCCTTAAAGTCATCTCTCTGCAAAATCTTCTCCTGGCTGGGCCTTCACCTTGGCAGGAGCCTGGCCTGAATCTTCTTTGTGGTCCCAGCTGGATGTCTACTCATCATGTCCAAAGACATTAGCTGATAATGACTTCATGCCTTGCATTTCCAAGAGATATTTAAATTTTAAATGAGGATGCAAAGATGGAAATTTTGCATTCTATCTTTACCATCTTCGGCATTGCTAAGTGACAAAGCACGCAAGGGGAAGAAGGTCCTCAATAGATCATGGGTGACACCATACAGTCTTGGATTTCAAGCAGATCAGTTAATTAAATTAATAATATCTAGCTATGTTCTAGCCCTGGAGGTTATCAGAATCCTTCTTGGTCCTCTTTATGACCTAGCATTCTTAAGGAAATAAAGCTAATTAATGGGGTAAAATGCAAAATTTCAAGAGAAAGAGGATTTCTTTTTCCTTCTTTCTTTCTTTCTTTTTTTTTTTTTTAAAGGAGCCCTGAATCCATTTACTGGAAAGATTCTATTTTAATGTTGGCCACTCACACAGATGAAGTTGATTATGAAGAGAAGAAATTGTTTGCTTCATTAGGCTTTAATTATAGAGATGAATTATTATGGATGAAAAGAGGGAGCCACAGAATTATGGAGATTGAATTCCAGTTCAATAAACAACTTCAAATATCTTTACTGGAGACATAAGCTAGTCATGTTCTTTTTTTTCCCCATTTAATTTGATGTCCGTTGACAAATGATGTTAGAATATATCTACAGTGAGTTGCTGGCTATCATTTAAATGATGCTTTTTCCCTCTAATTATATTTTCTGATGCTGGTATAAAGATAGATGGGGCTTACTTCCGCTTCAATTTATTTTGTGTAATAATGACAAAATGTTACATTCCTGCTTTCCTACTATCCATGAAGCCAAATTGCTTTTATAATAGCTTAGACGCCTTTGAGGACTCCCCAATGCATGCAAAACTCCAAAGCCTGAGTTTGATGTTTGAGCACTTGCCGAATCAGATCCAACCTAAACATTTATTATTATTTTACAGTATTTTGCTGTAAAGATTCAAAACTTCTGCCATGGCAAATCTTCTGTTGGCCATCTCATCAATAGGCCTGATGTATTTTGCCTCTGAGAATTTAGGCACATCCCACCTCTCTATTTGCCCTTTAAAATTTTACTTCTTTGAATCCTAATTTTCAGGGCCCTGTGCAAATTACCCCCATCATCTTTCTTCCCAGGCACAGTACTCTGTGTGGACTCTGCTGTCTGATGCGTTTCATACATGTAAAACCTCTAGTATCTATAACATTCTTCTATATGCCTCTTGGGTTTCCCTGGTGGCTAAGTGGTAAAGAATCCACTTCGTAAAGTATCCAATGCAGGCGACGCGGGTTCCATCCCTGGGCCGGGAAGATCCCCTGGAAAAGGAAATGGTAACCCAGTCCAAAATATTCTTGCCTGGGAAATCCCATGGACAGAGGAGCCTGGTTGGCTAAAGTCCATGGGATCACAAAGAGTCGGACGCAACTGAGCAACTAAACAAAATGTTGGGGAAGCACCAGAAGTGGGTACTATTCTCAAGGTGGAATAGCCTGTCCATCTTTGGCAAGTCATGTAGCCTGACTGACATGTCTACCCATCCTCTCAAGACAGAGCGAAAAGTATACACTGTGGCCTCAGCCTCGTCCAGCTCTGAACGTGGTGAGTATAGATACTTCAGAATCCAAGGTGGATTTCTGAAAAGTGGAAGAATATATAAACTCTCTGGAGTGATCACTTTAACATCAATGAAGCAGAACCCCCCTTGGGAGTGAAATAAAATAAAACACACAGACTCAACGGGGCAGAAGAGGGAGAAGGTTCATCCTCCAGGAGGGCATCACAGTTGAGAGAGGACGGAGGTCATCAGGGGAAGGGCTTCCCATCCAGAGTTTGTTTTGAGAGTGGTGATCTGGCAAGAAAATGTTTTCTCCCACAACCAGGGAGTGTTAAAGACCTAGAGGGCCTTGGAGTTTCAGTCTATGTCCTGCCCAGGTGAGGTAATACAAAGTCACTCTGGACACAGGGTCGTTTGGAATCAGGGAATTCAGAGAAATATTAAATCAGTCTGGGAAGAGACCAAGTGAAGTGAGTCAGGCAGGTGATGGCCACTCCAAACTTGGAGAACATCTGACACACTGAACACTGAAATCTTTCCTTTCCCCATCAGACAATGTCTCTACGGAGCCCTCTATGGAATCAAGGAATGAAAAAATGTGTCAGCTTCATAACTGTCAAAAGCCCTTCAAATTATGGAAAGCAGAGAACACATTGTCTTTTTTATAACTTTTTATTTCATATTGGAGTATAGCAATTAACAATGTTGTGATGGTTTCAGGTGGAAACAGCAAAGAGACCCAGCCACACATATACATTTATCCATTCTCCCAGTAACTCCCCTCCCATCCAGGCTGCCACCTAACATTGAGCAGAGTTCCCTGTACTATACAATAGGTCCATGTTGATTATCCATTTTAAATATAGTGGTGTATACATGTCCATCCCAAACTCCCTAACTACCCCTTCCCCTCTTCCTTCCCTCCAGCAACCATAAGTTCTGAGAACACATTATCTTGAGTCTTGCCATGGTTAGCTAGCCTCTTCAAAAAAGGCCAATTCACACAGATAAACTGTATGAAAATGATGAAAACCAACCAACCAACCAAACAAAAAACGCTTAAGCTTCTCTGATGGTCAGGATGGAGGTATTTGGATTTTACTGAGCACAGATGTAAGACATCTGGAGGACAATGAGGTTCACTGTCCTTGTCAACATGGCTGAATTTTCTAGATCACAAGACTTGATCACTACTGTTGCTGAGTCGCTAAGTTGTGTCTGACTCTTTGTGACCCCATGTACTGCAGCATGACAGGCTTCTCTGTCCTTCACTATCTCCTGGAGTTTGCTCAATTCATGTCGATTGAGTCAGTGATGCCATCTAACCACCTCATCCTCTGTCGTCCCCTTCTCCTCCTGCCTTCAATCTTTCACAGCATCTGCGTCTTTTCTAATGAGTCAGTTCTTCACATCAGGTGGTCAAAGTATTGGAGCTTCAGCTTTAGCGTCAGTCCTCCCAGTGAATATTCAGGGTTGATTTTCTCTCCAGGATTGACTGGTTTGATCACTACAGCCTCTCCCTTTAATACGTTAGTTTTACTCCAAAGTGCTACTGAAGCTCCGAATGCTGGCTATTGTAGACTATGGTTATTGGAAAACAAAGGAAAATAAAATCCATTATTCTAACTTTGCAAATGTCAACAGCTAATGGTAGGAAGAACAACTACAGTTTGCAGAATACCTGCAATGTGGTAGAAGCCTTCAAAAGATTAGCTACACTATAATCACCTGAATAAAAAGATATCTCCCCATAGAACAGGTGAGGAGATGCCAGTGACAGCGCTGGGATTTCAAAGCAGATAACAGACTTCACCCGAGGCCCCTTCCACTCTCAGGAGATGCTCAATTCTGTCTGCACTTTAGAATTGTCTGGAGAGCTTCAAAGCATGCACAGCTCCTATTCCTTTGAGATCTGCATTTAATTTGTCCTGGGTGGGGCACCAGTCTTTTTATTTTATTTTATGGGTTGCCCAGTACAAGTTGAGAGAATTATCTATCAGCAGGAAGCCGCCTCCTCTCTTTCCTCTTTGATATGTAAGCCATGGGGATTGGCCTGGAATCTCACGAAGGTGAAGACATGATTCTGTGGAAAAGCTCCCAGACTCTGGAAGCTCCTGCCATGATTCAAATCCACTCCGACTCCCCCATCACACCCTGACCCCCTCACCCCGGCCCTCAGGGTCTTCGTTACTGGTCTACACAATAGGATACATGGGTGCCTGGTGGACAGTTGCACTGGGGTTGAAGGGAAGAAGGAGTTCAGAAGGGTGATCAGCACTCATTCATGTCCATGCTATTATCAGGGCTTGACCTCACCTGAACAGGACTCAGGCCAAGGCCAAGTGCAGAGCCCAGCCCAGCGCTTTCTCCGAATCGTCGGCAAGAAGGACATTTAGGTCCTGACACCCATTGGCCTCGAAGCTCTGGGTTTTACTCTTGTCTCCTGATTCTCCAGCTTTCACTGTTTGCATGTTTCCCGAGGACAATTTTTATCCTAAAGTTGCTCCGTGCCTGTCTGACTCTTTGTGACCCTATGGACCATAGCCCTCTAGGCTCCTCTGTCCATGGGATTCTCCAGGCAAGAAGACTGGAGTGGGTTGCCATTTTCCTCCTCCAGGGGATCTTCCCAAGCCAGGGATCAAACCTGCATCTCCTGTGTCTGTTGCACTGGCAGGTGAGTTCTTTACCACTGAGCCACCAGTTCAGCATTCTATTATATTTACTTTTCATGTTTAGAATTTTCCATATAAAGCACTAAATTTTTTAAGATAAAGTAATAAAATGAGCCTGAAGCCATCTGTCCTATCGAATACATATATCGCCTGGTTTCCAAAATCTTTTCCAGTGGTTTGGGTCTCATGTTTATTATTATGTGTTATTATTGAACAAACCTATTACAAACCCTCATTATAATACTAATTCTCCTGGATTTACATTTAATCATTCAATAGTGACTTGCAAATAATCCATGCGTGGAACTTGTCATCTTTAGCAGCATGAATATGCTGTCTTGAATGTGTGCCCCAAGAATGCAGACGGATAAGCTTGGATGTATACTTTTTGTGATCTATCACTTTCCCTGATACTCAGATAGTGACATCACTGGCAGTTTGGGCTAAGGGTCTTGTTATCTACAAGGCTTCAATGGTTCATTGTGCTGCTGTCTGGAGGAGTATTATCAGACCCCCTTATCCTTCTGAAGGCCAGTAACATGCTACCTGAGAGCAGTGGTCCAGATTTAGGGTTTGGAGCAGCAGCACTGACAGCTCACAGAGTCACATAATATTAGCCCTTAGGGGCACTGGAGGTCTTCTAGGTCAGCACCTCATTGTGCAGATATGGAAACAAAGGAGCGGAAAGTGGCTGTGTTTGCCCAAAGTCCCACAGCTGTTACGCAGTGCAAACCTTCTCTTTCCTACTTGCAGGGGTCTCTAGTAGTCTTGAGGGCTTCCCTGATGGCTCCAGGGTAAAGAATCTACCTGTAATGCAGGAAACTTAGGGACATGGGTTCGATCCCTGGGTTGGGGAGGTTCCCTGGAGAAGGAAATGGCAACCCACTCCAGACTTCTTGCCTGGAGAATCCCATGGACAGAGGAGCCTGGTGGGCTACAGTCCACAGAGACACAAAGAGTCAGAAACTACTGAGCAACTGAGCACACACATACCTAGTAGTCTTGAACCATGATCAAGGAGGATGTAACCAGGGAGGGAGGGACAAAGGCGTGGGGATCATCGGACCGTCAGAGAATTGCTTTCATGAAGTGTGAGTACTGACTGGCTGAGTTTCAAGAGATGTCCTAGACCAGTGGTTCTCAAATGTCAGCGTGTGGCAGAATCATCTGGAGGACTTGTTAAAACTCGGATGCCCAGGCCCTTTCCCCAGTGTTTCTGATTCTGAAACTGATGGAACCTGTATCAGAATTTGCAGTTTTAACAATAGGGATGCACTTTGATAACCAGAGGTTTGGGTGAGCACTTTGAACTCATTTCCCTGACTCCGACTATTACTGATATCAATATTTTTTTTTACTTTAAATATAAATTTTATTTATTTTTTTATTTTTTTAAAAATTAGTTTATTTATCTATTTTTTAACTTTACAATATTTATTTGTTTTGCCATACATTGACATGAATCCACCATAGATGTACATGTTTTCCCCTTCCAGAATTCCCCTCCCACCTCCCTCCCCATCCCATCCCTCCCGGTCATCCCGGTGCACCAGCCCCAAGCGCCCTGTATCATGCATCAAACCTGGACTGGCGATTCGTTTCACATATGATAATTTACATGCTTCAGTGCCATTTTCCCATATCATCCTGCCCTCACCCTCTCCCATAGAGTCCATATTACTGTTCTATTTATCTGTGTCTCTTTTGATGTCTCGCATACAGGGTTATCTTTACCGATTAACTAAATCCCATATATATGTGTTAGTATATTGTATTGGTGTTTTTCTTTCTGGCCTACTTCACTCTGTATAATTTTAATTTTTTATTTATTTTTTATTGAAGTGGAGTTGATTTACAAAGTTGTGTTAGTTTTAAGTGTATAGAAAAGAGATTCAGAGATTATATATAATCATATATATTAGGCTTTCCAGGTGGCTCAGTGGGTAAATAATCCACCTGCAATGCAGAAAACACAGGAGATGCAGGTTCAGTCCCTGGGTGGTGGGAATCTCAATGGGTCCATTTTGGCTCTGCGATGGTGAGAGAGCTTAGCCATTGTCTGTATTTACAATTACTGGGCAAGAGGGGCCATAAGAACGGTTTCATGCTCTTTTGGTAAGTTTTTTATTCTGTTTAACCCATCAGTCCTCCAGTTGTGGTTCAAGATTAAAAGCTATCCAAGGTGAAAGCTATGGCTTTGCCAGTAGTCATGTATGGATGTGAGAGTTGGACTATAAAGAAAGCTGAGCACCGAAGAATTATGCTTTTGAATTGTGGTGTTGGAGAAGACTCTTGAGAGTCCCTTGGACAGCAAGGAGATCCAACCAGTCACTCCTAAAGGAAATCAGTCCTGAATATTCATTGGAAGGACTGATGCTGAAGCTGAAACTCCAGTACTTTGGCCACCTGATGCAAAGAACTGACTCATTGGAAAAGACTCTGATGCTGGGAAACTGAAGGCAGGAGGAGAAGGGGACAACAGAGGATGAGATGGTTGGATGGCATCACTGACTCAATGGATATGAGTTTGAGCAAGCTCCGGGAGTTGGTGATGGAGAGGGAAGCCTGGCATGCTGCAGTCCATGGGGTCACAAAGAGTCGGACACAACTGATTGACTAGACTGAACTGAAGGTGAAAGATTACCTAGAAGCATGGCTTGCCCACAGTTGCTGGTACACTACAAGACTGTCTTCCCTTGATGACAGCATCCAACTTCTTTATTTTACACGGCAATGACCTAGGTGGAGAGGCCACCCTAACTGATATGCCTGTCCATTTTATGTAGCATCAGAAATTCCAGGTTGGAAAGCAGAGGCACCTTGCCTTCAACATTGTATATGGTACCACAGGTGGGATTGTGTTTCCATTAACAGTGAGTCATGTATTTCAATCTGAGCAAGTATTTTATGACATGTGTCCAAGGCAATATATGGACACAGTCCAGAAGTTGTGAAAAGACCTTTTCTTTTCTTTTTCTTTCCCTGTGCTACAAAAATCATTGCAAAGCACATTCAGAGTAGATGAGAAAGGGACAGAATCAATCTGGGAAGAAAGTATGCTGCATTCAAACCCACAGATAAGAAGAACCTTAGTCACTAAGCCATAAATACTTAAGGGTAATACTAGCTGGATAATCTGATTTTTCTACAGCACCCGGACTTCCGAACTGTCCTTTTGTTTCTGCTGCTGTTCAGTCACTAAGTTGTGTCTGACTCTTTGTGACCCCATGGACTACCACACACCAGGCTTCCCTGTCCTTCACCATCCTAGAGTTTGTGCAAATTCATGTCCATTGAGTCAGTGATGCCACCCAACCATCTCCTCCTCTGTCTCCCATTTTTCCTCCTGCCCTCGATCTTTCCCAGCATCCAGGTCTTTTCCAGTGAGTGAGCTCTTCACATCAGGTGGCCAAACTGTTGGAGCTTCAGCTTCAGCATCAGTCCTTCCAATGAATATTCAGGGTTGATTCCCTTTAGGATTGACTGGTTTTATCTCTTTGGTTTGATCTCTTTCCTTTAATGATATGTTTCCCCTACCCCCAATTGGTTCTCTCTTTCTTCAACAAAATTCATTTTACCAAGACTTCGTGTTTGTGACATCACAGCTGAAGAAACACACGAGAAGGCACAGGTAAGACGTACTTGGCTGTGGGGTCTGAAATGAAAGGCTCACCGTGACAGCAAGCAGGGTGATTGTCAGAGCAGAGGAGCCTCTCAAGCCAGTGCTTTCTCTATATATCACATCTGTCATGTCTCAGTCTCATTTTTTTCCAGCTGTGAGCCAATCAGATTGCTGACACCCCACCCACATGCACTGCAGTGTAATCTAGAGATTCATTATTTAAGAAGCCATTTTACCCCTGTGTGTGTGAGTTTGTGTGTGTGTGTGTGTGTGTATGTGTGTGTGCACACCCAGAGAATAAGGTTCCTCTTGTGCTGCGAGCATGATGTCAGGGGCAGTTTCTCATTCTCATCTACAAAGCTTTCCTTCTTCTGATGAAGCAATTAGGTGACTATTAATAAAAAGACATTAGGTTATGCTTATTTATTTTTAAGGAATGACATCATTGCCTTCCTTAACGTCTAGCAATGGAGCAATTCATAGGTCTTTCCATTTATGACATCATGGAAGCCGATTGAACTTGGCAATTACCTCGCTGTTTTCACAACAGTGTTGAAAGGGGTGCTGAAAGGGGGGTTGGTTGCAAGGGTCTGAATAAACATCTATGGGACTGTGAGTCCTCTTATTTCATGGAGTAAATTTGTACCCAGTGAGAAGTACCTGCAGAGCCCAGTTCAGAGTGCAAACATCCCCTCCTTATTCCAGAGCAAAGCAGGAACTCTCAGTCCGACAGGTTCGAGTACACGTGGTGAATCTGCACTTAGTTGGCCGTCCATCAGGGACCATCCAATAATGAAGCTCTACTCACCAAAAGCTGCAAGCCTCCAGTTTCTGATCCGATCCATTATTGGAGCACATGGACACACACAGCTTCGTGGAGTTTTGAAAACAGAAAGGACTTTGAGGTTCAATTTTAGACATGGGGAAATTGACCCCTAAATTACTGAGGAAGTCTGATTAATGCTGAACCGTTAGCAAGTGCAAAGGTTGGTTTTATTCCCATTCTGTGAAAATACCTCTGTCAAACATGCCACCACTCTAGACTAATTGAGATTCTATTACCACTAGTGGAACTTGTGACATCTTTCTTGAATTTATCTGGTTCTCTGTAATGACCGAAAAAACAAACAAAATGTCAAGTCATGACAATGCTTCACACATTGAATACCTTTTTTTTTTTTTGGAGTATAGTTGATTTATATTGAATCATTTTGCACCTATTATTCAAGCTCCAGGAACAGGGCTGTTCAAGGCTCTGGGGTCAGTGGGCTATTGAAATGGAATCATGTCACCTCCCCGCTTCCCCAGAGAGTTCGTATTTTAAGGGCACAGATTAGTCTTCACCAAAGAAATCAATCTTTTTTTCCCTTCTACTCTCATTATGGTCAAACGGAAAGCAGGGACTTTATCAATAAAGGGTCTGATTATGTAGGTCATTAAGAAGATAATCAGATCTATTGCTCGGTGATGAAACTGCCAAAGGTCTAACTAATTGCCTATAAAGTCATGGCCTTTGACCAGAGTCAGTCAAGGGAAACTTCCTTTTCAGAATCACAGCTTGTGTGTATAACCAACCAGTGACAGATTTGTAAGACCTAGACACTGACCATCACCTGTACCAATGTGTACGTGTCTCTAGAATCAAGACTCGGATTTAAAACTTAGACAGAATGATTTATGCAAGATTGCAAGTAGAATGGGAGGAAAGTAATTTTCTCAACCCTCTTAGGGTCCTTGGATGGATCTGAAAATTGAACTGAGGAAGATAGAGGAACAGAGAAAAGCATAAATGTGGTATGGAATTTTCACATGTCCATGGAAGCTTTCACAAGAAAATGAAGACCCAGAAAAGTGTCCAGAACAGAAAGCTTTTATAGCTTTTAGACTTAAAAAAAAAATCTGTGAAGAATGAGTGGACTAGGGATGGCGAAGAATTAACAAGGAGGATAAGGGTGAGTTTAACAAGGTTGTTTGTCAGTCTTCTCAGCCCCACATTCCTCATCTCTGCTGATGAAACGTCTTCTTCCCTCCAAATATGGGGAGGCTACCTTCCACATGGGAGCTTTCTGATCGGATTCAAGGACAAGGGTATGAGAAGAAGGTCAGGGTGACCCTTCTGCTTTCCTCAAACTCCTTCAGCTTAAGCTTTACAATGTACCAAAGTGCAGTGTGTCCTGAACTCCTTCACAAACAAATGGTGTACCAAGATTCTGCCTAAAAGATTGTCCCCCATCTCAGAAACCTATCCATTTAAAAGATTGAACAGTTTTGAGTAGTTTGGTTTGTTTTAGGAGACAGAGGAGTTGATATCCTACACTGAAACACCACTTTTTCACGCAATGTTTCCATTCTTGCTTTAGAGTGATTTGCACATCTGAATCTGGAGAAGGAAATGGCAACCCACTCCAACCTATTCTTGCCTAAAGAATCCCAAGGACAGAGGAGCCTGGTGGACTACAGTCCATGGGGTCGCAAAGAGCCAGACACAACTGAGCGACTAATACTTTCTTTCCTATCCACAGAAGAGTGCTAAGCACCTCCTATGAAGTAGACCTTTCTGTATTTGTGAATGAAAACATCAAGGAAATTCAAGTGCGTTGTATTTCTCAGCCCCAAACCCCAGGAGGAAAGTGTGTCTGTAACAGAAATCATTAGTTGTAACAAGACAGTGGAGACAGTTGCCATACCCACCAGCACTGTCACTTACCTCACCATGAACTCCTAAAGGTCTCTACGCTGTATATACGGCCAAGGACACACTGTGTTATGAACTCAATGCTTGTATCCCCCCGAAGCTCATAGGTTGAAACGTAACCCCCAAAGTGATGGTATGAGGAGATGGGGCTTTGGGGAGGTGATTAGATCTTGAGGGTGGAGACCCCTTGAATGGGCTTCACGCTCTTATAAAAGAAACCCCACAGGGCTCCCTAGCTTCTTCTGCCAAGTGAAGATATACTAAGTTCATGACATGCAAAAATCCTCTCCTTTGACCGTACTGGCAGCCTGATCTTGGACTTCCAGCTTCCAGAGCTGCTAGACACAAGTTCCTGATGTTCCTAAGCTTCTCGGTTGCATTGTTTCATTGCAGCTGTAATGGACTAAGACACCAGGCTTGGTACCTTAGTGGATCCACTAGAACTTTGCTGCTCAAAGAGAGGTCTGAGAATATCCAGCATCAACACTGTTGGGAGCTTACAAAAAAAAAAAGCAGAATCTTGAACTTCAACCCAAATCGACAGAATTAGCACTTACATTTCAACAAACTCTGCAGATGATTCACAGGCAAGTTGAAGTCTGAGGATGGGGGGTTTAGAAGAGTTCTGCTCAGCCTGAACAATTGTTGGAATCATAGAGAGTTTTAGAAAAGACAGATGCCTGATTCCCGTTCCCAACTATCTCAATTTAATTGTTATGAGGCTGCAGCCTGGACTTTGGGGTTCTAACCTGTAGCCCTGTCTTTAATCTCTGCTCAAGGCAGTGTTTCTCAAGCCTCCTTGATTTAAAAAAAAAATGCACCTAATACTTGTTAAGAATTCATACCCTCAAGCTTAACCTTGGATTCACCATTTCTATACCTCTGATGACCAAGTCTTGAAGGCTGTATGTTTACAGGTGGCTCACATGATTCTGATCCTCAGAAACCTTTGGCAAACACTTTAGAATAGTTTGAGTACAGACAGCACAAGAAGGAAGTAATATCCCTCAAAACAGTATGCTTCTGGGCTCTTCTCAGCCAAAGCATTACTTTTATGGTCCTCATTAGACAGCCATTCCATGAAGTACAATTACGAATTTATTGTGTTTGGTTCACTAATGGATAGTTTTGACTATGTGCTTCTATATTTTAGAGCAGGACTTTAAATCCATCATCTATTCATTCAAATAATATTTATGAAAGGCTATATTTATTAGACAAAGTTTGAAACACTGAGGATATAACTGTAGAACAAAACAAAGCCCCTACTCCCATGACATTTTTGTTCCGAAGAGGAAACAGATAATGAAAAATAGTAAACAGAAAATCTTCAATGAGAAGGGCCATGACGAAATAAAATGCATGAATGTAATATTAATAGAAAGTGACTGAGGATGAAAAGCATCGGTTTTAGATAGATTAGTGGGAAGGGATTCCGTGAGGTTCAAGTTGCAATTTAAAAGATGAGAACCTCAAAAATTAGCTAAGAAAAGCGTGCTCTAGACAGAGGAAATGCTACATGTACAAGGCCTGAGCTGGACCGAGAACAGGTCAATGTGTCTGCATCGTAGTCAATAAAATGATAGTTCAAGGTGAGATTGCAGAAACAGTCATGGAGCCAGATCAAAGAGGAGTTAGGTTTTACTCTAAGAGCAAGGGAAAGTCATTACAAGGTTTTTGTAGGGAGGTGATGTGATTTGAAGAAAAGATTGTCATGGCAAAAGTGAGAGCTGGAAGTCTAATTAGGCAGTTTTTGTAGTTGACAAGGTGAGAGATGATGGTGCCCTGGTCTGTAGAGGTTGTGTATTATTGTTCAGTCACTAAGTCGAGTCGTGGGATTCTTTGTGACCCCATGGACTGCAGTGTACCAGGCTTCCCTGTCCTTCACTATCTTCCAGAGTTTGCTCAAACTCACGTCCACTGAGTTGGTGATGCCATCCAACCATCTCATCCTCTGTCATTCCCCTTCTCCTCCTGCCTTCAGTCTTTCCCAGAATCAGAGTGTTTTCCAATGAGTCACCTGTTCACATCAGGTGGCCAAACTATTGGTGCTTCAACTTCAGCATCAGTCCTTTCAAAGAATATTCAGGGTTTATTTCCCTTAGAATTGGCTGATTTGATCTCCTTGCAGTCCAAGGGACTCTCTAGAGTATTCTCCAGCAGCACAACTCGAAAGGATCAGTTCTTCGGCGCTCAGCCTTGAGCAGAGGTAAATACAGAAAAAAGTGCATTCCTTCCCGCTCTCCCCCAGGTATGCTCCACTGTCACATTTTTATGATTTGATGTACTTCCCATTAAAAAAAAAACAAAACCTGATTTGTTCCTGTGGTGTTTATGTTTTATTCGTTTTGTAGAAGTCTGTTTTTGTCTTTGCATATCCAGCCGGAAGAAATGAATTCTCACCCATTTGAGTGTGAGACCAAAGAACTGTCCACTCATTCGTGATAAGCCTTTTCCTCTGGTTTTGTTCAAGATTTGCCTTTCCCGATATTTTTTTTTTCTAGCTTTGGTTTTGAAGCCCTTCTAATGCTCTTTGTCAATTGTGCAATGCTTTCCATGTGAGTGGAAGGAACGTTCATACCATTTTGAGTAGTTAAGTGCCTTTAAATGATTTAAAATGCTGGGAAGATATTTAACTCTTTGGCAAGGGGATTTGGAGTGCATGTTATTTCCAGCTGTGAGTTAGATCCATATTTGGAAGGAGAAATTCTTAGCATCAAGAATATCATAGAATACATCCAGGTGTTCTTAAAACCTGCAGAAATACTGCTGCGAAGTAGAATCTTTCATTGTTCCTTCAAGATGCCACACTCCTTCCTTAGTGAAAACAGATACCACGCACCGTGCTTCTGAAAGGGCTCTTGGAATCATTCCAATCAGTTAGGATGGAAAGCGGGCTTTCGAGAACATTAAAAGCAGGAAACTGGAGGGAGAGAATGTGGGCATTTGCAAAGGTGCTAAAGATGAACAGGATTTAACTCTGTAAAGAAAGAAGTCTGGGGTAGGTGGTAGAAAATTCCATTCTGGAAGATGGAGAGTGATAAAGAATGGGGATTGGAAAGGGGACTCAAGAAGTAATAAACCATTACATTGATGGCTCTGGGTTGAGAAGAGGAGGAAAAAAGGCAGCACTATGTCATTATGACTCAAGCAAAATAGCTGATCCGGGAACCTGCACCAGTTATCCACTCACAAGTGGTTATGCTCAGCATTCCTCTAGCTGGGTTGTTAGAGAACATGCCTGGATTTTAAGGTTGGCCTCCAGGAGGACAATCCGACAACACATGCCTTTGTGTTGCTTTCAGAGAGAGGACATGGGGGTGATGGGATCATGGACTATTTCAGCTGAAGACTGAATTAAGTCTGCTGGGCTGTGATCCAATTAATAGCAAAGCAATTCAATGTAATTGACCCCAGAAGAGTTGATTCAGTGACACATGGATGGAGCTTTGACAGCTTAGCAGTGAGATCAGGAAAGGAAATGAATATGTGATTTAAGTAAATTCAGGCACCTGGAAGTTTAATAGGTTTAGACACTTTCATCTTTTGTTATTGGATTGACTCTGGCCCAGTTGGGAGTTACTGAAAAATTGATTGCAATAAACTGGCCTCCGTGACAGGCCACTCTGTGGCTCAAAGCTCCTTCTTGGATCACCTAGGGGAAATGATGCCACAGAAACACTGACACACGCTCGTGTGTTTAACTCACACGGACCAACCTTGTGTTTCTTCCTAGTGGGGTGGCTGTAAAGCATGACAAACGGTAAGAAGTTTGGGAACCAAAGGTAAGACCTAAAAATGCCAGAAAAACCTGACTTGGACACCGTTCAAACAACACACTTTTAATTAAACCAAGAAGTTGGTCACAAGCTGGTTCCTTCTAGATTCTGGACTTACATTAGAACCAGTATTTTCATGGCCACAAAAAGGAGCTGAGTTTAGTTCTACCTTAAAATATCTCTTCATCCTTTGGTTTTAGACCCTCTGCTGTCTTTTCTGCATCCCCTTTCATCTCTCTGTAGCCATGTAGTTGGTGTATGTGTCCTGATGGGATACACGTGCAAAGAGTGGCTCTAAAGTTTTCATAGCTTTTTTAAAATGTAGAAGTAATCCATGAGTGTAAAATTTCAAGCCGTGTGAAAGTTGTTGTTTAGTTGCTAAGTCATTCTGACTCTCTGTGACCCCATGGACTGTAGCTCTCCAGGCTCCTCTGTCCATGGAATTTCCTAGGCAAGAATACTGGAATGGAGTGCCATTTCCTTCTCCGGGAGATCTTCCCCACCCAGGGATTGAATCCACATCTCCTGTGTTGGTGGGTGAATTCTTTGCCTACGAGCCACCAGGGAAAAGTGACAGTGTTAGTTGCTAATTCATGTCCAGCTCTTTGTGACCCCATGGACTGTAGCCCACCAGGCTCCTCTGTCCATGGAATTCTCCAGGCAAAAACACTGGAGTGAGTTGCCATTCCTTTCTCCAGGGGATCTTCCCAACACTATGGAAATAAATGAAGTAAAAAGGAAAAAAATATTTCAAATTTAGACGAGCATTACCCAGTTGTCTTCCACAAATTCTGTACCAATTTGTACTCACACCAACTGTATAGAAGAGGGTCCTTTCTTTCTCATATCTTTGCCAAGAGTTGGTATAACCATTTATTGTGTCTGATGCTAAACTTCAGGGTATTGAGTATGGGTTTGAGGTTGGTTTTTTGTTTGTTTTATGAAGTGGGCTCACTTGTCGTTCTCCAGACCCGCTCCAGTCTCCTTTCTGGTCCTTTCAAACAGCAAGTTCTCAGCCAGAACTCAGACTTTCTTGGCCTGGAAACCTCCTCAGGTCTTTCCAGCTGGTAACCTTCTCAAGTCTTAGCTCAAATGACACTTCTCCTGGCAGAATTTCTCTCTCCACTGCTTTAGAGGAGAAACCAAATTCACTCTGACCTGACCGTTCACGCTATTCCTCCACTTATTCCCCTCAAAGGACATGTCCTGATAAAATACCAGTGTTCAGATAGTTGCTTGTTTTCCATCTCTCTCCACCAGCACCTTGACAGCAGAGACCTGTATGCCTTTTGAGGCCTTCTTTTTCCAGCCTGGCCCAGGGATTGGCAAAGAATAGTGATGCCTTTGTTGAAGGTATGGATGAACAGCTTCTCCATCTTTTCCTTGGAGCCACAGATGGAGGGGTGGGAGAGAGACAGATGTGGTATCTACAATGACTCCTGCTTCATACCCACTGGTCCCCTCGAAATGAACATAACCTTCCCCCATCAAATCAGCGCAGTTGGAAGAAATGAGAGAGAGCTTCTCTCTTCATGGTCTCCTTTCATGATCAAACTGGGAAAATGCTACCACATTTTGAGACTCTCGCTTGTTTTTCCATTTGTTTCAATGCATCTTCCAAATTATCATTTGCACCATAGACACCAAGACGATTTCCTTGTTTTTAGTGGGAAAGAAGTATATTAATTTTTCCGACTTGTGCATTTTTTCTAACTCCTAAGAAAAAGCCTGGGAAGTTCATGGAAATTTGATAAAATGGGGATTTCTCATGTTGGAGGTGGTGGCTTTGTTTTATTTTTTCTTAATCTCATGCTCATTGTACATTTAGACAATTCTGAAGAGTATAAAGAAGGAGCGTGATGCATTACCTTTTCTTCCTAAAGGTGTACATTTTGTCTTAATCTGAATTCCTCTAAAGACAGTGCTGAGGTAGGATTAGGATGTAAGTCCTTTGTTTTTCTTTTTAATTTATTTATTTATCTATTTTTTTACTTTACAATATTGTATTGGTTTTGCCATACAGTGACATGAATCCACCATAGGTGTACATGTTTTTCCCTTCCAGAACCCCCCTTCCACCTCCTTCCCCATCCCATCCCTCCAGGTCATCCCGGTGCACCAGCCCCGAGCACCCTGTATCATGCATCGAACCTGGACTGGCGATTCGTTTCACATATGATAATTTACATGCTTCAATGCCATTCTCCCATATCATCCCACCCTCGCCCTCTCCCACAGAGTCCAAAATACTGTTCTATACATCTGTGTCTCTTTTGCTGTCTCACATACAGGGTTATCTTTACCAACTTACTAAATTTCATATATATGCGTTAGTATACCGTATTGGTGTTTTTCTTTCTGGCTTACTTCACTCTATATAATGGACTCCAGTTTCATCCACCTCATTAGAACTGATTTGAATGTATTCTTTTTAATGGCTGAGTAATATTCCATTGTGTATATACCACAGCTTCCTTATCCATTCGTCTGCTGACGGACATCTAGGTTGCTTCCATGTTCTGGCTATTATAAACAGTGCTGAGATGAATATTGGGGTATATGTGTCTCTTTCAATTTTGGTGTCCTTGGTGTGTATGCCCAGCAGTGGAATTGCTGGGTCCTATGGCAGTTCTATTTCGAGTTTTTTGAGGAATCTCCACACTGTTCTCCACAGTGGCTGTACTAGTTTGCATTCCCACCAACAGTGTAATAGGGTTCCCTTTTCTCCACACCTTCTCCAGCATTTATTGCTTGTAGACTTTTGGATAGCAGCCATTCTGACTGGCGTGAAATGATACCTCATCCTTTACTTCGATCTGGGCCATTTTTAAGTCTTTATTGATTTGTTACAACACTGTTTCTGTTTTTTAATTTTTTTTTTGTTGTCTTGGCCATGAGGCATGTGGAATCTTAGCTTCCTGACCAGGGATCAAGTCACATACCTACCACTGGACAGCTAGGAAGTCCTTGTAAGTCCTTTATTTTGGAAGTAATCTAGGAAGCAGCTCTAGGAGAGAGGGGAAGTAAGAGGGTAGGGAAAGAAGTTGATACACACTGCAAAAAAGAGCAGGTCACCACTGTGAGCAGCTGGGGCTCAGTCCTGCTGGAGGTGTCAGTCAGACCAAGTAAAACACCCCTCTCAGTGGTCCCATCTGAGAGACAAGTATGTTAGTGCATTTGGGTTCCATTTCCAGGGCTTCCCTGGTGGCTCAGCGGTAAAGAATCTGCCTGCCAATGCAGGAGACACAGGTGTGATCCCTGAGTTGGGAAGATCCCCTGGAGGAGGAAATGGCACCTCACTCCAGTATTCTTGCCTGGCAAATCCCATGGGCAGAGGAACTGGGCGGACCACAGTCAATGGGGTCACAAAGAGTCAGACGTGACTTAGCAACTCAGCAGCAACAACAATTCATTTCCAGTCTATGACTGGATAAGGACTGCTTCTACAGGTGTTAGCTCCCTGGCACCCCCATCCCCATCCTCTGGGGGTGAAGTGGAAGAGGCTGGGAGTGCACAAGTGAAGCAAAAGATCTTCCTGTTTTATTCATTCAACAAAGAGCACCTACAATCCACCAGACCATTCTATGCTCTCAGCATATACATGTCACTCAACCAAACACACAGCCCACTGCCCTCATGTGTTCCTAGTATTTCTTCTTTTGTGAGTCCCTCATTAATTTGACAAGTTCTTGATCCTGTTCCCAATGCTTTTGAAACTATCTGTGCATTCAGAGTGTTTTTGGTTTTTTTGGCTGTACTGGGTTTTCACTGCTGCATGGGCTTTGCTCTAATTGCAGAGAACAGAGCCTACTTTTCATGCAATAGTAGTCTTCTCGTTGCGGTGGCTTCTCTTATTGTGGAACATGGGCTCTAGGGTGCACGGGCCTCAGTACTTGTGGTCCAGGCTCTAGAACACAGGCTTAATAATTGTGACGCACAGGCTTAGCTGCTCTGTGGCATGTGGGATCTTCCTGGACCGGGGATGGAACCTGAGTCTCCTGCATTGGTAGGCGAATTCTTTACCACTGAGCCACCAGGGAAGCCCTGAGTTTTTAATTATATAGTTAAATTATTATTTATTTCCATAATCACAAAACCTTTTCATTTCTGTTTATATTTTAGCGTTTGTAGTTCTTTTCTGGCAGCTAAGAAAAGTTTTAATTTTATGTAGGCACCTCTTTCAACGTTACCGTATATTTTTCTACCTACTTACCCTAGGATGATACAAATAGTCATCCACATTTTCCCCTCATACTTTTATAATGATTAAGCTTTTAACATGAAAACTTACCAAATCACATACAAAGCAGATCTATTCATGGGCTGGGCCTGACCTGAGAATCATGTGCACCTAATGTTGGGTACACTGCTTGGTTATGAAAGAGTGCTTTTCCCTTCTAAGAGGTGTGTGTTAATCCCGTGTCAGACTCGTCGTGTGTTGAAACGTGGTGATGTCAACACCAGAACCACATCAAATCACCTAAGTCAAAAGGATCTTGGAAACAGAGTTACTGCCTTTAAGTCTTAGCTGCTCAGTCGCGATTGACTCTTTTGCGACCCCATGGACTGTAGCCCACCAGGCTCCTCTGTCCATGGAATTCTCCAGGCAAAAATACTGGGGTGAGTTGCCATGTCCTTCAGGGGATCTTCCTGACCCCCGGACTGAACCTGGGTCTCCTGCATTGCAGGCAGATTCTTTACCATCTGGGCCACTAGGGAAGCTTCATCTCTTACTGCCTTTAAAATAAGGTCCAAATTTCCTACCAGGCTTGCTGGCCCTGGCCCACTTGAGACACCGCTCCCTGGAAATGACACGTCCTCTCCCGTTGCCCGAGGCATCATTCACCCCACAGGAAATGAGTTTCTTTCCCACGTTCAGTTGGCTGACTTCTATTACTCCTCGAGATCTCAGCTTCAGTGTCACTTCTTCCGGGGTGGTGGCATTTTAGTCGCTAAGTCATGTCCGACTCTTGCGACCCCATCGACTGCAGCTCACCAGGCTCCTCTGCCCATGGGATGATTCTCCAGGTAAGAATACTGCAGTGGGTTGCCATTTCCTCCCCCAGGAGATCTTCCTGACTCAGGGATTGAACCCACGTCTCTTGTGTTTCCTGTATTGGCAGGCGGATTCTTTACCACGGAGCCGCCTGGGAAGCCCTGAGGAAATTGGAGGGTACTCTTAAGATAGCAAGAGTACTGGGGGCTGTGTACTCAGTTTAAAAACACAGACAGGTTATGTAAGTGACCCATGTTCACACAGCACAAACATAGCACAGCGGTGATTCTTGATCCAGGACTGTCATTTGTTGAGGACACCACCTAATCAGTGTTCCAAGGCTTATTCAAGTTGGGACAAGGGACTAGTAAGTGGATGGACTTTGTAAGCTGTCAAGGAGGGCAAAACCTGGAGGTGGGGGTGGGGCACCCATCTGCAGGACAAAGAAAGCCACGTATCTGAATGCCTGCATTTGGGAAGGAATGTGAGCCTGGGACTCCAGATCCCACCCAGGTTCAGTGTGTCTGGCCCAAGGATATTTTCCATTCAAGGCCTCTGTGTCCTGGTTTCTATCAACACTGAAATAAACACTGCTTCGCAATCTGCACCTTTTATTAATGGTGTGACTCACTTAATGAGGGCTTTGCTGACTCATATCGAGCTCCCTTCAAGAGCGGAGGCCCATCAGGGAATCACAGACAGCTGCCAGCCTGGGCCCACTCTGCATCTGCAACTGGCAAGGCCAGCTGCCCCTTGAGTTCCCCAACCCTCCAGAAGAGTGGAAAAAGCGTGTGAAAGTCGCTCAGACATGTCCGACTCTTTGCCACCCTATGGACAGTCCACAGAATTCTCCAGGCCAGAACACTGGAGTGGGTAGCCTTTCCCTTCTCCAGGGGATCTTCCCAACCCAGGGATCGAACCCAGGTCTCCTACATTGCAGGCGGATTTTTTACCAGCTGAGCCACAAGGGAAACCCATACAAGAGCCTAGCGCAGCCCCAAACAGACACGAGTTTTAAAAGCTACTTTAATGGCCTTTTCTGAACATTGTTCTTTATGTCTTTATTTTACTTCAGTTCAGTTTCAGGCAGTCAGTCATGGATGGATTCTTCTTAAAACCTAATCATAAAATATTCTCCAAAAGAGCAAAGACACTAATCGAAACTGTGAAAGGAGAGGTTGGAGTAAGGAAAGAGTTAAATGAGACGTGGGGGATTTTTTCATTGCAATGGCCGTCTAATTTCACATCCCAAGCTGACTTATAAAGTGAGAAAACATCCTACCTTGATGACAACACATGATTTAGTGTCATCTGCTGCAGAAAGGTGGTAGGCTGTGTGACATGGATGGCTTGGTGTCCCCAGAGTTTTGAACGGAATCTGTAGCTCAGTCTGCATACAAATCACATGCTGCCCATTTTAAATCCCTTCCCCGTCCATCCACTAGTTCCTAGGTCTAGTTCTTGCCCTGCCCACAATGAGTTCTTGGAAAGCAAGTGAGGCCAAACCCAGGTTAGTTGTGGGTTCCTTTCAGAATAGCCCAGACTTCTTGCTTTACATGGAAAATGACCCCCCCCCCCCACCCCCACCCCGTGAGGTTCCCTGCCTGTCTTCCCCGGAGTGGGGAAGGTTTAGAGTGGGAGCACCCAATAAGGATGTGTCTGGAGGGCTGGCTTCCTCTCCCTTCCCCCACTGTGGTCCTGACTGTTTTAAGGAAACCTAAAAACAGGGGAGACATCTTTCTAAGCATCACCATCACGGGAGGCTGCTGCTTATTGTGAGAATCTAAGCTAGAGACGATGAGAAGATCAGGGGTAAAGACAGCCTGGTGGCCTTGTAGCTCATCTTCCTCGGCAAGCAGTTTGGTCCTCCTGAGACACGTGGAGGGGAACGCTTTGTCGCCCCCTTATCACTTCTGTTGTTTTTGGGCTGGGGGAGGCTGGAAGTGGAGGCAGGCTGAGAGGCTCAAAGGGGGCTGCTTTCTTTAGACCAGGGGTCCCCGACCTCCGGGACCTAATGCCTTATGATCACAGGTGGGGCTGATGTAATCATAATAAAGTGCACAATAAATGAAATGTGCTTGAATCATCCTGAAACCATCCCCACTCCCCGTCCAGGGAAAAACTGCCTTCCACACAACCGATCCCTGGTGGCTTTAGGGGCTTCTCCTCAGCTGCTCTAAGAGGGTGAAATGGCAGGGCTTCAGTGCGGTTCATCTTGCCCTCTCCACCCCACCACAGGATGAGTGATGGGATCTGGGAAAAAGTCCTGTGGGATTTGCAGCTGGCCTGGAACACGTGGGCAGGAAGCTGGAGCCAGCAGAAGCAATGGAGACAGGATAGGGTGCTTCCTTACTGTGTTGGGCAGTGGCTACTACTCACGGACAGCAGGTGCCCACATGCAGAGAAGAGCTGCTGAGAAGTCACTTTGCCGTGTTGTAGTGTCTAAAGCATCACCAACGCTCATCTGGCTATTCAGAAGAGCTATTCTGGCTATTCTGAACTGATATTAAGCACCCAGGTTAAGATAGGAGAGGAAGATGCTACAACGAAACGCAAGGGGGCAACTATGAGACCTGAGCATTATTCAAACAGGATGAAAATGAGATACAGGAATTATTATACTGCAAAGGTAAAGGAAGAATGAGGGGAAATGGTAGGAGACAGTCGGAATGTTGGTGTACGTTGGCCGCCTCCTACTTTTCTCAGCAACATCCCACAAAAGAGGAATGACCTTCATTCCATGGTAGCCAGGCTGCAAGCCAGATGGAAGGAATCACAGCTTCTCTAGGAGAAACATTTTCTCCCTGTGGTCTTCACTCTAAGTTGACTGAGAGTTTGGTAACATGCAGCCTTGTAGGGCTACGGGAGAAAAAAGCACAATTTTTCCTGAACTTTAAACCAAAATCCTTTTAAGCAGTGACTCAAAGCCCTGAACTTAGCAAGTGTTAAAACTCTGGCCTCAAATCCCTTTTGAAATATCTTCCACTAACGTTCTCTACCAATAACACGTCCCAGGCTGGTGGGATGGTCAAGTTACCCCAAATTATCACTGAAGTTTGGTATTTAAAATTTTGAGGTCATCATTATTAATTTGTCAATTAACCAGTCAATCCTAAAGGAAATCAATCCTGAATATTCATAGGAAGGACGAATGTTGAAGCTGCAACTCTAATACTTTGGCCACCTAATGCAAAGAGCCGATTCATTAGAAAAGACTCTGATGCTGGGAAAGATTGAAGGCTAAAGGAAAAGGGGGTGGCAGAGGATGAGACGGTTAGATAGCATCACCAACTCATGGACGTGAATCTGAGCAAATTCCAGGAGATAGTGAAGGACAGGACAGCCTGGTGTGCTGCAGTTCATGGGGTTGCAAAGAGTCAGACATGACTTAGCAACTGAACAACGACAAGAGCATGCTAAAAGAGGTATTTAAAGTCAATAGATATATGATGTAATTCACCACGTGATGGCTTATCCCTGACAGAGTTGTTATCCTGCGTCAAACTGAAGTTGAAATGAATTATAGGTGAAAATATTTAAAAACAACTTAAAAATCAGAAAATATCTTTATATGATTTATAAAAGATAGCCTTTATATATATTTAGTTAACAGTAAAAACAAAAACATACATGAAAAGATACACATTCAAAGTGACCATTAAAATATACATACGTAAGTCACAAAACACCTTAAACAAATGAGATAAATCTGAGTAAAAAAATCATAATGTTCATGAAGGAAAAAAAGGTTAAATTCATAATGTATAAAAAGTTCTAAAAATCAATAACAGATTACTAACCATCTAAATTAAAAAGAGGAAAAAAAAAAGCTTGGAAAGATAGTTGACCAAAGGAGAAATAGTCATGATGGATAAATATATTTTAAAGTATGATATCATCCAAAGTATAAGAGCAATTTTGATTGATAATCATTAAAAAGAAATACATTTCCCAAAGTCCACAAGGATATGAGTAACATGTTTCAATATAACATTTCTAGGGCCATAAATTGGTCCAGCTTTTGAAAGGCATTTTGGCAGTATGGATCAGACCTTTAAAAATGTTTATATATTTTTATACAGAACTTTGCTTCTAATAATTTATATTTTTGAAATAATTGGACTAAGAATTTAGATATAAGGATATCCATACAGTACTTAATACAGAAAAAATGGAAACAACTCAAAACTTTGAAATGAATAATGTGTACAATTAAAAGCTATAGCGTCATTGGAAAATGTTTTAAAATATTGAGAAAAATATATGTGTGTGTGTGTTCATATACTTTGTATATATTAGCTTGCCACAAATCACCATTCTTGGCTTGACCATATTTCTCTAAGAGGGAAAAGAATTATATTTTTCCCACTAAAGTATAGTGATTATTTCTGTATATACAGTGAAATTATGGATAGTAGGCTTTTCTGTATATTTTGATTTTTCTGTGCTTCTAATTTTCATAACAGGAGTATATGCTGCTTTAAGTATTAAATTAATAAGGACTTTAAATGTTGTTGAAGATTTTATCTGCTTTTCAAATCAAGATAAAGGTTTTCTACATATTCCAAAATGAATTAATGATCATAGTCACACAAACCTGTCCCTTCTTTCATATTTCCTATCTTGGCACCAACAAGCCAAAAAGCTTGGAATCACCCTAAACAACACTCTTACCCTTGCAGCTGCAAACCCCCTGCAGCACACATTCGGTCTGTTTTACATTCTCCCAAATCTGACACCCTTCTCTCCATCCCTTGTTGCAAAATGAACTGATTTGGGATTGGAAATAACTCTTATGTGATGTGTTCTCTTGCTACAACTTCTTAGAAGATGCCTTCTGATTTACAGAGTGAAGTTGCCACCGCAACTTCATCTGGCCTTTTACATCTGGCCTCTCGCTCTGATTACATCATTGTAGTCTGTGAAATCACAGAGCCACGGAATTTTAAAGCTAAAAAGAACATGAAAATTATCTTGCCTGTTCTTAAATTTTCACCAAAAGAAGAAACTGAAGGTCAGAGCAATAAAGTGACTGCCCAGTGTCACAGAGCTATGTCATGGAAAGTTGGCGACTGGAGCCTGGTCCTGAGCCCTTGTGCCTCTCCACACTTCTCACCACCTCCAACCTCAAAACATCCATTCAAAATGGTTCTGCTTAGTTGATGCCAAGCCTCCCCTTCTGCTCTTCAGCAGCCCTGACGCTAAAGGGGTTTGCAGAATGAAAACACTGGCAGGGGGTAAGGGGTTTGGGGTGCAAACACTGGCTTTTAGCTGAACTTGTAATGGGGCTGCAGCTGAGTCATAAAACAATTTGGTCTTGGCTGCCCCCTCCTTTTAATTCAAATTCACAAAGTTAAAGTAATAAAGTATAACAGAAGCTTCCTTTGATTTAAGGCTGCCAGGGGAGAGCCTTGAGTTAGATCCGAGTTGTTTATTTAAACCAATGAATGGAACTTTAGCAGAACAGCTAATAAACAACCCTCCACAAGGTCAGGCCAGGCTCCCTGGGACCCGAGGTGTTGGGTCTGAAATCCAGCCAAAGAGACCAAGGCTCACATTGGCCTCACAGTGGTCTAGGGTCCCCCCAGGGCCTCAGATTTGGAATACCTTCTGAGAAGCCGTGCCAGGGAGCAGTGGCAGTAAAGAGAGCTTTATTTCATCCACCCTAGAAGAAGGGACGGCCAAGGGCCACTGGCCCTGAGGAAGCCAGCACCGTACCCCTCACCCCAGCACGGAGGCACCAAGCTGCTTTGCTGAAACCGCAGATCTATCCAAGGCCGCTCTATCCTCTGTGGAATCCAACTGAAAAATAGTAAGACTTCAGACACAGTCCAGCCATACTCACATTTGAATTTTTGAAATCTTTCCACTTAATTTATGTTCAGATATCAACATGCTTGCCTGGAGAATCCCAAGGACAGAGGAGCCTGGCCAGCTATAGTCCACGGGGTTGCAAAGAGTCAGACATGACTGAGCGCACACACACACACACACACACACACAGTGGCAAACTGTCCTTAGAATGACTCCCAGTCCCATCAGGGGATTTTCTCCCCGAAGCCTCTTTTTCTGCTGCCCCTTCTGTGCAGATTCACCTTCTGTCTCCTCTCTTCCTCTCACCCCGTATTTCATGACTAGGTTCACAAGACATGTCCTTCATGTTTTCTCCTCTGAACAACTCAGGGAAGAGTGAACTTTATGTCTTCTGCCTCCCCACCAGGGACTTGGATGGACTCATGGCTTGCCGCTGCAACATGCTTTCTCATCTTGGGCTTCCCTGCTGGCTCAGATGATAAAGAATCTGCCTGCAAGGCAGGATACCCAGGTTCGATCCCTGGGTCAAGAAAATCTCCTGGAGAAGGAAATGGAAACCCACTCCAGTATCCTTGCCTGGGAAAATCCCATGGACAGAGGAGCCTGGTGGGCTGCAGTCCATGGAATCGCAAAGAGTCGTGCACAGCTGAATGACTAACACTGTCTCATCTTTCGCATCTCTGGGTACCATTTTCCTTTACTTGTGCGCCTGGCCCATAATAAATGTCCCACGGGAGGGTGTGAGGGCCCAGGGGTGGAGAGAGGTCTCCTCTCCGAGAACAAAAGGAGGAACAGAGGTGGGCTCATCATGGTGTCATGAGCTTCCGTCCTCACTCACAAAGCATCTGTGGATGTTATTTTGTTTTGCGTTTGGCAGCATGGGTGTACCGAAGAGCTTCATTCCACTGTGCTTGCCTTTCAGAACGACGTGGGGAGCCCTGGCTGACGTAACAATTGCTCACGACTTTCCCTTGCGGTCTTTTGACTGAAGCAGTTTTACTAATAGGCTGTTTACAGTCGTTTCCTGTTCACAGCTGGCCCCAGAGTGAAGTGAAAACAAAAAATGATACCCGGGGGTTTATCAATTTTTCTCCCTTATAAACGGTTAGTGCCTCTCAGCAGGAGAGGTTCACAATCCCCAATTTATAACTCCTTTCAGCAGGATTTGTCTGCCCAGATTGACTCACTACGTGGAAAGAACTCAAATCCTCCCGGCAGAGCCCAGTGCCCAGAGCTGAGCCTGGTGACATCACAGTCGGGTCTGCAACATAGTTGGGACAATGGCTTCTGGAGCACCAGAGCCAGCTGTGCGGGGAGGAACGAGGATGCCGCCCCAGAGTGGCTTTATGGGGAGTCCAAAGAGCACAGGGATTTTGTTCACCCTGCACATATTTCCTTGTTTCCTTTTTTATTTTTCCAAGCAAAGACTTCTATCGATCCTGATATTTAGTACATAGGAGAAAGGGAATAGCTTGCCAGCAGCACCTAAAATTGTAAGCTGGAGCAGAGAAATTGAAGGGACAGAGGCACAAACCAGAAAGGAAAAACCAAAACAGCAAGTTAGATCTGATCCCTGAAATTAGAAGGGGAAGCTCATAGTCTAACCTCATTTGGGTGGCACACAGATGATGTACCCAGATAAGCCACGACCTCAGTTACAGTGAGTAACTGAGATCATGTGCAAGGGAAGGGGCCTGTGCCAGGGAGTGTCTCAGTCTTCACAGTTGTCCAAGACCACACTTGTGATTTGCTTTAATAATGCAGTTTTTGTTTATTTACTATTTCATTTATTCAAAATGAGCATCAACTACAAGCTGGGAAAGCAATAAAACAATCACAGAACTTTGAACAAACTCCAGGAGATAGTGAAGGACAGGGAGGCCTGGCTTGCTGCAGTCTATGGGGTCGCAAAGAGTTGGACATAACAGAGTGATTGAACAACAATAGATGGTAGTGTATACATAGTCAATCCCAGCAATCCCATTTCTGGGCATATACCTGGAGAAAATCGTAATTCCCCAAGACACATGCACCCCAATGTTCATTGCAGCACTATTTACAATAGCTAGGACATGGAAGCAACCTAAATGTCTACCAACAGAGGAATGGATAAAGAAGCTGTAGTATGTATATACAGTGGAATATTACTCAGCCATGAAAATGAGCGAACTTGTGCCATCTGAAGAGACATGGATGGACCCAGAGACTGTTATGAGAGTGAAGTCAGAAAGAGAAAAACAGATGTCGTATATTAATGCATATATATGGAATGTAGAAAAAATGGTACAGGGGAACTTACTTGCAAAGCAGGAATAGAGACACAGACGTAGAGAACAAACATATGGACATCAAGAGGGGAAAGGGGGTGGGATGCATTGGGAGACTGGGATTGATACATCCTCTTCTTCTAATCCTTGTATCTCCACCTTCCAGCTGTGGGTCTTTGTCAAGATATTTACTTCCCATAAGCTTCAGAGCCCTTAGCCGCAAAATGGGAGGGTTGAGAAAATTAAATGAGATCCCGTCCAAAGAGCCTCTGGTCCACAGAAGTAAGTCAGCAAATGGATGTTTATCTCCTCCCTCCTTTTCTTTCTTAGCTCTGCCCTTGAAGGTCTTGAATTTGGTGCTTCCCTTTTCCAAACGGACCCTGAGTCCTAGTCCCTTTCTCATCCCCGCCCCCACCACCCCCGCACAAATGTGCTCTACCGCTCCACCCGGATAAATGTTCACTTCTTGCCTCCATCACTCTATCACTCATGCTGCCCAACTCTCACTGCCCATTTGTGACCTCATGGTTATTTACGACCCGCGTTTACAACGAGACCTCTTGTTCCCTGGTGGGAGAAGCAGTAAAGTGGCTGAACTTGAGGACAGAGGTGCAGTGCTTGGGAAATAAAGAGATGTTGCAGGTCAAAGGCAGGGCAGACAGGGGCACTGTCTGGGGCTGGAGCAGATACAGAAGCAAAAAAACCAGAGCCAGGCGAGCTGTGAGGTGAGCGGAGGCAGACCCAACCTGACAGAGACAAGGGCTTTTGAAACAAAAGCAGAAACCCGCCACAGACAGGAAACCTCTCATTCCCTCCTCTGTCACTGTTGTGACTGCATCCAGTGATTACCTCCCCGGATTCCCTGACCTGCCGCCGGCAGGCGCGGCCACGTCAACAGCCCTGACGGCAGATTTTATGCAGTCATGCAGTCTGGCTTCTGATAGAGATGTCAGACCTCACTTGGGTGCCTTCTCAACAGTTACATACCTCTAATTTAAGGAGGAAGTTTAAACCCATTCATTTCTGAGAGTCCTTCCAGTTCTAGGAGCTTTTGTGTTTAATGGAATGACCTTCGTTTCTCTTTGTTTTGAACTTACTTATGGAGTAGATAATAAATGCAAAATAAGATGAAATGAAAGCAACACAATGCAGATGAAATGGAATCGAGCAGCATAAAGGAGTGTACGCCAAAAGCCTTCACATGCCTTCTTCAGAGGCGATCATTATAGCAAGTTGTGTGGGTGCGTGTCTATAACATTTTCCATAAACATTCCATTGTGAATAACTGCTTGTTAGTAGCAATAGTTGTGCAGTTTTTCTCACTACTCACTTATCTTCCAGGGACTTTCTCAATGTAACACGTACCCACGAAGAAGCAAAAATAATTCAAACAGAACAGAAGACTTCATAGTAAAAGGCGGCGGTCTTCCACCTCTCCCCACAAAGACAAGTATGGTGCTTCATGACGCATCACGCTGCCTTCCCCAGAACAACACAGAGTCCATAGAAGAAGAAGCAACCCCTAGAGTCACTCAATGACCTAAGCACTATCTGTACGAGTAACAAGAACTTAGGGTTCTTTGCAGGGAAAGAGAAGAGTAAGTCCTGAGGAAGCAAGGGGTGTCTGATGTCAATCACATTTTCTGGGTCTTTTGTGAGCATGTGGCTGCCCTGGTTTGCAGCATAGGTTAATGGAAATATGAACGTCTCTTCTTGTATCGGGATTCTCTCAACTTTTTGAACCAAGGATTCTTAGGAGAGAATGTAGTCTTCCAAAAGTCTGCTGTCAATTTATCAAAATTTAAAAGAACTGAGGATCACATTGAGCCTATGATACTGTGAGAAAGATTAACTCTTAGCCTGGCAAGTTTTTTCCGTAAAGGACCAAATACTAAGTGTTTTAGACTTTTGGGACTACACTGCAATTAATCACCTCTGCCTGTGGTTGCACAAAGGCAGTAGTAAACAATACATAAACGAATGAGGATGGCTGTGTTCCAATAAAAAATTATGTACAAAAACAGGCAGTGGTCCAGTTTTGCCAAATGGTTGTAGCTTGCCAAAGCTATGGTTTTTCCAGTAGTCATGTATGAATGTGAGAGTTAGACTATAAAGAAAGCTAAGCGCTGAAGAATTGATGCTTTTGAACTGTGGTGTTGGAGAAGACCCTTGAGAGTCCCTTGGACAGCAAGGAGATCCCACCAATCCATCCTAAAGGAAATTGGTCCTGAATATTCATCAGAAGGACTGATGCTGAAGCTGAAACTCCAATACTTTGGCCACCTGATGTGAAGGGCTGACTCATTGGAAAAGACCCTGATGCTGGGAAAGATTGAAGATGGAAGGAGAAGGGGACAACAGAGGATGAAATGATTGGATGGCATCACTGACTCAATGGACATGAGTCTGAGTAAACTCTGGGAGTTGGTGAGGGACAGGGAGGCCTGGAGTGCTGCAGTGCATGGAGGTCGCAAAGAGTTGGACACGACTGAGCAACGGAACTGAACTGTAGCTTGCCAACCCTTGGACTAAGGTTTCTAGTTGAAACCACATCCAAATTGCAAAAAGCCAACAAAATTTGAACAAGAAGAGAAAATACATAGTAACAGTGAATGGTATGATCCATAAACAATAGCCATTCAAGGACTATCTGGGGGAAAGGAAAGCAAGCTAAAGCAAGGTGGTGAGAAGATGCCTATACTTTGAAGAAGCATTGTTGACAGCATGGTGTCAGCCTTGATAAAGGGTATCATGAGGGCTCACCTTGAGATGCTGGGTCGAGAAAGGAAAGAAGAAGTAACCAGAGGAAGCTGATAAGGCTCATGGAGGTTTTCTCCACAATGGAAAAGACCTACACCTCTTTGTGAAAAGAGGTTAGTTGAGAGGAATGATTAAGTCATTTGGGAAATAGGAAGAGTCATTATCATGAAGAGCTGAAAAGGTCTGCCTGGACAAGAAGCAGCGGCACTTCTTTCTTTAAGAAAGGAAAGAGAATTGAGCTGGTCCCGGTCTCTCGGTTAGAATCTGTTTCTCCATTTTCCGTGTTTTCATGATCCATTGATCTGGGCCCCCTCCCTCTCACATCATCTCCACCCTTGCATCATCTCAGCTTACTGGAACACTGGCCTTTCTTTCTTGAGAAAGAGGGATCCACTTCAATCAGCTTACCACCTTCATCTTTACTCCTAAGGTGCATGTGTGCTAAGTCGATTCACTTGTGTCCTGCTCTTTGCAAATCCATGGACTGTAGCCTGCCAGGCTCCTCTGTCCATGGGATTCTCCAGGCAAGAATACTGGAGTGGGTTGCCATGTCCTCCTCCAGGGGATCTTCCTGGCCCAGGAAATGAACCCTTATCTCCTGTGGCTCCTGCGTTGCAGGTGGATTCTGTACCATCTGAGCCACCAGGGAAGACTCCTAAGGGAAGGTACCCAACCTTCATTTTTCTAAAAGGTGAGACCAGAGACAAGGAAGCATGGCTGTCTCGGAATATAAGTCAGGGCTCTGGGGCTGCTTTATCACCAAGCTTCTGATTCAGATGGAATTAAAAACCTTCCCAGTTTAAAAGATCACCAGGCAAGATGCTGGTCCCCACATGAGTGGATGAGCATGAAATATGGCTCGAGGCAGTTATCCTCTCTGAGTGTCTGAAGCCACAGGATAAATGGAGTTGACTGATTTCCCAGAATAAAGGCAGGGTTTGCCTTCAAGATAAATGGCTGAGCAAGGTGAGGTTTGATGATGAATGAACTGGGATTAGCAACGCCCGTGTGATGGAGAAAGTGTGATGACTCTTAAAATCATTACTCTTGGTAAACATCTGCCACGATTAATCACTCCACCCCCATGTTTGCTCTGAGTACTTTGTTTGGATATCAGTTTGAGGGCTGATTTTAGACTGTCTTCTATTATCCGCAGTGTATAAAAGCCTGTTTTTCCACAGGACTATGATTTCTTTGAGAGCAGGGACCATTTTCACTAATTTTCTATCACAGTAGAAATGCCAGAATTTCTGTATGACAGCAGTTTAAGGTAAGACAGCACAGCGAAAGGGTCTGAGGGCTGAGCTTGCATTCCATGCATTTTCGTCTAGATTTTACATTTCCTTGGGTAGCTTCAGCTGGAGGGTAATGTTGTTCTTCAGTCACTAAGTCGTATCTGACTCTTTGTGACCACATGCACTGCAGCACGCCCGGCTCCTCTGTCCTCCGCTATCTCTCAGAGTTTGCTCAAACTCATGTCCTCTGAGTCCGTGATGCTATCTAACCACCTTATCCTTTGCCACCCTCTTCTTCTGTCTTCAATCTTTCCCAGCATCAGGGTCTTTTCCAAATGAGTCAGTAGGTGATGGAAGAATAGCAAATCTCTGATAAGCCAGAGATCCTTGGCACCCAGAGTCCCCAGAACGTCTTGTACTGGGCCTTCCCTGGTGGTCCAGTGGTTAAAACTCCACCTTCCGATGCAGGCGGTTCGATCCCTGGTCAGCAAGCTAAGATCCCACAAGTCTCGGGGCCAAAAAGCCAAAGCATAAAAGAGAGGCAATATTGTAACAAATTCTTTAAAGACTTTAAAAATGGTCCACATCAAAAAATTCTTTTAAAAATGTCTTGTACCTACATGTATAAATTAAATATGTTGACATTCTACCTGAATGTCTTTAAATGTTGAGGCAGTGGAGAATACATTTTTCACCCAACATGTTCTCATGAGACAGGTTGCTTCACATGCTTAGAAGACGTATTTTTGATGAAGTCTGATGACCCTGTCCTTCTTACCCCAATGGATTCTATCCACAGGGCCTGGCCTTTCGTGTTGCTGAGTGTGGGTATGTCATTTAGGGACATACCCTAATGTCTGGGAGCTCAGACAAGGCTGAGTCACTCAGAACAAGAGAGATAAGAGGCATGAAGGGGTAGGAGTGGTAACTTGAGGAAAGCCAAATTGAAGCAACCAGAATGGGCAGCACACTGAAAGGCAAAGGAAGAATTCCCACAGCCCTCCACACACGTGTGCATGCACACACATACGCGCGCACACAAGCATGCACACAGACTTCAAAAACAAATTTATGGTTACCAAAGGGGAAAGGTGGGGAGGGATAAATCAGAAGTTTGAGATTAACACACACATACTACTATATATAAAATAGATAATCAACAAGGACCTACTGTATAGCACTGGGCACTTCACTTAATATTCTATTATAACCTATATGGGAAAAGAATCTGAGAAAGAATGGATATATGGGTAACTGAGATACTTGGCTGTACACTGGAAACTAACACAACATGGTAAATCAACAACACTCCAATATAAAATAAAAATTAAATTTAAAGAAATAAAATGATAATCTTTTTAAAAATAGCTATGAGTCTTTATATAAGTTATAGCCAGGATTCACTCATTATAGATACTGATGAACTGACATGGAAATGAGAAAAAACCACCATCGTGATCAAGCTGCGTTTTCCCGCTTTACAGAGAAGTGAAGAGACTGAGAAGGTGTAGGTGCATAATACAGGATACATACCTGAATTTAAAACCTGGATCTTCTGTTTATACCTTTTCCCTTCCTGAATCAATCAGACCCACTAAGCTACAAATTCCACTCTACTTTTTTATCATTGTTGTTCAGTTACTAAGCTGTGCCCGACTCTTTGAGATCCTATGGACTGCAGCATGCTAGGCTTCCCTATCCTTTACCATTTCCCAGACCTTGCTCAGGTTGATGTCCACTGAGTCAGTGATGCCATCCAACCATCTCGTCCTCTGTCTTCCCCTTCTTCCTTTTGCCTTCAATCTTTCCCAGCATCAGGGGCTTTTACAATGAGTCAACTCTTCTCAATAGGTGGCCAAAATATTGGAGCTTCAGCGTCAGCATCAGTCCTTCCAATGAATATTCAGGGTTGATTTCCTTTAATATTAACTGGTTTGCTCTCTTTAAGGTCCAAGGGACTCTTAATTGTCTTCTCCAACAACACAGTTTGAAAGCATCAATTCTTCGGTACTCAATCTTCTTTATGGTCCAACTCTCACAACCATACATAACTACTTTTTAAAGTAGGGCTTTGAAAAAGCTACACCATTTCTATACCTGACTGAGAGCTATTTGACCCTGAGCAGCTTATAAGTAAGATTTTCCTCACAGATATAGCCCTTTATCAGCTCCTTTAAGCTGAAGATTCTTCCAGATGCCATGCCTTCCAGCCAAGCCCGTCCAAGCACGGAGCAACCCCAGCCTCCAGTTTGCAAAAGATCTCCTGGATCCTCTGTGCTGCCTAGATGAAAGCTTCTTGACTCAATTCCAAGGGATCCTGTTCACCTCCTTTTTATTAAAATCGTTTTATCATATTACAACCTTTCAAAAAGACATGGACTGCAGCAGAGAAATAAATAGAACCAATCTATTTTGTATCATCAAAGTTTTTACATGATGGAGATGTGAATTTCTGTTTCTTTCCCCATTCATCATTGTGGAGGAGGATAGCCGAGGCTAATTGAAGCCTGTTACATTTTTCGGCTATTGATGTGAGTTTTAGCTGAAGTGGAATGAAACATATCATCTATGAAGGGAGATTACTTTTACAAATTAAACCCATGTATCTTACTGAGCTCTATTTCCAGAAATGTGACCTTATTACACTTCATAATTAAAAATGAGAGCAATAAAGCCATGCTAGCCAACATGACTTCTAATAATGCCTGCTGGATTTGAATTAAGTTTGCTCTTGACCATTAAAACATCACAAGGTACCCTGTGGGGACCGTGATGAAAAGCTCCCCATTGTATCTGGCTGTTCTAGACAAGATATGAGCCTGCATGGGTCCTAGTAAACAAAATGCCCTTGAGTACTTTTATTGGTGCTATGAAAGGAGGAAATTGGGGTTCTCTGGATGGCTGCTTCTTAGGAGAGAGAGAAGGAGAGGGAGAGAGAAGGGGAGAAGGAGAGAGAGACAGACAGGCTTGGGATCCTGTCCACTTTGAACAGGGGGAACTAGCTGAAGAGCAGGTTTTCCTGAAAGCAGAAGTGTGGGAGGGCAGGTGCTGGAGAAGCTGCCCGACAGGAGGTGGAAGGTTGAGAGGATCACAGGTGATGGGATGCAGGAGAGAGGGGTTGTGCCGTGAAGTTCCAGGAAGATACATCAGAAATGCTTGGAGCATCAGGAAAGAGGCTGAGGCTACAAAGAACTTGGGGGGAATAAACAAAATGACTCAATGAATAAAAAGTATAAGGTTGCACACAAAACTATGTTCACAATAGCCAAGAAGTGGAAACAATGTAAATGTCCATCAACAGAGGATTGGATCAAGAAGATGTGGTACATATATATACAATTGAATATTGTTGTTGCTGTTGAGTTGCTAAGTTGTGTGCTACTCTTTGTGACCTCGTAGACTGTGGCCTGCCAAGCTCCTCTCTCCATGAAATTTCCCAGGCAAGAGTGGATAGGTTGCCATTTCCTTCTCCAGGGGATCTTCCTGACCTAGGGATTGAACTTGAGTCTCCTGCATTGGCAGGTAGATTCTTTACTACTGAGCCACCTGGGAAGCCCCACAATGGAATATTACTAGCAATAAAAAAAGAATGAAATAAAGCCATTTGCAGCAACATGGATATGCTTAGAGATTATCATACTAAGTTAAGTCAGAAAGAGAAAGACAAACACCATATGATATCACTTACATGTAGAATCTAAAAGAGGGCACAAATGAACTTATCTACGAAATGAAATAGACTCACAGACATAGAGAACAGACTCGTGGTTGCCAAGCGGGAGGGAGGTGGGGAGGGATAGGGTGGGAGTTTGGGATTAGCAGATGCAAACTATTTTATATTGAATGAATAAACAAGGTACTCCTGTATAGCACTGAGAACTGTATTCAGAATTATATATCCTATGATAAACTATTAAAGAATATTTTAAATAGAATATATAGATGTATAACTGAACTACTTTGATGTACCACAAAAGTTAGCATAATGTTGTAAATCAACTGTATTTCAATTAAAAAGAGAGAAAGAAGTATAAGGTTGTTCAAATTTGTCAGCCAAGCAAGATAACCCAAAACTGAAGCCCACGGTTTCTCCTGGAATAGCTTCCCTTCCTACTGTAACATGTAAGAGCTGATGCATCCAGGACAGCAGCTCTCAGACTGTTGCTAACAGATTTAAAGCTGTGGAAGCACATGAATGGGGGAACAGGAGGGGAAAGCTCTGAGATTCCACTCAGGTCTCCTGGCAGAATCCCATTGCTTTGGTCGCTGGAACTCTCTCTCCAGTCCACCTTTGCTCTCCACTTAATGGTCTCCCATGTTAGGGGCAGTTAGACTGCTTTGGGGCTTCCCAGGTAGCACTAGTGGTAAAGAACCTACCTGCCAGTGCAGGAGACAGAAGAGACACGGGTTCGATCCCTGGATCGGGAAGATGACCTGGAGGAGGGCACAGCAACCCACTCCAGTATTCTTGCCTGGAGAATCCCCTGGACAGAGAAGCCTGGCAGGCTACAGGCCATGAGTTGCAAAGAGTTGTACATGACTGAAGTGACTTAGCACGCACACACACACACACATACAAACTGCTTTTAATTCTCAGTGTCCAGCTGCAGCTTAGACAAAGTAAATTTCAAATACTTCCAGAGTCTCAAAAACAAACTTGCCCTTGAGAATCCTACGTCTCCAGCACCTTCCTTGTTTTTCTCTGCAATGCAGGATGCATCAGCCAAATTTTTAAACACCAAATGGCTTCAGACTGCCTGTCAAGACTGGGAGACAGATGGGATGTCAAACTTCACCTTGTCCAGTCTCAACCAACCTGATGCACTACGGTGTGCGGCCATCAGCAGCAGACAAGTTGTTGAGTTGGAACATGGCAGGAGCTAAGCCTCAGGTTGTTGACAGTTTTATCCTGCTTACAGGCTTTGTCAACTCAAGTAGTTTCTCTAAACAGTTCCTCCTCTGTAAAATATGAATATGAATATTGACCTACTTTCTAGAGGGGTGGTGAGAATTAGATGGAATAGTCCATGAAAAACATGGTAAGCTCTAACCCTGACAGAGTAAATATTGAATGATTGGTAGGTATTACCACTACTGCTAGTACTTGTTACCACTACTGCTACAAATTCTTCTAACCACATCTATTTTCATTATTAGAGCTTCCCAGATGGCACTAGTGGTAAAAAAATCTGCTTGCCAATGTAGGAGACGTGAGACACGGGTTCAGCCTCTGGGTCAGGAAGATCTCCTGGAGGAGGGCATGGCAATCCAGGCCAGTATTCTTGCCTGAAGGATCCCATGGACAGAAAAGCCTGGCGGGCCATAGTCCATAAAGTCACCAAGAGTCGGACATAACTGAAGCAATTTAGCACATAAGCACACATCCTTATTATTAGACTGCTTTCCCAGCATCATTTCCCTAGGCATTGCCCCTTTTTGATCATTTATCTGGTTGAACATTGGAGTAAACATGTTTATACAATGCTACTTGCCTTCTGTATCCATGTTCTGCTGCTGCTGCTGCTAAGTCGCTTCAGTAGTGTCCGACTCTGTGCGTCCCCATAGATGGCAGCCCAGCAGGCTCCGCCATCCCTGGGATTCTCCAGGCAAGAATGCTGGAGTGGATTGCCATTTCCTTCTCCAGTGCATGAAAGGGAAAAGTGAAAGTGAAGTCACTCAGTTGTGCCCGACTCTTAGCGACCCCATGGACTATAGCCTACCAGGCTCCTCCGTCCATGGGATTTTCCAGGCAAGAGTACTAAAGGGGGGTGCCATTGCCTTCTCCGGTATCCACATTCACCTTCCACTTAAAGTGTATGTCTCATGAGTCGTGTGCTAATCCAAGCTCCATCAATGGGTCCCTTTTCTGTTTTTAACGTATGTATTTATTTATTTATTTTTGGCTGTACTGGGTCTTTGTGGCTGCGCATGGGCTGTCTCTAGTTGCAGAGAGTAGAGGCTACTCTCTACCTGTGGTGCACAGGCTTCTCATTGCAGTGGCTTCTCTTATTGCAGAGTACGGGTTCCAGGGCCTGCAGGCTCAGTAGTTGTGGTACACGGGCTTAGTTGCTCTTCGGCGTGTGGGATCTTCCTGGACCAGAGATGGAACCCGTGTTCCCTGCACTGGCAGGCAGATTATTAACCACGGTTAGCCCAGTGGGTCCCTTCTGACTAAATTCTAACTTGAGAACAAATGACAGTAAATTCAGACTTCTCATTGTGGCTGAATCCATGGCATGCAAGAGACAGGTGATGTCATTGGCTGTTTTCTATCATACAGGAGACGGAGAAATGTGGTTCGTGGAAAGGTTCTCAGCCTTGATCCAACACCAGCATCCCTGGTGGGGAGGGGGGCGGCATTGTTAAATCACATGTTGCTGCGCCTACCCTTGTTTCTGAACCTGGGACAGAGTCCCACTAGCAGGTCTTCACAGACTTGTAATCCTGCTCACTGATAAGCTGTGGAAAGCACCCCTGTGTTATTTCCAGAGCATTTGTGAAAGATACAGAAGCAGAATAATCATCATTATTAGGAAGGTTGGAAGAAGAGGTCAACAAGAGTATAAGAATTTATGTAGAGAACAGTACTAGGGCTTCCCTGGTGGTACAGTGGTTAATAACCTGTGCTTTCACTGCAGAGGGCATGGGTTCAATCCCTGGCTAAGGAACTAAGATCCCATATGCTGTGTGGCACAGCCAAAAAAAAAAACAGAAACAAACATACACAAAACCAGAACTGACTCAAAGCCATTCCTTTTCATGGCTAAGTAATATTCCACATACAAAATCAAAATTAAAAGTAAAAGAAACACACAACGTTTACAGTTGTGTGTTGGGTCATGAAGACAGAGGGTTGATCCGAGCTTTTTCCATGCCCACTCCCTGCTCCCAACTACATCAAATTCTACTGCTTGGAGAGGCAAGTGAAGGACTCCAGACCTTACTTATAATTATTATACTTCCAAACCCAGGCCTTTATTTCATTATACCCAGTGACTCCAATTCTTGCTCAGAGCACAGGGTAACCAAAGTCTTCCCAGCCTGGGAGCAATGGAGTTACCTCCGGAGAAAGCCCTCTGTGATTTGGTCCCCTTGTCAGGTCCAAAGCAATGTGGGCTGTGGCAGATTCATCAGCCTGCCCTTCAGCAAGGTGAGCAGACAGTGGTGTGTCCCCAGTCAGAAGCAGCCTCTGCTTTCTTTCTGGTTTTCTCACTCTTGCAGGAAGGCTTCCTGAGCTAATCGGCTGTGTCACACCAGCTGAGACCTGCCAAGTATAATGCGAAGGTAACCAGGCTGGTTTTTAAAGAATAAACATGCCAGAACCTCAACATCCTGACGTTTGCTTTCTGCATTAAAGCAGGAGCCATGCAATGCAGTGCACCACCGGTGATGTCGTCCTGGGTTCAATCCTTTACGCCCCCAAAGCTGCGACACGTCCCTTGCAAAATTGTTACTGGGGACAAGTCCTCATTTGCTTAGGGTGGATTTTATTTTGGAAACCAGCTGAGAACTATTCACTGCCAAGCCTGATGAAAGAAGGGTGATCGAGCAGGGCGATGCTTTTTAGGTAATAAACAAGTATGCCTTTGAGATGGATTTTTCTGGGCACGGATCATAAACCAATTCTGAGAGAAATCAGTAACACAGGCATACGAGCTTCCCCAAACACGCTTCCTTCCTGAGTGAATGGGAAGTGACTAATAATAAGATGCACATAATCTTTCAATGGGCTTCCCAGATGACTCAGATGGTAAAGAATCTGCCTGCGATGCAGGAGACACAGGTTCTATCCCTGAGTCGGGAAGATTCCCTGGAGAAGGGAATGACAACCGACTTCAGTATGCTTGCCTGGAGAATTCCGTGGACAGAGGAAACTGGCGGGCTACAGTCTATGGGGTTGCAAAGAGTCGGACACAACTGAGCGACAAACACACACACACACACAGTAGCAGTTTGGTCTCTTGAGGATAATATGTAAATCTATGGAACTGAGTGCACAGAAGGGTCACCTGGAGAGTCTAATCCCCCTTGTCTGGGGTCCCAGCATCACCGCATGTAGAAACCTTTCTGGATGGTGCTGATGGGCAAGCAGTTAAGAACAACCAACCCAGGGAAGAAAAGAGGAATCAACCAAGCTCGGAGGCAGGCAACATCAGACCTCAGCTCGAGAAGTAAAGGCAAGGCAGGGATGAAGGGCTGTGAGCAGAGGCAGGTCGATGGTACAATATGCCACTGAGATGAGCTGCTAAGCTTAGAGAAGCACCAAAAGATTTGGCAACGGGAGGCAGTTTGCAATCTTGATGAGAGTGACAGGGACAGGAGCCAGATCGGAGTCAGCTGAAGTGGAAACAGCCCCATCGTGACATTTTTGAGTTCTACTCTGAATAGAGGAGCGTAAATGATGCAGCAGCTGCTGAAGGGGTGGGGGAAAGGGAGACCTTCTGACCACACTGATGGAATCGGCCTGATGGAAAAGCAGAATTCCACAATGAAGGAGAAGAGGGTGGTAGCTGCAAGAGTTATGTCCCCGAGAGGGCAGGAGATGCAGCCCAGATGTATAATGACCGTCCTTGATGCGGGCCTTGGACCATCGTGGTAGATGCAGGGTAGATTGATGAATCAAAGGTGGTATGTAAATCTGGGGATGGGAATGTGAGGAAATCCCCATCTGATGGCTTCTATAAATATCCGAAAAGTCAAAGTGTTAGTCATTCAGTCATGTCCGACTCTTTGCAACCCCCATGGTCTGTAGCCTGCCAGGTTCCTCTGTCCATGGAATTCTCCAGGCCAGAATACTGGAGCAGGTTGCTATTTCCTTTTCCATTGGATGGCTTCTATAGTATCTACATAGATACAATCTTACAGTAAAGAGATAGTATTTTGAAGTCTTTTTTGGTCACCCCAATGACTATACCATCGACACATTTTCATGTCAATACATGGGCATCTCAACCATCCTTTTAAAATTACTCTGTAGTGTTCCTTTGTACAGGTCACCATACAAGGGCTTCCCAGGTGACTCAGTAATAAGGAATCCCTCTGCCAATGCAGGAGACATAGGTTCAATCTCTGGGTCAGGAAGTTCCCCTGGAGGAGGAAATGGCAACCCACTCCAGTATTCTTGCCTGTAAAATCCCATGGACAGAGGGGCTTGGCAGGCTACAGTCCATAGGGTTGCAAAAGAGTTGAATATGACTTTTAGTGATTGAGCACAGAACACAGCATTCCTTTGCATAACTGAAGATAATTTATGTAATCCATACTCTTCTAGGGGTGAGCTGATTTTTCCCCCTCTTTTGAGAATATGCAGAAACAAAGGAAAACAATCAAAGGAGACCAAATAATAATACTTTGGTCATTAAGGAAAGTAAAGGAGGTCTAGTTCCCTCTCAAAGGGTATAGATAATATTCTGAGCTATGTCCTGTGAGCTGTTTTGCAGATACTGAAATCTCCACAGGTGGAGAAGTTAACTACCTGAAGACCAGACTGTAATCATGACATAAACTGCCACAGTTCAGAGAACTGGCCTCAAGAAAATGGGAACAAATAGATCCTGGAACTGCAGACTAACTGTACTTAAAACATTCAAGACGATGCTGGTCAGACCACGGATGACCAATTTCAAGATGATTGTCAGAGCTGACTGTGCTGTTTTTGCATGTAGGCCCTCCCTCTGTCTATAAAAGCTCTTGCCCCCTGATTGTAGTGGGGGGAGTCAGTCTTTGGACAGGCGTCCACCCTCCCCACTCATTGCCAGCATCCAAAATAAAGCAAACTTTCCTTTCTATCAATCTCGCCTCTTTATTGGCTTTTGAGCAGTGAGCACCTGGACCCCATTTTCAGTTACACAGTAACTGTATATAAAATTTTATCCATACAGATTTTTATGGTGTCAGAGTCCATTGCATTCATTAAATATTCAAGTGGGTTCTGACTCTCCAAAAAAGATGAAAAGTCATCAGTTTAATCCAGTTTTTAAATAAGAACTAGATATATGTCCAGAGCTGAAATTGGGTCCCTTGAATTCTCAAGTAGTGCCTTATCCATTGCCTTTTGACCAAAAAATAGTCATCATTACCATCATCATTATTACCATCATCACCATCACCATCATCACCATTACCATCACCACCATCATCATCACTACCACCATCATTACCACCATCACCACCATCATCATCACTATCATTACCACCATCATCTAAAACATCTGTTTCTGTGGACTCCTGATTCTCTGAGATTCCATTAAGCAAAATTAACTCTTCAAAACTCTGGGCTGCCCAAGCATCTGGTAAGGTGAAAACTGACCATCAGCCTCCCTCCTCCCCTTCAATACTCAGCAGCAGAGAGCGTGCAGTCTGGGGCTTTCATCCCTCCATTAGCCTCTTGTTCCTAACTGGTGAAGTCTCGTGCCCTTGTTGGGCCTTGTTTCTACAAGGCTGGACACCTTTTAACAGGGCATGCTTGAAAAACAAGATCTTTTCCTTTGTGCTAGAAACAAATGGTGATTAATGTGCTCATTGTAATTAATCTGTGGTGACAGATGAGTGGTGTCTTAGCAGCTCCTCCACTGCTGTGGGAGCCTCCCTGGACAGGACAGCTGGTGAGAGGGGACACGAAATTCAATTTGTGCCTCATTTGCATACATATGACAACCATCTGTGCTAATAGTACTGCAATGTCTCCATTAGATCCCTTGGTAGCAACAGCCTCTCCCGGGCTCCTGTTAGCCCTGGAAGAGGAGGAGCTCAGAGTGTAAATATTTGCAGAGGGAAAGGGTGGGCTTGATGGAGCACAACCAACTGTGTCCCTTTCATCAGAGGTTAAGCATTAAGCATGGGCTGAGGTCCTCTCACCCACGGGAGGGCATCTTCTTCTGAGAACCCCTTCTCCTTTCATCCAAAGCTTCTCGTCTGTCCATCTCAAAGACCCATTGAATTGCTGATGTTCTTTCCTTATAATCCAGTCTCTTGAACCAGCTTCATTTTGGTAAAGACCTTTTTTAAAAATTTTTTAACTAGCCCATTTATTCAAAAACTATTCATGGTAGTATGTATATACACACCACTGTATACAAATTAGATAACTGATAAGGACTTACTGTGTAGCACAGGGAACTCTACTCAATACTCTGTAATGACTTTGAGAAAAGAATCTTAAAAAGAGTAAAGCTGTGTATACGTGCTAAGTCACTTAAGTTATGGCCAATTCTTTGTGACTCTATGGATTGCAGCCCTCTAGGCTCCTCTGTCTATGGAATTCTCCAGGCCAGAATACCCTGGAGTAGGTTGCCATGCCCTCCTGCAGGGGATCTTCCCAACCCAGGGATCAAACCTGGGTCATTGACAGGAAGGTTCTTTACCACTAGCACCACCTGGAAAGCCCAAATATGTATGTATGGATAACCAAGTTACTTTGCTGTACAAGAGAAAGTAACATAACACTATAAACGAGCTATACTCCAATAAAAATTAATTTGAAAAAACAAAAATATTCATGGAGTATTTACAAAGTTTGGGCAAAATTCCAGGTGAAAGAGATATAGGAGTTCACGGGAGAGAAAAAGCTTTTGGTTTATGGAGTTTACATGTAGACATTTATATGTAAGGCTTCCCTCGTGGCTCAGCTGGTAAAGAATCTGCCTGCACTGTGGAAGACCTGGGTTCGGTTCCTGGTTCGGGAAGATCCCTTAGAGAAAGGAAAGGCTACCCACTCCAGTATTCTGGCCTGGAGAATTCCATGGACTGTATAGTCCATGGGGTCACAAAGAGTCAGACATGACTGAGTGACTTTCGCTTTTACATGTAGACGTGAACCCTGGTAACAAACTAACAAGAAAAATTACCTGCGCTATTATGTTCTAAGCAGGGAATCAAAACAGAGTGTAAAGTGGCATGGGAAAAAATAGTAGTTGATAAGGACATTACATGTAGTGGTCCAAGGAGTTCTCACAAGGAGGTGAGATTTAAGCTGTCGTCTACATGCCAGGAAGGAGTCAGATTTTAGCATCAACAGAAAACACGTTAGTCCACAGAAAGGGATCAGTGAGCTTGGCATCTTGACGGAGAGAAAAATCACCAATGTGGCTGGGGGCAAGTCCGAGAGAAGAGGTGAGAATGGTGCATTCATCTTAGTTTCCTAGAGCTGGAGTCATGAAGTATGGAAGACAGGAGAGGGCTTAAAACGGAAGAAGTACGGCAAACAGACGTTTATTGTCTACAATTCTGGAGGCTAGAAGTCAAGACACTGAGGTTTCAACACGGCCCTGAAAACTGTGGAGAAGATCATTTCCTTCCCTCTTTGAGCTGCTGGCATGGCCATGGATCCTCGGCGTTGCGCCGTGCTTGGCAGATGCATCCCTCAGGCCTCTGCCTCTGTCCTCAGGAGGCTGTCTTCTCTCTGGGTGTGCCTATGTCTCTTCTCTTCTTGTAAGGAGACCAGTCACATTAGGTTAACCAGTTGGAGCTGGGGATTTGAAAGCCAGGTCAGGTGTCCTGGTCACAGTGGAAGCCCACAGACGCCAGACTCCTTCTTCAGAGCCGAAGACAAATGTGTGAGAAGTCAGAACGAGGTGTGAGAGGGCATTACCCACTCAGCCAGCCAACAAATGGCAAAGTTAAACAACAACTGGATTAACAAAGCCTTCCTGCGACCAAAGCCTGGTTTGATAAGATAGGGGAGAAAAATTGCTACCACACATCCCAACGACTTTGCATCCTAAGTAGAAAAGCCATCTCTAGCACAACAGATGTCCTTTTAAAATGTTATCAACCAGGAAAATAGATGGGGGAAGGGAGGGAGAGGATGCAAACCAGATCATGAAAATGTAATCTAGAGTCCACAAATAAATAAGAGGGTAGCATGATCAGATTAAACGGCATGAAGACAAATGACAGGTGGCTGGATTTCTGGTGCATCGTAGCTCCTGGAGCCCTAAAGATTGAGTACAAGTGTGGCTGAACTTCTGGTGCATTGTAGTCCCCGGAGCTGTGAAGACTGAGTACAAGTGCGGGACGGGCTTGCTGCCGGTGAACAGAGAACTCTGCCTTGGTGCCCTCCGGTTCACTCTCAGAAGCCTTGCTAACACTGCATCCTGGAAGCCAGTAGCAGTCCCTGTGAGGAGCATTACAAATAAAATGGACTTGCTAAAGCAGTACCTTTAGAGGCCTTCCAATGGGTCCACTTCTAATCGACAGAACTAAAGGGCTTCCCAGGTGGTGCAGTGAGTAAAGAATCCACCTGCGATGTAGGAGACGCAGGCGACTTGGGTTCCATTCCTGGATCAGGAAAGTCCCCTGGAGGAGAAAGCGGCAACCCACTCCAGCTGCCTGCCTCCTGCCAATGGCCCAAGTTTTCTTGTCTAGGGGGAAGGGCTTTCTTTTACCTTGGTTTTAATTTTCTATATTCTGTGCGTGCTCAGTTGTTTGTCATATCTGACTCTTTGTGACCCCATGGACTGTAGCCCGCCAGGCTCCTCTGTCCATGGGATTTCCTAGGCAAGAATACTGGAGTGAGTTTTCATTTCCTTCTCTAAGGAATCTTCCTGACCCCAGGATGGAACCTGAATCTCCTGCATTGTAAGCAGCTACCTTATATTTTTTAAAAATACCTACTTCGGACAGTTAGTACAAAAATTAAAGGAGAAGATAACATTACCCTTCCAACAGTCAATGCTCTAAGATGTTAGATAATGATGACTTATTTTAGCATTTTTATTGGAGTACAGTTGCTTTACAGTGTTGTATTAGTTTCTGTTGTACAATGAAGTGAGTCAGCCATATGTATACATATATCCCTTCTCTTTTGAACCTCCCCCTCACCCCCATCCCGCCCATCTAGGTCATCACAGATAATGATGACGATGGTTAAAACAGCCACACACAATCACTGATGTAGTAGGTGCTTAATAAATGACAGCTAATATCATTGATAAAAGAAGCTCTTTTAGAGAGAGGAACCTAAAGGGATAAGATACAATCCATTTGAATGAGGAGAGGAATGAAAGAGCTAGGAGACTTGGAGTCAGGGGAAGGGCAGTGCTCTCTGTGCTGCATGAGGCAGCTGACAGCACTATCTGTAATATCAAATTATCAGAGCCAGTTTTGTGATTTTCACTGGCACAGACATGCTTCCCCCCTGAGCCCCAGAATAAATACTTAGAAGGTTAAAAGTGAGTTCATTAATTTTCTCACTTGTTTGTTTGTTTGGACACACAGATGCTCCCATTGTGAACACAATTTGAGGGACGAAAAATATCTATATATATGGACTCCAAAGGACTTCAATACGGTGTCATGGTGGAGGGGCTGTGCAAGAGAAAAAACATGTTTTACATTTAATTCTCTGCTTCAAAAAACTGTAATCAAAATTGAAAACTCATGACTTGGTTCTTTACAGGGTTTGTTTACACAACTTGCTTTCTAGCTGGCATTTGGTCAACTTTTCCAAGTAAATTTTTAGTTTGCTCAGTTAGGTAAAACTTGCCAAGCAAGAGTCATTTAAGTTCTTACCCAATTTCTTTGTATCAATGACAATTTTCTTTGTACCTGCTTGACTTTAATTCAACAGATCTTCCAGCTTCTGTGAGAAGCCCTGGACAAGCCTCCTTCTGAGATGTTGAGACAAAAGCCAAGATTTATACCTTCTAACGAAGTGAAATGATGGAAAATGTGACTAACATTATCTTCATTGAACTCAGTGTCATTTTTAGTAATAGCCAAAATAGTTCTCCTTTGGCTCCAAATAACCTGAAAACAGACAGCTGTCCTAGAATCTTTCTGGGGAAAAAGCTTTGAAAAAGAGAAGTGACTTGCTGAAGGTCATGTTATACACATTAAAGTGCAGTTCAGTTCAGTCGGTGAGTCGTGTCCAACTCTTTGGGATTGCAGCACATCTGGCTTCCCTGTCCATCACCAACTCCTGGAGCTTGCTCAAACTCATGTACATCAAGTTGGTGATGCCATCCAACCATCTCATCCTTTGTCATCCTCTTCTCCTCCTGCCTTCAATCTTTCCCAGCATCAGGGTCTTTTCCAATGAGTCAATTCTTCACATCATGTGGCCAAAGTATTAGAACTTCAGCTTCAGCATCAGTCCTTCCAATGAATATTCAGGACTGATTTCCTTTAGGATTGACTGGTTTGATCTCTTTGCAGTCCGCCGCCACTGCTGCTGCTGCTGCTGCTAAGTCACTTCAGTCGTGTCCGACTCTGTGCGACCCCATAGATGGCAGCCCACCAGGCTCCGCCATCCCTGGGATTCTCCAGGCAAGAATACTGGAGTGGGTTGCCATTTCCTTCTCCAGTGCATGAAGGGGAAAAGCGAAAGTGAAGTCGCTCAGTCGTGTCCAACCCTTAGCGACCCCATGGACTGTAGCCTACCAGGCTCCTCCATCCATGGGATTTTCCAGGCAAGAGTACTGGAGTGGGGGGCCATTGCCTTCTCTGCTTTGCAGTCCAAGAGACTCTCAATAAGATGCAAAGAAGGCTTATCTTGTGCGTTTATCCTCTCTCTTTGGAGGCTGCAGCAGGCATATTTAAGGTCAACCACCACAACCCACACCACCCTAGCAATGATTTCTGCCTCCTGGTGTTCACATTTTTGTATAAACCCTTCTCCTTGACTTAGAAGTAGGTCCTATGTCCCGCTTCTAGTGAATAAAGCATAGCCAAAGTGAGGGAATATCCCTCCCTTGGTTATGAAATATTATGTAACATCCATCTAATTAGCAGATTTACTCTATAGACCATCCTTGATGGCTTAATAAAGGAAGTGGCCAGGCTAGGAGACATGGCATAGTATAGTGGGTTGTCCCTAAGAATCAGATGTGGTCTCTAGGAATTACAGGTAGCACTAGGACCTGAGGGTAGTCTCTAGTCAAGAAAGAAGATGGAGCCTTCAGTCTGCCCACCACGAGACAGTGCATTCCACCAACAATCTGAGAGAGCTCAGAAATGGACCCTTTCCCAGTTGGGCTTTTAAATAAGATTACATGTTGACTGATACCTTCATTACAACTTTGTGAGACATTAGGCAGAGGAACCAGCTAAGTTGTGCCTGGAATCCTCCCTACAGAAACTAAGAGATAATAAGTGTGTGTTATTTAAGTCATTGAGTGTGTAAGTAACACGTTACACAGAAATAGAAATAGAAAATAAATACAGAAATCCTCTGCTAGGTAACGATGAATCTCAAGCATCTTTTGTTTTCCATGAAGGCATCTCTCTAATCACTTATAGGAAAACCAAGAGTTTCTCCCGGTGCTTTCCCATCTAACCTTAAAATTCTCCTAATGACTCTTCATATTTCCTATCTCAATATGACCATTATATCATATATACCATTGTTAGTCGCTCAGTCATGTCTGACTCTGTCATCCAATGGACTGTAGCTACATTATGACCATTACTCTAAATCAAATATATGATGAATATATCCCATTTCTACCACATATTCATTTATGATTGTATTTGGTTGTTTCATTTATTACTTCATCTCCACTTATCAGCCATCAAAACACAGCCACTTTCATCAAATTAGCTGGTAATTTAGAACCATTTTAACCTATCTATAACATGTGTGAAAACAGAAAGCCTTGGCAAAGAAACAGAACCAAATGGCCATTTTAAAACTGGAAAATACAACTAATATAAGAAGTAAAAGAGAAAATACAGAAAAATACTGAAATAAAAACCTCAATCCATGGGCTCAACAGAAGAATAGAAAAGAGAGAGGAGCAACTCAGTAAACTGAGAGATAGAAAGACAGAAATTAATCCAAGCAACAGGGAGAGAACAGATTTTTTTTTTAAGTGAACAGAGCCTCAGAGACTTGTGGGACTATAACAAAATATCCCTCATCTGTTGGCATTCCAGGAGGATAGTAGAAAAAGTACTTGAAAAATGATGGTGGGAAACTTCTCAAACTTGGCAAGAGATATAAAAACTCACAATTTAGATTGTTGAACAATCTCCTTTCTAAAGATGGGCAGATGACCTTTCCAGACTGTAAGAGTCTAGAGATTACTGATGGGTCTTACTTTCCATTACATTTAATAAGCCCCTGTAGCTGAACTCACTCAACAGCCAGTCCAAGAGCCACTGGAAGGGGTACCTCTAATCTCCATCAATCACCCCCATGACCTTCTTCATAAACACACAGTCTGAGTTACACTTGGTGTCTGCATGCAAATCCATCTCTAAGACAGGTCCTGCAACTCAGTCCTCAAAGTGAGCCTGGAGGACCAGCAAGCATGTCAGCATCACCTGGGAGCTTCCTAGAACCCCATCCTAGACTTGATATACCTCAGATTCACATTCAGGTTTGAAGAGCATGTCTCTGGCTGCTTGCACACTCCTTTCCAAACCAAATAGACACCCCTACACTCCTCTTACATTAAAATTCTAGAATTCCCTATGGGTTGCAGGCTTGAAGCCAACCAAAAGAGCATCAAAATTACAAACTAGGAAAAGTCCTGGGCAAAGACACTGGAGTTTTGTTCTCTCCCCTGAACCTTTGTGTTCACAAATCACCTGGACTGCCAGCAGTCTCTGTTGGCAAGACTGCTGCTTTTCATGTTGACTTGTTTTCCTTATGAATTTAGCGACGAAGACAAACTAGAAAATCAGAGGCTTCTTCCTGTTTGAATATCGTATGATTCCATTGCATGTGAATCTGATCACCCATTACTACTTAGCCAAATCTGTATATAGAGAAGCTAAGTATAAGATCCTAAACCGTGCCTGGTATATAATTATGGCAGAAATATTTTTTAATCTAACTGTAATTCTATTTAGAAATGTTGATGACTTGAGCTTTGCGCCTGTAGCTTATAATATGGCCAGAAACCCTTCATAGAATCATAACCTTGTAAGTTGGTTACCTGTTGATGGTCAAATATATATGTATATAATTTTAACAGTGCCCATTACACACAGGCTTCCATTATAACACTATTTCCACTCGGTCATGGTTTTATGAAAAATTCCCCTATTGGCTCAAATTTTCCAAGCTTCATCACACTCTTGAGGTGAACTTTTTCAATTAAACTCCACTTAAGCCAATTTTGAGCTCTTTGAATGAAGGAAAAATATATATGCCAGACTCTTAAAAATAACTGTCAAGCAAGTTCCTTTTTTAAATATTTATTTAACACACTAACATTCACACTTCACAAGAGCACTGACCTGGCCGCCTCATAATTTCCAGGTGATGGAGGCAGAGGTGCTTTTTTGCTTAGAAATCCCCAGTAAGTCTTTTAATTATCTCCTTTGCCACAGGGAATTATAGATAGTCTGTGAAGCAGGTTATTTTGTTTTAAACTTGTGAGGCCACTTAACATCTATGAAGCTGAATTCAGTTAATACACACCACCTCTTCTCCTTGTGAGTTTGGCAAAGTTTTCCATTTGGGGACTAATGAGAAGAAAAGTCATTTGGATTATTGATCCAGTGTGAGTCATACAGAGTGGGGAAGAATGGGCAATTACCACTATTTTGAATCCCCTCCATTTACTGTTTCTAAACTTTATTTTGGAACGTGCAGCCTTAGATTGTATTATTTCTATAAGGAAAACAACCTCTGATTTCTCTCTCAGAACAATTGGAAGGCAAAGTCTCCTGAGTTTGGGTCATGGCTCTGATCAATTGGGTTTTTTTCCCTACTAAACAGTGTGTGTCCACTCTGTATATCTTCATCTGGTTGATTGGGAGCAGGAAGCCCGCCAGGACACACACAGCCATCCTCTGGGGCACAGCCAGCCAAGGGCAGGACACGAAAGAATTTTTTACTGGATTCCTCATGTCTAAGACTTGCTGCCAACTGCCAACTGATGGAGACATTATTCTTGATTCCAAGGAGGTCTCTCAGCACAGTTACATAGACACGATTTTTGAAAAATCCCTAATGGATTTTAGTTGCCCCTTCTCCAAGCTAACGCTTTTCACATGTTGCTTAAAGAGGAACCACACCTGAGGAGTTCTGATGGGTGAGAATGTTGTTGTTGTTGTTCAATTTCTAAGTTATGTCCAACTCTTTGTGACCCCATGAATTGCAGCATGCCAGGCTTCCCTGTCCTTCACTATCTCCCAGAGTTTGCTCAAACTCATATCCCATGAGTTGGTGATGCCATCCAACCATCTCATCCTCTGCCACCCCGTTCTTCTTTGGCCTTCAATCTTCCCTGGCATCAGAGTCTTTTCAGATGAGTCAGCTCTTCACATCAGGTGGCCAAAGTTTTGGAGCTTCAGCTTCAGTATCAGTCCTTCCAATGAATATTCAGGGTTGATTTCCTTTAGAATTGATGGATTTGATCTCCCTGTAGTCTGGGGAACTCTCAAGAGTCTTCTCCAGCATCACAATTCAAAAGCATCAGTTCTTCGGTGCTTGGCTTTCTTTATGGTCCAACTCTCACATCCATACACAACTACTGGAAAAACCATAACTTTGATTGTATGGACCTTTGTTGGCAAAGTGGTATCTTCTGCAATAGTCTGAGATGGTCTGGCCCATTGACTTCTTTCATGCAGCTGATCTCAGCTCCCTCTTTTTCAAGGAAGTCATCTCTGCCTCCTCTGGTAGGTCCGTACACTCTCTGCACAATGCTGCTCTTTGAGTCCTGGAATATGCAATCCCATATCCTACCCACAGGACCTTCGCACATATCATTCTCTTTGCCTGGAACACTCTTACCATTTCTCTTCTCCTAGTGAACTTCTATCAACTATTTAGATCTTAGCTTGTCATTTTTTCAGGGACAATCCCACTAACTGCTAATTAGGTCAACCCACACCAGTGTCTGTCCTCACACCACCATATGCTTGCCCTTGGTGGTACCTATCACGGCTACCTTCTTACATTCTCTTATGTGATGTTTATTAGTAACTTAATCCCTACCAGCTCCATGATGGTTCAGACCATGTACACTTTCAATGTCTGGCCTAGGCCTTCACACATGTAGGTGCTCAATAATTATTTGTGAGATACATGGATGAATGAATGAATTCACTTTAGAAATTTTCAGGAGGTGGGAGGAGTCACAGAGTCTAAGCCAGTGCTATTAAATGCCTTGGCATGGGAAGAATTTGTCTGGTTTGTTTTACAGTGTTGTTCTAACCTTGATGTGTAAGACCTATGAAATGAGAAGGTGGACAGAGAGGAAGCAGTCCAGAAGAGGACCTAGAATAAAAAACCCTCAGCTAAGTCCTACATAAAACACCTCCAGAGCCATAATATTGTAAACCTAGAAATGGACCTTGGAGATCTTTTCTGGGACTTTACAGATGAAGAAAAGCTTCCACTGTAGTTACTGGAAGACCCCTCCCCTTCTAACTCCTCATCTGTTCCTGGTCCACTGCTTCCACAAGGAGACAGCCCTTAACAGACATTTTTAAAAATTAAATAAAGAGCAAGACTCAACAGGGCTTCCCCGATGGCTCACTGGGTAAAGAATCTGCCTACAATGCAAGAGATGCGGGTTTGATCCCTGGGTCGGGAAGATCCCCTAGAGGAAGAAATGGCAACCCACTCCAGTATTCTTGCCTGGAAAATCCTATGGACAGAGGAGCCTGGTGGGCTATAGTCCAAAGGGTTGCAAAGAGTTGGACATGACTGAGGACACACTGGACTGGACAGAACTCAACAGGAGGTGAAGCCCTGAGCTGGGAAACCATAGAAGAGGAACAGTGATGAAATCATACAGAAACCATAGGGTCTAGGGTCCCCAGGCAATGGTTAGAGCAAGAATTGAATTTCTCTCCTCGCTTCCAAGATCCAACACAGCGAGCTTTGCTAGGAAGTCCCCAAAGGAACAATTCCCTCTTTTCTGTAATCTCTAATTCTTATCCCCTAAACTCTAAAGACAAAGGAGTCCAGGGAGAAGAAGCTACCCAAACATCACTCACCCTTTCGGCATAGCCAAGTGGCTTAGGGTGTGGGTTCTGGACCAGGTTCCTGAGTATAAATCCCATTGATTGTGTGACTTTAGTCAAGTCACTTAATCTTTCTGTGTCTCGGTCTTCTCATCTACAAAATGGTAATGCCTGCCAAATAGCTTCAGTTATGTCCGACTCTTTGCAATCCCATGGACTCTAGTCTACCAGGCTCCTCTGTCCATGAGATTCTCCAGGTAAGAATACTGGAGTGGGTGGCCATGCCCTCCTCCAGGGGATCTTCCTGGCGCAGGGATCAAACATGCATCTCTTATGTCTCCTGCATTGGCAAGTGGGTTCTTTACCACTGGAGCCACCTGGGAAGCCCACAAAAAAGGAATAATGTAACCCAACTTTTAGGATTGCTGTGAGGATGACGTGTAGTATGACTTATAAGGTACCTGTGCATGACCCACAGGAAACTCTTGGTATGACCTGGAATTATTTCAACACTCAACAGGTGTGTGTTGAGTGCTTACCATGTGCTCATATGGAATAAAGTTGTGGGGCAGGGACTTATCATGGGGGAAAAAAGACACATTTAAGAGACAGGAAATATACAGATTAGGCTCAGCTCTGAAAAATTTTTTAAAGGAGAACTGGAACAGGAATGCAAAGTTGGCTGCCTTTAGATGGGCTTTGTTAGAGGAACTTCTGGGAGGACCTGACGTTTGGACCGAAGGATCCAGCCATGTGAAGAGCAGAGAAGAGAGTATTCTCACCCAGGAAATATCAGAAACACCAAGGGCCAGGCCTTGAGGTGGGACTGTCCTTATTTCCAGTATAGTGAGAAGCCTGTGGAAGGTTTTCAGCAAAGTGAGACAGGATCTGAGCTGTGTTTTTAGAAGATCCCACAGTCCAAACCCATAGAATGCACAACACAGAGAGTGGACCAAATGCTGTAAGCTATGGACTCGCGGTGGCAATGAGATGTCTACCTAGGAGGGATTCCCTGGTGGCTCAGCAGGTTAAGAATCTGCCTGCAATGAAGGAGACCTTCATTTGGGTTCAATTCCTGGGTTGGGAAGATCCCCTGGAGGAGGAAATGGCCACCCACTCCAGTATTCTTGCCTGGGGAACCTCATGGACAGAGGAGCCTGGTGAGCTACAGTCCATGGGGTCACGAAGAGTCAGACATGACTGAGCAACTAACACACAAAGGTTTATCAATTATAGTAAATGTACCATCTAGTGGGGGGTGTTGATAATAAATGTACCATCTGTGACTGTGCATTTCGGGAGCGAGGGGGTCTTTGGGAAACTGCTGTACTTTCAGTTTTGCTGTGCAATTAAAACTGCCCTGAAAGCATAAAATCTTCATGAAAAAAATTAAGCTACTGAATTGAAAAGAAAAAAAGGTAAAGATCCTTCTGTTTTTTGTACAGAGAATGGGTTTCAGAGGGACAAGAGTGAAGACAGCGAGACCAGTGAGGGAGGTAGTGGAGGAGCTGAGAGATGGTGGAGGGTGGCGAGGGCTGGGATGGATGGGAGGAAAGACAGAAGCAATGGGGTGAGCCGTGGGGAAGGGGAGGTGGTAGGACGAAGGGAGGCATCGAGGATGAGTCCTAGGCTCTTGTCTTGGGCAACCAGAAACAGTGATTCCATTTATGGAGCCCTGGAGCTCGTGGTGTTTGCTTTGGTTTTACAATGAGGGAGGCAGATCTGAGATTCTAGGACTCTGTGTTGTTGAATAGAATATCCCCCTCTCTGAAGAGTTCTAAGAACAAAGAAAGTACTAATTTACCTGGAATGGTGACAAGTAAGGCTCTTTAGGAGAAAAGAAGTGGATTAGTTCCCTTCTAGCAACCCATCCACCCTTCTTTTTAAAATTTATTTATTTTAATTGGAGGCTGATTACTTTACAATATTGTGGTGGTTTTTGCTACATATCGACATGAATCAGCCACGGGTGTACTTGTGTCCCCCATCCCTAATCCCCCTTCCACCTCCCTCCCCAACCCATCCCACTGGGTTATCCCAGAGCACCAACTTTGGGTGCCCTGCTTCATGCATCAAATTTGCACTGGTCATCTGTTTCACATAAGGTAATATACATGTTTCAATGTTATTCTCTCATATCGTCCACCCTCTCCTTCTCCCACATATACACAATGGAATATTACTCAGCTACAAAAAAGAACACATTTGAGTCAGTTCTAATGAGGTGGATGAAACTGGAGCCTATTAAACAGAGTGAAGTAAGTCATAAAGAAAAACATCAGTACAGTATATTAACCCACCCACTCTTTAGGAATTGTGGCTACTTCCTTCTGGTGAGAAAGTCCTCTTCAGTTTAGTTCAGTCGCTCAGTCATGTCTGACTCTTTGTAACCCCATGAACTGCAGCACATCAGGCCTCCCTGTCCATCACCAACTCCCGGAGTCCACCCAAACCCATGTCCATTGAGTCAGTGATGCCATCCAACCATCTCATCCTCTGTTGTCCCCTTCTTCTCCTGCCCTCAAATCTTTCCCAGCATCAGGGTCTTTTCAAATGCGTCAGCTCTTCTCATCAGGTGGCCAAAGTATTGGAGTCTCAGCTTCAACATCAGTCTTTCCAATGAACACCCAGGACTGATATCCTTTAGGATGGACTGGTTGGATCTCCTTGCTGTCCAAGGGACTCTCAAGAGTCTTCTCCAACACCACAGTTCAAAAGCATCAATTCTTTGGTGCTTAGCTTTGTTCACAGTCCAACTCTCACATCCATACATGACTACTGGAGAAACCATAGCCTTGACTAGATGGACCTTGTTGACAAAGTAAAGTCTCTGCTTTTCAATATGCTGTCTAGGTATGATGTCATTTTTCTCCTGTTTTTCTTAAGGCGGAGAAATAATGATGGTGCCAAGTGACATAGTTCTTTGTTTCCCAGGAATGCATTTGAACAGGAATGCGGTTTTCTTTCTTTCTTTCTTTCTTTTTGATACTTAAAGGCAAATGAAAATTCTCAAAAACTGCAGAGCATCCTAGTACATGTCTTTGTTCAGAGAACTGAGCAATGTCAGTCATTCTCTGTTTAGAAAAAATCTGAGAGTTTAAAGGAGTGGTTTCCAAGGTTTTTAAGAATGTTATTTTCTTAAAGTTTGGACAACGTGATGCCACTTTATGTAAGTTTTTACTTTTAACACAAACACACTAAAAAGAACACTAGACCAGGGATCTTAGAAAAGATGTCCCCCCACTCAGTCCCTGGACATCACCCACCCTCTCTGGGCTGTTGTTGATTTCTCTGGAAAGAAAGAGTAGCTGGGCATCACATCGTTTCTAGTTTCCATGGTCCATCAAATACTGGCCAGAGTGAGATAAACTTTTTCACACTGATCATTCATTTGCATTTCATGGTTTTTTCAATTTCCCAGATGCTCTGAATGCAGCTCAACGCTTTGATAGTCTGCCAACTTGATCACTCTTCCTGTAAATTCATCTAAACTGGTGATGAATTTTGGAGAAAAGAAACATTCTTCGTGTTTCAGAATCAACCCTCACCATAAACTTCATCTGGGGGCCACATGTCCCAGAGTGAAGACAGTTTTGACAGAATTCCTCAAGTGACAAGTCTTTCCAGCTTTTATTCACTTTGGGTGGCTTCCCTGAGCGCAAGACTCCATGGACCCACCCTACAAGGGATTGTACCAATTGTAATACAATGTAATCAGCCTTCTAAACTTACAACAATTGTGTGGCTTTGATTTGAAACAAATGCAGAAACCACAGCTACAGAGTGATGCCCAGTAAGAGAGGCTTAAGACAGGATGGCGAAGTACAGGAACAGCAGACTAGAACCTGTCTTTGTTCTTCTCCCATCTCTGACACCGTCCAGTGTGTGTCCTTGGGCAACTCATTCTGCGGGACTCACCTCCTCATCTGTAAGATGCTGGTTGGACCACAATCTCTTGGGTCTCAGCTTGGAGATTCCGTGAGTAGTCACAGGGCCTCACTGATGGCTGTGAGCGCAGGACGAGAGAGCAGTATCATTTGGTGCAATTACTAGGCTTGACACATCCCACTCTTGCTGAGAAAGAAATATCATGAAAACAGTGAAGGACCAGTGAGTGAGGTTCACGGAGGTACTAATGAAGGGTTTCACCTTCCCTAAAGGTTTCTACTGGGGTCTTTGGGTGGGAGCCAGGGCAGGTGGCAGCTGGAGGGGAGAGATGATTAGTACAGTGTGATCAGGTGGCACCTGCAGGGGAAGGTATTCACCTCGTCCTTCTCTGGAGCAGGAGAATGAACAGATGGAGCCCGAGACTTCCACAAACACTATTAACTTAACCTTGAATGTGCAGAGAAGCAGAAGCCTAACCCCTGTAACCACAAGCATCATTTATTATTGATTCTCTGCATTTAAAAAAAAAAAAAGGTAAAATAAATAAATAAATAAAGCTAAAAAAAAAAAAAAAGGTAAATTCCACATTATTTTCCTTTGTTGATAATCCCCATAGTCTCTTAAAACATGCAACTAGAACTGGAGAATAGGATTCAGAGAGCGAGCTTTTTCCCTCGGGCTTTTTTAAAAGTTTATATATTTTTTCACTGGAGGATAATTGCTTCACAATGTTGTGTTAGTTTCTGCTGGACAACAACACGAATCAGTCATCGGTATACATATAACCCCTCCCTCTTGAGCCTCCCTCCCACTCCCCCACCCCCATCCCCCTCTGGGCCAGCACAGAGCACAGAGCTGAGCTCCCTGTGCTATACAGCAGCTTCCCACTAGCTGTCTGTTTTACACGTAGTAGTGGATATAGGTCAGTGCTACTCTCTCAGTCGTCCCACCCTCTCCCTTCCACTCCTCTTGGGCTTTTTAAACCGGAGATTAATGACCAGGATTTACTCAATGTCAGTGTTCCATCCTGCTCTGCTCTTTGTCTGCACACATACACACATCCCCATCAGCATGCAGACAAACGCAATGCTCATCTCCACATCTCTTGATTTTCTCATGTCTGTCTACACTAGCAATAACTCTGCCCTCCTCCCATTCACTTCTCTAAATCCTACAGAGCTTGCAAGGTTCAGCACAAACCCCCTTCTCTGGGAGGTGGTGGGCTAACACAGGAGTCCAGCCCAACGCCTCTTCTCTTCAGTGTTCTCGACCACATATCGAATCAATCTTTTCCTGGCACTCATGTTTTTCCTTCTCTTGTTGTGTGCACTGATTTGATCATCACATGTAAATGCTAAAATCCCTGGAAAGGTGACCCACATTTCGTATCTTCAGTAGCTCCCCCAATATTTGAACAGTGTGAGTCTCAAAGGGAGTTTTCAAGCATTTGCTCAGCTGGACTTGTGCATTTTGTCTGAGATCAAGCTCCTATAGAGGTAGCAGATCCCTCAACCTTACATATAAACATCGACTACGTTTATCTGAACCTCGAAATCTCAGATCTTTCCCTTAACTGTATCGCTATTAAAACCACAAAGCATCAGAGGATATCATACATTAAAATGACACATATCTAAATTATCCAAGAATAATTTATTGCACTTCTAATTTCAATTCTTACACTTAAACAAAATTAAGGTATTTGTAAAGACTGTCCCTTCACTGATGCTCTGCAATTCACCTTCCTCATAAAGTGAATGACCATGTATGTGTGTCTCTTTCTTTCTTTTTAAAATATTTATTTATTTATTTGACTGCTTCAAGTCTTAGTTGAGGTACATGGGATCTTCCATCTTTGTTGTGACATGTGAGATCTTCAGTTGCAGCATATGGGACCTAGTTCCTTGACCAGGGATTGAACCCTGGCCCCCTGCATTGGGAGCACAGAGTCTTAGCAACTAGACCACCAGGGAAGTCCTTGTGTGTCTACTTCTGAACTTTGTTTTTTGATTCCCCTGGTCTATTAGCCTGCCTTTGTGTCCATACTGCCTGGTATTCTTTACCATACTTTTATAATAAATCTTGATATACAGTAGAATACATCTTACTAGGTTATTTTTCTCTAAGGATGACTTATTTATTTTGGGCCTGATAAATTTCCAAAAGAATAGAGATCAGGTTCCCAATTTCCACAAAGAAACCTTCTGGTCTTTTGATTGGAATTACACTAAATGGACAGGTCCTCTTTCTTTTCTGCTAATTAATATCTCTTATTTATATTTCATATTTACTGCGTTGGGTGGAAATGCCAGAATAAGGTTGATAATACCCATGCATGTGGATTTTTGCTTTGTTCTTTGTCAGAGGTCAGCATTCTTTTATCGTAGAGTCAGATATTAAATATTTTCAGCTTTGGGGACCACACCATCCGTGTCACAACTACTCAGCTCTGTCACTGCAGCATGAAAACAGCCATGGATGATAAATAAACAATGAGCATTGCTCGGTTTGACTCATGCACCATGGTTTACTGAACCCTGTGCTATTTTAATAATACGGCTTTTAATTTTTGCCATTACTATGATTTTGGTTTTTGGTTTCTTTGTCATTTATGGAATAAATCCTTCAATTGTACGTTGCCAAAGTTTGGGGTTTTGTGTGTTTTTATTGTTCTCTTTTAGTTCTGTGAAGTTTTTTGCAGTTCCTTTCTTTTGACATCTACAAATATCATCACATTTAAAAAATCTTTCATCTATGAATTGCATCTGGAATATTCTACATATTCTCTAAAACTGAGCCATTCTTACATCTCTGTAACAATCTTAGTCATAATAAATTATTTTTATTTACTTCTGGGCTTTACAGTTGTTTTAGTCACCAAGTTGTGTCTGACATTTTTGGGACCCCATGGACTACAACCCTCCAGGCTCCTCTGTCCATGGGATTTCCCAGGCAAGAATACCAGTGCGGGTTGCCATTTCCTTCTCCAGGGGATCTTCCCAATCAACAGATTGAACCCATGTCTCCTGCATCTCCAACATTAGCAGACATATTCTTTACCACTGAGCCACCAGAGTAGTCCCTGGATTTTATTAATTACATATTAATTGAATACTTCCAATGTACCAGATAGTCTTCCAGAATGAGTGCACAGTGGATGCTTCAATGAACAAAACAGACCAAATCGTGGCTTACGTGGAGCTTAGATTCTACAGGAAGGACACTGATAATAATAAAGACACATAGATATGTCAGTGAAGATGATAATCAGAGATGGAAGGTGAGAGGGTATGATGCTCTTTCAGAAACGGTGTCCAGAGAAAGCCTCTCTGATCAGGTGTCAGTCAAGCAGAGACCTTAAGGAAGTGAGGGCACAGTCCAGTCAATGGAGGTGGTACCCAAGTGTCAGGGCAGGGAATGAACAGGATGTTGTGCGGCACATAGCAGGAGCCCTTAACATCTTCTTGGGAGGGGCAGCAAGGCATCCTGGAGGAGCAACATGTCATCAGAGATCTAGAAAGAAAACTACATAAGTGGTGGTGAACTTTTGGTGTCACTTTGCCTGGGTCACAGGGTGCCAAGACATTGGGTCAAACACTCTTCTGGTATGTCTGTGTGGGTGTTTCTGGGTGAGATGAACTGCTGAGTATGTAGACTGAATAAAGCAGATGACCTTCCCCAGTGAGCATGGGCCTCACCCAATCAGCTGAAGACCTGAACAGAACAAACAGGCTGAACAGGAGGGAACTCTTCTTGTTCCACCTGGCTGTTTGAACTGGAACACCAGTCTTTTCCAACCTTTGGACTCAAAATGAAGCATGGGCTTTTCTTGATTCTCGAGCCTACTGGTCATCTAATTGGAACTCAGGCCATTGGCTGTCCTGGTTCTCAGGCCTTCAGACTCAGACTGGAGCTACACGCTGGCTTTGCTGGGTCCCCATCCTGCTGATTTCAGATCTTAGGGTGGCTCCACCTCCATAATCTCATGAGCCCATTCTTTAACTCTGTATATATACACATACACACACATGCATTCTGTTGGTTCTCTTCCTTTGAAGGACCCTGACAAACACAAAGAGTAGGAGAGGAAAGAGTCTCCCATAGCAACATGACTCACAGCCCCCAAAATTAGATGAAAAAGGTAGTTTTGAGCAAAAGAAAGAAGTTCAGTGGGGCTGATGGGTGTAAATACATGCACTGGAGCCCATGAAGGTGGGCAACGTGGAGTCACTGAATTTCATCACCACTAGACCATAAAAAAACTAACATGGATTTTAAGAAGGAGAAATTGTTTGGACTACATCTCTGGGCTTAAAACAAAAAGAAATTAAAACATAATAAGAGGATGGTCCAAAAAAAATCTAACCACATAGGGACATTTTAAATTGTTTTTTGTAAATTAGTGTTAGGCCAAAAAGTACATGAAAATGGCGATTATAAATTATTTAGAAATTAAGCATCATATAAAGGACATGACCAAGACAATACACAGACCAAAAAGCATGGCCTTAAGTTCATTAAAAAATAAGCAATACTGACAATAAATTACTAACTCAAGAAATGTAAGAAAAGTTGAGGCAAAATAGACACAAATAAGGAGACTGTATTCATTCTATATTCTCTGCCTAGAACTCTCTTTCTCTCCCATCTTTATGCCTCAGGCCCTCACTTGCTTCAGGAGACTTCTGCTCTTCTGTCACCTGATCAAAAAGTTTTCCCCTGAAATTCATATCCTTTTTTTTTTTAATTGGCATATAGCTGATTTACAATGTTGTGTTAGTTTCTGGTATACAGCAAAGTGACTCAGTTATACGTGTGTGTGTGTGTGTGTGTGTGTGTGTGTGTGTGTTAGTCACTAAGTCGTGTCTGACTCTCTGCGACCCCATGGACTATATAGCCTGCTAGGCTCCTCTCTCCATGGGCTTCTCCAGGTAAGAATACTGGAGTAGGTAGCCATTTCCCTTCTCTGAAGCATCTTCCCTACCCAGGGATCAAACTCTGCATTACAGGTAGATTCATTTGAGCCACCAAGGAAGCCCCACATATACGTATACATATACATATATATGCATACATTCTTCTCCAGATTATTTTCCATTATAGGTTATTACAAGATATTGAATATAGTTTCCTATGCTATACAGTAGGGGCTTCCCTGGTGGCTCAGGGGTTAAGAATCTGCCTGCAACGAAGGATACCCAGGTTCAATCCCTGGGTCAGAAAGATTCCTTAGATGAGGGAATGGCAACCCATTCCAGTATTCTTGTCTGGGGAATCCCATGGACAGAGGAGCCTGGCGGTATTGCAAAGAGTCAGTCACTACTGAGTGACTAACACTTTTTCAGTAATTTCACTTGGTACCTAAGTGTGGGGTGTGGATGATGACTGACCTTAAGTCATCATTTATTTCAAAAGTCCTTGTGACCTGTCTTCATCCCATTATCCATGCAAAACATGGACAGAATTACGCAGGTCCCTGTTTGCCGTTTTAATTATCAGTGCTCAGCCAAACAGCACTTCCTCTGCCACTAATGATGCTAATCTAAACTGGGAATTGATGTTGACAAAACACAAGCTGTTTAGTTTTTGCAAAGGCTGATCAAATCTGCTATGGGAAAAAAGAGGCTTTGGTGAAAATCCAGAATCAAAGCTCCATTGATTGGGGAAAATTCCAGCTAATAGGCAGGGAGATCAAAATTCCCGAGAACGTAGGGAGAGATTTTCAAGACGGTGAAAATAGAGCTGCGGTGATGCCACTGGGGTAAAATCTGACCAAGTTATCAGGTTGCCCCTTGTGAAAATATGACAGAATAATAGTTAAACGCCCATGCCCTGAGGACACTTCCTGGGGCTCATTTAGGGCAGCTTGTCAAGTGAACTGAGTGTGTTTTAGAGCTTAGAATGGAATACAGTTGGTGTGTGAGGCAGAACCAGAGAGATGATAACAATTTTATAAATCAAGAAGACTTTATAGTAGGAAGTAGGGAGCCATTGCAGGTTTTAAGCAGGAAAACAATGCAATAAAAGTTGTAATTAAGGAAGATTAGTCTGGCAGTATTAGGGCAAGATCTATCTTAAGACACTTATATGGAAACAGAGGTAGACTCAGTAATGAGTCAAAATTTAAAGAAAAAGAGAGGGGAAAAAATCATTAAATTTTTTCTACTTTCAGTAGGCAGTTAAGGTAAGTCACGGGCTGGGAGGAACTCAAAGATTCTCGCGAGGCGTTCTCAGTTCATTAAGTTAAATTACCTCTTTGCCATTATCGAGCGTTCACAGATGCCCAAACTGGTCCTGTGGTACAGGGCGGCTCTGAGCAGCCCAGGGATCTCTTGAAGACTTCTTTTCACATCTTTTCCTTGTTTCAAGAAATGAGCACTCTTAGCCAACAGCCCACAGATAGTGCAAGCTTCATTGTCCTCTTTTCTGGAACTATTAAAATATCATCCATTCTTTTGGGAATAAAGGAACCCAAGCCTGTTAACGCTCACTCAAGAGTGATTAGATTAAAACCTAATGATTCGTAAAAATGCAACCAAGGATCCCAAGCTGATCCAGGGCTCTTGCAGCCTCGCCAAGCAAAAGATGCAGGAGTCCATGTAACCGTCAGCACTCATCCTTGGGAGACACAGGACCTGACACTCCAGCCAACCTGCCAATTCTCCTGACTGGAACGGATGTCCCACTTTACAGCATTATGCGAGTCGTAGTCAAGGTCCCACAAAAGTCTGCCCTCTTTTGTGAATCCTTCTTGGCTCCTCTAGCTCACTGCGGTCCTTGACTTGAATTGTAGTAGAGACTGCCTGGACCACAAAGTGGAATTTAGCTTGTGTTTTGTGGGTGGTTATTCATCCTTTCATGTCTGAATTTTCTCTCCAGCTAGATTACAAACTCCTTGGAGATGGAAACCATGATTTATATGTCACCCACGGATGAAGACAAAGAGGCTGAAGTCAAGCTCACCCTCAACAATCCTCCTTTTTTCCAAATTGGGCTCACTTTGGTGAGCTGGGGTTTTTTGTTTGTTTGTTTTGTTTCTATCTCCCAAGGCCCAAACTGAACTATGTATTCTCTTTTCAACAGCTGTCCATGATTTCTCTTCTATAAAAACTGAAGTCACATAAATTGTTGGTGCTCTGTCACTAAGTCATATCTGACTCTTTGCAACCCCATGGACTGCAGCATGCCAGACTTCCCCAGAGTTTTCTCAAACTCATGTCCATTGAGTCTGTGATGCTATCTTACCATCTCATCCTCTGCTGCCCCCTTTTCCTCCTGCCCTCAATCTTTCCCAGCATCAGAAGCTTTTCTAATGAGTCACCTCTTAGTATCAGGTGACCAAAGTATTGGAGCTTCAGCATCAGTCCTTCCAATGAATATTCACAGTTGATTTCCTTTAAGGTTGACTGATTTGATCTCCTTGCTGTCCAAGGGACTCTCAAGAGTCTTCTCCAGCACCACAATTTGAAAGCATCAATTCTTTGGCACTCAGCCTTCTTCATGGTCCAGCTCTCATATCTGTACATGACTACTGGAAAAATCAAAGCTTTGACTAGACGGACCTTTGTTGGGAAAGTGATGTCTCTGGTTTTTAATACACTGTCTAGGTTTGTCAAAGCTTTTCTTCCAAGGAGCAAGTGTCTTTTAATTCATGGCTGAAGTTACCCTTCACAGTGATTTTGGAGCCCAGTGCAAACTCTGCCACTTGCTCACGGTGTGTGTGACATTTAGGGAAGCAATTTACCTATTTGTGCGTCGGTTTCCTTCTCCACTAAATAGAAACAGCAACATGACCTCTCAAGACTGTTGTGAAGGTAAAATGAGAAAATGCATATAAACACTGAGCATGATAATTGCTCCAAATGGTGTTGATAATGATAGTGATCAACATTTGGGAGAGTAACGCACATCAAGAAAGATATTTCGTTGTGAGGTCAACAGCATCTCTGTGCAGCAAATAGATAGAAAATAGAAGCTCTTGGATTTGGAAAATGTTTATTACATTTGCTAACATTACTCCCTGGGACAACTCATGTTATTACCACGGTTTTCAATTATTCCAGACAGCTAGTTCTGCTTCGTGATAGTATGTAAATTTCCCAGCTTGGTGCCTTCGCTAAGATTCTAAATTTCATTTTGCAATGACAGCTTTTCTGAAAACTCTACCACTCAGAGACCCCTGTGTCCTAACTGCAGTTTTTTGTGGAATACGACATTTTTTAATTGAGTAAAGCAGTGATGAAGAGCATGTCAGATACCCGTGCGGGAGAGAAACATTTGTGAAACTTAAAATCCTGCTGTTAAGATGCCAGTGAACCAAGAGAGCAACAAACTATTTCTCTCTAGCTGGCTGAGAGTATCAGAGCCTCTGGATCAAAAATGAGATCTATTTTAAATGTAATTCATTTTCTGAAGGATAAATAACAAAAGCCTCTTTTGTATGCAACTGAGTTGGAACACCGAATGTTGGGTGGACACCATTAACTTTGAAAGAGAGCATGGGGGTTCACCCCACAGCTTCTTCAGGGTCTTTCTGTCTGCTGTCTCTCCAGGCAAGATAGCTATGCTGTTTTTTAAGTCCACTTGAAGAACCAGAGACTTAAAAAAAAAGTGATTCCATGTGAGCTTAGAATGTATGTGTGATTTCTTTTCTCTCTTTTATCATCAACATCTCTCTGCTAGGGGGAAGCTTTCCATCAGCATGAATACCTCAAGCCCCTCTTATCCTCAAAAATAAAAGACCTCCCTTGATCCCACTTCCTTCTCCAGATTCCATTCTATTTCCTCCTTCCCTTCAACAGCTTTGAACTTCCCCATCTGCACATCTCAGGCCTCACGCATGCCTCATTCTCCAACTTCAGGGAGATGATCGAGGTCACTGTTGACTTCCGAGGACCGAAACCCATTCCTCAACTTCTGGGACACAATTCATCAAAGCCACCCTCTAAGGTCACTCCTTTCTCAGCTTTTCTGAGTTCTCCTTCTCTAAGCCTTCCTCCACTACCTTGACCTCTCCTTCTCTGCATCCTTTCTAGCAGGCATGTCCTCCTGATCCAGCCGCTAAAGGGGGTTGTGCCCCAAGGCTGAGTCTCAGGCTCTAGGTTCCCTCTTCATCCCTCTGCCCAGGAGAACTCCAGCAGAGCCACAGGCTCAGCCACTGAGGGCTGCTGACCATGTGTCTTCATCCACCTGGACCTCCCCTCTGAGTATTCAAATGTTTACTAGCATCCTCTACTGGATTTTCAAAAGCTCTTCAAAAGCCAATGTATTCCAAACTCGCTGTCACCTCTGCCACCTAAGTGATCACATCAGAAACCAAGAGATACCCCCTAGCTCTGGTCCACCCTGACATTTGCAGAGCCCATGACGAGACGTAGCTAAGCTCCTCCATAGTCTTGCTGCCCCAACCTCCACTATGTGGCCAAGCAGCCTATGGGGACCACAGACCGACACCAGCCGTTCAGGCAAGTACACGCCCTGGATAGGAGTCTGCAGAGTCACAGGTAAAGGTAAGCTCTTGACACGAATCTCCAACAGCCCATGGGACCAAGTCTCTCATTTTCCAAGGCCTCCCAAGACTCCCATGAGGCTTACCAAAACTCCACTCTTTTGGTTTGCATTGACCCATCCAGCTTTATCCCAAGAAGCCCAAAGCACTCTGCCTCCAGGCCCTAATAAAGGCATGTGCCTCTGCTTCTCTGCACTTGCCATGGCTTCCCCAGGAAGCCCTCTAGGCCCATGTGCACTTCTTCCAGGACCCGTGAGTCATCAGCTTCTCTATTTCAACTTCTCCTTGGTCTTGTTGGACCTCAGCTCGCCATCTGGCACCCTGTGTGCTACTTAACAAATGTTAAATTCGCAATGTCACAACAGCCCAGAATAAGGGTTAACATGGAGCTCATATGTATATGTATCGGGCTTCCCTTGTGGCTCAGCTGGTAAAGAATCTGTCCGCAATGCGGGAGACCTGATTTCGATCCCTGGGTTGGGAAGATCCCCTGGAGAAGGAAACAGCTGCCCACTCCAGCATTCCAGCCTGGAGAATTCCATGGACTGTATAGTCCACGGGGTCGCAAAGAGTTGGACACGACTGAGCGACTTTCACTTTCAACTTTCATACTTTTGTATCATTTCTGTGTTTATGTGAAGAATCAGGATTGCACTTCGTTCATGCTCGATCTAGAGCAGAATAACAGGAGTTGTTTATGACAGCAAATTACTCCTCAGACAACATGTGCAACTACCACAAAGACCACACTTATTTATGAATCTCCCAGAACAAAGCAGAACAAGATGGGTGCTGAGTACTATTGAGAAACGCGCTCATTATGAAATCATTTCATTCATGCTATAGATCAGACAAAGATGCTGACAAGTTAATAATCTTGTCTTTTACTTTGCTCAGATCCTCCCTGCCCTGGGAAGCAGTGTTGGCAACAGCAAAAACCAAGAGCCTCCGTGACATTCAAACACTTACACTTACAGATGAGGGCTTCGCTAGTGGCTCAGTGGTAAACAATCTGCCTGCCAATGCAGGAGACATGGGTTCAATCCCTGGGTCGGGAAGATCCCCTGGAGAAGGAAATGACAACCCACTCCAGTATTCTTGCCTGGAAAATCCCATGGACAGAGGAGACTGGCAGGCTACAGTCCACGGGGTCACAAAAGAGTCAGACATGACTTAGCGACTAAACAATGACAGATTCACAGATGAAGGGATGGACAGAAGCGAATCCCTGGGACCAGAGCCATCCCTTAGTCTTGAAATTAGATGCTTAGAGGTATGGTCAAGCGATTTGCCTGGGCTGAAGGGGATCCACCCTTAGACTTGGGCAAAGGATCCCCTATCCTGGACCGTATACTTTAGACCAGGGATTGGCAAACTCCAGACTATGGACCAGGACCAGACCCTGTCCTATTTTTTTAATTAATAAAGTTTTATTGAAACATAGCTACATTCATTCATTTATGAATGAGTAGTCTGTGGCTACTCTGGTGTTACAATGGCAGAGTTGAGTAGATGTGACAGAGGCTATCTAAAATATTTACTATCTGGCCTCTCACAGAAAAAATAAATGGCAACCCATGCTTTAGAAGACCCCACAAATCACACAGGTCTACTCCATGGCTCAGTGTTTGCAGGGGCCAGCTTTCCAGCATGAGCTTGAATCTGAACAGGTTGGATCTCGTCATTTCTGTAAAGCACTGTCAGTCAAGGTCACTGCAAAGCAGAGACATGACTTCCTTTCTCAATCTTCTCTGGGCTGTGATCTTTATGGAGAGGCACTGATGCCAAAGAGCAAAGCCAGGAAACATTCAAAAGTATAAAAAGACAACATGTAGAGGTTTCCTGAAATGATAAAATTCTTCTGCCATTTTTTTGTTGTTGTTAATGGCAGACTTAATTATGGGAAAATCTACCTTTTACGGGGAGTCTGAGCTTTTAAAGCTGCCCTTTTGAAAAATTTCCACTTTCAAAGGTGAGATTGCACAGCGGTGAGGTTAATACCATTGTTATTCCTCTTCCGTCTTGAAATAGATAATTGACTGCCTCTGAAGTTTCCAAGAAGGCTGTTACAGCAAGAAATAAATGTTGTGTGAATTTTCCAAGAGTACTGGACAAAGGTGAGCAAGTCTGGAAGCAAGTAGAAGGTCAGGACTTAAATCACTCTAGATGTGTACATGCCTAAGCATTAGTATCTATGAGGGTCAGTTGATTCAGTCAAAGTTCAGAAGAAATGGGTCATATACTTTGTTGTAGTTGTTCAGTTGCTAAGTTGTGTCTGACTCTTTGCGACCCCATGGACTGCAGCACACCAGGCTCCTCCAGCATCTCCTGGAGTTTGCTCAAACTCATGTCCATTGAGTCAGTGATGCCATCCAACCATCTCATCCTCTGTCATCCCTTTCTCTTCCTGCCTTCAATCTTTCCCAGCATCAGCGTCTTTTCCAATGAGTTGGCTCTTTGCAAGAGGTAGCCGAAGTATTGGGGCTTCAGCTTCAGCATCAGTCCCTCCAGTGGATATTCAGGACTGATTTCCTTTAGGATTGACTGGTTTGATAGCCTTGCAGTCCAAGGGACTCTTAAGAATCTTCTCCAGCACCACAGTTCAAAAACACCAATTCTTTGGTGCTCAGCCTTCTTTGTGGTCCAACTCTCACATATTCTAAGCAGCCCCTATATTTGGTCTTGCAAGACCTGGGAGTTTTCCTCTTCATCAGGAAGAGATGGGAACAGTGGCATTTGATGAGTTGACGGTCTAGGGGGTGTTTGCTGATGGCAGTGAGAAGCAGAGTGGGGAACAAGGTGGTCCATTTTCAACAACTTTGAGGTGGCATGTCAGCATGACAGTTCTAAGAGTATAAGATAAGATATCATTGGGCAAGAATGGGGGGGGTCAGAGAGCTTGAATCACAGGGGTCAGACAAGGAGATAGAGAGGTGAGGACAGCTGAGCATTTGAGAATGGCTCACTGCAGCCAAACCTCGCATAAGCCCAGGGGTCAACCCCCCTCAAGAGCTGAGTGTCACCTCTTTACAAGGGCTTGGAACTCTTGATGTGAAAGCCTTCTTCGACTGCTGGCTAGGGCTCTGGATATGGACCAAAAAGAGGAAGGAGGGTCAAATATTCTCAAAATAATTAAGCTCCCTGTCATTAAAAATTTAAGCAGAAGGTGAAACAATATTTTAGATGGCTGCAATAGAAAAGGACTCCTGTCCTTGGTGGAAACATTCAAAGGTGTTTGCGTTGGACATTTCATCAGCTCCCTTCACATTTAAAACTCTGTCCACACTGGTAATGGAGAAGGCAATGGCACCCCACTCCAGTACTCTTGCCTGGAAAATCCCATGAATGGAGGAGCCTGGTAGGCTACAGTCCGTGGGGTCGCTAAGAGTCAGACGTGACTGAGAGACTTCACTTTCACTTTTCCCTTTCATGCACTGGAGAAGGAAATGGCAACCAACTCCAGTATTCTTGCCTGGAGAATCCCAGGGACGGGGGAACCTGCTGGGCTGCCGTCTATGGGGTTGCACAGAGTCGGACACGACTGAAGTGACTTAGCAGCAGCTACACTGGTAAGTGCCCATAGACCATCTCTCCCTCTTGTATGCTCCACTCGGATTGCATTCTGGTCTCCATCCTTCCCCACACTGGGAGAGGGAGGCAGTGGTGATGGCTTCATGTCAGCAAAGAGAACTTGAGAAAGACCACAGAAGTGACAGCCGCGGGCTGCTAGAGGTCTACAAAGAATATTTGGACAAAGCACGGGTCAAATGGAAGCTTTGGGCTCCAAACAGCAGAAGACTCACATTGGCCTAAATGTTAGTTGTTACACTGAAAAGCCAAGAGCCACACTTGTGAATATAAACACAGAGTAAACTGAGAATAAGTAAAATTCAGCACCTGGGTTCAACCTGCAGCGTGGAGCCATGCCTGAAGAGTCCAGATTAGGGCATGTCACCCCTGCAGCGCAGCTCAGAACTTGAGCCTTGCTGGGTGATGGTGAGTTTGCGATGTCAAGCTGGCTGATGGACCAACTTAACATTGTCCTTGAGAAACTGGCAATGTAACCAGATGAAAAAACAGTAAGAACTTCACATATTGGGAAGGAAGAAAGAAAACTATTGGATATAATAAGATTATCCCCTGGAAAACTCAAGAGACACATATGAATAGTTATTAGAAAAGCGAGACAGAATATTAATTTAAAATATATTAATGTTTATATGTACAAGCAATGAAACAATTAGAATATAATAGAAGAAACATTAATATATAAATATATTGGGTTTGCAGAAAGTTCATTTGGGGGTTTTGGTTAACATCTTACTGAAAACTCTAAACAAACTTTTTTTTTAGTCAACTCAATAAAGTACTTAGGAATTTCAAGATTAGTGCATAATATATATGAGTTTAATTGAATAAATGAAGGGGTATGCTGTGGCCTTGATTGGAATACTCAGCATGGACATGATTTTCAAATTATACTGTAAGATAATGTAATTCTCAGCTTCCCTGGTGGTTCAGCCATAAAGAATCCTCCGGCAATGCAGAAGATGCAGGAGATGCAAGTTTGAGCCCTGGGTCAGGAAGATCCCCTAGAGGGATGACAACCCACTCCAGTATCCTTGCCTGGGAAATCCCATAGACAGAGGACCCTGGTGGGCTACAGTCCATGGGGTAACAAAGAGTTGGACATGAGTGGAGCAATTGAGCATGCACAATGCAATTCCAATCAAAGTGGCAGAAGATTTTTTAACAAATTAATGATTTCAGAACTTATTCTAAAAATAGAACACAAACCAAACCAAAAAAATCTAGCATGAGAAGGAGATTTCCATAGTAGGTATTAATTTGTATACTTATGACACATTAATGTATATTACATAATGTTATCTATAATCTTAAAATGCACTGAATGTTGCATTGTATTTTATATACAATTAACATTAACATATTTATATAAGCCACAACAATTTGACTAGTGGTGTGAATGTGTGTGTGTGTGTGTGTGTGTGTGCGCGTGTGTGTGTGTGTGTGCGCACTCCATCACTCAGTCATGTCCAGTTCTTTGCAACTCCGTGGACTGTAGCCTGCCAGGTCCTCTGTACCTGGGATTCTATAGGCAAGAATACTGGAGTGGGTTGCCATTTGCTTCTCCAAGGGATCTTCCTGACCCAGGGATGATTCATCTCACGGCTTCTGCATTGCAGGCAGATTCTTTACCATCAGAGCCACCAGGGAAACAAGAATAGTGGCATCGGGTAACAGAAATGGATCAATGGACAGGAGAATGAGAGAATATCTTTGTGAGGATGAAAGGGCAAGGCTCCACTCTGTATGCAGAAGTCGAGTCTCTTCCAGAAGACACAGGCTGTCAGTCATCTTTTAAAGGAGACTAACAGGGAACTTCCTCATCCATTTGGGGGCCTGAATTGAAGGCACAGAATTGCCAGGAGCTTCTCGGCGAGGAGAAGATTAGAAGGGAATGACTAAGGGGCTCTGGAGTCTGGCAGCTTGGATTCAGATCCCACAGTGTTTTCTGTGTGCCCTTGGGCAACTTACTGAATCCTGCCTTACTTTACTGTCTTAGTTTCCCCATCCATAAAGTGGGGATAATAGCGCACTTCTCAGAGTTGCGGTGGAGATGAGTAGACCAATACACACGAAATGCTTAGAATAGAGCCTGGCCCCTCAGAAGCACCCCATAACTGTTAGCCATTGCTTGTGTAGCATGGAGCAAACAGGGCAAGCCGGAAGTGAGCTTAGTAAGTATCTGTCAATGAATCACACCTCCATCTAAGTTCTGTCTTTGGAGGAAAGACCTTTCTGTATCACCACTCCCCACCCCAAGGCCAGGTGGTGGCAGTGTGGTCACCAGCAGCAGGTAACTGTGACCTTGAGGTGCCCAGCAGCATTGCTGTGTGATACCCTGCATCTTGTCAAAGTGTCTGGGGGCACACTTTCAGGAGGCCCAAGAGATGGTTGGATGACATCACCAACTCGATGGACAAAGCCCAGGAGGTGGTAAAGGACAAGGAAGCCTGGCGTGCTGCAATCCGTGGGGTCTCAAAGTCAGACACGACTTAGCGACTGAACAACAGCAACAATTTCCTGGAATCAAGTCCATGGGAGGTGATATTTTCATCCAAATTTAGATATTAGAAGGAAAGCAGACCTTGGCCATAAAGTAGGGGGGCTTCACCATTTGGATCATTCTTGTGCAGGTACGATAACAGCATAGGTACTCCAGACAGGGAAGTGCAGAGATCTAACAGCTTGGCGTGCCTGCTTAGTGGTCCTGCAGCTGCTGGGATGCGGGGATCAGCTCTGCCCACCTCCTCCCTGCCTCCCAGTTGTGAAGGTGCGAGACACCAACAGACCAGATGCCAGCAGCACTTAAACACCTTCAATTGGTCTCCGAGGACAATCACAGTTGCAGGACCAATGATGATGTGAGCGGAATGAGTGAATATTCATCACAGAAACTTTGGAATACTCTCCAGTCAGTGAGAAAATGATGAAACCACAGCAGAAGGAACCTCCCCTCAGCCGGACAAGCCCCTAGTAACCTTTGCCACTGAACTAAAAGCTTTCCAAGGGTGAACAGAAGTGCTATAAATCTCAGAGGCGACATTAAATATTTGTCACTGAAACACTTAAGACTTGTTTCAAACCCATTCCTCTCTGAAAGTTTATAACAAATAACCTAGTGACTTAACCTCTACAAGAGCATCTCCTTTTTCACTGCAAATGGAAACAAATGGGCTATAAAGAGAGGGACCCTGCTGATGGGCAATTCTCAGCCACCGTGTGGTCTCTTGGCCCAGCCCAAATGGGTGAGCCACCCCTTTTGTTTATATTAAACTGGCTCTTGATCCATGACATGAGGGCGGCAGAGGTTTTAACTGGACTTTCTTTAAAACCACCCATTAATCTTCCCTCCCCTCTTGGTGCTGAATGAGTGAGTAAAGTAAATTATTTACATTCTGATGTTGCGAGAACTCTCCCTACATTAAGCCTTGATTTGAGCCTCCAATACATCTCTAGATGGTGTTTACCTTACACACCTTTATCAGGACCACATAGCTTCTCCAGCAAGATCACCTGTTGGACTAAAACGCGACCCAGATACAGATCTCTTCTCACGACTTATGTGAGCCCGAAGACACATATCAGAAACTCAACTGCATTCAACCAAGTTCCAATTTTACTGAATTCCAAATACATACGAGCATCCCGGCATTCTAGAATTAATTTGCTCTTCAATAATCTAAAATCAATGTTCAGCTTTCTGGGAGGAAAATGAAAGCACATCAGGCACTTTGCAAAAGCTATCCATCACCCTGCTTGTCAGAGTCAGGGGTGAAGGCCTTTGTTGGAAAGAATGTTATTCTCCATATCAGCTCTGTCTCGATCCAGACGGACAAGTAGCCACCTACAGGGTGGGCTTCCAAGCACAGCTCTGGTTGATGGCTGGGTAGAAAGGCAAACACCTGCAGATTCAGCCCGAAGTCTCACTTCTTTTGTGTGAGGGAGAGAAAGAGTGAAATACACTTTTTAAGGTATCAGAGAAGAAAGACCCAGGAAAGGCTATAGAAGAGGAATCAATACAGAAAGATCAAAGCCAGAGAAAAGACTCAGAAACACAGCACATTGTGGGCATCAGGAAGACCTTTATGCCTATTGTTCGAATAACAATTTCCTATTAAGTTAAAAATTAACAAAGTAACTTTTAATTAGGGAAGATAAATCAAGTCATATCTATTTGGACAAACATGAGTTTACGAAGCATCTGTTCTTTCTCTGTTTAATATGCTGTCTCATTAATTTCTCCAGGCCTTTCTTTCGAACTTCTTTACAAGGTCTTGCCTTTTGCCAACACTCAAGTGGCATTTAAACTCAACACCCTAGAGCAGTCATATTTTGCTGACTCTAGTCCAAACTTTGCCACTCATGGAAGGCATTCATACCCTGAAATTCATCCTCACCATCAGTTATTTCAGGATGCTCCAGGAGAATAATGTTAATTCTGGCTGTGCAACTGGATGGTGGCCACTATTTCCCTCCTCTAATACTTGGGCTTCAATGATGTTCTAAGGCACCTTAGTCCCCTCTGAGCATCACCACCGCCTTCCTTGGGAATTTCCATCTCCTACCTGGTACCACATGCCTTGAGGCCAAATAACCAAAACGTAAAACAGACACAGTGTTGCAACAAATTCAATAAAGACTTTAAAAATGATCAGAGTCTCCTAGAAAGTGTCATACTGAGTGAAGTATGCTTGACAGAAAAGGAGATCTGTCCTATGACATCCCTTACATGTGGAATCTGACAAAAAAATGATACAAATTATCTTACTTACAAAACAGAAAGAGACTCACAAATTTAGAGGATGAACCTACGGTTGGGGGATGGAGAATGAAGGGGCTGGACAGTTAGGGAGTTTGGGATGGACATCTTCACACTGCTATGTTTAAAATGAGTAACGAACAAGAACCTCCTATACAGCACAGGGAACTCTGCTTAAATGTTATGTGGCAGCCTGGATGGGAGGGGTGTTTGGGTGAGAATGGATACACTATGGCTGAGTCCCTTCGCTGTTCACCTGAAACTATCACAACACTGTTTATTGGCTATACTCTAATATAAAATAAAAAAAAATTTTTTAATGGTCCACATCAAAAAAAATCTTAGAAAAAAATTAAAATGAGCCTTTCTGCTCATGGACGCCGCCGAGAAAGCATCGTTGAAGTCTTCCCCGCCTCCACTGCCGTCATGTCTAAATCAGAGTCTCCCAAAGAGCCCGAACAGCTGCGGAAGCTCTTCATCAGAGGACTGAGCTTTGAAACAACCGGTGAGAGTCTGAGGAGCCATTTTGAGCAATGGGGAACGCTCACAGACTGCGGTAATGAGGGATCCAAACACCAAGCGCTCCAGAGGCTTCGGGTTTGTCACATGCGACACGGCGGAGGAGGTGGATGCGGCCATGAATGCAAGGCCACACAAGGTGGATGGAAGAGCTGTGGAACCAAAGAGGGCCGTCTCAAGAGAAGATTCTCAAAGACCTGGTGCCCACTTAACTGTGAAAAAGATTTTTGTTGGTGGCATTAAAGAAGACACTGAAGAACATCACCTGAGAGATTATTTTGAACAGTATGGGAAAATTGAAGTGATTGAAATCATGACTGACTGAGGCAGTGGCAAAAAGAGAGGCTTTGCTTTTGTAACCTTTGATGACCATGACTCCGTAGACAAGATTGTCATTCAGAAATACCACACTATAAATGGCCACAACTGTGAAGTGAGAAAAGCCCTGTCTAAGCAAGAGATGGTTAATGCTTCATCCAGCCAGAGAGGTCGAAGTGGTTCTGGAAACTTTGGAGGCGGTCGTGGAGGTAGTTTCGGTGGGAATGACAACTTTGGTCATGGAGGAAACTTCAGTGGTCGAGGTGGCTTTGGTGGCAGCTGTGGTGGTGGAGGATATGGTGGCAGTGGGATGGTTAAAATGGATTTGGTAATGACAGTGGTTATGGAGGAGGCGGCCCTGGTTACTCTGGAGGAAGCAGAGGCTATGGAAGTGGTGGACAGGGTTATGGAAACCAGGGCAGTAGCTATGGTGGGAGAGGCAGCTATGACAGCTATAACAATGGTGGAGGCGGAGGTGGCTTTGGCGGTGGTAGTGGAAGCAATTTTGGTGATGGTGGAAGCTACAATGATTTTGGCAATTGCAACAATCAATCTTCAAATTTTGGACCCATGAAAGAAGGAAACTTTGGAGACAGAAGTTCTGGCCCCTATGGTGGTGGAGGCCAACACTTTGCCAAACCACGAAACCAAGGTGGCTATGGTGGTTCCAGCAGCAGCAGTAGCTATGGCAGTGGTAGAAGGTTTTAATTGCTGCCAGGAAACAAAGCTTAGCAGGAGAGGAGAGCCAGAGAAGTGACAGGGAAGCTACAGGTTACAAGATTTGTGAACCCAGCCAAGCACAGTGATGGCAGGGCCTAGCTGCTACAAAGAAGACATGTTTTAGACAGTACTCATGTGTATGGGCAAAAAACTCGAGGACTGTACTTGTGACTAATTGTATAACAGGTGGTATAGTTTCTGTTCTGTGGAAAGTGTAAACCATTCAAACAAAGGGTTTTAATGTAGATATTTTTTTTTGTACACATGCTGTTGATTGCTAAATGTAATAGTCTGATCATGACGCTGAATAAATGTCTTTTTAAAAAATAACATTAAAATGAAACATAAGACATAGACTGCAAGAAAATATTTGCAAGTAACATCTGATGAAAGATGTGTATCCATAGTATATAAAGAACACTCAAAACGAATATGAAAACAGAAACCCAACAGACATTTCACCAAAATAAGACACACAGATGACAAATAAGCAAACAGAAAGATGTTCAACATCATTAGTCATTAGGGAAGAGCTAATTAAAACCACAACAAGATGCTACTTTTCATGCACTTAGAATGACTAAAAATAAACCAATTATCAAACAACTTACAATACCAAGTGCTGGAAAGAATGTAGAACAACTGGAACCCTCATAGATTTCTGTTGGGGATGTAAATGGTACAGCTGCTCTGGGAAATAATCTGACATTTATAAAATTATAAAATACCCTTACCAAATGGCCAAGTAATACCACTTCTTGGTATTTATCCAAGCAAATTGAGAATTCTTGTTCCCACAAAAAAAAAAAAATCACACATAAATGCTTATAGAAGCTTTGTTTGTAATTGCCCCAAACTAGAAACAACATATACCTTCAATACATAGATAGATAAACAGTAGTACAGCTGTACAATGAAATACTGTCAGCAATAAAAAGGAATAAACTGATTTCTGCTTCTGACCAAGGTGTAGTAGTAACTGAAATTGAATTTTCCCTCTTACCTGAAACAAACAAAAAAAAAGGAAATCAATAAAATATATGAAACAACAGTTTGTAAGAAATTGAATATTAAGAAGTAAAGAACCACAACCCCAGAAAGGCAAGATATGGATGAGGTGAGTCCTAAGGTTGTCTCAAGGAGCAGCTTGATAGAGTTTCCAGGACACCGCGCAGGGAAACCAGTGGAGCCCAGCAGATTCCCTAAGCTGAAGAGACAGATCTGAGAATTCAGGGAAACCAACACAGTGAGAGTTACCAAGGCAAACTGGGGAGGGAAAGAGAGCTATGAAGAGAGAGAACTGCAGTGACCCACAGAGGAGTCTCACCTAGTACGCAGGGGAGCGCTGATCAGAGAACACTTGTGAAGAAGCTCCCTTAAGGAACCACCTGGGTAAAGAACCACCAGCAAGAATCACAAGGAAAAGTGCTGTGCTCATGCAGGACCATTTACGCTTCTGTGTCTTTGATACCTTTGTTGTTATTCAGTTGCTAAGTCGTGTCCCACTCTTTTCGACCCCATGAACTCCAGCTCACCAGGCTTTCCTGTCCTCCACTGTCTCTTGGAATTTGCTCAAACTCATGTCCATTGAGTCGATGATGCCATCTTAGGTTTGAATTTATCATCTTACTATTAGCTTTCTCTTTGTCCATCTTTTCTTTCTCCTCATTTTCCACCTTGCTTTGGATGAGTTGAATATATTTATTAATAGCAATATCAATATGTTGGTAACTTTGGAGGCTTATTAGCTATAACTCCTTGTGGTTTTATTTTAGCACTTGCTTTAAAGCTTCTGCTATATTTTTTTAACCTATCATAGTCTAGCTTTAAGTAATATTGCACTATTTTATGTATAGATAAGAATCTTCTATTTCTTCCAACCTTTGTGCTATTGTTCATGTTCATTTTGCTTTCATATATGGTATAAACCTCAGCCACTAAGTTTTCTTGTTGCTTAAATAATTACCTTTTAAATTTATTTAAATAATAAGAATTGACCTTATATATTTAGTGCAGTTATCATTTCCTGTGTTCTTCATTCCTTTGTGTAGAGTCATATTTCCATCTGGTAGCATTTTTCTTCTGCCTGGAGGACTTTCTTTAATTTTTCTCACAATGCAGACTGGCTGTCAATGAATTATTCCAGTTTTCAAATATCTGAAGACACTTTTATTTCATTATTATTTTTCAAAGACATTTTTTGCTAGGCGTAGAATTCTACACGGACAGTTTTCTAATCTCAATATACACAGTAAAAATATTTGACAAAATTCTCTTACGGTTTGAAAAAGAAAGAAAGAAAAATTTTCAGCAACCTAGAAATACAAGGGAAATTTACCCAGTAAAAGACGTTAACAAAAGAACCCTGCAGCTAACTTATTTAATGGTGAAAAACTAAATGGTGACTTTCTTTGAAATGAGGAACATACAAAGATATCCATTCTCAACACTTCTATTCAACATCATACTGGAGAGTCTAACCATGCAGTAAGGCAAGTACAAGAAATTAAAGTCACTCAGTTTTGAAAAGAATACACAAAGCTGTCTTTACTTGCATATAACATAATCTCTTCTGCAGATAATTCAATGGAATCACAAAAAAGATCCACTAGAACTAATAAGTGAGTTTAGCAACATTACCAGATGTAAGATCAACATTAAAATCAACTGTATTTCCATAAACTAGCAACAAACAATCAGAAATAGAAATTTAACCAAAATTGTTATTTACAATAGAATAAAAAAATATAGAGTGCTTAGGGATAAACCTGACAAAAATGTGAAAAACTTGTTAAAAACCACAAAACTTTTTTTCAGGGAAAATAAAAAGACATAATATATGAATACATATAATAATATAAATATATTTGAATATATATTCAAGCAAATAAAAATAGTGGACATACATAATATATACATATATTTCCTCAAAGTATTTCCCACCAAATATTTATTTATAAGACAGGGGAAAACAGTAACTTTACAGTGGACCACATTACAGGCACCATGTTAACCAAGTGATCAGATTTAACATTACCAGTTATAGGACATGTCAATATATGTATCTCCTAAATAGGTGGACATTCTACAAAATATTTGATCAATAAACTTCAGAAAGAGACTTCCCTGGTGGCTCAGTGGTAAAGAAGCTGTCTGCCAATGCAGGAGATGCAGGAGACCCGGGTTCAGTTCCCGGGTTGGGAAGATCCCCTGGAGAAGGGAATGGTAACCCACTCCAGTATTCTTGCCTGGGAAATCCCACAGAGAGGGGCCTGGCGGGCTGCAGTTCATGGGGTCACAAAGAGTCAGGCGTGACTTATCGACTAAAAACAACAAAGCGTCAGAAATGTCAAGGTCACAAAAAACAAAGATGGAGAAATTGTCAAGAAGATAGAAGATTTAGGACATAGGGCAAATAAAGAAAACGTGGAATCCTGAACTGTTACCTGAAATGGAAAAAGGATGTTAGTGGGAACACTGGAAATTCTATGAAAGCCTGTAGTTTAATTAACAGTATTGTACCAATGTTAACCTTAGAGCTTTGCTAATGGTACCACAGTTCTATAAAATGTTAACATTGAGCAAAGCCGGATGAAGGCTGCATTGAAAGTCACTTTTCTATCTTTGCAAATCTTCTGCAAGTCTAAAATCATTTCAAAATAAACATTTCTTTAAATAACACTAATAGCACTAAAAGAGACCATGGAAACTTTTAAAATCATCTCACAGTTGGAAAATATGATCCAAAACTGAAAAGAAACCAAAGAAGTTCTACCACATAAATGCTTTCAAATTTGTTATTTCAATAGATAAACAAAAATAAAACCCAAACTCAAACAACAAACGGGGGGAAGTGTTGCATGTGATGCACAAAGGGATGCTTTTCTTAACATGCAACAAGCTCTTACAAATCGTAAGAAAAAAGTAAACACTCCTATGGGAAAATGGTCAACATGGATGACCAGAGAGTTCAACTTTTTAAAAGAATTACAAATAACTCTTAAAACCATGTAAAGATGTTCAGCCTCACTAAGAATAAGAGAAATGAAAAGTAAAATTCCAAATACCATTTTCAATAAAAAATTGACAGAAGTCAAAATTTTATAATTCATTGTATGTTAGGGAACACCTGGGAAAATAAACTTTCACGAGGAGTGAAAATTGAAATGACTACTGTGCAGGAAAAATTTAAATGTCTAAAAATTATAAATATTAATTCTTGGTGGCCCAACAGTTCTATTTCTAGGAATCCATCCTATAAATATGTCTAAATGAGAAAGGAGGATATTCACTGAAGCCTACGTTGTAACAATGAAAAATTAGGAACCAGTTAAATGTCTATCAAAAGTGGCCTGACTAAAAATAAACAAAAGCATATTCACAATGGGATACCTTTAAAAAGAACAAGCTGAATGATAGGAGACTATATCCAAGATGATATATAAGGGGGAGAACAAGCTGTATCATGTGTTTTTACGATTTTTTAATTTTTTTTATTTTTTATGAATTTTTTTATGATTTTTTTAAAAGAAAAGGAAAACTGGCACATGTTTGCAGTTGCATAGAATGTCTTTGAAATGATGCTCGAGGAATTGGGTCATAGTATTTGCCATTGGCAAGAGAAAATGGGTGGCTGGGCCCAGGGACAGATGAGAATTTTTTCCTCACCACTACCCTTTGTGTAACTTTTAAAACGTTGTACCAACAGCATCTATTAATTATTCAAAAAATTGATTGAGCACTGAAACATTTCTTTCCTGGATTAAAATGGCAGATAAAGAGTATTTTGTAGGAGCAAACTCAAACAACAGGAAAAGTCTGTGACAGGTGTATCTGAGTCGCCCCAACAGGAGCCATAGCAGAAATGATGGAGAAGCAAAGTTAGAAGTCAAAGATTTGTGGTATCTCGAGTCCGTGGGATCACACAGAGTTGGACACGACTCAGTAACTAAAAAACAATAGCTGAAGTCTGCAGGGCTTCCTAGGTGGTTTCAGTGGTAAAGAATCTGCCTGCCTATGCAGGAGCTGCAGGAGATGTGGGTTCGATCCCTGGGTCGGGAAGATCTTCTGGAGGAGGAAATGGCAACCCACTCCAGTATTATTGCCTGGAGAATCCCTTGGACAGAGGAGCCTGGTGGGCTACAGTCCATGGGGTCACAAATAGTAGGACACAACTAAGTGACTGAGAATGCACACACATGCTGAAGTCTGTAGCTGAGCCCCAGACTGAAGCAGCGAGTTGCATCTGTTAATAGAATTCCTGTCTCAAAGGTGCTGTGCTGCCATCAAACCGGCACTTGGAGTCTGGCTTTATTGATAGATGAATAAGATTGAATGTGACACCTGTGTCCAGTGAATCCCCTGACACCATTTAACTAACACTTAGAGCAGCTGCTTTTGAAAAATTACCTTCAGACCAGGCCCACCCTAGAAGAACAAAAGCATCACCTTAAGTACTTTTCCAGTTCCCAATCAATGGGGATTCTTGCCCTGCCAGAGGAGAACCAAGCCATATTTTATTTGAAGTCACATCTGTCACTTTCTTTTTATGTCCTCCACTGCCTACCTGAGATCACAGTTCCTAGGCTCAGTTGTGTCTGACTCCTGGCGACCCCATGGACTGTAGCCCACCAGGCTCCTCTGTCCATGGGATTTTTCCAGCAAGAATACTAGAGTGGGTTGCTAATTCCTCCTCTAGAGGGTCTTCCCAACCCAGGGATCAAGCCCATGTCTTCTGCATCTCCTGCTTTGGCAGGTGGATTCTTTACCACTGTGCCACCTGGGAAACCCCACTATGCCAGTGTTATCACAATATCCTCTCTCTGTTGAGCTGTGATGACTGATCCCTGCCTGAAGCACAAAGTACATGGTCAGTTGTATTTCTAAGGTCCTCCACCATCTGGCTTTCAAAATACCCTTTCTGTGTGCTCTCACCTATCCCCCAGCATCTATGCAGAACTACTGGATCACACCACCATAGTCTTCTACTGATAGGTCTCCAAACTGTCACTCATGCTTCTCTCTCCATTACCTTCTTAATGACCCTCCACTAATTAACCAAGGCCAGGATTCAGTGTTACCTCCTAGTGAAGGATTCCCCAACCCTACCAGATCGGATTGATGGATACCCTCTTCTTGCTCCCAGAGCATAGACACAGCTTGTACGAGTCTCTACCGTAGAGACGTTCATCACGATGCCTTATTATCCATCTTATTCATCTCTCCTCGATATTTGTGGTCTCTGGAAGAGAAGGAATTATGACTACTCCCTTTATATCCACATGCCCAGGTCAGTTTCCAGCACATTCTGAAAGCTCAAGACTTACATTTTTAATGAATATGTAAATTCTGTTTGCAGCTCCTGAATGTCTAGGTCAACCCTCACATTCTCCCTGACTCTTCTATACTTAGTCTCTTGCTTCAGACATTGCCTGTACCCAACTCACACCTGGAGGATAACACTTATGGCTTGACACACTCAACCTCCTGCTGAAACATTCAGTTGCATTTCTCATTGACAGAAACACTTCACCCCAGGCAAGCTGCCCTAAATGTGGCTTATTCTTCTGCACTTTCAGATTCAACTTTATTCTATTTTCCCTGACAAATATTTTCCACCTGAACACATTAAAATCATGATGTAATATGGCTACACACTATCCAGAATGGATAAAATGAAAAGGACAACTTGGTTCCACATGTTGACAAGGACACGGAGCTGGTGCACATGTAAACTGGCATGACCACTTCAGATATCTATTTGGCTAAATACAATTGCTCATGACCCACCGATTCTATCCAGAGTATAAATAAATCCAACAGTACATACAGGACACGTGTAAGAATGCTCACAGGTCCGGGGGCTAAGACTCCAAGTTCCCAGTGCAGGGGCTGGGGTTCAATTCCTGGTCAGGGAACTAGATCCTGCATGCCACAATAAAGATTGAGGATCTCACGTACTGCAACTAAGACTCAGCATAGCCAAATAATTTTTTTTAATTAAAAGAAAAAGGATATTCACAGCAGTGCTCCAAATTAGAAACACTCCAAGTGTGCATCTCAAGGAGACTGGATAGTGAGAGTCACTCGACCATGTCTCACTTTTTGTGACCCCATGGACTATACAGTCCATGGAATTCTCCAGGCCAGAATACTGGAGTGGGTAGCCTTTGCCTTCTCCAGGAGATCTTCTCAACCCAGGGATCAAACCAAGGTCTCCTTCATTGTAGGAGGATTCTTTACCAGCTGAACCAGAAGGGAAGCCCAAGGATACTGGAGTGGGTAGCCTATCCCTTCTCCAGGGGATCTTCCCAACCCAGGAATCGAACCAGGGTCTCCTGCATTGCAGGTGGATTCTTTACCAACTGAGCTATCAGGGAAGCCCTATCAGGGAGAGCTATCAGGAAGACTGGAGCTATCAGGGAGACCTGAGTTATCAGGGAGACTGGATAAAGTGTGGCTTATTCACACAGTGAAATACTACACAGCCGTGAGAACAAACCATTGCTCTACCACACCATGCAAATGGACCTCACAATGTGGGGTGAAAGAAATCAGGCACAAAAGACATGAGAAGAGCACATGCTCTAGAATTTATTTTACGTAAAGTTCAACAGCAGGCCAACCTAACCTGTGGTGGTGAAAGGAAGTCAGGGTTGCTGGGGGCTTAGTAACTGGGAAGGGGGATTAAGGAGCCCTCTGTGTCACTGATAAATGTTTTGGTTGTGGTTACAAGACTCACCTTTTAGAGATTCACAAAACTACACATTTATGGTTGTGTTGTGTGTGTGTGTGTTTGTGTGCTCAGCCACTCAGTCGTGTCTGATTCTTTGAGACCCCATGTGCTGTAGCTTGCCAGGTTCCTCTGTCCATGGGATTTTCCAGGCAAGAATACTGGAGGGGGCTGCCATTTCCTTCTCCAGGGGATCTTCCTGATCCAGAGATTGAAACCTCATCTCTTGCGTCTCCTGCCTTGGCAGGCAGTTTCTTTATTCCTGTGCCACCTGGGAAGCCCTGTGTTTGTGTTATGCTTGAACAAAATTAAATGTAAAATGTCCATGGCACTCGGACTGTTGCTTCACATTGAGGCATTTCTCTTAGAGGATAGATGATCAGTTAATTGATGGAATTTGACTGTCAAAGTGCCCATATACCTCTGGGAGGGCAGACTCAGTGATTTTGGGATACACCGAGGCCATCGACCTGTTCAGTTTGTCCTCAGTGTTTCTCCATTTAAAGAACTGGAACTAAGATCTGCGGAGCCCAGACTGTTTAACCAGGACTCTGTGGTCAGCTGGGCAGCTGGAGGATCCACTTCTCTCTGCTGAGCCCAGTTATGATGGGAGCTGTTTGAGAACAGACTTCTGCTCAGACTGTGTTTTCTGGGATTCCGTCATCACTCAGCTTCTCTGGTGACTAAGACGGTAAAGAATCCACGTGCCAATGCAGGAGATGCTGGTTTGATCCCTAGGTCAGAAAGATTCCCTGGAGAAGGAAATGGCAACCCACTCCCATATTCTTACCTGGAGAATTCCATGGACAGAGAAGCCTGGTGGGGTTGGGCTACAGTTTATGGGGTCACAAGAGTCAGACACAACTGAGCAACTAAACACACACACACACACACACACACACACATGCACAGATAGTAAGAAGCTCATCCGCAAGAAAGCTTTTCAACGACAAACCAGCCCATCCAGAGTCACACCCCAATCACCTCCTTTAAGGGCTCTCGAGTTCCAGGCTATTTCCCACCTCCCCTAATAACTCTATAGTGGGTGGGAGTAGGAAATAGACAATTAGGACAGCCCCTGTGCCCAGAGTCCACTGGAATTATTCAGACTCATAGCCCCAAGACTTCTTACCCTGCCTTGCCCATTCCTTTCTGTGGAAACCAAAAAAGGCCCTTGGCCTCAACTCCCCCTTCTCCGTCTGCTCTGAGATTGACCCTGGTGCTTCTCTGAGTGACCCCCAATAGCATGGCATCTCCCTCCTCTTGTAAACTGTGCATAACAAACTCTTCCTTTTTAAAAATTTTATTATTATTATCATTTTAATTAATTTGCTTATTTTTAATTGGAGTATAATTGCTTTATAATGTTGTGTTAGTTTCTGCTGTACAGTGAAGTGGATCAGCTTTATGTATATATGCATTCTCTCCCTCTTGGATCTCCACCCCTCATCCCACCCCTCCAGGTCATCACAGAGTACCATGCTGAATTCCCCGTGCTATACAGCAGCTTCCCATTAGCTATCTATTTTACACACACTGTGTAAAATACTACACTATTTTAGTCAATGCTCTTCTCTCAGTTGGTATCAGCCTCTCCTTCCCTCACTGGGTCCACAAGTCCATTCTCTACATGTGCAACAAACTGTCTTTTCTTGGCAGTCATTTCTTGATCCACTGGCCTTGCTATACCCCAAATTTTTAATTAATGCCCATAATTTTAAATATTGGGAGATACGCATGCACATTGATTTTGAGGGCCAGTGCTTTAGGAATGCTCTCCTATCTTTTGAAAAAAAAAAAAAAGCTACCCAGACATAGATGACTCCAGAACAGATGAATCCTACCGCAGAAGGAATTATCTTTGACTCAAGACCAGACTCTGAATTTCAGTGTGGTAGCAGCAACACCACACCTCTACCACCCCCATCCATGACCCCACCTCCAACCCCGCCAATGTCAGGTCAGGTCCAAGCAGCTTTCTGTATTTATAGAGATGGAGCACAGATGAGGCATCCTCTCCAAGGAATCCCAAAGTAGATATGGCTTCTGAGATTGCTCCATCTTGGAACGACTTGCTCCAGGTTTTCCCAACTCAGTTGTTTAGTGATGACATAGGAAATTATCGCTAGACACCTGAATTCTCTCTCTCTCAGCAACTGGACTTCTTGATCAATTTGGAGACTCCATTCTCCCCATCTTTTTGTGGACCCTCCTTCCCCATTTTTCCTTTTTTCAGAAATTCTCTTTCAGTGGTTCTAAAATAGCTTTATAGAACAGTTTTTCTTCTGGCCACTCTCCTATCTCCAATTTATGTCTCACATGTTTATCTCATATTCTCTGTCAAAGAACTTATGAGATTACATATGATATGCCACATTTAATTTATACAAACTGACCAATAAAGGAGAATTCTTATTTCATTACCTTCTTCCACAACCATCTATACTCATCAACAAGATTGCCCCTTGCCTCCTGAACATGAAGTGCAGTGATTTGTCATTTTAAAATGTTGCAGGTAGAAAAGTGGAGATGAAGCAGGACTTTTACAAGGAGGGACTTTTCCCAAACTCCTGTCCCGTCGTTGGCTGAGCCCAGGGGACCACACTCATGACCCCAAGCCCAGCACCAAAAAGGAAATAATGAATTACCACTTGCTGAATGCATTTTAAGTGCCAGGTAAAGAGCTAAGTGCTTTATAGAGATATATTATCCAACCAACCCCATGATAACCCTAGGAGGTAGGTGTCTGCATTTCCAAAGGAGACATCTGAAACTCAAAAATATTAAGTAACTTCTGTTTGTATACCTTGTAAGAAGGACAGTCATTATTCAAACTAGGTCATTATGATTCAAAAGACACAATTCTTAATGACTACAAGATGGATATAAAATCTGAAGGTGCTTTCAGCAGAATAGCTTGGAAATTAGATATGGGATTCTAATGTACCATTGCAGATTCTGAAATATGATAGTCATGAATTTTCCCTCAACACTCAAAGCGGAAAAATGCAGTATTCCTTAATTTTCATAAATCATATTAAAATCTGGCTTATAGCCTTGACACACCAAAGTCAACTTAGAGTTCAAGATCAGTTACAATCTAGGCTTTCTCCTCTCTCTTCCACTGGACTTATTTGGGTCTGTAAAAATGGGCGAGGGGAAGTCTGGTCCCTAGAGTATTCTGGTATCTGAAACTCCTGAAGATCTATATTCCTTCACTATCAGTGATCTTTGTGTCTCCTGGCTTGCTTGCCTATTTTTCACCTATACCCAAGTTTCCACTCTACCATCAAACCATCCTCAGATGAGATCTTGCTATCACTGAGCTGTTGAACCCAAGTGGATCCCAGTTTCTTTCTTTCTTTTTTAATTGGAGGATAATTGCTTTATATGTGGTGTTAGTTTCTGCTGCACAACAACATGACTCAGCCAAATGTATACATATATCCCCTCCTTCTTGAGCCTCCCTCTCACCCCTGTAGGTCATCACAGAGCACCGAGTTGAGCTCCCTGTGCTATACAGCAGCTTCCCACCAGCGATCTATTTTACACATGGTAGTGTGTATATGCCAGCCCCGAACTCTTGATTCATCCCCCTCTCCATGTCTACACATCCATTCTCTACATCTGTGTCTCTATTCCTGCTCTCTCTCTCTCTCTCTCTCTCTCTATATATATATATATATATATATAATATATATATATATATATATACACACACACACATATATGACATTTATATATATATAATTTTTTTCTTTCTGACTTGCTTCACTCTGTAAGACAGACTCTAGGTCCATCCATGACTCTACAAAGACCCAATTTCATTCCTTTTTTATGGCTGAGTAGTATTCCATTGTATATATGTACCACATCTTCTTTATCCATTACAGCACTTTCCCAAAAACTTTATCTAGCAGAGTGACTTTCTCTGGCTTTGGACTGCTGACAGTGATTCAGGATCATTTTTACAGCAAGTTCTCTTACTTAAAAACTTAACTTGGATGCCAACCAAGTCTACATAGCTTCATTCTTAGACTGCTGGAGCACCTCAACTCCTCTGGAAGAGGAGTCTCTCCCTAGGAAAAGGGGAAGAACAACCTGAATAGGAGGACGATTACTCTCACGGGTGTCGGAGGCTGCATATCCATGACTCAGGCTGCAAAGTGCATCCTGGGATGCCAGCCAGCATAGAGGTCCAATCTGTGGAGCACAGACCGCACTCGGCAGGGGATCAGAAGTCTGGGCACAATCAGGAGGAGTAACTAAGGAGGTGTGTGTGTGCTCTGGCTTTCGAATCCTGTGAAGACAGAAATCTTTGGCTTTTAGAGTTGGTTTTTTGTACTTCTCCCTTTCAGTGTTGAACACATCAAACTTTAGAAGAAGCTATTTTGCCTGATCTCTTTTCAACGATAAGTACAGTCTGACTGATGTTTGCCAGGTCATACAAGACGTCTCCACAGCCTGCTGACGTCCCAAATTAATCCTCGGTGCTTTCTTTGATGGAGAAGGCAATGGCACCCCACTCCAGTACTCTTGCCTGGGAAAATCCCATGGATGGAGGAGCCTGGTAGGCTGCAGTCCAGGGGGTCGCTAGGAGTTGGAGACAACTGAGAGACTTCACTTTCACGCGTTGGATAAGGAAATGGCAACCCACTCCAGTGTTCTTGCCTGGAGAATCCCAGGGACAGCGGAGCCTGGTGGGCTGCCGTCTATGGGGTCGCACAGAGTCGGACACAACTGAAGCGACTTAGCAGCAGCAGCAGCTTTCCTTAATAAGATAGAGGAAACCATTATGGATAAGACATTGTGTTCTTGTTTGGTTGTTTAATCCATCTAGCAGTTTTATGAATCAGATATGATCATTGTCTTTCCTAGAGAAAGAAACTGTCAGGGGAATGAAAAGACAAGCACAGTCTGGGAGAAAACAAATTTCAAAGGACATATCTGATACAGGATTGTTCACCAGAATCAACACAGAATGCTTAAAACTTAATGATAAAAAGCAAACAACCCAATTAAAAATGGGTTGACGACTTTAACCTCACCAAAGAAGGTACTCAGACGGCAAATAAGCTTTTTAAAAAGTGCTCAACATCATGTGTAATTAGGGAAATGCAAACATTAAAATGATAGTGAGATACCACTACACTCATATTAGAATGGCTAAAACACTGATACACACTCATAATGACGGATATATGTCATTAGACATTCATCCAAACCCATAGAATGTATAGCACCAAGAGTGAGCCATGATGCAAATGATGGACTCTAGGTCGTAACGATGTGTCAGCGTAGGTTCATCAGTTTTAGCAAATGGACCATTCCGGTGTAGGATCTTGATAAAGGAGAAACCTGTGCATATGTGGACACAGGAACTATATGGGAAATCTCCACGCCTTCTGCTCAGTTTTGCCATGACCTGAAACTTCTCAGGGAAGCTTGGAGTGCTGCAGTCGCAAAGAGTCAGACATGACTGAGAGACTGAACTGAACGGAAACTGCTCTAAAAAATAAAGTCTGTTTTAAAAAGAAAGGAAACAAAGATCTCCCTGGTGGTCCAGTGGTTAAGACTGTGCTTCCAATGCAGGGGCATGGGTTCAATTCCTCACTGGGGAACTAGATCTCACATGTATGACCCCAGAGAAAATATATTTACTCTGAGTTAGAGGACAAAGCCTGGAATGGCCAGAAAATGGAGAGAGAGCTGGGTCTGGTGTTCATCACCTTAAGAAGTTTAGGGGATCAGTTAAGGGAGGAGACTGTTGGCCTGAAGGACAACCAGCCCGAAAAGAAAGGTGCAAGCAATCCTGGGGTACTATATGAGAATATTATACAGATCAGAAAAGCTACTTTGAGGGTGATATGGGGGGGACTGAGAAGATGGAGAAGGTGGAACAGTTGCTCAGCAATTGGAGAGACTAAAGGAGAAACTGACGTGGGAGTCAAGGTCGAGAGGGGTGATCGTTTAAGAGACATGGAGCTGAAGGGGAGGACATGGCAGGGAGAGGACTCAGGAAGGTGCACTTGGGAAGTTAAGGGCATAGGTGAGCTGACAGATGGAAGACAGGCTGCCCAGGAGCCCTGGTGGGTGGACTGTGATATCAGAAGGACCACAGAAGAACAAGTATGTTTAACAGTCAGATGCAGAATTTTGCCCGGGAGCTATATCAATATGAACATTTTAGAATGTCCTGTGTCTTTTCTATTCCCCTAAATTGAGATCATCTGAACTTTCCTGATTGCTGCTCTAGTTCTAAATACACACATACACACCCTCCCACACACACACACCCATGTCCCACTTACTGAGAAAGGCATATATGAGAATGAATTAGTCCAAAAATGAGACTTCAAAACAGTAAAGAAGAGAGAGGTAAAGTAAAGAGCAAGGGACCAGAGAAAGATAATCACCAATGTCAATCGATCATAATCTCAGATGGCCTGTCTGCAATTGATTCAGTTATTATTATAAATGTTATAGTTGATCAACCTCTGCTTTACAGCAGTTCCTCTGCACCCACTTTTTCCAGTCCTGACAGCACTAAATACTATGCATTATCCTCTTTCTGAAGATCAAATAGCTGAAGCTCAAAGAGGTGAATCAAGTGTTCACATTCAGTAATTGGTATATTTAAGATTCAAATCCTGGAGTAGCACTTGCGGCAAACTGAATCCTATGTGTGTTGACCTTAAGTGGATTTGGGGGTGGTTAAAGGATTCCCTTAACTGTTGTGAAGAAACCAAACTTTAAAAAGTAGTAGTCCACCCTGCAGAGTAAAGACAAATAGTTTTATTTGGTATAAGAGGCGCCTAGAAACATGCAGCATTTCCTAACTCTTTAAAACTGCCACTTCTGGAGCACTTCAAGTGTAGTTCTGGGCTAACTAAGAATAGATTTTTTAATTAATGTATTTTTTTCTTGCTAAGTAATTTTACAATTTGAAAAAAAAATCCTTTAATATGCAATTGGGGATTTTAATGCTCTGTGCTCCGTGAATATATCTGTAGAGCAACCCGCTCAGAGACAGTTCCCCTAGCAGTGTTCAGGGAATGATGAGTATCATTAACACAGTGTGACTGTGTTAAAGTGAGAGAGTCTTTCACCCAGGGAATCTAACATGCAGTTAGTGTCTTGATAATTAACCCATTGCCCTTGAAAAAGAAGGTGATTAGAAGCAAAGGCGATTAACTCCTTCCAGGTGATTACCCCTGAATCCCACTTCCATCTCAGAAAGGGGATTCCAGAAGGGTTTGAAGGAAACAGGAAGACAGAAGCAGACAGATTGTGCCAGGAGTGCTAACAGTGCCAGGGAGGGCTAGATGGTGCAGTGGGATTGGGAGGCTCTTTCTTCGTGACTTGTGTCCTGTTTCCTTGACACCTCGGAAACACGGAGAGCCACAGCTCTCAGGTGCAGGGCTAAAGCTAGATTTGTGTTCCACCCTTGGTTGGGGAACTAAGATCCCACATGCTACAGGATGACTAAGCCCAAACTACACAGCTAGTGAAATCTGTGCAGTGCAATGAAGACCCAGCACATCCAAAAAAAACAGCAAACATCTAGAAAAAGGTAAACCACGTAAACAGGAAACAAAAGAAATCAATAGTGGATGTGTCAGGCTATGTAAACCTCAGAACAAAGAAAATTACCAAGGACAAAGAATGAGATTACATAATGACAAAAAGGTCATTTCATCATAAGACATAACAATCCTGAATATATATGCACATAACAACAGATTAAAAATACATGAAGCAAAAACTGACAGAGCTAAAAGGAAAAGTGCACAGATTCATAATGTAGCTGGACATCCTCTTAAGTAATTGATCAAGCTAATAGATTAAGAAAAAAAAACAAGCAAGGATATAGAAGGAATGAATAACAGTATCAGCTAACTGTGTCTAATCGACATTTATAAAACCCTCCACCCAACAACAGCTGAATATACATTCTTTTCAAGCGCACATGTCACAGTCTCCAGGACAGAGCATATCTGGATCTATACAACAAACCTGAACAAATTTAACAGAATTAAAATCACACCAAGTACGCTCTCTGTTCATAATAGAACTAATCTAGAAATCAATAACAGAAATAGAAAAGGGAAATCTCTTAACACTTAGAAATTAACCACACACATCTAAATAATCAAAGTGTCAAAGAAAAAGCTTCAAGAGAAATTAGAAAATGTTCTGAAATGATATGAACATGAAAAAGTCGAAAGTTACAGGTGTAGCCCAACAGTATTTAGAGGAAAATTTTATAGAATTAAATGTGCATGCTGAAAAAGAAAAGAACCTATCAGATCTTCCTTTATACTGAAACTTCAAAATAAACCCTGATTTCTATCACTTCTTGCTGCCTTGACTCTAGACAGCAGTCCACACTATCTTGACTCTTCATACATCGTTATTTTTTAATCTGTCAAACAGAACTTAACACTTTCTAGACCAAAGGTTAGCAGCGTTTTCTCTAAAGGGCCAGATAGTAAAAATTTTAGACTTTGCAAACCATACAGTCCCTGTAGCAATTACTCAGCTCTGTTATAGCACAAAAGTAATCACAGACAATCTGTAAACAAATGATCATGACTGTGTGCCAATAAAACTTTATTTATGAAAGCCAGCTGTGGGCCAGATTTGTCCCCCAGACTGTAGTTTGCCAGCCCTGGTCTAGAATCCTAATGTGGGAAGTTCTAAAACATAATTTTCTTTTTGTGCTGTGTCTTCACTGAGGCATATGGGATCTTTAGTTGCAGCGTGTGGGATCTAGTTCCCTGATCAGGGATTGAACTCGGGCTCCCTGCATTGGAAATGTGGAGTCTTCCCTGGAGTCCAGGGAAGTTCCCCTAAAACTTAATTGTCAGTCTTCATCTTTACTTATTATAAGCCAAACCACTTTTTAGGTCATTATTTTACATTTTATTATAACCGTCTTTTCCTGTCTTTTTAAAGATTTTTTTGATTGGACCATTTTTAAAGTCTTTATCGATTTTGTTATAATATCGTTTGCTTTATGCTTTGGTTTCTTGGCCCTGAGGCATGTGGGATCTTTAGTTGCAGCATTCAAACTCTTAGTTGCAACATGTAGGGTCTAGTTCCCTAACCAAGGATTGAACCCACTCCCCTGCATGGAAAAATGAAATCTTAACCACTGAACCACCAGGGAAGTCCCTCCACATTATCTTTTAAATAGTTATTTCAGGCAATATGGGGACCAAATTATTCCAGGGCAATAACAAACTAAGCTGAACAGAGGCGGATTATTTTTATGTAGAGAGTATTCACTAGTTTTCTACAATCTCCACTAATCCCTATTGTGCTAAATATTGGAGTAAAGTGTCACCTGTCAATTATTATTGTCTTCACACTTTTTTATAATAAAGAAATATCTTTCTGTGACCCATTCCCATCAAAGGCAAGAAAATAAAGGGTTGTGAAGGCCATGCAACTTAAGAAAAATGACATCAAGAACACATCTCTGTTGCCTCTCTGTTTGCTGTAGGTATTTGAACTTATCTCTGGTGCAGGAGAAAGAGCTTAGTCAGGAAGCTGAATTCAGGTGCTAGTCTTAGTCCAAATTTAGTACAAGGGGATTTCTGAAGGAGGTACAGACCTTGTCTTGGCCTCAGTTTTTTTCCCCATAAATCAAAAGCTATTGTATATGGACTTCCCTGATAGCCAAGTGGTTAAGAATCTGCCTTGCAGTGCAGGGGACTCAGGTTCAAGCCTGGTCAGGGGACAAAGATCACATGCCGCAGAGCAACTGAGCCCACTCACCACAACTAGAGAGTCCATGCACCACAATGAAAGATCCCATAACTAAGACTCAACAGACCCAAATAAATTTTTTTAACTGTTTTTGTAAAAGTTCAAGTGTATTAATTATAAGAGAAAAAATAATTAATTAGAATATCAGATGTCACGGAATTGAGTTGAAAGCTGAAGATCCAGCTTCAAGAAATAATGAAGAACCAATACACTGGAAGGCACTTGGCAGCAGAAGTCGATGTACAATAGAGCAAAACAGGCAATACTGCCAGCATGGATGCCGTCCCCGGCCTTTCATGGACCTGTGCCCCCTGTTCACTATGCACAGTTCTAGCGAATGATTGGCCATGCTTGGGGTCAGTGGCCTTTTCACCAGTTGCAGAAGCCAGAAAGCAGGCAGATCTGAGAGAAGGAGCCCCTGAGACCTCTTTTATCTCCCACTGCAGAGTGGCTCTAGTGGTAAAGAATCTGCCTGCTAATGCAGGAGACAGAATGAGACTTGGGCTCGATCCCTGGGTCAGGAAGATCCCCTGGGGAAGAGCATGGCAACCCACTCCAGTATTCTTGCCTGGAGAATCCTATGGACAGGAGCCTGGCGGGCTACAGTCCATGGGGTCACAAAGAGTCAGACATGACTGAATTGACAGCATGTGTGCAGAGCAGACATCTGGATGTCCAGTCCCACCAAGACTAGACATAGTGTGGGAGAGGTGATTCCTCAAAAGGAATCATCACTTCCCCTCCGACCCCTTGCTTTGTGTTGGAAACTTCTGCTGACCCAAGACCCCCCTGAAACCCAGCATCAGAACCCCAGGGACGGATAAACCATCGGAGCCCTCAAAGCGGCAGGTCTGTGATGTGACGGGCAGAAGAATTAGTTGAGTTTCCACTGGTCGACTCGGCCCAGAGACTAAGTAGACAATAAATCTTGACAGCCCACTGAGCCATGAGAATGGGCCCCCTGGGAAGTTCAAGGACACCAGTAAATCATTCTCACTGTCTGCTGATGAGAGGGACTGGCTTCCGGGTGACCACCACCAGAGGCAGAATCAGAAACAGTGACCTCGGTGTTAACAGCTGAAGGGCTGATCCTCGACCCCGGCACCACTGCATTCTCAACATCCACGGATGCCTCTGCTGTTGGCTTCCCAAGAACATCTCTGTGGCCCAGCTCTGTCCTGTGCACTCATGTCTCTTTGTTCAGCTCAGGAATGCAAGAGGGGAGGCGAGCAGCACCCCGTGGCCTCTTAGCATGAGCCATCAGCAGGAAGAAACGAGGAATGTAAGAAAAAATATCATATTTACCAACGATTTTTTTGAATAACCAGCCACCTGGGGTAGCAAGGAGCTGGAAGCACATTATAAAACTATTTCAGTATTGAAAGAGAGCTGTACGAATAAAGCATACACAACAGTGAAGAAAGCCCCAGATAAAAAAACCATGAACCCTTTGGAGATTGCAGAATAATTTTTTTTTTGTGGCCATTCTGGAAATATCCCAACCTCACACCATTCTGTTTACTAAGAGTCCTGGGGCTTGTTGCTGTTGTCTGACTCTTTGTGACCCCGTGGACTGAAACACCCCAGGCCTCCCTGTCCTTCACCATCCCCTGGAGTTTGCCCAAGTTCATGTTCATTGCATCAGTGATGCTGTCCAGCCATCTCATCCTCTGACACTCTCTTACCCTTCTGCCCTCGATCTTTCCCAGCATCAGGGACTTTTCCAATGAGTCGTTTGTTTGCATCAGAGCTTCCAGTTCGAAACTGGAGCCTCAGCTTCAGCATTGGTCCTTCCAGTGAATACTCAGGGTTGATCTCTCTTAGGACTGACTAGTTTGATCTCCTTGCTGTCCAAAGGACTTTCAGGAGTCTGAAACTTGAGGTTTAACTGGTGTTTATGTGGAAGGACATGGAAAGCCTGGTTGGCAAATCAAAGTCTTCCCCTTGCAGAAGGGTCTTGTTTATTGTCTCATCTTAACTTGTCCTTTATTTGGGCCTGTGAATTAGCAGTAAGAAACTCCATCACCTCAGAGGGAACTGAGCCACTGGAGGAGCTCAGGTGTGACATTACAACAAATGCTTTCTTGGATTACAAGTAGAAATGTGTATATCTGGAATTTTTTACAGGCCGAAATGGCAGTGATGATGATGATGATGATGATGATGATGATGGCCTTTGCCAGAAGAAAACGGAGGCTGTAGAGGAGAGAGCTGACCTGGCTTCATGGACCACGGCTTCCGCCCACCAGTCCTGCACATGAGGAGTAGGGATTACACTTCCACCTTTGTGTTTAATCTAACCCCTGAAGTCATCAGATTCTGTTGGGCCAAGTTAACAGGTGTCAAATAAACTATTTAATTTATACTTCCATTCTAGAGTTCAGAAACAAGAGCCGCTTCCAGGTTGTTTCCTTGCTTTTCCTTCCTGTGATTCTCAGAAATGGAAGAAAGGATGTAATGGGTGCTTTTCTTCCCTCATGGAGATGATGCTCAGTTATTGAGCTCCACCTTATGAAGAACCACAAAGTGATTTATATACAGATGCTAAGGATAGGGTGGTATCAGGTATTGAATGGGTTGAAAACCACAACCCTAAAGGGATAAAACATCGTTCAGAATATGAAGTTCTGCTCACGTGAAGAATCAAGCAGCCCTGGATCACCCATCGCGCTTTGAAGCAGCACGGGGTTGCCAGCAGCTGGCGTTCAGAGGCTTCTGTTTGAACCGGTAACCTCTCATCTCGGGAAGACATTCCAGGGGACGTCAGGGCTGTCATCATGATCCAGCTGCCACTGCAGCTCCGAGATAAAGAGCTTCCTCGTCCTCTTTAGAACTGCCCATCATCCACTCTCCTGGCAAGGTTCGCTCGCCAGTTAGTAAAACCATCCCAAGTAGCAGTGACGGGGGTAATTACAGCAGAAAGGCACTCCTGACACAATGTTTTTAAATAAAAAAAGAGGGGAAACAGGGAGAAGAAAGCTTGTTTCAAAGGTCTGACTTCAAATAGATTCAAAGAGGACGACTTTAATTCCCTGCGTGAGTTTATTCAGTGTCCATCCCCTGGTCTAACGGAGTTACCGGGATAAGATAAATCCCTGGGAGGCGGCAGGGATGGCTGCAATTCCATAAACCCTGTGTGGTTCCAGGGAAGCTGAAGGCCTGGTGGTCCAGGGCATGGGCTGTGGACCTCCCTCTTCTTCACGGAATCACGGTCTTAAGCACCAGGAGTGCATTCAAGGCCACGCTGCACCAACTTCTCCCCAGCCTGACATCCCTTGTCGCTTGCTCTTGCTTTCACTTGAGTATTTTCAGTGATGACGAGCTGTATGTGCTGTAAGGTGGCATGATCTTTTTTGAACGGCTCCATTTGCTCAAAAGTTCTCTACAGGAGGCTGAATAAAGCCTGTTTCCTCGTGGCATTCACATGTTGGTTCCAGAATAAGGTAAAGTCACCCTTCAACCAGAGATGGCTGCTGTACTATCAGTCCCCCGGGATAAATAGCCTCAGTACCAACAATTATTCCATGCCGGAGTCACCCTCCAAACTGTTTTTCATCGGGGTTACTTCCCCTGAGCAGACTAGGGCAAGCGTCTGTCTCCTTCTCAACCCTGAGAGGAGTGCTGTTTTCAGCCATGGGTCCCCAGGGGCTTTGCAAGCATTGTCCAAGTATTGTACACTGTGCACAGGTATTGTTATTATAAGGTACATGCATGCATGTGTGCTCAGCCGTGTCCAACTCTTTGCAACCCCGTGGACTGTAACCCCCATGGACTAGATTCCTCTCTCCATGGGTTTTTCCAGGCAAGAATACTAGAGCGGGTTGCCATTTTCTCCTCCAGGGGGTCTTCCTGATCTGGGGATTGAACTTGTGTCTCTTGCATCTCCTGCATTGGCAGGCAGATTCTTTATCACTGAGTCACCTGGGAAGCCCCATTATTATAGAGGATGGTGACCAGCTTGGTTCCTTATCCAATAAACTCCAAGAAATAGGGGAAGGGTGACAGTGTTCCCAGCAGCACTATTTACAATAACCAGGATGTGGAAGCAACCTAGATGTTCACTGACAGATGAATGGATAAAGAAGATATGGCACATATATACAATGGAATACTACTCAGCCACAAAAAGGAAGGAAACTGGGCCGTTTGGAAAGATGTGGATGAACCTAGAGTCTGTCATACAGAGTGAAATAAATCAGAAATAGGAAAATAAATATCACGCATTAACACATATATATGAAATCTAAACAAATGGTACCAATGAACCTATTTACAGGGCAAGAATAAAGATGCAGATGTAGAGAACAAACTTATGGACACAGCAGGAGAAGGGGAGGGTGGGATAAATTGAGAGAGTAACACTGACGCGTATCCACTACCATATATAAAACAGATAGCTAGTGGGAAGCTGTTGTACAGCATAGGCAGCTCGGCTCGGTGTTCGGTGATGACCTGGAGGGGTGGGAGAGAGGTTCAAGAGGAAGGGGACATATGTATACTTAAGGCTGATTCACACTGTACAGCAGGAACTAACACAACATTGTAAAGCAATTACACTCCAATAAAAAATGAAGTAAAAAAAAAAAAAGAAGCGCAAGTGGTGGGAAAGTTAAAAGAAAGAGCAAAAAATGTCTTACAGAATGCTTGGTCATTTCGTCATTCATGCCAACAGAAACTGCCCATTGAGTTAGCAGATTCATACTGATTGGAATAGCTGCTGGGAAACGGAAGATACCTGTCAGCATGCTAGGCGCTGCTGGCTGTTCTTGGGAATTCTACCATTTCTGAGGAACTCCTGAAGCACAGAGACTTCCAGGGAGGAGGGCTCACCTGCAGCTTTCTCTTCTTGCATTGTGTAACAGCACAAATGATGCTCTCCATGGGTCTTAAATGTCCATCTGTCTTTTCATGCTCATGACCTAACTCCAGAGGCACCCACTGCCTGGATGTCCATGTCCCAGGGGTCCAACCCTTTGAAACAGAGTTGACTTGTCCAAGAGATTAAAAATCAGTCAAACCGCTGTTGACATGGGCTTTGACTTTGTTCCCTCCACAGACTGATCCAACCAGCTAGACTTCTGTTGATCTCCGCCCCCTCCTTTGCCAATATTGACACTGGAGGACAAACAGTGTCTCAGGAATAGATCTGTCCATTTGCCTGGAGCCCCAGGTCAGTCATGCTAAAGCCAGAGACACTAGCAGAGGTTACAAGATAAGCCCCTCACACAGTGAGCTGTTTGTTGTTTTGACAGAGCAGAGAGGGTAAGGACACCGAGGATAGTTCATTTAACCTGCCAGTGTCCTTGCAGGAGACAGATGTTTTCCGGAACAAGAGCCAGAGAAGCAAGAACCTCGGCATAAGGCCAGACCGTCCTGTCCACATCAGTAGTTAAGAGACTCGACCCCCAGCACTCAGGGTCCTGAGGCTGACAGATGAGGGGCTGCCATCAGCAACACAAGGCATCAGGACCGCTGGACCCCAGCCTGGTCTCCGAGAAGCACCGAAGTCAGCCTTCCTGTGATTCACCCAAATGGAAGCCCTGACAGGTGGGGAATCTGTGATTCACAGTATCCTTGTGAGAAATGGGCCCAGACACAGCACTGCCCGGCGGATTCAGCCTACGTGAGCGATGCCTGCTGAGGCTTGATGACGTCATCGATTTCCTCACCCTATGTCTCTCTTCTGTGCTGCGCACCAGCTTCGAACAATCTCAGTTTCCAGAGAAGGAGGAAAATAAATGCAAAGTTCCCACATGGATATTTAACACTATTTTAAATTTATATACATGCCCTAAGTCCCCTACAAATGAACCTTCAAGTTGCGAACTTTCAAAGATGCAGACATGCGTTCTATCAGCGTCAGGCGTGAGTGACATTGCAGCTTGCCCCCCGTCTCCTGTTGCTGACAGTCCTTCAGCTCGACCATCTCCCACCTCCGCTTCCTCCTCCATCAGTGACTCTTCCTGCCTGTTCATTCAGTGCAGCCCCTGTATGCAGGCTGTTGTACTATATTACTGTACTTTTCAAGGTACTGTCCTGTAAGATTTAAACTGTTTATTTTTTGTGTTTGTTTTTACGTATTATTTGCGTGAAAAGTGTTATAAACCTACTACACTACAGTACTGTATAACGGATTGTGTTAGTTGGGTACCTAGACTAACTTTGTGGGACTCACAAACATGCTTTCAGAATGGAACTCATTTGTATGTAGGGAATTTATTGTATATGTATTTTAAATCATATACATATATGTCTTATTTTTATTGCACATAATAACATATATTATGTATTTTTATTAGTATGCACCAGAGTTGGCTTTGTATTAAAATGATTCATGAAATAACTTTTCAAAATAAAATGATCCATGAATGTCCTTCCCTTCCCTATATATCATCAGCATCTCAGAGGCTGAGATGGTGTCTTGCCCACCTTGGCATCTCTCGAGTATTCCAGGATGCTTTCTCATGCACTGAAGATGTTCCATCAGTGCTAGTTGAGATGTCATCTCAGTTCAGTGGGTCCATCCCCACCATGCTCTGTGTGGTCTTACAGCACTGTTTATTATCCTAATTTCCTGCCTATTATCTGGGTTAGCCTGTTTGTCTTCCTTATCCTGTCTCTTCTGTCCATCCCCGCATCCCAGGAGAGGAAGGCAATTCTCTTCCTCCCCATAGTGGCCACCTTCCCTCAAAGAGGGATCTTGCAAAGCTCCCTCTTATGTCAGCATTGACTCCACAGTGCTCCAGGAAATTACTTTAAACATCATCTGTCAAACATTCCCCTTTGGGGGGTTGAAAGTGGTCATTCGGCTTGATGAACAAAGGATGCAATTTGCTTCCTCCCCCACCTAAAACTTTAAACAGTAAATATTAGCTGATAGCAAATTGTAGTCTTCATATAAGCTTGGCAGGCTGAGATTTGTATATCTGAATGCATATCTTCTCAAAACTGCTCATCACTGCACTGAATCTGTACTTTTTGCCAGTTTGGTTTATTTCTCTCATTTGTCATGACAAATAAAGAAGAAACGTCTCTCTTCTATCTCTGTCTACTTCTTCTCTAGTTACTGCTGATGTCTCCTGGAGAAATGCAGTGACATGTAGCCAGTAAATAGTTTCTTTAGAGTAATTCACCAAAGACGTGTTCCTTCATGAAATGGATGCTCTTACAAATACAACGACTTATGCTTTGAGTTTCTAGATCCTTCTGCCTATTAGCCTTATAAAATGCTCAATTGACATGCACAGTGTCCTGTATTAGTAGATACTAAATTTTTGTTGGTTTAATAAATGAAGACCCTATTTTAAGTGTCCTTCATCCTGTTCTCCAGCCCCTGACATCCACCAGTTTGTCAGTGTTTCTTCTCACTACCAGAGTAGAGTGATCCTGAGATGTCTTTACAACAGCTATAATCAGATATTTGCTTAGTAATTTGACAAATATTTGATTCCTATTCTATATTGCACTTAATAGATTGCACAAATGGTTGTTGAATGAATGAATAGCAGAGCCTAGAGAGATCTAAATACTATGTCCTGTAAGAGAGACTTGAAGGACAGCAAGATATTCATCCAGAAACAGAGGCTCTCAGAATATAAGGATATCTGTCTAAAAGCAATTGAGGGACCTCCTTGGTGGTCCACTGGCTAAAACTCCGCACTCCAAATGCAGAGGGCCCCGGTTCGATCCATGGTCAGGGAATTAGATCCCGCATGTAACAACTAAGAGTTCAAAAACTGCAACTAAAACCCGTCATGGCCAAATAAATATATAAGTATTAAAAAATAAAAAAGACCAGAAGAGATATAAGTGTGAGTTCTGAAACACTTCGGCACATGAGGTGGAAAAATGACAGGGATTGAGTCGATGGAGAAAGCAATATCCAGTGAGTCAGGAGGAAGATGAAGAGAGGTTGGTGTTTGTTTTGAAAGCAAGAGGGAAAATGCTGCCAATGGTTTAAGTTAAGAGGAGGGATGAGAAAGGGCTGGTGACCTTGGAAGTGTGGAGAACACTGACGGCCTTGACAAAGAGGACGATGAGAGACAGTGGAGCTCGGCCTTATCACCGCGCTTATACTGGGCTCACAGAAGCGGGATGGGGAAGGGAGCAGGTTGAGCATGGGAGGGCTCGTGGAGAAGACGGCACAGGAAAGGGTCGGTCCTCACGTTTGCCTTCCAGACCTTGTTCATCGAGCTCTTCACAGATATTGTCAGGAAGGACATTCACAGGATTAGAGCTTGATGACAAGGACCCCCTCAATAAGAGTCAAGCATCATCTATGAAGGATGCTGGAGAGGCCATGTCTACCATGGAAATGCCTGGTGAGGTGTCATTTTTCCACCTCATGTGCCAAAGTGTTTCAGAACTCACACTTAGATCTCTTCTGGTCTTTTTTATTTTTTAATATTTATTTATTTATTTGGCCATGACGGGTCTTAGTTGCACCTTTCGAACTCTTAGTTGTTACAAAATTTTTACAAAATTATCATAAGATCCTGGACTCTATGATCAGTGCCCAGAGGATGAGCCCCTTCTACCCATTTTCTTTGTTTTTATCTTTTAAATTTTATTTTTAATTGGAGGATAATTGCTTTACAATATTGTGTTGGTTTCTGCCTACATCAATGTGAACCGGCCTTAGGTACACATTTGTCCCCTCCCTCCTGAACCTCCCTCTCCCCTCCCCTCCCCCTCCCTCCCCATCCCACCCCTCTCGGGTGTCACAGAGCACTGGCTTTGGGTTCCCTGCACCCTACAGCAAATTCCCACTGGCTATCTATTTTACCAATGGTAATGAATATGTTTCAGTTCTACTCTCTCAAATAGTCCCACCCTCTCCTGCCCCCCATTGTGTCCAAAAGTCTGTTCCTTATGTCTGGGTCTGCTTTGCTGCCCTTCACATAGGTTCATCCGTACCATCTTTCTAGATTACATATATATGTGTTAATATACAATATTTCTTTTTCTCCATCTAACTGACTTCACTCTGTATAATAGGCTCTAAGTTCATTCACCTGATTAGAGGAGACAGACCAGAGGCTGATGTCATTTTGAGTGAAAAGTTATACTGAGCTGATGAAGGCTTTTTGCTGGCTATACTTGGAACTCTTTCATTTCTTAAATTAAAAGAAAATACTGTAGCAAACTATTATACACAGGATGGATAAACAACAAGGTCCTACTGTACAGCACAGGGGACTATGTTCCATATGCTGTGATAAACCAGAATGGAAAAGTTACATGTATAACTGAGTCCCTGTTGTACAGCAGACATTAGCACAACTCTTTAACTCAACTCTCCTTCAGTACAATTTTTAATGCTGCATAATACTGATGTATGTGACTGTCCCAGCTGAAGACTTAGAGAAATCAACAGACCAGGCTCTCTCTGCTCACCTGACCTCCTTACCCCCTCCAACCTCCAGCACACAAACATACCATAACCAGCCAGTAGTCATCCCATCGTCTCTTGTAAAGCTGTTTGTTTGATTTTTTTTCTTTTTGCTTATTGAAAGTTTTGCTTGGGAGTCCAAGACATAAATCTATTCTTCTACCTAGAAGGGGCTTCCCTAGTAGCTCAGCTGGTAAAGTATCTACCTGCAATGCAGGAGACCCCAGTTCATTTCCTGGGTCAGGAAGATTTGCTAGAGAAGGGATAGGTTACCCACTCCAGTATTCTTGGGCTTCCCTGGTGGCTCAGACAGTACAGAATCCACCTGCAATGCAGGGGACCTATGTTTTGATCCCTGGGTTGGGAATATCCCCTGGAGGAGGGCATGACAACCCACTCTAGTATTCTTGCCTGGAGAATTCCCATGGACAGAGGATCCTGGTGGGCTACAGTTCATGGGGTCACAAAGAGTTGGACACGACTGAGCAACTAAGCACAGCACAGAAGTGATTTTCTTTAATTCCTCAGCATTTATAATTAATTTTTTTTAAAATCGTCTAGCAAGAAACTCCCTTTTAAGATACGTATCAGTCATGCAAGTAAAACTAAACAGATTTCTCATCTCCTCTCTGGGCCCGTTGCCAGAATTAGTCATTTTACTAAAAAGTTATTTTCATAGTGCTCCTGGTTGATTCCTCTGTTTTTTCAGGGTATAGGAATGTGATGTTGTTATGAGAGGGGTTAAGAGCCAGGCTCTGGATTCAGACTGCCCAAGTTCAAATCCTGGCTTTGATTCTAGCTGTGTGATTCTAGGCAAATCGCTCAGCTTCTCTGTGCTTCAGCCCTTCCCCTGTTTAAAAAAAATGAATGACAGCAACAACCTCACAAAAGTCTAGGAAGAATTACACAAGATCATGCTATATACAAGAAATCTCTCTCTCCCTCCCACTCTCCCTCCCCACAACCTTTACATGCAGGTGTGTGCATGACTGTTTGTTGCCTTCTTCATGACCAGGTTATTTCTAGGGCAATAACACTGGAGCCCAACGAGAAATGAAAAAGTGAGAAACAGGAAATGTAGATCAGATAACACATGTTTCCCTCAGTCATTAGGACCTTGTGTATCTTTCTGTGCCTTTTTTGCCCACTTGGAAAATAGAAAATGGTTGCTAAGATCTTCCCTATGGTGTCTTCTACAGAAATATCATGGCAAGTTGTTGTTGAAGTTCATATCTATAAGGAAGGTTAAAATACAGTTTTAAGTAGCGTAGTGAGCCTGAATATTGAGCACAGTTATTAGAATCATCTTAGAGCCAGGGGAGAAAAATTGATTCCACATTTGAAAGGCTTTTCTAAAACCCAAATTTGTACTAATTTAGTAAAAAGTCAACTATCCCAATGTATATATTTATTGCAAACCATTATAATGTTTCAACTGAAAAGTGTATTTTCTATTAAAAGCAAAAAAAAAAAAAAAAAGCCAAGGCAATTAAAATAAGGCTTTGTCAGCCTGCACAAATGTAAGGGTGAATGCATAATTTTCCTGCACATAAAGTAGTTCAGAGAGCTTACCACCTTTGTGCTCCTCTTGAGGTTAGGGAACCCCAAGTTGAGAGCCATTTGCCTATTAAAACCCTGAGTCAGTGCTGATAAAGCAATAGTAGGCTGGCCCGCAAATGTATAAGCAATAATGATATTACTAATCATTTACAACAGCCCACAAGGGACTTCGGAAATAACCTCAGAGCCATTAACTAATGACCTGCCTTTGATAACATCTCCGGTTCTGAAAGCTAAAGGTTAGAGTTCATATGCCAAACTCATGTTGAGAGAATGACACGGCCTGGCAGCCAACTCCCTTCCTGAGCAGGGCCCTTGACGCCTACCTGCTTATCCGCCTGTGCGTGCACTTCCAGAAGATGGTAATCTTTATAGCCTTTTAACATGTTTGTAACATCTTTTTTCATTTTCATTAAAACTATTGCTCAAAGCAGAAAACTTGGAAACTACACAGGAAGGCACAAAAACAAGATGTTATCCACAATCCCACCATCCATCCCCAAATTATTTTATAACATTTCTGGGTTTGTCTCTTCCATTTTTCTACCTATCGAAGGATAAAATTTTACTTGAATATCAGCAAAATGTTAACACTATTGTTTCACCTGTCTTCTTGAATCACAGCCTGTCATAAGCATGTTTCCATAACAATAGATATTTTCACACCGTTGCATATACTTTATTTAACTAATTCATTTCTGTTGGACATTTAGGCCATTCAGAGTGCTTCATTCGCTTTCCTGGTGGCTCAGTGGCAAAGAAATCACCTGCCAATGGAGGAGGCAGGGGTTTACTCTCTGGGTCAGGAAGATTCCCTGGAGTAGGAAATGGCAACCCACTCCAGTATTCTTGCCTGGATAATCCCGTGGACAGAGGAGCCTGGTGGGCTACAGTCCATGGGGTTGCAAAAGAGTCAGACTAGACTTAGAGACTAAACAACAGCAAAAATCCAATAAAACTTGAATTCTGCCATTTCACTCATTTAGGAACATGCTTTGAAAGGCTTCCTTTCACAGACAAAGAGTTGCTTTCCTCTTATGTGCTTATGTTGACAGGATAAAATTTTAGAAGGAAAATCAACATCACTACTATCTACAGGTTTTGGAGCACATTACAGATACAGTATTTCCCTCCAAACTTTAATTTCTATTCTGTCTGGAAGTATGCTTAAGAGCGCTATCCTCACCGCAAGGTTTACCAGTTTCAATAACACTTCAAATGCTGACATGGGACAAAATCATCTCATAGGATTTCCCCTTGCATTTATTTGATTATTAATCGAGTCGCACATTTTTCACATGGTAACTGGTAATTTGTACTTATCTTTTACTGATTCGTTGTATAGGTCCTTTGAACAATTTTCTACCATGATATTAACCTTTTCCTTATTGATTTCCTGATGGATTTCCTTATTGACTTATTTTATTGTCATTTTATCATGATCATCTCTACAAGGCAGTACTTACAAAGCTAACTCACCCTTTGTAAAGATTGTGTTAAAAATGTTTTATGCGTATACACAAAATGGACACTTTTCCATAAATTGAATCCTCCCATGCACTGATGGGATTTATTAACATAATGCTGTCTTTGCTTTTTCTTGCCTCTCTGACTCTTACCTGCACCCTCCACATCTTCACCAGCTCTTCCCACAATAACCCATCTTAACAACCTAGTTTATATATTTTTTTATTTTTCTCCATTTTTCATAAGTATGCTTCAATATACATACAGATATAAAAACACATAGAGAATTTTTCCATTTATTATTTCATAAAAATGAGATCATATTAAAAATTTTCTGCATCTTATTTTTCTCACTCAAGGATATGTCATAAAAATCTTGCCAAGGTAATTGGTATAATTCTAACTTGTCCTTTTTAATAGCTACATAAGATTCCCTGGGTGGATGGGCTATAACTTATTCAGCCATTTCCCTATTACTGATATACACTTTGTTTCTAGTTTCTTGCCATTACAAAAGAGACTGCCATAAACATCTTTGAACAGATACACTTACTTATGGGTGCTTTTGTTCTGATGAGATAGGTTCCTATGACAACTATTGCTGAGTGAAGAAGTATGTTCAATTTATTTTTATATGTATGGGGGTTGGCAAGTTTGTTTCCTGAAAAGGTGGTACCAAGTTACAGTTCCACTAGCAATGTGTAAGAATTTCTCCATACCTGAAGTAGCAATTGGTATTACGGCTCTTTCCAATTTTTGTAAGTTTGAAGAGTAAAACATAACCCTGATCACGCATGAATACGAATGATATATGATGTATGATATGATTTACTGAATGCTCACAGTTTACTTTTCTGAATTATAGCTAATCCCTAGGTCCATTTTTTTTTCGTTTTTTCATGTCAATTTGTATAATTCATATATACTATAGATTTTAATATTTTGTCAGATGCATTGCAAATAACTTTTCAGAGCTCATACACGTATATGTACTTTGTTTATTGCAGTGTACCTCAAAGTCTCTGTGGCAAAGGACCACAGAGGACCACAGTATTTTAAAATTTTGAATTAATGGCAGATAAGTGTTTCATAAAATAAAAAAAAATCATGGGACTTTCCTGGTGGCCAGTGGCTAAGACTACGCACTCCCAACTCAGGGGGCCAGGGTTCGATCCCTGGTCAGGGAACTAGATCCCACAAACCACAACTAAGAGTTCACATGCCACAACTAAAGATCCCACATTCTGTAACAAAGATCTGACACAGCCAGATAAATAAATGAATAAATATTTTTAAAAATATGAAATCACACACTTGGATGTGATAGCAAAGTTGAATTGCTGTAAAAGTTTCTTCTCAGCCGGTGTGCTTACCAAGACATAGGTTGGTAGTAAATTGTAGATTGGCACTGGCCCAACCAAAACTCTGGGATTAACAATGACTTGTGCTATATTTTTTTGCAATCAATATTTCACTTTACTTAGAATATTTCCTTCTCTGGACTTTCTTTCTTGCTTAAGGAGGTAGTTTAAGATTTATTTATAAGAATTCCATTGCTAAGCTTATTCCATTTTAGTCTCTGGTCCTTGTAGATTTTTTTCAGATTTTATTAGGCCCTCCCTTTTTTGTCTGGATTTTTTAGTATTGCAGGATATGGATCCGAGCTATATTTTCCTCCCAATGTGCTATCACATTGCCTTTGTCATTGTGGGAGATATTATGATCTGGCTTTACCTTCTCGTAGATACTGAGTCTAGAAGGCTAAAATCCTACATTCTTAGATCAGTTGTTCTGTGGCTTCATCTATCATGTGTATTGCACTGAGCAGACACACCCAAGCCAGTCTTGGAGATGAGAGAACAGCCCAAAATTGAGCTGCTCACAGGGGTCCTCATTTCCCTGGTAAACACAGTAGAGCAGGTATTTTGCTGTCTTGGGGTGGCTGTGAAAGGTTTCTCGAGGTCTTATATTGTAAATGCCAAGCAGTAAGAGCAGCAGCAATGACACTTCTGCTTGAAAAGTCTTGAGTATGATTTGACCTTCTGCCTGGCTGCATAACACCCAGCCTTCTATCTTCCCAGATGGTTTTTAGAAGCTTCTTGGCCTTCCCTGGTGGCACAGATGGTAAAGAATCTGCCTGTCATGCAGGAGACCCAAGTTCAACCTCTGAGACATGAAGATTCCCTAAAGATGGGAATGGCTACCCACTCCAGTATTCTTGCCTGGAGAATTCCATGGACAGAGGAGCCTGGTGGGCTACAGCCCATGGGCTCACAAAGAGTCAGACACGACTGAGTGATGAACCCTTTCATACTTCACTGAACCATCTCAATAAACTTTTTCTTTTAAACTACCTAGAGGGAATTCTGTTGTCTGCAACAAAAATCTTGACAAAACAGTCAATATTAAATTATTTTATACACTGAGATCCTTTACTATATTTACTCTTTCGATTCATTGATCCATTTTGAATGGATCAATATCAACACATTCAAGCCAATTTCATGTCAATCTTATCACAGTGTATTTATATTGTCCAATAGTATTACTGTTTAATTTGTTCATTTAGTATAGTATATGGATTAGCTTCCTAATATATTCTAGAATAAGCTTTATTTGATCATTCTTTTGATTGCAAGGTTTTATTTCCAGTGTATATTTAACATTTTTGCATCTATATTCACTAGTGAGATTAAGCTTAAGTTTTTTTTTCTTGTGCTATTATTTCAGGTTTTCATTTTGTATTTATTCTGGCTGCATGCAGTGAGTTGAGGTGGTTTCTATTTTCCAGGATCTGGAATTATTTAACTTCCGGTGTAACTACCTCTTTTTTAGACATGAGGGAGAATTCAGCTATGTTACATCCTTCTCTCAATGCCCTTTCCAATGGTGCCTCTTTAACCACTTTTCTAATCTCATTTATTGGAAATTTCCCTGTGCAAATTTTCTACCTCTGGAGTCAAATATTTTGAACTATATTATATAATAGGAAATCACTCCCTCCTCCTAGGGTTTTAAATCTAATACCGTCGGAGTTGGATGTAGAAATTTTTATAAAGTTTTTCATTTCTTCTGTATCAGTGACATTTCCTTTCTTATTTCTAATCTTGGGTGTTTTACTCTTCCTCTTTTTTTACAATCAGGCTCGAAAAGAGTTAACTTATTTTGTTGGCCTTTTCAAAGATCCAGCTTTTGAATGTGTTTATCTTTCATGCTATTTGTCTCTAATCCATTATTTATTTGTTGAACACATAAATGCTAGTTATCAACAAATAGGTGGGTTGAAGACCACTGGGGAGAATATGTGTTGAGTGAGAACGGTGAAGCTCTCTTAAGAACACCAATATCTTAAGAGCTGAACAAAAAAAAGCACAAAGATTTCAAAGACTCAATCTGATAAGTGGGAGAAAAACCAGAGACCAGAGAACACAGGGTCACAGAAACCAAGATAAAAGTGCTTCACAATGGAGAAGATTGTCAACAGTTCCAAATGTTGCCCAAGGGGGGATCTCTTGCCAAAGGACTTAGACATGTCCATTTCTAATGCCTACAAGTATATTGCAGATGGTCCTTGCAAAAGCAGTTTTATGGTTTTACGGACTGACAAGAAAAAAAGTCAGATTTCAGTTGGTAAAAGAGTAAGAGAAAAGTGAGGAAGTGAAGATAATAGTCACAGATAACTTAAAAGACCTCTGGCTGAGTGCTGGAGGAAGGAGAGCAGGGACAGGACATGGAAAAATTAGGGTTAGTGTGGAGAGGCATTTTTATAAAGATGTAAAAGGTTCAAGCACATTTAAATGTTGACAGGAAGCAGCCAGTAAAGAGTTAGGTGGGAGATAAACAGCGGGAAAGCAATGCAGAGCACAAAGGCAGTAATGGACTCATATAGGAGGGAATCATATTTTCCTGTATTCTAAGGCAGGAGGCTAAGATGTCTGGGGGTGAATGTGGCTAAACCCTCTTTTGTTGACCTGATGAAATGAAGTCATGGAACTTGGACTCTAGTTCCTCTAAGAAGTATCTTGGCGGAGTCATTTGCTGAAAGTAAGTAGGAAAGTGGAGGTTGCAGGCATCTGAAAGTAGAGCAACATTGACACCGACTCAGGAAGTCCTGGGAGAAAGACCCAGCTTGGGAACTGTGGAAGAATTTCTTGGTTGTGTCAAGAGCCTAGCTGAGTTGAAAGTCACATAGTGCAGAGGCACCGCGCACAGGAATGAGGCAAACAGATGGGGCTAGGTGATACCTAGTGTGGGGGATCCTCAAGCCCTGCCCTGTCACTCAAAGCCTCCTCTTCCAGCTTTGCTGTGGGAAGAAAGGAAATAAGCCTGTGTTGGACTTACTGTAACAAACTCTCTTTCCATCTCTCAGAGTCTACTTCCACATTAGAGAGAAAAGGAGTGAACAGGCCTGGGGTGTGTTTCCTCTTACTCGGAAGCAAGTCCTCCCAGATAGCACAGAGATAAGCACCTGCTATCAGAACTACCAAGACCAGGGTGAACCAGAGATAAGAGAGACTATGACCTGATGTGGGTCTTATAACACAAAAACCACAATCTACTTTTAGATCCCAACTATGAGACCCTGGAGAAGGGAATGGTTATCAACTCCAGTATACTTGCCTGGAGAATTCCATGGACAGAGGAGCCCAGCAAGCTACAGTCCATAGGGTCGCAAAAAGTCAGACAAGACTGAGAGACTAACAACTACACCTTTCAAGAGACTCAAAGCAGAATAAACTCAGACACTCTAGTTCTTTAAAGTGTATCTGAAATACATGTATCCCTATGTTCACAGCAACACTATTTATAATAGTCAAGACATGGAAGCAGCCTAACTATCCATCGACGGAGGAATGAATAAAGAAGGTATACATACATGCAATGGAATGTTACTCAGCCATAAAAAAGAATGAAATAATACCATTTGCAACAAGATGAATGGACCTAGGGGTCATTGTACTAAGTGAAGTCAGTCAGAAAAAGACAAATACCATACAATATCACTTATATGTGGAATCTAAAATATGACACAAATGAACTTATCTATGAAACAGAAACAGACTCACAGACATAGAGAACAAACTAGTGGTTGCCAAGTGGGAGGGGGGGTGGAGTAGGAGTTTGGGATGAGCAGATGCAAACTATTAAATATAGGATGGATAAACAACAAGGTCCTACTGTATAGCACAGGGAACTGTATTCAATGTCCTCTGATAAACTGTAATGGAAAAAATGTGTAAAGAGTATCTCAGTAAGAAAGTGGTTATATCTATTTATCACCTGTCTATCTACCCACACATCTACCTCACAATGTCTTTTATTAGCTCCTAACTTCCCTCAGAACAAGAATCACATGATCCTCAACCAGCCAACCTCTTAAGCAGTATTTTAAAACCTGTGGCATTTTAAAGTCACATGAGAATGTCTCTCAAAACATGGTCTTGGACTGACTGAATTAGATCCCTGGAATTAAAAAAAATTCATTTAAAATCCTTCATAAGAATCTCCAGGAATGCTCCAAAGGCAGATACCCAGACTGGATCTCAAATCTTCTAATTCTGAATCTGGGTCATACACAGAATACTCTAAGGAGTATTCTGGGGCATTTTTAATGTGTTATTAAGGAGTAATTCATTTTGTAATTCTGACACACATCAAGATCCGTCAGGGTTTTCTATCTACACTGGTTTACCTGTTGAGCTTCTGCATAAATTTTATTTTGCATAAGGACTGCTTAAAGGAAAGTGTTAGTCACTCAGTCATGTCACTCTTGGCAACCCCTATGGACAGTAGCCCTCCAGGCTCCTCTATCCATGGGATTTTCCAGGCAAGAGTACCGGAGTGGATAACCGTTTCTTTCTCCAAGGGATCTTCCCGACCCAGGATTGAACCTGCATCTCCTACACTGCAGGCAGATTCTTTACTATTGAGCTACCAGGGGAGCCCTGCTTAAAAGACAAAGGATGTTAATTGCTCTGAAGCACCCAACAGGAGAATTCAGTGTGGGATGGAGTAGAAATGAGGAGAAATCACCAAACCTTTAGAAGAGTAAAGCCAAACAGACATGGAGGCCAGCAGAATTGGCACATGGTGCTCACGGACATCTGACCAAGTCTAAGTGGGGGACCAAGAGTTATTCTATAGCCCTCAGGATCAGCGCCCAAAGATTTTAGCCAAGCAGCAAGTTAGGAGCATTTTGGAGGCCTTTAATGAGCTGTCCAGACAGAGCTGAAAAGACGACATTAGGGTCCCACTGGGACCCTCTGAGGGTCTGTAGTATTGTGCTGTTCGCTCAGTTGTGCCTGACTCTTTTCAACCCCATGGACACAGCCCACCAGCCTCCTCTGTCCATGGGATTCTCCAGGCAAGAATACTGGAGTGGGTTGCCTTGCCCTCCTCCAGGGGAGCTTCCAGATCCAGGGATCAAACCCGGGTCTCTTGCATTTCAGTCAGATTCTTCACCATCTGAGCCACAAAGGAAGACCTTGAAGGTCTGTACTTGTGTCCATGACATACCTAGGCTGCCCTTAAGAATTTCTGCCTGATCCTCACCAGAGTCCCACTGAGCTGAGGAACAAGCACAGAGGGAAACCTGAAGCTGGTCTTTGTCCTGCTCTAAGCCTCATGTCCTCATCCCTAAAGCAAGGGGATGGGCCGAGTGTCTCCCCGTACTCCTGCCTGAAGCAGCTTTCTGAGCCTGTGGAAAAGCTGCCAGCCCATCCTAGACCTGAGCATCCATGGATCCCATGTGGGTTTAAGAGCAAAGACCTTTCTGAGTTCATGGAAATCAGAATAATAACTGGTTTGCTACCTTTTGGAAGTAGAGTAGAGGCACTTCCCTGGTGGTCCAGGGGTTAAGAGTCCGACTTGCAAAGCAGGGGATGCAGGTTCCATCCTGATCAGGGAACTAAGAGCCCGCATGCTGCGGGGCAACTAAGCCCGTGAGCCACAATTACTAAGCGTCTGCTCGCCAGAGCCCACGACCCAACAAAAGGTCCCACATGATGCAGCGAAGATCCTGTATGCAGTAACTAAGACCATATGCAGCAAATAAATCAGTAAATAGTTAAAAAATAAGGTACTTCTTAAAGAAAACAAAACTAAAAAAAAGGAAGAAGTACTATAACAACCTGAAAGTGAAAGTCGCTCAGTCGTGTCCAACTCTTAGTGACCCCATGGACTAGTCCATGGAATTCTCTAGGCCAGAATAGTGGAGTGGGTAGCCATTCCCTTCTCCAGGGGATCTTCCCAACCCAGGACTCGAACCCAGGTCTCCCACGTTGTGGGCGGATTCTTTACCAGCTGAGCCATAAGGGAAGCCCAGGAATACTGGAGTGAGTAGCCTATCCCTTTTCCAGAGGATCTTCCTGACCCAGGAATTGAACCAGGGTCTCCTGCATTGCAGGCGGATTCTTTACCAACTGAGCTATCAGGGAAGCCCTAGAGGGGTGGGGAAGGGTGGGAAGTGGGAGGGAGGCACAAGAGGGAGGGGACATATGTACACCTATGGCCAATTCAGGCTGATGTATGGCAGAAATCAAACCAATATTGTAAAGCAATTATCCTTTCATTAAAAATAAAAAAAAGAAGAAGATGAGTAGAGTATCAAGGATGAAACAATGTTTGTAGTCTTGCCTCCATGCATGATTCATTTAGGAAAAGATGACTGCTTTCAAAGACATGGAGCGATTCCTTGCATGTCATAAAAGGCTTCCTGTCCACAGCCGGGGGATGGAGAGGGTGGCCGTGGGCCTTGCCAGCCCCGGGCCAGCTCTGTGAGCCCGAGACGCTGCAGTTCAAGAGTTGGCTCCCTGACAGACACAGGCTTCTCCAGGAAGAGCCAGGGGTCTGTGTAGCAGCCTCGGCTCGCTTGGAGAAACCATTTTCGCCCACTTCTCAGGAGCCAGATCTGGATTCCAGGGCAATTTTATGAGGTGCTACTATAAGGTAGGGAATAGATTTTAACCAAATGTTCCACAACTTAACGAAGTGAGTGTTGAAAACACCCCTTTGGTAGAATCCCCAGAGCCTGACGCAGAAATGAAGCCTTTGAGTGGGCTGTGAGGTCGGTTAACAGGCGACAGACAGTTGGAGCCAAGCAAGGTGAACTGGGTCAGGGCCTAGGCCAGGTCTTGGGGTCATAGAAAGGGGAAGTTTCCCTGTAATGAAGACATATCACTTTTATCATATAGCAAAGAAAATTCAAAAGCATCAGCCGGACTTGGTATGTGACTCAAAGTGTTAGCTGTTCAGTCGTGTTGGACTCTTTGCGACCCTGTGGACCATAGCCCATCAGGCTCCATGGGATTCTCTAGGCAAGAATACTGGAGTGGGTTGCCATGCCCTCCTCCAGGGGATCTTCCCCACACAGGGACCGAAACTGCATCTCCTGTGTCAGCCCATATAATGTAGGATGATGGAGATATTGTCTGTCTTGATTATGATGATGGCCATACTCGTGCATTTATTTCTCAGAACTCATTGAATTGGATTATGTCAATTACTGTCAATCAATAAATCGAAGGAAAACAAGTCTTAAAACTAAGGAAGAAGAATAGGTGAGGAAGTTTTGTTCTTTTTAAGAACCTTTTGATGTGGACCATTTTTAAAGCCTTTATTGAATTTGTTACAATATTGCTTCTGTTTTATGTTTTGGTTTTCCGACCAGGAGGCATGTGAGGTCTTAATTCCCTGACCATGGATCAAACCCACACCCTCTGCATTGGAAGGCGAAATCTTAATCACAGGACCACCAGGGAAGTCCCCAGTGAGGAAGCTTTGAATAGGTGTGTTAGTTGCTCAGTTGTGTCTGACTCTTTGTGACCCCATAGACTGTAGCCCACCAGGCTCTTCTGTCCATGGGATTCTCCAGGTAAGAATACTGGAGTGGGTTGCCATTCTCTTCTCCAGGGGATCTTCCTGACCCAGGGATCGAACCCGGGTCTCTAGCATCGCAGGTAGTTTCTTTACGGCCTGAATCACCAGGAAAACCCTTGAAAAAGTGAGAAGTCCAGAACTGTGGCCAAGAACTGAGCTGAGCTGCCCTGAGGGCCACCTCTCCAGGAGCCATGAGGGCCTCTGGCCAAAGTTGAAGGCAGGGAAGAAACACAGGTTGCTGCTCCTTCCCCCCTCGCAATATCACAAAATCACATGTCAGAGCTGGATCACTTTCCTCAAGTAAATTCCACAGAGCACTGACTCCATGAGCTCCTCCCTGAATAAAAAGAATCTGAAGTCAAATAAATTCTGGAGACGCTTATATTGCACTCACCTCTCGCATGAGCACAAGATACGTGAGACCAGCACCAGCCAACGGGACTACAATGTCGGTTACATTTGTAATTTAAGATTTTTTTAGAGGAGTCGCATTTTGAAAACTAAATTTAAGTTTAATAATATTTTTATGTAACCCAGTATATTTAAAATATTAGCAATCCAACATGCAATATATATAAAAATTATTAATGAGATATTTTTACATTCTTTCTCATAATACTAACCTTTTGAAATCCACTATGTATTTTAACGTATAGCACATCATCTCAACACAGACAAGCCATGTTTCAAGTCCTTAATAGCCACGTGTGTCAAGACGCTGCTGTATCAGACAGTGCAGCCTTAGAATATTTAGGGCTCCAAGAAGCCCTACAATAAAGAAGTGTCTTTAAATTTGTTTAATCCAGTGTTTCCAAAATTTATTTGACCACCATATCCTTTTGGGGATCAGTTCCATTTATTAGCATCTACTCTAAATGAAGACACTTCAAAAATACCACTCAGTTCAAAGATGTAAAGATGAGGTCCAAAAATTAGGTATAATCTAAAGACAGGTTGGGTGCGGGGGTGGCTTCCCTGGATGCCCAGTGGTTAAGGCACTGAGCTTCCATTGCAAGAGGCATGGTTTCAATCCCTGGTCAGGGGACTAAGATACCGCATGCCACATGATACACCCAAAAACTAGACAGAAAGAAAGAAGGAAAAAAGGAAGGAAAGATAAGCTTTGACTTGTCACTACAATGCTTTTGGGTAATCTAAGCTGGCTTTTAAAAATTGGTTGTTGTTGTTCAGTTGCTCAGTCATGTCCAACTCTTTGCAACCCCATGGACTACAGCATGCCAGGCTTCCCTGTTCTTCACCATCTCCCAGAGTTTGCTCAAACTCATGTCCATTGAGTTGGTGGTGCCATCCAACCATCTCATCCTCTGTTGCCCCCTTCCCCTCCTGCCCTCAATCTTTCTCAGCATCAGGAAAGAGTACTGGAATGGGTTGCCATGCCCTCCTCCAGGGGATCTTCCGGACCCAGGGATCGAACCTGTGTCTCTTACATCCCCTGCATTGGCGAATGGGTTCTTTACCACTGGCACCAGTGAGGGAGACAGTCCCACATTCCTTAGGTAACCATTCACTCTTCTTGTTTGGACTTAATCAAAACAGCATGTCCACTGTAGAGATCGGACATCGAGAATCTCTGAATAGAATCCTCACTCACGGCATTGGGAGACAGTGCCTCTGGGCAGGAGGCCAGAGCTGCCAGGGTTTTACTGCTCCCATGGGGAAATGCATTCCTCCAAGCATGACTCAAATCTCCTGTGGCTGATGCTTATCTCCGGGCCAAGGCCAACAGCATCCCTTTTTCTTTATAGCAACAATTAATTTCCCCAGGGAGTTTCAGCTATATTTCATAAGAGAAAATTTACCCAAGAATGTGGAGAGGTGTGTGTCTGTGTGTTCGAGAACGTGTGGGTGCTCCTATACCTGTCTGAGTGTGACATCAAGTAGCCTTGAATGTGGCACACTGTGTTCTCATGTCCTTTGGGACTCCTGCTTAGTGGAAAGCTAGGAAGCGTCTGCAGAATAGAATGAAGGAAAGAGCTGAGAGCTTTATAAAAAGGTACACTCAGAGCAGGCTTCCCAGGTGGCGATAGTGGTAAAGAACCCACCTCCCAACACAGCAGACTTAAGAGACACAGGTTCGATCCCTGGGTTGGGAAGATCTCCTAGAGGAGGGCATGGCAACCTACTGGAGCCTGGTAAGCTAGGACCCATAGGGTTGCAAAGAGTCAGACACAACTGAAGCGACTTAGTATGCACTCATGCAAACTTATAGCACCCGTCCTTTGCCTGAAAGGACAAAGAGCAGTATGCACATAGAGACGAGTCATCTGCAGTGGCCTTGCCTGGTCATCTCATGGACTTGTCAGCTCACTGTGTGCAGGGAGGGAGGGGGTCTAACAGAAAGATTCAAAAGTAGGGGCTTCCCTGGCGGTCCAGCAGTGAAGACTTCATCTTCCAAAGCAGGAGGTAAGGGTTTGATCCCTAGTCGGGGAGTTAAGATTTCACATGCCTCATAGCCAAAACACCAGATCATAATCAACAGAAGCAATACTGTAACAAGTTCAATAAAGACTTTAAAAATGGTCCAAGTCAAAAAATATATATATATATTTAAAAAGGAAAAGAGAAAAAGAGACACCATTGTTGATGATCAAGGAAGATTTAAGACGCCTTCAAACAGGACACCTCTCCTCCCAGACCCGACACCTGGCTGAGGCTGTCACTGTCAGTAGCAGCGGGGGGTGGGGGGTGGGGGGGCGGGGGGACTTAGACAAAGAACTTGGAAGGGACCCAGTTAGGGATCATGAGATCAGAGGCACAGAACGGACTGGATCAAGTCATGTGCAGGCCATGAGTGCTGGACCAAAACAGAGATCAGAGGAGTCAGAGGAACAGAGTCGCATTTCTAGGATGCAGGCTTCGTCTCATGGATGCTGGGAATTGACCAGGCATCCAGGGAGCAGTCTCGCTTTATCCTTCTCCCTCGTGACAGAGGAAAGAAAGCACAGGGGTGTGGGATGGACATATCCTGGCTTCTTCAGCATGATCTTCTCCTACTTCTTCCTTTCCTCATTACAACAGCAAAGAGACAAAACACAGACAAAGCTACTTAAAATGTATTTCTCTATGGTCTCTCTAGTCCTGTCTGTTTTCCCCCATTCAAGTAAAAAGGTCTGTACCCTATTCCCAGCTTTCATATAACTTCCTAAATATTAAGAGCTTTGCTTAACATTGTACAGCACAGCCACCTCTGGTAGAATCTAAATTCCAAGCAGGGTCACGCCTTCCTTTTTCTGCATATTGAAGCAGAATATGAAACTATTTAGAAATAAAAACACACAATGGGCTTAAAATTCCTGCCTTATGAAATTGAGACTGTCAGTTCCAGCTCCCCCTTATCTGAAGGAATATTCGGCCTACGCCAACATGGAAATGAAGCATCTTGACAGCTCCTCGTGGGTAATGGTGCAGAACTACTTGTATTTAACATTCCCGCTTCGATTCCATTAGCACACTGAACTCAGTTTTCTCGATCTGCCAGGGAGAAGTGGAACGAAAAATCAATATCCCACCAAAAAGCATTGATGAGATTTTTATCTCCCCTCAAATCACAAAGGAATGTCAGGTCCCTTTACAGAGAGACTTCCCCGAACAAATTGCGGGTTGTCGCCATGTAAACTGATGTTGTATGAAATCCAGAGTTGAAACAGGTGCCCCCTCATTATATTTCTTTTTCCTTCCTTGCAGCATATATTTCATGTTTGCATTAGTGCGTTCAGATGCCAAAAAGATAAGCGCTTTAACAACCCTGAGACAGAAGTCTGTGGAGGCGCTTGTTAATATTAATAATAGCTTCAGTACATTTCCTCATGTTGTAAATTCCAGCTTTCATATCTTTCCAAGAAGTTCCTCCCTCGATCTCAGCAGTGAATGATCTTGCCAGGAGGCCCGCCCCCAGCCCTGACTCTGGCCTGGCTTTACCACAGTGCAGTTTCCACTGTAGGAATGAGTGAGGTGCTGGGGCCTCAGCTCCCTCGGCAAGGCTGATCCTCTGCTTCTCCCAGCGGAAGCCTCGTTCTCCTGGACCCTTCCTGGCCTCCAGGGCCATTCCTGCTTCAGCTGCCTTCTTGGACTTGAGCTTGTACTTGTCTGGGCTTCATCGGCTGCTTCACTCTCCCACTCCTGGCCCGTCGTCTGGCTGATTCACAGGATCTGCAGACCCCAGCCTCGCCTGGAGACACGGCCAGCCCTGCCCTGTCTCTCCCTGCCTTTCACCCTCACCGCTCAGAGCCAGGGCCTCCAGGGAGTGTCCCCTGGGTTTTGAGTGTGTGCTTTTTGTGTCAGAACAGGAAGCAGCAAGCATTTCCTACAAAGAGCCAGAGAGTAAATATCTTAGACTTTCCTCTACAGATTGATAGCGATAGATTAGATAGATAGATGGATAGATGGGTGGATGGATGGATGGAGATCAATAGATATATACAGATAGAGAGAGATCATATATAGATAGATACAGATATATAGAGAGATAGATGATAGATATACAGATGGATGGGTAGATGGATGGATGGAGGGATGGATGGATGGAGATAGATATAGATAGAGAGATGATAGATGACGGATGGATGGGTGGATGGATGGGCAGAAGGATAGACAGAGATAGACAGATAGCTAGAGATAAATACAGGTAATAAGCTTTATTGTGAGAACTGGCTCACATGTTTATGGAGGCAGAGAAGTCCCACAGTCTGCCATCTGCAGACTGGAGAAGCAGAAAGTTTGTCATTCTGTCCAAGTTAGAAGGCCTGAGAACCAGGAGATCTCGTGTCCAAAGCCAGGAAAAGATGGATGTCCCAGCTCAAGAAGACAGAGAGAAGTTGCCCTTCCTTCTCCTTTTTGTCCCTTTTAGGCTCCAAATGAACTGGATGATGTTCACCCCATTGCTGAAGGTGACCTTCTGAATCAAAGGCTAACCCCCTCCAGGACACCTCACAGACACACTCAGAAAGAGCATTTCACCAATTCTCTGGGCCTCATCCGTCCAGTCCGGTTGACACATAAAATTAACTATCACATCCCATGATAGCAGCCCTAGGCAAAGTATGTAAACACCTGAGCCAGGTGATGCTCCAGCAAAATTGCACACACAACTGAAACTTGAATCTCACCTGAATTTCATGAGTCACAACATGTCAATTCCCTTTTGACTTTTTAAAATAGTTTTAAAATATAAAAGCCATTCCTATCTCTGGGTCCATATGAAAACAGGCAGGGGGCCAGTTTGGCCTGTAAGACTCTGTTTTCTGAGCCCTGTGTTAGAGATTTCAAGTAAGCATCTCCTATAGTCACCAGTGGGGAGAGGGTGCTCAAACCAACAACAAAGTATTAATTTGTGAGTGAATTTAGAAAAAACTAGGAATGGGGCTTCTCTGGTGACTCAGTGGTAAAGAATCTGCCTGCCAACGCAGGGTACATGGGTTTTATACCTGGTCGGGGAAGATCCCATATGTAGCAGGGTAACTAAGCCCATGCACCACCTCTACTGAGCCCGGGGACCCTAAAGCCCATGCTCCACAACAAGAGAAGCCACTGCAATGCTAACCCTAACCCTAACCCTCACACCACAACTAGAGAAAAGCCCAAGCAGCATCAAAGACTCAGCACGGCCAAAAATATATAAAGTTTTTTTTTTAAGTGTAATTAAAAAAAAACAAAGGATGAGGAATGAATGATGGAGTGAAGGACCGAGTGAAGAAATGAAGGAATGAAATGAGTATGAAAAATATCTAACCAATCCCAAGGTACCCTGAAAATGTCTTTGATCATTTCTCTTTTTAACTCCAGCCTGAAGTTTCACCTCAGGATTCCCCTGCATCCTGTTTTTAACCTCATAAATCCCCCCACCACTCACTCATCCCACAAAGGCCTTCTGAACATCTGCTGTGGTACAACCAGGCTTGGCACCAGCCACTAAGGACAGACCAATGCATAAGAGAGGCCCCACGGGACTCAAGCTCCAGAAGAGGCTCTAAGATATGGAGAAGGAGTTATATTACATATGAATGCCTATGAGACAGTCGAGGGCTCTGGAATCACAGGGGCTGTTACCAGTTGAGGCAGAATCAGGCTTCAGTACAAGCAAGGAAGGTTGAATAAGATGGGGCAAGTGGACCCTCCAGCTTCCATCAAGACAGGACTGACCCCTTGCCTTCTGATCAGATCCAGCCCGTGTAAGGCAGACATAAATTCTGGAGTCCTCGATGGGGTTGAGCCCACAGGGTGTTTTATGGATTGAATGTTTGATATCTGCCAAAACTCCTATGTTAGAATACTAACCTTCAATGTGATGGTATTTAGAGGTGGGGTCTTTGGGAGGTGGGCAACTCATGAGGGCAGAGCCTGCATGGACGCCCTTTATTAGAAGAGGCAGGAGAAGAATATTTTTCTCTCACTCACATGGAGATACAAAGAGAAGATGGCATCTATGAACTAGGAAGTTGGCTCTCACCAAACACCATGTCTGCCGGTATCTTGATCTTGGACTTCCCAGGCTCCAGAACTGTGAGAATTAAATGTTTGCTGTTGAAGCCACCCAGCCTGTGGTGTTCTGTTCGAGCAGCCCAAACTGACCAGAACCTGCTGGGTATTCAAAGCACCTCTCGGAAGTTCTCCGAGAAACCCTCTCATTGTTCATTTGCATGTTCCTCGGTTATAAATTCCGAGGAGAACTTGAGATAAATTTTAATCTGAAAACATATGTAAAATATTTTCTTCAAACAAAGAAAACCCCAGCGGCCATGTGTTTCTCTGAAAGATACAGAAAGTTTCTCAAAATGGATGTTTCTCACATGGCCCTTAGATAAAAGTCGGGGAAATGGCATTAAATCTTAACAGAGTGGAAGCATTTCTGAAGTGGACTGAGATAATATGGACCAGACACAAGGCTCTCTGAAAATCTAACTCAATACTGGCCCTGAGCTCAAAAAATGTGGATGAATGGATGTTTAACATGAGCCCTCGGTGCTCTCGAACACACGTCAAATGTCTCCAGCCAGCTCTGGCAGGTGCCAAATCGGAGCAAATTAATGATGGGTTCTCTGAGGCATCCCTGAAATGTCAGTGGGTCCAGCTTTAATCATTGAAAAGCAAGGCCAGCCTTCCAGGAAGGTGGAGAAAGCCAGATGATGGGAGAGGCTGGAAGGCCCACCACCTTAAAAACATCTGCATGCATCCAGGTGCCACAAAGACAATGCGCCCTTCCTGAGAGTGGACCTGATCACATCACCGCCCTGGTTCAGCTCTCTTCAGGGAACTCCCCTGCCCACATCAACTTCCAAATAGAATCCACACTCCTTGGAGTGATATAAAGAGGTCTTCCTCAGGAAAAAAAAAATTAAGTTAGATCTCTACCTCATGCTTTAAACCAAAATAATTTCCAGATGGGTTTAAGAGTAAAAATATAAGAAATAAAACCTAAGAAGAACCAGGAGAAAAAAAAGTAGGGAGAAGTACGCATTCTCTGATCTAAGGGTTGTAAAGATTTACTAAACGCACCACCTAGAAAAGACAGGTAGTTTGGATCATATAAAAATGAGAAAGACCTTTTGTATATCGCAAAAGTGAAACCAGTGAAATTGAAAGGCAAGTGGCGAATAGAAGATATGTTGTTATTTGATGAAGAGTTCATGTTTTTAAAATGTAAGCAGGACTTTGCAAAGGAAGAGGAGAAAAAGATAAATGCGGCAACAGAAAGAAAAAAAAAAGGGTACAGGGTATGGAAGAAAGAGAAATTCAGTGATTTATTCGACAGAGATTCGTGTCTGCTCCATGCGGAATGCTGCATTCGTCAATATGCAAAAGGCCTATAGGCTGAGGCTGAAAATGCTCTGCTCTGTCCGCCAGCAGAGCCCCGCCGCTGGGAGTGTTGGCTGCCTGAGTCCCTCGGTGGACCTTCCTCCAGCAAAGGTACCGATCACTCCCAAGGTGGTGTCCCTCCTCTGGGACAGCCCACACACAGTGACTGGTCAAAGGAGGGGTTACAACCATAGGCCCCCTGGCCTGGAGTCAGGACAACTCTGAAGGTGACTCAGCTCTGCCTCTCTTCCTGCGCCCAGTCTTCCTCTGCTGGCCAGCTTTCAGGTGACACCCCCAAGGTGCTTTCCCAACTGACACACGGCAGCCAACCCATCTCAGGTGTGTTTCCAGGGCATCTTCCTTGAGACAGGTGTTCAACTGGAACAGTGATCGAAGAAATACAATGAAGCTATCTTTTGATTTCCCTTCCTGCAGAATGAAAGGAGGGTCCATAAAGGAAAACAACCAGGAAATATAGCAAAGAGCCAGAGACGCGGACAAAAGAGAAAGCTACAGATTGGGGGTGATGATCAACTGTAACAAAGAATGCAGAAAAGGAGAGAGAGTTAAGGATTTTCAAAAGTGTCCCTTGAATTTACCAATAATAAGATTTTTCATAACCTGGGAAAAGAGTAGCTTTGGGGGAATGAAAGATGTCAGAGCTTTGAGCGGGAAGTGGGAGTTGAGAAAGAGGTGCTGACAGGTAAAGGTGACCCCTCCAAGATGTAATAATAGTTTATAAATATGCAGGGGAGTGTTCATGCTCATGATCACTCATCCATGTGTGTATGTATGTGTATGTATGTGTGCTGCTGCGCATGTATATGTAAATGTGTGTGCATGTAATGGCCAAGTGAAAGGGTTGGCAAAATTTTTCTGTAGAGAACCAAATAATAAATATCTTTGGCAGACCCTATGATCTGTGTCCCAACTATTCAACTCTGCCATTGTAGAATTTTTACAACACATCATTTCATGGTCTTTGGTGCATCTCTTTGGCACAGGGGTTCTAGAAACATTAGCTTGCATAAAGATCAGCTGGAGGGCTTGTTGAAATAGTTGCTGAGCCCCACCCCAGAGTTTCTGAGTAGGTTTAAGTTGGAACCTGAGAATCTGCATTTCTAACACATTCTTAAGTGATAACGATGGTGTTGGTGCAAGGACCATGCCTGGACAAGCAGTGCTCCGGGCATCACTGCAGATATTAGATCTTCCCACTAAACTGAACGGGCCCGTGGAAGAGAACACATTTGCAATTTCTTTTCAGGATCACCTCATTCTCAGAGAACTCCATACAGCTCAAGATGAAAAAAACAAGAGGCCACTCCCCCCGCCCCCCATGTATAACAACCTACCAGCAAGAGGTAAAATTGATATACAAGCATTTACTCTGGGTTTTTTTTCCCCAGGAGTATGCGAGAAGGTTCTAGCTGCCAGAGCAGAAGGGAATCACCCAAATTCTTCAATTCAAGGATGTGAAGACAAATGTTAAACCACCAGCTTGCAAGAAAGTGTGCTGAATTATTGTCCTTGTTGTTCAGTCACTTCATTGTGTCCGACTGTGACCTCTTGGACTACAGCACGCCAGGCTTCCCTCTCCTTCACCATCTCCCAGAATTTGCTCAAACTCATGTCCATTGAGTCGGTGATGCCATCCAACCATCTCATCCTCTGTTGTCCCCTTCTTCTGCCTTCAATCTTTCCCAGCATCAGGATCTTTTCCAATGAGTCAGCTGTTCACATCAGGTAGTCAAAGTATTGGAGCTTGAGCTTCAGCATCAAGTCCTTCCAGTGAATATTCGGGATTGATTTCCTTTAGGATTGACTGGTTTGATCTCCTTGCAGTCCAAGGGACTCTCAAGAGTCTTCTCCAGCACCACAGTTCAAAAAGATCAATTCTTTGGCACTCAGCCTTCCTTATGGTCCAGTTCTCATATCCGTACATGACTATTGGAAAAACCATAGCTTTGACTGATAGAAACCTGCGCACCACAACTAGAGAGTAACCTTTGCTCTCAGCAACTGGAGAAAACCCGTGCAGCAGCAAAGACCCTGCACAGCCAAATAAATAAATAAAACTATAAAAAAAAAAAAACAAACCCTGAAAGACAGCGATTTGCCAAAGCACAACTGGGCTTAGAATCTGTGTCCTGTGACTTCCAGCCCAAGGCTCCTTCTGATCCATCACCTGGTTCTTGTGGCCTCAAAGGCAATGTCACTACAACTATTGGGCCTCTTGAACTTTCCTACGACAAGGGCTTGGGGACTCCTGTGCCGAGTCCAGCCCCCTTTATTTCCATAAGGAAGTCCCTAATGTTTCTGTCACAGGAAGACAGACAAGGCATGACTTTGCTCCCCACCCCCATCTGCAGCATCAATAGTAAGCTCTCTTGGAAACATCTTTCTCCTCAGTCAGAAAGAAAATGTTTTCCTGACTTGGCATGCTCACAAATACTACAAAAAAAAAAAAAAAAGATTAAATTTACTTTTAAGTTACCAAATGCACCATGCAGGTCTGTAATTGACCATGAGAGTGTCGGGAAAATATGATCTATCCTCTATAAATCAGGAAACCTTAAACAGGCTCTCTAATCGTAAATGCCGATCCTGGCAGTGTCCAAAGAGGCTCATGTTTATAAATTGTTCCCTGATGTTTTAAGTAAGTGCACAAACACAAATCATACTAAGGACTTCAGAAAAGACTTAGCTGTGTGGCAATTTATTATAAGCAGTGTAATTTTCATCAGTCAGGCAGCCCTAGACTGTAATTACCTCTCCACCAAAAGAGTTACAATTGCTTTCATTACATTTTCCTAGTCATATGCTCGTCTGGATTGCCACAGAGACACTGAATGGAAAATGCATTTATTTATTGTTAGTCCTCCTGATGGCTCGTTACTTGGTTTCTAAAGATGTTATCAAGTCACTTGCTTTTCCTACCCCTCCCACCCCCACTGGTAGAGAACAAAAGAGGTCCAACTTGAAAATCTCCGCTCACGTGGAACATCCAGGAAGGGCCCAGAGTCTGCTGATACCCCAGCTCTGGCTGAGGAGTCGCCATCAGCCTGGCTTAAGTTCAAAACGCTGAAGATTAATTAAAACCACAGGCCACTGAGCACAACGACCAGCCTCCCGGTCACAACTGAAAAGAAACCACATTTTGTTCCCTATAGTTAGAGCTTTACAGGAACGTTTAAAGGACTCAAGAAGGTGACCCAACAGCCCAGTCTTCCATGTGGGTGGGTGGGTGGGTGTGTGAATTAGAGAGCATGGTTGCACCTTGGACCTCAAAACAAGCAAGAAGCAGGGGACATTTTCATCCCCCGCCATGGCCCTTTTGGTCCCTGACGCTGTCAAAGAAAAATCTGGAAACAGAAATCCTAAATTTGGAGGGTGGACGTGGATGGGAGATGAAGAGATCTGGTCTGCACGGTGACACACGAGCTTTATCAAGATCAAGCATTTCGTCAGTAGATCAAGGGTTTGCATACTGCTCAGAGCAAGATTCAACTTCGGGCTGCGTCCACAGAAATCTTCCCATGGTTCAGCTGTGTGCAGACAACTCTGCTGCTGTGACCTTGTGCAAGACCCTGGACCTTCAAAAAACCTCTGCTCCCTGAAGGTCTACTAAAGAACCAATGACAGGAATTCAAAACTTTGACTCTTTCCACTGTGACATCAAACTCTGGATGCATGAGAAAGGAAAGGGGCCATGCGTCAGCACCAGGAGAATTCCCTTCTGATGATGTTGGGTTTTTTTCTTGTCTTCTCTCATTTAAAGCCATGTCACGACCTAGAGAAGGATCAGCCCTGCCTAGGAACTCCCCGCTAGCAGTGTTGAGAAGTTCAGTTCAGTTCAGTCACTCAGTCGTGTCCGACTCTTTGCGACCCCATGAATCACAACACACCAGGCCTCCCTGTCCATCACCAACTCCCGGAGTCTACCCAAACTTATTTCCATCGAGTCGATGATGCCATCCAGCCATTTCATCCTCTGTCGTCCCCTTCTCCTCCTGACCCCAATCCTTCCCAGCATCAGGGTCTTTTCCAATGAGTCAACTCTTCACATGAGGAAGGATGTACTAAACAACCCAGAACCACAGAATGTTAACATTTTCTAACTCAGAAAGACGAGAGCAGGGTGATCTACTTTGTGTTCCTATTTTACAGATAAGAAAACAGAGGTCCAGAGATGCTCAGTCACAGGTCAGAGTTCCAGAAATGTTTCAGAGCCAGCCTCCCAGTGACCAATCTCGAATCTGTCCCACCGAAGTCCATCCGTCCTTGGAGCACTTGATGAGTGGCTTGCTGGACATCATTAGGAAATGGCATTCCCTCGACTTTGCCCTGCACGATCCAGAGCAGGCACCTTCCTGAGCACGTTAGATGAAGTGGCTCAGGACAGGGGACCCAGTCATTGTTGTTTAGTCGCTAAGTTGTGTCAGACTCTTTGGGACCCATGGACTGTAGCCTACAAGGCTCCTCTGTCCTTGCCATTTCCCAGGCAAGAATACTGGAGTGGGTTGCCCTTTCTTACTTCAAGGGATCTTCCCACCCAGGGATTGAACCCATGTCTCCTGCATTGGCAGGCGAGTCCTATACCACTGAACCACCTGGGGGGCCCAGTGGACCCAGTAAGTGCTGCTAAATCTGAATGCCCTGACTTCTTTTTCTACTCTTCCCTTAGAATTACCCTCAGGTCTGGATGAAGGAAGGGCTTCCCCTATGGCTCAGCAGAGAAGAATCTGCCTGCAATGCAAAAGACCAAGGAGACGTGGGTTTGATCTCTGGGTTGAGAAGATCCCTTGGAGAAGGAAATGGCAACCCACTCCAGTATTCTTGCTTGAGAAAGCCCACGGACAGAGGAGCCTAGTGGGCTACAGTCCATAGCGTCACAAAGAGTTGGACATGACTAAAGTGACTGAGCATGCGTTGGGAACAGGAATAAAATCTTACTCTTTCCAGTGTGGACCAGCCTCGGAGACACCATCCAGGGAGCGGGACCCTACGCATGAGGCGAGCAAGCAGGTGTGTCCCCCACATGTCCAGCTGCTGGGAGCTTGCAGCAGACTTACCCTCATCCTGAACGGCTTCTCATGAGAGTGGGGGACAGGCAGAGTTTTCATCCTACCCCCAAAGGAGCCCAGGCTGGTTGTGCCACCACTCATTAAAAACTCATCCAAAATGCCTCCCAGTGACAGCTGGGCACAAATTCATCCTTCATACAGCTGGTTCGCTCTAGGGAGAAATTCGTGCCGTGTACAATTTGTTGGCTGGAAGGGGTCTCGCTTTTGGATGAGCTTGTCACTTCTGCAGAAATCCTATACCCCTCATTTCCCCTCGCTGGCTTGCATTTCACAAATGGCCACATCATTTTGTCAAATTGTGGAGCCACTTGGAAATTGGGCGTAGAGTTTTGCATAATCATTCATGTCATGCTGGTGACACTCTGTGATTACATATAATGGTCTCCAAGGAGTCCCAAAGCAGGGGAACGCTACCTGGCTGGCCTCACAGTCAAGTTCCATTACCACCATTTCACAGAGAAGGACCCCGAGGGGGAAAATCTCTCCTTCTACACTGGGTCCCTGTGTTCAGCTTGAGGCAGTGAGTTAGTGCCGGGAAAATGAAACAGTAGACTTGTCTAAAATTAACCCTCTTGAAAACCGTCTCAGTACAACTGACTTCTGAACCTAGATGCAGAAGCCAAATTTCACTAAAATTTCACCAGGTAGGAGGAGAAAAAAGTCAAGTTTTGCTTCAAGACAATTTCTTTCTGTCTCTGAAGATAAAGATGTAACCATTTCTTAGGAATGAAAAGATGTTCGGGCTTTTTTTTTTTTTTTTGCTTTTCAAGTCTATGTATTTTTAAAAAATAATTTATATTTATTTCAGACTGTGCTGAGTCTTTGTTGTTGCATGGGCTTTTCTCAGCTTGCGGCAGTATCAGGCTAGTCTCTAGTTGTGGTACACAGGCTTCTCTTCCTGTGGAGCAAGGGCTCTAGAGCGTGCAGGCTTCAGCAATTGCAGCATGTGGGCTCAGTAGTTGCAGCTCCTGGGCTCTGGAGCACAGGCTCAGTAGTTGTGGTTCATGGGCTTAGTTGCTCTGCAGCATATGGGATCTTCCTGGAACAGGGATTGAACCCATGTCTCCCACACTGGAAGGTGGATTCTTTACTACTGAGCCACCAGGGAAAGCACTCTATGTATTTGAAGTTGAAATACAATTGATTTACATTATTGTGCTAGAAATGGAAAGAGATTAGGAGCAGTGAATACTGGGTGACACAGGTACACAGACGTTCATTGCTATTCTCACTACTTCTCTATTTGAAATGTTGCATATTAAAACTTTTTAAAAGTGAAGCATGTGATGTTTCAGTTTGGACGTATTGTGAAAACTTTTGCTGCTACTCTTCAGTTACTAAGTCGTGTCCGACTCTTTGCAACCCCATGGACTGTAGCCCTCCAGGCCCCTCTGCCCGTGGGATTCTCCAGGCAAGAACACTGGAGTGGGTTGTCATGCCCTCCTCCAGGGCATCTTGCTGACCCAGGGATCAAATCTGCATCTCTTATGTCTCACTACATTTACAGGTGGGTTCTTAACCACTAGCACCACCTGAGAAGCCCCCTGTCAGGGTAGATCAGTTTTATATAGTCACACAGGGTTTTCCAGAGCCTGCCTTAGTCAGAGATGCAGAATGGGCCCCCTACATCCCAGAGTGGCATAGACATGATGGAAACACCTGCTGGACCAACTGGAGCTGTGCAAGGGAAATAAGGACCACCTCAGCAAATGCTGTGTAAACAGATCACATCATGAGCATCATTCCCCAGAACCTCTTTGCAATGCCTGCTTTCTCCTTCCCCCAGGCATCACATCCCCAATACTCGGGCAATAGAAACTGAAATTAATTGAACTACAGAAAAGTCAAGTTGCATTCATCACACAACTGAAATATATAAACGAAGATCCATACCTACTATGAGCCTGTCCCAGAGCCATCCTTTCCCATCATTGTGCTACCGAATTCTGAAGCCTCTGCCTAAAAGTCACCTCTTCCACGGATCTTTCCCTAAAGATTCTAATGTGGAATCAATCCTTAATTCTCTCTCTTAATGTCTGTAATACTTCATCAATGCCCTCTGGTTTTAGGGCTTATTTATGAGTTGCTTTAGTCACTTGCGTCTCCTGTGTGTTCGACTTACCTCACCATAGACTGTAAATCCTTCTGGAGCTGGAATTATGTGGTCCCCTTTTAAAGGCTTTCCCCAGCTCAGCTCAAAACCCATCTTACTAGGTTATCATCTCTAATGACAACAGCGTTTACCACTCTTGTGTCTAATGTTTTTAACCTCTGTGTTACAGTAAACATATTGGGGTATTCTTGGCACTCAGCTTCCTTCTTTTATTTTTGGCCACACCTCGCATCATGTGAAATCTTAGTTCCCCAACCAGGAATCAAACCTGTGCCTCCTGCATTGGAACTGTGGAGTCCTAACCCCTGGATCACCAGGGAAGTCCCCTGGTTCTCACTTTCTATACCTATTTGACCTTTCATTATGACAGTCTGTTTCTATGTTAATGAAGTTACAGAGCAATAACAACCCCTGTGAGATGCCATGAAGGAAAGGAACAGATACTTTCATTTCTCTAAGGCTCTTCTTGGTCTCAGTCCCCTTCATCCTTGCCCACCTGCATTCTGGATGTGAGAAAAGCTCCTCTATGGCATCTTGGTGCCTTCCCTGGCTGCCAGGAGTGGCCAGGAGACACAGCTTGGTCAATGAGATGGAAGAAGCTTGCTGGGGACTTCTGGAAAGGCTTTCGTGTGGACATGCTGAGTCGCTCAGTCATGTCCGACTCTTTGCAACCTTATAGACTGTAGACTGCCAGGCTTCCCTGTCCATGGGATTCTCCAGGCAAAAATATTGGAGTGGGTTACCATTTCCCCCTCCAGGGGATCTTCCCAACCCAGGGTTCAAACCCAAGTCTCCTGCATTGCCAGGTGGATTCTTTAGCAGTGAGCACCACCTGGGAAGCCAGAAAGCATTCGCTTTTCCCAAAAATGGAGACAAATGTGACTAGTGAAACCTCCTCTTTTCCCATCTTCCTGCCCGACTTGTGGATTCTGAATGCAGTTCCTGAATTTGTGGGACATTTACTAAACTAACTCGAGATTGTCTCTAAACTAGCTCTAAATTGCTGTTCCAATTTTCTCTCTTACAGTTTCCTTCCATTTGAATCAAATTGACTTTCAAAACTTGTTCTTCTCAAGTCTGAGTTACTTTGGTTATTTTGTCTCTTCTCTACTGAAAGATCCCTCACTATTTTAACCAAAATTTTTAGACCCGGGCAAATCTCTGCCTCATTGGAAAAGCTGCCCTTTAACAAAATCACCTCTTCCACCTGGAGCCTCATAGCCTTTCTGACACGACCACTTAAATAGGCATTTGCAGAGTCCATACAGTACTTCTTTTATTATTACCTTTCTTTGATATTAATCCATATGACTGTTGTCTCTCCAATTAGGTTATTAGTCCATTCAGATTGCATGTTCTATTTCTTTGTATCTCTCATAGCACCCAAAATCACTGCAGATGGTGACTACAGCCATGAAATTAAAAGATGCTTGCTCCTTGGAAGAAAAGCTATGACCAACCTAGACAGCACATTAAAAAGCAGAGACATTGCTTTGCCAACAAAGGTCCATCTAGTCAAAGCTATGGTTTTTCCAGTAGTCATGTATGGAAATGAGAGTTGGACTATAAAGAAAGCTGAGTGCCGAAGAATTGATGCTTTTGAACTGTGGTGTGGGAGAAGACTCTTGAGAGTCCCTTGGACTGCAAGAAGATCAAACCAGTCAGTCCTAAAGGAAATCAGTCCTTAATATTCATTTGAAGGACTGATGCTGAAGCTGAAACTCCAATACTTTGGCCACCTGATGTGAAGAAATGACTCATTGGAAAAGACCCTCATGCTGGGAAAGATTGAGGGCAGGAGGAGAAGGGGATGACAGAGGATGAGATGGTTGGATAGCATCACCAACCTGATGGACGTGAGTCTGAGCAAGCTCCAGGAGTTGGTGATGGACAGGGAAGCCTGGAGTGCCGCAGTGCATGGGGTTGCAAAGAGTCAGACACGACTGAGCAACTGAACTGAACTGAACTCAATATGTACTTATGAAATGACTGAATTAGGTTTGCAACAGTCTTGCCTTGTCATGTGACGTTCAAAGTATAAACCTATCCATCCCTGGCTGGATAGAGAATGGAGGTCTGGCAAATGAGTAGAGAAATACAAGGGTAATTTGCATGATGAGTTATTGATATGGGTTGTGGACTTGTCTAAGTAGGGTGCTTTCCAAGCCAAGATGGGACAGGCTGCACTATGGTAACATACATTTCCAAAATCCCAGTGCCTTGTAAAAACAAAGAGTACAATACAAGTAAAGGGAGGAGAAACAGAGTTTTTGTTCATCAGAATCACTTGGGACTGAGCCAGACAGAGGCTATACTTAACTTGAAAGAAAGCAGGACAGTGCCAGTCAACCGTATGACCAGGTAGAGGAGAACCAGATTACTTGTGACCAACACAGGTGCTAACCTCGCCTAAAAGTATATCAACCAATATTCTCTAGCTGCAGCCAACAAAAGCTGTCTCTGGTTAACATGAGCAAAGAATAAATCTATGGGGAGGGGAGGGTTAGCCCACAGAATTAAAGGTAATCTACCTAGAAGAGAACAAGATCATGGCCACTTCTGAGCATACAGATGAATAACCAGATTGACGGGCTCTTTAGAGAACCTCCAATACTAAGACCCAGCTACAACAATATCTTTGTGTTATTTAACTGTAAAATTCTTAGATGAGAGCATCTCATGGGCTGAGCTTGGACCATGTGCCAACCTTGATCAGGGATGTGTAAGTACTTGGAACAAGACTCCCACTAAGACTGTGTGCAGTGAAAGAAAGGGTAGCAGTCAAAAGAGAAATAGGACACTGTGAGAAGAAGGAGGAATAAAGGAAGACAAGAAAAAGCTACTCGTGTCCACTATGCACAGACAGTTGTACAATAATTTAAAGGCTGGTGGAAGTATAGCATGCCTATGCAGCAAGACATTACACAAGGAGTGAATATCTGTATCCCCTATCCAGACACCCTTAAGTTCGTAACTTCCTCCTCGTTCACTTCTTCCAAAAAGAAGTCTACCTCCCACTTTCCTCCTCAAGCGTGAATCCTACCTTAGGACATTAGCAACAGCATAATATGATTGTGGGGATAATTCATGGCTGCAATCAAAAGGCAAAGGTTTAACTGAACAAAGTCATGTGGCTGATCTGAAAAGCTTTCAGTGAATCCATGGCTGATTTACTCCTGTCTCCCCTGGTAGGAACTGAGTCTGAGCACAGATGATGGGATGTGTAGCCCTCTGTATGACCAGGGAATGGTTTAACAGGTGACAGATCAGCCATCCCAAGAAACTCTTTTCAGATTTCCAAATGACAGAACCAGAAGTAGTAGCTCCAGGACTGACAACTCAAGGCTCATTCACCAGAAACAGGAATATTCTGGAATGCTATAGATGAAACCAGACTCTCTACCTCTGACCATTACCCCCCAAAATACTCTGCTCCAACAAAAGCTTAAATGAAAGAGATACTTTTGAACTGTGGTGCTGGAGAAGACTCTTGAGACTCTCTTGGACTGCAAGGAGATCAAATCAGTCAATTCTAAAGGAAATCAACCCTGAATATTCATTGGAAGGTCTAATGCTGAAGCTCCAATACTTTGGCCACCTGATGCAAAGAACTGACTCATTGGAAAAGACCCTGATGCTGGGAAAGACTGGGGACAGGAGAAGAAGGGGGATGATAGAGGATGAGATGGTTGGATGGCATCGTCAACTCAATGGACATGAATGAGTCTGAGCAAACTCTGGGAGATAGTGAAGGACAGGGAATCCTGGTGTGCTGCAGTCCACGGGATCGCAAAGGGTCAGACACGACTTATAGACTGAATTGAACTGAAGAGCTAGCCAGTTCTTCTGCTGGGGTCATTCTGGCATCTGCAGTCTGCTGTGCATCAGCTAGGCAGCTCTGCCCACAGGGTTTGGCCAGCTGAGAGGACAACCACTGGGTCCCTCATCATCCTATGGATGTTCCTGGGCTTCTTGTGGTTTCTAAGAGTCTCAGGAGAACAAGCCTTAATGCACAAATGCTTTACAAGCCTTTGTTTGCGTCACAACTGATAGTGTTCCATTGGCTGAGACAAGCCACACAGTCAACGGGTTCAGAGAGGAGAGAGACAATCTCCACTTTTTGGTGCAAGGAACTGAGGTGGTGAATTGCAAAGATATGGAGAAAGGAATAGATAAAAATCTATGGCCATCTTTTCAGCTTCCCTGGTGGCTCAGTGGTAAAGAATCTGCCTGCAATACAGGAGACCCAAGTTCAATTCCTGGGTCAGGAAGATCCTCTGGAGAAGGAAATGGCAGCCCACTCCAGTATTCTTGCCTGGAGAATCCCATGGGCAGAGGAGCCTGGCAGACTACAGTCCATGGGGTCACAAAGAATCAGACATGACTGAAGCAACTAAATGACAACAACAACCATGGCCATTTTTCAGTCTTCCCCAGCAGGCAACTTCTGTTGATACTCCGTGGACCCAACCTTGGAAATCATGGACTAAGCTACCCTGATGTGTCCACTCTCCGTCCAGCTGGTTGACTTCTCCACCTGAGTAATATGACAGGAGACAACTATGTATAAATCTCTTACTACTTTCTGAAGGCTGCTAGGGGAACAGGTTAGCAGGTGGGTGTCTGGCCCGGCGAAATAGACATTTATCTTGCCTCGCCAGACTTGGCCATCTGCCCTGACGCTGCTTGCTCCTTTAAAATGCAGCGTTAGCAGACAGAGACCCCTGTGCCATGCACAGACCTTGGAAAGACAGGCTGGCTTTCCGCGAAGCACATTCTGCTGATGGTGAGGCAGTTCAAAGTGGGATAAATTAAAGTCCTTATGTAACTCAAAGAATTCATTTGTCTTTTGATCCACCTTCCACTCTGACAAATGCTCCCTTCCCTATCACATTCAAACACACACCCCCTTCAGAAGCTGGTAAACGCATCCCCTGGCAAGGAATGGATTTTCCTCGTACTCCGCTATCTGAGTGATAAAAGGGTTTCATGTCCCAGGCTCATTTCTCAGTAACTAACTCAGATACACCCGACGCAGCGAAGCGCCTAAGCTCTTTCTACATTATTAAACTGTTATCCCTAATTCCTCTGGAGACTCAACCTAGCAGCAACGAGACTCTGAGGGCACTTTCCTATTAAATCTGCATTTTGCACAGAGAGATAAAGCAGGCCCATTCGACCCTGTTTACAGAGATGGCGGAAGAGCCCCTGCAGACTGCTGGTGCTGTCAGCACTTTTTCTCTGTCAGAAAGGCTGCACAGGGTGGACCCCCACGGCTCATGGCCCAGACACAGCTACAACTTTGCAGACTTTTCTAAAATTCTTCTGGGCTTCCTTGGTGGCTCAGAAAGCAAAGAATCTGCCTGCAGTGTGGAAGACCTGGGTTTGATCCCTGTTCCGGGAAGATCTCCTGGAGAAAGAAATGGCAACCCACTCCAGTATTCTTGCCTGGAGAATTCCATGGACAAAGGAGCCTGGCTAGCCATAGTCCTGGGTTCATAAAGAGTCAGACATGACTGAGCGACTAACACGCTCACACACACTAAAGCACTTCCAAGATGGGAGCTCAGAGTTGCTGGGTATGATAAGAACATCAGAAAGCTCAACCAACTGCCAAGAGACAGAATTTCCTAGACACATCTGTATAAAGCCGTAAATTACTCTGGAGACAGACAGACATACATGGTGTGAGATACAAGCAGGGTCTCCAAATTGTGTGCACATCTCCGGAGGGGGTATAAGACAATGCATTGGTGTATAGAAACAATACATTAGAATTATTTACTTTTGTTTTAAAAAGAAAACAAAAAAAGACTTCCCTGGTGGCCCAGTGGCTAAGACTGCATTCCCAATGCAGGGGGCTTGGGTTCAATACCTAGTCAGGGAACTAGATCACACATACTGCAACCAAGAGTTCTCATGCCTTAATTAAAGATCCTGCACGCAGCAACTAAGACCTGGAGCAGCCAAATAAATAATGTTTTTTGAAAAGAAATTAAGGTTTTCTAGTTTCTAAGACACAGATTGCCTCTGGCACTCTCATGAACCTGCTATGTGAAATGGGGCAAGTCTCCTAGGCTACAGGTGTCCACAACAAGAAGACATCCCCTCCCTCATCTATGCTTTAAGCAGATTTTCACATTTCACAGTTTACATGAGACTGGTAAAATTAACATAATGACTATGTGATTTATTTTTTTATATTTTTAATTAATTTATTTTTAATTGAAGGATAATTGCTTTACAATATTGTGTTGGTCACTGCCATACATCAACATGAATCAGCCATAAGTACATGTCTTCCTCTTGAACCTCCCTCCCACCTCCTACCACATCCTGTCTCTCTAGATTGTCACAAAGCACTTGATTTGAGCTCCCTACGTCATACAGCAGATTCCTACTGGCTCTCTGTTTTATGTATGGTAACGTATATGTTTCCATGCTACTCTCTCAATTTGTCTCACCATCTCCGTCAGTACATATATGCAATAGAATATTATTTAGCCATAAAAAGAATCCGTTTGAGTCCATCCTAATGAGGTGGATGAACCTAGAGCCTGTTATACAGAGTCAAGTAAGTCAGAAAGAGAAAAATAAATATCATATATCAACACATATATATGGAATCTAGAAAGATAATACTGATGAACCTGTTTATAGAGCAGCAGTGGAGATGCGGACATAGGGTATCTGATTTATTTCAACACTTGAAAAATAGACCAGTGGCCTAAAAGTATTCTTGCAAAGATACTAGAATTGAAGATAATACTGATTCTAGAACTGAAGATACTACCGATAACGTAGACTTAACAGCAACAGTGGCCAAGCAGCCAGTCCAACTGCTGTTTGATCTCTCTGTCACCTACACAATGAGGAAAAAAAAATGAATGGGGCTAATTAGATTTGACAAAACTTTGAAATATGAGTGTACATACACTGTTGTTGATGACAGCCCTTGTGCAAAGTACAATGAGGTATGAGCTAATGAGGGTTGGAAGCCTGCAGGGTGAGAAAGACAGTTTACTGCTTATTTCTAATTTATCTCAGCCTCTTCTAATTTCTGTTTTTGGATATCGCATAATATAAATGAAGATGCATATGTTGGAATGCATGGTAAAGCATTTTTAACCAATGGGGTACACAGTCAGAAAGAATTTGGACTGAGACCGCATGGATGGACCTAGAGGGCATTGTACCGAGTACAATAAGTCAGACAGAGAAAGACAGATACCAGATGATCTCACTTATATGTGGAATCTAAAACCAAAACAAAACCAAATTCTTAGATACAAAGAACAGATTGGTGACTGCAGAGGCAGGAGAGAGGTGGTAAAATGGATGAATGGAGTCAATGGTTACAAAATTCCAGTTATGAAATAAGTAAGTCTTGGAGATGCAAAGTGTACAACATGGTGACTATCATTAATAATACTTTGTTGCATATTTGAGAGTTGAAAAGTCCAGTTTAAGAAGAAAGTGAAGACAATCGCCAATATTGGTGTGGTCCAGAGAAAGGTGCCTATGAATTCATAGGTTTTCAGACTCCAAACCTAGCATATTTCCCACTCGCCACTCAGTCTAAGAAAATGAAATTGAGAGTGGTTATGGGAATTATTTCACTTAATTGAATTCTGTCATCTCAGATCCCCTAAACACTGTTTAGAGACTTTCCAAGAGCAAGTACAAGGTAGAGACATCTACTTCTGATGGTGATAACAACACTACCTCCACCACTACTGTCTCACTGTGCTTCTTGAGAAGGGTCCTCTGCTAAGAGCTTGATGTGTATGAACTCACTTATTTACTCCTCACAATAACCCTACAAGGCGTAGTGGTGCACAGACTCTAAAGGTGACCCTAGGACCCCCACCTCCTGGTGTTCATACCTTTGTGTAAACACCTCCCCCCTGCAACTTTGAGTGGTGGGTAGGACCTGGGACTTGCATCTGCTCAATGGAATACAGCAGTGATGATGTGATAACATGTGTGTGATCACGTTACACAACAGCTTGAATTCCTGAAGCCTCTCTCTCCCTGGCTGGTCTTGAGAAAGCAAGTGGCCTTTGGTTGGCAAATGGCCAATAAGAAAATGAGGTCTTTAGTCCTACAACCACAAGGACATCCATTCTGCTAACGTCCTCGGTAAGGTTAAAAGGAGATCCTCCCTCCCCGTCAAATCTCAGATGAGACCTCAGCCCTGCCACACACTTTGACTTTAGTCTTGTCAAGGATCCAACTGAGCTGTCCCCGGACTCTTGACCCGCAGAAACTGCGGACAAGAAATATGTGTTGTTTCAGGCAGCTGTGTGTGTAGGACCATTGATCCTTTTCTTGGCAATAGATAACAATGCCAGTGGTGTGGATGTGCATGCGTGCTAAGTCCTTTCAGTTGTGTCCGACTCTTTGTGACCCTATGCATTGTAGCATGCCAGGCTCCTCTGCCCATGGGATTCTCCAGGCAAGAATAGTGAAGTGGGTCGCTGTACCCTTTTCCAGGGAATCTTCCTGACCCAGGGATCGAACCTGTGTCTTTTACGCCTCCTGCATTGGCAGGTGGGTTCTTTACCACTAACGCCACCTGGGAAGCCAGTAATGTGGATATCTGCACCCTACTCAACAGGAGGAAGGTCAAATAAAGGTTCACATAGCGAGTAAGAGGCAAGATGAAAAATCAGAAAGTCTGGTTCTAGAAGATCAGCCTTGACCACCTCAGGTCACTGCCTCTGCTAACATCAACTAGCCCACCTGTCTCACTCTCTCTCTCAAGAGTGGGAACCCCTGTCTTGAAGCCACAGGCCTCGTTAGAGCACCAAACTCAATCCCTCACAGCCCCGGTGCCAAGGCTTAAGTATGGCATTTGTGCCAGCACCCAGGAGAGAGCAGAGCAGGGGTAATGAGCCATGGTACCCCCCTCCCCACCCTCCACCCCCTACCAGCAGGGACATATGGGAAGGAGCACAGCTTGGTAGCACACCAAAGGCTCCAGCAGTCTGTGCTCTGAATAAACTCTGCCAGTAACTCGAGCATCCCCACATATAAAGCGGGACAATAAGGTGCACTCATAGCAGTGTCTATGTGTCAATCCCAGTCTCAGTTCATCCCTTAATCCCTTCCCCTTTGGTGTCCATATGTTTGTTCTCTGTGTCTATGTCTCTATTTCTGAAGCAGTCTTAAAGTCTCCAAAACAAAACAAAGCATAATTTTAAGGTACTGTCTTGGTTCGAATTTATTCGATGTCTTTCTCCCCCTGCCCTGGACCTGAAAGGGCCTCCTTGATTTCGGTTACCTAATTTATAACCCAGGTAATAGACTTTTCAAAGGAGAAAAAGCTGAGGGGAAAAAAAAGGAAAAGAAATATTGTGGGGTAGCCACAAGGACGGATGGCATTAATAGCCAGAAAGAAGAAATTCTGACCCAAAGCTATGGAAACCCTGAGCCTCCAGTCTGGGCATTTTCTGCCCACTGTCTGCTCAGAAGCCAGGGCTCCCTCATCCACACGTTCTCTGGTAGACTGAGTCCCAGCTTCATGACAGTCTTATTTTTTCACTGAAGGCATGCAATGAATGCTAAACCATAATCTCTTTTTGCATGCCTCAGTTCCAAATTCAAAACCAGAGGCGAGAGCCTGCTGTCTGAAGCAGACGAGCTGTGTTGGCCACTCCATGGGCCAGCCAGGCGGTCCTGCAGTCCCACGACTTTTTCCCTGTTTCACACTTTGTCAAAATGCATCACACGCAATGCAAAGAAATGGCTGCTGAAAACTCCCTGTTTTCCAATCCTTTTACCCTCCGATTGTTCTTTTTCTCTGAGGCTTGGCCATCCTCAGAATAGGCTGGGGTCCCTGCCTCGGCTGCTTGCATCTGAAAGCGGGGTGCCCGCACCCAAGAGTGGGGTGGGGAGGTGCCCATTGTCCTGGGCCCTGGGCTGCCTGAGATGCTGTTTTCCCATTACTCCAGGCTGTTCCCATACTGTTAAAACTTGATCCTTTGAGGAAGGTATGGTAAAAAGAAAGTAAAGCAGGCATGCCCAAGAGAACCCTCTGCTGGCTTCAACTGCACTAGATGGTCATCTGGCTGCTGGCATGGTCCATGAGCCCGCCCCGCCTCTCTTTCTTCACGCCCACCAGACTAGGGAGGGGCAGTGCCCTCCAGCCACCCTGGCCATCACGTCCTTTCTCAAGAAAAGGGCCTTTGCACACACGGTTCCTTTGGCCTGAATGCTCTCCCACTAGATCTCTCCGTGGCTACCTCCTTCCTTTGTTGACTGGGGAATGAGCCCAATGAGGTCACCCCTGAAACAGCAGACGCTGCCCTGGTCAGTGGTGATTGGGCACATGGCATCAGCGATTCCTGGTGCTGGCACCAGTGTCTCAGACAAGTGGGACGCTCAGACCCTTCAAGCATCTCTGAGCACTGGAGCCCAGTTTGCCCAGATGCAGGGCCAGCTGGACATGCCAGTGAACTCGTTGCCCTAGGAGCAGCCTCAGTGCACACACAGCATCCCGCCCCGCAGCTCACATAACACTGGCTCCCCAGGACTTGTGTGGTCCTTCCTTTGGCCTCACACGTTTGCCAGTTGCATCCTTCCCTGTCCCACTTTCCCATTCTGTGCTGGTACTTCCTGCCACGCCCTCCCGGCTAGACCGCTTACCCGCACATCCTCATCGCAGAGCCTGGTTCTCAAATTTCTATAGGTACGTCCGCACGCCTGATCCTTCCAGCGGCCTTTCCTAGTTTCTTCATGGCTCTTGATCCCTAAATATTTTTTCTGTGTATTTAATTGCTTGCTCTTTTGTATGGACTGATTTCTCTACAATGAGAGAAAGCTCCACAAAAGGAGTGTGTCTGCCTGCACTACACTGAGCATAGTTGTTGTTGTTGTTCAGTCATTTGGTTGTATCTGAGTCTTTACAGCCCCACGGACTGCAACACGCCAGGCTTTCCGATCCTTCACTATTTCCCAGAGTTTGCTCAGATTCTTGTCCATTGAGTGGATGATACTATCTAACCATCTCATTCTCTGCTGCCTCCTCCTTCTGCCTTCAATCTTTCCCAGCATCAGGGTCTTTTCTAGAGCCTACTCTTTGCATCAGGTGGCCAAAGTACTGCAGCTTCAGCTTCCACATCAGTCCGTCCAGTGAATAGTGAGAGTCAATTTCCTTTAGGATTGACTGGTTTGATCTCCTCCATAAATGTTTGTTGAGAAATGAATGAACCCATTTACAGCTCACCATGATTCTGAGTTGTTCTTTGTCTTTCAATGGAATTTTCCTCTTAAGGCTCAAGCTTTTCTACAAAGCCCTTCTACACATCTGACACTTCTGCTAAAGGAATTTAAAGAAACTGGAAAATTCTTCCCAGTGCCTTAGAAATCACACTCCAATGTCCAAGAAGCCGAGTGTCCACCGGCTCTGGGCGCCCCAGTCCTGCAGGTAAGACTGAACTTAAAGGGCAGTTAGACAAACAGTATGATAAAAATTAAATCAGTGCTTGAATTCTTGGGACAATGTAACTACTGGAACTCTGGACTCTTGCTTTAAACTGAGCTTGTATATTTCTGGCAGATGAAAAGCATGCTTGTCCCTAGTGGCCATTCTTTGCCCTGCAGGGTTTTCTCTGTGGTTAGCTGGTCTTGCCTGACCCATTTATCTAAACTTCCCTGGATACAGGGCACCAAAACCTCTCTGTTTGTTCACCTTGTGTTTCCAGTGTTTAAGGTAGTTACTATACACAGTGGACAGTCAATAAATACACAGCGGTTGAATGAATGAATGGATAAATGCATGAATCTCACTCTTCCCAGAAGGAGAACCACTAAAACCCATCAAAGGAACCCATCGACTAGAGCAGGCTCTCAGAAGCCCCTGTGGAAGCAGCAGTGACAATGACTAGCCCACCCAGAGAAAGTTACAGGGTCCAAGGACAGAAGACACACGGCATTTAAGGAGAAACATGGGATTTCCTGTGACTTCTGCACAGGCAACTGTGAGTTAGCCTTAAACAGATGGGTTCTTCTCGAGAAGACTCCAGAATTAGGACCTTACTGCCAGAGCTGGGTTATGTTAATTTTACCGGTCCCACTGGAGGAAAAGTAAAGGGGGAGGAAAAATCTGGGTGGTCAGAAAGCCAGGGTGAAATCCTTTTAAAATGTCAGATCATGCTACACTCTGGCCCCCGCTTCACTCAAAGGCAGACTCAATCTCCTTACTGTGGCCCACAAGCCAGAGACGACCTTCCTGTGGGTCCTTGAGCATGGGTCCTCTTAGAACCTCCCTCAAGTGAAACCTATATAAGGCACACACGAAAAGGTGCTCGACATCACTAGCCATTAAAGAGATGCAAGTGAAAACCACCACAAGATGCCACGTCACACATATCACTAGGGCTATTGTCAAAGAAAACAGAAAACAGCAAGTGCTGGCCAGGATGTGGAGAATTTGTGCACTGTTGGTACGAATGTAAATTGATGCAGCCGCTATGGAAAACAGTATTGAAGGCTCCTCCAAAAAAAAATTAAAAATAGAACCTCCATGAAGTGAAAGTATTAGTCGCTCAGTCGTGTCCAACTCTTTGCAATCCCATGGACTGTAGCCTGCCAGGCTCCTCTGTCCATGAAATTCTCCAGGCAAGAATACTGGAGTGGGATGTCCTTCCCTTCTCTAGGGGGATCTTCCTGACCCAGGAATCAAAGCCGCGTCTCCTGCATTGCAGGTGAATTCTTTACCATCTGAGAATTTCTACGTGATCCAACAATTCTGCTTGTGGATAGATGTCCAAAAGCAGTGAAAACAGTGACTCAAACAGATACCTGCCCTCACTGCAGCATTACTGACAAGAACCAGGATGTGGAAACAACCTAAATGTCCATCAGCACATGACTGGATAAAGAAAATGTGGCCTATACATTCAGTGGACTCTTTGTTGTTGTTCCGTCATTTAGTCTTGTCCAGCTGCCTGCAACCCCATGACTGCAGTAGGCCAGGCTTCTCTGTCCTTTACTACATCCTGGAATTTGCTCAAACTCATGTCCATTGAGCCTTAAAAAGGAAGGGAGTTCTGACACGTGCTATAGTATGAACCTTGAAGACACTATGTTAAGTGAAATAACCAGTCATGAAAGGACAGATGCTGTATGACTGCACTTAGATGATGTCCCTAGATTTGTCAAATTCCTAGAGACAGAAAGTAGGATGGGGGTATCAGGGGTTGATGGAGTGGGATGGGGGGTTATTGTTTAATGAGTATCGAGTTTCAGTTTGGGATGATGAAAAGTTTCTAGAGATGGATGGTGGTGATGACAGAACAGCAATGTAAAGGTACTTAATGCCACCGAACTGTACACTTTAAACTGGTTAAAATAGGGACTTCCCCAGTGGTCCATGGCTAAGACTCCTTGCTCCCAATGCAGGGGGCATGTGTTCATTCCCTGGTCAGAGAACTAGATCCCACACACCGCACCCAAAGATTTTGCAAGTTACCATCAAAAGAACACGTATGCCACAACGAAGATCGAAGATCCTGCAACGAAGACCCATTGCGCCCAAATAAATTAATGTTTTTTAAAAATGATTTAAATAATAAATTTTTTGTTGCATATGTTTTATTACAATTAAACCCCCTCCCCCCCAAAAAAAAGAACTGAAGAGAGTTGAGGATTCAGCCCAAGCTTCTGGCTTTGGGACAATAGAAGACAGCGACATGGCCCACTAAAGAAAAGACCAAAGGAAGAGAGCAGTGTTCTCGATGGCCACGAGTCCCCTGACTGGCGCTGCCTGGAGGAAGCGTCACTGCTATGGCTGTGTCAACCAGCCTGCCCGGGCCACTCAGACACTGGCTCTAATGACTCTCTCAGCAAGCTGTCAGCTTCTTTGGCTAAATGAACTCCACCGATAGATTGCTTGCTGCTGTTTAGACAAAGCTAATTCTGCCAGAAATAATGAGAGTGGCCTGGCGTGGAAGCGTCAGATCATGAATCACAGAAGTCAGAGTTCTCTCCAGTCCGTAGCCAGAAATGCCACCCCCTGGATTAAAAGGAAGGAGGCCCCGATGAAAGCAACAGAATGCATGAGTCTCAGAAGCAATCTATTACATGAAAGAAGTCGGGATACTGAAGCAGTGATCCCTTTCAAAGGAAGCTCTGGGTAAAATGACTCTCTGATGAAAAAGATTGGAACCGTGGTCACCAGAGTGAGGGGATGGAGCCTGGGGTGTGTGGCTAGCTGGGAAGGGCCACCAGGAAACTTTCAGATAAGGGACATGTTTTCTATCTTAATAAGGGTTTGCGCTAGATGATTCTATGGTTAAAACTCAAACAATGTGCTGGATCTATTCATTTCATTGCATGTAAATCTGACTTCTTAAAAAGAATGCACTTGGGACAGACATGTACACTGTGCTGTGCTTAGTTCACTCAGTCGTGTCTGAGTCTTTGTGACCCCATGGACTGCAGCCCACCAGACTCCTCCCTCCATGAGGACTCTCCAGGCAAGAATACTGGAGTGGATTGCCATGCCCTCCTCCAGGGGATCTTCCCAACCCAGGGATCGAACTGAGGTTTCCCTCATTGCAGGCAGATTCTTTACCCTCTGAGTCACCAGGGAAGCTCAGACATGTCCACACCACCATATTTAAAATGGATAACCAATAAGGACCTACTGTATAGCACATAGAACTCTGCTCAACGTTATGTGGCAGTCTGGATGGGAGGGGAGTTTGGGGGAGACTGGATGCATGTATATGTATGGCTCAGTCCCTTCATTGTTCACCTGAAACTATCACAAAATTGTTAATCGGCTTTAGTCTGATATAAAAGTTTAAAAAGAAAAGAAAAAACTGCACAAGACATGGAACTCTAGTAAATACTTGTTATGTATGCAGAAGTATTGATGTCTACAACTTACTTTGAAATGAATTTAAAAATAAGATGAACTGGTATGTTAATATAGGGCAGTGGTGAGACGGAAAGAGCAAAACACTGGCAGTTGAGTCTAGGTGTCAGGTGTATGGGTGTTTATAATTCTTTCAACTTTTATCTAGAGTTATAAACTTGCATATAAAATGTGAAGGGGAATAAAATTCTAGTTAAAAAACCTTAAAACACTCAGTTCTTAGCACAGTATGGGATCAGAGAATGTTAGAACTTCATGCCCATCTGATAACATCTAGAATTATGGTTCTTATTTTTCTTTCTCTCTCTGTTTTTCATTTTTTATTTTTTTGGCTGCACCTCATGGCATACAGGATCATAGCTCCCTGGCCAAGGATGGATCCCATGCCCTCTGCAATGAAAGCAAGGATTCTTAACCACAGAACTGCCAGTGAAATCCCTAGAACAGTGATTGTTAAACTGTTCCCCCCCCCCCAAAATGTTTCATGGACCTCCTGCCTTTCAAGAAAAAAACAGCTCTCCTTAAATACATTTTACATTTTGGGATTCTGCGTAAGATTTTTGTTTGAAAAAATTCTTCTACTACTGGAAAATGTAGCTGCCTCTCAATCCTCTGTCATCAGCACTTGGGACTGGCCAGTCTTGCCGATGGCTGCCCCTCATGCCGATGTGTTTGAGCATCTTTCATCTCCAGGCACTGAAAGTCAGAGGCAGCCCAGCCCTATCATTGTAGCAATTAAAAATTTTTTTTTACTTATTTGTTCTTGGCTGTGCTGGGTCTTCGTTGTGGCTTCAGCTTTCTCTAGCTGTGGTGAGCAGAAGCTGTTCTCTAGTTGCGGTATGCAGACTTCTCACTTCAGTGGCTTCTCTTGTTGCGGAGCATCTATGGGGCACGAGGGCTTCAGTAGTTGTCCCCCAGAGCACAGGCTCGATGGTTGTGGTGCATGGGCTTAGCTGTTCTGCAGCCTGTGGGAATCTTCCTGAATCAGGGATTGAACCCATGTCTCCTGCACTGGCAGTCATATTCTTTACCACTGAGCCATCAGGAAAAGCCCTGTTATAGCAATTGTTAATTCTCCCAGTCATCCTGGCCCCCACCCACACTGACTTGCTTACATCCCTTTGCCCCCATCCCCAATAACTAGCACTACTACATTTAAGAAGCTCAGGTCAACAGGTCTGCCCTTTGGTGGAGAAAGCTGTCTTATAGTAGCCCCTTGCCTACAATTCTTCTTGAGTGTGAAAAATGCTAAAGGAACCCTGAGAGGCTTGTTTCTACCACCCAGGTACTGTTCTCCTTGGGAGAAACCATTGTCCTCCTGACTTTCCAGGCTGAGACAGTGCTGGCCTCCTAGTAAGCAAATGGCTTCAGATACTTTCACATGTTGACTCCAGAGAGAAAAGGACTGTCATGAGCATGCCAACATCTGTACATCTGGTCTACCCACAACTCTACTGACTGTCGACAATGAATAAATTGGTGTTCTGGTATCCAAAAATAAAATTGAAAAAAGACCACCATGCTTAAAATCCTTGGTGAAATCCAACCAAGGGAGCAAATGTTAAGGCACATCTTTGGCTTATACTTTTGTTTCACCCTCTACGGGGGAAGGTGGCACTAATAGTAAAGAGAATGCCTGCCAATACAGGAGACGCAAGAGACACAGGTTCAATTCCTGGGTCAGGAAGATCCCCTGGAGAAGGAAATGGCAACCCACTCCAGTATTTTTGCCTGGGGAATCCCATGGACAGAGGAGCCTGGTGGGCTACAGTCCCTGGGGTCACAAAGAGTCAGACGTGACTGAGCACATGAGCACACACTAAGGGGGCAGTGGTCCGGTGGCACCCCATCTTCTCCAGACAAACTGCTTTTCCATTGTTTTCAAGTAAGAATGTGCAAATGGAAAATGAGTGGAAAGCGAGCTGGAGCAGATGTCTAATATCATTAAAGCTGCCTCCAAAAGAATCCAGATCTCAGATTGGTATATTAATGCTCTATTTATCTTTAAGCACAGATGGATATTTTTATTAGTATTACTTTGTTTATCTGGTTTCAGGAAAGGTTAGCCCAGGGGGCAGATGCCTGCATTATGAGAGCGCATTCCTGCCGAGAGTCAGAGGAGAGGGGTTGCCTTTTCACTGGAACTTTAATTAGAAAAGCCAAAGTTATAAATGTTGGCAGCTCTCACCCAATCTAATAAGGCCAGTTGCAACAACAAACAGAAAGACGAATAGGACATTGGCAAGCCAGTGCCTCCCCACCTCTCTTCCTCAGCAACCCAAGAGAAAAACAACATACCACCACCTCATTCCCAGATGTAAAACAGACCAGGACAGAGTCCAAGTTCTCAGAAATCAGACACTTCATAAGCATCTGTTATAGGTGAGGACAACCAAGAGCAACAAGGCCGTTACTGAAGTCCCAGTTATGGATGCATGGACCTTCCAGAAGCTTCTGGATGAAGCAATTTCTATTATGGACGTTGTGACTTATTATTCAGCAGTGTGCGATCCTGGGGGGAATACCCAGTGTCCCTGCATGGTCATTACCTCTCAGTTTGTTTTTCTCTAGAGTTGATTTCTCATTAGTCTTTCTTTTTAAAGGACTTAGTGGGATTATGGATCCACTTTCACAGGACATTTCTCACTGGGTTGGACTGTTGTTGCTGTTCAGTCGCTAAGTCATCTCTGCAACCCTGTCGACTGCAGAACGCCAGCTCCTCTGTCTTCCACTCTCTCCCAGAGTTTGCTCAAATTCATGTCCATGGAGTCAGTGATGCCATCCAACCATCTTGTCCTCTGTCATCCCTTCTCCTCCCACCCTCAATCTTTCTCAGCATCAGGGTCTTTTCCAATGAGTCACCTCTTTGCATCAGGTAGCCCAAGTATTGGAGTTTCAGCATCAGTCCTTCCAATGAATATTCAGGACTGATTTCCTTTAGAATTGACTGGTTTGATCTCCTTGCAGTCCAAGGGACTCTCAAGAGTCTTCTCCAACACCACAGTTCAAAAGCATCAGCCTTCCTTATGGTCCAACTCTCACGTTCATACATGACTACATGTACTGTGTATTGACTATGTTCCTATTCTCATAATAAAGTCCTTGAGGGCAAGTCTGGTGTCTGACTTGCTTTCTGGCCCCGCTGCACCCCTTCTAATCAAGATGTGCCACCTGGAGTACACTCACCATTTAGTGAGCCGGGCAGGTCTGGGCATGTCTGGCCTCCCTCGGCCAAGGTGCACAAAGCCCCGAAGAGCCCTCTGGAAGGAGCCTGCCCTGAGAGAGGAGGTGAGCGGCCCCTCACAAAGACTCAGTCATGGCGCTGGGGCTCAGGTTTCGAGAAGAGCACAATGTCGGTCTTTCAGGGTTGCCTCCTTGCCCACCCCAGAGCTGTTTACTAAAAAAATCTAGAAGGTGCTGGAACACAAACAGCACAATTTAAAAATCCCTGGGAAAACACTGCGGGTGAAGAGAAAGCATTCTCCAGCTTCTGAAGGGCTCCTGAGGAGAGACACGCGGCTGATGGTCTGGTGCCTTGAAGATCGTTGTTCTTGTTCAGTCGCTGAGTCGAGTTCAACTCTTTGTGACCCCATGGACTGCAGCATCCCAGGCTTCCCTGTCCTTCACTATCTCCCAGAATCTGCTCAAATTCATGTCCATTGAGTCGATGATGGCATTCAACCATCTCATCCTCTATCATCCCCCTTCTCCTCCCACCTTCAATCTTTCCCAGCATCAGGGTCTTTTCCAATGAGTCAGTTCTTCGCATGCCCAAAGTATTGGAGCTTCAACTTCAGCATCAGTCCTTCCAATGAATATTCAGGGTTGATTTCCTTAAGGATGGACTGGTTTGAGCTGCCTTAAGGACGCAACTCACCAGAACCTCATGGGAGCGGCAGAAGAGAAAAAAATTATGCAAACGTTACCTAACCATTTGTTAGGGAGCACATTCGAGTATCACCAGAGACTGCGCTGGAAGTCATTTGTGGGGAGCAAGGAACTGCAGAGGCTGGGGATGGGACACCAGCAGGTGGGGACCGGCAAATGTGGACGGAAACTCAGATAACACAGCAGGAATAAGGAGATAAGAGAACCAGCGTGTTTACAAAAGAATTTTTCAGCGTATATACATCTCCCAGGTTCATGTCGCTGTGATTAATTGGTTCTGTGGATTTCTCTTGGTTGTATAAACCCAGCCTCACAATCTTGAGTCCTTTCGCTCTAGGATTAACCTGTCTCCTGGGACCTCCATCCCTTCTTATGTGAAATTTCCTATTTTTCAATCCTCCCTCACCTTCACGTATAGCTTCCCAGGTGGCACAGTGGTAAAGAATCTGCCTGCGTGTACAGGAGAGGAAGATTCAATCTCTGGGTCAGGAGGATCCCCTGGAGAAGGAAATGGCAACCCACTCCAGTATTCTCACCTGGAAAATTCCATGGACAGAGGAGCCTGACAGGCTACAGTCCATGGGGTAGCAAAGAGTTGGACACAACTTAGCAACTGCACACATACTCCTTTGTATTACATCTATTTGCGTCATCACTCTAAGGCTGCTACAAATAAATCTATTGAGCCAAGGGGGCTCACGTCACTGCTTGTAAGAACTTTTTGTCACTGTCCATACTTTGAATATCAGATACTAGCAGAGGGTAAACCCCTGATGTCCCTGGCATTTTAAAAACTGGTGGACATAGCAGCAGGAGATAGGGAGGGCAACAGAGAAGCTAGACTATCTTGTTTAACTGCTCCCCATTTCTTATGCTGGATGATTATTAATTACGTTTGTGCATTGATACAATTTGCTAGTTTTCTGAGTAGGCGAGTAGTGCTTAGTCATCTTGGCGTCCTTAACAGTAAATGAAAAATCACCCAGCGCTCCAAGCCAGAAGCGAGAAAGATAAATAACACTAGGAAGCTGGTTGCTGCCCGTCTGTCATAAAATTTCATTAGTTCTGACAGCCTGTACAACATAAGCCATGAGGGATGCTAACTGTACTTCCTCATCTCAGCTGCTCCCATAAGTCACCGGTGCTGCACCGGCCAGAGGAGGTGCCTCCTGCCAGGGTGCAGAGATGAGGGCCATGTGAGCCTTGGTTGGCCTCAGGATGCCCACCCAGCAGGGGGATGCCGCTCATTCAAGATTCCCACTCTAGGGGGTGAACTCGGAGCCATTCTAGTTACGTGGATGAGCTCACGCTGGAGTGCTAAGACTCCATCTATCCAACACAAGGGAATGGACAAGCCCAGGAGGAAACCATGCCAGGGAAGGCGGAGGAGCCCTGGCCCTGGCTAGTGAAGGGGGGCTGAAAGTTGCCACAGTGACCTTGGAGCCTCGTGGGCATTCGTGTCCTGGAAATCAGGGACAGCCTGGGGGCCCTAAGAGGGCCCTGGGGACCCTGGGGGTCTTGGGGTAACTTGGCATAAATTAGGATAATGACACCCCGCTTCCTCTTCCCTCCTCTGCTCTTCCCATCCTGAACAATTCAGCCTTAAAGCCATCGAGGGGGTCAGAGCGAGGGCCAGTGTCTGTGCTGAAACGGGAGGGAAGCTCAGTGGCCAGAGTCCTTTCGAGCAGGAGAAGAGGGCATCCAGTGAGGGGAGGCTCAGCCACGGAGGGGGAAGGGGGATCGGTCACACACAGGAGCAGGGATCAGATAAGTAAATCAATTACAGAAATGGGGGCCGGCTCCACTGTCAGAGAAGGGGAAAAGGAGAAAGCTAAAATGAACCCTGTGGTGGGACCTCCCTGGTGGTCCGGTGGTTAAGGCTCCAGGCTCCCACTGCAGGGGGTTTGATCCCTGATTGGGGAACTAAGACCCCACATATTGTATAGCCAAAAATTAAAAAAACAGAAAAGCAAAAAAATAAAATAAATCCTGTGCTGTTGGGTTGGAATTGGAGGGAGCAGAGCGAACAGGTAGTTTTCAATTACTGAACCAGAAACAGAAATAAATACAGATGTATATACACATTCCCTCACTGCATCAATAAGAGAGCTTGGAAGCAGGAGAACCCAATAGAGATAATCATACCTTTCTTCTAGTGGGATGACTGGTAACAAACGTTTAAAGATGCCCGCGGCATCATTATCACCATAAAGGGAAAAGCTGCCCAAGAATGAAGTGGATACCAAAGGAGGAAAGTAAAGAGACAGAATCCCAATGACTTCATTTGAACTCCTGGATCCAGTCATGCCTGAAGCTTACACTGTAAGAGAACACATTTCTTCTTTCCTTTCTTGTTTAAGCTTTTCTTTGAGTTGTTGTTGCTTGCAGAGGAAAGCATTCTGATTACTAATTCACTCAACAAATTCCTGATGATTGGTCTTAGTTAAAGCACAATCTCAAATATTCCAAGTATCTTAGTTTTTTTGAAGGCATTTGCGTATACCTGCAGCCATTCATTTAGTAAATATTTATTTGGTGTCCACTACATGTCAAGCATCATTCTAGGTTTTTAGGATACAGCAGTGAAAGAAAGCTGCCAGAAATCTCTGACCTGTTACACTGACTTACTAATGAAGTGAGACAGACAATAAACAACATACAATAGCTAAATAGAGACAAGTGTGTAAGTGCTAGAGTGAGGGGTGTGGAAAAGAAAATGTAGAGCATTGGGACTTCTCTGGTGGTCCAGTGGCTAAGACTCTGCACTCCCAACACAGGGGGCCCAGGTTCGACCCCGGGTCAGGAAACTAGATCTCATGTGCTACAACTAAAGATTCTACATGCTGCAACTAATACTCTGTGCAGCCAGATTAAAAAATTAATTATACATATATATAATTATATATACATATATATATATATATGCATGCATGTGTGCAAAGTTGCTTCAGTCGTGTCTGACTCTGTGAACCTATGGACTGTAGCCTACCAGACTCCTCTGTCCATGGGATTCTCCAGGCAAGAATACTGGAGTGGGTTGCCATTTCCTCCTCTACATGATCTTCCCAACCCAGGGATCGAACCAGTGTCTCTTGTGCCTCTTGCATTGACAGGCAGGTTCTTTACCACTAGCACCACCTGGGAAGCCTATGGGAAGCCTATATTGTATGTATATAATGTAGAGCATATGAAGAGGGTAATAGGCATTCCAGCATAGGAAATAGCATGCCCTATTTTAAACAGGGTGGTCAGTGTAAGATGCAGCCAGAGGTGACATCTCAGCAAAGCCTGGGAAAGGCAGGTGTGCGATGGTCAGGGAGAAGAGGAAGCCTCCAGGACAGAGGCCCTGAGGCACAGGCAGGTCTGAGTGTTCCAGGAACAGAGTGAAGTCTCTGTGCTGGGGAGAGAGTTGGGAGCCAGGGGATCACAGAGGGAAAAGTCAGGGCAGATTAGGTAAGACCTTAAGGGCATCTTAAGCCATCAGCTTTGACTCTTCGTGAAAGGAGTCAGCAATAGGTCATTTCAGCAGAAAATTGGTGGTGTCGGGTGTTGAAAGAATCCCTCTGACTGTTCCCTTGAGAATGGACTTGGGGGCAGGGCAGGGGTTGGGGGGAGCTGAGAGAACAGGTGGGAGCACCATGTGAGGGATGCTAGGGGCTCAGCCAGGGCCCTTCCAGGGACAATTGGGACACAAGTGGGGGATTCTGTGCCTAAGCAACCATCATCTCAAGACCCAGAGGAAAAGTGGCAAGGTCTTCCCACTGCCATGAAAAGGACTTCATCTCACAGACGCCCTCCAAGGGTCTCAGGGTCCTCGGAGTGACCAGACCACGTGCTGAGAAGCTCTGGTATGGAGAAAGGTTCCCGTTTATGACCTCAAAGGGCAACGCTCAGGAAGGAAAGGCCGGGAGTGGAGGAGCAGATCGTTCTGCGGAGGCTGTTCAGTTGCTAAGTCGTGTCCGACCCTGCTATCCCAAGGCCTGCACCGCATCAGGCTTCCCTATCCTCCACTATCTCCCGGAGTTTGCTCAAACTTATGTCCACTGAGTCTATGATGCTATCTGGAGAAGCTGAGCAGCTGTTACATCACTGGCAAAGCACACGAACAATTCCCAGGAAATAAACATAGAATCTGGGTAACAAAATAAAGCCTAACCTTTCTTTTCCTCTGTGCAGAGTCTAGTCTCTCTTGCTCAAAGAGGGCCGCGTGTAGAGGCCTCATACTCAGGTCTTCAGTCCAGAGATCTTGTTGTGAAATGGCTGCAGCCAGCACCTCAGCTCCAGGGGCAGCGTTCAGAAGTAGCCTCGTGGGACACCAGATTCAAGATGGCAGCAGTGAGCTGTGTGTGGCAACGTGGCCCGACTCTGTGACCTCAGGCCTCCTGGAGAGAATACTGCCACATCCCACGAGATCCTACACAGGGGTCCCCAACCTCTAGGCTGGAGACTGGTACCAACTATCAGATCACTGGCAGCATCAGATTAGAAGCAAAGTGAAAGTGAAAGTTGTTCAGTCGTGTCTGACTCTTCGCAACCCCATGGACTGTATAGTCCATGGAATTCTCCAGGCAAGAATACTGGAATGGGTAGCTGTTCCCTTCTCCAGGGGATCTTCCCAATCCAGGGATGGAACTCTGGTCTCCCGCATTGCAGGCAGATTCTTTACCAGCTGAGCCACAAGGGAAGCCCAAGAATACTGGAGTGGGTAGCCTATCCCTTTTCCAGTGGATCTTCCTAACCCAGGAATCGAACCAGGGTCTTCTGCATTGCAGGTGGGTTCTTTACCAACTGAGTCACATTAGAAGCAAAGTGCACAATAAATGTAATGCACTTGAATCATCCTGAAACTATCTCCACTCCCTTCACCCATGTTCCTGGAAACTCTGTCTTCCGTGAAATTGGTCCCTGGTGCTAAAAAGGTTGGGGACCCCTGAAGAAGAAGCCCCCCCCCCGCTTTCAGGGAAGCACGTGCTAAAGAGGGAACGCCCACTTCCTCATACTCTGTGCAGAGAACAACGCTTGCCTTTGCTTCTGAACCCAAATCGATCTCTTTCTATCAGCTCCAAAGAAACTGAGCAGCAGGACCTTCATGGAGGTCTGACTCCAAAGGGTCTTAATAGTTATATTTATCTTGGAGTCCCAAAGGTAAATTCAGATTTTATTTAACTTTTGAAAACTTTTAAAAAGTTAACTGATATTTAAACTGTTTATTGGAGGGTGAATTTCTAGGTGAAATACCATAAAGATCAAGGCAAAGGATCTCAAAATCTTAGCTTGTAATTCTTGGCCCTGACTCCTCCACTGCCCAGTTCTCCAAGGAGTGTGGTCTGGTCACTCCTGGGTGACCCTGAGACCCTTGGAGAGTGTCTATGAGATAAAAACTGCCTTCATAATAATAGAAAGGTATGATTCACCTTTTTTCATTCTCATTCTCTCATGAGTGCATGGTAGAGTTCTTCAGAGAATACGTGGCATGTGTTATCACAGTAAGCTGAGTACAGGAATGGATAGGAGAATACTGTGGTCTTCTGTTAAGCTGTGATATTGTGATATGTGTGCAGTAAGTCATGTCCAACTCATTGCAACCCCATGGACTGTAGCCCACCAGGCTCCTCTGTTCATGGGATTCTCCAGGCAAGAGTACTGGAGTGGGTTGTCATTTCCGTCTCCAGGGGATCTTTCCCACCCAGGGATCAAACTCGTGTCTCCACTTGCCACCTAACAGGAAATATATATTTGGTCTTTGTTCCCAGCTTCTGGCACAAGACTTTTACTTTAAATCCTTGGGACTTCCTGAGTGATCAGGGTGAGAGGAGCATCTTTTGTATTACAGAATGAGCCCCTTTCAACCCAAGTTTATTCTAATGAGGTGACTCTTAGTGCCTTCCCTCAACCAGCCTCAGGATGGCAGCTGGTTGCCAGAGGAACCAACCACGTATTAAAGGTTTGGAACTCCCAGCCCAAACTCCCCAAACTCCAGGCAAGGGACAGGGGCTGGAGATTGACTTAATTACCAGCAGCCAAAGATTTACTCAATGATGACTCCCTAACAGAACCTCTATTCCAGCTTTGGGATTGGTGAACACATGGAGGTGGGAGGGTGGTGTGCTCAGAGGGGACATGGAGGCTCTCACGTCCTCCTCCCCACCGGTCCCTGTTTGGCTGTTCATTTGTACCCTTTATAATGAACCAATAAATACAAGTGCTTCCCTGAGTTTTATGAGCCATCCTAGAAAATTATAAAATACAAGGAGTGGGGGTGTGGAAACCCCAGTTTATACCTGGATGTTAGACTACAGATGGACACCTTAGACTTAATTGGTGTCAAATTTGGGGGCAGTCTTGTGGACTTTCCTGGTGGCTCAGTGGTAAAGAATCTGCCTGACAATGCAGGAGACACGGGTTCAATACCTGTGTGGGGAAGATCCCCTAAAATAAGGAGGAAATGGTAACCCATTCCAGTATTCTTACCTGGGAAATCCCATGGACAGAGGAGCCTGGTGGGCTATGGGTCACAAAGAGTTGGACACGACTGAGCGACTGAACAACAACTTGTGTGAAGTGAAGTGAAAGTCACTCAGTTGTGTCTGACTCTTTGCGACCCCATGGACTGTATAGTCCATGGAATTCTCCAGGCCAGAATACTGGAGTGGGTAGCCTTTCCCTTCTCCAGGGGATCTTCCCAACCTAGGGATTGAACCCAGGTCTCCTGCATTGCAGGCGGATTCTTTACCAGCTGAGCCACAAGGGAAGCCCAAGAATACTGGAGTGGGTACCCTATCCATTCTCCAGGGGATCTTCCCAACCCAGGAATCGAACCAGGTTCTCCTGCATTGCAGGCGGATTATTTCAACTGAGTTTTGAGGGAAGCCCCAACTTGTGTGGCTGAGACCTTAACTTGTGGGGTCTGATGCTAGTTCAGTGTAAGTAGTGCCAAAACTGGAGTGAGTTATGGGACACCCAGCTGGTGTCAGAGAATTACTTGCTGTGTGAAAAACCCACACAACTGGTGTCAGAAGCATTGTGAATGTGTGAGTCAAGGAGAAACACAAGAGTGTGTTTTTTCCCCAACAAGCCCATGATATGTTATGTGTGTGTTTTTCCCTAGTTCTGTCCTCTGAGATAAGCTTGAAGCATTGACACTTCAAAAGCAAAATGCATGGACCGCCCGGGTCTTGATTTCTAAAAACCATTACGTGTTTGCTAACAGAAGCCAGAGATCCTTAGAGAATTGGTCGGGGTGGGCAGCCTAGAAGGTGGGCCTGAGAAATTCTGCTGAGATGAAGGGAAAGATGGATTCTAGTTGATGGGCTTGCGTGGGATGGTCACGGGAAGTGCTTGTCTTTAATTGAAGTGCCACCAGCCACACGTAGGATGACTGGAACCTGGAAAAGAATAATGACTGCACTTAAATAAGTAAAAATCTATGATTCCACACTGACGATAATAGAGGGGAAAGGAACAATTACTTTTGGTTTAGATGATACAAATATGATGAAAAGCTTTAAGAAAAATAATTTTCCAAATATCAGGGTAATGGTTGTCTATAGGGAAAGGGGAAGGAGTTGACTAGTGATTAACACAATTCACTTTATTTACATGTTTTGTGGATATTTCTGCATGAATCTTATTTTTTTTAAATAAACACACAAAAAAACCAGTGACTTAAATCTGTCACAAAATATGTGTGTGTGTTAGTCATTCAGTCATGTCCAACTCTTTGAGACCCCATGGACTGTAGCCTGCCAGGCTCCTCTGTGAGTGGGATTTTCCAGGCAAGAATCCTGGAGTGGGTTGCCATTTTCTCCTCTGGGGATCTTCCCAACCCAGGGGTTGATCCTGTGTCTCCTGCATTGTCAGATGGATTCTTTACCATCTGAGCCACCAGGAAAGCCCATCACAAAAATATATGACCCATCGAATAAAGGCCAGAAAGATGAAAGATCAAAATTAATTACCTATGGAATTATAGATGATCTTTATATTCTCTTCCTTTTTCTAAATTTTTTTTTTTGATGTGGACCATTTCTAAAGTCGTTATTGAATTTGTTACAATGTTGCTTCTGTTTCATGGGAGTTTGGGGGTTTGTTTTGCTTTTTTGGTCACGAGGCAGGTGAGGGTCTTAGCACCCCAACTGGGGATGAAACCTGCATCCCCTGCAAAGTCTTACCCACTGGACTGCCAGAGAAGTCTCACATTCTTTTCCTTTTGCCTTTCTTTTTTCCTAATTTTCTGCAATAAATATACAGGACTCTAATAACACGAAGAGCACAAGGCCAGCAGAGTCTGCCCAGGGAAGCATGGCGAAGATCCATCACTTTCATGATGGAACTGTTTGCACCTCTATTTTTTCTTGCATAGAATCTTTCCACTTTTCCTTCTTTAGCCTTCAAGAGATGTTGTGGAAGCAGAAATTTAGTTACAGATGGAGCACAACTCTTTGACTGATGCACTTGGAATGCTTTTTTCAGATCAGTTTCATTTCTAAAACAATGGAAGAGAAGAAGATATGAAAATGTATGAGGTTGGATGGCGAAATAATGAGACTTGGATCTTTTTTTTCAATACCAAAATGTATCTGGAACTCCTCTTGAGTTCTTCAGAGTTAAAGTCACATTTCTTAAGGAGCCTCACTTACATAAATCTTTCAGCTTTGAGGGTGGATTTCATATCTGGAAACAACCAAAAATCACCCAGAGCCAACTCTGATGAATAAGGTGGTTGATCAAGCAGGAAACTACTTTTTTTTGTTGTTAAAAATGAGGTGCAATTGTGGAGTGATGAGATAGAGAATATAAACTAGCTCAGAAGTAATTCCAAAGTGGAATTCCTTAAGTGTTTTGAGGCAATTTTGTGAAAGGTAAAAATGTAGAGCTTCCTCAAGCAAGTATTATGAAAGAATAGTCATTTGTCATCATCACCTTTTATCCATTATTCTCACCAAATGAGGATGTAACAATCTCAGCCCCCAGATTCCCTGGGCCCATCACTAAACTCCCCCATCAGGACCCCTCACTTTCCATAACAGTGTGCCCTCTCCCATTCTAGAAAGTGGTTTGAAATTCTGTTCTTGCCTCACAGAACCGAGCGCAATCATCCATAATTTTCCACACTTCGTTAAATTTAAAATTTGAGGGTGGGCATCCTAATGTCTCTGGACAGAATCTCTAGCTGATCATTCCACCTTCCATCCCCTGAAACTCTGTCTTGGCAAGTAAGGAACAATTGTCTCTGGTTCGCTAAAACACAGTGAAGGCCTTGTCGCAGTCTCTGGGTTGGGCTCCTCTCTGCCTTAGGATGGCTGTTTGCTCCTGGGGTCATTTGCCACCTGGAGTCTTCTCTCTGTGCAGCCGGAGACTGGAAACCAGAGGAACCAGCACAGTTCAAGTCAGAACATGCCTCTTTCCAGTTTTAGATGCTGAGGAGTTTCTTCTGTGGACTTCCCAAGTGGGGCTAGTGATAAAGAACCCGCCTATCAATGCAGGAGACATAAGAGACCCAGGTAAGACCCCTGAGTCAACGAGATCCCCTGGGAGGAGGGCATGGCAACCCACTCCAGTATTCTTGCCTGGAGAATCCCATGGACAGAGGAGCCTGGCGGGCTACAGTCCATAGGGTTGCAAAGAGCTGGGCACGACAGAAGCGACTGAACACGCACAGGTTCTTCTGTATCACAAACCCAGGCCACTCCCATCTCAAGGTAACCTTTCCAACAGGACACTCTGAGTCTGCAGGGAGACCAATAGCCCTGATCCCACAATCTTCTGGAATCTCTCTTTTCTTGACTTTTGTTAGAGTATAGTTGATTACTATGCTGTGTCAGTTTCTGTTGTACAGCAGCGAATCAGTGACCCATATACATGTATCCGCTCTGTTTTAGATTCTTTTCCCATATAGGTCATTACAGAGTATTGAGTAGAGTTTGCTGTGCTATACAGTAGGTCCTTATTAGTCATCTATTTTATGTACAGTAGTGTATATGTGTCCAACCCAATCTGCCGATTTACCACTCCCCCACTTATCTCCTGGTAGCCATAAGTTTATTTTCTACATCTGTGACCCTAATTCTGTTTTGTAAATAAGTTCATTTGTACCCTTTTTTTTTTTTTTTTTAGATTTCACACATAAGCACTATCATATGATATTTGTCTTTCTGTGTCTGGACTCTCTTGATGAGAAAGTAACCCAGTGTCTGGGAGTGTCGCTGATCTGAAAAGAGTAACATCAAGCCAAGTCCCAAGGCTCCGTCTCCCCCATTCAGAGCTGAATATCATGCCAATGGCAGGCTGGCACAAAATAGACAAATCTCAGCCTAAAAATTCCAGTGAACTTTTAAATAACTACATTTCAAAAAAACTAAAAGGAATGGGTGAGGAGTTAAGGCTGGGAGAGCCGCATTGGCTGCACATTTCCTTAACTAGACTCAGTGTGCGCTGTTGGTGGAACTTGGTTCTAGTTTCAGCAAACAGTATTCATTTCAAAGGCCCCCTTATTTGTCAAACTAAGTTTATAAACACAGCTATTTGCTCATAAATGTGACCTTTAAATCGCATTGCTCTAAACACAGGCTTAGCTTTGTGCAGGCTGAGAGGCGGAGGATGGCAGGGGGTTGCCTAGAGAAAAGCCTCGAAGGCTTTTACACAGCCCCTCCCCAGCCACTCAGACCTTAAACAAACCCCCATGGCCCATTTCTGCCCACGACTTCACCAGCCTTTCCATCTAGTCAAAGATTTCTTTTAATCTTTTGAGTGTGCTATATGTGCAAGGTGCTAGGTGAACAGAGCCAAGACATAGAACTTGAGAGAACATTCATCGTCTTTCAGGACTGCATGCAGGGCCATAAGACACCCACACAAATAGTATTAACTGTGGCAACTTTTGAGAAGTACGGTGTGAAACGGGTCTGGATAAAGTCACACTTTAAGATCCATCTGCCCTGTGATGAGTTGGACAGGAAGCTTTTGAAGATGTTGACATCTGAGTTGGTGCTGGAAGACAGTTACTATTTTGTGAAGCAGAGAAAACTTGAAGATTGTTCTAAGCAGAGCAAGCAACATTGAGTGCAGCCAAGGAGCAAATTAATACAGTGCGTTATTATATATTAAGCACCTCATGTGTACAAGACATTCTGCTCTCTCTCATGGGGACAAAAAAAAAAAAGGACAATAAGTTCCATCAAAGCACATTGTTCAATTATTTGGAAAAGGAAGGTTTATAATCTTAAATAGTTCATGTATCAGGACTTCAGGCTTCCCAGGAGCTCAATGGTAAAGAATCCGCCTGCCAATGCAGGAAATGAGGTTTCAATCCCTGGGTAGGGAAGATCCCCTAGAGAAGCAAATGGCAACCCACTCCAGTATTCTTGCCCAGGAAATCCCATGAACAGAGGAGCCTGGCGGGCTATAGTCCTTGGGGTCACAAAGAGTCGGACACGACTGAGCACACATGCGCACGTCAGAACTGCATGAAGCAGGAAGCGGTAAGATGATAGATTACAGCACATTCGGACACCATCTAAAAGGCTGTCAGCTCATTCGAAGGCATCATCAGTAGTCTGGGACCCAGAATGCAGGGGTGGGAAGAGAAATAAGGCTGGAAAGGTGGTTAGAAGTAACTTGACGAGGTATCTTGAATGCCCAAATTAGAGATTTACAGTTTGGTTTGAAGACACTGGGAGTCATTAAGGATTGAAAGGTGAACACAGCTGTAAACAATGTTTGGAAAAGGAACATAGCAGCAAACTAGGCAAGTAGATAAACCAAAATGAGGGAATATTGAGGAAAGGAAAACCAAGTAAGTTTTGGTCAAAGGCCTTTGTTTAACACTTATATACCAGGTAGTGCTCTCTTTGGGCTTCCCAGGTAGCTCAAGTGGTAAAGGACCTGCCTCCCAATGCAGGAGACATCAGAGACTCAGGCTTGATCCCTGGGTCAGGAATCCCTGGAAGGGGGCATGGCAATCCACTCCAGTATTCTTGCCTGGAGAATCCCATGGACAGAGAAGCCTGGCAGGCTGCACTCCATAGGGTCACAAAGAGTCGGACACAACTGAAGTGACTTAGCATTCAAGCTTCTCATTCCTCCTCCAAGACCCGCTTCATCAACCAAATTAACAAACATTTTTTTAACGTACTGAAGATATGATTTCACCCTGACTTCTGGCTTCTGCTGGTGAGAAGTTAGGCTACTTTCTAGGTGATCTCTTTACTCTTCAGCTTCATTTAAGATCTTGCCTTTGACATCCAGTGTTCCACGGTATGTCCTGGTAGGCTATCCTCTTACACGTCCTTTTTAGAACTTTGACTTCCTAAATCTCAGCACTGGTGCCTCTCATCCATTCTGGTCACTTTCTCATCCATCATCTATTCCTTCAAACATTGACTCTACCCTCTCCCCCTTCATTGTCTCCCCTCCTTTTGCATCTCTGATTAAACTCTGTCCATCTCTTTTAAGCCTTTAACACTTACTTGTGTCTATTTGCTAGCTCGGTAATTCTCTCTTCTCCTGGGTCTTTTCTATTGTTAAGCTCAGAAGGTGAGTTTTAAAATTTAATTTATGTTACTTTTTATTTCCAGAGGAAGTTTTATTCGACTTCTCCAAGTCTGCTTGATCATTTTTATGGTTCCTTGTCCCCTGCTCATAAGTTTAATCTCTTCTTCATTTCTTTGGATATGACCCTTTTACAACCTGTCTTTGACAATTCCAATATCTGAAATCTTTTTGTGTTTCATATTGATGTTCTTAGTTTCTGTGGCCTCTCAATCATGGTCCCTTGCTTCATTATTATTTTGGCATTTCTTGTACAAACTAATATCTTTTGGAAGTTTTTGCACAGGGGTGTTTTGAGGCTTAAAGGTGGGTTCCTTCAGAGAAACCCTCAAAGAGGGTTCATGTTTGTGTCTTCCAGATGTCAGCTGGCATGGCTAACCCAAGATCACTCTTTTTTTAAGTTTTTTTTATTGGATTTGTTACAACATCGCTTATGGTTTTTGTTTTGGTTTTTTGGCCATGAGGCATGTGGGACCTCAGCCCCCCAACCAGGGATCGAATCTGTACTTCTTGCAGTGGAAGGCGAAGTCTCAACCACTGGACCCTCCGGGAAGTCCCAGCCCAAGATCACTTTAAATCAAATTCAAGGCTTGAGAATTTTTCAGAGATTTCAGTTAGTCTAAAATTTGCCTGTAAAATCATGTGAGGAATAGATAGGCATAAACACAATTTCAAAGGGGGCCTTTTTTTAAAAAAATTTTTCCCTTTACTTGGCAGTTTCAATCAGGGAAATTTTCTCTGATGTCCACCGGGTGTCAAAAGAATTTCTAATTCAATTTTACACGGGTAGCCTTTGGACCAAGGAGTAGTCCCGGCTTTAATGATGGAGTCTGCTATTAAACACCACACCTTGGGCAGCTCCCAGGCCATGTCTTCTGCCCCTTGAAGCTTAAAAAACAAAAGCTTTAGGTCACCAAGATCCAGCAAATATTCTTTAGTTCTCTGCTCATCCCTGCACACATATACTTTCACTTAATTTTGGCCTCTAAAAAATCCTTATTTGTATAACAGCTTAGCAGTACAGGCTTTTAAAATTTTGATTGCATTTTCACCAGACTTTTATTGTTTTTAGAGGGACAGTGGGTCAGAGCTGCAAGTCTGCCACCCTGCTGAAAATAACTGTCTGAAATATTTGTTTTCCTAATGGCCTCTCCTGATATTGAACTATGTGTAAATAAGGGACCATGACCTGTTTATGCATCACCATCTCTGTATGAGGAGTTCAGTAAGGGTTTGCTGATTAAATTTAGGAGTAAATACAATTTTGATTAAAGCACTCCTTCAAAGGGATACAGGCTTCCCAGGTGGCTCATTGGTAAAGAATCTGCCTGCCAATGCCAGAGATGTGAGTTTGATCCCTGAATTGGGGAGCTCCCCTGGAGGAGGAAATGGCAACCCATTCTAGTATTCTTGCCTGGGAAATCCCATGGAGAGAGGAGCCTGGCATGCTACAGTCCATGGGGTCTTGAAGAGTAGGACACAACTGACCAACTAAACAATAACAACACAAAATCAAAGGGATACACTTTTATTTTATTTGATAACTGAAAATTGAATGAGTTACATTCTCAAAGTTTTTTCTTTAGCAAAAAATGACTTTTGCTGCAACTTACTCTACTTTCAGGGAAAGAAAAAAACAGTTTAAGGAAGGGTGGCAGTACATTCAAGGCAAAATCTGGAGGAAAGAATTCAGCATGCTCAGAGAAACTTCATGACTTACAAACCTCCAGAAGAAAAAGAACTAGAATTTCATTTTACGTCAGTCATTAGATAGCACCTTATGTTAAATGGTGGCTATTTTTTTTTTAATAAAGGAGGCTTAGCAAACTCTTGGTTATAAAATCCACTTGTAATGGACACATACTTTAAGTGGAAAAAACACCCCAGAGTTTTGTGATCAAATATTTTCTTATGTAGGAAGAACCCCCAAATCTTTACGTGAACACAGATCCAGTCCAAGCATAAATTCCCTCAGATGAACACTGTGTTTCCAAACTTGGAAGAGAAGCATTCTCTGCTTATTCAGCTGCAAGTGCCACAAATAAAGTAACTATATGGAACGCGGTGGTGGTGGTGGTGCTCGGTCGTGTCCGGCTCTTTGCAACCAATGGGCTCCTCTGTCCATGGAGTTCTCCAGGCAAGAATACTGGAGTGGGTGGTCATTTCCTTCTCCAGGGGATCTTCTCTACCCAGAGATTGAACCTGAGTCTTCTGGGTCTTCTGCATTGGCAGGCAGGTTCTTTACTAACTGAGCCATCAGGGAATATATACACACACACACACACACACACACACACACACACATACACACACGCTCACACACACACACACTCACAAACACACACACACACACACACATGCCTGCACAGACCTGTCTTAGTTTAGCCATTCAGGGATGAGTATCTAGGACCAGGAATAGTCACAGAAAGACCCAGAACTTGGGTAAGAAAAGAGAGGAGTAATGTGGGGGGAAAGAATTATACCAACTAAAGGAGGCAGGAGTTTTGGCTCCGGGAAGTAGCAGCCTTGGATCACATGCATAGCCTCCCACTAATAACATACAGAAATGCAGGATAAAATATTACAGTTATTTAAATATCTATGACTTTCACAGCAGAAAATGGCACGATAGTTCCCCAAAAAATTAAACATAAAAATTACTGTCTGATCCAGGAACTCCACTTCTAGAATATATCTGTGCCCAGAAGAATTGAAAACAGGGACTCGGAGTGATATTTGCACATCCGTGTTCATAGAAGTATTATTCACAATTGCCCAAAGGTAACAAAAGTCCAAGGGTCTGTATGTGGATGAATGGAAAGGCAAACCATGGTTTATACATACAATGGAATATTATTCAACCTTAGAAAGAAAGGAGATTCTGATAATTGCTCCAGCATGGATGGAGCTTGAGGATGGTATGCTAAGTGAAATAACTGAGGCTCAAAAGGACTGTATAAGGACTTCCCTGGTGGTCCAGTGGTTGAGATTTCGCCTTCTAATGCAGGGGTTGTGGGTTTGATCCCTGGCCAGGGAACTAAGATCACACATGCTTTGGGGTCAAACCTCCCCCTAAACATAAAACAGAAGCAATATTGTAACAAATTCAATAAAGACTTTTTAAATGATCCAGGTTAAAAAAAAATCTCAAAAAAAAAAAAAAGGACTATATGATTCCCCTATGTGAGGTATCTCGAAGAAGGAAATGGCACGCCACTCCAGTATTCTTGCCTGGAGAATCCCATGGACAGAGGAGCCTGGCGGGCTACAGTCCATGGGATCGCATGAGATAGCAGATGACTGAAGCAACTTAGCATGTAAAGTACATAGAGTCATCAAATTCACAGAGACAGGAAGCAGGACGGTGGTTAGGGGGTGGGGGAGGGGAGTGACGGGGCAGTTAGTGTTTGGCAGCTGTGGGGTCTCAGTTTGGGAAGAGGAAAAAAGTTCTGGAGGTAGAAAGTAGTAATGGATGCACAGCAGCGTGAAAGTACTAAGTGCCAATGACCTGTACACTTGAAGTGATTTAAGTGGTAAATTATATGTTATGGAAAATTTATCGTAATTAAAAAATAAAATCTATGGCTGTGCTCAAAAACAAGAAGGGAAAGCATACAGGTCAGATGATGGGAGAGGGGTGCGGGCCCCAGAGGTAGGGGCATGACCCCACACCCTAGCCATGGTGGTGCGGGTGGGCGTGGGTAGGGACTTATCTTATCTGGCTAGTTAGGAATTCGACCCTTGATGGATTGCTAACTCAGTGAAAACTGGGACTCAAACCCTGCCCGCTGGTCCAGAGGCACAATATGGAAGTTGTCTCAGCCACGACTCTCACTGGAAAATCAGGAAACTGAATCAATAAATAATTCTCCCATGAAAACTCAGCATCGCGGGCCAGTGTGTTTAGCGTTTGCTGTGCCCTGCATTCATGGTGCGGGAAATCCCTGAGCTGAAAGGTGATGTGAAATCGCTCTGGGGCTGGGCTGGCTCTGGGGTGTTCAGAAGAAGCAAACAGAGCACACAGCTCAGGTTGCCAGGAGTCCCAAAGGAAAATAAAGTCCCTCCTGTAATCCCAAATTACAAAATGCACAGGGAAATGATTCATTGTGAATGAAAGTCAACAGAGAAAGGAAACATGGAAACTAGAGTCCAAACATGTAAGTGAAAAATAGTCTGAAGGAGAACACGGTGTGACAGGAAGAAAGAAAGGGTTTAAACAGCACAGAAATAATAACATGGAAAGAGAATTGATGAACTGGAAGCCGAATCTAGGTGAACTGCCCAGAACACAGATGGGACTATATTAGAAGACAGGAAATTTAGAGGACAAGTTAGAAGACATAGAACAGAGATTGAAAAAATTCAACATACGTTCAACCCTTGAACGACACAGACTTGAACTGAGCAGTCGGCTTATATATGGATTTTTTCCCATAAATACATACTACAGTACTACACAGTCTAAAGCTCCTTGAATCCTTGGATGCAGAACCAGGGGTCTTGAGTAAAGTCAGACATGAATTTTCAACAACATGGAGGGTCAGCACCCACAACCCCCACTTGTGTAAGGGTCAACTGTATCTCTAATAAGAATTCCAAAAAGAGGGAATAAAGACAATGGAGTAGAAACAGTGTTCATAATGACAATAGTTGATAGTTTTCCAGACTTGATAAAAATAAATAAATTCTTCAGATTAAAGAAACAGGGGAAGTCTAAGCATGATAGATAGAAATACATTCGTAGGTAGGCTCTTCAAAGTGAAATGAGGAAGCCAGAATACCCAGGAAGAAAAGATAAATTATCAATAACAGAGCAACTTAAAGGGCAGCAGAATTTCTTACAGTAATATCGGAGGCTGGAAGGTTCAGAGCAACAGTGTCAAAGAACTGACAGAAAATAATTGCAACTTAGAATTCTGTTACCAGAGAGTAAAGGTGATGGGGAAAAAATTAGCTATATGCTTTTTATGAAATATAATGAAAAGGTGAGTGATAAAGGTCTGAAAGCTATATACCAGACAACTATTAACTGAAAAAAAGCCACTGTGCTGACTTAAGTAACAGATAAAAGAATAATTAAGGCAAAATATGCCGTTAAAGATAAAAAGGACACTACATATTAATAAAAGGGAGAATTTATCAGAATGCTGTATTAATCATATATGCACCTAAGAATTTAGCTTCAAAATATATAAAGTGAAAATTGATGGGGAAAAAAAGGAAATTACAAACCAGCAGAGTGTAAGATGTTAATATTCCTTTCCTAGAACTGACAAAATAGCAGGCAAAAAGTAATGATAGAGACTGTGTGCACAAACACAGTTAACAAGCTGATTAAAGAGACGTATGTGGAACTCTGAGAATTAAAGAATGTTTTCAAGTATACAAAGAATATTTTAAATAAATTGACCATATAGTATGCTACCAACGAAGTCCGAACAAATGTGCAAGAATTGATATCCTACAGGTTACATCACTGCTAAGTCACTTCAGTCGTGTCTGAATCTTTGCAACCCCATGGACCATAGTTCTCCAGGCTCCTCTGTCCATGGGATTCTCCAGGCAAGAATACTGGAGTGGGTTGCCATTTCCTTCTCCAGGGGGTCTTTCTGACCCAGGGATCGAGGTTGTATCTCTTACTTCTCTGGCATTGACAGGTAGGTTCCTTACCACTGTGTCACAATAACATTAAAAGTCAACAGCAATAATAAAAATGATTTAATACGATTGGAAATTTTTAAAAATGTATCTTTAAGCAACTAATGAGTAGAGAAGAAATAATGGAATTTTAGAACCAAACCATAATACAAATGTTAAATACCCAATCTGGAAAACAAGAAGTGTTGTGTGGCTAAATGTTTTCCAGGAGGCTCCCAGTGTTGGTGTGTGCTAGTGTGTGTGTGTGTGTGTGTGTGTGTGTGTGTGTAGGGATGGCGAGGGCAGGGGAGTACACTTGTAGCATTTGCCTACACGTAGTATGAATGTCCCACCAGGGCTGTTTCAAATTGTCAACATCAAGTGTGGCATTGGGAAGAAATACACAAAATGAACTCTCACAACCCAAACTGAGCTGGCTACTGTTAGTTCCAGGACACCATTGTAAGCAACTGAAATGTAGCTTTAAATGCACAGATGTAACAAAGAGGAAGGATTGGAAAAGATTAGACTGTTCTTAGAAAAAGAACAGGGCAGCAGAGTAAACCCAAAGGAATTAGAAGGAAGGAAATAATAAAGATAAGAACAGAAATTAATAACATTACAAACAAAGACAAAGTCAAAAGGAGTAACGAGAGGGAAAAAATGGCTTTTTTGGAAGACAAATTAAATACGCAAACATCTGGCTAACATGATCAAAAGAAAAGAAATTAAAGTAAAAATAAACAACAGTCTGATTTGAGAGAACATAATAGAGACGCAGTAGAAAAATAAAAGATAAATGTTACGAACAACGCCAATAAACCTGAAAATGCAGATTGAAAGGGCAACTTTCTGGAAAAACACACTGATGAAACTGACTCAAGAGGAGATGTGAAATGTGAGCGTACATGTTGCTATCACAGAAACTGAATCAGCCACATGCCTCCTGCTGCTGCTCTCTTTTAAGACGCACGCAGACAAGGTCACCGAGCCTGGCTGGTTTTACAGGTAACTTCTGCCTTCAAGAGAGGGATAATTTTACTGTTATCATAATATCATAAAATTGCTTCAGAAAAATAGAAAAAAAAATCCATCTGGCTCATTTTATGGGGCTATTAAGCCTTGAGACAAAACTGAAAAGTTTAGTCTCCTTTCATGCATGCACAAAGAGACAAATGTAAAACATCACATATTATTTTTAAAATCTGCAAAGTAATTTCTTAACTCCCTGCTAATTAAGATTTATCCAAGAATGTAAAGATGCCTTAGAAGGTAGATTAGTATTATCATTACATTAATAGATGAAAGGATAAAGATCATTTCAAAAGATGCAGAAAAGACATTTAATACAATCCAACAATCATTCTTGATTAAACAAAGATACCTGCTCTAGATAAATAAATAAATCTTCTCAAGGAAACTAGGAATAGGTGGGAACTCCCTCAACTTGATGAAGTATGTCTTCAAAAGCCCACTGCAAATATTGACGTTAACAGTGGTTTTTCCCAGGAGTCATATATAGACGTGAGAGTTGGACCATAAAAAAGGTTGAGAAACAAATCAATGCTTTTGAATTGTGGTACTAGAGAAGACTCTTGAGATTCCCTTGGACTACAAGAAGATCAAACCCATCAGTCCAAAAGGAAATCAACCTTGAATATTCATTGGAAGGACTGATGCTGAAGCTGAAGCTCCAACACTTCGGCCACCTGATGCAAAGAGCCAACTAACTGGAAAAGACCCTGATGCTAGGAAAGATTGAAGGCAAAAGGAGAAGGGGCCAGCAGAAGATGAGATGGTTGGATGGCATCACTGACTCAATGGACATGCATTTGAGCAAACTCAGGGAGACAGTGGAGGAGAGACAAGCCTGGTATGCTGCAGTCCATGGGGTTGCAAAGAGTCGGGCACAACTGAGTGACTGAACAACAACAACAAGTGTTAAAAACAACACAAAAGTGTTATAAACAACATGATACCTCTTTATTCCATTTTAAATGTCAGGCTATAGGTCCTAGCTAACATAATGAGAAAATAAAAGAAAAGCTAAAAACTGAAACGTTTATAGCAGCTGTATTCTTAGTGGTCCCAAATTCAAAACAACCCAATTCTATCGACGAGGAGATGGGATAACAAGTTGCGGGTGATCCAAACGATGGAAGGTTATTCAGTTGTACAAGGATGGATTCCTGATGCGGGCAGCAACATAAATGAAACTGAAGACAACACTGTGCTGTGCAAAAGCAGCCCGTCCCCAGACAAAATATCCTGTGTGATTCCTTCAATACAGTATTTAGAAACTGGAAAAATTGATGATAATTACAAAGAAGCAGACTGTTGGTTCCCTAAGGTTGGGAGGAGGTAATTGACTGCAATGGAACTTCTAGGAGTGATGAAAACGCTCTGTATCTTGATTGGGGTGTTCATTGGACAAGTGTGCATAGTTGTTGGCAATAATTGAACCAAATAGTTAGGACCAGTGCATTTTATCAGCTGATCGGTTCAGTTCAGTTGCTCAGTCACGCTTGAATCTTTTCGACCCTGTGGACTGCAGCATGCCAGTCACCTGTCCATCACCAACTCCCAGAGTTAACTCAAACTCATGTACATTGAGTCAGTGATGCCATCCAACCATCTCATCCTCTGTCACCCCCTTCTCCTGCCTTCAATCTTTTCCAGCATCAGGGTCTTTTCCAATGAGTCAGTTCTTCGCATCAGGTGGCCAAAGTATTGGAGTTTCAGCTTCAGCATCAGTCCTTCCAATGAATATTCAGGACTGATTTCCTTTAGGATTGACTGGTTTGATCTCCTTGCAGTCCAGGGGGACTCTCGAGTCTTCTCCAACACCGCAATTCAAAAGCATCAATTCTTTGACGCTCAGCTTTCTTAGTCTAACTCTCATGTCCGTACATGACTACTGGAAAAGCAATAGCTTTGACTAGATGGACCTTTGCAGGCAAAGTAATGTCTCTGCTTTTTAATATGCTGTCTAGGTTGGTCATAGCTTTTCTTCCAAGGAGCAAGTGTTTTTTAATTGCATGGCTGCAGTCACCATTTGCAGTGATTTGGGTTGATCAAGTAATTAATTAATGATTAATTAATCAGTTGATAATTAACTTCAAATTTAAAAAACACAGTAGACACAAAAAGCTAAAGTCTGAGGAAAAGGTATAACCTAAATAGCACAAAGAATACACATGTACATAGAATATCCAGGAGAATCTGCAAATAAATATTAGTACTAATAGGAAAGTTCAGTAAGTTTCCTAGAAATCAATATATAAAAATCAATGGTTATTGTTAAAGAACATTATTAACCATGACAATAAAAGCTTTTAAGGTTCCCAGAAATAAACCTGACAAATGATGTGTCAGATTTTTATGGAGAAAGCAACAAAACCTTATGGAAGGGGGAAAGAAATAAAGGATTTACTATAATCATGGCTGGGAGGGGTCAATGTTACAAAGCGTACAATTTTCCCCATATTTACCTATGAATTCAACATGATTTCAATAAAAATCCCTGGAGAGTTTTGCAAAGAACTTGAAAAGAATATGCTAAAGAATTGCAAAGAAAAAAGAGGAGGAGAAGGGAGAGGGGGGATCTTTTTGCATATTGGTGCTCATTAAAAAGCCACAGTAGTAGTTTGAACAATGTGCTATTGCCACAGAGAACAAGGACCTTAGAGACAGAATCACTTAGATATGGAAGTCTGAAATATGGCTGAGATAGCATTTTATGTTGCTAGGCAAAGGATGAGTGATTTCAATAAATTATGCTGGGACATCACCATACAGGAAAAGACAGGTCTAACTTTCACTTGAAATAGGGTAAAAATGACTATCTACCTCTTTGTTATACCCCCCAAATCATCTAAATGTTAAAGCAAAATTTGGAAAGAAAATATAGGCTATCCTTATGACATCTCAATACTGTCATTTCTATCTAATGTGCCAAAGTATAAATCATATTGAGAAAAGAAAATACTGAGAATATGACTGTATCAAACTAAGAACTGCTGTGTATCAGGACAATGAAAAGAAAATCAAGAAAGAAAAGAAAGTCAATAGCCCCTATAAGGTGTATACAACCCATGTAACTAGTTTGATATAACTGAAATATAATAGAATTCCAAACAGCCAAGCAAACAATACTAGCAAAGAAGCACAAATAAACAAATGGAAAGAGGTTTCAATCTCTCTGGTAAACAAAGCAAAATCCACACTAGAATAACAAAATACCATCCCACACATATCAACTGACAAAACTCAATAATCAATAACCAGCAATCAATCAATAATTCCAATACTAATAAGAACAGGTGAGGCTACTGGGAATAGCGTATGCAGTGTTGGCATGGCTACAGATAGATTCTACTACTTTGGGGCATTCCAGGGGTCAAAGAACCCACCTGCCAATGCAGGAGACTCAGGACACGTGGATTCATTCCCTGGGTCGGGATGATGCCCTGAGGAAGGAAATGGCAACCCCACTCCAGTGTTCTTGCCTGGAGACTCCCACGGACAGAGGTGCCTGGTGGGCTACAATCCATGGGGTCGCAAAGAGTCGGACATGACAAGCACGCATGCACATGTTTGCCACAAAGCAACACATGCACGAGGAAAAACATGTGAGACTGTTCACTGCGACATGTTTCACAATAGGAAAAATCTAGGAAAAAGCCACAAATGTTATCAAATCATACACTATAAGAAAGTATACAAATAAATCTGATGTACATTTATCGTAAATGCATATGTATTCAGAGGACATATATACTGATCCCCAGCAACATGGGGATCGTGGTGGTATACGTGGCACCCAGATTCCCTGGGCCAGAATCCTGGCTCTTCTGGTCACCACCTGTGTGACCTGGGCCAGTGACTTAACCAATCTTTCCTGAGCCCCTCGGCTAGAAAATGGGGGATAAAAATAGTCTGTACATCGTCCCATGTCTGTGGAAGGCTTTAAAGGGGTTAATGTAGGCAAAAGGCTCAGATAATGCCCATCGTATAGTAGATTTGCAGTTTCATTATCATAATCGTCATTATTCTCCTCATTAAGGCAGTGGTTGCTTCTGGGGAGGGCGGGGAGGGACACGGACAAGCCTAAAGCTTTATCCACAGGGAAATCTGGCTACACGTGAACACACATTCACCCTGAGTTTAATGTGAGTTTGTGGCCGAGGGTACCGTGTACACAATTACTTGTCACAGAACTTTCTAGACTTCGCTGTGTGTTTCAAATAGTTCATATATTAAAAGTTTTTGTTTTTTTTAAGTCGAAAGACAAATGACCCATGGAATATTATGGCAAAATGTGTTTAAATTGCCTTGTGACTGTGAGAGGAAGATATTGTAGGATCGTATTTTTGGACTGACACGACATTTCAGACACGACTGAGCGACTTAGCGCACACACACACCAGCATCCCTTACCACAGAAAAATCTCTAGATCTAAAATATGTTAGAAAAAAAATCTTTAATTTCATAAGAGCAATCCTTCTTTTGAAATAGCCGCTCACATCTGAATAGATCTACTTTACCTCTGAGCAAACTGACAATACACAGAGAAAGACAGAACATCCATTTTTTTTTTTTTACTTAAAGTGTTTTATCATGATTATGACTAATTACAATAGACTTGGAGTTAGTGGAGTCTAGTTCAGTGAATCTTCACTGCATTTGCCTTTGAGCATGGTGATTTCTGATTTGATGGTTTATCTTTAAATTTATTGATGAAAATAGAGTTACCTTGGAGATGATGGAGAGCAAGCTGACCTGTTCACACTTGATGTAACACATTTTGGGATTTGTGGACAGAGCGCCCAAGGCAAGTAGGATTCTAAGTCCTGGTGAGGATGCATTTTGCCTTCCTGAGGACCCAGAGGGAGAGGAAGAGTGGTAAGCCTTGGCAGGAAGGCAGCAACCCAGATATAAAATACCTCAGCTCTGAATGTGTCCACCGGAGCAGAAATTTATTAAAATCCTATTTTAGACCATAAGGCACACGCATCAGTGAAGCAGCAGCTCCTGCTAAGTTAAGTCAGGTTTGTTTTGTGCTTTGTTGCAGTACCTTTTTTTTTTTAAATGAAACTGTGAATGGTTGAGCAGCCCTGGCTTTAAAAGGAGTCTCGCAAGGACCCACAGCATGACTGGTTGTAGCAGAACAGCCGAGTTGTTGCCTTCTCCATAAAACCATTTGCGAGCTTCTCACTATGGCTGTGTTGCACTTCCCTCTTCAGAAACCAGCAAGGACCAACTTGACCTGTAAATAGAATCTCTTCCTTCTTAGAGGATGGTCATTTCAGCTGAATCCCAAGTGGAAGAGTTTAATTAGATTGGGAAAAAGGGGGAAGGCAGGTGGAGGATCAAAGAAGCTTTAAGGAGAAAGAGGGTGTTTCTGCTTCTAGAACTTCTTCACCATCCCTATTATCAGTTGCTGTCTATAAGGCTATCTGCTCCTCCTCCCCACTTTTCATGGGATCCTGAAGTCCTAGAGGAGGGTATGACTGCATTAATATTCTAAATGAGCACGTTGACTGTCAGGGTCATGAAAGACAGGAACAATGGAGAACCATCACATCCTGGAGGAGACAGAGAAGATGTGATATCTAGAGGCAGTGTGGGATCCTGGATCAAATCCTAGAGCAGAAAAAGGACAACAGTAAAAAAAACAAAGAGCAAGTCCAGGTGAAGCCTATAGTTCAGTAAGGGATTTTGTACACTGTTAGGTTCTTAGTTTTGATGAATGTATCACAGTTATTTCAGATGCAATTGGTAGTGTGTGAGCTATAGAAAAGCAATCTTTGTCGCTTTACAACACATTTTTATTTTTTCTAGGCATTAAAATACACTAAATAAGACCAAAATTAAAAGTAAAACATTCAAGAAATTGGTTGCTGTGTGACAGACGTGCAGTGTGTTTTTCTCCGATAAAAAATGGTTAGTTAGTGTTAGTTGCTCAGTTGTGTCTCTTTGCGACCCCATGGATTGTAGCCCACCAGGCTCCTTTACCCATGAAATTATCCAGGCAAGACTACTGGAGCGGGTAGCCATTCCCTTCTCCAGGTGATCTTTCCAATCCAGGGATCAAACCCAGGTCTCCTGCACTGCAGGCAGATTCTTTACTGTCAGAGCCACCAGGGAAGCTCAAAAATGATGGTTGCAGAATGTTTATTGCCTGTGGAATCTGATATCAGCTATGCTGAAGAAATTCAGAGACCTCACTTGGCTAGTTGAAGATAAATATGATGTCCAGTGCTGGGCTATCTGCTCCTTGTCTCTTCAGGGCGTGAGGAGAAAATTCAAGTATGTCACTGGAGACACTGTTACTCATAACCCACTTCCTGCATGGCAGTTTATTTACCTGCAGTGTTTTGAGCAAGAACTAGAGTTCTGGGATAGCCAAGCGGTAGGGCGGGCTTCCCATGTGGCGCTAGTGGTAAAGAACCCGCCTGCCAATGCAGGAGAGAAAAGAGATGCAGGTTCCATTGTTGGGTCGGGAAAATCCCCTGGAGGAGGAAATGGCAACTCACTCCAGTATTCTTGCCTGGGAAATCCCATGGACAGAGGAGCCTGGCAGGCTGCAGTCCATGGGGGCGCAAAGAGTCGGACAAGACTAGTAACTAAAAAACAGCAACAATAGGGGGCAGGGCATGGAGGTTACAAGGAAGCCCATCTAGTGAGGTCAGAGGCCTTCCATGTGCACTGGGAGTTCTTGTCCTGGGAGTTCTAGAACTTGTTGAACATTTTCTCTAAGTCACGGTGAAAAAACGGCAGTGAACCCACAATTGGCTAAACTACCCCAGTCTTGGTAGAATAGAAGCTTGGATTAGGAGATAAGTGGTTATGAAAAAAAAAAAGGAATAAAATACACCAAAGAAGATAACATTTCTTGCTTGCCTGTCTCTGTGGCTTGAGAATCACACCTGCTATACTTTCTGCCTAGCTGTGTACCGTTACTTACTTTTGAGACAGAGATTTCTAACACCATGAAACATCATGTTTTAAATCAGCTTGTTATTGCCATTTAGTCGCTCAGTCATGTCTGACTCTTTTGTGACCCTGTGGAGTGTAGCCCACCAGGTTCCTCTGTCCATGGGATTTCCTAGGCAAGAATATTGGAATGGGTTGCCATTTCCTTCTTCAGGGAATCTTCCTGACTCAGGGATCCAACCCACATCTCCTGCACTGGTAGGTGGATTCTTTACCGCTGAGCCACCTGGGAAGTCCTTTAAGTCAGCAGTAAGTGCATATTTCTATATTTCTTAACTTGGCAAATGAAGTGGTTTATTAAAAAAGAAAGGTGGGGGTTTTGATTTGTCTTTTTTTTTTTTATGGCATAATTCTCAACAACAACCTTGAAGGAGTTCTTAAGCAAATTCAAGTTTCCCTGACACTCAATAATGGATATATACTGAAGTTGTACATTTTGGACAAAGTTTTCTAACAATATAAATATTTCATAATTTCTTGATAAAATAATAATCAGTATTAAATACTATTTTTCTGTGAATTTTTAAAACACCCTAAGGTACCTAAGTTCAGTGTGTTCATCTTCTTGTTTTTAAGGAACAAATTAGTTTCAGTTCAAATGAAATAGGACAAAATTAAAATAAAATAGGACATTTGACCCATTTTTAAAGCAACAGCCCAGTAAATAAATGCACACATGGTAAATAAAGGTGTCCACTACCTTCTCTATAAAGCAATGGTTGGAAGTGATGAATCAAAAAATTTGCTTAATACAGTAGTTTTCCTATTTGGCTCTTTTTCTAAACTCTCTTCAGCTCTCCATCATTTGCACCAAATTTGCCCTAGTTATAATTTGAAGGGAACAGTCATGGAAAAGTCATGAGAAGTGTTGTCAAATTTGTTTCCTAATTGAGACACACTTTTTTTTCTAGTATGGATTTTCTCCTTCTGTTCTCTGTGCTTAAAAACCTCTGGGGACATCCCTAGTGGTCCAGTGGCTAAGACTCTGTTCTCCCAGTGCAGGGGTTCAACTCCCGGTCAGGGAATCAGAGCCCACATGTGCCAACTAAAAGATACTGCATGCTACAACTAAGACCCAGTGCAGCCAAATAAATAAACAAATAAAAATAAATGCTTCTCAAAAAGCCTCTGGTATGCAAAAAAAAAAAAAAAAAACCTTTCTGACTTACAAGTAAAAAACAAGAAAAAATACACATCATTTAAATGTCTCTTTCACAAAGATGTACATCTCATAGGTGCACAGATTCAAATATACACCCTGGAATCTAAAGTACCCAACTCAGATAATAGCATAATCTATTTTAAATCAGAAATGTTTTGCTTTTGCTTTCTTAGTTCTCCCACCCTGCACTCAGGAATGTGAGTAATGACCTCAGCAAAGGGGCAATGGTTATTTATCAGCCTGTTTGAAAATTCTGTTGTTATGGAGGACTTTCTCTGCTTTAGGTTTTCTCTTTCTCTACTCTAGATAGAGGAATAGAAACAGTAATAAAATGATAACTAAGGACCTGCTAGACACAGAGAATGGTGTTTGGTACTTGGTACTTAACTGAACCACAAGTTTAATGTATTTAAGTTGCTCTGTAAGTTGTGTACTGTTCCCATTTCACAGATGAAGATCAGAAAGGTTAAGTGGCCTAAGACCGACCAGGCAGAAGACTGTCATGGTCAAGCCTGCTTCAGGTCAGGTCTGTCCAGCTCCCTCATCTTTTGCTTTATTCTCTCTCACCCCACAATTCACAGTTATGTAGCTTCTAACTTCAACTCCATAGCTGCAGGCATTGCGGTGTCCAGCAGTTAAGATGGGAGAGTGGTGGGATTAGAAAGAGAATAAGACTGGCTGTGCATTGATGGTTGCTGAAGAGTTACACCTGCCCCTGTTTGGGTAGGCTCAAATCGCTCTGCTTTTCATACATTTGAAAATTTTCATAATAAACTGAGGTGTAAAGGAATGTTCACGTTCTATAAGGACATGCAATGGATATAAATGGCTCATCCCTAACTGGGACATTACAAAGGGTCCCCTCACCCCAACTGGCCACACACACACAGACACACACACAGACACACACACAGACACACACACACACACACACACACACACACACAGAGTCACAGAGTTAGAAACTTGTTCTAGCAAGAGCAGTGCTTCCCTTCATTGCTCAGCCGTAAAGAATCCGCCTGTCAACGCAGGTGATGTGGGTTCGACCCCTGGGTCGGGAAGCTCCTCTGGAGGAGGAAATGGCAACCCACTCCAGGATTCTTGCCTGGAAAATTCCACACACAGAGGACCCTGGTGGGCTACAGTCCACGGGGTCGCAAAAGAGTCAGACACGACTGAGCAACTAAACAACAACAACAAAAGCAAGAGCAGGACAGATGTGAATAAGTCCTCAAGGTACAAAGCAGGAGTCGGGAGACCTTCGTGTCTCCAACACATATCATGTAAGCACAGCGCTCAGCCCCACTCAGCATCTCAGCTCCTCTCTGTTTGCTCAAGCCCAGCCAAAGCCAAACAGGGATTACCAGCGGGGAGAACTGCAAATGTTTGCAAACTGTGAGCAAATTAGGAGAAAGCCCTCGATTTAGCTGTGAAGGATGGTGCGCAGATATAAATAAACATTGTTCCCAGCTCAGATTCTGTCAACACCTCAGCGCCCTGGACAGACTCCTCCAGAGGTAAAAAAGAGAGTGTTCCTCAGCCCTGCTGAGCTCCAAAAAGCACCTGAGGGGGCACACGCTGTACTTGGCTGAGCTTGTCTGCAGACTTCAGCCCTTGGAATAAAAAGCTACCACAAAGTATGCGGCCAGCTCTGAAATATGTGTGTTTCCAGGCAGCCATGAGGGCAGAACAGGCATTCATTTTTGATCCACACGTCAGAGTCTGGCAGTGGCCACTCCAGGAGTCTCACTATTTTTTTTTTCCCCTCCACCTTCTCCATTTTTTAAGTGATACATACTTAATGGACACGAATTTGAGCAAACTCCGGGAGATAGTGAAGGACAAGGGAGCCTGTCGTGCTGCAGTCCATGGGGCCTCTAAGAGTTGGACACATGACCGGGCAACTGAACAACAACAAAGCAAACACTTGTTGTAGATTATATGTATTTTTTAAATACAGAGAATTAAAAAGAAGATTTTAGATTGCCTTAATTCTACGAGCCAGAGATGACCGCTGCTCATTTTGAACAAATGTTTCTAGAAATTTTAGGGCCTATATAAACTCCCTGAAATTAAAACAGGAACATACTGTAGGTAGCTTGCTTTATTCATTCAGATATAGCCTGTGAATATTTTAATGCCTATAAACAACCTTTACAACCATATTTACAATCTCTGTGCATATGGATGTAAAACAACTTATTCAGTCAGGACATATTGGTTATTTACCAAGAATTATTACTGAAACTTTTCAAACTTTTGCTCCTAAAACTGAGATTGGATGATGATTTTAATAAATAATTATTTCTACAAATGTATTATTATTTCCTCAGGATAAATCCCTAGAAGTAGACTACCCAGTAGGAACTTATTGAGACATTTAACAAACTGCCCTTCAGACAGAGTGCAGTCGTCAGCATTCATGGAGATTGATTCCAGAACCTCTGTCTTTTCTAAAGTCCATGGATGCTCAAGTCCCTTATATAAAATGGTGTGGTATTTCCATAGGACCTATGCACATCCTCCCTTACACTTTAAATCATTTCTAGATTACCTAAAATGCATAATACAAGGTAAGGGCTTTTCAGATGGCTCCATGGGTAAAGAGCTCTCCTGCCAATGCAGGAGACATAAGAGACCCAGGTTCAATCTCTGGGTTAGGAAGACCCTCTGGAGAAGGGCATGGCAACCCACTCCAGTATCCTTGCCTGGGAAATCCCATGGATAGAGGAGCCTGGAGGGTTATAGTCCAGAGTCTCAAAGAGTCAGACACGACTGAAGCGACTAAGCATGCATGCATGCACAATACAAGGTAAATGCTATGTAAACAGCGGCTGAAAGTGAAAGTGTAGTCACTCAGTCATGTCCAACTCTGTGACCCCATGGACTGTAGCCTGCCAGGCTCACCTGTCCATGGGATTCTCCAGTCAAGAATACTGAAGTGGGTTGCCATTCCCTTCTCCAGGGGATGTTCCTGACCCAGTTATCAAACCCAGGTCTCTTGCACTGCAGACAGATTTTTTATCGTCTGAGCCACAAATGGTCGCTGGTGTGCAGCAAATTCAAATTTTTCTGTTAAGAACTTTCTGGAATATATATATATATATATATATATATATATATATATATATATATATATATTCAATTTAAAGCTTAGTTGGATCCACAGATGCAGAACCTGTGGATATGGAGGGCCAACCATAAATAAATTTATACTCCTCATGTCCCTACACCCTTATCACTTTCTTTAATCTTCGCCAATTCAGTAGGTAGAGACTGTATCAGATTTTCTGAATTTCTACTTCTTTGATCCTAATGATACTGAAATTTATGTTTATCAAAAAAGTGTCTTTCCATTCATATAATTTTCTCATTCAGTATGTCTTCAGATTGATACCTCTGTAGTTATTGTGATATGGGAAAATATGCTTTTTAGAAAAATTATGTGCTTCCTTGGTGGCTCAGTGGTAAAGAACCTGCCTGTGATGCAGGAGACCTAGGTTCAATTCCTGGGTTGGGAAGGTCCCCTGGAGAAGGGAATGGCAACCCACTCCAGTATTCTTGCCCGGAGAATTCCACAGAGGAGCCTGGCAGGCTACAGTCCATGGGGTCAGAAAGAGTTAAACACGACTGAGCGACCAACACTTATTTACTTGGCTGCCCCCAGGTCTTAGTTGTGGCACACAGGATCTTCCATCTTCATTGTGGCATGCGGGACCTTTAGTTGCAGCGTGTGGATGGGATCTAGTTCCCTGACCGGGGATCTAACCCAGCCTCCCCACCCTCGCCACCCTGCATGGCAAGTGTGGAGTCTTAGCCACTGGACCACCAGGGAAGTTCCGGGAAATCATGCTTTGATTTATCATCGTATTACTTTGTACCAGCTAGGAGGTCCATTTGCCTGTAGGTGAGGAAGGGAACACAGACTGGATGGGAACTTCACCGCGGTGCCTGGAAGCCTCCATACCTGACTGTCATTCCAGCTCACACTCAGCGAGGGTCTCAGGCAACACTCCAGGGCAGTATTTCCCGACTCAGACCCATTTCCTCAGTTTGAAGCCAGCTTCACGGCTGGCCTTCTTTCCTTAGAGCAGGAATTCATTCCAAGTGTAAATGCGACTGAACCCTTGAAGCAGCCTCTCTGTCTGTACCTGATACGCTGGCTTCCAGGTTCTGTTTGTCCTGGCTCCTGGCTCCTCTGGCTCTTAGCTTGGGGAGGGAGGTCCTGGTTGAATTTTGCTTGGCGGCTCCTCCTTTCTCTATACGTGAGTTTCGCAGATTGATGGGCTCTTTTCTCACCTGGACTCACATTCCCAGAAATGATAGCCAAGTGGGCAGACCCTCAATTTGAAAGGCAGACGCCTTTTTACAGAGGATTGGGGAGGGAGAAGTCATTAAATGGGCGAATGCAGATCATTATTTTAAACCAGTGATCCTTTCATGGCTGTTTTCACAAGAGCTTGAAAAAGATTGAGTGGAAATCCAGATGTCAGCCGAGGGAACCAGCTATCTCCTCCTCTCCGCTCTCTGTATGTGGAAGGGAGTAGCACTGCGAAGATTTACTTTCCCACTGCAATTTTCCTTAGGAGATGGAAATGATTATGGTCAGTTTCAAACCATATTTTCCCCCCAGTGGCAAGAATCCGGAGCGCTAGCCAGAACCCACTTTCACTTGTCCTTCTTTATGTTCGCTCCCGCGATGTCCTGGCTCTCAAACACCCATTTGTGGGTGAGATCTTATCTTCAGAAATAAGTTCTTCACTCCTCTGGGGTAAAATATATTAAACACAAATATTTTTTCATAAAGCTAAACTATTCCATTGAAGTAGCTATCAGATTATATCCTTTTTAATATTTTTGGCATTAAAATGGTCGATCTTTTATGAAGCCATTATGTGGACATGAGATGGTAGTTTGATTTGTTACAAATGCCTTTATGAAGTTAAAAGCTGGCAATCCCTATGCTGGTTTCTAAATTATTTTTGAGATTTTTTTTTCCTAGTCTATATAATCCCAAACCCTCTGAACCACTGGAATGTATCTTCAAATAGTTTTCAACACGTGGAATATTTTCTGAGCCCTAGAATTTCTTGAGAATGCCTGCCTGTCCCACTGGAAGACAAATTGCTGGGTATAACGGTCTTAGTTCACAACATTTCCCCCCTCAAAATGCTGTGTGGAGTCACTTGGCATCTAACTGTTACAGAGGAAGTGTCTGAGACTGGCCTGAAGTTTTGTGCTCTTGTAAATAAATTGTTACTGAATGGTTGCAAGATTTTCTCCCCACTTAGCACTTCTCCTCCTGCTTGAGGCAAAATGTTCCTAGCGCCTTCTCGAAACGGGATATGTGGTGGCTGGTGGACACAGGGCTAGATTCTAGCATCACCCAAGTTCAAATCCAGCCCTGCACTTTATACCCATTGTATCCTTAGTGTAATGGGTTGAATTGTGTCCCCCAGAAAGATATGCTGAAGTTCTGTACCCCACGACCTAGGAGTATCACCTTCTTTGGAAATAGGATCTTTGCAAATATAATCAAATTAGGATGAGGTCATTAGGGTGGGCCCTCATCCAATTAGACTCATGTCCTTATAAGAGGGAAATGTGGACAGAGACACACACAGAGCCGAGAATGCCTTGTGAAGACAGACACACAGCAGGAAGATCACCAGGTGAAGACAGAGGCAGGGAGGCTCCAGAGAGGCTTCAGATGGAGCATGGCCCTGCTGACACCTTGATTTCAGACTTCCAGCCTCCATAACTGGGGGATGGTACACAACTGCTCTATTAAGCCACCCAGTTTGTGGTACTTTGTCATAGTAGTCCTAGTACAAACAGATTTCTTAAAGACTGTGACCTTCAATGACTTGATCTACAAATGTGCACAATCCTGTGTTAGCTGCAAGATTGTTGCAAAAAAGGTGAAATGTTATTAGATGAGACAAGCTATGTAAATTCTGAGACAGGGGAAGAACCTAAGAGGGGTTGTCTGTGGTTTTATCATCGTCATCATCACTACAACCACCACCCTCAGCACCATCACCACCACCTTCCTTGAGGACCCTTTCTCCTGGGAAGTCTTGCTTTCTTTTTCTGTACTCTTTTGACATTTTTATACAAAGCTTACGTGATTTTTAAAATAACAAGAGTCATTTTGCTTAACTGTGGATGCCCAGGCCCACCCTCAAAGGTTTTTGATTCAGCAGGTCTCTGGAATGAGCTTTATTTGAAGGTGTCCAGACATGAACTGTCATTAAGTTTGGAAAGTACAACGGAATTGATGTGGTGGACCTGGTATTGGTATTCCTGTTCTATAAACACAGAAACTGAGGTCAGAGGAAATTGAACCCAAGTCAGAAAATGCAAAATCGAATAATTTTGGGGGGCTGGACTTCAATAACTTCACTTGTTTGATGAAATGTGAAACTCGACTAGTAGGGAAAAGGCCAGATAATGAGGACTCTATAATACATAAAATATGGGAGACGGCCCAGAATTAGGATTAAGAACACATGCCTTGGAAATCAGGCAGGTTTAAATTCTAGTTGTGGTACATGCTTTCTACCTATGTGAACTTGGAAAAATTATTTCTTTCAAAATCTTTTAAGATCTCAAGCTCATCCTCTGAAAATGAGAATGACACACATTTGGGTTCCTGTGAAAGGTAAATGTCATGTTAAGGAACTTAATACACAGTAAGTGCTAAAGAAATGGCATACTTTTGGCAAACATGCATTGATACTTACTTCAAAAAAATCAACATCTTCATCTTCTGCTATTGTTTTAAAGGTACAAATGTAGGGGGGAAGAAAGTCCATAGATGAGAACTAGTAACTAACTTTAGAAAAGGTGTAACTGTTTATGTTTTCCTAGTAGTTTGCTAATTATTCTTGTTCTGAGAATCTTCATTTTCTGCTGTTGTTTTAAAGGTACAAACGCAGGGAGGTATCATGCCTCTACAGATGAGAACAAGGAACTAAATTTAGAAAAGATGTGATGTTTATGCTTTCCTAGTAGCTTGCTAATTCTTTTTTTTTCTGAGAATAACCTTTTTGAGATCCTTCTTATTAATTTACATTTTAGCGAATCTCCTTGTACCTTGGAATTCTCCAGTTTAACGTCAACAGGTCATTTACCAGAACATGTAAGAATGGTTTTTAAGAGTTCCCGGTAGCTAACAGAAACCTACATGTTTATGGATGCTTGTTGTGCGTTATGATTTTCCCAACCAGTAGTGCCTAATAGGATTTGTTTCCTGCGACACTTGGAACATCTTACCATATTCTTCAACAGGCTTTAAGACTCTGAGCAGGAGGAAACCCAGAAAGGAATGCTTTCCTGACGTGGACATTCTGACATCAGTGAAGGAACTGGGCACACATTCAACAGCCAAGAAACAAGACAGGAAGCTAGTTTGCACAAAATTGCCTCTTTTATTTGCATGTCATTTAAACCACTGTGGACTGACATCCTAGGAGAAACAGCCACGCTACTGAGTCTGTGCTACTTTTGTGAGACGCAATATGCGTCTCAGCCATCTGGAACAATCTGGGCTGTTCTCCACATCGTCTTCCTCAGCCAGCTCTGGGGCAGGACCCTCGGCTCCCGGGTCCCACTCGTGACTGTATCATTCGGGATGCAATGAACGGGAAACCCAGGAGGCGGCTTGAGCAGAACAGCTCACTTACAGCCAAGTCTGCAGACACAAGCTCCAGTGGTGCCCCAGCAATTTCATCCAGAACCGGGGCTCTCTTTTTTCTCACCCTGCCTCCCTCAGCAGCTTATTTCATCACTTCACAGCTGCGAGGCGGCTGCCTCAGTGCTGGGAGTCCTGCTTTCAGCCCTGCTTCCTAGGGAGGAAAGGTAGGGGGAAGGCCCAGAGCCCTGCCCTATGCACGCCTGGCTTCAGCAGTAAAGGAGATTATCCCCAGCCACCTTGCCCAAACGAGCGCTTTCTCTCTCTCTGGGACCAGAACTGGGTCACAGGGCCTCCCTGGCCGTCAGAAACTCAAGGCAAGCGTGACTGAGATTCTCTGACGGACTGGAGGGAGGCACTCGTGACTCATCTCCTGGGCTGCCCGTACTGCTTCCCCAAATATCAGAGTCTGCTGATTCAAGAGGTGGAAGGCCACAGCAGGGAACAGAGTTAACTCTAGCGCATTCCCCGCTGCCGTTTCCTTTTCCTGCATTCCTGAACTGCTCTTTTCCACTTCTGATATCCCCAAGCTCCTGGATGGAATCAGCTCTGGGGTGGACAGCTGGAAAAGGTCACAGCTGAGGGGTAATGTCTGACTGGAGTGACCTTACACCAGGATCCCTACTGGTCACCTTGGAGGAATTAAGTGAAACGAGGAGCCGATCTAGGTTATTCGAACTTGGAGGAGGTGGATTTGTACACTTATATAGACTTCCCAGCAGTAAAGAACCCGCCTGCCAATGCAGGAGACATGGGTTATCCTTAGGTAGGGAAGATGCCCTGGAGAAGGAAATGGCAACCCACTCCATAATCCTCGCCTGGGAAATCTCATGGACACAGGAGCCTGCGTGGGGTCACAGAGTCCAACACGACTTAGCGACTAAATAACAACAACAACAACCTGTACACTTACAGCAGAATAGCTGTTCACCTGAGAACTCACAGAGCTTCTCTGTCCTGGCTCCAAACACCCTGATCCTGGGCCTGCAGTGCTATCGTCGGAAGTCTGCAAACCACACTAGCAGGCTCGCCATGCCCACTGCTCTGCTCTGCCAAGAAAGGACAGTGACGCCTGAGGATGGAGGGGAGGGGCTCCCGGGCTCCTTCCTTCCTCCCACCTGAGGCTTCAGGGCGCCTCCGTCCCTTGCTCCTTCACCCCATTAGCAGCTGCAGAGGCTGCGTGCAGCTTTCCTAACACCTGAAGTTCCCGCTTGGCCGGGTGGGCACTCAGACCAGAGCACTGGTAGAGCTGCACCAGTTCCTTTTGGTTTCTACACTGTGATAATCCAGAACTCGTCCCCGTCCCCAGGCACAGAGGCAGGAGCACTTCCCGAAGCTGCTACCTGGGTGACACCTTAAGAGTTCTTTTGCCCTTTATATGACCTGGGTAACTACTCTGTATGTGTTCATCTCTACGTTAAATTCTACTGGTGCGATTTCCGTCTCTGACCTGACTTGACTCAGCAGCAAGGCATTGCCGTGAAGCCACGGGAAAAGGAAAGGTCCTGAAATATCTTCGGTTCCCAATACCAGAGCTGCCTACTGTGACAACAGTCAACTTTACTAAGCCTCCAGAGAGGGCAGGTAAAGCCACTGCTTATCATCGAGGCCCTGAATACACACGTGTGCACACACATACATACACACCCAGGAGCCCTGAGGCCGTGGGCAGAGGCTCCCCCACCCTCCACACACACACACACACACACACACACCCACACACACCCACCCTCCCCCCCACCCCCAGGAGCCCTGAGGCCATGAGCAGAGCCCCACCACCACCACCCCGCCCTCCTCCAGGGAGCCCAGCTCACAAAGGACCTGAGCATCCACCTTTTTCCGGGGGCCCTTTCTAAGCAGGAGGCCTCCCTCAAGCAAGAAGCAAACAAGGCCTGTCTTGTCACCACCTAGTCTATTGGTGAGTTAGTATGTCTTCATTTCTCCATTTAGGAGTGGAATGGCTGAGTCATGTGACAGCCCCTTAACTTTCTGAAAACCTGCCAGACTGTTTTCAAAGACAGCTCCACCATTTTCCATTTCCATCCGTGGCATACTAGGCTTCCAGTTTCCCCACACTCTCACTTTGGTGTTACCTCTTATCTGTACTTTTGACTGGAGCCACCTCAGGGAGCATGAAGTGATATCTAAAGGAGATTTTAAGTCACATTTCTCTTACTGCTAATGGTGTACACCATCTTCTCATGTACTTATTGGCCACTTGTATATTTTCTTTGGAAAAATTCTATTCATATCCTTTGCCTATCCTTAGGCTTTGAAATCTATTTTGCTTTTAGAAAGATAGCTCTGTGTCAACTAGTGTATTGTGCATTTCAGGTTAGGATTTTGTCTACAGAAAGCTAGGTCTTTATCTATTGTAGTAAGTTCATCAAGGCTTTGAAAGAGTTAGCATCTACTCAGATGACACAAATGGCCACCTACAACCTTATCACTGAAGACAGAGAAACTACCCTCCTAGAACCAAGTTACCTGTTTCTCTCTCCTCTTTCAGAAGCTGAATCTCTTTCCTTCAGTGCACTGTTACTTGCAGAATTCCAACACCAAAACCAGACGAAGGGAGAGCTGCTGACCACTGTCCTCCTAACCAGGGCACAGATGCTAATTTAGTTCTTAGCGGTGGCACGTTTCCGGCTGGCTACCTACTGCAGAGACATCATTTAATTCTCTCAACCATCTTTAAGAATATATACCATTAGGATCTGCGTTGTGCAGCGACAATGCCGAGGTTCGGGGACTTGGGCCATTTGCTTAACAGGTCAAAAGGTCAGAAGGTGCAGCCAGGGATACAGAGGTCACTCCAGAACCCGAAATCTTAAATTCTGCACGCACCTTCCTCATCCCGAGATGCTCAGACGATTCCTCGGGGTGGCTCGGGGTCCAGGAGCCCGAGTTCATCGTTTTCCGCCTTAACGGCGATTATGGTAACGCTGTAACTGACGGTGCGGGAAGGTGGAGGCACCGTCCCCAGAACCATTTCCTCCTGGCAGTCCAGAAGGACCAGGAGGTAACTGCAAGCTACCCGCGAGCAACCCCCAGCCGGCCCAGCCCAGCCCAGCCCGGCCCAGCCCCAGGCCCCTCGGGTCCCGCCAGGGATGCAGGCCTCGGGGCAGGAGGCGGGGGCTCGCCGTCGCGCGCAGCCTTTCCTCGGAAGCCTCTGCCACCCTCGGGTACCTCGCGTCCCTGCGAAAGCACCTCAGATCCCGGCCCCTCTGCCCAAGGCGCTCCACTCAGCCCTGCGGGCTCCCTAACCACTGCCGCAGCTCTCCACTTCCGCCTCGCGCCCGCCGGAAGTGACGAACCGGACGCGTCGCTCTTCCCAAGGAGGGGCGGGGAAGGAAGATGGCGGCGCCCAGCAGCCGGTGAGGAGAGAGGACACGGAGTTCCCAGGGGGCGGCTGGACTCTTGCGTGATGGCCGCATCCCCGCACACTCTCTCCTCACGCCTCCTGACAGGTACTTCACCCCACCTCGGGCACGGATTTGGGGGAATTCTCTTCTCGTTGCCACGTGCCACACCGTGGTTCCGCCTGTCTTCAACCTTGGGAGCCCTTGGCGAGGTCGGCTGGGGCATCGGTGAGGGAAGTGACCTTCGGGGCGGCCTGAAGTGAAGGGGCCTCGGAGCTAGGGCCTAGTCTTGCATTGGGGTTCCGGTGGTTCGCACACCGCGTCCATCTCCTAGCCCCCGGAGGTGGGTAGGGGACGCGATGTCTGGTGCTTCTTTCAGTTTTCAGAGGCTGGAGGCTCAGGAGAGAGGAACCTGGGGGCTCCCCGAGCCTCTTGGCTTCTCGGGGCCTTAGCTTCTAGCGATGTGTAAGTTACTTGTACGTTGCATTTGTAAGAACCTGGCAAGTGCTTTGCTTCCCCGCCGCCTCCCCCACCCCGCACCCCAACCCGGAAGCCTTGTTCCAATATAAAGCGTCATGATGACAATAATAAAGACGGTGATCACCTTGGACAGCGGGCCATGACCATCCCCCGCCCCCCAGGCTTGTGTCTTTCTACCATTAGCGTGGTCCCTGATATAATCCCACCAGGCCAAGGACCTGTCACAATTACATGTTTAATGGAGATGTTCTTTCTTGCCCTTTGGCTGGGTCTCAGCTCAAATGTTTCCTGTTAAGAGAGGCCTGAGCACACTATCTAGGTAGAACCCCCGCCCCTCTCTTATCACATCACCCTGTTCCCTTCATCATGGTTAGAACAGCCTTTGATTGCTTACATATAACCGATTTACCTATGTGTTTCTCCCAACTGCAAGATTGAATCTTGTAAAAGCTGGGACGGTTTCTCTCTGGTTCATCTCTGTGTCCTCAGTGCCCGAAACAATACCTGGTTTGCATTGTTGGTGCTGAGTAATTATTTATGAATGAATGAAATTTGTCCTGATGGAGACATTAAAGTGGAGGTTGGGAATTGTTTTGTCCCCAGCAGTTTAGGACGATAACTGATGTGTGAGAAATGTGTCACTGGTTGTCCATATTCAAGATGGACTCCCTTTGGAAATCCCAGAAACTTTTTTTATTGGCAGAGCCGCGGGACTTGTGGGATCTTAGTTGCCCAACCAGGGATCAAACTCAGGCTCATGACAGTAAAAGAATGGAGTCTTAAACATTGGACCTTCAGGGACTTCCCATCTGGCAACGTTGATCACAATTACTCTGAAATCCCTTTCTCTTCTTTTCTAATAATATTGTTATTCTGTGTGTCTCTTTTGGCTGTGTGATCTCAGGGCATATCAACTATATTTTCTGGAATTGAGTTTACTCCTCTATAAACTGAGGCTGGTCAGCTAGATGATCTCAAAGGTCTCTTCTGGTTCAAAGGGTGTGAGGAGGGTGAGAAGTGGGAGTGTGTATAGATGATGAAAACAAGATTGGCAGAGATTTGAGCATTGTTGAACCTGGGGGATCAGTAATGGGGGCTCATTGGATTCTTCTGCTGTTGCACATGATTGGAATTTTCCACGATGAAACATTTTATTTGAAGGGTCTGTGGTTCTTTTTGAATTTGTTGCCTTCTCCCATCCCTGACTGTGAATGTTCGATTCTGATGCTAGACAGTCATTCTCAGACCTTCTCCCATCCCTGACTGTGAGTGTTCAATTCTGACCTTAGACACTCGTTCTCAGAGAGCTCATCCTTTCTTAGTGCTGGAATTATCTCCTCTGTAGGGAGGTTTTTTCCAGCATGCCTTGCTCAAGATGGGGTGCTTTTCTGCTTTCATTTCTGTATTTTCAGCTTCCTATAGGACAGATCTACCTCACTACTCAGAATTCCCCAGTTCAGGAAGTGGGCTGCTTATGGTTCTAATGGTTTGTTGCTGGATCTGTCTTTTTGATGCTGGTATGGGAGGAATTAATAGACAGCCTGGCTTCCTCAAGCTATGAACCAAAAGATCACCAAAAGATCTGCTATTAAGTGGTCTGTGCAGCCTGCTATGATACACTTGGAAGATCTACTGTAAGCGCTTGGTATGGAGGCAGCACGATGGGAAGCGGGCAGAAAGGTACACTGGGACTGTATCAGGTGTCTACATGCCCTCCTGGGTATGGTCATGCCCGACTGTTCTTCAAAAGCTTAACAGTGTTTTATAGCCATTGGAAACTTTCAGAACCTTTCCATTTCATATCCATGCACTTAATTTTTAAAGCCCTACAATCTTGACTCACTGTTGATGATGAATAGTGGGTGTGATCATTTGTGTCCACATTTTTAATGCATTTGTTATAAGCCATGTGTACCTTCTAACCTATATTTCTTTATACTGGGCCAAAATGTCTTTAAATTTCTGGACACTGATTGTTTTGACTAAATGAAGTGTTTTCATCATTTAAAAGTGCTGTTTCCAAGCTGGTTTTGTTTCCATAAAGTCTTATTTTTAATCCACATAATCTTGAGGGATATTTTCCAAGATGGTTCTTTTCCTCCCAGGAACATACATTTCTCACTGGACCAGTGGAACTCACAACTGGTTTTGAAATTAAGGCGTAGAACCATAAAACTTGGTGTCTTCTTGACATAACCTTATAATATTGAAATCCTGTTATCCCAAAGAACAATGTCAAGGCAAGAAAGGAAAAATACATACCATCAGAAAAAAGATAGACTATCAGAGGACTAAATTCAAAGGAAATTTCAATCAGTGGACTGATTTCAGCACTACCATTCCTTCCTATACACATATACAGACACCACATATTCATGGATGTGGAAAATAAGTATGTCGTATTTACCTGAGGGCTGAGGATATGATTTCAATGAAGAGGGGACTTATCTCCAGTCTAAGATAATTGCCGTGGTTACCATGAGGTGGTGATAGCTCTCCTTTCCCCTGTCCAGGTGAGTGATGTGGGCCACCCAGTCATCAGCCCTCATCTCATTCTTATATGGAAGACAGTCAGCTAGCTGTTGTAGCAGAGGTCAGGACAGAGTCCCCACTTTCAATGAATTAAAAAAAAAAAATGATGTAGAAACAATCTGCATTAAGTGCTACAAAAAAGAGTATAAAATGATAGAGTACTTGAAAGAAACTTCGACATTTGACAGGCAGAGTGGAGACAGGACGGTGCAAGCAAGGAGTTGCAGAAACAACGATAAGCAAACTGAAATCATGGGGGCAGGACAGAGAGTCACACGTACATGTTTGGGCAAATGATGTGTATTCTGGGCTTCAGAAAGAAACCTTCTGGCTCTGTGGGACTTGGATTGGAGAGGAAAGGAGTTCACCAAAGTTAGGATGAGTGATTTGCATCCCACAACTCTACGGTATCCAAGTGTGAGATGATAAGGGTCTGTATCTCTCAGCGGCAGGGAAAGAAGTGGACCAATTTGACCAGTGTTTCTGAGTTGACAGGAGCTGATGGTTATTAGGTGATGAAGGAAGAGTTCAAGGTGGTCTTGGAATCTCAAGTAGACGATGGTTTTATCTGCAGTAGAGGACAGAGTAGAGATAAGGGTGAGACTAAAGTGTTCTGAGAGACATATTACAAGCCGTCCATGTGGAGATCCTCAGCAGATGGAAACAGACATAGCAACTCTAGAAATGGCTTGAAGATTAAAAATTACCCTAGGTTTCAGGAATGGGGAAGTGATGGGTGGCTGAGAACCAGGAGTCCTTAGGATCATGGAAGCCACAGGAGAAAAGACTTAAAAGAAGGGTGGGGCGGGGATGTCTGTGCTGTGTTCCTGTCAGAGGCTTTCCCAGATGGGGCTTTACACAGAAGCATTGGGTTTGTTGATATTTGAGAGAAGGTTTAGAGACGAATGACTAAAAGCCACATTTGGATACACTGAAAATAGCTTCTTCCTAACCAGCTTGATAGAGTCATACTTTAGTAAGAGTAATTTCCTCTGTCTTTTAGTTGGCTTACCCAATATGGCCAAACTATTAATCTGAAATTTATCTTCCAGTTTACTCTTATTTCCTAGAGGAGGAAATGGCAACCCGCTCCAGTATTCTTGCCTGGAGAAGCCTGGCGGGTTACAGTCCCTGGGGTCGCAAAAGAGTCAGACACGACTGAGCGATTTCACTCACTTTATTGTTATTTATTGAGAAAAATTGGGCTTCTCATTTTATCTTCTTTAGAAAGTGACCAAGCTGATTGTTTTACATTTTATTCTCTAAGAGATTGATGGTTTGGTCATTTCAACGTTTGATGTGATAAAAGCATAATGATCCTGAGGGCTTCCCTGCTGGCTCAGATGGTGAAGAATCTGCCTGCAGTGCGGGAGAGCCAGGTTCAATCCCTGGGTCAGGAAGATCCCCTAGAGAAGAGAATGGCTACCCACTGCAGTATTCTTGCCTGGAGAATCCCTTGAACAGAGGAGCTTGGCGAGCTACAGTTCATGGGGTCGCAAAGAGTTGGACACGACTGAGTGACTAACACTTTCACTTTTAATGATCCTGAGATGAACGAATTCCCTAACCCTGCTGGAAAATTACTCAGACAGTGAGCAGGGCCGATCGATACCGTTCACTCATGAGTCTGGATCAGGTCATTTCAGAGTTCTGACCCATTGCACATGCACTGCCCACCGTGGTGCTGGCCCTGCTGCTGGCTCGGTCCACTCATTGCTTGGTGAGACATAATGGCCGGTTTAATTTTTTTCCTTTTTCTTTGATAGGCTGGGGAGGAGGATGCATCTGGTATCTAGAAAGAAGAGCCACGCGGGAGTCACCTCGTAGGTTCCTGCATCTTCTCAGGAACGTCAATCAGCAGTGGGTCACATTTCAACACTTTAACTTCCTCCGGCACATGGTAGGTTCAGAAGACCATGCTCACTGGGCTCTCTGCCTTTACTTTCCCTGTATGAGGGGATTTCAGAAATTCCTGTTGTCAGAAGAGCTGCAACAAGTACTCTTTGAAAAAGACTTTTATTTCCTGCCCTCTTAAGTTTTTCTACAACGTTACTCCCTTGTTTTGATTATGCTTAACTGAAACCAGAATAACTCTGGTGTCTTGAATTTTAAAGTATGATCTCAACCTTATTGATTAAGTCTGAAGAAAGATGGAAAGCTGCTGGCATGTTTTGAGTAGGCCACAGTTAGGAAAAGCTGAACTGTTATAATTCATTTTTTTAAATTCTTTAAAGTTCTGTGAATACATTAGTAATACAGAAATAATTGCTTCAAGAGTAGGACCTCCCTGTTATCTTACATAATTAGTGAGATTCAAACATGCACTTCTGAACAGATTCAAACAAATTGAGTTCTTGTGATTTTCTGGGTGTTTTATAGTGGGTATTCATAATATAGCTGTCTGTTTGTAGACCTTGGACCAGGCTGACTCCATGTTGTCGTCAGCATGGTAACTTACATTTGCCACTTTCTCAAATCATAAAGTATTGTAGAATGAAGAAACCACAGCTAAAAACTCATAATTTCAGTGCAAGCATGAAAGAATAGCAAATTCATAATCTGAAGTCCTATTTGACATTTCTCTCTTTTTTTTTTAACCTTACAATGTCCATTTTAGCTTTTAAAATCTTTTAATAAAACTCCTTTTGATGAGAGATTTTAGTTTCCAATAATAATCAGACTTGTAAAGTTGAGGATGGAAGATAATGGATATTTAGAAGAGAAACTCAAATACATAGGATGCTTTTTTAATGTAAACAGAACTCGGAATTCATTCTGGAATTTGTAACTCCTTCCTAAGACAAGTGTATGTAATTTCAAGCCTTCGCGATGTAATTGGAAAAAGTCATTTAACTAGTTATCAGGAAAGGGCTTCAGTTCTAGGAGCATCTGTAAGTAACTAGTTTTTGATTCTTGGCTCTGTCAGATTGTTTCCAAGCCTTGGTTTCCTCATTTGAAAATTAAAGTGAGAGATACTAGTAACGATCTGTCTTCTTTTACAATTTTTGAGAAGACTGAATGAGATACGTCTCCTGTAAACTCTAACGATATATGTTGTGTAAAACTGTGAAGTGCCTCATGGATGTTAGCCACAGTTACTCCTTTTTGCTAGTAAGTACTAGAGGTTGTCTGAGTCTTCTGCCCAATTCTCTCCACACACCCACTGCCCCGACGGTACTGAGCCCTGGGCTCTGCCCCCTCCGAACCTCTCTGCACTGCTCTCTGGGCAACAAGGAAAGTCAACAGGTTGACTTGGGCTCTTGAGTTTAGAAAACTTTTGCACTGTATTTGGAATGTTAAACCTCCAACTTCTGAGTCCATGTTGGGGGAAATTCTGGGCAAGACGAATAAGAAATCAATTTATCTTTCTTTCAGGGAACTTAAACCCCTAGGATTTTTCTAAGTCATAGAATCTGAAAACCAGTTAATTGTCCTCTGCATATCTTAGTAGAGTGATCCCCATGTAACACACTCTGATAGGAGTTATTTCAGCGAGTATTGATAAAGATGCAGGAAAATCTTTTAAGTACTGTAAAAGTTGGACTGATGTAAGGTGTTATTGAACAACCACTTAAGAGCATTTTGGGCTGCAGTTTTCTAAGTACTGTGTACCTTTTTTGTTTTATTCAGTATGTCACACAACTAAACAGAAGCCTCAAGCAGCAAATAAAAGCGAAGTCAGAGCCAGCAGAATCTCCTTTCCTTGAAAAAACTTCTTTGGATGAGGCCAAAGCCGAAATATGCGAGATGAGACCTCTTGTACCCACCAGCCTGTCTCTGTCCAGAAAGCCAAGTGAAAAAGCATTGATACAACTAGAACCCTCCTCAGTAATCGAGGGCTCCATAGCTCTGGAGAAAGAGACAAAAGAAGAGAAGCAGTGGAAAGAGATGAAGCTGCGTGCGGACGATTTGCCAGGAATTCTGGCCCGGCTGTCCAAAATCAAACTCACAGGTACTTTGGTATTTTTCTTGGTCTTGTCACTCTTACTTGAAACTATTCTTTTAGTTAAACTACTAATTTTATTACTGCCCCCAAAGGAATATTTTAGACTGCAGGTCCTCTCTTAGTATTTTTTCCTCTCTTCAACTTAATTGGGATTTGAAATCAAATTTTTGGAATTTTGTTTATGCAGAATTGTAAATAGTATTACCCTGAACATATTGTGGGGTTCCTTGGTGGCTCAGTGGTAGAGAATATGCCTACCAGTGCAGGAAACCTGAGTTTGATCCCTGAATGTGGTGGATCTCCTGCAGAAGGGAATGGCAACCCACTCCCAGCATTCTTGCCTGGAGAATTCCTGTGGACAAAGGAGCCTGGTGGGCTACAGTCCGTGGGGTTGCAATAAAAGTCAGACACAACCGATAGACTAAACAACAACAACAAAGCATTGTATTAAAAAGAGTCTCTCTTTTACTTGCAGTCAAAGGAAATGTCTATCCTGCTTGTTTCCTTGTCTTTTGTGTGTTTACGCCTGCTGTCTTGTAAAGACGCAGTAGGAGAATGCATCTTGGTTCAGTTCTGAAACCAAGAGAGGCCACATTGCTGGGCTTGATGGGCCGTGAACCCACAGGCACCAGGAGCCCCAGCTCACTGCTGTGGTTGCTTCTCATAGGGCCTCTGGGATTGTCCTACGTACCCACAGATGTAGATTGCTTCTCTGCAAAGAGTTTGGTACCAGATGTTTTTGCTGAATCCTAGCAGACTGCATCAAATTTTATTGTATCTGCTTGGGTATTAACCCATGAGTCATGTCGTTTGGTTGTTACAGCCACCCTGGGAGTCTGGCCGAGCTTTATTGTCATCTCATCTCATGGCTCAGCCTCAAAATGGCTTATTCTGTGCTAACCCTGTTAGAAGGCATGTTCTGGCCCACCCTGCAGACTGAAGGCCTGGTCTCTCCTTTCCTTCTTGGATTAGAATAGTCTTGATTCAGTTGCTTAGTTGTGTCTGACTCTTTGCGACCCCATAGACTGTAGCCTGCCAGGCTCCTCTGTCCGTGGGATTTCCCAGTCAGGAATACTGGAGTGGGTTGCCATTTCCCTTCTCCAGGGGATCTTCCTGATCCAGGGACCAAACCTGCGTCTCCTGCACTGCAGGTGATTCTTCACCGCCAGAGCCACCAGAGAAGCCCTTGGATGAGAATAAGGTGAAGAATACAGGTGGGGAATGGGTGGATAATACAGTAACGCTAGGTATTCTTCGAGGACAGAAAGTGGTTAGTAATGTTACTGAGGCAGAATTGGGAAAAGAACAGATGAGACAGAGCATTTTTGGAGTAGAGAAAATCAGGGAAAAAATAGTGCTTGTTTGTTTGTTTTTCAAGAGTTGAGCCTGAAATTCAGGGTAGAAGAAGGTAAAGAGATGACTTCTTTCCTCAGCCACCAAGCTCATTTTAAATCTTTTTGGGAGGATGACAAATAGACACAGGAATTTGACAAAGAAGCTGAGGAATCACAGTAAGACTTGCACAACGTAACTAACAGTGAGCCGGATCGCAGGTGCTGTCTCTGTGTCTCACGATGGCTGAGCAGTCATCACATTCCTGCAGAAGTTATCTTGCATCACTTACACAAGCAGTGTGCGAATCATGTGTTGACATGTTAAGAATGACCCCAGATATGATCGTAAGGATGTCACCCCCAAGATGAGACCGCTCTGTCTGCAGGTGTCGGAAGCGAGTTCCCCCAGCAGCGGGACCGTCTTTCTCTGTGTGCACGGCAGTATCTCCCTCCCGCCCGGCACGTTACTTCTCTTATCACCCCGCTTCTGTCAGTAATACCAGCATTCTTTACTTCCCCCAGACGGGAAACCCTGGAGTCAGCCTCAATTCTTTGCTCTCCATTGAGAGTATCACCTCCAGCCTCGCCTCCTTTGTTAGCCCTGCGAGGTTCCCCACCCCCTCTCCGCAGGCTGAGGTCCAGAACCCCTGAGGCATTTGGTCCTAACTGCCCTCCTCTCTGGCTCATCTTCCTGCTGTACTGACTTTGCTTTTCTCATCTACTCATAACCCACTCGAGAGTACCTTCCCTTCACGGTGCCTCTTGCCTGAACTCTGCCCGTGTTTAAAGGAACGTGGTGACCTGGAATGATTAAGCTTTTTCCCTTTCCCCTGTCCCCCATTCCCACGCCTGTCCTAGCAGCTGGGCACGTCCCTCCTCCCCACCGTGCTCAGTCCTCCTGCCTCCTTGGAGACCAGTCTGCCCCCATATCCAGTCAGATCCTTTCAAGGGTTTTCCCTTAGTCCTGCTCTGGCCTGCTCTTGGCAGTCAATAAATAAAGAACATCAACATTTCATCCATCATATGCATGAAAATATTTCTGTCACATTTTGCTCTTTCTGTTTACGATGTTTACTTGATGATGTTTTGTTCTATTTTATTTTGCCCCATTGGAATTTTTAACTTTCATGTATTAAGCCTTACTAGTTTTTTTAATGCTTAGAAATATTTTCCCTACCCTGAGGTTACAGAAGCCTTCACTTGTGTTTTTTTTCAGGCACTTCTGTATTTTTGCTATATTCTTTAAGGTTTGGGGACCATGTCGAAGGTATTTCACTATAAGGTGTAGGGGTGATTGAGAAAACTGGTGATAGCACCGTTGAGCGAGGCTTGCCTCTTTTTGTAAAAGAAGTTTTATTGGAACATAGCCACAGCTGTTGGTTCTGTGCTCACGGCACACTATCTGGGCAGACTTGAGTCATTGCCTCAGAAAAGTCATGGCCTGGAAAGTGAGTGTAGTGACCTCTAGGCCGGAGCCCCTGCTCTCAAGTCATTGCTCTTACTAGTTCAGTGACCTTGAGCAAGTTCCATACGTCTGTGCCTCAGTTTACCCATCTGTAATGTGGGATTAGTAATGATAACTTACTTCCTAGGGCTGTACTGAGGGTTAAATGGAATGACATCTGAAAACTGCATAGAAGCGACCATGTTAAAACCTATACACCCATTTCTTAAATAAAAAATAAATTCATCACCCGGGTGATGTAACTTGCAGGCTCTTGAGTTTGCTGCCCTGACCTTCTGACCTTGGAGAACTTCCAGCCCTCTGCTTGGAAGACTGGATGAATGAGATTGTGTTGAGACTTAAGAATGGCAATACTGAAGGGAGGAGAACCAGGTGTGAGGGGAGGGCAGTACTGGACACACAGAATTGGAGTTGCCCAGGGAGCACTAGCTGTGAAGGACGGGACCCCCGGGCTGGAAGAGCATGGGGTCTTCAGCATAGGGTTGACCTGAAGCCATGGTGGTGAGCAGATGAGGTGTAAAGTGGCCAGAGCAGAAAGCCAAGGACACAACTTTGGGGCCAATCTGCTTTTAAGGACTGGGCAGAGTGTGCAATGGGGCCTGCAAGGGAATATGTGGTCAGAGGAAGGGAAACAGGAGAGGGCTTCATCATGGAAAGGGCCCATAAAGGAAGTGATCAACACTTAAATGTTAGAGGTCTCCTAAGAAGCCTGGCCATGGAGTTGTTTTATCTGGCAGTTAGGAAGTCAGCATTGACAGGCTGCTAAATCAGGAGCTAATTATCAATGTTTCTTCTTCTTAGAGTCTCAAATGAGGTACTTTTAAATATTTAATTTAAAATGATGTCTTAAAGTTTGTTTTCATAATGCTTAGTTCAAGGGTGTACGGGAAAGGGTGATAGTTGGTTTAGGATCAATTTGGGGGGTTAGCGGGGAGCATCTTCCTTCCATTCGTGTCAGCTGTTGTATTGCTTTTTCTGTTCTGTACCTTTAGAGTGTTGTGATCCAAGCAGGGCTTCATCCTTAAAACATGGTCTGAAATCTCCAGCCATGACTGAATTGCTCTTTTAGCGGCGGTTGTGCTGTATGTAGGGTGTACATTGACTCATCAGTCTGCTGAGAAGCACGAATGGCACATGTGTGTGTTCCCATGGCGCTTCCTGGACACCATCCCCAGGGATGAGATCCTGGAGTCCCGGGACAGAACCCAGAGCTCTGCACCTTGGCACAGGTGCAGATGATCGCATGCAGGTGGTCCTGGGCCACCCTTCGAGAAAGCGAGGGAGGCGCGGCGCTGGCAGAGGGCCGGCCCAGACCCCCATGGTCTGACGGGCGTGGGGGGCTCACCGCCTCCTTCCCGTGAGAGCCTGAGCAACCCTGGCCACGACTGGCATGGGAGCAGCTGCAGGGGGTTGGGGGGGAGGTCTGGACCACACAGGAGAGGTGTGCATGGGCGAGATGCACATGTGGGTCGGGGAGCAGCCTCCCCTGCAGCCACAGATGGAAAAGTCCCGGCAGTAAATGTCTCTGGTATCATTTTATATATTCCCTGCCCCCGGTTTCTAGATGAGCTAATTGAATTCAAGTCATTTCCTTCTGCTTATTCCATTTAAAGAGGCAACACCCTTTGAGTGACCCCCAACTCTCTTATTTGACCTCTTACCTCCCTACTTATTTTATGACTTGAATTCATACAGGTCTTGGAGTCAGCAGGATTTTTTTTTTTTTTTTTAAAGAAAATCCCTGGTGTTTATCAATTGGTTTCTTTTGGACTCTTTACATCTTGGGCAATTAACTTATGGCTCATGATAGCCAAGGCAGAAATACCTGGGAGGCAGCGATCGCTTTGATAGAACTTGTCTTCCTTCCTTCACCTCCTTCATGTATAGCTGTAACACACCGAGGATAATAAGCTGTAGATAAGGAAGAGCCACGTAGTGACCGTGTGTCCCTTTCATTTGTAGGACAGCAGAGTAGCAGCAGGATGGGGCTTTTGCATTTATACCAGGATCTGGGCCAAAGTCTGCAGGAGCTAATGCCATTTAAAGATTTGTTTTTTTTCTATGAAAGGAAGTAAGACTGAGTTTATAAAGAAGTTATAGTGTGTCTCCCTTGAGTTTCTCTTGCCAGCCGAACTATTTACAATATGTTTTTGGAGTTTGTTGCAAGGACCACACTGGGGTGAAGAAATTTTATTTGGATTAGGATCATAAGACACTTTGGTGACTCAACCGAGTTAACACTTAATATGGGTCAATAAAAAGCAGAAATTTTTTCCTGAAAATGTCTGTGCTGAAAAGTTGCAGCACGTTTTTTTCTGAGACCAGAACACTAAAATAGTTTGTTTATTGAAGCCAATAGATTAGGCTGTTGACAGAACTGATGTGAACTGCAGCCTGCCAGTTTTTGGACTTCTTTCTCCAGAACCTAGAATGCTGCTTTTTATTAAAAGGAAAAAAAACCCCAAGAATAGAGGATGCAGTTTTATTTTAGGTTGCTTGTAGTTTTTAAAGGTCAACGTACTGTAATTATCAGCTCTCAGATACCGCATAAAGGATTTTTCACATTTTCCTAAAAATATTGTATTATAGTTTCTTAAATTTTAATGTATATTTTGAAATAATTACCTTAATATTTGTATGCTTGACAAATGTTAAAGCAGTATTTTTTCATTACTGAGTTTTACTTTTAGAACAAATAGAAAATACAGAGAAGCCAAAATGGAAAGGATGGACTTTCCTTATAATTCTAAATATGATCATCCAAATGATACCTGTTTTGATGATTTTGGTATATTCTAGAATGTTTTTCAGGGGCTTCCCTGGTGGCTCAGGAGACCTAGGTTCTATCCCTGGGTCCGAACGATCTCCTGGAGAAGGGAATGGGTACCCACTCCAGTATTCTTGCATGGAGAATCAATCCCATGGACAGAGGAACCTGGCGGGCTACAGTCCATGGGGTCACAAAGAGTCGGATACAACAGAACAACTAAGATGCACACACACAGAATGTTTTTCTATAGATGCCATTCAGATACTTTTTGTTTTTTAAATGAAAATAAGATCATAATGTAAATGTTTTCTACAGTTAAAAAAAAAAATCCTAATTCTGTGAATATCTTTTTGTGCCACTGTTTTTGGTGGCCTTTTCTTTTAATAAGTAGTGTTTTGTGAAGATACAAAAGTGCACGAGAACACCCCTCCCAGTGTGACGCGGCATCCCTGGACGCCTCTTTTGCATTTTCAGCTCGAGGACGGAGACTCTCAGTCTGTTACTGGTAAAACATTCCTGTGGCCTGAAGGAGATGCAGAGGGAGCTACCAGCGAGGGAACTTCTGCTCTAAAGAGGTTTTTCCAGTGTGGTTTTGAAACCACCGTGCCAGCGCCCTGCTTCCCAAGTCTGGTTTCTCTCGTGGTCTGCCTCCACTCTCAGCACACAGGGTGTCTGTGCTCAGCGTTTTCTCCAGCGCCCCTGCCAGGCATACCCGCTGTGGGGGGCCGTGTGGGTGGGGGCCTGCCCGTCGGGTTGAGGTCTTCCATGTCACCTCCGCCTCATCTTGGTGAGAACGACATCAAGGAAGGCTCTGTATCCACTCTGCTCCGGCCCCTTCCCTCTCCTTTCCAGGTGGCACAGCTGCCCCAGCACAGTCCTGCTGTTGCATAAAGTGGGTCCAGGCCACCACAGTCCACCCTGGCCTCTGCTCCTCGCTCCTCATGCTCCATAGCAGCCAGAAAGACAGGGTCCCCTCAGATAGCCTTTATTCCCCTCCCAGGCAGCATTAGTGGTAAAGAACCCACTTGTCAATGCAGGAGGCATAAGAGACGGGTTCAATCCCTGGGTCGGGAAGATCCCCTGGCGAAGGGCACGGCAACCCACTCCAGTGTCCTTGCCTGGAGAATCCCATGGACGGAGGAGCCCGCCGGGCTACAGTCCATGGGGTCCCAAAGAGTCGGGCACAACTGAAGCAACTCAGCACACACACAACATCCATTTTCTCACCACTTGGTCATTTTCTGCTGTTCAAATAGTGAAAGGCACAAGTCAGCCCTCAGCATCTGTCTTCAGTTTCATCTCATCTGTACTGTATTTAACAAACATTTCTTGAGGGTTTTAGTATCCACTCTTTACCTAATTTATTGCTGATGTAGGGTTTTTCTCTAATTTTCATTTTTATTTTAACCATGGTTTCTGGTAGGAGTGGGCCATGTAGATGCTTCAGCCAGTGTTCTAAGTTAGATGAAAACTATTTTTATCTGGGCTGTTCTGTTTTCTGATGATGTCATTGCTTTAAATGCGGTTTGAGATTGATTCTTTCCCAGCTGAGCTACCAGAGAAAGAGCCCAAGATTAATTGGATTGATTTTAAGTATAAGATGGGTGGTAGATGCTAGAGGAATGTAGAGCTAAATTTCATGAGGATGATAGTCATTCTCAAAAATGCATTGACAGCTTTTATGAAGAGAAGGAGAAAAAGCTATGAGTTGAGAATGGGCTCAGCTGCATGTAACTGAAAACTTGAAGAACAGTAACTTAAGCAGATGAAGCGTTTATATACTCTCTTCTATCAAGGAGTCTGAGATCAGGAGTCGAGAGCTAGTGCTCAAGGATTTTGTTGACATAGTTGGCCCCTGCTCTTTGCTCTGTTCTCATCAGCATCTGGCTTTTGTCCTCAGGACCACAAGATGGCTGCCACTCCCCCAGCATCATGTTGTATTCCAGGCAGAAGGAATGAAGAAAGGGGATGATGTGGAAAGGCAGAAACCTCTTTAACAAGACTTGGCCTTTTTAGGGAATTCACTGATGGTCCAATGGCTAGGACTCTGTGCTTTCACTGCCAAGGGTGCAGGTTCAGTCCCTGGTGCAGGAATTAAGATCAAGCAAGCTGGGGCAGCCTTTTCACTTGGGAGGGGAAGGTTTTGATAGGAATATCTCCTTACATTTCACTGACCAGGGCTGTACAGCAAGCATGGCTTCTCCAGCTAAAAGGGAGGGGGTAAAGAATACCTCTATCATTAAAAAAACAGAGCATCTAAGTCCAGCATGGTCAGTGCTGTCTGCAGCCAGCTTCCCTGTGTCCTCACAGCACCCACCAGGCTGTCTTTTTATGCAGCACGTCCCCTCCCAGGAAGAGGATGCCGGCTGCCCGGCTCTCCACCCCCAGTTTTCCAAAGACAGTAGAACCGCACCTCTAGATCTGCTGTGGGACCACACCACACATGCGCTTCCCGTGCAGTGTGTTTAAATAAAGCTGCTTTGCTGCTTTGACATATACTTTCCCAGGGGTGGTTATGGGTGTGTGCCTGTCTGTCGGCAGTCTTCCCCAGCCATCTCGATCATCAGGTACATGTTTGAGACTCTTCCTGTGTGCTGGGGAATTGTCCACACTAGACTGTGCCATGGAGGAAGACCAGCTGGCCCGAGACTACAGGTTGATGGCGAAACTTCAGCAGAACAAAGAAGCGAGTTAGGCGGTCCCTCTTTCGCTCCTTTGTTACTCTTAGAAGTCACTGAGGGCGTGGCATCCTGTTAAATTTTCTTCTTTGCCCCAGACTCCATTATCTGCTTAGAGAACTCCACTCCCTTTAGTGGTTCTGAATCTCCATGTGTGGTCCAAGCTACTTGGAGTGCTTGTTATAATGCAGATTCCTGTGCCTTGTCTCCATAAACTCTTTCACACGAGGTCTGGGATGGAGGCCTAGGAATCTGTATTTTAATGAAGGGCCCTGGTTGGCATGATCCCCAGAACCTACTCTGAGAAACTATTATCTGGAGAACTCACTCAGCACCCTCTCCACCACCTCGGCTTCATTCTCGGCAAACCACCTTGCTCCCCATTTCAAACAGAAATAGAGCTTTGGTTTTCAAGTGGGAACTCTTGGTTTATCTGGATTCTCACAGGTCACTGCCTTTTCTCCTCTCTTCCTGTCTCTTCTCCCTGCCCCATCTCCTATCAGCAGCCTGCCTCATCGCTGTGAACCCAGGGAGTTCTCTTAGATTCTGCACACACGCAGGCCTCCCCTCTCCCTGGTGGCTGTGTTAGCTGCATCTCTGGAGGGGACCGGACGATGGCTTCCCAGCCTTACAGATGCCTGATTATCATTTTGGGGTGTCCTCGAGGGCTTAGTTTCTAGTTCAAAGTGAAATATGGTCCATCTCACTTAGTAAGGTTAAGGAATGAGAAATTTATACAAGTGAATGTAAAAGAATACTACCAGGTTATCTCTTTAAGTGCTAAAAAGTTTTTGCACAATAGCATTATTTTTTTTATATCTTAAGCAGGGGATGGTAAGTTTGGAGATTAAGAATGAAAAAAGAAGAGTGCTAACATAGCAGTGTTTTGTTAAAACACAAGGCACGTTTTTTTATCTGTGTTCACATGGGTGGTGCTGTCTTCAGGGGAGGTGGGCAGGCCGTCTGGTGCCCCCTCACCCCGGGGCCCCGTGTCACTGTTTATTCTGCCTCTAGCACTCACACCTAACCCTCCTCCCCCTTCCCAGGCCAGCTCCTCCTCATCCTTCATCTTCAGCTTTGACCTCAGTTGGAGCAGGCGTCTAGATCGGGAGCGCTCATCTGTCACAGCGTCCATGACTTCACCCTCTGACGTGCTTTCACACTGTGTTGTTGTGTCTGTTGGCTTGTCTGAATCTCCACCAGCCTGTGGGCACCACGAAGCAGGGACCACATCCATCTCCAGGGCCTCACTCCTGCCCTGCACATAATAGATACTCAGAAAATAGAAGCTTATGGGGGGAAAAAAGCTGTAATGAACTCTCTTGCAAAAATTTGTAGAATTTAAAGCACCTTAGCTTTTTAAGTACAAATAATCAATTATTTTCCTGTGATGTAATAGTTGAATATTTTGTTGTTCAGTCACTAAGTTGTGTCCAACTCTCTGCGACCCCATGGACCATGGCACGCCAAGCTCCTGTGTCCTCCACCATCTCCCAGAGTTGGCTCAGATTCATGTCCACTGAGTTGGTGATGCCATCTAACCATCTCATCCTCTGTCGCCCCCTTCTCCTCCTGCCCTCAATCTTTCCCAGCATCAGGGTCTTTTCCAATGAGTCAGCTCTTCGCATCAGGTGGCTGAAGTATTGGAGCTTCAGCTTCAGCATCAGTCCTTCCAATGAATATTTAGTGGCAGCTGTAAAGTATTGTACCTGCAACAGGTGACCTTGGTCCACTGTGTTTCATATTTCTGTCTGCTTTTCACCATGTCACCTTCACCTGTTGTCATTGATATGAAACAGAAAAATCTCATTATTTTAGTAAAAACTGCTCAACTAACAGTTTCCGTTTGCCAAACTGATTTTTCAAAAGGACTGTTTTTACTTCTTAAAAGCTTGATAAGCATCAGTTTTATGGAAACTTTTTTTAGTTAATTACAAAGATCATAAAGTGTTGGTTATTGAGTATACTGAGAAGAAATGTTTTTTTGTTGAAAAGGAAAACTAAAAATAGGATGACAAAGTAGAAAAGCTTTGATGGTTCAAGGAAAAACTGTGATTGAAAGAACAATCTTAGGGTCTCACCCAGTGTTGCCTAATTAACTTGGATGCAGACAGCTTTTCTGGATGTGTTTCTTTATACAGACCTGATAGCTATTTCATTTCCCTCTCCTGAATGCCATGGATGCAAACCAAGTGCTTCCTGAGAAATTTCCTGGGGACTGAACTTAGTGCCTCATTTTGGTAATAGTGATGCTCAGTAAATTTGAAGTTAGGAGTTTCAATTTGGTCCTGGATTTTTAAGACCACCTCTGGTCACTGAGTATGAAAAAAAGAAAGAGGAAAACTGGAAGGCCCTGCGAGTTCCTAGTTTTGCAGCTGTGTTATTAAAAATCTCCATTAGAAGTCTTTATCTTTTAACCCGACATGGTCACGGTTTGTAGTCACTCTCTGATTGATCATGTTTAATGTAGCTGAGGAAAAAAGTACCCTGTCTCTCATCAGTTGACTTTTCATCTGAACAAAACAATAAGCGTCAGAATTACCACCTTCTTCCATACGTGTGTGGGTAACAGAATTGTCAGAACGTTCACGGAACACAGCCAAGCTGTGAAGCCTACAAGACTCACTTAAATTAGAAATTGAGCCATTTGAAGCTTATGGTGTTAACAGAAATGAAAAGAGAGGAAGAAGTCATAAGTACAGCTATCAAGTAAAGAATACATGTTCGTTTGAAAATCAGAAAAGACCTAATTCCCGCCTTTTAATTAAGTTGTGTAGTTTTGAACTTTGAGATCCATTAACGAAAACATTCCATTGCTTGGAGCCACCGGTGAACAAAGCCACACACAAATTCATTAACTGTCTGTTCTCTGGCTGCTTTGTGCATAAAAGAGATTTAAAGAGAATACACCTCAGGTCTATAAGATTTGGGTTATAATATTGCATAGTCCCTGCTCTCAAGGATAATGAGATATAATAGATCACAAGGATAATTTGAAATCTATAGAGAATCTCAAACTCTCATTTAGTCAGAGGTTTCCATCTTTCAAGCAAATCTTTTATCAGAGTTGATAATTATCTGAATTGATTTATTGGAGTTTTGTTTTTCACTCTAATTCTTTTTGGGGCCAGGGCTGAAAAACAGCGAGGCAGTGAAAGATAGAGATGAAGCAAGATGTAGATGACCAGTTTTTTAATATCATCTTTATAGTTAATAATGGATGATCTCAGAAAAGAGATAAAGTTCTTTTTAATGGATGATCTCAGAAGGTACATGAGCACCTTCATTATGCTTGTGCTCAGAGACTAGCAGTTCTCCAAGTATTGAGCCTTTATCAAAAAAAAAAAAAATCATTCTTGATTAAGTCACTGCTTCAAGAAAACCTCTTGCATATTGGAAAAGGGAAAACCTTTCAGCGGTTGCTTGCTGCTCTGGAAGCAGACCATCAGCTGGAGCTGGGGCGCCAGGACCCATGGAGCCGCCCTCTGCAGGGACAGAGCCCCCTAGGTGCAGAAGCAGGGGCATATGCCTGGTGGGTGGGGCGATGGGAATTTCTCCCCTCAGTGTGGGCTTCCTGCTCAGGGACTTGTGCCCATTCCCCTTAGGATCTCTGCTGCAGGAGCATCATGGCTCGTGTGCAAGGATGCCCTGAAAGCACAGTTGGCCTGCTAGTGGTGATGTGATCAGCTGGGTGGTATGTATGTGTGTGTATGTGCTCAGGTGGCTCAGTGGTAAAGAACCCGCCTGCCAATGCAGGAGAAGCAGGTTTGATCCCTGGGTTGGGAAGATCCCCTGGAGAAGAGAATAGCAACCCACTCCAGTATTGCCTGGAGAATCCCATGGACAGAGGAGCCTGGCAGACTGCAGTCCATGGGGTCACAGAGTGTTGGACACGACTGACCAGCTGAGCGCAGCTGGTCTTCCCTTCCTTCAGTGAAATTTTATTCTGAAAATGTCTTTCTTTGCAGGACTTGTTACAGTATAATCTGTATAGCAGAGAGCCATTTATCATGTGTAACTCGCATGACCCTTGGTCAGGCCGAGGGTTGAGTTCGCTGCCCTTGGCTGGCTCCTGGATCGCCATGTATAAAATCGGACATGCTGCCCACCAGTGCTTGCCTTGCTGCTTATTTTAGAGCAAGCCTCTCCAAAGTTTGTTAGTCATGTATTTTATCAGTAAAAAAATTTTAAGTGCGTGTATGTATATTTATAAAATATTTATGCTATTGTATATAAATGCCATATGTAACAAAAATGTATAGTTATTACTTATAAATAAAATTCATGTGCTCTCACCCAAATGTATTATATTCATTTTATGATATGCAAAATATGTGTTTTAGAAGAAAGAGTTAAAAAGTGAAATATAAATGAAAGTTCTCATGTTTTCTTCCCATAACCCTGAAGTATCCACACCCTGCTTTGAAGTGCAGGGTTTCCGGGGTTTAAATAAATGTAAAAGCACTTTGGCTTGCAGAGTGCTTCCCAAATGTATGTTTTGTTTTTGTCCTCATCATAGTTAGTCCACAGTTAGTAAGGACTGCACTGTGGTCCTTCACCTGGATGTTATAAAACTGGGGTGTGTGGAGCTTGTGTGAAGTGTTTTGTTGTTTGTCAAAGTTCCTTAAGGCACTGCTTTGAAACACTAAGTCTATGCATAGTGGCTGGAAAAATAGATCATCTCGAACCACATTTTAACAGTTACCAAGAGCACCACTTTTTAGGCCCTGAAGATTTGCCAGGCACTGGCCTGACTGCTCTTGTTATGGTAGAAACTTGTGCGTCTCTGAAAGGTGTCACTCGGTGTGGACAGGAGCGTGGAGGTCCCGTGTGGCTGGTCCCTGTGTGGCTGGTCCCTGTGGATGCTGTACCTGGAGAGACAGGGGCTGGGGGTGGTGGCATTTGCATGACTGAAGGTTGTGCAGTGTTGCTCCAGAGATAGGAGTTAGACCCAGAGCTAGGTATTTCAAGGGAGTTGTCTTGACTTGGTCTGGAACAGAGGGACAGAGAGACAGACCCGTCCCACAGGAGGCTGCCCCAGGTAAAGCATCCATCCCTCCATCACGAGAGAGATTAGGCTGGCTGACCCCAAGTGCCCTTTGACCTTGTGCCATCCTTTTCTTCTCTGAGTTACTGAATTGTTTGGCTCCTTTGCTGTAATCACTTAGGTTTATTCCCTATTGAAGGCCTGTGCCTCCAGGTGATTTGCTCTACGTCTATCTGCACCACTGCCACCCTTCCCAGGCCCTCTTCCCTTCCCTGGGGCCCTGCAGGCCTCTCCGTGGTCCCTGAGCGATCTTCCCTCCACTCCAGTCCGTCCTCTGTGTCCCCAAGTCTCGTCTTCCTCAAATGCCACCCTCCTTACAGTATTACTAGTTTTCTCTTACTGCAGAACAGGCGAACACATGCTTTGCAGGTTAATACAGCACAAAGCTGTTATTTTATAGTTTCTAAAGGTCAGAAGTCCAGGCACGACCTGGCCAGTTCCTGCTCAGGGTGCCTCCAGGCTGAAGTCACTGTGTGGGTTGGGGCCTTGCTTCTCACCTGGGGCGCAGGGCCACTTCCCCGCCCACAGTTGTTGGCAGAGTCCGTCTTTGTGCGTCTCTGGGACTGAGGTCCCTGGACTGCTCTGCTTCTGGGGGCCGCCTGGGCTTCTCTACCACATGGCCCCCAGGCAGCCCACTTCAAGGAGGTTTGCTTTCTTCTGGGCCAGCCAGGACGTGCCTGCTTGTGACTGTGTGAAATTTAAAAAAAACTTTTTTTAATTATGGAGAACATAAGAGCTTCTCCCAGAGGAGGCAGGCAGACCAGAGACCATATCTGGTGGCTCCTCTCAGTGATGTTGGCCAGTGGGAGGAGGTGGTGTGGCCAGTCTTAATGTCGGACCCGGTGCTGGTTCCAAACAGAGTAGAGGGCAGGGCTGCAACTGTGCTGGGTGTCGGGGCTGCTTCCTCACCCCGCATCTCCCCAGGTACCTGCGGAGTCTGTGTGGGGTAGACACCCACCCACGAGCGGGATTGCTGTGGGTGAGTTCATCGGAGTGGGGGTGCCCCTCTTCCCTGGGTCTCCGGAGTCCCCCATGGGGCTACAGGACAGCACTCCTGGGCCTCTACTGGATGGGTCAAGCTTCATCGGCCGCATTGATTTTCTGTTTATTTGTGAAGGGACAGAATATGAGATTACCAAATAAAATATAATTTCCAGTGTTATTAATGAAAGACTATATTGCATTCACTTTTAATGAGATCCTAGTGTTGCAAAATGATTCTACGTAATGAATCCCCCAGAAATCAATGAAAAGTTTAATTACCGTCATGACAGTGCTGTGCGAGAATATTGCTTCGGTCAATTTTACAATTTATCAATTTTCTTTCCCTTTCTCTTTCTTTAATTGCTTTGATGAAGTAAAAATACATTCTTTGTTAGCTTTTGCTCTTTTTTTGGAAATGTGTCACAAAATTCAGATTTCTTCCTGTCTAGTAATAATGGCCCCTGTCATTTTTTTATCTGTGTCACCATTTACAATTTGTATATTTTTATTTATTTATTTCAGTTGGAGGCTAATTACTTTACAATATTGTAGTGGTTTTTGCCATACATTGGTATGAGTCAGCCATGGGTTTACATGTGTTCCCCATCCTGAATCCCCCCCCCCCACCTCCCTCACCATCCCATCCCTCTAGATCATCCCAGTGCACCAGCCCTGAGCACTTGTCTCATGCATCGAACTTGGACTGGCGATCTGTTTCACATATGATAATATACATGTTTCAATGCTGTTCTCACAATTTGTATATTTTTAAGTGAGGCAGTATTTCCATTTTGTAGATTTAATCATTGTTAAGTCTTACTAAAACATTGTCCTTTTCTCTCTGTTAGTTTTTTTGCAAACTACTTGCTATCTCTTCTCAGCTCAAGAGTTGATCCATTAGTCAAAAATTTGATGTTTTGTGTTTATTGCTCATCACCCAGTCAAGCTCTGGGGGCAAATAGAAAGAAAAACCATTGGTTTTGCACAACTACATACCCTTTTTGATTCAAAGTGAATTTTCTTCTTACAGTATTTTTAGTTTGACATTTCACTGATTATGGTACTGTCTTTTCCAGCATGATGGTAATTGATTTTTTAAACCTATTTACAAAGCACAATGCAGAATGTCTGCCTGGTTTTTTGGAAAGATCTAAGGCTGTTCTTTATATTGGTAACTCTAGATTTTGCTGACGATATACTGAGAAAGTCATCCCTTCTGTGTGTCTGGTTCCCCATGGCACTGCCCTCGTTCCCTGTGGGTTGATAGTCAAGCCTCTCAGATGGTCCCTCTGTGTGTTGTAAGTCAGGGTGCCCACTGCTCCTGGTTAAACAGCCAGTGATAGATGGCTGTTAGATAGACAGGTGTTAGATAGATAGACGAGTGCAGACTCCGCAGCTTGCCGTTCTGCAGTCTGATAGCCACCACCCTGCCTCCTCAGCCCCCAGTAAATACTCCTCCTTGCCTGGCGCAGTGGGATCCCCGAAAGTAGCAGTGAGCTAGACAGTCAGGGTGCCTGCCTCTGTGGAGCTTATATTCCAGGTGGAAGCCAGAGAGTGCCGGGAAGGAAGCTCAAGGGCACTGTCATCCTGGAGGGCTTCCTGCACATGAGATGATGGGGCAGTTCTCCCTAAGACATGATCTCTAAGACAGGACCTGGAAGATGAGGAGGATCCAGCCATGGGAAGAGGCAGAGGGAATAAAAAGTACAAGGACTTCGAGGCAGAATAGAGCCTAACCTGCTCAGCACAATGCCTCACGTCCAGCACGGTACTGATTGTGGATTAGGTAATGCAGTGAGTGTTTGTTGAATGAATAAGTGAATGACTGGATCTGAAACACCGGTCTCAGTTTTTACTCTTGAGTGTAATGGCATTTTTCTATAATGAACATGGAGTTTTTATAATCGGAATGATGTTCTGTAAAGCTTAATTTTCCAATGAAAGGTCAGCCTGCAGGCCGTGCTGTTCCCATGGGAATTGATCCTCCTGGAGGTGGGCTTGCGTGGCCAGGGACCCTCCGCCCTGCCTCGTGACAGCCCCTGCTCTGTTTCTGTGTTGCAGCGCTGGTCGTCAGCACCACCTCGGCCGGCTTCACCCTGGCTCCAGTGCCTTTTGACTGGTCCTGCTTCCTGCTTACCTTTGTTGGAACAGGCCTGGCTTCCTGTGCTGCCAACTCCATCAATCAGGTCAGTGCAGTACCTTTTAGCTGGGTCAGGCTGTCATCACTTCTTCTGAGATTGTCATATTGTGGCATTTAAAAAGAAAAAGAACCCTCCCAAATCACTCCCATAGCTGGGAAGGTCCTGTGAGCCTGGAACACTGTGTATCCCGCAAGGTCTCGGGCCCAGAACAAGTCTGTCTTTTTCTTTTCAGGTGAGAAGTTTTCAGGTATATTCAGAAGTGAGAGCAATAGAGTATGTTTCTTAAATGACCAGGGTTTGGGGTTGAAAAGTGTTTTAGAGGGACTTCCCTGACAGTCCAGTGGTTAGGACTCTGTGCTTCCAATTTACAGGGTGCAGGTTTGATCCCTGGTTGGGGAACTAAGATCCCACATGCCACATGGCACAGCCAAAAAAATAAACTAATTCATTCCAATTAAATTAAAATACTTGATTTTTTAAAAAGTGCTTTAGAGCTGTCAGACTCTCCTCTTTCCCACTTCAGGCACATTCCGCCAAGCTTACATTATTATGTGTTGTTCTTCCTTTGGTTTGACTCGTTTGCATTTTAAAATCACCACTATGCAAAACAGTGTATTTTAAACATGCACATCCACCTTTAAAAAAAAAAAATTCTTTCATTCAGTCCTCAGTAAACTTGGCCTGTGGAATCAGAATATAATATATCAGAAAATTAATTAGCACATTATTTTTAATGCTTCTTCCCCTCCCTATTATTTTAAATGTCAAAATAATTCTCTAAAATGCCTTCCCCCCACCCCGCCCCCTCCCCAGCCTGGTCACTGCAGTGTGTGCCCTGACCTTGTGGCGTTCTCATAAGATATCGTGGTGGAAAAGTCTTGGCTAAAACGTAAAGAAAGTCATTCTCCTCACCAGAACACCCAAGAGGAGTTGGCATGGTTTTAAAACAGGAATTGAAGTTACCAGCAGGAAAACAGCTTGGCCAAGTGGATGCATGCACTGGTAGTCTGCAAAGCATGAGCCTTTCCATTTGGGAACACCTAGAATCAGTGTGCTTTTACCATGTGTTATCAGCTGCTTGGAGAAGGGTCAATCCATTTCAAATAAAGTTAATTTTCTGTTCTGATTTTACATCAAAATGGCGCTACAGGAGGTTCAAGCAGCCCTACCCGCTCCCCCCCCACCCCCGCCGCCCCTCCTGTAAACCACAAGCCATCTCTTCCTGTTGCACCCTCCATGTTTCCCTGCGAAGAGATTGATGACGGTTTCACAGTGAACACGTTTTTAATGACGATTTGAATAAAAAGCAGTATAAGCAAATTGGGTTTATGTGACTATTTGTGGGTCTATTTTTCAAAATATTTTTAAAATTATCACTTGTATGTATTCAGTAGTTATAAATCCGGGTCATGAGATTAAGCCAGGGAAGCATTTTGGTTTTCAGGCTCCTTTTAAAAAGTTGAAGAGCTGTGTTTATATCCTTGATAATATCAATTGCTGTCTCCTGTTCCAGTTATATAGATTTTAAATAGAGGCTTCGGACAAAAGTGTGGAGACTCAGAAAAGAGCAACACAAGCTCATAAACATCAAATGGTCCTTAGATACCTTAGATATTAGAAAAGATGACACAGAGTGGGGGACTTCCCTGGCGGTCCAGTGGTTAGGACTTTGCCTTCCAAGGCAGGTGGTACGAGTTCGATCCCTGGTCAGGGAGCTAACATCCCACATGCCTTGGGGCCAAAAAACCAAAACATAAAACAGATGTAACAGATTCCATAAACACTTTAAAAATGATCTACATCATCAAAAAAAAAAAAATGATCTACATCAAAAAGTCTTTTAAAAAAATACAGACTGGCCTTGAGTTGGAGCTGCCTGTCCCCCCTCCCCCCCAACCATCACCACCAAAAGGAATAAAAAGGTGGTCAAGGATTCATGATGGAGTAAAACCATTCAGTTGTAGAAAGGAAATATCTGGCGGAAATAAAGTGGAATGATTTATATTAGGCAGAAGTTTATTATGGAAGCTGAACATAAACCAAGGTTTTAGAAATGTTTTAAGTTGAAATGCGTTTAGATGGCCATGTTATTTCACAGTTGGTAGGAATTGAAGCAAACTTCAATTCCTGAAGTTTGTTCCAGGGGCTGAGTTGGGTTCTGTAGGTTTTAAACTGCTGGGGAAGCTGCAGCCTCCATAGGGGGATTCTGTCTGTGATGACAAATGCCAACAGTCTTGTCCTGCCTCCTCCTCAGGCTAGTGTCCTAGCCCTGCCTGCCTCTCACGCACACAACTGTCCCGCTCTTCTTCTAGAACTTTCTCATACCCCCCACAGGCCTCAGCAGTGTTGGGCATGGCGTCCACCCTCAGTCAGGGCTGTTGGGTGCACAAATACTTTCCTCACCCTCTGCTGTTTATCCGTATTGCTTCCCTCCACTTGTCTTGGGCTCTGATTTCATTCGGAAGCCTTGTAATACTTAAAAAAATCTCACTGATTTCCATCATCGGATTTCATCGTTATTATAGTGTCAGTTAGCTTCTCAGATGACAGTATATTCTAAATAACATTGGGAATATTTTAATTCTAGTGTTGCTAAGCAGTCTCATAAAATTAAAATAAAGGAACGCGAGGCCATTTTCATCAACGCTTTTCTTTAGCATCAAAGAGCACAAGGCCACAAGGATTTGCATGAGCTTTTGAAAGCAGGCAGAGAAACAGTCGAAAAGGAAGAGCTTCCTGCTTTTGTAAAGGAGCTGGCTTCCCACTAAAAGAATGCAGAAAGTGTGGTTGGTGTGCAGGACCCATCTCCAGCTTCTGATAGAGTTCTGTGGGGAGAAAATGTCCCCTGTCACATTTATAGAAGGATTCAAGTAACATTTCGTGTTTTTTTAAATACTTCTCATTGCTGTTATTCATTTAGTTCTGAGTGTTTCTTCTTTATAACCTACTTCTGTGATCTCTCTGTGTAAAAGTAGGAAAAATAAAGCTTTGAAAAGCAGTTCTTAACATTTCTTTAAGGAGGGAAAATGAGATTTAGCTTCTGATTTATGAAGTCCTGACTAATGCATAAAGAGATACATGTATATGTAAGAAACCACTAACATGAAAATGTAAAAAGCAATTACACCCATGTTTTGTAAACCATACACATGCTTCATTTAAAGCCATAGGGCAGCTTGAGAGTGGGAGTGCCTTCCAGGGATGGAAACAATCCATAAAATTCAGCGACTGGAAAATAAAATGTTATAGATGGCCTTGACTGATCTAATCTTGAGAAACGAGAGGCCAAAAGGAAAAAGCTGAGTGAGCTCAAGTAGAATTGATTAACAAATTGAAAGATAAAAATTATCAGAAAACTATCATCACAACTATTTTGATTGTTTGACATGACAGATACTGTTATAATAAGCTGTAAGTGGGATTATAATTGCACTCATCTCACACGCTAGTAAAGTAATGCTCAAAATTCTCCAAGCCAGGCTTCAGCAATATGTGAACTGTGAACTTCCAGATGTTCAAGCTGGTTTTAGAAAAGGCAGAGGAACCAGAGATCAAATTGCCAACATCTGCTGGATCATCGAAAAAGCAAGAGAGTTCCAGAAAAACATCTATTTCTGCTTTATTGACTATGCCAAAGCCTTTGACTGTGTGGATCACAATAAACTGTGGAAAATTCTGAAAGAGATGGGAATACCAGACCATCTGACCTGTCTCTTGAGAAATCTGTATGCAGGTCAGGAGGCAACAGTTACAGCTAGACATGGAACAACAGACAGGTTCCAAATAGGAAAAGGAGTACATCAAGGCTGTATGTTGTCACCCTGCTTATTTAACTTATATGCAGAGTACATCATGAGAAACGCTGGGCTGGATGAAGCACAAGCTGGAATCCAGATTGCCGGGAGAAATATCAATAACCTCAGATATGCTGATGATACCACCCTTATGGCAGAAAGTGAAGAAGAACTAAAGAGCCTCTTGATGAAAGTGAAAGAGGAGAGTGAAAAAGTTGGCTTAAAGCTCAACATTCAGAAAACTAAGATCATGGCATCCGGTCCCATCACTTCATGGCAAATAGATGGGGAAACATTGGCTGACTTTATTTTGGGGGGCTCCAAAATCACTGCAGATGGTGCTTGCAGCCATGAAATTAAAAGATGCTTACTCTTTGGAAAGAAAGTTATGATCAACCTAGATAGCATATTAAAAAGCAGAGACATTACTTTGCCAACAAAGGTCTGTCTAGTCAAGGCTGTGGTTTTTCCAGTAGTCATGTATGGATGTGAGAGTTGGACTGTGAAGCTGAGCACTGAAGAATTGATGCTTTTGAACTGTGGTGTTGGCAAAGACTCTTGAGAGTCCCTTGGACTGCAAGGAGATCCAACCAGTCCATCCTAAAGAAGATCAGTCCTTAGTGTTCATTGGAAGGACTGATGTTGAAATTGAAACTTCAGTACTTTGGCCACCTGATGCAAAGAGCTGACTCATCTGAAAAGACCCTCATGTTGGGAAAGATTGAAGTCGGGAGGAGAATGGGACAACAGAGGATGAGATAGTTGGATTCCATCACCGACTCAATGGACATGAGTTTGGGTAAGCTCCGGGAGTTGGTGATAGACAGGGAGGCCTGGCGTGCTGCGGTCCATGGGGTTGCAAAGAGTTGGACACGACTAAGCGACTGAACTGAACTGAAGTGGGATTATTTTACTTATGTTACACATACATGAATTTTTTAATAAAGATCAAGAGTGTATGTCAATACGTACATACATACAGGTTGAATTTTAATAATGGCATACTGTTTCATTTCACGGCTGTGCCACAACTTTCTGAGCCAGTCCTCTACCGTTTTAACTTTTTGCTCCTACAAGTAATGCCATACACACTTTTGTTGTTAGAGGACAAAATACTGAAAGTAAAGTTGCTGGGAGGAAGGCTACCAGCCAAAGCATGTGTTAAAATGATTTAACTCTGGAATGTATGATTGTAGCAGAATAATTAATTTCTAACATTTATGCAGTGCTTTAGTGTTTACGGAGTGTATTTACACAAATTATTATTTAAACCTTACAACCCTATGGAATTGGTGGTATTATTTCCATTTCTATTGTTAAACATTTTGTTTTACCATTGAATCATTCTTTTTTTAAAAGCAACATTGAAAAAATTATTGTGCCATTATATCCCAATAAAAAAGGTGAATCATTGTAAGTAAAAATATTAAATAAATACCATTGCTTTATGAATGTGAAGAAAAAGCCACAGGAAGGAAGAAACTGTTATGCAAATTAAGTGTTTATTGCAGAATCTGTAAGAAACTATAAATAAGTAAAAATGACATTTTAAATTTTGTGTCTCGCTTGTGCCTGGCACTGTTCTGTGTGTTAGGGTCACAGTAGGGAAAAAGCAACAAGCCCTGCCCTCGTGGCCTGTAGCCCAGCACCAAATAGATCCGCTGCTTAACATTTTGATTTATGTTATTGCTGTATAGGTCTTTTTCACACACATACCTTCAGGCATGTATTAATATCTCACAGAAATGGTTTATGTAATATGCATAGTTTCTATATATTTTTTCCTTTAAGTAGTATATCACGAACGTCTTTCCATGTCAATATTTGCCTTATAGCATGATTTTAAGAGTCTTCTGTAGATGTACCATGATTTGTTTAATCAGTTTCTCCTTGTTTGACATTTTAGGGATTTTCAGTTTTTGCCCAGATAAATAATCGTGAACTGAAATTCTTGTAGCTGAATCTTTGAACCCTGTCCTTCACTATTTCTTTAGATAGATTCCTGAAACTGTGATTATACTAAAAGATACATAGTTTTCAAAATAGAAAGTTAAAATTAAAAATGATGTGTGTTTTAAATGCAGCTAAATTTCTTCCTGAAGGTCTTTTTTTGTTTGCTTTAATCTGCTTATACTTCCATTTGGTGCCATGGGACTGCTCATCACTGACACTGAGATCTGTGCTGGGTTTACAGGTGTCCTTAGATGTTGCCCTTTTAATTCAAGGTGTTCTGATTACTCAGGAGGTAGAGTTCGGGGTTTTTTTGTTGTTGTTGTTTTAACGGGAGAGTTTTTAAATGCTTATTTGCTGTTTCTGTTTGTCAGTGTTTGCCCATTTTGCTGTTGAACATGTGCCTTTGTTCAAGAGGTCTTGCTGTCCGTAGACTGGATTAACTTTTGTCCTGTAGGGTTTGAATATGTTCTGCAGCTTTTGGGGGGTTTTTTTGAAGTGCAGATGTTTCATATGTTAACTCAGTCAGATCTGGTAATTTTTAATAGAGGAATTCTGAGTCTTGGCACTCCTGATGGTTGGGCTAGAAAACGGTCTTTGGCACTGGGGGGTGTTTCCCAGTGTCCCCTGTCTTTGCCGATGGGGTACTGTTTGCACCAACCTCCCCCCCCCTCCCCTGCCCCTGCTAGTGTGACAAATGAAAATGTCTTCCGACTCTGCCAAGTGTTCCTTGGGAACCGCAGTCCCTCAGGTGAGAACCGCCGCTTTGATAATTTCTCCAGATTTTACTTGAGATGGTTTCGGCCTCGGGCAGCCTGGCTCACATTTCTTCTGGAGTCACTGCCCGCTGGTGGCCAGGTTGACCACACAGCCTGGTTCACGCTGCTGTTGTCCTGAAATGACTCTTCATGCCCCTTTTGACTCTCAAGTGTTCCAATTCAGACAGGAAATCGCCCATCTCTCTGTTCATAGCCCACCCGCACCTCACTTCTTTCACTCTAAATGAAAGTGGAACTCGCTCAGTCGTGTCTGACTCTTTGTGACGCCATGGACTATACAGTCCATGGAACTCTCCAGGCCAGAATACTGGAGTGGGTAGCCTTTGCTTTTTCCAGGGGATCTTCCCAACCCAGGGATCTAACTCAGGTCTCCCGCATTGTGGGTGGATTCTTTACCAGCTGAGCCACAAGGGAAGCCCATGAATACTGGAGTGGGTAGCCTGTCCCTTCTCCAGTGGATCTTCCCGACCCGGGAATCAAGCCAGGGTCTCCTGCATTGCAGGCAGATTTTTTACCAGCTGAGCCACAAGGGAAGCCCTTCACTGTAAATGAGCTGTGGTAAAAGCATCTTCGTATCAAAATATTGGGGCTCAGGCGCTGGCTTTTGTCCTCTCAAGTGCACTGACTGGACCCAGGCCACCTGGCTTGCCTCACTTTCACCCTCTCTGTAGGCACCTGTTGGACCTACTATCATGCCAGTCATGGTGCTGGGTGTGAGCACCTGCAAATCAGAGAAAGAATATTTCCCTCCGTTACTACTCTGCCATCAGTAAACTGTTCAAGAAGTTTGATGAATTCTTTAGTTGTTACAATATCCCTGGCAGAGATGGATTACTACGGTTGTCACTTGCTTGCAGAGTGCATTAATTGCTCAGTCGTGTCTGACTCTTTGCGACCCCATGGACTGTAGCCCATCCGGCTCCTCTGTCCATGAGATTTCCCAGGCAAGAAGACTGGAGTGGGTAGCCATTCCCTTCTCCAGGGGATCTCCCCAACCCAGGGATGGAACCCAGAGTACCTGGCTCTGTCAATGGGCAACCTGGTGATTAGAAATATCTTCCTCCTACTGAGCGGAGGTCGGCCTCCTCCTGCCTTCAGCCTGCGGGTCATCTTCTGTCTGTTAAAGTGCTGTGTCCCTTTGTCCACGTGACCGTGCTCCCAGTTACTTTCCAACTGTGGTTACGGGCACTTGTGTTGTTGCAGGGGAACCTTAACTCCTTGATATCAGTAAGTAGGATTCCCTGATCTCGAGCAACCTCTTCCCACAGCAGAGAGCCGGCCAGCAGGGTGAAATTGCCCAGGAAGTCATATTGGAAAAAAGGAATATTTACAGGGGAAGTGAAGGGAAGTAGCAGGAAGTTTCCATCATAACAATAGTCACAGCTGATACTTATTTCACACTTGTCAGATGCCAGGTCATGTTCTAAGCATTTCACATGTATTAGCTAGGGTTTGTTTAAATCTAGGTTTATAGGATTTCAGAAACTGACTCTTTTGAAAGATCAAATGGATGACAAATGAATTCATAACCTAGACTTAGCTCTAAGAAGAACTATTGATGTTCTCTGAGACGTTATTTTGGAGAAAATTACAAGAAAGGCCCAAAACGTAAGTCAAGTTTCAGATCTGAGGGGTAGGTTATAATTAGAAAGGTAAAGGCGATAAGGCTCTGTTATCTTTGGGGTCTGGTGTATCTGTGGATGTTGAAGAATTTTTATGAAAGGAAATGAAAGAGATCAAGAGGTGTGAATGAAATGGGGTCAAGAAGAGACGTGTTTTTTGTTTGATACTGACAATGCTTGAGAGACTTTTCACGGCTGAAATAAGGTAAAAAGGAAGAGCTTTGGATAAAGAGCTCTGAATTATAGGGTGGGCAGGGCAGAAGAAAATCCACAGGCTTTTAAACTGCAAGAGGGGAGACAGATAAAGATTTTCCTGTTTTCCCAGCGCATACGAGATTAATATCTAAAGCGTCTCTCTCCATTTTCGCTTTCTCTGATGTTTCTTTTGTTTTGACTCTGCAGTTAGCCTTAAGCAATAGGAACTGACTTTCATCTTCCATGGTGGACAGAAGTGGTTAGGGAACCCAGTGTTGTATCCTGGGTGAGTCCGACTGATGTCATCGAGCGCTGGCGATGTGATTTATAGAACATCGTGTGTATGAGAAAAATCAATATGAGAAATGTATTTTTCTCCCGAATGTTGTGACTCGTTGGAATTTGATGTTTTAACTGGTGGGCGACTCACATTCCCTCCAAGACCTCTAAAATCCACAACTTGTGGCTCATTCAGACAACCCGGATTAGCTACTGCACTAGGTTGGGTCTGCAGGGTCTCTTGAGTAGCACATGGGAGCCTCCAGCTAAATGTGTTTTTCATAGAAGGCAAATGATGAGCATTACTGAGCAACATCAGAAAGAAAACGCACATTGAATGCTGAGTCTCTTTTCCTGCATTTATATATATAAAACCCCAAATAGTTCCTAAATTACATTTGATTCTCTGCTCCAGAATGATCCAGCTGAGTCGAGTGAGTTTGGCACAGGAATTCATAACCTAAATACCTCCAGGTGAAGCTCTGCCTGCAGATGTAGAGACGACAGTAGTCTGAACATACGTTCATAAACAGTGTTTATGATTTACGTGCCGCATTAACTGGCTGTGCGGTGGTACCATCCCATTGTGTTGTAGAAGAATGAAGTGACGCTTAGCTGTGTCGTTGATCACACACCTGAACCTCACGGGGTTGAGAGCAGAATTTGTGAGTGCGCCCCCCAGCTCGCTGCTTCCTCCCCTCACTTGGAATGTTTTGTCTCGGCACCACTCGGATGAGGGCTGTTACCACGGAACAAGTCACCTTTGCTCAGGTGACTGCTGGCATTCTCGCTATGGAGCCCCGAGGCGAGGGGACCTTCATGGGCTGGTGACATCTCCGTCTCTAGTGAGATGGGAGGATTTGAGGCACTTATCTCTGTGAAAGCCAAGTGCTCCGTTAATGTTAACTGTTGTGATTGTTGTTAATATAAAAGTTTGGCCTGTTTTGGGCCCACTTTGAGAATTTGGTTACCATCCATTTGTCTCCAGTTAGGGTCGTAATACGGAGAAGGCAATGGCACCCCACTCCAGTACTCTCGCCTGGAAAATCCCATGGATGGAGGAGCCTGGTAGGCTGCAGTCCATGGGGTCGCGAAGAGTCGGACACGACTGAGTGACTTCACTTTCACTTTCCACTTTCATGCATTGGAGAAGGAAATGGCAACCCACTCCAGTGTTCTTGCCTGGAGAATCCCAGGGACGGGGGAGCTTGGTGGGCTGCCGTCTGTGGGGTCGCACAGAGTCGAACATGACTGAAGCGACTTAGCAGCAGCAGCAGCAGGGCCGTAATACAGAGAATGGCAAGGAGACGTGTTTGTTTTCCTCAGTGCACTGAGATCCTTGGATTAGCCTTGCAAACTATAATGTGTGTGTGTGTGAATATGCGTATTTATTTATTCCTAGCGTGTAATACCTGCCCACGGTGTTTGAACATGTGGTGACAGGCTCAGCAGGTGTCATTCGTGCTCTGCTATTTCAGCAGCCTGTGGAGTTGTGTCATCAGTTCCAGTAAATCTAAAAAATATCGGTGAAAAATATTGGGCTTCCCTGGCGGCTCAGACGGTAAAGAATCTTCCTGCAATTCAGGAGACCCACCTTCGATCCCTGGGTCAGGAAGATCCCCTGGAGAATGGAGTGGCAATCCATTCCAGTATTCTTACCTGGAAAATTCCACGGACAGAGGAATCTGGCAGGCTACAGTCCATGAGGTTACAAAAGAGTCAGAGATGACTGAGCGACTAACACTTGTACTATTGAAAAAATGTTGCTAAATCAAAAAAGCAGATATTTAATTGAGACTCTCATGGAGATAGCAGAAGTGAGGCTAATTTGGGTTTCTGGAGCTGAGCTTTGTGGCTGCATCTCTGAGTAGTGGGTGGTGCTTGACTTGATTTGGGAGATAGAAACCTGCTTCCTCCCTGGCTGGCTCCATCTCTCCAGCCAGCAGGGGTCAAGTTGAGTTTCTTCCCAAATTATCTTTCTTTTCCCCAAATCTTCAGTTATGTTTTGCCTTTCCCAGTAGCTTGTTCTGAATCCCGTCAGCTTGTCTGTTCTCTGCTCTGGACCACAGACCCCCCATGCCCCCAACCCTGCTGTTTTCTAGGTTAGATGGACTCTTCATTGATGGCACTGATGTCGGACCTGACCACGTAGACTGACCCTGGGAGACCATCTCATACTCTCATTGCCTTAGTCACTGCTTTTAAAGTTTAACACATGAAAAAAAATGGGTGCTTTAGTATTCATACTTTAAAGTTGGAGTCATTTGATGGTTCTGAATTCCATACCAAACTCCCAGACTCTTGAAGAGGAATCAGGGTGTCGGGGGTGGACAGTGGAACCAGGTCTGTGAGACCTGTGCTCCTGGAAACAGACCGACTTCTGGGAATCCTTCGTCTTCTGCTATTTCTAACCAGTAAAGGAGCTCCATACTGCTTTAGGCAAGCTATCAGACCTTTAAAATGTGTGTGTAAGCGATTAAAGTAAATCCTAAAATTCACATTGCCACGACCACCCAGCCCTGTCTTATCGATTTTCTAAGAAGTTTTAGAAAATACTGTTTGGCAAGAAGGGGAAATTGCTTACCTGTGTGATTAATCTTAAGGAAAACCTTGCGCTGGCGTTTCCTTTAGATGCTATGCCAGATTTCTCCCGGAAGCAGCAATCACAAGGGGGAACAAAGACATTCTGAAGGATCTGAGTGATGGAACGTAAAGATAGGATGAAACAAAAGAGAAACTTTAGTAGTTAATAAAATTTATGTATACTTGTAACACAGAGTATCTTTGTAACTTAAAATATACTGTGTAACCTTACAATGCTAAGATAATATGCTTTTATTCCAATGAAATTCCTTTAATGCTGGAGGATGTTTACCTGCTAGCTCATAAAAAAGGAAACTACCACTGAAATGAAAGTCTAGTGTAACATCCTAATGTTTTCATTAACGTATCTGAGTAAAAATTATGTTAGTCTGGTGTTGCTTTTAGCAAAACTATGGCTGATGATCTAGAAAATTGCAGTTGTTCATATTACTGTTATTAGGTGAACTAATAAGAAGGGTTAAACAGTGCTGTGTATAATTACCTTAAACAGCTCTCTGAAGATATGTGAATAAAGATTTCTCTTCTCAAGTTAATGCTGTCAACTCCTAATTTAAAATAATGGGGATTAACCAAAACATCGGGTGTTAAGAATATAAAACTATCTTAAGTCCAGATTATCAATTCTTATAAAAATATTCAGGGATTTGGTAAATTAGGGTATTAGTAAGGGACACTTGTATTAGTAAGGGACTGAGCATGGATTCTACCCCTACCCCCTAGATTTTCACTTACTCTTGAATAAATGACTGAATGGCAAAATAGCTTATTTAAATAAGCATGTGGTTAACCTGGAACAATTAGAGAGGCCTTCAATTCAAAGTCTGACATGTTTTCACAGAAGAAGAAAAACAGTTCCTAAGTTTTTTAGCAGAGAGTTTTTTAGCCATCCTGGCTTAAGTACAGTCAACTTGTATTAAAAAATGACCCTTTCCCTAAGTGCTCAGTGAACATTTAGGCTTTAAGACTTTGCTTTAATGCCTTTGAAAGTCAGGAATATGCGACTGAACTAGTTTTCACTTGCACAGAATTTTGTTTATTCTGCCTAGATCAAGTCAGAATTATCAAGGGGAGGGGGTAGGCTGTTGCAGCCCCCTTGATGTTCCCCTGCCTGGTGGAAAGAAGTTGTTTAGGTAGTAGGAAATGCTCACCCAGTGTGGCCATCTCTTCTTGAAAGTTATTTTCAGGAAGGATCCTCACACGTGTATCGACTCCTTTCACGAGTGATCAAAAAGAGCAGCCCCCAGTGGGGCAGAGGAGGGCAGTTGTATAGATAAGTGCAGTAAAGCAATACAGCACACTAGCTCTCCACGGGGCTAGAATTCGGGCAGTGCCGTAGGTGTACAAAGGAGGGGTCACGAGGGGTCATTTCAGCCTCTGGAGGTCAGGAGAGCCTCCTGGAGAAGGGGCCAGAGTCTCTGAAGGTCAGGTGGGCACTTACCAGGTAGATGCTATGAGGGGAGACCTTTCCAGGCAGCGAGAAGGTCATGAGTAAAGACCCAGAGACGTGAAACATCAGCCAGAGGATGCGTGTCCATCATAGCACAGCAGAAGCCTGAGATGTGGAGTGGGGAGGATGCTGTGAGGTTCCACTGCAGGACATTTTTTGGGGGGGTCAAGCACCCACACTACCCTGTAGGTGCTGGGCAACCGCCAGTGGGTGGTCATAAAGCCATCACACTGGCTCTCACGCTCTTGAGAGGGTAGAGAAGAAAGTGCTGTGTGGTCCAGTCCCTCTCCAGCCCCCACCTCCTTCCACCACAGGGATCGCAGCTCAAGTGCCAGCCAGCAGCAGACACTCCCTGGGAGCCTGTGTCATGTGCTGGGCTGACAGGAAGGTCAATTCTCTCTCGGAGTCTACGTGGAAAAGCAAAAGATGGGCAATAGATATTTTAACAAGGAAACACCACCAGGCAGAGGGGAGGACCGTGATGAACAGAGGGCCAGGCAGTGCAGTGGCAGCTGGCCCAACCCATTCCCTGACCCCTGACCTGCATCACGCCCGCACCATCCCTTCACGGTGCTCTTCACGATTTGTAAGGATGTGTCTGATTGCCCTCGTCTGTTTATCTGGCACAGGAGAGGTGCTCAGAGAGGTCAGTAGGCTGAGGGCAGAGCCCAGGCTCGAGTTGGCAGACCAAGCTGGAGTGCCAGCTCTGCGTCTACCTGTGACTTGGGCACCTAATTTTCTCAACAGAGGAGGTTGCTGAGAAAGTTAAATAACATTTGGTTCTCAGAGAAGGGCCTCGAACTTAGAAAGTAGGCAATTGATGTTAATTATTATTACTTTTTTTGTTGGGCTTCCCTGGTGGCTCAGACGGTAAAGAAGCCGCCTATAGTCCAGGAGACCTGGGTTCGATCCCTGGGTTGGGAAGATCCCCTGGAGAAGGGAATGGTTACCCACTCTACTGTTCTTATTAATAGGAATTTATTGAATGAGGAAAGGAGGTAGGCAGATTTTCTTTCTATAAAAAATTGTTTAGCCATTCTGTGAAGCAAAGCTTGAGGACAAACCTGTTCAGACAGGAAGCAGAGATCATGAGAGCCAGAAAGGGCACCATTAGGAGAGATATCAAGTTAGAGGACTCTATCCTTAATTCAATGTCCTAGTGCCGAAAAGAAAAAAGTAAAAATGTAGTCGCTCAGTCGTGTCCGACTCTTTGCAGCCCCATGGACTGCAGCACTATCTGTCCTTCACTGTCTCCTGGAGTTTGCTCAAACTCACGTCCTTTGAGTCGGTGATGCCATTCAACCATCTCATCCTCTGTCGCCCCCTTTTCCTCTTGCCCTAATCTTTCCCCCAAATAAGGGTCTTTTCCAATGAGTTAACTCTTCTCATCAGGTGGCCAAAGTATTGGAGTTTCAGCTTCAGCATCAGTCCTTTCCTTCCAATGGATATTCAGAGTTGATTTCCTTTAGGATTGACTGGTTTGATCTCCTTGCAGTCCAAGGGACTCTCAAGAGTCTTCTCTAGCATCACAGTTTGAAAGCATCAATTCTTTGGCGCTCAGCCTTCTTTATGGTCCATCTCTCGCATCTGTACATGACCACTGGACAAAATAAATCCTGGGTGGAGGTGGAATGGTGGGTAGAGTGCCATCTAGTGAGGTGGGGAACACAGAAGAAGGCATGGGTCTTGGCAAAGAAATGATCGTTCAGTTTGGGGTTTTGAGGGGGGGGCATATTTTGGGTAGAGATGGGTAGAGGCAGCAGGAGACAGAAGGAGAACATGGAGCTGATACCGGAAGCTGGCGGTTGGCAGCAGGCCAGAGTGAAGGAATCGGGGTAGGGGAGAGCAGCCTGGACTTGAGGACAGTGGAGGGGGCTGCAGTCTGTGGGCTGGCAGTGGCATGAACATCCAGAGTGTTTTCTGTGACGGAAAGATAAAGATCTTGGACAAACAGAAGGAAGTTCTGTCAGAGACGAGTGATGGATCAACTCAGAGTAAAACCCCAGGTGCCCTCTAAGGGTTGCCCTCCTCCCCCTGGCAGCCTTGCTCACCCGGCTCCAGCCACGCAGCTTTTTGCCCCCATCCCCTGCCCCTCAGGAAGTCTCCTGCCCAGGAGTCCCGCAGGTTCCTGCACCCACCACTTCCTCACAGGTGTCCAGGCTTCATTCCAGCTTCCGCTTCGGTAAAGGGCACGCCCACCCTCTGCACTCCTCTCCTCTCCTGTGACGCGTCCTTTGGTTTCTTGTCTGTTTCCCCCATTGTAATGTCGGCACCACAAGAACAGAGCCTTGGTTTTATCCTTAAAAATTGGCCGACACATCGTAGGAGCTCAGCATATGAATAAGTCGGTGATGAATGTTGCTTACTGTTTGGTGAGAGAAGTGATGTCAAAAAATGACACAGAGACTTTCCTGGTGGTCCAATGGCTAAGACTCCACACTCCCAATGCAGGGTCCCAGGTTCCATCGCTCGCTGGTCAGGGAACTAAGATCCTGCATACTGCAACAAGATCGAAGACCCTATGTGCTGCAACTGAGACCCAGAGCAGCCAAATTTAAAAAAAAAAAAAAAATTTTTTTTAAATGACAGATAAACGTAAACTCACAACTGTGGTGAGCAGTTAAGGCGTTCAGGACACACAGAGGAAGGCGATCAGGGGGTGATGCTGGAAGCCTGTGCTTGACCTCAGCACTCACCTGTGTCTTCTTGTGGATGGCATCTGGGCCTGAGGAGGGACTTTCTTGGGCACAGATCTGACTGGGCAACCCCCTTCCCGATAGGCTGCCTAGTTCCTGGGACTCTTAACAGTGTTTGTAGGAAGCAGTCTTGCTGGAAAGTGAGTATAGACATGCCTCAGAGGTGAGGGATTTTTTTCTTAAAGCTGTTCCGTGATTGCAGGGAGCCCATCTCAGTTACCCTCAGCAATTTTTTCCATTTTCAGAGGCAGATGCTTTGGACTGTCCGCCTCCCACATTTTATTTCTCATCAGGCTGCGAGGTGGCCTTGATGAGCTGGAAGGCGAGGCCTGGACGAGGGAGCAGCTGCTACGTTTGGCCCGAATCAGAGCAGAACCCGTGCAGCTAGAACCTCTGTCTTTTTTTCAGTAGACACTTGGGTTTTCCTGGGAAATTTCCTGAGCTTTCAATATGAAGTGTTGGCTCAATTTTTTTTTTTTTTAAATCCCATGTAGACCAGACAAAACCTGCCAGTGGATTGAATTTTCCCTGAACATTCAAGGAAATTCTTTGGTCACCCCCAAGACTGGCCTTTGAAATAGGACATAACAATTTATGTGTTATCATTTATCAACACTTTTTTTCAAGAAGAAGAAGGAAAACCCTGCCTTCTGAAAATAGGATTCTTCACAGCTAAATGGGGGCACGTACTTTCCTCCCCTTATTTTCATCACGCCAAGAAGAGCAAAGCACAGAATATCTCAGCAGGTTAGATAGAATCAAGCTACTGAATCTTTTATTGTTGTTGCTTAGGCACTAAGTCATGTTCCATTCTTTTGAGACCCCATGGGCTGTAGCCCGCCAGGCTCCTCTGCCCAGGGCATTTCCCAAGCAGAAATACTGGAGTGGGTTGCCATTTCCTTCTCCAGGGGATCTTCCTGACCCAGGGATCAAACCTCTTGGCAGGCAGATTCTTTACCACTGAGCCACCACTGAATCATAGCTTGGAGATGAGGTGCCTGGCTTTCTTGAACACCTGTGTCTTCTCAAACTGTACCATAGAAGAGCTCATTATTTTCAATTTAAAAAAATGGGGTGTGGTACTGCTTTCGAGTCCAACAGGTAGAGTGGAGGAAGGTCAGCTGAAAATTGCTTCAAGAAACAATTTGAAATTTTTCAAATTGGAAATTTCAAATGTGTTTACAATTATTTCTCTACCAATGGTGGTGGTGGCGTTATGTTTCAGAAAGTGCCATTAATTGTAAGAGAGTACCACACAGCATTCTATGAAATTTAAGTCCGTTGAGCACCAGCACCTTCAAAGACAATAAAAATTCCAGCCTGCATTTATCTATCCCCCTGTGAGAAGTTACTACAATGGATATTGTATCATTCCATGTGAAATTCTTTACCTTAATCGTCTCTCATTTATTTGCAGTTGTCTGAGGTCAGTTTTCCATTTTGCAGTTGTCAAACAGCTGTCAAATTAAAAGACCAGATCCTGTGTTAATTTACATTTCGTGCTGTTCTGTATTAGTACATTTCTTGGCTTAAGTATTTAAATAGTGATCCGCATGTCTTAATCAGCCTTTCCATGATTAGCCCATTTTTTTCCCCACAAATGTCCACCTGCAGATGAAGTATGATACTCTAAGTATCTTTATTCTTTTCTAAGCGTAGTTTTAAACAATTTGCATGAACTTTTAACAAAGTCACTTGAATTAGCCAGTTAATTACACTGTTCCTTTCACAAGAAGAGAAAATCAAATCAATATAAACATGTCATTCTTACTTTCTTTGTCATGCCTGTTTGCCTCCTTACTTTTATCACTTCTGTCAAATTGAAATCTAAACAGTCATCAAATGTAGAATTCTGGATTTGCTTTCTAAATGTCTGCATAGGAGAGTGTAAGAGTAAAGAACTCAGCATTCATTAATAGTTCATTGATCAAAGACTTGTCTCTGGATGTGCCATTGATGTTTTTACAACAAAGTGTCTGAGGCTGCCAGCAAATGACATTGACATTGTCATCCTCTATGAAAGAGGTGTTAAAAGGCAAAGTGAGATGTCTTCAATATTTTAAGAGTTTATTTGAGCAAAAATTCATGCAAGCTGGGCGACACCAAACCAGAAATGGTTAGGGGTGCTCCCCCAGCAAGAACCAAGGAAAGACTTTGCACAGACAGAGACCAGTAAAACCAGGAAATGGTCTGATTGGCTGTGGCTGCAGGGATCACCTAATTTCGGAACCTGGCTGGCTGTTTGTGATTGGCTGTTCTTAGGTATTGAATCCTTCACCTTGAGACATTTACAGGCTTAGGTTCTGTTTTGGGTATGCATGCTGCTGAGATATTAGAGAAATCTCAGTCTAATGGGCTCCTTGTTTATTGAATTCAAAAGAGGTCCACTATAGGTGTTTGAGGAATACGTCGGAGTTAAGTAATTTGATGAAAGAATCACAGTCATAAGCATATATAATTCTTAGTGACTTGATAGAAAACACCTTAAATGGTTTTCCTTAAGTACAGCCATTAGAGATTAGTATGTGGTAGCACAAAAATATTCCCATATTATCAATGTAATTAACCTTTTGCACTAAGATCATTTTTTTCCAATCTCGTTTCATCTGTTTTTTTTCCCCAATCTCTTATTTGTTTTCTTTTCATTTTATTTTTAATTGAAGATAATTGCTTTACAATTTTGTGTTGGTTTCTGCCATACATCAACATGAATCAGCCATAGATATACATATGACCCCTCCCTCTTCAATCTCCCTCCCACCTCCCACCCCATCCCACCCCTCTAGATTGTCACAGAGCCCCAGTTTGTGTTCCCTGAGTCATACAGCGAATTTCCACCAGTAAGATCATTTTAATCAGTATTTGTTTAGTCCATGTTTTCCATAAACTTTTGTGTTAGGACTTCATTTAAACTCTTCTGGGTTTTGATGCCTTCTACTCTCATCTCATAATTCCTCTTTGCTTTCTGTGACACCATTTTTTAGGTTGTATGTTATGTTTTACACATCCAAATGTTCCCTAGCCTTTGAGTCCCTTTTTGGCTGTAAGGGCATTTTTTATTTATCTTAATCCCTGGCGCCCGGCACTCACTGAAGGCTGTTGAATGAGAAAATGAGCTGGCAAATGATCAGGTAGCTCAGTGGTCAAAGGGGCCTAAGTCAACATTGTTGCCCTGGGCATTTGTTATTCTAACCTCATGGCAGCTGTTAGTTAAAAAATCACATTTTACAAGATAGAGAAGAGGATAATCCTATTGTTTGTACAGATTGTCTCAGAAACTTATTAGTCATCTTTGAAAGGGTTAGCATTAAGATTGCGATAAAACAAGTTATATTAAAATTGAGTAATACTGCAGTGGCAGATAGAATCAAGCTTAAGTTAATGATGATGTAAAAGTTATTTCTAATAGCACAGTAGGTTTTCTCACACAACACTAAAGAGAGTGTTTATTCCTTTCATCTTTGTCATTCGAAGACTTTTAAAAATTATTCTTCACCAGTTGGTATTACAAAATGATTTGGAGGTCATGAGTTACGTGTTCTCTGTGCTTACAGCAAGTAGCTATTAGTAAAAACCTAGTCCACTGATGCATTTCCTCATAGAAACTTCGTGGGGACTTCCCTGGCTGTTGAGTGGTGAAGAATCCGCCTTGCAATGCAGAAGACTTCACAGCGAATGTTCTCGGTAGTTGAAAGCATCCAGTTCACTCTCAGCTTTTAATATACACGCAGGTTGTATCCTGGCCTGGGGACTAAGTCCCCACATGCTGTGGGGCAGCTCAGCACACACACCACAACTGGAGAAACCCGTGCATTGCAACAGAGACCCAGTGTAGCCAAAAAACAAAGAGAGAAAAAAACTTCATTACTGGAGGGAAAAATTAGATAAAAAGTATAGAAGCCCAGACTCTTCACATATCCTGCTGCATACTCAGCAGTTCCGCTTGGATTTCTGTGAGATGCCAACAGAAAGGCAACTTCTAAAACCCAGCTTCTGGTCTTTCCCCAGAAACCTGGTCTGACTGCCCGTCTCAGCTGCTGTCAGTCCAATTGATGGTTGCTCAGGCCAGAGATGGGAGTCATCCACGGTCCCTGGTTTTCTCTCAGACCTCAGATTCAGTCCATCAGGACATTATGCTGATTGTGTACACACACACACACACACAGCTGTGGAGGTTGAGGAGTGGCTGGAGGATGGTTAGTATGACTTGCCTGGGTTATGCACAATCTCTCACTGGGGTTTGCTGCTTGTCCAGCCTATTGTCAGCCCAACATTCCGGTGCTCAGACATGTCTGACTCTTTGTGACTCTGTGGACTGTAGCTCGCCAAGCTCCTCTGTCCATGGGATTCTCCAGGCAAGAATACTGGAATGGGTTGCCATTTCCTACTCCAGTGTATCTTCCCAACCCAGGGATCGAACCCGTGGCTCCTGCGGTTCCTGCGTTGCAGGCAGATTCTTTATTGCTGAGCCAGCTGGGAAGCCGCTGACGTCCCAGGGTGACCTAAAACCTGAGTGAATCAGCCATCCTCTGCTCCAAGCCTGCCAGGGACCCCCTAGGCCCCGGTGAGCACCCCCCCTCCTGCCCCTAAGTTCAGTTTCTTCACATCAACCAACAGACTTTTCTCATCTTACTTATCTTGAAATAAATGAAAGTGAAAGTCACTCAGTTGTGTCTGACTCTTTCTGACCCCATGGACTGTATAGTCCATGGAATTCTCCAGGCCAGAATACTGGAGTGGGTAGCCTTTCCTTTCTCCAGGGGATCTTCCCAACCCAAGGATCGAACCCAGGTCTCCCTCATTGCAGGCGGATTCTTTACCAACTGAACCACAGGGAAGCCCAAGAATACTGGAGTGGGTAGCCTATTTCTTCTCCAGCAGATCTTCCTGACCCAGGAATCGAACCGGGGTCTCCTGCATTGCAGGCAGATTCTTTACCAACTGAGCTATCAGGGAAGCATCTTAGGTCTCAAGAAAAGGAAACCAGTCTTACGTTTGTAATGTGTTAATTACAAGTATTTATTAGTCATTGTACTTTCTTGTTTGTCAATGGCCAAGGCTGTCCTGTCATGTCTTTTGTCTATTTTAGCATGAAGACATTTTCTTTTCAAATGACATGTAAAGGCCTTTGGTGTGTGTAATAATTTGTTGCAGATATTTTTCCGAAACTGTCCTTGACATTGCCCTTTATTTACATTTATTTGTTATTTTGGAGTATAGGGAAGCCTTACATTTTTAAATATTCAGATCTATCATTTTGTGATGGTGTCTCCCTTGGGAAGGCTAACTAAAAAGGCCTTCTACCTTAAAAAAAAATAGGTTATGAGGTAGTGATTTAACTTAATATGGTTTTAAATTGTTAGCTTGTCCTTCCAGGGATCATTTTAAACTGCCAGTCTTAAAATAGCTACCATTCTATTTTTTTTGGATTTATTTCTATTTCACTAATCTGTTCCTTCTGTTGTTTCTAAAACCACACCCTTTAAAGAAGCTTATCTTTATAATGTATTTTGATATCTGTGGGGTCAGGGGCAACTCTCTTGCAGTGCAGTTCTTTTTTCAAGACTTTCTTTGGGTGCTTCTCATCAGTTTATTATTTCAGATGAAGTTGAGAATCATTGTTTTGAAGTGTTTTTAAGAAATGGGGTTTTCATTAGAACTGCATTGTATGTGCGAATTCATTTGTGGAAAAGGCATCTTTGCACTATTCAGTCTTCTTATCCAAAAGCATCTCCCAGCTCCTAAGACTATTTGCTAGTCTGCCTACAATGCAGGAAACCCAGGTTTGATCTTGAGGTTGGGAAAATCCCCTGGAGGAGGGCATGGCAACCCACTCCAGTATTCTTGTCTGGAGAATTCCATGGACAGAGGAGCCTGGTGGACAACAGTCCATGGGGTCACAAAGAGTCGGACACAACTTAGCAACTAAGGGCAGGAAGATACGGATATAACATGAAAGAGTATTAGCTAGACCAGCCAACGTGCAGATGGATCCCAGCTCCAGAAAGTTTAAGATATAGGGGAGAAAACCACATAGAAGAATCAAAGGAATACACAGGGGTTTGGGTTTTTTTTTCCTCCTGTTTGCTCACACTTTATATTCTTAGTAAATGTAATTTCTAAACTTTAGACCTTTTCCCTTTTTTTAACGTTCATTCCTAAGTTTTCTCAGTCAGCTTCTTTAAAATCAAGTCCCAGAACTTCCCTAGTGGTCCAGTGACTAAGACTCCATGCTCCCAATGCAGGGGGACCGGGTCAGTCCCTGGTTAGAGAACTAGATCCCACAAGCCACAACTAAGACCCAGTGCAGTCAAATAAATAAAAAATCAAGTCCCATTTTTCCTGTTTTTCTGTCTCCATCTACCTGTACTCAAGCAGCTTTTTTCCCCCATACAAGTATGTTGTCGTGTCTTCTTTTACTTCTTTTATGTATTGAGAGTAAAAAGCAAATGCTTTCCAAAGATTACTTTTGTTATTACTGGTAGGATTTTTTTTCGAACGTACATTCTACTACCTCTCAGTACTGTTTCCACTGTTTGTGTGGGCAGGTTTCAGCGGCCACACTGGTATTTCCCCCGTTTATTCCCCACTCAGCTAACAGAGGTCTCTGCAGCCCAGGTCTGCCCTGGTTCGGTCTGTGCAGGGCTTCACTTGAAACTGCAGGTTTAGTGATTTGCCACCATGGGTTGTCTCCCCTTCCCACCAACTCTGCTGTTTGGGGCTCTTCATCTGCCCCCAGGTGGCATCTCCTGGTCCTACCTCCCATATTTTATGTAAGTTTGTAGTTCATGCCTTTATGGAAGCAACTGGTTCATGTATTCGACTTGTTTTCAACTATTTTGTCTTGTATATGTTGATATCGGTCGCTGGTAAAATGCAGATAGTAATAATGGCATCTGCCTGTATCAAGTGCTGGCATTGGAGACGGGCAAATGAAACATTATTTCTGTTCTTGCAGCCTAGTGGGACATAGATATGCCTGTGCGTGCGTGCTAAGTCGCCTCAGTTGTGTCTGACTCTTTGTGACCCCGTGGACTGTAGCCCACCAGGCTCCTCTGTCCAGGGATTCTCCAGGCAAGAATACTGGAGTGGGTTGCCATGCTCTCCTCCAGGGATTTTCCCAACTCAGGGATCGGACCCATGTCTGCTGCACTGGCAGGTGGATTCTTTACCACTAGCGCCACCTCGGAAGCCCAGGAAGTAGATACACACACAGGTAACTTGGGTTGAAGGTAGAAAATAAATAAGAGGGGAAAAAAAAAAAGAAATAAGAGAAATAAAGTTGCATAGGGTGTCTCAGAAGAAAGATGGTCTCAGGCTTCTAGAGGTTTAGCTGGGTAGAGTGCAGGATTTGAGGCTGAGGAGAGGATGAGTCCAGTTAGAAGAAGTAACCTGAGCCTGGGCACTGCACGGACGTGACTGGGCCATACGGAGAGGGGTCACCTCTGACGGCAGGAGACAGAGGGGAAGTCGCTGGTCACAGACCGGAGCCAGGCCATCAAGTGTCACAGTCTTCAGTTGGGTCTGCTTCAGTAGCCGAGTCACTGACTGGGAAGAACCTCGAGGCGAGTGGCCAGTTAGGGTATTGTCACCATGGCCCCAGTGACTTAGGAAACAGGAACCTCAGAGATGATGGTGATAATAAGGACAAAGAAATGGATTTGGGGGGGAGAAAGGGCCTTAGTTCTAAGAAATTAGTTCACACCGAGCTTTGACTGTACTAGCATCCAAATGCATCTGCTGGCCTGGGTGGCAGCCACCGCACTGTGACCAGAGTCCCCTTCCTCCAGGGACACACAGGGCTGAGAACCTTTGGCGAGCTCTGGCAGCCTCCAATGTGATGTCGCCGTCACCCCGAGGAGCCCGATGGCAGCGGCCATCGCTCACTTTTCATAGTTTGTCATAGTTTTATCAGAGTTTCTTTGCTTAACGTTTTAAAAATAGTGAAACTCAAGAGATGTTTAATACAGTTATAAATAAGACTGTGATGAGAGGGAATATTTTTCCTGGACTTTTTTATGATGAGGAAATGATCAACAATGCTTTTTCATAAAATTGGGGGGAAAAAATTTTTTTTCTAAGAGACGCCAAGCTTTCTCTTTAAATCTCTTTAAGTAGTTAATTCCCTAACTTCTGCTTTCATGGAAATTTCAGAAATGTTAAAATTAGGCTGTGCTAACTTTAGGCACATTTGGTTGCCTGAAGATCATTTCTTATGCATTCTTACTCTCATCTGATGCTCCAGTGTGGTGGTTGGGGGACCACGAACTTGTTAGTTGCTGATCTGATGAGAGTGGGTCACATCAGTGGGAAATGAACCTGGTCGGCTGGCATCCTTCGTTTTGGATGATTTTTACTTCTGTAAATGTTTTTTATTGGCACGTGTCCAATTTGACGAGGGAGCCGTGAGGGTGATGGTAGGAGGCCTGCTTCTCTAAGGGGGATTGTGCCTGTGGGTGTCCATGAACTGTTATGAAAACTCATCTCCCTCTAAGAACCTCGCCACTATCAGAGCTGTAAATATGGGACTAACATTTAACTGCTGGATGATGCCCCTTTTCTCATTTCACACAATTCTGTCCAGGTATGTTCCTAGTAATCTGCTTTCATCTTCCATCTAATCTGCTTTTGATGTTGTTTAGTCCCTCAGTCCTGTCCAACTCTTTGCGACCCCGTGGACTGTAGCCGCCAGACTCCTCTGTCCATGGGATTTCACAGGCATGAATTCTGGAGAGGGTTGCCATTTCCTTCACCAGGAGATCTTCTTGACTTCATGGATCGAACCTGTGTCTCCTACATTGCAGGAGGATTCTTTACCACTGAGCCACCTGGGAAGCCCCTATCTGATCTGTTACTAGATTGATTTTGAGGGTTGGTTCCTGTCCACACTGGAGCAGTATGAATGCCATATGCCTCAGGCCAGGGGTCACCCTGATTCTGCCACTGTGCCCTCCCAAGTGTACCTCCACCCCTAAGTTCTTGTGACTCCTTCCTTGTCAAATAGGTTATGCTTTAAATAAATATATATACAGATATATAATTTAAATATATATATATATATATTTTTGCTCTGCTTTTGGCCTGCCAGGCCTCCAGGTGACTCACTGCTTCCTCCGACTTCATCTTGTTGCTCCACAAATAACCATGATCATAATGATGCTAATAATAGCATCACTTTAAGTCGCCAAGCACTTTATGTACATCATCTGATTTTATCTTCATAGCAACCCTGTAAGCCAAGACTTGTTTTCACCACTAGACAGATGAGAAAACGGATACTCAGAAACTTCCCTGGTGGTCTGGTAGTTAAGAATCTGCCCTTCAATGCAGAGGACTCGGGTTCAATCCCAGGTTAAAGTAGAAAATTTAAAAAGAGAGCAGATGCTCAGAAAAGTTAAGTGATTTGCCCCAGATCACTTGGCCAAATGACAGACCTGGAAGTCCTTCCAGTTTTGACCGAGTTCAGAGCCCTCTCTTGACCCTGACTTACCCACCAGATTTCCAGCCTTGCTTTGGCCAAACCTCAACACCTGAGACACCTGGTCCCAGAGTCTTACCACTCCTTCACCAGCAGTGGTCTCTGGATCTGCCCTGCTCCTCTGGGGTTTCTACGTGAAGACTGGAAGCCTTGCCCCATCTGTCTGCTTTCCACTCTCTCCCTGTAGTTGGAGGTCTTCTAGTCTCAGGGCTGACTGCAATCTTGGTTGGTGGCAGTGACTGTCAGGATGCTCTGAGGAAGAAATATGCTTTTGGCCGACTGAAGGAAGTCCTGCCAAGTGACCGGAGTGGCTGAGACTCAGCCTCTTGGTCATCACGAAAGCCAAGTGCTGGATGGTCCACTGACCAGCATGCCATTGATTCAGTAAACCATATTGAATTAAGTATGCATCTGCCAGAAATCAGCTAAATCCACCCTGAACCCTAAGAAGTTGAGCTGATGTTTCCAGCACTTGCCTTTGGGGGAGCTGCCCCTACATGGGGCCTTCCTGCTGCAAGAAGGTCTTGAGTGCAGAAGCCAAGCCCATCCAGCTTCTGGAGAGGATGTAGATGAAGAGAGGGCCGCGGGTGAGCACTGCCTGGCTTTTTAGGGGCCTTTCACTGTGCACAGAGCTGTCTCCTGAGCCCATCTTTGGTCTTTCTCCACCCCCAGCTCTCCGAGGTGCAGAGAAGTGGGCTGAGCAGGAGCACAGCTCGGGATCCTGAGACTCTAAGAGTTGAACTCATCATGCCAGGGGCACCAGAGCCCAAACTCGGCCTCTGTTTCTCCCATCACAGCACCTGTCCACCTATTCACAGTGTGTACAGGGAACGTTTGGTCTGGGGAGGCAATGGTTTCAGAGCTTTTCTCTAAGCTGCAGACTCAAAATTCTTCATCATGAATCTGAATTTTCCCAATTGTAACTCTCTTCTCAACAGCCTCAACACAGTAATTTTCTTAAGACTGTTGGAGTCTAGAAATGGACTCACATAGGTCATATTATTGATGCACAAGCTGTGAAAATGAAAGCTTTTCTCAGAACTCAGGCCTTTTTTCCTGGAGCGGATAAAGTAGCCCGGAAAAGGATGGAGACATACGAAACTAATTTGTCTGATTAAAAAGAAAAATTTTATACCAATCATAAAACTAGGAAGGCAGTTTACAAGGAAAGGCATTCAATAGAGAATGTGAATGTTATTTCTGTGGTCTATTTGGTATGACATGCTAATGCAAATCGTGTATCCCAAAGAAACTGTGAAGTTGAGAAAAAAATCCACTCTCCTCCAAGTTAGGCAATGTGAGACAGTGGGAGCAGGGCGTTCTATGCAGAGAGCAGAGTTCTCATGCTGATGGGGGTGAGGAGGGGCGCCAGCCTCCGAACAGCAGGTGCCTGCAGTGTATGTGCAGAGCTCTTGAAGGATCTCTCATCAGTCTGTTTTTAAGTCAAATCATATGACGTGCAGATGTGGACCATTGGCCCTTCATTGTCAAGTGCTTTTCCCTTTTCTCCTCTTTTCTCGGTGCCCACGTCAGTGGTACCCAGCTGTGAAACTCGACTCGCCCTGTGTTACTGAAAAGCAGATCCAGTGTTTACAGTGGTTACAGGTGATTGTATGGGGTTGGTTTCACATCTCTCTCGTGTTGCTGCCACAGTGGGTCTCTAAAGAATAAGCCAGGTACATGACTCTGGTTTTCTGCTATAAATAGGTCAGTTGTTGCATCAAATACTACAGAGTGACCACTCTGTTAGACTCGGACAGCTCCATCCTAGCTGTAGAAAGAGCTGCTTCATCTCTTGAACTTGGCATAGACTTTGTGAATTGGGAGCAGCCCCTTTAGAGAGACTGGTATTTAGTGTTTATTACACATCAGTGCCACTCCATCAAGGATGGAGCAGTGGGGGAAAGTTTCAGTGAAGTGCACCTTCTTCTAAGAATCCACCAGTGGTTTTTCCCCCTGATTTCCATGAACGGAGGATTAGCATGAATTGATCTAGAGATGATTATTTTTTCTCACTTCACTCAGAACATGAGCTTGGAGGTGTTGCCGCCTGGCTTGCCAGCCTTTGTTGGTGGCTGTTGGTCCCTGTGGTCCATGTCACACGTGTAATTTGTTAATGGGCCTCTTGATACTTAGGATGGTGATTCATCTCATGGCACCCGTTGTTAAATGATTACTTGTGGGAATTACGTACAGAGGGGACCTGTCCATCAGGGTCTTGCCATCAGGGGTCCAGTGCCCGGCAGCCCGCATGCTCCAAGTGCCCCTCGGCTCCCCTGCCCGCCTCTCCCTGCACTGTCCCAAGTGGAGTCTCCATTCTCACTCTTAGCAGCCACGTGAGGGTTGGTTGTTTGCAGTCTGTGCATGTGGCAAACACCAGGGATTTTTGTTGTTGTTGTTTAATGTTGAATCAGAACCAGTGTATAAGTTATACGTGAAAACAAGTGTTCCCCAATTTTAGAAATGTTCCTTTTCGTGTAGAATTGTTTCAGTCTCATTCTTTCTCGTACTGCGTTATCAGTTTTCACTTTGGTTTGAAACCCAATAGAAAATGGCCAGTAAAAGCAGGTGACAAATTGATTTACGAGACGCTGGTTGGGTTTCTTCCCCCCTGAAATGTGAACAATGAAACGTGAACTTCATCTTTAAATGTATTTACACAGGTTGTCACTGATGAATGCACATTGGTAAAATAGCTCCAGGAATGTTTTTATCCTGTCACCTCCAGTTGAAGTGTTTCACGGGGGCCATAGTTTTCAACACACACTGAAAATAGCAGGCTCTGCTCCTGCAGCTGATAGAAGGTGACAGCGTGCCCTTCTGGTACCACGTTGTCATCTGATTAATAAAAATGTAATAAGGTTCCTGAAACCATCAAGAGTGAGGTTTTAGGTGCTTATTGGTGATTCTCACAGCGTTCAAGCCATTCTTTGCCAAATTAGCCTTGCACCAAGGAGGTTCATTGGAAGAAAAACATTTGGGCTATTGAAAAATGAAGTTTTACTTCCATACCAAAAACCACATTGTAAAATTTAAAACATGTTCAGAGGCCGGCGTCCAGAGCCAGACAACGAAACGCAGCTCTTTGGGGAGGAAAACAAACTGGAGCAGGGATTACAAAGAGAAATGCCTAGACTTTGAAGAGCTGAACCAGGCCTCCGGAGCCGAGGCCTGTGCGTCTCCACATCCATTGTCCAGCCCCTGAGAAGACTTCACAGCGAATGTTCTGGGTAGTCGAAGGCATCCAATTCACTCTCAGCCTTGAAAATACACGTCAGCCCTTAAGTCGGGTAGACAGCAGCACTAATCATATTAAGCACAGTGTCTGAACTCACAGCGAATGCATAATTAACACATTGTTTTAGGAGACCCGATGTATGAGTCAAGGGCAGGCCTCCACTCACAGTCCTGCGGGCGAGGAGGGGGCCATTCCTGGGGCCACCTCTACCACCACGGCTAACGCCGGGCGCTAAATCTATTTTGTTACACCTCTAATACGAGCCAAAGCCATCAGAGAACCTCCATTAAAGTGTTCGCCACAGAGAGCCCTCTCTGGGATAGTAAATGCTAATTCAGTGTCAATTAGAAAAATGCTCCCAACAAAACACCACGATTAATAAGGGGGTACTTGTGTTGATTCATTGCTGGTTTTTTTTTTTTTTTTTCCCGCCCCTCATTCCTTATAAGGATGCATCTTTCATTACTTTCTATTTATTATTTTAAATATGTTTAGCTTGAAGGCACTTTACCATTTTATCTTTCTTTTAAAACGTAGCCAAATGTTTACTTCTCCATCAATATCCATTTAAGCTTAAGCCATTTGGGTCTCACTAATTTAAATTCCTTTAGTGGGCCCATTGAATAAAAGGTTCAGTGTATAAACTCTTGAATTACGGCATTCAAACACACTTTTAGAAGTTTTTGATTTCTATAATCCTCTTCCCCGTTTTGAAGATGTGTAGTGTATATTTTTAAAAAAATAAATCCAGCTTTAATAAACATCCTGTTACCACAACTAATTAACTGAAAGTAAATCTTTCTCTCTTTGCAACTTTCAGACTTTTATACAGATGTGTTTAAATGTTAATAGGGCATTCTATACTTTTATTGGTATACATTTTTTAAGCCATTTAACTGAGCCAAGTGTGTTTAATGGTGACAGTGGTTACAATTCTGTTTTTTTTTTTTTTTTTTATATAAAAATCATCTTTATTGAGCTCACTATCATGAGAGTGTTTGTAGGGGACTGGGGGTTGTTGGATGGGATGTGCAGTAGGGTATAATTCGATGGGGTGAACTTGATAATGTTCCTTTGGTAACATGGTGTTTAATTCTCTCAAGCTCTTGCAATATTAGAATCTAGATATATTTTGCTCCTTGTAATGTTTGATTAGTATTTAAAATTGCAAGGAAATATTTAAGTATTATTCAGTATGGGCATTACTGAAATATGCCAAATCATATTGGTTTGGTTTCTGACTTGTTTTTAACTTTAACTTTGTTAACTTTAACTTTGTTAATAACTGTAATTCATCTTTCCTTAAATGATAGAATCCTATGTCTGGTGCAGAGGACTGAAAGTCCCAGGCTTTGTATTTAAATCTTTGAAATATAATCTTGAAAGAAAATAGTTTAATTTGACCAAGACTATGGTATAAGTTTTGAATTAACTTCAGCTCTTTTAAAGAAAGTTCATTTTAAAGTAAATTATGAAGCAATGTATGAATTTAAGCTATTTGCTTTCTACTACTAAATCAACTTCTCTACTGTAGGTATATGTTTTTGTGAGTTTAATGTTTTGAGTAACTTATCTTCTGAAGACTGTTCTTCCTGTATCTACTTTCCTGGTAGTAAAGTTATACCATTGAGACATTCGAATGGGATCGGCCACAACTCTGCTATAATAAGCATATTTCAGCTATTTATTAGTTTTCTCTCAGTTTTCTGATGTTTTTACATACTGATGGTGAAGAGGGAGAGATAAGATATATTCTAAGGTAAAGCCTTAACATTTATAAATGAAAATAAACCGGACTCACTTTAAATACTCTCTCCCTAGAGGAAGTTTTAAGATTATTGAAGAAAAGTTCAAACGCAGTAAATACATTCTACTTCTTATATTCAGATAGGTCAAGACTAAGAACTAGTTATTTGAGCTAATGAGTTCTAGTAAATAAAAATGTTATGTGTGTGAGTGTGCTTCACTAAGAATATATGCATTTTGCCCTATGTTTAAATTACTAATATTCTGTACTTAAAGATAAAAAGTAATTTTTTCTTTTTTTGTCTTGCACACTTAGGTATTGTTCTATTAATTAGATGCTACTGAGAAGTTACTCTTTTGCCCTCAGGTACCAAAACAGTCTGGTAACAGGGCCACATCAAAGTTAGCACCACCTTCAGAAGTATTTTTAATTTGTTCAAAAGTTGCATTTTTAATAGTAATTCAAATCTTTGTGTGAGTGTGTGGTTTTTAAATTACAGCTTGGAACCTTAAAGCCCTAGCCAGTACCTCAAATTTGTTGCAGATGCTGTATATAAATCGGATTTATCTTTTTTTTTTTTACAGTGTAAACATTTTCTGTTTAATTTTACTCTTTTTGATACCTCTCATAGTTTAATAAGCAATGTCACTTAACTGAATTTTTAATTACAAAAAGATACAAAAAATTACCATATGCTTATGAGTAGATTTTAAAACACAAAAGGATTATAAATTAATGTTGTTTCATCTACATTTTAAAGCTATAGTTTTGAGCATTTGCATTTTCAGCTGTAATCTTTTTTCCTTTAGTTTGTCATATACTTACAAGATAAAATGTGAGCTCTGAACATGCTCGTTTGACAAAAAGCTTTTCCTGCAGTCATTAATAAAAAACACAAAGTGTCAGATAGCTTTGTTTCAGCTGTGACTTGATTATAATTCATGCTTATTATACTTATTATACTGTTTTATATTTCTGGGCAGAAATAACTTCACAAATATTCTTTTGGTGAAAATAAACCATCAAAATTGAGTGACTTATGATACAAATTATGAATTATCCAAATAGGATGTGCCTATTTGGGGATTCTCTATTTTTTTTTTTTTTTTGCATGCGTGAATTCTTGTAAAAATGCTTTCACCTCAAATATTTAGATAATTAAATAAAAAGGTTCTTAGAGGAGGCGGGCAGGGTGCTTTGAGAGGGGTCAGTTAAGTACATTACGGATGGATTTATGATTGTACAGCTGGACTGAGTTACAGCAGGAGTACAGAACCCAAACAAAAGTGTTCAGCTTTAAGAAGAGTATATCTCAAGGTGCATTTCTAAAATCTGTATTTCTACATTTATTTTCTTTTAAGCATCCGTTTTGCATTAGTAAAAATAAATCTTTTTCTGTAGATTTAAGATACAGCCAGGCACATCAGGCTTCAGTTTTAGTTTGCACAAATGAAATTTCTTCTCTTTGATGAAATAGTACTTTGTTTTTCTGCATCACTGTATAAATAATGTAACCTTTCCTCAGCCGATGAACCCCTTGCCATGAAGAACTATTTATTCCAGTTCCCAGTTTCTCCTACCTGAGTCCCGTTGTTTGATTTCTAGTTATGCACATACTGACTGAATCAGCTTAAAACTTCCTGTGGTCTTTGCATCCTTTATAATCTTGGCCAGGATCTTACTCTTTGTGGTTATGTAGGAGAGCTATTTTTATTTTAGGCTTATCTGGGTAAACCAGCTTCTTTAAGCCGCCTATATTTTTGTTTGCCTTTACCCTGTTTCTTCAAGGCCCTTTGAGAAAACCACTTGTAATCGCCTCAATCATTTTCTTCATTGTGCTGTAAGCCACGTGCCCCTTTAGCAAAAGAGGTAAAGATGCAGGCTATTGGTGCGCAACAAAAACAAACTTACTTACGTGAAAAGCATGTCTGCAGGAAAGTCCACTTTTGCAGAACTGTTTTAGCAAGAGGTCAGGATGACTCTGGGTGAAATAGAGCCAAATAGGATCAGTGGCTTTGTTTTTATTTATTAACAAATAAAGATTGTAAGCCTCCTCCTTTTTCAGCCTGAGGATTGACTTGTATAGGAAACCCTGTAGTCGCATATTGAGAAGCCCACATAAGTCAGCGTGTGATACTCCTCAGTCCCAGGTGTGCCCACCTGTGAGTCCGGCATCTTCTCGCATCTCCTCTTCTCCTGGGAGAATGGAGCGGACGTGCTGAGGTCAGCCCCTGCCAGTCAGGCGTCCCAACAGAAGGCAAGGAAGTAAAATCCTCTGGACATAAGTGGAGCGTTTTTACTCCCCAGTTAAGTTGCACTGAAGAAATAAGTATCCTGTGAATGAATGTGTTGTACCTCCCTCAGAATAATTCCTCCCTCCTGGGAAAACAGGCTCCCCAGGTGGCTCAGTGGTAAAGAACCCGCCTGCCAATGCAGGCGACTCGGGTTCAATCCCTGGGTTGGGAAGAGCCCCTGGAGAAGGAAATTGCAACGCAAGTATTCTTGCCTGGAGAGCCCCATGGACAGAGGAGCCTGGTGGGCTGCAGTTCGTGGGGTCACGGAGAGTCGGACACGACTGAGTGACTGACACTTTCACTTTTACTTTTCTGGGAAAACATCGCTCTCATAATTGTAAAATGTTATTACAAGTCAAGGCACTATTATATTCTTGTTATTGAGTAATTTTGCCTCTTTTAAGATAAAATCTCAGTAATGCTTATCAGTGATTGGAAGATTTGAAGCCCAATCACTGCCTCTGTAATGAGCACCTTGTTTTTAATAGACAAAAGCCCATGTAATCATATACTAGTGAAGGTCACAAGTTTGGGAGCAGATCAGGCCTAGAATCGAAGGCCAGCTCTACTTACTAGGGGTGTTTATATGTCACTACCAACAAAACCCCAGTTTTCTCACATAGAAATTGAGGCCTTTAACATCTACGCTATAGAATTTTTCTCTAAGAATTAAGTGAGGTCTGGTGGTTTTAGAACTTCCTCCTTGGTCATCGTCCTCATCATCGCACTTGTTTTCTTGGCCATCGTCTCTGTGGTCCTCACTGTCTTGGCTGTCTCCCATCTTAAAATTTTAAACATCTTCCTCACAATTAAATACACCATCTCTCAGCTTAATCCAATAAATAGAAGCCAAAGGGTGCAAGTTTTAGGCACAGATTTTCCTTTAAAGTTTCTCTGGGGATTTCCCTGGGTGGGCTGGTGGACTCTGGGCTTGGGGAACTAAGATCTGCATGCCACACGCCATGGCCAAAAAAACAAAAAATTTCTCTGATCACTAGTAAAGTAGCTATGCTTTCCATACACATGCACACACACTCACTCACTTGGTAAATATGCGAGGAGACTCAGTAAAATATTTAAATACCTTTAGTAGTAAAAAACCTAACACTACTATTGAGACAAAAACAGCAGTACAACCAAAGTCAAATGCAAAAAGGTAGAAAACTACACTTGATAACACCTCAGATATTTTATTTGTCAGCTGATGTACAGAGTTTATATCACAGAAGACCATTTTGGGGGTATCAGACATGTATAACGTGCACAGACTTCCTTGGTGGTCCAGTGGTTAAGACTCTGAGCTCCCAATGCAGGGGGCACGGGTTCGATCCCTGGTCAGGGAACTCTGATCCCGCATGCCTCTTGGTGCAGCCAATAGAAAACACTGTATAATGTACAAGAAGGGACATCAAGGCGTCGAAGACCGTGTATGAGATTGGAAGAATGAGTTCTCAGGACCCATTGGTTCCCATAGAGCCAAACGGTCCACTTTAAACATAGGGATAAAAACCTTGTGTGCAGGGCTGCTAGTTTGCAGACACTGGCTGTTAACCTATGGGTTGGTAAATAAGGCAGCCTCTCCCCACCCCATCCCCGCCAACCCAGGACTCCCTGGACCTGAGAGCAGGGGGGGGGAGGGGCGAGGGGCAGCATCCCTTTGGATTGGCCCCAGGCCCATGCTGTATTGGTGGTGAAATATTTTGAATTGCCCCCACTGTGTATCACTGACATGTTGTAGTTCAAAACTTGGCATCAACAAGTCTTTATAGCAAAAAGGACCTGCATTGTATGCAGTTAAATCTTAGCCCAAGAGAAAATCTAGAAGCAACCAAGCAGGATATGACACACAGAGACGAAAAACGGCACAGACCTACCCGTCTTCATTTTGCCTAAGGTTTGTAAAAACGAGTGTATGCGAAAACACTTCCAAGTGAAATAATGTGCGTGAAAACGTTATGTGAGCTGTGAAATGCCACTTAAAGGTAATTTATTAATAAATCTTTGAGGCTGAAAAATTTCAAACATTCCGTGAGAATAGGTTGATTCAAACTAAAAAACTGTTGAATGCCGAGTTCAGGGTGAGGATAAATAAGCACATAGCATATGCCAGGCGAAGATGCTCTAACTACACGCTTCCCTAATTAACCTGTACAGCAGCTTGGAGTGCCAGGTATGGGTGTCCTGTTACACAGCCCAGGAAACAATTTGAGGAGACACAGAAAGCCCTGTCTTAGCTTGTGTTTCCTCTCTGTTCCCCGGCTGATTTCTTACACCCAGAGGAACTTCTCTGCCTCTGACTTTTCTCCTTTCTTGGGCCCCTTTGTTGTGGTTTAGTCGGTCAGTCGAGTCTAACTCTCTGTGACCCAATGGACTGTGGCCCACCAGACTCCTCTGTCCATGGGATTCTCCAGGCAAGAATCCTAGAGTGGGTTGCCATTTCCTTCTCCAGGGGATCTTCCCGACACAGGGATCGAACCCGAGTCTCCCACATTGGCAGGCGAGTTCTTTACCGCTGAGCCACCTGGGAAGCCCCCTTGAGAGCCTAGTTCAGTTCAGTTGCTCAGTCGTGTCTGACTCTTTGCGACCCCAAGAACCGCAGCACGCCAGGCCTCCCTGTCCTTCACCAACTCCCGGAGTTTACCCAAACTCATGTCCATTGAGTTGGTGATGCCATCTAACCATCTCATCCTCTGTCGTCCCCTTCTCCTCCTGCCTTCAATCCTTCCCAACATCAGGGTCTTTTCAAATGAGTCAGCTCTTCACATCAGGTGGCCAAAATACTGGAGTTTCAGCTTTAACATGAGTCCTTCCAATGAACACCCAGGACCAATTTCCCTTAGGATGGACTAGTAGGATCTCCTTGCAGTCCGAGAGAACCTAGGGAGACGTTAAAACTGCCTCCATGTCTGGCGGGACCCCTTAGCAAAAAATCAAGGGAGTAGGAGAAGGAAGCTCCAATTCACAGCTCATTTTCCTCAGGGAAACTTAAGTCTTTACCCCTGGGAAGGGGCTCTCTTCTGGGCCTAGCTTTTCCCAGGGAGTTAAGGTCGCTGAATGTGACCAGGTGATCACATTGGACCATCAAATATGCTGGATGGAGCCAAGGGCACAGATGCTATTCCATTTCAAATACTCGAATGGCGGTAATTCAGAGAGCAGTGATATTAAAAAAATTATGAAACAGGTCTTTCCCTGAAAATTATTGTACAGCATTGTCACCATGTGACAGCAGTAAATGCACAGGAGTGTTTAGACAGACTCAGTGCCGTGAAGAACACTGCTTTGTAAGTTGCAGGGCTGACGTTCATCGGTGGGGAGAGTGATTACAAAGGAGACTCTGAAACCAAAGTCAGTAGCTTGTTGACAGAGTCCGTTTCATTCAGAGGGTTTTCCAGCTAAAAAAAAATTGGGGGATTAAATGATAAAATGAAGAACCAATGAGTTGTTTACGACTTCTTTCTAACTAGACATTTCCTTAAGGATCTGTACATTTTCATCCATTGTATATATTTTAAAATGCTTAAGCCTGCTTTTGTCTGGGTTTCCTTTTCCATAATAGTCCTCCATCCTGCGTTAGAATTTAATCACAAACAAAATGCCACATCATTCTTTATCCAAACATCATGAAATCATTGCAGATGAAATGAGGAGATAAAGTGATTGGATTAGGAATGGGTGGTTTAAGTTTACACCATTTTATTGTATCAGGAATTGTTGATATTTGAGACGTAGATTTCCACAGCTGCACGATCACTTGTGCCTAAGATACTTTCATGAAACCAGGTTCTGTGCTTTTGTTATTTTAAATTCCGAGGGAGGATAAGTGTAGATGGTCAAACTATTCACCTGAGAAAGTTTTTATCTGAAGTTAAACAGCATATCAGTTTTAAACAACGTGGAGGTATGATCCTTTATACCTTAACTTGATTCTCTGCTTTCTCTTACTTTGTGTTTGTAAGCAATTTAATGAATGGTCGTCATGGTATATGAGCATAATAGTTTTTTGTTTTTTTTTTTTAATTTTCCATTCATAATGTTCTCCTGATCTTAAAATAAATTTTATGTATTGTTTTCCATCTTACAATTATTTTGGCCTATTGTAGGATAGTTTTTTGATAAAGTGTTGCATTTTCACTTAGTTTAACCTCTAACCTATTAAGTCATTTGAGAAGAAAAAAATTATTTGTTGCCTTAAGAAACTATATCAAAGAATAATCCTGGTTATTTTTACTTATTCTCTGCTTATGTTGCTGCTAAATCATAGCATAAGAAATCTTTAGATAATAGATAAAAATTATGCACTGTTACTATAGACATTTAATAATCTAATGTTGAAAGAATTGTGTCATTAGAACTTTTTAATCATTCTTATTTTGAGCTTAGTTCATTTTAGATTTAATTCCTAAAGAAAACAGTACAATTCAGTCAACTGGAGATTTTGTTGAACTATTTTTTTAAGCTGGAAGTAAATATAAATTTACTTAATTCTTCATAATATTATTTTTTATATATCTTCATAATATTCTTAATCAAAAAACTAAAAGAGATTGTCTAAATAATTTTGTAAGTATGATTACAATGAGTAAATTATTATGGGAAGAAAAGATATGTTAAAAATAATCCTCAATATAGTTTTATTTGTACTTTTAGCTACCTTCTTATATTAAACAGAGAATAAGAAATGGAAGGAGAGAGGACTGTGGAGTCTAACCTAGCAAATCCCTTGTTTTAGATAAAAGAGAAGTCAAGAAATTCCATCTTATTCTTGATTTTGATAATTAAAAAAAATGTTACTTAATTTTTTTGTGTAGTGAAGATAAGCAGGCAAAAGTGGGGGAAAAAAAAAAAAGAAAGAAAGAAATAGCCGTGAAGCAAATACAATACAAAGGACAAACACAAAGACTAATAATTTCTCATGTTTTCTTTTTCCTTTTATGTAATTTCCTCTCAGCCTCTTGAAGGTTAGTTGATTGGACTGCAGTGCCAACCATGGGAAAAGCCAGTTTTCTTTTTTTAAATTTATTTATTTTTAATTGGAGGATAATTACTTTATAATATTGTGTACTTTTTAAGTTAAAAATGTGTAGTGTGGTAACTCCTGTAGCTTCCCCCTCTGTTGAGGGGATGTGTGGTGCTTGTAAAATTCTTTCCAGAGGAACCAGGTGAAGCTTGGGTGAATTTGAAAAACTCTCCTAGAATTTCCCAGGAACCTATTAAAAATAAGCCATTTATTCACTAGGTTTCTTGATTAGAAATGATAGAATAAAACTTTAAAACTTTGTATTTTAGTAACTAGACTTTGTATCCATCTAGTTGGATTGGGCTACAGGTTGCTTTTGTACTTTCCATGAAAATAAAAAATCAAAGATGTCATAACTGTAGTTTGTTGAATGTATTTTTTTAAAATAACTGAAAGTATTTTAGAAATGCCTATTTAGGACTAAATAAGTGAATTGTTAATAAATTACTTATGTGACATACATTAAAGGCAGTTTTGAGAGAACCTCTGTTTATCCATTAATCTGTATTATTGCAGCTACAGTTAAACTGTACTAATTTGTACTAACTAGATTTGTAAAAGCTTCAATTTATGGAATATTTCTGAAGAAATCCAATATTATTTTTCAAATTAAATCAGAATAGTAAAGTGCTTGAAGAGCTTCTTTTAATTAGGAGTCATCTTTGAGTATGGGTACTGTGTCTTTGTATGCCCTTATAGCTAATGGTGTGATTCATTGAGTTAGCAAAAATGGTCTGTAATTTTACTCAATGTGTAATACAGAGTACTTGACAAAATATTTAATATATTTGAAGACACTTCAACAATTGTTATCAAGTATTTTAAATGCCTGCTGTCACTACCAACACCAAATATTATTTAAAATGGTATTCTATAGAATGAAAGATTTTTCTACATGGATGTCAGTTTCACCCTGATTCCAGTATGGATGATGGGAATGACTAATTAAGTAAAGTTTAAATTCATGAAACTTTTACCATAGTTGAAATCAAGGAAGGAAACATCCTTTATTAAAAAAAATTGTCTGTAATTCAGATTTTTCATTAATTCTAATAAAATCTTAATTCATGAAGTTTTGGTCTGCGTTGACTTTGGGGGGCATAAGTGAGCTCTGTGTTATCATATAGAAATCTTTTCTTTTTGTAAAACATGACGTAGATGCTGAACGACTTAACTTTTACAGAGAGGAACCTTGGTGTTCACCACGGTTCTTTGAGTCAGTGTTCAATTCTAAATATTAATAATAAGTTTTCATTTACTTGTAATTAAAAGACTTCATGATATAGACTGCATAATATCTTCAAATTCAACAGATGTTAATGTCTGAAGGGAAAAGCAATGATTCTTCACAATCCATTCCATCTAGATCTTTAAAGAGTATAGTTTCTCACATTTCATCCAGTCGTCGCTGACGCTTGTGACCTTCTGGAATATTATTGATGATATGCTTACATGCTTGTTAACGAATTCTTAAAGAAAATCGAGATAAAAATACAAAGTTACACTCTCTGCTTTAGTAAACAACTCGTGTGTTAGGAACTGTCTGTTTTCTGGAAAAAATTAACTGGGTCTTAGAATTACCTTAGTGGTTGCTCATATTGGGAGATGAAAAGCATCGCGTTTGTCAGATAGGGTTTCAGAGCACAGAATGACTCTGTACGAAGCCTAATTTTGCTTTGTATGTGGGACACAGATGTTTTCACCTTTAAAAAGGGATCACAAGCACATAAAAAGGAAATTAAACCTGCTCCCAAGGAATATGTCTGGTGTAGCACACTTTCAGAGAGAATTTTGAAATCAAATGGCTTAATAAGGGCTGAAAAAGCCAGCAATGCCACTTAACTTCAGTAGCAGAAAGTACAGCTTTCAAAGTGATAGTTCTTGGCTAAATTAAATGCCCTTGGAGGTTTGTTTGTTTTTAAATTAAACTCTTTACCTGGAAGTCATCATAGACTCACATGCAGTTGTGAGAAATGATACAGAGAGATCTCATATACCCTCCACCGGGTTCCCCTCCATAGTGGTGTCTTGTAAAACCATCACAATGAGTCAGGATACCCACACGCCTTTGTGTTTTCAGAATGCTTTTTGGTCCACACAGCCAAATTATAGCACTATTTTTTCCTTTCATTCTGAATAAAGAGCACCTGTGCATAACTATGCATATAAAAATTATCTTTAAAATATATATATGATGAGATCTCTGTTCCTACGTTGTGGGCACAAAGATCCATACTGTAAAGCCATTCATTTGTGAAGAGTTGACTCACAGATAAATTTACGTGAAATGCCCCTTTTTTTCCTGCACAGTTTAGTTCATTGGTTCTGTTGACACATTTTATTTTGATTTTTTTTTTAAATCAGAGGAACATGCAGATTATATTAAGTTGAAATCTTTGAATAATTTTGGCAATTAACCGTTACCGTAATGATAAAAGTTTCTTTGGAGCTCATGCAGCTATTTTGTTGGGAACAAAAACATTTTGGCATGTGGCAAGCACACAACTGGTTTTAAACGCTAGATTGGTAATTTTCAGGTTTTATGGATATAAAGAATCACCTGCAGAGCTGATGGAGAAGGCAGACACCTGTCCCCACTCCTAGATGTTCTTCTGTTTTAGAAGGTCAGGGTGGGGCCTAGGGCTCTGCGTTTGTAATTAAGCATCTCAGAGGATTCCCACGCATACGGCCCCTGAACTGCACTTTGAAAAAATGCTGTATTAGACATTGAGGCTCTCTAGCATTATATTGTAGAAGCAATAGAATATTTATACTTTTCTCTAAATGTATATAAAGAACATGACCTTCATTTTTCAGAGTTTTGTCCAAATTTGGAATTAACTGTTTCTCATCATCTTACTACTTAACCTATTGGAATTTTTAGATCTTTTTAAGATGAGATATAATTGACATGTAACACTATATTAGCTTCATGTGTACAATATAAGAATTTGATATTTATATATATTACAAAATGATCACCCTACAGTTTCAGGTTTGTTTTCCTTGTGAAGAGAATTTTTAAGATCTATTCTCTTAGCAACTTTTATATATACAACACAGTCTTATTATAGTCACTATGTTGTATATCAGATCCCCAGGATTTATTTCTTCACTGGACTTTTGTACCTTTTGACCACCTTCACCCATTTCAGCCATATTGAAACTTTTAGATTTCAGGACTGCAAGTCAGTCACACCTCTGATTGAAATCTTTTTCAAACCTAGAAATGTTTGGCATTTGCACAGTAAACAAAAGAGGTTGGAATAGAGATTGAGAACTACCCTAAAAACTCTGCCTTTGAGAATTGCATTTAATCAAGTATATAAAATATAATATTTAATTAAGTAGTTTGGTTGTTTTTTTTTTTCTTTCCCTTCTAGTCTTTTTTGTGTTTTTTTAAGTAAGGACAGAAAATTAAAAGTAGTAAGTTAAGGGTTAGAGATGAAAATAAAGAAGAAAATGCTGGCGTTAAACAAAAAAGGAAAACAAAGGTGATATATTTTTAAAAGCTGACAAGTTAGAGCAATCTGTGAAGGCAGGCACCCTCAGTTACTACAAACAATGTCAGATGAGGCTCAGAAGTAAATAGTTTTGAAAGCTCAGAAATAGAAATTTTAGAAACATTTCCATCAAAATTTGACTTTAATTTTACAAACATTTGGCTATTCAAAATAGAAAATTACTCTGTTCATCTGGAAAATTAATTTGGGTGCAGCAGTTTCTTTTTCAGATATGACAGAAAAACGAGGTGTGACTTACGCACTTGACCTTTGAGTAACAAGCGTCCTTTCAAGGAAAGACTGGGTAATTACGTAGACATCTTTCTAGACGTTTCTCTCACTGTTAACCCAACCATCTAGATTTGCTTTCATGCATTACCAGTCTGCTTCACCCTCTTTTTTGCAGTTGTCTTGGCTGCAACTGTATACTGATATTTTCAGAAAATTTCTCACCCTAAAGCCCCGTTGAGTCTTTGGTTGTTCGACTGCTATACTTACTTGTTTTCTTGATCTGTGTGTGTCAAAACTTAGAGTGAATCTCCTCCTTCAAAATACAGTTTTTGCCAGGGTGTTCTTTTTTGTAACTGTCTTATTTATGAGGTTAGCAGAACAAGATGTCTACCTTGACTCACAATGTTAGGAATTAATTTAGGAATTAATTATAGTGAAAGAAGACAGAGAAAAACATGCATGACTGTACCTGTTCATACAGATATTTGCAGGTGCTGATGGCTTCATTTTCACAATCAGTGCTGTATTAACTTAAGCCTTTTTATAAAGATGTGAAGTTTAGTTTATAGCCTATGTTGAAATTTTTTTTAAATCAGTGAGAAGCCACATGTGGTGATAAACAACTAAATGGGTAAATATGCTTTTGTTTTGTTTTGTTTTTCTCTTTTTATGTAAATTGTTTTACATAATTTTAGTGATAACACTGGAAGGCAGGCCCTCTCAGTGCTGTGGAGAATGTAAATTGGGGCAATCTTTCTGGAGGGAAATTTTGGTAGTTTAATATTGTTAAATTCTCTTCAACCAAGAAAGTCCATTTCTAGAAATGTTTTAAAGTAAGTTATCAAGATACCTGCAAATATGATATGTATTAAAATCTGTTGGACATGATTTCAACATGCAAAGTGGACTCAGTTAAATTATGTTTTATCCATATAATAGCATACTATGAATATCATAAAAGTCAACATTTCCAAATAACACTTAATGACATGAGAAGTTTGTGAGTATTATAAAACAAATATTAGATTATTAGAGTGAACACAATACATGTATGTCTGAGTGGTAGATCCGAAAGTATTTATAGCTTTTAACCTAGTAATTTTCCTTTTGTAAATGAATATATACAAAGCGGAAGTAAACAATTAACACTTCTTTTAAAACATTGAGCAAAGATAAGGAGAATAAAAATAATTCTCCTTGCGAGAGTTACCATATATTTACTGTTTTAATACAGAAAATCTTAAGGATAGTGTTAAGAGTGCGGTTAGGAGTCTGATGCATGCTTAGCTATAGACTATGAGAGCTTTCTAAAGCAAATCACTTTAAAATAAATGAGTGAATGTAGGAAAAACTAAATAGCATTAAGGTAGACTGGAAAGGCCATGCTCTGGGTGTGCGAGGACAGGGGGACTTGAGTCCTGATGTTCCGGGCAGTGGGGCGGAGTGGGGATTTTTCAGTCCGATGTTGGGAAATCACCACTATTTTCAGCTGCCAAGTGCAGTTTATGTCTAGATTCATCAGCATGTTCTTAAATAAATTGCTTATATTTCTGGGTTTTTTTTCCCACTCCATGCAGACCTGCAGTTTTGTGATTTTTATCAGAGCTCTTTAATTCCAAGCCATTCTTTAATAACAGAGACATTCAAAACATTTCTTTAACATATTTCTGCAACCTAGCGATTTTCCTACATTATTGTTTAGCTGCTAAGTCATGTCCCACTCTTTTGTGACCCCATGAGCTGTCCATGGGATTTTCCAGGCAAGAATACTGGAGTGAGTTGCCATTTCCTTCCCCAAGGGATCTTTCTGACCCAGGAATCGAACCCACGGCTCCTGCCAAATCTCCTGCATCACAGGCGGGTTCTTTACTCTTGAGCCACCAGGGAATCCCTTTACTACATTAAAATAAACTAAATCATAATTCTCTAATTTCAGTTCTTTCAAGTATTTCATACAGTGATGACCATTAAAAGGACACACATGAATAAAATTTCCTTTCAGTTCAGTTCAGTTCAGTCATTAAGTCATGTCCAACTCTTTGCGACCCCATGGACTGCAGCATGCCAGGCCTCCTTGTCTATCACCAACTCCTGAAATTTACTCAAGCTCATGTCCATTGAGTCGGTGATGCCATCCAACCATCTCATCCTCTGTCATCCCCTTCTCCTCCCGACTTCAATCTTTCCCAGCATTAGGGTCTTTTCAAATGAGTCAGTTCTTCACATCAGGTGGCCAAAGTATTGGAGTTTCAGCTTCAACATCAGTTCTTCCAATGAATATTCAGGACTGATTTCCTTTAGGATGGACTGTTTGGATCTCCTTGCAGTCCAAGGGACTCTCAAGAGTCTTCTCCAACACCACAGTTCAAAAGCATCAATTCTTCAGTGCTCAGCTTTCTTTATAGTCCAACTCTCACATCCATACATGACTACTAGAAAAACCATAGCTTTGACTAGATGGACGTTTGTTGGCAAAGTAATGTCTCTGCTTTTTAATATGCTGTCTAGGTTGGTCATAACTTTCCTTCCAAGGAGTAAGCATCTTTTAATTTCATGGCTGCAGTCACCATCTGCAGTGATTTTGGAGCCCCCCAAAATAAAGTCTCTCACTGTTTCCACTGTTTCCCCATCTATTTGCCGTGAAGTGATGGGACCAGATGCCATGATCTTAGTTTTCTGAATGTTGAGCTTTAAGCAACTTTTTCACTCTCCTCTTTCACTTTCATCAAGAGGCTCTTTAGTTCTTCTTCACTTTCTGCCATAAGGGTGGTGTCATCTGCATATCTGAGGTTATTGATATTTCTCCCAGCAATCTTGATTCCAGCTTGTGCTTCATCCAGCCCAGCATTTCTCATGATGTACTCTGCATATAAGTTAAATAAGCAGGGCTACAATATACAGCCTTGACGTACTCCTTTTCCTATTTGAACTAGTCTGTTGTTCCATGTCCATTTCTAACTGTTGCTTCCTGACCTGCACATAGATTTCTCAAGAGGCAGGTCAGGTGGCCTGGTATTCCCATCTCTTTAAGAATTTTTCACAGTTTGTGGTGATCCACACAGTCAAGTGCCTTTCTGAAACACAGGAGATCCGGGTTCGATCCCTGGGTCAGGAAGATCCCCTGGAGAAGGAAGTGGCAGCCCACTCCAGTACTCTTGCCTAGAAAATCTCATGGACGGAGGAGCCTGGTAGGCCACAGTACATGGGGTCACAAAGAGTCGGACACGACTGAGCAACTTCACACAGTCAAAGGCTTTGGCATAGTCAATAAAGCAGAAATAGAGTTTTTCTGGAACTCTCTTGCTTTTTCGATGATCCAGTGGATGTTGGCAATTTGATCCGTGGTTCCTCTGCCTTTTCTAAAACCAATTTGAACATCTGGAAGTTCACAGTTCACGTATTGCTGAAGCCTGGCTTGGAGAATTTTGAGCATTACTTTAGAAAGGAGTATGTATCGGTTTATAGCTCTTGTCTGATCTTTTTCAATACACATACACAGGCGTTATACTATATATGGCATGTTATAAGTTTATTTTTTCTCTTAATACCAAATCATGAACTTCCCATGTTACTAAATATTGTTTGCTTTTAAAAGGTTTTTATCAATTTTGTATGTTACGCTGTTTTATAAATAAAGCAAAATTTGCATTAACTAAGCCCACATTGTTGGATATTGGAATTGTGTCCAATAGTTTATAACGGATTCCACTGCAAGTGAGCATATCTTGGTTCTTTTTGAAAAGAATAAGATCATTTGAAATGTATTCTCCAGATTATTGTGTTATACCCCTAATGATAACTGCCATATTGGTTGCAAGAAATGTTACTTTCGGTTCTTATTTCTTACTTGTGAAGGGTTAGCCCAACCATTCTTAAGCAGTAGCTGGACAAGTAAAGATAGACTTTTAAAAAAAATTTTATTGGAGTATAGTTGCTTTACAATGCTGTGTTAGTCTCTGCTGTACAGCCGAGTGAATCAGCTACACACATAAATATATTTCCTCTTTTGGGGTTTCCTTCCCACTTAGATCACTGCAGAATATTCGGTAGAGTTCCCTGGGATATACAGTATGTTCTCATTAGTTACCTATTTAATACATAGTATCGATAGTGTAAATATTTAATACATAGATATCGATAGTATCAATCCCAATCTCTCAATCCATCCCATCTACCCCCTTCCCCCTTAGTATCCATACATTTGTTCTCTACATCTGGGTCTCTGTTTCTGCTTTGCAAATAAGTTCATCTGTTCTATTTTTCTTGATTGCACTTATAAGTGATATTATACAATATTTTAAGCATAAACTTTTGCTAAAAGTTCTCAGGAATCTTATACCACAGTCCTAGTGGGCCAAATTTTGGACGTAACAGTCTTGAGACTCAGAGTCTTTCCTCCTCCTGAACCTGACTTTCAGCAGTTATCATCTGCATTTCTGTGAATCTTACCATGCTGCCTCTTATTAAATTATAAATTAAGGATCTTAGGGTTGGATGATATCACCAACTCAATGGACATGAGTTTGAGCAAACTCCGGGAGATGGTGAAGGACAGGGAAGCCTGGCATGCTGCAGTTCATGGGGTCAGACAACTTGGTGACTGAACAACAGCAAGGATCTTATCTCCCGAGCTGGACTTTGATCTGGAGCCAGGGTCTCTGTCTCACAGCACCTTAGAACCTCCTCATCCCTGGGGTGTCTCATGCTCAAGCCTCCAGTGCCGGATGGCATGTAGGACCATGATTGAGCACAAGGGACTCAGCCTGCCCAGTTTCAAATCCAAGCTTAACAACCTTGGTTAATTCCTTGTCTGGGCCTCAGTTACCTCATCTTTCGAAGGAACACAATGGTAATACTTACCTAACAGAGATAAGGCTTGGGATTTTCCTGGCGGTCCAGTGGTTAAGACTTCACCTTCCAATGCAGGGGGTATGTGTTCAATTAATCAAGACTTCAAAAACAGTTCATGATTTTTAAAAAAATATTAAAAAAAAAAGATGGGGAGGGTGGGGGATGTGATAAGACAATGCACAAAACACTGAGCCCGGGCGTGGAAATAGTAAACACCCTGTGAGTGACAGCCACTGATGGGACGTTATTCCTGATTTGTTCAGAATAAGTCAGTGCATTGCTTTAGCCTTATCAGCATTAAGAAGGCACTATCCCATTGCTGTTCTGTCTTTGCTTGTCCATTACATTCATTTGGTTATGAAACCTACCATAGGTTTTCATCTGCCTCGGGTTGTGACTGGTTATTATGAGAAGCTAACATTTGAATGAACCCTCACAAGATTAGCCAGGATCTGTCAATTATTTCTTTCATAACAAATTTTAAGAATGTTTCAAATGGAATTACCTATCTATTTTTGTAGTGTCTAAGCAAGACAGTGGTTTTTTTGAAAGTAAAATAAAATTACGTAGTGATTACAGGCTAGATATTTTGTTCATCAGCATCACAGCTGAAAGTGGGAAACTGCAGGTGTGCACACATGAGGCTTTCTGTTGACACCTAGAAGAATCCCTCTGTCGCCTCTAATATTTAATATTGGAAAGGGTTTCGGCTTGTAGTCCTGGCTTGCTGGTCCCAGTGTCTGTAAGTTCTTGAGCAGATTAGAGTATAGTGTAAAAGTAAAAAATAATAAGTCCGAGAAATATGGCCTTAGCAAGCTACAGCCATGAATAAACAAATAAAGTATGGAAAATATAATTTTGAGAAGAGTTCTTGAAAGTGAAGAAACCTTTTCTAAAAGGAGCTTCTTCTCAAAGTCTGTTTGACCTGGCATGTTTATAAGGACTTTCTCCCTCAAACTAACCTTCAAAAGTATTTGTGATGAAACTTCTATGTATCTAATGTGTTTTGGAAAACATAAAAAGATTTAATGTGGTTGGGAAAATGTAACATTTAATTTTTAAAAAATATTCCCAGACCATCTGCAAATCTTTTTAAATGTAGCCACATGTATCTGTATAGTTTATTCTCTGTGCTTATTATTTTTCTCATTATTATAATAAAAACAAAATTTGGAAAACAGAGCAAAAATCCGTAGACCCAGCATTCTGGACAAATTATAAATTACAAACTGCATTGTTAGTGTTTGAAGCATTTTTCCAGATTATTAGAGTCTTAATTATCATTTTTAATGACCGCCTGATAGTCCATAAAGTTGTCTTACCACAGTTTAACCATTTCTTTAGTTCTCGTTCAGTGTTTATCTGTTAAAAGCAACTGCAGCAGACACTTAACTTTTTAAAAACATTTATTTATTATTTACTTATTTTGGCTGTATCGGGTCCTAGTCATGGCATCTTTTGTTGCAGCTCTTGGGCTTAGTTACCCCGTGGCATCTGGGATCTTAGTTCTCTGAACAGGGATCGAGCCAGTGTCCTCCCTGGATTGGGAGGTGGATTCTTAACCATTGGACCACTAGGAAAGTCCCCAGTTAAATTTTCATCATGTAGTTTTCTCCTCTACTTCTAGATCATTTCCTTAATTGTTGTTTCAGAAGTGGAATTGGTTAAAAACGAACTAAACTCACTCAGTTTCGAGTTCCTTTACTGTCCTTCATAGAAATGTTTTCTTTTTTTTTTGTAAGTGATATTGAAATAATATATTCTTATTTTCATGTTCCTGTTTGTTTTTGTTTTAATTTCAAGCATTTTATATTCTTAATAGTAATTTCATTGACATGTTATGAAGCAATACAAGATTTAGATTATTCAATATTATGTAATATGTGTGGCCAGTAACCTTCAGCCAGCCTGTTCATTTAATTGCAATATTGCATCTGATCTCTTGGTTGCATAGCTTTCAAAATCTTGATTTGTGATGGTAATTTTCTTAAAAAAAATAAACTTCTAATAGAATTGATTTTAATTTCTAAAAATTAAAAATGTTTGTCAGTATGATAGATAAAATGATGTCTCAAATATATTTAATTATAAGAGCTATCATTTTGAAAAATATGTTAGTATAAACTAGATTCTGCTTTATTTCTGTTCCTCATACATTCTTTCAAGAATTCATATGCAGATATTGTCTAGGATCTTTAAGCCTAATTGTAAGTCATAGTGCTGTTTTCTCTGTTAAAGATCAATTGACAAAATCCCAACTCTTTCTTCCAAGAATGACTTGTCTTGTTAATTTGTATTATCCCTGTAAAGACTGCCTTTTAAAGAATGAGAAGTATGTTAGTCGCGTCTCATTGAGGAATAAAAGTCACTGTCAACTGATAAACTAAAATAAATGTCTTAATGGTTAGGTAATTTGGCAGACTGTTTTTTGTAAAGACACTCATTATCTAACATTGATTTTTTTATCATTACAGATTTAATTATAAAGGGTCTGTTTACCTTTCCATTTGTTGTGGATTTTGAGGGGGTGGTCGTGGTTATTGTTACTTACTATTAATATTTTATCCTGGCACATGAATGTAGGATTTCAATACCTCACAGGAGATAAGCAGTACCTGATATGGAAGATTTTTTGAAATATAGGAGAATTGTGGTCCATTTGGTATTTCTAAAGTAAAATCTCTGATTGAATGTGCATTCAAAGAAGTTCTTACATGTTTTATGTGTAAAATGTGACCCTGGGTACTGGGTCCCCGTCACCACATGGAGGCTTCCTCCTGCTACTGTCCTGCATCACCAACAGTAGAGAGGGAAGGACACACATCTCTTAGAAAACCTGCCGTCCCACGTGCCGTGCCAAGTCGCTTCAGTCATGTCCGACTCTTTGCATCTCTGTGGATGGTAGCCCACCAGGCTCCTCTATCCATGGGATTTCCCAGGCAAGAATACTGGAGTGGGTTGCCATGCCCTCCTCCAGGGGATCTTCCAGACCCAGGGATCGAACCCGTGTCTCTTACATCTCCTGCAATGGCAGGCAGGTTCTTTACCACTAGGCCACCTAGGAAGCCCTCCCATGAGAGTGTATTTAAAAAGAAACTGGAAAGAAAGGTGGTCATTAAAATCAAGACCTTTTCTTAATAAGTGTTTCATTAAGACATTAATGCTCTTAGAAAATTAGATTGCCACTTCACACAGATAGTTGTGCAAACGTAGAGAAGCATGTATATTCCTGATATTCTAAGAATTGCCTCTGAGGCGGTGATACAGACAGGAAATACATGGACGTGTCATCAATTACAGTTCTTTAAGTATTGGGATTTGATGGCCGGTAAGTGGCTTTGCCATTCATCTAAGCTGCATAATCATACTAATAAATTCACGGACACTAGTCAGCTACTGTAATTCATGGGCATTTTTAAATGTTTGCCTACTTTCTGGGATTACATTAGTATTTAAAAGAAAAGTTAGGCATATTTAAGATCTCTATATGCTGTGTTTAATTAAGTTAAAACTTTAAAAAAGTTTTCATTGAAAAACTCAAAATGAACCTCAGAACTCTATTCTACCCTTTCTTTCTAGAAACTCTGAGTAATCTGGAATTTTTATCCACATATCTTAGAAAAGGAAACATGTATTCCTAGGCTGCTTTTAACAGGAGGGCTGAAGGCATTCTGTGTACAGATGGAAAGCTTTTCTTCTGTGGATCGACCACTGTGTTATTTTGGGGTCATTCTGTAAGGTGGTCAGTGCACGTGTTCTGCTCTCAGAAAATGGAAACCATGTTGCATCACTAGTTTTTGTTTAGCTTCTCAGGAAAGAGGTTATATATATACTTCAACTTTTGAGGATCCTGGAAAGTTACCCAATATCCTATCCTTGTGCATGACAGGTGTCTTGCCCTACCAAAAGGATTTTCAGCTGTTTCCTATCTTTCAGCAAAGGAACCGTAGGCCCAAGTCTGTGCTGAGATATATATTCTGAATATGTCAGACACAGAATTGAGGCGTGTCCAGTCATCAGACTGAGAGAAAAGCAGTGGGGACAGAGGAGCAGAGAAGATGGTGAAAAGCTGGCTAAAGTGTCCCACTCAGTGACGACTTACACATATAACGCCTGTGTTCCCTTCTCAAGGCTTTGAAGATGCCCCAGTATATTTTATGTGCTGTTTTATTTTTTGATACAAGTATTTTATCTCTATTACTATTTTGATGTAATAGTCATTGTTTTTATTCACCATTCCAGTTTTTTTCTTTTTCACTTAAGTTCCTAAAGAAGCACATTTTGTAATACACCTGCTTTCAACAAAGACTTTCAAAAGCTTATTTAAAAATAATTTTAGCTAACTGGCAGGAGATGATTTGAGAATTATCCGGGAAAATGGGCAGCAGAGAAATTTTATTGAAGTTGAAATGCAACTGTAATTGTACCCCCATCATAGAATCTCAGTGACAGAAGGAAACAGGGTCATTCAAGAGAGTTTTGAGTCACTTCGCTTAAGATAATATAGTAAGTAAGGTAGTTGCTTACTCACAAACATCTCCCTTCGCACCCTCTAAGATCTGAAGTTCAAAAAATAAACTGTAATCTTAGAAGAAATGTGTTAATCTTCTAACATGGTACTGAACATTTATAGAAAGCACATGTAACTGTTTTTTTTTTAGGGTATACATTCTCTGATAGGCAAAATGAATGAGACGTATTTTTCCCCATTCCCCTGGTCTCCTCCTCTCCACACGCCCACCCCCCTTGGGTGTCTGGAGTAATGTGATGATTAAACCAACAGGTGCCTGGGTGCTGGCGCAGGCTGGCTCCGGGCCACATCCAGTCAGTTGAGATTCTGTGTCACTCCAGGTTTCAGCGTATCGCCGTGTCCTCACTGGAGAAGGGATCACCCAGTTGAAATACATACTGCAACCCCTCAGGGATTAAGTGTATTTCCTTTGCTTTATAGTTCAGAATTTTACAGTTTCTTTGTTTGGAGCGTCTCAGATGGCTTAATGATTTCTCTGGCTCCCACCCTCCAACCCTGCTGGGACCAGATGTTATTACGGCAGCATCTGAGCCTTTGCAGATTGGCCAGTTTTATTGCTCAACTTATGATACCACCTTTTCTTGTCGAGTATCATCGTTCTTCTGTTATGGATTCCTCTGTAGACAAAGGTGATTTTACTTATTTCTTGCCTTTTAAAATGTTCATCTTTTGGGCTTCCCTGGTGGTCCAGTGGTTAAGACTTCGCCTTCCAATGCAGGGGGTGCGGGTTCAATCCCTGGTCGGGGAGTGAAGAGCCCACATGCCTCAGGGCCCAAAAACCAAAAACAAAAAACAGAAGCAGTATTGTAACAAATTCAATAAAGATTTTAAAAAATAATAATAATAAATAAATAAATAAATAAATAAATAATAAAATAAAATGTTCATCTTTTATGCTCCGGGTGGCGTTTAAACTCTGTGTAGTATTTTAGGGGACTATTTCAGAGGTCAGACTGTTGTATGATCACCATTAATGGTTTCCATGAACATGCCTTTTTTTTTAATAGTTGTGGAGGAATCCGCAAGAATTTATTAACTTGCTAGTCTTGTGTCCTCATTAGATTAGGATGAAGTATCACTAGTTGAGGAAAGGTTTTTTTTTAATCTGTGAAGTCCGAGTTCAAAAGTGAGCTTAAAGAAAATACTTGTGATTTAATCTGTTCACATTAGTCTCCTTTAGTGGATATTCATGAATTTATTTATTTATTGTTCTTCAAAACTGGCCATCAGAATCAACTATTTTAAAAATTGTTTCTGCAAAGATAGAATTATAGTCCTTGGCAGCTGTTAGAATAGAAATTCCTTGGAGTTTATTGGGAGATTTCTGGAGGGTTCTTAACCTTGCCACGGACACCTCCTGCTACTAATCGTGCTGGCTAAGATGAGGGCCCCAGACTTCACGTTGTGTTAGAGACCATTTCCTTTCATTTCCAAATGCTCACCCTGTGCTCGCATCAGCTGATGATGTCAGGAGATATTCGGGGTTGGAGGAAATGAAGCACATTGAGGTATGGGTAACAACAATGCAGCTAAAAGATGCGGACTGTATGTGCTGTAGGGAAAGGGCTGACACGTGGAATAGGTGTTCTGGGAGATGGGAGGGAATGGGGTGGCCAGCCCAGGTGGAGGGAAGGTGGAGGTTGCATGTGGGCTGAGAATGCTTCCTGCCAAGTTGCTTCAGTCGTGTCTGACTATTCAACCTCAGGACAGCAGCCAGCGAATCTCCTCTGTCCATGGGAAGGGTTGAGAGCAAACCAGACTAAAAACCAACTCTATGGAAAGGAGCAGAGCCAGTGGGCTAGAGAGGTCAAATGGGATGGCCTGAGAGTGAGTGGTACAAGCCCCTTTGACGCTGGTGACTGTGAACTTGTAGTGAATCCTTATGGTCCTGTGAGTGGTTGTTGGGCAGAGCTCCACAGCTGAGGTCCGCATAGAACACCAGAACGAAGGACAGACCCCTGCCCCAAGTCCTGCACTGATGACGGATGCAGCGTGGCAACAAAGATGGGTCCCTGCAGAGAAACGTGGGAGACTGTGGAAGAACTGACAGCAAACCGAGGACCCAACAAGAGGTTCAGACCCTGAGAGCAGAGCATGTCAGGGGAAGAAAAGAGAAAGGTGGGAGAGGTAAAGGGGCCGGAGCTTCTGTGAAGGGCTTTCCATGCCATGTGCGAGCGCTGGACTTGACTCCCTGGGCAGGAGGGAGCCATGGAGAGCTTTGTGCTGGGAACTAGAATAATCAGGTCTATACCTGAAAAGATGGTGTTGACTACTGTGTGAGAAATTGATGGGGGTGGGTAGTGGTCAGTACTGCAGACCGGAAGTGTTGGGAGGCGTTGTAATCTAGGCCAAATGATAAGATAGTTGCCTGAATGAAAGAAGTGGCACAGAGGATGGGGAAATGAGTGTCCCTGGGAAATATTTAGGATCCACTTTTCACCCTGTGGTTCTTTCTGGGGGGAACAAGGTTCACTTTGTTGGCTAAGGCTTCACTAATATGGGGTTTATACTGGATACATTTGGTAATTCTTTATTGGTTAATCTAAAGAGAGTCTGTTCAAGTTTTGTATTTGTCTCATGTAGGTAAAAATTTTTATTAATTTTTCCCCCTAAGTAGAAAATACATGGTCATTATAGACAGTTGTAAGATACAAAAAGAGTAGTCACCCCTCCATCCTCTCTACCCAGTTGTAAATATTTCTGTGTACTTTCCTTTGATCTTTTTTCAGAAAGCAGTGTTACAGATTGAGAGCCCTCTGGTAGGAGAAAGGGTTGACCTAGAACACCATTTCTGAAGCTCCTCAAAACCAGTGTGACTTTTTGAGTTTCTTTTACTCACAGAATGTGGTCGTTTAGGGCTCTAATAAGTGTTATGTGACCTTTTGGGGTGAAGCCTTAAAACACAGCTTAATGAGTGATGGCTTGAGTAGCAGATTTGGAGGAGGACTTTGCCCCAGTCACCATGTGTGAACACACACACCTTATTTCAGATACCTCATGAGGAAGAATCAATGGCAACAGTGAGTCCCACTTAGTTTGTTGATTCCTGGTGTGGCAGTGGGACGCTGGTACCAACCAGCAAGCCAGGCTGAGTGCATATCTTAACTGACTTGTGAGCTGCGAGCAGTGGTATGTGAGACCCTGCTGGATAAGGTGCCCTCTCAGGACTCTAACTTATTTATTTAACATCCCTTTTAACTTGGTCTGAGACATTATCTTGGACCTGGTATGCTTTGGGCCGTCTTGGAATGACAAACACTTGTTGACAGCTTTGAGAAGATGGATGGAAAAACAAACTCCGACAAGGTTCATGCGTTTGTTTTTCTTTTGAGTCTTTAGAAGAACATCACCCCCGTTATTTAGCATAGAGAAAGAAAAAAGTTGCACCTCGTTATCAAAGTCAATATTTCCTGAGCCTGACTTAAGGACAGCTCTAGAATATGTCTACTTTTTGCATAGTGTATAACTAATCAGAGTGGTAATAGAAAATTCATCACATGGGCTGAGTTACATTTCTCCCTACTTTGGTGCCTGTTTCATTTTAGCCCACAAAAATTCAGTAGTATCTTATGTATGTAATTATCTGTTAGAAGGGTTAATAGGTATGTTTTATATCAGCAACATCTCTTTGGAGTAATAATAATTATCTACTAATGTAAAAAGTATGGTATAGTAGAAAAGTGAGGATCTCATGTTTGTTGTTGTTGTTTAATCGCTCAATTGTGTCCAACTCTTTGCGACCTCACAGACGGTAGCCCCCCAGCCAGGCTCCTCTGTCCATGGGATTTCCCAAGCAAGATTACTGGAGCTGGTTGCTATCTCCTTCTCCAGGGGATCTTCCCAACCCAGAGATCAAACCCTCATCTCCTGCACTGCAGGCAGATTCTTTACCACTGAGCTAACCAGGGAAGCCCATGTTAGGTATTTAATAGATATTTATCTATTGGTATAATAGTGACTTGTATCTACATGTGGCTATAAGGAGGAAAAAATAATCCATTTACCACTCTATTAAACAGATAGAACTATTGATTCCCAAACTGATTCTGAGACAAGATTAATATAAATTATTTATTATGTTTCTATTGATTAATGCTTCTCAGTCTTGAACTAGGACGAATGTGGGCAAGTTATTTTATAGGTATGATGTGTGAAATGAAACGATTTAGAGCCATTAGCTTCGCAGTGAGTTAGAGATAATTTCACTGCATCTGTCTGTCTACCTTCTTCCTGTTTTCTTCTGATGATAGAATTTGTCTTGGAGAAGGCAATGCTTGTCGTTTGAGTGGGGTGCTGTGTCTCTGTGTCTCTCCACCTGCTCCCTCCCTGTGGTCACATCACCCCCTCGTCCCTGGAATTCATGGCCATGGTGGTTCTGGACTTCTGTTTTGGAGCTGTCAGGAAATAAACTTTTCTCCTGGGGTCACTAGGAGCTTGAGCGTCTAGGGCTGCCAGGGCCATTTTGCTTCCTGGAAGACCTCTGCACACGGGAGCACCCGGAGGAGACTCGAGAGATGGAAAGAGCCAGAATCACAGCAGTACATGTGGCGCCAGGCTCAGAAATTCCTAAAGCAGGCACAGCTCTGTTGTAGGACATAAAGCCCTGTTTTTCTCTGAGCTGGTTTCGGTTGTGTTTCTGCCATTTGCAACCCCAAGAGTCTGCCTCGTAGAACAGCTCCTGGGATAGTGGAGGGCAGGAAATGGAGAGGAGCACCTGAGAGATGGGAAAGTGGATAGTGGGGTCAGGACACTGAGTAAGAGGGGAGATTTTTGATGAAAGGAGTTCCAAAAGGTTGATGGGTTTTTACAAGGGAAAGAGACTGGGACAAAAACTTATTTTGGAAATGAACATAAGCGGAAAAGAAGTTGTTTGTTGAGGAAAAAGCACATATCATTCCCTCCTGGACAATGCAACTGCTCTCATGTTTGACGTCCTGACAGTCTTCCTCTGTTGGGACGTTGGAATTAAAGGGATAGACCCATATTGGGTTGGCTTAAGCTGGAGATCCCCTGGAGGAGAGCATGGCAACCCACTCCAGTATTCTTGCCTGGAGAATCCCATGGACAGAGGATCCTGGCAGGCTACAGTCCATGGGGTCACAAAGAGTCGGACGCGACTGAGCGACTTAGCATGCATGCATGCAAGGCTAGGAAACGTGGAGATGGAGCCTTGGAGGTAATGGATCCAAGGCGTCAATGTGGGACCTCTCCTCCACTTCCATTTATCCTGCTCCATGGCCACAGGCAACCCAGGAGGAGGGAGGACATACTTTCCTGGCCTTTTTAAATCCCCAAGCAGAGACTCTGTTTGAATCAGATATCCGCTTAGTAAACCAGCTACTGTGTCCAGGTATGGGGTAAAGCATGGGATGACGTGGCCATTTGAGACCTAATGACCAGAGCCTTCACAGCAAGGGCCTGAGAGGATGGGCCTGGGCTGAGCGGTTGTTCACGTGCATTCCCCGAAGCAGCGAACCACTGCAGGCGTTATTCAAAGCAGGGGGGATGCATGAAAAAGCTGGTGAACAGTATGTTCTAAGGGCTAGTAAGACTGCATTGGTATTTTATTTTCAACATCAGTTGCAGAAGTTTTACTTCTCTGGCTCCAAGTAGTTGGAGCCAACTGAAACGATAATAATGTTATGAAAAGATGATAAAACACAGGGGGAAAAAAAATGTGAGTAGATGAAGCCAGCTCTGTGTTCTAAAGTGCTTAAATGTCTCACCTGAAGATATGCTGCTTTATGTTCTGGGAACATGGCTTCGATAGCCAGACCAAAGCCGTGAACCTAACTGAAAGGTGTTACACAAAACGCACGAGAATCAGCATAACAAGCTCTGATCCTGTGGTGCTGGGAGGACTTGTCGATCCCTCCCTGAAAGGACCCGAAGGTCTTGGTTAGCTGACATTTCTACCCAGATGTTGCTTGTCCTGATACATTTCAGCATCCGTGAGAGTCAGAAGCTGGTGCCAAGTTGTGGCACCCAGGGGTTCAGTCGCTGCGCCCTAGACCTCAGTTCCCATCTCTGGATGGTTGACTTGCCAGGAACATAGAAACGATAACATCTCTTTTTCATCCAGATGAAATAATTCAGTAGAATTCCTGAACTGAGTGTGTGTGTGGGTGCGTGCGCGCAGATACTCGACAACTGCCAAGAAAGTTATTTACACAAGAGTTTCTGTGTTATATTGGATAACACCTTACCCACATTTAAATAACATGATTTGTAATTGGAATCCTCATTAGTCCTGTGAAATCAAATTAATAGGTCATGAAGGAAAGATTATTAGAAATACTTACAAAATGTGTTTGAATACTGAGGGAGGGAGGGAAGGTGAGCAGACGGGATGTGTGTAACTTGAACTCCTTCAGTAGGGAATATAGACTCTCACAGGCAAGGAATTTTTTAACACTTGTAAATCATTTCAAAGTGTAACTCACTCTACGAATAGGTTTATTTTCAGGAATGGTTTACTTACTATGTCATTTATTGAGTGCCTATTTGTATAGCTCTCTTTGACATTAAGGATGATGAATTCACACATCTTAGGGAGCCTGTCATTGAGATCATAGATAAGGTGGACATAGTGAACAGTTTTGTGTGTTGTTGTTTGGTTGCTCAGTTGCATCCGACTCTTTGCGACCCCATGGGCTGTAGCCCGCCAGGCTCCCCTGTCTCTGGGATTCCCCCAGCAGGAATACTGGAACGGGTAGCCATTCCCTTCTCCAAGGGGATCTTCCCAACCCAGGGATCAAACCCACAACTCCTGCGTGGCAGGTAGATTCTTTGCCACTGAGCCACCATTAACTACTTTTTTAAACAGTGGCCCTGTTGAAAATAGTAGAGAAGAGGTCTGTATCAGTTAAGGTTTGATCAGGATGCGGGAACCACTGTGAGCGATACGAGGGTGTACCATAGGGGTTAGGCCTGGTGCATATCCTGTTAAGGATGCTATGGGCTGGTGCAACCCTGGGTGTGATGTAGGCCTTGTATCTGGTGCTGAGCCTGAGGAAGGCAGAAGAGAGCAGGCAGGAGTGACCCAGAATCCGCAGGAGGATCCCAAATGTAGGAGAGCAAACTGGACCACGGTGTCCGTTTCCCACTGCGTTCACACCTGCACCTTTGGTGATGCAGGTGACTTGCAGGAGAGGGGTGCTCTTGGCCATGGAGCAGCACACTGATGTGGCCCGAGGTCACGAGACATGGACGAGCTCGGGCGTGGCTGCAGCCCGGGGAGGCCCAGCAGGAGCCAGGGCAGCTGCAGGCCCAGTGTCCCTCAGGGCCAGTGGTGCAAGCCAACAGGTCCCAGCTGCTGTGTGTAGCCACAGTCATGCCTGACCTCACGCCAGTTTTGCAGGTGTAAACATGGCCACTCCTGCATTCCCTCCTTCCAGGTGCTTCTGCAGGTGCCCCAGAGCTAGAGCTGGGAGGAGGGGGCGTCTGGGTGGCCTCATTCCCCGTGAGCTGAATGGACACGGCACTGACCCCTCAAGGCTCGCCCTGGTCAGCCTGACGCTCGACACACCCTTCAGTCATACTTCCACATAAGATGATGGCAAAATAATTGTATTAGTAAACAGGATGAAATTCTCCCCCTTACAACCAACAAGTCACTGATGGACTCCTTGAAAGAGGAGGCAAAGCCCCTTTATTCGTCTCTAGGGCATGTTCATTTCTCTTCCAGCTGAGTCGCAGTGTCCCTTGGTTCTCTGTCACTGTAATCCTGTAGCACAAGAGTAAATACTATTAACATATACTCAGTGGTAGGAAATAGGGGGCTTCCCTGGTGGCTCAGTGGTAAAGAATCCACCTGCCAAGCAGGAGACGCAGGTTCCATCCCTGGGTCGGGAAGATCCCCTGGGGAAGGGAATGGCAACCCACTCCAGTATTAACAGGCAAAACTGAGAAACAACCCCAGTATTCAGCACATGAATGGATGTACAGCGGAGTCATGGTCTCCCTCTGTCCTTTGTAACTTTGATACTGAAACGTGAGAGTAAATGCTGTTGACATTTATTCAGTGGTAGGAGAATGGGAGACGATTAAATGCTTTGTGTACAGCCCCATCTGACTTCTTATTAATATTTCCTTCAGACCTGGCCTTTGACTCCAGCAACCCATTTTCTGAGGTCAGCTGATTCTTGGTCGATTCACAGGCTTCAGGATGCGTGAAAGATTCTGAAATCGTGTACAGCACTAATGCTCTAAATCTGAAACAGTGGCTTTGAAGAATGCAACTTAAGATGGTTTTCAAAGTATTGCATGTTACCAACAGAGAAATTTTCTCTCAAGAGTACCAAGAGTATTCTCAAAATTAAAATGGAATTTGCTGTGGAAAAAAACTGTAGAACTAAAGCAGAAAGAAAATAACTGTTTCATGCTGTATTTAATTTTTTTTCAATCTTTTTGCAGTTTTTTGAGGTTCCATTCGATTCAAACATGAACAGGACAAAGAACAGACCTCTGGTTCGTGGACAGATCAGGTAAAATCATGAATGTCTGTCTCTTCCATGTTACAAAACGTTCCTTTGTGTGTCCATCTCAAATCATTTCCCTGTATTTTTTAAAAGTATTTATGTCTTTATTTGGCTGCATCAGGTCTTGTGTCCTGCGGGATCTTTCGTTGCGGCGGTCTCTCTCACGGTGACACGTGTGCTTAGTGGCTGCACGGCATGTGGTACCTTAGGTTCCCGACCAGGGATGGAACCCTGGTCCCCTGCATTGCAAGGCAGATTCTTCACCACTGGACCACCAGGGAAGTCCCCTTTTCGTAGTAAAGCAAGAAGAATACTGCCGCGCCCCCCCCCCCCCCCACCCCCGCCCCTGGCCTAACGAGCACAGCCAAAGTCCATGCCTGTGTCATCAGCATTAAGACAGAAGGTTGTCCAGCCCCCAGACATAGAACCCTCTCCTTCTCCACCTCTCTTCTCTGCAGAGTGGTCTTGAAGGTAGATGCTCTGAGGGCCCAGCCCTGTAAATACAGACTTTTCTTTTGTTCCCTCTTACTTTAACTCAGCCATCCTCAAACTTCAGTGGACCTAGTCATTGTTTCCCAGAACTGTACATACATAAGCCTGTGTGTCCTTTATGGTGACTTCAGGGGATCATGAAGGATGACTCTGAATGGAATCTACTTACCTTAGGGCTGACCTACATGGGCTGAGTGGACTGCGGCTCGCAGCGTCTTGAGAAAGTCCTCCCGGGGCTTTTCACCAGACTTCATGCTCACGCCTTGCTTTTTACTGAGCTACTGTTTGTCTCTGACGCTTCAGATATTGGAAAAGCTGACAGTGAATACATACTTGATAAACAAGGCATACTGAGATAACTGGCTAGTTTTGAAGTAGTTACAGTAAAAGCACACCCTTTACATCTTAGGCCACAAAAAATTTCTCTAGCATTTTTGAGAATCAAAAGGAAAAAAATCTTTACAGCTAAAATGCCATTTCATGGCCATAAACATCCATGATATTGCATTATTCTTTGCTTCATTTTCCCAAGGAGAATACAGAGGACAGCACTTTTAACTATCTGTCAGTTACCTACATAAAATGCCAATTCTGCGTGTCTAAAATTTTTAAGGTTAAAAAAAAAAGTGTTAACTATTTGGGCAAAGACTGCTTCTTATTTCTTTAGCGGAAAGAAGAGGCATTTTTGTATGAAGATGACATGTGCAAACCCCTCCTCACTCTCGCAGGGCCGGTTGTGAGTTCCTCCGGTGGTCTCGTCCGGAGAGCAGTAAGTGCAGGTGACTAGTTCAGTTTCCTGTGGAAACACTTGACCCCAAGGCCCTCTGCTTTTACTCTGGCTCCAGGCCTCTGTGGCAGAATTATCTATCAGAGTCTCTAATGGCTCGGGGGCCACCTGATGAACTTGAGTGCAGGGTCCTCCACATCACTGAGGAAGCATTCCTGAGGCCCGAGGCCGGACCGAAGTCTCAGTACCTTTGTTAGAGAGCTTGGCGTCTGCGTCTGAGGACATCTGGAGAGAGGAGCTCTGGGGTCAGAACGGCGCTCTACCCCCAGGAGCAGCTCCTCCCCACAGACTTGACCTCTGTTAATTGGAGGCCACACCCCTGCATCTGTGCCCCTGAGGCTGAGCGTCAGCTGTGCCCAGGGGACCAAGGCTCTGGAGTCTGGATGACGCCAGGGGAAGGGGAGTAAGGTGGGGGGAGCGGAACTTGTCCAGGGCAAAATCAAGACAGAGTTTGACGCTCTGAGCCTCCTGTTTGTCTGTTGTTTTACATCCTCACGAGTATCATCCTTCCTTCCTGCTGCTTACCTGTCACACATGTGTCCAGTGTCCCTGAACGCCTTCCGTGTGATGAAGCTCTGCGTTTTGCTTGCAGCACTGGTCCTAACTGGATAAAGTGGGCTCTGTGGTTTTTGAGTGGCAGAGGGGAGGGGTCGGAGTATGAGGAGTGGTCCAGAGTAAATGTCCTCAGAAGCTCCTCCTCAGACAGCCCTTGTTTCTTCCCGGAGGATGGGACCAGGTGTTGTCCACCGCAGGTTATTGCCGCCAGAATCTGAGACCTGTTTTTGGCAGCTGGGGACCCCGTTCCTGTCTTCTGATCCCCAAGCTCAGGGCCTGGAGAGCAGCTTGCAGAGTGAGGGTCCTCGGCTCAGCCTCCCTGGGCCTTACCCCACTGGGTCCTTCCCCTCTGACTTCATATCTGGATGAGCAGTCTTTCTGTCGCAGAGAAGAGCCTGTTCAGTCAGCTGCTCCATCTGGTTTTGCTTCTCTTCTCTTTTTACCACCAGTCTTCTAGAAGGCGTGGTCCCCTCATCCCTTCCACCCCTTTGTCCAGGCTACTGTTTGCTTCCACCTCGTTCCTCTCTGCATGTAGGGTCTTCAAGCCCCAAACGTGTGTGCTAAGTCACTTTAGTCGTGCCCTACTTTGTGCGACCCTATAGACTGTAGCCCACCAAGCTCCCCTGTCCATGGGATTCTCCTGGCAGAAACACTGGAGTGGGTTGCCATGTCCTCCTCCAGGGGATCTTCCTGACCCAGCGGTTGAGCCCTCGTCTTTTATGTCTCTTGCATTGTCAGGCAGGTTCCTTACCGCTAGTGCCACCTGGGAAGCCCCTTCAAACCCTGTTTCCACTTAAATTGACTCATCATCAAACTGGGAACCTCGGCCTTGACCCCCAGGCCTGCCAGCCGAGTCCTCTGTGTCAGGTCCAAGGCCTGGTGAGAGAAGGTTTGCTGGCCAAGCCCTGGTCTAGTGCCCAGGGCCGAGGGCAAGGTGTGGGGGACAGTTAAGCATGGGTGGGGAGTTCGTGGGGGGATAGCACCCAGACCACTCCTCCACGGCTGCTTTTTCCAGCAGCCTGCGCCACCCTTGGCCCTGATTCTGCTTGGTTGCCTTCTAACTGGGGTCCACTCCCCAACCCAGAGCACCCTCTGCACATCCCAGTCCTTCTCTGATTCATAGTCAGAGCCTCGGGGAGACGTTCTGAGGGGTGATGTCAGGTACACGCCTCCTGGACTCTGCCACTCTTCTGTAGGAGCATCTCCTGGTTCTAGTTGGGGTTTTCTGTCTTCTTTTCACTCTCGTGTTAGTTTTCAGACAGAACAGAGATATACATCTTTCTCTAACTTGAAGTCCTGCAGACTCATATTTCTAAGATATATATATATACCTTATATATAAGACCAAATGTTTCTTCTCTGTATTTTAGAATCAAATAATTCCCTTGTTTAATTCAATTCATTAAGAATGTATTGATTACCTAGAGTGGAACTGGCACTGTCAGTTTTATTGTTAAATCATGCTCAAAAGGCCTCGAATCTGGGTGGAAAAATTATGCCAAATGCATAAAATGCTTAGCAGATGAGATGGGGCAGCCCATAAACATGGATCGAGGGAAATGGAATGAATTGGTACAAACGAGAAGTCCTCCGGGAGGTCAGAAAGGGAAGACTCAGATAAAGACCAGCTGGGCAGTGAAAGCTCCCTGAAGAAATCAGACATGGGCTGGGCCTTCTCGGTTATTTTCATTCCGTCTCCTTTGAATTATCCATTTTCCAGCTCCCTCCCATTGACAGGGAAAGAATACATGTCAGCATTACTTTTCCCAACTTAATGGATCCAACGAGAGTGATTCAGAACTTATAAGCTTTAGGTGTGGGCTGTGAGCAGAGAGATGGAGTGATAAGAGCAGAGAGGAAGGTTATTCTTCGAGGGGATAAATTAAAACACTCGGAATCGGGGCAGCCCATACCTGGTTGTGAAATGAGTGATGAAGATTGAGTTTTTGAAGTGAAATGAATGGATTGTTTAGTTGGCATTATTAACTTAAAGAACGAGGTTTAGCCAAAGTATTATAGGGATTTACAGGAGACATTTTTCACATTTACTGAAGGTTTTACCAGTAAGCACTTAAGCAAATGTAAACATTTAGCAGGCTGCAGGGGACCTGGGAATGTTATTCATCCCCCTGTCACGCTGGTCTAGTAGACACGTACCGGCCCGGGTGAAGCTCTGCAGGGTCCGGGTGGTTATGATTAGTCTCTTGGTGTGTATATACTGCAAATGTAATAAGAGCATAAACATTTTATAAGTGTAGAAATTTCTTTTTCTTTAGTGTTCACCAGTCATTAAAAGTGGCAGAAAGAACAGATTTGGTCTCAACTTTAAGAATAGTGGTGCTAATGTCCAGAACTTTGTCCTTAAAATAAAATCATTGCATCTTGCTGAACCATAGTAGGAAGAACAGGCAGAAGAAAGTCTGTTTTCGTATCGTCATTCAGAGTCATCACAGTGGGTGAATGAGAGGGACATGGGTGTCTCCTCAACGTTAATCTCTCTTTCTCTCATTGTCATAAGAAGGCAGAATGCGTTCATGACTTTTTGGAAGCATCGTGAGTTGTGAATATTTGTTGACAGCAGTCCTGGGCATGGGAGATCCTTTGGCCCCCAGGCCCTGTTTACAACCAGAAAATACCTACAATATTCTAAGAACCATGAATATAAAGAGTTAACTATCACATCACAGTTTCACAGCCAATCCCTTGCAGTCACGTGAGAAATAAGTCATAGGAGCAAACACCTTTATTAATAACTTGGAATCATTTGGTCTAACCTCCTGTCACTTCACTTCCTCTCTTTTCAAATGTGCTGTGCTAAGTCGCTTCAGTTGTGTCTAACTCTTTGCAACCCCATGCACTGTAGCTGCCAGGCTCCTCTGTCCATGGGACTCTCCAGGCAAGAATACTGGCATGGGTTGCCATTTCCTTTCAAATGAGACGATGTGAAAAGATTTGCCATCATCAAATGCTACTCCTGTTGATTGATGTTACAGTATCAGTCATCTTAAGATCTCATTCTCTGTCTTGCCTGATTTGTAAAAGTTTGTTTCAGTCAACATTTTGGGCCCCAGCCTTAGGTACAGGGCATATAAAGATGAATGGTACAATGTCCATCAACAGATGAATGGGTAAAGGTGTGGTATGTATATATGATGGAATACTGCTCAGCCATAAAAAGAAGTGAAATTGGGTCGTTTGTAGAGACATGGGTGCACCTAGAGTCTATCATACAGAATGAAGTCAGAAAGACAAAAACCTGTATCATATATTAACCCATATATTTATACAGAATCTAGGGAAATGGTACTGATGAACCTATTTGCAGGGCAGGAATTAGAGACACAGGCACAGAGAAGGGGCTGTGGATACAGTGGGGGAAGGAGAGGAGGGTACGAATTGAGATAATAGCATTGACATATATACATCACCATGTGTAAAACAGATAGCTGGCCAGAAGCTGCTCTATAGCACAGGGAGCTGAGCTCGGTGCCCTGTGATGACCTAGAGGGGTGGGATGGGGGTAGAGTGGGAAGGAGGCTCAAGAGGGAGGGGGTATATGTATACATACAGCTGATTCACATTGTTGTACAGCAGAAACTAACACGGCATTGTAAAGCAAGGATATTCCAATTAAAAAAGAACCTGCAGTTTGTACCAAGGTTCTGGAATTCTTAAGGAGACTCTTCCTATTGTTCATTTCTGTCCATGAAAACCAAGTTTCCAGTGTAGTGGTCCAGTCTCAGTGTTTTCTCACACCCATGAGGGTAGGGACCACCTAATGAATTCCTCTATCACCCCCAGGTCCCTGGAAGATCAGGGTCCCTGTCTCACCCGTTCACCTGCTTTAATGATCTTTCATAAATTCGTTTCAGCAATATCCACTTACAGAGATATTAATTCCTCGGTTCTCAATAAAACCCATCACAGCTAATGTGGTAGATTTGTAAGAGCACCTCTTTTTGAAACAGTTATTTGTGGAGACTTCCCCAAAAATCTCAGGTCAAAGCTCAAATGTGGGATTTATTCAAGACATTAAAGTTAAATTGGTTTGGTTTGATCACGCTTTTGAGTGTTTTTTTTTTTTTTTTTTTTTAGAAAGATAATTTTATTTTATAATTTAAAAATCATTTATTCTGGAAAAATGACCAAGCAGTATGAGATTAGTTTTTGTGTAAACCAATTACCTGCAGAGCTGCTTAGAATATAACGCCTTCTTGATTTCATATAACATTTCATAGACCTCTCTGACACATTACTTAAACAGAAAGGCCACATTTCTCCAGTAACTCATTTAAAAGTCAGGCAATTTAAATTGTGTTTAAGTGGAATAAGTAGGTATCAAATTAAAGCTTGTATATTCTCATTTGTTCCCAATTTCTATAGAAAATTACACTTTGATAGAGCTACTGAAGGTTGGTGTTTAATAAACAAAGAAGTACTAGATTTTATGGGACGAATAAATAATTCATAGAAACATGTTAGCAAATTTCCCCCCCACTTGGATCTATTAGTTTCTTTCTTTTCTGCGGTAGCCTTGGGCAGGAAATGCACGAGTAGAAAGACCTCACACGGGTGCTCAGTAGAAAGGTCTCTCCATTTAAAAGGTAATTCAGTTTGGGATGTGAGTTTGGAAATGAACCATCATTCCACCCTCAGCATGAGCTGTGAATCTATTTGCATGAGTGAGTGAACGGATAGGAAAGAATTTTTTTTTTTCAGTTCAAGAAAATTGCTGGACCTTTTCCCACCTACATTCCCCATCCATTAAGTAATGCTGTTTTCCTTATTTGTACTTTTTTTTTTCCTGTTTTATTGACAATTGGAAACGTTCGCAACGTCGTCACACCCATTCAACTGCTTTTATGATCTCTCCTTCATAAATTCGTTTCAGCAGTATCCACTCACAGACATATTAATTCCTGGGTTCTCAATGAAAGCCATCACAGCTACTGTGATAGATGTGTAAGAGCACATTTTTTAAAAATGTTTTGCATGTGATCAACCTAGTTTTTCCTGGCTCTGATTTATATTTTTGTGATTTGCTATAATAAAATCAAATTATTGATTTAAAGTTATAATCGGAGATAGAAATATTCTTCCATTATAATTGTTATCTTTAGAAACGTGTTTCACGCCGTCATACCTTTATGATTTATAATTAAGAATTGACATTCTGGAGGCCCTCTTTCCCAGCCCAGGGAAACCCAAGGAAGCTTCCTTATTAACCTTCCTTCTGGTCTTAGGTCTAGAAATCAGGCCTCAGAGTAGCACTTGAAGTAGAGATGAACTGCTAAGGAAATTAAATGATGAATGGAGCAAAAAAGAGTGATAAAAATGTAAGCAAAAATTTTGAGTGAAGAATGACTGATAAAAGGAGAAGCAATGGGGCAGAGGGTGTCCTTCTCCAGGCTCAGGGTCCTTACAGAACCCGTAGGAACGGGGAGAGGAGGTGGGTCTTTTGATCAAGGGCTGAGCAGTATGATTAGAAGAAAGAGTATGATAAATGATTGACCTAAAATAACAAGAAATCGGTGTTTGACAAAATTGCCCTTCAGGTCTTTGAGATTTAGCTCTGAGCATATTTTACAAGAGTAAGGCGGAAAACTGTAATTGTATATAACCAAGATGAGACATGATCAAACTTTTCTAATCTTTCTCTATATCAAAAACAGATGTCTTTATTAAAACAGCTAAACTTAACCAACTTTAGTATCACCATGATATTTAAAGATTTCATGGTAAATCAGAATTAAAAAAAAAAATAACCCAGACACCCCACTTGATTTATTTTTCTCTTTATTCTTGCTCCTCCTCTTCCTGTTTCCAGTTTCAAAAAGAGCCCTTTGCTTCTTTCACTGATGTATTTTCACTGTAAACAAAGATTCTAACCAAAACCCTCACTTTTCTTTTATTTAACTCTTTTATTCTGCCTTATTTCAAACAAGGCTTCCTTTAACTTGTAAGCTATGTAAAATGTAACAAAATTGTCCAGGAAAAAAAAAAAGTGAAAAAAAAGCTGACCGCCGAAGAATTGATGCTTTTGAACTGTGGTGTTGGAGAAGACTCTTGAGAGTCCCTTGGACTGCAAGGAGATCCAACCAGTCCATCCTAAAGGAGATCAGTCCTGGGTGTTCATTGGAAGGACTGATGTTGAAGCTGAAACTCCAATACTTTGGCCACCTCATGCGAAGAGTTGACTCATTGGAAAAGACCCTAATGCTGGGAAGGATTGGGGGCAGGAGGAGAAGGGGACGACAGACGATGAGATGGCTGGATGGCATCATCGACTCGATGGACATGGGTTTGGGTGGACTCCGGGAGTTGGTGATGGACAGGGAGGCCTGTCGTGCTGCAATTCATGGGGTCACAAAGAGTCGGACACGACTGAGCGACTGAACTGAACTGAGAGAGAGCCCTGGTGTCAGTCTACCCAAGGGCACTGGGCAGAAGGGGGGCCTGCTCCCTGCCACTCTACTCCTCTCCACGTGGGTTTGGGGTGCCTGGAGGGTAGACTACAGGTTGCTGTTTGTTATTGTTTAGTCAATCAGTTGTGTCTGACTCTGCAACCCCATGGACAGTAGCCTGCCAGGCTCTCTGTCCATGGGATTCTCCAGGCAAGAATACTGGAGTGGGTTGCCATGCCCTCCTCCACGGGATCTTCCTGACCCAGGAATTGAACCCGAGTCTCCTGCATTTCAGACAGATTCTTTACCATCTGAGCCATGGGAAGCCCTCTCTCAAGTGAGCATGTGATTAAAAGTTGTATAGTGGGGTGATGGCAGGTCACTTTCCTCAGAAAAATCACCTAACGTGGACTTCCTCTGAGAGGAGAGTGAATGGTGTCCTCCCTGGCAGGCAGAGGTCTCCTTCTCAGAAGCAGGTCAGACCCTTTTCTTCCTCGATTTAAGAAGCAAGAAAGGACTTCTGCCCAGAGGCTTCCCCATGGCCTCCGCAACCTATGCTCTCTGACCCCTCCTACCCCTGAAACACACTTCGCCACCCTTTACCTGCCCCCCATCTGTCCATCCAGGCTTGGCTTAAAAGTCCCTGAAACCTCCTGTGTCCACCCCAAACCCCTGCTACCCCAGAACTGGGTTCCTGCTCCCTGGTGGCTTGCTCCCCACCCGACTGTCCTGCCTATCTTACTGTCTCCCACCCCAGGATAATCGCCCCCAGGATGAAGACCATGTCTGTCTTGCATAGTGTATTACATCCCAAGCCTGTCCCTTTTTATGAAAATAATTTGTGCCTCCCAGTCATTTCCATCTCAGGGGACGCAGTAGAAAGTTAGGCTACGTATGCAGTGGTGTGAACTAAAGGAACTGTGAGTCCACAGGAGCTGCTCCGAGCCAAAGGCCTCCAGCCTAAAGACCCCAGCAGACCCCAGAAGTGGTCAATAAGTGGCATTAGACCAGTGTCCCCCACGTACTGGTTAGAGGGGAACCCACAGGGTACATGAGCGAGCCCAGAAGGAAACCTGAGTATAGGTCCTGGTTCCGAATCTCAGTTTCTCATCTGTAAATGGGGATAAGACTGTCTCAGCTAACTTGTTGGAGTTTGTTCAGTTTTGTTTTGTCTTGAATTTCACGCCCAGTGTTGATACAGATCCTGGGAATAGACTTTCTCATACACCGCTGGGAGGGAGGTAAAGAGTATAAACTCTCAACTACAGGCTGGGGTACAAGTCAAAACCCCTAAAAATGTGCACGTCATCTGCCCCAGTGACCTCGGAACCTAGTCTCAGAATTTATTGTAATCAGAGCTGTAAACACTGACCTGTCTGTAACATATTCATACCAACATTATTTCTAATTAAAACAATGGAAAAATACTAAGTGGGCAGACTGATCGAATTTATCATGGCATGCCCACCAAATAGGCCATGTAGCTATTAATGATAATTGCAGGAGGATTCTTTACCAGCTGAGCCACAGGAGAAGCCCAAGAATACTGGAGTGGTTAGCCTATCCCTTCTCCAGCGGATCTTCCTGACCCTACATTGCAGGCGGATTCTTTACCATCTGAGCTATCAGGGAAGCCCCATTAATGATAATGATGTAAAGTAATTCTTAATGGCATAGGGAAATTATTAAGACATGTTGAAAATAGAATAACAAAGCCACAGTTCATTGTGTTCTCAGTTGTTTTTAAAGTAGACATATCATTGGGAAAAAAGCTAGAAAGATATAAACCAACGTTTCTTTGAATAGCTAATTTAGAGTATTTTGTGTGATTTTCTAAATTTAGTTCTAAATGTTCTGAAGTGAATGTATGTTACTTTTGTAACATGGTTTTTTACCCCCCCCCCCCCCTTTTCTCAAATGTAGGGTGAGAATACATACTTTTTATTTTATTTTTTAAAAGTTTTAATTGGAGTATAGTTGGTTTATAATGTTATGTTCGTGTCAGGTATGCAGCAAAGTGGATCAGTTACACATATACATATATTCACTCTTTTTTTTTTTTTCTTTGTTTTTATTCACTCTTTTTTAAGGTTCTTTTCCCATATAGGCCATCACAGAGCACTCAATAGAATTCCCTGTGCTATTCAGTAGATTCTTGTTAGTTATCTACCTTACGTACAGTAGTGCGAATATGTCAGTCCAATCTCCCAGTTTATCCCTGCCCCTCCATCCCCCGGTAACCGTAAGTTTGTTTTCTACCTCTGTACTCTACTTCTGTTTTGTAAATAAGTTTGTCTGTATCATTTTTTTTTTTTAGATTCCACGTATATGTGGTATTGTATGGTATTTGTCTTTCTCTGTCTGACTTACCACACTTAGTATAATAATCTCTAGGTCCATCTATGTTGCTGCAAGTGGTATTCTTTTATTCTCCTTTATGGCTGAGTAATATTCCATTGTGTGTGTGTGTGTGTGTGTGTGTGTGTGTGTGTGTGTGTATAAAGCATCTTCTTTATCCATCCCTCTGTTGATAAACATACATGCTTATGAAAAGTAAACCACAGGAAAATAAACTTCACAAAATTAGCCACTGGAGCACCTTTGCCCACAACATGAGCCGACCTTGCCTCCTTGGACCAGCAGGAAGTGGGTCCTCCAAGGATCCAGGTGCTGAGGGTGGTCGTGGCTTCCTGGGTAAATATCCTCATTCTTGTTTACGTGCCTTGTCAGCCTCCCCAGTTTTCATCTGTGCCGCTGAGCGCAGATTTAAACACCAAGCTTGAACCCCATGATTCTCTCTATTCTGACAAGGGTCAGAAACTAAACTTCTGGGTAAAATCACCTATCTCAATCAATTAAATTCAAATGGGCTTTTGAGAAAGGTCTTTTCATAACACTAATACCTTTGAATTGATGGGCTTCCAGAGCCCTTGGAGAAGGAGTGAATAGTTTTTTGGGTTTTTTTTTACACAAGGTCCAATTCAGGAGAAATAAAAATGTTTATGAGCCACATTTTTCTCCCACCCAAAATAAAACTAGCTTTTTAGAGTGCCATAGGGGGAAAAATATCTTTCTTATAAGCTGTAAACTACCTGATCGAAAGAAGAGCAGATATAATGCTTTTCCCGCTTTTCAACCATTTCGGGTCTTCTTTCTAGAGGCAGCCGTCTCCCCTTGCCTCTGGGAGATTGTGTGTTCTGCCCAACAGGAACACTAGGGAGTCCAGGTCCAAGGTGTGTCAGGACCAGAGGGTGTGCAGCAGGAGAGGGAGGGGCCAGGAGGTGGAACGGCGGGCACAGTCGCTCCGGGGTCAGGCTTGGCCTCGGAGAGGATGGCTGGAACCTTGGGGGAAGGTAAATAAGGCCGGTGAGGTAAGGATCCAGGCGCTCAGTAGCCGTGGAGGCAGAAGGTAAAAGCCAGACCAGAGAGGGGATTACGCAAGAGCAAAACTGGAGAGTCTACCTTGAAAAATGAGAGAGAAAATGGGGGGAAGAAGTTGAGATGAGGGCATCTGTCACTGTTACAAGGAGCGAAAGCTGTCTCTTGAAGGGCCAGAGTCTGAGAAGGCAGGAGAGGAGCTGCCACCATCTGAGGATCTGGAAGTGAGATGAGCCCTGGAGGAGCCCCAGCTATGGGTCTTCGGGTGGGAGGGATGGAGGGACAGGCGGCCCCTAGGGGGCATCACAGATGTGAGATGCAAAGGAGGTTGGGGAAAGGGGATGGTGACTCACTCTCAGACTGAACGTGCACCAAGTCTCGGGTGTGGTTAGAGGGTCTCCATCACCGTTGCCAGGACAACAACATACCCCTCCGGTGTTCTCTCTTTCCATCAAGACTCCCATTTCATTGAGCTCCACCTGCAGGCCCAAGCAGTCATAGCCTGGGAGAGAGGGATCAGTGCTGGTCCCCAGGTCAGCGTGGGAACCAGGATTCTGCGAGGGTCCTACCCCCTTCACATGTCAGCACCTCGACACTCCCTGGTCTCCAGCAGGTGGGCTCTGCTGCCCTCCTGCCCTACCCCCAGCTTGTCTTGTTCCTTGAGGGGTGGGCGGGCAGTGTCCCAGACACAGGCCATGCCTGCAGGGGAAAGACGGCTGCCCTCGCCCTGATGGCCTCGCCAAAACCAGAGACCCTCAGAGCTGTGCATTGGCGACTCCCGGGCCCTGTGGGCACATGCTGGGGCCTGGGAGTGAACCATGGCTTCTCCTCGGGGAGCAGGCTCGAGCACCTGCTTAGATTGCTTCGGGAAGAATGAGGACAGGCAGGTACTGGTGGACCCAGTTCATCCAAGCTCCCACAAAGCCTTTCACAAGATGCCACACAAAGTCCACTTCAGAAAGCGGGCTCTGTTGAGGATCAGGCTTGCAGTCATCTTTACGCTATAGATGTTTATTTGACGTACAGCCTTGTGCCACCTCTTTCGAAAGTCACGTGTCCATAAACCGCACTCTGACCCAGGAAGTGCTGTCACTGCAGACAGTGTCCTCGCTGCATGGAGCTGTTGCCATGTCAAGCCTGTAATTTATTGCACGTAGGTGCACTCAGACACGCTAGTCTTACCCATTATTGCTAACTAGGCGATGTTTTTAAATAAAGGATAAATAAATGGGGAGAACTCTGCCAGAAGTAAGATGCTGGTTATCCCCATATCTTAAATACTGGGTTCCGAGGGGTTCACCCGTCGCAACCACTTGCTTCCCACCAGCTGTACAGCTGAACCGTGTGCAGAACAGGCATGTGTCGGGCGGCCCTCCCCTCAGCCCAGGGAGGAGGGGGCTGTCGTTGCTCCTGCCCAGATGAGCATGGCGAGGTCGGGACAACCCCCGGCCAGGGAGGGGTGGGGCAGGGCCTCCCTTCAAACCCAGAGTTCAGAGGCCTCCACCCTCCCTGCTTTGTGAACCCCAGTTGGCAAATACAGGAGGAGCAGCTGCACTTTGGCAGGCAAGTCCCTCCTCATGTTAAATGACATCCAGAGGATGTCCTGGGCCCAGGAGGAGGCCAGGCCAGCACTGCCCCCAGCTCACTCCCTGCCCTGGGCCCGATCGCCCCTGCTCAGCTCTGACCCTGCACACTGACCACCCAGAGCTGACCACCTGACAGCGCCGTGTTCTCTGCTCTCTCTTCCAGCCCACTGCTCGCCGTGTCCTTCGCCACATGCTGTGCCGTTCCCGGAGTAGCCCTGTTGACCTGGGGCGTGAACCCTCTCACGGGCGCCCTGGGCCTCTTCAACATTTTCCTGTACACCTGCTGCTACACCCCACTCAAGAGGGTCAGCATTGCCAACACGTGGGTGGGGGCAGTTGTGGGGGCCATCCCCCCCGTCATGGGCTGGACCGCGGCCACAGGCAGCCTGGATGCTGGTGAGTGTTTCAGCCTCTTTCTCCACAGGCCCAAGGCGTAGGTGCCCTCCGCGCCAGCTTCCACAGGTGGCCACCGCAAGTCAGAGCACGCTTCCTTCCCTGGGCTGTGGTACTTGGTGGTAGACGTTTTATTCTGTGCTAGTGCTTTGCCAGGGGCTTCCCCGGTGGCTCAGTGGTAAAGAATCCACCTGCCAATGTAGGAGACATGGGTTTGATCCCTGAATCTGGAGGAGGAAATGGCAGCCCACTCCAGTATTTTTGCCTGGAGAATCCCATGGACAGAGGAGCCTGGTGGGCTACAGTCCATGGGGTCGCAAAGAGTTGGACAGGACTTAGCAGCAAAATGACAACAGCAGTCCTTTGGCAAGAGCACAAATGTGGCCATGGGAAGCACTGAGTGCAGAGCTGCAGGGTGACCGTGCGGCCTGGCCTCTTGGTGAACAGACGCTCTCTGCATAGGGAATGGCTGGGAGGAAACAGGACGACACGTAGAATGAGAAGAAAGTGCCTGAAAGTCAGAAGCCAAATGAGGCCTGTCTGCGGAGGGTCGGCCCACATCCTGAGGAGGTGCCGGGTCTGGGCCCCTGCCCGCCTGGCTCAGCAGACGCAGCCCCGTCAGCAGGCTTCTCCCTCCCCCAGAACCAGGTCGTTTCCCCCTCTTCAGAAAGGACAGACTATTTTCATTAGTTTCTAATTTATTTTTATATGATTTGCTTAAATTGTTCATGCTGTCTACAATAAAACCATTGAAATGCTCCTCCAGGTTTTTGGCTGGGATGTCACAGCTAAATTTGTGGGGTGAAAATAGGTCCTTCTTACCATCTGTAAGGGAAGTTTCACAGTCTAATTAGTCAAGTAATTAGTGTTCCTGACCGACACTTAGGAAGGAAGTGGTGAGGTTTCTTGCAGTCTGTGTAAGGACATATTTTTCAAATGAGCGATCAGAAGACTGGTGACCATAAACTGTTGCCCCAGAAGCCACATCCCTGAGACTTTCATAAAAGCCCTTACACTCCATCCTGGCAAGCTCACAAAGGCAAGGACACCTTCACTGGACGGTCTCTTAGAGAAGCTTTAATATCCTGTAACGGCGGAGTCTCACAAAACTGCAAATATAATATCCTAACGCGTACTTGCTGGTCTGTTCTGTGACCAACCTGAAACCAGAGTCTCTTGCGAGTGGGAGGCAACGGTGGCCCTGGGGGAGGGGGCGTCTGGGTTTGGAACCCAGGCGCCCCCTTCCCCGCTTAGCTTTTGCCCTTCAGAACAGAACCTGACCTCAGGCGGCCATCTCCTCGCCTCCCACATGAGGCTGTAACGGCTCGTCTCTCCCGGAGCTGTTGTGAAGACTCAGTGAGTTGTTGTTAACGTCTTCCTCATTCATAGAGATGGTGTATTAGTGCAGATGAAGGAAGGTCGTGAGATTTCATTCATCTGCAGACTCTGAGCAATTCCTAGTTGTGACCTGGCTGCGCTTTGCAGACAGATACCTCCTGGCTTAGTAGGGAAGAGCACTGGGGTCTGTTGTTGTTGTTCAGTCGCTAAGTCATGTCCGACCCTTTGCAACCCCATACCATCTCATCCTGTCGCCCCCTTCTTCTTCTGCCCTCAGTCTTTCCCAGCATCAGGGTCTCTTCCAGTGAGTCATCTCTTCACACCAAGTGGCCAAAGTATTGGAAGCTTAGGCTTCAGCATCAATCCTTCCAATGAATATTCAGGGTTGATTTCCTTTAGGATTGACTGGTTTGATCTCCTTGCTGTCTCAAGAGTTTTCTCCAGCACCACAGTTCGAAAGCATCAGTTCTTTAGTGCTCACCCTTCTCTATGGTCCACCTCTCACATCTGTACATGACTACTGGAAAAACCAGGTCACTAACAGGGTCTGATAGTGACCTTTGTCTTGGGTGAGAGAAGAGGGGGAGGGAAGGGCATAGGTCTGGCATCCCTAGACTGGGTGACATGTGAGTTTCTCCCCCAGTTTTCAATTGTAAACTTTTAAGTGCACACCTGAGCACCTCCTGCTCAGATTCCTGCTGCTCAGCTCTGCCTGGAGCCCCAACCTTGACTAGCCCCAACTAGCCTCTCCCGCCCCTCCCCTCCAAGCCTTTCCAGTGATGCCCAGACATTTGAAAGCAAGCAGGTGGCTCCCCGGCTCTGCCTCCCCCACATGCTCCATTCCCACCCGGGTCCTATTCAGTTTCCTCAAACCTGGCACAAGGAGCAAGGCACCCCAAACTGCCTTTTCTGTTTAGGGAATCCCAGCCAGGGCTGGGGTCAGGGCCAAGTGTGACAGCCCCAGGGGCAGGTCACCTCTGCAGGGATGCAAGGGCAGTCAGTCTGGGGCCTTGGAGAACTCGACCAGCTCTTCATGCCGGGTCCAAGGACCCAGGTTCCTGCTGAAGGCTGGAGTCTCCGTCATCCCTCCAGCAGTTTCCCGCGAGGAGCTTGGGCCTTGGCATATGTCGGCTCGGGCCGCGTCCCCGGAGGCCAGAGAGCAAGCGCTCCTCAGGTCCTCCCACTTAGGACGCATATCCAGGCAGAGCCCTTGTTCAGCCACAGTCTGGATCTGGCTCAACAGCTAGTGGTCATATTTAAAATAATTTTTTTTTCCTTGAATTTGAGTTATAGTATTTCTGCAATCCAGATCTCATCATTTGTTTCAAACTCATTCACACAGAGCAGCTCAGGCCAGGCTGTGCTTTGTTTAGACCGCAGCCTAAGAATGCATGTTCAGTCCTAAGCAACAAGCCTTCAACTGCCTGGACTGACCCCGGTGTAGCACAGAGCAGCCTGACAGGCTGTGTAACCACACACACAAGGTCCTTCTGTGGCCTTTGGGACTGACTTCTGTTACATCCCTTCACTATAGATCTCTAAGGGGCACTGAGGGGCACACAGTAATGGCCTGGTTTACTGCCCCCAGAATCCTAATCCGCCATAGATCAAGTCAGACACCTAAAGCCTCATCGGGCTTTCCCAGATGGCTCAGTGGTAAAGAATCCACCTGCCAATGCAAGAGACATGAGTTTGATCCCTGGGTCAGGACAATCCCCTGGAGAAGGAAATGGCAACCTACTCCCATATTCTTGCCTGGGAAAGCCCATGGACAGAGGAGCCTAGAGGGCTACAGTCCATGGGGTCACAAAGACTCAGACAACCTGGTGACTAAAACAACAAAAATCCTTGTCAGGTTTATACAAAAAGAGTGATACTACTTCATGTGATTCTGCTTCAAAAGTTTCAAAACATTGATGTGATAAGCAAAGCCAACTCAAGCTAAGCCATAAATCTTGGAATGAATTGGATAAATGAAATAACGAATCAGTGAATAAGTACCTTCCATTTTAGAGATGGAAAAATTAACATATTCTGAAGTCAGTTACCAGATATCGATAGACAAGTATTTCTTGAGCATCAGCTGTGAGTACAGGAGGAAATGACACACAAAAAATAAGCCAGAATCTGAGAGAATACAGTTGAAAGATTTGTATTCCTGGGACTTTAGGGACTAAGTTGGCTAGCATTTTATATAGTTTTGTCACCTTCTAGAACTGCATTTTCTAATGTGGAAGTCACCAGCTGGAGTCCAAAACGATGGTTCTCAAACTTCAGTACACATCAGTGTCCCTGGATAGAGGGCTTGTTAAAACTCAGGTTCCTGGGCCCTGCCCCCAGAGCTTTGATTCAGTAGGTCTGGGATGGGGCCTGGGAACCTGCATTTCTAACAAGTTCCCATGTGATGCTCATGCCCCTGATCCAGGGACCACATTTGAGAACTGCCAGTCTGAACAGACAGAACCAGAGAGCGTTCTCACTGCCAGAATGCCCTGGAAACACCAAGGGATTTGGACCAAGGGCGTGGCAGATGGTCCTGTCACTGATGCAGTATCGGGGTCATTTCTATTATCCACCGAGGTGGTCATATCTCTTCTGGGTTCTTATCTTAGGGGTCGTGTTTTTTTGAAGGAGCCCTTCTGAGGGGAAAAAAAAAGCAGCCAGAAATCTTTCCTTTCTTCTGTGGTATCTCCAACCCTTCTTGTCTTTAAACCTCCAAAGACTGATCACCGTGGAGCAGCCGTCAGGACAGAACTGTTTGGAAATCTCTGCTGAACTTGCTGCTGCGGGGCGCAGGGAGGGGGCCTTGTGGAGAGGGACAAGGTGGTGGTGAGAGAGGCCGGGCTGCTGGGCTCACCCCCTGCTGAACCATCCCCACAACCGACTGCATGCAGGGCCCTGAGAGATGCAGTCACCAAAACCCAGTCCAGTTCCCACGGACTCCTCCTGTCTCAGCATCTTCAGGGAGAGGCAGGCAGGCGACCCACTGAGCAGAGAGCTTTAGCGGGGCCTCTGGGCTCTTAAATCAGCCCCCCAAGGCTGTCCGTGAAGACTTTGGAGCCAAGTGACTTCTGAGATAAGTCACAGCCCATTTACTTGAAGAGGGGAAGTGCTTTCCAAGAAGGGAGCATGTGCACGGGGGCCAGGAGGCATGAGTGCCTACACGGGGATGTCATCCATGCCCTCCTCGCTCCAGATCCCTTTCCCCAGCTGGTCAGCTAGGACTTCACACTCCATCCCCAGCACTCTAGACACTGCCCCTGACCAGGCAGACCTGTGCTAAAGCCCTTTCCTGGGGCTCGGTGGACAGTGGTCACAAGTGAGGGGCCGCAGCTGGGGTCCATATGTGATGGGGATCCCCAAGCCTCACCTTGAAGGTCCTGCCTCGAAGGAACTGGCCACCCCGTTGGGAGGAAAGATACCAGATTAAGTAGCTGCAGAAAACTGAGTGCTTCACAGATGGCTGACGGAGTAAAGAAATCCCATGTTTGGAATTACCCTGCCCCCTTCTTAGCATCTGGATCTTTCTGTGGTTTTGTGGTGGCCACGGGGCCATCAAGACCTCAGGGCCCCGAGCACTGAAGGGCCTGCTGTCTGGCCTCCAGCGAAGACGTGAGATAAGCATGAGGACAGCCATGGGCTCTAGTTTCCTTCCCCACGATGGCATCGTTGCTGTTTGCTTCGTTTTCATCACACATGAGAGAGAACTTCTCCCGGTGGTCTCGATGCCCCAGTGGTGAGGGTACAAAGCCTGTGCTGACCCACCCCTTGGGAATCCAGCCCAGGGTGGGAGGAGTGATTGTGAAGCAGGATTGGGGGGCCAGGTGGAGGGTGAAGACAAACAGATTAATGGGTGGAAATTGTAAAAGCTAAACAAACGCTAGGTGTTCTTGGTGTCTGCTCTTTTGCAGCTGCACAAAGAACGGTAAACAGGTGGCTCTTCTCTCCCAGGGGAATTTTGGTTTCAGAGGGGCCAGCGCCGGCCAGGGCTCAGCCCAAAAACACTCTTTTGTGTCAACAGAGGTGACCATGACAAGGGTTTTTTCCTGTGTCCATTCTCCTCTGAGACCCTTCCTCACACCTGCCCAATGACTTTGCTGCTTTTTTTTTTTTTTTTTTTACTTCTCTGCTGTTAACAGAAAATATTAAAAATGCTTACCAACTAAAACTCAGGAAGATCGAGTAAGAGGGCTGGCCCCTAGCACAGCCAGCTTGCTGTCCAAGGCGTGAAAGTGCTTGCTTTGACTCTGCAGGTGGTGGCCAGTGAGGAGAGTGGTGACCTGCGGGTCGTAGGGAGGGTCGGGGGGTGGGGACCATGGGTAAGGGCCCGACAGCAGACACTCTGGCTCTGGAGCCACACGCATTAGCCTCTCGACAGTGTTTACCTCCAGAGACTGTCTAGTTTATCTCAGAGGCTTCAGGCTAAAGTCCCTGCCCTCCCCTCCTCCCCCTCCTCCACGCCAAAGCCACCTCTCTTCTCATCGCCTCCATTTCTTAAAAAGGCTCAGATTCTGTTTCGTCATTTCCCTGTCTGAGTAAGTCCCGGGTCTTTGGAGTTTATGCAGTGGGTCTGGTGACTGGCTCGTAGAGGTTTGTGAATCGCCTTTGGTCTGTAATTCTGATGTTGTGTGGTCGACATTCATTATGTCAGCCAACTTGCAGGTACAAATGAGGACTCGGGAACAAGCTCTTATCAGGAAGTGACACTTGACAGACCGATGGTTCTAGTAACAAAAAGAGAATGAGGATTTTTAGCCCCTGCTGGTAAACTATAAAATGTTAGATACTGTCTCACCTTATTTACCTCCTTTGTTCCAGGATGAGAAGGTAGGACAGAATTCATTCACTCATTCATTCCGCAAGTATTTATTGAGGGCTTACTAGTACCAGGCGCCGTTTAACCCAAGCACTTTTGAAGATTCTCTTTAAAATGCTGCCTCGCTTCGAAATCAGACTAGAAAATGAGTGAGCTCCTTTCGTGTGAGATTTTTCCATACCTAGCCTTAGAGCATGAGATTGATTAAGATAAATGACATTTCTAAAGACAGGGTGAACAGGGGACACTATGGGAATATTAGCAAACCAAACAATACTTAGAGCTCTATTCTCTTCAAAGCCAAAAAAACAAACTTCTAAGCAGGAAGGGATGAGAAACACCCTGCGAGCCGGAGGTCAGCAGTATAACTGGTGACCGTGGGGTACACAGCGTCCGGCCTTGTCACCCCTGGGTCACATAGCTGGTCAGGATCACAGGAGCTGGGCCTCGGTGGATGAGTACAGAGGCAGTTCTGTTCAGCAAACAGATTCGTGTTTGTATGATAAAGGGACAGACCTTCAAGTGTGAGCTGAGACGTGGGGAGCAGGTGAGGAAACCCCCAGGGACCGGGAGGAAGGGGAGGGAAGCCCTGTCTTCCTGGGAGTCAGGGCTGTGTGCTGCCTCTGCTCTCGACTTTGCTTCAAACAAAACTTCGAGGGGCTGCTCGTGGGTGGCGGGTGGGGACCCTGACAGGAGAGGGGGCAAAGTGTGAGCATCTCCCCCTCCTTGCCTCGCCTCTCCATCCCTTCCAGAGAACCTTCAAGGGCAGGCTGCCATTGCCTACCCCGTTTCCTATTTTCAGGGGACTTTTCACCTTCCCTGTGTCGCCGTGCACCTTCTGCGGCGTCCTGGAGGCTCATCACATGAGAGAAGCTGATAGGTCTCACGGGTGCCTTCGTGTTCACCCTCGGAAACAAGGCTTTGAAATCACTGGCCGTGAAGCTTCAGGCTTGGCCAAGCCCACCCCCCAGCCAGCCCCCAGTTTACATGAGCTCGTCACCCCGAAGCTCCCAAGGGGTGGGGGCCACGTGGAGAGGGAGCCCACTGTCTGGGGAGGGAGGACCCCCAAGCCCAGCACAGGCTTCGCTGGGGCCGCCTCTCTTCCTTCTTTTCAAAGCCCTGCGTGGACAGCAGCTGGCAGCGAGTAGTTGGGGTCGGAGTGGGAAGGGCTGAATGTGAGCCCACAGGGCAGCAGAGAGAGCAAGTGAGCTGAAACCACTGAAGTCCATTCCGAAAGGATTGGTTTCTGGAAGAGTTCCGACAGAGCTGGAGCTCTAGCTTGGAGCGTCTCATCTCCACTGTGTTGGGAACTTGCTCGGCTGGGATCACCTTGCCTCGGTTTGCCAGAAAACAACGGAAGTGCCTCATGCTATGGGCCTGAGCACAGGGTGGGGCTCTCCGCACGTCAGGGCGGTGTGGAGGTGGCTGAGAGAGGCTTTGAGAGTATTTTCCAGGAGTGGCTGGGAAGACTCTGGCTGGCCTCGCTCACCTAGGTGCCCCCCTAGTCGGGGAGGGGCCGGGAGATAGGAGTTCTCCTCATGTCTGCACGCACAGCACAGTCGGCGAGCTCCCGTGTTCTCTGTGTGTGCGGAGGGAAGGAAGGAAGGCCCCCGACCCCCGGACCTTCTCCGGAAATGCCTGCAAACAGGATCGTGGAGTCGTCCATCCTCACCATCCTCTGGAGAGTCATAGACACATTTGCAGCAACCATCACAGACTGCCATATTCTGCGTATTCATCAACCCACAGATATTTGAGTAAAAGAAAGGAAGCACACATGCCTTCTGGATACGATTAAACCCAGTAGATACAAAGATTCTGCAGCTAGGCAAGAAAATGAGGAAATACTTAGAAAAGGAGAACACACATGGCTTGTGTGAACGGACTGAAACTCAAAGAGACCATCTTCAGATCTCAGGTCACATATCACCTCTTCCAGGAAGCCCTCCCTGACCGCCCCAGGGCCAACTGAGGTCTTGCTCCTGTGAGCTCCCCTCAAGCCCCGCACCCCAGGCTGTGCCTCGTGTGTTGTCTCTGTCCTTGGGCAGACTGTAGCAGAGAGAGGGCCTCGAGGGCAAACCAAGCCTGCCCTATAGTGGGTGTGCAGTCAATATCTGTTGTCACAGAACACAAGCCCAATACAAGCTAACTGCTCTGTGGGGGCAGGGGTGAGCAGAGGCCTTCGAGTCAGGAAACTGAGGGCTTTATGTTTCCCTCACAAGGAAGGTGGGTTCCCCCAAGGCACCCGGACTAATTCCAGGCTTCCTGTGCTCCCTCGCCTTATCTCGATGGAGACAGTCATTTGTTTCACATCTTTCATAGGAGCTGAGGCGCTGCAGCCGGTGGAGGAGAACTGTGCGGGGGTGGGGACGTGTGATTACAATCCATTAAGGCTAAGCTGTGATTTCTAAAGCTCTTTTCATTTGTGACAGGAGCCAAGCCCCTACCCCAATTTCCTCCCCCCTACCCCAGAGGAAGCAGCATGTTACTCTTAGGAAAATAATTTTTTTTTTAATTACGTTATTTTAAGGAGAAGCATAACTGAAAATGTGTATTGAGCAAAACAGAACATTCCGGCTGGCACACGAAAAAAGAGGGCTTTTGAGAAAGACAAGCGAGACGCCACGTGGGAGCCTGATGTTTCCACCGTTTCCCGCCTGGTTTCCCAGCTGCGCTGGCCCTTTCCTGGCCATTCCAAGAGCAGCACAGCTCCTGAGCCCTGGCTTGCCTGTCCCCTCCTCTACATGATCGGGATGCCGGTCCCCAGGGGACACAACTTGGTCCTGTTGGTCCCCCTTGGGCTGGCGCTGTGCTCAGAGCCTCCCAGTGGCCGGTGCCCCAGGAACCAGGCACACTGCCTCCTCCGTGCTGGTCCCTCCGACATCCGGAGACGGCTCTACTTTGTCATCAGACCCCGAGGGAGAAGCGGGCCTTCTGTCGCCCTGTTTTCCACTTCACTTGTACCTGGGTGGTCCACCCTTGCCTTCTGTCTCAGCTAATTCCCTGAGGGTGCTCACTGTCAAGAAGAATATCGTCTGTGTGTTTGTAGGAGAACAAACTTGTTTTTTTTTAAGGCACCAGCACTCTTATCTTAATAAACGGACTTTCTCCATCCAACAAGCTTTCCTCTCCTCCCAAATGTGGCCAACATTCTGATGACCACCAGGCATACATGTGTGCCAAGTTGCTTCAGTTGTGTCTAACTCTTTGCGACCCCATGGACTATAACCCACCGGGCTCCTCTGTCCATGAGATTCTCCAGGCAAGAATACCGGAGTGGGTTGCCCTGCCCTCCTCCAGGGGATCTTCCCAACCCAGCGATTGAACCCACATCTCTTATGTCTCCTGCATTGGCAGGCGGGTTCTTTACCACTAGTGCCACCTGGGAAGCCCGATCGCCAGGCAGAGTCCCCTGCTACCAGTGTCAGTCGCTGTTTGGCAACAACTTTGTAGGAGAAGGTGCCAGGGATGCAGAAGAGCCTCAGGCAAGTTAATTAATCCTTCTCATCTGTGAGGTGAGGGCAGCCCTGCCCGTAGGAAGGTGCCGGGAGCATGAGAGCCCAGACGTGTTTCCTTTCCATGGGGCCTGTGGACGAGCCGCCAGGTCTTCACGAAGCAGATGTCTGATGGGCAAACTTAAGACAGCCTCTAAGAGAACCTCCACGTCTCCACCAAGAACCGTGCATGTCCCCCACCTGGAGGAAAGGCATCAGTGTCTGCCCCTGTCACCCCTTCCTGGTGACCCCTGCACTGGGGGCTCCGCCCTCACCGCCCTGTCTACACACACACACACACACACACACACACACACACACACACACACACACACACACACACACACCCCTGCACTGGGGGAGATGCCATCCCCATCTGGGGTGCCCCATGACCCAGCCCTGCCCTCACCAGCCTGTCTACACACACATACACACACACACAACCTGACTACAGCCTTCACGTCGCCCTCACCAGCCTGTCTACACACACACATACACACACACACAACCTGACTACAGCCTTCACGTCGCCCCAGAGACACACTGAGCCACTCTGCACAGGACAGTAGAGTTGGTCATGGCTCTCCGTCACCTTTGGGAAGGTATTCCCTGAGCAGTCACCCAGGTCATGCATCCTGTCGCCCTGTTTGATTGCACTGATTGCAACCATCAGTGTCACTGCACTGCACACTCCCCGCCCACTGGACTCCTTGCTGGCCGCTGCCTCTCTCGCATCCAGGGTTGTCCCCAGCGGGTGGCAGGCACCATCCTTTCTTTGCCAGCAGATTCAACAGATAGAAGCTGCTTCTTTTACTGTTCAAATTGGAGAGTGTTCTCACAAACTAAGATGTATATGTGCTAGGTACAGATAGAGTGAGAATGGACGGGGGGACTTGACAGCCTGCCCAGACCATGCTGGCCTCTTAGTAGGCACTCGGGGAACATGTCCTGTGTGCGGAGAGGAGGAATGAACCTGAACTGTTTTCCCAGGAGTGGCTGCAGCCCCCTCGGGAGACCTGGCCCCATTGCAGCAGGGGAACCAGGATGAAAATCAGAAAGGCGCCCGCCGAGTTCCTCCTTCACCTCTTGTTAGAGAACTTAGCACCATCTGATTTGTTTGCTTCATGAGGATTATGTGTTATTTTAGTCGCTCGTGTCCAGTCTTTGTGACCCTGTGCACTGTAGTCCACCAGGCACTTCTGTCCATGGAATTTCGCAGTCAAGAATACTGGAGTGGGTTGCCATTTCCTTCTCCAGGAGATCTTCCCAACCCAGGGATTGAACCCGGGTCTCCCACATTGCAGGCAGATTCTGAGCCACCGGGCAGCCCTCATGAGGCTTCTAAAATCTGCCTAAAGTCCTACAGTCATATTAAGTCAGGTGACAGAGTGTCTGTTAGTAGGAGTTGCTCAGTAACTGGTAGCCTTCACCCCAGGGTGTTTTAGGGAAGCCCCAGCTCCAGCAAAGACATGCTCAGGTGTTCACATGTCCTAAAATTACTGCAGGTGACCAACCTGCCCTGGGCCCCAGCCACTGCGCGCTCCGGGTTCTCCACTTGTGCTGTGGAGTACCCCACCCTCCCGGCGGTGAGGGCAGTATACCCGTGCGCCCTGTCTGGCACCCCCACATCTCCCGGGCTGCCGACAGGGACTCTGGTTCTGTCAGTGGTGCCAAGTAGGGAGCTGCCGGGAGAGTCCTTCCACCTCTCACCCAAGCCCCTCACTCGCAAGCCGGCTGGGGGAAGCAGAGAGAAAAGCGCAGCCCAGAGTTCCTACCGCGACAGTGCTGCCCTTGAACGTGTCCTCCCTTGTTGTCGTGGTGTGGGCACGCGGCGGGGGGGGGGGGGGGCGCGGGCAGGAGCCGCAGGTGCTCAGGCCCGCGGGAAGCCAGGTGCCCAGGTGCCCGGCCTCCCACCCCCGCGGTGAGGACGTGGGGTGCGGGAGAGGATTCAGCGCCCCAGCCCGTCTCCTCCTCCATCTCCATCTCTGCCTCTGGGCAGAGGACCCGGGCGAGGCTGGGGATGCGGTGGGAGGGGGTGCAGCACCCAGGCCGGGTCGCCGTGGCGGGGCGGAAGGGATGCCTGAGTAAACCACTGACAATAGCCTGTCTTGCTTCCCCGTCTCCCCCGCCTCCCTCTCCATGCAGGGGCCTGTCTTCTGGGAGGGATCCTTTACTCCTGGCAATTCCCTCACTTCAACGCACTGAGCTGGGGCCTCCGTGAGGACTACTCCCGGGGCGGCTACTGCATGATGTCCGTCACCCACCCGGCCCTGTGCCGGCGCGTCGCCCTGCGCCACTGCCTGGCATTGCTCGCCATGTGTGCCGCCGCGCCCGCCCTGGACGTCACCACCTGGACCTTCCCGGTCATCGCCCTGCCCATCAACCTGTACATCTCCTACCTCGGCTTCCGGTTCTACCGGGACGCGGACCGGAAGAGCTCCCGGAAGCTGTTCTTCTGCAGCCTCTGGCACCTGCCGCTGCTCCTGCTGCTGATGCTCACCTGCAAGCGGCGGGCGGGGCAGGCGGGAGCGGAGGCGCCGCAGAGCTGACGGCCGCCCACTCTGGGAAAAGCAGAAGACGTCCGGGGAGACGCGCAGGGTTTTCGTTTTTTGTTTTGTTTCATTTTTTCACTCTGCTGTTAGGCAAGAAATATTTTGGTTATTCCAAAGCACCAGGAGCAAAATAGCTGCGTTTGAAACGAGGCTGTAAAATAATTTGGTGCTCAGTGACCACTGGACAACTTTTTTCATGGTGATCTCCAAAATGTTCCCCAAATGAGAATCGAGGTGGCTCTGTAGATTGACGCAAGGAGAGGATGGATTTTTTTGCTGGTTTGCCTGTTTTCCTTTGAGGGTTGTTACAGAGCCCATCCTCCGACCCCACCCCTTGGTTCGTCTTCCCCCTCAGGTCGAAGTGCAGGTTCACCTTGCTTCTCGGCCCTCCCCACCTGCCGGCAGGGAGGCCAGACAAGGTGCTCACTCGCACGCTGGTATCTGTGGTTCCGTGGCCTCCGGTCCCTCACAGGCTGCGTCAGAGTAAATGCAGCTGCCGGCTGCAGCCCCTTTTCTGTGAATGAGCCGGGCCCGGCTCCCTCTGCCCCACACATTCTCAGCCTCATACCCCCTCAAATGCTAATAGAACACCAAGTACTGGCTGCTGCCCACCTTCTCAGGGAGGATTCAAACGGTTACCTGGGAATCTCAGCCCAGCCCCTGTCCCCACCCCGTTAGGTAGCAGCATTTCAGAAACCCCAGGGAACCGAGGGCATCTTTGAAGTCCACTGTACCACACAGGTGGTGTCAGAGCGGTTCTTTCTGGAAGGGGCATGCTAGACTTAAAGCCAGAAGCCCCTCCAGCTCTGACCCACCTCTCCCTCTTCAACCACTGCTGCAGTCGTCAGCTGGGCTCAGGGCCCCGTGAGAAGGGAAATCAGAAAGGGATGAGCTGGGTCAGCCAGCCCTCACATCCTTGTTCCTTTGGTGAAAAACACATTTCCACCTTGCTATCTTCAGGTCTCAGAAATTAGCCTCCACACAGCCAGCGGCTTGGAGAGCCAGAAGCAAGAGCCAGACCTCTGGTGGGGATGCTTCTGGCCCCAGGGGTGTGCATGGGTCCCCGCAGGCAGGGGTGGCCTCCGTCACCAGCGGTTCCCCCAGCTCCCCAAGTCCGCCTCATCATCCAGTTACGGGACGTCCCATTTGCCCGAAGGCCTTGAAGCTTAACAGAATCTTTTAGTTACTCTGTCTCCGGGTGCACTGCTGCCCTGGGAGGAATTTATTTGGGAGTTTAAGCCACACTCAAACATCCCTGGCAACATGTCCCTTCTCTGAAAAAAAAACGATTGCAAAGCGATTGAAGGTAGCATCTGATTTCCGACTGCACTTACTTGGCTGCGTTCAGGTCGCGCTGTGGGAACTGACAAAGGCACGCCTGGCGGGTGGTCCCCAGCCCACAAATCTGTAAGGCGCGTGGGTTCTCTCTGCTGCAATAAACCTGCAACGCGAGCCGCAGTGTGTGTGGCGTCATTCCATTCTGTCTGCGGCTCCTAGGAGAACGGGTGACACTTCCCTGGCTGTCACGAGCAGCCATGGGACCGGCAGGGCGGGGATGGAAACGAGCAGCAGGCGCGCCGGCAGTAAAGAATCCCCCCGCCCCCCACCCTCTGCTCAGAGTCACCCAGTCTCCCTTCCATCGCCCTGGAAGTGGGCCTGGGGGCCTCCCTGACCTCCTGACCTGTTGTTCTCCTGCTCGGAATATACAGTGCCCGCTGCACAGTCTGCACAACGAACGGTGACCCTGCTCCTCGGCGCTCCGACCCCAGGACGAGAACCTTCCGCGCGAACCCCTCACTGCCCCGCCCTCGTCGCTCTCACACCTCCCTGGGGCCACCATCCGAGGACCACCTTCCCAAACCCTGTCCCCTGGTCCTCACGGGAATGTGGAATTCACGCTCCCAAGAGCCCAGACCGCTGCTCGCTCATCCAGGCCTCTGGACATCTGGGGCTTCACCTGCAGAGCCAGAGGCTCTGGCCCTGACCACTAACATCCGCCACTTGCCAGGCGGATGCAGCCCGGGCGCCCGAGCATTCCCTCGGCAGGTCTTTGAGTAATCCTGCCGTCCATGCTGGGGCTGCACGAGTACGTGCAGAGGGCCTCCTGAGACTCAAGGCTAAAGACAGGAAGGTTTGAGGTCTGAGTTGGCTCACCCCAGCGTTTCCCTGCCCATGTCGGGAGCCGAGCCTGGGACGCACGGTCTGGACGAGTGTCACTCAGCCATAAGGCCATCAGGCCCCGGGCTGCAAGGGTAGAGGGGCCACACAGGCAGAGGCAGGAGCCCGAGCTTCAACACAGGATTGCACTTGAACTTGGGTTATTTCCTAATACAGCAAACTAATGACAAGGAAAAGGGTCGTTCCAATTTCCTATTAAGCTTTTTAAAAAACACGACTCAACACAATATTCCTTCTGACTTGGAAAATTGTAGCAGCTTCCTTTTAGTAAAAACACTGTATTATGGATGAAACCTAATTTCATCCAGGGTCCCTCTCCGTGGGCCCACAGTGAGGGGGATGCTGTTGCCCGTTCCCACAGTTGGTTTGTCTTTTCAAACAGAAAAATGGGGTGCATCTTGCCCAATACAAGTATCTTCACTGCACTTTAAATACATTTTGAGTGCCCCAGGCCCTGATGCTGGAGGAGAAATACAAGGCTGTTGGAGACTGCTTTGCTCTGAGGATGTATGGAGTTGAATTTCCCTCTGTCAATCCATCCTCATCTGCTGTTTGTTTTGCTAAGAAAATAGCTTGGGATTCAGGACTTCCCAGGTAGCACAGTGGTAAGAAATCTGCCTGTAGTGCAGGAGACATAAGAGATACAGGTTCCATACCCGGGATGGGAAAATCCCCTGGGGGTAGGAAATGTCAGCCCACTCCAATATTCTTCCCTGGGAAATCCCATGGACAGAGGAGCTGGTGGGCTGCAGTCCATGGGGTCGCAAAGAGTCAGGCATAACAGCACGCACGCACACACACACAGCACTCCTGTGCCCCGTGCAATGCCAGGACCTGAGCAGAGCTTGTTCTGCTTGCTGACTCCAGTGTGATGGGAGACTCACTCCTCTGAGTTTAGTTGGAACTGGAGACTCTGTCCTCTGACACCCACCCACCCCTTCTGGACACACTCTAAACAGTAGGACCCTTGTAACTGACCACAGGAGGAACTCAGGGGAGAAAAGGTTTGGGGAAATGCCCACTTGACCTTTCTAACAACATGCTCAGAGCCCAAGAGAACACACTTGACTTAAGAAGTAGGTCAGAGGGCTGCTGCCTTGGTGCTTTCTCTGCCATGATCGGCCAGCTAGCGATCCCCCACAACGCACTTCATCTGTCAAGGGCACACTTTCTCCATCCGTCTTATGGGATCGATGGTGACAACCAACAGGCAACTAAATACAAAGCAAGTGGAAGACAAACAGGGTCCGACGATCATTCAGCTTTGCCACGCATGCTTTTGGTCTTTTCCCATCAGCTGTCAAACATTTTAAATAAGTTTATAAACTGCCAAGAGGAAAAGGTAAGTGGGAGCAGTATACTTCTGCTTCTTTTTTCTGGCCTCGCTCCTTGCAGGATCTTAGTTACCCAACCAGGGACCCAACGCACGCCCCTTTGCAGTAGAAGTGCAGAGTCCTAACCATTGGACCATGAGGGAAGGCCCTACTTGCTTCTTTTTTGTTGAAAACCCACGCATCATTGTCCTCATGCTGGGCAGATTACAATTTCCAACCAAACGTAAGAGGTAAAGAGGTGTTCTGGATCAAAGGACCTCCGACACTCGCTTCCTAATTCAGGTTCCGTCACTCTGTTGCTGGTCCCCACTGTGCACATCACAGGACGTCTCGGAAGTCCGGTGTCTGGCCACAGGTTAAACCCCCTGTAAACATTCTTCGTGTCTGACCTCCCCTCACTTCCTCCACTGCCACCCTCATGGCCTCGTAATTTCTCTCTCCCTTGTCCCCACTGCTGAGTTGTCCATGTAGCAGCCATTGCGATCTTGCCAAGGTTCCAGGCAGATCACAACACGCCCCTGTTCTCCATCTCCCGAGGGCTTCTCTTCACTCCATGAATAAAATGCAGACTCTCTACAGGGCCTGTGAGGCCCTCCAGGATCTGGCCCTGCTCCCTGCTCTGATCTTTGAACCACCTCCCCCCACGACCCCCCGGAAGCCTCTCGGTCCCTCTTCCTGGGCTCCTCTCCCACCCCTCCCCCTGGATCACCCCCTGGCCTCACTGAAATAGCTGATCGACACTCTGTGTCCATCTCTGTATTTATCTCATGACTAATTCATTATCTGTCTCCGTAGAGCATAAGCCCCGTGCAGGCAGGGATGTCATCTCCGCAGTACTTTCTCCAGTATCTCAAGTGATTCTCGGCAAATCAGGTGCTCAGGAAGCGCTTTCTTTTTTTTCTTGTTATAAGCACATTATTTATTTTTTCTCTTAAATTTTTTATTTTGTATTGGGATATAGCTGATTAACAATGTTGTGATAGTTTCAGGTGGATATCAAAAGGACTCAGCCATACATATACATGTATCTATTCTCCTCCAAACTCCCATCCCATCCAGGCTGCCACAGAACATTAAGCAGAGTTCCCTGTGCTATATAGTAGGTCCTTGTTGGTTCTTTATTTTAAATATAGCAGAGTGTATATGTCCATCCCAAACTCCCTAACTATCCTTTCCCCCCCCTCCCCCTCCCCCCACTGGCAACCATAAGCTCATTCTCTAAGTCTGTGAGGCTCTTTGTTTTGTAAATTCATTTGTATAATTTCTTTTTCGATTCCACATATAAAGGGTATCATAATGATATTTCTCCTTCTCTGTCCAACTGATTTCACTCAGTATGATAATCTCTAGGTTCATCCATGTTGCTGCAAATGACATTATTTCATTCTCTTTAATGGCTGAATAATATTCCATTGTGTCTATGAACACATCTTCTTTATTCAAGGCAGTGCTTTTTGAGTGAATAACACCTTATTGGCTACAAGAGGCCCATGTAGTCAGAGGGATGGGTCTGTTAGCCCAGGTTCAAGACAGAACTGACTTGGAAAGCCGTTTATAACAGGTGAGAAGATGGCTTGTAAACCGCCCTCACCCCACTGTTGGGGCAGTCCCTGTTCCCACCCCCACCCCGCACGGGACAGTCTGGGGCTGCACTAACCAGAGGCCCTCCCCCGCTTCCAGGCCACCACCCACAGCTTCTCTCATTTCTGGGATCTGCCTTCTCTAACTGCAGACCACCCCCCACCCACCACCATTCCTGCGGTGTCTCCTGGAGCACCTGTCAGTGTGCAGCCAGCGGGGGTCACTCACCTGTCCATTCACGGTTTCCCCGCCTACCCTCCCCACAACCATCAGATCCCAAGCTCAGTGATGAAAACACATTAGCTTCTCATTGCTGGGTCCACAGGCACCTGGAACGGAAGGGACTCAGTAGTGACCACATGGTGGTGCCTCTTCAGTGAGCAAAGGAGCCAATGGGTGGCTTTAGGGAAGGAGCCAGAGCTGGAAGTATACTTGCCTCTGCTCCACTGGGACCAGCACGAGGTGGGGGCATGGGGTACAAGCCCTGTGGGACTAAGTCCAGGGCAGATACAGCTCTCACTGTTTCGGGAAGAAAATGGCCAGAGTCCAGCCAAGATGAGTTGCTATCATTCCTTCCTTAAGTCACTCAGCCTTTGTTTTCCAAAGTGCAGTATATGTTCACTCTTTCCTGTATCTTCAGGGCTGTCTTGGCCCGACGACTTGGCAGCAAGGCATTCTTAGTCATGTTGGCTTCTTGGACACAATTTCTCTCTCTCTCTTTGCTTTTTCAAACACATTCGCAGAGAATCTAGTGTCTGGCTCCATCTTCTCCCTTAATCATCACCCACTCCCAGCAGGTGAGAACCAACACATACATCCAGGTCAGCTTAAGAAATGGGACCCCCAACCTGGCTCATGAGTTGGAGGTGCTGCCTAGGAAGAGGTAACCGAAAGAAGGAGGACCCCAGGTGCAAGACAGCAGGCCGGCTAGACTGGGGGGTGAAGATGGCACGTCAGGGTCTCGGTAGAAGCCCGTCTGTCCTCAGCAGACGGCCGGCTCTACCCACAGCTCCTCTCTCTAAAGTGAAGTTCAGAACTGAGTCGAGGCTGTTCTGGGTGGGGGTGGGGGGTGGGGGAAGCAGGGATTGAGATAGGAAATTTTGAAGGGGCAGAGAGGAGTGCCTGGCAGAGTAACCCCACCCCAAACATCTAAAGAGGGTCCAAGTGACAAGACAAACAATCCCCGGAGCATTAGCCAGGCGAACACAAACAAGCCCCCCACCCCAGCTTCAACAAACAGACAAACACAGACCAAACAAAGCATCCTCGAGGGAAGAAGCCTGCCCCTCTCACCCACTGAGCAAGTGACCATCCAGCTGCCATGAACTGGGCATGGTGTGGGACAAAGGGGCAAACCCAGCCTCAGCCCCGACTGAGCTGGAGCTTATGCTCTGGAGAGTTCTGGGGCGAGAGGGGGTGGGGGGTGGCGCAGAAGCGGGAAGTAGACAGACGGGCCATTCCTGCTTCTGCCCTGGAGTCCTCAGGTTCTAGTTTCTTTGGCCAAATAACTAATTGGCCATAAAGCAACTCTGTTAGAAAAATATAAGAGGGACTTTAAAAAGGACACAATGAGAAACGAATAACAAAATTAGACTATTGCAAAATCAAAATACCTGAACACATTTAAAAGATGTGTAGGGAATTCCCTGGCAGCCCAGTGGTTAGTTCTCGGCATTTTCACTGCCCAGGGGCCTGGGTTCAATCCCTGGTTGGGGAACTAAAATCCTGCGAGCTGTGTGGCATGGCTAAAATTTTTAAAAATAAATGAAAAATTTTAAATTAAAAGTAAAAGATGTATAGATTCATGGCAATACTGTGCAAATAACTTAATTTCCCTTGTGGATTGGACCTCAGTGCTAATCTTCCAAATCTTTCATTCAAAATATTAGCTTTTTTGTTTTTCTTATTTTGTTTGTGGGTTCATCTCCTCATTTGGCATCACGCTGCTTATTTTTCACTAAAATTTCTCCCTGCAGTAAGAGACATGTCAGTTTCCAGACCTGAGTTTGCACCGAGCTCCATCTCATGCTGTGAGCCCCTCTCCTGCTTGGTACCCTGGACACGGGGTCAGGTGGCCTCTGGACAGACATTCCAAGTCCTCCAGGAAACCGGGGTCTGGCTCCACACCTTCAAGATCCTCAGCCTCTCTCCCCTCCAGTGCAGCGAGTTTCCAGATAAGAAACCAACTCGGGACAAAGCATTGTGATGCTTTGTGCTTTAGAAAAAAGACTCAGGCCTTGGAGTGATAGGTAGTTGAGAGGATGGAGGTGGGGAGAGACCCCAAGGGGGTCTGGGCAGAAGAGTTCAGGGCACAGAAAGAGGTCCACACTTTGGACAGGGGGAGGGGGTGACTAGCAGAGGGAAAATCCCGGGCTGTTCCCAGGCCAGGGAGGCAGGGGGGTGCTGCTCCCCAAGAGGGCCCCCCCCTTCCCTGGCTCATGTCCTCTTCCTGTCTGTAGTCACTGTTGACTCAGATTGCTGGGCCTACCTTCTGTGGGAACCACCCCCCCACCTCACCCTGTCTTCCAGCCCCGATCCACACGTAACCTAGCCTCCCTGAAACAGTCCTTCCCTGGTGGCTCCGATGGTAAAGAATCTGCCTCCAGTGCAGGATACCCTAGTTCAACCCCTGGGTCAGGAACATGCCCTGGAGGAGGGCACAGCAACTCACTCCAGTATTCTTGCCTGGAGAATTCCATGGACAGAGGAGCCTGGCAGGCTACAGTCCATGAAGTCGCAAAGAGTTGGACACGACTTAGCAATGAACACTCACTTTGCACTGACCCTCCAAGCATGATAGGATGGCCTAGGATCCTAAGCCTCTGCCCAAAAGGTTCCAGAGCAGGAATTACCTCCCCACACTCCACCCTTCCCTCCATCTCCCCACCTGCTGAGTCCCTCCAATCTGAATAATCCAGTGACCTATCCACCCAGAGGACCTGAGCTCACTTTGCAAATAAGGATGGAACTGTTTGCGCTAAAACCTACCTAAATCATGGCAGAGACTCATTCAGGCCTCTCAGACTGAATTTGACATTGTTCACATCCAGACCTAGATAATCTATATAGAACTGGGAGAAGAATTTACAGCTAATGTCATAGCAGAGTGTGTCCTCATTAGTTAACATTTAACCTATCTTCCTGTACCAATTTAGATTCATAATTACCAGTGACAGGAAACTCGACTAAAACTGGCTTACGAGAAGTAATGTATTGGTTCCTGTAGTTGAAAGATCCAGAAACAGCTGACTTCAGGCACGGCTTGATCCAGGCAACAGAATGTTCTCTCCGCTTGTCATTGGCCCCACTCATAGCAAGCTTTCTTCCCTGAAGAAGCAGACACCCCCTGGACACTCATTCATTCCTTTATTCACAAATATCTGTCTACTACGTACCTTGGGCCAGGTGCTGGGGGCACCACGGTGAACAAAGCAAACCTCCCTGCCTTCTGCCTGCCACACCTCGAGAAGAAACAAGAAGCCCTGGTAACTGTGCTCCCCCCTACGGTGGGCAGCTGGGTGACTAGCGGCAGCTTCTTGTTCAAGACTAGAGAGAAAGGAAGTCTTGACATTGAGATGCTGGCCCTGATTAGCCTGACTTAGGGTTTGGGCTTATTCCTGATCCAATCAGCCTGGTTCACATCCATCAGCTCATGTATAGGACACAACTGTCCCCACCCATCATGAAGTTTTGAGGAACCTGCTAAGAAGGGGCTGGGCAAAGGGGAATAGCTTTGCAGTTTGGTCCTCAGAGAGGCCTTGGGGTCCCGACGTTGAGGAAATGGACCCCAGGAGAGGCCCAGCAAAGGCAGTGCCCAGCGACCGCAGATCCTCAGATGCCCAGCACCATGAGGGCAAGCCTGATCATATACCACCTGTGGTTCCCAACTCATTGTAAGGAAAAACCTCTTTATATACAGGCATGGGTGAAGGTCCGTTTATTCCAAGGCCATTAACAAGGTGAAAACCTAGGGCGTCTCACTACCTGCTCTTTGCAACAAGTCAGCTGCACCCACGGGACTTCCCAGGCCTGCACCCTCTTCAGAGAGGCGGAGCCATCCTCAAAGCTAAGTCAGTTCCCGTCAAGACCGTTTGCATCAGCACCTTTCAACATCAGCTGCTTTCTTCTTCAAGTAAAGTGCTTCTTGGAAAACACTTCCCCATTCTCAGGAAATTGTTTAGGGAACACTTTGGATGGAAGAGTCAGGGACGAGCCAGACAGGTCTGTCTTCCAGCCGCTCTGACCCTGAGCTTCTGTGAGCATCAGGTTCCCCTCTGCTCAGCATCTGCCCAGCTTCTGGCCAGAAACTCAGGACACGAAAGCATCTGCCGAGAGCCTGGCTCCCCCACCCTGGGCTGTGGTCCCCTCCCTTGGAATTGTCCCCGCTCCCTCAGCTAGAAAGGGACACTGGGCATTCTCCGCGAGGCATTTTAATGCTAATTTATTGAGTCCAAAAAGAGGAGCCCAACAGACGTGGTCCACTGGGCGGGATGTAGTGCGTTTGTTAGGCGGTGTGAGAGGCTCCTTGGCAGGATATTAAATATTACCCTGGCTATTCACAAGCACTTCATATTTCAAGAAAGGAAGGGAGGCTAAGGCTGCATTGCATAAATCAGCCTTTCAAACAGGCAGAAAGAGGCAAACATTTGATAAATCTATGTCATCATGTTCAGAGATCAAAGGCGCTGACGTCTGCACTCACGCACCCGGAGCTCCAGCAGCAGCTCCAACGCTGAGGCCAGGCGGCTGGGGAGGGAGGACTTGCCTGGTTCTGATCTGTGATCAGCTAGGGCTCTGGAGAGGAGGGCCTCCCCCTTCAGACTCTCGGTTGGGACCATGGTCCCTCTGCTCCCTGAGCCCACTACACTGTGAGATAAATGAGACCAGGGATAGACCCGCAGCCGCCAGCATCGACAAGGTGAAAACATATTGGCTGCTGGGCATAGCAGGAGGCCAGGTGGCCAGCCCCCTCTAAGGAGGGTCCCATCCAACCCAGGGCTCCCTGGGTCTCAGGCTTCACTAGCCCCACCCCATCCCGGCCCCCACCCCTTCCTGTTTAGCGCCAGCCCCCACAGCCCAGTCCCTTTTCTTACTCTTGTATCCCCTTTGCTTCCCGCCTCCCGCCCCCAGCTTCTATTTGACACAAAGTTACTATTGGAAGCCCCACAGAATGAATGAGCTCCAGAAGCTCTGACCCTGGTGCCTGTCTGGACAAAGGGACAGCAAGTACAGACGGGTGGATAACTTCCTCCAAACACTGCAGCTTAGAATTGATGGGAGATGCTAAGCCACTTGGCTGGGCTTCACCAAAACCCAGAGGCCTGTGCGCATCCATCTGGTGTATCAACTATCACCCGAGATCTAGATTTAGGAACTGGCCACTAGGATTTTCCCACCTCATTACTTGGGACCTAAAATGGTCCCTTCTATGATTATAATCCCCAATTCACAGATGAACGGGCTGGAAGCTTGGCTTCAGCTCCAGGGGAGTTTTAAGGAAGCAGGTGGGACCCGTGGCCTCTTGCTGGCCTTGAAGTGCCCACAGGTATTCCTAAGCTGCTAGATTGTGAGCAGGCTCAGCAGACATGGACAGAAATCTTCTTTCTTTTTTGGACACAGATGACAGCTCCCGTGGAAGCACGCTAGGTCTTAGAACGGAGCTTGTCATCCTCAGCTCAACTGACGTATGTGTGTGCTAAGTCACCCAGTCATGTCCCACTCTTTGCGACCCCAAGGACTGTAGCCCACCAGGCTCCTCTGTCCAAGGGATTCTCCAGGCAAGAATACTGGAGTGGGTAGCCATTCCCTTCTCCAAGGGATCTTCCAGAGCCAGGGGTTGAACCCAGGAGATTTTTTTTTTATATATATATGCCATTAGCGCCACATGGGAAGCCCCAGGTTTCTGGTTTCTCCACCTTTAGGCAATTCTTGAGGATGTTTAGGGCTTGAAGGCTGAGGACAAGGTTGAGGACTGGAAGGGGGATTCACTGTAGAGGAAGTGGGACCCTCTTCCTCTGGGTCTGGAGAGTAGAGTGAACCAGAGGGTAAAGAAGCAGATGGTGTGAGGGTCAGCTTCATGTGTGTGTGTGTTTAATTGAAGCACAGCTGATTTGCAATGTTGTCTTACTTTCAGCTGTACAGCAAAGTGATCCAGTTATACAGATGTATTCTTTTTCAGATTCCTTTCCCTTACAGACTATACAAGATATTGCATATGGCTCCCTGTGCTACAGAGGGGGTACTTGTTGTTTACCTGTGTTATATGTAGTAGTGTATGTCTGTTAATCCCAAACTCCTACTTTATCCCCCCACCCCATGAGACCCCTGCCCCACGTGGTGGTTAATTTTATGTGTCAACTCGGCTGGGCTGAAGGGGGCCCGGATATCTATCTGCTTAGATGTCATGCTGGGTCTGTCTGTGCAGATGTTTCTAGATGAGATGGACATTTGGATCAGCAGACTGAGTTCAGCAGCTCACCCTCCCCAGTGCCGGTGGTCCCCTCCAGTCCATGCAAGGTGGGACTAGAACACAGAGGTGGGGGAGGGAGAGGGGCTGTCTGTGCCCTGTCCTTCACCTGGAGCATCCCCTGACTTTAGACCCTGTCGTCGGCTCTCCTGCATCGGCAGCTTGCCCACTGTAGGTCTTGGAACTTATTTTCCATAACTGTGACAGCCAGTTCATTACCAACCAGCCAATCCCTCAGTCCTATTGATTCTGCTTCTCTGGAGAACCTATGCTAGTCCAGGTGGGTTTTAGCAAAACAAATGTGTAAGGAGGATATCCTTGCCTGATGCTTACTCAAGCTTTCTCTTCCTCACTCATCTGTGCTTCTCTGATGTAGAGGAGGCTGCCGGTTTATTTTATTTTTTAAAAATAATATTTATTTATTTATTTATTTGGTTATGGTGGGTCTTAGCTGTGGCATGTGGAATCTAGCTCCCCGACCAGGGATCGAACCCTGGCCCACTGCACTGGGAATGCGGAGTCTCAGCCACTGGACCACAAGAGAAGTCCCCACCCTGTTTATTAACCTTTGTCACCTCACTAAGAAGGGATCCTAGCGGTTTAGAAAGTTTCAGTGAGATGAGCAGGGCTGTAGACAGAAGGCTGTAAAGAGTTTTCATAGAGTCTTTATGTAATTATCAAGGACTTGGCAACTTCTGGGTTTCCTCTCAGGGGGTAGATTTTATATCTTTATATCACACCTACCTGTGACCAGAACTGCCCAGACGGAGACTGCCGAGGCTGAGAAATAAAACAAAAATATTTATATGTCAATTTTATAGACTCTTCCCAAAGCACTGTCTTTATTTGTGGGTTATGGGCAGCCAGCTAGATTTAGGAAGATTGATGGTTACTCATAACACTTGGCACAGTGTCTTATGTCTAGAGCAGTAAGACTAATGTATTTTGAGGCTCCCATAAGAGGTAACGCCATTGCCACCCAGAAAATAAACCCATGCTGCTACAATTCTGCAATTTCAAAGGGTCCATGCACCCCCCCAGTCTCTAATATAGGGTGTGCATGCGTTCGTGCCCACTTGTGTCCGACTCTTTGCAAGCCCATGGACTGTAGCCCACCAGGCTCCTCCGTCCATGGAATTCTCCAGGCAAGAATATTGGAATGGGTTGCCATTTCCTTCTCCAGGGGATCTTCCCAACCCAGAGATGGAATCTGCATCTCCTGTGCCTCTTGCATTGGCAAGATATTTTCTCACCGAACCACCTGGGAAGCCCCCTAGTATGCAGAGGTGGCTCTTAACAGATTTTCCTTCACTCTTTTCAAGTGTCTTACTTACGTTGACATGTGTTTCATCTCGGGCTGACTGCCTCAGAGATTTCCAAGACCGTATATATCCATTCCGTCCACACACTGATGGAGAAACCGCGTGATTAGGAGGCAGACAGATCTGAACGGGAATCCGGGTTTGGCCCTGGGCGCTGTGATGGCAGGGATGTGTTCCCGCCTCTCTGGGCTCCCATCTGTAAAGTGGGCACTGCTGCTGCTAAGTCACGTCAGTCGTGTCCGACTCTGTGTGACCCCATAGACGGCAGCCCACCAGGCCCCCGTCCCTGGGATTCTCCAGGCAAGATTACTGGAGTGGGTTGCCATTTCCTTCTCCAGTGCAGGAAAGAGAAAAGTGAAAGTGAAGTTGCTCAGTCGTGTCCGACTCTCCGCGACCCCATGGACTGTAGCCCACCAGGCTCCTCCGTCCATGGGATTTCCCAGGCAAGAGTACTGGAGTGGGTTGCCATTGCCTTCTCCCAAAGTGGGCACAGTTCCTGCCATTTCAGAAGTTGCGGGACGGGAAACCGGAGTAAAGAATTTGTATGCTTTGCTCTGTACTGGGCTGCCCCATGGAACTGTTTCACAAATAATTTCCCTGAATTGCCCAGTTGTTCTGGCCTCAGGCAGACACTGCCAGCGGCTCTGAAGTAGAGTGAGATTGGAAACAAAGCCGCAAAGCCTCCTTCCAAGTGTGTTGGCCCGGCAGGGTGTCTACCTGAGTCCCACTGCCTCCCTCCTTGCAGGCGTCTGGTCCTTTGTTTCTATTTTGGTGCCCGGTTCACCTTCACACAACAGTGCCTCCTAAAGGGGACCTCAGTCTTCCACGCACCCCACCTCCTCCTCAGATCTCTACTGCGCGTTTAGTACTTCATATTTCTGTTCTTGTCTTTCAAGGCTGAGCACGTGCAGTTCACAGTGTCCAACGGCATCGGCTACAGAACATGTTTACGGGGTGGAATTCTCGTCCCTCCACCCCCCGTTTCCCTTTCCTCTACACAAGCCCCCAGGTCCTCCTGGCCCCTTCCTCCTGCAGGAGCCATGACTTAGGGCCAAACCAGCCCTTGTGTGCTCAGTCACTTCAGTCCAACTCTTTGTGACTCGATGACCATAGCCCGCCAGGCTCCTCTGTCCACGGGATTCTCCAGGAAAGAATACTGGAGCGGGTTGCCATGCCCTCCTTTAGGGGATCTTCCCGACCCAGGGATTGAAGCTGCACATTCGGCATTGCAGGCAGGTTCTTTACCACTAGCGCCACCTGGGAAAGCAGCCCTTACCCCATGTGTGTGAGATTCCCAGGGCTGCTGTAACCAATGACCGCACAAGGAAAATGGCAGAAACGTGTTTTCTCACAGTTCTGGAGTTCCAAGGTCTGAAGTCACTGAGCTGAAATCGAGGTGTTGACAGGAGTAACCGCCCTCCAAAGCCTCTAGGGGAGGCTCCCTCCTCAGATCCTCCAGCCTCTACCTTTCCTCGGTTTATGGCTTATGACCATCACACTCTGCCTACTCTGTCACATTCTGTCTCCCGTGTGTGTGTGTGTGTGTGTGTGTGTGTGTGTGTGTGTGTGCGCGCGCGAATCTCCCCCACCGCCAACCTCTCTCATAGAAGGACATGTACATCCTAAGCCAGAATCCACCCAGACAACCCAGGTCAGCCTCCCCATCTCAACACCCTTACCATAATCACATCTTTTGCTGTCTAAGATATTAGCCACAATTTCTGGGGGTTGGGGCCTGATATCTTTGGGGCACGTTTTTCAGTGTCATCATCAGCACCTAAAGCTCCAGCCATTCATTCATCTGCTCAGTTCTTGCCAGATAATCCCTGTTAACGGTCCCTTCCCACCCGCCTTGGGTCATCTCAAACCTGTATTTGTGTCTCTTTTTCCCTCCCCATCCTGCCACCATCTGCATGGACAATAGCCTCCATTTTTAATGAGCCAGTAACTCCCTTTGATCTCACAGTCCCCAGCCTCAGCCCACTTTTCTTCCAACCTCACTTTCCACCTGGCACTTGCACGCAGACCCGCTCTTAGGTGTCCTTCCCCCTCCACACAGGTCTACAGGAGGAGCTGGGACACATACTTGCTTACCTGTTGTCTCCTCAGCTGCCTCTTCCACTCCCGGTCTTTGTGTGGACAGTCCCACAGGTGTATTCGTTTGTATGTGGTTCCTAGAGCCGCTGTCACAAATGACCACACGCTTGGTGGCTTAAAGCAATGAAATGTACTCACTCGCATCCTGGCACTCGTGGCGTAGGTGGCCTCACTGGTTCCGGAGCCTCTGGTGGAGGACGGGTCCCTGGCTCCTCTAGCTTCTGGGGAACCCTCGGCTCGTGGCTGCAAACTCCAGGCTCTGCCTCCATCTTCATGTGGCCTTTTCTCTGTCCTCCTCTTTCCTCTGAGGACACTTATCATCAGATGTAGGGTTCACCCTGATCCAGAATGATCTCAGCTCAGGATCAGTAACTTCATGACATCCGTAGAGACCCTTTATCCAAACAGAGCTGCATTCTCAAGTTGTGGGTGGGCATTCCTTCTGGAAGACTGCCATGCAGACCTCGGCAACTGTCCAACTTCAAATCTGAAAAACACAGCACGCAGCAGTGCCGCAACCAACAAAGAGCCAAGTAATGCAGGCTGGAAGGCTGAGGAAGTCACTCCCAACTGATGAACCTTGACCAGCGTGGGACAAGAGAAAGAGGAACCCCCCTCCAGTGGTAGCTAAACCTCCATCCCATCCCGTGAACCTCTTTGCACTCTTCTGAAGATGGCTTGTGGGAAATAAATTAAATTAAAAATAAAGAAGTCTAATGAGCCAGTCTGCCCATCTCTTTCAGCTCTCCTCTAAGTCACCGCCCACAAAATACTGGCTCTCCTCTCCTTCCCTGGTCTCACTTCCCGTGGCCACTTAGAAGAAGGACATCTGCATTTGCTATTTGGATTCTGTACATCTAATAGATTTTTTTGGTCTCTCATTTCCTCCATCACTACCATCTTTTACGTTTAGTTGATTTTTTTGTAGTGACACACTTCAATTTCCTTCTCACTTCCGTTTGTGTATCTTCTGTAGATCTTTTCCTTTTTAAAAAAGAAAACTTTTTATTTTGTATTGGGGTATACCCTATTAACAGTGATGTGATAGTTTCAAGTGAACAGCAAAAGGACTCAGCCATGGATATACATGTGTCCATTCTCCCCCAAACTCCCCTCCCATCCAGGCTGCCACATAACATTGAGCAGAGTTCCGTGTACCTACAGATCTTTTCTTGATGGTTACTATGACACATTTAAAGTCTTAAAGTTATAACAATCTAATGCAATTGCTATCAACTTAACTTCAGCAGCACATTCTCTGCTCTCATACAATTCCTTATCCACCTCTTTAATGTTATTATTGTTACCAAAGATTACGTTTGTACACTGTGTCCAACATCATATGATGTTGATTTTTATGTGCCTGTCTTTTAAAATATATAGAAAATAAAAATAATACTGGCTTTTCTATTGACCCATGTGTTTCCTTTTATCAAAGATCTTTATTTATCCAACTTTAAGTGGCTCTCCAGCATCCTTTCATTTCAGTGTGAGGGAGTCCCTTTATCATTTCTTATAGAGCAAGCCTGAATTCACCAAAACAAACTTTCTCTGGACTTCCCCAATGGGATCTAATTGCTTGAATCATTGCTAGGTAGTATCTGTGTTTATACTCAGGAGTCCTTGAGGCTAAAGACAGATGGAAGGTCACGAAATGCTGCTTTCAAAGGTCATTAATTCCTTCCTGGATGGAGCCAAGGGCTCACCAAAGCCTCTTCCAGATCTGTGTTCCTACAATGCCAGCGCACAGTGCAGGAATCATTCAGGCTTCTTCAGTTCCTTTAGGGAATCAGTGTTTGTCTCTCAGCCACCAGTTAGGAAGGCCGGGAAGTGGGGAGAGATTCCATGAATATGGCTATCTGTTTCCAACAGAATTCACCCTTAGTGTCCATGTATTAAGCTAATCTGTCTTCTTCATTTGTATAATGATTAGATACCTTTATTATATCTATATTTAAAGCTATCAAGATGGTTCTGAAGATTGTGAGTTGTGTGAAGGCATGTACTGGATTTATCTTTGGAAAAGACCCTGCTTCTGGGAAAGATTGAAGGCAGGAGGAGAGGGGGACAACAGAGGATGAGATGGTTGGATGGCAACACTGATTCAATGGAAATGAATCTGAGCAAACTCTCGGAGATAGTGGAGAGGCCAGGTGAGCCTGGTGTGCTGCAGTCCACGGGGTCACAAAGAGTCGGACATGACTTATCAACTAAATGACAAATTTTTATTTAAATTTTTTTTGGCCGCACGATGTGGGATCTTAGTTCCTTGATCAGGGATTGAAACCATGTCCTCTGCATTGGGAGCATGGAGTCGTAACCACAGTCCACCAGAGAAGTCCAATGGACTGCATTTCTGTTACTAACACAGGGACTAGCCAAAGAACTAGTTCAAGAAAATACAAATACATGAATGAATAAACGAATGAATCAAGACTTTGAGCTAGTGGAAGATCCAGAAACTCACTCACTTTAAAATGCAGGAGCTCTAAAGCAGACCACAGACTGACATTAAAAAGTATTTAAGGGGGCCATTAAGTAAGTTATTACTCTCATGCAATAACCCAATGTGCTAAATTACTTTAATTACTTTGAGTAAGAACAATTTGTTGGCCACTGTCAGTCTAGGATGGTGCCAGGCGCCAGGGCAGGGTTGGAGGAGGGTTTTCACAAAGTGGGAGAGTTCGTCTGTGGATAATGATGAAATGTACCAACAGGAGAAATCGACAATGGTCCAGGCTTCTCCCTGAGGGAGGCTGGACTGGGGGGTCTCTTGTGCAGTGGAGTGGGGGCCATGGGGGATGAAGCTCTGTCTGGCCCCTTTTGCTGCAGCTTAGATGATCTTCACTTTGTTGAAAATCAGTGTTCGCTTCTATTAACAAGAGTCAGAAGTCTCTTTGACGCAAACATTGTCACTTCCGCTTGGGCTCAGGAACTCTCTGGAAGAAACAGAGGTTTGTAAAGGCCAGAGGTTGCCAGTTGGAGTCTCTCAGTCTGATCTACTTGTATTTGACTTAATGACCCCCAAGGCTCTTTTAAAATTTTATTTCAGACATATAACTTTTTAAATCCCCTCCCATATAAAATGCAGGCAATTTCACATAAAAACCCAGTTTTCTATTTTAGCTTTGCTGGAAAAATTAGAAAATCTGGCAACACCGACCTACCAGCCCAGAGGTGCACCTGCTGCTTCTCTGTCTCCTCAGCCTTCCTCTCTCACCCGGCCAGGCGTGGTCTACACTGTCGGCCAAGTTTCAGGACACGTATCTGAACAGGAAGCATTTAAGTGATGCTGGTGGGGAACGTCCGTGGGGGTGGAGGGTGGGAGGGTGCTCCCTGGGGGGTTAGATCAGAACATCTGAGTGTGTTTTCAGCTCCAGAGGTTCTGAAGGCACCCCCTCTCTGCTTGCTCATCTGAGAATCATGGGCCATCCTGAGTTACGGAACAGAGGAGGGCACTGTGGCAAGGGAGAGTGAGGTGACAGTCATTTACTTGTGATGCAGAGAGCCAGCATGTCCTAGATGCCAGCATGGGGCTGGGACCGACTGCTCTAAGCCCTGACGGCATTACCATCCATTTTACAGAAGGAAATTGAGGCACAGAGAGATTACTAACTTTCCAAAGAGTTGTGGGAAAGCTGGTGACAGAACCAGATAATCTTGTCCAGATGAAATCAGACTTGAGAGCCACAAGTGCACACAACCAAGAACCACTATTTGAGCAGGAGAGGGACAGGCAGAAATGAGTGATGATGAGTACAGTTAATTAAGATGAGCAAAGCAGAGCCCGTGGGCTAAATACCCATTGAATTAATGATAAAAGTGATTTCCCTGGAGAGAATTTTTTCCAGGACAGTATGTTACTTTCAACACACGAGTAACTTCCTCAGGACACAGAATTAGGGAAACCAAGCTGCTCTGGGTTTTAGAAACTAAGCTGGTTTTTAGGTAGATTCACTTTTGTACTTTTGTACCTTCCAGATGGAAATGGGGTTGAAAGTCTGATGCTGGGAGTTTAAGAGGTGGGCAGACCACTATGGGGACAAAGCCCACCTTTCAGGCTCAGAACTAATTGTCATGCGTGGATGACAGAAGTCAGCATCACTATTTTATACTCACACTCTTACTTCACAAAAAGTACCAGGTGTTCCTATTTCAAGCGGGTTTACCAAAAGCTCAAAATTCATCAAGCGCTAATGGAAGTCAACAGGAAATCCATCTTCGTTGGTTGTACAGCCAGTTTTTTTCCACAATGCACTTAGCAAAGCCAGGGAGACGGGGCAGGGCAGGGAGTGGTGTTTATGATAACGAGCAACTCACTTTATCTGTTACGTCTGTCTGTTTGGTGACTGTTGGGAATTGGAAATGAGGAATAGGTTACGAAGGTGATTTCCAGAGGGAGAAGTGGAAAGCAGAAAAGAACGGTCAGAAACAAAAGAGGACAGAGCGTCGTCCATCGTGAAGTGGGTGTGACACTGGCATGAGACTAAAGGAGCGATGAAGCAGAGCTGGAAACCTCTGGAATCAGCAGCCTTTTGGATGCAAACGAGAACAAGAGGTAGTGTGCGTCTGCATTTATTAAAGGCAAGCTGGGAGAAACTGGTGATGATATGCAAAAACACGGTCACAAACCCCTGGCTCTGGGGACAGTTCCAGGCTGAACATGTCTCAGGACTTAGAAGGGATCACAAGTTATATTTCAGCAGCCTTGGCCTGAGAATAATCTGTGTGTGATACAGCAAGTCTGTGGCTGTTGGTCCACACGACACTGTGTCCAGTGACTTCCTGCCACTTTAAGAGGAATCAGCGGGAAATATCTAGAACCATATACAGACCTTTGGGAGATAAGTTATAGGAAGCACTGGTGCCCCCAGACACGGCTGAGGATTCTCAGGGTTCCTCTTTAGCCAATAAGCAAGGAGAATCTGCTCAAAGGTTTTCAGGTGGCCACCTGCTGCTTGAAAAGCTCTTTAAATTCCCAGAGCGGATGACTGTAGGGCATTCATGCTCCTGGGTGTGGTTTCCCCGTTTTCTAGGTGTGCTCTCTCTGCATGCAGTAAGAAGCTGTCTCTGAAGGTGGGTTTCAGTACAGACCAGATGGGTATCTGAAAAAGGTCCCACTGTGATGGCTGAAAAATACAAATAGGTCAGGATTTGAAGGGCATTGGTAAGGAATCTGGATTCATGTTCGATTTTCAAAATTAAATGCTGATGTGATTGAAAATTCCCCATCTGTATTACATCAGATGCCCCTATCCATTCTATAAGCGGGGCTTATAAACTATAAAAAGTTTATCCTATGAATGTGTAAAAATACTGCAAGGTGCACTAATTATTAAAGAAGTGTAAATTAAAAAACACAGTGAGGTCTCACCCATTAGGATGGCTGCTATGAGAAAAAATAAGATAACAATTGTTGGTGAGGGTGTGGAGAAACTTTGGTGAAAGTGAAACATTCCCACCCCGTTGGTAGGAATGTAAAACAGGGCAGATGCCACGGAAAACAGTATGGCTGTTGCTCAAAAAGTGAAACAGAATTACCACAGGATCTAGCAATTCTACTCCTGGGTAGATATCCAGAATAATTGAAAGGGAGGTCTTGAAGAAATGTGGCTGTACTCTTGGTTATAGCAGCATCATTCATAACAGCCAAAAGTGGAAGCAACTCCACTGTCCATTGATGGATAAATGGATAAGCAAAGTGTGGCTTATATGATGGAGTATTGTTCCATCCCTAAATCATGTCTAACCCTTTGCAACTACTTGGACTGCATCATGCCAGGCTTCCTTTTTCTTCACTATCTCCTGGAGATTGCTCAATTCATGTCCATTGAGTCCACGATGCCATCCGTGGTTTAAGGATGGAATATTATCCATTCTCAAAAAGGAAGGACATTCTGACACAGGGCGCAACAGAGAGAAGGCGGTTTGCTTGCTCATGTGCTCAGTCATGTCCTACTCTTTGCGACCCCATCTACTATAGCCCTCCAGGCTCCTTCTGTCCAGGGGATTCTCCAGACAAGAATATTGGAGTGGGGCTGCCATTTCCTCCTCTAGGGGATCTTCCTGACCCAGAGATTGAACCCATATCTCTTATGTCTCCTGCGTTGGCAGGCGGGTTCTTTACCACTTGAGCCATTAGGGAGGAGCTAGAGAAGGAGGGAAATACATCAGGTCGGGCTCCTGGACAAGCGTGCAGGTTGCCCTGGGACCAACACCTGGAGGACAAGGCGGTGAGGCAGGCTTGGGCAGAGGGAGACTCCAGCTGCAACTCGAGCCCCACAACTTCTGCCCACCCAGCAGGAGGCTCTCAGAGATGCCTGGAGCTGGCTAGGATGACCAGGCCTTATCCTCCTGGTTGGTTATTGTATGTCCCCACCCCCACCCACCCCTGCCTGGGAAAGGGCATGACCTCCGGCCTCTGCAGGAACCCTCCGCAATCTGGAGGGACTGACAGCTGGAGGCTGTGTGCCAGCAACACACTAGCAGCTGAGACAGCTCATCCTTCACTGACCGGGACTGGGTGGCATGTCTGCGTCCACACAGGAGGGCTGATGATTCAGGGGAGAGGAGAGGGGAGGTGAGAAGGGTTGAGGTTCAGAGTAGGCCTGGGGCTCACTCTGTGTCAGGGTAGCTAGCCCGCAGCTTCCTCCATTGTGACAAGAAGGAGGAAGGAGGGGTCGGGAGGAGTCAAGTGGGTGCTCATCTGGTGGTGTAAAGGTGTGGACATCTATGTTCTCAAAGAGGTTTTTAGAAATGCCAGAGGGATCATAAGAAATGCTGTCCAGGGGCTGGGTAAGTGGGCCTCCTGGGGACACTTAGAGAATCGCACCCTTACGTGTCCGTGGAAGTTTGTGAAGGAAAAATTAAAGCTGGACCCATCATCTCTAAGACATGACCTCCTCCAGTGTGGGCCCAGAAGACTGTAGGCAGGACTGGCTTTGGAGGATTTCCACAGCCAGGAGGCCTTGATGGAGAAAGAAGGGGCTGACGGCATGTGGAGCAGAGGAGCACAATGACAGCCAGTGGTACTGAGGCTCAGAAGGGGTGTGTGACTTATTCAAAGTCACACAGCTGGTAAATGGCTGGGAACCAGATTAGGCAAAGTAATGCAACCCTAGTGACAAACTTCCCTGGTGGCTCAGATGGAAAAGAATCTGCCTGCAGTGCAGGAGACTGGGGTTCGATTCCTGCGTAGGGAAGATCCCCTGGAGGAGGGCAGGGCAGTCCACTCCAGTGTTCTTGCCTGGAGAATGCCATGCATAGAGGAGCCCAGTGGGCTACAGTTCATGGGGTCACAAAGACTGAGCACCTAACAGTGACAAAGTCAGGGTCCTGGCAGGAAAGCTGTGGGACATCACCTGAGTAACGCACAGGTTGTATAACAGAAGGACCACTTACAAAGATGCTGGAGGGGAAGGAGAACCTGGGGAGGGCACGTATTTGGCGCTGGAAAGGGGAGGAGTCATCACCACCTTAGATCTGCAGAGGCGAGCAGACAGCCATTCCAGAACCAGTGACATCAAGGCAGTGTAGGAGGACTTCCCGCCAGGGGCTGTGTCTTGCAGAAGATGGAAGCTGCCAGCCTTTGATGACCCAGCCCAGAGGGAGCCTGCGGACAAGGGAAGCCTGAGGACAAGGGAAGCTGCAAACCCAGAGCACAGGGGCCAATGGGAGGGAGCTGGAATCAGCACAAGATCTTGACTCCTCAGGACATCAACCACCAGAGTTCTTTTCTGGTGTTTTTGGGCACCAGAGTTCTTTTATTCTTAGGACAGGAGCAGTCATCTCTCTTCTGTGATGTGCTGAGGGTCCTTCTGGGACCTCGAACTGCCAGAGCTCCGGTGCCGGGGTGATGGATTCAACTGAGGTCGCTAGACACACTGTCCCCCAGGTGCAGCTGGAGAGCAGCCTGGGAAGCCGTTTCCTTCCCACCACTCTGTCAAGGGGTTTCTGACGGCCAGTCTGCTAGCCTGGCTCTAGCCCTCAGCTCCGATCGCTCTCCGAGAGGACAGGGGGCTCCGAGGCGCGCCAGGAACAGCCCCATGGAAGTTGGGGCGCCGCGACCCCCACCCCCAGCCTGCAGCTGTCGGAGCGCCCCCCTGCGGGCGGGCATCTGGGCGCAGCGGGGCATAGGGTGGAGGGAGCTTGCAGCTGCCAACTCCGGGGTCGCCTGGCTGGGGGGCAGGGAGGGGACACGGGTTCCGGTGACAGGAACCGGGCTCCGGGCCACCAGCTCAGGCAGCCCAGGAAGTGCGACCTTTGCGGCGAGCAGCTGGGGGCCTGCCGGGGGAGCCGGAGGGTGGGCGGGATGAGTGGCAAGGGCCGGAGCCCAGAACCAGAGAACCTTCAGGCAGAAAAGACCATGGGGATCCTTTGGCGCAAGTCCCCTGCTTTACAGATGGGGGAATTTAGCGCCAGAGAGTGAGCCGACAGGGTAGAAGGCAGCGGGAGGTGAAGAGGGACAGGAGGTGGCCCCTGGGGCGTCTTGTGAGTTTCTAAGAGGAAGGGGCTGCCTGCCAAGTTAGAGCGTCCGTGGTCCTAGGTAAGCACCCCATTAGGTAAGAGCAAAAAACCAACCCAGAGAAAACAGCCCTTCCACGTGTGCTGAAATCCCATTCGCTCCTCTCTGGGTTTCCCGGGGAGGTGGAGGGGACTGGGGGGAGCAAAAAACTTATGCATAAATGTATCCAAGGGCAGACTTTCTCGCATCTGGGTGGTCGCGTGGTGTGGGGACCCAGCACTGCTGAGCACAGGTTAAGGGCAGAAGCTCCAATTGGGTTCACGGTCGGCCGCGCCGACAGATACTTGCATACTGACCTCGGGTCACGCATCAGCTGATTGGGACGATGAGGGGAGACGGCTTTGACCGAGGGCAGAGCCAGCAGCGGCCGCCGCGCCCGGGGATTTCGGGGAGCTCTTTGGGGCTGACCACAGCCGAGTTGGGAAGAAGGGTCAAAGAGCAGGGTCGCGGGGCAGGGCTGCTCCGCCCGGCTGAACTGCCCGCCGGGCGCTGCTCAGGCCAGGATCACCGCGGACATCAGCTCAGTGCGCCGACCGTCGCTCGGCGGTGGGGATCGTAAGCGCTCGGCTGGCCTCGGCGGCGACTTGGCCCGGGGTCGCTCGCCTCAGCGGCGCTCTCCTGGTAATTTCCGATGCCCAAGTCTTTGCTTCCACCTCCTTCTTCCCTTCGCCCCCGGAAAAAAAATCCTAAATATATCCGGCGAACTAACTTTTTTTCTTCTTTTACACTGGACTTGGCTAACCCTCAGGACAGGGACCATTTTTAATTAGGATTATCGATTAAAAAAACCAAAAACTATAACATTCATACCCAACCACGCCCAAAGTTAGCCATGTGGTAGCTACAATTCATGTGAACACGCACAAATCATAAACCACTATCACCCACCCCCAAATCCACATAAGTCCACAAACTCAAAGCCGCCTAGAGATAGCAGACAGTGACTTCATTTCCCGAAATAATATGAATTTGAAGAAACGCTTCGGAGACACTAACATTTTCCTTCTCGCTTAAAAAAAAAAGAAAAAGAAAAAGTTGGCCTAAGCTAATGCTCAGAAATACATTCTCATGTTTCAGAACTTTAAAATAAATTAGTAATAAATTAATGTAATTAAAAACTAAGGGGAGATAAGTCACTTCCGAAGGAGAGGGGAAAAGAGCGCTGGGAATAAAATTTCCCTGCGAATATAAAAGGCGGAGGAATCCTCTTCCTAAATTACTTCCCCCTCTGCCCCTCTATAAGAAAATGTCTTGGGCTCCCGAGTTACCAGGAGGTCTTCCGGAGCACAGCCGGGCGTGAGGGCCGGGAGGGGGCCACAGGGTCACCCGAATCCTCCGGGGTCGCCGCTCCCGCTCTCCGGCAGACTTTCCAACTTCAGAAGCTCGCGACTGAGGGGCGTCCTCGGTGTGCTCCCGGCGGCGGGGAACAGGACCCCGCGGCGAGACTTTGGGACTCGGGGAACTTCCTCGGGAGGGGACACAGCGGCAGGGGGGACCGGGGCTAGGCGGTTCCGCCGCCCGCCCGCGCGCACTGGGAAAGGAGCGGGGGCCGCGCTCAGCCTGGGGCCGCGTGGAGGTCGGGATCGGAAGGAAGATTCTGTCCCGGAACCACGCGGGGCCAAGCGTGGGAGGCCCGCTGACCCCTCTGGGGCCGAGTCTTCCCATCCAGAACTTCCTGAGTGCCGCCGGGGTGAGCCGAAGCTTCCAACCGGAACGCGGCGCATTGATGTAGCAGCGAGGCCGCCGCCAGGCCGGGACGGGTCACTCTACCGAGGAAACTCCAGGAAAGAGACTTGGAGTGGACTTTAAGTGCAACTCCGGGATCGATTTGCTCCTAGTTGACTTTTGACATAGAAAAAAAACCCACCTAATACTTCGTGTAACAGGTCAGCAAACCAAACCGACTCCTGATGCAGGCGAACGTTGGCTTTGATATTTATTCATGGGAAGGGAAGAGAAAGTTTTCTACACCCAACGTCCCCAACAACTAATATCCAGACAAAACTTTCACACTCACTTTTCAGCGCCGGGAAAAATTCCCGCAGCCTTTAACTCCCTGTTAATTTCTCCCGACCTTTCTTTCCTCAGCACTTTGGGAAGCGAGGGAAGAATTTTTCCTAAGGATAGTTCCTCAGGAACTATCTAACGATCCACCGATCGCGTTAACCTGCTGCCCGAGAGAGATCAACTCCCAGGAAAGAGTAAGAAGGACACTTAAAAAAAAAAAAAAAAGTTCGATAGCGATTTCCACTTAAACTTCCTAAACCCGTGCCAGTTCCGGAAGGGCCCCCCTCCGAGTCCCGGCGTGGGGTGGGCGGGCATCTCCGGCCAGACTCTCGAGCTTCCATCCCTTCCCTACTTCTAACGCGCACACACACCAAGATCCCGCCCGCGAACCATCTGCATGGGGACGCGTGTCCGTACACAGGGGCAAATGCAGCCGAGCCCGGCTCCTGGGGAGCGAGTGCGGAAGTGCACGCGGGCTCCGGGGTGCAGCGATCGAAGGGTGGGTGCTTTCTCTGAGCGCGCGGTCTCTCCAGCATCCTTCCTCCCAGCTGCGCCTGTCACCAGCCCCTGGTTCTGCCCCTCCAGGCCCGCCCCTTGCCTCTCAGCCAGTAGCAGCCTCCGACTGCTCTCCACCGCCTCCAAACCCTTTCCACACCCCCATGTTCCGGGAGCTGGTTGGCTGCCGAACCCTCAGCTAAGCGGCGGGATTTGCATGGCGCCCCGGGTTTCTGGTAGGTGGAGCGACCGATCACTCCCGGTGGCCGGGCCCGCCCACTCTGCCTCGGTCTCCGTCGCTCTTCCTGCGCAGTCCTCCTTCGCAGCCTCCGCCGGAGAAGCGCCGGGGCTGCGCTCAGAGCTCGGTTCACAGGACCGCGAGGAGGCAGCCCCGGCGAGCGGCCGTGCGGCGCGCACAGTCCGGAGGAGTCGGAACGCCGGAGTGTGGAGCTCTGCCGGCCCCGAGCGCGGCGTCGCAGCCCCAGGCCAGCAGTTGCCACCACCCGACCTTCGTTCCAGTTGTGGCTCCTCCCGGCAACATGTCAAAAGCCGCCGGCCGTGCAGCTGCCGCCGCCACCTGGGGCAGAGCAACAGCGGCGACCGCGGGCGCGCGGGGCCAATAAGCCAAACCGCCCGGCGTCCGGGGAACTCTCGCCGCGCTCCCTGCTCCGGCGGGCCCTGCGCCATGTGCTGAGCCATGCCCCTAGCCGCGCGCGCGGGCAGCGCATGGGGGGCAGCGCCTGAGCGGCGGCCGGTCCTGCCTCGATGTCCCCGGCCGGCTCCTGCCGCAGCCGCCGCCGCCCCCGCCGCCGGTGAGGAGGAGGCTCGCGCTGCTGTTCGCCATGCTCTGCGTCTGGCTCTACTTGCTCGTATACTCGTGCGCCGGCTCCTGCGCCGCCGCGCCCGGGCTGCTACTGCTGGGCTCCGGGTCCCGCACCGCCCACGCCCCGCCCGCCCCGGGTCCCGACGGGCCTCCCCCGAGGCTGCCGTTCCCGGCGGCGCCAGCCACCCAGTCGGCTGCGGGCGGAGAGATGGCCGAAGGCGCCGCGAGCCAGGAGGAGCAGAGCCCCGAGGCGCCGGACTCCCCCAGCCCCATCTCTAGCTTCTTCAGCGGGTCCGGGAGCAAGCAGCTGCCGCAGGCCATCATCATCGGCGTGAAGAAGGGCGGCACGCGGGCGCTGCTGGAGTTCCTGCGCGTGCACCCCGACGTGCGCGCCGTGGGCGCAGAGCCCCACTTCTTCGACCGTAGCTACGACAAGGGCCTCGCCTGGTACCGGTGAGTGTCCCGGGCAGGGCCAGGGGCTCCAGCCGCGATCCTGACGGGGAGAGAACGCGGACGTGGCATGTACAACCGGGGAACTGACAGGGGTACAGCTTCGGACCACCGGGGCGGGAAGGGGAGCCGAGCGACGACCGCTCGGTGCTAGCCCGCAGCGCCGTACCAGGTGCGCTGGGCTCCGCTCTCGCCCCAGTCTGGAGACACTTCTCCAGCATATCTGGCGGCTCAGCGGCCCACGGTGCCCAAGGAATAATCCGGCGATCTTTCCTCAAGGAAGGAGGCCAGCGACTAGGAAGGTGCTCAGAAAAGCGCGCAACCCTTTAAATGTGGCCTCCTCCCAAACGAATCTCGTGTTTTATTTTTCCTCTCGGATACGGGACGGTCTCCGTCCCAGACCAACTTCTAGAGCAGCTTCCACTGTCCGCATGGGGGTGGGGTGCGAGCGACGCCGTGCTGCGGAGGCCGCGGGGAGTCTGTTCACTTTCCGAAGGGGGTCAGTCCGCTCGCGGCCCGGCAGCCTGGGCTCCGGAGGGCGAGCGGGCAGGCTCGCGGCGCGTGGAGCGGTGCTGGTCCCTGTCGGGCAAAGGCGCGCACTGCAGCCGGCGGGAGGCGCGCAGCTTTGAAGGCTTCCCGGCGCCCCAGGCACGGCCCACCGGTTTCCGCCTCCCCGGTCCGGGCGCTGAGAGACCCGGGGCAGGAACGCCTGTCTCCACGGGCCTTTGACGCTCCGGGGTGCAAAGAATATTCTGGGTGCATGGATTTGAGAAATGCGGGTTCCGTGGGCTTCCGTAAACTCGGTTCTCGGGTCGGGTTATGGGTCCGGTTTCAAAGGGACATTGTCCCCCACCCCGGGGGTCATAATCACCTCTTACCAAGGCCTCCCGCAGTCTTTGGGGGTGAGCTGTTGGGTTGGTCGAGTTTCCGGTGAGGCGCGGGTGGGCAAGGGGTCCAGCCTCGGGCCTCGGGAAGTCTCGTTGCCAACCAGGGGCCCTTCTCCCTGGTCATTGCCTCCGACCCCCACAAACATAACTCCCTCGACTCGCCGGCACCCCTCCAGGCCCAATCAGCCTGCAAGAGGCTGAAGATTTCGGAAAACAAAAGAGAGTCGAACCAAACCCCATCCCTGCCCCCATCCCCTCTTTGGGGCCCGGGAGAGCTCGAAAGATAAAAGGGGGCTGGCCGAGCGGATTAAAACCGGTCTCTCCCCAGCCTCCCCCTCCCTTTTGTCCTAACGTTTTTATTATTGTCAGGAGTTGCCCAAGTCTCGAGGTTTAGCCAGCCGTGACTGTCACCCTTCCCACCGTCCCCAGGCTCTGGACACCGGTTATTGCGAATGGTGGCTCTGGAGCCCGGCGCCTGGATGCTCGTCCCGACCCGGGCAGCTAGCGGGGGGTCCTCGGAGCCGTCACCTGCGCTCCGGGCGGCGCTCGGAGGAGCGACTGCGCCGGCGCATGCGGGTGCCTGGCTGGCAGATGGGGGCCGCGCTAATTGCCGGCTATTGTCATCGACTGTATTGTTGTCATTATTCCAGCCACCACCGCTCCTCCTCCTCGGGGGATAACGATTCCGGGGGCCGGGGCAGGCAGGCTTGTTACTAGCGCCCTCCAGGTAGAACCCATCGGAGGCCAGAGGCAGTCCGGCGTTTTCGGAGATCAGACGCGCCGGGGGCCGGGCTAGGAGGAACTGGCAGGAAAAGAACTAAATCCTTAATGTCGGGCGGTTCCAGCAGCACCTGGGCAGACAGTGGAAATCCCCACAGGAAGACTCGCGCAGGCTCCTGGGCGGCCGCCCTCCACCTGCCACGTTCCTTTTGATTGACTCAAAATACTGAATAAAGAACGAAGTCGCCCTGGAAAGGCTGGCCGCGCGCCTGCAGCCGGTCGCATCGTGGCCCCCGGGGCGGCTGGGCTTGAGGGGTGCAGGGGCTTGGCCGGCCTCGGGGCGGGAAGAGGGGGAGGGGGGACGAGCGAGAAGTGCCTTCTCCCCCACAAGTCACCTCGCTACACTGATGGGCCGGACTGTCGGGCCCGGAGGACCAGCGCTCGCGGCGATGACCCTGCGGAGCGCGGCGGGAGGAGCGAAGTGTAAAAGTCGCAGCTCACCCCTAAAGCTGGGTTCCGGGGCTGCCTCGATCCGCGCGGGGCGTGGCCGCAGGGTTAGTGGATTAAGGAATCTTTTCAATGCCATCTGCTTACTTACAACTTTTAAATTAACTTGGAATATTCTGAATGTCTGGGCAAATGTGTGGACTTAATTATTTTGAAGGCAGCCGTTTTAACTTGAAAAACAGACCACACCGGGAGAAGAAGCCTAACCCAGAAGGCTCTTCCTAAAATCAGGTGTCCAGGGAATAAGCCCCCTTCTTCCTCTGCCCCACGCAGTTCTGTCCACGGGCCCCAATCTGCTGCTGGCTAGAGCAGCTCTGCTAGGCTCCCTCTGTGCCATCAGACACTGGATTGGAGAAGTGTATAAATAATAATTAGCCAGCGTTGCAGTTCAGAAACAAGTAGTTAAAACAAATCCTCAAAGATGGAAAATAGGAAACAGGGGAGACATTCTGAAGGCAAGGATGGATGGTTGAATCCAAGGGTCGGGATCGGTCATGGGTTGGAGAAGGAGATTCTGCCTGTCTGAGCAAGCGGTTAGTAAGTTTCAGGGATTGAGGCACAGGCCGGGTGTGGGCCTAACTGGTAACCCAAGGCCTGGGCAGATTTGCTTGAAGCCTCCCAAGTTGATTGTAGTTCCTTTCATGTGGCAAAATGAGACACCATCAGCCCCAACAGGCGGGATCGTGGTGGGATGGAGCCCACAGTGGTGGAGATGCAGAGCTGACCTGCTGTTGCCAAAAGTCGGGAAGTTTGCCACGTCCTTCGTGCGTGCCTGCTCAGTCACCGCTTTCTTCACTGCTGCCCTTCAACTTAAGAGTTTGTTTTAGTCGGGGATGCAAACTCTTCTGGGTTTACTTTTCCAGTTCATCACTCAGCTTACTCTTGAATCTGGCCTCCCAAATTTAGCAGGTACTTATGAGGATCCCACAGGAGGGGCTTATCAGGACTTCTGGTGAAACTGGCCCTTACCTTGTTGCAGGGGGTGATAGTGTTTGAAAAACAGAGACAGGTGGTTCAAGAGAACCTCACACTTGCCAAGATGTAGAAACACCCACCCGGTACATTTAGGCTTTCAGCATTGATTTAAACTGTGAACAGTCGGTCAGTCCTGTCTGGCTCTTTGCAACCCCATGGACTGTAGCCCTCCAGGCTCCTCTGTCCATGGGTTTTCTCAGACAAGAATGCTGGAGTCGGTAGCCATTTCCTTCTCCAGGGAATCTTCCTCATCCAGAGATGGAACCCAGGTCTCCTGTATTGCAGGCAGATTCTTTATCATCTGAGCCACCAGGGAAGCCCAAAATTAAGTATATATATTCTTTAATGTTTCTCTTTTTGATTTGGCTTAGGTTTCGTAGATTGTCACAAATTTGAATGACCTCAGTTTGGGATTTAAGTTAGCCAAATATGGTGTAAGTATATATATTTTTTAATATATGAAAATATTCCTTAGACTTTCCACCCTGACTCCTCTTTCCATGTTTGGCTATAAAAACTAAACTGACATTTTAATGCTGTGGCCACATTAAAAAAAAAAAAGTGCAGAGTGTGTGTGTGTGTGTGTGTGTGTGTGTGTAGTTTAGTAAGGTTGGCAGCTGACATTTACTGAATGTTTTCCCTATGTGCCAGGAACTGTTTCAGGTTTTACAGGATTAGCAAATTTAATCCTCATCATGATTCTGGGAAGCCTATACTTTTGCAGATGAGGAAACACAGGCACAGAGAGGTTAAGACACTGGCCCGAGGTCTCACAGCTAGAAAGTGGCAAAGCTGATACACCAACCCAGGCAGTCCTGCTCCAGAGGTCACTCTGTGCCATTCTCCCTTGCTTAAGTGACAAAACACGATATTGGTCATATATGATGAATTCATAACTGAGTTGCTGAGTTTTTTTTTTTTTTAAAGGGTTTGAGTTTTCTGTTGCACCTCCAGTGACCTCAGTGAGGGTTGCTCACCTTGTCTTTCAGTGTAAAAGACCAGCTCCAGAACAAGATAGTAATAGTAAGGACATCCAAAATTGGTTTATAACCAGAGTGAGGGTAATTACATCACCCGGGCAGTTTCCTTTCTCTGCCTGCACCAGACAGTGAGAATCAACGGAGTCATTAAAATGACAAAAATACCCTCAAGCGTAAAGACGGAGAAAACACGCAAGTGTCCCCACTGAGAGTAAATTTATTCTCCTCCATTTGTCCTCTTTTAAGGCTGGGAGATGTGGGAGAACACAGGGTTAAATGAGATGTTCTAGAAACTCCTGGAATGAATTTATTCATTTTAAAAAGTACAGTGCTTCAAATCAAGACTGAAAACGTGGACTTCTTAACCACAAGACCATTACAGAACTTACATTTTGAGTAGAGTGCTTTCGTATTAGAATCTAAAACCCAGTAACTTCAGAAATCTCTGTCTGGAAAGCTTATACCTGAAAATAGCAACTTTCCTTACATTTTAAATCTAACAAATGCTGGGAAAACTAATTTCTCCCCTCTTTATCTAGTCTGTTTTCAGAAACTTGGTGGCAAAGACTGTTTCTATCTTCCCTAAGGGAACTTTAAGATAAGACCTGATTGGGGATAATCTTTTTTTGAAGTAATTGCATTTTTTCATTCCAGGAGTTTAAATCAAATATGCAGCTCACTTCAAGCTGCTGAGTGAAGATCAAAAATCTACATTTATATGCAACAATTTGAAATACAAACCATCTTGTTACAAAGCTGTCAAGATTTATTAGCAAGACAGTGTAGCATGTGTTGGATTCTGTTTTCAATTAGGCACCTAAATTAGACCATAAAATGGTTGATTAATCTTTTACAAGTTGAGGGGAAAATATAACATAAATTAACCTAATCATAAGTGTTTTCCCAGATGCTCTGAGTTAATAAAATAGTCAATATTAAATAGCAACCTATTTGTTTTAAGTAAATAAAATGCTGAAGTTCATGAATTAAATTACACTTATTATTTTCCAAATGATATGCTATTATTGAACTCATCTCTAAAAATCAGGTTGCAACCCATGTCATTAAAAATACGTATCAAAATAGAATACTGCACTTTGACTAAGCTACTAAACTAGATTTTGCTTTTTTAATGGAGCCATATTATTGAAAATTTTCAACTTAATATAGACTAATATTTATAAATATTTATCTTTTATCAATATCTTTTATATTATAAAAGATATTTTTCCCAGCTAAAGTTGTATTTATTGCTAGATATTTTTTAAAGTAACCCATCACAAGCTTCTGTTTCTTTTTTTTTTCCTGCTTTGTTATTATTTTTTGTTTGAAGAAAAACTTTTAGATAGTTTGAAAAATTAGTATGTCACAAAAACCTCACTCCAGATATATATGCTGATGTACTGTTTTGTTGAAAATGTTGTAAGACATAAGGTTTTCTGATTATATGAGATGACTCTTTGAATCATCAAAATTATTTAGAACTAAAAGCACTCGAAGAATTAAAAAAAAAAAAGCATTTATTTAAAGCTTCAGGACTGAAATACATGACCAGGGCTGCCTGCCCATGGCTTTCTATGTCAGTAGTTTTTGAATACTTTATGCTCTCAGTTCTATGAACATGGAAATTAAGTTGATTGACAGAAACACAAAATGTCCAGTCTCAAGGCACAGCATAATGAACACTTCTTTTGCTGTGAATAGACTTAGTTCCCAAATAGGGTGCTACTTATCTCTTTTAACAGTCAGTGATTCCAGAGAGTAAGGGAAATTTCAGTGCTAAGCTGTTGGGATAGTCAGGCATCTCAGCAAAATGAATTCCCTAAGTATTGGGCATATTTTCAAGGGTAATGAATACAATATGCTGCCTACCTCAAATGAAAACATTTACCATGACCAAAAAGAAATAAGATACTGATATCTTTGAAAACTCTTCGGGAATAGAACGTAAAACTTTAAAATATATATATATTTAAAAGATGACCTTGTTAGAACTCTCCTATTCTTCTCAAACTATACCAAAATAAAACTAACATCAAATAAAACTGATATTAGCGTATGTTCCTTTTTCTTTCAGATTTTAGACTTGGGGAAAAGTTTAGGATGTGAGGAGCAATTACCAGCTTACTTGATATGTTAATAAATAATTTTCATTCCAGCCAAAAGACTGTGAAAATACATATAATGCTAATAAAATCCCCCATTAATTTTCTCCGTATGGAGATAAGAGTGACATTGGTTTCCTTTATATCTGAAATTCTTCCCGTAAATACCCGTTTTGTGAGTTGAAAAATATTAAAAGTAGCCTAAGTTTACTGGGGCATTAAAAAATTGCGCTTCACTGTGTCAAGTATGAAGCATTTTTAAATTGCAAAGCTGAAATGCAGTTTGTTGCCTCCCAAAGAGCTGCTTTTAAAAATATGAGTCCAGGTCTGGAGAGAGAGAGCTGGCATAAAGAGTACTGCCAGCAAGGCATTTATATTTTCTGTTGCATTTTAAAAGTGTGTGTGTGTGTGTGTGTGTGTGTGTGTAGACAAGAATTTGCTGTGACTTTAAGTTAATACATTTGTTACAGAACAGACAGACTCTTGGCACAAAATATTTTTGTCCTAACTATAGCAAATGTGTTAAGACTCTAATTTTTGTACACTGCATTTCAGCCGAAGCTAGACTATTTATTGCAAAGGGGTCACTTCTTTTAAACTACCCTTTGAGTAGATGTGATGATGCCATATGCGTTCATCAAGCAACTTGGGGGCACATGATCCAGAATTCCTGTTGTGTTTTTTCCCCAGATCTTTGCCCCACAATACTTAACAGGATTATACTTGCTTAGAAACTCACAAAATGTGGAAAGATAGTTCTGGGCAACATGAAGCTTGGGGCAACAAATAGTGGGAGAAAAAGAGGTACATATACATTGGGAAGAGAAGATTTTTCATGCACACTCGACTTAATGATTGGGGACGGGAGGGAGGGTCTGGTGACAGAAGTGGCCAACAAGTCCCAGCAGGCCCGACAGGCCACGTGTCTGCTCTCTGGCAGCCATAGGGGTGTTTGCGCGGAGCCCCCGGATCTAGAGGGGGCGGGCGATGCGCAGTCAAGGGCGCGAGACGCGGCTCCTCGGCCGGCTGGCCTCGGGGACTAGAGCGCACGGCCCCTGGGTCGCGTGGGACCCCCGCATCTGGTCGGAGGAAGCAGATGGCGGCGCCGCCTCGTGTCGGGGGCGGGGCCCGCGGCACGGCTGCCCCTCGGCCCCGCGGGTCGCGGGCCGCGGCCACGTGACCAGCCGAGACGCCGCGCTCGGGCCTCACCTGTTGGGCGCAGCTGGGTCAAGCATCCCGCGCTCGCAGGGGGTGGTGCCGGTGGGCCTGGTCCCACGCTGATTGGCCCGAGCAGGAGCCTGGCGGCCAATGGTAGCCCGTCTTAGGGATGGCCCCGCCCAGAGTGGGGCGGGCGGGGGCGCGCCCCGCCCGCGGCCGGGCCGGGCTGCCTAGCTGCTGCGCATCCTTACCGCGAGCTTCGTGGATGCTATGAGCCGCATTACAAACTGGGCTTTTCTGCTGATCTGTGTCTCTTTGAACGTTTGCCTCTCTTCGGTGGAGCAGTGAGGACGCCGGAGTCTGAGTCTGCCTTTCCTGCGTCCGCGGTGTCGGACGGGCGTCTGAATGAATGAATTCTGTAGATCTGGGTGTGGAAGCTTTGTCTTTTTAGGGCCTTATTGTGGATGGGGAAGAGAGTGGGACCGTTTTCAACCTGCATGGCTCTTTGCTTTCTTCTCCTCACTACCACTCCTCACCTTTCTGTTTTGGGGGTGGGATGGGGTGGTGTGGGGAAGAAATATGTAATTCTCAGTTCACTGACTTCTATAAGGGATACTTAAAATGCAGTTCAGCAAGTAGAAAACCAAAAATAGGTTCATTCCTATAATATGCCCCTTTAAGTGACAGGATGAAGAGGAAAGATGGAGAAGACTCCAACGGACAGGAGAGGAAGGCAAGGAAAAGCCAGTAATACTCAGCCCCCTTACGAATTCTGGGCCTGTCCTCCCCAGCCCATCCCCACAGCGCCCTTGGGGTCCTCGGGGACACGCTGTCCCGGGCGCCCTCCGTTTCTCTGCCCGGTGCCCGCAGCCTGCAGCTGCCTCTGCCTCTAAGCGGAAGAAATGTCTTCACTGGCAGCCTGGAAGCCTTTCTGCTCCTCCAGCCACACCGGTGGGCGTCTGGGGAGTGGGGTAAGGGGTCCTGCACTAATAAGCTGACCTTGTTCAGGCATAATCTGAGCTCCACTCGGGTTAAACTTTACACGGGCGCTGAGAATTCTGCTGTGGGTTTGGATGAGGGCAGCCTTGGCTTTCTCAGGTGGCGCGCAATTGGTAAAGAATCCGCCTGCCAATGCAGGAAATGTAAGAGATACGGGTCAGGAAGGTCCCTTGGAAAAGGAAATGGCAACCTACTCCAGTGTTCTTGCCTGGAAGATTTCATGGACAGAGGAGCTAGTGGGTTACACCCCATGAGGTCACAAAGGTTGGACAGGACTGAACACACACAGCTTTGTCCTGAAAGTTTTTTCGGAGGTGCAGGAGATAACCTGTCCTAAAAGTGCAGGAACTCATTTAGGACATTGCTTACTGCCACAGGGGATGCTGAAGGAACACAAGACTTGGCCCACATGTCCATTAAAGTAATCTCCCTGAGGGAGACCACACACCCAGCCGACAGAGAAAAGTAACCTCCAGATCACTCCTGGTGCCTCTCCCTCATCTCCAGCTAAAAGGTCTCTCCCTACTAGTCCTCCTTCTTCTGGCTGGAAACCCTCCCCTTCTGACTGGAAACTCACCCTGGCTCAGCATGCCCAGCCATTCCACTCGAATGCTGGTTCTTGCTCTGACTGTTTTATTCTCCAGGCACTTAGCGTGTGCTGGTGCTGCAGTTAACACAGATCCACAAAGAAACAAACATCCTGTCCCAAAAAAGAGTGTTTATAGATACCCAAGTACGTGTGTGTGATCCGGGGTAGGAGAGCAAGGTAAGGAGCTCTCCTCACATTGTCGTGGACTTGAAATGCTTATTGGAAGAAGGGAAAGGTGACCACTTGATGTCTTTTTCTATCGGCAATGAGGGCTTCCCAGGTGGCACTTGTGGTAAAGAATCTGCCTGCCAATGCAGGAGACACAAGAGATGTGGATTCAATCCCTGGGTTGGGAAGATCCCCTGGAAAAGGAAACGGCAATTCACTCCAGTATTCTTGCCTGGATAATTACATGGACAGAGGAGCCAGGCGGGCTTACAGTCCACAGGGTCGAAAACAGTCGGACACGACTGAGCATGCACTACACTACTACATAGTCAATGAGGAATAATACAATCTTATAAATCATGTGTACCTTTTCAAAAACTTACCCAGCAAACACTTACTTCGTTGTTGTTGTTTAGTCGCTAAGTTGTGTCTGACTCTTTTTGACCCCATGGGCTGTGGCCAACTAGGCTCCTTTGCCCAAGGCATTTCCTAGGCAAGAATCCTGGAGTGGGTTGCTATTTCCTATTCCAGATTGAACCTGTGGTTCCAGCCTCATTTACTGCATCAGCAGGTGGATTCTTTCCCACTCAGCCACTGTGCTTACTTTGAGAGCTTGCGTTTGTTTATTTGTTTGCTTCTTTGCCACACTGTGCGGCATGTGAGATCTTAGTTCCCTGACTAGGGATTGAACCCATGCCGCTTGCTGTTCAAGTGTGGACCTAACTGCTGAGCCACCAGGGAAGTCCTGGTAGAGTACTTCCTTTTACAAATATATACATAGTCTTTATTTTTTAGAGCAGTTTTAGATTCACAGCGAAATTGAGTCAAAACACTGTATACGCCCTGCCTCCCACAAGCACCACACACTCCACCCACCATCAGGCTAAGCCCCAGAGCTGCACTTTTGTTCCCACCGATGAACCACCATCGTCCAAAATCCTTAGTTTGCATCAGGATTCACTTCTGATGTTACACATTTTATGGCTTTTGACAAGTATATGATGACACGTATCCATCTTTAGTGTGTCATACCCAACAGCATCAATGGACATGAGTTTGAGCAAACTCCGGGAGATAGTGAAGGACAGGGAAGCCTGACGTGGTGCAATCCATGGGGTCGCAAAGAGCTGGACATGACTTAGTGACAACAATAGCAGAACCGTATCAGTGCCCTTAAAATGCCCTGTTTGAGCACTTCCTTTTATCAAGGGCTCTCCCAGGCAGCACTTGAGGTCCCAGGGAAGATCAAGAGACATGAGTTTGTCCTTGAGGGGCCCATGTTCATCGGTGAAGTAAAATCTACAGATTCAAAGAGATGTCAGAGCAAGTTCAGGACAAAAACCATTAGTCCTGTTGAACCACTAATACATCTAAAAATCACTGGAAGGAGACAAAGGAGTGTGTAATAAAATAGTGAAAATTAAGAAATGTGATTTTGTATCTCACTTTTCTGGGGATGTTCCAGAGAAAGCTGAGAATAAGGAAGGAGAGGGGATGTCAGTTACTAGGTGACGCAGTAGGGGGAGAAAACAGCCCCTCCTTAGCAAGCGAGGCATGCTGCCTGCCGGCCAGTGGCTGGAGCCTGTTTCATTTTAGTAGCCTGTTTGCTGTGTGATTTCCGCCAGTTTGCAGAGGAGGAAAGGGGCACTCAGAGATGGCCATGGTCATCCACCTGTGTCTGTAGGTGGCTCAGCCGCTTGAACCCAAGGCCTCCCTGAGGGCCCTTCAAACTCCACAACTAGGAGCTTCTCTCCCCGGCTGAAATGCAACAGGACGTTCCTTCTGGAGCAGATGAAGCCCTGTCCTTTGTTGTTTCTTTCTACCCACCCCACCCCAAACACAGGCCTTTCTATATTAAAGTGTACCCAAGATTTTTTTTTTTCCCTCTTTCTGCCCCAATTTATGCTCAGTCTCAGCCTTGTCTGTGTTGCAAAGACATGTGCATGGGTGCTGGTGGTTTTCACGCGTGTCACCCCTGCACTGACCCCAGCCTCTGGCGTCATCCCCAGTGCCCTTCCTCCTGAGGTAAGATCTGTATCGCTGATGCCCCTTTTCTGACCTCAGCCCTGCTCCATGTCCTCATTCGCCAGCACATCTCTTTCTCTCATGTGTTCCTGGAAGCTGCCCACCACGAGCAGGACACTCGGGTTCTTAGTTCTCAAGGTGACACTGAAACCCTCTGCCATCTCCTGCGACCGCATCATCTGACACCTCACCGCCCTCGCCCCTGCTCTGCACACTCCCTGTTGTGTATCATCCCCAGTAGCTGGCAGGAGAAGGTCTTCCCCCAGAGCAGCCCTGGCCCACGGAGTTCCTACCTTCCACCAAGAACTCAGACCTTACTCTTCAGGCCATTAGCCCTGCTGCCACCACCCCTGACCCGTCCCAGAACCACCACGTGCATTGATCCACGTGCATGACATCCTCTGCCTGCAAGCACCCGTCAGCACATCTCAACCCAACCCCAACACGGGGAGAAACTCCATAGAAATTGAAGTACCTGACAGAATTCTGCTGTTTCAGCCAGCTCTCAGCATGGCCTTGATACCTGTATACTTTATCCAAAACATCCCTCCATTGTTTCCAGGAAGTGTTCTCTCTTTTCTATATTATTTGAAGAAAATCCAGATATTGTATTATTTTATCTGTATATCTGACCTATATATATACTTAGGCTTGCCAGGTGGCTCTAGTAGTAGAGAACCCACCTGCCAATGCAAGAGCCACAGAAGACGTGGGTTCGATCCCTGGTCGGGAAGATCCCCTGAAGGAGGGCATGACAACCCACTCCAGTATTCTTGTCTGGAGAATCCGCATGGACAGAGGAGGCTGGGGGGCTATAGTCTATGGGGTCTCAAAGAGTCAGACATGACTGAAGCAACTTAGCACACACATATATGCGTATATATGTATTTCTTTGGTAACTTTTACTCATATGCCTATGAAAAAGTGTACTGATCGTTAAGTGTGCACCCTGATGAATTTTCATAGGCCACATCCCTGTGTAACGGTGGTTCTGGAGTCCCCAGGGCCACACCCATACTCCCTTCTGGACACTATCCCTGTCCCAGGAATGACCACTTTCCCGCCTCTTACCACTACTGATTCGTTCACCTCTTGATGGACTTAAAATGAATGAAATACTTGAATGAATATTTATCAGTTCAGTTCAGTCGCTCAGTCACGTCCAACTCTTTGCGACCCCATGGACTGCAGTACGCCGGGCTTCCCTGTCCATCACAAACTCCTGGAGCTTACTCAAACTCATGCCTGTTGAGTCGGTGATGCCATCCAACCGTCTCATCCTCTGTCATCCCCTTCTCTTGTCTTCTATCTTTCCCAGCATCAGGTCTTTTCCAGCGAGTCAGTTCTTCGCATCAGGTGGCCAAAGTATTGGAGTTTCAGCTTCAGCATCAGTCCTTCCAATGAATATTCAGGACTGATTTCCTTTAGGATTGACTGGTTTGATCTCCTTGTTGTCCAAGGGACTCTCAAGAGTCTTCTCTAACACCGCAGTTCAAAAGCATCAATTCTTTGGCGCTCAGCCTTCTTTATAGTCCAACTCTCACATCCATACATGACTGCCGGAAAAAGCATAACTTTGACTCTACATACCTCTGTCAACAATATTTATAGTGTTTTAAAATCATGCAAATTCTTTGCTGATGTTGACAGATTTGGAGATTGCACATACAAATGCAGATTTTCTGTTCTTTTAATTTTTACTTTATATTGAAACATAGTTGATTAACAATGCTGTGTTAGTTTCAGGTATACATAGTGATTCAGTTATACATACACATGTATCTATTCTTTTTCAAATTCTTTTGCTGTTTAGGTTATTACAGAGTATTGAGCAAAGTTCCCTGTGCTATACACTAGGTCTTTGTTGGTTATCTATTTTAAATATAGCAATGTGGGACTTCCCTGGTGGTCCAGTGGTTAAGAATCCACCTGCTAATGCAGGGAACACGGGTTCAATCCCTGGTCCAGGAAGATCCCACATGCCGCAGGGTGGCTAAGCCCATATGCTTAGAGCTGACGCTCTGCAACAAGAGAAAGCACTGCAGTGAGAAGCCCGCACACCCCGACTAGAGAGTAGCCCCTGCTCTCCACAGCTATAGAAAGCCCGTGCACAGCAATGAAGATCCAGCACAGCCAAAACCACAGCCCCCCCAAAACCCCTTCCCTTTAGAAAAATAAATACAGCAGTGTGTACATATCAATTCCAAACTTCCAGTCTATCCTCCCGCCCCCAGTTTTCTGTTTTTGATGAGGGATCTGACAGTTCTGGGCTTGCCTTCCTCACGGCAGCAGCTGGCTGGAACTGGAGAACAGCTGAGTCTGTGAACTGGGGTGGGGCTGGCATCTGTCTCTCCCTTGAACACAGTCCACACTGTTCCTTATTGTCTCACAGTCGGGTCTGGCTACCAGCTTCTTTTGCTGGCTTCCATCACTGTGCCCTCAGTAGGCTAATTGCCGGTTCAGCTTCCCAAGAAGCTTATGATGTCTGTTTTCGAAGGTAAGGGCTCGTCTCTGTGCTGTTTGTACAGAGCAGGATGTCTGATGATGCTGGGCAAAGGGGTGAGGCTATTTTGCACCCTGCCTGGTCCCGGGTCGCCCCCGTGGTCTCCATCTGTGTTATCATCACCCCAGGCTGACTGCTCTCCCCGCATGGAAGCCTGAGAAGTAACTCCAGGGCCATGTGGAAACACTGGCAGCCTTGAGCCGCAAACAAAGCCAATAGCCTTTTCTTCTTAACATGCATTTTCCCCTCTTTGTGTCAGGGCCAGGGGGGAACACTTAGAAGTGTTCTTTGGTGTCACAGTGCTGGAAACGAAGGAAACTTTCAGATTGGGTGTCGCCAGCAAGGGAGATGAGTGAGACCTTTTATGGAGTGAGATGGGGATTAGTTTCCCTGTTGGTACAAACCTTGAGTTACAGGAGGGTGGATCTGCATTTCTCTCCATGCATTCTGCTTGCTCCAACGACCTTGTTATCTCCTGACGCACTTAGCAAGGACTCCTCCTCGTCCTGGGTGAAATTCAAGTGCCTGTGTGCGTGGCCCCCTCACCCTGCCTGGGGGTGGGGGAAGAGTCTGACTAGGGTATTTCCCACGATCTGGAGATGAACAGTTTCACACCATAGTGGGGTCCTCAATGGTGTGTTCTTGGCTAGCTTTTCACTCTTATCACACTTCCTTTCCTATAAAGTTACGTATCTTTTATCGGGACACTTAATACCCACCTTCTCTTTCTACGGGACAGTGAGCATCAGGCAGTAATGACACAGCCTTCCTGCCAAGTCGTGATCAGAGCGTCTGGGTGGCTGTCCTAATGGGACTTCCCTCGTGATTTGATTGCATCCGCCAGACGGTTTGAAACAACTGGGATGGGCCAAGTGGTGTGAAAGTACTTGGAAAAATCAGATGTTAAGCTGTTGTCAGTCATTTCAGGGAGTTCACAGTCTTATGCAATGGGCCGTAGTGATAATATAGAGCAAAATGAGAAATGCCAGAGGAGCAGAGAGAAGAGGACCCAAAGGAGAGGTCACCGTTGAGCTGGGCTTTTATGTATGCATAGGAGTTTGCTGGCTGATTATCCCAGAAAACATTCAGGGTAGAGCCGCTCTGTGGAAAAGGCCTAGAGCAAGGCCTGATGGAGTGCTATGGACATGTCAGGGATGGGGAGAGGGTGCAGGAAGCTGGCTCAGAGGCAGAATGTGATGTTGAAGCTGGGCTTTCAACTCACTGGGAGATTTTGGGGTGAGTAGAGCCTCCCATACTGAAGAAATTCAGACTTTACACAAATTATGCATTTGAATCATATGAATGTATTTTTAAGGAAAATGAAATGATTTGGTCTTTCCAAGGCAGAGAAAGCAAGAAATGTATAGGGATGGTTTTTTGGGGTGGATAACACACAACCCCACTGGATGGTTTGTGCGAGGCTCTTGGAATTCCAGGATGAGTCTGTGTCTCCATGGTGCTTAGGAGGAGGGACAGAATCCAGCATTCATCTCTGGGGACTTGGATGACTGTCCCAAAGGGCTTTGGGGGAAAGACAGCCCTTCTTCCCAAGTCCCATCTGGGCTGCAGATGTGGGGAAGGAACAGATGGCTGCAGCCCACGGGCAGAGCTGTCCAGCCCCTCCTCTGGTCCCCGGTTCTGCAGTGGAGGCAGCCCTGTCATTCCTCTGGGGTGAGGTTCTGAGCAAGCAGAGGAAGCCAGGAAAGGATGCCATGTGGCCCCTGCTCCCTGGCTCTGTCGGGCAGGGCTGACCCTGCCCATTGTCTCAGAACCTGGGCAGATCCGAGAGAAGCACTCTGGGCTCCTGGTTGCCAGTGTCCCCATAGTGATATAATCCTATTCCCACCACTTACCGTGGAGGAACTCAGTTAAGCTTGGGAGTGGCCCATGTTGGCTTATAAAAGTGATGGGAGTTATTGATCAAGCCTGGCTTAGAATTGCATTTCCCTGATCCAGAGGCTATTTCAGTTTAGAAGAACCAGAGCCAGAAGTCAAGGGTTGGATCCAGGAGAGTCTGGCCAGGGGCTCTGGGTAAGGAGGCTGCCAATGTGACCAGTGTCAGGCCCTGTGCACCGGCCCTGTCTCTCTCCATCCGTCCCCTCTGGTAGGATGTTCTGTCACTCGTGGTTATTTTTGGGGTTGTTTTCTTCCAGTCCCAGCTGGAAACAGAAGTAGGGAACAGGCTCATGACTTTTTTTGTGTTCTGTTAAAGGAGCACTTGTGTGGAAGGGAGGATGAGTGCCAGTTTCCTCGAGACTCAAGCTTGCATTTGTTTTGAGGACCCTGATCAAAGCCACCTCATCCTACCCCAGATGGTGTCTTTGGAGGACTCTTCACTGGGGGATGGGAAGTGCCAGGGCTTGGCACCTAGGGGCGTGTGTCCTCCATGGTTGCTCAGCCACTGGCTGTGGCAGATGGGAGGTAGGTCCCAAATGCTGGAGCTGTGGACGCGGTGCTAGTGGACAGCTGTGGTCTGGGCAGCAGGTAAAGATGCTCTTGGGTGACAGCACCATTCAGGTTCAATCCCACTCATAGCGCGTGACCTCCCTGAAGAATTTTCCGGCTCCTGGTTGCTTGTTGATTACATTCTAATTTAGACTGGGGCTGTTCTGTCTCGACTCTAAAATCCTTTGGCTTCTCTCTTCTCAGTGAAATCTCTCGAGAGGACAACCTAGGGGTGGCAGGCATTAGGGGTATCCCCGCAAACCTAATGCTGAAGCTGAAGCTCCAATACTTTGGCCACCTGATGCGAAGAACTGACTCGCTGGAAAAGAGCCTGATGCTGGGGAAGATTGAGGACAGGAGGAGAAGGGGGCAACAGAGGATGAGATGGTTGGATGGCATCACTGACTCAATGGACATGAGTTTGAGCAAACTCTGGGAGACAGTGAAGGACAGGCGAGCCCAGAGTACTGCAGTCCATGGGGTTGCAGAGAGTCGGACACAACTTGGCAACTGAAGAACAAGAACAACACAAACCCTGTGGATTGTGTCCTTTGAAAACCAGTTATGGGGACAGAGAGTTGTAGACAAATTCAGTTGGTTTCACTTAGCTCGTGGTGTCCCTGGATTAGAATGGCCACAGATGTCAGCTTTTTTTCCTTATAGTTGCACGTTGATTTTATTAATTTACTGAGCAGCTATTCTGTGCCAGGCTCTGTGGATGCAGCCACTTATTGATCTCACAAATATTATTGAGTACCTATTTTGTCAGCACTGATCCTGCCCTCCTGTCACTTACATTCTACTAGGGAGATGGGCGAGAGACCGATATGCAAGCAAACTACCAGAAATAGAAGATCCCCCGCAGTGATAGGAGCCATGAAGAGACATAAAACAGAGAGAGGAGATGGAGCGTTGTGGGGGAGAGGATGATGGGAGAAAAGGGCTATTTTAGGCCTTTTTAAACGGGTGATATTGGGCAGAGACCTGAAGGAAGAGAAAGGATATCTAGGGTCCCTGGCGATAAGAGCAGGTCCCTGTGAGCAGCCACTGTGATCAGAGATCAAAGAAAGAGGGCAGGTTAGGGGCAGAGAGGAAATTCTCTGTGTTCTTAGTCTTGTTCTTAGTGTGAAGCGGTGCCCATTGGGGGCTCTGTAAATGAGGGCAGGGGCATGGCTTAGCCTACGATGTGGATATTGGGTATAGAGTGTGTGAGCAAAGGCAGGGGGTGAGGTGGCTAAATACAGTCACGTGTAATGCAGGCAAAAAGAAGGATGCTCAAGGCAAAGAAATATTGCAGAAGAAGGAGTGATTAAATCTAAATGGGGAAGGATCTTCCCTGGAAAGGCTTCAGAGAGGAGGGTTTTGATGGGGAGTTTTGACGAATGAATAGGAGTTCGTGTGCAGACCAAGTAAGGAAGGAGGTCTTCTTGGCAGAAGGAACACACGTGAAAAGGCAATGAGGTTAGTGTGAAAAAGTGTCATGGATGAGGGAAGGACCAGCAGAGGAGAAAGGAAGGCGAGGAAAACAGCATCAAGGGGACTGAGGTCTTTGGTGAGCAAGCCTTTAACAATCAGGGAGCAACTAGTACAGTTTATCGTGCATCTTTCTTTTCCTCTCTGTCAAGCATTTCAGCTTGGAAGAGGTATTTACAAGGTGCCGCTGAATAGTATGAAACAGGAATTGTTTTGCTGGCGATCAGAGAAAATGCCATCCAGGAAAAAAAAAAAAGGCTAGCGTTAGGAGCCTCTCAGGATGAGCTCGAAGACCTACATCCTCTTAGCTGCGTGCTTTTTGCCTGCCTGGATGGAGCCTGTCATTAGGGTAAAGCCCAAAGCCGTGTAATTAGAAATTCTACTTCTCGGCTCACAGACCCGCGGCAGGAACAGCCCTGCAGAGGCTGGTTCCTGAAATCTTAGGATCTGCGCGGACCCGGCTGCCAGCGCCAAAATGCCAAACCCGGTAATTATGAGGTGGCTTTGCAAGCACACACCTGTTGTGAAGGTGCAGGCAGGACCTGCAGCCCCCTCACTGGGCACTGTGCACGGAGCATCCCCGAGGATGCCAGTTGTATGCGTGTGTTTATCCTCTCCCTCCTCACCCTCCCCTTTCTTTCTAATCTTTCTTTCTTTCTAATCTGAACACTTCTTGCCCTGTCTCTTTCTGAATGCTACATTCCTGACCCTTTCGTCTCATGAAGCCACCTCTTTGGTTATTTTACTAGGAGTGGCCCTGGTGAACTGTGCTTTTCTTTGAAAACCAAAACCAAGAAAGTAGTCTTGCCCCTTTGGCTGTGTTGTTTTCCTCATCATTCAAAAGAGACACAGCACCGAGGGGCCCAGCTTGGAGGGTGGGGGTAAGCTGCGTGGCGGGGTGGTGTTGGGTGGTGGAGTTTTTTTCCCCAGGATGGCTCATCAGATACTTTCCACTCGACATTCCTGGTTTATAGCCAGGCTAATTTAATTTCCAGCCGAGAGGCGACTCCCCACATGATGGTAATCTCAAACAGTTAATGAGCTAGAAGAGGAGGCAGCCTATTGAGTTGATTCTTGGGGGCTCTGCTCCGTGGCTTCGCAGGACTAATTTATCAGCCTGTTTTTCTTGGTTGGAGAGACTTGTTCATCCTGGCACAGCTTTGTGTATCTCCATGCTTCTAAAGATGAATTGAGCCATGACTTCTGGCCTCTGGACATTTAGAACCAGCTCGCTTTGCCTTCTGCACCTGGTTTGTTTAAAGAGAACAAGGAGAGCAGAGTGGATGCAGCCTCTGTCTGTGGTACCTGAAGATACCTTGTGAGAAATCCTAGCTCTTTCCTTATCCCCAGCAGAGTGGGGAGCAGAGCCTTCTGGGCGAGCCATATAGAACCATTTCAGTCTTTGAGGTTGGTCTTGGGATTTGGGGCAAGTGTTTTTTCTCCTGCAGAACACTGGAATTTTGAGAGATTTCTTTCTTTCTTGGGCTCGCTATGCGGCATGTGAGATCTTAGAGATTCCAGAGAGCACAGCCCTTTCCCCAAATTCTCTGCAACCCCTAAAAGTGGGAGCACTCTGCTCTGAAGGCACGACTCTGAGATTTGCATGCCTGTTTTGCAGGCAGCAAGGGTAACATTCTGTAATGATAGTTAATAAGCCCCATTTCTGTCCTGAGTGAGAGGAGAACCCTCTCTCTTCAGAGGAAGAGGGGCCCCAGGAAAAGGGGTCCTTCCCTGGATAGACACTGTATTTGTCTCATAAAGAAATCTCTCAGAATTCCACATTCATGAAGACAGCTTAAGGAGATGTGGTATGTACATATACAATGGAATATTACTTAGCCGTAATGAAGAATGAAATTATGCCATTTGCAACAACTTGGATGACCCTGGAGGGTATTATGCTGAGTGCAATCAGTCAATCAGAGAAAGACAGGTACTGCGTGATATCACTTTTATGTGGAATATAAAAAATAAATTAAATGAAATTAAGAAAACAGAAACAGACTCACAGAGAGCAAACCAGTGGTTACCATTGGGGAGGGAGTGGGGGGAGGGGCAAGATAGGAGGGGGGGGTTAAAAGGTGCAAACTACTATGTATAAGATAAATAATCTACAAGGATATATTGAACAGCACAGGAAATCTAGCCAATAGTTTATAATAACTTTAAGTGGAGTATATGTATGAAAATACAGAATCACTATATTGTTTAACTATAACTTACATGATATATATCAACTATGCATGCTAAGTCACGTCAGTCGTGTCCGATTCTTTGCGACCCCATGGACTGTAGGCCACCAGGCTCCTCTGTCCAAACGATTCTCCAAGTAAGAATACTGGAGTGGGTTGCTATGACCTTCTCCAGGGGATCTTCCAACCCAGGGATCGAATCCCCATTTCTCTGTCTCCTGCATTGGCAGGCGGATTCTTTACCAGTAGCACCACCCGGGAAGCCCAATACTTCAATTTTTTAAAAAAAGGGAAGAGAAAAAAGATGGTCAGGACTCCAGTTCTTGGCATCCTTACACAGTCAATTAATTCCATGCCTTGTTTTGGTACCTGGCGGTCCTGCCTGCCTCCATGTGACAAGTTAATTGATGTGCATTCAGCCAACCCAGGGAAACAGTGTCCTTGCGGGGAGCTGGGGTGGGGAAGGGAGGTATATTAACTTCCCAAATGTGCTAATGGGGCAGCAGAGAGGAGTCTCTTGTTCTCCTCTTTAGGAGTGTTTGCTCACGGGCTTAGTGCTGTGTGTTCCCAGCCTGGATTTGGAAGTGGATTCATTTGGGAAAGTAGCATCTTAAAGGTCTTTATTTGGTTTTGTCAGTGAATGGAGGGCAGCGCTGAGCGTTGCAGGGAGAGGCGGCCGTTGTTCACGACCCCGGCCTCTGGCTGGCCTGCCAGGGAGCCTCGCACTCCACCTGGGCTAATCTGTCTGGACCCAAAGCTAGCTTAGAATCTGAGGTCGTGTTCACCTTATCTCCATTTCTGCTTTTTACATAGACACTGAATCCTAAGCCCTCTTGTTATATCATTTCTGGGCTGAGCACCTTCATTGTGTCCTGACTTCCATCCTGAAAACTGGGTTGGAAGCCACAGTTTCTGGGGGTGAACTCAGAACCCATAAGCGTCCCGCCCTTGATCCATCTTGCTTAAAAAACTGAAGGGCTTTCCTCCTCTCTAACCTGGTTTCCTTTTTTCCTTCCTTCAATGTGTTTTCCAATCAGCTGTCCCATCCTTTTCACCCCCACACCCCCTTCCCATTCAGATCAATGGAATTGCATTTATTCTGTGTCTACCTTCTTGAACACGTACTTCCGGTGGTTTTTGAAGGATACTTAAAGGGCCATGAACACATAAGATGTGAGAGTAAGAAAGGAGAATCCAAAGTGGACATGACCTTCAGCTTCATGGCAGCCTTCACAGATAGACGGGCATCAGTTACACAAGTCATTCAAACAAGCTGTTTGCTCAACAGAAAGCATGACTGTTCTTGGTATTAAGATGGGAAGGTGGTTGGTATCAAGAGGATGCTATGGGGTAAAAGCCACTGGTGTGGATAGCACTCTTTTTATATTTATTTTATTGAAGTATAGTTGATTTACAATGCTGTGTTAATTTCTGCTGTGCAGCAAAGTGTGTATATATATACACATTCTTTTTCATTTTCCTTTCCATTATGGCTCATCACAGAATATTGAATATAGTTCCCTATGCTATACAGTCAGACCTTGTTTATCCATTCTACATGTAATAGTTTGCATCTGCTAACCCCAACCTCCCACTCCATCCCTCCCCACCTCCTTAGCAACCACAAGTCTGCTCTCTATGTTTTGAGTCTATTTCCGTTTCATAGATAAGGTCATTTCTGTCATATTTCAGATTCCACATATAATTGATAACATATGGCATTTGGCTTTCTCTGTCTGAATTACTTCACTTAGTGTGATAATCTCTGGGTCCATCCATGTTGCTGCAAATGGCATTATTTCATTCTTTTTTATGCCTGTGTAGTATTCTGTTGTATGTATGTATGCATATGTATGAAACTGAAAGTGTTAGTCGCTCACTCATGTCTGACTCTTTGTAACCCCACAGACTGTCGCCTGCCAGGCTCCACTGTGCATGGAATTCTCCAGGCAAGAATACTGGAGTAGGTAGCCATTCTCTTCTGTGGGAGATCTTCCCAACCCGGGGATTGAACTCTGGTCTCCTGCGCTGCAGGCAGATTCTTTACCATCTGAGCCACTGGGGAAATCCATGTGTGTACACACACACACACACACGCACACATACATACCGCATCTTCGTTTGGATAGCACTCTTATGAAAAGTACATGGCTAATCCAGGCTTTTGGTAAAGGATAATTTTCTAAAAGCAAAAGGTAAAATCATGATTCATCCACTTACAATGTTAAGGATTATATATTTCCTTAATGACCATGTTAAGGATTTTATTTTACTTATTATTAATTAGAGAACCTGACAGCTGTTACCATTGGTCCAAAGAAGTCAAAAGAACCTAAGTTTCCTTAGAATAAAGGATAAAGGAACGTTGAGATGACTTTACAAGCTGGCGAAACTGACTTTTCCCATGTAGTGGGTAGTGGAGAGGGAAACCCACAGAAGTTCCACCAGAAAGCACTTATTTGCATGCCTGTGGTAAAGAATCATATTGCCTTGCCGTGTTGTTACCTATAATTTACAGAGTTGCAAAATATCTCAAAAGCAATAAGAAAGCTATCTCCAGATAACATGCTACACAGTTTTCCACTGGAGATGCCCAGTAATCTTTTCTGCTTACTCCAGTTTTCTTTACACCTTCTTGTATCAAGCTTCAGTAGCCTCACAGAGTTTATCATCAACTAACAGCCCAGATCTGTCTCCCCCACTCCTGATATACCTTCAAGTCGCACTCCCATATTTGATGTGGCTTCTCATTGTCTGAGATCAAGTTCTTTCTAGCAACTGTTCATTTATTTATGCACCCTTCATTCATCTAAGAGCCATTGATTTTGGCCACAGTGCCAATAAGGCAGAGTCCAGGCTTCAACCCCCTGGAAGTGCATAATAGCAGATAGAGAAAGGGTATGCTAACGTGTGTGTGTGCGTGTGTGGGTGCACGCACCTGTGAGTATTTGCAGGGAGGCTGCTGGCAGGATGGGATCATGAGAGGGGAGCAAGAAGTGCTAACTCAGCCAAGGTTGGGAATGAGTGCTGTGGCAACGTACTAGAAGGAGGAGGACCCTGCTTGCCCGTGGCTGGGGTGAAGGGTAAGAATGGATGTATGGGACAAGCACGTCCTTTTGGAAAGGCAGGGAGATTCCCAGCCAGGAAGCTTGAACGTCTTGTTCAACATCATGAGACGCTGTGATGTTTTCTAGGTTTGGCTTCTGGAAAAGATGTTGGGGAAGCAGTGGGGGGAGGGCTGGGCAGAGTGGAAAGGGGGCCACTCCAGCCTGCTTCCTAATCATTGTAGTCTTATTTCTCACCATTCCTCAAACAAACAAAAACAAACTTCAGTCCAAGCCCAGTGTCTCAACCACTGCCTTATGTTCCTACACTTGGGTATCTTTTCTTCTTGACATCTTTATTCCCCTTGGCCTTGGGACCAGCTCAAGGAAGCTGCAGACATCTAGAAGGACATGACTTTTGGATGCTTGTTTCACACATTTCAATGCAGTATCTGTTGGGGAACTTCCTGGATGTGGGATTTCTCTTCAAATACACAGTGAGCCCCCAGAGGGCAAGAAACATCCCCGTGAATGATACCTTCATGCCATGTCACTGATTCCTTAACCATCCATGAGCTATCCCACCCACATTCCTAGTTCTTCACTGATTCCTTAACCATCCATAAGAGATCCTGCCCACATTTCTAGTCTTTCCTCTCGTGACCAGGGGAGACACATCTGGGGTCTCTCACCCCACCATCTCTTGGAGAATGCAAATGAATTTCAATAATTAAAGCAAAATAATAAGTAAAATGACAAAGAATAGAAGTCAGCTCATTAGAATCATTTTTTTTTTCCTGTTAACCTCTGCAACCACTTATTATTTGAATAGAGAGGGCTTTTTATTATTGTTGTTGTTCAGTCGCTAAGTCGTGTACGACTCTTTGCGACCCCATGGCCTGCAGCATGCCACTCTCCCCTGTCCTTCACCATCTCCCAGAGTTTGCTCAGATTCATATCCATTGGTGGTTTATTACCGGCCCTCCCAAAACTCTGGGGCATCCAAAGTTCAAAAGTGAGAGGAGCTCATGGCTGGTGTCTGTCCCTCAGGTGAAATAAGGGACTTGTTCTTTGCTATAGCTTAGCATGCAAGGTCAAGACCTTCTTTATGTGGATGGCCTCTTGATGGAATACTGTCACTTAACGTAATGGGTGTGATGGTACATAAATGTTGCTCTAGGATTAATTACTTTGGGCATTCAGATCCTGATATGGTCACCATTTTCAAACCTTCCCCAAATGGTAATTTATCATCCCAGGTTGCCCCCAATTCTCTTTACATACTTGCCCTGTGACCCCCAGTCATTAGCTTTAAGCACTGCAAGTTAATTTCCTTTCATTCATTCATGTGTTCATTCAGCAGATTATTTTCCAGTGCTTCCTATCCCAGGTTTTTTGCCCTTTTTCTTGTATTTCTTTTGAAGATGTACCATCTTTACGATGTACTGTCCAAAGAAATACAAAGCAAAACATGGCAGGCCATAAGATTGAACCAAACATCATGTTCTTAGAAATCATCATTAGGCTTAAAAGTAGTTACAGGGTTAGTTTTTCACTGGGGCTAATGCAGGGTAAAAGGCTAATCTCACTTGTAATTCTTAGCAGCCCTCTCACTAACCATTTGGTTATTTGATCTCCCTGGTGCTTACAGTTTTGTTCTCTTGTGGGAGTTGTGGGGTAGGGGGAGGGAATGCTTTGTGTCAGGAACAGAAGAAAGGCTGTTTTAAGACTCACCATCTACCAAAAAGTTCTCACAGAATATGAACAGTCATGAGGGGATGTGCTCAAATAATCCAGAACACTTGAGCAAAACTTCAAGCCTCCAAGACTTTACATTTCTCCTGTCCTCGGACATGAAATATACAGGCAAGTTGGACTCTGCTTAGCAACAGATTGAGCTTTTATACTGAGGTTTTATAAAAAATGGTGACTGTGACAATAAGTGGATGAGACTCTGAGGAGGTTGCACTTACCTTTCTCCTCCTGAAAATTGGCTCTTAGAAGCCTCCATCCTTTCCAAACTGAGAGTCTCCATAGCGTAGGAGAGGGTGGACTTGGATGGTATCTTTAGAGTTTCCTTCAGCCTTGCGTGTCACTTCCTGTCTCAAGACACCTTCAGATCAGCTTCAAGCGCAAGGTCAGACCCACTGGGAAGAAACAAGTGCTGCTGCTAATAGGTGTGTGAGATAAGAAACTGCGGGTCTTCTTTGTCTGCAGCATCTGTCTCCAGCTTAATACACTCCCAGGGATGTTCTCTATGGGGAGAAAGCACCTCTTTTCTTCTCTAAAATGTTCTTAGCTATTTAGAGCTTGTGATAAGGGGAGTTTATTTGCTCTCATTTCCCATCCGTTGAGCTTCACTCAAACTTATGTCTGGGGTTTTTATTGACCTAATTTACTTTATACTGTTTTCAGCTGATAACCATAAAATGGGGTTCTGTTTATCAAGTGGAAGGGGAGCGGGGAGCAGGATGGAGCCATTGTCTTGGACTTAAGAGTTGACTGGGGTTTCTCTCATCCCCAACTCCCGCTGGCTCCGCAGTCAGGGGGCAGGAAGGTAACGGATTATGTCAAGTCTTCACTCTGTGGATCTGGTTTCAGCAGTTGGGTTGTTTCTTTTCATCAGCCTCAGATGGCTCCTTCCCCTAAACGGACTGTTTTACTTCATGTAAACCTCATTCTCTGCCATGGAAAGAAAGAGGGAGAAAGAGAGAGGTGAGGAAGGAGAGCGAGAAAGGAAGAAAGGAAAAGAGAGGGAGGGAAAGAAGGAGGAAAGAAAGAGAAAGAAAAAGAGAGAGAGGGAGAGAGAAGGGAGGGAGGGAGGAAAGAGAGAGAGAAGGAAGGAAGGAAAGAAAGAAAGAACCTTCCAAGGTAGGATGTGTTCATATGAAAGACTGCCTCATTTCCTGCTCCTCTTTGGCTTGGATCATCACATCCGTTCAGTGATGTCAACGCAAGAGGGGGAGTTTGGTTTTTCTTGGTTGCCAAGGTCCTATCAGGGGACTAAGAAAGAAGGTCCAAACATGGGATCCTTCCTGGCACAAGTGAAGAATTTCAGGAAATACTTGTTTTACAAGAGACTTTGACTATGAGAGCCAGTGTAGAATTTCTTTCTCCTTAGCAATATTTCCCTAGAAATCTCCCGAGTACCTAGAGCCATAAGTCAAAGGAGGCAAAGTGGGGACATGAGTGGGGGTCATCCCACCTTACCCTTAGGTAGGGTTTTGCTGTGTTAAGAGCTTGTTCACATATGAACTACAACTGAGTCTCATTCTTGTTTTTTTTAATAAACAGGAAAAACATCTCCATTTTACAAATGAGGAGAGACAGCTTAGAGATGTTAGACAACTTGCCTCAGGACCCATAGCCTGACCTTGAGCTCTACTTGCCTTTCTGTTCCCTCAGGCACCAGGTTGCCTAGTTTGAAAGTGCCCTTGACAGTAACCTCCATCTGAATTACATTCTTGGGGTTGACCTGTATCCTCAAGGTGCCTGAGGTACCCTTTGTACCTATTCAATCATTAAATATTTATATAGATTCTCCTTTACTGACTTGTGCCAACCTACGACTGGCTGGGGAAGGTGGTGGCATGAGGGTGTGGTGGGAGAGGTGGAGATTGTAAGGGTCCCCTTATAGCATTTTAGAGCCAACCACCCTTTTAAACCAGTCCATTCGCTTTTTAAAAGATTTTCTGATGTGGGCCATTTTAAGTCTTTATTGACTTTTTTTTTACAGCATTGCTTGTTTTATGTTTTGGGTTTTTGGCCACAAGGCATGTGGGATCTTGGCTCCCCGACCAGGGATCAAACCTACAGCCCCTGCGCTGGAAGATGGACTCTTAACCACTGGACCGCCAGGAAAATTCCCATTAACTTTTTTTATTAGTGTCAAAGTCAACCTTTTTTATGATTAGACTTTTTATTTTTGTATTGGAGTATAGCCAGTCAACAATGTTGAGAGAGTTTCGGACAGCAGAGACTCAGCCAATACATATACATGTATCCATTCCTCCTCAAACTCCCCCCCCATCCAGGCTTCCAGGTAACACTGAGCAGAGTTCCCTGTGCTACACAGTAGGTCCTTGTTGGTTATCCATTTGAAATATAGCAGCGTGTACATGTCCATCCCGAACTCCCCAACTATCCGTTCTCCCTGTCCTTCCCCCTGGTCACCATAAGTTTGTTCTCTAAGTCTGTGAGTCTGTTGCTGTTTTGTATCACATTTTCATGTATTCTCATTTGTATCACATCTTTTTACAATGGAATACCACTCAGCTGTCAGAAAGAATGAAATCATGCCATTTGCAGCATCATGGATGGACCTAGAGGTTGTCATACTGAGTTAAGTAAGTCACCCATTAATTTTTCTACACTGAGCCCAAAGGTTTGAGTGTCAGGTCTTAGGCTCTTGTCAGTGGCTGCACGGGAACCAGAGCCCAGGGCTTCAAGCGTCAGCACCCAGTAGACCTCGCTATGTCAGGAAGCCCCCTCCCCTTACCCTGGGTGCAGGCGGGGGGGGGGGGGGGTGCACTTCCCTGGGTGGGGAAGTGATTTCCATCCACTCTGTATTGACTGGCGGTGCTGAGTGATTTAATCTTGAGTGAGGGTCTGTTTACTAACATTTGTACCTGGTTGCCAAGATCACAGGGGTGGGGGTGGGGTGGGGGGAGCCTTTCTTGGGGTGAAGCGTGAGCTGGGAGAGGATTTCAGGAGCCTGTGAAACATACCAGCCAGTGCAGCCGCCTGAGGGCTGGCTCTTTGTTGCCGGGGAGTCACCCAGGCAGAGCCGGGCTCCCAGCACCCCAGAGAGAAGAAGCAGATTCCAGAGGGGAAGCCCACACCGATCAGAGGTGAGGGCGGGTCGGGTCTACACAGAGAAGAATCTGTCCAGGGAGGGACAGCCTTCCCACATCTGGCTGTGCTGCCGAGGTCTCCTCTCTCTGAGTCCTGAGCTCTGCCCTCACCCCCCTGCCCACGGACAGGCTGATTTTACTTTCTAAAGACAGTGCTTCCCAGAAAACTTTTTTTTCCTCTCTTTCTATTGATCAAAAACAATTTTTTTTTCCAGGAAACGGGGGACACAGATTACTCTGATTTCACATGGTTTGTGCCCGCACACAGTGAGGTCTAATAAACACGAGCAGTGCCCCAGAGCGCCCAGACACAAAAGGCTATTAGCTTTTAATTGAAACCCTCCCTCCGCCCCCCAAACCCCCCAGCCCCTTCCAGGAACAGGAACTCAGGCCTTTGTGAAGCAGGGTCTATAGTGGAGGATTCTGCCAAAATGAAAGGAATCTTGGGTTGACCCAGAGCTGCGAGATGCTCTTTTGAGCACCACCCCCTTATGGCACTCAAAGGCTTTTCATTTTCTGAGCAGTATTGAAATTCTCATACAATGGAGGCCAAATCCTTGCAGTGGGGGTTAGGGGGTGGGAGGAGGCGAAAGGGGCGAGGGCTGGCAGAGGAGGGGGCCTGGGGGAGTCCATCCTTTGTTATGTCTCTTCTTTCCTACCCATTACCTTTAAAAAAAAATAAAGTAAGTAAAAAGACCCAGTAAACTTTATAATGAATAATGACATCACTTCCGGGAGCCCAACTGCTCCAGGGACCAGAGAAACAAGGAGAACAACAGACTATTTACAATTTCATTTTAAGTTATTTTCAGCACTCCCGAAGGAGTTCTTTGATATGCAAACATCTCGCCCAAACGGAGATAATTATTTATGGAGATGTGTGACCCTTTGAAAGGGAGCTCTCGCATCCTTGGGCTCAGAGACTTCCTACAAAGGAAGAAGGTTCCAGATAAGAAGGGGCCGAGCTGATCCCCACCTTCCTCCTAGCCCTCCTCCCCAGGGAAGAAAACTGCTTTAAAGATGAAACTTCCCAGGGTTACCACTTACAGCTTGAGTTACAAGTCTCAGGAGCAAGCGTATCTCCTCGTCCACAGTCGAGGTTGCAGGAAGAGTTCCTTTCTCATCTCTGCGGCTCTCATCTTTTGGAAGGGAACAGAGGCCACAAGCCTAGACCATTGTCTTTGTCCCCCGTCCACCTGAAGTCCACTGTAACTTACAAACTCACAAGGGAGAAGGACGCTGCCTGGGGGACAGTTTGGGGTACTCACCCGGGATGGAGGTTCAGGGCTGATAGACAGGCCTTCGGGAAAGAGGACCCCAACTGCCCACACTTGTCACAGCAGAAACCCCTCTGATTAGGATGGTAATGACCCTGGAGAATGCTCTTTTTCTTCCCCCTGGATTTTCTTTTTTGAAGATTTTTATTTTTTACTTACTTTTGGCTTCACTGAGTCTTCATTGCTGCAAGGACTTTCTCTAGTTGTGGCGAGCAGGGCCTACTCTCTAGTCGCCGTGCGTGAGTTCCTCATTGCGGTGGCTTCTCTGGAGCACTGGCTCTACAGGGCACATGGGCTTCAGTAGTTGTGGCTCACAGGCTCAGCTGCTCCGTTGCACAAGAGGTCCTAGTTCCCAGACCAGGGATTGAACCCACGTCCCCTGCACTGGCAGGCGGATTCCTAATCACTGGACAAACAAGGAAGCCCCTCTTCCCAGTTTTTCTTTTGAAAATGCTCTAACTCCAGAGCACCCAGTGCCCGCTGAAGCCTGGAGACCCATCCGCCTGCCTCTCCCTCCAACTTGTCAGCATCTGTTACCTCCTGGACTGTCAGCAGCTTCGCACTCTCCCTCCAGGGAGCATCCCCTCCCCTCCACGCCCCCAGCAGCCCTTTCTGCCCTTCTCAAGTTGGCCACTTGAGTGCTTCTCTGGCCTCAGTGATGGGAGGTTGAGGCACTCAGCTAACCCCAGCCTAACTTCGTCCCCTGCGGACCAGGCTGGGCAGTGGGCTTGTGAGCCCAGGAGGAAAGGCTAAGCAAGGGGCCTGGGCAGCCCGAGCAGTCAGATCCCAAGAACCCAAGGGCATCGTTTCATAAAAGAAGGCTTGTTATTTTTTGTTTGTTTTCTGAGTTTAGTTTAGTTTTTGTCATATATTTTCAAGGCATAGTTGGAGATTTAGTCCCTTATCATGCTGCTTACAGGTTAAGATGGTCTACCTGTCCTCACAGGTCAAGATGTCAAAGGGTTTTCTTTCTTCCTGAGTGGTTGGGGGTGCAGGAGGCAGCATAGAGGATGCAAAGGTGCCATGACCCCAGCGTCCCAAGAGGAGCCCTCGGCCCGGAGTCACAGGGGAAAAAAGCGAGGGTACGGAAAGGACTCACATGAGTACGGTGCACTGGCGCTGGTGGCCCAGGCTGAGGACCGAGGGTGCATGACCCCGTCTTTCCCAAGGAGGAAGCCATAGTCCACAGATGGGTAGAGGACAGGCAGGATCTCAACCTTCTTCTTTTTCTTCTTTTTTAAAGCAGTTTTAGGTTCATTGCAAAAATCAAGCAGAAAGGGCAGAGTTCTGGAAACCAAGCATGGGCATTCGAATTGGGGTTCAAGAACATTCCCACGTGCTTCCTGCTCCCCCTCAAGCACAGCCTCCCCTACCATCGACACCCCCCATCAGAGCAGTCCACTGGTTACGGAGAGCTCACACTGACATATCAGGCATCATCACACCAAGTCCACGGCTCACAGCAGTGTCCACCCTTGCTGAGCTATGTTCTGTGGACTTTACTATGTGACATGTTGCCATGTGTCGGTCACGACGGTATCGTTCAGGGTGTTTTCACTCCTCTGTGCTCTGTTCAGCGTCCTGCTCCCCGCATCCCTGTGATCCCAGGGCTTTTGAGTTTTGCAGCTGATACTTGCGGATTTAACAGCTATTATTAAAAAATGGCGCCTCAATTGTTTAACCCTTCTAAGGGGGAACATCCTTATTTTACACACTGATTTGGGACTGTGAGAGGAGGTTTGACTATTTACTATCTGTTTGCAGGGTGGGAGGAGAGATGTAACCTTCGTAGAGATGCTGATGATTCTGTTTATAAAGGTTTCTCCTGGCCACACAGTGGGCCTTTGAGCTCTCAGAGGCTGGATGTGGGCTTTGAAAGCGAAAGTGTTAGTCACTCAGTCATTTCTGACTCTTTAGTGACCCCATGGCCTGTAGCCTGCCAGGTTCCTCTGTCCATGAATTCTCCAGGCAAGAATACCAGAGTGGGTAGCCATTTCCTTCTCCAGGGGATCTTCCCGATCCAGGGATTGAACCCACGTCCCCTGCAATGCAGGCAGTTTCTTTACCATCTGAACCACCAGGATGTGGGCTTTGGGAACAGCTAAAGTTCTTTTATCTTTTCTTAAAATTGGAGTATAGTTGATTTACAACTAATTTATGTTAGTTTCAGGTGTGCAGCTTGTGCAAAGAGGATTTAGTTATACATATACCTGTCTCTATCTGTTTAACTATATTTTTCTTCATATTCTTTTCTCATATAGATCATTATAGAATATTGAGTAGCATTCTCTGTGCTATCCAGCAGATACTTGTTTATCCATTTTATCTCATATACTAGTGTATATATATATATATATATATATATATATATATATATATATATATATATATATGGGGTGTTTCTGGAACCAAACAAAGAGATCATCCTCCCCTCTTTCTAGTTTTCCTCAGTCCCAGAGGGAGCTGGGCCCACCCCACCCCTTTGTGGCTTGCAGCTTTGTCTGCTCTCTGAAGTTCAAGTTCATTCACTTCCATCATCTGTTTTGTGTCAGTGTCTCAGCATCTGTTTGGCTGTAGTGCGGTGGGTTACACCCATCTCAATAACCTTCCTCTTTTTTCTTGCGTAACTTGCCAGTTCCAACAATAAGTTCACTTGCTGGACTCTGGGAGCCGACATGCCATCCAAAGAAAGAAAAGAAACAGAAAAAGAAAATTAGGGCAACGTTGGCTGCTGAAGAGCATCAGAATTACAAGGCTTTTAGAACTTTTCTGGTTCATTCAAATTTCCTCCACCTATTGGCTTGAAGGTTTGTTTTTAAGAGTCTGCTTTCCAAGGTAACACATAAGAGCCCCGTCGAGACATGGGCTGTTCATTGTAAACCCTGGGCTTCTCCAAAGCCCGTGACGGCCACGCCCCTCGGGAGGCTGAGTCCACAGGTCAGCTCTCAGCTACTCCTGAGTCTGGCGAAGGCACAGGTGCAGGGAGCGCCCAGACCTGGGGCTGAGATTCTATATCCTCAAACCTAACTCTAGACATCCTCCTGGTTCACCTGCCACAAGCCTGGGAAAGAGGAAACGGCCCAGTGGTCATTTTGACCTCAATTCATCTTAGTTTCATGAGCTTTTCAAAAATGAAGAGACCTTAGTTTCATTCTAAGCAATGAATTTGGCAAAAACATGTATCAGATAATTCGGGGCTTGTACTATTCTTCACCTGTTTGTTTTTTTCTTTCTTCTGTTTATGTTGATACTATCTAACTTTTGATGATGAAAGAGTTAGATGCATCTTTTAGTCTCTCATCACACGAGTTTCTTCTAGTTCTTTCAGTTTGCCGCATTTTGTTTTACTAGGAGCCTGATTTGTGTTTGATAATTAGCTCGGTGTAGTGTGTATGTGTGTGTGTGTGTGTGTGTGTGTGTGTGCACGCACGCATCTCTATGCATCTGCACACATGCATGTCTTTGTTGTTGTTTAGTTGCTCAGTCGTGTCTGACTCTTTGTGACCCCATGGACTGTAGCCCGCCAGGCTCCTCTGTCCATGGGATTTCCCAGGCAAGAATACTGGAGTGGGTTGCCATTTCCTTGTCCAGGGGGTCTTCCTGACCCAGGGATCGAACCTGTGTCTCATGCATTGGCAGGCGGGGCATCACCCTCCCTTTGGGGCCTTGTCTGCTTTGGGGTGGGGAGGATATGACCTCGAGTTCTCTAGACTTCACTCCAGGAATTTGGTTCAAATCCTGCCTTGGATTAGCTGAACAGCTTTTGTTCTGTTAACAATATGGTTTTCTTGATTTTTTTGCCACCATGAGGGGCCTCCACTACCACCCAGCACCGTGCCCCACCCCCCACTTGTAGGTGCACATGGCATCCACAGAATAAGGGGCTGAAGTGCAGGGCAGCTGCCAGGCTCATGGATGCCCCAGGGTGACAATTTCCAGCCGGCTGCAGGTTGGCATCATCAGAGAGATTCCCCTGTCGAGGCCCCACCCGCAGGGGCCTGATTCCATGGGTCTAGGGTGGGGCCTGGGCATCCAGCACCCTTGGCATCAAGGCTGGATCCTGTCACCGCCGAGGGGCCCATTGCTTTCTTTTGAATTTCCTGAAACATGTTGAAAGCCTGAAATACCCACTGCAAATCCTCCAGTTTCCCAGGTTCCTGCTCCGTGGTCCAAGTCTTTGAGGGCCCTGATGCTCCCAGACTGGTCATCCCCAGGCCTGAATGTCGTGAGTGTCACCTAAAACCTCTGCTTAGCATCTCTTCTTCTTGCCCTGAGGATGGGTGGGCAGGAGCATGCCTCTTCCTGAGACTTGCCCCAGGGAGACCTCTAGGTCCACTGGCTTCATAAGCACCCTGAGGAATGTGTGCCAGGTGTGGAAGAGTGTCCCTTCCCGCCCACGTGGTGGAGAGGGGAGGATGGGGTGGGGGGCGGCCTCTGGCAGGAGGAAATACTGTTCCATCCTGTCCTGACCCCCCAGCCCCATCCTATGCAGTTAGCAGCAAGCATGTGTGAGCCTAAGACATCTATTGTTTTGAAATCTGACTCATCTTTGAACAATTATGATTGTAGTCATGTGATTCTAGCCCTGGAATACCTATTATTAAGATGCTAATCTCCAAATGAGAAGAAGAAATACAGGTATCTCTTTAAAGAAAGGACAGGTGTGTAGCTCTTTGTACATTTCATCATAGTAGGAAAAACGCAGAAGGCTGGGTGGAGGAGGTGTGGTGATGGGGGTATCAGAGGGCCCAACTCCAGGTCTCATCTCTCAGCCTGCCGGCAGGTGACCTTCCCTGTCAGCCCCAGCTCCCTCCTCAGTAGGTTGGGGCTGGCAGTGCCCCCTTGAAGGCTTGTGCGCAAAGGATTAGGTGAGGCATAGTATGTGAAAGTTTCTCTGGGAGCCCCAAAGCGCCGCCTAGATTATTAGCTGTGGCCATCAGTTTGAGAAACTGGCTTTCTTAATGAGCTGCTCGATTAAACTGCAACTCGCCTGCTGGCTTGGGAGGCCCACCTGGGGCTGGAGCCACCACTGGAGGGGTCACTGGGGTGATCTGCAGGGCCCACATAAGGGGGGGGCCACGCTCAGCCATGTCTCCATCCTTTCTTCTTGGAGCCACTGCTGTGCCCAGAGAGGTTCTGAGTATCCGGACAGGAGAGCCTGGCCAGTGAAGGGTGGGGATGGGAGGAAGCTGAGCCCAGGAAGTGAATGGAAAAGGGCTTTGCTCCAGAACCAGGGGTGCCGGGGGCGGGGCGGGGGTGTGTGGCGGGGGGAGGGTGACAGAAGAACTGACAGAGGCAAGAACAGGGACTTGCCTGTAACTGCCCAGAAGGGTCAACAGCACACTTCTTGGGCCATGCTGGGGAGGTGCCCCACTCTGTCTGAGCCCAGGTCCCAGGACCAAGGGAGGGGAGGAAAAATAATTTTCCCTTCATGCTTCTAGGTTCTTAGCTGAGACCACCCCCCTTCAGCTCCCTGTAATAAAAGACAGTCAGCAGAAGAAAAACAAACAAGTTTAATAACATGTGTCCCTCCTGTGTACAAGGGAGATGCCCAGGAAACCTGAGTAAGTCTTGGAAATAGCCCAAGCCTCCATCTTAAATGCCATCTCCAGCTGGAGACAAAAGAAGATTTTTGGAAGAGGGAGGCCAGTTCTGGGAGGTGGCGGGGAGAAGCCCAGCAGATAAGGGCACAGCTGTTGGGCAGACTTAACTCCATGGATACCAGATTCTAGAGATGTAGCCGGTCTTCTCCAGGTACAGATAGGAAGACACTCTTGTCATTCAGTTGCTTAGTCGTGTCCAACTCTGTGACCCTATGGACTGCAGCATGCCAGGCTTCTCTGTCCTTCACTATCTCTCGGAGTTTGTTCAGACTCATGTCCACTGAGTCTATGATGCCAGGCAACCATCTTATCTTCTGTCACCCCCTTCTCCTCCTGCCCTCAATCTTTCCCAGAATTTCCCTTATAAATGTAAATGTCTCTTACTAAAAGGTAGCATTTACTGGTTTTCAGAGCTTTTCAACATCCACTGTTTCTTAAAAAATAATCAGCCTAAAATAATCCTTAACCCAAAGAGACATATTTCATGTGGCACATTCTACTCCCCTCCCCCTGCCACAGAAATGCACCTGGAAACCCATGGAGAGGACTCAGGGAGCACCTGCTGAAATGTTAGAGAAGCCAGTAGTATATTCATTCGCCCATCAGCTGCTCTGTGTCCACACCATGCACGCCCAGGGAAAGGTGGCTGTGTAGCCTGCAGTGGATGGGGACTGAGAGTCGGTGTCAACAGTTCCCCAGCTGTTATTTGATAAACAGAGAAAGTCTTAAGACTCTGAGTGCTTGCTGACATCTGTGTGCAACCTCTGGACTGTCCTGGGGAGATGGGGTCCCTTGGAGCTCATACCGCAGCATGGTGCGGGTCACCCAAGAATCTGCCCCTGGCCCAGAGATACATTATGGCCAAGAAGGCTGTGCCTTTGGACTGTAAGATGGTGACCATTTCCTGTTCCTTTTCTGCTCGTCCTGGTATGGGCTCTCTCACTTGGCCATTTTGTTCTGTGACCACCAGGCCCTCGTTTAAGGACATTGAGGGGATGCAGGCAGCAAAGGTTCAGAGGTGGTTCTGGAGCCCAGGTGGGCAGAGAACCACATCCATTCTTCCTGAAGCTTTGCCTGTTCCAGGGGCATCCCCATGGCTTCTCTGCAGGTGAGCCAAGGGAGTGACCAGTCTCTGCACGTGGGGCTTGCCTCCTTACACCCTTTCCCTGACACCGTCAAAAGTAGGGAACTGACAACCTTTCTTTGGCACCAATTAGCTCCCAGGCTCAGTCCCAAGGAGAAACCCTGGGTGGTGGACATCATCCTTTTTCTCATGGCATGGACCAAATGAGAAAACGGAGGCATGGACAGGTGAGGGGCACACACGTCAATCCATGGGGTGCTGAGAGTCAGACCAAGGGCTGGACTTCAGCGCCTGTGCTCAGTCACTCAGACCCTCTGAAGACAGACCCCAAACCTGCCCCACGTGCATAGCCATGGAGAACGTGCGGGTGGGGTTTTCGTCAGTCATAGGGGTAGCACTTGGATTCTGACTATCGAACCCTTTCTTGTAGACTCAGTCTAGATGTAGGTGGCTGAACACGGGGGGGAAAAACTGAGACTTAATCAGACTCGACCTGCTTTTGAGGGAAATGCAAAATAAGTTGAGAGCCGGGCCCTCTTTAATCCTCCATCGAATTAGCCTGATGACAAGGCTACCTTCATCTAAGGGGTAAATGGGCAAAGTAGGTCAATCCAGCATTAGCTTAAGCTGGGGCTGGTTGCAGGGTTGTGGAGCCACCCCCCATCAAGGAGAAGCCCGCTTCCTCTAATTCGCTGTGAAGGAGGAGTCTGTTGCCCTTTCTGGCTTGTGTGATAAGAGTTTATATCATCATTTCTGTAAACATCTCCGTAGAGCAATTTTGGTCTCAGTAGATTAGGGATGGCTTGAAGCTGGACGTTTAGAACATCCTGAGTGTTAGTTGCTTAGTCACATCCGACTCTTTGCGACCCCATGGACTGCAGCCTGCCAGACTTGCCTGTCCTCCACTATCTCCTGGAGTTTGCTCAAGTTCTGCCTGTGTAGTTACATTTAAATTATGTGGCAATAAATAAATATCATACAAGTCTCTCTCTTTAAAAATATTTATTTATTAATTTATTTATTTTGGCTGCACTGGGTCTTAGTTGTGGCACGTGGACCCTTCATTCCCTGACCAGGGATCAAGCCCAGGACCCCTGCATTGGCAGCGAGGAGTGAGTCTTACCCACGGGACTAAGACTCTCTCTTTTTTAATTATTTATTTTTAATTGGAGGATAATTGCTTTACAATATTGTGTTGGTTTTTGCCGTATATCAACATGAATCAGCTATAGGTATTCACATGTCCTTTCCCTCTTGAACCTCCCTCCCACCTCCCACCCCATCCCACCCCTCTAGATTGTCACAGAGCACTGAATTTGAGCTCCCTGCATCATATACCAGGGATCTATAAAAAACAGATTTCTACCAGCTATCTATAAAAAGTGGAACCTGAAGTAGTTTTGGAGGCTTCTAGAGTTGTGTCTCAGCAAATTCTCTCTTTGCATCAGTGTATAAGTTCATCTGACTCCTCCGGATTTTTTGGCAGCTGCGTGCCTCGAGGCCTTCAGGGATGTTTTTCACAGTGAAAGCGTTTGGTCAGTGGTCACTGTGATGATGCTAGTACACCCTGACTGGTTCAGGGGACATTTTCATTCCCATGTCCACCAGGCTTTTGTCCCAACATGATAAGCACAGCAGGGCAGGATAGGGAGGATGCGTGGACGCCAAAATCTCCGGGAGCCCCAGGTGATATTATTTTGAAAGGCACATATCCAGAGGTGAGAGGTCTCTGTTCTGAAGTCAGATATTCGGGGCCATCTAAAAGCTGGATACCCCCCAAAATAAGGGAGAGGTGATACCAGGGAGAAGATCTAAGAGGTCAAATCTTACTCCTTCTGCCCTAAATTAAAGTGCCTTCCCATCTTAGGTGGAGAGCATCTGGCCTCCAACCTTCAGATGGGACATACCTAGTACCTTTATCTCTCAGCTCTGAAATTCGACTTGCATTTTTTTTATGTTTCTACAAACTGAAATTAGATGGAGCCACGATTAAAAGTGGTGACATTGCCACTCGGTGCTCTCTGATGACCTAGAGGGGTGGGATGGGGGGACGGGTGGGAAGGAATCTCAAGAGGGAGGGGATATATGTATACATAGGCTGATTCACTGGCGGTGTACGGCAGAAATTAACATACTGTAAAGCAGTTACCGTCCAATTAAAAAATCAGAAAAAAAAAAAGCAAGAATAGCAAAAAAGAAGCGTTGAGACGTGTGGCCAAAGAGCAGTGACCTCTGACCCGCCCTGGTCTGTTTGCTCCACGCAGGGACCTGATGCCGAGGACCCTGGATGGCCAGATCACCATGGAGAAGACGCCCAGCTACTTCGTGACGCGCGAGGCACCCGCGCGCATCTCGGCCATGTCCAAGGACACCAAGCTCCTGGTGGTGGTGCGGGACCCGGTGACCCGGGCCGTGTCGGACTACACGCAGACGCTCTCCAAGCGGCCCGACATCCCCAGCTTCGAGAGCCTGGCCTTCCGGAACCGCTCGGCGGGCCTGGTGGACCGCTCGTGGAGCGCCATCCAGATCGGCCTGTACGCCGAGCACCTGGAGCGCTGGCTGCGCCACTTCCCCGCCCGCCAGATGCTCTTCGTGAGCGGCGAGCGCCTGGTGCGCGACCCGGCCGGCGAGCTGGGCCGCGTGCAGGACTTCCTGGGCCTCAAGCGCATCATCTCGGACAAGCACTTCTACTTCAACCAGACCAAGGGCTTCCCCTGCCTCAAGAAGGCGGAGGGCAGCGGCCGCCCCCACTGCCTGGGCAAGACCAAGGGCAGACCCCACCCCGAGATCGACGCGCAGGTGCTGCGGCAGCTGCGGGATTTCTACCGGCCCTTCAACCGCAAGTTCTACCAGATGACGGGCCACGACTTCGGCTGGGACTGATGGCACCCCCTTGGGCTTAGGAAATATTGAGAGAGATTATATGTATGTAAAATGTACAGAAATCTATTTTATAATAATTTATTTTTAATTCATAAGCAATTAATTCACTAAGCTGCCTAGCCACACTCTTTTAGAGAGTCATGGAATCTGTTAACATTCCAAAGTGTTTTCTAATATTTTCTTCTTGTCCTCGCGATGGATGGTGCTTCCATTTTCTTTTTTTCTCCTTTGAATTCTCTTTCTACCCATTGTATTTAAAGAAAAGAAAAGCACAATTTGAGATTTTTGTTGTTACGGGTATGCAGCCTTCGATCACTGTCTGGATGCATTTGCCGGTCTCCCTGGCTGCCTGGCCACCTCTGGGAGCTCTGAGGTGACAGACCGCCACGTGGCAGCTTCTTGGGCCACTTTCTGACACTTCCAAGGGCACAGAATCCAGACCACAGCGCTAGGTCCGCCCGCCCCCCCCGCACCTCCCAAGTCCACTCAGCGCCAGGGAGAATTACTACCTTGGCAGGGACATCCACGTCCTCTTAGAGTCTGCTGGTGAGGGGTCAAGGTCATGGACTTTAGCTTTTGATTTTGAAGGCTGCCCCCTTGCCTCCTCTTCTGCCCCATCCCCAGTTCATCAGCCGGCTTGAAGTGTATGCAACTGTCAGCCCCCTCGACACCTCCTTTCCCAGGTCCTGTGCTTGGCTGCTGCTTTAGAAATAAAGATGTTCCCTTCTAATTTGCATGCGAGTGCATCGTGCTCCGTTCTCAGGCAGACAGTTTCTGCCTTGACACACCAAAGAATCCCCTCGGCTAGCAGAACAACCGGCATGAACCAGGGGTGCCAGGTGTCAAGACCTGAAGGGGTCAGGTGTCTCCCCTCCTGACTCCACCAAGATACCAGGACCAGCCCCCGTTTGGGGTCTGGAATTCCTCTCCCTGGAATTTCTAGCTCATCTCAGACAACATGGTCTGTAGCCAACAGCCAGACAGAACCAGGAGTGGCTCTTATAAAAAGAGACTGGGAACGCTGGCCCCGTGTTGCCTGTGACACTCGAGCCTGGGCTGTCTCTTGTTCTAGCCAGGCCCTGGCAGGAGAGGTACCAGTCTTGTAGCTGTTGATGTGGAATGCTCTCCTCTGCTTCTCTCTGGAGGGAGCGGTGGGGTGGGAAGGCTGGGGGAGTCATTTGATGCTGACCAGCTAGTGGCTGTTGGATAACCGTATAGCAATATGACATAATAATAGTCTCTTCACTTGATCCTCTGTTTTCTAACCCAGAATGGTTCTACCGTCAAAGAATTGTCATTTGCATTATACTTGCATCAAGGAATATATGGGAAGATATTGTCAACCTGATTGGGTTGCAATAGTTACAAAGGACACTTTTGTCTGTTCTATGGGATAACTTGCTCGCTAGAGAAACAAAACACTGGTCTGTAAGGGATGTCTTGTGGATAAGCTGGTTTGTCTTTGCCCATGTAGCTAGTTTGTGCTTAGCAGTAAAACTGTCATCATGTAGGTTGGGTGTAGGAGGATGGACATGGGCTGGGGGCAGGGAGCCGTGCATTCCTGAGACGCTGTAATCATTCCATAGCTTTGTTACTGCATCTGCCAAGTTGAGGAGAACCTGCACTCAGGGGAACTCCCATAATCACGGGGTGGTTCTCCCTTCTTGCTGCTTGGGTGTCGAAGACATCCTCATAAGGGTGCTGATTGATCATACATTTCTCCAATCAGAAAGCTGACTAGAAATAAAACCGGGAACACCTCCTCTTTTCCATTACAGCAGAACATGGCTTCAAGTCAGAGTCAGTCCACAGCCACCACCTGCTCCTGCCCCATCTGCTTTCTGGCTGCTCTGGTGCCCTGCCGTGGCACGTGATGTCCAGTTGCAGAGAAGTTCAGAGAAGGGCTTGCCACAAAGCAGTGGGGGAAATGCACACAAGCTTCTCCTTCCCCTCCGGGTCCCGGCTTGTCTTTCCAAGCTGGACCATTTTTTATTAAGTTGTTTATTCTCTGCCTTAAAACTGAAACAGGAAATCCTCAGCTTGAAGGAGGGTCATTTAGTCATGAACACTGAAGTGAGTCAAGGTTCCATTCTAGGTCAAATCCTTGAATCCAAACAGATGTCGATAATTAGCACTGAAGGACTAGAGTGAGTTTTCCCGTGGAAGACAAATAAATCAGATTTCCTGTGCATCTCTTCCGAGGGATCTGAGGGCTTGCGGTTTCTGACTGCTCCCGACGGCTCCCAAGGTTACACCCCATTGCGTGATACTTATTACAGGGCCCACATGTCTTCCTCCTGGAGAAGTCAGGCAACACATAAAATCAGGCCTTAAATTTCTTCCTGTTCCAGCCATCTGCAAGACCACCAACTTAACTTTTTAGCTGCTAGAAGGCAACCACCATATCACCTCTTGGCAAATTTTGTCCTAAGTCACGTTTTGGGTTTCTTCCAGGTTACAGGAAAACCTCTGATATTCATGAGGTACTCTTTACTCAGTGTGTTTAAAAACAAACAAAAATGCTGAGAAAAAATTGGAGGTTTCTGTTGTTCCTATCTAGCCCACACTGTCTTTGAGGTGTTTGTCCGGTAGTCTGTGAACTTGGTACGTGGGACCTGGAAAGGTGTTTAGGTACACTGACTACATCATAAGCATCTAGTTGGAAGATGAAGGAGCCCTCAAGAAATTGTCTCCTTCCTCCTAGGAAGTCACTCTGAATGACAGGTACATTATAGACATTGGAGAAGAGTTTCAGATCCTGCCAGGATATTTTCATAAGAAAGGAAAAATGGAAGAGTCCATTCAACTAGAAACATTCAGTGTTGAAAAGGCCGAGGTGGAAGTCGGTGTCTTTTTCTTTTCATTGATCAAGAAAGATGGTCAATAAAACTTCAAGGTGTGGTTAGATTTTTTTTTTCACTTTTGTAACATTAATTTATGACTGAGTTTCATTCAACCAAGTAATCTGAAATACTGTGCAAATCCTAGCTGTTTCCTCTATAACCTGGATGTTAGAATAGCCAATATGTACAAAAAGGAAAAAAAAAATTAAATCAAGTATTTTGTCCTATGTATAACACAAATTAATTTTACACAGAGAAAGATGTTTCTAGGAAAATGAAATTCGGTAATTCATAATATTTCTTTGTATGAACAAATAAAATATATTTTACCAACTCATGGGTACTTCTGTGTTTTATTATGTGTTGTGGATGGTCAGGGAGGTGGTAGTTGTAGTTCAGTCACTAAGTTGTGTCCAAATCTTTGCGACTCCATAGACTGCAGCCTGCCAGGCTCCCTTGTCCTCCGCTTTCTCCTGGAGTTTGCTCAGATTCACATCCATTGAGTCCGTGATGCTATCTAACCATCTCATCCTCTGCTACCTTCTTTCTTTTTCCTTCAGTCTTTCCCAGCATCAGGGTCCATATCTTTAGCAAACAACCTGTTTTCTTTTAATAAAGCACACCTTCTCCATGGTTATATGGATTATTATTTACTACTTTAAACATTCAATTCATTCTTCTACTTGATATTTTTAAATTTTCAGTTGAGATTTACTTGCTGGTTGCATTTTATTTTATTGTTATTTTCTAAAAATATTTATTTCTTTGGCTGTGGTCTTATTTGGTCTTAATTGCAGCATGTGGGATCTTCAGTTTTGGCATGTGGGATCTGGTTTCCCGACCAGGGATCAAACCTGGGCCCCCTGCATTGGGGGACGGAGTCTTAGCCACTGAACCACCAGGGAAGTCCCTCTGGTTGCATTTTAAAGTAGCCAAAGCTAAGTTAATAAATTAAGGCTCAAGAATCCTGACCTCTTTTTTTTGTTTGTTTTATAAGCCACTTTATTGAGGTGAGATTGGTATACAAAAAGTGTGCATGTTTAACGTATACCACTGGATGAGTTTAGTGTAAGTACACACCCGTGAAACCAACACCATAAACATAGCCATCACCTCCAAAAGTCTGCCCCCCACCATTTTTATTTATATTTTTGTGGTTAGAACATTTTACACAAGACCCACCCTCTTAGCAAACTTAAGAATTCAGTACAGTATTGTTAACTATAGGCACTATGGTGTATATTAGGTGTCTTGGATTCAGTTCATCTTGTGGAACTGAAATTTTATTCAGTTTGAAAAGGAAACATAACAATTTCAAGTGAATAGCCATTCTCTCATCCATAAAGAAGCAATCTTAATTAAAAGCATAAATATTAATAGAACAAAACTAATTGATGCTAGTAATTTCTAGTTAGGTATAACTCAAACCATGTTTGCCATAAGCTAACCTCTGCTCCTGGCAAAGGTCACTCCTGTTGAAGGCTCTCACTTAACCTGAGATGTGCATCTTGCCATGAAGGAGGGAAGAGAATTGAAGAGGGAATGATTTGCTTTTTGGGGTTGAGTCCAACTTACCATTTTGTAAAGGCAGTGAGATAGCACCCCTCCAAATGGGGGGATGCCTGCTGCTCAGCCAAGAAACAGGTCTCCGGTTAACATTTGGTATTGAAAAGCCTGCATTTTATAGAGCTCACTCCTTCAAACCCAGGAGTATGCCACTGGTTGATGTATTCGTGGGTCTTGAGTGCTGACCTGACCTCGCACCCCAGCCCATCAATTTCTTGCTTTTTCTACAGAAAGGTAATAAAAGGGACCTAAAATCTACTCATTAACCTGATGGCACAGTTTAGAGCAGTATTTCTCAAGCTTCGGCAAATACTCGGATGACCTAGAGAGGTCTTAAAAATTACTGACGCTCTAACACACCTCGGAACAATTACATTAGAATCTCTAGGGAACAAGGCCCCGACACTGGTACATTTAAAAAGCTCCCTGAACTTGGACCTGGAGGGCATTGTGCTTAGTGAAATAAGTCAGACAAAGACAAATACTGTGTCATCTCACTTATGTGTGGAATCTAAAAACGGCAAACTCTGAGAAACAGAGCAGAATGGTGGTTTCCAGGGGCTGGGAGTGGAGGAAATGGGGAGATATTGGTCAAAGAGTACAACATTCCAGTTATAAAAGCTTGAGTATTTAACATATAGCATGGTGATTATAGCTTATAATACTGTATTCTGTACCTGAAAGTTGCTAAGAAAGCAGATCTTAAAGGTTCTTTCCACAAAACAAAAAAAGAAATGGCAATTATTGGACAAGAAGAGGAGGTCGTGGACTATACCCGGTCAGGCTCCTCTGTCCATGGGGTTTTCCAGGCAAGAATACTGGAGTGGGTTGCCATTTCCTCCTCCAGGGGATCTTCCCCACCCAGGGATCTAACCCAGGTCTCCTACATGGCAGGCAGATTCTTTACCTTCTGAGCCACCAAGGAAGCCCAGCTGATACAATGGTGGTCATAAAATTGCTTGTTAATTAATTAATTTACGTATTTATTTGTCCATGCCGCATAACTTGGCGGGTGGGATCTTAGTTCCCTGACCAGGGATCAAACCCAGGCCCCTGCAGTGAAAGCGCAGAGTCCTAATCACTGGACCACCAGGGAATTCCCTAAGTTGCAGTTTATAAACATGTTCAATCAAGATGTACAGCTTCAACTTACACAATGTTATGTGTCAGTTGTATCTCAGTAAACCTGAAAAAACTTTTATAATATGAAAATCTCCCCAACTGACTCTAATATAGAGCTGAAGCTAAGAGCCTTGGTTCTCCGTGTGTGTTTCTTGGACCACATCAGCATTCCCCGGGAACTTGATAGACACACAAATCCTCAGGCCCTGTATCAGACCTACTGAGTCAGAAGCTCTGGGTTTCACGAGCTTTGCAGATGATTCTGATTCCTGCTAAAGTCTAAAAACCACCCTGTGAGAGCCTAGACTTCACTTCAATTTAACACTGGAGAGCTTGGATTCCTCTTCAGGTACATTTTCCTCTGCCCCGTGTTCTTTACTAAGAACAGCATGAAGCACCCCTTGGAACTCTGGGTCTTCTCTAAGAGAAGGTCCATCTGGCAGCATTTCAAACAGTGGTCATGCCTGCCTGGCGTCCCTCACTCCACCAGGTCCTCTTTGATGGGACACCCCTCAAGCTATCATCGCCTGTTCCTGCTGCTGCTGCCAACTCTTTGTGACCGCATGGACTGTAGCCCTCCAGGCTTCTCTGTCCACGGGATTCTCCAGGTAAGAATACCTGTGTGGATTGCTGTGCACTCCTCCAGGGGATCTTCCCAACCCAGGGATGGAACCCTGGTCTCGTATGTCTCCTGCATTGGCAGGTGGATTCTTTATCACTAGTGTCATCTGGAAAGCCTGACCTGTCCCTGAAACTGCCCAAAAGTGGGATGACAGATTTATCATCAGGGATTTTAAAAAGAGAACTCAAATCCTTGAAATTCTAATGTCACCTTCCAGTCTCGATTCAGTCTTCACCAATATATTTCTGGCACTTTGTATAGGATCTATTGTTATTTCTCCTTATCCTTCACAACTGAATACACAGTTGACTTCCTCAGGGGCACTGATGGGCCATTCAAAGTGGAAGATTCCCCCAGGGTCACCTTCTCAATTACAAGAAGCTCATCTGAACAGACAGTGCCCATCACTAGCATCTAGTTTTATTTTTTTCATTCTGACTCATGTTTATTATTACTGGGGGTTAAAGTTGATCAAGTGCTCACGATACTGCCCAAGACTTGCTGTAGTCATATGTCTCTGGACTCAAGCCTGCATTCTCCAGTTGAGAGCCTGGGATCGTCTGTCTTATGGGAACTAAAAGGGGTTTAAGGACCCCAGGGCGCAGAGTCCTGAGAAATGTGAGTAGAACACACTGACGCTCCTCCTTCCTGCCTACATGCCTGTGCAGGTGTCAGAGGCTCTTTTTCATCTTTATAAAGATGAAGCTGTGGTCATTCTCCACAGATCTTGACCTCAAAACATCTCAATCTTGCGTGCTTTCTCTTTCGATATCTTTAGCAGAAGAAGGAGCACCGGAGGCTACCACGTCTGCATCGGAAGCATCAACAACAGAAGGCTCCGGAAGTCCTCAGGAAGGGGAGTTGTCTGATGGGAGGGAAGTTCAGAGACGCCTGTTTGGGGTGCGCTGTTCCCTATGACTTGGAGCAGGAAGAGGCAGGGGGCAGAGATGAGTTCATTCATTGTAAATATTTACTGAGTGCTTATGGCTGCTCCGGACACAACCTAAACAAGACACATTTCCTGCCTCGAGGAATTCCTGGGGGAGGCAAAGATGCAACACAGTGTGACAAGGGGCCGTGAGGAGGTACTGTGGGAAGCCAGGACAGCGGGGGTCCAGCCAGATGTGGGGTGGGGGAAGAGAAGGGCCAAACCCTCCCGACCGGTAGGATGCTGCCAGGTGATTGGCTGGACGGTGGTCAGGAGGCAGAGGAGAGAATCAATCGTTGCAAGGATGTAGATGTGCAGGAATCCAGCCAATTGGGAACTGCAGGCAGATCCATGGGGACGTGCTTGGAGTGTGTGGGGAGGGGCAAGAGGGTTCTAGAGGGGCCAGCAGAAGACGTTATCGCAGGCAAGTTCAAGCAAGCAAGCTCACTGCAATCCAACTACTTTTGAGCTGTAAACTCCTCCAGCCAGTTGCCCCCCACCCCCTGGTACCTATTTGGACGTCTCCCTGAGCATCTCCAATAAAAGCATACCCCTAGTTGAAATCCATTCAATAGGTTCTCCTTCCTAAATCTTCTCCCCTTGTCTTGCCTGCTTGCAGCACTCAAGCTAGAAAACTTGGAGGCTTTCTTGGCTTCTCTTCCCTGCACATTTCTCACGTTCAATCCATCATGAGTCCTGTCAAGACGACTTCCAGAAGTCTCCCATATCCATTCACTCCTTCCTCTCTCCTCTGACACCTGGTACAAGCTGCCATTGCATCCGTGCACTCCTGCAGTCGCCCTGCACCTGGTTGCCCATGCGTTTCCTGCTGCTTTCTGCAAGCTCTTCTGCTCACAGAAGTTGGCAGCATCTTTTAACACAACTCAGATTGGATGGTGCACTCCTCTGGCTAAAAGCACTTAAACAGCCTCCCATTGCATTTCAGATAAACCCGGACTCCCTCGTTTGTCTTGGATATCCCTCCTGGTTCCCTCCTTGGTCCCCGTGCTCCAGCTGCAGTAGTTTTCTTTCTCTCTGTGGATACTATTCTCCTAACTCCTTGCCCTGCTAACCAGACGCTCACCTTTCAGATCTCAGCCCCCATCTGCTTGAATTCCTCAGGGAGGGTCTCTTCTAACTGCCTGTGGTGGATGGTGATCCCTGTGAGCCACACCTCTTGGCATTCACATACTTGGGTATCATTCTGACTTGCTGATGTGACTGCTTTAACCAATAGAATGAAACCGGGGTGGAGATGGGAAGTGAAGAAGGCCATTGCCATGGTGATGGGGGGGGCATCAGAATGAGGGCTTGGTTGGGGTGGTGGCTGGGGCAGATCCTGGCTTGCTGACTAACCCCTGCCTTTCTAGTTGACCTGCTTCCCCATATGTGACACTATGGGTACCACCAGTTCGAATGAGCTCTTTAAGTATCTGGCAGCCTGGAAGGACAGGTTGAACTGTTGGAAGTCAGAGAAGATCTTAGCCAGACTGGGGACTTTGGGGGGAAAATGGTTATTATTCCACTGAGTTTTTGAATAATAATTGTTTTTTTTTTAAAGAGTTTTGTTCTGATACTATTGATATGTCAGCTGAACTCTTTTTCCTCAATGATCCATGAATGCAACCAAGTGTCCAATAATAACTTGGTCAATAGCTGTGGAACATTCTAACCTTGAATGTTTGTTCTTCAAGGCTTCTTGGCCTCTTAGGGATCCAGGCATTTGCATAGCATCGAACAATCTATTGGGGCTTCCCAGGTGGTGCTAGTGGAAAAGAATCTGCCTGCCAATGCAGGAGATGCAAGAGATGCAGATTTGATCCCTGAGTCAGGAAGATCCCCTGGAGTAGGAAATGGCAACCCACTCCAGTCTTCTTGCCTGGGAAATTCCATAGACAAGAAGAGCCTGGTGGGTTACAGTCCATGGGGTTGCAAAGAGTTGGCCACCACTCAGCACACACATACACATACGTAAACAATCTATTGCATGAGGCATCAAGTATTTCAAATTGCTGATTGATGACTTGGTTTAATGCAATATATCATTAAAGTTTTTTGTTTATTTACTAAGTTATGTCCGACTCTTTTGCGACCCCATGGACTGTAGCCCACCAAGATCCTCCCTCCGTGGGATTTCCCAGGCAAGACTACTGGAGTGGGTTGCCATTCTGAACTTCCCATTCAGGGGACACAGGTTGGATCCCTGGTCAGGGAACTAAGATTCCACATGCCTCTCAGCCAAAAAATACAAATAAAAAAATTAATGAAAACAAAAATCAATGGCCAAAATTGCAGAAGTTGGAGATTTTTTTTTCACTATTGGAAGAATCCTTATTACCATATGGGTACTCAGTCACTCAATCCTGTCTGACTGTTTGTGACCCATGTACTGTAGCCTGCCAGGCTCCTCTGACCAGAGAATTCTCCAGGCAAGAATACTGGAGTGGGTTGCCATGCCTTTCTCCAGGGGGTCTTCCCTACCCAGGGATCAAATCTAGGTCTCCTGCACTGCAGACAGATTCTTTACTGTCTGAGCCACCAGGGAAGCCCCCTTATTTCCATACCAGGGATAAACTCAAGTCTATCAAGAGAGTTGAAGCAAGTCTAAGTAGTTACTCACCTTTCAGGTGGTCCATCCAGGACTTACCCTCCTGTCTGACCCTGAGCCTGTGTCTTTTTCAGTAGAATAATCAGCCTCAACTTTTAAAGCGAATGTGGACAGAAACAGTGCCTCCCTGGGGCTGAGAGATGCTCCCTGTTTGCAGCCAGCTCACCAGGCCCTGTTCAGGGGTCTGCTCTTGCCCATGGCCTTGTGGGTTAGCCTGCTTGGAAACTCTACTGCTGATAAGAAAACCCATTTAACCTCTTCATGGAACATTAGTATCTTTCCCTTTGGCAGGCTCTTCTGTGCACAGACTGCCCTGTTTCAGAGGCAAGAAACATAAATATGTCCCTGAAAAAATAAATTTTGAGTTGAAGAGTTGGTAAAATTCAATCCTCTATCGTCTCGATCATCTTCAGTCCCTAAGCTGGTGAAATAACATTTCAAAAGTGTCGTAAAGAAAAAAAAGTGTGGTCTGGAAATGCAGTGATTGATTTGGAGGGTCTGACAGCTCTAGTACTTAGCTTGGAATTTATGAAGCAAAAGCTTTAAAACTGAAGCCAAGAAAGTTTTTTTAAGTACTACTATTTCCACCTAATTAAGGACTGTCATACAAGTATGATTTATCTACAGTTATCACTCATGTATAGTGTAGAATTATTCAAGTCTTTGTTTTAAATTTCTAATGACTTTTCTGCATTAACTCAATCAAGAAACTTTCTTAAAATATTATCTTTCCTCTTCTGGATAAGGAAATTAGTGCCTACTTATTATGCAAAATTTAGAAACTATAGAAAAATATAATGGGAACATAAAAATCACTTGATTCCTACCACCTGGAATTAATCATGCTGAACACCCATAGGTCAAATATTCAGTTTTTTCTGCCCATAGTTATATATAAATTTATTCATGTATATTATATAGACTAGATAAAAATATATAAGTTTGTATCCTGCTTTATTTATTTAACAGAACTTGTTTACTCATTAAACATGCTTTTAACAATACACATTGTTAGAAAACGTCATTTTTAATGACTGCAAGGTAGTCCATCTTACGCATTTATCATAATTTCTTTAGCCTTTTTCCTGTTATTGGAAAATCTGCCTGTTTCCAATTTTTTTACTATTACAAATAAAGCTTCAGTGAAAATTCTAGACATAAATACTTATCATTTTGGATTATTTTCTTAGTCTAGATATAAGCAGAATTAGTAGACAAACACAGAATCAAAGGGTATGACCTTTATAAAGACATCATGGAATTGCTTTCCCTCTTTTAAAATTTTTTAATTTAATTTTTCTAAAATATTTGTTTATTGGCCTTAATTGCAGCACTAGGATCTTTTTTCTATTGTTGAGGCAGGAGGGCTTAGTTGCCCCATGCCACGTGACATCTTAGTTCCCTGACCAGTGATTGAACACGTGTCTTCTGCATTGCTAGGCACATTCTTTAACCACTGCACCACCAGGCAAGTACCACTTTCCCTCATTTTAGCCATAGTCATCTGGGAAAAAAATGAATTTTCTGTAGTATCAGATGAAAAAGAGTAGGATATGAAATTGTATCTTCATTGTTATCGCAACTATTTAAAACACATTAAAATATGTGTTATGTAAGAATATTGTAGTGATTGCCTCTGAGTAGTGAATTCTTTTACTCACTTCTTTAGACTTTTAAAGTTTCTGGTGAACAGTTTTTCTGCCCTGCCCCCCATGACACATTTTTATGGGCCACCATAGTAGGCTGTGTTCACCTCTAATCATACTCTGCTTCCATCTGCCTTAAATTCTCTATTCACCCTTTTCTTTTCTTTTTTCAAGATGTTTGGTTTTATAAATGAAAGTTATGCATACCAGTGAATTCTTCAGGGCTTCCAACCTAAATGATGTCTCGCTGAGTCACCTGCCTCTTTCCACGCCTCAGAAGGCACTCAGTTTCAACTCGTTTTGGGAATTTTTTTACATTGTGTCTCCTTCAAAGCCTTCTGATGCCAGATTACTCCAAAATCACATTTCATTAGTAGACACACACTTAGTGCTGAAGCCTTAAAGTTTTCATCCCATAATTCATGTCAAAATAAAGGTTCAAGGTAAATTAAAATGAGCTTTTCTCAAGCTTGGTGCATGGCCAGGATTAGATCCATCCATGATTCAGAACCATTTAATTTAAAAGAGAAAAGTATTAAGTTATAAGTACAATTGCAATTACTTAAGTTGCATGTAATTACTAAAGAGTTTTAAAGCATACTGCTTTTTAAAAGGTCTTAGTTATTACAATACACTTATTCAGAATACATTTAATGATGACCTATGATATTCTGACAGTGGGTGTAATCCTTGACCTCATGCAGGTAAGACTCTGTTGAAAGGTAAAATGATTCTAGTACTGAATCTGGTATGTGGGTTTTCCAGCACCACCAAGGAGATGGCATCAGATCCACGGGTGAGTCTCAGTCTGATCAGATTGTCCTGCCTCCCACTCCAGATGCCAATCACAAATCTAGGTTGTCACCTGGCCTCCTGACCACCTGGCTATAGGTGGGAGGTTCTTACAAATCCCCTTTGTGGGTTCAATTATTCCCTGGAGTGGCTCACACAATCCAGAGAATTTTAGTTACTAAATTGCCTGTTTGGGCTTCCCTGATAGCTCAGTTGGTAAAGAATCTGCCTGCAACGCGGGGAGACCCCGGTTCAATTCCTGGGTTGGGAAGATCCTCTGGAGAAAGGATAAACTACCCACTCCAGTACTCTTGGGCTTCCCTTGTGGCTCAGCTGGTAAAGAATCTGCCCACAATTCGGGAGACCTGGGTTTGATTCCTGGGTTGGGAAGATCCCCTGGAGAAGGGAGAGGCCACAACAACCTGTGGACAATTCTTAAAGAGATGGGAAAACCAGACCAACTGATCTGCCTCCTGAGGAATCTGTATGCATGTCAAGAAACAATGGTTAGAACTGGACATGGCACAACAGACTGGTTCCAAATAGGAAAAGGAATACGTCAAGGCTGTATATTGTCACCTTGCTTATGTAACTTATATGCAGAGTACATCATGCAAAATGCCAGGCTAGATGAAACACAAGCTGGAATCAAGATTGCTGAGAGAAGTATCAATAACTTCAGACATGCAGATGACAGCACCCTTATGGCAGAAAGTGAAGAAGAACTAAAGAGCCTCTTGATGAAAGTGAAAGAGGAGAGTGAAAAAGTTGGCTTAAAACTCAACATTCAGAAAACTAATATCATGGCATCCAGTCCCATCACTGCATGGCAAATAGATGGGGAAACAATGGAAACTGAGAGACTTTATTTTCTTGGGCTCCAAAATCACTGCAGATGGTGACTGCAGCCATGAAATTAAAAGATGCTTGCTCCTTGGAAGAAAAGCTATGACAGCATATTAAAAAGCAGAGCCATTACTTTGCCAACAAAGGTCCATCTAGTCAAAGCTATGGTTTTTCCAGTGGTCATGTATGGATGTGAGAGTTGGACTATAAAGAAAGCTAAGTGCTGAAAACTTGGTGCTTTTGAACTGTGATGTTGGAGAAGACTCTTGAGAGTCCCTTGGACTGCAAGGAGATCCAACCGGTCAATCCTAAAGGAAATCAGTCCTGAATATTCATTGGAAGGACTGATGCTGAAACTGAAATTCCAATACTTTGACCACCTGATTCAAAGAACTGACTCATTGGAAAAGACCCTGATGCTGGGAAGGATTGAAGTTGGGAGGAGAAGGGGACAACAGAAGATGAGATGGTTGGATGGCATCACCAACTCGATGGTCATGAGTTTGAGCAAGCTCTAGAAGTTGGTGAGGGACAGGGAAGCCTGCCGTGCAGCAGTCCATGGGGTCACAAAGAGTCGGACATGACTGAGCAACTGAACTGAACTGAACTGAACTGACTGAAATCGCCTGTCCAGTAGGTCCCCTACATATGAACCTTCAAGTTGCAAACTTTCAAAGGTGCAAACATGTGTTCCATCCATGTCAGGCATGAGTGACTCTGAAGCTTGTCCTCCAAGTCTCCTATTGCTGACACTCCTTCAGTTCTACCATCTCCCACCTCCTCTCCCACCTCCCACCTCTTCTCCCACCTCCAGTCAGTAACTCTTCCTGCCTGTTCACGGATGCCAGCCTCTGTTTGCCAGCTGTTGTACTGGACTGCTGTACTTTTCAAAGTACCATATTGTAAGATTAGAAATATCTCCTTTGGTTTTTTTTAATGTATTATTTGTGTAGAAAGTTTTATAAACCTATTACAGTACAGGGTTTCCCAGGTGGCTCTAGTGATAAAGAACCCATCCATGATTTCCCTGATAGCTCAGTTGGTAAAGAATCTGCCTGAAAACAAAAACAAAACAAAAAACGAACCTTCCTGCAATGGGGGAGACCCCTGTTAAATTCCTGGGTCTGGAAGTTCCCCCTGGAGAAGGGATAGACTACCCACTCCAGTATTCATGGGATTCCCTGGTGGCTCAGATGGTAAAACATCTCCCTGCAATGCCTGCAATGCCTGGGTTAAATCCCTGGGTTGAGAAGATCCCCTGGAGGGGGTCATGGCAACCCACTCCAGTATTCTTGCTGGGAGAATCCCCATGGACAGAGGAGCCTGGCAGGCTACAGTCCTTGGGGTCACAAAGTCAGACACAACTAAGCGACTAAGCACAGCACAGCTAATGCAGGAGTTGTAAAAGATGCAGTTTCGATCCCTGGGTGGGGAAGATCCTCTGGAGTAGCGAATACCCACTCCAGTATTATTGCCCGAAGAATCCCATGGATAGAGGAGCCTGGTGGGCCACAGTCCATAGGATCACACAGAGTCAGAATGACTGAAGCAACTTAGCATGCATTATGGTACAGAACTGTATAGCCTGTTGTGCTGGTTGGGTACCTAGGCTAATTTTGTTAGACTGATGAACAAATTGATCTTACAGATGTGCTTTCAGACTGGAACTCATTCGTATCTAGAGGAGTTGCTGTGTTGTAAAAGATATCACTCCCCAAAGAAACTACCAGATGGAAGAGAGGCACAGAGCAAAAAGTGGGAAAAGGATGCATGGATGAGATTAGTGTCTTTTAAAGGAGACTGCACAGAGCTCCTCGGTCCTTCCCCCAGCTAAGGACATGGCAAGACGTCCATGACTTGGAAGAGGACCCCCTCCGGACCACGCTAGCTCCCTGATCTCAAACTTCCAGCCTCCAGAACTGTGAGAAATACATGTCTGTTGTTCTGAAGCTACCCAGAGAAGGCTGAATGCCAGACAATTGATGCTTTCAAGTTGTGGTGCTGGAGAAGACTCTTGAGAGTACCTTGGACTGAAAGGAGATTAAACCAGTCAATACTAAAAGAAGTCAACCCTGAATATTCATTGGAAAGACTGCTGCTGAAGCTGAAGACCCAGTACTTTGGCCATCTGATTTGAAGAGCCAACTCACTGGAAAAGACCCTGAGGCTGGGAAAGATTAAAGGCAAAAGGAGAAGGGGACAACAGAGGATGAGATGGTTAGATATCATCACTGACTCAATGGACATGAATTTGAGCAAACTCCGGGATAGAGTGAGGCCTGGGTTAGGGAGGCCTGGCATTCTGCAGTCCATGGGGTCACAAAGAGACAGATAGGACTTAGAGACTGAACAACACAACATCTGTGATATTTTATTATAGCTGCCTGAATGGACAAAGACAGCCTGCCAGTTTCATTGTTTGAGCTACTTGCCTGATCCCTGGAGGCACTGCATTTCTAAGCCTTAGTGTGGAGATGTGTGCTTAATTTTTTTTTTAATTGTTATAAGATATACATAAACTTTACCACATTAATCATTTTAAAGTATACGTTCAGGGGTATTAAATTCATTCATTTTGTTATACAACTTTCACCACTGTCCATCTCCAGAACTTTTTTCATCTTCCTAAACTGAAACTCTGCCCCCCTTATACATGAATCACCCGTTCCCCTCCCCCAGGGCCTAGCAACCTCCATTCTACCTTCAGTCTCTATGGATTTGACTCCTCTATGAACCTTATGAAGTAGAGTCATACAGTATGTGTGACTGGCTCACTTCTCTTAGCATCTACCCTCCAAGTTTATCCATGCTGAAGGAAGTGAAAACCCTCTTCTTTTATTGGCAGAATATTATTTAGTTGTGTGTATGGACCACATTTTTTGATCTAGTCATCTGTTGCTGGATCCTGGGGTAGCTTCTACCTTTTGGCTGTTATGAGTAAAATAGCTGAGTCCCTGCTCTCAATTCTTTCCAGGCATTTACCTTTAAATATTCTCTTGTGTCTAGAGAAGGGCCTGGCAACCCCCTCTAGTATTCTTGCCTGGAGAATCCCATGGACAGAGGAGCCTAGCAGGCTACAGTCCATGAGGTTGCAAAGACTAATGGGACTTAGAACACATACCACAGCACCTTCTCTGGTGTAGGTTCACATAAGGAATCGTTCCCCTCCCCGGGGTTTGCATGGGTGTTTGACTCCCAGCTTGTAGGTCCAGGCAGCCAAAGGGTCTTTTTCTCTAATGAATCTCAAGGGTGCACCATGTAACAACCTACAGGGCAGTAATGGGAACAGGATTTCATGGCTGACCTCCACCGCCTCCCCACTAAATGGTTGTAAGAATTCGGGAGTGTGTGGGTGAGGGATTACTGTTACCTTAATTATTTTTGAGTCTTGAGAAATTAATCAGTGTCCCAGTGATTGTTTATATTCGGCCATATAAGAACCAATCCCAGCTCCATGGGCTTGTCCAGCTGTTCACAGATGTTGAAAGCAGCCACCAAGAAAATTAGGAGACTCATGAATGGGGGAGCTGAAATATCTTCCTAATGATGTGTAACTAGTCAAAAGTGACCTATGTGATTTCTACCCCGTGACCTTTATTTGCTCGGAAAGGAGGGAGATCAAAAATACACTGTGACCACGGTGGTCCTTTGAAAATGGTGGCTCTCTTCCTGGTTGGAATGATTGCTTCCCTTACCTGGAAAAGTATGGCTACAATACTGTGGCCTGGGTTTTGGGGAAACATGCTTTATTTATTAACACAAATAACTTATATGTGTGCTCAGTTACTCAGTCATGTTTGATTCTTTGCAACCCCATGGACTGTAGCCCACCAGGCTCTTCAGTCCATGGGTTATACAAATAACTTATATAGCGTGAAATTGTTCTACAAAAAGAAGGAGATGCAAGTTTGTCCTGAAATCTCTTTGTGTCGATTCTTTTTACCGTAGGCTGGTTTATGGTAATGATTTCTCACCCTTTCTGAGAAAACGATTTGCCAGACACTGTTAAGCCCAAACCAGGCACAGTGAGAATTTATTCACTCGTCTATCCAATCCAGAAACATTTACTGAGAACCCACTGTGAGCCTTGTGTCCCCGATGGGCTCACTCGGGAGCAGAACCGGAGGCAAGGGTGTGGGTACCCGTGTTTCCCATTCGAGGTCACCCAGGAAGTGGGAGAAAGGGGGTGGTTCCTGAGGCCAGGAAGGAGAAAGGTGATGGAGGGTGTGCCAGTGAAGGGGACTCAGTCACACTGTGGGCACTGCGGAAAGAATTGTCCATGTCCAGGATAGGAGGAAAGTGAACGTCCCTCAGTCGTGTCTGACTGTTTGCGATCCCATGGACAGTAGCCCACCAGACTCCTCTGTTCATGGAATTCTCCAGGCAAGAATACTGCAGCGGGTGGCCCTTCCCTTCTCCAGGAGGTCTTCCTGACCCATGGATCGAAACTGGGTCTCCTGCATTGCAGGCAGATTCTTTACCCTCTGAGCCACTAGGGAAGCCCTATATATATAGGGCTTATGTGTGTGTGTGTGTGTGTGTGTGTGTATATATATATATACAGTACGTATATTTACTATAAGGGACTTCCCTGGTGGCTCAGACAGTCAAGAATTTGCCTGCAATGCAGGAGAACATAAAATAATAGTAGTGATTTTATATAATATTTTATTTATTATCATAATAATCAGTTCAGTCACTCAGTTGTGTCTGACTCTTTTTGACCCCATGGACTGCAGCACACCAGCCTTCCCCGTCCATCACCAACTTCCGGAGCTTGCTCAAATTCATGTCCATCAAGTTGGTGATGCCATCCAACCACCTCATCCTCTGTCATCCCTTCTCCTCCTGCCTTCAATCTTTCGCAGCATCAGTCTTTTTCAGTAAGTCAATTCTTCCCATCAGGTGGCCAAAATATTGAAGCTTCAGCTTCAGCATCAGTCCTTTCAATGAATATTCAGGGCTGATTACCTTTAGAATTGACTGGTTGGATCTTCTTGCAGTCCAAGGGACTCTCAAGCGTCTTATCCAACACCACAGTTCAAAAGCATTGACTCCTCGGCTGCTAGTGATTATATATATGTTCTCTCTATCTATATATATATGTACATAATATCACTCCCAAGAAAAATGTGTTGTTTAAAGCTAATTTCCCTCCAATCCTTTTTTCTCTCCAGTCCTTTTTATTCATATGTATTTGCTAAGTCATTGAGTCATCGATTGAATATTTGGTTTCCCTTATCCTTGAATATTCCTGAAAATTCATTGCATGTTGTGAGTTCTAAAACCACAGAAGTGCGGAATGGAATCATGTACTGAGTGAATGAGTCTCACCAACCAACCCATGGGTAGGGCTCATTTTATTAGAAAAGTTCTGTTATTTGTTAAGTTGGGGAAACACAAAATTTCCAGGCCTCCTGTCCCTGTGAACATCATCAGTGTGTCAGCTGTGAATGACAACATCACATGTGTGTGTGTATTGCTCATAAGTTAGTCGAAATTACACCAACTATGCAGTTTTACATCCTATTTTATTTAACATTACTTTTTGAGCATTATTACAGTTTTTTCACTGTGATAATTTTGATGATATTCTATAGCATAAATACATCATAATTTGCTCGTATGTCTAATTCTAATGTTGGAATGTAAGTTGCTTCCAGGTTTGTGTTATTATAGTCAACACTGCAACACTGCCCCCTGAGGTGGAAGCAGGAAATCCTGACCACTGGACCACGAGAGAATTCCCCAGAATGAGTGTTTTTAAACTTTCTTGTGAATTTTGTCAAATTACTTTCCAGAAAAATTGAAACATGGATATAAATTTTTTAAAAAATTACTCGCATCTTAAATTATGTTAGTGAATATGTTTTGTCAAAATAATCAATTTGCTTATGTATTCAGAGCTTTTAGATGCTTTTATTTTCATTGTAAATGGGATGTTATTGTTGGTTTTAGTCACTAAGTAGTGTCCGACTCATTTTCGACCCCGTGAATGGTAGCCTGCCAGGCTCCTCTGTCTATGGGATTTCCCAGGAAAATATACTGAAGTAAGTAGGTTGCCATTTACGAATTTATTAAATGATGCTGGGAAATGAAAGAATGAAAAACATTGCCTTAGCTGTACCCCAACGGATAAAACACCAAGGTGTGTGTTTTTCTTAATATATTAAATATATTTTAAAGTATTTCTATTTTTCTTTTTGGGAAAATAAGTCCCAGTTTTTCTAGGTGACTGACACATAAGCCTTATTTGGGAGTCTACAGGGAAAGTGCATACCTATGTGCTCGTATGTGTGTGGCTGATGGAATTCTGGACTGTCCCCCCACTTTGTCCCCTCCACTGTTGTTATGTTTTTCTTTGATGATTTTTTTTAAAACCAAGACTTTCCAGGTGGTTTCAGAATGACCTGCTTATTTGTTCAGTGAGATCATTTTAAGACCTAACATACCACGCAAAGCATGGATGCCTTTGGGAGAAATTTGCTTTTATTTATCTAGAAGAAATTTACAGAATGTTTTTGAAACCCCAGAGAAGATGAAGCTGTGTTTCCTCAAACACGACTGTTCCATGAAATAAAGAAGGTCTATTGACAGCACGAGCTTGGAATCTCCACTTCTTTGGTAGTGATTTTTCTCACTCTCAGATCAGAAGGAAGGAAGGATGGGAGGCCTTGAACCCTCTGCTTTTCCCCATTTGTTTACCCAATTCTATCAGGTTGACCATTAGAACCGATGAGTCAATTAGGTCAAATGATTGACCAATGCAAGTTAAACAAGTTACTTGCTTTTTTTAAAAAGAAATAAAAGCAACCTCTTTTCTTCTTAACCACTCAATTGACCACATGAAATGCCCCCTCCTCCTGTGTTTGTGTGGTGATGATGGCCGGTTCAGGCGGTCAGGACAGATCGGAGATGAAGACAAAAGAGCTTGATAACACTTGAAGTTTGGGCCGACAGAGGGGTCAGGGGCCAGAAAAGCAAACTGAGATCAAGGATACACAGTGGGTTGGGAGGGGAGGCTCATGGAAACCCGGGGTCACTGCAGACAGGCAGGGCTGCAGAGCCCGGCGGGCAGGCACACAGTCACCCCTGGCGGAAGGCTCCTGGCAGAGGCCATTGCCGGCGGTTCCAGCTGTGCTTCGTCCCGCTCCACCCCAGTGAGAACCCGTTCTCCCCCACTTCTGCCTGGGGACCTTGTAGGTGCAGACAACTGAAAGCAGCTGGCAGGGAGGAGTGTGGGGCAGAGCAGGGTGCTGAGGTGGGTCGGGGAAAGGATGAGCTTTGGTCTTCTTGTCCACTGTGATTCTCCCTGAGAGATGATGCGGGATGCCTGGAGCTGGGGTCTCAGTGTGTGAGAGATGCTCAGCTATGTTCCATCATTTCTAAGGGGAACCAGGGAGAGAAAAAAAATAACTGAAGACTCAACTTTTGACATGTGCTTCTTTCTAAAATGTGTTTGTCTTATTGAAGTATGGTTGATTTACAGGCTTCCCAGGTGGCGCGCTGGTAAAGAACTTGCCTTCAATGCAGGACAGGATGCAGGATCGATCCCTGGGTCGGGAAGATCCCCTGGAGGAGGACATGGTGACCCACTCCAGTATTCTTGCCTGGAGAATCCCATGGACAGAGGAGCATGGCCAGCTATACTCCATGGGGTTGCAAAAGAGTCAGACATGACCTAGCAGCTAAATAACAACAACATAGTTGATTTACAATGTAGGGTCAATTTCTGCTGTGCAGCAAAGTGCTTCAGTTAAACATATATATACATTCTTTTTCATATTCTTTTCCATGATGGTTTATCACAGGATATTGAATATTGCTCCCTGTGCAACACGGTAGGCCCTTATTGTTTATCCATTCTATTTATAATAGTTTGTATCTGCTAATCCCAAACTTTAACACAACCCCTCTCGCCTTGGCAACCACAAGTCTGTTCTCTATGACGTGTGCTTCTTTAAATCGAGTCCTAGTTTGGGTTTCTTAGAAGCTGTCCTCAGGTAAAGATTTTGTGTAAGTAGTGTATTTGGGAGGTGATCCTAGGAAACATTAGCTGGGAGGACGGCGACAGAGACATGGAAGGAAACCAGTGCTCAAAATGGCTTGTGGACACAGCCAGGGAAGGAGAGGGTGGGACGAGTTGAGAGAGTAGCGTTGACATATATCCACTACCATGTGTAAAACAGAGAGCTAGTGGGAACCTGCTGTCTAGCACAGGGAGCTCAACTCAGTGCTTTGTGATGACCTAGAGGGGTGGGAAGGGGATTCAGAGAGGGGAAGCTTAGGAGGGAGGGGATGTTTAGTTATATAGATGTGTATATAGATAATATGACTTATTCACATTGATGTACAGTAGACACTACCACTACATTGTTAAAGCAATTATCCTCCAATTAAAACTAAATTTTAAAAATGCATTCATTATCGAGCAATTCCCACAGTGAGTACCTGAGTTCAGTACCTCTGGGGATCCCCAGGAGACACTACAGAGCAAACTCCAGAGTTGCCTCACCCAAGACAAAGGCGAACAGAGCTATTTACCCATAAGTCTTCCCAGCCAGGGGTTGAGGAGTTCCCCGGAGCCATTATATCCCTGCCTCACCTTCACTCTGGCTAAGGGGGCTCCCAGGGGCCAGGCAGATGCGGATGGCAGGGGCTAGTCAGGGTGAGAGCGGTGGGAGTCGTTCCAGGCAGTGCTCATCGTGGCCATGGTGGATGCTGCAGGACTTGGAGAAGCTCCCAGGGTGAATGCTACAAAACCCAAGTGGATGTGCTTAGCCGTTGAGAAAACTCAGCGTTCCACTCACAGAGGCAGACAAGAACCAGCCAGGAATGTCCTCATCTCTTACTCCCCTAACCATCATTCCATCAATTTCATTGATCCAAAGAGGCAAGAATGCCCTTCCTTGGGCAGCCCCGACCCCAGCCCATCTATCTGGATAGTTTTTGTTTTAAACCTCAGGAATGTGTCTCAAGTAATGAGAGTATTTTTTTTTAGTATTAATCACCCCTTTGTACAAATCAGGGATTATAAGGCAGTGCAATAAGCATTATGACAACTAAGGCAGCAAATATCTGGATAAAGCAATCTGAGAGAGGACTCAGTGTACAGCCATGGAACCACACGTATCTGCTTGGCGAGTTTGTTAATCTGTGGGCTAGCAGCCTTCTGACAATGTTGGTTTGTGTTTTACAGAATCATCTGTTGCCTTAGTGTGTAAGATTTCCTTTAAACACACCCTGGGGCACATTCTTTTTGGAAGCTCAATTAATATGCAGTTAGTTGTTTGATGACAATTTTGGCAAACGGTTGTTATGAGCGGAGGAACTGTGTTTGATGGGTAGTGGGACACAGCAGGCTTCTGACTGGTGCCTGGGGAGGGGACCAGGCTGTGAGAACCACTCTGGAGGTGTCCCACTAGATGTACTGTGTTCATCAGCATGGAGACCTAGGAGTCCTGGCTTTTTACTCAGTTCTCAATAAGGAGTAGAGAGAGGAGGGTCACCAACAAGTATTTGTTGAGCATTTGCTATGTGATTCCTTGGGGTTCAAAACCACTCTTGAAAATTATCAAAGACCAGGAGGTCAAACCAGTCAAAGGACTGACTTCCCTGGTGGCTCAGTTGGTAGAGCATCTGCCTGCAATGCGGGAGACCTGGGTTCAATCCCTGGGGTGGGAAGATCCCCTGGAAAAGGAAACAGCTACCCACTCCAGTATTCTGGGCTGGAGAATTCCATGGACTGTATCGTCCACGGGGTCGCAAAGACTCAGACACAACTGAATGACTTTCACTTTCACTTTCACTTTTCCCTTTCCTAAAGGAAATCAACCCTAATATACATTGGATGGACTGATGCTGACGCTGAAACTCCAATGATTTGGGCACCTAATGCAAAGAGCTGACTCATTGGAAAAGACCCTGATGCTGAGAAAAATTGAGGGCAGGAGGAGAAGAGTGTAGCATAGGATGAGATAGAGAGCATCACTGACTCGATGGACATGCGTTTGAGCAAATTCTGGGAAATGGTGGAGGACAGAGGAGCCCGGGGTCACAAAGAGTCAGACACGACTTAATGACTGAACATCAACAAACCATTCTTGTGCCTGAAGTGTTGGATATATACTTACATTTTCTTCCTGACTATAAATTCTTCTAAGTGGAGTTGGTAGATATGAGATCTTCAAGTTTTAAAAGTAAAAATGCATTTTGTCTAATTGTCTTCCAAAAAGTTGTCTGTACTGTAGGAGAAATCTCTGTTGCCCAATGATGTTCTATGACCTCTGACCTGCAGTGTAGTCTCCTTGGACCTGTGTTTATCTCTGTTCTGCCCAGTTGTGTAAACTCACCCAGTCCCTTCACACGCCCACTCACACACACAGGCCACAGCCCTGCTCCTCCACTCACCGTGATACCTGGGGTCTGGTTGAGGAATAAGGTGCTGGATCAGAGGAACTGAGCTCAGCCACTTGGAAGAAAATTAAGCCCAAACCACCTTCCTCTACCATTTTCAGGCTTGAATATTGGATTGCATTCAGCATTTGCAGAGCTAGAAAGGAATTCATTGCGCTGTTGTTGTTCAGCTGCTCAGTCATGTCCAACTCTTTGCAAGTTCATTGTAGTTCACTGTTTTTTTTAAAGTTCCTTGTTGTTTCATTGCTGTTGTCTCCAGCTCTTTGCAACCCCATGGACTACAGCACTCCAGGCTCCTCTGTCCTTCACTATCTCTCAGAGTTTGCTGAAATTCATGTCCATTGAATCAATGATGCTATCTAACCATCTTATCCTCTGTCATCCCCTTCTCCTTTTGTCTTCAATCTTTCCCAGCATCAGGGTCTTTTCCAATGAGTCAGCTCTTCGAATCAGGTGGCCAAAGCATTGGAGCTTCAGCATCAGTCCTTCCAATGAATATTTAGGGTTGATTTCCTTTAGGATGGACTGGTTGGATCTCCTTGCAGTCCAAGGGACTCTCAAGAGTCTTCGCACCACAATTTGAGTTTTTGTGGTAAAATATATATAACATAGAATGGACCATTTTAACCACTTTAAAGTATACAATTCAGTGGTATTAAGGGCATCTACACTGTTGTACAACCTTCACCATCCATCTCCAGAACTTTCCATCTTCTCCAACTGAATCTCTACCATTAAACAATAATTCCTCACTCTCCTCCACCAGCCCCTAGCCCTCACCATCCTACCTTCTCTGTCTATGAATCTGACTCCTCCAGTTCCCTCATACAAGTGGAATCATCAGTATTTGTCTTTTTGGCCCCGGGCTTCTTTCACTCACCTTAATTGACCTCCTGACTCTGATAAACTCTTTTTACGAGCCTCTGTCTGATAGCATCGGGATGGTTGGATTTGAGAGTGTTTGCATGTGGATAGCATCAGGATTTCCATGTTCCTGAGTAAATTTGCTCAGGAGAGGGGAAGTATAAACAGAGTTCTTGCTCTTGAGAAGGATCATTTGTCTAAATGCACGTTTAGAAGAAATGGCCCAGCATTACTGTTGACGAGGCCTCCTTGAATGTCTATTGATTTATTTTGAAGTTCATTTGTTTGTGTGTTTATTTTTGGCCGTGCTGGGTCTTTGTTGCTGCACATGCCTTTTCTCTAGTTGCAGCGAGCAGGGGCTACTCTCTAGTTGTGATGCACAGGCTTCTCAATGTGGTGGCTTCTCGTTGTGGAGAGAACAGCTCTAGGGCACGTGAGCTTCCGTAGTTGTGGCTCCTGGGCTCTGGGGCACAGTCACTGTGGCTCAGTCATTGTGGGCTTAATAGTTGTGACTTAGTTGCTCCATGGAATGTGGGATCCTCTCAGATCGGGGATCAGACCTGCGTCTTCCACACTGGCAGGCAGATTTCTTTACCGCTGAGCCACCAGGGAAGCCCCAAGTGTCTATTGATTCAAGCAACAAAACGAGCTTTTCAGGCACATATACTCTTGCCGTTTCTGAAACAAGGAAGATTTCACATCCATTCTGGACTGGGAAGATTTCAGAATCACTGGGAACTAGTTGTCTTTATTCCTCCTCTAAAACGGAAGGAAGGCTCATTCCAAAGACTAGTCTGGACCTACTGATCTTTTTCTGATGCAGTATGTGGTGGAATGTTGCAGAGCTGGGCTTATCTTTGTGGAAGTTCAGGTGTAGTACAAGCATTCTCACACCAAAGCCCTGTGTCAGTGGTGTTCCAATTCTTCATTTAAGCTAATTTAAGCTATCAGCAAAGTCTACAGCAGCATGGATGGACCTAGAGATTGTCATACTGAAGGGAGTCAGACATACAAGGACAGATATTGTATGATATCACGTATGTGGAATCTAAAAAAAAACAGTGGTGGTTGTTTTTCAGTCTCTAAGTCATGTCCAACACTTTGTGACCCCCATGGACTGCAGCACGCCAGGCTCCTCCATCCTCCACTATCTCCTAGGAGTTTGTACAAATTCATGTCCATTAAGTCAGTGATGCCATCTAACCATCTCATCTTCTGCTGCCCCCTTCTCCTTTTGCCGTCAATCTTTTCTAGCATCAGGGTCTTTTCCAAAGAGTCAGCTCTTCGCATCAGGTGGCCAAAGTATTGGAGCTTCAGCTTCAGCATGAGTCCTTCCAATGAATATTCAGGGTTGATTTCCTTTAGGATTGACTGGTTTGATCTTCTTACAGTTCAAGGGATTCTCAAGAGTCTTTAGACTGCTGAGTATTTATTAGATTGACCTATTGAAGAAAAAACTTTTTGAGTAACATAACCATTTTATTTACAAATGTTCATAAAAAATGAAGGGCCAGAAGTGATATTTTTGCGATTATGTAAACGTCGACTGAGCGACTTCACTTTCACTTTTCCCTTTCATGCACTAGAGAAGGAAATGACAACCCCCTCCAGTGTTCTTGCCTGGAGAATCCCAGGGACGGCGGAGCCTGGTGGGCTGCCGTCTATGGGGTCGCACAGAGTCAGACACGACTGAAGCGATTTAGCAGCAGTAGCAGCAAACGTACAATAAAAGGTTTTTTTAATAAATGGTTTTTCAAAATATTTTGGATGGGGCCCTACCAGCAAAAACATTTGAAAACTGTTTTGTTTATACATGATTTTGGAAAAGTATGATAAAAATAATCTAATTTGATTAGAAATGAGAAAAGATTTAAAAAATTGTTTAAATCTAATAGGTGAAAAAGAAGGCTTTGAATATTATTTTAATTATCTGGGGTACACTAACACAGTATTAGTCAAAGACAAAATAAGGGACCGTTTTCAATATAGTACACAAAAATGACTCACATTATGAAAAATAGAATCTGTTCTGAGAACAATGTTATTAAACAAAGTAAGTGTGTAAGAGAGGCTAAAAGTGTATTACACTCAAATGACCACAAACCCAGCGAGTGTAAGTAAAAATTTTAATGGCCTTTCTTCCTTGTTAATAACGATATATGAAGCTATGCACTACTTTTTCAACCAATCAAACTCAGCAGGAGAAGCCTATACTTTTCAACCAGGATTCTGACACCCGATTAGGCAAGACCCACAAGGAGGGGGCAGCTGGTCATATGACTCCCAAACACCTACTGAAAATTTGAAGGCATTTTCTGCTTTCAGATCTCTATCACAACCCCTCCTTCGCTGAAAGAAGTAGATGATTACTGTCCACCAGGAGTTAGTCAGAGGGACCTCCGGGCAAAGAGGTTATTTGATTTGATTACAAGAACATCTGACGGCTATCTGCAGGGAGCTCAAAGCAGTGTGGCTGAGGACAGTTTGGGGGCTACAGAAAAGATGGAAAAGGTGATGGCTTAGTTGTTAAGGAGTTTACGGTCTTTTTAGGGAAAGGGGAAAAAAAGCCATCAAGTAAAGAGAGAGCAGGGAGGGAGGGAGGAAAATGGAAAGTGAGGGTTGTAGTCAATAAGAACCTGGAAAAGAGAGAGAAAGAGAAAAAGAGAGAGAGGGAGAGAGAGAGAAGGGGCTGTATTTGGAGGTGTGGAAGCCAAGGTGTGCAGCCATGGTCTCTGACCTCAGGATAACATGAGTCTCCAGAGAAACAAGCAATGTGATTTGCTCACAACTAGAAACTATAAAGCAAGAGAACATTCCTGAAATATGACAAGATTAGAAACTACACATTGAAATTCACCGTGCCTTTGAGAGTATCAACCCAGAATGACCAACACAGACACATATTCGAGCAAAGGCTTTGGATTAAAAAAAGAAAGCTTTTGGATGAGAGGTAAAAGCAGCCTGGGACTCAGGAAAGGAATTCATTTATTATCAGCTTTTGACCACAAGATCTTATGCTGGAGGGAAAGGTGGAGCATCTTTAAGACAATCCCTTACTTAGGAATGTTCTAGAAGACGAACACTGAGAACTGAAACAGCAGAGGCAGTGGCATCAGGGCTAGTGCAGAGCTTTCAATATCAAGTTACTGTAGAACTAAGATTAAAGGGCAGTTAAAAAGGGCACAGGACAGCGCTTTCCATGGTTATATGATCTGACAGTGCGTACAGACCGACTCTAAAAACAAGGAAAGAGGGAAAGTGTGTGCAGAAAAAAAAAATTTTTTTTTTTTTTTTGGCAGCACCTTGAAAAATGTGGGATCTAGTTCCCTGATCAGGGATCGAACTTATGCCCTCCTACATTGAAAGCATGGAATCTTACTCACTGGAATGTCAGGAAAGTCCCTCACTTTGACTTTTAAAAAATTTATGTTATATCTGGGAGACAGTTCCATATCTATGCATAAAAAGTTTCCATGTTTGCTATGATTGAATATTGTACACATTTACAATAACGTATTTTACCAGTCATTTAGGTGATTTCCAATCTTCTGCTGGTTGAACAAAGCTACAGCGACTAACCACATTTTTAGGTGATGCCATAAATTGGAGAATGTGTGTATCTGTAGGATAAATTCTGAGAAGGGAACTTCCTGAACAAAGCGTGTATGTGTTTGTGATTCTGAAATATTTTGCTCTACTGCCCACTGTAGAAGTTGTATCAATTTACACACTCCAACTCTTTATAACAGCTCTATATCCCCCTTTAATGGGCATTTGGGACCTCATATGTGCCCAGAGTCGGAGAAGGCAATGGCACCCCACTCCAGTACTCTTGCCTGGAAAATCCCATGGACGGAGGAGCCTGGTGGGCTGCAGTCCATGGGATCGCTGAGAGTCGGACACGACTGAGCGACTTCACTTTCACTTTTCCCTTTCATGCACTGGAGAAGGAAATGGCAGCCCACTCCAGTATTCTTGCCTGGAGAATCCCAGGGACGGCGGAGCCTGGTGAGCTGCCATCTATGGGGTCGCACAGAGTCGGACACGACTGAAGCGACTTAGCAGCTTAGCAGCATGTGCCCAGAAGGGGAAAATTAAAGCACCAAAGACTTGGATGTTGTCTGTACCTAGGTGGCCACAGTGTGGGAATAAAAAATGAGGACTCGGGCAAATATGTTTATGGGAAAAACAGGCTGGCATATTTCTACTTGAGAGCGCTGTGAATTTTCTGGAAGGTGTCATCACATTGCCTAACTCAGATATGCCTGTAAGTGCTTGTAGGAGCTATAATTCACGGAGTAGGTAGGTGTCTACCCTCTAAAGTATATCTTGGCAGAATGTGTATGAAGACATTTCAGAACCTGAGAGGCTCAAGCCAAGAGCTCTTTGACCACTGGACCAATGGATACTGAGCTGATGTTATTTTGTCTGAAAGAAGGTGGCAGGGAGGGGCCCCGTATCAGAAAGTGATTGTTGTAGAGTCGATGAACTCAGCGGTGGCACGGGTCCAGTTCCGTCATTAAGGCCATGTGTACATGATGTGAAAACAGCCTGTGAATTCCCTGTGTTCAGATGTTGGGTCTGTTCCTTGGGGAAGGGGCGGGGGAGGTGGGGAGAGCAGTTAAACTGATGGTTAGATTCAATTGACTGACTATTTGGATGGATGAGACAATTCCGTTAAAATGGCCGATCCAGTTAGTCATGTGAGATGATTGAAATACTGGATCAATTGCTCCATTGAAGGGAGGCTTCTTGGTGGTAGAAACCACAGCCCTGTGTACATGCAGTGTTGGAGGGGCCTCAGTTTAGCACCTGGGTGGCCAAAGCCATGACTTTCGCTTCCAAAGTGTGCCATTTAATCCCAAGAAAGCCCAGGCAATGCAAACAATCTGCCTCAATAACAATAGCAGTAAGTGCAGTCTATTATTGTTTTTTATTGTATTTTGAATCACAAAGAGATGAGGGGTAGCATAGTCTTTCAAAGAGCCTAGGCTCTCTAGAGGTCTTCAGTCAGCCCTGTAAAAACAGTGATGTAATGTGTTTGTTGTCCTTATTTTATGGGTGTATGCTCCTAAGCTCATTGCCCAAGAAACTCTCGGTTCATTTCCTTGAAATGTAGGCACAAGCTATCACCAGGAGTAACACAAAACCATGCCATTTGTCAGGGGTTAAGGGTAGTAGTGTGTGCCTGCTCAGTGTCTGACTTTTTGCAACCCCATGGACGGTAGCCCACCAGGTTTCTTCTGTCCATGGAATTTTCCAGGCAAGAATACTGGAGTGGGTTGCCATTTCCTACTCCAGGGGATCTTCCCGATCCAGAGATCAAACCTGCATCTCCTGTGTCTCCAACACTGGCAGGCGGATTCTTTACCACTGAGCCACCTGGAAAGGTTGTGCTGTGCAGTGTTTAGTCACTCAGTCATGTCTGACTCTTTGCAACCCCATGGACTGTAGCCAGTCAGGCTCCTCCATCCGTGGGGTTTCTCCAGGCAGGAATACTGGAGTGGGTTGCCATGCCCTCCTCCAGGGGATCTTCCCGGCCCAGGGATCGAACCCAGGTCTTCTGCACTGCAGGTGGATTCTTTACCACTGAGCCCCCTGCGGAGGTTAGATATCAATAACAAGCATCTCAGGATGATCTGAGAAACAGGTCTGGGTTGGCTTTTTCATTGTGTGGGACCCTACAATTGGAAGTAGAGCCTTTTATTAAAAACAACTCATCTTAGCAACATTCAATAACATCTCATACACCATAGGAATGCTTTTTGATTGTGGAAGAAAATAGCCACACCAAATTGGGAAAAGAAAGAAAGAAAAGCCCTCTCAAGTCTATCTCTCCAGCCAAATTACGAATTTTAGGTGGTAGGGGGAAGAGGTGGGTAAAAATAACTCCTATCAAATCTGTATTTTAGGATTATTGCCTCCTTGTCAGAAAATTGAGAGTTAACTATCAATAAAGCATGTAGGTGGGTCTTCCCTGGTGGCTCAGTGGTTAAGACTTCACCTTCAAATGCAGGGGTGTGGGTTCGATTCCTGGTCAGGGAGTTAAGATCCTACATGACTGGAGGCCAAAAAACCAAGACATGAAACAGAAGCAATATTGTGACAAACTCAATAAAGACTTTAAAAGTGGCTCACATCAAACAAAAAAACCTAACAATAAAAAGCAATCTAGGTACAAATTGGTGCCTTTCTAATCCCAATTGTATGAACATATTTTATTATAAAGTTGAATCTAGGGAAAAGCTTTTTCACCACTCTCAATCTGCAAATCAAAATATTTCGTTTCTGGGATTTCACTCTCTCAGGTGTAAGGGTTTATTTAATGCTCCTTTTTACAAAAGCGAGGGAAAAACCCTAGTTCTTTTTGCTAGTGTTTACATTAACTCCTCAAGCTTAAGAGCTGCTGAAACTTTTGTCTTTGTGACAGGTTTGTGTACAAGGCAGGTGGGACCCCATTTCAGTTCGGGGTCCCTGTTGTAAAAACTTTCAATCAGACAACTGGTCTGCCTCTGGAATTGGGGATGATATGAGTTGTTTTTCTCTTAGCTCTCTGCTGCTATCTCTTATGGACTAAATTCTAAATAAAATCATCCTCTTAATAGGCTATTTTAAAAGCCTGCTCCCAACACTGACTGTGCTGCGAGCATCTCAGTGCAGGACAAGAACAGGTTCTGAAAGAACTAGACTCTATCAGTAAAAGTAATTTTAAACACTTTTCTTTGAATGAAAAAATAAAAGCAACAAGATAGAAAGAGAAACAGATAGCAAACTTGTGGCACCCTAGTCTCACTTATACACAGAGTCATGGATGTGAGGGAAGACCATTTAATTGAGCATCTGCTATGAGCAGGCACTTCCTCTCCCATCCCCATATTTAAGGATGACATGGGAAGGCTAGCGTTCCATTGGAGAGGAGAAGAGAAACAGGGTAGTTTAGGAAGGAGAGAGGAAAAAGCAGAAGAAAGATTCCTGAAGTGCATTTTCCCTTACTTTAGGAGGTATTTTTATTGTCATAAAATACATAATTCGTAACATAAAATTGACCATTTTAACCATTTTTCGGAGTCTAATTCAGTGGTATTAATTTTATTCACAATGTCATGCAACTTTCACCATATCACCAAAAAATTATCTATTTCAAAATGTTTTCACTCCTCCAACAGAAACTGACCATTAAGGGCTAACTCTTCATTCATTCTTTCTCCATCCCAGGCCTGGTAACTTCCATTCTACTCATTGTCTGATGAACTTGACCATTCTGGAGATCTAATGTGAGTGGACTCATGTATTATCTGTCCCTGTGTGTCTGGTTTATTTCACATGGCATAATGTCCTCAAGGTTCATCCATGTTGGAGTAGGTGTCAGAGCTTCATCCATTTTTATAGCTGAGTAATATTCCACAGCATGAAAACACCCCATTCTGTTGATCCATTCATCCCTTGATGGATACTTGAGGTGCTTCTACCTTTTCTCTGTTGTAAATACTGTTATGAACACTGGCATACAAGCATAATCTGTTCCAGTCCCTGTGTTTTGATTCCTTGGATGTGTATGTGCACCTCAGAGAAGCATCTGCCTTTCAAACCCTGCCTTCCTGGGCTCTCTCTGGGTAGACGTGCTCTCCCTGGCAGTGGTGGGAACAGCAGAATCAGAATTCAAACAGCAAACCAAGAATTAGCAACAAGAATGTTCTGTACATCCTCATCTCTATTCCTTCCCTGCACACAGCTTCATCAGTCCCATTCTTCTAGATTCCATACATATGCATTAATATACGATATTTGTTTTTCTCTTTCTGACTTTCTTCACTCTGTCTAATGGGCTCTAGGTTCATCCACCTTACTAGAACGGATTCAAATGCTTTTCTTTTTATGGCTAAGTAATACTCGATTGTATATACATACCATAACCCTTTATCCATTCATCTGTCGATAAGGAGAGGGTGGAACAAAATGAGAGAGTAGCACTGAAACATATATAACCATATGCAAAATAGATAGCTAGTGAGAATCTGCTGTATAACATAGGGAGTTCAACCTGGTGCCCTGTGACAGTCTAGAGGGGAGGGATGGGGTGGGTGGTGGGTGGGAGGTTCAAGAGGGAGGGAACATATGTATACTTATGGCTGATTCACTTTGGTGTATGGCAGAAACACAACATTTAAAGCAATTATCCTCCAACTGCAAATAAATTTTAAAAAGAATAAGCCATGATAAAGACCACTAATAAAATAAATACACTGAAAAAAAAAAGATTAAGCAACAAAGGGTTGTTATTTTGTGTTTTAAACTGGAGACAGAATTTAAGGGGAAAAAAATCCAAGTAAACTTCAGGGCCCCATCCCCCCTTCTCTCTCCTCCCCTCCCCCAGCACAGTGCAGGCATCCCCCTCCCCTCTCAAGTATGTGCAGAGTGACTGGAGTCCCGTGTTTATAAGGCTGCTCTGCGATGCGATTGCTCCTCTAGGACTTTATTAATGACATTTACGATTCCTGGAATAACTAAACCCCGCTGTTCTCCCAACACTAGGCCTTAGAGAAGTCATTACCCTGGTGATCACAACAAAACTGAATTCTAAACGGGCTGCCTGCAATACGCCATGAGTCACTCCCCGTGTTCTGGCAGTAAAAACAAATTAAATTAAAGATCCCCATTCACCAAAGGTCTAATTCTAATTTCTGCAAAGTTTCCATTAAACAGTACCATCTACAGAAAGTACATACTAACTTTCTCCCAGCCGGGAACTCAATGCAAAGGAAATTCCAGTAGGAGAATTATTAAATGTTCCCATTAATTTTGTGTTATACCCTCTTAGCAGTTATTAATCATATTAGGAAGATTCACCAATCTGTCCCCTTTGAATTCTGTAAAGCATTTATGGAAATTAAGTTTCACTGGGGAGATGAGACGTGAACTGCTGAAAATCAGAATGAACAAAGGAATAGATTTAAAGGGAGTTAGGTTTGGTAATAAAGATAGGAAGGGGGTTTCTTCCTCTTATTAATGACATGGAAACGTTTCAGGGGATATTTTAATATTGTTTTCTCCTGTACGAATCTCAGTCCAAGTTTTTTTTTCTTCCCCCATTTAACGACAGTGATTTTCACCTTGCTTTTGATTTAGCAGTCCATGAAAACGATGCCTCGTGTCTGAGAAAACCAGGAGAGGTTCCCACCTGCTGGAGGAGGTACGTGGGTGGGCTTCCCAAACCCATCAACTGGTTGGTTGATTGGTTGACTGTTACTATAAGACTTCAGTGAATTGTTCATTTTTCAATACTGTACTTCATTTGACATGGATTCCAAGCTACTTGGTATTTCCTGGGTATGTGTAAGCAGAGCTGTGCATAAACATGAGAGCCGAAAAACTGGCAGAACAAGAGAACATTTATTGAGCACCTTATCAAGTACCTGGGGACTGTACCCTAGTTACTCTTACAGATTCTTTTTAAATTTTGATTCTCGCAGCAGGCCTCTAAGGATGTTGCTGTTCAGTCGCTCAGTCATGTCATACTCTTTGCAATCCCATGGACTGCAGCACATCAGGCTTCCCTGTCCTTCGCCATCTCCCAGAGTTGGCTCAAACTCAGGTCCATTGAGTCAATGATGCCATCCAATCTCTTCATTCTCTGTCGCCCCCTTCTCCTCCTGCCCTCATTCTTTCCCAGTATCAGGGCTTTTTTCAGTGAGTCAGCTCTTTGCATCAGGTGGACAAATTGTTGGAGCTTCAGCTTTAGTATCAGTCATCCAATGAATATTCAGGGTTGATTTCCTTTAGGATTGACTGGTTTGATCTCCTTGTTATCCAAGGGACTCTTAAGAGTCTTCTCCAACACCACAGTTCTAAAGCATCAATTCTTTTGGCGCTCAGCCTCCTTTATGTTCCAACTTTCACATCCGTACATGACTACTGGAAAAACCATAGCTTTGACTATACCGACCTTTGATAGCAAAGTGATGTCTCTGCTTTCTAATATTCTGCCTAGTTTTGTCATAGCTTTCCTTTCAAGGGACAAATGTCTTTTAATTTCATGGCTGCTTTCACCATCTGCAGTGATTTTGGAGCCCAAGAAAATAAAATCTGTCACTGCTTCTACTTCTAATTGACTGGACCCTAGTGGCTACAGCAGTTAACCACTTACCAAGCTCCTGTTAAATACCAGGTATTGCGTTATAATGGATCTTACGTGTATTTGTCTCTTTTAATCTTTATAACAACCCAGTGGGAGGTGGTTTGTTTTTTTTTAACAGATGACTAAATGAAGGCTTCCAAAGGTGCACATTTGCCCAAATTTAAAGTGCAGAAGCCAAAATGGGAGTGATCTATGCATTCTAATAAGGGTCAGCCCCAACGGAGTGCTTACTTTGCTCCAGGTCCTCTGCTTGGCATTTTAGCTAATCCTCATCAGGTCTTTACTAGGCAGACCTCATGGCAGATAAAGAAACAGAAGCACAGGAGGTAAGTAGTGTGTTGCTCACAAATCTATAAGCAGCAGAGCCGGGGATTAACCCAGAGCCCGCATCTGGCCACTAAATTGTACTCTCTCAGCATATGTTCAGTGGGGAATCAAATCTTCAAAATTAGCTGGATCCTTTGCAAGGTTTCATGATGACTTACTGGGTTTTTTTCCTGGTGCTCCCCTAGGGAAATTGTAGCTGTTCCTGCCTTTACAAGCCCTTGGGAACTTCAGGTCCCAATTTTCAGTGGCATCAAAGAGTTGCATGTGTTTGCAGTTCTTTACCTTGCCACATTTGGCACATGAAATTGCACTTCTCCAGTCCAAATTCCATACTAATTGACCGACTGAAACAGTATTCTATTTCAAGTGTGCTTTGTAATTGAGCACTCTTCTCCGGCTATAGCTTCGGGTCATCCATATAAAAGAAAAGGCAAATCTTGAAGTCTTATCTCTTACTGAGAGGGTAACCATAATTTGGCTTATTTTGCATCCTACAAGAGTGGGTTCAAAGCTAACTAAATTACAAAGGGCTCCTGCTGCCACTCTGGAAGAAGCCTTTCTGTACATCCGTCTGGAAAGAATTTGTTCCCATAGAGGCATCTATATCTTAGAGATATCAAATGCTGCTTGGAGGGGTGAGATGGGACCTGGGAATCCTTTCATCCATTTAAGATTTTCTTTGTACTGTTTGATAGTGTTTGACCCGTATTGACTTCTCCGTACATCTCTGGCTAACAATCCTGATGTTACAGAAGAAATGTGGATGCTGGTTCTTATAGGAAAGGTAGGGAGAACAGCAGCATAGTATAGTGGTTCAATGCCCCTACTCACTAGTAACTTCTCTGCAAGTGGCAGTTGAGAACTGTTTGCTAAGGAGATCCAGACCCTGAGCCAGAATGTAAATCAGCTAGGAGACTACACATACTGTTTAGCTCAGCCAATGTGGTTTCATAGCAGGAATTTCTCAGTGAAGGAAGCACTGCATAGAGTTACAATTTAGCACAAACACTTTGCCAACAAAGGTCCATATAGTCAAAGCTGTGGTTTTTCCAGTAGTCATCAATGGATGTGAGAGTTGTAACAAAAAGAAGGATGAGCGCCAGAGAATTGACGCTTTTGAATTGCGGTACTGGAGAAGACTCTCTAGAGTCCCTTGGACTACAGGGAGATCAAACCAGTCAATCCTGCATATTCACTGGGGGGACTGATGCTTAAGCTGATGTCCAATACTTTGGCCACCTGATTCGAAGAGCCAGCTCATTGGAAAAGGCCCTGATGCTGGGAAATATTGAGGGCAAAAGGAGAAGGGGGAGGCAGAGGATGAGATGGTTAGACAGCATGACTGACTCAATGGACATGAATTTGAGCAAACTCTGGGAGATGGTGAAAGATCAGGAAACCTGGCATGCTGCAGTCCATTGGGTCACAAAGAGCTGGACACGACTTAACTAGTGAACAACAACAACAATAACAACAAAACAAACACTTTATCTTCTCACAGGCCAGAACAAACATGTTTGAAATCTAGCTGCTTTGTGTTGCTGTGGTTTAGAGCACGAATTCTGCTACCCAACTGCCTAGGTTCAAATCCTAGCTCTGCCACTTTTTAGGCTGGGTGATCTGAGGTAGGTTACCTAGTTTCTTTTGACACAGTTTCCTCACTTATTAATATTAATTGAGAATAAATAATATTTTAATCAAGAATAGTAAAATTGGAATGATAATATTATTATTTGTAATAACCTGCTACTATTAAGTGTGTGGAGGAAGGCATGGCAACCCACTCCAGTGTTCTTGCCTGGAGAATCCCCATGGACAGAGGAGCCTGGTGGCTACAGTCTGTGGAGTCACAAAGAGTGGGACATGACTGAGTCACTAAGCACATTAACTGTGTGTGTATTTATGTGATACCCATATGACACAGAGTAAGCACCGTGTGCTCAGTTGCTAAGCCATGTCTGACTCTTTGCAACCCCCTGGACTGCAGCCCGCCAGACTCCTCCGTCCCTGGAATTTTCCAGGCAAGAATACTGGAGTGGGTTGCCATTTCCTTCTCCAAAGCACTATATATGTATCAATAATACAGAATTCCCTGGCGGTCCAATGGTCAAGAATCCGCCTGTCAATGTGGGGAGCACAGATTTGATCCCTGCTCTGGGAAGATTCCACGTGCCTCGGAGTAACTATGCCTGTATGCCACAACTTCTGAGGCTGTGCTCTAGAGTCTGAGCTCCACAATGAGAGAAGCCCATGCACCACAACAAAGTGTAGCCCTCACTCGCTGCAACTAGAAAAAGCCTGAGAGCAGCAGTGAAGGCCCAGTGCAGCCATAAATAAACAAAATTTTAAAATCATAGTAAAAGTAATAGCAATAGCAGCAATACTAGTTACATGAATGAAACAACCAGCCCGGTCCCTCAGGGACAGTGAAAGGTTTTTTTCTCATTTGAATTGAGCTAATTGCAGAAAGGTTGAGCTGTTAAAGAAAGGAGAAGCTGGAGCTGAGTTTTATAATTGATAAGAATTTAATCTCTAGAGTGTTATTTGCTGACTCTCTAAATTGTCATCCCGGTCTTTATCTACCTCTGAAAAGAGACAGGGGCTCCCAATTAAGAGGTGACCAGGGCTGGGGAGGGGAGGAAAAGATTAGTGGACATTCCAGGGAGTTGTTCAGTGGAGGGCAAGTGCTTGAGTTGTGAGCTCCCTGAAGACTGAGCTTGTTATATATTTGTCAAATGTATAAATGAATGACTACTCCCCTCACCAGAAGTGCGAAATTTTTCAAGCTGTGGGTGACTGAAGGTTTATGAATTAGCAAGCTCTGAGATATAAAACAAGGGAAGTGAGTTTAGTAAGCTCTGTTGTGTGTATATATATATATATAAAATACATATATTCATTTCTATGTTTTAGCACTGACTCAACAAAGCTTTGCCAAGATTCTCTCTGACTTTCTTTCCTTTTGTTAAAAGTCCAGGTGAGTCTGAGCAACTCATCTTGTATGCATCACAGTTACACTCTAATTACCTGTGGACAGACTTAGAAGTCTATTTTACAATTTTTCCTTTGAGTCCCAGAATTACAACTTTGGACCTTTCTCTAAGTTACCAAATGCCATTTAGCTGTGATGGTGGAAAGTCCTGGCCTTTAGAACCCACGGGAGACAAATTCTGAAGATCCCTATGACCGAGAATTCCAGAAATATTGTATCTAATGAAGAAGGGCAGGAGGAGAAGCAGACATGTTGATTTTATTACCTCTCCTTTCCCACCAGCTTCCCTGGTGGCTCAGACGGTAAAGCCTCTGCCTGCAATGTGGGAGACCTAGGTTCAGTCCCTGGGTAGGGAAGATCCCCTGGAGAAGGGAAATGACAACCCACTCTAGTACTCTTGCCTGGGAAATCCCATGCACAGAGGAACCTGGTAGGCTACAGTCTTTGGGGTCACAAAGAGTCGGACACAACTGACCAACTTCACTTTCACTTTCACTTTTCCCAGTGATAAAGGGGAAGATGGCAGAAAATAGCAGACTAATTTCCAGACTAATATTCCAGTAGAATATTCATTGGAAGGACTGATGCTGAAGCTGCATCTCCAATACTTTGGTCACCTGATGGGAAGAACTGACTCGTTAGAAAAGACCCTGATGCTGGGAAAGATTGAGGACAGGAGGAAAAGGGGACAATAGAGGATAAGATGGTTGGATGGAATCACCAACTTGATGGACATGAGTTTGAGCAAGCTCCAGGAGCTGGTGATGGGCAGGGAAGCCTGGTGTGCTGCATTCTATGGGGCCACAAAGAATCAGACACTACTGAGTGACTGAACAACAACAACTATATGTGTGTATATACATATATAGTTGTTGTTTATTGCTCAGTCGTGTCCGGCTCTTTGTGACTCTATGGACTGAATCGGTGTCTCTTACGTCTCCTACACTGGCAGGTGGGTTCTTTACCACTAGCCCCACCTGGGAAGTACTCCTGTGAGTACTCTGCTGCTGCTGCTGCTAAGTCGCTTCAGTCGTGTCCGACTCTGTGCGACCCCATAGACGGCAGCCCACCAGGCTCCACCGTCCCTAGGATTCTCCAGGCAAGAATACTGGAGTGGGTTGCCATTTCCTTCTCCAGTGCATGAAAGGGAAAAGTGAAAGTGAAGTCGCTCAGTCGTGTCCGACTCTTAGCGACCCCATGGACTGTAGCCTACCAGGCTCCTCGGTCCATGGGAGTTTCCAGGCAAGAGTACTGGAGTGGGGTGCCATTGCCGTCTCCATGTGAGTACTCTATCCTGCTTTAAAAATCTGCCTTTCTGTGTCTTTACTGAGCCTTCCTAGACTCTGGGAAGATGAATTGGACAGATTACGTCTTCCTGACTCTAGTTCAGGATTTATTACTACTATCACTAACATCATGATGACTTCTGTTATTATTATTAAAGTCAGCCTCCTCCAATCCTCTCTGCTTCTGTTAAAATACAAGTGCCAGCAACATGGATGAACCTAGAAGTTATCATACTAAGTGAAGTAATATTTGTCTCAAACAGAGAGACAAATATCATATCATATCACTTATATGGGGAATCTGAAAACCAATACAGATGAACTTATTTACAAAACAGAAATGGACCCACAGATATAAAAATCAAACTTATGGCTGCCAAAGGGCAAAGCTCAGGGGGAGGGATAAACTAGGAGGCTGGGAGTAATATATACACACTATTGTATATAAAATAGACAGTCAAGAAGAACCTATTGTATAACACAGGGAACCTTGCTCAACACTCAGTAATAAACTATAGGGGAAAAGAATTTGAAGAAGGATAGATTTTTTTATGTATAATAAAATCACTCTGCTGTACATCTGAAACTAATACAACAGTGTTAATCAACTATGTTATATATGTGTTATATGTGTCACTCAGTCATGTCTGACTGTGACGCCACCGACTATAGCCCACCAGGGTCCTCTGTCCATGGGACTCTTCAGGCATGAACACTGGAGTGGGTTACCATTTCCTTCTCCAGGGGGTCTTCCCAACCCAGGGATCGAACCCAGGTCTCCTGCATTGTGGGCAGAGACCTTTTACCATCTGAATCACCAGGGAAGCCCTGGCAGTGGTCCTTTAAGAGATAGTTCCAAAAATGGCCAAAATAAGCAAAGCATCCAGAAAAATCAACTATACTCCAATATAAAATTTTAAAAAATTGTAAAATACAATGTGTCAGATGCTGTGCTTAATATTTTAAATATACTATCCAGAACTTCCCTGGTGGTCAAGTGGCTAAGACTGCGTTCCCAATTCAGGGGGCTCGGGTTCAATCTCTGGTCAGGGAACTAGATTCCACACACTCCCACTAAGGGTTTGCATGCCATAACTAAAAGATCGAAGATTCTGCGTGCTGCAACTAAGATCTAGAGCACCCAAATAAATCAATTATGTATTTATACACACACACACACACACACACACACACACACACACACACACACACACACATATATATATATAATCCATTTCATTCCTACACAGCACCCAGAGGAGGGGAAGTGCGTTTCTCCTAGTTGGTGGTGGTCACCACTAGATGTGTTCCACCCCCAAGCATGTCCCTTTCATTGGCCGCTTTCCAGCTTCAGACCAGGAGCTCAGGCATTCAGACTTCCCAGTGCCACAGTAGACAAATCGTCGCACGAGTATGTTTTTATTTCCAGTGTTGTAAATTGCACCAAAACAGTTCTTATGCAATTTACAATGTGTCTGACAAGAAAACAGGTGCTTGCTGCCAGATCCTGGTTTTTAATTGAACCTCTATTGGAGTGTGGGGTGCAATAAATAGCCCCACTCTTGGGGGCATGAGGCAACATAGAGGCATCTGAGAAGGTCTCCCGGGAAGGCCAGAAGGCAAAGAGACCACATTTTTCTGGATGCTTTGCTTATTTCAGCTATTTTTGGAAATATCTCTTAAAGGACCACTGCCAAGGCTTCCCTGGTGGCTCAGATGGTAAAAAGTCTGCCTGAAAGGCAGGAGACCTGGGTTCGATCCCTAGGCCAGGAAGATCCCCTGGAGAAGGGAAAGGCAACTCCCTTCAGTATGCTTGCCTGGGAAATCTCATGGACAGAGGAACTTGGCGGGCTACAGTCCATGGGTCACAAAGAGGCAGACACGACTGACTGACTAAGCACACACACATGCCAGAGAGTCCATGATTTCACAACTGTCTACCTTTTTTTTTTTTTGAAATTCGGAGTAATTTTTATTCTCTTGAGTCCAAATGTTTTATAATGTGATATTACTTCAGTAATTGACAATAAAATACTGCTGTTTTGACAGCAGTCAATTAACAAAGCAGTTGTGCTGAGTTTGGACTTGATCTGATATTAATGCACATGATCATCTGCAGATATTATCCCAATGTCTGAATAGTCATTTTGTATCTCCAGAGAGGACATCCCCTTCTTGTCGGGTCCTCTGCTCAGAGACAGCTTGTTGGAGAATGGAGTTGCCTGTGTTTTCACAGGTTGGGTGAGGTGAGTGAGCACGGGAGAGGGTGGCCTGAGTCTTGGGGTCACTCTGCCAGGAACAGGGCACTGTAACAGATGGTCATGGGTCTAGTGCATCCCTGGGTCAGCAGGGCTGAGGCCACCGGGAGTTCCCAGTGGGGACAGGTGTGCTGGAGCATCTGCGAGGAAGAGCTTCATGGTTTGTGTCCCAGGTCTGTTGTAGAAGAGAAGGAGCCAGTGAAGCCCAGGAGACAATGCTCTGAGTCACATGCCCCGGAGGATGCAGATGGAAATGGTCCCGGAGGATGGTGTCCCCGGAGGCGCTGGGCCAGTGCAGGGTGCGCCCAGATACGTGTGTCATTTCTTACAGTTCTCCATGATCTCATTAGAAATTCCAAGTCTTTCATCCTGGCATTGTTCTTCCTCACTTATAGATAAAGAAATAAAGACCCAGGAATGTTAATTTGCTCTGAGCTGTGTGGATGGGACGGCAAGGTGGTGCATCTACTGAGCTGTTTCCTGACCTTAAAACCCCTCAAACTCTTTCTTTTTTTCCTCTACATTCTCATCTTCAGAAATGAATACATTTCTGAATGTATGATAAGAAATAAGGGAATGATGGGTTCTAGTCCCACCTGGAGTGAAACAAAAAGAAAGAAATAGGGGAATGGATACTTATCTTTCAATAGACCTTAATCTTCTGCCTTTTAAAAATTTTGTTCTTCCCATTCAAAGTCTCCTACAAATTCCACCAATTCCTTCTAAAAAGGCAGAATTCTCTAAGACTTGAGTGTGTGCTTAGTCACTCAGTAGTGTTTGACTCTCTGTGACCCCATGGACTGTAGCCTGCCAGGCTCCTCTGTTCATGGGATTCTCCAGCCAGGCCTACTGTGGTGAGTTGCCATTTCCTTCTCCAGGGGATCTTCCCAACTCAGAAATCAATACCTGGTTTCCTGCATTACAGGCAGACTCTACTACCTAAGCCACCAGGGAAGATCTTCTAGGATATGAAGAGGGACAATTCCTCCTTTTTAATTTTTCCAAAGCTAATATAATAGCTCTGTTTAACACCCATGTATTGATCATTTCCCAGACTCTGGGCACTGTGTAAGTTGTACAATGGAATAATTCAAAGTGCGACATATTTTTAAGATGTTTCTACATAGAGACTTTAAAAAAGTCAATATATCAAAGTATCAACAAGCATAGAAAACAAACACATTGTTAACAAAAGGGAAAGGGAGGGGAGAAGGATGAATTGGGAAATTTGGATTAACAGATACATGCTGCTGCTGCTGCTGCTGCTGCTAAGTCGCTTCAGTCATGTCCGACTCTGTGCGACCCTGTAGACGGCAGCCCACCAGGCTCCCCCGTCTCTTGGATTCTCCAGGCAAGAACACTGGAATGGGTTGCCATTGCTTTCTCCAGTGCATGAAAGTGAAAGTGAAGTCGCTCAGTCGTGTCTGACTCTTAGCGACCCCATGGACTGCAGCCCACCAGGCTCCTCCATCCATGGGATTCTCCAGGCAAGAGTACTAGAGTGGAACAGATACATACTACTGTATATAAAATAGGTAAACAAGACCTACCGTATAGCACAGGGAATGCTATTCAATATCCTGTAATAACCTAAAATAGAAAAGAATCTGAATATATACATATATCTGAATCACTGAAGGTTCTTAGATGTACAACCCACACTTAGAACCTGAACAAAGTTACTCAAAGACTTGGTTTAGTTAAAGGTGAAGGAAAAGTGTTAATCGCTCAATCGTCTCCATGGAATTCTACAGGCAAGAATATTGGAGTGGGTAGCCATTCCCTCCTCCAGGGAATCTTCCTGACCCAGGGATCAAGCCTGGGTCTCCTGCATTGCAGGCAGTTTCTTTATGATCTGAGCCACTAGGTTAAAGGTGGAATAAATAAAAACACAGAATTCTAGAAAAGTGACAGTCATGGCAGTGACCCACCTGGAGAGAGGCACAGGGAAAATTCTGTCTTCAGATGGTTGTTTTATGTTAATATATTTGATCACAAAACAGAATGGAGTTTAAAAAGCAACTTTTGAAAAGGATCAAATTATAATAATTCGAGACTGATGTCCTGTCACACAAAAACAAAAACCAAGAGACAGAACGATAGGAGAAAATACAATTTCCTCATTGTTCCCAGGGGGACATTATTTTATTCTTAATAGAGATAACTGGTGAAATAAATGTTCCGGGATGTCGTTTTTAAGCCTCAGAATAAGAACTAGTTGAGATAAAAACAAGATGCATACTTTCCAAATGACTAACGGGCAGAGAAAACAAAGTTCATGTATCAAACATACTTATCTAACACACTGACGTTTTCCATCTTTAATTTTCTCTCCAGGGACTCCTGTGACTTGCCGTCTGTCTGAGTCTTAGCATCATCTCCAGTGTCACTAATGCAGAGACCCTCTACTGACCACACCTTTCACCCTTTCCAGCTCAGACTTTTTTTTTTAACTCATTATTTTTTCTTAAGATTTTTTTTGATGTGGACCATTTTAAAAGTCTTTACTGGATTTATTATAATACTGCTTCTGTTTTATGTTGTGGTTGTTTGGCTGCGAGGCATGTGGGATCCTAGCTCCCCAACCAGGAGTGGAACCCACACTCCCTGCATTGGAAGGTAAAGTCTAAGCCACTCGACCGCCAGGGAAGTCTCAACCAGCTCGGCTTTTTAAAGAAAACCCCTTAAGTCATTTTTTATCTCATTGTGACCTCCAGTCCCTTTATTTTCTGTTTTCCCTCTTCTTCCTTCCTGTCGATATCTACCCCACTTAGATGTCATGGCCTTCATTTCAACTGCTCTATTGCCAGTTCCCTAAACTTCCTGCCCTTTTGGACTTTGGTTGTGCTCCCTCTGGCTGACCTCCAATCCTAGGGAAATCCACTCTACGCTTTCTCTCTTCCTGTATGTGAGCAGCTGGAGAAGAACACAACAGGGTGGATTTGCCATCATATATTCATGACTGTTGACCTTGAATGCTGGACCATCTTTCAGATGTCTTTGGTCAGCTTGTACTCTGACTCTCTGTAGCGGCTGATCCAAGCCTTCTCCAGTCTCCTCCAACTCCCAGCTTCCCTACCTCCTCACAGTCTCTAAGCAGACCCCCTGAGTTTGTCCTTCACAGAGAACAAGCACAATTAGGTAGGAATCTTTCAACCATCCTGCTATCCAAGCCTCGACAATCCTGGTCCTACCAGACCAGTCTAACTACCTCTGTACCTTCTGGTCTTCCTTGTCTCCTGTTCTACTGCGGAGTTGTTTCTTTTCCTGATGGAAACCAATTCCTTAAGCATGCTTCAGACCTCATCCTCTTCCTCTTTCTAGGGAACATTATACTATGAGTTATCTTTTATTTCTCCTGAACAGCCAATCTCTTCTCAAGCTCCTCAATCGCCTTCACTTATAAACATTTTTTTAAACATTCTCATCTATTAAAAAATGATCTCACCTTTAGACTCTATTAGGAGTTTTCTGAACTTACTGTCTAGATTGACTTACCTCCCATGCCCTTCTCAACGCACTTCATCCTGGCTCCCACTTCCATCCCCACACTAGGACACCTCTTATAAGACCTGTTGCAGCCTGCATGAGAGTAGATTCCATGGGCAGTTTTTTTTTTTTTTTTCAATATTTATTCATTTGGCTGTGCCAGGTCTTAGCAGGATCTTCAGTTGTGGCAAGCAGGATCTATTTCCCTGACCAGGGATGCAACCCAGGCCCCCCTGCCTCTGGAGCATGGACTCTTACCCACTGGACCACCAGGGGAGTCCCACCCATGGGAAATTTTTTATACCCATTCTACTTAACTTAGTGACATTAAGATTCTGCAGTCAATGTCAATGTGTGGGGTTCCCCCCGACACCACCCAGTGATTCTTAGACACTAGCTGAGTGTCCTTCAGTTGAACTTGACTCCGACTCTACATACCTGGAGTCAGCATCAGATTCCATGGTTAAGGGCTCAGTCCCACTCCCACTTCAGATACCAATTGCAAATCCAGTTTGTCACCTGGGACTTCTGACCAATTGGCACGGGTAGGAAGTTCCCATGACTCCCTCTTTGGGAGTGAATAAGTGGTCCAATGGCTCCAAGAACTCAGAGAAACTACCGACTCATTAGATTGCTGTTTTATCCTAAAAGGATGTAAGTCAAGAGCAGACAGTGGAAGAAATGCCCAAGGTCAGGGTGGGGGGAAAGGATGCAAGCTTCTGAGCCCTCTCTGATCATGCTGCTCTACCCAGATCCAACCCTGGGTCTCTCTGAACTCCTTTGGGTTTTTAATGGAGTCTGTATACACAGGCATGGTTTCCAGGTGGCTCAGAAGTAACAAATTAGCCTGCCGATGCATGAGATGCAGGTTCCATCCCTACAGTCACCTCATCAACATAATGAAAGACACCTTTATAGTTCTCATCTCTTAGGAAATTCTGAGGGTTTTAAGTGTTCTGTCCCAGAACCTGGGATGGAGACCAAATGTGTATTTCTTATGATAAATCACAGTGCGTCATGGACACTGGGTGCTCCTGACAGCTCTTGTCTGTTCTTGTCCTTGGTCTTCCCTGGCATGCTGCTCTCTTTTCCCCCATCCTTTCTCTCTGTATGCATCATCTCTGTCTCAGTTTTCAGGCTCTCTTTTTCCTTCTCTGTCTCTTCTACATTTCAGAGTTAAGTCTTCTGTGTTCAATTTGCCCTACAGAACAAAATACTGTGTACAAGATTCAATTTTGGTTATACAAGATCACCTGCATGTTTTTAACAACTCCTGATGCTTTGGCCTCACCCCAAACTATTTGAAATAAATTTCTGAGGGTAAATCCCAACCAACTATTTTAACAAAAAACCCCAAATGAGTTATTTAGACATGCTGCTGGTGGGAATGCAAAATAGTCCAACCTCTATGGTGGGGAATTTAACAATATCTAACAAAACTACAAACCTGGTTACCCTTCAACCCAGCGGTGCTACTTCTAGGAATTCACCCTGAAGACACACATCCAACAGAACAAAATACTGTGTACAGATCATTCACTGTAGAATTATTAACCCGTGTTTGCAAAAGTTTTCTCTTACATTGTCTTCTGGAAATTCTACAGTTGTGGATATTACAGTTAGGTCTGTGATCCATTTTGAGTAAAATTTTACACATGGCATAAGGAATGGATTGAAGTTGTTTTGCATATGGATATCCAATTTTTCCAGCACCATGTGTTGTAAAGACGGTACTTTTTCCACTGAATTGCCTTTGCACCTTTGCTGAAAGTCAATTTTCTTAATACTGCTGGGCTTACTTCTGGACTCTTAATTCTCTTCCATTGGTTTATTTGTCTCTCTGGTTGCCAGTACCATACTGCCTCGACAAATGTAGTTTTATAATAAATTTTTGTTCTTTCTAAAGTGTTCTGGCTACTCTAGGTCCTCGACATTTCTACAGAGCTTTAGAATTTGTCAATTTCTATAAAAACGTCTGCTGGGATTTTTCTTGGAATTGTGTTAAATCTATAGATGAATTTGGGGAGAACTGACCTCTTAACAATATACCTTCCCATTTACTTAGGTCTTCTTCAATTTCTCTCAGCAAGAAGTTTTCAGGATAAACTTCTCGCACTTACTGTGTCTGATTTACCCCAAAGTATTTCATATTTTTTGATGATGCTTTAAAGGATGTGTTTTTAATTTCCCTTTTGATTGTTCATGGCTAATATATAGATACACAATTGATTTGTGTGTATCGAGCTTGTATCTTTCGTGTACTAGTTTAGTAGCTTTGTGTGTGTGTGTTCAGTTGCTAGGTCGTGCCTGACTCTTTGCAACCCCATGGACTGCAGCACACCAGGCTTCACTGTCATTCACTGTCTCTCAGAGTTTGCTCAAATTCATGTCCACTGAGTCGGTGCTTTTTGTACATTGAATTTTGTATATAGATGATCATGATGTCCGTGAATGAAAACAGACTGGCTGCTTTCAGTATAATATGAAAGGCTTTTTTGTTTGTTGGTGTGTTTTTTGTCTGCTCTGCATCTGTTCCAGCTGTGCCTCCAACCTCTCCTTCCAGGTTATGCATTGCTTCCAGTGGAGAATCTCCTGATCACACACACAGCTGTCACTCTGCAGTATCCAACCCTGCTTCAGGATAATGAACATGAATCCATAGCCCAGCTACGGGACACCCCCTTTTCTCTTCCCAAGTAACCAGTTGGGATCAATCAAAGAGGCCAGCAAAGTCTGTGGGGGTGACCACTAGACCATTCCTCAGGACATGGGTGTTTGCCAGCAGCTGGCATGTGATTTGGGGTTGGAGAAGGGAGCTGCAGGATGCTTTTCAAGTGATGAGATTCAAGTCAGCGCTCCTGAAGGACCACAGGCCTCAGGGAACGCAGAGCAAGTTCCTTTCTTCCCAAGGATATTCATGAAACCTGCAGCACTGCCAGGTGGCTTCCACACCGTAACTCTACTCAGGATCACTTGTTATATGCAGGTAACATCGGCCAGCTGGCTCGTGCCAGGTGGACGCTGCAGGAGAAGAATGTGAACACAGTATCTTGGCCATCCAGGTACATGAGCAGAAAGGTACCCAGTGTGCAAAACTGAGAAGGCCAGTGGAAGTGGTACATGGCTTCTGTTCCCCTCTGTGCCCGCAAAGCATTATCTGGATGGAAAACAGGACTTGACATGCAGCTCTGTGTGATTTTTCTCCAATTATCTTCATTGAGGTTTTCACCCTGATGCTGGGAAAGGTTGAGGGCAAGAGGAAAAGCAGGTGGCATCGGAGGAGATGGTGGGATGGCATCACCAACTCAATGGACATGAGTTTGAGCAAACTCCGGAAGATGGTGCAGGACAGGGAAGCCTGGCATGCTGCAGCCCATGGGGATGCAGAGTCGGACACGACTGAGCGACTGAACAACAGCAAACAACAGAATGGGGAGCAGGAAGGAAGCTTGGTGGGAGGATTTCAGAGACACTTGATCCTCGGGTGAAACCAGTTATTTTCAGTGCATATTAAGAGAAGAGAAACTGATCCCTGGCAGAACGAGGGTTTCATATCTTTTATGATGAGTTTTTTTTCTCCAATTATAAAAATGATAGAGACTTTCTGCAGAAAATTTAGAAGATTAGGAAATGCATAAACAATAAATAAATATATCCACAATCCCACCACAGAGACAAAAATACAGTTAACTTTTTAAGAGTATTTCCCAATAGACATGTGTAGGAGTGAATGTGTATATACAGATGTACACACACACACGAGCATATATATATATATATATATAAACACATTTTCCCTTTTTTTGTCAAAGTGGAATTGTATTGTGTACATTTTATCCTGTTTTTTACATGGCATATAACTCTATAAACAGTTTCCCATGCCATTATACATTCCTCCGGATCAATAATTCTAAATCGCTGCAATATATGATACAAATACACTATAATTTATGTAACTATTTCCATATCGCTGAGCAGTTTTCTTCCTTCTAAGTAATGAGGCGATGAATATCCTTGTTCATTCATCTTCACACACATATTTGCTTTTCTGAATTATTCTTGGTCCCAAGAATCCTGTATGTAAGTGGGGACTATTTTCATCACAGCTTACATACAGCTTGGGGTCTGGTTTTAATTAGGGGCCCACGGGCATACGGAGAGAAGAGTGACTTTATGAGTGAAAATGTAAACCTTTGTGATCGATGCTGCGGGTGAAGTCTAGATTTGGACAAGGTAGTTCTCAAGGTGACAACCCAGGTGTTTGTGTTTTCTCTTTTCAGGAGGGAAAAAGGGTCCTCCTGCCCTTGCCTGGCTGCCTCTCAGACACTCAGCAAGCTGGAGAATGCCTCCCCTCCCTTTGCTTTCCTTCCTGCTCCATCACTCACACCTTGGCAGCATCACCATCAGGTAAAAATAACTCTGGAAGGTGCTGAAGGACAGGAGAGCTTGGAGTGCTGCAGTTCACAGAGTCACAAAGAGTGAGACACAACTTAGCGACTGAACAAAAGCAATAATCCTTAGGTGTTACTAGAGAGCTTCATCCATATGCTCAACTTGATCCATGCCATGCCATGCTTAGTTGCTCAGTCGTGTCCAACTCTTTGTAATCATTTGGACTGTGGTCCACCAGGGTCCTCTGTCCATGGGATTTATAAGGCAAGAATACTGTAGTGGATTGCCATTTCTTCCTCCAAGTGGTCTTTCCAAACCAGAGATCAAACCCGAGTCTCCTGTGTTCCTTGCATTGCAGGTGGATTCTTTACCTGCTGAACTATCCAAAAGCCCATGGCCTTGGTATACTGGTACTCCCTCAGATCAGTATTTCTCATGATGTATCATTTTGTTCTGAAGATGTTAATATTTGTCTCTTACAAAGAGTGTTTTGAAGACAGAGCAGTTTGGTAAACATTGCATCAAAAGAGTTCAACTGGTTCTTCTTTGAAGAACTTCCCAGAGTTTGGGGGAGTCTTCAAGAAGGAGGATATAGAGTGTTATTTTCCAAACCTTATTTGATCATGGAAACTTTTCTCCTTGTCGCATCACAAGAGAATACTGTTTTGCAGAACAAATATTTGAAATGGGATAAAGGAAGTTTGAGTTTGATTGCTCCAGTTTAAATCCTATAGTGAGGCTAATTCTTCTTGCCCCATTGCCTCGCCCCACTCCAGAGCCAGTCTTTAAAATTCTCTGCTTATGGCTGGTAGTGATTTTCATAACAGAGATATGGGCAGGTACCAAGATATGACCAGCAAGACACAAGAACATGTGTCAAATGGAGGGACCAGATGGAAGAACTGAGTGCTTTAAAAATGTGTATAATGGAAAGTCTTAAAATATTAGCTGCAGTCCTTTCTGCGGCCCCTGGTATGGGAGTCATTCCCCAGTCAATCTTCCTCTTTGTCTTGAGGAGGATGATTTGTTGTTGTTCAGTCGCTATGTCATGTCCTGCTCTTTGCAACCCCATGGACTGCAGCACGCCAGGTGTCCCTGTCCTTCCTTATCTCCTGGAGTTTACTCAAACTCATGTCCATTGAGTCAGTGATGCCATCCAACCATCTCATTCTCTTCCACCCCTTTCTCCTCCTGCCCTCAGTCTTCCCCAGCATCAGGGTCTTTTCCAGTGAGTTGGCTCTTCGCATCAGGTTGGCAAAGTATTGGAGCTTCAGCTTCAACATCAGTCCTTTCGATGAATATTCAGGGTTGATTTCCTTTAGAATTGACTGGTTTGATCTCCTTGCAGTCCAAGGCACTCTCAAGAGTCTTCTCCAGCGCCACAGTTCAAAAGTGTCAGTTCTTCCTATAAGACCTACAAGAGGAGGGCGATAAGCACATTAAAAAATGTGTTTGGGGAAAACACATTTTCCATTTGCAGAAAGCATCCTTCCCCATCCTCAAGCCATGTGGTCTTGAGGAGGCTAAACCTATCCTTTCTCCAAAATAGTCATGGGATCTACTCTGGCCTAATGAGAACCAGCTGTAGGGAGTTTGCTGGAACTTTAAAGAAAAGAGACATCGTTATTATTATTATTACTGTTTGCTTGGACTGCCAGCTGTTTGGACAATGCAAACTTAGGGCTCCAGTGGCTTTTTCTGCTACTTCTATCAATGTAGCCGACACATAGGAAAGCAGAGTTGAGAAAAAGAAAGTCACAAATTCCCAAGGCCTCCTCTGAAATGCTGGGTCAGCCTGGCCTGATTTATCAGCTCCATCTTTGGACTTTTCAGCAATGGAGACAACGTATCATTTTTGGGTTTCCCTAGTTTAAGTTAGATTTCTATCATTTCCATGGAAAAGAATTCAGACTAATAGAGTTACTTTGCCTCCCTGAGCTTCAGAGGCTGTTGAGATTAACTGAAAATGCACCAGTGCTGATTCTATTGTTAGAACTCATCAACTGTTAATTTCCCTTTCCACACAACATTTTTTTTCCCCTGAAGAGAGAATACTGAAACCAGCAAAGCAGAGATCAAGATGTTAGGAATCTTGGGAAACTGTATTCCAAGACACTCAAACCTAGGCGATGGGATGAAGACTGGATGCTCAGGTGTGAGGCAGCGCGTGGGTGTCAGGAAGTGGATGTGGTGGTGGGGGCTGCGGTCATAGCTCCAGGCAATGGACATGCGTCTCCTCGGGCTGTTTCAGAGAAACATGGGACCATGTGTGGGCTCCGGCCAGATCTCTGAGGTATTGCCCCAGGAGAGAGAGGCAGAAGCCCTCCAGTGGGGTGAGGAAGCACACTGTGGGGGGATGCATGCCAACCACTCATCTGTGCTTGTGGGTCCTGACAGTCGCGTCTCTCCTCCTCCCCTATGGGCCGGCTTGAGGCTTTTCAGTGGAAACTCCTTCCCTCTCTTTAGACTTTGAGTATAACACATTTCTCTCTATAATATGGGAGGGCCTCATCTAACCAGTTGAAGGCCTCGAAAGCAAAGACTGAGGTTTGCCAAAGAATACATTCTCCCCAAGACTGCCATGTGAGCCCTTACCTGAATTCCCAGCCCGCCAGCTTGCCCTACCAGTTTCACACATGACAACCACACAGTTGTATGAGCTGATTCCTTAACATAAACCTTTCACACTCTCTATTTTATATATGAGTAAAATAATATATCATATGTGTGTTAGTCACTCAGTCATAGCCGACTCTTTGTGACCCCATGGACTCTAGCCTGCCAGGCTCCTCTGTCCATGGAGATTCTCCAGGCAAGAATACTGGAGTAGGTTACCATTTCCTTCTCCAGGGGATCTTTCCGACCCAGGGATCGAACCTATGTCTCCTGCCTTGGCAGGCAGATTCTTTTCCACTGAGCCACCGGGGAAAGCATTTTGTGTATTCGGTCTTTGAAACCTTATAGCACATGTTGATTTGGTTATAAAAGTGAGATTTTGTTTTCTTTCTTTCCTGCTATGTTTCAGGACCTGTGTCTCTCAATTCAGACTATGTTTCAGGGGCACAGTAATCCTGTGTGACCTGGGGGCTACAGACTAGACAGACAGACAGAGAGCAAAGCCAGGCAGAGACACAAGGCAGGAAACCTCGTGTGGGTGCAGGGGACTCCTGCAGTGAAGTTCATCTGAAGGAGAGCGGTGGGCAGCACGGTGGAAATCTACATGGGGCCAGATGATGGAGAGCCTTTGATGCCAGAATGAAGTGTTTAGATTTTAGAAACAGGGGAAGAGGAGTCACTGTTCGCAAGGTTAATGGAGAAGGGAAGAAAGTTCTGCCTTAGGAAGAGGTTAGCATGAATGGTGGGATGAGGGGTAGCAGAGGGGAGAGAGAAGGCAATGAAGGGACATCTCTGACTGTCCAATGCTTAAGGCCTGGCCTTCCAACGCAGGGGATGTGCGTTCCAGCCCTGGCCGGGGAGCCGAGATCCCACGTGCCTTATGGCCAAAAAAAAAAAAAAAAAAAAAAAAAAAACCCAAAACATAAAACAGAAGCAATATTGTAACAAATTTAAAAAAGACTTAACAACAACAACAAAAATGTGGTCCACAAAAAAAAATCTTAAAAAAAAAACAAACGTGGCACCAATTCCAATCAGAGGTGAAGAAGTTAAACCGAGACTGGGATGCTGGGGTTCGGAGAGCAGTGGATATCACAGGGAAAGTATATGCAGGTATTAGCAAGGAAGAAAGAGCCAAGGGAGAAGCTGAGAGGCGGCTCTTATGTTTGCATCCGGAAGTAGAGTAGTGACACAAGCAGCTGTGTCTTCTATCAACAGATCACAAGAGATTCCTTCTTCTCCCACTATGGGATTCAGAGCCATTTTCTGGGTCTCCACCTGCCTCCCCATTGGGGAAACATGTCTTGCGTCTTGCTTCCTCTTCGCTGGGAAGGAGGGAGGACCACTGAACGCTTAGGAATGTCTCTGACTTTTGCAGAGTTTCGTCCATCCTTCATCCACAAGACCTGGAGCCTCTCCTGACCATCTCTGGGTCTTGGAATCCCACGAAGGGAAATGCCACTCCTCCCCCAACCGGTGGTGTGTTTAGATGGTGCCTGGACCTCACTGTCAGACGCGTGGCTGACCATCTGTCATTATAAGCTCCATGCATCTCTAGCTGCTCTAATGAGCTGGACGTCTGGAGTGGGAGCAGCCAAGATTTACAGCTTTTACTTGAGAAACCTTCCTACTGTCCAGGGAGGGATTAACTGGGCTGAGCGGTATTCAGCTCAGTGGCTGCTGATAGCAAGTTAACAAGGACCATGAAAGCCTATGGTGATTAGAACCGGACAGTATTATGGGAGCCTTCCTCACCATTGTTTATTTTAGATTGTGGCCATTCAGGGAGCCTGAGTGGTGTGTGTCAGACATACTTAATAGGGAGATAATTTGGGAAGAAGAATGTACAAGACTGTGATGGGGGAGATGGTGGGCAGGAGGGTCTGGACTCATTCACTTGCTGGATAGTTGAGCGCTTGGTCATCTGGGGGAGAGACCGATGACCCCAGTTTTTAGGACTTTCTTTAATCTGCTCTTGTACTTTCTCCCTTAGTCATACACAGAGTGCCTCGCTTTGGATTTTGGTGTTACTCATTGGAATGATTCAGATTTCAATCCTTTTCTTCTCCAAGGTACTGATTGTTGTTGTTTAGTTGCTCAGTCATGTCTGACTCTTTGCGACTCTATGGACTGTAGCCTGCCAGGCTCCACTGTCCATGGGATTCTCCAGGCAAGAATACTGGAGGAGGTTGACATTTCCTTCTCCAGAGGATCTTCCCAACTCAGAGATAGAACCCACGTCCCTTGCACTGCAGGCGATTCTTTCCTGCTGAGCCACCAGGGAAGCCCTAAGGTACTTATTACTTCCCTTTATTCCTGTTCTCCTAGATCTCTGTTCAGCGTCCTTCTTTCCATTCACTTTTTAAAGTTTTTAATATCTTTTACTTATGTATTTTTATTGACGTGTAGTTGATTTACAGTATTTGATGAGTTTCAAGTGTACAACATAGTGATTCAATTTTTAAAGGTTATACTCCATTTATAGTTTTTATAAAATATTGGCTATACAATATATCCTTGTAGATATTCATTTTATTCTGTTATTATTTTTTTATTGGAGTATCACTGCTTTACAATGATTTTCCATCAAGTTAATTGAAATTTTCCATTCGCTTTTATCACCGAGGCACATAATGCAGGGGGAACCCTTTTCTTGAGGTTTTCCCTGTTTTGTTTGCCTTGTGTGGAGAACTATTTGCTCGGTTCCTACAAGTTTATCACATCTCCTCTCCACCTTTTGCTTCCCAATTGTCCTTTGATCAAAAAAAAAAAAAAATCAGTTCATAAGAATCTCCCTGGTGCAAAGAAATTTATACTAGATTGTATATATATATATATATATATATATATATATATATATATATATAAAGAAACCAACATTGAAGGTAAAGACCTTAGAAAGATCCAGACCATACATTGCCTATGTAGGAGACATGAGAGATGCTGGTTCAATCCCTGGCTCGGGAGATCCCCTGGAGGAGGGCATGACAACTCACTCCAGTATTCTTGCCTGGAGAATTCCATGGACAGAGGAGCCTGGCAGGCCACAGTCCATGGGGTCACAGCGAGTCAGACACGACTGAAGCAACTTAGCAGACCATTCATGCTACGAGGTGAGCACAGCCTATCGGAAATGTGACTCATGGAAATCTTACTATTGTGTTTCTCTTTTTTTAATTAGTCAGAAATGAATCTATTCCAAAGCCTGTATTCCAAAGACTCAAAAGTAGGAATGGAAGAAAAAAAAGGAGTTAGGATTCTGACACTGATGTCAGCCCTGTCCCAGCGCCAAAGTGTTTTCAATTGTTCCCAGGGGATTATTTATCAAAACCACAAAAATGGTCTGCACTGAAAACTCCCCTTTGGTTCGGCCCCTATCAGGCCATGTGAGGATTAGTGTCTGAGTCCCTCCTCTCATCATCACCCCCAAGCACAAGGGGAAAAGCCCTCAGAGTCCTGGCTTCCCTCTTAATAATCCAATTTGCATCAATTGACCATATCATTACTCAAAGCCTTCCTTGACCTCTTAATTCTCCACTGAAACAGGCCCCTAGGATAACGAGTTCCATACGGCCTGAGGTACTTGATCCAAGGTGAGCCACTCCAGTGGGGCAGGTGACTTTCCACCTCCAGGTGTCTCCAGGGTCCACTGCCCACGCACCCTCGGCACAGTGTTCTTCCCTCCAGCGCCCTTGTCACGAGGGGGACTGCCCAAGCCAGGCAGAAGGGAGCAGTCCTTCCTCAATCAGAACCCAGGGCTGAGTTTACCCACAATTGCATCCTGTCTTTCCCACCACCATCATCCTTCACGGGAACAGCAGGAAGGGCACTGGGATTTGCCTCAAAGCTTGTATTTTTCATCACTGGCCACAGGATTTCAAACAAGTCATTTGCTTTTTCTCAGCCTCAGTTTCTCATCTGTAAAATGGGCATAACACCTGCCCAAACAACCTCTCAGAGCCTGTGTGAGGAGCAAATGAGATGAGAAAGTGCTTTGAAACCTGGGACACGCTGCCCGAATGCACAGTTGGTCTTGTTTTCAGCATCCTTTGTGAAGAAGACCCAAGTCAGGGCCTTTCATCTGGGTGTCTATTTCCACTCGTGGTCTTGGGCATGTGGCCCCTCTTACTTCCTTCTCAGACACTCCTTGATTTTGGATGCTCAAGGGCTTCTGCACCCTAGGAACACTCTCTGTAAGTAGGGGTTGCAATAGTGGACTGAGGTTGCAGTTTCAAGCAGAGTGGACATTTCCTAATCCTACCAGCTTTCTTTGGACACAGTCAACCAGCAGCATCTAGTCACAAAGCAGAGCAAACAAAAGAAGGCGTTTGTTTGCTTTACATAAAGAGACAGAGGATGAAGCCAAAGTGACCTCATGTGAGTTTTCAGAATTAGCGTGTGCTGTTTTTATTGGCCTAATGTAAACTCACTTCTGCTTATTCAGTGGGTTTCACTTGTCTGATGTGGTTTTGTAAGAAGCACCAGAAGTGGCTGAAAGAGCAGAAGAAAAACTTAGCTGGTTCTTCATATCTAAATTTGCTTTGTTGGCAACAAATGTAATTAGGTTTTCTTTTTAAATGCATTTTTCCCCCCAAAGGCTGAAAGGAATTGAAGAATTTGGATGTTATCTACCATGGGTCAGATCAGAGTGGATTCTTTCTAGGTGTTGTAGTCAGTTAGGGTGTCTCTAGCTTCTGCTTCCTGGGGGGACTCCTGTGACACTCTGGATCTTTGCCTTGATATTAACAAGGGGTCACTACGTGCAACATCAAGGATGAAGTTTTATTAGTACAAGTGGATCATAGTAATGAGACCTCAGCTTAGTTTGAGATCACACTCAACTTCCTGCCAAAAGTCAGATACAACTCAAAAGGGATATTTAATCACATCAACAAAAACAGTGTGTGAAGTCAGACAGAGAAGGAGAAATATCCTATGACATCCCTTTTATGTGGAATCTAAAAAGAAATGATACAAATGAACTTACTTAGAAAACAGAAAAAGACCCACAGTGTCCAACTCTTTGAGACCCCAAGGACTGTAGCCCACCAAGTTCCTCTGTCCATGGAATTCTCCAGGCAAGAATACTGGAGTGGGTAGCCATTCCCTTCTCCAGGGAATATTCCTGACCCAGGGATTGAACCTGGGTCTTCTGCATTGCAGGCAGATTTTTTTACTGTCTGAACCACCAGGGAAGCACCGCCCCCCCACCCAATACAAAATGAAAAGTTTAAAGTTTGGAAAAAAAACAAAACGGTGTGTATACCTTTCAAAGAGTTCACCACTGGGGAATCCAAACGCATCCTTATTGTTGGCTATGGGTCACGTGACTCTTCCTCTAATTACTTATTCCACGGAGGGTCTGGGGAAGAGACGAGAGGCAGGAAACGGATGTATAATCATTGGCGTGCAGCTCTGCTCACGGTTATTGGTACAATATTAACATCTTTTTATGTTTCTTGAGCACTGGCCCGACTGTGTTTTCTCAGCGGGGTGGATGGGAAAGTTGATGGGATCTCGAAGTGCCTGGCTGGACTTGGAGGTTGGAAGCAGCGATAAATGGCGATGTTTGTTTGGCTTGCTGGCTAATGAGTGGAAGATCGCCAAGAGTAATAAGGTTCCAGCAGCATTTCCTTAATGATTGGCACAGTTCATTAAGAGAAGAAACTAAATGCGACACACACTTGGGAGAGGTGAAGGGGTGGGGAGGGGGAGATGGGATGGTCCAATCGTGGAGGTGGGGGCCGTGGCTCAAGGGAATGTGGCTTTCACACAGTTGGGGGTTTGGAAGGAAGACAGAGCGTGGACACAGTGAAATAACTCTGGCTGATTGAGATCTGCACGGGTCAGAGACCAGGGGTCCTGGGCCGAGGAGGTGGGACAGTATCCGCTCTGGATCCGCGGGTGAATGGCAGCCCGTGTGTGCCTCAGGACGCAGAGAACTGCCTCCCAGACATGGCACTGCTTTCATGGGAGATGGCCTTCCACCCTCATCCCAGCTTCTGGCCTCCAGTGTGGGTCTGAGGGCCTCTAATTTACCCAGGTGGAGTCACATCTAATAAGTCTCCACGGCCGCTTCCCTGGGAGTGAGAACTAATGAGGCATCTCCATCTCCTGTTGTGTGTCTACAGGGACGCAGCCTCTGGACGAGGCGCTTCTGAGACGCAGACAGGCTCGCTGGCCTGTGACTGGGATGTGAAACAGGCCGGCAGCTGTGTCCAGTGTAGCGGGTGTGAATTTCTGTCTACAACCGATATTTCACTGCTTTATTTCTTTAAACACCTACGTCTGGCTGTAAGTGCCTCCCATACTCCTCTGTGGCCTTTGTTTTAGTCACTAAGTCATGTCAGACTCTTTGTGACTCCATGAACTGTAAGCCTTCAATTATGTCCGACTCTTTGTGACCCCCATGGACTGTAGACCGCCAGGCTCCTCTGTCCATGGGATCTTCCAGGCAAGAATATTGGAGTGGGTTGCCATTTTCTTCTTCCAGGGATCTTGCTAACCCAGAGATCAAACCCACTTCTCTTGTGTCTCCTGCCCTGGCAGGCGGGTTCTTTACCACTGAGCCACCAGGGAAGCCCCTCATCCTCCTCTAGTGATGGGAAATTGATGCATAGTTATTGGAGATGCCTTGTCTCTCAGGCAGGGCTAAGGTACCAGCAGGGGCACTGCCAGGCCATATGGCACTTTTGTGGGTGCTGGGAAAGGGCGCCTCTTCTTGAAGGAGATGCACCTGTGCCATGGGGCATAGTTTGGCGAGATGAGCACAGGCTGGAATCCAGCTACTTCTTGCCACCATGGCCAGGCAACTTTGTGCAGGACACAGATCACACAGGTATACACAGTGGCCCTGGATACCTGGTTGGAAATAGCATCAAAGTGTAGAGAAGCCCCTAGACCCAGGGGCCACCAGTCCCCCTGAGATGCCCACTGTCTCTGCCCCAAGTTCCCTGTTGGTCCTATGGCCAGAGTCCTTCTGTACCTCACAGGTGTCCCCTCTGAGCTCTGGCCTCCTCTGTGGAAAACCACAGACACCCAGATCCAGGTCTGGACAGAAGCCACAAGCCTCTTCCTCTCTAAGGAGGACCCAACACCTCTTGCTCCCATCTTGCTGTCCTAAAGGCACTCCCTGTCTCACTCACTCTTTTCAGACCCTTAGCTTAATCTCATCAACTAATTTAGGCTTCACCAAAGATAAGAAGAAACACAACTCTAGATTTTTCACTGTCTAAAACCCGTGAAGGCAAAACACAACACTGGCTACCAGTTAAAAGTGGGAAGGAAGAAAAATATATAGAGAGAAAATACAAATGCAGGAGTATTGTCCTGCTATAGTGACCCCAAACACTCAACTTCCCTGAAGCAGTGATGGAGGGACACCATGTTCTCGAGACATCTGGGCAGATGGTGGCCTTCGAGATGCTCTGGGCTCACACAGATTTTGAAGAACATTGGTTGGTGATTCTCAGTTACCCTAGCAGGCTGGGAAAACACTCATCCTTGGTGAAATTTCACCTGTCTCCAACAAATTTACCTTTTTTTTTTTTTTAATTTCTTAAGATGGATCGGGACTGTTGTGTGATTGTTTAAAGCATCATTTGGGGCTCCTTCAATAATTCAACAACTGAGTTCCCTGAGGTTGAGTGGATGGAGGGAGGAGGCACAGAACACGGCTTTTGTCATTGACCTCGTGTGACCTTGGGCAGACTCCTCCGAGATCAGGTTGTGCTGGAATTGGGAAATTTTCTAGGTATATCTCACCATTGCTATCTGTTAAACTATTATCACAGGGAACCCGTTGTTTGCTAAGAAGAAGAGATAAGGCAAATAAAACATTGTTTTCCTTGTTCTTCTTCTATCACTTGAGTCCATTACTTCTGTTTCTCTCTTTTACTCTCTTGTTCTCCCTCCTTCTTCCATTCATCTTTGTTGTTTCCTCCATCTTTTTCTCCTTCTTTTGCATACCCTTAATGTTGAAAATGATCAATATTTATTGAATTAAGCTTTATAAGCATTGACCTGCAAGGTAGCCAAGTTGAATGTTTCACACACCTATCTCAACAAACAGTCTCACTGACATTTGGAATTATTTTTAAAATGGTACATAATCCTCAAAGATGGTTTTCTCCAAGCACCTCGGGAGAGAAAATGTTTCCCCCTTGACCTGTACTGATGGCTCAGTTGGTAAAGAATCCGCCTGGAATGCGGGAGACCTGGGTTCGACCCCTGGGTTGGGAAGATCCTCTAGAGAAGGGAAAGGCTACCTACTTCAGTATTCTGACCTGAAGAATTCCATAGACCTGAAGAATTCCACGGGGTTGCAAAGATTCAGACACGACTGAGCAACTTTCACTTTCACATTGGCCTGTACTAAAACTAACCAGTGGAGAAAACGACCCTGTAGCTTTATTAACCTCCAAAAGGCATCTTATAACAGAGATAGTTGGGAGGCAGAGGACAAGGTTAGTCTTCGGGAAATACCTCATTGCCATGGTCTTTGATGTGACATGCTAGGAGATGGACATATTATGAAAATTATTCTAGGCTGATATGTCGCTGTGATTACACATATGTTCGTAGGTAGATTAGAGTCAATTTAAGGTCATTAAAACATTAGGCAGCCCTGGAAGATGAGCTCAGCTCACTCAGAATTTCAGGTCCAGCAGGTAAGCTTTCTGTAGGTCAAAGAAAATGCTCAGATTGGCACCGAGCCTCCTTGGCTGCCCCGCAGAAACTCTGTGACTTTGATACTCAGTGAAAAATGCACATCTGGAATGAAATCAGACCTCAGCCCTTTCAAGCTTCTGCTCCTTGGTATTTAATTATTATGACTTGGATGCAACTCAGGGTAAAGGCTTTATTTTTAGCAGTGATTAGAACAGCTCTGATGAATAGATCAGGAATGCTGTTTATTTTTTTAATTGGGGCATGTGACTAAATGTATTTTTCAACTCTCAAGTGAACAAATCTGACACTTAAGAAAACACATTAAAAATCTTTGGAACTTTGCATAAGGAGCAGTTTTGCAGACCGCTTTGTGTGGGTTGTCATGTCTGTCCTCTGACGTTCTGATGACCGTAGTTATTTATATGTTGGGTCTGACCTGGTATGATCATGATAAGAACTAGAAGGTTCCTCAAGTGTCATCTGGTTCTACCTTCTTTTGACAGTGGGGGAGATTAGATTCCATGGGCTGAAGCCAGAGTCATTCATTAGGGATTGTCCAAAATGGACCTAGAAACTCCGTAGTTTATGACTTTGTTCCTGGCTGGTTCTGAAACCATTTTAGATGGAGCAGGAGATTGGATTAAACAACAGAACCGCAGAGGGAGACACCCTTTCCAACTCTATTTCTTGTCTTGATTGTGCCAAATGTATTCCAAAAATTGTCTCAGACTCTGAGAACACAAGGATGAATCAGCAACAGCTCCTCCTTGAAATGAAAACCTTGCTGAAGAACTTATTCCTACAGATCAGTCTGAAGTTGAAGCTCTGATTTCCAGGCCCAAGAAACAGAAACCATTTGTTCACTTGTTACGTATCTTTATGTGTCAAGCATCACATTAGGGGTACAATGATGAGAAAAGAGACCCATGGTTCCTACTTTCTCACTTTTGAGGGAGGAAGACAAGCAAGTAATCAAGCAATGAAGACACAGTGTGAGGAGGGGACTCCCTGGTGGTCCAGTGGTTAAGAATCTGCCTTCCAGTGCAGGGGTGGTGGGTTCGATCCCTGATCAGGGAACTAGGATCCCACATGCCTCACGACCAAAAAACCAAAACACAGGACAGAAGCGATATTATAACAAATTCAACAAAGGCTTTAAAAATGGTCCATATTTTTAAAAAATCTTAAAAAAAAGAAACATTCTCAAAAAGAAAAAAAAAGAAAGAAATGAAACAGTGTGAGACAATTATGAGGAAGTCCGGTGTCACATGCTTGCTTTGAATTAGAAGTTTGAATGCAATCTCCCATAAAAGACACTGTCAGAGAGATAAATGGTATTTCAGGAATCTTGTGGGTGAAACTGGATTTTACTGACTAGCCTATCAAAGAGCCCCACATCATGATAATTTTCAAAGAAATGCACTAATTTTCAGACACCCAATCAGTCCTGAATGTTTTGGAGGCATTTTGGACTTGAAGAAATGAACTTAAAAACTGCACTTTTGGAGCAGAGTGCTTTAAAGTTTTGGCACTGCCTATAATTTTGTGAATGGCCAAGCGTAGAGTTAAATTAGTACCAGATTTTGTCTTGTTGGGGATGGTTTCTCACTGAAAGCCTTTGATCCTTTGGGCACTGATGCTGAGTTCAGTATGTTTTTCACACTATAGCTTTGGGGAAGTCATTTAATGGCTTTGTGTGTATGTGTGTTTGTGTGTTTCTCGCTCTCTTTTTTCTAATGTGTAAAAGGAGTTGAATGCTTCTTTGCTGATTGTCTGGAATAGCCTTATACGTGCCCCACCCAGAATACAATCAGAAATATCTTCCTTACCCTCACTCTGTGTGTGTGGCCTCAGTCATGTCCAACTCTTGCGACCCCTTGGACTGTGATCCACCAGGCTCCTCTGTCCATGGGATTTCCCGGGTCAGAATACTGGAGTGGGTTGCCACTTCCTACTCCAGGGGAACTTCCTGACCCAGGGATTGAACCTGTGACTCCTGCATCTTGTGCATTAAGATGGATCCTTTACCACGGAGCCACCAAAATAATAAATAGATAGAAGAGAAAATCTGAGGGTGGGTTCAGCTGTCTGTGTTTTAACAGGCACCCCAGGGGGTTCTAGTGCTCCCTAAAGTTTAAGAACCGCTCCTCAGAGAAGCACTTTGCAAACTTCAGTGTGACTCAAAATTTTATGAAAATTCACATTCTGTGGCAAGGCTGAAAAAAGATTCTGCATCTCTAACCAACTGCCAGGTGCTCCTAATGCATCTGGACCATGAGGTCCTGATGGACTGCCCAGCAGGTAGCAAGGCCATGGAGGGACCAGTGGGGAACTGGAGGTGCAGGGTCTAGAAACGGGTCAGCCACTAACTCAGTGGGGACCCACAGGTGGCTCCTGTTTCCCCCAGGTCACATCTTCCCAACTCTGACGTCACATACTTCTAATTTCATGAATGATTCTCAGGACATGGGATTCTCAGAGATTCTTGGGACAAAATAAGGGAGTAAGACCAAAAGAAGAGGCACCCTGGACTGGTTTAATACCAGCTGCCAACGTCCCAGGTGGCACTCGTGGTAAAGAATCCCCCTGCCAGTGAGGCAAGAAATGAGGGTTCCATCCCTGGATTGGGGAGATCCCCTGGAGAAGGAAATGGCAACTCACTCCAGTATTCTTTCCTGGAGAATCCCATGGACAAAGGAGCCTGGTGGGCTACAGTCCATGGGGTCACAAAGAGTTGGACACGACTGAGTGACTCACACTTTTACTTCACTTTCATGCATTTTCACTTGTCAATATATAAACTTCAGTATCACAATGTTCAGAGACAGTATACCATTCTATCATACGGATTTATCAGTACAATAATTTTTAGAACAGTCTTCTGTTTTTGTTTCTGTTTTTAACCTTTAGGCTGTTTGCAATTTTCCACTGATGTCAGGCTGCAGTCCATGCGGTCGCTGAGAGTCGGACATGACTGAGCAACTTCACTTTCACTTTTCACTTTCATGCATTGGAGAAGGAAATGGCAACCCACTCCAGTGTTCTTGCCTGGAGAATCCCGGGGACAGAGGAGCCTGGTGGGCTTCCGTCTATGGGGTCGCACAGAGTCGGCCACGACTGAAACGACTTAGCAGCAGCTGCAGCAGCTGTGTTTGAGGAACCTCATGATATTTTCCTTGGCATAAGTTTCATAGAGCACATTGGGACAAAGGTACATACATTTTTCAAGGCATCTGGAACATCTTGTCAAAGTGAATCCAGAAAAGCTGTCACAATTTACACTTCCACTGGCAGTGTGTAAATATGTCTACTTATCTGTACACTTGCCAATTAGGAATCTTTATTCTTTAAATTTTTTTTAATCTTGCCAAGTTAACAGACAAAAATGGTGCTTCATTTAAACTCCTTTGGTTATAAATAAATTAAATGCTTTTCCACACCCATGGGCCATTTGTAATTTTTTTTTCTTCCTTGAGTAGCCTGTTTATATATTTTGCTCCTTTCTTTTTCAAGTCTGGTACCTCCCTTTTCCTGAGTGAGATAGAAGGATGCTATAAATGTTTTGCTCATTGTATGTGTTGCAAATATTCGTCCTACTTCAGTGCCTGCTTTTCTCATAGGAGCGAAGGTGTTTTGCAATGAGGAGATATTTAAAGGCTGATGCAGGCCAATCTTCCCAGGTAGCTCAGTGGTAAAGAATGCACTGGCAATGCAGCAGCCACAGGAGGCTCGGGTTCCATCCCTTGGTTGGGAAGATCCCCTGGAGGCTCTAGTCCATGGAGTCGCAAAGAGTGGGATGTGACTGAGCACGGATGCATGCATGCAAGCTGATCTATCCATCTTCTCTGAGGTCTCTGTCTTCCGCTTCTGAATTGTTTCAGGCACAGATGCTGGACCAGGCTCCCATTTTTCAGACCTTATATGGAACTGCTGAAAGTCAGAATTTAGAGCAAGAATCTTAACCAGATCTGCTTTGCTCTGAATGGAAACATGTGTTCCTCCACCCTGGCTCCTTCACAGGTGTGTAGGCATTTTTGTTTGTTTCTAGTTGGAATTTCTGGTGTTGGGTATTTCTAAGGTCAAAAGTCCTGAAGTTGTTTTTTCTAGAGTTTTCTCAACTTCAGAATAGAGGGGATATGTTAGTGGGGGTTCAGATTCATGGGCTTTCACACAACTGGCCTCACAAGAAACAAGGAAAGAATGCCCTGTCTTCATTCAGAAGTCCATACTGAAAGTCTCATAAAAAGAGTGAATTTTGATCCATATGACAACAGGGGTGGACTTCAAAAACATTATGCTAAAGGAAAGAAGCCAAACACAAAGATCACATGTTGTATGATTCCACTGATAGGAAATATCTAGAATAGGATCTCTGTAAATTCAGAAAGACACTGATGGTGGCCAGGGGCTGGGTGTTGGGGAAGGGATGTTGGGGAATGGAATTTCCTTTTCAGTTCAGTTCAATCACTCAGTCATGCCCAACTCTTTTCGACCCCATGGACTGCAGCATGCCAGGCTTACCTATCCATCACCAACTCTGGGAACTTGCTCAAACTCATGTCCATTGAGTCGGTAATGCCATCCATCCATCTCATCCTCTATTGTCCCCCTCTCTTCCTGCCTTCAATCTTTCCCAGCACCAGGGTTTTTCAAATGAGTCAGTTCTTCACATCAAGTGGCCAAAGTATTGGAGCTTCAGCTTCAGCATCAGTCCTTCCAATGAATATTCAGGACTGATTTCCTTTAAGATTGACTGATTTGATCTTCTTGCAGTCCAAGGGACTCTCAAGAGTCTTCTCCCTTCCCAATGCAAGGTAGTAATTTTAAAAAGATGTTGAGCTTGAGATCATTAATCCAGCCACAGGGAGAGGGAACTCTTAAGGTCTGCTCTCTGCTCTATTAAAATGAAGATCTGCAATCACAGTCGCCTTTGTTTTATAACTTGGAAGAAGGCTTTCCTGGGAGTTCTGCTTCCTAACACTGTTCTGCTAAATCCCTGGCTGACTACTGGCTTTGGGTTGAGGGTAGCTTTGCTGAGTCTATTTGAACACGTCAAGCTAAAGATGTACATTAAGTGAGTGTAAAACACATGCTCCCTTTGTGAGGAGTTGGGAAGGAGAGGAAGAGGGCTTTGTATGTGCCTCCACCTATTAAAGCCTTCAGTTCTGACATTCTTCTTGAGGTTACTCAAGAAACATGTATTGAGCACCTACAGTGTGAAGCTGAAACTCCAATACTTTGGCCACCTGATGCGAAGAACTGACTCATTGGAAAAGACCCTGATGCTGGGAAAGACTGAAGGCAGGAGGAAAAGGGGACAACAGAGGATGAGATGGTTGGATGGCATCACCAACTCTATGGACATGAGTTTGAGTAAACTCTGGGAGTTGGCAATGGACGGGGAAGCCTGGCATGCTGCAGTCCATTGGGTCACAAAGAGTCAGACACAACTGAGCAACTGAGCTGAACTGAACTGAAGAGTGTACTAGCCACCATGATAGCTAATAGGCATTTCATGATGTCTCCATGAGGTGCAGTTTCTGCCATTCAGGAGTTTACTTTTTCTTTATTCCAAAATGATGCGCTAATTTCTAAGCTCTCAAATGTGAAAGCATGGGTTAAAGCAATCTTGGTTTTCTTGTCAATAATAAAGACCCTCAGCCTCCCACTTCCCTATTTTCTATGCTCACATTTATTTTCCACCAGGGATTTTCAAGGCTTGTAGCCTCTGAACTGGTTCCGGGGACGAGACCTAAAAGAAAGGGAATGTGGCCTCGTTTGATCACCCTTTCCAGCTCTAAAATTCTCCAGGAGCACACATGGGGGCAGGAAGCGAGGGCTTCAGGTGGAAGGTGACCTTCACATTATGATGGGCAGTCTGAAACATCCTGGACTCATCCAGGGCTCGCCCAGGGTGGGCTTGCCTGGCTCTGATAAGGAGGACCCTTCTGACATCTGCAGTGGAGTAAAGCCCGGCACTTGAGAGAGAGCCCTCTCCAAGTCGGGACTGAGGGCTGCCACGCATATGGCTGCCTTTGAAAGCCTTCCAAGACCACAGCCTGCGTGTTTGCACAGCATGTTGCTGCCATGTTCACTTAGGGACCTCAGAACAGCCAGAGCGCAGGCAAAGCAGCTCCCCCCTCCACGGTTTGAAGGATGCAGGACCAGCTCATCTTCCCTCTCCTTCTTCTGTAAAGGCTCCATTTCCGGGCACCTTCCAGCATCTCCAGTCCTGCCTCTTCACAATGTCCAGTCCAAGGGAAAAAAGCCTGCTTCTCCGGTGCCTCAAAGGCCCAGAATAGAGGTCCATGGGCTCCAACTGGCCTTGCTTGAACCAGTTGCCATGGTCAGATAGTATGAAATGTGCTGACTAGCATAGTCTAGGTCTGAGGTTGGCAAGTAGTGCCATTTTTGCAAATAAAGTGTTTTTGGAACCCAGCTGTGTTCGTTTCTTTATGGCAAGGCTGTGGCCACTCTGTGCTGCGATGGAAGGTTTAAATAGTTGCATCGGAGACTTTATGGCCTGAAAATCCTAAAATATTTACTATCTGGCCCTCTGGAGAAAAAGATTTGCCAACTGGCCTTGGTCAAAGTAATGTATTCTACACTTGAAAAGTAGAGTTGGAGTCAGCTCCACCCAGAGCACATGGGCTGAGGGAAGTAAATGTTCCACAAGGGAACGTTCCTAAAGAACGCCAACTCGCCATAGGAAGGGGACAAGTTTGGTGAGCACTTGTTTGACAAGGGTCTCTATGGTGTGTATTAGGATAGGCATCCTGCATGTTGTCATTGGCTAGGAGTTTGTTGGACTCTATTTCTGGAGGAGCCAGCATGACTTAAACTCCTTGGGAAGATTTGCTTTCTGGATCATGAGAAAGGTATTAATATTACTGGGCTGTAGATGGCTAGCTGGATGCTGTTTTGAATTTTAAGCCCTTACTTGGAGGAAGTGTATTGGTGATCTAAAGTAGGTCTAGGCATAGATGACCATGGAGATGATGTAGAAGACAGGTCAAGAAGTAAACATGCCAGAAAATATGCAGGTTATCAATTGATCAGGGCCTCCCAGGTGGCACAGTGGTAAAGAATCTGCCTGCCAGCGCAGGTGACATAAGAGACACAGGTTTGATCCAGGGTCAGGAAGATTCCCTGGAGTAGAAAATGGTTATCCATCCCAGTATTCTTGCCTGGATAATCCCATAGACAGAGGAGCCTGGTGGGTTTCAGTCCATGGGGTCACAAAGAGTTGGACACCTGAATGACTAAGCATGCAATTGGTTAATCATCTATATTGCCAAACTATTACTTAATTAGTCAGTGCTTACCTAGGGGACATTCTTTAGTGGCTAACATGGGGACAATGTAAGGCCTAGTCCTCTTCAGTATTTTAAGCATTTTGGTTGGAAAAAAAAAAAAGCCTGCTTATGAAACCTGTTGGGTGTAGCAAATATATTGGATGGTGATATGAAATTTTATGTTTTCTGGTCAGCAAAAATAATAGGTTGAAAAGAATAAATGGAGATTTGTTAGGAGTAAACATCAAATTCCCTGTTTAGGTAAAACAAACAAACACAAATATAAAACACTTGTGCAATACACACAGGATGGCAGAGACCCGGTTTAATGTGGTCCACGTGAAAAGCACCTGTACTGTGTGGCTGACCACAAATTCAACATGAGTCAGCAGAATGAAAATTAAAAAATAGTGGTGAGGAAAGGTGGTCTTTCAAAATATGGTGCTGGGTCAGTTGAGTAACTGTATGGAAAAAGAAAACAATCTTGACCCCTAACTCACACCATACACAAAATCAGTTCCAGATGGACTGCAGATAGCGTGAAAGGCAAAACAATAATGCTTTGAGGAAAGGGCAACTCAAGAGAACACATTCAGGACCCTGATATAGAAAAACATACTTTTTTTTTTTTTTTACCAGAATACAACAAGTACTAGCCCTGAAGGAAAAAAAGTAGATGAAACTATTTTAAAAATTAACAACTTAAAAAAAGAAACCAAAAAATAATGAGAAGGCAACTAACAGAGTGAGAGGAAATTCTCTCTATTTGTCATCCCCGGCCCTATTTTTCCACCCAATGAATGACTTTTGGCCATTAAAAGAATAAGTTCTACAAATCATTAAGAAAAGAAAACCCAATAAAAAAAATGGGCAAAAGACATGGCCAGACCGTTCATAAGAGAGAATATTAAATGTCCACTAAATATATAAAAGGTGCTTCTCTTCATTAGTCTAAAGGGAAATGCAAATAAAAATTGTTATGTGTTATGGTCATAACACCCCCTCCAAGGTTGCTAAAACCAAAAGGAGTGACAATGACAAGTGTTGGCAAGAACAGGCAGCAACACAGCTGCTTGAAGGGTGATTTGATGCAATGGCTTTGTAAAGTGTTTCATAGTCTCAACTGAAGCACAGAATCTGACTCAGTAATTGGATCCATAAGAATACACCTGACAGGAATGCAGACACAGGGTCACCAAGACATAAATGCTAAAAGATTTGTAGCAGCATTATTGGTAATAGTCAAAATGTATTAATACCAATAGCAAAGTCTGCCTACCATGGAAAGGATCTAGAAATTGTGCGATATTTATACAACAGGATACTGTAGAGCAATGAGACTGGACCATCGACAAATGGCCAAATCTCACAAATATCATTTTAGCGAAGTAAGCCAGACACAAAAGCAGACCTGCTGAGTGTTCCATCTACATAAAGCACAAAAGAAGCAGAAAGAATCCAGGTGTAAGAACTCACGATATGGCTTCCCTGGTGGCTCAGTGGTAAAGAATCTGCTTGCCAATGCAAAAGACGTGTGTTCGATCTCTGGTCCGAAAAGATTCCACATGACTCGGAGCAGCTAAGCCTGTGCTCCACAACTGTGAAGCCTCTGCTCTAGAGCCTGAGAACCAAAACTACTGAGGCCTGTGAGCCTAGAACCTGTGCTCCGCAACTACAGAGTAGCCTCTGCTCACTGCAACTAGGGAGAAGCCCACTGGCCGCAATGAAGATCCAGTGCAGCCCTAAATAAATAAGTAGGTAAATAAATACAATTTTTATAAAAGAAATAGAGCTTGTCCCCTGGGAGGGGGTGATAACTGGGAGGGGTCTCAAAGGAGAGCACTGGGATTCCGGAGAGCTCTGCTTCTTGATCTGGTGCTTTAGCATGAGGGTTTTCAGTTTGTGAAACTATATTGAGTCACACATTTATAACACGTGCACCGACTGTATTTATACAACACACTCATCACTGTATCCTCAGGGGACTGGTTCCAGGGCCTGCCTCTGGTACCAAATCTGCGCACACTCAGGTCCTACACTCTGCCCTCTGTGTCCACGGTTTCTGTGTATGCCAGCTCAACCAACCTTGGATCTTCAACACAGAGCATGATCCTTAGTTGGTTACGTCTGTGAAGTGAAGCACTGTGAGATGAAGCTGAAGAGAGGGTGGGGACTGTGGGGGACTAGACAGCACACAGTAGGGCAGCAAGTGGCTGCTACTCAGCCACAGGCCTGAGCTGATATGTCAGAAGTGACTGGCATTGCCAGATCTTCCAATATTTCAAGAGAAAAATGGATCTGATTTCCAGCTGAAATCACACTACGACTAGTTTTTGAAACTAAAGTACTTAATTAAAAAAAAAAAAACCTATGTGGGGAAAGAGCCTGAAAAAAAAATGGGTGTATGTATCACTTTGGAGACAAAGGTTGGACTAGTCAAAGCTACAGTTTTTGCAGGATTCATGTATGGATGTGAGAATTGGACCATAAAGAAGGCTGAGGGCCAAAGAATTGATGCTTTCAAACTGTGGTGTTGGAGAAGACTCTTGAGAGTCCCTTGGACAAAAAGGAGATCAAACCAATCAGTCCTAAAGTAAATCAATCCTGAATACTCATTGAAAGGACTGTTGCTGAAGCTGAAGCTCCAGTACTTTTGGCCAGCGGATGCAAAGAGTTGACTCATCGGAAAAGACCCTGATGCTGGGAAAGATTGAGTGCAGGAGGAGAAGGAGGCATAGAGGATGAGGTGATTGGATGGCATCATCGACTCAATGAACGTGAATTTGAGTAAGCTCCAGGATATAGTGAAGAACAGGGAAGCCCGGTGTGCTGCAGTCCATGGGGTTGCAAAGAGTTGGACAGACAGAGTGACTGAACAACAGCAACAATGTATAACCCAGTCACTTTACTGTACACCTGAAGCTAACACAACATTGTATATCAACTATTCTCCAAGAAAAATTGAAACAAACAAACAAAATGTATCTGGGACAGGTGGGGAGGGAAGTGTTCCTGGCAGAGTTAGTGGCTGGTGCAAAGGCCCTGGGGCAAGAGCAGCGGGGGCCTGCTGTAGGAACAGTGAGGAGGGAGGTCAGTGTGACTGGGCTGGGAGACAGTGAAGGACGGGGAAGCCTGGCACACTGCAGTCCATGGGGTCATAGGAAAAGAGGTCCCTGGGCCAAGGCGGGTTAGGGAAACACAGGGTCTAATCGCTCACAGACCTTGTTACACCAGACAGAGGCCTCAGAATTTCCAAGCGTGTTGGGGTCCACCGGTGGGATTTGGGTAGGAAGATGATGTGCAGTTTTCTCTTCCTTACGCTTTGCTGTTTCCTCTTTCCCTCCTTCTCTGACCGTGCCTCGGGGCTTCCAGGAATTATTCTGTCCCACGGAGGGCTCTTAAGGTCTAAGAGGTTGCGGACATCTGGAAGTACTTTTTCATTTGAAAATGACCACTTGGATGCCCATTCATCTGAATGGAAATAAATAGCTGAGAGTTAGTTATTTGTAAAATAATAATAATATCTGTGCACACTCTTCTAAACAAACCAGTTTATTTTGTCATCTCTGTTGTTGATTAGATAAAGAACGAATGATGAACTCTTTTAAGGGATGTGGCGGCTTAGAAGGTACTATTTTCTGGAGAGATGATAAGAAGCTGGAGAGGAGAGATCTGATGAAAGGAATCGTGTGAATAGAATTTTCCAGACCCACTTGCCTCATTATTTAGTATAGATGCCTCCTCGGGCCTTATATTCTGTTGCTTCTCAATTTGGGTTTATAGTACCTTGGGTTTCCTGCTTTCCCCTGCTTTAAAAGGCATTTTAATGGGAAACTGGAAACAATTTTAGACTGAAAGGCGGGGGCTTACTTCTAAAGAAATTTGTCCGCGGCATGTTAACCCGCTTAGCATCCTGAGGGCCAGGGTGATTCACAAGCGTGGGGATGAAGCAGTTGAAGGGGAACCCATGTAAACAAGTCTGGGAGCCAAAGAGCCCAGTTTCAGAGTGGGGACCACCCCGGACCAGAGGTTAATTGTAACAGAAATGGGATATCTGGAGCCTAGTTAAGGAAATGAAACTGTAACTAAGTTAACGAGACATCAGAATGTTACCGGACACACGTTAACTGAGGCTCTCAGCAAAGAGGGCGCTGAGCCTTGTGTCTGAGTGGAGGATGCTCTGCCTCCCGAGTGAAGAAACCTCCATGTAGCTGGAAGGAAACAGAGGTTCAGAGATAACAGACCCTCTGGCTTTTGTCAAGCCTCAGGATGGTGACCGGGGCAGGGCAGCCAGGCAACATGCTTTGAGGGGTCCTGAATGAATTTAAACAGAACCCCATCTTCCAGTGATAGACCGAAAATCAGTACAAATGGAGTGATGAGATAACAGTTCAGTTCTGCTGTCTTGTAATGGTGGGAACTCTTCCTCATTTCTTTTTTCTTCATCTCTTCAACAAATATTTATGGAGTGTCTACAATTTGATAAGCCCGAGCCTGGGTCCGTGTAAGCAAATAATTAAAATCATTGCAGACAAGTGTGAGAGCAGAGGACTGAAGAGATTGCCTGGGGAAACGCAGACTTGGATTTATCACTTATTTACACGTAGTTTCTCGCGACTGTGTAACAAAATGTAGTCTTTTCAGAAACCAAGAAGTCGATTTTTCTCTTCGGTTCTTTCCGGGCATCTGTTTCCAATAAAATGGGAGGATTTAGCCTTCTTAGGGAAAGTCACCTGTGTGGCTGGCACCTGTTGGCATCTGAGGAATGGAGGCAGAGGAATTTGATAAGACTTTTGGCCAGAAGTATCCAGTTTTATAGAGGTATGACTTCAATCTATTAGGGAGAAACAAATGGCAATTAGTATCACGCATGGTGGTGATGATAGAGACCATTCCAGACAATGCCAGGGTGACTTCTTTGGACTTGAGTGGAGGTAACAGAAAAAGTCACACATTGGTTTTCTTTCTTTTTCTTTTGGCCTCGTGGCATGTGGGATCTGAATTCCCCAACTAACGATCGAACCTGTGCCTCCTGCAATGGAAGTTTGGAGTCCTAACCCCCGGACCACCAGGAGAGTCCCTACACATTGGTTTTCTTGAAGGAATCCGCAATTCATCTTGACTTTTACCCATGTCTTCTTCCATAAGGATGACCTGGTGCTTTCCCTTTTCTTTTTTTCCCCAACACAAATAATTTGTAATGCATTGTCTATCAAATGCAGCTCAGAAGTTAATAACTCACACTATCAATATCAAATATGGGCTTCCCAGGTGGCACTAGTGGTAAAAGAACCCGCCTGCAATGTAGGAGACATAAGAGATTCGGGTTCGATCCCTGGGTCAGGAAGATCCCCTAGAGAAGGCCTCAGTAACCCACTCCAGTATTCTTGCCTGGAGAATCCCATGGACAGAGGAGTCTGACAGGCTACAGTCCACAGGGTCACAAACAGTCGACACAACTGAAGCAACTTAGCATGCATGCATGCATCAGTATCAAATTACTCCAAATAAATATTTTGAGAAGGAAAAGTGCCAGTATCTGTTACCATTAATACATGAATACATTCTTTTTTCTGAAAGACCCAAACACTAAAGCAAACTAATGCACCAGCATCCCCCGATGCTAACCCAGCACAGGGCATGCCTCCCTGCTGTTCTGCTTTTCTTGGCTATTCTTGACCATTTTCTCTTCCTCGTGAGCTTTAGATTTTGCTTGTTACATTCCATCAAGTTCCACTGTGGTTTACATAAGAATGACTTGAATTTGTGTATTAATTTGGGCAGCACTTAAATCTTTCCAATACAAAATGCTCCTGTGCAATAAATGACCTATTTCTCCATTTATTTAACTCATCTTGTATGGTTTTTGGTGTTATTTTATAGTTCTATGCAGCTGGGTGTTAGGCATTACTTTTAGGCATTTGATGTTCCCTGTAGTTGTGGTAAATAAAATGTTTCTTCCCTAAAACGTTTTCTAGCAAGTTGATACTGGTGTGTAGAATTGCTGTCTGGTGACAGTGTATCCATCTGCTCTGCTGAGCCCTTTTATGGACCTACTAGTTTGGGGCAGATTCTTCTAAATATGCTAAATAGACAATATTATCATTTGAAATTAGGGAAAGTTATTTTTCCTCTCTTCCCCAATATTTCAATCTCTGTTTTTCCTTCCGTAAATGCATTGATGTGACAGTACACTGATTTGCAGTTGTGGGTGACCGTGAGAGCAGACATTCTAATTTTAGCCTGAGTTTCAGTTCAGTTCAGTCGCTCAGTCGTGTCCGAATCTTTGAGACCCCGTGAACCGCAGCACGTCAGGCCTCTCTGTCCATCACCAACTCCCGGAGTCTACCCAAACCCATGTCCATCGAGTCAGTGATGCCATCCAACCATCTCATCCTCTGTCGTCCCCTTCTCCTCCCACCCCTAATCCTACCCAGCATTAGGGTCTTTCCCAATGAGTCAACTCTTCGCATGAGGTGGCCAAAGTTTTGGAGTTTCAGCTTCAACATCAGTCCTTCCTATGAACACCCAGGATTGATCTCCTTTAGGATGGACTGATTGGATCTCCTTGCAGTCCAAGGGACTCTCAAGAGTCTTCTCCAACACCACAGTTCAAAAGCATCAATTCTGCGGCTCTCAGCTTTCTTCACCGTCCAACTCTCACATCCATACGTGACCACTGGAAAAACCATAGCCTTGACTAGACGGACTTTTGTTGGCAAAGCAATGTCTCTGCTTTTAAATGTGCTATCTAGGTTGGCCATAACCTTCCTTCCAAGGAGTAAGCGTCTTTTAATTTCATGGCTGCAAACACCATCTGCAGTGATTTTGGAGCCCAAAAAAATAAAGTCTGACACTGTTTCCACTGTTTCCCATCTATTTCCCATGAAGTGATGGGACCAGATGCCATGATCTTAGTTTTCTGAACGTTGAGCTTTAAGCCAACTTTTTCACTCTCCTCTTTCACTTTCATCAAGAGGCTCTTTAGTTCTTCTTCACTTTCTGCTGTAAGGGTGCTGTCATCTGCATATCTCAGGTTATTGATATTTCTCCCGGCAATCTTGATTCCAGCTTGTGTTTCTTCCAGCCCAGCGTTTCTCATGATGTACTCTGCATATCTGAGTTTAGAGGAAACTTAATCTGATATTTTGTATAGTTTTCTGACAGTTACTCTTTATTAGATTAGGACGTTTTCTTCATTACTAGTTTACTCAGGGTCTCCTCCCTCCCACCCTCCCTCCTTCTTTTCTTCTCTTTTCTCCTTTTCTTCCTTCCTTCCATCTCAGTAACAGCTTTATCTCAGTCTTAGCTGTCTGGTGCTGCCCTGATGGCTCACCGCAGAAAGAATCTGCCTGCAATGCAGGAGAAACAGGAGATGCAGGTTCATTCCCTGGGTCAGGAAGATCCCCTGAGGGAGGAAATGACAACCCACTCCAGTACTCTTGACTGAAAAATCCCATGGACAGAGAGGAGCATGGCGGGCTGCAGTTCATGGGGTCACAGCTTTAACGGGATCAAATTCACACATCACACCATACTTAGATTCAAAGTGATCACTTCAATGGCTTCTAGTATGTTCATGGAGTTTTGCAGCCATACCACCATCAACTTCAGAACATTTTCAGTTCAGTTCAGTTCAGTCACTCAGGCGTGTCCGACTATTTGTAACCCCATGGACTGCAGCACGCCAGGCTTTCCTGTCCCTCACCAACTCCCAGAGCTTACTCAAACTCATGACCATCGAGCCAGTGATGCCATCCAACCATTTCATCCTCTTTTGTTCCCTTCTCCTCCCACCTTCAATCATTCCCAGCATCAGGGTCTTTTCCAATGAGACAGTTCTTCACATCAGATGGCCAAAGTATTGGAGTTTCAGCTTCAACATCAGTCCTTCCAATGAATATTCAGGACTGATGTCCTTTAGGATGGACTGGTTGGATCTCCTTGCTGTGCAAGGGACTTTCAAGAGTCTTCTCCAACACCACAGTTCAAAAGCATCAATTCTTTGGTGCTCAGCTTTCTTCATAGTCCAACTCTCATATCCATACATGACTACTGAAAAAACCAAAGCTTTGACTAGATTGACCTTTGTTGGCAAAGTAATGTCTCTGCTTTTTAATATGCTCTCTAGGTTGGTCATAAGTTTCCTTCCAAGGAGCATGCATCTTTTAATTTCATGGCTGCAGTACCATCTGCAGTGATTTTGGAGCCCCCACAAAAATAAAGTCTGTCACTGTTTCCATTGATTCCCCATCTATTGGCCATGAAATGATAGGACAAGATGCCATGACCTTAGTTTTCTGAATGTTGAGCTTTAAGCCAACTTTTTCACTCACCTCTTTCACTTTCATAAAGAGGCTCTTTTGTTCCTCTTCTCTGCCATAAGTGTGGTGTCATCTGCATATCTGAGGTTATTGATATTTCTTCTGGCAATCTTGATTCCAGCTTGTGCTTCATCCAGTCCAGCATTTCTCATGATGTACTCTGCATATAAGTTGAATAGGCTGGGTGACAATATATAGCCTTGACTTACTCCTTTCCAGGTTTGGAAACAATCTGTTGTTCCTTGTGCCATTCTAACTGTTGCTTCTTGACCTGCATACAGATTTCTTAGGAGGCAAGTCAGGTGGTCTGGTATTCCCATCTGTTTAAGAATTTTCCACAGTTTATTGTGATCCACACAGTCAAAGGCTTTGGCATAGTCAATAAAGCAGAAGTAGATGTTTTTCTGGAACTCTCTTGCATTTTTGATGATCCAACTGATGTTGGCAATTTGATCTCTGGTTCCTCTGCCTTTTCTAAATCCCACTTGAACATCTGGTAGTTCACGGTTCATGTACTGTTGAAGTGTGGCTTGGAGAATTTTGAGCATTAGTTTGCTAGCCTGTGAGATGAGTGCAATTTTGTGGTAGTTTGAGCATTTTTTGGCATTGCCTTTCTTTGGGACTGGAATGAAAACCGACCTTTTCCAGTCCTGTGGCCATTGCTGAGTTTTCAAAATTTGCTGGCATATTGAGTGCAGCACTTTCACAGCATCATCTGTTAGGATTTGAAATAGCTCAACTGGAATTCCATCACCTCCACTAGCTTTGTTCATAGTGAAGCTTCCTAAGGCCCACTTGACTTCACATTCCAGGATGTCTGACTCTAGGTGAGTGATCACACCATCATGATTATCTGGGTCATGAAGATCTTTTTTGTATAGTTCTTCTGTGTATTCTTGCCACCTCTTCTTAATATCTTCGGCTTCTGTTAGGTCCCTACCATTTCTGTCCTTTATTGTGCCCATCTTTGCATGAAGTCTTCCCTTGGTATCTCTAATTTTCTTGAAGAGATCTTTAGTCTTTCCTGTCCTGTTGTTTTCCTCTATTTCTTTGCATTGATCATGAAGGAAAGCTTTCTTATCTCTCCAAGCTATTCTTTGGAACTCTGCATTCAAATGGGTATATCTTTCCTTTTCTCCTTTGCCTTTTGCTTCTCTTCTTTTCTCAGCTGTTTGTAAGGCCTCCTCAGACAACCATTTTGCCTTTGTGCATTACTTTTTCTTGAGGATGGTCTTGATCACTGCTTCCTGTACAGTGTCATGAACCCCCATCCATAATTCTTCAGGCACTCTGTCTATCAGATCTAGTCCCTTAAATCTATTTGTCACTTCCACTGTATAATCATAAGGGATTTGATTTAGGTCATACCTGAATGGTCTAATGGTTTCCCCTACTTTCTTCAATTTAAGTCTGAATTTGGCAATAAGGAGTTTATGATCTGAGCCACAATCAGCTCCCGGTTTTGTTTTTGCAAACTGTATAGAGCTTCTCCATCTTTGGCTGCAAAGAATATAATCAATCTGATTTCAGTGTTGACTATCTGGTGATTTCCATGTATTGAGTCTTCTCTTATGTTGTTGGAAGAGGGTGTTTGCTATGACCAATGTGTTCTCTTGGCAAAACTCTGTTAGCCTTTGCCCTGCTTCATTTTGTATTCCAAGGCCAAATTTACCTGTTACTCCAGGTATTTCTTGACTTCCTACTTCTGCATTCTAGTTCCGTATAATGGAAAGGACACCTTTTGGGGTGTTAGTTCTAGAAGGTCTTATAGGTCTTTATAGAACCATTCAACTTCTACTTCTTCAGCATTACTGGTCAGGGCATAGCCTTGGATTACTGTGATATTGAATGGTTTGCCTTGGAAATGAACAGAGATCATTCTGTCATTTTTGAGACTGCATCCAAGTACTGCATTTTGGACTCTTTTGTTGACTATGATGGCTATTCCATTTCTTCTAAGGGATTCTTGCCCACAGTAGTAGGTATAACATTTTCATCACCTCTCAAAAAGAAACCCCACATCCTTTAACCTCCACCCTCAGCGTTGCCAGGGGAGGCTATGATGGTAGTGTCTCCTGGGGCTGCTGCATTTGGGGCTTTGTGTTGTGTTTCTGTCCCTGACACACTTACCATGGCTACCTTCTGATGAGCACACGAGGGGAAGGTGGAAGAGAAATTGCCCAGAAAGCAGCTGTGAGAGCACCTGCCTCCTTAGACAACTCTGGATCTCCTGCTTCTCGGGCCCCTTGGCCCAGAGTCCTGCAGAACTGCCTCGTCTCCTGAATGAGGCTCCTTCTGTGTATATCCTGCTCTGTGGTTTTCTCCTTTGATGGTGGTTGTTGTTTCTGTATGTCAGATCTGATTCTATCTGCTCTGTGTCGTTTCAGAATTCCTAAACCTCTCTGGTCTTCTGATTCACTGGTGACTCCCTATCTTCCCCAACATTGTTAAAATGGTCTTTTTGTTCTTTTCTCCTCCTCTTTTGAAATTTCTCCCTGGGCTTCCCTGGTGGCTCAGTGGTAAAGAATCCGCCTGCCAATGGGGGAGATGTGGGTTCGATCCCTGGTCTGGGAGGATCCCACATGCCCACTTTCTGCAAATCTGAGTTTTTAATTGCAAACTTCTAGAAAATTGTCCCATCGGTTAATTTTTCAGCAGTGTTTGCATAAAAGTGGCTTTTCCATATTTCTCCACCAACTTTGACTGATTCTTCTCTCATGCCTCTCATGCTTCTGTATTTGCCAAGAGTATAATCGAGGAATATCTCCCATGATTTCAATTTTGTAGTGTTGGCGTCTTCTTGTAAGGGTGCTCTAAAGCAGAGAGAACAATGATTATCCACAAGTGCACACTGAGGACACGTTTCAGGCTGCTGTGTCCATTCGGGCTCTCAGAACCACAGCAACGTGGGAGACGTTCTTGCAGGCACCGAGGTATTGATGGCAGAGGAGAATAGCTTGCCTTACAGCCAAGTGGTATTTCCTGAGTCGAGACATCAATCCACAGATGTGGTGATGGGGCCAGATGCCGTGGAGTCTCTTGATCTTAGGTTTATTAAGTGCTTTTTTTCACTTTGTAGGGTGATTAGAGGGCCAGCTCCAAAGCATTTGGCAAATAAGTCCTACAGGGAGTTTAACGATTTCTTCCAAAGCATTTCATAGTGATTGCACATGCTCTTAAATTAGTCTCCACCTAACACACCTGCTTTCTGGTCTGGTACCATTTGTTAGGAAACAAGCATGTCAGAATGGGCTTCTGCTCCGATGAAGGAAAGGTGGGTATTTCAGAACTGCAAACATTCTTAGGTAATAGGGCTTCCCTTGTGGCTCAGCTGGTAAAGAATCCGCCTGCAGTGTGGGAGACCTAGGTTTGATCCCTGGATTGGGAAGATCCCCTGGAGAAGGAAACAGCTACCCACTCCAGTATTCTGGCCTGGAGAATTCCATGCACTGTATAGTCCATGGGGTCACAAAGAGTTGGACACGACTGAGCAACTTTCACTTTACTTCACTTGAGTAAGGGACTGGCTTAAGCCTCGATGTCCCTGTGTTCTCTCACTTCCTAGAATTGTTTTTCCTTTAGCATCTAAACACCAGTAGACAGTGCCAATCCCAACAGACAGCGTGAAGTTCTTTCTAACTGGCTGTAGGATCTCCTAACAAAAGCAGCCATTTCACAAATCCATCCTTATTCTCCTCTCACGCCTGACCTCAGTCAGAACCCCACACACTTTTTCTTGTCAAATCATGACTAGCCTTTTGGCTGCTTTCTTAGCCCCATCTCCTGTCTCCTAATTCCTTACATGAGTGCTAAGTTGCTTCAGCCCTGTCCAAGTCTGTGCGACCCTACCAGTCTCCTCTGGAATTCAATTCCATAGAATTGTCCATGGAATTCTCCAGGTAAGAATATTGGAGTGGGTTGCCATTTCCTTCTGCAAGGGATCTTCCCAACCCAGGGATTGAACCCGCGTCTCTTATGTCTCCTGCATTGACAGGTGGATTCTTTACCACTAGCTCCACCTGGGGAGCAGGCATAGCTAAAACCGTCAATCACATTAAATAAAACTTTGTCAAAGATGTGAGTCAGAGACTGCTTGTTTTCCAAGATGTTTATTCTTTCTTTCTCACTGGAATTACAAAATCACAAGTATTGATTGGACACACGATCGAAGTTAAACTTTATATCCCAACCCTGCTTTTGGTTTCATTCTGGCCAGGAGAATTTAAGCAGAAGTGACAGAGGAGTGTATGCAACTTCCAAGCTGTGATCTTGAAAAAAAAGTAAAGATTTCTCTTCCTTCTTTACTTTATTAGTTGGCTGGCATACGGATGTGTTGGCTGCTGTTGGAGCCGCTATCTTGGAGAACAAGTTGGAAGCTGTACATGAACTGAGTTCTGAGTTCTGAGAACTGAGTTCTCCAAAACTCTGGGGTCACTGTATCAGCCTTGGATGCTTAAATTTGAAAGGAATGAGAGACAACTAAATCTCAGCTGGGTTTTAGATGTGGGTCTTTTGGCCTTTGTTGCAAAAGATGAACTATAAATATTGGGATAATGAAAAGAAATAACAGAAGAACATTTAAAGCTGGTTAGTAGTTTTTTTTTTTTTTTAAAGATGGAAAAGTAAGGAAAATCTGGGGCCTTTACTAATAGTCTTGGTAAGTGAAGAATATCAGAGTTAAGCATCAGGAATTCTGAGTTCTTTGTGATTAACCGCAAATAAAAGGGTTTCTGATCTCCTTCTACATGCTAGCTCTCATCAGGGTCACATACAGACTGTAATAGTAGTAATAAAACATTATTTTAAAGCAGACATTCCAGAATTTAAACATTCAAATTGCTACAACACAGGCATTATTAAAAAGAAAAGTTTTGAAATTGCCTTAAGACCATATGTATAAGCCATACAATAAAATTCGCCTTGCTAATTAAAAGTCACACCTCATTTTGACATATATTGATATTGCCAAACTTGATCCCCCTCCTAAATCATCAGGTTTAGCCCTGGATAACCCTTGGCTCTTTCTAAAATTCAAATCTATCCTCCAAGGATACAGTTGTAAGTCTATTTGAACAATCAAGCCACAGTTCTGAAAATAACGTCAAAGAGAATTTCAGAAGCTGTAGAGCCACAACCTCCTTAAAGGGAGTATATATCTTTTCAAGACAAGACAAAGGGGTCTTGGAATGGTCTTAAGTGATCATAAAAGTTTGGTAAATTTTAATCTGTTTGCCAATAACGAGTTACATTGGCATCACAGCTAGATCACATTGTAAATTCTACTTTGGTTATCAACCTGATATCATTGATAAAAGCTATGGTGCTACAAACAAGCTTAGGTATGGTTGCACTTGGAATTGAGGATTCAGCAGGTGGCCAATGGCCAGAGACATTTCACACCGAACCTGAATTAGCCTGTAACTCTGCCTTAGAAAGCAGCTTGCCTATAAATATTTCACTCTGCGTCAGACAAAAGCTGCAGGGATGTGAAGCCACTTCAGACAAAAAGCAGATAAATTCCTGCTTAACGTCTACCTGATGCTTTATGATTTCTGCCCAGGTTCAGATTTCCTGGATCAAATGTTCCCAAGGCCTGTGAGGTCATGTGGTTTCAGAGACATAAGCTAAGCTTGGTGTGTATTACAGAGAAGCCATCGCATCCGGGTGTGACCATTCTGAAGGTAAGTGTTAATCCCAATCTGATTTCACGTGTGTGCAACAGCTGCTGGGAACATTAGGGTCTGCCATCTGTGTCCAATGGAGCGATTTCCTACCACTCAGACTCATCTGGCTCCAAAGTTAATTTAGTGCATATTGGGAAATTCCTGAAACAACATGAGACTTAACACCATTTTCCCATCAAATCCTTGGAGTTTTTGTTGATGTTGAGAGAGCCCGTTGGAGGTGTGAGACTGTAGGCCTGGGGAATGGAATGGTTTACTCATAAAATCTGGGACCCTTATCGGGACGGGGGGGTTCTTTCCCTAAGTTAAACACATGTGTTTTTCTAAGAATAAACTCAGTGCCATACACACTTGGAGTAAAACGGTCCTGGAGCATTATGACCCAAATCCTGTGTTCCTGATGATTATTTTCTGTACCAACTTGGTAACCCAAAGACCTCTCAGATTCAACTTCCTTCTGCAGATGAAAATCTCGTGACTTGGATTTATGGTCAACAATTTTACTCATGAAAGATAAAACTAAACAATTCAAGGAAATCCTGAGTTAGAGTTGGCATTCTCTTACCTCTCTTAGGGCAGGGCCCATTTCTCCAAAACTGCTTTCTTTGTTTTCCAGAGTTCTTCATCCCATTCCTTTAGCGTAAAGGAAACATCTGACTGAGCCAGTTTATATCCACGTGTGAGTAAATCAGAACTGGTCTTAGCTGTAAACCACACCGAACATATGAATTTGCATTTTTAAAAGTGATATTTGGTACCCAATCTGAGTTTAGTTCACTGACTGGACCCTGTCTTCCTAGCAGCTGCTGAAATATTCATTCTCTGAATCTTCAGAATGATTAGGACAGATTAGAGCTGGTGACCGCCTACATTTAACTTTCCTCTTTTTTGGGGTGGGGGGGAAATATTTTTTATCTTATATTTTTTTTACTGGAGCATAATTGCTTTATAGTGTTGTGTTCAGCTTTCCTCTTTTATTGATCCAAGCGTATTTTTCTGAACACAAATATTGTTGATGCCATCTATATCAATTGACACTTATTTAATAAAACTTGAGAGGCGTTCTAGCATACCATTCAGGGTGCAGACTGAGGGGTAGGAGCCAAGCTCCTGCACCTTATAAACATGTCACTGTGGGCAAGTTACATGGATCTACCTCAGTCTCCTACTTCTAACTAGAATATCAGTACTTAACTCCTAGGGTTGTTGTGAGAATTAGTGCTGTGAACTCATGTTACGTGCATAACACTGCTGAATACATGGCAAGCGTTCATAAATGTCGGTCATCATTGCAACAGAATTTAATATCTAAATAGTCCTGGTGTCACAAATTTGAATAAAGTGCCTAAACTTTCCAAACACCCATTTGCGCATCTATAGAATAAGAATATTACACATACCTACCAACATTAAGGGACTTCCCAGGGGGCTCAGTGGTAAAGACTCTGCCTGTCAATGCAGAAGGCACAGGAGACATGGGTTTGATCTCTGGGTTGGGAAGATCCCCTGGAGTAGGAAATGGCAACCCACACCAGTATTCTTGCCTGGAAAATTCCATGGACAGAGGAGCTTGGTGAGCTGCAGTTCATGAGGTCACAGAGAGTTAAAACGACTGAGAATGTACACATCTACATTACAGAAATGTTGTGGTTCCCATGAGACTAGTTGTGTAGAAGCGTTTTATCAACAGTGATGTCTTATGTACTTCAAAGTTATCTTCATTATGCTAAGCTCTTAAAAGATCTCTGTAATGAAACTTGTTTGTTCAATTCATTGGGTTATACCTTCTGAGTAGAAACATAGAAAAGAAAAGCAGACTCAACTCGTTGGCAGAGTAGAGAGAAATTCTTGATGGTGATGGTATTAGGAAGAGATGTGGATGCTGGACCGCAAAACACAGTAAATCTTTATGAGGAGGGATGAGGGCAGGCATGTGACCCAGACTAGGCCAATTGGAGGCTCCCTCAATGGAATTTAATTCTCGGGTAGAGGAACAAGGAAATTGAAAACAGTTATGTTCCATCCACTGCAGCCTCCTGAGCACTGAGCCCCTGCTACAGGCAGATGTCATGGTCTCTGAACCCTGATCCTTGCAGGACTGCTCTCTCTCCTTCATCTCCCAGCCTTCTCTCCTGCCCTCTTGCCTATTTGGGAAGCTCTTAGTCCTTTCCAATAAATTACTTTCAGCCTTAGTCAGATTAATTTCTGTTGCTTGCAACGCAAGAGCCCTAACTAATACCTGCCCGACCCTGTCTTATAAGAGTGGCACCAAAATACATTATCTTTCTCCAGCCTCGTCCACGCACTGTGTGTTCTGCTGTGTGAGTGAGCCCTTGTGGCTCTGACAACTGCTCCTTTATCAGATCAGGCTCTTAGAAATTGGTTATTCATTCTTCCATCAAATACTAACTGAATGTCTAGGCATTGTTTGGGGTGCTTGAGATACATCACCGAACAAACTAGGCAAAATCCTGTGCCCTCATGAGTTTACATCCTCACGGAAGAAGAGAGCATAATAAGGAAGAACAAATCTGACTCCATATTATTAATAGTCCTATTGCCTGTGCTGAGTCACGTTTGCTCTGCACCTTTTGTAAAAGAATGTGGTCTGCATCCTGAAATGTACAGGATAGCCTATTCCCTGGGCTCTGACCTCTAAGAATCCATTCATATAGAGATAAAAGGTTGCAGAACAGAGAATAGCATTTGTCTTACTGGAAGTTTACAGAAACTCTGTGATCTGACCTGTGTGGACAGCTGCAAGAACAAAGGATTCCAACACCGAGAAGTTTGCAGCAACTCACCACACCCGTCCCTCACCTGGCCTTTAAAAGCTCTTTGCTGAAACCCTTTGAGGAATTTGGAGTTTTCGTGGGGCACAAGGTACTCCAGTTCTCCTTGGATGGCCCTGCAATAAACCTTTCTGTGCTCCGAACTTCAATGACTCAATTTATTTGGCCTCACTGTACGTCAGGCACACAAATGTGCATTTGGTAACAACAATAAGCAAAATATGTGTGTGTGTGGGTATACACATATGTATAGTCAGATAATGAAATGCCTCAGGAAACTAATGAACTTGAGAAAGAGGACAGAAAGAACCCAAGATGAGGAGCAGTTGCAATTTTAAGGTATTAGGAAAGGCTGACTGACAGAGGACATTTATGTGGAAAGCCAGTGTATATCAGCAGGAAGAGCGTTTCTTTTTTAAGGTATTTTTTGATGTAACACACACTCTGTTTTAACACTTATTCATTTATTTTATTTTTGGTTGTGCTGGGTCTTGGTTGCTGTGCACAGGCTTTCTCTAGTTGTGGCAACCAGTAAAGCCACTCTCTAGTTGTGGTGTGTGGGCTTCTCATTGCTACGGCTTCTCCTGTTGTGGAACACAGGCTCTAGGCATGCAGGCTTCAGTAGTTGCCACTCTCAGGCTTTAGAGTGGGGCTTTAGCTGTGGCACACGGATTTAGTTGCTCCACTGTGTGTGGGATCTTTCTGGACCAAGGATCAAACTTGTCTTGCAAAGTGATTTGATTCTTAACCACTGGACCACCAGGGAAGCCTAGGAAGAGCATTTTTGGTGGAAGGAACAGATAATGCAGACTTGTCCTGATGAAAAGTTGCCTCCAGTATTGGAGGGACAAGAAAGCTCGTGTAGATGGAGTGGAATGAACAAAGGAGAAAGCTGTAGGTGTTGAGATAAGGTAAGTAATAGGGTATTTGCAGCAGACAAGCTAGGATCATTGGTAGGATTTTTGTTACCTGTATGGTTACCTGTATGTTTCTCTTCTGCACCAGCATCTGTTGGTTTTCAAAGACTTTCACCATGTGAAGATGACCTACCACCATGACCCATGTGTTCCATCCCTGGCTTTAATACTCTGCTCTAAGCAGACCTCTCTCTTCCCTCCAACTTGGACATTATATATTACACATCTTAATCTACTCTCTACCCAAAGCCCAGCATCTATGTAGAGCTGTTTCCAATCCCATCTCCTCCCTGACGTTTTCCTCCATTTAGTCAGGCCACAGCAATCAGAACCTTTCGTGAGCTAACCTCTACACCCTCCAGCTGAGTTTCAGCACATAACCCCTTGTGTTTCACTAACTATTTCATGTATGCCTGCCTTGTCTATCCAAAAACTATAGATTGCAAACTTTTGGAACAAAGGCACCATGTCTTGCCCGTCTTTGTCGCCCCTCGAGAGCACGATGAAAAGGAGTTTCGTGTTACTGGAAACAATCTTTGAGGCTCTCAGCATGTCTGGGTTCTGTTTCAAAGGTTTACAATGGCCCCTTCTTTCCTAGGGGGTCTCAAAAAGTTACAAACGAATGTGTAACTACATGGTTTGCTCAAGTAACAGAACAGAGTTACCATGTAAGGCCAATCATCACAGTCCATTAAGTCTGAGTTGTTCAGGGAAAAGGGACGTCACGGGCCTTGGTTGAGTAATCAAGGGACTCAAGGCCATGCAAGCCAGGTCCAGGGGCTTTGTCCAGCCCAGGAACAAGCTGTGATTGTCCACCTAACCCCAGTATATGTGCCGGCAGGGACTAGCATTCTTTAAATTTGCAGCTGAATAGTGCACACAGCCTTGTGATCCCAGATCCTGTGCAAGGTTAACTAGCCTTCTATAAACATTAACACCCATGGGAATGGCGTGCTGTGATTACCCTGGCCCCTAAGTACTTGGCAGTTTACAGAAGGCACTCTACAGGCCGGAGTGCAAATGTAATTTGCGTTGCAATGTTTACTGCAGTCACAGTTCTGTAAACAGGCTGCCTGGGCCGAGGACACTGGGTTTGTGTCTTAGTGGGCATGCACCTGCAGAACCAGGGTGAAGAAGCTTCCCCAGATAGACCCTGGGACTCAGGACTCTTCCAGACCCTTTGTATTATCTTTCCCCTGTTGCTCACATGAATGCCAGAGATGCAAATGAAAAACATCCTACTTTGGGTGAAAAAAAACCCAAGGCAAAATCACATTGCCCAACTCTTATTTCCTCTGAAGTCAGAGGCAACATATATGCCTATTTCTCAAATTTTTGTATTAGTACTTACTAGAGTCAGACTACTCCAGTTGAGTCACATCTATGCCATTAAATGGGCTTCCCTGGTGGCTCAGATGGTAAAGAATCTGCCCGCAACGCAGGAGACTCACTTTCAATCCCTGGGTCTGGAATACCCCCTGGAGAAGGCAACAGCTACCCACTCCAGTATTCTTGCCTGGAGAATTCCACGGACAGAGGAGCATGGTGGGCTACAGTCCATAGCATCGCAAAGAGTCAGACATGACTGATCAACCAACACAGGTGCGATTAAATAATTGTGCAATGTTGGCTAACTCTTGGTGTCTGAATTTGGGCAGGGGCTGGGTGAGATGGCCAATTTCCCTGTTTTTTTTCGTATTCTATGACTATGTGTTTCTTTGGGCCCTATCAAATTGTCTGTCTTATAATAAAGAAATGGAGATTCTAATCCTTGTCTCCAGAGCAGAATAAGAACTTTAAATATAATCTATTCTATTCATTTCTTCTTATTGTAACAGTAAGACATGATTCCCAGCATCTGTGAACCTCTTCTCAAAGTCACAGCCACTTATAGACCAGAGACGCACAACCTCATCCTCTGGCCTTTAATACAGAATCTTCCCATTATATTCCAGGCTTTTTAAAAGTGCTTTGTCTAAAAGATTTAAACTGACACTTCACAAAAGAAGCTATCTGAATGATCAGTAAAAGCATTTTTTAAGTGCTCAGCATCATTAGGCATCAAGAAAACACAACTTTAAACCGGCTAAAAGGAAGAAAAGACAATTCCAAGTGTTGATGACCACATGGAGCAACTGGAATGCTCCTCTGTTGCTGGTGGGGATGTACGTGGTATAGCCACCGTGGAGAAGAGTCATCAATTCTTACAAAGTCAAACATGCACTTAGTGTATGACCCAGCAATTCCGTTTAGGTGGTTATCCAAGAGACGTGAAAATGTGTGCTGAGACTTGCACGTGTATGATCAGAGCAGCTGTATTCAATAACAGCTAGGCTTCCCTGATAGCTCAGCTCGTAAAGAATCCGCCTGCAATGCAGGGGACCCTGGTTCAATTCCTGGGTTGGGAAGATCTCCTCGAGGAGGGCATAGCAACTCACTCCAGTATTCTTACCTGGAGAATCCCCATGGAGAAGAGGAGCCAGTTGGGCTACAGTCCGTGGGGTCACAAAGAGTCAGACATGACTGAGTGACTAAACATATTCAATAACAAGTCCAGACTGGAAACATCCTAAATAGATATCAACAGGCAAAAATTCTGGTACACCCATCCCATGAAAAACTACTTAGGATTAAAAGAGGAAGCACAGGTGCTTCCCTAGTGGTTCAGTGGTTAAGACTCCACTGCAGAGGGTACAGGTTTGATCTCTGATCAGGGAAGTTCCACATGCTGTCACATATGGCTAAAAATTAAAAAATAAAATAGAAATGGAAAACATACCGTTACAAGCAAGAACACAGGTGAATATAATAGTAATTAATAATGTGATATAGTAATAATATAATCATGAATATAATAAGTTTAAAAAGTTAGACATTAAGCAGTACATACTGGAGCATCCTCATTGCATGAATTTCTAGAAAAGGCAGATATCATGATTGCTCGGGGCTGGAGCCAAGCTAGGAGGACAGGAAAGGGCATGAGGAGTCACCTGGGCCCTGTAAATGTCCTCTACCTGGAATATGGGGCTGGTAACACAGGCATACATTTGTCAAAACTCACCCCATTGCATTCTTTTTTTTTTTTTCCCACTGCATTCTTGACATCTGTTGTTGTTGTTGTTCAGTCACTAAGTCATTTCCCACTCTCTGTGACCCCATGGACTGCAACATGCCAGGTTCCCCTGTCCTTCACTGTCTCCTGAAGTTTGCTCAGATTCACGTCCATTGAGTCAGTAAACTGAACATAGGTATATTCTTTTTATTTATTTTGAAACTATTGAGTTATTTGGCTGTGCTGGGTCTTAGTTGTGGCCTGTGGGATCTAGTTCCCTGATCAGGGATGGAACCTGGGCCCTCTGCTTTGGGAGCATGGAGTCTTAGCCAATGACCGCCAGGGAAGTCCCAACATGGGATATTCTATTGTATGTAAATTATACCTCAATAAAGCTGTCGAAATAAAACAATGATTTCCTATTGTCACTGATAGGCGACAGGGAGACTGGGTGACAAGTCCTGCTCTCCTGATTGTCCTCACAGGCCCCCACGCCCTCCAGACCCAGCCCCACCAGCACTTTTACATGTCCCTTAGAGTAGAGCTGGCCCCAAGCCAGGGAGGAGGTGGAAAAATCACTTTACCACATTTATCTCATGTGGAAAGCCTTGTTCAGCTCACCCGAGACGTGTTTATAAATCCACGTTCTATTCCGATTTAGATTTCATTTTAAAGGAAGCAAGCTCTTTAGGGAGCAGACGCTCCAAGAGGAGCCTGGGTGGACCCACAGCAGGCAAATTCGGGGTGTATTTCTCAAGGAGGTGGAGAGATCACCATAAGGACTGAAATTCCCTGAGGCTGGGGATTGAGGTGATGGTGAGGAGAAGCGAGAAGGCAGTTACTGTTGTCCTTTTGATGCTGCAAATACTGCCTTGACCTTGAATCTCTGTTGGTTTCTGACTGTGGAAGAGAGAGGCCCTTTAATAAAATGTAAGTGATATGCACTAAGGATCCAGGTTTGTAAATCGATGCGCCAGATGCTCAGGGATGCGAAGGTTTTCTTGGAGGAAGTTCAAGGTCTGGTCTAAAGAGAAGTCTGAACAGTAACCATGATTCAACCCTGCTCTAAGCCTCTTAGGTGGAGCTGGAGCTCTCGGGGGGTTCGTAAAGCCCAGGCGCTACCCCCCAACCTGCCTCAGCCCTCCTGGTTCCAACACTCCATCTCTCCCAGGCACGGACTTGCCCCTGCCCCAGCCAGACCAGCCAGCTCACAGGCTCTCCCTCCCCTGGACAGGGACAGGAATGGATGGATGCTGAGGGTGGACTAGATGCCTCTAGTTTCCAAACTGAAACTCTAGAATACTATGTATAGTGAATAGGATCCATTTTCAAACGTCATCCCAGATACGTAATACTGAGTGCTCAAAAGTACGACCAAAGGACGGAAACTGGGTAAAGCAAACCCAAGTCATTCCTGACTTTGACATTAGCATCATACGGGTCATATCTTTATGACAAAGTGGATTATCAGGTGAGTCATATTTCTAAAGCGTCATCTCTGTCATTTACTCTCCTTCTCAAGAATCTTCAATAACTCTCTATGGCCTCTTGGAAATAAGGGAAATCTCAGCTCCGTCCCTGCACAGAGCATCCAGGATCCAGGGTAATATGGCCCTAAGATGGCCTGAGCCTTACATAGCTCCTCCCACACCTCGTGAGAGCCACACCTGTGACCTGGATGCCCCAGTGACCTGGATCTGCAAGAACCATCAGTCCCAATGGATGCTTTTCAATTCCCTCTCCCACCAAAGAGGACCTTTCAGAATCCTTTCTACACCTGAAAAAGAATAAGTAATGTACATGAGTGACCGAAACTAACACTAACGACGCCAATCAACTATACTCCAATAAAAATAAAAATTAAAGAAAATCATCCACTGTATCTACATCGCCCCTCCCCACCCCCCTCTCTACACATACAGGGAAATTTACTGAATTTTCCCCCAAGTGATGTAGCTCTCCTTGCCTGGCAAGTGAATGGATTCAGCCTCAATATAAATTATCTTTTGGTCTTCGGTTATTCAACTACACTGATTTTCAAAAATTTCCTAACCTTACCCAGCAAACCTGATAACCCAGTATTGTCCTACATGTGCTTTTTTCTCAGCTGACCAAAACTCATAAATCCTTGTTGCTTGATCACTGACTTGCTTTTCATTTACAGAACATTATTTGAATATTGCCACTTCCTTGAGATCCTCTGACGTCCGCTCGCCAGTTTTAATCACTGCTCCGTGAGTCAAAAATGCCCCGAGTGGTGGGATTAAGTTACAGTTAGTTCAGCTCTGCTTGTGCGTCAGTGACTCCTCTGACATGCGGCTGGAGCTGTCTCTGGCCCGCAGGTGTACGAGCGTGGGGACCACATTTTAGGGGGTGTTTTCTGGTGAAGCCATTGTTGGTTGGCACTGCTTCTTGTTTCCAGCATCTGCTTTGTTTTTAGGCCATGCGATTGCTGTAAAAGTTCACTAGGGTGAAAAAAGAAAAAGTTTGATCTTTTCTTCCCATCCTGCTTTGGTCTTAGCACTTCCTGGAATTAGTTCATTAGTGAAATACCAAATCCTAGGGCCATACTGCCCTTGACCCCTTATGTTCTATCAGAGGAATTAGACTCAGGAAGTCAGAGATTAGAGCCAGATTGACATCTGAGAAACCATGCTAATCCCGGAGACATTTAAATGGAAATAAAGCTAGCTCAGTCTGTATAGCATGAGATTCTTAACCTCAGGGTTGTGGGTTCGAGTCCCACATTGGGCAAGGTTTTGAGCTTTCCAGGTGGCCCAAATGATAAAAAATTTACCTGCCAATGCAGGAGACATGGGATTGTTGCCTGGGTCAGGAAGATTCCCTGGAGGAGGAAATGACAACCTGCTCCAGTACTCTTGCCTGGAGAATCCCATGGACAGAGGAGCCTGGTGGGCTACAATCCATGGAGTTGCAAAGAGTCAGACACAAGTGAGCATCTGAGAACATCAACAAAGCTTCTAGAGAATGCCAAGTACATAGGAAGAATTCTAAATATACTTCTGATACTTAGAATTCTGTATTGTATTAATTGATTGATTTGTCATATTGGTTTGGCTCCTCCCTTACAGCAATCGTCCGCACGTTTACATGTTGTCTTCTGAGACGTGCATGGGCTCCAGAGGGACAGGGTTTCTGTCTTACTATCTCTGTGTCTGCAGAGATCTTGACTTCACAGCTGAACCAAAGCAAACACCCACCCAGGTGCCAGGAGAGAGAGCCAATATGAGTTTTTTCTTGTTCCCTCTGGGTCTTGCCATCAATTTAGGGGAACATATGCTAAATCAATTTATCCACATAATCTAAACATGTCAAACTCTCTCATGCCAGCCATCACACTAGTTAACCTGAAGATGGCAAAGAATAAATAATTTTCCACCCTCATATATTTAGCTCCTTATACTCTGTCTGCTAAAAACAAGTGTAGGGACTTCTCTGATGGTGCAGTGGTTAAGAATTCTCCTTTCAATGCAGGGCACAAGGGTTCAGTTACTGGTCCAGGAACAGAGATCCCACACGGCCAGAGCAACTGAGATACAATGAAGCCAAATAAATAAATATATAAATAGTTTTTTAAAAAGACAAACATAAAACCATTCAGGAAACAACTTACAGATGTAGGCAAGTTCACTGCAGTATTATTTATACCAGAAAAACTTTAGAAATGTCCTTAATGTCCAACAATAAAAAATAATGAATAAATTATAGACCATCCATGAGATGGAAAATAGACACAATAATACTGAAGAATTTTCAGGAATGATGAAATGCTAGTATACCAATAATTTTATTATTTGTCCCAGACAGATAATAAAAACATATTGAACAGAATTCTAATTTTGGAAAAATGTGTGTCCATAATATTAGTGCTTATTGCCAGTATTTGGCATTATACATGAGTTTTATTTTCCTTTCTAAAATTCTTAGCGTTGTTTGCTTTCTAGCTTGTTGATGTTGCTACTGCTTAATAGTTTCCTTTTCTTTGGCATCTTTCTGTTGCATTGCTGCTGTTGATGGTGGAGTTTTCGTTGCCATTTGTTTGCTTCGTTTAATGTCTCTTTGTGTGTTATATCCTTTCACTCTTTTATTTGAGAACTTCAGACACAGCTTTTTAATAGGGGTGCAATGTCTCTCATAAATAGGATAATACCCATTTTTCCTCTATTGAATATGAGAATCTCATTTTCATAATGTGTGAATTAAATGTGATGGTGTTTATTTTGCCGAGTTACAGTTTTATTTTGCATTTTTTAACATGCTTTTTCTTTGGTTTGTTTTTGATACTCTCTGCCTTCTATTGAATTAATGAAATCTTTTATAATTCCTTTTTCGTTCTTTCTTCTCATTTGGAAATCAGACCTTACATTTATATGCCTTTAGCTGTCACCCTAAAATTTCTAACACTTATACTGAACTTTATGTTTGGCTAATAAAGTCTAAACTTGGAATCGTAGAGACCACGCCTCGTCCCCAGCATATTAAGAAGTTAACATGCTTTAATTTGTTTCCAACTTTCATCCTCCCATCTTTCATATAATTGGTATCTAGTATTTTATTTCTACTTTGTTTTATAACAAATAATTAACGGTAATAATCCATATAGTAATAATATGCATCTCTATATATTTTACTGCCCATGGTTATTTAAATTTTCTAATTTGATTTGTAATGTTTTTTATTCACCATTGAATTCATAGTTTACTCTTTCCCTCACTTTTTTTTAAACTAAAGGGCATAAGTCCACATATGTCAGCAAGGGTCTCTCGATTATAAATTCTCAATATTTGCAGACCTGAAAAATGTCTTTATTTTGCTCTCATTCTTTTCAAAGTAATTTTGGATTATGAAAAATATTAAAGGCACAGAGGAGTACAGACAATAATATAACTGAATGTAAGAGTTAACATTCTGTCATTTTTGCTTTGTAAATTTCAAAAAGTCTGTAAAAATAGATTGAAAATCTCACCTCCCATTTTCTCTCTAAGGATAACCACTATTTTGACATGAACGTGTGTCATGTTTTTATACATTTACTACATATCTGTGTCTCCTTAAACAATGTATAGTATTGTTTTGTGTCATATTATGTCTAACCTTGTTGCATTTTTTTCACTCACATGTCTTTGAAATTTTCCCTGTTGACACACAGGTCTAGTTTATTTATTTTACATGCTGTATAATAAAATCATGATATAAATAAACCGACCATTTAATCGTAGATTTTATTCAATGAAAGGCAGCCGGCCTGTTTGCACTTTTCATTATTACAATAACATGGCAGCTCGTTTTGTTGTGTTTCCTTGGACAAGTAACTGATAATTTCTTTAGGGTAGAAACTACAAGCAATTTTTGTGTATCGCAGGGTGCACATCAGTAGTTAGACCAGTTAATGTCAGAATTAATTGTTCCAAATTATACTCTTACCTGCAATGTATCAAAGTTGCCATTTTCTGACACTTGATGTTATCAGTTGATTTAATTATTCCCCATCTAATGAGTAAGATATAATATCTAATTACTGTTTTCAATTGATTTTTCTTGATTACTAATGGGCTTCAGTATCTTCCCATATGTTAATTAATCCTTTGGATCTTTTTTTTTTTTAGTGAGCTTCCCTCTCAGTAGCCTTAGCCCATTTTTTTCCTTTTGCTTCTTTATATTTTATTCATTTTTAGGAGTTCTTTATACATTTTAAGTACTGGAAACTTCCTGGAGAGCATCTCTCTGAATATTGCCTCTGTCTCATTATTTTTCATGTGTTTTTTAGAGTAAATGTATACTGTATTATTGCTTTCTCTTGTCCAGTTCCCCTAACTTTCTTTCCTTCGATTTTAGTGTCTTCTCTCTTCATATGTCTTCTGTATGATTTTTTTTAGTTCTATCTTTTCACGCACTGATTTCTCTCTGCCATTTCTATTTTGCCCACTTACTTGTTTATTCACTCTTTCATGTACAAATATTTATTGTTTGCCTATGTGTACTAGATACTACTCAAAGCACTAGGGCTTAAACAATAAACAAACAAAACCACAGAAACTCTGCCTTCATGTATGTTATATTCTATTAGGTAAAATTCTACTGAGCTTTAAATTATATTGATTATCTTTTTTATTTGCAGGATTTCTACTTTGTTTATTTAAAACTATTTCTCAAATAGTCATTTCTTATTATTGCATGGAAGATTCACTTCTTTATTTCTTTCAACAATTTTAATATATTTCTTTAATATTCTGTTTAGATTGTTTCTAGTTTCTAGAGTGTATGATTTGTTTATGGCACCCCACTCCAGTACTCTTGCCTGGAAAATCCCATGGACAGAAGAGCCTGGTAGGCTGCAGTCCATGGGGTCGCGAAGAGTCGGACATGACTGAGCGACTTCACTTTCATACATTGGAGAAGGAAATGGCAACCCACTCCAGTGTTCTTGCCTGGAGAATCCTAGGGACGGGAGAGCCTGGTGGGCTGCCGTCTATGGGGTCGCACAGAGTCGGACACGACTGAAGCAACTTAGCAGCAGCAGCAGCAGCAGCCATTGCCTATCCTTTAGGATTGAGTGTTTCCTTGTGTGTTTTTGATCATGTGCTCATCTTCAGCAGAAGTGCAATCTGTGAACTAGATTACCAAGATATGGTGGGTTAGGGGGTTTCAGGAAGTGTTACAAAGTTGTCTACTTCAGCCTTGGGGAAGTCACTAGGTCCACACCCATGTTTAACCTGTTTCACAGCGCAAAAAGAAGTTCAGACTCCAGTCTCTGCACGGCATAGCTCAGAGTCAGCTCCTTGCAGGTAATTCTGTGTCAATCCATGCTGTGGGATGTGGCTCATTTCCAGGTCCAGACACTGAGCCAGTGGATAGGGATTTATGTATCTCCTTTTAGGACTGAGTAAGTTTTACCCTTAGTCCCAGAAGGGGGGAAAAAGCTGATTCAATATTCTGCCTTCTCTTCTCACCACTTCCAAAGTTGTTCTTCCTCCTAAACTCCCTAATTTGGTGCCTCTGCCAGCCTGTTGATAATATCCCAAGCTTGAAAGTCAACCCACCCTTTTCTGTGCCCCTCATTCTGACTATGACTCTGAGTTTGGGTGCCAAATCCCTATGATGCATCGCCTACCTTTCTTGACCCCCTCCCTTTCTTTCATCCTGACCACCACAGATCTGTGGTTATAGTAGGTGACCCTCATCATTTGTCACCTGGGTGGGGGCCACAGCCTCATCACTGGTCTCTCTCTCTAGCTGACCACAGGGCAAGCACCTCCATTGCATTTAGGTTGAGCCCTGTAATTAGTACTGGCCAGTGAAGAATCAGGGAAGTGGTGTGTGTGTGTGTGTGTGTGTGTGTGTGTGTGTGTGTGTGTGTGTGTGTGTGTGTGTGTGTGTGTCTTTCTGGGTTGAAGTGGTTAAGTGCTGGGAAATTTTCCCAGACAGCATCCTTCTCATCCTAGGAGCTCCTTGTGAACAGGATGAGTTCATAAAGTTTCCGGAGTATGGATTCCAGGATCATCTGGGAGGAAAGCCATCCAACCAGAAACACCCTCAATGGATTGGACCAGAAATTAGAAAGAGAGTTGGGAGACCTGGGTTCGATCCCTGAGTTGGGAAGATCCCCTGGAGAAGGGAACAGCTACTGACTCCAGTATTCTGGCCTGGAGAATTCCATGGACTGTATAGTGAGTGCATGGGGTCGAAAACAGCTGGACAGGACTGAGCAGCTTTCACTTTCACTTTTGTTGTGTCGATCCGCTGAAAATTCAGGGATTGTTTGGTTCATCAGCTAGTGTAACCTTGACTGTGATTTTGATCAAATCATAACATTTCCTTAAAAAGAACTTCAAAATTATTTGGAATCATGACCTGGCCTCTTGCTACTTGGATCACAGAATCTCTGCTCACTACAACTTGCATCACTCCTACTCACCCCAGTCCTTCTGCCTGGCACGCCCTTTCTTTCTTCTGCTTCTTCACTCTTTTTCCCAAGACTTATCTCAGATGCTTTCTCTCCCTAGAAACCTTTCCTTACTATTTCTTTCCTGCAGCTCCTTTTCTCTTTTACTTACCTAGTATCAAATTTGATCCTGGAGAAGGAAATGACAACCCACTCCAGTATTCTTGCCTGGAGAAACCCATGAATAGAGGAGCCTGGTGGGCTACAGTCCATGGGGTCGCAAAGATTAGGACATGACTTAGCAACTGAACAACAACAACAAATCAAACTTGATAAAATGCCTCGCAGCGCATTCACATACATTTGTTACACTTAAACCTTTGTGTGTATGTCCTTGTAACTGACATATAACCTCTGTTATAATGCAAGGGAAGGGACATGTGTTTCTCTCAAATATCCCAACATGGAGCTCAGTGTGAGGCTGGCAGGTGCTCAAGACATATTTACTGAGTCAAATTGAGTGTGCGGTCACATGGATGAAGATTTGGGGATGAAGAGGGAACATGTGAAAGCTGGTTGAGGGAAGATGCCAAAGAGGATGGTCTGCTCCTCAGTCTGGGGTTTGGCACAGTCAGAGCCATAAACTGTAAGTGGCCTCCAAGAAAAGCATTTGCGAGTGGTACTGCTTTGTGCTCCTCGTTTAGCTGAAGGATGGGGATCCAGGCAGGCTAGCTGGCATTAAGCAGGATGGGAGTGCAAAGCCAGAGGGAGGGTAGGTTAAGCCCTGTGACTTAGCTGTTTACCTGTAAATCTCTCATAGTAAAATACTCTTAACTCTAAATCACTGCTGACTTAGCAGGACGCAAATGACTAAAAGAGGGCACGAACCCACGCTGCGCTTTCACACTCACCCTCTAACAAGGGATAACTTAACCTGGGGAGGAGGTGCTTGTGGTAGAACTGATGAGCAGCGAGTGAGCTGTCTCATTCCCCATAAAGGCATCCTTGCTCATCTTACCGAGGGGCTTGCATAATGTCTCATTTCTATTTTTTATTGTTGGTAAAAATAAGGAAATTCCAGACAGACAATCAAAACACCGTGGTCAATGAATGATGGACTCCAGCCTACAGCTCAATGGCTGGACACTCGCCCTGGTGGTCCCAGCAGACCACAGAACTTAGAGTTGGCCAGTGGCCAGAGAAACAGACACACTAATTTAACCCATGTACAAAATGACATTTTCTAGGTCCAGTTCCTCAATAGACAAAATACATCTCCAAGTTTCTGTCTATATGTTGCCAAACTATTTATGCAACTGACACTAAACTGTTTCATTCCAATGGACATCTTTTTCCCCCATTTGAAAAATCAGAAGTAAACATTTATGTTGGTTTTGTATAATTATGGGACTTTTAGTAGTAATGGAAAATGCCACTAGAATTGGCCTAAGTGACAAGAAAGGTATAGCTCACATGACTGTAAGCCTCACAGCAGGGAATGGAATTTAGGATTGGGTAAATCCAGAAGTTCAGCAATGTCATCAGGAACACAGGTTCTGATGGTCCCTTTCCTTGATGGTTTAGTCACTAAGTCACATCCAACTCTGCAACCCCCATGGACTGTAGCCCATGAGGCTCCTCTGTCCATGGGATTTTCCAGCAAGAATACTGGAGTGGGTTGCCATTTCCTACTCCAAGGAATCTTTCAGACCTTTTCCTTTGTCATCCATAGTTCTGGCTTCAGCCTCAGGCTGACTCCCCGGCCCCTGTCCCCCCCCACCCCACACCGCCCCGCCAATAATTGTAGGATCAAGTGGTAGAAGAAAAAAAGAGCCTACCCTCAAGTCATGAAATAAAATCCCCCTCTTCCTTCCGATGGTCATGTGTGGGCTCTGCACCAATAGCTGTTGCTAGGAGATTGCAATACACTGATTGGTTTCAGGGCAGGCTCTTCAAAGAATCTGATGGGATTAACATGTTTGGCTTTGAGGAATCAATACTCATCTCATTCCCGGAGCTGGAGTTACTTCCTAAAGCACCATGGATGCTCCAAAAAGGAGGAAGAGTGGCAAGCATGTTGGGAAATTTAACACAATCTCTGCCATATTGTTTAAAAGCAAAGGGATGGAGCAGAGAAGGGAGAGAGAGAGGGAAGCCAAGCTTGACTGAGTGTTTTTTTGGCACCATGAACCCTAGACTCAGTGATGCAATAGAAAATATCCAGGCTGATATTTAATTGATAAGGAGACGACACCTTTTATCTACCTCTTGGCTGAACACCAACCAGAACGAGCAAAACAAGTAGAATAATTTCAGCTCTGATTTCTTTTCTTCTTCTTCCCTTCCTTCCCCCTTCTGTCTCTCTTCCCTTCTTCCACTTCCTTTCATTCTCTCCCTCCTCCTTCCTTTCAGCTCTTTTCTTTGTTTCTTAAAGAGATCATGACTCCTCCCCTCCTCCCTCAACTCCAAAGACCACCTTTTGGTCCCTCAAAGAGCAAAGCATTACAACTAGAAAAAAAGCAAAACTGTTTCTCAGGCAAATCACATGTTTGGAACGGCCTCAAACTGCTGCTTACTCACTACCACGAGCCTCTCATCCTGCTTTGAAAAATACATTCCTGATAGAACCTAAGAGCTTAGGAAAGTGAGCGAGTTAAGCCCAAACACATACCAGAATAAATTAAATAACAGAGTCGAGGAATTCAACTGTGGCACAGTTTTGCAGAAGAGGCAAATTGCGTTTTAAGGTAGAAGTGTTTGGCTCAAAGCTATTTGTTTGGAAGTAACCTTGGAAAGTGAACAGGACTCTGAGGAAGGCTTTTAAAAGCGGGGAAAGGATGAATTTGGTACTTTTGGATTAGGTAGCCCAGGAAGGCTTTTAGAGGATGGAGCTTATTTTAACCTGGAATGTTATCGAGGGTGTGCTGCATAATGTACTTTACAACGATGTTCAGATAAGGGTTATTTAAATTACTGTATGGGAAACTCCGATGAAATATTTTGATAAGAGACAGTGAGATGAATAGAGAGCTACAAGTGAAATATCCAAAAAGGTAGATTACCATGTCATCTAGCTTGAGGAAAGGAAAAAGGTTTGTGGCTTTTGATATCAGATTTTTAGCTTTTATTTATCTGCAAGTCTTCCACAGACTCTGGCAAGTTTGGTATTCTAGGTAGACTGCAGTTTTCTCCTGGGGGTGATATTTGTGATGTATCCGGGCAAGAATCCATAAGCCTTCCTGAAAGTGATCTTGTTTGGTGTCTCTGGCACCTGCAGGGCGTGGTGTGGCATTCTCCTCACCCAGCCCAGAGTTTCTTGCTGGGCCTCTTAAAAATGGTAGAGATCGTCTGAAAGTATATCTAGGGCACACAAAGTCTGTAGCCACCTTGACCTTGTGCCCAGCCCTTAGAACCCTCTCTGTTTCTCCACTCCCAATAGATACATATGGCAGGGACATAAACTATAAGGACAGTCCCGCCAATTTATTGAGGAACAAAGGGTGCAGGGCACCCAATGAGTGATGCCGTTTTCCTCTCCCACCAGGTCACCCTCTTTCGCCTGTGTCCTCATCCATATTTTGAGGTCACATGACCTCAAAAATATATTTATCAGAAGGTGAATATTTCATGCCCTACTAAATAGTTAAACCATTGAGATTTTATTGAGGTCTTCTATTACTTAGTAAGAACTGGATGTTGTTAAAGCTGTGAGATTTATTTTTAAGTCCACATTATGTTTCTATATTCTCATTTTAAAATGTATTTCAATAGCGCCATGCCATTTAAAAAATTATTTTTAGGAAGTCATAGTTTTTAATTCTCACTTGATATTTTAAGCTATATTCAACTAAACTTTCTACTTCACCATTGTTGATATGTGGTAAATTTATTACATTTTGTATATTTCTTTTACCTTTGTTCATCTTACTGAATCCTCTTCTAGTTTTCATGACTTTTAGTGTACTCTCTTAGATTTTCTGGGTGCTTACTGTCCACAAATTAGATTAGATTTCTTATAACATTTTTTTGTTTACTGCATTGACTGGTGCTTTAGAATTCTGTCAAGGCATATTCCTATAACCATATTTCAGCACAAAAGAATACTCTGGTGATTTATGATGGGTATTCCTTTAGTGAGAAATGAATGTTAAATTTGATCATATTTCTTGGGGGCACTTTCCATGATGAATATTTTGGCTTCTTGGACCTGTAAACATTATGAACTTTATTATAGAGTTTTCAACAAAGGATATCTATTGCATTCCTGAAGTAAATTTTACTTGGACAAGGAGTATCTTTTAAAATCTTTGGAAATGGGTTAAACTTTGCTATAAAGTGTGAAAATACTGCAACAAATCATCCTCTATTTTCTTTGCAAGTATTTCTTGAGTTCCAAGAGTATACGATCTATTTCCTGCCACCTCAGTGTTTAAAGATTGGGTGATCACAATTTAATATTATTACCAGATGGTTAAACCTGGGGAGAGGAGGGCAGAATGTTGGAACGTGGTCTGTAGCAGGGGGTGTCTGTGGTCTGGGTCACATTTCTTCAGTCGGGTGCTGAGTACGTGGGCAGCTTTGCCGTGGGTCAACTCTGGCTCACTTGCCCACGACTTTCTTAACATCAGGCTTGGACCTTCACCTGCAGCTGTAAGAATCTTGCATGCAGGTGTGTGAGTTCCCCAGGCTGCAGGAAGCGGGGAGGGGCGCACTCAGAGAGGGCGGTGCCCAGCTGTGACGAACTCTTCCTTTCTGTAGTGTGGTCCCCTCCGGTTACTGAGTCACTGCCTCGTCCTCTGGTGGGCACAGCCTCCCTTCTTAGAAGTTGCTCTGGTCATATCTCTGCACATCGTTCTCACCACTCACCAAGGACAGACTGGGAGAGGCACCTTGTCTAGAGTTCTGTGTGTGTTTGTGTGTGTGTGTGTGTGTATATATATATATATACATGGCATAAAATTTACTATTTAAAATATATTTTTGGTAACATTAATTTCATTCACATTTCTGCACCATTTTTACCACCATTCATCTCCAGAACATTTTCATCCACTCAAACTTTGGCTTGCCTGGTGGCTCAGATGGTAAAGAATCTGCCCATAATGTAAGAGACCCAGGTTCGATACCTGGGTCAGGAATGGCTACCCATACCAGTATTCATGCCTGGAGAATTCCATGGACAGAGGAGCCTTGTGGGCCACAGTGCAAGAGGTCTCAAAGAGTCAGTTGGACACGACTTAGCAATTGAGCTGCAGCTGCTGCTGCTAAGTCGCTTCAGTCGTGTCCGACTCTGTGCAACCCCATGGACTGTAGCCTGCAAGGCTCCTCCATCCATGGGATTTTCCAGGCAAGAGTACTGGAGTGGGGTGCCATTGCCGCATAGGCAAATAAGTTCATTTGCATCATCATTTTTTTTTAGATTCCACATATAAGTGATAGTATATATTTGTCTTTTTCTTATTTACTTCACTTAGTATGATAAACTCTAGGTCCATCCATGTTGCTGTAGATGGCATCATTTCATTCTTACTTGGTCCATAGTCTTTTTAAGGGCCTAAAATTTGCATTTTCCTTCATTCCTTACAGCGTGGAGCTTGAAGACACTTTGAGATTATTCTAGACCAGAGGTTCTCAAACATCACTGCATATCCCCAGAAGGGCTAATTAAAACACAGATTACTGGGCCTCAACCACTCAAACTAATTGAGTTTCTGATTCAGTTAGCTGGGGGGGTGGGCAGTAGAGGCACCTGGGAATTTGCATTTCTAACAAATTCCCAGTTGGTGCAGATACTGCTGGTTCAGGGACTACACTGGATAACGACTCTTCTGGAAATTCAATTCATTTCTTTTGCAACTGCTACTCACTATGTATTGTAGGGCTGCTACCCACCCACATACTCTCAGGGGGAATCTAACCATGCGCAGTCCTTGTTGTCCTAAAGGACCAGGTGTTGACCTAAGAGGTCATCCATCAGTAATCTGGCCACTGACCTTTGACATGGGTGACCTCACTCAAAAAGGTGAGCTGGACCAACCCCTTTGGGAATTTCAATGAGGTGACGTGGAGAGCGGTTGACCAGCAGAGATGGTGCTGGTGTGATTGGCCTGAAATCCAGAAAGCTCCCAGTTGAGGAAATAGTAGACACTCACCCAGAAGCAGCGGCCCAACTGCCCACCTTTTGTGAAGCTTTCTGCCTCCTCACTGCTTTCTCCTTGCCCCCTGAGCCTATCCCCTCTCCCAGAAAGAACTGGCCCCCGGGGCTTGAATTTCAGTGAAGCCATGAACAGAAAATGCACCATGAAATTACATGGCTCCTGCGAAAGAGGCTGCCATCTGCTTTTTCTTTAGGCCCTTCCCCAACACTCAGCCTTGGAAACCATTACTGTCGGGTGTTGTTTCCCCTTTCTGGGGTTAGCATACTTATTTAAGAAGAAGAAAGCCTTTATTTAAAGAAAACAGAATGCAAGACTGTCAGCACTGGTCAGTTCCCCAAGGCATTTGTGGATGCTCTACTGTTTTATGAATATTCTTGTGAATAATTTGTTAACTTCACTGTTTCTAATTCCCCGGGCCCCAATTTGGGAATGGGAATAGTGCCTTTTGCTACATTTCTATAAATTGTCCTGTGTTATAGGGCGACTTGGGTGGGAGGGGAGTTTGGGGGAGAATGGATACTTGTATAAGGATGGCTGAGTCTCTTCGCTGTCCACTTGAAGCTATCACAACATTGTTGATTGGCTATACCCCAATGAAAAATTAAAAGTTAAAGATTTAGACACAATGATTTGCTTCAGATTTTACACAATTGCAAGATGCTTTTTGTCACATTTCTGAGCCCTGTGGAAAATCTTATTTCTTCTTTTCTTGGTGAAGAATGCAAAGTAGTGTGTGTGCTCAGTCCTGTCCAATTCTTTGCGACCCCATGGACTGTTGCCCACCAGGCTCCTCTGTCCATGGGATTCTCCAGGCAAGAATTCTGGATTGGGCTGCCATTTCCTCCTCCAGGGGATCTTCCTGACCCAGTGATTGAACTCACGTCTCTTGTAGCCCTGCATTGCAGGTGGATTCTTTACCAAAGTTTGAGCCACCAGGGAATCCCAAACATCCCTCCAAGTCCCTGAGTGGCCCTTATCAAGGCCCAAGGTTACACAAAGTCCAGTTGGGAGGGCTATGATCCCTGGACAGGGTGACCCTCAGCTGCTCACTTGGTGTCTTTGAGATTTTTGAGAGTCGAGTTTTACAGTATTAGCTCTGTGTCGATGCCCAAGCCCAGAGTGTGTGGTGTGAGTGGCCGGCAGCGTTGTCCCTGCTTTTCTTCCTGAGGGCAGCAGGGAGTCACATGGAACGTTCACCCCATCAAATGACCGTCACCCAAATAACAAGCAGCCTAAGTGTGCATTGGCAAGGGCTGGGCCATCATAGCGAACAATTCCTCAATAGCTGTGCCAGCATCTTGCTGAGAGGGAGGACAGCCTGTTTTAGCTGCCAGCCCCAGAGGGACAAGGCCTTCTCTCTGCTGAGATATTTATGATAGGTCTTTAGTGCAAGCTGGGGGCCAGAGTAGGAACCAGGGCTGCCAGCTACATCACCCACATGACTGCCTACAATTTACTAAACATCTCTGAGCAAGACTGATCACTTCCATCCATCCCAGAAGTAGGAGAGAGAACTGAGGAACTAAGTCCTGGGGCAAGTTCTTTCCCTGTGCATGCAGCAGGTGTGCATTAAGCACCTACTATATACCGGCCTTGATGCTGGGTGCTGAGAACATGGAGGCAAAAAGGATTTCTTGCCCTCATGGTGCACCCTGCCCCCCAAGTTCTGGTGGCACATGAAGATCTCAGTCTGAGCATCCTAGATGGTGATATCGCCATCTAATTAAGGAAAATTTTTAAATTTGCCTTGCACATGATATTTAGTGTTAAGAGAGGCTTTATTCTAAAAGGATTGCCAGAATGGTTAACTGAAAAAAATCCCCTAAAAATCTGAACGGATAATAATTGCAGTTGAGATAAATGTTTACCAGATCCCTGAGAACTGAGATTTTGTTGATTTGTTTCTCCTAGCAGAAACCTGCCGAGAATAAATCAGGATACTCCTAATGGTCGTACTGTCTCTGATTTAAAGCCTCCTTCGTCTTTAGGAAGGTGGAGGTCATGAGCCTCCCTTCCTGCCAAACCAGGAAATCGAGAGGCTGGAGCAGGACCTTTAGGAATCAGACTTGGGTTGACCCCCCAGTAATTTATTTAGAGTCTCCAAGATTCCATTTCTTCATTTTAAAGGAGGGTGTAAGGATTGCTTTGGCTTCACGTGTCAGCTGCTGTGTAGAATCAGCGAACCAATGCCTGTGAACATTTTGGCCCAAACTTGGCTCACAGTAGGTGCTCAAAAAATGGCGCTCCACTGCTCAGCCACCGCTTCTAACTTTCTTCAAATGGAAATACTGCCACCTGCTCTGAAGGTGTTGTGAGAAAAGAGACCACTTGAAATAAGGTCTCTGCTGGGCCGACTACTGGGCTCTGCCCGAGGGGGGGCATTTGTGGATGACAGTAGGTCTCAGAAGGAGGCTGGACATGTCACCAAGTATCCATCCAGGGCCCAGCTGAAGGAGGTGCATTTACCTGCACCAGGAAGTCTGTAGGTTCTCTGGGGGAGGTTACCCAACGAACCGACGAAACATAGTAGACGACAAAGAGGCTGTGTCACTCCCTGCGGTCGCCAGAAGAGAGGGACAGAGGGTTAACTGGTGTCCAGCAATAAAGACTTTTAGTGGCCATCATCTTTTCTTCCTCCCTTGTTCCAAGCTCAGAAGATGGCCTTGCAGAGGAAGTAATTGTGGGAACAGAGAAAAGGCCAGTATGCTCTTCTGCCATTAAAGCCTGTAACTAGGCTATAAAGAGCCCCCAGTCACCTATTAGACGGCTTCTCTGGTCGCTCAGGGGTAGAGAATCCACCTGCCAATGTAGGAGATGCAGGAGATGAGGGTTTGATCCCTGGGTGGTGAAGATCCCCTGGAGGAGGAAATGGCAGCCTACTCCAGTGTTCTTACTTGGAGAATCCCATGGACAGAAGAGCCTGGCAGGCTAGAGTCCAGTGGGTCACGAAGAGTCGAACATGACTGAGCACTCATGCATGCACCTACAGATAGACAAGCCTGGGGAATAGCAGACTCTAGTAATAACTTACATAAAGTGCCCAGTCCAGAGCCTGGCTCTTAGTAAGGACTGAGCAACGTGGTTTTCTTTCCACCTTGACTTTTCTCATCATTCATCTAGGAGCTATAACAGTTTTCAAGGTAAATAGTTAAAAAGGGAAAGAGTTGCTGTTGCCCTGTTTGATCCCACTGACTGGGCAGACACTATAAATTTCTCAGCAGCTCTTCAAGGGTCATCTCATGCATCTTTCCCTCCTTGCGGTGTTGTCTGGTCCACAGTATGGAAGTACTTGTTAAATGTCACTGATGCAGGTTCTGGAGGAGGTTCACAAACTAAAATCTACATAAAGTTTTTTTTTCTGTTCAGCAGTGTAGTGTTACTGGAATTAAACTTCTGATAAGTTTTGCTAAATTGTCTCCCAGAGACAGTTTCAATTTATATCCTTTCTGGCATTGAATGATGCTATTAAAAAAGGAGCCTCTTTAGCAGGTGAAATAAGGTCTGTTACTGTGTAATTTTGCATTTCTTTGTTATTAGGAAGAAAGAATACTTTCCTTATTAGAGTTTCCATCAGGAATAAGTAAACAGGGCTTCCCTGGTGGCTCAGTGGTAAAGAATCCACTTGCCAATGCCGGAGACACGGGTTCAATCCCTGGTCTGGGAGGATCCCACATGCCTCAGAGCAACTAAGCTCTAGAGCTAGGGAACCACAACTACTGATCCCACTTGCTGCAGCTACTAAAGCCCATATGCCCTTAGAGCCCCTGCTCCACAACGAGAGAAGCCACTGCCATGAGAAAACTGAGTACAGCAACTAGAGAATGGTCCCTGCACACCGACACTACAGAAAAGCCTGTGAAACATCAAAGACCCAGCACAACTGAAAAGAAAATTTTTTTGAAAAGAATAAATAAACAAATTTGGGTCAGGCTATAGCTCAGATCTTAGCAGGATGTAAGCTTAAGGCGGTCCGTTACAAGAATTAATAGCAAATTCTTTGGGGGTGAAAAGCCACCTCCTCTATAGTGACAGAAGTACTTGGAATGACATTGCAAATAAGATGCTGATTTTTTAAGTGCAGTGTACTCTTCCATCCTCCTGGACCTTCAAATGCCTAGTGATGGAGCTGGAACCCTACAGAACTCAGCTTCCTCCCATCATTGCCCGCCTCCCACTTCCTGGCCACCCCACCCCCGTTTTAGATGTTAATCTATTCAATCTTACAGATGCTAAGGTCGCTCACCTTCCACCCACACATCTGGTGAGAGGAGTGTTTCCCTGACTGGCTTGCATATTACCAGCATCTGTCAACCCTATTTAAGCTTTAATTGCTCTTGGGGCATTTGCAGGAAAAGCCTGCCTTGGGATCCACACACTCGTATGAAAACAGTGCAAAGCACTCCCAGGCTGGAGTGCGCATTTGGAAAAAGTGGTTGAAGTTGACTTCTTATTATTTATTGCTGAGCTGTGGAGTCATCATAAAATCAGTGTCCAGCTGAGGCTCCCTTTGGTCCTGTTCAGCCAGCTGTCCCCCTGGTGGAGCGTGTGGTGCCTGGTGGGGCGGACGCATCTGAAGAAATCAGAAAAAAAAAATATAAGGGAGGCTACCAAGCCCCCCCTGGAGGGCACTGATTCATTTTATGATACAAACACCTGTCTTGTTTTGTATTAGCTGCCTTGTGACTGTTACACTTAAAAACAAAAGCATCATTTGCAACACCTCCAGGTGCAAAGGCACTGAAAGGATCTGAATACAGCACCAGAGACAGAACAGCTATAAGTTACTGAAGACTGACTTTGATGCCCAGTGGGTGGAAAAATAGAGATTCTTCCCAGAGATGGGTGGGTTGTGGGCACCAGTCTTTAACTCCCCCCACTCACCAAATAAATGATTCAGACAAACAGGCACCATGAAATCTCTGCACTGGCAGATAGCACAAAGCTCCCCAGAAAGTGCCTGGCCAGGCTGATGGGGGATACACTGCAGGCAAAGCTTTGGAGTCTGAGTTAATGGGTGGGAAGGCGGTGGATGAGTTTCAATGAGGTGAAGTATCTGGTAATGAAATAAGGCAGAAAGAATCCACTCGTGGCAGGCAGATGGACTCCGGGTATTGTTACAGCCTGAGAAAGCGGTCTGGCAGTATTGGACTGGGGTTTTAGAGATGATCTACTCTGTGCCGTAGGGACCATCATGAAAATATTGGCCAACACCAAGACGAGTATTGGCGACAAGGTGGGGAATCTTATTCTGTCCTTAAGAGCTGCAATGCTGTAGGCAGCTGTATTTGCCCCATTTCCATGAAGACCTCACTCCAGTGATGCGAATAACTCTTGTCTTGAATCAGCAAGCAGTGACTTTACATCTGTGCTTCTTTCTGAATCACATTGTACCCAAGCCTTCTCAATCAGCAGAGGGTAGAAGTCAGGGCCCCCCGCTTTGGACACAGAGCTGACCTTTTCCCCTCTTTGTTTCCAAGGATTGTCTGGGTCTTGGCTAGAAGGTCTCTGGGTACCAGTTCCTCCCTGCCCTGTGCCTCCGAGAGCAACACTGTAGCAGGAGAAGTTAAACACAACAGTGAAGTGATATCTTGGTGGATATCGCTTCATCCATTGCCTCTCAGCCCCTTCCTATTGCGACCTCAAATTTTAAAGCCATATGACTTCAGGTGGGATTGATCCCACCCTCAGCACTAAGGTGGCTCCTAATTGGCTTAATACAATTCCCTCATCCAGTTGTTCTGGCTGCTGTATTTGGTTCAGTGATGAACAATTCATTTTAGGCCAAGGAACTGAAAGGAACAATTGCTAGGAGCATCTGGGAAAGAATGTTCTTTTGTTTTCCTCAAAGGAGACGCAATCCACTGTTTTCCCCATAAGAGGGAAGCTGGCCTCTGAGGGAAGTTGACTTGGTAAAAAGCAAAGAGAAGTGAGAGATAAAAAGAAACTGGGATTTAGCTGACAGTGCTGAGCTGCTGGATCAAGTGGTACCTGAAGCCCACATACCTCCAGACTTTTGGTTTTTTATGTAGAAGCATATGAAATTGCCAGTACCTATCATCCTAAGACACAAGGCAGCAAGCACATCCCAAGAAATTCTGAGACGAGACTCCTAACCTTTCATAGCCACATCAGCTCTTCACTTTAAACCTTGACTTTTCAAACAGCTACACAGCTAGGTTCTCTGACATTCAGTTAGCCCAGCAACTTAGCACAGCACAGCAGCATGCTGTGTATTAATTTTGCTTCAGCACTGCATTTTCCACACTTGTGTTTCAAAACCAACAATGGTGCTTTAGGGCTTTCTGTGTCGAGGATAAACACACTTGCCTGGCCTTCCTCCAATAAGCTTTTCTAATCTTATTTTCCACAACTCCCAAATAGAAGAACCCTCCCTTCCACTCAAACTAGACTTCATTCTGACCATAGGCCATGCCACATCCTGCCATGAGCCTATAATTAATGTTCTTTCTGTTTATACCTCTTTGTCTGTCTGTGTGTATGTCTCTCTCATCCCTGTCCCAGTATATTTAAGGCTATCTTGGGGGCAGCTTACATTTAACGAATCCTTTAATCAGATCTTTACTTCTAGTGAATTCCTATTACTCTTGAAATTTGTGCCACGCAATCAATAATTGATTACATATTTATGGCTTCACACCTACAAACCCTGCCTTCTAAAGTTACGTGGACCATACACTATATGTGTTTCATAAACTTTCTAACCAGCACAATTCTGTGCACACAGAAGGAAGAAAAGCATAAATGTTGAATGACTGACATTTTCCAGACTTAAACGTTTAGGCCGTTCAATTTAGCACTGGATACAAATGAACCAGAAGCCTATCGATGAGGGCTTATCCAAAGCTTATGTTCCGAATTTGAGACTTCTGCATATTTCCTAGCAAAGATCATTTATCTGACATCAGCTCTAACATAACTTTTCTATGTTCAAACAAACCTATGAGTTTCAGCCCAGACAATGAGAGGAAAGCCCTGATACTTTAATACAAATGCTGCTTAAGAACCCTTGCAGGGTTCAGACTCTGGTCTCATTTCCTGGGTCGAGGACAGGACTGAACCAAGGCTTTTTGCAGCCTGGCTTCTGTTTCACACCGACTGAAGGCAAACTCCTGGTGGAGAGACAACTTCCTTTGAATCCCACAAGGCATCTTGGACACTGAACAGACTTACAAACTCATTGAACGAGCTAAGCGTCCACGGACCCAGAAACACCAAACCTATGTTTTTCTTAAAATAAACAAGCATAAAGCATTTAGACGAGAAAGTTCTCAGGGGCAAACCACAGTCAGATTTTAGCAGATCTGAAAACACTTGAAAAATAGTCAAAAGACTTCTTGCTAATCCCCAAGACATTTGCAAAAAGTTCAACCTTTTTGTGACCTCTTGGGTATTCCAGAGCTCCATGGATGCACCTGTCCACCCTCAGACAATACCTGCAGCCACACAACACAAGTAAACAAATCAAGGAAACCTAAGGATGGATGGAGGACAGCCCAGGTGGGTACTGGGAACAGCTATTAATTGTAAATATCCTTATTTATCTTTTTCCACCATCAGGGATAACTGTGAGCAGATACTTTTCTGTCTTACACTTTGTATTCTCAAAAGAATGAAGAGTAATTCATCCATCGGTAGTCTGCTTTAGAGTTCCATAAACCTCAAGCTGCCAGGAGATTTGCTTCTTTCTTGAAATCTCTTCAGATCCCACTGGCTCTTATTCTGCATCATAATTCTTTGAATATCTGAAATCTGAAATGTTGATGTCTTCTCTTTTAAAGGGCTTAAGTCATCATAATCATCTTTCTTCCAGTTAAAATTTTCTAACATTGTCATCTTTTTTTTTTCAATTTCCTCTATTGCTCCTTGGAAGGAAAGCTATGACAAACCTAGAGAGCATATTAAAAAGAGACATCAATTTGCTCACAAAGGTCCATATAGTCAAAGCTGTGGTTTTTCCAGTAGTCATGTATGGACGTGAGAGTTGGACATAAAGAAGGCCGAGCACCCAAGAACTGATGCTTTTGAACTGTAGCGCTGGATAAGACTCTTGAAAATCCCTTGGACTGCAAGGAGAGCAAACCAGTCAATCCTAAGGAAATCAACTCTGAATATTCATTGGAAGGACTGATGCTGAAGCTGAAGCTCCAATATTTTGGCCATCTGATGCAAACAGCCAACTCATTGGAAAAGATCCTGATGCTGGGAAAAATTGAGGGCAGGAGGAGAAGGGGACGACAGAGGATGAGATGGCTGAATGGTATCACTGACTCAATGGACATGAGTTTGAGCAAACTCTAGGAGATAGTGAAGGACTAAGAAGCGTGGTGTGCTGCAGTACATGGGGTTGCAAAGAGTAGTACAGGACTGAGTAACAGAACAATGAACAACAGCAACCTCTATTTTTGTTTCCCAAGGGGCTTCCTTTGGGATAAAAAGCAAGTTTAATCCACTAACACCAATTTCCCTCTGAGTTTCAACTTTAGGGGATTTCTGAGCAATACTTCCCAAGGTAACTCTTGGAGCCCACCCTTTCTCTGCAGCTTGGGAGAATTTCTGAATCTCTTTCCTTCATTTGGCCATCCCTGGTAAGACTCCGCTAAGACAATCTTATTAATTGAAATATCTGAAAGTAGGTTGAATTTTAGTTTAACTGGAATATTCTGTGTGATCCACAGAAATAAGACAACTGGAAAACTTGCCTTTTATTTGGCACCTTTTTTATAGTTCCTAGATCTCATTAAAAAAATGGTGGCGGGATAAAGCAATGGAGGTTTTAAATCAAATGAAAGCTGAATGTGGACGTGGCCGAGGTTTCTTGCCTATCGCTAACTTCCATGAATAAGAGAGAAGAAAATTTCCTTCACTCTGTTAAACAGAATATTATGCTGGAAAACTATTCATTTTAGGTGCTGAAAATCAGGTATTTCCTGTAACATACACTAGTCTGTACTTTTTTTTCCCCACACACAACTGTTATTCTTTCAATTACAAAAGTCACACAAGTTCATTCTGGAAACACTTTTGAAAGAAAAAAAAAGAAGTAAAAGGAAGAAAATTTAAAATCGCTCAAACCTCATTACATGGAGAAATGTAATGAATAAATATCTAGTAATTTAATGATTAATCATGTGTATAATTGTCTAGTATTTTACCTCTATTTTTTTCTCATATTCTTTCTCTCTTGCAAAAACTAAAAATTGAAATCATACTAGACATTATGCTTTATAACTTACTTTTTCCATGTTAGAAGTTATCCCTAAATAGGATATTTTTCTGGTTAAGATATAGGGTTATATTCTAGTCTGCATAATTTTTTTTCTACCATAAAAAACATCCTTGAATCAAAATCTTTATGCCTAGAACATGTCTTTCCTTATGAGGCATTGCTGGAAGAGAAATTGCTGGGTCAAGGAAGAAGCAAAATTGTAAGGCCTTTGGGTAAGTATTGCCAAGCTGCCTTCCAGAAAGATTAAACCACTTTGCACACCTACCAGCAAGGTATAGCTGTTTCCTCATATAAATTTTGGATATTTTAATTAAGAACCCTGATAGCTACAAAATAATAGCTCATTATGTTTATTTGATTATTAATGAACTTGAATATTTTTATATAAAATACTGCCATTATATCTATATTATATTACATCCCAGTAAGATGTAACTTAAAAGTAGTTATTAATTTAATTTTTATAAAATAATTATAGCAATTCCTTGTTTTCTCTCATATGTTGAATATTTTCAACATATAACAACAAGGTCCTACTGTATAGCGCAGAGAACTATATTCAGTTTTCTATGGTAAACCATAATGGAAAAGAATATTAAAAAAAGAGTATATATGTATAACTGAATCAGTTTGCTGTACAGCAAAAATTAACACAACAGTGTAAATCAACTATCTTTAAATTTTTTATTAAAAATCTTTTTTAATTAAAAAAAGAAAAAATGTTCCTTTCAATCTAATAGCAGCTGGGCTAGTAAACAAAGCACAGGTTGCTGGGTAAGAACAAAGCATTTCATTCTGTTTAATCAGAGAGGCTGTTTGCCCTGGAACAGTCTCCTACACAGAGCGTCATGCCCAAGACGGGTTTGGACTAGGCTGCTCCTCAGTTCTCTCTCATACCTGACATTCCTCTTCCTTTTTCACTCTCAGAAGAAAAGCATCCGTGGTCCAGCAGGATGAGGCTCAGAGTGGAGGAGGAGCATGGGGTCAGGTGGCCCTGCAAGCCTGGCTGTGACAAAGTGGCTCCTCATCTGTTTGGCTCTACTCTGTGGGTCCACGTGCCTGCCAAGTCCCTGCCTCGTGGGGCACAACCATCATCTTCCTTCCTGTAATGCTTGTATCTTTAAGGCACGTGGAATCTACAACCAGAAACTGGGTTCTTGCACCAGGGCTTGCGGCTTTTCTCCAGCTGTAACAAAGAGCCACCGTGCCTGTGTGCCAAGTCTCTTCAGTCATGTCTGACTCTCTGCGAGCCCATGGACTGTAGCCCGTCAAGCTCCTCTGTCCATGGGATTCTCCAGGCAAGAATACTGGAGTGGGGTGCCATTTCCTTCTCCAGGGGACCTTCCCAACCCAGGGATTGAACCCATGTCTCTTACATATGTCTCCCGCATTGGCAGGAGGGTTCTTTAACACTAACGCCACTTGAGAAGCCCAACAGAAAGCCACCAATTGGCTTCAAACAACGGACATTTAATCTGTCTCAGTTCTAGAGCCTAGAAGTTCTCCATCAAGGTGTCATTGGGGCCATGCTCCCCATGAGACCCCGAGTAGGCTCCTTGCTCACCTCTTCCCAGCATCCAGTGATGGTTGCAGCTCCTTATGTCACCGACCAGGGTTCATGACTTTCCCCCAATCAATAGAAATAAACTGAAGACTACACAGGGCTTCCCTGGTGGCTCACATGGTAAAGAATTCACTTTCCATGTGGGAGACCTGGGTTCAATCCCTGAGTTGGGAAGATCCCCTGAAGAAGGGAAAGGCTACCACTCCAGTATTCTTGCCTGGAGAATTCCACGGAGAGAGGAGCCTGTGAGGCTACAGTTCATGGGGTCACAAAAGGTTGGATACGACTGAACAACTTTCAATTCACAAAGGCTTTACTGGGCCTCTGCTGCAGCAGGAGGGTGTGAGAACAAACAACAGGTTCTTGGGTTGCTCTGGGATGGGGGTAAAGGGGGGGCAGGAGAGGTGAGCTTGTTTCTTATATGGGGTGAGTCCAGGGGTTGGGCCAGGGAGGTGGCTTAGGTGGCTGGCCCACCCTTCTGGCGTGCTGGGTGCAGGGGACGTGCTCAGTGCCCTGCTGTTGTTCCCCAGACTCTGATTTTGCTCCAGGCTCTTCAAAATTGGCAGTTGGGTTTTTTGGTCTCTTTGTATCTTTGGTCCAGAATTTGCCCCAAATGTGCATGCACACAGTTCCTTGTAGTCCCTTACAGTTTCTCAGTATGTTGTTGCTGGAGGAGAGGTGCGTCCAGGTGCAGGCATGGCAGCACTGCAGTACAGGGTCCCGGGTCCCAGCTTGTGTCACTTGGCGCTCTTTGCCTGCAGCTCCATCACTCCAGCCTCCGACTGCATCATCACGGGGCATTCTCTCCCTGCATCTTCTCCTCCCTTGTCAGAGCTTCCATATCTTCTGTCCTGGATCATGAGCACCTGATGTCAGGGTCCCTCTCATATTCATTTCTCTAGCCCCAGACACACCCAGTACCCCATACACAGAGGGAGCACTTGGAATGCATCATGAAAGGAAATGTATCAACTCAATGGCTTCTCTTTAGAGCCCAAGGCTTGAATTCTGGATATTTTATTGTCGGCTCTTCCTCTGAATACCCCTCATATACCAAATATACTCCCCCAAGTGGAATTATTCCGGGATTTTCTTCTCCACTTCCCTTTATTCTTGCTATGTTCCCTCCTCAGGTTTGTCCTGTTACTTGTTTTCACTCCAGGCTCCTCAAAAACTGCAGTTGGACTGTTTTGGTGTCTTTGTGTGGGTCATCTCATAACTCCACCTTCCTTGGCTCAATCCTTCCGTTGATCTCAGAGCTATATATCTAACTTCCCACCACAGCAAATACAAACTGCTTAAACTCTAAAGCCAATATGTCCAAAGCAATACCTCTGCCTCCCCTGGTCCTGCGGGTTTTGCTTTCTGATGTCCTCAGCACGAATTAGAAGCAGCACCTATTGGCCAGCAATTCTAGAGACTTGGGCCATGTCATGTGTGTGGGTTTCATGCTGGAGTGGCATTTGTCACCCTTTGTTTTTCGTGCATTTCTGCCACCACTCCTCTCAAGATCGTGGGGTCTTTCACCCAACCTTGTGGCAGCGTCCTGACAGGTCTTCCTCGCTCCCGGTCTCTTGCTCAGCTAACCATCTTTCTGCAGAATGGTCTTGAGAGAAGGATTGATTGGCACGATTCTCTTGGTTGAAAGCCCCTCCTCCTGCATTCAGGGTCCCATGCTTTTGGGATGGGAACGGATATTGGCTGGGAGCCTGGAAAGTGGAGTGACGCTGCAGTTTGTTCAACTTGATTTGCTGTGTTCGACAGACCCTGCTCAGCTTTTCAGGGGTTGCCCTGTGTCATCACAGTCCTCAGGCCCCAGGTCCCCAAGTTTTTAAGGAGGTGCCAGAGCTTGGCCAGCCATACCTACGAGAGAGAGGTCATCGTGTTGACCTCACGATTATTGTGCAAGCTCACGAAGGGCAAAGATCAACTCCTTTGTCGACTGCATTTACTTCTCAGCTGTGTTTAGTGCAACGCGGGGCCTCAGGGGCCTCTGAGGAAATCCTTCTCAAAGAACTGGTGTGAGGAGGATAAATAAACAGCAGAGGCCCCTAGGCTGATGTGGCAGGGCTGGGCGGGTCCCTGGGGCTACAGACACCGCCAGGGGCTTGGCTGAAGAAGTGCCTGGTCTGTGATTGATGGATGCAGTGTGCATCTGGGCTTCTAACCAAAAGGGCCTCTCCTCACCTTGCGGAATGTAGAATCAAAGGTTCCCACCGCTCCACGAGGCCAGGGCTTTCCCAGGACAGGGCAGCCTCGTGTGTGACTTACTGAATGGGAGATTTTCTCTTGCCCTGGGGATCTGCTTTGGACCCGGTGGGGTGTGTCCAGGGAAGACCATGGATGTCCAGGCTGTGAGTTCCTGGTCACCGAGGCATCCGCCCACCAGTGTGGACCAGGCCCCTCCCCCACTCTTCATTGCTCATGGTTTTCAGGTGTTTGGGGGCTGTTCTCAAGGCCCTTATCCCCAGCCTCTGCTCAGCAGAGCTATAAAAGCAGAGACCCTTTCATCTCTTCGCCAGCAACAACCCTCCCCGCTCCCTTGATCGTCAGGCCAACTTGCCTCTGAACTCGGTCCAAACTGTCTGTCTCCTCAGGGTTCCACGTCTCCTCGACCGAGAATCAGCCTCCAGGTGTGGTGGGTGATCAGTACAGAGGAAGGAGCTCTGTACACTGCGATCAGGGCAGCAATAACAGCAATGCGAATAAGAAGGAGAGCCTGGCGCTGACAGAGCACCTCGGCTGCGGCAAACACAGGGAAGATGCTCTTTCAGCCCCGGAAGCCCAGCTTCATTCTCTTTATTGTAACACTTCCGGTTCTTCCTCTCATTCCAACAGTGATCTGTGTTCACTGTGCAAAGTGTGCAAAATCCAGGAAGACAAATAATTCAAGATATGCTACCCTTACTCCTGCCTCGAAGAGGAAACCACTGTTAATATGTGGGTGTTTTTTGGTCCAGATTTATTGATACACACACTCTGAGGTTCACACATGTCAATACGTTGCTAGAGGCAGGTTTCATGCTGTGCATAAAATTGTGTGGCACCAAAGGTCAAAGGTGGGAGGGGGAAGGGATAAATTAGGAGATTGAGATAAACATACACACTCTACTATATATAAAATAGATAACCAGAAAGGAGATAACCAAAAAGGACCTACTGTATAGCACAGGGAACTCTATTCAACATTCTGTAATAACCTATACAGGAAAAGAATCTGAAAACAAATGAATATGTGTATATGCATGACTGAATCCCTTTGCTGTACACCTGAAACTAATACAACATGTTACATCAACTATACTTCAATAAAAAAATTAATTGAACAGTTAAATTAAAAAATAAATAAATAAAATTGTGTGTCCTCTTTTTTCCTTAACGTGATAGCACACAGACTTTTCTAGGTCTGAGATTGTCTTCTGCAGTGTATTTTTTAATGGTTTTATAGAAATAAATATTTGATGATGTGTTTAGCCATTTCCTTATAATTGAGTCTATGGGTGGTTTCGGAGCTGTGTGGTTATGAAAATACAACAGAGCAGGGGACAGGATACGTAAGGTGACCTGCAGAAACCATCTAGAGAAGAGCTGATGGAAATTTACTGTCCACATTCTGTGTTCTTACTCACCAGGAAAATGGGATTGTTCAGTATGGAGACAATCAGAGGGGGCAATAGGAACAGCTCTTTGAGTGGGGAAGGAGGTTTGGAACAACCTTTCAGGTCATTATATCTTAATCCCTTGGTAGGCTAGATAGAGTTGTCCTGGAGATGAAATGAGAGAAGGGATACAGCCAGAAGCATAAGCAGTCTTGCCCACCCGGCCCTGGGAAGGCAGGAAGGAGACTCACTCATATCTCAAAGGTTAAGTGGAGTCACTATCCCAGGGTGTAAGACCCCACTCCCATAAACCAACATGGTGAGCAAATTACCTTCACAGGTGCAAAATGTTCTTTGGAGGAAGAGAATGTAGCAGGTCAAAACTCATGCAATTTAAAAAAAAATTAGCTGCTTCTGTTTTACTTCTCTCTTTTTTAGCTGGATTAGAAAAATCCAAGCCCTCCTAAGGATTTGGGATGGGGATTAACTCAAAAGGTGCATGAGGGATCTTTGGGATGAAAATGCCCTAAAACTAATCATGGTGTTGGTTACACCTGTCAGAAATGTTGCTAAGAAATCATTAAATTGTACACTTGAAATGGGTGGGTTTTATGATACGTAATGTACACTTCCAATAAAGTGATTTTAAAAAAATAAAATTTGGGACTTCCCTGGTGGTCCAGTGGTTAAGACTCCTCACTTCCACCGCAGGGGACTCAAGCTCAATCCCTAGTTGGAGGACTAAGATTCTGCATGCCTGGTGGTGCAGTAAAAAAAAAAAAAAAAAAAAAAAATTAAAAGCCCTACTTACAAAAATAAAGTCTAGCGTGAAACCAAGACAAGAGACTTTTTAAAGGGTTGACTAGGAATAGATTGAGAAACCTCATGGGAAGCAAGATGGTGGGATGCACGGTGGACATGGTCCCATGTGGCTCCAAGAAGCAGAGGCTATACCACAGCCAACCAAATACAGCAGCAGAGAGGCCCTTGGGTTTGCTTTTATCCGCTCTGTCATTCCTGGCAGCCATCATCCAAATTTTTCCAGAGAGTCATTGAATCTCCAGGTAGAAAGTCCGCCTGTCTGGAATTAGAAAAGGCTTTGACCTTTGCTGGCTGTGTGACTTTGGGTAAATCATTTCACCTTCCGGGGACTCAGGTGCCATGTGTGGAGAATGAAGGATGATGTCTGGCTCTCAAAGGCCTGTTGAGTTGTAACATTCCTCTAAAGCCATGATTCATGCTTTATAAATGGTTATAAACAAATCTTAGAGTCAATTTTCTAGTTTCTCCTGTGCCCAAGGACAAACATAAATCATATTTAACTGGTGAGAACTCTAGCTAACTCACAGGCACAGCACAAGATTAAATGAAATAATAGAACTGAAAGGAATTTGATAAAGACAAAAACACCTAAAACTCGATGGGGATGTACACTATTAAGCACAGGACATTATTCTGCTTCCTTCTCAAATCAGCCTTTGGTATGAGACTTCACTGGAGAAGCAATTGTCATTTGCTGCCCTTGGGTTGAATTTCTAATCTGTTGGTTTGACCTAATCTTTAAAAGGGAAGTTCTGTCCAAAACCAGTGGCATTTATAATATCCTCATTGCAAAATAATGCCAACAAAAAGAAGTATCTTAGTAGAGCATTTCAAAAGGGCAAGGAATTACGGAGTGCAAATGAATGGTGAAGACAAGTGGTCTTGTCACAGTCAGTTTCTGCTCTTTCATGAGCCTGCCAAACAGGTGACAACAGAACAGACCCCAGACACCTCACGTGTCAGGAAACCCTCCGAGAATGGACATGAGTTGGCCAGACATGTGGTTCTCAGAGTTGGTTTTCACACTGACAATGGGAAGGAGCACTGACTGTTGTTGTTTTTCAGTTGCTAAGTCGTGTCTGACTCTTGGTGACCCCATAAGGACTGCAGCGCGCCAGGCTCCCCTGTCCTTCACTGTCTCCTGGAGCTTGCCCAGATTCACGTCCACTGGGTCATGATGCTATCTATCCATCTTATCCTCTACCACCCCCTTCTCCTTTTGCCTTCAATCTTTCCCAGCACTGATGGACATCAGTAAAGATGGGATCCAGGTCTCACCATACAACATGAGATTGAATGAGACATCTATTGGAGCTCTGTAAGTATAGGTAAATTGATTAGATTTTTAAAAATATTTTAAATTGTTTATCTTTAATTTTTTTTTTTTTTTTTTTGGTGTGCACCATTTTTAAAGTCTTTATTGAATCTGATACAATATTGCTTCTGTTTGATGTTTTGGGTTTTTTGGCCACTATGCTTGCGGGATCTTAGCTCCTTGATCAAACTTCTGGAAGGTGACTTCTTAACCGCTGGACCACCAGGGAAGTCCCAATGTATTAGATTTTAATGCCACTCTGAAATAACAATGGGACCCTCCAACGTATATTGTTGACAGTTGGCCAGTTGCCAAGTCTTTGCTTTGTGCTACCTAGACAGAGCCTGAAAAGCCCTCTTCCCCCTCTACCCCCACCCTGGTGAGCACTGGCTCTTGTTTGTACAATAAAGCTCAACATCTCACTATAACAGCACTTCTGGCAGCTTCCCCACAGCCCTTCATTGGAGGAGAGCTGGCAGAATAGCCCAGAATATTCCTGAAAAGTTAACCTCGAAACACGAAATTTAGTTCCAGGTGGGGTGGGTTCCTTTGGGGGACAGGTGAGTCTGAAAGGCAAAAACGAAATTAGTACATTCTCTTTCTCCATTCCTCTGCCTCTTCCCCTATGGGTCTCTGAGTGATTCAGAATGATTCCATGCCAGAGTCAGCTACTGCAACACATTGGTTCATGGTGACTCATTCCTTTATCCACACTCTTACCCACACATTCCTTTCTTCATTTCTTCCTCCAATCATCCATGTCCCTCTATATTTTCTGACACTTACTGTCACAAACACTTGTTGATTGCCTCCCCATATCCAGATCTATTAATAAATTTGTTTCCAATGATGCAAAGATAAATGAGATGTGGTCTTTTCTTCCAAGACACTCACTAAAGGGAAACAGAAATAGAAACCCAGACTTGCAGCTTAGTGGGTTAAGGGGTTTCATGGAGGCTTGTGGTGAGTGATTTGAAGCCTGGATTTATTCGTTCTGCTCTGAGGCCCTCATAGGTGTCCATATTAGGTGAAAACTTTAATTTTCTTGACCATTGAATGAAGTGATTATTTTAGCATCATTACACACATAGCTTATCTATCTCATAGCATTTGACTTTAGAAGGAAAATGCAGTTTTGATGAGTTCTACACATATGCATGGGCTTTCCAGGTGGCCCACTGGTAAAGAATCTGCCTGCCAAGCGGGAGACGCAGGTTCGATCCCTGGGTTGGGAAGATTCCCTAGAGAAGGGACTCACAACCCACTCCAGTATTCTTGCCTGGGGAATCCTATGGACAAAGGAGCCTGGAGGACCATAGCCCATAGTATTGCAACATGACTGAGCACACACATGCACACGCACACACACACACACACACAAACAGAGTTTATAAAGGAACTTGATTTTCCAAGGTGCCTCTCAAGGGGTTTCTCCTCTCTTCCTGAGAAGTTGCGTCTGTCCAGGTGATTCTGATGACCTGGTGTGAAGGACTGAGTGGGTGCATTTTTCTGCAAGTTATCTTCTGTGTTCTTAAGAGACTGGGACCCAAAGTGCACATTTCCAGTGACACGGGAGTTTTATCTCACAGTCAGCCTGGCCTGCAAACTCACAAATATGGTGGAAAAGATCCAAGTCCTATTTCTTTGTGACTTTCATGTTTGTCAATCATTTAGGAGATACTGTCTGAAAAGCTCAGCAAAGGGATCCAGCTATGAGAGGGTTTTTTTGTTTGTTTTTTTCATCAAGAAACCACTAGGGACTTCCCTGGTGGTCCAGTGGTTATGACTCTGCGCTTCAGTGCAGGGGTGCAGGTTCGATGCCCAGTCGGGGAGCTAAGATCCCGCATGTCACATGTGGGACAGCCAAAAATAAACAAAGAAACAAAGAGACCCCTGGTGTTGTCCTTAACAAGCAACCATGGATTCATTCCTTGGCTCAGTCCCACTTTTCCCATTCAGCCCTTCGGGTACCTGACACATGCCTGCACTGAGCTAAGCTGTGAACTCATTCAACCAACTCCTGGGCGGTGCAGCAAGAGGAATGCTGGTCTCTGCCTCCATCTGGGGTACTGTTTGCTCGATCCCATCCCCTCTCTCCCTGCCTTTCCTACTCCCATCATTTTCATCAGCACTCCAGGCATACAAGGGGCTCCCCAAAGGCAGCTTCATCGATTGAGTCTCTGCTCTAATCGGATCAATCACTAATCACTCTGCCTTTAGGAGTTTCCCTGCAGGGGCCCTAAATAATGTAGGGACTCAGGTTGCTCTAAAAGCAGCTTAGTAGCACCCAACTGTGCAGCTGCAACACCTCCTGAAAATTTACAAAGTATTCACTCTTTCCAACCTGATTCTTCCTTGTCCCCAGGCGAGTGAAGAGTGCAGTCCAGGGCCAGAGAGGAGCAGGGGAAAATGGAAGCTTACCTTCTCCTCTGACAGTCAGATGTGATAGACTTGATTCACTCCATTGCTTTTTCCCTTAGTGACTGAACGCAGGACATAGAAGCTGTCTCAGAGTTCCCCCAGAAGAGGTCCCTGAAGAAAGTTGGAGGGAAGGGACAAAGGAGGGGGCAACTAGGTCCCAGGATGTGTCAGGTGTGTGGTCAATAGACTGAGGGTCCTGAACACCAAGGGCAGACATTGAGTTTCTGCCTTTGGTTTTGTGTGACACTGAGTAGCTGAGCCTCACTCTCCTTTGCTCCAGAAAGGCTGCTGGGCTCATAGGCACCATGCTGAAATGATGCTTCTGAAACTAGACAGAATCCTTGGAAGGTTTAAACAGGAAAACACAGAAAATTATGGAGTCACGCCTTTCCCCCGCCTTTCTGCACCCTGGACCCACTCAAAATGCAAAGTATTCTAAACCGTAAAAAATTGCAGGAAATTTCAACAGTTAGTAATATACTTTTTTGATGAGGAATGTTTGGAATATATTGTAAAATATGTAATTACTTCTGCTATTATTGTTACTGTTGTTGTTGGTGATCCCTCATTTTGCTGAGGCCCTAACTATACACCTAAAGGCTCAGATGGTAAAGAATTTTCCTGCAATGCAGGAGACCCATGTTTGATCCCTGGCTAAACACTCCAATATTCTTGCTTCCTCCTCCTCCGTGGACAGAAGAACCTGGTGGGCTACAGTCCGTGGGGTTGGACATGACTGAGCAACTACCACTTTCAAGTACACACTAAGGTTGTTCAATAGATACACTAGAATTTTTTTTAATTTTTCAAAGTCCTTTATTACTGAAATTCCTGTATAAATGTTAATGTCAGTCTGAAACCCCCTGCTAATTCTTTTTTGTCCCGTGTAAACTGTTTTCATAAAGCATTAATTGACAATCGACTTGTTTGTTTGTTTGTTTGTTTTTCCAGGGGTCATGTATGGATGTGAGAGTTGCACTATAAAGAAAGCTGAGTGCTGAAGAACTGATGCTTTTGAATTGTGGTGCTGGAGAAGATTCTTGAGAGTCCCTTGGACTGCAAGGAGATCCAACCGGTCCATCCTAAAAGAGATCAGTCCTGGGTGTTCATTGGAAGGACTGATGTTGAAGCTGAAACTCCAATACTTTGGCCACCTATCGTGAAGAGCTGACTCATTTGAAAAGATCTGAAGCTGGGAAAGATTGAGGGCAGGAGGAGAAAGGGACAACAGAGGATGAGATGGTTGGATGGTATCACCGACTCAATGGACATGAGTTTGGGTAAACTCCGGGAGTTGGTGATGGACAGGGAGACCTGTCATGCTGTGGTTCATGGGGTTGCAAAGAATCGGACTCGACTGAATGACTGAACTGAACTGAACTGAAAAGTGGAATCTGGTCCAGGTCTTGATTTTCATCCTCAGGGCTTTTTCTCTATATCATCTCATGCATCTTATCAGATCAGCTTTAGCCTAACAGGCATTACAACTTTCTCTAAATTACTCCTATTTATTGGTGAAAAGGGGCTTCCCAGGTGGTGCTAGTGGTAAAGAACCCACTTGCTAGTGAAAGATTTGCAAGAGACGCTGGTTTGATCCCTGGGTCGGGAAGATCCCATGGAGGGCATGGCAACCCACTCCAGTATTCTTGCCTACAGAATCCCACGGACAAAAGAGCCTGGTGGACTACAGTCCATGGGGTCACAGAGAGTCGGACACGACTGAAGCAACTTAGCATGCAAGCATTGGGGGGTTTCCCTGGTGATTCAGACAGTAAAAGAATCTGCCTGCAATGCAGGAGACCTGGGCTCAATCCCTGGGTCAGGAAGATCCCCTGGAGAAGGGAATGGCTACCCACTCCAATATTTTTGCCTGGAGAATTCCGTGGACAGAGGAGCTTGGTGGGCTACAGTCCTTGGGACTGCAAAGAGTCGGACACAACTGAGCAACTAACAATGGAAGACGGCTTAGCTGAACCTGCTTGAGATTGAGTTTTAAATTTGAGGAATGAAGGGCCACTGGACAAAAATTCTATTCACTCCCTGAAGGTTTCTACATATCTTGTAAGTTGTCTTCCTACTTCTAGTTGCTCTGTCTTCAAAAATTGTGACACATAACATTCTTCTTTTATATCCACTCTAGGATTTTAGGCCAAGCTGGAAGCCGAATGGATGCACTAAATAGCCACCAGCCAAGGGTTTTCTGCCAGTTTTAGGGAGCATCAGAATAGGAAATCAAAGACTGCATTAGATTATCTAGGTGGATTCCTATTGGTGTCCACAGATCTCAGGTAGAAATTAAAATATCATTGACATCAGCTCTTGCTCAGAAGAGTCTGTTTCCTCATGCTCCTTCTATCTGACCCTCAAACTGTATATAGGGGTTCATAATTTATTCCCTCCTTGGGAATATCAAAGATTCAGAGTAATTTTTACCAATCATTTCCACCAGAGGCTTTACAAGGATTTGGGCTCTTTAGTTTCCTATCCAGTTGAACCGAGATTGGTAAGAAGTTTCTCTTAGATTAAGAGGCAGATGTGTAATCCTCGGGGAGGTCTCCTTGGCTTGGAGGTGCCCCTCCACTTTTTCTACCCTGGAAGACCTTTTAAAATGGATCATAGCTCATGGGAACATTGTTTCAAATGCACTCCTTTGAGGGTTAGCAGGAAGATCCAGGGCACCAGAGCTGCAGTAATCTAATCTGGCCATTGGGGAAAAATAAATCACTGCTCTCTGTCCTGTACATGACCTTCACCCCAGCTATATTTTTGAAATAATTATAAGAGAGTCTGTCAGTGGTGTCTATGTGAGAGTTAAAACAAAATTTACAATTGAGTGGTCTGTTCACCCTTGGATGTAGTTCACTGTCTTGAGATAAAAGATTCTTCCAAAGCCATCAGTTCATTCAGAAAAGTCATTAAATGGTGTCTAAAACTAAGCTGAACTGAACTGAACCATCTAGCTGAGCTGCTGACTGAGTTTTCATATGATGGCTAAATATTTTAATGTGATACATCTAGCCTGCACTGAATACTTGGCTACTTTTATCCATGACATGATGTATCATTTCAGCTGAACAGTAGAGTCTATAGTTTAGTTTCAATTCATGCTGGACACTGATGAGTATCATAGATTATTATTTTGGTCCAATGTGGATCCAATCTTACATCATTTCTTTGTGCTGATAAAGCTTTTTGGCATCTCTCTACTGAGAGATCCTAAGTAGGAAAAGAAGGCCAACTTTGTTGCATTTTTAAACTGAAAATTTACCTTTGTCAATGTTCTTAGGACCAATGAGATACATTTGCCTCTAAATTGGGTAGCTACAGACCCAACTGTATACTGCTTATAAGAGACGCACATTAAATATAACCTTTGGGGAACTTCCTTGGTGGCCCAGTGGTTGAGAGTTCATCTTCCAATACAGGGGACATGGGTTTGATCCCTGGTCATGGAACTGGGATCCCACATGCCTCGAGTAAACGAAGCCCTTGAGACACAACAAAGGATCCTACACACTGCAACTAAGACCCAACGCAGCCAAAATTAAAATAAAATATATAGTATTGGGTTAGATTAAAATAAATAAATAAAGGGGAACCTTCTGGAAGCATCTTAAAAAATATAATCCATGCAACCCATAATTGTAAGAAAGCATGAGTCACTTTATCAGCCTCAGAAAAAATAAGCTTCAAATGGATACATCTGTATGTATGGCTGCGTCCCTTCGCTGTTCACCTGAAACTATCATAACATTGTTAACCAGCAGCTAGACCCCAATACAAAATAAAAAGATTTAAAAAAATAAAAATCTTGAAATAAAAAAGAAAAAAGTAACTTCAAGACAAGGAGTATTATCAGAGATAATTTCATAATGAGAAAAACAAAATCGATAGAATTAAAGAGAGAAATAGACACATGCATAATTTTAGCTGGCAATTTTAATATTTAATATATTATTCTTTCATTAATTGATAGAACAAGTAGACGATACAAGAAATGAATACAGAAGATTTGAACAACACTATCACTCAGCTTGGGCTTCCTTGGTGGCTCAATGGTAAAGAATCCACCTGCCAAGGTTGGAGACAAATGTTCCATCTCTGGGTCAGGAAGATCCCCTGGAAAAGGAAATGGCAGCCAACTCCAGTATTCTTGCCTGGAGAATCCCATGGACAGAGTACCCTAGAGGGCTATAGTCCATGGGGTCTCAAAGAGTTGGACACAACTTACAGACTAAATCACAACAATCATTCAACTTCACCAAACTGACATTTATAGAACTGCATACACACACAACTAAGTAGAATACACATTCTTTTCTGGTGGATGTGGAACATTCACCAAGATAGGCCAGATGCTGGGCCAAAAAGCAAGTCTTAGTAAATATCAAAGTATTTGATCATGCAGAATATCTTCTCTGACTACAGTGGAATTAAATTAGAAATGTAAAAGATATCTGGAAAATCATCAGCTATTTAGAAAATAGACATAAACTCCTGAATAATCCTTAGTAGAAAGAGAGGGCATAAGGGAAATATTTCCAACTGAATGCTAAAGGCTAACAAAATATAAGTTGAGGGATGTAGCAATTTTAATATTACTACATATAATCATATAAGCTCTGAATGCTTATATAATGAAAGAAGAATGGTTTAAAATCAATCACCTAAGCTTCCATGTGAAAGTATTAGGGTAAAAAAAGAGAGCAAATTAGAACCAGATTAACAGGAATGAAGAAAATAATAAAGATAAGATCAGAAACCAGTGAAACACAAAGTGAACAATAGAGCAGATCAGTAATACCAAAGGCTGGTTCTTTAAAAATCAATAAAACTGAAACAATTCTGGTTGAACAACTGATAAATTAATACTGATAAAGGTGAAAGCAAATGCAAATGACTGACCCAGGAATTAAGAGGAACATTAGTCTTGATTCTACAGTCATTAAAAAGATAATAAGGGAATATTGTAAAAGTTTATATCCTTAAGAGTAGCAACTTAACTGACGTGGAAAAATTCCTAGAAAGGCACAACTTGCCAAAACAGACACACCAAGAAACAGAAATGCGAATAGCTCAAAATACGTCTAATTAGTTTAATTCATAATAAAATCTTCACTCAAAGAAAATTCCATGAAAGATGGCTTTCCTAGGAAATTCTATGAAATAGTTAAGAAAGAAATAAAAGCAATTTTTTACAAACTCTGTCCAACAATGAGAGACCAGTCTAACCCTGATTCCCAAACCAGATAAGAACACTATCCTGACCACAGACCAGTATCTCTCCTGAACAAAGACATCAATATCCTTAACAAAATATCAGCAAATTGAATTCAGAACAACACACATCAATAGAAATGATAAAACATCATGAGACGGGGAGGGTTTTTTATCCTTAAGATGCGAAACCGGTTTACCATTCACAAACCAGTGTATTTCACTGCGGTAACAAAGGGAAACGCTTCGTGATTAACTCATCTATTCAGAAAGATTTGGATAAAATGTCAAACCCGTGCATGATAGAAACTCTCAGCAAACAAAGAACAGAAAGCAACTTAACCTGATAATGAGTAACCATGAATAGTCAACAGCTAACATTGTAGCAAATGGCAACTATAAGAAACTCCACATTTTGCCCCAAGATGTGGCACAAAAAGAGAAGTTCCCCCATCCTAGATTTTTAACTTATTCTGATACTTCTTCTTTATGTGTATGTGTGTTTTTATTTTTTTAAATTTTTGCTTCTTGTCAAGCTTTATATCCAGAGACCAGACAGCTCTGGGATTTGCTTCTTCTCAATTACTGACCTCCTTCTCAGATCACTTAGCTTTATTCCCTCATTTTCTCTGCATTTTATTTCACTGTGTGAATATATCACAATATATCCAGTAGCCTCAAGGTGTTTAATTCATTTGGGGGTGTGTTTTTTTGTTTGTTTTATTTCATTTTCATCTCACCACTCTTTGAAATAAAATAGAAAATATTTTTGTGTTGTACTGTGTGTGCTTACTTGTGTCTGACTCTTTGTGACCCCAGGAACTGTAGCCTACCAAGCTCCTCTGTTCATGGGATTCTCTGGACAAGAATACTGGGATGGGTTGCCATTTCTTTCACCAAGGGAGCTTCCTGACCCAGGGATGGAACCCACATCTCCTGCATTACAGGCAGATTCTTTACCACTGAGCCACCTGGCAAGCCCAAGTATCTTGGTATGATCTGGCAATTTAAACAGTATTTAAAAACAGAAATTAAAAAAAAACAGAAATTCACTGAAGATTATCAATGCTGAACTTTCCAGGGTTTATGACTTTCTCTTTGACAGCCTCCCTCGGGCTCAGAGGTTGTAGAACCATAATACGCATGTTTTATTTTCTCCCAAACTTCTCACCCATCTAAGTGGGTGTCTGTTGGTAACTCAAGGTCAGGTGCAAACTCTCCAGGTCATTGGACCCGATGCTTGGGGGCCTTCATATGGCCCTGCCAGCTGCCTGGAGTGACCAAAAACTTTTGATGACATCCCCACATCCCATGCAGGAAGCAGGTGCCAGAAATGGCCCATCCTACACAGAATGTACAGTAGAATTATCCAGTGTCAGACATGTATGGACTTTTACACATACGGCAGGTTCTTTCTAACCAATGAAGAAATTAGGTCTTGAGAGAAAATTGCAACATCGTGAAGGTTATTAGAGGCATAGCAAAGACCCCAGCATCTTTGGGGTGAGGGACAGTCTCAGGACACCCAATTAGCATGCAAATGAGTGACATTAGAGACAGGACTTGTGAATCTGCCAGGATCATTAATGCATTAACGGAATTACCTTTATTAGATTGACTCCCTGTTACCTAGCAGAGAGGGGGCCTGAGGGAAGGGGTTACCGGAAGGGTCAGTTTTGTCTATTTCTCTAGCAGGTTCTGTTGCCTGGGGATGGCAGCGGGAAGTTCCTAGATTGTGCCTTAAGGGTGGGTCCCCAGGAGGTAAATAGAATTGCTGGCTCCTTTGGAGGCTGGGGCTGAAGATGGAGCAGAGGGCAAGGGTCAGCATCCACAAAGCAGAGATAAGGATGTTGAGAGGATTTGAGTCTATTTCTGTGTGAAGAGAGAGAACGGGCTAGCTCGTGCTTCTGTTCAGGATCGGCTATGATTATCACAAGCTGGATCCCTAAAGACCCTTTGAGTTCTCTATTTCCTTATTCCCTATATCTCTTCTTCACTGTCGTCTGTCCTTAACATTTGTCTGTTCCTCCTCAATCCCAATAACTCTGTCCCCTTCAAAGCCTCCACCCGGTCCATGCTGGATTTTGAGAAATTATGTAACTAATCCACTCCCCTTGTCCTTCTCAAACCTGGAACCTGCCTGTTGTGGCAAATTCTCTCCACCTGTCATCCCAAATCCTTCCCTAGGCCCTCCTCATCACAGAACCATTAGAAGTGCCTCTGCTTCTCAGGCAAAATATATATCCATCTATTTCCATTGAGAGCACTCAGCTCACCCACGCACAGGTTTATGGCTTTGTAAAGTGAGTTCCCATCAGACTCCCTCTGACCTACCAGCCCTCTCCTCCCCTGATCAGCTCCAAACCACGGCTGAAGCCAGCTGGTCTCCTGAGGTCTTATCTTCCCACCAACCCCGCCAGCCCCATTAGCCAAACCACCTCTGGGAGATGCTCTCAGATTATGTTCCTAGTGAAGCAGAGAGCCACGCGGATTCTCCCCGCCCCAGCTGGCCCAGCTCAAGGCCTGTTTTGTCAGCTGGATCTTTGTTGACTTTTCTGATGATGATGTACTTTCAGTTTTGCCTTCTAAAGGACAATAATAATTAATTAAACAAAACAATACTGCTATTTATTGAGTGCCATGGAATGCAGGCACCATGCTAAGGGCTTTCCCTGTCACCTTCTCCCATGTAAGCTCCCTAACAATCTGCTGAGCTAGGTCCTGTTATCATCATCCTTTTTCGCAGAGAAGAAAACCATAAATGTAGAGGGGGCATCAGAGTGGACTCTAGCCACTGGGATGGGTGGCCTCTCTTTTCATGACCTGGGTTCATTTCAGCCCACCCCACTCATTTCCCTCATGATGTTTCATTCCCTCAGTGGGATCTGAAAACCAAGCTTAGCAGCTGTATTCTTCCCTGCAGTCCCCAAAGCGCCCACCCAGCACAATAAAGGCTGGTTCCCTGTGTTTGTTCATGAAGTGAAAAGTGTTAGCCCCTCAGTTGTGTCTGGCTCTTTGGGACCCCATGCACTGTAGCCCAATAGGTTCTTCTGTCCATGGGATTTCCCAGGCAAGAATACTGGAGTGGGTTGCCATTTCCTTCTCCAGGAGATCTTCCTGACCTAAGGATGGAACTTGGGTCTCCTGCATTGCAGGATTCTTTAATACACTTCAGTTCCACAGTATTTATCAGAGATGCTGCCTCAATTCTTTTAAGAAATGAGATGGAGTTAGATAAATAAATACAATGCATTCACGCTAAGGAATCAGTCGTTTATCCTGCAGGCTATGGATGATTTTAACAGGAATATAACAAAGTCCAATTTATTTTTGTTTCTTTTTTAGAAACTTCCCACTGATAATGCTGTTGAGGGTGGATTTATTAGACTGGGGAAGAATTGAGACCAGAGTGATAGCTACTGCAACTCGGTCGGCTCTCAACACATTAATTATAGATATAAAAATCATATATGCTACTGTATATATAATATATAAGTATTTATATTTCACATATATATAACCTTAGACTTTATTATTTTTCTTACAAACATCATTTTTGCTCCATAAAACTGTTTTGCTCACCAGTTTTTTGTACTTTCTGGCACATTTGTTGCTGTTTGTTGTTTAGTCTCTCAGTCATGTCCAACTCTTCGCCACCCCATGGACTGTGGCCCTCCAGTCTCCTCTGTTCATGGGATTTTTCAGGCAAGAATACTGGGGTGGGTTGCCATTTCCTCCTCCAGGGGATCTTCTCGACCCAGGGGTTGAAGTTGTGTCTTCTGCATTGGCAGGAGGATTCTCTACCACTGAGCCACCTTGTGCATAGTAGACACTTTTATGAGCAGGAATTAAAGAATGTAGCAGTAACAAACCTTGAAAGTTCAGAGATTCACAGATGGCGGTTTCTTTTTTTTTTTTAAAATTGAAGTCTAGGTAATTTGCAATGTTAATTTCTGCTACACCGCAAAGTGTTTCAGTTACACACACACATGCACGCACATATATAATATATAACGTATAAATAAAACTAACTTCGTACAGCATTAGTCTGTAGGTTATTATCCCTGAAATAACCAAAGAATGAATCAACAAAAGATGCTTTATGAGAGCTGAAGACGCTGCTGGAATCTCATCCTGGACACTCAGTGGAGGTTTTCAGGGCTCCATTTGTAGTGGAAAACTTGTTCACAGCGGGATGAGCGGGCAGCTCTGAGGTCACACGGCACACAGAGTTCCCACTGCTCACCTCTCACACCCAGGTCAGTGAGGGAAGAAGATGCCTTTGCCTGTGGGGACACTGCAAGTGTAGAGCTGCTCCCCTAAGCCAGGGACTTGGAAGGACTGGAAAATAATAACACATATCAAATTAAGAGGTGATAATTTATGGTATCTTCATTTTGCATCCAATTTTCCTTCCAAAAGCCATTAGCATTTCACATTTCATAACTGACTGGCTTTAAACACACAAAACAAACTCAGTATTCTTTTGTTTTCCTGCTGTTGTTCATTGTGACACCTTTCAGTTGAATCAGAAATTGCCTTCAAGAAAAACAAAGGTAGAAACTTCAGAAGTTAAGAATGACATGCCACGGAAAACATTCAAGGGGAGTCTGTTTAGAGCAATTTAGGAACCCAGAAAGGTGTGAGATAAGCAGAAATCATTTCTTCCCCCATTCCTGGGGTCATTTGAATGGAAACTACCTTACTAATTGGTTTAACTTGGCACTTCCAATATGTATATTTTGTCTTGTCTTCATCTTCAAAGTGTTCCATGAACAATAGGACTAATTCTTCCACAAAGTTCCCACTAAGTTTTTCCAGACAATGAGCAGAGGTGTCCCAAAGCCATGTTCCCCTGCAGGATGGAGTTGGTGGCTTCGGGCTAGGCTCCTCTGCTCTTAGCCTAGTGTCTAGGAGGCAGGGTTCCAAGCTCCAAGAGCGGCAGGGCTCTAGCCTGGGGTAGAAGCTCACCAAAGGAATTACAACCCTTCTGAAAAACAAGGATGTAGAAAAAACCCTGAAAGTGAAGGCTGCCAAAGCCGAGACTAGAACATTTAGGGTGAGCTTGAAACCGAGGAGGCTTTCCTGGTGGCTCAGATGGCAAAGAATTGCCTGCAGTGTGGGAGACCCAGGATAGGGGAGCCTGGTGAGCTACAGTCCATGGGGTTGCAAAGAGTTCAATTTCTGAAACCAAGGAAATGGGGTCAGCATGGAAACTGCTTGGAGTTCCTAATGAGGCCTATGCATTTCACCCCTTCTTGCTTCTCCAGCAGGACTTTGGAAAAATGTACCCCTGAGTTTCCTCTGTGTGGTACCTAAAATCCTGCCAAGGTTATGAGTTAGGTCCTTGTTTTAAAATCCGGATGAAAGACAGCTATCTTAGTATATACATTGCTGTTACTGTTTGGTCGCTAAGTCATATCTGACTCTTTGCAACCCTATGAACTGTAGCCCACCAGGCTTCTCTGTCCATGGAATTTTCTAGGCAAGAATACTGGAGTGGATTGTCATTTCCTTCCTCAGGGGGTCTTCCTGATCCAGGCCTCCTGCATTGCAGGTAGATTTTTTACCACTAAGCCAACCAGGAAGCCCATTATATACACACAACAGAATATTATTCAGCCTTCAAAAGGATGGAAATCTGACCCATGCTGCAACACAGATGGAACTTGAGGACATTCTGCTCAAAGACTAATAATCCAGGCAAAATAGATAACTAATAAGGACCTACTGTATAGCATAGGGAACTCTACTCAATATTTGGTAACGACCGAGATGGGAAAGTAATCTAAAAAAGAGTGACTACATGTATATGAAAAACTGATTCACTTTGCTGTACACCTGAAACTAACATAATATCATAAATCAACTAGATTCTAAAGTGTTTTTTCCGCTAAAGAATGACATATACAAGGAAAAAAATAAGCCAAACATAAAAGGACAGATACTATATGGTTTCTCATGAGGTTCCTAGAATTGTCAGATTCACAGAGACAGAGAATAGAGTGGTGGTTGCCTGGGTGGGGAGAACGGATGAGGGTTAGCGTTCAATGGGGACAGAATTTCAGCCGTGCATGAGAGAATGGGAACGCCACCAAATTTCAGAATAAACCTTATGGATTTTATTACTGTCTCTGGCACTTACTAAGCTATGTGGCCTTGAGAACGTTCCTCAAATTCTTGCAGAATGGTAATAAGATGACTTGCCTCCTTACCTTAGGGGTTTCAGTGAGGTTTAGGCTGACTAAAAGATGTGAAAATGCCCTACCAAGCTAAGTGGCAAGGCATATGCTCAGTTCTAGAACAGGTGAATAATGTAGTTTGCCCGAACGACAGTCTCTGATGTCAAATAAAGCAGATCTCTCTGGTCTATAGGGACTTCTCTGGTGACTCAGTGGTAAAGAGTCAGTCTGCAATGCAGGAGACACTGTTTCAATCCCTGGGTCAGAAAGATCCCCTGAAGAAGGAAATGGCAATCCACTCCAGTATTCTTGCCTGGGAAACCCCATGGACAGAGGTGTCTGTTGGGCTACAGTCCATGGGCTCACAAAGAGTTGGACATGACTTAGCGACTAAACAACAACTCTGGTCTATAACTGAAGTTCCAGCCACAGAGCTCTTCAAGGGCCAGGACCATCGGGACTACACTGAAAGTTGCGATCAGGAGCAGACCCACTCTCCAAGGGAGAGGGTGCACTAGACAGGATAGAACACAAAAAGGAGACTCTGCTGATTTATCAGCATTAAGTGCATGAGAACAATTCCTTCTGAGGAAGGATGACATCTTCTGGGAGTTCTTTCTCAGGAGGGCACCATTTTGAAACACTGAATTCCCGCAAAGCCTCAAACAGAGCCAGTACGAATTTCCTGTGTCTGATTTTGGAGTGATGGACCCCAGTTGAGGGCTCCAGATCTGAGCTAATGAAAGATGCAGCACACCCTCATTATTTATTCATCAGCTTTTTAGTGGCGTCAGACTGGCTGAAATCGGTTATAGTTTCTTCTATTTATATTTTGCAAACCACCAACCATTTTTAACCAGTGAGCCCAGTAAACGTTTGTGGCTATTTGGGTCTTGAGTTCCTTCTAGAAAATAAGTACATTGAGACGTAGCAGAAAATGGAAAAGAAGAAGAAAAAAAAAGCCAATCCTGTTGGATGGAAGAGGTTGTTCATATAAAATAATAAACAGATGCCTGACTTCATCGCAACTTCCAAGCAACCCTTTAAAGTCCTAACTCAGAAACTCTCTGTTCTTGTCTTCCTTGTGTCCCTCTGCAGTGTCTTGGACATGCTAGATGTTTAACAGTATTTCAGGGAGTGAATCAAAATACGTGTCCTACATTCCTGTATTCTTCATTTTCCTTTGCCATCTGCGGATTCATTGGTTGTGGCAAAGATTGCCTCTGTTCAGATGTGGTTCCCAAGTTAACTGATTACTTTCTACTCAATGTATATTTCCTCTAACACGTAACTTTCAATAAGGGTAGAGCATATTTGTGAATATTCTTAGATCCTTTTTTAAATTTTATAAAAATTTTATGTAATTTATGAACATTTTCAATTTTTATAGCTTCATAAACACTATTTTCATATGCTTTGGAAAAATCTGGAAAAGATGTTTTGGAACTGACTTGTATGCTTTCATATTCATCTGCTATCTCTCTAGCTTTTCACCTTCAGATCTACTTTGTGTGCTGTTAGCTTCGGGTCATGTGGAGTACTTCTGTTTTCATTTAACCAATACATATCTATTTATTGTCCCCACTCATGTCTGATTTTATTCTGTCCTCTTTTTTCTTTCCTTGCTCTCTCCTGTTTTTTTTTTTTTTTCTTTCTATTTTTGCTGAATTGTTTATGTCACATCCCGTTCCTGTTTCTACTAGAGGATATTTTATGTAAACCCTTCTTCAGCTTATATTTTTCTAATGATCTGTATCAAAATGGCAACATTTCTCATTACCCTCTAATGAAAAATGGACTTGTCAAATGCTTTCACTCAACCTTATCTTGTCTGCAGTTCTTCCCTGACTTTTGAGGTCAGATTCTATGACATTTAGCACAGAGAATTACTCTTAAATCATTGTGTACTCTTATGTAAGCCTGATGTGTTCATTTGTAAATTGTTTTGCATTCGTAGTCTAGTTCTGGTCTCAATTTTACTGGTTTCAAAATTCTCCCACCAGAGCTATAACACCACAGTGTTCTCATTCTTGAATTGTATATTTTGGTGCATCAACAGACTATTGATTTACAAGAGTCTGGGTGGGTTTTTAAAGCAATAGTACGTGGATGATACTTTCCTCCTATCCTTCAGTATCTTCTGTTAACATCTAGTCCACATGATTAATTCTCGGGTCACAAGCTTTCCTCCAGATAAATCTGAGACTGTTACCCTCATTTTCTTCTACTGTTTAATATTATAGAGAAGACATTTCAGATTACATTTAAAAACAGATGACTCTCAGTTGTGAACGTCTTTTTTGATTTCAACTGAAACTAGAAGTTCCAAATCCACTTTTCAAATGAATGTTATTAACAGCCGAGTCTTAGAACTCTTACCACATCACTTAACCATCTTGAGGAACAGGTTTAGTGCCAGATTCCATTGGTTTCCAACCCAACAGCCATCCCAATCTTCTCCACAACCCTTAATTTTGTTTTTTTTTTGGGGGCGGGGGGTGGAATTTACTTTCCCAGACTCTCCTGCAGCTAGAATTGACCCAAATCTGGACAATGAAATATCAGACGAATTTGATATCAGGGGTTCTGGTGAAGATTCTTCTCTGTAATAAAAGGAGAGAAATACAGAGAGGAATTTCTGATCTCCTTCCCTCCATTTCTGTATTGGAGTTTCTTTTTAAAAAATTAATAGACATTATTTTTTTTAAGTGTAGGTTTAGATTTATGGAAAAATTGAGCTCAGTACAAAGAATTCTGTGTACTCACCCAATCACCAACCTTGACATACACTTTCCCTTATTATTAATATCTTACATTTGTGTGGCACCTATATTATGATTGATAGGCCAATATTGATAGAGTTGTATTAAAGCCCACAGTGTATATTAGGGTTCACTCTTGATGTTGTACGTTCTATGGATTTTGACAAATGCATAATGTCTTGTATCCACCACTGCATCACCATACAGAATAGTTTCACTGAACCAGAAGGCCCCTGTCTCCACCTATTTGTAACCCTTGACCACCACCAAACTTTCAACTGTTTCCATAGTCTTGCCTGTTTCAGAATGTCACATAGTTAGAATTATACCACATGTAGTCTTTATGGACTGGCTCTTTTCACTTAACAACATCCATTCCAGTTCCTCTGCGTCCTTTCTTAGCTTCATAGCTCATGTCATCACTGAACAATATTCCGTTGTATGGATACACCACAGTTCCTTCATCCATTTGTCTATTGAAGGACACTCTGACTGCTCTCAGCTTTAAGTAATAATGAACAAAGCCACCACAAATATTCACGTGCAGTCTGTGATGTCCTTTTGTGAGAAGATGGTGCAGCAGCAGCCATCTTTCCACCATGAGTTGACATGTGAGGAAGAAAGCAAAGATGCTGAGAACAAAAGTAGAAGGAAAGGAAGAAGTGGTATCCTGATGATATGTTTGAGCCAGTGGGCCAATCCTAGGACTCTTTGCTGAGTAAGCACTAAGTGTCTCCATGAAACAAACCACTATGATTTGAATTTTCTATGAGTTGTGTGTTGCTGAAGCACTGAAAGGAACTAACCCATGCCATGCTTTATTCACTTGGGGTATTCTAGTTTATGTAGCACATTTTAACTTATCTTTTTAGGTAGAAAGAAGAATTTAACATTGTGTATTTTTGAAGTAAAAATTCCCTGGCATTTCTGTAGAATGTGAGTCACATTTAATATTTTACTCTAAATTTTCATAGGCAGTAATTCGTGCATGGGCTTCCCAGGTGGCTCAGGGGTAAATAAACCACCTGCCAATGCAGCAGACTTGGGTTTGATCCCAGGATCAAGAAGATCTCCTGAAGAAGGAAATGGCAACCCACTCCAGTATTCTTACCTGGAGAATCCCATGGACAGATAAGCCTGGCAAGGTACAGTCCATGGGGTTATGAAAGAGTCGGGCACAATTAAACAATAACAAAACTCATGCATATTACACATTAAGTGTCAGCAACAAATAAGGATTCACATTCCAACGCTTGCAGCAGGTCTTGAGAATGCCGATTTTCAGTGTGTCTAGATGCCCAGGCCTCTTTCTTCCTTTTAAGTGCAGCCTCTTTATTCCAGGCCTCTTGAAAGAAGGGTGATTATCTCACTCACCTCCACAGATGGGAGGCTGCCAAGCAGACAGTGATCCCCTTGAAAATGTTAGGACACACCAAATTCATTAGGAATTGCCATCCAGAAGGTTGAGGGATAGAGCCCTCCGTGATGGAGGAAGAAAAGCAGACTTGGAACTGCCGCCTGATTAGCAATCTGATCTTAAAAACATCAACATTTTATAAACCTTTATCTCAACACTAATCTCCACTCTGAATAGTCTAAATCTGTTAAGGCCTTGGCTTTGCTGGTCTTTTTTTTTTGCCGTCTCCAAGCTACATCCATTTCCTAGGGCTGAGGCGCCCACTTGCCTCTTTATAGATGCCAGATCTCCACTGTTCACCCTCACCCCCTGGATCAACACTCACCAAGCCATCCTCTCTTCCGTCTACCAGGGTTTCAGGTACTTAAAGATCTTTGTGTGCCTTAAGTCACTTCCTAAGGTTAAATGCCCCTTGTCTCTTTCATTGCTCTTCTTAAGAAATCACTTCCAGTCCCTTTTTTTCTCTGGGTCTCTCCAACTGGGTGCAACCTCTCCCCATCAATATCCTCCATTCACTGCCGTACCTGCAATTCCACACGGGGGTGTCTTTAGGCTGGGTGTTCCCAGAAGCAGACCCTCGAATGAAGACTTAAATGCAGATGGAATATAGCACAGGGAAATATATTCAATATCTTATAACGACAAAGAATCTGAAAAAAAGTATACATATATATTCAGGTGTATGACTGAATCACTTTGCTGAATCACTTAAAGTAACGTGTTGTAAATTAACAGTATGTGCATGCTCAGTCACTCAGTCCTGTCTGACTCTTTGCAACCCCACAGACTATAGTCCACCAGGTTCCTCTGTTCATGGGATTCTCCAGGCAAGAATACTGGAGTGGGTTGCCATTTCCTTCTCCAGGGGATTTTTCCAACCCAGAGATCCAGCCCGAGTCTCCTGTGTCTCCTGCATTGGCAGATGAATTTTCTCCATCTTAAAAAAGAATGCTAATTAAAAAAAAAGAGAGAGAAAGAAATGCAGGTGGGAATGAGCAGATTACTGGGCAGGCAACAGGGAGATCTTTTCTGCTTTTTTTCTCCTCGATACAATCTAGAACTTAGTCTCAGAGCTTCCTTGCCTATGGGTGAAGAAGCTGGGTATCTCCCACCCATAATTAGTGTTTTATTAATAGGTATGTTCTGATAAGCATAAATTATCATAAACACTCATTTCCTTTGTTAAGAGTCTGAAAGTGACACTCACTCAGTCATGTCTGACTCTTTGCAACCCCATGGACTATACAGTCCATGGACTTCTCCAGGCCAGAATACTGCAGTGGTTAGCCTATTCATTCTCCAGGGGGAACTTCCCAACCCAGGAATCGAACCCAGGTCTCCCACATTGCAGGTGGATTCTTTACCAGCTGAGCCACAAGGGAAGCCCTTGGTTAAGAGTATAGGATTCTTTTTTTATTCTTTTTATTGGTCATACCACATGGCATCTAGTTCCCTGACTAGGGCTAGAACCTGCGGCCCCTGCAATGGAAGCAAGGAGTCTTAACCACTGGACCACCAGGGAAGTTCCTCGTTGGTGTTTTTTTTTTTTTTTTTTGAAGCAGCTAAATATATCTTTGAATCCTTTAAAGTTTGGTACATATCAAAACCTGATAGCCAAATTTTGGCTCTGATAGCCAAAGTCTTTGCCAACTTGTATGGGAACAAACTACTGTTTGTATTTGACGAGTTGGGGGTGTCTATCTGCGGTACCCTGTGTGTAATTTGTGTTTGTGCTCGGTTGCTCAGTCGTGTCCAACCTTTTGCAGCCCCTTGAACTGTAGCCCTACAGCCTCCTCTGTCCATGGGATTTCCCAGGCAAGAATACTGGAGTGGGTTGCTGTTCTCTCCTCCAGGGGATCTTCATGACACAGGGATCGAACTCATGCCTCTTGCATCTCCTGCATTGGCAGACGGGTTCTTTACCACTAACACCCCCTGGGAAGCCACCTTGCACGTATTGCCTCTCTCTTATTTGGTTAGTTTAGATGCAAGATGCAAACCTGTGAAGACAATCTGCCTGGAGGCGCCCTGCTTCCAGACTGTTTTTTGGAGAAGGAAGTGCAACCCACTCCAGTCTTCCTGCCTAGAAAATCCCGTGGACAGAGGAGCGTGGCAGGCTACAATCCATGGGGTCGAAAAAGAGTCGGACATGTCTGAGCAACTGAGCACACACTGGCATGAGGCAGGGTGGGGAGGTGGGTGGGGGGTGGTGGGGAGGGGGCCTGTCCTAACATCTTTTCCTGCTCAGTGAGCCCTTCTCAGCTCTCAGATACCAGTGCTGCCACGAAATAGCTAATAGCTCACATTACTCCCTGATGAATCTCTGCTTGTTGGAAAAAAAAAAAATGTTACACAGCCATCACAGATGAAACCAGGAAAATGGTTATTGACTTAAAAATCATCACAACCTAAAAGCTGAAAGTTAGGTTTTATTCGGTGGGAATTGTTAGGACCACAAACCCAGGAGGCGGCATCTCAAGTGACCCTGAAAGAACTGCTGGGAGGAGGCAAGCAAGGGGAGGAGCCAGGTTACCTAGGAGTTTTGCAATAAACGACAGGTAGTCTGAACATCAAAAGAGGACTGTTAGTTAAAGAAAACCAGATATCTCAAGTTAAGGCATCTAGTGCTTTTCTGTGTATGGGAAGGCACAAGAGTCTGGGCTCACTGAAATCATTCCCGTACATGCATCTCAGCTGTCTGGGGTCAGTGTCTTTTGTGTTCACATCCTGAACTCCCTTGGGCTCATCACGGGAAGTGGCTGCAATCTGATGGCTGTTCGATCACAGGTATTTTCTTTCCTGAGAGCCTTGGAGGGCTGGAATTGCTGATGGCTGTGGCAGCCTTGTTTACTGATATGGCAGGAAATATTCCATTTCTCATTTGAAAAAATGAAGTTACACAGCCCTCCCAGATGAAACCAGGAAAATGGTGCAGCTATCCGGCCTTCTAGTTAAGGAACGCAAGGAAACTGGGTTTTCTCTCTGAATGCATATGACTAACTCTAAATTTTCCATGGAAAGTAATTCAATTAGTGTGTGTGGCGAACTCGCAAATTTATTTGCACTGTACTTAGCCATGCACAGACATTTTAACTTTTCTATTTTCTGTCATGTATCTGCTTTTTTTCAGAATCCCCTCAGCATGCCGGGAAGAAGAGGAAAAGTTTAACTTTCATTTTGCTGGAGTTTGGTATCATAGTGGGCTTCCCAGGTGGCTCAGTGGTAAGGAATCTGCCTGCTAAAGCAGGAGGCACAGGACACAAGGGTTCAATCCCTGAGTCGGGGAAGATCCCCTGGAGGAGGAAATGGCAACCCACTCCAGTATCCTTACCTGGGAAATCCCATGGAGAGAGGAGCCTGGAGGGCTACAGTCGATGGATCACAAAGAGTCAGACACAACTGAGAAACTAAGCACTATATCACAGAGGCTTCCAACATAAGGAGGCTTTCAGGAGACTCAGTCTCTTGAGAAAATGCTGTCTTTCATATGTTTCTCTCCTTCTCTGACTCTCTGACTCTCTTTTTCCTGAATGATGTCTCTGAGTGCCAAGAGACCTATGCAGAGTTGAGGTTGGAGAGGTGGGCAGTGCAGCCCTGCCTCTGGATGAGAGATGATGGATATCGTGTTGGCAGCTGCATCTAGAATCAATGGTCTGGACCACTGGCTTCTGGTTGCAGACACCCTGCCACTGTAAGCATCTTGGTCTTGCTTCTCCCTCTTGGTTGCTCCACTTGCCTTTCCCCTATCTCCGCCTGCCCTCAGCTAAACATCCAGACTGGCCACTTTCATAGCAGCATCTCCAGGCTACCGTCTGGCTCTCCTGACACTCTTGGGTTTGCCCACACCTGTCTAGGTTTTTCTACTGTTTCCTTTTTCTGAGGCTCCAGTGTGAGGCGGGGAAAAACATGAGTACACATACGCGTCTCCCCTCTCTTTTGTAGATCAAATATTCCATCCCACTCTCTCATGGTTCTTTTGGATCACATGACTATTTGGGGCCAATTATACGTTGAGGTTGATAAGGCTGAGTGAGAGCAGGTGTGTTTCCACTGTTTCTTTTCATGCTGTGACAGACTGCCAGAAGCCACAGAATTAAGGAGGAGGCAGGATGCTTGCCCCATTTCCGACTTTGAAAGAACAAGAAACAAATCTTTGCTGGGATAAGCCCCTGCAATGTCGGAGTTTGCTGCTCTGTACAGAAGTGATCACCCTCCACAGCGCACCCTTTCCCAGGCTGCAGGAGCAGGTCGGGGTTGAAGACTTTGCCACCTTGAATGTACTTATTTCTTTCGTTAACTTGAGTTGCAACAGCCCTGTGCCATAGATGAGAATTATTAAAATCCTCACCACTGTTTTTTTGTTGTTGTTTGTTAAAGAGAAAACAAAATTCAGAAAGCTTACTGTTTCTTGCTTTTGTTAAGTAAGTCATTTGATCCCAGACTTAGGATCTGCCCACATTCAGAATAGCTGCTTTGAGCTGTTTTTAACTCTGAATAAATCTTAGTGATAAGTCCCACCCCTTCCTCCCAGAATGAGTATGATTCTGGCCTGACTTCATGAGAGCCCTGAGCTGTCTCTACCACGAGGCCAGCTTTCACAGCTCCCAGTGTACTTCACAAATGTGCAGATGTGCAGAGAAAACAAGAAAACCCCACTTCAACAGGCCTCGCTGAAGGCTACATAAATAGTGGCAAATCTGCTAAATCTATTTGCATTTCACACCCAATAATTTCAGACTCCATCTCTAAAAACCTCTGCCTTAAATGAGGTCGTGTGACTGTTCAGCCCAGCATTTGCCTAACTGCCACGGGTGTGAACGCTGGAAAAATGCAAAGAACAGGCCATCCCTGGAAGGAGAGGAACAGCCATTTGCGGGTCTTGATTCTCCTCTTTGGATTAAATAAACACTCAGGGTCTCCTGGCATGGCTCTGTTCTGGGCCCGTGGATGCTGGCCTGATGGCAAAGGGTGGGGGACTGAGCTCTCCAATTCTCCACGTCACGTGTCACATTCTCAGAACGTAACTCATAAAGTTTCTCAAAGGAATGACGTTCAGGGTGCCCTCTGGTTCCAGGCAGGAGTTTGCTGTCTTGCTGGAGCCATAAATTATTTTTGTGCCACAGAGCAACCGTTTGAGCTTTGAATGGTAGGCTCATAAAGTCATGATTTATAATTAAATTAGACCTCAGAAAAATGTCCCAAGTTATATCTATCTGGCTTTCTCTGGCTTTTTTGAAGGTCCCACAAACAGACGGAATGGAAATTTCACTTAAGAAATTGTTGTCATAAAATTTTATGGGACCATCTCAGTGGTTAGGGGACTGTTAAACATCCCTGCAGGGGGAAAAACAAACACAATTAGACACAGACTAGTGGCTCTGTTTGGAGGGTGAAAACCAAAGTCACAGTGGAAATGCCCTGTTTATAGTAGAAGCAGAACACTCAGGCCTGGCTGGATTTTCTGATGCAAGATTATCGTAAAAATTCTGTCAGCTTCTAACTTTCTGGTTTGTTTTTCTTTCCTCCTCTTTCTCACCACGTCTTCTTTTTAAAAAACAGACTTTATTTGTTTTTTTTTTTTTTTAGAGCATTTTTAGATTCACTAGCAACAGTGAGCAGAGTGAACAGAGAGTTCCTATATGCACCCCCACCCCGCCCGTCACACACATAGTCTCCCCACCAACTTCCCGCACCGGAGTGGTCCATCTGTTACAAGCGATGAGTCTAAAGTCCATGACACATCATAACTGACACATCGTAATCGCCTGAGTCCAGGCTTACATTAGGGTTCACGCTCAGTGTTACGTATTCTGTGGATTTTGACAAATAAATGATGGCATTTTTTTGTACCACACAGAGTAGTTTCACTGCCCCCCAAATCATCTGTGCTCCACCCATTTATCTCTCTCTCCCCCTTAATCCCTGCTGCTGCTGCTGCTGTTAAGTTGCTTCAGTCATGTCTGACTCTGTGCAACCCCACAGATGGCAGCCCACCAGGCTCCGCCGTCCCTGGGATTCTCCAGGCAAGAATACTAGAGTGGGTTGCCATTTCCTTCTCCAGTGCATGAAAGGGAAAAGTGAAAGTGAAGTCACTCAGTCGTGTCCGACTCTGAGCGACCCCATGGACTGTAGCCTACCAGGCTCCTCCATCCATGGGATTTTCCAGGCAAGAGTACTGGAGTGGGGTGCCATTGCCTTCTCCGGATAGACAGTCTAGAAGCCTACAAAAAAAAGCTGTCCTTTAAGGTTTTAATCGCCTTATTAATCAAGGTCAAATGGTTTCTGCTGCTGCTGCTAAGTTGCTTCAGTCGTGTCCGACTCTGTGCGACCCCATAGATGGCAGCCCACCAGGCTCTGCCGTCCCTGGGACTCTCCAGGCAAGAACACTGGAGTGGGTTGCCATTTCCTCAGCAACCACCAATCTTTTCAATGTCTGCAGAGTTTTGTTTTCCCCTAATGCCATAGATTAGGAATTATACAATATGTAGCCTTTACATGGAACGTTTGTTATACTCCTAGCTCAGACAGTAAAGAATCTATCTGGAGTACAAGAGACCTGGGTTTGATCCCTGGGTTGGAAAGATTCCCTGGAGAAAGGAATGGAAACCCACTCCAGTGTTCCTGCCTGGAAAATCCCACGGACAGAGGAGCCTGGTGGGCTACGGTCCATAAGGTCGCAAAGAATCGGACGCGACTGATGGACTAGCGCTCGATTTTTTTCTCATTTTTCAGTCATTGTCATCTCTGCTTAATCTTAAGAAGGCACCAGGGAAGGGTAATCAGCTGGTCCTGGGTTCTCAGGGACAAAGATGGAAGCATTCCATGAGCCGTTTGAGGGAAGGAACCTCTAGAATAAGTCTTATTGGAGCAGAGGTCCTTGAGGACGGATCCAGGAGCCCTGGGGACCCATGGATGGGATTCAAGGGCTCCAGGAATCTCTGACATCATAAGCGTTTGGTGTGGCAAGTGTGGTTTTCTCAGCACTTGGCCAAATGCATATTTTTAAAAAATTCTCTAGGTGGTGATAACTTACCAAAAGCAAGGATTCTGAAGGAAGGCTGAGTGCTGACTGTTCACAGCCTTTCTGCTTTAAGCCCCTTAGATCAACTCAGGGAAAAGTAGAGGCAGGAAGAGAGGGATTTAAGTTGGAGCATTAATTGGGTCATTTGTAGAGACATGGATGGACCTAGAGTCTGTCATACAGAGTGAAGTAAGTTAGAAAGAGAAAAACAAATATCATCTATTAAGGCATATATACGGAAACTAGAAAATGGTACTGACGAACCCATTTGCAGGGCAGGAATAGAGACGCAGACATAAAGAACCGACTTCTGGACACAGAGAGGTAGAAGGGGAGGGTGGGATGAATTGGGAGAGTAGGACTGACATATATACACTACTGTGTGTAAAATAGCTGGCTAGTGGGATGCTGCTGTATATTACCCGGTGCTCTGTGATGACCTAGAGGGGTGGGGTGGGGCAGTGGGTGGGAGGTTCAGGACGGCCAGGGTGTATACATATAGCTGATTCACTTCATTGTACAGCAGAAACTAACACAACATTGTAAAGCAACTATAGTCCAATAAAAAATTTTTTTAATAAGATGGGGCATTAAATGCTGTTCTCACCAGGTGTGTTTTTTGCCTTTCCTCTCACGCCCTGCAAGACCCAGTCTCCACTCTTCTCTGCACCCTGGGATTCGAGCGCGAGGAATCGCACCAGGCTTGCTTGCAGGCTGGCGCCTGGCTGGGTTTGCCCACAGGAAGCAGGGGAGATGGAAGACAAGAAGAGGGTGAGACCCATGAATTCCTCCTCTGCCTGCTCCCTGCTTTGTGGTCAGGGCCTGGAAGTGACTGGTGGCATTTCTTCCTGATCAAGGCTCTTCTGGGGCAGCCCTAGGGTGATACCAGGTTCCCTGTGGCTGGTCTCTGGGTACCTTGACATCCCTTTCTGGTCCCTCCTCGCTGCTCACACCTCTGAACCTAGACCTTCATGACACTCCCTCTGAACCATTTGGGGTGAATGTTTCCCACCAGGACACTAAATGAGTCCCTCTGTCACACACTGGAACATTTTGTTGCAAGACAGGTAACTGAGCATGAAACCCATGCTCCAGAATCAATCAGCCAGCTCTCATGACACCAGATGTAACTTCCCTCCACAACTTAGGTCCTCCCTCCTGCAACTGTCACGTGTTTCAGGACTCTCTATCTTGAGTCAGAAGCCTCCTTCCCTTGAGGCAAAGGCAGACACAGCCCAGAATAAAGAAGTCTGTTTAGTTTCAGAGTATTTATACAAATCAGTAATAGAGACATGGTCTTGAAAGTGGGGCCCTCTGTGGCAAGAGCTTGGCTTTTTAAGGGAGTGCTTCTTGAACCCCAAAAGACTCAGAATCTGGTAAAGTTGGAGGATAGAGTTTCTTCCATCAACCACAGTGCACGGTGATGTAAGAGAACTTTCCCAGACCTAACGCAGACACGGGGTAGTGGCAGATGGGGACAGCAGAGCGTGTGATGGGCAGATGAGTGCTGGTCAGCTCCTGGAAGGGGCCACAGGTAAGCCTCTGTGCTGAATCAAGCCCCAGAGGAGAACCCAGAATCCTGAGAGAATGCTCCCAAACCACAGAGAAAAGAAGCTAACTCCTTATGTTTCAGGCAGAGTCCAAGAAACCAGGAGCCCTCTAATGAATCTCCTCCAAGCTTGTGCCACCGAATCTCATGAAACGGGAATTATGAAGTGATGACTTCCTTAGGAAGAGAGCATCCCATGTAAATACTCCCCTCTGAGTCTCTGGTGACATCAGGGGACATGAGAGTGTCCTGCCCCTTCAGGAGGGGCATGAAGGGGAGAAGGGCAGGTCAGGAGGCCTGGAGGGACCTCGCTGTTGGGATAAGAGAGGAGTTGGCACCAGAGAGGTGTAGACACTCAGTTGTGTGTGTGGTGGGACCGGGGACCATGCACAAAGCCCAGATGGGAGGACCCGAGTTAGCCTGGGATTCCTGGATGGGCTGAGACGGATGGGGGCATTTTGGAGACACTCTCCTCCCATCAACTCCTGACACCAAATCACTGTGGCCAAACTGGGTATTTTCCAAAAGTGATTATGCACAATCTAGAAGCAACTTCAAGAGATGGAATGGTTCCATTTTCCTACCATCATCCGAATGGTTGCAGCCTGGCGTGCTACAGTCCATGGGGTCACAAAGAGTCAGACACGACTGAGCGGCTGAACTGACTGAACTGAATCCGAATGGGAGGTTGACAGCTTTGTCAAGTTCCTCTGTAGAAAAACTAAAAGAGATTGTTTTGATGGAGTTTATGACTGTGACATTGATACAGAGGGTTATCCAACTTTACCTGCGACATGGGCACAATGGAAGCTTCTCCCTCCTTTTCCTCTGGGCCTCTAAATAAGTAGATCAAGAAGGGGTAATACCTGAGTGTGCACTTCTGCGTAATGTCTTCAGTTTCAGGTCAAACCAGCATCTCACCTATGGCTAAATTTTATGTCGTTTTTGTCTCGGTTACTTCACTAGCTGCCAATCATCAAAATTTGGCAATTTAAAGACATGAATTGGTTCAAGAGGGAGGGGATATGTGTATGCGTATAGCTGATTCACTTTGCTGCACAGCGGAAACTAACACAACATTGTAAAGCAATTATACTTCAAAAAAAAAAAAAAAAGACATGAATTTCAAAGTGCTGCCAAAAGGAGGTTGCCCTCCTAATTAAATATTTTTGGCTTCTTTGGTGGCTCTGACGGTAAAGAATCTGCCTGCAATGTAGGAGACTCAGACTCTATCCCTAGGTTGGGAAGACCCCCTGGAGAAAGGCATAGCAATCCACTCCAGTATTCTTGCCTGAAGAATTCCATGGACAGAGGAACCAGGCAGGCTACAGTTCATGGGGGTCACAAATAGTCAGACATGACTAAGCGACTAACACACACACAACCATAATCTTCACCTCTCCTAAATCCAGTCATCCATATGGGCACACTTCAGTGGTTCCCAAATGGGAGAAAAGCAAGTGAAATTCATCTGAGTTTACGTGGGGGTATTTGCCACCCAACTCCGTAACTTCTGCAAAGACAGAAGAAGCTCTGGCCTGGAATGTCCTTCCTGTCTTTTCCAGCATCTGAATCCTGTAGTCCTCAGCACTACAGAGGAGCCCTCCTCGACTCCCAGTCGGAGGAACTCTCACCCCTCCCAGGGTTTCCACAGCATGTTGACTGTTTAGCATACATTTCATCATGTCTGTGCTCTTTCAACCCTAGTCTTCTCCACAAGACTGCACATTTCTCAACAGCATTTTCATCTTTATATTCCTCCCGGGGTCCTTGATATGAGGCCTTTTCATTGGCAGGTGGTGGATTATTTGAGGAGAAAACATGAACGAATCCATCACATTGCCCTGTTCTTCCCCCGTTCAGGGTGTGTGTGTTCGGTTGTGTTCGACTTTTTGTGACCCCGAGGACTGTAGCCCGCCAGGCTGCCCTATCCATATGATTTCCCAGGCAAGAATACTGGAACAGGTTGCCATTTCCATCTCCAGGGGATCTTCCTGACCCAGGGAGGGAAGCCACGTCTCTCGAGTCTGCTGCATTGGCAGTCAGGTTCTTTATCACTAGTGCCACCTGGGAAGCCCTACTTCTTTGCTTCTCCCTGCTGGACTGAAGCAAAAACTGTGGACCAGTGTCAGGGCAGGAGGAAACTCTAAAGAGAAGGAATAAGTTAGATACTTGACCCTTCAAAATTGTTTCCATTTAAGTGAGTTTCAACAGGATGAACTTGCTAGTCTTCCTTCTGGAAAGTTTTTTTTTTTTTTTGCTTCCACTGAAAGTGCCATTATCTGCTTTAAAATCAACATTTAAGTTTTGAAAAGGGTCAAAGTGGAATCTCTGGATTTACACTACAAGCTCTTAGAGAACCAAAACTGTCTCTTCTTCCCCCTGATGCATTTGGCCTCATCTCAGGCAATTGTGGGTCTTCTGTAAATATTTGATGAAGTTTCCCAAAAAATGAAGGGAAGAATTCATTTTAATGCATATTTCACTCCATATGAAGCCACCATATCAATGACTAAAATTTGACTTAACTATTAGTATAGGTTCAATCTAGAGGATAAAAGACACAGAACTGAAAAGTGGTCATTTTGGTTACTTTAAACTAGTAGGTTAGAATTATAACAGTGGCAGTATTGAGAAAATAAACTGACAAAATGTGGTTGATTCTGTGGCCTTATATAGACACAGCTGAGTAGAATTGTTCTAGTGAATGATGGTTGGTGGGTGATGACCATCTACTGTTTAATGGTTTCCAAACTAATGCTTAGAAGGAAAATAGTGGTTTAGACCAGAATCCAAATAATAGAGTTCTCGGCCAACGGTACATACAAATGTTGATCTTGGATTAGTGATGCTGGCATATTAACAAGAAGGCCGAAAGATTATACTATCTCTGCCGGTTACATAAATAGATTTACACAGCTAATCTTTCTTTTTTTTTAGAATACTTACAGTAATATTATCTATATTGACACTAAGGAAGTCATCGTACTTAGAGTTGAGAGACTGGAATCGTTTTCTCAACTAGCTCATCCTCTGGGGACCTGAAGTTTTGTCCATGCTTCTATTGCTGTGTTTGCAGTGATAGTTAATCATATAAACATTTTTATTGCATTACCTTTTCTAGGTCTGAGGCTGTCTTGTTTATCTTTGAATTCCCAGGGCTTAACAGAGTGCCTGGCAGTGCAAATGCCCAATACATATTCAAGGAATGTGTTGAAATGAAGAGGGGTGGATAAGATCATTAATTTCTGCATCTGAGGTTCTGAGATCCTCAAGATCAGAGAAATTCAACTTCCATACAGTCTAAATTATGGATTCAAATTCACGTTTTGGCGGGAAACCAGAAAGGGCATTTAGTCTAAGTTCGCCCTGTGGGTGAAGAGCGTAACAATTCAGTCTATAAGTCTTACCACCAGATGGGAACTCTTGTAGGTTTCCAGTGTGAAAGGTATCAGTCTCAACCAAGCAGTACTCATCTCATCATCTGTTTCCATAGGTTCTGGTACCTCTTCCTGTGGCTTTCCTAACCCCTCTCCATGACTCTATTTCTCTTGTTTCTTAAGATTCTCTTTCTCAACTTGGGCTATCCTACCATCTTTGTTTTTGCTTTAAACCATCTTAACATCTCTCCCACTTAAAAAAAACCCAGCTTTTGGAGTCCCATATTTCTATCTATCTTGGCCAAACTTCTTGAAAGTGTGGTCCATACTCATCGTCTCTGTTTCCTCTCCTTTCCCTCTCTTTACTCACCTCCAACTATCATTTATCTCCATCACATCAGACATCAGAATAGAAGCACCTGCTAAACCTACGAGGGACTTGATCCTGAAACTAACAGAATTCTGGCTGCTCTCTCCCAGTTTCCTTCCCAGACTCAACCTCCTCCATAAAGTCTTTAAACTTGGCAATTCCTTATAGCCCCAATTCTAAGTCCAGTTCTCTTCCCACTCTTGGGTGACCTTGGTCAAGTGCCTCCCCTCACAAGGTTGGATTTCCTTGTTAAAACTGAGTAGGAAAGATGTTTCAGTGGCCTCTAGAGTCTTCTTAAGACTGTGCATTTAGGACATACTTTGTAGCCATAACCCAAAGATCATGCCCTTTTTAAAAGCATTGAATTAGTAGCCAACATGTAAAAACTGGGAGATTTCACATAAACACCTAATTTCTGGATTCTTTAAAAACAGATTTGACAATATGGGGCGAGTATCCCCACATGGCAACAATAGGTTGTTGCACAGCTGCATGGCTGTGCCAGTGGATGAGATCTGTGTCCTCGGGTGCCCCACAACCCCCTGCACTTTTGTGAAGCTGTTTGGCTCCTATGGACACTGAGTGTCTGGCCGTGGCTTTCAGTATAATAGTTCCTTGTGCTATTTCTTAGCCTGAACTATGATTCATGTATTGTTGTTTAATGATTTATGAATTAATGGCTTTCTTCCCCAGGGACCCTATAATTACCTTGAGGCCAAGGTTCGTATCTTATAATAATGGTAGTTAACACTTTAGAGCTCTTACCATATGCCAGGCACCATAACAAGCACTTTACGTGTATTGACTCATTTAGTTGAACTTCTTTATTCCCCACAGCAGCTAGGAAAATGTACTACCTGTGGCTGCTGCCAAATGTAATTGTGGATGATTTCACGAACTATTTGGCAAGGAGTCAGGTTGGAGAATTGGACCATAAAGAAGGCTGAGCCCCGAAGAACTGATGCTTTCAAACTATGGTGCTGGAAAAGACTCTTGAGAGTCCCTCAGACTGTAAGGAGATCAAACCAGTCAATCATTGGAAGGGCTGATGCTCAGGCTGAAGCTCCAATACTTTGGCCACCTGATGTGAAGAGCCAACTCATTGGAAAAGACCCTGATGCTGGGAAAGATCGAGGGCAGGAGGAGAAGGGGGCAACAGAGGATGAGATGGTTGAATGGCATCATGGACTCAATGGACATGGGTTTGAGCAAACTCTGAAAGATTGTGAAGGACAGGGAAGCCTGACATGCTGCAGTCGCAAAGAGTTGGACATGACTGAGCAACTGAACAACAACAACAAAGTGAAAATTCCCTCCTGTTCCTTTCCAATAAATAGCTACCTTTTAAAAAATTTATATCAGTATAAGTTAGTTTTACTTGTTTTAGAACTTTATATAAATAGATCATACACTGATTTTTGTATTTCACATTTATATATTTTTTCTCAATGTTTTTGAGATTCATCTATGTTGCAATACATAGTAGCGGCTCATCCTTTTTTTATCATTGAGTAATATTCCCTTGTATGAATATACCACAATTTATCCATCTATTGGTAGACATCTGGCTTATTTCCAGTCTGGGGCTGCTATAAATAAGCTTCTAGGAATATTTCAGTGTAAATATTTTTGGTGAATATATAATTTTATCTTTAGTAATATCTAACCTCATAGCATCTTCCAAGGATAAAATGAAAACATGCATGTGAAGCCATAACACGAGCCTCAGCACATAATCAATTCTGACAATTAATTTTACCTATTATTGTTTTACAAGGTAACTAAATCATGACTTTACTATGTATATAGAAAGAGTTAAGGTATTAACTCTTTGCTTTGTCCGCAAACAAAAACTAAAGTGCATGATTTCAGACTATTCTTTTCTTGAGATCATTTGAACTATTCAGATACTTAACATCTGAATTATCTGGATAACATCTGCAGCTCAAATTCAAAGGGTATTCCAGTTTGACTTAAACTCAAGTCACGCAAACACATGCAGAGTTGAAGGGCATGCAAAACCAGTCATTGAAAGAACTTGTTTATAAGAAGAACTAATACCAGTCTCATACCAGAAGCTCAGATAATTTTCTGGACTTAAAGTGAATCTTACAGGATAATGTTTTGATAAGTTGAGTAGAAGTGAATTAGGACCATGTGGGAGTATATTTTCTGTAAAAGGGATTTGAATGTTTAAATCTAATGGAAAAAAGATGCTTGGGGCAAATGCATTGAAAGCTTTGAGATATTCACAACTTGTCACAGTTGCATAAAGGCCAATACTTCTCAATTTCCCTACCAGTGACTAGAATGTCCTGCCCCACCTGCCACTTTGCTCATGAAGACACGACAAAAACACACTTGCTATGTTGGTGGAAGAACAAAGTATGACATATTTCACTGTGTAAGTAACTCATCAGACATTTGCTTCTGTCCTTGGATCATCTACTCTTTGGCTGAACTTCTAATATTCCCACGTACCTTTATTCTGGCAGGTTCTCTGAGGCGGGCAGGCTAATAAGTAACACAGGTCACCAGTCCTTTACCTGCTTTTGGAATGACCCTGTTGAAAGAATTATGGAAACTTACATTGTTCAGTTTGCTATATGTCCATTACCTGGTTCCGGCTATCATAATTACCGGAAATACCTATTTTACATGTATGTGGTTGAATGGGTTAAGTGGGGTCTAATATAAGTAATTTCTTTTTTTTAATTAAAAAAATCTGTTGTATACTTAATACAGGAATGATGCTGTTTAAAGATAGTTTTTTGCCTTCTCAGAACTTACTATTTAAAAGAGGAACTAACCACTTATTTAGTTTTGTGACTTTTTAATTTTTCTGAGCATAGTGTGTCTTCATGTAAATTAGGGAAATAACAAAAATAATAATAAAAATTTTCACTCATAAAAAAATGAAAGAGTTAAGTCACATAAATATAAACATTTTTTAACCTAAGACATAATGGATGAAATTGTGTTTAAGATTTTCCTTTTTTCTTCCTACCCACTGTTAAAAGTTCATGTTTTTGTAGATTTCCTCAAATTCCTATTTTTCTGTGAAATTCCCATATATCAAGATTTTAGATCAACCATATTATGCCTACCTTCACTGAATACACACTTTCTGATGCAATTGAAACTCTTCCAAATGTGATTTTTAAAGACTATACGCCATGTAATTGTATGTATCCACCAGGCCTTCTTTAAATATTTCTTTATATAGAGTATTTAGGTTTGTTTTCTAGATTTCATTATTATTCATAAGGATCTTCTGCAATGCAGAAAACCCCGGTTCAATTCCTGGGTCAGGAAAATCTACTGGCAAAGGGATAGGCTACCCACTCCAGTATTTTTGGGCTTCCCTTGTGGCTCAGCTGGTAAAGAATCCACTTGCAATGTGGGAGACCTGGGTTGGATCCCTGGGTTGGGAAGATCCCCTGGAGAAGGAAAAGGCTACCCACTCTAATATTCTGGCCTGGAGAATTCCATGGAAAGTCCATGAGGTCACAAAGAGTCAGACATGACAGAGCAACTTTCACTTTTCATCTTCACAATATAGTATTTCTGTGTTTTATGTTATATCTTTAGTCTCATATCTCAGAGATATAATTAGGGGACTCAAATTGTCTGAGCGTGTCAAGGCTGTTGGCATGCATACCAACTTGCTGTAAATGCTTGCAGCAATATTCACTTCTGTAAGTGAAAGTGCACGATGGATACCACATCCTCACAGGCAACAGCTATTAGGGTAGAACAGTCTTGGATGGGGCTTCCCTGGTGGTCCAGCAATTAAGACTTCTTATTTCTGCTGCAGGGGGTGCAGGTTTGATCTCTGGTCAGAGAACTAAGAGCCCGCATGACTTGCAGCATGACCAAAACAGATAAATAGAATCTTTTTTTAATTTAAAAGAAGTCTTGGCTAATTTGATAACTGGAACGTGGTTTTGCATTGTTCCGAGTTTCTAGTTCTCTGATGAACTAATTGAATGAACTAGTTGAGTTCATCGTGAATGAACTAGTAGAATGAAGTCTGATGAACTAGATGAATGAAGTTTAATAGTTTGTTGGCCATCTCACATATGCTGCTGTCATTTAGAAGGTCACCAACTTGTTCAACAAGTGTGAATGAAAATGTTACTCTGATAGCCAAAAACGGTAACAATGTAAATACCCGTGAATGGATGTGACTAAACAAAACGTGCTATATCCATATGATAGAACATTATTATTCATTCATAAAAAGTAATGAGGTATTGATATACACTACAACATGGGTGGATATTGTAAACATCATGCGAAATGAAACAGCCAGTAACAAAAAGTCACATACTATATGATTCTATTTACAGGAAATATGCAGAATGGTTCAATCCATAGAAACAGATTGTAAACTAGTAACTTCCATGGGCTAGGGGGACGAGAGGAATGGGAAGTTACAGAAAGTGGATATAGGTTTCTTTATAGTAGGTAGGTTTAGTTCTCAGTCGTGTCTGACTCTTGCAATCTCATGGACAGTAGCCGGCCAGTCTCCTCTGTCCATGGGATTTCCCAGGCAAGAAAATTGGCTTGAGTTGCCATTTCCTCTTCTAGGGGGTCTTCCTAACCCAAGGATCAAACCTAGGTCTCCTGCATTGCAGGCAGACTCTTTACTGACTGAGTCACCAGGGAAACCCACAGCTTTCTTTAAGGGGTTATGGAAATGTTCTGGAATTTGGATAGTGGTGACTGTTGTATAATTTGTGAATATATATCTTATTAAAACCACTGGCTTGTACACGTTCAAACATGAATTTCATAATGTGTGAATTACATACATCAATTTTTTAAAAATTATTATGCGCCAGGTGTTAAGCTAGTTGTTGGGGATAACAGGTAGATAACACAGAACCTATAGTTTAGAGGAACAAGATACTCAATTATCTAAGTGCACAGAGTAAATGCACATAAGTGGGTCTTGCACTATTTTAAAAACCAAACAACTTCCTCAGACTAGCATGTGGAAGAACAATTAGAGGTAGGAATGTCCTTTGTGGATTTTTCATGGATTCTGTGATTTGGGTTTTTGGGGGTTTTTTAAGATTCAAATCCCTTTCAGTTATTCAAGCAGGGTGGTAGAGAATGAGATTAGGAAAGAAAATTATTTTCTCTTGTTTCTCAAACCATTATTGGTTACCTTCTTGGTTATGGCTAAAGAGAAATATTGCACTGACCTCATTTACTTAATTTTTAAAAGAATATTTATTGGAATATAGTTGCTTCAGTGGCTCAGCAGTAAAGAATCAGCCTGCAATGCAGGCTATGCAGGTTTGATCCCTGGGTTGGGAAGATCCCCTGGAGGAGGAAATGGCAACACAAGCCAGTCTTCTTGCCTGGGAAATCCCACGGGCAGAAGAGCCTAGCAGGCTACAGTCCATGGGGTCACAAAGATTCCACACAACTTAGCGACTTAACCACCACCCATAGTTGCTTTACAACGTTGTCTTAGTTTCTACTCTACAGCAAAGTGAATCAGCTATACATATACATATATCCCCTCTTTTTTGGATTTCCTTCCCATTTAGGTCACCACCGAGCACTGAGTAGAGATTCATGTGCTATATAGCAGGTTCTCATTAGTTATCCATTTTATCATTCACTTAAATTACACAGTCAAATCTGTAGGAAAACAGTGATTTGTATTTCTGGAGGACTGATCATGTGTTGGCCTGGTTTACCTGAACGTCCTGTAGCGAGGCTGCGCTGTAACCTCTAGGCCGACCACATCTCATTATTTTGCAGTGCCCCACAAAGGTTTTCTGGAAAATGAGGTTGAGTTACGACCAGTCCTGGAAGGCAGTGTAATTTTCATTTGCTGTCAGCAGGTGCTGGAGAATGAAGAGACACAAGGGCGCTATATTTTGTGTCCTACGAGATTGCCCTGCGATAAATGATCACCACACAGCCATGGCAGACTGAACCAATCAGTCACTGGAGAGTGGTATTGACAAGCACCCATCGCCCTGAAGCAGAGAGAGGGCTGAAATAACCTGTAGTTTACAGCTCCTTTTAAGAGCAGATCATTACCTTGTGATGGAAGTAGAGGAGACAACAGTAACCATCACCACTTTGGAAACCTGCTGGAATGTTTCTTAGCCCATTTGTGGAAAATACATCCCATGATACGTCCTACCACCATAAGGAGTTGGTTACACAAATTAGGAATAGGGCTGAAAATATCTGGCTTCTTTGCCTGATTGTGAGGAGGTGGGTTTATCAGACAGAGAGCAGGGGTTCTGGGCTGCCTGTTTAGAAAACGTCTTATTCACTTAGTTTCTCAAAACCATTAGGAGATACTCCCTGGAAGTCAAAGTTTTCTTAAAGGATGCTGTCCCAATGCCAGCTGGCTCCACGGGTATAGTACTTCTCACTTCTTTCTGCTGGGAATGTGGTCCAGAATCACAGGTGTTTCAGGCTTTTTTGATCTAATCACCACCCTTTCTATACTTGGTTGGTGCTTGAGATTCTTCCATGAAAAAGTCATTTATTTGTTCAAAAACAAACTTACAGTTACCAAAGGGGAAATGTTGCTGCTACTGCTGCTAAGTTGCTTCAGTCGTGTCCGACTCTGGGCGACCCCATAGACGGCAGCCCACCAAGCTCCTCTGTCCATGGGATTCTGCAGGCAAGAGTACTGGAGTGGGTTGCCATTGCCTTCTCCGAAAGGGGAAATGTTGGGAGGAGATAAATCAGGAGCTTGGGGTCAACATACCCACACATTACTATATGCAAGACAGGTAACCTACAAGGACGTGCTGTATAGTACAGGGAACTCTACTCAGTATCCTATATGAGAAAAGAATCTAAAAAATAACAACTATATGTGTATTTATAACTGAATCACTTTGCTGTACAACACTGTAAATCAACTACAAATACTTCAATAAAATTTTATACTCCAATAAAATTAAAATATTTCAAAAAGTCATTTATTTGTGAACATCATTCCTCTGATTTTCTCTCAAAATGCAAATATTAATAATTTAACGAGAATGAAGTTTTCAGACCCCTTTTCTTAAAGCAAGCATGCTCTGTTGCTCAGTCGTGTTCAACTCTTTGTGACCCCGTGGACTGTAGCCCGCCGGGCTTCTCTGTCCATGGGATTTTCCAGGCAAGAATACGGGAGTGAATTGCCATTTCCTCCTCCAGGGGATCTTCCCGACCCAGGGATCGAACCTAATCTGGCAGGTTCAAATCTGCATTGACAGGCAGATTCGAGGAATCTGAGGTCTGGAAAGCAATGAACGTGAAGATAGAGGGAAGGTGTTGGGGGAAGGAGGGCTGGAGCGCCCCTAAGGAATGAGGCTTTGTTTCCATTCCTTTGGCTGAGCCCGCCCAGATTCCTTCCATTTGGAAGAATATGGATGGACAGGTGTGACCTTCTCGGGGTGGAAGGAGAACTAGGTGGAGACCTGGGCAGCTCTTACTTTCCCAGCCACTCCTCGGGAAGGACTGCAGGCAGGTTCCAGCTGGCCTCATCCTCTCTACAGGCTGGGTCCAGATCCACCCAGAAAATGTTGAAAGGAATGGGCCCCTGTGGATCAAAGGGAACCTCCCTTGTTTGTTTTCACCTAAGGTAATGGAGCAGTTCCCACACCCTTTCCCAGAGCTATTCTGAAATCTTAATTCCTTCACCGGCTCAAATAATCATCCATCTGACCCCCCTTTCAAGGATTAGAACCGAGGAGATGAAAGGCTGTCCCCATTTCAGAGTGAGTACCGTCATCAGGGAGATTGGTTTCATTCTTGCTTTTAGTTTTACTACCTAAACACACATGTATTCACTTCACACACATTAGGAACAAAACCAACATCAGTTAAATGGACAAAAATACCATCACCTTGAGATAAATATGAATGACATTTTGAAGCAAAACTTTAAGACTATTTTTCTAGACACACATATATTGTCTCAGAATGGAATGGTTTATAGATTACTTTGCAATATCATTCTCTCAGCTTTTTATGGACCTATTTAATATGAAATACATATCAACATCATCTTATTAAGAGATATCTATTGTACCTTGATTTAAATGTATTGAACCAATTCCATACTGCTGAATGGGGCTTCCCTGGTGGCTCAGTCAGTAGAAAGTCTGTCTGCAATGCAGGAGACCTGGGGTTCGATCTCTGCATCGGGAAGACCCCGTGGGGAAGGAAATGGCAACTCACTCCAGTATTCTTGCCTGGGAAATCCCATGGACAGAGGCGCCTGGCAGCCTACAGTCCATGGGGTCGCCAGAGTTGGACACGACTGAGTGAGATGGCTGGATGGCATCAAGAACTTGATGGACATGGGTTTGAGTAGACTCCGGGAGTTGGTGATGGACAGGGAGGCCTGGCGTGCTGCGATTCATGGGGTCATGAAGAGTCGGACACGACTGAGCGACCGAACTGAACTGAGTGACTAAACTTACCTACCTACCTATACTGCTGAATAATTAGGTTTCCTTTCTCTGCTTCTCTTCCTCCCTCCTTTCCTTCCTTCCCTCTTTCCAGTTATCTATTTATGTATCTACATATCTGTGTATCTATCTATTATCTTGTTGTTCAGTCGCTAAGTTGTGTCTGACTCTTTTGAGCCCCCATGGACTATAACCCACCAGCCTCCTCTGTCCATGGGATTCTCTAGGCAAAAATTCAAGAGTGGGTTGCCATTTCCTCCTCCAGGGAATCTTCCCAGACCAGGGATCAAAGCTGTGTCACCTGCATTGGTATTCTTCACCACTGAGCCACCTGGGAAGCCCCACTTACCTTCTATCTATCATCTATCTATTTCTATTGCTATTATAAATTGAGCTGCAAAAAGCATTCTTGAACATAAATTATACGGGCACATCATTACTATTTCCCTAGAAATGAGATTTCTAGATAAAATGATGCATTGAAGGCCCTTAATGTATTCTACATCTTTTACCTGCTCTTCATCAGAATACAAGTGTCCTCTTTCTCACTGTTTAGGACAGTGGTTTTTAATCCTCATTACTCATTGAAATCATCCGGGGAGATTTCAGAAAAATGACAAATGCCTGGGCTGTACCACAGAGGAATTAGAGCAAAGTCTCCAGGTGAGGGGTCTTAGCATCTGTATTCTTAAAAGGCTGTCATTACGTAATTCTCATGCACAGCCAGGGTTAAGGAGGTGACTGTTCCAGGGGCTTTTCTTTCTCCTGCTCTGTGTCCACAGCGGACATCACCAACAGAAACACTTTCTTCTGAGCTCGTGACTCCCATCCTGCTCAGCACAAGGCCGCTAACAAATGACAGACTTCTTCCCAAGACGAAGTTCAGATTTTCTCTGACTTCACTGATTTTTGTCTAGTTATCCCATCAACTGAGGGACACGAGAAGACTGAAGGCCGGAGGACAAGGGGATGACAGAAGATGAGACGGTTGGATGGCATCACCGACCCAAGGGACATGAGTTTGAGCGACCTCTGGGAGCTGGTGAAGGACAGGGAAGCCTGGTGTGCTGTAGTCCATGGGGTCACAAAGAGTCGGACACAACCTAGAAACTGAGCAACAGCGATCCCATTTGTTGCTGAGAGCGGGGGATGTTAAAACTTTCTAGGCACGACTATGGAATTATCTCTTTCTCCTTTAATTTGCTTCTGTCCCTTCATTTTTTGTAACTTCAAGCTCAGCCATTAGGTACATACTCATTAATGAGTCATGTTTTCCTGACGAGTTTATTCTTTTATTATTATGGAATATTTCTCTCAATCACTTGCTATTTTCCCGGTTTGATTTCTCTGTATGATTTATTTTATGCCATGTCTTCCCCAAATTGATTTGTTTTTATTCATTATTAATTTAGCTGGACAATTTTTCTCCCAAAATTTGGAGGATGGGTAGGTAGAGTAGGGAAGAGTATAGCGTGCCTTTGAGGGCTTCCATGGCTGCAAATTGCTTTTAATTGATGAAACAGAATTCTTTAGTTACTGGCTTAAGCTCACTACCTTATGGAATTTAGTACAGGGGAGGAAAACTTCTATAATAATCACTTTTCCTCTGTAGATTCTTCCCCTCTCTCTAGATCCTGGCAATATTATCCTGTCATTCTTTTTTTTTAAATTATTTATTTTATTTGTTGCTGTGCTGGATCCTCCTTGCTTTGCGCAGCCTTTCTCCAGTTGCGGGGCCTGGGGGCTATTCTTCATCATGGCGCATGAGCTTCTCATTGCGGTGGCTTCTCTTGTTCCAGAGCACAGCTCTAGGGTGCACGGGCTTCAGTAGTTGCGGCTCATGGGCTTAGTAGCTCCATGACATGCTGAATCTTCCACAACCAGGGATGGAACCTGTGTCCTCTACACTGGCAGGTGGATTGTTATTCACTGAACAATCAGGGAAGTCCATATCCTATCATTCTTGAAATAAGGATGTTTACCATAGAGTCTCTGTGTGGCTGTCTTCTTACACACTTTTTTTTTTTAGTTACTATATTCTAAGACCTTGTTCTCTGAAGCTGCAAGTCTACTTTAGCATGGGAACACTTGCTTCTCGAATTCCTTGGATGACATTTAAAAGGCAGTTCTAATAGAATGGATTGTGTATTTTGTTGACTTTTCCCATTATGGTAAAAACCGCAGTTGACACTGGTTTGAGTTTTTATTCTATTTGCTGAAAAACCAAAGATCATTTTGATGGCAATGAGCCCCCACATAGACCATCTCTCCACTGTGGTCCTTTTTAAATGTTGCACGTTGTTCCTGAGGCATTAAGGTCCGCCGGTTTCAACAGCCCCCTAGTCAAAGAGAGTGATGTTAAATCAGGGGAGCTCCATTTCTTCATCTGAGGACCTGCAGGTATCAAGTGCCAAGGAACCCTGTGTAAATGGGGCACTTAAGAAGTTTGGGCTTCTTCTCTGAGTCATTGCTAATGACTCTGTGCTAATCCCTTCACCTCTCTGTGGTTAGTTTCACATTAGTTGGGGAGATGAGAACTGTATCAAAACTCCCCATTGAGTTTTGACAAATGTTTACACTCTTGTAACCACCAGGGATTCCCAGGTGGCGCTAGTGGTAGCATCTGCCAATGCAGGAGACATAAGAGATGCAGGTTTGATCCCTGGGTCAGGAAGATCCCCTGGAGAAGGAAATGGCAGCCCACTCCAGTATTTCTTGCCTGAAAAATTCCATGGACAGAGGAGCCTGGTGGGCTACAGTCCAAGGGGTCACAAGAGTCGGACACGACTGAGTGACGAAGCATGCAAAGCGACTTAGTGCACAACCGCCAACTCAATCAAGATAGAGACTATTCTATTATTCTAGAAAGTTTTCTTCATGCTCATTCCAAGTCAGTATCCTAAGTACCCCTCACTCTTCCCCCAAGACAGCCATGATCTGCTGCAGTTCATTATATTTGTAGTTTGCCTCTTCTATTATAGAACTTGATTTAAGGAGACTGATACAGTATGTTTACCCTTGGGCATATGTGAGTGTCTGATCCCTGGTTCTGTGTGAGTTTTAGGGGGGCAGTCATTCATGCTGTTTTCTTTATTGTTACCCCTTTTGTTTCTGCCAGGTAACGTTCCATTGGGCTTCCCAGGTGGCGCTTGCGGTAAAGAACCTGGCTGCCAGTGCAGGAGATCTAAGAGATTCGGGTTCAATCCCTGGGGAGGCTGGCAGGCTACAGTCCATAGGCTCACAAAGAGCTGGACACAACTAAAGGGACTTAGCATGCATGCTAGACTCCAGACTCCAATGTTCATTGTGTGAATATGCCATTCATTTTTTTATATTATTTATTTATTAATGCTTATGTATTTACTTTATTTACAAACACAGAGAACATAGGAATGTCTTCTACATTTGTGAGCTCCCCAAAGGCAGCCATTGCACCTCACATTGCGCATAGAACATAGCAATGGCTCAGTAAATGTGTTTTAAACAAATGAATGAATGGAAATGGGGACAGCTTAGGCGACAGTCATCTGCATCTCTGTTGGTCACAACTATGGAGATGCACAGAAGAGGTGGATCTAGAAAACAGCAGTCCAAGGAGACAATGCCAGGTGGCTTGTAACTGTTGATGTTATTTCTTCTTCTCTTGGGCAGAGCCCTCATATGGACCTAGCCTTTTCCTGAGCTGGAATCTGGGGTGCGGGAAGGAAATGTGGTGAGAGATGAGATGAATTGGTGGAAGTAAGGGAATGAAATAAAAACCAGAGGGAGCATCTGATGAAGGAAATCATTGTAGATGTAAGCCCAAGTCTCAGATTCAATTCTTCATACTCATGTCACCTTGAATGAGTGATTTAGTCACCACAGTACTCCACTTACTCCTACATAAATGCAGAAGATTGGACGAGATGAGCTCCAAGAGTCCTTCCAGTTCTAAGATGCTATAAAACCTACCTTATATGGATGAACAAGAGAAAGAAACTGACCATATACTTTCATATACCTCTGCCAACAGGCCAAGGATGACTGTATATTGTGAAAGGAGTTAGTTTTAGTGGGCATGTCCCAAGATTCCTGATCTTAGGGTCTCTGTCTGAGGCTCTGACCCTGGGCTGTTGTTCACCTGGCATTGGGTTGAGTGGGGGGAGATGTTCAGTGCTGGGCAATGCTAGGTCAAAACTGGAGGTCAGAATCCATAGGCTGGGACACAGGCGAGTGGGCCATGTAGGCAGGTTCTTATCTTGGATGAAGTTTGTTTCTGCAGAGGTGCAGAAAGAGGGCGATTGCAAGACACAGAAATTATCTGGCTAGTTTACATTCTGTTTAGTTCTGTCTGATGAGAATTAGCTTTTTCCCTTAACAAACAGCAGTGTCTGATCCTTAGTCCTCATTTCTCAGTTTCATAGAACATCCATTCCTGGAAGTGGACGCTAATAAAAGCCTCTGGCAAATTTGGGTGTTTATTATGGGAATTGTATTTAAATCTGATTGAAATTGAGACAACATGACACTTTTTCCTCTGTGCCTTGTTTCCTCTCAGGTAGCATTCCAAGGGCTTACGGGAGGATCTTAGTAACAAGGGGTCATTCCTGCCATTTCAATTAGCACTTACCTAATTCCAGCCCTGGTTTCCTTCCCGGCGGCGGGGGGCGGAGGGGGGGGGGGCGGCGGGAGGGATTGTGATTTGGTCTCAAAGAGCCTGTCAGAGCTTCCCAGGTGGCGCTAGTGGTAAAGAATCTGCTTGCCACTTCAGGAGATGAAACAGACAAGGTTCGATCCCTGGGTTGGGAAGATCCCCTGGAGGAGGAAATGGCACCCCCTCCAGTATTCTTGCCTAGAAAATCCCATGAACAGAGGAGCCTGGTAGGTTACAGGCCAGGGAGTCAAAAAGAGTTGGACAGGACTGAGTGAGTGTGCACACACATGTGCACACACACGCACACACACACACACACACACAAACAGAGAGTCTATAGACTCTAAGCCTCAGAGACGGTTGCATCATTGTGGACAGCAGAGCCTGCATTTTGTGGGGCTTGGCTGCTTCTGAGGGTCAGAAGTCCTTGCTGTGGTTGCTGGAATTTCACCCAGTCTGTGGGCTACTCTTCAGTCTGTTATTACATCTCAGGAAATTTCATAGAAAGCTGTGTCTGTGGTATCTGCAGTTTTTCCAGTATTTTTCTTTTTTTGGACCATGGTTAATACCCTTCAGAGTCATAAAATATGTTTTTAAAATGCACCTTCAGAATGGACTAAGTGAATTATGCATGCTAAGTCACTTCAGTTGTGTCCGACTCTTTGTGATCCCAAGGACTGTAGCCCGTCAGGCTCCTCTGTCCAGGCAAGAATACTGGAGTGGGTTGCCATGTCCTCCTCCAAGGGATCTTCCTGACCTCGGGATTGAACCCACATCTCCTGCAGCTCCTGCGTTGCAGGTGGATTCTTTACCCCTGAGCCACTGGGGAAGCCCAAGTGAATCACTTAATAATAGCTTATTAATGTTTTACAGTATTGAACTTGCTGTAATAATGGATTGAGCACTGAATTCTAAGCATCCATGTGACTGTAGGCATTTGGTCCTCAGAGGACTTCTGGAGCAGGAGGTACTGACACCCACCATTGACAGGCTGTGTTCCATCACTTAGTTTCTCTGTGCTCTAGAGTCCTCGTCTGTAAAGTGAAGGGGTTGGAGGCCATCGTTCTGAGGCTTCAGTTCTGTGTCTAGCCAAGACGCTGGGCTCGAACGACTGCAGGATCACTGCGCCAAGAGTAATCTTGGAGAGAACAAAAAAGGAGAATACAACGATGAAGAGGAAGCTGTCATAAATTCTGGGGAGCTGAGGGATGTGTGTGTGTATGTGTTTGTGTAGCAAATTGGCAGGGAAAGACTAAAACAGGAAATAATTACTCAAGTTCTTTCGCTTCTTTTTTGCCTTTGCGTTGGGACAGACAAGTACCTTCCTCTCACCTGCTGTATCTTGATCTCTGCTCCAGGAGTCCTCAGGAGTCAAATTAGGGAAACATTTAAGTCCAGTACTCGTGAAAGACCAAGAAGAACAGATGCGTGCTAGTTCACAGCCACAGTAATTCAGCCAAAACTTAAAAAAAAAAAAGTGTTAGGTGATCACTCCCAGCTACATGTTAGCAACAGAAAAAAAGAACAAGAGAACATAGAAAGGAACTAAGAAGAAATATTCAATGTGAAAATGAAATAGTTGAAATAAGGCAAGCAACAGATTAAACAAATAGCAGAGGGACTTCCTGGGGATCCAGGGGTTGAGAATCAGCCTTCCAATGCAGAGGACCCCAGTTTAATCCCTGGAACGAGGAACTAAGATCCAACTCCAGCTATGTAAATTTTCATCCAACTCCAGCTCTTTGCAGGACTCTTACTCCCATCTTATACGTGGAGATACTGAGACTCTCTGTTCCTTGAATACAAATTTACTCGTGTGTGTGTGTGCACGCTCAGTCATGTCTGACTCTTTGCGACCCCATGGCCAGGCTGCTCTGCCCATGGAATTTTCCAGGCAAAAATACTGGAGTGGATTGTCATTTTCTTCTCCAGGGGATCTTCCCAACCCAGGGTTTGAATCCACATCTCCTGCATTGGCAGGAAATTCTTTACCACTGAGCCACCTGGGAAACCCTAAGATCCCACATGCCATGGGACAACTAAGCCCGTGTGCCATAACTAGAGAAGCACCCCATGCCACAGCGAAAACCTCACATGCTCCAACTAAGATCCGAGGCAGCCAAACCAATTTGTTGTTGTTATTCAGTCACTCAGTCATGTCCGCCTCTTTGTGATGCCATGGACTGCAGCATACCAGGCTTCCCTGTCCTTCACTGTCTCCCGGGGCCAAAGGAATAAACATTAAAAAACAGGGAGCACCGACGTCTCCAGGTCATCAGGTATGTGAATAATCACCATAATGGAGCATCACCAGCATCAGTTTAGGAAACACACACAAGAACAGATTATTTCTTGTGTGCAGAAAAGACAGATCCTCCATTATCAGTGTTCTCTCCTGCCTCTATCTTCTCCCTCTCTTCTATCTCTTCTTTCCGTTCCCTCCTTGACTGACTGTGCGTACATGCTCAGTCGTGTCTTTCTCTTTGCAACCCCATGGATTATAGCCACCAGGCTCCTCTGTTCATGGGATTCTCCAAGCAGGAATACTGAGTGGGCTGCCATGCCCTTCTCCAGGGGATCTTTCCGACCCAGGAATTGAACTCGTGTCTCCTATGGCTCCTGCATGGCAGGTGCATTCTTTACTTGCTGAGCATCTGGATCACCCCTTTCCCTCCTTACCTCCCTCCCAAATCTCCAGACTCTGCTCACTACTCTGAGGGTGCCATCGTGGAGAATCCCCTTAGGGAGAAAGAAACTATTCAGTCTTTGTTCCAGGGACATCAGGTTGCATTTTGTTTGGGTAATTTATACTTTAGAGCACGCGTGTGAGTTTCCTATGTGGAATTTAAGAACCCAACTGAGCACCTTCCCTCGGAGCCAAACTGGCATTTATTTCCTGCTTTCTGAAGGGGTTTCTGGGCTTGAGGATGGGGGACCTCTCCCAGATGGCAGCACTTGGATTTAAAAGAATTTTCTGCCGGGAGATCAGTTCCAGACTTGCCCGACTATTAGAGCTCGCGGGGAGCGAGGAGCGGAAGGTGGTAATTTGCTAAGAAAGGAAGGAAAAACAATAATATTTATTTGATTACATTTTCTCATGTTCTAGTGGGGGGTAAATTACAGGCCTAATGACTTCAGTGTTGAGGGTTTGCCGTGAACAAAGCTTCCTAAGGCGGTGAGGGCTTCGGAGTTAAAGGGAACTCAGCGGAGAGGAAATACTGTCCCCACTATCGTTTCATACAAAGAAGAGCGTTTCCAATAACACTTGAGGGCTCCAAGCACCCTTTTCCTGCTCTCCTAACACTGACTGCAAATGAATGATAAAAAAAGGTGTGTGTGTGGGGGGGAGATTTGTGAGTTTTTAACGAGGGGAGCGGGGGCTTTCCAGGTAGCACAGTTGGTAAAGAATCCACCTGCCAATGCAAGAGACCCAAGAGATGAGAGCTCGTTCTCTGGGTCGGGAAGATCTCATGGAAGAGGAAATGGCCCCCCACTCCAGTATTTTTGCCTGGAAAATCCCATAGACAGAGGAGTCTGGCGGGCTATGGGGTCACAGAGTTGGGCAGGACTGAACACGCACAAAGGCAATGAGGGGAATAATAACACAATTCAATCGTGTTCCAGAGACCTTTCGTTATTGGTACATTTTCATTCAACTCCAGCTCTGTGCAGGATACTTACTCCCATCTTATACGTGGAGAAACTGAGGCTTTCTGCTCCTTGAATATAAATTTACTCATTTTTTTTTCCAACTTGAACTTGCTACAAGTGTCTTCTATTATCTTCCAAAGACAGAATTCCCTAGCCTTGCCAAAATAGTTTCAGACCCCTCTTTAAAAAGACTCTCCAGGCCCACGAAGGCAAGACGCATCCTGAGGCTCAAGCCAGTCTGGGCATCTGGGAAGGCCACTGGCCAAGGGGGCTAATAGGGTCCCCAGAGCTTGGCCCACCCCCGCCAGGCCTTCCCACCCTGCCCTGCCTGCTGACTCAGCAGACTTTTGAGACATGGCCAATTCGGGTTTGAACCCAGATCATCTCCCAGCGCAGTGATCTCAAGGGAGATTATTCCCCACTTCAAATTTTTCATCCCTCATCCTTCACGTAGGGCAAATTGCTTCTCCCTGGCTGTGTTTGTGGTATACCCCAGCCCCAGCCCACGGGGAGCACGTGACTTTATCTTAATGAACAACTAGATTTTTCAGTTTTTTTTGTTTTTTTTTTAAGAATGAAGATGAGAACTAGAACAGGCTCACCAAGATCAGGGTAGCGTAGGTTGGAATTTCCTCCAAGGCAGAAGGAAGGTCTCTCCTCTTTCTGCAAAGCCGAATCCTGCCCCGTGTTAATGATCCAGGGAGGTAAATACAACAGCAGAAAGAACACTGGATTAAAAAAAAAAAATCCTTGTGGCTCAAAATCTCAACTCCACCACTTAATATCTGTGTGACCCTGAGACGTTCACTTGGCTGCTCTGAGTCCTGTAAATAATACCTTTTCTGCCTCCTTCCTGGTGTTGAAAGAATTGAAAGGAAGCCAGACATTAAAAAAAAAAAAAAAGATTTTTAAAGTAGACAGCAGCCTCTAACATAAAGCTGTATTATCTCTGCTGTTGTCATTATTAAGACTCTATTCTGCAACATACATTTCTCTCTAAATTTCCTTAAGGAGACTAATACTTAAAAATCTTTTGAAAATTGTTTCTTTGTCAGTAGCAGCCCCCACCTCCATGACTCCCTGGCAGCCTCTGTACTCAGGAATATCAGAGGGGTCTTTATCACTGAGGATTTGGGGGGGATTTCTAATTTGTGGGACTAGCTGAGAATAAGATCAGAGGCTTCTTCCTTCTCAGCAGGAGGTACACGCTCTGCAAGCCCAGCCAACAACCTTCAGATGAATCGGCCTGGTGACCAGGTATTTGTGAGAGGTTAATTGAAGGTACATTCCATATTTTCACAGATTCTCAACCCGGGGACTTGATTGCACTTGGCTCAAGCCTCCAAGTTTTCATCTCCCGTCTTCTTGCGCTCGTCGGATGATAAAATGCCATCCCGCTATTACTGGCATTCGACCTTTAAATGGCAAAGAGCTGCTTTGTCATCAGAGAGAGTCGTGAAGAGCCATAAAGGAGGAGATGGTGTTAGAATGCTAACACGTGTAACGCCGGTGCATTGCAAAGCCTCATGGACCCACTGTCTCCGATGGGGAACACACACCTTCCCCTCTGAAGCCCTTTGCTGTAGTGCTGTGCCATTTATTGAGAGCTGGCTGTGGGGCCATCCATTCACAGGCTTCCCGCTTTCCGATTTAGACTTAAAACTTCCTTTTCCTCATGATTCCATCCCCTTCCTCAGTTCAAGATTTAAACACTAATCATTTATAGCTGATTGCCAGTTGCATGCTACATGCATGGTGCTGCCTCCTTGGGTTATTTGAAATATCCCTGATTATGGACACCGAACATTCTGTGGCGTGTGAATGTTCTCTGTAAGATCCGTCAGCCAGGAGTTAAAAGTATATCTCAGTCAGCAAATCGCTGGGCAACCCTGCCAAACCACTTAACCTTTCTGAGTCTCTGCTTCCAGAGCCATCAAGTGGAAAGGGTTTAAGAGCATCACCTCACCTTGTAATGGGAGTGTTCTCAAGGAACCACTAATGCTACACCTTGTAAAACAAGTAGAAAACTAGGCAGCATGATGTGCAGCCTTGATCTTAAGTTTCCCTCCAGGGCTATGGGGAGGAGTGGGAGGGGTGGGAGAAGGAGGAAGAAGTGGGCTCTCAAGAAAGGCTGGAGGGACCCAGAATTTCTGTGTTCCACTTCAAACAACCGAATCCTTTTACAGGTTTGCACGCCAGAAATCAATAGGTAGTATTTCCGACATGAAAGGCAACAGGAAAGAAGACAGAATCGGCAATTTCAGCCTTCCTGATTCACACCAAGTTCCCCGAGATCTCCGGATTCAGAGAGACACTGCCACTGATTATTTGTCAACCCGTCTTCCTGTTCCTGGTCACCATCACCACCCTCCTGCCTTGCTCCCCGCTAATCCTTCCATGACAAGCATTGTCACTAAGGGGGCATCTTTAGGAGACAGTGAGTTCATTGTCATAAAGTCAGCACCTTTAGAAACTTTGCTTGAGGCCCCGGTGTTTAATTTAAACCTGTCTTTAAATTTACCACGGTGAAATTAATTTAACCTTCAATTGTTAAATGAATGCATAAAAACGCAGTTACTAAATGTACACAGATTAGGAAGGTAGGAGATGAAAAGCTGTAAGAAGTGACCTATACAAAGAACAACAACTTGTGACTACCAAGGGGGAAGGTGGGTAGGGAAGGGAAGGATTAGGGGTTTGGAATTAGCAGATGCAAACTATTATATACAAAATGGATAAACAACAAGGTCCTACTGTAGAGCACAGGGAACTATATTCAGTATCCTGTGATAAACCAGAATGGAAAAGAATATGAAAAGGAACACATAAGTGTATAACCGAGTCATTTCGCTGTACAGCAGAAATTAAGCACAACATTGTAAATCAACTATACTTCAAGAAAAAAAATTTAAAAAGAAAAAGAGAGTAAGGCTACCAGGCATAAAAACAATTTAGACATTAGCTGAAACCCTACATAAGTTCAGGGGTTTGCAAAAAGTTTGACATGACTGAGTACACACACACATACCACGTAAGTCAAGACTAACTTTTAGGGTACAGACTGTCAACCTGTAGGGTTTTAGAGAAGATGTGGGAAGAGTTGGCAAGACAGCTTTTGCAAGTAACTGAGAATTGAAGCAAGCCTTCTAGATGGAGAAAAATGGGATGGGACAGGTGGGGGAGGGGATGAAGAAGTCGTTACAGGGTGGGCAGGGTGGCCACAGGTGCAGAGAAGACAAGGGGCTGGTGTGTGTTGGTGGGGACACTGAGGCAGATGAAGATGGAGGGAAGGTGGTGCTGCTTGGTGATCTGGACCCAAGGTTACAGGGAACTTGAAAGTAAAGCTGACTGCCTTCTTTTACATAAAACGTTTTGTCCAAGAGGTCGAAGGCAAGTGCCACCTCTTTTTTCATGGACTAAAAATTTGTGGGCATAGTGACAGCTATTTACAACTCAAAATACTTTTCTTTTCTAACTTCCTAATACAGTTTTGTATTTTTGGAGGCTGAAAGTAACCAAAGTCGAACTTTTAGACCAGTGGGCTTTGATTCGCATCCCTGCGGGATCTGCCCCATAGCATCATCATTTCAAGCAAATTATTGCATCTGGAAGTACTCTCAAAGGGGCATGAAGACGTGAAATAACAAGAACAGAGAATGGGGGAAAGCCCAAATCCTGCAGGCTCACAGGATCTGCTTCACCTTTAGGAAGAGTAGGCAAATGCCTATTGGTCGTGTGATTCCTGGGATTTTGGAAAACTGCCCCAAGTTCGAAAAAGAAAATTCTCCCTTACCTCTGGCTGTCTGAAATTCCACCTACAGTACTTAATCCCTTTAGTTTAAGGCGTTGATCCCTGTTAAAATGTCTATATCCATGGAAGCGGTAAGAGTTTAAGCTGCCCCCCTCAAGCTACTATCCCATTCTTTGCTTCCCTTCGCTGTAAACTTCTTAATTAAGTGGTCTGCACCCCCAGAGCCCCCATTTCCTTACCACCCACTTTCACCTTAATCTCATAAAATCCAGTTTCTGTCCACATCTCTTGACAGAAACCATTCTCCCCAAGGTCACCAAAGATCTGCTCATCACCAACATTTTCACATCACTTTTAACTCATGAGGGTGCTCTCTCCCTTGACACTCTCCATCCTCAGCCTCTGAGACTCGATGTGCTGTGGTCCTCATGGTTTTTTAACTTAATTTATTTATTTGTTTATTGGGTGTTCTGAGTCTTCATTGCTCTATGCAGGCTTTCTCTAGTTGCAGCAAATAGGGGCTACTTTTTTGGGGGTTTGAGGGCTTCTCATTGTAGTGGCTTCTCTTGTTGCAGAGCACAGGCTCTAGGGCACACACGCTTCAGCAGTTGCAGCTCCCAGGCTCTAGAGCACAAACTCAGTAGTTGCGGTACAGGGGCTTAGTTGTCCCATGTGTGGCATGTGGGATCTTCCTGGACCAGGGTTGGGTCCCAGGTCCTCTGCATTGGCAAGTAGATTCTTAACCACTGGACAACTAGGGAAGTCTGATCCTAATGGTTTTGCCATGCAACCTTTCATGGTTCATTTGTAACACCATTCCTGCCTGGCTCTTACTCCCACTGTTAAATTAGCAACTGCTACACTGAATAAATATCTTAATAAAACCTTCCTTTCTTAAAATCAACTGTAAGCTTCTACAGGCCATCTTTCCATGACTTGACCCCATAGGCATTCCTGGTTATGGGAATTGATGTCTAGAGGGTCCAGAGACAGTCGAAAGAATTGGTGTATGTGATCGTAAGTGTACATCCTCCGTATCCTGAGGCATTTGAAAATCGTGAAAGGAGCTCCTATTGGTTAAAGGAACATCACGGCTCATCAGCGAGGTTATTGTGCTTATCTAAAGATTGAGGGTAATTTGAGGAGTTTCCCTGGTGGCCAGGCTTCCTAGGTACCCCAGTGGTAAAGAACCTGCCTGCCAATGCAGGAGACGTGGGTTTGATCCCTGAGTCAGGAAGATCTCCTAGAGGAGAAAATGGCAACTCACTCCAGTATTTTTGCCTGGATAATCTCGTGGACAGAGGAGCTTGGCGGGCTACAGTCCATGGGGTCACAAAGAGTTGGACACAACTGAAAAACTGAGCACGAAGAGAGAGGGGTATTGACTCTGATGTAAGGGGCCGCCTGCGAGTGTAATGGTATCCTGGGAGGTGTATTAGACATTAAAGCAGCTGGGTTCACCTCAAAGACTTGGAAGCATAGTGTATTTCCTTTTCTGATATTCTGGAAAGGATCCACATACCTCCTTTAGTATTTCTACCTTTAGAATCATTATTTTGGATCATAAGGATTTTTTGAGTTTTTTTCATCTTTTTTGTTTTTGTCATCTACACATCTCCTCTGTTAGTAAGGGTTCACCATGTTTTCATAACAGGGTTCCCAATGTGTGTTTGTATATAACAGGCAGTTCTAATTCCACTTCCGTTAAACACTTGATACATAATTATAGGGGAAAGGGAAATATAGATCTTCAAAATATTATCACAGATGGCTCTTCTTCTCCTTTTGTCATTCCTCTGTGTGTGCGTACGTACGTGTGTGTGTGTGTGTGTGTGTGTGTTAGTTGCTCAGTTGTGTCCAACTCTCTGCGACCCCATGGACTGTAGCCCGCCAGGCTTCTCTGTCCGTGGAATTTTCCAGGCAAGAATACTGGAGTGGGTTGCCATGCCCTTCTAAAGGGGATCTTCCCAACCCAGGGATCAAACCTGGGTCTCTTTACCGCCAAGCCACCAGGGAAGCCCTTTGTCATCTCTACATTCATCCAAATTCTAGAAACAGTCAAGTCATTTAAACTTATGTCCTTGGGAGGTGAATTTTAGGAGAGGTTTTCCAATAGGTAAGAAAAAAAGAACATTCATAAAAAGGCCAGCAATAAAAATGAAAGGACATTGTCTTGAAAAAGACACATTCCTAGGCCAATCGTGGAAAAATGAGGATATCCAGGTACAAATAGGGAGCTTTCTCCTTGATCTTTAAGTGGCGGCATTGGTGTTAAAATTCTTTTGTGGCCACTCTGGGTCCCTCTGGTTCCCCTCAGTCAGAATCACCTATTGTCTCTCTCCGGTTCTCTTTTCCTCTCTGATTCCTCAGGAGCATCCATCCACTGTGTCAGCTTTTCTCTTTCATGCAGCTTGGCAGAAGCCCCAAAAGACTGAAGATCATGGTCTTTTTTCTGTATCGGTGTGTGAATCTTTATAATTATATTCTCAACCAGAAAGGCGTAATTTTCTTTACACCTAAGCCCTGTCTAAAATTCACAACTTGCTTCTGACTCAACCTGCGTTAAGGTACTAACTTACTAAACTGTAAGCCTACAATAACATAATTACCTTTAAAGCTTATTTAGTCTGAATATACACACAGGTACTAAAAAAGGAAGTTGAGGCGTTTGCCCACACAGTTATATTCCATTCTATCAGTCAAAAGAATGAAAGTGAATTCCATATATTTTTAGCATCCCTGAATTACAAATCTGCCAAGAGAGGCTTGTGTTAAGTTCCCTTTGGTTTCTTGGATCAATATCAAATTTTGAATTAAAAAAAAAAGCAAACAGTGATGATTCAACAGAAATTGAGCGCAACTCTCTGAGGTCCTGTCCTTGGCATCAGAAGGAAAAGAAATGTAAATATAATACAGTCTTTCTTTTCAATAACATTTGAGGACTTCCCTGGTGGTTCAGACGATAAAAAAGCTGGCTGCAATGCGGGAGACACAGGTTCAGTCCCTGGATCAGGAAGATCTCCTGGGAAAGGAAATGGCAACCCACTCCAGTAATCTTGCCTGGGAAATCCTATAGATAGAGGAGCCTGATAGACTAGAGTCCATGAGGTCACAAAGAGTCAGGCACGACTGAGCTACTAACACTTTCCTTTTTTCAAGTCTAATAGGACAGGGCAAGTGTAACCCAAGTCATTGAGTTACAAAGCAGAATGTAAAGGAAATAAGTAAAAGACTGGGGGGAACTCAACAAAGAAAGCAGACTTAGTCTGTACATTACACCACAGAGATGTCAGTGAACAGAAGTGATGGATGGGCATTCTGGTTGCAGCAGAAATGTGAAGATGATCAAGACGGAAAAATCCCAGTCATGGTCTATAAGAGTTAAAACATTCTATTTCACTAGAGCAAGATTGGAATGAAGTCCAGGAGGGAAGGATGAATCTAAAAACCTAGCTTGGATTCATTTAAAGTGGGACTTGAATGATGTACTTTGAACTTTCTTCTTTGTCAATAAGAAACCACTGAAATTTTCAGAAGTAATTTGGTAGCAATTCATTGGCAATAAAAGGTTCCATATCACCTTTGGTGTAGAATCTTGTCAGAATATGAGTAGCTCCTTCCCTCTGAGGATGGAGGAGGCCTTTTTAAGCTTACAAAGAAAGCAAGCATGAAGAGAAAGAGACGAATAAATTGGTGGTTGCCAAGGGGGAGTGGGTGGGGGGAGAGGTAGAGTGAGAGTTGAGGATGAGCAGGTACAAACTATTACATATAGAATGGCTAAACAACAAGGTCCTATGGTGCAGCACAGAGAGCTATACTCAGCATCCTATGATAAACCGTAGTGGAAAATAATATCTTTAAAAGACTGTATATATATATATATATATATATATATATATATATATATATATATATATATATATACACACACACATATATATATGCGTGTGTGTGTGTGTGTCTCTGTGTGTGTACAAATAACTGAATCACTTTGCTGTACAGCAGAAATTACACAACATTGTAAATCAACTATACTTCAATCAAAAAATAGTAAATAAAAAAGGAGATCAGTGATGGGCAGAGAGAGTGGAACCAGGCCTTCCTGGTGGGTACAAATGTTCTGTTTCACGGTGCTGGGTGCCAACTGCTTCTAGCATTGTCACAACGGATACTCAGAGCCTGATGTGGGATTGGGTGCTAGGCGATGTATTCCAGAGGCTTTTCATTCTCTAAATGGCTTTGCCGTCCATGGGGGAAATATGTGGCTTCTCCTAAAACTCCTAGCATCATCTTTACAGGCATTTTGTCTGCATAACAGCAGACGGTTACCGTGCAAACAGTCATTAACCACAGGCTGCGGGCAAAGCTAATCCTGAGTGTGTTGCAGCCATTGGAACCAGGAAATCTGAGCTGCTGCTAATAGGGTTCCAGCAGCTGAATCCTTAGCTGGTTTTGGCCCAGCTCCCCAGCTCCCCAGGGCTCCATACTTGCCTGTGCCCTGTTGTTTGGTTTCTGTTTAAGGATTTTTCACTGGGTGAAAGACATACCATGGACTGACATTTTTTTTTTTCTTTTTCTGAAAGTGCAGTGTCAGAGCTGGACAGGTATCTTTAAGAAAGATCTGAATGTTCAGCCATCATTCCTAGGTGGACCCAGAGGTGCCAAAGAAGGAGGGCGGCTCTCACAAAGTGATGCAGTGATTTCTGAGTATCTCCTCTTTGACGAATACCACTCCTCCCAGCTTCTCGTGTTTGATAGATCTGGAAGCAGCAGTTCTTTCTGTTTTTAATTCACATCCTTCCATCTTACAGCTTCACTCAAAGACATCTAACCTTCTTAAAGATTTCAACTGGTTCTTATCCTTCTCTGTAATATCTCCTGAACAAAGCCCTTCATGGATCACTTGATAAAATGAGTATCAGGAGGAAGAAAAGGGCTGACGGATATGAGGGACTGGAATCATTGGATCTTTGGAGGATGGTGAGCATACAGCAGCCACTTAGCCCAGTGGATGACAAGGACCAGCTGTGGAATATCTGTCATTTTAAGGCCATACGGAAAGCAACTGTGGACATCCGACTTTAACATGCATTCGTCCATTGACTAAACGAAATAGGAAGGCTCCCAACACTTGTGAAGCGTCGAGCTGGCTGCAGAGATAGGTAGTCCTATCTTTGGTCTAAAAGGTCAGATTTCTAGGACATAGAACCTGAGTCATAGATCTGAATCCTAGTTGCGAATTACTTATAACCAAGACTCATATGGAACATAATTCTATAGAGACAAGAATGGGGTTTGGATGTCAGGTAGCCAAAGATAACAATAACCATTCCATGCAGATGGGGATATTTATTATCATAAAAATGCCGGTGATGGCATTGCATATTGCCAGTGGCAGAGACCCCAAGACCCAGGACATACATGAGAATCCTGCAGGTCAGAGGTGAACAAGAGGAAACATTCTGAGAACTGCTCTTGTCCTAACAACCAAATTTACAGAAAAGAGAGGGACTGGGAACATGGATGTTCTACACATAATGATCAGATGAAATGATAATGACAGGAACATCCCCTTGTAATGAGAAAAATGCACCATATGAGACATGTTATAAGCTGTGGAACAGATCCAGAGACCCATGTTAATGTGGGTTTGGACCTCCTGTCACAAATCATGGCATGAAGATAAGACAACTGATGATCATTACTTTGTGTTGGTGTGTATGATGGCCTTAGTGGTAAAGAACCTGCCTACCAATGCAGGAGATAGAAGAGACACAAGTTTGATTCCTGAGTCAGGAAGACCCCCTGGAGAAGGAAACGGCAACCCACTCCAGTATTCCTGCCTGGGAAATCCCATAGACATAGGAGTCTAGGGGGTTACAATTCATGGGGTCTCAAGGAGTCAGACACAAACAAATCAACTTAGCACAAAGGCACATGCATGTTATTAGAAGGGCAGGAGTCAATGCAGGACCTTAAAAATTAGGGATAATCCTCCTCTCTAGGATTAAATCTTTTTTTTTTTTTATTCTTCCATCTTAAAAAAGTTGGGAAAATTCAGAATTCTAAGAGAAAACTGTAGACTAGTCTCTAATTGGTCAGCAGGTACCCTTTATTACTTATTAAAATTCCCTTTGTCAAATCCTGTGAAATGCTACTCAACATTCAATTCAGGCATCAACTCTACACATTCAGCTCTTGGCCAAAAGGGAGACCATGAAACAGGAGGGATGGATCAGGCACTGGGAATGGTTTGGCATTCTCAGTGACACGGCTGGAGACATAAAGAACTTTCTCCTGCAACCACATAGCTGATCTTTCTGGGGGAAACTGGACAATTGTTCTGATAGTTGGGGGATGTTCTGACTCATTCAATTTTCCTACTTGGGACAGAAATTGTGGCTATAAACAGTTACGTCTCTTCACTTACTTGGGAGCAGGGAAGAGCTCATGAGACCATGCAAGCAGGATTTCTAAAGACTTTAAATACGGAAATTATAGATATGACCTATTCTTCTCCTTGGTTGCGGCTATGAAACCCATCTTCTGTAAAGGGGACTCGCAGTTTGCCCAGCTTGCTTAATAATAATACAAAAATTCTTGTATATTAATCCACATGTTTTCCAGAAGAAGGATAATTTTGTGGGAATGGTAAAGAGTCTTGATCTACAAAAGGGCATTTTTTTGGTCGATCTCCTCTGTTTGGTTATGAGAGTAGTTGGGGAAGAAGTGCTGTGCTTAGTCACTCAGTATGTCTGACTCTTTGCTACCCTTTGGACTGTAGGCCACCAGGCTCCTCTGTCCGTGGGATTTTTCAGGCAAGGAATACAGGAGTGGGTTGCCATTTCCTTCTCCAAGGGATCATCTCGACCCAGGGATTGAACCCACATCTCCTGTGTCTCCTGCATTGCAGGCAGAGTCTTTACCACTGAGCCGTGAGGGGAATAAGACTGACATTCAAGCATCAAATGTATGATTTCTAGACATCTGGTAACGCTTTCATTTTTGGAAATATGAAAGAAGAGCAATCCTGAAATCCTCTCATTGCCAAATACAAACTCTAGAGAAAATATTTATTAGGAACCTTTTAAATTCAAAGATGAAATTGTAAGAAAGCAAGGATATTCTTCTGAAGGTAGGAAAAACGTGGGCGCATGGACCCACAACACTAAGAGAGCCTTTGTGTCACCACCATTCCTGGGGCATCTGTTGATAAGAGAAGCCTAGGGCTTCTGCATTAATGACTGTGTGCCCATTGGGTCAGAAGGCAAAACCTTCAGCCTTGGCAGGATAAAGACCAGATCAGAGAATCTAACATACATCAGGGGCACATAACAGTGCACACCCTCAAAAAGGAGACGAATGCTATCATCTCAGCTAAATATCACTCAGTTTAGTAATACATTTCCTGGAACACCCTAGATCCCCAACTTCTTATCCCCTTGGATATATCCCTCTCCCCTGTTAAGACCATTTCCCCCTACTCTCCACAAATACAAAAGAGACCACCCAAATCTAAAACAATATATATTTCCCCTCTTTCCCATTTGTCCAAGATTATGGAAATTTCCTCCCTTTTTCACATATTCATTTTCTAATATTTCGCAAGGATCACAGGTCTCTTTTTAAGAGAGAAGGGGAGCTCAGTTCTGCCACAAGAATCACTTTGTTTTCCTTCTGCCATGAGCCTCCCCCTGCTCTGGACATGACAAAGGATGGTTTATGCTTGTTAAAATACAAAATTTGGCACCCTTGAAGTTTCAAAAGGACAGAATTTAGTTTGTCCTTTGTAGTTCCTCTCTTCTATCCTTTTTGGTACCGTTTCATTAACTCCCTGCTTTTCTCAAAAGTCACAGAGTATTATTCTTTGTTTTTGAAAAAACAAAACAAAACAAAGCAAAACCCAAAGCTAACAGCTCCCCGACAAAGAACAATAGGAAATGAATCGCCAAGGCTCCCAGCGATGATTATTATTATGAATCTTTGTGAGAAAATGTCATTGGGACTCAGCCATGGAATTGAATTCCTCTTCCCCACTTTATTGGCACTTATTGGGCCTGACAGTTTGATGAGAGGATTGCGGATTATTTAGATGCTCTTCCATCACTGATCGGATCCAGTTTGATAAAAAGCATTTATTGAGTGTTAGTTACAACCTCAGTTACTGTGAGGAGGAAGGAGAAAAATTAATTTGCTGCCTTCCCTATACGAGGGGAGGAAAGGGGAAATTCATGAAAGACATTCATTTTTTTATTCATTTAACCAAGATTTAGTCCTCATTTACTTCTTACGCAGCCAAAGAAAGAGAGGTAACAAAGATTGTAATGCAGAATTATTTAAACAGAATTTCTCAAGGAGAAGTGGTAAAACCAGGGGAGGATCATTGAGAAATTCTTTGTTGGGGATTAAACTGTGCAGGATCGTGGAAGAAGAATGTGGAAATGTAGGTTAGAAGAGTCACGTCTATGGCTATGGCATCAAAGCTAAAAGTCAGAAGATGTACATTTATTTCCTTCCTTGAATGTCTCAATTTTTAAAGAAAACATTTCAATACCCAGCTTAAAAAATAAAAGTACCAGTGGAAAAGTGCATGAGATCTGCTGTCATTGCCTGTATTTGAATCCCAACTCTATCCCTTCCAAGCTATGTGGCTTTGGACACATTAGTTGATCTTTGAAAGCATTTTTGCAAAATGGAGCCATGAAGGAGTATGCTTATTTTAGGAGAGACAAGAAAGTCTGTGGATTACATTGTAGATTTCCTTGGGTGGAGATGCCCCTGACAAAGCAGGTGGGGTTTACTCCTTAGAAGGTGTTTTTGGCCACAGGAAGCAGCAGAGAGATTCTCTTATAGGTTAGGGAATCACTTGATCACATATATGATTTCAAAAAGGCCATTTCAGCAGAACTGAGGAGGACTGATCAAAAGTCCAGTGACACTGGAGAATGCTCTAGTTGGGAAGGTCTCATAGCAATTCAGCCACTGGATGAGAGTTTGATGGGAAATTCTGTACTTTCTCAATAGAATTCCATCCTCAGGCCTTTCCCATCAAAGTCAATAAACAAGGGGATTGGAGAATGAGGACTGGTGTGGGGATGAGAGGAACCTTCAGACACTTCGTTGAAATGGTCTGATGATACTGGATTCATTGTGCAAATCTCCCTTCTCCAGTTGGGACTCAAATTCATATTAAATTGGACAGCAATCTAGATAATTTACAGACCAGTCCTGGGCAAACACATGCTAGCTGCTTTCATGCTTTTGTTTTTCTTCCCATTAAAAGCTCAGCAAACAAGCATTCATTTTGAATTCGTTTCCGTCTCTGACCAGTGTTCAGTGAGAAGTTCTGAATCTTTTACTACCAAGGGAAACCAGAACCAGAGCTTCAAGTTTGGGGGAGAACTGGTTGCAGGGGGAGGGGAGTGGCTGTTGTTAAGTGGATAAGGAAGGAGGAAGGAAGGAGACTGCAATTAGAAAAGAGAGTCCCAGAACGAAAGCTGTCTGTAAGACCAACTTCAGAAGTCAACAGAGCGCTTCCTACAGCTCTCCACCCCACTGTAGTTTTCACACATGGACAATAATATTCAGTAGTCGTTTTGTCGTTTTGATCAGTTGCTGAGGCTTCAAAATGTGCCTTTGAAACACCAGGCAGCATCTGGAGAAAACTACTTCCAGCCCACCCAGAGACCCCCCAGACTGAAGGAGCTCAGCTCTGGAGTTGGATGTCCTAACCGGCTACATCACTGCCTCGCTCCATTCTCCAGGGTGAGCCTTCGCGAAGCATCTGGCCTCCGGTTTCCCAGAAGACCGCGTCTATCTAGGCAGACTTGGTTGCACAGAGGAGGGTGTGTTTTGTGTGTTTCTGCACTGGGCTTTCTGGATTTAATTAAGGGGATGCGAGGTGTCAGGGACAAATTAAACTACTCCTCAGCACCACTTCAGCCTTCCTGTGTCCTCTCTTCCCTCCCCCACCCACTCATCTTTGCATAAGGCCGGGCTCCTCCAGGGATCCCTTATGTAAATGAGGTAGCTTCTTATGTAAATGAGGTAGTCTCTCTAGGGCTCTGAGGAAGCTCCTGGGAGTCACTAGTAGACCTCGTTCTTGGTCCATAATTTCTATGATCATGTTACTGGTCAGGATTCTTGGGCCTTCCTTAATCAATAGAAATTGAGAAGAGTCCAGACAAGAAATTCAGGCAATGTTTTATTGGAGCCCCTGCTGTATCCATGGGGTGGGGTGGGGTTGGGCGAGAACAAGTTCCCTTGCTGGCTTGTTCACCAAGAGGGATTGAGCTGGTTTTTTAAACTCGGATAAGGGTAGGGCTGTGCCCAGGGGTGGGGTGGCTTAGGTGGTTAGTCCACCCCTTTGGTGGTGTTGGGTGCAGGGGGCACGCACAGTGCTCTGCTTTTGCTCTGGGCTTTTCAGAAGTGGTAGTTGGGTTTTTGGTCTTTTTGTATCTTCTTGACCCTAATTTGCCCCAACTGTGCATGCATGCAGTTATTTTTCATCCCTCATAGTTGTTTTGTATTCGTTGCTCGGAGGACACATTTGTCCATGTGCAATTACTGAAGCAAAGGGTCCCAGATCTATCTCAGATCCCAGCCTGTCTCAATGAGACCTTGCTCTCATGACCAAAGATAAAGGCCCAAACTCCAACCATCATATCTGAGCTCTAGGTTTCAAAATGGAAGAAGAGAAAATAGTAAATAATTTGTTTTAAAGTAGACTGACAAAAAATAAAAGAAAAAGAAAAATCTGCTGAACAAAAAAAAGAATAGCGTATAAAGCACAATTTAATGGGGGTGGGGGGCACAGGAAGAGGGAAGAATAGACAAAAAAGAAAAAGGGCAAGATCACATGTCAGCAATCATGTAGAGACATTTCTTGAAACTTGCTTCGCTCACACATCATCAACCAGAATTCAAATATGCTATGCATAACCATAAGAAAACTGGGAAATTAAAGCCCAGCCAAAATCTGAGGTTTTTTAACTAAGGAAGAAAGAGAACAGAAACTGATTTCCTGCCATTGTTGAGCATTTTGGCTGATCAACCAAAGTTATATGATGCACAGAACACATTCACATCCCTCCCCAAGGGGGTAAAAGCAAAGTTTGAACTATTTGTGCTTCTTAGCAAAGTCCAGAGTCTATAGCCTCTGTATCCATCTCCAGGTGCTGCTTCTTATAGTCTGGAAATTTGGGGGAAAATAAAAGGCTTGGCTTACCTCCTATTAAGACTTATTATAATTTCAGCATAGGGATAGACAAACAGATCGATGGATCCAAAGATAGCACATAAAACAGACCTAAACCTTTATGAGACATTGTTGTATGATTGAAGAGATGTTATAATTAAGTGGGAGAAAAGATGGACAAATCAACAAATGTTATGTAGATATATATCCCTGCCTCAGAAATAAACCGAAGTTGTAGCAAAACTCTAAATGTGAAAATGTAAAACAATTGACAAGTGAATAACATTGGCAGTCAAGGGGAGGGGGTGGTGTCAGAAAGGATTTCTTCTTTTTATTATTAAAATTTGTTGTGCAAGACTTGTGGTTACCAAGAAGGATGGGGGATGGGAGAGGGATAAATAGATGGAGAGTTTGGGATAAGCAGATGCAAGCTATTATGCATGGGGTGGATGAACAAGGTCATACTGTATAGCACAGGGAACTACATTCAGTATCCTGGGATAAACTGTAACGGAAAAAAATATGAAAAAAAAAACGTGTTGATATGTATAACTGAATCACTTCGCTGTACAGTAGAAATTTTTTAATTCATTTTTTAATGGAAGGGAAATTGGTTTACAATGTTGTGTTGATTTCTGCCATACAACAAGGCAATGTACAGTAGAAACTAACTGCACAGTGTAAATCAACTATACTTCAGCAACATAAATTTTTAAAAATTCATTGTTTATTTATTGCAAGAATTATTATCCTTTGTGCCAATTAGATATTTTAAAAATATTGACTATGGGTATTTTCAAGCATACATAAAATTAGAGAGAATTGTATCATGAATTCCACTTACTTGCTTGTAGTATTAGGGACTCATTGATTTTTATATATTTAACTGCTTTTATAATATATTTATTTATGTATATATTTTGTATCTATTAACTGCTGCAATCCACGTGGTCACAGAGTCAGACATGACTTAGCGACTGAACAACCACAAACTGCTTTTTATTTTCCACAGTACCATTATGATCATCAAATTGTCCCCACTTTGACTTGAGAGTCCCTTCGAGTTTGTTCCTGTGTCCTTTTCACACTCTCTTTATACTTTGATGATTGCTTTGCTTTCAGGTCTAAGATGTTCCAAGAACATCTACATTTGCAGCCCTGGATATGGAATCAGCAATTTCTCGAGGGGAATATTTCCTGTTATTGCAAAATGATACTTGGAGAGCAGCATGTGAATGCTAGGGAAGAAGGGATTACTTAAACAGGAAATAAAAACTGACTCACCGAAGAAAATGTTGATACCTCTGATTTTGTCAAATTTCATTATTTTAAAAGTGTTTCTTTTATTTTGAAATAAAATAAATAAGTTCATTCCAAGTTTAACAATTTTATGCTTCAGAAGATGCCAAAAACAAAGGTAAAAAATCAAGTCTCAGATAAGGAAGAATCTTTAACAAAGGAGTCGTATTCAGGACAAAGAACTCCTACAAATAAAAAAGGAAAAGGTAAATACTCCAAAAGAAAAAAAGTTAAATGACATTATCAAGGAATTAACAAAAATAGGAGAATAAACTTTCTGTAAACCTATGAAAAAGTTCTCTGCTTCACTGGTGATCAGGGAAATAGGTATTAAAACATCAACAATTTCATGCCCATCAGATTGGCAAAAGTAATTTTGAGACTGGTAAGATCAAGAGTTTGGTAAACTGTGAAGGGAAAATAAATCCAAGAATACAATTTTTTTAAATTCTAGAAAAAATTGCTTGCAGTAGATTGCAAAAGCAAGCAATCCAAACCTGGCTGAAAATTCAAGAGCTCTGAGAATAATGTCAAAAAAGAACTTTAATTCCCCATAAAAACTAAAATGAACAAGCTGGGTGATTTCACTTAAAGGATGAAAATATTATAATAGTAACTTTCAAAACATGCAATGCATAGGTCAATTTGATCACTCCATCTCTATATCCTTCAGGTGACATCCAGAATGGCACTGGATTAGAGTTTACTTCATAAACTAAACCCACTACTTGATTCCACAGCAGATGGTATTTAGACAATCTTATAGGTTAAATATGAATTGTTGTTTAGTCACTAAGTTGTGTCTGACTCTTTTGCAACCTCAGGAACCATACCCCACCAGGCTCCTCTGTCCATGGGATTCTCAAGGCAAGGATACTGGAGTAGGTTGCCAGTTCCTCCTCCAGGGGATCTTCCCAACCCCGGGTTTGAACCCGAGTCTCTTGCAACTCCTGCAGGTGGATTGTTTACCACAGTGGACAGAGGAGCCTGGCCAGCTACAGTCCATGGGGTCGCAAAGAGTTGGATACTACTGAGTGACTAACACACAGGACTATGCAGTTATATATCATGCTTTTTCACACATCATGAATACTTACCATTTCAAAGTCCCAAAGCTATAAGTATCTTGGTAACCAGGAATATACTATACCAACTCAATCTGGAAGGGAAAAAATGTAGTCCCTTCTTTGAAGAATCGTCTCATAATTCCCATCTCTGTCCTCTGTGTGTTTTCTTGTTCTCTGCCAGTTTGACTGTTCCCACCAGCCCTGGATACTCAGTAAGCAGGCAGCTTGAATGGAGGTGGAGGGTTAATGACTTGAGTCCCCTGCTAACTTGGGATGACTTTTCTCTGATTCAAACTCCTTGCGGTGTGTCTACCTACCTCTCCTAGTCAGCTGGCTTCTGGGATTCGGATGCTCCTTTCTTGCCCTGCTCGCCAAGTAAAACCTGCTGTTCCTACCTGCCTAGATTTCCATCTTCAAGCACAAGCAAGGACACATCATCCTCTGAATTCCTTCTCACTATCTTAACATGAAAACATCTATTTGTTCTATTTTATGACCCCCTTTTTTGATCATTTGCAAGGCCCTACCTTATTCATTTCCATCTTCAAGCACAAGCAAGGACACATCATCCTCTGAATTCCTTCTCACTATCTTAACATGAAAACATCTATTTGTTCTATTTTATGACCCCCTTTTTTGATCATTTGCAAGGCCCTACCTTATTCACACATGAGACTGCTTTCATTGGCCCCTAGCTGGTCCCTTAACTCTTCTGTCTGAAATGTTGGTCCTTATTGTCCTTTTTTTGCTCTGTGTCTATCTCAGAACCCCACATCTACCAGGCACCAGGAGAAATGAGCTCTTAGAAGGGCCTGGGTTGGGACTTCCTGGTGGTCCAGTGCTTAAGACTCCACCTTACAATACAGAGGCTACAGGTTCAACCCCGGGGCAGGGAAGTAGGATCCCACATGCCACAGGGCAACTAAGCCCAAGAGCTGCAACTACTGAGCCCACACACTCTGGAGCCCACGAGCCACAATGAAAGATCCTGCATGATGCAACCAAACAAATAAGTATTTTTTAAAAAAGAATAAGGTGGGTAAACTAAAGACACTTAAGAAGGAAATATGTGTACCTGAGGTGCTCACTGGCTTTGAATCCCATCCTAATACCAGGGTAGTCAAGATGTGTCTGGGTGATTTCACACACTGTCTTTTTTGACCTTTTGTATCCTCAAGGGCAACTAAAGACTGGCTTTACCAGCCTGTAAATCAGTAGCAGCTATAAAACACTGCTGTCCTCAGCAATGACTTTCCCCTTGTGGGATTCTTTACAACCATGGAACATGCCCAAAATATTAACGACAAAAGTTCATTACTCTAAGTGCACATTCTGATGTACACACTGGAGAGCTGTTGGAAGAGGTGTGTGTGTATCAGACTCTGTTTCCAACTAGCTCAGGGTACGAGACAGGTGACCAAATCTGCCTCCATCCTCAGATTTTTAATGAATGAGTTTTGGTGAAGCTGCCTCCCAGCATCTCAAGGGTCTGAAAAGACAGTGGTACATGGAGATTTGAAACAATGGAGACCCACCGGACTCCCAGGTCAAGCCCCTTGAATCACTTCACAAGAGGTGTGCTCAGTCATATCCCACTCTTTGTAGCCCCTTGTTCTGTAGACCACCAGGCTCCTCTACCCATGGGATTCTCCAGGCAAGAATACTAGAGTGGGTTGCCATTTCCTTTTCCAGGGAATCTTCCTGACCCAGGGATCAAAGTCACATCTCTTGTGTCTCCTGCATTGGTAGACGGATTCTTCACCACTGTGCTACCTGGGAAGCCCATCACAAAAGGAACACTGGTCAATTAGTGCAAACCCCGTGGTACTTCCATGGTTTATACATTTCTGCTTCCATTGTTAACATATTTTAATGTTTTAATTTTAACAATAATCAGAGGATATTAAAATGAAGGAATGGGCCTTTCCAATCCAACTTTTTTTTTTTTACATGTTTCTCTTTCCAGTTCTAGTTGTTTTACAGAAGTCAGTTCACCTCATTATAATAAACCAGGGCTGAAATGTACCATTACCTATTGATTTACCTAAGGGCAGGGATAAAAAATAAAGGTTATTCTCTCTCAGGTTACATGTCCAATACAAGTTGGCTGGGGATCCTGCTCCATGCCTTCACCCACACTGGGCCCCAGGTCAATGGAGCAACTGCAGGGGGCTGGTAATTGGTAATAGCCACAGAAGGGCTTCCCAGGTGGTGCAGTGGTAAAGAACCTGCCTGCCAGTGCAGAGGACATAAGAGATGCAGGCCACAGTCGATAGGGTTGCAAAGAGTCGGACACAACTGAAGCGACTTAGTGCGCGCGCATACACACACACACACACACACACACACACACACACACACACACACACACATATATAATGACCACAGAGGCAGAAGAGAGGGTACCATGGTCCATGGTGCACTGGCTCCTCATGCTTCTGAGAGGAGGTAGCCTGCCTCGCATCCACTGCTACCTCACTGCTCAAACTGAGTGCCGTGGCCATGCCGGAGGGTGCGGGCGTGGAGGAAAGAGAGAATCTATTATCTTCAATGGGCTTGGTGACTTCCACAGGGACTCTTCAACTTCAAGACCACCTAAGAGAAATCTGGTGAAAGTAAGGAAGCATGGTTTATAAAGCTTGGATCCCATTGCTTCCATGCCGCTGCTTCATTCTTATCCTTCTCTGCTACCCCATCCCCAACCAGAAAGTTTACTTGATGTGACTGACATCTTCCAGTTGCTGGACCCTCCTTGGTAACAGCCTCAGAAGTGGGGGATACCTGGCAGCAGATCAGCTGGTCACCCCAGCACCCACAGACCTGCCCCGCCGTCCACTCTGCAGAGTCTTGAACCAAAATCAAAGAATAAACAAAATGAGGCAGAGGGTGACCCTTTGCTCACCAGTCCCAGAGCTTACCAAGGGATCCCTTTATCCTTTTAAAATGAGCTGAAAATTAGAAAACAGCATACCTCCTAATCAGTTAATTAACTCATTGATTCTTGTGGCTAGAGCTAGTTGTAGTTTAATCTCTGCTTAAAGAGGCTCTGAAACAATCAGGGAATTAAGTTTGGGTGTGTGCAGGGCAATGATGACTCTGCATTCGCTTCCTAGGTTTATGAGGCTTTAAGACTCACAGTTGAGCTCTCAACTCAACTGGTTTTGCTTGACTTCTATGTGCTATGCTTGCCCACCCCTCCCCAAACACACAATCTTCCTTGGTTGGCTTTTTTTTTAAAGCATGCATTATGTGTTGTATTTTTTTATTTTTATTTATTTATTTTAATTGGAGGCTAATTACTTTACAATATCATGGTGGTTTTTGCTATACATTCACATGAATCAGCCATGGGTGTACATGTGTTCCCCATCCTGAACTTCCCTCCCACCTCCCTCCCCATCCCATCCCTCAGGGTCTTTCCCTGGTTGACTTTTTTTTTAAGAAAAAGACATTTTCACATGGACCCTGGACGAACCTCATTTGAATTAACTGACCATGTCAGACTGTAGAGGTTAAGCCCTGTGCCCAGGACACTTGCCATCTGTAATTGGCAGGAACATGAATGTCCAGGGATATTTCTGACTCCCCAGCTTGATTTGGCTTTTCCAATAACAGTATTGCCTGGAAGAGGGGCCTTGTATAAATCTCATGGCAGGCTGGCACAGTCTATGACCTGTCATATTGACTAATAGAAGAATAACTGATCAAAGCTGTTCGACAACTTACACGGGTCCGTGGACTCATCTGAATGGTAACTCCAAGCTCAAGATCCAACTAGTTGGATGTGCAGGCATCTTTTTGCTCTTTACAGCCAAAGTGAAGCGGGACGTAAGGATAATAATATGGGTCATTTGTTCCAAGTTATTCAGAAAAGGGATTCCACTCTCCACTTGGCCTTACCTGATGAGATGGTATTAAGCATCTTCCAGGAAAACACAAAGAATTCCACCAATGTCATTGGCTTTTGACCCCAGGAGACATTATTCAATTCTAAGCAAAGTCATGCAAAACCTAGGTAGACGGAATGAACAGAATGTGGGGATTAGTTTAAGAGAATGATTTCCTGCGCAGAATATTATTATCCACAATTTTCTGGCCTTTGCAAATAGCACTTATGGTCATTTTGAGCCCATTAAAATGCTTTTTAGGCATGAGGCTGAGCTAAAAAGTAGTCATTGCTGCAAATCCCAGAGATGAGCTGATGGCATTACTACACAAATTACAGGCTTTGGCAAACTATTTGCTCAGAATCCTTGTAACATTGGTCGTGGAATAGAACTTCAGGAGCTTTAATTTAATTGTGATTAAAGCAAATTCCTTCGTGAAATGAGAGTGTGAGGGTGGAGAATGTGTTGGTTTTGTTTGAACAAGGAAAAAGAGCTCCGAAAACTTTATTGATTCAGTAAATAGAGGAGAGTAAATACAGAAGTCAGCAATACAACACTTCTAGTTAGAGAGCTGAAAGAATTCATTACACTGCTGACTTATCTTTTCAAGTTCTATCTTTAAGGATTACTGAGGAAGGAAGGGGAAGATCAAAAATTACTCTCCTTTAATGAATTAGGCAAGACGACTATAAATTGAAATTTTATTAAGAGCAATTAATTTCATTCTGCTAAAAAGTCAACTGAGTCCAAATGTGTGAAATCATTTATAAGTACATATTCTCGAACAATTGGGGGAAATGTTACTTTTGGCATCATTGTATGCTTGGACGTGTTGAATTATGCTACCTATCACTCTTCCATAAGTTCAGTGACCACTTGAGAACATTGACTTAGAAATGGAAAAAATAAAACACAGCACACTATGACCTGAAAGCACACAGCCCCTGGCGGACTCCTGCCCAAAAGTCGACTCCACTCATGAAAATCAAGGGGCAAGAGATTTTGTAGACAGAAGGAGGGGCTCCACGCAGAAACAGCACAGTCAGCTCTGCCAGTCATCTTGATCATCATGTAGTTAACTTCTTCCACCTGGTGGGAGTCTCAGTATCTACACTAAAAGCTCACAGGATATGGCTCAGAATTTATTCTTGAGAAGTACAGATGACTTAACTATTATTATTTTGTCCTATTTGAAGTCTCAGATCGAGGACAGGGATGTGGGGGGAAGGACCATAGGGTGCTCCTGTTCCATTTCAAAATGACCACATTTTGACCACAATCAAAATGATGCAGCTTTAAACAACAGAAATGTTGTCTCTCCCAGTTGTGGAGGCTAGAATTCTGAAATCAAGGTATCGGCAGAGTCTAAAGAGTCTAAAGAAGAGTCCTACCTTGCTTCCTTCTAGATTCTGGGGGTTGCTGGCATTCCTTGGCTGGTGGCTACATCCCTCCCATTTCTGCCCCCCACCACCCTACCCTGGCCACTTGGCCCTCTCCCTGTGAGTATGGCTGTCCATGTCCTTACATGGCCTTCTTATAAGGACAGCAGTCATTGTGTTGAGGTCTGACCCTAACCTGGTGTGGCCTCATCTTAACTAAAGATGTCTGCAAGATTCTGGGTGGACATGACTTTGAGGGGGATTTGTACTCTGCAACTCAGTATAGGAACATTTTTATAAATGAGAAGATGTGTGTAGAGACCTAAATGCTCTAAGTCAACAGGGCCCATGAATGATAAATATGACCCAGGAAAGGCTTCCCAAGGTTTTGGTCCTCTGTGTGTGTGTATATTAGTCACGCAGTCATGCCTGACTCTTTGCAATCCCATGGACTGTAGCTCACCAGGCTCCTCTGTCCATGGCATTTTTTAGGCAAGAATACTGGAATGAATTGCCATTTCCTACTCCAGGGGATCTTCCCCACCAGGGATCAAACCTAGGTCTCTTGTATTGCAGGTGGATTCTTTACTGCTTGAGTCACCAGGGAAGCCCACTGGCTCCCTTCACAGTCAACTTCTATGGCAAACAATGTGTTTTTTCAACCTCTCTTTCTCAGCCATGCTGTCTCAATTCTCTTCCTTCTAGATAATAGCTGTCTCCACAGTTCTTCGCACCTGTTCTCTTGAAACTCACTTTAATAAATGACAGACGAAGCTGGCCTATGAAGTGAATTGACAAACTTTCTATTTTTTCCTAGGACAAAGGTCCATATAATCAAAGCTATGGTTTTTCCAATAGTCAAGCACAGGTGTGAGAGTTGGACCATAAAGAAGGCTGAACGCCAAAGAATTGATGCTTTCGAATTGTGGTGCTGGAGAAGACACTTCAGAGTCCCTTGGACAGCAAGGAGATCAAACCAGTCAATCCTAAAGGAAATCAACCCTGAATATTCATTGGAACGACTGATGCTAAAGCTGAAGCTCCAATAAATACTTCGTCCACCTGATGCAAAGAGCCAACTCATTGGAAAAGACCCTAATGCTGGGAAAGATTGAGGGCAGGAGGAGAAGGGGACAACAGGGGATGAAATGATTAGATGGCATCACTGACACAGTGGACATGAGTTTGAACAAACTCCAGGAGATAGTGAAGGACAGGGAAGCCTGGCGTGCTGCAGTCCATGGGGTCTCAAAGAGTTGGACACAACTGAACAACTGAACAACAACAACATTAAAAACTTTTTTAAGTGTTTGATGGATTTTTGAAACAAATTGTGTTCTCTTGGGTGTAAACAATATATAAACATGTTTGATTAAATAACCTTATTGGTTATATTATTCAAATCATGTATGTCATGTATTTTTTAATCCAACAGTTTAGTCCAATGATCACGGTTCTGCTTTTGATCATACATATTATTTGTACAGCTAGTAATAAGCTTTATTTGTAAACTTCAATTCTAGGTTCCTTGAATCATTTAGGCTCATAACCGTGATTACTTTATTGTGGCTTATTTCTTTCTTCCTTTTTAAAAATATAGCTTAGTTGTGAATTCTGTTATTCTGGATGTCAGTTTTGCCAGTCTTTTTTCTTTCTCCTTCCTTCTTGCCACTCTTTGTTTTTCAAATTTTTAATTTAAAGTTTCTTTATAAACCACAAAGTTTATATTTTGTAATATGAAGGCAATTCTCATTTTTGTTCTTCTAACTTACTATTTTTTCCCTTGTGTCTTCTGAAATTAAAATTTGCTTAATTTCTGTATCTAATATGAGAAACTTTTATGTCAATATGGATGTTTATTCATCTATACTTAATGTTACAAATACCATAATTTCTTCTGTTATTTTGTTTTATGCATTCACTTTTTATGTTTCTTTTTTTCTATGTTGCTCACTTTCTTTCTTATGTACTCCCTGCTCCCCCAACTTGTATAATGTTTTTCAAAAAAACCTGGGCAAAATAATAGTTTGAGGGGACGCTAATGGATGCTCTGGGGAAAAAAATACGTAAGACATTCCATGATGAAACAAGGCAGGAAAACATTTAGGGATCATCTTGGGGGACCACAGTAAATACTTAAAATGTAGAGTTTCTAAGAATCTCAGCTATTAAAGCAATCTGTTTAACGATGCTTAATCAAAGTTCACAACCTTATTTGAACTCAGAATGTTTTTTATTGTTAAGATACCTAGTGACATGCTAGATAGTTTGTGCTAGATAAATAGATAGAACCTCAGTTTGTGGTGCACTTCCCATCAGTTTGGAAAGTGCATTCCTAACAATTTGGAACTCACCTCTCCTACTTTGGTGTTTCCCTGTGGCTCAGATGGTAAAGAGGCTGCCTGCAGTGCAGGAGACCCAGGTTCAATCCTGGATCAGGAAGATCCCCTGGAGAAGGAAATGGCAACCCACTCCAGTATTCTTGTCTGGAAAATCCCATGGACGGAGGAACCTGGTCAGCCACAGTCCATGGGGTCGCAAAGAGTTGGACACAACTAAGTGACTTCTCTCTTCTCTTTTCTACCTTAGGAAGTCATTGCTCACCTTCAAGTCTTCTAACACTGTATGTTGAACCTATTTTCCAACCCTCCTTTTGAGCTGATCTTCTGCTTTGTGTGTCTGTGTCTTTTCATCCAGATTCTTCAACTGATTCTTTGGATTTACTGCTGCACACAACCTGGTTTCATGGTGTAATTCTATCATGATTAGAGTTTTCCAGCTGAGGCATTTTATTAGCCAGTGATTCAACTGAGCTATTGCAAGAGAAATTTATAGTGACAAGTTTAGCTTGCCCTCAGGTGCGTGTTCAGATTTCTATGGTAGGAAAGAACATCTAATGGATGATAAGAGCAACACTGAGGATCTGAAACCCGCATGAAGCTGGACCAGAGATTATCACCTAAAACGTGGAGCTCAGCTTTAAAAGGGCCAATGTCACCACACTATCCTGACACTTTTATTCCAAGGAGTTCAAAGAACTTCAAAGGCTCCAAGGCAAAAGTATTTTATTACAGCCAAAAAGTAACATATTTGGCTTTGAAACAACCATCGATGGTTTGATGGCTCCCTAGTTTCCAAAGAAGAGAGTAGACCATCTGCGAGTAGAAACTGGTTGCAAGAAGGAGAATGAGATTCTCCTTGGTCATCCTCTTACACATCTCCTTATGTGTGTTTGAGAGCTAATCTTGGGGAGTATTGGTTGCAGTTCATTAGGGGATTGTGAAATAAATCTAGCAAGTCATTACCAAAATTTTTGAAGAAACATGATAAAGTATATAGTAAAAACATAGAAATGTGTATCACGTGTAATTAAGGGTCATGAATGCTGTATGAAATGATGTCTTATTTTATTTACAACTGTGCATGTATATGTGTGTAAGTTGTCCTGTAAAAGGTGCTTTCTACTGCGGGTTCTTTAAAAACAATTTTAAATTCACTAGACTGACAGTAGTACCTAGCGATGGATTTGATGAGTTACATACTGTGACTCAGAAAGTGTGGCAAGCTTTTCTCTGCAGTGTGGGTATCAACTTACAGGCTCATCACCACACCTGAAAATCTGAATGTTCATTAGTATCTTTTTTCAGAAGTGCTATTTTTTCCAGGCTAAAGCGTTTGCCGTTAAACAGCTCACCATTTTCACTTTTTGATTGCCAGCAAAGGTGAGCTTTTTGTGGATCTACTGGCCATTCAAGTTTTCTCTTGTTCATTTGTCCACATCTTTTGTCTACTTTTGCATTTTTTTATCCTTTCTTTCTTGACTTATAGGAGTTTGAAAATATATTCTGGACACTTGATGAGTTAGATACACTGCTAATTTTTTTTCATTAAGAAATGCAATACTTGATGATATCTTGAAATTCAGAGATCATAACACTTAATATCGTTAAATTTATCCATCCCTTCTTTGTGATTCGTACTTTTTGGGTCTTGTTTAGGAAATTCTTCCCTCTTCCAAGTTTTCTTTCATAAAAACATGCTTCTATGTATTCTTCTCACCATTTTCATGTTTTGCTTTACAGATTTGTCTTTATTCGTCTGGAGAGGGTTTTTGTGCCTTGTGTGAAGCAGGGATCTACTTTTTTTCAATATGGAGAGCCAATTTTCTCAACAACATTTATTAAGTCACTTATTCTTTATCCAATCACCAAGTGACTTTTCTCATACAGCAAGCTCCTGGATACACATAGCTGTGTTTTTGTTATAAAAGTGATTGATATCTTACAAAGCTGATCTTATTTGCCATTAGACACTCCCCAATAACTCCTTGAAATAGTTGAGAGGAAACGATTTTGCAGAGAACCGTAGCCTTGTATTAATATTTGAAGGGCTTCCATTAGCAAGAAATAGGAAGTGCAGGTTACACACAAGAAATAACATTAAAATATATTGGTGTCTCCTAGTGGGAGGCCTTCTGTTATGAACCAATGATTAAGATGTAAATATGATTGTTCCCCTTGAACGACAGGAAGATCTTCAAGGAAGTTATGGTCTGCTATAGTAGTTCTTACCTCTATCAGACCCAGCACTTTCTTCTTCATAACATTTTGTAATCACTCCTATTACTCTCCTGAATTTTATTTATCCAAGTAATAAAAGCTATCTTCCCATGTATCAAAGAAATCAATAGAACACCTTTTAGTAATAGAAATGAAAAAAATGAAAGTGTTGCATGAGAAATATGTATTTCAATATGTAAATACTCAAGCATGACCCACCATAATATAGTCATCAAATGCCTACCCTATGTATAGATTCACCTTGAACACGACAGTTGCAAGGGTAGGCTCATATTTTTTGTTGTTAAGTCAATTGTCATGAAAATGATTGTCACTGAAATAGTGAACAATTAACTAGTCCTTTAAAAGAAAATTATGATCTTTCCTTGACTTACCTAGTAGCTCTTTTCCTAGAGAATTCAGGATATATGCAGATGTGGCAGTCTACTTTGTATATAATGTGGAGTTAGATACTAAGTTCAGAGAAGTTTAAACTGGGCTTTCATCAAGCGTAAATGTCCAGCTGAACATTAAAAAATTGAGAGATGAGAGACTATCCTTTTTGTGGGTTCGTTCCTTGCATTACAAGGTACATCTCTCAACCCTCCAGATCACTGTGACAATCAAAAATAACCTCCTCCCCACCAACAAATCCCCTAATTCACCATGCACCCCAGAAAAGTAACACCCCAAAGGAACCACACTTGTCTAGAAGAGTAAGAAATATCAAAAATGCTGTAGCATTAATAAATGCTTAGGCTGGAGGCATGGGGGTACAACCAGGGAGGGACTGGTGCCACTGCAGTGGGGTGAGGAACGGTGAGCAGGGCTGACAGAGGACAGGAACCGAGATCTCAATAATAAATAGACTTCCTAGGTTGGCCAAGGCTGAAAAATAGTGCTGAAAGCATTTCTCATTTCTCCATAAAGAAAACCTCTACAAAGGAAGAAGAAATAGAGACACAGATGTAGAGAACAAACTTACCAAGGTGGGAAGTTGGGGGTGGGATGAATTGGGAGATTGGGATTGACACACACACACACACACACACACACACACACACATATATATATATATATATATATCAATTACTGACACTATGAATAAAGTAGATAGCAAGTGAGAACTTACTGTATAGTGCAGAGAACTCTACTCAATGCTCTATGGTGACCTAAATGGGAAGGAGATCTGAAAAGGGAAGTATATGTATACATATAACTGATTCACTTTGCTGTACAGCAGAAACTAACACAATGCATAAAGCAACTATAATCTAATAAAAATTTTAAAAAATATACCCAGAGAAAACCTCCCCTTTTGTACCATTAGGGAGAGCTTATGATGTAAGTTACAAACAATGAGGTTGTACCCACAAAAATGTCCCCAAAGCCAGACCTGACACCCCTACGCCCTGAAAGGATTCAAAACATTCTTCGTCTTAATGAGGTTACAGACTCAGACAAAAAAGATCTGTCATTTTTTTTAGGTGAGGAAACAATTTGGTTTTTTCCTCTCATTTAAACTCATCCGCCAAGATACCCTTGAATTTCTTTCATCTGAAATCCTCGTCTTGCTCCACTGCCTGCAGAACAAGAAGTTTCACCTCAATCATATCTCTTACGAGTCTGTTTTGTTAATATATATCTCCTTTGAACTGATATCTGCAAAGGGAAAGATTAAAAACATGGAGAGATTTTAATCTTTGAAGGAGCTTACTCCTTATTTGACCCTTTAAAGGTCATTTCTCCCCCAATACATTTATTTTAGCATCAATAAGCAAGTGATGGAAGAGAAATAGAAGACTAGCTGAATTATCATGAAGAATATTCTCTGTATAAATTTATTAGTGTAACCAGGAAATTCACAGATGGCATAGGCTGTATCAAATAACACATACCTCTTCCTCTTGCTTCCTCTTGTTTTATCACCAAACAAGACAGTTCTTGCTGATAGCAAATTGTCCAGTTGCTGATTATAACTCCATTCACACTCTTTTTTTTTTTAAATATCCTGCCATTGCTGGACATGAATTCTGGATTCTATTTATCCTGGGGCATGTTTAAGAGCATCATGTCCTCAAAACTCTCATTTGAAAAGACATAAGCACCCCTATGTTCATAGAACACTGTTCACAATAACCAAGATGTGGAAATATCCTAAATGTCCACCAATAGATGAATGGATAAAGATGTGGTACATATGTGCAGTGGAATACTACTCAGCCATAAAAAAGAATGAAATAACGCTGTTTGCAGCAACACAGATGCACCTAGAGATTATCATACTAAGCAAAGTAAGACAGAAAGACAAATGCCATATGAAGTCACTGACATGTGGGATCTAAACTAGGACACAAATGAACTTGTGTACAAAACAGAAACAGATTCACATAGAGAAGAGACTTGGGGTTACCAAGGGAAGAGGGGTGAGGGAAGAATGGTAGTTTTGGATTAGCAGATGCAAACTATTATATATAGGATGGATAAACAACATTGTACTGTGTAGCACAGGGAACTATATTCAATATCCTGCTTTCTTGGTGGCTTAGATGGTAAAGAATCTGCCTGTAATGCAGGAGACATGGGTTCAATCCCTGGGTTGTGAGGATCTCCTGGAGAAAGGAAAGGCTATCACCTCCAGTATTCTTGTCTAGAGAATCCCATGGATAGAGGAGCCTGGCAGGCTACAGCCCATGGGGTCACAAGGAGTTGGACTCGACTGAGCGACTAACACAAACCATAATGGAAAAGAATAAAGAAAAAGAATGTGTATATATATATATGTATACATTCACATATATGTATGTATATGTGTGCATGCATAACTGAATCACACTGTGCAGCAGAAATCAATACAACATTGTAAATCAACGATTCTTCAATAAAAAAGAATAATAAAAAGAGAGCATCATGTCCTCAACGCCAGCCCTGTGCTTGCTATAGTGAATAGATGCTGAATTAAAGGTTAAATAATTAAATGAAAGATTAATTTCAAGAAACCACATGGACATGTACACACAATTCATTCATCCTGCTGTTGCCATTTCAGCACTCCATGTTATCCAGACCCCTACATTTCATCATTTAAATCCATAAGACAGACCCAGCTGCTGCTGCTGCTAAGTCACTTCAGTCGTGTCCGACTCTGTGCGACCCAATAGACAGCAGCCCACCAGGCTCCTCCATCCATGGGATTTTCCAGGCAAGAGTACTGGAGTGGATTGCCATTTCCCTCTCCAAGACAATCCCAGAGAGATCTTCAAACAAGAAGCCCTCAAGCTAAGAAAAACTAGGAAATCCACCTAACAATTGATGATCAGTTGATAGCAGTATGCAGCACTCAGAATTTCCATTCATGTTTTTCTCCAGCATGCTCATTCCTGTCCTGGGCTACAAGGCAACTTGGAATTTAGAAGTGTTGATAAAATACAGAGGCGAGTCAATATCATTTAATATTCTTACCTACCTGAAGAGACTCCTGCATTGATTACATCAACTAATGACATTCAAAGTACTGTATTTCTTAGGCTCGTGTGCCAAACACAAGCTGATACGGTTAGAATACATGAATACAACAGAACTTAGCTTCCATCCTGAAAGAGCTGACTACCTAGTGCAAATACTACCATAAAAAATTTACTGTACTTTCAGGACAAAAATAAGGCTCATTAAGAGATTTCCATAAAGGGACTGTAGTCTATTCAGCCGTAGTATCTAAGCATCTAGTACATGGAAGATGTAGCATCTCAGGGATTTATGAGAATCAAAGGATTTGGTAATGACCAGTGGGCATAAATTCTGGAAAGAATTGCACATGGTTTACTATATGTTTATATACAATGAATTCTGAAGGGTAGATGGTGGTTTTAGAGACCAAGTTCTGTTCTCACAAAGGAGCTGGTGGTAACCCACAGCCAGGTGGCTAAGCCAATGGCTTGTGCAGCTTTGGCTTATTCTTCTTCTTCTTCTTCCTGTCTGGAATGCCCACTTCTTGCTACAGGGCCTTACTGGAAAGCTTTAATCTTTGCTTCAAGACTTAACTAAAAATGCAGAATTTTTTTTTAATCAAATTCTCTCAAAGTCTTTGCTTCCCTTTACTACCTTCAGCAAATGTTAACTACAGTCTTTCAGTTCTCTCTTGTCTGAATGTTGCCTGTTCGTGACCTTTTTGGGCAATGAGTTTCTGATGAATGTATCTTTTAATAATTCCTTTGTCAATGTGGAGGGGAGGGATGTTCAACTGATTTCAAACTGAGTAAGAACTAGCTCAGAGTCTTCAGTTTTCTATTTCAAGAAAAGGAAAATACCATACAGAGGCTGGGAACTCTCAGAAAATGGTTTCTATCTACCTTCAGCATCTTCTGGGAATAACCATCAATCTGGAGTTAGTCCAGCCACAACTACATAGACCACACCAATGGTCTCTCACGGAAGAGATGGGTACTGAAGTCGGTGTTGGGCTGTGGGGCTGGAGGGCTTGGTAGCATCGGGGTTGAAGCTGCGGTTTGGGGCATGGCCATCATGTACAGTCAGGTGAGGGAGCAGGGAACCCGGTCTGCAGAGGGACAAGAATAAACAGGTGAGATGTAAGTGAAAAAAAGCCCACAAGGAAGAGTACTGTGTGCTGGCATGTGTTGGAGGCAAGGGCTTGTGACTTGGACTACCATGGAGATGGATTTCAGAACCACCTTCTCCTTGTGGAACTGACTAGTCCCCATGACCTCTGCGGTGATGCTGCCCTTTGCCTGTGACTTCCAATGTCTGCAGCTGGTGAAATTGTGCCCTGGCCTATCCCACATCCATCAACAACAGGCTTACCTTACCTATTCATCTCCCTCCAGAGGCCTAGGAGGACCCTCTGCATGGCTGTCAGTCCACACATCTGGAAGAAATTCTCCCAGTGCTGGATTATCTGTGTTGGATTTGGAATCACTGCCACTCCTTCCTAAGATTTAATCTGAAGATGCATAGGCTAGGCACAACATCCACTGAAAATCCCTCTTCCCATGATGGTCCAGGGGAGAGTCTGCTAGTGAGACACACTCACGGGACGTTTGGAAGATGAATGAGAATGGAAGGCATTCTTCTCCAGGTGGAGCTGCAGCCAGATATATGGACAGACGATGCACAGTGCTCTCCTGGTCTGCTCTTAGAAACTCCCTCATTGACGTTCGGGGCTGAAATCAATGGGGTTATCTCATCTTTCATTCACACTTTCAGCTCTTTCAGTGGTTGTGTAAGACCCTAAATCTCTGTACAAAGGTGCTTCATACCTCCACTACAAGAGTACCTGTTTTCTTAACCTAATCCTGACGAATCGATATGTGTATTCTCTTCCTAGAGACCCAGTGGAAATTGAGTGAATATCCTTCTGCTTTGGGTTTTCTTGCCCTCATGCACAACCTCCATCTCCCCCTGGGATTTTGTTCAGAAGGAGGAAGCTGCCTTACGCATCTCATCACTTCTCTTCTCCCGGTGTCTTCCCCCTCCCTCCTCACTGAGTATTGGGCAGGAAGGAGCGAGCTGTTATTTACTACACATAATTCTATGTAATCACAGTAAATTACTTTGTTCAATACTGAAAACATCTAAATAGTAAACAGAGAGTCAGTGGATGGGGCTAGAAACAACGACGCACGAGGAACAGAGGTGGGAGAAAAAGGAGGTGGTGAAGTTTCCTGCTGTGAATATCAAGACAGAGAAGAATGTCTAAAACTGACAGATCACCAAAAAAAGAATTATGAATATGTCATTGAGAAATGTCGAGTTACCCACCAGAGTTAATGAAAAGGGTTTACAGTGACTGGCTCTGGAGACGAAGCCTAGGAGGCCCAGAGAGATGGAGACAGAGAAGGGCTACTCTTCATTTTAAGTCTTTTAGTAACATTTTTTTTTTTGAGGTAGTTGGACTCCTGGGTGAACACAGGGCCACGGCAGAGTCTGTAGCCCAGACGAAGGTGAAGACCATCATCGTTGACAGGCCGTTGGAAGATGGGACAGTGGACTGCCTTTGCAGTTAACTTCTGCCCTTTGCAGTAAATACTATCGCACATTTCCTTTAAGAAACATGCTACACAAGATGCAAAATGTATCTTGCACATTTACAGTTTTAAGAATGGGGGACTTCCCTGCTGGTCCAGTGGTTAACACTTTGCTTTCCAGTGCAGGGGGTGCCAGTTGGACCCTGGGTCAGGAAGCAAAGATCCCACATGCCTTACAGCAAAAAAAAAAAATATATATAAACAAACAAACCATAAAACAGAAACAACATTGTAACAAATTCAATAAAGACTTCAAAAATGGTCCACATCAAAAAAAAAACACCTTAATTTAAGAAAGTTTAATTCATAGAAGCTGAGTGTATTTTGTTCCATGTGTTTTTGCATCCATTGGGAACAAATTTCTTTCTTTTTTTTTAATTGAAGTGAGGTTGATTTACAATATTATATGAGTTTCAGGTGTACAGCATTGTGATTCAGTATTTGTACAGATTTCACCCTATTAAAAGTTATGAGATAATGGCTATAATTCCCTGTGCTATACAATATATCCTTGTTGCTTATCTATTTTATACATAGCACTTTGTATCACTTAATCCTATAATCCTAATTTGTAGAAGCACATTTTTTAATACAAAAAATACTTAAGTTTTTCAAAATCATTACATCCTTTTTGACCTACATTTCTTCCCATAGTATGAGAACTAGGTATGTTAAAGTCACTTCATGAGAGCATGAGTGAAATGGAGCGGGACTCTGCAGTCCTTCCCCACCATGTCCTCTGCCTGCCTTTGGTTTGTGGAAAAATCTCAGCCAAAAAACAAGTTTACTTAGAGAAATGAGAAAATGCAGAAACAAAGAAAATAATCAAACAGGACAAAACAGTAATAGTTTAGTCATCAAGCAAAGTCAAGGATCTTTATTATATAATTTTACATTATATTATATTATCTATAGCCCTTGAGGAGGAACTAACTGTTCTTGACTATAGCTAATATAATATATCTATAGGGCTTATTATATTATATTGACTAAACTATTACTGTTTTGTCCTGTTTGATTGTTTTCTTTGTTTCTGCATTTTCTCACTCATCTAATTAACTTTGTTCTATAATATAATATAAATTATATTCTGAGCCATATCCTATGAGTGTCCTCTAGATACTCAAGCCCCCATCAGATAGAAGAAATTAACTACATGATGACCAGACTTTAGCCATGACATAAGCTGCCACAATTCTGAGAACTGACCTCAAAGAAATGGAAACAAATTGACCCTGGAACTGAAGATTTGTTGTTGTTTTTCAGTCCCTAAGTTGTGTCCGACTCTTTGTGACCCTGTGGGCTGCAGCACATTAGGCTTCCCTGTCCTTCATTATCTCCCAGAGTTTGCTCAGATTCATGTCCACTGAGTGAGTAAAGATTGTTTTAAGTACAGTAAAAAGCAATCAAGATGATGGTGATCAGACTACTGATGACCAATTTCAAAAAAAGTGTCAAGCTGACTGTGCTGTTTCTAGATGGAAGCCCCCGCTCTGCCAGTAAAAACTCTTGCCCACTGGCTATCAGTGCCAGGCGGTGGGTGTCAGCCTTTGGACAGGAGTCCACCCACCCCTTCCTCTAACTGCCTCCCCCACATCAGTTGCTGGCATACAAAATAAAGCAAACTTTCCTTTCCACCAACCTTGCCTCTTCACTCTTTATTGGCTCTAGAGCAGACAGACCTCACTTTCGGTCACCTGAGAACTCAGATGACCAAATGCTTAATTCTGGTTATCATCGAGAATTTCCTCTTCACCTTAGAACTGTGTATCCTATCTGCTTTGAGCAAGCAGGCAACATCCAGGTAAAACAGTAGCATTCTGCAAACAACCTTGCTGCTGACATCCTGCGAAATGTTGACAAAAGCAATGCATAATTTTAAGCCTAGAATTTGTACCTATTTAGATTATCATCAAGGTGACAAAAAGCACTATCTTTTTTTTTCTACAAAAAGATATGCATGAGACCAGATTGAAGAAAAGTGGGGAAATAATTCTGCCTTCTACTTTGGGCCACAATGTCAAATGGAAACACCATCAGAATGATAGCTTGGGCACTTCCCTGGTAGTCTAGTGGTTAAGACTCCATCTTCCAATGCAGAGCCTGCAGGTTGGATCCCTGTTCTGGAAGCTAAGATCCCACATGCCTCTCAACCAAAAAATCAAAACATAGGACAGAAGCAACATTGTAACAAATTCAATAAAGACTTTAAAAATGGTCCACAAAAAAAAAAAAAAAAAAAAAAAAACCTCAAAAAAAATGATACCTTGTTGCTTTGAAAACAAAATCTGAGCTAAGACTGAGATTTTTTTTCAGACTTTGCAAAAGAACTAAATTTTTTTTTGGCTTTTGTTGACATCAGTTTATCAAACTTTTGACAGGGAGAGCAAGAACAGATGCTTTTTAAATGATCCAATCTTTTGGATATTTTTTTTAAAAAAAGAGAGACAGCAATGAAATGAGTTTTATCTGACATTTATTTTAATTCTCACCTGACATTTTGATAAAAGCTTTTGAGGGTCTTTTCTGCATTTCAGTTTCTCAATAACTCAGTTTTTTGCTTCCTTCCCTGGACAGAGTCACATTTTGTCTTGCAAAACCCTTCAGGAAGCTAAATCTATCTTGATGGATTTTGGTTTCAAATAATAGAAAAATATATCCAACCTTTCTTTAAAAGGGGGATCTATGACAAAGAAGAGATTCCCCGGTGGCTCAGTGGTAAAGAATCTGCCTGCTAATGCAGGGGACACAGGAGACGCAGGTTCAATCCCTGTGTCCAGAAGATCCCTCGAAGGAGGAGATGACAACCTGCTCCAGTATTCTTGCCTGGGAAATCCCATGGACCAAGGAGCCTGGCAGGTTACAGTCCATGGGATTGCCAACAGTTGGACACGGCTGAGTGCATACACAAGCATTATAAAGAAATGGGAATTTTACCCCTCCCAAATGTGGGAAAAGCTAGCCCAACGTCACTGGCTTGGAAAGGGTTGATCTCAAACTAGAGACATATTATTCCTCTCCTGCTCCATGAGGACCACCACAAAGCCTGGACCATCCGTCATCATGGTCTTCTCAAGGAAACCCCAAAATGGCATGATTTCACTGAATTTCATGATTATGAAAAACACTAACTACTCACCAGATTGTTGCAGGGACCAAGGAGCTGGCTTATCTGCTGGACAACTGAAAATCAGCCTGTGTTAGAGGAAAATAGCCCCCCGATCCCTGTTTTTTTTTTCAAGAAAAAGAGAACAAGATCAAGATCAAGATCTGAAAGAACAGGAAATTGCTCCTGAAGGCTTTTCCAATTAGTGATAAAATCGCCATTTTATCGCCAACGATATATCTGGACCACCTGGCAGACTGCCTGCAAATTGGTAAGGGCATGTTAGAAAAAGGAAAAAGATAAGAGGCACCAATGAGTTTCCAAAGCTGTGCTCCTTCTCAGTGGTCATTAAAAACTGCACATTTCAACAGCAGGCTTGTGGACAGCAGTCTGGCTACAAGGAACAAGCCTCTAGATGGCTATGTTCTCCAACAGAATTTCAGATGAATAAGTTGATTCTAGAGAGACAAATAAAGTAAGTAGGTACTCAAAGAAAAGAAGAGTGTAGTGTTCTTTATAAGAGTGAAAAACCGAGAGTAATCTAAATGAATCTCCTGGGAGAGTATTCGCTAAACCCTTTACATGAAAGTCCATACAGCCATTTAAAAAGGATGTCAGAGAAAAATATTCTTCACATGAACATACGTTCATAATGTCTAAGTTAAGTGAAAAAAATAGGTCATTAAATAATAGTTAAATGTGATTTCATTCTTGTCCAAAGTATGTGTTTCATTGGATACGCAAAGAAGGTAAGGTTTGCAGTGTTTATCTCTGAGTGGTGGGAATTTATTCTACTTTAAAAAAAACTAGTATTTTCTACTTTCTTTCTATAACATACAAGTTAAATTTTTAAAAATACAGTAAACCTGCTCATCGGTGGAAGAATCATTTTGTAATGCAGACAATCACACTTCTGTTTCTTGTTGTTCAGTCGCCCAGTCGTGTCCGGCTTTTTGGGACCCATGTACTGCAGCATGCAAGGCTTCCCTGTCCTTCCCTTCTCTCGGAGCTTATTCAAACTCATGTCCATTGAGTCAGTGATACCATCCAATCATCTCATCCTCTGTTATCCCCTTCTCCTCCTGCCCTCAGTCTTTCCCAGCATCAGGGTCTTTTCCAATGAGTCGGCTCTTCCCATCAGGTGGCCAAAGTACTGGAACTTTAGCTTCAGCATCAGTCCTTCCAATGAATATTCAGGGTTGAGTCCCTTTAGGATGGACTGTGATTTGATCTGTTTCTTATTGTGAGGCATATTTTCTCCCTCTAGAAAGCCCTTTACTTCTAGATGGAGAATTAGCACTTTCTACTGTTTCTTGATGAGCTTTTCTACAGTCTTGTCCTCAAGGAGAGTTAAACTTTAAGTAGATTTTGTGTTTCTGCAGTAGAGAGAACCTTCCCCTCATCATCCAGCCTCCTTTCCCTGATTCAGCCACTGGGATGTCTTTTGGACTTTTTTCCTGTTTTGAGAAGTTGGAGCCCAGTGGAAAGTGAGCCAGGCTGAACCTGGGTTCTACAGCAGAGGGTGCAGACCCCCACCATGAGCAGGGGGGCTCCTGGGAAGGAGGGAAGCTTGACTGCCCTTCACTCCCCAGCCATCAATGTGCCCCTGCCCAATTGTATTTCTCCTGCGTACTCCCAGACTCTGAAAAGATTGCATTGGAAAAATTTCTTTACAGGTCCGTCCTTCTATTCTTGACAGGTGAACTTGCACTGACCTCCATGGGATTCTGCTTCTGGATGCTGGGCTAAGGCTGCCTTCTGCAAAAAACAGAGAATTGTTTCATTAATGACACTGAAAGAGGCATCACCCTAATGCCTGATGTGCTAACAAGCGTTGGTTCTTGAAGGTGTTAATTTTCAAACTTCAAGGTGGAAAATGTTTTCGTTTCCCCCCAGAGATTCAACATTAGCCTTTTTTTTCCTTTGCCTAATCCTGATCCCAGTTCACATGTGGACTTTGGTCTAAATGAATAAATAAGCAATATATACACTTAAAAGTAAATACTTGCTTGATATTTCCCCTAGACTGTAATACTATATATTAAATACTATATATATTAATATTATATACTATATATTAATACTATATACTATATATTGCACAAAATAGGTTTTTGATCTTAAAAACAGTGTCCCCTCTTTCATCTGTGAATAATAATGGCATGAATAGCTTTTATCACGTGTCTAAATGCCTTTTTATTTTAGGGTGAATTTGGTTTTTATTTATAACGTGCTGATCTTCATTGCTAATGTGTCCACATTTATTCTTTATTTTAAAGCAAAGGAAAAAAAGAAGATATGTAAATATGGACTTTTCCCTCTTTAATTCTTGGGTACATTGTGTTTGCCTAGAGTTACACTCAAACAGGAATTGCTTGACATCAGCCATCTGCCAAGCATCTACTCTTTCAAAAGCAGCTGATTACTTCAAGTTCTTTTTATAAAAGCTAGAATATTCATTGGAAGGACTGACGCTGAAGCTCCAGTACTCTGGCCACCTGATGTGAAGAGCTGATTCATTGGAAAAGACCCTGATGCTGGGAAAGATTGAGGGCAGGAGGAGAAGGGGGTGACAGAGGATGAGATGGTTGGATGGCATCACCAACTCAATGGACATGATTTTGAGCAAACTCTAGGAGATAGTGAAGGACAGGGAAGCCTGGAGTGCTGCAGTCCATGGGGTTGCAAAGAGTCGGACATGACTGAGCAACTGAACAACAACTTCTAAGATAAGGGGGAAGATGGGTACTAACATTTGGGGCAGATGGGGAGAAAAGTGATAGGATTAGGAATTTCAGAGCTTCCTCCAAGTGTTGTCAACCACAAATTGGCACTTGCCATCTACCTCTACAAGAATTACATCACATGCTGCTGCAGTTGCTGATTTTCAACATCCCCTGAAAGGACTTCAGAGCAGAGCAGAAATGAGGCACTCTGTGCTCAGCAGGAGTGAGGTGGCAGGGAGGGGTGCTGGGAGTGGGGGGAGCTGGGTGATGACCGGCAGGACAGGTCTTCAGACAAATATTTTTAGGAGCTGTTTTTTGTGAGGCCAACTCTTTTATCACCTTTTATCTACAAAAGCACTAAAACCCTTCATGGTGACAATTGCTCCTCGTGACTAACAGAAAACTTCTGGGATGATACGTGCTTGATTGCATGTACTCCCCCTTCACCAAAACCATACATATACTGACATTCCTCCCTGACTCTTTGAAGCAGTTTCTCAGAGCCACCTGAGGTGCTGTCTCTTGGACTGCAGTCCTTATTTTGCTCCAAATAAAACTTAACTTGAAACGCTCGTGTTGTGCATAGTTTTTAAGTTGATAGGGAGCAAAAGGAAGAAGTTTTGACAAATGAAAGTAAATAAATTAAAACAAGAAGGAATATTGGTGGTCAGGTCCCCATCTCATTTTAGCATGCTGGAAGCTGAGGATCAGAGTTGATCCTTACTTACTCCAAGGTTGCAACCACAGGTGATGGTCCAATCTGGAGTTCTATTCTATTCTATTCACGCACTATTTCAAAGCTTTGCCCCCCAACTCCACCCCCACCCAGTTTGGTTAGAATATGTTCCTGGAGCTGCTGGGTATTCCTGCTGCTCACGACCCAGTTGAGTTCAACCCTGTTCAGTAATCACAGACTCAATCTTATTATGGTGTTCTCCTTAGTGCTGAGGGTGGGGGTTAGGCCAGTGGAGAGAATCAAGGCTTCAGACTAGCCAGATTCCACAGCTCACATCCCAATCCTACTGCCAACTGTTGAATCTTGGCCACATTTTAACTTCATGGTTTAGCCTCAGTCTTCATCTGGAATATGGGGATGGTCATCCTACTGTCCTGAAGGGCTACAGAGGGAATTAGAATGAACATAAACAAAATGCTTAGTCTTCTGTGGTTACCCAATAAATAGTAGCTGCAACTACTATTACTTCTACCTCTAAGATGAAATAAAACATAGTCCTTGCCCTTCTAGGGAGCTTCCCTGATGGCTCAGCGGTAAAGAATCTGCCTGCAATGCAGGAGAGGCAGATTTGATTCCTGGGTTGAGAAGATCCCCTGGAGAAAGAAATGACAACCTGCTCCATTACTCTTGCCTGGGAAATCCCCTGGACAGAGGAGCCTGGCGGGCTACATTCCATGGGTTGCAAAAGTGTGACACTACTGGGCAGCTAAACAAAAAGACAACAACTGCCCTTCTAGGGCTGAGAGTAGAGAGAGAAGTGCTTTGGGCAATATGGCCCTAGGATGCCTGCAACTGGGTTCCTGGGTCAGTTACCTGATTTGTTTGCAACTGGATTAGTTACAGCAGTCTTCTCAACCTAAACTAGTCTGTGGTGAGGAAATTACCTACACTTCCTATCAGAGACCCCAGGAGTGAAGGAGAGAGGAAAGAAGAGCCTGGAAATGTTGTAAAGTAGACTTGATGCACCCCAAATTTGTATCATTAACCTGTAATCTGGTAGCTGGGACAGCCCATTTATAAAACATGAGACGTTTTTCCTGCTAATTCATGAACAAACCTCAAAATGGCAGAGATCCATCTGGAGCTTAGAAAGAATGTAACTACTTCCTCAAACCCTTTGTGTTGTGTGTATATCTTCCTGCTGTGCAAACACCCTGTTGAAAAAGCTAAATCATACTAAGAGTTTTCTTTTACATGACATACAGAACAATGCTTGTTTTTTCTTTTTTCTTTTTTTTTTTTTTGGTCTATAACTTGGATGGAAATGACAGGGAACTAATTTACAGTGGTTGAATTGGTCCCTGGTAAACATATGTTCCTGCCTAGAGCATAAAGCAAAGAAAAACCACTTCTGTGCTTTTCACATTTTTAGTCTTACCGACCATTTCCTACTCTCTGAGTCTAAATAATACAGAAATACCTATAGGCGAGTCTACCCGTGGTTGGATGGGGAAGACCTCCGCTGCACCTGGGGCCTACTTCCAGATCACAAGGCTGTCCATCAGAAGCACTATGCTGTGTGCACCCAGTCGTGTCTGACTCTTTGCGACCCCTTGGACTATAGCCCCCCAGGCTCCTCTGTCCAGGGATTTCCCAGGCAAGAATACTGGAGTGGGTTGCCATTTCCTTCTCCAGGGGATCTTCCTGGACCAGGGATGGAACCCACATTTCCTGCATTTACATGCAGAGTCTTTACCACTGTGCCACCAGGGAAGCCCACTTCCTTTTAGATTGCCTAGTATTTTATGGGGAGATGTGTCTCTATTCATCTTCCTGCCTGGCTCCAATGTCCATGCGATATTTACTGCCTTAAATGTTCGTATCTTGGGTTTCCTAAGATCATCAGGAAATTATGACCTGGTAGGTTTTAGGGACCACAGTGGTGATCCTTCCGAACCTGAACATGGCCAAGAGTCACTTTTTCATTGTGTTCCTGGGAAGAAAACTACCTAGTGTTGAATTCGGTGGACTCATGCCCATGAATTACTTTGAAGTCATCTGTTGGCCTTTCAGGAGGACAGGATGAAATGGAACCCAAGCTCAGAGAAGGATTCTTTCACTTCTCCCAGGACCCTTCCTGCTTTTTCACACGGGTGGACAGCCTTGGGCTACTATCACTCTTGGCTTCCCAGGGACTGGCTCTTATCTGAGATTGTTTTTCTTCTCCTAATTCCTGACCTTTCCAATTGACTTGAAGTTGTTTCCCTTCTCAACCTTGCAACCACCCTCAGCCTTTTGAGGGGCGCTCACTAGGAAATGTTTGCTTTTCATTAACTCGTTCCTCTCTATTAGAGTCGACAGAAGGCAGAGGAGTGCAGGACACAGGGGTGTCTGTTCAGCTAACCTAAGCAGACTTCCCACTCCAGGCTCTGGGCAGCTCTGGTTAATGATGATGTAGAGAGTCAGAGTCATCTTAAGGCAGTGACATCATCACCACCGTTATATCACAAATCACAATGCAATGAACATGATGCAAACAATTGGGGATATGAAGACAGAGAACAGAGGCCAACTCTTAAGAGTCAATATATTTCTGACAAATAAAACAAGTACAATGGAATGAGTAATTAAACGCAGGTACAAAAATATCTTGTTTCAATTTTATTTTTATTCTTCTACAGAAACTCTGCAGATTGGAAGAATTCACTACATTACACTAAACAAAAATATGAAAGGAAGTCCAACACCTAGAAATACCAGAGCCAACTTTTCCTTATAAAGAAAAAGAAGAATTCTATAAATAGCCATTAAAAACTGGGTGAAAAAGGCAAAGAAATACGAACCTAGTGGGTTTTAGATTTCTTCTGTTTATGTCAAACAGCAAAAAAAAAAAAAGATTGGAAAAAAAGAAAACAGTTTGATAACCCAACATTGTAAATCAACTCTACTTTTATTTAAAAAAAAAGCATATTGAGGCAAAAGAATTGTGATAAAACAATGTCAGACTCTGCCATCTTTTTCTTTTATGAGGCAAAGTCGCTCAGTCGTGTCCAACTCTTAGCGACCCCATGGACTGTAGTCTACCAGGTTCCTCCATCCATGGGATTTTCCAGGCAAGAATACTGGAGTGGGTTGCCATTTCCTTCTCCATTTTCTTTTATATGTGAAGCCAATAGAAATATCACTGGTTATCTAAAGATTTAATATATTCCCAGGATATATTTCTTGAAAAAACAGTACTTGAAAATTCATTCCACATGAAAAGTGGAACAAAATTAAAGACTCAAGGTGAGGAAATCCTGTATAAAAAAAATTGTTTCTGAGCATTGAAACAGTTGAACATGGAACTAATTAAAAATATTTGTTGAAATAATAATTTAAAACCAACATTTATTTAGCACTGACAATGCCAGGCACTGTGCTAAGCATTTTCTACATGTTTGTTTATAAAACTTAATGCAGATGTCAAAAATTACTTTTTTTCTTTCTTTTTTTTATTGAAGTACACTTGATGTACAGTGTAGTGTTAGTTTCAGGTGTACGCAAAATGAGTCAGTTTTCTTTTTCATATTCTTTATAGTTACTACAAGATAACGTATAGTTCCCTGTGCTACACAGTAGGTCCTGGTTGCTTAAAAATCACTAATAAATGATTTTTAATTTCAAAATAATAACATAATGTAATCTGGGTCTAAATATTCAGATTTTATAACTAAAACCAGTCAGTGAGTGAAGAAAAGAATAAATATGATCAGCTCTGAAGATAAATATGATCAGCTCTTAATATGCAAAAGACATGGATTCAAAAGATACTGTTTCTTTTTTTTACTGACTTTGATCATTAGTGGTACATTAGACAACATTCAGCAACAAAATTAGAAAAATTAAAAATTGTAAAGAAAATGACAAATTGGATAGAGTTTTTCTGGCAAAAATGGCAGAAAAAAAGAAATGATTAGTGTGTTAAATGTCTCTACAAATCAAAAAAAGAAAGCCAACAAATACATAGAAATAAAACAGAGGAGGATCTGAACAGGAAATTGACAGCTATCGTGTAAAAAATGTTAACCTCATAAGTAATTTCAAAAAGCACAAATTAAAACAGCAGTGTCATGCCTCCTATGTTAAACCCATCAAATTGGCAAAAACTCAAAAGAAATCTAATCCCTGGTGTTAGCAGGATTGAGGGAGCAGGCCTTTAATATACCGCCAGCAGAAGTGTAAATGGGTAAATTGGTACTCTTGCGGAGGGGAATTTGGCAGCAAACATCAAAAGCTTTCTAAACACAGATACCTTTGGACTCAAGAATTCCAAAGGACATGCTCAGAGGTGGCCACAGAGATTTAACTGCAAAGATGGGAAAGCTGTCCTCGTGCATGCAGCTTCTCCTTTGAAAGGAAGGATGATACTCAAGCCAGAACCAGGAAGAGGATGATAGCCAAAGATGAAAAGGCTGAGACTTTATGAGTGTTCCATCCTCTGTGGGGATGTAGCCCAGTGGCTCCTGGGAGCCACTCACTTCTGCTAAGCCTGGGCCCTGGGTATTGCAATGTATCTGTTATCATCCCTGAGTCTTTTCTAAAGCCTTGTTTCATCATTTCAAGTCATCTGCATCTCACTCCAGGCAACTAAGGGAGTCACGACCCCACAGACTGTAGCCCACCAGACTCCTCTGTCCATGGAATTCTCTAGGCAAGAACACTGGAGTGGGGTGTCATTCCCTTCTCCAGGGGATCTTGCTTCCCCAGGGATCCAACCCAAGTGTCCCGCATTGCAGGCACACTCTACCATCTGAGCCAGCATTCTCATAGGCCAGACCCCAATAAGTAATATTTCTAGTATGTACAAGAGATTGGAAGGAGCTGAGGGTGACTTTCTCCATGACTTTTTTTTGTACAATTGTGTGGGAGGCAGAGGGGAAGAGGAAGCCAAGCACAGCTAATCCAGGGAGGTAAGGCTACCTGGGTCTGGGTTGTCCTGTAAGGTGAGGGGCGGGTATCACAGTTTGGGCTGTCACATTTTCCTTTTGTGATCACAGAGGGCCTCTGGGAACTCCATCCAGCCAAGAGATGACAATGCATCCAGACACCGGTCACTTTACAAGAAACATCTTTAACTAGGAGGTTAGCTTCGAGCTTTGTGTTATGAGCTTGAATTTGCTGATTCAACCTCAGGAAGGCCTGCCATGGTCCGAGGGCCATGGGTGGTGGGCTCGTAGGTCATCTGTCTTTCCAGCGACCAGCCCTGAACATGCGGAGCGCTAGGTGTGGGGACGCGGGAACTCAGCCTGGATGCAGCCCTCATGCTGGGGGAACAGATCCAATGATGACAGCTCAGGATGGTGGTCGTCCAGCCCTGGAGAATCACCTCAGAGCCTCAGTTGTTGTCACAAGTAGGGAAGTGTGCATCCGTCCTGGAGTGCCAGCCAAACCCCTGTGAACTTAAAAATACCTCTTGAGCACCCAAATAGCAGATAAGTCAAACTAGAGACGGTCTTATTAGTTTCACCAAATACAATGGTAAAAATGCAAGTTACCCCATGTCTGTCTAGCTTTAGCAGTTTAACTGCCAGTTGTGTGAAAAGCAAATCCACTTCTGCATTTTCTCAGTACCACCTTTCTGCAATTTACTGGGAATAGAATTCGGAGAGGGTCTGGCATCGTCAGCCTTCTTACCCTCATCTCAGGAAGGGAGGGCTTCTTTCCTCCCAAAAACCAAGGCTCCCCAGGGACGTGCGGCTATTGTTCTTGCATTCTCTAATGGATGTGGGACAAGCCACTGCCTTTCTGACTCAGCTACTTTCAAAGAGCAGGAGAGGATGAGCTGGAAAAATTTTTGTGTATATATCCTTCTACTGCACCATCCCTAATGGCTAAATATTATGATGCTTCAAGGTTGTACAAATGCTGAGAATGGAACCTAATCTCGGAGTCTTTGTTCTCAAAGTTGGGTGAGCAACAGCATCCTTTGAGATATTTTACAAATACAGATCACTGGACCTCAGCCCCAGAATGTCTTACTCAGAAGCTCTGTAATGAGACCCTTGAATCTGCATTTCTAACCAAGTTCCTCCAGTATTCTGGCCTGGAGAACTGCATGGACTGTATAGCTCATGGGGTCACAAAGAGTTGGACACAACTAAATGAATTTCACTTTCCCAGGTGATGTTGATGATATTGGTTTGGGGGCCACACATTTTAATGCATCTTTTAGAGACAGATGGGAATTAAGAGAGAAGGTCTGTGATTTTTCAAATAGAGACACTTCAAGAAGCTGGGCTTCTCAGGTAGCTCAGTGGTAAAATATCTGCCTGCCAATGCAAGAGACGAGAGTTCTATCCCTGGGTCTGGAAGATGCCCTGGAGAAGGAAATGACAACCCACTCCAGTGCTCTTACCTGGGAAATCCCATGGACGCAGGAGCCTGAGGGGCTACAGTCCATGGGGTCGCAAAGAGTCGGTCATGACTGAGCTTCTGAAATGACAGAGTTCAGACTGAGCAACTGAATAGCAGGAAGCTGCCCCAATGCCAAGGAATCTGTGTGTCTCTGACTTTAGCACCAAGGAGATGACCTCCTTAGAACCATAAATACTACTGCTGTGTTCTCCAGCAGGCAAAACTGCTGTGACCTGGTACGGTACATCGCAGCAGCAGGCTGAGGCTACTGACATGGTCAGAAAGGAAGCAGAGACAGTCAGGAGTGGCCATGCCAGTATTACATCCTCCCCACGCAGAGCCAAGTGTGTGGCTTGACAGACTAGGAATCAGGCAGCCAAAACCCTGAGCACGTGTGCTAAGTCGCTTCCGTCGTGTCCAACTCTTTGTGACCCCTGGACTATAGCCCGCCAGGCTCCTCTGTCCATGGGGATTCTCCAGGCAAAAACACTGGAGTGGGTTGCCATGCCCTCCTCCGGGGGTATTCCCAAGCCAGGGATAGAACCCTCGTCTCTTATGTCTTCTACATTTGCAAGCTGTCATTGTTTGCAAATCTTTAAAGACGTGTGGAGAAGGTTTCTCTTTCCATACAAAGGAGAAGCAGAGCTATGGTCATCTGAGCAACAGCTGTGAGGAAAGGGTGCAGAAGATTTGAGAAAAGGGGTGAGAATAGGCAAAAGGGGTTTCCAGGCTTCTCCAGGCCCCAGGGCATGAGTTCCCTGGTCCCACCCAGCTCATTGGAAAGTGGATGAGTGGTCCTCTGTACCTCTACATGCTTCGTATTTTGCTTTTGTTTATTTATCTCATCTTCCAGACTTGTCTCCTCCTCCTTCATTTCTTGGTTTCAGGGTGTCTACTAGACTGCCAGGCACACAGTAGATACTCAACAATTTTTAAGGATTTAAATGCGTCATAAAGAATCTCTGTGATTAGTATACCCAGTGAAAGACAAGGCCATTCCCTGGAAGAAGGTAAAGTATAGATCTGAGAGGCCTACTTCCTGGTTTTGCCGACAAGCGGGCTCCTACGAAGGCGAACTGCACTTAGTCCCACGAGGACCTCAGGGAGGGGGTGGGGGCCACACCTCAGGTTCGAACTGCACTGCAGACAAGAAAGTGGGGTGCCCACTCCCACAACTGCTCCATCCATTCACCAATGGGGGGGGGGCATGTGCTTGTTTCAGCTTCAGGTGATGATGAATGAAGCTGCTTTGAAAGGTCATGGGTTTGTGTAGACACGAGCATTTCTCCTGGGCACATGCCTAGGAGAGGAATGGATGGGAGGGGTGTTAAGTAGTATGTTTAACTTCACAAGAAACTGTTTTCCAAAAGCCAGCCCCTCCCCCTATTTTACATTCCTACCATCCACCTTGGAGGGTCCAAATGTTACTGAAACAGTGAGCCTGTGATTTGCCTTGAGATTTTCTTCACTGTGTGCTTTGAAGAACAAAAGCTTTAAACGGTGAAGGCCAACACGTGAGTGTTCTTTCCTCTGTGATTTGTGCTTTTTGTGTCAAAGGTTTTCTCCCACTTTTTTTTTTTCCTGAAGTTTTGGTTTTAGCTCTTTCATTGAGTTCTATGATCCAGTTGGAGTTCATGTTTAAGTATGCATGAAGTAAGGCTTGATATCTATCTATCTATCTATCAACAATCTAGCCACCCTCAATCTACCTACTTGTTTATTGGAATGAGTGCATGCACGCTAAGTCACTTCACTCCTGTCTGACTCTGCGCAACTCTATGGACTGCAGCCTGTCAGGCTCCTCTGTCCATGGGATTTTCCAGGCAAGAATACTGGAGTGGTTGTCGTGCCCTCCTTCAGGGGATATTCCCGACCCAGAGATCAAACCCACGTCTCTTATGGCTCCTGCGTTGGCAGGCAGGTTGTTTACCACTAGTGCCACCTGGGAAGCCCATTTAATGGCATATGGGTAGCTAATTGTTTCACAGAAGGAAATGGCAACCCACTCCATTGTTCTTGCCTGGAGAACCCCAGGGACAGCGGAGCCTGGTGGGCTGCCTTCTATGGGGTTGCACAGAGTCAGACACAACTGAAGCGATTTAGCAGCAGCAGCAGCAGCAGTAGCAGCAGCTAATTGTTTCAGCACCATTTATTGAGAAAATTATTTTCCCCTATGAGTTACCTTGTTGATTTTACTTAAAATCAGTTGACCACCTCTACTGGGATCTACTTCTGGATGTGCCTCTGTTTCACTGGTCTCTAACTCTACCCTTGCTACAGTCTTGGTCACTGCAGCTTGAGAATCAGTGTGGAAATCTAGCAGTCTCTGTCTGCCAGTTATGTTATTTCTTAAAAATTTTCTAAGCTCTTCTAAGTCCTCTGCATTTTCACACAAAATTAAAATCAGCTTGTCAATTGCCACCAAAACTGCCTGATGTCAATGGTATAAAGTCTCTATGTTGGTTTTGGTATCACGACGATCTCAATAATATTGAGTCTTCTAACCCATGTCTTTCTCTCAGAAATGTTTTGTATTTTTTAATAACCTCATTGTTACCTTTATTTTATTTTTTTGGCTTCATTATGCAACATGTGAAACCAGGGATCAAACTTGCTCCCCCTGAGTTAGAAACATAGAGTCTTAACCACTGAACCACCAGGGAAGTCCCAGTGTTTTGCATTTTTAAATGTAGAAGTCTTTCACATAATTCATTAAGTTTTCCTATCTTTGGGCTATTGCAAATGGCATTGCTTTTCATTTCAGTCTTAAATTAGACTGATATACTTTTAAATATATTCATATACATATGATTATTACATGTATTTCTCTGTTTACTTATTAATGCATTCATGTCTCATTCCAGAAAGGCTTTAGGGAAGCTCTCAAGAATATATGAAATCAAACCAAGACTTAGGAGAAGAGATGGAAAAGAAACATCGGGTGGAGCCAGTTCAGTCCAGTTGTGTCCAACTCTTTGCGACCCCACAGGGGTCTGCAGCACACCAGGTTTCAGCACACCAGGCTTGCCTGTCCATCACCAATTCCTGGAGCCTACTCCAACTCAGGTTCATCAAGTCGGTGATGCCATTCAACCATCTCATCCTCTGTCGTCCCCTTCTCCTCCCACCTTCAATCTTTCCCAGCATCAGGATCTTTTCCAATGAATCAGTTCTTTGCATCAGGTGGCCAAAGTATTGGAATTTCAGTTTCAACATCAGTCCTTCCAATGAATATTCAGGACTGATTTCCTTTAGGATGGATTAGTTGGATCTCCTTGCAGTCCAAGGGACTCTCAAAGGTCTTCTCCAACACCACAGTTCAAAAGTATCAATTCTTCAGAGCTCAGCTTTCTTTAAAGTCCAACTTTCACATCCATACATGACTACTGGAAAAACCATAGCTTTGACTAGACACATCTTTGCTGATAAAGTGATGTCTCTGCTTTTTAATATGCTGTCTAGGTCGGTCATAGCTTTTCTTCCAAGGAGCAAGCATCTTTTAATTTCATGGCTGCAGTCACCATCTACAGTGATTTTGGAGCCCCCCAAAAATAAAGTCTCTCACTGTTTCCATTGATTCCCCATCTATTTGCCACAAAGTGATGAAACTAGATGCCATGATCTTAGTTTTCTGAATGTTGAGTTTTAAGCCAACTTTTTCACTTTTCTCTTTCACTTTCATCAAGAGGCTCTTTAATTCTTCACTTTCTACCATAAGGCTGGTGTCATCTGCATATCTGAGGTTATTGATATTTCTCCCAGCAATCTTGATTCCAGCTGGTGCTTCATTCAGCCTGGCATTCTGCATGATGTACTCTGCATATAAGTTAAATAAGCAGGGTGACAATATACAGCCTTGATGTATTCCTTTCCCAATTTGGAACCAGTCTGTTGTTCCATGTCCGGTTCTAACTGTTGCTTCTTGATCTGCATACAGATTTCTCAGGAGGCAGGTAAAGTGGTCTGGTATTCCCCTCTTTTTAAGAATTTTCCAGTTTGTTGTGATCCACACTGTCAAAGGCTTTGTAATAGTCAATAAAGCAAAAGTAAATGTTTTTCTGGAACTCTCTTGCTTTTTTGATGACCCGGCAGATGTTGGCAATTTGATCTCTGGTTCCTCTGCCTTTTCTAAATCCAGCTTGAGCATCTGGAATTTCACAGGCATGAAGCTAATATGCATACATGTTATACTGTGTAACATGTATGGTATATTTGTATTGGTATATTTGCTTGTTCCAAAAGGAAAAGTGAATCTGATTATTGTATAATTTAGAGCATTCTTAAGTAGCCCTCTTAAACCAACTATCCCCAGGAAGCACAACCATTTCCTATACTTTTCTCCAATAGGCCCTCAAAAACAGGATAGAACACATTTAATAGAACAAATAAAATCCTCAACATTGTCTTTATGGAAAGTATGTTGAGTTTTGATGTGCCATACTTATGTCACTTAAAATACAGCCTAGCAATGCTGAAAACCACCCTCTCCAAGACAATTCCATTTGGGTGCAACCACACGTAACTGAGTTCATCATGGACTCCTTACCCTCAGAAACCACCTGAGATCATAAATATTTGCTGTTTTAAGTTTTGGCAGTTTATTGTGCATAAATATATAATGAATACAGATTTTGGTCCCAAGCTACCATTTAGTGCTTACTTCACGTCAGGCATTTTACTAAGCACTATGTAAATATCACCTAATTTTTTTTAAAAAAAGAAACAACTTTTAATTTTATATTGGATTAGGACAGAGGAGCCTGGTGGGATAGAATCCATGGGGTCTCGAAGAGTTGAACACAACTAAGCGACTAAGCACGCACGCATAGCCGATTAACAATGTTGTGATAGTTTCAAGTGGACAGCAAAGGGACTCAGCCATACATATACATGTACTTATTCTTCCCCAAATTCCCATCCTATTCAGGCTGCCACATAACATTGAGCAGAGTTCCCTGTGCTATACAGTAGTTCCTTGTTCTTATCCATTTCAGATATAGTAGTGTGTACATGTCAGTCCCAAACTCCCTTACATTCCTTTCTCCTCATTCTTCCCTGGCAACCATATGTTCATTCTCTACGTCTGCGAGTCTGTTTCTGTTTTGTAAATAATTTCTAATTATTACCTAGCTTAATCCTTACGTAACACGATGAGGAAGGAACCATCATTGGACCAGTTTACAAGTCAGGAAATTGAGGGCCAGGAGTACTTGTGCTAAGTCAATCCAGGATGTTTGAGTCCAAACTTTGGGGTCTTATTAGCTATTCTGCCTTCTCACTTATCTCCTCCAACTGGATCTTGCCAGTGGGTCCTTGATGGTATCTTTCTCAGTGGGGCCATATTGCCTCCCAGAGGAGGAAAATAGGTTCTTGAAGAGTATGAAAATAATCTTAAATACCTCAGTGGTCTGTGGTTCTTCAAACTTCCAACCTCCCTCATGAAATTTTGTTCCTTACACAATTTAATTTCTTTTGGTGGGGGGAATTTAAATGAAAAATTTTCTTCTTAAGGGATCAATAAGGACAAAAAGATTGAGAAAGTCTGCTTCATGACAAAGACTACCTCAGACATCTTCTCAAGGGCCCATAGCCTCAGAATAGAAACCTTCCTTGCACACAGCAGATTCTTAGTTAACACTGTTTTGATAGATAGATTCTCGCATACATGAGGCAAATCTACTTTGAAAATAACCGCTACAGAAATAAATGACACAAGCCAGAGGGATGCCCTGGACGCCACGGTCAGGCAAGTTCTCAGCAAAGACCAAAGATACAGACACCCCTGTAGACAACACTCCTGGGAATGAGGTTCAGAGCCAGCCAAGGTGAGTACCACCTGTCAGGAACTGTGAGGGAGAATATTGGTCTACTCTTTTCAATTCCCTGGTGACTGACCTTATTATGCCTGGGCAACATGCCTTACTGCACTTGCCAATCTGTGGATTTCTAAAAGCAGATAATGAGTCCAGACAGCTGGAGCTCAAAATGAAACAAGCTAATGGTTTTCAGAAATTGCAGCAGGTGTTTGACAGGTCCTCGATGGGGACCTGGCTCCCTCTCGCTATGTCTGGGGTAGAGCCCCTGTGCTCAGTCTGACTGATCCATGGGCACATTCACCCATTTACTCCCAAACCAAGGGCCATTCCGTTGGCAACCCTCCAGTCTGAGGTAAGGCAGGAAAGTGATGGCTGAGGCTCAGGGGTCCCTTCCCATCCTTCCCTACTAAGCACACAGATAAGTTCAGGGTTATAGAAATCTTAGAAGGACACTAACAGAGGCTCAGCAAGGCTGACACCACTGCCCTGCGGGACTCAGCTGGTCTGTAACAGAGATGACTGGGGACCCCAGGGACTGACACTCGACCCAGGGAGTTTCCCATCAGCTCATGCCGTCTCCCCAGGAAGCCTGCTCTCTGAAGCTCATCTCTGGAGCCCCGAGCGTGAAGGAAAACAGTTATTTTCTCCTGGAAAGTTCATGGCTTCTCCCTCATTCTCTCTCCCCCTTCCCCACCCAACTTCTGTCTGGTTTGAGTTTACTGTCAAAACACACCCAGTCAAATTACTTGTCTGCAGACGGTTCTGCTGGCCTTGGTGTATCCACAGGAGAGCTGCTAACGACCGTCCTTCCTGCCTGGGCTTTGCTCGTCCTCAGAAGGAACTGCTCATTATCCTGCTCTGACGGCAGCCTGGACCGTCTGGAAGCAGTCAGTCAGGATTCCGGCCGCAGAGCTACAGTCCCGGCATCTTCCGTTGGGTCAGATCTCCCCAGGAGCAGCTCTCAGCTCTCGGGGGCCTGTGGACCTGTGGTCCTTCAAGCCAGGCTCCTCGGAGCTTGTGTTGGGACGGAGGAGTAGGTGGGAGACATTTCTGTCCATAGATGACTTTCCATCAGGGCCAGCTACACAATTTTTAGGGTCCTGTCCAAAATAAAAATTGGGGGCCCTTTGTTTAAAAGGAAAAAAAAAAAGTCCTTTCTCCTGAATTATCTCTCTTGACTTGTCATAGTGTGATTGGCTATTGTTATTTAGTCACTAAGGCATGTCTGACTCTGTGACCCCATGGACTGTAGCCTGCCAGGCTCCTCTGTCCATGGGATTCTCCCCCCCATCTCATCTCCATGGCCACCACTCAGCCCAGACCCCCGCCTCTCTCTCCTGGGTCGCTGCAGTAACCTCTCACTTGGCTCCTTGCTTCCAGGCTTCCCCCTACCCCCAATATTCTCCTTGAGCACCACAGTGGGAGTGATGCAGTTTTCAAATATAAGTCAGAACACACCACTCCTCTGTTTAAAATCTGCCAGTGATGATTTCTGGGAGCCCATGGGCTTTCTATGACCTACAAGACCCTGCGTGGTTTGACACCATGTGCCCCTCACCACCATCCCCCAGCAGCCCATCTCCTAACAGTCTCCTCCTTCCTTTGGCTCCAGCTACACTGGCCACCTTGCTGTCCATCAATTATGTCTGACACCCTTGCTCAAGGACCTTCACAGTGGCTATTGACTCTGCATAAATCCCCCTTCCCTTTGCCCTCCCAACACCTCTTTCACATCTTTGCTCACATAGCACCCTCTCAATGAGACCTGGTTTTTTTCCTAAAATTTCAGTCTGCCAGCTCCCCTGCCCACCTGGTCCGTGCCTTTCCCCTCAGCTGTGCTCCACTATTTCCCCGTCTCCAACATGCTGTATACTTAACTTACTAAACATTTTAACTCCTTATTATGTTTCCCTCCTTTAGAGTGTCAGCTTCATGGGGGCAGAGATTTTCCCAAACACCTGTGTGCCTGGCACACAGTCCATCTTTCATCATTCTTAATGTGTCAGGGAGTATTTGAAAGCTCCTGCTGTTAGAAAATGTTGTAAACTCTCTCTCTCTCTCTCTCTCTCTCTCTCTCTCTCTCTCTCTCTCTCTCTCTTGATTAAACTTGCCTTTGGGCAATCTGGCTGCTCCACAGTCAAGGATAATTGATACGCCCCACTTCACTGCCTAAGGGTGCGACTTCAGATCATATTTCTTCTGTGTCCAGGTTATGACTCCCAGAGCTTATACCGCAGATTGAAAGAAGGGCATTTTTTTCTCTCCCTCCCATGGTTAAGTCCCCAAACCATGAAGAAATCTGCCTGCCGTAGAGGACTCTGTGCTGCTCACAAACGCCTCATCGGTAAGATACCCAGGCCCGGTCTGGGAGGTCCGTGGAGTGGAAGGGTCCTGTCTCTGGCTGGTGCAGAGCTGTTGCTCTCAGGGTTTGAAGAAGAGTCGTGCACATTTTGGGTGATCCTTGGGAGCTGATCTAGGCTTCCAACACTGTAGCTCTTTTATAATATAAGACATAAATGCAAACAAGTGCCAAAAACATGGCATATGCTTCCCCAAAAATGTAGTCTTTACTCCAGGAAGCCGAGTGAAGTGAAAGTGTTAGTCCCTCAGTCGTGTATGACTCTTTGCGACCCCATGGACTATATAGCCCACCAGGCTCCTCTGTCCATGAGATTTCCCAGGCAAGAATACTGGAGTGGGTGGCATTCCCTTCTCCAGGGGGTCTTCCCAACCCAGGGATCCAACCCAGGTCTCCTGCACTGCAGGCAGATTCTTTACCATCTGAGCCGCTACAGAAGTCCAGAGCAGAAGATATTTCACCATGACACCTGAGCCTTCTTCTTGGGGTCATCTAGATCCTTATTATTAAGCTAGGTGTCACTAGACAAGAGTGCCCTCTCTTACAATAATTTCTCTTCTAAGTCCATGAGCTCATTTTCTGACAACTGGCCCCAATAGGACAACCTCAGCCCATTGAATGGGTTATAATAACTTTGGACCTCACATCAAAAGAGCTAAGAGCATCCCCTTCCCCCTCCCATAAAGTCCTCTTACCAGGGTAGGGATGGTTCTATTCACCCACAAGAATGGGACACCCCCAGCCAGCCCAGCCAAAGTATTCTGTAATTGATTGCCCGGGTATTCTGGTAACCTCTGTAGTACAAAAGAGACTAGTCAAGCTGTCTTACTATCTCTGCACCCTTACAAAGGGGAACTACCCCATAAGAGGGAAAGCTTTTCAACTCTGGGTTCATTCTCCTAAGCTTACGACCAGAGAGGAAAGACACATTAGGTTGTCAGCAACTAGAATTTAATTCTCCTGTATGCTGTGTCCCAGGGGCTGGTTCAATAACACACCTATTTCCACTGAATTCGTGTTTTGTTTTGTTTTTTCTCAAAATAAATATGAACTCTCTTGGTCTCTATCAATTTAAAAAGGCACCAGTTACATCTAAAATGCTATTTTCTATCCATTTTGGTGCAGTTGCCAAACGGAAGGTTTTTTCCGCCCAGAGCCATTTTGCTCACTCATCAGGATGGAAACAGGAAAGGGGAACATTCCAGGGCACAAGCCTTAAATCCCTTGAGAGCATCTCAGAGTGTGCCATGCCAGCCTTTGCTGGGATCTGATGAGCTCCTTGCATGCAACGTTCAGGCACTTTCAAACACCCAAGTTGAAATGATCCCACCCCAGTAGGCTGCTTGAGTAATTTTTGCATCAGCACTTCTAGGCACTGCTTCCCCAGCTAACCTCAGCCCTGGGACAGAGACCACATACTCTTTTAGGACCCCCCCCTTCCCAAATCTTTTCCAGAACTCCAATAAAGATCTTTTTTTCTTATTTATTTTTATTGAAGCATAATTGATTTACAGGCTTCCCAAGTGGCACTAGTTGTAAAGAACCCATCTGCCAATGTAGGAGATATAAGAGACCTGGGTTCGATCCCTGGGTCAGGAAGATCCCCTGGAGGAAGAAATGGCAACCCACTACAGTATTCTTGCCTGGAGACTCCCTTGGACAAAGGAGCCTGGTGGGCTACAGTCCATGGGGTCGAAAAGAGTCGGACACGACTGAAGCAACTGAGCACAGCACAGTGCATGGATAGTTGAGTTATGATGTTGTTACTTCCTGTTACACAGCAAAGCGATTTGGTTATACATTTGCGTACGTTCTTTTTTTAATATTCTTTTCCATTTTGGTTTATCATAGGATTTTTCTTTCTCGTTACAATTGTCATTTAATACATTAATTTAAAATTATATCTATTACTACATTGTGGGGCTTCCCTGGTAGCTCAGACAGTAAAGAGACTGCCTGCAATGCAGGAAACCTGAGTTTGATCCCTGGGTCAGGAAGATCCCCTGGAGGAGGGCATGGCAACCTACTCCAGAATTCTTGCCTGGACAGTTCCATGGCCAGAGGAGCCTGGTGGGCTATATAGTCCATTGGGCCATAAAGAGCTGGACATGACTGAGCAACTAACTGCACTGCACTGCAGCTTTTAAAATAGTTTAGTAACAGTATCTATACTATTGTAATTCATTTTATGTTTTAATTTTATCTATTTTATTTTATGTCTCTAAAAGTACTCTTCTGAGAAAGACTGCATGGACTTTGAAGCTCCTAGCAAACAGGGATGGTGTTTTGTTTCTATCATGACTCAGTCCCGAGGATGGGTATCGAAGGTGGCTGTTGAGCTACTATCTGTCAGAAGAATAAATGGCTGAATGACGCTGCTATCTTAATTTTTCAAGGCTGAAAATTAATCTAAAAGTTGAAAATTGTTGGAAACATAGAGTAGCTAAAGTAGGTTTTAAAAAGACTAAGACATGACCATATTTGACCACTTCATGCATTTTGACTTGTCAGCATCATAGCATTTCTTTATTGGAGCATATATACAATGTTTCATTAGTTTCTGTTGTTCAGCAAAGTGAATCAGCTATAAGTATACACCTGTCTCCTCTCTTTGTAGCCTCCTTCCCCCGCACCTGCCATCCAACCCTCTAAGTCATCACAGAGCACTATGCTGAGTTCCTATGTGATACAGAAAAAAGTGACTTTGCACTGGTTTCTTTTCTCTAACTCTTGTTTATTCTCAGTGGGAAGAGGGAAGAGGGGGAAGGAGCAAGTCAGAGGGACCCAGAGATGCCCTGTAAGTCCCAAATGGTGATTTACCCACTCTAAAACCCAGGAGCAAAAGGGGTGGCTTGCCCGCCTAAAAGGACCCAGGGCACCTCCAGATTTTTAAACGTAGGTGCCTACCCCCAGGAGCTTATTCTCAGTGAGGGAAGCAGACCATACATAGGACAAATAACAGCTGAGAGTTTCACTAGCAACAGGTACCAAAGTGAAGTGAAAGTGAAAGTCGCTCAGTTGTGTCCGATTCTTTGCGACCCCATGGACTATAGAGTTCATGGAATTCTCCAGGCCAGAACACTGGAGTGGGTAGCTGTTCCCTTCTCCAGGGGTTCTTCCCAACGCAAGGATCGAATCCAGGTCTCCTGCATTGCAGGTGGATTCTTTGCCAGCTGAACCACAAGGGAAGCCCAAGAATACTGGAGTGGGTTTCCTATCCCTTCTCCAGGGGATCTTCCAGACCCAGGAATCGAACTGGGGTCTCCTGCATTGCAGGCGGATTCTTTACCAACTGAGCTATCAGGGAAGCTCCAAGACATAGATATAAGACAGAGAGTAAGACATTAGGCTTTGAACCCCAGTTTTCAGACAAATCCTAGTGATTCAATGATATATTTCCTTAAGAATGTTTTTGTCACTTTCAAAAGATATTTTTTCCCTCCTTAACCCTGGATGACACACAATACCCTCTTCTCCTTTCTCCAGATTTTGACACCATCATTCCATCCCATGCTGAGCTGCAGTAGGAGCTTTGCTGGGGCAAATTCAACTCTGGAACATTCTTTACCACAAATCACAGCTGCCACCAAGACTGCCCCTGCCAACTCCCCTGGGCCCCCCTACAACAACATTCCATCTTCAGGACCCTGCCAGAACAGTGCCAATCAAGAGTGGAAAGATGTACCAAGAAATATTGGAGACACAACAGAAAAACAGGTGTTCCCAAACATCCCCCATGAGCCTGCGCTGAGGCATAGCGAACAACCCAGGGAAAAACACATGGGATAAAGGGTCATTTGTTAAAACCTGGCCATAAATCCCACAGGACAATGCCACATTGTCAGGCTGCCCCCTCATAACAATTCCCCGCTGATAACACTGGTATGTATGTGGCTTGGAGAAGCCCCAGTGAAGACAACCCTGGTGCCCTGGAATATTCGGCGAGCTCAGGCTTGCCAAGTCCATCTTATGAGGTGAGTCATAAAGCTCAACAGCTTTATTTTTTTACTCCCTGCAGCCAGGATTGTGTCAGCTCTAGTGTAAGCTTAGGAGCATCTCTTGTTATCTGATTTGAGGGGACTATGAGCTTCATCCAAGTCCACTCCTCCATCTTCTCATGTCCTTCCTTCGGAGCAGAGGGACGACCTAATTAAAACCAGAAGCCTATGAGAACAGGAGTATTCATGGAAGTTATCACCCAAAAATTCTAGGCTTAGAAAAGACTGGGAATTATCCAGCATGAACATCACCAAGCACAGATAAGCAAGGAGACCTGTGGTTGATTTTTAATGTCCCTCATCTCCCTTATCCATGCCCTTTGACCCCAAAGCTAACCTGTGTATCCTAGAGGATGCTGTAGAAATAAGGACATGTGACTTCTGAGAGCTAGCCAAAGAAGACTTCACAGCTTGGCTGAGGTTCCTCGGGTCACCTGCACTCGAGGAATCTGGTCCCTATGTCCTGAGGACACTCCAGCAGCCCCAGAGAGGACTTCACATGGCTGAGGACTGAGGTCTCTGACCATGGGCAGTGCCAGTCACAGGAGTGAGCTGTCTGGAGAAGACGTCTTCCCGTCCCCATGGAGCCTTTCAATGAGCAGAGTTGGAGACCCATGGCTGGACGGCCAAGCAAGGGCCTCTGAATTTCTGAGCCCAGAGATTTTGAGATCTTACATGTTCATTATTTTAAGGCACTAAGCCTGGAGCAATTTGTAACACAGCCACACTTAATATAATACCCAGAACAGGTACAAAATGACAATAGTAAAGGATTATCTTTCTGATTAAAGTGCATCCTTGTTTCCAAGGCCCACAAGGCTTCACATCAATGGAATAGGTTCTGACGAGGTCTGACGCTCAGTGCACACCAGCTGGTTGCCTCCTATTAATTTCCCAAGCGCTCCTCACCTTCTCCCCCCTCCAAAGATGTTTATCATCCCACTCTACAGTCTGACTGGCACTCTGCCCCCCTGTGCTAAGTCGCTTCAGTCACGTCCGACTCTTCGCAACCCCATAGACTGTAGCCTGCCAGGCTCCCCTGTCCATGGGATTCTCCAGGAAAGAGTACTGGAGTGGGTTGCCACACCCTCCTCCAGGGTATCTTCCAGACCCAGGGATCAAACCTGCATCTCTTACATCTCCTGCATCAGCAGGCGGGTTCTTTACTACTAGTACCACCTGGGAAGCCCCAGCCCTCTCTGCCCCCAGCACTTCACAAAGGTGAATGCTTCTTGTTGGTCAACTCTCAGCTCAAAAGTCACTTTGGAGAGGTTACCAGGTCACCAATCCAGAGGAAGTCCCTCCCTCTCCTCCCTGCATTGCAACCCTCTCTCTGCCAAACATCTCACAGGGGATGCTCTTCCCAGCACGGCCATGCTCTGAGTTTATCTCACACAGCCCTGTGATAACTTGGTTATGGTATTTCCCCAACAGATACAAGTTTCACAAAAGTGCTCTGTTCATCTTGTTTTCTTCTGAATCCCTGGAAGTCAGAAAGGGAAAAACAAATCGCATATTATGCATTTACATGGAATCTAGAAAGATGGTATTCATGTACCTATTTGTAGGGCAGCAATGGAGATGCAGTCTTAGAGAACAGACTGCGGATTCAGTGAGGGAAGGACAGGGTGGGACGAACTGAGAGAGTAGCATTGAAACATATACATTATGGTATGTAAAATAGATAGCCAGGGGGAATTCAATGTGTGACCCAGAGAGCTCAAATCAGATGCTCTGTGACAACCTAGAGGGGTGGGATGGGATGGAGGGGTGGGAGGGAGGTTCAAGAGGGAGGGGACATATGTATACCTATGGCTGATTCATGTTGATATATGGCAGAGACCAAGACAAAATTATAAAGTGATTATCTTCCAATTAACAATAAACAAATTTTTAAAATACTAATGAAAAACCATTTTAAAAAGGTGTTGCTAAAGCATTCAACAATATTTGTAAAAAGAGGAATGAAGACTAGACATTGGGAAAGGAGAAAGACAAGAAGAGAAAGAGGGAAGGAAGGAGGGACAGAGGAATGACAGGAAGGAAGCTGAAGGAGGGAGCCACGTCTTTGAAATCTTTATGAAAAATAGTAGCCCCTCTTCTAATTAACGTACCTCAAATGAACGCCTACTTTGCACAGACAAGTCTTGTGCAAGCTGGTGAGAAAGGAAAGTAGCCACACACCTTGCCCTTCAAGGAGAACTTGACCTTGAATTAACTTATCAGAATCCCTTTCAGTGGCTTGGAAGTCAAGAGCCAAGGAAGGGGAGAAATCTGAAAGGGGAGGTGGGAGTGGTGGGCGGGACTTTGAGGGGCAGGGCGTCTCCACAGGTTGCCAAGAGTTGAGAAAAGTACAGAGGGAAGAATCCAGAAAGAGTTCCAGCCAGATTTGCAAACGATTTCCCGATTTTCTGTAGAACCAGCCAGAAGCACAGAGATGAGCTAAGCACCTATAGTCTTTGAACAAGTCAATGCTTCATGGGCACCTCTGAAAAATGAGACCTTTTTGTTTTTGGTCTCTGAACAGGGGCTGAAAAGGCCACAACCTCTGAGTCCTCAGTGAGAACGTGCTTCTGCTTACAGCCCCTAAAAGCCCCTTATTCCCTAACCGCCTCCTTCATCCTAGGATGGAACCAGGTGGTTCCATCAGGTGGCTGAGCAAGGAAAAGAGATGCTTCTAAGCAGCGTGTCAGGCCCTTCTGAAGGGAACAGAACAAGTTACATTGTTTGAATCATAAGAAAATCTAGAGAAAAATCTCAGTGGGACCTCTGGCCCACAGCACCCCAGAGTTCTGGGTCAGTATCACCCACTCATTTGTCTCTGATTGTTTCTGTAATCATTTCACTTATTTGCGTAACAGCAGGAAGGAGAGATCTGGTCCACTTGGACTTGTTTCCCATCCTGGGCAGGCTTGTATATCTCACTTACAGAACCAGTCCGACAAAATGCATCTTTAGGGTCTAAATCCCAGAAGGGAGAGGCTGCGGTGGAAAAGACATCCGAAAAATGAAGTCCTGAAATGAATTTCAAGAAAGGAAACTTTGGGCCAAAGATGAAAGGCCTTCTTAACTGGGAAAATCTATTAGAATATGTAATGCTCTCTAAAGAACAGAAGCCCCATTCCTTACATTATTTAACACGAGGGAGAACAAAGGGCTGGAGAACGTACATTGATCCTGCTTCAGCCCCTGAGAGCATAGGAAAGATGACCTAATGGTGATTTCCTATTGCTAATTGACACGATCATTTGAATCTGAAAACATTAGAAAGTAATGAACCGGACTCTCCCCGTGGCAGGAGGGCAAGTGGGCGGCGCCTTTGACATTTCTGAAGCTCTTGGTAGAGGGAAGAGAACATCTAAGCAATTCCGCACGCCACTGGATAGGATCAAGCTGGACAGCCACGGTGTCCAGAAGAGGGTCCCAGTGCCCAAGTGCCAGAGCCCAGAGCCAGCCCACAGCTCCTCCTAAACGCAGTCAGACTCAGAGCACCTAAGAAACAAATCTTCCCAGAGATAAGAAAACAGAAGGGGAAATGTTTAGTCTTGTCTTTCAAAAAGCCCCAGCCCAAGCTTTGTTCCTGTCTCGGGGGCAGAGCTAAAGTGGCATCTGACAGCAGACACGCACGCCACGGGATTACGACACAGCTAGGGACCTCTCCGGAGTCACGGAATCTCAGGCCTGGAGGGAGCCTCCAGCTTTACCTAACAGTGCACCTCCTCCTCGCTTGAAGGGAGCCGTGCCCCAGAATGGAGCCGGAATCCAGGGAGCTTCCGGGAAAGGCATCAGAGCTGGGTACTGGTACTCACCTGAGGCTGGAGTTGAGTGAAAGAAAGGGCCTCGGAAATGTCGGGAAGGAGGAAGAAATCACGGCAAATATTAGCAGAATCTGAACAATGTGAAGCTCCTGTAAAACATTCCTCATTTGTATGCAGACTGCATCACACTTCTTCTAGCCCAAGACTAAAGTAGATGCACTCTGAAGGTTGAGTTCCTCTGTGGGGTGAAGAGGACCTGGGAGGCACAATTTGGGGCAGGGCAGGGTGGCGGAGGGTGGGGGAGTTACGATCTGGGACCATGCATTTTCCACCTGAAAATGGAAACAGAGTACTGAATTGCAAAGTTTAAAGAGTGGATATGAATGAGGGCTTTCACGACCTAAGGTGGGGACAAAACCCTGGTGCCCTTGGTGGCAGTGGTGATAATCCACACCTATCAGATAGAAGCCACCTTCCTTCTGCTTTGGGTCCTCAGAGGGGCAGTGACTGGCCCAAGTGCTGGGACCAGCAGGGTAAGAGCTGGGCTTTTGCTTGGGTGGAAGAAATCACAAATGTTGAGCTTCCCTGATGGCTCAGACAGTAAAGAGTCTGCCTGCAATGCAGGAGACCTGGCTTCAATCTCTGGGTAGAGAAGATCCCCTGGAGGAGGAAATGGCAACCCGCTCCAGTATTCTTGCCTGGGAAATCCCATGGACAGAGGAGCCTGGTGGGCTACTGTCCATGGGGTCGCAAAGAGTCGGACACAACTGAACAACTAACACATTCGCTTTGACTTGGATGCTGAGGTCTGCACAGCAGCATTAGACCTCCTCAGGCCCCCTGCCCCCTCCAGGGCTTGCTCATTTTCACCAAAAAGCAGGAGCAGCTGAGGGTCCCCTTGCAGGCCCCAGGGCACCGGGCTGAGCCTCCCAGGCATCTCTGTTGGAGCCAGGGCTGCCTCTGGGCTACAGGCTTTGAAGGGAGGCAGGGCGGGTACAGGAAGATCTCCTTCCTTCGGAGGCTTCAGCAGGGGGGAGGGGTGCAGACCAAGGCTCCCCCCTCCCTTGCCCAGGGGGATTAAGGATGCTCCATTGTCCCCGGCCCCCTGGCCCCAGCATTTGCATACATCAAGTCCCTGGGCTGGCCCGATGATGCAGGCTGCACCTGCTGCCCAGGGTTCCCAGGCTGCCGCCAGTCAGAACTTGCAGGTGATCCCTTTGGGTCCTTACAGATTGGGGTCCAGGCTTGGGGTGGAAAAGTGATGGAGAAGGGAAGCTGACACACGGTACACGCATGTCCCTCCGGATGGCTGCAAGTGGTCAGGGGTCTGGGAAAGCCCGGGCTTTGAATCAGGGGAGCTCTTTTCAACAGGCCTTTATGTGAAGAGCCCTCCAACCTCCTAAGCCTCATTGAACTTGAAAAGCTACAAGCTCCCTTTCTTTCCGGAGACCCTCTGGCCTCTTCCCTTATCTCTTTCATCGAAGCCATTGTTAGGGGTTGCATTAGCGGGAATCGGGATCCCCCCTCCCCATCCCAAGAAGGCCATATCACATCCCAGATGTAAGAGCTGTAGAACAAAGGTCTGAGCCATCCGGAGAGGGTGGGGGAGCCCAGGTCACGACTCAGGGGATTCAGGTCCCCACCAGTGCTTTCCCATGTAAGTAACATTTTTCAGATAACAAATTGCTTAAAAATACAGAAAGTACATTATTGCTCAGAATGACAATTTCTATTTGACAGGTGATGAAACTGAGGCTGGTCAACAATGTCCACCATGGGTATGTCTTGGACCAAAGCCTTGGAACTCAGACTCTGGGTCCCGCATTCTCCTGCCACGTGGCACCGCGTGTGCAAAACACCAGGGGAAAGAATTTTAGGACAAAATCACATCTGGTTTTGGGCTGAAACAGGACTGAGTCACCAGACTCAATACTCCTGTGATGCATCATTTGGTCTCAGAGTATTTTTCTAGAAAATCAAGGAAAAGAATTTAATGAGCAGGGGAGGTTTGTGGGGCTGGGAGCTGGACACCAGGGCTCCCGGTAAGCTGCTCCCAAAGAATCATTAGCAAATGAATGGCTTATTCAAGTGCCCCTAGGGACTGGATTGGGGCCGCTGGGTCTCCCAAGGAAGCCCCACCAGCTGGCCCCCAGCCTGTCCCCTCCCTCCCCCACCCTCTCTTTCCTTCTGGAGCCTCGGGCACTCCGCCATCCTTAACATTTGTTCTCCAAAATCAGGAAAGGTCAGAACACCAACTGCTGGCAGTTGTTGGCCAATTGACCTCTTTTTAATGTCGTTGGCTTTTAGCCCACTGATATCTCTCACAATGATTTGCATTCAAAATTAAAAAAAAAAAATCTAGTTAATTTACATAGAGCAAATTCACCCTTAAGGGTTTCCCTGGTGGCTCAGATGGTAAAGAATCTGCCTGCAAAGCAGAAGTCGTGGGTTCGATCCCTGAGTGGGGAAGATCCCCTGGAGGAGGGCATGGCAACCCATTCCAGTATTCTTGCCTGGAGAATCCCATGGACCAAGGAGCCTGGTGGGCTACAGTCCATGGGGTCCCAGAGAGTTGGACACAACTGAAGAGACTGAACACGCACACATGCACCCTTTTAAAATGGACAGTTCTAGGAGTTTCAAGACATCATACCATGTTGTAACCAGCACCACTATCAAGACATAGAACAGCTCCATCACCCCCTAAAATTCCTCCCTACCCATTGGTAGTCAACCCTACGCCCACCCACTGGGACCATTCCTTTGTCTTTTCGAGAATGTCATAAAAATGGAGTCACATTGATGTAGCCTGTAAAGTCAGGCTGCTTCTGTTTTTAGCATGATGCTTAGGAGATTTACCACGCCCTTGTGTGGATCAAATCTGCATTCCTTTTTTTCTTGGTGAATAAGATTTCATTGCAAGGAAAGACTGTTGCATGCCCTTGTGTGGATCAAATCTGCATTCCTTTTTTTCTTGGTGAATAAGATTCCATTGCAAGGAAAGACTGTTGCTCAGTGGCTAAGTCATGTCTGACTCTGTGACCCCATGTACTGAAGCACTCCAGGCTCCCCTGTCCTTCACTATCTCCCGGAGTTTGCTCAAACTCATATCCATTGAGTCAGCGATGCTATCTGAACTTCTCACTCTCTGTTGCCCACCCCCCCTTCTCCTTCTGCCTTCAATCTTTCCCAGAATAGGGATTTTTCCAATGAGAATTCCTTTCCAATGGAAGGACAACATGTGGTTTCTCATTCATCAGTTGAAAGACATTTGGATTGTTACCAGTTTTGAGAAATTTTGAATCAAGTGTCTGTAGACATTTGCATATAGGTTTTTGTGTGAACATATATTTATTTCTCTTGGGTAAATTCCCAGATATGGGATTGCTCATCATAAGGTTGGTGTATATTTAACTTTACAGAAACTGCCAAGTTCCATCTCCAAGGGACCTGAGTAACACTGTAGTGTTCCTGCAGTGTTGTGAGAGTTCCAGTTGCTCCACAATCTAGCGTTGTTCCTTATTATTATTGTTTGCCCACCTAACAGGTGTGCGATAGTATATCATTGTGGTTTTAATGTGTATTTCTCTAATGACTAACGATATTGCTTTGTGTATGTCTGTGTATTTTAAGATCTTACTTATCTTTTCAGAGCAGTTTAGGCTCACAGCACAATTGAGAAGTTACAGAGATTTTGTACATCCCCTCTGTTCCTACCTCACTTCTCTCAACATCCCCCAAAAGAGTGGCACATTTGTTAAATTTGTTACAATTGATGAACCTACAATGACATGACACTGTTTCCCAAAGTCTGCAGTTTACAGTAGGGTTCATACCTGGTGCTGTATATTCTGTAGGTTTGGACGAATGTATTAAGTGCCATTCATAGTGTTTTCACTGCCCTGAACATCCTCTGTGCTCTGTCTCCATAGCTGTGCCTTTTCCAGACTGTCATGTAGTTGGAATTAAACATATACAGCTTTTTCAGTCTGGTTTCCTACACTTAGTAACATACACTTCAAGTTCCTCCATATCTTTTCATGGCTTGATAGCTCATTTCTTTTTAGTGCTGAATAATATTTCATTATCTGCATGGGCCACAGCTTATTTATCTTTTTTCCCACCTCATCTAAGCTGCATCTTGGCTGCTTCCAAATTTTTCTTAAGCTTTCATTATGGAAGGTTTAGAGCAAATCAAAAAGTAGACAGAAGACTATAGTGAACCCACCGTATCTATTACCTAACTTCAAAAATTGTCAATACGTGCCCAATCTTGTTTCATCTTTACCCCTATTCATTTCTCCCCAGTCCCAGAACAATTTGAAACAAATTCTAGACATGAATCATTTATAAATATTTCAGTATCTACCTCCAGAGATAGGATTTTTTAAAGCGTAATCATACCACTCTCATTTTTAAAAATGCACAGTAAAATCCTTAATATATCAAAGGTTTTATGGCATTCATATTTTTTCAATTGTCTTATACAGCTTTTTAAAGTGAAGTTTGAGTGTTGGTCCGTTTGGTTGATTTGTCTCCCTAGGTTCAAAGATTCTCCTTTCAAATCTTTCTTTCTTCTCACAGACTTGGATTGAAGAGACTAGGATATTTGACGTATAGAATTTCTGCTAGTCTGGATTTTGCAGTTTCAGGCACTTTGGAATTTCCCATAGTGTCTTTAACAGGAACCATGCATTTTGTGTAAACAGGCAGTTAGATACAGAGGGGGTAAATTTAAACTGCACCCACATTAATTGGTGGGTGTTTGCAAAACGGTGACAGTCAAATTCTCCATTCATTCGTTAGCGGAAATACTTCTTAACATATCACTGCTTCCTTAATGCTACATGTCATATGGGCTTCCCACATGGCACTAGTGGTAAAGACCCCGCCTGACAATGCAGGAGACATAAGAGATGCGGGTTCAACCCCTGGGTCAGGAAGATCCCCTGGAGGAAGGCATGGCAACCCACTCCAGTATTCTTGCCTGGGACATCCCATGGACAGAGGAGCCTGGTGGGCTACAGTCCATAGGGTCACAAGGAATCCAACACAACTGAAATGACTTAGCATGCCTGTACACCCAGGCTCTCCTATGAGGTCTTTGGATGTTCTGATGCTCCGCCCACAAGCCTGAGAGCCCCAGGTATCAGAAGCTCAACAGAAAAACCCTGTGTCCACAGGCAGCCAGCAGAGGGGAGAGGGTGATGCTAGGTTAGAGGGAGAGAGGTTTCACTCCGTGACCTGAACCAATAGGTTGACGGAATAGGTTGACCTGAATCAAAAGGTTGACCTGAACCAATAGGTGACCTAATAGGACTAATAGGTGGATAGTAATATCACAATGGTGTGATCACTCACCAAGAGCCAGACATCCTGGAATGTGAGGTCAAGTAGGCCTTAGGAAGCATCACTACAAACAAAACTAGTAGAGGTGATGGAATTCCAGTTGAGCTCTTTCAAATCCTGAAAGTGCTACACTCAATATGCAAGCAAATTTGGAAAACTCAGCAGTGGCCACAGGACTGGAAAAGGTCAGTTTTCATTCCAATCCCAAAGAAAGGCAATGCCAAAGAATGCTCAAACTACCGCACAATTGCACTCATCTCATAAGCTAGGAAAGTAATGCTCAAAATTCTCCAAGCAAGGCTTCAACAGTAACTGAACTGTGAACTTCCAGATGTTCAAGCTGGATTTAGAAAAGGCAGAGGAACCAGAGATTAAATTGCCAACATCTGATGGATCATCAAAAAAGCAAGAGAGTTCCAGAAAAACATCTACTTCTGCTTGATTGACTATGCCAAAGCCTTTGACTGTGTGGATTGCAACAAACTGTGGAAAATTCTTAAAGGGATGGGAGTACCAGACCACTTACCTGCCTCCTGAGAAATCTGTATGCAGGTCAAGAAGCAACAGTTAGAACTGGACATGGAACAACCGACTGGTTCCAAATAAGGAAAAGAGTACATCAAGGCTGTATATTGTCACCCTGCTTATTTAACTTATATGCAGAGTACATCTTGATACACTGGATGAAGCACAAGCTGGAATCAAGTTTGCTGGGAGAAATATCAATAACCTCAGATATGCAAATGATACCACACTTTTGGCAGAAAGTGAAGAAGAACTAAAGAACTCTTGATGAAAGTGAAAGGGAAGTGAAAAAATTGTCCTAAAACTCAACATTCAGAAAACTAAGATCATGGCATCTGGTCCCATCACTTCATGGCAAATAGATGGGGAAACAGTGGAAACAGTGACAGACTTTATTTTCTTGGGCTCCAAAATCACTGCAGATGGTGACTGCAGCCATGAAACTAAAAGATGCTTGCTCCTTGGAAGAAAAGCTATGACCAGCCTAGACAGCATATTAAAAAGCAGAGACATTACTTTGCCAACAAAAGTCCGTCTAGTCAAAGCTTTGATTTTTCCAGTAGTCATGTATGGATGTGAGAATTGGACTATAAAGAAAGCTGAGCACTGAAGAATTGATGCTTTTGAACTGTGGTATTGGAGAAGACTCTTGAGAGTCCCTTGGCCAGCAAGGAGATCCAACCAGTCCATCCTAAAGGAAATCAGTCCTGAATATTCATTGGAAGAACTGATGCTGAAGCTGAAACTCCAACACTTTGGCCACCTGATGTGAAGAACTGACACATTTGAAAAGACCCTGATGCTGGGAAAGATTGAAGGCAGGAGGAGAAGGGGATGACAGAGGATGAGATGGTTGGATGGCATCACTGACTCAACAGGCATGAATTTGAGTAAGCTCTGGGAGTTCGTGATGGACAGGGAAGCCCAGCATACTGCAGTCCATGGGATCGCAAAGAGCCGTACATGACTGAGTGACCAAACTGAACTGAACTAAATAGATGACCTGATTTCATATCCCCTAGTCTTGAGGAGTTAAGAATCTCTCCCATTCTGACTGAAGGCACCCCAACAGGACCCATTTCACAGATGAAAATAAACGAGGCTTGGAGATGTTAAGTGTTTCTTCCTCCCCATCGTAGCAGCTCGCTGCTCCCCGGGAAAACGGAAATTCCCACAGATGACAGGGTGTCTCAGCCCAGAAGTTGCCTTCCTTGTTAATTCCTGCTTTTCTTCCCCAAACCTCCAGAGAGCACTACTGCTATGTCCAAGATCCTAAGGGAATGGTGAAGTGAATTGTCTGTCTGATGCCTGGTTGTCTCTGAAACACCAGCATGGAGCTTAAGACTAATGTTGCTAATGTGCACCTGTGCACACACCCACATCACACCTGTGCATGCACACCTGTGCACTGGGTGGGTTCTCACCTGTTTCTGAGTCCTGCATTGGGCCATGGCCCCTGACTTGCTGTCTGTATTCCTTTACCTTGAACGTTCTTTTCGGTTCCTTTCAAGACAATCTACTCAAAGCCTCCTTGGTCTGCTGACAGCCAGTCTGCCTCCATGCCCCTTCTTGTACCTGGAAGGTCTTCTCAGATACATACCTTCTCATTCTCTAGGTGCTGTTTTGAAGCACCATCTCCTCCAGGAAGCCTTCTTCTCCTAATCACAGGGATGGTGTGTGAACCCTGAGCTTCACCCCTGCCAGGGCTTGGCCAAACTGGAAACTTCTATTCATTTCTTAAATTTTGCCTCACTGGACCAGCCCAGACTTCATAAACTCCTGTCAACAGTTAGAGAAATGAGGTGTCTCATGTATGTCTTTCAGCAAGAACTCAGGATTTGTTCAAATCGGACCATTAAAACAAGGTCATTCAAAAAAAAAAAAAACCCTCAGGTGTTGAAGCAAACCATTTCCGGCCACAGAGTCAACTATAGCTGTTCAGGTATAAATGATGCCAGATTCAGTTCAGACTCGTGGAAAATTTTTTATTCTGTAGAATTTTTTTTTATCTTTTTGTGTGTGTGTGTGTGCTGCAGTTCAAGGGCAGGGGGACGAGGGGAAAAGAAGAAAAACACAGGAAATATAAAGGATCCTGGAATTTGAAATGTACAGAGAAGACAAGTAACTTCCCCAAATCAAAGCAGAAGGTAGTGGCTGGAAGTTCAATTAAATGGACCACCTGCAGCAAACGGGGACCAGAGGAAAAATAGCCCGCTGGCACAAAGAGAAACCGCACATTTCTAAAAGCTTCTGTCAGTGGGTTGTTAAACCTGTGGTGCCGCTACGTTTCAGGTTTGGCTGTTTTGGCAATGGGGGCGGGAAAGACGCCAAAGCATGTGCAGCCAGGCTGAATGCTCACTGTGCAATTCCTGGCAGACACCTCTACTCGCACGCAGAAGATCTGGGGAGTGTTGGGAAGAAGCACTTGTGTCGAAGCTAGGGAAGCCAGTGGCACTTCCCCAGCTAAGCTGCTCACACACGCTGGTTCACTTTCAGGGAGCCCAGAGCAGTCTCCACGCCAGTCAAAATATTCTCAAGATGAAAGAGAAACAGGACCAACTGTTGGCTATTTCCATCCAGGAGCAAAAATGATCTATGCTTCCTGGTTTATGATATGGTTCCTGTCTTGTGGATATTATCCTTATTCTACAAGGGAGGCAGCAGAACCTCCCAGAGTGTAAATTGTTTTCCAATGAATGATACTTAAAAACAATAATGCCTAGTGTTTACTCAACACTTTCTATATACCTGACACTCTGCTAAGAACTTAATCTAGGTGATGCCATTTGTTAGTCATGAAATTGCCCTTCTTGGTCCTTGAATCCCCTTCCTCAGCTCCCTGGTCATCACAGGACTGCCATCTGACCTCTTGGGTGGTTTCTGTTCACACTTCAAATAAAAGACAAAGTCCAAAGTTTGCCATCATCATGACGTCCGGCTCTCACCTGTTCTGAGGACTCTGTATTTCGCTCCTCCCTCTCTTCTCAAGCAGGCTAACCCGCACATCATACTAACTACTAGTACTAACTACTAACTACTACATGGTAACTACTAACTACTAGTATCAACTCTGCTTCTGTATCTCAGGATAAACATTACTTTTTACAGAGGTCTTTCCTAACCATCCTGTCTAAATCAGTGTAGCGTAGTGTTAGTCGCTCAGCAGTGTCCTACTCTTTGTGACTCTATGGACTGTAGCCCGTCAGGCTCCTCTGTCCATGGGGTTTCCTAGGCAAGAATACTGGAGTGGGTTGCCATTTCCTTCTCCAGGGGGTCTTCCTGTCCCAGGGATCAAGCCTGTGTCTCTTGTGTCTCCTGCATTGGCAGGCAAATTTTTTACCACTGAGCCACCTGGGAAGCTCACAGATCTGTGAATAAAGAACCAGTGGTTGGTGGAAGAGTCTTGACTACACCAGAGTTCTTCTGCCTGGCATGCTGTACCCCAAATCTTTCTTTTCCTGCTTTGCTCATTCCCTCACACCATCGTCTCTGGTAGTCATCTTGAGAGGAACACTGACCTGTGTCAAGGTCAAAAGCCAGCTGAGGAAGCCATGCAATCAATCTTTTCCCTTCCTTCTTGTCTTCTCTGTCTCTGATTGCTCATTGGCTACACTCAGTCAGAAGACAGTGATGTAGCCCATACCGACCAGCCTCCTGGGACAGAAGTGAGAGTGTATAATGGTAGAGAAAATGCATCTGGAAAGGTGGAGGATAGGCTGCTTGTAAGAATGGTCCCAATTCTTCACTCTCTGTGTATCTTTACTCTTCGTAATTTGATTTTGCAGCTCTGCCCATCAAAATGTTGAGTCTATTTCTTTATTCCTTGGATCTGGGCTAATTTGATTTCTTTTGACTCTAAGATATGATGGAAGGGATGCTGTGTCATTTCCGTGCCTAAGAGACTCACACTCTCACATGGTCTCTCAGACCACTGCCTGTCACTTGAGAACCAGCCTTGATAACTAGCTGGGAGATGGGAGACTGTTTCCCATTGCATGCGTGCATGCATGCTAATTCACTTCAGTCGTGTCCAACTCTTTGCGACCCTTTCACTGTAGCCCACCAGGCTCCTCTATCTGTGGAATTTTCCAAGCAAAAATACTGGAGTGGGTTGCCATTCCCTCCTCCAAGGGATGTTCCCTACCCAGGGATTGAACCAAAGTCCCTTACATCTCCTGCATTGGCAGGAGGCTTCTTTACCACTAGCACCATCTGGGAAGCCCCATTGGATGTTGTCAAAGATGCGCTGGTCCCAGCTCACAAGACAACTGACCACACTTGCAAAAGTGACCCCAGCCAAGACTAGAACGGCCCACCCGAGCCCAGCTCAAACTGCTGCCCTTCAGAATCCCATGCTAAATACTACTGATTTCATTAAACACTGGGTTTGGGATAGTTTGTTATTTAGCAGGATAGTCCTAGATTACTTATCAGGCACACTGGCATAGGGATCAAAGAATATTTGTTAAATTCATGAATGGCCTTTCTTCATTTCCTATCTTGACATAATTTTACAATATTTACTTTCACCAAAAAATACAACCATATTAGGCTTCACCATTATGTCACTTTTTGTGGGTGTTTGAAAATTATTTTAATAGTGGCAATGCTTTCCCTACAAGGACATGAAGACAAGGTTCAGAGTCTGGACTTGTTAGGTACATTCCCATCCTCCCGCTACACTTACAGTGAGATGATTACTGATTTATGGAAATAGATATATTTCTGAAGATGATAAATAAGAAGAATTCTAGATAAGGAAATGAGCTTTGAGGCATGCTTGCAGATAATTTCGCAGAGAGAGCAGAAAGAGGAATGACCACAGGAGAGAGATGGCTTTCAGATGTTTGTTCCTTTTTTATCTGTTGCTTTGACTCACCTGGTGTCTGGGCTGAAGGGATCTTCCTGTTGACTTCATTACTCACTCCATTTCCTAGGGGCTGACAGAATCTAGCGTCATGAATCTTACATTCAGATGGAGAGATGAAAGCAGAAGAACTGAAGGGATGGCATGAAATGTATCTGGCCCTCTTATCTATAAGAAGTCTCAGCTTTAATCTGTGCATGGAAAAAAGAGCTCAGAATCCATCCTTTCCTCTCAGTCTTCACTTCAGGTCCTTGCATGCAGGAGTGTAAGATTCTCTCCCAGGCCTAGAGAGAGAGGTTCCTCTGAACCCAGCCAAAATGTCTGGATGAAAAATGAAACAATTGAATCAATCATTCACATGCTGGTTCTCCATGCCAAACATCTGGACATTTGGAACATCTGGGCAATTAACCATTGTTTGGTTTTCATCGAGAAATTCTGGCAGATGGAGCCCCAACCAAAGGTGTGGAGAGGCTGAGGATGAATTCGTCATTCCAGTTTTCTGGAGTCCAACCTCGAAAGGTCTGTGGTTGGAACTTGAATGTTCGGCTTGAAAAGGAACTCACGTGAGATCTAGTGTAAATCTTTTAATTTACAGGTAAAGAAGCAGAAGTCCAGAGAAGGGAGGTGTCTTGACTCAGAGCACACAGCTACTTGAATCACCCAGAGGTAGACTCCAGGCATCTGGATGTCCTCTGTACTTACCTGTGTTTCTCTACTTTACACCTTGTTGAGAGACAAGTTGTGAGAGTTGGACTATAAAGAAAGCTGAGAGCCGAAGAATTGATGCTTTTGAACTGTGGTGTTGGAGAAGACTCTTGAGAGTCCCCTGGACTACAAGGAGATCCAACCAGTCCATCCTAAAGGAGATCAGTCCTGGGTGTTCATTGAAAGGACTGATGTTGAAGCTGAAACTCCAATACTTTGGCCACCTGATGTGAAGAGCTGACTCCTTGGAAAAGACCCTGATGCTGGGAAAGATTGAGGGCAGGAGGAGAAGGGGACTACAGAGGATGAGATGGCTGGATGGCATCATCGACTCAATGGGCATGGGTTTGGGTGGACTCAGGGAGTTGGTGATGGACAGGGAGGTCTGGAGTGCTGTAGTTCATGGGGTCGCAAAGAGTTGGACACAACTGAGCAACTGAACTGAATTGAGAGACAAGAAAAAAGTTTTAACCTGTATGCATGATCAGTTGCTCAGTCGTGTCCAACTCTCTACAACCACACGAACTGTAGCCCACCAGGCTCCTCTGTCCATGGGATTCTCCAGGCAAGAATACTGGAGTGGGCTACCATTTCCTTCTCCAGGGTATCTTCCCAACCCAGGGACCGAACCCACATCTCCTGTGTCTCCTGTGCTGGCAGGCAGATTCTTTGCCACTGAGCCACCTGGGAAGCCCATAACAACAGTAGCTATGGCAAACAGAGCAGCACACTGTATCCTTAACTACACATGAAATGAAGTGATGCAAATGACAAAGCTGGCACTTTTCCCTGCATTTATTCTTTCAAACATTTATTGAGCACCACCTGCATGCCAGATACTGAACTAGGGATACATGTGTACCAATACATTTTCATTCCAACAGTAGATACATCTCCTCTGCATCAGTCAGTTTTAGCTAAACCATGTTGCAATAACAACATAATCACAAGTAACCATGGCTTGAAACACAAAGATTTCATTTCAACTCATGTTACATATCCTAGCTCTGTTCTATGTCATCCTCCTTACTTCAGGATCCAGGATAATAAAGTAACCAAGGGCAATATGTCCTGTTGTTCAGCCGCTAACTTGTGTCCGACTCTCTGACCTCATGGACTGCAGCATGCCAGGCTTCCCTGTCCTTCACTATCTCCCAGAGTTTGCTCAAACTCATGTCCATTGAGTTGATGATGCCACCCAAATATCTCATCCTCTGTTGCTCCCTTCTCCTCCTGCCTTCAATCTTTTCCAGCATCGGGGTCTTTTCCAATGAGATGGCTCTTCGCATCAGGTGGCCGAAGTATTGTGTGTCCTGTGCATAGTGTTTATGTGACAGCCACTATAACAGGCCTTAGAGACCTGAGTTCTTGGGCAAAGTGGAAACAAGAATAGTATGGAAAGAGTAACCCAGAGACAGAAAGGGAAGCCATTGTTAAGAGCTCTGCAAAGATTATTTCATTAGTTACAACTGTAGGAACAGAAAAGTGACAGGCTTGCATTTCAAACAAGGGAAAAAGGAACCATTGTTTTGTGTGAGCCGGGCTGGGTATTGGATTCTGAATTCTTTGCTATATCCTCTGGCAAGAATTCAGCTGGCCTCTTACTTCTTCCTGTCAAATCCTGAAATGGACTACAGCCTTTGAACTAAAATGCCGTCCACCCAACCCAAGACTCAGACAGCTCAGAAAATGTTCACTGTTCAACCTGCCCATTTTAAATCGCTCTTGCCCTGGGCTATTTTAAATCATCTCTCCACCATCACCCTGGAATACATTAGACAACTTTATTGCCACATTCCTTGCCAATTTAATTTTTGTAAATCATAGTCTAGCGCTTAAATTTCCTCATGGAACTGAGTGATTTTTTTTTTCGTGTGAGCTGTTGAATCAAACCATTGGGTCCAGGGCTCACAGGAATGGCTGCACTGCATCCTTAAAAGGAGACGGGAGCCATTGTTAACTGATCTCCTTGGAGCATTTCGGTGCCTTTGGACACTGCTCATAATAATCACAGCTTGTGTGATGATCTGACATGGGTGATTCTGTGGAATCTGAAACACTGCACGCCCAGGGTCTGTCCAGGGCCCTTCCCAGGTGGTGCTAATGGTAAAGAAACTGCCTGTCAATGCAGGAGACTTAAGAGATGCAGCTTCAACCCGGGATTGGGCAGACTCCCTAGAGGAAGGCATGGTAACCCACTTCAATATTCTTGCCTAGAGAATCCCATGGACAGAGGAGCCTGGTGGGCTACAGTCCGTGGGGTCGCAAAGAGTCGGACATAACTGAAGTGACTTAGCACAGCACAGCACAATATCTGTCCAGATGAAAATAGAGAAACTGGCAAAGAGGGATGGGTGAGAATATTTTTGCTCACTCTAATGTAATGTTAGAACCATTTGAGCAGAGTTATTTTTAAGCACCAAATGCAGGGTAAATGCTCATTGAAGGTCTCTCTCCTATTTATACTTTTATTTCAAAATGGTCTTTGAAAAATTATAAAAGTCATGATAAGTATGGTAAATGTGAACATGGAAGATGTTATAAATGTAGAAAAATCATAAAAAGAAAAATTCAAAACACTACTATCTAGTAATAAGTAGGTTATTATTAGGTTGCTCAGTCGTATCCGACTCTTTCCAATTCCATGGACTGTAGCTCACCAGGCTCCTCTGTCTATGGGATTCTCCAGACAAGAATACTGGAGTGGGTTGCCATTCCCTTCTCCAGGGGATCTTCCCAATCCAGGGATCGAACCCTCGTCTCCTGTGTTTCTTGCATTGCTGGCGGATTCTTTACCACTGTGCCACCATTGTGACTCTTAGGTATAATTACCTTAAGTTAATCACTCTCTCTATATATGTATATGTGTATTTTTAATATTTCTTTTCCATAGGCTTGCCACCTTGCCCTGTTTTTCTTCCCCTAATTTTGCTTTTTAAAAAATTCTTTTGGTCAAGAGAAGGAAATGGCAATTTGCTCCAATATTCTTGCCTAAGAAATTCCATGGACAGAGTCTGAGCCTGGTTGGCTACAGTCCGTGGGGTCAAAAGATTCAGACAAAACTGAGCGACTGACAACACACAGACAAGGGGAAGGAGTGTTAGTTATAGTTATCTGCTGGCTTTTCTTCCCCTGGATTATCCCTCATTCCACTCCCAGGGCAACTGCTTGGTCCTGGCTCATTTGTGCACCAGAAGTCTTATTTTCTTGCTCTGATGAGAAATTTTAACCTCTTCCTGTCTCCCACACTGTCGACTTGACTAGTTAAGAGGTTTTTTTTGGAGACTCCTACGGAACGCCAGCAACCATTTCATTTGCACCTACAACAGTTGTAAAAATGTTTGTTTGGAGAAGCATGTGATAAATATAGTAAATAGCAGAGGATTGAAAGAAAAGGAATGGAGATAATTAAGCGACTTGGTGTGAGGTATTGATTCATGAAGGACAATTTAAAATATTAATACAAACCACATTGCTTTCCTGAAGACCAAGTGAAAGAGGAGGATTGATGAAGCGAAACTGCTAATAGAACAAACAACCAAAAGGAAAGACGTCTGTGGGTAGTACCAAGGGTATAATTCCAAATTTGCAGATGGAATTTAATAAAGAAACACATAGGATAAATATCAGGAGAAAGTTCTAGTTGGTGGGAGGCCTGGAGAATGGCTCTCGAAGGCATGGGTCAGCTGCCACAGACCTGAAATTCTGGGAATAAATAAAACCCATGAATGCTTATGACAAAGCATCACACAGAGACCAAGCGTGTGTGACGTATCAGTGCATACGTGCTCAGTCATGTCCAACTCTTTGTGATCCCATGGATGGTAACCTGCCAGGCTCCTCTGTCCAGGGTATTTCCCAGTCAAGAATACTGGAGTGGGTTTCCATTTCCTTCTCCAGGGGATCTCCCCAACCCAGGCATTGAACCCACGTCTCTTTTGTCTCCTGTATCATAGTCAGATCCTTTACCACTGAGCCACTGCGAAGCCCCAGTGTTTTGAGGGGTTCTCGAAATATTTCTCTCACCTTGCTTTTTATTCACTGTGGCTCTGAATAAAGAAACAAAGAAAAATGAATAATGGAAAAAGAAGTGATAACGGGGTTTTTCTGATGCATGTAAACAATGTCAGCCCTTTGTTTTTGTCTTTAAGAAATACCAGTCTATAGAGAACAGTGCCTGGTGCTCACAAAGGGCTGGAAGTTTCTGGTCTCTGTTCCCACCAGACAGACCAAAAACAAACAAATAAAAATCATTATTCACAGGGCAATGGGTAGTAAACTCAGGAAGTTGCTTCAGTAGTTGAGAATAATTCCATGGAGCACTACTCTAGGCCTGCAAAGTAAATCCTAAAAGGATCAAAGTGTTTGTATCCTTATATCTAAGTTCATTGGATCCCAGAACAAAGCTCAAAAATATTTACAGAAACACAAAAATATATATCTAACAATGTAAAGTTTCGGGATTTGGGTATCCGGTCAATTAATGCATGGGTTTAGCAACCTTGTGGAGCACAATATAATACATGAAAATAAATTGTAGTTGTATATAGAAAAAATCAGTGTAGAGGGTTAGAAATCAACTAGTATTTTAGTTTATTAAAGACTAAACTAGGATGGGGGAAACAGGGAGAGGCTGCTCAAAGGGTACAAACTTGCCTTTATAAGTTGAATCAATTCTATTGTATAGCATGGTGATTAGAGCTAAGGATACTGTATGAAATACTGGAAAATTACTGAGTACATCTTTTTTTTTTTTTACTAATTTTTTAAGCTGATATGTTGTATTTTCATTTTTATTTGGTTCAATCATTTTTTTTTTTGGCCTCGGGGGACATGGAATCTTAGTTCCCCGACCAGGGATTGAACTCCACACCCCCTGCATTGGAAATTTGGAATCTTATCCACTGGACCATCAGGGAAGTCCTCTGAGTACGTGTTAAATGTTCCCACCACAGAAAAGAAATGGCAACTATGTGACATGATGGAGGTGATAGCTAATGCTATAGTGGTCATCATTTTGCAATATATAAATGCATCAAGTCATCATACCGTGCATCTTAAACTTACACAGTTTTGAATGTCAAATATATCTCAATAAACCTGGAGGGGAAAAAAGGTTGAGCTAGTGATCATCATAAATCTATGGTACTGTTTTATCGGTGCATAGAGATAGTGAGAGTCATGATAGGTAATCACAAAGATGGCAGTTAGAACCAGAGAACCGGTAGCAGTTAAAACACTCAATCAGCCTTCAAGAGTCACAGAATCTTTAGTTCCTCCCTGAAGGACATAGATAGAAGTATCTGATGCACATTCCTGAGCTGTTTTTCCTATGCTAAAACTGCCACCTAATGGAAAAAGGTGATGACGAGACTGTAGCCTTGACATAAGCTGCCCCATTGTACACAATTCTGAGAACTGGCCTCAAGGAAATGGGAGCAAACCGACCCCAGAACTGAAGATTAGATATTGTTAGTTGCTCAGTCGTGTCCAACTCTGCAACCCCATGAACTGTAACCTGCCAGGCTCTTCTGTCCATGAAATTCTCAAGGCAAGAATACTGGAGTGAATTGCCATTCCCTTCTCCAAGGGGTCTTCCCAAACCAGGGATAGGATCCCAGTCTCCTACATTGTGGGCAGAATCTTTACCATCTAAGCCACCAGGGAAGCCCGGAACTGAAGATTAACACTGCTTAAAATAATCAGGATAACATTGATCAGACCACCACATGACCCGTTCCAAGATGATTGTCAGAGCTGATCCTGCTGTTTTGCACATAGCACCCCTGCTTGTAGACCCCTGAAATGCTCCTTTAAAACCTTTTGTTCCCTGATGGACAACAAGGAGTTGGTTCTTTGGGACACGAATCCACCTTTTTTTCCAGGATTGCCAGCTTCCTCAATAAAGCTGTGTCTCCTTTTACCCACCACCTGTCTCTCTGTACTGGAGTCTTAAGCAATAAACAGCCCAACCTGAGTTCAGTAACATTTTCTCCATAGCATTTACCAATTTATAACAAGATTGTTCATCTTCATTTGATCACTGCATTATACATGCTTCACAAATGCAGAATTTTTGGTCAATTTTCGTTTTTCACTGCTGTATAACTGATGCCTGGACCCATGCTTGGCATATAGCAAGCCTCGGTAATAGTAGTTAAATAGGTATACATTTGAAAATGCATGGCAGTGTCTGGTAACTCATTTGCAAAATTAGTTCATGATTCATTGCAACTCAAGTCAAATTTCAAATATCATCCTTCACTGAAGTTAAGAAGTGGATGCTAAGATGCATATGGACAAGTAAAGCAGCACAACCAGCAGAGATTTGGAAGCTCTGGGAAGGAGGATCTGCTCTTTCATTGATTAAGATTTATTATAAAGTTATGTTAATAAAGTCATGGTAGTAATCTAGGAACAGGTAAAACAGTGGGGTAGAGATCACAGAAAAAAGGCAACCACACGTGAATGTGATAAAAGGCTGAGGGATTGCATAACAAATCGGTAAGAAAACGATGCAATGTTCAATAAGCAGCACCAAGAAGTTGGCCATTTATAAGCAAGAAAATGAAATTACTTCGGGTGGTGCACAAAATTAAATTCCAGCTGAACAGATGGATGAAACATGCAATGTAAATGATAAAATGTTTCAAAGGAGAAGTAAGAGAATATCATCATAGCTTAGGGTAGAGCAGGGTTCCTCAGTTGAGAGGAAATATCACAAACCGTGAAAGGAAGTACTTCTATTAATTTCATTACTTTTAAATGTAAGTATTTCCATATGATAATACGCAAAAAGAAATACAATGTAATAAATGTGTATTGTTTACAGATTAGGCAAATGTATTTCAACCCATGTAACTGACAAGTATTGTCCAGAAAATATATTTTTAATTCTACAAATTAATTTAAAAATACCCAAAAATACAAAAACGAAATGAACATTTAACAAAGAGAAAATCTAAATGGTCAATAAGGATGTGAAAAAAATACCACTGTCACTTATAACCAAGAGAATGAAAGCTAAAACAAGCAAAGCTGATGTACTATTTCATCTCTAATAGAAAGGCACAAATTAGAACGTGTGAAATTGTAATTGACAAAAACATGGGAAAACACAGATCCTGCTACTTTGCTGATAGAGGTATGTCATAAATTTGTAAAACTACTTTGAATAACCATTTGGCAATGACTATTAAGACTAAAGCTCTAAGTCTGTGAGATTTAGAGAATGAACTTATGCTTGCTGTGTTGAGGGTGGTGGATTGAGGAAGAGAAAGTTAGGGAGTTTGGGATGGGCGTGTACACACTGCTATATTTAAAACCAACAAGAACCTACTGTATAGCACAAGGAACTCTGCTCATTGTTATGGGGCAGCCTGGATGGGAGGGGAGTTTGGGGGACAATGGATACATGTGTATATATGGCTGAGTCTCTTGACTGTGCAGCTGAACTATCACAACATTGTTAACTGGCTATACCCCCAAACAAAATGAAAAGTTTTTTTTTTTTTTTAAAAGACCAAAGCTGTATAATCCCTAAAACTCTGTGATTTCATTACCTACAAACCTCTAGAGCAGAGGTATATGGAGATAAAGAATATTTGTAGCAGTGTTGTCTATGAGAGCAGAAAGTGAAAATACCTCAATGTACATCAGTGGAAGAATTGATCACTTGTGTTACATCCACAGAACCCCATGTAGCAACCTGATTTAGTCCTATAAACACAGTATGGGATGGAGAGACCAACTCAGGGGAGGGAGATACAAGATGACATTTTTACAGGCAGTTTAAATCCACACACAATAGTATATATTACCTATGGAAATTTACATGTAGAGTAATATGAATGAGGAGGACAGAGGTTGCGTCTGGTAGAGGAAGGTTGGGAAGATGTACAGGACAAGAGTACAGGGAAGGCTCCAGCAGTATTTACAACCTTTCATTTCTTAAAAGTAATAACGTGAAGCAAATGTGACAAAATGTAGACACATTAAATTTGGATACTGGTTATCTATGTGCTTGTTCGTTTCCATATTGCATAATAAAAACATATTTGCCAAAAATGGTGTCATTATTTTCCATTTTCCCCTGAAGCATGCCAATTTAATACTCATATCTTCATAAAATTTAATGTGCCCTCTAGAAGCTCTTTTTTTTTTTTTTTTTTGCCTATGTCTCATCACTTCTTCTCTGTGCTCATTAAGATGTGGTTGCCAAGTAAATCAGTAAGGTTGGGAAAATCAAAAGTTAATGTGGCACTGAAAAAACTTGCAGCTTTTTTTTTTTTACTGGCTTTCTGCTGTGCTAGCATGCACCTTCTGCAAAAAGACTGGTTATTTCTAAGCACTTTAATCAGTATGTAAATGAATAGTCATGCTATTAAACAAAGTTTAAAGAAATAAAAGCACGTAAGTAGAGATTAGTATCTTCTTCTGTCATATTTTAACTTCTCGTGGATTGTGCTTCTCCTCTCGTCCCCTCCCCTTTTCCTTCTCTCTCAAACATAAAAGCAGAACTGTTCTTCCCTCACTTAAGTTTTTTTTTATTTTTTAATTTTTTTTTATTGAAGTAGAGTTGATTTACAATGCTACGTTAATTCCTGGTGTACAGCAAAGTGACTCAGATATACACACACGCTCTTGTTTGTCTTCTTTTCCACTGTGGTTTATCACAGAACAATGGGTATAGTTCCCTGTGCTGCCTACACAGTAGGATGTTTTTGTCTGTCCATCCTATATGTAATAGCTTGCCTCTGCTAATTCCAAGCTCCTAATCCTTCCTTCCCTACCCAACCCCCTCCCTCTTGGCAACCACACATCTGCTGTCTGTCTGTGAGTCTGTTTCTGCTTCTTAAATAAGTTCGTTTGTGTCCTATTTTAGATTCCACATATAAGTAATATCATCTGGTATTTGTCTCTGTCTTTCTGACTTAATTCACCTGGTATGATCATCTCTAGGTCCATCCATGTTGCTGCTAACGGCATTAGTTCGTTCTTTTTACGGCTGAGCGCTATTCCATTGTGTATATGTACCACGCCATCCTTATCATTCATCTGTTGGTGGACATTTAGGTTGTTTCCACATCTCATCTTTCTTGCTCTTCACCTGGGTTTTTAAAGGCTTACATTCTCTTTCTGTCTCTCCTATCAACCCCACATCTCTGCAACCGAGCCCTTGGCCAGAACTTTCCTTGCAATCATTTCTGGTTTAAATCACAAAGGCTTAGCTTTCTATTAGGTGCAACTGATGCTTTGCTCTCTTTTCTTTAAGTGTTCATGTATTTAATTGTAATCAATATGAAGACATTTATGTACAGATAACTCTAATATTGCTACCCACTGCAGCTCAGACTGTAAAGATACTCCCCTAAGTAGATTTTTCCTTCAAAGTTTTATCATTAATGACTGCTTTCCAATCAGATTTTTTTAAGTTACTTATTCAATGTGTTAATATTTTCCTCATTCTTTCTGAAGAAATATTACACAAAATGAAAAAGAGTCTGACAGTTCTTTTTTAAAAACTGTATCTTTAAGATACTTTCCCAATTTTTATCCCTCCACACTCAGTCATTTTAGTCGTGTCCAACTCTTTGCGATCCCACGGACTGTGGCCCACTAGGTTACTCTGTCCGTGGGATTACCCAGGCAAGAATACTGGAGTGGATTGCTGTGCCCTCCTCCAGAGGATCTTCCTGACCCAGGGATCGAACCTGCGTCTCCTGCATTGGCAGGTGGATTCTTTACCATTGAGCCACTTGGGAAGCCTATCGTTCAAGTTTTTTTTTCAATTTAAACCACAATAATGCTCATCACAAAAAAACTGGAAAACACAAAAAAGAAAAATCTTCTCTAGGAAGAGCCATCTACTGTTGATAGTTTCTGATGTACTTCCTTTCACTTTAATATATATCTTGTACAGTTTTTTCAAATGCAATTTAGATTATCTAGTGCAGACCTCAGTTATATCAATAATTTTAAAACTATGTTTTCTCTTTACAAAAGTCATACAAGCTAATTGTCAAAATATGAGAAAAGAAAAATACAAAGAAAAAATAATCAGACATATATCTACTAGAGAAAACCATCTAACTGAAATGTTAGGTTTATGTGTAGCTTTTTTTAAAACATTTTGCCGTGTGTGTGTGTGTGTGTATGTGTGTGTGTTTGCTAGTGGAGATCCTGTTGCCTGTACTAATTTCTATGTGCAGATGAGAGGAGTGGTTACAGTTCCTAGACAGAAGACATGGAAAGAACGCTTTAATAACAGATGTCTGCCTTTGGGAGGTTTCTGACTCATTCCTAATTTTAAAAAACCTCAGTGACTCATTATTCAATATGGGTTTCTTTGATTAACTGCTTTTAATTAAAAATTAATATCGCATCTAAAAAAAATCAAAACACAAAATGTATACAAAAGAATGTGAGTCTCTCATACATGAATTTCCTTAGTACCTTTCCCAGAAGTAACCACACTGGTCAACTTAAGTCTCCCAGAAACTCTCTGCATACAGTAGAACAGACATTTATTATTTTCCTCATACTATGTAGATATATGCTATGATTTTTAATAATATCCATATTATTATCCATTTTTCACATATGGGGCAATGTTGTCTATACCATGCTACACTGTGATTTTTCTGTGGTTGTTGAAACATTTGAAAATTCTCTTTTTATGTATTGGTTCATAAGTATCAATCTGCTTCCTGCTCATGGCTGCATACAGGTATAACGTATTTATTTGCTCAGCCCCTTAATGGACATAAAGTTGTCTCCTATTTTTACAATGACAAGCCATGTGGCGATGAACACTTGAGTATAAATCTCTCCAAACCCAAGTGCAGGCTGCTACGACATGCAGAATCGCTGGGTCAATGACTATTTTAAACTTATATATATATCAGCAAGTTGGGCTTCAAACTGGTTACAATTTACCAGCCTTTTGGGAGAGGGACCATTTCTTTACAGGAACCCATCTACTCCATTACAAAGCTTTATGTACATTTGTCAACATCGTAAGTGGAAAATAGCTTTTCATTTCTAAAGATGTGAATTTCTAAACTGTGTCTAATCAGGAATGATTATCTTCTCACCAGTTTATCATCGAAAAGACTGATGCTGAAGCTGAAGCTCCAATACTTTGGCCACCTGATGTGAAGAGTTGACCCACTGGAAAAGACCCTGATGCTGGGAAAGACTGAGGGGGGGAGGAGAAGGATGAGATGGTTGAATGGCATCACCAACTCGATGGACATGAGTTTGACCAAACTCCAGGAGAGAGTGAAGGATGGGGAAGCCTGGTGTGCTACAGTCCATGGGGTCACAAAGAGTCAGACATGATTAAAGGACTGAACAACAAAATTTTTCAGCTTATCAGTCTTTCTTTCTTTGTGAATATTCTGTTTATACTCTCTCCCAGTTTCTTCCTATTGAACAGTGGATAACTTTTCTTTGTTCGTAAGAATTACTCACATATTTAGGAAATTTAACCTCTGTAATATTTGTCACAAAACCTTTTGTAGGAGCTGATGGCTTTTAACTTTGCCTTTGATTATTTTTTCATTCAAAACCATTTCTTTTCATATATCCAGTTTTATTCATCTTTTTCAAAGTTTATGGATTTCACATTGCTTAAAAAAGCCTTCTTCATTATATTATTACTTTTTAAATTTTCATTATTCAGAATTTTATTATTTTAAATTTTTTCCATAAAGGGAGTAAATTTTTCTTTTTTTCCCCCTTGTTTTAAAATTCTTATTTTATATTGGCGCATCACTGATTAACAATGCTGTGTTAGTGTCAGGTGTATAGCAAAGTGATTCAGTTACACTTGTACGTGTATATGGCCCATTTGTCAGGAAAAGGTCGTAGACAGTTGTTAACAAATACTGAGTGATTAAACAAGGGACTGTGGGGACAGTTGTAGCAATGAATAGTGGCAGGCTGGTTTTTTTGTGTTTGTTTATTTTGGTGTGTGTGCTTGTGTGTGTTGATTTATCCTGTGGTTGGATCACAAAGATGTTCAGGATATGTGATGTATCGACTTTCTCAGAATTCATTTGTGCAAGCTGCGTGTTGTGTGCATGGCTCCCTGGCTCATGTCCTTGTATTAAATGGGGTCCCAAAGGCCCCAGACAGAGCAGGCATGCTGAGTCTCCAGCCACACACTCACCATCATCGGCTTTCCTGCTCCCAAACTCAGCTTGTGTGATAGGCCTCCTGAGTTCACAGCAAATCTACTCCTTTGGTGTGAACTTCATACACATGTCACGGCCCACCCTCCCACCAAGCTGTGGACCAATGATGAGTCCCCCTTTTACACCGTCAGTCTTGGAGAGGTAAAGTAACTCCTTCAAGCCACATGGCTGGTAGGTGGTGGAAAGAATACATAAACTCTAGTTTTTTAACTCTGAAAACCACAAGCTTTCCACTGAAATATGTTACCCATAATTAAAGCAGCCCTGAGTCTTACTCTTCCAGGCTGAATATGTAAGTAGCACAGATTCTTCAGAAAATTCAGGGCCAGCGTCCTCCTTGGGGACACTCTTTTTAGTAGAAGCAAAAAACAACCTAGAATAAAGCATCGCTCCTGCCGTGGAATCTTCACAGATAAAAGCCATCCTCTGACCCACGAACCCAACCCACACAGACGATGCTGTTTGTGTTCTGGCCAGCGCTGGACTGCAAATTCCTCTCTAAACTTCACTCACAGCTGCAGCCCTTGAATGTGTTCAGAAGCACACCACCTGTTCAAAAATTTGGCCTGACTCTGTCCTGGGTCCTGCATCAAGCATGCAGCTCATTGCAAAAAGAGGCCAAGTGCAGAGATTCAATACCTGAGAAGGCTGACAAGCACCAAGAGGAGAACGTGGTCCCCTAAGCTTAAGAGAAGTGTTTCCCAAAGTGTGGTCCCTGGACCAGCAGTGTCAGCATCACCTGGGAACTTGTACAAAATTGAGAGTCTACGAACCCAACCAAGACCTGCTAATCAAAAGTTCTGGGGGCCCAGCAATCTGGGGTTTCCTAAGCCCTCCAGCTGAGCCTGACACATGATCAAGTTAGAGAACTACTAGTTTCAAGTATATTTGTCACAGCTTGGTCAAGTATATTTGTCACAAGGTACATGAAGGGGCAGGAGGAGGTGTGGTTAGTTATGTCAGTGCTTCTCTATTCTAGGGGAAAAAAATCACACAAATATCCAGTCTTCTTTCTCATGAAGCATCATTGCTACACATGAATCAATGCTACATTGCTGTTTTAAATAAGTTTTTAAATAAAAATACAATTTTTATTTTATAAAATAAACTAGAATAAAATCATATGTAATATTTTATTGTCATTTAGTTGATAAGTCACGTCTGACTCTTCTGCGATCCCACGGACCGTAGTCCCACCAATATCCTCTGTGCATGGGATTCTCCAGGCAAGAATACTGTAGTGGGTTGCCATTTCCTCCTCCAGGGGATCTTCCCGAGACAGGGATTGAACTCCCATCTCCCGTGTCTCCTGCTTTACCTGGGAAGTCCAACATAATATTTAAATAAATCTAATTAATTAAAATTTTTTAATGTTTCCCAAAGCAAGGAAAATCAACTTACATGGATAGGGAGGCCATTTCAGCCCAAGGTGGGGTTCTTGAGAGGTGAAGAGTTTTATAATGACTTTGGATCACCCAAGATTGGAAAACCACTGCCTCATCTTGTTTCAAAAACTGCTGGAAGATTCTAGGGACTTGACATCATTGCTTTCTGGACCACAGAGTTAGACTTAAGAATAGGTGGGAGCAATGAGGCTGGGGTCCATTCTAACAGGAACCTCAGCCCCAAGAAGACTGGCAGATCCAGCAGGCAGCCCCTTATCTGTTTCATGAACCCCTGGAGAGAGCCAGCCTGCGGACACACACACATCTCCCTACATGAAGACGAAACCAAGAGCCGTCTGCCTGGCTCTTGTCACCGGCAGACCTGACAGCTTTATATCCTCAGTGGAGGAGGGAGCTGAAAGGAGGTGCCATGAGTGTATCTAGGTGACAAGGAGGGAAGATGGATATTTTTATAGAGGAAGAAATACACTGAACAAGGGAAATGAGATGGGAAGACCATAAAGGTCTCAGGTTGGCAAAACCAATTAGTAGATGTTTACAGAAGATAACCCCCCGAGGTCAGATAGGATGTGCTTTGATGTCAATACTCTTGAGTTTGAAAAATGGATTAGCATCCTCCACCCCACGTGCAGTGGAGAGACCCAGTCCCCTTCTGCTGGAGCCCCTGGCCAGCTGTGCCCCCTCGGGCAGGTGATTTAAAGTCTCAGGCATTTCTTTCCTAATCTGTGAAAGGAGAGGATTATGTGAGATCACCCTAAAGGTCCCTTCCAGCTCTGACATGCCAAGAAATCTTCTTTGACTTCTGGAAATTTGGGGGGACATTTCAGGGCTCTATTATCCATAATTCGGTTACTTGGGATTTTCTGTGCAGTCTATGAAATTCCTTCACTGAGTTTAGAGGGAAAGAGTTTCTCCTCTTTTCTACATCTAGTGTGCTTCAGCCACTTGAAAACAGAAATCATTTATATCTAAACGACAACAGACTCCAGGAAATCTCCCTCAGGGATGTTCCCAGCTGTCTGATGAGGTCTGCCTTCATGTGAGCCATTGGTCCAAACGCCAAAATCCAGAAGCTATGATGTCAGGTCCAAAGTATTGTTATCTGATTGATGGGTTTTCAAAAATTTTGAATGTGTTCTCACAGATGCTCTTGTCAAAAGTACAATAGATGAGAATTTGGGGACATCCAGGGAAATTAAAAAGGAATTCTGGAGGGAGCATTGATATCTCGAACTCCTCTGGAATAAAGTGGAGTCCAGGTAAACCAATATTGTAAGATTCAGACAGATAAAGTAAACTTACCCAAAGTGACACAAAAGTGGAGCTGGGGTCTGCCTATAGACAAAGGAAGGGCTGTTTCTATCACTTCTACTCTTTCTGCTGTGATTAAAATCAGCAGCTCTCATTCACTCAACCCCTCCCAAGTCCCAGTCACTCTGCCAGCCAGTGAAGTAACCTATTTCAACGGAGGACGCTGTCAACAACCGTGAATGGATGTCTTCAGGGCTGGTTTAACGCTCAGCCCTCCATGTATGTTTATATATAAATATGCAAGCAGAAATAAAAAGCTCTGCTCTGTAGCTTTTGCCAGTTTTCATGGTGTAAAGACTGCCACCAATGACCACTTTCAAGCTACCAGTATTACATCACTGAGTGCTGAGTTGGGAAAAGTGTTAGTCATTCAGTCATCTCCAATTCTTTCTGACCCCATGGACAGTAGCCTGTCAGGCTCCTCTGCCCATTGGATTCTCAAGGCAACAATACTGCAGTGGATTGCCATTCCCTCCTCCAGGGGATCTTCCCAACCCAGGGATCGAACCTGGGTCTCCTGCACTGCAGGCAGATTCTTTTCCATCTGATTTACCTGGGAAGCCCATTATGTGGAAAGTATCTATCAAACTTATTTATTTTTTAAGTCACTATTTTTAAAAAATTATTTATTCATTTGTTTTGGCTGTGCTGGGTGTTCTTTGTGGTACTCGGGCTTAGTTGCCCCTCAGCATGTGGGATCTTGGCTTCCCAACCAGGGATCGAACCTGTGTCCCATGCAGCGGGAGGCAGATCTTAACCACCGAACCACCAGGGAAGTCCCCATGTATCACATTTAAATATCTGGGCTCACGTATGAAGGAACTACATGGAAATTCACATTGATAGAAGCCACAAAACTAAAATCTTTCATTTACATAAATTTGGATGTTATTTGTATAAAATGCCATGTTAACTAATTTTTCTAAAAGAAGAGTCAATTTTATTTAAATCTCAGAATTTAAGATGTTAGTACAATAAATACAGCCTTTCATTTTTCTCTAGGAAAATCATAATACCAAAACACTGCAGGATTAGGATTATACACATAAGAGTATAATTTAATAGTTATTACTTCTCGATATTTTCCCTGAGATCTGTCTTTTATTTTAAAAAAAGATTTAATTTACACTGTTTCACCCCTTAGAAAGGGGAAATCATAGTATCCTGGAAAACACTGTGTAAAGTTCATTGTTTTTATGAAGGATTTCTATCAGATAGTTTAAAATTTGTATATAATAGGCCATTTCAGATTTCTTAAACATAATGGAAGGAAACCAAAAAGTATAGCAACATTATTTCAATAAGACAAAAATCAACTCAAAAATAGTAAAAACAGCTAAAAGAAAGAAAGGACAAGTAAATAAAACACAGGAGTTCATAAGAGAAAGGAAATGCCTCTGGTGATATAAATATACAATTTGCAGTCCTTTGTACCCATGGAGGCACTGACAATAAATCAACTAAACTCAATATTTTCAAAACATGTCAACCAAATGAATCATTGACTCATACTTTTTCATTAAAGTCACAGTAGTTCTGGTTTATGGCACAGCAGTTTTTTAAAAAATACTTTTTCAAAGGTTAAAGATAAGAATTTGGTGGGAATTACTGTAGGAGGTTTCTCATTTTCATTTCCTGGCAAAACAGAAGGGCATCATTTTAGAAATGGAGAAAACGCACTCAAGTGTGGTTCTCAAATTTTAGCAGCGTGCGAGTCAAACTCGGACAGCTGGGCCCCAGCCAGGGAGAGTCTCTGATGCAGAGGGTCTGGGTGGGGTCCCCAGTGTACATCTCTTAACAAGGTCCAGGGGTGGGGGGCGATGTGGGCGCTGCTGGCCCGGGGACCACACTTGGAGAAGTGCTTCTCTGGAGCCTCTCCTTCTGATTTGTGGGCATCCCCCAGGGCCAAATTTGATGCGGGAACCTGATTCCCAGCCTGACTTCATCTTGCTGCTTCTACCAGCAGGAATTGTCTGTGAAGATCACAGTCTTTGGAACTTAAGCCTTGCTAATGATGAGAGGCTCCTCTAGACGCCCCTGTGCAAAAGAAAAATATACATTCACTAATTAGCTGTAATTGGATGGACCTGTTAGCAATAAAGTCTGCACTAGGAGATTTAAAGAAAATCTGACTTTTTTTTTTTTAACTCAACCAACGCAAGCAAACTGGAATATAGCCCAAGAAGATCTTCAAAATTAGAATCAGAAAATAAGTTAAACTTGACACTTGACAAAATTTTTAAATCATTTGATCTAAGTAGTTAGCCAAAACAGTGTAAGACAATAATAGGCCTTTCTTATAAATCACATTGCTTTACCATGTATAGAGCATGTTTAATTATCAAAAGCTTGCATAGTGCTTACCATGGCCAGACATCATCCAAAGTGCTCTGCAGAGAAAACCTGACTGAATTCTCTATGAAAGAGGCATTATTCTTCTTGATACAGAGAAGTGAATTGCCAAGACCACACAGCTGGTTAGGAGCAACCCAGGGATTTGAACCCAGATACTATGAGCCTAGCATTTATGCTCCTAGCCACCAAGCTCTGATCCTTGATAACTGACTCACGTAAGACAATCATGAAGGCAGGAGGAGAAGGGGGCCACAGAGGATGAGATGGTTGGATGGCATCATCGACTCAATGGACATGAGTTTGAGCAAACTCTGGGAGATGGTGAAAGACAGGGAAGCCTAGTGTGCTGCAGTCCATGGGGTCGCAAAGAGTCAGACACAACTGCACGAATGAATAGCAGCAAAGACAATCTTATGTTTAAAACCTGGCTATACCTCAGACTCAGAGAAGGCAATGGCAGCCCACTCCAGTACTCTTGCCTGGAAAATCCCATGGACGCAGGCGCCTGGTAGGCTGCAGTCCATGGGGTCGCTAAGAGTCGGACACGACTGAGTGACTTCACTTTCATTTTTCACTTTCATGCATTGGAGAAGGAAATGGCCACCCACTCCAGTGTTCTTGCCTGGAGAATCCCAGGGACAGCAGAGCCTGGTGGGCTGCCATCTGTGGGGTCACACAGAGTCAGACATGACTGAAGCGACTTAGCAGCAGCAGCAACAGCATACCTCAGACTCATCTTGGGGGCATCTAAAATGTGCTAATACCTGGAGCTTCCCCAATCAACTGAATCAAAATCTTTGCAGGTGGGGCCCAAGCATTGGTAGGTTTTAAAGGCCTCCTCAGATGATGCTCGGAGAAGGCAGTGGCACCCCACTCCAGTACTCTTGCCTGGAAAATCCCATGGACAGAGAGCCTGGTGGGCTGCCGTCTATGGAGTCACACAGAGTTGGACACGACTGAAGTGACTTAGCAGCAGATGATGCTAGAAACAGCCAGGATTGAGTATATTTCGATACAATGGCAGCTGATAGTGTTTGTCCCTCATGTCTGCTTTTTCTTAGGAAGCAGCTGGGAGAACGGCATCTCTGAAGCTGTTCTATACGCCCCAGGGAGGGGAACTCCAAAGGGGGTTGAGACCTAATGCTTTTCTACAGGAATGTGGCTCCAAAGAGCCAGACCTAAGAAAGACACGATAAACGTGAGTTCTATTTAGACTCTTGATTAGTCTCCCTGTGGCTTTGGGATACTGTTGATCAGACCTCGTTGCATTGACAACTGTTCTCATCCTGTGCTTCTAGTTGATATCCCTTCTTGTTTTCTACATTAGAAAACAACTTGGTGGCTCAGATGGTAAAGAATCTGCCGGCAATGCAGGAGACGCAGGTTGTATCCCTGGGTCGGGAAGATCCCCTGAAAGAGGAAATGACAACCCACTCCAGCATTCTTGCCTGGGAAATCCCATGGACAGAGGAGCCTGGCAGGGTACAAATGCCATGGAGTCACAAAGAACTGGACACGACTTAGTGACTAAGACTTTATCACACACACCTCGATTTTTCACCTTTCAGCCCTAATCCCTCTGTGCCTTGGGTGTCACCTGGTGGGGGAGCATCTGTCCCTTAAGATTTCAGGGAAAACTTAAGATGAATGATGGTACAACCAATCAGCCTGGTGAGGATTTGAGACTCACATCTAGAAAAAACTGTGGTTGACACTGATATGAGGAAAAGGCTGGCCTCCGGGTTACATAGATTCCCTTTGAAACATCCTTCCTGTTTTCTTTAAGCGTGTGATGGTGCCAGATCCACATTAAAACGAAAGTAACCACAGGCTTTAATACCAATTAGGTGAGATTACGGAGGAAATGATTACTAAGAATTAAATAGTCAAAAAAAAAAATAATGGCAATGCTAATAGTGCAGTATTGGCACAAATTAGCACTCAATAATTGCCCGTAAGGGCAGCCTGATCCATGCGGGTAATAGCGGCAGCTCTTGTCATCACATGTAGACATGCCTACCTCATCTCACCCTCCCAGCCACTACCAATCATCCTGTTTATCATCAAAGGAGACAAACCTGGGAGCCAAGGACCTCTTTCCAGCACACGGCACAAAGCAGGGGCAGAGCCATGATTTGAACCCAGCTCTGATGCTAAATCAGGACCAGATACATAACTTATGGGGCCCCTTGTTTAAAAATGAATGAAGAACTTCAAAATGTCAGCAGAAGAGCATTAAACCAGGCTCAGTCCTTCAAAGTATGGGGTCTGTGTGACTGCTCCTTGCTGTTCAAAGTGGGCTCAGAGCCAGCTTCCGGAGAGTTAACTAGAGATGCAGACACTCAGCCCCACCACCCACTTGAGGACCCACTGAATCACAGTCTGCATCTTGATTGGACTCCCCTGGGGGGATCTGAGTGCCCTTTAAAATTTAAGAGGCATCGCTGAGCCCTCCCAGCCCTTGCTTGCCTTCATCAGGCAAATTTCCAGAGCACTGGAGTCAGGTGGCCCTGGAGGAGGGCATGGCAGCCCAATCCAGTATTCTTGCCTGGAGAATCCCATGGACAGAGGACCTGATGGGCTACAGTCCATGGGGTAGCAAAGGGTCAGACACAACTGAAGTGAATTACCACGCACACATGGAGTCAGGTAGACTACCTCCCCATCACCACTCCAGGGTGCACATATGACCAGGTCTTTTATTTCTCCAGGTACTTGAACATATACCATCTTCACAGGAAGCCATGCTTCTCCTTCCTGAGTCTTCCCTTCCATCTCGGGAAAGTCTGGCTGGCTCCCAAGAGCCCACCGGCTGACAGGTAAAACCCTCTGATAGAGGCAGGTCCACAGCTGCACGGATGTTCCTGATGGTTTATATCCCTAGTGGATTCTGAGTTGGGCTCATTGAGTTGTTCTTTTTGTTCCTGGGCCCCTGATCAAAACTTGGCCCAAGGTGCACTGCCAAGCAGCCCTCATAGACACCCCTTCCTCCACAGGGCAGAACCCTGTGGGTCCCCGGCATGCTTTGCTGGCAGTAAACTTATGTAGGATCATTGTAATCCACCAGTGGGTCTTCCCAGGTAGTTCAGCAGTAAAGAATCCTCCTGCCATTGGTTCAGTCCCTGGGTGGGGACAATCCCCTGGAGAAGGGAATGGCTACCCACTCCAGTATTCTTGCCTGGGGAATCCCATGGACAGAGGAGCCTGACAGGCTACAGTTCATGGGGTCGCAAAGAGTCGACACAATTGAGCAACTAAACAACAATCCACCAGGGAGACTCTGGCAACACTGAATATCCAAATGTTAGGAATCTTGATCCATTTTCTCCCAGTAAGCTCCTGTGACAAGCAGAAAAAGGACCCCCAAGGAAGTCCACATGCTTGTCCCCAGAACCTGTGACTATGTTACCCCGTGGTCCAAGCCACAGTCTGCTGGGCTGTCCTGCTTGCAGTGGGATCTCTGCCAAGAAGCCCTTGGCCTAGGCCTGCCCTGCCCTCTTCCTGACCTGCACACCCTGTGCTCACTGCTTGTTGATGGGCTTCCCGAAAGCAGGGCAGGAAGTGGGTGTTAAAACACCCACAGTCTAGGCTGGGTGCAGGGCAGGGGGCAGACATCTGTCTACAGGAATGGCCAGCCCCTCACGGCTTCCACACAAGGACAATCAGTGATGCAGATGCTGTACCTGGATTTGATCATGGTTGATTGAAAAGGTTACAGCACATGGCTTTAGATCTTGTTCCAAAGGCAGTAAATTTCACCTGGCATGCAGCAGGTTGCTGTAAACAGCCGCAGATGGAGCCCTTCAGGGATGCTCCTCTTCTTCAAGCGACCCCAGAGGTAGGACTATTTTATGAGAGGGTAGCACACAGTGGAGGATGGATGCAAGCTCTTCTCCGGAGCAGCGGGTCTCCCATCTGTTGATCTCAGAGTCTCCTCATGGACCCTGTTCTGCTGGGGGCGGGGAATGGTGCTCTTTGTATTCAAAATACCCTGCAAGGAAGGGGCGGCGCTTGATCAGAATATTTACTGCCGAAGGTGGCCCTTGTCCAGGGTCTCTGGAGGATGACTCCGTTCCCAGAGGGGCTTTGCGTCCAGCAGCCCCAGATAGAAGACAGGGTTTGGAGAGGGATGAAGAGAGTCTAGGAAGCTGACAAGGAGAGGGAGTGCTGCCTGTCTCCACAAAGCCCAGATTGTAGCCTGCAGGGGACTCATGGGACTAGATGTCAGGAGCTCTGCTATTTCCTTTCCGGGGCTGTGTGCTGGGGGCAGAAGAAATATCCTGGAAGAAATTAGCCAGAGGGATTCTCTCCCTGCAGGAAAGGGTGTACAAGCTTCAGAGAGTCGGGTGCTCCAAGAAGAGCAGCCAAAAGAGAGCTTTTCTGGAAATCTAGGACTCCGAGATGCTTCTGTGGTCCTTCTGTAAACACCGTGAGTACCTTATCATCATGACTGTGGCTTTAGATCTATTAAAGCCCGTCAGTCATGTCCGACTCTTTGTGACCCCATGGACTGCAGCCTTCCAGGCTCCTCTGTCCATGGGATTCTCCAGGCAAGAATACTGGAGTGTGTTGCCTGTTCCTACTCCAGGGGACTCTTCCCAACCAAGACCAATCCCACGTCTCTTATATCTCCCGCACTGGCAGGTGGATTCTTTACCACTAGTGCTACGTAGGATGTTTAAACTATGCATGCACAGCAGGAAAAGCTTAACTTTTGAAAACCATGGATTCTTTGGCACATTCACAAAAGTATGAGAGATGAGACAGTCGAGTGGTTGAAAAAAAAAAAAACCACAGGACACATTTTCCGACTGGAAAGGAGCTATGAGGTTTGAGATGAATGCTCCTGACCTCACAGCAAGAACCCTGGTCCTATTGACAGAAATGGGAAAATTGGGAAACCAGTGCAGGGAAAATCTCCCATCCCTAACAGGTTGAGTCAAGTTAAATTCAAGGTGAATTTCCTCAGCGTTTCTCTCATGGAAGATGTCTGACAGAGAGCAACCATAAGACACCTGTGGGCGTTCAAAGGAGAAAACGTCTTTTGAGGTCAAGGCATCGTTCACGGCACACAGGACAGCCTTCTCCCACTGGGCTTTCTCAGGTGGCATTACCTGGTGACTATGCACATTCAAGTTCAAGGTTGGGGCTCCCAGTCTTCCAGGGTCAGAAACTTTCAGCATCCTGAAGTTGAGGAGAAGATGCCTGAATCAAGTTCATGTCTTTTCCCCTAATCAGAGCTTTTCTTGACAGTTTATGATGCTCAAAACATTTACGGCTGAAATAGCCTCCTTCGGAGCCCTCTTCACATCGCACTTCAGCCAGAAATTACAAGAGGGCACCGATCCTCGTAAGAAACTGTTGTTTAGTCATTAGGTTGTGTTTGATTCTTCTGCGACCCTATGGACTAGTAGCCCGCAAGGCTACTCGACCCATGGAATTTTCCAGGCAAGAATACTGGAGTGCGTTGCCACATCCTCCTCCAGGGGATGTTCCCAACCCAGGGATCGAACCTGTGCCTCCTGGCTTGGCAGGTGAATGCTTTACACCAAGCCACCGTGACTTACTTCTGATGGAATAGTAGGTTTACACCAGAATATGTAGGGGGCAGCTGACCCTCTTGGAACAAAAATTCCCATTTAAACACCAATTTAAGATCCATTATTTCTAAACAAAATGGCCAAGAACCAGGGACCTCTACAGTTTGAAGAAAGATTCCAGGTTTATCACAAAGGATGCAACAGTCTCGAAGAAGCAGTGCCAGTTAGCAGTAAGAAAAGTCAGACCTGGGAGAGAGTTTTGAAAGAAAATATTGTTTTTAAAAATAATTGTGCCCTAGAAGAGATCATCTCTCTAAAATGCTCTTAGATAATGGTCCCCTACCATTTCCACTGAATTCTTTCCTCCATAATTTGAAATATTATAGCTTGGAAATACCCAGTAAAGCACCCAACTTGGGCTTCAGGTCATGAATTTGATGATGGCTTCAACATTCCTCTACTAGCTGCCCAATAGTAAGAAATGGATGATGCCCATGACAAGTAACGTGCTGGAAAAAAAATGAGGGGGGAGGAGAAGGAAAGGGTCTAAATCTCACAAGAAATTCTAGAACATTCTCTAAGCATTTTGTTCCAAAGTCTTTTTTGTTTTTTGGCTGTGCTAGGTCTTCACTGCTGCATGGGCTAGTCTCTAGTTGAGGCGAGTGGGGCTACTCTCTAGCTGTGGTGCACAGGCTTCTCACTGTGTTGGCTTCTCTTGTTGCAGAGCATGGGCCCTAGGGCGCGAGGTCTCAGTAGTTGTGGTTCCCAGACTCTAGAGCACGGGCTCAATAGTTGTGGTACATGGGCTTCAGTTTCTCTGGGGCATGTGGGATCTTCCCAGACCAGGGATCCACCTGCATTGGCAGGTGGATTTTTTTTTTTTAACCACTGAACCACCAGGAAAGTCCTGTTCCAAAATCTTGACCTATGTTGCCCCCCAGCATCACAGGATCACCAATATTGTGCTAAGGGTGACCTCTCCCATAGACAGAGAAAGGATTCATTGAAACATGAAAATTTAAAAAAAATATATAAGTGATTCTCCCCTAGGAAATCAGACTCAGGGTTGGAACATTCCTTTGGCTTAGCACATAAGCAGTTATCCTTTTAGCCCTAAAACACCAGTGAAATTAGGAAGTGCCTGAGTTCCACAGCAGACTAAACAGGATAAGAGATTTTTTTAAAAGTTAAAGGAAAAAAACACAAAAAGCCTCACAAGGGGAGAGAAAAATGGACAGCGAATCCCTCAAGTTGACTAATTCCTCACTACGTGAGCTCAGATAGCCACCCTGACCTTCACATGCTACACGGGATAGCAGCGTGAGTCAGGTGGTTGACTGTGAACTCCTTCAAGCTTTCTTTTTTAAATTATCGTCTTCAATTTTAAAAAGCAAGTGGAAAAATGTCTATTTTGATGAGCCACGGCATTATGTTTTTGAAAGTCAGCTGAAGGATGATTAGACAGTACAGTAAATGCTGCTAAATGCACTGAACCCTAGACTGTGGTTTGTGTTGCTTTCTTTTCTGTGTGGGCTTTTAGTTTTGGTTTTGAGAGACTTTGCTTGTTTGGAGGAATGAACATCACTGTTTTATTCTGGGGGGAAGATCTTGACAGCATCTGATGGTGTTTCTTCCCACCCCCCAAACTGACTTAGATACTAAGATTTGGTGCTTATGAGTTTATGCAAATGAATGTTGTTCAGTCACTAAGTTTAGTCTGACTCTTTGTGACCCCATCGACTGCAGCACACAGAATGCATCATAGAATCACACTCAGATCTCAGAGTTTTCCATCTCATCTCAGACCCAAGACAGCTCAGGCAGACTTCCCCAGTCATATTTACTGGCATGTCTGGGATCCACTGGCAGAGTTTTATTCCGTAGGTTTGGATGGAGGTTTGAAAATCTATATGTTTAATATATGTCCGAGATGACTTGGGGGCTTCCCTGATAACTCAGACCGCAAAAAAATCTGCCCGCAGTACAGAAGACTGGTGTTCAATCCCTGGCTTGGGAAGATCCTCCGGAGAAGGAAATGACTACCCACTCCAGAATTCTTGCCTGGAGAATCCCATGGACAGAGGAATGTGGCGGGATACAGCCCATGGGGTCACATAGAGCCAGACACAATTTAGCGGCTGAGTGTGCAAGATAAGTTTTATAAACAGGCAAGTTCAGGGAACACTGGGCTTCAACTTAACCCTCACTGTAGCTGCAGTTACTGGATGATACATATGCGCCGCTCATTACCAGAAACCCAGGTGGTGTGGTTGTACAGCCTGAACGTTTAAGGTCCTCTCACAAATGGAAGGCATTATTTTTGGTCCACAGCCCAACCCGGGAGCACACGCTGATCTCCCCAGATAATTAGGAGAATGACTAGTCAAGCTCCCATCCCGTCTTGGAGAAACAGAAATCAGGCACTGACTTGTTGGGGGGAATTGAATCCATGCTGGGGTGCTGGCTCGCTGCCTTTCCCCCTTGACTGACTCCAGAATAAAGGAGCCTGTTGCCACAAGCAGACAGTTCAGGTACCAGCTGCTCCTGGGGACTGGCAGAGGCAAAAGCGACCTCATTATGCAATTATCCATAATTAGGAGCTCATTACTATTTTATCATCCGGGAGCCAGCACCCACCTGCATAGGGCTGTCGCGGGGACCGGCAAAGCAGTGAAAACAGAGCCTTGCTTTTTCTCTAAGGACGTGACATCTAAAGTCAGCAGTTTCAACCTGCCCAGGGGGTGAGTTTGCACCGACATGCAGACCAATGCGGACAGCACGGGCCAACTGCTTCAGTTATGCACACATCTTCGACCTTGGGTCGCCTCAAGTTGTGTGGGTGGTAGATGGATGATACAAACAAAGGTGAATGTAAACTAGCATCTATTCAGAACAAGCCACCTTAAGTTAGAAATGAGGACTTGGGTGCGGACAAGTCCGACATTCAGACTTGGTCACTTTCTCTGTAAAGAAATCCTCTAAAGTACCTCCTGGACCTATATGCAGAGTGAGGACTCTGCCTTTATTGTTATTTTACCTCCAAGCACCCAGCGCCTGGGAAACCCTAGGATTATTCTTCATGGACTGATAGAAAAGGTTCTCAGCATTATTTTGAGTGAGACCAGATGATGTGTGGGACTCTCATATAGGATAGGGATGAATTTGTTTATGTTTTCAAAAGGTACACACACATCTATACATATGAAATAAAGAAAAGAGTGAATGTTCCTTAGTGCTTCTATATAATGGTGGCTCAAGTGGGAAAGAATCTGCTGCCAATGCAAGAGATGCAGGAGATGTAGGTTCGATTCTGGGATGGGAAGATCCCCTAGAGGAGGAAACGGCAACCCACTCCAGTATTCTTGCCTAGAGAATCCCACAGACAGAGGGGCCTGGCGGGCTCCAGTCCATGGGGTCACAAAGAGTCAGACACGACTGAGCAAGTAACACACTTTATTTCCGTTATTACTACACCAGCTCCACCTCAGATCTTCAGGCACTCAATCCTAGAAGTTGGGAAACCCCTGCTTTAGGTGTTACCTCATTGGGTGAAATAAAGTGGAATGAGTAGTGTGGTGATGTTCTTTCCTTGGGAGGGGAGGACATTGGACCTCAGAGGAGCGGTCAGAGGCGATGTGTATACAGAGGTGGTGACGGACCGAACCAAGTCTGTGGGAATAGAAAAGAGCAAACAGTTCCCGAGGTGCTGAGGCTTTCACACTCCCGGGTGCTCCATCTGCCCTTTGCCATAAAAACGACAGAGCTGGTGAAGGGTCTGCACCCCTTGTTAGCTGTTAGCAATAACAACAATGATGAAAGACCTCAAAGGCAATTTTTGTCTCTGAGAACTGAATTTCTCTCCCTCTGCTGAAGCTTAAATTCATCCTTAATGGCTGACAAGTCCTGAACCAAGGAGGTCATGTTTCCAGTCAACCTTTCCTGAACCCATGAGATATCAGTGGTTTCCCCCCATAAATCTGGAAGCTGGAGTCTGACAAGTCTAATGGGTGGAGGCAGAATCCACGCTCCATCACACTATCTTCAGTTTATCTTTTAGAAGCTGATGTAGGCTGCAAGCCCACCTCTCGTTAACTACCCAACAGGATGCAATATAAGCAGAGCTCATCTATGGGAGCTTTAGCAGGGAAAATCCTGTTGGTTTTTGATCTTCTCCTCTTCCAGAAATTCTGACAATCGCTGGAAACCATTATCTACTTACCAGGGTTTAAATGTTGCTTAGATCTCCTAGGTTACTTTTAAGCGAAGATCCAGTTAAAAAGAGAGAACAAAGGAAGTTTGTTTGTTTGTTCCAAACAAAGAAATTGGTTGGAATAGTCCTAAAAGACCCTGTGTGTTGCATTTTGGTCAAGGGAAGGCCTTTAATTCCAACTCCTGCTTCTAAAAGTCTCGGTATAGATAGTACTTTTCTAAATAGTCTGCTTATTATGCTGCCTTTTCAACAGCACAGCAGTAGTTTGTGGAGAGCAATAGAGACTGAGAAAGAATACTAGCATTTATTGAGCACCACTTGTTTCCAACATACTGTGCTTTTTCATGTGGATTGTGATTTAACCCTCAGCGACCCTGTTTGGCAGAAATTGTCCCCATTTTACAGATAAAACCATCGCCTACAAGTGCTGGCACCAGCAGCATCATTATAAACTTATCTGGAGACCCTCAGCTTGAGAACCATTGACTAAGACCTTGCTCAAGTCTATGATGGCTCTGCTTCATAACTTCATTCAATTTATTCGTTCAACAGATATTGATTGAGTTTCAACTCTGTTTTAAGCACTGTGTTAAGTTCCAAATACAGCCGTTATCAAGAAATCCATTTCTTGCTCTTATAGGACATTTCATCTTTGGGAGAGAGACAAATATTAAACATGTTTATATGAATACATGCATCATTTTAAAATTGTCATAAATGTTATGAAGGGTTTCAGGGTGCAAGAGAGCTTTCATCTGGGTCCCCAAGGTTGGGAAATGGAACATGGAGAGAGATGCTAGAGAGACAAGAGGTCTCATGGAAAGAACAAGTATAGAAAGCCCTGAGGTTGACAGGGCTCATGTGAGAATAGAGAAGGCCAGTGGGTCCTATCCCTGGGTCAGGAAGATCCCTTGGAGAAGAGCATGGCGACCCACGTCAGTACTTTTGCCTAGGAAATCCCATGGACAGAGGAGCCTGGTGGGCTACAGTTCATTGGGTCGCAAAGCGTCGGACATAACTGAAGTGACTTAGCAAGCATCTCAAATGCTTTACTGAAAGTAAAGAACAGAACCGTTGTCTGGGTCCAGAATGGCTGTAAGCATCAATTTGTCATGCTGGTGATGGCAGGGCTAGCTGAGAGCTAGTGCTGCCCTAGCCAGCATCAAGAGAAAGGATTGTACCACATATCACCAGCCCAGGAGAAGCTCAAAATTCAAAGCACAGTTTCTGCTGAATGAGTATGGTACAAAAGTGATACTCATTCAGCAGAAACTGTGCTTTGAACTGGAGAAAACGGAGAAGGCAATGGCACCCCACTCCAGTACTCTTGCCTGGAAAATCCCATGGACAGAGGAGCCTGGCAGGCTACAGTCCATGGGGTCGCTAAGAGTCAGACACGACTGAGCGACTTCACTTCCACTTTTCCTTTTCATGCACTAGAGAAGGAAATGGCAACCCACTCCAGTATTCTTGCCTGGAGAATCCCAGGGACGGCGGAGCCTGGTGAGCTGCCATCTATGGGGTCGCACAGAGTCGGACACGACTGAAGCGACTTAGCAGCAGCAGCAGGAGGAGAAAAGCGTAAGTTGAACCATTGCAAGTTGAGGCATTCTGTGTTCTGAACACAGACACAGGAGTCTATTTCATAGAGGTTCTAGATTTTTGTTTAAACTGTCCCTTATTTATGAAAGGACTTCCCTGGTAGAGATGGTAAAGAATCTGCCTCCATTGCGGGAGACCAGGGTTCCATCCCTGGGTTGGGAAGATTCCCTGGAGAAGGGAATGGCTATCCACTTCAGTATTCTTGGCTGGAGAATCCCATGCACTAAGGAGCCTGATGGGCTACAGTTCATGGAGTCACAGAGAGTCAAACAACTAAGGGAATAAAACTTTCACTTTCATTTATGGAAATCAGATTCCCCCCTTTAATCCTACTACTGTTGTCTGCAATTAACTTTCTGATAAGAGTGTTTGCAGGAGTGTACAAATTCCATTGATATGATCAATCCCAGTGGGGGAGTTACTGAGTCAAAGGATTTTCACTTCGAAAGCAGCTGCACTGCTGTCCAAAAGATATACTATTACCAGAATTAAAAACATATCTGTTTCCTTGCATCTTTGATAACACTAGGAATTATTAAGCTTATAAATTTTTGCCAATCTGATAGGAGAAGTATGACAGCTCGTTGTTCAGTGTTATATTTATTCCACTGAGTGGGCAGTGTCCCATTGATCACTTTTTCCCCCCTATAAACTGCTGCTTTATATATCTTGCCCATTTTTCCACAGGGTCATTATTCAGCTTCTGATTGAGTTATACGAGTATTTTATGCATTAAGGAAATTAGTTCTTTATCATGCATTTTTTTTCTTTTACTTTCATATGCTTAGAAATTTTCTTGGAACGTGTTTGAGGAACTTAACAGAGAGCAAAAAGCAAAGAAAGAAGGTAATTCGCTTTTCACTCACCATCATTACTATAATTTTTAAATCCTGTAACTGAATTACTCTTATAATTAAAAAGGCCATGTCCCTTTCTCTCTCTCTTTTGAGATATTTTCACCAATGAACAGAACACACACAATTTTTAACCAGAAATGCAGTGGTCTCCTCTTTTTTGTCCCCCATCTCTCTTCTTGTTGCCTTAAGCTCCCAAGTTGCGAGCTGAGAGCTCTTTAGAGATGGGAAAATGTAGTAAAATTCTTCCTCGGGCCACGCCGATGTTAATGGGTAACATTCGGGGCAGAGGCCTCCTCCGTTTCCACATCTGCAGCTTTGTACAGGCCTCACCTCCGAGAGGCCTGAAAGTGTGAAGCCAGCCAAGGCTTAATGTGTATTAGCAACACAAAGAGCGCACGAGAGGAGAAGTGGGGATGAGCTGCAATTTACTGAAGATTTACTAGGCCTCATGAAACTGCCCACCCATTTTTCTATCTCCTCTGCCCGTGTCTAAAGAGGATGGCTTTGTGCACGGGTGATGGTCATTTAGAATCATCCAGCAACAAATCTCGCTGCTTAAAAAGCAGTGCTGACAGGAAGCACCACGTTGGAGAGAGTCTGTGCTCTGGACGCAGAACCTCAAATCTGGAAATATGGGAATGTGGGGGGCGCTCCGGCCGCTCCAGGCGCCTCCCCTGGACTCTCGTTTGTGTTCTAAGTCCTTTGGTGAGGCTTGTTTACCGGAGGAGGTGAGCACGGCTCCAGGGAAGGTGAGGTGCCTTCACAGAGCAACCTGGAGTGTGCAAGGGTGCTTCAGGGTGTTGCATGAACTGCATTTTGGAAAACAGTTGCCCAAACCTTAAGACCCAGTGGAGAGACTTTCCTGGTAGTCCAGTGGTTAAGAATCCACCTTGCACTGCAGAGGACACAGGTTCATTCCCAGGTCGGGAAACTAAGATCCCACATGCCTCTGGGCAACTAAGCCCGAATGCCCCTGCACTGCAATGAAAGATCCTGCAGGCCCCAAACTAAGGCCCAACACAGCTAAATAAATAAATAAATAGCTGGAATTTCTTAGAAGTGATCTTTAAAGGAAAAAAAGAAGACTCGATGGAGCATGTCCAATAGCACTTTAAATCTCATCTCAGGAACACGAGATCTCTGTGGGGCTACACAACCGTCAACATAGCTTCTCCCTACTGTGCATGAAAAATAAAAGCTATTGGGGCTTAGTTTTCATTTAGCCACAGGCTTGCAGCTCATTAATAGTATGTTAGAAAATTCTCCTGGATTTCGTTACTAGGAACTTCCCTCTGGGCTGTTTCATGTTGCTGGTTTTCTTGAGTGTCTGTTTGCCCGTCTGTACAATGGGTTGATGCCGAAAGCTCAGGACAAAGTAAGACATTGGAGGGAGTAAGAAGTGGAGGCTTACGAATGTCCCCCCGTGGAAAATGATCTTGCTTCTCCCGACTCCACTTTGGAACTAAAAGTATGTGAAGGGAGGGCTTCATCCACCTTCATGAAATTCTCATGCTGCTTAGTGCGGATGTAACGTGAAAAAAAAAAAAAACACATTCCTAAACTTAACAAGAAGAGGGAGGAATTATGTATTCTGCCAGTTTTACAAGTAGTAAGTGGGATTAATGGGATTCAGTCAGACCCGGGAGGCCCACAGCAGGAGTGTCCACAGGCAGGCCCCTTGAAATCAACACCAGGGTGGAAGAGGAATATACGCAGAGCCGATAGGATAGCCTATCTTCCCAAGGGCGATGCTTTCTTGGCCTTTGATGAAGAGTGTGGATGAAGCGGGAAGACAGGCAAACACCCCTCTAAGCCATGCTTGGTGGTTCTGGTGAATATCTAGGGCCAGCAGCAAAGGGTTTGAAAACATTTAGGGGACTTCCCTGGTGGTCCAGTGGTTATAATCCACCTTGCAATGCAGGGGATACAGGTTCCATCCCTAGTCAGGAAACTAGAGTCCACATGCGGTGGGGCAACTAATCCTGCACCCCACAACAAAGATTCAGTGCCACCAAGATCAGTTAAGTAATTAGTAAAATAAATTATGTGCTCAGTTTCTCCATGGACTCTTTGAGATCCCATGGACTGTGGCCCACCAGGCTGCTCTGCTATGGGATTTTTCAGGCAAGGATACTGGAATGAGTTGTCATTTTCTCCTCCAGGGAATCTTTCTGACCCAGGGATTGAACCTGCATCTCCTACGTCTCCTGCGTTGACAAGTGGACTCTTTACCAATTGAACCACCTGGGAATATAAAATGACGTCACCTCTATCTGCAAATAAAGTGTTTGTTCTTCAGAAAACAAAACCCCCACATATTCAGGCTGTTTGTTTTCCCATCAATGTCATCATCATTTGTTTGATTGTGGATTACAGATGCACATAGGTCTTCATCTGTCATTGCCGAAATCTCTTTCTACTCAATGGGATCCTCCTCCATTCATGCAAATTTAACCACAGCTATCTTGCCTGTAGTTGTCTCAACTGGCAAAGAACCTTTCTTTGGTGAGAAGAGCCATCCCAAACTCCTTGCTCGTCTATCCCTAAGGGCCCAGTACAAGCTCCGTGTTTTATCTCTTTCTTGTGGCTTTTATGCTCACAACATTAAAGGGACTCTCTCTCCTTTATGCAGGCAAATAAAAAGTAGATTTAGAGAACGAAGATGAAAAGGACACATTCCACCGATGGCGTACTTCAGAATCCAGCAGCCTGGTTGTCAGACGCTGGCGGAGTTAAAAGTTGCACTGGGTCCTTGACCTCAGAAATTCAGATGAAAACATGAAATCAAGCGTGTGCCCGTAAGGACTTGTAGTACATTAACATGAAGCTGTGTCATTGGCAGCTCTTGAAAAGGGATCCCCAGGCCTGCCTTTTAGCCCTGGTTAATGGGAAGAGGAGCCCAGAGCCACAGGCTTGCTGTTCACCCTTCATCTGGTTCCACTTAAAGAATATTTTCTCTGAAGCGAAAAGCAGGTAACAGAGCCTCCGCTGCACCATTCCTCTGGCGGATCAACTCTCTCCTCACCCGGGTCCAGCCACTCTCAGGAGATGTGTTTCAAGGGAAACTTCAGGGGCTTGTGCTTTTTTAAGATCTCCTGGAGGAGGAAATGGCAACCCACTCCTGTATTCTTGCCCGGGAGAGCCCATGGACAGAGCAGCCTGGTGGGCTGCAGTCCATGGAATCACAAAGAGTTGGACACGACTGAAGCAACTTGGCATGAGCCCTCCAAGTGAGAAGCACTGAAGGGTGGGAGGGATGGAGTACTCTTCAGAATAAGCCTGACTTCAGAAGAGTCCCGACGAGGAAGGGAGGCAACTGGTCTATTCCAGGATGGCCCCAGCTGCGAGCTGTGCATCAGAGGAGGCCCTCCGAGACATAGTCCTCGTCACACTCTGGACAGCATGGAAGTGGCTCCTTCCATTGTTACTGGAGAAGACAGCACACCTGGATTCAGGTGAGAGCCCAACCCTAGCTCCACTCTACAGCTTCCCTATAGCTCAGATGGTTAAGAATCTGCCTGCAATGCAGGAGACCTGGGTTTGATCCCTGGGTGTGATCCCTGGGTCAGGAAGATCCTCTGGAGAAGGGAATGGCAACCCATGCCAGGATTCTTGCCTGGAGAATCCCATGGACCGTGGAGCCTCACAGGCTACAGTCCATGGGATTGCAAAGAGTTGAACATGACTGAGTGAATAAACACTACTACTAGCTCCACTCTAGTCTCACAAGCAATTGCACTGACACTTTCTTCCTCATCACAGACACACACTCTCCTAGACTCCATAACCACATGCCCTGCATCCCTTAAAGTGACAACTGCCTGGCCCAAGCAGAGACCTCTGGCCTTGATTCCAACAAATTTACTTTTTTCTGCTCTTCCCACCACCCTTTCTTGTCCTTCCAACATGGGCGACATTCCACTTCATCCCCTCCTATATTCCCTATGAGCTCACACTAACACTAGAACTTGACTAATCTTGGGAGTAAACCCCTCTTCAGGCATCTGCTAATCCAATAAAACCAAGTCTGTTGATTCTCCTGATGCCTTGCATCCTTCCTCCAAAGTCCCAAGTGATGTAAACACAGCCACCTGCCCAGAATCTCATTGTGCAGTGCAGATAGCATGGAGTTTGGAGGAGATGATCCTGAGCTTAAACCCTAGCTCTGTCACTTAGCAGGTTCTGGGCTTTGTTTTTCCCTTATATCACCATAAAGGAGGTGAGAATGAAAAGAAATAGTACAGAGGACCTGGGCTATTTTGCTAACAGCCACCAAGAGTATCCTCAGTCATCCTCACCACCCAGTAGTCCTGAACACTCATTGGAAGGACTGATGCTGATGCAGAAGCTCCAATACTTGGGCCACCTGATGCAAAGAGTTGACTCATTGGAAAAGACCCTGATGCTGGGAAGGATTGAAGGCAGGAGGAAAAGGGGATGACAGGGGATGAGATGGTTGGATGGCATCACCAACTCAGTGGACAGGAGTTTGAGCAAACTCTGGGAGATGGTGAAGGACAGGGAATCCTGGCATGCTGTAGTCCATGGATTCATGAAGAGTCAGACACAATTTAGCAACTGAACAATAGCAACAACAAATTTTTATGTAATCTTCTGCTCTGCATCAGGGCTAGTGTTCTATGGCCACAAAAGTATGAAGGAGGTGATGGTATGTGACTTCTAAGGGGAGTTAAGAAAGAGCATTGCAGTCTCTGCTCCACATTTTATCCCAGGCTACCAACCCCAGATCCCTTAACTTCGTCCTCCTCTCCCTTCTCTCCCCTGCCCTTTGCAGAGGTCCTGGGTGCCTGGAAGACACAGACAGTGACATGTCCATCACCAGGAGGCCTCTCCCATCTACAGCTGGCACCTCCTCCTTTTGTTTGCTGAGATGCATTGTTCACATTGATTTGATTGCAGTCCAAACAAGGAGTACCAAAAGGCAACAGACTCGAGTCATTGAGTGTCTGAGCAAGCAGGGCATTATCCAGAAGCCTGCCCTTCCTATTTTGAGTTCGAGCTTGAAGAGCCACTTAGAAAGAGAAAAAGTAGATCTCTTGACACAGTGAATGAAGTCCAAACCAAACAAATTCTTCCCTCAGTGAAGTCCGGACACTGACCCTTCTTCTTTGACGGGGGCGGGGGGAGGGGGGAGGCGGGGAACTGTGATGGATCCTTGAGACCAGCCCTGCAAACATAGCTGGTTTTCATTTCACGTGGCTCCCCTTCTTCTAAACGATATTTATTCCATTTTTATCTATTTACAAACTTATATTTCTTGTGCTCCTAAGAAAAAGAAAATAAAAATGCATCGTCAAGAGAAAAACTCTGTAAGCATTGCTGGGCTTTCATGAGTGTGTCTGTCTATAAAATCAGGTTTTAAGATGGATTTTGAATTTATCAAGAAGCTCTTCTTTGAACATCCAGTATCCATCTGCCACAGTTTAATAGCTCCTTGGTATTTATACGGGGATTCTCTGACCTTTGTAACCAGTTCATACAGTTGGGAATGCAAATGGTTTCCAAATTTTCACCGTGCAAAACAACTAGCGTGAACATTCCTGAACTAAATCTGTGCTATGTAGTGACAGTTCCAATTTCCTGAAGTAGAATTACTGGGTCAGGGAAAGGACGTTTGAAAGACTTTTGGAATATCTGTCAAACTGCCCCCTGGGTAAGTTCTTGCAGTTTTCACCCCACCAGCCTTATATGTACTCTTTTAAGTATAACAGCATTTAAATTATGTGTCAAGTGACAGACTCAATGAATTCTCAGTGTTTACACAACTGTCTTTGATGATGAATAAGCATCTTTTCACATCTTGGTCCTTCTGTCTATGAGGGTGTGTTTTTTTCACTGCTTATCTGCATACCTAAACTGACCCGTTTTTTTAACTGGGTGATTTTTAAACTCATTTGTAAGGGTTAGGGTTAACTCTTACAGATTAATGTTAACAATATTGGCTCTACTTCTAGTTTTGTTGCAAATGTATTCAATAGGTTATTTGTTTCAGTTTTGTCTATGGTTACTAGTGAAAGACAGGGAAGCCTGGCTTGCTGCAGTCCATGGGGTTGCAAAGACTTAGCGACTGAACAACAACAACAATGGTTACTTTGCTTAGATGATCAAATAAATGTCTTTTTTTTCTTTTTTTTGGTTATGGGTTCTGTTGATTGAGGGCCTCTGTTTTGAAGAAAATGCCAGAGATTGAAGGAAGCAATGGGCCACTTGGGGACAGTCCCACCGTTGACTTGAGGCCCCATCACCTCTGCTCTCTGGTCAGCTATCTCTGAACATATCCAAAAAGGGAAGGGGGTCCCTGGGAAGGGGGTTTCTAGACAAAGTTACCCCCCTCCATTTTGTGCCTCCAAACTAGAAAGTGTTAATGGTTTTCTGCCAAGATTATCGTTACTTATTTCCCAAGGTGCTACACTTCTTTTGCATGATGAAGAAGGATCATTTAGCTTTGGGGAATTCATTAAATCTGGTCTTATCTGCACTGTGGGTTTATGGAAAATTCCTCAGAGTTTGGGTCATGAGCCATACCTCCCTAGTTTCATACATATGTATATGACTTTGCTGAGTCTTAGTTGTGGCATATGGGATCTAGTTCTCTGACCGGGGATCTAACCTGGGCCCCCTGCATTGGGAGTGTGGAGTCTTAGCCACTGGACCACCAGGGAAGTCCCATACCTCCCTAGGTTCAATGCTGATTAAGGTTTTGTGGTATTTAGCTTGCATTGGACCGTTTCAGACAAGTATTAGTACTGCTTCTGGTGTCTCCATCTTCTCAGATATATTATTTTGTTTGTCATGTTACCTATTATAAATGCATTTTCCCATGGTTTTCTCCCTTTATATGGCTAAGATATGGGAGAAGTATTGACTTTTTTTTTTTTTTAACAGGAAACCTCACTGTAGCAAGTTCCCAGTGGCCCTTGGATTACCTGGATAGACAATTAAATCATGTGAAAATAATACTTCTATCTCCCTTTTCTAGTATTTACACATTTTTGTCTTCATGGACCTAACTTTATACCATATACAAAAATTAACTCAAAGTGGATTAAAGGCCTATATGTAAGAACTAACACTATAAAAGTCTTAAGAGAAATGTGTAAATCTGTGTGACCTTGAATTAGGCACTAGATAAGAACCATAAGCAACAACAACAGAAGGAAAATAAATCGGGCATCATCAAAGTTAAACGCTTTTCTGCTTGAAAGGACATCATCAAGAAAGTGAAAAGCTAAACTTCTGGATGGGAGAAGACATTTTCAAATCATTTCTGTGATAAAAGGCTTGTACATAAAATATATAAAGAACCTCTATGACTCAATGATAAGATGGCAGCTCAATTTAAAAACAGGAAAGACTCTGAATAGACATTTCTCCAAAAAAGATACACAAACAGCCAATATACACAGGAACCACAGTACTCTCTCTCTCCCTTTTCTCTCTTTCTCTCGCTCTCTCTCTCACTTTCTCTGGAGTTAACTTCACGGAATTTATATAGGTTTTTGTCCAGTCTCCTAACAATTCCTGTAAACTTAAAAAAAAATTCTATGCAGGTTTGTCAGCTGTTACTGTTACTGAAATCCAGGACTGAATATACTGAAAAGCATTAGGATCATTCTCAAATAAGAAATCTATGAAATAGAAGCTGTAATGATTTGTCCATTTGGGGAAGAATGACTCATAGCTTATGCAATGTACTTTTAAATGATTTTTTTTTCCTCTCTGTCTTACCAACCGGATCCATAAAACTTAGAGGAGAATTAATAAATGTTTAGAGTTAAGTCTTTTGAATTCTCCAGGCAAGAATACTGGAGTGGGTTGCCATTTCCTTCTCCAGGAGATCTTCCCAACCCAGGGAATGTCTCCTGTGTTACAGGCAGAATCTTTAACATCTGAGCCAATAGGGAAGCCCTAAAATGACTAGGTGTCACATTTATTTTTGTTTGGCACTCTGTGGACACTTTTAATAGAGAATTGTCATAAGATTTTTAATGAAAAGATAGATAAAGAGGGCCTGTTCTATTTGCCAGCTCTACAATAATAGTATGCTGGTCAAAGCCACCAGATGGGGGAAAACCATTTGCCATCACTCTGGATTCATCTACCATAAATGACTACCAAAAGTCATTTAGATACATCTACCATGCATCTACCAAAATGCTGTGACAGCATGTGTCCTGTGCTAGCACAGAGTTGGCACTCTGGGTTTACTCCTTCACCTCTTCACTCAGTTGGGGATGGGATCTCCTTACTCAGAGCCACAGATAGGTTCTTTCCCGGGAGTTACATCACTGCATCCTCACCTCCCCCATGTTCTGACCCATGTATGCCTTCACATCACTACGTGCTTTACTTTCTCCGTGTACCTTCTGGATACATTTTAGTAGAACAATGTCCTCCCATCAATCATCCCTAAATCAAATATTAACCTTAGTCTTCAAGAGACACACTGTCCTAAAATAAACTCCAAGAGAAGGGCTTTTTAAGAAATGGGTCTGCCGAGTTGTCAGCATCAACCTTGACCTGGGTCATGAGCTGTTTTGGCCAAATGGCAGGCAGGACCTGAGATCTGGCTATTTCAGTCCTCCCATAAAACAGGATAATAAAATGAATGTTTGGTGAGAAAAATGCTTTTATGGAAACTTGTGTAATTCAAACTTTTTGCTGGTGGTTTAACGTCAGATTTTACAACAGGGTAGTTAAATAGTTGGCTGAATGTTTTAAAGGTCTGGGGAATTTTAAAGCAGAAAGTATACTCTTTGTAGTTCATCAGTCCAGAGGACAAGGTGAGCAGCTAAGCAACTCCGCTTCAGGTTTTGCACCGCAGGATTTCTGGGAGTCTTTCTCTGGGTAATCCTCCCCCACCCCATAATCTGCTGCAGATTAAATAAAAGAGGATGAATACAGCATGTGCTTCAGAGATGCTGTTGTTTCTCCAGGAGAGGAGTAAGCTAACCCTGAGTCCTCCACACACCAGCAAGGTCATTCGTAGTCACACATTTGAGACAAAGTCCTAAGTCTCCAACGGTGAACAGAATGAAACGCGTTCTGGAGGCTTAAACCCACAATCCTCACAGTTCAATGTCGCAACAGACAGAAGACTAGATAAAGAAGAGTACATATATGCAATGGAATATTACTTAGTCATTAAAAAGAGTGAAATCATGCCTTTTGCAGCAACATGGATGGACCTATGTTTTGTCATACTGAGTGAAGTAAGTCAGGCAGAGAAAGATCTTCTGACATCCCTTATATGTGAAATCTTAAAGGAAATGATACAAACAAACTTACTAACAAAACAGAAACAGACTCACAGGCCTAGAGAACACAATTACAGTTTCCAGTGGGGAAAAACACTGTTATGTTTAAAATGCATAACCAGCAAGGACCTTCTGTATAGCACAGGAAACTCTTCTCAATGTTATGCGGCAGCCTGGATGGGAGGGGAGTTTGGGGGGGAATGGATACATGTGTGTGTATGGCTGAGACCCTTCAATTTTCACCTGAAACCTTCACAACACAATTGCCTATGTTGTTGCTGTGTTGGTTGCTCAGTCACGTCCCACTCTTTGCGGCCCCATGGACTGTAGCCCACCAGGCTCCTCTGTCCATGGAATTCTCCAGGCAAGAAAACTGGAGTGGGTAGCCATTCCCTTCTACCCCAAAACAAAACAAAAAGTTGAAAAAAATAAGGGCTTACATTTATTAATGTAGTAAAGCTAGCAGCAAAGATGAAACTAGCCTGATAGAATTTCACTGTTTAATGGTTCTCAGAGTCAGAATCCTATCACTTCTAATGAATAAACATTAAAGAAAAATAAGCTGTTTATTTACAGGGAAAAGAAAGAAACTGACTAAGCTTCCTCTGACAACCATTCTTTTATGAATGCTGCTCAGATGACGTCCTTGGTCCCTACTGGGACCTGTAGGCATATTCCCACCCCAGCAATATCCCCCTGCCTCCCCAGAGCCATAGACATGCTCCCCAGCCCCGCACACTCTCCCAGCCTCGCTGAAGCAGCAGGCATGCCCCACCACCAGCGTTCCTCACCTCCATCACTGAACCCACCCGTACCTGCCTTCAGCAATCTCCTGCAGTCTCCCTGAAGCCAGAGGGCAAGTGCGGTACACACAGGTGATCTTGAGCCAGTTTTATTCTAATGGTTAGGTTTTATTCTCAAGGCACCGGCTTTGTTGGTGTTTCAGCTAGCTGTGCTTTGCAGTAGTGTCCGACTCTCTGCAACTCCATGGGACTGTAGCCCACTAGGCTCCTCTGTCCATGGGATTTCCCAGGCAAGAATACTGGAGTGGGTTGCCTATGCCCTCCTCCAGGGGATCTTCCCCACCCAGGGATCGAACCCTGGTCTTCTGCATTGCAGGCAGATTCTTTACCGCTTAAGCCACCAGGGAAGCTCCTTCAGCTAGATGCCAAGGTATTAATGAAACGTTAAGGAGATCTCTCTACTCTATTAGAGCCATAAATCTCTGGCACTGCTCTTCCCCAGCACTGCTTGACCTCCAGTACCTATTCTATCTTAGCCCCCAACACAGCTGCTGTTAAGCCCGGGATGGGCAGGCTGTCCATTAGTATATTGAGTAGTATATTGCTCAGCAAGACTCGTGGAAAGCCCCCTGCACAGCCTTTTGGGGCTGACTCTCTACAGAGCATCGTCCCCTCTTACTCTGTCCCACAGATTCCACCCACTTCAGCTGCTCTGAACACTGCTGGCTTCTTCCCGAGCTCAGCAAGACAACCAGGTTCTGCTTAGAGTCAGGAAAAGTGTCCTAAGGGGAAAAGCTAGGTGATTAAAGAGCTCAGCCTATGATTTCCGTTTTCTCAACAATGGCCTCATTTATTTTTAGCAATTTTATAGTTGTTTAATTGAAGGAGGACTACTCCAGTACTAGCTACAAAATTGTGTCTAGAGGCAGAAACCATCCCACAAAATTTTATTATAAGATGAAAGATAGTAAGGAGCCTAATACTATCTCTGCATCAGCAATGAGAGCAGCCAGAGATGTGCCTCTGAACGTATCACAACTGTAACAGCTCATTTATGTAAAAGCAAGATAAAAGACATTAAGGATATAATACAAGATAAATCAGAAGTACTCAGAAATGAGGTGCCAAAACTCAGGCCAGATTTACAAATTAAAAAGGAGAAATAGCCACTTAAAATAGTGATAACATAGAGTAAACAAACAAAAATAGTACCCTAAGGAAAATAAAAGGTGGCAAGGAGGAAAATTTTCATAGTCAGAAACTTAATGAAAGAACATAAATAGTAAATAATAATATTGGGGCAAATATCACAGGCTATTGTTCTGCTCTTGAGTTCTTGAAGATATATTTGACAGCTAATGGTAAAAATTATAACTTTGTCTGGTGAAGTTTTCAGTAAATGATATAGTACCTGAGAGAACTACATAAAGATGGGAGAGGAAAGAAAGCTAAGTGGTGGTCAGACTTCTACATCACATTTGAAGTGGTAAGTACTGATTCTAAATATACTCTGATATGTATCTTTTAATCCCTAGAGCAACTGGTTAAAAAAGAGAGACGCAGATCGATAGATGATAGATACATAGATAGATACTAGATAGATAGTAGATAATCGATGATTGATAGAAAGTAGATGATAGATGATAAATATTAGGTAGATAATAGATAATACATAGATATAGATAGACGATAGCTACATAATAGATAGATGGTTGATAAATCATAGATAGATCATAGATGATACGTAGAGAGAGATACACACACACATAAAACACAAAAATTTTTTTCAAAGGAATCATCACAGATCATCCCAAGTCTATCATCCCCTGTATCCTCTTGAACCATGATTCTGTTTTGATAAAAGAAGGTAGCTGTGTAATAAAAAAAAAACACACATAAAACATAAAGCTTTTAAAAAAAAAAAGCAACAACTCTGTAGACTCAAGTTTGAATTGTACATTTTAATATGAACCTATGGGTATTTTATGTTCTATATAATATATACATTTTCCCCTAGTTTGTCTACTGAAGAGATTGGTCACCAACCCAGTAGCAGATATCATCCTTAGTGACCAGATGCTGACCCTGGAATGCCGTTTCCTACCAAAACAAATGTTCTGTTTTGTTTGTAGGAATGGATTATTCTATACCTATGTTGATTCCTTTTTACCCAGAGTTAATTTGAGAGATGAAGCTCCAATACTTTGGCCACTTGATGTGAGGAGCCGACTCATTGGAAAAGATCCTGATGTTGGGAAAGATTGAAAGCAAAAGGAGACGGGGGCAACAGAGGAAGAGATGGTTAGATAGCATCACTGACTTAGTGGACATGAATCTGAGCAAACTCAGTGTGATAGTGGAGGACAAGGGAGCCTGCCTGCTGCAGTCCATGGAATCACAAACAGTCAGACACGACCTGGTGACTGAGCAACAACAAATCTGAGAGATATCTGTGGGTTTTTTCCCAAATGGTCTGAAGTTTAAAAAAAAAGATGTGTGCATATTAAAGAATGCAACAAAAATGGTCACTTCTGAATTATAATAGACTCTATCAGAGAATGTGCCCTACAAAAATTTCCTTCTTTGCAAATTGATGGATTCATGTTCAGTCACTCAGTCGTGTCCAACTCTTTGCAACCCCATGGACTGCAGCACGCCAGGCTTCCCTGTCCTTCATTATCTCCAGGAGTTTGCTCAAACTCCTGTCCACTGAGTCAGTGATGCCATCCAACCATCTCATCCTCTGTCACCCTCTTCTTTTCTTGCCCTCAATCTTTCCCAGCATCAGGGTCTTTTCAAATGAGTTGGCTCTTTGCATCAGGTGGCCAAAGTAGTGGAACTTCAGCTTCAGCATCAGTCCTTCCAATGAATAGTCAGGGTTGATTTCATTTAGGATTGACTGGTTTGATCTCCTTGCTATTCACAGGACTCTCAAGATTCTTCTCCAGCACCACAGTTCAAAAGCATCTATTCTTTGGTGCTCAGCCTTCCTTATGGTTCAACTCTCACATCTGTACATGACTACTAAAAAAATCATAGCTTTGATTATATGGGCCTTTGTCAGCAAAGTGATGTCTCTGCTTTTTGATATGCTGTCTACGTTTGTCATAACTTTTCTTCCGAGGAGCTAGCCTCTTTTAATTTCATGGCTGCAGTCACTAGGTATTGTTAGAACATACATTTTGATGTGGCCCATATTTGCAACATGAACCCAATTCACAGCAAAATCAGTGGCGCCAGAATGATCCTTGTCCCAATACCACTGGACCTCAGAAATTTCACAGGGGCCCCAGTGCTTTCAGAGTAGGAGCATCAATCATCCATGCGGTAATGTGGGATTAATTCACACGTTCAAAAGCATCTGGTCTTGACAAACCGTGCGCCTTCCGAGGGCAACTTCTTGTTTGAAGCTCATCCTCCAGTGAGGCTTATTGAGATCAATAAATGTCCCAAAGCTCTGAGGACTCACTTGTCTCTTTTATGTTTTCCTTTGCATAGTGACAAAAACAAATCTAGGGGCATTTGGAGCACTTGTCTCTACATTGAAACGATCTTTGGGGACCCTGTCAGTCAATGCCTTAAAGAGGAAAGCTTTAAATGTCCAGGAGATGAGATAACTTTCATTTTAAGGATCAGATATGAAAATAGAAACCATAGAGAGAAAAATCCATTGATTTTAAAATCCTTAAAAGAAAATTTTGGCAGGAAAACAATATCTCAGATTATGGAGTCTCTATCACTTCTAGCAGTGCAGCATAAATGTGTATTATTTCTCTTAATGCCCTTAAGGATTTTTATTAATCATTCAGAATACAATACCAGTCAAGCTATTTTTTGAAATGACTTGTTCTTTAACTAAATTGACCAATTAATATAACCAGAAAGATATTTAGTGTGTGTGTGTGTGTGTGTGTGTGTGTGTGTGTGTGTGCGCGCATGTACATGGGCACACACTTGTGCATAGCCCATATATTTGTAGAATAACAGTCTGAAGGTAATTTCCAAAACCTTCAAAGTTTTGTGGAATCCATTTGAACCACCAAGTAAATCTTTAATTTGGGGGTCATTTAGGAGTTGTTAACTTTATCCACATTAGATTTTTGCTTTTAGCAACTATAGATGGAGATTTTTTTCTACCAAAAGAAATAAGATAGATTAAAAACATTTTTTTTTTTATTGCTTCTTTGCTCACAGTAGTTCACCAGGACCAGGAATAAAAACATGTGCTTGTAGAAGTCTATGTGCAAGGCATTAGAAAACCATTTCCTCTTAACCTTCAGTCCTATGCTATAAAGTCAACCCTTTATAGCAAGGTTAAAAAGGTGAAAATTTAATGGAAGTCCACAAAAAATAACCTACAATTATAGGAAAGACTGGGTGTTTGTGTTAAGTTAAACTGAGTAAACCAGAATTAGATGCGTGACATACAAATTCCTGTGCCTACAGGTCAGTTCTGCTAAGATTCTAGAGTCTATCTATGATGATCTTCAGTTGAAATCTTTGTTAGACCGTCTAGATATTAAGCCAATGATGAGAAGCGAGGGGGAAAGAAGTTGATTCAGACAAACTACAGTGTTGGGAATGAACTACTATCTGTATTTGATCTTTTGGGGAATTAATATTTTCAAGGACCAATTAGACTTAAGCTCCACCTTTTCAATTCTTCAAGGACTCTCTTTCCTGCTCAGACTTCACTATTCCATGCGTTTCGTTACATAGAAAGAAGTGTCTGAATTCTTACATAAGATACATTCTGTAAAAAAGGACTAGAGAGCTATCAAAACTTTCCCTAAATTCAGAGCTGGGACTAAAGGAGAGAGTATTTTTTTTGTTTTTTTGGATTTTTGCATTATTTTTTTGGCAAGGTGGTGCTGGTGGTGTTTAGGTGTCTGAGTTTTGGGGAACTCCAGCCCTCTGCCTGAGCCATGACTGGCAGTGATCCTCGGAGTGCTCATTACACTCCATGAATAGCAACGTCCCCTGCTTATTGCAGTCAGTGTGTCCATCAGTTGGAGAACCAAGCAGATATAATGGCTGATGAATTACATTTTATGATGCAAATGATGACCCTGGGAGGAATTGTGTTCTGTGTATCCCAGATCCTTTTTCCTTTTAAAAATCTCAGTTTCAATGTCTTGCATGTAACATGTAAAAAGTTATTTTTAGTGTTTTTGTTTCTTTAGAGAGAAGCCTTATTGTCAGAGTAGAGAAACTTGCATGACCAAATTACAAAAGAAATTTAGTTCTAAGAAGTAACAAAAAAAATGAAGGAATCTTTTTAAAGTTCACCATTAGTTTGGAGGAGAAAAAATACAAAAGATTTCATTAGACTACGTGACCCAAAGAGTCTTCAAAGAGGAAAAAAAAAATTCTTTGAATACAGCCCTAGTAACTAAATTAATATTTTCAAAGGTTATAATGTCTATAACTGCCAGTTATTATGAGAAGCAACTTACTGTGAGCCTGTCAGGTGTGAAGACAAATCGATGAAGTGACTGTGTGGGAGAGAACGATAGAGCTTAAAATAACACGAAAAAAAGACTGTTTCTTTTCCATTTTGTCAAATTACCTCAATGCTATTGATTCTTTGATAAGAAATCTAGTTTGTTTGCTTTCATGCCAAAGTTTGTGGCACAAAATGCAGGATGGGTGTGTTGTCTCACTCAGGGCCATCTCTAGGCATCCTCCCAGGATCTACGTATACATCCCACTGTACAATTTAGGTGACCATCTCTACACAGCGAGCATCTTCACATTGTCCCTGAGTACACAGATACCCAGCAAGTCCTCAGAGAACTCTCTCTCTCTCCCTCATTACTAGTGGATGAAAAAAACAGTTTCTAGAAAGTTTCTTTCTCTACCCTTCATTCTCCTGTCTTATCATCTTATATACTCATCTTCATAAGCAGCTCCTTTTTTTTAAACTTGCCCTCCCCAGGTTCCTTTACTCATTTGGTAAACCATCCATTCCCCTGTTTCATGTACCTTCCTCTGTCATAGAGTAGCTACACTAAAACAAAATACGTCCTTTTGTGCTCTCACTATAAGAGCGGCAGCCTCAACATCTCCCCCCTCCACTTTTCCAGAGTTTGCTCTCCTACAGCTGTTTCTATTGCTTCTCTCCATCACCCACAGATGACAGAGATGGCTCCGGGTAGGTAGCACTGAGATTTTCTGTGTCAATTACATGGGTGCTGTCTGCCCCTCAATTCTCCCATCCCTCACCTGGCATATACCTTCAGGATCCAGCACCTCCCAGGATGGACTGCTCGCTTTCATATCCCCTTTCACATCCACCACATAGTTAATAGAGAACTGAGCAATAAATGCCAACCACTTTCATAACTAAACAACTCTTCTTTCTTGATTTCACTATCCATATTACGAGCTCATTCAATCCCAGACTCTCCATAATTTGGACTCTGCTGATAGTCTAGCAAGCAATGGACCTGACCACCCCCACCTCACTTGTTGGCAATTCGAGGAGCAAATGCATGATAACTAAGAAGCTGAAGTCATTTGATACCAGACTTTTCTTGGGGTCACCAGCTTGAGGCTTTATGTGCATGTTTGGACTAACCCAGACCCCGGCTCTTCCACTCAAGGAACCAAGAGCCGATGGGAAAGAAACAGACAATCCAGAGGTCAAGGTAGGAAACAAGTTCTGACTGAGAAATAATCTTAGGTATTGAGTTGAGCAAAGAAAGACTAGACATGGTACCTGCCATTTTTCCACCTGGATGTGAAGTACAATATGAGTTGAAGCCTCATAGTTAAATAATAAAATAGTCTCCATACTCTAAATGGTGAGTGAAGTATGAAATGGATGAAGAAACAGACTTTCAAGAACTTGAAAATCCACACCATGATTTCACAGTTTTAAAGCTCTCTTTTTAATGAATTGGACTGGCCACAAAAGTATGGAGGTCTTGCTGGCCAACACAGATTAGTTGATCGGGTTAGCAGTTTTTTAACTCGAGAACTATGGAATTTCTCTGGTGATCTAGTGGTTAAGAATCTGCCTTCGATCCCTGATTCGATCCCTGATCAGGGAAGATCTCACACAGAGTTGAGCCACTAAGCCCATGCGGCAACTACTGAGGCCCGGCACCACAGCTAGAGAGTCCATGCACTGTGGTGAAAGATCCCAGGCAATGCAACAAAGATCTCGAATGCTGCAACTAAGACCTGACACAGCCAAATACATGAATAAATATTTTTAATAAAGGAAAACTATTAGCAAGTCATATCTTGATGCTTGTTGGTCAGGATGGGCATGAAAAAGTTAGACACACAAATGAGCTGAAGAAAGCAGGCCTCAGAGGTGCCCACAGGGGATCAGGCTGAGGATTTGGGGGTAACTCAAGGACACGGAGTTCAGGGAAGGATGGACCCCGTGCCCGTGAGAAAGCTTCCTGAAGTCACTGTCGCAAGAACTGTGTGAAAGTACAGTTACAAATAAATGGACTGTCTCATGGACTTTATTTTGTAAGGACAAATGCTTTTCATCTGTGGCACAGTTCTGAGACGACAAGCTCTGACTGTCACACAATATGGAGCCAAAGGGAAGTAGGAGGAGATGTGCGGAGAGTGTTCCTTTAGCAGACAGCATATCTATTGTATGTGGATCCTTTAAATGTCTGTGAACAGAATTTCACCTTTGGCATTAAGTACAACTGTTTATTTTCACTATCCCCGTTTCTTTAGTGTTTACATGACATATAAATACTGAGGTGACCTCTATTATGAAATCAGTGAAATAGCAACATAGCTTGATCCAGAGAGACATCAACCCCAGTGTGGGGGGGTGCTGTGTTTTTTCAGAGGCTCATCAGAGAGTTATCCAGATTTATGGATGGATGCGAATAATATGCATGGGCTTCCGGCAGGGGGTGGGGTGGGGCTGGTATGATCCTGTTCCCCTGACATCTTCAGGGCTGCCCCTGTACCTTCAGGATTGCTGGTGTGTGTTTCTTTGACTTCTGTCACCAGTAATAGGAAAGGACCACATGAAAAGGCATATTTATGTACATCCTGTTCAAACAGAATTTTCTGTGATACAGGCTCTTGGAATCCTGGAAGAAAGCCTTTGTGGGGAGATGTGAGAACTCATTCACTTTACGGCAAACAGGAGGGGAAAAGTGGAAGCAGTGACAAATTTTATTTTCTAAATAAAAATAAAAATCTCTATGGATAGTGACTGCAGCCATGAAATTAAAAGACACTCACTCCTTGGAAGGAAAGTTGTGACAAACCTAGACGCATATTAAAAAGCAGAGACATCGCTTTGACAACAAAAGTCTGTGTAGTCAAAGCTATAGTTTTTCCAGTAGTCATGTATAGATGCGAAAGTTGGACCATGAAGAAAGCTGAGCACCGAAGAATTGATGCTTTTAGATTGTGGTGCTGGAGAAGACTCTTAAAAGAGTCCCTTGGACTGCAAGAAGATCAAACCAGTCAATTCTAAAGAAAATCAACGCTGAAAATTCATTGGAAGGACTGATGCTGAAACTGTCAAAACAATCCAATAGCCAAAAGGTAGAAACAATGCAAATATCCATTGACAGATGAATAGATAGATACATAAATTATGGGATATTATTTGGCCATAGAAAGAAATGAAATATTGATACATCCTACAACATGGATGAATCTTGAAAGCATTATAAGTAAAAGAAACCAGAAACAAATGGTCACATATTATATGATTTCATTTATATGAAGTATTCATAATAGATAGATCCATAGAAATAGACATCAGGTTGGAAATTGCCAGGATCTTGGGGGGTGGGTGGACAGTGGGAATTAACTGCTTACTGCATATGGGGTTTTATTTGGCGATGATGAAAATATTTGGGGACTAGATAGAGGTGTGGTTGCATAACATTGTGAGTGGATTATATGGCACTGAATTGTTCTCTTTAAACAGTTAAATTTATATTATGTGCCTTCACCCTTAATTAAACCAAAACACCTCCTTCAATCTATAATCCATGTGCTGTGTGCTATGTCACTTCAGTTGTGTCCAACTCTTTGCAACCCCATGGACTGTAACCTGCCTGGCTCCTCTGTCCATGGGATTCTCCAGGCAAAAATACTGGAGTGGGTTGCCATGCCTCCTCCAGGGGATTTTCCCAACCCAAGGATCAGACTTGCGTCTCTTATGTCTCCTGCATTGGCAGGCGGGTTCTTTACCACCTGTGCCACCAGGGAAGCCCCAATAATTCCTATCTTCCACAAATTCTCCCAGACATCACAAATCCTCACCTCTGCCACTACATTCCTTCAGCAGCGACTCCTGGAGTCAGAGGCTACAGAGGTTACCACTCGATGGAGGATTAAAGTGACTCTACTGAGAGTTATATACGAATGCAAACAAAATACTGCATTTGTTGAGTGAATTTTACCTCCTCATTGAGACATGTGGAAAAACACAGAGGTACCCTCAGAGCTCTTGATCTGCTCCTCTCGTACTCAGGGGAACGTTCTCATTACACTGGGTTTGAAGAGAGAAAACTAATAAGAGAAAGAAAAACAAGAGCCCAACTAGCACAATCGCTTTTTCTGTAAGAATGCAATTCATCCCCAGCGCACAGGCCATTTCCATTCCTGTGGGGCGGGAGTGGTCGAGAAGCATTTGATAATGAAAAGATGAGGAAAAGCATGCAACCAAATATTTTTTCACAGCCAATGATGTCATCCTTCCTTGAAACCCGGCCTCAGCGGATCAAAGATAAACAGGACGAGGAGTGGGGAGACACTGTGAATAAAACACCCTCTGGAAAAGACAGACGTGTCCTTTCTCCCGCCTTCCAGAGCCTTCCATGTGGAATATAAATGTTTAAGACTTTTGATCATGACGAATGTAAAGGAGAGAAAAGGGCTTTCTTTGCGGTGGGGTTTCTTATCTGCGCTGACCTGTCAGCTCCTTCGGATGGGGGTGTGGGCCCCCAGTTCTCAGGATTTTAGAAAAGAAATGTGTTGACATGAGGGTGGGTGTGGGCGAGAGGAAGCTGAAATGCCCGAGGATGGTTTAACATGCAAATGCCAGCACTTTCTTTTAGGTGGAGGATCAAGGTTTGGGTGTTTTCAATGTCTCTCCACTCTCCTTCTCTTCCCATCCCCGTTTAGTTTCAAGAGGCCTGTAGATGTGACAAGGGCTTTGTGTAGAGAATTCAGGCGCATGAAAGGGCCAAGGAGACCCAGTTGAGGGAACAAACTTTTGGGGGTCAGTGGGGTCAGGGGAGAATAAATGTGCGGCTTTGTTGTCATTAAGGACATGCTCTCAGCGGGGTGTCCTGAGCCGGGCACACAGCGCAGAGGCCTGTTTATTCAACACTGAAATACCTAAGGACGGGTCTTGGGGAGAAAAGGGAAACTTGAGCAGCAAAGGCCTGCACCTTCCAGGCTCGGAACATTCTCTCAAAACACAAAGACCCGCTTTTTTCTAATTACAGACTCGCAAGAGCCTGTGCATAACCCAAAATTAATTGATTAATTAACCAAAGCATTAAAAGAAGAGCTCCCCCTAGAATTTTTTTTTCCCTTTTTCTTTTCTCCCTCTCTCTCTCACTTTTTTTTTTCCCCCTTCCACACATGGACAATCCAGGTCATTGAAAGCCTAAGATAGAAACAGTCTCTTAACAGTGTTTGAAAACAGCCTTTGTCTCCATGGAAGTGGCACAGGCCTGCTGTGGTTTCCTTCCAGAAAACATTTACCTACCTCAGAGAGTTTTTCTGTGTGTGTGTGTGTGAGGATTAAATGGGAGAAAGTGCTTAACACAGTCTGAGCACAGAGTTAGAGCTAAATAAATATTAGTTGTTGTTCGTATGTGCGGCTGTTACCGCGTTCAGTCCTAAAGAGGTCGGGGAAGGAAAGACTGGAGGGTGCGGCCGTCCCAGCTGAGCTGGAAATCAGATGAGTGAGGAAGGGCTGGGGTGGGGTGGGCTGAGATCACCACGTCACCATGGGGGAGAAGGGAATCCTTTAGGCAGTGGAAAGGTAGACAGTGGCCATTTCCCAAACCAGAATTCAAGAGTGGCTCAAAAGATTAAAATAAAGAGTACATTTCCATATTTTCCTCTTCCTAAGGCAGCTAATAAACAGGCTTCCCTGGTGGCTCAAACGGTAAAGAATCTACCTGCAGTGCAGGAGAGTTGGGTTTGATCCTTGGGTCAGGAAGTTCCCCTGAAGAAGGGAATGACAACCCACTCCAGTATTCTTGCCTGGGAAATTCCATGGACAGAGGAGCCTGTCGGGCTACAGTGCCTGGGGTCATAAAGAGTTGGTCAAGACTGAAGGACTAACACTTTCCCTGTAGAATCTCCTGCTATGAATTTTACAAAAGCCATGTGAATCCACCCACATCTGTCTTGGGGCAACAAGGCAGTTGATAAATTTTGAAGAACCAGAGTGCTGAATTATGTTTTTTATACACTGTCAGAATTTTAGAGCATCGGAGGAGATGATGGGCAAGTTAACACAGGAACCTGGTTCCAAAACAAGGAAGAGCAAAGGAAAGACATAATATCAACAAGAGTTCAAAGAGATGAGAAATTAGCACAGGTGGTATGTCGGGAAGCAGCTGCGAATAAAGGAGGGAGACACTGACTGGGCAGGAAGGAGCAGGGTGATGCCATGAGAAAGCAGAGTTTCTGGAAGTTGTATTTGTGGGCAGAGTGTATCATGGTTTGTGACGAGTGAGCAGGTGTGAAGCCTAGCTAAAAACGTGCAGCTGTAATCCTTGTCTAAGGTGGCTATGACCGTGGAGGGTCATATGTGTACAGGTGTATACATGCTCGTGAGCCGGAGAAATTAACAAAGGGTAAACAAAATGAAATTTCAAGAAAATCGATGACAGCCAAGTGGCTGTCTGGAACTGGGGGTTAAAGAAAAAGGAAGAAGCAGAGAAACTGTTGAGTTTATTATCACAGGAAACTATAGATAGTGGCATCATTGGAAGAAAAGTGGAATTGGGGGAAAGTTCCCGTTTTGAGGGTGAAAAAACTGAAATTTGTTTATTTATTTTTAAATCTTTATCTGGCTGAGCCCAGTCTCAGTTGCAGCAAACAGGGGCTTTGATCTTTATCGAGGCATGGGGATTTTGTAGTCGTGGCATGCAGTATCTTTAAGTCGAGACATGTGGGATCTATTAATAGTTCCTTGACCAAGGATTGAACCAGGGCCCCCAGCATTGGGAGCGAGGAGTCTTAGCCACTGGACCCCCAGGGAAGTCCCCCAAAATTGCAATTTAACTTGTAGAAATAAGGTGATAAATGATGGCTTGAACTGTGCAGAAGATGAACCTGTTAAATCAGAGGAGGGAAAAAAATATCAAAGTTTGGATGATGGGAATAAAATAAATTGTTGGTAAACTTAAGAGGCTCAGAATTGAGTATCAAAAAGACTTGCTAGAAAAGTCAAAATAGAGAGGAGGAAGCTGCAGAAGACTGCCTTGCTTGTGGGATTGGGAAAACCCTAGGACAGAGTTGGAGCAAGAACACTTGGCCCTACTTTTTGGCCAAAAGCCCACTACGCATGCATCACTCTGAGCTACCCTTTCAATGTCCCAGCTTCTAGATGATGGTAAGAAGATTCCCATGCAAGTGTGGTAAAGAGTCATGAGAGGGACTTCTCTGGTGGTCCAGTGGATAGGAATCACCTTGCAATGCAGGAGACGTAAGTTCAATCCTTAGTCGGGGAACTAAGATCCCACATGGTACAGAGCAACTAAGCCTGTAGCCCACAACTACTGAGCCTTCGAGCTAAAACTAGATCCTGTGTGCCACAACTAAGATCAGCCACAGTCAAATAAATAAATAAATATATTTTAAAATATCTTGAGTCCGAGCAATCATGGTCCAGCTTGTTCCACTTCAGGGGAGGATCTTGAGGGGATTGGGGGAGAAATTTGAACCACAGACCAAAGATGAGATTGGGAAGAGGAGAATTTGAGTTCTGCACATACAAGAGGATAACTTCATCCTGCTTGGATATATCTGAACTATTATATATATATATAAACTAATATCATGGCATCTGGTCCCATCACTTCATGGGAAATAGATGGGGAAACAGTGTCAGACTTTATTTTTTTGGGCTCCAGAATCACTGCTGATGGTGATTGCAGCCATGAAATTAAAAGACGCTTACTCCTTGGAAGGAAGGTTATGGCCAACCTAGATAGCATATTTAAAAGTAGAGACATTACTTTGCCAACAAAAGTCCGTTTAGTCAAGGCTATGGTTTTTCCAGTGGTCATGTATGGGTGTGAGAGTTGGACGGTGAAGAAAGCTGAGTGCCGAAGAATTGATGCTTTTGAACTGTGGTGTTGGAGAAGACTCTTGAGAGTCCCTTGGACTGCAAGGAGATCCATCCAGTCCCTCCTAAAGGAGATCAGTCCTGGGTGTTCATTGGAAGGACTGATGTTGAAGCTGAAACTCCAATACTTTGGCCACCTCATGCGAAGGGTTGACTCATTGGAAAAGACCCTGATGCTGGGTAGGATTGGGGGCGGGAGGAGAAGGGGACGACAGAGGATGAGATGGTTGGATGGTATCATCGACTTGATGGACATGGGTTTGGGTGGACTATGGGAGTTGGTGATGGACAGAGAGGCCTGGCGTGCTGCAATTCATGGGATCGCAAAGAGTTGGACACGACTGAGCGACTGAACTGAACTGAACTGATATATATTATTTATTATATATTATTATATTTATTATATAAATATATATTACGGACCTATTATATTTTCTGTGGCTTTGGCTATGACCGCTCTAAATAATAAACTTATGTACCTTTTTCTATCCATATTGCTTCATATGATGGTATCACTACAAGCCAAAAATTCTAGTAAAGAGGCTGAAAATTCAACCTGAGGGCCATGCGGTGAGTAGCTAGAAGTACCACAAAGGAGCAAGAGGCAGAGATTAGAATGATGCCCCCTGAAGGCAGACACTGAGCCTGATCCAACATTCTATTTCTAGAGCCCAGTACAGGGTGCACAGAAGGCGCTCCGTAAGTGAGCCAGTGGAGATTTAAAATTGGGATGTTGGCTCTGAATTGAGCGATAGAAAGAAGAGGTGTATTGCCAGGCTGCCACTGTGAGGGCAGCGTGTGGAGATGCACCAGGGTATGGATTTAGGGTATCAAAGAGACTGAGTCAGAACCCAGAGTCACTTGCAGACTGTTTTCAGTCCATAGGAATCTATGGGGAGAGGGCTTCATTCATCCCCTTGGCTGTTGGGGTTGAGGGAGTGTAGGGAATTACAGAGGTTCAAGATAGAAGGTGAGTTTTGACCTGACACTGGGTGTCCCCGTAGCCACCTCTGTCTGGTATATGGGGTCAAACAAAAGGGCTTTTGTTGTTGTTTTGTCACTAAGTCATGTCCGACTCTTTGCAACCCCATGGACTGTAGTCTGCCAGGCTCCTCTGTCTATGGGATTTCCCAGGCAAGAATACTGTAGTGTGTTGCCATTTCCCTCACCAGGGGATCTTCCTGACCCAGAGATCTAACCTGGGTCTCCTGCATTGCAGGCAGATTCTTTACCACTAAACCAGCATCAGTGAATCAGTAAGTCCTCCATCACCTCCATTTCTTTCTTTCCTTTTCTTGCTGGCTGCACCACGCAGCATGTGGGATCTTAGTTTCCAGACCAGGGATCAAACCTGTGCCCCCTGCAATGGAAGGGTGGAGTCGTAACCACAGGACCACCTGGGAAGCCCCGCACCTATATTTCTTACCTCCAACTCTCCCCCTGAAACTCCCCTGCCTTGGCATCAGTTCCTTCGGCTATCTAACAAACTTTAATTGTGCTCTGATATGTCAGGAATGCAGTGCTAATGATACAATACGAATAAGATGCAGAACTTTTTGTATCATCTACAAATAAGTCGACAGGCAGTTTAAGTGTTCCTTCAGATTTAGAGAACCATAGGATGTTATGGGAGCCCCCAGAGCTGTGTAATCACCCCCTCTCCAACTCTTCCTCTCACCATCTTTATCTCTACATCTTGGAAGCAGGTTGCTGCTGTGATGGTGGTGATGTCTGTTCTCCTATTAGTGATAAAGGCGAGCCAGGCAAGGACCAGTCTGGCATGTGTCCTCCTCGGAGGAAAAGGACTGTGGAGCAAAAAGAGCCCTCACTCTGATTGACCTCCCTCTGCTGAAAACCGACAAAAAGAAGCAACAGGCAGAATAACCTTCTGCTGACAATACAACTGCTGGGGCTCAGCCAAGTCCCACCATGGCTGCCCGGCCAAGTCCATGATGAATGATGTCATTGCCAGCAAGACGAGCCCTCAATTGAATAAGTCTTGGCTTTTCACAAAAGCTTTGACTAAGCAGTAAACTGACCAGAGGGATGGCCAACTGTGGAGTGTCCCAAACATCACTAACAGTGAGAGACTCGAAGAAGAGCATCCATGAACAGTGATGAGCAGAAGCAGAATCTGATGGAGAGAAATGCAACATTATTTGGGGCCGTGTAGGTCATTTCCTTCCCTGAATATGGAAAGTACATAGCTGGCGGGATCTCTTGTTTCAAATGCAGAAACTAAGGCCCAGAGATTAAGGAGCTCGTCCCTAGACACAGGTAGGTTGGTGGTAGAATCAGGGCTGTGTCCAAGGTCATCCCTACTCTGTCACACAATTTTCATAAAATTTGACACAATCTTATAACCAGGCAAAGCAAATATTTCCTAGCTCTGGAAACTCACCAGAGGCATAGGAAGCCATCAGCTTCTCCATCATTGGTTGCTGAATTTCATCAAGGAAGATTTATTTTTTTCAAACAAGAGTCAAGAGTAGAATACTTTATAAGTTCTTTCATGCTAGAGGAAGACTGTTTCCCAATTTTTTTTTTTAATTTTTAAATTAAAAAAAAATTTGCCACACTGCACAGCATGCTGGATCATAGTTCCCTGACCAGGGATCAAACCCACACCCCCTGCATTGGAAGCACGGAGTCTTAACCGGACCACCAGGGAAGTCCCCCACCTTTATTTGAACCACACACTTGGATATAATATTGTTGGATCATACCTTCTTCTCTTAGATTTGTAGACATGGCAACATTTTCTTACTGTGTTGAGTGCTCTTTGTGAAGAAGTCTGAAGTCTGTCTAACATTTTTCTTATTTGCAGATGGCATAATATTTTTTCCTAGATACATCTTTTTCTAGACCCTTTTTTCCCTTAAGCATCAAGTTCTGTCAGCCTAACCTGAATACGTCTACTGTCAGTTGCCTATGTCAAGTTTTTCTTTGAAGGGATTTCTTCGATTCAGACACAGTTCTTTATTTCAATAAAGCATCCATTTATATTGTTCTTATATGTATTTTCCATTCCATTGCTTCAGGAACAATAGTTATCCCTTTTCTCTCATGTAAGTGGGAGGAGTGCTTTTCAGGTTTCAAGTACTTTTCCAGCTGTCAAGGAGCTCATTCACAGGAAGTCAATAATTACAGTGATCCCTCTTAAGAACTCTCCAGAACCTAGCACAAAGTGCATGGGGAGTAGCCCAGGAGGCAGACTTGAACCCTATGTGAGGAGGAGCAAGCCTCATCTAACAATGGAAAGGGACTTCCCTGGTAACTCAGCTGGTAAAAAAAAATCTGCCTGCAATGCAGAAGACCTGGGTTTGATCCCTGGGTTGGGAAGGTCCCCTGGAGGAGGAAAGAGCAACCTTCTCCATTATTCTTGACTGGAGAGTCCCCATGGAGAGAGGAGCCTGGTGGGCTCCTTTTAAATTGTGAGCTCCCTAAGAGCATGAGACAGCACAGTCCATGGGGTCGCAAAAAGTCAGACACAACTGAGCAACTAAGCACAGCACAGCAATGAAAAAGACTTCTCTACAATGTGTCAGCTCTTCTTCACTGGAAATATTCACGAATAGACAGCCTGGGCTTCCTTGGTGACTCAGTGGTCCATCATCTGCCAATGCAGAAGACAGTTCAATCCCTGGTCTGGGAAGATCCCACATGCCTGTGCAACTAAGCCCATGCACCACAACTATTGAGCCTGTGCTCTAGAGCACGGGAGCTGCAACTACTGAAGCCCACGTGCCCTAGAGCCCGTGCTTCTCAACAAGAGAAGCCACCGCAACTACAGAGTATCCACTGCTTGCTGCAACTAATGAAAAGCTCACTTGAGCAGCAACAAAGATCCAGCATAGCCAAAAATAAATAAATACAATTATTTTAAAAATAAAACAATAAATAGGCTAGCCATCTTGCTATGATCCTTTTTTTTAAGGTTTGGTTTTTTTTGATGTGGACCATTTTTTGTGTCTTTATCGAATTGGTTACAATACTGTTTCATGTTTTGGTTTTTTGACTGAGAGGCATGTGGGATCTTAGTTCCCTGAGAAGGAATCGAACCGGCACCCCAATATTGGAAGCTCAGTGTCTTAACCACTGGACTTTCAGGGAAGTCCCTTGCTATGACCTTACAGTAAGCTGAACTAAGTGATTGCAATGATCCCTTCCAGCTCCGTGACTCGAATAGTGGCAAGTGAGCTTCTGGTCATCAAAGTCTTTGGCACAGGGCTGGTGGGTAAGTCATCCATCTGCCTTTCTCTCTGTCAAAGGTCGCCCACCTCCAGGACAACCTTTTGTTCTGAATCTGGTGATTGATATCAGAAAAAGCCAAAGAACAGAAGAGCCAGGGCCAACATGACAGCAGAAGCCATTTTTTAAATGACTTCCGCTAAGGATGAGACAGTTTAACGGCAAGCCAAAAAAAAAGGCACAAATATGAAATGTATTCCCTTTATTTATTTTCTTCCGATGAGAATTTTAAATTGTGAGCTCCCTAAGAGCATGAGACAGCACAGTCCATGGAGTCTTGAAGAGTCACATACGACTGAGTGACTGCACAATGAGAACAATTAATCCGTTGGCCGTGTCCAGAATCAGGCTTGACACCCAGCCTAAACACCTAATACTTGCTAAATAAATAAACAAATATAAGAGGTCATAAACGTGAACTAGTGTGTTTTCAAGCTGAAAATAAAGAGACGAAGCGTATCCTATCACCAGGAAGCCCATATCACCAACACTTTCACCGACGTGCAAACTCCAGCCTGGATGACGCACGTGTTTTTGTTTGTTTAAGTAAGTGTGAGAGCCCTAGTAACCCCCTAAGATTCTAGGGTTTCACAAATGTCTACAGAAAGAGGTGTTCTGGGGGTTCACGGCTGTGCAGCGGGTGGAAGAGATGGGAGCATCAGCGTGTTTGAGGTCCAAGTTTGACTCACAGCTTCACCGCCTCAGTGACGCCAGAGACGTATCTGAAACTTCTCTGAGGCTTCGTTCTCACCTGCCAAGTGCTAAACTAACACTTCATAGGATCGTTGCGAGAATTAGGTAAAACCAGTTACAGGAAGCACTTAGGAGGGCCCCCAGCACAGGTTACTGTGAATTTAGTATAACGATTTCTATCGCCCTCACCCTATTCGGAGACTCCAGTTTTTTTTCCTTCCCCTTGGTGTGGAATGGGGAGAAGAGGCAGCCATCTCGATGACTAGACAGTTATGAGCTTTAGAATGTCTTTCCGTTTCACTCCCCACCCCACCCCAATAGCTCCCTGACACCTAGTTTAGTCACACTCACTGTCCCACAAGTATTAGCCCTGAAGCAGACAGAATGACACTGCTCACTTTTCCAAATGATACAACTTCAGGTTTTATTTTAAGAGAGATGAATGGGATGTACTCACCTTGCCCTCCCGAAGGAGAGCACGTAGATCCTGACTGCACTGGCTTTAAACCAGCGGGAGGATCTCATCTCAAACCTTGGGTGCCCCAGTATGGCTCACAGACCCATGAGACTAACAGATTCAGCTGCCTTTGCTCATTCCATTAATGAGCAGTTTCCAGATTCCAACATCTCTGAAGTCTAACATCCCCACACCTCACCCACCACCTGTCTATGCTCCCCCCCGCCATGACTCTGCTCCATAAAAAGCTGCATGATGGAGCCAAGCTTGATGAGGGAACCATTGCATCCTGCAGAAGAGCGGGCCAAAGCAAGTGTCTGTCCCCAGACAGTCCAGCTCACAGCCACCCAGCCCAAGCACAACCTTAAGTTTGTCCAAAGAGAAGAAGCTTCCAAAGACCATGAAAATACATCTCTGATTGGCATTCTGCTGCCATGCCTCTCGAGTGCTGGTCACGAGTCAGAGCCTGGGGATGAAAGAGTGAACGTGGGAGACAAGGTCCCTGCTTTCATGGAACATAAATTCCAAGGATAGAAATAAATGGGGAGACAAAAGAAGTACAAAACTGGACTTCCCCACTGATCCAGTGATTAGGAGTCTGCCTGCCAATGCAGGGGACATGGGCTTGATCCCTGGTCAGGGAGGATCCCACATGCCACGGAGCAACGAAGCCCATGAGCCACAACTAATGAAGTCCGAGTGCCCTAGAGCCTGTGCCCCACAACAAGAGAAGCCACCACAGTGAGAAGCCAGCCTGCCACAACTAGAGAGTAGCCCCCGCTCTCTCCAACTGAAGAAAGCCCAGTACAGCAGCAAAAACCCAGCACAGCCAAAAATTAATAAATTATTTTTTAAAGGTACAAAATTGAGAACATTATTGGTAAGTTATGAGGGTGATGCAAATAATTATCACAAGGTGATGGAATGAAGAGTGGTTAGGCACCTGCTTCTATCCACTGTCAAGGATGGCTGGATAGAGGAAGAGCCGAGACTTGGAGGAGAAAGACCCAGCCATGTGAAAATCAGAGAGAAGGGAATTGCAGCAAAGGGAACAGATTGAGCAAAAGCCTATGGCAGGGGTGGGCTTGAAGTGCTGATGGAGGGCTAGTACCCAAGGAAAGGAAGAGGGCAGGGCAGATGAGTTCATTGCCAGTGGCCAGGTCATGGGATTTTGTGAACCTTGGGAAGAGCTATGAATTTCCCCTTTAAAATATGGTCTCCAGGAAGTGGCCTGGGTAGAGAAGAATAGAAGGCGATAGCCTAGAAGAAGGACAAAGACATAAATGACAATCCAGATGGTCAAATGTGTACATTGCTTTTGAACTGTAGTGCTGGAGAAGACTCTTGAGAGTCCCTTGGACATCTAGGATATCAAACCAGTCCATCCTAAAGGAAATCAGTCCTGAATATTCATCGGAAGGACTGATGCTGAAGCTGAAACTCCAATCCTTTGGCCACCTGATGTGAAGCGGTGACTCATTTGAAAAGACCCTGATGCTAGGGAAGATTGAGGGCAGGAGGAAAAGGAGGAAGCAGAGGTTGAGATGGTTAGATGCCATCACTGACTCAATGGACATGAGTCTGAGAAAACTCCAGGATATAGTGAAGGACAGGGAAACCTGGTGTGCTGCAGTCCATGGAGTCTCAAAGAGTCAGACATGACTTAGTGAATGAACACAACAACATATGTGTACATTATAACTAGAGACAACCTAAACCACAGTTCTGAATTTATTCCAGTTCTATGCACATGAGTCCTACTGGCTACAGGTGATTTGGGGGTCAGATGTGTTAAATGGAGGGGGGATTTTGAGGGGTGTGGTGAGCAGGTGGGTTTTGAAACCTGTTCTTTTTCTTTTTTTAATATTTATGTATTTATTTGTCTGCATCAGGTCTTAGTTGCAGCATGAGGGATTTATTTCAATCCCTGATCAGGGATTGAACCCGGGCCCCCTGCATTGGGAGCTCAGCATCTTAGCCACTGGACCACCAGGAAAGTCCCGATACTTGCTCTTCTCTTAACTACTTGGAGGACCATGGCCAATCCTTTGCCTCTTAGGTGTCAGTCTTCTCATCTGTATCCTGAATATTGTACTAAATAAACTTCAGAGTCTCTGCTAACAGTCTGGGGTTATATGGTTCCATGACATCTGGTGTAAGCTCTCCAGACACATTAAAGAAAATTCAGCACGTTTGATCTTTTCACATACGAGACCTTGTAAATAGCTGAGAAAGCCACATGCCAGTGGCTGAATTGTTAGAAATGAACCAGGTAAACACTAAGCCAGGATGAACAACATCCTGCACGGAATTCACTCCAGACCTTGGGGGTACAAGAAAAGCCCTGTTTTCCCCTCTCCCGCATCCTCCCCACCCTCAAATCCCTGCCACCACTTGTAACTCCTGCAGGGAGGCATTCTTATTTACATAATGCAAGACAATTGCAAAATGAAGAGAAAAGAGCTTGGCACATTCTGCTACTAATTGGGAGCTCAGAAGTAAAAGGTAAAACCCCAAACCCATTAGTAAAGTCTCTTCCACCATTACTGATGGTCAGATGCCCTCTGCTGGTGGACTTGAGAGCAAGCCACCAGAAGCCGAGGGAAGTTTTGGTTCTGGGATAGATGCCCGCTTCCCAGGGTGATCTAGAATGCAGGTGTTTATCTTCAGGGATTTCCTAAAGGAAAACAAGCTTAAACGGGGCCATACCTCATTGCAGAGAAATTCTTTCATGTCTTTACAAATGAACATACTGTTTCTGAAATCTTCAGATGGAATAAAGCACACCCATTCAAAATGAATTCTGATTAGAATTTAAGAATATTCATCTTTCTGCATTATGCACTTTGAAGTCGTATAGAAAAAAAGAAGTTTGACATTCCCAGGATAGAAATGGAAAATGGCTTAGTGACCAAGGAACACATCTACAGCCAAATAGTAACCATGAGCTCTGTGATGTTGAACTGACCTTGGAATGTCATACTGGGTAGCAAGTAGGATGTGAGATCTAATCAGATCTGGCTTTGAATCCTAGTTCTGCTGCTCATCGAAGAAATTATTGGAAAATCCCTGACTTCCCTTTTTATGATAGTCTCTTATGTGTGTTAACATAGTATACAGTTAAGTCCACTAAATTCAATCTCAATCCGTCAGAACCATTGTACACATTCAAAACGGACACAGAGGAAACATATGGAGTGGATGACAGAGTTCACTCATTCAGTCTCTCATTTATGGTACTGCCCTGAGTGGCACAGTTGATAAAGAATTTGCCTGCCAATGCAAGAGACACAAGAGACTGGGGTTCAATCTCTGAGATGGGAAGGTCCCCTGGAAATGGCATGCCACTCCAGTATTCTTGCCTGGAAAATCCCATGGACAGTCCCTGGATATGTCCGAGTCTCCTGGTTTATAGTCTGTGGGAACTTGAATAGAATTTGTACCCTGCTGTTGTGTGAGCATTGTATAAATCTTCATTATGCTGAGTTGGTTCACAGTGCTTTCAGGTTTACTACAACCTTTTACTTTTCTGTGTATTCATTGTATTAATTTTTGAGAGTTTGATATTGGAAACTACAACTAAAAAATCTTAATTTACTGTCTGAGCCACCAGGGAAGCCCTTTAATTTGTTTACTTAAAAATAATTGTAATACACAGTGGAACTATATGCAACTTTGTTCTGTATTTTTCAAGTCTCCTGTGAAAGTGTTATTGTACTTTCATAATTTAAAAAATAAAATATTTTTTAAAACATTTCACAGATAGAGGAGCCTAGTGGGCTATAGTCCAGGGGGTCACAAAGAGTCAGTCACAACTGAGCAACTCACACAAAGACACACACTCGCGCGTGCGCGCACGTGAGTACTCAGGACAGTGAACCAGACACAGGCCCTGCCCTCAAGGAGAAAAAAGCCCAGGAGAAAAGATTCGACACAAAGACAAATAGAACAAGGCAGAAAAAGTCCCTGTGATGTGGGAAATACTTGTGATCAATGGGAATTCTCAACAGATAAGTTCTTTCGAGTTTTGAGGAACCAGGAAATGCTTTTCTTTCAGAATTACATCATTTCTATGATTCCTGAACCTTCCTGAGCACCAATCCTTGACCATGCGGAAAGATAAGATTCAGAGAAGTTTCAAAATTCTGTTAGCTTGGGAAGTAATAGTACTAAAGATATACATATTTTTTAAGAAGAAATCTATTTCTTCATAAGGCTCAAAGATCAAGATAGCAGCAAAGGGAAAATGTGTCCAATTTGTTGAATAGAGCAGCACTGAAGGAAAGCCTGCTAGAAATTACACTTAGGGGAGTTAAGAAAAAAGGAGAAATAATTGATGCTGCAAAAGGAATTAAATCCATGCAGAGGATGTAGAGGGAACAGTCCAAAAGGAAATGATGAGAAGAGAAGTGACAGATATGGAGGACTAAGAGTGATGATCAAAGGGAGAAAAGGCTGGAAGAAATGAAGCACAATCAATTATCAAAGAAAAAGTACAAATCCATCTTCAACTCTCTAAAGTTTAAAAAAAAAATTTATAAATAGAATGCAAGCTTCCATGTTGTCCTAAGCATAACAATATGAAAGTGTTCACTTAATTCTGGTAAAGCTCTAAAGCAAAAAGATTCATATACCTTAAAAGTATTTCAGCAAAAAAGAAAAGGTTATGCATGAAAGAAAAAAGGAGGCTTCCCCACTGACTCAGTCATGAAGAATCCACCTGCCGATGCAGGAGATGCAGAAGACTCAGTTTCGATCCCTGGGTCAGGAAGAGCCCCTGGAGGAGGAAATGGCAACCCACTCCAGTTTTCTTGCCTGGAGAATCCCCATAGACAGAGGAACCTGGTGGGCTACAGTCCATGGGGGTCACAAGGAGTCGGACACTACTGAAGGCTTAGCACACACACGTAAGAGAAAAAAAAAATAACCAGGCTGCCCTATAACTTCTCATTTGCAATGTTAATGCTCCAAGACAATGAAGAAACACCTACAGAACATTTTGGATGAAAATTATTGAGATGCAAGTTGCCCTTTACAAATGGTGGTGGTGGTGGTGGTTTAGTCACTTAAGTCGTGTCCCACTCTTTGCGACCACATGGACTATAGTCTGCCAGGCTCCTCTGTCCATGGGATTCTCCAGGCAAGAATACTGGGGTGGGTTGTCATTTCCTTCTCCAGGGCATCTTCTCAACCCAGGAATCGAACCCAGGTCTCCTGCATTCCAGGCAGATTCTTTTACCAACTGAGCCGCAAGGGAAACAAATGGAGGCAATTAAAAGATTATTTTTATTAAACAAGAGCTTGAAAAAGATCCACAGAAAACAGTTACTTGAAAATTGTCCCCAACTAACTGGGGGATACTAAAATATTTCAAGCTCAAAAGTGGGAGTGTCATCTCCATAAATATATGAGTTCAGGACTAAAAGCTATGGAGAAGTCTGGCCCGTGTTTACCTAGCTCTCTCCAGGAGAAATGTAAGGAGAAATGTAAATCAAGTTGTAGACGTGAATCTAAAAGCAAAACATCTGTTCCTTTAAAAATAATGCAAAATTCATGATTTTGTGGGAAAAAAATCTGTTTAAAATATCAGCTAATATTAATAGAGATCGAGAAATGTGAGGAGAAAGAAGAGGAGAGGGATTGTACTCTCAAGAGATTGTTTCCTTAAATACAGATGATTAATACTGATTAGAAGTAAACTGTATTAGTCATTTCTTTTGCTTTCTTAAAAATGTCCCTAAGCATGGATCTATACAAGTTTTACCTGGAGGACCTAGTCCATGGGGTCAGGAAGAGTCAGAAACGACTTAGTGACTAAACAACATACAAGTTTCAAACTAGATATAATAACTTCAAAATGTTGGACTAACAAAAATTCTTCACCCCACTGTGATTGGAGCGTGGCCGCGGTGTTCATTTTAATACTCTGATTTAAGGCGTAAGCACTGGTATTTGCCCTGCACATAAAAGCAAGATCTTGGACTAAAAATCAATAATAGCAATTTTGAAAATCACTTTATATTGATGATATTCTACTTCCAGAATAAGACTTAGCCCACAATTTGAAACTTTATAGTAACATGAAAACAGTTCACAATTGCTGTAATTTAGAATTTAACTCACATTTGGATTGAAATAGGAGGGGGAAAAATCCCTATACGAAACAAACAAAAAAGAAGATTGTTTCCTTCTTAATTCTGAGAATGAGCTCACATGAGGCCAAAGAGGGCTCTTGACAAATCAAAAGGTAAACATCAAAGAAAGTAAAAGCAAAGAAAGCATGTCCCATAGAGCAAATAGGAGTAACAAATGAAACAGCACAAAGCAATATTTAAAAGTAAAAAACTGTATGCCAGAACATAAAATAGGCCTTTTGTGACAATAAACATTGATGTAAAGTACCTCTCTTAAAAGGCAAAGACTCTTGGGTTGTTTTTCCAAAATCCAGCCAATCACTGCATATAAGAGCAGACCCCAAAGGTATGCGGAATGTTGAAAGTAAAATATTAGAGGTTCTTTAGGCAAATTCAAACGAAAGCGGAGAAGGCTATAAGCCTAAATACCTGACACCAACTTTAGCAAAAGTTCACTTCTTTTGACAAATGAGATCAACATTTATGAGATTAACTATTTCGTAAGACAAACTTAACAAAACCTCTAAGAAATGGGCACTCAATAGGTGGCTCAGTGGTAAAGAACCTGCCTGCCAATGCAGGAGACCGAGGAGATGAGGATTCGATCCCTGGGACAGGAAGATCCCCTGGAGAAGGGAATGGCAACCCACTCCAGTATTCTCGATTAGGAAATCCCATGGACAGAGAAGCCTGGTGGGCTACAGTCCATGGGGTCACAAAGAGTCAGACACAACTTAACAACTAAAACAGCAAACAATAGTAGTTAGAGATATTAACTTGTTTCTCAATTTATGACAGCTCTCTGGTGGCTCAGCTGGTAAAGAATCCGCCTGCAGTGTGGGAGACCTGCATGTGATCCTCTGATCGGGAAGATTCCCTAGAGAAGAGAAAGGCTACTCACTCCAGTATTCTGGCCTGGAGAATTCCATGGACTGTATAGTCCATGGGGTTGCAAAGAGTCAGACATGACTGAGCAACTTTCCCTTATAGAAATAACAAAATGTATTCAATAAGACACCATTGACACCTCTTTCAAATGACAATAAAAATTAACATTTAGCATTCTTAAAATATAGCTTTATTTAAAAATAGAAAATTTCAGGTCACAAAAAAGTCCCAAATTCTAGAAAGAAAAAAAAAAGTAGTACAGTATTCTCTCCTATGCTCTTTTCTGATCAGAATAATATAAAATTGATTACAATATTAGGCCATAGAAACAGAACGTTTTCAAGTATTTGTCTAAATAACTTATGGACAAAAAAAAATTCATACCACAATTACAAATTATAAATGCTATAAAGAGACTATGATGTATTACCCCTCCAAGATTTTAAAGAACTATGTCAATTCTGATGCATGTGTTTTCTGTCGAAAAAAAGATTAGTAAGAAAGTGTTATGAGTAACTAGCATGGGTTGTGTTTATTTTGTTTGTGTATGTGAATTTGCTTTTATGCATGCATTGCTTTTTTGCATAGAATGGGTACTTGGTAGAGTCCATATGTTTGCATTTATTGAAGCTGAAAAACAATGAGAGGATTGCAAATTTTCACCATCTTTAAATTGGAAAACACAAATTATCTTTAGAGAAGATACACCCCTCTAGCAGTACAGATTTGAAGCAAATATATAACCAATGTTCTCCTAACATCAGTGAGCTAATTGCACTGAGCAAAGTCGAAGGCACTGTACAAATAAGCAAGTCATAACATTTTTTAGGGACAAGATTAACCTAGCAATGGAAATTTATTTTCCTTAAATTAGACATAAACTGCTCCATGCCTAAAATGTCTTATTTGTTCCTGAAAGACAGAAAGTGAAAGAAAGTGAAAGTGTTATTCATTCAGTTGTGTCTGGCTCTTTGCCATCCCATGGACTGTAGCCTGCCAGGTTCTTCTGTCCATGGGATTTCCCAGGCAAGAATACTGAAGTGGGTTGCCATTTCCCTTCTCCAGGGGATCTTCTGACCCAGGGATTGAACTCAGGTCTCCTGTATTTCAGGCAGATTCTCTACCGTCTGAGCCACCAGGGAACCCCATGACGCGTGTTCTTATTCTGACATCTGCTGTGCTCCTGGTCTTGCACTAATGGTCTCTCAGTAAATGTCCTGAGTTATTGTCTCTGGTATCAGGCCTCTGAATCTTTGCAAGGTCGATCTCCCTCTTTCTAAACTGTATGTATGTGTCCTACTGCTTCTTTCTCATCCATCCAGCTGATGTGATGTTAGCAATACAGGCTAATGTATGCTGTACAGGACACCCTTATAAACCAGATACTTCAACAATCTAGTGACAGAGAGACAGAGAATTAACATCTCTCTGAGGCAAGAGCATGGGTGTCCATCGCTATTCATCCCACATGAATGCAAACTGCTTCTGTCCTCCTATTTGATGAGTATTGAAAAGAATGCGTTTGCCAGATCAGTAGCCTCATGCCATGTACTAGAGTCCCTAACACAGATACCACTTTCAACACAGTAGATGAAGTTGGCTGTACTATTTGGTTAAGCTTGCAGTAATACACTGTTATTTTCCATGATCCTTCTGGTTTTTACAGGACCACCACCCCTGCATCCTTTAAATATTTGCATGTGTGCATCCTCAGTCACTCAGTTGTGTCTGACTCTTTGCAACCCCATGGACTGTAGCCCCTCAGCTCCTCTGTCCATGGAATTTTCCAGGCAAGAATACTAGAGTGAGTTGCCATTTCCTCCTCCAAGGGCTCTGCTGGACCCAAGGGTTGAATCCACATGTCCTGCATTGGCAGACAGATTCTTTACCACTGAGCCACCTAAGAAGCCTTTAAATATTTGAGGGTGACAAAAATCTACCATTTCCTCCAAAGATGTTTCCCCCAAAATTGTTTCATATTGACTATTTCGGCTGGAGTGGGGGAGTTTCAACAGCTTCTGTCTGGCTTTCCAACCATTAATAACTGAATTTAGGCCAATGAACCAATGTGAGGGTTTTGCCAACAACTTATACGTCCATTTCCATTATATAGTCGGGATCTGGGAAAACAACTTCTGGGCATATCTGGATCCAGTGAATACCGTGAGATGGACCTGTATCATTATTAGATTATTACATTACACTGTTCTATTCTATTGCGGGCCAGGATGGTGCTCTGGGTAGCTGGATGTCAGTGTCAACTTGAGTCTTGTATCTAACATCCCTCAAATGATATGTTGTTGTTATTCAGTCACTAAGTCATGTTTGACTCTTTGAGACCCCATGGACTGCAGCATGCCAGACTCCCCTGTCCTCTGCTATCTCCTGGAGTTCGCTCGGATTCATGTCCATTGAGTCAGTGATGCTATCTAACCATCTCCTCCTCTGCTGCCCCCTTCTCCTTTTGTCAAATGATATAACCTGAGTAAATGGTCCATGATCTCTTTTGTAAAGATCTGGAGGAATGAATACCATGTATATTTACCATGATGTTGGACAGACTTGGCTTTGTTTATGGGGATCTGGCGTTTCCTTCAGCTACCCCTTGGGAGTAACAGACACAGGTCTTCTCTTCATCCATTCTTGATCTGTTGATGACAACTTTTGTCTTCCCAGGTGGCTCAGTGGTAATGAATCCACCTGCTATGCTGGAGATGAGGGTTCGATCCCTGGGTGGGGAAAAATCCTGGAGAAGGAAATGGCAACCTACTCCAATATTCTTGCCTGGGAAATCCCATGGACAGAGGACCATAGAGGAACCCCCTATGGTCCATGGGGCTGCAAAGAGTCGTACATGACTGAGCAACTAAACAACAACAACATGACACTCTTATCTCACCCATTTGTCTATCTTGTCCTTAGGAATGCCACAATCTCCAAACTCTCTCCTGGGCTGACATTCTGACCTTGCTGCCCTTTGGCTGATCGTGTCCAAGTTCTCCTGATGATTGACAGCTGACTCCTGCTCTCTGCTCTTCTGGATTCTTGTCATCTCCACAGCTGCCCAGGATCCTAGGTCTGAAATAGCATCTCCTGCTATTAGCTTCTGTCTCCAGGGCTCCACTGGGCTCCTCAGTCACCCTGATGCCCTCAGACTAGTGCATCCCATCAGGTGAGGTGATAAACCTTAGAAAATAGCTTGGCCTCTCGTGGCTCAGACAGTCAAGAACCTGCCTGCCAATGCAGAAGACTCAGGTTCCATCCCTGGGTGGGGAAGACCCCCTGGAGAAGGGAATGGCAACCCACTCCAGGATTCTTGCTGGAGAATTCCATGGACAAAGGAGCCTGGCAGGCTATAATCCATGGGGTCACCAAGAGTCAGACACGACTGAGCAACTAACTCTTTCACTTTTCCCTTTTTTTCCTGAGTAGTCAGCCAGTGTATTTTCTGGTCTTGCAGAGTCACTCTAACAGGCCACTTTTCAGTCTCTGATTCCCTCCTGTATGATGGCAGACTTTTATTTCACAGAAGCTCTCCTTTTTTCCAAGCTTCCAAGAGTTAACCAGTCGGTATCTTAAAATTTTCCCCCCAGTGCAAAGGCTCCATTATTTAGCTTTATATTCTTCCTTTTTTAACCCAACACTCTCAAGATTTACTACCAGGTGTATCTTCCCATTTCTGGCAGGAACTGTGACCCAAGTTCTGCAGCAACTTTGGCATCTCAGCTGTTTTCCACTTCCTCAACAAGGTTGTCCTGAGGATGGATCTTCGCTGCTGGTCTGGCTGGTGGGACAGTGTGATTCCGTTTATAATGTGTTTTTTAAATAGGTACACTGAAGTATATTGTTTGAAGGTGTTGTCATAGATGACAAAGTAGCACAAGGAAATGTGTGCTGTGAGCTCCCTCTCAGAAAGGAGGACAAGAAAAGTTCGCTCTGAATGCATCTTATGTCTTCAGTGACGTGTTTGCAGCCCCTAGTCTTTGCAGCAGAGGGGACAGAAAGAAGTCTTTGCAGCAGAATTCCTTTCCGGGTTGGAAGCTGGTGCAACCAGTGGAATTTTCTTAGATTTTGGCCATGAATACTTTATAGAAAGGTGCTTGTTGACATCAAATCTTACTTAAAATCATTTTTTAGAATGGTGATCAATCACTGCCCATTCTCCATGGTACTGGAATTTCTGATCTTTATGCTTTTAGTTCTCCAATACTCATTTTTCTAATACCTGTTATTTGTTTGTGTGGCTCTTAAAAAGATAGAGCCACATATTGTTTAGATTAATGTCTAGACTTCCCACCAATACAGTGTTCAGCATCTTCCGAGTGAGGACCAAGGAAATTGGGGTCAGAAGATACCCGTCTACTCAGTGCATGTGGAAACGGTGCCTCATCCGAGTCAGCTGAATAAAAGGTAAGGTTGTTAAGCTAACAACACAAGGCAAAAGCTCTGCTAATAACAACAGAATTAGAAATCTTGACCGATACATTTTCTGGGAATCTTTACTTTGTGGGTAAACTTGGAATATTTTCATTGACAAAATAATCTCAACTTACTGCTGCTTTCTTTTTATCAAAATAAAAAAAAAGAGTATGGGTTTAAAACTCCACTGTGAACTATCATGGCTTGTACAAAAGCCCCAAGGTGATTCTATAGTTCCAATATTTTTATGTGGATCAATCAAGTTGCATAAGTGTGTTGGTCTTGCCCCCAAGTAGCTTGGTCTGTACTGACTTGGCCTCTCTCCGTACAGAGTTTTTCAAGCCAGAGGCAGGCAAAGTGCTTTAGGAAGAGAAAACAGAAGCAGAATAGGAAGCCCAAAATAACCCAATTTAGTTAATATTTAACACTTTGCATTTTCTTGCAGCAGGTTGGAAAATTTAAGATCCATCAGTGGTCAGGAAAACCAACAACCTTTCTTTAATATTTTAGTACCTGAAACCACTTAGCAGTAGAGGAAAGGGGGCTGTTATGAAATATGTTTAATCATGGAGGATTAAATTTCCCCAAATGGCCAAATTTCCAGCGTCAGGAAAACCAATCACCCACTTGCTATTCACAGGGACACGAGCCAAAACCACCAGGCTCGGAATTCAGCTCTGAAGCTTACAGGAGTGATGACCCCTGTTCCCTTTTCTTTCCTGATCTTATTGATCAGTCAGGGCCTGTCCCAACCCCTAAAGGCTGTTCCCTTATTGTGCCGGAATCTCACTCCTGGGACTGATAAGGCTGCTAATGGACTTTCAGGAGCCCGAGGCAGAGTGCTCCCCTGCAGGTGGAGGTTCTTATTCTGCCTCCTACTCTGAGCTCTCACACCCCCCATCTTAACACTTAACCTGCTGCCTCTCAAGCTTCCTGACACCAAATTCTATGCCCACATGAACTTGGACCCTTGGGTGGATCTGGATCAGTTGACTCTTGATGCCTTCAACATGGTAGACTTTAAGCCAGGAATACCAAGTCTTACAATCCATATCACACTACTTTCTGTCTCATCCTATCTCCCCAACACATTGTTCATGAGTTTTTTGTTTTTCTCACCAACTGTGGTTTAATAAAATATAAGTTTTTGGTCTTTATCCCTGATTCTTGACACAGGCCTCCTAAAACTCTTGGGATTTCCTGAGGAATATGAGCATCTTTTCTCATTGACAAAAAGCCACTTTGCACCACATCTGAGTTTAGGCTAATGAAGTGAATCAAGGTGCGCTCTTAGATGGCTTTAGGATGGGAGCTGGTGGCCAGAGAAACCAACCTCATCATTAAAGAGTTAGAACTATCAGCCCACACCCACCTCTCCGAGGGGAGAGGGCTGGAGATTGAATTCAATCACTGATGACTGATGAATTAATAATCATGCCTAAGTGGTGACATCTCCAGAAGAAAACTCAGAAAGACTAAGGTTCAGGGGAGCTTCCATGTTAGTGAACATATATAAGTGCTAGGAAGATGACATGCCCAGAGAGGACACCACCTCCCTCCCTATAACCCGCCCTGAGCATCTCTTCCTTCAGGCTTTCCTTGAGTTGCATCCTTTATAATGAACTGGTGTGTGCGTGTTAGTCACTCAGTCATGCCCAACTCTTTGCTACCCGATGGACTGTAGCCCACCAGGCTCCTCTGTCAATGGAATTCTCCAACCAAGAATACTGGAGTGGGTTGTCATTTCCTTCTCCAGGGGATTTTCTCCACCCAGGGATCAAACCTGGGTCTCCTGCATTGCAGGTGAATCTGTACCATCTAAGTCACCAGTAAATGTAAGTAAAGCAGTTTCCTGAATCTATGAGTCATCCTAAAAAATTGCCATAGATGAGGGGCCTTGTAGGAATCCCTGATTTATAGTTGGCTGGACCAAAGTACGGGTAGCCTGGGAACCCCTTTTGTGGCTGGCATCAGAAGTGGGGGCAGTCTTATGGGACCCTCCCTGGACTTGTGGAGTCTGTACTAACTCTGTGAATTGAATTGAACTATAGGCTACCCAGTTGGTGTTGGAAGATTTTAGAATCCATGGTGAAACAAGGTATTTGAATTGGTTGGGAAAAAATACCACACACCAGAATCCTTGTCTCTCTGTAAGTGTGGGGGCTGGGGAGGTCTCCCCTACTCACTGCCTTTGGAGTCTGTGTCCCTGTTCAGATAGGGGAGGAATAGTGTCATCTAATAAAACCAGGCATTTCAGCCGTCTAAGGGAAATCACACTCAAAATTGGTTTCTTGACCAAGTCATTGACTTGGAGTATCTACTTTGTGGGAAACCAGTGTAAGTACCAAGTTACTGCCCACATTCCTGGCTTTGTTTCAGAGAAAAATTATGCCTTAGAACAATGTCTAGCGTGTTTGGGCTGAGGTTAACTGAGGCCTGGTTATGCCTTGTGGGCTCTGTCGCTGCTTTGATGCTGTGATTCATTCATTGATCTTAGTCCATTCAACTATTTATATGCCAATGTCAAAGTCTTACCCAGCATAACCACAAGAAGCTGCTGGCCCTCATCCATAAAGCAGACACATGGGGATCAAGCAAGCCTTACTGGTGTTTTTACACAGGGCAGAAAGATACAACAACATGTAGAGGATTTATTGGTCTGATCCATAAGTCGGATGGGACAATATATCCTGCAGAGAGAGGGTGTGTTTGGCTAGGAATGCTGAGAGTTCTGTGGTCTATGAACACCTGCAGTGCCTCGTAGTTCTTCTGATTCCCAGGGACTTCCATGCTCGTGGACTTGCTTGGTGGCTCAGATGGTAAAGAATCCGCCTGCAATGCAGGAGACCTGGGTTCGATCCCTGGGTTGGGAAGATCCCTTGGAGAAGGGAATGGCTACCTGCTCTAGTATTCTTGCCTGGAGAATCCCATGGACAGAGGAGCCTGGGTCTCAAAAGAGTCAAACATGACTTAATGATGCAACAAAAATGGGTGGAGAATTGGAGGAGGAAGAGGAAAGAGAGGGAGACGAGGAGGGAGGAGGGGACGGGGGAAACGAGAAACAAAACCAGTTAAAAACATGTTTTTAAGGTTTAACATTTTACTGAAAGCCTGATGGTTGTAGAAAAGGGTTGCGTTATTGACTTTATTCTTCTTCCATCTTGTTGGCCTTTCCCTCTCCCCTGTCCACTGCTATGTCTCCAAACTCCTCTTCAACTGGACCTCAGAGACTGTCCATATCCACTGCGATCATGTAATCTCAAAGGAATAGTGTTAAGTGAAAGAAATTTAAAAAGAGAAACATGTACATATTATTCTACAGTTCATCTTTTTTGGAAAAAATAAGTACATTTGCTTATTTTTTAAAAATGAACCATAGAAAACTATATAAAAAAAAAACCATTAAAAAAAACCCCCATAAAATACATTTAAAATGATGGAGGAGGAAGAGAGCAGGCTGGAGAAGGCCATATATGTTTGAATATATCTAATGTTTTGGGTGCAATTCTAGACCAAAGTAAATATTTTTTGTAATTATAGGCAAAACTAAATTTAAAAAGAATTCTCTAGATAACAAAAGTAAAATAAATGAGCCTCAGTGTACAAACAGTGGCAGAACTGCTCAGTAAGAGACAATTCTGAGTTTGACAAACAGTCATTTTAAAATTTTATCTTAGAGAGCCCAACCAAGGACTGAAGCGAAAGTGAAAGTTGCTCAGTTCAGTTCAGTCGCTCAGTCGTGTCTGACTCTTTGTGACCCCATGAATCGCAGCACGCCAGGCCTCCCTGTCCATCACCAACTCCCGGAGTTTACCCAAACTCATGTCCATCGAGTCGGTGATGCCATCCAGCCATCTCATCCTCTGTCATCCCCTTCTCCTCCTGCCCCCAATCCTTCCCAGCATCAGGGTCTTTTCCAATGAGTCAACTCTTCGCATGGGGTAGCCAAAGGATTGGAGTTTCAGCTTCAACATCAGTCCTTCCAATGAACACCCAGGACTGATCTCCTTTAGGATGGACTAGTTGGATCTCCTTGCAGTCCAAGGGACTTTCAAGAGTCTTCTCCAACACCACAGTTCAAAAGCATCAATTTTTCGGCGCTCACCTTTCTTTACCGTCCAACTCTCACATCCATACATGACTACTGGAAAAACCATAGCCTTGACTAGATGGACCTTTGTTGGCAGAGTAATGTCTCTGCTTTTAAATATGCTGTCTAGGTTGGTCATAACTTTCCTTCCAAGGAGTAAGCATCTTTTAATTTCATGGCTGCAATCACCATCTGCAGTGATTTTGGAGCCCCAAAAATAAAGTCTGTCACTGTTTCCACTGTTTCCCCATCTATTTGCCATGAAATGATGGGACCAGATGCCATGATTTTAGTTTTCTGAATGTTGATCTTTAAGCCAACTTTTTCACTGTTCTCTCTCATTTTCATCAAGAAGGTTTTTAGTTCTTCTTCACTTTCTGTCATAAGGGTGGTATCATCTGCATATCTGAGGTTATTGATATTTCTCCCAGCAATCTTGATTTCAGTTTGTGCTTCTTCCAGCCCAGCATTTCTCATGATGTACTCAGTCATGTCCAACTCTTTGTGACTCCATGGGCTGTAGTCCATGGAATTCTTCAGGCCAGAATACTGGAGTGAGTAGCCTTTCCCTACTCCAGGGGATCATCCCAACCCAGGAATCAAACCCAGGTCCCCTGCATTGCAGTTGGATTCTTTACCAGCTGAGCCACAAGGCACTAGTGGTAATGAAACTGGCTAAAAGAAATAGAAAAAAAAAAAGCTTTTTAGGCATCAGAGGCAACCCACTCCAGTGTTCTTGCCTGGAGAATCCCAGGGACGGGAAAGCTTCCATCTATGGGGTCACACAGAGTCGGACACAACTGAAGTGACTTAGCAGCAGCAGCAGCAGCCATTGGTGGTAAAGTTAGTATTGTATTGAGACTACCAGAGTGCAGAATACATCAAATATATGGTTGTGTTGGTGTCATTGAGAATTGGCAGTTATCAATGTGGTTGAAAGGATACAATATCTAAGATTGACAAGGTTAAGTAAAAACCATGTAGTTTAGAGTTTAAATTGGAAGTATGCTTCTGAAGTCATGATAGAGTTTAATGTAAGGAATAGGTATGGTCTACCTCTGTCCACTGGAAAGGCCTAGAAACAGTGAGCAGCCCATAGCAGTGAGCACCCAGATCGAGGTCTCAGAGTAGCATTTCCACTAAAAGATTCTTAGAGAAATGGCTGATTTCAGGACCAAGGCAGGAAAAATACAAGATGAGTGTGGAATAGTGTCATTCTATAAAGCAAGAAAATTACCCAAGACTACTGAAGTTGTATCACAAGGACCCAATCTATGGTCGAGGCTCCCACTCGCTAAACAGAAGAGAACTTGAACCTTCAAAAAGAGTAATGATAACTGGGTTATCTAAAACACATCAGTTCAGTTCAGTTCAGTCGCTCAGTCATGTCCAACTCTTGGCGACCTCATGGATTGCAGCACGCCAGGCCTCCCTGTCCATCACCAGCTCCCGGAGTTTACTCAAACTCATGTCCATTGAGTCAGTGATGCCATCCAACCATCTCATCCTCTGTTGTTCCCTTCTCCTCCCACCTTCAATCTTTCCCAGCATCAGGGTCTTTTCAAATGAGTCAGTTCTTTGCATCAGGTGGCTGAAGTATTGGAGTTTCAGCTTCAACATCAGTCCTTCCAAAGTATATTCAGGACTGATTTCCTTTAGGATGGACTGATTGGGGCTCCTTGCAGTCCAAAAGACTCTCAAGGGTCTTCTCCAACACCACAGTTCAAAAGCATCAATTCTTAGGCACTCAGCTTTCTTCACAGTCCAACTCTCACATCCATACATGACTACTGGAAAAATTATAGCTTTTACTAGACGGACCTTTGTTGGCAAAGTAATGTCTCTGCTTTTAAATATGCTGTCTAGGTTTGTCATAACTTTTCTTCCAAGGAGCAAGCAAGGGGCATCAGATATGTTTAAATTCAGGGCTTCCCAGGTTGTGCTAGTGGTAAAGAACCTGCCTACCAATGCAGGAGATGTAAGAGAAGCAAGTTGGATCTCTGGGTTGCGAAGACCCCATGGAGGAGAGCGTGGCAGCTCATTCCAGTATTCTTGCCTGGAGAATCTCATGGACCAAGATACTGGCTAGCTACAGTCCACGGGGTTGCAGAGTACACAAACCAACACCAACAGGTGTCCCAATAAAACTTCACTTGCAAACATAGGCAATGGACCAGGTGTGCCTCTTGGGTTTCCCAATGCTTGATCTACACAATGATTATCATGGCTGCTAACATCATCACAAGAGGGACAAGACACTACCTACCTCCAGCCAAAAGTATACACCACCTCCTACAAGGAAGACTTGGGAGAACCTCACCAGTCTCTAGACCTAATGACAAAGCTTCAGGGAATTTGAGTCATCCTCCAATATCACAAGATGCAATCAGAAAAATAGGATAAAGTTCAGTTATTCTATCTTTCTGTAGGGCTTCCCTGGTGGCTCAGACAGTAAAGAATCTGCCTGCAATGCAGGAAACCTGGGTTCGATCCTTGGGTCAGGAAGATCCCCTGTAGAAGGAAATGGCAACACACTCCCGTATTCTTATCTGGAGAATCCCATGGACAGAGAGTCTGGTGGGCTATAGTTCATGGGGTCACAAAGATTTGACACAACTGAGTAACTAACATTTTCACTTTCTTGAAGTTCTTAGGAAAAAGGACCTAGTATCCTCAACACAGAACTGCAAGGGGGAAGAAAGATACAGGAGGATAACTTATGGGTTAAGAGATTTAAGGGACGTAACAGTCAATTAAAACATAAGTAAAAAGAACTGTCCTCAAAATTTCAAAATCTTGCCTAACTCATGGAGAACAATTTAACTTACTTCACCACTGGTCCTCAATTCCCAAGCCCATCAAGTTTCTTTCATAAGATTCAATCTTCTGTAGAAGGCAATATAAAGCAATGTTTTATCCAGTTTCTCCAGGACACAGCAAAGAGATATTCCCAAATAGAGAAGGGCAAAATGGCTGTCTGAGGAGACCTTACAAATAGCTGGGGAAAGAAGAGAAGCGAAAAGCAAAGGAGAAATGGAAAGATATTCCCATCTGAAGGCAGAGTTCCAAAGAATAGCAAGGAGAGATAAGAAAGCCTTCCTCAGTGATCATTGCAAAGAAATAGAGGAAAACAAGAGAATGGGAAAGACTAAAGATCTCTTCAAGAAAATTAGAGATACCAAGGGAACATTTCATGCAAAGATGGGCTCGATAAAGGACAGAAATGGTATGGACCTAACAGAAGCAGAAGATATTAAGAAGAGGTAGCAAGAATACACAGAAGAACTGTACAAAAAAGATCTTCATGACCCAGATAATCACGATGGTGTGATCACTCACCTAGAGCCAGACATCCTGGAATGTGAAGTCAAGTGGGCCTTAGAAAGAATCACTAGGAACAAAGCTAGTGGAGGTGAAGGAATTCCAGTTGAGCTATTTCAAATCCTCAAAGATGATGCTATGAAAGTGCTGCACTTGATATGCCAGCAAATCTGGAAAACTCAGCAGTGGCCACAGGACTGGAAAAGGTCAGTTTCCATTCCAATCCCAAAGAAAGGCAATGCCAAAGAACGCTCAAACTACCACACAATTGCACTCATCTCACAAGCTAGTAAAGAAATGCTCAAAATTCTCCAAGCCAGGCTTCAGCAATACATGAACCGTGAACTTCCAGATGTTCAAGCTCGTTTTAGAAAAGGCAGAGGAACCAGAGATCAAATTGCCAATATCCACTGGATCATCAAAAAAGCAAGAGAGTTCCAGAAAAACATCTATTTCTGCTTTATTGACTACGCCATAGCCTTTGACTGTGTGGATCACAATAAACTGTGGAAAATTCTGAAAGAGATGGGAACACCAGACCATCTGACCTGTCTCTTGAGAAACCTGTATGCAGGTCAGGAAGCAACATTTAGAACTGGACATGGAACAAAAGACTGGTTCCAAATAGGAAAAGGAGTTCGTCAAGGCTGTATATTGTCACCCTGCTTATTTAACTTATATGCAGAATACATCATGAGAAACACTGGGCTGGAAGAAACACAAGCTGGAATCAAGATTACTGGGAGAAATATCAATAACCTCAGATATGCAGATGACAGCACCCTTATGGCAGAAAGTGAAGAAGAACTAAAGAGCCTCTTGATGAAAGTGAAAGAGGAGAGTGAAAAAGTTGGCTTAAAGCTCAACATTCAGAAAACTAAAATCATGGCATCTGGTCCCATCACTTCATGGCAAATAGATGGGGAAAGAGTGCAAACAGTGTCAGTCTTTATTTTGGGGGGCTTCAAAATTACTGCTGATGGTGATTGCAGCCATGAAATTAAAAGACGCTTACTCCTTGGAAGGAAGGTTATGACCAACCTAGACAGCATATTTAAAAGCAGAGACATTACTCTGCCAACAAAGGTCCATCTAGTCAAGGCTATGGTTTTTCCAGTAGTCATGTATGGATGTGAGAGTTGGACGGTGAAGAAAGTTGAGCACCAAAGAATTGATGCTTTTGAACTGTGGTGTTGGAGAAGACTCTTGAAAGTCCCTTGGACTGCAAGGAGATCCAACTAGTCCATCCTAAAGGAGATTAGTCCTGGGTGTTCATTGGAAGGACCGATGTTGAAGCTGAAACTCCAATACTTTGGCCACCTCATGCGAAGAGTTGACTCATTGGAAAAAAGACCTAATGCTGGGAAGGGTTGGGGGCAGGAGGAGAAGGGGACAACGGAGGATGAGATGGCTGGATGGCATCACCGACTCGATGGACATGGGTTTGGGTAGACTCTGGAAGTTGGTGATGGACAGGGAGGCCTGGCGTGCTGCAATTCATGGGGTCACAAAGAGTAGGACACGACTGAGCGACTGAACTGAACTGAACCTTGATTCAGTTTTTTTCAGTAACACTCCACTGTTTGTTTTATTTAACATGCAATTCTCTACTAAGAAGTACCAAAAATAGCTTTATAGTTGGAGAAAATATGCATGTTTTAACAATCTCTCACTGAACTAATGAGAACCCTGGAAATCATCAGAAGGGGCTTTATTTCATGTACAGCATTCGGTAAATTGGTTATTTAACTATTACTTTCTCTTCGGCTTTATTTTCCCATGAAATAATCATTGCTATGTAGACTGCACAATCATTTTCATGTAGGATACACAATTCATAGGGCTATTAGCTCCTCGGAAAAATGGCTGCTAATATACGCATTTTTTTCTTGTTTAGATTTATTTGCCACCAGAGAACAATAAAGTAATCCAATTAACTATGAATCTTAGTCTGTGGTAAACAGGAATCTCCACAGTTCTCTTCAAACTTGAAAGGTATTTTAGCCCTTTGGAGGCTAGAACTAAATTACTGTGTTGGTAATGAAAATAAATTTGCTAATTAGTTCACTTAATCATATCTGACTTACCTCTATTCCTGGCAGCAAATACCTGAGGGCTTTAAGACATCTGTTTCTTGGAGCTCATCACCTATGGTGACTTTGGCCATGTTTTTCCTCAGGGAACAATTATTCAGTTGCTTCCATGTCTTGGCAGTTGTAAACAGTGCTGCGATTAACACTGGGCTGCATATATCTTTTCAAATTGTGGTTTCCTCCAGATATATGCCCAGGAGTGGGATTGCTGGATCATATGGTGCATTCTAAGTCGCTTCAGTTGTGTCCGATTCTTTGGACCCCATAGACTGTAGCCATGGGATTTGTCAATGGGATTCTCCAGGCATACTCCAGGAACGCTGGAGTGCTATACAGTAGATTCTCATTATCTGTTTTATATATGTCTTTTGGTCACTCAGTCATGTCTGACTCTTTGTGATCCTATGGACTGTAGCCTGCCAGGTTCCTCTGTCCATGGGATTCTCCAGGCAAGAATAGTGGAGTGGATAGCCATTCCCTTCTCCATGGGATCTTCCCAATCCAGGGATCGAACCCAGGTCTCCCACATTGCAGGCAGATTCTTTGTCTTTTAAGCCACTGGGGAAGCCCCATATTATATATAGTAGTGTGTATATGTCAACCCAGTATCTCTTTGATGCTATAGCCCTGTTCCCTGGCATGGGTGCAGGGTGGCCAGTTTATGGCCTGGGTGAACATGAAAAAAGCATCTGGAGATAGAAGGCCATGGAGACAGTAATTGCTCTCAAATCCTCTGGCTTCCAAAGGGTAAGTTCAAGTTCCATAAGGCAACAAACTCGAAAGTACCATTTCCTCTGCTAAGAAAATCATCACAGGAAGTTCTTAATGTGGCCACACCAGAAGTCACAAACTGGCCGGTTGTAACTTGCCTAGGAGTTGACTTTGGCCAACACAGCATTTCACAGATTTGAACAGGAATATCTTTAGTCAGGGCCATATGCTCCTTCCTTCACTGCAACCCAAGCCCCTCTTTTTTCCCTCAAAATCAGCCAGTTTTTCCTCTGGAAGTGGTTTGCCTAGCTCCCGAAGTCACTGGAACTTTCTGTACCTGCTTGTTCCTAGTCCCCGTTTCACCATCAAAAGAATGGAAACATGTGGATCGGAAGGGAGGTCCCCTCAGCCCAGGTAGGAGAAAGAACACCAGACTGAAGATGTGAAAGTGTGCAGGTCAAGTATCAGTTCTTCTTTCTGGAACAAGTCACTCTGAAGCTCTGGGTCTCAATTTGTTTTAGTTAGAGTGAGAGAATCAGACAAGCTGCTTTTCCCCCCAAAAGCTGGCCTTTTTCTCCTCATGTGCTGCAATCTCTAGTGGCTCAGATAGTAAAGAATCCACCTACAATGCAGGAAACCTGGGTTTGATCTCTGAGTAAGATCCCCTGGAGAAGGGAATGGCAACCCACTCCAGCATTCTTGCTGGGAAATCCCATGGAGAGAGGAACTTGGTGGGCAACAGTCCACAGGATGGCAAAGAGTCAGACACAACTGAGCAAGTAAACAACAGCAACAGTGGACTGATGGCAAAATGAGAAAATGCCGGGCCAGGAAGCAGGACCCCTTGAGCTCCAGTTTCTGCTCGGCAGCTAGTTCCCAATATAGCTTTGGAAGAAACTCTCTGTTCACATTATAAGGAAAAGGAGGGGCTGTGCTGGACGATCTTCAAAGACCCTGCCGCTCTGTCCTTCGGTGATTCCGTTTTTCCGCCTATGAAGGAGAACACATCTTGCTAATGACGATGGTTGTGCCTGAAGAGAATCACTGTTCCATGACTCTGGTCTGGAATTTATTCTTCTTACGGATTTTGAAATGCTTCAGCTGGATTTATGCTCTTTTTTTTTTTTCTGGCTCAAGACTTTCTGTGAAAAGCAGTTGCCTTTGGGACCAGCACAATTCATCCAGCATGTCTGGCAAAGCTTTGACATTCAGGATACTTCGCAAAGTAAGGATAGAATTCTTCCTTGAACTGGGAGCTGTCATGCCCCCCTTCAATGGCATCAGCAAAGGAGGTGTCCTCTAGATTCTAGAGCCAAGAATGAGCAGCATAGGTGAGGTGTCAGTTCCATCAATGTGCTGTCCCCAGAAAGCCCTTGCTGTGAGGGCCTGTTAGTCAGCAGGACACTGACCACTGCACCTTCCATAGACTACTACCTCCACCCGCCCACAGAGGACACTGACCCTTTTCTCCCTTCAAAATACCTGGTTCCCAAGGAAGCTCCGTACAATGTCTGAAGCCCCATTATGATGACACAACTTAGGAGAACTATGCTGTTCCATGAGCCAGGAACCCTGATCCCATTTGTTGTTGTTCAGTCACTAAGTCATGTCCAACTCTTTGCAACCCCATAGAATGCAACACACCAGGATTCCCTGTCTACTGTCTCTGGAGTTTGCTCAAACTCATGTCCATTGTGTCAGTGATGTTATCCAACCATCTCATCCTCTGTCACCCCCTTGTCCTCCTGCCCTCAGACTCTCCCAGAATCAGAGTCTTTTCCAGTAAGTTGGTTCTCCTCATCAGGTGGCCAATGTATTGAAGCTCTAGCATCAGTCCTTCCAATGAATATTAAGGATTGATTTCTTTTAGGATTGACTGGTTTGATCTCCTTGTAGTCCAAGGGACTCTCAAGAGTCTTCTCTAGCACCACAATTTGAAACAAGCCATTCTTCAGTGCTCAGCCTTCTTTATGGTCCAACTCTCACATCTATACATGACTACTGGAAAAACCATAGCTTTGACTAGATGGACCTTTGTCTGCAAAGTGATGTCTCTGCTTTTTAATATGCTGTCTAGGTTTGTCATAGCTTTTCTTCTAAGGAGTAACCGTCTTTTAGTTTTGTGGCTGCAGTCACCATCCACAGTGATTTTGGAGTCCAAGAAAATAAAATCTCCCACTCTTTCCACTTTTTCCCCACCTATGTGCCATGAAGTGATGGGACTAGATGCCATGATTTTAGTTTTTTGAATGTTGAGTTTTAAGCCAGCTTTGAAAGTCATAAAAGAAAATAGGTTTCCCCCTCTCATGGGAAGTGAAGGTTGGATTAGAGGTTTATTGTCAAGACAAAGTGGCTGTTATGAAGGTCATAGTATTACACCTGCTCACACACACACAGGCCTCCAACTCTGTCATCATAAATGGATGCTGGATCCCCAAGGACTCATGTGTCTGTGTTTCTGAAGGAGGGAGAGCCAGACTGTCTGGGGTCCTCTCCCCAGGGTCTCTAATGTAATGAGCCCAGCCATTCTTCCCACTTAACAAATGCTACAGGGAGAAACTCTGGCCATCCAGAAAGAAAACAATGTGTGTCAATGAAGTTTAGAGGATGCAGTGTGTGTGTGTGTGTGTGTGTGTGTGTGTGTGTGTGTGTGTGTGTGTGGCTACCAAGCCTTTTCTGGCAGTTTTCTCCAAGGGAAGATAATGGTGGAGAAGACTTAGTTTCCTGCTACACCATCTGCCCATCAGCTACCACTAAATATTGGATTGGCCAAAAAGTACCTTTGTAAGATCGTTATGGAAAAACCCAAATGATGTTATGGAAAAACCCAAATGCACTTTTTGGCCAACCCATAATTTACAGGCTGCTTCAGGTGTCCTGGATGAAGCAGGAAGGCTTTGGTTCACAGATGTCTTGAGCCATAAGTGCCAGGCCTGCCATAGCTTGATAATCATGGTAGAGGTGGGACTCAGAATAACTGGAAAAGAAAAGAGAAATAAGGAGAACAGTGGATATGGGTTCTGAACTCCCAACAATCACTGATTAAGCTTCAGGAGAAATGTTGAAGGATGGAAAGAAAGATTTGCCAAAGCATCAAGGTGGAAGAACAGCCTTGGAGGAACAGCCTTCAGGCCAGTGGGACAGTTTCTAGGGTCTGGAGTTGTGGCAGGTGGGACCTCCATGTGCCACCTGGGTCATCAGGCTATTGGTCAAACAGAGAATAAACCCAAAGTCTGAGCATCCTTCAAGAGCTCCTTACTGAGCACATGCGATGTGCCAGACCCTGCTCTGGTCTCTGGGGATGAAGAAGTGAGTGAGAGGAGCCATGTCCCTGCTCTCAAGGACTTTGCATTCCACTGGGGAAGAGAGACAAATTACTCAAAGACCAATGGATGCATGAGATTGTTGCAGGCATCAGGGTGTGTGATGAAGACATCAGAGTAAAGTAACTTGATGGAGAATGACTGAAGGAAGGAGCAGCTGCTACCCTGAGTAATTATTCCATTTAGCAACAGGGTCAACTTGATGAATTACCTAACTATGTGAGTCCTTGTTCCCATCTATAAAATTATGTTAATTAATAGTGTGTGTCTCAAAGGATGGATACAAAAGATTAACTGAGATAATACACAGGCCAATGGCCGACCAAGCTTCTTCAGCCCATGTTGTTATAGCTGCAGACATGTCTGATGGCAACCATGTGAGCGACCTGAAGCCAGGACTGTCCATCCGAATCCTGCTTGGATACCTGATTCAAAGAAACCATGAGAGATAATAAAATCATCATTATTTGAAGCTACCAAGTCTTAAGGTAATTTGTCATGCAGCAAAGGAGAATCAGAATAAATCCTTTCAGATGGAGAGAAAGAACCTTCCTTTTGTTATTTTTCCCTAACAGAGAAAAGCTCTTGCAGAAAGGTTTGATGTCAGGAGAGCTTGTCCTAAAATATAGTATGTTCATAGAAAATGTGAGGTTCAGTAAGGCCAGCAGATCAGGGGGAAAAAATTGTGATCAAAAAGAGAATTTACAGGACTTCCCTGATGATGCAGTGGTTAAGATTTCGCCTTCCAATGCAGGAGTGTGGGTTCGATCCCTGATCAGCGAGCTAAGATCCCACATGCCTTGTGGCCAAAAAAATAAATAAATAAAGCAAAACATAAAACATAAGCAACATAGTAACAAATTCAATAAAGACTTTAAAAATGGTCCACATCAAAAAAAATCTTTTAAAAAAGAGAATTTGTCATTCACAGCTTCCAAGATGAGGGGACACTTAGGAAAGGCCACCTGGAGATGCCCCAGGGCTGATTAGAAGCCAGAGGGAGGATGGATTGTGGGCATGAGCCCTGATGCGGCTTCTGTGGGGAGGAACAGCCTAGGCAGATTTAGGACTGGCTAACTTGAGTAGTTTCAGTGGACTCCGGGGCATAGAGACTGTCCCTGGTTGTCTGGTACCTGCCTGGGATAATTGAGGAAGGGGAATAGCAGCCTCAGTATGAGACTTCCTGGTCTCATATGGTGGTTGGTATGTGAGTCCTGGATTGGTAGGTTTCCATTGAAAAGGGAGCCAATCGTTCACTCTATCTTGTTACTATTTAGTCACTAAGTCGTGTCTGATTCTTTGTGACCCCACGGACTGTAGCCTGCCAAGCTCCTGTCCATGGGATTTTGCAGGCAACAATACTAGAGTGGGCTGCCATTTCCTTCTCTAGAGGATCTTCCTGACCCAGGGATCGAACACATATCTCCTGAGTCTCCTGCCTTGGCAGGCAGATTTTTTACCACTGAGCCCTGGGAGAGCCAGTACTTTCAGGGTCAGTAAGAGCCCACGTGCCAAAACATCAGAATACAGATAATAATAATAATAGACATGGTGGATACAGAGCCTCCCCCCTGCTTCAGGAGAGGACAGTGTCTGAATCTCACAACCCGAGAACCCTGGGGAATGGATTTATGATCCAGTTGTGGCTTCTGGACCCCAAAGGGAAATCTATCAGGAGAAAGAGCGAGCTTTGGTTACAAGAAGGAATTTCTGCCCTGACAGATGAGAGAGAGAGATTTGCTTACAGAGGAGCCCTCTGCCCCAACCCTCACTTTGAATATCTCCGAGTTTGGAGGTGACCCATTACCTTGTGACCACCAGTGGATGAATAAGAGAGAAGACCAAGGGAATCACAGAGAACGTGATCTGGCCTGCCACATCTGTGAGACCCCCACCGGCCCTGGATTCCTAGTGTTCAAGCAACATTTCTTCTGGTGTTCGGTTACTTGCAGCCAGAGCATAGCTGACATACTATTTTAGCAAACGATGAATGGCGTCATGATAAAATCACTTGCTTCTAATTCCTAGACGCCCCTTCTAACTGCCATGCTTGGAAGACAAAAGTTTGGTTACTCCGCCAAAATCATAAAAAGTTGCTTGAGATCTCAGGGTCGAAGGCTGCCAGTTTGCAAAGCATGAGGTAGAGCTTGGTCACTTGGGAGGCTACTCAGGTGGGGAGAAGAGAGATGGCTGGGAAACACAATGAGCCCTGGGAGCCCTGAAGACAAGGATCCACCTGAAAACGCTGTCTGAGGCAGGGCCGCCTGGGGTTGGCTGCGCTGGGACACATGGAGACTGTGAGGAGGAGGGCTTTCCTGTGGTCCAAGGATGCATCTCACATGGCTTAGTAGAAACATACAGGATTCATGTGGGCATGCTTTGGGATGCTCTCAGCACCATCCACAGAGGATCGGGGAGGAGCTTGGATAGCATGAAATAAGAACAAAAGGAAGGAAGATGATGAATATGTCGTTTTAGCTGCTGAAATGAGGATGTGGGACGTATGATTTCAGTCTACCGAAAAGAGGTGGAACACATGTTGTCTCAATCCTCTAGGCTTTGCCGAGTGTGTTTTTCTAATAGAACATCTCCAGTTACGTGGATGTATTGAAAACCAGTGTTTTACATTAAGTGAAATATTCTTACCTTAAGGCTGCAATCTGTTGGCCAGTGGGGAAAGAACATCATAAAAGAAGGGGAAAAAAAGCAAAATGGGGAAAACTCCAGGGTGGTTAGCATGCCCTTGACTGGACCTTTATCAGAATTCTTTAGAAATCTGTTGATTATCTTCCAGGGGTCTGGTAGTGGGATGTATTTTTTCCCTCATTCTGGAGGATTCCCTTCCCATCTGTGCTGTTACAGCTGTTTGATTATTGGTTATTTCACTCATTTCTGTGTCTCTCTTGCTCACCCCTTCTCTATGTTTATCTCATGCATCCTTCATTCCACACACTTACTGCTGATACGTGCCACCTACAGGTGCTGTGGATACAGAAGTAGGTACCACAGGCATTGTCCCCAGCATGAAACCAAAATGCTGTTTGGGATCCCAAGTGGTCAGTCATTTGTTGCTGCTGTGTCGATAGACACACAGGCTATTGCGATCACTGTCACCAGTTGTAATTGCTTTGGCCGTGGTCATGCAGTGAGACTGGACATGCAATGCCCAGTGAGTGGTCATGCAATGAGACTGGAGCCCCACCGTATCCTGTACCCATAAAGCAAATATGATCAAGAGTAGACTTTGAATCTTCTCTCAGTCCCATTATACACTTCATTTCCCTGCATCCACTTTGCCATGTGGCTTAGTAATTGGGGCTGAGTCAATGCCAGCTCAAGAATGTGTCATAGAAACCCAGATCTCCTGAAATACAAGCAGATTCTTTACCATCTGAACCACCAGGGAAGCCCAAGTATTAGCCACTCAGTCATGTCTGACTCTTTGCGACCCATGGACTGCAGCCCACCAGGCTCCTTTGTCCATGGAATTCTCTAGGCAAGAAGACTGGAGTAAGTAGCCATTCCCTTCTCCAGGGGATCTTCCCGACCCAGGAATTGAACCCAGGTCTCCTGCATCGCAAGCAGATTCTTTATCGTCTGAGCCACTAGGAAAGCCCAACTTCACAATGCCAGTTCAAAAATATGTCATAGACCCCTGATAAAGAGGTGAAGAAGGACCTCAGAAGGAGCAGGGGTGGGGACCACAGTGAGGGGACAAAGATGTGAAATTCCAGTGCTTTTGGTCTCCTTCCCTCCTGGGATAAACCCTGAGAAGAGTGGCAGGAATGGATGAAATACCAGCGTGAGTAACAGCCATGGAGGGCCGAGCCAGGGGACAGTCAGAGACACCCAAGAGGAACCACACGCAATGACACGTGACACATCTGACACAGCGTGGTCCGACAGAAGCCGAGAGATGAGTCTGGAGTGTAGAAGAGAGATGGCTGAGGTAGTACTCACTGCATCTTTACAGACCATCACTAGTTATCCAGAGGCAGCTGAAAGGGAGCAGAACGCACCATCCCGAATTATGCTTCTGTGGCATTAGAATTATTTGGAGCTGATTGTGTTTAAGAAGCAGCAGACACAAAAGCAGCTCTGAAGGATGGAAAAATCACACTTTTCATTTGTTTAGACCTGTAATTTGGCATGTCTCTATTTAAACTGAGGAATAACTAAATCATTTAAGATTAATGAGGAGAGAAGACCTTTGGGAACCAGATGATGAAGATGTACATGATTTTCTGGATATACAAGAAGGAATGGTTTACTCTGCATGGATTAAATACTTAGAGAAGTCTGTGTTAATTTCAGGCTTCCTTGCAAACACCAGGGGGTGAAGTGCCCCAGTGAGTCAAGTCAGTGGAAAAGGAACATATTTAGAAGGAGTGAGTGATATGGAAGAATGTAACTGATGTTACCTAAGGGCAATAGAAAGGGAAAAGTTTCAAACACAAGGCAATTTGTTATGAGGTAAAGCTGACTGCATGGGTGACAGTCCTCTCTAATAAACTATTGTGTGCCTGAAGGCACAAATTGAGAATTCATTTCAAAGATGATACATTGATTGTTTAAAAATATGCATAGCATCGAGGGCTGCACAGGATCTGTCAGTGTGGGTTTACCATCCAAATAAAGTAAAATTACTTTCTGTATATACAATGGAAGAATGAATTAACCATTTAGGTAATAGCTTTGATATTGTGTTTTGTTGTCACTGAGAGTATGATGCATATTAAAAAGCAGAGACATTACTTTGCCAACAAAGTCAAGGCTAGTAGTCATGTATGGATGAGAGAGTTGGACTATAAAGAAAGCTGAGCGCCGAAGAATTGATGCTTTTGAATTGTGGTTCTGGAGAAGACTTTTGAGAGTCCCTTGAACTGCAGGGAGATCCAACCAGTCCATCCTAAAGGAGATCAGTCCTGAGTGTTCACTGGAAGGACTGATGTTGAAGCTGAAACTCCAATCCTTTGGCCACCTGATGCAAAGAACTGACTCATTTGAAAAGACTCTGATGCTGGGAAAGATTGAGGGTGGGAGGAGAAGGGGACGACAGAGGATGAGATGGTTGGATGGCATCACTAACTCAATGGACATGAGTTTGACTAAACTCCGGGAGTCGGTGATGGACAGGGAGGCCTGCATGCTGCAGTCCGTGGGGTCTCAAAGAGTCAGACACAACTGAGCGACTGAACTGAACTGAACTGAACTGAGAGTATGATTAAATATAAAAGCAATGGAGTAAATTGTTAATCATTTAACCTGGTCTAATCAATTAAGATAATTGAAATAACCACATTGGTCATTAACTATTTGGTGTACTCATCATCTCAAAATCCAATTGGATCAATGTTTATTAATCCAATTCCTTGCTCAGGACTCTACAAATAAATAATTAAATGGACACCCCATCTCTCTCTGCACTCTAGCTTTTTTCATCCCCATAAAAGACTCTGAGTCTAACAAAATCCATAGAGTTGTAGAATATATATGAGGCATATTTGGTAAAAAATGTTCTTCGCTTGCCAGGATCATGGTGTCAAATAATCAGCCATCACTATTATCTTTTGGCCCATAAAATTAATTTCAAGGTTAGCACTATCTATTAGGCTAAGAAAAAATTATTTATCTAATGAGCCTTGACTTGCGAGAAAGGAAGAAAAGTTGTCCCTAGCATCTGAGAACAGGCTGGACTCTCCAGGCATTGAAGTTGTTATAAACTGTGCTGGCAACAAGAAATAACCTAACTAATTTGTCTGCAGTATATTTCTGATGGGTCTTTAGCTCATGGTATTAACACTATTTAGGTAGCAAATAACCAAAAATTCAAAGTGCCAAATATTTCTAAATCAATGTTTAAGACCTCATGAGGGGGAAAAAATTCTGAATTTGGGAGAGAAAGTTTGCTTCAGCATCAGATTAATGAGGAATGGCTGTCCTCACTTAGTCTTTCAGATTTTCTAGCCATTTTTGTAGAAGTGTCCACTTCTGACCAGATTTTCATGGCCTTTCCCCAGTGGAATTCTTGGATGGCCATTCACCAATATTCTACAGGTCAACCAAAATGGTTGATATGAGTCTATCCTAAGTGTTGAATTACCAAACAACCTGTTGAATGAATTCCTTAATCGTGACATCCTTTAGGGTCCTCAAAGACCATCTCATCCAACCATGTTACTCTACTCAAGATGGAGTGGAAGGTAGATGACAGGTCAAATGTATTTTCTGAAGTTACCAATTAGTTAGCAACAGATCAGGGTCTTCAACTCGGTTCTCCTGTCTCCTAGTTCAGCGTTCAGTGTCCTATCCATTGTCTTTCAACTGGTCAACTTTATCAGGTTATGAGGGCCATTTGATCAACATTACTTGATATATTACATAAAGCTAAATTTCAGAGAGTTGAAGCTTTCCATTAATCTTCTAAATGTATGATTTATTTATTGTTCAACAAACATTTTGGGTTGCCTCCTATATATTTTTTTTTATTCCGTCTTAAACTTTTTGACCTCCTGAACACTTTTTTCAATAAATATTAAAGAGAAAACAGCCTAGAAGTGAGCTCAAATGTGTACATAAATAAAGATGCTAAATAAAAATTTTAAGAAGTGAGCTAAAATCTTTAAACAGTACGTTATAAGCAGCATGGGAGTTGGGAGCAGGTAAGAAAGGAAAGGTTATGTCCAGCTGTGAAAATACAGGAAACCTCAAAAGGAAGATATGAAGAGGTTTTGGACACTGAGAAGAGGAAGACCAGATCAGCTGAGAAAGAGTGTATATTGTGTATAGTCCCCTGAGCTATACAGTAGGACTTTGTTGCTTATCTCCATTTCATTAAATCAGAAGAAACATGTGAACTTTTGCATTGCAGCCCTCTATCATATTTAGTGGGGAGGAAAGAGTTTAAAACCTCAGAGAGGCTTCCCAGGTGGCTCAGACAGTAAAGAATCTGCTCGCAGTGCAGATGTGGGTTTGGTCCCTGGGTCAGAAAGATCCCCTGGGGGAGGAAATGGCAACCCACTCCAGTATTCTTGCTGGGAAACCCCATGGACAGAGGAGCCTGGCGGGCTATAGTCCATGGGGTCACAAAGAGTCGGACATGACTAACCAGTAAGCACACTGTTCCCCATCACCCTGTCATCTCCCTGACCTTCGTAAGAGGAAGGAAGTGCCTGTGGACTTGGGTCACAGAGGCCACCAGAAGCCCTGGGCCAGACACTGAAATTTATGTGGTTGAAAATTAAATCGGTGGTGACATGCTGGCTGTTTAAGATGATTTTGTTCTTTCTTGTGGTTATGAAGATGGGGCACCAGGCACTAAAGGAAGCACAGGTAGATGCTGTCGATTTGGTCTGGTGCAGAATCGCTCAGTACTCCCAGGGGCCCCAGGTACCCACCCCACCCCCGGGTTCTTCTGACAGTAACCTGTGGTCCCAGAGCCCCGTGCATGCACCTCCCCAAAGACAAGAACAGGAGAGGCCACAGAAAGGGGTTTCTTCTGCCATTCACACCAAAGTGGTCCCCAAAAGAGAATGCAGTGTTCCCTGAAATTCTAGTGACAGCAAACAGGATCGGGGAGGAAGGGTTGCAGTCACTTTGGCCACATTATTTTGGTTCTTTGCCACTTGCAAGTTCTGAAATGCGATATTTGTGGCCATGGCCCAGAGCATTTTTAGCTCAGTTTCACAATTTCTTTAAAAAAGAATAATAAAAAAAAAAAAGCCCTACAGTGCCCCCATCCTCCGTCCCTTTGGACTCAAGGCTCTTTCCCCTGCCTTGGCTGCTGCTGTGCTGAGATAAGGCTGTGTTATTTTCCCCTCCGCCATCCCCCAATCGTACATTATCATAAGAAAGTGCCAGGCATCCATCAGCCCACAGCCCCAGATTTATGCTCAAAGTTGGGATTATCTTTTCTGCTCCAAATCCCTTCAAACGGCCAACCTGATCAAAGAGAATCATATCCACCAGATAAAATGCGAATATAGATCCATGCCACAGAATGACAGGCAGGATTTTTTTTTTAATCTCCAAACGGTTTCAACCTCCTCATTTTGTCAGGAATTGTTCTTTATCCACAGCGCAGGACCCACTGAGCACCCCGATTGTCACTCTTGCATCTTCCCTGCTGGCTTCTGTGTGGGGAGCCGTGTATGGACTTTGCTCCTGGGGACGGCGTCTTTGTCCTGCAGCAATGGCCTGCCTGCAGAGATGAAGTCTAGCTCAGCCCGGGGCCAGGTAGACTCAAGACATCACAGTCCAGGGATGACGATTCCTTCACAACCAGTTGCTAACTTGACAGGGCAACACTAGGAGAAAAGCAAGACTGAAAAGCAGCATATTCAACGCTGGGGCCATTTCGGTGATGAAATAAAATCCCATCATTCAATCCACTCACTCAGTACATGTTTATTGAATATCTTATACATGCAAGGCTCCAGTGAACCAAAGGAATGCATCATCAAGGAGCTTAATACTAAGGAGAAAAGATGTACCTGGGAACCAAACAAAAACTTAGCAGAGATGTCCAGTCCAAAAAGGGAATCTGAGCCCAACAAATTCACCCACCCCCTCCTCTCATTCCCAATTCCTCTTGAGTTGACCAAAGAGGCTTTTATAAGATGGGACATGTAGCATCTTTATGTGCTGAATGGAATGAGCCAGTGGATTGGAAAAGCTCATGATAAAGGAGAGGGAAGAGAAGTCATTAAAGAAGCAATGCTCATTAGGAGGAAAGAGGACCTGAAATCCAATGGGTTCATGGAGGGAAAGACCTTTGATGGGAAGACAGATAGTTAGTGCATCCTCCAGAAGAACATGACACTGTAACAGCTCATCAGGGAGAAGGTGGAGCCTTTGGGTCCAGGTGCAGATAGACGGGTGGATTAGGTGGGAGAGCCATGAGGGGGTCGCATTTGGTTGCTTCTATTCTCTGAGAAGGGCTTCCCAAGTGGCTCAATGGTAAAGGACCCATCTGCCAATTCAGGAGACCCGGGTTCCATCCCTGGGTCAGGAAGACCCCCTGTAGGAGGAAATGGCAACCCAGTTCAGTGTTATTGCCTGGAGAATCTCCAACAGAGGAGCATGGTGGGCTACAGTCCATTGGGTCCCAAAGAGTTGGACGTGCCTGAATGACTGAGCACATAACACGTGTTCTCTGAGACGAAGGAGGAGACATGAACATCTGAGGAAGGGAACGTGAAACAGTCATGTTGGAGGTTGGGAGCTAGAATAGACTGGGGGGATGTAAGCCATCAACCCACTTGACACTTACACATTTAAGATGAAAAGAGTCAGTGGTGCTCCCCGCTTCTCACCAGCCTCGTGGGTCTGCACAGGGACAGGCTTGACATCACGTCATAGCCAAAGGGAGAGGTTAAGCAGCTCATCAGAGTCCCTTGAGTGGTGTGTGGCAGAATCTGGGTTTTCTCCTTCCAGTTAGGCTATGCTTTGTGTTAATAGTTAAGGACCATAGGAACATTGTCCACATACTCCTTCCAGTTTTATTTCATTTCTTTTACTGCTTTGTGTTAGCAATTCAGTCTTGTCAGACTCTTTGTGACCCAGTGGACTATAGCCCACCAGGCTCCTCTGTCCATGGGATTCTCCAGGCAAGAATACAGGAGTGGGTTGTCATTCTCCTTTCTCAATGGGATCTTCCTGACCCAGGGATCAAACCCAGGTCTCCTGCATTTCAGGCAGACTCTTTGCTAGCTAAGCCACCAGGGAAGCCCTACCCAATTTTCTTACCCAGAGAATAGAGAGCGGACTGACTGCTCAGAGGAACGGTGTTCTCTGTACCACAAACACTATTTCCAGTTTTATTTAGGATTGCTCTGTGCAGGGCAACGATAATATGAAGCACAAGCAAAAAGAGCCTGGGCATCATTTATAGCATGACTAAATTCCAAGTTCCAAATCACTGGCCTTGAAATAAACTGTTGGCATCGAATTGGAGAGTAAGTGATCTCCGTATATGGAAATCCAGTTGAGCCCAAGTGCCCGTTACACCCTGGGTCTGGCTCCCTTCCAGTGTGCTATCTATCTTCATCCACTCCAGCGAGTATGTCTCTTTCCATGTCTCCAAATTGTCCAGACTAGCCTTGGACCCAGACACCTGAGGCTATACCTGAGACCGTGTGAGATTGTTCTGTATGATTCCTTCATGGTCAGAAAGAAATCCCTTTACTAACTGATGCTGAACAGACAATATGCATCTGAAAGTCATTAGTCATATTTGCACTGAACTTCATTCTTTCACTTTGAAAGAACTTATGTATATTCCCCCCTTCCCTGTGGCTTAAATGCAAAAAAAAAAAAAGATAACAGTTGTGACTCTCTGCGTGCAGTTTTTGCATCTTGAGGAATGTCAGTGTAGGTTCTGGGCGATGAGGGGAGTGAGGAGGGTGCTCTAAACTACTAGCCTTCATCTTTTAATTATTGGAAAAAAAAAAGACATGGGTTTCAGGGTAAACAGGCAGGTTAAATACCTTCTGAATAAAAATGTTCAGGAAGATGCCTGCTTTAGGATAAAATGTAGAGGATGAAGGAGCATCTCTAAGCAGCAAGGTACATGTCTTACTCCCTTTGTTTTGCATCCCTAGAGCTCTCTCAGAGTCTTCCAATTTAACCTGATAAAACTGAAATATGCAGTGATCTGACCTCCAGACAGTATTCATCAACTAAACAATGCATCTTTAATAATGACCTTTTAATTTTTGATATGCCACATTTATTTTCCTCCCCACCTACACCAGCAGAAAAATACTGATTGGCCAGTGATTTTAAAGAGAAGTAAAAGAGCTAGGGTGATTGGGAATGAATCTAGGTGACGGGTAATAGCCAATCAGACTTTGAGGAGACGTTTTTTCATCTCATGAATAGGAGTTCACTCCATCCCCTGGGATGTGCCTATGAGCAGTTTTCAGAATTTTTCTTTTAGCAGCAAGAACTCTTTAGAATTACATTTTACACAGATCTTCAATATATTAAATAGAAAAAGACAGTATCTAATATTAGCTAATTGTAAGTTCAAACATACACCACTAACTAATGACAGAAGGAGGCAATTTTGATAAATAGAAATATCTCAGGAGTTCCCTGGCAATCTAGAGGTTAAGACTTCACCTTCCAATGCAGGGGATGCGGTTTCGATCCCTGAGTGGGGAGCTAAGATCCCACATACCTCGCAGTCAAAATACCAAAACATAAAACAGAAACAATATTGCGGCAAATTCAATAAAGACTTTAAAAATGGTCCACACCAAAAAATAAAAAAGAGAGAGAATATCTCAAATCAGAGCTGAAGGCCAAGGGTTGCCGTTACATATCAGCTTTAGCAATCCATTTGTTCTCTGCGTTTTGGTTGGTTGTGCAGAAAAGCCAAAATTCCATGAGAAATCACAGCAAATGATAGATTTGTTTGTTGTTTGCTTTCGACATTCTTGGGTCAACAAACTCAAGAAGGGAAACTGTCCAGAAGGCTGCTTGAGGAAGAGCAGAAAGTTGGATCACTAACAATATCTAAATTTTTTTAAGTAAGAAACTTAGATGACAAACACCCCAAACCAACAATACAGGTTTGTCAGCACAGGTCCTGTTATCACACAGCTAATCAGAGCATCACTATTAACACAGGCAGGTGTGACACACAGGGTCCAGACACGCTTTACCTCTTGCAATCTCACCTGAGTGGGCGTTGGTGGGTTGAACTCTTTTTCAATTCCAAGGCTCGAGGTATCTTATCAAAGACACATCTCTAACATGTTCAGAAATAAGCAAAATGGTGATAGGAACGGCCTCAGGCAGAGTCATGAGGAGACAGGAGCACAAATAATGCACTGATTCTATATGGTTGGATTTGACATAAAATAGTTCTGAGCTGGTGAGTGGCTTTTTTTCCCAATTAATCTGAAACAGGTCAATCATGGGAAAATGAAACCCAAGTCCTACACTTTCAAAACAGGCTCCCTAAAACCCAGTTGGAAAGACCCTCAGGTAGGAGGGTTTTGGAAGTGGAGCTGACACCCCAGGGCCAGACATATCTCATCTCAGATGCCGTCAGCTGGAGGATGGAAGCCCTGTCTGGCCTCTGATAGGCACCGCTTTCTCTGCCTCCCCCTTCTGTGTACCGTCTGAGCTGTGTACCTGTGAACAAGAGCAAACCCAAGTTTACTAGGAAATGGACTGGAAAGTGTTTCCATTCACAGGAAAATGAGAAGTCTTAGGTCAGACACAGAGAAATGTTTATCGACAAGTGAGGTGACTTTCAGGATGGGGCCTTAAGTGCGCTTGACTGCGTTGACATTGCCCGGCGAGTCAAAAGCTTTCTTAAACCAGGAGAATCTCGGTTCTGACTCCTAATCTAATGTTCACACAGTAATTTTGGAGAGGTGAGGCGGGGGAGCTTGTGTCTGTAACTCATTCTTTGGTGAATTTAAACACCCTCCTGTTTCAGCTTTTTAGGTTCAATATAAGCAAACCCTGAGACAAGGTAGTTTGTATGGGAGGTGGCCCAGGAAGCAAGAATGATGGGGGAAGAAAAGTGACTCGAGAAAGAAGAAAAAAAAAAAAAAAACACTATAGGGAAGGCAAAGGGAGACTAATTCTTCAGGACCTTCTGAGATGCAGAGAAGCTTCTAGATATGGAGCACTTCTAGAGTGGGCCACCAACAGTGTAAGGCTGGAGCCTTTATCCACCAGGTCCAGCCCACCCCCCATAGGTGGAGGGTCACCTCGGCAGATGTTGGCTTAGGTGTTCTGTGGCTGCACCTGGCCAGGCCCACCAGGTTCCCATGTATCAGAGGACTCCAGGGAAGAAGGGAAACGGTCCTCCCTGTCACACATGAACAAACTCGACGTGAGCTTGCCCAGGACTCAGGCTGAAATCAGAGCTGGACCCAGGATTGTGCTGGGAGCACCTAACATGCCTGTTCCATGTGGTGCCGAAGAGAACCGTGAGCAGGCAAGCTGTGCTCATCCCTTCTGCGTCACTCACTCATCACCAAGTCTTTGCTGGTTCTTGACAGAGGCACGAATTCATCCATCCATTCGTTCCTTCCTTAGTTACGTCTCAACTACCTACTATGTGCCTGGCACTGTTTGAGGCACAAAGGACCCAGCTGTCAATGAGACACAAATCTCTGTTGTCGTGGAGGAAGACAGACAAAGAAACAAACAAGTGAAATACAGGGTTTGTAAGATCCCCTGGAGGAGGGAATGGCAACCCACTCCAGTATTCTTGCCTGGAGAATCCCAGGGACAGAGGAGCCTGGTGGGCTACAGTCCATGGGGTCACAAGAGTAGGACACGATTTAGCGACTAAACCACCACCATCTATAATATTAAGTGCTAGGAGAAAAAAGAAAGCAAAGAGGAGCTCAGGGTGTGCTTGAAGGGGACCTCAGGAAGGCGGAAGACGGTGCTCCATCAAGTGCTAATCTATTTAGGTTGGCAAATCACCCCCACCTGGCCGCCTCTCAGAAAACCAATAAACAAGTTTATAGGAAAGTATAACTCTTGCTGTGTTGTCTCATTTAAAGGTATTGACTTCTATTCGGGCAGAGTCTGCCCTTGGGAACGGACAGCCCACCGTGTGATGTCGAGGTGCAGATTCCCTGGGAGGGTCCTGGGGACTGACACAACCCCGCATCTTCAGTCGCCGGAGACTTTACTGCATTTTTCAAAGGAAGGGTTTCAGCTTCCTGCATGACTTTCTGGTGTCAAAGGTCATCCTGCAGAAAATAATGATGTCACACATTCATCTGTTATCAGTAAACTCTGGGCTTCCATGCTGTGCTCAGGGCCAAGCCTGGTCACTGTTCTCATGAAGGTCGTGATTCAGTTCTGATTTTAGTTATGATCAACACTTCCAAAATGACAGTATATGATGCAAAAGAGAGCACAGTGCCTTTTTTTTTTTTTTTTTTTTTGGCACCAAAGTAGATACTAAACATTTTGAAAAAAAGGCAGATGATATTACTGTTGACTTGAAATCTTGGGAACTTTCAGGGTGAAATTGGAGCCTGGTTCCCATACACAGAGGACAAGGAAACGGGAAAAAAGACACAAAGCACACTCCAGGTTGGTAGGTGGCAGGATGAATCAGCCAGGGAACTTAGATATCAGTTGTAGTTGTTTTTGTTGTTCAGTCACTAAGTCGTGTCTGACTCTTTGTGACTCCATGGACTGCAGCACACCAGGCTTCCCTGTCCTTCACTGTCTCCCGGAGTTTGCTCGGAATCGTGCCCATTGAGTTGATGATGCTACCTAACAACCATCTTATCCTCTGCCGCCCCCTTCTCCTCTTGTCTTCAATCTTTCCGAGCATCAGGGTCTCTCCTAATGAGTGAGTTCTTTGCTTCAGGGGCATGTTTGTGTTTAAATCTGAAAGTTCATATGGAGGTCTTACCTGGGTTCAGCCTGGTACGCAGTCCAGGAGGTTTTAAGCAGACCCTTCTCTGTCTGACTTACTTCACTCAGTATGACAAGTTCTAGGTCCACCTGCATTGCTGGCAAATGGCATCGTGCTATTCTTTTAGATGATGATTTTAACTTGTATATCACTGATAAAACAGAATACATCTTGGGAAAATTGCTTTATAAGCTCACCATCATGTTCTGTAAACCCATCTTCATCCCTAATGTCTGCATCTCTGTCTTTCCTCCTCATGTTCAAGGGGAAGAAATGACTTCCTGTTTCTGGAAAGGCAAGTGCTTCCTCCTACAGGTAGCCCTCCTTGCTCTGCAGCTCAATTTCTCCCCTGTATCAGATCCTTCCATAAACAAATCCCAGATACCCCAACCCACTCCAATATCTGCCCCACCCCTCAGCTCTTTCACCACAAACAAAATATTTTAAGGGGTTATCTACCCAAGCTTTCTCTATTCCTGCAGTTCTAACCCACCCTTTAAAACAATTCTGAAAATATTCAAATATAAATAGTGGTAAATATGAATGTAACAAACCATGTTTTCAATACCCAGATTTAACACATGTTAACACTTACCTATATTCATTCAAAGTCTTTATCTTTTTTTTTTCATTAAAGAAAGAAAACATTACCTATATAATTGAACCCCCTTTGGACTCCATCCCAAGCCTATTACTCCTCATTCCCCAGAGGAAATTCTATTCTGAATTTGCAATATATCATTCCTTCTGTGGCTGTATATTTTACTTTATCTGTATGTGTCCATAAATGAAAGATAGTATTATATAGTGTGAATTAAAATTTAAATCCTGAGCCTTAAACCCAGCTTATATCTTATTTTATGTAACTTTGTCATTTATATCTTCGGTTGCTTCTTGCACCTTGTTTAGTCCCTTGGTTTTATTTTTTTCATGCAGGAATCTGTTCTTTCTTAATTTTTTCAAGAAGAGTCTTCTTGCATGTCATAAAGATTCTATATTGCCTGGCACAGCCAAATAAATAAGTAAATAAAAATAAATATTTAGGTGGAAAAAAAAAAAAAGAAGGACGGATTCAGAAAATCCAAAGTCAACCTAATAGGAATTTCAGAAGAAAGGGATAGTGAAAATGCAGGGGATGGAATTCTTAAGCAATAATAGGGTATAATTTTCCCAAATGAAAGAAAGGCACGTCTTCCAATTTAAAGAAGGGGAGGACGAGAGTAAGGACTCTCAGCTGTGCAGGGGGAATTTCAGAACTCCATGGACAACAAATTCTGATGCAGAATATATTTTCAAGTTGTTTTCCTTGGATGATTAGACTCGAGGCTCATCTGCTCTTTCTCCATTTCGTGCAGCCAATGGCTCTCATCATTGATTCTAGTTTCCAATTAATAGGAGCCTTCTCCCACCCCATCCCATATACAATGGTGTGTTTTGTGTGTGTGTATCTCTTTCTCAGGTTTAGAGATTTTCTCGTTATCCCTGGTGTGACAAAGCCAAGTGTGACAGTGGTCGGCCATTTCAGATAATTCTGTTAATTCTGTGAACCATGAACACATATTACTAGACTCCTCAGAACTCTTTCTTTTTAAGTCAAGAATATAAGTACATTCTATAAAATGTCTTTTGGAATTTATTGAAATGACTTTTTCCTTTTGGTTATTACATGTTAATATACATTCATTATAAATCTAGAGAAAAACCTACCTGGTCAAGTGGTATATTTTATTTACTGATATGAGAGGATTTTTTTTCTATTTATATTAATAAGAAAAGCTGACAGATTCCTTTTGAGAGATACTCTCCAGTTTCACATTTAAGGTTATCTTCACTTTTTTAAAGCAGATTAGGTAACTTTCATTTTTCTCTCTCCGTGCAGAAGTGATTTAAATAGCAAAGAAGTTTTGCAAAGTCCTGGAAAGAACTTATCCATGAAATTCCTAGGCCTAGACATTATGAAGAAATGGTTCTTTGACAACTTTTCAAAGTTTTCTCTTCATTATTTATCTAATTTTTCTTAGAGAAGGTTTGTATTCTTTGTAAGTTTCCCATTTCACCCAGGTTTTAAAGATTATTAACGTAAACTGGAATGTAAACGTCTCTCATTTCTCAGTCTCCTCTATATGTGTAAATTTCTTCACCCACCCTTAACTTGTTCTTATTTCCCCCTTGACTAATCTTCCCAGAGAAACGTCCATGTCATTAATGTTTTCAAAAAAATAAGTTCTTACAGTTATTTATCAACTATGGGGATTTTTTTTGTTGTTTGTCTTAAATGTAGTAATTTCTGCTTATCTTCTTCTAATGGTCTCATTTAAGTCACTTTCTCGGAGAAGACAGTGGCAACCCACTCCAGTATTCTTGCCTGGAAAATCCCATGGACAGAGGAGCCTGGTAGGCTGCAGTCCGTGGGGTCGCTAAGAGTCGGAAACGACTGAGCGACTTTACTTTCACTTTTCACTTTCATGCGTTGGAGAAGGAAATGGCAACCCACTCCAGTGTTCGTGCCTGGAGAACCCAGGGATGGGGGAGCTTGGTGGGCTGCCGTCTATGGGGTCACACAGAGTCAGACACGATTTAAGCAACTTAGCAGCAGCAGCAAGTCATTTTCTATTTCCTTGAGTTGAATATTTAATTACATTCATTCTTCTTATTAATGAATTCATTTAAAGCTATGCATTTTCTTGTGATTATAGCCTTGACCACATCTCGTATTTTGATATGCAGTGTATTTAATAGCCTCTTAAAATCCAAAATGTTTGCTACTTGTTTTTTTTTTTTGGAAAATAACAGTTTTATTACTCATTTCTTGCTTTGTAATCCCCACATTTTTTATACAGACTTAAAATATCATCTATTATAAGGCCCTTAGCTCTTCTGCCCTGAAAGTAAAGCAGAACAAGCCTTTCTTGTCTTCTTTTTCTTCTTCCCTTTATCTTCATCACATTATGCAGATCACATCCTGGTGTTCACTTCACAAGATATCAGTTAGGAGTCCTCCTGCCCTCATCTCCCAGCTTGGAGCTAGAGCATCCCCTAGAGAGTGACACCCAGAAACACACCTTTTTCTCATCGGTTACTCCTCAAATGTGCTGAAACCCATGATTAAAATAGGTTCTTTTTTTTTAGGTTTCAATACTCAATATTCTAAGAATGAAGTGACATCAGAGCTGTAATTACTATAGTGCAAGATGTTGAAAAGGTGAATAATAAAAATCAGATGGGTTTCTTGGAAAGGAAACTAGTCCACAGTTCAAACACAAGGCCTGGGTGGAGACACAGAACCAGGGGAAAGATGAAGTTACATGAGAGTTAAAGTTAACGGTCAGAACAACTTCAGAAAATGAGGCTGAAGGATCAGAGAGCATAAGAGGTCAGCAAGACAGACCCACCCAAAGGACAAAGCTTCACATTGGGATGGGTCCGTTAAAAGTTTGATGCTGTTAAAAGGATTGGGATGGCATGATGTGTCCAGTTGAACCTGTTTGTTTTGTGATGCATTTTCTATTTTTATGATCATTTCTCAGCCTTGGTCTTCATTATACTTCCCTTGCAGCTGGACGAGCTTGGAATCAATAAAAGCTGTGAGCAAAGGTTTCTCAAAGGAATGCAATAGTGCCCAGCTAATGCAATAGGTAGCTGTGTCCCTGAGCCAGAATATACTGTCCCTTGGATGAGACATCTTTTACTTGGCACTTTTATGGTAGCTCCCTTCAAGATGCCTCCACCAGTCCATCCCATTCCTGTACATGCATGCTGCTTCTTCAGTCAATAGGTGATCCCAGATGCCTTCTCCTAAATCTCGGCTGGCCTTAAGGACTTGCTTAACTAGTAGAATGCAGCAGAAGTGGTAAGGCTAAGTCATAAGAAGCCCTGCAGCTTCCACTTTGTTCTCTTCTTTTATGGTCCACTTTGGTATCTTGGATTTCTCACTCTTAGAATCCATCTGGGCTTCCCTGGTGGCTCAGATGGTAAAGAACCCGCCTGCAATGCAGGAGTTGCAGGAGACTCAGGTTCAATACCTGGGTCGAGAAGATCCCCTGTAAAGGGGAATGGCTACCCACTCCAGTATTCTTGCCTGGAGATCCCATGGACAGAGGAGCCAGGTGAGCTACAGTTCATGGGGTCGCAAAGAGTTGGATATGACTGAGCGACTTAGCACACATGCACACAGAATCCATCCACGATGTTGTAAGAATCCGGTGCCATGTGGAAAAGTCACATGTAGGTCTGTCTCAGCTGAGTTCCCAGCCGGCATCAACTGCCAGCCTTTGAGTGGGGCTTTCTGGCTGTTCGGTGCAAGTGGGCCTTTGACCGCAGCCTTCTTGGATATCCTCTGCAGCATTCTGAGCCCCGAGGTGAGAAGCCAGTTGAGCCCGATCAGAATCGTGAGAAATAATAACATGTCATCTTACACCACAAAGTTCTGAAGAGGTTTATTTTTTAAAGAGTAATAGATAACCAGAATAATCTTCTCTGTTGCAATAGCCCAAATACATGCCCTTCTGAGGATTTCAGGAATTCTTTACTATTTTAGATGCATAATTCTTTCTCTCAGGTTAAAGTCAAACCATGCTTATTAGAAGCAAGTACACCTTTGATCCATTATTATGCTATTTATTGGTCAAAGAGGAATAACATTTCTTGGTTCTTATTGAGACACCTGATTTCTGTCCCTATTAATCACCTAATGGTAATTACAGTAAATCTCCAGACTCTGATTTAAATAAAATGCTAAGTTTATTCAACTCAAGAGACATTTATCAACTCCCTTTCATGTATTGTGACTAAGACTGTGGGAATGACAAAATAAATGGATTTCTGCCCTCAAGGATGCTTTGGTTGAAGAGCTAAGATAAGTAAAACGTAAAGACATTATAACTCAAGGAAGAAGGTTACATTCCCCGCTCCCTCTGCAAGGAGCACAAGTAAAGACACTCTCAGGCTCAGAAGGTGAGTATCTTTCAGGAAACATCAGGACAGGAGAAGACAGAGGCAGACCTAGTCTGAACCCTAGATCCGCCGCTGACATGGACAAGTTGCTTAACCTTCCACATTTATAATATAAGAATAAACACACTTTATTAACCAACATTCTCTTAATTAGTTGTTTTTAGCAACTACTTTATAAGATGATAAGAATTGAGTAAAATGAGGAAAAGAAACTACTGCTTTACTGATGGTAGCTGGTATTATTATTATCATCACCACTGTCATCATTTAATTAGTGGAATCAGAAAAGACTTACTGGAGATAACAACATTTGAGCTGGGACTTTAAAAAATAATGCTCTGGGCTTCCCTGGTGGTCCAGTAGTTAAGAATCCATCTGCCGATGCAGGGGACACGGGTTTTTCGATCCCTGGGCCAGGGATCAAAAGATGCAAGATGGAGAAACTACAAAGACACTGGCAAGACAGAATCCTGAAAAACACTTAGCTTCCCTGTCAGTGAAATGAGCTGAATGATGATGGCCTCCTTCTAGCAGGGCTTTGTTTTACTGCTGTGATTGGTTTTGTGGGTGGTTTGGGGGTGGATGGGCATCAGGGAGACGGACGTTCATTGAGTGTTTACTATGCATGAGGCACTCTGCTACATTTTTTGAATACATGGCGTCTGACTTTCTCCCAACAACTCCATAAAATTCATGTCACTTCTATTGTCTTTGGGACTTGAAGCCAGATCTGTTTGGTTAATGATGTTTGCTTTCCGTGGTTGCAAAGCATAAATAAGATCTGTTTACTTAACGATGTTGTCTACTTCCTATGGTTGTAAAGAATAAATGAGGCAACGTGTCTGAGAACCTAATCCTAGGTCTGACACTCAGAGGCATTCAACAAATATTCATTTTCTTCCCTGAAACCTGCAGCCACTGGTCCTCCATGGCTGCTGTTGTTGTTCAGTCCTGTCCGGACTCTGTGCGACCCCATGGACTGTAGCCCTCCAGTCTCCTCTGTCCATGGGATTCTCCAGGCAAGAATACTGGAGTGGATTGCCATACCCTCCTCCAGGGGATCTTCCCTACCCATGGATCGAACTTGTGTGTCTTGAGTCTCCCGCGTTGGTAAGAGGATTCTTTACCACTGAGCCAGGTTTGATCCCTGGGCTTGCCTGGAAAATCCCATGGATAGAGGAGCCTGGTAGGCTACTTCTTTTCTTTTTTTTTTTTCACCTGAGAAGCCCCAGGGCTGCTGACCGACAACATCTCAAAGTCCGGGTTTGAATTTATTAAGCAGCCTCCCTCCCTCACCCACCTTTCTTTGGCATGAAAGTGAAGTTGCTCAGTCATGAAGTTGCTCTTTGTGACCCCATGGACTGTAGCCTACCAGGTTTCACTGTCTATGGGATTTTCCAGGCAAGAATACTGGAGTGGGTTGCCATTTCCTTCTCCGGGAGATCTTCCCGACCCAGGGATTGAACCTGGGTCTCCCGCATTGTAGGCAGATGCTTTACAGTCTGAGCCACCAGGGAAGTCAAAGGTCCATACCTCTGCCCCGGGCACCTTCCATATCTGAGATGACTCACTCCCTCTACATCTGTATCTCCCACTGGCTTCTCTGCTGGCCCCATCCCACCGATGTACCTTTGGGCTTTGCTGAACCAGTGGGGCTTGACTAATCATGAATGTGCATTGGACTTGAGGCTAGGGTTAAATGCTTGTTGGAGGTTCACCCATCTCATGTATAGCTGATGTCACTGGACTTAAGACTTTGAAAAACAGAAAATCGAGGCTCCCGCGTCATCCTCGCCAAGGAATCTCAAACAAGAGAGGAGAAAACTGCAGAAGGTCCATCTCTGAGCTTTTACAACAGTAAATTGTCGCTTATCAGAGCCAATTCCTGAAGCCATTTACTTTAATCTAAACCAGAGTTTCTCATCTCCCCTTTTACGATCCCATTTCAGGGCTCCGTGAAGAGGTTGGGCCATGTGTCCAGATGTTATCATTCTAATGAAAGCAATCAGAGCCTGGTGATTAGGAATCACCTGGCCTTATCATCCGTTAAAGGAAAATCTTATTAACCAAAAGGCATGGGTTTTGTTTCTGAATTCCAGAGATTAAAAACCCAGAGGAGCTGAGAGACGTGAACTAAAAATTCAGTTGCCTCAGAATTTTGAAAATGAATTTTATCTCATCAGTAGTTTTTTTTATTGGAATATAATTGCTTTATAATGTTGTGTTAGTTTCTGCTGTATATATCCCCTCCCTCGGGGACCTGCCTCCCACCCACCCCCCAAGCCCATCCCTCTAGGTCATCACAGAGCACCAAGCTGAGCTTCCTGTGCTTTATAGCAGGTTCCCACTCTCTGTTTTACACATGGTAGTGCACATACTCTGAGAAAACCGTAATCCAAAAGGACACATACACCCCAATGTCCACTGCAGCACTATTTACAATAGCCAGGATATGTAAACAACCTAAATGTCCAATGACAGATGAATGGATAAAGAGGGTGTGGTGTTCTGTGTGCCAAGTCACTTCATTCATGTCTGACTCTGTGCTCCCCATGGACTGTAGCCCACCAGGCTTCTCTGTCCATGGGATTCTCCAGGTAAGAATACTGGAGTGTGCTGCATGCCCACCTCCAGGGGATCTTTCCACCCCAGGGATCAACCCCACATCTCTTATGTTTCCTGCCTTGGCAGGCAGATTCTTAAATACTAGTGCCACCTGGGAAGCCCAGAAGTTGTGCCAACTTCTTTGGTTAAAGACTTGCTTGGAGTTGGAAGGGGTTCCCTGATGGCTCAGAGGTAAAGAATGAGCTAAATGTCTCCCAATTAATTCTGTCACCTTAATAGGAATGGTTCATATGTAATGTGAAATGAAAATGCCCTGACATCAAATCCCTTGTAATCAGACATCTAGAGAGACAGAGCCTGTCTCTTAACAAATCAGGCTCTGCTCAATTCCTCTTAACACCGTTACAGGAGGGACTCAAGGAGCTGTAGACCAGCCAACCATGTGGACACACTTTTTTCCACCGATAAATCAGAGAAATGAAATTTGCCACTTCTCTGCTTTAAGGTCTGAATGGGAGTAGCATTGAGGCTCAGGGAGTAGACTGCTGTATGGAGGCAATACATCAACTTGGGAGGGGATGAAAGGGTCAATTCAGTTGTTTCTAAGGGTTTTCTTTCTCCTCTACATCGGTCATTGGAAATGTTGGCAGTTACTTAGCAAAAATTTGGTTGCTCTAAAAAAGGTGCCGGAGACCTCAGTTCCAAATAGAGGCATATCTGAGGACCTGAATACAGCAAAGACATTCAAGGTCAGGGTATTTATTCCCCCAGATCCTCCTTGCAGACTGTGGTTTGGCAATGGCCAAACAAGAGAGCCCCTACTTGTGACCATGCATCTTATGGACTGGCCCCCTCCCCCTTGACTTTTCCCCTTTGATCCTGGAGGTGTTAATTGCCCTCTGCCCCTCAGAGTCTCTGACGCACTGCTTTCCTTGCTTCGTTCATTGTGCTCAGACAGGCCCTTCATTAAATTCTTTCTGGACATTTGAAATTCTATATGAACACATATTAATGACACAGAAATCATTGCAATAGATGCTAAAGTGTAAGAAGTCAAAGAACTATCAATGGAATTTTCCCCACTGTCAAAACAGGTCACAAATGTATATCTTCTGTACCTGCAGCCACCATTATCAAAGATTATTTTTCTCCATCATATGCAGTTCTATTACCAATATGTCTGTGAGCATACCTGCACATACCTGCATATTTCTCAATGAAAGCTGATTCCCAGCACCAGGTTTTCTGGGTCTCTGCCCACCTCTTTCGATCCCCATAACCCCACCAAGACAGAGCAAAGGCTCTGTCTATTCCTAATTTTCCCAAACGTTACGTATACTTTCTGAGGACCCACCGAAGCTGCTCCATGCTTTGCCTAGAAAGATCACACCTAAAGATGTCAGGACCCAAAAGACCCCTGGCAGCAGAAACAGCTATGCCAGGGAACATGAACAAGGCAGCATTGGGACGAGCGGGGGAGCAAGGGAGACAGGAACTAGAGTTGGATTAAAATGAGGTCGGTGGTCAGAGGAACAAGGGCTAGCACAGTTGCCTCTAAGGATCTTGAATGGCATCTAGGAGTCTTGGAGCAGAAGAAAGAGAGAAAACAAGATCTTGTTATAAAATGCAATGTCCAGATAGATTTACTATGGGCCAGGAAGTCAGAAGCCATGGTAGCAAAGAAGAGAATAAGATGGGTGAGAAGTGCCTGCAGATACGTATCGGAATGAGGAGGCAGGATTTCACTGCATATTGGAATCATCCCAGGTTTTAAAACACTCACACCTGGGTCTCATCCCTCCCATCCATCCCCAGATTTTAATTTCATTCATCTAGAAATGTCATTTTGGGCATCTGGAGTGTTCAAATCTTACCCTAGTTCATATCAATATGCAACCAAAGTTGAGAATCATTGCTTTAGAAAATGTCAACCAGACTTACTTGGACTTGGGGAATTAAGGGTTTCTTAGCCATGTCTGTGGCCTTCCCTGATGGCTCAGACAGTAAAGAATCTGCCTGCAATGCAGGAGACCCAGGTTTGATCCCTGGGTCGGAGAGATCCCCTGGAGAAAGGAATGACAATCCACTCCAGTATTCTTGCCTGGAGAATTCCATGGACAGAGGAGCTGGTGGGCTACAGCCTACGGAGTCGCAAAGAGTCAAACACAACTGAGAGAGTAACACTTCCATTTTCACTAGCCATGTCTGGCTACATGTGAATGAGAACAGACTCGATATAACCCTGGAGCTGGACATAGCAGCAAAGGGATCAGATTGAGGCTGTACCACAGAGGAAATACAAAAGTAATATCTGAGGAACAACCAGTGATGCTCTATGTGTTTGGCTAGATTATTGGGTTTGTTGAGCAGTGGTTCCCAAACTGGAGCAGCATCAGAGTTATCTGGTGCCTAGACCTTGTAACAACCCAGACTGTTGATCCCAAGCCCAGGAGTTTCTGATTCAGTAGATTTGGTGGGGCCCTAGGATTTGCATTTTTGCATCATCACCAGACGTTGCTAATGCTACTGGTCCAGGGACTACACTGGGTGAAGCATTGCTCCAGAGAAAGTTCCTTTCCGTTCATTTTCGTAGTCACCTGTGGTTTATGTGATTAACAGAGTGGTTTCTTCACAGCCCCATAGGGAGCCTTCCTGCTCTGTAACCACACACAGGGAAACACCAATCATCCCAAGCCAGAAAGGCCAGCAAATGCTCTCTGTTCCCCACCAGGTGCCTCAGCTACACAGCCGCCTGGGACCAACACAAACGCTCATATGGAACTTGGGTTTTCGTTCTGCTGTCATTACAAAACTTGGAACCTACACAGCAAGGAATGCCCATTTGTCAGCAAGGGCATTTCCTCCTATGATCACAAATGTTTTCCAGTCGTGAAGAAAACTCAGGAGACATGTAAGGAGAAAAATTGCCAAGCCTATGGCTGTAGTCTCAGTTCATCCCAAAAATCAAATTGAAAGCTAGAGAAATAATTTGGCTTCTCTCTACTCATTCTTGCACTGCTGTTTGGAATAAACAGATTTTTTCCCTTTATTTTCAATATTTGCAAAGAAATTATCCCTTGAGATGTAGCATCTCTAGAAAAGTTTCAAACACTTTTATTAGTATCTGAGAAGTCATTTTTTTTTCTTTTCTCCCAAACGTAAACATCTCCTCATTCTTTTTTAATTATTGCCTTTTCTTTCTTATGTTGAAACACACTTTGGAAGTGGAAAAATCAGTGCTGCCAGATTTCCTCAGCCTCAGAAGAAGGACAATGTAACAGCTGGCACCAAGATCTGAACTCTGCTGGATTCTTCTAAGGTCACCCCTGTATGAAGGCTCAGCTGAGGGACAACAGTACCTCAGTCCAGTCGAGGACCACCATTCTTCTGTCTGTGTGTATCCCACATCCATGCAGAAGCTTTGGGGCTAGAGTGGTCTGAATCTCAAAGTCGTGACATGCAAATGGCATCCTTGATTCCCTGAGGTATTCTAATCCCTACAACATATGCAGACATGCCTGGATAATGCCCAGACCACTATGGAAAATGGACATGGGACCACAGAGGACAGGTCCCTACCACCAGTTAAACTGACACCAGTAAGCATGATGAACGGGCCAGGTGAACCCTGCGTGCTCAGTCGCTTCAATCACGTCTGACTCTTTTTGACCCTATGGACTGTAATCCGCCAGGCTCCTCTGTCCATGGGATTCTCCAGGCAAGAATACTAGAGTGGGTTGCCATGCCCTCCTCCAGGGGATCTTCCCAACCCAGGAATAAAACCTGAGTCTCTTCGTTTCCTGCATTGCAGGCAGATTCTTTATACACTGAGCCACCCGGGAAGCCCTGGGACAATAATTCCATGATGTAGCCATGGACATACAATCTGGGGAAACATTGAGTTAAAGTCAATTATATCAATTTCTTTATGTCAGGACATCTGAAAACTCAGTGTACTAATATACATGGTGAATTTTCACAGGCTTCCCCAGTGGCTCAGCTGTAAAGAATCCACCTGCAATGCAGGAGATACAGGAGACATGAGCTCAATCCCTGGAATGGGAAGACCCCCTGGAGGAGGAAAAGATAACCCACTCCAATATTCTCACCTGGGAAATCCCATGGATAGAGGAACCTGGCAGGCTACAGTCCATCAGGTCCCAAAGAGTCGGACACAACTGAGTGACTGAGCACACATACACATTATGAATTTTCAAGAAGTTTTATTAGCCCATAGGAAATGTATTTGATCATAGGGAAAAAGTAAGGGAGCTTCCCCTGGGACATTCCTGAGGAATTGCTTTGGGAAATGAGAGCTAGAAAATGTCTAGTCTCTTCTCATATAAATTCTACCCTCCAAGTCTCAGATCTCTACTACATGGAGATGAGTCTAAACTAACCAACAAGACTCAGAGGTGAGATTTAAGCCAACCGTCTACTTACGAGCTAAGAAGCAAATTTTTGTGAAGCCTTTGAGTGTTCCTCCTGCTCCCTCTCCATCACCTCACTGGAGTAAGAAAGTGACTTGGTGCGAAAGAAAAACCAAGAGAGGACTCTAAAATACTAAGTTTCAACTTTTATAGGTGTGTTTTAGACATTTTCTTTCACTACTTCGTATATAAAATATTTGGATTCAAATATTCTTGCCAACAGAAGTCTGCTTTGCCTGGCGATCCTTCCAAGAGGACAAAGCACCTTGGTGGAAATCACTTTTTCTTAAAGAACAGCAGCCATTAAATTTTGTAAATGGATATTCAAACAGTGAGCCCAGAATCAGAAACCGTGTGACCTCTTCTACCTATTTCTCTCACTTGCTCTTCAAAAAAAATTTTATTGGAGTGTAGTTGCTTTACAATGTTGTGTTGGTTTCTGCTGTACAGCAAAGTGAATCCATTGAATGTATAATAGATCTCTTTTTTTGGATTTCCTTCCCATTTAAGTTACCATAGAGCACTGAGTAGAGCTCCCTGTGCTAAACAGCAGGTTCTCATTAGTATCTATTTTATACATATTGTCAATAGTTTCACTTGCTCCTTAGGCTGTGATACATGACCTAGTTTGGCACAAATCCAGCAGTATTCAATGTTTTTGGCTACTGGTGATGTTGTTTTCTAACATTTTAAATGCTTTAATATTCCAAAACAGCATATTACTGTTACTTTACCTGTTACTTTAATTATTACCTGTTACCTTAATTATATATGCTATGATTTCATTATATCCTTTGATAGTCACAGTATTAATATACTGATGAAATAAACATTGTCAATAGTCCCCTTTCATAGGTGAGAAAACCAGGTCTGAATGATGTTAAGTAATTATCCTAGGTTACGCAATTAGTTACAAGCAGAACCAGAATTTGAGCCCAAATCATCTGTAATCAAGGCAATGGCAACCCACTCCAGTACTCTTGCCTGGAAAATCCCATGGACAGGGGAGCCTGGTGGGCTGCAGTCCATGCGGTCTCGAAGAGTCGGACATGACTGAGTGACTTCACTTTCACTTTTCACTTTCATGCATTGGAGAAGGAAATGGCAACCCACTCCAGTGTTCTTGCCTGGAGAACCCCAGGGACAGTGGAGACTGATGGGCTGCCGTCTATGGGATCGCACAGAGTCGGACACGACTGAAGTGACTTAGCTTAGCATCTGAAATCAAAGCCCTTATCCTTCCCACCACCATAAATTGCCTTCTGTAATTATTGGAATAAGATTGAGAAAGAAAATTTGAATGTTCAAGATAATTCCTTATATGAAACCTCAAAATGCTTTCAAATAACCCATCATTTAAAACTGGAGTGAGTTGGATTCTTGTAATATCCAAACATGAAGTTAACAGACTGAAAAGATCCAGAGTTTTCATAATCTGCAAATAATCATATCACACTGATGACAGATTTTACAGCAAATAAATAGACAGCTCCAGAGATAAAAGCTCACAGCCCAGGGGGTGCTGCAACACCTCAAAATTACACTGTGAGATGGACTCCAAGCTCTCCAAATCAAGGAGTTTGTTTAAAAAAACACGTAAAGAATCTTTAAAAATGTTTATTTCTGGGCCACCAAATTGATTTTAAAAAAAAGGGAGAGAGAGCGAGAGAGAATTTTACAGTTTGGAAAATGCAATTAATCTTCAAGTATGATTTGCAAAGCTCATTTGTAGCAATTAACTTCATCATTCTACTTGAAAGATTTCTCTTTCTCGCTCTCTCTGTATTCCAACCTTCTTTTAAGTTTTAAATCCAAGCCATTTTTACAGCTTTATTTCTCATTAAGATTGCAATAATTTGTCATTGGTGTGCAGACACTTTCTTAACTATTCCTGTGTTACAAATAAAAGAACCAGTATTGCTCGGAGGTTATCTCTAGGGCCCTGCAAAGCCAAGCACTATAAAATGGTTAGACATTAAGATGAGGGGAAAACCCCATAAAACAACACATAAAAATGTGTCTTGCTTTGCCATTTATATGGAAAGATGGTGCTGTTCGATCTTTCAAGCCAAAGACTATTTTAGAATTAAAGTTTCAATCAGGACAGGAGTGGAGAGAGGTTTCACTCTTTTCTTTTTGACCCTCTTCCTTTGCTTGTAAAACTGCCGAAACAAAAATCATGTGCTGTGTTGGCTCTACCGCTGGCCTTTTGATCTCTCTCTCTTTCTGTTTTCCCCTCCCTCTCTGTCTGTCTCTTTGTCTGTCTCTCTTTCTCACACACATATAAACACATACACACACACACACACACACACACACACACACACACACACACACTGCAAGGGAAATCTGCTTCTTCCAGCTCAACAAAAACCTTTGGTAAATCAGACCTCAAACTCGTGGAGAAACAACTTTGATTTGTTTGTTCGGGTAGACTTAATTTTTTCAAAAAACACTTGAGAAATGCGGCTTCGTTCATGCTCACTGGAGGATCACTCTGGTTGCCCACAGGAGAATGGGGTCACACTTACTGACTACAGTAGGAACTGTGCTGGCTCTCTCTACACTGATTTCACACAATCCTCAGCGTGTCTCTGTGAAGCAGCTCTTTTTTATTTTCCATGTGTTTCAGAGAGGATACGTCTAGCCCCAGGTCACCCCGTCAAGTTATGGAGGTAGGGTCTGAATCCAGCTATAGGTCGTCTCAAAGACGAGGCTCTAAATAAACCTCGGGACACTCCTGAGAATCTCTATGTAAATTCTCTCCCAACTTATTACCCAACACTTGTTGATGTTCTCGGGGTCCTGTCATTTGTATTCACTAGATGGCTACCTAGTGCAAATTTGGGGCTTCTCTGGTGGCTTAGCTATAAAGAATCCACTTGTCAATGCGGGAAACATGGGTTTGATTCCTGGGTCAGGAAGATCCCTTGGAGGAGGAAAATGGCAGCCCCACTCCAGTATTCTTGCCTGGGAAACCCCACGGACAGACGAGTCTGGCGGGCTACAGTACATGGAGTCGCAGAAAGTCAGATACAATTTAGTGACTGAACAATAACAAGTGTGAATTTGAGGTTTTAATAACAAGGGGCTTTGTCTGGGAGGGAACCCTACTTGCACAGGGCTGCAGGTGTGCCTTCTTCTGCTCATGAACCGATTGTACCTGTTTGTAAGTGATGCTACATTCTCAGCATTCTGTGGGCAGGTTGGAGGAACAGCAGGGTATCACCCAGCACCAGTGTAACTTCGGATCCTTGAGTTTCTAGAAATTCTTTCAGTAGATTCAGGCTGGTGCTAAGCTTTTGACTAGAAGCTCAGTAGTGTCCTTATAAAACCCTATCGGGATCTTCTGTGGACACTTGTCTGGGAAAATCTTTGTGCAAATGCAGAAGATTACAGTGTATCTTTGGGGAACTTCCCTGGTGGTCCAGGAACCAAGACTCTGTGTTTTCAATGCAGGGGGCCTGGGTTCCATCCCTGGTCAGGGAACTAGATTCCACATGCCTCAACTACTGGAGTGGGTAGCCATTCCCTTCTCCAGGGGATATTCCCAACCCAGGGATTGAACCCAGGTCTCCTGCATTCTTTACCAGGCAGATTCTTTACCAGCTGAGCCACCAAGGAAGCCCAAGAACACTGGAGTGAGTAGCCTATCCCTTCTCCAGTGGATCTTCTCGACTCAGGAATTGAAACAGGATCTTCTGAATTGTAGGTGGGTTCTTTACCAGCTGAGCTACCAGGGAAAGGCCAATTAAGACTAGGTACAGCCAAATAAATAAATAAATAGATATTTTTAAAGTGCATCTTGGAACAGCCATCCTTGCTTCCGGCAGCTTTAATTTTTCTCACCATAACTGACAAGGATGGATCAACTCTGTCCTTAAATCTCTATAAAAAGAGATACCACAGGTTTTGCATTTCAGGAACGTATTTTCAGGTTGAATTTACAGAAACATGTCAATCTCCGCATACCACCTGGAAACTAACCAACTCCAGCTCCAAGCTCCAGCAATTACAGTTCAGTTCAGTCACTCAGTTGTGTCCAACTCTTTGTGACCCCATGGACTTCAGCACACCAGGCTTCCTTGTCTATCACAAACTCCCAAAGCTTGCTTTCCATCAAGTCGGTGATGCCATCCAACCATCTCATCCTCTGTTGTCCCTTTCTCCCCCTGACTTCAATCTTTCCCAGCATCAGGGTCTTTTCCAACGAGGCACTTCTTCGCATCAGGTGGTCAAAGGATTGGAGTTTCAGCTTCAGCATCAGTCCTTCCAATGAATATTCAGGACTGATTTCCTTTAGGATGGACTGGTTGGATCTCCTTGCAGTCCAAGGGACTCTCAAGAGTCTCCTACAACATCACAGTTCAAAAACATCAATTCTTCAGCACTCAGCTTTCTTTATAGTCCAACTCTCACATCTATACATGACTACTGGAGAAAACAGAGCTTTGACTAGATGGAGCTTTGTCAGCAAAGTAATGTCTCTGCTTTCTAATATGCTGTCTAGGTTGGTCATAGTTTTTCTTCCAAGGAGCAAGCGTCTTTTAATTTCATGCTTGCAGTCACCATCTGCAGTGATTTTGGAGCCTAAGAAAATAAAAGCTCTCACTATTTCCATTGTTTCCCCATCTATTTGCCATGAAGTGATGGGACCAGATGCCATGATCTTAGTTTTCTGAATGTTGAATTTTAAGCCAACTTTTTCACTCTCCTCTTTCACTTTCATCAAGAGGCTCTTTAGTTCTTCACTTTCTGCCATAGGGAGGTGTCATCTGCGCATCTAAGGTTATTGATATTTCTCCCGGCAATCTTGATTCCAGCTTGTGCTTCATCCAGCCTGAGATTTCACATGTTATACTCTGCATATAAATTAAATAAGCAAGGTGACAATATACTCCTTGATGTATTCCTTTCCCTATTTGGAACCAGTCTGTTGTTCCACGTCCAGTTCTACCTGTTGCTTCTTGACCTGCATACAGATTTCTCAGGAGGCAGATCAGGTGTTCTGGTATTCCCATCTCTTAAAGAATTCTCCACATTTTGTTGTGATACACACAGTCAAAGGTTTTGGCATAGTCAATAAAGCAGAAGTAGATGTTTTTCTGGAACTCTCATGCTTTTTCAATGATCCAATGGATGATGGCAATTTGATGTCTGGTTCCTCTGCTTTTTCTAAATCCAGCTTGAACATCTGAAAGTTCACAGTTTACGTACTGTTGAAGCCTGACTTGGAGAATTTTGAGCATTACTTTGCTAACATGTGAGATGAGTGCAATTGTGCAGTAGTTTGAGCATTCTTTGGCATTGCCTTTCTTTGGGATTGAAATGAAAACTGACCTTTTCCAGTCCTGTGGCCACTGCTGAGTTTTCCAAATTTGCTGGCATATTGAGTGCAGCACTTTCACAGCATCATCTTTGAGGATTTGAAATAGCTCAACTGGAATTCCATCACCTCCACTAGCTTTGTTCCTAGTGATGCTTCCCAAGGCCCACTTGACTTCACATTCCAGGATGTCTGGCTCTAGGTGAGTGATCACACCATTGTGGTTATCTGGGTCATGAAGACCTTTTTTGTATAGTTCTTCTGTGTATTCTTGCCACCTCTTCTGAATATCTTCTGCTTCTGTTAGGTCCCTACCATTTCTGTCCTTTATTGAGCCCATCTTTGCATGAAATGTTTCCATGGTATCACTAATTTTCTTCAAGATATCTCTAGTCTTTCCCATTCTATTATTTTCCTCTATCTCTTTGCACTGATCACTGAGGAAGGCTATCTTATCTCTCTGTGCTATTCTTTGGAACTTTGCATTCAAATGAGTATATCTTTCCTTTTCTCCTCTGCCTTTTGCTTCTCTTCTTTTCTCAGCTATTTGTAAGGCCTCCTCAGACAACCATTTTGCCTTTGTGTGTTTCTTTTTCTTGGGGATGGTCTTGATCACTGCCTCCTATGCAACATCATAAACCTCCGTCCATAGTTCTTCAGGCACTCTGTCTATCAAATCTAATCCCTTGAATCTATTTGTCACTCCCACTGTATAATCATAAGGGATTTGGTTTAGGTCATACCTGAATGATCTGGTGGTTTTCCCTATTGTTTTCAATTTCAGTCTGAATTTGGCAATAAGGAGTTCATGATCTGAGCCACAGTCAGCTCCTGGTCCTGTTTTTGCTGACTGTATAGAGTTTCTCCATCTTTGGCTGCAAAGAATATAATCAATCTGATTTCAGTATTGCCCATCTAGAGATGTCCATGTGTAGATCTGCTCTTGTGTTGTTTTAAGAGGGTTGTTGCTATGACCAGTGTGTTCTCTTGGCAAAACCCTGTTAGCCTTTGCCTTGCTTCATTTTGTACTCCAAGGCCAAATTTGCCTGTTACTCCAGCTATTTCTTAACGTCCTACTTTTGCATTCCAGTCCCCTATAATGAAAAGAACATCTTTTTTGGGTGTTAGTTCTAGAAGGTCTTGTAGGTCTTCGTAAAACTGTTCAACTTCAGCATCTTCGACATTAGTGGTTGGGGCATAGACTTGGATTACTGTGATGTTGAATGGTTTGCCTTGGAAACAAACAGAGATAATTCTGTCGTTTTTGAGATTGCACCCAAGTACTGCATTGTTGACTATGAGGGCTACTCCATTTCTTCTAAGGGATTCTTGCCAGCTATTACAAGTCCCTGCAAATCCCCCACAGCTTCCCAGATGCCCCCATTCACTGTCTTGTTTATTTAATGATCTCAAATTCCTTACAAGTTTTATTATCTGCAATAATCAAGACAGATTGAGACGGCTCCCTGGCTTACAAGGATGCCCCCACCCCCATAGTGAGTCACTCTTCCTACCACATTCACTCTTCTTGCAAAAGGTGGCGAACCCATAAGGTGGTAACCCGTCCACAGTGTCCCACCACTGGTTCCCCTGCCCCGATTCAAGGACTGAATGGATGATTTAGAACTGGCCAATCAGAGTTCTTAGGATGTTTTTTCCTAATTAAACTAGGATAAAAGCCTTTTCCTTTCTCCATACATGGAGGTGTTAAGATACGCATCTGGATCTGCTGGGGGAATTCCCCTCTAGGCACTTGTGTGGCATTGTGATGACTAGCCATGAGCAGAGGGAAGCAGAGAATGAAACTGAGAAGTTTGGATGCTATTCATGTCCTTCCTTAAGAGGGCTTACTCCCTCTCCACTTTGGTGGTTCATGTGAGTCACTAAATTTCTCTTCCATCTTTAAAATGCTTTTAATCCTAACTAGATCCAACCTTTCTTGGAATAACAAAGAAATAAATTAAAGAACAAGTAGAAACATTTCTATATGATGAGACAGCATAACTGCGTAGGAACATTTTATGGTCAAGGGAGAGAACAGGGGAGCTAAAGGGCAGACACAGTATACTCTGAGTGTTCACAGTAGCTATCCTAAATCTTCGCCCCAAATTTTATGTTCCATAGACTCTATTTAAGTCAAGAATAAAATATCTTAGAAATATTGGGTGGGCCAAAAGATTTGTTAGGGTTTTTCCATAAGACGTTATTAAAAACCAAATGATGTGTTTAGCCAACTCAATAATATTTAAATCCAAATGGAGACTTTTTTTAAAATCAGGTGTTTGAAAGACTGAATGCGGTTATTAAGAACCACAGGCTGAATTCCAGCTAAAGTATTTTTTAAAGGGTCAACCATATCCGATTTACAATTTCTTCCCACACTGAAATTATTTTCTCCAGCGGATACCAGCTTCTATTCCAAATGCAAACACGTGGATGAACTTGGTTTCTCTTCTCTTCTTACATGTTTCTTCTTCTTGTTCAGTCCTCCTCTGTTTCATTGTCTGGATTACCTGTACCTCACCTGCCCTACCTTCAGTGCTAACTGTGTCCCTGTCCACAGAAAGGAGAGTATTACAGAAGGCACTCAGATTCAAGATGCAAGAACTCTACTTTCTAGCTTAGGTTCAAGATGCCAGAACTCCACTTTCTAGCTTAGGTTCAAGATGAAAGGACTCCACTTTCCGTGAAGCAGGATTCCAGGTTGTATTAATATTAGGAACTAGAGAGGAAGGTCTGTGAGTTAACAGGGTCTCCCATGAACCTAAAAGATGCTTGGTCCCCTTAGGATGGAGGTGTTGCCATGTTGTTTATGGTTCCCTATAGGGAAGGAGTCGCTTTGGCAAATTTCAGTTGAGCAGCTGGAATCTTGCTCCCAGACTCCCCTATGCCAACTCCATGATTCTCCAGCGATCACCTTCCTCAAATGGGCTCCTCTCCCACCCACCAGGCCACACTTGACAATGTTACTGGAACCCGTTTACCACCTGTTCTCTCCAACTATGCTGTGAGACCCCACATGCCAAATGTCTTTCCTCATGACGACGTCCTCTCCACTCTGCCAATCCCTGGCCAGCCCCTCTGGGTCCACACTGCAGACTCCCCACAGCAGCTAACATTCCCCTGACTTTATGTTATTTGTCCTCTTGATCCCATTCTCTGAGTTTTTCAAAACTGTGTCTCGATGCACCATCTCCCAATCCCAAAGTAGGTATTTCTAATCTATACCCAGCTTCTTGTTTCCATTTATATTGGGTATTACAAACCCTCTTTTATTAGTATGATTTCCTGAGTACATGATTCTCATACACTTCGGCATGTGAATCCTCAAGGGCTTTTTTCCTCTAATTATTCTAAACTTTACATAGATTTTCCAATAACCTGTAATGCGTATTACATTATATCTATCAACCCCTGGATCATCACTCCCTACCATCTTCTTATAACATCTACCCGCACTTGTGATTTTTATGTCATCTCTCTGTATAAAACTTTCCTTTTCCCCCTTTCAAATGTGGTTTTTCAGCATTATGCCATTCTCACCACATCGTTCATTTCATAATTCCACCTCCTTGGTAAAGGAGGATTCCTACTCTTTAGCATTTCCTTTCAGGTTAATATTTATCACCAACTCAAAGAACATGAATTTGTGCAAACTCCAGTGGTAGTGGAGGACAGAGGAGCCTGGCATGCTGCATTCCATGGGGTCTCAAAGAGTCAGATATGACTTAGTGATTGAACTGAGCTAAATTTTCTGAGAATTGAAAAATTTACTGAGAATCTTACCCTTTTCTTTCAAGTCAAGCCATAATTTAATACAATACAAATACGTACTCATTTAGCATTTTCTCTTATTCCAGTGGCTGGCATGTGAATCACCTTCACACTAATTTTTGTTATTTCATGAAATACTAAGGACAGTCTTCATCCAGGAGACCACCTTACTGACATCCATAAAGGCAGCAGAATTTCTTGATTCAGTTCATCTGATACTTTCAAAAATCCTCTACATATGCATTATTCTTGCTCTTATTTTAATTTTCCACTTATTTTTTCACACATATGAAAAGTAGAATCTTTCTGCATATCAGATACTGGCAGCTCCTGAATTTCCTGTTTTGCACATCCTCCCCATCTAGCTTCTGGAGACTCTGTTAGGCACCTCTTTGCCCAACTCCCCTTGTTAGTCTCATCCTTCAGTCTCACAGTGGTTGCCCTGAAACATCCCTGTGGGTGTGAGTGCTAAGTCGTTTCAGTCTTGTCCAACTCTTTGCGATCCCATGGACTGTAGCACCAGGTTCCTCCATCCATGGGATTCTCCAGGCAAGAATACTGGAGCGGGTTGCCATCCCCACCTCTGAAATACCCCTAAGGAGTTTCAGTTCGCTTTCCAATAAGGGTGTCTGTTCTGAAACTCCTAGTGCAACTCTTTTAGTTCTAAATACATCTTTGTATCATATGACTATAAAGAAAAAGTCATTTTCCTTAAAGACAACAGAAAAAACAATTTGAAAATATAAACAGCAATAGAGAAATAATCAAAGACTGGGAAGAGATCACTGATTTAAAAATTCAAATGAACCACAAACATATCAAAAGTATTCTCTATCAGGTTCAAAAGTGAAAATTAAAATCACAAGATGCACCTTCCATCTATCAGATTGGCAAGATTAAATACATTCTCAATCTCAAAATTGAGGAAACTTTCTAAGAAATTGCATTTTCATTGCTAGAAAAACCACTCTCTCTAGAAGGCAGCTCAACAAAATGTACCAAAATTCTGAAATGAAGAGTCAAATTCATGCAAAATTTTCTAAAAACTTAATTTATTTGTTAAAGAAAATAAATAGCAACATGAGTAAAATTATCCATTTGTATAGTTATAACAACATTATTTAGAACAGTATAAAAAGGAAAACAGAAAAAATGTCCATTAACTCAGAATTGGCTGTATCAGTTCTAACACAACCATGGATGGAAACCATGATGCCATTAGAAATCCCATATTTAAGTATGTGCTAAGTGAAATAAATCAAGTATGAAAATAATATCACTTCAGTTCAGTTGCTCAGTTGTGTCCTACTCTTTGTGACCCCATAGATTGCAGCATGCCGGGCTTCCCTGTCCATCACCAACTCCTGGAGCCTACTCAAACTCATGTCCACAGAGTTGGTGATGCCATCCATCTTATTCTCTGTCATCCCCTTCTCCTCCCGCCTTCAATCTTTCCCAGCATCAGGGTCTTTTCAAATGAGTCACTTCTTCGCATCAGGTGGCCAAAGGATTGGAGTTTCAGCTTCAGCATCAGTCCTTCCAAAGAATATTCAGAACTGATTTCCTTTTGGATGGACTGGTTGGATCTCCTTGCTGTCCAAGGGACTCTCAAGAGTCTTCTCCAACACCACAGTTCAAAAACATCAATTCTTCAGCACTCAGCTTTCTTTCTAGTCCAACTCTCACATCCATACATGACTACCGGAAAAAACGGATCTTTGACTAGACGGACCTTGTCGGCAAAGTAATATCTCTGTTTTTTAATATGCTGTCTAGGTTGGTCATAGTTTTTCTTCCAAGGAGCAAGCATCTTTTAATTTCATGGCTGCAGTCACCATCTGCAGTGATTTGGGAGCCCATTTGTATGATGTACTCTGCATATAAGTTGAATAAGCAGGGTGACAATATACAGCCTTGACGTAGTCCTTTCCCAATTTGGAACCAGTCTATTGTCCCATGTCCGGTTCTAACTGTTGCTTATTGACCTGCATACAGATTTCTCAGGAGGCAGGTGAGGTGGTCTGGTATTCCCACCTCTTGAAGAATTTTCCAGTTTGTTGTGATCCACACAGTCAAAGGCTTTGGCATAGTCAATAAAGCAGAAGTAGATGTTTTTCTGGAACTATCTTGCTTTTTTGATGAAAATAATATGCATAGTTTAATTATAATTATTTTTGATCATTTGTAGAGAATTGTGCCTATGTCTAAGGCAGAATACCAAAAGATGACAAAATAAAAAGTATTTCTGGGTGGTGATATTTGGAGAGAATTTATTTTCTCTTTTGTGCTTTTCTATGTTTTCCAAATTATTTATAATAAATAAAACTAACACCTTTTTGTACTGTATTTTTGTTTGTTTGTTTTTATTTTTTATTTTTTTATTGAAGCATATTTGGTTGACAATGCTGTTAGTTTGGGTATACAGCAAAGTGATTCAATGATACATATATGTATTATTTTCTAATTTTTTTCTCTTGTGGGTTATTACAAAATATTGTGTATAGTTCCCTACACTACACAGTAGGTCCTTGTAGCATGTGTCTGTTAATCCCAAACTCCTAAATTAAGCCTCCCAAACCTAACTTTTTTAAGGTCAATATTTCATTGAAAACATCCTATCATTCAACATCAATATCCGTCTGTTTCCTCTTTTCCCTTAATTTACCTTATTTTAATCAAACAGCAATAACTATGAGGGAAAAAATACCATCTTTTTTTTTATTTTGCTATTAATATTCCACGAGTATTTCTTTCTGTCCAATCAATGATTGAAACAGACTCAGCACCAGGCCAATTCCTAGAACCAACAATGATGATAGCAAAGGGTCACAATGTGTTTACTGGGTTCCAGGAACCACTCTAAGGGGGATGGGTGTGTGTGTGTGTGTAATTCTTACACAACAGCTCTATGAACTAGACCTCAATATCATCCCCTTTCTATGGACAAAGAAACTGAGAAGTTAGGTAACTGGCCCAAAGTCACACAGCTAATGCTTGTCCAAGTGCAGTCAGTCTGCTTCAGACACTACACCCCAAACCAATGTGTGATATCATTTCTGTAACAAAGAGTATTGGTGGCTCTTGTTTTCCACGTTCTCCACTGCAGTATGTCAACTGAGGCATGTGTTAAGTAAGAGTTGTGGGGCTAGCCGGGGTCCTGAACCGCCATTTATAATATTATTTCTATGGAAAATTCCTTGTGCATTCTAAACAACTGACCTACAAATGAAATTTCTGAATCATCTGTTTGCAAGTTGGGGGAAACTATATAGTATATCTCGCAGGGAAATTATTGCCAAGGGAAAGACACATGTTTCCATCCAAAATAAATGTCTGGAAATTATTTGGCCTTTGAATAAACTCAGGCCATCCATCTCTGGCCAGGAATTTACTCTGAGGACTCTTCATCAAGTGCTTACAGTGTGAATAAAGACTCTTCAGAAGGCTGACAGCAACTGGCAGACGTGGATCTGGGAGGCTTAAAGTTTTCACATGGGCACACACGTGCTCCTGGGGAGAGAGTCCTCCTTGGCTGCCTGGCTTCTATCAGTGCTGAAGCATTTTCTGGTCCTTTCAGTAGCAGATGGACGTTGCACTCTGTCCTTCCACAAAGATAAGATATCTAGGATGGGGAAAAGGCTGAAAATGAGAACTTTATTTTTTTAATGTTTTAATCTCTTTTTTTTGCTATTACCAGACTTTTACTTTTTAAATTATTTATCTGAGTGTAGTTGCTTTACCATATTGTGTTAGTTTCTGCTATACAGCAAAGTGAATCAGCTATTGTTGTTGTTCAGTTGCTGAGTCATGTCTGACTCTTTGTGACCCCATGGACTGCAGCATGCCAGGCTTCCCTGTCCTTCACTATCTCCCAGAACTTGCTCAGATGTTGACCCCTATAACATCTTGATTGCATTAAACCTATCAGTCTGCCTTATCAAGCTATTTACAATGACAGTCCAGGAATAGGACCAGTAGGGTATTGGAACCATCTCTCATGGGCTTCGAAGAGTCAACTGTATGGACCTCTTCCCAACTCTGGCTTCAATGACATCACATCAGTAGTGTGAAACCAGCTAAGGTGAGAGTATTTATGCCATAGAAATCAAATGCTACAATCAGGGATTTTTTTCCCTTTTTCTTTCCTCTTTCTCTCTTTTCTGAGAGAGACAGAGAGCACACAGAAGTTGTCACACACTCATCACACATTGTTGGATGGGCATGACTTGATTTGGGTCCATGAGACCCAAGGAGATAGTTAATCAGGCTTTTAGGAAACCACTGGTGACTCTATTCCTCTGAGTAAATCATAAAGAAATGAGATCTCAGACAACTGAAGCTACTTTGGCCACCGTAAGAAGACCCATCAGAGGATGAAGTTGACATACATGAAAGAATCAAAGTAATCTGGAGTCAGGGTTCTGATGGTATGGTCTTCTGAACCAACCCTCCTGTGACCTATATATTTTTTTTACTCTTGAGTTAAATGAGACAGTAGAGTTTCTGTCTTAAACTAGTTTGAACTGGGATTTTTTTATCATCATCGATGGAAAGATCTTGAATTGATACACAGAGTTATGACTTATGAGCAAGGCCACCCACATGGCGCAATCCCAAGAGGATCACTGACATTGACATCATTGTGAAAAGTGGTCCTTAGAGTTGGGCAGGACCCCGCCCCTGCAGCCACGTGTGGTATATGAGGTGGTTGTGCCTAAGAAACAAATTTACCCATTCCCTATAACTCAGCAAGAGCCAAAACCCCTCGCTCGATCCCCCTTGGTTCCATTTATTTCCTTTTGCCATTTTGATTAATCTCTTTCTTCTTCCCCTGCCACAAGTGAGACACCCACTACCCTGTTTTTATTTCCTTGCTTCATCCAACAACCAACCTTTACTGCCTTCTATCCTCATTTCAAGTTTTCTGTGGCCTCCGGGAATTCCTAAAAAGAATGAATAGACTCTTTAATGCTGGCCAGCTCCATTGATTAATCAAAGTTTTCCCACCAGTCTTGCAAACATTTATCCGGCTATTTTGATTTCCATTTCCCCCATATTGGCCAGAAGGACCTATTCATCATCCTCCAAATATGTCCAACAAATCTGTGTTTCAGCACCTCTGTGTGCGTTGTTCTTCTTGCCCTGAATTCCAAGGTCCCTTTATCTTTCCCTATTGAAATCTTATGTTTCCAGCAACTCCCAATTCAAATCCCTTCCCTTATGAGTAAGTCCAATATTATTACAAGAAACAGACCTCTTTAGCCAAAAGAACTAGTCGGTTGGATAAAAAAAAATACACACACACAGTGCTCACTCACAGAACCTAGGGCACCAAATATAGCCATGTCCCACATGACACCACAGTCAGAGGAGTCAGAAAAATCGGGGTGGAAACTGCCCTCTCCATCTCTGGGGCCCCAGGTCTCCACTTCTCTGGTCTTCTCTTCTTTCATGCTCTGTTGTTCTCACTCCTTCACACCAGTTCTCTGCATTTAGTGGGTCCAATGGCATATTTGTCCCATCAGCTCCAGAATTTGGTGGAAACAGTACATTCTCCATATGTCCCCATTCCCCCAATTCCTCGGAGAAAGAGACAGGAGTTCCAGCTGAGCAAAGGAGTAGACTCCCTTCAGTCTGACGCCCACCCCTTGACTAGTCAACTGTGTAGACAGGAAGAAAGAGCACGACTGTCAATACATGGAAACTTGGGCTCTTCCTTCTAGAGATGTGGAAGAATCTGAGTCTTGGAGGAGGAGGAGTCCAGACGTGGAAGAACTGACTGGCATCCCACAAATCATCACACATGGAGTGATCTGAACCCCCACCACCCCCACTTTCTATTACCTATGTCTTTTGTTGTTGTTTAGTCACTCAGCCATGTCTGACTCTTTGGGACCTCATGCGCTGCAGCACACCAGGCTTTCCTGTCCTTCACTATCTCCCAGAGTTTGCTCAGATTCACGTCCATTGAGTTAGTAACTAGGACTTCAGCATGCCAGGCTTCCCTGTCCATCACCAACTCCCGGAGCCTACTCAAACTCATGTCCATGGAGTCGGTGATGCCATCCAACCATCTCATTCTCTGCCATCGCCTTCTCCTTTTCCCTTCAATCTTTCCCAGCATCAGGGTCTTTTCCAATGAGTTGGTTCTTCACATCAGGTGGCCAAAGTATTGGCGTTTCAGTATCAGTCCTTCCAATGAATATTCAGGACTGATTTCCTTTAGGATTGACTGGTTTGATTTCTTTGCTGCCCAACAGACTCTCAAGAGTCTTCTCCAACACTACAGTTCAAAAGCATCTATTCTTCAGTGCTCAGCTTTCTTTACGGTCCAACTCTCACATCCATGCATGACTACTAGAAAAATCATAGCTTTGACTGTATGAACATTTGTCGGCAAAGTGCTCTCTCTGCTTTTTAATATACTACACAGCAGTAACTTTATTCATGTCTCACTTCCTCCACTAGGGTACATGCCCTAGTTTATTTCATGTGCATTTATGTGAAAACAACCATCGTAGTTGGGTTCATCAGAGAGCAGAGTCTATAGTTTATGTGCAGGATGTTTATTCAAGAATGACCTTGGTATCCAGACCCGTGAAGGCAGAGAAAGGAAGCAGCACTGGGAAGAGGGCAACAATGAACTTCAGCAAAGGCCAGAGGGCAACTTGGTCTATTCTTTAGCCTGCTGTGGAGCTAGGAGGTAACTTGAGCTTTGTCCTAGTTACTAGGGCTTTCCTGGTAGCTCAGCTAGTAAAGAATCTGCCTGCAATGCAAGAGACTCCGGTTCAATTCCCGGGTCAAGAAGATCTGCTGGAGAAGGGATACCGGCTACCCACTCCAGGATTCTTGGGTTGCCCTGGTGTCTCAGCTGGTAAATAATCCGTCTGCAGTGAGGGAGACCTAGGTTTGATCCCTGGGTTGAGAAGTTCTCCTGGAGAAGGGAACAGTTCCCACTCCAGTAATCTGGCCTAGAGAATTCCATGGACTTGTATAGTCCATGAGGTCACAAAGAGTCTGACACAACTGACAGACTTGCACTAGTTACATTGAGAGAACCAGGTCTCTGGACCCTGAATTTATCTGCCATTCGCTCTGAGGCTCCGCAGGAAAGAGCATATATTTGTGAAGGGGAAGCTGTCTGCAGCTGAGGCACCCTGGAAGGACCAACAGCTGGGGGCTGTGTGCTGACAACATGCCCAGCAGCTGCAGCAACACGTTCTTCATTAAAGTGGATCTGGATGGCAGGACTCGATGATCAAATGCAGTCACCATTGTGCATCACAGGAGACGTGAGTGTGCATATCTGTTATCAGCTTCAAAGCAGAGAGGGGGCCAGGAGGGAGATGGGAAGAAGGGAGACAGAGCAAGAGAATAATTGTTGAATGGAAGAATAGATGGATGGATAGATGCAAATGAGTCATTTTTACACAGATTCTATGGGAAAAATAGAGGGGGAAAAAATCCTTATGTGTGAAGCTAGCCATGTGGGCTAATTCCAATGGCTCTCACCAGGTCACTAAGCTTCTCTATTGCTTCTCTGCTCTTCCATCTGATTAAAGCAAATACACTCCCTGATGTCTGTCCCTAACATTTGCATGACCCAAAGAAGGACACAATTGGGGGTCCACACCCCACAGAAGTGAGTTGCACCTCAACCCACACAATCAAGTCCTGCCCACACTCCTTCTCCAACTCTCCTATGACCAGCAGCCCCTTGGACAGCCATGAATCTAGAGGCATGTCCAGGGGTGGGCCACCCTTGGGTGAACAGACCCACAACAGAGACCCTCAGGCTCTAAGGGGGTCCTAGTATGCTAGATTCCTGGAATTCTGAGAAAAGCTTAGTTAAAATGGTGGCTCATTTAATGAGAACCTACTCTGTAGCATAGAGAACTTTACTTAATGCTCTGTGCTGACCTAAATGGGAAGGAAATCCAATAAAGAAGGGAGATACACACACACACACACACACACACACAGTGTAGCTGGTTCACTTTGTTGTACAGGAAAACCTAACACAACATAGTAGAGCAACTATACTCCAATAAAATTAAAAAGAAAAAAACAGTTGCTCATGAAGGGGCTGCTGCTGCTGCTGCTGCTGCTAAGTCACTTCAGTCGTGCCTGACTCTGTACGACCCCATAGACGGCAGCCCACCAGGCTCCCCCGTCCCTGGGATTCTGCAGGCAAGAACACTGGAGTGGGTTGCCATTTCCTTCTCCAGTGCATGAAAGTGAAAAGTGAAAGGGAAGTCGCTCAGTCGTGTCTGACTCTTAGCGACCCCATGGCCTGCAGCCCACCAGGCTCCTCCGTCCATGGGATTCTCCAGGCAAGAGTACTGGAGTGGGGTGCCATTGCCTTCTCCGGCATGAAGGGGAATTGCTAACTAATAATCAGTGGATACCCTGCAGGTCATTTTAGCCTTCTTGTGTGCAGACTGAAACTCCCCAGTCTGCCCTCAATAACTCCCCCCACCCCATAGCCCCTCTCAGGGATGACTCAACTGCCTGAGCTCCCAGACCAGGAGCACCCCAGCCTCTTCCCTGCCCCTTGCTTCATTTGCCACAGTCGGCAAACAACACAACCTGCAGATTCTGCCTCCTTACTGCCTGTGTAGTCAGGGCCACCTCTCCCTGCAGTCACCTCCTTTGTTCCAGCCACCACGATCTCCACCTTGAAAGATTGAGATGAAGTCTCAGCTCCCCAAGAAAGCATGAAAGACCTTTCATTTCTGCCTCCTTCTTACTACTGTGGCTTTTAAAAAATATCACTGTATATAGTATATTCCACGGGAATATAACAGTCCAATGTATGGGTCCCGCCCAAAAAGACCGGTCTGATGGACACAGGAAAATTAGTGATGGAGCATTACTGGGAAATCCCATACTAACATACATGGCAATGTATAGCATACACACATACCATACACATATAGCCCACATATACATACACACATGTATGTGTGTATACAGAATATTCCCACATACAGTTAAGTACAAAGGAAATACAAAACAGATACAAGTGTGCAATGACTTACATGTAACAGACATTATCATTTTGTCCTATTTATTTCTGTAATTATAGACACTGTTTTAAAGCAAGAAAGTTTGACAGATATACTTGAAAACTTACCCTCCACCCCAGCCCCAAATCCCACCCTTTCCCAAACCCAAACGTTTGTGTCTGGTAGAATTCACCTTTACTTCCCCCTGCCCAGCAAAGTCCATTAGCCCAGCATCCTTTAGTGAATGCTCTGTCCTTTGCACACATTTGCAAACATTCTCTTCTGTGTGTCTCTGTCCTAAATCAGTTGTTTTTCAACCCTCAATTCTGTAATTCGCTTCCACCAGTCTGCCTCTCTCTCTCTCTCACACGCACACACAAAGTTTTTATTACTATAAATTTAAAACAATTCAGAAAAAGATACTTGCCACTTACCAATCCCATGTGCCTGAGCCACATAGCTCTAATGGAAAAAAAAAATCCAGCAAAAAAGAGGATGAGAAATAAAAACACTTCAGGGATAGGTGCTGAGCTCCACAAACATTGTTCTGGTGAATCTTCAGCTACATGTCTCAGTAACATTTCAGATATTAAGACAGGATCATCTTTGGAAGTGATTCTGTGAAAATTATCTGTGTGTCTCCAAATCAGCTTTGCTTTCTATGGGTTAGAAGAGAAAAAAGTACATTAAACCTAAGGTCAGCCCTCATTAAGAGAGAAGAAATAGAAAGCACTAATGGTTAGGTATAAGTGCCCCAAATATTCTTAACTTTCATAGCCAAGCCCCTTTTTAAAAAAACCACTTTCTCAAATTTTCTAGGGAAGCATTTTTGACATTCCCTTCTGTTAAGGCTGCAAGGAGCTCTATCAGTCAACCTAAAGGAAATCAACCCTGAGTACTCATTGGAAGGACTGATGCTGAAGCTGAAGCTCCAATACTTGGGCCACCTGATGCGAAGAGTTGACTTATTAGAAAAGACCCTGGGAAAGATTGAGGGCGGGAGGAGAAGGGGACGACAGAGGATGAGATGGTTGGATGGCATCACCGACTCAATGGAAATGAGTCTGAACAAGCTCCGGGAGTTGGTGATGAACAGTGAAGCCTATTGTGCTGCAGTCCATGGAATCACAGAGAGTCAGACACAACATAGCAACTGAACAACAATCTGTTGAGACGATTTTCTTTTGGTTGTTCTTAGGCAGTAACTTCAAGAAACTGTCTTTATTATGCTCCCGCTGTCGGTGGCTTGGCTTCCCGGGATGTTATATCCCTGGCAGCTGCATCCCCAAAGCCATCAGTTACCCTCTGGTCTGTCCTGTGTCCCTGTGTCCTGTAGAGTAAATACTCAAATTCTCCCCTGGGGGTGAGTTTTCTTTCATTTAAAATTTTTTTCAATCTCTTCATCCATCTGTATTCCTTTTGGCCATCAAGTCAAGGTGAGATTGACACATGCTGATAGTTGTTACAGCTGCTGCTGGGCACCGGTTATCCTAGCAATGGAGAGAAAACAAACATAGGAATTCCAAGAAGCCATAGGGACACCCCTCAGCACTAGGCTTCTAAAAATTAGTGGAGTAACTGGATCGCAAGCCCTGCCCACATCTGTCTGGCTGAATTTGTGGCTGAATTTACAAACCACAGAGGAAGAGCCTATTGCTACCACCAGTACTGAGGAGGAAACCTCCCTGCTTTTTCTTTTTTTCTTTCCTTTTTAAAACTTTTTATATTATATTGGGGTATAGCTGATTAACAATTAACAATTAACAATTAACAATTAACAATGTTGTGATAGTTTCAGGTGAACAGCGAAAGGACTCAGCCATACATATACATGTGTCTGTTCTCCCCCAAACTCTCCTCCCATCCAGGCTGCCACATAACACTGAGCAGAGGTCCCTGTGCTTTACAGTAGGTCCTTGTTGGTTATCCATTCTAAATGTAGCAGTGCACTTTGATTTATAGCTTGTGATCTTACGGGCAAGAGGACCCCTATCCCCAAGTATTTTGTGTCCTGACCTGTGACAATAACCCTGATCCATCTCCCTTTATGCAGAGGTGTCTGAAACTTAGCAAGCTAAGGGGTTGCCAAGGTCTTGAGGGGCAGGAACCAACAATTGTCTTTGGCCATCGGCACAGTCTTTGCAGTAGCAAAATTATTATTCCCATTAATGCAGTGGGGGAGGGACTTCCATCTTTTAATGAGAAAATGGAGGATTGTTTTCATTTTTAATTGCAGGGGCTAATTAAGGCCTGGGGATCTGTGGCCGGGGACCCTTGTGGGTATGCATTCCCATCACCTCTGCAGAGCCTCCCCCCAGCTGTGGGTAAGCCCCCTGCCCCAACTTCCTGCTGTAATTAGTAAGGGCTTCTATTCCGATTAAGTACTTTATTACAGAAGCTAATTATGAAGCCCAGAGCGGGTTAGCTGTGCCTTAGGAGAGATTTCCTTGTGCTTTGTGAGGGGAATTCTAATGGCAGCAAGGGTGTTGTTTCGACCTTTGAAGGACAAAGGTAGGAATTGGCAGATCACACGGATGGTTAAATGTTCATCTATCCATGGAAAATGGACATATGTTAAAGCCACACCAGGAAAACCAAGCAAACAAAGCTCCTTTTCAACTGAGATTTCAGCTGGAGGTTAGAAAGGAAACAAACGCTATCGGCCACCAGCACCTACAGACTATTACCACAAAAGATCCACCTTGGACCCCCGAGCAAACCCGCAGGGTGAGAAATCTGTGCTTTGTCTAATGCACGAACCCAAGCTGAAATCGTGGAGTGAAAGGGTTTCAGTTGTAGCTACATATTTTATCCTGTAATCGTCTGTGCATTCATGTTTTCTCAGAAACACCATAGTATCTGGAGAAAAGACAAATAGTGAAGAAGAAGGAAACTGGGAAAGGTTGGGAATTTATAACAGTCTTTTGTTGTTTTTTACATCATTCATCTTAAAGCCCTTTGGATAAAGAGAGTTAAGAAAAAGCATGTTCTTTATTAGACATGTCTTTATAATTCTGTATGGCTTCCTTACATTTCTAGGGAGATACAGATATCTATATTTGTTGTTGCTGTTTAGTTGTTAAATTGTGTCCAACTCTTTTGCGACCCCATGGACTGTAGCCCACCAGGCTCCTCTGTCCATGGGATTTTCCAGGCAAGAATCCTGGAGTGGGTTACCATTTCCTTCTCCAGGGGATCCTCCTGACCCAGGGATCAAACCCTCATCTCCTGCATGCAGGTGGATTCTTCACCACTGAGCCACCAGGGTCTGGAAGCACATTTTGTTCATTCAAGATCCCCACTTCCCATCGAAAACTAGAGTGGCCTTCAGAGTGGAGAAGACCCTGCAGAACTTCACTGACACTTTCTACTTTGAAAGGCAAAGGCAGATGGTGGGGTTTCAACATGCAGGGTGCAGGCCAGGGCCCCCACCCCACCCATTTAATCCACCACAAGTGTGTCTAGCAGCATCAGCCAAGACAGACAGGAGATGTCCTTTCATACAAGAGTCTCCTAGCCATGACTGCCTGGTCTTCCTCTCAGCATCCATTCAGCTACTGAATCCCTAATAAAAATGCACACTCACGTCCATGTTCTGTCTTCCCCTCGCATGGAACTATAAAATTTGAGTAGGAACCCCCATTGATTTTACAGAATATTATGATTTTTATTTTTTTTAGTTGAAGCATTTCAGTTTATTTCACTAAATAAGGTACTTTGTATGTGTTAGTAACTCTCTACTTTGCTCCAAGTTATTTATGTGGCTTACAAAAATACATATAAAATAAAAAAGAATCAATGGAGACAAAAAAGAGCATGTTAAAATGTTCAGTTCAGTTCAGTTGCTCAGTCGTGTCTGACTCTTTGCAACCCCATGGACTTCAGCATGCCAGGCTTCCCTGTCCATCACCAACTCCCGGAGCCTACTCAAACTCATGTCCATGGAGTCGGTGATGCCATCCAACCATCTCATCCTCTGCCATCTCCTTCTCCTCCTGCCTTCAATCTTTCCCAGCATCAGGGTCTTTTCCAATAAGTTGGTTCTTCACATCAGGTGGCCAAAGTATTGGAGTTTCAGCTTCAACATCAGTCCTTCCAGTGAATATTCAGGACTGATTTCCTTTAGGATGGACTGGTTGGATCTCCTTGCTGTCCAAGGGACTCTCAAGAGTCTTCTCCAACACCACAGTTCAAAAGCATCAATTCTTCAGCACTCAGCTTTCTTTATAGTCCAACTCTCACATCTATACATGACCCCTGGAAAAAAACAGAGCTTTGACTAGATGGACATTTGTTGACAAAGTAATGTCTCTGCTTTTTAATATGCGGTCTAGGTTGGCCATAGCTTTTCTTCCAAGGAGCAAGCATCTTTTAATTTCATGGCTGCAATCACCATCTGCAGTGATTTTGGAGCCCAAGAAAATTAAGGCTCTCACTGCTTCCACTGTTTCCCCTTCTATCTGCCATGAAGTGATGGGACCAGATGCCATAATCTTAGTTTTCTGAATGTTGAGTTTTAAGCCAATTTTTTCACTTTCCTCTTTCACTTTCATCAAGAGGCTCTTTAGTTCTTTGCTTTCTGCCATAAAGGAGGTATCATCTGTGTATTTAAGGTTATTGATACTTCTCCCGGCAATCTTGATTCCAGCTTATGCTTCATCCAGCCCAGCATTTCAGATGATGTACTCTGCATACAAGTTAAATAAGTTAAATAGTTAAAATGTAACTACAAGTAAATACAGTTGACCCTTGAACAATGCAGACTTAAACTGTATGGGTTCACTCATACATAGTTTTTGGGGTTTTTTTAATGACTCCATTCTAAAGGATGACGTGATCTGAAAGCAGTTGAATGGTTGGTTCTCAGATGCAGAACAGTGGATACAGAAGACCAAGTGTGAGGTAAAAGGCAAAGAAGTTTTTCTCAAAGAATGGCCTAAAGGAGAAAAATCCCAGGATCTAAAATGACAGTGCTATTCCAGGAAAGCATCTTCTGAAAAATAAGAGAAAATGCCTCTCTAGGGAATGAATTTGCCATAGGAATTAGCAAGTTTTTAGAAAACTGGTAATCCATGGACTGAAATTACAAGTGGGTATTGCATTTATTAATCCCATGAAGCAGTTTTGAGAAGAAAATAATCTCTGAGCAAGAGAAATAGACGTTAAAAACATGTAAGATGCTAAACTTACGGTGACCAAAGAGGCAACTGGGGTTAGGGGAGGAATAAATTAGGAGTTTGGAAGTAATACATACACACTAGTATTTATAAAATATATAACAAACAAGGACCTATGGTGCAGTACAGGGAATTACACTCAGTATTTTGTAATAACCTATAAGGGAAAAGAATCTGAAGATACTTGTATCTACATGTATATACAATTGAATCGCTGCTGTACACTGGAAACTAACACAACATTGTAAATCAATTACACTTCAATTTAAATACATTCATTTCAGAAAATGGGCTTCCCTAGTGGCTCAGTGGGAAAGAATCCTCCTGCCATGCAGGAGACACAGGAGATACAGGTTCCATCCCTGTGTTGGGAAGATCCTCTGGAGGAGGAAAAGGCAACCTACTTCAGTGTTTTTCCCCGGGAAATCTCATGGACAGAGGAGGCTGGTGGGCTACAGTCCACTTGGTCACAGAATCAGACATAACTAAGCACACATCACCACTATCACCACCACTACCACCACCATATATATCAAAAAATTAGAAAATAAAACAAATTTTAAAATATATGAATTTTTAAATAGACAAACTGTGAAGTATGAAAATATCTGATAGGGGAAAATAGGTGTGTTAACAAAAAGTCATTTGATAATAAATATACCTGATTACATTAAATGTAAATGTTTTTGCCTCAAGAAATGAAAAGATGCTTTTTGTTAAGAGATCAAAAGTCACAGTATATAAATACACCTTACAGGATGCTAAAAAGATATTTATTCCAGTATAAAAATAGGCCATAGATATAAACAAAATTACAGAAGAATTAGAAAAGATGGCTAAACATGCCAGAAGAAGAAAAAAAAAAAAAAAAAAAAAAAGAACATCCCCTGAGACTAAAGAAAGAATGCAAATTTTAAAAACAAATTTCCTTTTTCTAATTTTCATGTTCAGTTCAGTCACTCAGTCATGTCCGACTCTTTGCGACCCCATGGACTGCAGCAAGCCAGGCTTCCCTGTCTATCACCAACTCCCGGAGCTTGCTCAAACTCATGTCCATTGAGTTGGTGATGCCATCCAACCATCTCATCCTCTGTCATCCACCTCTCCTCCTGCCTTCAATCTTTCCCAGCATCAGGATCTTTTCCAATGAGTTGGTTCTTCACATCAGGTGGCCAAAGTATTGGAGTTTCAGCTTCAGCATCAGTCCTTCCAATGAATATTCAAGACTGATTTCCTTTAGGATGGACTGGTTGGATCTCCTTGCAGTCCAAGGGACTCTCAAGAGTCTTCTCCAACACCACAGTTCAAAAGCATAAATTCTTCAGCGCTCAGCTTTTCTTATAGTCCAGCTCTCACATCCATACATGACTACTGGAAAAGCCGTAGCTTTGACTAGATGGACCTTTGTTGGTAAAGTAATGTCTCTGCCTAGGTTTTTGGATTTTTTTTTTTTTTGCTCTTGTTGTGCTCAAATAATTGCTTGATGAAAGGAAGAGAGAATGGCTTTGTTCAGACACTGCTTGTGCAATAGTCAGTAATGTAATTTGTCTGATGCTTAATTTGGCAATGTGTGCTTTGAAAGTCTTAAAAATGTTTATATTCTTCACCCCAGTAATAATGATTTTGTATTTTTAGAATGAAGAAATCATCAGAGATGCACACGAAGATTTACATGGTTCTTAGTATAATTTATGATACAAAAAAATGGGAAAGAGTCTATATAGTCCTTAAAAGTTTGGTTAAACACAATTGGATATGTATAGGCATTAAAAATATATTTTAAGATTTTTGTGAATTTTTAAGGAAAGGAAAATGCCAAGTATATCTTAAGTGAAAGCTTAGCATATATAGAGCATGACACAATTGTGTACAGATAAAGCAAAGATGAAACAAATTTATAAAGGGAAAGAAAGGCCAAATGCTGCAATTAACACTGTTTATCTCTGGGTTGTAATGTTACAGGGCATTATTATTATTATCCAAATGTTCTGCAATAAACATTTATTACTAGTGTAATCAGAAAAAAATTCCTTTTCTAAAATTCTCATTCAAAATACTTCTTCCACCTGGGAATGATTTGTGATTCTTTCCCTGGTAATATTAGCTTAGAAAAAATTAAAATATCCACACCTCAATTCATTTGCTATTTCCATCTGCAGCCAGATCAAGTGAAAGTGGAAGTCACTCAGTCGTGTCTGACTCTTTGCAACCATGGCTATACAGTCCATGGAATTTTCCAGGCCAGAAAACTGGAGTGGGTAGCTTTTCCCTTCTTCAGGGGATCTTCCCAACCCAGGGATCGAATCCAGGTCTCTCGCTTTGCAGGCAGATTCTTTACCAGCTGAGCCACGAGGGAAGCCAGATCAAACCTGACCTCAAATCGACAACAAACTTGTAGGAAAAAAATATCACCAACATCTTCTCCCAGAGGGCCAGAGCTTTTTAAAAAGACTTTCTCAGAAGTTAGTGATGCCGTTTGGCCTGTGCATTCTTTTAAGAGGGCTTGAGGGGAGTGTCCAGGGGTAGCAGTCATGCCATGAATGGACTGTTGGTTAGAACAGATGCACCAGGAACAACCAATGAGAACGAGGTTATAGATGGTAACTACATTTGCCTACAGCCTCCATGTCAATCCAGATAGAAATTTCCAACACAGGTGAGTATAAGGAAAGAAACTTATCATCACTGATGGATTTTTTTTTAACAGATACCCATTCCATACCTTTGAAAATGCAAGTCATCTCTGGCTAGTGCCTTTCTAAGTGACAGTGACCAAAAGTGGCAGATGGTCCAAGAGGATCTCTGAGGGCACAGTGTCACAACAAAGTCTTCACCAGTCTGCTAGGTGTGTGCAGTGACAGGCCCCCCAGCAACCAATCAGGTTGAGAAACAGAATCCATTAGTGCACTTGTTAAGCATCTTTGGCTCTCTGTGGATGACAGTCGAGTATCTGCCTTTCTCTATAACAGTAAGTCATTCTCCCCAGGTAGTGACAGCTGGGAGACGTCACACAATACTAGAAAAATCTCAACAGTGATTGCTTTATTTTGTAGATGACATTGAGAACACCAGAGGTGTTGGTTACAAACACACAGAGATTTATTTTTATGAGGTTTAAGCCTCAGGAATGATTTATAGGGCAACTCCTGAGACAAAGTAATAATTCACCTTGGACTATGGAGCTGTGTCTCTGTTCTGAAGCCTCGAGAATACAAGATTCATCTTTTATTGTGTCTGTGATCATGAAAGCAAATGCTGAAAGTTAGCGATCGGTAGGAACTCTGTCACAGTGATGTATAGACTTGCCACTTTCAAAATTAATGCTCCTTCACCTGTGTGTTTAGAGGTTCCTGAACTCACCTATCTCAACTTCTTCATACCATGCATCACATGTATTAATAGTTGAAAACATCATTTTGTATTGGATGAAAAAGATGAATGCGGTCCTTCCAGTGATTAACTTAGTGCCACTGATCCCTGTGACAAACAGAGGGTGAATCAAGCAGCATCAGGAAAGGAAACTCATGGACAATCAGTAGTCACAGAGTTAGCCAAGCTGAGATGATATTTGACTATGACTGAGAGACCTCCACTCAGACAAAGGGAAATGCATTTATCACTTGTCAGAGCTTTGGTCTCCACATGTGCTATCTCCAGACATGTGTTTATGATAACCTTGTAGATTTGTGTCTCTTAAAGCAACAGTCCCCAACCTTTCTGGCACCAGGGACCAATATCATGGAAGACAATTTTTCCCCAGACTGGGGGCAGGAATGCTTTCAGGATGATTCAAGTGCTTTACATATATTGTGCACTTTATTTTTATTACATCAGCTCCACCTCAGATCATCAGGCTAAGTTAGATTGCAGGGATTGGGGTCCCCTGTCTTAAAGTAAGGTTGTGATCCCTGGTTTTAATTAATCCAGTAGTCCTTGGATCGTTCAGTTATTTCAGGTGGGAAAAAAAAATTATACCATTTTGGTCGCAGAGATTTCACAAATACAACTGTCCAATGACGATTTCCTCCAAATCTCTCCATGTTCCCAATCACCCATTATTTTGATAAAGGTTGCACAGTAGCTTCATTGATTGGGCTCTGCCCATCCCACCCCACCCCCACTCTCTCCATAAGCCTTATCCCTTCACTTACAGGTTATTACTGATTTTTGTTAAGTGTGCACTTCTAGCTCTGATGATTGGATTGCATTATAATCTCAACCACAAAAAAGGGAAAAAAGTCAACCGTTGATCACGAAAACAGTGCTGCCTGCAAACACCACTGCTACTCTGCCTTTTGAGATTACTTGGGTCACATACAAGAATTCTTTCTCCTGCCTAGTCTAGATTTCACCATTTGTTCTCAGATAAGGACTCTTGCTTTTTTTCACCCTTGACACAACAGCTAAATTTACAATTTGAGGTTCCAAATATGCCTACCCAGGGCTCAGAGTATAATCTCTTAGTCCTGGTCATGGTAATCTCTGCTTGCATTTTAGGGTTTTATCCTGAGTACTCACCCAGTGCAAAAACTGTGCACTCCCTACTGGGGAGGAGAAGGCATGTCTGTGGTGTGGAGGTAGTCTTGTGAATGCAGAGGGAGACACTTGAGAGAGAAGGCTAAGTCACTTCAGTCATGTCCAACTCGTTGCGACCCCATGGGCTGTAGCCCACCAGGCTCCTAGGTCCATGGGATTCTCCAGGCAAAAATACTGGAGTGGGTTGCCCTTCCCTTCTCCAGGGGATCTTCCCAACCCACATATTGAACCCACATCTTTTATGTCTCCTACATTGGCAGGTGGGTTCTTTACTACTAGAGCCAAGGATAGGATGTAAATCAAACTATTAACAGTCGTTAACATTGAGGACTGGGGCCAGGAGAGAGTGGAGTGAAAAGAGAAGAAAACTCACCTTTTACTCTGTGCATGTTGGTTCCAATTCATCCATAGATCTTTCCAGAGCCTTGCCATGGGCTGGTAGGGGGTGTCAACAGGAAATGCAGGGGTCCCTGTTCTCAGGGAGCTTACCTTGTAGAGGGGAAGCCTAATTTGTAAACATATAAACACAGAAATGCAATAAATACACATTGGATCATGGCATCCAGTCCTATCACTTCGTGGGAAATAAAAGGGGAAAAGGTGGAAGCAGTGACAGGTTTTATTTCTTGAGCTCCAATATCACTGCAGACAGGGACTGCAGCCATGAAAATAGAAGATGCTTGCTCCTTGGAAGGAAAGCTATAACAAACCTAGACAGCATATTAAAAATCAGCGACATCACTTTCCTGACAAAGTTATGTATAGTCAAAGCTATGTTTTTTTCAGTAGTCATGTACAAATGTGAGAGTTGGACATAAAGGAGGCTGAGCACAGAAGAATTGATGCTTTCATACTGTGGTGCTGGAGAAGACTCTTGAGAGTCCCTTGAACTGCAAGGAGATCAAACCAGTCAATCCTAAAGGAAATCAATCATAAATATTCATTAGAAGACTGACCCTGAAGCTGAAGCTCCAATACTTTGGCCACCTGATGTGAAAAGCCGACTCATTGGAAAAGACCCTGATGCTGGGAAAGATTGAGGGCAAAAGGAGAAGGGGGCAGCAGAGGATGAGATAGTTAGATAGCATCACTGACTCAATGGACATGAATCTGAGCCAACTCCAGGAGATAGTGGAGGACAAGGAAGCCTGGTGTGCTGCAGTCTATGAAGTCACAAAAGTTGAACATGACTTGGTGACTGAACAACAACAGCAGCACAGGGAAGAAAATGAAGAGCCCAGGGAGATCTGCCTTGAAGACAAGGATGGGGCCTGGGGAGCTGACCACACCGTCCCCTGGGACACTTGCACAGTTAGAATTGTATTCAAGGTCCACATACTTCTTTTAAAGAAATGCTTTTGAAGAAAACAAAAGCAGAGCAAGCCAGGCAGCCCTTCAGTGGGATTTTGGACTTGAAGTTTTGGTGTCTGCCCTCCTCTCCTGTGGCAGTGAACTCGGCTGGGATGGATGGGAGGACGGCACATGAAGGCTAGACAGAGGCTTCACTGAAGCAGAAGCAGAGCCTTGTCAAAGGCGCAGGCCATGGAACATGAGACCCAGAGCCACCATTCATTTTCTGAAACCCAAGGATGGGCTTCAGCGAACGATGGCAATGTGGCTTCCTCCAGCTCAAAGGACTGGCAGGTCCATCCATCTGTGCTGCTTCTATTTCTGATGCAGTAGGTGCTTAATAAATGCTGCCTGAGAAAAACACTACCACTCGTAGGACTTTCTCACCTATTCAGGGATGTGAAGAAGTCCATTGTGATGCAGACCCCAACTGGAAGGGAAATTCATCTATTTTTGCAAAGCATTCCTGAGCACTTGGAGTTCTATAATCTTCCAATCTTCTGCTTATAACCCTCCTCCCCATAAATGTGCTTGGAGCCACCAAATATCTGGGCCAATTTCCTGTCCATCCATTCACTGAGTGAGACAGAGCTGAACGGGGAAACCAAAAACCAATCCCACTGGAGGAGACTGGAAGGGCACTAGGGCTGGAACGAGACACCAGCCCCCACAGGAAAGATTGGCATTCCAGGTGGATTCACTGCCAGGAATGGAAGGCTGGAACAAACTTATTCATCTCTGCTCCATGGCACCTCCCCCAAGTGAAGGCAGAAGAGCATCTGGCCCCAGGGCAGCCTCCCCCTCCACCCACAAAGGAATCCTAGGTGGTCAGAGGCAAACAGAGCAAGCACATTTCCATCTCACACAACGGAGACCAGTGGAGCCAGCCAGCAGGTGCCACCACCTCATCAATGAATACAACTGGAAAATAAAGGAAATGCCCTGTTCTCTCCACCAAAGTTGAGTGTAAAATTCCAAAGGGAAAGTCAACTCTTCTAAACAAGCTGGGGAGAGTTAGAAACTTGCTCTACCATCCCTAACTGCTCTGCCAGGCTTTATGTCCCTGTGCGAAGTTCTGCCTGGTATGAATTTATGCAAGTACCTGAAACACTTGGAGCATCAGATTCTTAATAAACCTTGACCAAGAAAAAGACTCCTGAAATCCAGAGGTGTGAGACCTCAGGAAAGCCCCTTGATCCCTACTTTTCACTCAAGACTCTTACGCAAAGAGAAGAGAACCTGGGATCAGACCATTCCTAAAGCTCTTTTCGGGCTTCCCCCATGGCTCAGTGGTAAAAAATCTGCTTGCCAATGCATGAGCTGTAGGAGACACAGGTTCGATCCCTGGGTCAGGAAAATCACCTGGAGAAAGGAATGGTCACCCACTCCAGTATCATTGCCTGGAGAATTCCATGGACAAAGGAGCCTGGAGGGTTACAGTCCATGGGGTTGCAAAGAGTCAGACACAACTGAAACCACTTAGCATGCATGCATGCAAGGCTCTTTCTAGCACTGCCTGGGAAAAATAATGGAAAGATCTAGAATTGTCTTTGTCCCCTTTTTAACTGAGTGAACTTCTGAGCTCAAAGAATGAAATCCAGTAGCTGGGAAGTCCTGGAGGAAGGGTGCAGACAGCCATTCTTCCAATAGCATTATGTTTGGAAAGAAATTCTGTGAAAATGATTCCTTAGATTTTCCCTATTTATTTTTTCTCAAAGACTTTCATATCCAACAGAACAAAAGAAATAAACTCACCACCATTTGTTAAGGTAGTTCCAAAGCAGATTATCTACGGGTGCCTCAGCTTTAAAGACCAGATGTAACTAAGTCAGTGAGCATTGTGTATAAAAATCACATGCCTATGACACTGATCTGCTTCCAAACGTGGCTTGAATGTGTGCAGCTAGGCAGTGTAACCAGAAGAGAGAAGGAGGAATTCTGAAAATCTAGTGGAACCATGGCAGCTGAGAACTAATGTAGCAACAGTAGATTTGAAGAAAAGAGGGCAATTGGAGAGAAAACAGAAGGGACTTGATGATAGTTTGGGCATCAGTTGAGAGAAAAGGAAAAATCAAAAATGACTCCTATGCTTTCCAGCTGAATCCATAAGTGGTAACACACATGGATTCAGGAAAGTCTCGTGACTGTGTGTCATGTCGGGGGAGGATGTGTGGTGTGGGGAGACTGTGTGTCGTGTTGGGAGTGCGAGGGGCTTTTTCGGGAGGAGGAAAATCAGGAACTTTGTTTGGGTTGCTCTAAGGTCAAGCGTTCTCTGTGACATCCTGATGAATAAATCAGGGAGTTGAAGTGGATCTGCACTCAGAAGAAAGGCCTGGGCTTTAGAGAAATTTGAAAATGACCACTATCAAAATGGTACCTAAACAGAGAACGGAGACACTCACCTAGGAGAAAGTTAATATCTAAGCCTCAAGGAACCTCAACAGGTTCAAAGTTTGGTAAAGAAGGAGGAAGGCTTCCCTAGTGGCTCAGTGGTAAAGAATCCATCTGCAATGCAGGAGACACAAGAGATGAAGGTACGATCCTTGGGTTGGGAAGATCCCTTGGAGGAGGGCATGGCAACCCACTCCAGTATACTTGCCTGGAAAATGCCAGGGACAGAGGAGCCTAGTGGGCTACAGCTCATGGGGTCGCAAAAGAGTCGGACACAGCTTAGCAACTAAACAACAAAGAAGGAGGAATAAGCATAAAGGACTAAGAAATAAAGAACCAGTTTGAAAGTGAAAGTCGCCCAGTCGTGTCTGATTCTTTGCAACCCCATGAATTCTCCAGGCCAGAATACTGGAATGAGTAGCCTTTCCCTTCTCCAGGGGATTTTCCCAACCCAGGGATCAAACCTGCAACTCTTGTGTCTCCTGCATTGCAGGCAGATTCTTTACCACTGAGCCACAAGGTAAGCCCAAGAATACTGGAATGAGTAGCCTATCCCTTCTCCAGCGGATCTTCCCGATCCAGGAATCAAACCTGCATCTATCTCGTGTCATAAGGGTCTAAGAAAAAAAGAACCAGTTGAGAGAAGAAGAAAAAAGATCTTTGAATTATGAGCCAAGCATAAAAATGTTCTAAGAAGGATGTAGCCATCATCAATGCCAAAAGCATCTAAGAACATTTTTTTATTTGATACGTTGGAGAAAGACAAAGTGACACTTGTTCAGGAAGCAAGAGGTCCCCAGAGACCTTGGCAAGGTGTTTCAGATGCATATTAGGGGCAAAAGCTCTAATGTGGAAAGTTGAAGGATAAATATGGTGGGGTAGAGGGTGAAAGCATAGAGACCACCCCTTGGGAGATGCTTGGCTGTTAAGAGGAGAATTTGGACTCCAGGAAAGTTTGAGGTTTGTTCATTTTTAATGAGTTATACTTACTGTTTTTATCAGTGGTACATTGGTAAATGTTTAACCACTGGCTCTCTGGAGTTAAACTTTGGTCTGTAGTGTAGCACTGGCCAACTTCTGCAGCGTAAAGGCTCTCATGGGGATTGATTTCCAGCTACCCATGTTATATCACCGTAAGTAAAGATGGAAAGAAATGCTTGGAACTGGCCTTTACTAACCAGTGACTCTGGCTCCAGTACAGCTCTGCTTTTCTCATGTTTGCACTTTGAAAACATCTAGTTCAGAGTGAAGGATGCACAGTGCAGGATATGGAGACCAAAGAAACAAAATCTTTACAAAGGAGAGAGGGAGAGACTTGAGAACAAGAAGGAAGCTAGGCTTTACCAAGAGGAGGAATGTTGTAACAGGAGATACGGAGAAAACTGGTGTAAATGAAGATGCTGGGGGAATTCTCCTCTGCCTTTTCTCTAGGTGCCAGGCGCCAGGAACCTTCAAGCGCTTTACATAGATTATCTGATTTAATCCTCACAGTCACCAGAATAGAGACACTTTATCAGGAGACTTTTTCACAGGCTGAGGCTTGCAAATGAAAGGTAACTTGGTTAAAGTCACCCAATTAGTAAGATTAGAATCCAGCCGATCCTAACCACAGAACCCATGTTCCCGCCCACAAAACCCAAGTTCATAGGCTGGAGCTTCTGCAGCTATTTTGTCACTAAGAAGAAAGAGCCTGCCTGAGGAAAAAATATCAACCAAACCAAATCCCACAAACTAGAAAGGGGAGAAATCAAGTTCTGATCATTTCATTTGAACCTGTGGATCAAACCGTGCATCAAGCTAAAACTATCTCTGGGCTAAGAGAAGTATGCCAGTAAAATTCTCTCTCTCTCTTAGCTTCTGTAAATTTGATCTCCTTATTACTGGCAACAGAACAAAACAAACAGTTGTTGCTGTTGTTCAGTCACTCAGTCCTGTCTGACTCTTTGCAACCCCATGGACCGCAGCACGCCAGGCTTCCCTGTCCTTCACCATCTCCCAGACTTTGCTCAAATTCATGTTCATTGAGTCGGTGATGTCATCCAACCATCTCATCCTCTGTTGTCCCCTTATCCTCCTGCCTTCAATCTTTCCCAGCATCAGGGGACACAGTAAACATAGTTTTAAAAAAAATGCAAATATTTCAGACTAGAACTTTAGAAATTCTAAGCCAGAATACATTGCAGAGTCAGGAATCAATATTGTGTGGACCAATACCCAAGCATAGCTTAATCCGTGTATGTGGATTACAGCTGTTACATGTACAGCTCATGTATGTGAGCTTGGTGCTTTCTTTTTAACATTATCTAAGTTATGCTAGAGTCAAAGGACCATTTTTAAAAAGAACAAAGTATTATAAACAATGATCAACCAGTACAATCAACCAGGTTGTTTCGGTTATCAGTGAAACTTCATTTCCAGGATCCTAAACCTGCTCCTTTGTTTTGGTAAAAGACATCCTGCAACTGAGACGTGGGACTGCGTGATTCCCTGGGGCTTATAAAGTAGAGCAAAGATCACCACTACGGAATAGAATGTGATGCTTCTAAAGAGAGATGACCTCCTGGAAAGAACACTGCCATGGTAATGCCCTCACAGAAACAGGAGACCGAGGACATCACGGTGGTTACAAAAGAGTTCTCACTTCCATATTATATGGAGTCCCTGACTGGGGTACCAAGGATTAACAGGAAGTGAAAATAAAACTGTAATAAATGAGTCATTGAGACACAAATCTCTTTCTTGTAAGCCAAGATCTAATTTTGCTAGTGGTCCTGCTCTTGTTCTGAATGGTTGGCTAGCTGGTATCACAGTCTTCCTCCCCACCCCCCACCATCCAAACCCTCCAGGCTTCGCCCTAACTCCAGTGGATGAGAACACTGCGCACAGACCAGGACCGGCTGCTGGGAAAGAAACCCTGATCCTCGATCCCATTTGGTCCTGGGTCTTATTAGCCTGCAGAGCCTGACTGGGAATTGATGTTGGCGGCGGGGGCGGGCAGGCGCGGATTTATGCCTGCGGAAACGATAGTAATTATGCTAATTGAAGAGAGTTCTTTGTTGTGAGATTTCCAGAGCAGGAAGCAGCTTGTGTCAGACATTTACAGTAGAAGTCCTAAAAATAGCACCCTCAGGTGTGCCCCAGGGGGTCGTGACAGAGGGAGCAGGGAGGTTAATCTGAAAACAAAGCAAATGAGCTGGAACCGACCGAGAACAAGCACCAACAGAAGGTCTAAGACTGTGAACCTTGTGAATAAAAGCGCGGAGAGGGGAACTGAAGGGCGGGGGGCGGCCAAGAAGGCAAAAAACTGCAAAGAAGTATCCTTTCTGGAAACACGTGCATTAAAAAAAAAAGTCAGGCCCAAAACTAATTTTAAACAGCAAAGGAAATAAAGGAGGCTGCACAGCTGCGGATCAGAAATGAGGTCAATCTGCTGAGGTGGACCGCGGCGATGCGGCAGGTGATGCGCGGCGCATGCGTGCTGCATCTCCAGGCAGACGATGGACCCGCAGAGACAAAGGTTTGAGCGGATGCTGCCCGCGGGAGGGGCTGGGGCAGCAGAAGGGCCTCCTCTCAGCGGCACCTCAGAGACCCTACATGGGCACTTAAGAAGGTGCCTTTAAACCTGGGAACACGGAGGGCCTTGGACTGTTTCCCCATATTTAGACCAAGGGAGTCGGACACGACTAAGCTACTGAACTGAATTGACCTGAGACCAAGGGAAGAAAACCGCTTTTTTTCTCTAAACTGTATCCTTTGCAAAATATCAACGCAGAACCCGAGGAAAGGAACTGCTGGTTTACCCAGATAAACCTTTAGTTAAAAGGATATCTTTTCCTGATTCCGAAAATGAGGAATCACTTTTTTTTTTTTTTTTTTTAATTTCCAAACACCAACCCTTCTCTCTTTGCAGGAAATTCTCCACTTCCAAACCTTTTTTTTTTCCCCCCAAAAGGAAAACAAAAATCCTCTTTGAATGAACTTAATTGCCACCTCCAGACACAACTTAAGTTTTGTGTGCCTTTTCTCAGCCGAGAATCTGCAACAAACAGGCCATATACACTCCCACCGTTCTTTACCATCTCCTCTCCCTTGATCCTGAAAATCATGACTCTCGCACCCTCACCTCTCCACTGAAACTGCTCTGGGAGACCTCTGCTCCCCTTGTCAACTGAAGCCAACGTCTTCCCTCGGATCCGCATCACCCCTGGTCATTCTGTAGCAATTAGAAGTGATATCTCAGAGACATAGAGATGGACAAATGTATGGAGACAAAGCGGGGATTCATCCGAGGTGGAATTAATTAAGAGATTAGGATGTATATACACTACTGATACTATGTGTAAAATAGATTGTTGTAGCCACACATTCCTGGAAACAAACTCACTCAGAAGGACAATGCAGATAGTGGAGTGCAGTTTATTACACTGGTGGGCCCAAGGCAGTGTCTCCTCTTAGCCAAGGACCCCGACCAGTTTTTGTGGAAATCTTATATACCCTAAGTGTACGTGCTCAAGCTCATCTCCCCAAATTCTCTGAAACTAATCTGAACGAAGGAAAAGAAAGATACAAAGTTAACCCGTGATACATATGCCTTAAACCCGTGATTTGTATGCCTTAAGCCTAAGTAGTTAACAGTGGACAGTTATCAATAGGCCTGTGGTCACACCCCAATAAGCATAATAGAATTTATGATTCTATTCGGTTACACAAATAATTAGGGTTTTTTTTTCAGGCGACGGAGAATCTAGGTACGAGTCCGGGGGCTCTTGCATCCAGGGGGGTCTGATTTTCCAGTTTGTATGTCCTTTCCATAGATACTGGGCACAGAGCTCCAAGTCCACAGTCTGGCCCAAGATGGAGTCCTGCTTTCAGGATGGAACCTGTTCTGTCCGTCTCCTCCTTCAAGATAACTAATGAGAACCTACTGTATAGCACAAGGAACCCCACTTAGTGCTCTGTGGTGACCTAAATGGGAAGGAAATCCAAAAAGGAGGGGATATATATATATGTGTGTGTATAGCTGATTTACTTTATTGTACTGCAGACACTACTACAACATTGTAAAGCAACTACACTTCAATTTAAAAACAAAAACTTTTAAGTTAAATAAAAAAAAAAATAAAGAAGTGTTTTCCCAGAATTGTCTTTCCTTTGCTGTCAGTGATCCCTCAGGGATATGACTCTCTAACCCACCGAGCAACCCTGCCATAGTGCGTCTCATGCCAGATCAGAATGCCCTGGGGGCCTATTAAAGGCAGATTGCTGGGCCCCACACCCGGAGTTTTGGACTCAGTACATCTAGGTGGGATCCAGAATTTACCTGTCAAGCAAGCTTCCAGGTGATGCTGGTATATACAGTACAGGAACCATTCTTCAAGAACCACTTCTCCAACAGTTAACCCGGGATATTCTTTACAATTGCCCAGGGCCGAGGTAATTTGAAAAGTAAGATCACTGGCCCTGATCCTGGACGGTTACAGGCAGACTGTCTGGGTTGGAGTCTGAGCTGTCTCTGTGATTCTAACATGCATGACTCTATGATCAACAACCTCTGCATCTGCCTCCTGCCCCAGCTCTGCTTTGTCAAGCCAGCCTCCACAGTGACCACCTGTCAGGCTCCGTCCCCTAGATCTTTGCCCTTAAGCTTGGTGAGAAATTAGGAGACCTGTCCTAATGAGATGGCTCTAGGGAAAGAGACTAGGGCAGCTTTGAGAGAGATTTGGGATCCAAAAATAACTCTTCTTAATGACCACCTGGACACTGTGTGGACACTGGAAGAGACAAATAATTCACTTATTTAGTAGTAAGTATAGAAATAGTATTCACAACCTTTTTCAAATCCTGAGAAGACCACAGTCCTTACGCCCCCTGGCCCCAACAGTTTTACGCGAGTATTATGCCAAAACTTCTGTCCACCAGATGGAAAATAGTTTACTCATCTACTCAGGGATCAGAAAGCAGAACTTCCCTTGGTACCTTGCCAAAAAAGTAATTAGGCCTATTTGGAAACAAGATTTTGTTTTATTTGTTTCACATTCTTGGAAGTTTTGCTTTTTTTCCTGATAAACCCAAACATCAATAATAATACCACACTTGCTGTTCACATTTTTAGGTCCGCTTTCTTTTTCTCTGCACACGTTCACACAGAGCTTTCTTCTTCCTTTTCTTTTACTGTTTTTTGCTTCTTTGCCTTCAAACTAGTCATGTGTTCTGGGAATGCAAGATGGATCAACATGAAAACATCTATCTATAAAATTCATTGCAACAACAAACTAAATATGGAGGCAGTGAAAAGGCATTTGATAAATTTCAGCAGTCACAACTATTGCTGAAATTAACAGAAATGCTTCAGGCATGATAAAGACTATTATCAAAGCCTAAGATCAAATACAATATTAAATGTAAAATAGTAAGCAAGCTCACTGAAGCCAAAAAGGAAAAAGAGATGCATTCCAGCATCATTTGTATGCACCATTGTCTTGGTGATTCTAGCTAATGCAATAATAAAAGAAAATAAAATGAGTGGCATAAATTTGGAAATGAAAAGAGCAAACTATATTTATAGACTAACCATATGCCTAGAACACTCAAGAAAATACAGTCATTTTTTAAAAAGCTATTAGAATTAAAGGGCAAACTTGGGTTCTTTTTAAGATTAGTAAATACACAAAAGTGAAAAATTGCCTCTATACTAACAGAAGTCATTTAGAAGAAAAAGAGTTTTTAAAATTCCATTAATGATCACATGAGAAACTTTAAATTCCTAAGGAATCTACATGAAAAATAGGAAAAGTTCTATGTGAAGAGTGAAATGAAATGTGGGTTGCCATTTCCTACTCCAGGGGATCTTCCGGACCCAGGGATCCAACTCACATCTCTTATGTCTCCTGCATTAGCAGCCAGTTACTTTACCACTAGTGTCTTGTGGCTCAGCTGGTAAAGTATCTGCCTGCAAAACAGGAGACCTGGGTTCGATCCCTGGGTTGGGAAGATTCCTTGGAGAAGGGAAAGGCTACCCGCTCCAGGATTCTGGCCTGGAGAATTCCATGGACTATCGACTTTCACATATATAGTGCCACCTGGAAAGCCCTACAAGTATACATACATCCCCTCTTTTTTAGATTTCTTTCCCATTTAATCACCACAGAGCACCGAGTTCCCTGTGCTATTACTAGTTCCCTTACTAATGAGTAAGCTCTCATTAGTTATCCGCCAGCCAATTCAGGAGCCACAAGAGACACAGGTCCAGTCCCTAGGTCAGGAGGATCCCTTGAAGTAGGAAGTGGCAACCCACTCCAGTATTCTTGCCTGGAAAATTCCATGGACAGAGGAACCTGACGAGCTACTGTCCATGGGGCCACAGAGTTGGACATGACTGAGCAAATGAGCACACATATAGTATGTTCTCAATAGTTATATATTTTATACACAGTATCAGTAGTGTATATATGTCAATCTCAACCTCCCAATTCATCCCAACCCCGCTTTCCCACGCTGTTCCTGTTTAGTCGCTAAGTCGTCTCTGACTCTTTGCGACCCCATGGACTGCAGCCGGGCTCCTCTGTCCTCCACTCTCTCCCAGAGTTGGCTCAGATTCATGTCCATTGAGTCAGTGATGCTATCTAAGTATCTCAGGCTCTGCTTCCCCCTTCTCCTCCTGCCCTCAAACTTTCCCAGCATCAGGATCTTTCCCAATGAGTCGGCTCTTTGCATCAGGTGGCCAAAGTATTTGAGTTTCAGCTTCAGCATCAGTCCTTCCAATGAATATTCAGGGTTGATTTCCTTTAGGATTTACTGGTTGGATCTCCTTGCTGTCCAAGGGACTCTCAAGAGTGTTCTCCAGCACCACAGGTGAAAGCATCAATTATTAGGCATTCAGCCTTCTTTATGGTCCAACTCTCACATCTGTCCATGACTACTTGAAAAACCACAGCTTTGACTGTATGGCTTTTGTCAGCAAAGTGATTGTTAAATTAAATAATGATAATTATTATTAAAAAGCAAAGTTGTCCATAAATTTTATATTAAAAATCCATATGTAAGAATTGCTAAGATAATGTAGAAAAACAAAGAGGGGGCAAAGACTATATGTGAACTGGTGCAATCAAAATAATTTGGGACTGGTCAGGATTGGTCAGAGAAAGCGGTGCCAAAGAGTCCAGAAATAAAACCAAGTATGCATAGGGACTTCAGTCAATTCAGTTCAGTCGCTCAGTCATGTCCAACTCTTTGCCACCCCATGAACTGCAGCATCCCAGGCCTCCCAGTCCATCACCAACTCCCATAGTCCACCCAAACCCATGTTCATCCAGTCGATGATGCCATCCAACCATCTCATCCTCTGTTGTCCCCTTCTCCTCCTGCCCTCAATCTTTCCCAGCATCAGGGTCTTTTCCAATGAGTCAGCTCTTTGCATCATGTGGCCAAAGTATTGGAGTTTCAGCTTCAACATCAGTCCTTCCAATGAACACCCAGGACTGATCTCCTTTAGGAGGGACTGGATGGATCTCCTCGCAGTCCAAGGGACTCTCAAGAGTCTTCTCCAACACCACAGTTCAAAAGCATCAATTCTTCGGTGCTCAGCTTTCTTTATAGTCCAACTCTCACATCCATACATGACCACTGGAAAAACCATAGCCTTGACCTGATGGACCTTTGTTGGCAAAGTAATGTCTCTGCTTTTTAATATACTGTCTAGGTTGGTCATAGCTTTTCTTCTAAGGAGCAAGCATCTTTTAACTTAATGGCTGCAATCACCATCTGCAGTGATTTTGGAGCCCAGAAAAATAAAGTCAGCCCCTGTTTCCACTGTTTCCCCATCTATCTGCCATGAAATGATGGGACCGGATGCCATGATCTTAGTTTTCTGAATGTTGAGCTTTAAGCCAAATTTTTCACTCTCCTCTTTCACTTTCATCAAGAGACTCTTTAGTTCTTCTTCACTTTCTGCCATAAGGGTGGTGACATCTGCATATCTGAGGTTATTGATATTTCTCCCGGCAATCGTGATTCCAACTTGTGCTTCCTCCAGCCCAGCATTTCTCATGATGTACTCTGCATATAACTTAAATAAGCAGGGTGACAATATACAGCCTTGATGTACTCCTTTTCCTATTTGGAACCAGTCTGTTGTTCCATGTCCAGTTCTAACTGTTGCTTCCTGACCTGCATACAGGTTTCTCAAGAGGCAGGTCAGGTAGTCTGGTATGCCCATCTCTTTCAGAATTTTCAACAGTTTATTGTGATCTACACAGTCAAAGGCTTTGGCATAGTCAATAAAGAAGAAATAGATGTTTTTCTGGAACTCTCTTGCTTTTTCGATGACCCATCAGATGTTGGCAATTTGATCTTTGGTTCCTCTGCCTTTTCTAAAACCAGCTTGAATGTCTGGAAGTTCACGGCTCATGTATTGCTGAAGCCTGGCTTAGAGAATTTTGAGCATTACTTTACTAGTGTGTGAGATGAGTGCAATTGTGTGGTAGTTTGAGCATTCTTTGGCATTGCCTTTCTTTGGGATTGGAATGAAAACTGGCCTTTTCCAGTCCTGTGGCCACTGCTGAGTTTTCCAAATTTGCTGGCATATTGAGTGCAGCACTTTCACAGCATCATCTTTCAGGATTTGAAATAGCTCAACTGGAATTCCATCACCTCCACTAGCTTTGTTCCTAGTGATGCTTCCTAAGGCCAACTTGACTTCACATTCCAGGATGTCTGGCTCTAGGTGAGTGATCACACCATCATGATTATCTGGGTGGTGAAGATCTTTTTTGTACAATTCTTCTATGTATTCTTGCCACCTCTTCTTAATATCTTCTGCTTCTGTTAGGTCCCTACCATTTCTGTCCTTTATCGAGCCCATCTTTGCATGAAATGTTCCCTCGGTATCTCTAATGTTCTTGAAGAGATCTCTCGTCTTTCCCATTCTATTATTTTCCTCTATTTCTTTGCATTGATCGCTGAGGAAGGCTTTCTTATCTCTCCTTGCTATTCTTTGGAACTCTGCATTCAAATTGGTATATCTTTCCTTTTCTCCTTTGCTTTTCGCGTCTCTTCTTTTCACAGCTATTTGTAAGGCCTCTTCAGACAGCCATTTTGCTTTTTTGCATTTCTTTTTCTTGGAGATGGTCTGGATTCCTGTCTTCCATACAATGTCACGAACCTTCATCCATAGTTCATCAGGCACTCTGTCTATCAGATCTAGCCCCTTAAATATATTTCTCACTTCCACTGTGTAGTCGTAAGGGATTTGATTTAGGTCATACCTGAATGGTCTAATGGTTTCCCCTACTTTCTTCAACTTAAGTCTGAATTTGGCAATAAGGAGTTCATGATCCCGGTTTTGTTTTTGCAAACTGTATAGAGCTTCTCCATCTTTGGCTGCAAAGAATATAATCAATCTGATTTAAGTGTTGACTATCTGGTGATTTCCATGTATTGAGTCTTCTCTTATGTTGTTGGAAGAGGGTGTTTGCTATGACCAGTGCCTTCTCCTGGCAGAACTCTATTAGCCTTTGCCCTGCTTCATTCTGTACTCCAAGGCCAAATTTACCTGTTACTCTAGGTGTTTCTTGACTTCCTAGTTTTGCATTCCAGTCCCCTATAATGAAAAGGACATCTTTTTGGGGTGTTAGTTCTAGCAGGTCTTGTAGGTCTTCATAGAACTGTTCAACTTCAGCTTCTTCAGCGTTACTGGTCAGGGCATAGACTTGAATTACCATGATATTGAATGGTTTGCCTTGGAAACGAACAGAGTTCATTCTGTCGTTTTTGAGATTGCATCCAAGTACTGCAGTTCAGACTCTTTTGTTGACCATGATGGCTACTCCATTTCTTCCAAGGGATTCCTACCCACAGTAGTAGATATAATGGTCATCTGAGTTAAATTCACCCATTCCAGTCCATCTTAGTTCACTGATTCCTACAATGTCGATGTTCACCCTTGTCATCTCCTATTTGACCACTTCCAATTTGCCTTGATTCATGGACCTAACATTCTAGGCTCCTATGCAATATTGCTCTTTACAGCATTGAATCTTGCTTCTGTCACTGGTCCCATTCACAACTGGGGAATTAATATGTGGTAAAAGTGGCATTTAATTCAGGCATGAAAGAATCATTTATTTTATAAATGAGACTGGAATATTTGGCTGTTCATCTGGAATAAAACAATATCAGTTCCTTACTTCGGGCCATAGACAAAAATAAACTTCACATAGATTAAAGATCTAATGTAAAAAATAAAAATAGAGGAATAGTGATTATTGGGAGAAAATTTAGGAGAAGATTTATCTAGCCACTGAGTGAGAAAGTTCTTACTAAGCAAAAACAAAACTCAAAAGCCATGAAAAAGTTAAGCATTTTATAAAAAATCAACAATGTCTAAATGGCAAAAGACACCATTAAAAAAAGTTAAGTGGCCTACAGTAGATTGGAAAAAAATATGAGCTGATATGTGAGAGTGAGTTCATATTCCTGTTGCACAAAGAAAGAGGAACTAATTTTTTACAATCGAATAACCAGCAGACAAATGAGAGTGCAATAATAAACAGGAAATTTACTCGAGGAAAACGCAAAAGGCTGATAGACATGAAAAGCAGATCAATCTCACAAGCAGCACAAGCAAGCACAAATCAAAGTGCTAATAAAATATAAATATCCTACACCTCTCTTTTGTAGTAATATAAGTCCTTAAGGCGATTAAATGTTACTGGAAATGAATTTTTCCTGAAAGTCTACCAGTTGTTTTTGACAAATTGTCATTTTTGTCTGAGAGACAGTCTTCATGACAACAAAAGTGACTTACACCAACACCACTTAACTTTGAAAATTCTGTGGCCTACGCTGAGATGCTTGGCAATTTTTATTGCCTTTAATTGTCTGTTCTATAAATAGACCATCCCTTCATAATTAGTCTAAATGACCAAATGGAGTGCAACTTTATTTTATTGAGTTTCATTGAACTTTTGATTGTTGCTTCAAATTAAGTATAAATATGTAGTCATTCTCCAAGAAAGGATGCATGTATTGCTTATAAAACTTGTGTTATAGGGACTTCCCTAGTGGTCCACTGGTTAAGACTTCACACTCCAAGAGCTGGGGTCTTGGGTTTGATCCTGGTCAGGGAACTAAGATCCCAAGTGCCAAAGAAAAGAACTGAAAACATCTTTTTAAAAAAATTTTTGTATTATAAATTTTTTAAAAAGCAAATGAAATGCCTTTTTCCACCCCCTTATTTGAACAAAAAGTGAACACCAGACAGGAGGAGGAAGAGGGGGAAGGAGGTGAAGAAGCCGATGGTGATCACATAGCTATATTTTCTTACCAAGAGCTAGCTACTGTTCTAAGCTTTTGACATATAATAGCTCATTTAATTCTATTACTATCAACAACCATGTGGTAGGCACTATTATTATCCCCATTTATAGATGGGAAGACAATACAAAATTCTCATAAAACAATACTTACCTTGATTACAGTGAGTTCTCTGATACTTACTATTCCATCCTATGTTACTTTACTTAAAAATTTCTGATCAGGACCCAGTAAATTAATTTTATGGTATACAAATGGTTAAACCTACAGTTTGAAAAACGCTGATCTAGAGAGATGTTCATATTAAATTTGACAAGTTTATGAGTAATGTGTGTACGGAAATCTCATTTACGGAAGAAAAACTGAAAGAAGGAAGGAAGGAACATGGGGATAGGGAGATAAGGAGGGAGGGAGGAAGAGGCAAAAGGCGAGGGAGGGGAGATGCTGCGTGTTTATGAGAATGGACTCTGTAGTAACAGGTGTGTGTGTTCAAGTAGAAAAGAAGGGACTGTGCCTCTCTGTTTGCATCAGCTACCTCGGTTGGATATAGTAGAAGAAAGATTTTCAGCTTTGCCTTGTGCATCTCTGTTTTGTTTTCATGCTGCAAAACAAATGCTTTGCTTTTGGAGTTTTTAAAGGACAATCCAACACACTGGGACAAAAGAGTTTTGTGATCTATAAATTTCTGTGCTCTGGGATAAAATCTAAGTTGGTTTTTTTTTTTTTTTTTTTTTTTTTTTTTTTTTTTTTGTCGTAGTTCATGCTTCAGTGACCCTCACTCAGCATTTGGCTCCCATTTATTAAAAAAAATAAATCTCTCAATTCCACCTATGAAACTTCCTGGGAGAATGATAAACCTGATTATGGTGTCTTCTTATCAAGGGAGAAGGGTGAGTGCTTATTCTTACCTGTTGTAATAATGCAGTTGAATGAAAGTGGAAGGATCTCCATGGAAAAATACCCAAGAAGAGTTACAGAGGATGTTTATAGGAGAGAAGTGTAAGTCCACTTGAGTGAAGTCTCTCATTCATTCATTGAACATGTCCCTGGTTTGTTCTTTATTTTATTTTGTATTTTATTTTCTGGCCGCACTGAGATGCATGCAGGATCTTGGCTCCCGGGACTAAGGATCAAACCCGCACCCCTTGCAGTGGAAGTGCAGAGTCTTAGCCACTGGACTGCCAGGGAAGTCTCTGATTTGATTTATTTTACCTTAACTTTACATATCAAAACTGCCACTTCTCTCTCTGTTTTGCACTCTACATGAAATAGCTCATTTAACTGCTAGAGTTTTCCCCCAGGAACCAGAAGGTTTAGTATCTCCTTTAGACCTTCCTCCAGCCAAACTGTTCAAGATTCTGGAGTCTTATTCAGTGCAAACATCAAGCAAGCCTGGTTCTTTCTTCCAAAGTCTAAAAGGAAAAAAAAAAAGTAGAATTTTCAATCAGCTTCCATGGTGGCTGTCAGCTCTCTTTGCTAGCTCCATCTTCCAGGCTCAAGCTAGGGCTGCACTGCTCTGCACACTTGAGGTCAGATGCAGGTGTAGGTCTTGCTTTAACCAAAGGAAGAAGTGAAGATGTGATGGCTCATGTAAGATTCGGTGTGTGAATTTGCCATGTCCTTTGCTGCCTCTGCAACAACGGATGTGATCTCCATCAGCCTGTCCTCATGATGGACATACAGAAGGGTGGGAAATAACCTGGAGTCATGTTAAGCTGCTGAAACTTCAGAACTGCTTGTTACACAGCATGACATATCCTATCCTGACTGATACACTGCATGAGTACTAAGTCTTAATTGCAAACTCCTGACATGCATTACTATTAAGACCCATACCTTGCCACTGGGGGAATGTTTGTCCACAGCTGTGGTGCTCTCTCTGCTCTCTGGAAACCTACAGAAATTTTACAGAACCTGGTGGGCTTTGTGACTGTAAAATTTTTACTTAAACTCAAATTCTGAACCATTGTTTTCACTGAAGGATTGGGGAATGAAAAGGAATAGAGAATAAAGACAGGATCAGTGATGTTTGGATGCAAAGGGAAGGAAAGTGGTCAAGAGCCAGCAGGGCAATGAAGACTTTAAATTTTTTTTCTGGGACTTCCTTGGTTGTTCAATGGTTAGGGGTCCCTGCTTTTACTGCCAAAGGTGAGGGTTCAATCCCTGGTCAGAGAAATAAGACCCTGCAAGCTCCTGGGCCAAAAAAACAATAACTTTTTTCTGCACATTTGGGAAAAGGCCCAACTTTCTTAACTCTGAACAATGAATGGAGTCTGAGAGGCCATCAGCATCTCCCATTCTGGAGCAGCCAGTCTGAGACAATAGTCTCTGTAGATTCAAAGACGTCCAGAAATCTGTCAAAAGGGTAGTAGCGTGGATGAGCTGGAGATTTATGTGCTGAATTATGAACTGAATCAAGACACTCTCATCTTAATTTGAAGTGGTCTTTTGAAATCAGAACTTCTGGCAAGAAAAGGAAAACCACAAATTACACCTAAGGCAAAATACACTATGGAGATATCCCAGATCTTTTGAGTTCCATGAAAATAACCTCAATTTCTAGGGAAATTGGCCCATCTGTGTTAGAAGTACATGGACCCCCTTGACACCAGTATAAGAGGCCCAGGGCAGGCTGCTCCAGGAGAGAAATACTTCTTTGGGGGAAGGGCCCTGGAATAGGCTTGACTCCTTGGATCATGCAGGCACACGGAGTAGCCAAATAGCAAAGCCTGGATGTCATGCCACTGCTCTTGTAAGAAAAAGTCAGTATAAAGTAGGTTGTTTACCCTTCCATTTATTCATGTACCCAATAGACTCTCCCTGGCACAATGCAAAACACTGGAGATATTTGACAATAACAACAGCAAAATTAAAAGGTAGTCTTTGCCTTTCAGGTTCTAATGAGAGAAATAAAATCATAATAATATATCAAGGACTTCCCTGGTGGCTCAGTGGTAAAGAATCCATCTGCCAATGCAGAAGACAGGGGTTCAATCCCTGGTCCAGGAAGAGGCCACAGAGCAACTAAGCCTGTGGGCCATAACTATTGAGCCTGTGCTCTAGAGCTGGGAAGCCTCAATGACTGAGCCCACCTGCCGCAGCTGTGAAGCCTGGGCGCCCTAGAGCCTGTGCTCTACAACAAGAGAAGCCACCACAGTTAGAAGCCTGCACATCACAACTAAAGAGTAGCCCCTACTTGCCGCAACTAGAGAAAAGCCCACACAACAACAAAGACTCAGCACAGCCATAAATAAATGAATAAATAAAATTATAAAAAAATAATAATCTATCAGGTTAGCTGATATTATAATTAATTTTTTCTGTAGCCATACGAAATTTTTGATCTACTCAATAGAGTAAATATATTCTAATAACAGAGCTATTGTAACCAGGAAGAGTTAATTTTGAATTTACACTGGATCTGCTTCTGTGAGTTTAACCCTTCTCTTGCCACCTTTGCAGCAGGCATACATGATGGTCTGCCTCAGGGAGATAATCTGACCCTGCCCACCCGTGAAGAACTCTGACATTCTTGAATTCTTTGTTTGGCAAATGGCAGCATCCAGTTCCCCTGTCTGCTGCTTATGGTGGGCCCAGAAATTCACATTTGGGGAGGCCTGAATCACAGATAGATGTGACATCTTTGTTGATATGACAGGAGATATTCCATTTCACACCGCCCATGAAGAGACTGTAAGGAAGTGAAACTAACATATCCCCTTACCTGAGGCTTGCCATTCTAGGAGATATTTGCAAGAATTATAAGGCCTCTTTACTTTGTTTCCTCACCTTCTCTGCCAACTCTGATCCATAAAAGAATCTGACATCCAGGCCCCAACAAGATGGTTATTCTGAGGTGCTAGCCTGCCATCTTCTCGGTCAGCTGGCTCCCAAACAAAGTCCCTTCCTCATCCCAACACCTGACCTGGTCTTAGATTCACCGATTTATCATGCAGCGAGCAGAGCAAGTTTGGACTCGATAATACTATGAACAACCTGCTATGGTCAGATGGAGCAGAGAAGGAAAGACTGACTTCTGGGTTCATAGAACTGGTAAGAACCATGGATAAATGCCACTTTCCTGAACTGGGACACAAGAGACCTAATCATGGGATCCCATTTGTGACTGATGTTGGGAAAATTGAGGTATAGTTTGTAGAGTTCCAGAGTTGTCATGATGTGTGTGAGTGTGTATGTGTTTTAACTACCATTCATTTGTGAGACAGAAAAGATTTGCACCCAGAGCAGATTTAAAAGACCTCTGAGAGCAGAAAACACACACAGGCTCTCTTTATCTTTCCATCCATGTTCCCAAATACAGTGCAATTTCCTTGTCCTGTCTGATTAAGTTGATCATAAACAGACTGTGATTTTCCAGGAAAAAGAAAAGAAAACTGAGCCTTTCTAACAGTTTCAAATCATTTATCTTGATTAACTAGACAGTCTTAGATCCAAACTAGCCTATCTTATTTAAACTTGCTTGAAGAATAGGCCTTCATCCTCAGGAATGGATGAGCCATATTTTCTGTGATCCTTGATGAAATTGGGGTTACAAGACTGTCTTGGAAGCAAACACAGAAATCTGGAAATGGACCTCTCTCTGCATTAAAAGGAAACCAAAACCACCCAACCCAGCAAAGAAAGTTTTATGACCCTACAGACCCTCTAGTTATCACTGTTTCCTTTTCTTTATCCTTGAAAGTCAAGCTCACTTCTTTTTTCTCACCTTCTTCTTGTACCTGCAGCCAACTTGCAGCCAGACACCACCCTGACCCTCCTCCCAAGCTGCGTTTTCCCAGGTCAACCCTGTCTTCTTGTTGCCAAATCCAGCCAGGCTCTTTGACCTCATTCTAGATGAGTAAGTCCCAAATTTGGACACTGCTCTCTCTTCCCTGGGACACCCCTCCCTCCAGTCTTGCTCCTTTGAAAACATGACCTATTTCTCCTGCCCCCCAGACTCTGCTGAGGATTTTATATGTCCTTATTTGCCTATCTGGTGGCTCAGATGGTAGAGAATCTGCCTGCAGTGCAGCAGACCCAGATTCAATCCCTGGGTCAGGAAGATCCCTTGGAGAAGAGAATGGCTACCCACTCCAGTATTTTTGCCTGGAGAATCCCATGGACAGAGGAGCCTGGTGGGCTACAGTCCATGAAGTCACAAAAGAATCGGACACGAGTTAGCAACTAAACAACTACGCAGACATTTCCTACAGGAGCCTCTTCCTGTTTTATCTCCCATCTCTGCTTATGGCCTCACATATTCTTGGTGTCACAGGCTCAACACCTTGTCATTATGTTAGGCTAAAAATCCTTGTCAGGTGTAACTGTCTATTTCTAAAGCATCTCTCTTCCTCGTCCTTGTTACCTCCACTGCCAATGCCCAAGTTCACTGATGAGTCTAATCCCCCTTCCACGTATCCTCTGTCCAATGACAAAAAAAAAAAACTTTCTAAAGTATACATCTTACTATGCATCTTCTCTTCTCAAAATCTTTAATGGTTTCCCCTTGATATAACACAAAGCCACAATGTAAATACTAACAGAAGATGGCTGAAGGCAGAGAAGAGATGGAAATGGGGCGGGGAGGTGAACTTGAAGTCAGATTTCATGCCAGAAGGAAGCAGAAGTGTTGTCGAGAACAGAATTAACACACCTTCCTTTCTGATCCCAATCCTTCGGAAATTACTGCATCTAAATCGGAAAAAAATGGTATTTGTTAGACTTCCCATATCAGATGAGTAACATAATAGTGATGGGTTTTGACAGTCTAAGTAGTTCCACTGAAAAAGTTTTGAGAAACAAAGCAGAAAAAACTATCAGGGTTTTGTTGTCAACATTTTTATGCCATTACAATGCTCTTGCATTGATGATTCCAAGGGAAATGGAAGTGTGGACAGTTTTGCTACCGAGAAACAGGCCAAATATTTAGGACTTGAATTGAAGAGTTACTTTTGACAGTTGAGGACTTAGAACATATTTGAGTGTTCCAGGAACGCAGTTTGAGATTCTGCCAGGCAGAATCAGGATCCCCCAGATTCAAGATGGCAAAGAGCTATTTCAAATGTTTTGTAAGTGGGTGAAGTAGATATCAATCAACCGGCAAAAATCCTGGGACTCGATTTATTTCAATTTCTGTTTTCAGTTCCTGTATATTTGTGAGGCATATAAAAGGGAACAGTATGGTTCTGAAACTGTCCATACCAAAATAATGTAACACCCAGCTCAGCCTAATATTACATCAACTTCCAAAGTAATTAGTACGTAGAATATATTAGATATCTTTTCCTAGCACTCATGGAAATACCTGAAATGCAGAACAGGTGCTATTATTAGAGTTATACCAATACATTAAAACCTTAAGGGACTTCCCTGGTGGTCCAGTGGTTAACAGTTCGTCTTCCAAGGCAAGGCGTTCCAGTTCAATCCCTGGTTGGGGGACTAAGATCTCACATGCCTCAGGGTAAAAAAACAAAACTTAAAACATAAGCACTATTGTAACAAATTCAATAAAGTTTCTTTTAAATGGTCCACAGCAAAAAAGAATCTTAAAAATAAACAAATAAAATTTTAAATAAAATTTTAAGACGTTTAAGCAACAATATTCCTTCCTACAAGCTACCAAATTCCTAATCTTTAGAAATATTCTTAAAAAAAGCAAAAAAATATTTTTAAAAAGGCATCTGATTATACAAAGGTTGTATAAAGGTGACCCATTAGACAGTAAAGAATTTGTCTGCAATGCAGGAGACCGGGGTTCCATCCCTGGATCAGGAAGTTCCCATGGAGAAGGGAGTAGCAACCCACTCCAGGATCCTTGCCTAGAGAATTCCATGGACAGAGGACCCTGTCAGGCTACAGTCCATGAGATTGCAAAGAGCTGGACAGGACTTAGCAACTAACATTAATTTACTCATCTTCGGAGACAAATTGAGAGCCAAGCTTTTTTTTCTCTCAATTAATGGATGGAGACCTCACTGTTGACATTGTCAAGAAGTCCAGGATCCCCTCCTTGAGGTCTCCTCCCCCCACACCCACTCATGTATTGTCCAAATCCCCAGGCAGAGAGAGAAATGGGTGATGTGACCAGTCCCCTAAGGGGACCCAGGCTGGGTTTGCCATTGTTCTCACTGCTGCCACCGAAGCTGGGTCCTTGAGCCTTGCTCTGCTCCTAGAAAACATCCTTTCCCTTGGCTGCTGCCCTCAATGACCTGGTTCCCTGCGCTGCCTTCAGGAGGGCGAGGTTCCCAGGCTGCGTCTTGGGACCACGTACACAACCACGTGGGGCCACTGGGTGTTGAGAGGAGTCCCAGCCAAGGAGACTGTCTGCATCTACTAGGGCCAAGGGGGACTGGAAGCATCTTTTGACAAGTAGATCGTTTCAATGTCACGAGTCCTGCTCCTAGGTCAGTGAGGCTTTGAAAAGCCCCTAGAAGGACAGACACTGAAATGCATATGCTATCATGTCCACCCAGTGAAGCTGCAGCTGAGTTTTATTTTTCTTTGAATTTCTGTCTTTTCTAAATATCTCCCGTGAAAATATATTACATCTGTAACCAGAGTTTTCATGCTATAATGTTTTTTTTAGAGAATAAAGAGAAACTGCCATAATGTTTTCCCTGGATTGTTTAATAAATATCTATCGAGTGTTTCTTATATGCGAGGCACTTCCCAGGCACCAGGGTTGTGCTCTGAAATCCACCTGCCCCTGGCAGCCTGGGCACCGCGGCTGAACATTGCCACATTGAAGCAGAGCGTCTGACTCACTGAGAAACACAATCCACAGCCATATTTGCTTCCCTCTTTTGGAAACAGTCTGACTGACTTTCTTCTTCTTTTGGCTTCTCAGATGTTTTTCAGTGTGACCCAGGGTATCCCAGGAGGCCCCTTCATGGCTCATCCAGTGTAGCCAAGAGTCGCACAAGGACACAACACACACTCACATGACAGCTCTCAGAGATGCTTCAGAGAAAACACAAAGAAAGGAATGATCAGAAACCAAGGAGGGAAACCCTTAATGAGACACCAACATGCATGCTCAGTAGCACAGCTGTGTCCAACTCTTTGTGACCCCATCGATTGTAGCCCTCCAGGCTCCTCAGTCCATGGGATTCTCCAGGCAAGAATACTGGAGTGGGTTGCTGAGCCCTCCTCCAAGGGATCTTCCCAACCCAGAGATCAAACCTGTGTCTCCTGCATTGGCAGACAGAATCTTTACCACTGAGCCAACTGGGAAGCCCTGAGACCCAAAGCAATCAAACAAGTAAATATTAAAAAAAAAAAAAAAAAAAAGGCATTTACAGAGCAAGAGCCAACCATCTGGGAATTCACTGACAAACGCAATGTCTACTTCCCTGTTGGTACAGGCTACTTGCATTAACTCCAGACACATCTATGGAAGCTTCCAAAAGAGAACTGGACTCTTTTAAATCAGGAAGATTCAGAAAGTTTTCTTCCAAAAGGTTCTGGACCAACCACAATAGCTTTCTCTATTCATTCTTTTGTTTCAAATTCCACAAAGGCAAATCCCTTTGGATTTCCAGCAGACTTATCAAGTGGAATACGTACATAGACAATATTGCCACATTCCCCAAATATTCTTTCAATACAGCTGTGATTAACTTTTGGGGGAAAACAACTCCTCTGATAAGTTAAAAGCAATATTAAATAACATATTAAATCTTTTAAAAAAAAGAGAGAGAAAGAAATAGATACCGCTGTGGTGTCAGCTACTGTGCTGGGTCCTGAGACTATAAAAATTGGGAAAATATACTTTCTGCCTTGGAAAGGCCCCCCATTTTGATGAGTTTAATAGTTAAAGGACATATTACTTTACACTCTATGGACACTGAGATCTGGAGTTGGCAGAATTCAGGACCAGAGAGAATCTCGAACATAGGTCAACCTTGTCCCTCTGCTCACCGTTCAGGTTTTGCTGAACTGCAGAATTCCCTGCCTCTGGAAAAAAGCCCTCATTTTTGAGCATCCTTATTTTTTTTCTAAAGCTAAGTAGTGATTTTATTTCAACCTTTGGAGGAAAATCCTTGCATAACAGTGACTGTTTTTCAGAATTGAGCATCCTTTTAAATGGGGATCATTTCTACACCCTCACTAAGCAAGAACCTCCAGGAACTTGCTGCCAGAGTAGAATTCCCTCTAGATTTTTGAGCAATAAACAGGACTTGTCAGAGCTGTCAGAATCCAGTAACTTTGAAACCACCAGTTTGGTGAGAGAGGAGACATGACGTTGAAAAAATATGCCGTAATTCCCCAGACTCGGCCAGGAGGAGCTGTCTCAACATGAAACGTTCCGGGACTATCTGTGAAAATCTATGGAAAGTGACAAATACAAAAGTAGGAACAGACTAGGGTAGCGTCATGAGCACAGCCTGTATTGGGGTTCTATACATCTTCCTTGAATGAATGAAGAAGATACAAGCCTTGCTCCTGTGGCTTCTTTTTAATAGAAAAGGGCTATAAAGCTGAGACTCTGACAGAGTGAAGGGGTTCACCCCAGTCTCCGAGTGGGGCAGCCAATCAATTCTCCTCTCTCCCAGCCAAGGAGTTCCAAACGCCCTGTTTGTCCATCTCTGTGTCAAATCCACAGCCTAGAAATGTCGCATAAGCAGGAGCTGACCAAGGTTTGGGATACCAAGGGCAGCTTCCCTCTAATCCATCTTCAATAAACAAAGAGCAACATGGGCTCATATGCAGAAAGCAATTTTCAGATGACCCTGCAGAAAGACCCTACTTAAAGAGAAAGCGTTGGAAATTCTCACGAGCCGTTGGCGTCCCAGTGCAGTGATCATGTTCTCCACCCTTTGAAGTTGGTGAGGAATCTGAGAAGCCAACCGCAGTTTCCATGGGGCCGGGGCGAGGGCCCCACAGGAACTGTGTGAACAGGGATCCTGCAGGCATTCGCCCTGGGTTCCCATCTATAAAAATCACTAGATTTGAACAGACAGCTGCTATTCGGGCTCTTAAAACAGTATCTGGACGGAGACATGAGGCTCGCCTCAAGCCTGTAGCCCAGCCGTCAATCTGATGAGAAATACAGTTGAAAGGACAGATTGGAAAGCCAAGGACCTGTCAGGCTCCTTCACACTCCAGCATTGCCAGGAGGTCTATAAAAATGTCATTGTCCCTCGGCTGCCGGTGATTTTGTTACCCTATACATTGGCCGTCGGTAAAAAAAAAAAAAAAAAAAAAAGCAAATATCATTTTTGCACTATTCTGGCCTTCCTCTGGCCTTTTTCAAACAATAATAGACTAAATATAAAGAGACAGAAGTCATTACCCAGCTCTTTAACTAGTGCCAAGGAAAATGAATAATTAAGGAAACATTACTTGTAAGAAATGTACACGGTTGCTTTTAAGGTAGAAGCAAATAGGAGCTCTTTAAAAATATATCATTTCCCCTTTATCTTAACGTGGCGTTCGGACTTTGGCATAATATATTAGGGTCGCTACTGTTTAGATCTTAGCAGGAAAAAAATGCTTTTAGTTTCCATTATCCTATTATAGGTCCCAAATCAAACAGAGACTCAGAGGAGAGATGAAGAGGGTTGGGGAGGGGGTGGATCTGTTTGCACAGCTTCCTGACCATCTAGCAGAGCATCTGATGACTGATTTTGTTCACCTGGGATGGCAAGGCCCCAGCTCGGCTCTCTGACCTCCCCCGCATCAGAACATCCAGAGCAGTGGCTAGAAGCCAAGTGACTTCAGTTGATCCTTAAGTTGCCAGGAGGAGGCCCACCCCGGGGACCTTGCAGATACCTCAGCACCTGAACAACATTAGACAAGGCAGTCCTCCCGCTCTCTCTGTGGCTCTCTCCCCCTCTCACCTCTTCTCTCCTCCCCTCATCTGGTCTTCAGCCTCCCTTTGGCAGCCTCCTTTTGGCACTCCACCCGATGGTGGAGTGGGCAGCAGACCCAGGTCAATCCCCTCTGCCCAGCTTCTGCATAAGTAGCCATCTTGACCAGCTAGAGAGAGCAGGGCATGAGGGACTTTGCTCAGCCCAGGGCAACCGCAGAGGCAGTCTGGAGACTGCAGGCATGGCTCGTCCAGCACTGAGGGCCAGAACCACAGACAGGTGAAGCCAGAGTGAGCCCAGGCTCGTGAATGTGAAGCTGTGCTCAGAGAGACCCCCTTGGTCCTGGCGTCAACTCTGTGTTGGTTGGATGAGGCCTGAGGCATCGTCCTCGGGAACTGTGTGACTCACTTGGTCAAGCAGAGACCCAGTGTCTGCTGTTCCCTAATGCCTGGCTCCCTGCTCCCCTGTTTCAGGTGGCAGAGCCCTGCTCCTTTCCTCTGTGTTATGGGCTGACTTATGTCCCCCAGACTCAACTGTTGAAGTCCCAGCCCCTCGTACCTCGAATGTGACCGAATCTATGGACAAAGTCTTTTAAGAGGTGATTGTGTTAACATGAGGCTCTATGGGTGGAACCCTAGCCCCATACAAGTGAGGTCCCTATAAGAAGATGAGATGCCAAGGGAGCATCCAGAGGCAGCTAGACGGTGGCTATTAGGGAGCCAAAGACACTTTGATCTTGGACATCCATCTCCAGAACTGTGAGGAATTAAACACCTGTTGTTTACGCCATCTGGTCTATGGCATTTTGTGATGGTGGCTCCAGCAGACTCATATTCTCTATCAAAGTCAATCATTTGCAACTCCCTGAAAAGTTACTGCCCTGGTTCCCTAAGGTACCACAAACAAGGCTTGGTAAAACAATAGAAACTTAAGATCTCACAGTTCCGGAGGCTAAGAGTCTGAGATCAAGGTGGAGGCAGGGTTGGTTCCCCTGAGGCTGGGAGGGGCTTCTGCTCTATGCCTGTCTCCTGACTTCTAGCGGTTTGCTGGTCGTCTTCATTTCCTTGGATTCGAGTAGAATCACCCCGTTCATTGTCTTCCTCTTATATGGCACTCTCCTTGTGTCTGTTTTTTTCCCTGTGTCCTGATTTCCTCTTTCTATAAGGTCTGTATAGCCAAAGCTATGGTATTTCTAGCAGTCATGTACAGATGTGATAGTTAGACCATAAAGAAGGCTGAGCACTGAAGAACTGATGCTTTTGAAGTATGGTGCTGGAGAAAACTCTTGAGACTCTCTTGGACTAAAAGGATATCAAATCAATCAATCCTAAAGGAAATCAACCCTGAATATTCATTGGAAGGACAGATGCTAAAGCTGAAGCTCCAATACTTTGGCCACCTGACGCAAAGAGCCAACACGTTGGAAAAGACCTTGACGCTGGGAAACATTGAAGGCAGGAGAAGAATGGGACAACAGAGGATGAGATGGTTGGATGGCATCACTGACTCAGTGGACATGGGTCTGAGAAAACTCAGGAGATAGTGGAAGACAGGGAAGCCTGGCGTGCTGCAGTCCATGGGGTCGCGAAGAGTCAGACACAACTTATCGACTGAACAACAACATAAAAACACTGGTCACGTTGGGCCAGGTCTCATCCTAATGACTTCATCTTAACTTGATCACCTACAAAGACCCTATTTCCAGACTAGGTCCCATTCACAGGCAATTGGGGTCAGGATCTCAACCTCTTTTTGGAGACTGTCATCAATTCATAGCAGTTACATATAGCAAAGCACTTACTTTCTAGAATTTCCAGGGCTCAGACGGTAAAGAAACTTCCTGCAATGCAGGCAACCTGGGTTTGATTCCTGGGTCAGGAAGATCCCCTGGAGAAGGGAATGACAATTCACTCCAGTATTCTTGCCTGGAGAATTCCCTGGACAGGGGAGCCTGGTGGGCTACAGTCCATGGGGTCGCAAAGAGTTGGACACGACTTAGCAACTTACACTTTACTCTCCAAAATGCCAATGCCAGAGAGTTATTTATGAGTTAACATAGGAGAAACCACCTTCTCCCCAGCTCCTTAATCTTCCCCATCCATTCACCAACATTTTGAATTGTCTTAGAGAATAGAACTTTCCCAGACTCCCTAAGAAAGAAGGCTTCCACCACAGGTTGACGAATTCCTACTGCAAGACACACACCCAGAGGGGAGTTTCTCTTGGCAGATGGTGTCATTACCAAGGAGGTACAAGACAACTAAAGGGCTAATGCACAAAGGACCCCCAGGTTGGGCCTGGGAGGAGGAAGAACAAAAGAGGTTAAAGGAGGTTGGGAGCTGCAGAGATCTGTGCGTGTGCTCGTCAGACATTGGTATTTTTCCGTCGTGTGTCTGTTGTCACGTAGACATGGCCTTTGCAGCCCAAAGAGAGAGTGGTTCAAAGGAGCCACTGTTGAAATGTACGTGGTCACATTAGACTCTGAGCAAATCAGACGGGACCTGCAGATTCTTCTGACAAGAACAAGATGGGGAGAAAAGAAGAAAGACTGACAGCATCTTTAAAAGCCACCTTGGCTTGCTGGCTTGCCTGGAGCTGATTAATTATGCATCATTGCAGGAAAGGCACATGTTCCAGAAATGCTCTTCAGTGAACTTCGTCCATTCGTGCCTTTATGGAGTCAACCCAGGTGATTCAGGCGAGAGGACTTGGATACAGAGAAAACCTACAAAGCAGTTGTGTTCCACACATACTTACTCTTTCAAAGCGCATTCAGAAGGAAATCAAATCACTGTGCAAACCTCTGCATTTAATTCATTCCCGAGGGGTGAGGGGGAGGCCCATGACCAGGGCCATCATTCCAGAAGCAGAGACATGAAAGTCCCATTATTTGAAATATAGTCATTGAATTTTTGTGTCGCTCCAAGCTGTACATTGAGAAGTTATCAGCAAATGGAAAGAAAGTCAAGAAGGATGAGATGTAATGTTGTGGTACTTTTTGCCAACAGGACTGAGAGCAGCTTGGCAGCACCTGGAGACTGTTGTTAGGAGACTTTGTTTAAAAATCACAAGTTTGGGTTGGGGTGAGTGTGTGAGTGTGTGTGCATGCGCGCATGTTGTGAAAATACAATCCAAGTGATTTATGGGAAATTTTGCTTTGCCAAGGGCCAGCCTGAAAACTCACTGCAGCATTTCTAAAATTGCTTGTTTTAGGAGAATCCATGGTTCATGAGGGCCTCCCTGTTAGCTCAGTTGGTAAAGAATCCACCTGCAATGCAGGAGATTCTGGTTCAATTCCTGGGTCAGGAAGATCCGCTAGAGAAGGGAAAGACTACCCACTCCAGTATTCTTGGGCTTCCCTTGTGGCTCAGCTGGTAAAGAATCCGCCTGCAATGCAGGAGACCTGGGTTCGATCCCTGGGTTGGGAAGATCCCCTGGAGAAGGGAAAGGCTACCCACTCCAGTATTCTGGCCTGGAGAATTCCATGGACTCTACAGTCCATGGGGTCGCAAAGAGTCGGACACAACTGAGCAACTTTCACTTACTTCACACTTATGGTTCATGACAATCAAACTTGTAAAGTCTGCACAGTAAGGCACGTGGCTGCACATTACTGACTTGCTGGGAAAAGAGTTAAAATAAGAACAGGGTAAATTATTGAGAAGTCACCCTGGCTTCACTTACCTCCACCCCAGCCCTGCTGGGTCTTGGCACCAGACGTCACATGTCATGCATTTTCCAGTGCTCGTTCACTCCAGACACAGCCTCTGCAACACCCGGGATCTCCCCAAGCCTGACTTACAGTCCTCTCTATGCTCCATTATTGGGACCAGCTGAGCCCGTGCACCACAACTACTGAGCCTGTGTTTTCAGGCCTGGGAGCCACAACTACTGAGCCAACACACCACAACTACTGAAGCCCTAGAGCCTGTGCTCCGCAACAAGAGAAGCCACTGCAATGAGACGCCTGTGCACTGCTAAGAGCAGACCCTGCTCACCGCAGCTAGAGAAAGCCTGCACGTAGCAACAAAGATCCAGCACAACCAACACCTAATTAATCAATTAAAAAAAAAAAGAATTCTGAAATTTTAATCAGATAACTTGAACATAGCACAAAAAATTTGAAGCACACACACACACACCCCACCCCTCTCTGCGTCCCTTCAGTAGAGAAACTCAGTGCAGTGTGAGGACCCACACATGAGGGACATCCTGTTCCACAAGGTTCCATCCAACTCCATCACCTCTCACATGAGCCCAGCGGGTGTGCACATTAGTGCACAGATGGCAGCCAGGGCCAGGCCACCTTCCTCACACCTGCCAGACCCCAGTGGACCAGGCTCCAAGTGACCTGTGCTCTGGCAGGGCTGGAGCGTCAGCCTGTGTTACCCCGTCTCATTTGTATGAGTGATCTCTCTGCTCCTATGTGATGACCGTGTCTAGTTTGGCCAGAAGGACCAAGCTGACCTTTTTCCTGAGAGTCCCAGAGGAGACATTCTGCATGTGTTTCTGTAACTACAGCAAGTTACAGAGCACAAGGGCTTAGCAATCCACAATTGCTTTCTTTGCCTCCCTTCTTCCTCTCCAGGCAGAACCCTAGCCTCTTCATGGACTCCTCCTCACACTGAAAAACACGGAGGGGGAGGAGTCATCATCACCATCATCATCACCATCACCACCATCATTTCATCTTCATCATCTTCATCGTCTTCATCACCACCATCATCATCTTGTCTTTATCACTATCAGCACCGTCATCGTTTCATCTTCATCACCATCACCACCTTCATCATCTTTATCATCCTCATCTTCATTATCATCTAACTGGTCCATCCCTTATAAGCCCATTTGACTGGTTACCTCACTACTAACCACTCACTGTTAATCAGCTTCACCAGCTATTTCAGCTCCACACAAACATAAGCCAAACTTCTCTGGAAAACAACCAGGCAACCTGTCATAGCAGCATGCAAAGCACTAGCTCCATGCAGAGTACGAAAGAAATAAAAGATAGAATTCATAAGCAGCACAAATGGCATTCAATAGGAAAACTGTTCTTAAAAATGAATGGGACACCCATATGATGAAATCTCTGTGCTGGTTAAAAAGAAAGAATTACCTCTCTATGACTAACACGGTCTTCCTTCTAACATATACTGCAAGTGCTGATGCAAATTACAGAGCACTATATGTAGCATGATCTTCTATATGTTAAAATAAACATCCCAAACTATTTTGGTGGAGGGAGAGAAAAGAAAACTTGCATTATTGTATTTGTGCAATTAAAAAAAATATATGGGCTGGCCGAAATGTTCATTCAGGTTTTTCTGTAAGATCATGAATGTTTTGGCTAACCCAATAATAATAAAAGGATAAGTTCTTTCCCTGAGAAGCTTCCAGTCATGAGGGAAGAAGGCAGACCAAGAAACATGACATATCCTGAGGGAGTTGTTCACCTGTGGGACTAAGAGCTCCCTGGAGGGCAAGCCAGGAAACCTACCAGCAGAGGTCAGGAGCTGACGGGGGTTTTGAGGAAGGGTAGGATGTGTTAAGGTGGGGAAAGACACAGGAACCTTATTCACCCTCCCCGTGGGAGGAGAGGAGAAAGATAAGCTGTGCCCATTCTTGGTCCCTCGCCCACAAGGGAGTCATTTGTATTTTCTCCAGGCAATGAAGTCCTTAGAGAGGTTTGCTCTCTGGCAGTTAACAAAATCTTAGGGAAACATACATTTGTGGAAGGAATAGAAATACATGCTATACTTCTGCACTTAGGTAAACGTTACATTTCCTTTAACATGAATAACAATCAATATAAAGCAAAGAAAAAAGAAAAAAAAAGTATCCAGCCACCCAGGTCCAGGAGAGTATTTCAGCTCTTAACTGACCTTCCATCATCTTCTGATAATCTGTCCTCTCCTCCAAGGACCACTATTTTAAACCGAAGCCCATTAATTCTGCATTCATATTTTTCTAATGGAACATAGATTAAGAATGGCCTTCCCAACTGCCCTACACTGATTCTCCTTTTAGTTATAATAAGCCATCTAAAGCCTCCCACTCAGGGGCCCTTTCTGGTTCCAAGAACTTTCAATGCCTCTCGGCAGCTTCCTCAGCTGCACACAATTAATCCCCAACCAGGATGCCTCTGGATGAGTGATTCAGCAACCTTTCAAAGGACCCAACTCATCTTCATGCGGAAACAACACATGCTACCACAAAGTTAATCCAACATGGAACATCAAGACGTTAAGCAGATTTATTCGCAGGGGGTCAGAAAGAAACCGCAGGCAGAGAGGAACAGGGCACATTTGGCTAAAAGCAGGAATTCTGCTCATCTGGGAAGGGATGGTCTTGCTTGCCGGGGTCAGACAAGTCCTCATGATTCAGACCAGCATCTCCATGTGCCGCCCAGGTCTGCAGCTTTGGAAGTAAATAATATTCAGATGGGGGACAAAAGGAATTTGTGGTCAAAGCAAGCGTGAGAAACAAGTGGCCTGATGGAAGTTCCACGTTTTGTTTTGTTCTTATTGCAGGACTTCTCAGAGCCTTTATTATTGAGAAAGTGCACAGTGAATCCCTGGGACGGCTGACAGTCAACATTTCCCAAAATGTTCTGTCAACAGTCCTTGGTGATCACCAGTACATGCTTTAGGAAACAGTGACTTAGATCGTTGAATCATTTTTCTTGGGAAAATGTATTTCCTGGGAAAGCGTGTCATGCCCTGTGGAATTCTGAGAATAACTGCACTTAGTTACTTGGAGTTACAGCAACCTGGTGGGCAAACCTCAACCAAGGAACTGTGCTTCTCTTTAGCTAATGTTTGGCCCTTCCTTTCTGTTAAAAGCATCTTGATTATGACTGTCAGGCTCCCTATAGCCTCGGTCTTCCAAGTGCGGTCCATGAACCAGAAGTCTGCAGATGGCAGGAGTGTGCCAGAAATGCAGCATCTCATGCCATCCTCAAAGGGATTAGAATTTAATTACTTGCCCTATGTCCATGGGGCTCTTGAGAAGTGGTCTTTCCAGCCAGCCATCCCAACCCCCACCCCCACCACTTCCAAGCAAGACACTCTGGGCAACTGGAGCACAGCTGGTCACAGGCAAGTCCCCTAAGCCAGGGGAGACACGTGCTAGTCATCAGCAGGAGGCCTGGGGTTTTCTGCCGAACAGCCTTCAACCCTGTTCCCTCCCCCGACCACCACTGCCACCACCGCCCATGTGTAGACAAGTGTTCTAGGATCAGGGGGAGATTGTAAAAGAAATAAAAGACACAGTCCCCATCTTTAAAAACGTATCATCTCGCTGGGAGAAGCAGACCATTCACATATGTACAAAGCAACTTAAAAACGCATTTACAGAGAAACATAATTAAAAGCATAAGTGGAGGAAACCACTTCCTGAACCGCATCACAGTCGTAGGATGTGTGCTGGGTGCCGGCAAAGAAAACCTCCCTTTCAGACTCTATCATCCCCTTTGGTTTAGAGTTTGCCTTATTCTAGAAAGGTTTTGAGAAAATGTGGAAAAATAGGTTGAAAGAAAAATGGAAAACTAGAACCAAGGGAAATGAGAACACAAAAATGGCCCTAAAGAACCTAAGTCAACATAGGGCTTCCCAAGTGGCTCAGTGGTAGAGAATACCAATACAGGAGACACAGGCTCAATCCCTGGGTTGAGAAGATCCCCTGGAGAAGGAAATGGCAACCCACTCCAGTATTCATGCCTGGAGAATCCCATGGACAGAGGAGCCCAGTGGGCTACAGTCCATGGGGTCACAAAGGGTTGGGCAAGACTGAGCACACACAAGTTAACACATAAGTTAACATGCTAAGTTAACATAAGCATGATATCACTATGCTTCAAAGTTATGGCTTCTTCTTCCTGGTGAAAATGTTATGTGGATTCCTTGGTCCAATATTGAAGCAACATTGAATTCTAAAACATTACTGCTCATAGCAAGGTCCTTGGACTAGCACCATTGGTGTCAACAGTAAACTTGTTAGAAGTGAAAAACCCCAAGCCAATCCCAGACCTACTGAATCAAAATCTGCATTTTAGAAAGCTCCCAGGTGATTCATAGGAGCATTAAAGTTTGAGAAGCACTCTTCTAAAAGTCATCCTTCACCTAGAATTTCACAGAGGAGGTCCTGAATAATAAAAGAGAAAATCTATCCACAGAATTCCCACAACAAATGTGGGAAGTAACTGAATGGCTGTTTTTGACAGCAATTTTTGAAATGACAAAGAATGTAATAATAAAGCTAAACTTAAGGCAAACGGTTCTTAGTCATGACACTGAAAGCACAATTTATTTTTTAAAATTTGGTAAATTGTAACTTGGATTTCATCAAAATTTAAGTTTCTGGCTCCTAGAAAGACACTGCTAAGAGAATGAAAAGACAAGCTACAGTCCAGGAGAAAATATTTGCAAATAATAAATCCAACAAACAACTAGTATCTAGACTAAAGGATTCAACACTTGACAATTTTAAAAAAAACCCAATTAGAAAATAGACAAAACACATGAACAGACATGTCAACAAAGGGGGGCTATAGATGGCAAGTGGGTCAAAGAAAAGATGCTCAACCTCATAAACCATTAAGGAAATGCAATGAGAACCATGATGAGAAGTCTCACCAGATACCTATTTCAACAGCTCAGAGAAAAAGTAGGGAGAACACCCAGTGCTGGTGAGGATGTGGAGAAATTGGGTCTCTCACGTGTCACTGCTGGGAATGTAAAATGGCACAGCTGCTCTGGAAAAGAATTTGGCAGCTTCTCATCAAAGTAAACATGCACTTACCATGCAACCCACAATTCCATTCTTGGTCATTTATCCCAGAGAAGTGGAAACTTATGTTCACACAAGAACTTGCTCACAAATGCTTACAGCATATGGAGCCATGGCCAAAACGTGGAAAAACACAAATGTTCTTCCCCGGGTGAATGGTTAAATAAGCTCTGGTACCTTTGTACTAAGTAATACTGCTCAGCAATAAAAGGGGAGGAACTGTCAATACACAGCAATTTAGATGCATCTCAAAGGCATCGCGCTTAGTGAGAAAAGCCAGTCTTGAAAGGTTACATACTGTGTGATTTCATTTATACAATGTTCTCAAAAGGACAAAGCTATAAAGAAGGAGAACAGATTTGTGTTTTCCAAGGAACACTGATAGGATGGGAGGGTAGAGACGGGTTGTCGTTTTGTTGTCTAGTCATTCAGTTGTGTCCGACTCTTTTGTGATCCCATGGACTGTAGCCCGCCAGGCTCCTGCCATGGAAATCCATGGGATTTCCCAGGCAAGAATACTGGAATGGAATCCATGGGATCTTCCTGACCCAGGATCAAATCTGAAAGATTCTTTCTTTGGCACTAACCCACCTGGGAAGTCCACCAGATTGAATAAATGGGTACAATTAAGTTTCTGAGCCTGGAAATGTCCCCAGAGTTAAAAATCTATTCTTCCTGAATCCTGAACAAGAGCTCTAGGAGGTCACAAGTCCAGCCAATGGCTGTCCCCAGACAAGTTTTGTGACACCCATGCTGTGTTCTTTTTTCTCAGATGGAAGCCAACCAGCATTTTTGAAATTGAGAATTTTCTTATCTAAATGCAGGTTTCAGGCCTAGCTTATACCACGAAGCTCACACTCCCTCCTGGCAACAACCTGCTGGGCTGTGGAGGCATGGCTCTGGGACAGGTCACATGATCTCAGGACCCTGCACTGACTCAATGCTCTAATTCTCTGTGTTCTGTACCTGTCCAATCCCCGGACCTCCAAGCTTCCTCCATCATTCACAGGAGTTTTTGCTGAACAATATACCTCTCACTCTGTGATGTGAAAACCAGCATTCAGCTGGTACCAGGGGTAAGACATGACCCCCACTCTGCCCCTCTCCAGAGCCTCACCCATAGCAGCATCCACCCTAGGCCAGCCTGTCCAAGTCCCTCTGTGTTTACAACATCCATAGGGTCACATCCCAGCAGCAGTGAAAAACTCCAAAGGCTGAAACTGGTTTTGAAATTGACTTTGAGGAGGCTGACACACGCCACTCAGGGCTGATTTAACACCAGGTCCTTGCATCTAAATGGCCCTTCGTAATTAATACCAGTCATTTGTTCAAAGTTAACAGCCCCGGAGTGACAGCCAGAGATAAATGAACCACATTAGAAAAACAGTAAAGCAGGCATTTATAGAGTTGAGTCATTGAAGAATATGATTGTAATCGAGATCAGCTCTGCCCACCATACGCGATGAATGAATCTGCTCTGTTGAAGTCATTTTTACCCAATACCTTTTCAATTGTCCCAAAGTTGTCCATGTTTATCTTGATTAAAAAACAAGCCAATTCCTAGTGACATTAATGGATTTTATGTTCTTAGAAGTGAGTATTATAAGCAGATGGAGACAGTGGGAGGGGATGGGAAGAAGGCTTTGCCTTTCCATCTGCGCAGTTTATCACAATGGATCCAAGGCAAGGGAGACGGGGTCACCATCAATTAGGGGACCAGTTACCCCCTAAGACCTCCAAAGACACGTGGCCAAACTTGGCTTTGCTTTCCTCTGCTCACATCTGCCTGTGTCTGGTTAGAGGGTCTGTGTGTGGACACGTAAATCTAGCCACAGACCATTGCTTTCAATGCCCCTTGTGGTGTTGCCAGGCCATTTACAGGGACAGAGAGTTTAAATCATTGTTGAATTTGTTACCTTAGCATCAAATATTTAAACAGAGAGTGGAGGTGTCATCTTTGGAGATCACATCCTGATTGGTTCCATTCATCTGGGAGAAGGCACTCGTACCACTTAGAAAGTGACAAGGCAGGGAAGGACCTCACCCCACATTTGAGGGGTGAGGAAACTGTGACCCGAGGGGTGAAACTTATTAAGCCAGACAGGTGGGGTGTCAGGGCCACAGTGAAGGGTCGGACCCCCAACCCCTAACCCACCTCTCCTTTCTCATCCTCCCAGCCCCCTCCCACTGCACAGCGAGGAGGAGGAGAATAGTAACCTCAGGGCAGCCATTCGAGTGGCACTCACCTGATACGGAAAGTCAGGACAATAAAACTCGCTGTTTTGGGCCAGTTTGGGGGCTCGGCCCCTGCTCCTGCTAGTGCTTCTACTTCAGGAAGTGAACAGGCAGGTTGCCTGGGTGGTGCTGCACTGCATTTGATGTGATTTTCTGAGTCAGCAGCTTAGACGAATCAGCTCCGAGGTCCAGGCGTTCCCTGTGGTCCCCCTTCCAATGGGCTCCATGGTCTAAGAACAAAGCCAAGGCCAGAATCATTCAGACAGGAGGCTTCCCCTCTGTCCGGTTTCTCAGATTTCAAACCTGCCTGGCACATCCTCCAGCGTTTCCTGGCTCGGCGACTTGGAGATATAAATTCCGCAGTCTGTCTCTCCACCCGCAGCCGCAGAGTGATGGCTTTCATGCAGGAGATCTTGGGGGTGACGGAGCTCTCCCTGTCAGGGGACCACCCGTGAACAGGAGTGGCAGCTGTGATGGGAAGAGGGCTGTGCAGGTGGTCCCTGGGCCAGCAGAGGAGGAGAACCTCCTGAGGAAGATCTTGACCCAGGCCCCACCATGTGTTAGCGGCAGTGACTCATGCCCCACTCTAACTGCCCCGATTTTCTGAAGGATTCTGGGAGTATCCCCCTGCCTCTGGGTAAGATGAAGACACTGCGCTAGATGATCACGTTACCCATGGGATGTGAACTTGAAGTAGTTAGGGGCTTCCCCAGTGGCTCAGCAGTAAAGAATTCAGGAGACACAGGTTCAATCTCTGGGTCAGGAAGATCCCTGGAGGAGGGCATGGCAACCTACTCCAATATTCTTGCCTGGAGAATCCCATGGACAGAGGAGCAAAGAGTTGGACATGACTGAAGTGACTGAACAGAGTGGCATGGAGTGTGAACAGGCTGGTGGGAGGCAGCGGACCTGGGGCCACTTTCAGAAACTGCCAAGCTGAGCTCTGGCTGAGCCGCCTGCTTTCTTGAGCACGGGAGGGTGTCACCAAAGGTTCACAGGGAACACTCAGGAGGCCCCTGTGGGCACTAGCCCATGGCTCTCCTCCCGAGTCCTGGGATGTGAAAGGAGGAGAGCGGGTTGGTGGCTGGTGGGTCTGTGGGCAGAATGAGAGGCAGCTTCCTCAGTCCTAGGACTCGTCCTTACTGCGGCCACTGGGGAGAGTGCAGGGGTCATGGAGCAGAGCGGGATGTGACAGGGCCAATAGGCCTGGGACCTGCATTGCCATACCCTCCGCAGACCTCCACCAACCAACCCCCCCGCCCCAGACAGATGGTGTGGACATACAGGTGCTTCAACACAGGTGCAGCAACCAGAGGGGCGAGATGGGGCACCCCCATCACCCACATCGGAACAGAGACTTACCCTGAATTTAACAGAGACTTAAGTGCAGAGTGGGTTTCCCTGGTGGCTCAGACAGTAAAGAATCCACCTACAATGCAGGAGACTCAGGTTCGATCCCTGGGTCAGGAAGATCCCCTGGAGAAGGGAATGGCAACCCAATCCAATATTCTTGCCTGGGGAATTCCATGGACAGAGGAGCCTGGTGGGCTACAATCCATAGGGTCGCAAAGAGTTGGACACAACTGAATGACTAACACTTCACTTAAAAGCAGACTAGCTCCCAGAAGGTATAACCCAGGCAAGGATCAGGGAGCTGGTGGGAAAGGAGGTAATTAAAGCCAAAACAAATGCTAGAGCTTAAAAAATTATGAATGGACTTCCAGAAAATGACTCACCAGAACTGAAGCACATAGACATGTGCAATGCTGCTGGAGCCCCGGAGCCGGAGGCAAGAGAATACTTTTCTGTATTTAGGCCAGATTAGGGGCTCTGAGAGCCCCTTCTCTGTTCCAGCAGAAATCTCCCTCCTCAAAGACTTTACATGCTGCCTAGACCCTCAAATTGTGGTGCTGGAGAAGACTCTTGAGAGTCTGTTGGACTGCAAGGAGATCCAACCTGTCCATCCTAAAGGAAATCAACACTGAATATTCATTGGAAGGACAGACGCTGAAGCTGAAGCTCCAATACTTTGGCCACCTGTTTCGAAGAGCCGACTCATTGGAAAAGACTGATGTTGGGGAAGATTGAGGGCAGGAGGAGAAGGGGGAGACAGGATGAGCTGGTTAGAGAGCATCACCAACTCAATGGACATGAATTTGAGGAAACGCCAGGAGATACTGAAGGAAAGAAGAGCCTGGTGTGCTGCAGTCCATGGGGTCGCAAAGAGTCAGACACAACTTAGCAGCTGAACAGCAACAACAAGGGCGCCGGCATTAAAAACCACCGTCTCAGCTTGTAATTGTGTTGTTTATTCAGATCTTTCTTGTCTACTATCAGACTCCCACCAGTAGACTAAATTCTAGGGTCTGCTTGTCTTGTTCCTGGCTATGGAGACAGTGCTGGACCTCAGTGAGCTTCTGTGGGATGATGAGAAGTTTTCATTTAAGATCCAATGTGTTTGGGGAATATTTCACTGTTTTCACCTCTGTTCACTTCCACTCAAGTTCAGGTGCTGGACTTTGCCTTCTGAACTACCACTGTTCAGCTGAGTGCTAAGGACACCCAGCCCCATTTCATGGATGTAAACAGTCCTGAATGGTTGAAAGGGACAGCAGGAGAGGAGTTGGCCTCGTAGGGCATTTAGAATGGACTTGACAAAGCCTGGAGGTCCAGGCCAGCATCCTCCTGGGGGTAATGCAGAGTAGACATTCAGGCATCTGTTGAAGGAAGGTCCTCATCCCCAGCAATGAAAACTAACAGCACTGTGACTCCTCAACAGAAATGTCGTACAAAGTGGTACTCCCTGGGATGCTGAAGAGTGGTCCATGAGCGATGGCTCATCTTTCTCTGGGCTCCAAGCCCTGCCCATGGATGTACATCCAGTGGTAGATGCCGACCATGCCCCTCCAGCCATGATGACCCCAGTAGGCATTGTGGTCCAAACTTCCCTAGTTTCTTCCAGGGCTAAGTTCCGTACTCCCCCTACCACGTCCTGCCCTATCCTTGCCCAGGGCCACCTTCCTTTGCCTTCCCAAGGCAGCCCACTCCTTTCAGAGTATTTTCCTGGCCTGTTGCTAAAGCTTAAACTTCATGCTGTGCTTTTCTCAGGCCTGTCCTTCTGTTTCTCAATTTGAAAGTTTAAAAAAAAAAAGAACATTTGGTCTTCTGTTTACATTCCCATCATAACAACTCCAGTTCTATGCAAGGTGATGTTGATGTACATGATTGATTAAAGAACAAGACACTTACAAGAGAATGAGGAGAAGAAATGCCAAAAGATTAAAACCTTCAGAGTGTCTCGATACATTCAGACTCATTTGATGTCGTGTGTTTCAAACATATTTGACCAATTTATTGGGTGGTCTGTGTGTATGATGCTGCATTTTTGTTTGTGGTGCATTTTTTTAACAGAAGTTTTCTCTTTATAGGGTTTTTTTTAAAGAGGATAAAGTGTTTAATATTTTTGGAATTATATCTTTTTTTTTAAGTTTTTTATTGTATGCTTACAAAGACATTTCTTTCTCATTTTGAAAAAATTCACAGTGGTACTGAAATTTTTTATAGTAGTGAATTTTTTTTAAATTCCCCATTTGCATCGAGAAATAGCCATTCCTCTGTCACTTAATCCCTAGAGCTAATCTCTCACTGCAGAAACTAAAAAGGCTAGATTCTCACTTTTCCTATTTCCGTTGTTTTGAGAGAGGTCGTGTGACCCAGCCTTAACCAATGAGAAGAAATGGAGACTATTCTGGGTGTTTGGGGGAGAGAGTTCCTCTGTGATAACAAGAAAGAAAGCTTCCCCAGGGAGGTCCCTCCCATCATCCTTGCTGCCTCCTTCCTTCTCATTTTTAGAAGCAATTCTGCCTAAAAAAAGATGCCTGGCACTATGGCAGCCACATTTCTTCCATGAGAAGATGTGACTGAACCCAAAAAGCCAACCCAATGAGAATGGAAAGAGCCTGATAACCTGTTGGGCTCCTTAACTAGCCTGCAACCCACTTCCTCCAGCATTCTTGTCATGTGACATAGACGAAAACTTCTTTGTATTAAGCCTCTGTGACTTGGGCCCCTTATGATTTGCAGAGTTTTGGAGAAAGACCTGCAATGGAGATACATATTTGGGAATCGTCACCATCTGGATGGTGTTTAAGACTATGAGCCTACCTAGACTCCAACAGTGTTACAGTGTTTCTTCTCAGGTGGCTCAGTGGTAAAGAAACCACCTGCCAATGCAGGAGATGCAGGTGCAAAACCTGGATCAGGAAGATTCCTCTGGAGAAGGTATTGGCAACCCACTCTAGTATTCTTGCCTGGGAAATCCCATGGACAGAGGAGACAGATGGGCTACAGTCCATGGGGTCACAAAGAGTCGGACACAACTGAGCAACTGAGCACACACATGTTTGAGTAAAAACAGATTTTTTTTCAAGGAACTGGGGCGTATTGGGACTTCCTTGTTGGTCCAGTGATTAAGACTCCACTCTTCCAATGCAGGGGGCATGGGTTCAATCCTTGGTCTGGGAACTAAGATTTCATATGCCATGTGGTACAGCTCCCCCCAAAAAACAAATTAAATTAAAAATTTTTTTTAATTACAAAAAGGACACTGCATGTATAAGGGAGGTATGGTACCATCGGCTGCCTGGTTCACAGGCCATTGACCCCTTTCTCCCATCCACAGCTGGAGGGCCGACTTATCCACAGGACTCTACACACCCAACGGAGCAGGCACTCAGTTATCACAGGTCTCATTACCAAGATAGTATTGGCATCTTACGCCCCCAGCCGGAGACTGATGCTTCAGAGTAACCAAGAGTTTAGCATCCACAGTCTAGTACATGCTGCTGGGGCCCATTCTCCCAGCCCACGTGGAGGACTGTGGCCCACTACGGCCAAATCCTCCCAGCCTGCTTTCCCCCCTGCTTTCTCCCCACCTCCGAGAAGTGATTTCTTCAAGGATTGCCAAAGGCTTTGGCCTCCTCTGGGGGTCCAGTGGTTAAGACTCTGCATTGCCAATGCAGGGTACATGGGTTAGATCCCTGGTTGGGGAACTAAGATCCTACATGCTGTGTGGCATGGCCAAAAGGCAAAGAAAGAAAGAAAGAAATGCCAAAGGCTAAGCCTGTAGAGTAAGTAGATTCCTCCCAGGCACAGAGTGTGGGGTGAGATATGAAATATTCCCTATGTTTGCTTCAGTGAGAGTGTTCTGCATGATGAGGTAAAGTCTGAGTGAGGCAAAAGGAAGAACTCAGCTAGTTTGCCCCAACTCAGGGCCCATCTAGCTTGCTCTGCCTTCTGATCTTGAGTTGTTAATGATGCTTACTTTTAATCTCACTCTGTCTGCAAAACAAAGATTGTATTCTAACACATACATACCGAATTTAGAAAAATGGTACTGAAGAATTTATTTACAAGGCAGCAATGGAGAAACAGACATAGAGAATAGATTTATGGACATGGGGAGAGGGGAGGAGAGGGTGATATGTATGGAAAGAGTAACATGGAAACTTACATTATCATATGTAAATAGATAGCCAACGGGAATTTGCTGTATGGCTTAGGAAACTCAAACAGGGGCTCTGTATCAACCTAGAGGGGTGGGATGGGGAGGGAGGTGGGAGGGAGATTCAAATGGGAGGGGATATATGTATACCTATGGCTGATTTATGCTGATGTTTGACAGAAAACAACAAATTGTGTAAAGCAATTATCCTTCAATAAAATAATAATAATAATGATAATAAACCTACCAACAACTACCAAAACAGAAATAAACACAGTTGAAATTTTGGGGAAAAAAAAAAACAGCTTTGGTGGGAAGCTCAAAGAAATTCATAAGGAACTGCTTTAAGTTGCCATCTTAAGCCATTTCAAGTACAAAATAGTCATTTGGCAAATAGATAATGTTAATATTTAGGAATGTAAAGTTCTAAACTCTCATCTCCAAGCCAAAGTGCTAAAGTCAACAGAGAAATTCCAGATGGTGGGTCCTAAATTTCCTTTCTCAGATCCCTAGACATTTTATAAACTATCTCATTTATCTCTCCAACTATAAAAAAAAAAAAACAATGTTGTTTTTTCCATACCCTGTCATGGAGTAGCTGCTGAATAATATTTGTTGAATGAACACATGTCAGAATTTGCAAAGACTACATAGATTACGCAGTCATGTTCTATTATCAAGCGGAACTAGAATACAGAGATGCTAAGCAAATGGTCCAAAAATTCAAAGTCAACAAAAACGATGACTCTATCTTGAATTTCTAAGCGTTAGGTCCTGTCTAAGGGTTTTACAAGTGTACCAGGAGTAACTCTGCATGCACAAGCACTGACATGCAGAAAATACCCATTTCCCTATTTTCTTTAAGTCCAATAAAATCCAAGTTTGAGGCCTGAGACCACTAGGCTGGTGGAAAATTCAGGCACTTGGGGATCCCTCTTCCAAGAATTGCAACAGAACCAAGGAGGTCTGTGAAATACTGCAATTTTAGAAAGGAAGGGCTTCAATTTCATCCTAGCCCTGCTGGAACCCTCACTGTTTGAGTCCCTAGTGTTTTATTAAGATTTGGAGGCTCTCTGCTTCCGTGCCACCTGCAGGGGGGTTAAGAATCAGTGCCTGGGCTGGAGGCTTCCCTGATGCCTCAGAGGTAAAGAATCCATCTGCAATACAGGAGATGTGGGTTTGATCCCTGGGTCAGGAAGATCCCCCGGAGGAGGAAATGGCCACCCACTCCAGTATTCCTGCCTGGGAAATCCCGTGACCAGAGGAGCCTGGTGGGCTACAGTCCAGGGGGTTGCAAAGAGTGGGACACAACTGAGCGACTGAGCACGCATACACACCTGGGCTGGAGGCGGTCTCCCTAAGCACCCTGAGGAGAGCCCCTTGACCTTCACTGTGACTTGACACTTCGGGAGGAAGCTTGTGACCTGGTGCTTTTGCCCCATCCTGGCTCTGTCCCCTCCTTTTCCTGTAGAAACAAACTGAGAAGCTCTCTCCCTCGTCCTTCCTCTGTCTCCTGAGATCCTTCAAAGAAGATTCCTTAATTGGCTTTCATCACTGAGCTCAGGCTTTAGTCACACAGAAGCTGGGAAGGGAGAAGACCGGTGGGCAACTTCTGCTGTCATTGAAATCCTTTTCCAAAGCCAAGAAGCATGAAAGATGGGTTTCCTTTGGCAGAATGGATGTGGGGGCAGGGGGACACAGGAAGAAAACCCAAACCAAGTATTTCTCAAAAAAATATACTGCCAACGCCCAAATGGGAGGGGAGTTGGGGCAAGAATGGATACATATATAAGTACAGCTGAGTCCCTTTGCTGTCCACCTGAAACTATCACTACATTGTTAATCAACTATACTCCAACATACAATCAAAAGTTTAAATATATATATACTTTCAGATTATTTCATTAAACTCCACAATAGACTCGTGACAATGATGGTCGTGTCTGATTTTCAAATGAAAACTAAGAAGCCCTGCATAACTTACCCAAGTTAAGTCAGCTGGTAGGTGGCCAAGAAAAGATTCAAGTTCAAAACCTGCCCGACCTCAAGCCTACACGCTTTCTTCTGTGATGGCTTTGGGAAAATGAGGGACTGTGGAGGGGGAGCAATCGGGATTCAGTGGCAGGAGAAGTGAGCCCACTGTGAGATGGACAGACAGGCATGCTGACCTGCGGCGCAGTATCTGCACTGGAATTTCCCTGGTGCACAGCAAAGGACGGTAGAAAGAAGTCTGAGGAGCCTAAACAACGAACATGAGTTATCCAGTGGGGACACTTGGAAAAGACGGTGCCTCGGACCTGGTGCCCTGGGTCTTGGGCTCTCCATCCTGAGCAGTTCAATGTGCCCCCAAAAATGAGACCGTTCTGCAGCCATATTTCAAGCTGGGATTTTTTTAATGGATTCCAAATGAGAATACTGTCCTCTTCGTGGGACAGTCTCTTGTTTTAAAGCCAAAGCTTTACTGTTTGATGGAGGAAATGTTGTCAAAATATGGTTCCCATTCCACAGCCATCAGAAAACACATGGGCGGGATATAAAGACTTCCTGCGTGTTGCGCACACACACACACACGAATAACTTTCCTAAATAATTTGATGATGACATTTGGAATTGATCTCATACATATTAAACCTTCTGAAAAGTCCTTGTCTATGAAGAGAGGCTTTAAATATTAAGCTTCCTTGCCTGCAAGGGTCAAATACACCCTCTTGTGGTTAAATGGCATATTTTATTTCCAGATGATTTCTGTAACAGAGTTCAGGATATGAGAGTTTGATGAATAATGAGAAATGGCAAAGAAAGAGTGCAACATATCATGCCATTTTTCAAATATCAATGATATCTAACTAAGGTCCCCCATAATCTCCAACTTTCAGATGGAAAAACTGAGACTCGGGAGCCTGGCCTAACCTGTTGGAGCTAAGCCACATCTGGGGGATAGAGAAGCAAAGCAAAGACTTCAATTGTCCTGCTTCTCTACTACAACAGTTAAGTCACTAAGAAAACTAATTCCCAATAATTATAGTGTTAAGTCTGGAGAAATGATGACATTGCCCTAACGTTAATGCAGTCATGCAATGAGTGACTTGCAATAACCCAGGAAGTAATCAGTGGTCCAAGATGAAAGAATCCTTGTTTCATTACTTATCTTTCCAGCTAGTATTTGCTGTCCATTAGTCAGTCAATCTTGAGCTTCCCCAGGGGCTCCCCAGTAAAGAACCCACCTGCAATGTGGAGATGTGGGTTTGATCCCTGGATCAGGAAGATCCTCTAGAGGAGGGGATGGCCACCCACCCCCGTGTTCTTGCCTAAAGAATCCCGTGGAGCCTGGTGGGCTGCAGTCCATAGGGTCACACAGAGTTGGACATGACTGAAGCAACTTAGCACACACGCATGGAGTATAACTGCCTTACTGGAGCAGGTTGTCTACATAAATGAGGAGTGTTCTATCTTTTCTACCTTCTGGAATCATTCAGATAAATACATATATTATTGGTTCCACTGTATTGATCTCAGTTACAAGATCATTTGAACCTCGTTTCTTTTCCACGGTAGCTTCATAATCACCATTTCTGTCTATTCTGTGATTGTTCCAGTCTTCTAACTCCTCTTGGGTGCATTTCAAAAGTGCATATTTTAAGAGGAGACTTTCTGTGTTCTCAAGATTTTTTATAATAAGTTGCCAGATTGTTGTACATAATCATCTCTAATATTTTTAATCTCTTCCACCGTTGTATCTCCTTTCTTGTTAGTAACATATTATAATGTTGCCTTATTTCTTTTAATTTAATCAGAATCAGCAGGGAAATACCTATTCTATTAGCCTTTTCAGATACCAGCTTTTGGTTTCATTTATCTTTTCAATTCTTCCTCTGTTTTCTAGTGAATCAGCATAAGCTTTTATCTTAATACCCACCTCCTGCTTTCATATGGCTTACTTTGTTTTTCTTTTTCTCATGTCTGAGGTTATATACTTTGTTCATTTGGTTTTGGTCTTTTCTCAAAATTAAAGATAATATCATAGACAGTGATACACTTTTCTAGAAACAAGTCTGATCCCGTAGGTTTTAGGAATGAAATATATTCTTGGTTATTACATTTGAGAGAGAAAAAATTTTGGTTATAAATTCTTATTTAGTAAAGGGATTACTTATAAGTGTTCCAATATTTATGAAAAAATCATTTGGGGTCTGTTTTTCCTTGTTGATTCTTAGTTTTATTGGATTAGGATGAAAGAATCTGGTTGTTAACTTTCTACTTTGGTAAATTATTTAAGTTGTTTTTGGTCAAGTATATCACTGAATTTTTATAAGTGTCCCACAGACATTTTAAAAAAAATCACATTTCCTCAAAGAAAGCATGTTCTTCCTCTATCAGTGTGTATGTATGTGGTGTATGTATATGTACCAAATACCCAAGTTTCAATTGTACCTTAGTTTACAAATTGTGTTATTCAAATACCATGAATACTATGACTACCTCCTGATAGCTTGCTATTTGATTTGCCAAATTTTTCATTTCCCACTATAATTACACTTTTTATAAATCTCTCCCTGTATCTTCAGTTCTTCAGATATTATAATGTTTAATAAGTGGTGCTTACATAATCTTATCTCCACCCAGAGGGTGGGACTCCACCTTCCAATACAGGGGGCATGGGTTCGATCCCTGGTCAGGAAACTAAGATCCCACTTGCTGCATGATGTGGCCAAAAAAAAAAAATTCCTTTTTAATGGGCAAAATTTTCTGCTGTTCCCCTCACCATATATTTCAGTGTTTAAAAATAAACACCATAATTCCTCTTTGATGAACTTTTAAGGGAAAGATGAGCCTGTTTGGTGACTGTAGCCATGAAATTAAAAGATGTTGCTCCTTGGAAGAAAAGCAATGACAAAAAGCTATAGTTTTTCCAGTAGTCATATATGAATGTGAGAGTTGGACCATAAAGAAGGCTGAGTGTCGAAGAACTGATGCCTTCAAACTGTGGTGCTGGAGAAGACTCTTGAGAGTCCCTTGGACTGCAAGGAGATCCAACCAGTCCATCCTAAAGGAGATCAACCCTGACTATTCATTGGAAAGGACCCTGATGCTGGGAAACATTGAGGGCAGAAGGGAGTGACAGAGGATGATATGGTTGGATGGCATCACTGACTCAATGGACGTGATTGAGCAAGCTCTGGGAGATGAACACGACTGAACAACTGAACAACAACAAAGCATGTTCAACTGTATGTGTGCTAAGTCATGTCCGACTCTGCAACCCCATGGACTGTAGCCCCCCCAGGCTCCTCTGTCCATAGTATTCTCCAGGCAAGAATATTGGAGCGGGTTGCCGTTTCCTCTTCCAGGGGTTCTTCCTGTCCCAGGGATCAAACGCATCTCCTGTGACTCCTGCACTGGCACGCAGATTATTTTACCAATAGCGCCACCTGGGAAGTTGTCCAACCTGTAACACTGTTTAAAAACTAGAGAAAATGGATTTTTCCACTGAAGTAAAAATTTATGAGAAGATTGAGAAAACCAGAACAGACACTGTACCAGACAACAAACTGGACCAGCCACCGCAGAGGTACTACTAGAAGAAAGGTACCGGTTTCAGATGATTTACATCTCAGTTCAATATATCCTTTGGGCTTCCCTGGTGGCTCAGACGGTAAAAGCATCTGCCTGCAATGCTGGAGACCCAGATTCGATCCCTGAGTCAGGAAGATCCCCTGGAGAAGGAAACGGCAACCTCCTCCAGTACTCTTGCCTGGGAAATTCCATGGACTGGAGCCTGGTGGGCTCCATCCATGGGGCCGCAGAGTCAGACACGACTGAGAGACTTCACTTTCACTTTCAGTATATCCTTAAAGACCAGAAAATGTGTGTGAATGCTTGAACAATCCAGGCCTTGTGTCTCAGTATTGTCCAAACATTTTACAATGAACATTGTCGATTATTTTTTGTAATCGAATAGAATGGATACTTTATTATACAAAATATATTGAAGAATGCCTCAGTTCAGTTCAGTGGCTCAGTTGTGTCCGACTCTTTGCAACAAGATGAAATGGGATGATAAATGAAATGAAAAGTGGGATGTTGGAATCATCTCTGTAGAATAATCCCAAGTCATCATAAACACTCGCGTTGAAACAAGCTGGAAAGAAATATAACAAGGTTAACAGAGGTTATTTCTGATGACAGAATGACTTGAGTTATTTGTTTTTTCCCTTGAGTTGGGCTGCATTCTGCCACTCTTTCCACCATTCACACATAACATGTAACATGTTTGCAGCTATGAATAAATCAATGATTTGTTAAAGACGCTGATCCCTTGCTGAGGACATGATCGTGTTCATTGTCTCAGAAACCAGCACCTACTGCGGGGTGATCAAGTTTTGTACAGAAAGTGTCAACCATGCCTTTTCTCTCCATCCACTAACTTCATCCAACAGGAAATTTAAAAGAAGAGGAGGAGCAAAGGGTGAATGTCTTCGGGGAATTCTAGGCAGTCGTGGAAAGAGAAGGGTCGACCCAGGTGCCCTGAGGGCGTTCACCAGCCAGTGAAGGGCTCCAGCATCTCTGATGAACTCATTTTGCAGACATTTCTAAGAAAAAGTCAACAATATAAAAGATGCTGCCTCTCTGTTTCACTCTAGCCGAACCGTGATGTGAATCGTATGGTGGCGGTCCTCAGAGGCAGAAGCGAAATGTCAGATTTTTCAAAGAGGTATTGAGAGCACATTTCTTCACCCTGGGATTTCATCTAGTCCAGATACCCACACACATTAGTTTTGTGCACCATCTGGCCAATGAGTCCCTCTGCCTTCCCTGGACACATCATCACGGAGCGTCACAGCCCAGTTACGGGAGGGACACACCCCTGCTTCCTACCCCTACCAGCCCTGCAGAGACAGCAGCCCCTCACTCCCGAGATGACGCAGAGAGGAAACTGCTCATCTGTCTCCATCAGGCTGTTTCTCCCTGATACCCAGACATCATTAACCCAGAGACAAATTTAGTCAAACCAGCTGCGTGGCTTCCCATGGACACTGAGGTAAACATCATCCCGGGAGCAGAGGTGCCCGGGAGCAGAGGTGCCCAGGAGCATTTGTCCATTACACACATCCTCCTGCTCAGCCCACCTCTGCTTTCCTATGAATGGAACATCTGGACCGAGTGATGCTCCAGTGCTGAGCAATCTTAATGCCGGGAAAAGCAGGTAAGACCCGCCCATCTTTCCAACACTCCCCAGCCATTGCAGCCTTCTGTGTAGGGAACAAATGTTCCTTTCCTGTCATTTTCTTTCTTTTTTCTCTTTTACTTTCTTCCTTTTTATAAAAAAAAAAAAATTTAATGGCAGAAGAGGTGTCTGACAATCTCCTTAACTCAAGAGTCATTTCCACATTGGATTAAAGATCTAAATGTGAGACCAGACATGTGCAGCAACATGGACAGACCTAAAAACTGTCGTGCTGAGTTAAGTACATCAGACAGAGAAGCAGAAATATTGTGTGACATCCTGTTATATGTGGCATGTAAAAAGAAATGATACAAATGAACTTATTTATGAAACAGATACAGACTCAGAGAATGAACTTATGATTGCCAGGGGGGTAGAAGGGAATAAAGGATAGTTAGGGAATTTGGGATGGACATGTACACACTGCTATATTTAAACAGATAATAAACAAGGACCTACTGTATAGCACAAGGAACTCTGCTCAATGTTATGTGGCAGCCTGGATGGGAGGGGAGTTTAGGGGAGAATGGATACATGTATGTGTAATGGCTGAGTCCCTTTGCTGTTCACCTGAAGCTATCAATAATGTTATCAGCTATACCCCAATATAAAATAAAAGGTTAAAAAAATAGCCATTTCCTTTTCAAAGCTGCCCCGATTCTATTGCAGGTGTCCTGCCCTTTTGCACCTATCTCCTCCTCAGAAGTTTGTACAAACACCCCATCATCAGTTGGCCTCCCCAGTGGATTGTGAGCTCTTGAAAGACTAATATTTATTGCAAAGGGGAGCATTTATTGCACTTAGTATTTATTATGTCTACTATACTTACATCATTTAGATCATCATACATAGACTTAATATATCATTATACATACATTATACTTAAAACATAAAGATCATTTCTTGCAATAATCTACAGGTCTATTCTATCACTGTTTCCATTACACAGATGTGTACACTGAGGTTTAAGGAAATGAATTAACTTGCCCAAGGAGCCTAGCTATTCATGGCAAGCGGTAGACTGCACAGCCCAAGCACAGCCTCAGCTGGTTGCTAAGAGTAGGGAATTCATGGACTCACTCACATGGACCTCGCAGCCTGCCTAAGACAGAGAGAGAGATCCCCAGGATATAATGATGGACTGCATGCCTGACACATTTATAACAGCAGTAAAGCCAGACAAAGATATTCCAGGTGAGGAAGCAGAAAAGCTTCAGGAAACTTCAGGGTCAATGTTACACCCTGGTTACTTCTCTGACCACCCTCTTCCTTTTTTAATTTATTTTATTGAAGTATAGTCTATGCTAATTTATATTGTACAACAAAGTGATTCAGCTATCCACACACACACATAGATATACATATACATTCTTTTTCATATTCTTTTCCATTATGGTTTATCACAGGATATTGAATATAGTCCCCTGTACTCTACAGTAGGACCTTGTTTTTTATCCATCCTGTAAAAAATAGTTTGCTAATCCCAAATTCCCAATCCATCCCTCCTCCTTGGCAACCACAAATCTGTTTTCTGTGTCTGTGAGTCTCTATTTCATAGATAAGTTCATTTACGTCCTATTTTAGATCTCACATATTATTGATATCATATGATATTTGTCTTTGTCTAACTTACTTTGCTTAGTAGGACAATCTCCAGGTATATCCATGTTGCTGCAAATGACATAAATATTTCACTATACCACATCTTGATCCGTTCATCTGTTGATGGACATTTAGGTCACTTCCGTGTCTGCAGTGTTGTGAATAGTGCCGCTATGAACACTGGGTCTGACCACCCTCTACCTCATGGCTTACACAGCAGCCCCTAGAGTACCTACTGCACAGAACAAGCACATATTTACATATCTGTGTGCTCATTCCTTCAACTGTCTGCCTCCCCCTCTTGACTGCAAAGTCTTCGCGAAGACCTGCACCCCTGGGGCCCTGGCATATCCTCTCTCATTCAATAAAAAACGAGGCACTGAATGAATAAAATGTATCCAGTTTCTCCCAAATGCTGCTCCTCCTCACTTCTCCATATTTTTTAAACAAATGATGATGCTGGGAAAGATTGAAGGCAGGAGAAGAAGGGGTGACAGAGGATGAGATGGTTGGAGGGCATCATACAATCAACGGACATGAGTTTGAGCAAACTCCGGAAGATGGTGAAGGACAGGGAAGCCTGGTGTGCTGCAGTCCGTGGGGTCTCAAAGAGTCGGACATGACTGAGCAACTGAACAACAACAATGATGCCAAAAGCCTTCTCTGTCACTCTGGCTGGACAGCATCCCCTCACCAAACACCATCCAATTTCCTCCTCTTACTGTGCTGTGTCTCCTTCCTGTGGGGAAGTTCGACACCACCCTTGAGGAAAGTGAAGTGAGAGTTGCTCAGTCGTGTCCAGCTCTTTGTGATCCCGTGGACTACATAGTCCATGGACTTCCCCAGGCCAGCATACTGGAATGGGTAGCCTTTCCCTTCTCCACGGGATCTTCCCAACCCAGGGAGAGAGCCCAGGTCTCCTGCATTGCAGGCGGATTCTTTACCAGCTGAGCCACCAGGGAAGCCCTTGTTTTCTCAGGGAGTGGGTCCTCCAGGAAGAAAGGGAGCCTCTGTCAAGTTCTCTCCTCCCGGGGGTGGGGGCCTTGCTCCTGGAGGTCTGGCCTGATTCGACTTCAGCAAATAAAGACATGTGACCCGTATGTATCCTCCAATATCCAAAAGCAAGCATTCTTCACAATGTTCTTCTCTTTCCTCCCACAAGGATCCTTGTTCAGACCCTGCCTCACATTCAGACAGTGTGAAACCCCCTAACCACACATCAGAGGATCTCCCACAGAAAGGGACCTGGGAAACGGGTCGATACACACCCCCTCTCCTGACTTCCTCTGAGGCCAGATCTGTAAAGTGACCTGGGGGATGCCAGGGCCTCAAGCTGACCCTAGGCCCCCCCCGAGTCCTTCAGGTCTTTTATTCTCAATCTCGCTCTCTCATCTCTTAAGATCACTTTACAGCCTGTCTCTTTGCAATGCTAATATGCAGAATTAGGCTCAATCAAGAACAGAGGAAACTGCACATTTTTAAAACGTCAGGTTGACCATGAGCTGTGCGGAGCTAAACGCTTCCACATCCTACAAATGTTTCCACTCAGTCTGGCCAGGCGGGCCGCGGGGCCAGAGTCGATGGCCACGCGCACCACCCAGTGGACATAGCCTGGTACTGCACCCACGAGGTACAAGAACCCCGACCAACATTTGCCCGAAATTTCCTTAAGGTTATTTCCACCAATGGCCTCCCAGCCCTGTTCTTCTCTGTTGGTGAGCTGAGCAGATCAGCTAGACTGGAGCGCTATTGCTGCTGGGATGGGAGGGAATTTCAACATTCATGACTGTTCATTTCTCTTTAAAATGTGAAGTAGTGTTTAGAAAAGGCAATTGAGAAGTTGCTTGTTATTAACACGTGGTATTTAGAACCTCCTATGTAGTGATCATCTCCTCTCATCCACCTCCAAGTCCCAGACCCCAAGTCCTTCCTAAGGGTTTCACTGTTTCTCTGAGCCAGGTTTTTACAATACATCCATCATTCCTAGCTCTCAGTAGGATAAAACAGAGCAAAATAAAAAAAAAACAAAGAAGCCCATCTCTGACTCCCAATCTCACAGGTGTACAGGGATGTACACAGGTCCACCTAATGATCTACAGTGGCTGCAGCATCTTCTAGAAATTCAAGAAATCTATTTGTAGATGTGAAAGTACAGAAAACGGGGAGTTCCTTGGAGGTCCAGTGGTTAGGACTCTGAGCTTCCACTGCAGGGGGCACAGGTTTGATCCCTAGATGCTTACTCCTTGGAAGGAAATCTGTGACAAGCCTGAGAGTCTTCTGAGAGTCCCTTGGACTGCAGGGAGACCAAACCAGTCAATGCTAAAGGAAATCGACTTGAATATTCATTGGAAGGACTGATGCCGAAGCTGAAGCTCCAATACTGATGCTAAGAGCTGACTCAGTGGAAAAGACCCTGATGATGGGAAAGATTGAGGGCAGGAGGAGAAGGAGGCAAGAGAGGATGAGATGGTTGGATGGCATCACAGACTCAATGGACTTGAGTTTGAGCAAACTCTGGGAGATAGTGAAGGACAGGGAAGTCTGGTGTGCTGCAGTCGATGGGGTCGTAAAGAGTCGGACACGACTTAGTGACTAAACAACAACAGGAAACTAAGATCCTGCAAGCCATGTGGCCAAAAAAAAAAAAAAAAAACCCACTTAAAAAAGAGGTGCAGAAAATAAAAATACATGTTAAATGACTGTCCTCGCCTCTTCTCAAGTTGTAAGGTAAAAATTTTGAAAAATGAACCATAAGTCAGACACAGAACCTCTATGAATAAGTTTAAAATTCTCCCCCAAATCATGCAAGATAGCCTGTATCTACCCACACGTACGATTCTTCTTGTGTTCATCAGAAATGGCCATTTGCTCATGTGAATGGTTGTAGTAATCCATCAGCAAGGATATTTCCTTCCTGTACCCACCATTTTTCAAATGCCTTCTGTCAAAAGCATTTCATGTGCCCAGGGGCCATATCTGGGGCTCGCATGTCCTGAACCTGGCCATGTTTGCCTGCATGCATGCTAAGCTGCTTCAACTGTGTCCAACTCTTTACAGCCCTATGGAATTTGCAACCCTATGAATTGAACCCATGTCTTCTGCATTGACAGCCGGATTCTTTACCACTAAGCCACCTGGGAAGACCAAAATCAGCTGTACTTCAATATAAAATTTAAAAATAAAATGGGACTGCGGATATTCACCTCGTGAGATGGTGTACGTAAGCACTGAGTCCCTGCTGGATTACACAAGTGTGTGCTGTGAATGAACCCTTGCAGGTACAGGGTTGGGGGTGGTGGGGTGTGGTCACTGTCGCTCTGAGAGATGTCGGACTTTATTAGCCTTAATACCTCTCCTTTTTTGCTTTTGTCTTCAGCTCTGGCCCTTTCAGAGATTTCTCCTGGGTTTGAAGTCTCTCAGTCCATTAAGGATGACCCTAACTCTGATTCATGATTCCCTGCAGTTACTGGCCTCACGCTTGTCAGTGTTGTCCACACCTCACTGAGCGGTTGCTCCTCTTTCTTAAGGAAGAAGGTGGTTTTCAAATTCACCTGGATGCATAAAGGGACAAATCGGACCTCCAGGGAATCCGAGTTGGCAGCTCGGCACCTGTCCGCCCCCATCACTCCCGGGGCCCGCAGCCCCTCTGCCCCCCGTCCTCTCGGTCCTGCTCGAGCAGCTGAGGTTGCGGCCCCATGCCCTGCACTGCTCCGCGCACACCTGTAGACAGAATGTCTTTCAAAACAGAGATCACCAACTTTCCTCTCTGTGAGAAGTCTCCCTAACTTTTCTGATGAATGAATTCTACTGTGTGTGCATATATGTATAATACTCACTAACATAGAGGGCTCCCTAGTTTTTGATGAATGAATTAGATAATATATTACAGCTTTTGCTTGCTTGCTTAGTCACTTCAGTCATGTCCGACCCTCTGCGACCCCATGGACCATGGCCTGCCAGGCTCCCCCGTCCATGGGATTCTCCAGGCAAGAACACTGGAGTGGGTTGCCGTTTCCTTCTCCAATTACAGCTTTAGAAAACTACATAATACACAATTATATAATAGATAGGGTTAACCCTTACAATGCATTCCGATATATAGTAGATGCAGACAAATACTGTTTGATTCCGCTTATATGAAGTACCTAGACTAGTCAAATTCATAGAGTCAAAAAGTACATTGGTAGATGCCAATATCTGAATTTTAAAAGCTGGCTGTTTCCAAGGCTACACATTCAAGGCATCTGATGAGAATGACTGTGAAATACACAAAACATCTCTGCCAGTTTTCCTCGAGTCTGATCTCGGCACCCAGACGTAAGACCCGTGACAGATCCACGTTACCTGGTGAAACACTTGAAAACTGAGAGCTTATCAAAAGGGACCCTTCATCCAGCAGCAGCTCTCCCAATTTGCGAGCGAGTCCACATTTGGGTCTTTGAAGGAGAAAAGACAGTAAGAAGTGAGGTCAAGCTGGGATTTTTCAAGCTGAGTTAGCGCCTTAGAATGAAAGTGTAGGAATGTCTGTCTCTCTGTCCTGTGAAAAATCTGCCAGGGGCTAAACCTTGTTGTTAGACAGACCTCAACGAGCAAGACAGGTTAGCAAGGGTAGGGAAGAGGCCGGAGAGAGAGGGAAGAAAAATATGGCTTCCTATGGTTTTCCGAGGGTCACAGCAATCATAGGAAGTAGGGATAGTGGGGCCAGCTAAACATATGCTAATAAAATGCAACTTTTCAGAGGACATTTGTTGAGTTCCTTCATTAGCACCGAGGCCAAGGGCAGTCCAGAGTTCACGCAAAGCAGGTCTGAGGGTTTCCTTTTGTTTGTTTCAAGGTCCTCCCAGCGGTGGGAGTAACGGGGTGAAAAGGCGGGCAGCGCTGGCCTTGAAAAGGAGCAGGACCTGTGAGCGATCCCAAGTCCCTCTGGCTTGAATACCGGCCTTTGTCTCCAAAGGGCCACGGCTGGGCTCCCCGAAGAGAGTCCCAGTAATGAAGCAGTTGATTAAGACCTCATTAAAAGTTCATTGACATTCATCACGACCTGGAGGCATCCCAGCAGCCCAGTGAGAAGGAACAAGTGAGGACCAGACCAGCCAGAAGCTTGAACCCTGGGTCTGAACGCTCTTTCTGCCACCTTGCAGTGTTCCTGGGTAAGTGTTTTGATCTGTTCTGAGTGACTCCGATTCAACGCTGTTGGGAGCAAATTCTTTGCAAGGTTTAGTCCTTTTGTGCATCTTTACTCTTAGCACCACCCCCTTCCTGTCTTCATCTGGTCATGGTCTTAGCATCACTTCCTCATCTGCTCATGGCAGGCCCTTCAGGAACAGCCAAGGCACGCATTTCTTGCATCATAGCACTGTGAAGCTTCCTAAGACACCAGGACCTCTGAGGAATACCACCAGGAAATATGGGGAAAACAAGAGCCTCTAGCCTCTGGCAGGTGCTGATGGGGACCTACCAGGTCCCCGGGGAGGAGAAAGTGCAGGCAGAGTTTAGCATCTCTGCCTGAAGGTGTCAGCTGTGCCCTTCTGCCCAAATTCAAGCTCCTGGCCTCAGATCAAGGATCTAAGGACAACAGCAAATCGCAAAGTGTCCTCTAGGGACCACTGATTCTAACAGACATCTAGCCTTCCACCATGGGGCTGGAGCAGGGAATTCTGGCTGCTGTCCCCCAAGGAGCCCAGGAATCTTGCAAGGCCACCTTATTTTTTTTCAATTTTTATTGAAATATAGTTGATTTACTATGTTGTGTTAGTTTCAGGTGAACTGCAAAGTGATTCATATATATATATATATGTGTATACATATATATATATATATATATGTATACACATCATATGTGAATCATAATTCATCATATATGAATCCCCAGCTCCTAGGTCCAGGGGATTTCCCAGGCAAGAAGCCTGGAGTAGGTTGCTATTTCCCCTCTCCAGAGGATCTTCCAGACCCAGGAATCGAACCAGGGTTTCCCTCATTGCAGGTAGACTCTTTACCACTGAGCCACCAACAAAGCCCCACAGCAATGTTAGCCAACACATTTATCAGGTCACATAATTGTCATTTCTTCTTTGTGTTAAGAACAGTTAAGATCTAATCTCTTAGTAACTTTGAAGTTACAGTATTTTTTGACTATCCTCGTTATATTGTGCATTAGATCTCTAAACTTATTATCAACCGGTTGCCATTTGTATCCTTAAACATCATCTCCCCAGATTTTCCACCCCCAACCCCTGGTGATGACCAGTCCACAACTCAGTTGTTTTTCTACATTCCACATGTAAGTGAGATCACATAGTATTTGTGTTTCTCTGTCTGACTTATCTCACTTAGCCTAACACCCTCAAGGTCCTTCCATGCTGTTGCAAATGGCAGGATTTCCTGCTTTTTTATGGCTGAATACTATCCCATTTCCTATCTACAGTCCACATCATCTATATCCAGTCATCAGCTGACAGATACTTAGGTTGTTTCTGTGTCTTGACTATTTTGACTAATGCTGCAGGGAACATGGATCTGCAGATATCTCTTCAAGACAAAGGTTTATTTCCTTCAGATAATACATTCAGGAGTAGGAATGCTGGATTGCATGGTAGTCCAGTTTTTAAGGAATCACCATACTGTATTCTCTCATGGCTGCACCAATTTCCATTCCCATCAACAGTGTATAAGGCTTCCCTTTTCTCCATATCCTCGATGTTGGCATTTTTAAAGGCTAATCAGTTAACAGTTAATCTTCCTTCCAAGTACAGAATGAATAAAAGATAAGAGGATTTAGATAGAGATAAATATTAGCTTGATTACTGATTAAAAAAAAAAACCTGGTTGGATGACACAGCCTAGATGCACAGCTAAGTGGTTTTTCTAATTCTTTGCTGCTGAATTCAATAACTCGCCCCCCAGTCCCTGGTCCAGCGTGGAGCCCAGAGGCCTTCCCTGTGATGCTGGAGAAGCAGGGGAAGCTTACCTTCCTCGGAGAAGCTCATTCCCAAACAGACCCAGCAGGCTTAGTGTCGCTTCAACACACCCATGAAGCCAGTCATTTCTCCTCCCTTGGGAAGAACAGAATAAGGAGGGAAAGAACCGGAATTTTCCTTGAAACATGAAGAACCAAAAACAAAGTGTCCTAAAAATATATATGCGCTTAGTCACTCAGTCGTTTCCACCTCCTTGTGACCCTTTGGATCGTAGCCCACTGGGATCTACTGTCCATGGGATTCCCTAGGCCAGAATACCGGAGTGGGTGTTCGTTTCCTCCTCCAGGGGATCTTCCAGACCCGGGGATGGAACCCATGTCTCCTGTGTCCCCTGTATCGTTGGTGATTCTTTACCCCCTGAGCCATCAGGGGAGCCCAAATTATAAATACATGTATACATTTAAAATTGAAATATCGGCCAGCCCAACTCCACAGCAGTATTCGCTAACAGTATCCTTATCAATTCTGAATTCAATCTGCTAGAAATTCATTTCAGTGTTTTTGCACCTCTATTCAGAGGTTAGGTTGTTCTCCACCTGTATTCTTGGTGCAACGCTTATCAGATTGCAGGACTGGGGGTGTGATAGGACTTCCACCGGCCCCTCCAGAGCCACCTCCACCTACCTCCACCTGCTGTCTCAGGCTGACTCACAGGGATCACATCAACAGACTCCACTGACCTGTGGCTTCCAGTTGCGTTTGGCCAATGGGGAACCAGGAAGGAAATTGGAGGGTGGGAGGAGAAGGGGGTGAGGGCATCTATTCTCCCAGGCCTGCCCTGCAAGGTCTCGGGAAGCTGACTGGATCCCAACAGCAAAGATCACAGCTCCTACCCGGCCCTTCTGAGAATCTCTGATAAGGCCTGCTTCCTGGTCCCTTCAAGCCAAGGTGGGGAACAGGACTGCACTCCCACCTAGCACTTCTGAATCCTCCCCACTCCTTAACTGAGCTCTCTTCAAATTAGCCAATGGGAGAGTGACATCTCTTTCCTGCCGGGAACCTGATGGACGCATGTAGTTAGGCTAACTTAATAAAATGAGTTGGAAAGCCTTCTATTTTTATCTGTGCTCTGGAACACATGAAACAGTGCAAGAATCTTCTAGTCTTGTAAGGTCAAAGAGCTAGTCTTTAGTGCCCCCTTGGCCTAGTATTTTTGGGATGGGACAGTCCTTTGACAAATGCTTAAAAATTTTCTCATGGTGACTGCTTTATTTCGGTCTCTTCTTCTTGCGTCAACATCTGAATTTTCTAGAAAAGCATCCGTTTCTGTAAAAAATTTGAAATAGATTTGCATGGAATTGTTTACAGAATCCTCTCTTTGCTCTTTTAACCCACTCAGAATCTACGGTCACCTTCCCCATCTCACTTCTAATGTTGTGTATTTATTGCCCCTTATTTTGATTAAGTTTATTTTGTGTGTGTGTCTGTGTGTGTGTGTATGATCTGCCCCAGGGTCACATGGGTATCAGGATAAAATATTTTGTAGTGCAGTGGTAAAGAATCCACCTGCCAATACAGGAGACTCAAGAGGTGTGGTTTGATCCCTCGCAGTCAGGAAGATCCCTGAGAAGGAAATGGCAACCCATTCCAGTATTCTTGCCTGGAAAATCTTTGGACAGAGGAGCCTGGCGGGCTACAGTCCATGGGGTTGCAGAGTCAGAAGCAACTGAGCAAGCATTTTGGTTACATTTACCCAGTTTGTGTGTGTGTGTGTATGCGTGTGTGTGTGTGATCTGCCCCAGGTCACGTAGGTATCAAACCAAAATATTTTCCCTGTAAATGGCAGTCTTTCCAAAGCCTCTGCCTGCCAGTCATCCTGGCAAAGAATCAAAATGAGCCTCATATCCAACCAGGGTCCCCTCCAAGGTGAAAATCTCAGGAATCGGCTGAAGAAGGAAGGTCTTTCACAGCTCTGGGTCCTTAAAGCCAAGTCATACCTTGGGTAGAGCCTGTGATGTGGGTGACGGCTCTTGGCCAGATCACCAGGCACATGAGAGAGAGGGCAGGAGAAACCCCACTCCGCTGGTCAGGGTCCCTTGATCTTCTGGGCGATAATACTTTTAATTTTCATCAGCGTGAGATGCCGTCCCAAACCAGAAGGGGTTTGCCTAATTCATCATGCTCCCTGGCCACACAATGGGAGCCCTGACAAGCGGAACACTGGGCACTGAGAAAAACGGACATCCTGAACGCTCATGAATTGCAAATTCTTCTTCGTTAAAGGATGCTCTCCTGCTTGGGACCATCTGCTTGATGTAACAGGGCCCAGATCCTCAGGCTAGAAACATCTGCCACTTTAATCATTTTACCTCTTAATTAAAGCACACCCACAAGGGGGCCAAACACAGTTCTGACCCTGGACATGTCAGCCCTCAGCCCCACAGAGGAGAGCGTGCATCTGCTTGGACAAGCCATGAATGCGAGCACGTAGGTGTGCTGTTCACCCCATGCACGTGCTCCCCACTGAGATAAAGCAAATGTGGGCAAATGAATCCCCTTTCTCTATTAACTTTGTGTATTCTTTCAAAGACACTTTGTCTTCGAATTTAATTGATCTTCCACCCAGGGCCCCCTGACCAGTTGTCTCTGAGCCTCTGCCCTGAGGCATCTTTGTCAAGTAGTTAATGATCTATAAATAAACACATTAATACACAGGGGAGATGCCATTTAAAGGAACCCCATGCTAATCCTCTTGTACCACAAAGAATTCTTTTATAATGCAAATAGTCACCCTTTAATTGATCTATTTTGTAAGTTCAGATTTTCATATCCATTTCCCATGCGTAAAGCACTTAATAAGTGGTGGGTGACACCATTATTTTTCACTTTGGGATGTGCCCATATTGTTTTGAGCTTAGGTCAAATTGCAAGGATGCCACAGAGATTCTGGGTGTACATCTGTCTACCCTATCCCATTGGTCTGTAGTCTCTCTGAGAGCCTAGATGCTGAGATTTAATTCATTTTGTTTCTCATAGAGCTGTTTTGTGCTTACTTCTGTGCCCCAATTGGTAAAATGTTTATATCAATAAAAATCATATATGTATTTTTTAATATTTAAAATGCTAAAAAAAATATATACATGGATATATACTCAAAAACACTATACAAGATACCCAAAAGAATTGAAAGCAGGATATCAAAGAGATATTTGTACACCATGTTCACTGCAGCATTATTCACAATGGTTGAAATCTGGAAGCAACTCAAGTATCCATCAATGGATGAATGGAGAAGCAAAGTGTGGTCTAAACGTACAGTGGAATATTGTTCAGCCTTCAAAAGGGAGGAGATTCTGACACCTACTGCATTAAGGATGAACCTTGAGGATATTGTGCTGAGTGAAATAAGCTATCACAAATGGACATGACCTCATTTGTACCTATTGTGGTCAGGTTCACAGAGACAAAGAAAATTGGTGGTTTCCAAGGGTTTGAGAGAGGAGGAATAGAGAGTTGTGTTTACTAGACACAAAGTGCCACTTTTCCGAGATGGAAAGAGCTGTGGAGATGGATGGCAGAGATGGCTGCATCACCTTATGAAATATTTAACACCACTGAACCGAATACTTAAAAATGATTAAGATGGGAAATATTATGCATACTTTACCAAAAAAAAAAAATGGGTAAAAGCACTCTAAAAGATCATTGTTTAGACAAACACTATAACAAAGTAATGTGAGATTGGTAATACATGTAAAAATTAAATATGTAACAGCAATAGCACAAAATGCAAAAGACACAGAAGGGCCACAAGAACTTGAAACAGATCAAAGTAGGCTAGTTGTGTAACAGAGCAGGACCCACTGGGGCCCTGCTTCCCAGGACAGGTCTTTCCCCTTAGCCTCTGCTTTAGCTCCTCTCAGAAGTACCCAGATAATAGCATTTGATGCAGATTTCCTGAGTTGTTTCAGTTCAGTTCAGTCGCTCAGTCATGTCCGACTCTTTGCAACCCCATGGACTGCAGTACGCCAGGCTTCTCTGTCCATCACCAACTCCCGGAGCCTACTCAAACTCATGTCCATTGAGTCAGTGATGCCATCCAACTATCTCATCCTCTGTGGTCCCCTTCTCCTCTCGCCTTCAATCTTGCCCAGCATCAGGGTCTTTTCCAAAGAGTCAGTTCTTCGCATCAGGTGGCCAAAGTATTGGAGTTTCAGTTTCAGCATCAGTCCTTCTGATGAATATTCAGATGTGAAAACCTCCCACCAAATGGAAGATGTTAGACTACTTGAGGACCATGAGCACATGGCCCCAGGCCTCCTGGAGCCTCAGGACTGAGGTTAACCCTGTGACATCACCCTCTTCTCTCACTCATCAGCCAATCAGAGAACTGTACTAGCTGATCACATACCTCCCCTTCCTTCACTTGGCTTTTTAAAACGCTTTGCTGAAACCCTTCAGAGAGTTAGGGACTTTTGGGGACGTGAGCCACCTGTCTCCTTTCATGACCCTGCAATAAACCTTTCTCTGCTCCAAACTCCAATGTTTTGGTGTGTTCAGCCTCACCGTGCGCCAGACATGAAAACTTGCGTTAACAGTAACACTATCTAGTTTCCAGACTTATTATAAAGCCTCAGAATTCAAGATAGTATATTTTAGCATCAAGATAGACAAATAGATCAAAGAAACCAAGTGCAGAAATAGACCTAGACAACTGATTTTCCACACTAAGGAAATTTAGTGGAGAAAAGATTCTTTTCAACACACAGTGGTAGGACAACCAGATAGCCACATGCAAAGAAAAAAAAGAAAGATGAAAGGAACTTTGACCCACACCTCACACTATATGCAAAAATTAACTCAAAACAGATGAGAGACCTAGACGTAAAACCCCAAAACTATAAAACTCCAAAAGAAAATACAGGAGAAAATGATTACGACTTCAGGTTTGGCAAAGGTTTCACAGCCACAAACACCAAAAACATAATCCATACAATTAAAAAATCTGTAAACTGGGCTTTGCCAAAATCAAAAACTTCTGCTCTTGGAAACACGCTGTTAGGAGAAGGGAAAAATGAGTCACAAATCAGGAGAAAATATTTATGAATCCTACACCCAACAAAGGGCTTGTAACCAGAATAAATAAAGATATATCAAAACCCAAATAAAGATATATCAAAACCCAATAAGAAGAAAGCAAACAATCCCATTCAAAAATGATAAAAACATGTGAGCAGGGAGTTAAGCAAATATACACAGCCTGAAAATAAACATATTAAAAAATGTTCAACCTTGTAAGTCATTTGAGGGTGTGAGTTAAAACCACAATGACATACGACTACATACTGATCAGAATGTGTAAAGGAAGAACTCAGTTATCTATCTACCTCCTGTGTAGGGAAAAACCAAGTTCTATTTCTTCTCTGTGCAATGTACACAAGCCCTTCAATCCTGACGCTTCTGGTCACCGGATGAGTGAAGGTTCCCCCATGACCAGCAATTCTCGGTGACACCAGCTGGGGGTCCCATAATTTAACTCAATTCTGACACTCATTACCCAGAGATAGTGACAGATCACATGGTAAAGGGCTCAGTCCCACAAGACTCACACACACACACACACACACACACACACACACACACACACACACACACACACTCCCCCTCAGACCCCTGGCAAGACCAGTGATAACCTGGACTTCTGACCAACCAGCTAGAGATGGGAGATTTCAACGAAGTCAATTAATTTGCTAAAGTGGCTCACAGAACTCGGGAAAACAATGGGCTTATGCTTAATAGGTTTATTGCAAAGAACGATAAAGGCAGAGACATCACTTTGCTGCCAGAGTCTGTATGGTCAAAGCTATGGCTTTTTCAGTAGTCATGTACAGATGTGAGACTTGGATCATAAAGAAGGCCAAGCACCAAAGAATTGATGCTTTTGAACTGCAAAAGACTCTTGAGAGTCCCTTAGACAGCAAAGAGATCAAACCAGTCGAAGGAAATCAACCCTGAATATTCATTGGAAGGACTGATGCTGAAACTGAAGCTTCAATACCTTGGCCACCTGATGTGAAGACCCCACTCATTGGAAAAGACTCTGGTGCTGGGAAAGACTGAGGGCAGGAGAAGGGGGCAACAGAAGATGAGATGGTCGGATGGCATCCCTGACTCAATGGACATGAATTTGAGCAAACTCCTAGACAGTGAAGGACAGAGGAGCCTGGTGTGCTGCAGTCCATGGGGTTGCAAAAGTTGGACACGATTTAGGGAGGGAACAACAACAGGTGAACACACGTGGAGAAGAGGGGTTAGGGCAGGGTATGGAGGAAATGGGGCTGAGCTCCACACCCTGCTCTGCCTGCATCTCCACATGTACATCAACCCCAACCTGGAAGCTCTCTGAACCCTGTCATTTGGGGATATTATGGGGCCTTCCTCACATAGGCATAATTCATCATTAACTCCATTTTAGTCCTTCTTCCTTCTCAAGAGAATTGTAGTAGAAGCTTCTAATCATGACTTGGTATTTCTGGTGGCCAGGCCTCATCCAGAGTTGCCTCATTAGAACAAAAGACACTCTTTTCACCCAGGAAATTCCAAGAGTTTGTGTCAGGAACAGAGGTCAAAGACCAGTAATAGAATGAGGTGCTCCTAGTGTTCTTATCACTTAGGGAATTACGAGGGCTTTAGGAGCTCTGTGCCAGGAACCAGGGGGCAGAGACCAACATATATTTTCTATTACTTCCCAAAACTGCTAAAATCAAAGACTGAGCTGATGATGGCAAAAATGTAGAGGAACCAGATCACTCTTGCCTTGCAGGTGAATGTATCAAATGATGCAGCCACTTTGCAAAACAGTATCACTCCTTCTTATAAAGGTAGACTAACCTTGACTGTGAAGTCAGTCATTTTATTCCTACACCCCGTGCTGCGGCCCATGAGGTTGCAAAGATTCGGACACGACTGAGCAACCGAACAACAACAAAAAGGAAATATCAATATGTATTCATTCAGACTTGCACATGATTCATAGCAGCTTGATATATAATGGTCTCTAAGCAGCTTGATATATAACGATCTCTAAACAGGAACAATCTTAATATCCATTAACAAGTGAATGGACGAAGTATGGTAGCCAAACAGTGGAACACTTATCCACAACTAAAAGGAATGAACCACTGATACATTTTTTAAATATATTTTCACATATTTTTAAAAATGTATAATGAAACAATGAAGTTAATTTCAAAAATATATTTAACCCAGTGTATCTAAAATATTATCATTTCAATTTATAATGTGTGTGTTATTCGCTCAGTCATGCCCAACTCTTTGTGACCCCATGGACTGTATCCCACCAGGCTCCTCTGTTCATGGAATTCTCCAGGCAAGAATATTGGAGTGGGTAGTCATTCCCTCCTCCAGGGGATCTTCCCAACCCAGGGATCAAACCCAGATCTGCTGCATGGCAGGCAGATTGTTTACCGTCTGAGTCACCAGGGAAATTTTTTTCAATGTATAATAAATATACAAAAACACTGCACATGAATTCCATGTAAATTATTACTGAAGTTAAAAATTCAGCCCAACACACCGACCACATTGCAAGTGCCCGGTGGACACATGTGGCTGCTGGTTCCTGGGCAGGAGAATGCAGATCAAAACCACTTGAGAATACTCCCACTTTCCCTGGTTCTGTATTTATGCAAAAACAAAGGTCAGTTTAATCTTCCTAGTGCTTGCTACCCGCCTACAACGAGTGACGGTGAGTCCACATTTAGCAGCTAAAAGGCAGACATCTCTTTTCTCCTCCCAGTGTCTTAACACTTCATTTTTAGAAAGTGGTGGCCAGTGGCGTTTGGGAAGAGCTGGATGTGTCCAAGTGGTCCTGATCCTTTGAACTGGCTGTCCCTCCCCACTGGAAGCTGCTAAAACTCCCAGAAAACAGTCATTTACTTCTGCCACCTCAGGTTCCCCCCTGCGCCCACCTCCATCAGTTCTAAGTGAAGAACTGCAAGGAGAGGGGGCTTTCCACACCTCCTTCCAGGAGGGGTGTCCACAAAAATAACCCCCAACTCAACAACTCCTCCTCTTGCAAACCCTGTTTCATTCCCTCCAGACCTCTGGAACGCCCTTTGCCCAAAAGGCAGATCATGTAAGAGATTAAAGGAGAAAGGGCAAAATCAATGGGAAAAAAAAAAGGAGGTTTAACAACAGCAAATGTTTCTTTTGTCAAAGCAGAAATGAGAAGGACTCTCAGGAGAAGTCCAATCAGTAGAGACCAACTGAAGATAACCAGTTCAGCCCAGAACATATGGATTAAAATCTGAAACTGGATATTGAGGGTTATGCTAATGATTTTAGTTTGTATTAGACAAGAATTTATAAGATTACATTGGTGTACATATATTTACAGGAGATTTTTTTCCCCTCTCCTTTTCCCTTAATTAAAAAAAGTTTCCAGTGCCTTGAAGTAAGAAAAAGCAGCAATGGATCTGTCTTTGTAGGTTTTGCTTTCTAAGACATTTTCCTTAACAACTAAAATGAGATCTTGTGTCCACCCTCTGTCAACCCTGTCCCTCCCCACACCCTCTGCCCCAGTGTTTTGGGAACAGGAGAATGGTATAAGAACTCTTCAAATCTCAGGGCAAAAATTTAGGACCCCAAAGGCAAGTTGGGTTTAATAAAAGCAACAACAGCAATAATGCCTAACATATAAGGCTCTTATTATTTGCCAGCATTATGTCAACTGATATTCATTATTCAACCCTGTATGGTAAATACTGACGTTCTCTTGGAAAGGCTGCACAATACATCCAAGTAACAGTCAGTGAATGGGAAAGCTGGGATTCGAACGTAAGGCACCTGATTCTGAACCTCAGGCTCTTAATCTCCACCACCTTCAATTCATTCCCACCACAGGGCTCAGAATACCCCTCTGGAGGGGACTAGTGAAGCCTAGACTGAGCCAGGATCCTCTGTCCATGGGATTCCCCAGGCAAGAATACCAGAGCAGGTTGCCATTTCCTTCTCCAGGCTGTCTTCTTGACCAAGGGATCGAACCCGGGTCTCCTGTATTGCAGGCAGTCTCCTGCACTGGCAAGTGGATTCTTTACTGACTGAGCCACAGGGATGGCCAATTACTAAGCATCAAAGCCAGGGTCCTGAACCCTGGGCAATTCCTGCCCTGGGGTATAGATATAGAAACAGTCATTTGGTTCATTTCTGCCCCCCAAAATTATGTATTTAGTCTACACATAGAGCTGGAATGGTGGGGGGTAGAGCTCAGTGATAGAGCGTTTGACTACAAATAGAGCTGGAGGTGGAAAAATTATGCTAATGAATTCTATTCAAAATCTTCACTTTGTGAGTTTTAACAAAGGTAAAAGGAACACTCTATTACCCAAGCAGGGGCTCCCCCTGCTGGAAATCTACTTTGAAACCCATACATTGTAATTGACTCCTTGAATTACCTCCTTGGGAATGGAATGAGAAAAGCACCCATAATTTAACCTTGCAAGACTGACATCCCCTGTCTATGTGGGTAATGAAAGCGTTTCTGGTAGTTATGAAACCAAGTTGCTGATTTAGTAAAGTGAATGCTCACTTGCTCTAAGATGAATAGGGTGAGTATAGAAAGATGCTATACGTCTTGGGGAGGTACTCTTAGAGAACGGTTTTCTTGTTGTTACTCTTAATTTGGCAGGCAATAAAGTTATCCTGGGATATACCTAATGGAAACCAAAGGAGCACAAAGAATAAAGGGAATGATTTTTCATTCAGTTAGGAAATGTGTCTTGGCTGCAGTCCATCAGAGATGGGGACTCACGGTAGATTTCTCAGAGATTCAGGTTCTGATAAATAGTGTAGGAGCCTCAAGACGATTCCATGCGTCTCCAGCTCTTAAACCTACATGCCTGTCCGCTATGGATCAGTGGGTTGAAGATTTTACGTTGTAAATCTGAGTACAGTAATGAAGCTTGGGCATTTTAAAGTCTTGTTTTCGCTTTCTTCTTGGCTCAATTTGGAATTCCAAAAAGAAAAGGACCAATTTAAATTCCAGACAAGATCCACTTGAAATTCTAAACATGTGGAGTTAAATTTTGGAGTCCACTGATCAGACTGTGAATGACAGCGTCTAAACGTCACCATCAATTATGTCAAGTCGATAAGTCAATCGATTGTGAACTGTCTTCCAATTTCCAGCAGTCACTTGCACAGAAGTGTGCCTTACGTGAAAACTGCCAACTGTACAGAAAATGAGAATCCCCATACAGTACCCCCAGAAAAACAAGCTAATGTTTTCTCTGTACTAATACGGATGGAATTCATGTCACTTTGCCATCCTCCACACACATCCCTAAAAATCAATCTTATTTACAAATGTAAATACCTTAATAAAATATAAAAAGCCTTAATAGTTCAGTTCAGTCCAGTCACTCAGTCGTGTCTGACTCTTTGCCACCCCATGAACCGCAGCATGCCAGGCCTCCCTGTCCACCACCAACTCCCGGAGTCTACCCAAACCCATGTCCATCGAGTCAGTGATGCCATCCAGCCATCTCATCCTCTGTTGTTCCTTTTTCCTCCTGCCCTCAATCTTTCCCAGCATCAGGGTCTTTTCCAAGGAGTCAGCTCTTCCCATCAGGTGGCCAAAGTATTGGAGTTTCAGCTTCAACATCAGTCCTCCCGATGAACACCCAGGACTGATCTCCTTTAGGATGGACTGGTGGGATCTCCTTGCAATCCAAGGGACTCTCAAGAGTCTTCTCCAGCACCACAGTTCAAAAGCATCAGTTCTTCAGTGCTCAGCTTTCTTCACCGTCCAACTCTCACATCCATACACGACCACTGGAAAAACCATAGCCTTGACTAGATGGACCTTTGTTGGCAAAGTAATGTCTCTGTTTTTAATATGCTGTCTAGGTTGGTCATAACTTTCCTTCCAAGGAGTAAGCATCTTTAAATTTCATGGTTGCAGTCACCATCTGCAGTGATTTTGGAGCCCAGAAAAATAAAAGTCAGCCACTGTTTCCACTGTTTCCCCATCTATCTGCCATGAAGTGATGGGACCAGATGCCATGATCTTAGTTTTCTGAACGTTGAGCTTTAAGCCAACATTTTCACTCTCCTCTTTCACTTTCATCAAGAGACTCTTTAGTTCTTCTTCACTTTCTGCCATAAGGGTGGTGTCATCTGCATATCTGAGGTTATTGATATTTCTCCCGGCAATCTTGATTCCAGCTTGTGCTTCACCCAGCCCAGTGTTTCTCATGATGTACTCTGCATATAAGTTAATAAGCAGGGTGACAATACAGCCTTGATGTACTCCTTTTCCTATTTGGAACCAGTCTGTTGTTCCATGTCCAGTTCTAACTGTTGCTTCCTGACCTGCATACAGGTTTCTCAAGAGGCAGGCAGGTGGTCTGGTATTCCCATCTCTTTCAGAATTTTCCACAGTTTATTGTGATCCACACAGTCAAAGGCTTTGGCATAGTCAATAAAGCAGAAGTAGATGCTTCTCTGGAACTCTCTTGCTTTTTCGATGATCCAGAGGATGTTGGCAATTTGATCTCTGGTTCCTCTGCCTTTTCTAAAACCAGCTTGAACATCTGGAAGTTCACGGTTCACGTATTGCTGAAGCCTGGCTTGGAGAATTTTGACCATTACTTTACTAGCGTGTGAGATGAGTGCAATTGTGTGGTAGTTTGAGCATTCTTTGGCATTGCCTTTCTTTGGGATAGGAATCAAAACTGACCTTTTCCAGTCCTGTGGCCACTGCTGAGTTTTCCAGATTTGCTGGCATATTGAGTGCAGCACTTTCACAGCATCATCTTTCAGGATTTGAAATAGCTCAACTGGAATTCCATCACCTCCACTAGCTTTGTTCGTAGTGATGCTTCCTAAGGCCCACTTGACTTCACATTCCAGGATGTCTGGCTTGAGGTGAGTGACACCATCGTGGTTGTCTGGGTCGTTAAGAACTTTTTTGTATAATTCTTATGTGTATTCTTGCCACCTCTTCTTAATGTCTTCTGCTTCTGTTAGGTCCCTACCATTTCTGTCCTTTATTGAGCCCATCTTTGCATGAAATGTTCCCTTGGTATCTCTAATTTTCTTGAAAAGATCTCTAGTCTTTCCCATTCTGTTGTTTTCCTCTATTTCTTTGCTTTGATCACTGAGGAAGGCTTTGCTATTCTTTGGAACTCTGCATTCAAATGGATGTATCTTTCCTTTTCTCCTTTGCTTTTCGCTTCCCGTCTTTTCACAGCTATTTGTAAGGCCTCCTCAGACAGCCATTTTGCTTTTTTGCATTTCTTTTTCTTGGGGATGGTATGGATTCCTGTCTCCTGTACAATGTCACGAACCTCCATCCATAGTTCATCAGGCATTCTGTCTATCAGATCTAGTCCTTTAAATCTATTTCTCACTTCTACTGTGTAGTCATAAGGGATTTGATTTAGGTCATACCTGAATGGTCTAGTGGTTTTCTCCACTTTCTTCAATTTCAGTCTGAATTTGGCAATAAGGAGTTCATGATCTGATCCACAGTCAGCTCCCGGTCTTGTTTTTGCTGACTGTACAGAGCTTCTCCATCTTTGGCTGCAAAGAATATAATCAATCTGATTTCGGTGTCGACCATCTGGTGATGTCCATGTGTAGAGTCTTCTTTTGTGTTGTTGGAAGAGGGTGTTTGCTATGACCAGTGCGTTCTCTTGGCAGAACTCTATTAGCCTTTGCCCTGCTTCATTCTGTACTCCAAGGCCAAATTTGCCTGTTACTCCAGGTGTTTCTTGACTTCCTACTTTTGCATTCCAATCCCCTATAATGAAAAGAACATCTTTTTTGGGTGTTAGTTCTAGAAGGTCTTGTAGGTCTTCATAGAACTGTTCAACTTCAGGTTCTTCAGCATTACTGGTGGGGGCATAGACTTAAATTATAGTGGTATTGAATGATTTGCCTTGGAAACGAACAGAGATCATTCTGTCATTTTTGAGATTGCATCCAAGTACTGCATTTCGGACTCTTTTGTTGACCATGATGGCTACTCCATTTCTTCTAAGGGATTCCTGCCCACAGTAGTAGATATAATGGTCATCTGAGTTAAATTCACCTATTCCAGTCCATCTTAGTTCACTGATTCCTATAATGTCGATGTTCACTCTTGTCATCTCCTATTTGACCACTTCCAATTTGCCCTGATTCATGGACCTAACATTCCAGGTTCCTATGCAATATTGCTCTTTACAGCATCGAATCTTGCTTCTATAAAAGCCTTAATAAAATGCTTGGAAAAATAATCCAACAAGGGGCTTTCCTGGTGGCTCAGTGGTGGAGAGTGCCCCTGCCACTGCAGGAGACACGGGTTCAGTTCCTGGTCCAGGAAGATCCCATATGCAGGGGAGCAACTAAGCAAGTGTGCCACAACTAGTGAAGCCCTCATGCCCTAGATCCCATGCTCCACAACAAGAGAAGCCACCACAACAAGAGAAGCCACTGCAACGAGAAGCCCCTACACCACAACTAGAGAGTAGTCCACACTCACAGCAACTAGAGAAAAGCCCTCGAAGGAACAAAGACCCCAAATAGTCAAAAATAAATAAACAAATATCCCATCAATGTCAAAAGAATGCCACTTTCCCAAAACTGGCCTTTATTTCATTTACAAAATGAATGAGTCAATATTAAGAAAATTATTGATAGGATTCACCAGAGTAACTGGTTAAAGGTATAACAAAATTAAGTCTTCTTGATAAAGATTGTGGAGAAGGAAATGGCAACCCACTCCAGTATTCTTGCCAGGAGAATCCTGTGGACAGAGCAGCCTGGTGGGCTGCTGTCCATGGGGTCGCACAGAGTCAGACACAACTGAAGTGACTTAGCATGCATGCATGCATTGGAGAAGGAAATGGCAACCCACTCCAGTATTCTCGCCTGGAGAATCTCAGGGACAGAGGAACCTGGTGGGCTGCCATCTATGGGGTCACACAGAGTTGGACACTACTGAAGCGACTTAGCAGCAGCAGCAGATAAAGATTGAAAACATTGGGTAATATGTAATATAAATTCTTGGTCTAAATTCCTATTAAGCTGAGAATCAGAAATATGCACTTACTTACCAAAATAAGTTATATTTAAACAAGTTAACTATAAGCATTAGCATTTCCATTAAATTCAGGGGGAAAAAGTGAAACAATGTTTACCATCCCAACTATTACTTGGCATGTGCTGGAAGATCTAGAAAATCAATCAAATAATTTTAAAAATGAAGGACTGTAAATATGGAAAAGGAAAAAAAAACACATTACCTCTCTCTTTCTTTTCTGTGTTTTCATTGCTGTGATTATCTGTGTAAAAAGCCAAGATAATCAACTGGATAAATACGGAAAACAGTAAGACAATTCGGTCAAAGAAACAATTATAAAACTGGCTGAGAAAAACCCATGTTTCCAACACACACACAAGAGTTAACAATAAAACACCACAGAATAAAAGAAATTAATAAAGGCCATAAAGCATGCAAATGCCTAGAAATAGAGTTAATATAAAAGTATAGGGCCTATAAAATGAAAACAAAACAATGTTATGAAGGTGTAGACAAAGGACAGACTCATTAGAGTTTGTTCAGACTAGGAAGGAGCCTGCCTGAGACGATATCAATGTCTCCTCGTCGACATTCATTTATACATTTAAATTAACTCTTTCGGAACTTCCCTGGCAGCCCAGTGGTTAAGACTCTGCTCTCCCAATGCTGGGGGCCTGGGTTCAATCCCTGGTCAAGGAACTAGATCCCACATGCCACATCAAAGATCCTGCGTTCAGATAAATAAATAAATAAATATTGAAAATTAAATGACCTCTTTCAAAATAAATACTGAACTTTTGTTGTTGAAACAAAAGGGCCTTCTTGTAGAATAGCTTGTAGCATCTTATAGAAAGACAGCTTCTTCTGGCCAAGGACTGTTAGAAAATCTGGATTCATTCGATTTTTCCTTCTGTTTGACAGCATCAAGAGATACCAAGGCCTCCAGGATTCAGGAGATCGCAGGTGTGAGACGAAAACTCCCCCGGTGGGACCAGTCCAACATCTTCTCCTGAATTCCTGCTGAAAGAATTTTCCAATTAATAAGCAACAGACCAAGAGACTGAAAAGCTGCCCTGAAACCACTTGCTGAGGGCAGGAAGGCTAACATCATTCTCAGGAGCTCAAAGAGCTGGCAGACAAAATTGGAGTTCAGGGTTGCTAAGACGTGTAGGGTTCAAGGTCCTGGAGAGAAGACAATTGCAAAGAAGCCAGCCTGACCCCTCTCTGCATTCACCATTTCCTAAACGGTACCCACCCTGAGTGCAAAGCATAAAGAAACTGTCACAAGGGTGGTTTTGAATCAAATTTCCATTGCTACAAATTCTTAAGATTGCATTATTTCTCAGAAGAGCTCAAGGACGGAAAATAAATGTCATTAAAGCAATCCTCTGGGAAACCTCAAGATTCTGAGTGAAGAACTATGTTAACTGTTTGTCTCCAATATCCTATTTTGCTTTAAATTGCTCAGAAGGAGTAAGAATCTCTTCCCTTTAAAATATAGATCCAAAACCATAGGAAAAAAAATATGTATTACTTTCCAGAGAGAACAGACTGAATGAGAAAATTAGGAACAGTTACAGCAGACAGCTGTCCCTTTTCTTTTTTAGAAACTTTATTGAGATGTATTTCTCCTCCTATACAATTGACCCATTTCAAGTATACAATTCATTGGATATTAGTATATTCACATCTGTGAAAAGGAATGCAACCATCATCACAGTCCATTTTAGAACATTTCATCAACTCAAAAGGAAACTTCACACGTGTTAGTTTTTACAACCCTACATCCTCACCCACCTTTTACCAGCTCTAAACAAACCATAGGGGACTTTCTGTCTCTAAAGACTTTCCAGTTGGGAATTTCATGGAAATGCAATCACATAAAATGCAGTCTTTTATGACTAGATTCTGTCATTTAGCATAAGATATCCTAGGTTCGTCCATGTTGTAGCACATAGCAACATCCCATTTCTTTTCACGGCCAAGTAGTATCCCGGCACATGGATAGGCAGCGTTTTGTTAATTCATTCATCAGTTGATGGACATTTGGGTTATTTCCATCTTTTGACCGCTATAAATAATGCTGCCATAAACATCCAAGGAACATACAAGTTCCTGCTCAGACATATTTGCTCTTGTCTCTTGCATGAGTACCTAGAAGAGGAATTGGTGGGTCCTAGGGTAATGCTATGTTTAACACTTTGAGGAACTATCAAGGTTCTCCAAAGTGGTTGTACCATTTCCATTCCCACCAACAGCATATCAGGTTCCAATTTCTCCACCTCCTCATCACCCTGTGCTATCATCACACTTTTCAACCCAAGCTCACCTAGTGGATGTGGAATAACAGCACCGAACTGTGGTTGGATTTGCATTTCCCTGATGACCCACGATGCTGAACATTTTTTCAGTTGCTTGTTGGCCATTTGTATATATGTTGTTGTGGAATCACTAAGTCATGTCCAACTTTTGTGACCCCATGGACTGTAGCACGTCAAACTCCTCTGTTTATAGAATTCTCCAGGCAAGAATACAGGAATGGGTTGCCATTTCCTCCTCCAGGGGATCTTCCCAATCCAGGGACTGAAGCCAGGTCAGCTGTGTTGCAGGTAGATTCTTTACCATCTGAACCACCAAGAAAATCCCTTAATTGGATGGTTTGTCTTTTTATTGTTGAGTATAAGAGTTCTTATACTTGCTGGAAGCAGGAGAAGGGGACGACAGAGGATGAGATGGCTGGATGGCATCACCAATTCGATAGACATGAGTCTGAGCAAGCTCCGGGAGTTGGTGATGGACAGGGAAGCCTGGCGTGCTGCAGTCCATGGGGTGCAAAGAGTCAGATACAACTGAGCAACTGAACTAAACTGACTGATAAGAGTTCTTTATATATATTCTGAATACAAGTCAATTTCCAGATGAACGATTTGCAAGTATTCTCACACTTAGAATAATCTATAGCAGACATGTTCCCAGATCAGAAAAACTGGCTTGTGGATGGAAGATCCATCACAGTCACATACAAAGGAACTGGTAGCAAATACCTGTTTCTACTCGAGTGTTTTTATTTTGGCAGTCCTCATGAGGTATGTTTAGAAAATAAAGCTCACTGTCAGAGTAGGTGTAATTTTTTTGGAGACTAAAGCTGGCCATAGCTAGTACATTTTTTAAAATATGCATGTCCTTTTCTTGGCAATATCCTTACCAGGAATTTAGCACTTGGATGTACTCTTAAAATGCACTAATACTCATGTGTAAGGATGTTCACTGACATATTTGGGGTAATAATAAAAACCAGGACACAATCGAAGTGCTTATCATCGAGGAGTTGGGAAATCAATGCCTGTGCAGCTGCACAGTGAAATACTATGCGGATTCTGAAAGAATGAAGCAGAGCTCACTAAAAATAGAATAAGGTATATGTGGCTCTACAAAGATCTCCAATTTATATCCTTACAGGGAAAGAAGAGCATGGTGTAGAATAATGTGAGTACTTTGCTTCATTTTGTGGAAATCTTACAAATACTTGAATGTGGGTATCTATGTGGATATCCCCTTGTATCCTGGAAGAAATCATAAACCATGTCTTCTAGTTACCTTTGGCAAGAGACTACAGGAAAAAAAAGGAGGAAAAGAGGCTTTCACATCTTATCTTTCCTTCTGGATAACTTTAGGATGTCATGATCCTAGACTTACATTTTTTTTAATGCCAAAAGTTTCACCCATATGGAGAAGGGAATGGCAACCACTCCCATATTCTTGCCTGGAGAAGCCCATGGACAGAGGAGTCTGGTGAGCTACAGTCCATAGGGTCGCAAAGAGTCAGACATGACTGAGGGACCAACACACTTACCTGGATGGTGAGATTTGGGCCATTTCTTGTTTTCTTCTTTGTTTTTAACTGCATTCATTTTAAATTTCTAGTTAAGTGGTATAAAGAAAGCTTATGATATGAAAGTGTGTATCTTCAGTGTTTGAGCTCATGAAGTGAAATTCCCAGTTTTCTCAGTTACCTCATTGCCATCTGTGCCAACTTACCCAATCTATCCAAGTCAAAACAGAGAGTGCGGGTCACTATCAGAAACCTCGGAAGGGAGAAGGCCTTCCATCACAGATGTTCAAAGACATGGGAGCATGAGGTGCCTGAAGGTGGCCTCATTCGACATCCTTGCTACTCAGAGTGTGATCTGGGCTGGCGGCACTGGCATCTCTCAGGCTCTAAGTTGGAAATACAGCACCTCAGCCCCCACTCAGATCTGATTCTATAGGACTACAGGACTCCCAGGTTCAAGTCTAGAAGCCCTGGACGAGCTCAGAGCTTGTCACCCCGAGCTGAATGCTGCAGTCACTGGCGAGGCTCTTTAAGCCTATCCAGGAAAGATGGGTCCCACCACCAGCACAAGGAAACTGCATCTCTGGGCAAGCCCTGCACAGGCGATTCTGATATGTAGGTATTGGTTCCCCAGAACAGCCAACATCTTCCAATATACCTCTAACATGACTTTGAGGATAAGCACTCATTTATAGAGTGCTGTCTACCCGCTGGTCCCTATGCTAAATGTTTTACACACATTGATCACCTCCTTTTAATCTCCACACTCCTGTAAGCTTGGAATCAGCATCTTCATCTCACAGATGAGGAAAGAGAACCTTAGAGTTTAAGGAACCTGTCCGGCCTCATACAGCTGGTAAGGGCCAGAGGGAAGGTTCAAAGCCAAGGTCTCTAATTTACGTGCACCCTGAATATTCACTGGGAAGACTGCTGCTAAAGCTGAAGCTCCAATACTTTGGCCACCTGATGTAAAGAGCTGACTCATTGGAAAATACCCCGATGCTGGAAAAGATTGAAGGCAAGAGGGGAAGGGGGTGGCAGAGGATGAGATGGTTGGATGGCATCATTGACTCAATGGACATGAATTTGAGCAGACTCTGGGAGATATTGAAGGACAGGGAAGCCTGGCATGCTGCAGTCCATGGGGTCACAAAGAGTCAGACACAACTGAGCCACTGAACAACAACATTGTAACATAGTTAATTCTCTGCTGTGCCTCTCACTAAAATGTGACCTTGGAGATCAAGAAGTATGTCCATCAATATACGTGCTGGATAATGCTGAAGAATAGCAAGGTCATCATTAGCTCAAAGTATTGAGTAAAAGAAAATGTGTGAGTGAGACACAGCTTGGGACCCTGGAGCTGACAGCACAGTGACCCCGCTTCCCTGGGGACAGCATGGGGAGGAGCTGGTGCTGACTAGCGTCCGACCTGAAAGTCTGGCCTCAGATCATCATCATGCAGATGGTCCACTGACACTCCACCAGATCACACCTGCCCCCCAGAGGTTAGGGACCAGCGCTGCTCATGCCAACATCTCATACATTATGTGAGTGTGTGCGGTGCTCCAGACCCCATGTGGGTCATCAGAGACCAGAAGAGGAGAAAGATGGTTCGGCTAAATAACACTTGAGTCCCTCTAGCCCACTTATAGGGTCTGTTTCAGCCACAAGGGCTAGCCTCTCCAGCTAGCAGACGTTTGCACAGGCTTCTGGAAGGTGTAAGATGCCCCCGGGAGCCTGGACAAAGGTGACGCTTCTGGTTCCTTAGCACCAAACTACAACCCAGATCGTCTACCCAACAGCAGCTTCACGACCCTCTTCCGTCTGCTCCAACACACACCTCACACCCTCACCCACAAAAACCCATGAGAGCTCAGTGAGTTACTCTGATGTTTATTTTGATGCATCTTAGTCCACACAGTTGGTATAAAATCAGAAAAAGCAAAGCGAAAAAGAGGGAAAAAACAAGGTCTGGAGTCTTGGCATCAGGAGGGCCCCGTATATACATCTACAGTTGGTGGCCAGTACGAGTCATTGCCAGACAGTCCTTGGAGGCAGAGGACAGCCTAGACTCCGCTGCATCCTGGGATCCCACCGTCCCAGGGGGTCTAGAAGCTTGTCCGGATGCTCCAACCATAAGGAAATGTGGGAGTGATAAAGGCAGTGCGTTGTTATGTATTATAGTAATAGTAGCAGCCTAGCCAGGTACAAAAGCGGTTATAAACCATTTATATTACACAGAATTATTCAGGTCTCCGTTCGACTTTATGTTGTAAAATTGTTAACTGAATTTCCAGTGAGGCGTTTAGATGATTAGTGATCGTAAGGAATGGTAAATACATAGCACCACTTCGTAGGTTTGTTGTCACCGATTTCTAGCCTAGACGCATGACTGGGACACCTCGCCCTGTCCAGGGCAAGGATTCCAAAGCCACAAGCCGCGATTCTCCGAGGGCTCCAGTTTGGGGGTTTTGTTGAGTGCAGGTCAGGCTGCACACAGAGGCGTGGGCAGCAAGTGTCTGTGTGTCACACAGCGGGTCACCCACAGTTAAAGGCTTTGGGCCATTCAGGGTCTCTACCCACACTTCGGTTTTCTAAATGAGGTGGAGTGGGAGGGAGGTAACTTCTTTCAGATGAAGGCGAAGGGGAGTAATGGGCTTTCTTTCTTTCTGGGCAAAACAAACAAAAAAAAAAAAAAAAAAAAAACAAACAAAACTGAGCTTGATTATATGGTTAGGGTGTCAAGTTCCTTAGCTACTTAAGGTTCAACCCAAGGCTGATGGTCAACACGTAAAGCAAACAGTACTATGTACATATATGTAAAAAGTGTTATAAATAGGTTTTATAAACCGTCGATATTATATACATCTTCAATCAACACTAACCACCCCCCCACCCCCCCGCACTGCTTTCTGTTTGGTTTGGTTTGAGTTTGGGTTTTTTGGCTAGCTCGTTTTTTTTGTTTGTTTTCCTGGCTTCTGGTTTGCTTCCTCCCTCCCCACGTGAGCTCAGAGCCTCGGCCGTCCCATCCCCGGGCCTCATTCACGCTTCCGCAAGATCACGTAGATGACACCGCTGAGAAGCGCCAGGGGGAAGGCCACCCAGGCCAGGATGTAGGCGAAGCCATAGGAGTTGTCCGAGTTGATATGCCACTCCGGGTGCCGGACCGTGTAGATGGACGCCGCACTCATCACACACAGACCTGGGAAGGAGAGGGACCAGTCGGGAGCGGGAGGGGTCACGGCGCAGGGACCCCTGTGCCACCCCCAACCCAGACTCCCCAAGACCCCGGGCACCTCCCCCACCCACTCAGCTCTTCCCCCAAACTCCAGCTCACCTCACAATTGTGCACGCACACACACACACACACACATACACACACACACACCAGGGCACCCTTCTCTCTTTCTTAGGGAGAAGGATGTAGGCTGCAGGGAGAGAAGGCAAGTCCATCTCAGGCAAGAATCTGCCAACAGACGCAGAACTGCGAGGAGGGACGGCAAGGTACACGAACCAGGAAACAGTCTCTCCTGACCCAGTCCAGTCCACCTGACCCAGGTCACGGGCCCCTCTGCCTCCCTCCTGCCTCATTTTCCTTAACTGTCACCCATGGCCAGTCACCACGAGGGCACCAGCGAGAATTCAGGTGGCAAGAGAAGCCTGTCCATCTCTTTGCAAGGATGGCTGGCTGTGGAGCCCCTGGAAGCTGAGAAGCGCTCCACAGACGGGTGGAGGGGTCTCTGAAACCATGGAAAGCGAGACTTTATCATTATCTGAGTGGCACTCACGCCAAGCACAGGGCAGAAGGCTGTGCTGACCCCCTTAGCAGGATCAATACATCAGAGAAAGAGCAACAACGCCCGTGGGCACTGCTAGGCAGACAGAGGAACACGTGGAGAGGAACAGTGTGGTGGGGGAGGGACACAGGAGGAAGGACACAGCCAAGAGAGGAGGCCATCACGGACAGGCTTCATGGTGCCAGGTCCCTTTCAACTACTCGTGGTCCCCCAAGGTTGGTCTGCAGTCCAGGAGAAGGTGAGAAGGTCTCAGATAGGCAGGCTGGTCAGGCTACCCCTGCCTCATTGACCATGCAGCCTTTGGGGTGGGAGGGACAAGAAAAGCCTCCACCTGGGACCTCAAGCAGCCGGCAAGTTCCAGCGTGACAGTCCCTGCCCACGAGGACGGTCAGCATCCCTGCAGGGAGGGGTCCAGTGAGGTCAGCGCCCCAGCCCCAGCAGCACAAAGGCCACTCTGTCCCCTCCTGAACACAGGGGCTTTGACAGGCTCTGAGTGACTCTATTATGAGTCCAGCAAGCATGTGGGATGCCTGTGGGTCCAGGGCCCCCCAAGCTGGACCACCTACATCTAACCTCACTGCTATTTGGGCTATTTCACTGGACACTGTGGCTCTGTCTGAACAAAGTGCAGAGGAGGGGCTGTGTCACATTCAGCGCCCTGATAAGACTGTCCTTCTGCAAGTCCGAGAGAGGAGACCCCCACTGAATCGGCCCTCCCTTGAGAGAGCCACACAACAGGCCTGGGACCCCAGGGGGGTCAGCTCCAGGACCTTCCACCTCCTGAAAGCCCAGGAGACGCGAAGACATCTGTGTCCATGGAGAGGCCATAGCTGGTGAACTGTCATGGAGGGGAACTGCAGTGTCGACCTGCTGGAGACACACTGTATTTGCCTCGAAGTCCATGGCTCACCTCAACAGTGTGCTAATTCATTGTCTGACCTACCTAATGAGGGCAGAGCTCTCAAAGGGGAGGCCTGACCAAGGGAGAGGGAGGTTTAGACAGAGCATCTGAAGGGTAGGACGGTGCCCACCCTCTTGGCAGGGCTTCCAGATGGGGCCCATGTCCACCCAGCATAGAGAAATGCCATGACACCTGTGTGGACCAGCTGGGCCCAGAATTCCCCAGCAAACAGAAAACAGCAAACGGAAAACACTCCATCTGTGACCTGGGGGAGCAAGAGAAACAGGACGCACAAATGCAGTGACTGAGCTGATGGCTTAATTATATGACATCCGCCCTGGGAGAATCTCAGAAGTAAAGGAATTTGTGCTTCGCTTCAAGAAGCCATAAGCTTACACACTTGCAAAGCCAACAAGAAGAGACACACTTGATAATTATTGTTGTCGGGAGACTGATGTTTTAGGGAATATATCATTACGAGGCTGTCTGTGTGAAAAGCAACAGATGTGCCCTGGAATACAGAGCAGGCAGTGCCATACAGGAATCCTGAAAAGTCAAACACTTCCCCCTATAAGGGGACTGTGGCTCGCGTTCTCAGCTACCAGTAAGTGGTGATGCATTTATGAAGGTTCCCATGGAATAGGTAAGCTGCTGTCCCTCCTTCCACTCTCAGCCTCTGAGTGACCCCTGCAGCCTTGCACATCATCCCTCAGCCTTACTAGATGCCCATCTTGGCCCAGCCAGGGTGACAGCTGGGATGAGTCACCCAGAACCAGCATTTCTAAACATGGTCTCCGACTTAAACCGACTTTAAACCACTCAGAACAGAAAGATAAAAACACTGGGTTTTTATTCCTCCCCCAGGTTTTTATTCTAAATATCCTTTTGTTGCTGTTCAGTAGCTGAGTCGTGTCTGACTTTTTGCAACCCCTTGGACTGTAGTCTGACAGGCACCCCTGCCCATGGAATTCTCCGGGCAAGAATACTGGAGTGGGCTGCCATTTCCTCCTCCAGGGGATCTTCCCAACCTAGGGATCAAATCCACGTCTCCTGCATTGGCAGGCGGATTCTTTACCATTGAGCCCCCTGGAAAGCCCTTTTTAAAAGCACCCCCCTTAAAAAAAAAAATGTGATTCTGATATGCAGCTAAGATTGAAAAGCACCAAAGAGGATAACAGGGTGCCTCTCGAAACATTTTCAGGAAACAGCCAAACTGAGAAATATGTAATCAAGGAAAGATAGTTCTTACAGGTGAGACTCTCAGCTTACTATAAGTGGAGAAGGGATGACGCAGCAAGACAGGTAGCGCCAGGCAGAGACGGCTCCCAGGTCTGCAGTCAGCGGAAGAGCTCCACACACCTTTCAACTGCCTTTCCTGCATGCTCACATGCGTGTCTAGAATCCACATAGCCAGGCCCTCCAACAGGAAGCTACACAGAGACCCTCCAGTTGCAACAGCCCCAGGGATGCTCAGCGGATTCTGGGGGCTTCCACCCAACAGGTTGCAGTGTTTGAAGAAGCACCTGCCCTGCCCTGAGTGGATCCCTCCTGCGGTGGCCGACCTGCCTGTGGACCACACCCCGCGACCGTGGACCTACTTCCTTCTTCCCTCTCTTCCTCACTCTCTTCTACTCTGCTTTTTGTTTACTGCTTGGCTGTTTTTGCTTTTCTGATTTGCTCCTTGATATTTAGGGGTAATTTCTCAGGCTATCACCAGCGCTTATCACCAACAACTCTCCCCGAACTGTCTCCCTAGTTTGTTGCTGTTGTTGTTCAGTCACTCTGCTGCTGCTGCTGCTGCTGCTAAGTCGCTTCAGTCACGTCTGACTCTGTGCAACCCCATAGACGGCAGCACACCAAGCTCCCCTGTCCCTGGGATTCTCCAGGCAAGAATACTGAAGTGGGTTGCCATTTCCTTCTCCAATGCACGAAAGTGAAAAGTGAAAGTAAAGTCGCTCAGTCGTGTCCAATTCTTTGCAATCCCATGGACTGCAGCATGCCAGGCTCCTCTGTTCTTCACCATCTCCTGGAGTTTGCTCAAATTCATGTCCATTGAGTTGGTGATGTCATCCAATCATCTCATTCTCTGCCACCCTCTTCTCCTTTTGCCTTCAATCTTTCCCAGCATCATGGTCTTTTCCAGTGAGTTGGCTCTCTGCATCAGGTGGCCAAAGTATTGGAGCCTCAGCTTCAGCATCAGTCCTTCCAATGAATAATCAGGGTTGATTTCCTTTAGGATTGACTGGTTTGGTCTCCTTGCAGTCCAAGGGACTCTCAAGAGTCTCCATCAGCATCATAGTTCAGGAGCATCAATTCTTTGGCGCTCAGCCTTCTTTACGGTCCAACTCTCACATCCATACATGACTACTGGAAAAGCCATAGCTTTGACTAGATGGACCTTTGTTGACAAAGTGATGTCTTTGCCTTTTAATATGCTGTCTAGGTTGTCATAGCTTTCCTTCCAACGAGCAAGCATCCTTTAATTGCATGACTGTAGTCACTGTCTGCAATCTCCCTAGTTACTGGATCCTTTAGATTGTGAGATGAGAAACACACAAGAGCAGGGTTGTCAGATGCTGAAAGTCACGAAATCTCTAAGGGAAGTCCCCACTCTCTTAGATCCCAACTAGAGTGGAAAGATGCTACAGCAAGTTCAAATGCAACATTCTAGAGAGCTGAGGTTTCTTAGACCAGCTCTCGGGTTCTTTTGCCTGGAGGGAACAAGCACATAACACTCTTAGATGTATAGAGTACAATTGCTATTCTGGATCAACATTTCTAACTCAGCAAATTCCTATTCACAGATGGACTGCTAAGCTGATAAACCAATAACCAAAAATGAAGTCTCGTGAGAGATAAGCAGCTAGATCTGGAAGGGATAATGCAAGAACAAATCAAGTGCTTCTAAATTCAGAGGTTTTCATGGCAGAGTACCGAATGGCTTGAACTGAGTTCAGAGAAGAATTAAAATGGTGAAACAAGTAGGAATGAGTAAATAAACTTTAGATTAGAAAAACTCAATGCCTAAGAGTGTTCGGGCTGCAAGGAAGTACTCATCTCTGGGCTCTAGTTTTGACTGAAAATGACCTTGCTAAAAAGACATTGTTAGAGAATTTTAAGCTAAAATACCTCAGAGGAAAAAAGATAACATACTCCCTGCCTTGAGCTGCCCCTTCAACAGTAATAAGTTCACCCCATCTGTTGTTTTCAGTCTGACTACTCATCAGTTCTGACACATAGACTCATTCATTACAGATGTTTGGGAACCTGGGGATCAAAAAGGATGTAGATTTGAACTCATCTTCCATAGTCAATTAGATTCAATGAAAGATCACATAAAAAGCAGTTTCTGCCTTGGATGTTGTGTTCATTAAAAACTGGAGTGGATTCTGAATCTCTAAATGTATTCATTCCAGTGGGATGGGAGGAAGTGGGGACATCCCAGTGTCTTGCATGAGCTGCGCTTTCATGTAGCCTCTCCTAGTCTCAGCTTATTTATCAGTAACATAACAAGAGTGTATAGAGCAAATGTAAATATTTTATGAAACTTCTGCTTCCTAAGTCTGTATCCCTTTTTCTTGAGGACACAGTCATTGATACAAAGGAGATGATCACCTCTGATATCAAACGGTAAATAGAGAGCCAAAAAAGAAATCCCAGAATACATCCTAGTTCTCTGTCACTTCTGGAAATGGGGTGACTGATGGTCACTGCTCTTAACATCCCCAGAAATGATTTCTCATGGCAGAATTAGTACTTTAATAAAGCTGGCAACACCCAAGAAGCTTAGCTGGTATAATGAAACCTGTGCAACTAGCCAAGCTCTATTTGATTTTGACATTCCAAACTGTGCACATTGACCTGCTGTATTTAGGGATTTGAGGAGAAATGGTTTTCTAGTTTGCTTCCTTTTTCCAGGGAAAGGTAACTCTCTGTCTTCTGGGAAAGGGTCATCGACATCCAACTTCAGGCTGTGTCTTGTCATACAGCTCTGCATAAGCCATGAGATCTGCCTGCCCGTCCATCCATCCACCTAGGACATGTGGGCTGTTTTCAACCCTCCAATGACTGCTTGTGATTCAGCAACTAAACAAGAGATGCTACCTGCTGCCCAATCAGGGGTCAGAATTGAGGATACTTTACAGTCCCCAGATGTACTCCAGCATATACAGGGTTTGTGAGTTATTAGCCTGGACTACAGAATCCACCACATCCGCCTCCTATGTCTCTCTGGTGCCGAGGACTCAGTCAGCTGGTCATTGATGGACAGGAGTATAAGAGGCAACAAAGCAAGACAAGGGCCAGTATCCAGAGACAAGAGCGGGAAGGCGTCATGTCTAGGACTCTGCACATGGACCATGTGGATAACCTGTGTGAAAGGGGTTGCTCAAGGCAGTTCAGAGAGGGGGCAGAGCAGACCTTGGTGTCATGGCCCCGTGTCTGGAACTGACCGAGTATTACATGTTACACGAAAGGAAGACGCCGGTAAACAGGAGCCCAGTGGGCTCCAGGGGCTGGATTAAAGGAGAGAAAGATTTGGCAGGTGGCTCCACCACTGCTTAGAGAGGCAGACACGTACCTTAGAGCAATCTGGGGAGTACATCAGGGCCATTTCCACACTGGAGCAGGGGTGCTTCCCAGGGCACACAATGTGAGCTACAGAAATCCAGCCTCAAGACTGGCCTCTTCTCTATGGACAGCCTCAGCATTTACCTCCAAGGATGCATCCTGGACTGTAGCTCTGTCCCATGGTTAGGGATCCTCCTTCCAGAGCCCCTAAGTCCTATTCCCCATGCATCCCTTTCTATGCAGAGTTCCCAAATTCACACCCACACACACTTATGTGCTGTATGAAATCCATCCAGGGGGAGGACTCACGCACGTCAGTCATTCTGGAGCCACACCCATCTGACTGATCATCCTACACGCAGTCTGGGGGAGCCCAGCCCCCACGGGGACTTGGTCCTCTCCAACTTACCAGCGAGGATCTGGAAAACCCCAGTGATGTAGAACCGGCCGCCCTTGGTGAGGGTGAAGAGCTGGCAGAAGAACAGGAACAGAGACAGAACGCTGAAGATGACGGACAGGATCATGGTGGCCTGGACAGACTGCAGCCATTCTAGGGGAGGAGACACGGGGTTAGGAAAAGGCTGCGCTGGCCAGCCAGAGGGGCGGGGCTCTGCCAGAGGCGTGGCCTGGACAGCAGAAAGCCACACCCACCCCCAGGCAGCAGCCGCAGCCCTCTTCTGAATGAAATTCAGGCTATTCACTTTTCCACTCTTGAAAGTCATTCTTTATTTCATGCTTTCTTTGGAGGGAAAAAAAAAAAGAGGAAAAAAGAGGTATTAATACATGTTTAATTGTAGACTTTTTCAGAAAAGGCTGTAAGAAAATACTCAGTCCCACTGCAAGGAGTTAAAATCAAGTTAAAATATATTAAATTTCCTTCCAGGCTTTTAGCCAAATGAGTTACTTACACAGATATGCGTGTGTTCAAGGGGCTCTGAGCCCTGCCCTCTGCCTCCTCTCTCTCTCTCTGTCCTCAGGGGGTTTGAAGGGCTTCTTGGAGCCCCTGGATTCTGAGAATAGTTCCAAACCACCGTTCAAAATGTCAACATCCCCCAAGGAGTCAGAGAGATCCTGGGGATGGCTGGGATGAAGAAAATGACGTTGGAGCCAAGACTAATTTTGCAGAAAGTTGGAAGAAGATACTGATGGGAAGAGCATGCTTTATTTAGCTATGAACCACTCGCTCAGCCACACTGTGTCTGTTCCCAGCTCTTCTCAGAGCAGTCAGCGCTCAGTCTGATCATCAGATAGGAGCACAGATGACACTTCCTGATCTTCACTGAACCCCCAGCCTTAGATCAAATCTCCAAGCATCCAACTGAAATTCAGGCAAGGAAGAGAACTCTGTAGTTCACCATCTACTACAAATGAATGTCAATTCCAGAAGGAACTGACAAGAGGCAACAACCTAGGTTTGGCATCAGAGACAGGAACCCACCAGGTCCCCCGGGAGACCTCCAGGGGCCTTGTCATCCCTCCTTCCTGCATCCCTCCTTCCAAGTGCCAAAGAATCCTGGGGGTGGGTGCTGCTGTAAACAAGGAAGATCAGTTAGAGAAGACCCAGGGTCTGCTCATCCACACTTAGGAACAGACTAATGTGTGTTGGCTTAGAAAATACATGCCTATGCTTAGCACAGTAGAAAAAGCTGTGAAATCTGGATGGTTTATCATCAATACCTCACAAAGATGACCCTGGCTAGCGTTGCAAGTAGTTCATGGAAGAATTTTAAGGATCCTGATTAGATCAACTGTGACTAGAGTTTCATGAAAGATTGGAAGAATCTTCTGGAAGCATTTTAGAGTTGGAAGAAGCCCGGAGGATCAGCTAACCCAGCCCCCTTGTACTGAGAGAGATTTCCAGAAATGTTCGAATGAGCCCCATTGGCATGGCCAAGGTTGGGAGGCCCGTGGTTCTAGTCTGGTGTTCTTTCCACCTTGATGGACCATATGCTTTTTTAAATATTTGCAATTTCTTTGTCAGTTAAGGTTAGGAAAGGATGTCTAATGGGCTGTGAGCCATCCGGACTTCATTTTTACATCTCTCATTGAACCATCTACCCAGTGTAGTTGGAGAAGGAAATGGCAACCAACTCCAGTATTCTTGCCTGGAGAATTCTATGGACGAGGAGCCTGGCGGGCTACAGTCCATGGGGTCGCAAAGAGTGGACATGACTGCGTGACCTTCACTCTGAGAGACCACCACTCACTCACTCACTCACTCACACTCAGTGCGGTGGTTCTTCTGGAGGAGCAGTTTGCAACAAAGCTACTGCCACCATAATATTATCTTTTTAACATTTATTTTAATGTCTTTATTTGGCTGCTCTGGGATCTTCTGTCTTCACTGCAGTGGGATCTTCAGTTGCAGCAATGTGGGACCTAGTTCCCTGTCCAAGGATCAAACCCAGGCCTCCCGCATTAGTAGCGGGAGTCTTACCCACTGGACCACCAGGGAAGTCTCTATGTTTTGAATAAAGCAATTATCCAGCAGTCTGGTAGGTGAAGCTGGAAACATAAAGAAATCTGAGCCACAAAAATAAATCTAGAACTAAGTCTCGAACTAAAACAGAGATCATGGGGAATGTCCTTCAAGGCACACCCTTAGAAGGAGTACGGTTGGTGCAGGCAACATCTTAGATCCCTTTTTCCAATTCCGAGATCTTTTCCTTAGTCTCTACCTCCACTCTCATTAATAACAGAAACTTTTGCCAGGCCTCACATTTAGAGAAAACTCAAAATCATACAAGTTAAACCTACATGAATAAGACAAGTCTCTTAAATTTAATAATGTCACTAAATTCTTCTCAAAACTTCTTCTACCAGGAACTTGAACTTTAATGCCAACCTCATTACAACTGAGTTAATTTTCCATAAATCAGTCTTCTAATCACATCAGAATTAAGGGATCAAGGAAGTTTTTATTCAGTGGGCCTTGGCTAAAAATCTAGTTTTGAGCTCTGGGAATATGAAGTTGAAGAAGAAAGTTTTCAACCTGAAGCACAATAAATAACAATAAATAACACATACATGGTGAAAGTAAGATAAATTCAACTATATTATCAGCCACAGTAATGTAAATCATTATGAGATGTAGAATTCTATCTTGAATTGCGTAATTCCTATTTAGAGTCTGATATGAGAGATATGCCTAAAACCAACAACAGTTAAAAGTCAAAACATTTTTTAAAAGAGGCACCAGGCAAATATTAACAAAAAGATATAGTAATAATAGCATCAGACAACTGGAATTCAAACTGAAAAAGATGAAGATGGCCAAAGAGGGATATTTCATAGGATATTTCATGGTATTTCCAGTTTATCATAAAGAAACAAAAGTCATAAGCCTCTGTGCATAGTGTGGCCTGGAAAAAATATCAAGCAACAAATGCCTGAAGTATAAGATGAAACTGATACAGCTACAAGCACAGTGGGAGACTTGAGCATACCTCTCTCAGAATAGGTAGATCAAGTAGATCAAAAGTATGGTAAGTTATAGATTATTTTATGTCTCTATAATGATGATGATAAAAATTTTTAAACAGTCTTACCAACTATGCAGTAGGCAACAACAACAAAAAAAACTCAATAAATCTCAAAAGAAAGCACACAGGATGTAAATATAACTAAAGAACAACAGAAAGTAGAAATTCAAAACAAACCAGCCAAAATAAATTTGGAAATGTTAAAAGACTATTCCAGATAATCCCTTGGATAAAGAAATCAAGATGAGAAGTGAAGATTTCTTCAGCAAGGAATGCTACTGACAGTATATACCTTAAACCTACAGGCTGAGGCCATGTGCTCCATCAAAACAGGCCTGGGTACCCTCTGCTTAACTGGCTAACAAGAGGAACCAACTACCTCAGAGGACTGTGTAATGATCAAATAAGAATGTTGATATAAAAGCTCTGTACAATACAAATAACCCCATTAAAAGGCTCAGGGGCAGAGTAAATTAATAGCTGTAGACTGTGGTGGGGGGAGGGGAAGGGGTCCTTAGGGTAACTTTATCTGGGCCACACCAAGGAATAAGGTGAAAAACTGTGTCCGCATAAGCCATTATAGGGTGCCAACCAGAATGCCAAGAAGTATTTCAATACAATTCTGATACCTGTTCATATGGAAGCTTCAGCACAGAGGTTGGCAAATTATCTGTGAAGGGTCAAACTGTAAATAGTTTAAGCTTCTCAGGTCATATGGTTTCCTGGCAACAGCTGAAGTTTGCCATCTTAGCATAAGATCAGCCTCATTCAATATGTAAATGAGTGGCTGTGGCCTGTTCACCTTAACAAAATCTTATCTACACAACCGGGCAGTGGACCCAACTGGCTCTGCAGGCCAATGCTTGCCAACCTCTGTTGCTGCTGTTCAGTTACTAAGTCATGTCCAACTTTGTGACCCCATGGACTGCAGCACACCTGGCTTCCCTATTCTTCACTGTCTCCCGGAGTTTGCTCAAATTCATGTCCATTGAGTCAGTGATGCCATCCAACCATCTCACCCTCTGCCACCCTCTTCTCTTTTTGCCTTCAATCTTTCCCAGCACTAGGGTCTTTTCCAATAAGTCGGCTCTTTGCATCAGACGCCAACCTCTACTATAGCCAAATACATCCAATGTACAGAAAACAGTGATTAGAGTGGAGAGGCCTGGATGCAGAGGAAAATGCTGTCCACTGCAGTCCTGTTTTATACAAAGTCAAGTTAATGTGAGGCCAACACGCCAGGTGGCGAATCTGAACTTCTACCCAAGCCCCAGGCTAGTGATACTCTTTTCTCTCAAATTGCAAGTTCAGGGTCATTAGCAGAGCCCATGACCAGCACCCACGGTCATTCTCCAGGCCTTGCTCAATGCCCGGCAACTATTTGTGGAATGCCCAGTGACAGCGTTTTAACTTCCAATGTTGGTGCCGAGCCTAGGGATTAAAAACCCCCGAATTCCTTGCAGACCTGCTGTTCTGACGAGCCTGTCAGGTAATAGGGTTGCTGACAGCTTTCTGACGTGGGCTAGGCCGTGGCAGCCAGCAGAGACCCGCTCCTCCCCGCCACAGAAGGGAAAGCTGGAGATGCCTGATGACCAAAAGTCAGATTCCTGCCGCCGCAGCAGCTAAGCTATGAAGGAAATACATCTGCCCCCTCAGCTGTATTCTTAGCCCAGGGCCAACGAGCCGACGAGCTAAGGGCTCAGGGAGGCTGAAACCCTCTTCAATGCACCAGCTCCTCGGTGTCCTTCTGCCTCCTTTCCTCCCAGCCTAGAGCCACGCCCGAGTGCCTGCCCCCCAACCTCAAGTCCCACTCTGGCAATTCACAAAAGCTCTCTGACTTCATCAAGAGTGAAAGGAAGGGCAGTGGCAGTTGAGTCAGAGCATGAACTGGGGAGGCCAAGCCAGGAGGAAGGAGCCACTGGGGTGAATCACCACTGGGGGAGTGAGAGCCGCCCTTGTCCAGAATGCTGGGCCGTCTTCAAAGCAGCTGACCCACCCGCTAACCTCCCTACCCACTGTTGTTGTTGTTTTGTTGCTCAGTTGTGCCTGATTCTTTGCAACCCCATGGACTGTAGCCCTCCAGGCTCCTCTGTCCATGGGATTGTCCAGACAAGAATACTGGAGCCGGTTGCCATTTCCTTCCCCAGGGGATCTGCCCGAGCCAGGGATCGAACCCACATCTCCTGCATTGGCAGATGGATTCTTTACCACTGAACTACCTGGCACCCTTCCCACTGACATCCCACAAATCCTTCCTTCTTGGGATGGATGTCATTCCAGAGGCTGCTGACTTGCAAGCAGCCTCCATCCTATCCAGGAGGACCTTGCTGTATGTTTGCTTTGCCCACTGGTAGGAGCCTGAGCAGGGACCGAGTGGTCCTTACCCAGGGTTCCAGCTTCTTCCCATCCTGCCCAGCTGGGAGCTCTGAAATTGGGCCCCGGGTTCACTTTCCCTGGGACCCACAAGGATGCAGCCCGAGGGGAAAGCCATATGGGGTCTTTCAGCCCACAGACCCTGGCTGGGAGCTCACAAGGATGAGGAACACCATGGGAGAGGCTCTTTCAACTCAAGTCCTGGGGGGCATTTCAACTCCAGCTAAACCTCTGGCTGACGATAAGTGAACTCATGTTCCAGGCGCTCAGGCTGCACCTGACACCGTCACTCAGTTAACTGCCCTCCTGACCAAGAGGCTCCCTCATGGGCACAGGAATTGGTTCCAGAGTCTAATTTATACATGTGGTTTGACACCGACAATCTTATTCCCACTAGTCTTCAGACTGGAACAGGGAATATAATACAGTCATCGAGGTTCCGAGGTTACTGAAAATGTCCAGCTATTTCAGGCTTCCTCCATTCCCTGGTTGGAAAACTCTAGTAACAGGAGGGTCAGGTTAGGCTGTGTTTCCCCCAAAATTGTTGTTGATTGAACAGAAAAATGGAGGGCTTCCCAGGTGGCGCAGTGGTAAAGAATCCACCTACCAATGCAGGAGATGTGAGTTTGATCCTTGGGTCAGGAAGATCCCCTGAAGAAGGAAATGGCAACCCACTCCAGTATTATTGCCTGGGAAATCCCAAGGACAGAGGAGCCTGGTGGGCCATAGTCCATGGGGTCGCAAGGAATCAGACACAACTGAGCCACCTAACACACACACACACACACACACAGAAAAATAGAGAAAGTGGCTTCCATGGTCAAGTATATTAACGTCCCTCCTTGGACCCTGCAATGTACAGTAAAGTACTGAAGGTTCTGAAAAGCCTTACCATTAAAAATAATAACCTGAGCAGCTTTTAAATAGTCTTTTCCAAACTGATTGATCAGAGAGCCCTTTTTGTTGGTGTTGTTAAGAACACTCGAACATGTGGGGTCTGACCACAGACAGTGACTTCAGAAAGGAAGAGAGGAGAAAGACATTTCAATTGCCCAGGGGAGGTAGGGGATGTACAGAGAAGAAGGGGATGCCTGGTGGAGGGAGGGGTTCAGGATCTTTGGGTTTAAAAGGCATTCTCCATATGCAAACAATCAGAGGCCTTCTGTCCAAGCATCATGGAAATTAAGAGCCACCAGCCCACCAAGATCAGTAAACCATGCACTCTCCTCTCTCCCCACACCTACTGAAGTTCTACCCAATTTCCAAGACCCAGCTCAAAGGTGGTGTCCACTCAAGATCCCCCCTTGTCACAATTATATCCTGAATGGGAAGAGGACTCAGGATGCATGGGACGTGATGGGCAACCACCCCAGGTCTCACCTCCACAGTCACCCTATTAGGCCATGAGGGCACTTGCCCCAGGTAACCAGCTTATGAGAGGCAGACCCCATGCACAAAAGCAGGGACTCCTGGTGCCCATCCACTGGGGTGCTGAGAAGTTCAAAATGTTGTTAGTCGCTCAGTCGTGTCTGACTCTTTGCGACCCCATGGACTGTAACCCACCAGGTTCCACTGTCCATGGGATTTCCCAGGCAAGAATACTGGAGTGGGTAGCCATTCCCTTCCCCAGGGCGTCTTCCTGACCCAGGGATAGAACCTGGGTCTCCTGCATGGCAGGCAGATTCTCAACTGTCTGAGCCACCAGGGAAGCCCAAGAAGTTCAAAAGCATGTTTGAAATCTAAGGAGTTAAATGATTCTTTAGCCTTTCTTTAGATCTGGCATCCACAGAGCCTAGTGGGGAAGAAAATGAATGGGGTAGCCACAGGAGAGAGCCCCCCCCTCTCTGTGCATCTACCTGCCAGGCCACCCACGAGCCAGTGGCTGAGCGGCACCAGGAGGCCAATGCCCATGGTCCAGAGACAACATGTTACACAGGCAGGGATGGTGGGCAAAGGACTCTCACCAGCAACAGAAAGGTCACTGCAAGGAGGAAGCACCACCTGGAGAAGGGGAGGACCAGGAAGATAAAACCACAGCTTCCAGGGGCACGACGGGGATTCAGACACCTTGAGGATGAGGTCCAACCCTCCAGGCATGAATGAAGACAACCAGAAACCACTGAAAATTCAGGGAATGGACGTAGCCTCAACTGAGTGATTTCTTTCCTTTTTTTGAAGTTGTTTTATTTTTTCATTTGCATGTGGGATCTTAGTTCCCTAACCAGGGATCAAACCCATGCTCCCTGCAATGGGAGCCCAGAGGCCTAACCACTGGACCACCAGGGAAGTCCCACAGCTAAGTAATTTCTTAATGACAGTATCCCACAGAAGTTCACCCCCTCTACATCATGGGCCCCTCCTCCCCAACCTTTATGCCAGCTCCTTCCTGCCCCCATCAGCCACCAGATGTCACAAGACTCACACTGGACCTTTGATCCTCCCACCTCTCCTCTCATCAATCCCCCTGCAGACATTAAATACCCTCCTGCAGACACCGATGACCCCAAATCTGAATGTCCAGCCCAGATGTCTACCCAGAGCCACAGATTCCTAAATCCAAGTGCTTTGCTGACACTGTACCTTCTCAATGTATCAGCCAGAGTGTGTTTTCAAAACACAAATCAAATCACACCCCTCTTCTGCTCCAGAACCTTCCAGATGTCCAGGCTGGCTTTTTCAGCATCAGAGCCTGTCCTATCCTGCCTGCAGCCTTGCACTCACTCATGCCGGGCCAGCACTGGTGGACACATCAGACTCCTCCCTGCCTAAGGACCTGGCACTTTCCAGTACCTCCTGGAATGTTCCTCCTGTGGTTCTTCATACAGCTGCTCCCTCCCATCTTTTAAGCCTCCATCCACGTGTCTCTGGCAGGAAGAGGCCTTCTGTGACCAGCTGCTTCCTCCCTAGTGGTGACCTGCTATCCGTCGCTCTGGCCGTCTCCTGCAGAGCACTGTCCGCTGCCCACAGTGACTCATTCGTTGTCTTTCCTCCATCTCTCCTGAGTAACTGTGAGCTCCATGCACTGGGGCAGGGACTGGTCTTTCTTGTTCAGCTCATTGGCTTGGTTTCTGGAAGAGTGCCCAGTACCTAGCACACTCTTGGTCTAGTTAAAGAATGGATTAATGGACCACTCTGTTAGCTCTTGGAAATGAAAGGGAGTCTCTTGAAAGGTAGTGAGTCTCCTGTCAACTGGTAGGATGAGCATATAATGGGTACATTGCAGAGGGGTCTGAAGTGAGTGACATGGAGCAGGGGGATGGGTCTGATGACCTCCCGAGCCCCTACCAGTGTCAGTCTACGTGTGTGCTAATGAGCGCATACTCAGAAGCCTTCCTGCCAGGCATCCTTTTCTTGGGCACCAAAAGCCAACATCCACGCCCTCAAGCTGCCCCATGGCCAATCCAAGCTTCTGAACTACAAAGGATGCTTTCTCAACACTGGTAAAATCCCAGGAAAGCAATTTACACTTTTTAAAAAGCAAAGACTGAGCATCCAGCACCATATGGTGCAGACACAGGTCTGCACAAGCCTCTGAATTTACTCCTAGGTGCTGGCATCTGATGAGAGACTCCAAGGGTTGAAACATCAGCATCAGGACTCCTTGTCCCACCGCTGCACCTCCCTTGCCTGCTGGGACCTCCGCATCCCACAAGGGCATGTAGAATCCAGAGCCATTGCTGGGGCAGAGTTTGTGGGTTAGCCCAGGGAGCCACAAAGATGCTAAATTGCAAAACATGAGCCCCTAAGTGCAGAGGGCCTCCTGTGTTTTTAAAATTGTTGACCAAAAGCTGAGCCACAGATGAGGAAATGGTCTGATGTCCTTGCCGAAATGGCAATGCCACCAAACAGATAAACAAGATAAACCTGGCGATCACAGGAGATACAGTCCCAGGAGACACAGAGCGCTCAAGTCAGGGAGGGGCTCCTGAGATTGGCCAGACTTATTGTTTTCTGACTTTCAATCCATAGGACTGGTCTAAGGCTGCCCACAACCTACTGCTGGCCATGAGGTCACTACTGCTGGAAATAGATAGGTGGGTTTCTACTTTGTAAGATTTCTGACATAGTCTGCCTTATAAACGCACAGGATTGTTACTCCAAGTTGGAATAGAACAGCTGAGAAATGCATACAAGACAGAGCAGGTCTAAATGAAATCATGAAACTTAGAACCCCATCCACTTGCCCCAGAGTCCTTCCTGGAATCTAGAAGATCCTGCAGGCTGGCTTGCTTCTCCATCCCCTGTGTTCTCCATGCATCAACTTTGCCAGGCCCCTTCCCGCCCCAGGGACCTTGTTCTCGGGAAGTCCCACTGTCTGGAATCTGCCCCCTGATGTCCCTGTGGCTGACTCCTTCCTGGTTATCCTCAAGAGGTCATTCCTTCCCCACCCCAATCCCTCACCACACATCACCCTGCTTTATTCTCCTCCTCCTTCCTATCACTGCCTCCTGATTACCCACATTTATTGACTGATCTGCCAGTAAAGATCATTTATTTACTGGTCTTCAGTAAAATGGAAGCTGTCATCCACTGATGTCTGCAGTGGAATCTTCTGCAAGACAGGTGTTCAGTGAATAGTCCTGTATGAAAGGACATAGGAGAGACGGGAGGGGACCAGGGAGAAAGGGGAGAAAGGGGAGAAAGGAGGACAGGGGCCATCCTGAGGCAGGAAGTCCATGATCACTGAAGTGAGAGAAGGCTGAAATTCCAGATGAAGGGGAGAAGAGATGGGGTGAGGTTTAACAGGAGTAGATCATTCAGGTAGACCTATGGACCCTACCAAAGATGTTCATCTAAAAATGGAGACCAAAGGGACCTCTGAGTGGTTTTAAATTGAGAGTGATATGACAAGGTTTGTATTTTTAAATATCACCCTGGATTCAATGTACAAAATGAGGAACAATGAAGAGAGAAAGATCAGGAGTAAGGAGGCTGCTGCAGTGGCCCTCGTGCAATATGGGTGGGGATGACAAGTGACCAGTGGGACCAGGATGATTCTGAGAAGCAAGAGGAGACACATGCAGGCAGACTCTGAGTGTGAAGCTCACTGGACTGTGAGACAGCATCCACTAAAATACTGGAAAGTGTCAAAGGGGGAGACTGGGTGGAGGAGGATGAAGGCTGGCTGGTTTGGGGACGCCTCTGAGACATCCCAGCAGAACTATCCAGTGGGTGGCTGGCCAGGCTGGTCTGGAGGTCAGAAGAGAGGACTAGACTGGGAGGAAACAAGGATTCAAGAGACATCATGAAACAGTAAAAGCTGTTAATGACTGGGGAAGTGGAGAGAAAGAGAAGGAAATCAAAGGATCATCCGATTGCCAACATGGGTCACTGTGCTACTGAGGGGACACAGGACATGGCAGAGATGGACTGTTTGCAGAATCCTAAAGTAATTGGGCTCCACTCTGAAACAGCATAGGACATACCAGAGCTATTGTCGAAGTGTGACTGGGTATGGACTGGGGGTGGTCACATCCTTGAAGAGAAGCGTTTCAAGCCAGGCTTACTGGGAGGTGCTTGCTATTCACTTTCTGTGAATCAAGAAGTCATGCTTCCCATGAAGTCAAATGACTCCATGCTCAGCCTCCCTTGACACTAGGTGTGGCTCTGTGACTGACTTCCAGGAAAAGACAAAAACAGAAGTGTGTGGTCTATCTGAAGATGTTTCATTAAAAGGGAGAGGGACACATTCTTCTCCTCCTCCTTTCTCTATTCTGTGGCTTGAAGCAGAGATGAAATGGCTGGCGCTGTAGCAGCTGTCTGCTCCATAAGGATTAGACAAAGAAATGAGGTAGAAAGTCCTAGGGCTCTGACAGTTTCTTGGAATTGTCATATTTATGTTAGCCTGCTTATTTCCATACTTATTTTGAAAGATAGAGAAATAAACTATCTTATTTAAGTCACTACCATTTAAAGATGTTTTGTTTTATGGGGTCAATCTTAATCCCAACCAGAACGCTAGCTGATTGATCTAACGCGTCCCTCCATTGCCTTTCCCCTTGCTTTAGGTCATGTCATTGTCTCAACAGGGAATTGCCTCCTCCTTGCCTGTGTTTATTTAAATCCTGCCCATCCTTTGGAGGATGGATCAAATCCCACCTCCCACAGGAGATCTGCCTTCCACTTCCTCCCCATGAACTCTGGCTCTGCGTGCCTGCCCCCACTCCTCGGGCATCTGGCCTATGCTGTCTTCATCCCCCCGCAGAGATCTCCTGACTCCTCACAAAGCTCAGGACCATCAAGGCCAAAGTCCAGAATCTACAAGTCCTTGTATGCCCTGGGCCAAGAGGCATTCAAAACAAGGTCATGAAAAACATTCCCTCACTGGCCTCCTTCACCTCTGCCTGCAGCCAGAATCAGGATAGAGCCAGGGATTTATATTCTAAATGTATGTAAATGCATTTAGATAATGGAAAAGCAGACAAAGTTGAGGGCATTTAGTAAGAAATCTAAAACCAACTCTAATACAAAGAGGGAGTTCAAGGAAAATCTAATAGGTCTCCTTCCAACTATGTAACACAGATGTTTGACTGCCAGGCAGTCAATGTGGTAACAAACACCATTCATATAAGAAAAAAAAAAAGAAGAAGAATGAAGCCCTGCAGAGGTGCGGGGTTCCAGCACCACTCACACAAAGATATGCCCCTTCAAACAAAAATAGCAATTCATGTAAACCGACGTATTTTCACATAACAAGCTTGCTGACATATCCTTTACAAACAAGTATCAATAACAAATTACTTTCAATGACTTAAATAAAAGGTATGTTTGAAACATTCTAAGAGCAAATACAAACCAAGGTGATTGGTTTATGACTAACAGGGTTCATCTGTAAAGGCAGTCTAATTTTTTTTAATGATGTATTTTTTCACCTCTTGTTTGGCACAGAAATGGTTAAACTCAATCCAAAAGGCAAAGGAAGCCCAGAGGCTTCAAATCCATCAGAGCTTAGGTGACACACACTGACCCATCAGAAGAGCAGAGATACTGACCACTGGGGAAGCTGAAATAGGAACATCTTACATAGAAGTTCAAGTGCAACAAACACAGCTTGTCCAGAGCTCCTCAAAAATGCCCTTACTGGGAGAGACAAGAAGGCAGGTGTAGGGGAGAAGCAGGATCTTGGAACCCCACCCCCCTCCCAGGAAAGCAACCATGTGGATTTGGATAAAGATCCGAAATGAAACACTCCCAAGTTCACTGTCAGCAAACCCAGGAAGATGAGGTTGAACACAGAGAGCCAGCTGAGCGATGGGAAGTTCCCGATTGAAACGACACTGGTGCCTCTTTGGGAGCTGCTGGGAAGACTGGACAGCAGCCATTCCTAACCAACTGCGGCAGATGCCGAAGGCAGGCCAGCAGCATAGGAACATCGCTGCCCTGCTGCGGGGCAATTTACATCCTTGCTCCTCTGCCGACTCGTCCCTCTTGAAACCCAGCCGGGTTGGAACATGCCTGCCAAAACTGCCCCTGCCGGGTCTGCGAGTGTAGAATCCCCTGCCAACTCCACGTGGCCACACAGCCACTTCGGGGAGGTGCGGGTGGGTCCCCGGGGCCTCAGGGAAAGCCAGCCCTTGTGGGCGGAGTCACCACACATGGCCACCAGGTGTCACTAGAGAGCAGAGCACCGCCCATTCTCAGCCTTCGGGGAACTTCAGCCAGACCTTGCCCAGGAGACACCGGATGCTGCGGCTTTGGGGCCAAGCAGTGCTCCGGCCACATGCTCAGACACTCCTGAGGGTTTCAGTTACTTGGCTACCAACTCACCACGCAGCCTCTAGGGTGGTTTTAATTCAGTGCCCTTCACAGACTCAGAGAAAAGAATTAAGGACTGCTCCCTTCCACAAGGACTGGGGTCTCTCTTTTCTTGCCCCCAGGAAAGCAGACACATAAAACCGTGTTTTCTACTGCTTGGTTATCCTTCTCGAGTAGTTCTAGCAGTTTCTCTTTATGCTGAGGTTAGAGATGTTTGGTTGGTGATGCTTCAGGGACAGTTTGGGTACACAGCCCAGAGAAGGAAAGCCCAGCAGTGAACCTGGACTGTGAGAAGCCAGAACCAATGGCCACTGCCCCGCCTGCATTGTTCAACTGCATCTGAAATGGTTTCTCTCACTGGCTATAGCATCTTCAACAGAAATATTTGATCAAGGGGCAGCTGCGGCCACATCGAAACCTCATGTCCAGGCTGAGGACACATCCTTTGGAACATGAGATTGTGAAAAGCCTGGCCCACTGTGTCCTCAACACCAGGCACTGTGGCCCCTGCCAGGGTCCATGCTGCCACCAGACACTTTCCAGCCACCAAAAAGACTGCACCGTATTTATCACTGCCTCTCTACATTCACAGACCCCCAGGTCCCTGCTGAGCCCTCCTTCCCTCTAGATACTGCAAGGATCTAAGAGTGTGCTTCCGCTGCCAATTAATCCCTTTAACCTGAACCCAAGAAAGCCTGGTTTCCAACATCTCACAAGCAAAGATGCTGAGGACAGAGTAAAAATACCCCGGGCATGGCTTGGGGGCGTGCAAACAGTGTCAATGCCCCAGCTTGCAACAAGGAATCACTCTATAGCTCTGATGGCTAAATGGGATCACTGACACCCAAGACCCGGAGAGGAAGTCCTGTAACTGGAGACCAAAAGGGGCCCATCGATCCCTGGGACAGCCCCTCTATCACTGCACCAGGAAGACACAGGGCACTCCTGGATATTCCACCACCAAACCAAACTTGCTTGTTGGATCGAAATTCCCAGTGGAATCTGCCTGAGATTTTGCATCATCATTGCTTATCTCCATCCACATTTCTTCACTCACTAAAAGAATTACACTTAGTGATGAGCAGGAACAGGCAGGCAGGTCTAGGGCTTCTCTCCAGGTAGAGAGAATGCATAACAATTCCCTGAGATCTCAGCTTAGCCAGTGAAGCTACCACCCCTCTCCTTTCATCTTGGCTTCCCAGCCCCTGGCCACATCTCACCCTAGCCCAGCAACACTGCTCTAGCTTGAGTCTTCCAAGAACAAGTGCTTCCAGGTCTGGAGAGAGAAGCATGTCACAGACAGACCAGGATGAGTTTGTAGAACAAAAAACCATCCTCACCATTTGCTGATGACGAGAAACAGTGCTGGACATTGCTCGACGAGAAGGTGCTACAGTTTTGCCAGAGGTCAGTCGCGTGTCCATTGCCCACCATCCATTGCTAGAAAGAACCAGATGCAGCAAGTCAGAGAAGTCAATGAGGAGTGACAGAGAGGGGGAGGAAGAAGACCAAGGCAAGGCAAAGAGCAGCCCTTATCCACTGTCCAACCAGAGCCCACGGTGCTAGAGAAAGGGGAGAGGTGGTGCTCTGGCCCAAACCCTTTGTTGAGGGGAGGGCCAGGGCTTTGCAAGTAAAAAGCACTTTGTAAGTGGAAAAGAACCTCACGAATATGAGTTGCTCTGTGCCAAGGTGTGTTTGGACTTAAGCCAGGACACCTGCATCCAAGCCATCTCTCCTCCCTTGATCTCCTGAGTGCCAGACCCCATGCCACGGCCACTCTGAGCTCATTTTCTTATTGGTAATTCCTGTCAACCTACAGTTAAGATGTTGGGAAGATGCTGGTAAGTGATGAATCAACTCATCAATCCCCAACATAATTATTTTTCAACCTTTGAACCAAGCAAGAACATCATACCTGGGACTTGTCGTATATTAAGAAGTTAAGACCATGGTTGCATGACTGCCCAAGTCTGGGCTCATTTTTAAGAAAATAAGTTTAAAACCTACTGAGCTGGATGTTTGCTGATTTTGAAATGCAAGTTATCCCAATGATCTGTTTGTACTGGAGGAGGCTTTCTAAGAAGGTGCCCTGTCCACAGCACAAAACAGACCTGGGACTATGAACCATTAAGGAAAATCTAATTTTAACTTGCCAGTTTCAAGTTCTAAAGGCTGTTTTATGAACTAAGTCACCTATCTGATGGATGCCATTTGGAGAAAAAAGACCTTCCTAAATTCTCCACTTCCTTCCTCAAGGACAACCACCACCGCCCCCCCTCCTCCACCCCACCCAGCATCAAGAAAAATGCTGAACAAGCTTATCACATGAAGCGGGTAGGGGGGACCCAGGATCTGCACTGACATTATTTGGCTTAAAGAGAGGCCTGCGTGCTGACCTAGCCCAGCGCTTGCTTGCTTCCTCCCCAGCCCTGAATCCGCTCTGATTTTCTCAAAAACTACTGAAAAGGCGCGGATTGCCAGAAACTGCAAAAGGCCCGAGGATGTCTGAGACTCGCGGTCTGCAAACTTGAGGGGGCGCGGCGGGAATCGTGGTCCGGAGGCCAAGCTCGGGGTGAGCTCCGGGCACCCCACCCGCGCGCGCGCTGCCCGGCCGGACACTCACGCTGACGATGGTGGACACGAACAGCAGCACCAGCACGGCCACGTGGAGGACGATGATACCCAGCAGCAGGAGCAGCATTCTGGCGGCGGGTTCTGCTCAGCGGCGTTTCCGTCTGGTCTGACAGGAGACACAGCCGAATTGGACGTGAGGTCGGGCGAACTGGCCCGAGCGGGCGAGCGAGGGAGGGAGGGAAGAAGGGAGGCGAGGAGGGAGGGAGGGCGCCGAGGGAGGGTCCTGCGCTCAGAATGCCCGGGCCTGGCCCGCCGCCCGCCCACCCCGCCCCGCGGCCGCCGAGAGAGGGCAGCAGCCGACCGCAGCATCCCCGCCCCGCAGTCAGCCGGGCCGAACATCTTTTGCTTTTGGAACAAAACAAGCGGTACGCACGACGCACGTCGAAGTCTCCCCGGGAGGGGAGGTTTTTCCAGAGTGCCAAGCAGAGGCTGCAGCGCGCCTCCGCCCACCCGGGCCCTCCCGGGGCGGCCCAGCTTGCGGAAGGGGGACAGATAAGGGAGAGAGCGCGCTCTCCTGGTGGAGTGGAGGTGGGGGCGAGGGGCAGGGTCCTAGGTCTCTACGAGAAGCCGGGGGATACCAGCGGCGTGCTGAGAGGGAGAGCGCGCGGCGGGGAGCCGGGTCCCCACACCCCAGAGCGCTCCGCATTTCGTTAGGCTCCGTCCGAGTTTCCACCCAAGTTTGGCCCGCGCTGGGGAGCCACCCTGGCCCCAGCACCGCTTGGCAAAGACACTCGCGGCCCCAGAGAGAAGGCGTAGAGCCGAGGGAAGAGGAAAGAACCGCCCGGGAGAATTGCTGGGGCCGGCGCCTCCTGCCCTCCCCGGGCTCTGGTCGGGCCGATGCGCTCAGGGGCCTGGCTGGAGGGGAGCAAGTGTCCATGCGAAGCAGAGGCGGAGGCAACGGGGTGAGCCCCCCAGAAATAAGTGCAGCCGCACGGAGCCGGCAGGACCTCTTCTATCCGCTGCGGTGCGATCCTCACCCCACACCTCACATCCCGCGTCTGATTTGCGGGTGGATCCGCACGTTTACGAAGACGGAGCTGCGTTTGGGGAACTGCTGAAGGACAGTCTTGGGCTAGAAACAACGATTCAATAACTTCAGTGTTTAAAGTACCCAGTCGCAGGCCCCTCCGTCCTCTTCTTGGGCAACACTTTCAAAAAAAAAAAAAAAAAAAACAACCCTGGAACGTGCAGAGGAAATAAGCAGGGTTTTCTGACGTCTCCCAGAAGGTTTAAATTAAATCCAGTGACTCCTCATGTCGAGGAGGCGGGGGAAGTGGGGGGAGACAAGAGAAAGATGAGTGGGTATGTAGCTAGAAATTGGGGGGCCCCGGGGACCCTGTACCCTGAAGATGTCCACCGCAGGGACTGCTTTGCCAGCGAGTCTCGGATTAGGCGACTCTCCAGCGAGACGAAAAGTACTCCGCCCCTGCCCCACATCCGGACATCAGCACCCGCGCCCCCGGCGGTTCACAGACCCGCAGGCTCTCCACAACAGACCCGTACAAGCCCCGCAGGAACGACGCCAGACAGGCGGTGTTCTGCCCGCGATCGGGGACCGCGCCAGCCCGAAGCCCCCTTGCTCCGCGCGTCTGGCGCCGTCGATGGAAGATGCCCACGTTCCTCCTTCGTCTCCTCCACTCTCCCGGCCAAAGCACTTACGGCCCAAAGGATAGCTGTCCCCGATCCTCAGAGATCCTCAGAGCGGCCTCGGGCACACACTCCGTGCGTCCGCTCAACGGCTGGCGTCCGCAAAGACAGCTGCGCTGCGGGGCTACGCGCGCCAAGCGAGGGGCCGGAGGGAGGCTCCCGGCGTTCCCCTTTAACGGGAACAACGCCCTGTCTGCGTCGCTGCAGTAGGGTGTGTCCCTGGGTCAGCGTGTGCAGGGGGGCGGGACTCGGGGAGGGGAGAGGGCAGCGGGGAGAAAGGGAGGGCAGGAGGCAGCCTGGGCCTTACGCTGCGCCCCGGGAGAAAGTCGATGACGGCGAAACCGCTGGGACTTATCCTGGAAACGAGCAGACCGCGCAGCTTTCTCACCTCTGTTTCCGCTGGCTTCGCTGACTTTACCGAGACCAAGAGTTGACCGATATACTAGCCCTTCCGCCCCCTCCGCCCACGTGGGAAAATCGACCAGAGGTTGCCCCCGCGGGTGCCCAGCGCCGGGCTCTGGGGCGCACGCATTCGGACCGCTCCCACGCGGAGGCCCAGCCTGGATGCCCCTCCCACGGATTGGGGGAGATGGCACTTAAGCGCAGGCAGACCTCCCTCCCCTGGAGTCCTGGCACCTCTGGCCTGCCCCGGCGTCCTAGCGCGGCTCACCCGCACCAAGCCCGCCCGCGCGATCCCGTCTGCGCCTAGGCGGTGCGCCAGATGCCTCGGATTCCCGGGACGGATCTAGCGGGCCTGCTTGGGGGAGAATTGGAGGAGGAGGGAAAAGGCTGCCCACTGCAGGGCAGCGCGCCCGGGGGTCTCTGGGCAAATCCAGACCACAACCGGGTACGCTCCAGGCGAGTTTGCTGGCTTGGTGCCCGGCCTGGGCTGGCGTCCCCGGCCACAGGGTGGGGAATTGGCCATTTGAGGTGGGGGAAGAGCAGCCAGGGAATTCAGCTGATTCATAGCCGGCTGAAGCGGTCCGCCCAGCGTCACGGGGAGAGAGGATAGCCCTTCCCGGCGCAGGGTGGGTGCGCCCCAGTAAGAGGGTAAGACGCTCTGGGAGCCCGCCTTCATGCAGAAACGCGGAGCGGGAAGGTGGGCGTTACAGGTCTGCCTGCCAACGCAGCAGGTCATACACAAGTCACCAGCACCTGCCAGCGCTCTGTGTCACAGAACATCACCGCTCTGAATGACTCAAATACTCCCATCTACTTATTTTACTATCTGAAAGCAGCTGCCTGTGGTAGCTAATTATACATTCTTCAAGCAAAGATAATTTGGAAAAGTTCTTCAAACAATGATCTTTCAAAAATCCTTAGACTAAAAAGACAAATCCTTGGGAAATTTTTGTTCACTGCCCAGTGATATGGCAGATGGGTTAGCAGGACTCCGAGGTGGTCTGTGAGAGGCGGTGTGGTCCACTGGTTAGGCATGGAGACTCAGACAAACCTGATTAGCCTGCTTACTCGGGGCTGTGGATTTGGTCAGTTTGCTGAGGTTCAGGGTGCTTCAGTTTTCTCATCTGCAAACAGGACTGAGAATGCCCATTTTAAAGGGTTATGGTGTTGATTAAAAGAGATAGTGTGTGAAATACTTAGCATAGTGTCTGGAACCAAATAAAGGATCAGTAGTACCCAGGAAATTGTCACTATTATTATTATTTCACATTTAATCCTCACAACAACCTTTTAAGGAAAGCCCAACCCCTAAACTAAAATCACTTATCAGCCCCCTAGATTGAAAGCACATTTGTAGGTAGAAAGACTAACTAAACGAATGGGAGTGATCACTTTCCTTCTGGGTCATATTCTAGGCTGGGTTTGCCCTGGGAATTATTGCCTGTCTTTGTGCCATTCAGACTTTGTATTTATTAAACCAACATTGACATGACCACCAGGTTCCCGGGACTGTTCTAAGCACTTTATAAATATTAGCATATCTACTCAGGATTTTCTTCCCTTCTTGTCTTTTTTTCCAGCTAAACTTCTGAATGAAATATAGACATCTAGAAAAGTGCACACATGGTAAGGTATAGCTCATTTCTTCCTTTCCTTTGCACCCAAGGTTTTAGTCATTAACCAGGTCACACAATAGTCACACTGCAGGACATCTGAACCCACCTGTCCCTGTCAATCAGTCACTTCACTGCCCCTCGCCTGCCTCCTGCCCACTCAGCCCCCAGCTGTGGAAGATAAATGCCGCTGCCTAGGGTGATGTCACCAGCTTGGCCAGGGCTCCGCTACAAGTGGAATCCTCTCCCCAACCTGCTTACAATCCAAGGTCACCTGCCAGCTGTGAGCATGGAGCTGTTTCCATCAGGGCAGGCATGTCTGGTCCCCTTCCTCCCTTCAACTCTGGATGTGCCGGGGTTTCTAGGTGCTCCCAGAGGGCCCTTCTGGCCTCCCCAGCCAGAGTGTATATCCAGCTCTTAGCCAAGGATTTTAGAAACCCTCGGATTCTCTGGTCATTTCCAACACACACACACCATCTCCCCTGCAATCCTTTCCATTTGTGGTTTGCAGGGCGTGGGGCTGGGAAGCAAGCGGTCTATAAATCATGAGCACACACCATCCATAGGTACAGTCTGCCAAGACAACTCACCAGGCCAAACAGGGTCACCCCTTCCTCCACGCAGCTCTCTTCACACTCAGATGAGAGGGATGCTCAGGCAGGCCCCTCCCAGGACAGGGCAGCCGAGACACCAGCAGCTGGCAGGTCTAGTCCTGCTGCTTCCCACCAGGATCCCCAAAATGCACCCTGGTGGTGCTCCCCAGTAACTGAAGCCAGACCAGGCGTCCATCCGGTTTATTCAGGGGCTTGTCCAATGCTGAGATATGTCATGGTGGCCTGAGAGCGTCTCAGCCTCTACTGTTTAAAGGGACAGCACCTAGCTTTGTGTCCTCACCAGAACACAGTGATCCTAAGAGGCCCTTGGGGCTTGGGGAGCCTGGACTGGAGGAAGAGGAGCTTCGGGTGTGCCCGAAAGCTGGGATGCCGAGGCCACTCTCACTGCCAGTGCCAGCCTGTGTCAGAGCAAAGAGGTCACTCAGTCCTCAGTGCCCCCCCCCAACCCTCAGTGAAGTCTGAGAAGATGAAACATAGGGTTGGCCAAAAGGTTCATTCAGGTTTTTCTTGTACGGCGTATGCAAAAGCGCAAACAGACTTTGTGGCCAATGCAGTACACTATGTGTATAATGTGTGTGCAGGTAGGTTTCAGCCTTTATCAACGACATCATTTTAAGGCACTCAAATGTTGCACAGGCCACCTCTTCCCAGGATCTCAGCATGGAACCAAATCAGGGCCCCCGTCCCAGCCCCTGGCCCCAAAGGGCCCCCCGCCGCCTGCTCTGACTGTCTAGACCTCGCTCCGCCCTGTCACACAGGCAGGCATTGAAATGCAGCTCCGGGAATTGGGTTCCTATAGTTCTGTCTTCCGTGGGCTTTTAATCCAATCAGGATTAAATGTTGACCTTCGTGAGAGAATTCAAATAAACGAGCCTCTGTTGAGAACATTCTAACCTGTCGGGCAGGACAAATTGCAAGAACGATGGAAAAGCTGTGGAGAGGCACACAAAAGAAAGGAGGGTGCTTTTCAGACTTTTTGCAGCTTGGACCCCTTCAAACTCGCAGAAAACATTCTCCAAAGGGTGGGATAACTGGGAGACTGGGATTGACACGGGTAACAGATTGATACTATGTTTAAGATAGATGACTAGTGAGAACCTACTGTGTAGCGCAGGGAATTCTCCTCAATGCCCTGTGGTGACCTAAATGGGAAGGAAATCCAAAACTGAGGGGATATATGTATACATATAGCTGATTCACTTCATTGTACGGCAGAAACTGACACAACATTGAAATACAATTGTACTCCAATAAAAATTAATTTAAAAAAAAAGAAAGAAAGTGTCCTCCATCTCTAGCAAGTTCTCCAGGTGGAAGCTTCCAGGTGAGGGGGCTTGGTTTCAGTGAATGAATTTCCTGAAATTCTGGCTGTTTCTCTCCCTCTTCTGTGAAGGGTCCCCCGTCTGGAGCACCCATGCATGCAGGGAGGTCCCCCTCTGCCACAGACACTTTGTGTTCTGTTCTGCTGGACTCCGCAGTCAGGAGGGCGTTCTGCCGCCAGGCAGCATCTCCCCAGTCACAGGGAAACAATTTAGTCTGTTTTCATATCTCAGATTTCAACTTTGGCTGCTCCTCAGAATCAGTCCTTGATTGGGAACATCCTTGCCCAGACCCAGAGCCACACAGAGACGCAGTGGTCTGGGAGGGGGCTCAGGTGTGGGTCAGTTTCTAACATTCACCAGGATGTTCCAGCATCCAATCAGATCGTCATGTGGCGTCAGTTCAGTTCAGTTGTTCAGTCAATTCTGCCTCTTTGTGATCCCACGGACTGCGGCACACCAGGCTTCCCTGTACTTCACCATCTCCCGGAGTTTGCTCAAACTCATGTCCATAGAGTCAATGATGCCATCCAACCATCTCATCCTCTGTCACCCCCTTCTCCTCCTGCCTTCAGTCTTTCCCAGAATCAGGGTCTTTTCCAGTGAGCCAGTTCTTCGCATCATATGGTGTCAGGTGGTCCTAAATCGAGGTAAGTCCCAGTGCAGGCTACAGTGTTACACAGCTATGGTCAGCCTTGGTAGGCATAGCAGGGGCTTGTGTGTATATCTGATGTGTGTATGTGAGACAGAGAGAGAGACAGAGACAGAGAGAGAGGAATCTCCCACAGTCCTCTGCTGACATGGTGATGATGGGGACCAATGAGCATAGTGTCCCAGCAATCCCCCCCCCAGACACCCCACCTTCCTGGATGCCCGTAGGATCTGACTCTGAAGACTACACTGCAGAGGCTGCTGCCACTCAGGCCAGGACTCAGCCTGGAGAGTCCTGCTCCAGGGCCTAAGAATTCAGAGGAGGGAGACTGGGGCAAGATGGAGTGTGGGGGAAATCAAGGCACAGTAAGACATGGAGTGACTTTCTCAAGATGCCTCATGAGGAAACGGCAGAGGACAGATTCAATCGGGGCACTTGGCTTCAGAGTCCACTCTTGGTACCCACTGCTTTTTGGAACCTCTTATTGGTGTCTGGGGGCCTCCCTGGTGGCTCAGACAGTAAAGAATCTGCTTGCAATGCAGGAGACCTGGGTTTGACCCCTGGGTTGGGAAGATCCCCTGGAGAAAAGAATGACAACCCACTCCAGGATTCCCATGGTGAAGCTTATGGACAGAGGAGCCTGGTGGGCTACAGTCCATGCAGTCGCAAAAAAATAAAGAAGTCAGACACCACTGAGTGACAGACACACATAGCTGTCTGGATTCATAGTACATCTATACCTTTTTCATGGTGCTTTCATAGATGTTATGTGATCTAATTCCCTTTTTTCACCAAAGATACTGACACGTTTTATCTGTTTATGCATCCCAGTTTATTTTCTCATTAAAAAAAAAAAAAAGTAAGACAACGTCCTACAACCTCTACTCATTGCCCCATCCTGTGCGGCCCCCATGCCCTGACTCATCCTGCCTCCAAGCTGTCAGCGTCACTCACCTGTGCAGCCAGCACAATGTGGACCCAGCACATGTCTGGTGGTTTGATTTCTTTTCTTTTTTTTTTTTTTTAATTTTAGTTGGGGGCTAATTACTTTACAATATTGTAGTAGTTTTTGCCATACATTGACATGAATCAGCCATGGGTTCACATGTGCTCCCCCTCCCGAACCCTCCTCCCACCTCCCTCCCCTTCCCATCCCTCCGTGTCATCCCAACGCTCCATCCCTGAGCATCCGTCCCATGCATAAAACATGGAATGGTGTTCCGCTTCACATATGACAATATACATGTTTCAATGTTTTTGTCCCAGAACGTCCCACCCTCACCTTCTCCCTCAGAGTCCACAGGACTGTTCTATGCATCTGTGTCTCTTATTCTGTCTCACATATAGGGTTACCATTACCTGGTGGTTTGATTTCATGAGACCATCACTGCTCTCTACAGGGAGGAGAATCAGAGAACATGCATGGAAGTGAGAGGCAACCCTTGTCTTCTGCACTTGGAGCGGCCAAAATGCCATTTCATATAGTATCTTATTTGAAGGGAATCAAGACTATTTTCTAGCTGGAAACTGAGGCTTGGAAAATTGAGGGTCTTTCCTCCGCAGACCAGCGAGTACCTGCTGGGACTTGCAACCAGCTCCTCTGGTTTCCAAACCTGTGATGTTTTTCCATTATGCAGAATTCCCCAAAGGAAAAACAGAGATGAGTCTCAATTGGGCATTTGTCCAGGGGATGAATGTCGTTGGAGCATCGGCCCCACCAAGCACTCAGTCAATATCTGGGGAGTGTTTGCTCCAACAGGGTGGCCTTTCCTGTTTCCTCACAGCCAGCAGCCTGTGTGGGCGTTCCTGGCGGAGCTCGGACACAGCTGGTCTCAAAGGGCCTCGGAAGGCTGGTTACTGCCCCATCCAGACTCATTTAGGCTCTCTGAGCAGTTTGTTATTAAGAGAGCGAGCTGAAGAGGGGGATGAAGGAAGAGGGGGAGGGAGGAGAAAGGGAAGAGGAAGGGAGGGGGGAGGGGAGGAATGAAGCCAGCGTTGACTTCCGTGTGCAGATTCCGCTATAGCTGGACGTGTCGGAAGTTATGTCATCTCCAAGCCCCTAGAAGATATTCTCAATGAGCAACAAAGACGCGGTAAAAAGCAGCTTATGACACACAAACTCAGGTTGGCACAGGGCCATTCCCTCAGTTACACAAACTGACAGTTTATCATGGGATACATCGCATCTTTAGCTGCCCCACCCATGGGAGAGAGAAAGCACAGAATGGTCGTGCGGAGCCATTGGCACGATACAAAGTACAAAGAACTCTTTGTTCCCAAACACATTGTTGCTGAGAAAGGCCGAATTCCATAGATGCAAGTGCAGGGGCAAGGCGGTCTTCTCTGGCATCTCACAAGCAGGCAAGAGCGGGGATGCCGAAGCAACCCAAGAAAGAGAGGGTCCCATGTGGATTTGCACTTGGGATTGAGAACGCTGAAACTTTTCTAAACACTCTTACTGCTAAGGAATGTTTTTCTTCTCCTGGTGGAGAGAGGCTCCCTTGGGTGGAGGAGGTGACAGTCTTGAGGTGAGGGGATTGGAGAGGCGTGGATGGACTTTCCAAGTCCCGGAGGCCAGGCGAGACAAGGCCAAGAAGGCAGCCTGGGCTGGCTGGCAGAGGCCAGTTGTTTTTGAGGGAGATTGACAGGAAGGTCCACTCTAAGCCAAGGGAATGCTTGATTCAGGCAGGTGGGACCACATCAGGCAGCAAAGCATTCATTACCAGCAAAGCAAAACAAAACAACGGGCACACACAAAGCATCTCAGCAAGGGACCTGGGGGAGCGTTCCCCAAGCTGCCTCCTTGCCCCCACGATGCTTCCTTTTGTTCCATGAGTATTTCTGAGCTGGAGGAATGAGGCTGCACTTCAGTTGAACTTGAGAACAGATGTTTTCTTCCTCGTGACCCCCTGAACCACTTATCCAGTGGGAAACCTCAGGGAAAGCCTAGGAAGTTCACAGATCAAGGTCGAAAACTTTGGAGAGGTTCAAGGCAAGATTGGGCAAAGCTTCAAGTATTTTTACTCTTCATTGTTTAAGACTAGGAAATACCTCTCTGGGGAACTTCAGTGATAAATCCTGGACCTCGTGTGGAAATTACTTTACAGTTTTGATCCAGAAAGGAAAATTCTAGAAATATGGATATGCAAAAAAAAGCAGCTATTTGTTGCAGCGCTTTCATAATGAAGGAAAATGAACATGCTATATCTCAAACAATAGGGGATAGAGGTTGGTACAGTCATAAGATGAAATGTTGTGACGATATTAAAAATAATGTCAAGGAAGATAATTTAATGAAATGAAGAAAAGTCAGCATCGTGTGGCTGGAGAGGGAGTTACAAAACACAATCCCTATAACTGATCAGGCACTCCCCAGATACTGTGCTGAAACCTCGACTTTAAAACCTGCAACAATCCCAGGAGGAGTGGACCACTGTGACCCCTTCAGCCCCCAGAGGTTACCAGAGCGCCCGAGGGCACAGAGCTGGCAGGTGATGCAGCCCAAACATAAACTTGGACCATAAACCACTACATCCCATAAATGTGACTCTGTAGACACAACCCAGTTTTCACAGTAAAACAAAAAAAAAAAAAAAAAAAGAAAGTTGTTGGACTTCCCTGGTGGTCCAGTGTTTAAGAATCTGCCTGCCATTGCAGGGGACACGGGTTCAATCCCTGGTCCAGGAAGATCCTACATGCCAAGGAGTAACTAAGCCCATGCACCACAAGTACTGAGCCCACCACATCTATGAGGCCACCCTATCCATGGGATTCTCCAAGCAAGGATACTAGAGTGGGTTTCCATGTCCTTCTCCAGGGGATCTTCCCCACCCAGCGATCAAACCCACTTCTCTTACATCTCCTGCATTGGCAGGCAGGTTGTTTACCACTAGCACCACCTGGAAAGCCTAAGAATTGTTATAACCCTCAGCAAAAGCAAGGTCAGACATGGTTCAGATGAAAAGTGTGGTCCATTCAACCACAGGGGTTAAATGATTCCCTTGTCTTATCGTCTTTTTCTTTTTAAAGATTTCTTTATGTGTACCTTTTTTTTAAAGTCCTTATTGAATTTATTACAATATTGCTTCTGGTTTTTTATGTTTTGGTTTTTTGGCCACAAGGCATATGAGATCTTAACTCCTTGACCAAGGATCAAACCTGCAGCCCCTGCATTGGAAGGCGAAGTCTTAACCTCTGGACCATCAGGGAAGCCCCTTCCCTTGACTTACTATCTTATGTCGCCGAATTTCTCTCTGTCCTTCTCTTGCTCTCTCTCCCTCATCACTCTCATGGCTTATCCATCCTTTATGCTGTACAACCATAATGAAATCAAAACACCATTAAAATCTGAATTTCACTACCTTGTAAGCTTCTCAATCCTTGAAAACCTCAGGACTCTTTTGAATTTTCCTCCCCAGTGAGGTCCTTTCCAGAACCTCCCCAAAGGATGTCCCACACAACATACTCACTCTACTATCATCTTGGATCCTTGAATCTACAACGGTGTCTTGGGAGGCCCTAGGAGGGGACTAGGTGATGAAGCCTTTCCTAGATGTATCAGAGCACTGAATGCTTGTTCTCAGATTGTCTTCAAGGATTAGATTCCCTGGAAATCACCACTGGAAACACTGGGCTACGTGACCCTCCTGGGCCCTGACATCCTAGCCTAAATCGATGGAGACAAATGGAAGAGATAGCTCCAGGCATTTCAGGAAATGAAGAAGCAGGTGTGGGGGCAGGAGGCATCGACCAAGGCCACCCCACCCCCGGCAGAAAAGAGGCAGTGTTCACAGGGGCTGTGATCCCCAGTAAGCAATAGGGAGGATGTGGTCTGAGGCCATCAGGGACACATGGTTCCCAGTGACCACTCAGGCTGTCCCCTGCCAGCTGGCCATTCTCCTCTCAGGGATTACCACTGAGTCTTAGCTCAGGGTGTGTCCTCATCATGGACTTTGGAAGAACACCCAGACCCCAGTTACAGGGTTATAGGAATGATCTTACAGTGGCCTCTGGGTGGTTTACGTCACCACTGCAGGCTGAGACCCATTACTTAAAAGCTCCCTGGCACCTAACTCCAATGCTTACACATCCAGTTATTTTAAAAATAGCCCAAAAGTTTTAGCCATTTAGAACTTGGCTGCTCTGCAAACCCCATGAGACCTCAACCCATGACTCCAAGCCATTGATGAGAAAGAATCTGTGTTTGTAAGACCCCCACAAACCACTACGGTCCTTCAGTCCTCTGACCCAGAGATGTCCCACTGGGCAGCATCACTGGACACACATGTAAGCCCTCACTCCTGGCCCCCCTCCCGAGGAGTCCCTTTCCCTCCTCCCTTTCTGGATGGTGGTCCCTGTGTATGGTCTCTAGTTGTGATGAACTGACCTTGTCTCTCATACAACCCTGTCCAAGATCCACTGATGAAGCTTGCTATGTGTTGCAGACTCTTGTAGCCGTGTCTTTTCTCCTAGGTCAGCTCCGGGACCCCCTGACACACCTCTACACACAGAGACCAGTGACACACAGAGGAATATTGAGCTGGTGCGCGGAAGCCCAGGGTTGCCCCAGGGATGCAGGCTGCAGGGGAGGGCAGGAACTCCTCCAGAGAAACCAAAGCATCCTGATCGCATTGTTACTCAAATCATCCCAGGTTCCTCAAATAACCCCCTCCGAAGAGGTTCTTCCAGAGAATCCAGCGTGAGAGTGGTTGGCGAGGGCTGTCAGGAATGGGCAACCAACTGGAAGACCTTCTGAGAAAGAAGCTCCACTCCAGCAAGCTGAGGAAGACGACCACCGAGGGGCTGGATACCTGGACCCCTCGGCTATGGAGCTAGAGAAAATAGGAACCTGGTCCACCAGCCTGTGCATAAGCCTGGTGGCACAGGAGCCCCACACTCAGACAGCACACCAGCAGGTATGCACCCACCCAGGTGACTGGTGGAGCCATTTTTCTTCTTCTTTTCCCTGAGAATGTGAGGTTTATTAGAAAAGGCAATAAGACTTTTTCTGTAAGTTCAAGTTTTTCTATTCTCTTTTTCCTTTTTTTTTTAAATTGAATTGTAGTCGATTTACAATGTTGTATTAGTTTCAGGTGTATGGCAAAGGAATTCAGTTATGCATGTGTACATATATTCTTTTTTAGATTCTTTTCCTTTATAGATTATTACAAAATATTGAGTCGAGTTCCCTGTGCTATACAGTAGGTCCTTGTTGATTATTTTATAAATAGTAGTGTATCTGTTAATCCCACACTCCTAATTTATCCTTCCTCCCTGCTATTTCCCTTCAGTAACCATAAGTTTGTTTTCTTTTCTATATCTGTGAGTGTGTTTTTGTGCTGTAACTAAGTTCATTTGTATCTTTATTTTTAGATTCATATATAAGCAGTATCACATGATATTTGTCTTTCTGACTTACTTCACTTAGTGTGATAATATCTAGGTCCATCCATATTGCTACAAATGGCATTATTTCATTCTTGTTTATGGCTGAGTAATATTTCATTGTATATATGTGACATATATATATGACATCTTTATTACCCATTTCTCTGTCAATGGACACTTAGGTTGCTTCCGTGTCTTGACTATTGTGAATAGTGTTGCTATGAACTTTGGGGAGCATGTATCTTTTCAAACTAAAGTTTTCTCCATAGATATGCCTGATAGAGCTATTTTTCACCCAATAATTTTAGCGGCTGATTCTTACCCCCTGCTCCTTGTACACAATGTTATGTGTGAATACCTGGGTGGAGCTGAAACCAGTTGGTGTTGGTTTAACAACCACACAATGGATGAAGACTGAGTTCTAAGTCTATGCCAGTGGCTGCTTCTATAAAGGAAACAAAAGCTATACAGTTCCTCTAACTAAGGTCACTGGACTTTACTGGCTTCTTCCATGATGACAGAGTAAACAGATGACTACGCATTTTTGGCATCCACAGTCAGAACCAGCCTCTGGGAGCAGTGTATTTTGAGCATCTTAACCTCAACTATGTGAAAAGAAGGAAAAATAAAGTCCTAAAATCTTATTCATTTAATAACTCTTTAGTGAGCAGCTACTATGAGCCAGGGATGAACATTGTCACAGGGTCTTATCAATCTTCATTACATGCAAAAATAGCCAGGAAAGCTTCTGGTCCCTGTATGCTCACCTCCTTACAAGGTAGCTTTTCTGTTCCCTCCATGAGGAGGTACAGTCTGTTTCTGCATCGTTTGAATCCAGAGCTGACCTGCTTTAGCCAATGGGATGTTAGGAGGCTTAAAGAGCACTTGCCCGTTAAGGGTTAATCTCCTACTGCTGGGGACTGTTCCCCATCATCACAACAAGTCCAGGGAAGCCTTCCGGGTATGGGGAGACCTCATGGAGCATGATCTCAACCATCCCACCCAACTCAGCGAAGACCCCAGACCCACGAGCCACCCTGGATGGAACAGTGGATTCAGGCCCAGATCAGAAGGGATGCCAGATGAAGCCCAGCCAGCTCTCAGAATCTTGACAATCAATAAATTGTCATTTTAAGCCACTGAGTTTGGGAATGGGAATTTCCCTGGTGGTCCATTGGTTAAGATTCTGAGCTTCCGATGTAGGGGACAGATGTTCAATATTTGGTGGGGGAACTAGGATCCCACATGCCATACAGTTCAGCCAAAAAAATAACAGTTTGGGGATGACTTCTTACACAGCTAAGGCTAACTGATACATGAAGAATCATAGAGTTGGGATTTCATATCAAACAGGTTATAATCAGAAGCAGGACTCTGCCAGCAGAGGCAATTACAAACCCCTCACTCCAGCCCCACCCATGGTCATGGATAGACTTCCTCATATTCCTGGTTCTTTGGAACCTAGAAAACAGGCTTTCATCACTGGCTCAGCTGCATCTCTGAGGAATAAGAGTGATAGAGAAAGAGACTGAGAAGTCTCCAAGGCTCTGTAGGATCCCATAGATACACCAGAGGGACTTGTCCCCTGGTCACACACTGGGTGTCATGCCACGTAAAATCGATCTAAAAGCTTCTAAAGTCTCACTCTCAATGTCTATTTCCTCATGGCAGCCCTGTTCCAGTTGGTCAGCTGTGTGCACACAAACTTCCAGCAGCATCACCGTGGAGACAGCTGAGGCCAACCCCGCAACTCGTACAGCCCCCTGCCTGGAACCGTGAGCTCTCATCTGTGGCATGAGCCTAACTATTAACACTTTTCCTTTGATGCAGGCCTTCAATACCCAATGCAAGGCCTATGGAAAATCAAGTAACAGGCACATTTTTATGAAAAACAGCCCCCTTACTTGGGAAAAGCGCTGAATAATGAAAAGAATAACTCAATGTTCAGCATCTCCTTGGCCAGAGAAAGTAGGCATACCAGGAAACATTGCTCTATCACCACCGTCTCTGAGTCACAGTCTATTTTTTAAGTATTTATTTATTTACTTTTGGCTGCATCAGGTCTTCCTTGCTGTGCACGACTCCTCATTGCAGTGGCCTCTCATGGACAGAGCACAGGCTCTAAAGTGCGAGCTTCAGTAGTTGTGGTGCCTGGGCTTAGGTGCTCCGTGGCATATGGGATCTTAGTTCCTGGACCATGTCCCCTGCATTGCAAGGCAGATTCTTAACCACCGGACTGCCAGGGAAGTCCCTGAGCTACTGTCTTGATGGCAGCACTACTCTGAGGCTGGCCCTGCTCTGAGCACTGGTCCAAGCACTGCTGGGCGAGGGTCACCTCTCAGGGCTGCAGGAACCACTCTACCACACTCTGAGTGGTCACTCCCCTCCACAGAGCCACCACTGTCTTAACAACCTGCAGACCCCAGGACCATAAAGCCGTCATTTCCAGAGAAATCTGCAAAGTGCTTTAAAGAGTGTCCCTTGAAGCACCTTCCTGAGGCAGAGTCTTGCAGCCTTAAGATATTCCTCTCACGAGTGGAAACAAAGCTCGACATGTTTTGCATTGCTCTATGGAAGCAGGGAAGACGAGAAGAGGAGCTGACTGGTCAAACAGTCAGGGCTGCTGCAGCTCCTTCACTATGAGACCACCTCAGGTCAAGGACATTCTAGAGCCTGCACTCCTTCATCCGGAGAGGATGGGCCCCTCTGAAAGGCACCAGCATCCAACCATCCATCGTCAAGACCGGGAGCTATGGCATCACCCCAGACTCTGCGCCTCCTCTCAACACCAATTACCCATGGATCACCGAGTGTTAGCAGCTCCACCTCCAAATTGATTCTACCAACTTCATTCTCACGGCAACTACTCTATTTTAGGCCCTGGTTTAATTTCTCTGAATTACTGCCAGAGCCAAATGCTCTCTCTGCCTGTACTTTGTCACTATCTAATGACCATTAAAAATAACCATCATCACCAACTTGTTATGTTCTGGGCATTGTACTAGTACAGTAAGTCCCCTACATACAAACCTCTGAGTTGCCAACTTTCAAAGATGCAAACATGTGTTTGTGTGTCCAATCACGAGTTAGTTCATGTCTATAAGATTATTGTACTATAAAATTTAAAATATTTTATTTTTTGTTTGTTTTTTATGGAGTGTTTGTGTTAGTCATATACAGTTCTTTGCGACCCTATGAACTGTAGCCCACCAGGCTCCTCTGTTCATGGAATTCTCCAGGCAAGAATACTGGAGTGGGTTGCCATTCCCTTCTCCAGGGGATCTTCCCAACCTAGGGATTAAACCCGTGTCTCCTGCATTGCAGGTGGATTCTTTACCATGTGTGAAAAGTATTATAAACCTATTTCAGTTCAGTACTATTAATGATGGAGGGAAGCCTGGCGTGCTGCAGTCCATGGGGTCACAAAGAGTCAGACCCAACTGATTAACTGAACTGAACTGAACTAGCAATATATAGCCAATCATGTTAGTTGGGTACCTAGGCTGACTTTATTGGACTTATGAACAAATTGGACTTAGAAACATGCTCGTGGATCAGAACCCATTCGTGTGTAGGGGACTCACTGTACTGAAATTGACCTGAGAAATAGTAATTATTACTTTTCCCCAACATTTTAGTATGAAAAAAAATACAAAAAAAGTTGAAAGAGTGGCCCAATGAACACCCAAATTCCTACCACTTAGAATCTATAAATACTACGTTTTCACAGCATTTGCTCTATCACGTATGTATCCATCTATCAATCCATTTTAATTTTTATTCATTTAAAAGTTAGTTGCAGATGTCAGGTTATTCACTCTTAAGTGATATGACATGAAAACCATTAAATAAAGTGCAATACTTTAAACATTTTTAAGGTAAGACTTACATACAGTAAAATGTGCATATCTCAAGGGCACCACTGATGGAATTTGATGACTGTCTCCACCTGAGTAATACAGCACATTATTGTCAACCCAGAAAATTCCATCAAGCCCCTTCTCAGTTAATTCCCAGCCCTCAGGGGCAACCACTGTTGACAACTATTATTTTGGGGACTATTATTCCAAAACAAAACTAAAATAAAATAAAACTATTATTCCAACTATTATTCCAAATTTCAGTGAGGGAAGCAAAGCTAGAAAAATTGAACATTTTGCTCATAGAATCAAAGTCAAAAAGCCTGGATCTTTCCAACTCCAGAGACAACTTTCTCATCTTGGCTTTGTCCCCAAGCTTCAGCTGAGTGTCTCTAGTGAGGTGGCACCACCCACCAAGGCCTCCATGGAACACGCTGAAGGTCTCTTGAAGGAAAAGTCCACTAGAGGATTTCTTGGTGGATATGAGCATCTAGAAGAATTCCAAAGGTTCTGAGAAGTCCTTCAACAAAAAACATCAAAACAGAACAAAATAGAAACCTGGTATTGTTGTTGTTTAGTCGCTAAGTCATGTCTGACTATTTGCAATCCCATGGACTGTAGCCCGCTGGGCTCCTCTGTCCATTGGCGTCTCCAGGTAAGAATAGTAGAGTGGGTGGCCATTTCCTTCTCCAGGGGATCTTCCTGACCCAAGGATCTAGCCCATGTCTCCTGTGTTAGCTGGTAAATTCTTCACCGCTGAGCCACCATGGAAGCCCATTTATTAGCTGACTTAAATCCTTTTCTCCTGTAACAAAACATGCTGTGATGGTGCTTTGAAATATTCCCCAACACTTTCTGTACTCGGTGACAGGTGGGCTGCAGTTGTAGTGTCTCTACCAGGCATGTTTTGTCCTGCCTTCTGACCCCTGCCCTGCCCCTTCTCCCTGCCTGGAATTCTCTCAGCCTCCATCTCCTCTCTGACTTGTGCTGGTCCTCCAGCTCTCAGTCTATTACTTCTTGGAAAATTCCCAAATGCCCTGAAAGGACCGGTTAGGAATGTATCCCCTGTGTTGCAATGGTCCCCCCCCCCCACAACATCCCCACAAATAGCACTCCTCTCTGTTGCCTTGGAGATGTCTTTTTATTTGTGTCTTTTTTTACTTATATGTTCTCTGTTTGCTAAATATCCACAGACCTTACGACCACCCAGACACATTTATTTGTTCTTATCATCTCATTCCATACCTGGGTAAGAAGGAACTGTATCAAGCTGGAGAGTCTCTGGGTCCGTAATAATTCCCCAGTTCCCCCTTCAGGGCAGCCAAGAGCCTTGGACAGCCCTCTCCAGGGACGAGGAAGCCTCAAGTGCTTAGAAAAGACCTTTATCCACTGACCAAAAAACGCCCAGCTGTTCCAGAGGCCAGACTTGTCCTCACACCTCTCCATTTCCATTTCAGCAGACACCTGGCAGCAGGTGAAAGGACTGTTTAAATGATCATTATTTCCTTGTTCTTCTGGTCCCCCAACATCTCCTTCAGGAAAACAATGTATAACATGGGGAGACTGTGTCTTCAAACCAGGCTACAAATCCTAGTTAACAGAGAATATAGTTGAAATTCCCTCATGTGGAGGAAACAGGCTTTTGTGCATCAGCCAGGAATGAAATTGTCACTTAAAACCGATTCTATGGGGGAAGATATTTCAAGGACGAACAACCAGCTTATGAACTTTTCTTGCCATGGTCACTTTGGGTTGTTTATGGTCAGAGGGTAAATCCCTACCACCCTCCTTGGCCAGAAACAGAAGTCCCTTTGTTTGGTTTTTGCCCAGTATTTTCCAAACAGGCAAGGGTCTTTCTGAACTTTTGATCTTAGTCACATGGTCAGTGCATGACTTATCTTCCAAAAATCTGCTCCAAGTCACTCCCTTCAAGAAGCTTCTTCTAACACTTTCCATCTACCATCACACACTTCATACAGAATAGAGCCTTTCTATTCATGAGGAATACATTCTGAGCATGGGAAAGAATCTATTTTAGTTAACTAGCACCAAAATGCCCACCAGGCTCCTCTGTCCATGAAATTCTCCAGGCAGGAATACTGGAGTGTGGGTAGCCATTTCCTTCTCCAGGGAATCTTCCTGACCCAGGGATCAAACCCACATCTCTTGCATTGCCAGCAGATTCTTTACCTTCAAGCCACCAGGGAAGCCCCAAAATGCCAGTAAGCGTTCACAAAACATAGTTGCTTCCCATTTGGAACTGAATGCTCTTTAGGAGAAGTATGCTACCAAAGACCCCAGCACACGGAAGGCAACCTACAGTCCATCAGTATCAATGGTTACTGTCAACAGTCATGTCCTTAGAGGTCTTTCATTTCTTCTCTTCTCCATCATTGCCACTAGCAACTGGATTTTTCTTAAGGTTGTTTCTCACTACACTGAGATAGATTCTTATCAGTCACACTGTGAAGGTAACTCTGCCAGTCACCACCACACCCCTCCCTCCAACCAAGCATCAACTGGTGGTGGAAAGTCAGCTGGTCTCCTCATTAGTGTGGTGACTTGTTCCTGCCCATACATTTCACACTGTGCCCTCAGCCACCCAGGTCACACTGCACCTGAGCAAAATTAAAGTCATTGCATGTGTAAATAAATTGTGGTACACCCAGACAATGGAATATTATTGAACACACACAATGAGCTATCCAGCCTTGAAATGACATGGAGGAGGGTAGCTCAGTTGGTAAAGAATCTGCCTGCAATGCAGGAGACCCCAGTTCAATTCCCAGGTCAGGAAGATCCCCTGGAAGAGAGCATGACAATCCACTCCAGTATTCTTGCTTGGAGAATCCCCATGGACAGAGGAGCCTGGTGGGCTACAGTCCATGGGGTCGCAAAGAATTGGACATGACTGAGCAACTAAGCACAGCAAACTTAAATGCATATGATTAAGTAAAAGAAGCCAATCTGAAAAGTCTACATACTGTATGACTCTGACTACATGACTTTCTGGGAAAAGCAAAACCTTGGAGACAGTCAAAAGATCAGTTGTCAGGACTTTGGGGAGCAGTTAGGAATGAATAGTAAATAGCAGTTAGGGCTTCCCATGTGACTCAAACAGTAAAGAATCTGCTTGCAATGCAAGAGACCCAGGTTCAACCCCTGGGTCAGGAAAATCCCCTAGAGAACGGAATGGCTACCCACTCCAGTATTCTTGCTTGGAGAATTCCATGGACAGAGGAGCCTGGTGGGCTACAGGCCATAGGGTCCCAAAGAGTCAGACATGATTGAGCAACTAACACGGACACTAGGAATGAATAAAGTACAGAAGGCTTATAGGGCAGTGAAAATACCCTGTATGGTATTATAATGATGGGTACATGCCAATATACCTTTGTCCAAACCCATACAATATACAACACCAAATGAATGCTAAGGTAAACTGTGGACTTTGGATGACTTTGGACTATGATGAGTCCTTGTAGATTCATCAACTGTAATAAACATACCATCTGGTGGGGGACATTGATAATGGGGAGGCTGTGTATGTGGGGAAGTGGGTAGAAGCTGTATGGGAAACTCCTGTACCTTTTTCTCAACTTTCCTGTAAACTTAAAACTTGTCTTTAAAAATAGTCATTAAACTTAGCTTCACAGTATAAGAGAACAGACTCTGTATGATTTCAAAACCTTTAGACCATGAAATTTTTGCACCTTGTTTTATATCTTTGGGTATGTTCCAACATCGCCTAGTTTATAGTCTGTGGGAACTTGAATATGATTCGTATCCTACTGTTGTATGAAAACTGCATAAATCTTAATTACTTTGAATTGATTTATGGTGCTGTTCAAGTCTAGTATATCCTTTTCTGTATATTCATTCTATTAACTTTGAGAATTTGATATTGAAATGCCAACTAAAAATCTTAAATTATCTACTTAAAAAATAATTCTAATATATAGTGGAACTGTATATAACTTTGTTCTGTATTTTCCAAGTCTGCTGTAAAGGTGTTATCATACTTTCACAATTTAAAAAAATTAAAAGAAAGGGGAAAAAATAGTCATTGAAAAAAATCACTGGATGGCACAGGCCTGTGTCCTTACTCAGATATTGCTGACACCGTGAATACCAAGTCCAGCTGTTGAGAATCTAATTACACTTTATTGCATTTCTTTCTTTTTTTAATTTCCTTATTGATGTTCTCCTTCTAGGCTCTAGTCTTGGAAGGCTGAGACTCGTCTTACCACTCTTCCATTCCTATGGCTAACTTCAGTCCATGGCATAACATAGGCACTTTATTAATATTTGTGGAAACAATGTCAGACTTTATTTTTTGGGGTTCCAAAATCACTGCAGATGGTGATTGCAGCCATGAAATTAAAAAATGCTTACTCCTTGGAGGAAAGTTATGACCAACCTAGATAGCATATTAAAAAGCAGAGCCATTACTTTGCCAACAAAGGTCCATCTAGTCAAGGCTATGGTTTTTCCAGTAGTAATGTATGGATGTGAGAGTTGGACTGTGAAGAAATCTGAGCGCCGAAGAATTGATGCTTTTGAACTGTGGTGTTGGAGATGACTCTGGAGAGTCCCTTGGACTACAAGGAGATCCAACCAGCCCATCCTAAAGGAGATCAGTCCTGGGTGTTCATTGGAAGGACTGATGTTGAAGCTGAAACTCCAATACTTTGGCCACCTCATGCGAAGAGCTGACTCATTGGAAAAGACCCTGATGCTGGGAAAGATTGAGGGCAGGAGGAGAAGGGGATGACAGAGGATGAGATGGCTGGATGGCATCACCACCTCGATGGACATGAGTTCGGGTAAACTCCAGGAGTTGGTGATAGACAGGGAGGCCTGGCATGCTGCAATTCATGGGGTCACAAAGAGTCAGACACGACTGAGCAACTGAACTGAACTGAACTGAATGCATGAATGAAGGGGTTGTTGAAAAAACATACAAATCTCCAAACCTCTGTGTTACACTAGAAATCTGCACGTGAAGGTGGGGATCCCCTGTTTATATGCACCACACTCTGGCTGTTAAATATTGCTTTGAGTTGCTTTACAACTCATTTATTTATGTTACTTCAAGCATTTAAAATTTCCAACCTCATGGTTCATCAACTATCCTTTCTGTCGCTTGGACTTCGAGATGGGTTTAAGGAAAATAGACTTTGGTACAGTAGAATCGTAGGATGTCTCAAGAATGCTGGGGCAGTGATGAATGTGTTTTTGAAGGTCTTTATCACTTCAGCATTTATCACCTTTCTCATCATTTTTTATGTTTCTTCCTGAAGGCTAATGTGTGCAGGAACTTTAAGAGCTTCCCCACTACAAAGTAGGATCCCTCTTTGCTTTTTAATCTGACTAAAAACCTAGAGCATGTATATGAAGACACCCTACTATTTTATTTTATTTTTTTGGCCACACCCTCCAACATGCAAGATCTTAGTTCCCCAACCAGGGATTGAACCCATGCCCCATGCACTGGGATCATGGAATCTTAATCCCTGGGCCACCAAGAAGTCCCAAGACACACTATTATTATCATTGTGCTTAGTCACTCAGTCGTGTCCAACTCTTTTCGACCCCATGGACTGTAGCCCGCCAGGCTCCTCTATCCATGGGGATTCTCCAGGCAAGAACACTGGAGCGGGTTGATAAGCCCTTCTCCAGGGAATCTTCCCAACCCAGGAATCAAACCCAGGCCTCCCAAATTGCAGGCGAATTCTTCACCATCTGAGCCACCAGGGAATTATCATTTTATCATTCCCATTTTAAACATGAGGAAAGTGGGGTTTGGAGTATAAAGAAACCTCCAAGTCCGTTAGAATTGGACCCTCCTGCCACCAGCTCCATCTCAAGCGTCAACTTTCTCCTGGTTCATTTTATCTCCAAGGATAAACACTTCACGGTGCTCCGTCTCTCTAACAGTGGATCTGATAACCCTTGACCAGCCGCCGCCTGGAACAGGCTCAGGATTTTATGTGAACTATTTGGAGGCCTCTGATGGAAGGCTGCACGGTATGAACATTCAGTCATGTTCAAAACATCTGAGGGACCGAGCTATGTTTATCCAGACCTGGCAGTTCTTGTGTTCAGAACTATTTTCCTGGAGCACACTGGAGGGGCTCGCCTTTGCCAGAGAATGTTCCTATATGGTTTCTCTTGAGTGAGAGGAGAACATTGTCCCTGCTCTGAGGCCCTCCTAGGGGTGTGGGGACACAGTTTTCATCAGATGCTTATAGACACCCTGTTCATTACATCGCCTTCCCAGCATACATGTGGAAACGCCACAGTCATATAGAGTCACAGCACGTCCACACCGGCTTGCAGACAAGCCCAGGGGTTGTGATGCTGGGTTCTACCGCTCTTTTCTTGACCACGAACTCCAGCCACAGGCCACTTGTGGTCTGAGTCCTAACCCAGCTCTCAGCACGTGTGACCACATGACTTCTGGACAAAATGACAGACTGTGTGGGTGGGGATCCAGCTCTGGACCCAGGCAGCCTCAAAAGGACCCCAGGTTGCAGAAGGCATCAATTCTTTCCTGAATGGGATGAGCCATTAGCGAGCTTAAAAAACAAGCCATTTCTTCCAAGCCGGGTGACCTAGTTTTACCTTAGCGTGTGAGTCCGGTTCCTTTTTGCTGTCTCGCAAACTTTATGAACAGTGAAAGCTAGGCTTTTTCCAGTAGCCATGTATGGATGTGAGGGTTGGACCTTAAAAAAAGGATGAGCATCAAAGAATTGATGCTTTCTAATTGTGATGCTGGAGAAGACCCTTGAGAGTCTCTTGGATGCAAGGAGATCAAGACTGTCAATTATAAAGGAAATCAATCCTTAGTATTCATGGGAAGGACTGATGCTGAAGCTCCAATACTTTGGCCACCTGATGCAAAGAGCCGACTTATTGGAAAAGACTCTGATGCTGGGAAAGATTGAAGGTAGGAGGAGAAGGGGGTGACAGAGGATGAGATGGTTGGATGGCATCACCAACTCAACAGACATGAATTTGAACAAACTCTGGGACATAGTAGAGGACAGAGGAGTCTGACATGCTGCAGTCCATGGAGTCACAAAGAGTCAGACACAACTTGGCAACTGGACAACAATAAACTTTACAGAAACTTGCCTTAAATGTTTGCTCTCAGCTATGCTCTTAGACATCAAAAGAAGTCACTTTCCACCCATTGTGTATTATTTGCCAGGATGGCCCTAACAAAGTACCCCAGAGAAGACAGCCACCTTCTCCTCGTGTCTTCACCTGGTCTCTCCTCTGTGTGTGTCAATATCTAAGGTGGCCTCTTATAAGGACTCCAGTCATGCTTGATTAAGGCTCACCTATATGGCCTAATGGTAAATTACCTCTTTAAGAATCCTGTCTCTCTATACATCCCATTCTGAGGTACTGGGGTTAAGACTTGAACATGGGAGGAGAGAATTGGAGCTTCACTCCTGAACTCCCTTCCCCCCAAAGGAACAGACTTGGGGGTTTCTGGGTTCCTTCCTTTTTTCTTTCAGAGTGACACACACATTCAAACCATAGAAGCCAATGAACACTAGTGCCTGAGAGAAGGAACATCTTTCTCTACTTTTTCATATTTTGGTTCACAGAAGAATGGACTTTCTCCTCCCTATAGACAACTTTTAAAGGGAACCTGGCTGACTTTTCTCTACCACCTCCCAGGGTCCTTCCCCCAGCTAAGAATGGGATCACTGACCCATCGAACATGAAATTCACTCATGGCACTGGGGTCACTGGATTCAGATCACTGCTCGTGGGCCCACACTGTGGTATTTTCAGGGGATTATATGTAAGGCCAGCTAGTTATCCTCACTCCTGGGTGACAGACAGTAGCTGAGGGACTTCCCTGTGGCAGTCCAGTGGTTAAGAACAGACCTTCCAGTGCAGAGGACGTGGATTCAATATCTGGTCAGGGAACTAAGATCCCACATACCTAGTGGGTAACTAAGCCCACACACTGCAACTAGTGAGCGCATGTGTCCCAATGAAAGATCCCATGTGCTGCAACTAGTAATCAAAGCAGCCAAATAAATAACTAAATAAAATAGGTTAGGGGGGAAAAAAGTCAGTAGCAGAGTCAGGAATTTGTGAGGCCTTGCCTCTCTCTCTCTCTCCATTGCCATCTGAGAATGTGGTCCCAGATTTCAATTCTGGGGTAAATGCCAGGAAGTGAGAGACCCCTGTCTTTGATCCCAAGCTTGGGAACCCTCTTCTAATTACCCACACTTTGCATTGGGATATTGGGCTCTGAACTGGTGTACTCAATATGCCATTAAAAAAGGAAGCATGCAAATGAAAATGCTTCTCTATTGTTTAGTGAGACCTGTGTATATAATCAAACAGCAGGAGGAGAGAATGTCCCTCCCAACCTCTTTTCATGCCATGATAATTAGAAGGTTAAAGGGAGGATCAATTAAAATAATTGGGGCATCTCTTGCAATACATGCCCAAAAAACCCATAAATTGGTTGGAGGTATTGAGAAGGACCTTGTCTGATAGAATGGAGGGGAATCATATTCTCTGAGGAACTACAAGCTTTGAACTTTTCAAATCGTTCCCATTTCCTAAAAATAAAGACAGAAAGTTTTCTACATTATCTATCTCTAGGGATACTGAGTGTTGCTTATACTATTTCCATGAGTCAACTTTTACTGAATATATATATCCATCCTGTTCAAGGACATCTACCTAATTTATTTAAGAACTTTGTTTTATTTTCTCTTTAAATTATTCTTTTTCCAAAAATTTGTCATTTTTTGTTGTTGTTGTCACTCTGCTGTTTTAAATCCTCAGTTCACAGAAAAGAATCAATGGCTGCAAAGTGGTTTGTTAAGAATAAGAGTGTATTGAAAATAGTAATGTAAATACTAGAGCTCAAAATAGCATCATGAATATAAATAGGAAAGAGGATTCCAGTCTAGTTCAACTATAGAGTATGAATCTGCGTGTGCCAGAGCCGTGATAGGAAAACAGATTTCCTACAAACAACTCCAACTGGAGGGTTGAATGAAAAGTCTGACAAGTGAATTTTTAAATTGGATTTCATTGGATGAAGGAATTTCCTTCTATTTCTGTACTGATTTGTCCTGTTCAGAAATTTCGTTAAATAGGAGTATGAAGATTTTGCATCATTTTCCACCGGTGACCTCTTTAATAAACCCATTGAGCAACTTTTTCTAGAACAACCACAAAATACTGCTTTCCAGTCTTCAATGGAATCTTTTTCTCTAAGAAGTCTAAAACTTCAAAGCCAACATTCAAAGCCTTCTCCAAAGCATCAACAGGTTGGAGTCAAAATATTTTCCTAAAGTTCGCAAAACCAGTTTCATAGCCTTTGACACATTTGTGCTCAGAGAGGAAGTCAAATGAGCATGTGGAAATCATTAGGGCATTCACTGCCCATTTCTAGTTCTCTGCCTCCTGCGTGCCTGACAGCACTGCGTCTTCCAGCTGCCTTTGAATTCAGGCACAGTCATGTATGTGACTGGCTTCAGTCTGGAAAAAAGGGTGGATAAACAATTTTCAGAGTTCTCTCTAGCCTGCTGCCAGGACAACTTGCCCATGTTCCAGCAGTGGCTGTTCCACCACCCTGGATCTCAGAGTAAGGATGACACGCGGAAGTCTTCAGCTGCCTCGTGCCAGTCACGAGCTTTGCTGAGTGAGGTCAGGGGCCCACTTGTTACTGTGGCATAACTTTGCTCAACCTGACTGATGTGTAGTGATGGGATTTATTCATCAGTGGACACCAGATGGATGATGCCCTGTATTAATAACATCTAATGTGAAAGAGCAACGTCATGAAGGCTGGTGGTAAGGCTTGTATTTGTTTTTGGTTTGTGGTTGGATAAAACCCTGGTGTACCAACTTTTGAACTCACTTGGAATACTAGTGAACTATCTTCAAGGAAGAAGAAGCTGATGACTTTTTCTGCTGGAAACTTATAGTACAGAACAAGAGGTATTTATTTTAGTGAGCAATTATTGTGTGAGTCATGGTGAGGATTGGAAAATGTGTGTTGGGAACACTAGCTAAGTAGGAATGGAAGGAGGAGGAGCTGGTGAAAACAAATGTCAGGATTACCAGTGTGTGTGTTAATCATGACGCAGTAAAGCAGGGAAGACGCTCAAACTGGAAATTTAAATCAAGCGGTGTCCATTCAGTGTAGGCCTTTTGACACATGGTGTGAAGGTATCAGCAGGAGGTATAAGATTTTATTCTATACAATAAACTGTATTGAGTAAAAGGCACTCAAATGAGTATTTGAATTTAGGAATGAGCTTTTGGTTTCTTTAAAAAACATTACTTCATGGCACTGATAATATCTCTTAAGGCCATCTCAGCGATGTCCAGGGCTTTGCACTATGTATTTGGAAATTCATGAGGATTTTCCAGGAGATGGACAATTGGTATAAATGAGTAAGTGAGTGATAGTCGCTCAGTCAGGTCCAATTCTTTGCAATCCCAGAGACTACATCCTGCCAGGCTCCTTTGTCCATGGAATTCTCCAGGCAAGAATGCTGGAGTGGGTTGCCATTTCCTTCTCCTGGTATAAATGACTTAATAGCAAAGAATTTGATTCTTTCCCAATACCTGTTGATTTTTTTTTCCATTATCAGAGGAAGAGAGAGATGACATTGTTGGGTAGACAATGTTTTAAAACTGCAACCAAAATGATGTCACAGAATTTGAAAAATTCAAAAACTCAATTCAACCAAAAAGTGCACGAGGAAATGTTCACTGATCCTTCCCAGCTTTTGACTTTCACTTTTATTGTTCTTCTGGATGTTTGAATAGATACAGAGAGTGTATACTTTCATGATGTTTAAAAATCTATGGTCATCTAGAATTTATACTAGTTTATCTTACCAAATTACAATCTAAATTAATTTTTTTGGCAAATTGCTATTTATTGAATGATCCATCCTCCCTCTTACTATTATGTAGCATCGATTTTATTAGATCCACATATATAAGGGCATGATTTTGGACTTTCTGTTTCACTGATCTGCCTGCCTACCTCAGTTTTAATTACTATAATTTTAAGATGCTGCTTCTGTAATAATAAGTAAGAAAAGCTGAAAGATTTTTAAGGACATTCAAAGAAGTCTTACCTTACAGTAACTTTAAAATTGTTATCAAGTAAGTCATCTCTTTAGAAGATAATATATGCAATCTGACTCCTCCAGTCTGATTTCTGCCTCTCTTCATTGGCTTTTTTCTCTATATTTGCAAACGTGAACAGCTTTTTCGTATCTTGAACAGACTTGCACTGAGCATCTTGTGTTTTTCTGGATGTTGCATTCCTGCATTGTCCCCAGCACCTCTGGACATCTTCCGGGTGTGGGAGAAAGGAGCCCTTAATGGGAAAAAACCTCAACACATGGTTTTCCTAGAAGCTCTCCCATCTCTCCGTTCTGACCACCACAAGCGTATCCTTCCTTCTTCCTTGGTACCTTCCACTGAGAAGTTCATCAGAAGCTTCTCTGGCCTCTTGCTGCCAATGGGTCAAATTGAAATCTCTCAGCCTGTCACTCAGGACCACCAGAGTAAGAGCACAAACTTACTTTCCAGCATCCATACCCACTGCTACCCTAGTTAACATTTGGGCTGAAAGGGTCTGGGTTTCAGTAGCTGTGTGATCTTGGGCCCTTAGCCTCACTCCCTGCAAACCCAGAAGTCCACCAGGGAGTGGCTTAGCCAGTGGGATTTTGAGTGTGTCAGGCACTAAGGAACCTGCGGGATTGGGAGCCCCATCTTGAGTACACATGCAGAACATGGCCCATCTCGTACAGTGGTAGTGGCAACACCTCTAGACTCCTGGAGGAAAGCACTGGGACCCTCCTTTTTTCTTCTGTGTTCTGAGAGGTCATCAAGTGGTTCTCTTTTCTCATTGCTCACCCTTTACTGACCCAATGAAACTATTTTATTTCTTGGCATCCCCACACCCACAATTACCCTTAATAGATGCTCTATAAAGCTTTGCAAATAAATAGAGACCACCTGGTCACAACACAGAGAAAATATCCCTGGGAGTCAGAAGGTCTGAGCTTCATCTTGATTTGTCCTCTTCCAATTCTGTGGCACTGAACCACAAAATAGCTTTCCTGGGTTCCAGTGCCCTAAATTTTCATTTGAAGTGGTGTTAATTTTCTGTGTTTAAGAGTCACACGTGGCTGGTGGCTACTCTTTTGGACAGAGAAGACACAGGACATTTCCATCATTGCAGAAACCTCTACTGGATGGTGCTGAGAGCTAATACAGCACGAGAAGAAGATGCTGTGGCTGGCAGACATGTCTTAAGATAATCTTTATGGGAAATGCCTAGAATAGAAGCTTCACAGACAGCAGAAACACGGCTGCATTGAATGGAAGAGATGGTCAGTGTCTGTGAGAGGCACTCCAGGGCTTCAGAGGAATTAGATTAGCCGAGAGTCAGAGAAGCAACTGAGAAACCTCACCGGAACCATCTGGGAGTCATCTGAGCTCACTGAGTCATAGGGAGGAAGAGGGGAAAGTGGCCCCACCTCATGTGAGAGTCTACAGCGTTAAACTCAAGCTATGGGGCAGCTCCCCCAAAGTATTGTGAGGCTTCAAATGGGAAACAGTGGTGTTCAGATCTTTAAACTTCTTAATCGATTTAAGAAATTGAGCTTGATGAATGCAAGGAAGTGAGTACTGGCTTTAAACAGAAACGTTTTGGTGAAGTAACAGAAATGGAAGCCTGATCACAGGAGGCAGCGTGAATGGACACAGCCTATCATGAAAAGACTCTTCACAAATGCAATGAATTCTCTAGCTACAAAAACTAATCTCAGAACCAAGGTCCTATGCCTGCATTCTAGCTGTAACAACTACTGGGGAAAAAATTCCTAATAGATGCCTAAAAATAAAAATCAAATTGATAGAAGGCCAATATCTTCAGAAGCATAACATCTTAAATTCTGAAGCATTGTGCTTTGAGAAGGATATGAAGAACAGAAAAGTTGGAAGGAAGTTCTGGCAAGAAATCAGATATATTCCTCTTATAATCTGAAACATAATAACAGTACCTTTTATTTGTATGGTACTTTAGAGTTCAAAAACAGCTTTTAATACATCTTTTTCTGAGCAAAAAAAAGAAAAAGAAAGAAAAGAAAGAAATTGAGCTTGAGTTGAAGAGGCAAAAACATGGTGTTTAGCCCAGAGAAAAGAAGACTGGGAGGACACATATAAGAGATGATACCTTTCCCAACACAGAAATGTCCTGTTAACCTGTTAACCCTCTGTTCAATTCTCAGGATCCTCTTCAAAAGATTCCTATAATGTGTTACTTTTAAGAACACCCCTTGGCCAGGTTTTGTTGTACCATCTGTACTGTAAGTTTCTAAAGGGCAACAACCATGACGCCACTCCCCTCCAGTCTTCACATCACAACCAGAGGATCTTTCAGGAATTGAGATGATGACCCTCCTTGAGTCACACCCTCCAATGGTTACACATCACAAGTAGGGTCAAGATCAAACTCCCACAGCCAGGACCACCTATGAAAATGCAGGGCTCCTTGTTCAAAAATTATTAAGAATTTCAAGATGGTGACAGCAGAGCACTGACCCAAGTATGAGCTCCCGAGTCCAGGGCCTTGAGTCACTGTGCAGGTCTCATGCCCATGAAGCCAGCCCTGCTCATTTGTAACTCCCTTATGTTAGTGTTGTCACTCACTCATGTCTGAATCTGTGATCCCATGGACTATAGCCCACCAGGCTCCTCTGTCCCTGGGATTCTCCAGGCAAGAATGCTGGAGTGGGTTGCCATACCCTTCTCCAGAGCTTCTTCCTGACCCAGGGATCAAACCCGGGTCTCCTGCATTGCGGGAGGATTGTTTACTGTCTGAGTTGCCAGAGAAGCACTGTATGCAGCTCCTCAAATGTTCAGGGTCTTTGAAAATGCACTTCTCTGTACCCTTGTGGGCTCTCCCACCCCCAGCACATTGCACATTGATTCTGTCCCTTTCAGATAGTTGCTTAAATGTCACAATTTCAATAGCCTCCCAAGGTTCAATCCCTCTCATAAATTGTCATAATTAGCTTAGTTCTTTGTTAAGAACTAAGGGTTCTTAATTCTTAAATTTGATTGGGTTTCCCATCAAATTCACTGGGCTGCTACCTCCATGAGGGCAAAGACCACGTCAATCTTGTTCACTGTCTTATTTCCAGAGCTCAATAAGCACAAACACACGGAAGGAACTCAGTAAAAATCTATTGACGGAGTGAATGAATAAAGAATGAATTGCAAATAACCCACATATTTCCTTTTTTTTTTTAGCAAGTGCAGTGTGTCAGCTTAGCTATCGAACTTTTGCTATTGATTTCTAACATAATTCCACAGCGATAAGAGAACAGACTCTATGATTTCAATACCCTTAGACCATGAAATTTTTGCACCTTGTCTCTCTTCTTGAACAATAAACACATCTCATAACTTCTCTATGAAGGTAATTACTCATCCAACCAACCAGAACTCAAATGACTCTTGAAATTCTCACTAGATAGCTCTGCGTCAGTAGGTTTGAGGTTTTTGTTGACTCTTCATCTCTAAATTTCATAATTAGAGCCCTTTCTACATTCCCTAACACTGCTATTCCACAATGCTTACTACCCATTTTATTAATACATTCCTGTGTATCCTCAGCTCCATGCAAACAAAGAAAAATGTGTCCTTAGCTAAGGGTCTTAAAATCCTCAAGATAAGTTGAACAGAAACCCAACCAAGGTGAGAAAGGGAGGGACCTACTTCTAAATTTTCTTTCCTGTCTAGAGGAAGTTAGCTATTTCTGTTGCTATAACTCCAGCTCAGAAGACAGTCCAAAATGCACACATACAGGAAAGAACCTATTTTAGTTAACTAGCACTAAAATGCCGGCAAGTGTCACAAAACACAATCATTTTCCATTTGCAACTGAACACTCTTTAGGAAAAACATGCTGTCAAAGACACAGGCACATGGAGGGCAGTTCTACAGTCCATCAGTATCAACGTTTATTGCCAACAGGATGCTAGAAGAGCTTGATTCCTAGAACTGAGTACCTTCTGTCAAACTGAGATTTTTTTCTTCTATCTGCAAAACAGAGTATACACTCAGATATGGTCCTTAAATTCTATTTAAAGATATACTCAAAGAAGTTTAGATCTGCTGCTGATGCTAAGTCGCTTCAATCGTGTCTGACTCCATGTGACCCCATAGATGGCAGCCCATCAGGCTTCCCTGTCCCTGGGATTCTCCAGGCAAGAATACTGGAGTGGGTTGCCATTTCCTTCTCCAATGCATAAAAGTGAAAAGTGACAGCGAAGTCGCTCAGTTGTGTCTGACTCTTAGTGACCCCATGGACTGCAGCCTACCAGGCTCCTCCATCCATGGGATTTTCCAGGCAAGAGTACTGGAGTGGGGTGCCATACGACTTTGCAAATTAATTCATTGATACTGATGAGATTGATTGTTCAAAATATTATACCCTCATGAATATCCGTTGGGAAAAATAATACATTGGTTTTAAAATAATTTTCTTTAAAACACCACAAGCTTTGATAAAGTCTAATTTATTCTAAATAGTCAGAGCTCCCTCCTCACTCTACCCTGGTGTCACTGGAGCTGCTTTTTGTTCTTGATGAGCTCTTTAGAAGCTCTTTGCTGAAAGGAAAGAGCTGGCAGCAGACAGGGTCTTCTATTAGCTTCCAGCAAAATGAGTGAACAGCAGGGCCCCCAGGGAACCAGCCATCAATCACAAAACAGAACCCTTCTGAAGTCGGAAGAGAAAGATCTGGGCTGAGTGAGAATTCAGAACTGTTAGAGCAGAGGCTGCAGAATCTGTGCTGCTGCTTCTCCATCCTAGGCCCCTGCAGGTTAGATTCCCCTTCCGACCTCTAGATTCTTACCTGTGTGAACACACACGTGGCCCCAGAATCCTTCTCAACACTCTGAGTAAGCACAACTATGGTCTACAACAGACTTCCCACCCTTGGACAAGAGATTAAGTATTGTCTCTTTTCCCCATGAATGCATGAAGGTATAGGGTTCAGGAAATACCATCATGGCACCCTGCCTAGAACGCTGGTGTGGGTAATCTCAACAATGGTGGGTCCAGCACCACTGGGAACAGCTGAAGGGCCAGGGCTAAAGGAGTGGACACCAACAGGGACAAAGAGGACACATCAGTGAGAACCATTCCACCTCCTCCTGCACTGGGTCAGCCCTGCACACAAAAGGAAGGACTCCAGCCCCATTTTCAGGGCAAAACAAAAATTATAATCGAGCACCAGACCCCACATCAGCTATTTACAGCATGAACTCAAGACTCAAAAATGCCCAGCGAGGTGTTTACGACAACACTCTCCAGGGACGTAAATGGAAATTACTAAAATTATAGGTGACCTGGCTATTTAGGGGCAGTTACACACATTTCTAAATTGGAAATGATGCCTGGCTGGGTGGAAGCCTTCAACATTCCACAACTCTTCTTAAAGCCACATAATATTAAAGACGGTTTGAGCCTGAGTACATGAAGCCAGATCACGTGTTGATATTTGCAGACCTGGGATTCTTACACAAGATCACACTCTGTGAGTCTTGGCTGTTCATGGATCCTTGTGTTTGAATATTTGCCCTGGTGAAGTAGCTGTGACATTTAGACCAGAAACCAAATGTTTATTTGTGGAATTTTGCCTTGCCCACACTTTACCAAAATAACAAGAAAACTAGCCTTTTCCTATGTCTGAACTGCATCTTCTTCCCATCACATTCTTGTAATCCTGGGAACATATGTTTAAGTAAAAGGACTCCACATTCACACATTCCTCAAAAAAATACAACAAATTACAATTCATGGAAAAAGTCGGCAAGACTTTTCCCGAAACATACAACAAATAAGAGACATGTGGAATTGATGTTTTTTCTCACCATTGTCTAAAAACGATGACCACCAACACTTGATTGCTCTAATTGCTAAGTGTTTGGTGGCACTTATATATCTTTGTTTCCATTAGAAGCAAAAGGAGAATGACGAAACCTACAATTTGATGTCTAAAATGACATACTGGGACTACGAAAATAACACCAGGACAAGCTTATCATGTTTATGTCATTCCTACTAGCATTTTGAGATGTTTTGTGAGGTTGACTAAACCAAGGATTGCTGGGAAAAAAACTTGAGGAAACAGAGAAAGAGAGAGAGAAATAGACTTGGGGTTAGTAGACAGCGGTTAGGACAGAGCAAAGAGAACTCAGGCAGAAAAAGATGCTAATGAAACAGAGAGAGGTAGGCATGCAAGATGCAAGTAGTGAGAAACAGGAGAGAAGAGACTTCCTTCCCCCCCACCCCGCCCCAGTAATTTCATCCTTCCCATTTCAGAGTTTCTAGATCAAAGGATTCAAAGCTAGCATGCTCTCTATATCATATCAAATTGAATTCCAGATGGTTCAGTGAAACTTAAGAAGTCACGAACTGAATTAGAAGAAGGTATAAGTAAATAATCCTGTGGTGAGAAAGAGCTTTCCTGGTGCAATTCCAAAGAAATAAACCATAATGGATACATCTACACAGTTCACCGTCTGAACATTAAAAACTATAAGCGAAATGTAAATGCAAGTGTCATATAAAGAATATATGTTCTGTGTATGCATGGCTGAGTCCCTTCGCTGCTCACCTTAAACTACCACAACACTGTTAATCACCTATACTCCAATACAAAATAAGAAGTTCAAGGTTTTTTAAAAAAGACTATATATTCGTGGGAATTCTCTGGTGGTCCGGTGGTTAGGACTCAGCGTTTTCACTGCCTGGGGCCCAGGTTCTAAGATCTTATAAACCGTGGAGCAAGTGCAGCCAAAAAAAAAAAGAATATATGTTCAGTACATAGGATGAAAGTGTGTGTCACATGATACACAGGGAACTCTTAAAAACAAATGAAGAAAAGATAAATCCTTGGGGGAAACAGGCAAATAACAAGGACAAGCAACTGACCAAAGAAAGTCAAGGACCCAGTGAACAATGTCCTACATCATGCTTTTCCAAAGATAAGATGTGAAAGCAGCAGGACCACTTTTCTGTGATGGGAAAGATGCAGAAAGTCAGGCCCTCTCATGGGCTGGTGGTAGGGATGCTGAGTAACACATACCCTCAGGAATGCCATTTGATAAAATACCGTAAAAGCCTTTCCCAACGTGTGCCTGAGTTCTGATGTAATGATTACATATCTAGGAACTAATCTTAAGGAAAATATTAAAGATGTTTGCATCTTTGCAGACATTTCACTAACAAGATTCAGTCATGGCTACATTTTTATAAAGAAAATTTCCTTTTATAAAGAGGAATTCCCTGGAGGTCCAGTGGTTTAGGACTCCATGCTTCCACTGCCAAGGGCACAGGTTCAATCCCATCCCTAGTCAGGGAACTAAGATCCCACAAGCTGCACAGTGGAGCGAAAAGAGAAAAAAAAAATAGTTATTAAAAAATAAGTTAGAAAAGAAGAGTCAGCCACAATAAAAATATCCAATAATGGGGGATGAGACATAAAGCATTCCAAAAACTCAAGACAACGGAATATTAAAAAGCCATCAAAATGATGCTGTGGAAAGGGATTAAATGACATGGAAAGAGTATACATTTTCAAGTGGAAAAAAGCATAAATGAGTTGAGGTGAGCAAGGCCCTGGGGATGGAGTCAGTCACATAGTAAGTTTCAGCTTTACAAGGGCTACTTTATTCGGGATTCCATTTCTGAATGGAAAATGCACACAAAATCACAGAAGTAAGATACATGTATATCGAAGTATCTATTTAGTTTAGAAGTATTGGAGATTTTTATTTTCCTCTTTTGCTCATCTGTACTTTCTCTTTTTTATCAAAGTATAGTTGACTTACAGAATTATATTAGCTTCAGGTATATGACAGTGATTCAGTATTTTTACAGATTATAATCCCTTTAAAGTTACTACAACGTAAAGGCTGTATTTCCCTGTGCTTATGTGTTTTATACATGACAGTTTGTACCTCTTAATCCCCTACCCTTCTCTTGCTCCTCCCCCACCCCCTTTGCCTACTTGTAACCACTAGTTTATTCTCTGTGAGGCTGTGTCTGTTTTATTAATTTCACTATTTGTCGTATTTTTCAGATTCCACATATAAGTGATAACATAGTGAAATAAATCAGCCATAGAAAGACAAATATTCTGTTATCCCTTGTCTGTATTTTCTGACATTTCTACGAGTGGTATTTATTGTTTTTACAGACACTGAGGCAAGGTTTTAAAAAATGATGCTGTGTATTAACAGCTAATGACAGAAACCCATTTGAATAAGGAAATGAGATTACCAATGAGCAGCATCATCCAAAATGTTATTAATCATGTATTTAAATATAAGCATTACATATGATACATATCTGTAAGTAAACATAAACATTGCATATTACCTATATGTGCAAATAAATTTTATATATACATATATTGTAATAGAAAAAGGATTGGAAACATGTACCATAAAATGCTAACAAGCTTCAGTGATTATTTCTGGGTGTTGTGAAAATAAGCAATTTTCAGGGGTTCTGTGTGTGTGGGTTTCCTATTTTCCAAAATAGATGTTCAGCAAATGTTTTTCATTTGTAATAAACAAAAAGTTTTTTAAAACAATACACAACCCCTGAGATAAGGCGGGACCTCCTACAATGTAAGTGATGTCCTGTTTACCGGTCCATCCAGCATCAGCACCTTTTTGTCACCTTTCTGGACCCTCCGCACTCACTCACAGGTGAGGTGAGCAAGTCCTGCTGATTCATTGTACCATGTTTGGTGTTTCTCCCCTCTTGGTTTCCACGGCCATCTCTCTAATTCAGACTCTCCTTGCCCAGTCATGGCTTTCTCAAGGACATGTCCCAGCCCAGAGATGTCCACTGTTTCCCCAACTGCTGGACATGGAGTTGAAACCCTCTCCCAACATTTCCCGGGGTCTCACTCATCCTATTTCTTCATACACACCCTCCAATAGGAATCACAGCCAAACTGTCCCCTTACTGTTGTCCAAATGCACTCTCTGTCTTTCCAGCTTCTTTTTGCTTGAAGGACCCGGACAACCACCTTCCCAGAAACCTTTCTCTTTCTCTCAAAACCCACCTGCCAAGACAGGATCTCTGTCCCCACGGCCTCAGAAGAAATACACTTCTCCTTTCCAGCCCATTCACGTTACACAGAATAACAGGAATAATGCAAATAAGTGTTCTTACCTAGTCTGTTACATTGTATTTCTCTCGCCCAGAAGTCAAGTAAATCATAGAGAAGGAAGGTTTGGATGCAAAGAAAGGATTCTCCAAGACAGGACCCCAGTACGTGTCTATAAATACGATCCTTTAATAAGTGAACAGATCATCCCTCGCCTAAGTGCGGGCGCCTAAGTGCGGGCGCCTAAGTGCGGGCGCCTAAGTGCGGGCGCCTAAGTGCGGGCGCAGAGCCCTGGTCCCGCCTGGTCCCGGGAGCGCCACGTCTGGTCCGGGGAGAGCCCCTAGCAGAAGCCCACCAGGCGCACGGTGCTGGGGAAGCTTCTGCGCATGCTCATGCACTTGTCCTGGTCGATGTACAGGGAGTTGGCCTTGACTGCCAGGTCGTGCTCCAGCGTGGCCTTGGTGTGGGCCAGCGACTGCAGCGTGTCCTCCGTGTCCCTCAGGCGCTGCTGCAGGGTCTGGATGGTGTCGTCCACCTCGTACACCTCGTTCACCAGCCTGGGTGGGGAGGAGGTGCCCGTTAGGTTAGCAGAGGTCAGGCTGGTCATTAGCTCCACCGAGGGCGCGTGAGCTTACTGCTTTCCCACGGATCACCCCCAACCTCAGAACTACTTCACGTCACACGGGAAACAGTATCGGCGCGCAGTTGCGTGAGACCAGGAGCGCTCCTACGGTCCATTAACCAGAATCCAAAAGGCTGGGGGACACCAGTGAGTTTTCATGCTCGCATTGGTCATACACACACGCATATTGAACACTGTATTTTTTTTTAAAGGCCAACTTTTAAACATTTGATTTTCTTTTAAATAATAAAGACTTGGGGAAATCGAAACAGCTTCATTTTCATACATTGACATTATCATTAAAAATGGTTTGCATAGTTAGGAAGAGGGGGACACCCGATTGTATTCAGTGGCTGAATTCAGCCCAATCTGTTAACTGTAGGGGAGGGGTTAGTTAATGGGGCACTTCTCCCTAATGCTGGGAAGGATTGGGGGCAGGAGGAGAAGGGGACGACAGAGGATGAGATGGTTGGATGGCATCACCGACTCGATGGACATGGGTTTGGGTGGACTCCGGGAGTTGGTGATGGACAGGGAGGCCTGGCGTGCTGCGATTCATGGGGTCGCAGAGAGTCGGACACGACTGAGCGACCGAACTGAACTGCTGTCTCTAACTATGATGCCCCTCCCCCCACCAGTGCCCCAGAGTTCCAGAGTAAACACCGAAATGTCAAACACCCAAGAGAACACGAAAATGACAATGCATGAAATCAGCTACATGAGCCACGAAACAAGTTGCAGTTCTGATTGTGCTGCTGATGAAAAACATGACACATTTTCCTTACGACTGAAAAGAAGAAAGGCATGATTTTATATTAAAAAAAGAATCTAGCATCTCCCTCTCCAATTATTTTAATCCATATTGCTTTCATTTTCATTTCTTTACCAGTGAACCTTTCTTCCACGTCTATTGGGCATTTGCAATTCTGCAAAAACTATTTGGCAAATGTCTTCCCTAATTTGTTCTTGACTTTTAATTAGTTTATGATATTTTTTTTTTAAAGTAAGATTTCAATTTTTAGTAAGCTTTCTTTCTTTTTCTTTGTGATTTCTTCTATTGTGTTTATATTTAGAAACATTTTCTCTTCCCAAAGAACAATTAACCAAGGACCCCTTTACAGTCTGATCTGGCCAATAATATCCAAAGGATATGACCACATGGTCAATCAAGAGAAAGAATATGAAACAGGTTACAAAACGACAATAATAATGATAATTAATTTATTGACTGCATTAGTTTATGTGTATATATACATGCATGCACGCTCAGTCACTCAGTTGTGTCTGACTCTGTGACTCCATGAACTGTAGCCCACCAGGCTCCTCTGTCCATGGAATTTTTCAGGCAAGAATACTGGAGTGGGTTGCCATTTCCTCCTCCAGGGGATCTTCCCAACCCAGGGATCAGAACCACGTCTCCTGTGTCTCCTGTGTCTCCTGAATTGGCAGACAGATTCTTTACCACTGAGCCACCTGGGAAGCCAGTAGAAAACACCACCTCCAAATTCATCAAATTTTGACCAGCAATTGAAAGCTAAAGTTTTCCTTATTTGGAGGTTCATTTATCAGGAGACTGGAGTGCATAAAATTAACTAAAATGTACCATAATCTAAAGAGTGACAGTGAACAAATAGGGATGGGAACATCCCTGGAGATAGAAAATGATCTCATGATCATAGAAAAATATTAGACCATGTTTAAATCATTACACCAAGGCCATCTTATAGCTCCACAGAACTTTGCAACTGAAAAATAAGTGTGAGAGGTCATCAAGCCAAGATTCCTTGTTTTACAGTTGAAGAAACTGAACCCCAGGGACTGATGAACTGCCCTCCCTGCAGGCACACAGCCATGTTTATACACAGCATGGTCATCCAGGAAGATGGAAGGAAATCAGGGGCCTTGACAACCATAATAAAGATCTCGGTCCCATTTCCTGCCCGACCCACTCAGCACCCAGAAGCAGAGAGCAGGGAAGTTGGCCTCTGCGCGCTCTCTCCTCTACTCATGAATTTGAACAAAGTGAAGAGTTTGACATAGAAGGATAAAGGAATGATTTCTTCATTGTGTTAACTTGTGTGGAATAATATTATGTGAGAACAAGAGGAAATAACATCAGTGCCTGATGATAACAGGCACCATAGCTGGATGATGGGGTACTTCACAGCCATACCTTTTATAAAAGAATTTGTTCTTGCCTTGGGATTCCCTGGTGGCTCAGTGGATAAAGAATCAGCTTGCAATGCAGGAGACGTGGGTTCTATCCCTGGGCCAGGAAGATTCCCTGGAAGAGGGCATGGCAACCCTTGTCTAGAAACCTATGGACAGAGGAGCCTGGTGGGCTACAGTCCATGGGATCCCAAAGAGTTGGACACAACTGAAGTGACTGAGCATGCATACACAGGGAAAAGAGACTCAGAATAAAATGTTGGTTGAAAACATTATGCTATTTGGGAGCCTCCTGAAGCCAGCCCCAGGTTGGGGGACACTGCAAAGCACCCCCAAAAGGCTCATGGAGGAAACGACAAGCCTGTGCACACCCACACCATGACTTCACCTCAGAACCTGACCTGTTTTCTTATGTTGCGATGGGGGAGGGGAGGAATTAAACTTTCGTGCCAAAGTTTCCTTTGGTCTAAAATCGGTAAACGCGGCATCTGAGAACAGAGCTAAAAGAATATTTTGTTGTTGCTGTTAAGGTCAAGTTGATTTTAAACGTTAAGTTTCTTTTTTGAAGATTCCCAGGCTTTACAATACCGCTAGCAAAGAAACAGGTCTTCAGAGAGACTGTTGGATAGGGCTGGTGGTAGGATTTACGAGGGCCCGTTGTTTATAATCACACCGGCCTGCTTCTTGTCTCGCATCCTTCACTGAACTGTTTTCACTGCTTCAAAAGGAAACCTGAACCCGAAGGTAGGGACGGAGCAGGATTATATGAGTCTTTACTCCTCCAAGCCAAATATGTTAGTCTAGTGGGAAATTTATCTGTGAGAGATCTTCTGAAGAAAGACACACTAAAATATCAATTTCTTAAAAGGAATACAATTTCTTAAAAAGATACTTAGAATGCAGGCAGCTAGCATCCTTGTTTTCCTATTGCTGAGTGAAGGCAGCTCAGAGGTATTACGCCATTACAACTTGCACCATTACAAATACATTTTTCCTCCTCTTTCAAGGCCACGTTCCCCTCTCAGTTTCCTTATTTTTTTGGCAGATGGCAGAGAGCCATTCTGCTGGAACCACTCCTTCTGGGGGAAATCACAGAACTGAAAAACAGTTTGCATTCAAACACAAATAAAACTACCATCGTCTGAAAAAAAAAAATCAGGATGAAGTACAGCAGAGCCTGGTCTGGCCTGCCACCAAGGATGCCAAGAATGTTTAGAATTGCTCTTGAAAGAACCCATTTAGAAAAACTTCAAATGCAAAGCAAAGTCTTGAAATGAAAACAGCACTTCTTCTCTGTCCCCACTCCCCTGAGTTCACGGTTCTTATGTTTTCTTCATCCAGACAGCCAAAGGCTGCTTTCAGAATGCTCGATTGAAAAAGAAAAATAATCCCCTCCCTCAATAATCATCCTCAATTCCATGGTTGTTTCTCTAGGACCATATTTTTGGCAATGATATTTTAACAAGAAATCTTTATGGAAACAAAAGCAGGTTTTGTCCTGAAGTTGGTAAAGGAGCAGAGGAAATAGACACACGGTAGGGTCGCCAGGAAGTAAAGGAAAAAAAAAAAAGCAAATTCTGTTCAGCCGGGAAGGGAGAGAAAAGAGGAAAACGCATTCAGCATCTCAGAAGCAGTTGTGAATGCCTCACTGTCTGATAACTGCAAAGTCAAATTTGACCATGACCCAAAACCCTTCCAGAAAGCAACCCTGTGCTGGTCTGATGGCAGCCTGGACAATTTCTCTCTCCTCGCCTCTACTTTCGATGACTTTGCAGAAATTGTCAGAGCATGAAACTGCAGCTCAGCTTTTCCTAATAATATTTGCATAAAACCACAATTCATGATCTAATCTAACAGGCCAAATGGGTGTGACCCCACTCACTACCAGGTTCCTGTAATAAACAGACACTTCCGACTGGCTGCCTCCAGAGTAAAGGCCCACTTATCCTCCAAGATGGGCTGTGTGTGAGTAGAGGTTCTATGGAACCCACTTGGAGAAAGGTGGTCTGGGTGGGTGGCCTCCTCCACGAGGATGGCCGAATGACAGCTCCACTGAGAGAAACGCAGCTGCTGCGGGAGATGAAAGCCAGTGGCATGTGGTCTAGAGCCCGACTCTCAGCATCCAAAAGAGACAACACGCATGCTGCCCGTGGAGGGGGCTCTGCAGTGATGCTTCCTCTGTGACTCTCAGGTTCATCTTCTTCTCCAAGAGCCAGATGCAGCCTGTGCTTGGCTAAGCCATCCCACGGCGCATCAAGAAGCCAGAAGAACTCAGGCCCAGGTTGGGGGGTGCCAGGGGCCCCACCCAACAAAAGAGAAGCAGAAGCAAACCGCTAGGTTGGCTGAATGGAGCTCAGAAGCAGACAGACAAGGATTCTAACTATGTCTCTTCTTCCCCCCAGCAGGTGCCAGCCAGGCCACATCACTCAGCTCATGTCTGCCTCAGTTTCCTTATTTGTAAAGTGAAGATCATGCAAGAGGTAAAGTATGCAGGACAGCACCCAGCACAGAATAAGATCAATAAATGACAACGGCTCGGGTGACTGTCGGGCTTCCCTGGAGGCTCAGACAGTAAAGAACCCGCCTGCAATGCAGGAGACCCGGGTTCAATCCCTGGGTTGGGAAGATCCCCTGGAGAAGGAAATGGCAACTCACTCAAGTATTCTTGTCTGGAGAATTCCATGGACAGAGGAGCCTGGTGGGCTACAGTCCAGGGGTTGCAAAGAGTTGGACTTGACTGGGTGACTAACACTTTCATGGTGATGGTCAGCATCACCACCTTTATCATCTTCATCGTTTCCGGCCTCACAAAGACCCCCCGTTGGACATATGTATACCTATGGCTGATTCACGTTGATGTTTGACAGAAAACAACAAAATTCTATAAAGCAATTATCCTTCAATCAAAAAATAAACAAAAAACAAAAAAGACTCCCCCCTTTCCTTCCCTCCAGGGAACCCACAGCCTCACCCCACTGCTTGTTCCCTGGGTAAGAGCTCAGAGTCCTTTTGTCCCTAGATAGAAGGGAACTCTATCGTGGAGCAGGGCAGATGACAAGGCCAGTGGCCTCTCTCCTCTGCACAAGTTCAAGCGCTGCCCCATCACTCCTCCAGTTGCTATAAATTTGACTTGCTTCTGCACAAAGTGTTTCAAGACATAAGCAGAGCCATAATGAAATCCAGAAAGAGGCAGACAGGCTGGTACTGAGAAATTGGAAATGAAGCCAGAATGCAGATGAGGGTGGCCAACTCCACATGAGGCCATTTAAAAGGGATCTCTTCCAGGTTAAAATGATAAGAATAAAACATATCTAGTGTCCAGCAGATGCCGTGTGCAGACAGTTCCCTCCCACCGAGCACACGTGGGAGATGCTTGATGAAGACCAGCTGCTCTCAATTTCTACTGAGAACAAGAACAAACTGAAATGAGCTGAGCTGAGCTGTCAGGGTTTAGGGAATCCTAAGGATGCTCTGAAGGACCAGAGCAGGTATAAGCTGCCCAAAGAGGTGAAAGAGAGCAGTGGTGAGAGCAGACAGATGGGGTCTGGGGATCTGGTGCCCGAAGTCTCTTTTCTGATGAGTCTGGGGGACTGAGAAGCTCACAGCGGCCAACCTCTGAGCTGCTTCCAAGACAGGAATCTGGAAACCCCAGAGACTCCAGGGTGATGTAAAGGAACCCAGAGCCTCCTCCACCTGTTGAAGGAGGCTAAATGTTTGTTAACACTTTTCTTGTATGTAGTGTTGATGTCATTTCTTTTTTTCTCTAACTGTGGTAAAATATACGTAACACAGAATTTACCATCTCAGCTCTTAAGTTCGTGGTATTAGTACCTTCACAATCTTGTGCATCCATCACCATCTTCTACACTTCAAGAACTTATCATCATCCCAAGCTGCAAACACTAACGCCATTACCGACACTTTAAAGAAGGCTCCTGTCAAAGCTATGGTCTTTCAAGTAGTCATGTGTGGATATAAGAGTTGGACCATAAAGAAGGCTGAACGCTGAAGAATTGATGCTTTTGAATTGTGGTGCAGGAGAAGACTCTTGAGAGTCCCTTGGACTGCAAGGAGATCAAATCAGTCAATCCTAAGGGGAAGTCAACCCTGAACACTCATTGGAAGGACTGATACTAAAGCTGAATCTCCAACACTTTGGCCACCTGAGGTAAACAGCCAACTCATTGGAAAATATCCTGATGCTGGGCAAGATTGAAGGAAAAAGGAGAAGAGGGTGGCAGAAGATGAGCTGGTTGGATAGCATCACCAATTCAATGGACATGAACTTGAAACCTCCAGGAGATGGTAAGGGACAGGGATGCCTGCCATGCTGCAGTTCATGGGGTCACAAAAAAGTCGGACACAATTTAGTGACTGAACAACAATGGCAACAAAAAAGGCTCCAGCCTTTGGCTCCTAGACCATCACTAGGTTCCCCCACATCCCCAAGTTGGTGGACATGCCTTTGAAAGGAGCTCAGAGCTGCAGGCAGGCTGGGGGTTTCCCCAGAGGAGCCCAAGCAGACCCAGGATGTGCCCCCCTCATCACCATGACCCCAGTCTGGTCCTCGCCACCTCTTGCCAGCCACTCACCGCAGCTGAGCCATGTCTCTGCACAGTTCTATGTTGGGTCTCCTGGTCCGCTCGTCCAGACGGGTCTGAGCCACCTTCAGGAAGGCAGACTTCTCCACAATGGCCTTCTTGATGGATTCAATAGTCATCTCTGTCTGGAAAATCTCCTGCAGGGTCTGTACCAGGAGAAGCAAATGCCCGAGGCTTTGGTGCCGAGACCCCAACAACCTGCTTCCCACCCTGTGCATCTGGGACCCAGACTCCTCTTCCGCTGGGAACAGGGGTTCTCTGTGGGCCTCCTCCTTTCAGGGCCATCTGGGACCTGTGGTGGGAGGTACAGCTCCTGCTCGCACCCTCCGGAGAGCATCCTCCAGACGTGGCGTATGAATACTGACACCACAGAAATAGGCAAATGCTGCAAACCCGAGCTCGCTGTCCTCCTTTCCCCAGATCACTGGCTGTTAGACACTGACTAGTGCACATTTGTATGTGACCCAGAGAAAAGGGGGGCCAGGAACTTTGAGGGCACCCACTTCCTTCCCAAATTTGTGTGCCCTTAAGTCTTTATCTTCCTGCTGTCTCTTCTCACTAATCTCAGAGAGGTTTTCCTGCCAGTGAAGGATTCGCCTTAAAGCAAGTCAAGGTCAAGCTTTGGGGTGTCTCCATGGAAGGGAGGAGCGTTGGAGGTCTGGTAAGCCCCAATTTACATTCGTTTTGCCTTAGAAAAGGTCGCCCTAGTTACCTAAACCTGAATCCCTCCCCACCTGGGAAGCCCTTGAAGAGGTAATGAAGTTAAAATGAGGTCATTAAAGTTGGTCCTAATCTAGTCCGACTGGTGTCCTTATAAAAAGAAGAGACTGAGACAGACATGCATGCAGGGGGACCACGTGACGATGCTGGGAGAGGGTGACCATCTACAAGTCTAGGAGAGAGGACTTAGAAGAAACCAACCCTACTGATAACTTGACCTCAGACTTCAGCCTCCAGGACTGTGAGGAAATGAATGTCTGTTGTTTAAGACGCCCTGTCTGAGCGCTTTGTTATGGCAGCCTGAGCAGACTTAATATAGCGGTAAATAAAAATTTGTTGAACAAAGGGACTCCACCATGTCACCTTCTAAAACGTCTTTAGATGACCTCTCACTGGCCAGGGAACCCTGCCTTTAGATGACTTCTCACTCCCCTTTAGATGCCCAGGGAATCGTAACCCTTCCCCCATCAATGAGATCCACAGTCTGGCTCCACCTAGTTTTCCAAGCTTCTCTTTCAGGACACACACTGTCCATGCCAGCCAGACCAGGCTCTTTACAGATCTGACTCAATCCCTGATCTGCCACCTCTCGAGGCTTTGTTCATGATGCTGCCCCACCTGAATGTTCGCTTCTTCCTCCAAACCCCGAAAACTATTTCTTTATTGGTTATTTGGCAACCACAGCTTGTAATTTTCTATTGTTTTTAATTGTGTGTGAGCTTTTCAAGTTACACACACCTTCTCTACAAATATAAGCTTCCTGGAACAAAAACTACCCTTCATCCATCTCTCTGCCCATCACTGAAGTAGAAGCTGTCTGGCCCAAATGTTTGTGGCCCAAAGAATTCACCGTGAGAAGGGAAGGTAAATTCTTGCAGCCTGGGAAGAATGGCACCCTCAATCAAATAGTACTTCCTTAGAGAAACACGGCCAACAGTGTAAGGTTCTTAAAAAGAGAAACAGAAAAATATATGCAGCATAATCCACAAAATAATAAGAGCTCCAAGCCCGATACAAGAGCTCCTTATTTATCTTGAAACCCACGAATTCCGCCTAAATCCTTCATTTTATTGTCCTTATAAAACAAAAGCACTTTAAAAAGTTCAATATCAGAAACATATTGAACCACCTAATAGTTTCCTGTGTTTGGTTTTATATTCCAGAATAAAAGGGGGCTGAAATAATTCAACAGAAAACATCCCTACCATATGTTCTAATAATAAATTCACTTGCTAGTTACATACAGTGATTCATTAAACTTTAATAATAATATTTTTGTAACTGTTAAATACTAGGAGCCTTTCACGATATAGTGCATTCTTTGTGTTCCCCAAACCAGTGGATTCCAATTTCATGCTGACACCTGGCTACCTGGCTAACATAAATGGTGCACTTCCTACTGGTTCTCATTTTCTTTAGTCTGTATGGGCAGGAAGTCGTGTGCCTTATGGTGGAGATCTGTGGTCCCAGGGCCCCTGCCCTATCTCTCCAGGTCAGCCGCGGGGCCCACCCCCCAGTGCTGGGCTTACCTTTGCCAGGTGAGTCTGAATCTTATTTTTAGCATCCGCAGTCTCAGCGATGCGGTTGGTGAAAGCCAAGTTCACCTTGTTGAACTGATTCCACATCTCGTTGGCCATCACCACCAGGAGGTTTTGGATGTCGTCTCTCAGTTTCGCAGAGGCGGCTCGCTCACTCTGGGAGCGAAGAATGTTGTCGTCGGTGAATTTGGCCCAGGACTCGGGCACTGAGACCCTGAAGAGAAAGGAAATACATCCAGACGACGGAAACAATGATGAATCTGCCTAGACAGTCTGCAGGCAACCGTCCATCCGGGAAAAGGAAAAAAAAAATCGCTTGATTCTGGTTTTATTACATGAAGTGTATAAACATCAGAGCAAAGCGTCTTTTAAACCTGTCTTAATTGCTCCTTGTTTCACTGCTTATTCTGGAAAGCCATAGCATATATTAAGTTCACTACTAATGTAGGGGGAGAAAGGATTGCTGAAGGGTGTGAGTATGTCCATTCATTAGAAAGGTGTCTCACCAGCCTCATAAGCATTACGAAAAACTATTCAACCTCAGGACTAATCAAAGAAGTACTGCTGAAAATAGCTTACTAATAACCCTTTGTCAGAACAGCAAAGAGCTAAGAGAACGATTATTTTCCAGTGAGCATGTTTAGCAACAGATTCGCTCATATCCTGTAGGTGTGTGTGTTAGTTGCTCAGTTGAGTCAGACTCTTTGCGACCCCATGGACTGTAGCCCGCCAGGATCCTCTGTCTTTGGGATTTCCCAGGCAAGAATACTGGAGTGGGTTTGCCATTTCCTCCTCCAGGGGACCTGCCTGACTCAGGGGTTGATCCTGCATCTCCTGCACTGGCAGGCATTCTTTACCATGTAAGCCACCAGGGAAGCCCTATCCTGCAGGTAGGAATGTTGAATTGCTACAGGCCTGGTGGAGAGCAACATGAACTGAGTCTTTCAAATGTCATAACCCAGAAATTCCACTTCTAATTGACATGTAACATTACATCAGTTTCCAATGTGCAGCATAATGATTTGATTTATGGATATATTGCAAAATGCCCACCACAGTAAGTCTAACATACAGCATCACACACAGTTGCAAATCTTTTACTTAGGATGAGAATTTTTAAGATCTCTTCCTGATGGCTCAGACAGTAAAGAATCTGCCTGCAATGCAGGAGACCCAGGTTCGATCCCTGGATCAGGAAGATCCCCTGAAGGAGGGAATGGCAACCCACTCCAGTATTCTTGCCTGGAGAATTCCATGGACAGAGGAGCCTGGCAGGCTACAGTCCATGGGGTCGCAAGAGTCAGACAGAACTGAGTGACTGAGCACACACACAAAGAAAGGTAACACAGGGTTATTAAGATGCAGAGAGACAGGTCCTCTCATAGAGAAAAGACCATCCAACCCAGATTGCATCCAGGGGCCTGGCAAAGAAACTATGGACAGGGAAAGTCTAACAAAGAGTGGAAATGAATTATTCAACATTCAGCTGTTTTTCAGCTTGTACTCCTATCACCCCCACCCCCCATTCAGGGCATCTAATACACTGGTAACATTTTATTTTCTTTATGCTTAATTGTGTTTTCTAGGTTTTCTGCCTCAAGCACGTGCTATTTTCATAGTTAAGATTATAAACAACAAATAATTCTTTTACAAAAGATCACGGGATGCAAGTGGCCACAGAACATGTGAGCTTACTGAGGACCTGTCCACAGAAGGTGAGTCTTACCTTTCTGCATCCTTCCATGACTTCCAACTTACCTGTATGCTGCATCCTTTGGAAAGCAGAGAGAATGAATTCAGTGGCATGGAAATCACAGGCAACCTGTGCCTACTTACGTGGCATCCACCCTCTCCACTCCACGGAAGTAGCTGACGCCGTCTGACGTGTTTCGCAGATGGTGGCATTTATCGTCGATCCTGTAAGCTGACTGCTTGTCACTCAGGTCCTTCTCCAGCTCGTGCTGGGTAGCTCTGTTGGCTCTAAAAGGCAGAAAGAGACAGAGCTTCAGGCTTAGGAAACAATGTCACACAAGGAAGCGTGACTGCCCTTCTGGGTGGGGAACCACCCCTACCCCCACCCTATCCCCATCCCCACACCCACTCCCTCCCATGACCTCCCATGAAAGTCTGCTCCTTCACATCATGTCCAGCTTCTCCATTAAAAGGAGCTTCTCCTGCAACCTAGACATCCATCAACAGATGAATGGATAAAGTTGTGGTACATGTATGTGATGGAATATTACTTAGCCATGAAAAGGAATGAATTTGAGTCAGATGAACTGAGGTGGATGAACCCAAAGTCTGTTAAACAGAGTGAAGTAAGTCAGAGAGAGAAAAACAAATATTGTATATTAAGGCATATATATGTAATCTAGAAAAAAGTGATACTGATGAACGTATTTGCAGGGCAGGAATAGAGACAGAGGTGCGCAGAACAGACTTATGGACACAGCAAGAGAAGGAGAGAGGGTGGGACGAATTGAAAGAGTAGCACTGAAACATTCATTACCATATGTAAAATAAATAGCTAGTGGGAAGCTGCTGTATAGTACAGGGAGTTCTGTGACAACCTAGAGGGGTGGGAATGGGTGGGAGGTGGGAGGGAGGTTTAAGATGGAGGGGACATATGTATACCTATGGCTGATTCACATTACTGTATGGCAGAAACCAATACAACATTGTAAAGCAATTATCCTCTAATTAAAAAAAAGGAGCTTCCCCTGGAGCTGTCCATACATATGAGTGATGAGAACTCTGTCCAGACTGTCCTGCTATGGGCAGAAGATGTGTGGACACACAGAACTGGGTATCTGCAGCCCCTCAGGCTGGCCCCATTTTCCTAACACACAAACCACCCCCAGACAGGACACTGGTTTGGAGCAATCTGTCCGCATCTATGCTTCCCTTTCCTTCTTCCTTTTCCTCTTCTACATCCTAGCCCCTTTCCCCTCCATTCCTGGAGAGCAATCCCTTGTGAAGTTATCAGGAATTCAGAGTCAGCCTCCTTCCATCTGTAAATGACCTCAGTTTGTGGTCACCCCAGGCCTGAGAGGTTTGCCAGGAGATAGAAACCAAGAGTCAAAATGAACCTCCCTGGCAGGAGCCAGTGTGCAGAAAGAGATCAGGAATTGCGGTACCCAAGCTTGTGCTCCAGCGGCCACCCTCCTGGGAAGGAGGAGCCCTTGGTGAGCTCTGAGATGCTATAATCACAGACTGCCTACTCAGCACCCAGGAAGCAGAATGGACAAAGCAAAGGTCTCCTCCCTAGAGGAGCATACATCCTACTGCAAGGCAACAGGCAGTCCCTATAAGGAATAGGCAAATCCTGTGGCTTGTTAGCAGAACAATTCAGAAAACAAAGCAGGAAAAGGGGGCCAGGAATGTGAGTGATGATTTTAAACAGGATAGTCAGGGTAGGACTCCTAGAGGAGGTGGTGCTTGACCCAAGACTTGCAGAGGGAGAACCACACCAGACAAAGCCTTACTGGCCATTGGAGGGAGCCAGGTTTTTCTCTTAGGTGGAATGAGAGACCACTGACTTACATTCTTAAAGGATCATTCTGATGTGGGGTTGACAACAGACTTCAGGGGACAGAGAGACCCCATTAGCAGACACATGCAGTGAGACACAGTGGCGGCTTAGACCAACAGGGCAGCAGTGAAGGAGGGGAGAAAGGCTTAGATTCTGGAGATGCTTTAATGATAAAACCAGGGGAATCTCCTAGGAGATCAGACATTGGTGAGAAAAAAATAAAACCTGATGTTGAGTCACTGGAATAGCAGGAAGCCATCAGTGGAGGTGGGCGAAATTGAGGGTGGGTAGGGGAGAAGAACACAGAAGGTCTTGCTTAATGTCTGAGTGTCTATTAGACACCCAAGTGGAGATACGAAGTGGGTTGTTGGAACTGGGGAGAAAGTTCTGGGCTAGAGTAAAAATTGAGGAGGCAATGGCATAAAGCACAGACAGAGAGCACCTGAAAGAAGCAAAGGACTGGATAATCCTAGTCATTTCTGAATTCTGGCCTCAGCACAGAGAAGCCACCCAGGAAAACCTGCGTGGGACTGAACCAGCTGATTTCTAATTTGGCCTGTGCCTTTGGGTACTTCACCAGACCTGTCAGAGCTCTTAATTTTGTGGTTTGTAAAGTAGAAACGAGGGTAGCAGCATGCAGGTTGTCTGCATTGTGTGAGTTCTAAGTCAGTGCATCCGTGTACACAGGATGAGAGAAGAGGGAGCTGCCTTCCTGCTGCTTCCCAAGTCCAGTCTCTCGCCTCAGGCTACTGGGTTGAATTCTGGGACTCGAAGACCTTCCTCATCTGTGTTCTGGGACCAAGATGCTCCTCAGGCTTCCTCTCTTGGGCTGACACCCTTGAACTCCTCTGACCTGACTTCAGAACCTCCTTAGGAAGGTCTTCTCTCCATCCATCACCTTAGCGCCCAAGATGGGAGAGATCTATGCTGCCATGTTGGTTTCTAATGAGACTCCATCCTTAGCTGAGATCCTCGCCAGTCTCATTGCTTCTTCCTTCATCATTCCTCCCAAGACAAGTAGAGTTGAAACCCCTCTCCCATTGCCTCTACTGGACCAAGTCCAGTAACCATGTTAGGGATCCCAGCCCCCATCTCCTGGATGGAGAAACCATCCCAGGAAATTAGGTGGGCATTTTGCCCACTGTGCATTAAAGAGCAGAGGATATGGAAGATGGGTGGCAGATTTTAGATTATGGAAAAAAAAATGAAGATTAGGAACTGGACCAGAAGAAAACAGAACAATCATTGGAATCACACTCAACTGATTTCGCAATTTCCAAGGAGCAGAAACCAGAAATTAATATCACAGCTGATGTGTCTTGCATTTATAGCTTAAGTGAACTGTCCACTTACTTAACCAAGCCATGGGCAGTCAGCCATCCACTACCAGTCCTTAGCTATTTCTGAATTAAAGAGCCCTTTCAATCACAGCTTGAGAAACACCTTAGCCATCTGAACCTGACTGATCTTCACAGTATCCATCCTGAAGGTCAGGAGACTGAGAAAAACCACCACTTTCAGAGCACCTGTTCCCTTGGCTACATCACACATTACTGCTGACAACATCAATAAAGGCAGAATGATCGTTCCCTTTGTGTGACATATTCCACACTACTTCTTTCCATGGCCATCACCAAATGCATGTTGATCTTTCTAGTCCTTTCAGCCAGTACTTTTTCTATGCTGACAGTTGTTATCATGGCTTTGAATCCTCCTTTGACTATTATTCTTTGCCCTCAACCTCCACTATAAATATTAAGTACCTATTATCTACTATGGAGTTGGACAGAGGAGCCTGGTGGGCTACTGTCCATGCAGCTGCAAAGGGCTGGACACGACTGAGCAATTGAACTGAACTGAACTATCTACTATTGCCAAGAGAAGAAGAATTTGTATTTGGTTAGAGAGGAGGATGGGTGAATGACTGCAATGCCATGGATGTAGTGAATGCAATGATGTCATCACAGCACCAAGGACCACGTACGAGGGTTGCCAGGAAACCAGAGAAGGCTAAGTTTTTAAGGAGGAGCAGAGAGTAAATATAAAAGTGCAAGTGAAAGTAGCTGTCAGTGGTGTCTGACTGTGTGCGATCCCAGGGACTGTAGCCTGCCAGGCTCCTCCATCCATGGAATTCTCCAGGCAAGAATACTCGAGTGGGTAGCCAGTGCCTTCTCCAGGGGTAAATATAAAAGTGTTACAATTCATCGCTTTTCCAGCTGTTGATCTGAACATGTACAAGTCAATCTCTTACCAAAAAATGAAGTCTTTTGAGTTAAAGGAAACCTTGGTCATACTTCAAGTTAGGACAAAAATCCTTTCTAAACCATTGCAAAAAAATATGTCTTTAAAAATGTAAAGTAAATATCCCAAGTGTTCATCTTAACCTCTAAACAAAAACATATATGTGCATATGGATGTGTGTCCATGCATAAGAAATCCTTACATAAGAAGCTAAGAGAAATCTGATTGGGAGGCATGGAGGAATAGCTTCATGATAGATTTTTAATTGTACAGAGAAGTTAAAGTTCTTACGCCAGTTGGGCAATGGCTTTGTCCAAATACAGCTTCATCCTTTCTTGACAACACAGAATAATATCAACTTCCTACTCAATTGAAAAAAAGGGAACATTAATGTTTTGATTATTGAGCATAACGTTCAAAGTCAACAATGCAGCAAAACATCAATGAAGGAAAACTTTGTTACTGGGAGGATTGTGACATAAAATAAGAAAATAACTTGATACCTCCTTATTTACCTATATGCCCCTATGACATTGCTGTCTCAATAGCAGACTGAAATTCACGCTTTACAGGGTTATTGGGAAATTAAATTATGGAACAAGTTGGGACGGGGTAAAATTTTAGAAGTTTTATCTTTTATTGCCGGTCTTTAATTAAATCAATGGATCAATTAATCAAATTCTGGTGATGCACAAGGTTGAATTGAATGCACGGCTTCTTCTGTACTAAGTACTCTTCCAAGAAAGCAAATCTGGGAGGGAAAAGGATAGCCTAAAAGGCAGCTCTCCCTGGAAATGCATGTGACTTTCAAATGACCCAGTTTTATGTTCCAGATAGAGCCCAACCTCCACCCTGGGAGGCCAGCCCTCCCCTCATCCAGCCTCTGCCCTCAGCCCAGCTCCTATACTGGTATAAAAAGCTGCACTATCCACACCATCTGCTTGGCCACACATGTGGTACTTTGATGCTGCTAGAATGTATACACTGTTGACAGATGTTGTAGCAGAGATTGTTTCAATATTTACTTCCCTTTGAACTTCATATTCACATATCAGAACCCTAAATAGCACCTAGAAGACATTTGAGACATGCACATAAGCACTGTTGCCACTTCTTCAAGTGAAAAATGATCATACCGTCCTATTGAACAATGAACTCCTGAACACTCTCCTGTGACATAAAACAATACCATGATGAACAACCTCAAAAATATTTAGACACCACCAATGGGGATGCCTTTTTTCAAGGTTTTGACAAGTGCAGCCAAGTTGCCCTTCAGAAAAGTTACCCCCAACTGTTAATCTAACAATAAATGAAGGTGAATTTCCTCACCTCGCACACCCAGTGGACACTATGATTGCTTTCAATCTTGGCCAACGTGACAAGCCCCCCACGTAAAAGCACTCTTGTCCAGATTTGCATTTTAATATTATGACTATGTATTTGTTCATGATTTGACTTTCTTCTTTTGTGAACCACCTGTTCATGTGCTTGTATACCTTTTCTGCTATGTTTTTCTTATTTATAAATATTCTTATATTTAGAATTCAATCTTTTCCCATTATATGTCACAAGTACAACATACGTGTCATAAAATATTTTTTACCAGTTTGGTCCTTGCCTTTGTATTTTGTGTGTGGTGTTTTTGATACAGATATTTATAATCTCTATGGGGTTAAACTATTAAAAGTTCCCCCTTTGGGTTTCTGCTTTCATTAGTTTGATTTTAAAGTCCTCTTCTCTTCAATGTTAATTATTACTCAACTATATAATCTTCTTATTCTTTCATTGCTTAATTGGTGAACATAAAAATATTATGCCTAGAGCTTATTTCAGTGATAAGCCTCCTGCCTGATCCTCCGATACTCTGAATGATTGGAGAAAATGAAAAGCTAAATTCCCACAACATGTGACCAGTTCCCCTGCTCTTACAGGCAGCAAGGATTTCTCACATGTTCTCATCGTAGATTGTGCATGTCTTTGATTTTTAGTACTATTCAGTCTTCATCTTTCTCTATGGCTTGGTGTGTGTGTATAGCTAGTTCACAGAGGTGTTGACAAAGGATCCATGGAATACTGCTTAGAAAACACCACTTAAAAGCCAAAATCTCAGTGAGCTTTTATGCTATGTATACACAATGCACACAGAGGGAATTCCTGGAACTTCAAGTGGATAAAAACTACATTTAATAAGACAATTGCTATAAGATCCTTCAGCAGTATTTTTTACATCTGAATTTAAATAATGTCATATGATGAACGTCATGGTTGGAGATAGAAGGCTTCATGGGGATAGGGAATGCCTGAAACCAAAGACTTTTGGAACCTGTTCCCCAACGCTAACACCTACTAGTCCATACTCATATATGGGCTTCCAGGAAATGCTCCCAATGGAAGCAAAGGCAGGTCAAACACCTTATCCCCTCAAACACCCATGAAAAGAACATTTACAGAAGATGGTGGACACAGACAGAGGGCAGAAGAGCCCAGATGTAATCAGATCAATAGCTACTGCCTGACACCCAGGGAAGCAAACAGAGATCATGGCAGAAAACCCAAGAACAGCACACTAGGAGCCTGGCAAGTGGGCCCACTCCTTCTGGATCCTGAACTTGGGGAGGAACAATAAACCCCATGAATCAAAGGGTCACGGTGACTGCTCTGCATTTCTCAGAGTCTCAGTGATCAGAGTGAATATGTCGTGGCTTAAGATGGAAAGAGAACAAGGAGTCACATCCAGGCATTTGAAGAATCTCGAATGAATCCTACTCTTTGAGCAGGTGAAACCTTTCCGAGGCATCTCGTTACAGTTCACATCTTGGGAGCTATATAGTCTTGGGATGGGGAGAGGGGTTGGGGGATAGAACAGAGACTTCACAGCCTTTGGCTTCCCCTCACCTCAAGCAAAACCCCGCCTTGTTGCCTCACTCTCCTGGGTCTTGGGTGGGATAGTGGTTAAAGACACTATTTGGCATCAGATAGCCCAGCTCCAAGGTGGCTTTGCAGATGCTGGGACCGAAGGCAAGTTATAAGCTAAGGGAGATAACACTTACCTTTCCAGGCTGCGGGGTAGATAATTACGTGCCTCGCAGATGAAAAGCTCTCAATAAGGCGTGGACCTTACAACATGACATGGGTCATAGAGCGTGACTTAGAACTTGATCCTCATGCACAATGTGGACTCCACCCTATTCTCAGCTGAGGGACATCGGCCGGGTCACAAGAACCCTGAATGCTGACCACACGTGTGGCTGTGTGCTGACTAGGCTACACCCTGAACTGTGGACGTACAGTCATTTCTGGGACCTCACTGTTAAATCCAGACCCTGCTTCTAGCAGAGTGTCATTCTATGTATCCATGTTAACTGAGCCTTTTTAAGTTTGGGGAAAGTGGGTCATCTAACACACTCTTAAGAGACAGAAGAGGTTACTAAAATCAAACTTGAAAAATCAAATTGTAAGTCCAATTGTATCTGGAATCTGGATGATGGCAAATATCACCTATAGGAGTAGACACTCCATTTCTTTGTGGGGTTGTTTTTGTTTTGTTTTGGTTTGGGTTGTTGTTGTCGGGGGTTTTGTTTCGTGGAATCTTAGTTCCCCAGGCAGGAGTCAAACCCATGCCCTCTGCAGTGGAAGTGTAGAGGCTTAACCACTGGACCACCAGGGTTTCTATATACAGTGTTTTGTAATGATGATACTCTCAATTTCTCACACATCCTTGAGTTTGGGATGCAGAAGTTGTTTCCTTAGAGATATGCATTCTCAGTATTTGCTCCTCCATCACTTGAAGTTGACCCATCATCCGGTTAGTTGTGAGGGGGCTGTAGTCCCCCAACCTATTTAGAGGTGGAAATCCCAGATAGGGAAGGCATATCTTGCTACTGGCCGTGAGAACCCAGCCAGGCATTCTTTCCATGCTGGCATCAAGGTTCTATTCAATACTGTCTCGGAGCAGAATTCTCCTGGGACAGAGTCATAGAACCAGTAACAGGTCTCTCGATAGGAAGGGAAGGCAGAAGGCATCAGGGTCCAAGAACAGTTCACTTTCAGGCTTCATGAATGTGAATGAAAAAATGAGTTACCAACAGACATATGTTTGGCACTTGGGGAGGCAGAATGAATGCTTAATAGAGTATGCAAGCTAAAAAACAGAAACGGGGAAGGGTACCAGGTACGTAAGAGCTGAAACCTTTAAGGAATGGCAGAGACCTTGTGAGAGAGAGCCTAGGAGGTAAGGTCAGAGAATGGAGAACAAAATCATCTTTAGTTGGTGGAAGGTGGAAGAGAGCCTAATGGGAGGACCAACACCATACATCAGATAAAACTACAAGCTTCTGGATGGCAATTTGGCTGCCTGTCAAAAGCTCTACAAATGCATGCACCCTTTGACAAATCAATTACATTTTCAAAAATGTATTCTGAGGAAATAATCTGAAATACATAGAGTTATCAATACCATGCCTGTATGAGGGCAAGGGCCACTTGGAAATCTCTGTACTTTCCCCTCAACTTGGCTGCAAACCTAAAAATGCTCTAAAACATTGTCTTTAAAAGTAGCACTGCCTTTCCAAATCTACATTTAAGAATAAACACCATCGAGCATGTATCTCACCAAAATACGCACTGTTCAAATTCATAGATATAGTGTAATTCTAATCTTGATGATATATTTGTGTGTCTTCAGATTGGGTGACATCTACCTAAGCGTGATTATGAAAAAGACCGAAACACTCTAAAATGAATAGTCATTCCTAACTGAACTTTGAGTGATTTTTATCTTTTCTTTTTTTATCTTCTTTATCTATTTCTATCTTTTTTGCATTTTTCAAATTCCCTCAGAAAATATCTATTACTTTTAAACCCCCCCCAAATATATCTTTGTAAAAAAATAACACACTCCTACTGTTTAGCACAGGGAACTATATTCAATATCTTGTAAAAAAACATACTAGAAAAGAATATGAAAATGAATATATACATGTGTATATTTTATACACACACAAACACACACACACACTCACATATGAATCACTCTGCTGTACACCAGAAGCTAACAAAGTGAAAGTTGCTCAGTCGTGTCCGACTCTTTGTGACCCCACGGAGAATTTTCCAGGCCAGAACTACTGGAGTGGGTAGCCTTTCCCTCCTCCAGGGCATCTTCCCAACCAGAGATTGAACCCAGGTCTCCTGCATTGCAGGCAGATTCTTTACCAGCTGAGCCACAAGGGAAGCCCAAGAATACTGGAGTGGGTAGCCTGTCCCTTCTCCAGCTGATCTTCCCAACCCAGCATTGCAGGTGGATTCTTTACCAACTGAGTTAGTTATCAGGGAAGCCCGTTGTAAATCAACTACATTTCAATAAAAAAAATTAAATGCATTTTCTTCTAAATGCTATAAATATCTGATACTACAATTCCTTACTTATAAGTGTCTTTATGTAACATCATTTTTGTTCCTATACATTAAATGGTAAATGCACATTTGCAAGTAAGTTTCTTGTTATTAAAGGACTTGCTCCATATTTACCGCCAGCAGCTCTTTTTCCACTTCATCATGAACTAGATCAATTCCCATTCTCTTCTCTCGATGAAATAGACATTCTCGGGCTACCTACAGACACAGAAACAATGGGAAACACTAATACAAACTGACTAAAATCAGTGACTAGCACTTCTAATAACCTGTTTCTAAGACAAGTCAATAAATACTCCCAATACCAACTTTTCAAGCCATTTTGTTGGAAACCAAACAAGAAACTCACTGTGACAACTAAATGAATCCCTACTGCCAGTGAAAAGGTAAAGAGTTTGAAAAATTACTGATTTGGAAAGTTGACAAAATAAAGCAGATGGTGTCCTACTTAATTCCCACAGATCATCTGAGAAAATTATTTGGCATTAATTCCTTCTAGAGAATAGTTCAATAACCCAAATCATAGTCTTCAAGATATTATTTCTAAATATTTTCTACTGAGAAGTGAGAGGAATAAACAAGTGATTATTTAAAGACATCAAAACATTTGTGTAGCCAAAAATCCAGGTGATTATTAAGTACCATTTATTGCTTTCCTAATTATGAAAATAATACATCTTAATCATTATACAGAAAAAAAGAGAAGTTGAAAATGTTATTCATACCCTTATCACCATTGTGTTTGTTTTTAACAAAACAGAAATTATAATGCCCTCATAATTTTACATTTTATGATTGATATTAAATAGTAGACCTGAAATAGTCTTTGAGACAAAGTATGTTAATGACTCCAATAGAACAACTAAACTATGATGAAAGAACATTATGTGTTAAAATACTGTTTTTCAAAAAGTATTTCATGACATGGGATGACTGTATAATGTCAAAATTTTTAAAGCATAAAACACAATAGTATGTACACCATAATCTGGATGTAATATCATTGAACAAAATCTTGGAGTGAATCTCTAATTTTTTAATAGTACAATGTACACTTACTGGATCATCAAAAAAGCAAGAGAGTTCCAGAAAAACATCTATTTCTGCTTTATTGACTATGACAAAGCCTTTGACTGTGTGGATCACAATAAACTGTGGGAAATTCTGAAAGAGATGGGAATACCAGACCACCTGACCTGCATGCAGGTCAGGAAGCAACAGTTAGGACTGACATGGAACAACAGGCTGGTTCCAAATAGGAAAAGGAGTACGTCAAGGCTGTATATTGTCACCCTGCTTATTTAACTTATATGCAGAGTACATCATGAGAAATGCTGGGCTGGAAGAAACACAAGCTGGAATCAAGATTGCCGGGAGAATTATCAGTAACCTCAGATATGCAGATGACTCCACCGTTATGGCAGAAAGTGAAGAAGAACTAAAGAGCCTCTTGATGAAAGTGAAAGAGGAGAGTGAAAAAGTTGGCTTAAAGCTCAACATTCAGAAAACCAAGATCACGGCATCTGGTCCCATCACTTCATGGCAAATAGATGGGGAAACAGTGGAAACAGTGTCAGACTTTATTTTTCTGGGCTCCAAAATCACTGCAGATGGTGACTGCAGCCATGAAATTAAAAGATGCTTGCTCCTTGGAAGAAAAGTTATGACCAACCTAGGCAGCATACTAAAAAGCAGAGACATTACTTTGGCCAACAAAGGTCCATCTAGTCAAGGCTATGGTTTTTATGTATGGATGTGAGGGTTGGACTATAAAGAAAGCTGAGCACCAAAGAATTGATGCTTTTGAACTGTGGTGTTGGAGAAGACTCTGGAGAGTCCCTTGGACTGCAAGGAGATCCAACCAGTCCATCCTAAAGGAGATCAGTCCTGGGTGTTCATTGGAAGGACTGATGTTGAAGCTGAAACTCCAATACTTTGGCCACCTGATGTGAAGAGCTGACTCATTGGAAAAGACCCTGATGCTGGGAAAGATTGAGGGCAGGAGGAGAAGGGGACGACAGAGGATGAGACGGTTGGATGGCATCACCGACTCAATGGACATGGGTTTGGGTGGACTCCGGGAATTGGTGTTGGACAGGGAGGCCTGGCGTGCTGCGGTTCATGGGGTGGCAAAGAGTCGAACACAACTGAGCGACTGAACTGAATTAAACTGAACACTTACTAGAAGATGAATTAATGGGTTGAAGGAAACTCTGATTTTAATGTGTATTACAAAATTGCTTTCCAGCAAGTTTATACTTAAGGTCAGTAAGTAAGTTCAGTCGCTCAGTCATGTCTGACTCTTTGCGACCCCATGAATTGCAGCACGCCAGGCCTCTCTGTCCATCACCGACTCCCGGAGTCTACCCAAACCCATGTCCATCGAGTCAGTGATGCCATCCAGCCATCTCATCCTCTGTCGTCCCCTTCTCCTCCTGCCCCCAGTCCTTCCCAGCATTAGCATCTTTTCCAATGAGTCAGCTCTTCGCATGAGGTGGCCAAAGTATTGGAGTATCCACATACATACAACTTCTCAAATAATTTGTCATTTGCACATCTTCAAAGACAGAATGTTTTCTTTCAATGGTAGTGGATAGAATGGGGTCGGGGGAAGGGGGGGAGCAACATACATGCAGAGGGTTAGCGGTAATTGGATCTCCACTCAGAAGCTTAATCAGAGGCCAGCAACCAGATGAAAGGCTGCCTCCAAGACCACAACTGGCTCAACCTCCATCCCATTTCTCTATTTAATAAAACTCATTCCATCTCCTAAGAAGGTCTCATTTGATCATTTCACTGTGCCCCAAAGTGGAATCACCACATGTACACCGAAGGCATTTCATGACATAGACTAAAAGGACAGCTTATCTTTTTCCTTTCAAACAATGTTTATGTTAGACCAGGGACAGCAATGACCAAGCAGCCTATTTAAGAGATGGGAAAATGGCATTTTCACCATAAAATGTTGGTTGTCGTAAGAATGTCGCTTTTTCCTGCTGTTCATGGGGTTCTCATGGCGAGAATACTGAAGTGGTTTGCCATTCCCTTCTCCAGTGGACCACATTCTGTCAGAACTCTCCACCATGTATGGTGGGAGAGCTAGACTACATGTATATATGGATGGATGTGAGATACAGTAATGTATGGACGTGAGAGTTGGACTATAAAGAAAGCTGAGCACCAAAGAAATGATGTTTTGGAACTGTGGTGTTGGAGAAGACTCTTGAGAGTCCCTTGGACAGCATGGAGATCAAACCAGTCAATCCTAAAGGAGATCAGTCCTGAATATCCATTGGAAGGACTGATGCTGAATCTGAAACTCCAATACTTTGGCCACCTGTTGCGAAGAACTGACTCATTGGAAAAGACCCTGATGCTGGGAAAGATTGAAGGCAGGAGGAGAAGAGGATGACAGAGGGTGAGATGGTTGGATGGCATCACTGACTCAATAGACATGTGTTTGAGTAAACTCCAGGAATTGGTGATGGACAGGGAAGCCTAGCGTGCTGTAGTCCATGGGGTCGCAAAGAATTGGACACAACTGAGTGACTGAACTGAAGAATGTCACTTTAATCAGCCTCTGATGTGTGCAGAATTTTCTCTTTTTTTTGTTTGTTTTTTTGGCTGTGCCACTGGGCTTGCAGGAGGAGATCTTTGTTCTCCAGCCATGGATTTTACCAGTGACCTCAGCAGTGAAAACATAGAGTCCTAACCACTGGACCACCAGAGAATTCCAAATTCTTTCTACTTAATAGCTGTTCTGAAAAATGTGTGAAAAATAGCAGTGGTTTTATCATCAATGAAACTTGTTACAGATTTATTGATAGGGGCTTGGCTCCTACGGGTGAAGTGAAATATACTGCAATAGATAAATGATCTTGACAATTCAGTGATGGATTATAATCCTTTTAATATAGTTTTATATTTACCTGAAGAGGGGCTTCTGTCTCCATCAAAGCCCTCTCCAATCTTTTCTTAATGTCAGTTAGTTCATTTGTCTCTCCAATCATTGCATCCAACTCATGAATGATTTCAGATTTCCAAAACCCTATGTCGTTGACTCGTTCTCCCAAATTTTGGGTGGAGTCTGCCTGGGTTTTTCTTGTTTGTTGGTATTTGTCTTGAATCAAGCGAGATGTATCCACCCTTAGTCTCTCTGAATTGTGTCGGGAAGTGTTGGACTCTTGAAAGTTGGTTAGGTTGGACCTGTACCAATCGTCAGGTGTATACCTGGTGAAGAGGGTGGTTCTGTTGGAGATAAAGGGTAGCATGGTGCTCTCAGACACCCTCTGAGATCTGGTGCAGTACGGGTCCAAGGCTGGCCAGTTGGAGGCTGCTTTGTAGTATGTGCTTGGCCTCCAAGGCAGGCTCAGGCTATGGGTCAAATTGTAGTGGGGGAAGCGATCCCTGTAGCTTGAAGCCATGGTACTGATGGCTGGTAGGAAGTTGGTTTGTGTTGGTCTAGGGTGGGCATAAGTTGCCGTTAAGGTAGAACCTGGAAGCTCCATGATGCTCAAACACTATTTGTAAATCTCTCCTGTTTAAAAGAGGTCAGGGGGAGGCAAAAATAGATAGTCACATAAACTAACTTAGGTGAAAACTTACACATAAAAGGTCAGGTCTGGCTTACTATAAGTAGCAGTGATAACACATTAAATATTTGTTTTAATTTGATGTCCACCTTTACTAGTGATAACATATCCCCAATTTTTTTTTGATCTCTGTATCTCTAGACTGTATTCAAATCACATTTTTGTAGATTGGCCATTTGAGTTTTTGAAATATTTTTTTAAATTATGAGAAGTAACACTGTCTTGTAACAGATTGAAATCAAGAGCCTGAACCATGCTTTTTAACAGGTTGGGTTCAAATCTTGGCTGAAATCTTTACTAGCTGTGACACCTTGTGCAAATGATTTAACCTCTCAGTGCCTCATCTCTAAATTGGGAATAATAATAGCAATCACTACTTTGGATTGCTATAAGCAGTATTAGCAGCAAGAGGTTACTTGGTAGTATTCCCCCACCCCAGCCCCCATCGAGCTTCCTAAATAAACATGCAATCAGAGTAGCAATGGCAAGTATGCAAACATAGTTCAAGGAAGTACCCTGATACCCTTTTCCTGGCAACTTGCCACCTCCAATATACACAGACACACAACTCAGCCCCTGCAGGGCTATGAGGATTGAGGACGACGAGGCTGAGTGTTTGGAATACTTAGCACAGTTCTGGGCACAAAGTAAATGCTCAATAAATGTTAACTTTAAAAATTACTAGTGTAGAGGAATAAACAAAGTAAAAGATGAATATCCACTCTTTCCCATCAAAAAACTACTCCTCAGAAGTATACTTTGTGAATATTTCATTAATAGTTTTATCTTTCCAGATTTTTCCTTTTCTTATACTACCATAAATACTATTTTTAAATCTATATACATATTCCTATCATACATACACACAGGGCTTTTTAATACAAAAACTGAATTATCTTAATCATTATATGTATCATTCCAGTAACATGAATTTCTGAAAATAAATGTATTTTGGACCTCCTTATTAAAACATACAGACGCACTTCATCCTTTTGGGGGGCTTTCCAGTTGGTGCTAGTGGTAAAGAACCCATCTGCCAATGCAGGAGATGTAAGAGATGCAGGTTCGATCCTTAGGTCGGGAAGATCCCCTGGAGGAGGGCATGGCAGTCCACTCCAGTGTTGTTGCCAGGAGGATCCCATGGTAAGAGGAACCCGGAGGGCTACAGTCCATAGGGTCACAAAGAGTCAGATGCAACTGAAGCGCCTTAGCACACCCTTTTTTACCAGCTGAAAAGTATTCTATTGTCTGGAATTTGAGGTCACTGTCAGTCCACAAAGCCAAGGATGCCATAGACTATGACACACATTTCAGCATCTAAATGTCATTCTACTTGGGGGTTAATGTCTATGGACTCATTTACTGAAAATAAAAAATAATATCAGATCTGATTTCATAGTCTGCTCAGAAAAAAAACAGACAAACAAAACAAAAACAAGTTCAATGATTCCTTAAATAGCTGTTTTGACACCATTGGTACCCAAACCACAAAATGATCTATTTGTCAAACTGTGGCTGAATCAAAATTCACTGGGACCACATGTGATGAAACAGCTGCCTACCACCACAGGTGGTGTCCCCCATGACGCTAGCTCCCTGACTATTTCCTAATTCTCCCCTCCCTCAGCCCCCAAATGCCTTATACTGGCCAAGCTTAGGTTACAACGGAAAAAACAAATGCCTTAACAACCACTTGCCATTGTGAATCTCTGTTTGAAACACACTGCTTTTTGAAAAAGCAAAATCAAAGTAACTTGAGACCTTAGGGTCTTCATGGCTACTTTTAGTTTCAACCTCTTCCTCAAGTCACATATAGAAATAAATGGGTCAGTTTTCTTCGAGCCAGAAGCTTCAAGTAAGACTGGACCACTCTTGATTGGCTTTTTTTAATTACTGACAACAATGAATCTAAAAGCTAACGTCACACTTGGTTCTTCAACCATGGAATTCCAGGTGTAGAATTACTACATGTATTTAATCGACACCTATGATGTTGAATCTTAAGGCATTTCAATCCACGTTTGTCAAATATTAAACCATGAGTCATCCACTCTAAAGGGTGATACGTGAAAGGCTGAGGTTCACAAGCCAGAGAAGACCTATGAATTGAGAAAATCAATATGGCTTGTAAAAGCATCCAGTGATATTCTTTAATTAGAGACGGGATATAATTTAAAACCTGGAATCTGAAGTATAAACTCAGTGACTTAAAAAGTTCCCAGATATAGAGCTCCTCACATATGGCAGTAAGTCTCACATGAGAGACAATATTCTATCTCTAATCCATACTCTAACTCCAGTAGGCCATCTTATCAGTCATGACTGTGCTCATTTGCTCAGTCATGTCTGACTTTTTGTGACCCCATGGACTGTGGCCTGTCAGGCTCCTCTGCCCATGGAATTTTCCAGGCAAGAATACTGGTGTGGGTTGCTGTTTCCTAGTCCAGGGGCTCTTCCTGACTCCAGGGATCGAATCCATGACTCTTGTGTCTCCTGCATTGGCAGGTGGATTCTTTACCACTCCACCACCTGGGAAGCCCTATAAGTCATTTAGGAAGACCTAATAAAAGACAACAGCATGGTGATTTTTTTCCCCACATTGGCAAAGAAAATTAAGAATATCATGGCCCCTAAAATACTTAACTCAAAATAGATTTCTGCCTTCAACCAGGATAGAGCAATAAAAAGTAGACTTAGCCTCTTCCAACCAAAAAACTAGACAAAATATATGCAGTAACTGTTTTCAGGCAGCGCAGGGCTCCAGTCCCTGAGAGAAGAGCAACAAATACGGTGAGCCCTCTGATCACGTGGAGGCAATTTCCAGACCATGGGGAAAACAGATGAAAACCGAGCACAGCCTGGAAGCTCTGACCTCAATTTGTGAGTTTAGGAGGAGGTCAGAATTTGGAAAGTCTGAGACAGCTGGAAGTTTTGATGCAGGATCCTGGAATAAAATGATTTATGCAGAAACAGAGCTCCATAAATCTATGTAGGGTCCACTTGAGTCTTTGCTGAGTAATAGACTGGACAGACATCAAGAGACATTCCACAGACCTGAGCAAAGAACGATGGCAGTGTTGTTAGCTGAACAATTCCTAGAGCCAGAGAAGGCACAGAGACATTTTGAACCCAGACCAGTTGGAGTAGAGACCTGCTAATGATCACCTGGAGCGTTCGGTGGAGACCCCAGAGAGGTCACACATTAGAATGGGACTGACCTATCTCTAGAATGAAGGTACTAAAGACTCTAGCAAAGTTTGAATACAGGCCTCAAAGAACTGAAGCTAACCCACAAGCGCCTGACAGCAACAAGATGCTGAAACATAAAATACCACAATGTCCAGCACCCAATCAAAAACATCCAGACTACCAAGAATCAGAAAAATGTGACCCATAAATAGGAGAAAAATCAGTCAACAGAAGCTGGCATAAAAGTGGTGGAGATGTGATGGAGATAGAAAACTATGTACAAGTATTTAAAGAAAGACGAGAACATAATAGAGATATGGAAGACTTAAAAAAGAACTAAATGAAACTTTAAGGATAATGTGAAACAGATCACCAGTCCAGATTTGATGCATGAGACAGGGTGCTCAGGGCTAGGATCAGGGTGCTCAGGGTGCTCAGGATCCTGGAATAAAATGATTTATGCAGAAACAGAGCTCCATAAATCTATGTAGGGTCCACTTGAGTCTTTGCTGAGTAATAGACTGGACAGACATCAAGAGACATTCCACAGACCTTAGCAAAGAACAATGGCAGTGTTGTTAGCTGAACAATTCCTAGAGCCAGAGAAGATACAGAAGACACAGGGATGACCCAGAGGGATGGGATGGGGAGGGAGGTGGGAGGCGGGTTCAGGATGGGGAACACATGTACACCCATGGCTGATTCACGTCACTGTATGACAAAAACCACTACAATATTGTAAAGTAATTAGCCTCCAATTAAAATAAATAAATTTTTTAAAAAAGAAATTTTAAGGATAAAACCTACAATATATATTTTCACAATTTCACTGGATTGGATTAATTGCAAAATAGACACCAGAGAAGCAAAGATTAGTGAGCTTAAATCTAACCAAACCAAATCACAGAGTTTTTTAATTAACTAAAAAAAATGAGAAGGGGCTCAGTAAAGTATGGTATAATATCACATGGTCTAACATCATGTACTCAGAATGTCATATTAGGAGAGGAGACGAAACATCTACAGAAACAATGGCAGCAAATTTCCCAAATTTGGTGAAAACTATAAACCCCTAGGACTAAGGAGCTCCACACGCTGCAAGAGGATAAGTACACACCTGTGTGTGTGCACACACACCAGCACTACCACCACCTCCTCAAGGCTCATCTTAATAAAAGTGCTGAAAGTCCACAATAAAGAGAAAAATTTTAAGTCAGAGAAAAAAGTACATTAGGTAGGCAATTAAAAAAATAAGTGAAGAATTCTTCTCAGAAGCTCTGCAAGCCAGAAGACCATCAAACAACCTCTTTAAAGGACTGGAAGAAACTGTAATCCTAGAATTCTATTCCAGTGAAAGTATCCTTCAAAGATGAAGTTGAAAATAAAAGTTTTTCTTAATAAAAGAGCAAAAGCCAAGCAAATTCAGCAGCAGCAGAACTGCAGTAAGAGACTTGGTAAAGGAAATTCTTCAGGCAAAAGGAGATTATACCAGATGGAAACTTGGATCTGCCCAAAAGAATGAAGTGTCAGAAATGTTAAGTATGTGTGCTAATAGAAAAAAAACCTTTTCTAACTTTTAAATTTCTTTAGAAGATGGTTGTTTAAAGTAAAAATAATAATAAATGTACTGTGAAGTTTATTATAAAAAATAAAAGTTGTGTGATAATAATAGCACAAGTGATGGGAGAGCTGAAATGGAAAAGTACTACTGTCAGGTCTTATGATTAAATGGAATAATGTTATTTAAACGTATACTGCAATAAGTCAAAAATGCATACTGTAAACTTCAGAGCAGCAGTTCTCAAAACATGATCCAGGAAACTAAGGCTCGCCTCAGACCTCCTCTGGGGTGACAAGGTCAAAATTATTTTCAAAGAAAATAGCCAGATGCAATGTGCCTTTTTCATTCTTGTTCTCTCACAAATGTACACTAGAGCTTTCCAGAGGTGACATGATATGCGCTATCACGACAGACAATACAGAAATAGATACGAGAGCCCAGATAAGAGAAATTTTAAAACTTTACCAAAAATGTAAAACACCACCACTCTTCTCACTAAATTTGTTTCAGAAAACATGGTTTTTCAATGGAAAGTGTTATTTATGCTACTTAAGAGGCTTTCATCATTATTTTTAAAGAGTTAGTATTTTTGATTTCTCAATTTTAATTTCTAATAAGTATCAACGTATAATTAAAGCTCTACAGGGTATGTTCTCTGACCATATCAGAGTTAAACTAGAAATCAATAGTAGAAAGGTATTTGGAAAATATTCAGAAAGTAGGAAACTAAACAACACACTTCTAAATACCCTCTGGGTCAATGAAGAAATCACACAGGAAATTAGGAAATATTTTGAACTGAATGAGAATAAAAAACAGAACATATCCAATTTATGAAATGCAGCTAAGTGTATTTTGAGTGAGGCTTTTAGCTTTAAATGCTTATACTAGAAAATAATGAGCTAAAATCAATGATCTACACTTTCATCGTAATGGCTAGCAAAAAAAAAGAAAGCAAAGTAAACCCAAAGTAGAAGTAATAAAAAGTCAATGAAATAGAAAATGAACAAATTTTTGGAAAGCAATGAACTATTAACAGTAAAATTGATAAACCTCTTGCAAGATTGATCCAGATTTTAAAAAGGAGAAGACAAATTACTACCAGAAATGAAAGAGGGAATACTACTAAAGACCTTGCAAACATTAGAAAGTTAATAAGGTGCTATTACTAACAACCTTATGCCAAGAAATTTGACAACAGAGAGGAAACAGACACAATTCTTTAAAGACACAAACAACCAAAATTAACTGGAAGAAAAGGGTTACCTGAATAGCTGTATAGGAATTAAAGAAATTAAATATGTAACTTAAAATCTTTCTTCAAAGAAAACTTCAGGCCCAGATGGGTCCAAAGATAAATTCTACCAAAGTTTTAAGGAATAATATCAGTTTTTAAAAGCCCATCACTTACTTGGGTGATGTGCCTTTCACAATATTTAAATTATTTTCTAAATTCTAACTCAGCCTCTTCCCAAGAGGCCATGAGCAGCACATACTAAGATCATTAACTGATGCTATAAATATCTCATATTTGCAAGAAAACTAAACAAATTCTTTGGGAAGATGACTGAAAATAGCTGTGGAAAAATTCATCCCCTAAATCATGCAATTGTTTTTTATTTTTTGCTTTCAGTCATGACCAAAAGGCATTTTAAGAAATGAGACCTGTTACAAAGTCAAATACAGTACTTGACTGTATTCATTGAAGGTGGTGTCAATAGTTATTTACATACTGGAAAAATGCTATAATAGTCTTCTATAAATATTAACATGCTAAAATATAATTAATCACACAGAGATTGTAAGTCCGGGAAAGCTCTATTTAAAACCCAAAAAGTGGCCTCAAGTTGGAGAAAAACATTAGCACATTTAGGCAAGGCTTTAAGATCATAAATATTTTAATGTATAAAAACCTATTAATCATAGTCTACAGAAGGCGTGACAAGGACAGAAAGTTTCCATGAATTGTTTCACACCTTGTCTCAGATCAGTGGCCAGCACAGGCTTGAAAGAATCACACAAAACCTCTGTTCCTTTGGCCATATGTACTTAATTCCAATTTCAAGCTGAAACAGAAATAAAACACTCCCCCTAACACATTAATAAGTACCAGACTTGAAGAAATTATATCATATTTCAATGTTTAAGTAATTTCTCCCTATGCATATATTAAGTAAGAATGCAGGAAAAGTTTAATAACTCTTTCTTCTAAAGTAAAAGCTTGATAAGAAACTCTCTTCATTGCTTGTGATAGTATAAATCACTACACACTGAAGAACTACGTATGGGGCAGTATCTATTAAAGTGGAAAATGCACATTCTCTAAAAATTGAAATTCAATATATATTATATATATACACACACAAATACAAAAACCCAAGTTTGTATACAATTAGAATGTAAAAGAATATGCTTCTAGTAGTTTTTAAAAGGGAAGAGCCTAAAAGTCCATCGACAGGAGTATGCATGCGTAATTTGCGGTAAATTCATGCCAGAGTTATCACCCAACCGTTAAAAGCAATGACTTAGAGCATGCATTGGAGAAGGCAATGGCACCCCACTCCAGTACTCTTGCCTGGAAAATCCCATGGACGGAGGAGCCTAGTAGGCTGCAGCCCATGGGGTCTCGAAGAGTCGGACACGACTGAGTGACTTCACTTTCACTTTTCACTTTCATGCACTGGAGGAGGAAATGGCAACCCACTCCAATATTCTTGCCTGGAGAATCCCAGGGACAGAGGAGCCTGGTGGGCTGCCGTCTATGGGGTCGCACAGAGTCGGACACGACTGACGCGACTTAGCAGCAGCAGCAGCAGCAAAGCATGCATAGAATGATATCATTATATAACTGTTCAAAAGGACACTATATATTGGTTTCTGGATAAATACCTAAGGCGTAAAAGTATAAAAATATGCAGAGTATAAATAAACACTATATTCTGGTAGGTGGGGAAGGAGAAAAAGGACATGAAATTCCCAAGGGACACATATGCAGCCTCTTCCCTGTCTGTAACAGCTGTTTGGTTTTTTGTTTGTTTGTTTTTAAACAAGGCATACATGCATGCTTGAACACTTTATTTTGTGAAATATTTTCTTTTAAAGAGAAAAAGAAGATTTTATCTAAACACTTGGCCTATAAGTCAAACAATTTGCTTGCTTTATTCACAATAGCCAAATGAGTAATTTTACCCATTTCTAAAATGTTTATTTACCTACACCTACACAAGAATCCAGGGAGAAAACAGGGACTTGGTGTAAACTGTCAAAATACAAGTGAGCACGTCACAGCCAGAACTAAACAGAAAAGGCCCTGGGCAGTGAGCAACTGCCATGATCTGAATTTCAACACCTCTTTGACGGGCCAGGTGACTGGTTGTCCAGCCCTCCCCTTGGCTGCATTCTGAAGACCTGGGTAAGGAATCCGGGAGAACAAGGGCCAGGGTTGGGGCACCGCACAGGTAACAGGTGTAAGATATTATACTTAGGGTCTGGGGTTCTGACGTCCACTTCCTGGTTCTGCATTTAGAAATAACTTCTCAATCCTTTAAAAGCATCAGAAATGTGCATTAGGAAGGCTTGGGGGACTGGGTAAGGGTGCCTGTGGGTTTGTATGGTTTTTATTTGGAAGCGTGGGAGGAGAGACGTGAAGATGGACGGGGAGGTGAGAATTTCAGGGTTTCCAAGACCTCACCCCGAATTCGGAGGCCAGACGTTGGAGTCCGAATCGGCGCGAGGACGCTGTACGGGTCGTCCCAGCGGCAGTCAGGAGCCCACGGGACCACTCACCTGTCAGGGGTGCCGGGCGAGGGGCAGGGAAGCGGGCAGTGAGCGGGAGGGGTCGCAGCCCCACCACCTACAACCCGCTGAGACTCGAAGGACCGGCCCCGCCCTGGTCCCGCCTCTCCCGCCTCTCCCGCCTGTGACGTCAGCACCCACGGACCACTCAACGGCCGCCGCTGCGGGCTTGCCGGCAGCCGATTGGCCGGTGGAGAGAGAGAGGGTGGTGGGAGCTGGAGGAAGGAGGGAAACCCAGCGGGCTGGTGATGGTTGCCATGGACGCTCTGGCGCCTAGTAACCACGGCTCCCGGGAGACCTCGAGGCGGAAGGGGTGAAGGGGTGAGGGATTCCCCGCCAGATGCTGGTGGTCCATTCTAGGAATGCTGACAGAAACCCACATTTCCACCTGCTTCGCTCCATGAAGGGATTATCCAGCGAGCTTTCCGCACTTCCTCACTCTCAGGAAATGATCTGGAGCTTCTGTAAACAGGAGCCCTCGCTGTTTGGACAGGTCTGGGCCACGTGTCTTACCTACATCAGTGTTCATCCATGCACCTTCCATTACGTACTCAAGCTTGGAAAGGTTCATTGACTTAGGCAAGGACAAACCAACTCTAGGCTCCCAGACCCTTACCAGCGCCTGCCAGCATCATCCTATTTTCCCACATTCCTTACTAGCAACTCTTTCTATATCTGGCATAAGAAACAATTACCCTGAGCTACCCTTTTACTGGGCTTCCCTTGTGGCTCAGCTGGTAAAGAATCTGCCTGCAATGCGGGAGACTTGTGTTCTATCCCTGGGTTGGGAAGATCCCCTGGAGAAGGAAAAGGCTACCCACTCCAGTATTCTGGCCTGGAGAATTCCATAGACTGTATAGTCCATGGGGTCGCAAAGAGTCAGACATGACTGAATGACTTTCACTTCACCCTTTTTACTGGGGCTTCCCAGGTGGCTCAGTGATCAAGAATCCACCTGCCAATGCAGGACACACGGGAGATTCGGGTTCAATCCCTGGGTCAGGAAGATCCCCTGAAGGAGGAAATGGCAACCTACTTCAGTATTCTTGCCTGGAGAATCCCATGGACAGAGGAGCCTCAGCTGAGTTCAGTTCAGTCGCCAGGCCTCCCTGCCCATCACCAACTCTTGGAGTTTACTCAAGCTCATGTCCATTGAGGTGGTGATGCCATCCAACCATCCCTCTATCATCTTCTTCTCCTCCTGCGTTTAATCTTTCCCAGCATCACGGTCTTTTCAAATGAGTCAGTTCTTTGCATCAGGTGGCCAAAGTATTGTAGTTTCAGCTGCAACATCAGTCCTTCCAATGAATATTCAGGACTGATTTCCTTTAGGATGGACTGGTTGGATCTCCTTGCAGTCCAAGGGACTCTCAACAGTCTTCTCCAACACCACAGTTCAAAAGCATCATTTCTTTGGTGCTCAGCTTTCTGTATAGTCCAACTCTCACATCCATACATGACCACTGGAAAAACCAAAGCTTTCCTCTTTCACTTTCAAGAGGCTCTTTAGTTCTTCTTCACTTTCTGCCATAAGGGTGGTGTCATCTGCATATCTGAGGTTATTGATATTTCTCCCAGCAGTCTTGATTTCAGCCTGTGTTTCATCCAGCCCAGAATTTCTCATGATGTGCTCTGCATATAAGTTAAATAAGCAGGGTGACAATATACAGCCTTGACATACTGCTTTCCCTATTTAGAACCAGTCTGTTATTCTATGTCCACTTCTAACTGTTGCTTCCTGACCTGCATACAGATTTCTCAAAAGGCAGGTCAGGTGGTCTGATATTCCCATCTCTTTAAAAATTTTCCACAATTTATTGTGATCCACACAAAGGCTTTGGCATAGTCAATAAAACAGAAGTAGATGCTTCTCGGGAACTCTCTTGCTTTTTTGATGATCCAGAGGATGTTGGCAATTTGATCTCTGATTCCTCGGCCTTTTCTAAATCCAGCTTGAACATCTGGAAGTTCATGGTTCACATACTGTTGAAGCCTGGCTTGGAGAATTTTGACCATTACTTTACTAGTGTGTGAGATGAGAGCAATTGTGTAGTAGTTTGAGCATTCTTTGGCATTGCCTTTCTTTAGGATTGGAGTGAAAAATGACCTTTCCCTGTCCTGTGGCCGCTGCTGAGTTTTCCAAATTTGCTGGCATATTGAGTGCAGCATTTTCACAGCATCATCTTTTAGGATTTGAAATAGCTCATCTGGAATTCCATCACCTCCACTAGCTTTGTTTGTAGCTAAGGTCCACTTGACTTCACATTCCAGGATGTCTGACTCTAGGTCAGTGATCACACCATCGTGATTATCTGGGTCATGAAGATCTTTTTTGTACAGTTCTGTGTATTCTTGCCACCTCTTCTTAATATCTTCTGCTTCCATTAGCTCCATACCATTTCTGTCCTTTATTGAGCCCATCTTTGCATGAAATGTTCCCTTGGTATCTCTAATTTTCTTGAAGAGATCTCTAGTCTTTCCCATTCTGTTGTTTTCCTCTATTTCTTTGCACTGATTGCTGAAGAAGGCTTTCTTATCTCTCCTTGCTATTCTTTGGAACTCTGCATTTAAATGGGTATAGCTTTCCTTTTCTCCTTTGCAGAGGAGCCTGGCGGGCTACATGGTATCAAAGAATCGGACATGACTGGGCACACAAGCACCCTTTCTATTGCTTTTCCCATACACAGTGTGTTGCATTTTGTATTAATCCTCAGAATTCTGGATGGGCCTTGCTGATGCCTCAGGGTGTGGATGAAGTCATCGCCACCAGCCAAAAGGCCTGCAGCAGTCATGAAACAGACTGAACTGCCTGCAAACTCGTTCGCGATGATACTCAACCTTTGTGCCTGCACACAACAAAATGCCCAGTATCATTGCTAATTGAATATCAAAATCAGTCAATGTCTGATTTTAAAATAAATTGGAAATTCTGACGATAGCAAATTCGGTCTTTTGCATGATACTTTGAGTCACTGAAATTTAAAACTTCCTAATAATTGGTCAACTCTGATCTTCACAGAAATAACTGGATGATATCTTAAAATAACTTAGAAACCCTCCCTCCAAAAAATTGTTCTGTGATTACCAAGTCTTTGCCAGAATTAAGAGGTTAGTTATCTCACTCTTTAGCTTTATTTTACAATTGAGACTTTCTAACTGCTTATTTTTCTCTGTTTATAAAGAGAATAAACCTAAACAACCTGAATTCTGTGATTCACTCTCACTCTTCTCAGCAGCTCCAGAAACTCGGGGATGTGTCTGTTTCTGTTCATCCCTGTGTAGGCAGCGTGTGGCTTAGTCCTGCCACACAGGAGGTGTTTTGTTTTGTTTTTTTGGTTAAGTGAAAGGATGTGTGTGATGATTAGCAATAGGAGATCATCAAAGGTATGGAGGAGAAGCAAGAAAGCATCGCGCATCGCGCCTGTTTTTTAACTTAGCTCAAGGAACACACTGCTTGAGGCCCTCTCTACCTCTGACTTCCTTATCTTCTGTGTTTCATCCCCTCGGGCCCATAACCACCCAGCCTCCTTGCCTGTCTCTCTGGGGCTTCCCATCACTCAGCCCATTACTCTTTTTCAAAGATGCTATCAGCCAGAGACATCCCTGGAGGTCCAGTGGTTAAAATTCCACCCTTCTACTGCTTGGGAGTTAGGGGAACTGAGATCCTGCCTGCAACATGGCAAGGCCAAAAAAAATTTTTTTAATTTCTTAACTTAAAAAAGATGCTATCAGCCCCTTCCCAGCTGTACTTCCTCATCAGAAACAACGTGTGGTCCCTCCATCTTCACTCCTGGATCCCCACCATTGTCTCTACCCCCATGGCTGGCTTGCCCTTGGCCTGCTCCTCTGTTCCTCCTCTCAAACCCTGAGGTGTGTGTTGCTTTAGATTTGCTGCTACTAGACATCAGTGCCATTCCTGCTTGGTCTAAGACCTGATGCTACTCATTTGAAATCTGTTGATTCAGTTCTCCCTAATTCACGAAGGACTATTGCCCTAAAACTCCCATTTCACCCCTGTTTGCCCAAGACTCGTGGTGAATGAAAAGCTTAGCCTCCATCTCTGTGAAGGCCTGTTCATCACCCTCCATACCTTACTCTTCTCTCACTCACACCCTCATCATTAGAAAAAAGTGAAGTGTTTGTCGCTCAGTCATATCTGACTGTTTGCAATCCTGTGGGCTGCAGCCCACCAGGCTCCTCCATCCATGGAATTCCACAGGCAAGAATACTGGAATGGGTTGCCATGCCCTCCTCCAGGGGATCTTCCCAACCCAGGAATTGAACCTGAGTCTCCAGCATTGTAGGCAGATTCTTTACCAGATATCTGAGCCACCGAGGAAGCCCTCATCCAATGAGAAAGATTTTTCACAGAAGCATACTGCCTCCCTCCACTCAGATGTCTGAAATATTTCCAGCATCTTTTACTTCTCTTCCTCCCTCAGGACCTTCCCTTCCACCTTCCAACACAACCCAACCATGGCTGGTACTGAATTAACCCCCTGGGCGTTCCTGCTTCTCTTGAGTTATTGACCTACATTGCCCTTCCTTGCCTTGTCAAATCCTTAAATAAATGATCTATGCGCATGGCCTCTACATGGATTCCTGCCTGATCTCATGACTATCCCAGTCTCCATGGGCTCAAGGTCCATGTCTAGTGGTCAGCATCTGTGTCTACATCCCTAATCCAGTGGTCCAGCCTGGTTTGACACACTGCATGCAAGAGAGTCAGCTGCCACAACCCTCCACTGGAACTTTCCTGGACTGTGAGCTCTTTAATCTATAATTGGGTATGGGATCCCAATGGACTTCATGAACAGAATATAACACTAACATTTACAGAAAAGCACTTTATGGATGGTTTATTGGCAACTTGAGTGTGTGATGCATTCACTGAGTATTTTATCTTCTACAACAACAGAAAGGTAATAGCAGTTGTCACTGTTATGTTTTGCTTATGTTACTAGGCTATCTATAGGGGTGTGTTTTACCATCAGCTTTTTTCATTGAATGACTTTTTTCATTGACATGAAATTGCAGGGCACACCTTGTTGGGAATATTTCCAGAGAGCCAAGGTACACTGCCTCCATCAAGTTTAGATATCATATTCTAGCTCTCTTGCTTAGCAAGTGAGGAACTGTGTCCCAGAGGCTAAGTGACATGTCCAGGATCACATTTTTGTGTAGCTTTAGGATCAAATAGAAAACAGTGGATGCCACAGGGCCCTCACTCATTATGTTCCCATCAGAGATGTGATCTCATTGTTGTATGTTTTCATATATTGCCTTCCCCGTCAGACAATGTCCCTGGGAGGACAGGGACAATATTCTTCAAGCCTTAGTCACAGGAACCATTTTGAAGCACTCCCTTTGTGCCAGCTTCATACACATCCTCTATGACCTTCATCATAACCCCATAAAATTGATGATATGATCCCCCTTTGGCAGGGACTTACCAAGGTTAAGTAAGTTGACAAGTTCGCATTAGCCAAGAGGTCTTAGAGTTAGAGTCTAATCTAGGTCTGTCTGACTCTAAAGCCCACAGTCTTTCCTCTACATCCAGTGGCTGTATTCCTTCTCATATATTCTCCTTTCTAGCTTCAGCACCCCATCAAAATTGGTGTGTGTGTGTGTGCGCGAGCACGAACACACGCATGCACTCAAGCATGTCCAACTCTTTGCAACCCCATGGATTATATATAGCCCACCGGGCTCCTCTGTCCATTGGATTTCCCAGGTAAGAATACTGGAATGGGTTGCCATTTCCTTCTCCAGAGGATCTTCCTGACCCAGGGATCAAACTTGTCTCTCTTGTGTCTCCTGCATTGGCAGACAGATTCTTTACCACTGTGTGTCTCTTGGGAGAATGAATGAGCGCTTGAAAAAGGAAGGACCAGCTTCTCTCCTCTGCTCTTACTGGTGAGGTGGTCTTGGGCAAACCCCCAAAACACCCCAGGTCTGTTGTATCTCTCCATAGAATGGGGCTAATGATGCCTCATGGGCCTGAAAGGAAGAGTATTAATCCTATGCTCTGTTGAAATTCTTCCCAGAAAATAGATTGAAATTCATATGCTCACTTACAAGTGGTTCTGGAAAAGCTAAGGGTACTTAGCCCATCTAAGGGGAATGGCAACCACTCCAACAGGGCCAGTTGGACTGCCTCCCCATCTCCCTGAAAGAAATGAAACTCAACGGATAAGCAACCCAGATTGGAGTTATCAGGGGAGGTGCATTATAGAGTATTAATCAGCATCTGAGATGGCTAGACAATTTATTTATCTCCATAACCTAAAGTCTTATATGATCTGGGACGCCTCTAAAATTCAAAGTTCCATTTAAAAGGTCCTGGTATTTATTGGCAGGCCAACATCATCAACTAATCATCATCAACAACAAAGATGACTCATTTTAAGTGCTATAGGGGAGGTCCTGGCCATCTAAAGGAAGAGACAAAGGCACAAACAGGACAGTTGAGGTGGGGGGAACTTTCCATTTAAAGTTGTTCAGAGTCATACAATGCTAAAGGTTAGGTTGTCTATTATACTTCATGCTATGTATGAACAAGCAGAGGACTATATCAAGGCTACGCAAAAGATCTGACATTTTAAGAGCTGAAACCATTTTGTAATATTCTTGCAAAGATTCTACAGAGACTGTATTATTTTTTAAATGTGACTGTTACAAGCAAAGAGACTAATAGGTCTGAGGAGGCTGGTTTTTAAGCAGTGATACACCGTACTTCATCTAGATGAGCTTTTATCAGTTAAGAAAAATTAGCTTCTAAGTAAGTTCATTCGTATCATTTTTTTGATTCCACATATAAGGGATGTCATAACGATATTTCTCTGTCTGACTTACTTCACTCAGTATGACACTCTCTAGGTCCGTATGACATCCTTTATGTGTGGACTCTAAAACGTGATACAAATAAACTTATTCACAAAACAGAAACAGACTCACAGCCTTTGAGAACGAGCTTACGGTTGCCAAGGGTAATGATGGGGGGACAGGATAGTTAGGGTGTTTGGGATGGACCTGTACCCACTGCTATCCTTAGATGGATAACCAACAAGGACCTACCATATAACACCGGGAACTCTGCTCAGTGTTATGTGGCAGCCTGGATGGGAAGGGAGTTTGGAGAATGGATACATGTATATGGATGGCTGAGTCCCTTCACCGTTCAACTGAAACTATCACAACATTGTTTGTTAACTGGCTATACCCCAAAACAAAATAAAATTTTTTAAAAAAAGAAAAATTAGCTTCTGAACTCAGCTACCACTGGGAGGTTTTAAACTTTAGTGAAAACGATAGGACATGTCAAACAGAGAGACAGTCAGTGTCTCAAATTTACCGGACCAAGATCACGCAAGCTATCAGAGTGCTTTTTAACACTGGACATGCAAAGCAGTGAACTAGGTAACTGACTGTAGTTTGATTAATACTGGCTCACAAGAGCCCACTGGTAAGTTCTCAGGAATTCTGTTAGCCTGTTGTTTTATAGTCATTATTAAAAACTAAATTATATCAATGTATAATTAAAAAAATTGTATTGAGACAATGGCAACCAATACTCAAAACATCACTTTCTAATTCTTTTCCAGCACTGTACTATTTTTCAACCTCTTGAGTTTATTTTCTCTCTCTTTTTTTTTTTTTTTTTTTTTGGCTGCTCCACACAGCTTGTAGAATATTAGTTCCCCAACCAATGACTGAACCTGGACCCTCAGCACAGAAAGCTCCAGGTCCTAACCACTGGACCACCAGGGAAATCCCCTCTTGAGTTTATTTTCATCTGTTGCCCTGTTATGGTAGAAAATCAATACATAAAGACAATATCCATTCCCATTTTTAAGTTCAGTGATATCACATTGGTAAATTGGAATTGACCACGATGAGGGTATTTAAACCATGAAAATCATGAAAAGCTATAAATCAAGGATTGATTTATTGTTTTCTTGATTGTCTAGACTCGAGAACATCATAAAGAAAATGCTATAATACTGATGAAACTTAAGAGAAGTCTTGTGTCTGTAGCCCTACATTGTGACAAACAAACAAAAAAAAAAGAAGCTACATTCTTCTTATTGAAGGCAACCATCTGATTCAGCAAAGAAGCAGTTCATTTTATTACGTGAAATTTCAGGATACATCTCCAGTTTTGTCTTACTCATTAACATAAAGGAAAATATCAACCAATGGTCAAGTTGAAGCTGTTGTTCTTCGTTGCAATGTTGGCTAGAGATAGAAGAGTGTAGCAAAAATCAGTGAAAGTGTGTGGTGAAAATAAGTTGGCTGTGTGGAATTTGCAATCCAGAGCCCTGTGATTTTTGTGATTATTTATAACTTGTATGTTATTAATATCTATCTTTGTATAGTAAAATGTGTAGTAAACTTATGTGTGTATATATACAGACATTTTCCCAAGAGAGCCAGCTGTTAAATGTTTATATCAGTGGAAGTGGGCCCCTGTGCTTATCCTTAAAGAGATTATCATCTGGCAGGACCCAGGCAAAACCCCTGCGGTGCAGGCTCCAGGGTGGTGAGAAGTGTTAGAAAGGAATTCAATCTGGAGTTCTGACAGGGCAAAGCAGCAGTCATCCAGGGACTCCTGGAAGATTGGTCCACAGGTTACATGGAAAATCATGTAGCTCTTTAGACTGAGAAGTGTGTGGAAATAAAAATGGAGTTGGATGTACACAGACATGCTATATGTGTATGAGATATTTGAAATGGCATTTCACAGTGACTTAATGAGAAAGTTAATTTATTTTTGTTGATGTGATTGAAAATAGTTTATCGCTTGTTTGTAAACTAGAAATAGGCAGAGTGTGGTTGATGGTGACTCTGGTCTGCCTGGTGTTGGCCTTTGTCTGATTTCTGTCCACTTCAGTCGATCGCTTCTGCTGAGGTCACGCTGTGGACAAAGTTACTAGAAAATTGAAGGTGTCTGCTACAACCTGCCCCTAGTTTCCATTTGGGTTTGTCGTTGTCATAGTCAGGCCATAGAGGAAAGACTTTTCAGCTGATGGCATCAGCCGTGACCTCAGAGCCTGGGGAACAAAGCCTCTCCATAGAGTTGTTTGGGAGGCTGTAGAGGTGCTATTGGTGCTCTGATCCCCCCAACCTCGGACCCTTTGACCATTCTCGAGCGCAGGTGTCTGGTGGGCTTTCCCTCCAGCAGTGGACTCTACCTCTCCCTGAAGAAGGATCTCCAGAATCTAGCTTGCCTGCACCAGAAAAGATGGGAAGCCATGCATCAGGCCAGCCCTTAACCAAAGACCAAGTTAAGAGTGGAAACAGCCCAGCTGAGACAATGCTGAGATGTGACATATGCCATCCCCAGGGCTCCCCTGTAGGTTCGAACCAAAGTCACCCCCCACTCCCCACCACCAGGGACGTTCCCTGCTGTCACACTCCTGCTTCTCCTGACTTCCCTTCCAGACCCACCACTTTGTTTCTCCACCAGCTTTTCCACAGGAACATCCTCTGATCAATCACTTTCACATGAATCCTCAGAGGAACGCAAGCTAAGGCAATGGCCGCGTTCTGCGTCATGTGGTCCTCACCTCCATCTAGCACCCGTGGCCACAGCTGAGTGGCCTCAGGTGGGCACAGGTGGCCTGTCTGTAGTTTGGCCAGCACGCTGAGGAGCTGTCACCCAGGCTGCTCTAAGCAGATCCGCTCTCTTAAGAAGTCTGATCTTGGGTCATTGAGAGAGTAGAGGAGTCATCACATTCGATGTTGCAAAACTCTGTTTGAGAATCACAGACTTGGCCTGCCTGGAAGCCACCAGCTACCCTGTCATTGGAACCTTATTATCTCCTCGGTGACTTCCCAGTTTCCAAACAATCTTCCATTTCCAAGAGATTTCTTACTTCTCCACGTCCCCTTCTTCATATCCTCCTGGTAATCATTGTCTCTATTTCTCAAAGAGCCTAAAACACAAGCAAGGAATCACCTCTGGTGGACCCAATTTCCTGGCCACTCATTGTTAAATTCTTAGGGAAAGGGTCCTGAAAACTACTGTGGAGGCTGTAATGATTCAGCAGAAGCAACGTGAGGTCAAATTAGTATTCATATCACTCAAGCAGTGAAGATGGAAGGAAACTGTATGCAATATTGAAAAGCTGGAAGAGGCAGATGAAGTTGTACAAGCAATACACACAGTAGTTACCCACACAGGGTTCTGGTACTGGGTCACCTGCCACCTAGCCTGACACCACCAGGGAGTCTCCAGTGACTTCTTTGCCAACACTGCTGCCAGAGCCCCGGTGCCAGCAGAGGCTGTGCTGGAGGAGAAGGCCCTGGGTCAAGACGCCATTTTTGTTTTAATTTTAATTCATTATGTAATACTAACATCACAGTATATAATAATAATATTACAATGTTATTATTATGTAACAACATCACGTTATGCAATAATAATATCATTGGAAAAGACCTGGTGCTGGGAAAGATTGAAGACAGGAGGAGAAGGGGACAACAAAGGATGAGATGGTTGGATGGTATCATCGATTCAGTGGACATGAGTTTGAGCAAACTCCAGGAAACAGTGAAGGACAGGGAAGCCTGGTGTGTTCCAGTCCATGGGGTCACAAAGAGTCGGACAAAACTGAGAGATGGGACAACAACAACAATAATAATATCACAGTTTGTTTTACAGGTTAAATATATGAGAACGTATGAAATAGAAATGGTAGGAAAAACATAAATGTGGGTCAGGAACATGAATTTTTTCCCCAACCAGGGGCCGAAGGAAGGTGTGTCACCTTCAAGGCACAAAGAGGAGGCAGAGAAGGTGACAGGACAACGTGTGTTTGTCCCCGTGTCTACTCCAGGAAGGAGTCGAGGCAAGCCCTCTGCCCTGGTCTGGAACTGCGGGTTTAGTTTAGTCAGTGGGAGATGCTGGCTTGAGAGAAAAAAGCCATCTGGTTACCTACACAGAGCTGGTCCCCTGGTGAACACAGGTTGGTTTTTCCATAAAAGAAATTGGGGTGAAGCAGAAGTAGAAGAAGCAGCTGGCTCCCCTTTAACTTCTATGCCCCTTCTCTCCTGAGGTAAGGCTCTCAACATAGGGAGGAGAGAGATCGCAGAAAGAAAGAACAGGAAGGCTATAAACCAGGAAACCCTATAAATCAGGGATGCTGCAGCCTTTGGTTGGGGGTGCTTTTCGAGTCTTTGGCTGCCTTTTGCTCAAGAAAGCACGTGAGTTCTAGGGATCAGTGGAGACTGAGGCACATTGTCTAGGCTTGCACCAGGTTTGTTCTCTAACTAGATTTAAAAAGGAACTTCTGACCTAACCTGGCTCACCAGGGCCCCCAAAGAGGCAGGAGCTCAGGGCAGACATCTTTGTTCAGAAATGGAGGTTGAACCGTCCTTGGGGTAACCTGTCAGGTGGGGTGCAGAGAAGAGAGATGCCAGCTGCAACCCTCCATATCGAAGATGGAAGACAAGCCCTCTGCAGACTCCTGCAAACAAACAGGATCTGTGCTCGCCTGGAATCAACATCAGCTCCTCCACGCCCACCCCACGCTTCCCCGGAATGCTCATAAAAATACTAACTGCTTCGCATAGGCCAATAATTAGCTCACCACTCACAGCACAGGGACTCTGTGGCTCTGGGAGAACATTCCCCAGTGAGGAACAGCCCACATCGGAACTTCCCTGAGAGCTCTTAGAGTGCAGATTTCAGGACCTCATCCCCAGAGGACCTGATTCAGTAAGTCTAGGGTGGGGCCTGGAAATCCAGGCAAACTTTGTAACAAAGAACGGCTTTACTTGGATTTGAGCAACCATACCAGATCTTACGTTTTGTTCAGATAGCCCTTTCTTTACTCTTTATAAAAAAAATGTGGGGATTCTTAAAGGTGAAGAAGGCACCACCCATGGCTCATCCCGTGAAGGGATGCAGCTCTGCAGAGGCCGCACTGTTGACAGCAGTGGTTCCCTTATGACGTACTCGGTGGGTCAGCACCAGGCACACAGGCAGTGTGGCTACCAGGGTGCCTCCTTCAGGAGCCAGGTCAAGGTTGGGCCCCTGGCCTCCAGCCTTGGCCAGCTCCCACTGTGTAACTGCAGAATACACATTTTCCTTTTCTCCTTGAGCCTTGATGTAGAAAGGGTGGGGTAACGCTGCTCAGGACTCCTATCTGCCAGGCATCCCTAAAGATCACAGCATCACCTGCAGCGACTGCCCACGTCCCCTCCTGGTACCTGCCCCAGCCAGGAGCTGTGTGCTCCAGCAGTGGAAGAGCCATGAAAAAGCTTTCTCTGTCTGATGTGAGCCCATGATGTGTTGCAAAGGACGTAGGCTCAGTGATGAGACAGACTCGGGCGGCAGTTTTGTTTCTGGTCCAAGATGATGAACAAGCCATTTAAATCTCACTGGTTTCAACTACACCTTCTCAAGTGCACATGGAACATTCTCCTGGATTGATCCTACACTCAGCCTCAAGGCAAGCCTTGGTAAAATTTAAGAAAATCAAAATTCATATTAAGCATCTTTTCTGATTACAACGCCATAAGATGGGAAATAAACTCTAAAAAACACAAACACGTGGCGGCTAAACAATATGCAACTCAACAACCATGGGATCACTGAAGAAATCAAAGAGGAAATAAAAGAATACCTAGAAACAAACAAAACTGAAAGCACAATGGTTCACAACTTCTGGGATGCAGTAAACCTCACTGGTTTCCTGTCTGCAACGTTGGGATAGTCATCCTAACTCCCCAGCTTCTTACCTGGGCTCACTGAGGACACAGGTGGAACAGTCCCTGCCTCCCCACCACAGAACCCTCTCATTCCCGTGGAACAAGAGAGGGGTACCTGGGGGGCAGGTTTGGGAACCTACACAGCCCAAGGCAGCTATTTTCTCCCCGCTGGAAAGGAAGCCTCTCACGACAGAACCGCAACAGGACAGGATGTAATTACAGATGGCTGTAACTCAGCCATAACCTGGGACGTTTCACCAGCTCTTCCAGAAAATGACCAAGGGCTTCTTGAAAGGTGACAACTATTTTTAAATAACTAGACTGGGTGGTGGGGGGGGTAGTTTTTTTTTCCTCTCCTCTCAGCTTAAGGCAGATGGGTTCAAAGACTAATTTAGATCAGGGTTTGTTATGAGTCCTGGGGCTAATTTTTTTCCCCTAGTTCTATATCCCTAGAGTTCCTATGCTTTTCAAGCACAAGCCTAGAAATAATCATGGAAATGGATTCCCTGATTCCTGCCACACACACAGTCAGGAGTCTCTCGCTGGAGTCTCTGTGGGAGCCAGGAAGCAATGGCAGAGGATGGAGGCGGGTGAGGACACCCCCGCTCCGAGGATGTGGCCCGGAAGCACAGAGCCGAGGGGGGCGCAGGAAAGAGTCTTAGCTGGGTCTGGGGCATCGTCTGAGATGCAGCCCAGTTTTCTTCTCCAGCCCAGTGGAGACCGCCAGACCTCTGGAGGTACTGGAATCATTTCCAAGGGGCAGGTAGGCCCTCCAACCATTTCAGGGCTTCCACTTCTGTACATGTTCATTTCTACAGCGGACCCAGCCTCAAGGAGAAGGGTTCGGAAACCCTCCTCCTGGCTCCCCATCTCTTTCACAAACAGTCTTCTCTCTGACTTTCAGGAGTGTGTTGCCTTGGGTGTAAAACATCCCAGGATGTCCAACTGGAGGACACTTCAGAGACTTGTTAACAGGTTCAGAAAGTGTATCATTCTGATAATTAGGTAGTGAATTCTGTTGCCAGTGCAGGGGTTTCCAATCAGTTTCCTACAAAGTGGAAACAAGACCTAAACAGAAGTTCATTCATCAGATAATTTTTGGTGATAGATGATCTTGTTATTTTCAACACATGACTCAGAAGGTGTCCTATTTCCAGTTGTGCTGTGCTTAGTCGCTCAGTTGTGTCCAACTCTCTGCGACCCCATGGACTGCAGCCCACCAGGCTCCTCTGTCCATGAGATTCTCCAGGCAAGAATACCGGAGTGGATCACCATGCCCTCCTCCAGGGGATCTTCCCAAGCCAGGGAATGAACCCAGGTCTCCTGCATTGCAGACGGATTCTTCACCAGCTGAGCCATCCAGTAGCATTCACATAAGAATACTCTTTTCATAAATTAGAAAGAGAAAGAAAAATAACATACGATATCACTTATATGTGGAATCTAAACTAGGACACACACACGAATAAATAAAATACAATAAAATAGGACACAAATGAAATTATCTGTGAAACAGGAACAGATTCATAGACATAGAGAAGAGATTTGTGGTTGCCAAGGGAGAGGGATGGACTGGGAATTTGGGATTAACAGATGCAAACTAGTGTATGTAGAACGCATAAAAAACAAGGTCCTACTGTATGGCACAGGAAACTATATTGAGTATCCTGAGATAAACCATAATGGGAAAGAATATTAAAAAAAGAATGTATACATATGTATAACTGAATCACTATGCTGTACAGCAGAAATTAACACAACATTATAAATCAACTGTACTTAAATAAAGTAAATTAAAAAAAAAAAGGAATACTCCTTCCACCCCTATCTGTATGAAGAAGGTTTCTCAATATCAACTGCTCGAAAAATGAGGCATTGGCACAGATCTGGCATTGAAAACAAACCCAGTTTAGCAGTAAGAGGTGCATTAATTTAATAATGAATGTATGTTGTTTTGATTCATAGTTTGTTTGACTAAAAATAACCACCATATTTAAGAATGTGTTTAGGGGCTTAAACACTAGCCAGTAGTGAATGAAATGGCTCAGGCCAGTGCAAGATCTCAAGAAAGATGATAATGGGGCCATTTGTGCTTGGCGGTTCTGTCCACAACCATCACACTTGTATAGACCACCTCGAATTCAACATTAACGGCTACTCACCCAAAGGAAGGAAGAGCAGACTTTCAGAACTAGAGAACATGTCAAGTGGCTTCATTTTTATTTCTTGTTCCAATATCAATGTTCTGTTCCACAGGAAGTGAAAAGTATATATGCTTGCACTTTTTTTATGGAAAAAGTTCATCCCTGACCTCTTCCTCTTGTTCTGCAAAACAAAGACCGCTGGAAATCTAAGGAAACTCCAGAAGTATGCCATTCAGTCTCATGTCTTTACAAGCAAGGAAACTAATGGGGACTCCAGGAAGTTTGGGTGAGTTGCCAGTCACACCACTGGAAGATTCTGGACCAGAGTGCAGGTGCTCTGACCCCAGCCAAGGAGGAGCGTGTCCCAACCCAAGTCAACACGGCTTTCTCAGAGCACTGTGAGCTTCACTCTGCAGAGCTGACACCCTGAGGCTTTCATTTACTTTTCATTTACCTTTTTCCCTCTATTAAATATTCTGTTTCCTGGCTCCTGTGTTTACTTCCATGTCTGGCTTTTTCTCTCACTTTAGTGGAATAAATCCTTACAGTTTCTGACGCAAAGCTCCATGGTCAGCAAAATGTGTGATTGGCTTTTCCCCCTGAAAATGTCATATTCTTTCCTCACACTCGAGTCCAGTTCACCTCAGTAGTAAATTCTGGGTTGAAAATAATTTTCCCTCAGAATTTTGTCATGAACCATCCAGGGCTGCATGATAACATTTTGATTCCTAATCCTTTTTGTTCATTACCTGGTTTCCCTCTTGGAACTTTCAGTGTCTTTTTAAAATCACTATTGTTCTGAAATCTCAGAAAGGTAGATTTCTTATGCAGTTTTTAAAGAATTCTTATAAATCTATAGTAAAGCAATCTACTTTTTAAAAATAATTTCATTTAATTATTTACATTTGGCTGCACTGGGTCTTGGTTGCTGCGTGGGCTTTGCTCTAGTTTCAGCAATCAGGAGCTATACTCTAGTTGCAGTGCACAGGCTTCCCACTGCAGTGGCTTCTCCTGTTGCAGTGCACAGACTCTAGGGTACACAGGCTTCAGTAGTTGTGACTCGTGGGCTCAGTTGTTGCATCTTCCAGGCTCTGGAGCACAGGTTCAATAGTTGTGGCGCAAGGGCTTAGTTGTTCCATAGCATGTGGGATCTACCCAGACCAGAGCTCGAACCCTGCACTGGCAGATGGACTCTTCACCACTGACCCACCAGGGAAGCCCCTCGTGCATTCTTTGTGCTTGCTATTTGTTTGTTCTGTTTTATTTGTCATGATGCCGGACACTTGGCTGTTTACTATGTGGACTCTCCCATCCTTCTCTTTCAGAAAACCTTCTTGCACTATTCTTTGATAATTTTCTTTCTTCCATTTCCTCCAGAACTAATATTAGATGACTTTATTTCCCTTAAATTGATCCTCCAATGTTCCCATCATTTCTCTCCTGTTTTCTATTACTTAGTCATTTACCTTTTATGTTCTGGAAGATTTCCTCAATTATATCCCCCAGACTTCTTGTTCCATTTGTTTTGCTCCCAAACTTTTAATTTCCAAGAGCCCTTTCGCATGGTCTGACTTTTGTTTTATTCTGAAAACAGCATTCTTGCATGACTGCAATGCCATCTCATATCTGTTTGGGGATATCAAACTGCACGGTATCTTGTTTTCTTCTCTACCATGCATAGCTTTTTTTCCCTTCTTTTCCTGTTTGGTTTGGACCCTTGCCTCAAATGCCTAGTGATCCCTGATTCCTTTTTATGTTTCAGACCGAGGCTCTAAGAAGGACACTGGAAGTGCATGTGTGAATAAGGCTTGTCACCTGGTGGCCTCCACATTCAGGCAGATTTCACTGTGCAGAGCCATTTTCTCTGGGTAGGAATTCCCAAATCCTCACCTCTGCATGTAGCAGTGAGGACTCCGTGAGCAGAGCGAGGGAAAGGGGCAGGGAGGCAGGGAGGGGACGAGACTTTCATTTCATACATCCCGCACATTGCACCTGAAATGCCCAAGACCAGAGCACCTTCTGTTTAATCCGTGCAGAAGACAAACCTGCAGTTCTCTGAAAGGAGCAGGGAGGACCTAGAAGACCAGGAGCCCTGGAAGGAGACAGACCCCCACTGGAGACAGTGTTTCCCATTTCTGGTCTCCAGCTCAACTCACCTCTGACTTTATTCCTTAAGTGATGCTTCTGAGCCCAGAGCCTTCAAGGGGTTTCATGAAATTGCATAGCTTCTTTTCCTTTAGTGTTCCCTGCCTACACACATTAGAACATAGCCTCTTCCTCTTCATTAAGTCAGTTTCTCTCTCCCATCTGTTTTCCATCTTGCAGAAACTTGTTTAAACCTCTTGTCCATTGGGGACTCCTGTCTGGCCTTCCTAGCCCTTATAAGCCTTATACATTTTTTCCTCCTATAATGTTATTTTAGGCTGGCCTTGAGTGAGGAGGTAGGGAGAGAGAAAAGATACACAAATGTATTTCATCTGTCATCTTTTATTAGGTCTTTTGTTTTCTTATATTTTTGTCTAATTTCAAAGTTAAGCTTACAGTACAAGTTGGGAAGATTTATATCTTTTTCTAGGCTCATATATTTCTCAGTGGAACTTGTCCAGGAAAGTATCTGGGCCTTGTATCCTTTCAAGGGTTTCTATCTCTTTTCAAACTTGTTCAAAATGTATTCTTTGGAGTTTATGGGTCTCAGATTTTTTACCTTTTGTCTCATCCTTTCATCTGTTTGTTCTATAATACAAAAGTCACTCTTGGTATTAGAGTCAGTGGGCAGAAGGCATTGCTTCTGGAAGGACAAAAAGGGGGCTGTCCAGCCCAGCTGGCCTTGCAAAGGTGGCTTCCAACTGGCCCTCCCTGAAGTAACCCCAGGGTCTCCTACCAGAGGTCTCCTACCTGAGCCTGTGTTTCTGTCTGAAGACTCTGGGCTTCCTCACGTCACTGCATCTCGTGGCAGGCTTTCAATGGACAGTCTTGTGTTCTGGCTTTTCTGTGTCCTGATTGCCCCCATCTTTAAAAATTGTCCTCCATCCTTGCTGGCTCATTTTTGTATCATCATTCTTTCAAGAAGCTTTCATACAGATGTTCAGCCCACCCCCTGGTCATGGCCTTCCTCTGTCTCCTTTTCGAAGCCTCTCTGGGTAGCAGGTTTCTTCTTAAATCAATGCCTAGTGGGTGGACTGAACACCTTTGCAAGGTGCTGACAGTTCACCATGCTGGACTGTACCCGTAGAGTCAGTCCCTGGGACGTGTGCCCAAAGGAACCTTATTGGGACATCCCTGGCGGACCAGTGATTAAGCTTCACCTTCCAATGCAAGGGATTCAGGTTTGATCCTTGGTCAGGGAGCTAAGATCCTACATGCCTCTCGGCCAAAATACAGAAAACATAAAACAGCAGCAATATTACATCAAAGGAAACTATAAGCAAGGTGACAAGACAGCCTTCAGAATGGGAGAAAATAATAGCAAACGAAGCAACTGACAAAGAATTAATCTCAAAAATATACAACCAGCTCATGCAGCTCAATACCAGGAAAATAAATAACCCAATCAGAAAATGGGCCAAAGAATTAAACAGACATTTCTCCAAAGAAGACACCCAGATGGCTAACAAACACATGAAAAGAAGCTCAACATCACTCATTATCAGAGAAATGCAAATCAAAACCACAATGAGGTACCATCACACGCCGGTCAGAATGGCTGCCATCAAAAAGTCTACAAACAATAAATGCTGGAGAGGGTGTGGAGAAAAGGGAACCCTCTTATGCTGTTGGTGGGAATGCAAACTAGTACAGCCACTATGGAGAACAGTGTGGAGATTCCTTAAAAAACTGGAAATAGAACTGCCATATGACCCAGCAATCCCACTGCTGGGCATACACACCGAAGAAACCAGAACTGAAAGAGACATGTGTACCCCAATGTTCATCGCAGCACTGTTTACAATAGCTAGGACATGGAAACAACCTAGATGTCCATCAGCAGATGAATGGGTAAGAAAGCTGTGGTACATAGACACAGTGGAATATTACTCGGCTGTTAAAAAGAATGCGTTTGACTCAGTTCTAATGAGGTGGATGAAACTGGAACTTATTATACAGAGTGAAGTAAGTCAGAAAGAAAAACACCAATACAGTATATTAATGCATATATATGGAATTTAGAAAGATGGTAACGATGGCCCTATATGCAAGACAGCAAAAGAGACAAAGATATAAAAAACAGACTTTTGGACTCTGTGGGAGAAGGCGAAGGTGGGATGATTTGAGAGAATAACATTGAAACATGTATATCACCATATGTGAAACAGATGACCAGTCCAAGTTCGATGCATGAAACAGGGCACTCAAAGCCGGTGCACAGCGACAACCGAGAGGGATGGGATTGGGAGGGAGGTTCGGGACGGAGGGACACATGATGATTCATGCCAATGTATGGCAAAAACCACCACAATATTGTAAAGTAATTAGCCTCCAATTAAAATAAATACATTAATTTAAAAAAAAAGGCAGTAATATTGTAACAAATTCAAAAAAGACATTAAGAATGGTCCACATAAAAGGGACCTATGGCCAGTGGAAGGGGCTTCCCCCCAGGCTGCTAGGTGAGTGGATGCACCGTCTCTCACATCCTTCAGCCTCAGAAGCAGTCCCCAAGAGCACAGGAGACCCAGCCCTGTGTCCTCCCTCTGGAAGCAGACCGTCCAGAGGAAACACTGGCAGTTTTGATGCCAACGCCATAAAGAATCAATGCACAGCCATGGAGCAGAGAGGACATAGGCGTCCTTTTGTTCACAGCAATTAGTGCATTCCAGCGGAGCCAGCTCTGGGCAGGGGGCAGAGGGAGTTGCCACAAAATGGCCTTTGTCCGAACTCCCATAAAAAATTCCAGGCGGTGGGAGTGAGCACAGAGTCCAGAGACTCGATTGTAGATGTCCCGGATCTCAGCTTCTACAGCGAAACTATCCCAGGAATTCATGAACCGTGGTCTATTCAAGGAGGAGGAGAGCAAATACCTCCTGAAGCAAAGATGCTGCTTTCAAAAGATCTGATCTGATGGTTGAGGATTTATTGCTCTAAAAAGCTCAAGATCCCTCTAGAAAACTGGGTGGGTTCTTTTGTTAATGTGCATAGATATGGCCATGGAGAGACATTTTCCATCTTCGCTCACCCAGCCTACACCCAGTTTCCTCCTGACATGTAGAAACATGCGTTTGGCCATTTGATTCACAGATAAATCATCTTCAAATTGTGTTATTCTTTCTAATGACAGACACACACAAGAAAAGCTGCTCACTAGGTAGTTGTCATCATTCCCACTACAGAACTAGGCAAACGATGATCCGAGTGGTTAGGTAGCTGGATTATCTGGCAGAGCTGAAATGTTAATCTAGGTCCACCTGCATTACCCAGACGTCAGATCCACCATGCAGTAAGACCATAGCTCTTCAGTAAGATGGGCACAGCTCTGTGTGCTGTGACAAGCACGATGACACAGCCTCCATCACAGAAATTCTCCAGCCTCCAATGATGGAAAGTGTGGAGTCCTTGGAACTGTACCCAGCACTTAGGAAACAGCATATGGACCTATTTCAATTAGGTCAGGGGCTCAGAAGAAGAGCCCACCCAAGTCTAGGAGGATGTGCTTGAAAAGGTGTTTTCAACTTGGAGGGATTTGCACTGATTCACATATTTTGAGTCTCATTTTGAGCTAATTTTATGCATTCAGAAGGGGGCCAGCTGGATTAACGACGCACTTTTGGACAAGTTGGAGGACATTAGCTAAGGGCAGATGCCTTAAGGGCTGACCATCGCAGGGAAGAGTGGAGAAGATGGACAGGCCACACCCTAGTGTCCTAGTGTCCACCCTAGCTGACACATCTTTTTCCAAGAAGATAGGATTTGTTCCATCAACTTTAGGCAGAGCGTGGGCTCTTAAGAACCTTGAATAGAGGGCCTGGGATCTACTGACTTCAAAAGAGAAGGGCTTGAATACATATATACACACTCAAATGTATGTATATTCATATACATATACATATATGAATCATTTTCCGGCACACCTGAAACTAACACAACACTGTAAATCAACTCTACTTCAGTAAAAATAAATTTTCAAAGGTGGCATGGGGTCTAGACCCAAGGCTCCTAATTCACTCCCTGGGGTTGGTAGTGGGGGCTTCATTTCTTCATCTGCACAAACAACGAGAGGAGAGGACTCCCCATCTACGCTTTCTTATAGTTCTAGAAACATAATTCTGCAGCTTTACTTCTTTGTGAAAATCTACCATGGTTTTTCTCAAGGCTGGACTCCAGCCAACCACCATAAAAAGGAGCAAATCCAAACTTCTGAGTGATGCATGGTGATTTCGGTTGAATTGAGCCAACTCGAAGCTATCAACCAGGTAACAGTAGAAGCAAAGCCTTCGCAAAATAATAACAAGGTAAAATCAGACACACCTGGGCCCTTCCTAGGCAGTAAATTCACCTTCTGTGACAGCACACAGAGCTGTCACCTTGTAACACTTTTTGAGTGTTTCACCTCTAATGTTTATTTCCACTGGACTTTGGCATATAACTTAATTTTTATGAAGTTCGAACTTTTTATTAGTGGAAGGGTGGGAACAGGGTGTGGGTTTCATGCCTACACTGAAAATCATTTCACAGGTCCATCCCAACCCACCTGAAATGATTCTGATTGTCCTCATGTCATCTTCAGAACAGCTGCCCCTCTTCAGTCGCTGTGTCTGCTCCCCGACCAGGGGCTCATAATATCCTTACAGGACTCACAACCTTGTGTGTATGGTGGGGGTAAGGAGGTGCCCTGGGTTTGTTACAATTGAGGAGTCACTTTCCCATCCTGCTGTAGGGTCTTCATTAGGATGAAACACATTAATATGTTGAACTTTAGTTATTTTGAGTTATAGATTATCAACACGAGTAGAGTCGATACTTGCTATCCGGGACTGTTCAGTTTTATAAAAGTCATTGAGAACACTGAATTAGTGAATCCCGAACCTTTGCTCCAGGGGTGGGGAAGTACAGGGAACCTTTGATGACAATGTTTTCATCTACCAATTGACACATAACCCTTGATTTTTTGTGTGTTTCTGTTTAAAGATACCTTATTTAATAGACACCATCAATTCACTGCACTCATGGCTGGCAGCACTGTAACAAATGTGCAACAAAGATTCCCTAACACATATGCTTCCTCCATAAGGACAGTCACAAGCTTCCTGCATGTAGGATCACTGAGCAGCATCTCAGCATCTTGGAAGCCGTTTTAAACTGCATGCTAAGTCGCTTCAGTCGTGCCCGACTCTGTGCGACCCCATAGACGGAAGCCCACCAGGTTCCCCCGTCCCTGGGATTCTCCAGGCAAGAACACTGGAGTGGGTTGCCATTTCCTTCTCCAATGCATGAAAGTGAAAAGTGAAAGTGAAGTCACTCAGTCGTGTCCGACTCGCAGCGACCCCACGGACTGCAGCCTACCAGGCTCCTCTGTCCATGGGATTTTCCAGGCAAGAGAAGTGGAGTGGGGTGCCATCGCCTTCTCTGTTAAACTGCATAATCACCAGCAAAAAAAGCACAAAAATGTGAAAAATGTGGCCCCGAGTACACAGTGAAAAGGGCCCCTGTTTACAACACAGATATCCTCTGGAACAAGGATGACGGTCTAGAGAAAGAGGGGTGGCCCTAGACAGGCCTCATTCTTAGCTCCTGTTCCTGAAAAGTAGATTCAATTCCATTAATAACAACAAAACAAGATAGCACGAACCATGGTGGTGTTGATTAGGATAATAAATCCACAGAGTTTCTAGACTTTTCTGAGCATGCTACCCTCTCACTGGGGGCTTCTCTGGTGCCTCAGATGGTAAAGAATCTGTCTGTAGTGCAGGAGACGTGAATTTGATCCCTGGGTCAGGAAGATCCGCTCGAGAGGCAAATGTCTACCTACTCCAGTATTCCTGCCTGGAGAATTCCATGGACAGAGGAGCCTGGCGGGCTACGGACCATGGGGTCACAAAGAGTCGGACACGACTGAGTGACTAACACTTTCACTCACCTGCTTATTTCCACTGGACTTTGCATATCATTTTCTTTTTTATGAACCTTAATATTCTGCTCATTAGAAGAATAGGAAAACGAAGGACGCTGATATTTACACAACGTGTGGCAACACCCATCTGGCCCTGAGTCAGAAGGGATGATTCACGGTCCTACACGACCATTTAATCTCTAGGTAAATCTCAGATAACACGCCCGCCTCACAGACTGAACAGTGGAGCCCAAGAACCACCATCAGGTGACAGCACACCCACATCCCAATTCCATTTCCTTAGAAAATCAATAAACTTCTTTCCAAGGTCAAATTTGCAAACTGAAATGCTGCAAGTTCACGGCCATTTGGTGACCGGAATTAATCCTGTATCTCTCTGTAATGACCCACCTGGGTTGTTGTTGTTCAGTCACTCAGTTGTGTCTGACTCTTTTCAACCCCATGGACTGCAGCACACCAGGTTTCCTGTCCTTCACTTTCTCCCAGAGTTTGCTCAAACTCATGTCCATTGAGATGACATTCAACCATCTCATCTTCTGACATGCCCTTCCCCTTTTGCCTTCAGTCTTTCCCAGCATCAAGGTCTTTTCTATTGAGTCAGCTCTTCGCATCAGGTGGCCAAAGTATTGGAGCATCAGCATCAGTCCTTCTAATGAATATTCAGGGTTGATTTCCTTTAGGATTGACTCGTTTGATCTCCTTACAGTCCCCCCAAAAAAGAGTGGATATATGTATATGCCTAACTGTTTCACTGTGCTGGACAGCAAAAAGTAACACAACTATATTCCAAGAAAATTTTTCAAAAAATAAAACAAAATAGAAAAAAAGCACTCTATCTCATAACTATGAAATGTAGGACAACATTGCAGTTGAGAAAGAAGAAATAAAAACTACAAATAACATCATCATGAATAATCGATCCCAATACATACCATACAAATTCATTTGTTAATTTTCAGTGTACCTTAATCTGAAAAGTAGAATTATCGATAGTATCAAAATCATGAAAATCACCATGATAACCAAGCTTATTAACATCTGAGCTGTCCCCACGGTAGAAAGAGAGCAAGACAGCTTGGAAGACAGCACAAGGGTTGTGGTGGCTTCAGCACAGGGGCAGGAAAAGAGAACCATGTTCAACCAGAGCTTGCACTTTTATTGTTTGAAATGACACCATCAGAGCATCTAGCACAGAGATGACAGATAAGAGAATCTGCCATATCAGCTCCAATTCATGGTGGGGGTGGTCCCTCAGAGCCCTGTTAGGGATGATTCTGCCATCAGAATCATGTGAGAAACAGGACCACACATGCAGGACGTCAACTCAGACTTCATCCAGGCTCTGTGCTAAGTGCCTTCTATGCACCGGCTTGTGGATTCCTCCCAACAAGCACCATTATCATAGCCATTTATGGATGAAGGAACTTGAGCAAGATCCATCGGCTAACAAAGCTGCCCAGGGGAATTGCCAGAACCTTCTGGCTGGGAGGCAGTGCTTTTAAGTGTACAGCACTTAGAAGCCATGAGGCTGTGGGCATTTCTTCAATCTCTCTATGCCTCCATTTCCTAAGCCACCTCATAAAGTTAATAATAGTACAATAGCATCATATTACAGGATTGTTATGATTGGGACAGTACCTGGCAGACAAAAATGTGAGATATTATTACTGTTGTTACAGACCTACCAGCGAGCACTGTCCATGATGACTGGGATGCTGCATCCCCAGCCCCACTCGAAGAGTAAGTCTCCAATGGGAAAATGATATATGTGCGTGCTAAGTCACTTCAGTCCAACTCTGTGTGACCCTGTGGACTGCAGCCTGCCAGGCTCCTCTGTCCATGGGATTCTCCCGGCAATACTGGAATGGGTTGCCGTGCCCTCCTCCAGGAGATCTTCCTGACCCAGGGGTTGAACCAGCATGTCCTGCACTGCAGGCGCGCTCTTTACCACTAGGGAAGCCTAGGAAAATAATGTAAATTCATCCAAAAAAGGATGAAGCTGCCTCTTACCAAACTGACTTTGTTCTCTTACTAAATAAAACAGATCAATTAAATAAAACTGCCCAGCAAGTACTCTGCCTTTATGGCAAATCATCAAACTATGCCAGACAGTACAAAATCCTTTCCCAAATACCCCAGGAGTGATGCCATATATGTAATCTGAATGGGTTTTTATCACTTCAGTCATGCCCAACTCTCTGCAACCCTGTGGACTACAGCCCTCCAGTCTCCTCTGTCCATGGGATTCTCCAGGCAAGAATGCTGGATCACAGAAATGATTGTAAGACCTTGTAGGAAAGAGAAAATGCCAATGAACAAAAAAGATGAACCTAAAAACCACCCACAACCTGCCCCTGGGAGAACTACAACCAACAAGTTTGCATATATCCTTCCAGACTTTTCCTACCTCCGTATGTGTATTTATTTTTCAGACACACACACACACACACACACACACACACACACACACACACACAAATGTGATCATCCAGTTTTGATTAAATTTGCTGTTTTCCATCTTTTCATGTGACTTGATCACGCCTGCCTTGTGGGGGCCCTGGCAGCCTGCCAACAGCCATCCCAAGCTCCAGTCGGATTTTCCTGACCCAATGAGGTTAGAATCATTAAAGCCACTCTCAAAGGGGAAAATTAATGTTTTGAGAGCTTAAGTAAACTCGCCAAATTCCACAGGGCCGGCAGGCGTCAGCGTCAGGCTTTGTTGCCAGCGACAGGCCTGTTCCACAGCCAGCCTTATGCTTCCACAGGGCCTTTGCAGCCCTGAATTCACTGGGACAGAACCAGACTTTATCTGACCTGCCCCCACTGTCTTCCAACCCCACCCCCACCCCCGCCATGACTGTGAACATAGAATTGTTGTCAGTTCTTTTCACTGTGATGAACAGTGGCATTATACCTCCTCTAGTTATCTCTTTGAAAAAGAAGTTTCTGGAACTGGAATTGTTGGATGGAAAGGTCCGAATGTTTAAGGCTACTAATTCATAGTCCTAGGTCAGCCTCCAAAATCCTGCACCATTGAAAACCCTCATGGTCTCTTTGCCATGTGATTCATGTCATGTACCCCTTTCATCAACAAGTATGTATCAAGCACCTATTAGATGCAAGGCACTGATTAAGCACCATGTATTTGTATTCATTGAATTTTTATCATTTGATAATGTAACACTGGTCTAATGGCAACTCGCTCCAGTATTCTTGCCTGGGGAATCCCAGGGACAGAGGGGCCTGGCAGGCTATAGTCCATGGGGTCGCAGAGTTACATGACTTAGTAACTAACAACAACAATAATATAACATTGCTGGAAAGGTATATATTTGTTCCCTGGCCCTGACAATAATCCAGGAGAGAGGCAGATAAGGGAAAGCTTCAGAAGAGGAAATGTTAATACACACCCACGGAGTTTCAGGAGCCCACCCAAGTCACGCAGCTGGCGAGGGACAGAGCCAGGACCAGGGCCAAATCAATCAAGCCCCAAAGCAGAAGTCTTGCCTTTCTGCCACTGGCCAACCCCAGACATCGAAGATCATCTGAGGGGTTTTGTGCAATTTCCTGCCCTTTCCCCACAAGCTGCATATTTTGAGCAAAAATCATGCAAGGGAAATGCAGAAGAGCTGACTGAGAGAAAGTCGAAAACGGGTGACACTTCCTGAACTTGGAGGCTGCCTGGGGTGGGGGGGGCGGTGTCCCAGTTCTGCCCATCGGAAGAAAGCCAGCAGCAGGTGCAGGGCAAGATGACAGCTACACACACCAGATGCAAATAATGTTGACCCTGGAAGAGACTCTAGCAATCATCTGGATGAGACCCTTTGTTTTATCTCCTTAGCCGGCATCCCTGCTCTCTTCCCATAAATCTTTCCTCAACAAGCCCAGAGGGTTCTGAATCCTTTCCCCAGTATCCAGAACCTCCTCTCATTTTTGTGGACCACAAGTGCCAAAGAAAAGTGTCTGGAATTTTTACCTTCATCTCTCACCCTTCATAATGCTGCAGGTAAAATTTAAAATTCCTACACAGACATACAGAACACACTTATGGACACAAGGGGCAGGGAGGAAGGAGAGGATGGGACAAATGGAGAAAATAACATGGAAGCAATATATTACCATATGTTGAATAGATAGCCAGTAGAAATTTGCTCTATGACTCAGGGAACCTTAACTAGGGCTCTGTGACAACCTAGAGGGCTGGAATGGGGTCGGGGGTGGGAGGTGGGAAGGAGGTTCAAGAGGGAAGGGACATGTGTATACCTATGGTTGATTCATGTCAGAATTGTATGGCAGAAACCAAACAATATTGTAAAGCAATTATACTTCAATTAAAAATAAATAAATTAAAAAAATTCTAAACTCGTATGTGAAAAAAACACCAATAAAACCTAATAACAAACTGGCAAAAAAAATCTGTACTTCATATGCAAATATATATGTAAATATTAATTAGCAAACAGATTGTACAAATCAATAACAATAAAAAGACAAACAATCCCATAGAAAAACAGCAAATAAAAATGAACAGGCGTTTCAGAGAAAAGTGAAAGTGAAAGTCACTCAGTCGTGTCCAACTCTTTGGGACCCCATGGACTGTAGTCCATGGTATTCTCCAGGCCAGAATACTGGAATGGGTAGCTTTCCCTTCTCCAGAGGATCTTCCCAACCCAGGGATCAAACCCAGGTCTCCCACATTGCAGGCAGATTCTTTACCAGCTGAGCCACAAGGGAAGCCCAGGAATGCTGGAGTGGGTAGCCTATCCCTTCTCCAGGGGATCTTCCCAACTCAGGAATCGAACTGGGTCTCCTGAATAGCAAGCGGATTCTTCACCAACTGAGCTATCAGGGAAGCCCTGAAAGCTTTTTCAAAGAAAAAGAAATACAAATGGTCAGTCACCTTAAAAGATGTTAAATCTCACTCATAATTAAAGTCAAACCAAAATAATAGCAACTATTTACTGAATAATAGCAAAAAATGTTGTGAAAAATAAAATGATGGCATTTCATTTCAAATGAACTAGCAAATGTTTAAAAACATTTCTCAATCTTTGGCTTCTCCTTATTTTTCTTTTTATCATCCCAGTAACATGGTGGGATGTTTCCATTATTTGCTATACTAACTGAACAATTTTTTAAAAGTTATACTACCACATAACCCAGCCAGTCTGTGTCTAAGTATTTATCCCAAAGCAGTGAAAGCATATGTTCATACAAAACCATATACCTAAATGTGTATAATAGCTTTATTTCTAAGAGCCAAAAATCAAAAACAACAGAAGTACCCATCAACAGGTGGGTGAATAAATTAAATATGATCTATCCACCTGATACAATGCTACTTAGCAATAAAAAGGAGTGAGCAATTGTTATATGTAGTGATATGGATGAACCCTAAGATAACTGTCAGGCAAAAAAAGACTACAGGCTGTATTGTAAGATTCCCTTTGTATAAAATTCCAGATAACACAAACAGATCTACAGTGATAAAAAGTAGATTCATAGTTCCCTAGGGACAGGTAGGGGCAGGGAGAAATGAGAGGGAGAGGCAAGGAAATTTTAGTGGTTGGTGAATATGTTCATTACCTTGATGGTGGTGATTGTTTCATGAATATACTATACCAACACAAACACACACGCGCATATATATATACAGTGACTCTATCAGTAAAGGGTCTGCCTGCAATGCGGGAGCTGTGGGTTCAATTCCTGGGTAAGGAAGATCCCTTGGAGAAGGAAATGGCAACCCACTCCAGTATTCTTGCCAGGAGAATCCCATGGACAGAGGAGCCTGGCAGACTACAGACCATGGGGTCACAAAGAGTCAGACTTGACTAAGTGACTAACACACACACACACACACACACACACACATATTTGTACGTGAAAAAACTTAAAATTGTTTGTATCACACTTAGACAGAACTATAATTCAAAAAGATACATTCATCCCTGTGTTTGTAGCAGCACTGTTCACAAGAGCCAAGACATGGAAACAATTTAAATGTTTATCGACAGAGGCATGGATAAAGAAAATGTGGTACATACCTAAAATGGAATACCACTCAACCATAAAAAGAACAAATTAATGGCATTTGCAGCAGCATGGATACAACTAGAGATTATCATACCAACTAAAGTAAGTCACTAGATGAACCACAAGCTGGAATCAAGATTGCCCGGAGAAATATCAACAACCTCAGATATGCAGATGACATCACCCTTATGGCAGAAAGTGAAGAGGTACTGAAAAACCTCTTGATAAAAGTGAAAGAGGAGAGTGAAAAAGCTGGCTTAAAACTCAACATTCAAAAAACTAAGATCATGGCATCCGGTCCCATCACTTCATGGCAAATAGATGGGGAAACAATGGAAAGCGTTAGAGACTTTATTTTCTTGGGCTCCAAAATCACTGCAGATGGTGACTGTAGCCATGAAATTAAAAGACGCTTGCTCCTTGGAAGAAAAACTATGACCAATCTAGACAATGTATTAGAAAACAGAGACGTTACTTTGCCGACAAATCTCCATCTAGTCAAAGCTCTGTCACTTTGCTATACAGCAGAGATTGGCGTGATATTGTAAATTAATTGTAAAATCAAACACTGTACAATTAAAAAGTTTAAATTTGTTTATATCAATCATACCTCCATTAAACAAAGGTTAGCTCTTAAATGGCATGGTAGCTCGCCTTGACATTCTCTCTGGTATACTGACCTACTTCATGCTCTTCTGTGATTTCTAGTTTCTCCTCCTCTCATTCTTGGGGCTTCCTTTTTTTTTTTTTTTTACAGTTTTACAGTTGTTTGCACTTCTTTATTTGTTATTTGAATATTTAAATATTCACTGCATGGATTTTCTTCGTTTTCCTGTATTTTCCCATCAGCTTCTATCTCTTAGGAATTTGAACCAAGAAAAAAAAAAAAAAACCTGGAAATAACTGTAAGATCATCACAACACTGGAAACGTGAGGAGAGCGGACAGGACTCTCAGCCATCCTGGAGAAGGAGACTCAAGTTCAGAGCAATTTGATCATCCAAGTAAGATCCTGATGAAGTGCCATTTCTGTAACACGGCACACCACCCACACTCTTACTTAAATGCTGGCAATAAAGGAAAATACTTTCCCCTTTGTCCTTATACTTCAGTCTCAGCCCAGAGGTCAAAGAATCATTGGAACCTCCAGCTTAGATCTGATGATCCCCAGGGGAGGAAGGGTTGACGGTCTCATGAGGGAGGGTCTGAGAGGTTCACTGGGTCAAGTTCAAAGAGGGTGATGGAAATGCATCCATGCTCTGGGCTCTCCCTGTTCCCAGTTCTCTGGCTGGATGAGTAAGTCCAGTCTGGCGTGGACCAGTCTGGTGGTCTGCATGGACCACCTTAGACTCCTAGAGTCAGTGTGGCCTCCTGACCAAAGGTACATCCCACCCTTTCAGCTTCCCCAGAGAACTCTGCCCTGGGATGGGGGCATAGCTGCCATGTCCCTGCGTGTTTCACTCTGTCTCAGAGGGGAGACAGGCATGCATCAGAATTCAAGCACCAAAACCAGTTTGCAGAGGCCTGACTACAATCTCCACCACTCTGTCCGCTCCCACTTCCTCCAAAAGCCCTGTCTTGACACCCTCAGCTCACGCATTCCTGCCTTTATGGGGCAGGCACATGGAATCTTAAGCAGTGATAATTTTACAATACAAATGGACTCCCCATGAAAAGAGATTATGTCGTTCAGTCACTATGTCATGTCTGATTCTATGTGACCCCGTGGACTGCAGCACACCAGGCTCCTCTGTCCTCCACTATCTCCCGGAATTTGCCCAGATTCATGTCCATTGAGTCAGTGATGCTCTCCAACCAATCTCATCACCTGCCACCCCCTTCTCCTTTAGCCTCCAGTCTTTCCCTAGTGTGGCAAAAAAAAGCAGGTTGATCACATTACCATCCATTCCCCCTTCCCTCCTTGGTAGAGGACACCTAACTAGTAGCTGGAGACAGTGCTGATTGGAAAAGAAAAACAACCAAATGTCCAGCCACCCTCACAGTTAGGTACCACCAGGAGACAGGAGCAGGAATGCCACGTGGGACTTCCCAGAAGGAAGGCTGCCTACAAGAGCTGCCTGAGGTGGGGGGGGTTCTACCAGAAGGGCATCCCCAAAGGACCAGAGGACGAGGAAGCCGCAGGTTGATGATGGTGGAGCACGAGACAAGGGCCTTGGTTCCTGATGCCCCAGAGCCTTCACACCAGCTCTAAATTACCCACTTCTGGACATGTTTTACGTGCAGGAGAAATACACTTCTAACCAGTGTAGGCCACTGTTATTTTGAGGGTTTTCTGTTCTCAGCATTAGACCTTGAGCTAACCGATGTAGTTTGTCTTCTCTCTGTGTGCCTACAGCACTTGGTGACTTACTAAATTCTACTGGGATGATCACCCTGTAGTAACATTTCTCCACTAGACTCTGACTTTGGTAAGAGCTCGTCTCCAGATGCCTGTGTGTGTGTGTGTGTGTGTGTTAGTCACTTAGTCATGTCCCACACTTTGCGACGCTATGGACTGTAGCCCGCCAGGCTCCTCTGTCCGTGGGATTCTCTAGGCAAGAGTACTGGAGTGGATTGCTGTGCCTTCCTCCAGGGGATCTTCCTGATCCAGGGATCGAACCCATGTCTCTTATGTCTCTCGCATTGCAGGCAGTTTCTTTACCCACTGAGCCACCCTGGGAAGCCCCTCTGGGTGCCTGGTACCTCCTTATGGAGCACAAGGCAGGTACCTGGGGAATCTTTCTGAAGGAAATGAGTGTCCAAGATAAGATTCAAAAGCCACCTAGAGCTGGAAAGCTCTGTAATCTTCACCCCTGGGTAACTCCAGCTCCTCTACAGATGACTCAAGCTGTCTGGCCCCAGGGCTTTCCTCCCTGGCACACTCCACTCCCTGAAGACCAGAATATGAGTGTAAAAAAAGCCATTGTCGGCTCCCCTCCTCCTCCCCCAGCATCCTCCCCCTCACCCGCGGATGACAAAACCAAGGCTTTGTTTAGGCAAAGTACAGTGTTACATTTCTGACCTCTCAGACCCCAAAACTTCAGGAATGGAGAAAAAAACAATTTTACCAATAGTCCTTGTATATCCAAGCCAACATTTATTTAAAATATTCAAACACTGTTTTAGTATATTTTTCTCTGTCTCACATTTCTACCCAGTTATTGAACCCCACCCACCTACTCTTCTATCAGTGGTACATTCAACACTTCTGTCTCTTTATTTATTACTCCCCTGTTTTTCTGTAAATGAGTTAAGAAAATATATCTGGGATTTCTCTGTGGTCCAGTGGCTGGCTCCACACTCCCAATACAGGGGGCCCGGGTTCAATCCCTGGTCGGGGAACTAGATCCCACATGCCACAAGGAAGATGGAAGATCCTGCGTGCTGCAGCCAAGACCTGGCACAGCCAGAATAAATAGATAAAATAAAATATTTTTAAAAATATTCATTGGGCATCCGTAAATAGTGAACACTGTGCAAGGTTCTGGGGAGATGAAGACAGATGTGACTGCGAGTTGGGTTTCTCCATCAGGTGTAGACAACAAGCCACAACTTGGCAATCGCTGTGATGAGGTGCCAGACACAGCGGTAAGCCTTGAGGAATGACCTCCTCGGTTTTCCCAAGACAGCTGGGAGAAGCTGGACACAACGGTGGTTGGGAGATCCTTGAAAGATAAGCAGGAGGTCAGCAGAAGAGCAGAGGGGGCAAGTATTTTGTGCAAATGTGAGTTGAGCGAGAAATATTCTAGACGGGACAGACACTCACGAGGAATGAGGCAGATGGTGGTAGGGCAGGAGGGCACCTCCCCCACAAGCCGTCTCCCCACTTCCTGAATTCCTAGAGCAGTTCGCCTGGCCCTTCCTTCAGCACACGGCTCTTCCTCCCCCCTTACGGCCATTTGTGTTCTTTTCTTACATCCCTGATGAACTTTGGCCGCCCATGGGGCAGTATTCCATGTTGAACTCACTGGAACTTCTCCCGTCCACACCAGCAGTGGGTACAGCTGGGGCAATGTTTATCACAATAATCTGCGGTCCCCTGACTCCTGGCCAGCCTCTTAACTTTGACCCAGGGTCTATGAGCAGCTTCCGTGATGATGATGGTGATGATGTTGTTTCAGGTGTATATCACTGTGATTCAACATTAGTGCACACTAACGTGGTCACCTCCCGCCTGCTCACCATCCACCACCATACGGCTGACCTCTTCACCCATTTCTCCTGCCCCCAACCCCCTTCCCCTCTGACTTTGTTTCTGTTTTGTCGGTTTGTCTTGGCTTTGTTTCTTATCCCACATATGGATGAAATCATACAGTATTTGTTTTTCTCCATCTGACTTATATTCACTTAGACCTTCAAGGTCCATCCATGTTGTCACAAATAGCAGGATTTCATTCTTTCCATGGCTGACTAATATTCCAGTGTGTGTGTGTGTGTGTGTGTGTGTGTGTGTGTGTCCCATATCTTCTTAATTCACTTATCCATCAATAAGTACTTAGGTTGTTTCGATACCTTGGTTATTATAAATAATGCTGCAATGAATACAGAGCTATAGCTGTCTTTTTGAATTAGTGTTTTCCTGTTGTTCAGATAAACACCCATGAGTGGAATAGCTGGGTCCATATGGGTTCTTTCTTTTCCTGATAGTTCATTATTAGTGTATAGAAACACCATGGATTTCTGTATACTTATTTTATATCCTACAACTTTACTGAATTTATTTATTAGTCTAACAGCTTTTTTGGTAGTCTTTAGGGTTTTGTATATAGTATCATGTCATCTGCAAATAGTGACAGTTTTCCTTCTTTCTTTCTACTTTTGATACTTTTTTTTTTTTTGCCTAATTGCCGTGGCTAAGATTTGTGTTGAATAAAAGTAGTGACAGTGGGAGTCCTTGTCTTATTCCTGGTTTTAGAGGAAAAGCTTTCAGCTTTTCACCATTGACTATAATGTTAGCTGTGGGTTTGTCATACACAGTCCTCACTATGCTGAAATATGTTCTCTCTATACCCACAATGTTCATAATTTTTATTATAAATTGATGTTGAATTTTGTCAAATGCTTTTTCTGCTTCTATTGAGATGATCATGTCATTTTTACCCTTCTTTCTATGAACCACAATGACTGATTTGCATATACTGAACTCTCCTTTCATCTCTGGAATAAATCCCACTTGATCATGTTACATGATCATTTTAATGTATTGTTGAATTCTGTTTGCTAGTATTTTGTTGACAATTTTTGCATTTATGTTCATCAAGGATATTGGCGTGAGATTTTCTTTTTCGTAGTGTCTGGCTTTGGTATCAGGGTGATGTTAGCTTCATAAAGTGTTTGGAAGTTTTCCCTCCTCTTCTACTTTTTGGAAGAGTTTGAGCAGGAAAGGTATTAAATCTTCTTTGTTCATAGAATTGGCCAGTGAAACTCTCTGTGCTGGGCTATTGCTTGTTGGGAGTCTTGTTTTGTTTTGGTTTTTTTATTACTGTGTCAATCTCCTTACTAGTAATCAGCCTATTTTCTATTTCTTCATGATTCGATCTTAGAAAATTGTATGTTTCTAGGAATTTATCCATTTCTTCTAGGTTGTTTAATTTGTTGGCTTATAATTGTTCATAGTAGTCTCATGATTTCTTCGGTATCAGCTGTAACATCTCCTCTTCCACTTCTGCTTCATTTGAGTTCTCTTTCTGTTTTTGGTTAGTCTAGTTAAAAGTTTGCTGATTTTGCTTATCTTTTCAAAGAACCAGCTTTTAATTTCTTTGATCTTTTCTTTTCTTTTTGGTTTCTGTTTCATTTATTTCCACTCAGAACTTTTTTATTTCCTTCCTTCCATCAGTATTTTTAATGCCACATTTTTTTCTGTTTTTGCTTTCAGATCCTCAATTTTCCTTGAACCCAGAAGTGTGTTCAAATACTGTTGTGTTCTGGGGGTGGCTTTGAGTGACACCCACGCACCCTTGAAATGACTAGAGAGATCCTTATCACACTTGGCTGCTCCCACCAGGGGAGGGGCACCTCCCAGCATGCCCTTCACCCTCTTGTGAACATGCAGACTCCAGGGCCCACCCCATCCCCCTTCCACAGACTTGTCTGGATTCCATCTCAGGCTCCTAAGCTGTTACATAATCATAATCTGTTACATAAATAATCATAGTCGTTTATGTAAACAATACCCAGACCCTCCAATTCAGTGCAAAAACACAGTGTTATGAACATTGGATGGGTGGATGAGGATTGCTTCCAATTTACTGACTCTCTGAATCATTTAGTCCAGCTTAAGTGCAGAACTATTTTTGAAATGCAGATGGATAACCATAGACTCTCAATTGGATGTAAATGTAGTGATAGTGGAAGGGGCCAGTTGTAGATTTTGTTGTTGTTCAATTGTGTCCTACTCTTTGTGACCCCATGGACTGTGGCATGCCAGGTTTCTTTCCCTGTCCTTCACTATCTCCCAGAGTTTGCTCAGATTCATGTCCGTTGAATCTGCGATACTATCTAACCATCTCATCTTCTGTCACCCTCTTCTCTAGTTGTAGATAAATAAACATTTTGTCACCTGAGGGAAAGAAGGAAGCCCCGGGAATGTGAATGCAGGGAAGTCTTTTTTGTCTTTAAACAAAAATGATGTCCAGAGCCTCTCATGTCTCATGAATGATGTTGGAGATTTTCTGTGCATCATTTCTTAGCCTCACAACAACTTAAGGGTAAGATCCCTATTTTACAGAAGGAAAAACTGAGGCTCAGAGAAAAGAACTAATTTGCCCTGGGGCCCGTCAATAGATTTTTAGATTGAAATTCAGATCCATCTGGCCACAGAGCCAGTGGGGTTTCTGCTACTGTGCACCTTTTTAGATATTTGACAACCTCTCCTGTAGAACAGGGAAGAAACTCCTGGAATGTGCTTACATCAGCAGAGCAGGGGTCTGTGGGCAACAGTACAGAGAGGCCAGCCAGGCTCACAGGCACAGGGGTGGCCCAGGAGGGAAATGGTTGAGCTTCCTAAGTGATGAATTTCCATCAGGGTGGGCCGGAGCAGAGGTCTTGAGACCAGATGTCAGAAAGCTACAAAGAAGGATAGCTCCGGTTGGAGGTTGAAACTTGATTTCTAAAGCTCTACCAAGTTCAAGACTGCAGCTAGAATGAGAGTTCTCTATCAGGGCAGAGAGAGTTGGCTGCTCATAAAGAATGCGGGCATGAGATGAGGCTTAAAATGCATGAAGAAGGTTGCACAGCGATGTGAATGCACTTAATGCTGCTGAACCATACATTCAAAATGGTTAAAATGGTAAATTTTACACTGTGTGTATTTTACACAATATCAAAGTCAGTAAAAGGGGGAAAAAGTGACAGATCCACAACTAGACTGAAAACAGGTTCAAACACAGAAGGTTCCAATGTTATTGTAGATGTCATGGGCCCCCCGCTAGACTGGCCATATCTTGGAATTTTAATAAAGAGGGATGACCAAAAAATTAGTCAATAGCATTCTTTTTTAAAAACTTTTCATTTTGTACTGAAGTATAGAAGAAATATCAATAACCTCAGATATGCAGATGACACCACCCTTATGGCAGAAAGTGAAGAAGAACTAAAGAGCCTCTTGATGAAAGTGAAAAAGGAGAGTAAAAAAGTTGGCTTAAAGCTCAACATTCAGAAAACTAAGATCATGGCATCCGGCCCCATCACTTCATGGCAAATAGTTGGGAAACAGTGGCAGACTTTATTTTTATGGGCTCCAAAATCACTGCAGATGGTGACTGCAACCATGAAACTAAAAGATACTTACTCCTTGGAAGAAAAGCTATAACCAACCTAGACAGCATATTAAAAAGCAGAGACAGTACTTTGCCAACAAAGGTCCATCTAGTCAAGGCTATGGTTTTTCCAGTAGTCATGTATGGATGTGAGAGTTGGACTATAAAGAAAGCTGAGTGCTGAAGAACCGATGTTTTTGAACTGCGGTGTTGGAGAAGACTCTTGAGAGTCCCTTGGATGGCAAGGAGATCCAATCAGTCCATCCTAAAAGAAATCAGTCCTGAATATTCATTGGAAGGACTGATGTTGAAGCTGAAACTCCAATACTTTGGCTACCTGATGCGAAGACCTGACTCATTGGAAAAGACCCTGATGCTGGGAAAGATTGAAGGCAGGAGGAGAAGGGGATGACAGAGGATGAGATGGTTGGATGGCATCACCGACTCAATGGACATGAGTTTGAGTAAACTCCGGGAGTTGGTGATGGACAGGGAGGCCTGGCGTGCTGCACTCCATGGGGTCCCAAAGAGTCAGACACAACTGAGCAACTGAACTGAACTGAACTGAATAGCCAAGTAACAACATTGTGATAGTTTCAGGTGAACAGCAAAGGGACCCTGCCATACATAAACATGTATCCATTCTCCCCCAAACTCCCCTCCCACCCAGGCTGCCACATAACATTGAGCAGAGTTCCCTGTGCTATACAGTATGTCTTTGTTAGTTATCCATTTTAAATACAGCAGTGTGTACATGTCCATCCCAAACTCCCTAACTATCCATTCCCCCATCTTTTCCCCTGGCAACCACAAATTCATTAAGTCAGTGAGTCTGTCTCTGTTTTTGTAAGTTCATTTGTATCATTTCTTTTTAGATTCCACATATAAAGAATGTCATATGATATTTCTCCTTCTCTGCCTGACTTACTCCATTAGATATGACAGTCTCTAGGTACATCCCTGTTGCTGCAAGTGGCATTATTTCATGCTTTTTAATGGCTGAGTAATATTAATATTCCATTGCATATAGGTACCACATCTTCTTTATCCATTTCTCTGTCAATGGGCATTTAGGTTGCTTTTATGTCTTGGGTACTTGAAGCAGTGCTGCTCACCCACTGCTCACCCACTGTGGAACAGGCCGTGTGATGTCCGGCAACTCCAAGTCCTGTTTCCCTTGCAGGTCAGAGGTTGAACCATCAGCAGTGTCAAGAGGGTCACTGAGGTTTAATTGTAATGATCAAAAATACCAATTGGCTTTACTGAGCGCTTCCTACCTGCAAGGTATATCGTGCCTCCCTTACGGAGTTAGCGGTAGAGAGGAAAGAGGTGGGCCCAGAAGGAAGGACGGTGGGAAAGAATGGGGCCCAGAAGACCTCGTGGAAGCTTCAGGCCTCATGACAGCAAGTGGGACTTCACTGCTTTCCTGGATATTCCCCTGTGTGGACAGTACATCCAGTGCTCTGGGGGTGGACAAATGTTGCTAATGGATTGAAAAATCTCTTAAGAGAATTTTTTTTTCTGTCTAAAGTCGAGTTCATTTATTTTTTTGGCTAGGATTCCTTCAAACAATTCAAAGAGCTGGGGTTTTGCTTTCACAAATCTAGTGTTCCTCCCTGCCAAAAAAATCTTTGCATTTATGAAGCTCAGCAGTGTCTTAGGAAAGCTGATGAGCAGGGTCACGGGACTAGACAAGCCTTTGCCTTCTGGTTTGTGGGTTTTTTTCTCACTCCCATCCCACCCCTGTCCTCACCCACACCCTCCTACCCCTTAGTTACTGTCAAAGGCATTTTCCTGGGTTCCCTCCTTCCTCAGGTCCCAGCCTAGACCTTCAGCTTCAAAAAAGTCTTTCTGAAATCCCATATCCATCATTCCATGTCTTGCTTGCAAAGCCAGCAAGGATCTTTCTCATTGAATCGGAGTCCCCAGTTTGACAGTATCACTGCCCTGGGAGCCCACTTCAACTTCCCATTCCTGTCTGCCCCCTACCATCCCTCTTTGGCTCCAGCCAAGAGCATCTCCTCCACAACTGGCCTTCCCTGGCCTTTGTGCTAAATACTTCCATCAATTCAGAGCCACCAGCTTCTGCAGGATCCAGCTCAATGCCTGCAGGAAGAGTTCCAAAACATCCATTTGCGTTTTGGGTCATTGTGTTTAGTGTCCTCCTGTCCAGACACCTGCAGTTGAAGCAGTTCCAGAGGGAAAAACATCTAGTTTTGTATCAGCCTGTGGGCCAGGCGATCACCTGCTGAGCAGAGCAAAGGAGGAAAGGGGAGGTGGGGAAGGAATATCTCACTTCTTCTTAAACAGCTTTCCAAGGAATGATGTACTTTGATGTCCACTTCTAAAGGCACATGAGGGCTGCCGTTCTTGAGGCTTTGGGGAGTTCTGGGCTGGAAACTGGGCTCCATCTTTCTCATCCAGGGTTAGCAGTGAGCCTCCCACATCTGCTAAATCACTTGCTGTGTGTCCCTACCTTCTAGCTTCCAAAATGTCACTGCAGTTGACTCCTCTCTCATCTTCTTTACCCTTACAGATGTGAGCCTTTCTTTTCCCCAACCCCTCCTCAGTGATGTTCATGGAGTTTTGTGAACATGGGTCCCACCTGCCTTCTTGCACCAGAAGTCCCAAAGGGACTTTGCTGAGGGGTGTAGAGAGCTGTGTGTGACCCCAGACATGGGGTCGATCAGTCCTTACAGACGGTGAGTGAAGTTTAGAGAAACAAAGGGGGCAGATGCGGGCCAAGTCGAGGGTACAACTCAAACCACGGCCCACACGGCCCTGGGCTCATACAGGCTTGGAGGTCACCTAACAGTTTGGACTAACCTTGAAGAACAATAGAGAGCCCCGGGAAACTCCCAGGCAGGGGAAGGATTTACATTCTTGAAAGATGATCATGAGGGCAAGAGGAATCCCAGGGGAGAGGTCTCGGGCCGGCAGGGAACCCAGCCCCCACAGGTCCCCAGGGAGAGGCTGGAGGTTTGTGCATGGTCCTGCAGGGACCATGAGGCCTGCAGCAGGTGAACTCACTGGGATCTGGAGATGCATTCGCTCCAGAGAAAGCAGTTCAGGAGTCTGGGCGGTGGTTCTGTTTCCAACCAGGCATCTGTGTGGTGACATTTACCAAGACAGGGAGCTCTGGGGACAGTTCAGCCAAGTGCGCTGTATCTTTCTTACTTTTTTTTTTTAAAAAAAAAAGCATATATGTAGAATCTAGAAAAACAGTACAAATGTACCTATTTACAGGGCAGGAGAAGAGACACAGACTTAGAAAATGGACATGTGGGCAATGGGAGAAGGGTGGGATGAAACGGCACAGTAGCATGGACATATATACACTACTATGTGTAAAACAGATAGCTAGTGGGAACCTGCTGTACAGCACAGGGAGCTCAGCTTGGTGCTCTGTGATGACCTAGAGGGGTGGGACATGGGAATGGGAGGGAGGTCTAAGAGGGAAGGGGTATATGTATACATATGGCTGATGCACTTCATTGTACAGCAGAGACTAACACAACATTGTAAAACAACTTTACCCCCCAACCAAAAAAAAAAACAGATGAAGGGCTAGATTTGGCCCATAGGCCTTACTTTGACAACTACTTGTTTTGAGCATTAATTCAGATAATCCCAATAAAAGTTTTATAATAGTTACCCATACTTAATAAACATTCAATAAATATTAGCTGTTATTATACAAAAAAAAAAAAAAAAGTGTCAGTCAGGACCCTAGATGAACCTCCCCAGATACTCCACTCAACAGACCTGAGGAAGGGGCTGGGTCTACCCTGAGCTCATCAGCACTATCATCACCGCCCTCTGCCCTTTCACAGCCCAGCTCTGCATCTTAACCTCTGATTGGACTTTCTATACAATGAGGGGCCAGGAGACCCAGCCCCTTGGGCCAAAGTCCATAATGTCCCAAAGCCTATCGGCAGCTACACCTGGGGATGTCAGCTGTCACTCTCCTGCCTTCAGTGCCCTGTGCTCACACACGAGGGCGTCTGACCACACCCCCTCACTTCTGAGACCTGCATTCAGGCTGTCTGCTCTGCCTGAACCTCTCTCCCTAACCCCGGGACCTTCTGCAAAGCCCATAGAACCCCCAGGCCTTCTGAGACTCTCTTCTAGCTGAAAGCAGAGTGGGTGACAGTGATGCTCTGATTGATGACACACAAAACATTCAGGTAAAAGTAAATGACGTCACTCATGCTCCTGCCATGCACAGTGACCCTCAGGCTGTGTGGCTCAAGGTCCAGACTTGCTCAAAATCTCGAGTGTCTCCTTACAAGTGCTGAGCGGGATTTAGCACCGGGAGGGACTCAGGGCTGAATCAGGGTAGGTATCACCTACACCACTGCAATCTAGAGTTGACCCTGATCCTGCTGTTGTGGGCTGAGTCGTGTCCCCAGATTCACATCTGGATGTCCTCCTCCTGCCACCTACCCATGTGAAGCATCTGGAGATGAAGCCAAGAGGAAGTAGAGATAAAATGAGGTCACAGGGATGGGCCCTCATCCAATCTGACCAGTGTTCTTCTGACAAGAGGAGAGCAGGACAAAGACATGTACGGGGTGAGGCGGGGGCGAGGGGACACTGTGTGTGTTACCAAGACCAAAGTCACTCAACTTACTGAGAGAGGAGGGGGGAGAAGGCATTGAGGCAAGGAATAGCGACTTTATTCGGAAAGCCAGCAGACCGAAAAGATGGCAGACGGAAAAGTGGTCCACCAGGGGCCACTCGTGTGGGTTCCAGAGCCAATTGACTAGGTTCAAACTCCCTCACCAACCCTCCCCGGGGGACAGTCCCACTGGGTGTGGTTGTCTATAGGATAAAGGAGAACAAATAAGCACAGACTAAGCCCACATTAAAGGGTCATGAATGTGGGGGAATTCCAGGCCATAAAAGCTAAGGACACAGAGATGGGTGGGATTCCAGGGCTTGAAATTGGAGGAAAAGGCCTTTCCAGCACAGGGGATCCTGGGCCAGGACGCAGGGCTGGGCTGGATGGATCTGGGGGGGTGTAGTGGAGGGAAGCCTGGGCTGGGGGAGGGGCCAGAGTAAGGGAACACCCAACACCAGACCAGACTCTGCTCTGGAGAAGGAGAAACAGGTCCAGGTATGTAAGGCAAGGAAGCGACCAGCAGGGAAGGAAGTAATGACTGGCCAGTGGACTAGGGGTCAGCAGAGAGCACTGAGAAACATGTACAGACAGACATGGGCTTCTTCTGGCCCTTCTCTCTGCTCATCTTAAATATTTATTTCAATGTCTGCATGCATAAGCAAGAGCCCAGAGGCAGCCCCCCACCCCCACCTCCAGCTCTTAAAAGACTGCTGGAGGAGTGTTTCTGGAAGAGGTGGTTAATGCCTCTGCTCCCAGCCCTGAAATGCATTTCTGAAAAGCAGTCTGGATGTTCACAGGCTGATCGCAATAGGGTTTCTCAGATACATCCCCTCTCCCAGGTGGGTTTTCGATGGGACTCGGGGAGGTCAGGTTTCCAAAGAAAGAACTGTCCTTGCGGAATTCAGCGGACTTTGGCTAATGAATAAATAAAAGCTCCTGAGATGCCCCTGACATCCATTCACCAACACTGTGCTATTTAATCTTTGATCTGAGAGATGAGCATGACCCCTAACCTCCTGCAGGAACTGAGACGGGCTGAGCCAACCAGCACTGTTTCCCAGTTCACCCACAATATCTGGGTAGCAGAAAGTGTTAGCTGCTCAGTCATGTCCGACTCTTTTGCAACCCCGTGGACTATAGCCTGCCAGGTTCCTCTGTCCATGAGATTTCCCAGGCAACAATACTGGACTGGGTAGCAGAGAAGTGGAAAAGAATTGTAGGCAGCTCAGATGTTAGCTTATTCAACTCCCCTATTTCACAAAAGAGGAAATGGAGGCCCAGAGAAAGGATTTGCTCAAAGTCTTTTGTTTTGTGAGGGCCCAAAGGTGGTACATGAGTTTGAGTAAATTCCAGGAGTTGGTGATGGACAGGGAGGCCTGGAGTGCTGCAGTCCACGGGGTCGCAAAGAGTCAGACACTACTGAGCGACTGAACTGAACGGATAGGTGATACTGGAACTCAGATATCATGATGTCATAACACCCAGCACACACCAGGGACACGCTGCCCGACAAAAAGAAGATGTGAGCCCCAGCTGTGCTTTTTAACTTTCAAGCAGCCCCATTTAAAAAGTGAAATGGGCATCTAGATCAAAAAAGTGAATTATGCCAAGTTAAAAAAATTTTGAAGATGTGAAACCAACCTAAACACAAGCTTTTTCTTTTCTGTGATTGAAGTCTGTACTGAGTTGTTGAGACTGTGTAATAAAATTATACCCAAACATATTAGCAGAGGCAAACTATTACATATTACATATAGGATGGATAAACAATAAGGTGCTACTGTATAGCACTGGGACCTATATTCAATATCCTACGATTAACCATAATGGAAAAGAACACATATATGGATAACTGAATCAATTTGCTGTACAGCAGAAATTAACACAACATTGTAATCAACTGTACTTCAATTTAAAAAATTATACCCCTAAAAAATAAAAATAAACTGAAACATTTTAAAAAGTGAAATGGGGATTTCCCTGGTGGTCCAGTGGTTAAGACTCTGATCTTCCACTGAAGAGGGCACAGGTTCAGTCCTCGGTCAGAGAATTAAGATCCCATAGGCCACATGGCCAAAAATATTTTAAATAAAAATAAATAAAAAGTGAAATGAATCATAATATATTTCATACGGTCGATGCAAAATATACGGACTCTTCTACACACACCTCTCCTTCCACCAGCTCAAAACACACTCTGCACCTGCCAGGACGTGTGGGGGATGCGACGGGGAGTGGGGGGCCAGGCTCTGAAGATCAGCCTCTCCAAGGAAACAGTAGACGTGGAAGCCCACTAAGCCACAAATTCTGCAGAAAATCTACACTTCTCTCAGGAGCCTAGAGCAGAGCGAGAAATGTCCCCATAATGGAAGCGTGGGCTGTGGTGGACATTGTCCCCGCCCACGGCATACAGAGGACTTTTTATCCAGCCACCCATCTCCAGAGCTCTTTTTGCTGACACAGGAGGCCCGTGGGCTGCTGGCATTCCAGCCATCTCCAGAGGTGGCTGCATGGAGGCGGCACTGCCAAGTCCTGGGAGGAATGCTCAGGCTGGCCCCGATGCTGGAGGCCCGCAGTTCAGCCCAGAGGACTAGTGCAGAATCCCCAGTCCCTCCAGTCCAGGCCACTGGACCAGCTTCCAGAGCTCCCCTCCCTTCCTACCTCCCGGAGTCCATTTCAGGTCCTTTAAAAGCTGCTGCTGCTGGCTCTGCTTGTCCAAAGCGGTCCACGTGCATCTCAGGGCACATGCTTCTTCATTGACCCTCTAGACAAGCTCTGATGTGGGAGCCACTGAATGGGTTTGGGGGGCAGTGGGGGCGGCTGCCGAAAGGACTGGTTCCCAAGGTCACAGAACCCTGATATCAAGGCTGGTATATCCCCCACCCTCAGCCAGCCCAGGCGTGGCCCACCTGAGCGCCGAAGGAGGTAGAATTAGCCAGTTCCTTGGACAATAGGTTTTCGCAGAGGTGAGCTGTAAGGTTTGATTTAGGTCTGAACTGACCAATACACATGGCCACTGAGTGACATGGCTCGTCCAAGCTGAGATGCTGTAAGTGCAAAACACACACATGCGTCAAGAGCTTAGTGTGCAGAAATGGTGTGAAAGACCAAATTGAAAATGTTTATGTTGCTGCCGTGCTGAAATGAGCATATTTTGCATCTATTAGATTAAGTACAATGTGCATGCGTGCCTGCTAAGTCATTTCAGTCGTGTCCAACTCTGTGAGACCCCATGGACTGTAGCCCACCAGGTTCCTCTGTCCATGGGATTGTCCAGGCAAGAATACTGGTAAGTGTTGCCATGCCCTCCTCCAGGGGATCTTCCTGACCCAGGGATCAAACCCATGTCTCTTTAAGTCCTCCTGCATTGGCAGGCAGGTTCTTTACCACTAGCGCCACCTGGTAAAAGTCACTCAGTCATGTCCGACTCTTTGTGACCCCATGTACTGTAGCCTGCCAGGCTCCTCCATCCATGGAATTTTCCAGGCAAGAATACCAGAGTGGATTGTCGTTTCCTTCTCCAGGGGATCTTCCCAACCCAGGGATAGAACTCAGGTCTCCAGCATTGCAGGCAGACTCTTTACTGTTTGAGCCACCAGGGAAGCACCACCTGGGAAGCCCCCCCAAAAATGGTTAAGATAGTAAACTTCATGTACATGTCTTTTACCACAGTGTTTAAAAAGTTAAAAATCAGGGCCTTTGGCCTAAAGATCAATGTCTTTCTTTCACTAGTTACCCTATTCAAGGAGACAGAACCAACAAGCTGTTGGGCATGTGATCAGGAACCAGGCAGCCAGCTTTGGGGTGATCAGCCTTCCAGAGAAGCAGAAGCAGGGCGTGCACTCAGCAAGTGGGCTGAGCGTTGGGGCAGGTGGGGCCCAGCTCATGCCAGGCCTCACCTCAGGCACGTCCCATCCCCAGATGGATCTTGTGTGCCCCCTAAAGGTGGAACTCAACCTGTTATTACAGAGGTGGCTGTGATCAAAAATGTTCATAACTGTTGGGGGCAGGGAGCTGAACATCTAGGTGGAAATATGCATGCCTGGAGTTGGATGGGGCTGGGAAGGAGGGGGCTGAAACCTGAACTGGCAAATTAGATCTACTTTAACGTCGGGGGGGGGGGCGGTGGGATTGGCATTTGGGGGTGTAGTTCTTCATACCAGCTCATAAAGGTGCCAGGTTTGTCCTGTACAAACTAAGAGAGGAACTTGACCTTCTGAGCCCAACTGTGCAGTTGAAGCAGCCATGCGCTTCCTGGGACAGGGCACATGTAATCCAACCTACTGAGTGAGGCAGGGCAGGGCAGAGGGTCCCTGCACCCCAAGAAAGTGGTCACCCAGGGCTGACTTCAGTGTCAATGAGGAGGAGGAGGGAGCTGCTGGGCTGGGAATATCTTTTTTATCCAATCATGAACCTGCACAGATATCAAGGGGTCATTTTGGGGAATGAGGGTGTCCCAGAAGGTGGATATTTCTTCCCTCTGAAATTCACCCAGGCTGCCTGGGAGCCCCTGGATGGCCTGGAATGTTTATCCAGGGTGACAGATGTCTTAGTGTTGCTCCTTTTCAGCCACTGGGGCGTTAGGACCATCTGCCTCCATCACGGCCAATGGTCACACACAGTGCCAGGCAGCAGTTTTGGTGGTCTTGCACCTGACCTTGGCAAAGGCAGGTGGGCATATATGCATGATTCCGCTCCCCGAGCAAAAGATTCAACTGTTTATGAAAAATAGTATTGTTTTCCCTCTTGGTCGTCTAAGTCATAGGAAATTTTTGTGTGGTGATGCAAAAACCCCAGAAAGTTTGGCTTTTAAAAGTTCCCTCAAATGTGGGTGGTTCCTCAAGTTTGCCCAGATTTATTGACTACCCTGCATCCATAAATCAAGCCTGAAGCTTTCACCCCAACACTCCTCCAGAGGCCCCTGGGATCCTCATTAGTGAGTTTTGGCAGCTGGCAGTTGCATGCAGGACTTTTAAACCTAAAGTTAGAATGACTCTACAAGCCTGAATTAACAGAGTCAGCAGAGACTATCGTTTGAGCTCAGTTAAGGATAACCCTCCCAAGATCCAAAATCCCTCTAATAAAGGCATCGTAATTAGTCCCAAATAAGTCAGCTGTTTCCCTTGAAAAACTTGTCTTTTTTTTTTTTAATAAATTTATTTATTTTAGTTGGGAGCTAATTACTTTACAATATTGTAGTGGTTTTTGCCATACATTGACATGAATCAGCCATGGGTTTACATGTGTTCCCCATCCTGAACCCCCCTCCCACCTCCCTCCCTTCCCATCCCTCTGGGTCATCCCATTGCCCCAGCCCTGAACATTTGTCTCATGCATCAAACCTGGAATGGTGTTCTGTTTCACATATGATAATATACATGTTTCAATGCTATTCTCTCAGAACGTCCCACCCTCATCTTCTCCCTCAGAGTCCATAAGGCTGTTCTATGCATCTGTGTCTCTTATTCTGTCTCGCATATAGGGTTATTGTTACCATCTTTCAAATTCCATATATATGCATTAGTATACTGTATTGGTGTTTTTCTTTCTGGCTTACTTCACTCTGTATAATGGGCTCCAGTTTCATCCATCTCAATAGAACTGCTTCAAATGTATTCTTTTTAATGGCTGAGAAAACCTTGTCTTTGTTGTTTCACTCAATCCATCACCTGTGTATGGGCCTGTGGGAAGCCCACCCAACCCAATTACTTCTCCTGCCCTCCCCGCCCCACCTCCTCCCCACCCAGAAGATAACTCCGCTAAGATGCCCCCTCAATGTCCAAAGCAGCCAACAGTGCATTGACACAGAGAGATGGGGACTGACAAGGTAGCCCCTCTGTCAGTGCTTCCTCTGTAAAAACATCAATGCTGTTGTGCTGTGTTCAGTCGTGTCCAACTCTCTGTGACCCCATGGACTGTAGCCCAACAGGCTCCTCTGTTCTTCAGGAGAAGCAAACAGTTGACGTGAAAACCCAAATTCCTGGGACTTCCCTGGCGGTCCAGTGGTTAATACTCTGAGCTTCCAAAGCAAGGGGTACAGGTTTGATCCCTGGTTGGAGAAATAATAGCCCACATTCTGCACAGTGTTGCCAAAACAAAACAAAATAAAATAGGCCTGGACTTCTCTAGTGGCCCACTGGTTAAGGATCTGCCTGCCAATGCAGGGGACACGGGTTCAGGGAAGATCCTTCTTGCCACAGAGCCACTTGGCCCAGGAGCCACAACTACTGAGCCTGCATGCTCTACAGCCCGAGCTCCACAACAAGAGAAGCCACTGCAGTGAGAAGCCTGCTCCCTGTAACTAGAGAGTAGCTTCCATTCACAACTAAAGAAAGCCCACGTGCAGCAACAAAAACCCATCAAGGTCAAAATAAAATAATTTTTTGAAAATAAAAATAGTCTATTTGTTCTCTCATAGTAAAAAAAAAAAAAGCAATATAAAGTTTAAAATAACAATTTTTTAAACCAAATTCCTGGTGTGGATATGGGGAAGGGGGCGATGGGGGGTAGTGTGGCTCCTGACAATAGCAATTTACATTTGGGAAAGGTTTTAAATCATGTGTTAGAGGATCGTAATTGTAGGGCTTCTTAGAACTGGTGGTTTGCCTACTGAGCTCCCAGCATGTGCTCAGCCTCCTCCAGGGAAGGGGGTGAGCCCTACTAGCTCCAGAGCCCCTCCCTCCCTCTCACCCCCAGCCTCCTCCCTGCCTCCAAGCAGACCACCCAGCTTTCACCTGCTTGATTTCACCCCAACATCATTTCATGGGAAGAAATGATTACAATAAGTAATGATTACAAAGAGTAAGTATTCTATATATAATATCAATATATATTATTTATAATATACTATATTGTATATAATGGTATATAATTAGTATAATATTATATGTAGTATGGGGGCTTCTCAGTTGGCACTAGTCATAAAGAAACTGCCTGCCAGTGTAGGACCCACAGGAGATGGGGGTTTGATCCCTGGGTCAGAAAGATCCCCTGGTGGAGGAAATGACAAAGCACTCCAGTATTTTTGCCTGAAAAACCCCATGGACAGATGAGACTGTCCATTGGGCTGCAGAGAGTCAGACACGACTGACCCATTGACCACCACCACATATATAACATAGGATAATACTGTAACCCTGGAGGAGGAAATGGCAACCCGCTCCAGTATTCTTGCCTGAAAAATACCATGGCCGGAGGAGCCTGGTGGGTTATAGTCCATGGGGTCACAAAGAGTCGGAGTCAGACACGACTGAGCAACTGAGCACACATATTATAAATAATATATGTATGTATTATATAGTATTACACTGTAATATATTATATATAGCATCATATACTAATTATATTTATATTTATAAATATGTATATATGCCACAGATTTAGCTGATTTCGACATGCATATAAAATTACTCAAAATACAAATATCCAACAAAAAGTTTCTATGGTAAAATACAGGGAACTACATTCAATATCCTGTGATAAACCATCATGGAAAAGAATATACGTGTGCATAATTGAGTCACTTCACTCTGCAGCAGAAGTTAACATAACATTGTCAATCAACTATATATCAATAAATGTTTTTTAATTTTTTTAAATATAAATATTCTGCTTGCCTATGATGCCTTTTATGAATCACATGGATTCGACACGTGTGTCTACAATTCATTCCTAATGAGAAAAAGCGTCTTCAGGCCAACAGGAAACTAACTCTGGAGGAGATCTGTCCCCAGGGAAGATGCTCAGACGTCAAAAACGAGGACTGTTTGGATGGAGATGGTCTCTGGCAGGAATGCCCTTGGCGGGTCTTGTGTGTCCCGAGTTAACGCTTCGAAGTCAAGCCAGCCAAGAGGACCGGCTCTTCCTCCCCAAAGAGGCCGCTAGCACCAAGATGTTGTGCAGATGTGGCTGCCTCTGTGGAAGCCCCTCCTGGGAAAGGAAGGGCTGAGCTCGCCAGGCAGCTGCAGGGTCCGGCCTCAGAGGTGTGCTGTGCAAGAAGCAAGCCCTGGGCCGTCATCCTGACTTAAGGTCCTCACGGGTGGGCGTGGGGTGCGGTGAGCAGAGCAGCTCCAGGACAGACATGGGTGCTGCCTGCACTGTGGGCTCAGTTACTTGGTCTCATCCGACTCTCTGCAAGCCCACGGACAGAGGAACCTGGTGGGCTACCATCCGTGGGATTTCCCAGGCAGAATACTGGAGTGGGTTGCCATTTCCTCCTTCAGGGGATCTTCCCAACCCAGGGATCAAACCCGTGTCCCCTGCTTTGGCAATCAGATTCCTTTACCACTGAGCCACCTGGGAAGCCTGTACTGGGCCCACTCTCATTCTGTCCCCAGCCCTTAGTGGTGCCTTCTCTCTGGGAAGCATCGAGCTCCACGCTGAGGGGACCAAGGTGGGGAGGAGGGTCCTTGTTGTGAGGTTGGGGGAGGGGCCCTATGTACAGGTGATGGAATATCCCGTGTGAGAAGTCTCTGCTCCAGGGCCCCAGGTTGAGGCCGGGCCTGACCGGAAACCCAGCGAGGCTTTCTGAGCTCCGGGCAACCTCGCCAGCACTCTCATTACAGGACTGTCTTTATGGACTTAGGGTCTATAAATATCTCCCATCACAGCGAATGCACATGCTCAGAGAGATAGAATTTCAGCCTTAGAAGCAACCCCCATCTCCATGAACCCACACACTGGTCTGAGGCAAGAAGCCCCTCCAGGACACCCTCCACGGATTGGAATGTTTGATTGCCCTCAGGACGGGGTGCTCACTCCCACCTGTCAGGGACTGGACTAGCTGGCATCCACTCAGAGGCACCTACTCTGTACAACCAGCATCCATTCTGCGGTGTGCAAGGCTGAGGAATGCTGTTCCCTGGGTGTCTGGCTTGCTCGGGTACACCCAGGGCCTCAAGCTCAGGGATGCCCGGCCTTGGGTTACATCTCAAGTGGGGCAGCCAGCTGCCCACAGTTCCTCTGGAGGCTCACAGCTCCTTCTCCAGGCATGGCATGTGACTCTCAAGGCAGTTGGCCTGGCCAGAGGTCGGGAGCACAGTACTTGATGCCCCCCATCTGTACCCCTGCTCAGCCATGGGGCCTATGGTGACCTAAGCCTTCAGGGCTCCACCCAGCCTGGCAGCCAGCTCAGTTCAGCTTGCAGTGCCCTGGGGTCCATTAGGATGTGTTGCCTTCCTGGCTTTCAAGAGTTCTTTTGTTTTTTAATGGGGATATAGTTGATTTACAATGTTGTGTTCAGTCAAGCTCAATCTTAGCTTTGGAGAGTTTTTTTTAAAGCAAGAAAGTGGGGTTTGTTTGGATTTTGGTTTTTTTTTTCCATTTATTTTATTTGGCTGCATCGGGTCTTCATTGCTATGCGGCATGTGGGATCTCAGTTCCCCTACAGGAGATTGAACCTGCATCCCCTGCATTGGGAGGCAGATTCTTAACCACCGGGCCACCAGGGAAGTCCCTGGAGGGTTCTAACTTCCTGCCTTTTGTTTCTGCCATGGCTCAGGGGTCCCTTTTCACTATTTCAGGTGCATCAAGTTCCCTGTGAGCACAGGGGCTGTCTCTCTTGTAAACTCTCATCACCCACGTGGCTGCCACTTTCAGTCCCAAGTCCCCCACCTCAGAGTTTCTTCTAGCTCTGTCCATCACCACCCCCTACAAACCTCACCCTTTCTCAGCATCTTCAGCACCTTCATGCTCCACCTGCCCAGCCAGGGTCTCATCGCATCCTGCCTCCTGCTACTTGCCACCGGTTTCTCTCTGACTCCTCCTCCCGGCAAGCTCCTAACAGAAGAATTTCGTGTCATCTTCTTTTAATCCCCTTTGAAGCACGTAATAGGCTTTTAAGAATGTTTGTTGAATGAAGACATGAATACAATTTGGGCCCTGCCCTTGAAGAACCTCACAATCTGGGGGTGGGGAGGGGAAATGATAACAAAGGACTGCAAAGCAGCAGAAGTGGGGGCAGCAGGTTGCGAGCACCCCAGATGCTTGGCGAAAGTTCGGTTGCTTGATAAGATGTGCACACAGTCTGTCTCTTTCTTCGCTTGAGTCATTGCATCCAAATCTCCAGTCAGCTTTATTCCTTACAACACACACTTGGGTTTATGCTAAAATAAGGATACCTGTTATCATGAAAATCGTGGTGATTGCACTTGGGCGATGAGTCACAGTCTTCAGAACTTTCTGTGAACAGAGAGTCTGCATGGGGCAGTGATGGGCTGGGTGCTTCTGGAGCTTCTTCTAGATCAAATCTCCTTACTTTACGGAAAAGAACAGACATTCCAAGTGGCTTTCCTGGGTTCCTGCAGGGACGTGGGCTCCCGGGCATCATGTTTGCTTTCAAGGACCTGTTCAGAAAAACGTGTGGCAGGGCACCGTGACACCCACTTACCTGTCCCTGATATCACACCTGTACCTGGAGGTTCCCAAACCATTTGCCCCTGAGCACAGACCCCTCGAAGGTTCTCCTGCCCCTGAGGCTGAAGACCACAGGAGTAAAACTCTTTCTGATTGAACTTTATCATCAGTATGATAAAGATGTTGCCACCGCTTAAGCCATTTGGTCCGGTCCCCTCTTTCAGTGTATTGATTTTCTCCAGGGGATCTTCCCGACCCAGAGTTCAAACCCAGGTCTCCTGCATTACAGGCAGATTCTTTACCATCTGAGCCAGGGAAGAAGCCCATACTGATTTTAGCAGAGGTCAATTCTAAGATGATTTCTAGGTCACAGCGGTATAATCTTAGTAAGTAGTCATGGTGCTGAAGTGGGCTCTTTAGGAAAAAAAAAAAACACCTGATTTGTAGTATCTGCTGATTTCTGTGGTGTGAACACTCCCACTCTGGTCCATTTCAAGCTGCCAACATAATGTCGTGGAGTCGGCAAGGGGCCAGCTGTTCTTGGCATTGGAAGCATTCATACAGTTAGCTCTTATGAGCCCCTAAGAGTGGCTGTTCCAGCCACATTTACCGAGATTTGTCTAGGAGCTAGGCATTTCTTTAGGTTCACTGAATCCTAGCACTTAAACTGTGATTTATCTACGACAATAGGAATAATTGAGAATACTTACCTCTCTGGTTTTGTAAAGACTGAAGTCATACAAGGTGACTAAGCCCTGCCCAGCTCATGGGAAGCTCTCAGTAAACAAACACAACCATAACTGTCCTTATTACTCCATACATCATTTTATTTGCCCTTTTCAGTAGCTGAGTGCAGCCGACGTCTGTCTGTCAGGCACGAGGAAGACGATGCCACAGTTCCCCTTGTGACAGACCTCCTTGGGGATGAACTGTGACAATGTCAGCTGGGCTGGGCCAAGAGATGCCCAGAGAGCTGGTAAAATGTTATTTCTGAGTGTCAGTGGCGAAGGTGTCTTTGGAGATTAGCCTTTGAATCCATGGACGGAGTAAAGATCGCCTCATCCAACCTGCTGAGGGCCTGAATAGAATAAGAAGATAGAGAAAGGCAAATTCTCTCTCTCTCTGCTGGAGCTGAAACACTCCTCTTGCCCTGCCCTCTAGCACTGATGCTCCTGGTTCTTGGGCTTTGGGATGCAAAACAGCTCTTACACCATCGGTGCCCGAATTCCCAGACCTTTAACTCAGACTCAGTTACACCACTCAGAAAGTGAAGAGAAACTAAAGAACCCCTTAACGAGGATGAAAGAGGAGAGTGAAAAAGCTGGCTTCAATCTCAACATTCAAAAAACTAAGATCATGGCATCCAGTCCCATCACTTCATGGCAAATAGAGAGGGAAAAAGGAGACAGTGAAGGACAGGAAAGCCTGGAGTGCTGCAGTCCACAAAGAGTCAGACATGACTGAGCGATTAAATAACAACAGTTAGACCACAGGCTTTCCTGATTCTTCAGCTTGCAGAGGGCAGACCGTGTGCCTTCTCGGCCTCCATCACTGCATGAGCCAAGGCCTATAACAAGTCACTCTAGAGCTGTCGAACAGCATGAAGTTCTCTTAAGGGTAATCAGTTTTAGATGGTAAGTTTACAATTTTTCTACAACTTGTACTATTTATGTTAAAATGTTTTGTAATTATTTCTTTACATATTATGTTCACACTTTCTTCTTTAAAATTTTTTAAATTGTTTTATACAAATGTAATTCTGAAACCAAAAAAACCAAAAGTCTCTAGCACCTGTTGATTGAGCTGAACACTCACAGAAGTGCAGGGGGGTGGGGCTTTACTGGGCGCTGGGCTAGAGGCAGGGGCCCTTCCCTCACTTGACCTGTACTCAAAGATTATTAAAAAGCAGAGACATCACTTTGCTGACAAAGGTCCGTATAGTCAAAGCTATGGTTTTTCCAGTCGTCATGTACAGACGTGAGAGTTGGACTATAAAGAAGGCTGAGCACTGAAGAATTGATGATTTTGAACTGTGGTGTTAGAGAAGACTCTTGAGAGTCCTTTGGAGTGCAAGGAGATTCAACTAGTCAATCCTAAACAAATCAATCCTGAATATTTATTGGAAGGAATGATGCTGAAGCTGAAGCTTCAATACTTTGGACACCTGATATTAACAGCTGACTCATTAGATAAGCGGAGAAGGCAATGGCACCCCACTCCAGTACTCTTGCCTGGAAAATCCCATAGACGGAGGAGCCTGGTAGGCTACAGTCCATGGGGTCACTAAGAGTCAGACACGACTGAGCGACTTCCCTTTCATGCACTGGAGAAGGAAATGGCAACCCACTCCAGTATTCTTGCCTGGAGAATCCCAGGGACGGTGGAGCCTGGTGGGCTGCCGTCTATGGGGTTGCACAGAGTCAGACACGACTGAAGCGACTTAGCAGCAGCAGCAACATTAGATAAGACTGATGCTGGGAAAGATTGAAGGCAGGAGGAGAAGGGGACGATAGAGGACGAGATGGTTGGATGGCATCACCGACTTGATGGACATGAGTTTGAGCAAACTCCGAGAGATGGTGAAGCCTGGCATGCTGCAGTCCATGGGGTCGCAAAGAGTCGGACACAACTGAGCAACTGAACAACAACACAGCTTCTTCACTCCTCCTCCCCGTTATCCTCATCCGCCCTTCTCCATCTCAGACACACACCAGCGTGGTCCTCGAGAAACGGATAAGCCCAGTTGTACATGACGCTCATCAGCTGGGTGTGAGGCCCCACTAGTGGGCTCATCTCTGAGTGTCAAGCTCTGGACTCTTCTTGAGTTTTGAGTGATTCTGCAGGACAGATGCTGGTGGGGAAGGGGCACGCTGGGAGGGGAGGTCTGAGCGGTCTTGTAGCTGCAACTCTGGAGCCAAGCTCTGCCCCCCAGGGCCCGGCACACTCTCTCCTGGGGCGGGCTATGGCACCCTGGCCAAGCTGCCCAGGGCGGGCATGCACAATGGAAGCCTGTTCCTGAGGAACCAGGAATAGTCTAAGAGAAAGAAGCCGAGAAGGAAAAATGTCTTCGTATCTGTTTTGCTTCCCACGCCTCACCCACTGCGAACATGAACTTCATACCAAGCTCCCACTGCTGGGGACCAGGGACTGGAGCTGTCAGGGCGGGGGTGGCCACTCTGCACCACTTCTAGGTCTGCGGCTGCCCCGAGGCCTCGGCCCTGTGCCCTGTGCTTTCCGTTTCCTTAAATATTTGTCAGCATCATCTGCACCCGGTCCTTTTCCAAGGGTGACGAAGGAGGAATTTCCTTCTATTTTGGTATCACTTTCCTAAGTGGAAAGGGCAGGCCTTCAGACCACTACGTGAGTTGGCAAATTCAAGTTCTGATGTTCCCATCTCACCTACTGGAGGTGAGCCAGCCCCAGCACACCTTCAGTGCCTCAGGTGGCAGGCTGGTCATCACTGCCTGGAGGTGAGGGAATACAGGTACCCTGCTGTCACCTTGTTATGGAGTTCAGCCTTTCAGCAGGAACAAGAGGATTGTCAGTTACAAGGGTCAAGAAGCCTGCCTTCTAGTCACCAGTCTCATTACCTAAGAGAAAAGAGGGCAATTTTACTACCTGAAAATCACTTTCGTTCTTACCAAGAGGTTCAGTGGTCATCAGGAAAAAAATTTCAGAAAGGTTCTCTGGGCTTACTCTTATCAGACAGTAAAAGATGTTAAAGCTGCCATGATGGAAAAAAACTGACTCTGGCAAACAGACAGGCAGATCAATGAACTGAAATAAAAAGTCCCCAAAGAGACTGGAAAACGTAGAATAATTTAAGGTATAAGAAAGGCAAGTTTCCAGTCATTAAGGGAAAGATGGATTGTTCAATAAATGTTGTTGGGAAAACTGGCTGACCAGAGAGGGAAAGTTCAACTAAATCCTCCTTCCTGCCTTTATACTAAAATTAATTACAGGGAAAAATATATATTTGAAAAAACAGAAAAACTGCAAAAGTGCTAGAAAAGGACATGAGGTAATTTTTTCATATCCGATTAGGAGAGGAAAAAGCTTTTATAATTAAGACAATTTTTTTTGTCTGAATTAGACAAATATTGATGAGGCTGACTGTATAAATATTTTAAAGTTTATGCATACCAAAAGTACTAAAATGGGATCAAAATACAAAGGAAAGGTTGGGATATATTGGAAAGACTGGTTATGAACAAAGGACTGAAGAGCTTAATACAAAAAGAGGACTTGAGAGCCACAAGTAAAAGGCCAAGTCAACTTTTTTAAATCAGTAAAACATATTTTAAAAGTGGTTCAGAGAGAGAGCATTAGAAATGGCGAATAAACAAATGCAAAGAAAGAAAAATCACATTAAAATCTGTTAAATTTTTACTAATTAGGTTGAAAGTGAAAGTGTTAGTCACTCAGCTGTGTCCTCCTCTTTGCAATCCCATCGACTGTAGCCCTCCAGGCTCCTCTGTCCACAGAATTCTCCAGGCAAGAATATTGGAGTAGCCATTCCCTTCTCCAGGGGATCCTCCCGACCCAGGGATCAAACCTTGGTCTCTGCATTGCAGGTGGATCCTTTACTATCTGAGCCATCAGAGAAGTCTTTTAGTAAAGACCAAAAACTTATTAACACATGTGCCGATTAGGAAGTGGGGAAACAGGGCTTCTCACAACTGTAGGGGGAGTGTGAATAGGTGTGACATTTTCTAAGGTCAACTTGGTAATGGTGTCTGTCCAGATAAGAATGAACCAGGGCAGCTGCACTCCAGGAATTCACCTTGCTGATGTTCGCCTCGTGTGAGCAGACACACAGCAGCTCTGTGTCCAGGAAGCATCAAATGTCCACTATGGGGAGGCTGGCTAAAGAGCTATATTCAGGGTGGACACACACAACAACATTACACTCTACAGCTGCTTGAAAGGATGCAGTGAATCTATGGGCCCAGAGAAACCACCTCCAAGATGGCTCAGAGGGAAAAGCACCCAGCAAGACCCTGTATCATACAACGTGTGGGGTGGGGGAGGGTGCACATGCGCGCATATGTACATTCATTCAGCAAAGCTTTGCCAAGCAGCTTCCTCATATGGCAACTGTTCCAAGAGCCAGAGACCCAGCAGTGAACACAACACAGACCCTCTGCTCTCCTGAGCATGTGTTCTCCTGGGAGAATGACACGCAATAAGCAGGTGGTGGGGGTGGCCACCAGGTAGAAAGTGATGTAGGAAAAAAACGAAGAGATATGAGGGATGCAGGGGACAGGCACAGGGGACAGGGATACAGGGGAGCTTTACCGAGAAGGGCATATTTGTGCCAAGACTCCTACGATGCGAGAAAGAGTGAGGCACGTGGACAGGGCGAGAGCCTTTCAGCCAGGAGGGCACCGAGAAGGAAGCCTGATGGTCCAGGCAGGCTGGAGCTGCCAGCTGGAAGGAGAATGTGGAGAAGTGGCACAGAAAGGAGGCCAGAAGAGCTTGCTGGTTGTACAAAGAACTCTGGTCTCCTACTGAGAGGAGATGTGACGTGACCTGACTTCCGGGTTTAAGAGTGCACAGAAAAAATCCCCCAAGGAATGCAGATCCACCCGTTAGTGGTGGTCACCTCCAGGCAGCGGAACGGCAGGGGGCAGGCAGGGAGGTGGGGACAGGGAATGATTTCTCATCATATTCCGTGGATGTCTTTTTTGTTTCTTGACCGCAAACATGCACGCCTTGCTTTTTTTTTCACGTTTCAAAGAGCCCTTGTGCCCTGTGTGAAACACAAAATAAAGAACTTCCCCCGCAAAGGGACTCCTTTATTCCTGGGTGGCTGGATAATCCAGGGGTTGCCTGCCTGATGTCTTAGCTTTGGTTCCCCCAAAGCAGACTCTGAGATGAGGATTGGAGAACAAGGAGCCTACCGGGGGGTGTGAACCCAGGAGACATGGGCAGGGGAGTAGAGAAGTGGGCAGAGGAGGAACACAGGCTGAGGTACAGGGGATCCTTGAGCAGATGGCCACTCAAATACTCGAGTCTGTCACCAGCATGGGACTCCCTCACTTATACACCTGAACTGGGGAGTGGGGGAGGGATAGGAAGCTGGGCTATTTGCCCTCCCCTTCCTGTTGGCCATACAGAGGGCATTTCCCAGGACCTTAACTCCTTGTCCCCTCCAGGGCATCGAGAGAAAGCTCCAGGTGGAGAGTTATTGGTGCCTGGAGTGCGGACAGGAGAGGGAATGTGAATGTTGCCTTTAAAAAGTCCTGGCAGTGGTTTGCCCCATGGGTATTTTCACCCTGTCTTTTGTAAAGGATGCTGGTCTTTAACTCATTCCTCATGAAGATGGAATCAGTAAAGGAGAACCAGGTGGGTATGGAGAAGTTTCGAAAAACTCTCCTGGAGCACAAGAAACTAAGACCACCTTGGAAGGGGGATTTGCATGCAAACACGACTTGCCTGGGGTGCTCTGCTGGGAAAAAAGAGTTTCAACAAAATCTCTGGGGAAAACTATATTTGGCCATTTTTTTAAGAAAAAGAATTGCAGATAGCAGTCCACTTTTGGACATTCCTGGGATAGCCCACCCCCTCATCCACCGCCCCTTCATGTTGCTTTCCTTCTCCAAGCCCAGGTCCTGTAGGAACCCTCCCCACCCCCAACCACCCCCTCCACAAAGAAATTCCAGCTGCACACTCAGGGCTATCTGGAGAGGCCCCCTTCCCTGATCCATGGCAGACGTCAGCAGTGGATCAGGAAGATCAGGATGGACTGCTTTCAAATCCTCCACGAAATCACTGGGCCTCTCTGACCTTCTGTCTCCTTATCTTCAGGATGATTGGGGGAGATTAAAGGAGCCATTCTTACACGCCCTCCCTCATTCTGTGGTCCTAGAGCAGCTGAGTTTTGCTACAGCCCCTGAACTGAATCAGAAAATGACAATGAGGAGTTCAGAAAGCTCCAAGCAGAGCCAGCTTGTTGAACAGGGCACAACTTCTCAGGTTGAGGACACAGCATCACGTGGATGACTTGGGAGGGGATAGCTCTCACTTGAGAACATGATTGATGTATATATAATACTTTTCACTCCTCAGAGGCGGGCCTCATATCCCCCTTTTCCTTGCCTCTTGATATTTAAGGTGGTTGGTGAGCTAATGTTCATGGTCCCTGGGCCAGGGAGCCAGGAATCCAAACAGTGTTTAGCCTCTCATAGATCTCGCTATTTCCCTGCCTAAAACCCTGGTGTGGCTGTTGGTCATTCTTAGGGGGAAAATGGTCTTTCATTTTTGTGTCCTGAGGTGACCCACTCTCACTCCCTTACTTCCCAACCTCTACTTGGATCCCTCAACCCACCCCACCCACCCATACTGGGGCTTCTCAGAATGCATTCTTCAGTCCTCCTTCAAACATTTAACATGGTATTATTAGCTATAATCAGCATCCTGTACATTAGGTCTCATCAATCTTATAACTGGAAGTTTTACCCTTGGACTAATATCTACTCCTCCCCCACCCCCAGCCCCCAGGAACCACCACTCTGCTCTCTTGTTTCTGAGTTCTCAGCATTTCTTAGATTCTACCTAAGGGCTTCCCTGGTGGCTCAGATGGTAAAGAATCTGCCTGCAATGCAGCAGACCTGAGTTCGATCTCTGGGTTGGATAGATCTCCTGGAGAAGGGAATGGCAACCCACGGCAGTATTTTGCCTGGAGAAGTCCATGGAGAAAGGAGTCTGGTGGGCTCTAGTCCATGGGGTCCCAAAAGAGTCAGATAGGACTGAGTGACTAAGCACTCACACACTCTACAGTATTTGTCTTCCTCTCTCTAATTTATCAAATAGGCCTTTTAAGGGGACTGTGTCTTTGCCAGTTTCATAATTTTTCAATAAATAAGGGCTGCACTTTCATAAGTTTGTTCGGAGGTGACGTGGCCAGATGGAGATGGTGAAGGCGAAAAAGAAGGTAGTGGTGATAGAGATGATGGTGGTGGTGGTGGTGGTGATGAAGATGATGATGGTGGTGGTGGTATCAGTGGTGGTGATGGTCATGGTCATGGTGATGGATTTGCAAGTGGAAATGGTGGTGGTGGTGCTATAGTGTGTGTTCTGCCAGAAGCTCCCCACTCTGGCACATCAGAAGGCAAAGTTTGCCCAAATTCTTCCAGCAGGACCCTAAAGAGGACTAGACAAAAGCCCCCTACTAACCATTCTGAGGTCTTAATTGCAGTGTGTTTTGCTGAACATTGTGACTGCCTTCTCCAGGCCAGAACTACTAAACCTCCTCTTAGAAATGGGGCACTTGGTATCCCAGCAGCAATTCTGTGATCAAGAGGGAAGCTACTGATGCAGGAAGGGAAGATGAAGGATTCAAGGGGAACTGGTTCTGGAATTTGAGTTAACGGAGATGCCCTGAGATCCGTGTTGGAGGTGAAGCTGGACCTCACCAGGGAACAGCACTCAGAATTAGGCTGTTGGCCTCCCATAGTACATACTTTCGATAGAATTGTAACTTATTCCGTTGAGTTTCTGCCACCGCAGACCTTCAGGGCAGATTTGCTGATGTGTGTCAACCTGGGGGAGCCATGCCCTGGGAAACCATAGGGGAACCCAATGGAGAAGAGGGACAGTAGTGGCCTGGGGCCTTGGAGCAATGGCTCTGGAGTGAGAGAATGGCCAGGGTGACCAGGGGCCATGAGGGATGGTTTTGTGGACTGTTGGCACAGTCTTCAGAGCTTCCCAGGGTGCACCTGGGCATGTCTCATCTCCTTGGGATGGAGGCTCAGACCCAGGATCTGAGCATAAAAGGGATCTGCTTCTCCAAAACTTGTGCAGCCCAGGCCATCTCAGTCACCTCTTCTGCAGGGAGACTGAGTCACTTACAACAAGCATCATTTCATTTTGCAATGACAAAAAAATAAATAACAATGAAAATCAGATGGAAAGGAAGGAGGAAAAGAGAGAGAGGCAAGTGAAGAGGGAGGGCTCTGCAGGGATGACCAGGAGGACGACGAAGTGGAGCTGGAGACCACGACTCGTCCCTTGGTTGAAGGACACCGCTTGCCCTGGTCTACTGAGGGGTCCCCCAAAACCCAGAAAGAAACCATGGAAAGCCAGACCTGGTCTCTTTGCTCTGAGACCTGGGGAAGTTCAGGTGAGGCTCATGTGCCTGGGGGCCCAGATGCTAAGGGCTTGGACCTGACCGCCAGCCGGTGGGGAAAGTACAGACACTGGAAGCTCCCCGCCCTCCAGCCAGGAAAGTGGGAGGTAAGAGTCCTAGGGCGAGCAGCCTGCAGATGTGGCTGCTGCCTCTGCTCTGCTGTGAGGGGCCGGGCTGGGAGAGAGAGGCCCCACTCGGAAGCTCACTCCCGAGCCCGGGGACAGCTCCATGGTGCTACAGAAACAAACACAGCAGCCGGGTAAGTGTAAACTGAAGGCAGCTTGGCAAAGTTCAAAAAACTCACCAGGCCGCCAAACTTCAGTTTGGCCAAAAATTCAACATGACCTCACCCCTTTTTATAAGCAGCTGTCCTGATACGAATCCTGCCTCTTCCTTAATCCCTTTCTCACGAGCCTGGGGAGAACACACCAGGTGCTTCAAGCAAGATCGCTCCCACAGAACCCCAAGCTTCTCTGTAACATGCAAGGGCGACGGACCAGGGTCTGCACCGCCAGACGGAAGACCGAGTGTCTGCCACACTCACGCTGGGCCCCCATGGGGTACCTGGCACAAGCCAGCACCCAGCACATATTTGTCGGGTGCCCATTGGATGGCTGCTGATGTCGGAAAGGGAGATGGTGTTAGGTCTGTGAATTTACACCCCTTCTGATACAAGATGGAGAAAACACATGTAATTAACTTGGAACTCCATCAGACAGGCATGGGCTGGCTGTTTTAAGAGGACAGAGTAACTAGATGTTGAATTTTAAGAGACTGGGCCTGCTGCTCCTCCATGTCCTTCAGGGAAGGGCACATCCAAGGTATCACCTGGGTCCTTTATTCGAATCACACCATCAGGACCAGAAGGAGCTTTCCAGCAAAGCTGCCTGCCCCTTGCCTTAAACCTTCTACACAACCCGGCCAAGTGGTTTCTTCAGTCTCTGGACATTACGAAAGATACCACCACACTGCAATTCATTCTGTTCCAGGTGTTGGGAACTGCTGTTGTAAATTATTTGTTATTGAGCTCCAATCATGTGCCAGGCCACGAGCCAGTTTCTGGGAAGATGACCATGAGCACGGCTGACTTGTCTGGCTCTCATGACACTTTCAGAGCCTCCTTCCCAGCTCGGCTGGTCTGGCGGCAGGTGAGTTGGCCCTAAGGGATGGGCCACGAAGGATGGGCTTCTGGTAAAGCCACTCACAAGGAGGAATGGATGCCTTCCAAGAGGATGCCCAACACTGACCCTGAGGGTCAAAGCCACAGGCCAAGCACACCTGCCCTCCTGAGGACACACCAGCAGGACTGCCAGTGATGAAAACAAGGAAGAAGAGAAAGAAGAGGGAGGAAGGGGACCCGGGTACAGGGAAGGTAGCCAGGACTTGGACCTGAGGGCTTGGGTCCAGTCCCAGAAGGGCTCTCTTCTAGCCAGGACAGCAGATAGAAGCCCCCAGGCAGTGAATGGACCTGGACGAGCTGGAACACACAGAAGTGGGCACAGAGGGCCTGGTGCACTCAGGGCCCACAGGGCAATTGTCCTTCCAGTGGTCACTTTCCCTGGGACCAGTTTATCTCTCTTGCAACACCCCTCCCGACTGGCGGACCCACAGAAACCATTCTGACTTGTCTGAAATGCAGAGGATTCCTGCCTGCCTTGTCTACCAAAAGTGATGGAGGTTACCGGGTGTCTGGAAACCGGACCTGAGGGGGAAGTGGGTTACCTGGAACCTTGCTGGGCCCTCAGAACTAGGAGCTTCCTAGAAAGGCCTTGGGTAGGGTGGGAATTCTTTGCCCTGGAACAGAGAGCCTGGGAGAAGAGATGGGGCTCTCGGCACCAAGTCCAAGGTCATCTCCACGTCACTGTTTATCCTGCCCATCCCGTGTGGAAACTGGATCATGGTCGGGACCAAGGCACAGAATATGGGGGCAGTGGTGGGCTCCACCCAAAACTGGGGTGTTCCCGCATCCCCTGCCTGCCCCCCATCCACATCCTAATCCCCCAAAGGGAGCCCCCTGCACATGCCCAGCCATGCCTTGCTGGTTTAGGGCAGCACAGTGGGAGTTCCAAGTACCTAAGAAGATGGCACTAGTGGTAAAGAACACGCTTGCCAATGAAGGAGACATAAGAGACACAGGTTCACTCCCTGGGTTAGGAAGATCCCCTGGAGGAGGGCAAGCAACCCACTTCAGTATTCTTGCCTGGAGAGTCCCATGGACAGAGGAGCCTGGCAGGCCATAGTCCATGGGTCACAAAGAGTCGGACATGACTGAAGCGACTTAGAACAAAAAGCAGGTGGCTGAGGCTTTGGGTTCCTGGTGAGAGCTGGGGCTAGGGAAGGGGGTAGTGAGCAAAAAAGAGGGAAGATTTCCTGATTATCTGAGCTTCAGTCGAGGCTCAGCGACACTGGATCCTAGTAAATCCCAGGCCCTTGTTTACTGCCCCTCCAGCTCTCATTCAGTCTCATCACTGATAAGGTGCGGGTGCTGCACACACGCCTGTCACTCCAGAAGGGTGGGGATTCCAAGAAGCTTCCAGGAGTGACTGACTCAGACAGAGCTGAAGAGAGCAGCAGGGGCAGGACAGGCACACGGGAGCGAGGCTGCAGGGCTGGGGTTCCTGCTGCTGGCTTTCCGTCTCCAGGGATGTGGTGCTGGCCTTTGGTTGGGATTTCTGGGCTGTGTCCCCTCTCCCTCCCAGGGACCCCACCAAAGCCCAGGGGTCCAAACCCCTACCTCAGGGGGCCCGTTATTTTATCTCTGTCCTGAAAAAAAAGACTAAGGGGACTGTGAGGCATTTGTGCCTCCCACACGAGGCCCTCAGTCCTCCTAATGGACCAGAAGAATTTGTAATAACATGCGCTGTCAGTCAAATCCATGGCTCCACCGAGCCCCTGGCCTTAGGCCCCGCCCTAGCCTCCTTTTCCAATTGGAGGATCCCTGGGTCACCCCCGAGCATCTGGCTGGCACACACCAGCTCCAGGAATTGCCAGATCGTCTGTCCTCACAGCCCACCTTCCCTACCCCCACCCCTCCGGACCCCTGAATGGCAAGGACCACAGGCTCAGCTGAAGGTAAACGTCAACTATTTAAACATCAACTGTGGAATCTGCAAACAGACAAAAACCATATCGTTCATGGGAACCAGAGAATTTGCTCAAAAACAGCTACTCAACGTGTCAGAGGCAGAGGGGTCCTTAGTTACAGAGCAGCACAGAAGGGCTAACAAAAGATACTCTCTGGTGTTTCACACACCAACCAGAGTAGGGAGACGAAACAGCTCCCCTGCCAAACAGAACTTCCCAGAGGCTATGGAGATAAAGAGGCAGCGGCTACGGGCTGTGGACTCCCAAGAGCTGAGTCCAGCACATCCAGAGGAACCTGAGCTCCCCCAGGCCCTCCACTCAAAGGCAGCTGAGGTTGCACTCGGAAGAATCCACATTCCGCTCCAAGCCCCGCCCGCTGGGCTGACTCCAGGCCGCTGGAAGGCTGCTCGTGGGCCCTGGGAGCACCGGGAAGTCTCCCAGCTTCATGAACAAAGCCAGTGCAGTCCCGCCAAGCATCCGCTGGGCTCTTCAGGCCCACAGCTCCGCGTCCACGCCCAGGGCGGGGAGCCTGCACGCGGGTGCCTTGTGACATCAAGAAGTCTCTCCCGGACTTTTCGTCGTTACTTCAGGGCCTCCCAGGACTTTAGCAAGAGTCCACCTCCAGGACCCCCACCTCCATGCAGTCAGGCATCTGGTCCTGGAGACAAATTTAAGCAACGGCCACTTCGATACCTCAGGGTCACCCTCCTTCCTCCAGTGACAGAGGCTTCACCACTGGTCCAGCTACTCTGTCCACCAGCTGCCTCCTCAGAACACCTTCCCGGCAGCCCCCGCGGTCCTCAAGCCAACATGGTCAAGTCCTTGAAGTGGCTAGACCTATGAACCCAGTTTGGCCTTGAACAGACTCCTCCCTTTCAAAGCAATTAAGAGTTTTTCTTTCTTAAAACAGCCCCAGAAGTCAACGCGACTGGACTGCAGCCACAGACACAAGCCATTCTCATCACAGCGTAAGGTGCTGGTGTGCTTAGCTCCTGCTTGTATGTTACAACAGACTGAGAATTAAATTAATCTAAGCAATGTTATCTATAAAACAACCATTAATTTAGAGAGTATATATTTGTAAAAACTGTGAAACACCTAGAAATTTAAAAAGCAACAGCCACCAAAAACAAAACAAAACACTATGTAACAACTCTGCCTTCAAAGGAATGGAAAGAAATCAGCCCAAACCCCTGCAAACATTGACACAATGAAAATCTATAATCCATCACTTCCCAAGTATACTCTAGCTATAAACTCCCATAAAGGGATAGAGAAGAGAAAAATTTTTGTTGGGAATTTATCACCTGCCTCCATGTCTGTAAATGACCCAAAAGACAGTTATTCAGATTCACTGTAAATCACATTATTTTTGTAAGAATTCATTCTGGCCAAGAGCTGCGGACCCAGGAATTGATCTGGAGCTCCTAACTTGTGCAGCTCTCTACACAGCTCACGGCAGCCAGAGTGCAGCCAAGTGTTTCTGCAGGGCTCGTGGGTGGAGAGGGCACATTCGCAGGGCAGCTTCCATCTTTTCCAACAACTAACTCATTGCATCTTCTGTGTCTCTGTGAGAAGCTGGATGAGTATTAACCGTTTCACAAACTCAAGCACAGACACTCGGGTGAGGCAAAGAAGAGAGATGCGATCAGTGAAGCCACGCTCAGTGGAGGAGCCCCAAACCTGAGACTGGGTGGTCTGCCTGTCACATTGGGCCCCCTCTGTGACTAAACACATAGTGTGTCTGCCTCCAGACTGAGGACAGCATCGTTTGCTCTGAGGCCAGCTGGGAATAGCCCGAGCATGGGTGGACCAATTCCAGCTGTCTGACAAAGCACAGCCGGGGTCCAGCCAGAGCTGTCTCCCCGCCATCTCTGCTCCACAAGCCTCAGGGAAGTTCAGGGGACAGAATCCCCCATCTCTCAGCAGCGGACACTTGGACCCCCATGGCTGCTTTGTAAGCCCCCCCAAGGAAGAAACCTCCCAATACAGGTTCAGGAACCAAGTGGAAGCACAAGGTGGGATCTCTTGGAGTAGGGACTCAAGCTTAATTCCCTGGCTCCAAGTCCATCCTTTCACACTCTGCTTCGAGAGGCAGGCTTTGGGTTGCTGTAAATCACATTTCTACTTCCCTCCTGGTTAGGCTCTGCCTATCGGGAGAGCCAGAGGGAGCGTCAAGGCTGGAGGAGGAAGAAGGGACTCGCTCCAGATTTGGTTCTTGCTGGCTTCCTGTCCTCAGCAATACTCGTTTACTTGGGCGGTGTCAACTCCTTCCAGAAACATCTGAGTCCCTCTTGGGTTTCCCCAACACTCTTGGAACCAAGCTTGGGGGACCCATGAGCCAAGAGGCGGGGGTGCCACCCCACAGGGCTGTCCTCCAAGCTCAGGACACCAGCATCTGCTGAGAAGCATTCGTTAGCCCACCTCAGGAATCAGAGATCAGCCCACCTGCCCGTCACCAACCGGCTAACTTAATATATTTGCATCTTCCCTGGGTGCATGCCCCAGGCTGCTTCCTGCACATGCCTCTCCATCCACACCCTCTGAACCCTCTTCCTGCCTTTTCAGTGGCCTGCTTAGGGATTCTTTCTATTAATAGAAAAAATCTCTGGTGTGGTTTCTGTCTGCTGCCTGGACCAAAACTGATTCACCCCCAGCTGGGTCCTAAGCGTCTACACAAGGAACTGGAGCCTGGCATTCCCAGGCCCACTTAACTGCACTGCCAGAGGGGGTGCACCCGCCCACCCATGGCCCCCATCCCATGGGGTTTATCTCAGCCAACCTCTGCACCAGCAGGGGCGAGTTCCAATGCAAGGGCTGCCACACAATGTGTGGCAAACGGCGCTTAATTGCCATTCAAGCTCAGAGGTCAGCTGCAGGGACTCTGGCTAGAGGCAAAACATTTCTGATGGCAGCCCGGCCGTGTAAGGGAGCGTCCTCACAGTGGGCGCCCGGGCAAAGATGATCTTGTTGTAGCTGGCGGTGGGACTCGCCCTGGAGTCCGAGTGCAGGTGGAGGGGCTCTGGGACCCCCGGGAGCCCCATGGCCGACATGGAGAGGGGGCCCCACACAGACAGCATGTTCTCGGACCTCAGGTCCTTGAAGGTGGTGGTACCCGAGCACTTGGAGGACTTCCTCCTCTTCAGCTGGATGAGGCTGGCTGGCTTGCTCTGCTTGCCCACCCGCCGACTCTCCTCCACCGTTTGCAAGCACTCCAGCTCTCTGGCCTTGCTCTTCTCGATGAGTCTCTTCACTATTGGGGAGGTGTATGTGACATAGGCCGGCCACGGGTTGTGTTTCTCAAGCAGATTCACCGGGAGCCCAATGTTCTCAGTGAGTTCTACCGGCAAGAGAAACACGGGCGATTTAGAGCCACTCGTGGCAATGGTTCCATTCTTTAGGGATCAGAGGAATCAGAGTTTGGATTTCTCCCCATCAGGCATGATAGCCCTTCCACCCCCTGTATTCAGTGGGAATAAAATGGTGGGCTTGAACTCAAGTCTAACAGGCTCACACATCCATAAGCTTCTCACTCTAGTTGCTGGCCAGAAGTTTTGGGTGTCTGAGGTGGGAGAAAATTTACTGGAAAATCTGTAAAGTTGGGAGACAGAATGACACTCCACAGAGTATATTAATTAAGGAAAAGAGTGGTCAAGAGTGGGAACTTGGAGTCCAGCAGGCTTGGTTTCAAATCTTGCATACATCAAACTGTTTAACCTATAAACCTGTGTCATTTTACCAGTAAAAATGGTTACCATAAGGCTATAGGAAGGATGAAATAAAGTAATATAAGTCAAGGACTTGTAACAGTGTAGCTCACGGATTGAAAGCATGGGCTTTGCACTTGGACTATCTGAGTTCAAATTCATTCTCCACCCCCTTTTCTTATCTGTGAATCTCGAGCAAGTCTCTGACCTCCTCTTAACTTCAGCTGCTTTGCGTGTAAAGCAGTGGTTAGAAAAAGACCAACCCCAAAGAGCTTTCTTGTGGACTAAAAGAAGCAATGTATGTAAAGATTTTATTTAGCACAGTGCCTGGCATAGAGTAATCAGTGAACAGCAACTATGAACCTCTTGGCCGAGTCTCACTGCCTTTTTCACTTAATCCTTGTTACACCTGATAATGGATGTCATCTCCCTTTAAAAGAAGGACAAGCCCAAGGCCGTCCATCCTGCACAACTAGCACGTGGTGGGTTTGAACTCAAGACTCACGGGCTCACACATACATAAGTTTTTCACTTTAGCTGCTGGCCAAAAGTTTTGGGTGTTACTGGAAAATCCACCCATTAGTTTGCCAAGCAGCCCATCCCTCTGTGAATACCAAGTCCTTCCAGGTCAGATCTTCTTTCTTTCCTTTGCAGCTTCACTTGGTCCAGAAGAAAGGCCTCCAAATTTCCCTCCCGCAGCTTCTCCTCCCCTGTTTCCTCAGGTGGTGCCTACTTGCCCTAATTTTATAGTCCTTTGGTCATTTTGATATGAGTTGGAGAGGCAGGGGACTTGAAAGGTTCATCTTGCCATCTCCAGCCTGAATTCAGTGAAAAGCACTGTAACTCAAGAGAAGAGGCAGATTCTAAAGTGATTCCCAGGCTCCCTTGTGGGGAAACGAGAGCTTCTCGGAGACAGGGCTGTGAGGAAGACCATCGTGGAGGGTTCCAGGTCCCGGCAAGGGTGTCACTGTGCCTGGGGGAGACAGGATGCATGACATCACCTCTCTCTAGAAGAAGAGCATCCAAGCTTCCAGGCACAGACGTGACCATCCGTACTTGCCTCCCCAAAGCAGACGCAAAACTCCAGGGTCCTGCGGGTTAGGGCATCCACTGTACAGGACAGAGGTGAAACTACCCAGAGACCTGCCCCTTCTGTCTCTCCAAGCCATCAGATCCTCACACCAGTGTGACAAGAGCAGCCACCTCGGCGTCTCCCCCGCCCCCACCACCCCCCAACCTCGGCCAACCCTGCCCACTGTGAAGCCTTACCTTCCTCCATCTTCATCTTTCTTGCATCGAGTCTCTCCATGTTTACCAAATTCTTCACAGTGAAGGCCTGGATACCTTTGGAGAAAAACAGCTGTAAGCCTGGACTCCCACAGAGAGTCCTGGAAGAAAGTGACGAGCAACCTCCCTGGGAGCCTGAGCTCGAGGGCCTCTGTCGGCTCAGAGACCAGGGGGAGCCTCCGGGAGCCGGAGAGATGGGCTGAGCCCAGGGCATGCTGGGAGGGCAGGCCAGCTCCAGGCCTCCACCTTCTGACTGCCAGCTTTCGAGGACCCAGTGCGGGGGCTGACATGGGGGCTGTGTTGAGGCTGGACCAGAGAAAAGGTGAAGAAAGAAATGTCCCCACTTCAAAACTACATCTTCTTCTCCACCAGAGCCTGAGTGAGCACGTTACTGCCATTGGGCGGAATACCTCTCTCTGGCAGCACCCTCAGCCTGCTATCAGGGGAAGGGGCAGCAGAGATGAGCAGCAGCCTGGAGTCAACCTCAGGCCCGCAGGCAGAGGCTGCAATAAGGCCGCCTTCCTGCCGGACATGACCGTGTGCATGTGGGAATCTGATGGTAACTACAGTCTGGGGTCTCTCGAACCTGACGGTCCATCTGCCTGGAGGGTTGTTAAAACATCCCTGGGCCCAGGTCCAGAGCCACAACTCAAATCTTCAGCAAGGAAGATTGGTAAGGTTTTATTATTAACCACTTAGCGATCTTTTCAGCTCCTTTCTACTTCCAGGCCCCAGAAATGCACATCGGAGAATGGATGACTTTATAGATTCATTCCTTGAGCATTGGAAAGGCCCAGGGAGCATTCCCACTGCCTTCTGTCGACACCCAGGAACTAAGAATTTGAGTGGCTCTGAACAAGCTTGAGGGTGAGTCTGGAGCTGTGTCCAGGAGACCCTGCTTTGAGAACCATGGGTCCAGGGCGGTGCCATTCAATGGGAACCCTGGGGGGTGGGGGTGGGAAAACACAGCAGCAGAGTCCTGCACCAGGGACGCAGGGTCCGCCAGCTGCTCTGGGGGCCTGAGAATGCGCATGTCTAAGTCACGCCCAGGTGCCGCTGCCAATGTGAGGACCTACTCTTAGTGGCCCTGTTAGAGGCTGAATGGCGATTATAAATCTTTCTTTCAGCTGCAGCATACACAAGGCTTGGCTTGTGCAGGTAGGAAACACCCCTCCTGGTGAGCAATTCCAAGACTCTCTGCCCCTTTCCCCTCCCCACTGAGGAGACAGTGGGGAAGGCAGGGAAGGGAGCTCTCGACAGGGCCACCATCAATCCCACTGTAGTTATAAAGTAAATCATTTCCAAGGTCAGAGCTTTATTATAACATGTCTCACAGCCAAAAAAAATTAAAAATAAAACAGAAGCAATATTGTAGCAAATTCAATAAAGACTTTTTAAAAATTCCACATCAAAATAAAAATCTTTTTAAAAGATTTTTTAAAGTAAGGGCTGTGGAGCATTCCCACCACCACCTGCTAATACTGAAATCAGAAAGATTAAAGAGCCAGTGTCTCAAAGTGGGGGCTAAGGATGGTCCTTTCACGCAGAACTAATTCACACTCTGTCCATGGCCACCAGCCGCATTCTTATCTCAGGAAACCATCCTGCAAAAGGATTTTGTGGGTTCCAGGCAAGACTGATGAATCAGTGGGTACAAATCCACCCCGAACACTCAGATTGTTTGCCCCACAGACACTGTGAAAATAGTGCTGTATGCACACCCCTGATGGGCGGGACAGTGTCTTAATCCAGTGTTTCCCAAGCTGTGCCCCACAGAATGCAAAAGAAAAAGTGAAAGTGTTAGTCGCTCAGTCATGTCTGACTCTTTGTGACCCCGAGGACTGTAGCCTGCCAGGCTCCTGTGTCCATGGGATTTCCCAGGCAAGAATAGGGTTTCTCCAGGCAAGAATACTGGAGTGGTTGCCATGCCCTCCTCCAGGGGATCTTCCTGACCCAGGGATCGAACCCATGTCTCTATGTCTCCTGCATTGGCATGTGGGTTCTTTACCACTAGTGCCATCTGGGAAGGGCCAAGCCAAATGAAGGGCCCAGTGCTCCCTGGAAAGTAGACCCCTGCTTCCTTCCTTCTGCTTGGCCTGCCCCCTGCTCTGCTTCAGCCTGCAGGCATTTGTCTTGCTTGCATCTCATCTCCCTCTTCTCCCTGAGCCATTTGAGGAGTTTGTCTGACCCCCCTCGGCCCCCCTACCCCCACTCCACCCCCCACAGATGGAGAACCATATTTTCCCCAGCAGGAAGCTGGTGCGGAGTTTCTTTTCACCTCTGCACTTACCCTTCTCAACCTCCGGTCTCCTCCCTGGCCTGCCTGTTTCCTTGTCTGCCTTCTGGTTTATCTGCATTTATTTTGGGCTGAAAAGGAAGCTTCCACTTAGGGCAGAAGTGTCCTGGGAGTCTTATCTCTAAGACCTGAACCAGCCTGGTGCCGCGTGGTGTTCCCACACTGACCTTCATCCTGAGCGGACCCTCGTCTTATAGGCTTAGAACACTCTCTGACGCCCCGCACTTCAGATCTAGGGAAGCACTGTGCCCCCTGACAGACTTACCATGAGCCCACCGCCCGCTTACCAAGACTCCCTTCACCTCTTCATGCTGCCCCATCCCCCTACCCAACACTATGGAGCTGACAGGCTCCAGGGGGCACCCAGGAGATTCTGATATGATACTGGGAAGCCCTGAGAATTCCAGAGCTAAGACAGAGGGGACAGGGGTGGGGAGGGGCAAGCTGGCCTCCCCTCCCCCCTCCCTATGAGACAACTTGCTGGGCACCTTCTCAACCTCAAACACACGCCTACTCCAAGAGAGGAGAAACAAGCCCATTACTGAGCTCTGCTAAAAGGCCTACTTGTACACAATGGGCAGCTTTGGTAGCTGTCAGCTGGTCCTGATAGAGACCACGCCCCTTTCCAGGGCAGGAGATGAGGGGGGTGGGCACCAACCTGGGGCAGGAGACAGGAGCCTCATCGAAGTGCCCATCTTCTGACACAGGCCTGGCATCACTGACTCATCACAGTGGCAGGAGGGAGAAGGGGGACACACTGCTTCTTGAAGATGCTTCTGCACATCCATGTTCTCTAATGATTACATGCAGACTTTGAGGGACACAGAAGTGGAAGCAGAGTAGAAGTGCCCACTGCCATGCACATCAGTTCATGCATGGGTGTAGGTGTTCACCAAATCCATACTGAGCCCCAAACACAGCACTTCTAAGAGTTGTGGGTCCCACCCTCCCCGAGAACCCACAGTGGATTCTCCATTTCATCTCTTGCTTTCGGGGGGTGGGGGGAAGGGGTCTTCCCTTCGCAGTGCCAAGGGTCCACAAAGCACGTTTGTCTCCCATGCCCATAACAGATCAAACACAACTGGCCCATGTCATCTGAGTCATCAGAAATAAAAGAAGAGAAGTTCCTGCAGAGACCAGAAGCAGTCCCTTCAGCCACTCTGCAGATGGCTTGCGGTGGGGGTGGGTGGGGTGGGCGCAGTCCACTGTCACCACGCACCAGGCCTGGAGCTTCGGTTCAAGGAGCACCCGGCCCACTGAGGAGCCAGACCACAAGCTTCCCAACTCAACCCAGGTCAGGGTGGGAAAGCATGAAACAGGTTCAAGAAGAGAAGATGGTTGTGCTGAGTCCTGATGGACCACTGGGTGACAGGTAGTGGGTCCTGAGGAGTTCAAGTTCCGAGTGACGTACGCCTCTACTCGGGCCCACCTTCCTGTCTAGGTGCAGCTCACACAGGCTGCAGGGTTTCTGCCTATGAACCATGATGCTGAGTTGGCAGAATAAACACTTGACAGATGCGCTGCAGGAAGCAGAACTGAGCCTTGGGTAAAACTACGAATCTAAATTTCGTACTTATCTGAGGACTGTTCAATGATAAATAGTAAAATTCCCAATTTAAATGTAATATGAAGACTCATTCAGCAAACAGCACCCATGGCCATACTGTCTAGAGATCAAGGTTCAAATTTTTAAATAAAATGTCCAAAATGAACCAAACAGGCACAATCAGAGGAGCACTGTTCAACCTTTTCCTTCTGTGGCCATTTTCGGTGGCTGGGTACACTGACAGGCAAGACAGCTAGGAAAGATGAAAAGACAGGCAGCAGGAACCAGCCCTGCCTTTTCGTACTCAGGAAATCAGACATGAAAGGCATGAAGCAGTGTGTGCCCAGAGACCTTCTCTCTGCCTGACAGCTGGCTCAGGAGTAAAGGGACCATGAAAACATGTGGCTTCGCAGAGTGTAATCAATCAGAGAGAGGAAGCCCCGCTCCACCAGAACAATAGGACGACAGACAGGCATCTCCAGGGCGGGCGCAGTCAGTGGGCCCCACCACCCGATTCTACAGTGCTCAAAGCACCAGGAACTGGGGCCAGGGTTTGCTTTAAAGATGGTAACTTGCTAACAGCTAACATTGATTACCCTTCAAGTCAGGGACCAGGGGACCAGAGAGTGAAAGAGGGAAATCAAATTTCATTTCATCCTTAATGAACACTGTGAATTTTCAACCTGGCATATATTACTTACATTTAAAATATCTTCAAGAAAAAAATAATAAATATCAAGCAAATCCTAGAAATAATGCTTTCTTTTTCAAAAGTTAATATTTTAGATAATAATGATGAGCAAAATATTACTTATGTATCCTTATACAATATTAATTTGATTTTTTTGCCTGTTTACCTGTATATTTTTCTTAATTGGAAGATTTTTATAAGGCCATGTTTCACCTGATTTTTTTTAACTTCACTTTAATCATATTAAAATCTCTATCTTGCTTTTTTTTAAAAAAAGAAAAACGGTGATTGCATTTGAGACTCCGCCTGGAAGCAAAGAGCTAATGTGGCCACCTTCTTCAGGGGTCAGTTATCCCAACATATACATAACCTATGGGCTTCCCTGGTTGCAGAGTGGTAAAGAATCTGCCTGTCAATGCAGGAGAGAGGGGTTCAATCCCTGGGTAAGGAAGATCCCTTGGAGAAGGAACTGGAAGCCTACCCCAGTATTCTTGCCTGGGAAATCCCATGGATAGAGGAGCCTGATGGGTTACAGTCCCTAGGGTCTCAAAGAGTAGTATACGACTGAACAACTACACAGCATATGCATATACATATACATGCATGTGTGCCAAATCGCTTCAGTCGTGTTCGACTCTTTGCAACCCCATAGGCCGTAGTCCACCAGGCTCCTCTGTCCATGGGATTCTCCAGGCAAGAATGCTGGAGTGGATTGCCATGCCTTTCTCCAAGGGATCTTCCCAACCCAGGAATCGAACTTGCATCTCTTATGTCTCCTGCAAAGCGCTGGAGTGAGGGGAGGAGGATATACCGCTAATGCCACCTGGGAAGCCCTGCCCAGAAATGAGCCCAAGACACTGGCTTGAAGCCACCAAGTCCAGGATTCAGGCTTCACTGAAACCCTGTCTCACACAGAAAACCACAGGGCCCGAACAGACTGAATTCCAACCCCGCTTTTCCTCGGAAGCTCTGTTTCCTTTCCCGTCTGGTCCAACACGCGCCCTGTCCCCTGCATGCCCACCATACATGGCAGATGTCACTGTGACTAGATGCGGCCCCAGGGGGTCGCCCATCTGCCCTTAGAGGATGGAGTGGCCTTTTCTTCCTTCAGAACGATGATAACTTCAGATGCCCCTTCATCTCTCCTTCCAGGACTGTTTCAATGACTCTTCTTTTGGGAGGCCGATCAGCGCCCCCAGGGGGCTTATACCTGCCCTGCCCTCTTCTCTCAAGAGTCTTATCTGTGCCTGGTCTACCAGGGCCCTTTGTCCCATTGCACATGACTTGGTATTGGGGTCTCTCTTCCCAGGTTTGCTCACCTCGCTCTGACTGTCTCTGGTTCCTGTTTCTCCAGCACGGAAGCTTCTGAAAGTCTCTGGTGTGGCTCATTTCAAGAGGTTTCTGAAAAACACAGAATGAGGAAGGTAAACTGGTAAAATACACTTTCTTGTAACTACCATGGATGCTCTAGGGGAAATGGACAGCTGAATATGCAGGAAAACTGTTGCCTACAGTTAAAAGAGAAAATAGCAAAGATCGAGTACCCAAAGGTCAAGAAAGGGGTCTTTGAAATTGGAGAGAAATACTGAGTTACTCATTTTAAACGAATTTTTCTAGGCACAGATATACAAACAGTCCACAACGACCCATTACCCCATAGGAAATATGTGCGGGTCACATGCCAGGAAGTTCTGAGGTTCTGACAAAAGGAGTTTTTGTTGAGTCAGAAATCCAATTCAACAAGGGTTTTAATGTGTCTCTCCTTGGCACAGTGGAGGGGTGCATGGAACACTTTTACTCTCCGGGAACGGGCCCTCCACGGTATGTATTGGGGGGACATCCTCTCCTGACAGAGGCCCAACCTTGCAGACCCACCCTCGTGCAGCCCTGCATGAGAACCAGCTCTCTCCTCGGTGCTCCCACAGTGTTCCTGTGATCTGTGTTTGTATTTCAACATCTCCAGGAGGCAACATACGAGAATGTGCCTAACGGGACAAAGATGCATATGAAGCAGTTGTTTGGAGTAAAGTATACAATTAAGGGGCTTCCCTGGTAGCTCAGTTGGTAAAGAATCTGCCTGCAATGCAGGAGACTCCAGTTCGACCCCTGGGTAGGGAAGATTCCCTGGAGAAGGGATAGGCTACCCACTCCAGTATTCGTGGGCTTCCCTGGTGGCTCAGACGGTAAAGAATCTGCCTGCAATGCGGGAGACCTGAGTTCGATCCCTGGGTTGGCAAGATCCCCTGGAGGAGGGCATGGCAACACACTCCAGTACTCTTTCCTGGAGAATCCCCATGGACAGGAGCCTGTTAGACTACAGTCCACGGGGTCACAAAAAGTCAGACACGACTGAGCGACTAAGCACAGCACAGCACATTCAATTAACAGCATGAGCGCAGGACAGGCCGGCTGCTGCCCAGCTGTGTGACCTGCAATAGGATACTTAAACTTCCCGAGGCATGATGACCTCGTCTGTAAACTAGGGGCAGTAATAGGATGTCTCTGGTGTCTCTTCACGACGACTCTGTCGTGAGGTACCTTATGTGAAGCAGGTGGGAGCCCAGGTTGGACTTCCCTCACCCTCCTTGGGTGACTGTCATGCAGGACTGTGACATCCAGGAAGAGGCTAGAGCAGGGGGAGATGACAGGATGGGCTACGGGAGGGGGGCACACTTCTGTCCCCAAGTCTCACCCATCCCCCACATCAACGCCACTCTTCAGGTCCCAGCAGCCCTGCTTATATCATCTGCTTGCAGAAAGGACACCCTCTGGAGGTGACCCGAGCCCAGCAGGTCTGAGTCATCCCAGTCGACCTCAAGCCACTTGGGTCCAAATGTACAGATATGTGCACGGCCCTGATCCCCAAGGTGAGGGGGGTGTCTATGACCTACGCACACACATGTGCACATGCACACATGCACACACATGCCCTGTGCAACTCCCCGATGTTCCCAGGCATGCCTCTGGGCGACCCTCAGCTTCAACACCCCTGGTCCCAGCTGACCCCATTTCTCTTCTCCTCAGGCCACCGCAGCTCCAGCCTGCCTGCGATGACTTCATGAGCAAACCGGGGCCAAAAAGTCTCGCCAGATTCCTGCTGGAAACAATCTGGAGACTTGGGTATGTGAGCAGCTTAAAGGGGACGTGGGCTGGAGGAGAGTTCTAAGATCCAGCTCTGCATCTTAGGTCCAGTCTTGAGCAGGTTACTCGGTCCTTCCAAATTTCAGTTTCTCCGTGAGAAACACCCTGTCCCACAGATGTTACTCCGATCCAGCTGATTCAGGGAGAAGGACGTCATGATCAGTAAGTTCTAACTGTCTGCTTTTGTAGAGAAGATCAGGAAGCCTGAACTAATGGCATGAACATACCTCTCTGATGTGTGACAGGGGCGCATGTGGGTAGCAAGATGATGACGTAACATGGGCACCCAAGACAAGAACTAGATGAATTCCAGAGAGAGCAGAGGGTGGAGGTGGGACCAGAGGAGAGAGTGGAGGGCAAGTGTAACCAGTTCAGGAGCTCAGAATCACCAGCCCCCAGGTGGTCTTTAGAACATTGTGTCTTACTCTCTGGTGACCGTAGAACTCGTTTATCTCTGCCTCTCCCAGCCACGGGCTTATCAGAACCACTGGGGTGTCAGGGCCCACAGGCTGAACAGACTGAACAGAACTGGGCCCAGAAGCCTTGGCAGGCAGCCTCCCAAAGGCCCCCAAAGATCCTCTGCCCACCAGAATTCACATCCTCTGAAACCCACCCTCCTACATCTAATGTCTCTTTTCTAACAGATAGAATGTGATCAAAGTGATGGGACATTACATGGCGATTAGGTTACACAGAAACCTTGGCTTCCTGCTTGAACTCACTCTCTGTCTCTGTCTTTGTCTGTCTCTCTTTGTCTCTGTACATCAGAGGGAAACCCTATTATAAGCCACCCTAGGGGGAAGCTAATGGCTAAGGATGTTTCTAGCCAGCAAGGAACTGAGGCCCTTAGTTTCACAACCTGTGAGGAACTTGATCTTGCCAATAATCACGCGAGTGAGCTTGGGCAGGCACCCTCCCCAGTTAGCCTCTCAGGTGGGACCACAGCCCCAGCCAAATCCACAACTGTCCCCCACAGAGAGGCCTGGAGACAGAGGCACAGTTAAGTCCCACTCAGATTCTCAACCCATGGAGACTGGGAGGCACATGTGTGTTTTAAGGAACTAAATTTGGGGGTATTTGTTACACAGCAAGAGGTAACTGATACAAGGCCCATATCAGACTTGCCAAGGAAGGATCCTAATCCTGAACAGAGACAGGGACTTTGCCAACCATGAGGGTAATTCCCCTACACGGTTCCTCCTTCTGCTCTGCTCCCATCTCTGGGGAACAATGCAACTCCTGCTACAAGGGAACATGTGTACATAAAGAATTCATGGCTATCAAACACCACAGAAATGAGGCCATCGTCTAACAAAGCCAGTTTCAACAAGGCCATCTCGATGCTGTGGACACACTGCTGTGGCTGGAGGGGTCAAGGCAGAGAGAGGACAGGGAAGGGTGGGAAGGGGTGGAGGTGGGGCTCAGAGATGATGCCAGGGTGCTTTCTTCACATGTTCCTTGAGAGGTTCAGAAAGCTGTAGCTTTAGTGGTTTAAGACCAAGTAAAAACGACTTTGGCATCAAAATGGCTTTGTGAAAGCAGCCAGATTATAAAGTCAAGTTCTATCACACAATTATTTTACCCATCCACCCCCTCTACTACATAAATGCTGTTTGGGCTCTGGATCTGGGTGGCTGGCCACCCACCTTTCTCTCCTGCTGTGTGTGCATGAGCGCATGTGTGCACTCACGCACGCATGCACACACACACACCATGAAAGGGATTCATGAGTAGGTTTTCAGGGTCTGAGAGCACAGGATAAGAAAACCAGGGATTTCAAGGCCACTATCTGCCCACTGCCTGATGTGGATCTAGGCTGTTCCTATTCAAAAGGCTGAAGGGCACCTGCCCCCAAGGCTGAGGCTTCACCCAGGACCCCACAGAGAGCAAATCATCACCGAGAAAACACCAGGAACCAGGCTATTGTGTTCAAAGGGAAGGGTGCCTTTATCTTTGAATTGATCCCACTGGTTTCCCAAAGGTCTCTAGATCGTTAATAAAGAGAAGAGGGTCTCCGTGGCCCCGTTGTGTGGTCATCCTGCTAAAAGACATCCCATTAAAGGATAGTAACAGTCACAGATCATCATAGGCACTGACCGGCATGGTTCTGAGACCCAACCAGCTATGTTGGGGTCTTTCTGGCCCAACAGTCTAGTCCTCATGTCACTAGATTTCTCTGTGAAAATAGGATTGTTGTTTTTTTTTCCTCTCTCTCTCTCCAGTTCTGACCTCCTCCCCGCACAGCAGCCCAGGACCCAGGATGCACGCCAGCTTCCCAGCACCCCACCAAATGAGTTCCATGTGAGCCCAACTTCTGAGTTTATCTCAACCAAGAAAGCACAGTAAGCCCTGACCTTCAGTGCTCGGCCCCCTTTCTGCCCGGTTCCAGACGAGAAAGCTCTTTTTGCCCTCTAGGGTGGGAAATGTGAAAGGCAGGGTGCAAAGCCGGGGCGAGCCCCCCACCGCCACCAAACAGCGAGCAGTCTTTCCATCCACTCATGGAAATTCTAGACGCACGAGGTACAGGGACGGCTGCGTTCCCACCCTTGCCAACTGCCGTAAACCTGTTTCTCTCCTGTTGGAGTTACGACGTGGAGCCAGAAATCTGGAAGAATTTAACGCCCAGTCAGTTCAGACAGAGGAAAACATTGTTCGGAGTAAACACTGGGATCCCTCCCTCAGCATCCAGGAATGTGGAGCCGGCGGGGTGGAGATCGGCAGCTTCTCAGCACGGCTTTCCTGGGCCGCGGCGGGGGGGGGGGGGGGGGGGTGCCGGCCAGGGCTGCAGTCCAGCCCAGAGCCCGGGTCTGGGGCTTCCCTCTTCCCTCCCTCGATCCCAGCCTCAGCTCCAGAAACCCTGTTTCTAGGCAGGACCCTGCCCACCTGCAGAGGCCGCTCCTCCCTGTTCTTGGGAGGGGCCAGAAGAGGTAAAGGGACCCAGAAGGGGCTCGTAGGCTCTGTCTGGGACTTTCCACTTCCTTCAACTGCACCGCCCATGAAAGAGTGGCTTCTCCTGGAGGAAGAAAGGAGGCTCTGTGTATGCAGCGGGGACGCAGAGCCTGCAACCAGGAGCCGTGAGTGCCCTGTGCGCTGTGACCGCCAGCATCCACCTGGCTTTGATGGAGCCATGGGCCCAGCCCCATCCCATGTCCTCCGGCCCTGGGGCGGGGAGATGAGCGGCTGGCTTTTCCTGGGGCTACGTGGGGGTCCCAGGAAGGTCTCTTTGGGTCATGGCATCCCTCTGCCTAAAGTGCCCCTGCCAACAAGTAGGCCTGACTGGAACTGTGGACGGTTTCTGAGTCACAGTTTAGGAGGAACCCTGCAAGTCAGGAAGACTTCAAGGAGAGGATGCAGACAGAGCCCAAGGACGGCTGCTTTGCCTCAGGACCTCCAGCGGGGCTGCCAGGCAGTTTAGGGCAGCAACAGAGCTGCACAGCCACCCTGTGGGCCCTGACCCTCACCACGGCTCTCACCCCATCCTCGGCCCCAAAGGATGCACAGAGGGTGTATTTAGGTGGACTTATTGATGCCTCCCACTGGGATTCCCAGGTGGCACTAGTGGAAGAAACCACCTGCCAATTCAGGAGACATAAGAGACTCAGTTTCGATCCCTGGGTCGGGAAGATCCCTTGGAGGAGGGCATGGCAACCAGTATTCTTTCCTGGGAAATCCCACAGACAGAGGATCATGGCATACAGTCCACAGCGTAGTCAAGGGTTGGACACGACTGAGCACACACACACTGATGACTCTCACTGGCACTTCCCTGCTCTCAGCGAGCGTATGACCCGGACCAGAGGTCACCAAGGTGGTCCGGGGACCAGCCTCAGCGTCACCTGGCAGCTTGTTGGCAATGCGTTTTCTCTGGTCCGCCCTGGCCTGCTGCATCGGAAACTCTGGCATGAGGCTGGGACCTGAGTTCAACAAGCCTGCCAGGTGACGCTGGTGCACAGGAGAGCTGTCCTCTGCCATCTCCCCACCGGATAGCAGAGAAAGGCTGAGAGGCTCATGTTGGCTTCCAGGAAGTCACAGAAACAGTGTGAATGTCGCCTGGACTAAGACCTGCCGTGCCAAACTCTGGTGTCAGTGGAAATTTTTGACTCCAGTTTCAGAAACACTTTTTCCACCTCAGTGTGGTCACCCTTGACGGGTGGTTTCTGAAACTTTACTTTGAAGCCAAGGGGCGGGCAAGAAAACAGCGAGATTTCTTGGCACTTGCAGCAGCTGCCGGCCCTGGGCGCATCACAGCTCTGCTCGAAGGCCCTGCTATTGCCGGGGCTCCCTCCTCACCTAGTGCTCAAAGGGTGACGAGGAAAGGATACAGCCAGACTCTCTGACTCAGCTGATCTGTAAAGAAAAGTACTGACCAAGGAAGTAAAATTTCATTTGTCCCTTTGGCAAATGACAATGAATATTCATTGGAAGGACTGACGCTGAAGCTGAAGCTCCAATACTTTGACCACCTGATGCGAAGAGCCCACTCATTGGAAAAGACTTTGATGCTGGGAAAGATTGAAGGCAGGAGGAGGAAAGGGGTGACAGAGGATGAGATGGCTGGATGGCATCATCAACTCAATGGACATGAGTTTGAGCAAACTCCGGGAGATGGTGAAGGACAGGGAAGCCTGGCGTGCTATAGTTCATGGGGTCACAAAGAGTCAGACACAACTGAGCAACTGAACAACTGCATGTCACCAAACTCCATCTGTTCCATTTGGCTGTTCCTGAACTATATCCTCTACAATAACCTGGTGAACATTTCCTGTAAAGTAACAGTAAAGCATTTCTTGAGTTCTGAGTTATTCTAGCAAATGAGCAAATCTGAGGAAGGGGTGATGGGAACCCCCAAACTTATAGCCAGTGAGAAGTAGAGGAGGCCCTTGGGACTTGAATTGAAATAGGGGCAGTCTTGTGAGACTGAGCCCTCTATCTGACGCTCTCCGGGTAGACAGAATCTGAATTGAATTCACGTGTAGGCACCCAGCTGGTGGTAGAGGAGGGGAGAATCAGTTGGTGTCAGAAGCTACACATTTGGTGTCAGAAAAAAGATGTCATGGACATGGACGTGTGAAGGCCACAGAGGTGTCAAGAAACTCAAGGACCAAATGAATCTGTTGACATTGACACTAGGAGCGTGTATGAGGGTGATTCCATAAAATGATGGGGTGAAAGCCAGAACTGTGAGAGCTACAGAGTTCATGGGGACGGCGGACCTGGGGACAGGGATGGGAATAATGTAAACGGAGACCCGGGAGGGCCAGCACTGCCACCAGAGGGACACACTTCACGCCATTCATTTTTTATCGCTGTCCACATATGACATTGTGTCCCCATTCTGTAAAGGGAGCAATGAGCCTCAGAAACACCAAGCAACTGTCTCAAAGCCCTGCAGTTGGCAAATGCTGAGGTTAGAATTCAAAAGCAAGTCAATTTGATTCTAAAACCAGTGCTTGTAATTAGTGGACAGTTGCCCCCTGGAGCTATGGGTGCTGAACCTGCATATATGGGACCAACTGAAAGAGATTTGAGCATCCATGGACTTTGATACCCTCAAAGGGTCCTGGAACAATCCCCCAAGGACAGAGAGGGAAGACTCTGACTATATCTGTAGATATCCAAGTGAATCTACAAATAAACTATTAGAATTAGTGAGTTTAGCAAGGCAAAGACAACATACTACTTCTAAATACCAGCCAGAAACAAATGTCTGAAATGTTACTGTTTACAATTATTTCAAAAATGCGAAAGTCAATAAATAAATCCAACAAAAGATGTGCAAGTCCTCTCTGCAGAAAATTATACATTATTAAAAAACATGTTTCAGTTGAATTCAGTTCAGTCGCTCAGTCATGTCCAACTCTTTGCAACCCCATGGACCACAGCACACCAGGCCTCCCTGTACATCACCAACTCCCAGAGTTTACCCAGACTCATGTCCACCGAGTTGGTGATGCTATCCAACTATCTCATCCTCTGTTGTCCCCTTCTGCCACCTTCAATCTTTCCCAGCATCAGGGTCTTTTCAAATGAGTCAGTTCTTCACATCAGGTGGCCAAAGTATTGGAGTTTCAGCTTCAACATCAGTCCTTCCAATGAACACTCAGGACTGATCTCCTTTAAGATGGAGAGGTTGGATCTCTTTGCAGTCCAAGGGACTCACAAGAGTCTTCTCCAACACCACAGTTCAAAAGCATCAATTCTTTGGCACTCAGCTTTCTTTATAGTCCAATTCTCACGTCCATACATGACTACTGGAAAAACCATAGCCTTGACTAGACAGACTTTTGTTGGCAAAGTAATGTCTCTGCTTTTTAATATACTGTCTAGGTTGGTCATAATTTTCCTTCCAAGAAGTAAGTGTCTTTTAATTTCATGGCTGCAATCACCATCTGCAGTGATTTTGGAGCCCAGAAAAATAAAGTCAGCCACTGTTTCCACTGTTTCCCCATCTATTTGCCATGAAGTGATGGGACCGGATGCTATGATCTTAGTTTTCTCAACGTTGAGCTTTAAGCCAACTTTTTCACTCCCCTCTTTCACTTTCATCAGGAGGCTCTTTAGTTCTTCACTTTCTGCCATAAGGGTGGTGTCATCTGCATATGTGAGGTTTTTGATATTTCTCTTGGCAATCTTGATTTCAGCTTTTGCTTCATCCAGCCCAGCGTTTCTCATGATGTACTCTGCATATAAGTTAAATAAGCAGGGTGACAATATACAGCCCTGAGGAACTCCTTTTCCTATTTGGAACCAGTCTGTTGTTCCATGTCCACTTCTAACTGTTGCTTCCTGACCTGCATACAGATTTCTCAAGAGGCAGGTCAGGTGGTCTGGTATTCCCATCTCTTGAAGAATTTTCCACAGTTTATTGTGATCCACACAGTCAAAAGCTTTGGCATAGTCAAGAAAGCAGAAATAGATGTTTTTCTGGAACTCTCTTGCTTTTTCGATGATCCAGCAGATGTTGGCAATTTGATCTCTGGTTCCTCTGCCTTTTCTAAAACCAGCTTGAACATCTGGAAGTTCACAGTTCACGTACTGTTGAAGCTTGGCTTGAGGAATTTTGAGCATTAATTTGCTAGTGTATGAGACGAATGCAATTGTGCAGTAGTTTGAGCATTCTTTGGCATTGCTTTTCTTTGGGATAGGAATCAAAACTGACCTTTTCCAGTCCTGTGGCCACTGCTGAGTTTTCCAAATTTGCTGGCATATTGAGTACAGCACTTTCACAGAATCATCTTTCAGAATTTGAAATAGCTCAACTGGAATTCCATCACCTCCACTAGCTTTGTTCATAGTGATGCTTCCTAAGGCCCACTTGGCTTCACATTCCAGGATGTCTGGCTCTAGGTGGGTGATCACACCATCATGATTATCTGGGTCGTGAAGATCTTTTTTGTACAGTTCTTCTGTGTATTCTTATCACCTCTTCTTAATATCTTCTGCTTCTGTTAGCTCCATACCATTTCTGTCCTTTATTGAGCCCATCTTTGCATGAAATATTCCCTTGGTATCTCTAATTTTCTTGAAGAGATCTCTAGTCTTTTCCATTCTGTTGTTTTCCTCTATTTCTTTGCACTGATCACTGAGGAAGGCTTTCTTATCTCTCCTTGCTATTCTTTGGAACTCTGCATTCAAACGCGTATATCTTTCCTTTTCTCCTTTGCTTTTCACTTCTCTTCTTTTCACAGCTATTTGTAAGGCCTCCTCAGACAGCCATTTGGCTTTTTTGCATTTCTTTTTCTTGGGGATGGTGTTGATCCCTGTCTCCTGTACAATGTCACGAACCTCCGTCCAAAGTTCATCAGGCACTCTATCAGATCTAATCCCTTAAATCTATTTCTCACTTTCACTGTATAATTGTAAGGGATTTGATTTAGGTCATACCTGAATGGTCTAGTGGTTTTCCCTACTTTCTTCAATTTAAGTCTGAATTTGGTAATAAGGAGTTCATGATCTGAGCCACAGTCAGCTCCCAGTCTTGTTTTTGCTGACTGTATAGAACTTCTCCATCTTTGGCTGCAAAGAATATAATTGATCTGATTTTGGTGTTGGCCAACTGGTGATGTCCATGTGTAGAGTCTTCTCTTGTGTTGTTGGAAGAGGGTGTTTGCTATGACCAGTGAATTCTCTTGGCAAAACTCTATTAGCCTTTGTCCTGCTTCATTCTGTACTCAAGGCCAAATTTGCCTGTTACTCCAGGTGTTTATTGACTTCCTACTTTTGCATTCCAGTCCTCTATAATGAAAAAGACATCTTTTTTGGGTATTAGTTTAGAGTCTGAATAAATGGAGAGAAATGCCATGTTCACTGTTAAAATATCAGTTATCCTACTTTGGGCTGTAGATTCAATGTCACCTCACTCAAGTTGAAAGCGTTTATAGAAACTCACAAGCTGATTGTAAATGTATTATTGTAAAGGGGCTTCCTAGGTGGCACTAGTGGTAAAGAACCCACCTGTAAATGCAGGAACCTCAAGAGACACAGGTTCAGTCTCTCCATTGGGAAGATCCTGTGGAAGAGGGCATGGAAACCCACTCCAGTATTTTTGTCTGGAGAATCCCATGGACAGAGGAACCTGACAGGTTACAGTCCATGGGGTCACAAAGAGTCCACGATTGAAGCAACTCAGCAGAGCACATATCAGTGTAAAATGTTTTAAGCATGTAAGGATGGCAAGGGCCAGAAAAGGGAGCAGAGAGTGTGGGCAGGAATGGACCAAAACTTGGAAGTGAAAAGAGAAATGGGAGACTGTGGGGACAAGTCGGGGGGGACCCTTACATCCCCCAGTGTCAGATAGCACAGCTGTAGGGCCACTGGTTGGAGGTGCATCTAGATACAGGGAGGAGATTCTCTTTAGCATCAGAGAGGAGACTTGGATTGAAGAAGTTGAGAAGAAGAAAAAAAAGATCAGATGTGGTGGAAAAAACAGTGGACTAGAGTCGGGGAGGGTCAGGGTCTCGATGAGCGAGAGTGAAATGATGGTTCCAGAGTGGCTGGAGAACAATACAGGCTGGAGACGTCCTGCAGGTGGCCCCTCCAAGAAGCCCTTGCCGACAGCCCATGACTGTGATTAGCTAATTGGCTTCTGTCTCTCTGTGACCGAAAGTCAAGAGTCTAAAAACCAGAACAAAGTCATTCTCTGGCATGTTCCTAAAAACTTTAAGAATTACAAAGGTGAAATAAACATTTGTTAGAAATAAACAATGAAAAGTGAAAATCAAACTGGGCCAAGTATTTCCCAGGCTGCTGGCCTGACCTGCTGCACATTCCTGACGCCTAACCTAGACCAGACATTCGCTTGTTGTTGTTGTTCAGTTGCTCAGTCGAGTCTGACTCTTTGCGACCCCATGGACTGCAGCACGTCAGGCCTCCCTGTCTTTCAGAATCTCCCAGAGCTTGCTCAAATTCATCATTGAGTCAGTGATGCCGTCCAGCCATCTCATCCTCTGTTGCCCCCTTCTCCTCCTGCCCTCAATCTTTCCCAGCATCAATGTCTTTTCTTTTTTGACATTAGGTGGCCAAAGTATTGGAGCTTCAGCTTTAGCATCAGTCCTTCCAAAGACTATCCAGGGTTGATTTCCTTTAGGATGGACTTGTTTAATCTCCTTGCAGTCCAAGGGACTCTCAAGAGTCTTCTCGTGAGCATCCCTCACAGCAACTTGGCAAACCTTTCCTTCCTCTATGTTGATTTATGGGCATTTTCCCTGCAGTGCCAGCCTCTGTGAGCTGTGGAATCAACTTCCCATCTTCTCTCTGCAGCAGACTGCCCACCGTGTGGTTTACCGGGTGCCATCAGACCTGACACTGACCCATCTGACTGGAAACGCCCTGTCATCAGCCCCCTCCTCAGAGCCTGACTTCCTGCACATCTGTCTGTTCCATCACCAGAGACCTGGTGGCCTGAGGAAAACGGAGACTGGGAGAAGAAGGTCCTGAGGTCCTGGAGAAGAAGAAGGGGCCAGTAGCTGGTGGGAAAGTCAGAACTGGTGCATGGACTGGCTGAGGTCCAGACAGTGAAGGGCCGTGTCAGAGGTGGTCAAAGCAACAGGAGGTCAAGCAGGCAACAGAGTCAGAGTTCCCAGAGGGTCTGGGAACCCAATGCTCTACACTCGCCCAGAGCGCGAACACTGGGGTCAGAGGGCGCTGGGCTCCTGTCCTAGTTCTGTTGTTTGCCAGCTGTGTGACTTTGGGCAAATTACCAACCTCGCTTGGCCTCATTTTTCTCTAGTGAAGAGAGGATGGGGTGGGGGTGGGGCAGGGGTGAGGGTAAGGGTGGCAGAGGGGTGAAGACCCATGGGCCAGGCAAGCCCTCAGGCGCGGGAGGCTGATATATCTTTGTCCCAGGAGATGCTGAGCCTGTTAAAGGCAGAAACCAGCCCCTGGCCTGGGCACAGTGTTTGGCATCTTCTCTCTGGGCCCTTTGCTGGTCAGCGCTCACTGGGGACATCGACAGCAGGGATGCTGGGGGTGTGAGCAATCTGGGCACATGGCGACTGGCCCGGGACAGACTGCAGCAGTGCTGACGTCCACTGTCCACGCTCAGCCCACTCCGCCCGCCCCGCCCATTGGCCTCACTCCTTGCCCCCATCACCAGCATTTTCTAAATGTCCCTCCCTCTCTGCTTCAAACATTCCCAAGTCTCCCCTCATCTAGAAAATTCTTCCCTTGACCCCAAGCTTCCCTGACTTCTATTTTCCTCCTTTTTCTGCCAAAACTCCCCAGGGAGTGGCCTGTACCAGCTGCTACTTCTTCCTCACTCCGCCAGGCCCAGCTGCCTGGCGCTCATCCACCAAGCCCCACGGCCCCACTGACAGCCTGATGGGGAAGGACAGGAGGCACGGCCACGGAGGGGCTCAAAAGTGCAGGGGTTGGGCCCGTGTGTGCACACACACACATATACACAGATGCACACAGAAACACAAGCACAGACACAAACACACATAGGAACACAGATATATACAAGTGCACATGAACATGTACACACAGGCACACACACAGAAATACAGACATGCACACAGACATATACAGACACACACAAGTACAGAGAGGCAACAGAAATGCACACACAGACACAAATACATACACATATGCATGTATGCATGCTCAGTCATGTCCATGTGCAACTGGAGTCCACCAAACACACACAAGTACATAGAGGCAACAGAAATGCACACACAGACACAATACATATACACATGCACATGTGCATACTCAGTCATGTTTGATTCTTGCGACCCCGTGGACTATAGTCCACCAGGCTCCTCTGTCCATGGAATTCTCCAGGCAAGAATACTGGAGTGGCTTGCCATTTCCTCTTCCAGGGAATTTTCCCAATCCAGAGATCAAACTCACATCTCCTGAGTCTCCTGTATTGCCAGGTGGATTCTTTACCACTGAGCCACCTGGAAAGCCCCCAACACACACACAAGCACATATACACATATGCCCACACAGACACAAAGACACACACACTAACCTATTCCAGTGCAGCAACCGAGGCCCCCCGCTCTGACTAGGGGAGGCGGGGGGATCCCAGGGCTCCAGACCCCTCATGGCAGCACCAGGAGGGCAAAGAGAAGACGCCGGAATGGATGCCCTGCATTCCCACCCAGGCTGTGTGGGCCTGACCATCCATTACTGGGGAGGAAGCGTCCCTGTACCCTGCGCATGTCCCAGCTGGGAGCACTCAGAAGACACCCCTGAACTAACTCAGCCAAAAAGGAAGGAGAGAAGTGCTGGTCGGAGGCCTGAAGGAAGACTGTGACCTTGGGACGCAGCGGGTGAAGTGAGCTGGCCAGTGACCCTCTCCCAGACACAGGGCAGTCTGAACTGAACCCAGGACTCTGGCCCCCCCATCCTTGCCCCTCCCTTCCTGCTTCTCCCACAGCACCTCCTCACACCTCGAGCACATGCAAAACCACAGCTGCTGGCACAGACAGTGGCCTATGGGGGCTCTGGGTTTGAGCCCAGCCCCCCCTTCCCCTCCCCCATCCACACTGTGTCCATGGTGATCAGAAGGCTTACGGACTGCTGTGTTTACGTACTCACCTCTTTTCCTCCTGTTCTTTATTTTCTTAAATAAGCAACTGGAATATTCATCATCACTTTTTCTAAAACCTGCTGTCTGCGTGGCTGTCACGACCTCCTCCCCTCTGGGTTCCTATAGGTCCTTAACCGTCAAGGCCTCCCCTAATCCTGGCGTAGCATGTCCCGGGTGCTGAGCTCCTGGGGTGTGCGTGGAGAGGGAGCGCGATAGGAGCCCCGTCCCCCACTCCTGGGGAGGAAATGGGTGTATTTTGTGTGTTTGTTTTGGTTTCTTTGCCATTCAAATAGACTTGTTGCCCTGGCTGCCTTGTGGAGTCACCTGACCATTTTAAAAGACAGGCCTAAGTCCCTGCAAAGTTAATCCAGACCTCAGCAGGATTAGAGTCCAGGGGTAGACGGCAGGGAAGGAGGAAGACCGAGGTTCTGACGTCCAGCAAAAGGGCTCCTGCTGCTGTGACGGGCTGGCCTTGCTCTGCATTCATCCCTGACTGTTCTCTCTGGCACACCTGGTGCTCCAAGGCGAGACAGAACCCTACGCCCGAGTTACCTGAGAGGCTTCTGTGGTTCTCCATGCTACCTTCAGGATCTTGGTGATTCTCCCTCCCAGGGCTTATTTTTGCCCTCAGACATCCCCGTGTCCTTGACCCCACTTCCCCCGTTGGTCCTCTACTGGCCACCAGCCATCCTCTCTCCACTGCCCCAGGTGGTCCAGAAGCCTGTGGCCAGAGTAAATGGCATTGTGATGTCACCAGGTAGTATGGTCCTCACCCCGAGCAGAAGAGGAGCAGAAGAGTCTCCTGCCCTGCCCTCTTCTCTTCGTTCCCCCGGAGCTCAGCCCGCTGCAGGGTGCTGTCCTCAAACCCTGGTGTAGGGTCCCCCCACCCCTGGCCCCATCATAAACGCCCACTGGGTACTGGGCCTTAGCCCAGGTAGCGGGGGGGGGGGGTGTCTCTGCCCCAGAGAGGCAAATACAAACCCCTATTCAGTGGTCACCTGGAAGGTCTATTGAGACCCAGGTTGCCAGATCCCACCCCAGAGTTTCTGATTCAGTAGATATGGAATTCACCTGTCCATATTTCCAGACATTTGGGGCCTCTGAGAATCCGCCTTCTCTCCTGGGGGTCTAGAGAGACCGTGGACACTTGTGTGACATTTGGGGGCTCTGAGAACATTCCACCCTCTCCTGGGGAGTCTAGGGAGACTGTGGACACTTGTGTGCAAAGGCCTGGGGCGGCGGCTGGTTTGCAGCGTGGAGGGTGGGCAGGTGAGCACAGATTCACAGGAACCTCCAAAGAACCAGCCCATAAAGCCTTCTGCAGCTTAAGGTGGCTTTTGGAGCCCTTCACTGGCCTAGCGATGCAGGTGACAGGGACCAGGCCCTTGGACCAACTAAGGAGCTAAGGACCAACTAACCAGCTAAGGAGCCTTTTGGGAGTGACCTCAGCCCTGCCACCTGCCAGCACACAGGGGGCCATGATGCTAGTCATACCATGTCTGTGTTGTTCATGGCGAGGCTGCAAGCCCCATGGAGAAAACCTACAGCCTGAGTTCTCTTCCTCCCACTGGGCCTGCCTGGCCTCTGATTGCCGGCTCTAGAGAGGTGCATTTTTCCCTCCTCTGTGGACATAAAATTCCCCAAGAGTCAGCACACTGTGTCTCTGTGCTCACCCACCCACTGCTGTCACCTCGAGACGGACCCCTAAGGGAATGTGCAGGGCAAGCCCTGGGCCTTCCGGTGCCCCAAGGCTTCCAGCGCCCCCCATGAGGGGGTCCAGCCTCATCCCTGGCTCCCTCATGACCCCCCTTCAGCATGTGCTCAGCCCCACCCTCTCTTCACCCAGTGCATGATGAGTTAGGACACCCAGGGGTCAGGAGCCGGCTCTGGGTACATGCCCCCCAGGCGAGGGACCGTCCTCAACTCACCAGGCCCTCCCCAATCCACCATTCAAAATCTTCTCCACGCACTAACAGGCAGGTTTCACTACTTCAGTCCCCATTTTACAAGAGAACACAGTGAGGCACAGAGATGGTAAGTGAGTTGCCCATGGATACACAGTCTATAAGAAGAATCAACTCCAGAACATATGTGGATAAAGGCTACATGATAGTCATAAAAGATAGCATATGGTGATTCCATTTATATGAAACATCCAGAATAGATAAATCCATAAAGACAGAAAGTAAAGTAGGGTTGCCCTGGGCAGGGGCTGGGCAGGATGGAGAAGTTGGGGACGTGACAGCTAAAAACTATGGGGTTTCTAGTTAGGGTGATGAAAATGCCCCCCAAAAATTGACTGTGGAGATGGTTTCACAATTCTGCTAATTATACTGAAAAAAACCACTGAATTGTACAATTTAGATTGATGAATTCTATAGCATATGAATCATATCTCAATAAAGCTATTTAAAAAAAAAAAAGAAAACCACCTTCTGAGTTATCTTTCCAAGTATATGCCAAAGATTAGATAAGAAGGAGAAAAAATGAAAGTTACAGTTAATAAAAAAACAGGCAATGATAGATTAGCTAGCAAGCCACCTAGACAGACACCTAGATAGGTAGACGATAGACATGTTTCCTGGTTATGTTCTTCTTCGTGTCCTACCTTTCGAGATCATCAGTGTGAGAAAGGGGAAGGCCCATCAATAAATCATGAGAGTCACTAAGTTATTAAGAAGATAGCAAACAGCAGAGAGTGCATTAGACACCAAGCCACATACACACAGCGTTTTCAGACCAGTCCCGGCACCCCACATGGTCCGGGTAGACTGCTACTCTGTGCCTCACCGTCCCCAGCTTGGAATCGCGCTATCAGGTCGGAGCACAAGACGGATTTCACCCAGTCAGCCCTCACTCTCAACTCAAGACAAAGTGCTGCATACTGTCCTCCAGACCCAGGCAAGCCCACAGGAATTTCTTTTCTCTTTGAAACACTTTACATAACTTATTTCACAAGAGATCCACTCACCTAATTCCACCTCTTATTGTATGTAGCCACTCAGTCGTATCTGACTCTTTGTGACCCCATGGACTGTAGCTTCTGTTCATGAAATTCTCCATGCAAGAATATTGGAGTGGATAGCCATTCCCTTCACCAGGAGATCTTCCCAACCCAGGGATCAAACCCGGGTTTCCCACTTCATGGGCAGAGTCTTTTGGTGACGATTAATAGGAGCTCCCACTGCTCCCAGTTGAAACTCTGGAGCTACAGAGGGTGCAGGTGGAGGAGATGGGAGGAGAGATGGGGAGGGTGCCAAGTCCACAGTGGGAGTCTTGCAGCTCTGAGAGCAAGGGACTCTGGCCAACCTGATCTCAGCTGTGGACCCTGAGTGACCCATCAACTACAGACACCCACCATCCAACAGCCCCCCACAGTTGAGCACGAGGAGAGATTCAAAAGCCTCATGATGGGTTGGGGGCATGAAAGCAAAATCTTGCCCTGTAGGAACCAAGTAGAAATTTTGAGGGGCTTTCTTCCCTTTGAGCTGAGCCAGTGAGGCTCCAGAATGCTTCCCGTTCCCAGCTCCATCAGGTGTGTTCACGCTGGGTCCTCCACCCAAAACGCCCTCTTCTCTACATGCAAAACCGCTCATTCTTCAAGTCTCACTTCACCTCTATGAGGCCTCTCATCCCACCAGGCAGAGCCCCTCATTCCCCCTTGGAGGTTCCCGTCATGCCATGCATACACGTCTCACGGTAACAGCATCACTTCTTCACATGCATGTTTACACCCAGTGGGTCAATGGCTTCTTCCTCTTTTGCTTTTTTTTGGCCATTACGTATTCATTGGTCTTGGAGAAGGAACTAGCAACCCACTCCAGTATTTTTGCCTGGAGAATTCCATGGACAGAGGAGCCTGGAGAGCTACAGTCCACGGGGTCTCAAAGAGTCAGACACAACTGAGCGACTAACACACACACATATTCATTGGTATATTCAGTTCAGTTCAGTTCAGTCACTCAGTCGTGTCTGACTCTGCGATCCCATGAACCGCAGCATGCCAGGCCTCCCTGTCCATCACCAACTCCCGGAGTTTACCCAAACTCATGTCCATTGGGTTAGTGCTGCCATCCAACCATCTCATCCTCTGTCGTCCCCTTCTCCTCCTGCCCTCAATCCTTCCCAGCATCAGGGTCTTTTCAAATGAGTCAGCTCTTTGCATCAGGTGGCCAAAGGATTGGAGTTTCTGCTTCAGCATCAGTCCTTCCAATGACTATTCAGGACCGATTTCCTTTAGGATGGACTGGTTGGATCTCCTTGCAGTCCAAGGGACTCTCAAGAGTCTTCAACACCACAGTTCGAAAGCATCAATTCTTCAGCGCTCAGCTTTCTTTATAGTCCAACTCTCACATCCATACATGACCACTGGAAAAATCATAGCCTTGACTAGACGGACCTTTGTTGAGAAAGTAATGTCTCTGCTTTTCAACATGCTGTCTAGGTTGGTCATAACTTTCCTTCCAAGGAGTAAGCGTCTTTTAATTTCATGGCTGCAATAACCATCTGCAGTGATTTTGGAGCCCAGAAAAATAAAGTCAGCCACTGTTTCCACTGTTTCCCCATCTGTTTGCCATGAATATTAGATCTGAGCAATTCCCTCCTAATATCACAGAAGTATGTAAATAAAGATAAATTACACATAAACAAAAAAATACAAAGGCATGAAAACAATATTGTAAAGATCATCAAAGTGTTTACCACACAATAATATTTATCAGAGATGTTAATTTTGTCTTTATCTTTTTAATTAACTTTTATTGGAGTATGGTTGCTTTATAATGTTGCACAGGAAACTCTTCTCAATGCTCTGTGGTGACCTAAATGGGAAAGAAATCCAGAAAAGAAGGGGCATGTGTGTACACATGGCTGACTCACTTTGCTATAAGGTAGAAATGGTCAGTGGCTTCTTGAGGGTGCAGCTGTGTTTTAGTTGCGGTTGCATCTGAGCCATAAAGGGCTGGCGATGTACCTGGCACATCACCTGCTGTACATTACTGAACTACTATTTCTTAGAACCCTGGAGAAGAAAATGATAACCCACTCCAGTATTCTTGCCTGGAAAATCCCATGGACAGAAAAGCCTGGCAGGCTACATTCACGGAGTCACAAAGAGTCGGATACAACTAACTGACTGAGCTCATTTTTTGGAAATCTTATAATTAATTTAACATACTACAATTGTATTGCACTGGGCTTTAAGTATATTGAAAATCATTACCATTTTTTTAAATTAATGTATTTATTTTAATTGGAGGCTAATTACAATATTGTGGTGGTTTTTGCCATACATTGACATGAATCAGCCAGGGTGTACATGTGTCCCCCCATTCTGAACCCCCCTCTCACCCCCCCATCCCATCCCTCTGGGTTGTCCCAGTGCACAGGCTTTGAGTGCCCTGTTCCATGCATCGAACTTGGACTGGTCATCTATTTCACATATGGTAATATACATGTTTCAATGCTATTCTCTCAAATCATCCCACCTTTGCCTTCTCCCACAGAGTCCAAAAGTCTGTTCTTTACATCTTTGTCTCTTTTGCTGTCTTGCATATAAGGTCGTAGTTATCATCTTTCTAAATTCCATATATATGCATTAATATACTGTATTGATATTTTTCTTTCTGACTTACTTCACTCTGTATAATAGGCTCCAGTTTCATCCAGCTCATTAGAACTGAGTCAAATGCATTCTCTTTAACAGCTGAGTAATATTCCACTGTGTATATGTACCACAGCTTTCTTATCCATTTGTCTGCCGATGGACATCTAGGTTGCTTCCATGTCCTGGCTATTGTAAACAGTGCTGCGATGAACATTGGGGTACACATGTCTCTTTCTATTCTGGTTTCCTCGGTGTGTATGCCCAGTAGTGGGATTGCTGGGCCATTTGGCAGTTCTATTTCCAGTTTTTTAAGGAATCTCCACACTGTTCTCCATAGTGGCTGTACTAGTTTGCATTCCCACTAACAGCATAAGAGGGTTCCCTTTTATCCACACCCTCTCCAGCATTTATTGTTTGTAGACTTTTTGACAGCAGCCATTCTGACCAGCTTGAAATGGTACCTCACTGTGGTTTTGATTTGCATTTCTCTGATAATGAGTGATGTTGAGCATCTTTTCTTGTGTTTGTTAGCCATCTGTATGTCTTCTTTGGAGAAATGTCTGTTCAGTTCTTTGGTCCACTTTTTGATTGGGTTGTTTATTTTTCTGGTATTGAGCTGCAGGAGCTGCTTGTATATTTTTGAGATTAATTCTTTGTCAGTTGCTTTGTTTGCTATTATCTTCTCCCATTCTGAAGGCTGTCTTTTCACCTTGCTTACAGTTTCCTTCGTTGTGCAAAAACTTTTAAGTTTAATTAGGTCCCATTTGTTTATTTTTGCCTTTATTTCCATTACTCTGGGAGGTGGGTCCTTTTTAAATACATTTTTTTTCATTTTTATTTCATTGGAGTTGCTTAAAACTGCTATGTTAGGTTCTGCTATAAAGCAAAGTGAATCAGCTATACATATACATATATCCCCTCTTTTTTGGATTTCATTCAGTTTAGGTCACCAGAGAGCACTGAGTAGAGTTCCCTGTGCTATACAGTAGGTTCTCACTATTTTATACACAGTAGTGTATATTCGTCAATCCCAGTCTCCCAATTTATCCCACCCTCACTGTCCCCCTTGGTATTCATATGTTGGTTCCCTACGTCTGTGTCTTTATTTATGTTTTGCAAATACGATCATCTATACCATTCTTCTAGATTCCATACATATGCATTAATGTACAATATTTGTTTTTCTCTTTCTGACTGACTTCACCCTGTATGTATGTGTGTGTTTGTGTTGTCACTTCAGTCATAGTCACCTCTTTGCAACCCTGTGGACTGTAGCCCACCAGGCTCTTCTGTCCATGGGATTCTCCAGGCAAGAATACTGGAGTGAGTTGCCATGCCCTCCCCCAGGGAATCTTCCCCACCCAGGGATCGAACCTGCATCTCTTAAGTCTCCTGCACTGGCAGGTTCTTTACCACTAGCGCCATCTGGGAGGCCCTCTGTATAAGGACTTTATTTTCTAGGATGATTTCCTATTTAAACACACTGGCGGTACAGAGTTCCCATACACCCTCAGCCCCCACATATGCATAGCTTCCTTATAATCAGCATCACCCTGCAGAGTGAGACATGCTTCGCCCAGAATGAATTTATACTGAGACTTCAGAATCCCCAAAGTCCATAGTTTCCTTTAAGGTTCATTCTTGACACTGCACATTCCATGGGTTTGGACAAATGTATAGAGGACCTGTGTCCATCATTATAGTATCACACAGAATATTTTCACTGCCCTAAAAATCCTCTATATATTCACGTCACTCCCCAAGCCCTTGGAAACCTCTGATCTTTTCATTGTATCTATAATTTTGCCTTTTCCAGAGTGTCTTATAGTTGGAATCATACAATATGAAGCCTTTTCATGTTGGCTTCTTTCACTTAGTTATAGGCACTTAAAGTTCCTCTGTATCCTTTCACGACTTGATAGATCATTTCTTGTTAGCACTGAATAGTATTCCATTGTCTGGATGGACCACAGTTTTCCCATCCATCTACTGAAGGACATCTTGGTTGCTTCCAGGTTTTGGCAATTATGAATAAAGGTGCTGTAAATGACCATGTGCAGCTTTTTGTGTGAATGAAGATCTAAGTTCATTGAGATAAATACCAAGGAGCACAATTGCTGGAGGATGAGACGGTTGGATGGCGTCACTGACTCAAAGGACATGAATCTGAGCAAACTCTGGGAGTTGGTGATGGACAGGGAAGCCTGGTGTGCTGTAGTCCATGGGGTCGCAAAGAATCAGACACAACTTAGCAACTGAACAACAATGACACAGCAAAAGCGTTCCATTCTGTAAGAAACTATCAAATGTCTTCCAAAGAGGCTGCACCACTTTGCATCCCCACCAGCAACCAATGAGAGTTCCCTTGGCTCCACATCTTCTCCAGCCCCTGTTGTTGTCTGTGTTCTGGATTTTGGCCATTCTAATAAGTGTGTGTTTTAATTCGCAATTCCCCCTGATGATGTACTATGCAGAGCATAAAATCTTTACTTTTTCCACATAAACATGAAAACTCTCACAACGAATCTAGAAACTTGCTTTCTCATTTCTGCTTTTTATAAGTCCAGGAACCTGGAAGTGGCCTGTGGCTCTCCTGACCTCCAATGGACCTTGTGCCCACATCAAAGTCCATGCAGAAGATGTTCAGGAAATAACTGCTGATCATTGGCTACTTTACTGCAAACTTCCATGAGATGGACCAACACCAGAAGGTGGTAGTTTTTCACAGGAAGACAAACTTGATATGTTTATTGATTTGCCTTATGGAACTTGATTTGCTTCATGAAACATTAAGTGTGTAAAGCTCTCAGCTGCAAGAGATGAGCTAAGAGCTGAATCGTGTCCCCTCCCCCACCAACCCCTAGAAAATGTTGAAGTTCTAAGCCCTAGTACCAGTGTATGTGACATCATTTGCAAATACGGTCTTTACAGAGGTAATCAACCTAGAATTAGGTCATTAGGGTGGGCCCAAATCCAAAATGCCTGGATTTCTAAGCCAACCAGTTTGAGGTACTTTGTTATGACAACTCTAGAAAACTAATACAGATGGACACTAGCGGAAGCAGAAAAAGCAACGTCATCAGAACTCAGTGATTCTCAGTTTCTCTAACCTCTTCCATCCTCAGTCTGGGCTCCACTCCCAGGGAAGCGGTCACTACATGGTGGCCCTAACAGCGACAGCCTTCCCATTTCATGTCCTCTGGGGGGAGAGCTTCTCTTCCCAGGAAATCCAACAGTAGAACTGGGATCCAGTCTTAGCAGCTTGAGTCTTGGGGGTAAGATTAGCCTTCTCCTTTGGGACTTTTCTTGTGGCCCAGTTATTAAGTCCCTGAGCTTAAGAACCTGCAAGAGGCATAGGTTCAATCCCTGGTTAGGAAACTAAGATCCCACATGACATGTGGTTCAGCCAACAACAACAACAAAAAGATTACTGTCTTTCCACACCCTAGAGCCTGAAAGTGAGCAGATTTTTCTTCATGGAAAACTAGGGTTCTCATCCCAAGTGGCAGTGGGTGGGGGGCATAGATGCTGACTGCTAGACAGGTAAAACACAGGAAGGTGTCTAGAGCATATTTTTTTAAATTTATTTTTGGCTACATCAGGACTTAGTTGCAGCACGTGGGCTCTTCATTGCAGTGTGCTGGCTTCTCTCTAGCTCTGGCCTGTTGGCTTAGTTGCCGTGCAGCATGTGGGATCTTAGTTCCACAAACTGGGATCGAACCCATGGCCCCTGCATCACAAGGTGGATTCTTAACGGGTGGACACCACAGAGGTCCCTGGAGCACACAGTAACATGCATCCATTCAGTCAACAAGTCTTTCTTGAGTGCAAGGTGTTATTCTAGGTCCTTAAGGTATGTCATTGAGCAAAGTCGACAAAGATCCTGGCCCTCCTGGAACTTACACTTTCGTAAGAAGGAGACTAAGTCATCAAAGGCCAAGGAAATCACTGTGGCAAATTCGGAGCCAGTCATCTATCCTGTGGGCTCTGAGTGTTTACTGAATGAATACATGAAGGGAAATGAGGACAAGTGACTCTGCCAAGTGAATGCTGGCTATGTCTGAAGGCCCACGGAGACAGGCTTATAGGGTTCCCACATGCTAAATGGGAGGGGACTTGTGTCCACAAATAGGCAGGCCAGAGGTGAGTGAAAATGCTTAACTTCACCCAAACTGGAGAACCCAATGCCTGGTGCTGTGACGTCCTGTGACAGACACATGGAAACATGATAAATGTGAACACAAACACACATACACACAATGAAAAGCCGTGTTACAACGGTCCTTTTACGGAGTGAAAACAGGATGCCTCTGAAACACTATTTTTCTGTTCTTTCGGGGAACCCTTGCCAGGCCTCCCCAGTGTGAAGAGAACTGTGCTTCTGAGGGGAAAAAAGAAGAGCGTGAAGTCACCCTGTTTTGCAATCAGGGCTCTTCAACAGCCAAACGTGTTTAAATCCAAAACACTCCCTCCCTAATGAGATCACGGAGGGAGTGAGAACTCGCAGCTGGGTCGGTGAGCTTTCAGAAAAAGCAGAACTCTAAAATAACGGCCCCACCACACACAGCTCCTGCTGAAATTCTGAACCATTGAAGCAGGTCCTGCTCCCCGAGAGAAGGACACAGTCTCTTTGTTTGCTTTAAGCCAATGGCAAAATGGTGCCACTGGCGACAGCGTTAGTGGAAATCCACCACCTTTCAAACCGCCAGTGGCATTTTACTCGTTTATGTATTCGCTCATCGACAGCTTTTTCTGAGCACTGTGTTCCAGCATGATGAGCAAAAACAGACCCAGTCGACACCCGCAGAGCTTATGAGCTACCCTGACTTACAGTTGGTACAGCCTATAGACGCACACCAACCCATCACAAGGAAACATACAATCTCAAGTTGCATGGGGCATAAATGTGGAGATGTGACCCAATCAAAGGCGTCAGAGAAGATGGCTCTGATGAAGTGATAACTCAACTGAAATGTAAAGGATGGAGTGGAAGATCCACGATGATGAGAAAGGAGAAGCAGTCATTCCAGGAAAAGGAACAAAATGTCCAAAGTTAGTAGTGAAAATGAGGGGCCCTCAGTCTGCCTGAAATACACATGAGGGTGTGGGGGTGAATGAGCTGGAAAAGCAGGGAGGAGCAGACCTTGGAGAGAAGCCACATGAAGAAGCTCTGTCTTCCTCCTAAGAGCGACAGGAGGGCATCAAAGAGGGACTCATAAGCTCAGATCTGTGTTTTGAAGCAGTGATGGATGCAACAAGGGAAAGACCGCAGGGAGTCAAGATGGAAGCAGGCAGAACTTGAAGAGGCTCTCGAAGTTTTCTACAATGAATATGCATTACTTATGCAGTCAGGGGAAATGTTATATAAGGGGGAAAAGAATCCTGCCACTGCCTTCCGCGGCTCATAGGATGAAATCTCCAGCTCCTCAGGAGATCCTGGTTTTTCTAAAAGGTCAGCTCCCCTTCCCCTCCCCCACTCAAGGCTGGGATGTGCTTGCATGGCTCTGGTTCCCCGATATAAAAGTAGATGTTTTCTGGGACTTCCCTGGTGGTCCAGTGGTTAAGAATCTGCCTTGCAATACAGTAGACGTGGGTTTAATCCCTAGTCAGGGAACTAAGATCCCACATGCCTCGGAGCAACTAAGCCCGTGCACCACAACCAGAGAGTCCGTGAGCCTCAACGCAAGATCCCGCATGACATAATGAAGATCCCAAGTGCTGCAAATGAGATTTAATCCAGCTAAATAATTAAAAAAAACAAAAAAACAAAAAACTAAGAAGTCTGAACATGGAAGAATTGATGCCTTTGAACAGTGGTGCTGGAGAAGACTCGTGAGAGTCCCTTGGACTGCAAGGAAATCAAACCAGTCAATCCTAAAGGGAATCAACCTGTTGCTGAAGCTCTAATACTTTGGCCACCTGATGTGAAGAACCGACTCATTGGAAAAGACCCTGATGCTGGGAAAGATTGAAGGCAGGAGGAGTGACAGAGGATGAGATGGTTGGATGGCATCGTCAACTCAACAGACATGAGTTTGAGCAAACTCCAGGAGATAGTGAAGGACAGGGAAGCCTGGAGTGCTGCAATCCATGGGGTCACAAATAGTCGAACACAGCCTAGTGACTGAACAAAGACCACAGTTATACAAAGTGTGAATAAAATAAAACAGCCAAGAATTCTTTTTAAAAAAAGTAAATGTTTTCTGAAACAATAAAGAGAGGCTCCTTTGCTTATAAACAGTTAAACAGGCCGTGTCTCCTTTCACTTGCTTTGCCAAGAGTCTTCCATTCCCTTCCGTGTGTGGTGGAACCTGAGACCATGTGCCCCTTCGGTGCAGGGAGGGGAGGTGGTGGCTGGCCTCCAAGGATGAGTTCCATGGAACAAGCCTTAGGGACACCACCCCAGGAGAGGCAAGCAAGGCGTCTGCCATCCAGAAGCATCTCATGGTCTCTCAGGAGGATGCTGTGGGAACCCTGATGACAGCACAGAACTGCCTCATGCTCCGTGGTCTCCATCATCATCAGTAAGAAAACTCAGATGGGATTTTCACCCCCCTCTCTCTAGCCCCTTCCAGGATGGACTTTGAGGAGGGGTGCAGTCATCCTCTCTCTACCTGGTGGGACACCGATGGTCGAGTCGGACAGCTGGGCTATGACTTGCACCCACCCTACACTGCCTCCCTCTGGGTAAACTCCATCCAGAGAACCCATCCAGGAGACTAATTTTCAACATGTGTGGTCCTCTCATCCCTTCAGCACCCTCTCTCCATCCAGGCCTCCTGTCCTGATTGAGTCTGGAAGCTAAAGGTTGCTATAGTGATGGCTCTGTCCCTCTCACGGCCAGAAGCTCATGGGCAAGTGAGTCAGCTCTTCCCGGACTTCCAAAAGCCTCCAAGCAGAGGGAGGAGGACAGGGAAGCAGAAACAGAAATCCTGGGGAGAGAGTCACCAAGCCTAGTCATGGGGCGCTCCTGGCAAAGCCCGGCTTTGCCTCCCTTCCCTGATGCTGACCTGGCTGGGGGAGGAGGTGATGCCGCTTGGTGATATCGTGGGCAAGGAAGGCACAGATGTCCTTGCTGGCAGTGATAAGCAGCTTCTCAGGAAGCCTGAGTCACCTTGGGCCGAGCATCTCTGGAAGCAGGGGAACTGTCAAGCTGTGTAGCCTGGGCTTCCTCCCAGCCTGGGGGCCCCAGGAGGCAGCATTTCCTGTTGGTATCCCTTGACCTGGGCAGCCATCACCCCTGGGAAGTTTCCAGCCACCCTCACCCTGGCACTGTGAACCTGGTGCTCGGAGGTCTTTGTCCCTCTGCTCATCTTGCGTTTGTTTCCTTTGGAATGTTCCAGGCCCCCGTAAGTGCTCCTTGCCAGGAATCTGAACATTCCAAAAGTGGGGAGTGGCTTCAGGGTATTCATCTCTGTACGGGATTTCCTGTTGAGGAAGCAGAGAACTGAATTCTGGTCCAGTTCTGCAAGGTCCTGATGCTCGCAGTCAAGCCCCCTGCCCCTACGCCCCGCCTCTGCAAAACCTTATTTCCTCATTTACCTAACTGGGGGTAAGGGGCAGGATGGGACAATCTGGGGACTTTAAGCAGTGGTGTGATACTAAGACCCTTACGCCTCCGGCAAACGATTCACTACCTGCTGGCTGGTAGCTGCCATTTCATCACTGAATGGAAAAGAAATACTTGAAGCTGCTTTCTTTCATGGGTTATTTATTTTATTATTTAATTTAATTTAATTTAATTTATTATTTCATTTTCTTTTATTTTAATTTTATTTACTTGGCTGCGGTCTTAGTTGCAGAGCTCATGGGCTCAGTAGCTGTGGCATGCAGGCCTAGTTCCCCCAAGGCATGTGGGATCTTAGCTCTCCGACCATGGATTGAACCCAAGTCCCCTACATTGCAAGGCAGACTCTTTACCACTGGACCACTGGGGAAGCCCCTCTTTCATGATCTCTAATGGAAGCAGGAGTAACTAAAATTCCACAAAGGCACTTGTTCCTTGGCCCTCTGCGGATGGAGGAAGCCCTGGGGAACACTGGGGAAGGAAGGAAGCTCAGAGAGAAGAGTCTGCTTCATGTATTTCTTAGGATGTGGCCAAGAAAAGGGACTTTCAGAAATTAGGACATAAGGGAATGTGTATGAGACCAAAAAAAAAAAAGTCACTGAAGGTCAACTAACCCACTCTGAATTTTCCAAGTAGGAGACCATGACGTCAGTCTTAGGAAAGTTCCCAAAGCCAGGAATAGTACCCAGAACCTCAGCTCAGCAGCTCAGGACTCTGGGCCAACACTCAACCTGCCAGGTTGCAGTCTCCTCAGTTGTCCAGTGAGGGTAACATCAGGATTGTGGGAATAAACAAGACACAACACACCGCGTCTGGCAAGTATCAGCAGGCAATGAACTCTGGCAGGATGACAACAACAATAGCAATAGTAGCGAATAATGCCACCCAGCTCTCCTGACAAGTTCTCCCTCAAGAAGCATCCTCCTATCTGCCCTTCTGATCCTTCAGTAAGTTTTTTAAATGGAGGTAATATGAAACTGAAGCTGAAACTCCAGTACTTGGGCCACGTGATGCGAAGAACTGACTCACTGGAAAAGACCCTGATGCTGGGAAAGATGGAAGGCAGGAGGAGAAGGGGACGACAGAGAATGAGATGGTTGGATGGCATCACTGACTCAATGGACGTGAGTTTGAGCAAGCTCCGGGAGTTGGTGATGGACAGGGAAGCCTGGAGTGCTGCAGTCCATGGGGTCCCAAAGAGTCAGACACGACTGAGCGACTGAACTGAATATGAAATTGTTCTTGGGACTTTACTCGTGGTCAGTGTCTAAGACTCCTCACTCTCAATGCAGGGGAACCGGGTTCTATCCCTGGTCAGGGACCTGGATCCCATGTGCCACAGCTAAGACCCAGCACAGCCAAACAAATAAATGTTCTTAAATGAACCTAACTTCATTTTTTCACATCCCCATTTCCCTAGACCTCCGTGCATGAAAGGGGGAAAACCACCCATCACCATCCTGCCCCCCACTATGGGCATCTCTCTGGGAGTCAAAGGAATGGTGCTGCCCGAAGCCCCCCCACCCCTACCAATGACTCCAGGCTACTGGGGAGAAATGGGAGACCTCACATGAGAGGGAGCCGGCTCCCCCACCCAAGCCTGGTCCTGGCACAAAAGCGGGGAGGCTGCTGGTGGGGAAGACAGCCTGGTGCCTTCAGGGCCCCAGGAGCAGGGTGCGGGGTCCAGAGCCCGCCCTGGGTGGCGGTGGAGTCACTGCTGGGGCCAGCCACTGCTGCTGAGCTGTCCTGCAGCCCGGAGTGCTGGTCTTTGTCAAAAGGAGGGATTTGTGCGGGGAAAACCCCCAGGGCCTGGCATTGTGGAGCTGTCCAACTGCATTTCAGCCCTGGGCTTCACCCTCTGCTGAAACCGATCCCCTGTCACCACATATCCAGAGCAGAAACAACAGCCTCACCCTTTTCTGCCGAGAGTTTTGTGTGATCCGGGGAGAGGGGGGGGGGGGGGGGGCGGGGGCGGTACTCCCAGAACTGGACACCTGCCCCTGCCTGCAGGTCCTGCTGTCCCGCCTGGAGAAGGACCCCTGGGCATCTGGAGTCTTTCTCCCTCTGCTGTCCTCTGAATGAACGCTGCTGATTTGTGCTCAGTCTTCCCTAAATAGGGCTGAAATCCACCTGTCCCCGGAGGCACCTGGCAGGAACCTGAAGGTGGGAATGCTGATGCTGATCTTCTGGGAAAACTGTGATGCAAACCTCCTTCACTGCATGTCACACGTTTGACAGGTGATTCTAACGTAAGGGTGTGTTCCTAGTCAATGTTACAACCGAAATCACCGCAGGGAAATCTGAGGACAAGTCACACCACGGCACCAGGTCACCTGTCCTGGATAACTCTCACCTGGCAAGGTGTGGTGTACCTCAACTAACATTTTCTCATTATTTGCAGGTTACTTCTCATAATGCTCAGGTTTCCTTTCTACTGCAGTTTACAATTGTCTCGTGCAATAGTCCCAAAGTACAAAATGGATCAAGGGTCCAAAAGCAATTCATGGTGGGATAAAGGCAGGAATGAAAGAAAAGCATGGAGTATACTCAGAATAACGTAATAGGAACATGGACCACATCTCAGTATAACGTGATAGTCATGCATCGTAAGCAGGACCTCGGTGAGAACACAGATGGAGAATCTATAAGCACTCTGGCCAGTAAATCTGCAAATTCATTAATTCCCAACAGATTGCCAAAAAAAAGAGAGAAACACATGAATAGGAATTAATCTCATAATTGAATGCATCGGGACAATGATTCAGCCAATCTCCAGCAGATTGGCAGTCAAAAACACTCTACTAAATCACTTCCAGGTAAATCAATTAATTTTTTGTAGAAAAAAAAATGTGAAATCATGTTTCCCAAAGAAAATAAACTTACTTCACTCATGGTAGAGACCCAAAACACAGAGACATCATTCTGAGTGATACTAGAGTAGCAAAAACCTGTTTGCACTACTTCAAAGACGCTGAGGGAGGGGGACAGGGAAGACTAGAAGATAATGACAGATGTTGGGCTTGGAATAAAAGCATGCTTTTATCAATAAATTCCTTTATCAGATGATCCTACTGGACACAAAAATGTCAGTGATTATGTGTAAGAGCAATTACTGCTGAGTGTAACAGCAGATACTTCCATCTGTGATGTGTCTAAACTGGTGGTTCTCAACTGGGGGTCAGTTTTGCACACCCCCCTCTCCCCAGGGGGACATTTGGCAACATCTGGAAATATTTTGAGTTGTTATCACTGGAGAAGGGAGAAGGAGTGCTACTGGCATCTACATGTAGAAACCAGGGATGCTGCTAAAATCCTAGGATGCAAGGATGGTCCCCATGATGAAGAACTATCTGCCCAAATGTCAGTAGTGTGGATAATTGAGAAGCTCTAGTCTAAACCCGTAATACGCACAGAGGAGGGTCAGCTATGTGGGCAGATGGAGAGAGCGGAGGAGAGAGGAGATGATGGAAGGGAAGAGGGAAGCGGGGGCGAGGGGAGGGGTAAGGGGGGTACAGTAAGAGCTCAAAGACTCTTGGTTCTGTCTTTTCTTGCAAATCCATCCTCCAGGCAGACCGGTGTTGTTGCTAAGACGATTCTGTCCTGAGCCACGATGCTTTGCTGCAGGGGCAGCCTCTGCTGGGTGAGCCGGCCAGCGTCCTCCCACTGCGACTTAGTAATGGACATAAAATCACGAGTATGGTCACCTTTTCTCATTGAGAGCTCACCTTTCTAGCACATCTTGTGAGAAAATGAGCCCAAGGTCCTCCTTGTGCCTCCTGCAGAATGAAGGCACTCCAGGAGGAAGCACTTTCCTGAGGTTTTGAAAAGAGTTTTTCTGTTCTGACAGAAAGCTGTTCTGTCACTAACTCGTGTCCCACTCTGTGACCCCATGGGCTGCAGCACACCAGGCTTTCCTGCTTCACTGCCTCCCGGAGTTTGCCCAAACTCATGTCCATTGAGTCTGTGATGCCATCCCACCATCTCACCCTCTGTTGCCCCCTTCTCCTCCTGCCCTCAGTCTTTCCCAGGATCAGGGTCTTTTCCAATGACCAAGACTTGAGCATCTTCTAGTAACAGAAGGATGGTGCCGGAGCCTGCTGGAGTATTTCCGTGAGGGTTTTCTCAGTGTCCCTCCCTGGTCATCACTGATCCATCCCCAATGACTCATTTTAACTTGGCACTCACTGTGATCACTGGATCCTTTTCTTCTGTCCTCCATTCTGGTTGGAGTTCATTCTGACCACTTGGGGATTATTTAATTCCACAGACATAAAGCCTTCCTCCCCAGTCTTGGGCTGACTTTGGTGACCTATTAACAGTAGTTCCTATTTCATTCAGCGTGTCACCTGGGGACATCACATTTGTGTGCAACAGGCCTCCAATCCGAAGCCTCATGCCACTTTCTCAGGGAGCCCCTGGGGAAGGGGGGCAGAGAAGAGTCTCACAAGAAGCCAGGTTGGCCCGGGCTGGGGCTCTGCTCAGAGCTCTGAACACCCTTTCACATGCCTCCGCCAAAACACAGCCTTCAGGTGCAGGGAGGAAACCTTGAGGCTGTCCACTGAAGTGAGCAGCCAGCTGCAGGGGGTTTAAGCTGGAAACCACGTGGTTCAGGTGAGAAAGGATTCAATGACCTGATTCAGGGGCTACCGGCCTCCTGAGAGCAAGTTCAACCCCTCAGTGGGCAGGGTTTTAGATGGAGCTCCTGTCCACCTTAGCCAGGAAAGTGTCTCTGACCCCGACTGAGCCAGTGGGAGAGAGAACGAGACCTCACTGCTTACCCGGAGCAGCCATCTGCCACCACATCCATCCTCCTGGGACCCCCACCCCCAACCCATCACCACTGGCCCGTGGATCACACAGTCTGTTAGCTGCTGAGCAATAACCACTTGTCACCATCACGTCCCAGAAAACAATAAAGGGGGAAAGAAACTGGGAGGAGGGGTGACTGAGAGACAGGGATCATTTCTGGAATTGGACCCCTCAGCCATACCCATTAGTCACCCTTAGACGCAAGGGTACGTCCGGCCGGGGAGGAAGGTGGCCGTGGCCGGCTTCCACCCTTCCCTCTGGGTCCCCGCCTGGGTCAGCCGTGCCGGGAAGAGGGGGGCTGGCAGGCCCAGCACCCTGTCTTGTCATCCTTTGTTTGGAACCCTCTGGCTCACCGTTTCCTTCCTCCGGCCGTGCACCCCGTGCCCCTCCCCCGCCCCCCGAGCGGACGTGCGGGGGGCGGGGGTGGGGCCGCTGGACGGCCCAGCGAGGGCAGGGATACGCCCTTCCCTCCACTACACCCGGCTGGTCCGCATCTTCTTGGCCGTCTTCCCCTCCCCAGCGTCTCCGGCCGTGTGTGTCTCTCTCTCCCGAGCAGATGAGAGGCAGAGCCGGGGCGTCGGCAGTGCGGTCCAGATTGCCGGAAGAGTCCCGGGCGCAGCCTCCGCAGCCCAGTCTTCGGGCCTCCCCCGGCCCCACGCCGGGCCGCCGGCGCCACCTAACGTCCGCAGCCTGAAGCTCGCGGAGACGAGGGGGACCTTAGGGTGGGGCCAGGGGTTCCGGTGACCGGCTCGGTTCACGCGTCCTGGGTGAAGAAGCCCGCTTATCTGAGGACAGGTCCTCGAGGCAGAAGATCACAGAAATAATTAACAGAATGCCTCAGTCCTTAGAAATGAACAGTGAAGAGCACTGAAAATGTGGGGTCCGGCGGGGGACAGGGGGTGCCAGGACAGCTATCTTTGCCTCATTTTGCAGCCCCCTTAGTTCTATTTGGCTTCCCTGGTGGCTCAGAGGTTCAACCCCTGGGTCGGGAAGATCCCCAGAAGGAGTAAAGGGCAACCCACCCAGTATCCTTGCCTGGAAAAGTCCATGGACAGAGGAGCCTGGCGGGCTACAGTCCATGAGGTCGCACAGAGTCGGACACAACTGAAGTGACTTGGCACACACAACCTTTACCAAGTCTTAACTACACCCGTGCTTTTACAGGTATTAACATAGTTTCCTTAAAAATGGAAACAAGGGTCACTGGCCCTTTTCATTTTAAGAAGGGAAGATCCCCTGAAGGAGGAAATGGCAACCCACTCCAGTATTCTTGCCTGGTGAATCGCAGGGACAGAGGAGCCTGGCGGGCTACAATCCATGGGTTGCAGAGAGTCATGGTCAGACATGACTGAGTGACTAAACACAACAAAAAATGGGCGGGGCAGCCCACAGATCACCTGACCTTGAACAAGACACCTCTTGTGCCTCACAGATAAGGAAATGGGATGAAAGTGAAGTGAAAGTTGCTCAGTCATGTCCGACTCTTTGCAACCCTATAGACCATACAGTCCATGGAATTCTCCAGGCCAGAATACTGGAGTGGGTAGCCATTCCCTTCTCCAGGGGATCTTCCCAACCCAGGGATCGAACCCAGGTCTCCCGAATTGCAGGTGGATTCTTTACCAGCTAAACCACCAGGGAAGCCCCTAAAGAATTGGGATGGCAAGCATTAATCACAGGTACTTCATCTCCATTAGGGAAGACAAAATACAAGACTGGATGTTGAAGAGCTTTGAAAACCACAGAGCCAGACAAATGTGAGGGGTTATTCTGGGCAAACAATGACATTACAGACCGGGAAGTGCTTACTGCCCTTGAGAACAAGGGTCCTGTTTCACTCCTTGCATCACCACGAGAGAGACAGTCCCTGATCTCAAGGCATATTTCTGCCTCAGTGAAGCCTTCAGTCTACAGAGTATTCCAATCCTAAGTCCTTAATAAAAATCATCCTAAATGTTTCTACTCCAGGAACCCAGAGGAACTGATCTTAGGTCCTGATGAATTAGAACCATTAAGAAATATACAGAAACAATAGAGATCCTGGCCCTACAAAGACAGAGGAGCTTCTAATTAGTCCCATTTCCCTTTTCTCTTTGTTCTAATCAGAAAATCATTTCAGTCCCCCATCTTTCTCCAGATCAGAATTGCCCTGAATTTACAAGTGGTCTTCCCTTCTTCACCTGATAGCTCAGGACCCACTGTAATCGTGTTCATTTCGCTTTTTCAACAATATGTGTGACTTTGGAGAAATAACTTACAATAGCTAATATGTAAAAGTTCGGAAGTCTGATATAGTTAAATAAGCTTTGTATCAGACTTAACTCACAGAAGGGCAAGGAAGACTCGAAGAGTTGGAGAGTGTGGCCTCATTAGTGGTGCTTTAGAGCAGTGATTCTCAAACCACAGTGAGCACCAGGACCCCTGGATCACTTGTTGAACACAGATCTCCTCTGGCCCATCCTCAGAGAACTGGGGTAGGATCCCAGACCTACCTTTGCCCTGGTGTCTCTAAATCAGGTTATAGGTGCACCCTGGAATTCTCCATCAGTGGGCCAGACAGCATGAGATCTAAGGTTTTTCTTTAAAGACAATGTTCTGTCTGTCTACCTGAAAGGGACTTTCCCTGATGTGGCTCAAAGAAGCCAAGGCTCCAGGGAGAATTCTCCAGCATTGGTAACCATGACAGCCCACACAACCCCTGCAATGCTCAGGGGCTCATAAAAAATAAAAAACTAGAATATGTTTTCCCAACTGTCAGTACTCAGCCCCTGAGAGGGAAGTGATCTATGTCACTACAATCTGAAACTGCTGGGAGCATTCCCTCTCTGCTGCATATTGCTTATTAGATAAACATTATAGATGATAGATAGACATGGGGCTTCCCAGGTGGCGCTAGTAGTAAAGAATCTGCCTGCCAATGGAGGAGACGCACGAGTCACAGGTTCGACCCCTGGGTCAGGAAGATCCCCTGGAGTAGCAAATGGCAACCCACTCCAGTATTCTTGCCTGAAAAATGCCCTGGACAGAGGAGCCTAGCAGGCCATAGTCCTGTGCTGTGCTGTGCTTATCACTCAGTTGTGTCTGACTCTTTGCAATCCCATGGACTGTAGCCTGCCAGGTTCCTCTATCCATGGGATTCTCCAGGCAAGAATACTGCCATTTCTTTCTCCAGGGGATCTTCCTAACCCAGGGATCAAATCCAGGTTCTACTGCAGTCCACATTGCAGACAGACTCTTTACCGCCTGAGCCACCAGGGAAGTCACAGAGCTAAAGTCCACGGGGTCACAAAGAGTCAGACACAACTGAGCACAAGCACAAGACAAGCCCTAGATAAATAGATCGATAGATAGGTGGATAGATGAACAGATAGATGGATAGATAGGTGGATAGATGAACAGATAGATAGATAGATAGATGGATAGATAGGTGGATAGATGGATAGATAGATGAACAGATAGATGAATAGATGGATAGATAGGTGGATAGATGGATAGATAGGTGGATAGGTGGATAGATAGATAGATGAACAGACAGATAGATTGTACTGCACTCTTTGTTGCAGTGGTTTCTCTTGTTGTGGAGCTCAGGCCCTAGAGCACACAGGCTCAGTAGTTGCAGTACCTGGACTCTAGAGCACAGGCTCAGTGGTCATGGCTCACTGGCTTAGTTCTCCATGGCATGCAGGATCCTTCCTGACCAGGGATTGAACCTGTGTCCCCTGCGCTGGCAGGCAGATTCTTTTCCACTGAGCCATCAGGGAAGCCTGAGATATTTTTAGTAATGCAGCATAGTTCAGATTTGGAAATAGTGTCACACTCGGTCTTACCACCTCCTAAAGCATTCACGTGTGTCAAGCAAACCACTGTTACCACCATGACCAAACCTAACTGCACCAAAGGAAGGAGCTCCACTGAGTCAAGGGGGAGCCGGCACACCCACTCCCCTCTCCGGTGGCCAAGGAGGGGAAGGAAGGAAGCAGGCAGCAGGTGGTCTGGATAAGCGCCTGGCCATCCCTGGGCTCTTGTTTCTTCCTCTGCAGTGAGGTTGCTGACCTGCACTAGCTCAGGAGCCCTGGCGGCTCTGGCTGCCGTGAACACAGTAAACTTCTGTTCCTTCTCATGCCACCATGGGCCCCCTTTACTCTGTGCTATGCCCGGAACTTGCTCTGTCATCAGATTTGAGTTGGGGGTGTTGGATGCTCAGATACATCCCCTAGGAAACCAAGGCCGACTTCAGGCTGTACAGGCAGACTGAAATGGTAAGGAGCTCAGACAATGTTACATTGTGGGGTTTAAAAACACGCATTTTTAAGAGCCTGGGCTTACTGAGTCAGCGATCTGGAACATTCTCAAGATGCTAAAAATATCCCAAGAGTGGACTGAATTTTAAACTGGGCTTTAAGAAACGTTCTATGTGAAAACAATCAGGCATTTCTTCTTTAAAACAGTTATGCATTTTCTTTATTTAGATTTTTCACTACTAGAAATAATAAGAAATAGGGTGTTAGAGCCTCCTATGGGGGACATCAAGGCCCAAAAGGTCGTCCAGTCCTAAGAGTCTATCCAAACAGCCAAGATTCTACCCAGAGGACCTTGATGTATAATCTTCAATCTCTCAATTTACATTTTCAAAGTAAAAAAGGGTGAAAGGCTTTCTCTCCCTTCTGACTAACGGTTTGATGACTCACAGGTCCTGGCCTTGGGGGGCTCCCAGCTGTAGGAGCTTTGCCCCACCCAGGGACCCCATCATTGTATGCAGGCACCCTTTACCCAACTTCAGGGGGCTTTTTTCCTTCCAACAGCCCGCAAATGCAAGTCTTTTTTGAACAGCTGCCCTTGGGCTACTGGAAGCAGTCAGAAATGGTGAGGCATCCCTCTCCCCCACTGGTGGTGGGGCATGGCCAGTGACTGATAGGAAGGAGCTGAGAGAACCCAGCCCCCCACCCTTTGCTCCCGGAAGACACACTGGGCAGCTACAAACCCCTTGTTTACACTCAGGGCCCCCTGCAGAAACAGGCTAAAGTCACTTCCTCAGGACTTAGTCTGAAGTCACACCCTCTCCCACTCAGCTCCTCTCATGCCTCTCTGGGAACCAGGAATACATGGCTTGCAGGACTGTCATCTCAGTGTCCCTCCTGGGGGACCTGACCCAGGACGTCCATCTGGGTGAAGGGAGCCTGGAGCCAGGCTCCATGGAGGACTTGCCACCCAGCCCGGCAGCGTCTCTCCACCCAGGAGGCCTCCTCAGGGCCTGAGCAGTGAGATGCCAGCTATGTGGAATGTGACTTATTTATTTTTAATTGGAAGATAATTGCTCTACAATACTGTGTTGGTCTCTGCCATACATTAACATATGTACACATGTGTCCCCTCCCCCTTGAATTTCCCTCCCTGGATGTGACTTTCATGACTAAATGATACCAGGGTCACTTGGATTCAGAGGAGAGAAAGAATGGGATTTTTTTTTTTTCATACTCATTTTTGTTTGTGGAGAAGCAGAATCCAGAAAGGCCAGGTTATAAAGACACAAGCCTCTAAACACCACTCCAAGGGATCAAGACTGCAATTATCCTAAAATCCATCTTTCATCAGCCTCTTCCTTGCTCTGCGGTCTCCAGGCACAGGGAGGCTAAGGGACGCCCACTGCAGATCACCAGTGCAGAGGCAAAAGCAAGAAGAGAGAAGATGGAGAAGGGCATGGCAACCCACTCCAGTATCCTTGCCTGGAGAATCCCAGGGACGGAGGAGCCTGGCAGGCTACAGTCCATGCAGTCACAAAGAGTCAGACACAAATGAGTAACTGAGCACATCCAATAATCTACCCACAGAGATTTCTGAAAGGACACTGAGTTTGCCAGTCATTTCCATAGGACCCTTCTTTCCTGCTGTTTGGGTTTCTCTCCCCCATCCCATCATCCCACACCACTTACAAGCTTTCCATGACCCCCAAACCATATCCCACTCAACTTCATGTCCCCATTCATTCATTCCCAAATATAACTTATTAATATTCGTATTTTCCCAGCACAGGTGCTGGCACAAAGCTGGTGGCCAATGAATATGAGTTGTTGGCCATGCTGTGGAGAAGGGGACTGGCCTCCACAGGGAGAACAGCAGCTGAGAGCCCAGGCCGTCAGAACACTCAGGTTCTAGCAGGGACCAGCTGCGTCACCCTGGGCAGAACCAACTACTCTGAGCCCCTCTCACCTTATCAACTTAGGATGATACTTACAGAACCTCACAGTATGAGCAATGTCATGAACATTAACTGAATTAGTCTAGTAGTAGTAGTAGTTTAGTCACTAAGTCGTGTCTGACTCTTGCGACCCCGTGGACTGTAGCCTGCCAGGCTCCTGTGTCCATGGGATTCTCCAGGCAAGAATACTGGAGTGGGTTGCCATTTCCTTCTCCAGGGGATCTTCCCACCTCAGGAATCGAACCCGGGTCTCCTGCATTGCAGGCATATGTTTTACCGACTGAGCTATGAGGGAAGCTTCCTCACAGTGCAGCACACAGTAAACAGTATGTCAGTGGTACTCATTTATTCATTTATTCGGCTGTGGCGGGTCTTCAGTGAGGCACTAGAGATCCAAAGGTAAGTTGCCCCAAGGTATTTGGGATCTTAGTTCCCTAACTAGGGATGGAACCCGCATCTCCTGTATTGCAAGGCAGATTCTTAACCACTGGACCACCAGGCAAATCCCAGTGCTGATTATTTTTAATATCCACTTGATATATTACCTACTTTGTCTCGTTAAATCTCCAAACAACTTCCTGAGTTGATGTCGCCAACCCCTCCTTAAAGATTCATGTTATGGTTTGGCAGAAAACAACAAAATTCTGCAAAGCAATTATCCTTCAATTAAAAAAATAAATAAATTTTAAAAAAACAGAGGTGGAAGCCAGACTGCTTGGCTGGTAAGCGGCAGAGACAGAACGTGAGCTCAGAGCCGGGTCTCACACCCAGTCTCTTTCTATTCCATCTGCAAATTAGGCCGAGATAATCTTCAGCTGAGAAAAACAACTGCAGGTGCTCACAGAGGACCCCCTCAGGCACTAAGAGTCCAAAGTGGGGGTCAACATCACATCAGGCTCCACCACCAAAACAAGGGGTTCGGAGCTGTGATCAAGTCCCAACTTCTACCCGCCGTGGTTGCAACCCTGGACGCTCTGTCAGCATCCCAGCCAAGCTCAACGTGGTTGCAACCCTGGACGCTCTGTCAGCATCCCAGCCAAGCTCAAAAGCCTCTTCATTCCATCAGCCCCAAGGCATCCCAAGCCTTCAGTGCCCCCAGAATGTACCCCACCCCCCAGCTCTCAGCCAGACCGCTGGCATGCCAGCCATGCCCACGTACTGGAAAGCAGACGACAGCTGGCGGAAAACTTAGACCATGTCCGGGACAGGATGTTACTGCGCCTTTCTGAATCCTAAGCATTCCTTCAGGCCCAAGACACCAAACAGTTAAACACTGTCAGCACTAATGCTAGCGGATTAGAAGCAACCATCTATTAATAGAACCTATTAATAGAATCTATTAATAGAACCCTGGCTACAACCAAGCTCAGTGGGGAAGTGCTCCAGGCTTGACTAGTGATGTCTGTCAGGGCCCAGGAAGGTGGGCAGCACATAGGTTTGCCAGCCCTTCTTCAGGCCAGGGGTCTATGCATGAGGACAGTCACGTATTGAGGAAGCACGTGGTACCCACGGGGTCTGTCATGGGGGTTGGGGGGAGACACATGATAGTGGTCTCTGCCTTCAACAAGGAATGCACAGAGGTGAGAAATCAAATAAAAATATAAATGCCAATGACGTGTAGGGAAAACTGCTCTGTTTTAAAACCCTTCGTACTTGAATTTTTTATGGGGTGGGTTTTTCAGGGACTTTTTTCTAGTTTTCTCGATACCCGCTTTTTTTTTCTTTTGGTTGCATTGGGTCTTAGTTGCAGCATGTGGGATACAGAGCTCAGGTTCCAGAGCACACAGGCTTAGCTGCCCTGAGGCATGTGGGATCTTAGTTCCCCTACCAGGGATGGAAACTGTCCCCTGCATTACAAGGTAGATTCTTAACCACTGGACTACCAGGGAAGTCTGGGGTTGCCTGCCATCCTCTGGGTTCCTCCTCCCCATCTCAGCATTAGAAACTGCCTGCAGGTGGAAATCCAAGGTGACTACAAGGCTCACTTCATTTTTATCCCTTTTCTCAGGCACCACCATTGTGCACCACTTGTGGTACGATGCCAAGGTAATGGAGGAAGTTATTTTATGTATCTTGTTCACCTTTCCCATTGTTTCCAATGGAAGGTTCAGTCCAGTCCTTGCTACCACATCATGAAGTCCCCCACAACATGTATTTGTAGTTTAGTCTCTGTTTAGATCAGCACAGTCAATCCTAAAGGAAACCAACCAACCCTGAATGTTAATTGAAAGGACTGATGCTGAAGCTGAAGCTCCAGTACTTTGGCCACCTGATGCAAAGAGCTAACTAACTGGAAAAGACCCTGATGCTGGGAAAGATTGAGGGCAGGAGAAGGAGGTGACAGAGGATGAGATGGTTGGATGGCACCACCAACTCAATGGACATGAGTTTGAGCAAACTCTGGGAGATAGTGAAGGACAGGGAAGCCTGACGTGCTGCAGTCCATGGGGTCACGGGCAGTCAGACACAACTTAGCGACTGAACTACAAAACAACAACAATAGTTAATTCTGAGCATTTTTAGAGATTCATCCAGTTAACAGTCCCACCAGTGATGTGTGAGAATGCCTGGTCCAGGAGCATGTCTAAATCAATCCTATGTACGACCCAGTGCTGGCACGTAAGTTATCATTTAATTCCCACAATTTTGTGAGGTGGGTTTTATTATCTGCGTTTTTCAGATGAGGAAACCAGGCTTGAAGGGATTGTTGTTGTTGTTTAGTCACGAAGTTGTGTCCAACTCTTTGCAAACCCAGAGACTGTATACCCTGCCAGGCTCCTCTGACAATGGGATTTCTCAGGCAAGAATACTGGAGTGTGTTTCCATTTCCTTCTCCAGGGGATCTTCCCGACCCAGGAATCAAGCCCACATCTCCTGCATTGGCAGGTGGATTCTTTACCACTAAGCCACCTGGGAAGCTTTTGAAGGGATTAGCAAGGTTAAAAGTGATGGAGGTATAAAAAGGGGAAATAATTATAATTTATTGCTCATGACTTTTTAAAAATAAAGTGAGTTTCAACAACAACAAAAAGTGATGAAGCCTCACACCCACAAGGCAGGAATTTGGACACTGAGAGGGTGGGACCCAATTAGATGCAAAAAGAGCTTCTATTTTGTTCCTGGAGCTGGAAGAAAAGCCTTCATGAAAATTAGTGTTTCCTTCCTTTATGTTTCTCTGGCTCGTTTCACATCCTCTATGAGACAAGCTTTAAAATATTACAGTTCATTCCAGTTAGGACTGTAGTGGTCAGCTTGGGCTGCCGTAACAAAACAGTATAGACAAGGTGGCTTAAGCTAACAGAAGTTCACCTCTCACAGTTCCAGGAGGATGGAAGTCCAAGATCAGAGTGCTAACAGATTCAGCTTCTGATGGCAGCTCTCTTTTGGACCTACAGACAGCCACTTTCTCTGTGTCCTCACATGGCCTTTCCTCAGTGTGGGCACAGGGAGCAATCTCTCTTCCTGTTATTATAAGGCCACCTATAAGGACCCACCATGCCTCATTTAACCTTAGTTACCTCCTAAAAGCTCTGCCTCCAAACAGTCACAGTGATTAGGTCTTCAGCATAGAATGTGTGTGTGAGCTTAGTCACTCAGTCATTTCCGACTCTTTGTGACCCCAAAGACAGTAGCCCATCAGGCTCCTCTGTCCATGGGATTCTCCAGGCATGAATACAGGTGTGGGTTCCATTTCCTCCTCCAGGGGATCTTCCCGACCCAGGGATGGAAACTGCATCTCTTATATCTTCTGCATTGGCAGACAGGGTCTTTACCACTAGTGCCACCTAGGAAGCTCACATTTATATCTCCTACTGGTCTGTTTCTCTGACTGATACAAGGAGATGCACACATACACAAGGAATTATTAGGCAATGCCCTATGCGCTATGATTGGATAAGCAGCATACATGGTACCTGGCAGTGTAAGTTAAGCCTCAGTCAGACTCACCAGATCTGAGTCTTGGCGCCATCGTGTACCAGATGCACCATGAACTTGGGTGAATTCCAACGTTCTGCAGGCCTCAGTTTCCTCATCTGTAAAATGGTGAGAGTATCTCCCTCTCGATGTTATTGCAAGGGGTCAAAGAGGTTCTTACCTTGCTTGAGAACACACCACCAATAAGGATAAAGCCAGATTTTACACTCAGGACTGTCTGCCTCCAGTGCACGTTCCCTTAGCCCTCTGCTGAATCACCTTCTCCTTGGGAATTACACTTCAGCTGTTCTTTTTTTTTTTTTTCATATTTATTCATCTGGCTGTGTCAGGTCTTAGTTGCGACACACAGGATCTTCATTGCAGTGTGCAGGCTTCTCTCTAGTTGTGGCTCCAAGGCTCCAGAGTGCGTGGGCTCAGTACCTGAAGCTCTGGGCTTATTTGCCCCACATGTGGAATCTCAGTTCCCTGACCAGGGATCAAACCTGCATCTCCGGCATTGGAAGGCAGATTCTTAGCCACCCGATGGCCAGGAAGTCCCACAGCTGTTTGTCCTTCAACAGGCATGTTTGCCAAAGGCAGCCCATACGTTGTTATGGCTTCAACTCTGCTCTGCAGAGAGGCCTCATAAATTCATAGCTTTTGCCCAGTCCTAATGGAAATCCATCATTCCATTGCATTCTGGTACCTGGGTATAAATACTGGCTTCAAACCAAACATATCTTAGATTCAAACTCATCACCTTCCCGTGACACTGACCAGTCCTGGCTTCACCTGTCTCTAGTTGTATGACCCGGGGAAAGCTACTGACCTTTTAATCTTCAGAGTTCCATTGTTCAGCTGGGGGAGAGGGGGTTGGTGATGTGAAGAAAGCAGATATATATCATGTATGTAGTACCTAACTTGGTGTCTGGTACACTGTAAGTACTAAATAATTGTACTTATTCATTCAGCATCTACTCATTCACAGGCACTGGTTTTAATTAATTTCTCAACAGGAAACGTGGATTTAGTCCTAACTCACTACTTGCAGGCTAGTTTTCCAGGAAAACTATTATTTCCCACCAAACCAAGTAAACAAGATGCTCCAGTTTGGCTCTTTTTTTTGCATTTTACATTGATGTATTGCCATCTAGTGGACCCTGAAAAAGTTACAAGCAAAAGAGAAAAGGGCATGCAGAGAAAGGCAATACCCTAAAAGAAATGTTCACCATGAACACTGGTCCATAGCATTGCTGGATTTCAATGACTATCTGAAAAACATAAATAAGATGTGTTCTAAATATAAGCTGTAAATGAACACTATAGTAAGTTACCAGCTTATCTTACAATCTCTAACTTGGTCTAAGCAAAATGAAAAACAGAAAAATCAGCCTGCAAAAAAATCTTTCCTTGAGAGCTTGTTTGGAGGTTCTAGCAGGGGAGCGCAGCTACTCGTGTACCCTTGACCGAAGACCGGTCCTCCTCTATTGGGGATGGTCGTCCTCTCCGACCAAGCGCACAGCTTCAGGAGGGACGCACATGGAGCGGTGAGGGAAGAAGGGGACACTCGCCTAATCAGCCAGATCAGCTGAATCAACCCTGGCGATCAATGGGGTGACAGACGTCACAACCAGATCACCCTCACATCCAAAACACTAACACCGTACACAAAAATAAACTCAAAATGGATTAAAGATCTAAATGTAAGACCAGAAACTATAAAACTCCTAGAGGAAAACATAGGAAAAACACTCTCTGACACAAATCATAGCAGGATTCTCTATGACCCACCTCCCAGAGTAATGGAAATAAAAGCAAAAATAAACAAATGGGACCTAATTAAACTTAAAAGCTTTTGCACAATGAAGGAAACTATAAGCAAGGTGAAAAGACAGCCTTCAGAATGGGAGAAAATAATAGCAAATGAAGCAACTGACAAATAATTAATCTCAAAAATATACAAGCAACTCCTGCAGCTCAATTCCAGAAAAATAAGCAACCCAATCAAAAAATGGGCCAAAGAACTAAACAGACACTTCTTCAAAAAAGACATACAGATGGCTAATAAACACATGAAAAGATGCTCAACATCACTCATTATCAGAGAAATGCAAATCAAAACTAAAATGAGGTACCATCTCATGCCAGTCAGAATGGCTGCCATCAAAAAGTCTACAAACAATAAATGCTAGAGAGAGTGTGGATAAAAGGGAACCCTTTTACGCTGTTGGTGGGAATGCAAACTAGTACACCCACTATGGAGAACAGTGTGGAGATTCCTTAAAAACCTGGAAATAGAACTGCCAAACGGCCCAGCAATCCCACTGCTGGGCATACACACCGAGGAAATCAGAATTGAAAGAGACAGGTGTACCCCAATGTTCATCGCAGCACTGTTTACAATAGCCAGGACATGGAAGCAACCTAGATGTCCATCGGCAGACGAATGGATAAGAAATCTGTGGTACATATACACAGTGGAATATTTCTCAGCTGTTAAAAAGAATGCATTTGACTCAGTTCTAATGAGGTGGATGAAACTGGAGCCTATTATACAGAGAGAAGTAAGTCAGAAAGAAAAACACCAATATAGTATATTAACACATATATATGGAATTTAGAAAGATGGTAATGATGACCCTATATGTGAGACAACAAAAGAGACACAGATGTAAAGAACAAACTGTTGGACTCTGTGGGAGAAGGCAAGGTGGGATGATTTGAGAGAATAGCATTGAAACATGTATACCATCATGTATATTATCATATGTGAAATAGATCACCAGTCCAGGTTTGATGCATGAGGCAGGGTGCTCAGGACTAGTGCACTGGGATGACCCTGAGGGATGGAATGGGGAGGGAGGTGGGAGGAAGGGTCAAGATGAGGAACACATGTACACCCATGGCTGATTCATGTGAATGTATGGCAAAAACCACCACAATACTGGAATTAGCCTCCAATTAAAATTTAAAAAAAATTTTTTGGATATATACAGTACAGTTCTATTACAATATCTTCCCTATGTTATAATATGGAATCATGTATCAATAGTATAATAAATTACAGAATATAGAAAAAAAGAAAAAAGAATCTTTCCTGCAACTGATGGCTTTTCTCCATTTGAATTCTCCATGCCACATCCTAAATGGGAATCCAAACCATATAGAAGTCACTCAACTAGGGGTTAGGCCTCCTGACTGCTCTACTTTCAACTAGCTAAGCAACTCTGTTTTCCTTTCTGAGTTTCCATTGTGGAATGCTTACTGAGTGTTTGGGACTATGCTGAATATTTTACATGGATCATCTCACTTGATCATTAAATTATTAATAGTGAATCATCAGTAATAATGATTATTGAGTTTTCTATTCCTCCTTTCAATCCTCTCAGCTTTCGCTTCATGCATTTTGGAACTCCTATACCAACTGTATATATGTCCATAATTGTCACGTCTTCCTGATGGATTGACCCTTTTATCAATATGTAATGTCCTTGTCTCCTGTAACAATTCATTTTGTCTTAAAGTCTGTTTCGCAAGTGTCATCTGACCTCATGGTTTTGATAAGAAGCAAGCTTTTAAGTTTACTGAGCATCCTTTACATGTGGTGGATTGTTTTCCCTTGCTGCTTTTAATATTCTCCGGCATTGGCTTTTGACAATTCAACTATGATGTATTTAGATGTGGGCCTCTTTAAATTTATCCTACTTAGAATTCGTTGCACTTCTTGGAAGTGCAGATTAATGTGGGTTGTTTTTTTTTTTCCCCAAATTCTTTTATGAAATTTGTGCAGTTTCCAGCCATTAATTTCTCAAATATTCTGCCTTTCTCCTGGAACTCCCCTAGGGTGTGTGTTTGAGGTCCACAGGCTGTGGTCACTGTTCTTCACTCTTCTTTCTGCTCCTCTAACTGCAATATTTCAACTGTCCTATTTTCAATTGTTCTTTCATCTGTTGAACTTCTCCACTGAATTTCTCATGTCAGTTACTATACTTTCAGTTCCAAAGTTTCTATTTGGTTTGTTTTTATAATTTTTGTCTTTACTGATACTCACATTTTGTTCATAGATCATTTCCCTAATTTCTTTCAGTTCTTTGCCCACAGTCTCTCTTAGCTGTTTGAACATACATGACAGCTGATTTAAAGTCTGGGCAAGGTTTCTGTTGAATTTTTTTCCTGTGTATGAGCCATGCTGTCTGTTTCTTGGCATGTCTTACCATTTTTGTTGTTGTTGAGAACTAGACAATTTCAGTAATATAAAGAGACAACTCTGGAAATCAGATTTGTTGCCTCTTTCCTTTAATGCTTGTTGTGGTGGAGGTTGAAGGTTCTTTCAGTGACTTTTCAGAACTCTGAACATCTGTAGTATTCTTTGTCACGTGTAGTCACTGAAATCTCTACTCAGCTAGGTTCATCTTCAGCTAATAATCAGAGATTTACTTAAGCATCTGAAATAAGCCTTTTGCTGAAGAGTTCATGTGTACTGGGGCACATAACACTAGTAATTTACAACTCTACCTAAGCTTTTATTTCCTGTTTGTGTAGAACCTCAAGACAGTCTAGAGGCGAGAGATTAGTGCCTTTTCAGGTCTTTCCTGGACATGCAAACCCTGTACATGCATGTGGCACAGTCAGGTGCTTGCAAATACACATATAATTCCTGTGAATGTGGCCACAACAAAGCAGACTAGTGTTGCTGCAGTGACTTTAACTTGCAATTCAAAAGGTTGTTTCTATGCTCTAACACGATTACCCGGGTTCCACATTTTTGTCTTGCTCCCTCAGGGCCACAGAATGACTCTGTCAGATGTCACTGTCACAGAGGACTACCTATGTTCAAGAACCCCAGAGCCTGGCAGTCAGGGCCAGGTCAGCCTCCAGCTGACAGGTGTCAGGGGCTGCTTTTCCCTTCTCTTTAAAGGAGGATTAGCATATACATAATTTTCCCGGGACATATGGAAGCTATAGAGATGCCAGACAACTTGGGGTTGTACAGAACTCTTCTCCACCCATGAAATAACCCATCATTGTGTGAACCAATGATTAATGCATTTACAAAAACACCCTCCCCTGAGGATGGCACCACCTCGAGAGAACTCTTGAGGGAGTAGGCTCTGAACATTCTAAATCCAACCCCCAAATCACATTAAAGTAAGAATACGTATGTAAGAGCACAGCAGCCTATGCCCTCACAGACCTCACCAAGTTGTGCTTCAATAGCTTTGCAGCAAAAGTTGGCATTTAAAAAGCTGTCCAGATCCAATGCAGCAACATGCCCACCTACCTATTTATTGTAGAAGCAATGCTGACAGCAGCAGTGTGTTGCCTACATAAAGCCCCCATGAGAAGTGTGTGGTGGGCACTGCCAATTCCCTACCCAATGTCCCTTTCTCCTTTGAAAGTGTTAGTCACTCAATCGTGTCCAATTCTTTGCGACCCCATGGACTGTAGCCCACCAGGTTCCTCTGTCCATGGACTTTTCCAGGCAAGAATACCGGAGTGGGTTTCCATTTACTTCTCCAGGGGAATCTTCCCGACCCAGGGATTGAAACTGAGTCTCCTGCATTGCAAGCAGATTCTTTACTGTCTGAGCCACCGGGGAAGCCCTCAGTTTTACTCAAGGCAGCACTGTCCACCTACCTACCTGCTTTTCCAGACTTTACACACCTGAGTGACACCACTCTGGCCAATGAGACATAAACAGAAGCAAAACCCTACCGTGATTGCTGAGAAAGCTTTTGATTTACTGACAGAAGAGGACAGACAGGACCGGAACCTCTCTTCTCCTTCCTTGCTTATAAACAGATGAGTCATCTTCAGCTGTGACAGTGGTCTTGTGACCCTGAGACAATGAGCATGGGGACAAAAACCAGCTTTCTGAGAATTGTTTAGTAAGTGCATCAACACCACCAAGTGTCCACTTTTAGACCTCCTTTGTAGAAAAACACACAAACTCTTTTTTTTGTTAAGCCACTATTATTTATAATATATAATTATAAATATTTATTTATAATATAATAAGCCACTATTATTTCTGTTATTTGCAGTTGAACAAATTACTAACAAAGAGAGAAAACTAACTTTACCTTCGGACAACTGAAAGAGTAACAAATGGAGGTTTACGTTGAGCCTGTAATTTTACAAACAACTGGAAAAAAAAGTGCTCAAACTATATGAGGGGGAGGTGCATACTGTGTGCTAAGTCACTTCAGTAGTGTCCGACTCTGTGTGACCCTATGGACTGTGGGCCCCCCGGCTCCTCTGTCCATGGGATTCTCCAGGCAAGAATGCTGGAGTGGGTTGCCATGACCTCCTCCAGGGACCGTGGCAGGCAGGTTCTTTACCACTAGCACCACCTGAGGGGTTTGAGTTAAATCTTCATTTTTCATAGTAGGAAGACAAAAGCTAACAGAGACAGTTGGTAAGTCAAGAAACACTGTAAAAACAATAAGCATTTTATTCAGTATGGAGGTAAATACCCCCAAATACAAAAACTGCAGCAGCTGAAGATATCTACTTCTTGATAGCAGAACTGAGAGTGGGCAAGACTTGGATTTCTTTGTAGCCCTTCGGTACTACTTGATTTTCTGACCATAGTACTTTAATTATTATTTCTTCATGAATTAAAAGTGGGTAAAGGTTAGATTACCCTTTTCCTTGGCACATTTAACTTCTTCAGGAAACAACAGGCTTGCTCTTTTCCTTCTAGACTAACAATAAAAAGGACAGAAAGAATGCTTCCTGCTTCTCACAGAATTTATTATTTTGACTTTATTTTTAATTGAAAATGTATCTGACACATGATTCGAGAACGTGTTCCTCAAAACCACGCAGACTTTGGCTTCACGTTCCTAGCAGTGGTTTGCAAACAGCGGCTTGGGGGCTCCTTGGAAATTGGTGTTTAGGGCCGAGTGGGTGATGGCCAAACAACTGTGCTCATTACAGATCCTCAGCTTTGACTCAAGACTCAGAAGAGAGAGTCCCACTAGTGTGAACACGATCACACAACAGCAAAAGTTAAGCACAGCCAAACCTGACCTGCAAACAAACTGTTTGGCTTCCTGTGTTCTCCTTTCTCCTTTTAACATTTAATTTACAAGCATTAAAAGACTAGATTTCATACAAGCATCCAAATTTTCCATTTCTCTTGAAAAACTGAAAACCCTAGCCACACAGGGACCACATGCCTAAGGGGGCAAGCAATGGCTGGAAATGAGGAGCTTCCAGTTCCTTCAGATGCAGGTGGACTCTATTTGACTTTTCACCTGGTTGACTTCACCTGTCTGGTATGGCCAGAACTGGCAACCCTGCACCAAGGGACCAGAATCCAACAGCGAACTGGGACTTAAAAGTTTTCTGAGTATTACTTGTCAGTCGTGCACCTGTATTCATCATAACAGGCTATTGTGTTGTGTTGTTATGGAAACAAATTCACCAGGAGATCAAGTGGCTCCACCAGGAGTTTACTCCTCACTCACACCGTTCATCCAATAGCAGCAGGTGGGAGATTCTGCTCGACAAGCTGCCAAGGGACCTGGCTGGCCAAGGTAGGACTTCAAGCACCCCTGGCTGCCTTGGAAGGGAAGAGGATCGGAGAATCCCACGTCCACTGTACTTTCCTCACCCAGAATTGACATAAGTCACACCTTCACTTGTATCACATGGGCCACAACTGACCTCATGGCTTCTGTTAAATCGGGGGCTGCTGGGAAGCAGAGGAGAACAAAAGGAATAGCAGGGGAACATCATTTGTCTCTACTACACGCAACTGTCAGTAACATGAGGTTTTCATGGTCTTGCCTCCCTCTCGCAGTTACAGGGGGAGAATCAAATGAGCTTAATAGACATAAAAGAACTCTGAATGAGCTCTACAGAGTTTTACTAATTTGACGGATGATGGTTTTGGCACCTTGATGGACTTACTGTGCCATAAGCTCTGCACAATACACAGCTTTCAAAGGTGTGGGTCAGGGAACAGGTACATGGGGGCTGGGGAATGCAACGTTCCTTTCACGTTAACTGCACCAGTCAGCCAGTTCACCTGTGCTCAAGGCTGACCCAGCAAGACAAAAGGGAAAGCAATATTTGCACCCCATAGTCTCCTCCAACTAGCTTTCAGTCTTGAAACAATTAAAGTGTGTGGGGGGCAGATTTTTACCTTCCAAAGATGGTTGCTATGTCCCCTCTCTGTGAATGCAGGGGGACTTTGTGGCTGCTTCAACCAGAGTGTGACGGAAGTGACACTACGTGAATCCTGAGGCTAGTCATAGAACGTCACACACTTCTCTGGCTCCCTAGGGAAGCCTGTCTGAGACCCCAGCTGCCAGGCTGTGAGGATGACCCCAGATGAGCCTCCACCAAGACAACCCAGAGGTTGCAAATATAGGTGTTCTAACCAGCAACCTGGCTGTGGTCCAGCTGACTTGACAGCCAGCATCAGCCTCCAGACCCGAGAAGACACCCCTAGATGCTTCTTGCCTCCTGGAGACCATGCAAACCCCAGCCTTCAAACCTCTCAGCTGAGCCTAGACTGTGTAGCAGAGAAAAGCTGTCCCTGATGGGCTTCACCCAGACCCCTGATCCCTGGCTTGTGTAAGCGTCATGAAATGACTGCTCTGCAAGGCTTGGTTTCCGGGTGAATTTTTATGCAGCAACAGCATCTGGAAGGGCTGGACTTGTTAGCTTAAATACCTCACAGTGGAAAGAGCAAACGTGTGTCTGCTGAACTCCTACATCTCAAATTTCACACTAACAGAAACAACTGTGGGGGAAGCTAAAAATACAGACTGATAAGAATTCAGTTAGGCTGTAGCAACAGGAAAACAGTAGTAACACTTAAAAAAGACAGAAGTCTGTTTCTCGCTTAAAAATTCAGACAGGTACTTCAGGGCTACTATCCCCACCAGAGGGAACTCAACCTCTACTTCTCTGCTGTTCACAAGATGAGCCTTCCACCCCACTGACCACAACAACTATTCAAGCGCCATCTGTTCCATGTACATTTCAGCTAACAGGGGTGGAAAGGAGAAGCGACAGGCATGCCATCCTTCTAAGGACACTTCCTGGAAGTGCAGCCACGAAACGGCAAAAAAATCTGGAAAACACTGTCTTTGTTGCCATATTCTGGCTAACAAGTGGGAAATGAATAGAAAGGAAAAACTAATAGTGGGGGATAAACAGCAGTAAACAGCAGGTGCTGCCACATGCACGTTCCAAAATTCAGTTTGGTTTAGGATCGCAGCCTCAAATAACAACAGCTGCCTCGAGAACGACACCACTGGGTCTCCTGCTAGACTCCCAACTCAAAAGACTGACGTCAGATCTTTCAGGTTCAATAAAAACCTGTCTTTACACAGCAAACACTTCCCTCACCAGGTGAGTATAAATAAACTGGGAAACAAGCACCTACCAAATTAATGACTTAGTAAGTTAATGATTCATAAGAAAGGAAAGGACATTTAGAGACAAGGACTTCCTCTAAAAATCAGAGACGTGTTCTGATAGGTCTTTCTGTAATCAGTGGCTCCTTGGACATGTCACTCAGTGACCTGAGGTCCGGCTCTGTCACCAATACACTGGTGTCACACAAAACAGGTTTGCCATGAGGATCAAATGAGATCACAAACGTCATGGTGCTTTGTAAAGAGTAGAGTTTTATACAAATATAAAGTTATGTACCTTCAAAGCACTCACTCCAATAAAGACATTCATTCAATTAAACAAAACATCTTCAAAAAATTTTTAACAATGTATAAATACAGTCACAAAACAATCCATTGATTAAAACAAAGTTTACAGTACCTACGACAGAATTCACAGATGCCTACAGTATTTTGCAGATTGTTACATATGTTATTTTAAGAAATACCATTAATACAAATGCATGATTTACAATATCCCCATTACAGCAAGACAAAAAAATAGATTCATAAAACAAAATGTCTTTTAGGCATTTACAATGCCAAGTATCGAAATAATTATTCTCACTATGACATAAGAATAATACTCTTTTAGTGGAGAAAGACTTCATTAGGCCGAGGACCAGTGAAGAGCTTCTAGGAGTTTCAAAGTAAAATCTGGCTATTCTCCCCCCAAAATAAATAGAACAGCAGCGATCCCTAGGAATCCCATGAAAATACACTATGAATGTTCCTGTTATGTTAACTGGGTTTTGAGTACAAAACTCATCAATAAACCAAATTTTAGAAACTAGTTAACACCAACAGCCCAAGTGTGGTTTTTACCTGCCTGTGAATGCCTAGGATAAGAAGTTTCACCATGAAGTATATATTAAGTGTAAAATTAACCATTATTTCTAACGTATACATTAGCCAAAGTGCTCACTCTTACCATGGAAGCAAAAACTTCTTTTAAAATAATCTACAGAAACAGTATGTAAACACAGAGAGTTTTGAGATCGACTAAGAACATCCTTCTGTGTTCTATGGACCAAGACGCAAAGGTCTCCATTTACAAGGACATGAACACAAACACTTTAACTTAAGACACGGGGATCTCACATGACTATGGATAGACACCTATGTACACCATAAACCAAATGCTGACAATGTTTCTAGCCACACCACACCTTCAAGGCCCAAGTGCTAGAAAGAAGACAAAAACTTAATATGAAAACTACTTTTCCTTTTTCTTAAAGTAAATTTTTAAATGGAAAAACAAACCCCACACTCCTCTTTGCAATAGCTTCTGAGTTCTGAAGGTTGAGTCAAGACCCCCCTGGGCTGTTCCCCATGAAAAAAGCACGCCGGCTCTCACTCTCCTGAGGAGGTCTGAGTGTCACTGGTGGTCTGCAAAAGAGAAACAATTCCTTAACGCCAAAACCGACTTACAAAATAAAGAAAAGCTATTTTACATAAAACACCAGATTCAAAGTACTAGGGAAACATTTCGTATTTGTCAGCAGATGCAGTTACTACATGTTAAAAACTACTGTCATGCTGGAGAAGTAAAGCAGTGAGTCCACCCGGATGTCCAGCAAGCAGTCTCACTGGAGCAGAGCATCACTGGCTGCCATGTAAGTCTACTGACCCTGTCCATGTACATCAGGCTCAAGGTTCAAAATTTGAAGGGAAAAACCTATTGAGCGCACACTTGAAAATTACCATAAGGTGGACTTCACCCAGCAAAAGTATACTAGGCCTCTGCCAAAGCCCTCAAGAGGAGTCATGGCCCTGCAAGAGTCCTTGCTTTCACCACTTCTTAACTTTCCTACAAGAGAAACCGAACAGGAAAGAGCAACAACCTTCAAGAGAGGAGAGCCGAGTTAAGCCCTCACTTTGAACCACTTAGCCGCTGTATATTTCTGAGACACCACTTAGCCTCTCAGAGCCTTAGTCACAAATGTAATCTTTGGACCGGCAACATGAGCACCACCTGGAAACCTGGAAACATGCAACTGGTGAGACCTGGCCCCAGGTTATCAAGTAAATAAGAAATTTTGGGGGTGGGACCCGGAGATCTGTGTTCTAGACCTCCAGGTGATCTTGATGCAGGGCCAAGGTTGAAAACCCGTAACTGTCCTGCACATCATTACCTGCCCAACCGACTGCACAAACACAAATGTGAGGCGTCACTCACACAAAGGCCTAGTCAATTTCCTAAAGATTTTACCAGCAACTATTTTTTACCTAAGAATACTACTGATCCCACTGAAAACTCTAACTGAAATCTTCACGTCCGGAAACTACAGTAATAAAGCTTACACGTTCTTAAAGAAATCTGAGTACTTTTAAAATAATCTTTAATGATACGGTCTTATGTTTCTAACTTGCTCTTACTATAAACCCTAAAACCATATAATATACATTCTTCAAAAATGCCACCAGAAGTAATGGAAAGCAACTGAACTTCAGCTAATTTTTCTAAAAAAAAAAAAAAATTGTCAATGAACATTTTAGCCCTCTGGTTTTTTTTTGTTTTTTTTTTTCCCTCTCTCTTTTTTTTTTTTAGCCCTCTGGTTTTAAAATAACTTCAGGACACCGACATTTTTGGAATGTCCTAAAAGCTTCCAAAGACAAATTAAAATAACTTGACCATCATCATTTCATCTTTAAATATGTCCCTTTAAAAACTTCAAGTATTTCATAGAAATTAAACTCTACAAGAGTTAGAAATCATCACTGCATTAGTCACTGACCACATCAAAATGATCCTCACATCCAGAGAACACTTACTTGTCTTAAAAACTGCCTCCCAAGGTATGAGGTGGCCATGCTAGTTAGGTTCTTCCTGCTGCCCACTTTGCACCTGATGTAGCCATACAGGTTGGCCCCTTGCAGCACCACGCCCATGATAACCACCGCCTGGGGGAGGACAACAATCAACGGTTATGGGCCTGATGGTGACTGACTATTCTCTCTGCCATCAATGAGACACAGAGCCCAGCTCGGGAAAGAAGAGGAAGAGGAAGCTTTGTGAAGGGTGGCAGAGATTCCTCACGTCTCCCATCCAGAACAGACTCATCCACCACGAGCTCTGCACTGTCCAACAAGCAGCCATCAACATGCATGCTCTGTGTCAGACCTGGGGGCGCAGAAGCAAGACCATTCCCTCTCTAGTATTTTCCATGGTTCTGAGTGGAGAGAGATATAAAAGTAATTGAGACCCAGGAGTGCAAATGTCAATTGTTTCCTTAAGAATTCCAAAAGAATGGTCAAGAGAAAGATCAACATGGCCCTAATCCCACATGACTGATGTCCTTATAAGCAGAAGAGATTAGGACACTGATGTGTACAGAGGGAAGACCATGTAAAGACACAGGGAGAAGAAGGCCAATAAGCCAGAGAGACAGAGACCTTCAGAATTGGGAGAAAACACAGTTCTGCTGTGTCAGCCCCCAGTCTATGGTACTTTGTCAGGGCAGCCACAGCAGACAGTTACAGCTGCACCAGGTACCTCAGCATGTGAGCACTCTCACCTGGAGCTGTGACCCTCAAGTAAGCAGTCTTCTGCCACGAGGCCACCAGGTTGTGAGGAAGCCCCAACTAGCCATGTGAAAAGTCCACATGGGAGGCCATGGGACCTCATAGAGAGGAGCCATACCAGCCCACAGCCACTGTCTGATCAAAAAAACAAAAGATCCCAAGCCAGAACTTCCCAGACAAGCCCGTTCCAACCTCCTGAACCAGAGAAACTGAGAGAGATCGTACAATGACTGCTGCAGTAGATGACCAGGACCGGTCACCACCAGCATTTTCAGGAAGGACCACCGTTAGTTCCAAACTAAGCTAAGCATGTCTGCAGTATGTGGACCACCCACATCTGACAAGGCCATGGGATCAATGTGGTAATCACTGCACTGTGATTACCAATGTGGTATTCACTTAAATGGGCTAAGTCAACACACTGCTGGGCATCTGGAGAACTGGTGAGATGGGGTCTTCCACAGGACTCTGTTTTCTGGTGCTCAGAGGAAAGCAGAGTTGAGAACCCAAACTCAGGAAATACAGAATGAAGCTGCCTGTTCAAGACAGGACCCTAATGTTATTGATAAGACAGGTGGTCGCCTATTGAGATTACCCACCAGCCACTTGGGTGGGTCACCGACACTCACCAACCACTTTACTCTGAAAGAGAAGAGGGCACTGAAGGCAAAGACCACCCACAGCACGGGGCAGGCAACGAGTCCCAACCAGAAGATCCTTGATTCAGCCTCGGAGACGGTTTTACCCTCTTGAGGGGAGGCCTACAGAACAACACAGATTTAATAACCGAGGTTCTGTGATATTTATTGGGAAAAAGTTAAAACATTTTCAATGAAAAACTCCTTACCCTCAAATTTAAATAAATTAATACAGACAACCCAAGTCCCAACTTTGAACCCCTACTCCTGCCCCATTCAAACAGTACATGTACCACCGTGATATTTAGAGCCGGTCTTAACACGCTTTGTTTTAAATCGAATGCTTCATTTTCAAGGCAGAATGGACAGTTTGTCATCACCCAACACAGTAAGGGTGGCCTCTGATAGGCTTCTAGTCACGCCTCTTGCACTTACACTGGTTATTCGTAAGCAACCCTTGAACAACACCTTCATGGTAAGGATTCAGGAAATCAAGGCTATGGTCATCCTAGAGACTCAAAGGTCAAGTCAGAGTCCAGAAGTCAGAACGCTAACCATGACCACGACGTCTTAGCAATACCCAGGAATGTAAAAGGTGGTGTGCTGTTCCCCAGGTGGGTTTTATAACATAAAGGTCTAGGGCTCACTGAGCACAAACTGCTTTCTGAGAAGCACTACTCAGGGCCCTTCCAAGCAGAAGGCAAGAGAGATAACCCGTCCTGTCTCCAAGAATGTTGTCCTCTGTCACCCAAGCTGATTCCACTACAGAGAAGCAGCCTAAAACCCCAAACAGACCAGCGTCCCCCAGGGCTTCTGAAGGCAAAGCCTGAAAAGCAAACTGCTTCCGTCAACTCAGATTTTCTATGCAGTTGCAATCCTCTTTCTTCTCTGCCCATGAATGGAAGAGAACAGTGGGGGCAAGAGGGAGCCATTGGAGGCAGTTACCCCTGGCACAGCCCACAGAGCCAAGGGGCTCAGAAGAGATCCTGCAGCAGCAGCCCCTAGGGGCCAGCCAGGCACACGGCATACACTTGAAGCCCAAGCCCTCTCTCAGGATTCTTTCCTGGACACACCATTTTCAGCCTGAGCCGACCACAGAAAACAGGGAGTTCAGAAGACCATCTAGTTTAGTGCTGCCCTGCCAAGTGATCCGGGGTAGTTCTTTATGAGTTGATTACGTCTGCATATGTAATTTATCCTTAAATATTCAAATATTATCTACACAAAATGTATTAAATGACATGCAAGAAAACCAAAACACCAAAGGCTGTTTACCTTCCGGGACTCAAACACCCAATGGCTTTTTCCATCTTCATCAATATGATTCCACCAGCGCAGGCCAACCATTAGTCTACCTGTGACATTCTGGTGAAGATTAATACATATACACACATTTTAAAAACAGCACTGACAGATCTACCTTAACATCCTATCTTAGTGCAACATTTCACAACAAATCATCAGCTTTCCATCTGTAACACCCAGTTAAGACCAGTACATATGAGGCCTGGACAAAAGAGTAACTACAATGGCCATGGCAGGCCCAGCAGGACAGAGGTGACAGGGTCGGCACATCCACAAACATCACCCTTCTTTCCCCTCATGAGCTCTCGTCCTTTCTCTGGTTCCCTGTTTCTAAACCCGACTCTTTAGGCACTAGGACCTACTTTTGGACTGAATACTGTGTTCCCCCAAATTCATGTGCTGAAAGTCTACCCCCACGGCATCGCCCAATGATGGTGTCAGGAGAAAGCCTCAGGGAGGTGACGAAGGTGAGATGAGGTAGGGAAGGGGGAGCCTGTGCAGGTGGGATTAGTGTCCCCCTTAGAGGCAGGAGGGTTTCTACCCTCTCTCTCTGCTTTCAGCTGTGTGAGAGATGAGCAGTCTAGAACCTGGAGGAGGGCCCTCGCCATAAGCTGACCATGCTGGCACCCTGTACCCGGATTTCCAGCCTCAAGAATGTGGAAAATAAATCCCTGTCGTTTGTGAGCCACCCAGTCTCTGGTATTGTGTAAGCAGGTCATTTAATAGTTTCCCCATTCCTGACTTAATTTCATATCTCAATTATCTGTGTATCTGTAAGTAATCCTGCCACACAAAAAGAGTGACTTTGTTTAAGCCTTTGTTTTTTTTTTTTAAGAGTTCATCAGAAAATATATTTTCTGGCCATATTTCTTAAACCTCTAAACCCATAAGGTTCTAATTATTTAATTTTTAGAAATTACCAGGAAAAACTGACTAAAAGTCAAAAGGTAGTGTTCTATCTGGCTAGGCAGAAATAACATGAACAACAAAAAGAAACATTTGTCAAAACAAAACTATGACCTGGATACAGTAAACACTTTAGGACATAAAGCAACTAAAGAAATTCAAGCCAAAGAAGACTGTACAAAAGAAGTACCTACAGGAAACAGACCTTTGTAATCTTTATTCTCTACATTTTGTGGCCTACAGAAACTGGCCACCACCAAGCCAACCACTTCTGATTATCTGTAAGAGTCAAAAGATCTAAAATGGCTGGGTTGGTGGGCATGAGTAGCCTTGTAACACCTTATTGGTGTTTGAATCAGTAAACACATCTCTGAAATTCCAAAACTAGTTTTTGCATTTTTTTCCCCCTGTATTCGAAATTTGAAAATTTCAAAATATACAAAAAAGTTTTACAGTGAATACTCATATGCCTAATCCTGGGGTCTACATTTCATATTTGACCACAGTGACTTCCTCACATGCCCCTCTATCTATACAACTGCCTCTCCACCCACCATGGCCTCTGGGTCTGAGCCATTTCTTACCTTCTCAGTATCCCCTACGACATGGCTCCTCAGCCCCGGCACTATCTACACTCGGGGCCAGATAATTCTCTGACGTGGGGGGCTGTCCCAGCTATGAACCTTAAGATGTCCAGCAGTATCCCTGGCCTCCACCGTGATGCCAACAGCACACTTCCCCACCCCGAGCTGTGACAACCAAAAATGTCTTCAGACAGTGACATACAACAAACGCCCGCTGGGGTCGAGGGGAATTGGCCCTGGCTAAGAAACACTGTCCTGGAGCTCCCATGGGAGCCTTCGCAATGGTGGGGACTCCTTCAGTTATCTGTGGTCAAGCTATCCTGAGGTCTTATCTAGAAATCACACATGGCACAGCCAGAGGTGACCCCTGAAGCAAAACCAATGGTGTGGACCAGAAGCAGTATGTGTTGTCTGTAGCTGCTGGTCGCACTTTTGTTTGTTTCACTTTAAAGCTGATGCAAGTTAACATAACACACAGACAAGTCAGTAGAGTAGTAACCTACTGTGACATAACTGGCACTTTTACAAAGATGAGGCCTAAGGTAACAAAAAGATAAATTAACCCCAATCGTAAATGCTAAGTGTCTTTTTCTTTTTTACTGTTTATATGTCATTCAATCTCATATTAAATGATTTTAAAATAAAAACAATCAAACCTACCTTGACTGCCCAAAAGTCACATGACAACAACAAGATAATTGTCACCATACAGGCAATAAAGCTGCTGCTGAACAATTCACAGAGAAGATAGACTATAATTGCACTGACTCGAAAGAATAAATGGAAAAATGATGCCACTGGGTGTCTGAAAACCAAAACATAACAAAAGAAATGCAATTACATTTCACGACAGATACCGCCGATGTAGATGAAAATGTTTCAGCCACAGAACCATGCAGAGTCTTGTCAAAATAAAAGGTGACTTGAGGAAGAAGCAAACTGAGTACCTCTCTTTTTTCCTAAGTCCCATTATTTGACTAGACCCTGATGTCACAGAAAATACACTATGTAAACATGACTTTACACCTCACTGACTATAAACTTTCACAAGATACATAACAAGAAACCTTACCAAGGTTGGAGAAATAAGGGACACTATACTCTTAGGACTGACTCCTATTTTCACCTGTCTAAAAAGCACGCCCTCAGAATTTCCAGGCCCTCAGAAATCCCTTCAGGCATTAAGACAAAACACCTATCAGGCAGAGTTAGTGTTTTATTAACAGCATCATTGAGATATAACCACATGCCATACAATTCACCTGTTTAAAGGGTATAATTCAGTGATTTCTGGTATATTCACAGAATTGTGCAACTATCACACAATCAATTTAAGAACTTTTTCATGATGTCCCCCCAAAAGAAATCCCATACCCGTGGGCAGTCATGTCCCCATTTCCCCCAGTCTCACCCCTCCTCCTGGAGAAGGAAATGGCAACCCACTCCAGTACTCTTGCCTGCAAAATCCCATGGACAGAGGAGCCTGGTAGGCTACAGTCCATGGGGTCGCAAAGAGTCAGACATGACTGAGCGACTTCGCTTTCACTTTTCACTTTCACGCATTGGAGAAAGAAATGGCAACCCACTCCAGTGTTCTTGCCTGGAGAATCCCAGAGACAGGGGAGCCTGGTGGGCTGCCGTCTATGGGACTGCAGAGTCGGACACGACTGAAGCGACTTAGCAGCAGCAGCAGCAGCAGCACCCCTCCTCCAGCCCTTGGTAACCACTAACATACTTTCTGTCCCTATGGATTTGCCTGTTCTGGACATTCCACATAAATGAAATCATATAAAATGTAGTCTTCTGCACTGGTATCTCTCACTTGGCGTAATGTTTTGAAGGTTCAGGTAGAGTTTGATTTCATTAAGTGAATTTCTTTAGAGAGTACTAAGTTTGGAATTGAAATTTGTTTGGCTTGATGTTTTCATATTAATTGATACAAAAGATACAGTACTGAAATTTTCACAATAAACCCAAATGTATCTTTAGAAACTATCTAAAAAAATGGTGCGTCCTTGGTACAAAAGTCAGAATTAAAAACACCAGTGTTCAAATAATTGGCTTTGCAGATTTGAAAACTCAGTACTGAGTAAAATTCCATATGTCAGTTACTCCCAGAGAAAACATGAGATGTCATCTCATCTCAGACTGAAGAGCAAATTGGCAGTACAGTCTTCACCAGCACTGTCACAACCACTCTTCCCGGAACCCCAGTGCTGGCACCAGTCAACAGACAAAACAGCACAGACGCTAACCCATCCCTTACAACTTATCCTCATACCTGATTTTGGATTTTTTCGGTCTGTTAGTTGTCTCCTCTTCCGCGTCAAACAGTGAAACATCTTCAGTGTCGTCATTACTGTCCTGATAGGAAAAGTAAACACTCATGAAGCAAAACGAAAATTCCGTCCTCCATGCCCACTCCATGCAAGGCAGCAAGCCAGTCAACACGGAAGACAATGGAAAGACACGGTCACAGCCACCTGGAACTCACAGCCCAGGTCTCTGCCATCACATCACCCTGGTTTTGTTATCACTATGTGAAAACACCTTTAGTCTTTTAACTTAGCCTGTCTCCGCGCCCCGGCCCTGGACCAGCCGCCACCCGCGCACAGTCCATTTCACCCTCCCATTCAGGGCAGGAAACATTCCGCCGTTGTTCGCAGCTCTTTCCCAGGGCCTAGAACGGTGCCAGGACCACAGTAACCTCTTAACACGAAAAAAACACCTACGATAATCTGAGTAAAAGTGTAATCTTTCCGAAAACAGGAAGATATAAACGTAAGGGCTGTAATTACCCCTGAGGGCAGATGTGGTCACGGGAGTAGACCAAGCGTCCATCACCTCCAACGCTGCTTCGACGGCATAAACTTCACTGCTAGGCCGGGGAGGGCAACTCCTCTAATCTCACGTCCAGGGCGGCGGCCCCCTCCCCTCGCCCGTCCACACTCGGCGTTTTCGCTACCGACCCCTTCAAATCCGGCAGGCCAGACCCCCCCAGGCCCTCACTCGGCGAGCCCAGCCGCCGCCGCCGCCCTCTCTCGGCGCCCACAGCCCCTTACCTGCTGCAACATGACGGCTCAGCGCCAGCCCCACTTCCGAGAGCCACGTCAGCGCCACAGCCTCGGGGAGGGACCGACCAGACGCGGAACACACTCCACCAGCCAAGAGGAGCCGAAGTAACAGCGGAAACCCAGCCCCACTTCCGCATCCGGGCTCTCGGGGGAGGAGCGAGTGGGGTGGGGCGAGCGTGGGGACTGGGCGACTCGGGGTGGGGCGGGGCCGACTCGGGGTGGGGCGGGGCTAGCGAGTGGGCGGGGACTCGCGGACTGTTCCAGGCAGGAGCTGAAATTAACCGTGCAGTTTAAGGGGGAATGCTTCATGGTTTATCACGTGGAGGTGTTGCTTGTACTTACAGGGTGTCCTTCCCATCAGTGTGGATGGCCTCAGGGCAGGTATGGGAGCGGGGTGTGATTATTCTATAGTTTTCGTTTGAGTGTTTTACGATGATGTGTAATCCTGTACAGCATTGCTTTTGTACTTTAAATGGTGGAAACAATTGAAAAAATTAATGTGCACTTATCAATTATCTAACTGACCCCTGTGTTCCTTCCCTTCCTCGGGAAGGTGATGAAAGGGTGTCCCTACAGGATGGGTACCTACTCAATAGGAGATGTTATTACAGTTTTAAGTTTAGCGGCTAAGGATGTGGCCTTGCCCCTTGAAGGAGCTGAGTTCAGGGACTTTGCCTCTTTTCTGAAACTGGGATTGTAACAATGTGCTATCTGCTAGGCCTATATGAAACTGCTCTTGGAAGACTCATGGAATAATGTGTAGAAGCACGTTTCCTTAATTGAGGGGATTCTTTCCATACAAATCACAATTTTGTATGGCTATTGGCCAATGCTACTTTACACCTGATACCTTAATGGAGAAAAAAATTCTCCAAGGAGAGAAAGGCTGCCAAACATTAGTATTCATGCACTTGGAGGTGAAAGCAGAGGCTGGGAGCAGGTGTCCCGTGCATCTAGTCTGCCATGCCAGGATTTTGGTGGGCCACCCAGTGTGTGGGTTGTGGGGTTGGTGTTTTGTTGTTTTGTTCTGCTACTGTTTGAATGATTTCCATCCCACAGCCATGCTGGGCTAGTGGAGGGTACCCCCTTTGGATGGGGCTTGAGCTCTCTGATGGGCCATAGGCCCTGTGCTGCGCTGCATGCTTCTAAATTACCTGCCTGGCCCCTTGGCAGGTTTAAGCAGCAACATCAACACACGCTATCAGTGTAGAAAGGGTCAGTTCAGTTCAATTCAGTCGTTCAGTTGTGCTGGATTCTTTGCGACCCCATGGACTGCAGCTCGCCAGGCCTCCCTGTCCATCACCAACTCCCAGAGCTTACTCAAACTCATTCCGTTGAGTCGGTGATAACATTACTTTGTCAACAAAGGTCCGTCTAGTCAAGGCTGTGGTTTTTCCAGTGGTCATGTATGGATGTGAGAGTTAGCTGAGCGCCGAAGAATTAATGCTTTTGAACTGTGGTGTTGGAGAAGACTCTTGAGAGTCCCTTGGACTGCAAGGAGATCCAACCAGTCCATCCTAAAGAAGATCAGTCCTGGGTGTTCATTGGAAGGACTGATGTTGAAGCTGAAACTCCAATACTTTGGCCACCTGATGCAAAGAGCTGACTCATATGAAAAGACCCTGATGCTGGGAAAGATTGAGGGCAGGAGGAGAAGGGGACGACAAAGGATGAGATGGTTGGATGGCAGCACCGACTCAATGGACATGGGTTTGGGTGCACTCTGGGAGTTGGTGATGGACAGGGAGGCCTGGCATGCTGCAGTTCACGGGGTCGCAGAGTCGGACACGACTGAGCGACTGAACTGAACTCTGCATATAAGTTAAATAAGCAGGGTCACAATATACAGCCTTGACATTCTCCTTTCCAGATTTGGAACTGGTCTGTTGTTCCATGTCCAGTTCTAACTGTTGCTCCTTGACCTGCATACAGATTTCTCAGGAGGCAGGTCAGGTGGTCTGTTATCTCTTTAAGAATTTTCCATAGTTTGTTGAGATCCACACAGCCAAAGGCTTTGGTGTAGTCAATAAAGCAAAAGTAGATGTTTTTCTGGAACTCTCTTGCTTTTTTGATAATCCAACAGATGTTGGCAATTGGATCTCTGGTTCCTCTGCCTTTTCTAAATCTAGTTTGAACATCTGGAAGTTCACAGCTGAAGCCTGGCTTGGAGAATTTTGAGCATTACTTTGCTAGTGTGTGAGATGAGTGCAGTTGTGCAGTAGTTTGACATTCTTTGGCGTTGCCTTTCTTTGGGATTGGAATGAAAACTGACCTATTCCAGTTCTGTGGCCACTGCTGAGTTTTCCAAATTTGCTGGCATATTAATTCTTCTCCCTGGGAGTTAGCCCTGAGAAGGAAACACAGTTTGAGGGCTCCTTTTTGATCCTTAATTGAACTTACTGCGCTTCATCAGGCTTCTGTATGAAAACACCAGGGGACTCCAGTGCATGATTCTGATATAATCCCTTTGGTCCATTTGCTAGAAGAAATGACACAGGAAATTGGTAGGGATAAGTGGTATTAAATTTCCAAAAACCACTTCTCCATCCCCCATCAATGAAACAAGGTTTCCATGCATCTCATTGAATGGTTTTCAGTGGGAATACAGATACCAATTTCTCTTAGTCTCTGTTTTCTTACTTTGGTAAGTATTAGTTCTTTGACTTATAGGAAGAGAATGAAGAGTCCCCATGGTAATTGCCAGGGAACAGTTGAAAACAAACAAACAAACAAAACAAAAGAGGCCAAATATCAACATCTACTTGGTTTCCTGTTTATTATAAGACGCTGTAATTTCCCAAAGCTGGTTCAAATAAACACATTTTGTCCAAGTTCAGGGGCTGCGGTTTTCCCCTGCTTTGTGAAGTTGTCGATGGGCAGGCCTTTGATCTTCCTGATCCATGCAGCTCTGCTGGCCTTTTCTGGATCGACCACTCCAACTGGCTTTATGGCCTGAAACTCTTTCATCCTGGCCTCCTCATACTCTTTCTGCTCCTTCACAGTCAGCAGCATGAACTCTGTGTTCACTCGTAAGGGGTCAAGGGCAGAGTAGAAGCGGGGTCGTTCTTTCTTGGCAACCTGGGCTGCCGTGACTGTGGGCGGAGCCAGCATGCGGTTTGGCTTGATGACCTGCGTGCTGGTTAAGGGGCTTAAGTTGCGCACTCCATCAGTTGAACTGGTCGCCCGGTCTTCGCCCTTCGAGCCACCACGGAATCTGGGGCAGATAAGCACTGGCTGGGGGATGGTGGACTGCACTCGGGGGCCGTGTACAGACTTCTTCAAGTTGGGCTGAAGCTTCTGGATTTCAAGGGGAATACTGGTCTGCTTCACTTCTGTGGGAGGAGTGCTGAATCTCAGTCGGTCAACTGCTTGTTGGACTGCTTGGTCCTTCAAACTCAGGACCTTCCTTGGGTATGGAATGGAAGGTCCCCAGGCATCGATGATCTGGGCCTGGGGCCTCCGGGGATAGGTAAACTCCTGGGAATTATGGGCTTTCTGCAGGGCGTTCACGGTCAGGAGGAACAGGTCAGGCGACATGGGAATGCTCCAGGACTTCTTTGAGCAACTGATCAAGTCTCCCGAAGTTCCCAGATACCTTTGTTTTGGTAATTTCTCCATATCATCTGCTTTTTCCAAAACAGAAAAGAAAAGCAAATCAGTGTTCCATGAAAACCATTAAATACTCATGCATGAAAATTAAATCCATTCTAACTATTATGCAGACTAAGGTCGCTGTTGCCCAATGAACACACCACCATCAAGTGAGCAAAAATCCTCTATGAGACGAGCAATCACAACATATTTAACATGAGCTTTTAACAGCTTTGCTAGTATTTGTGTCCAAGTGTGCATTAACATCTAGATATGCATATTTTGGAAAGAACATCTCTGTGTTTCACACATTCTTGAAATTCCGCTGTGGAAATGAACTTCACACCCCATTTATGGGCCTTATAAATTTTTAGTGAAGTGTTAGTTGCTCAGTCGTGTCCAACTCTTTGCGACCCTATGAACAGTAGCCCACCAGGCCCCTCTTTCCATGCGATTTTCCAGGCAAGAATACTGGAATGGGTTGCCATGCCCTCCTCCAGGGGATCTTCCTGACCCAGGAAAGAAACTCTCATCTCTTACATCTCCTGCACTGGCAGGCAGGTTCTTTACTACTAGCACCACTTGGGAAGCCCATAAATTTTTAGTAATATACATAGATTTTTAAATAAAACTTGTATAGCAAAGCTTGATCTCCACTTTATTATAATCAAAAAAAAAAAAAAAAAAAAACAAATTTGATTCCAAAAGATCTTTGGATGTTTCTTAGAATCAAAACTGCCTTCAAAAAATATATCTCCACTACAAAATGGAAACTATCACATGGCCAAAAAGCAGCTCCTGAACAGGAGATCCCAAAATGTTTTGAATGATAATAGGTCCAAAAGCCACTGATAAGGACAAGAGATTCATTCCAGCACACTGGTGGCTCCGTGTTAAAGAATCTGCCAGCCAATGCAGGAGACGCAGGTTTGATCCCTGGGTGGGAAAGATCCCCTGAAGAATGAAATGGCAACACACTCTTGTATGCTTGCTGGGAAATCACATGGACAGAAGAGCCTGGCAGGCTACAGTCCATGGGGTGGCAAAGAATCTGACACCACTGAGTGACTAAACACTTTCACACTTTTCTGTGTGGCCTCAAGTTAGTACGGGAACAATTAGGGGAAATCAGTCACTAAACCAACACCACAGTCACTCTTAGGAGAAGCTGGGCATTTTATCTGTTCTGAATCAAAGATAAGCAAAGTTATTGGCCTGGTGAAAAATTGGACTGAACAGAGAGAGAGAGCGGGGTTGAATCCTGTCACAATGATTCAGAATAAAGGATCACCCGTCTTCTGATCTTCGGCGACAACGGGTTTTGCTTCCAAATTCTCCTGCTCGGCACCCGAGCCATTTGCTTCCTGAGAACCCGGTCTCTTCCTGCCATCTTTCCAGGGTGACTTTGGCTTTCCTGGACTTGGAGGTGTCTCCAAAAACACGCCTAAATTAAGATTGAGGAGGAAACTGTAGTAATTCTGTGATTCAACCAAGGATGACTACTGGGGCCGTAGCTGATAATTCAACTGATCTTCACCCAAATTATCACTTTATTGTTTGATGTTTCTTGTTCCTTGAAGCTAGGCAGTCACCTGGAACCGAAGGTCCATCTAGGTCACCTGCTGACCACCCCCCACCCTGATTTCCTACTGATTATCAAGCTTTAAGTGTTATCTGAAATTTCTAGTGCTCTGTCCTAGCTGATCATTTGTGGTATAATATGCTTGGAGGTGATCTATTGATCTAGTATTTTCCAGGTACGCATGTTATCAACCAGAGGTCTAGAGAGAAGAGCACAATATATCTCGTCTCTGTCCTAAGGAAATAATCATGTACTATGTGTTTGGAAAGTGAATCATGAACTATATATTTGGAAAGTGGTTTCCCAGATGGCTCAGTGGTAAAGAATCCACCTGCCAAGCAGGAGACACTAGAGACGCAGGGTCGATCCCTGGAATGGGAAGATCCCCTGGAGAAGGGAATGCCAACCCACTCCAGTATTCTTGCCTGGGGAATCCCATGGACAGAGGAGCCTGGCAGTCTACAGTCCATGGGGTCGGACACGACAGAGCAACTAACACAACAGCAACATATGTTTGGATTAAGGGCATGGAGGAGAGTGTTGATAGCTTGTTTCTTGTTTTAATGGCAAGTATGAGGGCTAGTGTCACCTCCTGTAGAAAGAGTCTAATAAATTTGGAAATAAGGCCTTGAAAATAAGCAGCTTCCCTTGAGCTGCCTATTAGATTGTGATGTCAAAGAGAATGGTTCCCACCTGCCCTAAAGAACTGGGATGTACATCATTAAGAAACCACTGGCCAAAATATCCCACAAAGAAGCTAGTCCTGGCACCCCCTTGCCTGCTCCAGTGGATACCACAGAGGCTGCCTGGGTTCAGCTTTCTCACCTGTAGGTAATCTGGATGCCCTCAGGAAGTTGCGGGACCTGTGAGGTTTGCTTAACGGGGACTCCTGGGCTGTCTGCTTGCTGGACACAGAATCTCTTGGGCTGTAGACCTGGGTGCTAGACTTGGAGAGGACTTCTGCATAGCTGTTTTCTTCCCTATCCTCCTCTCTGTCCTTCTTCTTTTGTTTGGCCTGCTCCACTGAGTACTGCCACTTGATATTCTCAAACTGGAACAGGAGGACATTGCTCTCCGTGTTGATCACCATCCTGAAACCAAAGCAACATGATTGCCCATAAAAGGGGACTTCCCTGGTAGTCCAGTGGTTAAGACTCCACCTTCCAGTGAAGGGACCGGGTTCAATCCCTGGTCAGAGAGCTAAGATCCCACACACCCATAAAAGGAACATGGGGGCTGCCACTGCCCTGGCTTTCAAATACACATTAGGACTACTGTCCCATTGGATCCTGAGCCAAGAGATCAGTGCTGGGGAAATGACCACACAAACAGGGTGGTGTAGGTTGTTGCAGGGTCTAGAGTGGAGAAAGGTAGCAGGCCATGCAGCAGAACTCATTAGCTCTGTAGCTGTTTTCTTTAAAAATGAGTTGTGAACAAAGCACACGTGTCCTGATTACTTCGCTTCTCGAATTAAAACATTTTTAAGTGAATTTCTGTTCCTGGAGTAAGTGCTAAGGACCTAGGAACCCGAGGGAGAAAGCTTAGCTACTCTGCACACAGATGTCTGGAAGTTCACTCCTTTCTTAAGCACAGCATCCAAATGCCACATGTCTATTGTCATGATGGGATGAGAAAGCTCTCTAATGGGGGAAGTCTTCAAGCCCTCGCTGACCTTCCACCCCAACCTTCACTCTATCACTCCAGGGTCTCTGTACATACTCTATGTCCAGACAGGACATTTATATTTGAAAAGCAGGAGGGTTTCCATCTTCCCTAATCCCCCCTGAACCCAGGACCCCCAACATTACCTCCCACCCACTGTTCCTGGGGCTCACAGCATTCACAGGGCACTGCTCCCCAACCCTGTCTCCTAGGTTGCCTATAATTGTAAACAAGAGATGGAAATGCTGTGTGCAGGCTCCTTTCTGCTCCAAAAGGCTGTAATTTTAAGACTGTCATGGTCAGCATAAACTCTCCATAAAAGTGACTGGTTATGGTAGGATTCACTGGAATGGAATTAGGCAACCATCCAGTTAGAAATCTTTCAGACTTATTTTCACTCAAGCTGACATCTCTCTTTGGATGTCACGAATGAGAAAAAGGTCAGAGGTGACCTCTCTTTATGGATTTCTGACTCCATGACTGAAAGAGTATTCATTCATTGAGCCTTATTACGCAAAAGGAAGGCAAAGTGGTTCAGAGCGACGAGGTGATGTCTCAAGTGAGCCTGTGCTAGAATTTAAAAGTCTAGTTGGGTATTTTTATATAATATCATGTGAACCTAGCATATAACAACACAGTGCTATATTCAATTAGTGCCACCATGGTTCTGGTTTCTGTAAACTCCTCTGCTTCCTGGAGAAAGGAATAGCCACCTACTCCAGTATTCTTGCCTGGAAAATCCCATGGACAGAGGAGCCTGGTGGGCTACAGTTCATGGGGTCGCAAAGAATAAGACATGACTAAGCAACTGAGCACACACACCTCTGCTCAGTTCGGCCCCACGGGACATGAAGCCACCTGCCAATGCCACCCCAACCCTCCTGCAAGTCTCTTTGCATCAGAAACGAGACACAGGAAGCTGAGGAGTGCTCGGGTTGGATACGGGATCAGGGGGCAGGTGGAGGCTGCCTGTTGGCAGAACCACATCCCTGTGGCAGAACTGTATCATGCCCATCACGTGATCAGATCCGACCTTGGCAACAAATGAGCCCCTGAGCCTATCATCCACCGCAACCCAAACTGCAGGTGAGCACAACCTGTGCTCTCCTGCTGCCAGCAAATCCGGGGCCAGTGTCCCAGAGGAGGGAAAAAGAAACCATCCAAACAGACTCACTCAGGGCCCTGACCTCCACACCGACCACCCACCTGTTGCCCTGAATAAAGAAGGACAGCACAGGATCACCTCTGCCATTGGCTTTCATCACCTTCAGACAGTTCCCGTTTAGGAAATTGTAAATGCGGATCTTGCCATCGGCACAAGCACTGATGACCCGGAGGAAGAGAAGGGCCACGTGGAGAACCTCTCTGGAAGGGAACAGAGCGACGGGCAGTATCCACCTTCCGGTGAACGACTCGGATATGTCTGCAGTCAGGGGGGTTTGTGTGTGGTTGGGACGGGGGGGTGCTCATGACTGTCCTTGAAGCGATGTTTGCTATCATTTTGTGATTCTGGATGTAAACCATTAACCCTCAAGACACAGCTGTACTCTCCCCCCACTCTGCAGTTACTGTTCCTGCAACTTGGTCACAGTGCCACAAGGCAGAAAAACAAAAGGGCTTAAGTCATAGATTTTTTTTTTTTTGGTCAGATATATAGATGACTGTGCTTCTCTCTTAAAAATTGATTTCTTAGCTATCAGACTTCTACAAATGTCATGCTCAGAATTATTTGACGTTTTAAATCTTTTTAAAAGTAGTATTATTATATAAATAAAGAAAAAAACAGATGGAAAATGGTTATCTTTGTAAGAAGCAAAAACCTGGTATTTGAGCAGGTTCTCTTGGTCCTTAGATTAGTGGCTTTCATTCTTTCAGTGAAACATCCTATAGGAAAACTGTTTCCAGCAGCTGAGATTTTTGAGCCCTCTTTTGTGATGACCAGCAGGAGAAGAGTAGGGGGTCGGGAGAAGATTTAGATAAATGCCTCTAACAAAATCCCCCTGACAACAGCTGGGTCCTAGCTGGGCTCCAGATAAGTGGAGTATTCAGATCTGAGAAGTGCCATTATCCCGCTGCTATTAATGCTACTGAAAAATGGAACTTGATGTCACCAATTTGTTAGACCTTGAAGGGTGCCACCTCCACTCATCCAAGTCCATTCATGGACACATTTATATGTTACTTAAGGCAATGGCACCCCACTCCAGTACTCTTGCCTGGAAAATCCCATGGACGGAGCCTGGTGGGCTGCAGTCCATGGGGTGGCTAAGAGTCGGACATGACTGAGCGACTTCACTTTCACTTTCTCCATAAAGCCATCTCTCATCTCCACTTCTCCTCTCACCCCACTCATATACATAGACTTCCGGTATATTGTCAGATCCTCTTGGGTTCACCACTTGTCTTTGCACACCTTTGCACACCCAGCACCCAGCACATGGCCCAGTCCCATAGCAGGTCCTCAATAAATGTTTATTACAAAAGTGAATGTCAGCTCATGTTTCAGTGTATGATCATTGCTAAGGTATGTTAAAACAATGACATCCAACATAGGGAGTTGGGATGGGCAAATACACACTGCTCTATTTAAAATGGATAACCAACAAGGACCTACCGTATAGCACAGGGAGCTTTGCTCAATGTTATGTGGCAGCCTGGGTGGGAGGGGAGTTTGGGGGAGAATGGATACATGTTTATGTATGGCAGGGTCCCTTTGCTGTTCACCTGAAACTATCACAATGTCGTTAATTGGCTATTCAGTTCAGTTCAGTTCAGTTGCTCAGTCGTGTCTGACTGTTTGGGACCCCATGGAGTGCAGCACGCCAGGCCTCCCTGTCCATCACCAACTCCTGGAGTTTACTCAAACTCATGTCCATTGAGTCGGTGATGCCATTCAACCATGTTATCCTCTGTCATCCCCTTCTCCTCCTGCCTTCAATCTTTCCCAGCATCAGGGTCTTTTCTAATGAGTCAGGTGTTCGCATCAGGTAGCCAAAGTATTGGAGCTTCAGCTTCAACATCAGTCCTTTCAATGAATATTCAGGACTGATTTCTTTTAGGATGGACTGGTTGGATCTCCTTGCCATCCAAGGGACTCTCAAGAGTCTTCTCCAACACCACAGTTCAAAAGCATCGGTTCTTCAGCACTCAGCTTTCTTTATAGTCCAACTCTCACATCCATACATGACTACTGGAAAAACCATAGCCTTGACTAGATGGACCTTTGTTGGCAAAGTAATGTCTCTGCTTTTTAATATGCTGTCTGGGTTGGTTATAGCTTTTCTTCCAAGGAGTAAGAGAGGGAAAAAAAGATACTCCTTGCCAAAGGAGCACCAGAATGTCTATACAAATATCACACAAAATAGACTCTTAGGCAAAATTGTTAATGGAGACAAAAAAAGAACATTATATAATGATGATAGAAGTGTGAATTTACCAAGGAGATATAACAATTATAAAATCTTTGCTTAGACTGCCCCCAAAAAATTAGAGATAAAACTCAAATTACTAAAATCAGAAGTGAAACATGGGACATTACTACTGACTGATGGAAATATTGTGTAATTAGATAGTGGGAATGGCCACATAACATTATGGAGATACTAAAAAACATTCAATTGTACACCATGAAACAGTGAATTTTGTGTCATGTGAATTATCTTAATTTTTAAGTTGTAAATATACATATTCAATGTAATTAATATATATTAAAATATGTTATATGTAATATATAAATATATATTTAATGTATTAAATATATTATATAATATATATAAATATACAATCTATACATTTAATGGAATGCAGGTGTTCAATGTACTGGATAGTCATATTGCAGTAAATTAATAATCTGGCTTCTTTGTATAAATCAGTAGCATGAATTTGCTTTCTCAGCACTTTATTATGTCCAGCTAAACTATCTACCAAGGAGATCAAACTGCCCAGCAAGAAGATCAAACCAGTCAATCCTAAAAGAAATCAACCCTGAATATTCATTGGAAGGACTGATGCTGAAACTGAAGCTCTAATACTTTGGGCACCTGATGCAAAGAATTGAGTCACTGGAAAAGACCCTGATGCTGGGAAAGATTGAGGGCAGGAGGAGAAGGGGACAACAGAGGACAAGATGATTGGATGGCATCACCGACTCGATGGACATGAGCTTGAGCAAATTCTGGGAGATAGTGAAGGACAGGGAAGCCTGATGTGCTGCAGTCCATGGGATCCCAAAGAGTGAGACACAACTTAACAACTGAACAACAATGAAGCACTTAACATATACACAGCACTGCTACAGATAAGTGGGAGAAAGGGCCCTACAAATGAGAACACTGCCCATGTCCTCCAAATGTGCTATAACTGTCTATGGATTTGCTGTAAGTGTGTAAGGCATCAAGAGCCAATGCGGATGGAGTGTTGGGCTGTAGAAGTGTGAATGGTTTAAGAAGATCTCATAGCTGAGGTATTAATAGAATGGGTTTGATGAAATGGTGAACACACTGCTGAGTTTGCTGGAAACAATTATTTTCCAATAACTAAATTAAATCCTACTGGCTCATGCTTGGATGGAGAAGGCAATGGCATCCCACTCCAGTACTCTTGCCTGGAAAATCCCATGGATGGAGGAGCCTGGTAGGCTGCAGTCCATGGGGTCGCAAGGAGTCGGACACGACTGAGAAACTTCACTTTCACTTTTCACTTTCATGCATTGGAGAAGGAAATGGCAACCCACTCCAGTGTTCTTGCCTGGAGAATCCCAGGGATGGGGGTGCCTGGTAGGCTGCCGTCTCTGGGGTTGCACAGAGTCGGACACAACTGAAGCGACTTAGCAGCAGCAGCAGCATGCTTGGAAGGTTTTAAAAACATAGTGTTACCATTTTAATGTGACATCACAAAGTTTGAGTCCATCCTTGAGGTCAAGTTTGGACAAGCCAGATGATAAATGCTGAGAGGTTTATTGATAATCACCCAAGGGTTGACTAAATCACTGAACACTGGCCCTTTCTCATACTACCCACCTGTGTATAATGCAGTTATACACCCCTAGATAGAGAACAAACACATATAGGCCCATATCCCCCTCTACTGCCCACAAAGCCAGTCTGCCTGCTCAAGATGTTCCTGTGGATAACCAAAAATGGCCTATTGTATAGCACAAGGAACTCTGCTCAATGTTATGTGGTAGCCTGGATGGGAAGTGAGTTTGAGGGAGAATGGGTACATATATATGTATGGCTGAGTCCCTTTGCTATGCACCTGAAACTATGACAACATTGTTAATCAACTATACTCCAATATAAAACCTTTTTTAAAAATTTAAAAATTAATTTTAAAAAAGAGGTTCCTGTGAAGGTACAGGGAAATCTAGGACCATATTTCATTAAGTAACTATCCCTGACAGATCCTCCTGGAAGACCCATTTACTCTCTCAATGAATTAGAATAGCACTTAGCTTCCTGGCATCTCTTATAATGCACTCAGGAGAAGAAGCAATATTCATGCAGTACAAGAGTGGCATAGAGCAGTCTGTAAAACCCACGACTATGGCAGAACCATTAACTGACCACAATGCCCTTTCCAAATAAGCTTAGATAACCTCAGAGTACTTCTTAATTGGATCCAAGCAGGCATCATCACTAAACTGGGATTGGAAATGCAAAATGAAATCCATTTGCTGTCCCGGAATAGAATTGAACCCACGGGCTTTAAGGGAGCTCTTTCTTTAAGCCCTTAGTTATTTTTAAACCTTTGGCACCTGGGTCATTCTAAGCTTTTGCAATCACAAAATTCCAAGAATTTAAGTTTACTGGAACTGGCATCATTGAGGGACAGTTCTGCCAATATTCCTAAGTTTGGTAGGTAACAGATAAAATTTATCACAGGTACCGTAACTAAATTTTCAGTAGCTTCTCAAAATCTGCACATAGTATTGTTGTTTCTTAAGAGAAACAAGGGAGGGCAGGAGAGGGGGTGACTATATTGGGCAACAGGTGGAAGAAGAGGAAAGTGGAAATGGGTGAGGAGCAGAGGCGAAAGGGTCAGCAGAGAACAGTGGGGACTGATCTACAGAGTGAAGTCTAGGTTCTAATGGGAAAATTGGGGTCGGAGGCAGGGACCTGGCCAGGGTGTCCTGAGCACCTACTTTGGATGCTTGAAGGCCATGAGGCACCGCTCGTACTTTCCCACCATGCTCCAGGCCATGACCAGGCCATCAGTGCTTCCCGACAGGAGATGCCACTGGTCGAAGTATAAACACTTCACGGCCCCCTCGTGGCCGTTGAGCGTCTGCAAGAAAAGATGCCTCTGTTCTCAGCCCATCTTCAGCTCGAATCATGACTCCTCATGGAGCAGAGTGGAGGCTTCTTGAGATGGATCCCAAAGCCACGCTCCACCAATCTGTGGCTACCACACTGGGAGTTTGCCTGAGTCCACTGCACGTCTGCTCCAAGAAGGTTGGTGGGGTTCAGGCAACCTGCTCTCCAGAGCTCCCTCCCCAGTTAAGGAGGAAGGAGACTGGCGGAGGCCTTGCACCCAGTGGGTCTGTGACCCAGGCAGGCCTCGCCCTCCTGGAGTGCCTGAGAGGGACACGGTCTTCCTTCCTCCGCTGCCAGAAGGGCAAAGCTCATGTGTCAGCTCTCTGCCAGGACCAGAGGCAGCTTGACATCCAGTAACTGCTGCTTAGACCATGGTAATATCACTGGTGAGAAAAGTTCACCAGCCAGGCAGCCACTTCTCACTGTGATCCTATGTTCTCGGCACAAAAAATATCTCAGCACCACCCACCAGGGACGGCGGCTGCCCATCCGGCAAGAACGCTTCTTGTGTGTGAACATTCGATCACTTTCTAGACAGCCAACATTCTCCTCTCAGAAGAGAGGAAGAGGAGATCACTGTGGTTTGCTCATTTCCAGACCCCGTGCCAGAATCAGGGTCAAATGTTCCAGAAGAAGAAAAGGTACTTTACCTGTGCTGCTGTGAAAAGACCCCGCTAAGTCCATGTGTCTTGTGGAGTCAGAATGCAGCCTCTACCACCTCCACCCATGACAACATGGTTCATGTGGGCCTTGACCTTCAACCAACTTAGAATGGCCCCTTCTTAGGGGGTCTTCCCCTTCCCTTTTTCGGGACCACCCTCTTTTGGAGACTGCCTCTCAACCACCCTAGGGTGGACTGGGGAGCTACCTGGGGTGGACTGTCAGTGTCCTCCAGCCTCTCACCCGCAGTACTTCGCTCCCCAGTCCCCACCCCTCACCTTTACCAGCTGGGTCGTGACCATGTGCCACACTTTGACCATGCCTTTCTCACAGCTGCTCACAATGTACGTGTCACTGATCCTGATGGCCAGGATGGGGTCTTTGTGTTTGAAGGTCTTTAGGCACTTCCCTGTCTCTATATCCCACTCTGAAAGGGAAGGGGAGAGAGAAAAGAGGGTCCCTGGAGAGGGTGCCAAAGGGGCTCCATACCCCATCGCAGAAGCTAAGACCAGCCGAGCCCATCATGTCAGACTCCAGAAGGCTTCACGAGGTCCGGCACCCCCACGGGTTCAGCCATAGTCCATGTACCTGCAACCCAGGGCTCCCCCTCATAGCCCTTGGGAGATCCAGCAACGCATAGACCTTGGCTCTGACCCTGGAACTTAGCCTCCTGGTCTAAGAGGTGGACAGCTCATCTCCAGTAAGCCTCCTCCTCAAGCCTGAAAGATGCTAGAGTAGATTTCAGGAAAATCATGGAAGGTGTTCAAGGCATGATTCCTCCCAGATGCTGTCTCCTGACCCTCACCTCCTACCCACCCACAAAGAAGAGAAAGCTGTCTATATCTATTTACATTTTAAAGTATTTCTGAATCTGACTTTTGGATTTTACTTCTAAGAGATTGTCACAGCTGAGGGTGGATCTACTGCTGCTTCTACACAGATGGTGCTGGAGCCCCAACCTCTCATATCGTAAATGTTGGGTGGATATGAGAGTCCACGGGTGGTGGGAGAACTGAGCTTGAAGGAAGAGACTGAAAGTGGGCATCACAAATTCAGTGATGAGAACATTAAAGCCCCCCAAAGAACCTTCTTCCTCAGGCAATGGAATGAGTATCACAGGACCAAATACTAACCACAGTGCACACCCACCCCACACTAGCCATGAGCCAGCCACCAATCAAAGTGCTTGCCATGCATTAACTCATCTTCACAGGACAAAGCTATTATTACTCCTTCCTGTACAGATGGGGAAACTGAGACCCAGAAAGGTTCAGTAACCTGTTCAAGATCACAGGGGTGGTGAGCAGATTGAACCGGGATTTGAACCCAGGGAGTCTGGGTCCAGAGACCATGTTTCTAACCATTAACCCAAACTATGTGGGTAAGCTTTTCTACACTGATTTTTTTGCCCTCACCTGGGTGTCTGCGGGAACTCCGCACTCAATGCATTAGCTTCCACCACCCCCCCATTGCTGCTGTAACAGATTACTATCAGCTTAGAGCCTGAAAACAACAAACGGATTATCTCACAGAATCACTGCACAACCTCACAAGGGTAAAATCAAGGTGTCAGCAGGGCTGTGCTCCTTTAGGGAGTCTCAGGGGGGCGGGGAGAGGAATCCATGTCCTTGCCTTTTCCACCTTCTAGGGTCCCCCAGAGACACCTTGGCTCACGACCCCCTTTCTCCATCTTCAAGGCCAGCAACGTTCCATCTCTCTGACCATTCATCCACAGTCACATCTCCTTTTGGTCACACATAAGAAAATGTCTGTTTTTATGGATCCAAGTGATGACCCATGGGCCCACACCAATAACCCTGGGTCATCTCCCCATTTTAAGGTCCCTGACTTCAGTACATCTTCAAAGTCCTTCTTGCCATGCAAGGTGACACAGTCACTGGTTTCCGGGATTAGGATGGGACCATCTTTGGCTGGCTGTTCTCCTGCCTGCCACACTCAACGTGTCTAAAATACAAGCCATCATCTTCTCCTCCATCCCTCCCCTACCCTGCTCTTCCTCCAAGGTCCCATTTCCATCAGTGGTACTTCTGTGCACCCAATGGCCTGAGTTATAAAGTCTGGCCTCACCCTTTGCCCTTCTTTCTTGCTTTTCATCTCCTGTTGGTGCTGACGTCCTGCCAGTTCTCCTTCTGGAAATCCCACCCCTGGCCCCCTGTATGTACCATCTCCTGTAAACTCACATCCATCCGATAACTTCACACTTGCCTATTCCCAGATATTCTGAAGACATCCACAGGTTCTCTAGACTGAGTAGTATTTTAACTTGTCCCCTATCCCCACAGAGTTGCCATCTCTCCAAATCTTTCTTCCACAATATCACTAGAGCAGTCTTCCTCAAATATACATTTCATCATATCGCTTCTCAGCTTAGAACGCATTTATAGCCTCCTACATCTTACAGAATAAAGTTCAATTTTCAACACAGAAGGCCCTTTATAATCTGGCCCCAAACAAATGTACCTGCCTGATCGCCAATGCCACACACAACAGCCCAGCCAACTGAGCAGAGGGAAAGTCCCTCAATTTTTCATTTTCTTTCATATTCTGTGATTTCCCTGAGCTGTTCCTTCTGCTTGAAATGCCCTACATGCTCCCTCTGCATGTAGAACTACTCATCCTCAGAACCACCCTCAAACAGTACTCTGCCTGCAGTGTTTTCCCTTTTACTCTTATTTCTATGGTGACTTAGCCTTCCACAAACTCGCTGGAGTACATGTTTTAGAACCAGACAGCCCTGGGTTCAAATCCCCACCCAACCACTTAGCAGTTTTGACTCAGGGCTAATTGTTTTTCTCTCTGAGTCTTGGATCCCTATCTGCATCCACCCTGTAGAACACTTATGAGGCTGAAATAAGATAATGTAAAGCACCCATCGCAGTCCCAAAGTTAGTACTCAATAAACGGCAACTGTCGTCATTCACATATTTACTCTTCCCTCCATGATATATTTATGTACCTTCCTCCATTAGGAGACCATGAGGCTCTTGAGGAAATAGAAAGCCACGTCGAAAGGGCCATGAACATATGCTGCTTTCCTTACACTTAGCACAGCTCCTAGCATTCAACCAATAGTCATTGAGTGAATGGATCGATGGATCCATAGACAGATGGATGAAGGGATAAGTGACTGCCTGTAGAAATGAGCAAAACAAGTCTTCTGGCAACCCATGGGCTTAGGGAAACATCTTAGAGAGTCTGAGGCATTTCTTTCTCACCTTTTACCTGGCAATCTTTTGCTCCAGAGGCAAGCTTGTTCTTATACACATCCATGCAGGTGATGGTCCCCTGGTGGCCATTGAAGATGCGTATACAAGCCCCACTTTTCAGATCCCAGTATCTGCAGGAATCAGACCACAAAAAAGAGATGTTTTTGAGACTTTCTGAAGGCCCAAGGGTTCAACAGTATAGAGTTCCTTTAGGTTGATAGGTAGTTGGAAAGCATCAGAGTTTCATGATTAAGCTCAGAGTCCAAGGCCTGGATTTGAATCCCAGTTGCAGCACCTATTAGGTATAACTTTAAGAAAGCTACTGAACTTCAGTGAAAACTTCATTTCCTCCTTGATGCAATAGAAATGATAATAATAATAATTATCTCACAGGTTTATGAAGAATTACATGCAGTAATGTAGAAATTGTCAACTAGGGGTGACATCCACTCCCAGGGGACATGTGACAATGTCTGGAGACATGTTTGGTTGTCACAAGTTGGGCTGCCCTGGTGGCTCAAATGGTAAAGAATCTGCCTGCAATGTGGGAGACCCAGGTTTGATCCCTTGGTCAGGAAGATCCCCTGGAGAAGGGAATGGCTTAATTCCATGGACAGAGGAGGCTGGAGGGCTACAGTTCATTGCATTGCAAAGAGTCAGACACAGCTGAGTGACTTAACACTTTTCATCAGGTGGAAGGGTCCCTAGAACAATCACCAGGCTCAGAATCCACGACACTGATTCAGTGGTAGAGCTGATCTTCAAACAAGAACAACAGAACAATTGACACATGCCACTAGGATTCAGACTATTTTATGTGCATTTCTAAAGCATATCTAGGGCTTCCCAGGTGACTCTGTGGTAAAGAATCCACCTGCCATGCAGGAGACCTGGGTTCCATCCCTGGGTTGAGAAGATCCCCTGGAGGAGGAAATGGCAACCCACTCCAGTATTCTTGTCTGGAGAATCCCATGGACAGAGGAACCTGGTAGGCTACAGTCCCTGGGGTCACAAAGAGTCAGACATGACCTAGCGACTAAACACACACACACAAAGCATATCTAAGAGATATATGGGAAACATGTAAGATTCACACTGTTTTTTAATATACAAACCTGCCTGAAGTCTCTCAACCATCATTCATACTGATTTTGTGACAAGACAAAGTATAATGTCAAGAGACTGGGCTCTGGAGGCAGGCTGCCTGAGGTCCATGCACACCCATCATTCACTGGCTGTGTGGTCTCAAATAAGTTACTGAATCACCCGCTGTCTCAGTTTCCTCATTTGTAGATTGGGGATAGTAATGGCACTTATCCCATAGAGTTATTAGGAGACTTGGCACATAATAAACAATAAGTAAATGTTTCTTTTGATTTGCGGGGGGGGGGGGGGCATTGTCAGACTTTTCCTTCTAATATTCCTAAAGGTCCCATGGCCTTTATCTTTTCATCAGAGCCTGCTATGCATACATAGTTGAATTTAACAATGTCCCAGTGGTCTGAAAAAAAGCATGTTCTACTTCCTAGCAGCATGGTTGACCATATGCCCAGGTTGGTTTCGTAATTTATGCAGAAAAGGTATTTGATAAATGCTATTAGAAAAATAGGAATGGGGACTTCCCTAGTGGTCCAATGGCTAAGACTCCATGCTCCCAATACAGGGGGATTGGGTTCAATCCCTGATCAGGGAACTAGATCCCACATGCTGCAACTAAAGATCCTACATGCAGCAATGAAGATTCTGCATGCTGCAACTAAGACCCATTGTAGCCAAATAAATAAACAAATATTTTTTTAAAACGTGTAAATGGATGTTTATAGCCACTTACTCATAACAGACAAAATTTAGAAGCAACCAAGATGTCCTTCAGTAGATGAAGGAGTAAATAAACTGTGGTCCATCTGGACAGTGGAATATTATTCAATGCAAGAAAAAAATGAGCTATCCAGACATGAAAAGATACGGAAGAGCCTTAAATGCATATGACCAAGTGAAAGAAGATCTGAAAAAGCTACACACTATATGATTTCGACTATATGACATTCTGGAAAAGGCAAAACTACAGAGCCAGTAAAAAGATTAACGGTTGTCAGGGATTGGGAGAAGCATGAATAGGCAGAGGACAGAGGATTTTTAGGGCAGTGAAAATGCTTTGTATGATACTATAATGATGGATACGTGTCATTATATATTTGTCCAAATGCATACAATGTACACCACCAAGTGTGAACCTTAAACTGTAGACTTTAAGTAATTGCATGCATGCTCAGCCACCCAGTTGTGTCCGACTCTTTGTGACCCCATGGACTGTAGCCCACCAGGCTCCTTTGACCATGGGATTCTCCAGGCAAGAATACTGGAGTGGGTTGTCATTTCCTCCTCCAGGGGATCTTTCCAAGCCAGGGATCGAATTCGCATCTCCTGTATCTTCTGCACTGTTGGAGGATTCTTTACCCACTGAGCCATCAGGAAAGCACAGATTATTATGTGTCAAAGCAGGGTCATCAGCTGTAACACATGTACCACTCTGATGGGGAATCTTGAGGACACGAGAATATATTCATGTGCACGTGCAGAGGGTATATTGGAAAACTTTGTGTCTTCCTGTCAATTTTGCTGTGAATCTGAAACTGCTCTATAAAAATTGTCTTTTTTAAAAAGGTAGTTTTGATGCAAGAATAGAAAAGCAAGCCAACAACACTGTGTCGTATTTTTGAAAGTTGCTTAGAGTAGATCTTGAAAGTTCTCATCACAAGAAAAAAAAAATGTCACTATGTGCAGTGATGGATATAACTAAATTCACTAGGATAATCATTTTGCAATATATGCCTATATCAAGTCATTATATTGTACACCTAAAACTACATTGTATGTCAATTATACCTCAATAAAAAAATTTTTAAACTCATACACATATAGGAATGTCTATGGCAGTAATCTTTGAAAGAATAAAGAGTTAATAACAATGCAAACATCCACCAAGAGAAGAGCAAATAAATGAGTTATGATGTATTCATCCAATAAAATATATCTCAGTTAAAATAAGTTAATTACTGCTATGTATATCATAAAGATGAATCTCAAAATTAGTACAAGAATCAAGTACACATGATTTTTAAAATACAACTACATTTATGTTAAGTTCAAGAAAGGACAAAGGTAGTGAATATATCTGGAGATACATAAATAGGTAGCAAAACTATAAAGAAATTTAAGTATAAAATTTATACTGATTGGGAGGAAGAAAGAAAAAATAAGAGAAAGGCACATAATGAGATTTCGGGAATGGTAATGCCCTACTTCTTGACCTGAGTAATGAGCACATGAATGTTTATTATATCATTTAAAAATATTTGTACATATACACTTTTATCACTATTTGGCTTCCATACCAGGTTTCACACCCACAAAAAAACTACTTTCCCCTAAAGGAATCTGTAAAAAGAAATATAAATTATGCTTTCATCTAAGAATACTAAAGAAAATACTTTCTGATTCGTAGCCTTCAGCTAGAAATTAGATCTAATAATTGCTATAAATCTATCTCACTCAAAGTTTAAACAATATACAAATTTTGGTTTTTATCTTGCCAAAGAAAGTGTGGGTTATTCTAGAAGTCAGCATCATTTAGGATAACTTTTGCATAAATACAAAAAAACATAAAAGCACATGTGCTTTTTCCACAAGCTATGTTTAGGCCTGGGCAAGTTGAGGACCACAACTTTCTTGGACCACTTACCTGATACTCAGGTCATAACTCCCACTCAGGAGAAAGTTCTCTTCTTCACACAAGAAGAGGGCCCGGACACTCCCAGCATGGCCTCGAAACCTGATGGGTTTCTCCTTTACACGTATGATGTCCAGAAGCTGGATCTTTCGATTGGATGACACGGCTAACAAATCTCCCCCAGAATAGTGGATGATTCTGTTTCGGTCCCACCTGAGCTGCCAGGAAAAAGATGCACCATGAGAGAAGAGAACCACGGAACTACTTAGTCCAGTGCCTTTCGCCTATAGCAATGCCATCATGGAAAATTCATCCAGCAAGGGATGTAGCAGAAGGCAAGGCCTAATGCTAATAAGCCCTGATGGATCTCTACCTCACACTGTAACAAAAATGCATTTCAAGTAGATTTAAAACATAAACACAAAAGGCACAATTATTTTAACAATTTCTGCTAATGTATAATAAATCCCCAGGACAGAGAATAGAGTATGCAGCATTTTCTGCTTTATTTGACCATGGAAAACTTTTTTCACAGAAAACCTCAGAGGAACACAGTTGAAAAGCCCTATACCCACTGCATATCCCACTGCTGTCATTGTTGTTTCCCTTAACCAATATCCAGTGAGCATACTACATTAGGGGCAAAGTCTTGTGCTAATAGGTGCTCATGGGAAATACAAAGATGAGTAAGATATGGATGGACCCTGCCCTCAATCAGTATGAAATCCAACAAAATAGGGTGAGTTGAATTAATTTTCCAATCACAAGATTATTAGCAAATAGATAAAATATGAGCAGGATGACCAAAAACTTTATTGTCCAAAATGAGATTTTTTTATCATGAAAGGGGACACTATTATTAATTACTCGAGGACCGCAGAGTAAAGCAGGGTTGTTTGGATAAACAGGGATGGATAGTCACCCTAAATATGAGGAGCAATTCCTGACATTTTTGTCCTCATTCCATTTGTCGTATCTAGAGTTCAACCTGTCATTCTCTCTGCTAAAGAGCACATATCACCATACTACTCATAAACACTCAGCTCTGCCTTTTCCCATCTGTTCTGTCTTCCCCCTATTGACTGGTCAAGATGCAGTTTGTTAGTAAGGTTCACAGCCAAAAATAGAATAAAAGATGTCCTTCACAAAACTTTTTGAACAAAGAGTGAAGTTCTAGATCTAAAATATGTCAGAAAGTTGACACTATGAAAGGATCTTCTTCTGGCATATTCAAGTGATGTCACATTACATAGTTACCATAAATACCATTTTCATATTTAACATGAAAAGACACAGTACTTTGCTAGAGTGGGTTACCGAAATATGTATAGCATAGCCCCATTTCTATTTAAAATATGTATTTATACGTGCCAAGAAAAAATTCTAGGATAGACATCAATATTAATGGTAGTTATCTCTATGTGATGAGATTATAGAAGAGATTTCTTTTTCTCTATACATTTTCTGGCATTTAGTGGATATTTTTTCCCATGAGGATATATTACTTCTAAAATCAGAATTAAACAGTAAAGATAGTTTTAAAAGGTTTCATGCATGGAATTGTGCAAAAGGTTGCTGGTCAGTGTACCCAAAATTTGTAAGGGCAGAGTGTCCTCCACCCACTAATGTTGGTTGTTGTTTAGTTGCTAAGTCATGTCCAACTCTTTTGCAACCCTGTGGACTTTAGCCTACCAGGCTCCTCTGTCCATGGGATTTCCCAGGCATGGATGCTGGAATGGGTTTCCAGTTCCTCCCCCAGGGGGTCTTTTCGACCCAGGGATCGAAACCACGTCCCCTGCATTGACAGGCAGATTCTTTTACCTCTTTAGCCACCAGGGAAGCCCACCCTCTACTGAGAATGGTGCAAAAATCAAGCACCAAGTCTCCAGATGGGTTTGGGGCTGTAGTTTCATGTGAAGGATTGCTTTTCCAGTGAGCGAGGGTCATCGGAATCCTCAGATGCTTGCGTGAGTAGTCCAAGGGCCCTGGGTCCTAGATTCTGAGCCTAGTACCTACGTGTCGGAGAGGATGCGGATGTTGTAAGAGCCACAGAAGACATTCTTCTCCTCCATCTGCACCTGCTGAGTCTCCTGGTTCTGGTACGCAGTCCACAGGTTGTAGTCATTCTAATAAGGGAACACCCACAGTCAAAGGACAGCAGCGATCTGACCCAGGGCCCCAGACATGCACCCTGGGATTCCCCCCTGGCAAGTGCGCAGGGGTCCATGGCCTCCTCCTCTTCAGGCCATGGCAACCGCTACGTGGTGATGGGGAGGCGGGCAACCAGTGAGAAAAGGAACCCCTGAGTGCGAAAATACTGAGTCGAGGGTCCCCATTCCTCTTCCACCTCTGATTCTGTGAACGTCTGATGCCGCTGATAACACAATTTTTTAAAACTGAGCTCAGGACCAAGATGCATGCAAAATAAAGCCATTGGTGCCCCTTGACTGACCATTTCATGGAACCCGGGGATTCATGTTCATGTTGTGTACATGTGACAGCACAGAGCGTACTTGTGGGAACTCGAGGCACACGTGCAATCGCTGCTGCACGCTCTGTGCCTTGTGTGTCGAGGTCTTCGCACGTCAGCAGCTCTCATCTCCTCACAGCTGCGTCACACAGCATGTCACCCGCCCCACCAAGTATTCTCATCATTTCACAGATGAGACAGCTGAGCCTCAGAGAGGGGAGCCTCAGAGAGGCCCTGCCCTCACGTCCTTCCCCATCCCCAGCCACAGACCTCTGTGGCCATGAAACGCAGGGACAGACCAGTGGTGGGGACACCCAGTGATCCTGACATTGCTCCTGGCTCTGAGCTGCCTGCTAGATGCTTGGTGTCATGGACATAGGAACTGGCGTGGGAGCCGCAGTCAGGAAGAACTCCAAGAAGACACCCAAATGAGCCCTCACTTATCAGATGAGGAAGATAAGGCTTAAGGAGAGGAAATCACTTGCTTACGGACACACAGCACAGGACTCTGGCCTCTCTCTTAGGGTACGTCACCTCCCATACCCCACATCCATATGCTCTATCCCATATCCTCCATACCCCACATCCCTAATATGCTCTATCCTGTACCCTCTGATGTCTGACATCCTTATGTGAGGTCCGAGCCTGGACTTCGGCCTTCAATGGCCAGTAAGAAAGGACGCCCTACAGTCACTTACCCCAGATGCCTTCAGAACCCACCTTTGTTCTCAGTTTCCACTTCTGATTTTTCACACGTAGGCGCTTCCCGTCATCCGTCATTTTCGGAATTGGGATAAAAACCTTGTTGGCATAATTAGGGTCTATTCCCCTGGTATAGGACCCCTGGGGGAAATAACAGAAAACAGTTATTCTTTGTCCTTACACTCCAAGAGAAAACTAAAAACTAGTGCTTGGCAGGATCTGAAAGACAGATAAGCACTGGCCCAGATAGGCCTGGGCTGGAGAGTTGGGCCAGTGGTGTGGGCAGACTGGCTCGAGGAGGATAATGACATCAAACGTCCAGGGAGGACCAGCAAGAACGGTGGGTGGCATGGCTGATTCATGTCAATGTATGGGAAAAACCACTACAATATTGTAAAGTAATTAGCCTCCAATTAAAATAAATTAATTAATTAAAAAAAAAAACAACGGTGGGTGGTCCCCAGCCTCCAGCATGTGGCCTGCCTCAGGGCCTCCTCGTCTGTCTCCTATCCCCTCCCTCTGCTGGGAAAAACCCAAACTACCAGGAACCCCTGATTTAGGGTCAGACTTCAGGCAAAAGACAGAACTGTAAATGCCAGAGGTGGTTACTATCCAGGGAAAAGTGCATCATAACCTAAAAATACACTTTGTGGCCTTGTAAACATCTGTGTACGTGAGGCTGTCTTATGGCACAAGCTCCAGTAAGGCTCCTTGGGGAAAGCTCCCAGCTCTGTGGGGCATGGGGAAGGCTCTGCCTCTCTCTGCCTGCAGGGCTTCTAGACGGGGTGCTCCCCACTAGAAAGTCAGTGGTGATTGGGAGTCTGGACATGAAGGCGGTGAGGAAGCAGCCCACGTGGAGCTGGAGGCCAGCTCGGGGGCCACCACAGACGGGAAGGCTTGGCAGAAAGGAGGCTAGTCTGACCTGTCCCTCCCAGAAAGGCCATACCTGCAGGAAGGTGATCTGGTGCTGGATGAAGGAGTACATGGACAGGTCGGTTTTGACCTGCTGTGCCAGCACTGCCCAGTGCTGGCTCACAAAGCTACACCTGTTCAAGGTGCTCTTATCCAGCAAACCTGGAAAAACAAGAGGTGGGCCTAGGAACCTCCCACCTGGGCCACGATGAGGGAGAGGGGGTGCTTGAGAAACCCCCCAACAGGCCCCACATACTTAAAATATACTTGGAGAGGTGGATGGGCAGCTGGCGGATGAAGTCGCAGTACCTGCTGACCCCGGAGGACAGTTCTCGGACGGTGTCCAGCTCCAGCAGCGCATCAGTGGCCGGGGCCGAGCCTGATTTGAACACATTGGCTTTTTCAGAAAATAGCCTGTTCATCTCGGAAATACACTGGAGCAAACTCTTCCACTGTACTTCTAGAGGGAAACTGGGGAAGGGGGCACAGCTGGGGCATCTTTGGGATGAGTCCAAGCCCACCCAGAGACGTGTGCTTTCTCCGAACACTTTTGGGCTTCCCTCGTGGCTCAGCCAGTAAAGAATCTGCCTGCAATGCAGGAGATCCATGTTCAGTCCCTTGGCCAGGAAGATCCCCTGGAGAAGAAATTGTCAACCCACTCCGGTATTCATGCCTGGGAAATCCAATGGACAGAGGAGTCTGGTGGGCTACAACTCGTGTGTGTGTGCTTAGTCGCTCAGTAGTGTCCGACTCTATGCGGGGTTGCAAAAGAGTCAGACACGACTTGGCGACTTAACCACCACCACCACCAGGCCCAGAGCAAGTCCTTGCCAAAAGCTCCCCACCAAAACAGAGCTCATCAGAGTCTACCCTGAAGCCCCTGAGTTTTGGTCATTTCTTCTGCAAAAGTGCAAATACAATTTCCCCTAACCAAGCACACAAGCAGTTTTCACCCTTCCCAGCTCAAGGTGACATCTGCAGCATGAAAACTGCCCTACTGGTGAAAAGGCATGGTGTCCAGAGTTCCCTTTAAAGGATCCCAACAAGAAAAGGTCTCACAATTTCAAAAGAAAGGGGTGGATGAAATGAGATGGACAAGATGGTGACTATTACTGAGCCTGGAAGACAGTTACATGGGTGACGATTACACTGTTCTACCCCTTGGAACAGACCCAGATGCCAGCAAAGATGGAAGGCAGGAGGAGAAGGGGGCAACGGAGGATGAGATAGCTGGATGGCATCATCGACTCGATGGACATGAGTTTGAGCAAGCTCCAGGAGACAGGGGAGGAGAGAGGAGCCTGGCGTGCTGCAGTCCGTGAGGACACAAAGAATCAGACTCGACTTAGTAACTGAACAACAACAAAAACAAACCTATTTTTTGAAACCTCAAATTTTCCCTATAAAAAGCATTTTAGAACCTATGCTTTGTGTTTCCTATATTTATTCCATGTATGTGTCTTGATTCAAAAACCAACTGAGGACAGCCTTAAAGTCAGAGCCCAATTCCCCACTGCTCTTATTTCCACCTCAAGACTGAATCCAGGGACAGCCTTGGTAGCCCAGTGGTAAAGATTGCACTCCCAGTCCAGGAATCTGGGTTCAATCCCTGGTCAGGGAACTAGGTCCCTCATGCCACAACTAAGACCTTGCAGAGCCAAACAAATAAATAAAAAGACTGAATCCAGCGCTGCAAAAATAGCTCCTGGTGGGTTGGATTCTGGAGGTGCCCCTCCCTCCTCTCTGTCCCAGAGGTCGGGGGGCTAGACCAAGGGATACAACCTGGGACAGAGGGAGACTTAGGGTCACACTGACTGATTTTCATCCCTGTTTCTCACCTCACCAGTGAGCGTATGCATGCTCGGTCACTCACTTGTGCCCGATTCTCTGTGATCCCATGGATTAGCCCACCAGGCTCCTCTGTCCATGGGATTCTCCTGGCAAGAAGACTGGAGTGGGTTGCCATTTTCCTCCTCCAGGGGATCTTCCCAACTCAGGGATCAAACCTGCGTTGCCTGTGTCTCCTGCATTGCAGCTGGATTCTTTACCAGCTGAGCCACTGGAGAAGCCCACTTATCCGACATGGGATTAGATGAGGGGATAAACTCCAGACTGCCCAGCCCACTTTGTAGACAACAAATGAGTGTGAGTTGCCCACATCTGTTCTCCTCAGATGCCATCAGCTGCCAGCCCCTCCAGGTCCACGGGACCCCTCCCCTTGGGCTTTCCTGCCACCAGCGGACTTACCAGCACTGGCTGCTGCCCCCCGCACAAGGTCATGCAAGCTTGCTTTTCCTGTAGTTTTGGACAACAGGAAGCTTGTGTGCCTGGTTCCGGCTGCCCAGCAGACTTGTGAGGTCTCACACGAGAGTGTATGGCCTTTCTCAGGGATGAAAAACATGTTGGTGAAATCTGGGTCAGTCCCTGAAAAACAAAAGACCAAGACAAGTGGCCCTTGAAGCAGGTGCACGGAGAGGAAGTGCTGAAGAAAAGTGGCTTTAGGTCACTGGTTTCTTTTAAACCTACACAAAACTGACCAGGCCAGTCATGTCTGTTTTTATTTAGGGGACTCTGAGTTTCTACACAAAAGTCACAGAAAGCCTCTGTTAGCCTTTGCCACCCTGCCTGCACTGCAAACTTCATCAGTTCTCTATATACGCAAGGATAGAGACTAAGAGAGAGGGAAGGAGGAAAAGAGAGAGACAGAAAGGCAGGAGTTGAAAGAGGGATTGCTTTTTTGAAACACTTACTTAATTTTCTTCAGTGATATGAATAAATTTTCTTCAGTGAAATGAATATGCCCTTGAGTCAAATTAGAAAATTCATTTTTAAGAGAGAAGCTCCCCTAGGAAAGGGGGACCTGTAAATACAAGGAGCTGATTCCTATGGTGGGGGAGGACCTCAGAACAGGGCACATGTATGGACAGAGCCTACTTCCCTGTCTGGAGGGCAGCCTTGCCCATGGGAGATACTTAGGATGGGAGGCCTGGTTTTCACCCCCTGACTGGATGACCACAACCAAGTCACTCAGATTCGCTTAACTTCAACATCCTTACCTACAAAATAAAGGCGCTGGACTGGTCAATCTCTAACCTAACTGACGGGATTCTCTGACTTTCTCCACCACTTCTTCATTCCATATGATCATTCTTTTACTTTCTGGACACACCAAAGAAAGCAAGTGCCTTTATCAGGTTCTAATAGCCCTCTGCATGCGTGCCTCAGCCTCTTCAGTCACATCCAACTCTTTGTGACCCCAGAGACTATAGCCTACATCTGTTCATGGGATTCTCCAGGCAAGAATACTGGAATAGGCTGCTATTTCCTTCTCCAGGGGGTCTTCCAACCCAGGAATTTTTACCCACTGAGCCACCTGGGAAGCCCCTAATAGTCCCCTAGGAAGCTGTAAAGTTTCTTGAAATTCTGTGAGTCTGCAAATAGGACCACACTCCAGGTCTCGTGGACAGCAGGAATCCCCCACTCTCGAGAGCTCAACCTCTGAATCTCTCCATCTGATGCCCCCTTCCAACTTTCTCCCATGCCGCTAAACCTCTGCTTCCATTTCTGGACCCCTCTGCAACCCCAGTCCCTTGCCTCCTTTCTGGCTGCTTTTGCTGCCCTAGTCCAGCTGGCCAAGACCTTCTCACCAACAGACTGGACCACTAGCACCCAAAATGAGGTGCACAGACCAATATCAGCATCTCCTAGCAACATGTTAGCAATGCAGACTCATAACCCACATCACACCTGCTGGGTCAGGAACTCTGGGGAGCACCACGGCCACCTAGGTGTTAATAAGCCTTCCCAGAGATTCTGATACAACAATGATGGAGAACTTCTATCCCAGCCTTATTCAGTCCTTCATGCCTCCAGAAGACTCTTGAGAAGTTGCTTGGACAGCAAGGAGATCAAACCAGTCAATCCTAGAGGAAGTCAGCCCTGAATATTCACTGGAAGGACTGATGCTCCTTGAAGCTGAAGCTCCAATATTTTGGCCACCTGATGATCAGACCCACTAGAAAAGACCCTGATGCTGGGAAAGACCGAAGGCAAGGGCGAGAAGCCGCAGAGGATGAGATGGTTAGATAGCACCATTGGCTCAATGGACATGAATTTGAGCCAACTCGGGGAGATAGCGAAGGACAGAGGAGCCTGGCATGCTGCAGTCCATGGAGTCGCAGAGTCAGACACAACTTAGAGACTAAACAACAACACTTGACCCAGCTTTGGATAAACTCCACATCCAGGTTAGATTTCATGTCCAAGCAAGGAATACAGTGGAATGAATGGAGATAGGGCTTCCCTGGTGGCTCAGGCGGTAAAGAATCTGCCTGCAATGCAGGAGACCCAGGTTCGATCCCTCGGTCAAGAAGATCCCCTGGATAAGGGAATGGCAACCCACTTCAGTATTCTTGCCTGGAGCATCCCATGGACAGAGCAGCCTGGTGGGCTACAGTCCAAGGGGTCGCAAAGAGTAGGACACGGCTGAGTGACTAACACTTTGACTTTGACTGAATGGAGAAAAGTCCTAGGTTTGGACCTCTTGGCCTGGTTTCCGTGCAGTGCAAACTGAAGGGCAAAATGAGTCAGCAGTAACCTTAATGTCCTCCCAAACCCACTTCAATCCTGAATGCACTAAAGCGGGAATCAGCCCGGCATTAATGAGCAGAGACAGCGGGACCAGCCATTTCTGAGCTTCAGGGATGAAGAAGTCCCTGTGCCATGCTTGACAGCTGAAAGTTCCTTCTGCATGTGTCATTTCATCATTTTCTAGAAAGAAGTCACATTTTAGCAGCTTCTCCTTCAGTCAACAAGAACGGGCACCAGGATGGTGGCTCAGTCAGTAAAGAATCTGCCTGCAATGCAGGTGAGACCTGAGTTCAATCCTGGGAAATTCCCGTGGAGAAGGAAATGGCAACCCATTCAGAATCTTTGCCTGGAGAATCCCATGGACAGAGGATCCTGGAAGACTACAGTCCATGAGGTTGCCAAGAGTCGGACACAACTGAGTGACTAGCCCACCACCACCTGCCATCTGGAAATGCCCCGTCGACCTGAGCTTGTCCACATCTCCTGTCCCTTCACAGGCTCCTGGTCTCCGGGGGCCCCGGGTCTCTCTACCTGTGGCCTCGCTTACCTGAGATGTCACCCCACTCTCTCAGAAACAGGACTCGGATGACGTCAGCGGCGGTAAGCAGCAAGCCGGGGTCGCACATCTGCAGCAGCAGGAGCGTGTAGTTGGCCTTCGTCCGCTGGCTGCTGTTCTGGAGCCAGTGCAGAGCCTCCCGCATCTTCTGCTCCACCATCTCATCCAGCATTTGGTTCCAGGAAGACTGGACCATCTTGCCCTCCTTCCTGCTCAGGTTGAACCGGGCCCTGTGGTAGACCAGATCCTTGCCCTGCGTGGTCTGCAGGAGGGTTAGGAAGTAGTGTAACAAGTACAGGCTGTCCAGTTGCTGCAGGACGCTCACCAGGAACCTCCTCTGGGACCCAGCGCCCACCCTCCAGAACCACTCTCGTGTGGAGAAGATCTTCCAGGCCAGGATGCACGTCTCGCACTTCTGGCACACAGGGACAGAATCGTTCCCCTCCTCACAGCGAAAGTAAGGGGCATTCTTGAGCCTGGACTCCAGATTTTCCATGGCCCCAAGAGAACCGGCTCATTTTATCCTTGCCTACTGCCAAACCCCAGACGGACAGGAGACACTGATGAGTATCCCAGCTGAGCCTTTCCCGACACGAACATCTCCCGAAGAAAAGGTGCACTGCTGCAATGGGGTGGAGAGCTTCTCTCTCCCAGAAACTGCCAGTTGAGTCTGGCTTTCAGTACTGACCTCCTAGGAAACATGCCTTTACCGTAAATCTCCTAAGCCTGGCTCTGCTCAGAGGGAGGCAGTTGCTGTATATTCTGAAAGAGCTGGTCATCTCATTTCTAGAACAACAGGAAGAGAGGTGGTCTAATCTAGATAGTGGATGGACCTCTTTTAAACAGAAAACTATATGGTGGAGCCTGGTCTTGAGGCTTCCATTGTTGTTGTGAATGAATTCTAAATATTTATGAATATGAAATTAGATGGAGGCTTCTGTGGATGGCTGTTTAGTTAGAATGATCTTGCATATGTTTATAGCTATCTTCTTAACATCAAAGTGAAAACACAAATGCTTGATATATATTTGCCTAGTAGGCTACAGTCGGACATGACTGAGTGACTAACACTTTCGCTTCAGTTTCACTTCACTTTTCAAGTTACTTAAGTGTTTCAGAATGCTAACCAGGGGACTTCCCTGGCTGTCTAGTGGTTAAGATGCTGCCCGTCCAATACAGAGGGTGTGGGTTCAATCCGTGGTCAGGGAACTACAATCCCACATGCCATGGAACAACTAAGCCCATGTACCACAACTACAGAGTCTGTGCACTGCGACAACAGATCCCTGATAACACAAGGAAGATCCTAAGGGCTGCAACCAAGACCCAACCACAGCCAAGTAAATACAAATAATAAGGTAAATAAATAACAACAAAGACCCAACCACAGCAAAGTAAATACAAATAATATGGTACATAAATAATAATTTTTTAAAAAAAGAATCCTAACTGGAAATCTCCGCAGGTAAAACTCCTCAGGGAAAAAAATGTCACTGGGCCTGAGCATATATTTGGGGTCTCTTCCAGCCTCAATCACACGCCAACCCTGGTGTCTGGAGGCACCAGAGCCGAGTAGAGAAGAGTGAGGAGTCTGGGGTCAGAACCCTGGGTTTGGACAACAGCCCAGCTGCTCATGAGGTCTGTAAACACAGGCGCATTACTTAACCCTTTATGCTTCAGTCTCCTCATCTCTAAAAGGGAGACAACTGTAGTTCCTATTTCAATGTCAGTGTGAGGATTAAGGCAATGGCAACCCACTCCAGTACTCTTGCCTGGAAAATCCCAAGGATGGAGGAGGCTGGTAGGCTGCAGTCCATGGGGTCTCAAAGAGTCGGACATAACTAAGCAACTTCATTTCACTTTTCACTTTCATGCATTGGAGAAGGAAATGGCAACCCACTCTAGTGTTCTTGCCTGGAGAATCCTGGGGACGGCAGAACCTGGTGGGTTGCCGTCTATGGTGTCGCACAGAGTCGGACATGACTGAAGCAACTTAGCAGCAGCAGCAGCAGTGAGGATTAAATGAGGTATTACATGCAAAGCATCTGTGGGGCTGACATACATGAAAGAAGCAGTTTTACAATCCAATTCAGCCTTGACTTCATGCTTGAGGGCCCAACCTTGGGAGTTAGAGATGGGCTGGAATCCCCCAGTTTTCTTACGGGAGCTGTGGCCTTGGGCAAGCCCTACAGCCCCTCCAGGCCCCGTTCTCATCAGCCCCTCCAGGCCCCGTTCTCATCGTAGAAGACACATGCTTAACACTGTCTGGTGGGGTGTCCTAGTGTGAGGCCTACATTCCGACTGTGCTTAAGGAGCTGCCAGAGACAGTGGAGGCTCCTATATGACATACAGAAGAATGGCACATGCTGAGCGAGCTTGGAAAAAATGACAGAGAACATAACACTGGCCTTTGTTATCTTTTTATTTTTTACTTGTTTGTTTTAGGCAATTTTCAGTTTTGGACCAAGGAAAAGAAGATATGACTGTCACTTGAGGCAACGATAGAAAGAAACTAAATGTTCCTAACACTCAGTTTTTCTGTGATGATCAATCAATTTTGATCATAGCAAAACTGAGTGTTACTAACATTTAAGAAGGGGCTTCCCTGATAGCTCAGTTGATAAAGAATCTGCCTGCAATGCAGGAGACCCGGTTTGATTCCTGGGTCAGGAAGATCCCCTGGAGAAGGGATAGGCTACCCACTCTAATATTCTTGCGATTCCCTTGTGGCTCAGCTGGTAAAGAATTTGTCTGCAACGTAGGAGACCTAGGTTCCATCCCTGGGTTGGGAAGATCCCCTGGAGAAGGGAAAGGCTACCCACTCCAGTATTCTGGCCTAGAGAATTCCATTGTATAGTCCATGGGGTCACAAAGAATTGCACACAACTGAGCAACTTCTACTTTTCTACACCAAGAAAAAAGGTCTTCAAACCAAAAGAAAGAAAAAGAAAGTGATAGTCGCTCAGTCGTGTCTGACTCTTTGCAACCTCATGGACTACAGCCCACTAGCTTCTCTGTCCGTGAGATTTTCCAGGCAAGAATACTGGAGTGGGTTGTTATCTCCTCCTCCAGGGGATCTTCATAACCCAAGGATCAAACCTGCGTCTCCTGTGTCTCCTGCATTGCAGGCGGATTCTTCACCCCTGAACCACCAGGGAAGCCCTTAATGAGTGAACAAAAAGAAAAGCCGGTGTTGAAGACAAGTGAGGAGACACCCAGAGGGTTCCTTTTATAAGTCTGAGTGTGGCCTAAACAAATGACATCTCACAACACTGGCACAATTTACCAACGTGACTGAAATCCAGGCAGTAAATTTTGAGAAACTAGGGAGAATGCTGGAGGATGGAGACAGGCAAAATTGTCTAGATTTTTTAAAAGAAAAATAAAGTGGATTCTAGAAACAGCAGATTAGATGTGAATTTGTACCTGAATTCTAAAATGCTTTATCAAATAGTTTGTGAGCATTTAGGGAAGAAGCATCAACAACCTACGGGGGTTTAAGAAAAACATGGTGGCCAAGCTGATCTCATTTTCTCCTTTCAGAGCACTGTTAGAAGGAAGTGCTGACATAGTGTATCTTGACCTTGGCTGTTGAAAAAGTCCTTCATGGTGTCCAGTGCATAAAGGTGCAGAGGTGGACTACGTTATCGAAGAGTTCTACTCATGCACAACTTTTTAAAAAGATTTTTTTGACGTGGACCATTTTTTAAGTCTTTATTGAATGTTACAATATTGCTTCTGTTTTATGTCTTGGTTTTTTGGCCATGAGGCATGTGGGATCTTAGCTCTCCAATCAACAATTGAACTCGCACCCGCTGCATTGGAAGGTGAAGTCTTAACCACTGGACTGCCAGGGAAGTCTCACACTGATGCATGACTTATTGAATAACTAAAACCAAAAGGTATTGACTGAGGACTGCAAGACTAACCAATTTATGTATCAACAAGAGTAAGATTTAAGAAAAGGTCACCAATTTCTGCAGGATAGGAAGGAGAGCTGTTATAACCTGGTAGGATCATGAAACAAATCTATCTCCACAAGCAGCAGTGATGTGATGAGTTTTACAATTCAAATATTTTAAAAGTCAATAAAATTCCAAAATTTAAAATTCAGTTTGAAAATTAAAATCCTACACTGTGTAAATCCTCTGATTCAAATGTCTGACAGGGTCTCTGGAAACACGTCATGTGATGCTTGAAATAATGTGCTCTTGAGACAGGACCACCAGACAGGGCAAAGAGGAAGAGGCTTGCCTTGACACAGGTCATGGAAAAGACCCAGAAGCTGTATTTCCAGTGAATCCCAGAAGGGACTTCAGGTTCAGTTTGTCATTTGCCCAAAGATTTGATGTTGGTAAGGAATTGTCTGCCAATGCAGTAAACACAAGAGACGTGGGTTCAATCCCCAAGTCGGGAAGATCCCCTGGAGAAGAAAATGGCAACCCACTCTGGTATCCTTGCCTGGGAAATCCCATGGACAGAGGAGCCTGGCAGGCTACAGTCCATGGGGTTGCAGAGTTGGACACGATTGAGCAAGAATAAGGACTAAGGACACCTTTAATTTTAGGGAACAATCTGTCGAAAGGAAGAGAAAGTGATCAGAGGGGTAAAAGATCTGCAAACTGGGAAATAGGATGTGAAAACACACATATTGCTGAGTGACCCATGAGAGCTACCCCCAAGTGTTGTGGTCCTTTAATGGACCGGAACTTGGGGGTACAGAGTCGACCGATAAGAAAGTAAAAGAAGGAAGAAAAGAGGCTGATATTCCCTGGTTTACCCAGTATGCCAATATAACTCTAGGACAAAGAGCTAGCACCGTCTACATAGGCTCAGAGCGCCCTCTCGAAGAGGTCTTGAAAGCCCGGGCAAATAAGTAGACACGGTGGACACCTGTGCTCCGTGGAAGCAGCCTGAAACGGAGAGAGGGAGAGAGAGAGGGAGAGAGAGAGAGAGAGAGAGAGAGAGAGAGAGAGAGAGAGAGAGAGAGAGAGCAAGAGAGAGAAAGACACGGGGACCAGTGCTCTGGTGGAACAAAGGCGTTTATTCAACATATTGTGGGCATATATATTCTCTCTTACAAGATAGCCCTTTTTAGCAGAGATAGGGATCAAAAATCTAACAAGTCATCTAGAAAGCCGGAGGCTAGAATTATTCTCTAGAGAGGGGGTTGTAAAAGTAACTTTACATATCAGAAAGGAGAAGACTTGTAAATGGCTGCTGTTCACCATATGGAATTTCCATACGAATGAGATACATGAATTTCTATTATCCCGAAAGCCGGCTTGCCAGCTCTCTGGCACCTGTATTCAGGTGCTGTTAAGGAACATAGAATTCATGCAAGACTGAGAACAGCACACAGGAAGCCTCCTGTTAAATGTATCCTGACATCCAAGTGTATAGACAACTGCCCATTGGATAAGGAATTAGACACGTCCCCACCGTCCAGGCGGCTCCAGAAGAGAGGTGCTAGGGCCATCTGCCGAGGTCACAGGGACTAGGACATGGACCCCATGTAGACAGTCCTGCAGTTCTCGCTGTGCCCAAGCCAGGAGAGCTGCCTGTAAGATAGTGAGCTCTCCGTCACAGCACAGCTGCAAGGCCCATCAGACGTGGGCATGAAAAACCACTGCGGCTGTCAGACTCTCCATGCTCACCAATGTGGTTCACCTTATAGTTTATTCCCTTACACACAACATCTGTAATCTAAGGAGGAGGGGAGTGTGGGGTAGTGATTAGAAGTTCGATGTCAGGTTTGAATCCCAGCTTGGCACTCACTCGCCACGTGACCACAGTGACCCTGAGTGAGTTCACTAACCCCCTGGACCGCAGCCTGCCCGTCCACCAAGTGGGGGTGGTTGAGCACCTCCCCACGGGGCTGCCGAGAGGGTAACAAGGACTGGGGCCCAGGAGGCGCTCAGAACAGGGGACGCAGGAGTGAGACAAGGTTAGCAATTGGTTCTGATTCCTCTGCAGTCTTTCTGATCGCTCTGAGGTTGCCTGGTGACCACCTCTGGGCACAGTGTACGGTCCATCCAAGCAGACAGGACGAGATCATAAGAAGATGGTGAGGGGGACCTAGGGTGTGAGGGGGACCTAGGGTTTGAGGGTTACTGCGAACACGGGGACCAGCGCAGTGAGGAGCCCAAGGCAGTGACCAGAGACCCTTCCCCTCATCCTCACGTGATTTCTAAAGCCAGCAGGCGCTGGCACGAACCCCCAGTCAGTCTTCCAATGAAAACTGCCACTTGTCTGTGTGTCAGCACAGGTCTGAGACCTGGATCGGCCTCTAGGCAGCAGCCTCCACCGGGGCCGGCCCTGGCTTCTCAGGTTCCTCTCCCAGATCCGCAATCCGGACGGCACTGTCCTTCTTGGAAAGCCAGAAGGCCGGGTAGACAGGCTCCGAAAACTTACACTGGAACCTGTGCAGCAGTGTCAGGGTCTCAGGCTCGACATCGTAGAAGGAGAGGCCCCCGCCAGGGAAGTCCACGTAAACCCCCAGCCTCCGGCAAGCGCTGGCACTGAGTGGGGTCTCCGCATCACTGTGCCATGCCCTGAACCCCTTCCCGTCCCAGTGGAGGCTCCAGGAGAAGTCGTTCCCGGAGATGCAGCTGTTGCGCTCCTCGCCCTTGCGGTCGATGCCCTGGCACGTCAGGCCCACGTAGACGCCTGCTCCCGAGAGCTCCACCTCGAAGTAGTACCTGTGCAGGTACAGGCTCTGCTGGGCCAGCACCTGCCGCCAGTGTGAGAACCTGCTGGGCAGGTCGGGGTACGGGTGCTCCCAGGGCGCCGTGTTGGTGACCTTGCGGTTGTCCTCCTGCAGCCGGAGGTACCTGTGTGCCGTGTCGGGGTCGAAGACAACGTCACAGGCATCTGGGGGGACATAGAAGGTCGGGGGCTGACAGCTGACTCACACCTAACCAGCCTCCAGGGGATGAGAAGGCATCCATCCCTCTGTTCCCTGTCTACCCAGCTCCCGTCCCCGCCCGAAGAAGAGGTGGGTGAAAACCAGGAAACAGAACACAAACCGGACTCTGTGACTTACGGTAATTGTAGATTGGTCTCTGCCCCTGGCTCCCAGCTCAGAGTTCCCTGTAATTTCCTGAGTGGTAACAGCACTAGCACCATCTTTTGTTCTAATGTTTGGTCTTTGATGGGCTTCCCAGGCAGTTCAGAGGTAAAGAACCTGCCTGCCAATGCAGGAGACGCAAGAGACCCAGTTTTGATCCCTGGGTCAGGAAGATCCCCTGGAGCAGGAAATGGCAACCTACTCCAGTATTCTTGCCTAGAAAGAATCCACCTGCAATGCAGGAGACACGGGAGACACAGGTTCCATCTCTGGGTCAGGAAGATCCCCTTGGAAGAGGAAATCGCAACCCACTTCAGAATTCTTGCCTGGAAAATCCCATGCTGAGACCAGTTCCTGACACAGAGCTCCTGAAACCCTTGTAATTTCCCGGGTTAAACAAATGTCTTTTTTTTTCTTAAGAGGTAGAGTTTGAGGGGTTTCGTCTTGTGTTTATTTATTTGGCTACACCAGATCTCAGTTTTGGCATGTGGGATCTAGTTCCCTGACCGGAGATTGAACCCAGGCCTGGTGCCTTGGGAGCTCGGAGTCTTAGCCACTGGATCATCAGGGAAGTCCCAGTGTCTTTTTTCCTAACAAGGTGACTCTGTGTGTGGGGATGGAGGGGTGGGGCTGGCTGGTCACCAGAAGGACCAAGTCATGACCAAGTTCTACTTGGACCTCACAGCCCTAACTCCTCTTCTCTTGGGAAGAGAGATGGGCTGGAAGTGGTTCATCATGCCTGTGGGATAAAGCCCCCCCAAAATCCCAGTAGTATGGGGTTTTGAGCACTTCCAGGCTGACAAACATCCACCAGGCAATTGACCCCACCTCCATGGGGACCCTCCCAGCCCTCGCTCTGAGCATCTCTCCCTTCCTCTGGCTGCTCATCTGTGTCCTTCTTCATATCCTTTCATGAACTGGTGAACAAAAGTGTCTCCCTGAATTCTGTGAGCTGTTCTAGCAAATGCTCGAATCCAAGGAGAGTCCTGGGAGCCTTGGATTGTAGCCAAGTCAGACAGAAGTTGTGGGTCCTCTGGGGCCCCATAATTGTGACTGGCATTTGAAGCGGGGTCCGTCTGGTGGGTTCTGACACCACCTCCAGGCAGACAGCATCAGGACAGAGTTAAATCCTGGGATGCCCAGCCATGTCTGGGGGAATTGCTAGGTGGGGGCGGGGGGAGGGGGCCCCTCTCCCACACACGTGGTAAGTAGTCCCAGACACCTTTTAACAAGTCACCCCCACTTCCTTCCTTCCTTCTTGAAGCTCAAACTGCTTGCCATTTACTGTATTATTTGTTGAACTGAATCAAGAAATAAAATTTACCGATTCATCCGTGGCTCATGTTTTCATTCATTCGACAAACACGTCTTGAAATTCAGGTGCTTTTCTATGCAGTGTTGGCAAGTGTCATACACCCACATCTGATTCACTCATTTGTTAAAATATTTGGCCACTATTTAGCAGGGGAATTCTCAAGCAGTCCCCCTGCATTTACACAGATATTCTCTTCCTGGCCCCAGAGGACACCTCCACACACCCAAACGCTCCAGCCACACTCCAGGTTATTTTGACATTTCTCTTAGCCCCACCCTCCCTAATTTTACCCCTTAACTCACACTGGAAGCCCCAAGTCCCACCTAGAGACCCCGTTCACCCCCATCTAAGCCACCCCTGAATCTCCCCCAACGCGTGCAGCAGCTCCACGTCGGTTGGCTTCTTGTATCAACTATGCGTGCGCATGCTAAGTCACTTCAGTCATGTCCATCACATTCTCCAGGCAAGAATACTGGAGTGGGTTGCCATCCCCTTCTCCAGGGGATCTTCCTGACCCAGGGATCAAATTTGCATCTCTTATGTCTCCTGCATTGGCAGGAGGATTCTTTTCCATTGCGCCAGCTGGGAAGCCCCTATATTAACTGTATTATCTGTTTGTAAAACATAGATATGCTGCTGTCAGGAAGCATGAAAGAATAAATAAAGGAAACTGGAAACAAAGAGGTCCCAGGGGAGACGAGGAGCTGTGGCAAGAACAGGGTCAGCAAACCCGAGGATCCACATCAAGACCAGAGCAAACAGGGTTCAGGAGTCGGCCAGCCAGAGCTCACCCCAAGAAAGCAAGCAGAAGCAGGGTTGAACAGTGAGTTCCAAAGAGATTAAAGTCAGAAAAATGAGCCTTCATTACCCAGACACATCATTCCTCTCCTAGGAGACGAGACCTCCCCTGTCTTGTTAACCATGAGCAAGTATTGATTGGAAATAAGTGTTTCTAAAAATGCCAACAGACCAGCACACTTCCGTGTCAGGACAGGACAATGGGCTAGGTAATTCCAGCCAAGTCAGACTTAAAAGGGAGCCACCTGGTAACCAGCCAGGATCTTCAAAGGGGCCAAGGTTGTGAAGGACACAGAAGGACCAAAGGACTGGACACAAACTGAAGGAAGCTAAGGAGACCAGAAAACATCTGTGACTCTGGACTGGACTTCCGACCAGAAAATGGACACTGGGAGCAACCCTGGTGAAATCTGAATAAATTCCAGCCAGCAATGCTCACTTCCTGATTTGGATCAATGGACCATAGTTATGTAAAGTGCTCACGTTTGGAAAAGCGAGGTGAAAAAAGTGTATCAGAATTCTTGGTCCTCTTTTGTGCAATGTTTTTTTTTAACTCTGAAATGGTTTCAAAATTAAAAGTTCTAATTTTTTTTGAAATTCAACTTATTTAAAATTTAAATGTACCCTCTGGAGATAGACCTGAGGTTGCAGCAACCTAAAACCTGCTGAAAGATGGTATCTTTGCTTCCGAAGCATCACATGCGCATCCACACCAGGGAAAGCAGGGCGGCTCACGACTTACACTGGAGGAACTGCTGCCTGGTGCAGGGCTCCGGCTTTGAGGTCCGGTGTCTGCGCTCAATGACAGCACACACCTGAGTCCTGATGTCGTACTCCTCTAGAAAATCAACAGTTGTGAATGCTCACCTGTCCAGGTGGGCAAGAGAACCTAAGGAACAGGAAGCCCCCACTTCAGTTGCTCTTCCCTGGGCCTCCTGGGGAAGGTAGGGACCAGACACTAGTCACGCTTCAGAGAATCCTGCTCAATGGACCACGTCAAAGTAAAAACTGCTGAGGAAAGATCCCAGCCTGACCTGGGTTTCACTTGAAAGCATAGGCATCAGTGACCTTGGAAGTTAGTTTGCACTTGAGTGGAGATGCGGGCCAAGCGCATACCGAGACCATGTTCTCTGATCTCAGTTGTAAGTTAACATTATCAAGGTACGTGTCCAACAGCAGCATGGTCCAACCAGAGGACGGCTCTGAAAATGGGATGTTCTCTCCACCCCTGTTCTGTTCTCCCTCCCTGACTCCCACCTCCCCCACCAACCCCTCCAGAGAGGTCACAAGCCCTGGCGGCTCACCGTCCTTAGAGAACTCCTGGAGCTTCTCCTTGTAGCTCTGCAGCAGCTGGATCAGGTGGGCAGTGGAGTGCGTGATAACCTTGTGGATGCCTGAGAGCTTGTCCTTGAGCCCTATGTAGACGCTGGGGAAGGTGCTGTCCTCCATGTTCTTGAACTTGCAGTACTCCTACAGGAAAAGAAACACAGCAGAACTTGCCTTGGTTTCTGTGCTTCCTTAACAGGGCTGCCCTACTCAATACAGCACCTTCTGCATCTGTGACACGGGCTGATAGGGGTGTGTACTTCACAAAATATAATGGGTCCAGCTCAGCACCTGACCACATAGAAGGCATCTTCCACAACCTGGTCCGGCCTCTCCGCTCTGGGCAGCCCTCCCTCCTACTCCTGTTCTCTGCTGCTCTCTGCCTCATTTATCAACAGGGTGGTTGCCTTGCCACATCCACCGCGGACCTAGCAGAGTGAGGGTCTCTCTGGCTCCGGCGCTGCAGTGACCCATACCTCCAGGAACAGCACGGGACTGCCAATGGCAGCGATCCTGTCCAGCTCCTGCCTGGCCTTCTCCATCTCTGCACTCCTGTACTCCAGGTGGGTCTTGATGCCATTGGCCTGGCCCAGGGCAGCTTGCTCCTTCTCCTCCAGGAAGAGCATCACGTCGGCCTGGGCCTTCGTCATGGCAGCACGGAGCTCCCCGAACTGTTCCTCCACCCCGGCCTTCACCTCTGACACCGACATCTAGTGGTGAGGGGGTGAGGGAGAACCAATGAAGAACCCATTAGTGATTAGTGAAGCATCAACCTTATCAAAGCTCAACACATAGAAATGTAAACCCACACGTGCGTGCTCAGTCATGTTCAACTCTGTGACCCCACAGACGGCAGTCTGCCAGACTCCTCTGTCCATGGTGTTTCCCAGGCAAGAATACTGGAGTGAGTTGCCATTTCCTCCTCCAGGGGATCTTCCCCACCCAGGGATCAAACTTGCGTCTTCTGAGTCTCCTGCATTAGCAGGTTAATTTTTAACCACTAGCACCACCTAGGAATTCCAGTATAAACCCAAGAAACCCTCAAATTAGGGAACAATTTCCTATTATAAAAGAAAGTCTTTATTCTCATTTGAATCCTGGGTTCCATAAAACAAGAAGGACTCCCGGGGTGTGAGTCCTTATTTGCTGTTTATTAACTTTGTCTCTCATCCATCGGACGAGACTGTGCATTGTCTGCTGAGCCCAGCTCTGACAGTCAGGTTGCTCTTCAAGTCTATGACATCAGTCTTCCTGCCTGGACAATGGACTTGTTCAGTATACTTGACAGTCATATTTCTTGCTGTAAATTAATAATTTGGCTTCTTTGCACAAATCAGTAGCATGAATTTGCTTTCTCAGCACTTCATTATGTCTAGCTAAACTACCCACCAAGGAGATCAAACTCTTCAGCAAGGAGATCAAACCAGTCAATCCTAAAGGAAGTCAACCCTGAATATTCATTGTAAGGACTGATACTGAAGTTGAAGTTCCAACACTTTGGCTACCTGATGTGAAGAGCCAAGTCATTGGAAAAGACCCTGAGGCTGGGAAAGATTGAGGGCAGGAGGAGAAGGGGATGACAAAGGGTGAGATGGTTGGATGGCATCACTGACTCAATGGACATGAGTTTGATCAAACTTCAGGAGATAGTGAAGGACAGGGAAGCCTGGTGTGCTGCAATCCATGGGGTTGCAAAGAGTCGAACACGACTTAGTGACTGAACAACAACAAACTGCCCACTGGATCCATCTGAGCTGAAAGCACATCCTCTGGTGTCTGGGCCAGGCACAAAATGTTTAGGGCATGTGAAGGCGACCACAGCACCTAAGCATTGCAGGACAAGCCTACCTGTGCGGAATGGAAAGCCATATTCAAAAATATGTACAACTAACTCCACATGATGAATAGTAGGGATTTGCCTGATGGCACCTGTGTATGTGGGAGTCTGTCCTTCCATGTCTTTAGTAAATCCTTAGTCAAGGTCATATTTACAACTTCAATCCACGTTGTTTTCAACAGTTTCCTCTTATCTTTGGTAGTTCTTGGCTACTGATGTTGACAGGGGAGTGGGTGGGTGGATGGATGGATGGATGGATGGTTGGGGGAGGGGTGGATGGATGGATGGATGAATGGATGGAGAGGTAGAATCATTCTTCATATGCAAAGATGCTGCTGCTCCTAACTGCCAAAGGGTGCACGTTTTGCATTCTCCTCTGAGTTGTGTTTATTGGCTTGCCACTAATGAGAAGCTTTTGTGAAACTGTTTGGGTCCACTTAGAGTTTATTACAGAAAGTGGTCAGAAACCAGAGAGACTAAAACTAAGTAGCCTGGCATACCATTATGGGACTTCCCAGATGGCTCAGTGGTAAAGAACCTGCCTACCAATGCAGGAGACGCAAGAGACTTGAGTACAATCCCTGGGTCCGGAAGATCCCCTGAAGGAGGGCATGGAGAGCCACTCCAGGATTCTTGCCTGGGAAGTGCCATGGACAGAAGAACCTGGTGGGCTAAAGTCCATGGGGTCGCAAAGAGTCAGACTGAGCACACACACACCACTGGCCTTATCAAGTTGCTGTTGTTGTTGTTCAGTCACTAAGTCATGTCCGACTCTTTGCAACCCCATGGACTGTGGCACGCCAGGCTCCTATGTCCATGGAATTTCCCAGGCATGAATCCTGGAGTGTGCTGCCATTTCCTTCTCCAAGGGATCTTCCTGACCCAGGATTCAAACCCGCAGTACCATCCACTAATCCAGCTGTTCTCACCTCTCTTTTCTGTCTGCCAGGACTTAGGACAGGTGAGAATCACATGCCGAACACCCTCTCATGGTGGAAGAAACCAAGATTATGCATAATTTCTGGAGCTCTAGCTAACCACTCCCCTCGATTCCCACATATACCATTTGCTCCTGGTCAAAAAAGCATATGCAAATATACAAATAAGCCAGAGCTGTCACAGGACTGGAGGAGGGCACGGCAACCCACTCCAGTATTCTTGCCTGGAGAATCCCATGGACAGAGGGGCCTAGTGGGATAAAGTTCACAGGGTCGCAGAGTCGAACACGACTGAAGCAACTTAGCACACGCACATGTCACAGGACTAGTTTGCTTCTACTCTCTATTGTTAAAAGTAAATCACTTGTCAGTTTTGAACCTTGAACTAATTTCACGGCAAATCTCAGTGACAAGGTGACACCACCCTACAGTGTAGCCAACCTGATCTGTATCCCCAGTTTCCATCAAATGATAAGACCTAAGGGGCCTGCAGAAGTGGAGGCCGGGCCTGCGGATGAGTCCCACGGTTCCAGGTGGGCCTGACTGAACCAGCAGCAGCAGCCAGCTAGGTGTGTCAAAGCCCGGCAGGTGACCCCGGCCAGACTTACCAGGACAGATTTATGGTTAGCCTGGAGCCTGGAGATGGCATTTTCATTCAACTTGAGTTTCTGCTCCAGGTCTAACTGGGTGCTCCGAAGCTCAGCCTAAGAAGAGGAAAGGTCAGCAGCGTTAGGGAGGAAGGTGCCCATGGCACCCGGAAGGTCCCCGGAAGCAATGGCGCCACCTGCCTTTCTTCCACAGAAAGGAGAGTTTGCCTCAGAAGCTGCTCTCAGGAGCAAGCTGGGCGCCCTCCGTGGAGACAGAGAGGGTCCACTGTGAGCCAGCACTACCAGCTGAATCTCCTCCTGTCATTGTAATCATGCCCACAGCAGGTAAACACGCTGTCTCCATCGCACAGGTGAGAAAATAGACCACGAAGGTCACGCAGGTGTCAGTGGAATTGACAGGGCCATCTGGCCCTGGAACAGGCTGACAGGGAGCACGGAGGCTTGGAGCTGGCAGTGAGGGGACCCCAGGGTTTCTACTTAGCGCCAAGACTTTGGGACAAAGTTGACTTAAGGCTTCCACACTTGCATTTCTTCACTGTGAGGTGGGGAGAGCTAGTGTCCAGTTCACAGGGTTCCTGTGAGGACGGGAGGCAGCGGGAAGTCTGCACAGCAGCTGGCACCTCACGGGTGCTCCATCGGTGGCAGTGGCATCGTTGACTTCGTCATTTTACCGGTGCCTCCTTGGCTGCTTTCCATCATGGAATCTTCTCTCCTGGATGCAGGCAGGGCAACCCCTCCTCGCTGAGGTGAGTGCCCACATAAGAACTCTGGGTTTGCCTGCTTTGACCCCCACCCCCCACCTAGCCCCACTCCGCCTCCCTAAGCACTCTCTGCTCAGAACCTCACAAGACAGGAAACCAGAGCCTTTGTGAACTTCAAAGGCCCCCGTCACTTTCTGCCTCCGCAAGGGTGTGAGACAGCAGCAACAGAAAGGACAGCTTTCGCTGCTTTTCACAGCAGCGTGTGTCAGCACTGAGTTCTGAGTCACTTGCCCTAACAGGTCTTGGACTGGCAGGGAGCACCTGATGAGTCTCCCCTTCCTCCCACCAAAGCCCGCAGTAATCCCAGGCCCCAGGGACAGAAGCCCAGGCGGGCAGGGGACCCACCTCGCTCTGCCAAAAGCCAGGAACATCTGTTCAGGCTCCAGGGTTCTGACTCAGAGCTCATGGGAGTCCACTGACGCCTGAGACCTGATGTCCGGGAGTGGGGGAAGTGGGGGAGAAGGAGGGGATCTGACCTATTTGGGGGAGATTATGGAATCCTGGTCTATCAGAAAGGCTTACCCAGTGAGCTGGTCCAGGTTGGGCGGGGGAAAGGACACGAGGTGCTTGTTTAAAAGGTGGTGGGAGACACAACAGAACAAACAATGGCAACAGCACAGACATGAGAACGTGTTTAAGGCGTCAGCCCCAGAGTGACCCAGGGACCCAGGAGATCCCCAGAGTATATAGGGAGGGGTTTCTCCCCACTGTCTGCAGACTGCCATTAAAGGAGAAAAGGACTCCAAAGTGCCTCGTGGGGACCTCTGAGTCACCCCAGCAGTGGGCACTCCCGCTTACCCATGACAGGCGGGACCACTCGGGCAACCAGCACCTCCAGTTATTCCTGTTCCTAGAAAATGACGGGGGGCCTCAGACCCCAGCTCCAGGATTTCCCAAGACGTCACCCTCACACACATCGCGGGCCAGGGCAGGCTCGGCACCAAAGCAGAACAAGGGTGCCAGTGAGTGTAACTGCCCCACATTCAGGGGCACGGAGAGCCCCGCCCGCCTTGACGGGGAGAGGACAGATGCTGTGCAAAGGGCACCATGTCTGTGATCCAACACCTGCCACCGGCAGGCTCCACAGCCCTCGTCAGACCCTCTAGCATCTCCTCTGGCACCTCAAGAAGATGTTAACAGACTGTTTCTTGCTTCTTCCTCCAGGGCGCAGGTGGCACCCAGCTGGGTGGCCGGGGTCAGGTTAGAGATGCAAACTGGAACAGCAGGGGGAGTAAGGAGAAAGAAAGACATGCTACATGGTGTCAGGAACTCTGTGTCCCTCTGGGACACGAGAGTCCCGCCTGGGCCCTGACTTCACTCCTCAGGCAGCTGGTCAGAGCCCACTACATGTCAGTCCAGTTACATAAGGCAGCCTCCCTGCTCTCGAAGGCAGTAGAATGTTTAAGAAAAAACAAGTTAGATAATACTGAGTCCAACACACTCCTCAGAAGTTCTAGAAGAACTCTTCTCCTGAACGGCCTCAAGCCATCCGCCTTCTGGCAGCAAACGGCCATGAACAACGCTGACTAACTGCTCCCCTGAGAACTGGGGACACTTGTGGCTCTCAGAACCTGGCTCTTGCTTCACCTTGAGCTTGCTTCCACGTCCCTACCCTGTCCTTAGCTTTCTGGAACCTGTGCTGAGGTTGGAGGCAGTAACCTGCCACGAACGGACATAAAGGTCTAAGACGGGGTCTAGCCCAGACCTTCCCTCCTCCCAAGACCCCCCACCCCTCACTGCCAGGGGCTCCCTCCTAGGAACACACGGCTGAGCTTTTGTGTTGCCCCAGCCCTTGGACATCCAGGGAGCCATGGGCCTGCCTTGGCTTCCTGATTACAGCCCACGCTCCCTGAGAGGGTGCAGCAAACTGAGCCCACAAAAAGCTCTCGATAATGTTTGATAAACATAGCGAGGAACAGAAAAGCAGTCACAGAAGTGGTACAGACTTCACAACATGCACACACGCACACAGGCACGCAAGCATGCAGCCTCACTTCCCGGCAGCGAGCCTGAGTTCTGAGAAGGTGAGCGGAGTTAAGATCAGCTGCTCTTGAAAGCTAAGGGCGAGGGATAGACTGGGAGTTTGGGATTCAGTTCAGCTCAGTTGCTCAGTCGTGTCCAGCTCTTTGCCACCCCATGCACTGCAGCTTGCCAGGCTTCCCTGTCCCTCACTATCTTCCGGGGTTTGCTCGAATTTATGTCAATTATATACAGGATGGATAAACAACAAAATCCTACTGTATAGCACAGGGAACCATATTCAATATCCTGAGATAAACCCTAATCGAAAAGAATATTTTTAAAAGAATATATATATATGTGAAAACTGAGTCACTCTGCTGTACAGTGGAGATTGGCACAGCATTGTAAATCAACTATACTTAAATTTAAAAAAAAAATTTTTTTTTTAAGTTAAAGGGCCCTGGGAAGTTAGCCCCAGGAAGGGGAAGAGGTGAGTCCCCACAGGAAAGGGCTGGGCCCTAGGAGCCCAGCAGCACAGAAGAAATAATCAGAAAACAACTGGAATCCCCAAATTCAGAGTTTTTGCCCACAGGCATAGCTGGAGAGCATAGGAGCCGCAGAAGAGGCTCAGTCGGAGAACTGAGAAACCAGTTGCTCTCCAGACCCTGTACAGGGTCCTGGCTGCCCTTTGTCCCTGTGGCTGACCCTGCCTTTCTCAGTTTCCTCTGCATGACAGGCTTGCCTGAGCAAGCAGCCCTAAACATCATCCAAAGTGACCCTCAGCAAGCAGCTCCAGCAAGTTCAGGCTGGCTGAAGGAAAGATGGAACTTCTGGAGCCTTTCTTAGGTCTGTTAAGGCTTTCCAAATAATCCTGGTGGAGGTTGAAGCCTTCTCAAGGAACTGTGTCTTCTGAGCTGGTCTCCTGGCAAGAAATCTTGCCAGAGAGCACTTACTGGGCAAGCTTGCTCTGAGTTAAAAGCAAGGATGCAGGCAGAAAAGCAGAAACTCACAAGCAGACCCGCAAGCAGAGGCGGTGAACAGGCCAGCGCCTAGATCTGGGGCCCGAGGCTACCACACTGCTCCTGTAACCACCACTGCTTTCAGCACCAAAAACTGTCCTGGGTGTCTTTGTGTTACCTGACACAGCTCCCTCCTGGGATGTCCGAATTTGGGGTTCCCCACATGTACTACATAAGCGATCCCCAAATTTATTAGCACCAGGAACTGGTTTCATGGAGGAAAAGTCCTCCGTGAATAGGGGGATGGTTTTCTGGATGATTCAAGCACATTACTTATTTCTATTACTTATTGTGTACTTTATTTCTATTAATGGTAAAGAATCTGCCTGCAATGAGGGAGCCCCAGGTTCAATCCCTGGGTTGGGAAGATCCCCTGGAGAAGGGAATGGCCACCTATTCCAGTACTCTTGCCTGGAGAATCCCATGGACAGAGGAGCCTGGAGGGCTACAGTCCATGGGGTCACAGAGTTGCACACAACTGAGCGACTAACACTTAATTACATCAGCTCCACCTCTGATCGTCAGGTATTAAATCCCAGAGGTTGGGGATCCCTGCACTAAACAACTCTCCCTGCTCAGAATGACAACTACTCAATGTCTCTGTAACGTACCAGCTTACACTACCTTTAAAATTCATATTGTATCTATGCTGCTACAGGCACAGAATTTCTGAAAGGAATGAGAAGGAAGAGTATATGATGGTGTTTACCTCTGAAGAGGGGCTTTCCAGGTGGCTCAAAGGTACAGAATTTGCCTGCAATGCAAAAGATGCAAGTTCGATCCCTGGGGATCAATGTCATGCCCATGTCGAGTTATTCCCCTGGGTCAGGAAGCTCCCCTGGAGAAGGAAATGGCAATCCACTCCAGTATTCTTGCCTGAAAAAATCCCATGGACAGAGAAGCCTGGCAGGGCTACAGTCCATGGGGTTGCAAAGAGTTAGACACAACTTAGTGACTAAGCATATATACTTCTGAAGAAGGAGATGCATGGATCCAGGATGGGAAGGAGGGAGACCTTTTCTGGTAAAATCTATTGCAGAATTTGGTGGAGATTGTTCCTCTGTGTGTACGTACATGCATGCCCTTTCCAGTTAAACATGACAGAATTCAGATATTATATCCTGAACAAGGGAAATGCACTCTGCCTTCAACTCTTTACTACATGTATGACAGGTTTTTGGTGCATTAAAAAAAAAAAAAAGTAAGGTTATAATATTGTGACCTTGGGATCCTTCCTTGTGTCCTCCAGTGGGTGGCCTTCCAGAAGCTCCCATCCCTCACTCCATGACTTAGCCGTTCTGTATGAGCTTGGACAAATGTGGTGGGGATGAAGAGTCGCCACCTCGTAGAGTTATCCCAGGACCGAATGGGGAAATCCCAGGGAAGCATGTTGCACATGGCAACACTCCAAGACCAGTTTCCTCAATTACCTGGAGCTCTGTCCTCTGACCTGTCTGTTGATCCAGAGCCTCCTCGTGGCCGTGAACACGAGGAGTGCGTGGAAATAACCAGCTTTCCTGACCGGACGTTTCCTGGCACTAGAGATGCTGGGAACAGTCAACAAGTGGATTCTAGAGCTGGAAATGGTGACTCACTGACATCTGAGATACAGAACTTTCCAGAACTATTTCCACTAACACCAGATAAAATCCACACTTAAGGGAGGACGTGGAAGAGGGACCCTGATAGGAACCTGCCCCTCCCAGGAAGCTCCTTCTCAGCTGTCTCGGAGCCCTGGGCCAAGGCACTGTGCTCAGTGCCAACAAGGGAGCTGCCCAGCATCCGGACACAAGAAATGTGGCACAGAACTTTCCTGGTGGTCCAGTGGTTAAGAATCCACCTTTCAATACAGGGGACAAGCGTTCAATCCTTGGTCAAGGAACTAAGATCCTACATGCAACTAAGCCAGTGTGCTTCAACAAAGGTCCGACAGAGCTAAATAAATAAACATTTAAAGAAAATAAAAAAAGAAAGAAAGAAATGTGGGACAAAGTTCAACTGCACATTCCCCCAACTGCCCCCCCACCCCACCCCGCCACCAGAACAAAAGTGCTTGTAGGAAGTCCAAGTAAGAGAAACAAAGCATTTAAGTCTGTTCCCAAGAATTCTCCAGGCTCTCAGCTTTAGGGCAGAGAAAAGCCAGTTGTTCCAGAAACAGTTTACCTATCTGATAGGAATAAAATTACAGGCACAGTGTTTCTGTCTCTCCTGATGTCTCTATCTGATGTGGAAGTTTATTTTCCCTAAGGGAAGTGGTCCTTGATGTTGTCCAGGACGGACATTCCCAGTTCTATGTTATCTCAGCCCATCTCAAGGTCTTGAATTTCATAGCTGGCACCTCCAGAAGGACCCTGTCTCCCGATATCTCGTTTGGGGTAAATGGAAGAAGAGAAATTAGGGGGAAATTTTGGCTCTTTTCTCTAGAATTTCTGCCAAGGTTTACATTTCATCCATTGCCACTCAGACCTGGCCAGAGGGAACACCACTGTCCTCAGTCATACACCTTGTATACCCCACCCCCAGACACAGATCAGCGTTGAAAGCTGAGTGAGAAACAGCAGGAAACTATCAAGAGGAGCGACAGACAGACAGGGAGTGTGCGGGGACAGTGGGGCCAGTGGGGATAGAGGGAGCTACTACAGCGTCCAAAGCCAAATGCGAGACATTCACACTGGGTGTACCGCCAGGTACCAAGGCTGAGAGAACACAGCCCCAGGAGCTGCGGCAGAGGCCTGGCGGCCTCCCCTGGCACACAGCCTCCCCACCTCCCTCTCCCCCAGACCCCGGCACTCGCCTCCTTGGCCCTGCGGGCGGCATCCAGGGAGACCAAGGCGTGGCCCCTGTGCTCGGCATGGCTGCACTCCTCGCAGACACACTGCCCATCGGGGTTGCAGAAGGCGATCAGTGGGCTGCAGTGAGCAGGGCACACTCTCAGGTCCCGGTCCCTGGCGGGCTCGGTCAGCTGGTGGCCGTGCAGCTTGCTGTTCTCCTGGTGCGGCCGCAGGTGCTCCGGGCAGTAGTTCACCATGCAGGTCAGGCAGGACTTGACGGCCCTCACCCTGCTGGCCCCGAGACAGAAGTCACACAGAACCTCCTCCTCCTCCGGGCCCTCCACCTCGGGAGCCCCCTGCCACGCAGAGCCCTGTCCCCCAGTTTCCCCTGGGGGGCTCCCCGGGCCCGACAGGTCCTCTTCTTCTGCGGGACTGGCCGAGCCAGAGTCTGGGCTGAGAGTGGCTGGAGGGTGAGCAGGGACCCCACGCAGCGGGCCTGGAGCCATCAGATCTAATTCAGCCATGTAGTCGGCCTGCCGCTGCGGAGCTGGGCTTCCTCTGCCTCTGGGCCCAGGATCCGGAGCCCCAGTCAGACAGTAGAACCACGCCCAGACAACTGCAGCCGCGGCAGGACTTTAACTGTTTCCTCCCCCAGAGGCAACTCGGTGGCTCATTACTCCACTGAGCCGAGAGGACGGCCAACTGTGGGGGGCTCCAGTGTAGGAGGGCAGGGAGGCGGTAAAAATCTGTGTCAGGGGCAGCCCTGTTTTTTATCAACATGCACAGAGCATGCATCTCAAGATGGCCTAGACACGGTCCTTTTCAGTGACATGAAGGTTCTTAAGTTTCCCCGACCTGACTCCCCTCTCCACTGCTGAAGACACCCCAGAAGAGGTTTCCCTGCATTTCATTCCATGGTTTCTTCCCTCATCATTCTATTTATTTATTTATTTTTGGCTGTGCTGGGTCTTCGTTGCTGCACAGGCTTTTCTCTACTTGCAGCGAGTGGGGGCTGCTCTCTAGTTGCGATGCTCGCCCTTCTCATTGCAGTGGCTTCTCTTGTTGCAGAGGTTCTAGGGTGCTTGGGCCTCAGTAGTTGCGGTTCCTGGGCTCTAGAGCACAGGTTCAGTAGTCGTGACACACGGGCTTAGTCTCCACATGGCATGTAGGTTCTTCCTGGATCAGAGGTTGAATCCGAGTTCCCTGCATTGGCAGGTGGATTCCTCACCACTGGACCAGCAGAGAAACCCCACTCCATGGCTTTAAATCTCCAGGTGGGAGGGAAAGGAGATGACTTCTCCTGGCCCAGACCATTCCTGGGATTTTAACAAATAGGGTTGCTTTCCTTTCTCTTTCTCTAAATGACCTGGTTCTGGAAACTGAACTGGTCTACTCACATGCCAGGAGTCTCTGATGTTTCTGGGGAGGAGGAGGGGAGGTAACTGCCTGGCCCAACCTGTTCCACAGCCTCCGGCACCAGTCGGAAGGCACTGAGCCAGCCTCTCCTTCACAAATGGTCACCCTGCCTGCCCCTTCTCTCCTGCTGACCCCAGAGGGCAGCCCGCTGGCTTGGTGCCCATTGGAGCCCCAAGCCAGCAGACATTCCACAGCAGCGTGGAGAACAGGAAACCTGACATTCCTGTGTCAGCCTGACCTGGGAAAATCATTTGTCCTCTCTCAGCCTCAGTCTCCTCATCTATGAAGTGGACAGGCTGGCAAAGCCAAGGCCGGTAAACACATTCCCGGTTTGGCTTTCGGGGCAATTGTGCTGCTGCACCTGAGATCTGCCCGAGTTTGTGGGAAAGAGCACTGTGGTCTAGTCAGGACGTCTGGTCTGGGCCCGGGCCTGGAGAGCCCTGACCGTCTGGAGGCCCCTGGCCCTCTAAGGACCACGGAATCCACCTCAACTTCAAAGTCCCCTCCACTGCCGGGCCTGATGCAGCTCCTTCCAGACAACACTGCTACCTGAGCTCCAACCCGACCTCCCAGGGCTGTAGGGCATCTCATCGTGCCCCAGGCCCTGTGGTGCAATGCTCCAGCACCTCAAGATTGGGGCTAATGCCCTACGTGTCTCCTAAGCCCAAATTCCCTACTGACCCAGCGTGCCACAGTCACCCCCTCTCTCCCCTGTGCCCCGGGTGCCCCAATATTCTCAGTCACAGTTCCCCACTTCCCTGCCTTAACTGAAGCTCATGCATGCTAAGTCTCTTCAATCATGTCCAACTCTCTGTGACCCTGTGGACTGTAGCCCTCCAGACTCCTCTGCCCATGGGCTTCTCCAGGCAACAATACTGAAGTGGATTTCCATGCCCTCCTCCAGGGGATCTTCCCAGCCCAGGGATCAAACCTGCATCTCCCACATCTTCTGCATTGGCAGGCGGGTTCTTTACCAAGCTTGGCTTTTCCCAAAGGTGCTGTTTCTCCCGCTGCCCTCCTCCCCCGTCCCAGATCCCTGCCATATCTCAGGCTGATGTGGAAGTCCCCCATCACAACGTCCAGACCACCCTCCAGCCCTCTCATCACACCTGCTCCCTTGATGTCAGATGGAACCCCACAACTCCACACTTTCCAGTCCTCCAGGCCAGCCTCTGATCATTCAGCCTCACATGATACTAATGTTCTTCTTCTTCACAAAACAAATGTAATTTCCTTCTTCCCTGAATCACATCTGCCCTCAGGGGCCTCAGGGCCAAGCTGTGGCTTGGTTTTCCTTTCTGGAACTGAGGGAGGTTCCCTGCCCAGAATTTGAGCCCAGTGGTAGGAAATGGTGGGCAGGTAGGTAATGGTTAACCTTTCATGGGTGACTCTGTGATGAATAACCCCACAACCTGACACTCCCTCAGGGGCACATGAACAATGCACCAACACACCCCTTCCAGGTTTCTGGGTTTAAGGTCATCCCCCTGAGGGCACCGGGAGAGCTCAGGAGGAGCTTTCTCCACCTGAAGACTCTTGTCTGGCAGGTTCAGGAAAAGGAAGCCCCTCAGCCTTTCTCCTATGAAAAAAAGCTTCAAAACTCTCACTGAGGACTTCCCGGGTGGTCCTGGGGTTAAGAATCTGCCTGCCAATGCAGAGGACGTGGGTTCAATCCCTGGTCTGGGAAGCTCCCAAATGCTTCGGGGAGACTAAGCCCGTGTGCCACAACTACTGAAGCCCGTGTGCCCGAGAGCCTGTGCTCTGCAACAAGAGAAACCACCACAGTGAGAAGCTCGCACACCAAAACTAGAGAGTAGCCCCCATCACCACAACTAGAGAAAGCCTGCACACAGCAACAAAGACCCAATGCAGCCAAAAATAAAATAAGTAAATAAATACATCTTTTAAAAATAAAAAAAACTCACTGAATATTCTTCATCTGTGTCTGCTGAGCTGTGATTTATAAACCTAGCTAATACTTGTCTGTCAGAAATTAAGAAAGGGGAATTCCTTGGTCATCCAGTGACTAAGACTCCACCTCCCAATGTAGGGGGCCCAGGTTCGATTCCTGGTCAAGGAACTAGATCCCACATGCCACAGCTAAGAGTTCACCTGTCCCAACTAAAGATTCCGCTGCAACAAAGATGGAATATTCCGTGTACCACAACTAAGACCTGGCACAGCTAAATAATAAATATTTTTTAAAAAAGAAATTAAGAAAAAGCAGGCAATCAGACTGAGATAAACAAGAATAATATAATAAATAATCATACATCTGAATTTGACCCATCTCTAGGGATAATTCTTGATTGAGGCTGTGTCCTTTCCCCTTTTCTGGAACTGGCAGTCTTATCTTTAATGAAACTATGGTGATAACAGTGGGGTAGAGTTATCTGGAAGAGTTACACCAGTCCTCCAAATTCACTTTGCAGCTTTTCTGGTGAAATCCCAGGGTCTGAGACCCACAGAGATAGAAGCTGCACCATCACTCCTCCAGACACCAGCCCAGACTTCTCCTGCCACCTGGGTATGTGGGTCCAGTGGACTTTCCAGCCTACAGCCACCATCAGCAAACTGGTCCCCAGTCCTGCCTTTCTCTCAAGATGAAAAGACAGCCTCTTAGATCATGCTGGTAACTTGCAAACTAAGAGAACAAACTGCAGAAGAGAATAGACCCAAAGGGCCTTTGCTCTAAGTCTCAGAGCCGGATGGCTGTGACTACCCCAGCCCCTCCCCAGCCTCACCCCCAAGCCCCTGGTCCCTTTGTGGGGTAGTGACTGGTCCACTCGGGAAGGAGGGGTGGTCCCGGGGTGCTGCACATGCTTGCTTTTCACAAAGACGAGGGACACACATGTTGGTTCAGGAAACAAGACTGTGAACCCGACAGGGTGCTCTGCCTTGCCCATGAGCACTTACCACAGAGCCTACAAAACTCATGCTGATGGACAGAGAAAACTGGCCAAAATCAGCTTCCACTGTGCCTTGAGTGACAGACCTCCTCCAACTTAAGGATGCACATGGGTCACTTTCTGCCTCATCCACAGAAGGTCTGGCCCTGGGCTGTTTCCAGGTCACTCTTGTCTGCCCATGAGGTGTGGTCATGGTGCACCCCTTGATCAGCAATCCTCAAGCCACCCAGGCTCTCGGGGCCATAATTAGCTGCTGGACCTGCCAATAACTCCCATGGGAATTTTCAATGCCCTGGAAATAGGGAGCCCAGGATCCAGGCCACACACTCCAATCATTCCTCATACATTCCAGACCCAAGAGCATGATGTTTTATGTGGCAGGTGGTTACCACATTCCTTAAACTGTGCCCTGTCCAACGTACATAACTCTAAGAACCATGTGAGAAAACCCAGAGTAACTATACAAACTAAACGCTAGTCCCCTTTACAGCTTAGGCATAAAATGGCCAAACAACCTATTCTGACCAAATGAGCAAATCTTTTAAAATATAGAACAAATGCTCTTTCCCACCCTGGGGACGGAAGATGGGTTCCAACTGTGGCTCACCCCAGAGGTCCCAGGACAGCTGTGGCTTTGGCCAGTTTCCTGGACCTGGGACAGCTGCACAGCCCCCAGCTAGAACAGGCTGGGACACCACACATTCCAAGTAGCCCTGTTCACTTTCACAAAGGTATTTCAGGCCAAGAAGTCTTTCTGGGACTTCCCTTGTGGTACAGTAAATGGGAGTCCACCTGACAATGCAGGGGACACAGGCTCCATCCCTGGTCCGGTAGGATTTCCATATGCTGCAGAGCAACTAAGACCATATGCCACAACTACTGAAGCCCTCGCACTCTAGGGCCCGCAAGCCACAACTACTGAACTGTGTGCTGCTACTATTGAAACCCACATGCCCTAGGGCGCATTCTCTGCAACAAGAGAAGCCACCACAATGAGAAGCGCTGGCATCGCAAGGAAGAGTAGCCCCTGTTCACCGCAACTAGAGAAAGCTCGCGCAGAGCAACAAAGACCCAGAGCAGCCAAAAATAAAATTTAGAAAGTTTTTTAAAAAAAGAAGTCTATCTGTTTACCTCACCTGAACAGTCTGAAAGAATGCAGAGCGAGGGCCTGTTCCAGGAAGGGAGCTGTCACCAGAGTTAACTACAGTGAGAACTAGGTGTGGAGACAGGGAGGAATCCAGCCGAGTCTGTTTGTGAGAATTCCACTCAGCATCCCATTGACTCCCCTGGCCCAGCAAACACTTGTTTGCCAAACATTTGCTTTTCCGTCTTCTTGTAAACTGACTTCCTCCCCTCTGAAATCCCAAACCATTACCCACAACATCCTCTTTTTGTCTTTAACTGAAAAGTGTTGGTCGCTCATGTGTCTGACTCTTTGCAACCGCATGGGCTATAGCCCACCAGGCTCCTCTGACCATGGGATTTTCTAGGCAATACTGGAGTGGGTTGCCATGCCCTTCTCCAGAGAGTCTTCCTGATCCAGGGATCAACCCAGGTCTCCTGCATTGCAGGCAGAATCTTTACCATCTAAACAACTAGAGTTGAAGATGGTATTTAGAGTGAGGGTTTCGACCATTTTGGTAAGTTGTTCAGTTTTCCTGGGTGTCTCCCAAGTACAGGTATTGTTATTAAACTTTTACTTGATCTCCTCCTGTTAATCTATCTCATTTAACTCTCAGACCAGCCAGAAGAACCCAGATCAGTTCAGTTCAGTCACTCAGTCATGTCTGACTCTTTTCGACCCCATGGATTGCAGCATGTCAGGCTTCATTGTCCACCACCAACTCCCAGAGTTTACTCAAACTCATGTCCATTGAGTCGGTGATGCCATCCAATCTCATCCTCTGTCATCCCCTTCTCCTCCTGCTTTCAGTCTTTCCCAGCATCAGGGTCTTTTCAAATGAGTCAGTTCTTTGCATCAGGTGGCCAAGGTATTGGAGTTTCAGCTTCAGCATCAGTCCTTCCAATGAATATTCAGGACTGATTACCTTTAGGATGGACTGGTTGGATCTCCTTGTAGTCCAAAGGACTCTCAAGAGTCTTCTCCAACACCACAGTTCAAAAGCATCAATTCTTCGGCACTCAGCCTTCTTTATAGTCCAACTCTCACATCCATACATGACTACTGGAAAAACCATTGCTTTGACTAGATGGACCTTTGCTGGCAAAGTAATGTCTCTGCTTTTTAATATGCTGTCTAGGTTGGTCATAGCTTTTCTTCCAAGGAGCAAGCATCTTTTAATTTCATGGCTGCAGTCACCATCTGCAGTGATTTTGGAGCCCCCCAAAATTAAAATGTGTCACTCTTTCCATTGCTTCCGCATCTATTTGCCGTGAAGTGATGGGACCAGATGCCATGATCTTAGTTTTCTGAATGTTGAGTTTTAAGCCAACTTTTTCACTCTATTCTTTCACTTTCATCAAGAGGCTCTTTAGTTCTTTGCTTTCTGCCATAAGGGTGGTGCCATCTGCATATCTGAGGTTATTGATATTTCTCCCAGCAATCTTGATTCCAGCTTGTGCTTCATCCAGCGCAGCATTTCTCATGATATACTCTGCATATAAGTTAAATAAGCAGGGTGACAATATACAGCCTTGACATACTCCTTTCCCGATTTGGAACCAGTCTGTTGTTCCATGTCCAGTTCTAACTGTTGCTTCCTGACCTGTGTACAGGTTTCTCAAGAGGCAGGTCAGGTGGTCTGGTATTCCCATCTCTTTAAGAATTTTCCAGTTTGTTGTGATCCACACAGTCAAAGGCTTTAGCATAGTCAATAAAGCAGAAGTAGATGTTTGTCTGGAGCTCTCTTGCTTTTTCAATGATTCAACAGATACTGGCAATTTGATCTCTGGTTCCTCTGCCTTTCCTAGAACCAGCTTGAACATCTGGAAGTTCACGGTTCACATACTGTGGAAGCCTGGCTTGGAGAATTTTGAGCATTACTTTGCTATCGTATGAGATGAGTGCAATTGTGTGGCAGTCTGAGTATTCCTTGACATTGCCTTTCTTTGGGATTGGAATGAAAACAGACCTTTTCCAGTCCTGTGGCCACTGCTGAGTTTTCCAAATTTGCTGGCATATTGAGTGTAGCACTTTAACACCATCATCTTTTAGGATTTGAAATAGCTCAACTGGAATTCCATCACCTCCACTAGCTTTGTTTGTAGTGATGCTTCCAAATGTCTTCCTCCCTGATGACGCTAAGATGGAGACAGTAAATACGGGAGTTGGAGGAGACCAAAGTGATAAAAAGCATAGATGAATGTAAAACAGGAGCAAAGGCAAAGGTGGGAAAGTTCAGCCTGAAGAAATCCAGACAGAGGTCGAGGAGGACCTGCTCTGACTTCTGACCACACACCCTGGGTCTGTTCAGACTTCTGGGCTCTCTCCCCAGCATGACATCTCAGCCCCGGCATCTCAAAGCTGGACAGACCACGTCCTAAGAAAATATGCACCAGAGATGCTTTTTAAGTCAGGCAGGAGACAGTCTCAGGATCTAGGTTGTTGTTCATTGTTTAGTCGCTAAGTGGTGTCTGATCGATGCAGAATGTGCCTTAGGTCTGCAGCCCCGACCACCAGGAACAGGCAAACAGGGCTTCCACTGACCCTGAGGGCATGTGCTCCCCTCCCGCTCTGGCTTTGTGTGTGTGCCTTCTGGATTGGTGTCAGGTTTGAAACTGGATCCTCCCTGGGACCCATCCTGACACCCATATGAACCTATCTGTTTTGTTCCCCTCAACTGAGCATAGGGGCTTCTGAAGTTTCATCTTTGAAATACAGTGTGGCTTCCTCTTAGGGACCAGAGAAAGAGTGTGTTCATTCTGTTCCCATAAATTAGAAACCCATATGGACCCACAGGGCCAGGAACATCAGGTCAGGCCCAGGCACAGAACACATGCCCTCCAAGGTTGCATGAGAGCGGTGGGGATTACTGATGTGAGCCGTGGAGACTCTAGTTCCAGAACCGCTGTTCATTCCAAAAAGTGAATGCATATGTCCCATAGAAAGTATATAAAAAGATCATAGGAGCTGGGTAGGACTGAAGGTCATCCACCCAACAAGGCTTGTTTGCTTCTGCCAAGCTGTTCTATTTGCTTTTCTAACTCATTCAAAACCAGTTACTCATTATTTAAAGGCATGAGGAAGGATCACAATATATTAAGTTTCTTAACGATTATATAAAATGGATTGTTCACTAGGAGACTATGTCAAAAAGAACAGCTTTAGTATATGTGTGCCACTGCAGGAAACACAGATTCCATCCCTGCATCAGGAAGATCCCCTGGAGGAGGAAATGACAGCCCATTCCAGTATTCTTGCCTGGAAAATCCCATGGACAGAGGAGCTTGGTGGGCTACCGTTCATGGAGTCGCAAGGAGTCAGACATGACTGAATGACTGAGAAGGCACACCACATCTACGTGTAGACAGCAGGAATGAAGTTACTCCAGGTACTTCATCCAGAGATGCCTGAAGTTATTCCAGGTAGTTGTGCTTTCTACCTGGAATGTGCTTTCCCAAATTATCCAACTTTTAAAATAACACCTCATATCATACATTATCATAAAATAGTGTTAATAACTTTAAAAAATAAACCTGTTTGTTGACACATCCCTTGTGGCAGCTCAGGGGTCATCTTCCAAGGAGAGATGTCCAAGACTCAGGAATCAGAAGGTAAGTCTGCACTCAACTCAGCCACTGGTTCATTAACCACTTTTGCATGTCATTTGTCATCCAATCCTTTAGTTTCTTCACCTGAAAAACAAGAGTAGGACTTGCTTTGTCTAACTCTCACGGTTATTGTAAGATTCTAAATTTTAAATCAAGATAGCGTAGCAGGTAACACAACATTGTAAATCAACTGCATTTCAATAAAATAAAATTTAATAAGAAACAAGATAATGTAGTAGAAAACTGGATAATGACTAGACAACCTTCAAAGGACACCCCCCCCCTTTCTGCTGACTGCCCCGTCTCATGGCCACTACCTTCCCTTCTGCTCTTCTTGCTCCTCTCCCTCCCCCTGGCTGTAAAGACAAGAAATTCTTTGAAGTTCAAGCCAAGATAACTTTCTCTCCCAGCTGATGCTCTGCCCTCAATGAGTACATCCCTTCCTTAACCTTCAGTTACCAAGTGGGCAAGTTGACATCTCCAGCTCAGACTTTTGGATCTCTGACTACATTCTAAATATAAAAACTTGGGATGTCCCTGGTGGTCCAGTGGTTACAACTCCATGTTTCCACTGCAGTGGCCACAGGTTCAATCCCTGATCAGGGAACTAAGACCCTGCATGCCACGCACTGTGGCAAAAAAAAAAAAAATCGCTATAAAACCAGCACAAGATTAGATATAACAGTCCAAAATTAGACCCCGGGATGCATGCATTTCATTACAATTGAAAGGAAGGAATTAAGTACTAAAGGTTGTTAGTTCAATTGGCTAGCTGTTTGACAAAATATTAAGTTTTATCCCTAACTCACCCCTTACTCTAAAAAGTCTTGTAGGTCTTCATAGAAACGTTCAAGTTCAGCTTCTTCAGCAATACTAGTCAGGGAATAGACTTGGATTACGGTGATATTGAATGGTTTGCCTTGGAAATGAACAGAGATAATTCTGTCATTTTTGAGATGGCATTAAAGTACTGCATTTCAGACTCTTTTGTTGACCATGATGGCTACTCCATTTCCTCTAAGGGATTCCTGCCCACAGTAGTAGATACAATGGTCATCTGAGTTAAATTCACCCATTCCAGTCCATCTTAGTTCGCTGATTCCTAGAATGTCTACGTTCACTCTTGCCATCTCCTGTTTGACCACTTCCAATTTGCCTTGATTCATGGACCTAACATTCTAAGTTCCTATGCAATATTGCTCTTTATAGCATCATATCTTGCTTCTATTACCAGTCACATCCACAACTGGGTGTTGTTTTTGCTTTGGCTCCATCCCTTCATTCTTTTGGGAGTTATTTCTCCACTGATCTCCAGTAGCATATTGGGCACCTTGAAGGAAAGTTGCACGGCTCGAGGTAGCCTGGAGTTAAAACTCCCCTCCAGGTCCTCCCCACCATTCTATGCAAAACAAAGAACTCTCTCACCCGAAGAAAAAAATGGACATTAGGTTGATTACGCCCAGCTCCCAGCCAGTCCAGCCTCTGGCCGATCTCCAAAATTCCTTGCCCTCGCTGTGTAAGAGAGAACTACTCTGAACAACCTTGGAGAAGAACAGGCCCCCTTAAGACAGTAACTTTCCACACACATGCCTATATATACTTACTCATTTCTTAGGTTAGTGCAGCAGCTCACTAATCTGACTGCTGCCCCTTCTCGCCTCATTAAAGGTGATCTGTTCCTGTAAAGTGCCCGTCTCATTCTTTTTCTGAACCTCGCCTTCTCTAACTCCCTTACACTACACACCTACTGACCTGGGGAGTTCATCTTTCAGTGTCCTATCTTTTTGCCTTTTCATATTGTTCTTGGGGTTCTCAAGGCAAGAATACTGAAGTGGTTTGCCATTCTCTTCTCCAGTGGACCACATTCTGTCAGACCTCTCCACCATGACCCATCCAACTTGGGTGGCCCCACACGGCATGGCTTAGTTTTATTGAGTTAGACAAGGCTGTGATCCGTGTAATCAGATTGGCTAGTTGTCTGTGATTCTGGAACAACAGACTGGTTCCAAATAGGAAAAGGAGTACGTCAAGGCTGTATATTGTCACCCTGCTTATTTAACTTATATGCAGAGTACATCATGAGAAATGCTGGGCTGGAAGAAGCACAAGCTGGAATAAACATTGCTGGGAGAATATCAACAACCTCAGATATGCAGATGACACCATCCTTATGGTAGAAAGCAAAGAAGAACTAAAGAGCCTATTGATGAAAGTGAAAGAGGAGAGTGAAAAAGTTGGCTTAAAGCTCAATATTCAGAAAACTAAGATCATGGCATCCGATCCCATCACTTCATGGCAAATAGATGGGGAAACAGTAGAAACAGTGGCTGACTTTATATTTTTGGGCTCCAAAATCACTGCAGATGGTGATTGCAGCCATAAATTAAAAGACGCTTACTCTCTGAAAGGAAAGTTATGACCAACCTAGACAGCATATTAAAAAGCAGAGACATTACTTTGCCAGCAAAGGTCCATCTAGTCAAAGCAATGGTTTTTCCAGTAGTCATGTATGGATGTGAGAGTTGGACTATAAAGAAGGCTGAGTGCCAAAGAATTGATACTTTTGAACTGTGGTGTTGGAGAAGACTCTTGAGAGTCCCTTGGACTGCAAGGAGATCCAACCAGTCCATCCTAAAGGAGATCAGTTCTGGGTGTTCATTGGAAGGACCGATGTTGAAGCTGAAACTCCAATACTTTGGCCACCTGATGTGAAGAGCTGACTCATTTGAAAAGACCCTGATGCTGGGAAAGATTGAGGGCAGGAGAAGAAGGGGATGACAGAGGATGAGATGGTTGGATGGCATCACTGACTCAATGGACGTGAGTTTGGTTAACCTCCGGGAGTTGGTGATGGACAGGGAGGCCTGGCATGCTGCAGATAATGGGGTCTCAAAGAGTTGGACATGACTGAGCAACTGAACTGAACTGAACTGAACAACCCTTACTCAAAATCAAAATTCAGACAAAGCAAAAATAAGCAAAACATATAAAGAGCTACTTCAAATTGATTTTTCCAAATTGAATATAAAATTGGGAAATGTACTGATAAACATTAGAAAATATTAAAAATATGAAAAAACATTCAACTTCATTAATAATAATACAATCAAATATGAATTAAAGATAGTCAAATATTGAGGACTTCCTTGGCAGTCCAGTGGTTAAGATTCTGTACTTCCAATGCAGCAGGCTCGGGTTCCATTCCAGGTCAGGGAACTAAGAGGCCCCATGTCACACAGCACAGACAAAAAGTAAAAAAAAAAAAAGACAGTATTCAATATAGATATTAGGTACTAATGGATACCAATATAGGTGAGAATATGGGGAAATGGATCCTCTCCTGCTCTTTGGAGCACAAATCAGTGCTTCTGAATCATCAAGATTCCACCTTTCATGCACTCTGACTCATCACATTTCTAGAAACCTATCCTGTAGCAATAGCAGGATGATCACAGAATTGCTTGCATTTGGAAGAAAGGAAAAAAAAAACTGGTAAGAACTCAAGTGCCCATCAATAAGAATATATATAAATAAATTATAGTATGTCCATACACCAGACACTATGCATCCATTTAAAGCACATGGTAGCTCAAGAGGACTTGTAAAGTTATCCAGAGTATAATGTTGAGAAAAAAAAGTGAGTTGTAAAACAAAAGAAACAGTACGATGCTGGTGACACGTGTGTGTACATACACATATATACATACACATACACCCATACATGAGGAAAGATTCTGAATAGATACACAGATTCAAACTCAATTCTTTTTTATTTTTGGCAGTGCTATTTTTATTTTATCGTCGTTGCTGTGCACAGGCTTTCTCTAGTTGTGGCGAGCAAGGGCTAGTCTCTAATTGGGGTGTGCAGGCTTCTCAGTGCAGTGACTTCTCTTGTTGCAGAGCATGGGCTTAGTTGCCCCGTGGCTGAGATCTTCCCAGACCAGGGATCGAACTTGTGTCCCTCATGCTGGCAGCTGGATTCTTAACCCCTGGGCCACCAGGGAAGTCCCAAACTCATTTCTTTAAGGGTGAGACTTGCAGGGGAACAGAGGAACCCTTATATTGTACTTTAAGATTCCCTGGAGGAGGGCATGGCAACACACTCCAGTATTCTTGCCTGGAGAATTCCATAGACAGAGGAGCCTGGTGGGCTATACAGTCCGTGGGGTTGCAAAGAGTCAGACACAACTGAGCCCCAGGAGAATGTATCTGGGGCTGGCAAGCGCCTGTGATCTGACATCTTAGCAGCAGGCATGACTGCCATCTGGTGGTCATAGGCTGCCATGGCATGTCACCGACCTGAGGGTTTCTCAGCCTTGTACTGTTGCCATTGTGGGGGGATGGGGGGGGCTGTTTTGTGCACACTATTGGAGGCTCAGTAGCACCCCATGGAAACCAGTACCTTCTGGAAACCAGTGACACTCTCTCTCCAAGTGGTGACAGCGATATCTCCAGACATTGGCAATTGTCCCCTCTGGGGGCAAAACCACCCCTGGCTGAGAAACTAAGAGTCTCGTGAATGCAAAGTAAATAACTAAACTGTGTTTGTTCATTCACTCACCAACAGCTCACATTAGGCAAAGGCTTTGGTTCCTAACGTCAGCGGGAAGGAATGAGCTCTTAGCCAGGGTCACTCATACACAGAAAGCTTTTCACAGCTTTGCGAGATTCAGAGCTTTAAATTTGGGAACAAGAAAATCCATTCTTATCCAGTGACTCCCCAGCTGCCTCAGGCAGAAATAACAAGCGCGGTGACTCCCGGCACACACACGCCCCACACTCGGCTCAGACCTCCGGTGGGAACTCACAGCAGACTACGCTGCGGCCTCATCACGGCACTTCAGCCAGCGACCTCCACATCATCCAGAAAGGAAGCTGCTTTACCCCTTGGACCTGAGTCTCCTCTCCCCCACCTAGAGCTGAAGTCAGGGTGAAGTGGCACTGACAAGGGGGATCCTACTTGAGAACCCTCTTTGTCCCCCACAAACCTGAGACTCCACTCACCCACAGAGAGAAACAGGCTCCAGGTGGCACTAGCAGAGCTCCAGGAAGCACGCTCTGTCCCAGCCAGTCCTGGGAGTCCCCACTGCCCCCCAAAACACACACACACACACACCTAGAGACACCAGATCTGGGTGCTACTGGTACTGGAAGGGAGGCGCCACCACACAAAGCACTCTCCCCAGGAAGTTCCTCTTCCCCACGGGCAGAGGATCCCCTACCCACCCAGTTGCATTCCCTTTCCACCTACTCAGGCAGCATCGGTAGGGACCAGGTAGAGCTCCAGCAGCACCAGATCAACCAAGCTGACCAAAATAGTACCACAAAGGCTCTGAAGATTAAATTGCCATTGAAACCACGCCCCACAAAACTACACCAAGACCTACTACAAACAGGGTAATGATGCCCTGAAACAGAAGATTTAAACAGCACCCTCACCTCACTTACATGATTCTTAAGTAACACGTAAAAACCTAGATTGAAAGCTTTATCTTTTACAATTAGAAAAGATCATTTTCTTTTCGTAGTCAGTGCTACTGACAAGTCAGATTTACTCAATTATTATTCACCGAGGGGCCACAAAGTGCCAGGAATTGGTTTTTTGTTTTCTGTTTTTTTTTTTTAATTTTGGCTGTACTGGATCTTCATTGCTGCCCACAGGCTTTTCTCTAGCTGTGGTGAGTGGAAACTACTCTGTAGTTGGGGTGCGTGGACATTTCATTGGGGTGGCTTCTATTGTGGAGCACGGGCTCCAGAGCACAGGCTTCAGTAGTTTGTAGCACCTGACCCGCAGGCCTGTGGAATCCATGGGATTTCCAGGGGATCTTCTCCACTTAGGAATCAAATTCGTGTGTCTTGCATCTCCTGTGCTGGTAGGTGGGTTCTTTACTAGCTGAGCCATCAGAGAAGTCAGAGGAATTTGAGTTATTTTCAAAGCAGAGAATCTATGGTGTTGAAATATGGTCAAGACCACTCCCCATTTATCACCCTTTTCCTACCAGGTGATCTTATATAATAATGAATCTATTTTCACCTCTGTTTTGCAGCAATCATCTGGCTGACTGCATGTATGTTCCTGCATGCACATACGTATTTGGGTGTTCCTGTGGATCAGGGTGGGACAAAGGTGAATAAAACCCTTGGAGGTGGAGCTGCTTGTATCTGTTAGTATCCACTCCTCTCCCAGCCCAGCTGTAAAGTTACCCTGTGCTACCATGAGTGCACAAAGATTTCCCCAGAGTGATGTCAGAGAGAGCAGAAAGGAGCACACAAGACATCAGAAAGCACCCCCACTTCCAGAGCACATCCCTGAGTCCCCTTGTGGCGTCTGGAGCTTTTCATCCCTGCTACTATTTCCTCCCCATCTAGACACGTGCACACACACACCCTAGGGCATCTGTCTCCCAGAGGGTCTCCAATCTATTTTTCATTAGTTTCTCAATTCAACAACCTCCCTCCTTCCAGAGGCACCCAGGTTGGGTTTGGGACAAGGACCTAGCCATTGACATTAGGATGCTGTGTTAGTTACCATTTTCTAACAATATTACTACATACTTAGTGGCTGAAAATGGCACACACTTGTTATCTCACAGTATCTGTGGATGAAGGTCCAGGCACAGCTAACCTGGGTCCTTGCAGCGGGCTGTCAAGGTGTCAGCCAAGACTGGTTTTTTACGTGAAGACTCTACTAGGGTTGATCCACTTCCAAGCATCTAGGGGTTGTTGGCAGGAGTTAGTCCTCGTCTGTCCTTCTGGGCTGACAGTTTCTTGTCTTATAGATTTCCCCAATATTACACTTGTTTCACCAATGCCAGCAAGGACGATTCTCCTAGCAAAACAAGCAGTAGAATCGTGTCACCTTTGTTGCATTTTATAGGTTAAAAATAAGTCACAAGTCCTACTCACACTCAAGGTCAGGGAGCAGATAACACAAAGGTGTGAATACCATGGGAACCACTTTGGAAAATGGGAACTGGATAAGCAGTACCTTCTTCTTCTTTTTGCCGTGTCTCATGGATTGCAGGATCTTACTCCCGCTACCAGGGGCTGAATCTGTGCTCACTGCAATGGAGGTGAGGAGTCTTAACCACTGGACTGCCAGGGAAATCCCAGGGGTGCCTTATGGTAGGAACTAAAAATCTTTTCCCCCAAAGCTTTTGAAAACCATTGAAGGGTTTTAATCAGGAATGTAACATCTTATTCTTACTTTAGAAAGATCACCAGCCAGAATGTGTGGCTAACAGACTGGTGGGAAAGCAAACTTGACTTACAGAAATCAGCTAGGAGGCTGATACCATAACACCAGAGAAATGTCAGTGTCTAGAACTAAGGTAATGGGGCTTCCCTGGTGTCTCAGACGTTAAAGAAACCACCTGCAATGCAGGAGACCCAGGTTCAATCCCTGGGTCAGGAAGATCACCTGGAGAAGGGAATGGATACCCACTCCACTATTACACTGAGGTAATACTGAAGGGAAAAGAGAAACATGAACAAACAGGGGAATGATTTAACGAATACAGTGAATAGGACTTGGTGATGAATAAACAGTGAGAGTTGAGGATATTCCAGTTCTGCCTTTTGCAAATGATTTTGCAAGTGAGCAGTGATATTATTCACTGAGAAGAGGGACAGTGTAGACAAAAATTAAAGTTTGAGGTGGGTTCAGTTCAGTCGCTCAGTCATGTCCGACTCTTTGCGACCCCATGAATTGCAGCATGCCAGGCCTCCCTGTCCATCACCAACTCCCAGAGTTTACCCAAACTCATGTCCATCAAGTCGGTGATGCCATCCAGCCATCTCATCCTCTGTCATTCCCTTCTCTTCCTGCCCCTAATCCTTTCCAGCATGAGGGTCTTTTCCAATGAGTCAACTCTTCGCATGAGGTGGCCAAAGTATAGGAGTTTCAGCTTCAACATCAGTCCTTCCAATGAACACCCAGGACTGATCTCTGGTTGGATCTCCTTGCAGCCCAGGGGACTCTCAAGAGTCTTCTCCAACACCACAGTTCAAAAGCATCAATTCTTCAGCGCTCAGCTTTCTTCACCATCCAACTCTCACATCCACACGTGACTACTGGAAAAACCATAGCCTTGACTAGACGGACCTTTGTTGGCAAAGCAATGTCTCTGCTTTTTAATATGCTCTTTAGGTTGGACATAACTTTCCTTCCAAAGAGTAAGTGTCTTTTAATTTCATGGCTGCAATCACCATCTGCAGTGATTTTGGAGCCCCCAAAAATAAAGTCTGACACTGTTTCCACTGTTTCCCCATCTATTTGCCATGAAGTGATGGGACCAGATGCCATGATCTTAGCTTTCTGAATGTTGAGCTTTAAGCTAACTTTTTCACTCTCCTCTTTCACTTTCATAACAGAAAGTGAAAGTCGCTCAGTTGCGTCTGACTCTTTGCGGCCCCATGGACTATAGTCCATGGAATTCTCTAGGCCAGAATACTGGAGTGGGTAGCCTTTCCCTTCTCCAGGGGATCGTCCCAATCCAGGGATCGAACCCAGGTCTCCCGTATGGCAGGCAGATTCTTTACCAACTGAGCTTTCAGGGAAGCCCAATAACAGAAATAGAGACTAATCGTGCTTACTCGAGATAACACCTCCTTTGATCAATTTAATTTTTATGCTTGCAGAGACCCTGTTGTTCAAATCTGTTGAGCCAGTTGAAACTGGTTGAATCTTTTCAACTCGCCCATCTCACATGTGTGAATTTTCTATTACAAGTAGTCTACGAACGCATGCACATCGGTCTGCAAAGGACACCTTTCACACTGTTTGACCGCAAAGGTTGAGTTTGGGAGAAAGGACAGGAATGTGGGGAAAGCCAAGTACTCTGAACATCTTACACTGGAGTGTCGTAAGTGGGACGCCTCAGCAGCGCCACGTGCAGACAGAGCGCGGGACTTCCAAGGACGCGGTTCTGCCGTTCGCTCTCTTGCGTGTCCGCGGGATCCCGCACGAGCTAAGCGCTCGCTACTCTCGCGAGAGGGAGGCAGCCCGCGGCTCCTAGGATTCTCCCAACCGCGCCACGCGTGCTCCCACCTGCTAAGGAGGGGTAGTCTGGCTGCGCCCGGGGCCTTCTGGGAATCGTAGTTCCGGGGCCGAGCGAGGCCCGCCAGCCTACCCTCCCCTGCTCTTGCGCATGCGTGGCCCCGCTGGCCCGAGAAGTTCGTAGCCTTTGTGAGGCCGTGGTGGGAGGTGAGTTGTCGCTCAGGTGCCGGTTCTCTCACTCGCCCTCGGCGGTGCCCCCAGGGCAGCTGTCTGCACCGATCCGGGCTGGAGTGGGCGCTGGAGGAAGGGGCGTCGAGGTTAGGAACGAGGCCAGGGGGCGCGGGACGGGCGAGCGGGTGGGGGGCTTGGTCTGCGCGGCGGCCCCTCGGTGGCTGCCTGGGCGCTGGTGCTCCGGCCGCGCGGGTCCCGAGCGTCAAAGCCAGGCGCGAGCGCCCACCCTCAGGGATGCTTGTCCCGGCTTTCCAGGTGCCAGCTTCGAGGGCCGAGCCGGCTCGGGACGGAGCAAAGCCTTTTGGAGGAGCCCCCCGAGGGGCGGCGGGAAGGAGGACCACGAGGCCTTGGGGCTTCCCGCCCCTCCGCCCCGAGAGGGCTGCGCTGGGGGCAGAGCAGAACCTTCGCGGCGGGAGGAGGCGGTGACCATGGAGACTGATGTGGCCGAAACGCCCGGGAAGAGAGGTGAGAGGGGCCGGTGTTGAACTTGTGCTGGGGGCCGGGCCGAATCCTTCCTGATGAACGGGAGTCAGCGTTGTCCGGTTCCTTTGTCTGGGGACGGACGGGCTCTTCGAGTGAGAGTGGAGATCTTGCTGTGGGATCCCGCCTCTTCCCACTCCAGCTGGGTACACAGCAGACCCTCCAAAGCCTCCCCAAAATGTGAGCGAAATGTTATTAATAGCTGCTGAGGCTTGGGCATAGCCTTTCACTTTATCTCACACCTTCTTCTTCTCCTGGGTGGTTATACCATCCTAGCCTCATCAGTGGGTTCGACGGGTTAGCTTTTTGGTTGGCGAAAGTATCTTCCACATCTTCCCAGTTGGCTCAGTGGTAAAGAACCCACCTGCTAATGCAGGAGACACAGGAGAGAAAGGCTCTATCCCTGAGTCTGGAAGATCCCCTGGGGAAGGAAATGGCAACCCACTTCAGTTTTCTTGTTTGGGAAATCCCAGAGAGAGCAGCCTGGCGGGCTGCAGTCCATGGGGTCGCAGAGAGGCGGACACGACTGAACACGCATGCATTATCCACACCAGTTTTTTCCACTTTGCACAAAAACTCTTTGATTTCAGTAGAGCAGATCCTTTGTCTTACAGAGGAGACACGAGGCATAGGAGTCAGTGACTGGCTTCCAGTTCTCCTAGATCAAGGCCTTCTTCAAGTTTGCTCTGTGACCTACATCACATCCACGCTCTGCCCCCACCCCTGCTTGTTGGATTGCTAGGTTCTACAGTCTCAAGTAGTGATAATTATTTGGAGGTGGGATCCAGCAGTCTACCTTTGGACTAAGGTTGCAGGGTGATTTCTTTCAGAGCTTTTGAGCCTGTTTTTCCCATGTTAATTTAATGTAGATTCAGCCGGGGGCGGAGAGGGTGGGTGGGGGGCAGGGACTTTTAATTTCCAGGCTCAGAGGGTGCCATCTTCCAGGATCTGTTAGGGCAACAGCAACTGAATGAATTAAAGCCCCAAATAGCAGCGTTCCTGGGTTATTTCCAGATTGGGATCCCTTCAGTAGCAGTGTCTGTAAGGAGCACCAGGAGTACAGTGGCAGGAGTTGGAAACTTGCAGATGTGCGTCACAAGATACATTTGGGTCCTATCGTGACTGCTTTCTTGCCTTTAGCTCTGCCTCCCCAGGATCCTCCCTTTTCCCAAGGAAACTGCACAGAAGAGGGAGAAGTGGCAACTTTGCGCCTCACAGCCAGGTCGCAGGTGAGTGAAAGTCTCTGCTGATTATTGAAATTCACCTTATTTCTCAGATGTGGACACACTCTCTTCTGTTTGAAGTGAAGTTTCTGTGTCCCGCTGGAGCCCATCTGGAGAGCTGAGTTCTAATTCTAAGAGATGGCTAGAGTGACTAGTGGATTCAGTGGGAAATGTTTTCTACTTCCTCACGGTATCTCGTGCATCTAGTTTTATCACTCAGCAAGCATGGAAGGAGCTTTGCCCTTCTCTAACGTAGCGGCTAATTTCTGTGTCTGGTATTCGGAAATGATTTTAAAAGATAGTGTGGTGCACTCTTCTTAAAATGTATGTTTCAATAGGGGGAAACAGCCTACACATGACTGTTAAGTAGGAATTTAAGAAAGCACCTTAAGTACTGGAGTGAATTATGAACATAATTACTCAGATAGTTCAAAGAAATACTGGAAAAGGAAGCCTATAGAAGGATTCTAATCAGCCCTCCAAGATGATGAATGCTCAGGTATTTTAGAGGTGAAATGTTATCAAGTTGCAGCTCACTTTCCAATCTCTCCTTTCCCCAAGGGTTGATATTAAGAATTGTTAATTTGAGACGTCACTGGCAGTCCAGTGGTTGAGACTCTGCTTCCACTGCAGGAGGCTCGAGTTCGATCCCTGGCCAGTGAACTAAGATCCCTCATACCCTGTGGTATGGTCAAATATATATATATGTTAAAAGAATTGTTGGATTTAAGTGGTAGTTGTCATATATGGGTGATTGGTATAATAGTCTTTCAAGTTTCTTTGCATGTCCAAAAATTTTTAATTTTAAACTTGGGTAGGAGAAAAGACTTCTCCCTGATGTGTGTCATACCACAACCCGAAGATTCCTCCACCAGCCTGTCTCTTGGCTGCTTTAATCCAGAGTGTGAAAAGTGGGCCTGGCACATTGCTACCGTTTATCAAAGTGATTTCTCAGGAGCCTTGTGTACTTGGTGGCGTCCATTGGTTTCTTGAATGTCTTACATGAATATTGAAGATTTTATCACTCAAGAAGCTTTTTAAGTTGCAACTAATGAAAACTCAATTCAAACTGGCCTAAGCAAGTTTATTGACAATTATAAGGGAAAATCCAGGTCTGGCTAAAATGAAGTCCAAACAGTGACATTAGAACCTGTTTTCTCCATTTCAGTCACCTTTTCTTTTCTCTCTGTGTGTTTTGCACTCAGTCTTTTCTTCTAGTGCAGGCTGGCCCCTAACAAATTTAGGCTCACATCTTCCCATGTTGAAAATCAGAGGAAAGGAACATCTTCCCTTCTGGTCGTTCCAGATTCCAGAAGTACTGAAAGTTAACTCTAAGGGGTATTTCCTTGGACCATTATTCGCCAAATCTGAGTGTGATGATCCGAGTAAAGAATAGACCTGTGCGCATACATGTAAACCTATATCCCACCTGTGGATTAGAGGTGGAGCTAATACTGCCTGAACTGCGTGGACTAAACATGGCCAGGCATGGCAGCCAGAGGACAGTCAGTGTACAAGCACCAGAAGAAGGGTGAATGCTTCATACATTTCAACAAGAGACTAGTTTCAAGAGTTGGATGGATTAAACCTTTTATGGAAACTTTGAAAATTCTCTCTGTGTCCTTTTTGTATTACATTAGATTTTGTTTGATGCTCATATTGCAGATGTCTTTCTTATTAGAATTTGCCTGGGCTGTGAATCTTTCACTTATCAGATTATTTTTTTAATGTTTTTAAATTTTGCTCACAGTAACCAGGTGAAAGGCACAGACACAGGAATCAGGTTGATGTTGTTAGAGTACTATAACGTACTGCTCTTATTCATGTTTCCCAGTCCCTTATTTTTCTTGATTTTCTTCCCCTTAAATTCTGCTTTTATCCTGTAATTCCTTCCGTTTTCCCTTGTTCTGTCTTTAATTTGACTTGTATGCTTTGTTCACTTAATTATACTCATTTTTTTAATGAAATGGAAGTATTTCTTCTGAGTACAATTTTAGCCTTATGACATTGATTTTTGCCTTTTATTTCATTGTTTTGAAATTTTAATTTTTTAATTTTAATTTTTTCAATTACCATCAGTTATTGCTTTTTCATTTCTGTTTTGGAATTTATTAGCATTTACTTTGTTACTTTTGCAAATGCTTTATGAATAAATAGAAGTTATTTTCTATAAAGTTATAGCATTTGGTATATTTATTTCAACAACCTGGAATATTATTCCCATTCTCTATGGCTTAAAGAGAAACGTTCAGTACTGTTATGTGTCTTTTTCCAATGAGTTTTTGTATTTTGTGTGTTAGATAAACTCAGTCCTAAGGTGTTTATATATGAACATTTACATTTTATATCTGTACCCTTTCTTAATCTGTTGTTGTCTTTTTTCCAGTTTAATGCTTCTTGCTTTGAATTGATTCAGTGCTTCACTGGATTTGATGCCCGTCTGTTCCACAGCTTGTCCAGTCACAAGTTCTGTGTAAATTATCTTTCAAGTTTTTTATTGAGGACTCACAAGGAGAATTACACAGATGTGCTTTTTGTCTCTGCCTGTATTTCATTTACTTTGCCAAACTGTTTTGTTGATTCAGTGGTTCCTGTTTTAACTCTTTATTCCCCAGAAAAAATGATAGTCTCTCAGTGTAGAAACCATGGTCTTCCTTTGATTTTCATGCTGGATCTTGGACAGTGTGCCTGGCACATATTTGTTACCCAGCAACTTTACATGGAAAGTCCAGAACACATGAGAATGCTTGTCTCTCACTGCAGTCATTCCCCCTGTTGAATACATCTACGCGCTTACTCCAGGGCCAGCAGAAACGGAGAGGTGATAGGGAGACTTCGGAGAGACGGATGGTGAACAGAAGTATGTTTTGTGTCTTAGGCATCAGTGACCTTCAAGGATGTGGCCATGGACTTTACTCCAGAGGAGTGGGGGAGGCTGGATCCTGCCCAGAGGGATGTGATGCTGGAGAACTACAGGAACCTGGTCTCACTCTGTAAGGACAGACTCTCGCTGTGACTCCTGACCTGCTTATGGGGACCTCACTGTTTTATTGACAGTGAAGTAGCTTAACAAAGCCAGAAATTGTAAAGTGCTGGTCCCTTTGGGCCCAGAGAGAATCTTTATGCCCTAGGGTCTTGGTGAAATGTCTGGGCTTGTTTTCTTTTATTAGGAGTCTTTGGATTCAGGTGACAGAAACTGAATTCACACTAGCTTGAAAGGGAATCAGGTACGGTGTCAGGAGTTTCTTTTATCTGCTTATTTTTTAATGACCTGCCATAGGTTTGCCCAAATCTCCTTGTGGGCAGAGATGGCCTTTGGCCTCTCTAGGGTTACAGCATTCTTCCAGTTACAAAGCTGAGGAAAGAGGGCTTCTGTCCTGGGAGTTTGAGCAGATAGGCTCATGTGTCCATCATGAGACAGTTACTCAAGCCAGGGAAATAGAGAACACTCTGGCCAGTTTGGATCCTGTGTCCACCTCTGTGTGGTATGCTCGTGTGCAAGTGTGTGCATGCACACACATGCATGTACATGTATGTGTTCGTATGAGGAGTGGAAGGAACTATCTTAGCTCCTCCCAAATCTCATTTAATAAATTCCATAAGAAAGTGGGTTCTAGTAACTGAAGAAGAAAGAAAGGAAAAACATCAGAAACAACTAGTCATAGACCCCCAGGCTCATGGTGCTGCTGCAGGCGTCCCATTTCACCCAGCTCCTTCCCTGAGCTGAGGACTGATGAGCAGTGTCTCCCTGGGACTCCCGTAATAAACAAGTGAGAAATTCTTTTTTTTTCTTCTTCTTTTTTTTACAGGCTAAATGTTTGTCTTTTCAAATGTGTGTAACTCCTTACTGTGCCCAGACTCTTGCTGCACATGTTTTAAGCTTCATTTAGAGGCTTCCACCTCCCTTATTCCAGAACTTCCTATGGTGTCTTGTGTTTGTGGATCTAGTGGTTGGGACTGTGCTCTGGGACAGAGCTTTATACCCATCACCAAGAGCTAAGTTCCTTTTTTTTTTTTTTTTTTTTTAATTTTTCTAATGATCAGGGCTTCCAGTTTCCAAACCTGAGAACCACAGTTTGGAGAATGGAAAAGAACCACTGCTGCTTGAGAGAAAAGCCCCCAAAAGCAGCTGCTCAGGTGAGTCAGATAGATGGGGGTCTTCAGAAAGAACAGTCGCATGGGATGCTAAAGAAGTTGGGACTTCCCTGGTGATCCAGTAGTTAAGACTTCTTGCTTACAATGCAGGAGCCATGGGTTCAACCACTAGTCAGGGTACTAAGATCCCGCATGCTATCTCTACTTGTTTATGTCAGAGATGCTACAGTACAACATGTTGAAAACTGAATGCCTGGTATGTGCCCAAATTCTCCATACCCCTAACAGGATCCTTTTCCAATAATTATATTAATGACACTCGCTGCTTATCAAATTGTACATGTCAGAAATCTGAACAATCTTTACATAACCCCTTCACCTTTATCCAGTTCATCTTTGTGTTTGTCTGATCACTTCTAAGTATTTCCTCACCATTAACATCCCACTGTCTCCCTTTCATCTGAGGTCATCTCCCTGACCCCACCCTTACCCCTGTAAACTCCATTCTTCATGTGGCAGTGAGTGATGTTTTCAAAATGCAAGTCTGATGACGTCACCCTTTTGCTTCCCCAAATTGTTGAGAATCCTAGCAAGCTGTTGTTTATGTGAGTTATATCTACCAGTAGTTACCATATTATAACAAAAATTTATTGAAAAGAATGACACTGTTTTACACTTTTGCAGGTCTTTTTGTATATGACTAATAGAGGACAGCTTTACTCTTACATCTGCTTCTGAATTCAGCTTGATGTGATAACATTGTTTTGGTTGGCCTGTATGAAGAATATTGCCTCACACCAATATTTAGTTGGAAGAAGTAGAAGTATTTTATAGCCTTTTGAGATAATTTTGGCTTGTCTCTTGACAAAATTGGGCAAGTAGTATTTTCCTAAAGGTTAGGTGCAAGGTGCATGTGAAACCATATCCATGAACTTTTGATACTCTTAAAATCTATTGATCTTTTGGAAAATTTTGATTTACTGAGTTAGGCAGATCTTCCAAATATTGACACATTATGCAATATTTTAAAAGCACAATTTTCAGTATCACCACTGACCTTACCAGAAAAGCCTTTAAGTATTAGGAAATTATCAAGCTCTCAGTGGGAGGTAAAAGTTTTCCAAAATTCTAATTTCTGCCTAAAAGCTCACATATTTTCAAATACTGTTAGTCGTTTTCTTTGAAATGGTAGGCTCATCTTTTTTGCAGTTTTGAGAGAATATCTGCCAGATACCCAACATAGATAACATAGTTTGTCAGTCATTCTTTCAAGTAAAAGTGCTGGTCGATTTAAAAAAGAAAAAATGGCTGGTTCCACAATGGATGGTTTTCCTCAAGACAAGCACCATATTTTGATATGAGTGGACTTGCATTATGAATATTTCCTATTTCATCATCTAGAATGTTAAAAAGGCATGTAGTCAAAAGTTTAATAAATTAAAATTAATTTATTAAATTAATAATGTTTCCTATTGTTTCCACAGACATTTTTGGGTGGAACTGACTTTTTTTTTTTTTTTTTTTTTTTTTTGCTTAACTGAGAGTACACAGCAGGGGAATGTAACAGGTACTAGTACATCTGGTGTTTTGTCCTGATTTGTGCCTAAGTTGTGGGCAGTTTCACCACCATTACTTTTGCAACATAAATGCAAATGTCAAGACAATGAAAAAAGACCAATAAGATCCAAGTATTTTGAAAACAGTTTTGAACCTAGAGACTTCCAGAGGTCCACAGACCACACTTTGAAATCACTGCCCATACTAGCCTTATATCAATTTATATTTTACAAACAACTTATGTAGCACCTATGCTGTATCAGGGTCCTCAGTGTTTTATAAATATCCTCATTTAATGCTCCTTGAGGTAGGTGCTGTTTTTATTCTTCATGAAGCAGGTACTGGTTTTGCCCCAACTTACAGATAAGGAAGCTAAAGTAGAAAAGTTAAATAACTTGGGCCAGGTCACATGGCTGGAAGTGGCAGCGCTGGTTTTAAATTCATGCATTCTGATTTCAGAGTCCATGCTCTCAACTGCTGTGCTCTTCCTAAGTGCTGCCTCTCACCTTGGGGCTTCTGTACATATCACTTCCTCTACCTGGAAGGCTCACCTCTGCATCTGTACCTGTTACCTGGAACACTCACCCGGACCCCAGCCCCACTTGGATTTCAGCTCAGTGATTTACCTTCTCAGGGAGGACCCCACCCTCCATCCCCCTGGATTCCCCTTATAATCTTTCACAGCATCGTTTGCCTTTTGTTTCTTACTAAGGTGCATTTTTTATATGTATTCATGGATGTCAGGCTCAATTTTTTTCTCCCTTTGTGTACATAGAGACTGTTTGTTTTTCCCCAGAGCCTAGCATATCCGATAGATAATCATTGAATGAACGGATAGACGAGTAGATAAATGAACAGAGTTCATCTGGCTGTGTGGAATAAGGGACAGGTCTAACTTGTCTTCTGAATGTTTAATAAGTCACAAGACAATTTGCTTTAAAAACCAATTATCTTTAGTTCACTGACTGAAATTCTACCTCTGTATTGTCCTTAATTCCTTTATATACTTGGTTTCTGAAATTGCTCTTCTGTTTCATTTTTTGTTGTTTGTTATTGTTGTTTAGTTGCTAAATCATATCTGACTCTTTTACGACCCCATTAACCCACCAAGCTTCTCTGTCCATGGGCTTTCCCAGGCAAGAATACTGGAGTGGGTTGCCATTTACTCCTCCAGGAGATCTTCCCAACCCAGAGATTGAACCCATGTCTCCTTCATTTCAGACAGATTCTTCACCACTGAGCCACCTGGGAAGTCTACCTGTCAAGCTACCAGACTTTTTTATTTCTACCAGACCTTTTTTTAGGCAACCAAGAATTTATCTAGTCAAATGGATTTCACTGAACTATTTATTTATTCTTTGGAACTATACTCTTTATAAATTATTTTAGCTTTATAATTTCATATTGAACACAAAAATTCTAATAAATGTATAGTAGATATCTTCAGAGGGGTTGGCTACTGTCCCTGCTCTCTTGTATTCTGGTGCTTTCTCTGTAGGTAATCTTATTTATTAGTATTTCATGTATCTGTCCTTGATTTTGGAAAATGTAACCAAATATGTTGATATCTATATCTCTCAAGGCAGCAAACCAAACACTCCTTTGCAGTTTGCTGGGATTTTTTAAGTCTATTTAGTGTATCCTGACGATCACCTCCTAGCAATTATAAAGTGATCATTCTTCTATTTTTTTAAGTTGCACATACTCCATTGTGTGTACACACCATGATTTAATCAGTTCTCTATAGTAGAATGTTTGAGATGTTAAACAGTTTTGCTACCTCAATTAGGGTTGTAATGTTTAGCCTTGTGCAGGTATAATTTAATGTATTTGCCATTATATCTTAGGGAGATCATAGATTTTTGAATGGGGACATTATAAACGCATTCTTAGGGGAGATTTTAAACTGAAAATGGAGTGCATAGTAGGATTGAGTAGGGCTGGGTGACTGGAAACTTAGAAGTCATCACTGCGCCTGCACCAAGGTGGTAACTGCCTGGCTGTTGCTGATAGACAGCACTTGATGTTCTGTTAGAGGTTGTTCCTCCCGTGTTCTGATCCGGGATACTCATTTCCTGCTCATCCAGCAATATAGCACTTCCTCTCCATCCCTCCTCTTGTCTTTCTGGTTATCTTTTGCCCTATTCTGCCTCCTGGGTCAGATGGTGTACTAATTTATTATCTGCATACTCTGTACATTCGTTCCCCTCCATTTGCTTGTCTTTGCAAATCATCTTCCAAGAGTCAAATCCACTTCCTTATTGAAGCCATGCTTTTCACCTTCATTAACTCTGACCCGTTACAGAACTGCCATTTTGTCAAACTCAGAAGATGAAGGAAATTTGCATTTCCAATTTCTTTCAGACTCGGAGACTAGTCCCAGAAGCAAGGATTCAACTTCAGTGCAAGATTTTTCCAAAGAAGAATCATGCCAGGTTGCAGTCATAGACAGGCTGACAAGGGACAGTGTCTGTGACTCCAGCACAGAAACAACTCTTGACTGTGAAGACTGGTTGGAGAATCAGCAGGGAAGTCAGGAGAGACACTGGAGAGGAATGTTCACCCACATGAATTCACTCCCAGAAGAGAGAGCCCCTGAGCACGACATTTACTGGAAAAACCTAGGCCAGAAGTCAGTCCTTCTCACTCAAGACAGAGTTCCCAAAGGACCCTATGCCTTTCACACCCTCGAAAAAAGACTGAAACAGAAATCTACCTTAATGAAAAAGCAGAGGACCTATAAAGAAAAGAAACCTCATAAATGCAATGACTGTGGTGAACTCTTCACTTACCACTCGGTGCTCATTCGACACCAGAGGGTCCATACAGGGGAGAAGCCCTACAGCTGTGCAGACTGTGGGAAATCTTTCAGCCACAGGGCTAATTTAACCAAACATCAGAGAACTCACACAAGAATTCTCTTCGAGTGCAGTGAGTGCAAAAAAGCCTTCACTGAAAGCGCATCCCTTGCCATTCATCAGAGGATTCACATCGGAGAGAGACCGTATGAGTGCGGTGAGTGTGGGAAAGGCTTTAATCGAAGCACCCACCTTGTGCAGCACCAGCTGATCCACACAGGGGTGAAGCCCTATGAATGTAACGAGTGTGATAAAGCCTTCATTCATTCCTCAGCACTCATTAAACATCAAAGAACTCACACCGGAGAGAAACCTTACAAATGCCAGGAGTGTGGGAAAGCCTTTAGCCACTGCTCGTCGCTTACCAAACATCAGAGGGTTCACACTGGAGAAAAACCCTATGAGTGCAGCGAATGCGGGAAGACCTTCAGTCAGAGCACACATCTTGTCCAGCATCAGAGGATTCACACGGGAGAGAAACCCTACGAGTGTCACGAGTGTGGGAAAACCTTCAGCCGGAGCTCCAATTTCGCTAAACATCAAAGAATTCATATTGGCAAGAAACCATACAAGTGTAACGAGTGCAGCAAAGCCTTCATTCATTCATCAGCCCTTATTCAACACCAGAGAACTCATACTGGGGAGAAACCCTACAGGTGTAACGAGTGTGGGAAGAGCTTTAAGTGCAGTTCATCCCTCATCAGACATCAGAGGATTCACATGGAAGAGCAGCCCTGAAAAATGACTTGAGTGCAAAGGAATGTAAGTTTGTGTTATCGCTCTGTTAAATACCTGAGTGATTTAGGAGGAAGACCCAAAAATGCTGCCTGAGAAACAGTTCTGTGTGTGTCTAATTCTACTCACATAATATAGTAGTTTTGAGCCATAAACAGAATGTTTCTTGTATCCATTGATTTGATCATTCTGAATGCTTCCAGCCAGAAATCTCAAAGGTTGATCCCTAAACCACCACCCTGCTACCCATAATGCTCTTTTGCAGAAATTCAGAAAGTCCTTGGGAGTGGGTAGCAATACAGTCATTGTGAAGTCCAGTTCCCCCTCTTTGTCACGCCAAAGCCTGTTACTGGATCTCACTGTGTAAGGGCATCCTTATTTTGTAGGTGAGGCTGAGGGTTCATATCCTCAATTATCGGGAAGACACAGAGCTGTTTATTTTCAAATCCAAAGTGGACACCCAACTATCTGGAGAATGTCGTTCCTTTTACATTAACTATAAAAATTTAAAGATAAATAACTATAAAAATTTAAAGAGTTGAAATACACTCTGGCTTCCCTCCCATCCCCAAAGGCTACTGTCTCAGTTGATGAACAAATGGGGTCTGAGTTATGCCCACATGGATTAGGCTGACACTTAGTTGGTTATTATCCCTCTGCTGGGTACATCCTCACTTCACACTTCCTTGGAAGTGACCTTGAGATAGAGAAAGAGTTGGAACCTTAACTGTAGTTTTTTTTCAGGTCCCTCTTTCCTTATCTTTGACTTTGAATGAATCCTTGGTTTTCTGTAACTACAGAATTAGGGAGATTTCACTCCTTTACCTCATTCTGCTCTGTGTAAAGTAAGTTTTGTCACTTTGAGAAAAAGCCCTGGGACATGAAGAGTCTAGAAAGTTGACTGATTCAGTGTGCTGTTCCATTTAGAGTCCCAGGCAAGAAGAAGACCTGGAGCAGCTCCAAGGCGCAAGAAATATATCCTCAGACCTCACATTACGCACATTTTTTTGTCGTTGTTCTCCTGTGTATTGGTCTTTGTCGTATCCCAGAGCCCTGGAGAAGGTAGAAAAGGCACAGGCCACACTGATCTTGACATAAGTTACGTGGATGACCAAAGACCTTGTAGTGGGATGGAAACACAAAAGCAAGAGTTCAAATAAATATTTAGCAGGACACCACACAAATGTCTTGTTATAGACTTTTTTTTTATTATTACTCTGTTAGACTGTGAAAAGATAGAAAGAGAGAGAGAATAATTAGTTGCAGATTTCCTCTCTCTTCTCCTAAATCCTGTCCTTGATGAACACTCAACAGCCAGCCCACGCTTTTCCCCTCCATGTTGTCGCCATTACTCCTTACAGTTCACATCGTTCCCTCCGTATACCTTAGTTCTATCATTGAGGAAAAGGAGAGGAAGAGTTTAAAGTGGGGGTAATAGAGATCAAGGTCAGGTCTAAAGCCAGCAATAATAGAAACCAAAACAATAGGAAATAGAGTGTAAAGGACTAAGGAGAGGCTTTGAAAAGAATTTAAAAAATCATTTAAAGAGGTGGAACTCTTGAGAGATGAAACTAGGAGAATGGCTGACATAGGACAAAATAAAAAGGAGCTCAGCCCTCTCATCACTTGATACTCCGATTAATAACCTGAAGCAGAAATTGACACACTGGCCTGGACCCATCACCTAGTTCTGTAAATAGTGTTTAATTGGAACTGGGCCTCACTCATCGTTTACATGTCATGTGTAGCTGTTTTTGTACTAAAATAGTGGAGTTAAGTAGTTAAGGCAGAGATTTCATGTTCCAAAAAGCCTGAAACACTTGCTGTTTCTCAATATTCCAGGTGTTTGAATGAGAAGTTCATTCATCATTTGGCAGCCAATACTTGACTAACACAAGGTTAGTGGATTTGAATTCTGCCACCTCCACTTGGCAATTATGTCACTTTGAAAAGCTACATCTTTCTGAGCCCCAGTCTTATCTGTAAAATGGGAACAGGTCATCCGTCTCAAGGCTGTTGTGAGCATAAGACAGTGCAGGTAGAGAATCTGGCACACAATTTCTCATTAGTTTCCAGGAGCCCCTATATAAGCTAAAATCCACGGATGCTCAAGTCCCTTGCAGAAAATGATGTAGTACAATTGGCCCTCTGTTTCTGAGGCTTTTGCATTCTCAGATTCAACCAACCGTGGATGGAAATTTGCATCCACGGTTGGTTGAATCTGCTGATGCAAAACAAAATACAGAGGGCAGGTTGTCTTTATTAAAAACACACATGTAAGTGGACCTGTGAAATTCAAACCTGTGCTACTCAAGGAGGGATTGACAACATATTTTAATGAAGTGGTGAGTCAGTTCAGTCTGCTGTAACAAAATGTCACTAAGTGGTTTGTTTATAAACAACTGTCACAGTTCTGGAGACTGGAGAGTCCAGGATCAAGACCCTGGTAGGATGTCTGATGAGGCCCCTTCCTGGTCCACAGATGGCCATCTATTTGCTGTGTCCTCCCATGGTGGAAGGGCTGGGGAGCTAGCTCTCTGGAGCCTCTTTCAAGAGGGCATGTTTGTGAGTCCATATTTCATGACTCCTGTTTGTGAGGACTGCCCTCATGACCTCATCACCTCCCAAAGGTCCTGCTTCGAAATACCACCACTTTGGGGACTAGGTTTCAACGTGAATTGGGGGGTGGGAGTGGGGACACAAACATTCCGTCTATTACGTGGCTGAGCATCAATCAGAAGTTACTTAGTGTGTTTTCTATACCCTTTGTTTATTGATCTGGAGCTGACCACCCTGCTCCCAGCACATTGTAGAGAAGGGTTTCACAGCTCTGCTCTTGTTCCATCCCACACAGCCTCCTGGAGACCTCGTGGAATCTGCCTTATAAGTATCACATAACCAGGAGCTGTCCCGTATGTCTTCTAACTGCAGTTTAGCGTCAAGGGACTTACTCTAAGCTAGTTTTACTAAGAGCTCTGGCCCTTTTCATATCAGTATTTGTTCCTTTTATGCTTAAGAGTTTAATCTGACTGTGTGTGTGTGTGTGTGTGTGTACTCCCACGGGAATCTTGGAAATTTTAGTGTCCTGCTTTTCAAATGTTTTTGATTATCTGTAAACTAAATTTGATTGTTCTTATTGGCCCACTGTCAATAAAGATATCATTTATATATTTGTTGTCAGAAACTTTTGTAAAATGCTTTTAAATTCTCACTTAAGCATGTTTTGAGAGGTAAAGAAAGACCAACTATAAAATATCTCCACATCATTCAGGAAACTGATTGCATTTATAATTGTTCATCTGGGCTTAATAACCTCTATCCTAGAGAACGTCAAAGAGCCGAGGAAGATTATTCCTACCAAGTGGTGCTCAGGCCAAGTATATCCCTCACTTAGGAGTGATGGAAAGACCAGGGAGGGAAGGACTTCATATGAAAAGTACAATTAAAACTAAGCCAAATACATTGTTGGGCCAGACACAGAATAATCCATACATACTAAATGCACACGTTTATAACACACAGGATACTAATCTGTGGGGTTAAAAACTAGATGATCCTTAGCTTTGGCAGGACAGAATGGGAAGTGTTTATGGAGGTCGAGGAGAGGAGCCTCTGAGTTGCTAGTTTTATTCTATTTTCTTACACTGTTGTAGTTACAAAGATGTGTTCACTTGGTAATAAATCACTAAGCAGTAGAGTTATCATTTCTGTCCTTTTTGGTGTATGTTATACTTCAGATAATACACTTGCATACATTTTGTAATTAAGGCAAATAATGCAAATTATAATAAGACTTTGCAATCTTATTTCCATTTCATGAAAAATAGTCACCAGAAGGACTCCAAGATTAAGTACCCTGGGCCCAGGGTTCAAGCTCTAGTCGGGGAGCTAAGATGCCAGAAACTGTTGGAGGAAAAGGGACGGGGGCGGGGTGGTGGGGGGATGGTATTAGAGTTAACAGTCTCACCATTGAGGGAAGCTGCTCTAGAAACCTTGAGGATTCTGCGTGACCCAATGTGGAAATGTGGCCTTTGGGTATCAAAACCGTGGAACTGAGGCAAAGGAAAGAAAACGTGCTTTAAATAATAATGCCAACATTTATTATTAGGATGAGCCAAAGAAAAATTCAAACATCCAGAAATTAAAATGAAGGCATTATGATTTTTCGGCCAAGAAACTGAATGAGGCAGATACAGTGGACACGCAATCCCCAATTCCCCCATCCCTAACCCCCAACCCTTGCGCGCGTCTGGGGCTTTAATTAGTTGCATGAGGCTTCCCCTGTGGCTCAGATGGTAGAGTTTGCCTGCCATGCAGGAAACCTAGGTTCCATCCCTGAGTTGGGAAGATCCCCTGGTGGAGGACACGGCAACCCACTCCAGTCTTCTTGCCTAGAGAATCCCATGGACAGAGGAACCTGGTAGGCTACAGTCCATGGGGTCGCAAGAGTCTCTCATGACAGCGACTCACACACTCTGTTCTCTGAATGGCTTTATTTCTTTGGTCAAATGGAAGTGCTCAGAGGCAAGGGCTGTGTCATTCTTTGTATCACTAGTTTTGGTGCTCGACACACAGTCGTGATCTCTCAATCTGACCAAACTTCTTAGGTCCACAAACTGTCTACGATGCCAACTCCCGCACCAAAGCAGAGAGGAGATGCAGGGCAAGGCGGCGGCGCAGAGGATTCTGGGCGCCGTGGTCCCCGCCGGCTGCACAGGCGCACTGCCGTCCGCGGCCGCTCCCGCCGCCGGCGCCATTGCTGGAAGCGCTCACGCCCTTCTCTGAGAGCGCCTTGTCCTCAGGCGGCCGCCAGGTACTAGTTGCCCTGGCGCCCGGCCGGGTCCCCCTCACCCCTCCCTCGGCGCTCGGCTCCCGGCGGCGTCGGGGGCGGGGCCGCTTCCGGTGGGGCCTCGGGCCTGGAGCTGGCCCGCCCACATCAGAGGCGGCCGGGGTCGGGCTACTTCAGAAGGCGGCGCGGCCTGGGGGCTCTGGGAGAGGGAGCCGGGCTGGGCGGGGGCGCGGCTGGACCCTCCCCTCTTCCCGGGGCCGCGCCTGGACTGAGGAAGACTGGGCCGAGAAGGGCGTTGAGGGGAGCAGGTGGGTTGGAGGAAGGAGAATCTCTCCGTCCTGGGCTTGGCAGCGTGGAGGGACTGGGGTTAGATAGCGGGAAACTGACAGGTGTCCCCCTCCTGCCTTTGGGAAGCGGAGGCAGCTTTTCCTGCCGGCGCAACTTCCAGATACGCAGCACAGGGTTTTTGTCTGTTTTTGTTGCTGGGGCAACTTCAGTTCAGTTGTCACTCAGTCGTGTCCGACTCTTTGCGACCCCACGGACTGCAGCACGCCAGGCCTCCCGGTCCGTCACCAACCCCCGGAGCTTACTCAAACTTGGAGGACCTTAGTTGCCCGACCAGAGCTTGACCTGGGCCAGGGCAGTGAAAGCCCGGAGTTCTAACCACTGGATCCCAGGGAATTCCCAGAACGCAGTATTATTAACTGTAGACATGGTGCTGGGCGTTGCAGCCCTGGTTGCTTATTTTATTTTATGTATTTATTTTTTCTTGGCCATTCCATGCAGCCTGTAGGATCTTAGTTCCCCAACCAGGGTTGGAACCCATACCCCTGCATTGGAAGTGCCGTGTCTTAATCACTGGATCGCCAGGGAAGTCCCTTAGACTTACTTATTTTGTACCTGGAAGTTTGTACCTTTTGACCACCTTCACCAACTTCGCAGCTACCACCCCTCCCGCCTGACAAACCATCAATCTGTTCTCTGTATCTGGCAGTCTAGGGTGTTTTGTTTTGTTTTTAGATTCCACATTTAAGTGAGATCCTATGGTACCTAATTCACTTAATCTTTTTGTGTGGTGTAAGTTAGTCCAGTTTCATGCTTTTGCAGGTCACTGTCCAGTTTTCCCAACACTATTTTTTGAAAAGACTTTTCTTTCCCTGTTGTATATTCTCGGCTCCTTTGTTGTAAATTAATTGCCCATTTATGTGTGGGTTTATTTCTGTACTCTATTCTTTTCCATTAATCTGCATCTTTCCCAATATCATACTGTTTTCATTACTATAGCTTAGTAACATAGTTCGAAATCAGGAAGCATGATACCTCCAGCTTTGTTGTTATTTCTCAAACTTGCTTTGGCAATTTGGGGTCTTTTGCGGCTCTGTACAAATCTTAGTATTATTTGTCCCAATTCTGTGAAAAATGCCTTGGGAATTTTGATGGATTTTGAATCGAATCTATAGATTAAGTAGTATGGACATTTTTAACAACAATAATTCTTCCAGTCTTTGAGCATAGACCATCTTTCCACTTAATGTCTTCAAGTTTTCAATGTATGCAGGTCTGTCACTTTCTTGGTTAAATTTATTCCTAAGTATTTCTTTTTTAAGCAATTGTAAATGAGATTGATTCTTAAATTTCTCTGTGGTAGTTCATTATTACTGTATAGACGCACAACAGACTTTTTTAAAAGTTGGTTTATTATTTATTTTTGGCTCTGCTGGATCTTCGTTGCTGTGCGAGCTTTTCTCTAGTGTGACTAGCAGGAGCTACTCTGGTTGTGGGGTGCAGGCATCTGATTGTGGTGGCTTCTCGTGGCAGAGCATAGACTCGAGGGCTCTTGGGCTTCAGTAGTTGTGGCTCCCAGGCTCTAGAACACAGGCTCAGTAGTTGTGGCGCACGGGCTTAGTTTCTCCATTACATGTGGCATCTTCCTGGATCAGGAATCAAACACGTGTCTTGTGCACTGGCAGGTGGATCCTTTACCACTGAGCCACCAGGGAAGTCTCGGTTGTGGATTCTTAATGGAAGTATATTATACAAGTAAAGGAGGGACAGATTCAGCATAATTCAGCATAGATCCCTTTGGGCCTCCAAAGCTGTGCTGAGTGGTGAGAATGTCAAACTGCCTGGGGAGCTTTTATTCAAAAGTAGAATTTCACAAGATAACGGAAAGCTCAGTTCTCTCTGTGCTACTGCCCTTTAATATGCCTTGCAGCATCATTCTGCAACTATGCACTTGTTAAGAGAATGTTTTCAAACCTCAAGCTCTTGTTTTCAAACCAAACTCAACATCAACAAGGCCATATCTTTAACCAAAGACAAAAAGCAGAATCAGTGCCTCGGGTATCGAACAAGATCTCTGCCACTTTGCTTCTCCAAAGTGTAAAGCCTTTATTAGGCATATAACATTTTCAGTATAATAGGACTACTGCTCAGTGCTTTGTGCACTGGATTCCACTTTGTCTTATATCATTATTACTATCCTGCTCCTTATTGTTTGGTTTTGCCTGACACAGAAAGGATAGATAAAAGATCTATTTGAATGTGAGACTGAGAGAAGCATGTCAAGGTTTCTAATATCTTTGAAGTCTGGACTTGTGGTGTTCCCCTTACGTGAAGCTGAGGTCTGTGAAACTGTTAGCAAATTGACTCATCACAGGAAAGACAGGAAAAAAAAGATTATTAGATTATCTCATTGTTAGGTGAGGAGGTGATTGTGGCAAGGAAATATTGAATGGTTTTCTTTCACAACACACGGCAAGTTGAAGTAATGGAAAAAGTGTGGGCATTATAATTAGATTGATTTGGAATCCTACATGGCAGTGTGTAAAATGGTTTAATTTTTCTAAACCTCTATTTTCTCATATGTGAAATGGGAATGTAGTTTCCATTGGGTGATGTGAAGGTCATTGAGAAAGTAGTTTAAAAGCTGTTTGTACCATGTTTGATCTGCTAGCTGTGACTGCATCTAGTAGTATTCAGAGCTACACTAGTAAGAATAGTATTCCCTCACTGATCTTGGGGGTTAACTTATAATTTTTAGAGAGGTCATACTTACTTGTAATGTCAAGATTTCACCTTAGTACATCTGAGATTTCCAAGGCAAGGTTGGTTTTCATGGCTTATTTCTCTTTCTTAGATCTGTCTTTTCAGGACTCCCTTTTTCCAGAGAGGGGAACCCAGAGGAAGAGATTATGGCTGCTGTAGTTTTTTCAGTTGGACCTCTGGTAAGTTGGGGAAACCTCCTCTGATCTGACCTACTGTCCTGGTTTAAGAGCACACCTACTTTTCCCAAAGTTGTGTGACTTCTCTACCTCACCCATACCCCTTTTGGTAACTGAATCAAATTATTTGATCCATGAAAATTGGATTCATCATAGTAAAGCTTGTAATATACAGAGAGATTCACTATGCATATTCAAACAAATATCAAGACACCTGATCTCACAAACAATATATGTGCTATCTTGAGATATGATAGGCAGTCTGGGAAATTTACTTATGATGTTAACTTTGTATTGTTCCCAGGAAATTTCAGTTATTTATGTGATAGTAGAATGGAGTATTTTCCAATTGGAAAATTTTGTTTAGGAAACTTTGAAAAAAGAATATATGTACACATATGCATACATACACACACCTTGATTCATAGGGACTATTCCCCTTGTGCCCACTCTTAGTGTTCTCCTCTTTTCTACCCGTTAAGAAGTGATCAAGCTTAATAGATGACATGGAGAGAAAGAAGATGTTTAAGACACAGTGCTTGGCTGTAGGGAGCTTACAGTCTCACTGAGGTAAGGCTTACAAAAGAAACAGTTACATAATTTATTTAGGTGAATGATAGTTATTGAGCAGTATGATAAAGTTGATGAGTGCTACATAAGAAAAGAAATGGGATATTAGTATGGGCTAAATCGGTCATGGAAAGCTCAAGAAGATGGTTAGATTTAAGCTGTGACCCAATTACAAGTGGGATTTAAATTGTCATAAATTAATTGTGAGGGTACTTCAGATGAGAAGGCAAGGCTCTGAGGCAGAGAACAGTGAGTGAGCTAGCGATTCAAGATAGACATTTGAGAAAGATACAGCTGAAATTTAGATATTTAAGCTGAATCTTTTCATGTTTCTCTGAAGACATTTAAGTGTATATATGCATGTGTGTGTGTTTGGGTGTGTTTGAGGTGGGTAGAAATGTGATTAAAGCTGTGCTTTAGAAGTGACTTTTTTAAATAGGAGAGTCAGAAGAAAAGTAGTCCCAACAAATACAATTTGTTATAGTAATGATTCATAATAACCTGTAGTGATGATCTTTTATTCCTGATAGCAAGAATATATAACATGTAAATAGTCCTTAAGACAAATCCTTGAAAAGATAAAATGAAAATCAAAGTGTTTCACTTTATTAGTAGATCTAAAGTATTTGTCTAGTATAGGCCTGATCAAACCCATCTCTAATTATCAGAAGTTGACCTCACATCATCATTGATTTTCTAGAACCTGAATATTTGTATTTTTAACGTAAGAACTTGAATGGGAAGAACTAAGATGACATTTTTCTCAATGAAATTTAAAAATAGTTCTGTTACCCTTAATTTTTAAAAATGGCACAAGATCCAGAATCAGTAAGTACTACTAGAAGGTATAGTAAAATTTCATTTAATTTATAAAATCAGGTCCTTATAGGCATACAGTGTCTTAAGGTTTGAAAGAAAACAGTGTTGTGAGAGGTCCCTGAAATATTTCCTGAATGAATACAGAGACATGCCCTCCAACCCCCAGGCATGGTAATGATTTTCCAACTGTAGAAAACAGATGGTGTGAGTCGCATTTGAATATTATTCTTGAGTAAGATAGATAATTTCTGAGAAACAGACTTCATCCTCATAGTAAAAAGAATTATGTGGCATCTAAGACCCCTTATATGTTTATTTTTGTTTTGATCGGTTATTTGTTAAAGCCTTTAAAATCTACACAGTTATATCTTTCTCAGTCTTGTGTGTGTCATTGTCTCAAACAAAATGAAACAAAGTTATGATTGGATGTTGCTATGGACCTTAATTTCATCCTTAAATAAAACAGTTAAAGAGGTGTATATACACCACATCTGTGGTGGACTGGTGGTGCTTGTTGAGGCTGTGCTGTAGGTAACAGGTAGCCAGTCATGGAGTAATCTTATCCTGTGTCCCCTCAGAGTCCTCAAGTTTTCCAGCCGGAGGAAGATCTTCGCCTTCAGGCAGAAGAGCCAGAATTGGTAAAGGTAATACTTGGCATTGTATCTTAAGGGGAATGAAGTGACAGCTCCTCTTTTACTGCCCTGATTCTTAATATTCCAATACATTGCAGGTTCACCATGCATACCATCTTGCTTGATCGGTGTGGTAACCCCAGGGCTAGTAGCATCAATTTGACAGATTTTGTTTCTCTTAGTGGTGGCAGCCCTAATTTGACAGGTGGTCATGTTATTCAGTTCAATTGCTCAGTCGTATCTGACTCTTTGCGACCCCAAGAATCGCAGCACGCCAGGCCTCCCTGTCCATCACCAACTCCCGGAGTCGACCCAAACCCATGTCCATCGAGTCGGTGATGCCATCCAGCCATCTCATCCTCTGTCATCCCCATCTCCTCCTGCCCCCAATCCTTCCAAGCATTAGGGTCTTTTCCAATGAGTCAACTCCACATGAAGTGGCCAAAGTATTAGAGTTTCAGCTTCAACGTCAGTCCTTCCAATGAACACCCAGGACTGATCTCCTTTAGGATGGACTGGTGGGATCTTCTTGCAGTCCAAGGGACTCTCAAGAGTCTTCTCCAACACCACAGCTCAAAAGCATCAATTCTGTGGTGCTCGGCTTTCTTCACCGTCCAACTCTCACATCCATACATGACTATTGGAAAAACCATAGCCTTGACTGGACGGACTTTTGTTGGCAAAGTAATGTCTCTGCTTTTAAATATGCTATCTAGGTTGGCCATAACCTTCCTTCCAAGGAGTAAGCGTCTTTTAATTTCATGGCTGCAATCACCATCTGCAGTGATTTTGGAGCCCCCCAAAATAAAGTCTGACACTGTTTCCACTGTTTCCCCATCTATTTCCCATGAAGGGATGGGACTAGATGCCATGATCTTAGTTTTCTGAATGTTGAGCTTTAAGCCAACTTTTTCACTCTCCTCTTTCACTTTCATCAAGAGGCTCTTTAGTTCTTCTTCCCTTTCTGCCATAAGGGTGCTGTCATCTGCATATCTGAGGTTATTGATATTTCTCCTGGCAATCTTGATTCCAGCTTGTGTTTCTTCCAGCCCAGCATTTCTTATGATGTACTCTGCATATAAGTTAAATAAGCAGGGTGACAATATACAGCTTTGACGGACTCCTTTTCTTATTTGGAACCAGTATTTTGTTCCATGTCCAGTTCTAACTGTTACTTCCTGACCTGCGTACAGGTTTCTCAAGAGACAGGTCAGATGGTCTGGTATTCCCATCTCTTGAAGAATTTTCCACAGTTTATTGTGATCCACACAGACAAAGGCTTTGGCAGAGTCAATAAAACAGAAATAGATGTTTTTCTGGAACTCTCTTGCTTTTTCGATCATCCAGCGGATGTTGGCAATTTGATCTCTGGTTCCTCTGCCTTTTCTAAAACCAGCTTGAACATCTGGAAGTTCACGGTTCACATATTGCTGAAGCCTGGCTTGGAGAATTGTGAGCATTACTTTACTAGCATGTGAGATGAGTGCAATTGTGCGGTAGTTTGAGCATTGTTTGGCATTGCCTTTCTTTGGGATTGGAATGAAAACTGACCTTTTCCAGTTCTGTGGCCACTGCTGAGTTTTCCATATTTGCTGGCATATTGAGTGCAGCACTTTCACAGCATCATCTTTCAGGATTTGAAATAGCTCAACTGCAATTCCATCACCTCCACTAGCTTTGTTCGTAGTGATGCTTTCTAAAGCCCACTTGACTTCACATTCTAGGATGTCTGGCTCTAGGTGAGTGATCACACCATCGTGATTATCTGGCTCGTGAAGATCTTTTTTGTACAGTTCTTCTGTGTATTCTTGCCACCTCTTCTTAATATCTTCTGCTTTTGTTAGGTCCATACCATTTCTGTCCTTTATCGAGCCCATCTTTGCATGAAATGTTCCCTTGGTATCTCTAATTTTCTTGAAGAGATCTCTAGTCTTTCCCAATCTGTTGTTTTCCTCTATTTCTTTGCATTGATGGCTGAGGAAGGCTTTCTTATCTCTCCTTGCTATTCTTTGGAACTCTGCATTCAGATGGGAATATCTTTCCTTTTCTCCTTTGCTTTTCGCTTCTCTTCTTTTCCCAGCTATTTGTAAGGCCTCCTCAGACAGCCATTTTTCTTTTTTGCATTTTTTTTCCATAGGGATGGTCTTGATCCCTGTCTCCTCTACAAAGTCACGAACCTCTGTCCATAGTTCATCAGACACTCTATCAGATCTAGTCCCTTAAATCTATTTGTCACTTCCACTGTATAATCATAACAGATTTGATTTAGGTCATATCTGAATGGTCTAGTGGTTTTCCCTACTTTCTTCAATTTAAGTCTGAATTTGGCAATAAGCAGTTCATGATCTGAGCCACAGTCCGCTCCCAGTCTTGTTTTTGCCGACTGTATAGAGCTTCTCCATCTTTGGCTGCAAAGAATATAATCAATCTGATTTTGGTGTTGACCATCTGGTGATGTCTACATGTAGAGTCTTCTCTTGTGTTGTTGGAAGAGGGTGTTTGCTATTACCAGTGTGTTCTCTTGGCAAAACTCTATTAGCTTTTGCCCTGCTTCATTCTGTACTCCAAGGCCAAATTTGCCTGTTACGCCAGGTGTTTCCTGACATCCTACTTTTGCATTCCAGTCCCCTATAATGAAAAGGACATCTTTTTTGGGTGTTAGTTCTAAAAGGTCTTGTAGGTCTTCATAGAACCGTTCAACTTCAGCTTCTTCAGCGTTACTGGTCGGGGCATAGACTTGGATTACCATGATATTGAATGGTTTGCCTTGGAAACAAACAGAGATCATTCTGTCGTTTTTGAGATTGTATCCAAGTACTGCCTTTCAGACTCTTTTGTTGACCATGATGGCTACTCCATTTCTTCTAAGGGATTCTTGCCCACAGTAGTAGATATAATGGTCATCTGAGTTAAATTCACCCATTCCAGTCCATCTTAGTTTGCTGATTCCTAGAATGTCGACGTTCACTCTTGCCATCTCCTGTTTGACCACTTCCAATTTGCCTTGATTCATGGACCTAACATTCCAGGTTCCTATGCAATATTGCTCTTTACAGCATTAGACTTTGCTTCTATCACCAGTCACATCCACAGCTGGGTATTGTTTTTGCTTTGGCTCCATCCCGTCATTCTTTTTGGAGTTATTTCTCCACTGATCTCCAGTAGCATATTGGGCACTTACTGAGCCGGGGTGTTCATCTTTCAGTGTCCTATCTTTTTGCCTTTTCCTACTGTTCATGGGGTTCTCAAGGCAAGAATACTGAAGTGGTTTGCCATGCCCTTCTCCAGTGGACCACATTCTGTCAGACCTTTCCACCATGACCCGTCCATCTTGGGTGGCCCCACATGACATGGCTTAGTTTCATTGAGATAGACAAGGCTGTGGTCCGTGTGATCAGATTGGCTAGTTTTCTGTGATTATAGTTTCAGTGTGTCTGCCCTCTGATGCCCTCTCGCAACACCTACCGTCCTACTTGGGTTACTCTTACTTTGGACGTGGGGTATCTCTTCACGGCTGCTCCAGCAAAGTGCAGCTGCTGCTCCTTACCTTGGACAAGGGGTATCTACTCACGGTGGCCCCTCCTGACCTTGAATGTGGAGTAACTCCTCTCGGCCCTCCTGAAGTGTGGCTGAGAGGAGCTACCCCGGGCCAGAGGCGGGGGGGCGGGGGGAGTGACTCTGAGAGGAGCTACCCTGTGCCCGAGGCTGGGGGCGGGGCCGAGAGGAGCTACCCCACATCCAAGGAGCGGCGGCTGCGTGGGCACAGGAGGGCAGGAGAGTCATGTTATAATTCCTAATGAAAAAGTAGCCTGTGTCACATACTTCACTTCTTGCCTACAGAGGCTCAATCATCTGATTCCATCTTATTACTGTGCACACTGGATGTTTGCACAGGAAAAGAAGTGCAAGGATTGATTCTTTCTCTTTATTTACCAGTCTCCAGGAATCCACCAAAGTTGATCAATGAGCATCCTTTTAGTTTTATAATGAAATAATAATTTTAAATATATTAGATATTTTTGAAATCCATTACAGTTATTGTTCTTATTCATGCTCAAGTCTTCCCATCTTTGGCTAGTGGGACCCTCTTTAAGTTGTCTCCCATGTGTTAGATATCATCCTGGTAGTCTTTGAGAGTTCCCTTGCTTTTAATTATGACAGAAAGTTCCAGGTCCTCGTTTCGTTTAGTGGAATCTGTAGAAGTCACAGTCTAAACTGCATAAAAGTACCTTTTTGGTTATCGTTTCTAGACCTTTTCAGTGGACAGAGCTAGGAGGTATGATGGGATATTTTCCTTAAACTACTTTGTGAGTTTATACCAGTATTTCCAATTCAGTTTTGAATCTCTGGAGTTTATACATAATCTCATTGATATTGAATCTATGTGTTCTTTCTCCCATGTCAGATTTACTAGCTCTGAATGATACCAGTATACTAATTTGCTTTATCCAACACTACGCACACAATGTGGGTAAATGCTGTGGCTCAGATGGTAAAGAATCTGCCTGCAATGCAGAAGACCTTGGGTATGATCCCTGGGTATGGAAGATTCCCCTGGAGTAGGAAATGGCAGCCCACTCTAGTGTTCTTGCTGGGGAATTCCATGGACAGAGGAGCCTGGCAGGCTACAGTCCTTGGGGTGGCAAAAGAATCAGACATGACTGAGCAACTAACACACACACAACAGTTACAAAATAGCTTAGCATTTCCATCACTGCCACCAGCAGTAGGATTATTTACTGAAAATGTGCCATTTTTTACAGTTCTTTTTCTCCTCAGGATGTATCTCACAAGAGATATACAGAAAAATTACTGTGTTTTAAAGATGCTCAAAATAGTTCCTCTCTGATGAATGTGTATGCTACCAGTTGATTTCATTTTACTTTTAATTTTTAGGAATTGCTTTTTTAAATTTAGTTTTTCTTTTATAATAATATAAAGTATTTGCATGGATCAAAAGTCAAATCTACAAGGCAGGAAATATTCAAGGAAATCTAGCTTCTGTTCCAGTTCTATTCACTCTATTTCCTCCTTCCTCTAATAGGTAACTATTAAAACACTTTTATGGCTCATTCTTTGATTTCTTTTTTACAAGATGCATATACATATATTTTATAACCTGACCAAAAAAGCTCCCCAAGGTCCCATGATTTCTTATTTTTCTTTCTCAGACAGCTTATAATATTCTATATCTACAATCTGAATGATAAACTATGTATTTTATTAAGCCATATTTTATAGAATAGAACTGAAAAAAGTTGATAATATACATAAGGCAGGATTTTGAGGGAGGAAACATTTGGGTGGAAACTGCTAGTTTTCTTCCCCAGTTTTGTATGTATTAATCTACCTAATAGGTCTAACTGTACAGTTCTCTGAGGATCTCTGTATTTATTTCAGGAATCAGTGACATTTAAAGATGTAGCTGTAGACTTCACATTGGAAGAGTGGAGGTTGATGGACCCTACACAGAGGGACCTGCACAAGGACGTGATGCTAGAGAATTATAGGAATCTTGTCTCCTTGGGTAAGGATAAGCCCTGTGCTTATGTACCTACCACTGGACCAGATTTATTAAGATAATAGATTCTCTAAAGTACTTAACTGAATTTTGGATTAGAATTTAAGCATTAAAATCTCACGGTCTTAGGGGCATATTGTTGGGAGTTATACTGTCTCTTGCTCTTAACTCAGTGGTCTGCCCACTGTAGAGTAAGAAATAAGTACTTCATTGTAATCTTGGAGACTTGACAGTCCCTTCGATTGAGGACTAAAGTTTTTTCCAATCATTTCCAGAGTAGCAGTTATCTACTAGAAAGAAGGAACAAATATGTTTATTTTCTTTCTAAGCAGATTATTTCCAAACCTAGGATTACAGTCTAGAGCTTCTTTGAGGTCCCTTTGTAATTCTCTACAACACTGCTATAGAGTAGGATGTTCTCCTGTGATGGGAATTTGCTGCATCTGTGCTGTCAGATGTATGACAGGCAGTAGACACTGTGGCTACTGAGAACTTGAAATCTGGCTAGTCAAATGAAAAACTGAATTTTAAGTTGTATATAATTTCAACTAATTTAAATTCAGAGTTAAATAGCCATAGATGGCTCTTGGTAGCTGCCTTGGATAATGCACCTCTAGAACTTCTCATAGCCACTCCACACAGGACGTAAAGAATGGTTGACCCTGGTTCTTGCTCATAGGCACAATCTAATCCTATTTGTTTTTCTCTGAGCAGGGCTTGCAATTTCCAAACCAGACATGATATCTCATTTGGAGGATGGAAAAGGACCATGGGTGGTAGTGAGAGAAATTTCAAGAACCCCCTTTTCGGGTGAGTTAATAAGAAACTGGAGGATGAGATTTATTTAAAGTCAGTAGGACATGGATGGAGCAGAATATTTGAAATATCTGGGGGGTATCTTTGTTCAAAGCTGTCTCAGAGGAAAAGATTCTCCCCATCTCGTCCTCTCTCCTTACACCTCCATCCTGCCTCTTCTCCCTCTCTCCCTCTTTCTCTCCTTTTCCCTCTACCTCATCTCTGCCCTGTACTTGTAGTCCCCATCCCATCCTATTTTATTTTCTTGGGAACATGATTTTCATAATTGTTCTTTCATTTCTTCTTCACTCAAACATGCATAAAATACTTCTTTCAATTCTCTCCTCTCCAGTTAACTTTATATTTTTCTCATTTGTTTAACTATTATGTATCTGATATCTCTTCCTTCGTTTTCCTGAAAGTGCTTTCTTAAGGATTATCACTGATTTCTTTTAAGCTAAACCTGTTCACTGATTATTTAACTTTCTTCATTTACAAGCCTACTGAATCCTCTTCCAAGATCTTAACTTATTGAGAATATGAACAATAAATCAGTTGAGAATCAAAGTACAGTATTTACCTATTTAACCAATATTTACCCTTTTACCTAAGATTATTTTTCTTCTACTTAAAGAACACCATTCAGTACTCTTTTATTCAGATATGCTGGTGTCACATTCTCTCCCATTTTTCTTTTTCCCTAAGGAAACATCCTGTCACCTTAATTCATTTAGATATTTAAATCATCTGGGTTTTAGTCCTTGGGTTCTAGAGTGGTCTTTTTTGGTGACCCTGAATTCAGACCTTTGTCTCACCCTTTGAATTCATTGAAAGTTCTACTTAACTTGAGTTTTAAAATCATCAAACCATTTCTTTTTTCATAAAACCATTTTACTAACCACAGATTTTGATTCCATTTTTTTAAAAATTTAGATGTGATTACTTGGAAATAAATTAAATTTTTTCAGGAAGTTTGAAAGTGTTTTAAAAAGTAAAATATTAAGTTTGCATATACAAATAAATTATAAGACCACCACCGCCCAGTATAATTGTTTAAGAAAGTTTTGAAACTGTCAGAAATGTTCTTAAGACCCATAAAAAGGTTGCAAAACTACTCTTGATAAAAGTAATTGTCATTATTTGTAATATTCACAACTATATTAATTTTGACTAGTTCAACCTACTTTCTGAAATGTCAGCATCTTCCATAAATGTTCTGTAAAAAGATACAGACAGAAAATATTTTTTTTAAATAACATATGTATGTATAACTGAATCACTTTGCTGCACAGCAGTAATTAATACAACATTGTATAATAAATCAACTGTACTTAAATAGATAAATGCAATTTTTTAAATATACTAAATTGAGAGCAAAAAAAAAAAAAATACATATGAAGACTTGAAGAAGCTATTCTGACAAGGAAATGTCAGAGAAAGCCCTCATAGAAAAGCTAGTGAAATAATGAGAACAAGTGGAAAGTATTGTTGGAGGTGAATGTCTGGTTTGTGGAGTAAATGGGAATCAAGGAAGTAGTTACAGCTTTTGAAGCAGCTCTCTGAAGAATTTGACTCTAAAAGGAATGAGAAAAGGAAGAAATATTTGAGAAACTTGGATCATAGAAGGGTTACCAGGAATGAATTTTTTTAATAGGAAGAAAACTCCTTGAATTACTACTGTGGTTCTTTGCTCAATCAGCTATCCTTAACCCACCCTCCTTCTTCCTAGAGAACAAGGCAAATTTGCAAGTGCTTAAAAACATATATTCATTATCAACTCAAGTTTTCCTTTTGTTATCCTGTTAGTACAATCTCCTCAACCTAGGAAGTAGGAGTCATTTGATTTTTCTTTTTTTCCTCCCAGAGTTGGAGACCAAACCTACAACCAAGAATTCTATACCAACAGAGGATTTTTCTAAAAAACATTTATCACAGGAGGCCATTGTAGAGAAACTCACAGAGAATGGTCTATGGGACCCCAGAATGGGAGGATTATGGAAATGGGGTAACAGGATACTGAGACTGCAGTATAGTCAGCAGAGTCCTGTGGGCCAAAGAACAGTTAAACACAAGAAAATCCCCACTATTCAGAAACGCTTTGGGTTTGGATCTGTTCTTCTTCCAGAACCAGAAGTTATCGCAGAAGAGCCTCATGGCAAATACCAAACACATGATGGAAATTTTACAGAGGGTTTAGATTTGATCACAGATACCCATCTGAGGAAGGAAATTTGCAAGAATACAGAAGGCAGCAAAGTCAAAAGCCCTGCCTCAGCACTCACTTTAGGGAAAAAACACAATAATAAAGAAAAACCCTATAAATGTAGTACATGTGAAAAGGCCTTCCGTTATAGGTCATTACTAATTCAACATCAGAGAACTCACACTAAAGAAAAACCTTATGAATGTAATGAATGTGGGAAAATGTTCAGCCAGCCTTCTTATCTTAGTCAACATAAAAAAATTCACACTGGAGAAAAACCCTATAAATGTAGTGAATGTGGAAAGGCCTTCATTGCTTCTTCATCACTTATGGTGCATCAGAGAATTCATACTAAGGAGAAACCTTATCAATGCAATGTCTGTGGAAAATCTTTTAGCCAGTGTGCGCGCCTTAATCAACACCAGAGAATTCAAACTGGAGAGAAGCTCTATAAATGTAATGAATGCGGGAAAGCTTTTAGTGATAAATCAAAACTTGCAAGACATCAGGAAACTCACAATGGAGAGAAACCCTACAAATGTAATGATTGTGGGAAAGCCTTTAGGAATAAGTCATATCTTAGTGTACATCAGAAGACCCATACTGAAGAGAAACCATATAAATGCAATGAGTGTGGGAAATCTTTCAAGAATACCACAATCTTTAATGTTCATCAGAGAATTCATACTGGAGAGAAGCCCTTTAGGTGTAATGAATGTGGAAAAGCCTACAGAAGTAATTCCAGTCTTATTGTACATATCAGAACTCATACTGGGGAAAAACCCTATGAATGTAATGAATGTGGGAAAGCATTCAATCGTATAGCAAATTTCACAGAACATCAGAGGATTCATACCGGAGAAAAACCCTATAAATGTAATGAATGTGGGAAAGCATTCATTAATTATTCATGCCTTACTGTACACCACAGGATGCATACAGGAGAGAAACCTTATAAATGTAATGAATGTGGAAAGGCCTTTATGCGTTCTTCATCTCTAATTATACATCAGCGAATTCATACTGAGGAGAAACCTTATCTCTGTAATGAATGTGGGGAATCTTTCAGAATAAAATCACACTTAACTGTACATCAGAGGATTCATACTGGAGAGAAACCATATAAATGTACTGACTGTGAGAAGGCATTTACCAAAATGGTAAATCTCAAGGAGCACCAGAAAATTCACACTGGCGTGAAACCCTACACATGCTACAACTGTGGAAAATCCTTCAGAACTAAGTCATACCTTATTGTACATCAAAGGACCCACACTGGAGAAAAACCATATAAATGTAATGAATGTGAGAAAGCTTTCACTAATACATCACAGCTTACTGTGCATCAGAGAAGGCATACTGGAGAGAAACCCTATAAATGTAATGAATGTGGGAAGGTTTTCACAAGTAACTCAGGCTTCAATACCCATCAAAGGACACATACCGGGGAGAAACCATTTAAATGTAATGACTGTGGCAAAGCATTTAGCCAGATGGTACACGTTACAGAACATCAAAAAATCCATAGTGGAGAGAAACCCTATAAATGTGATGTCTGTGGAAAAGCCTTCAGGAGGGGTTCATACCTTACAGTTCATTGGAGGACACATACTGGAGAAAAACCCTACACATGTAAGGAATGTGGGAAAGGTTGCATTACTCTATCACAGCTAACTCTGCACCAGAGAATTCATACCGGGGAAAGGCCCTATAGATGTGAAGAATGTGGAAAAGCCTTCAGAACTAACTCAGACTTTATTGTGCATCTGAGGATGCACACTGGAGAAAAACCCTATAAATGTAGTGAATGTGGAAAAGCCTTTAGGAGTAGCTCCAGCCTTACTGTACATCAAAGAACACATCAGAGAGAAATTCAGTTAATATAGAGAACAGCAAATCATTGTTCAGACAGTAACAAGAATCTTATAAACTGTATATTTTATGAATGTGGGAAAACATTCAGGAGCAATTCACCAGAAAATACACACTGAAGAGATGCTTTATAAGAATGTAGAAAAGCAGTTGGTCATCTTAAATCTTAGAAGTTATAAAAAATTCATAATGAAAAGGGCATGTGAAAGCCTTCATCCAAATTTCATATTTTATTCATTTAACAAGTTGTCTTCAATGATTTGTTTATATATATATATTCCTATTGGCTTGTCTATATTTATTAAGAATCTGGAGGTGCTCTTAATGTATTTGAGATATTAATCCTTTCTCATGTGTGTTCCAAATGTTTTTCTTAACCTAGTATTTGTCTTTGTATTTTTTATATAGTAAAAGATTGTAAGTCTTTAATTTTTTATAGTAAAACGTCTTTTCCTTTTTATACTCCTGATTTACTCAGTTAAAAGGACCAACATAATCCCCAGGTTATATATAATCTCTTAAATTTGTTTCTAAGATTTTTATAGTTTTATTTTTTACCTTGAGGTTTTAATCCATCTGGACTAGATGGATGTTCATAGAAAAACAACTCCAGATGCATTAACCTATGACAATATTATGAACCTAAATAAATAGTACTCAGGGAAGTGCATATTAAAACAACCCATGAGATGTTACTTCCACTTTGTGGAGTTGGCAAAAATTAAGAGTTGTTTTGCTAGTGGAGTTTGGCAAACCATGTACTCTTACAAAATGGTTATGTCAACTTATATTTCCACTTGTAATCCAGCTATATATATTTTAGATTTTTAAGTAAAATTTTAAAAGCATTTTGACCCAGCAGTCTCACTTTGAGAATTTGCTGCACAGAAATAGTAGCATCAGTGCAAAAGTATATGCATAAATAAGGATGTTTGTTAAAATATTATTTGTAGAGACAGATGAAACCCAACTGGAGACAAAGTGAATGCCAACTAATTGGGGAATGGGTGAATTAACTGTTATATAGCCATATGATGGGACAACATGATAGTAATTTTTAAAATGAGTTATATTTACACTAGTTAACTAAAAGGAGTTTCCACAATTTTTTGATAAGTAATTGCTTTATTACAGAGATGTATATGTACAAAATTTCATTTTTGTTAAAGTAATGATCACATGCATTTGTGTGTATATGTGTGCATGTGATTAGATGAGCATGGAAACAGGTAACAAGAATATACACCAAGCTGTTCATATTGGTTACCTCGAAGGGAGGGAGAAAAGGAGAAGCAGTGAGATAAGTGTGGGGAAATACTAAGATAACATAAAAATGTAAATGCAGTGTATATGGTATAAAACTATGTATTTGTGTGAACATTTGATAACCATGAATGAAGGGATGGCCTCCAAAAAGTTAATGACATTCATTTCAGATTTTTTTGAGAATCCAGTATTTTTTTGTTTGTTTTACCTTTCTGTGCTTTTCCATATTTTTCAGTTTTTCTTTCCAGTGAGCATGTAATATCTATGTAAATAGGAAAAACCTATTTTTCTGTGAAGCTAATTTTATTTTCCTGTGGACATCTCTCATGTCCCAGGAATTACCCTGGATGCTGAGTATACCTTGGCAGGGCAGGAGTGGTCGTGGTTCTTAAGAGCTTGGGAACTGGTTTGGATGCTGCCTAGATTCCAAAGATATTATCCAGCATTTCACCACCACCCCTCACTCTCTCAGTTTCATTTGGAGAAGGTAATAGAAATTTCAGATAGAAGCAAAATATATCCAAGAATATCTGGAATTTGTGTCTGGGTTATAGACCAGAAGGCTTGCAAGCCTCAGGCAAGTTCCACTTTCAACATGGCACCAAAGGAGATCGCAGTGGTGAAAAGGTCTGTGTACAGCCCCACACAACATTGCGTTACTGAAGTATAGAGAGGGAAACAGCCAAGGACTCCCAAGTCCATTATAAAAGCTTGGAAATACTAAGAGAGTCCTGCAGTCAAAATGGGGACCCAGAGGCTGTAATTCTGGTCCTGGAAGGCCCTAACAGACCGTGGACTTGACCCCTGAAAAGGACAAGGCATGTAGGGCAACACTTTAATGGAGACTGAAGGAAAGTCATATACACTCCCACAGTGTTGTGAAGGGGATCTCGGGTGAGTGATGGGAACTGTCTCCCTAAAATGAATGATTTGACATTGTGGTTAAAATGACTATTTTGATTGAATTTTAATAGTGAAATTTATTAACTTTTAGTAGATGTGTCTTCTTTGGACAAAACGTACCACTTTCTGATTGGAAAGTTTTGAGGGTCTAACCTTGAAATACTACCCTTAAGAAACTATATTGTCAAACAGTCTGCATGACTTGATACCAACTCTGTTGGCTGTTCCTTTCTACCTTCAAACCCTCATCACACCTGTACCCTGTCTGCCTTACCTCTCCAAGAAAGGAGCAAAGCAGTAAGGTCATCAGGTTAAAGTGACATAAGAACTGAAAGATGTCCATTGGATTTGGGGGCAGAGATAACGCAGAGCATCTTTACTAGAGCAGTTCCATGAACTGGAAGGTGCCAGAGCCTGGTTGCAGTGTGTAGTGTTAATCACGTTAGAGGTTTAATCTGCATCACCTTACGCTCTACTGATGTTGAGTCCCTTTCTAGGTGTTTACTGGCTTCTTGAATATCCTCTTTTGAGAAGTGCCATTCAAGACTTTCTCCCATTTTTAAATTGATAACTCTTTCTGGTTATTTGCAGGATTCTTTCTGTATTCTAGATATAGTTTTCTTTCAGTTTGTGTCCACATGGTGTTAGGCAGAATTCTAAATTGTTCCCTAAAACTTCTGGTCCCTGGTATGCAAGAGGTTCCCAGTTACTCAGTCAAACACTAATCTAGGTACTTTTGTGAAGGGGTTTTGCAAATATAACTGAAGTCCCAAATCAGTTGACTCAGAATAATGAAATTACCCTCAGTGGGCCATACCAAATCAGTTGAGATCTTAAAAAGTGTGGGGCTCCTCCTGGTGAGTGAGATTGGGAATATGAGGAGGAGTCAGTGTGAGCCACGTTCTTCATTGCTGGCCTTGAAGACAGAGGGGCCACCTGACCAGGAATGTGCACCCTGTAGGACCTGAGAGCAGCTTGTGACTGAGCCCAGCAAGGAAACAGGAACATCAGTCCTGTAACTTCAAGGAGCTGAATTTTGCTAACAAGTTGATTTAGCTCAGAAATGGATTCTTCCTCAGCCTTCAGACAAGAATCAACCCAGCTGACTCCTTGATTTCAGCCTTTGAGACCTGAGCAGAGAATCCAACCTCACTGTGCTTGGACTCCTGACCCACAGAGCTGTGGGCTAATAAACAGTTTTTGTTTTAAGCCACTGTTTCCATTAATGCATTATACAGCAGTAGAAAGCAATTATACACGATATATGTCTTTCTCCTATTTTTTACTTTTAACCTAATCTGTGTCCTTACATTTACAGTATGTGTCCTGTGAGCAGCATTGATTTAGGGTCTTATTCTTATCTAGTCTGACAATCTCTGTAGTTTAATTGGTGAGTGTAATCCATTTTCATTTCATGTAATTACTAATTGGGTGTAAGTCTGCTTGTGTTACCTTGTTTCTTCTATTTCTCCTTTCTTGCTTTTCTTTGTATTAATCAAATATGCTTCATTATCTCATATTCTACTCTATTCAATTTAATTATACATGTAGTTATTATTTTGGTTGCTACCCTTGAGCAGCAGGACTATTTTCATAAAAATTCTAAAGCATTATTTACCTTTCTCATTCTCATTTTTCATACTCATTTTCTCATGAGTATAGATTACTGTTTTTCAGAAGCCACATGGCATGAGATATTACAAAATATTTAATGCAAAAGAAGATCTCAGAATTCAGTTATCTTCTATTCAGCCATTGTTACTGATTGAATTGTGTCCCTCTCCCCTCAAATTCATCTGCTGAGACCCTGACTCCCAAGTGCCCAAGAATGTCTGCTTTAGGACATAGGCCCTTTAATGCGGTGATAAGTTAAAAGCCTCCTTTCCACAAGGCTCAGATGGTAGAGTCCGCCTGCAATGCAGGAGACCGGGGTTTGATCCCTGGGTCCAGAAGGTCCCCTGGAGGAGGGCATGGCAGTCCACTTCAGTATTCTTGCCTGGAGAAGCTCATGGACAGAGAAGCCTGGTAGGCTACAATCCGTGGGGTCGCATTGAGTCAAACACAACTGAGCGACTAACATACAAGTTAAAATGAGGCTGTTAGGATGGCTCCTAAATACAGTCTGACTGGTGTCCTTATGAGAAGAGGAAACATGGATGGACAGAGAGTCCACCAGCAGTGCACACTCAAAGGGACAACCATGTGAAGAGGCAACAGGAGGGTAGCTACCAGCAAGCCAAGGAGAGAGGCCTCAAGAGAAACCAGCCTTGCAGACACCTGGCTCCTGGACTTCTGTCCCCAGAACTGTGAGTAGATAAACTGTCATTTAACCCATTTCATCTGTGGTGCTTTTGTTAATAGTAGACCTTGCAAACTTTCCAATCAGGCATTAAAAGAGATTTGCAATGAGACAAATGCTTAGGGCTGGGGCAATGGGATGACCCAGAGGGATGGGATGGGGAGGGAGGTGGGAGGGGGGTTCAGGATGGGGAACACATGTAAACCCATGGCTGATTCATGTCAATGTATGGCAAAACCACTACAATACTGTAAAGCAATTAACCCCCAACTAAAATAAATAAATTTATTAAAAAAAAAAAAGATTTGCAAAAAATTTCAAACACCACCACTCTTAGCACTAATTTTTTGTTTTGAAGATTTTTTTTTCAAAAATATTTTTCAATATCATATTGTAAGTTTAGTATTATTTTTAATCAATAAAACTAAACATTTTTCTGATTTTAGTTTCAAATATAGTAAATATTGATATAATCCATAAAAATAAAAAGTCTTTGGTTTCCTTAATTTTTAAAATTGTAAGGTTGTCCTAATATTGAAATATCTGAAAAATCATTACCCCTAAAATGTCTTTGACTCATTAGAACACTCTTGAAATTAGTATTTCAATATTTCGAAGCAATGAAAAGAAATAATGGTTTAATTCCCTTGATGCTCTGCCTTTTGTTCGATTGTAGTCATATATTTTATTTCTATCTGTTTTAAACTCCAAAAGATATCACTATCACTGTTTTAAACAGTGTTTACTCATATTTATTCACATATTTGCCTATTCCAGTGTTCTTCATTCTTTCCTGACTTTCCTCATTCTAACTGGATCATGTTCTCTTTGCCTGGTTATCAGAGCATACAGTGGCTTATCTCAGCTTTTGTCTTTACTGTATCTTTTTTTTTCTTGTATATTTACTTTGCATTCATTTAGGTAGGATATTTTCATTGGGATAAAGGTTCTAGTCTGGTGTTTACTTTTCATTACAGCTAGTTTCGGGGGTCTTTTTCATCACCTAAAATAAAATGGCATTCCACTGCCTCTCACTGTGTGGTCCATGTCTATCTTAGAGCTTCCTCTGTCTCCCATCTCTTTCTTCTCTGTGTGCATTAAACTATACACCTCCACTGTCTTAATCTGCTAATAAACCCACATTTTGAATTTTTAACTTTAGTCAGATTTTCTTTATTTCTGGAATTTTTGTCCTGTCTTTATATGTGGTCCACTGGAGAAGGGCATGGCAAACCACTTAAGTATTCTTGCCTTGAGAACCCCATGAACAGTATGAAAAAGCAAAAAGATAGGACACTGAAAGATGAACCCCCCGGCTCAGTAAGTGCCCAATATGCTACTGGAGATCAGTGGAGAAATAACTCCAGAAAGAATGACGGGATGGAGCCAAAGCAAAAATGATACCGAGCTGTGGATGTGACTGGTGATAGACACAAAGTCCGATGCTGTAAAGAGCAATATTGCATAGGAACCTGGAATGTTAGGTCCATGAATCAAGGCAAATTGGAAGTGGTCAAACAGGAGATGGCAAGAGTGAACGTCGACATTCTAGGAATCAGCAAACTAAGATGGACTGGAATGGGTGAATTTAACTCAGATGACCATTATATCTACTACTGTGGGCAAGAATCCCTTAGAAGAAATGGAGTAGCCATCATGGTCAACAAAAGAGTCCGAAAGGCAGTACTTGGATGCAATCTCAAAAACGATAGAATGATCTCTGATCGTTTCCAAGGCAAACCATTCAATATCACAGTAATCCAAGTCTATGCCCCGACCAGTAATGCCAAAGAAGCTGAAGTTGAACGGCTCTATGAAGACCTACAAGACCTTCTAGAACTAACACCCAAAAAAGATGTCCTTTTCATTATAGGGGACTGGAATGCAAAAGTAGGAAGTCAGGAAACACCTGGCATAACAGGCAAATTTGGCCTTGGAGTACAGAATGAAGCAGGGCAAAGGCTAATAGCGTTTTGCCAAGAGAACGCACTGGTAATAGCAAACACCCTCTTCCAACAACACAAGAGAAGACTCTACATGTGGACATCACCAGATGGTCAACACCGAAATCAGATTGATTATATTCTTTGCAGCCAAAGATGGAGAAGCTCTATACAGTCAGCAAATACAAGACCAGGAGCAGACTGTGGCTCAGATCATGAACTGCTTATTGCCAAATTCAGACTTAAATTGAAGAAAGTAGGGAAAACCACTAGTCCATTCAGGTATGACCTAGATCAAATCTCTTATGAGTATACAGTGGAAGTGACAAATAGATTTAAGGGACTAGATCTGATAGACAGAGTGCCTGATGAACTATGGACAGAGGTTCGTGACATTGTAGAGGAGACAGGGATCAAGACCATCCCCATGGAAAAGAAATGCAAAAAAGAAAACTGGCTGTCTGAAGAGGCCTTACAGATAGCTGGAAAGAGAAGAGAAGCGAAAAGCAAAGGAGAAAAGGAAAGATATTCCCATCTGAATGCAGAGTTCCAAAGAATAGCAAGGAGAGGTAAGAAAGCCTTCTTCAGCCATCAATGCAAAGAAATAGAGGAAAACAACAGATTGGGAAAGACTAGAGATCTCTTCAAGAAAATTAGAGATACCAAGGGAACATTTCATGCAAAGATGGGCTCGATAAAGGACAGAAATGGTATGGACCTAACAAAAGCAGAAGATATTAAGAAGAGGTGGCAAGAATACACAGAAGAACTGTACAAAAAAGATCTTCACGAGCCAGATAATCACGATGGTGTGATCACTCACCTAGAGCCAGACATCCTAGAATGTGAAGTCAAGTGGGCTTTAGAAAGCATCACTACGAACAAAGCTAGTGGAGGTGATGGAATTCCAGTTGAGCTATTTCAAATCCTGAAAGATGATGCTGTGAAAGTGCTGCACTCGATATGCCAGCAAATATGGAAAACTCGGCAGTGGCCACAGAACTGGAAAAGGTCAGTTTTCGTTCCAATCCCAAAGAAAGGCAATGCCAAAGAATGCTCAAACTACCGCACAATTGCACTCATCTCACATGCTAGTAAAGTAATGCTCACAATTCTCTAAGCCAGGCTTCAGCAATACGTGAACCGTGAACTTCCAGATGTTCAAGCTGGTTTTAGAAAAGGCAGAGGAACCAGAGATCAAATTGCCAACATCCACTGGATGATCAAAAAAGCAAGAGAGTTCCAGAAAAACATCTATTTCTGCTTTATTGACTACGCCAAAGCCTTTGACTGTGTGGATCACAATAAACTGTGGAAAATTCTTCAAGAGATGGGAATACCAGACCATCTGACCTGTCTCTTGATAAACCTTTATGCAGGTCAGGAAGCAACAGTTAGAACTGGACATGGAACAACAGACTGGTTCCAAATAGGAAAAGGAGTCCGTCAAGGCTGTATATTGTCACCCTGCTTATTTAACTTATATGCAGAGTACATCATGAGAAACGCTGGGCTGGAAGAAACACAAGCTGGAATCAAGATTGCCGGGAAAAATATCAATAACCTCAGATATGCAGTTGACAGCACCCTTATGGCAGAAAGTGAAGAAGAACTAAAGAGCCTCTTGATGAAAGTGAAAGAGGAGAGTGAAAAAGTTGGCTTGAAGCTTAATGTTCAGAAAACTAAGATCATGGCATCTGGTCCCATCACTTCATGGGAAATAGATGGGGAAACAGTGGAAACAGTGTCAGACTTTATTTTGGGGGGCTCCAAAATCACTGCAGATGGTGATTGCAGCCATGAAATTAAAAGATGCTTACTCCTTGGAAGGAAGGTTATGGCCAACCTAGATAGCATATTTAAAAGCAGAGACATTACTTTGGTAACAAAAGTCCGTCTAGTCAAGGCTATGGTTTTTCCAATAGTCATGTATGGATGTGAGAGTTGGACGGTGAAGAAAGCCAAGCGCCGCAGAATTGTTGCTTTTGAACTGTGGTGTTGGAGAAGCCTCTTGAGAGTCCCTTGGACTGCAAGGAGATCCAATCAATCCATCCTAAAAGAGATCAATCCTGGGTGTTCATTGGAAGGACTGATGTTGAAGCTGAAACTCCAATACTTTGGCCACCTCATGGGAAGAGTTGACTCATTGGAAAAGACCCTAATGCTGGGTAGGATTGGGGGCGGGAGGAGAAGGGGATGACAGAGGATGAGATGGTTGGATGGCATCACCGACTCGATGGACACGGGTTTGGGTGGACTCCGGGAGTTGGTGATGGACAGAGAGGTGCTGCAATTCATGGAGTCGCAAAGAGTCGGACACGACTGAGCGACTGAACTGAACTGAACTATATGGATTCTAGGTATCTGCTGACACTCTCCATTCTTTTCTCCTGAATGTATTAATAATATTTATTTCAAGTCTTGGACAGTTAACTACAGTAGCTACACTTTGGAACCTACTCCTGTGTCTGTTGTTTTGCTTGCTATCTAGTCAGCTGTTATCTTTTTCTTTTTTTAAATTTATTTTTAAATGGAGGATTATTTGCTTTATATGAGTTTTTAATACACTTACCAAATATTAGTAAAATATTTCATTTGATGCCAGCTATTGTAAGTGAAAAAATTGCAGTGATCCCTGGTTTATCTTCCTCTAGAGAGGATAAGGTTTTATTTTAACGGAGTACTAGTAGATCACGTTAAAGTTGGTCTATCTCAGTTTTGTCCTTGCTCTAGAGCATGGTTCTCCTGGAGTCTAAGTGCAAGCTCCAAGGCGTTTACCAAGCCCATCTCACTTGGTAGAGCTTGATCTTGAACTGTAATCTCTATCTTCCCTGTACTGTGCCAGCTCCTGAAATCAGCTCATCCATTTAACCTCTCCTAATCTCACCTTCCCCGGTGGCTTCCCCAGTGGCTCAGAGAGTAAAGAATCTGCCTGCAATACAGGAAACCTGAATTCGATTCCTTGGTTGGGAAGATCCCCTGGAGAAGGAAATGGCAACCTACTCCAGTATTCTTACCTGGAAAATCTCATGGACAGAGGAGCCTGGTGGGCTACAGTCCATGGGGTCACAAAGAGTCAGACACAACTGAGTGACTAACACACACACACAACCTCACCTTAAAAAGGTGCTGCTTTTTACAGGGTTTCTCCTGTTTCACAGCTTGGAAGTCAGCTAAAGGTTTGAGGGGAAATAACTGTAAACCTTTCTCCTCTAGGATATCGCCCTTTTATCTTCCAGCTACACCCCTAAACTCTGACAGGAAGAGCAGAATTTTCTCCCTGGGCTTCATAAACAGGAAACGCCAGGTAAATGTAAACCCAGCTCCTACACTTCATTTCTATCCAAGATCTAAGTTGATGTCCATCAGCTTCTGTTTAGTCGCTCAGTGCTGACAACACAAGCTTAAATTTTGAAGCCCTGGTGGCAGAGACGGAAGCTCTGCGTATATGCCCATCGTCCCAGGCTGCCCCTTCCCAAGGCTTGTTCACTTTCTGCAACTGCTGACTGTCCAGCCTTCCAGCCACAGGCTCACCAGTGCTAGGTCCCTAATATGGTTACCATCCCACTAGGAGACCAGTCAGACACTTGGTGGCAAGTTGGTGCCACTGGATCCCTTCTATTATGAAAACAACAGCAATTCATATGACTGAATTGACTCATATTTTAGCTATTTGCTTTCCTGCTTGCAAGGCCTCAGACAAAACCACTCACTATCTTGAGGCTCATATAGTATTTGATTCATCCACATGATAACATCCACATAATAAACAAGAAGCTCTATCCTTGTTTATCCTTTATCCTTTATCAAACTTGACAGCAGAGGAGATTAACGGAGTGTGCATGTTTTCACAGGATCCACTAGTCATATCACCAACCACGTCCCCTGAAGCTTCCAGGGTTGATGGACACTGGAGCTGGAATGGCCTGTTGAAGGCATGCATAAATGCCAGTGTAGGTCACATTTTGTAGAACAGTTCATTCAGGAAACACTGATAGTCCCTTTGAGATGTAAACTGCAGCTGCTGCCAGGGGACCAGGCAGCAACAAGAGGAGCCAGCACTGCTGCAGGGATATCTGATCCTGATCTCTAGGAGAAGGTGGGGCTGTTACTGCAGTGGGGGAAGGGAGGCATATGTTTGGCAGCCAGGTAATTCCCCATTGTCTTAGAATACCTTCTAGTACCAACTCACCCATCTTGGTGGTGAATAACGAACACAGCAGTCATAGCCTGAGGAGCACACAGCAACCAGGGCCCCAAGGATGAATGTCTGAGTCTTGCCACTGGGTAAGCCACCAAGATGAGTGCAGGTGCTGGCTGAGGTTGAGGAGGTAACAGTGAATATAAATTACAACCTTAAGACCAGCAGCAGGGGGAGAGGAGACTGTAGTTCATCCCCCTTGTAAGTCTCTTCCAGGAAAACAGACCCTCCAGAATCCTGGTGTTGCTTCTCCCAAAAGTCATATGAAGTGAATCCAGGTGATAAAACAGTGGGCTGCCCAGTCCCCACTTTCAGAACTGAAATGTTCATTCTCCACACCCTAGACACACCCTAGACATGCTGTTGGCAGGCAGTCCTGAGGTTGAGAGTCATCTCACCCCTGAAGCGGACCCGTTCCCGGGACAGCCCACATCCAATGACTAGTTGACCCAGGAGTAGAGATCTGGCCTTTCCACTTAATGCTGAGGCAGTTGTGAACTTGGAGCTCCTCATGGGGTCAGTTGATGTGTTCACTGAGACTGCATAACAGCCCTCTCCTCTCTCTACCCAGTCCTGCTTCCTTCTCTTGTGATCCCAAAGCCCTCCATGCAAAGATCCACTCAGAGTCGGCTGGGGAACCCAACCTGGGGTATTCTTCCTCCTTCCTCGACTATTTCAAAAATCTAGACTCTGCTTCTGGAAAAGAGCAGCTAAAACTGCTGCTGATTCTTCACTGTTATAAACAGAATTTTAATAACCTTACAGGAAAATCACTGCAAATATCCTTAACTGTTTTCCATGGGGTCATAAAAATGGAATTTCTGGAACAAAGTGCGCATATTAATAAGGCCTTTTAATACACATGCCAAATGCCTTCCAAAAGCCCTGACTCTCACCAGTTACATATGAGGGTGCCTCCTGCCTCCATATCTTTGCCAATACTGGGCAATCACATCCTTTTTAATAACTGCTATTTGACACTGCCTTCACCAAGTTGGGAGAATTTTTGCATCCCATACAAATTGGAAAAGGAATCTCCATGTAAAATTCTTTCCATGTAAAATCTCTATACAGTCCCTGGAATTCTCCAGGCCAGAATACTGGAGTGGGTAGCCATTTCCTTCTCCAGGGGATCTTTCCAACCCAGGGATCGAACCTAGGTCTCCCACATTGCAGGCAGATTCTTTATCAGCTGAGCCACCAGGAAAGCCCAAGAATACTAGAGTGGGTAGCCTATCCTTTCTCCAGGGGATCTTCCCAACCCAGGAATTGAACCCAGGGTCTCCTGCATTGCAGGCAGATTCTTTACCAGCTGAGCTACTAGGGAAGCCCATGAAATCTCTAGAAGAAGGAAATGAGCTTTTGAGAACAGCAAAATAACTGAGGAGAGCAGGATCCCAATCTTCAAGAGAAAACTCTCAACTCCTGCCAACCCATCTGCACCAGGGATTCCCCTGAAACCACCATGTGAGCAGAGCACCACCCTGTCACTTTAGGTGATATTTTCATCATAGAAAACCCTAACGTTCCACATCCCCAGGCAGTAGATACACCAGGAAGCCCAGATACATCCAGAAATGTGATAAGAGGAACAGTGCAACAGCAGATTCTGGACTCGAGTCTCTCGAGGGGAAAGCTGTTGTCTCCTTCACAGTGGTTTCTCTGTGGGGCCAGTGCTCATGGGTTTACAAGGCAGAAGAGAAGGAAGTTAGTGTAATCGGGCCAGAGCTTATAAAATTTACATTCATCATCCACATTGTCAAGAAAAAAATAAAAAAGTTAAATCAACATTCATCAGAGGGGAAAATTGGTGAGCAATAATAAACAGAACAGTCAATAGAAACAAATCCAGAAATGATCCAGACCTGGAGTGAACAGTCAAAACTGCTGTGATTCATATGTTTAGAAAGCTAGAAGGAAAGAGGGTGACAACTGATTTTTAAAACATCTGGGATAGAATATTTCAAAACAATTAAAATCTGCCAGAAATCAAGTGGAAATTTTAGGACTGCAAGATAAAATATTTGAAAGTCATATTACTAAACAGAAACAGACAGACATTGAGAACAGACTTGTGGTTGCCAAGGGCAAGAGGAGTGGGGAGTGTTGGATTGGGAGTTTAGGATTAGCAGATGTAAATTATTATATAGGGCTTCCCTGGTCACTCAGCAACAAAGAATTCACCTGTAATGGAGAAGAGACGTGTTCAGTCCCTGGAGAAGGAAATGGCAACCCATTCCACTACTCTTGCCTCCAATACTCTTCCATGGACAGAGGAGCCTGGTGGGCTACAGTCCATGGGGTCACAAAAGAGTCGGACACGCCTTGGTGACTAAAAACAAAAACAAATGGATTACTACAACCTTCGACAATTTTTTAAAAACCTGTAAAGGGGAGAATCTGATTACTCCTCTACTTGAAAAAAATCTCCATTTGGTATTTTGGTAGACTGTAACTGTACCAATCTGATAGATAAAATTTGATATATCCATGCAATGGAATATTATTAGGCACTAAAAAAGAATGAAGTGTTGATACTTACAGCAACATGGATGAATCTTGGAAATATTATGCAAAAACTATGGGAAAGTGGTTGAGTAAGCTATGCTTGCATCCACACCAGAAAGTACTGTGTAGCTGTAAGAAAGAAAAGAAAGATCTCAACAAACTGACATGGAGTGATTTCCTTTTCGCTGAGTTAAAAAAAGCAAAGGGCAAAATAATAATTATAGTGTGCTATCCTTTATCTAAGAAAGAAAAGGGTGTAATAGAATAAACATATACCTGCTCATTTGTGCAAAAGAATGCAGGAAGGAGCAACCAGAAACTGAAAAGATTAGTTACCTACAGCTGTAGCTGGTGAAGAGCTGGAAAGAAGAGGGCAATGAATCTGGGTAATAGAGATGACAAGAGAGTGAAACAGTTTTTAGTATACCCTTTCACACAGCTCTGGCACTTAGAACCATGGTAATATTTTACAAATGCCGAAGTTTAAAGAAAATAATTAAAACTAATCAGGGAGTGTGTGCCTGCATGAACTGGAAATGGAATATAAAAGTAACAACCTAACTGTACTACAAATAAATAATATAACCAGGCATAAAGGACTTGGGGAAGAGAAGAACTAATGTAAATAACTTTGCAAAACAGTATTTTGCCTGTAAAGCTAAAGGCAAACACATACACATATAAGGTAATCCTCTTAGTAAATCTTTTCATACAGCTGTATAGGTTAGTAATTCTGAAACACATATATGTATGTTTACATATGTATAATAAGTGCATATATTATGACTAATGAGAGCTGTGTTTCTCAGTGTCAGAGAAGCTACAAATAATGAAAAGGAGGGTGACAGCCCTCTGTAATGAGCACACCTAACAACCAGATCTTGATTTCTTAAAACCATACTCCAAAAGCAGGAACCAGAGCTCCTTGGAGAAATGGTTTTCTGGTTAATTCCTGGTGCAGGGAAACTAAAAAATAATCCTGGAACATCTTGTGTCAGAAACTTAAAAAGTGCTGAAAACAGGATGCAGATGTCAAAAGGCCACATGAACCAACCAGAAGGACTTGTAGCCAAAGCTGGGAGACTTTCAGAAACATTATTAAAAATGATATTATATGGATTAAAAGAGTTTCCCTGAAGAATCTGCTTGCAATGTAAGAGACCCGGCTTCAATCCCTGGGTCGGGAAGATCCACTGGGGGAAGAAATGACAACCCACTCCAGTATATTTGCCTGGGAAATATAAGAAAGAAAAGAAAGATCTCAACAAACTGACGTGGAGTGATTAATCCTTGGACAGAGTAGCCTGGCGGGCCCCAGTCCATGGGGTCGCCAAGAGTTAAACAGGACTGGGCAACAGATACACATGGATTAAAACTATAAATTTTAAAAATATCCATGAATTTGTATTGATGCAAATAAATAAATAAATGAATATGTAATACCTAAGTAAATGGAAGAGAAATACCAGTTCTTCTGTTTTTGTTTTCAACGTTTTGGTGCTGAGGGATCTTAGTTCCCCAACAAGGAATCGAACCAGCAGCCCCTACAATGGAAGTGCAGAGTCTTAACTAACCAGCCACCAGGAAAACCCCAAGAAGTACCACTTCTTTCCCACAGAAGAATTATGTTGATGAACATGGAAAAAGGGAAACAGAAAATGACCATGAGACAAACACCACAGTCATAGTTGTTGCAGTCAAGTCTGGATGGTAAAATTGGTGCAAGTTTGAAGAGAAACAGCTTGCATAGCCTGAAAGCATTTATCCCGGAAATATTTATTAATTACCAAGGGGGAAATAGTAGCATACAGTGGATGACCACCATGGAAAGCATGACTAAATTATGTCAGTCAGCATTCTCCAGTAACAAGACACACTGACAACAGGAATGTGAAAGCTGAGAACGGGGTGGATGAAAAGTGACACACGCCCCAGACAGAACGCCACCACAGTTTTTACTGATGCACGTTTGGGTGATAAAACTATGAAGCAAGGAAGTCCTTTCCATAGACATCTGGGTCGATTGCTTTGTCAGGGAGGAAGGCAGATATCAAGCTCTTGGGGTGGCTGGCAGGTCTGGGGAGAGCAAGGGTTTGCGATCCTTCTTTTTGTTTTGTGACAATTTCTGTAACTGCTGTACTTTACGGCAAAAAAGGATTAACACACACAGGTGGACACTCGTGTATGTGGTGGTGGTTTAGCCGCTAAGTCATGACCGACTCTTGCGACTCCATGGACGGTAGCCTGCCAGGCTCCTCTGTCCGTGGAATTCTCCAGGCAAGAATACTGGAGTAGGTTGGAAATCTGGAAAGAAATACATCAAAATGCTTTACAACGGGTGGTGGGATTATTGATTTTAATTGTTACTGAACTCATATAATGTTCAAAAATGACGGGGGATGGGGCGAGGGGTGGACACAGGAGCATCTAATTTTATGCTAAGTTCCAAAGTCACCTCCCAGCTGTGCCCGCCGATTTCGGGTTTTGTTCCCCTCTTTAACGGTTTTCAGCGGCGGGAACCCGGTACTGCACTCACCCAACCTCCGCACCGGCCGGACTTTGGGTTTTGCAGCTGCTTCCCCGCCTGGGCTCGGGTGGGCCGGGAGTCTTGGGAGCTCGCACAGCCATGCCCTCCGCCCAATTCTCTCTCTTTTTCTGTTTGACCGGAAGTTCACCGGGAAAGCAAAGGATTTAGTCCAAGAAGCGACCTGGATGGGCGGGACAGACGAGCCTTAAAGGATCAAATCAAGTATCCTTTGTGACCTCGTGGCGCGATGGTAGCGCGTCTGACTCCAGATCAGAAGGTTGCGTGTTCAAGTCACGTCGGGGTCATAGCTACTCGTTTTCCCACCGAGCGAAACGGGGACTTTGGACCGCTTAGGATTTGTTCATGCTTCCGTGCTCCAGTTCCTCTGCAATAGTGTCGTTTTGTTATCTGACAGGGGTGACTTGGAAGACTCCTGGGGGTGTGAACCAGCACTGCAGCCCCTTGTCACCCGAAGAGCTATTTTAAAAAAAGATAAACAGTACAGGCTTCTCTGGTGGCAGTTGGTAAAGAGTCTCCCTGCAATGCGGAAGACCTGGGTTCAATCCCTGGGTCAGGAAGATCTCCTGGAGAACGAAAGGGCAACCCACTCCAGTATTCTTGCAACCCACTCCAGTATTCTTGCCGCGAGAACCCATCCCATGGACAGAGGAGCCTGGTGGGCTACAGTCCAAAGGGTCCAAAAGAGTGGAACTGGACTGAGTGATTAACACACAAACAGCACAATAGAAGACAGGACAAGAGAGTTATTGGGAAACTAAATGTAAATTATTTTTAAACACATGAAAATAACTTCTTTATATGATTGCTGCTAAGTCACTTCAGTCGTGTCCGACTCTGTGCGACCCCATAGAGGGCAGCCCACCAGGCTCCCCCGTCCCTGGGATTCTCCAGGCAAGAACACTGGAGTGGGTTGCCATTTCCTTCTCCATCTTTATATGATTAGAGAAATGCAAATTAAAATTCAACAAGTTAATTTTAACCTGTGAGACTAACTAACCTATGATCAAAAAGCTTTTATTAAATTGCATTGCTCACATACTCAAAGCTATGGAGATAAAGGAACATAGCCCAAGCCAGAGGAAATTAAAATAATTATAAAAGACTACTTTTCAGCCAGTTTAGAAAAGTTTCCTAGCATATTTTTCAGTATTGCTTCAGTTCCTTTTGCTCTAGACTTTTCCTGGGAGTGTGTTCACCTTTCCATAGGATGGATAATTCCCACCACCTGGAAGGATAATCATGCTGCTCCATCCTCTGCATCCTTAATCTCTCAGATTGTCTCCTGTTTTCATATTCTCTCTGCCCTTTGGGCATCATCTCAGGCATGTCCACCATCTGGGATTCCATGCTCTGCAATTTCAGAGAGCACTTGATCCTGCTATTGTCATTTCAGTTTCCAAAAGGCATCCCCTGTCTTACTCTCCTCTCTTTTAAACTCAAAGTCAGTTGCCCCATAAAGGTTTTCAAACCTCATTTTAAAGAGGCCACACCTTGAAGGAAGTCTCATACTATTTTTCTGGGGGAAAAAAAAAATCTGAACCTTTCCATCTTTTTCATTGTTATATCTTTCTTCTGTCATGAACTAGTCCCTTTTCCTAGTTCTTCAGAATTTAAAAATAAACAACATGCTTTTCTCTCTTACTCATACTCTGAAATTACTCTTGGCCTTCTCTAAAATCTGTTCAGAGGCATCAGATGGGGCTGTGCTATGCGTGGTCTCTCTCTCTGTCCCCTGGGGATGGGGGTGGGGTGCCCAGATCCCTTCTCAAATCCACTGACCAGAGGACAGGCTGGAGCACAGCGCCCATCCCCATCTCCCAGTGCTCAGGAGGTCATACCCTAGGGCTTTCTTGCAGTGACCTTTTCTCTTCTCCTTGAGGTTCCCTTGCTACTGTGAACCAGTGGAAGCTATACTTAATCCAAGAGATCTCACATTTCAGCATGAGTTTAAATGTCTTAAGTGGGTCTTGCCTCCTTGGCTAAGGCAGAAAACAACCCCTTTCTATTCACTTAAATCTCCTAAAAGTAACACTTTAATTTAATACCAAACAAACACTCCGAAAGCTGTTAGACTGTTTTTCTTTCAAGAATCTTATATTCAGGGACTTCCTTGGTGGCCCAGTAGCTAAGACTGCACTCCCAGTGCAGGCAACTGGGTTCAATCTCTGGTCAGGGAACTAAATCCCACATGCCATAACTTCCACTGCAACTAAGGGTTCATGATGAAACTAAAGATCCTGCATCTAAGACTTGGTGCAGCCAAGTAAATAAATAATTTTTTAAAAAGAATTTTATGTTCAAATCTATTTTGTAGATATTCTAGCCTAAGAATTAGTTCTAAGCAAATTTCATTAAAGTTTTAATGGTGTCCTTCCAGTTTCTCATGTGAATGGATAAAATTCTCTCTTTGTATATTCATAAGTCAAATTGTAGAAGGTTGTAAAATTGTCAGATAATATTTTACCAATACAATCTCATTTTTGTTATAAAAGTGGATTTTCAGTTATCAGTTTTAACTCTCAGTTCACTTATTACACATGATAAGCACTTGTTCCCCCAGTTGAGAAAACAAAGCAGCATACATTATTAGAAAAACTGGGGCAAGGGTATTTTTTTGTGGTTAAAGTATCACTTTTTAGAAAGAAAAAGTAGGGATGAAGAGAAAGAAAAAGAAAAATTGTCTTAAACTTAACTTCAAAGGTTTATTCCACCATCACCAAGGCATCAAATGTTTTAAAATTTTTAAAATTCCTAGATATTATTCTGTTCTATTAATCTACTTACACATTCCTGCTTCACACCAAACTAGCTGTATTGCTTCATTTTGAAAGGAAGGTAGCATTTTAAAATGGCATACAGACTTCCCTGGTGGTCCAGTGGCTAAGACTCATGCTCCCAGTGCAGGGGACCTGGGTTTGACTCCTGGTCAGGGAACTAGGTCCCACCCACATGCTCTAACTAAGACCCATTGCAACCAAATAAATATTTTTAAAATGAATTGAAAAAAAATGAGGATGGCACAGCCTTGCCACAAATATAGTATATGATAAAATTTTTCTTTGGCCCATTGCCTCTCCCACTGAGGATGTGTGTTTCCTTATCTCCAGGCCTGGGACACGTCACTTAGCCAGAGAGATGCTCTCCTGATAGATGCTGAGCTACTGGTGCTGTATGCATTGTCTCCAAGGAGTCAGGATTGGAAGCAAATGGGACTGGCTCTTTGTTTCAGAAGGTGTTCTAAACATGTACAAGGTGAGCTGAGATCATAAAGTGACTGTTTCCTATCATTCCTCAAAAAGGTGTTCAGTTTCTAGTTCTCCTTCTCATGGATGATGGAGCGAAGGTGGGTGAAGAGAGTGAGAGACAAATCCATGTAAGAAACCCCCCCCCCCCATACTGTGATTACAACCATCCTATGAAACAGTCAAGTCTCTGAACATGAATTAAAGTTGAAGCCGCTTCCCTCCTGGTCTTGCTGAAGTTTCTCTGAACGCTTCTGAGTCAGAGCAGGGAAGGGAGGATAAACAGAGGTGCAGGGAACTGTCCACGGTCAGTATCTTCAGGGTCAGTATCTTCAGCAGCACCCTACTCTCTCTGACTTTGGTGGAATTTTAAGAGACTCCCTCAGGGCTGAGGCTCTGTCTCCTGGATTTCACTTAGCCCTGGAGAAAATAGTATTTCAGCTCGTTGCTCTCTACTGGGGAAGCCTTTAGGATGCTCTTTTAGGAGATGTGATCAGCCCTCCAGGCCACCCCTCAGATGGCACCTAAGAGGACCTTCCCCCAAACTCCCAGCCCCCTATCCCCTACCCCAGGCACACAGAGCATGTCTAGATCATGGGAAGAATTCTTGCATCTTTTGCCCCCAAATTTGTGCTTTAAAAAGTGTGCAGATACCTTTTTACTTTTTGGCCGCACCACACAAGTGGCATCTTGGTTCCCTGACCAGCGATTAAACCCACACCCCCTGGAGTGGAAGTGCAGAGTCTAAATCGTTGGACCACCGGGGAGAAAAAATTTACATCAGACCACTGAGTACCCCCAAACACCAGGGGACCCATGTCAAGCTGTCCAGGCGGCCTGTTAAAATCACTGTCACTAGGTTTGATCTGTGGGACAAGCCACCTCCCCACCATCTTTCCAAACGCTTAGAAATCCTTTTCAGTCCTTTCCAGGACCTCTTTGATGCTCTCACTATAGGTCAGGGGTGTAAGAGTCCCCCAACAGTTTCTCAGCCACTTTTTTTGGGGGGGGCAGTTCAATTTTGCATGGTGGCTTGCCTCACATCTCACTTTAGGTATCTGATCTCTGCTGTCTTAGATTCTTAGCAGAAATACCCATTTTAACACCATGTTGCACTTAGGCAATGGAAAGAGTGGACATGGGGCAGCACTCTTATCTGCACAGGAGTGGAGTAGCCCCAGGGTCATGCCTGGCACACTGCTCTGGGGCGGCTCTGCCAGGATCTGCCTCCTGTCTGTCCCTGAGCAGTCAGCGCGCCAGGCCCGGCTCCCTCCCTGGCCTCCAGACCCACACTCCGGTTGAGGGGTGTGTATACCACCCATTAGGGCATCTCCAGCCCAGTCGGAGGGTGCTGTCCAGACCTTGGTGCTGAAACACCTTGGTTCTCTCCGCCCTTGAAGGAAGTGGAGCCACAGCCTGCAGCAGCATCCCCCCCACCCCCACCCAACCCCCAGGACACACAGGTTCAATGATCCACAGCAATGCACTGATGCCTCAGCCCTTCCGACCATAGACCACACCAGGCCTTTGAACCCTCAGCATCTCCTCAGGAGGTCTGATCTTCCCTAAGGAGTCCCACAGAGAGCCAATGGCTTGGCATAAACTCTCAGTCCACTTCCCCAAACGGGGAAGGCTCGAACTCAGACTTACCGTGCGAGTTGGGATTTGGGGGCTGGCCCTGAGGGAGCTGCTCCCTCTTTCTAGGGACACAACCCTTTCCAACAAATCCTAGAATTCCAAGAAATCCTAAACCCCTCACAGGCACATTCCAGGTGTAAAGACACCTCGCTGTCTAGTCTGGGTGACTCCAAGCTGTGTGGATGTTAGCACCCCTTGTCCCCAAGCTCAGGGAGATATGTCCCTAATGAAGGTCATCCTGGAAGCTTTGCAAAATCTAGATGGCAGTGATGTTGGGGACCACGAAGAAGGAGCAGCAGCCAGCTTGGAAAAAAAGGGCTAATGGGAAGCGGAATAAGCAGCTAGAAGCTGGCAGCCAGGACCCAGACTCTACCGCACTCACCAGCTCCACAGCCCAGGACCCGAACCCCGTCTCCTTAAGCAGTGTAAAGGATCAGTGTGGGACCAGGTCATTGTCGAGGGAACAGGGTTTGAGAGGGTATCCCAGGGAGCCTATAACGGGTCCTCTGGAGCCTGGGCAAGGGTCCTGTGTTGGCTGCCTCCGAGTTTCACAAGGGGACCTTGCCGAAATCCAACCACTGCTGGTGAAGCCCCAGTCAGTGGCTCGGCCTGGTGTAGACAGTGGTGCTCCGCAGGCCCCAAGACTGCTGAAACATTGCAAGACAGTTGGTAAGGTGGAGTATCTGCTGACAGCTACTGCATGTGACCGGACCCTTGCACCCTGCACACTTCTCTATCCCGGAGACCGGCTCAGATGGGAAGAGGCACTTCAGGACTCCTAACTGAGGGCAGCTGATGCCAGCCTTACTTGCAAAGGCTGAGAGGTAATTCAAGTCTTCACTTCATTTATAGGGATGATGTTCAGGACACATGGGGTAATCAGAGTGGCAAGTCCTTTGTGCAAAAACACCTTGATCTTCATCCATTGCCAGATGGTTATTTGAAATGTATGATTTTGTGACACGTTCATACAGAACACGTTTATAGTACCTTTAACAAAGCTAAAAAATTTTTGTTTTTCCCCTAGCCTCACCAAGGTGTAATAGACAAATCATTTAGCAAATTTTTAAGGAGCAATTTTAGTTAAATTCTTGGCTAACGTTATCCAGCAATATAATAGCTTTGAATAATCACAATATTTAAATACAATTAACATACAGCAGTAATTCCGTCAGCAATTTGTTTGATTTTCCTTGGTTTATAAGAGTCTTATCCTTTTGGTTTCATTGTTAGGGATCATGTGAGCATGGGCAGAATATATAGAATCGTATTCAATGTTGTGATTTAGCTGAGGAAAGCAATAGGAACTCACAGGTGAAGATAGACAAGCGGCTCATTCAGACTCCAGGTAACATTCAGTCTGCTCTGCAGAATTCTTCACTCCCAAATGCAGATAATTATAATGGCCCTTGAAATCTGTGATCATATATTCTTTGATGTGTTGTCTTCTTGTGATCACTAACTACTCTTGCGAAGAAACATCCTGGCAACTGGATAAGATTTTGTCTTATTTTACAAAATGCTCCCTCAAGTTATGAGTACGACGTTCAAATGCCTCAATGAGCGGCTATTGTTGTAAAATATATCCTGGTACTGTGAGAAGGTAAAGAATGAAACATAGGGACATTCTATTAAACAAAAGCTTCTGCAAGATAAGTCGGGAAGCTCACATTAAGCGTTTTCCTCCCCCTTGAACTAGGTGCCCCATCCACAGGTGGAACATGCCTGCACTCCAGGAGGGTCATGAAGCCTTCTTGTGGCCACAGGTGAGCAGCGCAGGGAGGCCGGCTGCCTGCCGAATCCGGGGAATTGAATTTTCCCTTTCATCTAAATTACCTAAACTCATGGGCAGTTCACAGCACTCTTATATTATCTTTCCTTTGCGAAGAGACCATAGCAATGTCTCCACTTTCCAACATAGCTTGATTAATTTCTGTTTTTCCTCTTTTACTTGGTCAGCAAAGGTAAAGGCTAACCTCGACCTCCTGATCATCCAGCCTTTATCTTATTGGTTGTGTAGACTGAACACCACCCGTGTCGTGCCTGTGAAGACACTGTGTTCAAGTAATTGTCCCCATCGCTCTCTGAAGATAAAGCGCTCCCCTCACCTGCTCACCCGCCTTCCACCTTGGCCTTTCTGCTCTTTCTGTAAGCCTGATCTCTGAGATTCGGTGAGCCTGGTTCTGTAAGGAACTCCCTACATCAGCCCCAACAGAGCTTCTCAATGACGCTGGTGCCCCCTCCCACCAGCCCTTTCTGTATCTCCAGGGAGGGGCTTCCTCCATCTTCCAAAGAAACGGAGTGGGGGACATTTTCCACCCCTATATCCTCAGCTTGTTCTGGACTGTCCACTTCTTTGAGCCTTTTAACCGTCTTTTCCACCATTTGCCAAGTGATTCTGGCCTCTCTGCTCAGTGTGGAGCCATCATTTCTCCAAGCTTTTCTCACCACCAGTGTGTTAGCACCACCTCCTGGCACCCTCGGCAGAGTGTGTTAACACTTATCACAGGCGTGTTCCTTTCCAATGAACTCTCCACACCCAGCTGTATGTTCTATGCTTCGTGGTCCATCATCCTCGGGATCCAGACCATACTCTCCTGGTTCCTGCAGACACAGGTTGACCAGGGCCCACAGCAGCTGAATAGTCATCTTCATCTCTTACAATGTCTAGTGTTTCTCTTGTGGGCTGTCATAGAGACTTGACCCTAGTTATGGGTCTAGGAATCAGGAGGGGAGGAAAGTAGATTGTGAGGGGACACGGGTTTTATCACAGAATAGAAGCTTCCTCTGCATCATCTTCAAACAAGACCGAGAGGAGTGGGTCACATTTGCAGGCCCCCAAAATCCAGAGGGATTGGTGTTTACAGATATGTGTCCACATCAACCCAAATGTCCCCATCCCGAGTCTCTGGGTTTCCTCCTTTGTGAGCATGGTCCTGACCTTGGCATAGAAAACTTCCTGGGATCAAGAATCCAACTCATTAGAAGTTATGCTACTCTTACATTTTTGCTTCAGGCTTCAAGAAGCCCTCTGCTTTTCACACTTCACCTTAAACTGATGATTAACCACCCTCAGCCTTCTCTTGTCAATGGCTCCTAGTAATAACCACTCAATTCCAGTCTTGAGATTGCTCCCTCCCCCATTCCCATCCTGCTGAACCACGAAAGACACTGGGATTCTTGGCCTCCGGAGACGAGGCATGATCGCTCAGAGCTTTTGTGTAATAAAGTTTTATTAAAGTATAAAAGAGATAGAGAAAGCTTCTGACATAGACATCAGAAGGGGGCAGAAAGAGTACCCCCCTGCTAGTCTTTAGCTGGATGTTATATAGCTACTAGCAGTCTGCTAATTAAAGAAAGGAAATGTCTCAAAACTCAGAGAATGGCACCAGACCCCTCACCCACAAGATGCATTTTGAGATAATCTTGGCACCAGGTGAGTCATCCTGGGCCATAAAATGATTGACATGAATCTTGAAGGCAGATTCCCATACAAATATATAGTTTCGTTAACATAGATTAGGAGAACAATGTATGAGTATAACATACCGGTTTATCAAGTCAGTTCTGAGCCTTTAGGTGGAACCGACTTGAAGACAGAGTCTGGGATAAATGCATAGCACATTAACATAGCTGAAGACAAATATTTCCATACGAAAAATGCATTGGTTGGCTGGAGGTTTGAGAAAAGTTAAGTTCAGGTGGAACCAGGTGTCATTATGACAACACAGAGTTTTAAGAGAAACCTCTTTTTGAATATACATAGAGAAGGGGAAAAAAATGTAACAATAGTTTGTTTCTTCCTGCCGCTTCAGAGAGAGAGAAAAAATGTCTGACACTTGCAGCCTATTTCCTCCGTCTGGAGACCCCTGGCGTTCCTGCCTGTTACCCTCTCACTCATAAAGACCTAAGATGTAGCACCCACTAGTGCCTTCTTTCCATCAGTATCCCAGCCTGGTAAAACACCAAGGACAATTTCAATAATTATGCCGCTATAGCCTGACCTGTGCTGTCAGAACTACATCAATCACAAGTAATAGAGTCCTCACTGCCAGCAAGCTCACAGGTGATCTACCATCCAAATCCCATTCTAGAGTCTGCCTTCCTAGGACCACGGTTGGTACCAACCGTCATAGGGTAAGATTCCCTGGAAGCAGATTCTGAGATGGAAATCGCATGCAGAGGTGTAATTGAATATTGTTCTCTAGAAAAATACCTTTAAAAAGAGTGGTAACTGAAAGGAAGATCGAGCAAAGAAAAAAGTTCAAACAGCCGTACGTTTGCAACAGAGGCCTCATTTGACTCTACAAGGAACTCAGGCTATGATGGCCCTTTAGAGAGATTGCAAGTTGAGGCAAGGGGAGGAGGTCTTTGAACCCCCACAGTGAGCACCACTAGATGTGGCTGCCCCAGGGAGGACGTGTGACCTGAGACAGGATGCTTGCTTCAGCCAGGACAATTACCAGGGAAATATTTTATTGTGAACCATCAGCAGCCAAACACACTGACGGCTGGGGACGGAGGTGCTACAGCCCGTCACAGTGTGCTCTACAGGATGTACTAAAGTTTCTAGTTTCAGTTTTTATTTCTGTTTTGCTCTCTGAAGTCATATGAGTTATTGCGTGGTATCTTTTGAGGCATTATTGTTAGAGACATGTTTTAAGATGATATGTCTTCTCTGTCAAGTTTTATAACTGTTATGAAGTTGATATCATGCTTATCTTTTCCCCTAATGATTTTAAAGTATTTTATTTGCTTATTTGGCTGTGTCAGGTCTTGGTTGCAGCATGTGGGATCCTCGTTGCATCATGTAGGACCTTTCCTTGCTGCACAGACTCTCTAGTTGTGGCATGGGGGCTCAGTAGTTATGGTGTTCTGGCTTAGTTGCTCCGAGGCATGTGGGATCTTAGTTCCCCAACCAGGATTTGAACATGCCTCCGCTGTATTGCAAGGCAGATTCTTAACCTCTGGACAAGCAGGGACGTCCCTCCCCTAATGATTTTTTAAGATTCTATTTTGCTAGAGATTAGGCTTATTACTTGCATCAGTTAGGGTTCCACCAGAAAAGCAGAACCAGTAGGGCATACATACTAAAAGATTCTCTTTTTTTGCAAGAAATTGGCTTACTTGACTGTGGAGGCTGACTAGGCAAGTTTAAAACCTGGAGGGCAATCTGTTGGGAAGAGCAGGCTGAAAGTTTTTTCCAGAGTTTTTCTTCATCAAAGAAGCCTCAATTTTGCTTTTAAGGCCTTAATTGATTCAGACCCAACCTATTTAGTAAGATAATTTCCTTTATTTAATTCATCTGAGTTTATGTACTTTAACCACACTTACAAGTACAACACCATCTAGGTTAGAGTTTGATTCAATAGTGGGAGACTAGCCTTGCCAAGTTGACACATCAAAGATCATCACACTACCCAACTTTCTTGTTGTTCAGATTTGCGAGGTAATAGTAAGACTCTGACACTCCACCCATCATGAGATGGCGTCGACATCTGCCTCCACTTGATTCCACACAACTTGTGATCCCTTTGGCCAGGAGTATGATGGAAATCATGCTTTGTGACCTCCGCAGCTGTACTCTAACCAGCCACGGGCTTCTCTCTTGTTCAGTAGAACACCTACTCTTGAAGCCCGGAGCCACCATCTCAGCTGCCAGCTGAGTTCTTCATGTCAAAAAGGCCACATGTCCAAATTGAGCTTATCCTTAAGCCATCTCAGCCCAACCAGGAGACATGTGAGTAAAGATACAGCTTTGAAGTGGACCCTCCCTGCCATCAAATCATCTTCTCAACCGAGGCTCCAGAAACAACGGATCAGAGAAAAGCCACAGACACTGTTCACCTTCCAAATTCTTGACCCACAGAATCCAGAAACATAATAAAATGCTTCTTCTTTAACACCATTAAGTTTGGGGGTGATTTGCCAACACAGCCTTAGATAATGAGAACACTTGGGTGTTTTTCATACTTTTATTTTCAGGTGTTTTTTTTTGTATGTTGTGAGTATGTATAAACGTGATGCAGGATGTTGTTCTTGTTTCCAGTCTGAGAGTCTCAGAATCAGATTTCTGAGGAGGGACTCAGAGTCTTTAACAGTGAATAGTAAAGAACCAGCACTTTGGGTCTTTCTGCCTTAAGACCCACATCTTCCCTGCCCATCCTTCCTCTAGAACTCAGGCACCAAATTTCTCAGGTTGATTCGCGCTGGGGTACAACCGCCCCCCATCCCACCCCCCTCATCCGCACCCCCTTTTCCAGATGCTGTTGCTCCCCGACCTCTCAGTCGTCTACCAGACCTGCCTCTGCCCAGAGGAACTTTAAAGCCCGCTCAGAACCTGGCCGGCTACCGAGCAATTCACTGCGGGGTGGGCGGAGGAGGTTGCCACGGAAACGGGTCCACTGCCGGTGGCTCGGGCCGGGGGGCCGGCGCGGCTTCTGATTGGCTCCGCGAGCGCGCAGCGTCCTCCCTGCGCACATGCGCAGTGGCGCCGAGGCGAGGTCGCGGCGGAGCCGGGGCTCGGTGGGTTCCGGGCCGGGCTTCCTAGGACCGGGCTGGACGGGTGGCTCCGGCCGAGGCTCCGTGCCCTCCGGGACGAGAGGTGGCGGGCGGAGGCCCCTCTGTAGCGCGGAACCGAGCCCGCCACGCAGGCGCAGCGCCCGCCGCCATTGTTGCCTAGGGCCTCTAGGGCCGCTCCGCTGCGCGTCCGCCGGTCCGGCCACAGGTCAGGATGCGGGCGGCCTGAGGGGTGGGGGCTGCGGGGCAGACCCCGCGCAGCTGCCCGCGACCTTCAGACTGCGGAGTTAGGGAGACCCTGCCGGGTGAGGAGGCCAGGGGCGCCTCTGCCCTGCAGGCCTAGTGAGCAGCCGGCTTTAGGGGACACGGTGCGGTTGAGGGGGCTCGGAGGTGGTGTCAGGTGGTGTCAGGCCTGCAATGAGGTTTTCCGTGGGAAAACTGGTTCCAACTGTATTCCTAAGGAATTGTCCTGTAGAAGCTGTGCACGGGCTTCAAGTCACACTGGTCCCCTCTGCTGCTTTCCCGTCCCAGCCCTCAGGTAGTGATGGGCTTGGACTGGCCGGCATCGATATAGAGAGCAGGTGGATGGCTCGCCCCTTTTCGCCAACCTTGAGCGCTTTAAAAAGTTCTCCGAGCTTGTTCGAAGTAACAGATTTGCTGCTGTTTTTGAGAGTCACTTCAGTCATTACAGCATGTGTAATATCAATGACTAAAATACTGAGGCTTTTTATTTTCTGTACTAGTTAGAAGTTTGACCTGTGTTTTTGCTCAGGATTCAAGTCGTTGCATCTAGCACCACTCTTTTATGGCAATCCCAACTGGTGCCCAGGGCATTGTGTTTATTTTACAAGTCTAAGGAGGGAGACCAGGTCTCTGGTCTTCTATTTCTGTTTGTGTGTCTGGCAGAGAGCACCAGGAATTCCTGACCTTGTGGTCTGTTCCTGTGTTTCAGGGTCTCTTCCCCATCCCTACGAGTTCTGGGCTCAAAATTTGTAAGGAAGAAAGCTGACTCCTCCTTGCCTCTGTTCAGCCCCTGGCTGCAGCAGCCCTCCATAAATCTCTCGGTGGCTCTAGCATGTGACTTCAAGCACTTGGCTCTGACCTGGAGAAATAAAGGCTGTTGCCAGATTGACTCTCCTGTTTGTAGCAATGTTCTCCCCAAGCAGGAGGACGACCAGTTCTCGCAACCAAGTCCTGCTAACATGGAAGACGGACAAGGCTCAGAGCGGACCCCGAAATGCTGAGAAGGAAATCCTTGCTTTGAGACTCCTGCGTGACACTGAGACCTGTCGGCAGAACTTCAGGAACTTCCCGTACCCAGACCTGGCTGGTCCTCGGAAGGCCTTGAACCAGCTCCGAGAGCTATGCCTTAAGTGGCTGAGACCCGAGATTCACTCAAAGGAGCAAATCCTGGAGCTGCTGGTTCTGGAGCAGTTCCTGAGCATCCTGCCTGGGGAGGTTCGGACGTGGGTGAAGTCCCAGTACCCGAGGAACAGCGAGGAGGTGGTGACGCTGGTGGAGGATTTGACTCAGATTCTGAAGGAAGAAGGTAAGACTTGTAGGGCAGAGGGGGGAGGAGCCCAGGGTGGTCCAAGAAAACAGCCATCATGTCAGAGAACAGCCCTTTGGAGGTGATCAGGAGAATGGAGCTCAGGGAGTGAGTGAGGACCCGCCTCACCTGAACCCTGTTCTGCACAGCATTCCCCTTCTGCCTGCTCGGAACCCAGCACATGGTCTCTGAACGCAAACAATGTGTCTTGTAAAACAGTGGCCAGACACAATAGATGACCCCGGTGTGAGCCCTCAGGAGGTTCCCCACAGAGGTTTGAACCTTTTGCCAGTAAATAATTTGCTTTGTGAACTGGATTTTATTTAGTTTTTTAACCTATGCTTCCAAATAGCTAGGAAAGTGTCCAGGGAATATTTCTTTACTAAGTGAAAAGACAACTCGCAAAATTTCTATCACATGAGGGTTTAGTGGGAAATTGTGAGTTTGGCACCTATTCCGAAGAGTCCCAGAGCAGACTTGTTTTTGAGGCCTGCACTGGGGTCTTCAGGTGAGTCACTGCCCCTTTTCTTTAGTTCTTTGCAAGCAGGGGTGCTGTTTCTGGTTTCCTTCTGACTCCTCTTTGCTTTAAGAAAACATAGACATGTACCAGTGAAGAGTTTCCTAGGCTCTTCAGACACCTCTGATCTCCATCACGGTCTCTCTCTCTCTTTCCCAGCTGCTCCTCAGAACTCCACCCTTTCCCAAGAGACCCCAGAGGACGACCCCAAAGGAAGACAAGCTTTCCAGGCAGGGTGGTTCAATGACTTGGTTACCAAAGTGAGTGTCAGTTTCTTCCTTTCTTTCTAAAACATTTGTTTATTTATTTGCCTGCCAGGCGTCTTAGTTGCCACACTTGGGATCTTTAGTTTCAGCATGTGGGATCTAGTTCCCTGACCAGGAATCAAACCTGGGGCCCCCTGCATTGGGAGTACAAAGTCTTAACCACTGGACTACCAGAGGAGTCCAAGTGTCAGTTCCTTCTGTGATTGTAAAATGCCTCCCTCGTGTGTGAGGACGTATTCTAACCTGGCCCTCTACCTTCTGTGACCCCAGAAGTCCTTTCAAAGACCTAAGCCTCAGTTTTCAACTTAAGTCTCCCTGGTCTGTTAAGGTAGGTGAGCGCCTTTTACAGGAAACAGGACCCATTGCTTCTTCTGATCATCCCTTTCCTCACTGTTTTATTTTCAAGGACCAGTATCACATGGAGGCTAAAGCATTGTCCTCTAAATCCATGTGGGTCTAGATTTGGTTCCGGGTTCTGCCACGGAACCCGTGACTTGGAGCAGAGGCTTAACTACTTGTAGCCCGAGTTTCTCAACTCCAATGAAAGAATATTCCTCTTGGATTGTGAGCATTAAATGTTATGAGACCCGTTAGTCTGGACTGCAGTAAGTCATCAAGAAGACCACAGTGAGATTAAACAACAGTTATTATTTTTCTTTAACAGGTAATTAAAGGCCATGACTTGTGCGGTGTTCCTGTTGATTATGAGTCTCTGTTATCTTAAGGAAGAGCAGCTCAGGCCGTCTTAAGAGAAAGGTTTACTGTGAAAGTATATGTGAATAAGTATATGTGAATAAGTATATCTGAAATTGATAACCAGAGTAAAATTATTACTTATAGGTAATATGAATGTTTACCAAAAAAACCTAAGGAAATCAAGGGGAAACTGTTAGAAACAACAACGGAAAATTTGAGTTAAGTGACAACTACAGAAAATGGCTTACAAAAATTAATCATTTTATTATATACCTGAAAAGATCAGATAGATCATAAAATGAAATAAAAGCTTCCATTCATAGTATTACCCCCTCAAATTTAAAATAACCAGAACTCAACATAGTATAAAATTTGCAATCCTGTGTTATTCTGTGGGACATGAAAGAAGAAGCTTTAAATATTGTAAAATTGTCAGCTCTCCCTAAATTTTACACTTAACTGTGATTTGAAAATCCCAATACAGTTTTTTAAAGAAAGAAAATTTATTTGAAAAACACATGAGAGTAATCAAAAATTTTTTTTTTTTTTAACAAAGGAAGAACAGAGGAATGCTAACTTTACCAGACTGTAAGATGTATGTGTAAGTTCAGTAGTTCAGTGTGGTTATTAGTACCAGTTTTATTTTAGAAAGGAAGAGGAAGGGCTCTGCTTTCCATAATAGAGCAGACAAAATATCTTAAAATGTCAAATTATAATGCATTTTATTAATTCATAAGACAGCACTTGAAAAGCCAAACCTTTCAACTCTGTGTCATCTGTGTTCACATCCCTTTCTTCTTTAAGATGGAACTGCCAATGCCTGCACTAAAAATGGTAAATTTGACTTTATTTTCATACTTCTTCTAGGCCATTTGAGTTTGCTCATCCATACACTGGGTGAATATTGGGTGGTAACCTTTAGGGTCCTGCCAATGCTCAAGACTCTGTGGTTCCCCCACCATGCACGCCCCTGTGCCATCACTGTGCCCTTCTGATGTTTCAGGAATCTATGACATTCAAAGATGTGGCAGTGGACATCACCCAAGAGGACTGGGAGCTCATGCGTCCTGTGCAGAAGGAATTGTACAAGACCGTGACGCTGCAGAACTACTGGAACATGGTTTCTCTTGGTGAGTGTCTGTGCCCCCCAACCACGCACATGCCAGAGTCTGTCTTTCCTCAGCTCTCAAAAGTGGGTTGGGCCTAGAGGTGAACATGCTCATCTGTTCAGGCACAGAAACAGCCAATTTCTGCTCCCTTTTCCCAGATGAAAGGTTTCAAAGTGAAAGGTCATCAGGAACCACGATGCACAGCCCACCAGGACCGCCACCCCACGCCTTGCCCAGCACCTGCCTCCCCCACAGTCTCTGCACACGCATCCTCCAGGGTGGTGGGAGATTTTTGTCCCTGCTCCAAAAGGGCAGTGACCTCATTCATGAGATCGTGTCTGTGAACCATTCTTTTCCTGTAAGAGGTCTGTCCTCATGGGTAAGAAGGAGTCAGTTAATAAAAGTAGAATGACTGTTTATCTCCAGGATAAAACTCATTTTGTTCCTCCTGAATAGGACTTACAGTGTATAGACCAACTGTGATCCCCATGTTGGAAGAACCATGGATGGTGCTAAAGGAAATTCTAGAAGGCCCGAGTCCAGGTGAGAGAATCACCCGCGGACGAGATTCTTTGTGCTTAAGAGCCTGTGTTATCCTAAGTGTGTGAGATGTGTTTTTAAATATGGCCGAGTCACTCACTGTACACAGAGACACCCCAGCTTGTCGAGATGACAGCTGCTTGGTGATACTTCTTTCCAGATCCCGTCTTCAGGAAAAGATCTACCGTATATCATTTTGTACTTCTCCATGACCCTTGGTTTCCCTCTCTTAGAGCTCTGTCTGGGGCTTTCCTTCTGTTCCCTCCCTGTATTCTTAAGCATGCATGAATATCCCCTAAGATCTTAAATTTCAAACCCTTTCAACATCTTTTTTAATTTCTTTTACTCTGTTTATTTACAAAATCCTGTATCCACCTGCCTCCATTCTCCTACCTCAGTCCTTCCTTTTTTTATTTTCTAATTATTTAAAAAGATAACGTGGAGAAGGAAATGGCACCCCACTCCAGTACTCTTGCCTGGAAAATCCCATGGACAGAGGATCCTGGGAGGCTACAGTCCACGGGGTTGCAAAGAGTCGACTCAGGACACGACTGAGCGACTTGACTTTAATAAAAAAAAAAAAAAAAAAAGATAACATGTTTACAAGACCAGAAATTGTAAAACTATGTAAAGCCAGATCTATATGGACAGAAGTCTCCACCTGTTTGCCACATTCACACAGTTCCTACATCTGTGTAGTCATCTGTGGATTGACGCCTAGAATGACTATTCTAGTCCCTGATGATCTTTCATTTAAGGTTCGTAGCGTCTACTGAAGATCCTTGCTTTATTACATTGCAGGTTGAAAAATGGTGATTTTCTAATTCTTCATCTCTTCAAAATTTTTTATCTGTAAAAAACAGCTATCCCTCCTCCCATCCCGTTCTTATATGTATGTGTCACTATGGACTAACGGAATTTTTAATAATTCTGTGTATTACTAGTCCATTCCATTTGTGGGGTGGGGTGTTGCTTTTAATTATCAGTTGTCCCAAATGTGAGCGATGGCTGCCTTTCAACCCAAGGCCATGTCCTTTTGAGGCATCTCCATCCATGTTTCAGTGTTTCCTGGCTTCCTGGCAGAGGATGGTCTGTTGGCACACCTCATGCCCACCTTAGACCTGGAATTTCTCTAAGGAACAGTGGTTCATTGGAGTGGAGATTAGTGATGAGAAGCCAGAATCTGGGCAATGAGGGTGTTCACTATCCTGGGTACCATTGCTTCTAGATTGGTTCAGTAGGTAGAGCTGTGAAATATGTGTGTAGGTTTCTTGAAACCTGGGTTCATACTGGTAACTCTAAATTCCAGTCCAGCATCACAAGGTCCATCTTGTACCTTCCTGTATCCATTTTCTACTTCCTTTCCCACACAGTGAGTCACCTGGTTCCCAGCATCAGTATATCTGTCTACTCATTTGCTCTGTCATAATAATACACACAAGAATGGTTTCAGAATTATATCGCTGAAATAACAGGCTGTTCAGGTAATATTCAGAACGCCTTCCTGTCCTCAGGAAATATTCCACCAAGGATACACAAGGATACCCACCAAGGATGCTGGGTTCAGAGTTAGTTGAATTCTTCCCTTCTGGTTTTCTTAACAGTTTGATGTACATTTAAGCTTGTTTGATTCCATTTGGGTTCAGTTTTAGTATTTTCTTATTTCTTGATTCTTTTTTATTTAATCTTACATTTTTGAGTCTATAAAAGCATTAACACAGTTCAGAAGTCAAAACTGTAGAGAAAGGCATGTGCTATCTTCCCTCCTGCCCTATTGCAGCCCACTCTGTGCAGTTTACTCTGTTCACTTGTCTCTGGTTTATCCTTCCTGTGTTTCTCTTTGCAGAGATAAATCATGAATATAGTCTTAGCTCTCCTTTTGTGTACATTGTACTCTTTTGCATTTCCTTTCCTATCACCACCCCTCCTTTTTTAATTTAAGGCACTAACTTCTGGTTGTCTACCAATATCAATGCTGGAATACAGTAATAACAGTAAATTAAATAGTAATGACAGAGAATAATATGCTCCCTTAGAGCAGATTGCTTCACTTTTTTAAAAAGTTAACTTTATCTGATCACTAGGTATTTTAAGAGTCATGCTACTTGAAAAACTAATTCTTCTTATAATTTATGGCCTATTGGCTTTAGTTGGCAGAGTAACACAAAATATACACCAAATTATTTAGGGAATGATTTCAGCACAGTCTAAATACTGAGAGACTAAATACACAGTCTAAATACTGAGAGACTGAGAGACATCATGTGGTAGGATGGAACTAGCCCTGCACTGCAGTCAAGACAGTCTTCTGGGGAGGCACTGCCCCTCTGGGGCCACGTCAGTTTTTCAGACGATTTAGGTTGAATTAAGGCTGTAAACCCCAGAAGGGGGCCTATTGCGGGGGATTTTGCTCCCACCAAAGAGCACAAAACTGAGAAAGGCAAGTTCCTCTTCTTCAGTTGAGGAGAGGTTTTGCGTTTTGTTTGTTTTTCTAGCCCATTCTCTGTAAAGAGGGTATGGCACAGAGCTTATAGGCTACCACCTGCTGCCCCTCCTGGTTGGCTACAGGCTCTGTCTTCTGGCCCCCAAGCCCTTTGCACCCTTAATGGGCAGCTGGAGGCCATCAACAGGATGGAGGAGTGTCTTGGGCAGTCAGTGTCAACTTCCAAGACTCCTGGTCTTCTGCTTTTACTTGATTTGGGGCCTCTACTTTCTTGGTGCTCAGAGAGGTGTAAGTTGAACCTTTGGTTACAGCATCTCATCAGTCATGCTTGAGGAGTGGAAACTTTGATGACTCACAAATCGAGCATCTGTGTTGGTCTCTGATGGCCAGTCCTGTCTCAGAATTTCATGGTTCTTTACATCATACAGGACCACCTATTTCTTCAGGTTCAGCCCAGACCAGACCTCCCCTCATCCTTGATATCCCTCCCTTGATAGCCTGATCAACACTCATCTCTCCTGCTAGAAATATTACACCACTGTGTGATACCTTATGCTGTTAATCCATCCTTTCTGGTTAGTTATATACACATATTTAAGCCCTGCTTAATGGTCTCATTGGTTTAAGAATGTATGCTTATAATAGCGATTTCTTTGTGGTCATCATTCAGACTTGTTACTTTAAGCTTGTTAATTATAACTTTATTTTATTTATTTATTTATTTATTTGGCTGCACCAGGTCTTTAGTTGCAGCATGTGGGATTTAACTCCCTTACCAAGGATTGAACCCAGGCCCCCTGCTTTGGGACCTTGGAGTCTTAGCCAGTGGACCACCAGGGAAGTCCCTAATTATAACTTTAGTACTTCCTTCTCAGGTGTATGGAATATTCTGTCATAGACTGATTCTGATCACACAGAAGCTAAACCCAGTTACTGGGACTATCTCATCTGTATATATACATGTACACACTACTCGTGTGCTTGTGCTCAATCGCTCAGTTGTGTCCAGCTCTGCAACCCCATGGAATGTAGCCCTCCAGGCTCTTCTGTCCGTGGTATTTTCCCAGCAAGAATACTGGAGCAGATTGCCGTTTCCTGCTCCAGGGGATTTTCCCAGCTCAGGGATGGAACCCGTGTCTTGCATCTCTTGCATTGGCAGGTGGATTCTTTACTGCTGAGCCACCTCAGAAACCATACACACACACACGCACACATATATACATACATACACACACACACTTTCCCATGCATTCCATTAACATTCTCTCTTTTTTTTTTTTTTTAAGGAGGGAGTAACAAATCCTGGTTTAAGAAAGTTGTTTTTAAATTATTTTCCACTAGATAAAGTAATACATCAACATTTGTAGTACTAAATAACAAAGAAATACAGGCAATTTCTTGAAAATCAGAAAATATTTTTTGAAGCTTAAAAATCCCATTGTTGGCATCTTGGTAATATTTACCTAGTTCTAATGAGTTTTCATGCTAGTCATGATACTGCTTTTTTCATTTAACATTACTCCTAAGCATTTTGTAATGTCTAATTTTTGCATTTGAATCAAAGTAATAAAAGTAGTATGTAAATCGAAGCAGCACAAAGCAGAGTAATAAACTATATGTCTCCCTTTCCTTAACTACATGTATGTGCAGGCATGCAAGGAGTGCTGATCTGAGGGGAGAAGGCCCTGGTTTGGGGTGAGGAGTCAGAGATACACATCTTTACGCTGATGGGATCTTTCCCTACACGTACCATTTTCTCTCTATTTTTTTCCTGTTAATGTGTCCTGCACACTTTTCCAGGTCAATGTACCTACTATTCCATTATCTCCTGTTCTAACTAGTCCTTTATTGATGGATGAGTCTACTGAATAGATATATTTGTAAATATCCTACTTTGATCTGCATCTTAGAAAGTTTCTGAACTATCCAGTGTTGTTTGTACTGTATTATAAACTCTATTTGATGTTTCATTATATAATTCTTAATATTTTCAAGTTATAAGTTTCTTACCTGATTTCAAAGGTGTTTTAGCTTTAATTTGTTTTAAGTCATCATAATGAAACATAATAGGCATCAACAAATGAATATTTGATGGCTTTGCAGTCAGGTTTTGGGGTCTGTGTGTGTGTGTGCACACACATGTGCATGCTTTTATTTGAGTTCACTGTTTTACAACAAGGTATTGTCATTTATTTTACCAGGTTCACTTGAGTGGCCTCCATATCCAGAGTCTTATGCCTTTTTTTGAAGGAAATGTAAAAGGATAAGCCATTTCCAGAGTTTGCATCTGAGTTGGAAATAAAACACACAAAACTATGAAATAATGTAAGGCCAACTTCTGCCATAGGCCCAACATTATATTAAGTTAAACTATATGAAAATGCTGATATTCAGCCATATTGACCTATATACAAGGCAGTTTTGTATGATTCAACCTAATCTGTACTTTAGGATTCTAAGAAGGAGAAAGAAACATGAGCTGGGCCATAAGCATCTTTCTTAATAGGTGAAGGTGTCATAAGAGAAATCTGGAGTCTGGAATTAGTGGCACAGTTGTAAGTTATGTGGATAACTTCAAACTTTAAGGTGAATGTGAGGTGTGGAAGAGGGGAGAGTACAATAGAAAAGGGTAGATTATTTTGGGCCTGAGTACTGAATGGAGGTATTTTAACTTTTTTCCCTCTAACTTTCATCCTTTAAGCCACTGAACCTGAAACTTCAGTGTGATTTAAACCTCCTGGAGGGCTCAGCCCTACTCCCAGGGTTTTCTGCCTCAGGATGTCTGGGAGGGTCCCAGTCACTTGATGTGTTTCAGGTGACAGTGATGCTTATGCTGAGGGTCTGGACCACTGCTCCAAGGCTGTAGGAGTTACTATAAGTATTAAAGCAGGGACACACGCCATGAAACTGCCCAGGATATCACGAGGGTGTGCAGGATAGATTGGAAGGTGGGGTGGTGACAGCCAGCCTGCTTTATGACCTGTTATATAAATTAACTTATATGATTATCAATGATTATGTAATGAAAGTCATGCCACGTTGTCCCACAGTTCATCATCTGTTTTCACTTCTTAGCTCTGTTGCCTGACCTCACCTATTCTAGTAACTCCACGCTGGTGTTAAATAGGGAGGAGCCGCTCCTCCTTCAACTATTTAGGCCTGTTTTCTGCCGTTTTATCCTCCTTGCCTGCATGTTGAGGACCATGTTATGAGGCTGTCAAAGCCACAGACTTTTTAGGCATTTTATTCATGTTCATTATTTTGTTTCTACTTTAGTAGTTTGCTTTCTCCAAACAGAGGAAGACTTTTTTATATATATATTTTTAATTTCAGGATGGGAAACCAAAGCCCAAGAGTGTACTCTGGTGGAAAATGTTTCTAAACTCAAAAAGGATGGAATCAAGCCCATCAAACTGGAAGAACCCTCTGACTATGATGACAGAATGGAGGGGCAAGCAGCAGAGACCTTCAGGAGAATTCCCACCAAAAGGAGACATTTCAGTGTGAAGTCTGTCCTTTCACGAGAAGATGGTCCTGTAGAAGACTTTAAATATGATATATATAGAAGTGATTTTGAAAAGCATTCAAACCTAATTATGCAGTTTGGTACCCAGTCAGACAATAAAACTTTCACGTACGATGAAGACAAAACCGCCTTCAACCCCGGCATCGTACACAGGAAAATATACCCCGGAGAGAAGCCTTATAAGTGTAAGGTGTGTGGGAAGAAGTTCAGGAAGTACCCATCCCTCATCGCACACCAAAACAGCCATGCCAAAGAGAAGTCTTACGAATGTGAAGAGTGCGGCAAAGAGTTCAGACATGTCTCATCCCTCATCGCACATCAGAGGATGCACACGGGAGAGAAACCCTATGAATGCCACCAGTGCGGGAAAGCCTTCAGCCAGCGTGCCCACCTCACCATCCACCAGCGGATCCACACGGGAGAGAAACCCTACAAGTGTGATGACTGTGGGAAAGACTTCAGCCAGCGTGCTCACCTCACCATCCACCAGAGGACACACACAGGAGAGAAACCCTACAAGTGCTTGGAATGCGGTAAAACCTTCAGCCACAGCTCATCACTCATTAATCACCAGAGAGTTCATACTGGAGAAAAACCTTACATATGCAATGAATGTGGGAAGACCTTCAGCCAGAGCACACACCTCCTCCAACATCAAAAGATACACACAGGAAAGAAACCATATAAATGCAATGAGTGCTGGAAAGTATTCAGTCAGAGCACTTACCTTATTCGACATCAGAGAATTCACTCTGGAGAGAAGTGTTACAAATGCAATGAATGTGGAAAAGCCTTTGCTCACTCCTCCACACTTATTCAGCACCAGACCACTCACACTGGAGAGAAGTCCTATATATGCAGCATATGTGGGAAAGCCTTCAGCCAGAGTGCAAACCTCACCCAGCATCACAGAACACATACTGGGGAGAAACCCTATAAGTGCAGCGTGTGTGGGAAAGCATTCAGCCAGAGCGTTCACCTTACTCAGCACCAGAGGATTCACAATGGAGAAAAACCGTTTAAATGCAACGTATGTGGGAAAGCATATAGACAGGGCGCAAACCTTACTCAGCATCAAAGGATTCACACTGGAGAGAAACCCTACAAATGCAATGAGTGTGGGAAGGCGTTCATTTATTCCTCATCACTTAATCAGCATCAGAGAACTCATACTGGAGAGAGACCCTATAAATGTAACGCATGCAACAAAGATTTTAGCCAGAGAACATGCCTTATTCAGCACCAGAGGATTCACACGGGAGAGAAGCCCTATGCGTGCCGCATATGTGGCAAAAGTTTCACTCAGAGTACGAACCTCATCCAGCATCAGCGTGTCCACACAGGTGCCAAAAATCGCAACTAATGCATCTGGGAGACTGCGCATAGGTTTTCAAACCTAATCGTTCTACATTTTATTTTGTACTCGGCTTGTTGAAAACATTATTCAAAAGAAGTGCAATATGGGTTAGATTTTCACTCAGCAGAAGTATCAGAATTAGTGATAGGAGTATAACCTATTTAAATGTACTGTGAAATTTCAGATGAAAACATTCACTTCATAATAACCTTTATTTGATACTGGTTTAGTTCACTCCAGAAAGAAACCCTAGGAAAGGAAGAGTGCCAGACACCTGTTAGCCACTAACTCAGACTGAGTTTCAAGTACTTCTTCATGAGGCCTTAAGAATGTACTGTAACAGGAAGGCTTCCATCCAGTAGAGCTTCCACACCAGAGGGTAATCCCAGGGTGACAGAACAGAAGAGCTGCCCTCCGGCCTTTAGTTCTTCCCAGCTTTGAAGCCTTAAATATGTAAAGGGCCCCCTTCCCTTTTCCTGTTATGCCATAACTGCCGTGTGAAGCCAGTAGGTTTGCCAAAAAAGAAAATGGTTGAAAGTATCTTAAGGAAGGACTTCTGTGTGACCACTGTTTAATTATGCTTTCCTCTAAATACTGAGATGTTAAAGGAAGAGCAGCCTAGTGAAAGATGATCTGTTAGGAGAAGCTAATGTGTCTGTAACCCTTAGACACGTGCACAAATTTACTTAAACAGGCAAAAATTAAAATTTAAACAAAAATTTAAAATTTAGATATGTTTAGTATCTAAAACATAATAGCCTGAGTCTCACTAGCTTTTGACAGGCTTCCCAGGTGACTCAGTGGTAAAGAATCCGCCTGCCAATCAGGAGACGCAGGAGACCCAGGTTTAATCCCTGGGTTGGGAAGATCCCCTGGAGGAAATGGCAACTCACTCCAGTATTTTTGCTCCAGCCAATGGGGTTGCAAAGAGTTGGACACAACTGAGCACACATTAGCCTTTGACAGCTGTCATCCAGAAGAAAAAAAGAATGCAGTTCTTTTTTTCCCCCCAATCTGATTCCTAAATTCACAGTTTCTTTTTTTCCCCCCATCTGACTCCTAAAATCATACCTTAAGGCTCTCCCGTGACTGTCTCACTGTAGAAAGTCCGTTTCTTCCTTTGAAACATGTTTCTTGTGTGCCTGCTGTGCTCAGGGCCCAGACCTAGTTGGATCCTTCAAGGGCTTACCTGCTGAAAGTCACAGCTGACTGAAGCAACAGAAAGCTTTCTAAAATAATGAAAGGTAACAAAGTCAAGGACGTGATCTTAACCAGTGCTTCATGGAATGAACCTAAGAAACCTGGTGAAATGGGTTGCTAAATGCAACCCTGTTATCTTAAGAAAGTAATGAATGAAAGCATGTATTTGAACAGTATGAGGAAAAAATGAGTAGTGGGAAATGGGTTTGAGTTCAGTGTACAAAGTGGGTCAGGGAAAAAATCTAAAGACTTAAGGGTGAGGAAAGAGGATACAGAAGACAACTTACAGCTGAAATGTTACTAGACTTGATTATCTAAGAAAATAAGAGTGGCCACATGAATGAAAAAGCAAACCAGCCTATTTATGTAAGAAGAAACTAAAATTGAAACGACTGGTTTCAAAAGAATCACTGAAATTGGTACTCCTCGTACATGTAAGTAAAATAGGGATTACTCTTAAGATAACGGGATGTTTCATTGGAAAAAGCATTGGTGCAGAAACTATCACTGTTGCAGTAATTATTAAACAGTAATAACTGTGGGGCCCCAAGCAGGACACAAGGAAAACTGGTAGAAACACAAATTAGAAATAGGTGAAACCACTACTGTCTGTACTGTTCACAGCATTGCACTCTCAGAATTTCAGACCATGTGCTGACAGCTGACCTTCCCTTCTGCTTGTGTTCCTTCAGTGCCTTGCCTTGGGTAGGTGGTTGAGATGTGCTGGTTGAATTAATGAATATGCAGTCAAGTTAGGCTGGAGTAAGAAGGTAGAGTAACTGATGTGGTGTGAAATTGGTAAATCTTTATAGTTTTTGGTGCATACATGCAAAGAAATATGTAACAAATATTGGCCGTTTGTTACTAATAGGAATGACTTCAAAATGAAGAACCAGAATCCCCAAATCTTATTAGCGGGGATATTCCTAAAAAGTCATGGGACATCTTTATACAAGAAGCTTTCCTGAGCTAGGTGAGGAAAGCCTGATATAAATTCTGGTGCCATGAATAACAGCGTAAGCATGTGTGAACCATGCAGCAGCATCTGGACGTTGGGAAGACCTGAGGGGGAGGTGGCAGAGGACCTGGAGTGCCAATGTCTTCCAGGTTCTCTTCTTGAGCGTTTTCTTCAAGATGCTGCTTCCCCTGCCCTCCTGGTGGTTGACCTCGATGTCGTGGGGTCACACTTCACAAAGTGCAGGTTTTCTCGAGGTTGCATAGTTCTCAAATTATGCTCCTGCCATAGTGACGTTAAAAAAGTAACCATTGTATTTAAGGTGCAATTTTTGTAACAGCACTTCATTTTATACTTTATTCTTCTGGAAAGAAAGTGTGGAGTGTTACAGTCCATAGCGCCTTTCTTTGCATTAATCCGTGTTTCCTACCTTTGTGTGTTTTATGTAAATAATACATTTATAAGGTCTTCCACTGAAAACAGGCAGTTGATGCCCTTATAATCGTGGAGAATCCTAGATCTTCATGTTTTTCCCACTTTTACAGTTGTCTGATCCATGCTTTGAAGGTTTTTTTTAACAGGTAGTCTTATTTTCCACAACTTTTATTATGAAATGTTCACATATACAGAAAAGTTAAATAATAAAATGAACTATATATATCCACCTAGATTCAAAAATTAACATTTTGCCATATTTTTTACTGAACAACTGGAGAGTAACTTACATTTCACCCCTAAACACTAACGATGCATCTATAAAAACAACCACAATAACGTTACATATCTCAAAAAAATGAACATTAATTCCCGACTATCAAGCACTCAGTCTGTGTTTACATCTTCAAGCTGTACAGATGCTTGTCTGTTCCATCCACCCAGAATAGCTTCCTGCCTTGAGGTTTTTTCCCCAGGACTTTTTTTTTTCTCCTTTAAATAGAGCAGGTCAGTTGTAGAATGTCTTTCAGGATTTAACAGATTGTACATGTGGTTTGTTTATCTTGTTCCTGTCGTTTCTGTAAATTAGCAGTTAGGGCCAAAGGCTTGGTGTATTCATGTTACATTTTTTACATTAACACCTCACAGATGTATTTCATATTGCATCCCATCAAAAGTCTCAATATCGGGTTGACTAGGGACTTCCCTGGCAGTCCAGTGATTCAAGACTGCACTGCCAATGCAGGGGACGTGGGTTTGATCCATGGTTGGGGAATCCTGCATGTTCCCTGGCACAGCCAAAAAAAACAAGGATGACTCACTGTGATGCAAAATTTGATCACATCTTCCCAACTTAAAAGGATGTCCTTGCTGTTGCAGGTAACAGATAACCTGTGCACTGATGCGGCAGTGCGTAGGTAGCCCATTTACCAGCAACATTTTACCCGACGGTTTTGGGGATCTGATGATGATGATCCTTGCCAGAATCAATTATTTCAGCAAAATTTGCTGAAATTTTCTACTTCTGTCCTTCTTCCTACATTTATTGACTGGTACTCTGTAAGGAAGAGCTTTCCTTCATCAGCTGGGACTGCACTAGAGGCAGGATCATGCTCAAGTCTTTCCTTAAATTACCGATTTTTCAGGAGTCTGGAGTCACCAGTAGTGATGACATACGATTTGGTGCAGCACAGTTAGGATCACTGTTTCAGATTCTCGGATTATCCCAGACTTGGCCCGTTAGAAACCTTCAAGTAGCCCTTTTGTCCTCTGTCATTCCTCTCCAACCTTTGGGCACTTAATGGCCTTTTGACAAAGCTATCTCCGGTTCACCTCGAACTGTCAATACCCCAGGTATGGAATGAGCCCTTTCTCCAGGAATCCCTGGCTCTTTTTTATAGGCAGCAATTTAGAAACCAGATCTAGGCAGTGGGCATGCTCTGCTACTGGGCATACTTAGCAAGTGGGTTGAGTCCTTCCAACCATCAGAAGTGTCTGCAGTAAAGGAAACTCTGCCCTTCTTTCACCAGTTACATACTATCTAATTCTGTAATGGGGAGACATAATTACATATCCAGACAAACGATTTGGGGAGCAAACAACTGGAGAGAACAAGGGTTATGTGTACCTGGAAAACCATACACTTAACCACAAGAGGTCTTGCGCCAAGGCTGCGAGCAGTAAGTTTTCAGAGGGACAGAGCTTTTCAGTTAACGGGCAAGCATGTTAAGTAGAGAGCAGTTGAGAGCAACTGAGTGAATGATACCAACTATGTGGTGGTCTGACTATGATGTGTCTTGATTTACTGTGATGAGCTCATCACACTCCCCATCACGTTCCTTAAAGCAGGTTTCTGATCTAAATCAGAGTTCTGAGGATCTATTTCATACAAAGTACTAGCTTTTCTTGCTAAACTTTTATTTGGCTTTTAAAACTTACTGCCATTAAGTTTCATTCTTTGATTCTTCTGATATGAATTCACTTGCATGCGCCTGTAAATGTACTTTGACCCCTTTATTTCTGTTACTCTCCTCATAGCTCTATATTTCACCATAATTACTACCCCTATAGAACACAGTAGCTGTTAAAAATGGCAAGCATGTGCACTATGGTGATATGTATAATGTGTGTGTAAGCTTGTCAGCAGGATTGAGTCCTTTGTGTGAACAGGGAAAGTGAAGCCCACCCAGATCACATACACCAGTGAGGGAACAAGGATTGGAACCCCTGGCTCCAGCACTTGGTTGAGTTCTTTCTTTAAAGTAATGTTAAATGAAAACTCAGAATACAAAAAGTATGTACCTACAATTTTATAAAATTACGTTATTTTGATGAGATTCAGTTCAGTCGCTCAGTCGTGTCCAACCCTTTGCAACCCCATAGACTGCAGCACACCAGGCTTCCTTGTCCAATGCCATCCAACCATCTCATCCTCTGTTGTCCCCTTCTCTTGCCTTCAATCTTTCCCAGCTTCAGGATCTTTTCAGATGAGTCAGTTCTCATCAGGTGGCCAAAGTATTGAAGTTTCAACTTCAGCATCAGTCCTTCCAATGAATATTTAGGACTGATTTCCTTTAGGATGGACTGGTTTGATCTCCTTGCTGTCCAAGTTACTGTCAAGAGTCTTCTCCAGCACCATAGTGCAAAAGCATCAATTCTTACGCGCTCAGTTTTCTTTATAGTCCAACTCTCACATCCATACATGACTACTGGAAAAACCATAGCTTTGACTAGACGGACCTCTGTTGGCAAAGTACTGGTCAGCACTTGATGAGATTACAGCACTGAAAGTTTTTTGTCTCCCCTCCCCTGGAGTCTTTTAAATTCAAATCTTTATATGAGAACTGCCCAGCAAATGATGCACTCCCCCCTCCTCCAATTCTGGTCTCTCATCCAGATCTTTCCCACGTTTCAGAGCCATGTGGTCAGTGACTGCCTGGACCATCAGGTTTGGGTTTTACCTCTTCATATTACAGTTCATTCTTCTACATCCCCACAGCCTTTCATCAACTCTTGTTCAGATTATTTCGTAGCCAGGTAAGTGTTCACTCCACCCCTGATCCTGCACCTCTCAATTATCTCCCACAGGCCACAGGGAGGTGGCTCCTCGGCACTGAGTCCCCCCTCCCGCTCTGAGAGCGCTAAATAAGCCCCCTCTGCCTGAAGCCCACCTTCCGCCTGCCCCGAGCGCAGCAAGTTCATCCAGTGGCGGGTGACCCTCACCCGTCCCGGTACCCAGCCATGAGACAGAGGGGAGGGAACCACCAGAGGCCAAGCTCACCTCCCGCAGGGAGGGACTCGGACCAGACCCGCCCTCCCTGGACCACGAGAGCGGGAGCCCCAGTAGTCCCGGGCGGAAGCCCAGCTTCCGGCTTGAAGGGGATTCTGGGACGCCAGGCGGGGCCAGGCGCACCGGCGTTCTTGAGAAATGCGGGCCGAGCCTGGCCACGCAGGCGCACCGCCGATCACGGTGACTGCCCCTCGGCTCGCGACCACCTGCCGGCGCGCTCCCGGCCAGACTGGAGAGCTGAAGGGAGGGGGGTGTCCCGGCTCCGCCCGGGCGCGCGCTCGGACATCTCCTCCAAGCTTCGGCCTGAGCTCCCCGCTCAGGGGCCGAGAGGCCTGGTGACGAGGCTGTTCGAACAGCCCCTTGTAGCCGCTGCCATCGCACCCCTCCAAGACTGCAGCAGCCTCTTCTCTCTCCCGGTGACCCTCACGTACCTGTCCACCTACCTGGAGAGCAGCTGGCCTTGCTTCCGGTCTACAGTCCACCACTGACACTCACCTTCTGTTATTTTGGAGCAAGCCTCAGCATCATATTATTTCACCTGTAAACATTTCAGTGTACATTTTTAAAGATGACTTTTTAAACACGGTGACATAGACTTGTTGCATTTAAATTTTTTTCTTAATATTATCAAAACGCAATTGAATGCTTAGATTTCCTTGCTTGGTGGGGTTTTTTTTTTTTTTTTTTTTTTTTACGTCCTTACAGTCTATTTGATTCAAGATCCACAAGAGTTGCACACTTTGAAGTTAGTTGATGCTTTGTAAGTCTTTTTCAGTCTGTAAATTTCTCTGACATTTCTCTTTTATTTCTGTCAATATATTTCTTGGACAAACTAGGTCTTTTGTCTGGTAGCATTTCTCACGATCCAGACTGTGGTGTTAAGACACTAATATACACAGTTTCATTTTATTTTACAAGATTTGAAAATTGCTTTTTCTTTATTGTATTTCTGTGTTATAATTATGTGAAGTTTTTTCATGCTATGTAAAATATGTAGAACAAAATACTTCGAGAAATCCAACTTCTGTCCCTGCCCTGTCTACCCAGTTTTCTCCCACCCCCAAAGCTACCCATTATAAAAGGTTGTAGTTTATTCTTCAATTTTTTAAAAAACTTTGAGAAAATATATTGACCCTTGAACGACGTGGGGGTTAGGAGCAATGACTCTGCCCAGCAGTGTGACATGTAGGGTCCCTTCCTCCCCTCTGTTCAGCAACTGTTTATTCAACCAACCACAGGTACTTCATACTTACTGAAAAAAAAAAATCCACATGGAAGTGGACAGACAGCTCAAAGCCATGTTGTTCAAGGGTCAACACCCTTTCTTAGATACACTGTAACCTAGTATACACACGTCTCTCCACCTCTTCCACTTAAACATATACTCTAGAAATCACAGAGATGGTTTCATCCCTCTTTTCACAGTTGCATATGACTTCGGTGTTTGGATGTACTGTAGTATATTCAACCAGTCGTTTAATGATGGACACTCAGGTTTTTTGTAAAAAGAGGTAAGAAAAAGAAGCACAGATTAGCGTTCAACAAGTAGAAAAATAGGAAGAAGGTGGATTGATACCCAAATACATCTATATTTACATGTGGTATACATGGAATAAATACTCCAAGTCAAAGACAAAGATTGTCAAACTGGATTTGTGAAAAATTATTCTGTTTAAAAGAGATGAAGTTTAAGGACACAAAAAAGTAGAAAGTAAGAGTATGGAGAAAAGATATACAGTGTAAACACTAATCAAAAGAAAGTTGGTGTCTTGATATTAATATCAGACAAAAGAGATTTTAAGCCGGGAAGCATCACTAGAATTGAAGAGCAAAATTCATAATGACTGAAGGGTTAATCAACCAGAAAGATAAAAATTCTGACTTTGAAATTCACTTAATAATATAATTCAAAATACATAAAGCAACAACTGTCAAAACAGAAAAGAAATAAAAGCTCAATCATAATGTGATGATGTAACATATGTCTGTCAGTCACTGGTAAAAGAAGCAGATAAAGATCAGTAATTATATTAGCAGTTTAAAGAGTATGATTTTCCTGCTCCAACAATTGCATGATTTGCTTTCATTTAAATCCTTCTAAGCTAAATGGCTGTCTGAGGAGGCCTTACAGATAGCTGGGAAGAGAAGAGAAGCGAAAAGCAAAGGAGAAAAGGAAAGATATACCCATCTGAATGCAGAGTTCCAAAGAATAGCAAGGAGAGATAAGAAAGCCTTCCTCAGTGATCAATGCAAAGAAATAGAGGAAAACAACAGATTGGGAAAGACTAGAGATCTCTTCAAGAAAATTAGAGATACCAAAGGAACATTTCATGCAAAGATGGGCTCGATAAAGGACAGAAATGGTATGGACCTAACAGAAGCAGAAGATATTAAGAAGAGGTGGCAAGAATACACAGAAGAACTGTACAAAAAAGATCTTCACGACCCAGATAATTACGATGGTGTGATCACTCACCTAGAGCCAGACATCCTGGAATGTGAAGTCAAGTGGGCCTTAGAAAGCATCACTACGAACAAAACTAGTGGAGGTGATGGAATTCCAGTTGAGCTATTTCAAATCCTGAAAGATGATGCTGTGAAAGTGCTGCACTCAATATGCCAGCAAATTTGGAAAACTCGGCAGTGGCCACAGGACTGGAAAAGGTCAGTTTTCGTTCCAATCCCAAAGAAAGGCAATGCCAAAGAATGCTCAAACTACCACACAACTGCACTCATCTCACATGCTAGTAAAGTAATGCTCACAATTCTCTAAGCCAGGCTTCAGCAATACGTGAACTGTGAACTTCCAGATGTTCAAGCTGGTTTTAGAAAAGGCAGAGGAACCAGAGATCAAATTGCCAATATCCACTGGATGATCGAAAAAGCAAGAGAGTTCCAGAAAAACATCTATTTCTGCTTTATTGACTACGCCAAAGCCTTTGACTGTGTGGATCACAATAAACTGTGGAAAATTCTTCAAGAGATGGGAATACCAGACCATCTGACCTGTCTCTTGAGAAACCTGTATGCAGGTCAGGAAGCAACAGTTAGAACTGGACATGGAACAACAGACTGGTTCCAAATAGGAAAAGGAGTCCGTCAAGGCTGTATATTGTCACCCTGCTTACTTAACTTATATGCAGAGTACATCATGAGAAACGCTGGGCTGGAAGAAACACAAGCTGGAATCAAGATTGCTGGGAGAAATATCAGTAACCTCAGATATGCAGATGACAGCACCCTTATGGCAGAAAGTGAAGAAGAACTAAAGAAACTCTTGATGAAAGTGAAAGAGGAGAGTGAAAAAGTTGGCTTGAAGCTCAACGTTCAGAAAACTAAGATCATGGCATCTGGTCCCATTGCTTCATGGGAAATAAATGGGGAAACAGTGGAAACAGTGTCAGACTTTATTTTTTGGGGCTCCAAAATCACTGCAGATGGTGATTGCAGCCATGAAATTAAAAGACACTTACTCCTTGGAAGGAAGGTTATGGCCAACCTAGATAGCATATTTAAAAGCAGAGACATTACTTTGCCAACAAAAGTCCGTCTAGTCAAGGCTATGGTTTTTCCAGTGGTCATGTATGGATGTGAGAGTTGGACGGTGAAGAAAGCTGAGTGCCGCAGAATTGTTGCTTTTGAACTGTGGTGTTGGAGAAGATTCTTGAGAGTCCCTTGGACTGCAAGGAGATCCAATCAATCCATCCTAAAAGAAATCAATCCTGGGTGTTCATTGGAAGGACTGATGTTGAAGCTGAAACTCCAATACTTTGGCCACCTCATGCGAAGAGTTGACTCATTGGAAAAGGCCCTAATGCTGGGTAGGATTGGGGGCGGGAGGAGAAGGGGGCAACAGAGGATGAGACGGTTGGATGGCATCACCGACTCGATGGACATGGGTTTGGGTAGACTCCGGGAGTTGGTGATGGACAGAGAGGCCTGGCGTGCTGCGATTCATGGGGTCGCAAAGAGTTGGACACGACTGAGCAACTGAACTGAACTGAAGCTGTTTGAATTTTTCAGTGCTATGGAAATATATTTCTTTTATAAAAACAAAAGGTGAGCATAATTCATATGAATTACTCTAGTATCAGAGGTACAAATTATTAATGTTTAAAGTTTCCTTTGGATGAAATAAGGAGTTAAGGATTTGCCCCCCACTTCGCAACTTTTCACCCTGTTCAGCTTTTTCAGACTTTACTTTCTAATCTAGCCCTCCCTGCCACACATACATCTTTTATAGTCCTTTTTGCGTTAGGGCTTCCCTGGTGGCTTGGACAGTAAAGAATCTGCCTGAAGTGCAGGAGACCTGGGTTTGATCCCTGTCTCAGGAAGATTCCCTGGAGAAGGGAAAGGCAACCCACTCCGGCATTCTTGCCTGGAGAATTCCATGGACAGAGGAGCCTGGTGGCCTACAATCCACTGGGTTGCAAAAACTTGAACACAACTGAAGGAGTAACACTTTGCATTATTTTAATTAAAAACCTCTACCGAAAACTATAGTGAAAAATGTACCCATTGCCAGTGTTTACTCTGTCTTGTCCATTCTTAACCCTCCAGATTTGCCTGATTTCTTGTTTTGTTGTTATGAAATAAGACATTAGAGAATTCCCTGGCAGTCCAGTGGTTAAGACTCTACACTTCCACTGCAGGGGGCATGAATTCAATCCCTGGTTGGGAAATGAAGATTCCACATGCCATGCAGTGCAGCAAAAAACAATAAATTAAAAACAAACAAACAAACATTAGAAGTAGGCTCTCTCAGGACTTCCCTGGTGGTCCTGTAGTTGAGACTTCACCTTTCAATGCAGGGAGTATGGGTTTGATCTCTGGTTGGGGAGCTAAGATCCCACATGCCTTGAAGTCAAAAAACCAAAACATGAAACAGAAGCAATGTTGTAACAAATTCAGTAAAGACTTTAAAAATGATCCACATCAAAAATTCTTTAAAAAAAAAAAAAAAAGGAAGTAGGTCTCCCTTCCCACTGATTTCCAGGCTGGCAGCCTGACTTCTCAAAATTGTTAATTGTGGAGGTCCCAGTGAAGCCCAAGACAAGAAAACAAGGCAATGAGATTGCCCAGTTGTCAGCAACCCTCCCGAGTCTGGCCCAAAATGGGTCCTTTGAGCTAATAAGAGACCCGTCTCAGTTCAGAACCAAAGGAGGATTTTTTTCCCTTGGGTCAGAGGGTGGCGAGGACAAGATTTTCTGATGTGCTGGTCAGGTGATGGTGGGGCTGCTTCATAGTGTCTCCAGGGTGGGGAGGGGGCGAGGTTCTCTGTTTACCACCCAGGTCTGCAGTGCCCAGCACAGCGACTCTGCACATGGCCCACTGCTGCCATCTTGGATTGAGTGCTGTGTGCAGAGTCTTGGCACATGGCTCACTGCCACCATGTTGGATTGAGTGTCCAGCCGGGCTTCTGTTTACCACCTGGAGCTGAGGTGCCAGGGCAGCCATGCCCCACTGGGAGCTCTGGGCCGAAGACACGGATGTGAGGCCTCTGCATGCAGCCCCCAGTGAGCTGGAGAGACCAGACTCAGTACAGAGGAAAAGCAAGGTAAGACTTTATTTTATTACCCAGATTCTATTTTTATTTCTCCAAAACTGTTTATGGGCTTTGCTGGTGTCACAAAGCCTTGAAGGTGATTGAAGCATAAGCCTTGTCAGTGCAAATAGGTGATAAACAGTCTATAATAGGAATACAAAAGGGTTTTATTTGAGAAGAGCTGAGGGCTGTGGCCCAGGAGAAGGCCTCTGAGTGGCTCTGAGGACCTGCTCTGGAGAAGCAGGGTTTTCAGCACAGTTTTGTGTCTTGTCAGAATAACGGTCAAACCTGACAGGGGTACATTCCATCAGGGTTTCCAAAAAAACAGTTAAGTATCTGGGACTTCTTGGCAGTCCAGTGATTATGATTCAGCACTTTCACCATGGAGGCCTGGGTTCAATCCCTGGTCAGGAAACTAAGATGCCAGAAGCCAAGAGGGAAAAAAAGAAAAACTAAACCACAACTAAAACAGACCAGCACCTACTCAGTGGATCAGTAAGGCCTTGGGAACCAGGAAGGGAGTCTTGTCATGGAAGGAGTCCCAGCATTGCCGTCTGAGTTAGAGGAGGCGTTTCATCCTTATTTTTAACACAGTGGTTAGTGCACCAATACTTTGGCCACCTGATGTGAAGAGCTGACTCATTTGAAAAGAGTCATTCTTTGCTTCTGGTCAGTGCACCTTTTCTTTCTTTATTATTATGATTTTTTAATATTTATTTATTTGCTTCTGGTCAGTGCACCTTTTCTTTCTTTATTATTATGATTTTTTAATATTTATTTATTTGGCTGTGCTGGGTCTTGGGCTTCCCCAAGTGACTCAGCAGTAAAGAATCCACCTGCAATGCAGGAGACGTGGTTTGATCCCTGGGTGAAGAAGATCCTATATTCTTGCCTGGAGAATCCTATGGACAGAGAGGCCTGGCAGGCTATAGTCCATGGAGTCCCAAAGAGTTGGACACAACTGAAGTGACTGAGCATGCACACCGGGTCTTGGTTGCAGCATGTCAGTTCGGTTCAGTTCAGTTCAGTCACTCAGTCGTGTCCGACTCTTTGTGACCCCATGAATCGCAGCACGCCAGGCCTCCCTGTCCATCACCAACTCCCGGAGTCCACCCAAACCCATGTCCATCGAGTCGATGATGCCATCCAACCATCTCATCCTCTGTCGTCCCCTTCTCCTCCTGCCCTCAATCTTTCCCAGCATCAGGGTCTTTTCAAATGAGTCAGCTCTTCACATCAGGTGGCCAAAGTATTGGAGTTTCAGCTTCAACATCAGTCCTTCCAATGAACACCCAGGATTGATCTCCTTTAGGATGGACTGATTGGATCTCCTTGCAGTCCAAGGGACTCTCAGGAGTCTTCTCCAACACCACAGTTCAAAAGCAGCAATTCTTCGGCACTCAGCATATGGGATCTTTTAATTTTGGAGTGTGGGATCTTCCCTTTAGTTTCAGCACGTGGAATCTTTGCCTATGGCATGTGAACTCTTAGTTGCAGCATGTGGGCTCTAGTTCCCTGACCAGGGGTTGAAGCCATGCCCCCTATGTTGGGAGAGTGTAGTCTTAGCCACTGAACCACCAGGGAAGTCCTTGCACCCTTTAGTGGTTAAAGCAGGTGTATGATGCAGGCTGTTTTAGCTAACATAAAATTCAAGTTGACTCATATATAACCAGACTGACTTCCCTGAACCTCAGTATGTAAAAGCTTTCCTCTCCTTCTCATCAAAGAAGAATGGGATCAGGAATAGCTGTTCCTTTAAGACAGTGATGAACTTCTAAGCAGGATATTGGTTGCAATTAAGATGAAAGGAATGGCCTGGGGCCTTAGATGGAGGCTGCTTGCCACTGACTCACAGTGTTGAAAATAATCATCCGGAGAACCTCCTTCTAGGGGCTGCAGGAGAGGCAGCCTGTGAATCAATGGAGAGTCGGGTCAGAAATGTGAAGCCGGTCCTTGTAGCTGGGGAGCAACTTCCCAGCCCCACACTGGTGGGAGCAGGACTGAAGAAGGTGGGTGTCCACAGGTGACAGGTGTTCTCTGCGTCACCTGGCTAATCCTGGTTCCCTCTCATCCTTCTTATCTGCCTGTACCATGGCAGCCCCTCGCCCTCACCACCAGCCCCACCAGCCCCACCGCCCACACTCAGCAAGGGTAGAATTAACTGTGCATTTGCAGTTCCTACAGATTTCAGTCCAACGTGCCAACCAGATACTTTGCAAATACTAACAACAACAACAAAGAAAACCTCCACTGACACCTCTTCAAGCGAGCAGAGACCCTCCTCCCACCACCCCAGGCAGCTTGATTCCAGGGAGGGAGGCTGGTCACTGTGAAGCACTCCTGGCTATCTGGAATCCCACTCCTCTGGACTTCTTTGCATCCACCTCTCATTTGTGTGTCTTTCAGTCTTTTCAGTTCAGTCACTCAGTCGTGTCCGACTCTTTGTGACCCTATGGACTGCAGCACTCCAGGCTTCCCTGTCCATCACCAACTCCTGGAGCTTACTCAAACCCATGTCCATCGAGTCGGTGATGCCATCCAACCATCTCATCCTCTGTCATCCCCTTCTCCTGCCTTCAATCTTGCCCAGCATCAGGATCTTTTCAAATGAGTCAGTTCTTTTTCTCAGGTGGCCAAAATATTGGAGCTTCAGCTTCAGCATCAGACTTTCCAATGAATATTCAGGACCAATTTCCTTTAGGAATGACTGGTTGGATCTCCTTGCAGTCCAAGGGACTCTCAAGAGTCTTCTCCAACACCACAGTTCAAAAGCTTAGAAGTGTCATTTTAAAAGTTTCTTCTGCTTTTCTCTATGCTGTTGCAGTGGCTCTGGTCAGTTGCAACCTTGTACTTCAGACCAGAAGCTCTGCAAGAACCATTATTATGTGAAAAGGTGAGTCCTGGTAGCAGAGGACTGGAGAGCAGGGCAGGCTGCCAACCATAGGGAAATGGCCGTATTTACGGGTGTGCTGGCTTGAGTCTTTCAGTCGGGACTTTGAAATAAGCAGTTGTTTGAGTGTAGGCCTGGAGAAGGAGACCCCCTGAGGTCATCTAAAATGTGGGTTTTATGTGAGATGATGAGTATTCACTAAACTTACTGTGATAATCATTTCGTGATGTATGTTAGTCAAATTATTAGGCAAAGTATAGTGTTAGTTGTTCAGTCATGTCTAACTCTTTACAACCCTATGGACTGTAGCCCACCAGGCTCCTCTGTCCATGGGATTTCCCAGGCAAGAATACTGGAGTGGGTTGCCATTTCCTCCCCCAGGAGATCTTCCCAACCCAGGGAGCAAACTCAAGTCTCCTGCATTACAGGCAAATTCTTTACTGTCTGAGCCACCAGGAATTATTATACTGTACACCTTAAATGTATACAGTACTGTATGTCAATTATATTAATATAGCAATAAAACTGAAAGAAAAAAATGTGGATTTTGTGAGGCAGTTGAGGGCATTTCAGGGAAGTAAGTGTCCTGAGGAACCAGGTGACCAACTTGTTGGGGGGGCATGGTATCAGTGTCTGGAGGTCTCCCAGAGGTAGAAGGGCCTGAGAATCTCAAGTTCTTTTGAGCTGATGTGGGAAGAGAATGGGCTTCTGACATGGATGTTCCAGAAGGAGCACGTTTCTGGTGGTGGCAGAGCCAGTGGGTGCAGCCTCAGCATGAAGGCTCAGGTAGGCGGCCAGGAGATACTCAAACAGCAGTGTGTCTGGGTGGGGGTCGGTCATCCTGTGGACCCTGACCTCGCAGAGCAGGAAGCTGAGACTTGGGGTGGAGAGGGAGTTCATGAGCAAAAGTCTCCAGTAAATGAGTTGGGAGGAGGGCGGCCAGCAGATTTGCAGGAAAGGAAAACACAACAAGCATGAAGCTGTCCCTTGGGTGCCATGAGGTTTAAAGGAAAATAAAGCAAGTAATTGAAATCTGGTTAAGCCTCCTAACCATGCTGTCTTATCCCCTGTATTCTTCTCATGAGGACCAAAGAAATGGAGAGTCTGAGGAGTCACACTGTATTTCTGACGTGCATTGAATGTAGACGTTCACCCTTTCTCACACATCAGAGACCTTAAGCTTGTAATAAAATGGAGACGATGTTTAAAATGTAAATTTTTTTGTATTGTGAAAACGGTTATATCCTAGAGAATTAAAGTGCAATGGAGGGACTTCACTGGCGGTCCAGTGGTTAAGAATCTGCCTTCCAGTGCAAGGGACACAGGTTCTACTCTTGATCAGAGAACTAAGATCCCATGTGCTATGCCGCAACTAAGACCAAAATTAAATAAAATAAATACTTTTAAAAATCAAAATGGTTTTCTAAAAAATGAAGTGAAATCACTGTTTTTATGAGAGGAGGACATAAAAGTGTACCTTTACGTCTGTAGGAATCTTTTTACCAAGGCATTCTGACAACTTTGAAAAAGTAAAAAAGCAAGTAAAAATCAGTGGTAATCAAAGGAGTGGCTTTGCTAAAGTCTTTTACACTGAGTGGGTAAAGATCCCACAGCTCCGATGCCACTGCTGCTAAATTGTTAAAGACAGTAGGGTATACAGATAATTTAATTATTGATTTAGAAATTAATTTCATCTCATTTCCAGGGTTTGTGAGTATTGTCACTGAAACTTGTGTCTGCTTGCTTGCCACATGGCAAAGCCAACTTACTGGCCCTGGACTGTGGTGAAGGGAAGGCCAGGGCTTATTGGCGGGGCATCAAGCAAGGAGTACAGACACTCATGCTCTGAAGACCCAAACTCCCAGGCAGCTCTCTGGGAAGGGTTTTTAAAGGCAACATGTAGGATGAGGGCTGCAGGGTGAATGACTTTCTTCTGATTGGCTGGAGGTGAGGTAACCAGGTGGTATTTCAGGAATCTTAATTATCAACCTTCTGGTTCCAGCCAGCCTGGGGTCTACCAGCTGTGGTCAGCATCCAACTGAGGGCAGTGGATGGTCTTAGTTCCTGCAGAAAACTCTAGGATATGTATCTGATTGCTATGTACATCCCTTGGGAAGAACTAGGCCTCTGTTTTACTATTGACCTATTGTCATTACTTTTCTTCAGTTCAGTTCAGTCACTCGATCGTGTCCGACTCTTTGTGACCCCATGGACTGCAGCACGCCAGGCGTCCCTGTCCATCACCAACTCCCCGAGCTTGCTGAAACTCAAGTCCATCAAGTCGGTGATGCCATCCAACCATCTCATCCTCTGTCGTCCCCTTCTCCTCCTGCCTTCAATCTTTCCCAGCATCAGGGTCTTTTCCAAAGAGTCAGTTCTTCACATCAGGTGGCCAAAGTATTGGAGCTTCAGCTTCAGCATCAGTCCTTCCAGTGAATATTCGGGACTGATTTCCTTTAGGATTGATTGGTTTGATCTCCTTGCAGTCCAAGGGACTCTCAACAGTCTTCTCCAGCAGCACAGTTCAGAAGCATTCATTCTTCTTCATCAGTTACTTTTCTTGTTTAACTGCTTTTCCTTTGTGTCTGCATTCCCTCACTTCCCTGATTAGTAACTGCTTGTGCCTGTTCTTTGGAGCTCAGGGGAGGCCTGGGAAACTAAAGTCTTTTTCTACAAACAAGAAGCAGGGGACACAGAGGGATTTTTGTACCCTTTAGGGCCCCAAACGATCCTGCTCAGTCTCAGTATCACCCTTCCAGTGGGGGAGTCCAGCCGCAAACAGAGCAGCTTCCAGTGCTATAGGAATGGGCCCTTCCACAGTGGCCCCATGTTAGCAGCAATGGTGTTGCTCTGGCTGTGCTGTTGGCCAGATGCAACCATACAAATTTAACTACAGTTTTAACTGTGATGTTGGAATATAATAAGAAATATACATTTGGGGCTTCATCCTAAAGTCCTGGCCAGAGCTCCCAACACTGCTGAGTGATAAAAGAAATAACATCGTTCGCTATATTATTTGGGTTCTGTGAGTGATAAACATGAAAAGAGCAGCCTTTGTTATTCATAACAACACCTGCGTTTATATGAATAGGGTGAATTTTGAAAAGCCCCTAAGGATGGGGGCTGGTTGCCAGGGAAAACAGCCATGTGATTAGATGGTTGGAACGTCAGCCCAAGGGGGACTTGAGCCCTGAGATGCTGGAAGGTGATGTGCCCAGAATGGGTGTGGAAGCTCCGCACCTGTAGGGATGGGGGTGCTTTGCCCCATGCGAGTTTTCCATTCCACTCTTCCTGGGTTGCATCCTTTTTAATAAACTGGTGAACATAAGTGAATGTTTCCCTGTGAGCCGTTCCAGCAAACCATCAAATCCTATCATTGTAATGAATATGGGAAATACTTGTACTCATATTTTATTCAACATCAGAAAATCCACTCTGCAGAGAAATCTTTTCAGTGCAAAATATGCAGAAGTATTTCAAGCAGAATATACATCTTATTCTGCACCACAGAACTCAGATGGGCAGGGAACCCTTTGAATGTCAGGGATGAGGGAATGCTTTCATCCAGAGCTCAACTCTCAAGCATCATCAGAGAATTCATACTGGAATGAATACATGATTCCCAAGCACGTGTTAAGAATTACACGAAAGCCTCAATCCCAGCTTATCTCTTCCACTGACTCAGAAATCATACAGAGAGAGGCTACCTGTGTACTGAATGTATAGTGTCTAGAAAAAGGTCACCTCTTACTTCCCATCACAGTATTCAAACTTGGGAAAATCGCTGAATATTGTAAATAGAGTAGGGTAACTTCTTCCATGATTAATATCAAAATCCTTTTCGAACACTAGATTTATAGTGGAGAGAGCCTTATGGGTTTCCCCAGTGGCTCAGATGGTAAAGAATCTGCCTGCAATGTGGGATACCTGGGTTTGATCCCTGGGTCAGAAAGATCCCCTGGAGAAGGGAATGGCACCCCACTCCAGTATTCTTGCCTGGTGAATCCCATGGACAGAGGAGCCTGGTAGACTCTAGTCTATGGGGTTGCAAATGACTGAGCAACTAACACTTACTTACTTATGAATGTGTGAGAAAGTCTTCTCTTAAAAGGTGGATTTTATTCTCCATGTCCTCACACTAGAGAGAGACTCTATGAATGTAATAACCATGAAAAGTCTTGAATCATAGCTCATCCCTTGTTGTCAGTTGAGGACTCCTATTACCAGAAGGGGGGCACCCTCTAAATATCCCCAATGTGACACAGTTCTCAAACAGAGTAGATATCTTATTAAAAATCAGATCTGAAAAATCTCACTAGAAAAAGCTCTTACCACTGTAGAAACTGTGAGGAAATCTCTTCACCAAAATACACACTTCCTGAATAGTAGGAAATTCATAGTAAATAAATACCTCTTTTCTTTTTGGCTGCTCGGCTTATGGGATCTTAGTTCTCTGACCAGGGATTGAATCTTATGATTCTTAATTAATGTACGAACACTGACATGATCATTCAGCCCACTTTGACCTCAGAAGATTTTCACTGGGAGAAATCTAATGAAGTACGAGCAAAGCCTTCAGCCAAAGTTCATACCTCACTGTGTTTCCTTCATTGCCTGGATATCATCATATTTAGACGATGGAAGGAAATTTTTAAGTGGTGTTGAATGTGAGAAGTCCTTCTAAGATTTCCCTCCCCTATAGTCTGTCCCCAGATCGTCGTGAAGTGGAACACATCAGAGGAAAGGGGGGCTGTTTTGTAATGTATAGTCACAAAAATACAGACTTTCCCTAAAAACAGAAATACATTTCCTAAAACTAAAATTACAACATTTAGTTTAGCAAATAAACTTAAGAATAACCTTTTAGTTCAAAAAAGTATATATCCATGAATCTATAGACGTGTTTCTAACGAAATATTATCTTCCCAATCTAATTACTAAATCTGTTTATTCCAATAAATGAATAATAGTCTTTAATCTCATGGTAAATTTTAAAGTTTTGTTTGGCCCCAATATATAGTAATCAATCTATGTTCTTATCTAGTTCTCTTCATTCTCCAACATCAAAGTGGTTATCAATTTTTTAAATATTTATTTATTTATTTGGCTGTACTGGATCTTAGTTGCTGGATCTCCGACCCTTCCTGCAGCATACAAACTCTTAGTTTTGGCATGCAGGATCTAGTTGCCTAACCAGGGATCAGACCCAGGCCCCCTGCATTGGGAGCAGAGTCTTAGCCACTGGACTATCAGAGAAGTTCTTCAATTTGTTGCTTTTTAACATCACCTGTTTCTGCTTTATTTATGATTGCTTTTTTTTTTTTTAGTTTCTCGTTCTTTTTTAAAATGGAAATCATCCCTTTCTCTAGCACTCTAAGCATGCCACATACACTTATTTTGAAGTCTTTATCAGTCTATTCCAAAGTGTAAATTTGGAGTGAATTCACATTCTAATTTTTTATTTTCTTGGAAAGCTTTTGCTTTATTCTTTCCCTGTTACTCTGGGCTCACACTTCTCTGCCTAGCGTTCTACACTTGTTTGCACCTGATCCTTGGCCCAGCTAAAGTCCTATAAACGACACTTCAGGCCTCCCCTGCCCCATGCTGGTATCACAGTCATGCAGAATCAGGAAATGGGCCAACTGGAGGCTTGGCTGTGAGGCTCCTGTGTGTTCCTGCCTTCCCAGTCTCACGGTTTCGGAAATGCCACCTCCCCAGGTGGCAGTCAGCAGTAGTTGTTTATTTTTTCCAGCTTCCTTTCAGGACCTGTTCTGCCTCTCACTTCCAGCAGTGAGTCTTGTGTGGAACATTTTTAGTTTTCCTTATCCCATAGGATTCAAACTCCCAGTCAGCTCTCCTGACTTCCGGACCAGAGCACAGCACATCCCAGGCTGCAGTCTGCTCTGCTTTGCATTTCTGCAAAGAGTGTGTTTATCTCTTTTCTGCTTGATCTTTTCAATCTTCAGCTATTCAACTTATCCTTGGGTTTATCTAGAAATATTGGGTTTTCTATTTCATTATTTTTTCTGTCACTGCTATATGTTTGGAGCAGAGAAGGTACATCCAGCATGAATTCTTTCTCATCCCTGGCCATTCTTCTCTGCCCAACCAAGTCTTTATGTCCAGTGGCTACTAAGCAAGGGAAGTTTTATGCCTGTTGATCCAGTGGTGTATCTGGGTATGTGCTGACTACCATTTACCACATAATCAGCTGCCAGGTCTTTGATGAGACAGATGGAGAAAGTTTACCACAAGTTGATTGGTTCTGAATGACTTAGCAGATTATGAACCAGTTCTCTCCTTCATGTCCAAACCACTAAGAGAGAGGTTGGATTACAAAACCTGAGAGATCTGTTCCATATTTTAATGACCTCCCATCAGTATTAAGTTATCACTTCAGAGGATATACAGAGCACCCAGGTTGTTTTTGAGAGTTGACTTCAGTGAATTTGTAATTACTACCAAACTTGAGTATGAGCTTATTAGCCGGTCTCATCATAGGATGTATACTACAGAGCATGTTAACGGCCTCACTACAGAATATCCAGGCCTGTGAAGGACTAGGGGAAAGCTGAACACATCTAACCTCTGAAGCTGGACCACTCACAAGCAAGATGCCTCTTATTTAAGAAGGCCCTTTCGGGACATCCCTGGTGGCCCAGTGGTTAAGACTTCACTTTCCAGTGCTGGGGGTGCATTAATGTTTGGAGGAACATACACGCTCTTCCAGGTTAGTGCTTTACACACACTAGTTCACTAGTTCAACCCTGGTTGGGGTGCTAAGATCCCACATGTCTCATGGTCAAAAGCCCCAAAAAACATTAAAAAAAAAAAAGAAGCAATACTGTAAAAAATTCAATAAAGACTTTGAAAAATAGCCCACATTAAGATCTTTAAAAAAAAAAAAAATAATAAGGTCCTTTCCCCCAACTCAAGGCAGGCCCTTAACCCACCAGAGTGAGGGAGCGCCCCACCCCCACCACCCCACCCCCACTTCTGGAAGAAAACAGATACAGCACAGGGCTCAAAAGCGTGGGTTTGGGAATCTAAATGTGAGTCTCAGTCCCAGCTCACCGCTGCTTGACTATGAAATTGACAAGTTAACTTTCTCTGCCTTCGTTTCCTCATCCATCGAGAAAGAAATGAAAGTTGTCAGTTGCTCAGTCGTGTCTGACTCTTTGTGACCCCATAGGCTGTAGCCCACCAGGCTCATCTGTCCATGGAATTCTCCAGGCAAGAATACTGGAGTGGGCAGCCATTCCTTTCTCCAGGGGATCTTCCCAACCCAGGCATCAAACCCGAGTCTCCCACACTGCAGGCAGATTCTTTACCTTCTGAGCCACCAGGGAAGTCCCACGAGAAAGGGCTAATAGTAGTCTTCCCTCCTAGAACTCTTATGAGCACTAAGTGAACTAGTGTGTGTAAAGCACTAGCCTGGAAGAGCATGTATGTTCCTCCAAACATCAAAAAAACCAGAATCACCATATGATCCAGCAACCTGGGTACATATTCAAAAGTATTGTAAGCAGGCACTCAAATAGGTACTTGTACTTCCACATTCACAGCAGCGTTATTCACTGTAGCCAAGAGGTAGAACCAACCCAGGTGTCTATCAATAGATGAATAAATAAACAAAATGTGGCCTATCCATAAAGTGCAATATTATTCAGTCTTAAACAGGAAGGAAATTCTGACACAGGCTGCAGCATGGATGAGCCTTGAGGATATTGTGCTCAGTGAAATAAGCCAGACACAAAAGCACAAATAGTGTACGATTTCACTTAAATGTGCTGTGTGCTTAGTCGCTCAGTTGTGTGTGACTCTTTGTGACCCCATGGACTGTAACCCACCAGGCTCCTCTGTCCGTGGGGATTCTCCAGGCAAGAATACTGGAGTGGGTTGCCACGACTTCCTCCAGGGAGTCTTCCCAACCCAGGGGTTGAACCCAGGCCTCCTGCATTGCAGGTGAATTCTTTATCCTGTGAGCCACCAGGGAAGCCCAAGAATACTGGAGTGGGTAGCCTATCCCTTCTCTAGCAGATCTTCCTGACCCAAGAATTGAACCGGAGTCTCCTGTATTGCAGTAGGATTCTTTACCGGCTGAGCTACCTAGAATGTTTGACTTCTCTGTCAAATTCATAGAGACAGGGAGTCGAAGGGTGGATGCCAGGGCTGAGGGAAGAGGGGAAAGGGAGTTAGTGTTTAATGGGTAGACTTTCAGTTTGAGAAGATGGAGAAACTCTGGGCACACATGATACTGATGATTGCACAAGACTGAAGATACCGAACACTACAGAACTATACAATTTAAAGTGGTGAAGATGGTGAATGTTATGTTCTGTGTATCTTGCCACAATTTTAAAAGCAAGGAGAATCACATGACAGTATAACATTTGCTATAAAATGACTGTTTATTTCTTTGATCGCTTTTACTGAACAAACCTTTTCCAGATCCTGTGCTGGGACTGCTGCTCCCAAGAGGAATGAGACTCAGGCCCTGCCCTCAGAGCTTGTGGTCCAGCAGGGGTGAGGCATCTACACAGTGTGTCCTGAGTGATAAAGGCAGGTCAGTGACTTGAGGGGCACCAGGAGCAACTGGCCAGGTCTTCTTGAGAGACCAGTGAAAGTCAAAAAGCCTTTCTGGATAGCGTCGCGTGTGACCTGAATCCTGAAACTTGACAACATGGTCATCAAGCTCTGGGGTTTGGGCTGGGAGGTGGAGAGAAATCTGGGCACTGCGGGGCCTGGTGCATGGGTGGCCATGTGCTTGGTTCTGGGCTCGAGGTGTCCGAGGAGGCAAGACCACGCCAGCAGACAAAGCTCAAGAACGAGGCAAAGACCGGACCACAGAGGGCTCTGGGCTCTAGAGAACCACCCCTCAGCAGCGCCAGATTTGTTACTTGGTTTTTCATTGTTATTTCTCCTGCATTGCAGTCAGATTCTATACCGTCTGAGCCACCAGGGAAGCCCTCCAGACTAAATAGCAACTGGTAAAAAGCCGGAAAGTCTAGTGTTTTCCAGCCTGCTCAGAGAGAATGATCCACATGTGTTTGTGAGACATCAAACACTTATTCAGACCCAAATTGCTTGTCCTCAGAAGGAGTACTGAGCTATTTGCACACAAACCTCAGTCTAACATAAACTTGTTACTTTGTGCAGCTCCAGGGGCAGAGAAAATGTTTCTCTCTTCCTTTTTCTCTGCAGTGTTTCAAACTGAGCTTTATTGATTATGACTTGTATTCATTTCAAGTAGCTTTCAAATAAAAGACTTACATAACTAGTTTTACTTAATGTTCAAGAGGGTGCATGTTCCCAGTGAATCAAGAAACTAATATTTTTACGCTGGAAGCTACACACAAATCTAGACCTCATTGTTGGGGACTACAACCTGAAGTTCTCCGTGGTATATGAAGGAATCCCCATCAGCTACAGCCAGGAAATATTTCCTGTGAAGTCAGAGCAGCACTGCTGGGTTTCTAAGAGATAAAGCAGACTGTTGGCAGCCTAATGCTTTGCTGGACGGTAGTACTTCTGGTATAAAACAAGCTGCTAGAAATCCTCCCTGTGGCCCACTTCTTGCAAACAAATACGTTCTAGGGGTCTGCCCAGTCCTAGTTTACCAAGTCCATTCAGAACAACTCACTAGGTGCTTACAAATTTGCCTCATGTTAGGAAAGGCATCAAACAAATCTTATTTCTCCCAGAGATTTTAGGGAATCGGCACGAAATAATTCAGAAAATCTGTTCGTTGCAAACAAGTCAGTGCTCTTTGGGTTTTGAATTGAGTGAAAGCCATAGAGCATCTCTTGTGCAGGCTACCCTGGCTATGCACAAGGCACCTGCATGTTCTAACATTGTTCCCATCGTGCACTTGAGAGTCTGAGAGCTGGGGTCCATATCACTTTGTTCTCTCTGAAACTTCAAGTCAGCACCTCAGCTAATCTGTCAATCTCATGAGCAAAAGCTAGCATCCACACCACGAGCTTCGCAAGTGACAAGTGAAGAAAGTGAAAGTGTTAGTCACTCAGTCATATCCAGCTCTTTGGGACTTCGTGGACTGTAGCCTGCCAGACTCCTCTGTCCATGGGATTCTCCAGGCAAGAGTACCGGAGTAGGTTGCCCCCTCCATCAGGGGATCTTCCCGACCCAAGGATCAAACTCATGTCTCCTGCATTACAGGCAGATTCTTTACTGTCTGAGCCACCAGAGAATCTCCAAGTGAAAGTGAGAGCAGGTAATTTTGCTGCCTTTCATCCCTGGTTGACAAACACTCTGACATTGCTCTCGGTGTCTGGAGCAGTGATTCTCAACTAGGGATGACTTTATGCCCCAGGGACTGATGGCCATGTCTTGAGACATTTTTGATGTCATGGCTAGGAGTGGGTGGAGGGATGCTACTAAATGTTCTACAGTGCACAAGGAGCCTCCCTCCCACCCTCAAAGAAGTGTCCAGTTAAAATGTCAATATTGTCAAGATTAAAAACACTAGAGTGCCTGCCATTTAGTCCTCTCAGAAAGTCAAACTTTTCTGCCCACCAAAATCATTCTCCCCTTTGGTAGCAATGGGCGTTATAGCAAAGTGCAAGACTGGACTACATTTCCCAGCCTCCTTTGCAGTTCAGGGTGGTTATGTGATTGGTTCTTACCAATAGAACATCACCTGAAGGGCTATCCCTCCCCCTTCTGCTGCTGCTGCTGCTGCTGCTGCTGCTGCTGCTGCCGAGTCGCTTCGGTCGTGTCCGACTCTGTGCGACCCTATAGACGGCAGCCCACCAGGCTCCGCCGTCCCTGGGACTCTCCAGGCAAGAACACTGGAGCGGGTTGCCATTTCCTTCTCCAATGCATGAAAGTGAAAGTGAAGTCGCTCAGTCGTGTCCGACTCTTCGCGACCCCATGGACTGCAGCCTACCAGGCTCCTCCGTCCATGGGATTTTCCAGGCAAGATGGCAAGATGTAAATGACAGCCAAGCTATGCTGGAGCCTCAGTTTGGATCCTGTATCCCTGAGTCACTATATGGGAGAGAGCCACTGTCGCTAAAAGCACACACTGGAGTCTGTTATGTGAATGAGACATTTTTGTTGTATTTGAGCCAATAAGCATCTTTAGGTCTGTTTGTCGCAGCAGCTGAGCTCATCCTAGCTAAAAGCAGACATTCCCCCCAAAAGTACATTTTGGCCCTAGGAGCCTTAGGGAGCCGAGACCTCTGAATGTGGTAGGAATCTTTGCCGCGGAGTTAGCGTGGGCACCTCCCCCCCAGTGGGGGCGGGGGGTCGCACCTTTCAAAGCCCACTGCTGGGGCTCCTGTCTTGCTCAGCACAGCCTCAACTCCAGAATATGTGGGAGTTTGATCCCAGCTCTGTGTGATTCAGCTGCATCATAACAGTTGGGGCACTTGAATTGACAGTGGCAGAACTTCAACTGGGACCAGCTTAGGCAACAAAAGGAAGAGGCGGCTCAAGTAACCAAACCTCAAGAAAAGCAGCAAGTGGACCTGCCCCCGGGACACCTGGAGCAGCGGGACGCACCTCCTCCACTCCTGCCTCCACTGTTATAGGGAGTTGGCTTAGTTTTGGATTTCTGCAATCAAGCCTCTTCACACAGGACAGAAAAGGCTCATTCATCTTCAAACTCATACACACATTTTGAAAAACTCCAGGAGGGTCTTGGGTTGAGCATTCATGCTATGGCTGGAGCTGGGATGTGTTTGGGAAGCAGTGAGAAATGGGGCTGCCTCCACATAAACAATCCCATATGAGCATTCTATTCAGTGGAGATCCACTCACCTTCCCAGTGACCCATCTTTGTCCCCACCCATGATGCTCAGCCAGGGATCAGGGTGTAGGCACAGGGAACGTATCACAGAATTATTTTCCTCACAACTTCAACCCCTACCCCTACCATTGCCAGTGAGGGTTGCCTGAAATGCAACAGGAGATGATTAGAACAGTGCAAGATGTGATCAATCATAAAATAGGATGGCATGTGAAATCTGCTGTGTGACTAAAGTTGGAAATTTTTCAGCAAGATAAACTGATTACCATCTGTCTCAAGCAATCCTCTCCTGTTTCTACTGGCTCATCCTAGTTTATTTCATTCATAGCATTTATCCCACTCTGGTTACTTGGTTCATCTGTTTACTTGTTTATTGTCCATCCCTCCTACTAGTATGCAAGCCTCTCGGGGCCGGGATCTTGTCTGTCTTGGTTCCTGCGGTGTCCTCATCCAGCCAGGTGCCAGATGTGACATGTGCAAGAGAGCATTGCTTCTGCCAAAGCTCGGGTGTGTGGGGCTTTGCTGAGGGCCATTCCACTTGTCCTCTGTGTGTGATGAGCTAACTGTCTGCAGGCACTTCTTGGAATCTGCTCCTGTTTGTATCACCGCTTGAAGAGAAGTTCCTTGAAGTCTCTGAGATCTGAAAGTGTGTTTTCAAGTGTAATTTCCCATGTTTTTGTATTTCTATTTTATTTCTTTCACTGGTCACCTAGAAGATGGAGATTTCTGGTACAAACAGAAGAATCAAAATTAGAAAGTTATGAATCCATATAACAGTGATTGCCCTTTGGAGATGGTGTTCAGAGTCTCATCTCCCAAGTTTTTTCCACTCATTCCATACATTTTTATTTCTGGGCAGGGACTCAATTCACTCTCTTGAAATCAAACTTTCAAGTCCTTCCAGTGACCTGTTCTTCAACATTTGTCACCACTGACTGCTCTTTCCGGAACTTTCTCCATCCTTGACTTCCGCACCAGTCATCCAAGACCCCGTTTCTTCCTCTTTTGCTGTCTTCCTCTGACATCTCCTCTGAGTTCTCTTCAAAGTTTCCCCCCTCCTCCAGTGTGTTGAATGATGCAGTGCCCACTGGTCTGCTTGTCCTTGCCCTCATCCCCGACCTCATCCTCAAACTCACTTGGGTTCAGTTACTGCTCAATGTGAGGTTCTGGACCTCACACGTCTAGTTAGGTCCTGTGCTGTGCTAACATGCTTCTCGACTCAGCGTGTGCAGGACAGAAGTCATTTCCTCCCCCAGGTTCTTGTTCCTCTAGCTGCTTCTCTTCCCCTCTGCGTCTTCCTTCCCCTCTTCCGACTTGTGACCAACCCTGTCCATCCTCAGCCTCCCTCTCTGATCTGCCTCTCCTGCCCCTGTTGCATCCTGCATCCCTGTTTCCATCTGTGAGCCCAGCCTCCTCTCCTCACCCCCAGTTCTGCACCCAGTGGCTCCCCCCACACGTTCTCCAGAATAATCACCCCACGCAGCTTAGCCCTGTCACTGTTCCCTCTCCGTCCTGAGCTTTTTAACACTTCAGTATCCTTAATGCAGGATTAAGCCCCATGCCCGGGTCACCTAAGGCCATTTGTGGCCAGACCCCTGCCACCCTTCCCAGCCTCCGCTCTATCCCGGGCATGCTGTACCCCAACTCTGTGGAACCGTTGGCAGCTGCCCCGTGTGCCAAGCTACAGCCTCTTCCTCTCTGCAGAATGCCTCCCCTTAGTCAGTTGCCTTTAATAACCAGTTTATGGGGACGTCTCCTCGGGGCCCTCTTCCCCCTTATGACTCACTGTCCCCACCCTGTGTTTATCACCATCACAAGCCCTATTACACTTCACTGCATTTATCTGATTACAAGTCTGTCTTCCCTGATGCACTATAAATTTCATGACACATGGTAGGCTTTCAGTATGCATTCCATGGCTGGATATTGCACAGTAGGCTTTCAGTATACATTCCATGGATGGATATTACATGGTAGGCTTTCAATATGCGTTCCATGGATGGATCTTATACACATAAACTCCACAAAAGGGCCGCTTTGTTGTTTTGTCACGGCTGTATCCTCAGCCTGCTTTGTAGCAGATAGTCAACATATTTGTTGACTCTGTGAGTGAGTACAAATAAAAATACTCCAAGGGTATATAATAGGCACATATCCTAGAGACTGACTTCCTGGGAGTCTATGAATCAATGGAGTTTTTCCTTCAAAGCTCAAGGAGACCTCAACCACTCCTCCTGTCTGTCCCTCAATGGCCAGAAACCAGCTGAGCAACTGTGGCTTCCTCCCGGGCCTCTGGATGACTCACAGGACGCCTTTCTTGGGGAGGAGTGGGAGGAGATGATGGTTAACAAAAATAACCACAGACACAGGAGATCATCAAGCCTCCGTCTGTGGAGTGAACAATGGGGGGCGCATCCAAGATCTCTCCCAGGCAGGGCAAAGCAGGTGTCTGTCCTTCCAGCAGCAGTGAGATTCAAACATGTACATGGTCTGAGAGTCAGCCAGCCTTCCAGTAGAGAAAATAAAACTGCCACGGCTCCCAAGGCACGCACTGCTGGTGTTACATGTGAGCATTCTTTGCAAATTGTGAAGGAAACACACACTGGTGATTATTAAAGTTAAGTTGATTTTTCCCTCTTTGTGTCTTTTTTATTTTTACAAAGGGCTTTATCTCACTTGATAACAACATCAACCAGGAGAAAAGGGCGATTTTTTTTAACTTTATATTTTGTACTGGAATATAGCCAATTAACAATGTTGTGATAGTTTCAGATGCACAGCAAATGGACTCAGCCATAGATACACATGTATCCACTCTCCCCCAAAACTCCCCTCCCATCCAGGCTGCCACAAAACACTGAGCAGAGTTCCTTGTGCTCTGCAGTAGGTCCTTGTTGATTATCCATTTTAAATATAGCAGTGTGGACATGTCCATCCTGAACTCTCTAACTATCCCTCCCTCCACCCTCAGTACTCTCTGGCAACTGCTGAGTTCAGAGAAGTACAATTTTACGGGTGAAGAAAAAGACTCAGGATCAGTAACTTGCTTAGAACATGATTTTCTTTTTTTTAAGAACATGATTTTCAAAGTGGTCCAAGGACCTGCAGTAGCAGCATCACCTGGGAACTTGATCAGCACATACATTTGGGCCCCACTCTGACCCACCGAATCAGACACTCTGGCATGAGGCCCAGCTGGGTGTTGTCACAACCCTCTCCTCGCCCGCCCCTTGACTCAAATGCATGCCCAAGTTTGAAAACTCTTGACTTAGAGTCGTGCAAATAGCAGGTAACAGACCAGGGCGAGAACCCAAGGATGTCCTCCATGCTGTTCTTCCTTCCTTTCCTGTTAGTAGCTAACAGTTTCCTGCTCCAACTTGCTCCAAGAGGCCCTGCACACACCCCTTCCAGCTACATCTCCACTTTCCTCCAATCCGCTCTCCCCTCATCCCCACTAGCCTCCTCTGTTCTTTATACATGCCACTCTTTTCTACCCAGGACCTTTGCACAAACTGTTAGGTCTACCTGAAATGCCATTCCTCCTCCCTCCATTCTCCTCACATCTCAAGACGAGCATCCTCTCTTCAGAGGGACCTCCTTGGGGCACCTCCCAGATCGCCAGGTCCCTCTGTTTAACAGTTTTCATCACAGCGTTTGACACCTTCTGAAGTTACCTTCTTTGTTTGCTGGGAAGTAAACTCCCTGAGGCAGGGTCCCGTCCTTCCTGTTTGCTATCTTGTCTCCAGAGCCTGCCCCAGCACACAGCACACACTCGAGCATTTATCACATAAACAAACCACAAATTGGAGGCAACTTTGAAGAGGGAAAAGGCCTTTTCCTCTATTCCCAACCCCTGTGAGAAAAGGTCAGCCTAGGCACTCCCTGGGAAGCGGAGCAGGGAGGGCAGTTAACGGTTTCTCTGAATACTAGGGGGCACATGATGAAGCGCCTACCCAGGACTTGGTCCCCAGGGATAAGCACATCAATGAACTAAGTGCAGTTTCCACAGACAGGGGAGGGGAAGGAGGCTGGTTCCAGATGAGAAGAGTGCAGTGGGGGAGACTTTCCCTAAGACTGGGGAAGGACAACGCTTTGATTATTCTTATTAGTGGTTAAAAACAATATCCTCTCAACAAATACTTCAGTGTACAGTACAGCAATGTTACTATACATACATTGCTTTTCTTAATGGGAGGACAATTGCTTTACAATGTTGTACTGGTTTCTGCCACACATCAACATGACTCAGCCACAGGTATACATGTGTCCCCCTCCCTCCTGAGTCTCCCTCCCACTCCCACCCCATCCCATCCCTCTAGGTTGTCACAGAGCACTAAGTTGAGCTCCCTGTGTCACGCAACAAATTCCCATTTGCTATTTTACACATGGTAATATGTATGTTTCCATGCTATTCTCTCAATTTATCCCATCCTCTCCTTCCTGCACTGTGTCCACAAGTCTGTTTTTTATGTCTGCATCTCCATTGCTACCCTGCAAATGGGTTCATCAGTACCACATTTCTAGATTCCGTATATATGTATTAACATACAATATTTCTCTTTCTCCTTCTCTTTCTCACCACTCTGTATAATGGACTCTAGGTTCATCCACCTCATTAGGACTGACTCAAATGCATTCTTTTATATGGCTGAGTAGTATTCCCTTGTATATATGTACCACAACTTCTGTATCCATTCATCTGTTGGTGAACACCTAGGTTGCTTCCATGTCCTAGCTATTGTAAAAAGTACTATAACAAACATTGGGGTACGTATACATACGTTGCTGTACAGCGAATCTCTAGCACATTTTATCTTGCAGGAATGAAACTAATGCTGTCAAACAACAACCCCTCACCTCCCCCTCCCCCAGCCCCCAGCAGCCACCGTTCTACCTCCTGTTTCTATGACCCTGACCACTCCAGGTACCTCATATATCTAGAACCGTATAACACTTGTCTTTCTGTGGCAGGTTTATTTCACTCTCAGAATATCCTCAAGATTCATTTAATGTTGAAGACATGACAGGATTTCTTTCATTTTTAAGGCTGAATAATATTCTACTGTATGTATACATTACATTCACCTTATCCATTCAACCATTCATGGACATTCAGGTTTCCACCTCTTTGCTCTCATGAATAATGATGCTATTAACAAGAGAGTGCAAATATTTCTTTGAGATCCTATCTTCAAGTCTCTTGGATAAATACCCTTAAATGAAATTGCTGGGCTGTGCTGGGTCTTCATTGCTGTGTGGGCTTCTCTTTAATTGCCGTGAGCGGGAGCTACGCTATAGCTATGGTGCATAGGCTTCTCATTGTGGTCGCTTCTCTTGTTGCAGAGCACAGGCTCTAGGGCCCTTGGGCTCAATAGTTGTGGCATACGGGCTTAGTTGCTCTGTGGTATGTGGGATCTTCCTGGATCAGCGATTGAACTCGTGTCTCCTGTATTAGAGGTGGACTCTCTACCACTGAGCCACCAGGGAAGCCTATGGTAGTTCTATTTTTAATTTTTCGAAAACTTATCTCCTGGGGTGGGTTTTGTTGTCTTTTTTTTTTTTGAGGACCATTCTAACAGGTTGAGGTGGTATCCCATGGCTTTGGTTTGTATTTCTCTAATGATTAGTGGTGTTGAACATCTTTACATACACCTGTTGGTCATTTGTGTGTCTTCTTTGGAGAAAGCTCTATTCAAGGCTTCTGAAGAGACCACTCTGTTTTTGGAAAGGAGTTTTGCAAGAGGTAGAAACCCATTGGTGTCCCAGTTACATGAAGTGCTCTAAATGGGGGCAGCTAGTGGTTGCCCAAAATAGGAAGGATCAGGTGACACTATCCTAGTGCTCAAGCTTGAAGGAGTATAAGATGTGGCTCTTGCCTTCACAGGGACCACACAGACCACATCAGCCAGAGCGGCAGCTGTGATGCTGGGGTCCTTACTCCATATTCTGGATGTATAAATCCCTGGATTCCAGAACAATCTTAAGGAAGGCCCTGAATTTGACTGTAACTGTCTGTTTTTGTTTAAATTGTAATAAAATTCATGTAACATAAAATTTACCATCTTGGCCATTTAAAAAAAATTATTTATTTATTTGGCTGTGCTGGGTCTCGGTTGCAGCACATGGGATCTTCCATCTTCATTGCATCATTGGGATCTTTACTTTTGGCATGGGAACACTTAGTTGCAACATGTGTGATCTAGTTCCCTGACCAGGGATCAAACTTGGGCCCCTTGCATTGGGAGCACAGAGTCTTAGCCATTGGACCACCAGGGAAGTCCCAAGATATTCTCTGATACAATTAAAAACAACCAAAAATTAAAAAAAAAAAAGATACCCTTTAGGAGCACATACTTCCCTGATGGCTCAGACAGTAAAGAATCCACCTGTAATGCAGGAGACCCTGGTTTGATCCCTGGGTCAGGAAGATCTCCTGGAGAAGGGAATGTTTACCCACTCCAGTATTCTTGCCTGGAGAATTCCGTGGACAGAGGAGCCTGGCAGGCTTCAGTCCATGGGGTCACAAAGAGTCAACCATGACCAAGTGACTAATACTTTATTGCTTTCATAAATGCAATACAACTTCCTAAAGTACGTGGAAACAGAGAAAATGGGTAAAACAAGAGTGGGCATGTTTTGAGAAATTAAAGGAGGACAAGGAGGACATGTGAACTCACTAGTCTCTCTAGCTTTGAATGTGTTTGATTTCTCCATTATGTAGAGAAACATTAAAATAATATAAACAGAAAGGGGGTCAGGCGATGGCATACAAGGATGCTGCTGCTGCTAAGTCACCTCAGTCGTGTCTAACTCTGTGCGACCCCATAGACGGCAGCCCACCAGGGTCCGCTGTCCCTGGGATTCTCCAGGCAAGAACACTGGAGTGGGTTGCCATTTCCTTCTCCAATGTATGAAAGTGAAAAGTGAAAGTGAAGTCGCTCAGTCGTGTCCGACTCTTAGCGACCCCATGGACTGCAGACCACCAGGCTCCTCCATCCATGGGATTTTCCAGGCAAGAGTACTGGAGTGGGGTGCCATTGCCTTCTCTGCATACAAGGATGAAAGGTCACTTATTGCCATGGGTCTGGTTTGGCTTTGTTTTGTTTTGGATGGTGAGCTCGTGGGCGCTTGTTACATAACTAAATAACCAAATTAAAGCAAGCCATGCATGGAGAAATGGAGAAACAATTAGGGAAGTAGAAGGAAAGTGTGCAGTCAGCCTTGTACATGGTTCTCAGAGGCCCTGAGTGGATGGATTCCAGGACGTGTCCTCCTGGAGCTCCCTCTGCAAGGCAAGCGTTGGAACTTGTGGAGCCCTGGGTTCTCATTCTCCTGATGCAGCCAGCCCTTCTCCCTCCCAGGTCACTTCTCTCACTTGCCTTGCTGACAATCTGAGAGTGTTCTTGCCAGCAAAGGCCTGGGTCAGTTATCCTGGGGCTTCGAGCTTCCTAATGAGAGCTGGTCCCATGCTGGGGATGTCACCGGTGGTCTGCTTGCAACTGGGGATTGAAACACAGGTGTTCACGTTCAGCCCCAGCACACAGCAGCATTCAGAGGCCCTGAAGACCTCAGCATGTGTGGGAACAGCTGCTGACAGAGAAGTGGGCTGGTGGCATCCTGCAACGGGGAAGGGTCTTCCTTTAAGAGGAAAGTGGACTGAGAGATAGGGCCCCTGCATTGTGAGTGCATGTGCCTTCCGTGTTCTCTCATGGCCAGCTCTTCAGGGACGCCCTCAACTCCTCTGAGCACAGGAGTGGTCTGGCCCCTTGGCAACCTTATCAAGACCTTAGGAAAGAAAAACTCCTGATTGCTTCCTCCCCACACCCAGCACTTCTGGCTCTTCTCAAAGTGCAGTCCCTGGGCAGAGCCGCCTGGCAACATGGGATCCCTGGAAACTCATTACAAAGGCAGCTGGTCCCAATTTCTTTACTGAATCAGAAACTCTGAGGGTGGTGCTCGGCGGTCTGTCCCTTGACGAGCCCTCCCGGGGACTCTGATGCCTGCTCCAGTTTGAGAACCGCTGGAGGAAGTACATTGTGTCCCATCCCTGGGTCCTGCATCACCTCTGTCCCTGACAGTACTCCATGGGTCTTTGCTCCCAGGACCTACAGTTGCCCAGTTTGCCCCCAAGGGACCTCAGCACCTGCAGGTCTAATCCCTCACTTCTGGGCCCTGATTCTTGAGCTGCTGGAGCAAAACCTCATGGAAGCAGGATGCTGCACCAAGCTCCTGTCTCCCACCCGCAGAGGGCTCTGGTCATCCTGCCTGGGCTTCCCTCCAGCTGCCCAGAGAGCTCCCTTTCCTTCCCCCCAGTGGTGGTCCTACTGCCCCTCTCTCCACAAGCCCCTGCCCCGCCTTCCAGGCATTTTAGCAGGTAGTTACTTCCCCAGCTTTTCTTCCATCTGCAAACTATTTGTGTCGTTCCTCCTCCTTTCCCAAATCTGTGCCAGAGTCTCTCTGAGGCTGGTCTGAGACTCATCCCTCCAGCGACATCCTAAGCCACCTCCCACCACTGGGTGGGAGGTGGCTTAGGTGCGCTTCCTCTCCTGTGCTCTTCCTGGCCAAGTCCTCTCCCCACATTCAAGGACAAACAGCACCAGCATAACATTTTCAAATAAAAAATTTTAATTATATTGACCATCTATAGTCTCTAAGGAGAAGAAGGTGACAGAGGATGAGATGATTGGAAGGTATCACCGATTCAATGGACATGAACTTGGGGGAACTCCAGGAGGTGGTGAGGGACAGGGAGGCCCGGCGTGCTGCAGTCCATGGGGTCGCAAAGAGTCAGACATGACTTGGCGACTGAACAACAACATGTTCTCTAAAGCAGTGCAGACCTGGGTTTGAATTCTGACTCTCAAGGAAGCACTAGCCAAACTCTGTTGTTGTTGTTTTTTTAATCAGTTTCTTCTGCTCTAAAAAGGACTATCAAAACATTTTTGCATGATTATTAAGAAAAGGCTTCAATATTATCAGTGTAAAATGCATTGCAGCAAAAAGAGCTTGACATTGTGGATAATCTATGAATTAGATGTTTTTACTTAAATATTTATATAATCTGAAATATCTTTAATTTTAACCTCAAATCTTACAATAGAAGAAACTGAAGTGAATGTTCAAAGAAAAATCATGATGAGAATTTTGTAAGTCCTGGTTTGATGGTGAGAAAAGTCCGATGCGTCTCAAGTTACCAAAATTAGACGCTTAAATAAAAGAGAACAACCAAAAGGATAGATTCCTGGGTTCCCTCTAAATAAATGCTCCATCTCACTCATATCAAACCACCACCACGAAGGAACTGCCCCAAGTCAACCAGCCACCAGCCAACTCACAACCAAGTCTCTTGAAAGAAGGAGCTACATCAGCACTCTCAACTTCCTTACCTCTATTCCCTGCAGGCTGATTTCCTGAAGGTCACCTGTAGCTTCCATGTTAACATGCCCCACTGGCATCTTAGTGCTCTGGTTCCTGAGCGCCTGCTATGCACGGGGGTCCACACAGTTTTCATTCAGCAAATTTATGCTGAGCTCCTCCACTGGGCACCAGTGGACAACCAGCCCTTGAGGAGATCCCAGGCCAGGACACCAGTTTCTGGCTCAAGTAGTCAGACTTAGAGAAACACGAGATGGACACCTAACCGGCTGGTGGGAGGCAAAGGAAGAAGAGGGGCTTAGCAATGAAGGGAAGAAGGGGGATGCTCCAGGCAGAAGAAGAGCACCTGCCAACGAACAGTACAAACGAGATACACAGTCATAGTCACAGGGTATTGCAGTCACATGGAGGATGGCGCAGGAGGCATTGAAGGAAGGCTTCCTGAGGGAGGGGACACCTAAACCAAGTCTTAAGGGATACTCATTATTTGTTAAGGAGGTGAAGGAAGATACTGCAGTGTGTGCAAAGGCACAGGAGACAGCATCTAGGGACGGGAGTAAGTAACACAGGATGATGACAGTGTCGCACATGGGGGCAACAATGCACGTTGAGTCGTTTTTAATTTTTGCTTTGTTTTGTTTTTAATTTTTTAAATATAAACTGGGTCTCTGTTGCTGCATGAGGGCTTTCTGATTGCAACAAGTGAGGGCTACTCTTCATCTCAGTGCACGGGCTTCTCACTGTGGTGGATTCTCTTGTTACAGCGTGGGCTCAGTAGTTGTGGCACACCCGCTTAGTTGCTTTGTGGCATGTGGCATCTTCCCAGACCAGGATCGAACCCATGTCCTTTGCATTGGCAGGTGGATTCTTATCCACTGCACCATCTGGGAAGCCCCATGTTGAGTAGTTTGGACAGAAAGGGATAGAAGTCACTGAATCCTCTATGTGTGAGTGTGTAAGTGTGTGTGTGTGTGTGTGTGTGTGTGTGTGTGTGTGTATGTGTGGTGTGTAACTGTTTCCCCTTTAGTTAGAAAGAAGTTAAAAAGAAGGCTGTTGTGATGTAACGACTGGGGTGAAAACGACAACAATGTGTGTCCAGCAAGGATCCATGTCTCAAGTCACATACGTAGCTGGGCTTTCAGGTCAGACAGACCTGAGTGTGAATCCCCGCCTGGCCCGTCACTAACATGTCCCAGAGTCCATATGCTCAGCTGTGAACTCAGGGAAGAAGTGAGACTGACCTCACAGCTGTTTAAAAGGATGAAAACGCACCGAACCAGACAGAGCCCGAGATGGAGCCCGCAAACGAGCGCCACCCCCTGGGCATCCTCACCAGGACTCGGGGACCAGACGCAGGTGCTCCGAGACCTGAGCGCGCGGTGGCTCCAGGGTTTCTGACTGCTCACAGGAAGCCGAGCCCGCGGAGGGCAGGTTGGGGAGGAGGCCTGGAAGAGAGATGTGCTTGTTTGTGGAGTATGAAGTGCCCGCTGGCGGAAGAGAGACTCCTTCTTCAGGAATGAGGGCCTGCCTCACTCCTTCCCATCTCGCCCTGTGTGCCAAGAAGGCAGAACCCCCCGGCCGCCTTACACCTGGATCACTTCTCAGCGCTGTGTTTGTTCCCTCCAGGCTTGCTCACTGCTTCCGATATAACCAGTAGATTCTCCAGCCGGGTATCCCCTACCCTTGGTGATGTAAACCCGCGATAGGTGCTGCATCCCCGCGGGACTTGGAGGCCAGGGGAGCCGATGCAGATATGCTGATGTTCACACTACGTGTGCCTGAGTAGAAAGCCGTACATCTCTGATCCAGGGGTGGCACGTCTTCCATCGGCATCCAAGAATCAGTGACAGGTTAACTTATCAGCTTGTGAATTGGAAAGCAAGACTAAGAGTCATCAGCGTGTGCATGTTGCGTGAAGCCATGAGGATAAAGAACATTGCCGAAGCAGAGGTCTGTGCCTGCACCCAGGTGGCAACGACAAGGAAAGGACTCAGCTAACACAGGAAGCCCCCAGAGGGCGTCCCTGGAGGAGAGCAGTATCCCCACAGGCCAAGGGAGTGCAGTTTTCTTCGAAACAGAGTAGGGAACGGGATCAGATGCTGCTTAAGAGTCAAGGAAGACTAAAATTTAGCAACTGGGTCACTGGCAAGAGACAGTGTGTGAGGAATGAATGGACGTAAATACTAGGCATTTCCAAGAAACTTGGCTCAAAAGGAAAGAACAGAGATGGGGCCTTGGTGACGGAGAGATAGGAGCAAATACAAGTTTCCTTTCTAAACAGATGGAAGAGGGCTTCCTTGGTGGCTCAGTGGTAAAGAATCCACCTGCCAGTGCAGGAGACATGGTTCCATCCCTGAGCTGGGAAGATCCCACATGCCGCGAAGCAACCAAGCCTGTGTGGGAGCTCGAGTACTGCAACTAGAGAGTAGACCTCACTCTCAGGATCGCCTGGGCTGCCTTCCACCAAGATGGTGTTGTCCCAGCCCCACGCCCTCCAGCCAGTCAACGTGCCAACTCCGGCTGCAGTCTGCCTCCAGGTAGAGGGAGCCCACCATCCCTGGGAAGGGGCCAGGTCAGCAGGTTTCCTTGTGGCCACCTTGCCTGTGATCCTGCAGGTTAGAGATGAGAGGCACTGAAGTGTCTCCCAGCCAGGGTCCTCTGGAGATGCTGACACACAAAAGGTGGGGACGAATTTGGAAGATGTCACCTGGCCCTGTGAAGCCAACCTTCAGGGAGACTGAGTGCTCTCTGTCAGCAGAGCTGGGCATTCGGGAGCCAAACGTCCAAAGAGAAGAGCAAGCCAGTGAAGGGCACACAGGGCCGTCCTCCAGGAACTGGGGGTTGACCCAGCTGTCACTCACAGAGTGGGAGAAGGAACGTCCTCTGTGGGACACGTGTATCCTCTCAGAGTTTCTGACAACCCCCCCATCTTAACTCTTCCAATTCGCGACACAGTGTTCTCATCCCACATGGAAGAGACCTGCCCGATGCTCCAGGCTCAGGACACAGCAGACTCCAGCTCTCCTGCCCCACAGCCCACGCTATCCCAAAGCAGCACCCAGGCCCTGGGTCAGAGGCAAGAAACATGTCTGCTGCTCCTCCTGCAGCCCCAACCTGGGACCAGGGCAGTCACCCCAGCCCTCCGGTGGTCCATGGTCCAGCTGGAGAAGGTCCCCAGGTGCCTGGGCCTTCTCTCTGGCAAGGCTGCCCTGGGCGTTCCAAGCACCATCTGAGCCAGGGGATGATCTGGTGCACTAAGGACAGCAGGGTTGGTCTGGCCAGGTTGGGGGTGGGGTGGGGGGTAAATGGGGACAGCAGGGACATGCAGTCGGACCTACTTTCAGGCATGCTCCTGCTGCTTTGCATGGGGTATACCCCCAGGATCCTTCTCCGGAGGTGTGCTAGCAAAAACAGAAGAAAACGACTCTTCTTTGCCCCTAGAGGGTCCAACCCCTTTGAGACTGGACTGATGCAGGCTACGGACTCTGCCTAACACAGCCTTGCACCTGGTTTCTGCACCACCACCAGCCCCCCACTCGCCGAGTCTCGAGAGTGTCCATCAGAATCAGCCAAGAGGCTAAAAATGCAGATCGCCAAGCCCCACGGTGGAGAGTCTCACTGAGCGGGTCTGGGGCGAGACCGGGAGTCGGCGTTCTCAACAAGCCCTCAGACGACTTGGGCGCGGATGCTCCGCGGCGCCCACTTTGAGAAACCCGACTCTGGGGCTGAGACCCCAGCCCCACTCCGCCTCGATTCTCCAAACTTTCAGCATGTCGCCGGGAGCATGCCCCTACCTCCGTGGGTCTCATCCACGCGCGATCGTGTAGCATCTGGGGAACGTGGTGAGGACCAGGAGGGGGCGCAGGGCGGGCGAGTGGAGCCAAGGGGCGGGGAGGCGAGGAGGGGGCGCGCGCGGGCCCGGAGGCGCGCGTTGGCGGGGCCGGGGGCGGGGCGGCCGGGCCGGGGCGGGGCCGGCGGGCGGCGAGCGCCGGGGGAGCGCGCCCGGGGAGCGCGGAGGAGGAGCGCGGCCGGCGCCCCCGCCCGCCCTCCCGCCCGCGCGCAACAGTTCCTCTAAAGTTGCGCCTGGGAGGCGCGCGCCGGGCGGCCGAGGGGGCGGGCGGGCGGCGGCGGGGACGCGGAGAGCGCGGCGGCGGCGGCATGGGCACCAGGCAGACCAAGGGCAGCCTGGCGGAGCGAGCCGGCCCCGGCGCGGCGCCCGGTCCCCGGCGCGAACGGGCCGACTTCTGGGCGTCGCTGCTGCTGCGTGCCGGGGACAAGGCGGGGCGCGCGGGCGCGGGCTCGGGGCTGCCCCCCTACCACCGGCGCGTCGGCATGGTCCAGGAGCTGCTGCGGATGGTGCGCCAGGGCCGGCGGGAGGAGGCGGGGACGCTGCTGCAGCACCTGCGCCAGGTGAGCGCCGGGAGGGGCCGCGGGGGCGCCCCGCCCCTGCCGAGGAGGCCCCGGGGCGCCAGGGGCACCGCCCGGGCCCCCTCTCGCGGGGACGGGGCCCTGTCTAGCCGCAGGTGCCTCGGCGCTGTCCCTGAATTTGAGGCCTCAGGGCAGGGCGGAGGAAGGCTGCCCGGGGAGGCCCGGCCGAGGGGGACCTGTTGGAATAATGTCCCCGCTTCTCTCCTCCGCAGACAGAGGAGGAGGCTGGCCCGGGGCGGTGGGCGAGAGGGGACGCCTGCCAGCGCCAAGGTGCTTCGCTTCCCCCCTACCCCCTGGCAGTCTCTCCCATCAGGGTCCTCAAGGAATGCGCAGTTGTCAGCTTCCCCAGGGGGAGTCCAAGGGCACAGCTCTGGAACTGGTGAGATTCCAGCCCCCAGGGGCTTCGCTCGCCGGGAGGCACTCTGGGTGAGAGGGGGTTCAGGTGGGAGACAGGTCTTCTCTCCCCTGACTAACTTTGACCGGCGCTCAGCCTGGAGCCGAGCGGTGAGCCGGGGGAGCTGGCCTGGTTCCTGTGGGACCGGCTGGCCGCAGGGCCTTCCGAGGCTGCCTGCGCCCTGCCCTCAGCCTGATTCCCCTGGTTAGGGACTGCCTTGGCACCTCTGGTGGATCCCCTCTGCTTTGGGTCTCCCTGGGGCCGTTGCTGTCCACTTCTCATGGGCTTGTTTTCCTTCTTCACTTTTTCATCCCTTCCGTGGATTCTGTCCAGTGGGAGAGAGGCAGGCAGGCGCCCCTCCTGCATCCCTAGGGGCTGTCTTGGCGGAGCTTTGCGGGGGAGCTGAGTCCAAGCCCCATATTCTGACTCAGTGGTGGAGTCCAGAGGGGATGGGGAAGGGACTCTGAGGTGGCCTGTCTGAAGTTCTCCCATCACTGTTGAAAGAGGCCGTCAGAGAGCCTTCCTGGGGGGAGTTTCGGAAATCAATCAGACAGACCCTCATCCCTCCTGGAATCTGTAGCGCCCCCCTAGCCCCCTGTGTATCTGGTGTGTGGTCACCCTGAAGTGTGTATTCCCAAGGTGTGTGCGCACAGGGAGAGGGAGGCAGAGGCCTGGGGGCTTGGGAAACCTGGGGTTTCTGCTCTCCCCTCCGCTTTCCCAAACAGCATCCAGAAGGCTGCCTGAGACAGCGCTGTTTCCCCAGGTGTCGTCTCTGAACTGAATCTTCAGAGAAGGATGACGTTCCACATCTAGTAACTTTTTAGTGGTGTGTGTTTCTTTGTCTTTCAAGAGCTGAAAGCCATGGTATGGCCTCTGTGGAAACTGTTTTGCTTTCTATCAGAATAATGGGTTTTCCAGACCATCATATGCATTTGCAACCAGACGGTGAGATGCTTTCTCTGATCGTATCCCGTCTCCCGGCACTGGGGTGGGTGCTGCAGAGGGTACAGGACCATGGAGGGGCTGACGGTGGGGGTCGAGGCAAGCCCTCCTGGGGCTGAAAGAGCAGAGTGCAACCCATGTTCTCGAGGGCCAGTCAGGGCCAGTCGTTCGGGTGGGGCCTGCAGGATGAGTGTGATTCCACATCCTGGAGAACCTGAGCTTCCTCCTAGTTTTTGGAGAGTAGACACATCCCTGTGTCCCCCACAGGCTTCCCTGGTGGCTCAGACAGTAAAGAATCCGCCTGCAATGCGAGAGACCTGGGTTCCATCCCTGGGTCGGAAAGATCCCCTGGAGAAGGGAATGGCTACCCACTCCAATACTCTTGCCTGGAGAATTCCATGGACATCTGTGTCACCCACAGCGTCCCTGAGACAGGGAGCATTTCCTGACAGATGGTGTCTCGTTGGTGTCCTGACACTCTTCTGTCCTGACACAGTGGCACGGCTGATGGGGGTCGGAGGAGGTCAGCCAGGCTTCCCCTTTGCTGTGAAAACAGCAGAATAGCTTGCCCTCCTGCTCCAGGCACGTCCTGGGCTCTCATGATCTCTGGTTGAGGCCTGTGGGCTCTGCAGAGTCAGTGACGGGCCTGCCTAAGGTGCAGATCAGGGCCCCTCCAGGGAGTGGCTGGGGGCCCTGGGCAGCATAGGACTGGAGCCCTGGTGTCCAAATGTCCGTGGGAAACAAGAGGTGGTTTTCTAGGACCCTGAGGCTGTTTGGAGGGATGAGGAGCTACATCTGTGCTGTGCACAGAAGTGGCTCTTTCCCCCAAATCTTGTTTTCCTTTCCAATTTCCTCCTCTAGGCCGGGGGTGGTGATGTTCAGAAAGCGAATGAGCAGTCACTGAGAGACAGGAAACACCCAGGGCTCCCTAGGGTCGGACCAGCAGGGGCACATCAGTAACAGGAGGCAGAGGTGGATGTGCGGAGCTCAGGGCTCGGTCCTGCTGGGACACTGTTCCTGCCCCACAGAGCACAAGGGTGGGCATCGGTGAACAGGTGAACAAACAGAGGGAATGGGAGCCCAGACAGTTATGGTCACGGTCATCCTCACCTTCTCCTGTGTTTGCCCATGTGTGTGGCTGCCCAGAGCCATGGGAGGGGGCGGGAGGTTGTCCTGGTCTCTATGGGCCATGAGCTGTTTGTGGCCTTGAACGATCTCTCCACACTCTTCCCAGAACAATGCGCCAACATTCACAGTCCTGCAAGAATGTTGGAGGGTTCACAGACCCCAGGTTCAGAATACGCCCCCATCTGGGACCTCCCCTTCCCCACCTGTGTGACTGGCCACAGGCTCAGGATGTGGAAACGGGCCTGGGGACCACGTGTGACAGTCGCGGTGGGCTGAAGGATTGTGGCTGCCGGTGCCTCTGCTTCTGAATCTAGGAGTCTCTCTCGTCTTAGATTTGGGGGAGTTTCCTGACTGGAGACTCTGCAGCCTGTCCCTGGGTGTCCCTTGCCCGAGCAGTATGGGGAGGCCTCCTTGGTGTTTAGGATGCTGAGCTGTGCAGTGGGGAGGGAAGCAGGCTCCCAGGAAGCTGCCTGCTGAGGGAAGGAGCCAAGGGGAGTCCCCTTCCCTTGAGGAGCCGTGCCATCTCGAGAAGAGCCCGGGACCAAGGGTCAGCTCGGGCAGCTTGCGTTTCGGTCCTGTCTGCTCCCACTTGGGACCCAGCCGATAACCTCTGAGTTGTGTTCCTCGTTTCCCAGAGGGTATCTGAGGTACTGAGCAGAGCAGATGCTACAAACTGTGTGAGATTGCGTCGGCTCTGCAAATCTAAACTCGTTCTCACGGCAACAACGACAAGGAACAAGAGAATCTGCTTGGGGTCTGGCTGGGCTGCCGGCAGGGTCTCGGTCCCCTTTCTCAGGCCAGACCCAGGAGGTTTTAGATTCCGTCTACCTGACTAGTCCAGGCCAGAACTCACTGAAAGTTCAGAAGCAGTGTGGGGCAGTGCTCAGGGAGTTGGGGGGTGAAAGAAGCTAATTGTGGATGAAAGAGGCCGCTCTGCTCCCCTCCCCCAGACCTCCCCCTTCTCCAGGTGTCGCTTCCTAAGTCTTTGGCTCACTCTTGCAGTCTTCAAGGTGCCCTGGGAAGAAGGACCCATTAGTCATGGAGAGAGGGCGAGTGGCAGCCCATGTAGGAGGCGGGGGTCATCTCTTGCTTGGGTACAAAGGTTGCTCTGAGTCCCCAGGTCCCAGACGCAGTCATCTCCCAGCCTCATGGAGCACCAGAGTAGGGGCTCAGTTCCCCCAGCCCACACCAGGCTGAAGTGGCCCATCTCCCAGCTTTTCCCGTAAGTGAGGCTGGGCAGGGCTGATCCAGGCTTGGTTTGGCTACAGTGCAGGGTGAGCCTCACGCTACACCTGGGAACACAAGCCACCCCAGCAAGGCAGAAAAGAGCCCTCAGGAACCTAGGGTGCTGGCTGCCCCACTGGTCTGGATAAGTCTCCCTGGGGACCCAGAAGCTCGGCAGAAAGATGAGCAAGAGGTTGCCTTTTTCCTCTGACAACCCCCAGAACAAGCAAGGAGTTCCCCACCCTTAGCCTTGATCTTGTTCTTCTCCACCTGGGATGCATGTCCTCATTTCCGTGGAGTGCTCCTTACATTTCCAAGGCCACCCTCCTGGGCCACGTTAGCCCATGTACTCTGAGATTCAGTTGCCAGTTAGGCTGTGTGGATTTAATCGTCCGCATGTATGTCATTTTTCCTGCTGTCCATTTTGTTAGACTAAGTCCCACACTTCCTGAGAGTGGAGACCCCCACCACCACCTCTGTCCCTGGCAGGCGGTTGACACCCGCAGGTTGTGGCGATCTACAGTAAATCATGCGCCGGGGACACGCTGTCTTGATGTGTCCCCAGCAAGCCCTTGGGTCTGGGCTGCGCACCCCGGGGCTTATTTGCCAGGCCCGTGGGTGCGGTCGAGAGATCTGGCGAGTTTGCTTTCGTTTGGTTGGATTCCCGGGAGCCCTGTCCGCAGGGCTTGGCTGTTCCTGGCAGCCCGCCAGGCAGTGGTGTTCTTGGAGAGAGGAGTGGCATGGTGCCCGGCCTCCGTGGGCACCACGGGGACCCCGCGGCAGGTGCCATCTAGGGCCTCCGCTGAGGTGGCAGCAAGGAGCGGACCCTGGCGGGAGGGCCCGGCCTCCACACTCCTTGTGCTGAATCATGTTGATTCCATCCGCAGAGAGAAAGCTTCCTCCCTCCCTAAGCCCTACTGCTCTCTGGCCGGGCTGGGCATTTCCAGTGATGCCGAGGCAGGGGGAGCCCCAGGCCAGGGCCTACTCTGCTGATTTCCAAGGCCAGGGATGCGGCCACCTCTGTGTGGCCAGGCGTGACGCCAGGGCCTGAGGCTGGCCAGCTGTCCTGACCGCAGGTCTGGTGGGGAGAGACCTCCTTCGGGCTCCCCCTGCACCCCCTAAAACAACCCCCCCCACCTCCTGCGGGCAGAACCCACCTGCAAGAGAGTTATCCAGGTGACTCAGGTCTTCCCCATCAGGATGCCTGAGGGGTGGGGTCCACATCCGAGGAGATCCCCTCCCCAAAGTGGGGGTCTCAGCCTGCCATCCACCTCCCTCCCCTGGCCCGCCAGCTGTGTCCTATCAACTCTCAGGAGAAACAGGGTTGGGGTGGGGGCAGTGGTCAAAAACGGCAGGCTCCATCGCTGCCCCTGGAAGAGGTGGCTGTCCTAATGAGCAGAGTGACCTTGGCCGGCCAGGCAGGGGTCGGGGCTGGCCTTCATGGTGCTTGGCTCTCCTCCCCACCCCACTCGCTGGCCCGAGTGGCGCCCACGTGGCTCTCTGGGAGCATTTCCCAGCCTTCTTCTTCTTTTCTTTTTTTTCAACTTTTATTAGCTCAGACTCCTGGCTGCTGCAGCCATATGGAGTTCTGCCGACGGCTGCTGTTCAGGCGATGTGGCATTTCGATGTTTCTAACTTCATCTTCACCAGTGTAGACACGGAGTCAGGCAGGAGTGGAGAAGGGCAGTGTTGACCTGCAGGGTGGCCTCATGTCGGGTCTGAGGGCCGTGCCCCCAGCCATGGCTGCCTCCACCTACGCTGTCCTCTGCATCCCAGCTTTTCTCAGCCTCTCCCGCTCCCCCTCCCACTGTCTCCTCTCTGTGTCCCTCCCTTTCCCTGGTTGAGAAGCAGACTTTGCATCTCTGTTGTTCGGCTCATCTTGGTCAGCTTCCCAGGGCTGCCCCCACCCTGTAGCCTTCATGGCAGGAAGGCAGCCGAGGACCGTGAGAACAGGAAGGAGTGGGGGTCATTTCGTTGTCTGGTCTGGTAGGGGACAGCGCCTTGAGTGGGGGAAGCTCTGGGGACATCCCTCCTGCCCTTGCCTTGCTTCCCGGTCCATAAAGCGTTTTCTCCTGTTTATTTAGGTCTTTAAATAGTCCTATGAGGTTGACAGGATCTCACTTAAAGAAAGAAATGGTAGGTTTTCTTTTTTAAAAAAAAACAGTGCATCATCATTGTTTTGAACAATGCTGCTTTTGAACTGTGGTGCTGGAGAAGACTCTTGAGAGTCCCTTGGACTGCAGGGAGGTCAAACCAGTCAATCCTATAGGACATCAGCCCTGAATAGTCATTGGAAGGACTGATGCTGAAGCTGAAACTCCAATACTTTGGCCACCTGATGTGACTGATGTGAAGAGCCAACCCGTTGGAAAAGACCCTGATGCTGGGGAAGATTGAAGACAGGAGGAAAAGGGGACAACAGAGGATGAGATGGTTGGATGGCAGCATCGACTCAATGGACATGAGTTAGAGCAAACTCTGGGTGTTGGTGAAGGACAGGGAAGCCTGGAGTGCTTCAGTCCCCGGGGTCACAAAGTCGGACATGACTGAGCTACTGAACAAGACAAGATAATTGTTCAAAATTGAGAAAATACAGATGAGCCAAAATAAGACCTCGAAGAGATTCGTCTGTTGTACAGTCCGCTGTCCGCCCCTCCAGGCACTGCTCTAGGCCCCAGGAGGCGGGAGAAACAGGAGTAAAATTGTTCCCCCACCTCACGGACAGATTATGAAGATCAGGAAGCCAGCATGTGCTCAGCAGGGCCTCGAGAAAGGGCTCCAAGTTGTGGCGGCCTTCTCTGGGGACCGGGGGCCCTTGGCCCTGGTCCCAACACAGACCCTAACTTGCCAGCCCCTTTCCGTTCTCTGGCCTCAGTTTGCCCACCAGCACAGTGAGAGGCTGTGTGGCTGAGGTGACCACTAAGGTTCCTGACCACCTCACAGCTTCTACCAGGCTCCTGTGGCATCAGGATGGACCCGTTCATTCACACGTGAGCCAGAGTCCCTGTCATGCTCTGATGTCACTCCCTTGTCCCCAGTTTGTGCAAGAGTTATGACTGATCCCCACATACAGGCACAAACCTCTCCTCCCTCAGGGCTCCCAAACAGGCCAGCTCCTGGGTGGGGCTTAGTCTCACCTGCCCTGACAGCCCCTCCCAGTGGCCCTGGTACTCAGGCCTGAGCCTCTCCTGCCCACACCCCCTTCTCATGCCCTTGGCCCCCATCTGTCCCCCGGCACATTCTCCAAGTGGCGCTTTTTCTTTTATTTATTTATATTTGACTACACTGGGTCTTTGTTGCTGCATGGACTTTTCTCTAGTTGAGGAGAAGGGGGGCTACTCTCTAGTTGCAGCACTTGGGCTTCTCATTGCAATGAATTCTCTTGTTGCAGAGCATGGGCTCTAGGGCACGTGGGCTTCAGTAGTTGCAGCTCCTAGGCTCTAGAGCACAGGCTCAGTAGTTGTGGTGCACGGGCTTAGTTGCTCTGTGACATGTGGGATCTTCCCAAATCAGGGATCAAACCCACATCTCCTGCATTGGCAGGTGGATTCTTTACCACTGAGCCACCAGGGAAGACCTAACTGGTACTTTTTTCAGTGGCTTGTTTGTTAATATGTTGGGATGGTGGTGGCCAAGATGAATCAATATTGGAGGAAGAGGAGACCAGAACCCAGCCTGAAGAGAGAGTGGTCCCTGTGAGGGGCATGTTGCATGCACTCACTGCCCCTCCATGGAGTGTGGCCACAACCCCTGCTCTTGGCAGCCAAGGACTGAAGTGTGAAGGCCATTCAGTGAGGAGTGCAGAGGGCCCAAGGATGCCTCATCCCCTCAGTTGCCTCCAGGGAGACATAAGGCCACCCCAGGCCCACACAGTGCCTTTGTGAGAAGTAGGAGACACAGTCAAAGCTTGTACCCTGCGCAGCTGTACTTAGCTGCCTTGGTGAAGGCACGCAGAAGTTCAGTCTTTATCAGCTGAAGCCAGTCAGGAGGCTCAGCCCTTCTCCCATGTGGCCCCTCGGGCACAGCCTTCCCATGTCACCTGAAGTAGGCAGCAGTGCAATGCCAGCCAGAATGGGATGATTTCTGCCTCTGAGCCGGACGATTGTCCCCTTCCTCCTCAATTGGGAAGCTGAAGAATTGGGCACCTTCTTCCAGCCCAACACTCCCGCCTCTCCCAGGGGTGTCAAACGGAGTCAAAGACACCTTCAGTGAGTCTGGAGTCAGGCCCATAGGACTTAGGAGCACAGGGACCTTCAAGACTCCTTCCTTCTAAGCTCCCATCATCTCCAATCCCCACCCATGTCCTGGGGACCCAGGAATTCCCCTCTAGCTTCCCAGACTGTTTACATCCCTGTCTCTGTGGAAAAGGAAATGGCAACCTACTCCAGTATTCTTGCCTGGAGAATCCCCTGGGCAGAGGAGCCTGGCAGGCTGCAGTCCGTGGGGTCACAAAGAGTCAGACACAACTGAAGTGACTTAGCATGCACGCATTCTGGATGCTCCCCATTTCCTGTAAATAACCTCCATGCACCTCTCCAGATAAAAGAACTCCCTTCAGTTGAGTTTTCCTGGAATGAGCCTGTCTTCTGGACTTCCTGTCATTCTCAGTTGCAGACCTCATCCCCATTTTCTCCTGGAGTTGTGGAGTTTCAGGGTGAAAACTCCCACGGGGTTTCCAAACAGCTACCAGCCCAGGGACCATCGGGAGGGGAAAGTTCTCGGAGAGGGAAATAGACATGGAAGGTTCCAAGTTACCCGTTGTGAGAATTCTCACGTCTCCAGAAATCGCCTGCTGGCTGAGAATTGGCCCGGTCAGGCACGGGGAGCTTGATAAAGGTATTTGTGCTGTGACGTGTCTCAGTGGGAGGCTGGTCCATGAGCCAGGGCCCGGACGTGGGGGCACTCTGAGGAGCACGGGGCTCTGGGAGGTCGGGGAAGGCCTGGAATAGGAGAGGGGACAGTGGGGTGGAATTAGAGAAACAGCTTTTGGAAAGCTTGTGGCAGTTGGCCAGGAAACCCAGAGGAGCAGGGGCAGCTGGCTGGGGACCTGAGAGCAGGTGTGTCGCACGTGGGCCCTGCTCTGGAGGGAGTTCGGCCACTGAGGAGATCCTGCGGGCAGAACCCAGGGACACTGGGACAGGAGAGAGCCTGAGACCCTGGCACGAAGCTCTGGGCCTTCATGGGCCTGTCGCTTGGGCCCTTTCACTCCACCACCTCCACCTGCACCGCCGCCCTCCCAGAGTGCCTGGAAAATGAGGACAAACCCTGGGACTCACCGATACCTCTCGGTGCTGCTGGTTGTGGCCCCAGGTTCTTCCAACTGTGGGGCAGTGAGACCCCAAGGAGGAGTGGGGTGGGGAAGAGTTCGCTGGCCAGAGCTCCTTCCCTGGTCCACTCCTGCCCTCCCCACTGCCCAGAGAAAAGGCCTTGGGGAAATGGGCAGGGCTCACCCTCAGCCAGGAGCCTGGGGGGCCTTTTCCTCCTCTCCCTGCACTCCCTCCCCCCCCCCCCCCCGCCCCACACCTGGGTGTGAGCTGGATTCCACCTGGACTTCCCGTCCTGTGTGACTCGTCTCTGCTCACCCGGGTTCTTGGAGGCTGTGCCTGAGGCCTTGCCTCTGACCTAGAGATTGAAAGTGATAAAGATCCTGTGGGTTCCCTGGTGGCCTAGCGGTTAGGATTTGGGGCCTTCATTGTGGAGACCTGGGTTCAACCCCTGGTTGGGGAACCGTCTCACATGCCCAAATAAAAGTAAAAGTAAAGTGATAAAGACTCTCAGTGTGTGGGGGTGGTTGATTTGATGCGCCTTCTTGGTGAGGTCATGGTACCCAGTTTCTGGTGAAATCTGAGTCTCGATGTTGCTGCAAAGATATTTTTTAGATGATATTAGCATTAAATCGGGCTTTCCTGGTGGCTCAGATGGTAAAGAATCTGCCTGCAGTTTAGGAGACTCAGGTTGGATCCCTGGGTCGGGAAGATCCCCTGCAGAAGGGAATGGCTCCCCACTCCAGTATTCTTGCCTGGACAATCCCGTGGACGGAGGAGCCTGGTGGGCTACAGTCCATGGGGTCACAAAGAGTAGGGCACAACTGGTGACTAACACACACACAGCAGCAGCATTAAATCAATCAACCTTAAGTAAAGCAGGTGACCTTCCACAGTGTAGGTGGGCCTCGTCCAATCAGTTGAAGACCTTGAGAGGAAAGACTGGGGGTGGGGTGCTGCCTTCAGACTGGGGGAGGTGGTGGCAGCAGCTCTTTCTGGGGTCCCAGCCTGCCATCCAGGTTTCAGATTTGCTGGATCCCATGGTCACTATTCCTTACACCTCCCTCCCTCCTCTCCCTCTCACCCACTCACACCCTATCAATTCTGTTTCTCTGGACAACCTTGACTTACATATGTTCTCCAAGGGCTGGCAGCTGTGGGAGGTGGAGTAAGAAATTTCAGGGCCCACCCCACCGCCGTCTCTGCCACTCACTCACAACCCTCAGGTCCTTGACTTCTCACCGTGAGAAACACGCTGTTCTCATGAGGTCTGTCCTGCTTGGAAAGCAGGTTGTCAGGGAGCCAGACCAAAGGAGCCTGGAAGTCACCCCCCCACCCACCCCTTTGTCACCTACATTTCCCTCCACAATGGACCAAACCTTTCATTTAAAATGGACAACATTAACCACAAGAGAGACAAATGGACTTAAGTGCGCTTCGGAAGGCTTCACCGACAGATTATTTCCCAAGTAGAGATCTGGAGGATGCAGGATGGATGACAGTGCTGAGATCCGTGGAGTGTAGGAGCCGGTAGATCTCGGGGACCCACTGGCCCCAGTCTTTCTGTAGAATCCCAGACCCACAAGATGCGGGACTGGTTGGGACTGGAAAGGAAGATTGGGAAGTATAATAGTGGGAATGCCACCAACCTTTCAGAGTCATAAAGCACAGTAGCTGAAAGGTCCGATGAGGGGAATGCAGGGCTATTTGCTGAATTTCTTCTTTGGGTTCCAAACCCTGGTGATCCAGGCCTCTTCTGCTGGTCTCTCCCACTTTCTGGAAAAAATGAACTGGTGACAAGCTCACTTGTAGGTGGGGTTGCTGTCGTGCAGCGGGACAGGAGGGTGCCCAGGGCCACACTGACCTAGGGGCTAACTCGAGCCTGGGCCTGGGGGTTCCTGTCACACCCCAGCAGAGCCTGGGTGGACCCGTGACTGCAGAGAGTGGAGTAGACCTCCTCAGGCCTGTTGGGCCTCCAGCTGATTTTCTGATTTTCTGAAGAGAAAGCGTCCTTTTGTTATTTATTTGTTGCTACTGCTGTTTCTTGGATTTTAATTGAATTACACTTGGCAGCGGTCAGACATGTGTTTCCAGAGGCCTGCTTTGTGCAGAGGGTGTCTATTTTAAAGACTTCAAAGTTAAAACACAAACAGCACGCAGCCATGAAGCCGGCCTGCTGCATCCTGGCAGGAAGAGCAGACCCGCGGGCACTTGTCACGGTTGAGGAGGGGCACCTGCCCACCTTCAGACCCCGCAGGGCCAGTGGTCATGGGAGCGCAGGAGTCACCAGCCACCCCTGGGGAATGAGAATGGGGTCTGCCATGGGACCAGAGCCCGTCCTTGCCCCTCAGCCAGGTGGGCCAGCAGGCAGGCGGCAGTGGTGACTGGGGCCGGCAGCTATCTCCTGGGCTCCAGCTCCTGCCCTGCACCCAGCAGGAGTGGCCTCGCCAGCAAGCAGGCCAACACTGGTGAGTTTCCTTCAAGAAGAGGCCAGGGCAGAGGTTGCTTTTATGACTTTTGTTTTGCTGTTTGGTGTTTCCAAAGTCTGAGTGTGTGGGCGTGGGTGTGGGTGCTCAATGCCTCTTTCCCCGGGGACACAAGGACAAGGATAGCTGCCTGCCAACGGACTTCGGCCTCGTTGTCGTGTCCCTGGGAGGTTTACGGTGTCCTTGGGGCCTTTTTGTGCAGACACCACATGCTCCACACACACACACATTAATATATACACACATACAAACTGCACACACATACACAAATACCCCATTTACAAATACACACCCATCCATACACATATACACACATGTACATATACACATGCCCTACACACATATATGTATACACATATATATACACACAGTGCTCGTGGGTGCTTGATTTTCTCAGTTACGATTCAATATATTGAACTGAAAAACTTAAAGGCTACCATTTCCCTAACATTTTAAGTTTAACCTACAAATGCCATTATTCTGTTTATGAATCTAGTAGATTTCAATGGTCACATTTAAGGGTAGGAGGCTTATAACTTCTTTAACTAAATCTATTTAGATATCTTAGTGATCTTACAAATTTAATATGTCCAGTTTTCCTAAGTTTGTAAATAGCCATCCTAAAAAGCAGGACTTTCCCAAGCTCCTAAGCAGTTCTTAAAATGTAACATATTAAGCTTATAAATAGGGTAGATATGAAGTTCTGTTAAACATTTCAAAACTGTCACGGACTCAGCCAAATCCTCCCTCGGCGGGCTGCTTAAAATCATAAGCCCAACCTCAGTTACTCACTCACCCCTTTCAAACTGGAACTGCAGGTCTCATTTGTTAGGTTCTCTGACTTACCTGATTCTGTGTGTGTGGGCTCTAAGTCCCTTCAGTTGTGTCTTTGCGATCCCATGGACTGTAGCCCGCCAGGCTCCTCTGTCCATGGGGTTCTCCAGGCAAGAATACCGGAGTGGGTTGCCGTGCCCTCCCTGGGGGGAATCTTCCCAACCCAGGGATCAAACCTGAGTCTCTTAAATCTGCTTTGGCAGGCAGTTCCTTTGGGAAGCCCACTTGATCCTCTAAAAGGTTACAAATATGTGAGATGCCAGATTTACACATTTCTGAGTGTATCTGAGCTGCTTCACTCCCATCTGTCCTGGTTGATTCAACCCCGTCTGAGTTAAGGACACTGTCAAGGGAGCAGGGGAGCCACAGGCCAAGTGCCACCTCCAAAGGGTGGTCTCCAGGGTCCTCCAGTTTCCTCTTTCTGCAGTCCTCCACCTCCACCTCCCACCCCAAGACTCTTCCTCCTCCAACTCCCTCATCCGGGTGGCTTCTTCTCTGGGTTGGGTTCTGTCTGTTGCTGATCCTCTCATGGTCCTTCCCAGTGTTTTCCTCCCTTGAGGCCCCACCTCTTCAGCTTCCTCCTGGATGTCCTCCTGGATGGCACACGCTGCACACCCTTGGCTCGAGGATCTTGCATCCAGCTTGCTCCATTGCTGCTTCTCTGAGGTCAGCAGCGGTCAGAGGAGAAAAGGGCTCCTGCCCACTTGGCCTGACCTTTTCTTTTCACCCAGGTGCATCGTTGAGAAACATGTCACCTCCGTTTCCATTCGTTGCTTCCCAGGACTGCTAATTTGGTGACTTGTTATTGTCTAGTTGCATCTGACTCTTTGCAACCCCATGGGCTGTAGCCCACCAGGCTCCTCTGTCCATGGGTTATCCCCAGAAGAATACTGGAGTAGGTTTCCATTTCCTACTCCAAGGTATCTTCCTGACCCAGGGATCAAATCCATGTCTCCCTGAATTGGCAGGTGGATTCTTTACCACTGAGCCATCAGGGAAACCCTTTGGTGACTTAGAACAACAGAAACTCATTTTCTCACAGTTCTGGAGACCAGAAGTCTCAAGTCAAGCCCAGTCTCCCTCGAGGCTGATGGTTGTGGCTGCATCGCTTCAGTCTCCTCCTCCATCTTCCTGTCCCCTTCTTCTCGGTATCTGTCTCTTATCAGATACCTGCTATTGGGTTCAGGGCCCACCTGGATAAGCCAGGATGATCTCATCTTGAGAACTTTAAGGTAATCAATCTGCAAAGACCCTTTTTCCAAATGAGACATCATTCACACGTTCCAGGGACTTAAAGTGTGGACTTGTCTTTCAGGGGCTACCATTTAACTGATGCATCCATTTCGGTTTCTCACACTCCGTGTGTGCTTGGCCCCAGGCATCTCCTCCATCCCCACTGGCATTTTAAGACTCGGCCCACCTTCCTTTTGTATTGTTCTCATGGCAGGAATACTGGAGTGGTTTGCCATTCCTCCTCCAATACTTTGGCCACTGATGTGAAAAGCCGACTCACTGGAAAAGACCCTGATGCTGGGAAGGATTGAGGACAGGAGGAGAAGGAGGTGACAGAGGACGAGATGGTTGGATGGCATCACCAACCCAATGGACATGAATTTGAGCAAACTCCGGGAGATAGTGAAGGACAGGGAAGCCTGGCATGCTGCAGTCCACGGGGTCGCAAAGTGTCAGACACGACTGAGCGACTGAACAACAGCCACCTTCCTTGGAGGCCGTTGTCTTCATTCAGCGAGCAGCTGCCTAGTGTCTGCACAGGGGTCCCTGCCCTTGGAGACCCTCTAGCTTCTTCCCCTGGCGGGCACCCAACAGTTCCAGTCCCTCCCCTGGGAATCCTCGAGGCAGCTAGAATGTCAAGGGGGAGGGGACACGGAGCCGGCCACCCAGCCGAGGCCAGTACCTGGTCTGTGTCCTTCCCCAGAGGAGCGACCTCTGATGCGCTGGAACCAGGAGGAGACCGGCAGCCTGCCGGCTCCCTGATTGCCCTCTGGACTAATTACTCCTCTGGAGGACCCTGTTTGCTCACAGCCTCATTACCCACCCCGAGCACGAGAGCAGGAGCACGCAGGCTCCGGCGGCTCCAGCGCCAGCTGTCCACCTTTGCTGGTTAATATGCGGACCCAGCTGCCCGCTCCCTCCCCAGACTCTGTTATTGCAGAAGCCGCAGCTTCATGCCTGGAAGAGAGAGACAGACACAAGCTCGCTTCCTGCAGGGCCTCCCTCCTGGGAACTGGCTTGAAACCTGGAACTTAAAAGGGAAGGGGGTGGTTGTGGTTTAAAATAGCGTGTGCGTGGCAGCCTCCTGTGTGGCTTCCCCCAGCTTTCCCCTAAAATACCTGAGGAGACACGCCAAAAAAAGATGAAAATTCCTGAAAACAGAGACAGGTGGGCAGCCTGGGAGGATCTCCCTCTTGCTCTGTTGAGACAGACGGAGCCACCTGGCTCCCCCAGGAAGCTGAGGCCTCCTGGGGGAAGGGGACCCCTTCTCTCCAATCTGAGGAAGTCAGGCAGCCACCCTTCCCCTTGAGAGCGACGGTTCAGGGGTCGACACAGCACTGCTAGAGTCCTCCCCTGCCTACACCCTCCCCGTGCTTCTCTGTGTGTATTCAGAGAAAGCAGCCCTCAGAGGCCGCCTCCACCAGGCAGGAAGAAGAGGGAAACCCGAGAGCCATGGCCACCGGAAGTCCACTGTGGCCCCTGGGCTCAGCCAGGGACAGGGAGGTCCTGGGATACTGACCACATAGTGGCTTTCCACGGACCTCATTTTTGAAGTATGGGAGACCCAGTCCATGGGGATGGGCAAAGACACCCCTCCCCAAGGTCAGAGTTGCTTTAGCTCAATGTCCCGAATGTGGCCTCCCGCCAAGCTGGCCCCCTTACAAACCAAAACCTGAGAGGTGGACTCGGCTCTTCCCCCAGGAAGGCGGCCGTGGGACAAGGTCAGAAGTTCAGCATGCAGGTGTGGTTCTCACCGCAACGAACAGTTACCCCACACAGGTTGGGTGTCCTACAGTTCAATTCAGTTCTGACACTCGACCGGCAAGAGTGTCTGACCCCACAGATAAGGGCTCGGTCCCACAGGACAGCCCCCACTGCAGACTCTAGTCACAGGTCCAGGTGGTCAACTGCGCTTCTGACCGACCCGCTCTCGGCTGTAGGTTCCTATGACCCTCTCCTCGGGTCAGATGAATTCACTTCAGTGGTTCACACAGCTCAGGAAAACATTCTACTCACTAGTTTAACATACTGGGATGTAACTCAGGAGCTGCTCGATGGGAGAGAGGCACAGACCCAGGTGTGGGGAGGGACAGGACCTTCCATGCCACACTGGTGTCCACAGACCCAGAAGCTCTCTGGACCCTGCACTGTGGAGATTTTCCAGAGGCTTCATCACGGCGGCGTGACTGATGACCTCACTGGCCACTGGTGACCGACTCTCTTCATCCCCTGTACCCTCCCTGGAGGTCAGGGGCTGGACTGAAATTTCCAACCTCTAGTGACAAGAGCTTCCCTCGTGGCTCAGATGGTAAAAGCAACTGCTTGCAATGCAGGAGACCTAGCTTCGGTCCCTGGGGGGGGAAGATCCCCTGGAGAAGAAAATGGCAACCCACTCCAGCACTCTTGCCTGGAAAATTCCATGGATGGAGGAGCCTTGTAGGCTACAGTCCATGGGGTCGCAAAGAGTCGGACACGACTGAGCGACTTCACTTTCACTAATGACAAGGTTAGTTCCCCTGGCTACCAGCCCTATTCCCAGATGACCAAGGGACTTTCCAAAAGTCACCTCATTAACAAAAAACATTTAAAAATGTCATAACAAAAGGCACCTTTGTCTCTCATCATTTAGGAAATTCTGAGGGTTTAGGAGCTCCGTGCCAGAAAGTCCAAGTATGTATTTCTCATTGTAAATCACAGCGTCACACTAGACTTGATAGGTGGGGGGATCTCACTAGATCGTCCCTCCTTCAAGGGTGAACAAGTGGGGAAAAAACCCTGTGCGTCAGGGAAATAGGAGGCTGGACCCTGACTCCAAAATGATCTATGGCAGGTCCCGGAGGAAATGAACTTTGTAAGAAAAGCACAGAATGTTACGAAAAGAGGCCAAGCTGAGATGGAAAGAAAACAACAGGGCGAGATGAAAAGAGAGATTAACGAGGAAAATAAGAATTGCAAGGATTCAGAATGCTAGTCAGCACACAGTCCTAACTAGGGGCAGTGGGAATGGGGTTGACGCTGCAGGACATGAGGTCAGTGACCGAGGCAAACCTGGGCCCTCTGCGGGAGTGCGCTGAGGGTGGAATATGGGAAGAGAGAAAGTCAAGAGATACTCAGAGCGCAGCTTTCCTGATGAGGAGACAGGCTCTGAAAAGTCCATCTTTGTAGATGGAAAGACCCCGACATGGAAGGAAAATTTAAAGAAAATACCCACAGCTAGATCTTACATGGTGGGAAAAATTGTAATAACCAGGTGAGACAGGCAGGAAAAATAATTGCCACATAAACATGCCCCCTTCATCTGCTCCCTCCTTTCCCAGGAAGGTGTCTGTGTTTGCCCCCCTGTGTCTTAGGACCTTTTTTAAAAAGTTGTTGTCGTTGCTGTTAAGTCACCCAATCGTGCCCGACTCTTTGTGACCCCTTGAGCTCAGCCTGCCAGGTTCCTCTGTCCATGGGATTCCCCAGGCAAGAATACTGGAGTGGGTTGCCGTTTCCTTCTCCAGAGGATCTTCCTGACCCAGGGATCAAACTGGAGTCTCCTGCGCTGGCAGGCAGATTCTTTACCGCTGAGCCACCAGGGAAGCCCATTTTTTTTTTTTTTTTAAAGAATTGTTGCAAAATGCATATCACATAAAATTTACCATCTTAACCATTTTTATGCTTCAGTATCATTACGCTCCTTCACATCGTTGTGCAACCATCGCACTATCGTTTCTAGAACTCTTTTCATCTTGCAAACTGAAACTCAGTCCCCTGAAACAGCAACTCCCCCGAAGCCCCTAGCCTTCACCATTCTACTCTGCGTCTATGAATTTGACTGCTTCATATGTGCGGAACCATCCTTTTGTGACTGATTTCTTTTAGCATAAAGTCCTCAAGGATCAGCCACAGTGTAGCATATGTCATATTTTGTTCCTTTGTATGTCTGAATAACACTCCATTGCAGACATATCCCACATTTTTATGCATGTACCTATGGAAGTTAATGGACACTTGGATTGTTTCCACCCTTTGACCATGGTGAATCGTACTGTCTCCTAGGGTACCCCCTGCTTCCATCCCTGCAGTTCTCCAAGTATTTTTGGTATTAAGAGCCCTCTTTATACTTTCTATCTCTTTTTTAAATTGAGATATAACTGACATATAACAATTTTAAGGCACATACTGTATTGATCTAATACATTCATACTGCAGTATGGTTACCATTGTAGCATTAGCCAACACCCTTGTTTTTGCCACATAAATAACATTTCTTCTAGTGTTGGTAACAGTTAAGGTCTTATCTTTTAGCAAGCTTGATGTTTATAATACTTATGTTGTCTTTCATGGCTGAACTGTGTGCATTTCTTTAACAGTGTACTGTGGACTTATTTATCTTCTTGTTGCAAGTACAAACCTTAAACACCGTCTCCCATTCCCCCCACCCCCAGCCCCAATGCCCTGTGTTTTTCAGAGTTCAGTTCTTTTTAGATTCCACATTTAAGTGCAATCATACAGTATTTGTCTTTGTCTTTGCCTTATCTCACTGAGCATGATGTTCTCAAGGTCCATCCACATTGTTGCAAATGGCAGGATTTCCTTCTTTCTTGTGGATGAATAGTATTCCATTGTATATATATAGACCACATCTGCCGTATCCAGTCATCCACTGATGGGCATTTAGGTTGTTTCTGACTTGGCTGTTGTGAGTAACTCCTCGGTGAACATGGGCATGCAGACATCTCCTTGGTAGTATCTTTTCATCTCCTTTAGATATACACCCAGAAGTGTGATTGCTGGGTTGTATGGTAGTTCTGTTTTTAATGTTGTTTATTGATTTATTTTTGGCCACACCATGTGGCTTACAGGATCTTAGTTCCCTCACCAGAGATTGAACCTGAGCCCATGGGAGTGAAAGCACTGAGTCCTAACCAGTGGATTCCCGGGCAATTCTCTACTTTTAATTTCTTGAGGAATCTTTACACTCGTAAAATTATGGAGGGCCTCAAAGAGGTTTTTTGTGTATGGGTCATATCTAATAAAGGCTGTCTACCTAGAAGAAATCAAAATAAACATTTTAAGTATTTATTTATTCACTCATTTAAAATTAATAAGCTCGGGACGTCCCTGGTGGTCCAGTGGTTGGGACTTCTCCTTCCAGTGCAGGGGGTGTGGGTTCCATCTCCTCTGGTCAGGGCGCTGGGATCCCATGTGCCTCATGGCCAGGAAACCAAAACCCGAAACAGAAGAAATATTGTAATAAATTCAATAAAGACTTTAAAAATGGTCCACATTAAAAAAAAAAATCTTCAAAAAAAAGACTTTGATGTTTCTAAGCCCAGAGGACATTCTTTTAAAAAAATAAAGTTAATAAGCTTGCATGTGAAAGAAGTAAATTTTTGTGAAAATATATTTTCTAAAAGAAAAAATACAGTGAAGAGAGCCACATTGTTGCATGGTTTTGTGAATCTCTTTCGTGTGTGCCTGGCTTGGAAGACAGCTGAATCCTCATACCTGCTGCTCTGTGTCTGGTCTCTTGCAATAGGCTGTTTTGGTTGAAGTTGACAGAGAAAATGTACATCATGCCGATTTGGAAAAGAGGACCTCACAAAACCCCTGAAAGGGTCTTGAGGGTTGCCCCTCATGCTTTGAGAAACGCTGTGTGAATCTCTGCTCGCTTTTTGGAAAGCCATACCCCTCACCTTTCCCACTGGAGTGAATCCCCAAACCTGGTTTTTCAAGCTCAGGTGGGGGCCCCACTTCTTCGAGATGGCACATGCTGGCCATTGGCACGCTTGGTCGCAGGCCAGGGACACTCTCTGTGCCCAGCGGCCCATAGTGGTGACTCTGGGGTACCTGCTGATGTGCCCAGGTTTCCTGATGAGGATCCTCACATGCACAGGTCCTAGAGATGGCACCATTTAGACCCATAATGAGGAAGCGAGGATTCTCCTCACTGCCTGGTATTTGCAAGGCAGACCAGCCCCTCCCAGGCCAAAGCTATGCCCGGGGTAGCCTGGAGGAGCCGCATGTGGATGTGATTCTTCCACTCCCCAACCCCCCACCCCCAAATGCAGCCAGAGCAGAGTGTCAAGGTTCCTGGTGGGCAGGGTCAGTAGGACTGTCATTGCGGTCATGACACATTTGTCTCCAGCACACTGGCTTGGTGGGGGACATGAAGAGGACACTAGGGACGCCGGACGTGGCCCAAGGTCCTCGGGATGTGTGAGGTGCTCTGAAGTACACAAGCACCAATGGACCTAAGTGGGGTTGAAAGTGTAGTGTTAGTCGCTCAGTCATGTTGGACTCTGCAACCCATGGACTGTAGCCCACCAGGCTCCTCTGTCCATGGGGTTCTCCAGGCAAGAATACTGGAGTTGGCGGCTATTTCCTCCTCCAGGAGGTGGGGTCGAAGTAAAGAAATAAAGCAATAAAAGTGCAGCAGCCTCTCTCCGGCCCCGTCTGGCTTTTCCCTGTTGCAACTTCTCATAACCCGGCACCCTGGGACTTCGGGAGCCCCACCCCAGCTGGAATTCACAGGGCGGGGTGGCTGTGACTCACTTAGCCAGAGCGCGTGATCGGGGCCACGTCTGCCTTCCTGGGGAGACCCCCTCCCCACCCCCTTCCTTCCTTCCACCCTCGGCCCCCTCCCCATCAACAGTTTCATGACTCCAGATAAGAGCTGCCCGGAGAGACGGAGCCACTGTCAGCAGGCTGGGAGGGGTCCAGACTGACAGCCAGGACAGGGATGTGGCCCTGGGGGCAGGGGGCCTCTGGGAAAGGACAGCTTACATCCTCCCACACCTGCCCCGGCGTCCTGGGATAGCAGGTCAGGTTTTCTTGGTCCTTCCAGGATGGGATGACTTCTACTGGCCTGGAGAGAATGGGGGTGGGAAGATAGGGCAGGGATGGTAGGAACCCAAGAAACCCAAGCAGCCATCCAGTCCAGGTTTTTCAGACTTTGGCAACAGAACTGCCTTTAAAAAATAAAAATAAAAAAACTGAAGGACAGCGAGCAGAGTGGCTCTGCTGAGAGCTGTACCCAAAGACTTGCTGACCCTCAGCGTCCCTCTTGTCTTATCAGCCCCAAGACCCTTGGAACACGGGTTGGGTAACTGCTAAGCATGGTCCATCTGTCCATTTCATAGATGGGGAAACAGACCCCAAGAGGGAAGCGGTCTCTCATGCACATATGGACAGTCTGAATTCCAATTCCTGCCTTCCCAGCCTCGCCTGCCACACAGAATGAAAAGTCGCTCAGTGGTGTCTCTTTGCAACCCCAGGGACTGAAGCCCGCCTCCACGGGCCGCCCCGGCTGTGCTAGGTGGGGCTCCAGGGCAGGGCGGGGGGGCCTCGCTGACCTCTGGCCATCCTCCCCTCTTGCAGGACCTGGGCATGGAGTCGACCTCGCTGGACGACGTCCTGTACCGCTACGCCAGCTTCAGGAACCTGGTGGACCCCATCACACATGACCTCATCATCAGCCTGGCCCGCTACATCCACTGCCCCAAGCCGGTAGGGCAGCCATGGTCTGAGCCAGCCAGGTCTGGGGTGTGAGGCGGGCGCCTTCCTGGGCAGAACAGCCTGGTGCCCGGGGTGGGGGGCTAGTCAATGCTGCTCAGGCCCCTCGTGCAGGCACCTGAGGCCCAGCGTCCATGGTAGAGGCTACACGCCTGCACCCTCAGTACTGGCTTTGTTCGGCCCACCAGGTGCATCAAATCTGGATTCGTTGCCAATGTTTAAAAGTATTTCACACAATCCCCATATTGGCTGCCCTTGGAAAATGGGGAAACTCCTCATGGCCTGGAGGCCTGGAACTGAGTAGCCACCCTTGTTGTGTGGGGCCAGGGCCGCCATGTACAGTTGTGTAAGTTGCATCCTGCACAAAGACACGTGCACAGAAGGGGTGGGGCGGGAGGAGACAGCTCAGTCCAAGCCCTCTCTCTGCCCACCAGCCATGGGCACAGGGGCACGGCTGTGTCCACTGAGAGGTGAGCTCTCTCTAGTTTGCACAAAGGTGCTGTGTGAGGGTAGCCACGGGCCTCCCTGCCGTTCAGTTCACCACACTCCCCACTACATCCACTGGTCTTCCTCTCTGGACCGAGTGTCATTTTACACCCACCGGCTTCACTCACGTCCACTTCCTGCCTGGCTCCGCAGCTCTCCAGGCTCTGTGGGCGCGGCCCAGCCCCTTGGGGTGGGAGATCCGTTCCCCTTCCGCTGGCTCCACAGTCCAGGCCGGGACCCAGGCAGGGAGGGGACGGCCACAGCAGTCTTAGTTCTCTAGTGTGTCGGGGCCATGTCCAAGGCCCTCCTCCTCAGGCTGCTGGAAGAGCCTCCAGCTGGACTCTGGGCTCTGCTCCTGCCTCCGTGCCCTCTCTGCCCTTTGTGTGCAGAGGTAAACTGCGTCACCAGGTACCTCCTGAAAAGCCTTCTGTGTGGGGCTGTGGTTTAAGGAACTCACAGACCCCTCCTCTGGCCCCGCCTGAATCTCCCCTCCCATCGCTCCCACTCCGCTCCAGCCCCCAGGCTCCTCTCTTCCTGTGGCATCCAGATTCTCTGAAACCTTCGGGACTCTGCTGCCTCCTGCCCCAGCTCTCCTCTCCTCCTTTCAGACTCAGCCTAAGCATTGCCTTTCAGAGGCCTTCTTTGCCCAGCCTCCCTTCAGTAGGTCTCTGATCAGCCTCTACCTCACGCCCCGTTTATTTTCTCATTCCACTCACTGGTCTCTGAAATTATCTTGCTTACGCGTTTGTTGGCTTAGTGTCTGCTCTGCCCACTAGAATATAAACTCCGGAGGGGCAAGAGAGGGCGTCTGCCTGTTCACAGTCATCCTGCTCCTGGCACAAGCAGGTGACACATTCCACTGTGCGTTAGAGGCTGAGATGGTTGGATGGCATCATCGACTCGATGGACATGAGTTGGAGCAAGCTCCGGGAGATGGTGAAGGACTGGGAAGCCTGGTGTGCTGCACTCCATGGGGTCACAAAGAGGTGGACTTGACTTAGCAACTGAATAGCAACAATAAGGGACTATTTCTAGGGATGTAGGCAGGAAGAAGGGAATGGACCGGGCCGCTGAGACACCAGAGACCAGCAGCAGGAAGTCGTTACTGAGGAAGGGCTGTGGGCAGAGCTGTATTGCTGGAGCCGAGAGAACACCTCTCCCAAAACCACCCTGTATCTTCTTTTTTTCTCTTCCTTTTTCTCTTTTTTATACTTTATTGTGTTTTCTGTTGCTGCACAACAAATCACCCTAAAACGTGGTGGCTTAAAACAATGGACTTGGCTCGTTTTACCATCTCTGTAGGCGGGGGATTCAGGAACAGTGGCAGCTCGGGGTCTAGCTGGGGGCTCGGGACACTGGCCGAGGCTGCAAGTATCTGGAGGCTGGAAGGGGACTGACAGGATGGCGCACCCCCCCATGGCTAATGGTGGGAGGCCTCAGCTTTCTGCCCGCGGCCTGTCCACTGCTTGAGCTTCCTCACATCAGGGCAGCCGGCTTATCCCAAGAGCGGGTGATGCCCGAGAGCAAGGGAGAAGCACAATGTCTTCTGAGCCAGCATCAGACATCACATGCTCTCACTGCCATAGTGGATCGCCTGATCAGCCCTGATGCAGGTGGAAGGAGGCTGTACACGACCAGGAGTCCGGCATCCGTGGGGCCGCCTTGGAGGCTGACTGAAGCAGGGCAGGAGCAAGAAGAGTTAATCCCAGGCCTTTCTCTCCTGCCCTCTGACTTCCCTCCCATTAGCTGATCACACTGGCAGTCAGGATCAAGAGGGCCGGTGATGCATTCTGTCCGTAAGAGCTCAGCCTGTCCAACACAGAGAACAGAGAGTGGATGTGGGGAGGAGTAGACGGAAAGCCCAGCACAGTCTCAGTGTCTGGAGCAGCACACAGTAGGCAGGGTAGCCGTGTTTGATGAATGAATGAGGAAGCCTTGGGTGCAGAGTGTTGGAAGGCTCTGCTTGTTACAGCCCTGGGGTCGGGGGTGAAGACAGTAGATGGCATCGGAAGGGGCCTGACCCCGCCTGGAGGGGCCTGCAGGTCTGACAGGTCAGTGAACCCCTCAAGCAGGGTCTTCTCCGGGGCCTCCAGTCAGCAGCACTGGGCAGGTGCCCAGTTACCCCAACTTGTGCCACACCCCTCCCCCTCCTTCCTTTTCCATGGGTGGGAGGAAAACCTAGAGAGCAGATTCCGCAGCCTGCCTTGGCACCTCTGCTGTGGGTTAAGACTCTGTTGCAAGTAACAGAAGCCCATGCGGGCTGCCTCAAGCCAGGAAGAGGGCTTATCCTTCCCATACTGAGGGGGCTCGTGGGCCCAGCGGCAGCCAAGCTGGAAAGAGGCCCTGGGACCCCAGCCAGCACGGACACCTGCCCCCCACCTCTGCTCCCGCCCCCCTCCCCACTTCCTCTCTCCATGTCTCAGGGCTGCCCGGGGCTCCCAAGTTGACTTGTCAGGGTTGAGCCCCCGAGGAGTCTTGTCTAAAGTTAGGATTCCAGGGCCCCCTTCTGGACCGTCAGTGGTGGCTTAGGAGTGGGGTCTGGTCCCACAGAGGGGCTGCTGGGCCTCACGGCTTTCAGAGTAAGAGGAGAAGGGCCAGCATCCTCCTTCTTCCTCGTCTCCCCACTTCCTTCCTCCTCCTCTACCGCTGGGCCGGTCCTGCTTAGCTGTTCCTGCAGGCAGAGAGCTGGAGTGGGAAAACTTAAGTGAGCTTGCTTGGGGCTTTCCTAGTTGCGAAGGATAGAAGCACCTTGAACTCACTTTGGAGAAAGATTCATCACCTGAGGGCAGAGCAGAGCCCAGCCTCAGAGCGACTGCGGGGTTTGCGTCCTGATGCCAGCCTTCACATCGCCTGGCCTGCCGTCCCCTCGACTTCTTGTTTCCGCGTTTATCAAGCGGGATTACAGGGGCACCCATCTCACGCCATGACTGTGATTACAGGATTGGGACGTAGGCGAAGCCAGAGGCAGTGCCCAGTGTCTAGTAGATAATATAAGTCACTGAATCTTAGTCCAGACAAGCGGAGGCGCTCTTAACCCCTGACGACGCCGGCTCACGTTTGGCCTCAGGCCCCCTGCAAATTGACCACATCTCCGGTCCCTGTTTAGTAAACAAGAGCACAGGCCCAGCTTGGGGGCCTCGCCCTGCGCGCGGCTGCCCCCTGGTGGCGATGCCGGCGCACTGCGGCGGCTACTTTGCCGCCTCTTTTTCTGTTTCTTTGCCAATGATGGTCCGTCTAGTCAAAGCTGCGGTTTTTCCAGTAGTCATGTATGGATGTGAGAGTTGGGCTATAAAGAAAGCTGAGCGCCGAAGAATTGATGCTTTTGAACTGTGGTGTTGGAGAAGACTCTTGAGAGTCCCTTCGATTGGAAGGAGATCCACCCAGTCTATCCTAAAGGAAATCAGTCCTGAATATTCATTAGAAGGACTGATGCTAAAGCTGAAACTCCAATCTTTTGGCCACCTGATGCGAAGAACTGGTTCATTGGAAAAGACCCTGATGTTAGGAAAGATTGAAGGCAGGAGGAGAAGGAGTCAACAGAGCATGAGATGGTTGAATGGCATCACCAACTCAAGGGACATGAGTTTGAGCAAGCTCCGGGAGTTGGTGATGGACAGGTCAGCCTGGCATGCTGCAGTCCAGGGGTTGCAGAGTCAGACAGGACAGAACTGAACTTGCTGTTTCTTCCTTCTGGCCGAGAAGTTTGTGGGATAGTCTGTGGCCCCCAATTTTGGAACCCCTGCGAAGTGATCAGGTTAAGTTTAGGGCTAGGAGCTCATTTCTCCGTTTTGGAATAGCCCGGGTGGTCCCGGGGGTGATACTGGGCAGACTACCACATCCCACCCCACTGGTCCACCTGGCAGCACAGGGGAATCACAGCTGAGGCAGGGGGGAGGTGTTAAAAGTCCCAGTGCCCACCCATCGCTGGGGATGGCCCAGGCAGCTGTGTTCTCTAAAGCTCTGGCTGATCCTGGTGTGCAAGGGTCCCAGGGACAGGGGACTTCCCTGGTGATCCAGTGGCTAAGACTCTGTGCCCCCAATGCAAGGGGCCTGGGTTTGATCCTGATCAAGGAATTAGATCCCGCATGCCATAACCAAAGATTCCACTTGCTACATCACAAGTTGAAAATCCCGTATGCTGTAACTAAGACCCAGAGCAGCCAAATAAATAAATGTGAAAGGATCCCAGGTGCAGACCCTTGGCTTAGATGCGCCACCCTCCCTTCTCCCATTGGCCTAGAAGTTGGCCTTGCCCCCGGGCCAGCACCATGACCACCATCCCTGAGCCTGTGCTGGCCAGCACCTCCTCACTGGAGTCTCCAGTCTGAGTCCACCAGCCCCCTTCTCCTTGGTACTCAGGGCTCTGCTTACTCCTGCTTCTCTGGCCAAGCCTTCTCCGTCATTTCATGTCCCCTGGGCCCTCCCTCTGCCCCTTTATTTGACTGATCCCCCTGTCTGCCTGCTCTGCTCATTCAATGGCCAGGGCTTTAATCAGATGCTGGTGATTGTGTCCAGGCCAGACCTGTCCTCACCCTCAGCCCCATAAATCCAATCACATCCCCCAGCTGGAGGCCCCATAGGCCCCTCAAACTCCATATGGCCCCACATGAGCTGGTTGCTCCCCCATCCTGCTTAACCCTTTACAGATGAGGATTGGAGGCACAGAGAGGTCAAGTGATTTGCCCAAGGTCATACAGGAGGTGACAATGCAAGGATTTGAATCCACACAGTTTGGATCGAGTCTAACTGCTCAATATGGTAGATCCCACATTATCCTCGGGGAATATGTTCCAAGACCTTCATGTGTGTGTGCTAAGTCATTTCAGTTGTGTCCAACTCTGCGATCCTATGGACTGTAGCCCGCCAGGCTCCTCTGTCCTGGGATTCTCTAGGCAAGAATACTGGAGAGGGTTACCATGCCCTCCTCCAGGGGATCTTTCCGACCCAGGGTTCCAACCTGAGTCCCTTACAGTCTCCTGCATTGCAGGCAGATTCATTTCCACTAGTGCCACTTGGAAACCCTCCAAGACCTTCAGGGGATGCCTGAAACAACAGATGGTACCAAACTGTATAAAACCGTGTTTTCTGTACTAATGGTATAGGTAATATATACAGTGTGGGTTACACCACACAAAGGAATGATTTATGTCCCCAACAGGACGGAACAGGGCAACATGAGAGTTCGTCATGCTACTCAGGATAGCGCAGTTTTAAACTTATGAGTTATTTCGGGAATTTTCCACTTAATATTTTCTGACCAAGTTTGACCACAAGTAACGAAATCCTTGGAAAGCCAAACAGCAGATGAGGGGGCAGAGCTGTGTGCTGCCTTTTGCTAGCAGAGTAATGATGATAATGGTAATAATCAAGCTGGTCTTCACCGAGCACCCACTCTGTGTCAGGTGCCCCACTGGGCACTGGCCACTGTAATGTTTGACCCACCACATCGCGTTGCCGTCTGCAAGTGGGTTTGCATCCACACCTGGCATTTCGTGGCCTTGGTCCTTGGCCCTGGACTGTCTAGTGAGCACACAGGCTGTGGGCCACTCAGTCTCTCAGGCCAGAGACTCTCTGTTAAACTGACTTCCCTTGGACAGAGCTGCTGCTAAGTCGCTTCAGTCGTGTCCGACTCTGTGCGACCCCATAGACGGCAGCCCACCAGGCTCCTTCGTCTCTGGGATTCTCCAGGCAAGAATATTGGAGTGGGTTGCCATTTCCTTCTCCAGTGCATGAAAGTGAAAAGTGAAAGTGAAGTCGCTCAGTCGTGTCTGACTCTTCGCGACCCCATGGGCTGCAGCCTACCAGGCTCCTCCATCCATGGGGTTTCCCAGGCAAGAGTACTGGAGTGGGGTGCCATTGCCTTCTCTGTTGGACAGAGCAGGAGTCTCTAAAATCTGCCCTCTGCATCCTCTAACCTAGCATATTTGTTTGCTGGGGCTACTGTAACAAAAATACCACTTAAACAGCTCAAATGTGTTTCCTCAGACCTGGAGGCTGAAAGTCCGAGATCAAAGCATTAACAGGGTTGGTCTCTTCTGAAGCTCCCCTCCTTGGCACGTGGACGGCCGTCTTCTCCCTGTGTGCTCATGTGGTCTCTCCTCTGTACACAGCTGTGTTCTGGTCTCTTCTCATGAGGACACCGGTCATATAGGATTAGAGCCCATCCCGATGAACTCATTTTATCTCAATTACTCTTTCAAGGCCCTGTCTCTGAATATAGCCACATTCTGAGGTGCTGGGGATTAGGACTTCGGTTTAAGAATTTGGGGGGACACAGTTCAGGCCATAACACTCAGTGTCTCGAGCTCAAATGCTGGTGGACCAGACAGGAAACGAATGGGGATGAACTGGGCTGGGGAAGACTTGGCCCTTCATTCCTTCATTTTCCCACTGCTGATGTGGGCAGAAGAGACATGGTAAAGGATGTCACTGTCCTCTGCCGTGTGAAATATAAGGGCAAGGACATTTGCTCCCAGCTTCCAGAGCAAGTGTCCAGCACCTGGGAGGGGCCCAGGGGGCATTTGTCAGGAGAGCCAGTGAGCAGGACAGCCCTGGGCGTCGGGAGGCGGCAGGGACCGTGGTGACCCTGGCTAAGGGGTCATCTGTCACATCACCTGGAATCAGGCTCTTATAGAAATCTCAGGTTTATTCAACGAAAGCAACTAATTCACAGAAACTAAAACCAGTGTGCAGATGAGTCTGCAACCCCTGCCCCCTGCTCCAGGCAGCCACTGGGGGCCAGCGCAGCAGGTCTCCACACCGAGCTCAGCCCAGGGTAGCTGTGCTGGTCTGGCAGAGGCGGGAGGCGAGGGGAGGGGGCTGGCTCCCCACCTGCTCCAGTGACTCAGGGACCTGTGGTTGGTCTGCAGGAGGGTGATGCGCTGGGCGCCATGGAGAAGCTGTGCCGGCAGCTGACGTACCACCTCAGCCCCCACTCCCAGTGGAGGCGCCACCGCGGGCTGGTGAAGAGGAAGCCCCAGGCCTGGTGAGTCCCGCCCCTGCCCAGCCTCCTCCTCCAAGGGCAGCTCCCAGTCAGATGTGCCAGGCTGGGCCTGGGGGGTGTAGCACCCCCTTCCAGGGCAGTGGGGAGAGGACATAAGCTGCTTGCAGGAGACGAGATGAGGGATTGACGGGGGTGGGGGGCGATTCCAGGTGGGCATGAGCCCTGAGAGGCACTGGCAGCCAGGCCCTGGTCTATGCAGTGGGGGCTGAATGTGGGCACTCCCCCCACCCATCCCAGACCCCAGCCACGTCCCTGGCTCATGCAGCTGTGAGGACCCTCAGGGGTTGTGTGGCCGCCTGCACCCTGGGGGCAGAGGGGACACTGGGACACAGAACCAGGGTCAGGACAGCGTGATAGGAGGAAGCGGAGGGGAACATACTCTGGATGAATCACGGGGCAGAATGGCTGGGGTCCTGGTGCGCAGGCTCCTCTCCAGCTCCCGCAGATGGGATGGGAGGGGAAGCAGAGAAGAGCCCTGGTCCCCCTTCCCTTCCGGACACCTCCCCCTCTCAAGCCAGGGGAAGACTCCTCAGGGCCCCTCCCAGGGGGATGAAGTAGGCAGAGGGGGCTCCAGCCAGGCCAAGGTGAGGCCAAGCTGGGAGAGTGCAGGACAGGACACATGGAACCCAGAAGGCCAGGAGATTCGTGAGCTGGTTGCCTAGGAAGAAGCTGGGCTGTGAGCTCTGCTGGGACCCAGGGCCTTCTGTCTCCCCAGGGCCCGGGCACACTCAGTCCACTCTCCATTCAGAAGCCTCACTCCCGCACAGGCTGGCCTTCCTGCTGGCTTACAGACACGCTGAGTTCCACCAGCCTTGGGGCCTTTGCACTTGTGGTCCCTCTGCTGGAACTCCTACCGAGTTCTTACCTCGGCCTGGTTCTTTCCCCTATCAGGCCAACAGTCCAAGCTGCGATCTGGGGCCCCTCCACCTCCCTGTCTTCCCAGGGTTGGAGCCTTGGGGTTTACCTGGGTACCTGGTGACCAGGAGATCTGGGTCCAGAGCAAGAAAAGCAAGAGGCGGGGCAGAAGAGCAAGGAATGGTGGAGGTGGGGAGTGGTAGCGGGTAGAGAGCAGACCCCACCAGGCTCTGGGCCCCTGCACCCACCCCCAACCCCTGCCTGCTGTCCTGAGAGCTCTCCCTAAGGATCTTCCTTCTGGCCGGAAGGTGGTCTTGAAGGAGGGGCCCCCGAGATCTTATATCGCTCTTGGGTGGAGCAGGGATCTCGCCCATTCGCCACCTCCTCTACAGGGCACAGTCCTGAATGCATTCCTATTTCACATGACAACCCGTGGTACCCAGTTGGCTCCATTTTTCAGCTAAATAACTGAGGCAGAGGTTAAGGATCTAGAGGTCACATGAGTAGGAAGAAAGGAATCCAGGGCAGACCCAGACGTTTGGCTGCTGAATGTACCCTTAGTCACTGGGAGCTCCTCTGGGGTCCCCCAGCCTCTGCCCGCTGGGCAACCAGGTTGAGAGGTGGGGCAGTGCAAGGGGCCTGAGGTCCCTGGCCTCTTGAAGTCACAGGGCTGAGTGGAGACTGGCTCCTGGAGGTGACCCACCTCGGCCTTCCGAGAAAAGCCTGCTGCTCTCGCTCGAACCCTGCTGTCCCGTCTCCCCTTCAGCCTCAAGGCAGTCCTGGCTGGGAGTCCTCCGGACAACACGGTGGACCTGTCAGGCATCCCGCTGACCTCTCGTGACCTGGAGCGGGTGACCAGCTACCTGCAGCGCTGCGGGGAGCAGGTGGACAGCGTGGAGCTGGGCTTCACGGGCCTCACGGATGACATGGTTCTGCAGCTGCTGCCGGCGCTCAGCACGCTGCCCCGGATGACCACGCTGGCCCTCAACGGCAACCGGCTGACGCGGGCCCTGCTGCGCGACCTCACCGACGCCCTCAGAGACCCCAGGAAGTTCCCCAGCGTCACGTGGATTGACCTGGGCAACAACGTGGACATCTTCTCATTGCCCCAGCCCTTTCTGCTCAGCCTTCGCAAGCGCTCCCCCAAGCAGGGCCACCTGCCCACCATCCTGGAGCTGGGCGAGGGCCCGGGCGCTGGGCACGAGACCCAGGACGAGGCCCTGGGCCCAGAGGATCCCGGAGGGGGCCCAGAAACCCCCGCCAGAGACCAGGAGGGCAGGGAAACTGTAGGTGCAACCCAGACGTGACAGGGAAGTGCGGGCCAAAGACACTCCTCCTGGGATAGGATGGCTGAAGCAGGCTGGGGGTCCTGGTGGGGGGAGCTCCACAGTGGGCCTGGGCAGCGCCTTCCCCCACCCCCATGGGAAGCCGGATGGAACCATCTGGGAAAGGAGCACTGTAACTCCTCTTTGGTCCTCTCCATCTCCCCTGTCTACCCATGTATGCCTCTGGCTCCTGAGAATTCATCCCTGGCTTAAAAGGAATCCACCTAGCCTCCCTAGACCTGTGGGTGCAGCGGGTTGGGGGTGCTGGAAGCCTGAGCTACTGTGAATCTGTGAATCAGGAGAGCTCTCCCCCAGGAAAGGAGTGTAGCAGGGGCCCTCCATCTAACCTGGGACCTTCCAATCTTGAATTACAAATATTCAGGCCAGCAAACCTCAGCCAGATGCTGACTATACCCCCAGGTCAAGGGCTAGGGGAGGGGACTGGCTCCTAGAGACAGACCCCAGGAGTCCCCTCCCCATCTGGACTAAAGGGTGTCTCGTTATGGAGCCCTGGGCTCCTTGAAACAAACTTCCCACCATCTACAAGGTCCATCTTTCAGCCTGTGATGTGATCCCAGGGCCTACCCAGGGTACCAGCTATAGGGGACCAGCTATTCCCTAAACCCACCAGTATTTAGGGCAGTATGCATAGCAAGCCTGGGGCGCATGCACAAAATATAAAACCCACTCAGAAAACAAACCCCATCCTCTATGCCTATTACCAGACCTTCCCATGGGTGACTGTTGCTAGGGTACAGGCCACAGTGAGCCTTGCTTCCTTTCAAAAGGACCATTTCCCATACAATTCCTTCCCGTGGGGTCCCCAAAATTTGAGCACATTCCCCAAACCCCAGGACCACAAAGATGAGGTGCCTCCGAGCAACCACAGCTAGGAGGAGGGGGAAAAAGCAAGTCTCCACCCCACCTTCCCTACACCCAAGGCCAACCCATTCAAGCCCAGTCAAAAAGCCCAGCTGATTGCTGAATTGGAGAAAATTATCCCAGATACCCATGATATTGGTGAACCAGGGCCCCTCAGGTAAACAGGGTGTTAGTCAAGCTTCTAATCTGATGCCACGGAGCGAAGACCTTTACAGACTGGGGCTTCAAGAGAGAGGAAGCTCATGCCAGTGGACAGAGCCCAGAGGAACAGGGACTGTGTACATATGCCTTAAATGCTTTGGGATTTTTGCCCTAAGTCTCAAGAGGGGAAAACATCTTAAACTGACCATAAGGGAAGGTTACAAGGAGTTCATTGGACCACTAATATCGACACGACTTAGAGATGGAACAATATTTGTGAGCAGTGATCAGACTTGACTTTTTCAAAAATACACATTTCTAAGAACTTAATACCAAAGAGCATCCTTTTATTACATCTGTGATAACTGCATGGAGATACAAATTTCAGGAAGTTTCTCTTACCCAGTATAACAAATGCATACAATATTTATAAGTACAAAAAAGCTACTTTTGCTTAAGGGACAATACTAGGAAACTATGAATTTAATGACTCCGCTGTCCTAAAAAATGGCTGCCAAATCCATTTCTTGGCTTTTTCACAATAAGAATGTCCCCTCTGATACTCAGCACAAAACAAAACGTTGAAGCCTGTATTTTCTGAGTCCAAGTTGATGGCTGCCACTGGTCCTTGCGACTTCTAAATTCTGCCTGTGCTGCAGCATAGCCTGCAAGGAAACTAAGTGTCAGTGAATCTTACCTTATACTCCCCAGAACAGTCATTCACAGCATAAAGATATCCTCAGAAAACCGTAGGTTCACCACTACACAATCTGCCGGTAATTCCAGCTTCTTTTGGGTGATCTCATCATTGATATCCTTTTCTGCAAGACCATTTTAACAAAACTAGCTGCTCATCCATTCTACCATGCAGAATGGTCATGGTCCAGATCAGGTCTTACCTCGTCTTGGGCTGGGGTGCTCCTGGCATTGCTGCCAGCTCTAAAACTCTGCTGGTCACCACTCTTCAGAGCTCAGACCCTGAAGGGATGAATAAGGCACCTGTGGATAGACAGCCAAGGGCAACTGGAAGCAGTTCCCACTGTGCTGACAGTCACAACTATACAAACGCACATCCATCCCCTCAAGAGTCCTTAGGGACTGAGTCATAACTGCTATCTTTAGATGTTTCAATTTCCATTCAGTCACATTATTTTAAACATTACACACCTAAGGCTTTCAATTTTCAGAGCATCTCAAAGCAGAAAGTTTGCTCAGGACTCTACAAACAAGACATAAAAAGGAACTCCTGGGCTCACTTTGCAATCTGGTCCACACAGGAACCAAAATCATTCTCAGATGCTCTGTCGATAAAGGTCAAGGTACTAGGTCAGCCAGACGAAACTGCCAACATATGGTCCAATAGCAACTTCACGATTTAAAACTAAACACTTCAGCCTCCTCAACCACAGTCCAAAGTTTACTCACCTCGGTCCTGTCTCCCATACTCGGTGGCTGGTGATCACGCGCTGGCAATGCCTCACTAACTGGCAGCCTGGGTGAATATAGAAATTATGGGTCATAGTCCAGACCACCCAACTCCTGGGCACCGGCAACTGGTGAGGATGCCTTGACTGCAGTCAGTCGGGAAACTTTATCGTCAGTTATCGCTTCTGACGGCACTTCCTATTAGTGATCTCATCAGAGCAGCCAAGCACCTCCACCACTCCTAGTACCGTCCCAGGGACCTAGGCTTTGGCTAAACCTGCCTGAAGGCATCTGTTTATGAAACACAGACGCGGTTTAGACATAACTCGTTTCAGGCTAGGGGCCGCAACCTATCCGTCCCAAACACGCCAAGAGGCCGTGCATAATTATATCAAACGCATGAAATTGACAATGTCAAGTCATCAGGCAATATCCGTGCGTTTAAGGGTGGAAGAACCTTAGACACAGCTAAGTTAACGTTATTAAGTCCACAGAGACTGGTTCTTACCTCGAGGAGGGATGCTGCTCCCGCCTGCAAAACCGAGTGGGCCGCCATCTGAAACAGGGATCAGGACGTGCATTTAGGGCAGACTCTGGCAGCTACGGGCACCTAAAGCGTCAGTTGTCAGCGACCGCATCAGATAAACGTAAGTCGTCAGTTATCGCTTCTGACGGCACTTCCTACGGGATCATCAGGACAGCCGAGCAAGCCTCCCTCGCGAGCACCCTACGAACCTCGCCCCGCGCCCTCGGGTGCAGGCAGCTCCGCTTACCCAGTCCTCTAGGGGTCACTCACTCCCGGCCGCGAGCCCGGGAGGAGGGGTTCCCAGACTGCGGAGGCCCTGCCGGACAAAGATGCACGCGCTCCTCTATCTTCGGTCCCCAGATATGAGCACAGGGCCAAGGCGCCCGCCCCCAGGCCCGCCTGGGCGCAGCCGCCCGCTGCGCTCCAGTTACGCTTCCTGGGAACATTGGTCAAGAAACTAGACAAGCTCTGGCGCCCTCGCCGCCCGCGGATAAGATCTAACTGAGCCCACAGCGTAACTCGCGACACCGGCAGGGGAAAGGCCAGAGAGCCCGCGTCCCAGCGCCTTAAGGAGTCGGGACATTCCACTCCTCAGCGATGGGAGGGGAATCCTGGCAAAGACTCACGGAAACTTCCGGTCCATTTAACGGCACAGACGCCGCCGCCCCAGCCGGACTCCCCTTCCTGTGGAGCTCATGGTCTCTTCCGAGGCCAGAGAATTCTGGGTCACAGGCACGCGGCTAATCCCAGGGCGCGTGCGCCGAGCCGGAGCGCGCGGGTCGGTTGGAGGCTGTCCCGCTGTGCCGCCCCCGGGTGGTCGGGAGTAGAGATTCGGTCATCGCGAGCTTCCAGTTGCTTCTCTGGAAGGTGGAGCGGCGGAGGCTACAGACCATGGTTCTGCGCGTTACATGCGATCACGCCCTCGAAACCCTACAGAGGCTGGCGCGCGGCAGGCGTGCACACACTGTTACCGCTCCTCGTCCTGGGGGCCGGGGCCGTCTGCCCTCCCCGCGCCAGCCCTTCCAGCCCCTGCGCCCCGACCGCCCCCCTCACTCCCCTTCCTCCGCTCCCCCGCCCCCCGCTCCTTCGGGACTCCTCCAGCCGCGTCCGCGTTTCACCAGCGGTGAAGCGTTCCTCCCTCCCACAGCGTGGGAACAGGCTCGGGTCTGGCCACTTAAAAAACATTCAGCCCGTCCACGCACGTCCTGTGAACGAACACACAGGACCCAAGGGAGAATGCCGGAAACGCGGTGGTGACCCATCAGTTACTGAGCGGGTCTTAGAAATTGTCATGGGGTTTTAATGTAGGGAGGGGGGCATCTAGAGGGACCCACGCCTAGGGGTCAGACACCAACGAGGTCCACCGTCATGCGCGAAGGATTTAGTGTAAGTGCCAAGGAAACCAGGAGGCGTCCGGAAATGCTTGGGGATGCTGGCTAGGGACCCCCAGGGCGCCCGGAGCCTCGCAAGCCTTCAGAGACCGGGGTAACCTTGCTCTTGTGTCCCAGGGAGGTCCCTCCGGCTTGCGGGGGTGGGAACTGCTCCAGAGGAATCGGTAATCCACAGCCTGAATGAAGTTCAGCCCAGGCGCAGGCTGAGAGTCGTCCTGCAGGTGATTTTAGCGGGTGTCTGGAGGCTGGGGTAAAGGTGGCCCTATTGGCCTGTGTCCACCACCTCGCTTCTGCGGTGACAGCAGGCACAGCGCCTCGGCCAGCTACCTGCACCCCAAAGAGGGCAGCTGGGGGGCTGCAGGTGAGGGTCTCTGTGCCCAGGAGACAGCGGGAGCAGCCCGGCCCCAGACACAGGTAAACTCTCAGAGAAATGGCAGATGCCGACCAGCCCAAGGGCCCAGTACCTTTACTCAGCTAACGTTTCCAGGAGAGTTAGTCACAGAAAATATTTATTCATTTTTCCCACCAAAGACCCGTGGAGCCCCAGAGCCAGCAGGTGGGACTGGAAAGATTCCCTCCTCTGTCCATCAGTGGGACTCCAGGGGCTGCAGGGGCACATGGTCTTCCTCCACCACGCTGTCCTGGCTGGACTGGGAGGCCAAAGCCGGGCTCTTCATGGCGCCTGTTAAGGAATGAAGACCACGGTGGCTTGGTCCTCAGGGTGTGTACCCCAAGAGGCCGGTGCCAGGAAACAGGAGGAGGCCACAGCCATGGCACCACTCCTGCCTGTGGACAGCAGGTGAGGGGTCCCCGGCAGTGCCTCCCCCCACCACATGCCCATCAGGGGCCTCCTCCCAGGAGCTGAGAGTGTCTGCGGGTGACAGGCTTTTGTGTTAGAAACCTGAACACCTGAGATGATGTGCTGAAAAGCCAGAGGGTGGCGCGAGTCAGGCGCTCAGAGAAGAGAGAAGACCCCACCCCACCCAGGGAGAAGATGGGAAAGGTGGATGCCAGAGAATGGAAGGGCACTTGGGACAGAGCCAAGGAGAGAAAGGAACAGGGAGCATTGTTGAGGGACCACCGTCACATGGAGGGAGGTGCGGGGAGGGGGCTGCACAACAGCTTCGGGCCTTGACCTGAGGAGGAGGAGTGTGGCCTTCCAGGCAGTGGGAGGCGTTGTGTTCTGGGGGCTGTGTGTGGTTTTTGTCTGCATCAGAGGGACTGGAGTGGGATAAGCCTGGAGCCGAAAGCCTTGTCTAGGGTCTGGGTGCAGACGTGGGAGGAGGGGCTGGGCAGAGGGTCCCAAGGACACTCAGCACCACAGGGCAGGGGGTGGTAGAGACCCACAAGTCCTCCCTCCTGGGCAAGGAGGGGTGGGCTGACAAACATGACCCTGGCAGGGCAGCCCCAAGGCTGTTCCCATTGGTGATGTCCAGTTACAGGTCACAGCAAGCAGTGGGGTGTGGAATGATAAGGGCACTTTCAGAGTCTTGAAGGGGAAGGGAGGGGACAGCAGGACTCGGAGGGAGGGAAACACAGACAAGTGGGCAGGAAGTTATCAGTGAGGGCCGTGTGGTCAAGGGCCCAGGAGCCCTGGAGGCCAGAGGAGACTCCACACACAGGGTTCTTGGGTGATGGGGAGGCTATTGTGGGGAGGGGGCCGGGGCACAGCAGGTGGAGTCTGTGGAAAGAGCATGAGAAAGGAGAGAAGGGCAGCCAGAAGTCTTGAGGTGGGAGCTACAAAGGATTCTAGAAGGGGCCTGCTCTGCAGAGAACCAGTCCTCGGAATAGGCCTCTGGTGGGGGAAGGGGTTATTCTTGGAGGGGGGCCAGTGCCACCCTAGAATGGAGGGGCCTTTCTATGGAGGGGCCTAGAATGGGCCTGGGCCGTGAGGCAGAGGCAGAGGAAGTGGCTTCTCAGGTGTGGGGGTGGCCAGGCTGGCCTGTCGGGGTGGAGCCATTGGGCACTGGGGGCTTCCTAACTTGTTCCCCTGCTGGGTCCCCCCAGAACCCACTGAATGAGCGGAGGGTGCAGCAGACAGACAGAAACCTGGACAGGGAGAGGCAGGAGGGGCGGGTGCACCAGGAGCTAGTTCACCAAGTGATGGTGAGGAGTTTGGGTGGAGACTGGGGGACGCGCTGCTTTATGGGACAAAGCCCCTCCACGGATGGAGCCTGGAGCCCAGACTCTCCGTGCTGTGCCAGGCAGACACAGACACACATCCCACAGCCACTCACCAGGGCCGCCCTGCCCCGAGGGTTCCTCGCACACCGTGGGCAGTGTCTGCTCCCACGCAGCCCAGTTCACTTCCTCCACCCTGCAGGAGACAAGGCAGCTGTGAGGCTCCAGGAGGCCAGGGGTGCAGGGGAGCGGCTGCCCCAGAGGGCAAGGAGGATGAGTCTTCCCCGCAGGACTCTGGACCATCCACCAGCCCACCTGAGCCTGTGCTCCCAGCTCTCAGAGCATTGCCCCTGCCAGGGGCCCGCAGGGAGGAACAGGCGTCTGTCCCCTCTGGCTGTTCACAGTGACCTGGATTGTCCCCAGCATCCAGAGAGGAGTTTAGAGGAGCTGGGTCTTTGTGATCCCAGGCTCTGGAGTCTTTTCACAGCTACTCCACGTCCTAAGAGCCACCCCTTGCTTGGCTGTGCCCTCAGGAAAGTGTGTTTCTGGCCGTGCACCTGTCACCAGGCTCCCTCTTTGGGGGGAGAGAGAGTCTGCTCTCCGGGGAAGGGTTGCAGCCTCAGGGTCAGGATAGGGGTGGAGGGTAGAAGGGCAAAGCCCACCAGTCACGTCAGGCTTAGCATGCTCTGACCCCAGGATGCCTCTAGCTTTTGACCTCCTGACTGTACCCCATTTCAGGCCTGAAGGAGTTAGTCAGGGACCACCGGGGAGGGACCTTCAGTTTCAGTCAGTGGACAGGAAGATGAACTGATAGGCAGAGTGGCAGGCCGTGGAGCTCTGGGCCTGTGAGGTCTAGCAGCGCTGACCTCGCCTGCCCTGGCCAGAGTCCTCGGGCATGCAGACCCTGCCTTTCCCTCCAGACCTGGTTTTCCCTCCTAGCCGCTCCCTCCTTGGTTTTCAGCAGGGTCCCCAGGCTGCCCCACCCCCCTGCTCACCTGAAGCACCAGCGCTCGTCCAGGCTACCGTCTGGCCTGGAGCCAACTGTCAGTTTCACCCCTGCCCGCTGCATCTTCCTCTTGCACCACCAGTAGCCCTTCTCCATCTCTAGGACAGAGATGGCTTTCTGGGGACAAAGGATTCATCAGACAGCGCAGCCAGCACTTCACAACATAACTTAGCATCTGTGAAGTGTGTGGATCTGAATACAGCCCCACAGTTCCATTGCCTGTGTGTCAAGCCCTGCATCCCCTGAATGTGTTCCCACTTAGAGACTGAGGATGACGTGTCCTGGGTGGCTGCTGGGGAGCCCACAGGTGATGCGTGCCCTGCAGTGACACAGTCGCATAACTACAGCTTCTAGAATTCCAGCAGGTGTGGAACTTCACAGTGCCTGCCCCTAGCACTCAAGCCAGTTGGGGATGGCGTGGAACTTTGCAGGTGAGGCTCAGAGAAGATAAGTGGCTTGCCCAAGGTCAGCAGTGAATTGGTCACACAGTTCAGCACCCCCTCACCCACAAGGCTCTCCCTGCACCACCTGTCCAGACCCACCCTGACCCTCCCAGCTCTCATCAGCTCCCAGCTACCCCAGCCTCTGCCCTCCCCCTCAGCTCCTCCAGGCAGGGCCAACCCAGGACGCTGCATCCCACCTGCCTTGCCCACCAAGCTAACCCCACTGAACATTCAATGATCACAGAAGCGGGCTGCACGAGGGTGGAGTCTTCATCTTATTCTCTGCTGTATGCTTGGAGCCTAGAACCGTGACTAGCCCTGCACTGGGCACTCAGGAAGCACTTAATACTAACGATGATGGCAGCTAGCACACTGAGCACCTAGCATGTGCCAGGCACCTCCCAAGACCTGATCCATCCTCAGGTCAGCCCTGTGCAGGAAGGAAGGAATGGACATGGGAGATCCCACTCGGGAGCTCAGGACACAGGAGGCGATGAGGACCCTTCCCAGGCACCTGCAGCTTCCAGATGCTCCAGCTGTCGGTGGCGACGCTGTTGACAGTCTCGCTCATGAGCGCGATGAGCATGTTGAGCAGCAAGACGTAGGTGAGGAGCACATAGGCCAGGAGCAGCAGCAGCACCACACCTCGGAAGCGCAGCTGGTCTTGGAAGGCCAGCTCGCCCATGCCAATGGTGAACTTGAACAGCTCCAAGGAGGCGTCCAGGATGCCCTGGTACGGGGCCTCTTTGTCCTCCTTACCCGCCACCTCTGTGGCATTGGAACCCGCAGGAGCCCCAGTGTCCTGGGCCTCCCGACTCAGGCTCACCAGTGCTGTGGGGAGGAGAGAGAGGCAGGGGGTGCTCAGCCCAGGGGAGACCAGCAGGCAATCTCGAGGGTGGGCAAGGGCTGGGTGGGGGAGCGAGGTGGGGGAGCCTTTACCAACAGCGAAGCCGAAAAGGAAGACTAAGTAGACCAGCAGGAAGCGGAGCAGGTCCCGAAGGATGACCTAGAACACACGCCCCAGAGTCGGTGGGGGGCCAGGCCACTAGGCGTGACTCCACACCCTGCCTCAGCCCTGCACACGCACACACATGCATGCACAATGTGTACATACACAGGCCCTGTGGATCCACAGTGAGAAGGGGGTCTTTAAAAAAATCTATATCAGGTCACATCATTTTCCTGCTCAAAACCCTCCAGGGCCAAAAAATTAAACCACAGGCTCCAGCAGCTCCAAGTCTGGATATGCACCCAAGAGAAGGAATGGAAAACAGGGACTCAAACAGATAACCTGGGCACCCGTGTTCACAGCAGCATTGTTCAAACAGCCAGAGGTGGCAACAACCCAAGTGTTCACAGATGGATGAACGGATAAACTAAATGTGGCATCTACGTACAGTGCAGTACTATTTAGTCTCACACAGACAGGAGATTCTAACATGTGACAGCACAGATGAACCTTGAGGACATTATGCCCAGGGAAATGAGCCAGACAAAAGGACAAATACTGTATGACTGGCACTTACGTGATGAGGCAGTCAGAATAGTGAAATTCATAGAGTTAGAAACTGTAAGTGTGGTTACCAGGGGCAAGGAGGAGGAGAGAATGGGGAGTTAGGGTTTCGTGGGACAGAATTTCAACTGGGGAAGGTGGACAAGTCCTGGAGATGATGGAGATGGTTGTACAACACTGTGAATGTACTTAATGTCACTGAGCTTCCCGGGTGGCTCAGTGGGAAAGAACCTGCCTGCCAATGCAGAAGACATAAAAGACACAGGTTCCATCCCTTGGTGGGGAAGATCCCCTGGAGAAGAACATAGCAACCCACTCCAGTATTCTTGCCTGGAGAATCCCATGGGCAGAGGAGCTTGGAGGGCCATAGTCCATAGGGTTGCAAAGAGTTGGACACGACTGAAATCCTCCAGGGGCCTCCCCATGGCCAGCAAAACCACTCCCTTCCCCCCACTTCCTCCCATACCCTCCCAGCCTCTGTCTGTCCCTAGCTGTCCAAGCTTGCTCTGGCTTCCAGCCTCCCTCCCTTTGCCTAGATTGCTACTTCCTTGAGTCTGTGGTGGCTGGATCATTCTTTCAGATCTTAACTTACACGCCACCTCTTCAGAGAGACCCGCAGAGCATCCGGTCTATAGCACCCTCCGCCCAGTCACTGTCCCTCACACCCCCTTACGTGTTTCCTTCAGGGAATTTAGTGTAATGCACCATTCTCATTTGTTTTCTTATGCTATTTCCACTGCTAGAATGTCAGCTTCAGGAGAGTGAGATCTATGCTGTTCGTGAACAGAATACTGTGTTCCTGACAGTTAGAACAGGGCCTGGCTCGTACCCTAGCATCTGCTTCCTAAATGTTTGTTGAATGACTGAATGAATGCAGGCACCTCCATGTGCCCAGACGTCCCAGGGCACAAGCACACTGGTGAGCTTCTGTGCTCGGTCCCTGCTCCTTTAGCGCACAAGGAGGCACGTGCTCCCGTGTGGACACTTGCCAGCATACACGTGGGCACATGTGCTTACCCATGTGGAGGGCAGACCCCGAGAGCAGGCATGGGCGTGTGTGCCGTGATGCCAACACTCGGCGAGCATCTGAGGGCACAGGGCATGGGCAGACTTGCTCATGTGCCCCTCTGCCTAGCCTAGCTGGGGTGGGAGGGAATGGCACCTGAGCCCAAAAGGAGTCCCCCGGGGGTGCGATGTCTAGCCCTGTCCAGTCTGGCTTCACGGGGCTGCCCCTGCCTCTCACCTTTTGGATCATGACACTGTAGATGCCCGTGTGCTGCAAGCCACGCGTGTAGTAGAGCAGGTTCAGCCAGCCCAACACCAGCGAGCACACGAGCAGCGGCAGGTATGCCTTGACGGCCAGGAAGCACAGCACCTGGGACAGCACGGTGAGCAGTGCCTGGACCAGGCTGCGGGGGGCAGGGTCAGTCAGCTCACGGGCCTCCCCCGGCTGGTGCAAACCCCCACTGCCCCCCACCCCCTGCCGCGGTCTCAGAGATGAGACGTCCTCCCTGTGTCCGGACTGGACCTGAGTATCCTGACCTCCATCTTGAGTGAGGTCCCTGCGGGCCTCAGTTCCCTCCCCTGTAAAATGGGGGTGACAGTAACAACGCCTGACTCAGCGGGTGTCAGCGAGGATTCAGTGAGACACAGCAGGTAAAGACTCCAGGCTCCACTAAGGCAGAGCAAGGACTCAGTCAATGTGACTGTCTCGGTGATGAGCTGCACCCGACAGCAGCCCAACTCCTGGGTCCTGCCTGCGTGCCGGTCCCAGCCCCTGGAGCTCCCTGGTTCCCAAAGCCGGCGTAGTGCCCCCTCCCAGGCCAAGATTGGGGAGAAGGAGTGAGGCCTCACGTACAAGAGGATTTCGAAGTAGCTGTCCATGAAGGAGATCCAGATGAACAGACGGCGCCTCCAGAAGTACCACAGCTGCAGGGGGGCGGGGGGCGGGGAGGACAGGCTGTGATACACGGGGGGCCACAACACAGCCCTGCTGCCTGCACGGCTGGGTCACCACTCCCATGCTCCCTGCTGGTCGGCCTGTCACAATCCAACCAAAACCAGCTCGGAGGCTCAGATGGCAGCTTTGACTTTTGGGGTGCTTATGAATCTGGCTGGTAGCTGAGAAAGCTCCAGACCCTGTTTCCAAGCTGTCAGACACCCAGACAATGCCAGGGACCCCCCCCCCCCGGCTCCCTGTGGATCCAGCTGGAGGGCTCACACTCCATACGATGAGGGAGGGTCCTTTCCCTCCCCCTCCCTGGCTGCCCAGGGACTGCTCCAGCCACCCTGACCTCCCAGAGTCTCCATACCACAGCCCAGTCTGTCTCCTGCAAGCTGGCAGCATCTTCCCATGAGGATGTCCTGCTCAGGATGCTGGGCTGCATCCCCCTAGCCTATCCTTCTATGCTCCTCAAGTGAGGAATGACCCAGCCGAGGGACTGTGGGCTGGGGGGCATCTAGCTCCATTCCCAGCCGGCACTGCCAGGGGATCACAGGAGCCATTTGCCGCCCTGAGGGCACCCCAGCAAGCACAGCAGGGTGAGGGCGTTCAGCCCAGAAGGCAAGGCTACCCTGAGGATGGTCAGCATGGGACCAGGTATGGGGCTCAGTCTCCAGAAAATGCAGGGACTTCGTTAACCCGTCCCCAGGCTCCTCAGAGCAGGATTCTGGGTTTGGAGAGGGGTGGTTGGAGGAGCCCTCACCTGGCCCATGAGGAGGTAGACACCCCCGAGCAGGAGCAGCACGTGGCCCAGCAGCAGCATGGTGTTCCCAGCCGTTACTTCCAGTGGGAGGAAGTCCTGCTTGAAGAGACGCTCAGCTCAGCCTAGGTCCCCTCCCAGCAGCCCCCCAGTGACAGCTAGGGTGGGGGCCCATTCTGAGCATGAGCGGTGGGGAGGCCCCCAGAGTGGCAGAGCAAGCATGGGCTCTGGAGCCAAGCTGTCTGGGTTCAGGTCCCATCTCCACCACTCACAGCCTGTATGACCCTGGAGAAGCTCCTTAATCTCTGTGTCTCCCTTCCCTCAACTGTAAACCCGCAATGATGAGAGTTCATCATCTCAGAGACTTGTGAAATTAATTAAATATGTTAACACGTGTCAATCACGTGGAACACTTTCTCACATATGGTGCACACTCACTAAGTCCTAACTATTATTGTTGTTGTTACCTCTATGCTGTTACTTCCATACTGTGACCAGCTAGGTTAGCACATGGCTACAGCGCCCAGTGGTCAGCATCTACAGGGTGGGTGATAATCCTTGCCCGGTCTTCTGCCAGGGTTGTTTCCGGCAAGCCTCCCCAGGATGCGCCCATCCCTGCCTTGCCTTCTCCAGGGCGGGCTGGTGGTAGGTGACAGCAGTGAAGATGGACACGTAGGTCACGTAACACAGGAAGTTGAAGAGGAACCTGGGGGTGAGCAGATTCCACTTCGCCTGCAGCAGTTTGTTCAGCGGCTCCAAGACTACCATCCGGTGCCGGAGCTGGAACGGGCAGGTGAGAGTCAGAGGCGCGTTCGGTTCAGCAAGTACAGTTGGGGGCACCAGGGGAGGGGCAGAGGACGGGGAGCCCCGAATGACCCCTCCCCACCCTCACAGCTACAGAGTGACCAGTCCTGAGCAGGTGCTGGGCAACAGAGAGGACACCCCAATGTGATCCCCAAGTTGGGTGGCACCGGTGTGTGGGGAGCGTGTGCCCAGGGGCTGGGTGGGGACGTGAGGCCACACCCTCACATCCCAGTTTCAGGGCATGTGTGGTCCAGCAGGCCGACCTGAGCAGTAGACCTTTCAGGAACCTCTGCCAGGCCCCCTAGGCACACCCCCGCCCCGCGGGCTCACCGGGCTTCGGCAGTGAAAGGCGATGATCTCCAGCACTGAGTTCTCCTCCCAGCTGTCCACAGAGGCCAGGTCATACAGCGACACCCGCACAGGCCCATAGGACCACTCCGTGAACTTTCGGGAAAGGAATTGGCATGGCCCCGGGAGCTCCCGCTGCAGGATGTGTCTGAAAATCTACAGGGCCAGGCACATGAGCTTGAGCTTGAGCTTGACCCACATGGCCACTGCCCCCACTGACGGGAAGCCTCAGACTCAGTGTCCTGCAGAGCAGACACATGTATGTGCCCTGCACTCACATGTACTTGCACATATTTCCTCATGGTTACTCTTTGTAAGAGTAACGTATAACTTCCAGATAAATCAGGTTTAGGCATTAAAATTGAAACTGCGAAAGAAAAGTCTGAAAGAAGATATGGCTATGGAATACACACACATGCATACACACACACACATATATGCATGCACACACACAAAGTTTTAAAACCTTGTAGGAGTTAAGCAATAGCAAAAATCAAGAAAAACATAATTATACTCAGCTACATAAAAATGTAAAAATTCTGTGTAGCAAAAACTGCCATAACATTTTTTTAATGTTGAACTGGGAGAAAAATTTGCAACTATGACAAATGGTAAACAAAATGCTGTTATGTTCATGATCAAGAACATTTATGGGGCTTCCCTGGTGGTCGAGGGGTTAAGAATCTGCCTTGCAATGCAAGGGACACGGGTTCCATCCCTGGTCCAGGAAATCCCATATGTCACTAAGCCCCATGTGCCACAACTAATGAGCCCTGGAGGCTGCGAACCCTTACTATTGAGCCCACATGCCACAACAGAAGCCTGCGTACCCTCGAGCGTGCACTGCTCAACAAAAGAAGCCACCACAATGAGACGCTCTTGCATTTCAACTAGAGAGTAGCCCCCACTTGCCACAACTAGAGGAAGCCAGTGTGCAGAAACAAAGACCCAGCACGGCCAAAATTTTAAAAAATAAATACATAAATAAATAATTTTTTTTAAAAAAAGAACACAACAATCAATAGGAAGAAAACCTAACAGCAAAGAATATGAGACAGCTATCTTCTAATCAAGCAACCCAAATGACTTTAAAAAGAATCCCTGGGAGTTCCCTGGTGGTCCAGTGATGAGGACTTAGGCTTGCACTGCTATGGCCCAGGTTCAATCCCTTGTCGGGGCATTAAGATCTAGGAAGCTGCACGGTGCAGCCAAAAATATACAATCCTTGCTTTATAATGTAATATATTCGTTCTGCAGCTCCTGGATAATTTATCAATAAACACACATGTCAGAGAGGTGCATGCCGAAACTGCTCTGAGCTAGACACCACCCCAGGCTCTTCTTGCAAAATTCCTGGCTGAGTCCTCCTGCTTCCTGGAAAGGGCAGCCCGGCCACTCACCTCAATTTTGCCCTCCTTGGCAGCCAGCTTCAGGGGCGTGAGGCCCTGCAGGTTGGGCATGTCCTCCAGCCGCACGGTGGGGCAGAGGCGGGCCCCCGCCTGGAGGAGCCCGTCGTACATGTGGGTCACCAGCATGCTGTTCTCCGGAGAGTTGTCTGCGATCATCACCAAGGCGTGCAGCACCGTGTTGCCCAGCGAGTCAGCGGCCTGCAGGCTGGCGGGCTGGTGTGGGTTCTCCAGGAGGTAGGTCACCACGTCCCACTGCTGGGTGCACGCGGCCAGGGAGAGGGGCAGCTCGCCTGGGGGCCGAGGGGACACCTTGGGCCTCAGGTCTCTCAGGTTCCACCCGCTGGCTCATCACGCTCCCTGGACCGCCTTGAGGTGGGTCAGGCAGCCAGAGGAGGAGATGCAGTATTATATCAGGGTCCCCAGCCCAGCCAGGCCAGGCAGTGAGTGCGGAAGGTCCTGGGCCCACCCAGGCCAAGCAGTGAGCGGAGAAGGTACCTGGCCCAGTTAGGCCAGGCAGTGAGCAGAGAAGGTACCCGGCCCACCCAGGCCAGGCAGTGAGCAGAGAAGTTCCCCGGCCCAGTTAGCCAGGGCAGTAAGCGGAGAAGGTCCTGGCCCACTCAGGCCAGGCAGTGAGCAGAGAAGGTCCCGGGCCCTGCCTAGGGCAGCTGCGCCTTCTCTTGGGAGCTGGTCGAGGCAGCTCTGTCCAGCCCTGACTCAAGGGAGAGGGCCTGGAGCTCTTTACCACCTAAGGGATCAGAGTGTGGGCTTGCCCACCAGGCTTCCCACCCCTTGCCTCCGTCTCTTTTCTTTGCCAGGGCCCAGACCCACTGCCGCCGGGCACAGATGTCCCTTCCTCCAGGCCCTGTCTGGTCGAGTCCCTTCACACACCAGCGCTAGTCACCTGCTCCCCTGGCCCTGGTCTGAGCGCGTGTGTAGTGAGTGAGCTTCCTTGGTCTGCTGCTGCTGCTGCTAAGTCGCATCAGTTGTGTCTGACTCTGTGCGACCCCATAGACGGCAGCCCACCAGGCTCCTCTATCCCTGGGATTCTCCAGGCAAGAATACTGGAGTGGGTTGCCATTTCCTTCTCCAGTGCATGAAAGGGAAAAGTGAAAGTGAAGTCACTCAGTCGTGTCCGATTCTTCGCGACCCCATGGGCTGCAGCCTACCAGGCTCCTCCGTCCATGGGGTTTCCCAGGCAAGAGTACTGGAGTGGGGTGCCATTGCCTTCTCTGCTTCCTTGGCCAGATAAGGGTAAAACATCTCTTAGACAAGCTGCCTTTGCAGGTGGCGGAGCGATTAGAAGCATGAAGGGTCAGACAGGTCTGGGTTTCAGGGTCACATTAACCCTATGACCGTGGGCGAGGTCTTAATTCCCTCTGCAGCCCAGTTTATCCAAGAAGGCAGCTCACCGAAGTAGAAGCAGGTCTCTTGGCTCCTCTTCTGGAAGAACCGGCCACAGGCCCGGGCGTGCACATCGGCCCCATTCTCCACCAGGAGCTTCACGCAGAGCAGGCTCCTCTTCTCGATGGCGATGTGGAGGGCGCTGTGGCCTCGGTAGTACTCATCTGTGCACTGGGCGTTGACCAGAGGCCGGGGATTGCCCGAGTCCCGGTCAATCTGCAGCAGTAGCTCAATGCAGGCATTGGCTCCGTCCCGAAGGTTCAGCACGGCCTTCATCAGACAGGTCTTCCCCGTGGAGCCCTCTGCGGGAGGAGGGGAGGGGGCACTGCGGTGTTCAGGCCACCCACCCGCCTGTACAGGGAGCACCCCAGCCATGCTGCAGGATGACAAGGCTCAAGCCAGAGGTGTTAGAATAGCAACAGGTATGGCTGCAATTTTCTTTATTTTTTAGTTGGAGGAAAGCTGCTTTACAATGTTGGTTTGGTTTCTGCCGTACAACTCCAATCAGTCATAATTATATACATAAATCCCCTCCCTCTGTAGCCTCCCTCCCACTCCCCCATCCCACTTCTCTAGGTCATCACAGAGCACCAAGCTCAGTTCCCTGTGCTGTACAGCAGTTTCCCACTAACTGTCTATTTTACACATGGTAGTGGATACATGTCAATGATACTTTCTCAATTTGTCCCACCCTCTCCTTCCCCTGCTGTGTCCACAAGTCCATTCTCTATGTCTACATCTCCATTCCTTCTCTGCCATTAGGTTCATTAGTACTTTTTTTAGATTCCATATATCTGCATTAATATACGATATTTGTTTTTCTCTTTCTGACTTATTTCACTCTGTACAACAGACTCTAGGTTCATCCACCTCACTACAACTGACTCAAATTTGTTCCTTTTTATGGCTGAGTAATATTATAGTATGCTACAATTTCTACCTTATAAATTAAGTTTCTAAGATGTGTTGGCAATGTTGTCTACACAAGAACATTTGGATTAGTGTTTGTTAAGTGGCTTTATCACTTAAAAACTCTGTCTCTTCTGGGGAAGTCATTTGGCCTCTCTTAACCTCAATTTTCCTCATTGTAAAATGGGACTATCCCGGGGTTCTTGTAAGGATCACATGGAATTACACACAAAATTCTTAGTACACAGAGGTATTGAGGCCAAAAATTACAAACGATCTAAATGGCCACCAGTAGGGGGTTAGTTAACTAAACTGTGGTCAATGTGCAGGATGGGGAGCTCCATTTGTTGTTACGGTGACTGAGTTAGAGGCCTGTCTACTGAGATGGAGCATGCTGCAAGATGCAGTAAGAGGGGGAAAGCTCATTACGGATCAGCACACATGGCACAGCCCCACTTCTATAAATATACACCTCCTGGATTTAAACAGTTTGAACAGATGTAGTCCATATCATTACTAGAGGCCAGGATGATGGACTGTTTTTACCTTCAGCTTTATACATTTCATTACTATTTGAACCTTCTAGAATGCACAAATGTTCTTTTCTTCATCAGCCCAAACATTACAGGTACTTATATTTGGGGCAAAGAACGCTCTGAGATGGATGAAGTGTGTGGTACGTGTGTCATATCTCAATGATGCTGTTACTTAAAAAGAGGCAGGGGAAAGGCCACATTGAGGAAGCCTGGGAACATCCATTCACCACTGACACAGCCAAGGGTGGCTGAGGCAGGCCCAGGATGGGAGCCGGTGGGGTAGGTGGACAGGGAAGTGGGCTCTGTCAGCAGGAGAGCCGCTAGGAGCACTGCGCCTCCTTGCCTCTCAGCTCCTGGTCGAGCCCTACCCAGGGAGCCCAGTCTTGGCCCAGCTCATGGGTCTCTGGCCCGAGTGGTAGCTTACCTGTGTATTCTGAGTCTGTGAGGTACTTGCTGGTCTGGCGCAGGTACTCTGGTAGCCCCGCCAGATCCTCGGGGGCTCCCCGGGCCACGGCACTGAAGAGCTGGTCGCGGCCAAAGCGATTTGGGTCTGGCTGACTGTGGGAATGTGGTTTGTGACTGATACTGCAGGAGAGCTCTGGGCCCCCAGAAGTGGGGAAGCTCTTCCCCCTTCCCAGGGAGCCTCGACCCTCCCTGTGGCTCAGTGGTAAAGAATCCACTTGCAATGCAGGAGACATGGGTTCAATCCCTAGGTCAGGAAGATGCCCTGGAGGAGGAAATGGCAACCCATTCCAGTATTCTTGCCTGGAAATTCCCATGGACAGAGGAGCCTGGCGGGCTACAGTCCATGGGGTCACAAAGAGTCAGATATGAGTGAGTGACTTAGCATGCAGCACGCACTCTCCCAGGCTGACCAATGAGACCCCAGGTGCTCAGACTCCTGGAGGAGGGGGCTGTCCGGGGCCCTGGTCCATGCGTCCCCCGACCTCAGGCATCTGGGAGGTCTGCTCTCACTCTCTAGGTGCCCTGAGGGTCTCACAACAGGCTCACTGTCCATTTCAGCACAGGAACTCATCATGGCCGTTGAACTGGGGTCTGGGTTGGCACGGGGCTACCAGAGGTGCCCACAGACTTGGGGGCTGTCTGTACCACTGGCCCCCACCAAGGAATCAAGAAAAGCCCCTTGTCTTTTCAGACCATCTATGGATTAACAACGGAGCAGCTGCCCCCCTGACTATCACTTCTGTCCTGGGTGAGCAATCTTTATCTTCTCCATCAAACAAATAAGGAGATAAAGTAACCTTCCCAAAGTCATATGGTGCAGAATTCATGGTGCGGGGGGTAGGCGGCGGGGGCTCAACTAACTCCAGACCCCGACTCCAGAGAAACTCCAGCTTGGACAGACAGAGATTCCTCAGAGAGATGGGTCCCAGAGTGGAAACCAGACGCTCACAGAATTTTACTGAGAAGCCACACTTCTGGGAAAGTCCCAAGGAGGGGCTGGTAACCCTTCTGAGTCTAGCAGTGCTGCGTGGGGTACCCACGCCTGGACCTGTCCCTATTCACAGAGGCCAGCTCGCCCCTGGGCTCCTGGCACCATGACCAGCCGATACGAAGGGACAAACAAAGGGGGGACTAACTGATGTTTTGGGGACCCTCAGGTCTGCCATGGAGTGGATCAACCAAGAAAGGGTTGGGGGCTCTGATGAGTCGGGGGGTTGCTAGGATCAGTCGTGTTTTAAGCTGTGATCGCGTGACTGACGCACCATCATTCACCCAGCAGACCACGTGGATGCAGCATGACCAAGAGGGCTCTGCGGCTGACTGGGGAGCCCGGAGCAGTCTGGCTAGGGGAAGTGGCTATTTGGACAGGCACTTCCTGTCACAGGGTGGCATCAGAGTCCTGGGACAGGGAAGCCCACAGGGAACAGACTGAAGCAGCAAAGGGCACCGAAGGGCTGGTTCTGCCTCAGGCTGGTGGCCCAAGCCCAGAAGCCTCACAAGCATCCTCTCCTGCCCTGGTGTGAACGTGACCTTGGTCCTGCAGCACAGACAGGACGGGGGCTCTGGGCTGGGAGTCCAAGGTGGGCGGCCAAATCCCAGGTGTGAGTGAGGTGGGAGGGAGGGACGGAGAGACTTCCCCGGAAGAGTGCTGTCTGGCCCATGCAGATATGTCAGACCTCACCCTGGGGGCATGCCAGGTGCACCCCCACACACACCCACAGGGCTCCCCGCCAGAGTGGTTCCCAGGGTCTGAATTAGTGGACATCACAGGAAAGTCAAAGTGAAGGTGATTCCAAGAAGAAGCCCACTGTCCTCAGTCCCCAGAATCCACGTTCCCAGGGTAACAGGTCCAGCCTTGGAGGAGCCTGGGAGCACACGGGACATTTCTGGATGTCCTTGTGCCTCCTGGACTGGAGTGTGGATCCTGCTACCACCCCCCTCAGGGACTGTGACAAACAAGGGACATGCCAGGCTCAGTTGAGTAATTGGAGCTGAAAGAATATGTCCCTACCAAGAGGAATGCAACCTCAGAAGACAGAAGAGCAAGAATGGGGAAGGTTCTGGAAGCAGCAACCTCAGCGAGCAGAGCAGAGTTCAGCCTGTCGGCCCAAGAGCCATCAGAGCCAGACTGAGGACCCCGTAGGCTGTGGGGAAGGGGCGCTGGGGTTGGGCCAGGCCACCCAGTCTGCCTCTGCTGGAAGTGAGGCCCCAGGCTCCATCCACACTTGCTGCCTCACCTGGCACCTGCCGCCTTTCGGAAGTTGAGGTTCACTCTGATCTGTGGGGAGGAGTTCCGGTCCTCACCCTGGAACCGGGACTCCATGGGGGGTGGTTCGGAGCCCCTGCCCCCCTTTCCTTTGTCTCCCTGGGCACCATCTTCATGGCCTCCATCTGAGGTCTCCAGCCTGAAAGCAGGAGGGCTGGAGGGCGTGGTCATCTTCAGGGAAGACGGCTGCCCCTTCTGACTGGAACCTCTGTGGGGGGAAGGGGGGGGACAGAGATGTCAGAGGGACCTCCTTCTCCCAGTAGGAGCAGGACTAGAAGAGCTGGCTGGAGCCTGGGACCAGAGAGGTTCATTAAGAGAAGCTGGGTACAAGTAGACTTTCCCTGGTGGCTCAGCAGTAAGAATCTGCCTGCAGTGTGGAGAAGCAGGTTCAATCCCAGTATCGGGAAGATCCCCTGGAGGAGGAAATGACAACCCACTCCAGTATTCTTGCCTGGGATATCCCATGGACAGAGGAGCCTGGAGGGCTACAGTCCATGGGGTGAGCACACACAAGTAGACCAGCCCCCAGGGCAGGGACTCAGTCCAACAGGAGGGGGGAGAGGAGCCAGAGGAGGGAAGACCAGCAGGGAGGCCCCATCAGAGAAACAGGGACCATCACTGTCCCTGACTCTCCTTCTGGGACTTCCTGATCTTTGAGAGGCCACACCCCCGGTCCCAAAATGTTTGTATTAACAGCACAACCCTTTCTCGACACAACCTCCTGTCCAGCAGCCAATATTCACATCAGATGAAAATGCAGTTTCAGGTGGGGGCAGGTTACTCCACCTCCCACGCAGTGTAGGGGCGCTCTGGGGAAGTCCTCGGAAAACCACGGGCCTATCAAAATCTTTATTTTGCTGCCAGGACGACCAGGGCTCAGAAGGGGGAAGTGACTTTCCCAAGGTCCCAAGCTGTGGGCAGCGCCTTGCCCCACTATGCTGTTTCTCTTCAGTTCTCTGAATTCTTCAGGGCCTGTCTGTATTTTTAGCCTTAGTGTCTCTTAGGGGCTTCAGAGCCAGAGGGAGACACCTCGCTGGCGCCCAAGCTGCCGAGCCGGCAGCCCCACCAGGCCCCAGGCTGGGCGGGGAGTTCAGCTCCAAGCACCACCTCACCCTCAAGAGGAGCGCTGAAACCACAGCCGCCATCATATGGCAGGGTGGGGCCCCAGTGGGGGGTGGGGGAAGCCCCTGGGCCCCCCATTGGGTGAGCAGAGAGAGGGAAAAGAGCCCAAGGTGGGGAGAGTGGAGAGAACAGTGTGGGGAGAGGGCGCAGGGAGCAGAGCTTGGGGACTTGGGGACGGGAAGCGGAGGGCAGTAGTGGCAGGGTGGACAGTGGTCGGGCCTGGACCATCTTCCTTGCAGCTTTAGCCGCCGGAGTGGGGGGAGGTGGCGACGTGGGGGCATCTTCCCACAGAAGCAGGGGAGGCGGGGGCCTGTCCAGTCCTCACCACACAGTGTTGAACCAGCATCTTTCTGCGCACCCTGGGGGCGTCTTTCCGATACCACTCGCCATTTAACCTGGCTAAGGTCCCCACCCTCGCACCATTCTGCCTCCCGGCCCACGGCTCCCAAGCCTCCGCAGCAACAGCTGTCTGCGCAGCCCCTGCCCTGCCCATCGCCGCCCCCCGCCCCGCCAGCCTGGATCCCCGCTCCCCCATCTTCCCAGGGAGGAAGGACCTGGGTGGTCAGGTGAAGGAGGGAGCCGGAGCCCCGCGGGGACCCTGGCTCAGGGCTGGGCTAACAAGAAGCCCACTTGGGCTTCCTAGCCGCCACCCCCAGGCCTGGGGGTCCGGGCCCCTGGGACGCCCGCATCATCCCGGACTCACCAGCTCGGCGGAGGCAGCGCGCGGCGCGTCCGGCTTGGGGCTGCGGAGGAAGTGCAGCCGGGAGGGGCGCGGGCCCGCCGGGAGCCCAGAGAGTCGGCTGGGTCCCCCCCGCGTGCCGCACGTTCAGCCCGCCTGGTTGCAGCCGGGTCAACGCTCTCCCGGTAGGACCCGCTGGCCGGGACACTGACCATATGGACCGCGGGCCACACCCTCTCTGGGGAGACACACCCCGCCTCCCGCCCCGCCCCACCCCCACTGCCTGCTATTGAGGCCCCCAGATGCGAGGGGTGGGGCAGTCAGAGGCCACCGTTGGGTGCGGGGTCCTGCTCGGGGGAGAGGGGAGCTGGCGGGTCCTTGGGGCAGGAGGGACTTGGCCCCTACACTGACGCCCACCCCTCCTCTTCCCCACCACTGGTCCCCCAGGGTCCATGTGGCTCAGACGGGGCAGGGAGAGCTGATGTGGACTCCCCGGGAGAGGAGGGACTCAGCCCAGCACCTGCCCCTGGAATGCACCCCATCGCCCCGACCTCCCGGGACCTTTCCCCAGTCCCCCAGCCCCCCAGCCTGACGGCACCAGCCTTCCTTCCCTGAGCTAAAGGCGCTTCCAGCACCGGCCAGCAGGGGCGGCTGTGCTTCTGAAATTAGACAACTCCCTTCCAAACCAGCCCTGGTCCAGACCGGCGACACAGCCACCATCCTAGTAAGTAGCCAGCCCTAGGTTATCTCCCTCTCCCTCACTCCTAAAATCCACCCCATCAGGAACCCCACACCCCTAAACCTTCCAGTTTGTCTCTATCTCTGCCTGGTCCAAGCCACCGTCCTTCTGCCAGGGAGACCACAGTCACCTTCAGGCTGGTCTACCTGCTTCACTCCTGACCTGCACCCCTCCATAATCCATTCTCCTTACAGCAATGAGAGTGGTATTTCAAAAATGAAAACCAGATCACCTCACTCCCTGGCTTAAACACCCCCCATACCAAGCCCGTGCAGTTTGGATACCCTTCTCCACATCCCATCTCTTATTGCAATCCTGCTGTTCACATGACATTCCAGTGTATACACCTGTGCTGTCCAATGTAAGGTCACCAGCCACAGTAGCTATTTAAATATGTCAACTATAGTAAAATTAAATCAAGCATTCAGTTCTACAGTTAGACATTTCAAATGCTCGTAGTCCCATGTGGTTCGTGGCTACTATAGAGGACAGCACAGATGCAGAACTTTTACATCATAGCAGAGAATTCTATTGGACAGTCCTGCTCTAGACATTCTGAACACATTTCAGTCTCTCCAGTATACCAGTATACCATGCTCTCTTCTGTTGCCTCCAAGTCTTTGCATAAGCTGTTGCAACTGTCAGGAACACACACACACGCGCACACACACACACACACACACACACAGCCTTGCTTTAGCCAATTCCTACCTCTCTGTTTAAACATCATTCTTTGGGTTGCCTTTCCTAGACCCTGGATTGGTTTGGGGGCTCCCTCTGTGTTCCATTAAGTGTTAGTAGCTCTGTTGTGTCTGACTCTTTGCGACACCATGGTCTGTAGCCCACCAGGCTCCTCTGTCCATGGAATTCTCCAGGCTAGAATACTGGAGTGAGTTGCTATTTCCTTCTCCACAGGGGATCTTCCTGACACAGGGATTGAACTCAGGTCTCCCACATTGCAGGCAGATTCTTCACTGTCTGGGCCACCAGGAAAGCCCCTGTGTTCCATGATACTCTGAATATCTCTGATAGTAACTCATTGTCCATTATGATTAACATTTAATTGTCTGGCCTCATCTTTTTTTTTTAATATTTTATTTATTTATCTGGCTGTGCTGAGTCTTAGTTTTGGCATGTGGGACCTTCAATCTTCATTGTGGCATGATCTTTAGTTGATGTGGGACCTAGTTCCCTGACCAGGAATCGAACTTGTGTCTCCTGCATTGGGAGCAAGTCATCTTAGCCACTAGACCACCACTAGACGCTGGCCTCATCTTTAATAATAACAAGAGCCTCCTGAGCAGTTACTATATGCCGGATACTGCTCAGTGCTTTGCATGTAATTCTCAGAGCAACCTTATTTCACAGATTAGGAACTAATGCTGGGCAAGACTGGACACACTGTCCAAGGCCACAAAGCTGGGAAGTAACAAAGCAAGTATTCAAATCTGGAGCCATGCCTTTACACACTAAGCTCTCCAAGAGGTGAGACCTTGCTTATTTTGCTATCCTCAGGGCCTAGCACAGTGCCCAACCCCAGGTGGTGCTCAAGAAACCTTTGAATTGTGATTGTAATGCAGAGGACATTACTGTGCTGTTGGGGGAAAAGTAAAGAGTAAGTGGAGACCCTCAAGTCCTTCAATGACAGTTGGGTAGACAACCCTAATTGCAAATCAAGTTTATAAAAAGTCCTCAGATTATCAATCATCAGGAAAATGCAAATCAAAAACCATAATGAGATACCACTTGACACCACTAGGATAGCTATAATTAAAAAGACAGATAATACACTACATTTAAATCAACTAGAATAAAATAAAATTTTTAAAAAGACAGATAATGGTATGTAGGATATGGAGAAGTTGGAACCCTCATACACTGCTGGCAAATTATACAATAGTGCCACCGCTTTGGAAAACAGTCTGCTTGTTCCTCAAGCAGAGGAACATAGAATTACTATATGACCCAGCAATTCCACTGATAGGTATATACTCAAAAGAAATGGGGAATGTCTAGAATAGGGGACTCTGTGGAGATAGAAAGTAGGTTAGTGGTTGCCTATGGAGATAGAAAGTAGATCCCTACAGATTTGGGGAGTAATGGGGAACTGCAGGGTATAGGGCTTCTTTTTTTGTTTTTTTTTTTTCAGCTGTGCCCATGTGTAACTTTTGAGGATCTTAGTTCCCCAATCAGGAATTGAATCTGGGCCACAGCAGTGAAAGCACTGAATCCTAAATACGAGACCACCAGGGAATTCCCAGTACAGGGCTTCTTTGGGGGGAGAGGGTGATGAAAGGGTTCTAAATTTGATTGTGAAGATGGTTGTAGATATGCCAAAGACCATTGAATTGTACACTTTATGTTGGCAAACTATATGTGAATTTTATCTTTAAAAAAAAGAGGTCCTCTGAGCAGAGTGCCTGTGTTTTTAGTCAGAAATGAATCAAGCAGAGAAACACAGCTTTCTCAGTCCCAATGCCACTGAACTCATATTTGAAGAAGCTTCATACAGTCCAGTTTCCATGCGAGGAAAATCTCCCCCAAGCAGTCTTTATGTTTAGCCTTTCCATATGTTTCAATTCCATGTGTTACACTTAGTAACTTTTTATAAAGACAAATTTTTTCACTTGAACTTGTTTTCAGAATCAATTTTAAGGAAGACAAGTGATTCAAAGCAAGTGCAGCAGAGATATTCTTTGGAGAGGGTGGGAAGGCAACTGACTTTTCAATGTGTATCATTTGAACCACTAGTTTTTCACCACTGACTTAAAAACAAAAAAAGAGCATCTCTTGCAGAGCTGAAAGTGAAAAAAAAGACACAAACCCAGCTCAACTGTGCAAGAGGTGTCTAAATAAAGCCTGTGCATAATTAATATAAATTCTAAAGAGAGGTGGGAGAGAGAGGTGCAGAGTGGGAAGGCGAGAGGTGCTCTAGCTTTAGAGAGAAGGAAGGGTGGAACTTGGGGGAAGTGAGTGCACAAACCAGAGCCTGTTCCTTTGCTTCTCCCAAGACTTGGTCCAGAACCTGGGCTGGGCCGGTGTCCTGGCTAGGTGGAGCCTCTCTGAGCAGCTCTGTGTCTGAGACTGACAGAGAAGTAGAAATAAGCCAGTTTAGGAGGCTGAACAGGCTTCCTGGAACAAGGGAGGAGACTGGAGTTGAGCAGGCTGGTACTGGAAGAGAAAAATACTAGCTGAGGTAGCCAGGGAGGCCAAGAGTGCCTCTTGCAGGAGGGAAGTCCTGCGAAGTCCTGCGAGTGTGGGTGCAGCCAGCCTGGCCTGGGAGATCCTTGCTCTCAGCGGAAGCAAGCTGCCCCTTCTCACACGGTCTCTGTGCCCCCCGGGAGCCCCCCGGGACCACAGCTCAGCCCGGCCCAGATGTGGGGCCTCTCTCTCAGGACCCAAAATAGCCACAGCCAGGCCCCGGGCCAAATCTGGGAGCCCAAGTTCACAGCCTCTGGGGAATTTTCCGACCTTGGGGTGGGGCTGGCCCCGTTCTCAACAACCCCCCAGCTACTGGCTTATGGATGTCCGATTTTAACTACTGCAAAGACCAGAGGGAAGGATATTCTGCCGTCTGGGAGACAGGAGAGAAAGGGGAGTGGAGAGAAGGCGTCGAGATAAAGATGGGGAGAGAGAGGAAACAATGGTCAAAGGGTCTACAAAGTAAAGGCCAATAAGAGAGACACAGCCTGAGACCAGAGATCCAGACAGTCTGGGCAGAACCAGCGACAGCGCTATATAGGAGAAAGACCAGACACAGGCAGAGTCAGCCTGGGCCAAGGAAGCATCAGATAGCCTGACTGAGGCAAAGGATGACCCAGGGTGCGTGCAAGGTCGAGCTGACAAACACGCGGTAGAACACGGAGGGGTGAAGGTGAATCAGGAGACCAAGCAGGGAGACGCAAAGGGCCTGCCTTTGCGCCTCAGCCACGCCCACACCCACGACTCCTCCCCTCCGCGCCTTAGCCACGCCCACACCCAGGAAGCCGCCGCAGGGCGCCTCAGCAGCCGCAGTGCACCTCAGCCTCCCCCCCACCCCACGACTCCTCCCCTCCGCGCCTTAACCACGTCCACATCGTGCGAAGGCTCGGCTCCGCGCCTCAACGCCCCCCTCGCACACATCCAGTTTCCCAAGGGAGCCCCCCCGCCCCCCCCTTTAGCGTCACCTTCGGCGCCCGCCCAAGTGAGGCCCCGCCCTTTTCCCCACGCGCCGCAGAACGCAAGTGTCCGCGGTTCGCTGGGGCTCCCAGGAAAGGAAGCGGTAGGAGCGCGGCAGTGCCTCCCCGCTGACGCCCCACTCGCCTCTTAGTCACAGCACAGCGAGGGAGTCGGGGCGTCCAGGCTGGGGCTCCTGCCTCTCTCCAGGGGAGCGGATGTGCACCGGCGGTGTGGTGCACCCAGGGCTGGGGAGGCACCTGCCTCGCACTCTCTGACGCGGGTAAGGTTGGAAACGCGCTCGAGCCGGGCCTTAACAGCATTTTCTTTTTCACTCCTGACCACCTTGGCAGCTAGATATGTTGTCTCCATTCAGAGAAGGGATCCAAACATGAACTGGCTTGCTCTGGATCACAGCATAGTTCGCAAGTGACGGCGGTGGGATTTGAACACAGGCAGTCTCGCTGACTTTTGCCTTCCCATCTCTTTTTTTTCACAAAGTCACAAAGGTTTATTGTATAACTTACACCCTTAAAATTTTTAATGTGCTTTGTAATTTTTAAGAATGTACGCAATTTTAAAGCTAACAGTTCTAGAATTTTGACAAAAGTATATAAGCATATGACCATCACAGTGGTCAAGATACAGAACGTTGTCATCACCCCAAAATGTGTTCTGGTGCTCCTTTGCCAGCCCCTCCTTCACCGCCTTTCTCTGATAACCAAGGATGATTTCTGTTCTTGCAGCTTTGGTTTCCAGAATGTCACGTGAAAGGAATCGCGTACTGTGTCATCCTGGCTTCTTCTAAGGTCCCACATCACATGTCTTGCTCTTGCTGCAGTTCCCCTTGGCAGTGTCTGACCCCTCTTCCAAGCCCCTAGACTGAGGAGAGTTTGTCCTCACTCCCTGCGGCTGCTGCAAGCCTGGAAAAAGAAGGATGTTGTGGAGGTGTCTTAGTCCATTCAGGCTGCTACCGCAGACAAGATAGCTTATAAACAATAGAAGTTTATTCCTCTTAGTTCTGGAAACTGGGAGTTCAAGTCAAGTCCCCGGCATGGTCACACTGGAGAGGCCCTCTTCCTGGATGGAGCCAGCACCTCTTCCTGGTGTCCTCATCCTAACCCTCGGGATTTCCTTTACAGGGGCACTGATATCATTCATGAGGGCTCCATCCTCCTGAACTAAGCACTTACCAAAGCCCTACCCCCTAATACTATCATATTGGACATTAGGATTTTGACCTGGGCGGGGGTGGGGGGGCACACAAATATTCAGACCATAGCAGAGGGAATGACAAGGTGACTCAGGAACCAGGGATAGGAGTTCAGAACAAGACTTAGAACATTTCAGAAATACCACTCACATTTAGACTTTATTGGGTAAGTCATGGAGAGTAACTTAGATTTGAATGTGAGACCCTCCCTCAGACCCTCATAGTGCCCCGGGGGCTGCCTCTTTGCTAAGAAACCATCTCAGAGGAGAAAGGTTGTTGGCCAGAAAGGTTGGGTGTCCAGGCCAGCACGGTTTGCAAGCGGCCCTTAGGTCCAGAGAGTTGGAGAGAGAGCAGGAAAGCTTATGCATCAGAGTTTCCTTTGTTTCCTTGCATTGTCTCCGTTGGTCACAGGTCTACTTTTTCTCTTTGCATTTTGGAGAACTCTGTCTTTCATGAGAGAGGCTTTCCTTGAATGTCTTGCACCAGAAAGCCAGCTGTGTGGATGGGGCTTCACTGAGCACCCCAAAGTTTAGCAGACAGGTGTCCACTTCATTGCCCCCCTCCCCAGCTCAGCAGGGTCTTTTTTACTTATGTCCTTGGGGCACTAGGAGGTCTCAGCTTCTCTACTGAGTTACACGTGGTCATCCACCATCCAGGGCCAAACACTGCCGGCTGTGCCCTGCTTGGTTTCCCCTCCCACTCTCTTTGTCCGTGTTGACATGCTTTTTAAAAATTTATTTTTGGCTGCACTGGAGCTTCCTTGATGTGTGTGCGCTTTCTCTAGTTGCAGTGGGTGGGCTTCTCATTGTGACAACTTCTCTGGTTGCTGAGCCCTGGGTCTAGGGCTTACAGACTCTGTAGTTGTGGCACATGGGCTTAGTTGCCCCAAAGCCTACGGAACCTTCTGTGTTGGCAGGCAGATTCTTAATCACTGGACCATCTGGGAAGTCCTGCACCTTTTTTTTTTTTTTTTTAAATCTTCTATGATCACTTTAGAAGGATTTGGAAAGAAACCATTTTTATACTGGAAGACCAACCATAACTGTGATGTATTATGTCTATTTTCAAGACAATCTGGAGTCATCCCCCTGTCCCCACCCCCCAAAAACGAAAACATTGATGTTGAGGAAATGTGCAGACCACCTTTTGGAGGCGTTTCATGATATAAGGAAGCAGGGAATGGCCAGTACCTGGAAGGAGACGTGGAGTCAAGGTAGGGGGGATTAACTGTTTAAAGATCAGCTATCCATGTAGTGACAGATTCTGTTTATATGCTAATGAATGATCCAACAATTGTCAATGCAGGGGGAGGGTACTTGCACCAACAGAGACATCGAGAAGGTCAGAGGGTGGCCCCAGTGGAGGGACTCACCTGTTCGTGTAGCGAGAAAAGAAGGCAGTGTGGGTCCAAGTGCGGACAGGTTTCAGGTCAAGGGTGGGAAGGTCCAGTGGCCTGTGTTTTCTCTAAGAAACTCTAAGTCAAGGCCACCATCTGGAAATGAGGGTGTGGGAAGTTTGAAGAAATAGAGCCTATCACCTCTTAGAGAAATGGAGGAGGACTTGAGTTTTGTTAACATTAATTTAAAATGAAACCAATCAACTTGAGTGTGTGGTACACTCCCCCTGGAAGGTAGGTGCAGACAGGAGGAAGACAGGTTCCAGGCTTGGGGTTTTACTAGGTGACTAGGAAGGAGGAAGAGGTGTGTTTCCAAGGGTGGATTATATGGAGGAATCAGACCCTCTCCTACCTCCCCACCATCCAGACATTGGGGATGTGCAGCAGCTCCTAGTACCCTGGATACCCCAAGGCTCAAGGGGTTCCCAGCCTCTCTTAAAAATAAGCCAGAAACTACATGACAGCTGGTGCACAAAACTGCCTGAGCCTGAGAAACAGGGAAAATGTCAGAGAAGGAAAAAGCTGAAAGACACTCTTCAAAGGCTGAAATAGGGGGCATTGTTCGCGTGCTAAAGTCGTGTCCAACTCTGTGACCCCATGGACTGTAACCCACCAGGCTCCTCTGTCGATGGGATTCTCCAGGCAGGAAACTGGAGTGGGTAGCCATGCCCTCTTCCAGGGGGATCTTCCTGACCCAGGGATCAAACCCATGTCTCTTATGTCTCCTGCACTGACAGGCAGGTTCTTTACCACCTGCTCCACCTGGGAAGCATGAAGGAACCTCAAGTTGACCCTGCCAAATAAAGGGGCTCTCCTGCTAGGGGCTGGAATGGGGCTCTGAGTTCATGTCTGTACCTCAAACTTGCAGATGTGCAAAGGCCTCTCCTTGGTATCTACCCAGCTCTGAACTCACACGTGCCACAGTTAGTTTAATTCTGACTTTATTGTTTTTTAATTAATTTATTTATTTTAATTGGAGGCTAATTACAATATTGTAGTGGTTTTTGCCATACATTGACATGAATCAGCCATGGGTGTACATGTGTCCCCCATCCTGAACTCCCCTCCCACCTCCCTCCTGACTTTATTATTTTTTTAATTTTATTTATTTATTTATTTATTTTTGGCTGCACTGGGTCTTCGTTGCTGTGCACAGGGCTTTCTTTAGTTGCAGTGAGCAGGGGCTGCTCTCTGGTTGTGGTGCACAGGCTTCTCATTGCACTGGCTTCTCTTGTTGCAGAGCTGGGGCTGTAGGTGTGAGGGCTTTAGTAGCTGTGGTGTACGAGCTTAGTTGCCCCAAGGCATGTGGAATCTCCCTGGACCAGGGACTGAACCTGTGTCCCCTGCGTTGGCAGGTGGATTCTTCTCTTTTTCTTTTGGCAGGTGAATTCTTTTTTTTTTTTTTTTTTCAGGCAAGAAAAGGGAAATTTATTAGAGGAAAAAGAGAAGGTGACTGACCCTTAAAGAGAACCAGCATTCTCCCTTTCTGACGGAGTCCTTCTTATACCCCACCAATGAAAAATTCTCTGAAGGGATGGTCATGTAGCCGGAGGTCTGGAATCTGGTGGTCTCGCAGCTTTGAGAAGATAAGTGCCAGTGAGATAACAGAATGCCATTTGGGCAATTTGGTCAGTCTCACAGATCACTGTGATTTTATTCTTCGTTTGCGAAGTCTACATAATGAGCCATCTTATCAATGAAACTGCATATGGGCCCTATCACATAGCTGGCAGGTGAATTCTTAACCACTGGACTACCAGGGAAGTCCTAATTCTGACTTTGATGGTTGGTTTTATGGAAATATTTCTTCTTTTTCTTTGCTGTTAGCTATATATATAATTTTTGCCACGTGGCTTGTGGGATTTCAGTTCTAATTAGAGTTTTCATCTTTTTTGGATATATGCCCAGGAGTGGGATTGCTGAATTAAATGGTAACTCTATTTTCGTTTTTTACCCTTCATACTGTTCTGCATAGCAGCTACACCAATTATATTCCTACCAACAGTGTACAAGTGTTCGCCTTTCTCTACATCTTTTCCATCATTTGTTATTTGTAGACTCTTTGATGATGCCCATTCTGAGTAGTATGAGGTGATATCTCATGGTAGTTTTGATTTGTATTTCACTAATAATTAGCAACATTATTAATCAGCACATTTTTCATGTTCTTCCTGGCCATCTGTATGTTTTTTTTGGAGAAATGTCTATTTAGGTCTTCTGCCCATTTTTTGATTGGGTTGTTTGTTTTTTGTTATTGGGCTATAAGACCTGTTTACATTTGGAAATTAAACCTTTGTTGATCATATCATTTGCAAATATTTTCTCCTCCTCTGTAGGTTGTCTTTTCTTTTTGTTGATGGTTTCCTTTGCTGTGCAAAAGATTGTAAATTTGGTTAGGTCCCATTTGTTTATTTTTGCTTTTATTTATTTCCTGTGCTTGTCCTCTCCTCAATTTTTATCACCTTCTACCAATGACTCCTATTGTCTGTATGTTACTACTTCTACTTTTATCCTCTGTATCTTTTAGCTTCTCTTTTATATTATCTGTTCCTTCTTTCTTTTTTACTTTTGGGGAATTTCTGTCATTCTAGTTCATTAACTCACTCTTCAGCTAATTCATCCATTCAAGACATACTCTGAAAGTACATATAACACATGTGCAGGCTCTTCAGGTTGACCCTGGAACACAAAAGGTAAGGGGCAGAACGTGGAGATGCAAACTTTATGTGGGACATGTCCCACAATATTTGAATATTGTTCTTTAGTCCAACTATTATATATTTTACCTAGTATCTCTTATTGGTTCTTTTTAATGTTTTTGTTTTCTTGTTTTGTAGTTCCAATTTCTTCCTTGTATCTTTTAACATGTTCATTAGTCTAATTTAAAAATCCTTATTCTGAAGATAATTCAGTGTGTAGCTTCTCTCCTGAAAGTGGTGATGGCCTTAACCTGTGAGATCTAACACTGTCTCCAAGTCAATGTCTCCAAGCTGGTGTCACTGAAGTCAGAAGTGAAGTACGAGAGCAAGAAGGCTGTTGTACTACATCCTCTGGGGTGTATTCTGTTCTGTCATAGGCTCTGACGATTTCAGTGCGTGGGGAGCAGATAAGCCCCAGAGGGAGGCGCCAGAGAAGCAGCCAGCCACTCCTCACCCCACAGAACAAGCCCTCGAGGTCTGACTTCACACTTTGCTCTGCAGAGGGAAGCAGCATTAGAGGGACTCTGCCTTGCAATGTCATCCCCCAGGTCTGGGTGTTTGGAGCAGGAGATGATTAGGCAACTGGCAAAATCAGTGGGTCCCGACCTGTTTTTTTCACTATCTTCCAAACACAGGAGATCTGGGCTGCCCTGATTTGACTCCAAAGGCCTGGAGCAGAGATCAGAGTCCCTGCAGGTGTGGGGCAGGTACTGTGGGTCCTAAGACAATGGTAGGGGAGTACAGAACCCACTCCTTCATTTCCTTGTCCCCAGCACCCTGGAGACTCTCACACCCTCCCCTCGCTTGGGGAGGAGCCCGCAGGGTGCCTGACTGTGACCTGGCTTGGTATTTATCACCATGTCTGTTTACCCGTCTGTTCTGCTCCATGACAAAGCATGTTTGTCTGGGCAGCCTCAGCACTTTGCTTAGAGTAAGAAGGACCAATCCCCCCCCTTTTTTCCTTCCTTTTTTTGTTTTAAATTGAAGCATAGTTGATTTATAGTGTTGTGCCAAGCTCTGCTATACAGCAGAGTGCCTCAGTTATATACACATATATATATATATGTACTTTTTCATGTTCTTTTCCATTATGGTTTATCCCAGGAGATTGGATATAGTTCCCTGGGCTATACAGTAAGACCTTGTTTATCTAAGCTATATATAATAGTTTGCATCTGCTAATCCCAAACTCCCAGTCCATCCCTCTCCCTCCCTGCAAGAAGGACCAGTTTTATTTCTACAAACCATGAGGCTTTAGAGTAAGGCTCAGGATAACATTCTCATCCTCAGGAGATGTTGGACCTAGATTCACACATAGCTGTTTGGCCCACCTTCCCAGATGAAAGGGGTTATATTTGCTAATTTCTGGGCAAACCCAAAGCGTGTCTCACAGAAGGTTCTGGCTCTTACCTTCTGTGTTCCAGGGTCACCCTGGAGAGCCTGCACACGTGTTATATATACTATGAATATATATCTTTAGGCATGGGCCCCTTATTTCACTATAAATTTTCACATGTGCATGCTAAGTTGCTTCAGTTGTGTCCGACTCTGTGAAACTATGGACTGTAGCCCTCTAGGCTCCTCTGTCTATGGGATCCTCCAGGCAAGAATACTGGAGTGGGTTGCCATGCTTTCCTCCAGGGGATCTTCCCAACCCAGGAATCAAACCTAGATCTCTGATAGTCTCCTGCATTGGCAGGTAGGTTTTTTACAACTAGTGCTACCTGGGAAGCCCCTTCTCAAATTTTCACATGAGAAGACCCATTTTAAAACACCCGCTCACTGAGCCCAGTGGTCAGAGCTTGGAGGCATGCTGCACAGCACTGGCCTGAAATAGGAGTGGGGAGGGCAGAGCTGGAAGTGAGACAAGTGACTTATTTTGGGTGGGTGACGTGAGTCTGCAGGGGGAAGCCCCTTAGAGGAAATCATCAGCCCTTTACTGGAATCAGGCAGTTTCCACCTGCCTTCTTGTGGTTTTACAGAAGAGGGGGGGTTGGCGGCAGAGGTATCAGCAGCTGGAGGAGGGCCCGGAGGAGCGGAGGATGAGAGTGCAGACTCTTCCAGCTCCCGCTGTCCTCCCCCAGCCCCTACTGCCCTCAAGCCCCCGCTGCCACCCCTCAGCCCCTGCTGCCCCCTCCTCAGCCCCTGCTGCCTCTCCAGTCCTTGCTGCCCCTCCTCAGCCCCCTGCTGCCCCTCCCCCATCACCACCTGTCTTCTGGCCTCTGGAGTTTTCTCTCTTTCCGAGCTCCCTGCTCAGGCCCTTGGGTGACTCAGGGCCTTCTTCCCTCCAGAGGTACTGGCTGGCATGGGGGCAGGAGCCATATATTCCTGTCAAATTCGCCAGCTGCTTCCAGGAAAAGCTTGGGAGAGGAGTAGAATTATCTAACAGGCCCTCAGAACATCTGAGTTAAAGTATTGGCTGCAAAAAGAGAGCAGGCTGCTTCAGCTTCTAAAGGAGATTATGCTCAGGCCTGATGCTCAGAAAGACAGTTTTCACAGGAGTGGAGGGGGCGGGGTGCCGCTTCTCAGAAGCCAGGGCCAAGCAGGAGGGTTGGAGCTGCCAGCTAACCTGCCGAGGGGTTGGGGGGGAGCCTGGTGTGTGCAAAGGCCTAGGGTTCTGGTTGGCGGGCGGGGGGCATTTTCCCTGAGAAGTGAGGCCTTCTGTGGAAGAGCCCTCAAAACCCTCTTCCCCTGCAAACACTGAAGCATCGCCTTCTGGACGCAATGGTCAGTAGTTTCCACTCTGCCTCAGGGTGAGCAGAGCAGGTCTGAAGACTGGAGGTTGGAACACGGGCAGGCTCAGCACAGCCTCCATCCCTGTTCCCGCTCCAGAGCCTGCTGTGGGTGCCGCGAACTTGCTGCTGCTTGAGGGGCAGGGTGCATGCCCAGCACCTCCATTCCTTCAGCACGTGATCTGTGCCTCCCAAACACTGGCCTTGAAGGGTGGAGGGAAGGCTGCCAATTTTCAGCTTTGCTCCCTCTCTTCTTTGGCCTGGAAATCCTAAAGAAAAAGATTGCCAGATTCTTTTTCAAATTCCAAACTTTGGTTTTTATAAAGACACTATAAACAAAAAGTGAAACAACACTCTGAAAGACACTATTTATCGCAACTATAAAGAAAAATGATTACTTTTTAGAATATATAAGGCAACATTACCAATTAGCAATACGAATAGGCAATGATGTGAACATATAAAGTGAGGTTGCTCAGTCCTGTCCGACTCTTTGTGACCCCATGGACTGTAGCCTACCAGGTTCCACTGTCCATGGGATTTTCCAGGCAAGAATACTGGAGTGGGTTGCCATTTCCTTCTCCAGTAAACATGTAATTCTCAGTACAAATTAATGTCAAAAAATGCAAAAAGTGTTTAACCTCACAAGTTAAATTGACATGTCAGGGATGTGCAAACTGAAACAAAGTGTCATTTTTTGCCCTTCAAATTATCCAAAATTGAAGTGATTAATAACATATATTAATGAAGGTATGGAGGTCTAGGTACTCTTATGCAAAACTGGTGGGAATTCAGATTTGTATAGTTTTCTTTTTTATTGTGGTAAAAAATACATAATGTAAAATTTACCATTTTAACCCTTTTTAAGTGTAAGATTCAGCAGCATTAAGTACGTTCACATTGTTATGCAACCATCTCTGTTATCATCTCCAGAGCTTTTCATCATCCATAAGAAACTCTGTCCCCATTAAACACTAACTCCCCATCCCCCTCCCTCAGGCCATGGCACCCACTGTCCTACTTTCTGTCTCTATGAATTTGATTACTCTGAGGACCTCATATGATGGAATCATACAGTATTTGTCCTTTTTGTCTGGTTTATTTCATTTGGCATAATGACTTCAAGATTCATCCACATCACTTGTGTCAGAATTTCCTTATTTTTCAAGGCTGAATAATATTTCATTGCACATGGTACAGTATTTTTGAAGGGTGACTTTGTAGTAATCACAAATTTCAATGCCATATTCTTTGATATCATTCCACTTCTAGTTATATCCTGAAGAAATATTTGTACATCTGAGATGAGACATTTACAAAGATGTTCATTGCAGCATTGTTTTATTTATTTTTTGGCTGCACCGTGCAACATGGCCTTCCCTGGTGGCTCAGTGGTAAAGAAACCCCTGCCAAAGCAGGAGACATGGGTTCAATCCGTGGGTTGGGAAGATCCCCTGGAGAAGGAAATGGCAACCCACTCCAGTATTCTTGCCTGGGAAATCCCATGGACAGAGGAGCCTGGCGGGTTTCAGTCCATGTGGTCACAAAAGAATTGGACGTGACTTAGTGAATAAACACCAACAACAATGAGGCATATGGGATCTCAGCTCCCTGACCAGGGATGGAATCTATGCCCCTTGCAGTGGAAGCATGGAGTCCTAACCACTGGCACTCTTTTCCTTGCTAAGTTTCTGCTATAAGCAGTCTTCATACTGCTTTTGAACTTAAGCTTTCTTCTCTTCCAGGACCTTTGCACATGATGTTCCCTTTGCCTGGATTGCCCTTCCCCCAGATATCATGAGGCAAGTCCCTCATTTCCTCCAGACCTTTGCTTAAATGTCATATTATTTGCGGGGCTTTCCCTGATCACCCAGTGCTCTTTATTCTGCTTTGTTTTTTCACTATGGCACTTTCCATTACCTAAGAAATGATGTACTTCCCTATTTATCAGTCTCCTCTCCTCTTTAAGTTTTGTAAGGACAGACTTGGTCAGTTTTGCTCATTGCTGCATTTCCAATGCTGTAAACATTGAAAGTGTTAGTTGCTCAGTCGTATCTGACTCTTTGCGACCCCATGGACGTACGAGGCTCCTCTGTCCATGAAATTCTCTAGGCAAGAATACTGGAGTGGGTAGCATTCCCTTCTCCAGGAGATCATCCCAATTCAGGGACAGAACATGGGCTTCCTGCATTGCAGGCAGATTCTTTACCATCTGAGCCACCAGGGAAACAGAGTAGATATTTGTTGAATTAAATATTTGTTGAATTAATAGATGAGTGGAGAAATAGTCTTTCAGTGGTTTCCTCTGGGGGAGTGAAAGAGGTTAAGAGGAGATTTTTCACTTTTTACTGAATATTTCTGTATATCATTAGATGTATTTTTATCAAGAGTTTGTATCACCTTTTTATTTTAAAAAATCAGAAAAAATTTTACAAACCACGTCCAAAATTTACTACTGTTTTGTTTGTTAACAGCTGCTTGAAGACAAGCTATAGTAGGTACCACCTGACTAAGAACAACTTATGGAAGAAACATCTAACCTGGAAAGTTTTATCCATCTCCTTGTGTTTGAAAAATATTTTCATTTGTATTTTTCTCTTCTCTATTTGTGTTGCTCTATTTTTTTTTTTTGACTGCACTGTCTTGATTGTGGCATACGAAATCTTTAGCTGTGGCACGTGGGATCTAGTTCCCTGACCAAGGATCAAACCTGGGTCCCTGGCATTGGGAGCATGGACTGTTAGCCACTGGACCACCAGAGATGTCCCTGTGTTGCTTTATTTTAGCAGTACAATTTCCAGGCCCAGTTTGTGGCAGTCTCTGAGGCCACAACAGCAGGTTTCTGTCCTGCAGAGGCTGGAAAGAAAGCACAATCAGTAGTGCTGGGCAAGGAGATGTGGATGTGAGGAGTCGTGGCTCAAACAAGGTTTCTCAAAGTGTGAGCGATGGTAACTGATTGAAAAAGAAATTGAAAAAAAGAAAAAGTGAAATTGGACATTGGAACACACTGGACTGCACCACACTAAGCTGGTTTCTTTAAGGCAGAACTTCTTGGAGCCTTCAAGATGGCCTCCAAGGGGAAGATAGCAGACAGCTTCCTGAGCTCCTGTGACCACAGCATCCTTTTCAGAGGTTGTAACATTTAAAGGACAAAGCTTGCAAAACACTGACATGAGAAGTTTCTGCCAGTAAAGATGTTCCTTAAGAGGAGTCCTGGCTGGTTGTACATGGTCCAAAGAATAGGTGCTAGAATAAGTTACACGGTTGGCAGAGACCTATCAGCTGGAGAGTGAACCTCACCACTCTTCTGATGACCACAGAGGGGAGGAAAAGAGGATGGTGATAGGATCAAGAAGGTACAAAATAAGAAAAATCTCAAAACTTATTTCAGCAGTTAATATCGTTACACTAATTTGTCTAAAGCTTTTTTTTTTTTTTTAATATTTATTCAGCTGCATCGGGTCTTAGCTGCAGCGTGTGGACTCTAGGTCCCTGACCAGGGATCAAAACCTGGTCCCCCACATTGGAACCTCAGAACCACCAGGGAAGTCCCTAAAGCTTCCATTTGGAGTTGGCTGGGCCTGATTGAAAGGGCACCATGCCTTGCCCCTTCAGATTGAGGAATGCAGCCTGTTGAGGTTGGGGAAGTCTCATGAGATGTAGTTTCCATAAAGAATGAAACGGACACTTGTGCAAAGTAAGTCTACTGAGTGTGGCCCAACTTCAGGGAACAGACTGCTGGCCCCGCTTCCCAGTTGATAGCACAGGTTGGTGAAGACCACACAGAGGTTTCCTTGCTCAGACCTCCAGTTGTGTGCAGTGTTTGCTGAGATTTGTGAATACTTTGAGGGATCTCCAAGGACAGGAGGAAATCACGAGAGAATTAGAGTAACAGCTGAAAAGTTTTTTCCTCGGGATTCACAGGAGTGCAGACCTCAAAGCCTGTCAACTCAGGTAGACTTGGGAGAAAAGTACATTCTTGTCCTATTGCCCAAATCAGCACTAGTCTTCATTATAGCTATTCCAGTGAAATGCTTTTCTCTCAGGTTAAGTGTAACATTAAGTGTAGGAGAACTTTTAATCTTCAAAACTCAGGTGTAGTTGCAAACTAAGTCATTTCAGTCGTGTCTGACTATGTGCGACCCCAGACAGCAGCCCACCAGGCTCCTCTGTCCCTGGGATTCTTCAGACAAGAATACTGGAGTGGGTTGCCATTTCCTTCCCCAATGCATGAAAGTGAAAAGTGAAAGCGAAGTCACTCAGTAGTGTCACACTCTTAGCGACCCCATGGACTGTAGCCTACCAGGCTCCACTGTCCCTGGGATTTTCCAGGCAAGAGTACTTAAGTGCGTTGCCATTTCCTTCTCCAATTAGTTGCAAAAGGCCTACTTAAATTAATATTCAGCACGACTTGTTCAGCAAGCACTAGTTTGGGGACATCCTGAAGGGTTAGGGGAAGGAACCTAATAAAACTTCATGAATTTTCTGAGCTTTGTCGGAGTTGACACTTGGATCCCAGTCCCTGGCTTGCCTTTAACAAGAACTAGAGGCTTGGGCAAGTGAAACACTGGACTGGGAAGGATATAATCTTCCAACGTTTTCCCTTATGTCTAAGGAAAGCTTTTAAAAGGCTTAATGTTTCATTACCACCTCTACTGGTTTAATAGATTTTTCCCTTTCTGGCTCAAGTTTTTACCACTTCTCAAGTTGAAGCATTAACAGGCTGAAGTGCTTATTTCCAGTCTCTAACTTACCCAAGAAAATCCAATATTCCAACTTAGTGTATGTTCAAAATGAAGTAGATTTCTAGGACAAAAGTTTTAACAGCTTTTGCTGCTAAAGCCGAGTTCCTAAAGTTATGCACCAAGCTCTTCTCATGTACACCTGGACTCTCGAGGCCTGGCCTTCTCCATTTGTATATTGCACCTCTGGGTGATTCTTACCCGTTACGCTTGTGGTTACACTAGTTTTAGTACCAGAAGTCATTTTCTTAGCATAGTGTAAAGCTGAGAACCAGGAGGGCTTCCAGCTCTTCCCCTTTACTTCCACACCCAACACCTCCCCTTCCTACTTCCAATTGAGAACCACCACTGAAGAGAATTGTGAAGTGGGGGAATGGTAGATAAAGGAGGGCTTGTGCCCCGAAAGATTCTTACTCCACCTTCAATTAGCACTGGAAGTATACTTCCTAGTACTTAACTGTGTTATGCCCTCACATCCAACTCTGCAACCCCACGGAGCCTGCCAGGCTCCTGTGTCCATGAAATTTTCCGGCACAAATACGAGTGGGTTGCCATTTCCTTCTCCAGGGGATTTTCCCGACCCATGGATCGAACATGCATCAGCAGGCTGATTTTTACCACTGCGCCACCTGGGATGGGAGCACAAAAACTGCCATGTAGGACCCTCCACAAGATTCTTGCCACCAAATTACAGAATCTCCTTCACTGGCGCAATCTTACCCCTACAAGGAGGCAAAGCTGTTAAGTCATTAGGAACCAATCATGTTAGTAACCACCTTAACTAAATCTTTCTCCTTATCCTTGTTGACCAGGGCTCCATTTTGTTCTTGGCTCAGTTCACTTAAAAGAAAATTATGGCTCTATTATCTAAGGCTAAACACGTTTTCAGTGTAAAGCACCCAAGGAAAAAAGGACAATAACCAACCAATAATAACAAATGTCTTGATTTTGTTACCCACTATTTGAGGTGACAGTTAAGTGCTTTCCCTCAATATGCCTACATACTCTTATGATTTGAAATGGTTTTAGTTACACTAGAATCCTACCTATTAACGACCTTGAACAAAGTTCTATACCTTGGCACAGAATGTTTGCCAATGACTTTATTTTGGTGACACAAACAACCGCAGTCAAATGCCTTCTTTGATTACCATTTTAACCTGTTAAGAGTGCCCACCATTACCAAGTAATTTCAGAACAGACACCAAAAGTGCTATCATGCAACAAAACTTTTATTAACATTTTGAACAGGTTCAGCTATTACTGAAACTGGTAATTTCTAAACTTAAATGGGGGTAAATGGCTAGAGTGCAGAGCGATGCCATTATTGAACATTATGAATAAAGACTGAAGAATTAACAGCCACCCCTCAGACGAAGGACCAGGTGCAGGGTCGACTCTTTCTGGATGTTGTAATCAGAAAGAGTGCGGCCATCTTCCAGCTGCTTGCCGGCAAAGATGAGCCGCTGCTGGTCAGGGGGAATGCCTTCCTTATCCTGGATCTTGGCCTTCACGTTCTCTCGATGGTGTCACTGGGCTCCACCTCCAGGGTGATGGTCTTGCCGGTCAGGGTCTTGACGAAGATCTGCATACCACCCCTCAGACGGAGGACCAGGTGCAGGGTCGACTCTTTCTGGATGTTGTAATCAGAAAGAGTGCGGCCATCTTCCAGCTGCTTGCCGGCAAAGATGAGCCGCTGCTGGTCAGGGGGAATGCCTTCCTTATCCTGGATCTTGGCCTTCACGTTCTCGATGGTGTCACTGGGCTCCACCTCCAGGGTGATGGTCTTGCCGGTCAGGGTCTTGACGAAGATCTGCATACCACCCCTCAGACGGAGGACCAGGTGCAGGGTCGACTCTTTCTGGATGTTGTAATCAGAAAGAGTGCGGCCATCTTCCAGCTGCTTGCCGGCAAAGATGAGCCGCTGCTGGTCAGGGGGAATGCCTTCCTTATCCTGGATCTTGGCCTTCACGTTCTCGATGGTGTCACTGGGCTCCACCTCCAGGGTGATGGTCTTGCCGGTCAGGGTCTTGACGAAGATCTGCATACCACCCCTCAGACGGAGGACCAGGTGCAGGGTCGACTCTTTCTGGATGTTGTAATCAGAAAGAGTGCGGCCATCTTCCAGCTGCTTGCCGGCAAAGATGAGCCGCTGCTGGTCAGGGGGAATGCCTTCCTTATCCTGGATCTTGGCCTTCACGTTCTCGATGGTGTCACTGGGCTCCACCTCCAAGGTGATGGTCTTGCCGGTCAGGGTCTTCACGAAGATTTGCATTTTGACCTATCAAGTTTAAAAGGAAAACGTTACTGTGTCGTTTTCGGAATCTTTTACCGCTTTCATAGTTAACTGATACTTTAAAACGAGCAGATTATATTCTAAAACGCCTTAACTACGTAAAGATCTCTCACAAATCTCTCCTAATTTTTTACTACACAATATATCAGTCACTGAAGGCAAAATTCCTTAGTCAAGAGGTCTACCTAACCGGCTGGAGACTCGAAAGTACTTGCTGAGATTATCATCCAGAACTGTTCAGGTATTTCGTTAAGATCCCGCTCAATTCCCCCCAAACCTACTAATCATGTCAGCATTTAGATAAAAAACATATTTAAACGCCAACTGGGGACCCACACCTTCTCCAAGGCAGGATTCGAATTAAAAAGGTTTCCAGAAGCCCCCGCCGACTACCTCTCTTCCACCTTTCCCCCCTGAAGCAGACGCGATAGAATCTCCATCGGTTAAGTGTCCGTTGACCTCTGCCGCCCGGCGCGCGCGCCAACGGCCCCCGCTCCCGACACGTAAACAACGCCCGCTCTTCCGGAAAGGCCGGGGCCGCGTCACCTCGCTTCCCCTCCCCCACCCACCCCGCCCTGCCTCGCGGACTCCCAGCCCTCTGCGGCTCGCCCTCACGGAAGCCCCCCTTCTCCACTCCTCCCGACGCTAGAGGCTGCGGGCCAGTACCTGTGAGTGAATGCGAAGATGCCGCAAATTCAAACACGCCGAGTCACCTCAAGGACAACACAGGATCCCAACAACGCCAGTCGCTTCTAAGTGCTCCGGCTCGGCGGGGCCGAAATTTATACAACGTCTGTTGCGTCGCTTATCACTCTTACGTAGGCGTAGTGTCCCTGCGCCGCTAAAAGTAGTTCGCTCGGCCCCACCTCTCGCGACGCAGTTATGTCCTTCGACTGAGCTCTAAATTCCTCAGAACCGGAAAAAAGGATCCTAACAAATCATCTCCCCTCTCTTCCAGATGATCCTTCCCCTCCTTTAGGAAAAATTAGGAAAATTATCGGGCGGATGAATTCGAGTTAAGGGGCTCTTCCTCGAAAGCTCTGGAAACTTCCTTGCAGCGCCGGCGCTGATTGGTGAGGGGTGTGAGGCGAGGCCGGCTCTGATTGGTGGGGAAGGCAGCGGCTCGGCTGTTGCTGGGCTCCCGCTGGGGTGATTCGGCGACGACGTTGCTTAGTAACTGAGGGCGCGTGCGCGGCAGAGCCGCGCCTTCACTAGAGAAGCATACTTCCGGCTGGGGGTGGAGGAGGGGTCTTTCACCTCCCGCCTCTTAGGCCCGCACCCCCCCAAATGTGTTGTCGGGTTTTAGGTCAGGATATAGCGGGTTCCGCGGTGATTTTCCCGAGAAAGTGGTGGTCTGGAGGTGCCCAGGAGCTAGGCGGCGGAGCCCGCAGTTTTTCTGGTGTCTGCCCTGAGGCACAAGCCCCTCTCACATCGCCTGGTTTTATTTTTGTCGTCTGGAGCACAGTTGCGGAACTTTAGTCACGTTGTACAGTTAGGGTGCTTTGGTCGTGCTTTGAGAAGACGAAATCTAGACTCTTGGGACTCCGTGCTGGGGCTGGGTATCCCCCCATCCCCCCCGACCCCCGACCGAGGAGGACCCCTCCCCCGCCGCGGAGGCGTTCCCTTGACGAGGAAGTTCCTCCCGACCTTCCTCCACGGGGGGCACCCCTCCCCGCAACGTCTCCCACGCGCAGGCCTCCCCCACTCCCCGTTCCTCGCCGCGAACCCCCACCTCCCGCGGTGGAGGCCTTCTCCCCCTTCCTCATTGCGGAGTCCCCACATTGCCCACTGCTCCACTGCACAGCACCCCGCCCCCAATCCCCGCTTCAGGTGACCCGGTGGCCGTGGCTTAGAAATGCATCCGCACATCCCTTTCCCTCACTGCTGTTTGTCCAGACCCCGAGTGAAAGATGATGTGGATCGGGGAGCAGAAAACCCACATGGAGAGACAGAATTCACGTACGAGAGAATTCGCGACACTAGCGTTTTTAGTGTCCCATCAGTGTGTTGTGCCAGCGACATTACGGGTGGTTTAACCAGCTAGGACCCCGCCGCGGGTGTGGCCGCTGGTCAGCAACGAGATAACCGGGGGGAACGTGAGTAAGGCAGACGTGTTTGGGTCCGCAGCCACGCAGCCCGGCGGCTGAGTCATGGTGGTGGGGGTGTAAATAAACATGTGAGTGCCTATCGCGTAGCAGCAACCTCGCGAAGTTAGAAGGTGGTCTGGAGATGTGCACCTTACTACAGAGTGGCTCGTTATCACTTTGGAAAGGTCGTGAGTCTAAATGACAATCCTTCAACGCTTAACAGTAAGAGGAGGTACAATGTGACAAGCATTTGAGTTAACGCCTAGACAGCGATAAATTTATTCTGACTAAAATCTATTAACATGAATGATAGGAGGTAGAAATAGTTTCTTGAAAATAATTTGGTCGATGAAGTAGTTGATAAAACGTTCATGGTATAAAGTATGGATTTTCGTTTTTGTTAGCCTGAGGGTCAGTAGTCTGAGCTTGTTTCACTGACAGCTCCTCTTGAGTCATCCCTGTGAACTGGTGGAATGATCTAGAATGGAGATCTCATGGTTTGATATGGTGACATGGCTGGGAATTCTAGCAGTTGCCAGAAGTTAGTCATACTGCTTCCTGGTTTAATGTTTGAACAAAGGGCGTTTGGTAACCTCAGCGCAGAAAAATGTTTTCAGAAAAGAGGCGTATGCGTGCCACGTATAATAGACAAGATGAGTTTTTTATGGTGTGTTTTTTAATGAAATTTTTAATAATAGCGTCATTTCTGGGGATTGTAAAAGGTAGTCGGTAAACACGTTAAAGAATAGACCGACAAAAATCCCTGAAATCACAAATTTGGAAATCGAGCACAGTACTTGGCATTGTGCTTAATAAATGTTTGTTCAGTGAACTGTAGTTTCCCTTTTGTTCAACTGGGGGAAAAAAACTGTTGACAGCCTTAGACACTTAAAACACAAAGCAAAAAGACAGTACTTACTTAATAACCATGTGCAAATGGTTTTCCCTAGGCAGTTCCTTTGAAAGAAAGAATTTGATTCTAAGATTCAAAGTGATTTTTTTACTTAGAGGTCTTTTAATAAAAATCTGTGAGAAAACCGTTTCCAATTACAAATACACAGTTGTTTTCTTGACATTATCAGCTGACATTTAAAATACAGAGTTATTCTGTGGTTTGTCATTTCCTTGTTTGGCAGTTTATTGCAACAGAATTATGAGACTAATTCTGATTTCTTACCAGCAATTTAGAAACTTTGATGTTGAGTGCCCAAATGAACACAAAACAAAATTCTAAACTGTCTTTATATTGGGCCTCAACATTTTAAAAATCTGTCCATTTAAAAATAGCTATTCTAGGTATTTCTCTGGTGGTAAAGTGGCTAAGACTCCATGCTCCCCATACAGGGGGCGGGGGCTGGATCCCTGGTCATGAAGTAGATTCCACGTACCTCAAAAAGACTGAAGATCTGGAGTGCTGCAACTGAGACCCAGAGCAGCCAAATAAATAAATAAATAAATTTAAAAGAATAGCTATTCAAAAAGATTTTCACTGTGAAAGATTATATACATATATGAAAGTTCGAGATAATGTAACAAACACCATATAACCCCCACCCAATTTTGTTAAATCTTAACAAAATAGCAAAAACTATTTTGCTTAAGCTTTAAAAAATATTTTAGAGAGAAAAACATAGGGTATAAAATTTACTATCTTACGAACTATACACTTTTTAAAAATATTATTTATCTTTGGCTGTGCTAGGTCTTTGTTGATGCGTGGACTTTCTCTAGTTGTGGCGAGCAGGGCCTACTCTCTAGTTGCGGTATATAGGCTTTTCGTTTTGGTGGCTTCTCTTGTTGTGGAGCAAAGGCTCTAGGCACTTGGGCTTCAGTGGTTTCAGCCCACGGACCAACTGTACACTTTTAAATGTACAATTTAGTAGTGTTAACTGTGTTCACATTATTGTATAACATATCTAGAATTTTTCATCTTGCCAAGCTGAAACTCTATACCCATTAAATAACAACTCCGCATTTCTCCTTCCCCTAACCATCATTCTACTTTGTATGATTTTGACTATCTTAGGTACATTGTGTAAGTGGACTCATACAGTGTTGGTGTGTGTGACAAAATTTCCTTTTTTAGGCTGAATAGTATTCCATTGTATGTGTGCAGCACATTTTGTCTATCCATGTATCTAAGGATATGTGGATTGCTTTCACCTCTTGGCTTTTGTGAATAATGAACTGCTACAGTGAACATGGTTGTGGAAATATCTCTTTAAGATCTTGCTTTCAGTTCTTTTGAATGCGCACTTACAAGTGAGATTGCTGGATCTTAAGGTAATTCTATTTTTAATTTTTTTGAACTGTTTTTCATAGCAACTCCACTATTTTACATGCCTCCCCAGTGTACAATTTTGATTGTTCCACATCCTCTCAAACATTTGTTATTTAAAAAAAAAATAATGATTGTCCCCATGGGTGTAAGATGACATCTCATTGTGGCTTTGATTTGCATTTCCTTAATGATTTATTTTTTTATTTAAAAATAATCACAAGAACTCACAAAAATAGTAGAGAAGTCTCAATGTATCCTTCACCCATTTTCCCCCAATGACAGCAGCTTACACATTTGACAGTAGTACAGTGTCACAACCAGGAAATTAACATTGGTGCAACACACAGACCTTATTCAGACTTGAGCAGTTTTACATGCACTTTAGTATGTGTGCAGTTGTATGCAGTTTTATCACGTGGGTAGTAGATTCATGTCACCCCCACCATGATCAAGGTACGGAGCTGTTTTCATCACTACGAGGATAATCTCTTGATTACCTCCTTATGGTCAGTCACAGCTTCTCTTACCCCTTCCCCGCAAGCCCAGGGAGTCATTAATCCATTCTGCATCTTTATAATTTTGTCATTTTTAGAATGTTGCATAAATGGAATCATATAGTATGTAACCTTTTGACATTTTTCATGTAAAATTCATCTGAATTGTTGAATATATGAAGAGTTCACCCGTTTTTGTGCTGAATATCTTTCTGTGATATATGTGTCCCACAGTTGGTTTACTCATTCACCTACAGATGGACTTTCCGGATGTTTCCAGTTTTTGGCTGTTACAATTGTTAAGTAACAAAAACTCAACTGAATAAATACAAGGATCACATGACTCTATTCAACAATTTGTGAATCAGGAACCGTCCCATCTAGCAATAGAAAGAGCTCTGTTGAGCTGCAGAAAAGAAAAGATTTTTAAAGGCAGAGAGGAAGCAAAAAAAAAAGGAAAGAATTAGCAAAGAATACCTTGTTTTTAGGCGAGGCTGCCTTCCTAAGGGAAAGGGCAGAGGTATCCTCAGATCACAGGGCTGGATCCTAGTGCTGACCAGGACATTCCAGGTTGTCTGGTTAAAGGTCAGTTTCCTGGGGAAGCTTGTAACTGCAGTTGGGTTAGGAATGAAGTCTTAGATTGTTGCCCTGGGGCCTGACACAAGTGACTCCATTTGGGGCATTTTGTCTCCTTTTTAACACAAGCTTCTCTGATCATTCATGTATATTTTTGTGTAAGCAGATGTTTTTCTTTCCCTGGGATGAATGCCCAGTAGTGTAATTGCTGGGTTATCAGGTATGTGTATAGTTAGGTCTTTAAGAAACTACCATTTCCAGAGGGGTTGTATTATTTACTCTCCCACCCCTAGTGTCTGGCAGATGCAGTTTCTTTGCATCCTCATAGCATTTGGTATTGTCACTTTTTTTTTTTTAAAGTTTTAGCTATGTATGTTTGTGCAGTGTTTAGATGTTGAATTTTCATTTCCCTAATGATTAACGATGTAACATGTATTTTCATGTGCTTCTTTGCCATGTGGATTTTGTTTTTGCTGAAATATCTGTTTGTCTCTTTTGCCCATTTTACCTTTTTTACTGTTGAGTTTTGAGAGTTCGCTATATATTCTACATACAAATTCTTAGAAAATACAGGTATTTTCTTCCATTCTATAAGCTGTCTTTTCACTTTCTTGGTGGTGTCTTTTGAACTACAAAAGTTTGTTATTTTGAGATGTCTTAACACCCTATCTTATGCTTACCTGATCTCTTCCACAATCACCTCCATTTCACCTAAGCAATGAACCTCGACATCACCTAAAACGATCGAACTCTGCTTTCTTAAACCCCAGTACTCAACTCTCAGAGCCCAACCTCTTGCCCATCTACCTATCTTTCTACTTTGTTACATCTGCTCTGTAAACCTTCTAAGACCTGCAGTTCCCCAGTTCCCTGTTTTCTCCTCTTCACAGCATCTTTCATAGAGCAAAATTTAAAATTTTTGACCAAGTCCAATTTATTGGTTGTTTTCTGTACTGGATTGTGCTTTTGGTGTCATGTCTAACAGTTCTTCACTTAGCCCTAGATCCCAAAGACTTTGTCTGTTTTCCCTACATGTAAATCTATGATTCATTTTGAGGCTTAAGTCGAGGTTCATTCTTTCACTTTTGGATGTCAAATTCTTCCAGTTTCACCGTGGAAACACTATCTTTCCTCCATTGAATTACTTTTGCACCTTTGTCAAAACTCAGTTCGCTGTACCTGTATGGATCTGTGTTAATTTTTTGTTTTTTTTCAAAGTATTCCCTCTCCAGTACCAATACTTTCTTTCTCTTCTTGGAGGTAACACAGTGCTGAATTTGATGTTTATCAACCCCAGGAACCTTTTAAAACTAATAACATACATTAATGTTTCCATGAATACTACATAGATTGAATGTGATGTGACCCCCCCAGAATTCATGTGTTGAAACCTAATCCCAGTGTGATGGTATTTGGAGGTGAGGCCTTTGGAGGTGATTAGGTCATGAGAGCAGAGCTCTTAAAAATGGGCCTAGAGTCCTTATGAAAGGTCCCAGAGAGCCCCCTTGCCCCATATGAGGACATAGGAAGTGGCCCTTCACCAGACACTGTATCTGCCAGCACCTTAGTGTTGACTTCCCAGATTCCAGAACTGTGAAAAATATGTTTCTATTGTTTATAAGCTGCCCAGTCTGTGATGATCTGTTACAGCAGTTTGAACAGACTAAAACACCTGTTTTTAGACTTTATGTAAATGATGTCCTACTCTAGCTATGATTCTACAACTTCCCTTTTTTAATATTGTTTTTTTGTGGCTTAGCTGTGTTCATAAAGCTAGTTCAATTGCTTTAGCTGCTGTGTGGTATTCTCCTATGTGAAGATATCACAGTTTACCATCAAGATGTTCCTAGTTTTCACTGTTACAAACAAAGCTGCTAAAATTATTTAAAATTTTTATGTTTATTTGTTTTTATAAAAAATATTTCTTTATTTGTTTTTGGCTGCATCAGGTCCTAGTTACAGCACTCCAGATTTTCATAGTGGCTCACGGAGTTAATTGTCCTGCAGTGTGTGGGATTTTAGTTCTGCGACCAGGGATCGAACCCATGTCCCCTGCATTAGAAGGCAGCTTCTTAACCACAGGATCACCAGGGTAGTCCCTTGAAATTTAATGTTGAGCCAAGAAAAAGACTAGGTTTCTTGGTTTCTTTACTCATTCAGCAGACATGTGCTGCAGCTTCTGGGTATGGAAGGCTTTGGGGTTGCTGACTTGAGTAGGACAGGGGCCCCCACCCAAGGGGGTCATGGTTTTAGTGCCAATAAAGGGGGTCATTGTGATCCTGAGAGTATTTATCCTAATGAGTTGTTGGAGGATTCAATGAGTTAATTCATGTAAAGGGTTGAGAAGAAAGCCCAGTTTATAGGGGGTGCTTGATCATTGCTAGTTACTGTTGTCAATCTTGAAAGGCAAAAATGGCTTAGTGGTTAAAGCACAGACTGGATTGGGTTGAAATCTTGACTCTACCATTTACTCACTGTGACTGTCAGTGAGTTATTCAACTTCTCTGGGCCTCAGTGTCTTCATATATATAGGGCAGAGATAGTAATAATACCTAGCTTACAGGGTTTCTTTTCGTTTATTTTTTATTATTTTTTTGGCATCATTGCATCATGCAAGAACTTTCTGTGTGGTACCAGAGCTTAGTTGCTCTGCAGCATGTGGGATCTTAGTTCTCTGACCAGGAATCAAACTCAGATCCCCTGTATTGCAAGGCAGATCCCTAACCACTGGGCCACCAGGGAAGTCCTCCTTACAGGATTTTTGAGGGTTGAATGAACCTGCCTTGCAAGGTTAGTTTCTACAGGTAGAATGCTTAGAACAGTTTTTGGTACACAGGAAGCACTCAGTAAATGTTAGCTGCACAAACAAGGAGAAGTACATAGACTTCTGTGGGGGCATAGAAGAGGAAGGAGCCGTCTAGCTGCCTGGAGGAGGGTAGCAGAGCAACCCAAAAGTTACCACAAAGGACCACAAAGGAATTACTTAGAAGCCCAATCTCGGAAGGAGTCAGGATCGTAGTCAGGATTGTCCAGTGAGAGGGGAGCAGGTGAAAAGTGAGAAGGCATAGTATGATGAAGAACGGGTGGGTACCTGTTTGTGTCTGGGATTTAGGGGGACTGCAGGTAGAAAATAAGCCTGGAGAAGGAGTCAGAGCTCAACACTCCAGCAACTTCACTACCTCCAGCAGTCCTGGCTGTCCGGCATTTCCCACTTCTGGACCTTGCACTTGATATTTCCTTTGCCCAGAACTCTTCTGTGGCTTCTGCTGTCTCCTACTTTATGCAATGTAAACATCACATTTTCATAAAGGCCTTCTCTAATACCCATTCCTGCTGCCAGTATGCAACTACAGCACCTTGGTTATTTCTTTCAAAATGACTTCATGTTTACATAATCCATAATTATATTGCTTACATGGTGGTTTATCTCTTTGTTTCCTCCACTAGAATATCAATTCTATGAGGTACAGACCAGGTCCCTCTGGTTTATCACCATACCTCCACTCTTAGCCAGCTAGCATGCAGCCTAGTATATGGTCAGCACTCAGTAAATATTTGTTGAGCATGAATGACTAATGAAGGACCTGCCTTGCTATGCTGAGGACTTTAGGTTCTTCTTGCAGGTGTTCTGCATGGGAAGGACATGTTCAGATTCCTACTTTAGAATGATAACTAGGTGACATCATAGCAGGTGCATAGAAAGGGGATGAGATCAGAGACCAGCACTCCAGACATGGTGGCCATTGGCCAAGTAGGAGATGATGAGCATCTATGAATAGACCAAATCAACAAAGCTCAGCATCCCTAAGCAAGCAGCAGGAAAGAACTAGTCAAATCAAATCAAAGCAGAGCACTGTTACTTATTGTTGTTGTTCAATAGTGTCTGACTCTTTGCGACCCGGTGGACTGCAACATGCCAGGCTCCCCTGTCCTTCACCATCTCCTGGAGCTTGCTCAAATTCATGTCCATTGAGTCAGTGATCCTATCCAACCATCTCATCCTCTGTCATTCCCTTCTCTTCCTGCCTTCAGCCTTTTCCCAGCCTCAGGGTCTTTTCTAATGAGTCAGCTCTTCACATCAGGTGGTCAAAGTGTTGGAGCTTCCGCTTCAACGTCAGTCCTTTCAATGAATATTCAGGGCTGATTTCCTTTAAGATTGACTGGTTTGATCTCCTTGCAGTCCAAGGGACTCTCAAGAGTCTTCTCCAACACCACAGTTCAAAAGCATCAATTCTTTGGTGCTCAGCCTTCTTTATGGTCCAACTCTCACATCCATACATGACTATTGGAAAAACCATACCTTTGACTATACAGACTTTTGTTGGCAAAGTAATGTCTCTGCTTTTTAATATGCTGTCTAGGTTTGTCATAGCTTTTCTTCCAAGGAGCAAGTGTCTTTTAATTTCATGGCTGCAGTCACCATCTGCAGTGATTTTAGAATCCAAGAAAATAAAGTCTCTCACTCTTTCCATTGTTTCCCATCTATTTGCCATGAAGTGATGGGAGCAGATGCCATGATCTTCGTTTTCTGAATGTTGAGTTTGAAGCCTACTTTTTCACTCTCCTCTTTCACTTTCATCAAGAGGCTCTTTAGTTCCTCTTTGCTTTCTGGCACAAGGGTGGTATCATCTGCATGTCTGAGGTTATTTATATTTCTCCCAGCAATCTTGATTCCAGGTTGTGCTTCATCCAGCCCAGCACTTTACAAGATATACTTTGCATATAAGTTAAATAAGCAGGGTGACAAGTATTGTTACTTGATCCTTGTTTCAGAGCAGTACCTAGATGACTGACCTAAATGTTTATAGTGTAATAAAGATAAATGGATAGGAAGCTTATAACAAAGGAGAAAAAAAGGAAAATGAGGAGTGAGATGAGTATAGAAAATGCTGGCTTTGAAGTCAGTCTGTTTGCTAGAAGGGCCACAGATTGTTTTGGTAGTTTTTTTCCCCAGCCAGTGTGGAAAGAGAGAGACACAATCAAGTATATACATGATAAGTCCTTGTGATAAATTGTAGTACAGCCATGCAATGGAGTACTACTCAGAATTAAAAATAAATTAACTATTTATACATATATAAACAACATGGATGAATCTCAAAAAAATTATGTTGAATGAAAAAAGCCAGACAAAAAAGGGTACAGGGTACAGACTGTGTGATTCCATTCCTTATAAAATTCTCTGGCTCGGATTCCCTGGCCAGGTATTGGAGAAGATGGTTTTTCTGATGTCCCGTCTGCATTCTGGCCTCCAGGCCCCAGGCTGAGCACAGCATAGTCTCGAATGGGTGTGTCCATCGCTGGAGAATCCAGCAGCTCACTCACCGCCAGTCACTCCTCTGCTTCCTGTTGTTCCCGAGTCAGACCGAGTCCTCGCTGTGGCTTGCAGGCCCAGTGAGGTCAGAGGGAGCCTCCTGCTCGGTGCCACCCCCACTGCACCCCCTCGGTCACTCTAATCCTCCCCCGACAGCCTTCCTTCCATCTCCCAGACCCGTCTCGCCCTTGCTGCTCTTGGGGCTTGTGTTGTCCTTCTGCTTGGACTGCTCCTTTTTATCCTATCATTCAGGTTTCAACTTAGGAGTCTGCTCCTCAGAGAGGCCTTCTCTGACCACACTGTCCTACCCACTGGAATACTTTCTTCTTGCCTTCAGCACACTTATCGATGCCTGAACTTGCTCTGCTCACTCATTTTTCACCTCCTGTACATTGGAAGCCCAGGAGGTCAGAGACTGTGTTATCATGGTGTCCAGACTGATGCCTGGCACACAGTAGGTGCTCAGTGGGCATCTGCAGGCTGTAACACTCCCTCCCAGACCAAGTGGGTCAATGTCCAGGCTCACTGGAAGGCACTGTGGTACAGGAAACCATGGGCTCTAGTGCACAGCGTTGTCCCTCCAACCCCAGTGGATATCAGTAGGAACCAGTGACCTATTTGGTCACTTCTAAATGAAAAAATATTTTTGTGTGTTCCTCAGTTAGGTAAAGACCTGTTAATTATGATACCACAAATGTAATCTGTAAAACATTGATAAATTGGAATTAATTACATTCTATCTGCCTAGGGACTTCCCTGGTAGTCCAGTGGCTAGGACTCTGCACTCCCAGTGTAGTGGGCCCAGGTTCAATCCTTGGTTAGGGAATTAGGTCCCACAAGCCACAACTAAGACCCAGTGCAGCCAAATAAATATTTTAAAAAATCTATCTCCTCAAACCCTCATATAGGAATATGATGATAACATACTTGCAAATAAGACTCTAAAATCATTAGATGGTTAAATACTATTCTCCCTGGAAATCTTCAGGGAATGTGGCCATTTTTTAAAAATTGATAAGCACTAGCCAAATATTTATAAAACTTTGGGTAGCTATACCGACTCAAGAGAGCTTGCCTGGGTTTTTTCCAAAGCTGCCTGATCATTTGTCTGATTGCTTCTTTCATTCATTCAGCAAATTTACTGAGCACTTACTTACAGTCCTGGCATGCTGCAGTCCCCAGGATCACAAAGAGTCAGACATGACTTAGCAATGGAACAACAACCATGTTCCAGGCATAGGTCAAAGCCCTGAGAACGTGATAAGACAGATGGAGTTCCTGGTTCAGGGAGCTCAGTTTCTTGTAGGGAGGCAGACAACAAAACGATCTTTTAACGTGTTAGGTAGTGATGAGGGCTATGGAATAAAGCTGAGGTTAGAGAGAGATGCTGCTGTATTAGGTAGCACAATGCCCTCTCTGAAAAGGTGGGCATTTGAGCAAACACCTGCTTAAGGTGAAGGAGCCTGTGATGCAAGTAAGGCGCAGAGAGTGGAGAGTGGATTTCTGCAAAAACACAGCTGGAGAATCCTTGCTGAGGTCCAGGGATGCAAAGGAAACTGTGACGGGAGCTCAGAGTGAGAGCGAGAGGTGAGAGGCCAGCAGGGGCTCGGGGGAAGGTCTTGTGTGGACTGGTTCATAGGCAATGGTGAAGAGTTTGGATTTTGCCCTAATTTTGAAGGGATGACCCCTCGTCTCTCTTGCTCACTGCTACATCCTCAGGGGCATGGACAGGACCTAGCACATAGATGGTAGAGTTGTTTGTTTGTTTTTCCCAAATCCACCTGTAGATTTAAGCATCTCCAATCAAAATTATAACGGGATTTAATGGGGGACTTGAACAGCAAATCTAAAATTTTTATGGTGACTTCCCCGGCAGTCTGTGGTTAAGACTCCTCTCTTCCACTTGAGGGGTGTGGGTTTGATCCCTGGCTGGGAAATACAACATGCCTTTGGCATGGCCAAAAAAAATTTTTTTTATGTGGATGTGCAAAGGTCTGAGAACAGTCAAGACACCCCTGAAGAACCAAGATATGAAGCCTTTATTACATTTTAAAGTTATAATAAGACAATGTGATTAGCTCAGGATCAGTGAAACAGACTAGAAGCTCAGAGATAGAGCCATGCATATAAAAAAGCCTAATACACATTCAGTAAAGAAGGGACTATTGGAAAAAATGAAAATATATCCCTGTTCAGTACCACACCCAAAACTAAATTATGAGTGGATTTAGGCCACTGTGAAAGGCAAGACTTTATATTTTTTACAAGGACATCTAGGCAAATATCTTCATGACTAAGGAAAAGAACTTTGGTAGCTCTTTCATAAATTCAACTACATTAAAACTGGGCACTTGAATTACGGCTAGTGAGACTGAGAAACTCAGTTTTATTTATTCATTTTTAACTAAAGAACATTTATTTGTTTTCCACCAAGACTTTATCTTGAGGACGTAACTAAACTGCACCACCACTCCCCACCCCAATTTGAAGGAGGATTAGTACAATGGATGTTATAAAGCAAGTATGAACAGTTTGAGGGACTGGAACCAATGTTAACTGACAAAAACCAACTTCTGTCTAAATCATTAGAAAAATGTTGTTTAAGTAAAAAAAAAGGGGGGGGGGGGGGCAAACACTGGTTTCAGATTGAACAAGGTCATCACATTTTATCTAATACAGTCAATTCTGGCTAGGGTATACCAAAATGGAAACAGGATAAATATAATACAAAACTTCCACTACAGCACACAGCTGTGTTCCAAGCCCACCCCCATCCCCCTAATGCTTCCAGACTAAACTGTTTCCCAGCCTTTTGGGCCTGTCGACGAAGGAGCACGTAGATCTTTTCTTTAATTCAATGTTTGTTATAAGGCTGGTATGTCTGGGTATCAGCTCGGTAAACAACACAGCTGAGGTCTGCCAGGTCATCAATAAAATCAAACAACTGACTGATACCATATGTGACAGAGGGGCTGTTGGGATTCATTCTCTTCAGATGTTCTTCATAAATTTTACGAACACCTTCCATACACTCATTCACAGATTCATAGCATGAGTTCTGCCTTCTGGACTCTTGGTAGGCTGTACCAGTAAGATGGTGTGAGACATCGCGCCAAAGTCTCCCACTGCAGCCCAGAAACTCAGTTTTAAATTGTATTTAATTATAATTGTTGTCACATGTGACTAGTGGCTGCCATATTGATAGCACAGATCTAGAGTATATGAAGAATATAAAAGAGGAAATAGGATGGAATAAACATAAAAAGCTGAGGTTTCCCAAGTGGCACTAGTGGTAAAGAACCTGCCTGCCAGTGCAGGTAGATGTAAGAGACACAGGTTCGATCCCTGGGTCAGAAAGATCCCCTGGAAGAGGGCATGGCAACCCACTCCAGTATTCTTGCCTGGAGAATCCTGTGGACAGAGGAGCCTGGCGGGCTACTGTCCATGGAGTTGTGAAGAGTTGGACAGGACTGAAGTGACTGAGCATGTACACAAACATAAAAAGTTGGTCAAGGAGATCAGGAATAAACAAAACCATGATGAGATACCACTTCATAACCACCAGATGTGCAGGGATTAAAAAGTCAGACAGTATCCACTGTGGTGAGAGTTTAAATTGTTCCAACCCCTTTGGAAAACAAAATTGAGCAAGAATATTTCCTGGATCCAGCAATATCACTTCAGTTATTATAGAAGAAAACTTATTCTCAGTCTGGCCTGTGGGTTTACATAATTCACAAACAGGTAGCATTCCTAATAACATATTTGAGGAATTTTATGATAGGTTATAACCAAAATACCAAAATAAGATCTCTTCTAGGATACTAGATACCCATACTTTAATTCGAGTCTTAAGATTTTTTTTTTGGCTGCACCTCATGGCACATGGGATCTCAGTTCCCTGTTCAGGGGTTGAACCTGTGCCCCCTGCACTGGAAGCTGGAAGTCTTAACCACTGCACCACCAGAGAAGTCCCCAAGAGTCTAAAGATCTTTTTATTTGTTTGTTTATTGAGTTTAAAGATCTTTAATTAGATGTTTCTATTGTACACAGTCTAACAGAGATTACTGTGGTGATGTGATTTGTAAGAAGTTGGTCTTCATCCTCATTGCTATCACAGAGCTCCCTAAAACCCTAGGAGTTTTCTAAGTGGTCAGAGTGATAAAGATGTCTTGTTATTCTTAACGAGCCCCTTTCAACCTTCCCAGAGTTTGTGTTAATGAGGCAACTTTTGGAAGGGCCTTAAACTTGGGGGCTGTTTGTCAGAAGGTTGGAAGCTTAAGCCCTCCTCTCCCACCTTGAGGGAGGAGAGAGAGGGTTGAGGTTGAATCAGTCGTCAGTGGCCACTGGTTTCATCCATCACGCCTACTTAATGAAGCTTCCATAATGACGTATGGCAAAAAACCATCACAATACTGTAAAGTAGATATCCTCCAAATAAAATTACAAACAAATCTCTATAAAGTACAGGGTTTGGAGAGCTTGTGATGGTGAACAGTGGAGATGGGATGAGTGGTGGTGAGAGTGGTCCCAGAGAGGGATGGAGGGTCTGTATCCCTTCCCACATACCTGGCCCTGTGTGTCTGCTCCCGAGATATGTCCTCTGTAATAAACCGGGGATCTGGTGGTTAAACAGTTTTCCTGGTGTCTGTGAGCCGGTTGAACAAATCAGTCAAACTCCAGGAGGAAGGAGGCCATGGGTCTGGGTCAGAAGCACAGGTGACAACCTGGACCTGGAATTGGTGTATGAGGAGGGGGAGGTGAGGGGAGAGTCTGGTGGGACTGAGCCTTTAACCTTTGGGATCTAATGGTAACTCCAGGCAGGTGGCACCAGATTGAGTTAAATTCTAGGACACCTAGCTGGTGTTGGAGGATTCCTTGGTAAAGGACTGCCCCCCTCTCCCCCCTTGTCTGTCAGAGCCCTTTGTTCTTATAGCAAGACTGTAATAAAACCTTGGCATGTACTCGTAATTAAGTTATCTGAAAAGATTTTTAAACACTATATCCTAGAGAATCGCTTGCACACCTGCCCCAGAGGATATGAACAAGCTTGATCATACTAGCAAAATCTAAACCTGTATCTTTGTCAACAGTGACACGGACATTGTGGGATGTTCATTCTGTGAATACTGTGCACCAGTGAACATGTATAAGCTCCGACTACACATGTCCACAGGGATGGTTCACAAAAGAATAGTCTCAGAAGAATGCATACAGTACTATTTTATTTACATAAAATTCAAAAACAAACAAGACTAAATAACATCTAAATAGATGTACATTGTTGCTGTTTAGTCACTAAGTCATGTCTGACTCTCTTGAGACCACATGGACTGTAGCCCTCCAGGCTCCTCTGTCCATGGGATTTCCCAGGCAAGGATACTGGAGTGGGTTGCCATTTCCTCCTCCAGGGGATCTTCCCAACCCAGGGATCGAACCTGCATCTCCTGCACTACAGGCAAATTATTTACCGCTGAGCCACCTGCGAAGCCCATTTAGATGTACATACACAGGTGATAGGGCTTCCCTCATAGCTCAGTCAGTGAAGAATCTGCCTGCAATACAGGAAACCCAGATTCGATTCCTGGGTCGGGAAGGTCCCCTGGAGAAGGAAATGGCAACCCACTCCAGTATTCTTGCCTGGTGAATCCCATGGACAGAGGAGCCTGGCGGGCTACAGTCCGTGGGGTCCCAAGAGTCAGACACGACTGAACCACCACCACCACCACCACACATGTGATCAGATAAGCAGCAGAGTCAGGGTGGTAGTTACTTCTTAGGGAGCAGGGAGGAGAATGTTGGGAACATTAGAAAAATGGACAAAAGCTCCATTCGTTAATCTAGTTGGACATTGTTTTTATTAATGTAATTTGACCTGTACATATATATTCTGTACATTAGTTACTGTAACAACGAGGAGCTGTGGCTCGCAGGCACTGGGGTCACTGCCAGGAGGAAGCTCTTCCCCCTGGCGCTCTGGGGCGGGACTGCCAGCAGGTGTGGGTGCAGGTGCCAGCGTGGGGCCCCTGTCCTCGGACCAGGGTCCTCTGGTGGCAGACCCTAGGACTGCTGCAGCTCAGCCTGTTTACCTGAAAACAGCTGGGCTGTATTTGTGGAGGATATTTATGGGCAGCAAGGTATGCCTACCACACCCCTGGGCAGTGGAGGGCTGCCCACCCCCTACCCGATGTGGGACGCCCTGACTCGGGACTGCGGGGCCCAGAGGGGTGTCTGGGCGGGGGCCTTTGGTACCATGTGAAACCCAGTCAGTTAAGAAAGGAGCAGCTTCTTCCTTGGAAAAAAGAACATGCAAAAGAAAAAAGCTTAAGGAGCTAAAATCACTCTTGCTGCTGTGAGGGAGTAGGAGGGGAGGCAGGAGACTTGAAGGCGGGAAGCTCATTTGGGAGGCTCTGCATTAGCTGGGGCTCCAGTGAGCGCATTGGGTGTGGGAGGAAGTTTCAGGCAACCAAGATCATTGCCCTTCCCTCTGGCATGAGCCCTCCCACCTGCTAGCTGTGTGAGCACGAGTTATCTACACCCTCAATTTCCACATCAGGAGAATGTGGACACTCACTATGCCTGCCTGTCCTGAGGACCGTCAGACACAGTATGTGAAGCACCTGTCGGCACTGTGCCTGGTGCTTACGAAGGTCTCAGGACCACCGACAACGTAGAATTGCCCAGAAAGAGGGTTTTGTTTTTTTTTTAAACTCAGGAGCAGTCAGTCAGCTTGTCAGGTCCTATGCCTGCCAGCTTGTGTCTGCCCAGAACGGAGACTTTCGTGTTCTGATCGGCACAGAAGTTAATGGTGGCCCCGCAAATCCTCAGAAAACAGAAGTTACCATTGGCATGTCCGTAGGAGGGAGGAGAAATTAATATAAATAGCAGCAGGGAAAGCAACAAGCCTGTCACAGGACCAGAGAGATTTGGGTGCTCCTCCTGTGATTGAGAGGGACAGTGAGGCTGGTCCACCCTAACCTCTGCTAGGTCCTTTCTCCACCTTCAGGTAGTCGGAAAGCTGGCAGGAAGCCTCAAGCCTGCCCGGGGGTACAAAATGATGCCTCTAAGAGTGGGCACTAACCCCCTGAGGCTGCGCCTGCCTGGTCTGTGTGTCACAGGGACTCCTGCCCTCTGGTGGCGGGTGTGGATTCTGCACACTCCGTGGAGCTGAATCGGCCTAGGCTGTACAGTCCACGGGGCTTCCCAGGTGGCGCTAGTGGTAACAAACTCGCCTGCCAATGCAAGAGACGTTAAGAGACGCCCGGCCGGTTCAGTCCCTGGGTTGGGGAGATCTCCTGGGGAAGGGCATGGTAACCCACTCCAGTATTCTTGCCTAGAGAATCCCATGGACAGAGGGGCCTGGCGGGCTACAGTCCATAATATCGCCCAGAGTTGGACACGACTGAAGCTACATAGCAAGCAAGCAAGCAATACAGTCCATGGGGTGACAAGAGTTGGACATGACTTATCAACTAAACAACAAAAACAACCTTCAGTCTCAAGCACAAACTGTATCAGAAAAGCATGCTTGCCTTTGGAGGGCAATGTTATTTACTCTCTTTATGCATCTATATTTCTAGCAATTCTGGCCCAAATCATGGGAACTTATGCTTTAGAAAAAAGCAAGTTGAATACACTGTACTATTGTCAGATTCCTGTTTCCTAAAATCCTGTGCAGATTTGCCAAGGGTTTTCATGTTTTTCTTTTAAAGTTGAGTGTTCCCTGTCATCTTTCTGCCAGCACATTATACTCTGGGTTTGTCTCTCCACATCCTGAGTTACCAGAGACCTCTTTATGTTGGTTTTAGGGGCTGAACTAGAACCAAAAGATGCCCACTTAAATTTTATTTATTATTTATTTGGCTGCGCCAGGTCTTAACTGCTTGTGGCACTTGGGATCTTCCATCTTAGTTGTGACACGTGGAATCGAGTTCCCTGACCAGAGATCGAACTCAGGTCCACTGCATTAGGAGCTTGGCTTCTTAGCCACTTGGCCACCAGGGAAGTCATGTGTATATTTAGTGGCTAAAAGTAGCCATTATCTTCCAGTTCTGGAGGTCAGAGGTCCAACGCAGATCTTACTGGATAAAATCAAGGTGTCAGTCAGGCTATGTTCCTTTATATTTTGGCCGCAGCACATGGCATTTGGGATCTTAGTTTCCCGACCAGGGATCTAGCCCCTTGCATTGGGAGTACAGAGTCTTAACCACTGGACCACCAGGAAAGTTCCTACATTCCTTTAAGGAAATTTTTTTATTGAAGTATATAGTTGATTTACAATGTTGTGTTAGTTTCTACTGTACAATGAAATGATTCAGTTATGTATATATCCTTTTTTATATTCTTTTCCATTATGGTTTATCACAAGATACTGGATACAGTTCCCTGTGGTATACAATAGGACCTTGTTGTTTATCCATCCTATATGTAATAGCTTACCTCTGCTAGTCCCAAACTCCTAGTCCTTACCTCCCCCCTTACCTCTCCTTGGCAACCACAAGTCTGTTCTCTATGTCTGTGAGTCTGTTTCCGTTTTGTAGATATATTTTAGATTTTACATATAAGTGATATTATATGGTATTTGTCTTTCTCTTTCTGACTTACCTCACATAGTATGATAATCTCTAGTTGCATATATTTTAAATATGTATGTCTTGCCTAGAACTCATATCAAGACGTAAAGAAGTCTCATATATCAAACAAGCCAATTTAGTGCCTGTCAGCAGGCACTTTAGAGAGAAGATGTCCAAGTGGTCAATAAGCACATGAAAAGGTTTTTCAACATCACTGCTTGTCAAAGACATGCAAAAAAAAAAAAAAAAAAAAAAAAAAAAACCCTACCAGAAAGAGATATCACTGCAAACCCACCAGAAAGGCTAACTTTGAAAAGACTGACAAAAAAAAAAAAAAAAAAAAACACACACACACAAAAGAAAAGACTGACAATACCAAATGTTGTGAGGGTATGGCATACCTGTGACTCTTATACACGGGTGGAGTATAAAATGGTATGGCCTTTGGAAAGCTCTTTAGTAGTCCTTGTAAGAGCATACTGCTAATCTATGACCCAGCAATTTCACTCCTAAGTATGTACTGAAATGAGTTCACAAACAGACTTGTACACAAATGTAAATAACAGCCTTATTCATAATATCCCCCAAACTGGAAACAACCCAAATATCCACCAACAGGAGAATAAACTGTGATGTATTCATGTCAAATATTACACAACAGCAAATATAATCATGATACGCAGGACAACATGGATGATTTTCAAAAACATTATAGTGAGTGAAAGATGTCAGACATGCTGTTTTTAAAGGTTCAAGAATAGGTAAAACTAACCTCTGGTGATAGAAGTCAAAATACTGGTCCCCTCTGTTCTTTCACCTGAGAGAAACTCTCTATAAACAGCTGGAAATGTTCTATGTTTGAGTTGGTGGTGGTTGCATAAGCTGTATATTGAAGATACGTGCATTTTGCCAGCAAAGGAAATCATAAAAGTGAAAAGACAACCTCTGGTAAAGGAGAAGATACTTACAAATAGTGCAACCAGCAAGGGTTTAATTTCCAAAATAAACAAACAGCTCATACAACTCCATAACAAAGAACCAAAATACCCAATCAAAATACAGGCAGGAAACCTAAACACAAGACATACAGATGGCAAACAGGCACACGAAAAGTTGCTCAGTATTGCTAATTATTAGAGAAATGTAAATTAAAACTACAATGAGATACCACTTCCACCAGTCAGAATGGCTATCACTAAAAAGTCTACAAAAATTGCTGGGGAGGGTGGAGAAAATGGAACCCTCCCACACATTTAAATGGTAATGTAAATTGGTACAGCCACTGTGGAGAACAGTACTAAAAAAAAAATGAAAAGTAGAATTGCCATATGATCCAGCAATCCCACTCTGGGCATTTATCTGGACAAAACTATAATTCAGAAAGATACATTCATCTCTATATTCAGAGCAGCACTCTTTACAATAGCCAAGACATGGAAACAAGAGAAAGAGAAATACCATATGATACTACTTATATGTGGAATCTAAAATATGACACAAATGAGCTTGTTTACTAAACAGAAACAGACTTACAGACATAGAGAACAGACTTGTGCTTGCCAAAGGGGAGGGGAGTGGGGAGTGTTGGATTGGGAGTTTGGTGTGAGCAGATGTAAATTATTATATATAGAATGGATAAACAACAAGATCCTATCAAACAGAATATCAATCTTATAATAAATCGTAACAGAAAAGAATACAAAAAAGAATATGTACATGTATAAATGAATCACTTTGCTGTATACCAGAAACTAACATTGTAAATCAACTATACTTTCAAAAAAAAAAATTGAACCCCTCCAAAAAAACTCACAAAAATTGCACTTTAGCAAAGTGTCAATTATTTCATCTTCCTTTTTTCCAATGTCTACTGTATAAAAATTTTAAAGCAAACTTGTTAAAAAGTTAAATCAGATTTATTTGAAATTTACCCCGAGTGAAGGAGTCATAAACTGGCCCAAAGGTGGCAGCCTAGGAAAGAGTTAATACAGATGGAGTGTCTTAGCTACCCTTGTTAAAAAAGAAAAAATCATTTAGTAAAATGCCAGTTATCTGCTGAGGGAAATCAACACAGTGTTTAGCTCAGTGAATTTTCTATTTACCAGCAAGGTATATATGTAATATAAAAACAGGAGAAGAGTTTGGAACTAGATCGAGGTGGTGGCTGTACAGAACCATGAATGCAGTGTCAGTGAACTGTACACGTTAAAATGTCTGTTATGTGACTTTCATCTTAATTTTTAGAAGTATTCAATAAAACAGTAGAAGACAAAAGATATGTACATTTTGCTGTGTGTAAACTATACACCTCCAATGAACCCCTAATACATATAGCTAAAGCTGTACTCAGAGGGAAATTTATAGTTATTAATATTCCTTGTGGACAGTGACTGCAGCCTTGAAATTAAAAGACACACTTGCTCCTTGGAAGGAAAGCTATGACAAACCTAGACAGTGTATTAAAAAGCAGAGACATTAATCTTGCCTGTAAAGATCCATATAATCAAAGCCATGGTTTTTCCAGTAGTCATGTACAGAGAAGACTGAGCACCGAAGGATTGATGCTTTCAAATTGTGGTGCTGGAGGAGTCTTGAGAATCCCTTGAACTGCAAAGAGATCAAACCAGTCACTTCTAAAGGAAATCAACCCTGAATATCCAACAACTGATGCTGAAGCTGAAGCTCCTGCTTCAAAGAGCCCACTCAATGGAAAAGAAGTCGATGCTGGGAAAGATTAAAAGCAAAAAGGGAAGAGGGTGGCAGAGGATGAGATGGTTGGATGGCATCACTGACTAAATGGACATGAATTTGAGCAAACTCCGGGAGATAGTGGAGGACAGAAGAGTCTGGCGTGCTACAGTCCATGGGATTGCAGAGTCAAACACAACCTAGCGACTGAACAACAACAAAAACTAAAAATAAAGGACCTCTGTATTTAATTCAATCAACTAACGATAAGATAAAAACAGAGTTAACAAAGGAAGGTGAAAATTAAGGGAGTAGGGCACACAAAAGTAGAAAAATTAGTAAATGAAAATGTTATTTCTTTGAAGAGCCAAACAAAATAGGTTTGGAAAATATTTGGGTTCCATCAGTGGTTCTTGTGAGTTTGTGTTTAAATTTGTGCTGTGATCAGTAGAACCATAATAATGGAATTTGGTGCGGAGTTCATTCATTTATTAAATTTAAAAAATCTGTTGACCATCGAGCTCCTGAAGACGCTGTTTTATAATCTGTCAGGAAAGCCCAAGTGTAAGAACTCTGATTTCAGCTGCTGCTTGACCAGGAGAGGCAGGTCATTTATCCACGTTACCTAGCTCATTCGGGCGCGCGATGGCTCCTGCAAGGCAGGTGCTGTCCTCATCGGAGATGAAATTGCCCCAGGGTGCCTGCTCGCGTGTGACTGGGAATTCAGGGTAACCAGGCCTCAGGAAGGCAGGAGGAAGCCCTCAGGGGTTTCAGGGGGCCCGGAGGCGCCGCGGCAGGTGCAAACGGGCCCCGAGTGTCGGGAGCCGAGGCCCGAGGCGCGGTCCCGCAGGGTTTGCCGGCCGGAGCGGCGCAGGTGCGGGCCCCGCGGCGGGCAGGAGTGGGTGCGCTCGCGGCGGCCAGGTGCGGGCGGGGTGGGGGCCGAGGCCGGACACCGGCCGGGGCGGGGCAGGCGTAGAGCCCCGTAGGCCAGACGGGCGGCGGGGCGCGCGCAGACGGCGGTAGCGCGCGGGGCGCAGCGGGCGCGCGGGTGAGCGTGGATGCGCGGCGGAGAGGCCTGCGCGCCAGGCTGCGGGAGCCATGCGGCGGGCGAAAAGCGGCGGGGCGACCAAGCCACGAGAGCAGAAGCGGCCCGGGGACCTCCAGGGCCGCCGCCGCCGCCTCGGCCCCTAGTGCCGATCGCTCACGGCGGCCCGCGGGCCAGGTCGGGGGCGGGAGCCGGGCGGCGGCGAGGCAGCCGGCGGCCAAGCGACGGTCGCCGGCGGCGCAGGAGGCGGGCCCCGGGGAGCCGCCGCCGGTGTCGCCGCTGCCCCCGCCTCCTCCCGCGGCGCTCGCGGCGTCCGAACTGGACCTGGGCGAGCAGCGGGAACGCTGGGAGACCTTCCAAAAGCGGCAGAGGCTCAGCTTCGAGGGCGCCGCCAAGCTGCTGCTGGACACTTAGTGAGTGCGGCGCGGCCGGGCCGGCGCCCCTAACGTCCCCGCGGTGCTCGAGCCGCGCACCGGCCGGACAAAGGCCTCCGCCCGGCCAGCTCTGCGCGCCGAGGCAGCAGGCTTCCCGGGATGAGGGTCGGCGCGGCTCCCCGGTCCCGGGGCCTCTCTCGTGTTTGTGCGTGTGTGTTTGGAGAGCGACTGTGAGGGCAGGGCCGGGGCGAGAGGCGCTGGGACAGTTCGAAGCCTCCGGGGAGGCCGACGGCCCGGTTACAGCGCGCCCTGCGCGGAGCCAGGCGGCGGGAAGACCGAGCGGGCCGCTGGGTTCGAAACCTCCGCAGGCGCTCCAGGGCCCGGGGCTCTGCTTCCCCCAGCTTTGCGACCGCGGGCCGAGGACCCCCGGCTCCCCAGCGGCCGCAGGAGGACTTTGAACGGTCCGTGGGGTTCGCAGTGAGCTGTTAGCTCCGGGGGGCGCCTAGTCGTCTAGATGAGGCCCCTGCCCTGTAGCGCCCTTAATATTTCATTGTCAGTCGTGTTTTACTAGAACCCTTCCCCCCAAAAAAACAAAACAACCTAACAATTGCTTAACAACTTGAGGATCTCTTTTTCTTTAAAGTGTTTTTTTGTCTTTTGTTCGTAAGGAATTCTCTTCGTCAGGCGATTCCGCTCAGAGATGGAATATTGGGTTTTCTGTGTGCTTCACTTTTTGGTGTATCATCTTGGACTGTAGGCTGAACATTTTAAAGTCTACATCATCCAACAATTTTGAACCCTTAAAGTGTGCAAGCTACTGCCCAGTGTCGTAAAACGCAGATTTGGAGTAAATTTAGACTTTAAAACAAACTGATAAATGGCCAAAAAAAGAGAGAAAGATTTCAAAGTGTTGACGTGAAAGGATGAGTTGGGTTTTTTTAACCTATCAGATTGGCGCAAGTTACATCGGTCAAGAAAGAAAAACTAAATTGAAAAGAATATGTAACTCTTCACTGTTACTGTTAAAACATTATTGTATGAATCTGGAGGAACATAGAGCAAACAGTTAACTGTGGGTCCCTCTGGGTGTTAGGAGACTTTCATCTTGAGCACTGTCAAATGTTGTTTGTTTTTTATCATAAGCATTATTTGTGTATGCAGGGAAAAAATATATCAAATTGATGGAGTCAGCGTGTATAGAAACATGAAAAAGCATACAGTCTTGGTAACCAAATAAATGCAAAATAAAACTGCAGCAAGCTACTTTTCCTGTAATTATTGCTTGAGAAGATTCAGTGAAATGTTTTCTCATTCATTACTGATAAGAGTATTCAGCCCTTCTGGAAAGTACTTGGATGATATTTATCAAATCTTAATAATGTCCAATGAAGGACTTGACTTACAAGTTTTAAAGGGATTAAAGTTGAACATAATGTGTACAGATAGCTCTGTAAAAAGTCACATGTATGCAAAATACCGGAGGGAAATACAGCAGAATTATAGGAGCCTTTTGTTAACTTTCTCAAAGACTCTTCTGAACCACTGGTCTCAGTCTGGTCCCCTTGTCTTTCTTTTTCTTAGCAGCGTGTACACCTTTTTCACAGTCATGTAAATATTCGGTAATCTGTGTAATGGCTGCTCAAGGTCCCTAAGGCCAGGACCCTGTCTGCTGTCCCTTGTTTTTTTATTGCCCTGCTTATAAAAAATCTTAATTAGTACTGGCCATATAAATAAAAATGTTCAGGTGGCTGGTTTAGGATCTTCACCCCAGTTCTCTTTTCCATCTATTGGGAATAATTTATTCTGCGGCTTAACAAAATAGAAGTAGAAAAAAGCTTGTAGACAAAGAAGGCACTGAATCCTTTTATAAAACTGAGGGCGCCTCCTCAAAAGCAGAAACATGTCCCTGTTGTCCCGTGAAGACTCCAGTTCCATCTTGTTGCTCTCTTTCCACCGCGGCCTGACCGCTTAGGAATCCTAATCTCTCTGATTTCTGTTCCCTCCAGCGAATACCAGGGCCTGGTGAAACACACAGGAGGCTGCCACTGTGGGGCCGTGCGCTTTGAAGTTTGGGCCTCGGCTGACCTGCACATCTTTGACTGCAAGTGAGTGTCTTCTATTCCTACATTGTTTCAGAGGACACAGCGTGTGAGGGCGCTTCAGCATCGTCTGGGGAGTTGGGATCCAGGTGAAACAACCGTGGCCATGAGCAGGGAATTGGGGTCAGGTGATGGGTATGTAAAGATTCATGTTCTGTGTTTTCCTTTTATGTGTGTTAGATGTTTTTATTAAAAATTTTAAAGATGGCGGGAGGCTAAGAATAACAGCCTGCTGTGTGTGTGACACAGCTCAGTCCTGCAGCACAGCCTCAGGGGACGTGGAGGGGTCCCTCGATTCGTGCCAGGCAGTTTCTCAGAAAGAGTGCCACCCATGTGTGGGAGAGAGTAGTACCCTGAAGATGGTCAGGCTGGATGCTGGATGAAAGGCCTTGGGCACAGTCTGCGGAACTCCACAGAATTGGGTGGAGTGAGGCAAGTGCGTGCACACCTGGAAGCTTGCCATGCCCCAGGCCACCTGGCTCATTTGTCTAGGTGAGGCAGGTGACGCTACCAGGGTCAGCAGAGGGCCTGGTGTCAGCACCTGCCCGCCTTGTAATAGGTCAGGCCCTCTAGGCTTGACTTCTGACCTGTGGTTGGTATGTAACTGACTGTTCAACAATAGCCAGTTCTTTCTGCCCCTTGGTGCCATGGTGCCTGGGTTATATGTGAAGAATAGATTCCGTGGAATTCCTCCCGCGGGGACCTGACCCAGTACTGACAGATGGAAGAAACAGCCTCATGGAATAAGCTGTTAGAGGACCCCGTGTGGAATTAGAGTTTCGTAAAAGGCGGACTAAAATGAGGGACTTAGATTTACTTCTGACGACCTGTGGGCTGTGGAGCTGGGCTTCCTCTGATGCGCGGAGGAGGTCAGGGCACATAGGCCTCCTTGTCCGTTTCTGCTGGGGATGTGGATCCCGAGGCAGAGAGCGGAGATCTGCCTGATGCTTGTTTTCTGTGAGTCTCCAGAACCCATCCTTCCCTTCACTCGTAAACCGGGGAGATGGGGGGTGGGCAGTGGGAATGTGGTTCTGCACGTCCTGGTTTTCTTAGGGTTGTGTGGCCTGCACTGCTGGCTGTGGACCTGCGGAGCAGAGGCCCCCAGGTACCCAGCGTGCCTGCCTGAGCCACCGTTCCTTGGAGGGCAGTGAGAGGGCCTTCACCTCCATGGTCAGCTGGCTCCTGGGACGGGGAAACCCAAAGGGCACATAGGGTTGTTCACTGTCCGGGGTCTGCTCATGTCTTTCCGTAGCTGCAGCATCTGCAAGAAGAAGCAGAACAAACACTTCATTGTCCCAGCCTCTCGCTTCAAGCTTCTGAAGGTGAGTGTTTTGAGCGGGGCTGGGGGGCCCTGCCCTGGCTTTCAGGGGGCTGGGAGCCTCCTGGGCCTCTTGGGGGCTTTACTTTTCCTGTCACCCATGTTTCATGCTTCTCTTTAAAAGGTTATGTTATTTTTCTCCTTTATATTTTGGATACGTATTTGATCCATTATGTATAAACATGGAGGATCAAAAAATAAATTTAAGATCACCCAGACCTTATCAATCAAAGGTAACCACTCTTGTGTTTTGGTGTGTGTCCTTGTGTGTTATTTAGGATATGGATGAATACTTCTAAATATATGCGTTTTTCTCAGCACAGAATTTTACTTCTTTTTCTGTTTTGTAACTGACTCTTACCATTTCCTAATGAAAAATAAATGATTGAAAAGATTTTTAACTTTATTCTTTGGGGGAATTTTTAGTGCCTGGTCTCAGCTTTGCAAGGTAAAGAGTGAAAGGCCTTCCCCCCACCCCTACCCTGGCCACAGCCACTTCCTTCTTATACAATTATGGCTGTAGTGTTTTTTTTTTATATTAATGTACCACAAGTGATTTTCTACATTTGAACGTCTAGGTTGAGTGCAGTGCTATCTTGAACCTCCCTGTGTGTAAGTCTTTAATAATTTAGAAATTGTTTCTTTGGATTGGTTCTCTTGGAAGTAAAATCTCTGGTCAAAGTGCAGAAGCTTTGGCACTCTGCTGTGCTCACGGGGAGGGATGGGGCTGTGATTGGTCCTCGGGTCCCATTGCCGCTGTGGTCTGATCAGTGTCTTTGCTTTGGGGTTTGCTGTGTGAGGGTCTCCTTCTCTGGGTCAGGAGGGCCTCCTGGAAGCACCTCTGGTCATGTCTGCACTTCTGGCCCTGGGGCCTTGGCACTGAGTGGCCACTCAGTGAGCGTCTGGAAGGAGAGGCTGAGATTTAATCCCAGGCACTTTGGGTCAGTTTGTCTGCTTTTCTTTGTCTGCCCTGGATCTTTCCCATGGGTGTCTTGAGTGGGAGGAGGGTGCCAGTGGGCAGCAGGCCTGCCCTTGTCTTTCCCATGAGACCCCCTCCCCCGGGTGCCAGCTAGACGCTGTGGCCCAACCCCCTGAGACATGCGGTCCCCGAAGACACATGGGCGGCCAGGGGCCCTCAGTTTCAGAGTTGACAGTTACCCACTTTGTCCCCTGTATGGGCCCGCTCATCAGTCATTGCCCTGGTGTTTACTGCACTGTTCTGTTCTCTGACCCAGCCTGTTGAAGGAGCTATTTTCTGTTTGTTCTTTAAAATTAAGTACAGAACTCATTCTTCGATTCAGCAATGTTTACGGGCACCTGTGTGCCAGGCTCTGTCACACTGAAACCCAGCCGTTTATGTGGCAGACAAGGCCCTTGTCCCCTCAGAGCTTATGTTTTATGAGGGGGAGACAGAGAAATAAGAGGCCTGGAAGTGCCGTGTGGAGAGTTAAGCAGGGCAGCGTGGCAGAGGCTGACTGGTGGTGAGTCCCAGTGGGCTCGGGCAGGCCCCTAGAGATGAGGCCTGTCGGGGGCACACAGTCTTCATGTCCAGGGAGCTGCAGGTTGGCCTTCGTGGCCAGAGGGTGGAGGCAGACCAGTGGGCAAGCTGGAATTCAGCATCCTCAGAGCAGAAGGACTGGTGCCCCGGGGTCAGGCTCAGAGGGTGTGACCCCTGGGGTCGGGAGAATTGACCACGGGTCTGTCGTCATGGCGGTGATTTCTGACAGGGCAGGGAGGCAGAAGTGAGCAGGGAGGTTGAACGTACAGGGCATTACAACTAAGATGGGCCATGTGTTCAGCAGAAATTTTGGGGGGTGGGTCAGGCTGGTGGGTGGATGCATGGACAGGGTGGGGTGGGGTCTGCGTGTCAACACACCGGGCCCTCATGCTGATGAGACCCAGGAGGCTGTGAGGCCGTGAGGCTGTGAGTTTCTTGAGGGGAAGTGTTTGATCAGGTAACCCTGCGTGGTTGGGGACCACGTGACTGTTCTCTGCTGCCTGTGTGTGGAGGAGGGGTCGAGGGGGCGTTGAGAAGAGGCCCCTCTGGGAGCCACTTCTCTGTGCGACTCTGAGGGATCCTCTCCACGGTGATGGTCGGGGAAGACATGTGGAAACCTCTGACCCTCAGTCACACAGTGTCTCCGGAGATGAACTAGTGCTGTCTCAGTTATTTCTTTGAAAGTGCATGCCAGGGTTTGTGCTTTTTAAAAATAGGAATGGTAGTGTACTGCACAAATTGTTTCAAGCCTCGCCTTTTCAGTTCACTTTGTAACCTTGGAGATTGTCTGCTTGTTAGTATTTCTAAGTGGAATTGCCTTATTCTTTTCAAAACTTGAAGAGGTTCCATTCTTATGTCTGTACTTGATTCCTTTAATCTTATGTGGGACATTTTCCATTTTTTATAAGGTTTTGCCTTACAGATGGTGTGTTAACACCTGTATCCATGTGGTTGGATAAAATACAGAGTCTTAATTGCAGGATACATTTCTAGAAGTGGCATTGCTGGGTTAGAGAAAATGTGCATTTTGAATGTTGGGAGATGTTATCCAGTGTTGTGGATTTGTACTCCTGTGACTCACATCCAGGAGTGCACATTTCTCTACACACGCAGTTCCGAGTAAGCTCAGTTGGTGGTGTTTGCCCAGGACAGTGAAGAGCATACCTCACTGCAGTTTGTGAGCGTGGATATCGTGTCAAAGGTTAAAGAGAGACTTGTTCTCCGGTTTCTCTGAACTGTCTGTGCACGCCCTCTGCCAGTTTCTCAACTGTCTGTGCACATCCTCTGCTGGGTCTCCTGTCTGTGTCTCCAGTCTGTGTCTCCATTAGGGATGTTAGCCTGTGACGTCTGGCATGTGTTCTTCCCTGGTCCTTTGTAGATGAATTTGAGTACGGTGAGCGTGTTGTCAAAGCCTTGAGTGGTGTTGTCTGGGAACACGGGGACCCAGTCCCTCGCCTATGCCTCCTCATTTAGGTCTGGGATGCAGGGGGGAGCTTAAGGTCAGAGGTTTTGTGTGTAGCTGACCCGGGAGGAGCCCTCAGCTGTCACGCTCCCGGCTTATGGGTCTCCAGGTCGTGAGGATGGGCCCCAACCTCAGGCTGGACGTGTCCTCATGACCCTGGGAGCCGGGCCAGAGGGTGTTCCCCACTGAGATTTTTGCAGGGTTTATTTCTGTAAAAGACAACTGAAGCTCCTTGTCTGTGTCTCTCAGGGAGCCGACAGCATCACCACATACACCTTCAATACCCACAAGGCGCAGCACACCTTCTGTAAGCGCTGCGGCGTCCAGAGCTTTTATTCTCCCCGCTCCAACCCTGGAGGCTTCGGTGAGTGGACATGGGGGCAGGCTCCAACCCCGGAGTCTTCGGTGAGTGGAGTGGGGGCAGGCTCAGGGCATCGACTCCCTGTGGCCGCCTGGGGTGAGATGCGCTCTGGGAGTGGGTGCTGGAGTCTCCGGCTGGCCTGCTGCCTGGCCAGGCCTCTCCCTCGCGTGTGTGAGAGGACTGGGGCTTGTCAGCTGAACTCTTTGCAGACGCGACATAGCCTGGTCCTGGGCCTCCAGAGACCCTCCGGTCCTGACTCGAATTTCCTGATGCTGTGGGAGCTGGATGCTGCCGGGGGACCCACTGCAGGGGGAGGACATGGGCCTGGGGTGGGGGGTGGGGTACATGAAGGAGGTGAAGATGAACAGCAGTGATGATGCCAGTAAAACTGGGCTTGTTCAGACACAAACAGGGAAACCCCAGGTCCCTCTTCTTGGAGCTGGGAGCAAAACCATCCTTAGACAGTTGTTAAGAATGATACCAGCCGCCATGCAAATCGGGTAGGAAGTAGCCATGGAGGCTGCTTCTGGAAACCTGGCCCTGCAGAGATGCAGCCTCCAGGACTGCTATGGGCCAGCTGCCTCGAGCCTTGGGGGCACCTGATGTCACCCTGCCCGCCTACCCTTCTTCCCATAGAGCTCCTGTCTGCTCCTTTCCTGCCACATGGAGCGTCTTTCCTGCCTGCCTTCCTGTACAGATGGGGACATATTTAAAGCTGAGAAAGTTACCTCTCAGCGCCCTGGACGAGGCCTGTGAATTCCTCAGGCTGCCAGCAGAGGTGGCTCCAGGCTCGAGCCTTTCTCTTTTGTCCTCTCAGCTCGATGTTGAATGACAGTCAGCCCTGGCCACCCCGAGCCCCGTTTGAGAGAAGGAGAATGAGCCAGGAGCTGCCGTGGTGAGCTGCGGGGTGGGTTTGTCCGAGAGCCTGCCCGGCTCTCACACCCGCCTCCCTGCAGGGATTGCCCCCCACTGCCTGGACGAGGGCACCGTGCGCAGCGTGGTGGTGGAGGAGTTCAATGGCAGCGACTGGGAGAAGGCCATGAAGGAGCACAAGACCATCAAGAACATGTCCAAGGAGTAAGCTCCCGTGCCTCCTGCCCAGGAAGGGCCTACGGCCTCTGCAATCTGCTCCGGCCACCAGTGTCTTCAGGCAGCTCTTGTCCTCCCCTAGCTCAGATTTTGACATAGGCTAGTTGATACCCCTCTGTCCCCCTTCTTGACTTTTGTGCGATCTTCTAGAGAAATAAATATTTTTAACATTAAAGCGATTCCTCTGGTTTATCGTCTTCTCGGTCCTTTGGTTTTGCTTCCGAGGCCAGTGGTTCAGCAGCGGGTAATTACTGAGCACTGTTAGGGTTCTTGCAGCCATGGCCTGGCCAGGGGGCGGGGCGGGGGGGATGGTGTCAAAGGACAAACGAGAGCTAGTGAGTGGTCACGAGCCACCTGAGCTGTGACATGAACATGAACCCAAGGGTCTGGAGGAGAAGCAGCTAGTTGTGGAAGACCTGGGGGGGGAGTGTGATGGGAACCTGTTTCTTTTTTTTTTTTTTTTTTTTTTTAAGTCAGTCAGCTTCTGATTTTTTTCCCTCCAATTGTGGTAAAATACACAAAATTCATTTCTAGTACACAGCTCAGTGGTGCTGGGTATGTTTATGGTTTTGTGCCACCGATTTCCAACACTCTTCATTTTGCAAAACTGAGCCCCCTCTACCCATCAACAATAACTTTGAGCCTATGTTTTTAAAGGAAGCAGGATTTGGGAAGAGAAGGGAGAAACAGCTGTGGACAGAGGTATGGGCACAAGGTAAAGCCAGGCTTGTGGTGGGAAGAAGTAGAGGGTCAGAAAGAAATAGAAGCCTCCTGTGGCGTCCTGGCTCTGTCCTGTATGTGCTGGGAAGCCCTGAGGGCTCTAAACAGTCTTCTGACCTGTCCCCCATCCCCACCCTCCATGTTTCATGTAGCTTCGTATCATAATCAGTGCTTTATTTATTACAAAAAGATGCTTTCTTAAAGCATTCCTTCCATTACCAACTACTGGGTGTATACGTACATACATACTGGCAAACGCTTAGTAAGTATTGCTCTTTGCTTTAGGAAAGTGACTTATGAAATTATCTGGGAGGGAGAATAGACCAGAAAAAAAGAGCAAGAGGAGGATGTCCAGATGGACTGGGGTTCTTTGTGGTCACCACATCAGCTGAAGTCCAGTTGGAAGGAGCTGGTAAAGCATTCTACAGGTGAAACAGGAGTATATTCTGGTGCAGTGAACATCCCCTCTGACCTGCTTCCCTCTTGCAGTGGCATATAAAACACATAGTTTTGTGTCTCTTAAAAACAAATGCTAAGTCACTTCAGTTGTGTCTTCACGACCCTGTGGACTGTAGCCCACCAGGCTCCTCTGTCCATGGGATTTTCCAGGCAAGAATACTGGAGTGGGTTGCCATTCCCTTCTCCAGGGGATCTTCCCCACCCAGGGATCAAACTCACATCTCTTACATCTCTGGCATTGGCAGGCCAATTCTTTACCACTAGATTCTGTATGTTTTGTTTTGCAACTTGCATTTTTTTTTTTTGTTTGTTTGGTAGCATCTTGCTCTTCTTGTGTCCCCCGCATTGGGAGCGCGGAGTCTTAGCCACTGGACCACCTGGGAAGTCCCCTTGTGGAGGCGTTCTCCCTAGATTTGAATCTGATGTGTAGGCCACAAAGATAAATCCATGGGATAATGGTTGAACAAATTCAGTATAGACTGTTGTTCTGTGTGTTTATGGGGGGGAGGGTGGTGAGCCTGCCTTGGAAAAAACGTAAAAATACACGACATAGGATGGGATTCCAGAGATCTTTATTTATAATTGCAGGTCTGTGTTAGGGAGTTGACAGACACTGTGCCATTGTGTGAACTGTTACACAGAAGAACTCAAGAAGCTAGCAAGGTAGCTGTCGTTGTCCTTGGCTTGGTTTGTGTTTGGTGGCTGTAGTTTTGTCGCCCAGAGGAAGAAGCTCAGGTCTGGCAGCCCGTTGGGTCTGCACGGCCCCCATTTTATTAGAGGCCAGGCAGTTTGGATGAGAGGGCCCTGGGACTCAGGCTGACGCTGGGATGTCCTTGGCTCGGGGAGACAAGCTTGCTTCAGACAGGCCCTGGGCTCCCTGGCCGTCTTTCCCTCGGTTCCTTGGATCCGAGAGCCCGTTCCAGCTCAGAGGAAGTTCAGAGAGTTGATCCTCATGTAGCGGGAGAACAGCATGTAGAGGCGGCGGAACCAGAGCAGCTGGCTGCGGTGGCAGGACATGGCTCTCTGGGGGGGACGAGAGGAGTGGTTCTGGAGCCGGCGCCTGGCCATGTGCTGTTTCCATCTGCCTCCTCCCACCTGCGCACTCCGAGCCGCAGCAGCCGGACCTGGCTTCCCCGTGACCTTCGAAACCCCCTGCACTGGCCTCCAGTGGCTGCTTCCCGCCACCCCCCACCATCTCCTGACATCCCCGTGACAACAACCCTGTTACTGTTGCTTTTTTTTTAAACAGATGAGGAAACTCATCCATCTCAAATAGCAAGTAGGCAGTAAAGCTGAAATTGGAACCCAGAGCCCTCAGGGTGACTCGAGCCTACATTCTTCACTCCTTTGCCCCGCCTATATTCTTTATCCTTTGGCCCCGTTATCCCATGTATATGACTCTGCAGGGCTGTTTTCTGCTCAGACTCCTCTGAATCAGCTAAGCTGGGTAAATAACAGCCACTCTGAGAAGAAGAAGAAAGGAAACGGTACCCATAGGTACAGGGTCTCTTTGCCATCGGTGGGGGAATGTTATCCTATTATTCAGAACTAATGTAGCTCGGTTTCTAAATAGAATAGATCATAACAACTGATTTAACTAGATATACCCTATAAATACAGTTCTTGTTTTTCTGTAAGGACCATAACTAATGCTTATAATCTAAGCGAATATCATTGCAAACGTTTATGTAAAAAACTCATTTTATATTCATTGTTCGAACATCCGTGGCTTTAGAGATGTATACCCCGTGATGACTGCAAGCTTGAAGCTGATGATGAGAACCATCACTGTATTCAGGCAAAAATATTACATTCCATGGTTTCAACAGGAAATACAACCACAATTTTTCAATAAAAATTTTTCTCAGAGTACCATTGGAATATATACATTACCATCTGTAAAATAGATAATGGGAGCTCAGTCTGGTGCTTTGTGATGGCCTAGAGGGGTGGGATGGGGTGGGAGGTGGGAGGGAGGTTTAAGAGGGAGGGGACATGTGTAGACATATAGCTGATTTATGGTGCTGTTCAGAAGAAAACAATACAACATTGTAAGGCAATTATCCTCCAATTAAAACATTAAAAAAAAAATTACTCTGAGTTCCACATGAGTTCTAGCACTTGACCCTTTCCACTTCCATGGCAGGAATGCAAACGGTCAAGGGCTAGAACTCCTGGGCAGCCTTGTCCCTAGCCCAGTGCTTCTCAGACCCTCAGCCCCACTGACCACCACTTTCCCACCAAGAGGGCCTCGCCTGGCCTGACTCCTCAACAGGCAGACAGCGGGCTACCCACTGGTCTTTACTGAGGCTCCTGACAGGTCTGAGTTCTTAGACTCAAGCTGGAAGCCTGGTCCACGTACAACAGTAAAAACCCCATTAGTCAAAATGTCCAACCCTCAGGGGTTGACTGTTTTATGAACTGTTTTATGGCATGTCCATGCGAGGGAACACAGGCAGCCATTAATATCTGAACATGTAAGGATGTCAGAGAAGACGGTCATGATGTTAAAGTAGGTTTCAAACAGCAGGCTCCGTGTCACCCCATTTTACATATATATGTCAATACTCTTGTGTTTGAGTGATTACCTGTACGGGGTGGGGTTTTTTCGACTTGCTTTTATGTAACTACTCCCAGACTTTCCACACTGAGCCTATGTTGTCACTTGCTTTTTTTTTTTCAGCTTGTGCTATGTCTATACTCAGAAGAAAAGGTGCAAGTCCCTGAAGGTCTGTGGCTCCTAGTGTCCGGCTGTGGGCCTGCCCTGGGGACAGAAACACTTGGAAGGCCTTGGGTGAGGGGCTTTGAGGGACCTGGAATGGGGTGGGGGGAGCAGTGTGGGGGCGAGGGGTGGTCCTCACCTGGGCCTGGGCTGCCTCGCGTTGGGTGAGCACGAAGAGGGCGTCGTGGGCAAGCAGCAGGGAGCAGGGTAGGTCCACCAGACAGAGGTATTTGCGCATCAGGTTCACAGACTGGAGTGTGAGCACCGAGCACCCTGCGGGGGCAGGGGGAGGGTGGCGAGACTTGCAGCTCCAGGCTGGTTTTCCTGAACTCCCCAGGCGCATGCCCTGCCTTTGGAGCGCAGGGCAGGGCACTATCAGAGCTGCTCTTTGCCCATCGTTCTCACAGATAAGAGGGTGAAAGGGCCCAGAACACCTGGAGGCCACCCTCTGTCTGCTCTGTGGCCCCAGCAGGGAGAGGCTGGCTGCTGGAGGCTGGGGTCAAACCCAAGGGAGGAGTGGTGCAGACAGGCTTTCTGTCTTAGGGGCCTGGAGACCTGGCTCCTACTCATCACTGGAGAACTCACGGGCTTGGAGAAGTCCCTTCACTTCAGTGAACCTCAAGTTTCTCGTCTGTATGATGGGCTGTTGGTCATTTGTGAGTGTGGGACCTGCCTGTTTTCCATGTGCCATGTGCTTAGTTGCTCAGTCCAACTCTTTGTGAGAACATGCCAGGCTCCTCTGTCCATGGGGTTCTCCAGGCAAGAATACTGAAGTGGGTTGCCATTCCCTTCTCCAGGGGATCTTCCCAACCCAGGTTTCTTCTGTCTCCTCCATTGGCAGGTGGGTTCTTTCCCACTAGCGCCACTGGGGCTGTCTTCCAGGGTTGAGCAAACACACCAGAGCTGTGTTCCTGAGCCCCTGCAGCTTCACCAGCCAGAAGCCCACCCAGAGAGGGCGTGCTGCCTGGAGGTCCATCATTCTGTCCCCAGGGCTCTCCCGTGAGGGGTGCACGTCCAGACAGAAACTGGCTCAGGGAGGTGAGGGCGGTCAGACGCCTTCCGGTGAGTTAGGAAGTGTTTCAGACATGTCCAGCGCCCAGCAGTCACCTACAGCCTGGTCAGTTACCTGGGGGATAGATGTGAGCTTGGATAGACATCCTGGAAGGACACTAGAGGTGGGATAGAGCTGGCCAGGGAGAAAGCCGGGAGGGCGAGGGGCAAGGCCCACAGAGGTGGTTAACTTCCTGTGTCAGCCCATCTGGGTCCTAGGTTCTTGGTCAACATTGTTTCTGGGTGTGTCTATGGATTTCACATCTGAACTGGACGACTGGGGAAAGCAGAAGCCCTGGGTAGGTCTCGTCCAGTCCATCGAGGGAGGGCCCAAGGAGAGTAGAAGTAAGAGAGAGAGAGAACGTGTCCCCAACTGTCTGACTGCAGAGCTGGACCCTGATCGTCTGCCCGAGACCAAGACTGACCCCATCGGCTCCCTGTTCTCAGGCCGTTGGACTTGGACTGATTGAGGGATGCCCTGGCTCTCCTAGGCCTCCAGCTTGCAGGTGGCGGATCCTGGATTTCTTGGCCTCCATAATCGTGTGAGCCAATTCCTTCTTATACATTATTGTTGTTGTTCTGTCGCTAAGTCGTGTCCGACACTTTGTGACCTCATGGACCACAGCAAGCCAGGCTCTCCTGTCCTTCCCTTCTCCCGGTGTTTGCTCAGACTCATGTCCCTTGAGTCAGTGATGCTGTCTAAAGATCTGTATGTACGTGTATAATATACACAGCAGCACATCTGTCTATCTGCATTCCTGTTGGTCCATTTCTCTAGAGAACCCTGATGACACCCCCTCCTCCCTCACATCCAGAGGATACTTCTCAGTGGACACAACTTGACCGTGAGGCCTGGGGACCCCCCTGTGACAGACACAGTGAGCTGAGTCAGGACAGAGTGGCCCTGCCTCTCCCGCCACTGGGCCAAGGGCAGCTCTCTATATTTAGCACTCTCACCCTAGAGGGACAGTAGCAGCAACCTGTTGCAACAGGGCCCGGCCTTACCTTTAGGTAACTTCCCTTCTGTGTGCAGGGTCCTGGCAGAGGAAACGGAGACAGTGCGAGTGAGAACCCTCTGCAGTTAACGGGAGGGGCTGTCAGAGGCAGGCCTGCCCACCCTGGGGTCCCTCCACGTAGGTTTCCAGGCAGGTTCTTGAGCATAAGTCACCACAGAAATTCCTCGAACCTCATACCTCTGGATACAGCTGAGGGGGCTAGGGTGGGTCCTTCATCCAAGGTCAGCCAATCTGGAGATGACCAGTGGCTTATGAAGTGCCCTGGTCCAAGCTGTGCCCATCAGAGATGAAAGTAACGACAATGGACTCTTCAGAGTTTTTCTCTTTTATGTGATTGTGATGTGAGCGTGGTGGGAAAATATGTAAAGTGTTAATTGGTGTTTCTTCCCTGACAGTTCTCTCCCCTTGCACACACCTTTTGGTAGTAGAGGCCATTCTGTGCTCACTGCCCTAAGAGGAGGCGTGAGGGGACTTCCCTGGGGGTCCAGTGGCTAAGACTTGGTGCTTCCACTGCAGAGGGCGCAGGTTCAATCCCTAGTCGGGGAACTAAGATCCCACATGCTGCGCAGTGTGGTGAGAAAAAAGCATTTATCCTAAGAGGAGGGGTGAGCTGGGTCTGACAGCAATATGAAAATGAACTTCTTGTTGTTTTGAAAGCTGACAGGTGGGCAATGGGACAAAGAGTCCCCTTCCCCCACACCCCAACACACGGACTCATGGGGAAGGGATTCTCAGGAGCAGGGATTAAAGACAAGAAGTTGGCCTGACTTAAGGAGCCTGAGAAATAGAAAACGCCGAGCTCAGAGGCGGCTCATCCGGCACTCTGGGTGGAGCCCTGGGGATGATCTCCAAGGAAAGAGCTCAGAGGCAGATCTAAGGGCAGGAGAGAGGTGCCCTGGAGACACATCTTCAAGCCCTGAAGAGCACGGGCACGTTCAGAAGAAGGGCATAGAGTCAGTCCTTGACCTCAAGCTGCCCTCTTCCTTCCCTAGGCTGGGTCCAGCAAGCTGCTTGTGGGGCCGGGAGGAGAAGGCTCAAGAGATCAGGACATAAGCTACAGGTTTGTATGACCCCAGAGAAGTCCCTCAAGATCTGTGAGGCTCAGGTTTGTTGTTGTTGTTTTTTTTTTTAAACCAGTTAAATACAGGTGGTGGTTGTGGTTGTTAGTTGCTCAGTCATGTCTGACTCATTGCAACCCCCATGGGCTATAGCCCGCCAGGTTTCCTCTGTCCATGGGATTTCCCAGGCAGGCAAGAATACCGGAGCGGGTTGCCATCTCCTCCTCCAAGGGATCTTTCTGACACAGGGATTGAATCCGCCTCTCCTGCATCGGCAGGCAGATTCTTTACCACTGAGCTGCCAGGGAAGCCCTAAATGCAGATGCATGTCAGTAAAATGGAGTGGCTGCAAAGAACAGGTGAGATTTCAAATGACATGCACATCCTCCTTCTCCAAAGAAAGATCTGAAATCAGGAGGATGCCCATTCATGGATCCCAGCCCTCAGACTTGCCTGTGAGCTACAAGGAGGTGAAATTTGGCTGTAATGTTTTCTGTGGCCAAAGCAGAGGGAGGGATCCAGTCAGTTCCTGCATTTGGCTGCATCTGGGGACAGAGCGACTCAGCTGTTAGAAGACAAGGTCATAACTCTAGGACTCGAGGGCGCCTGCTCCTGGGAGGACGAGGTGAGATGACCCATGGGGTGGAGAGTGATGAGACTGCCCACCCCAGCTGCCCAGGGAACTGGCGCACCATCGTACCTCACGGCTGCATACAGAGCAACGTGGTTGCCATGCCCGCTCACGCCCCCCTCATCGAAGGTCACCACCTGCAGAGACACAGAGCTTCACTCCAGATTGTCTGAACTGTCTCTCCCGCCTCTGCCTCCACCACCTGGGACAGACAGGAGGACCCAGAACCCTGAACCTGTTTGAGTTCTGAGTGAATCAGAACTGACTTGGGAGCCGGTCAGTGGTGTCTGACCGCTGTTCAGCCCTGTGGCTGTGGGTTTGACTATGCTCTTGTTCCTAGATGGCAGAGCAGAGTGGAATTGGGCCACGAGAGAAACCTGGGTTTAGCATGTCTGTGTTTCTTATCTTCTGGTCCTCTTATCAGCACGTATGGTTTCCCGACTGGCTGCTGCGTGACCTTTGTTCACGTCGAAGCCGTCTGATTATTCGGTCCCTCTTCCTGGTGCTGTGTCGAGGGCATGAAAGCGCTAGGGGACAGTGTCCACCGTGCCCTGGGGCTCACAGAAGCCCGTGGTTCCTCGTAGGCTGCCTCTGCATCCACATCCTCAGACCAGCGTCTGCTTCTCCAACTATAAGCCTAGCCTAGGCACCAGATTCATTTCTGCACAGATGAGTTAAAAAACCCAAAGAATAATTTGAATAATAATAATAAATGTAAAAGAATAGCTGGAATAAGTAAAAAAAAAAAAAATGTAGGAAAGAAGACAGGACTCAGAAAAAGGCACAGGTGTGGCTGGTTGAGGGGGATGGAAAGAGGGGACCAGGCAGCCAAGAGAGCAGGATGACAGAGGAGCAGAGGCAGGTGAACCGACATTTAAAGAAAAACGCTGTTGACCTTGAGTTAATAATTAGTGAGGCTGAATGATGGGAACATGAGTTTCATTATACTCTTTGCTCTACTTTTGCATGCTTGAAATTCTCCACAGTGGGAAATTTTTTTTAAAAGGCTTACAAGCATATCCTATTATGATGGATATGTGTCATACATTTGTTAAAACCCAGGGGACATACAGCACCAGGAGTGAACCCTAACGTGAACCTGGGGTGATGATGACATGTTAGGGTAGATTCACTGTAACAAGTCGTGGGGCCAGGGGTACGTGTGTACTTTCTGCCCAATTCTACTGTGAACCTAAAATTGCTCTGGAAACTCTAGTGTATTTATAAAAAAACACACTTCACCCTAGAACTCAGGTACCCCATTCTGATTCCATCCTTCTGTGCAGCCAAGCGTGGAGTGCCTAAGTCCACTCTCACCTCTGACCTAGTTACCCTGACCCTTGGGCATATCATAGAACATCGCTCCTGGGAGCGATTTCATCTTCAGTGTCTTGGTTTTCTCATCTGTGAGATTGGGAGAGTGAGGCCTCCCTCCTTTCTCTCTGGGTCAAGGTGAAGGTCAAATGAAGCCCCGTGGGAACGTGTTGGACCTGGACAGCAGCCCAGGCCGAGTGTCCGCTGCCCTCATTGGAGGTGACTCTGGGACGCAGTTATCTCAGGCCAGCCGGGGCACACTCCCTGCTCTGGGGGCTTGGGGCCACTGCAGTTCGTCTCCATTACTTAAAATTCTCCAAGGTCTTGTTTCCTGTATATCCCACACCTTCCAACAAGCCCCTAGTCTTCCTGCCGTGAGGAGGGCTAAGCTGAACTGTCTCCACCCCCTGGTCTCGTGCAGATTAGGACCTGGCAGCAATGGCATCTGTCCACCTTCCCCCCTAAACTGCTGAAACCTTTGTTCAAATGAAGTCTTTCCCGGACCCCAGTAAACAATAGGCTGCTTTCACTTCTCTAAGACAGTGGCTCACAGGACATGGTGAAGGATAAACAGCAACACCTGTCACTGGGGCAAGACACACAGCAAATACTGTCCCAAAGGGGGCTGAAAAAGTCACAGAGGGCTTCTGGGAGAAGGCGGTCTTAGCTGGGCCTGGACCACAAGTCAGTTTTAAGGGAAACAAACTTGGGAGGTTCTTCTGTGTCTGTGCCCTGACTTCCTCCCTGGATGTTCAGAGCTGCGGCTGTGATGTGGTCTAAACACGAACTCGGCCCTTTAGTGAGGTCCAGCCCTGTTCACCAGCGAGTGGCACCTATGGGAGGGCTGGTCAGAGATGGCCAAGTTCACAAAGATGGGAGTTTATCCCACAAGCAGGAGTGACTGAAGACCCGTTGTTCCTATGAACCAAAGCCAGAGAGGAGAGAGTTTGGGGACTAGCTGTGGGCATGCCACTGCCCAGGAAGACGGGGTACCAAGGGTCACTGCAGCATACCTCCCAGACCCCGTCCTGTGCCCCAGCTGGCCCTGAGGACCAGCTTTGTCCACCATCAGGCTGTGGAGCCCTGAGAGGGTCTGAGTGTGGTCTGGGAAGAACAGGGCAAGAGGAGCCAGGCCAGCTATCACCTCAGACCCTGAAGAAAGGTACATCCAGGAGGGGTGGACCTGCAGCTGTTGGTGACCATTCGTCCGGCCAGAACAAAGTGCAAAGCCGGTGCAGAGCCCTGGTGGGGCCAGCGGCCCCCCTGCACCTCCAGCTCCGTGTGGTTCATAGCCAGCTGGCTAGGTGCCCCTTCTGGCCCATGTGGACGAAGCTCCCGTTGTATTTATGTCATTAGAGCACAAAGGCAGTCTGACTAATCCACAAAAATCTGCTCTTAACAATGGCCAAATAATTCAGTTCACTCAGAGGATGCATCACTGATAAAAGCCTGACAGTGGGGTTCACCTTCTAACAAGGATTAATCAAAACTTAAAAGCCAGTGGCTGGGGCTTTAAATGGTAGAATTTGGATATTAACTCGTGAGGGTTATTATTCTTACTTTAGACGTGGACACATTCCCGGCACCTTAAGATGGACTGCTGGCAGGATGCAGGCTGGCGAGGCCTGAGCATTGAGTTGGGTGTTCCCAAGCCGTCTGCCTCTGCAGGTGAATCGAATGCCCACCGGAGCTCTAACCAGGAATATTCTCCCTGCAGGGGCTGTGGATTTATCCTCACGTTTTCTAGAGGGAAAAATGGAGGCTCAAACCCCTAGCTTCATGCTTGCTGACCTTGGGCAGCTTTTGAGCCTCTGGGAACCTCAGTTTCCTCGATGAAGGTGAGCATTAGGACAACACTTACCCCCAGAGTTACAGTGACACCCTAACATTAAAATGCTTGTTCTGTGCCAGCGTGTCGTGGCATAGGCTCATGGGGACCTGGGTTTTCAGGGGGCAGCGTGGAGGTAGGGGGGCGGGTGAAGAGGGCACAGTCTGGGAAAATCTCTGCCTCCCCCTGAGCTCTGTGGTTACACAGGAAAGGTGCAGAGAGATGGGCCGGGTCTCTACTGGAGAGGAGGGCGTGTACCCTTACCAGGTTGATGCCATTGGCCTCTATGTGCCGGAGGAGGACATCAGCTGCCCCCGCTGGGTCCCAGCGCACGTCTGGGTCATCTGGGAAATCCCTGGAAGGAAGAAGCGCACGTTGGAAACCGTTTCTAACGGGGTGCAGGCTCTCCCCTCAGCTCTGGTAGGTGTGTGAGCGTGTGGGGTGCTGAGGACGTACAGACCAAACACAGCACACTCAGGGGATCTTGTTGGCTCATGTCATGGCTGGGAGGTTGGGAGGGAAGCAGATCTGTCTGCAAGCTGGGGGATAGGTGTGGTTCCCCAAGAGCTGAGACATGGGACAGAACTCCGATGTGTCTCAGTAAAAGTCACAGGAATGGCTTGTTGGTAAAAGTACTCAGTTACCTCGTTTAACCTCAGACAGGTGTGAAGGAGCCTGGACGATGCAGGTGAGTAGCCTGCATGCTGCAGGGCTGTTAGGGTTGGGTTTGATGCAGGTTTTCTGACTTACAGGGGAGAAGTTTCAGCCCCGGGGAGGTGCCCCCAGGGGTAGGGGTCTCTGCAGGCCACTCTGGGCCTTGTTTCTGTCCACTATCACCACCACCTGCTGATCTGAGGCCAAGGCAAAGGTCTGACTCCAGTGTGAAGACATTATTCATAGTCTTATAACTAGATGGCCATCTCTGTTGTCTCAGGTCCTGGGCACGACCCACCTATGCTGGGGGGGGACAGGGTCCTCCGATTCCCACCAGGAGGTGGATGTCACCTCTCCATGGACACAGGGCATTATCAGACTCATTTAGGACTATGGTCAAGGGAGAGGTGCTGAAAGTTTTTTAGGAGGAAAACGACATGAATCTCAGGGCAGAACAACACAGCGACTTTCTGCACTTCCTTGGCTGCCTCTTCCACACCCCAGGGAGCCTCCTGCCAGGGTGACTTTGAAAGCACCATCCTGCCCATTGTTCCCCCAGGGGCCCCCTAATGCTCCTGCCTCTACAGGACAGACAGCTCGGCTGGCGGCAGGGACTGGACGGGGAGGAATGGAGAGGCAGGGACTAGGATGAAGTTTATTAGGCCTCATTCCTTGGGAGTGAGCTGAACATGGGATGGAGAACACGACCTGCTGAGCTCGAGCAGGAAGAGATTCAGGAATTTTCCAGGGAAATACCCAGGAGTGAGAACTACACACGTCCCCTTGGCTGGGAGGCCCACATAAATGCACCAAGGTGTCATTTTGGAAACCAGGGAACAAGGAGACGATCAGAGGTTGGCAAGGCCAGAAGCCACTGTTGCCTCTAGGGAAAGACATCAGAGCCTAGGAACGGGAGTGGTTGACGGCAGGAACTACAAGGGCAGCAGATGGAGGCCCGGAAAACATTCAGCTGCTGACAGAGGTGCTGTGAGGAGCGGGGAGACCTTCTAGTCTCCCATCACGGCCAACTATTTGTCAGACCTACTGAGAAGTCAGTTGATTGGCAAGGGAGGCAGGAAGCATGGTTGCCGTTGGTCCAGGTATCTGGCAGTGCTCGAAGCAAGTGCCCGGTGGACATTTGCTCTCAACTATGCCCCAGACTTGAGCCTAAACCTTCAAGGGTAGCAGCAGTCTTCCCTTCTGGGAATGCAATTGCCACTAGCTGCCCAGGTACAGAGGGCAACAGGGAGGTCACGGAGGTCACTGCTGGGCAAGCAGGTGTCCAGGCTCAGGGGAGCGAGACAGGGCAGTGGCTGGTGGGCAGCTCTACTCTAGCAGCTCTGCTTGAGCTCTGCCTACGATCAGAGTGGCCCAGTGTCACCAGGGCGCATCGTGATGCCAGGTTGGATGACAGAACACATGAGTTACAGTTCCCTGCTCGCCAGGTGCCTGGGGCCTGTGCTGCGTCATCCCTAGAGCTGGGAGGACCTGGGCCACACTGGTGACCTGAGAGCCCTGATGTCTAGGACTTTGTGTCATATGCAATTTTTGAGTGAGGTTGAAACGCTGACGGTGGATGGTAGTTTTTAGGAAAGAGTAGGGACCTTGGATGAGCTTCCCAGGTAGCACTAGTGGTACAAAACCCACCTGCCAGCACAGAACACAACAGATGCAGGTTCGATCCCTGGGTCTGGAAGATCCCCTGGAGGAGGGTCTTCTCATGCCAGGCACTGCATTACAGTGCTTGATTGGTTGACTGAGCCAAAGGCAGCTATACCTACCTTTAGAGGTTGAAACATACAAGTAAGAGCTTTAAAAGATAGCAAATTTATAAAAACAGATTAGAGGCAAAAAGAGAAGGAAAAAAGGGGACTGCCCTGGTGGTCCAGTAGCTAAGACTTCTTGCTCCCAAGACATAGGGTCTGGGTTCAATCCCTGGTTGGGGACCTAGATCCCACATGCCACAGCTAAAGATCCCACATGCAGCAATAACACCTGGTGCAGCCAAATAAATAAGTAAAAAAAAAAGAAAATAAAAAATTGAATTGCAGAGGGGAGCAAGGCATCCCCAGGGGACCATTTCCCCTCAAGGCAGGAAAATATAAAATTTTATATTTTATTAAAATACAGTTAAGTGTAGAAAAAGTGACGCCTGTGAGATCAACAACATGAGTTGTCTTTTGCCTACGAGTGAGCGTTAGTCACTCAGTCATGCCGACTCTTTTCTACCCCATCAACTGTAGCCCGCCAGGCTCCTTTGTCCGTGGATTCACCTGGCAAGAATACTGGAATGGATAGCCATTCCTATCTCCAGGGGATCTTCCTGACCCAGGGATAGAACCTGGGTCTCCTGCATTGCAGGCAGATTCTTTACCATCTGAGCCACCAGGGAAGACTTTTATCTAAAATTCAGCCCTAATCAACTCAAGGCTTGGGTCCAAGTAGTAACTTTTGCAATAGTTCCTTTCTTCTCTGATGGATTAACAATCCCGCCTTAGATAAACATGCCAGCAGAGGTGTGAACACAAATGTTAGTCAGCCATCCAGCCCCTCCTTAAGGGAGTGTTGGTGAACGGCTTTTGCCCTATTTTTCTTGGTGCTGTCCTGTGTTTTGCTGGCTGGGGTCAGGGAGGAGGACTGGAACTGAAGCTGCCATTGAGATGCATGCAGTAACTTAGGTCTGAACGCGAGGCAGAGTAGAGTCGCCAAAAGGAAGGTGCCCTGGCCCTCCACCCAAGCCCCAGCCAATGCATCTCCTATCACAGCTCTTGTAGTCACTGTGGGTCTTCTGTCATCTGCTGCATAACCAGATCTTGATTTAGATATGCCATCATTTTGTAAAGCCTCTATTTTACTGATTATGTAGGTTGTTTCCAATTTTTATTATTGAAAAAAGTTGTAACTAGCATCGTTACACGTAACACTTCATATGAATCTCTCAGTGTTTCTTTGGGATAAGATCCTAGTGATGTCACTTGGGAGTCAGAGATGAAGCGAGGAGAACCTCGCAGATCTCCCTGTGAGGAGCAGTGTTAAGAGGAGGAGGTGGAAAGCGGGTTAACTCACCAGGAACAGCATCACGGAGAAAGAGCGGTGTACTTTATAGGCTGGAGGGAAAGACGAACAGGGACAACTCTTATCAGAGCTCTACGCCTCCTAAAAATCTCAGATGTTTTATACCTACTTCCTTATCCTTATGACTCATGGAAGTGAAATTCGCTCAGTCAGGTCTGACTCTTTGCGACCCCACTGACTGTAGCCCGCCAGGCTCCTCTGTCCATGGAATTCTCCAGGCAAGAATACTGGAGTCAGTTGCCAGTTCCTTCTCAAGGGGATCTTCCCAATCCAGGGATCAAACCCAAGTCTCCTGCATTGCAGGTGGATTCTTTACTGTCTGAGTCACCAGGAAAGCCAGAAAAGGCCAGCCATTTACATTTTTCTACAGCTAGAGAGTTGGTTGGAAGGGAATGAGTTATACGTGGAGTGAGAGGCACTAGGGGCTGGCTGAGTGGGGCTGCAGTGGAACACGTATGTTGTCAGGAGCCCCATTTCATCTTGGTAACCAGCCCTTCTCCTGGGAAATCACATGGATGTCATTCAGCAACAAGAGTGAAACGGTGCAGCTCCGATTGGTACTTGAACCCACGGTCTTTTAACTGAGACCACTACACTTGGTCTCAGGACTTATTGAAGATCAGGTTCTTAATGTCTCATCACAGAAAGAATTCAGTGAGAGACAAAGTGATAGGAAAGAATTGGTTTCATTTAGAGAGAAACACACCCCAGACAGAATGTGGGCCATCTCAGAAGCCCAGAGTGGCACAGGGTAGGGGGTTGTCAATAGGGGTGGGTAATTTCATGAGCTACTGAGTGCGAGAAGTGTTCCAGCTATTTCGGGGAAGGGGTGGGGATCTGCAGGAATGGGGCCACCATCCACTTTTTGACCTTAATGGTTGGCCTGGGAGCTGTCACGGTGCCTGTGGATGTGTCACTTAGTTTGCTGATATGTTATAATAATGAATGAATACTGAGGCTCAAGGTCTAGTGGAAGTCGAGGGGTTGGCCATTTTGGACCTATTTGGTTCTAATTAGTTTCTGTAGTGTCCTCAGGCTGTGTGGTTCTTTGAAGTGTTGTGCTGGCCCCCTTCCCTACTGTATCAATAGAAGAACAGAGGCCAAGCCTTAAGACTAGTCAGGCTTCATATTTAAGGGACATCTGGACTTGCCATACCCAACCTGAGGTATGTGTGAACCACGTGGTGGGTTTGCTTCAGCCATGGACAAGGATTCTGAAGCTGCTCGCAGCTCTCCCCAAACCTAGATGTGAGCAGGCCCATGGCAAACAGTAATAAAGTTACCAAGAGGTCCAAGAAACTTCAATTATTAGCAAGCTACTTCTCGGCTTTTATCGCAATTTTAATAAAAGCATATGCAGATACCTCCGGTGCTGGTGTGCCTGGGTAGCTCTGCTAACACAGAAAGCTGAGTAACTCTTTCTGGATGAAACAGAGGATAGGGTGGCTGAAAACAGGTTTCTGGCCAGGTTTTGCCAAGTAGAGCAGAGATGACACCTCTGAAGACTTGCGGACAAGGACAAGCAGGGGTTGCATCAGCCAGCCTCTGCAGGAGGATTGCAACCCATAGAGCCCTTCAGCTCAGAAATGGTCAAGCTGGAGCTCTGAAGTGTCTGGCAGGTCACACCTTGAACCTAGACTCTTGATTAAGAGATCTGTGGTCACTCTACATCTCATCAGTGAAGTGATGGTTCCTGATAAGAAGCCAGCCCTGGAGAACCAGGAATGAGGGCAGAATTTCCAAGGTGGTTCATAAAGCAAGCCTGGAGACTAAAACATTATAAAGACCTGTGAAAGATTGTTTGAAGAAGCATTTTACAAAGCAGGAAATGCAAGCTGCCAACATACATTCCTTTAATTCTCAGAAGGAGTCAAATGCAGAATTAAAGCAGGACATGGTGTGGAGGAGGGCTCACAGGAAGGGGCCAGTTTACTGGACGCACCTGTGCCGGGAGGCTGTTTGGCCAGGCGATTGTGCCCTTTGACCTTTCTAGAAATGACTCTAAGGAAGTAATCAGCCTAACAGTGGAAGTCCACTCAGGCAGAGACACCACTTTCACTGCATTTACAGGGGGAAAGAGGCTGCAGTTCTGTAGTTCTGCCACCAGGGAACAATTTCTTTAACTTCCTGAACTGTGGCTTGTGAAAAATGCTAAAGATAACACAAGAGTTTTAGGGCATGTTCAAAGTAAAAGCAAAGAAAGTTAAATACACCCAAGGAAAGGAATGTTAAAACAAAATCAGAAAAAAAGAACTCCAGTAACTAAACTTTAGTTTTGCTCCTGACTTAAGCATGAGACTCAAGTGAAAGAGGAAATCTATTTAGAGGAATTGAATTTTGCAAACAAAGCCCTTCTGTGAGAGAACTTTCAAATAAAGGGCTCTGGGTTCAAGAGTCCAGGTACCCTGGCCTGGGCTCCCCAGAGAGCAAGGCCTGAGGATGGCCTGTTGGGGGCTGTGACCCGGAGCAGGAGGCCAGTCGCAGGGGGAGGGGAGGCGGTGCAGACTTGCGGGCTGGCCCCGGGGTCCCATGGGCTGGCTGCAGGACCGCGAGAAAGGCATCTCAGAGCTGCGCGTCCCTTCCGGAGGAGGAAGGACGTACAGATCTCGGGGCGGGGAGGCTAGCTCTCCAGCACTTGAAGGCCAACAACGCTTGCCGGACTCCGCGCGAGGGCAGAGCGGAGCAGGGCAGGGCTCCCAGAGCGTGGGATCTCTGCACCTATACCCGCGAGCCCAGCGTGGACTGGGCACCAACGCGGATGCAGGGTCCGGGGCGGGGGTGGAGGGGCACCTCCAGCCGCAGGGGCCGCATAAGTGCCGGGGGCACCTCGTGGGGACGCGGCCCTGCGACCCCCGAGGGGCTGGGACGGGCGCTCTGGACGCGACCAGACACACAGAGGACGCGGGGCCCCCGGGGTGCAGTGCGCGAACACGGCGTTAATTCCGCTGGGAAAGGCCCCAAACCTAGCCCCACCCTGGACCTCTGCACTCGGCCCAGGAGGTTCAGAACTGTGACCTGCTCTTGTAGTGACTCCCCCACGGCCGTGTGGGGCGTGGCCCCGGGGTGGGGGGCGTGGTGGGCTCTCCCCTCCTCCCTCCTGCCGGACTGGGGACCAGGGGGTGGGCACAGTCACCGCGCCCTGCGGGCGCCGCGCGCGCCCTTATTTGGGCCTGTGGCTCATCCTCCTCCCCCCTTCTCCACCCCCTACTCCGGCATATTTCTAAACCGAAAACTTCCTCTGTCCTCTGGGCGGGCAAAGGTCACCCGAGTTCAGGGCCACCGGAGGCGGGCGGGGCGCAGGCGGGTCACCTGGGCTGCTGCGCAGCGGGAGGTCGCGTCCTGGAATCGCCAGGGACCAGCCCAAGAAGAAGAGAGAGGAAAAGAAACAGGGAAAGACGAGGAGGAAAGAAGGGACCAAAAATCAGGAAGAGGCTGAAACAGACCAGTTGGTGTCTGTGAAGCATATGGGCTGCCAGCCACCCCACCCCCGCAAGCAATTTAAGAGCATGGACAACGACCACCTGTCCCAGGAGACCCTTGTCCACGAGGCGCCTGGCCCTCCTTTCTCAGGCACATAAAAGGGACCTGCAGGTCAGGGATGTCAGGCAGGGCTGTAGCTCACCTTTCTCAAGAAGACCCGCGTTTTACATTAATTAGTACCCCCAACAAGGTGTGTAAATCCTGCGAAGTTCTTGTGAGATCATTTCCCCCAAATTGCCAATTCGCTGTCTTACGTGGAAACTGAGAAACAGAACTGCTCACTGAGCTCACTTCAGCAGTCACAGGGCTCAGCTGGGAGGCCCAGGTCTCCGTCTCCACCCCTCCCCTCTCCCCACAGGACTCCCAAGCCCCCCCCCCCCCCCCCCCCCCCCCCCCCCGTGAGCAGAGGCTGTGTGGTGTTGCTCAGGACAAAGATGGAAGGGCCAGGGCCTAGACTTTGGACACTTCTCAATCTTCTGGTGCCTGAAATGTCTGCCTCACTCCCTTTTTTAAAAAAAGCCAAATTTATGTCAGAGAAGGGGTTCATCCCTGACTTCAGCAAGCACCTGGAACACTGTCATGTGCCAAGTGAGAAGAGAGAAGTAAAGCCAGGGGGTGGGACGTGGAATCCCCGTGGGCAGTGCAGTCAGCCCACTAGGACACCCTGGAGTCCCAGCGTGGGAAGGGGGTTGCCAAACCAGGGAGCCCCTGGGGCATCTCAGGGTGAAAGGGAACCTTAACTGTAGGTTCCACTGAACTGCAAGGCACTGCAGGAGGATCAGACTCATGCTCAAATAATGAAGTCCAGGGCAAAAAGGCACTGCAAGAAACAGGCAAACACGTTGCTGTGGGGGTTCAGAGAGGAACTGTTAAGGTTGTACAATATGGATGAAAGAGTTTCATGTAGGCAGCAGTGTCTGTGCTGGGTCAGGGTGAACAGGCCTCCGGACAGGGGCTAGAGTTCTAGAACGAGAAGAATGGAGCCATGGTGTACGGGGTGAGTGTGGGGCCATGCCTGAGGGCACCTGTCTCGTGTAGAGACCGTCCCACAGGGAGGAGCACGGAGGAGCACGGGGAGGTTTCCTAGGGCAGTGGCTGGATGAGGTTTGCTTTAGGACGTTAGCCTGGGAAAGTGAAGGGTGAACTTGGGGGTGGAGCACAGTTAGGCCTCGGCAAGGGTCCAGACTAAAGAGGCGGCCCTGGGGATGGGACAGAGAAAGGCGCTCAGAACACTTATGGAAGGAGACTTGGTCAGATTTAGTGCCTGACTGGATGGTACGAGCAACGAAGAAAACGCCGTTGAAGGTGACTCCAGCGTCACACGTTGAGGACTTCATGTTTGCCTGGTGCCTTCCTTACAGTCAGAAAGTGTTAGTTGCTCAGTTGTGTCTGACTCTTTGGGACCCCATGGACTGTAGCCCACCGGGTTCCTCTGTCCATGGAATTCTCCAGGCAAGAATACTGGAGTGGGTTGCCATGCCCTTCTCCAGGGATCAAACCCAGGTCTCCCACATTGTGGGCAGATTCTTTTACTGTCTGAGCCACCAGGAACGCCCATGTCAGAGGTGTCACTTTATTTAGTAATCAGTTGGTGTAATAATGCAGAATGCCAGGAGGGGCACTGAAACTGGTGGTACCCAGCTATAGAGAGCTCAGTCAATTGGGGCTTCCTTTTTTTGGTTTTGTCTTAAGACTGTTGAAATTAAAACAGTGCATTAAAAAAAAAAAATTCTCACGAAGGAGCTGTAGCCATGGAGAAGCTCTCCGGGAATAGCCTCAAGGGAGCAGGAACCAGAACCGTAGCTTGGTGAGCTCTTGAGTCAGGTTGGGGGAGAAGGGAGGGGCCTGGTGGGGCAGAGACGGAGCAGACCAGTCCATGGGACTGTGCCGGCAGGGCTTGAGGAAGGAAAGGCCACTGGATTTCACCTCTTGGGGGGACCATGGGTGGCCCTGGAAGCAGTGCCCATGAAAAGGGGCAGGTGGTGCAGAAGGACGGGTCAGTGGGTGGTGAGAGAGCAGCACCAGGAGCTTCAAGAAGTTTGGGAGGAAGAAAGAGGCGGGAGGTCTGAGGGACTTGGGAGTCCAGGAAGGGTTTGTGCAGCTGTGAGGATGTCTGAGGATGTGGCAAACCAGTCAGCCATGGTGGTAGACAGTAAGCTACCCGTGGGGGGCAGGAGGAGACAGGTAAGGCCCAGGCAATCTGGCTGCAGAGGATGGACGTGTGAAACAGGGAGCAGAGCTGCGGGCTCGTGGAGGGCTAACAGCTCCCACGTCATCAGCCACGGTGAGGATGAAACGGGGTAAAACCTGATGGACACTTAGAGCCTGGCATGGGGTCAGGGTCCTGTAAAGGTCAGCTCTTGAGCTGACTCTGGATTGGATAGTACTTGATGCCAAGGAAGGTGATGGGTGCTGGGCCACAGAGAAGGGCGGTCAGCAGCAGATGCCCTGTGTGATTAGACCCAGGGGCCTTCAAAGTTTCTGAGGATTCCACCTGTGTTTCAATGAGAGGACCTCTCTGCAGAAGCCTGGACGCAGGGGGTGGGGGTAGAAAGATGGAGACAAAATGGATACAAGGCTGGAGGGCTGAGCAGGGGCAGGGGAGGGAGCTGAGAGGTCCCAGGTACCCTCCACGGCAGCCCTGGGGGCAGTGGTGCAGTCAGCGGAGGTGAGTGCTCAGGCTGCCCGGAAGAGGACTGAGAGGAGGCTGAGGAGGGTCCACAGTGACCGGGCTGGCAGGATGGGGAGGCTGGGAGTGGCCTGCCTGATGGCTCTGGATGGACACCCCAGCACCAAGGGTGAGGCTGGGTGCTGGTCATGAGCTTGAAGGGCACAGGGCCCAATGATTTACGAAATGGGAGTGTGCCGGTGGCCATCCAAGTTTACGGGGAGGTACGCGAACATCATCCCTACGAGTTTCAGCAGCTACGAGAAGGGCCTGGTGAGATGAGCAGCTGGCCAGGCACAGCTAAGCAAGTGTCAGGAGTGACCCCAAAGCTGTAACTGGCCTGCAGGGGGCCCCGGGCATCCCCGACAGACAGGCCGGGAGGTGGGTCGATGGGACAAGGCTCTAATCAGTGTATTCTTACTCTAACTCAACAGGATTAATATTAATTGCTGACTTTGTAATAGTTCAGTGAGAACTTTTATATAATCAGTGAGGTAAAGTGTTTACAAAGTCTCACTGTTTAGTTGCTTAATAGAGATTAACATCTCTGCTGAGAGTGGTGAGTCGTGAGTGAGAGATTCTGCTCCTCATGGATGGCTTCTGAAGCAGCCAATGCTTCTGAGGTCTTGTGAGATGTGGCTGAGCTCAGAGCTGAGGCTGTGTCATTGGTACGCGGGTTCAGGGGACGGCATGCTCTGGGCGACACACAGAGGTTCCCCCAAGAATGCCAGTGACTGGAGACTCCAGAATTTTCTTCCTCACTCAGTCCTTCCTGCTCTTGCATTCCTGAGAAAACTTGCTCCTACACTTATGCTCCAAGCAAAAAGACCAAATAATGCCCCTTCCCAGGTGACCTGATCCAAGCTTCCCCCGTCCCGGGTGACCTGATCCAGGCTTATCCACTCCACTTCTCTGTCTCAGGAAACGGTAGTTGCAACTCAGAAACAGCAGCTCAGAGGTTCCCAAACATTACTGTGCTTTACGATCATCTAGGGAGTCTGTAAAAAATGCAGAATCTAGGTTTCTCACCTCACTAGGGTCAAGGTCTTGTCCTGGAGGTGGACAGAAAGCCCACACTGCAAACCCTGATGTGTAACAGCTGCTTACTCTATGTGTCACTCCAGCGTGAACAGCCGTGGAGTGTTATTTATTTCACGATGGTTAATGATGATTCTAGCAAGGCCACGGGACAGACGGTTTTATTAGTCAAGTAAGTTATGATACAGGTATCCCATGGAATAGTATGCCTCACTGAAAAATGAACTACATTTGTGTTTATGTATGTAAATCTGCATTTGTAAAGTATTGAAGGTATGGAAGTGTACACATTGAGTAGTTTACACATTGAGTACTTTACACATTGAGTAGTTCTCTTCTGAGGAGAGAAGCGTATGTGGAGGGAGATACTCGTTTTTCTTCACTGGATATATTTTTGTACTGTTTGTTTTTACAGAGCACATCATAAATATTGTTATTAAATATTATTGTTATTTTCAGAACAGCTTGATTGAGACATAATGCACATGATTTTGCAGTCCACTCATTTAAAGTGCATAATTCAGTGTGGTGTGCTTTTTATTTTTTTTTGGTATGTTCACAGAGTTGTGCAACTGTCATTGCAATTTTAGGACATTTTCGTCATCTCAGAAAATAAACCCCATTATGAGTCACTTCCCACTCCCTTTCCCTCCCCACTCTTGGCAGCCACTAATCTACTTTGTGTCTCTGTGGATTTGCCTGCCCTGGGTATTTCAGATAAATGGGATTATACCCTGTGTGGCTGCCTGTTAACAGGATTCTTTTTAGGTTCATGCAGTCTGTAGCATGTGATGGGACTTCACTACTTATTGTGGTTGAATAGTCCAGTGTACGGCTAGACCATGCTTTGCTCATTTACTCATCTGTGAATGGACATTTGGGTCATTTCTACCCTTTTGCTACCATGCATGGTGCTGCTGTGCGCATTCATGTACACGTTTTCATCTGAATGTTTTCAATTCTTTTAGGTATTTATGTTGGAGTAAGATTGCTGGGTAAAGGTAATTCAGTATTTACATTTTTGAGGAACTAACTGCCAAACTGTTTTACACAAACCCACCAGTGCCTGAGGGATCCAATTTCTTTGTATCCTGGCCTGAATTTAGTATTTCCCTTATTTTTTAAAAAATGGTCAACCTAGGGAGTGTGAAGTAGTGTCTCACAGTGGTTTTGATTTCCATTCCTGTAATGACTAATGTTGAAACTCGTTTCCTGTGCTTATTGGCCATTTGTGTATCTTCTTTGGAGAAATGTCTATACAGGTCCTTTGACCATTTTAAAAATTAGGTTGTTTGTCTCTTTGTTGTTGCTTATAGAAGTTCTTTATATATTATTTTATGTTATATATACTATATTGTTGTTGTTGTTTAGTCCTTCAGTTGTGTCCAACTCTTTTGTGACCCTATGTACTGTAGCATGGGATTTCCCAGGCAAGAATCCTGGAGTGGGTTGCTATTTCCTTTTCCAGGGGATCTTCCTGACCCAGGGATGGAACCCACGCCCCTTGTTTCACCTGTATTGGCAGGCGGATTTTTTTTACTGCTGAGCCACCAGGGAAGCCCATAATACACTATATAATATATAAGGATATATCACATTTGTCTATATCTATCTCTGGATATTAATCCTTTATCAGATATATGATTTGTAAATGTTTTCTCTCATTCTGTGAGTTGTCTTTTCATTTTCTTGATGTCATGCATCAAGCAAAAAAGGTTTTAATTTGGTCTGTTTTTTCTTTTGCTAGTGGTTGATGCTTTTGGTGTCATATCTAAGAAGGTTCTGCCTAACCCAAACTCATGAAGATTTACTCCTATATTTTCTTGCAAGTGTTTGATAGTTTTAGCTCTTCTATTTGGGTCTGTCTGAGCTAATTTTTGTGTTTAGTGGAGGGGAAGGGAAGCTTGTTCTCTGGTATGTGGATATCCATTTGCAGAAGAGACTGTGTTGCCTCAGTGAATTGTCTTGGCAGCACTGTTGAAAATCAACTGACTATATATGTGAGGGTGACAGTATTATTAAAAAAGGAAAAAAGAAGAAAACCTAAAAAAGAATAAGCCCTATAAATCTTTCTAATACAGAAACTGGCTAGTTAAGCTGTGGGGCTTCCGAAGTGGCTCAGCGGTAAAGAATCCACCCGCGAATGCAGGGAGACCCAGGTTCGATCCCTGGGTCGGGAAGACCCCCTGGAAGAGGAAATGGCAACCCACTCCAGTATTCCTGCCTGGAGAATTCCATGGACAGAGGAGCCTGGTGGGCTACAGCTCAGGGGGTGTCAAAGAGTTGGAGACGACTGAGCAACTGAGCATGCAGGCATGCAGCCCTGCAGAACCAGGCCTGTCTCACCATGACAGTTTTGCCAGAGGACCACCACATCATCTTATGTTGCAACACACACAGGCAGCTGCAGTGTTTCTTGTCCTAAGGGCTCTCATCCCCCAAATGACTAAGACTTTTTTCTTGGAACTTGGTGTGGTGGGGAAATAATCTGAAAGGCTGACCTGGTAACCTTTCTTCTGGATGCAGACACTCTTTGTCTGTAAGGCTTGAGTGGGAGAGAATTAGTTGCCTCTCATCCAGAGTTTTTAGTTCCTAATGCAATTACTGCAGATGCTGTAGACTGAACATTTGTGTCCCCTAAAAATCCGTATGTTGAAACCCATTTCCCCAATGTGATGGTATTTGGAGGTGGGGCCTCTGGGAGGTAATGAGGTCACGAGGGCAGAATCCTCATGAATGGGACTAGTGTCCTTAGAATAGAAACCCTAGAGCACTCCCTTGGTCCTTCTACCACGTGAGGACACAGCAAAAAGGTAGTAGTCTGTGAACCAGAAGACAGGCCCCCACCAGACACCAAATCGGCTGACACTGTGATTTTGGACTTCTCAGCCTCCAGAACTGTGAGACACAATTCTGTTATGAGCCACCCAGTCTGCAGTGTTTTTGTTCTAGCTGCCCAAATGGACTATGACAGTGGAGGTAAGGGTGAGCTGGCTAAACTCACTTTGGTTCTTAAAGGGTCTACTTCTTAGTTTTTTAATATCCCTATTCAGGGCTTCCTTGGTGGCTCAGCGGTAAAGAATCTACCTGTCGATGCAGCAGACACAGTTCCCTGATCTGGGAAGATTCCATCTGCTGCAGAGCAGCAAAGCCTGTGTGCCACAACTATTGAGCCCGTGCTCTAGAGCCTGAGGACTACTGAGCCCTCACGCCCTGGAGCCCGTGCTCTTCAACAAGAGAAACCGCTGCAGTGAGCAGCACACACAGGCACCGCAAGCTGAGAGTAGTCCCCACTCGCTGCAATTAGGGAAAAGCCTGTGTAGCAGTGAAGACCCAGCCCAGCCAAAAATAAATAAGTAAATAATTATACACATGAAAAAAAGATCCTGTGTACATGCTGCAACTAAGACCTGGTGCAGCAATAAGAATAAAAATGTTAATTTATTAATTTAAAAAATCCCTACTCTGCTTCCCGAGGAAAGGACCAAAGTGTGTGACAAGGGACACAGTCTGCCATGGGTGTCATGAAATGTAGAAGTGCTCAGTAAAATGGAAAGCACTTAAAAACAAATCAGCTACATTGCTGAGTTGAGCACATGGCCCTCCATTTATAGAACAACCACATCTAAACATGTTCTGCTCTGCCCCTGAGAAGATCTAGGAGCTTTAGGAAAAGTCACCATCTCATCCAGTCGTTGCACATATAAGATGAGAGAAGCCCAGAGAGAGGGCATTATTTGCCAAAGGTCACACAGCAGGCCTTACAAGCTGAAGCCACATTTCATGACTCCTGGACGAGAGCTCTTCCATCACACTGTACTTCCCTCTTTTTCTTTTCTCTGGTCTTGATTTTCCTCATATTCACCCTTCCTTCAACTGCCAGCAGCAATCTGTTCAAGTTGAAACGTGGACTTCCACTTATAGTCCTAGCGACATCTCCATTTCACTCTCTTCCCTCAAACTCCATAGGAAACAACAGCAAAAGAAATAATTACAGAGCATCAGTGTTGACGGAGGAAGTAAACCACCATATCAGAAAATCACAGGACATGGAACATACCTGCCTGGTAAGATCTGCCCCAGAGAGGGGATGCACAGCTGGCCAGCGGTGCTCTACCTTGGCACTTCCAACAGGATTTGGAAGTGCCTCAGAATCAAGCCTCACCTTCCCAGAAACACTATATTGTAAAATATATTCAGTGAAATTTTCGGTTTACAACTGATGTATGGTCATTGTCAAAACTAAGGAAAATACAGAAGAGTGTAAAGGAAGTATATACTGCTTTTTAAACTCAATATTCTATCAGGAACATCTTCCTAGATTATGAACTATGCATGGAAAAGTTTGAATTGTGTGGGACTGCCCTGGTGGTCCAGTGGTTAAGACTGCATACTTCCAATGCAAGGGACTCGGGTTCGACCCCTGGTTGGGGAATTAAGACCCCACATGCTGTGGGGCAACTTAAGCCCGAGTGCTGCAACTACCGAGCCCTCACACCGCAACAAAAGATCCCAAATGATGTAAGGAATATCCCGAGGCAGCCAAATAAACAAATATTAAAAAGAAAATTTTAAATTGTGTTTTAATGTTCTGGACTATGGCTATATAATTAATCACCTATTGCTATGTTAGGTTGCTATCAATTTTTTTTGCAGTAATGAATATCACAACACACAGTCACCTTGGTTCCTGTTTTTGTGGTATAGCTACAGCCTCTTTCAAGGAGCAGAATCAGCCACAAATACATGCCTTGTTAAGGACAGCCTCCCTGGTCCCACTCTTCTTCTAAACTGACACATGACGACCCAGCCTCCCTCCAGCTCCCAGGATAACTTGCCTTTGAAGCAGCACGGAGCAGCCTTCATGCTGGCACAGTCGCTCCATATCAGCTCCATCCACTGCAGTCTCCGCCCACGGCTCCTTTTCTAGGAAACATCGCTGTCCTTTGTGCTCTCTGGGAGGACGGGAGCCCTGCCCTGCTCTTGCCAACTGGGACTGGAATGCTGCCCTCTCACTGTACCCAGTCACTTCTTTGTGTCTTTGGAGAAAAGGCCCTGTGAGGAGCTTCATTTTATCTCTTTACAGTAAGAGGACGCTTGGTCACCTTCACTTTGGCACTTGGCATATGGTCTGTTTTGGTTTCTGGAAGGGGCTGGCTTTTACAGGGTCTCAAGAGGAGAGGGGGTTAGTTACCAATGGGACCCCAGCGGCCCCAGACTCTCTGTTTTGTGGCTTCCCTTTCACTAATTTGTGTGCATTTATTGGAAAACACAGAGACTTCCAGGAACTGGTAGCAGGCCAGGCTCATTTATGTTGCCTAGTGGGTACTGGATTCTCTTTCCTTGTTCAACTCAAATCAGTCTGTTAAGGTCTTGGGCTTGCTAATGCCGGGATGATGTTGAGATGAGCACTGGGAGAAAAGATGCTGAAACCTTAGGATGGTGGAGCCAAACTGACAGAGTGGGGAAATCAAGATGTAGAAAAATACTCCCAAACCTAAGTGCTCACTTAGGACTTGGAGAAGGCTAAAAATAACCATGCATGCCAGGGATCAAGACTGTTTTCTTTAAAAAAAAGTGAAATCAGTTTTACTGAAGTCTCAGGAATTGGTTTGCTATTCACCATTTCTGGGTCAAAGAAAAAAAAAAGCGAGGAAAGGGGGTTGGAGACCACACACTTACCAGCTGCCACAGGAAGGAAGCTTCTGGTGTGAGTCAAGTAGCCTGTTTATTCAACCAACAAGCAACAAGCAACTATGTATCAAGTGTTAGGACAGTGGTTGGGGATACAGGAATAAAAGATACAGAGGGGCTTATGGAGTAAAAAAATAATGTATATGTTAGGATATGATGGGACAATGACAATGTAGCCAAAGTGCCCAAGAAAATCTGGGCAAATCATGGATGTTGCAGAGTCAAAGGTAATCTTGAGCTGGGGTTTCAAGGATAAATAGGAGTTTGCTAGAGAGCCAGGATGTGGGGAGCTGGGAAGGGAGGAAGCAGGCAGAGGGCCGGGCACATGCATGAGTGTGGATGCAGAAGAAAGCTTGGTGTGTTTGCAGCCTGACTTGCATACGAGAACAGACTAGGGTGCTGGGAATCCTCCGCTTTTGTGGTGGGAATAGATGTGATGTGGTACAGCAGGTATGGGATGCTAGGAGCAGGGATCAGACCACGATCAGCTCCGAGACCCCAAAAGTTTTTCCCAACGGTTGGTTGTTGGGCCCTGATGCGTTTTTATGGGCCTGGTTATGACTGGAAGGTCTACTTTGTTTTATTTCATTACAATCAGTGTGTGTGTGTGTGTCAGTCACTAAGGCGTGTCCAACTCTCCAATCCCATGGGCTGTAGCCCGCCAGGCTTCTCTGTCCATGATGATTCTCCAGGCAAGAATACTGGAGTGGGTTGCCATGCCCTTCCTCCAGGGGATATTCCTAATGCAGAGATCAAACCTGGGTCTCCTGCGTTGCAGGCAGATTCTTTACCATCTGAGCCACCAGGGAAACCCCCCTTAAACCCCTCCCCATTTCCAGCCTGAGCCCTTTGGAGCAGCATATCTGACCCTCTGCCCATTGATCCTTCAGAATGAGGCCCTGAGAAGACCACAGTGTTTATAAAAGGGCTTAAAAAGCATTACTATCTTTTCAAGGAACTTTATTCTATGCTTTGAACTTACCAAAATGTATACAGAATTGTTTCTAATTTAGCCTTGTGTGGATAGAAGCTGAGTACAGAGGGAAGAATTTTTATTAGTCATGTAGTAGTAGTCTTTAAAAATATATAATCATTTTATCGTGCTTCACTATTGTGCTTCGAAGATACTGCATTTTTAACGAACTGAAGGGTTGTGGACCTATGACAGCAAGTCTGCTACTGGTGCCATTTTTCCAACATTTGCTTACTTTGTGTATCTGTGGGACATTTCAGTAATTCTTGCAATATTTCAAACTTCTTCATTATTATCATCATATTAGTTATGGGGATATGTGATCTGTGATCTTTGATGTTATTGTTACAACTGGCTGAAGGCTAGATGATATCTACTTTTCAATTAAGGTATGTATGGTTTTTTTTTTAGATATAATGCTATTGCATACTTAATAGACTACAGTATAGTGTTGACGTTACTTTTATATGCACTGGGAAACCAAAAAATTCCTATTGCCTTGCTTTATTGCAGTGGTCTCAGCCTGAACTTGCAGTATCTCTGAAGTCTGCTTGTACTTTAAAAAGTAATACAGGCTTCCTTTAAAAAAAAAAAACCAACAAAAGCAAAGTAAAACTGTACAGAATTCTGTGAAATTAAGAACTGCCAGAGTCCTTCCCCGGCCCAACTAAAGAGCAGCAGCTATTGACAAGTCTGGTGTGTGTCCTTTTAGAATATACATACAGAAATGTATGTTTACTTTTTGTTTTGAAATGTAAATGAAACAGTTCTATGGACTCCAGCACAAAAGCAACAAATGAATACTCAGTCTGTAGGCTGCATTTCCCAGTCACATTCAGTTCCCAAGTGTCCGGGAGAGGGTCTCTAAGCCCTTTTCTAGGCCTGAACCTCAGCACGTGCACAATGACCATTTCTGCAAACACAGCAGTGGTGCCTATCAGGCCAACACCCATTATCCAGATCCTGGACCTTGAACTATTCTTTTTCTTCAGCCTCTAGCACAGTGCCTCGCCCATTCCAGGAGCTTTAATCTGTATCTGTTAATAACATTCATTTAAACATCACATGGTTCATTAAATTAGCAGAACCTACAAGTATTAAGGAACTGGGTAAGGTTACCAAGAGTATCCACTTAGTTGTCTAATGACTTAGATGCCTTCTCTTGAAAATGGAACTGTTTTGTCTCTTTAAGAGGTTGGCTAAGGGGTTTACTTAGGTGAGCTCCTCTGGCTAAATGCCTCCTTGGAATCCAGCCATGAGGTTCAGAGCAATGGAAGAAAGCACTGACAGTACACAGAGTCAGATGTTCTCTTAAGCACACATTGGTCGTTTGCTTACCCTAACAAAGTGGTGACCTACTTTCCCACAGAAAGTCAGGAATCAATTCCGTCTTCCTTTCTGTTTCCGAATCCTAGCACTGACTGCCATTTATTAAACGTCTGACCTCAGAGGAGTCTCTTAAGCTTCATTTTCTTTGTGTGAAACTAAAAAAGGATCATAAAAAAACCTGTCTTTGTACAGTCAGTTGAAGAATTGAACGAGGTGACCTTTGTGCGATTGTGAGTCAGGCTTGGAGGAGTCAGAGCACAGGGACCAGATGGCCTCAGCTGCAAGGCCTGCTCTGCTGGTGTCAGCTGGATGACCCTGGGCAGATGACTCAACCTCTCACTAGTCCTCTGCTTCTCATCTATAACCTGGGGAAGTAATTGGATTATTTTCAAGATTAAGTAAGATCATGTGTTTAGTGAGGTCCTTGGCACTGACAGTGGGTGGAATGTAGAGTTACCATGATTATTCTGAATGTGGGCCTTCCGTGAAAATTTCCTTTCTCTTTGTCCCCTTCATCCTTCCCTTTGACTCGTCTAAATAACCCAGAGCAAGATTCCAGAGCTCTGCGTTGCTGGGTTAGGAAACTAGAAGCTGAAAGACTGAAAACTGCATGCTGCCAGGGACTGAACTGTGTTCTCTGCAAATCCAAGGGTTGAAGCCTTCATCCCCATTATGACTGTATTTGGAGATGGGGTCTTTAGGAGGTCATTAAGGTTAAGTGAGGGACTTCCCAGATGGTGATAGTGGTAAAGAACCCACATGCCAATGCAGGAGACACAAGAGACTTGTGTTCGATCCTGGCTTGGGAAGATCCCCTGGAGGAGGGCATGGCAATCCACTCCAGTATTCTTGCTTGGAGAATCCCCATGGACAGAGGAGCCTGGCGGGCTATGGTCCATAGGGTTGCAAAGACGACTGAAGTGACCTTAGCACGCAGGAGCACAAGGTTAAGTGAGGTCATAATGGTGGGCCATAACCCTATAGGGGAGAAGGAAATGGCAACCCACTCCAGTACTCTTTCCTGGAAAATCCCATGGATGGAGGAGCCTGGCAGGCTTCAGTCCATGGGGTTGTGAAGAGTTGGACACGACTGAGCGACTTCACTTTCACTTTTCACTCTCATGAATTGGAAAAGGAAATGGCAACCCACTCTAGTATTCTTGCCTAGAGAATCCCAGGGACAGAGGAGCCTGGTGGGCTGCTGTCTATGGGGTTGCACAGGGTTGGACACGACTGAAGCGACTTAGCAGCAGCAGCAGCAACCCTATAGGACTGGTGGCCTTGTAAGAAGAGGAAGAGAGAAACTTCCCTCTCCCCGCTGCTTGTGAGCAGATAGGCAGAAGATGGCCATCTGCATGCCAAGAAGCAAACCCTCTCCAGAAATCAACCCTGATGCACCTTGATTTTATATTTTCAACCTCCAGAATTGTGAGAGAAAAATACACTTCTGTTGTTTAAGCTGATATTCTGGTATTTTGCCATGGTGGCCTGAGCAGACTAAGACACCTGGCTTCCTTAGATCTTCAAACTGGCTGTGGAATTATTTATTTTTAACAAGTTTACGACTCCTCTTACGAGTAGTATCTTACAAGTAGGGGATGCTGCTGAAGCTGCATGATCTTTCGGGTTTATAAAAAGTATAATAAATTAAGTCAGATTCTTAATTTCTTATCAAAAGGACATATGCGCCAACATGAAAAGGCTCGATGGCCAAAGGGGAGATGATTGCAGTATCAAAGAGCATAATGATTTAAACTGAAAAATCGAACATGTAAGTTCCTGCCTGCCCCATCCGACAAATCAATAAATAATTGGTTACTGGTGCAGATACATAGGGGATCAACTCCTATTCTGAAAATGGCGACAAAAGGGAAAGAAGCATTTTAGCCCGTCTTTTGGAGTCAAACTATATATATCAGGGTAACTAAATAGCCCCAGTTGATAAAGTTCTGCTTTATAGAATTATAGCTGGTATATGTGGAACTCAGGAGGTATTTAGAGACTCACCATTTTGCAATCTCTACTTAATTAATGATTACTAATCATGAAAGCACTACATGAAAGGTTGATGTGGGTCTTTACAATGAAAAGGAATGGCCATTACCACGTAAACTCACCAATTGATTGTAGGATCACTGAAAGTGAGACAGTACACGTCTCCTGAAATGATGGAACGGGGAGGACATGGTACGGCTTCTGGTCCCTGAAAATCAGTGCTCGTTTCCAGTTTGCAAGAAATACAGAGGATAAAACCACCACTGAGGCAATACCACAAGGAAGCAGACAGACAAGTCTTTCTACATGACAACTGACTCAGTTTTTTCAACAATCAATGACATTGTGAGGGGGAAGGGATATGAAGCATATCAGCCATCTATAATGTGTGCACTTTGTTTATATCCTGATTTGAACAAACCAACTGTGAAAAGACACTTTTGAGCCACTCAGAGCAGCTCAAAATGGACTGGGTGCTTGAGAAACCAAGGAATTGCCATTACCATCAATTTTGTTTGATGGGTTGCTAATGACGTTGTGGCTGCATGAAAAAAGAGTCTATCTTCTTAAGAAATCTATCCCTAAGTACATAAGGTAGAATAACATGATGGTTGGGTTTTCTTTAAAATACTTCATACATGGCAGGAAAAAATTGGGAGACTGGGATTGACATATACACACCATTATATAAAAATACATAAGGACCTACTGTACAGCACAGGGCACTCTGCTCAGTACTCTGTAATGGCCTATATAGGAAAAGAATCTGAAAAAAGAGTGGATATGTGTATATGTATAACAGATTCACTTTGCCATGCAGCAGAAACTAATACAACATTATAAATCAACTATACTCCAATAAAAAAAAAAACACAGCTAAGTTATAACTGCAAAATAACCCCTAAAACTTCACACACAAATATTATATGGGGATAGATGCATGTATAGCAAAGGCTTGATAATTACTGGCCTTAGACAACAGGCATGTGAGGGTTCATAATACTGTTCTTTACACTTCTGACATATTTTATAATTTTTTTAAAGATTAAAGAAGTAGCTATCTTAAGACAAAATCTGAACAGAAGTTGAAAAAGTTCATTTGCGTTACACTGTCACTTGAAAACAAATGTGAAACTATTTTCGGGCGACTTCTCAAATAAGAATGTTCTTACCCACCCACATGAGTTTTTTAGCATCTTTTGAGTGTACCACTGTGTACTTATTGCCACTGAATTTCCACATTGTTAAAAGATAAATTTACCTGTTTTCAATAATCATTACGTTGGAGGGGGGAATCCCCAGAACATCACAGCTCTGCAAGAGTTCCTTCTTACGGATCTCCCCTTGATTGTAGTAATTTCCTGAGGATAACAAATACATGGTGGTTGATTTCTTTATTAGTGGAGATCTATTGTCCACTCATTCTCATCTTGTTCCCGAAAGGATTTAAACTATCTGAAAATTTTGTGGTTGTGATAAAAAGTTGGAGAAACCCAACACTAGGGTTACTGTCAGACACAGCTATGAAGCACAATTTTTATAATCACCACTGAATTCCTCTCCATCTCTGCCTATCCATATGTCTGTCTGTCTGCCGGTCTACGTTTCAGCCGCATGCTACAGCCTTTGCGTACTGGCTCTGCAGTTAGCAGATTTAGGACTGACTCTTCTGTAACTACTCAGAACAAGTAGGGTATGCGGACACACTATTTTTTGGGGCCTATTATTTAATCTTATTTTTTAAATTAAAGTATCATTGATTTACAATGTTGTGCTGTACAGCAAAGTGACACATGTAGACATTCTCTTTTTACATTCTTTTCCAACATGGTTTATCACAGGATACTGAATACAGTTCCCTCTGCTATACAGTAGGACCTTGTTGTTTGCCCATTCTGTATGTAATAGTTTACCTCCAGTAAATCCCAAAACCTCTAGTCCTTCCATCCCCCAACTCCCTCCTCCTTGGCAACCACAAGTCTATTCTCTATGTCTGTATATTTCTGTTTTGCAGACAGATTCATTTGTGCCGTTATTTCAGGTTCCTCATATAAGTGATTTCATGTGGTATTTGTCTTTTTTTGATTTACTTCATTTAGTATGATAATCTCTAGGTCCAGCCATGATGCTGTAAATGGCATTTTTCATTCTTTTCTATGGGTAATTTTCATTGTATATATTTACCACATCATCTTTATCCAGTCCTCTATGGGTCATTTAGGTTGTTTCCACATCCTGGCTATCGTGAATAGTGCTGCTATGACCATAGGTGTGCATGTTCAGTTCAGTTCAGTCCAGTCGTGTCTGACTTTGCGACCCTATGGACTGCAGCATGCCAGGCTTCCCTGTCCATCACCAACTCCCGGAGCTTACTCAAACTCATGTCCACTGAGTCAGTGATGCCATCCAACCATCTCATCTTCTGTCATCCCCTTCTCCTCCCGCCTTCAATCTTTCCTAGCATGTATCTTTTTGAATTAGTGTTGTCTGGGTATATGTCATTTGGGCCCCTTTAAATTGACAGTCTTCAAATATCTGTTAAACAGTTAAAAAGGCTGCCACTCCTGGGTATTTTAGGAAAATATCCTCCTTTGGAGTTTGGTAACCAGCTATTCCAGCATGCCTCTGGGGATGGGGACCACATCAGCACCCTAAATAGCTCATGAATTCTTTATTTTCCCGACACATACACTATACTTCCCAGTAACAGTTCTGGTAACTGCTCTGTATCCTTACAAATAACTTACAGTGACATTTTGGTACCACTTTAATTGCATTTCGGGCTTCCCTGGTGGCTCAGTGGTAAAGAACACACCTGCCAGTGCAGGAAATGCAGGTTCGATTCCTGAGTCTGAAAGACGCCCTGCAGAAGGGAATACCCACTCCAGTATTCTTGCCTGTGGAATCCCATGGACCAAGAAGCCTGGTGGGACACAGTCCATGGGGTCACAGACTCAGATTCGACTGAGTGGCTAAGCACACAAACTGTACTTATGAGCAGTTGTCTGGCTGCTGCACCCCTCAATCCAACTTTCCAGGAGATAATTGAGTATGTGCTTTGTGCTAGTTAACTTTCCTGAGCCATGGTTTCTCCAGCTGTGAAGTGGGGACGATGGCCTTCTCCTGAGGCTTTCCTGAAGATTATGTGATAATACACATCCACCTGGTTTGGTTCTCAGAGCTTATCTCCCTTTTCCTTGACTTCTTTATCTTTACGTTCCCCCTTTTCCTCTCCTTTCCCTCTGAATTACAATCCACCGTCATCATCCAGATCAAATGCCAATCCCTCTGGGAAGCCTTCTGCTATTCTTTTTTTAATTGGAGGATAATTGCTTTACAATATTGCACTGGTTTCTGCCATACATCAATGTGAATCAGCCACAGGTATGCCTTCTGCTATTTTTCCCTGGCAAGTAACCGTCTCCAGTGTTCTGCTCAGAAGGATGAGCTCTCCACTGGGATCTGATGATTTAAGTCCTAAATGTCTTTGACCTTAAAAGCCTTGGTCTCAGTCCTGGTGTCAGCACCCTGCAGGCACTCATGAGGCCCCAAGTGAGTGGAGTGGCTCTGCTTACTGTTTCAGAAAACTCAGAAAACCCCAAGTGAAACCTTTCCACTGCTGCAGGGGTTCCTCTAGGGCGAGTTTTGAACTCTTTGAACCCAGATAGGAGACAGTCGCTATGTTGTATCTGATAAAAGGACTAACCCCCAAGAGACTCCAGACAACAACTTCATTTTGTACTGTCCTCATCACAAATTTTTGAGTCAGATAGAAACTGTCAATTTTGTGACAGTCATCATATTTTAGGTTCCCCTCTCCCATTTTGTCTCAAGGTTACTTATCTTTGGTACTAAGAGCCTAACTTACACTAGTGATGCGATTCCTAATGTCTGAGGCCGGACACGTTAGACTCTGATCATTGGTCGTGAGAAACTGATTGGAGAGCTGGTTTTATTGCTTTGTGTTTGGACTGAGGAACATAGAAGGGGTTAGGGAGTTGAAGTCAGAGAGCATTTTAGGTGTTTTCACTAGGTCTGGTAAACATGCAGGCACTTTGGTGGAGTAAGTGGCTGGGACCCTCCAGAACAGTGCACTCTGTCAGTAGACAGTAGGGTGTCACAAGTAATATCCAGGTTCAAGGAGAGAAACAGGCTCCACTTCCTGATTGGGAGAACCAGTCTTTCCCTCCAAACTGTCCTCCATATGCCACTGGAACGAGCTTTCTAAAATACAGAACTGTCTGTGCTAATTCTCCACCAAATGTATTTTACAACACCCTACTATCTACTGTGGCTTTCTCCCATTTGTATATGAATAGATATCTCAGTGGTTGGGCTTCCCAGGTGGCACTAGTGGTAAAGGATCCACCTGCCAATGAGGGAGACACAAGAGACGTGGTTGGGAAGATCCCCTGGAGGAGGACATGGCAACCCACTGCAGTATTCTTGCCTGGAGAATTGCATGGAGAGAGGAGCCTGGGGGGCTACAGTCCGTGGGGCCTCAAGGAGTCAGACACAACTTGAGCACACAAACACACACCTCAGTGGTTACATAAACTGGAGAAATGCTGGACTAAACAAAATTAAACAGGATTTTTTATAGCAAGACTTCACCAAGATGTTGACAGTCAAACAAGGACTATACAGCTTTAAAGTGGGGGGTTGGGGATAGCATATCTGATTAAGTTCCCTAAACTTGTCGGGTCAAGTTATTAACTTTTTTAAATAGCAGCTTGATGAACTGGTATTTCTTGGAACATACACTGGGAATCAAATGAGTTATTCCTTAACTGTCACAGCAACAAGATGTGTTAGGCAGATTGGGTGTAATGGCTCAGAACTAGAAAGACCCACAGGGTCTGGTTCCTCCATATCCTAGCTCTTCATTTTGGTTAAGTTACTTTTTTGTGATTTAGTTTCCATAGTTAAAAAAAAAAGGGAGGGGGGACAAATTATATACATGTGTAACATTTTGTGTATTTAATGCCTATCATAGGATTGCTGAGAGGATTATATGAGCCACTAATAAGAAGATACATTTTTTTCCCCTGCTTCTCCCTACCCCTTAGAACTGGAGAAGTAGTTAGAATGAATCATTCAAATAAGTCCCAGACTTACTTATGTTTCTTACTTACTGTTTCTCTGAATGACCGCCCTGAATGACTTGTCCTATTTCCTGCAAACCTAAGTCCTATTTTAAAAGACCAGATCAAAAGAAAAGCTTTTCAAAGTTTCCTTAATCCGACTCGGTGAAAAGAAAATTCATACTTTTCCCCATTTTGGGTCCACAGTATTTTCTCTGTCATGCAGTTACAGCTTTCATTATGTTATATAACAAGTTATTAACTTCCTGCTTTTTAGGTTAGAATAAATCAGGAAGGTGGTTAATGTTTAATCCATGTATTTTTTCAATGAGTTGGGGATTTTAAAAGTAATTTTAAAAATTACAAAGAAAGTTCGATTCAGAGGAAACAATGAAAGACAACAATACAGATACTGATATATCAGTATGTGTCAAGAGTCTGGTAGATCTTACATTTTTTCATTTGAAAAAATTTTGATTTCTGGCCCAACCTACTAGAAAAGAAGAAGAAATTTAGTAAAGAATCCCCTGTACCTATAATACTTTGTAAATAAAATTCAACCATCTCAAAATAAATTTTGCTTATATTAATTTGATTTCCATAGTTGATAAAAACATAAAATTAAAAGCAAAAAAAAGACCATTACTTGCATCTGTTTGCAATTAATATCTTTAATAGAACAAACTGAGAAAAGTGCTTAGATTGAAATTCTCATTATATATGAAAAATGGTTTAATCTTACTGCCAATAAAAATTTTTTCTGAGGGAAAAAAAGGTTAATCAAAGCAAGAAGTATACATAAAGAGGTTATTTGTAATAGAGATTAAACTGGGGGGAAAAAACTTCTAAATATACATATAATAATAAGGAACCAGAGATCAAATTGCCAACATCCATTGGATCATCGAAAAAGCAAGAGTTCCAGAAAAACATCTACTTCTGCTTTACTGACTATGCCAAAGCCTTTGACTGTGTGGATCACAACAAACTGGAAAATTCTTAAAGAGATGCGAATACCAGACCACCTGACCTGCCTCCTGAGAAATCTACATGAAGGTCAAGAAGCAACAGTTAGAACTGATCATGGAACAACAGACTGGTTCCAAATCAGGAAAGGAGTACATCAAGGCTGTACACTGTCACCCTGCTTATTTAACTTATAGCAGAGTACATCATAAGAAACATTGGGCTGGATGAAGCACAAGCTGGAGTCAAGATTGCCAGGAGAAATGTCAATAACCTCAGATATGCCGATGACACCACCCTTATGGCAGAAAGCAAAGAACTAAAGAGCCTCTTGATGACAGTGAAAGAGGAGAGTGAAAAGGCGGGCTTAAAACGCAACATTCAGAAAACTAAGATCATGGCATCCCATCACTTCATGGCAAATAGATGGGACACAATGGAAACAGTTGACAGACTTTATTTTCCTGGACTCCAAAATCACTGCAGATGATGACTGCAGCCATGAAATTAGAAGACACTTGCTCCTTGGAAGAAAAGCTATGACCAACCTAGACAGTATATTAAAAAGCAGAGACATTACTTTGCCAACAAAGGTCTGTCTAGTCAAAGCTATGGTTTTTCCAGTAGTCATGTATGGATGTGAGAGTTGGACCATAAAGAAATCTGAGCGCTGAAGAATTGATGCTTTTGAACTGTGATGTTAGTGTTGGAGAAAACTCTTGAGAGTACCTTGGATTGTAAGGAGATCCAACCAGTCAATCCTAAAGGAACTCAGTCTTGAATATTCATTGGAAGGACTGATACTGAAGCTGAAACTCCAATACTTTGACCACCTGATGTGAAGAACCGACTCACTGGAAAAGATCCTGATAAAGGCAGGAGAAAGGGACGACAGAGGATGAGATGGTTGGATGGGATCACTGACTCGATGGACATGAGTTTGAGTAAGCTCCGGGAGTTGGTGATGGACAGGGAAGCCTGGCGTGCTGCAGTCCATGGGGTCGCAAAGAGTCAGACATGACTGAGTGACTAAACTGAATTGAAGGGATGATTAACTAAAAGGCTTTCCTGGTGGCTCAATGCCGGAGACTCGGGCTTTATCCCTGGAAGATCCCCTGGAGAAGGAAATGGCAACCCACTCCAGTATTCTTGCCTGGGAAATCCCATGGACTGGGGAGCCTGGCAGGCTACAGTCCATGGGGTTGCAAAAGAATTGGTCACGATTTAGCGACAAAACAACAAACTAAATTAAGGTTTACCCCTATGAAACCATTTAAAAGGCTATATACCTAGTTCTAATTAATATGGATAAATGTTTAAATTACAAGTTTCAGAAGGATGTGTTCATTACCTAACTTGTTTTCAGTTTTATTCCCAGGGCAGAGTAGACGTCCTAGCAGATAGACTTCTTTTAATGAAAAAAAATTTTTTTTTTTTTTTTTGTCAAGACTTTTTTAAGAGAAGTTTTAGGCTCACAGCAAACTTGAAGGTAAGATACAGAAAGTTCCCATAGACTCTTTGCCCCACACATCCACAGCCTCCCCGTTATCAGCATCCTCCACTGGATGGTACATTTGTTACAACTGGTGAACCTCCACCATCATCACCCCAAGTCCACACTTTCCATTGGGTTCACTCCTAGTCTCGTACAGTCTGTGGGTTTGGAGAAAAGTATGACAACCCACTCCAGTATTTTTGCCTGGAAGATCCCATGGACCGAGGAGCCTGTCAGGCCACAGTCCCTGGGGCTGCAACGAGTCAGACATGACTTAGTGGCTGAGCATGCATATAATGACATGTATCCATCATTATAGTATCAGAGTATTTTCACTGCCCTAAGAATCCTCTGTGCTCTGTCTGTACATCCTTTCTACCATCCCAGCCCCTGATCCCCACTTTTTACTGTCTCCATAGTTCTGCCTTTTCCTGACTGTCATGTAGGTGAAGTCATACAGTACAAAGCCTTTTCAGATTGGCTTCTTTCATTTAGTAATACGCATGTAAGATTCCTTCTTTTCATGGCTTGACAGCTCATGTCTTTTTAGCTCTAATATTCCACTGTCTGAATAGACCACAGTTTATCCACACACCTACTGAAGGGCATCTTGGTTGCTTTCACATTTGGGCACTTACGAATAAAGCTGCCATTAACATCTGGGTGTAAGTTTTTGGGTGAACATGTTTTCACTTTCTCTGGATAAATACCAATGAGGGTTATTGCTGATAAGTGTATGTTTAGGTTTGTAAGAGATTATCAAACCAACTTCCTTACAAAGTGACTGCATCATTTTGTGTTCCCATCAACAGTGAATGAGAATTCCTTTGCTCCACATCCTCACCAGCATTTAGTGATGTTAGTGTTCTGGATTTTGGCCATTTATTATTATTATTATTTAATTTCTTGGCCGTGCTGTTTGGCATGTGGGACCTGAGTTCCTTGACCAGAGATGGAACTGGCACCCCCTACACTGGCAGCCTGTAGTCTTAACCACTGGACTGCTAGGGAAGTTCCCTGCCCATTTTAATAGTGATTAGTACATAGAAGTTTTTAATAAATATTTAAGAAATTAATGACAAAGTAATATTCTGTGACAAATCGTATAAAACATGCTTATTGAGAAAAATCTGTATGGAAAAAAAACTGGTATGAAACACAACCAAATGGGAAAAGAGCTCATTGGGCATGTTACAACCAGCTTTATTGAGGTACGGTTTTTACATACCATCAAATTTACCCACTGTTTATGTACAGTTTAGTTATTTCATTTATACAGCTGTGCAATTATCACCATAATCCAGCATAATGGTCAATTTCTGTTTTCTCATCCCATCTTTTCTGTACGGTAAAGGAGAATTTATTCTTTGAAAGGTGCCTTCAGTGAAAGCTGGGTGGAGCTGAACGCTAAAACGACCTGTAAGATTATTTTCTAGTCTAATGCGCTCTCCCCTCGGTGTGACATGTACATGTTTCTAGCACAGAATGAAGAGTTGAGCAGTCAGGACATGGCCTAGAATCTGTTTGGTCGTTATTCTCCGCCCTCCTGTGAATGAAAAGGTTCCACAGAATACTGATTACAGCCACAGTTCCCAGCGCAGATGTAGGTATTTATCGGAAGCAAATGGGAGTTCTCCCGTGCTCTCCAATCGCGGGAATGGGGAGCCGGGCTCACACGCGCCCACGAGCCCCCACCCCAGGAAGCCGACCCGGGCTGGGGTCACGGATTCTCGCCCCAGGGAAGGGTCCTTCAGTGTATTCATTCGCCTGGCGCCTACGACAGAAACCTCTTCGGTAAGAAGCCGACTGAAACAGGCCGGCGCCTGAATTATCTCCGCCGCCCTGAGTCCCCGCGCCCCGCCTACAGCCTCCTACCTGCGGAGAAGCAGAGCAGGAACACCTGGTGCCGCAGGCGGGCCAAGCCTAGAATAGTGGGAGCAAAGAACATGGCTTCATCGTCGGGGTGCGCCGTCACCAGAAGTGTCCGGCTTCCGCCTCCAGCCAGGCCAGCCTGCTCCGGCCTCGTCACTCGCTCCCAGGAGCCCCAAACCCAGAGGACGCCCCATACCAGGACAGCCGCCGCCAGACACAGAAGCGGCGCCGCCACTTCCATGCACCCCCAGAGGAGAAACTGCGCCTGCGCAGACCGGGAGGCTGCCGCCGGGCCGATTCCGGCGGGAAAACCGAGCTCGCGGAAACCCCGTTCCGTGTGTAAGTCTGTCCTGCCGGCCTGTCCAACGGCCGGAGGTTTTAAGCGTCGGGCTGTGTACTCGGACACGGACGCCTCCCAGGCTCTCTTCACGGGCTCTCACTACGCGGCCTTTACGAGCTCTCGTGCCCGCTCGGCTTTAGGGCTGAGCGACCCCCTTGCCGTCCACACAGTACTTAAGGGGAAGCGTCTGATAAGAACCCCCAACCTCTTGAGTGCGAGTTCTCTTCACATCACCTTTTTATCACTCGTTTCTTAAAACCCGGGTTTTCTCGTAACTATCCGGGTGGACACCGACTTTGTTTCTCCTCTCTAATTGTGGAATGTGGGAGTGGCGGCTTCTCTAAAGGAACAGTATGCGGTGGCGAGGCCCGTCCGGTCAGTTCCTTGGGAGCGTGAGGCCGAGAGCGCACTTGCGGGAGCGGGGGCCCGGGATCCTCCGAGGGCGGGCTGGCATCACGGGCGGGTCGGCCGCGCTTGGTGTTTCAGGGAGGCCCGCTGCGAACGCAGCCCGAGCCCTGGAAGCAGCGGGCGGGTGGCCGCGCGCCCCCGGCAGCCCGGGCTCGAAGGCCCGCGTCCTTCCCTCTCCCACGCCCGCGGGGAGGCCCGGGCGCGATGGCTCCGCGCTGGGGCCGCCGCCGCCGCCGGCCGAGGCGGGATGCCAGGGGGCCGGACGCGGGCAGCCCGGGAAGCTCAGCCAGCGGAGGGAGTCGGCCTGCCAGCCTCCGGAAGGAGGAGGAGCCGGCGCCGGAGCCGCCTCAGCCGCGGTCGCCGGGTTGGGGGGGAGGAGAGGGGTTGAGTCAAGATGGCGGCCGAGGTGGCGAAGCAGCAGCGGCGGCGACGGCGGCGGCGGCTGGAGTGAGCGCCCGGCTCGCCGCGCCGACCAGGGCCCGGGCAGGGCCGCGCGCGGGGCTGCGTCCTGACCCTCAGGCCCGGGGCCCGCCGGCCGCCGCGCTCCGCCCGCTCCCGGTGAGTAGGCCTGACGCCCGCAGCCCGGCCTCCGGGCCCCCGCTCGCCCGGGGCCGCCGAGGGTTTTTGGGGGCGCCCGCCGCCGTGGCGCCTTCCCGGCCGGCGAGGGGGCGTCGCGGGGCCGGCGTCTCGGGACCCGCCCAGCCACGGGCTTCTTGCTCTCAGCGGCCGGGCGAGCGGAGCGCGGCGGGGAGCGGGGCCGGGCGAGTGGGGGAGGCTGCTGGAGTTTGGAGGAAGAATGGGCTGCGGCTGGGCCGGGGCGCCCGGGGTGTCCTGCGGGGAGGGGGCTGCGAGGCCCGAGGCGGCGCGGGCCGGGCTGCGGGTGGGGCCGGCGCAGGTGGCGGCCCGCGCTCCCTCCGGGGCGGAGTTGGTGGCCGCCCGCGAGTGTGCAAGGGGTCAGGGCGGGTGACAGCGGTGGACAAGTGCGTGAAGAGCAAACTAGTTCACCTTTGCGACCAAACCGCTTGGGGTGTAATGGCGAAGGGAGGGCGGGGGAGACGGCGGAGATGGGAACCCGGTACCTTCTGGCTTTTATCGTGGCTGTTTAACGTGGATTCTCTTTTGGGGGGAAGAGGGATTCGAGAAACTATCATTGAGAAGTCAGTCTTAAGTGGCGAGGAGACAGAATTCTTCGAATTAACCGGATTAGGGGTATAGTCGTATATTAAGTGTGTGAGTGGGCATAAGTGATATTTAGTAAAAGTATTTGCTCAGAAAGTGTCAGTTTTCTTTTCACCGACGTTGCAGGCTCCAGTCCCGCTTCTACAGAGGTAACCTTGGTGTGGCGGCGTGTGTAATTCTAATCTTTGGGATTAGTATTTTCACCTGCATCAAGTTTACTTCCCTAATTAGATCCTAATTGTATTGAAATTTACATTCCTTGCGTGCACCCTGGTGAGGCAGTGATGGGAGGCAGAACGTTGCGTAAAGAACACCAGGCCAGGGATTTTAAAATGCCTGCAAATAATTCATTCATTCGTTCAGCATGTCTTGATCAATAGCTGCTGCTGATGCGTCACACGTGACTCTCCCTTGGATAGCTGAAGAGTTGATGGCATTATTTAATTTTTAATAGTTTTCGAAAATGTGATGTGTCCTTAAAGATAATTTTTGGCAGAACCAACTTGCCTCGTCTCAGGAGCAGACCAATTTTAGAATATTGTTTAGACATGGGTAAAAATTACGGAAGAAATCTTATTTATTTCACAAGTTGTTGCATAAAGAAGTACTGTTTTTATTTGCTCATTCTGTTAAAACCCAGTGGAAGTTTATTTATTTTAATATTTATAGTACACAGTTGCTTTGCTGTGCTTTAAGCACACCTGTTAATGGAAATCAAGGTTAACACACACGTATATAAATAATATGCACATGCATACATAAGGATATGATTACTTGCAATACAAAAATACTCTTTCCTTTTACAAAAGGCTTGCCATATGTTGAACTTCTCCCCCAGAGAAAATATAATACAAAGAGTCCTGATTCTTCTTAAACTATGTGTCATTTTGGAACAGGATCAACCTTTCTCTGCTTCAGTTTCCTCATCTATGCTAGTAGGAAAATGTCCGCTCTCCCAGGTTGCTGTTTTGAGCCTAGGAGAGTTAGTAGTTGTGAAATTGCTTTACAGAGATTGAAAAGGTTATATTTCTGTGTGAGAGTAACAGCTCCCTCTTCATTTCTGAAATGCTTTATCTGCGCATCTCGCACAGCATTTATTCTTTCTGCCTTGCATTTAGGTACGTACTTGTCTTACCTCCTCTTGAGGACAGAAGAAGCCCTTCTCTGATTTTAAGGCACTGCCAGGGGGTATTGACACTGCAAATGTTTATTGAGTGGATGAACATTGTATTTTAATTAGAAAATTGTGTTCACAGTTACAACTTACAACTTATGGAGTACACTTGCTGATCTGCTGTCACAGGTCTATGTAGCTGTGATTCTCTTCATGACTTCTGAGGAATAAATATTTTTAACTGGGTGTGAACTTGCTGGACTTCATCATCATATAGTAAAACGTAAGAATTTGGCCTGCCCGCCTATTTTTTGAAAAAACATAGAATGCTAAAAATTAACTATCTTTCTTTGAATTTAATTGAGTAAAATTTGTTCCAAGGCTAAGTAAATACAGATTAATCAAGTTTTTCTAAGCTTTTTTTTCTTCTAAATTTTGTGGATTTGGAGAGTTTGTTTTGCCATTTCTATCTTCCGGAGAAAGTAGAGGCTTTTAAATAAGCCAGGGATTGATGTAGGTTAATGTCAGGCTATTTCTTTCTCAGTTTTGTGTGTGTGTGTTACTCAGTTTTAATTGTATTTTGTAATCTGTCTTAATTGAAATTTCAAATTCTTAACTGATGTTTGAGGATGATCGAGATTTCGAATACTTCGTTATTTCCATGTGTTCACTTACTTCAGAGATTGGGTTTTACTGGAACTCGGTACAAAGAAGTAGTAAAGCTTGGTCAGAATTTATTATATATGGACTTATCTTGTGGTATGTAGTTCATTCACTTGTTCAGCTGGTGTGGTGTGCCTCATGTTCAGGGCATGTTACTAAGTGCTATAAAAGTATAAAGTTGACCCTCTCAGTTATGTGCACAAAGAACTCAGTCTGTAGATTGTCTGATACTTTGTCCTTTTCAGGTTTCAGCATGCAAAAGTACATTCAGATAGAAGGTTAAGAAAACATTGTTTTTCTCTCAGAACTTCTTAGAATTGAAAAGCTACCAGAGCTTCTGTCATGTAGCAATAACTGTATGTAGAGCATCTGTTTTTTATTTTGGTATTCTTGTGGTGGTGGTTTTCCTTGAATATTTTTACTCTTCTACCATTTTTTCTATCCCAGAAGCTTGTGTGGCCAAAATATTGCTTGTATATTACTTGGATTGTTTTCAGATACAACATACTTTTGGCGGGGGAAGGGGATTTCCTCTTTGCATGTGAAAATGAGAGCATACAAAGCCCGGAGAGTGTTGGGGGTTCTTCAGGTTGACTCTATGTGTGCTGCTGTTACCGTTACGTAATAGTAATCTCAAAGACAAATCTAAGTTGGTTAAAACAAAATGCTCATTATTTATAGGATTAGAGAACATAGAGTCATGTAGGTTAACCAGTTGTGTTTTACTGATGAGTGTGATGAAGGTCAGTGAATCGAACAGATCTGGCCTGAACTGTTGCTGTTGGCCAGCAGCAGAATCCAGTCCTCGGCCGTCCAGAGTAGCTCCTGCTGTCACACCGTATCATCAGGGGATGATTCAGTGTGATGGTTGACACAACTGAAAACAAAAATTGGGGGTGGGCTGGGGAATGAGCGGTCAGTCACTCAGCTGAGATATTGAATTTGAGTTCAGTAATATACCTCCTTAACTGTACATTTCTGCAGTGAAAATATAGTTTGAAAAAAATTGGTATTGATCTATATCAGTAATATGATCACTGGGAATTACTAGTTTCATTTTTAATCTGTTATGATGAATATCTCCTTTAACAAAAATGCCTTTAAGGTTATCTGGACCTACTGACACTTCATGGAATTTAAGTGTTACAGTGATGGAAATTTTATTATGCCAGTGGTTTAGAGACACAGTTTGATAGGTTAGGTTATGTATCAGTTATTGCTTGCTTCACTTTCAAGCTGCTACTTTTTTTTAAGTATGAGAAGCTTCAGTTGTTAATATGAAAGTATAGGTGAATAGTGTGAACATGAACTTTTTAATGTCATGTTGAAAAGCTTCATATATAATGTTAGTTTTCTGTAGGTACTCATGCCATAAAATTTATTTTAAAGGAAAAGGCCTAGTTTTCTTTTTAAACTAATGTCCTTACATGAATACTGAAGCATGATGTGTGTGTGTGTGTTTTAAATTCCATTTGGGCTGTTAAATAATATGCCTATTTTGGGTTGCATTAAGAAGGGTTGTTTTTTCCCATTCTGTGCTTTTTCCAGAATGCAGTTTCCCTGCCTTACACTTTGAAACTACCACATCTATATATTGCCGATTTTTTGAGAGTTTTTTATCATATCACTTCATCCAGGAAGTCTCCTTGCTCCTCCCTCTTGTCTGAAGATGACTTTTTTGGTTTGAAAATTCTTAATACTTTACTTATATCTCTGTTATAACGTCATAGTTACTTATAACATGTCCATTTAATCCCCAGTAGAGTATACCATAAGCCCTTTGTGGACATGTTTATGTCTCACTTATTTGATCCTTCTTCTGCCCCTACTCCCAGAATAACTCTGTTCTTGGGAAAGGTGTAGTAGGAATCTGCTGAATGCATAAGAAGGAGCCTAGAGTTACTTGGTGCAGCTGTAGAAGCTGGTGAAGCTATTCCCACATGTGGGAACTTGATGATGAATAGTTTTTGGAAATTATAAACAGGCAGAAACTCACCAGTGTCAGGTAAAACGTGTGTTATCAGTGAATTATTATTAAAGCATTTTTTTTTTTTTAATTTCTCTCCGTGTACTTGGATTCTTGGGAGAAAGAGAAAGTAAGTGGGGAATCAGTTCATCTCAGATGATTTGTATTTCCAGATAATATTAGAACAAAAATGTGTTAACTTAAATATGCAGGGAATTTTTGAGTTGTTTTGGTGCTAGGGAAAAAATGTGAAGTAGGAATGGTTGGTTTACAGGACTATTATAAAATCCCTTTGAAGGGATCTCTTTGAAAGAATACTACTTGATTAATTTTATGTCAAAAATTAATTTTTTGAGTAGATTAGTCAAGATAGAAGGAAGAGAAGAGTTAAGATTACTCAATTATACATAAATAAACCGAAATTAAACCAGAATAAATTGAGGTTACATTTTTCTGGAAAATTTGACTTGTTAGGAGGGTCTCCTTTATGGTTACAGATTGCACCTCCCTCCCATACTTTAACTGATAAGCTGTTTTCACATTTTTGTTGTCATGCACGGTTTAGAGTCAGTAGTCTGTTTTGGCAGTTCATTTCCCTTGGCAGTAGCATATGGATTTGTATAATTTTGAAATTTTTGTTTTAAGTAGTAATCATCATGACTTTGAACTTTTGTTCAGTTCAGTCGCTCAGTCGTGTCCCAACTCTTTGTGACCCCATGAACCACAGCACGCCAGGCCTCCCTGTCCATCACCAACTCCCAAAGTCCACCCAAACCTATGTCCATTGAGTCGGTGATGCCATCCAACTCTCTCATCCTCTGTCATCCCCTTCTCCTCCTGCCCTCAGTATTTCCCAGCATCAGGGTCTTTTCCAGTGAGTCAGCTCTTCACATCAGGTGGCCAAAGTATTGGAGTTTCAGCTTCAACATCAGTCCTTCCAATGAACACCCGGGGCTGATCTCCTTTAGGATGGACTGGTTGGATCTCCTTGCAGTCCAAGGGACTCTCAAGGGTCTTCTCCAACACCACAGTTCAAAAGCATCAATTCTTCGGCACTCAGCTTTCTTTATAGTCCAACTCTCACATCTATACATGACCCCTGGAAAAACCATAGCCTTGACTAGACGGAGACATTTAATTTTGTATTACTTTTGATTAAGTTCTTTTAATTCATTTTTGAAAAACAATGACTTTTATGTGTTTGAAATGAAACCAAAGTTTGTACTTTCTAGGAGTTATATCCTAAAATACACGCAGTGTAAATATGCCGGAAGTAGGGAGTATGTAGTCCATTAATGGTGTGTGTCTATGTGTGTGAATGGGAGTGGGCCATAAACTGAGCAGGAGGGGAGGGGTGGAAGGAGAAGTTACACTCTGTTTACACAGAACCATTTTAATGAGTGAAGGAGGATATGTTATTTTGAAGTCTTTTCTGTTTATTATAGGCAATACATTATTTTTACAGAAGTTCAAGAGGGAAGTTTTAAGATATACAGAAAATGAAAGCATCACTTTCTAGATGTAATTTGCTAAGTGTTGCGTATTCTTTCAGGTTTTTTCCCCATGTGTATGTAATGTTTTGTATTATGAGACCTTAATAATCTCTTCTGCTGTACCTAGTTGATGTTTTTAGAGCTACTTTTGTCATTAATAGCTACATAGTATTCCACTTACCAAAGAAGACAGGTGAGTTTCCCTTGTGGTTAAGATGGTAAAGAATCTGGAATGTGGGAGACCCAGGTTCAGTGTCTGGGTTGGGAAGATCCCCTGGAGAAGGGAATGGCAATCCACTCCAGTATTCTTGCCTAGAGAATTCCACCGACAGAGGAGCCTGGTGGGCTACAGTCTGTGGGGTCACAAAGAGTCAGACACTACTGAGTGACTAACACTTTCACTTTGTTTAATCAGTTTATGGCCACTTTTGTTTTGTCAGAAAAACAAAGCTGTAGTGAATTATTTGTGTGAGTGTGTATTTGTGCAAATAAGCTTTGTAGCATAAATTTGTAAAGTGGATTTGCAGTTAGATGAACAGTGTAGCTCTGGATGGATGTTGTCCCAATATATGGCATGCCCTAGACCCTGACCAGCACTGAAAATTACTCTCTAAAACGTTTTGTCCAATTTAAGAAGTGGGGAAAAAAGTGATTCTAATTGGCCTTTTATCAATCACTATTGTTGTTGAACCTTTTTTAAATGGAGGGAGTTGTATTTCTTTTAGAAATTATCTGCCTTTATTCTTGATTATTTTTTGATTGGATTATTGGTGTTTTTCAGATTGAAGGGTTCTTTACGTATTAGGGTGTTTACATTTTTCATATTTGTGCACACCCCCTACCCCCCAGCTGTCCTTCTGTAGTATTCTGTAGTCAGGTATAGCCAGCTGCAGTATTATGTAGTAAGTATTATCTGTAGTATTCTGTAGTATTGTTAACTATAGTATTCTGTCATCAGGTATAGCCCGCTGCAGTGTTGTGTAGTAGTATTATCTGTAGTATTCTGTAGTCAGGTATAACCAGCTGGGATTGTGCTGGTTCTGTGATCTTGGTCACATCACTTAACCTCTGTAAGCCTTAATTTCCTTGTTTGTAGAATGAAATGGAGATAATGTAAATGACATTTAGCATAGAGGCTGGGACAAGGCAAGTGTCTTCATCATTGGTCTATATACGACTTCTGGGTTTTATGCTCTACTTAGACCTTCCTCACTTTAAGATTTAAAATATTCATCCATCTATTAAACTGAAGAAGCAAAGTAAGGAGTATTAAGTCTAGTATGCCACTGCTTGTTTTAAAGAGGAAAACTATTGGATACATATTTTCTTTTATATCATAGAATGTTTATGAAAGAAAACCCAGGACACTGGTATTGTTGGTTGTTGTAGGAAGGAGAGCTAAGTGACAGGCATGTGAGTGAGAGGAAGACTTGGCTGGTTACCTTTTTACATTTTTAAAACAAGTCCTCAGATTTTAATTTTTTAAGGTTTCTTTTTCTCTTCACTTTTCTTTTCCTTTTTTTAAAAAAAAAAACTTTGAATTTTTGGGCTCCATCTGGAATTTATTTCTAGTATAGGAAATGAGGTAGACATATATTTTGGGGGGGGATAGGAGGTGTGTATGTTTTTTCCCTGAAATAACCGGTTGTGTCGGCACCATTTGGTGAATAATCCAGCCTTTGCCCCAGTTACTAGATCTGTGCCTTTTATCATTTGCTAAATATACTTAGAACTTTTTCTTGGTCTCTTGTTGTATGTTATGATATCCTTTAAATTTCTGTTTTATAATTTTAATGCTGATAGGGTTAGTCATCTGTTCATTGCTCTGTTGTGTTTTTTTTCCCCAGACTTTGACAATTTTGGCCTGTGTATTCTTCTGGATGAACTTTAGAATCATGCTGTGAAGTTCAAAAAGAAATCTTGTTGAGGTTTTTATGAATAGTGATTGGCAGTATTGAGTTCATGGGCTAATTTTAGGAAAGTTGACACCTTGTGTACTTCCTGTTATAGGAGTAATAACTCCTATCTTGTTATTCAAATGATTTATGTTCTTTAGTAGATTTTCAAACTTTCCTTCAAATAAGTTTGCACATTTCTTATTTTTTTGTCCAACAAACGTAGTAAGGAATCAGGCAGAGAGTTTATATTCTAGTGGGGAAAGTAAAACAAATGAATGCATTTCAGATTATGATTAATCTATAAAGGAACAAAAGGTAACTGGAGGGTGGCTGGGATAGGCCTTTCTGAGAAGATGGCATTTGAAACTGAGACCTAAGTTTGAGGAGCCCTAGGCCCCACGGCGAGCCAGGAAGAGCATTCCAGGCCGAGAGTTACAGAAGGACAAAGGGCTGAGGCAAGACTGGGCCTGGCACCAGTGAGAGGCTGGAGGGAAGCTCGAGTTGCAGCCTCCTGAGCAGTCAGGGAGGAAGAGGCCGGTCAGCGGGGGCTCCTGGGCCAGTGTGAGGAGTTCCGGTTCTGTCTGTAGTGCATGGCAGCCCCCAAGGAGTCTTGAGCAGGAGAGAGACATGTTCTGATTGATGGTTTAAAAGACATTTAGCTTTTTTTTTTTTTTTTTTTTTTGACATTTGGCTTTTTGAGTGGAGAAAGTATTGAAGTGGGAAGTCCGGTTAGGAGTTTCTGCAGCAGGAGATGAGACTGGGGGTAGTGGGGCTGGAGAAGCTTGGGAGGCTGGGGGTGGGGGCATGAAGGAAGGGTAGGACTTGCTGTTAGAGTGGGTGTGTTGAGAGCTAAGAAAGAACTGTTAGGTGGGGAGCCATGTGGGAGAAGAAGAGATGGCCGCTACCTTCACAGGTCTCTGGTTTTATTTTTTGTTTGCATTTTTTTTTGTATCGAATTCAGTACATTTAAGTTAGTTTCTCATTTACCCTACTTTCTTTTAGTATCTACCTTAGAAGTTGTCTGTTCATTAGCCCTGTTTTGTGTTGCTTCCTAACCTTTACAGCCTCTCTTAGTGGGAGGCAGCAGAAAACGTATCTTTTAAGATCACCCTGAGATAGGAAACTGCCTTGGGGAAGCTCCTCAGCCTCACCAAAGCTTCACTCAGGAGAATCGTGGAGTTCGTGGTTTAGGTGAGCCGCTCCTACTGCTCTGCCTGCGATGCAGCAGAGGCTTGATAAGAGGCCACTTTATTACTCTCCTTCAGGGTTGTCATGTTGATTAATCCTGGTCAAGCAGCTAAAGTTAAAGTGAAAGCATCTGATCTCAAATCTCTGTTCTTTGTGTTAATGGAGGAGAGGGTTGCAAATAGTTGTCCATTTTGACTTTGAAATATATTCATTCTCACAGCAGGAGTGAATGTTGTCAATTTAGAGAATTAGGTCAGTACAGTGCAGCCACATGGCAGAGTCCGCAGCTCCCCAGTGCTGTCTCCTGCTGCTCACTGTCTGGGGAACCTTCTCCCTTCTCGCTTTGGTAGGGATAGAGTAGTGGTGGTGTTTTCGTTTGAGAATTATTTATTGAACATCTGGAATCTAAGATTAATGAAATGGTTATGCCCATATTAATGTGTTCCTCTCAGTGCCCTACTTTGTTGGACGTAGGGTAGTCTAAACTAAAAGGTCTTTTTCTTTAGCTCCCCTTCATCTGTCTTCCAGGTGAGATGTCATTATGTCAGAGAGGCCACAAATAAAACACCGTGTTAATGGCATTCCCCTAGAGTAGCTTCTTTCCCCCCCTTTCCCTAGAGGGAAGAATGTTCTAGATTATTTTACAGGAGAAATCCTGTTCGGTTGGGCACCACTCGGATCTTAGACCAGTGACAGAGCTCACTGGGATGGTTTCTAGCTGTCTTCTCTCTTGGAGGCTGGACCAGAGATAGGCTCAGATGGGCTTTCTCAGAGGTAGTTGGGTACTCCAGGGGGCCATCTTAGCCTCTCCTTGCCTAATGCACATTTGGAGTTGGACTGAGCTGAGCTGCTTTGTGAGAATCAGTGATACCTGATTTACCTCAGCTTAGTATCTAATGTTTGGCGTCTGTGGTGTCATAGAGGTCATTCCCCTCTGCTCCACTTTTGTATCAGAAGATGTTATTTGATCCTTTAAAAGAAAATTGAATTGTGTACGTTATAGGGTCCTTTATTTGCTTTGGTGAAATACGGACGTCACCTCTGTTGTGACCCTTGGTGAAGTCATTCTTGCTCATCTGAAGAGGCGTCTGCAGTCCTGCCACAGCGAGGTATATTTTTAGCACTTTTTCCAAGATAGCTGAGGCCACCTTGAAAACCTATCCAAGTACGTTTTGGTTATGCAAAGATTGTAGGCCAAAAGCCAGGAGTTCCTGGGGAGAAGGGATTTGTTGGGGTTTTTTTTTAGGGTTGCATTTGAAATCTTATTTTGCAGGATAAGTTTCCTGTTGAGTCAATTTTTGTGTTTGTGAGTGTGTGTTGTTATTACATTAGTATGGGAAGATTCAAAGGAAATTTAAATAGACTGACTTCATTTTACTGTATTTTATTACCTGTTTGCAAAATATTGGAGGTTAGTTCTAAGTTTTTCTCTAAAATTCGGGTAAAATGTGCTTCTGTCACTTACACAATGACATCTAGTTTTATTTACACCCTAAAATACAATTAAATGTATTGATATGAGGGAGTTGCACATAAAACCTTGACCAGGTTTCTTAAACATTTCACAGAATTTTTACGGTCCATGCATGAATCAAGTGTGTAACTGAATTCAAGAGTTTTGAAGCTAGAAACTGAGCTTAAAATTGTAAACTGCCATTTAAGGTTTTCCTTTCCCCTTCAGCCCTCACTTGAAACCAGATTCTTTTATTTCAGTTGTTTGCAAACTGTCAAGTGTTCTGTGGAAGGTGTCTTGGTGAGCCAGGACTGGAGTGAGGGTCAGAGGCGGGACGGGGGTGAGGAGGCTTAAGAGAGACCTAGTTTCCCTGTTCTCCCTGAATCCGAGTATTTCTTCTTTGGGTATTGTATACATTTGGCTTCCACGTAAGGTTTTGAGGAGACAGTGCTGGTTACAAAACAAAAAGGTCTTAACTATTGCTGTACATCTCATGGATCAGTTTTGAGGAAGGAGGTTAGCTCATAGTAGGCTGCAAATTGCAGTTCTTGTGACCAGAGGTGGGTCCTGTTTGACCTGTAAATTTGTATCTGGTAAGGGCTGATCTTTAGCTTTGCTGGTGTTCTGTTACCCACCTGTGTTGGGTCGATAGTAACTGACTTTATTTTTAAAGTATTTCAAGTTAAACTTCACTAAAACCACATCAGAAAACTAGGACGTCACGAAGGATTGGTTATGATAAAAGGGAAGCACGGATCAATTATTTTACATACGTCTGAGTATGTGTTGTACTCAGGACTCACCATTGCTGGAAATGAAAACAAAACAACAGCATACAGCATAGATTTCTCGTCATGTAAGCCATTGATGGAAAAAAGTTTGGATGACCTTGAGCTAAGATCTTTCCTTTTGCGTCTCCATTCCATTTATAGCTTTATTTACTTGGGATGTCTGAGTTGGAAGGAGAGTTCAGAGACAGATCTCATAAGCAGGGGTGCAGATCAGAATTACTTGGAAAACATAAAATATTTGTGAACATTCATACAGTGAAATGCATTACAGCAATAGAAAGAATGAAGGTCTTTATGAACTCATGAAAATGATTGTCAAGATGTGTTAAGATCTTATGTAATAAGAGCAAGATATTGGACAGTTACAGATCCACCATGGTCCCATTTATGTAGGGGGCAAAGTGTGTGTATGTGTGTAGGCATTTGTAAAGGAGACTCCGGAAGCAACTAACTTTGGTTGCCTTCTGGGAAGGTAGGGTTTCTCTAGAGGCTGGGGACGGGTGAGAAGGAGATTTTCCCCTCTGTATTCTATGGTACTTTGAGAAACTCTGAGATCATTGCATATAATATGTATTCCCCAAAACAAAACCAAAACAACCTCCCCTGTCCCTGGCTGGCTTTTCCCCTTCCATTGGCAAGAGCAGGTGTATCGGAGGAGAGCGCTGCCCAGGTGGTCTTAAGGGTGGTCTTATCATACATCTCAGCTCCTCTGAGTAGCTCACTCCCTGTGAGAAAGCAGCACAGCATCACAGGAAACTCTAGCTTCTCCCATTTTTGCCATTGATGATTGTGATATAGAGAAATTTTTTAATTTCTCTGTGCTTTCAGATTCCTTATCTGTAAAAATCAGTGTTAGTTGGGTAAACCTGAAAACCTCCTGATTCTTAGATTTTCTAACTTTCGTGCCTTGGACCTTGGCGGGAGCAGGCGGGAAGCAGTCAGCTGGCTCTTGACGTCTTCTGACCCATTCTTATGATTAAGGAACATGAATATATTTTCAAAAGCTTTAAGAAAGTGTAAGAGGGGAATGTAGAAGAATATTTTAAAAATGTGGAGTAGAAAAGGTCTTCGGAAAGATGAAACAAGTTGGGAAGGCCAAAAGAAAATATTTGTACCATGAAGGTCACACACATGGCCAGCAGAACCCCATGGCCTCGGTCACCTTCTCCCTCACTGTTCCTGTCTCCACAGTAGTTGTAAATGTCTTTTCGTTTCATACTGGCTTATCAGACATGTCTCCCTTCCCCTTCTCCAATCCTGTATTTATAGACATTTTGCGTACATGACGTTTCTGCCTTTAGCCTTAAATTCTTGTGAAGATATGATAGATATAAATGAAAAATCAAGTGGTAGTGGTGTCAAAATGCTCTCATTTATAAGAATTCATGTTGTAAATAAAATTTTTCATTAGTTAAACTTTAAAAAAAAAATACTTATTTTTGACTGTGTCAGGTCTTGGTTGTGGCGTGCTCTGTCTGCAATTGCAGCAGTTGGGCTCTCGATTTGAGGCATGTGGGCTTATATTTAGGATCTTAGACATTGCTCCCCTGCTTGAGACCAAACCGCCTCAAGCATTCATCTTGGATATGTCTATTGAATAACCAAATGAATTCCTAGAAGCTGAGTTGCTGTGGTAGAGAATGTGCGTATTTTCAGGGCTGATACTGCACAAATTGCTATTCTTCTTTAGAAAGCAGCCTGTACTCAGTTTACCAACACGCCAGTCATGTTGTGAAACAGTACTTTTTCCTCCAAACCCTCACCAACACTAGGCATTGTTTTTTTTTAATATTTTGCCAATTTGTTTGTTTTACTTTTCATTATTCAGGTTGACTTCATTAATTTTATTTCTTTTGTTAATCCCATAATTCTGTCATGTTTTCATGTTTTATATTTCTGTTGTGATCATTTTTTCTTATTTTCTTATATATATATCTCAGTGTATCTAAGCAGCCACTAATCTACTTTCTGTCACTATAGATTTGGCTGTTCTGGACTTTCATATGAAAGGAATCACAGTCATTTATGATTAGCGTCTTATACTTAGCATTATGTTTCAGAGTTTGCTCAAGCTATAGCATGTATCATACTTTGTTTTTTCATGGCAGAATAATAATCCCTTTTATGAATATACCCAATTTTATCTATCAGTTCCTCATCAGTTGATGGACGTGACATTTAGAGTATTCCAAGGTTTTTGCAGTTATTTTGGGACTTAAATTGAGATCTTGTGATACTAAGATGTAAAAACCTACTCCACCTGTAATAAGCAAAGAGGACTCACTGTGAGACTACGTAGGCAGTTGAACAGGAATCCGAGGAGAAGGAAAGAAGCACAGCACCTCCTCCTGGGAGCTGATTCTGGAGCACAGTGTCGGAGGCAGTTCCTGGTGTGTCTCGGGGGCATCCCTGCTCTCTGCATCCTGTTCTGGCCCATGTCTAGGCTGACATCCTCTGCTCCTCTCTAACTGCTCTAACACTTCTTTTGGCTCATCCTCACTCCCACTCTGACCACTTTGCAGTAACTGACCTTCTCAGTTCAGATACCTGGAGGGGAATCTGATTGGTACAACCCTGGCCCCATAGAGTAGTTCACTTGACATAAACATTGGGTTGAAGCCACACTTTGACAGGGCTAGGGTCTCTAGAAAGAGTGCAGGGACCTGGCATGACCCACCTCTGTAGCTCTGTTAGTCAATCTGAAGATGACCTAATTCTCTAGGCCAGTGGTTGTCACACTTGTTGGTCTCAAGACTCCTTTTATACCCGTAAAGATTACTTGGGACTCCAAAGAGCTTTTGCTTATGTGGATGATATGTGTTGATATTTACTATATTAACTATTAAAATGGGGAAATTCAAAAGATATTTATTTAAAATAATGTGATGTTAATGTTATGTATTTGTTAATGTAATGTATTGTCCAAAATAAAGTTTGAGAAGAGTGACGTTGTTTTACATTTTTGCAGACCTCTTCAGTATCTGAAAAGAAGATTACTTGATTCTCATTTCTTCTGTATTTTAGTCCTGTGATACGTTGTTTTGATGGAAGCTGATGAAAAAAAGCTAGCCTCATATAGATATGTATTTGGAAAAGGGAAGGGTATTTTAATAGCCTTTTAAGATAACTGTGGGTATTTTTTGATATCACACCCAAACCAGACAAGTGGTAAAGTTGTGAAGGTTAGTTACTGTGTAGAATTTGAAACTATATCAGTAAATCTTTCATATTCTGTCACATTAAACATTTATTGGTTTGTATTGCAACTTACTGTGGTAAAATGTTTTGACTTTAAATGTTTTATTTATGCATAATCTTGTAATTCTGTATTGGTCATTTGGAATATATTGATTTATTGAGTTACGCAGATCTTTAAATTTCATTGTGTAATATCAAAACCTCAACACTTGTTAATATCACCACCAACCTTGCTGGAAATGTCTTTAAATGTGGGGAAGCTGTCAGGCTAACTTTGGCAGATACAGGTTTCTTGGAAATCTTAATTAAAAAAAAAATTGGCAGTAGTTTTCTTGAAGTGATAGGCTCTTTTTTTTCCTTCCTTGAAAGCTTTTCTATCCCTAGTGTCTTCTTAGGCTGTCATTTTGGGGCTGAATTATTGAATAAAGACAATATTTCCTCTGCACAAACACTTAACCTTATAACTATTCCTGAATCCTTTTAATAATTGAATTTTCACAGTTTTACAGCCATAGATTTTTTGTTTTTGTAATGTTTAATATTTGTGTCTCAGATAATTATTGAAAGAAAGGTATTTACTGAGCTGCTGCTGTATGCTGGCTCCTGAGCTAAGATTTTATTTGTTCACTTTATGTAGCTACTGGTTTTATTTGTGATATGTTAAAGAACCTTCTTTTCAGTGTAGAGGAAAAGACCTGTTGCTGGTTTTAAAGCCCTTGTAACTTCTGTTATATTGAGTAAGTATTAATATATGGGAGAAAACTTTTACTGATAATAGTGGTTTTGTTTATGCAGCTGTAGTTACAAGTTATTAGAAGCACCCTTGGTGCGTTAGTTCTTATCACTTCTGTTTTTTCCCCTTCCTGTACAGGTGATTTCCTAGAAGCATGATTGTTTGTTGCACTTGATCTCACAACCTGGTGAGGACATCCTTACTGATAATGTCAAGTTCAGGTTATCCTCCTAACCAAGGAGCATTCAGCACAGAACAAAGTCGGTATCCTCCCCACTCTGTTCAGTACACCTTTCCCAGCACCCGTCACCAGCAGGTAAGGAACAGATATTACGCAAATTGCATATGTATTCTATGTTTCTACTTTTCCTATGTAATACATTTGTTGATCAGAAACCAAACACAATTATATATGTGTGTGTGTGTGTGTACATATATATTTAATGGCAGGAACCAGTCTCAAAGGTTAAGGATTTTTATCTTCTTACTGTGGCTTTATGCCAGATTCCAGAAGTTGGCCATGTCTCTGCTTCTGATGGTAGGAGTAGTTGATAAGAGTGTCAGTGACCTAGAGTTTCTAAGTTAAGACCTATGTTTATGTGCCAGGTCCTGGTTGAGCATTAAGCTGGACGGAAGGCTTGGTGTCTTGAGTGACAGCCAGGTCTCGAGCTTAGATTTTCTATATGTGTGTTCATGTAGCTACTGGTATTATTTGTGACCTATTAAAGAACTTCTACCTTCTTGAGAGATTTGATGGTAGGAAGACGAGTTTGTGTGGTTGTTTACCATGTGAAAAAGAGATGAAATTACCAGCTTGGAGCAGGCCAGGGCCATGGGTGTAAGCTTTGAAAAAAAGAGATGAGAAGAGATGAAATGGTCATTAGTTTCATGTTTTTTGTAGATCCCCTTTTTGGTTGAAGTCACTCTCTACTCTTAACTAAGGTTCTTAACCGTGATTGGGTGTTGACTTTTGGTTGTGTGTCCTTCCTGCCTCAGTGCTGTTCATCTGATTACTGATTTCCTAGCTTATTGTTGCTGCTGCTGTTTTTAAATCAACTTTGGGTTTAGTTTATATATGATAACATTTCATTGTATGTGTACATTTTGACAGCTTCATACACCTATAAGAATACCACGAAAATGAAGAGAGAGAGCATTTCTGCCACCCCAGGAAGTTCCCTTATTCCCTGTCCAGCTCAGGCCCCCTCCCCCACCTCCTACCGACCTCATCTCCCAGGATACCCATCTGCTTCCCATCACAACAGATTCCCTTTGTCTTGAATTTCACGTGAATGCTTTTGTTAGTGGCTTCTTTTCTGTCTCATATTTTTGAAATTTATCTGTGTTCTGGCACATCTTGGCAATTTCTTTTTATTGCTGGATGTGGATATACCACAATTTGTGTATGTATCTAGTCACTTAGTTTTCAGTGTACAAGTCATGAACCTCTTTTGTCACATTTATTCCGAAATATTTAGTATTTTTGATGGGTTGTAACTGGTACTGCTTTTTGAATTTCAGTTTTCAGTTCACTGCTGCTATGTATATTAATCTTGTATCCTGCAAAATTACTTGTTACTTCCTGCTTTTTTATGAATGCCCCAGGATTAACTGTGTAGATGATAGTGTAACCTGAGAATAAAGACAGCTTTGCTTTTCTGTTTCCACACTAGGTGTCTGTTCTCCTTCTTATTGCACTGGCTAGAACCACCCCCCCCTACTTTCTAGCTGTGGTGCACAGGCTTCTCATTGCAGTAGGCTCTTTGGTTGTGGAGCATGGGCTCTAGGGCGTGAGGTCTCAGTAGTTGTGGTTCCCAGACTCTAGAGCACAGGCTTAATAGTTGTGGTACATGGGCTTCAGTTGCTCTGGGGCGTGTGGGATCTTCCCAGACCAGGGATCGAACCCGTGTCTCCTACATATTGGCAGGTGGTTTCCTTGCTACTGAGCCACCAGGGAAACTCTATCCTCCACTTCTGAACTTTTCTCTTCTGGGGTATCTACTAAATGTCTTGTGTATTCACTGAGGTTTCTTGTCTCTGGCTGGAGGAAATTCAAATGAGCTCTGGCCCTGTGTAGGGCTTCCCTGGTGGCTCAGTTGATAAAGAATCCACCTGCAAAATAGGAGACCTTGGTTCGATCCCTTGGATGGGAAAACCCCCTGGAGAAGGGAACGGCTACCCACTCCAGTATTCTGGCCTGGAGAATTCCATGGACAGAGGAGCCTGGCAGGCTACAGTCCATGGGGTTGCAAAGAGTTGGACAGAACTGAGCAACTTTCACTTTCACTGGCCCTATGGGAACTCTGGGAGTTGCTTGTTTTATCATTCCAATAGTTCTTTCTTCGGAAGTTGTTCTTGGTCCAGCCTTTTAAAGACAAGACTGTGCTCTCTTTATGCATTACAGGTTGGAATTCAGCCAAGCACTTAAGGGAACCCAAATTCATATTTCAGGAAATCATTCTCTAACTCCCTTGGTGATTTGGTTCCAGATTTGTTTTCCTCTGAACTTGGAATATGTATTTGTCTGTTGTTCTATTCAGTGTTGCTTGCTGATAAGTCTTTTTTTTTTATTATGATCCTTCTTACTTTGTAGGAAACCAAGTTTTTCTGTCTTATGACTGATGGTTTTCTCTCTGTCGTTGGTTTTCTAAAATTCTGATATGTCCACTATGGTTTAATGTTTACAATTTGCTCAACTTTTCTCTTAGGCCCTTTGAAACCTGAGGAGAGGACTGAGTCCTTTCTAACTTCTGAGAAATGCTGCTTTTTTATTTCTTAGAATATTGCCTCTCACCTGTGGATGGATATTGAATGTTAGAGTCTTTTACTGTAGCTGAGATTTCTAACTTTTCTTCTGTAATTCCTATATCTTTGTGCTCTACTGTGTTCTGAGAAAATGCCTCAGTGCTGTCTTTGCTTGTATTTGCCCTTTACATGTGTCTGTTCAAAAAGTAGGAAGATAAATATAAAAACACCCACCTAGAATGATGGACGGAGAAGGCAATGGCACCCCACTCCAGTACTCTTGCCTGGAAAATCCCATGGACAGAGGAGCCTGGTAGGCTACAGTCCATGGGGTCGCTAAGAGTCGGACACGACTGAGCGACTTCACTTTCACTTTTCCCTTTCATGCACTGGAGAAGGAAATGGCAACCCACTCCAGTATTCTTGCCTGGAGAATCCCAGGGATGGTGGAGCCTGGTGGGCTGCCGTCTGTGGGGTCGCACAGAGTCGGACACGACTGAAGCGACTTAGCAGCAGAATGATGGAAACTGTTACTCTTAACTAGCAGGTTGATCCTCTGGACCTCTGTTTCTTCACTTGTGACTATACATGGATTTAACTAGATGGCTTCTGTGACCCTTCCAGCTTATCCATTTGAAATTTAAGATAGGAATGCTTTTTAGGATTTCATATTGCACACATGGGTAGAATACAGATTAGGAGTTACTGTGATTCATTATTAGAAGAATAAATCAAACACAGGTTGAACACGAAATCTCATTTTGAATTCTTTTGAATGATACACAATTAATGTTGATTGTTTTAGGTTATGGGAGAGAATTAAGTCACTGAAGCATTGAAATCACCATTGCTGCTTCTTCCCATGCTTATTGGACCATAGCTGGCTTTGTACATTTGCCCTTGGTTTGGTTGCATGATGCTTTTTGCTTGTTGGTTAATAATTAATGTGTGACTATTTTACTACCAGGAATTTGCGGTCCCCGATTACCGATCTTCTCATCTTGAAGTCACTCAGGCGTCACAGCTTTTGCAGCAGCAGCAGCAGCTTCGCAGGAGGCCTTCCTTACTTTCAGAGTTTCACCCGGGTTCTGACAGGTAACAGGCTCTCTTTCGTGTTTCCACCCAGGACTGAACTTGGGGAATATGTGGAAACTCCGCACATGTGTCATTTATTTTATTACTTTCAATTCAGTGTTATATTTATCTTACAGTGTTATTAACCAAGCTGTGATTGGTCATTTACAGTTGTATTTTGAGTGCTTTTATATTTGTGGACCTTTTGGAGTAGTTGTCATAATAGTTTATAAACTCTTAAAACCTTGTTTCCAGAGTTTAGAGTCAATGCTATGCAGAGGACGGTCCAATAGACCTAGATTTGAATCCTGGTCAGCTCTTGGGGCCTTGGTCACATTGTATAAGCTGGTGTTCTCAATTCACCCTACATATTGGGAGCACCTGGGGAGATTTAAGAGCTTGATACCAAATCTCATCTCAGAATAATTAAATTAGTCTCAGGGATTAGGCCCAGGTCTTTCTTATTCACAGCCAAAGTTGCCAGTCAGTGATTTAGACTCCTCAGACCTTAGTTTTCTACCTGTAAAAATGAGGATAACAAGGCATTGTCTGCAAAGGATAGTGGGTATTTTGTCAGCTAATGTTGGTTTTGTCCATGTCAGATACTCATTCTCTCCAGTGTCCTCACTGTCTCTGTGGTCTTTTACTCAATTCCGCGCCCTCCTGCCCTGTCATTTTTTTCCCTTTCTCACTCTTAACCTAAAGTGTTTTGAAATATAATAACTGCCTTTAGTAAATCACCTTTCTCGAGTGCTTGTTTTAGCAGTTTTATAAAGAACCTGATTTCCTATTTTAAAAAGTATGTTTATTGTTTAGGTTTTAAGATGCTAAAAAGTTTGAAATTATTCAGCTGTGTTTAAAATCATTGTAAAATGCATTTCTTGGAGAAGATTATGGAGAGAAATCACATCACTCTCCTCTGCTGTCTAGCAAGTATATGAAGATAGTTTTTTTTAAGAAAGGGCTAAAAATGCACCCTGCACATAAAGAAGGAAAGGATACAGCCACTGCCATAAACTTGGAAGAGTGGCATTCAAGGAAGGAATGAGAAGAATCTTGCACAACTTGGCCTCCTAATTCCTGCTTCTACTGTCAAAGAAGCAGTGTTGAAGAAAGAAAGGTTAGTACAATCCTAGGATTTCTCATGATTGCCCCTGATTTGGGAAAGCGCAAGTGGAGGTGGTGATGTGGTGAACGGTTGACTTAGGAATCCTCATTATGCCATCCTGCGGTAAGGACAGTTATAGGTGCCACTTTGCAAAGTGCTGAGCCATAGCCCTCAGAACTGGTTTACATGGGTGACTGGTGGAGCCAAGGCTAAGGGTCACAGCCCCAATTGAGCTTTCCCCTCACTCAGCCCATTTCTCTTGTTTCCTCAGGCTGTAGAGAATTATATAGAAAGCCATATCCAGTCCTCCATCTGTAGATAAACACATACCGGGCAAGGCACCCCCCCCCCCCCCCCCCCCCCCCCCGCCATGTTGTGCACCACGGAGCAAGTCTGTGTAAGGCTGCTGATAGTCTGCCTGCGCAGGAGGGTAAAGGATGCCATGAACCAGGAAAGCATACTCCTGGAAAGGAAGAGTCAAGCAATGCACTGTTCCAAAAACAAAAGACCCCTGTGTATAAAGACGAAAAACAAAGAACATGCCCCATGAATGCTATGCACTTAAGAAGTTAAAATTAATAATGAAGTATTGAAAAACAAAATAAGATAACCGTATCAGATAAAGTGAAAGATTGGACATTCCTTTGCCCCCAAGGCCACATTTTAAATTCTGTATATAAAGTGAGAAGGAACAAGGGATAAGATAGATGTGGCTGAAAGTCAGACCTTTGTTCTGGAAGAAAGGTCTGGAGATGATCAGAGTGAAGGCAGAAGAAAAGGACAGAGAGATCAAAGCAATTAGAAAGATGTGGATAAATACGGAGGGCAAATTAAAATCATCCAACATGTCATAAGAACATGTGTTTCCTAGGTGGAGAACCTAGTAAGGGAAAGGAAATGATACTCGTAATTTTAAAAAAAACAGACACCTTTTTTCCCCTTTAACATGAGGGAAGATATCTGTAGGTTGATAGGACATATCTTGCTCCAGGAAAAATTTACACAGGATGATCAATACTGAGACAGATACTGGTTGAGTTATTATTAAAGTTTAAGGGTAAGTAAAAGAGTCAGGAATCCAGCAAGCAGAACAAGTCCTCAATAAGAGAAAAGAATCTGACAGAGCAATAGCTACAAAGTTCTGAGGAGAAGAAATTGAGATCCAAAAATATTATATCGGACATGTTTAAAAGCAATAGGCAGACATTTTTAGACATGAAAACAGAGTATTTAAAGCTTCTTGAAAAATTTCTCAGAGATGGAACCCAGTTGAATAAGGAATGGAAGCCATGGTCAAAGGATTACAGTAGCCATAACCCCATTCAAGTGGAGGGTCCATATGAGACATCTCAAGGAATCATGGAATCATGGTTCCTTAGCAGATGTCAGTACTAAATCTTGACAAAGTAAAATAATGTAAGTGCCCCAAATCAGAGATACGATAACTTTTGGGAGAATGTTTAAAGGTATGCATTTGAAAAGTGTGCCTGGAGTGATTTGATGACTTCTAAAAAGGAAAATAGGTTAAAAAAAAATTCCTCTTCTCAATGCTTTTCATAATTATTTTCCTTACCCTTTTCACTTTCACCTTTTAGAAAGAATTTTTAAGGAACTGATTTCTTGCAGTAAAGGAGTACTTAACTGGAATGTAGTAATTGCTTCCATTTTTAAGCCTTATTTCATTTTTTTCTCATATATGTATCTGTATAAAAATAAATATTCTGCATTTAAAAAATACTCTATGCATGTTTTATTTTTGCCTGTATGTCTGTACATCCATCAGTTCAGTTCAGTTCAGTTCAGTCGCTCAGTCGTGTCCGACTCTTTGCGACCCCATGAATTGCAGCACGCCAGGCCTCTCTGTCCATCACCAACTCCCGGAGTCTACCCAAACCCATGTCCATCGAGTCGATGATGCCGTCCAACCATCTCATCCTCCATCGTCCCCTTCTCCTCCTGCCCCCAATCCTACCCAGCATTAGGGTCTTTTCCAATGAGTCAACTCTTCGCATGAGGTGGCCAAAGTATTGGAGTTTCAGCTTCAACATCAGTCCTTCCAATGAACACCCAGGATTGATCCCTTTTAGGATGGATTGATTGGATCTCCTTGCAGTCCAAGGGACTCTCAAGAGTCTTCTCCAACACCACAGTTCAAAAGCATCAATTCTTCGGTGCTCAGCTTTCTTCACCGTCCAACTCTCACATCCATACATGACCACTGGAAAAACCATAGCCTTGACTAGACGGACTTTTGTCGGCAAAGTAATGTCTCTGCTTTTAAATATGCTATCTAGGTTGGTCAGAACCTTCCTTCCAAGGAGTAAGCGTCTTTTAATTTCATGGCTGCAAGCACCATCTGCAGTGATTCTGGAGCCCAAAAAAATAAAGTCTGACACTGTTTCCACTGTTTCCCCATCTATTTCCCCTGAAGTGATGGGACCAGATGCCATGATCTTAGTTTTCCGAACGTTGAGCTTTAAGACAACTTTTTCACTCTCCTCTTTCACCTTCATCAAGAGGCTCTTTAGTTCTTCTTCACTTTCTGCCATAAGGGTGGTGTCATCTGCATATCTGAAGTTATTGATATTTCTCCCAGCAATCTTGATTCCAGCTTGTGTTTCTTCCAGCCCAGCATTTCTCATGATGGACTCTGCATATAAGTTAAATAAGCAGGGTGACAATATACAGCCTTGACGTACTCCTTTTCCTATTTGGAACCAGTCTGTTGTTCCATGTCCAGTTCTAACTGTCGTTTCCTGACCTGCATACAGGTTTCTCAAGAGACAGGTCAGACGGTCTGGTATTCCCATCTCTTTCAGAATTTTCCACAGTTTATTGTGATCCACACAGTCAAAGGCTTTGGCATAGTCAATAAAGCAGAAGTAGATGTTTTTCTGGAACTCGCTTGCTTTTTCCATGATCCAGTGGATATTGGCAATTTGATCTCTGGTTCCTCTGCCTTTTCTAAAACCAGCTTGAACATCTGGAAGTTCACGGTTCATATATTGCTGAAGCCTGGCTTGGAGAATTTTGAGCATTACTTTACTAGCGTGAGAGATGAGTGCAATTGTGTGGTAGTTTGAGCATTCTTTGGCATTGCCCTTCTTTGGGATTGGAACGAAAACTGACCTTTTCCAGTCCTGTGGCTACTGCTGAGTTCTCCAAATTTGCTGGCATATCGAGTGCAGCACTTTCACAGCATCACCTTTGAGGATTTTAAATAGCTCAACTGGAGTTCCATCACCTCCACTAGCTTTGTTCGTAGTGATGCTTTCTAAGGCCCACTTGACTTCACATTCCAGGATGTCTGGCTCTAGGTGAGTGATCACACCATCATGATTATCTGGGTCGTGGAGATCTTTTTTGTACAGTTCTTCTGTGTATTCTTGCCACCTCTTCTTAATACCTTCTGCTTCTGTTAGGTCCACACGATTTCTGTCTTTTATCGAGCCCATCTTTGCATGAAGTGTTCCTTCGGTATTTCTAATTTTCTTGAAGAGATTTCTAGTCTTTCCCATTCTGTTGTTTTCCTCTATTTCTTTGCACCGATCGCTGAGGAAGGCTTTCTTTTCTCTCCTTGCTATTCTTTGGAACTCTGCATTCAGATGGGAATATCTTTCCTTTTCTCCTTTGCTTTTTGCTTCTCTTCTCTTCCCAGCTATCTGTAAGGCCTCCTCAGACAGCCATTTTGCTTTTTTGCATTTCTTTTCCATGGGGATTTTCTTGATCCCTGTCTCTTGTACAATGTCACAAACCTCTGTCCATAGTTCATCAGGCACTCTGTCTATCAGGTCTAGTCCCTTAAATCTATTTGTCACTTCCACTGTATACTCATAAGGGATTTGATCTAGGTCATACCTGAATGGACTAGTGTTTTTCCCTACTTTCTTCAATTTAAGTCTGAATTTGGCAATAAGCAGTTCATGATCTGAGCCACAGTCTGCTCCCAGTCTTGTTTTTGCTGACTGTATAGAGCTTCTCCATCTTTGGTTGCAAAGAATATAATCAATGTAGAAATAAATGATGTCTGGTAATGAAACTCACCCCTGATTACAGCTGTTGCTATGTGGTGGGATTTGGGGTGATTTGCTACTTAGTTCTGTTAATATATTCCTGGAATTTTTTTGTTAGCAAATGTTTATTATTTCATAAACACAGCACTCACAAAAAGAGTTATTTCTGTGTGAATATCATGCATCATGTTTTCTAGATTTCATTGGAAAAGTTAGCCCACAAGGGGAATGGCAATCCACTCCAGTATTCTTGCCTGGAGAATTCCATGGACAGAGAAGCCTGGCGGGCTACAGTCTGTGGGGTTGCAGAGTCGGACACGACCGAGCGACTAACACACACATCTAGAGTATTTGGATGTTTAATTAAGTAGGTACAGAATAACTGAGGTAGTTTCAGATACTATAAAAGATTCTCTGAAATTCAGAAAATTGGTTTTCCCTTGAGCAACAAAAGAGGTCAACTCATATTTATACATTTTTAAATTTAAGTGAAATTAATTTTGTTTTGGACAAGTGTCTCCCTCAACTGGGAATAAGCATAATAAATTATAATTCTGATTGATCTTCATATACCAGTATTTTAAATAGCTATGAACTTTATATTACCCCTAAGTGAAGATTTATTACAGTAAAAAATCCATTTGCTAAATTTACTTTAAAGCTATTTAAAGATGGTACTAAGCGATGAAGAAAGTCAGTAAAATGTAGGAAATTTTAAATTTAAGAGTCTGCAGAGATATTTCAGTGTGAAATCTGGTGGGGTTTTTTTTTTTTGGTTTTGGAAGTACTACATTTTATTTTTCTATTCATCAATTGATAGCTATTTGAGTTGTTTGCACTTTGTGACTGTTGTGAATAATATTACTGTGAACATCCAAGCACATATTTTTTTGTAGCTGTCTATATACCCCTTTATATTCCACGTGCATGCCTCAGTCTGACTCTTTGTGACCCCATGGACTGTAGCCCGCTAGCCTCCTCTGTCCATGGGTTTCTCCAGGCAAGAATCCTGGGGTGGATAGGGGATCTTCCCCACCCAGGGATCAAACCCCTGTCTCCGTCCTCTCCTGCAGTGGCAGGCAGGTTCTTTACCACTAGCGCCACCTGGGAAGCCCCATATGCCCCTTTTCTTGGTCACATACTGGGAGTGGAACTGCTGGATTAGGTGCTGGTCCCTTTTGTTTGCCATTTGGGAAACTACCAGACTGTGTACAAAGTGGCCACGCCATCATGCAGTATTAGTTTTTAAAAGGCAAATACTTTGTTAAAGATGCGTATTTCATGCTTAATTCCCAGTATAAAATTGTATTTGTTTTCACCAAGATTTCATAGTTCATTTAAACTTTTTTCTGAAATTTTAAATGGTAAATTATGTATTTATGCATGAGTACTTTTGTTGTAAAAAGAATTGGCAAGCTGAAATGGGGAATAGTTTGATTTCTTGATTGAGTGAGAGCTTTTAATACTCAGTGTTTTTCTTAATTGTCCTGTGCCCTGGCTTCCTGAGGTTCTCCTCCAGCTGTGAGTACCCCTCACCCACTGGCTTTGGTCAGTCTCCCAGGCAGAGTGGCTGGAGGTAAAATTCGATCCTTGGAAGTTAGTTAGCTTTTGTGGATTGTGTCCTGAACAGAGGTGCCCAGTTAGGGGGACACAGCTAGGGGCCCCAGAGGGTTGCATTTGCTTATAGAAGTTCCACACAAAATCTCCAAGAAAGCCAGCAGCAGCCCTGGTTCTCAGTGCTGCGTCCAAGGGCATGGCCTTTATCTGATTGCCCCTGGCTGCTCTGTGGAGGGTGGATTTGAGGTGGGTAGACTGAAGCAGAGAGAACGTGTCCGAGAGAGAGCTGGGGAGAAAGAATGTGGGCATCAGGCAGGATACTGCAGCCTTATCAAATGCATGATTTTCAAATATCTCCTCCCATTCTGTGGTTTGTCTTTTCATTCTCATGATAGTGTTCTTTGATGTACTAAAATTTTTTATTTTGATGAAGTCCAATCATCTACATTTTCCTTTTGTTGCCTTTCCTTTGGTGTGATATCCAGGAATTCACTACCAAGTCCAAGGTCAGGAGATTTTCCCTATATTTTGTTTTTAGGAGTTTTTAAGTTTTGGATTTTTAATCCATATGAGTCCAGCTTCATTGTTGTGTGTGTGTGGAAATTCCGTTCTCCAGCACCGTTTGTTGCAGAGATTGTCCTTGCCCTGTGGGAGGGTCTTGACAGCCTTGGTGAGGCTGACTGAGATGTGAGAGTTTATTTCTAGGCTCTTAGTTGTATTCTGTTGGTTTGTAGGTCTGCCCTTCCGGCTGTACCATGCTCTTGATTATTGTATATTTGTAGTGAGTTTTGAAATGGCAAAGTGTGAGTTCTCCAACTTTATATATTTATTTTTTCTACAGTTGTTTTGGCTGTTTGCAATCCCTTGAGATTCCACATGAATTTTTTTTTTCTGTGCCACCTGTCTTGTGGGATCTTAGTTCCCTGACCAGGGATCCAGCCTGGGCCCATGACAGTGAAAACACTGAGTCTTAACGATTGGACCACCAGGGAATTCCCGTCTCCATGAATTTTATGATGGGTTTTTTTTTAATGTCTCAAAAAAAACTCAGTTGGAATTTTGCTGGAGATTATGTTGAATGTGTACTTAGCTTTGTGTAGTATTGTTATCTTAACAATATTGTCTTTCAGTGCGTGAAAATGGGATGTCTTACTATTTAAATTTTCCTTAATTTCTTTCAGCAATGTTTTGTGATTTTTCAGTGTGTAAGTCTTTGGCCTCCGTGGTCTAATTCATTCCTGTTTTATTCTTTTGGATGCTCTTATAAATGGAAATTTTTTTTTTGAATTGTTTTCTTAATTTCATTTCCAGATTATTCATTGTCAATGTATAGAAATACAGCTGATTTTTACATGTTGATTTTTTTTTAATCTCATAATTTCACCCTATTCATTTATTAGCTCTAACGTTTTTTGTGGTTTCTTGAGAGTTTTCCACATATGAGATCATGTCATTTGTGAATAGAATACTTCACTTCTTCCTTTTCAATTTGGATGCTTCTTTCTTTTTCTTGCCTAATATTCTGATAAGAACTCCCAATACGATATTGAATACAAGGGGCTAAAACTGTCATCCTTGTCTTATTCCTGAAACTTTCTATTGCAGTATTTTTTGTAATATCATTGTGAATTTTAAGGAGACAATGAGATCTTATGTCTTGAAAGAGATTTTAAATCTTTGAAGTATTGTAAAATTATCAATCTCAGGGTTTGTTTTATCACCTATACTAAAAACAAAACCCCATGATTAACTTGAAAATGAAAAGTTGTTTTGTGAGATGTTCATTTAAACCTTGGCCAGAAGTAAAATGTTGCATCTGGAAATACTTTGTAAATATTCTGTATAGTATATCATGTAAGGAAATTGAAACCAGATTCCTGACCTTCAAGATACTTAGGTACTTGGGGAAATTAGACAGAATGCATGTTTTGGTGGTCAGAATTATGTGTGCAAAGCAATATTGCATTCCCACCCAAGAGACTTGTTTTTAAGTCTTGATAATACCTCACAACTCAAGGCATTTATCTTTCCATGTGGCAGTTGCTGAAAGATTTTTTTTTCCTGCTTGCTTTTATTACTGTTTGAAAAGGGTGGCTCTTCTAGTCTAGATTATATTAATTCAGTTGTTATGGCATGGGTTTAAAAATAATTATTTTATGGATATTCAGCACCTTTTAAATTTTCTGCAAATTGAATCTTCTATTGCATCTTTCGCTACTTTACCACCTCTACTCCCACCTCCCCTTTTCTAGTAGAAAAGAACAGACTTTTCTCTTAGAATCAGAACTTTAATAGGACTTAATAGTGAGGTATGTGTTCTCCTGGCATGGGGGTGGTTTCACTTTGAAAGTGAGTTTAATTGCTCATTCATTTCAAAGTTCAACCAGGGATATTAGCAGGAAGTTGTACATTACTTAAACATTTTTGAGTGATTCGTTTCTCTATGTGTATCAGGCCTCAAGAAAGGAGAACTGGATATGAGCAGTTTCACCCGGGCCCTTCCCCAGGGGATCATGATTCACTGGACTCCAAGAGACCGCGTCTGGAGCAACTTTCTGATTCCCATTTCCAGCGGGTCAGCGCTGCGGTCTTACCTTTAGTGCACACGCTGCCAGAAGGGTTGAGGTCTTCTGCAGATGCTAAGAAGGTAAATATTTGTTCTCTTACCCTGTGGAGTTGTCGGTCTGAAATGTGTATTTAGCCATATTCAGGCACAGTGCCTAAAAGAAAGACCAGTTATTCCATTCACCAAAGGTTAGTGCTGTGGGAAAGTAAAAATTTTGTTTAAACAAAACTAAAAAGCCACAGACTTAATACTCCAGACTTTAAAGTCAGTACTTTTGATTTTTTTGGTAAATGAGAAACAATCTGAGGACTGCTGTAAAGAAAAATTGCTATTGAATGACTCTCAAGCATTTTGTACTGGCTTGCTGGGCTGTAAAAAAATGTAGTCAGAGGTACTCAAGACTACCACAGTTCTGTTAAATTGAATTTTAAATAATCCCCTTAAATTCAGTTGCCGTTTATTAACTTACTACATGGGAGAAGACATGTTTTAGGTAAGGTTTAACTATGCTTATAATTTCTGTAAAGAAAAGTTTTTATTCTCTTCGCAGTAACTACTTTTAATACGAGCTATAATGTCATGACGGGCTTCCAAACTGGTAAAGAATTCTTCCAGTTCAGGAGATGCCAGTTTGATCTCTGGATTGGGAGAAGATCCCCTGGAAAAGGAAATGGCAACCCACTCCAGGATTCTTGCCTGGGAAATACTATGGGCAGAGGAGCCTGGTGGGCTATAGTATGGGGTTGCAAAAGAGTTGGACATGACTGAGTGGCTAAACAACAGCAATATCTCATGATATTTCAAAGAATATGTGTTGTAGGTTTATGAGAAGGTTCTATTAAGATCATACCTCTTTTCCTCTTGTGTATATTGTTACTTGCCTTTGGTGACGAGCATGTTTCTGTATTATACTTTTATTTTGTTCCTCAGTTTATCGTATTTAACTATTTTGCTTGTCATAAGATATTCAGATCAGGAATTACCTGCATTTAGTAGGTACAGAATAAATATTTGTTTTGGAAAGAATAAACTAATTCTTTAAAATACTTTTTTAACAGAAAGTATTAACCCTTTTACTATCATATATTAATATCTCTTTATCTTTGCTTTTTTGTTCTTAAATCTCTTTCCAAAAAAGTTTGTTTACCTTTAGGGCTAGTGACCCTTTCCACCCTGATATCAGATAACTAAATATCCACACATTTTCTTTGAGTTTTTATGGAGTGAACAGTGATTTAAATAAAAGACAGTGAATATGTTTGCACTTTATTCTCAAATAGATCAACTGGAAAAAAAAAAGGTAGGTGTATGTATATGCATACAGAGAGATAAAGCAAATATAGCAAAATGTTATAATTAGTGAAGCTAGATGAAGGGTAATTGAATCCGTTATACTAGTCTCTCAACTCTTATGTAAATTTGAAATTTTAAAAATAGTAAGTTGGGTGGGTAAAACTCTTTGTGATGAGCTAGAAATGAACTAAGCTCCTAGGAATATTGAGACCCACTTCACCATGTGAAATATCTGTATTATAGTCTGTGGATTTATAAGGAATGTTAGCCTTTAAAAAAAGAAGGAAAGAAAGAAGTGAATAAAGGTCTTCTTGCAAGGCTGAATAAATGAACACAAATGTAATTTATAGCTGTAGATTCTTTTTGGCAGAGAGAGAGCTTAAAACTTCATCCATTTATATTAGATGAGAGTACAGCTGATTTCCATTTTATAGTAGAGAAGACAGATGTTAAGAAAAACTAAGTGACCTAGGTAGTGTTTCCTGAGTTGAAATGAAAACCCATGACCTCTGATTCCCAGTCATGTTTCTTTCCCCGCTAAGCAGTAAGTCATGACTTTCCTTTTTTTTTAAAAGTAGGGATTTTGTAAGGGTTAGCATTTGTTAGTCTTTTTCTTCACTTATAGAAGAATGAAATTGGATAAGCTTGAAGGAAAAAGTTTTTCTCACCAGTTTGTTGTTAGTAATTGTGCATATTTTATTGTGCTTACTTTGTGCATTGTGTATGATTTTATTTTTGCTTAAATACGTTCTGAAGTTCATTTTGTGTCTTTAAGTTTACAGTTGTATTTTTGGTCATATTCCATATATGAATATAAAATAACTTATTTGTCACACATGTTACCGGCTTGTTCATTAGAACAACGACATATTTTTCTTAGCTTGATTTTTTGTTTGTTCGTTTCTTTTTTGTGTGCGGCTTGTAGGATCTTAATTCCCCAACCAGGAAATCAAACCTGCACCCTCAGCAGAGAAGGTGTGGAGGCCTAACCACTGGACCACCAGGGAATTCCCTAGATTCATTTTTTTGGTTTACATTCTTATTTACTTCCTTAAGGTAAATTCCTGTTAGTGTATTTCAGGGTTTTCCTGGGTGTATCTAGTTTGCCCTGAAAAGGTGGAAAACCAGTTCTTGCTGCTGACAGCATGATGTGAGGGCACCCAGTTGCTGTGTGTCCTTACTGAAACCACATATTTACTGTCTTTAAAAAGATCATTGTTAGTCTGATAAATTTTTAACTTACATTTATTTGCTTGTTATTAAAATTTAACATTTTTTCATTTGTTTTTCCTTTTTTCCTGTTTTATGAATTGCTTTTCATATCTGTTGCCTAGTTTTCTGTTGATGTGTTTTATATTTTATGTTGAGTTGTTAGAGTTCACGTTTTGCGAATGATTTTTCCCATTTGCCCTGTAAATTTATTGCTATTTTGATAAAGAGAAAATTTTTCTTTATTTTGATTCATCAATCTTTTTTTAATGTCTTTTGCTGTTGACTTTCCTGTACTCAGTACAATATGAATACCTTTTGTTTGAGGCTACCTGTGATTTGCTAATAAATCTCATATAAATATTATTATTATTTGGCTTTCGTTGCGATATGTGGGATAGAAATTTAACTTTCCCCCCTCAAATAGCTAACAGAATGACCCAGCACAAAATTATAAACTCCTTGATGGCAAGCCTGTTTTGTTTACCCCTCTGCCTAGTGCCTGTCAGATGATAGGCACTGTTTACAGAAACAGGAATTTGTTTTTTGTTAAATATTTAACTAGAGATGAAGTCAGTGGGAAATATTGATCTGTAATACTAGTTGTTAGGGCACAGGTCAGACAGATCACCTGAGGAGCATTTTCAAAATCTGCTGAATCGAAATGTAATCTGTTTTGGTATTATATGTGTTCTGTAACACAAATGATCTCATATGCATATGTAAGAGAATGATGTTAATGTAACATGGAAATCCATGGTGAGTGATTGTTCCTTTTTTTTTTTTTTGGATTGTTCCTTGCACATGAATGTTTTAGAGCTCTCAAGATCAAGCTTTCATAATTAAGAATTAGCCTTCTAGATAGATGAAGACCTTAAAAAGATTTGAAAAGTCTGCATTTATCAATAGTTTTCATTTACTGCAGGTAGTAGCTAGCTTAGTTAATTCAAGAACTGCTCTGCTTTTCAGTGTTAAACTAACTAATGAAGATTGGAATATTGAAAAGAAACTGTGAGACCTTTTTTCCTGTCCTTTTATGTTTTTAAAGGTTAATCCACCTGCCAGTGCAGGAGACATGAGTTCGATTCCTGGGTCAGGAAACATCTCCTGGAGAAGGAAATGGCAACCTACTCCAGTATTCTTGCCTGGAGAATCCCATGGACAGAGGAGCAAAGTGGGCTACAGTCCATGGGGTCACAAAGTGTCACATACAACTTAGTGACTAAACAACAGCAAAGTCTTATACCGAAAATCTGATTTTTATTAACATTATGATGAAGTGTGCTATTTTGAACTGGAAACAAATGACCTGAAGGATTAACAGAGAAAGCATAACTGCAGGGTTTACAGCTATCAAAGGATTGACTATAGTCTGAGTGCAAATGGTATTGGAGCTTTGACAGTATTATTTTACTAGAATTGCTGTTGTTTTGTTAATGCTCTGCTTGCAAAGTTTACAGGTTTTAAGTAATAACTATAATCCTATTTCCCCCAGAAGCCTTAATTTAGCTATATTAGGTTACAGAATATCAAAATTTTCAGGAATATACATGTTTTGTTTTAGTTAGTGTTTGTTCCATGGTGTTTTGGAACAACTGTCCGGGTATATTTAAGTGCATTCTTGGTTAGAACTATTGATTTCTCACAGTTATTTAGTCATTGTTTAATACATTGAGGGCCCTCTGGTCTTATGAACTGTGCTCATTCTAGACTTCTTACAGGCTAAAGAGAACCAGTGCCTTAATCTGAAATTCATATACTTTGCAGTATTGCTCACATCTTCACCTTGTAGTGGAGATGAGTAGGCTGTGTGAGTGTGCATGAGTGTATTGGCAGGGTGGTATGTTTTGGGTGGAGACCTTCAGTCTACTGTAGTCCCTGCTCAGTATGGAGCTGGAGTGAGGAGGTACATTTGGCTGAAGAGATGTTATGTGCACTGTGGGGTGGGCAGGCTTAGTTCTCTTTATTGAGGGTGATCAAAGCAACAAAAGTTCTAGATCATTCCCCATACTTCTGTACATCAGTATTAGCCCTTGGAAAGCCTGAAAACTTTTGATAGGAATGGCCATTTGTAGCTGTTAAGTTGGGTGGGCACACAGAGTGCGTGTGTTCAGATGTTTTGGAGTGGCATTGCAACAAAATGGCTGAGGAGTTGGCATCTTCCTTTGTTGTGATTGCATCATTATTTCTGCAGAAATTCTCTATTGTAGTAAAGGCTGGTTGGCCACTTAACCACCTCAATCTGTATAGCTTTTAGGATCTTCAGTGATATGTCTGAACTGTGAACATCAGTGTTGTGTGTGTGTGTGTGTGTGAGAGAGGGAGGGCGGGTGGGAAGAAGGGAGAAAATTGCTACTATAGGCCTACTGTGTAGAAAGGGAGCACACATGGCTCTGGTAAGTTTTAAAATTTACTTTTTTTCAGTTAAGAGAATCTTTTTTTTTTTTTTTTTTAATGAACCCATCGTGCTTTTTTTTTTTTTTTTTTTTTTTAATATTTTTATTTGTTTTATGTATGTGTTTGCCTGCACTGGGTCTTAGTTGCAGCATGTGGGATCTAGTTTCCCGACCTGAGATTGAATCCGGGCCCCCTGCATTGAGAGCTCAAGAGTCATAGCCACTGGACCACCAGGGAAGTCCCAGTTAAGAGACTCTTGATGCTGACATTGATCTTTAGTGAGAAACCATTTGTTCTTGATTTTCTTCTTTAAAGGACCCAGCATTTGGAGTCAAACATGAAGCTCCTTCCTCTCCAATCTCTGGGCAACCTTGTGGGGATGATCAAAATGCTTCACCTTCAAAACTTTCAAAGGAAGAGTTAATACAGAGTATGGATCGTGTAGATCGAGAAATTGCGAAAGTAGAGCAACAGATCCTTAAACTGAAAAAAAAACAAGTAAGTGTTTGATTTTACTGCTTAGTACATTCTCGGAATGTTTGTCTCCCTAAAGAAGAGTGTTGAACTTTCCATATTTTTAACTTTAGTTGATGTGCCATTTTAAATTCCACTAGCAGTGTCTGAGGGAGGGTTTCCCTCTCTCCTTCACTGTTTTAAATAGCTATCCTAATGCATGTGAAGTGGGATCTAATTGGGGTTTAATTTTAATTTCCTAGTGACCAGTGATGAACATCTCTTTATGTGCGTGTTGATCATTTGTATATTTTCTTTAGAGAAGTGTTTATTCAGATCCTTTGCCCATTGTTTTTTTTTTTTTTAAGCTGGGTTGTCTTTTTATTGTTGAGTAAGAGTTCTTTATATATTCTGGATATTCATATATATGATGTGCAAATATTTTCTCTCATTCTGTGGGTTGTCTTTTCACTATCCTGATAGTGTTTGTTGATGTACAAAACTGTTTTTTCCTCTGATTCGTTCAAATTCTTATTGAGCATCTAAGGAGATATAAAAGTGATTAAAACATGGCCAAAGAGGTAAATCAAATGACTAAGTAATAGAAAGCAAAGTATAAGATGCGTTGAATCATAGCCATCAAACACAGGTGCTTTATGAAGCAGGAGTGAGATTGTTTCCAGCCTAGGGGGTGGTGGTGGGGTAAATAAGGAAAGGGAGTTGAGGTTAAAGTAGAAAACTTGGTGTGAATTGCTAGTGATACTCAGCTTGGACTCTTGTCTCCTTTTCCTCTCTCCCTGTCTTAATTTTTGTTTGTTTGTTTTATTTTATTTATTGGACACACAGCATGTGGGATCTTAGTTCCCCAACCAGGGATCGAACCCATGCTCCCTCCATTGGGAGCTCAGAGTCTTAACCACTGGACCACCAGGGAATCCCTCCCTGTCTTAATTTATGAGGACTGTTCATCGTGCTTTTTCCTCGACTTGCCTGCAGTTTTACTTTAACGTCTTCTACAGAACTAGGTCCTTTTGGTGTTTTAGGAGGTTTGTGAGTGAGTGAGTGTGTTTTGAGGGCTTCCCAGATGGCTCAAGCGGTAAAGAATCCACCTGCAATGCAGGAGACAGGAGTTTGATCCTTGGGTCAGGAAGGTCCCCTGGAGAAGGAAATGGCAACCCACTCCAGTGGACAGAGGAGTCTGGCAGGCTACTCTATGTTTTGAAGGATTCTTGACTTTTGCTCCTGATGTTTGATGGTTTTGAATCTATTCCATTCTGGTTTGATTTGGCGCCTTTTTGGCTGGAGTGTCTTGTATAGATTTCTTTACTGGAGCTTTTTCTTCAGCTTCCTTTTCATTAGCAAGTTTTGCTTGTTTTCTGTGGAACCTTGCTACCACTTGCAGATATACTACAGAGTTTCACATCCTCCTCTTCATCTTCTTATTCTGCATCTTCTAAGAGCTGTCCACTAATAACTACAAGCCCTGAACCACTTTTGGACCACAGGTGGCGTTCAGCCCCCCAGGGACGAATTAGCGTGGCCAGGGCTGCTTCGTTGGGACTACCTCTGCTCTAGCAGTGTGCGCTTCATCCTTTGCACCAGCCCTGGAACTGACTCTCTTCAAGATAACTGCTCATCTTCACCATCATCCACTTTAAAGTCATCTTTGTTGGTCTTTAGTTGACAACTGAAAGATGGTTCCAGGGCCCCAGGGGCACACACGTAGATGGGAGAGAGGGTGGGCAGAGGTGAGTGACTGCACTTGCAGAGGGCAGTGAGCAGGATGGAGTCACACCAGGCCAGAAAGCTTTCAGTTTTAACTGTGATAAAGTCCAGTTTATTTTTTCTTTCATCACATGTGCTTTTGGTGTCATATCTAAGAACCATAATCCTCGTTGCCTAATCCAAGGTCACAAGGATTTATACCTATGTTTTCTTCTCTGGGTTTTATAGTTTTAGCTCTTAACATTTAGGTCAGCATTTTGGTGAACAGAATTTCTGTAGTTTTTGTATGTGACTACCCTAGGATCATTAAAAGAGTTTATCATCTTTTAAGAAGTTTTGTAGTTTCTCATCACATTATTCTTAATCCACTAGAAGTTGAATTTTTGTGTCTGCCTCAAGATAGAGGTCAATATTTTTTTTCCCCCATATTAATAATTAATTAAAAAGTTCATCTTTTTCCAGCTGCACTTTCAGCTTTATTATAAATCAGATTTGGACTGATTTCTGGGCTTTGTGTTCTTTGTGGTATTGATGTAGAAATATAGTACATATTTAGATTTTTGATTTATCTCTTTTTCCTAGTAGTTCTCAGTTTAAAAGAAAATTGGGGTAAAATTGACACGCAACATTATATAGCATCATGATTTTATATTTATTTATATTGCAAAATGATCTCCACAATAAAGCTAGTTACCCATCTCTCACTACATATGGTTACAGATTTTTTTTTCTTTTGATGAGAATTTTTGAAATCTACTCTCTCAGCAGCTTTCAACTATACAATAAACTGTTGTTAAGTATAGTCACCAAACTATGGTTAACTATAGTTTACATCTGCATCCTTTACTTATTTTATAATTGGAAGTTTATACCTTTTGACTCCTTTCACCCATTTGGTCTGTCTCCGCCTGCCCCTGCAACCACCAGTCTATTTGAATCTATGAGCTTGTCTGGTGTCTGTGGTTTTGTCCCAGGGCTACTTAACTGTGAAGAACAAAATGTGATTTCCTGAAACCTGTTTCTTTCTTTCTCTACACCTACTTAATGGACATTCTAAAAGAAGGCCTTCTGAGCAAAGGAATAAAAGGGCATGATTGGAGACCTCATTAACATGAAAAGGATCTCAGAACCCCGAATACTATCGTTTGCTTACACAGATCACAGGTTGCATGAGTCCTTTCTGTTCCAAAGTGGAAGTGGACCTCAAAGCTTCCCTCTTGGAGGATTTTTATCCTTTCATTGGGTGTGGTCTGACTTACATGATGAGGAACCTGACTCTTAGTCTTACTTGGAAATGTAGGTAATCTTTTTCTGCTGAGCCTTTAGTAGACTTAGCACCTTTACCTTAATGCCTTTTATATTATATCCATGTAACTGTTTGTTGAGCATTTACTAGGTATCAGTTGGGGTGATGAAAGACAAAAAGCAGTGAACCAAGCTCAGTCCCTACTTACTTCAGTAGGTGATACTCACTGACCATTTATAGTTGTGCTTGACATACACTGAGTCCTTTAATCCTCTCAGGAAGCTGTGTGATAGATAGGATGAATATCCCCACTTCACATATGAAGGGTTTGTACACTTGCTCCAGATTGAGGTAAGAACTAGAAAGGGTCTTTGGATCAAACCACTTGTAAAGGGTGACCCTAGGGCTGAACCTGAGCAGAGTAGTTCAGATAGCCTCCTGCGTTGTGGCTGCACACACTAGCAGTTCATGTGCTTTCGACTTGGCCGCCTCCTCACTGTAGAATATAAAGTCTGATGGGGGAGTGGGGTAGAGAGTGGTGCTGTGCTGAGTTAAGGGTTAACCCTTCAGTGTTCTACTGTGCTCTCTCTTCCAGCCATTAGCAGGTACTGTGTATCTGCAACACAGAACAGCATTCCAGGGACACAGAGGGTCCTTGTGATAGAGGCAGATGCAATACCTTCATACATTTAGATTCTGTTGCTTAAGTTGTGGTTAAGGTGCCAAGTTTTGTCTGACTCTTTGCAACTCCATGGACTGCAGCATGCCAGGCTTCCTTGTCCTTCACTATCTCCCAAGAGTTTGCCCAGATTCATGTCCATTGAGTCAATGATGCTAGCTAACACTCTCATCCTCTGCCCACTCCCTTCTCCTCCTGCCTTGCTTTTCTCAGCAGAGAGTCTTTTCCAGTGAGTCGGCTCTTCGCATCAGGTGGCCAAAGTATTGGAGCTTCACCTTCAGTATCAGTCCTTCCAATGAATATTCAGGGTTGATTTCCTTTGGATTTGACTGGTTTGATCTCCTTGCTGTCCAAGGGACTTATGAGTCTTCTCCAGCATCACAGTTTGAAAGCATCAGTTCAACACTCAGACTTCTTTATGGTCCAGCTCTCATAACTGTAATGACTACTGAAAAAAACCATAGCTTTGACTATACAGACCTTTGTCAGCAGAGTGACGTCTCTGCTTTTTAAATACGCTGTCTAGGTTCTGTCATAGCTCTCCTTCCAGGGAGCAAGTGTCTTTTAATTTCATGGTGGCAGTCACTGTCCACAGTAGTTTTGGAGCCCAGGGAAATAAAGTCTATTACTGCTTCTACTATTTCCCCATCTATTTGCCAGGAAGTGATGGGACCAGATGCCATGATCTTAGTTTTTTGAATGTTGAGTTTTAAGCCAACTTTTTTACTCTCCTCTTTTACTTTCATCAAGAGGCTGTTTAGTTCCTCTTCACTTTCTGCCATTAGAGTGGTATTATCTGCATATGTGAGGTTATTGATATTTCTCCCAGCAATCTTGATTCCAGCTTGTGATTCATCCAGCCCAACATTTCACATGATATTGTATATAAGCTAAATAAACAAGGTGACAGTATATAACCTTGTCGTACTCCTTTCCTAATATTGAATCAGTCAGTTCCATGTAAGGTTCTAACTGTTGCTTCTTGACCCACATACAGGTTTCTCAGGAGGCAGGTAAGGTGGTCTGGTATTCCCATCTCTTTAAGAATTTACTACAGTTTGTTGTGATCCACACAGTCAAAGGCTTTAGTGTAATGAATGAAACAAAAGTAGATGTTTTTCTGGAATTCCTTAGCTTTCTCTGTGATCCAGGGAATGTTGGCAATTTGATCTCTGGTTCCTCTGCCTTTTCTAAACCAAGCTTGTACATTTGGAAGTTCTTGTTTCACATCCTGCTGAAGCCTAGCTTGAAGGATTTTGAGCATAACCTTACCAGCATGTGAAATGAGCACAGTTGTGCAGTAGTTTGAACATTCCTTGGCATTGCGCTTCTTTGGGATTGGAATGAAGACTGACCTTTTCCAGTCCTGTGGGCACTGCAGAGTTTTCCCAATTTGCTGGCATATTGAGTGCAGCACTTTAACAGCATCATGGTTCAGGATTTTAAATAGCTCAGTTGGAATGCCATCACCTCCACTAGCTTTGTTTGTTGTAGTGCTTCCTAAGGCTCACTTGACTTCACACTCCAGGTTGTCTGGCTCTAGGTGAGTAACCACACCGTCGTGGTTATCCTGGTTATTAAGACCTGTTTTGCATAGTTCTGTGTACTCTTCCTGCTTCTTTTTAATCTCTTCTGCTTCTGTTAGGTCCATACCATTTCTGTCCTTTATTGTGCCCATCTTTGCATGAAATGTTCCCTTGGTGTCTCTAATTTTCTTGAAGAGATCTCTAGTCTTTCCCATTCTATTGTTTTTCTCTATTTCTTTGCACTGTTCATTGAAGAAGGCCTTATTTCTCTTTGCTGTTAGATTCCCGTATTATTTTGCTTTAAATTTATCAGAATTAGAATACTAAAAGGTTTATCTATCAAAAGATGACTTATGCTGTTATTAGTCCAAATAAATCTGATTGGGTTCATTAGGGCCTTTGGGTCCTTAGACCCTTGTCGGTTAAGTGATTACCCTGTAGAATCAGCAAAGTGTTGCTCAGAAGCATGTGTTGTCTCTGGTGAATAATTACTGGTGGGGCTGACATGCAGCAGATGCCTGACTCTCCCTTTCTGGGTCTCTTAGCAACAGCTTGAAGAGGAGGCCGCGAAGCCTCCAGAGCCCGAGAAGCCTGTGTCCCCCCCTCCTGTGGAGCAGAAGCACCGCAGTGTTGTCCAGATTATTTATGATGAAAACCGGGTAAGTTCACGCCACTCCTTGGCAGCTCAGGGCTTGAAGACCACTGGGTTGTACCTTCTCCAGTTGTCTCTGTTCTGTGGTAATGTTAACTGTATTAAAACCTGCTTTCTGCTATAATTTTTAATGTTCTTAAATTTTGAAGCTTGGTGCTTTTCTTTAAGTACTGAAGAAAAGTTGATAGTTGTGTCTTAAATTATTTAATATATTCATGTTATATGGTATAAATACTTATTTTTGACGGTATAATTTTATCAGCCAAATCTCCTGTTTATAGTGTTAAGTAAGTGTGTAGCACACAATACAGCCATTCTATGGTTTTTCACTTTATAAGAGACATTTGATTCCAAATACACTGTTGTAGTAGAGAATGGGTTGTTGGATATGGGAATGACTTGCATTATTATCTGCTTCAGAACTGAGAGTTGGGGTGTACTTTGATTTTTAGTTATAAAGTATGAGGCCACTGACCTTTAGGTAGACTTGCCTTTTTAGGTCTGTTAAAACAATTTCTTCTTTCATACTTATAATTAAAAGTGTCCACGAATTTAGGAAAGCTGGACCTCAGTTCTATGAATAATTTTGTGACGTTGAAGTTGGTTTTTGACCAGAATCCAGCCCAGGAACTAGCAGTTAAAGGGAAACCAACTTCCCCCTAACGTGAAGAGAACCTTGCAACAGAGCTGCTTATCATGAGTCTTCCAGAAGCCCCCGTTCAAGGAAGAATTCCATGCTTTGTGTACCGTGCTAGAGAACTGACTTGGCAGCTAAAGGCGACCATCACGCAGAAGTTGGGGATTATTGTTTCAGTTGTTTGCTCTGTTGTGAATGGAGTTACCAGCATCAGTGCATCTTACACAGGCAGCCTACAGCTATATTATCCCAGATCCTAAAGGAAATGGCTTTGAGAAAAGCAGCTGTGAGCTAGTCATTAAGTAAGCATTTACATGAGTGATTTTGGAGTCAGGTGTGCATGGGTGTGTGTGTATAGATGGATAACTGAGTCATCAGGCACCCAATACTCAAGATGATGGTAATTGTCACCAGGAGGCAGAAATACGGGCAGTTAATACCAGTTTCTTGACTGGGTTCAAAATCAGTCCAATTTATTGGACAGAACAGCCTCTGTGAAGGTGAGTCCAGTGAGGGTAAAAGGCAGTGGGTGGAGTAAGTGATGAGGACCCCTCAGGGCCCGCCTGGAGGGTAGGGATGTGCCCAGTGTGTGTAAACCAGTGCTACCTTGTTTAGGAGAAGCCGGGAAAATTGGTTTTATAGAAGGTGTCCTGCTTTTATAAAACACACTGGAGAGCAATAAAGCCCTTCTGTGGGCTGATTGGCTTCAGGTCAATTTGTGACTCAAGGGTAAAGTAAATAAGGATCAGAGCTGGTGATGATGGAAAAGGATTTTATGAAACACTGAATTCTTAGTATGAGTTACTTTTCAAGTACGTTGAATCCAGTGATATTTATTAGTTGATTGAATTGCTTAATTAGCCTTCTCTTACAGGCTTAATAAACAGTTCCAGTGTTAGTGGGTTCTGCAGTTGCCTGACTAGGATGTGACAGAGAATTCGGTTTGTGTTTAATTTATATATGTGTGCTCTTTTTCGTTAGTTAGTGCGGTACGTGTTCCTCGATGCCCATCAGCAGAGCCGAAAGTTCCTTTTGGACCTCTTCTTGCCACTTCAGCATTTATACACTCAGCTTGTTACACATTCTGTATAGAAGAGAAGAACCTAGCTTGAAATCTGTGTTAATATTAGACTTACAGTGAAGATTGTTTTTAACTCAGTAACCATAGAAATAATCCTTTAAAACAAATTCTTTTTGTATCTGCTGTTGCTAGTCATCTGCTGTGGTAGTGCTTGTGCAGTAGGTCCTAGATGGTAGCAGGGGTTCCCAGGGGGCAGGGTGGAGGTCCTCGGGGGTGGAAGTGGAGCATGCAGCCTTCCTCACTGCTGACCCTTACCCGAACCTTTCTCCTCACCAGCTACCTTTTGTCAGACCTTCACCCCATCTGTGCTTCTTTCCATGAATGACCTTACCCATGTTGACTCAGAAGGCAGAGAGCAGTGGTTGGTGACAAGGGTCATCCCCGTCTTGTTTGTCATCAGCACATGCTGGTTGCAGTTAAGCCTAACATGTCTTGAGAGACTGGGGCCATGATCTGAGAGGCGACTTCTTTCTTTTATTTAGGACGTTAGTGGGAAGCAGAAAACTGCTCACGCTGATGGTTAGCTTTAAAACTGTCTTACTGAGAGAAAAAGTGCTATGCATCATAGTTTAGTCTCTAAACACTCTTCTGGACTATTTTTAATAGTTTAATTTGCTGTCACCCTTCCCAGTTGTAGATCCCAAAAACATTTGTCAGTGCTCTAATTTCAGTGTTATAATACATATTGAAAGAGGGGTGTGGAGTGTAGTTTTCAGAAACATTTATGATTTGGTTGAACGATTTGCAAGTTACTGTGGCACTAGTTTCACTAGAAGAAAGAGAGATTGACAGTAGAGAACGTACTCAGTGCCAATAACCCCTGGTCACTGAGACCATTGTCCTGGAAACTATTGATTTCTTTTTGCTACTCTGCAGATTTGGTTAATCAATGAGGAGCCTCAGTCCTGCCTCCTGAGTGTTGGTCTGGTCAGTTGCTTCTCTCTTCCTCCTTTGGCACTAGCTTATTTTAAGCCATTCAGTCTTTTTTTTCTTTCTAATCCATCCTTCATATTTGAGACCCCCAGTGTGATTTCCAAATAGAACTTTTTGCTGATTCCACCCTTTCTGCCAAGTAGCCCAGCCTTTTCATCAGGGCTCACATGCCTGCCTGGCCAGCCTGCGGGCCTGCACTCCTTCCTTAGTGCTACCAGAACAGGTGTGAGTGTCCCCTTGATGACAGTGCTTTTTACCCTGTCATGTTGCCCCAGTGCCAGGCGTCCCTGTGTCTTGCCTGTCTTGTCTGTTGAGTGCAATCACTTCAAGACTTAATGCAAGGATCATTTTCTCTGTGAAGCCTTCCAAGACTCCTTATTCTCCTACACCAGGAATTCAGTCTTATTCATTGTTTCCTTAGGGTCTAGTGGTGCTTGGCACATGGAACATATTCAGTGTATGTTTGAGGCATTAATTACTTCTATTTGTAGAATAGGACAAAGTTATATTATGTAAATGTGAAGGTTTTAAATTAAAATATTTCTGCCAAATAATTGATAGGTTAATCTGTTCTTAGCAGTTAAGCCAACATTAAGTCAAATATTTAATAAAATTTTGCAAAACTTAAATCTTGGGATATGCAAACACCTTTTAAATATCAGCTTTAAAATTAGTTCTGAAGAGGTAAGTGCCTTTAATTAATAGGATACCAGTAAATATTTGCCATAACATAATTTCCCCCTTGTCTACCAATATTATTTGTTTATAGTTTCACTTGGCCTGCCTGTTCTTGGTGTAGACTCTGTATAGTGTTAGAGTGCCTCGAGAAGGCAAATTGAAAAACTGGCAAGTGTAGATTATCTAGAGAGAATTCATCGAAGGTGCTAGATATTTCCAAATTTATCACCTGTGATTATGTTGTTTGTGTGTTATTTAATACACTCCTTAAAGTTATTAAATTTAAATTTTCTGGTATGTACATTTGGCTTTTTGAGAACAGTTGTTCTCAACTGGAGACTTTTTTGATTGTTACAACTTGTAGAGGGGTGGAGTGCTGGTGGCATCTAATGGATTGAAGCTGGGGTACTGCTGAGTAGCCTGTAATGCACTAGGCAGCCCCCATAAGAAAGAGACATCTGGCCCAAAACGTTAATAGTACCAAAGGCGACAAGTCTGCCTTAAAATTGTCAATAGAAATAGAGTTCACTCTGCACATTTTATGGATTGTTACAGGTTTGTACTTGACATTTTTGATAGGTTTATTTCTCATCTCAATAACATTTTGAGTTTCTTGGAGTTCAGAAAGTACATTACACTACTTTGAGCTTTCTACACTGGTTAAACATACTTCTTTTCACATAATATATGCTAAGTAAATCTTTGACCGATTGATAAATGAAAAGGAGAATGTTTATTTTAAGGGAACATCTTTCTTTACACTTGGGGATCCTGCTTGATTTCATTCCCACGACGTCTCACATCAGAAATCCTGGAGAGTTCCCAGCCCCAGTGTGTGGACAGTGGGAGTCTGTAGTGGACAGGGAACCCTCGTGACCAGTGAGCACGTGCTGGGCAGAGAGAGCTGAGAACCTTGACGCTGTTGCTGAATGTAGAATTCCAGCTTAAATAGCTTGAGTGTCGAATTTTGTTGTGTTTCATTTGTCTATTAAACGTAGATTTCTGTTAGATAGCACTTTGGTCTAGATGATTTAACTTTTGAAAAAGACATGGTGGTGGTGGTTTAGTCACTAAGTTGTGTCGACTCTTGAGACCTCATGGACTGTAGCCTGCAAGGCTCCTCTGTCCATGGGATTCTCCAGGTAAGAACACTGGAATGGGTTGCCATTTCCTTCTCCAGGGGATCTTCCTGACCCAGGAATCGAGTTGGGGTCTCCTGCAAGACAGGGAGATTCTTTACCGACTGAGCTATGAGGGAAGCCCAAAAAGGCATGTAAAAGTATATAATTCAACATTTATTTGCTAATGAATATTTTGAGTAATTCAAACTAGTTGTTTTCTCTGTTATTACCAAGGTTTTCTTAAAATTAAAGAACATGCTCATTATAAGCTTTTCTTCAAAGAGATCAGTTTGGCCTACCATGGTAAAGATTGGCAACTTTATGGTATTTTGTGTTTTTAAATCATTTTTAAAGATATTAAGAGTTGAAATTTTAAACATATTTGACGGATTCATTTCTAATAGTGAATCTCTGCTTCCTCTCCCTGGAATCTTATTAGTAATACCAATTTGCTTTTAAGAACTTAGCAATTCTTGGGGTTTTGCTTTCAAAACACATGTTCAGATTTGACTGATTTGGTGAAGGAGTTATGAAAACAAAATTAGTATTTTAGCCTGTCATATGAAAGAAGAATATTTGGAAGTAAGGATAAGTTTGACTATAGATTTGTCTTTAGGTAAATTTTATTGAATTAGAAGTAATTTTGCATTTAGGTAAAGTAATTTTTAATTATATAATATAACAATATTTTTATCTGTAGAAAAAAGCCGAAGAAGCTCATAAAATATTTGAAGGTCTTGGCCCGAAAGTTGAACTGGTGAGTAAAAAATCTTTTTCGTGTCTAGTGCTCTTTTTGTAGCAGTTTTTCTTGGGATAAGGTGAAGTACGGTTGCTTGATTCAGGATGAGAGTAATGTGGCCGGGCAGTAAGGGCGATAAGCTTGAAATAACGTGCACAAACTTGGGACCTTTGCAGAGGCGTTTTCCTGATCATGTTTTTGCCCGAGCAGCTATTAAATCACTGAGGTAGAAGGAGGAAGAAGTAATAGCAGAAATGGAAAATTCTTTGAATCATCTTGTTAGGGTAATAATGGCATTTAATCCTCCTTTGTCTTTCAGAGTTAAAAAAAAAAAATCTATTAGTGAAGTGAATATGGGTTACAGTGGATTTCATTGTTAGCAGATGGGGTGGACAGAGTTATTCAGAGAGGCCAGCTAAGTCTGGAGGTTGTGGCTGGGTGTTTGTGTGTAGACCCATTAGCAGTACTTTACCTGAGCTTCTATTGATGTGTAGGGAGTGTGTCTTTGTCTCTTAGTAGGCAAGTGTACAACATTTTGTGTATAAATGTTTGGTTTATTTTATAGCCACTTTATAACCAGCCGTCAGACACCAAGGTGTACCATGAGAACATCAAGACGTAAGTATTGATCGTCTTTGGAGTTCTTCAGTTAAAGACTGTATATTCTATAAAGAGACCATTTTTACATTATCTGCTGACATAGTACTATAACGTAGTGTAGGTGTGTTTTAGATTTGTGTAATTTGCTGTCGTTTTACTATATGTTATCTTCCTCTGGCTTTTTGGGGGTTGGGGTAACAGCTTTGAGTTTCCGAGGCCAAAAAATAAAATAAATGATTGCATAAAACTAGCTGGTTTTATGATCTGCTAGTAAAAAAAGGTGGATACTTAACATTGAAATGGCTTACCTTGAGGCTTGAATTTTTTGCCTCCTGTTTTGTCTTTTTTTCAGTGGAGTACCTGCAAGGCGCATGATGAAGTAAGATAATGAAGCTTTTTCATTTAAGACTAGTGATGACACCGTCCCCCACCAAGCCACATCTGCCATTGCAAAGTAGAAGTGCCACGGATCATTTTATCATTATTCAAATCCTATTCTAGGGAAATCCCTTCCATGACTCTTGCTAATGACGGTATTTGTAGACCCTTCTGCCGTTTCATGCCCTGGTGCCTCGGAAGCGCTCAGCCCTCACGTGGGTGCGGAGACTGCTCCACAATGTAGCTGGCTTAGCCTTGCTCCTCCCAGACACCAGGCCTTTCTGGATGCACATTTTGGAATAAGAAAATAAGTGAAAAGAAAACCTAATTTCTTGATCTGATTGAAGTAAGAGAGGAAGCTAGATAGGTATCTTTTTTTTTAATTATATTTTAAGAGAATTTTAGATGAATTATTCTTAGTTTGTAACAAAAATGTGATATTTCTTCTTTATTATGTTTTATTAACTATAACCAGAACATTATACTTATTTACTAGTACAGTTACTAATGAGCACATTGATATTTATATATATATATAATATAATTAAAAATTTTTTTCTTACTGAGAGTATATGCAATAGTTGGCTACTTTGCAGAACTGGTGGCAAATATAATTTGCATGGTAGTATGCATGACAGAAACTGAAATTTGAATGATTTTAACTTTTGTTAAGTGGTTTATAATAAAAGTCATATACCTAGAATTTTTCTGTGAGATGCTGCTATGGTCTTGACAACCCTTAGAACTAGGTTAGGCAAAACATATAAAATATACCTTGTTTTAGAACTGTTTAGCTGTTCTAACATTTTTAAAAAGGAGAATAGCAGATAAAATCTAGTTGGCTACTTTTAATAATTTTTTTTTCCCACAAAACTTCCATTATGTTTGTGTTCTGTTTTCCCTGATAGTCGCTGCAGAGCAGCCCTGTCTGATTTATTTCATATTAGCTATCTTCCTGCTATAGTGCTTAGCACACTGTCTTGAGAAGGAGGTCTTCATGTAAATTCTTAGGAACCATTGTGAATTACATTTATTGATTGTCCTTTGCTATTGAGTAGCACATAATTACAGCTAGAGCAAACTGCATACGTGGCAATGCTTCCACTGCACACCACCTTGTGAAGTACCGTCTACTCAGCTACGTGTGTCCGTATGGATCGTTCAGTAGCTGTTCTGTCATCACCATCATTTGCTTTGTATGAAACAGCAAATGTTCCTTTCAGTAATTCTCTTTCATCTCTTGGCTCCTTTTCCATATAGCCAGCTTCTGACTGTTCATGCTTATTTGAGTGGAGCCAGTGTCATTGTTAGTCCGGAGTGGCAGATAACCCCCAAAATTACTTCTACTTGCCTTGGCTTTGTATTTATATTTGAATAATCAGCTTGAAATCCTTTCTGAAAGTAGGTGGGGTATAAATATTTATATTTGAACCTGCATGCCATTGTTTTGAAGGTTACAGTGCTTCATATTTGAAAAGTGAAACTGTTAAATTATAAGGGAGTACTTGCTGTCCTGTCACGTTGCCCCCCATGACGTCTTAGAGTGGACTGTGTTGTTTCTGTGCCTGAAGAAAGCCTCTGTTTAAGGCAGAGTCAGCTCTCTGTGTTGGTACACTCTGAGGAGGCAGGGCAGCATGGACCTGTGTTAGGAGGTAACTGAAAGCTTAGCCTCCTCTCCACCTCCCTCCTCCCAAGAGTGAACCAGGGTGCTTACCTCACTAGGATTCTTAAGAAGAATCAGTAACTGTTATAACTTGAAAATAATATTTGCCTTATGAATGTAATAGTTGAAAATGAACTTTCTGTGTTAAAGCCTTACTATAGAATGGGAGGAAATTTAGTCCTAATTATTGGAGGAATCTTGTTTTGCAGGGTGAAAAAATTAGGATTAATTTTGATTATATTGTATATCCTTAAGTGATCTTTGCTTGTTTTTCAGTGTCTCTGAAAACAAAGTGAATGCACTATTAAATTGTACTTTTTCTTAATGTCATACAACCATATTTTTCTTTTCTAGAAACCAGGTGATGAGGAAAAAACTCATTTTATTTTTTAAAAGAAGAAATCATGCAAGAAAACAAAGGGTGAGGTCCTATCCTTGTTCACTGAAATTTATTCAGCTTTCCCGTCCGTGCTTCTTCAGGCATTCGCTTTCCCATTGTTAGTGAGAACGGTTCTTAACCACACTTGAAAGCAGGTGCTGATTTGTAACTATAAATGTGACTTAGACATAAATCTAAGTCTAGTAACGTTTTGATATCATAAATCACATTTAACATTATTATCAAATTTCCTTGGTCATCTGTGTATAGCATTTTCATCTAGCCAAAATAAAGAAAATGGTGAGTAGTTTAAAAAAATAATATAAGAGAAGTAGGATGATCTCACTTAGTCTCTTAACCTCAGACAAATTGGGTAAGTTATGGTCATGCTGATGAGGCATCAGTGTTCTTTCTTATTAGAAACTGGGTCAGCTAAAGTTCAGCTTTTTCAAATTCACGGTGTTCTTTGTATTTATTATGACACGCAGTCTAAAAATTTTGTGGTTATAATCTTCATGGAAATTAAGTTACAGAAAATATGCCACTGTTCTTTTATAGTGTGTTCGTAATAATTTTAGACTGTTAATTCACTTGAATGGTTTCTTACTGAATAAATGATATACTTTGATTCACATCAGAAATGAACTTGTACCTTGTATTTAAGGACCTGTTAGTTTAATTAATTACAAGGGTCACCATCTTTTATTTGGTATATAACTTCTAATGTTCTAATTTGCCAGTCTGGGCCTTCAGATACTTTCTTAAATTATCAGTCTTGAATTTTTTTTTTTTGGCCAAGAGCATACACATACAAATAAATTAGCTAAAGTATTTTTTTTTTCTATCCAGTAATTTTGTTTTAATTGTGGTAATTGCTAAATTTGCTGTCCAGAGAGACAAACATAGAGGTCCAGACTTTGTTCTTATGCTTCACTGAGTATTTAGTTATGAACTTTGTATGTTCACTGACTTGCCTAGTAAATACTTATTGGCAGTTTCCCCTTTTCCAAGAGTGAACCAAGGTGTCTTATCTCACCAGGATTCGTAAGGAGATTCAGTAACTGTAGTTATAACTTAAAAGTAATATTTGCCTTATAATTGAATGTAATAATTGAAAATGAATCCATGCATTTATTCTACAAAGGGAGCAGATAGCCACGTGGCTTTAGCCTTCGGGGAGTCTAAGGAGGAACAGGGCAGATGAGGCCATGGGCGATTACTGTATTGTGGTCATCCGGTGGTTCAGGACATCCAGATGACTGTGAGAGTGTGTAGGGTACAGCTGGCACAGAGGTGGTCCTGAGGGGTGTTTCACAGGAAAACCAGCCATCTGCAAACTTGTACAAGCTTGGGAAGGGCTGGGAAGTGGAGGGAGCATGGCAGGGCGGGGGAGCCAGGCCAGGTCATGCACGGCCTGAGGGTCAGGAGAGGGTTTGAAGTCCGATGCTGAGGTCATCTGTGAAGTGTTTGAGCTTAGGAAGGGAATGTGCATCTAGTTACACCTCAGGGTGCATGGGAGTCGTGTAGAAAGGAGGCGAGGGGGTGACTTGGCAGTAGAGCCGAATGAAGGGAGACTCAGGCTCAGGAGGTGGACGGATGTTGAGGAGACAGAGGGAGTATGGGGGACAGCCCTTTCCCTCTCGTCCCTTCCTGAGCCGTCGTGAGCCCTTTCACACCTTCCGTTGTTTTGCACTCATGGTCCTGTGCCCACAGTACAGGGTTCTTTCTTCTCTGTTTAAAGAATGAGATCACACATTTCATTTCTCTAAAAGCATTCATTCTCGATTTTGTGTAGTTTACTGGATTTCTTTTTATCATAGAGTACAACCAATTTTTGCCTTTTCCAGACTGTAAAAATGTTCATCATATGGCATTATTTATAGTGAGAAAAAATTGCAAGTAACCAGAACTTCCAACAGTAGGAGGGTGGTCTAGGTGTGAATGTTTTCTTTGACCGATGGAAAGGTGACAACAAAATGTTAATCTGCTTGCCTTTGGGATTACAAACTATTAACATGTTTCTATTTCTCATTTTCCATTTTTTTGACAATAAGGACTTAATTGTTATCAGAGTGGCTCAGCATGTAGTTTGTTGATTTGTGTAGTCTTAATGTTGACTAAGAAATCCAGCCACAATAGGCTCTGTGTGTGGAACTTTCATAGAAAATAGCTGCCTGTCTTTCTCTTCTTTCAGATCAAGGACACCTTTTCATTCACAGTTGAGTCATAGGCCAAGTGTCCTTCTGACTTAGCCTTAAGAAGTAACCTGTGCTTTTAGGTATTAGGTTTGTCAGAATCACAGAGTTTAGTTTAATTATTAATTTGCTACGGGTATTTAATAGGAACAAAAAATCTGCCAGCGTTATGATCAGCTCATGGAGGCATGGGAGAAAAAAGTGGACAGAATAGAAAATAACCCTCGGAGGAAAGCTAAAGAAAGCAAAACAAGAGAGTACTATGAAAAGCAATTTCCAGAGATTCGAAAACAGAGAGAACAGCAAGAACGGTTTCAGCGGTAAGTGGTTGGATGTTTTTCTTTGAATCATATTTTTGATCTTTCACAATATTTATTGTCACCTGAATCTAACCATTAAGAAAGTTCATAGAGAACTTTTGTCATGTTCTTCCTTTTTTTTAAATAAATATAGTTCATTTACAGTGTTGTACCAATCTCTGCTGTACAGCTGAGTGACCGAGTTTTACACATACATACCTTCTTTTTTAAATATTCTTTTCCATTATGATTTATCCCAGGATATTGAATATAGTTCCCTATGCTATATAGTGGGACCTTGTTGCTTATCCATCCTGTATATAATAGTTTGCATCTGCTAATCCCAAACTCCCAATCTGTCCCTCCCCCACCCCCTGGCAATCACAATCTCTTCTCTCCGTCTATGAGTCTAAGAACTTTTATTTTGAACATAAAACTTCGTTATCAACTAGCAATGTTTATGTCTTGGTGAATCTAATAACTTCTTATATTTAATAATGCTGTTGAATCTAAATTTAAGTGAATATGTTGAAATTAATTCTTCAGTTCTTGAAAATGCTCATTCCTTTTGAAATGACAGTAAGAATAAGACAATGTTTCATGGTCCTTACTACCTTACAGCATAATCAAAAGTCTTATTAAATTGTTTGCTAATTAAGAAATTCTTTGTTATTGGTATGTAGTTTCTGATTTGTTTTTACTTTAGAGGACAAGTGCTTTTGCAAAGGTAGAATCTTTAGTTGTCTTTTCTGCTGTCTCATGTAAGTGAGTCATGGGAGCCCTGGTAACCACAGTTAAGTTGTTGTGAGGGGTGATGATTGGATTTTTGTTCCCCTCTCTTTAAAAATGTTTTATGTATTTTTCTAAGTCTGCTATCCTGTGCTGTGGAAGGCAGACAAAAGACTGCTATTTGAAATGAAAATGACACCAATAACTAGTTTTCCAGATGTTTCTCGCAAACAGTTCTGCCATTTGAATTTAGACATGTAACCTTTAAAAAGAAATCTTAGCATTTAAATTGTTACTAATTTTATAGATAAATGACTTAAACATCTTGCTTAAAAGTAGTTACTCAATAGCATTTTAGGGTTTTTTCCCCCTGACTTCTAGTCCCACTCAGAAAGCAAATTGATATAAAAGTAATTTAATTGATACTTCTTCTTTATAAAAGGCCTTTAAATATGTATGCAATTTCTCCCTCATATTTAGAGTTGGGCAGAGGGGAGCTGGTCTTTCAGCCACCATTGCTAGGAGTGAACATGAGATTTCTGAAATTATTGATGGGCTCTCTGAACAGGAGGTAAGACACTTAATTTATTTAATTCATGTTAATTGATTAGGCATTTTAGCTTCATACCCCATGAACTAAGAGTTTATTTGTATATATATGAGAGAATGTTTATGGCGTTCGGGTTTTTCCAAAGTACATGGCCAACCATCGAAGGTTTTAAATAAGGCTGCCTTGAGATCTTACTGGCGTTTTATGAAGATGGCTTTGGCAGCAGGGAGGCCTGGAAAGAGGTGAGGACGCTGTTATGATTAAAAATAAGGGCCTGAATCAGGGCGACAGTGGTAGAAATGTGTTAAGAGGGGCCTGATGGGAGAGATTAGTAGAAGGCAAAATGGATAGGACAGGAGTGGGAGGAAAAGATGAGCAGGTTAGAAGGTAGGCTGCTGCTGCCGTTTTCCTGAAAGAGCAAAGGAGCAGGTGTTTGTGTGTTGGGTTGTGGACCTGAGGTTCATTGGGGGTGGAGTAGGGGGTGATGTCTAGAGTGGAATCTCTAGCCAGCTGAGCCTGGGAGAGATCGATAAGATGTTAATAAATCAGTTCTGAATAAGAATAAATTTCAGTTTCTAGCACTGAGTCTTCATAGCTGTGTTCACACTCTCTGAAGGTTGGTCCAAAAGCCATGTATTAACTTTTGCTAGTTTTGGTTTTAAAATATGGCTTTTTGAAAACCTCATCTCTCAGTTCTGAAGGTGTGGTCCTCTTAAGTAATAATCAAGGACAATTATTATATTGCTATACATTTCAGGCTTTGTGGCCGTGATCTCTGCAGTGATGACTAACTCTGCGTTTAATTTCTTTGCTTACTGTTTGAACTGATTTGGACTATAAGGGGGGCATCTGTAACCAACCCAAGCTAGTATTAGGTGAGGTGAATGTCAAGCTAGTGTGTCTATCCCAAACCACATTTTGGTGTTTAGACAGACTGAAGTAGAATGTGCTAAGTCGCTCCAGTTGTGTCCGACTCTTTGCGACCCCATGGACTGTAGCCCTCCAGGGTCCTCTGTCCATGGAATTCTCCAGCAAGAATACTGAAATGGGTTGCCATTTTCTCCTCCAAGGGATCTTCCTGACCCAGGTATCAAACCCGCATCTCTTATGTCTCCTACATTGATAGGAGGGTTCTTTACCACTTGAGAGTCCCTGTAAAATGAGAAACTCGGTCAGGAGTTGACGAAGGCAATGTCCACTGCTAGGAGAAGAGTTTCAGAAGAAGACCTAGCCTTGTGTTGGGGTCAGTAGTTATAATTTTCAGTACAGGTTTTCTCATGGAAGTTTGTGCTTATAAACTTACTGAATTAAGCCTTGGGAAGATAAATTATATGACTGAAACCAAGTTTTAGTTGAAATTCGAAGGATGAGAGTCTTAAATTTGCAGTGGAAAGATTATGTAAGATTAGCAAGAAATGTTTAATACTTCAGTAAGTTTAGTTAATTTAAAATCAATGACCTTAAGATTTTGGTTCCTGTCTGCATATTTTTCTATTTTATTATTCTATAAAAATAATGTTGAGACTTTTTAAAATGAGGCAATATTAATGTTAATAAGTGCTTCATAAGGTCATTACTTTAGTGATCTGACATCATTGTGTGTCCTTTAGGTCTAAGATCCATTAGCTGAAGTATCTGCTGCGTTTAAGGAAAGAACTCTTCTCACACTGTAGTGGTGGATTTAAAAAAAAATAGTACATGTACTTTCTGCCTCTCTGCCTCTGTTATTCATACAATGAGTATTAGATCCGTATATAATGACCATATGTTAGATGTTATGGTACCACTGCTGTTGTCATTAAAATGCATATGTGGTGTTTCAGTGTCTGTTAAGATAGTCTGTGGCCCTCTTTAAGTTTAATTCTATGTAAACTGCATTTCTTCTTTGTTTTCCTTCAGAATAATGAGAAACAAATGCGACAGCTCTCTGTGATCCCACCTATGATGTTTGATGCTGAACAGAGACGGGTCAAGTTCATTAACATGAATGGGCTCATGGAGGACCCTATGAAGGTTTATAAAGATAGGCAGTTCATGAATGTTTGGACTGACCATGAGAAGGAGATCTTTAAAGACAAGTAATTTAAATTTTAAATTATTCTCTAATAGTAGCTTATATGAGTTAGTGAAAGGTATTGGCATTTACTTGTAAATTGAACTGTTTCCCCCAAAACTTGCCCCATTTTGGCATTTGAATAATGTGGGAGGCACAGAAGACAGGATGCGACCTTCATGTAAATTTATAGTTGGAAATGTAGGTACCAGCTTAAAACAGAGTTGTGGAGGCATTTTAAGAGTGGTACCGAAACCTGAGTGGTGTAAGAATCACTGGGGGTGCATTTTAAAGGTATAGATTTCTGCGCAATACTGTATCCCAATCCAGTCAGTTCCTGGTGGACTCTGCCCAGGAATCTGTGCCCTTTAAGAGGACATTGGCCTTTAGGAGTCACTAGGAATTAGTCTACATTTTATTTGTATTCCCAAGGGCTTCCCCCACCTCTTTTTAAGTTATTAAAGAGTGTGTGTGTGTGTGTGTGTTGTTTTTCTTTTACTCAGGTTTATCCAGCATCCAAAAAACTTTGGACTCATTGCATCTTACTTGGAAAGGAAGGTAGGAAATGGTTTACACTGAGATTGTTGATAGATTTGGGTTGGTTGCTGCTTTGAAGGTTTTGCGCTAAAGCACAGAAGTAGTTAAATAGAGTTTTTGCAAAGGGCTTGACACAGATAAGATTCTTATGTGAATAATAAAGTGATATTTATAATTGTATGATGATGATTCTAAGCACAACACAGACTAATTTTCATGGTTAATGAAAATGACCTGATACTATATTTCCCTAAAAACACACAGGTTACAGTGTTTTTCTGAACCTCATTAAACTTCTAATTAAAATTTCAGAGTCTTGATTTTCCCTGAATTTGTTCCACAATGTATTCTTGGATGTTGGGTTTATGAACAAAATATTTAAAGCGACATTTTGAATATTTACTTATATAGAAGAAGAAAGAGAATTTAGTTACTGGTTAATAAGAAAGTGCTTGAATGTTTCTGATAGCTCCTGGTATCTTTTACATAATTTGTATTAAGACAGCTGTAATTGTCCATCAAAATAGTAGATACTATATATATGTATATTTTACAGCCTAGATATGCCTTAAAGAGCTAGCCATTTGTGTTTTTCTCCAGTTTATATTTTGAGAACACTAGAGATTTTCCTTGAAGATGTTACTTAATTTTTTTTTTAATTCAATCTCATTGGATCCACAATTTTTTTAATAGAGTGTTCCTGATTGTGTTTTATATTACTACTTAACCAAGAAAAATGAGAATTATAAAGCCCTAGTAAGAAGGAACTATGGAAAACGCAGAGGGAGAAACCAGGTATGTTTCATTATTGTATCGAAACTATTTCAAGGTTGGTGGAATATAAAGATGAAAAATTCTGTAATAGGGGCTTTCTCTGTAATTGTACTTTAGGAATTGACCTTTCTATCAAATTAATTAGAATGTTATGAACATGCTTTGATTATTTTGAAGTTAATATATATTTAATGTGTTGCATTTTCTATTTTGAATGCATTTTAAGTTTCTTGCATACCAAAATTAATGAGAAGTTTTATATTTTCATGCTATTGAAATTGTGTATGTCAGAGTTAACAATTGTAATATAATTAAATACAAACACTGTGATATTTTAATGAATACACCACTCTTTCCAGTCCTTTGGTCTGTGAAGGGGACAGGTAGAGTAGGGTGATTAGAGTCAAGGGTTGTTTGCTAAAATACTTGGAACCTGAGTATTTCTGGTTAGCTTCAATTCTGGGGTTGAAGCACTAGATGTCAGAAGATTGTGTCTAATGCAGTGCAGTGTGTGTTTTCACAGTGGCAGTTCAGAACTTTAGAAGCTCTTTTCCTTCGAATAGCTGGTCAGCTGCCGCCACAGCTCCCTCCTGCCACATGGCCTGAGACCGCTCGTAGGACGGTGGCACCTGTGGACAAAACGGCTGCTGCCGTCATGAGTGTTCTGACACGCTTTGGTTCTCCGCAGCCCCCACCTGCCTTCCCTGGTCACCCTGATCTCCAGATACAGGTTCCCTCATAATGTGTGGTCAGAAGTGTCTTGTGTGTTCTGAGTCATTGTTTCCTCCAGAGCAATGCCACCTCTTGGGATGTGGTCTCACAGACTTCAGAAGCAGTGTTTTCTTTTTTTTTTTTTTTTTTTGGTAGAAGCAGTGTTCTTGGTCAAGAAAAGTATAGAGCGTTTGAGGAGTCAGCTGCATAAGGGCTGCTGGAGGTCGGGGAAGCTGCGATATGGGGGTAAGGGGCCAGGACTGAGACCCTAGTAAGTGAGCGGCATTGGTGGGTGGTGTGTGCAGAGCACAGATGTCCCCTTGCTTGTAAGGTTCTGTTGCGGGCTGGTTTCAGGCAGCAGGGCATGTGGGGGTGTTTGCTTACCTGAAGACCCTGGTTGGTATTAGGGGCAGAAGAGTATTGGGGGAATACAGTTACACGTGTTGTTCAAACCCGAGGACTGTGGACCTCTTTCCTTGTCTTCAGCTGAGTTGACACCTCCCCATGATTTCTCAGGGCTGTAAACCATTTCTGGGTTATGCAGCTCACTTGCTAGGCAGACGGCTGAGTTTGTCATTGGTGTGCCATCTTGTTGGTTCAGATGACAGATGAATGCTACCTTTGTGGGGTGCGGGGTGAGGTTACTAGCATTTGAAACAGGTCTTGTGACCACTGTGGTGTACTTGTGGGTTGGGGTGAATGAAACATTCCCAATTGTAAAGCAGAACTAGTCACAATTGGAGAATATGCATTTGAAAATCTTCCTGATTTCTTAGTTTTCTCTAAGGTGATAATGCATACTCAAAAGAAAATGAAACTTGCAATTAGAAGGGTGTGAAGCTGTGAAGGTCAGATAAGGCCAGCAAGGGAGTTGTGGTATTGAAACAATCTAGCCAAAGGGCCATAGTGGAAGAGTGGATTCCATTCTTGGTGAATTGTGGAAAAATTCATAGAATCAAGATCGTGAGGACAGAAAGCAGGATTGGCAACAGTGGAAAGGTGGGATGGGGGCACACGTGAGTAGATCGCAGGGTCCTGGAGGTGACGCATGCCCACTGAAGATGGTGGTGGTGATGCCCTGTGGGAGGTTTTGATGGGCATGACCTGAAAGTATTTCACACGCAGGATATCATGTTGATAGAAAAGGCAGTGACTAGCATCTTGGATCTAAAGAATAATGACAAGGCCTAATGAGCCATGTGATAAAGTCATCTCTGTGTTCCTGGGAGACTTTGAGAGTCAGTCCTTAACACTAAATGATGAAGAAAGGTGTCATAGGTAGACTTTCTGAAATCTGTAAAAAGATTTTAAACACCACGGTTGAGCAGTGTCCTGGAAGGGGCGGTCGGGAACAAGATGGGTTCTGATTCTTCTTCCTTCCACCTGGGTTAGAAAAAGGCATAGTGTAGGACATTTTCTGGAGAAGACTGAAGAGAAATTATCGTAAGGAAAAAGCTAATGGTAGTTTTGGGGAGTTGGTAAAAGACTTTGAGATTCCATCAAAAATTAAGGAAAGTTTTGCTTTGTTCGGGGCAAAGGCGTGAAAATGTTGGGTGTGCTGAGGGTAGCCTGAGCGCAGACCCTGTGGGAAGGGGCAGAGGCTGAAAAGAGGGACTGTGCCTGGGATGGTCCTGTTTGGTTAGGCCATTGGATTTCTTCAATAAACAAATGTAATAAAACGCAACATAAACTTAATTTTACTTTTCTCTCGGAGTCACAATTCTAGCAGTCGAGACATCAAAGATATAAGGGTCCGTATCTTATCTCTCCCAGTCTTTGTTATATGCTTATTTATAGTCACTTAGTTGTAATTATAGCTTAGATATATTTGAGTGTTTACTTTTCACTTTGTTGTATTCATAGTATTTTTCTAAATTGCTTCATTCTTGATAATGACCATGACTGTCTACTATTCTGGTAAATGAATGTTTCCCCCAAGACAAACAACATAAAGAGGTTTCTTGTAGTATTATCCATAATGATGAAAAAATTGGCAACATGTTAAATATCTAATACTAGGGGCAATGGTTTGATACATTATAGTTTATCAAATTTCACAGCAGAATTGAAATATTTAAGTGACAGATTAGATGTTGGAATTAGAGTACCAACCTCAGATTTCTAAGTGGAATTCTAACATTGTCACCTCTCTGGATCTAAACACAAGGAGCATTTGTGTGTGTGTACCCTTGTAAGCAATACATACAGACTACATTAAAGAGCTTTCAACTGATTTTTAATACATGACCCCTAGTTACATTGTGGAGGATTAATTAATAAGTTTAATTTGTGGCATAGATATTTATTATCATTACAATTTGAGGAGTTGTTTCTTTTACTTTCCAACTTTACAAATGATGGTTCATTCTAGCAGCAAATTGCCCGACCCTCACAAGAAGAAAAAGTAGAAGAAAAGGAAGAGGATAAAGCAGAAAAAACAGAAAAAAAAGAGGAGGAAAAGAAAGATGAAGAAGAAAAAGATGAAAAGGAGGACTCTAAGTGAGTTAGTTAAATATTATTGTTATTTGAAAATGAGATTGAATCTACTGAAGGTATAAAATTTTAGATTTTAGAAAAATCAATGGGATGTGTGCTTTGTCACCTAGTAGTTATTTGACATAATTAAGGGGTGGAATATTCTAGTAAGTATAACTTTTGGATTGATAGACTTATTTGCCAGATATGACCTAGTATGTTTCAGAAGGGATGGACTAAATAATACACAGTAGTTGTTGCTTGTGTAGTTGTTCGTTTCTTTTTAATATTTATTTTGTTATTTCTCTAATCTTCTTGGAAATACTGAAGGTTTGTCTGATTTTGAGGCAGTTAAAGCAGCCTAAATTGTCACAGTTTTTGCAGGAGTTAGTGGCCAGTGTGGGTACAATAGAGGGTGTAGCGTGGATGGACAGGCCTCCTTGGGAAATGGCAGATAGTGGTTTCATTAGATTGGGACATCAGACGCCTCAGGAGAAAAGTAGGAGGAGGTTGGGGTTCGATATGTTAAAGCCTTAAAGCTTGATGTGGACTTCACCCAGGGAGTGGTCTGGCTCTGGGAGTAGGTAGGATTAGCATGGCTGAAATGGTTTCCCGCCACAGCTCTTACACTAGAATGTGGCTCTGTGAGCAGTTAAGGATGAATGGAGAGGTGGGAGGCAGGCAGGCAGGCGTGAAAGGCTGGGGCTGGGCTGCTGGGGCTCTGGACATGCGCAGCAGTGATAGAGACACAGGTGGTGGGAGAAATGTTAGTGAGATGGAAGGTTCACTGACAGGGAGTGACGAGTGCGGGAGAGAGCTTCAGGCACGGTGAGGTCTGTAAATGGGGTGATGGTGAGCGTGCTGGTTCTGTCATCATCAGGCAGTTGGGGCCGAGGAAGCAGGGTGGGAGGGTGGGCATGTCTTCGGGTGGATTGAGTTTGTGTTGATGAGAAGCCCAAGTGGTTATTCCAGGTAACTCTGAGGTTGGCGGCGGGGGGTTGTTCAGTTTCTGTTTGAAGAATTTTCAAAGCTTTAATCTTTTTGATGTATGTATACTTTTAAATCACACAAAATGTTCTCTGGCCACTGTTTCTAGAGAAAATACCAAGGAAAAGGATAAGACAGAGGGGACAGCAGAAGAAACTGAGGAGAGGGAGCAGGCCACACCCCGGGGCCGGAAGACCGCCAATAGCCAGGGCCGCCGGAAGGGCCGGATCACCAGGTCCATGACCAGTGAGGCTGCGGCGGCCAGTGCTGCTGCGGCTGCAGCCACTGAGGAGCCCCCGCCACCTCTGCCACCGCCGCCAGAGCCCAGTGAGTGGACAGGGCTGGAGCGAATGGGCCAGAATTTTGTTTGGGATTCCGTTTCAGTTTTGGGGTGCGGCAGGAGGGACATCTGATACTGGCAGCCTCTTAGATTGTTTAAATTCTTAGACAAGAAAATACTGGGTCTAAGCACAAGCATTTTTCTCTCTTATTAGAGACTATCTTCTTTAGTTTATAAAAGGATCATATAATGACAAGTCCTGTCACTGGTGGCTCAGTGGTACCAAGTTTATCATTACGTGAAGTATTGATATGAAGAAAGTACAAGTTCTGGGAACAACAAGGATAAAATGAAGGAAATAATTTAGACAGGTGGATGGGGGCAGCTCATGGTGGGCTTTGTTTTGACTATATCCTGCTTTGCTTACAAAACAAAGATTTTTAAATAACAAGTGTTGTAATTAGATTAGTGCTTTAGAAAGATAACTGGTGAGAGTGTGGAGCTGTGTTTGGAGTTAGCAAATTATATCCTTGGTGCTGTATAATCTGTGGATGGTTTTACTCTGACTTACTGAGCTCTACCTTGGTTTCAGTTTCTACGGAACCTGTAGAAACCTCTCGATGGACAGAAGAAGAAATGGAAGTTGCTAAAAAAGGTAAATGACAGTAGTTCAGGTTCTTCGGGTTTGTTTTAGTTTGTTTGTTTTTAGGGTTATTCGTAATGAGTGATATGGAACTAATTTCTTTTTAATTAAAAAAAAAAGTTCTTCCGCAGTGGAAGCAGAATTTAGAAGTACAGTTAGAAGGTCTTTTTGACGGTATCTTGCTCTGTAAGTTACCCCAGTGTATCTTGTTTGAGGGACCCACTTTTGAGGGATTTAACATTCTCTCTTATTTTATTTTGAATGTCTTGTTAGAGAGCAGGTAAGCTACTTGCAGTTTTACAGAAGAGTTGTGATTAAATGCTACTAATGTTGTTTTGGAAGGTATTTGATATAAAAAGTCTCTTATTTAAAATATTATTGTATTAATAGAATGATAACTGTTTCCTCAGTTTGCATTTAGTAAGGCTAAGTTTGATTACAAACTGCTAAGAAATTGTGCTGTGTGTGTGAGATGAGAGCATGGACTTTGCAGCCAGACACATGAAAGTTTGAGTTCTGCCTCTGACACTTATGTAGCGTGTGGCCTTCATTTTATTCTGGGACACTATGGGTCTTCTGTTCTTCTCTTCTTGCTTATAAATGACCTGTATAAAGTACAGAGCATACAGTTTGAAATTAGCTAAAATTTCTAAAAGGATAAATAATTGGTTTATAAGTAAACTACTTTTTAAGTAAAATAATTTTGAGAAAGTTTAACCAGCTCTTTTGAGGGTTAAGGATTTACCTTGCAGTTCCAAAGAGAAATTATTGCAAATAGCTTGACCTTTTAGTGACACATTTCAGATTTATTTTCTATTTAGCTGGTAATGAGTAACACATTTAAGAATCATGTAAACTTTGCCTAAAATACAGCAGTTTAGAGTGTTCTGTCATCAGAATATTTTTATTTGAGGTATGTTTGCTGTGACGGTTGTACTCACATGCATTGCTGTCATCTGACCGTCAAAGCGCAGTAACTGGATGCCCACGTGGCCACAGCACAGTCTGGTCAGAGGCACATCCCCACACTTAACTGATTAGGCCCCTTCCTTTCAGCTTTTGTCATACACTGGCAGAATCTGGAGGTGATCTTCAATTTTCATTGTGAAGGAATCTACTGGTGTTAACCTTGAAAAGTTGATGTTCTGCCCACCAGTTGTTGAATTTGCACTAGAAATTCCTGCTTGGATACACCTATGTCTAATGTACATCTCTGTGTTTATGCATTGATATGCCCATATTTCGTGCACATGTTTCTGTGTGCATATGTTTCTGTGTGCGATATGTGTGTCATTCGTTGGAAGGAAGTCAGATTGCATAGGTTCCTGTGATGCATTGTATTACAGAAGGTTTAAGAAAACCTGGTTGATATTTTTGAGGGGATCCTTGATTGGAAATGGACTGTGGACATGTTGATTATACCTGGAACCTCAAGTATGTGTCTTTACTTGGTGTTAATCACTCACATTTGATTGCATTATTAAATTTGTGCTGATACAGTGTTCCCCAGGATCTAGAAATACCTAACCACGAAGTTGACAGTGTCTGGGCTCTCCCTGTGTGTCCAGCATTGTCCTGGTCCTCTGGGAGATAACACAGCAAGGACAGGGTCACGCCCTTCCAATATTGAGCAGGTTTGAACTTTGGGTAGAAAAACAGCTGTTAAAGAGTTTGTGTCAATCACATTTCAATAGGCATTGAAATGTATCAATAAATAACTGAAAACGCAGTGTTAATGATGGTGAGTGCAAGGATTAGGTGTATTGTATTATTTTTCTTGCTTGCTGTATCAGGTGACTATTCAGTTAATGTTTGGTTTGTTTTTAAAATACAGGTCTAGTGGAACATGGTCGTAACTGGGCAGCAATTGCCAAGATGGTGGGAACTAAAAGTGAAGCCCAATGTAAAAACTTCTATTTTAACTATAAACGGCGGCACAATCTTGACAACCTTTTGCAGCAGCATAAACAGAAAGTGAGTATATCAGAGGTGCTGAATCTTTTACTTACTGTTTTTTGGGTGGTTTTTTTTGAGCTTCAAAGATGGTTTTGAAGAAAACTTTTTTGTAGCCTTACCTATAAAGGATATGCTAGTTTCTTGGCACAAGTTGACTCTGTTTGTTTATTGTCCAAAGTGTAAAATTTCTGTTAGTAGTAATGGCAGTGCAGTACTTTTGAATGACTGTAAACTGGATTTGAAAAATATAAGCATTTTGGAGTTTGAATTGAAAACTTTAGAGTTTCGTTGACCATATTGAATGAGTTGATCTGGCTTATTAAAAAAGACCTTTTCTCAGAGACTCCATGGGGTAAAGACTAAAAACCAGCAAGTGTTACAGAAAAAATTATTGAAAGATTATTAGAGATTATTGAAAATGCCTTAACAAGGAAGTTCCAGTGTTCTCAGAGTCTGCAGAGCCCTTTGAGGGCTCCATGAATATTTTGTTTTCATAAGAATGTTAAGATGTTCTCTTTCCCACTGTGTGGCCATTTGCATGCCTGGGGTCAGAGAAGCTGTGAGTGAGAGCGCTGGCACCTTAGTGCAGACCGTGGGGGCACCGCCAAGCTCAGTGCCCTCTTCATCTCCAGGCAGTTGCAGCTTTGTTTTTGTAAAACTGCAGTTTCACTTAATGCCCTCAGTGAAGCAAATAAAACTTGGCTTTGGTAAACCTTGAGCCTTGCACACGTGTCTGTATGATGATGGGTGGGGCAGAGAGCCCTCTGCACTGTCTTGGGCCAGGGTAGCACTCAAGAAAAGGCACACTTGGGTTGTTTGAGCTCCAAGCTAAACAAACCTCGCCTTTTTCATGGAATGTCATTTTTAATTAAAAGAATGACAGAAAAACTATGCTTTTCAGACCTGAAAAGTTTGCAGACATTTTCTTGAAAATGAGTGAGCCTGTCTTGAAAGAAAACATCCATTAATATTGGTTGCCATTTTTAAATTTCTAGCTTTTAGGCAAAAATTAAAATTTTGGTAAATGCATCTCTCTCACCATGAGCTTAACATCTTCACACTACTCAAAGACTTTTCTGATGAGACTCTCTAGCTGCTAGCATTATGAGCAATTTTTATTTTTCTTAACATAATTTTCTGTGTCTTCCACATTCCATGATACTAATTTTATTAGAAAATAAATGTATATGTTATTTTTATTAGAAAAATAACATTTTTTGGAGGGGGAGAAGAGCAGGAGTCTTGCGGGCTTTGGCTGTTGGCCCATGTAGAGTGACGAGTAGCTCCAAAAATGGTTTGGATGTGACTTTTGATCATTTTGATAAAAGCGATCCATCTGCACACAAGGCCTATTAGTGGTCCCTGAGGGGACTGTCCCCCCAGCCAGGGTGATTGTCGAACATGCAGCTGCTGGTCTAGTGTATACATTCTGCCTCAGCTCAGCTGTGTGAAGGCTGGCTTCTTTCCTTTCAGTAATGTAAATCCCGAGTAACATTATTTTTACTCTTCTAGGCCTCACGGAAGCCCCGTGAAGAGCGAGACGTGTCTCAGTGTGAAAGCGTGGCCTCCACCGTCTCAGCACAGGAGGACGAGGACATTGAAGCCTCTAACGAAGAGGAGAACCCCGAGGACAGTGAAGGTACCACCACTCTTCCGTCTGGTTGTGGTGTCTGCTGGCCCACATGCGTGACGGGTGCCTTAGTTGTTTGGCTGTCTAGGGATTGCTTCATTCAGGAAACGAGAACACAGTGTATTTATCATTCAATCACACATGTATTTATGTAGCTCCTGAGATGGTCCAGGTGCTGCAATCGAGAGGTCTTGAAGGATGGCAGTCCTGCCTGAGACACTAAGTGCCGACGTCCATAAGTTGTCAGTGTGTCTCTGTCGTTGCCACACATGATGGTTCAGTCAGTACCTTCAGTTTCATTTTCCTCTTTCTTTCTTTTATCAATCTTGATTTATTTCAGCATTTATAAAACTGAACATGTCATATTGATGTTTTCATGAAAAAATGTATTAATGGCCCAGAGGCATTAGCCAAAAAAATGTCAAGAAACTTAAATAAAATCCTTGATGCTATTTGAAAAATTAATGACAACTTCCTCAAAAAGTCAATGTTTTCTTGATTTTTTTCAAATTAAAAAAGGCACCTATTTTACTTTAGTTTACATTACTATTAAAGTTTCTGTGAATTGCTTTTAACTGTCCTCTTCTCAAGTGGGGATTTTCACAATGATTCCAGTAGCTTATAATATGTTATATCTTAAACATGTTCATGTTTTATGTATGCAAATATTTTCTGTATCTCATTTGCTTTTTATTTTATTTTTAAATTACCAGAATTTAAGCTTCGCAGGTAATTAGAGCTGTTTGCATTTTCCTTTGTAGGCTCTTAACGTTTTAAGCTTAAAAGGTTCTAAACCTTCCAGGAGTTTTAGAAATATTAGATTTTGGTTCTTCTACAAATTGTTGTCATTGGGTTTTAAAGTTAAAATTTATCTTGAAATGGGTTTTGACTTTGAGCAATAAGTGAACTTTATTCTGTGAGGTTTTGTGAAAACCGAGATGGTATTGCCAAAATGGAGAGACCATTGGAGCAGGCTTGCCTGGGGTGAGCTGAGGGGCTGCAAGCAGTCGGAAGGGGTGGCTGGCATTTGGAAAGAGGTCCTCAGAGTTTGCTGACTTCAGTAGGGTTGTAACTGGTAGCCAGTATTGCCTGGGTTATAAATGTACATGAAGCCTGCATTTCACAAGACTGGGCGGCTTAAACAATAGAAACTTACCTATTATATTAGTGCTTAATCACTCAGTCATGTCCGACTCTTTGTGACCCCAGGAACTTTAGCCCAGAATGCTCCACTGTTCATGGGATTCTCCAGGCAAGAATACTGGAGTGAGTTGCCATTTCTTTGTCCAGGGGATCTTCCCCGACCCAGGGATCAAACCGGGTCTCTTCTGCATTATAGGCGGATTCTTTACCATTTGAGCCCTAGGGAAGCCCTTTAAATTAGGGCCCAATTTTTATGACCTCATCTAACCTTTATTATCTCCTTTTGAGGGAATTATTTCCAAATATAGTCACATTGAGGGTTAGGGCTTTAACATAAATTTGGGGGTGGGGTGGGACACAGTTCAGTGCATAACAAGGGCCAATTCTATTTGTCATATGTATGTTTATTTCAGAACATGGAAGCCTGTTGCATGGGCTGACGTATTCTTAAAAACTGAACACCACGAAATGACTTTTTTCCTTCTCTTTTCTTCCTGTTTCTTTGTCTTAGTGTGAAGCTTTTTCCAAATTGTCAAATGAGGTTGTCAGGTTAATTACAACCTGGTATTACAGCAATGCTTCCATGGGCTCTAGTGTGGACTGGCCTGGTCACATCATGCCATTTGCATGTGTGTGTGTTTTGTGACATCTGGTGGTGCTGGTTTAGTCGCTAAGTTGTGTCTGACTCTTGCAACCCAGTGGACTGTAGCCTGCCAGGTTCATCTGTCCATGGGATGATTCTCCAGGCAAGAATCCTGGAGTGGGTTGCCATTTCCTTCTCAGGGTCTCCTTCCCAACCCAGGAATTAAACCCAGGTCTCCTGCATTGCAGGCAGATTCTTTACCAATTGAGCTATGAGGGAGGTCCTTGGAATGGTGACATTTGGAATGGTTTCCAATTAGTAGGAAATGAACTTGCCACCAGAATGGTGAGGTCTCCAGTAATTTCACTTGGGAAGTGTCAGAGAAGAGCAGCAAGCACAGTGCATTTTCCATGAGCCCTGATCAGTCTTAACTGCTCAACTCAGGGAGACCCTGAAGCCACATGGGTTTGTGCCCTCAGGCTCTTGCGCGTGGGTGAGTGGAGATAGCTGCTAATGGCCAAGTCTCCATGTTGGCTTCCTAAATGGGCCTCTGACCATATGAGTATCTTTCATAATTAGATGAGTTACACCAGAAGGACCAAACCTTTGTCATAATTTAGATTTTCTCTTGGTCTGAATCATTCTTTGAGGTGTTCTGAGGGGGGAAGAAAAAGACACTCAATTTGGCTGGTGCTTGGTAAAGCGCTGCGACTTGAAAGAAGAAGATAACTGAAGGAGTGCTCATGTCAGATGATGTCATCTGCATAATCACTGACATGTCCTCCAGGCTTTGGAGGAGAAATGACTTGTTAGTTTGTCCTCGAACTTGGCTTCCATCACTGTGTGAATAGAAAGGAGGATGAAGTCTGGCTTTTTGTCCGCCTTTCAACACTGGTAGCATCTTTCACCAACCATAATTGCTGCTGTCCATTAGACCTTACAACACGTGAGGTGCTCTTCTGAGCTTTTGTCTTTTGATTTTGTTTTTGTTGTTGAGACTTGAGCTCTTATCTGAGTCCAGGCTCACACATCTAACTGCCTGTGTAAACTTTGTATTTGGGCACCTAAGGGTTAACAGCATCCAAAACCGACCTGTGTCTCTCACCTCCACACCTCCTTTCCCTCCAGTCTCCCCCTGGGTGTGTGGGTGCATCTCCTTAGATCTCCCCTCCTCCATCGCTGCCACCCCACTTAGAGCCACTGTCTCTTCCTTGCACTGGCCTCTGGATTGGTCTGCTTGCTGCTGTTTGTTCCATTATATTTTTTTTCCCTCAGAGAGCAGCCCAAGTGAACCTTGTAAAATACAAATCAGGTCAGGCCTCTCTCCTCTACATCCTGTGATGCTTCTCCCATCTCATTCAGAATCAAAGCTGGAGGCGTGAAGCCTCCCTGTAGGCACTGGCCCTTCTTACATCTCTGGCCTCTGGCGGCCCCTTCTGCTGCTCACTCTGTTCCTTTTTACTATGGTTAAATGAGAGAAAATTGACATATAACGTTACACTAGTTTCAGGTGAACAACATAATCATTCAATACTTGTATTGTACATTGTGAATAATCTAGTTCATCATCTAGTAAGTCTGGTTAACTTTCATCATTGCATAGTTACTTTTCTTGTGATGAGAATTTTTAATGTCTACTCTTGGCAACTTTCAGGTTTATAACAGTGTAATTAACTGTAGTCATTATGCTGTACGTCACATCCGCAGGATTTAGTTATTTTATAACTAGGTGTTTCAGTCTTTTGACACATTCATCCATTTTGCCTACTCCTCACCTCCTGCCTCTGACAACCACCAGTCTGTTCTCTCTATTGGTGCTGTTTTCTTTTTAAAGATTCCACATGTGAGTGAGATCATCCAGTGTCCTTCTCTGTCTGACTTATTTCACTTAGCACAGCGCCCTCAAGTTCCATCTGTGTTATCAGATATGACAAGACATATATTTATATATGTTTACATATATATGTGTGTGTGCATACACACACATATACACATACCACATTTTCTGAATTCTTTTATCCATTGATGGACACTTAGGTTGCTTCCATATCTTGGTTATTGTAAATAGCGCTCCAGTGAATGTTGGGGTGCATATATTTTTTCAAGTTAGTGTTTTTTTTACCCCCTTCAGATAATACCTAGGCATAGAACTGCTGGATCATATGGTACTCCTGTTTTTAATTTTTTGAGGAAGCTCCATACTCTTTTACATAGTGGCTGCACCAGTTTCCCTTCCTACCAACAGTGCATTAACGGTCCCCTTGTCTCCACGTCCTCCCCAACCGTTGTTACTGCTTGTCTTTCTGACGACGGCACACTGACAGGTATGAGGTGGCTGCTCCCTCTGTTTTGCCCACTGTCCTCATTGCAGCTCCCAAGCTGACAATCCCACGTGAGGGGCTTTTCCGTGTGCTCATCTCTTCCTGGCATGTGCTTACCCACTTCCTTTGGGCCTCTGGCGATGTCATGTGAGCGCTCTCATGCCTGTGTACTCACTGGCTCTCAGTTGAGTTCCATATTCACTGCGTTTATTACTACCTGATGTGTCAAGTGTTTATTGCTCATTGCCTGTTTCACCCTAGGATTTCTTCTCCCACGGCTGGGTTACCAGGACCTCAAACAGCTTTTACATGGCAAGTGTTAGGCACATATTTGAATGAATGAAAGCATGAATTTGTCGAGTTATTAAATATTAAGTTATGCGTGAAAAATATTCTCATATGATCATTTAAGTTTTTATTTTTACTGTTTTTTATGTAAAAACGATACATTTATGGCGTCAGAATTTCCTATTTTGCTTAAAATATTTCTCCATATCTCTTGAGGTTATTTGTATTTCATACTAGATTATCTTCTTAAGAGTTTTAAAAGGATTTATCCCATTTGGAATTCTTTTTCTGCATTATGTAAGGCAGTGTTCGTGTTTTTCTTCCACATAAAGGACCAGTTCTGAGAAATCGCACTCATTAGCTGTTGTCCTGCCTCAGAGATTTAAAGCACTGGCTCTGGCATGTATCAGTTCCTCACATCCATCAGGACCTGTTCCTGACCTTCTCTTCTGTACCACTGGTTTGTCTTGTCTGTCTCTGAGGCAGCCCCAAACGTGTTGTAATACATTGGCTTCATAGTGAGTTTAAGTGTCTGAGGAGTAAGTCTCTCCCATGCTGATAACATTTTCTAATTTTCTTGAATTTTCCCAGGGACTTATTTTTTCACATAAATTATAAATTGATCTTACACACTGTTGGGATTCTCATTGGAGTTATACGTACTAATTTTAGGGAGATGTAAATTTTTGTGTTGTCTTGTAATCTATTTTAAGAAAATAATGTTGAAGTGAGTATCTCTGTGTCCTGTTCATAGCAGTGTTGCATTGAAAGTAGCCCAAGGGTCCAGTAATAGAGGAAAGGTGACATAAACTTAAAGACATGTTCACAGCCGCTCATTCATTTCACACCACATCAGGTTTGTGAGCCTGCTCTGTGTCAAGACCTCGGCCTTGTGCCTGTCACTAGGACTAAATGAAAAGCGAAATGTGTAATCCTTGCCCTTATGGTGTTCACAGGCTCATGGGAGCAACAGCCAGGGGTCACGTAATTGTGAACAAAAGTAAAATTGTAGCTGCAGTCAGTACATGTGCTGTGGGAGCCATCAGTAGCAAAGTTCAGCTTTGTTGAGGAAAATGCTTTTTTTAAAGCATGTGGTAGTTGATCTAATATCCAAAGGGAAGAGTAGACGAAAGCCATTCAGAATGTGTGTAGTCAGTGGTAGGGGATGCATGGACCTTCACAGAACTGAAAGAAGGCCACAGAGAAGGTGGCGGGGCTGGAGAGGGAGCTGGCAGCTGGCAAGCATGGCCACACCCAGCAGCTTGGGACTGGGTCCTGGGAGCAGCAAGGCTTCTGGAGATGTTTTAAGCGGGAGAGAGTGGGAGTGAGTTTTAGTAAGATTTGGCTTTTAAATTCACTCTGGCTTTGTGGTAGAGAGGAGTCTGGGGTGGTGGTGAGAAGAGTCGTCTCTGGAGTCAAGTGGCAGTTGTGAAATTGAACAGAAATGGCTGGATTTGAGGGATGTTTTTAGAGAGAAATCTATGACTCATCAAGGTGCAGAATCTGGAGATAAATGAGAGGAGCGTGTGGAAGATGACTCCTGGGTTCCTGGTTTGTTTGCTGGATACTAAACTCTAAAAAAGAACTTGATTTGAGACTTTGTCCGTAGTAATACATTGAGAATTTGTAATTCCTTTGTGATATCAAAAGTACATGTATGAGATGAAACAAACGGTGGGAAAGACCAGTGTTACAACAAATTAAATGACAGAACCTATGTAATATTGTCCTAGAGCTTTGCTGTCCAGTGAGGTAACCACTGGACCCTCGTGTGGTTGTTGAGTTCTTAAAATGTGATTGCAATCTTCCCTCCACCTGAGGATCCCGCATATGCGGGTTCAACCACCTGCGAGTCCAAAATATTAAAAAAAAAAAAAAAATCCAGAAGGTGCCCCAAAGCAGAATTCCACACCATGGCAACTGTTTACACAGCATTTGCATTGTTTGTACAGCTCTTCAGACAGAAGTTTTATTAGGTGTCAGAAGTCATCTAGAGATGATATGAAGAGTACTGGAGGATATCCATAGGTTGTATGCAAACACTACGCCCTTTTATATGAGACTTGAGCATCCGTGGATTTTGGTATCCATGGTGGGTTGTGGGCGTTTTCCTGGAATCAGTCCCTTCCAGATACCAAGGGACAGCTGTCGACCAAATTGAGATGTGCCGAAATGTGAAACAGCAAATTTTGAAGACTTAGTAACAAAAAAGGTAAAACACCTTATTACTAGGTTTCTATGTTGGTTATGTTTAAAATGGTAATATTTTGCACAAGTTGGGTTAAATAAAATTATTGTTCAAGTTAATTTGACCTGTCTCTCTTCTTACTTTTTTAATGTGGCCACAAGAAAAATTAAAATTACATATGTAATGTGCATTAGGTTCCTCTTTGGATGGTGCCGTTCTAATGTCAGCTCTCCTGGGTTAAAAAAAGCACAGAGACAGGACTGGTAGAAATAAATCAGAATGTCATCTTTTATGGAAATATTTTTGGTTTAGTTTTATTTTTAAATCTATCTTTTTCAAATTTTGTATGAATTATTTTTGGACATTAAAAGCTTTTATGCTTTCTGTTTCCAAAGACTGAGGCAATTTGAGCTTTCCCTTTCATACTTTGTAGAAAACTTGTTTTCCCAGTGCTGTGGTACTTCAGGGAGGCATCACAGGAGGATAACCCATCCTAAACAAGTACTTTCAAGCATGGCTTCTGTCACCACCTGACACGTGTTCATTATCAGATTTTTATGCTGTATCATTATCTTTAAGGTGCTGAAAATAGTTCTGATACAGAAAGTGCTCCTTCTCCTTCACCAGTTGAAGCTGTCAAGCCTGGCGAAGACAGCACTGAAAATGCGCCTCCTCGAGGGACTGCTGAGGCCGCGGCCGAGCTGGAGGCCACCCCTGACGCCGTGCCCAGGCCTTCTCCCTCGCCGGCAGCTGCGAGCACAAAAGCAGCCGAGGATGATAGTGTGGAAGCCCCGGCGAATGATAGCATCACAGTGGACACAGCTGAGCCGATGGAAGTAGAGCATGAGGAGCGCAGGGCTGAAGGCACTTCTGCTCTTGACCTCCCCTCGGCTGCCAAGGCCGATGCTGTGGATGTTGAAATGCGGGTGCCAGAAAGCAGTCCATCCAGAGTCGAAGGGGACCCCAAAGACAGAGACTTGGAGAGGAGCGGCGAGAAGCCAGAGCCTGGAGACGACGATCTGGGGGTGGCCCAGCAGCTGAGCGCCCCGAGGCCCGAGCCCCTGTCCGACCACGATTCCAGCGCCACTTGCAGTGCGGATGAGGACGTGGACGGGGAGCCTGAGAGGCAGCGGTGAGGCTCCCTCCTTGACCTCCCCCGTCTTTACTCTGCTGGTCGCAGACTGAACCCGGGGTGGTGATGGCTGCCAAGGTTGCTCCTGTGTAAATACTGGCCAGTGAGAGAGTCTGTCTACTTTTGGGTTCTGATGCTGGTCACCTGATTAACCAAAAAGAACTGTGTGGTCGTTATTTTTTAAAGAAAAAGACTTTAACTTCTTTCCATATCAATCGTTAGGTACATCCCATATGGTAGCAGAGAAGGGCAGTCAGCTCCCAGAGCTGTGACCAGAACCACAGTTGCCTGCCGCTATGGTTGCCGAGCCGTGTGACCTGGTGGAGAAGGGGCAGGCGGGAGGCAGGGGCCCTAGCTCTGCCCTCGGACGGAATGGCCTCAGAGCAAGGCCGCAGTGCCTGCGTGTGAGATGTGAGAGATGCTGAGGGCACAGATGGGGACTGGAGGAAAAGTGTGTTAGAAAGCATAATCTAATTCAAGTTAGTGGTAATTGTAATGGTCACCTTTTTGTATCACTTAAAACTGTAGATTATTCATATTTGTAATTTAAAGTACAGGTATGATACAAATTAACAAGTACTTTTAGTCAAATTAATATTACAGAAATTCAGTCTTTATGGTTTTTATAACAATTGCTGTAAAAAAAATAAATTTTACAGGAATAGCTACTACCTCTAGTATACTCAAGTTTCTTGGGTGTTTACTTTTCCTTGAAAGAAATGCAGTCACTTAGAATCACAGTATCATTTGTACCATGTTGAACTGATTGGTGCAAATTATAGAATGAATTAGACTAAAATGTCATTTGACCAGAAACCCAACTCAGCTCTCTTTTTCTATTTTCCCCCTTTTTAATAAGAAAGAGGCTCTCAGGAGACAGCCAGATTCTGCAGCTCCGCTTCTGTAGTGTGTCCTGGTGTCACTGTGCTTCTGGTCCGTTTCCAATATATTGTACATCTTACGTACTTAAGAATGGGACTTGATACTAGAATTATATTGAACATAACAGTGATGATTTCTCCAAGGAGATTTTTATGTGGTAGATAATAGAATTTTAATCAGCAAAAATAGAAATAATATAGGGCTCCTACTTAAACATGGTTTTTCAGAAAATTGAAGGTTCTAGCACTCTTTTTTTTCTCATGTCTCAATACTGTGGATTTTAACTGTTCCAAACTTTAAACATAAATGGATTCAAGCTGTATGGTCCCTTTTAAGCGTGCTTTACTGAAATATATCATCTAAAATAAGAGTTAATGTGTTCTGTGCTGTTAGTTTTAGTGACTTATTTATAAATTTATGAGTGAAGGGAAAATTAGGATGGCAGAAATCATAAAGGGGAGGAGCACCTAAGGGCTGACTGTGATAGTGGTCATGAAATTCTGACATTCCTTATCAACACGTGGTACTCTCTGGATGATCCTCGAGTTCACTTCGCTTCGAAGCTATCAAAATAATACTTTCTGTTGTCTATATCTTTAATATTATCTTGATTCTTTGTGTAAAAAGTTGTTTTCTTTTACACATTCTAGTTTTCCTACGCATTTATACCTTTTCAAATGTTCACCTTTCCCCAGTAACTGACAACACTGGGAAATATGGCGCCTGTAAGGTATAATGTTCCAGTTCCTATTCTGGACATACTTTACTCAAGTGTGGGTCCTGAAACTGAGTGAAATGGTGCAGTGTGAGACGGCAGAGGGTGAATGGGGAGCATGGACTGGGTGGGGAGCACGGGCAGCCATGTGAGCTCAACCTGCTGTTGCCTCGTGGGAGTGCTGCCTCTGCGGTGCCGTTTCTCCCCAGTTTTCATGAGAAACCAGGAGTCTGGAATTATGGGTGAAATTCTTTTTTTTGTTTTTATTTCTTTCTTTATTTTTGGCATTGCTGGGTCTTTGTTGCTATGTGCAGGCTTGTTTTCTCTAGTTGTGGTGAGTGGGGCCTGCTCTCTGTTGCAGTGCGTGGGCCTCATTGAGGTGGCTTCTCTTGTTGTGGAGCTCAGGCTTTGGTAGTTGTGGTGCTCGTGGGCTTAGTTGCCCTGTGGCATGTGGGGTCTTCCTGGACCAGGAATAGAACCCATGTCCCCTGCATTGACAGGCGGACTCTTAACCACTGGACCACCAGGGAAGTCCCTGGGTGAAATTCTTGATTTTAAAATGATGGTGGTTTATTCAGATGTTTTAAAAATACTCTCTCATCTTAGCAAAACACTAGTTTGTAACCTATGTTAATGGTAAATTAGGACCTGACAGTCTCTAATGGCCCTTGTTCAGACTGTTCTGTTGGTTAGATGCAGATGAATATCAATCTGTAAATTAACAGTCGGTTTCTTTACCTGAAAATTTAGCCTTGTAGGTTTTTTTCTTTAGTATTCAAATATGTAAGGTTAATGTGATATATGTGTGTGTGTACATGTTAACTTACAAGGAATTATGGTGATTGTATGTTTAAAGTCTTGAATAAGAATATATTGATTAGTCATTTTTAATTGCATTTTCAGAATGTTTCCTATGGATTCGAAGCCTTCGTTGTTAAATCCCACTGGGTCTATACTGGTCTCATCGCCCATAAAACCAAACCCACTGGACCTGCCTCAGCTTCAGCATCGAGCTGCTGTCATCCCACCAATGGTAAGTTTTCAACGTGAGTAAGAAAAGTAGAGTTGAAAACAAAGACCTTTAGAGACATTTCTTCTCTAATCAGTGCTTGATTTTTTTTTTTAATTGTAGTAAAAATCACATAACATGAAATTTACATCTTAACTCTTAAGTGTGCAGTTCAGTAGGGTTAAGTATATCCACTAAACCATCACTCTCCCCTGCACCCTGCAACCTACACCTTTCTACTTTATCTTTTATGAATTTGGCTACTTACATAAGTGGACTCGTACAGTATTTGTGTTTTTTTGTGGCTGTTTTATTTTACTTCGCCTAATGTCCTCAAGATTATTCATACTGTGACATATATCGATTCTCCTTCTATTTTAAGACTATGTATAGACCACATTTGATTTATCCATTCATCTGTTGAATGTATTGCTTTTTCAAATGAATTCATGTGAGAATTGATTGAAATGATCCATTTCCAGTTAAGGAAAAAAGAGAAATGCAAGTGCTCTAGCCGTAAAGGTTACTGAGTTTTGTGTTTGTTTTGTTTTGCTATAAGATAATAGTAAATATAAATAAGTAAATAGTATATCTAGATGTTGAATGTTTAGAATAAATTATAGAGGTTATGGTTAGCTTTAGTATACAGTTCCAAACCTAGTTTAATTTGCATTTTACGTTATTAATCTCTGTGGATTTGACTTCCTTTTGATCCTGAATTCTGGTCTTGGGTATTGATCCTTTACTTAGTTATGTTCTAGCTCTTTATTTCAGAGGATAAAAATTTGTTCCCTAGGTCACGTGACAATATGTAAAAGTTAAGTGTGTGTCTCTGATAAATAGGCTCACCAAAAAAATAATTAAACATTTGTTCATTCATTGATTTACCCAGATGGACATAAATTGAGGGTCTGCTGGTTCAAGGTAACATTTTTTTATGTTTTGTGGAATGTCATAATCTCTGACTTCAGAAAATTTAGAGAGTGGTCTTGATAATAAGACATAGAAAAAAATCCTGTTTCTTTTTCTGCCTCAATTTTTCTAAATTCATTTATTTTAATTGGAGAATAATTGCAATGTTGTGTTGGTTTCTGCCATACATCAACATGAATCAGCCATAGGTATACGTATGTCCCCTCTGCATAATAAAAATTTAAAAGAATTAAAATGTGATGCTCTGTTAGGTTGAAAAATATACTATGAGCGATTCAGAGGAAGGAGCACTTCCTGGTTAAAGAGACACTTAAAGAAGACTCTTTGTAGGAAATGTTTTAATTGGACCAACGCAGTTCATTTTGCTAATAGTAATAGTAAAAGAAGGCAAAGGCACATTTACATATAAGCTAAAACCCAAAGGCAAGAAAATTATGTGTGTATTATGAGTGCAATGAAAAATCCTACCTACAGCAATGGAAAAAACTGTGGGTCTTTAGATAACAGATTCTAAGAGAGTCTGCTCTCTGCTAGTCCCAGGATGCTCATATTCATGAAGTGAGGGGCTGTGTTAGGGGCTGTTTGTGTAGTGTTGGACAAAGCAGCTTGGATTCTTTTCTTTATGAGGTGGGAGAGAGAGAAAACCGAGAAAACAAGCATCGAAGTTGCCCACTGTGTCAAGTGATGTGCACTGTGAGAGAGGAGCAGGCTGCAGCAAGAAGGCAGGCAGGAGGGATGGCAGTGTGGTGTTGGATGGTGGGGCTGGCCTGTCTGAAGAGAACTGGCATCCTATGGAGTTGGTGGTGGAGGGGAGGAGATGGGTGAGGCCAAGGCGGCCACCAGACTTCTGGCTGAAGCTGCTGGGGTTCTGCTTTGTACGAGAAGCCAGAGAAGTGTTCAGTGTAGCAAATGAGAAGCTCCATTTTGAATGTGAGTTTTGAGGTGCTTTGAGATATGAGTGGAGTTGTTAAGGGCAATGAGTGTGGAACTTGGAGGAAAATGTCTCAGAAATATTTGCTTATGAGCCATTAACATAGAGGTGACGTTTAAATCCACAGAAGTGGGTGTGAGCACCTATGAGGGTCAGGAAGAGGGTGGGACAGACCTGAGCCACCAGGGGCTCAACGTCTTGAGTTAAAAGCAGATGGAAATACTGTGATTTCTGACTTTGATTTCTCTTACCACAACTTTGGGATTTATATCGTGTTCAAATCTGAAAGTAACTGTTCAGCATTTTAACCGTAAAGCTTGAAGATTACTTTGATTAAAAAAATGGTAGAACCACTTCAAGCAGTCAGATTATATAGAAATAAGGGTTACTTGCAACAGATGGTAATGGCTATTTTGTTGGTCTCGGGCGTATTTAGATTTTTTTCTCCCTGTAGGTTTCCTGCACCCCGTGTAACATCCCGATCGGGACCCCCGTGAGCGGCTATGCCCTCTACCAGCGGCACATCAAAGCCATGCACGAGTCGGCGCTCCTGGAGGAGCAGCGGCAGAGGCAGGAGCAGCTGGACCTAGAGTGTCGGAGCTCCACCAGCCCGTGTGGCGCTGCCCGGAGCCCCGGCAGAGACTGGGAAGGTGGGTAGCGCGCGCACCACCCAGGACACGGGTGCAGGTGGTGGGAAACAGAGCTGCATTTGACACCTGGCTCATGGCGCTGTCCCGGACAGATACAATTCCTTACCTTAACCTCGGTTAGACTGTCAAGGGATGTCAGTGTTTTTGATCACTGAAGGATGGCAGTGATGTTTTCAGTAGACTTCTTGTTAATGTGGATTTTGTGATCACCGTACTGCTGATGACTGTGCAACGGCCATTCTTTCTGCTGCGTTCATCTGAGTTTTCAGAGTCAGTGAGAATTACCTTCTTCCAAGCAAGTCAGGGAAATATTCTAAATCTCTGATATGATGAGATCAACTTTGTGTAGCACAGTTGATCAGACTTTGACTTACCCCTCACTCTGGTCGTGAGCAAGCCACTTGACCGTCTCAGCTTTAGTAAAGTGCTAATAATACATCTGTTTGTCTAATCTAGCTATATCTCTGCCTTTCTGAGAAAGAATGCACATTCAGTATTTTATAGCACGTGGTTCAGCATGATTTTACACGCAATATAATAAGTAGCAGTAGTGTATTAGATGCATAGTGTAATCGACACCTTGACGAGTGCTGTTATCCTGTGTGTCGCTGTTGTTACTTCAAGTGACAGATTTGAGTTGTGCATGTTCTTTTTAGTTGGTGCATGATACACTTAGTTTCTTTTAAAACAAGAAGAAAGAGAGCCATTACTAAATTTTAGTTAATTCTTTTGTTATGGTTAGAAAATGGCACCTAGTAGTCAGTAGTCTGTAGTAGTAGTCTGGTTGATAGTGACTGATGGACTGCCTAGTATGACACACTTAGAATATGAGACCATTAAAGTCTTCTTTGAGTATGGTTTCATTTTTTGTAGACTGTTGATAGTACCTTATATAAGATAAGGGCTGTTAGCTATAGAACACCATGCATTTCAAGGACTATTTAACGTAAAAGTGGAACTGTGGTGCTTAACTGACCCTGCTGACTCCTTGTCCCCATCCCACCAGGAGTAAACTGCTAGTTACTGAACCTCCTATGTCAGAGTTTTACATATAAGATTGCTAGTGTTTTAAATATAAATCTTAGGCTATTAAAAATGTGAACCAGATTAGTACCCACCACGGCTATATGTATAATAGGTGCTAAATGAATATTTCTTGAATGAAGGTAGAAAAAATATTGTTAACTTTGTGAACTTTTAGTATATTGCCTCTAGAGAATCCTTAATCCCTAACTCAGTAATTGACATAATGTGTACTCAGCAATTACATGTTAAAGGAATGATTTAAATGGAGTAGGATAAAAATGGATTTAGCAGAAGTGTTTGTCTTTTGAGCATTCCAATGATGAGAAAAATCTGTCAGTATGAAAGTGATAAATCATAGAATAATTTGTCTGTTGATCTACTCCTTACATAAATGATTTAGAATAAATTTTTTGAAACAGAATTGAAATGTGGAAAAAATAACATTCAAATAGTGTTTTCTAAACTTATGCTAAAGCTTAGCATTATTCAGCTGACAACACCTGAATCATTCTAATATGTCTGTATAATTGTCTTAAGAACTGAGGCTCTTTTCTTCATCTCTGTTATAAAGTGGGTTCTATTGGCAGCTGGAGAGGCTGGAAGTAGGCTAGCCCCAAGTTCTGAGACTTCAGACTGTGAATTGCATTTCTCCATGATCAGTCACATTAATCCATGTGGTTTAGATCTGAATGGTATCCTTTTTTAAATAGTGATGCAGTGGTGTTAAACCCAAACTGTCATTATTTGTGTGATCAGTATGACACCAAAGTGTTTGTTAATATGACATCACTTTGGTTCAAGGTGACTCTCTACAAACTGGGGTTGTTGATTACATTTTATTCCAAGGTTACGTTTTGTTTTAGCTAATCTAGCTAGTATGGTTCATCCAGTAATTCATTTAACAAGTGCTGAAGGCTCTCCTGAATTTATAGCTATTTTGTAGTTTGCTTAAAGGATAATCTCCCAAATAACTTTTATATGTTTGCAGTTAACTTGGTTGTGTGTAGAGTGTTTGATAGGAATATTTTCGGTGCAGCATCATAGAATAGTTTATAGAATGGTAAATACAGTGAGAATGAGGTCTAACGTATAAACCATTACCAACTGGTGTTGTCCATGTGAGGTAGGAACACAGTTCTGGCTTTTCCCTTCACAGGCTCATTTAGAAGGTAACAGGCAGCACCTGTTGTCCACCTGTTGGATTGTGTTCACCTTCTCTTTATGAGACAGGTGGTTTAAGCCTTTCCATTTGTAGAAAAGCTTGAAAAAGCCTCAGAGAAAAATTGTTTTCATTTTCCAGTAACATTTACACAAGTTGACTTCTGCTTTAGTTGGAAACCTTTTTTCTGCAGTGAAAGAACTCATACTTGACACATGTAAAGGTGGTTAGAAGTGAAGTTCTAATGCAGGTTTTAACAAAATCCAATCAAAATAAGAGTTAATGTTTCTGTGCAACTGAATATAGTTTATTTTTTCAACTGAGTACGTGATGACTTAAATGGTTGTATTTAGAACCATCTGAAATTTCATCCTTTTATTTAACACTATTATGACAAGTGTATTTTTCTGCATGTTTATAAACTTATAAAGCCATCCTTCACTGAATATATATATATAATGTGCTCTCATGTTAAATTGTCTAGAAAGGGAGACATGATTTTATTTTGTAGTTGGTTTATTTTGTAAACTGCACAGTATTAGGACACTTATTAATCAGTCAGAGAAGGAATGGGTAACATCATCCTGATGGTGACCGCAGAGGCATCTGAAATTTCTACACCCAGTGCTCAGGAAGCCATCACTGCACTGTGGCTCAGAGCTCAGGCCAGGAACTGCACTGCTGTAGGAAAGTCTCAAACCTCAGTTGGTCAGTTAGGGTGTGATTCTTTTGAGCCTCAATTGCCTCCTCTGGCAAACGGTGTTAATGGTCTCATTAGTCCTGAGAGCTTAATGAGATACTTCCTGTAGTCTCAGTGCTCAGCCCATAGTACAGATTCCTATTAGCTGACATTACTTTCACTGTTTCTGGTTTTTAAAAATACCTTAATAAGCTAAAGAACATTTTAATTGTGCTAATGAGTTCTCTGCTTGAAACCAGTCACAAACCTTCCACTTCACAGTGAGAGGCTGGAGACGTTCTCTTTAGAAAGGACCTCTGAGGATGCCCATGTCACTGCAGTTAAGGGAGAAAGGAATCAAGCAAGAGGGCTACTGTTGAAGGGAGAAAGCAAGTTATTTTTCACAGGGGAAGATCATCCACCTAGGAAGCCTGAAGAATTAACTGAGAAGTTATTAGAGATAAGAGGAAAGTTCATTAAGTTTCTCAGAAAAAATTGACGTACAGAGATCTGTATCTGTCTTTCTTATATCTGCAGAAATCAGTGTGTAAAATACATATATATATTTTTTTCCCATGTATACTAAACAGATGGTTTTCCTCACAACAAAATTTTTAAAATCTGTTAATAATTTTATGAAATTATGAAAAATGACCTATATGAAAAAATCAAGGTTCCTCAATTGGAAAACTCATTATAAAATGTCAAGTCTCCTGTAAATACACATCCAGTAAAAATTCCAGTGATAACATTGGGGAGGAAGTACTCAAAATGGTTTAAATTTAGATTTATCTGAAAGAACAAGTGGATAAAACTAGGTAAGCAAAAGAATAAAAGATGAATGGGAATTTGTTCTGGCAAACATTAAAATGCCACAGTTTAAAGTGGTTTGGGTTACAGGTGATTTTTAATTAATTTTCTAAAATTATAGTATGTCAATTTTACTTTCTTTAAAGAAAAGATGATATATATATAAAATACAGAAAATTATATAATTATATATATGTCTTTTAATTCTTAATATGACTCTGCATATCTGATATGCCCTTGAAATGCTTAAAGTTTATTTTTATACTTCATGTAGAGGTAAATTAGTAGAATAATTTTCATTAGCATTATTATAGTAAAATTCATAAGCTTGCTAGCCATTAAAAATTATTTTGATCTGCATCTTTTGAAATCCTTCTTCCGTTTCTTGATTGCGTTTATTTCTCTAATACTAAGCAGTGGGCTTCAGTAGGCTAATTATAAAAGTCAAATCCTCAGCATTCTGGCCTCTAATTCAGGGTATACTTGAATTCATAGAATGGCTGGATAATCCGTTGTTTGTCTGTTGTGATCTTTACTGCATGTGAAAAGACTTGATTCTCCTAATGAGAGGACAGAGAAGTTCTTTGTGCTTTGAAAGAAGAAATTGTCATTGGATTTTTGTGGATTTCATTAGGTCAGAGTACTGGTGCTTACACAGAAGATTTGGACGTGTAGGGTTTTGTAACCTAGACCTCTATAATAGTATAGAGTCGGGTCTGCCTCCGGACAGTGTGGGCTGATCCTGTCACACTTGCTATTTCAATCTGGGGTTCTTCCCTTATGTTGGTAACTTTAACTTCCATAGGAAAATCAGTCGCCTGTATGCCCTATGCTGAGGCCACACGTGCCCTAGAGCAGGAGGCACAGATGCACAGTACTGCGGCCAGGTCAGCGTCACCGTGTAGGCTCTCTCCGCAGCCCGGTGTGAGTGCAGCCCGCTCTAGTGGCCCGCCAGGTAAATACCGATCCTCCTGCCGTGGCTGCTGGCCATCCACCTACACTGCTGGCAGGGGTGGTTTGCTCCTAGGACGCGTCCCCGCTGTTTCAGAATTCCTTTCTTGTTTCTCTGCATTCCATCTTTAGTTGTATTCAGTTGAGATTCACTGGACCACTGGGAGGTTTGTGTTCATACCTGTATACAGTGGCATTGACTGCCTGTTCTCCTATGAGTACATGTACTTGGTAAAATCTTGAGATCCACCCCGTGCTAAAAAATACTCAAGTGTCTATGAGAGTCAGAATCAGTAAATGTTTCTCAAATTATGCAAGATGCAAAGAGGACATATAACTGGCTGTCACTCATATCTGTATATTTTCTAGAGTTGTAATATCAGCTGTCCCTAAGAAACACCCTTCTTTTCACCTCCTGTGTGAGGTCCAAGGAGTGGTGCAGAGAGAGGAAAAATCACTAAAGATTGCCGTTTGCATAAGCTGAATAGAAATAGTCAGAAATGGACATCAGCCTGAAAGCTCTGGTTTGACAGGGAGTTGAGTACTTCGGTGTCACAGATACCATTTGTAACCTGAGTATGGATAAAGATTTAATCTAAGTGAAAGAAATTTAAAATAGAAATGTTTATCCTCGAATTCATCTTGCACTTACAATTGAATTGAGATTGAAGAAATAACTGAGACAGGTGGAACGTCACAAACTAGGAAATTGACTATTTTGAATTATTGTTTTTCTTCCTTTTAAAAGTCCTCCAGCCTTCTCCACATCAGGTGATAACTAACCTCCCTGAAGGGGTTCGGCTTCCAACAACTCGGCCCACTCGGCCGCCACCTCCTCTCATCCCGTCATCCAAAACCACAGTGGCTTCCGAGAAACCATCGTTTTTACTGGGAGGCTCCATCTCGCAGGTAAGAGGGCTTCTCTTCCCAGGAGATTCTCTGTTGGTTACTGCTTTGTAAAAATTTTCCCTCCCTCCTATATTAAATCTATTTATGATGAGATACTGACTTAAAAATGCAGCAGTCACTTTGTCTTCCACGGCACATGCAGGTTTGTTCAGGTTAGGTCCCCAAATTGAGTGACAGTGTCATGTGTGGCCACTCCGATCTCTGTATGCTTAATCAGTGGTCAGCTAATGATCAGGGAGCTCTATGCCCGGAAGGACTTAAATTTCCCAGTCTTTACCAAGGGGCTCATCAACCAGGCAGCCGACGACACTGCCTTCCTCCTCAATTCCTGCTATCACAGAGCCTTGAAGTGGGACCACACACGGTGAGGACGCACGGCCTTCTGGAGTCTCCCCTGGCCGGTGTGCAGACTGCACATGTGTATGGCCTTCTAGGTCCCCAGGGAGATGTTGGACCTCTGCAGATCCCTGTGGACATCTCGTTCTTTAGCTTTTCCTTTTTGTGGGGAGGAGTGGGGCATACCTCAAAGGATGCAGGATCTTAGTTCCCTGACCAGGGATGGAACCCTCACCCTTTGCCATGGAAACATGGAGTCTTAACCGCTGGACCACTAGGGACGTCCCTCCTACAGTTTTTGGTTAGCCTGATTGTTTGCTCTGACTGCCTCAGCCAGAGGAGAAGTTAATCCATTGACTCTAATTGTTTCTGACAAGCCTACACCTGCTTCCCCACCCCATCAGGCCAGATCAAGACAGCTTTGCAAGTGGGGTCTCTCAGAGAACCACTCAGCCAATCTGATAATGACAGTCACCTGAGACTGACCCCCCGTACTTCCATGTGACCAAGGCTGTGGGTTCTAAGGGCTGAAGCAGACCGGCAGTGGGGGTCAGCAGAGCAAGTTCTCGGGTCACAGAGCTCACAGTTCTCACCAGAGTATGCCGTTTTCCTGAATAAATGCTCCCAAATTTCTACAGGTCTTTGGTTACAGAGTTGGAAAAGAGTTCTTAAAGGGCTGATTGTTAACCTTCCTGCTAGTTTTCTGGTTGCCTTTGTGGAGGAGGGTCTTTGGAAGTTCTTCCTCCACCATTTTTTCGAGGGATAAATGCAATTAATGGTAGTAGCTACATCTGAGGGTATGGTTAAGTGTTTTCAGTTATGTAATTTGTTAATAATGCACATTAATCTACCTAAAATTTAGGGTGATTTTGGAAGATGTCTTGTTCCTTTTAAAAGCTTTTAAAATTTAACCAATCTGCAACGAGGATTTTCTTGCTTTATGTATACCTATTCTTAGTTTTGGTGGGGGGTGGGTTGGTGGTAAGTTTTCTAAACAGAAACGTGTACCTTAACTCTAGAGTTGACCTTGTGAAGAGACAGTGTTATTCTAGTCCTTTAACATTATTTTTAGGGAACACCTGGCACTTACTTGCCTTCTCCTAATCAGGCCTCCTACGCCCCCGAGGCAGCGAAGCCCTCGGCAGGCTCTATCTCTCTGGGACTGCCGCGGCAGCAGGAGGCCACCAAGCCAGGTCAGTGAGGAGGGGGCGGACCATAGCCACTTTTGTGGTGCACCAGTCTGGGACTTGGCACTTGAGCTCACTCTGTCTTGCTCTGGCCCACAGCCACTGTACCCTACATCAAGCAGGAAGAGTTCTCTCCCCGAAGCCAGAACTCACAGCCTGAGGGTTTACTGGTCAGAGCCCAGCACGAAGGGGTGGTCAGAGGTAAGACATGCTGTAGGGCAGAAATACTATACTCTGGTCCCCAGTAAATGGGTTAGGGGAAGTCAGTAATATGTTTTAAAGATGGGCTGTTGAATTAGAGCCTTTAAATTCTAAGTTTAAGTTTTTTTCCATGTAAAAATCATTTTAAAACTTTGAAATTTTGTGCTTCTGCAGTGCTTTTAAAAATTGTGAAATTATTTTTAAGTACGTTTCAATAAAACACTGTTCCTTTTGTGCTGCAGTTCCCCTTTTCCCCTCTCTCCCAAGCAGGGCCTGGTTATGTTGGCCTGTTTTTCTTGTAGGTGTGGGGTGTGATTGGCTGATGATTCTGTTGTTATCCAGGTACCTCAGGAGCCATTCAAGAAGGAAGCATAACTCGGGGAACGCCTTCTAGCAAACTGTCTGTAGAGAGCATCCCATCCCTCCGAGGTTCCATCACCCAGGTCAGTTGGTCTCCTTCCCAAGACCCAAACCACAGCTGGTGAGAAAACCAGGAGTGAAGTCTCGAGTGGGTTGGCCGTTCTAGCACAAGTTTTGTGACAAAGTTGTTCATTGTTCTGGGATTTGGGACAGGTCTCAGTGATGATAAGCCACAAGCCAAATCATCTATACTGTGTTTCATTGAAAAAGGTGGATTATTTGCAAATTGGCAGAAAAAACAAGTTATAATTGATGCAGCTCTGCCTTGCAAAGCTTTTAACATGTGTTCAGCTTAAACAGAAATTGAGAGGAAAATCATAAATTGTTTGCTTGCTTTTACAACTTGTTGTTGTCTTTTTTCTTAGAAATTTTGAAAAAGCTTGATTACATTTGCATGAGTTTAAACCTTAAGACAAATTTTGTTTCTGAGAGTTAAGTACTTTCATAGTGGTTTGACTTTGAGGTGGGGAAGAAGGCTGACTCAACTCATACACCTATTGGCATTTTAGGAAGTTTTGCATGGCAGGGTTCAAGGACCAAGGTACAGTCTGTCTTTGTGTTTATAAAACATGTCTGATTTCCCGTCATGTGCTGACCTTTCTCATTTGAGGTCATAGCTTGATCTGATGCTTGGTGTGGCAGGTTACATTTTCTAAGCGTTTGTGTCCTGTCAACTGAAGTGATGCTCATGCTGCCTGTGTTTGATTGAATGGCAGGGGACCCCGGCTCTGTCCCAGGCTGGCATACCCACTGAGGCATTGGTGAAGGGGCCTGTTTCTAGGCTGTCCATTGAAGAGAGCAGTCCTGAGAAAGGCCGGGAGGAAGCCACCTCCAAAGGCCATGTTATTTACGAAGGTAAAAGTGGACACATCTTATCCTATGACAGTAAGTATCATCTCTCCACTCCAAGGCTGGTGCTGTCATATGTGACATGGGTGTGGGGCTGGCTCCTTAACTGCTGGCTTTGGGAAAGTGAGTTTTCTTTCCCCAAGCCCAGGTTTCCTCTCTGTAACGTAAAAAGGGTTAACATGAGTACTTCTCTTGAAACTTTGGTGAAAAATTAACTAAGACAGTCAGTGAAAAGTGCTTAACAGCGCAGAGCCCATAGCAAGTGTCCCCTGAGTGGTGGCTCCCACTGCCAGCTGTGGTCATTAGATTTAGCCTAGGAAAAGAATCTCTGTTTAATAGAACCACGCCTAAGTGTCTGCTCAGCAAAAACAAGTCCCTATGAATGCGATTTGACCCCCTTCTATTTTAAAGGAATGCCAGTTTTATGTGTTAAGAATTAAGGAATAGATAGTAGTCTGATAATCCTAGAAAGAGTATTGAATTTAAATTCACCTTAAATGTAACTGTTTTAACGTCTGTCTCTAAACGTTTGTCTTTAAATGTGTTCATGAGTTTAAGTTTCAGCTTGCACACTGTTTTGAGCAGTGTGCTGAAATTGCACTGTCCTGCCCAGACGTGCGTCTCCCCTTTTTCCACTGTGTCCACCCTGGCTCAGCTGGCGATGACTATCGTCGGTCGCAGTGCTGTGTCCAGTGACCCTTACCTGAAATATCATGTGCCCGGATCCTTTTCCAGCTGTTTCATCGCCCGCTGTCTGTAGTGCTGGTTACTCAGTGGTAACTGCCATTAGTTAACCTGGACCCACTGCTATTGTTAAGTTCCTTGAGGGAAGGGACCTAATTTACACCCTATATCTGCAATCCTGGTTTATGCCTGACCCTCAGTAAATATATCTGAATGAATGAAAACATTTTTATAAGTATCATCTACACAGAGGTAGGTATGTAGTAGATTAAGACCAGTTTCTATATTATCTTCATGAGATCATGAGGTTAACGTAACTTATTTAGGCCTTGGGCTAATAGGCCTTGGGCTCTGTCTGAGCAGTGCTTGTGTCTGTGTTCTGCAGATATTAAGAATGCCCGAGAAGGGACGAGGAGTCCGAGAACAGCTCATGAAATCAGTCTCAAAAGAAGCTATGAATCAGTGGAAGGAACAATAAAACAAGGGTTGTCCATGAGGGAGTCTCCCGTATCAGCACCGCTGGAGGGTAAAGTGTTATTTCCAGAGCTCTGTTTAGATATATTTAATTCTGTACAGCCAATTTGCATTGTTGGGTTAGGTTGCATTTAATATCTGTCATTTCTACCTGAAATTTATATCAATATATAAATGAAACATATAAATATGTTAATATATTATAAATACATGTAGTATAAAATGTGTAATAGTAATTAATATACTAATATGAAAGTTATATTAGTAAACATTTAAATTCATGTTCAGCTCTACATATAAATTAAGCAGTACATGACAGTGAAGGGGGAAGTAAAGACAAAATTGATTTTATCATAGGTAACTGTTAGAATGCTCATGTAATCTGTAGATTGATCCTGTTTAAGCGCGCTTAAAAATGTGAAGTTCATCATGAACACTTGTTTTTTTCATGGGGCAGACAGAGTGGTATGTTACGTACAGAGCAGAGACGTGTTTAAATCTTGCTCTTTCCTGGTGCGTCTGTCTGTGCCCATCTCTTGCTCTGTCAGTTGAGGGCTTGTACCTGCAGTAATGTGAGGAAGAGAGACAACTGTGCAGCCCTGTGCTGATCATGTGGCATGCCTTCATCACATGATCACCATGGTTTGTTTTGTGAATGGTTCACTTTCCTTAAGTCTTAACCTGACTCAAATGTTTCATTTTAATCTAGATGAGAAATGGGAAATAGGGTAAGGATTCCTCAGTCTTAAAGGCCTGTTGAACTTTCTAAGAGCTGAATTTTCTCTGTAGTTTAAAAAAAAAAAATCTCACTTTCCTAGATTCAAATTTGTTGGCAATGTAACATGAAACTTCTGAAAAGGTTATTTACATGTGTTTCATTTTGGTTTGCATCTTTCGTGTATTTTATCTGTTTTTTGAGATAGCCATCTTTCATGTTTTTCTCTTCAGAGCTTAACAGTGATTTCCAGCCCCTCTGTATTTTTTCTCGCCTTGATAAAAAAGCACTGCGAGTTTAGACTTAGCTTTGAAAGTGTTGTTCTCTACGCTTTGACTTAGATGTCTTCCTTGGCCATTTTCTATTTGTGAAAATGTTTGAAAAGAAACAGTTTTAAAAGTGGATACGTCCAGCTTTTATTATTTTTTCCATGATGTTCTTCTGAATAGTTTGCAAATCTAAAACAGTTCTCCTTTTTCCATGGAGCTTTTGTCAGAAGTGTGTCCTCTTAGAACAGTTAGTTGTGTGCCTGAGTTGACATCTGTGCTGTATCTAACACCAGAACTGCCTGCTTGTTTTGAAAGGACTCATCTGCCGTGCGCTGCCCAGGGGGAGCCCTCACTCTGACCTTAAGGACAGGACTGTGCTGTCTGGGTCCATCATGCATGGTAAACTCTCTGCTCGTTTGCTTCTGTTCATAACTGTCTCAGGGGCAAAGTAGTTTGAAATTAATGTGCCGGGTGTGAAGCCTGTTTTTCAAGGTATCTTCTCTTTTGACATGTTAGGTATTTAAACCCTAACTAGAACTCTTCTTCTCTGAGTTTCATAGTTTATTTGAAGATGATAGTTGCTTAATCTTTGAATACAGACATCTTCATTATGTAAGAGCCACTCTTGATTGTGATGAATGATGTATTAAGTCTTGAACAACCCCCCCCCCCCCAAATAATGGCCAGTGAGTATTTACATAAGGATCTTACTGTAAACAGAAAACTGATTAGAAACTGCAAACAACAAGGCATTAATTTCTTTATATTGTGGTAATTTTATGCAACAAAATTTACTGTCATAATAGATTTTAAGTGTATAGTTAGTGGCATTAATTTACCAAGTGTGTGTCTTGAATCCTTCTTTGAAGGCACACCAAGAGCGACAACTGAAAGTTTCGAGGATGGCCTTAAGTACCCCAAACAGATTAAAAGGGAGAGTCCACCCATCCGAGCGTTTGAAGGTGCCATCACCAAAGGAAAGCCCTACGATGGCATCACCACTATCAAAGAGATGGGGCGCTCCGTTCACGAGATCCCCCGACAGGACGTGTTGGCTCAGGAGAGTCGGAAAACCCCCGAGGTGGTGCCGAGTGCTCGGCCCGTCATTGAGGGCTCCATTTCCCAGGTACCGTCCACTTTGGACCGCAGTGCAGCAGTAGTTATCGGTGGTTCTAGATCATTTTAAATGTCAGGTCTCCTGGAAGTAAACGTGGAGGTCTCTGTGACCTCATTTCTGGTCTGGGAGCATGTGCGGCATGGGCACTCTGCAGCCCTTCACTGGCACATGCCAGCGTGGAACCTGAGATGGAGCCCAGCTACAGGGCTGCCTGTGACACTTGTCTCTTGACCCACAGGGCACACCCATCAAGTTTGACAGCAGCTCGGGTCAATCTGCCATCAAACACAATGTCAAGTCCCTGATCACAGGGCCTAGCAAACTGCCCCGTGGGATGCCTCCACTGGAAATTGTGCCCGAGAACGTTAAAGTGGTAGAAAGGGGCAAGTATGAGGACGTGAAAGCAGGAGAGCCCGTGCGGTCCCGGCACACATCGGTGGTGAGCTCCGGCCCCTCAGTCCTCAGGTCCACTCTCCACGAAGCTCCCAAAGCACAGCTGAGCCCAGGGATTTATGAGGATGCCAGTGCACGGCGCACGCCGGGGAGCTACGCCAGCACCGTGTCCCGGGGCTCGCCCATGCTGAGCAGAGCTTCTGAAGGTATGTTGCTCTCGTATGCTGTCTGACCATTCATGCTGTCTGACCATTCATGCTGTCCACTGCAGCACGTGGCCAGGCATTGGTTCCAGGGTCTTGCAGCCTGTCTGCTATGCTCTGGGAGACTGGCTGCCCGTGAAAATAGGCATAATTGCAAGTAAAATGCCTAATGTTTTTATTAAGTGCAGGGTGCACTGGAGTCCAGAAATGGTGGAACAGGTCATGCTTGGCATGGATTTTCAGCTAAGCTGTGAGAATTTCTGGAAGTTGGTCTGGACGGTCAGCTCTCCTCACTATCTGCTGTGGTAGCTGAGTGCTCAGGCCATGGAGCTGGTTGCTTAGGGTGAATTGAGGTTCTTACTGCACTGAGTTGGACACGTTCCTTAGCTTTTTTGTGCTCTAGTGTCTTCATCTGTGAACTGGTGGTGTAATACCAAGGCTGGCCTCATAGGATTGCTATGCAGATAAAATGAGGTGATACGTTGAAAGGACTTTAGCAGAATAGCGCACACAGTGTGGAAAGGACTCGGTAATTGTGAACTGTTATTACTGTCGGTTCTGTTTTATGGCCAGAACCTGCCCCTCCTAGGGGTTCATGCTGCTGCAGAGACGTCTGGGGGATGAGAGGCATGGATTTTTACCAAGTGGTCTGTGAACAATCTGAGGCCCTTAGGGAAACACTTAGAAGTGTTTCCACTGAGCATTTTAGATTGTAGTACAGTACTCATTTATCAAGGGCTTATGTGCAGGCTCCCAGGGGCGGTTGGAGGGGCCACATGGAGGGAGGAGAAGAGGGAAATGTCTGTCTGGGGCCATGGCGTAAACCTACACCCTGTTGGTTCTGGTCTTGGAGGAGAATTGCCCTGCAGAGGGAGAGGCTCTGCCTGTTAGAGCAAGCTGCGGTGGGGAGGGGAGGTGATAAACAGCATGATTTCTTGGCTTCCACACATAGATTTGTGTGATCACAGCAAAGTCAATATTATCAACATAGTAATTAGATGGTGCTCATGGTTGCATGGTATTGTGTGTGTATCACTGTTGTTGAAGTATATACCCTATGAAGTGGCCAAACTTGTAAATTTTATCCCCTGTATGTTTCACCACAGTTACTGAAACAGTGGAAGGTGATGGCTGGTAGGGTTTTGGTTTGGACTCGGTAGCACTGATGAGATAATCAAACTTCTGAATATTGTCTTGTAGAGAAGAAGAAGCTGGAGCAGGGAGGAGGCCAGTGCTGGCAAGGAAGTCTGTGTGGAAGCACAGAGCAGGGAACACTGTGTGACCCAGCAAGGAGCCGGGCAGCCAGGCAGAGAGAGGGTGGAGGCTTGGTGCGGGCAGGGTCCGGAGGAATTAACGTTATCAGGTCAGAGATGACAAAGCACTGAGCGTCAACTTTCATTCGTAATTTTAGGTGATAAACCGGGCTGTGACCCTAAAGGGGGCAATCTCCCAACCCAGAGATGCCCACATGTTCTGCAAGATTGATTGTTACATGTTTAGTAGAAAAAGAAGATCAAAGAGATATGTATATGGTCTGTATTGGAATGGTTGAGAAATAGATTAACATTATCCTACTTAACAAGCTTGCTTAAGGATTTGTGGTGTTGGCCGTTTTTTCTAGTTACAATTTCTTCTGGCAAGTCTGCTAATCATGAGAGGAAGTCAACCCTGACCCCTACCCAGAGGGAGAGCATTGCAGCCAAGTCTCCGGTGCCTGGCGTGGACCCTGCAGTGAGCCACAGCCCCTTCGAGCCGCACCACAGGGGCAGCACCCCCGGGGAGGTGTACCGGAGCCACCTGCCGGCACACTTGGACCCAGCCATGCCCTTTCACAGGGCTCTGGATCCTGGTAAGCACAGTGTGCAGTGAAAACTTAAGGCAGAGCAGTAACATGGCTGTGTGCCTCTTTAGATGTTTTGTTTATTAAAGTACAGAATGCAGACAGTCACGTGTGTTATTAGGATACAGTTCAGTGGATTTTCACAAACTCTATAGCTCAAGCCCCCCAGATCAAGACACAGAATATTACCAGCACCCCTTAAAGAATTAAAAACTGGGTACGTGGAAAGCCTCTTGTGTGATGGCATTTGATTGGAAAATGGGTTCATGTGAAGAACTATTTTTAAATAACACAGGCATACTTCATAGATCTTAGTTTACAACATAGACTTTCTTCACCAGTGTTCTGATCTCTAGCCAGGGCACTGATTACACCTCCCAACTCTTTCTTATGTAAATAATACATCTCCAGGTTTGTTTTTTTAAGTGAAGTTGGAGTTTAAAGACACTTCAAAGGAATCGATCAATAAATACAGTATCCTTCTAGATTTTTTTCGTCATCTTTTAAAATTATCTAGTCCATACCTAATTCAGATTCTGTATTGAGTCTTTCCGAAGCAGCAGCGTTGTTTTTTCATTGTTTCATTATTGTAGCAGCAGGTACAGCTGGAAGGAACTTGTGAACAGGTAACACTGACCGTGAGTGAACATGGTCTTAGTAGGTGTAGAAGCATGTAGGTTTTCTGGAGGACAGCCTGCCCTGGCACAGCAGTGCTGCCTGCGGGGCCCGGGCAGTGGGCTCTGCCCAGGAAAGGGCATCCTGTCCACAGGTGGTGGAGCGTCTTTGCTGGACTGTGGTGAGGCCAGTACCATCACGTTGTCTGTCACCTGAAAACATCAGGTTCCTGAGGCACCCACGCATGCCTGGTTGTTCAGGGCCTGTCCCCAGAGCTGGGGCGGGAACCTCACCCATACCCCCTGCTGTCGGCTGACAGACCCCGCTGGGAGGGCTAAGGAAGGGGGAGCAGACATTCTGAGAGTTTGTCGTTTGTTCTTCTCAGGAGAAAATGTGTGCATAAAGTATTCACTCAGACTCTCAGAAGTGAATGCTTGTACTTTGATTTAGTGTGTATCATAATCTTTTATTTTATAGCAGTTTTCTTTGCTTGTCATTGTTGAGCTTGAGCTGGATTATCAGTATTTGAGGATAGAGGCATTATCTCTTGTTGCAGTTTTGTTGGGATGTACAACAATACAGTGGACCTCTGGCACTGTATTAAGTTCACTGTGTGTGCTCAGCTCATGACCGCACCTGCAGCGTCCCAGCACCTGCATCATGGGGGCCTGGTCCTGCTGCTGCCTGTTGGTCCAAATAAAGTTTTATTAGAACACAAGCCATGCCTGCTTGTTTGTTTTGTCTGTGGCGGCTTTTACACTGTAATGACAGAGTTGAGTCAGTGTGACAGAGCCATAGTGTCCACAAATCCTCACATATTGACCACCTGGCCCTTTGACTAATCTCTGCAGCACACGCACACACTGATTAAATGCCCATGGACAGTTCATTTTCAGCGCCCTCCCCGCCCTCCCCCCCCCCAAAAGTAAAGTTACCATTTGTTACAAAGTATCTCATATATATTTCCATTTCTTTGTATTAGATGATCTATACTACAAAAAATAATTTTTTTTCAAACACAGCTTTTGGAAACTTCAGGTGAAAAAATCTAGTAAAGTTACATGTCAAAGACTGAAAGTGAAACTACCTGAGAGTAGTTTTTAGCTGCTGTTCTAGTGGTAAAGGTTAATACTCTTGTTTTGTCTGATCTGTCATCCCCGTTATCGTTACGTCTGACGTTAGGATGTTTATATTCCCGCTGCTGCCCTGTCAAGGTCCAAAAGGAATCTGCCATAATCCTGTGTCCCCCCTCCCCCTGCCCCAACCCTGAGGTAGGTAGAAGCTGATTGTGCTCGGTAGCTCAGCAGATGGTTCTTTTCCTTACTCTTTCTGTGGGTGATGTTTAGCAAGTGGATTCTACATGGACTCAACTACATGCCTGTCTTTCCTCTCTCCATCAGCAGCCGCTGCTTACCTGTTCCAGAGGCAGCTGTCACCGACCCCCGGCTACCCCAGTCAGTACCAGCTTTACGCAATGGAGAACACGCGCCAGACCATTCTCAACGACTACATCACCTCCCAGCAGATGCAAGTGGGCCTGCGGCCTGACGTGGCCAGGGGGCTGTCTCCCCGGGAGCAGCAGCTGGGGCTCCCGTACCCGGCGACCAGGGGTGTGTGTCTGTGCCCAGGACGAGTGCTTGGTGGGCGGATGATGGGAGGAAGGAAAAGCAGGCTCTGTAGCTGTTAGCCTTGAAGGCAAACAGGATGATACATCGAAACAGGCTGTTGTGGCAACACTGGAATAATGAGGCCAGATCGATGTCCTTGAGGTTGGAAGCCATGGTCTCGCCAGCTTCACTTTCTCCTCTCTCCACATATACGGGGGGTGGGTGGGGGAGTGGGGCGGTGTTCATCTCTTTCTGAAGCGGGTCTTACAGAGTCATGCTGAACTGAAGTACTGTATTTGTCCTGTATGCAAATTATTTTGGGGTTAGAGAAACCCAAGAGCCATGTGCAGTTTTGTATCTTTAGAATAACACTTGAAACATAATTTTGTTGTGTTTCTTTTGAACAGGAATCATTGACCTGACCAACATGCCTCCAGCAATTTTAGTGCCTCACCCCGGGGGGACGAGCACCCCTCCCATGGACAGAATCACATATATTCCTGGTACACAGATCACCTTCCCGCCCAGACCTTATAGCTCTGCGTCCGTGAGTCCAGGTGGGTCTGCGTGTGCCTCTCTCGGCTGGGAGCAATGTGCTCCCGTGTTGCCAGCATAGCCTCTATGGGTGTTTTGGGCACTTTTCCCCAGTCAGTCTGCTGTTTTTTGTTTAGTGTCTAGTCATAGGTCCTCCATAATGTCTGTCCCTAGATCCTCTGAGAGCTCCTGGGAGCCCGTGTTATGCTCCATTATACTGAAACTCTTAACAAAGCACACTTCCTACTGCTCAGATTTGGAGCTTTCTGAAAAATGTTCAGTCACTTGAGAAGGTAAAGCTTGTTTGATGCACTTGCCAGGTTGGCGGTATTGTCCTCAGGCTGCAGGTTTGTGTGTTTTCCAGGACACTCGACACACCTCGCAGCCGCGGCCAGTGCTGAGAGAGAGCGGGAGCGGGAGAAGGAGCGGGAGCGCCTTGCCGCGGCTTCCTCGGACCTCTACCTGCGGCCGGGTGGGTGGAGGCGCCAGCCTTGTGCTCAGGGTGGGATGCCCTCAGACACAGAGCAGCGGGGCCCTTGCTGTGTAGGCTGCTGAGGAGCCAGACAGGGCAGAGGCAGTGGCGTTGTCATGGGGACGGTGGCATTTGGATTTAGCAATAGCAGTTGGGTCTGAAAATGCTGGGCTCAGAGCTCATTAAAGCTGAAGCCATCCAGCAGAGGCTCACAGAAGATTCCTGAAGATAGGTGTGGCATTGGGCTGGCGTGTAGAGGGAGGATGCAGAGTGTGCTTAGAAGGTTGTCTGATTAATGTAAAAGAAATCCCTCAGTGTCTGACCATAGGAGGTGCTTTAATGAATCGTGAGCTGTTCTTATTGTTGTTTAATCACTCAATTGTGTCCTATTCTCTGCGTCCCCATGGACTGTAGCCTGCCATCCTTGGGGTTCTCCAGGCAAGAATACTGGAGTGGGTTGCCATTTCTTTCTTCAGGGGATTTTCCTACCCAGGAATTGAACCTGCATGTCTTGCATCTCCTGCATTGGCTGGTGGATTCTTTACCACTGAGCCACCTGGGAAGTGGATCATAATCTAGCACCATAATATTTTGATTGTATGGTAATTGTATAGAAACTGCAGAAATTGACTTAAGAGAGCCAGGTACAAATCCTACATAATTTCTATAGGAACTATAGGAACTATGTTTGAAAAATGCTTGTGATCCCACTGATGAATAACATGCAGATTTAAGTCCATCAAACATCATTTTTCTCCATCAGACATTTGAAAGGTTGATAGATTGTGTTGTGGTGTTTGAGGAAACATTGCCTCTTACACACTGGCAGTGGTAGTATAAACAGGGATAACTTTTTCAGAGACATAAAAATGGGAGCAATAATCCAGTCCTAGGAATGCACCCGTGTGGAAACGCTCACATAAACTGCTGTGTGGTCAGATGGGAGAGAATCACTGGAATGGCTGTGCTAAGTGGTACCTGCTCTGAAAAAAAAATATGGCTGTTTGCTAGAACTGCCAGCTCAAGTGAGAAAGAGTGAGTTTGAGAGCCTGAGGAGGTGGAGGAGAGAGTGAGGAAAAGGAACTTGAAGTCCTGCAAGTGAAAGAGCTTTGCTGTGGGAGCCACGGTCAAGTGGAGGAGCCACGGAGCTGCAGGCCAGGCAGCCTTGGGCTCTGCTTCAGCAGAAGCTCATCATTTGCATTGTGATTCAGAGATGGTTGTTCCAGACTTGATTTTGGAAATAAGAAACACGCCAGAGTTCGAGGAAAAGTCAAAGACAGACTTACTGGATTTGTATTAGTGCTTCAGTATTGGTGGTATTTTGTTTCTCTTTAGAATCCAAATAGAGACTTGTCACAGGAATGGGAATGAGAGTAAAGTGGTAGCTGACGATTTTGTTTCAAGTTACTAGTGTGGTTTTATTGCCTCTTTATTGGAAAACTCTTAAAGCATTGATTTCTTGAAAGGCCAGAAAGTGGAGTAGCAAGTTTCTCCACTTGCTTTCCTGTCTTCTCTTTGGGAAAGTGAGGAAGTCAGCGACCCCCTGTGCTGCCATCCAGCCTCTTCCTGATGGCTCGTCCCTGCATCCCTCTGCCCTGCAGGCTCGGAGCAGCCTGGCCGGCCCAGCAGCCACGGCTACGTGCGCTCCCCATCCCCGTCAATCAGAGCTCAGGAGGCCCTGCTGCAGCAGAGACCCAGCGTCTTCCAGGGAACCAACGGGACCAGCGTGATCACCCCACTGGACCCTAGCGCGCAGCTGCGGATCATGTAAGCCTCCGTGTGCACTTGGACCAGACGCGCCGTCTGCTGCATACGCTCGTCAGCGTGTGACTGCAATAGCACTGCACACTGTGCTTATTGCAGTCTGTCCTCCTGACACCCCAATACCCCGCAAGAGTCTCCCCATCACAGACTTGTGCTTTGATTTTCTTTTCAGGCCACTGCCTGCCGGGGGCCCTTCCATCAGCCAGGGCCTGCCGGCCTCCCGTTACAACACCGCTGCGGATGCCCTGGCTGCTCTTGTGGACGCTGCCGCGTCTGCTCCCCAGATGGATGTGTCCAAAACGAAAGAGAGTAAGCACGACGCCACCAGGTTAGAAGAGAATGTGAGGAGCAGGGCAGCAGTCAGTGAGCAGCAGCTAGAGCAGAAAAGCCTGGAGGCGGAGAAGAGAGCCGGTCAGTGTCTGTACACCTCTTCAGCCCTGCCGAGTGGCAAGCCCCAGCCTCACTCTGCAGTAATTTACTCTGAGGCTGGGAAAGAGAAAGGGCCTCCTCCCAAGTCCAGATATGAGGAAGAGCTAAGGACTCGAGGGAAGACCACCATTACCGCAGCTAACTTCATAGACGTGATCATCACCCGGCAGATTGCCTCGGACAAGGACAGCAGGGACCGTGGCTCCCAGAGCTCAGACTCTTCCAGTAGCTGTATGTATCTCGGCCCGAGCCCGCCCCATGGGACCACACATGGAGTCACCTGACTCCAGGGGAAGCAAAGCACATGGTGTGAATGTAATGGAGAGGTTGTGTGGATTAGTGGTGCACGAAAGTCTCTCCTGCTGTTACGCCTTTAAGTATCTGAGCATCTTAAATACCTTGTCACGTGTTTCCTTGAGGAACTTGGCCTTTCTGGGGGTGAAGTCACAGGGAGGCAGACAGAGGCAGAGCCGCTCACATTTCAGGTTCTGCAAATGGTGGGTGTGTCACACGCTCCGCGCTTCGCGACCTCGTTCCTCAGGAGACCCTCCTATGGCGTGCATCAGGGTCTAGGCTGGTGCCCCAAAGCCACTAGTATTCTAAGATACAGATTTTTTTAAAAGACCACCTTATTGATAATTATAATTGGTAATTGGTATTTCTTACAAGTTGGATTTTGAGCAAGTGTAAGAATTCAGCAACCTACAGTAAAATGCTAGAAAAGTTGTTTTAAAATGTATTTTTAACTATATCCTAAATTCTCTATTGAATTTCTGAAGGCAAGTATTTAAACACATATCCCTTAGTAATGAAGTAATGTAACCACACATGGTAACCTCTCGTTTCCATTCGTGAATCAAGTAGAGTCGGAGACTGTGACCAGTGGGTCCTATGCGCTGCCCAGAGTGCAATGCAAGGTTCTGGCTTGTCTGCACCTGATCCTGACTTGTTTGGGTGAATAAATAGCCCCATGGCTGAGGTCTGGAGAGAAGCTTGGTAGTCCTATGTGTCCATGAAAGATATCTGTTAGCATTGACTGTGGAAATCTGCAAAATCGGTTCTGTACCTACAGAAAATTGGGACAGTCGCTAGTTGTGTGACTGGGCCATCTGGCGGGAAGTTACCGGCACACACGTGGAGACCATCCTGGGGCCTGTGGAACGCTTGCTAATTACCTGACATCACTTCCTTTCTGCGTCATAGAATGTCTGCAAGCAGTCTGGATGCTTTTCTGAGGTTTATGTTTCCAAGCATAGTTTTATTTTCATCACTGACTCTATTCCTTGTGTGAAGCGCCCAGGCTCCTCCCGGTTACCCAGCGTGCTTTCAGTTCTTCTTCCTCAAACCCCCTCCTCCTTGTCCCCGCCCCAGACATCAAGAGCACTGAGGTCCCAGGAGCACCAGGCCTCCTGCCGCCTGTGCTGCCCTGGGGAGCAGAGTTTGGGAGCTGCACCCAAACAGTGAACAGTGATTGGTGCCCATCCCAAAGTAGTACCAGTTAGTTTGCATAGACGTATTTTAGTTTCCAAAGCTAATTTCCACCCCTGTTACCCGATCTCTGTCCTGAGTATACTAGAGCCAGGTCCTTGCAGCTTCCACGACCTGGTGGGGGCTGGAGAGGGCTATTGAGTCGAGGTTGAAGGATTGGGTGGTGCACTAGTAGTAGAGTTCTTTCCCACCTTCTACCCTGTGTCCAGGACCTGACCACGCTTGCTGATCTGGCCAGGGTCACATACCCTTTGGGCCTCTGATCATTTCCTCAGATGCTTCAGTGCACCCAGAAGTGCGCACAACACTCTTGAGTCAGAAGGGTGACCAGGAGGTCACACCCCTCCCCAGCAGCTCCCCTGTTCTCAACTCTGAGGCCCTGGCAGGACTGAGGAAAGAGCCTGGACCCCCACTGCCTAGACCCTCAGTTCCGAAAGGCACCATCTCTTGGAGGGCCCTGCTGTGATGGGTGCGTGCTCCCTTCCTCCCTGCGGACATTCACTGCTGCCTCTGTTCACGTTCACGGTGTAACGTGGGGCTAAAAATGGGAGTCATTTTCATCAGCAGCACTCAGTGATTTGAGAAAATTATGATGGGATGTTAATCCACAGCTTTGAAGTTGTCCTGGTGAAGAAGAGCAGACTATCCAGGATGGAAGTGACTTGGAAGTGTGTACTGTTGAGGTCTCCTCTTGTTGGTTTAATATCTTGTGATGAATTTCCTGGTGATTTTCTTTTTCAGCCCCCAGGAGAAGGTCGAGCTCTGTTTCTGATCTGCTTCACCTCAAGGTTTTAGAGCCTGCAGATTTTCAGAAAACTCTGTACCTTGCCAAGATGAGGAGCCTGAGGAAGTGATTAACTGACCTTTGCCACCATGCATTGAACTCCTTGTTTGTTTGTTTGTTTTCATTAACCTGAGGTGCCATTGAACATTTCTGACGAGTAAAAACTGAAAATACGCAAATAGGTTTGAAGAGCTTGGGACTTCTGAGCTTGACATAAGATTAGTTTTAAAATAGATTCTTTTCTTTTCTTCAAGTATCTTCTCACCGGTATGAAACACCCAGCGATGCTATTGAGGTGATAAGCCCTGCCAGCTCTCCCGCGCCACCCCCGGAGAGGCTGCCGGCCTACCAGCCGGAGGTCGTGAAGGCGAGCCAGGCAGAAAGTGGGTCTCCTATGTCTTCACGTGTGCTTCCTGTTGTCTGTCCAGGGCATGTCCAGAAGTAGCTCATTTTGTTAGTTTTGTTTTAGAGTAATCTTCTCTGAGTCGAGAAATGTTTAAGACTGCTCTGATGGAAAACTATTTTTAAGTCATTGATGACTTTTTTAGTATGTTTTAATGATATCGAAAATAGTTGATATTAATTTTGTTTGCCCACTTGTGCTTTCGCATTTTATTCTATGCTAATCTTCTGATCTCTCTCATTGAATAAATATTTTTCTTCAAAATTAAGATATGAATTCCCCTTCCTGTGTTTCTCTGAACTATGTTTAATGTTTGCTCATGAGTGAAAGGTGGGCCTCCCTGCAGTAAGACGTCTGTCTGTCCCCTGTTAGACGAAGCCCCCAGACAGTACGAAGGACCACTGCATCACTACCGGCCGCAGCAGGAGTCCCCATCCCCGCAGCAGCCGCCGCCCCCACCCTCACAGGCCGAGGGGGCGGGGCAGGTGCCCCGGACACACCGGCTCATCACACTTGCCGACCACATCTGCGTGAGTTTCTCACTACTCTTATTAGTTAGTGGGGTCTTTGTTTGTACAAGATCACACAGAAGGCCACATTTCACATAGAATCACAATAAAGATAGCTAGATTTTTTTTATGTTACACTTTTTTTTTTTTTTGCAAGTGCTCAATGGATTTAACCAGTTCCTCCTTTTCTCATTCACAGCAAATTATCACACAAGATTTTGCTAGAAATCAAGTTTCCTCGCAGCCTCCCCAGCAGCCTTCCACTTCTACATTCCAGAGTTCACCGTCTGCCTTGGTGTCGACACCTGTGAGGACAAAAACATCAAACCGCTACAGCCCAGAATCCCAGTCTCAATCTGCTCACCATCAGAGACCAGGCTCGAGGGTCTCTCCAGAAACTCTAGTGGACAAATCTAGGGCCAGGTATGGTCTCCCTCGGCCACATGTAGGTTCCCCAGCAATGAGACAATCAGATTCTACCTTCACGTTAGGGGATTCATTTCTTAACCAGAGTTTCTTTACCTTCATTCCCTGGAAAGTGTAAATTGAGTTTTTCCTTTGTATATTATTCTTGGAATGTCCACTGTCTGGGTAGTTGTTCCTGTATGTTTTTTTTTATAGTGTCCACAAGTTGATTGCTGTCCTCTGTGGGTTTGCAGACAGGGCTGTGGCATGGGTAGTTGGGTGATAATGTTGGGACGCTGCCTGGGTCTTCAGAATCACAGTGTGTTCAGAGGTTTGGGAAGCTGGCGTTAAATGATGTGAGGCCGCTCAGTGCAGGGCTCTCTCCAGTGTTCTCCCCAGCGCTCTGCACGTGGAAGTTGAAGGCAGTGGACTGAGTGTTGGTGCGCATGTTAGTTCATGGAGAGCAAGCAGCACACAGATTTGTAAAGTTCATAAAGATGCTGAGAACGAGTCTGGGGTTTAGCAGGTCAAGGACTCTGCAAATATCTGGAGATGCATGGCAGGTGGATGGACCGGGGCAGTGGAAGGGGCAGTTGATTTTGTAGCAGGCCTGGTTCTCCAGCCTGCCTGCCAACCCCCAAGTTAGCAGAGAACATAAAGGAGTAAGAACAGTGTATTTAATAAGCTGAACGATACTCCTTTGGGAAAAAACTTTATTGTGGGATTTTTTTGAACATATAGAAGTAGACAAAGTGTAACATGCCAGCACCCAGCACAGGCCCCATGTGTTTCATTATCCCCACCTCAAACTGGAGTGTTCTGAAGCAAGTTGCAAATGACGTTAAGTCATCTCAAGCAGCTGGATGATCTTAAGGACATGATGAAAGCATTCTCTTTTAACAAAAAAGAGCTTCAGTTATCAAAGAAGAACAGAAAGTTATAACCGTCATTCATGATACATTCTTGATACAAAGTGCTATGTAGATTTTGAAGAGTTGATGGCCATTTATGAAAAACAAATCATTTTGATGTTTTCACTTGTAATTTCCACATCACTGCATCTTGCTTTTGAATGAGGAATGTTACATTTCTTTCATTGATTTTAGTCAGATTACCTAGTTTTATAGTTTAACATATTTACATAATCCATACTGTTATAAAACACCATTAATTGATTTTTCAACCTATGAGCAAAACACAGAGGAGTTGTTCTAGAGTTCTGGAGCAATGTAAATGCTGTAAATCATATAAAAGTGGCTGAGCAGGCTATATAAAGTAGACAAAGATTAAAATCAATATAGAGAAGGTAGGCAAATACTTCATCTTTAGTGGTAGGAGGCTGATAGCTACTGTTTCAAGTATTGATACACCAAGAAAGGTGTACGATTGGTAAAATGTGAAAGTCACTCAGTCATGTCCAACTCTTTGCAACCTCATGGACTATACAGTCCATGGAATTCTCTAGGCCAGAATACTGGAGTGTGGGTAGCCTTTCCCTTCTCCAGGGGATCTTCCCAATCCACGGATTGAACCCAGGTCTCGATCCTGCATTGCAGGTGGATTCTTTACCAGCTGAGCCCCAAGGGAAGCCTAAGATTGGTAGTTACCTCTAAATCATCTAAATAAAGAGCTAAAAGAAATGGTAAAAAACGGCCACCTTTAATTGGATGGGGTAGATTGGGGAAAGAAATTACAAATGATAGTGACCTATAATAGTAATGAAAGCATATATTAAAGGTCACTGATGGCTTTTATTCATTTTTTAAAAAAAATATTTGGCTGTGATGGGTTTTAATTGTGGCACTCAGGATCTTTAGTTGTGATAAGTGGGATCTATTAATAGTTCACAGTATTTGAGGCAACTTTTTTCTAATATTCAGTCAACTTTTGTTCTCTGAAATGACTGAAGTAACCAGCTAGCCAGTGTGTGTGTGTGTGTGTGTGTGTGTGTGTGTGTGTGTGTGTGTGTGTGTGTAGGTAGGGTGAGCTGAGGTGAGCTCTGGGAAGACAGTCTCACGTTTCATATGTTGCAGCATCAGGCCCGGAAAGTCCCCAGAGAGGAGTCACATCTCTTCGGAGCCCTATGAGCCCATCTCCCCGCCTCAGGTTCCTGTTGTGCACGAGAAGCAGGACAGTGTGCTGCTGCTGGCCCAGCGTGGAGCCGAGCCCCCGGAGCAGAGGTGCGCAGGGGCAGGGCCGCGTGGCTGTGCGTGCATGCCGCACTTGGTGCCTTCCGTTTTCCTGAAATCAGTGTAGCTTTTTTCTCTTTCGATCACATGTCAGGAGAATTACTTTGTCTGTTTTCCTAGTGATCAAATGCTAGTGGATTTTACTGAAGAAATTCCAATATTTAAATAGATGATAGAAAATAATGGTTCATTATTCTTCTTGAAATTAATCCCTTCTGGATCTTTTTAAAACCCTTTTTGTCTGTGTGGACATTGAGCCCTTAAAGTGCCCGCCAGGCACCTGGTGTCATGTGCAGTGCGTGGAAGGTTGCAGCACTGCTTGCTGTTTTCTCACCAGTTTCTAACCCTTACCCCACCCTGTGAATTAGTAGATGTTTATTCCATTGGGTTTAGACACTTTTGGTTTGGCCCCTATACAATTCATAGGCACCCAAATAGGTGTTGGTACCTTTCAGTGAAAGGAGGAAGAAATCCTGCTTTGGAAAGGGAATGATGTTAACTCCAATTATATGTTTACGTGTTTTCCCCTAAGCTTGTGAGTTTTTGAGAACAGGGACGACGTCTTAGTCATTTTTCTGTTACCTTGTCACGTTTGAGTGATGGACTCAATTAGGTTATCAGCACCTTTCATGTGTTCTGTTACCGTCTCTGGCACTAGTTGGCTCCTGGGTAGTCCTGAGCTAGTTGAGGAGACTTGTGTTTCTAAATGTGTTAGCATAGGAAGCCGCAGACGAAATATGAAAGCCTTTACATGATGCTCAGCTCATGCAGGCCTGGAAAGATTCTAACAAATACGCAGTTTTATTTCTGCATTGTCGCTGTGCTATTAGGTCTAATTGTCTACCGCTTAGGTGTGAGTGCTTGCTATTTTATAGGCAGGTATGCTAGTAGTTACAATCTTACTGTACTTCCAAGTAATTTTGCTGGTTAAACGGTCCCCAGATTATGTGGTCCCCCTCAATACACCAGGGTCTGTGCTGCAGAGAAGACAGGAGCGTGGCGAGCTGTTGAGGGCGCCTCTGTTCACTCTCTTGGTTCTAGACCGTCTCCACTCCAGGGCTCCTTTTCTGACATCCTCTTGGCCCCAGATATGTCAGTGCTCAGACAGAGAGGGCCTCAGGCCTGGCACTCGCGGGGGTGGGGCGGGGAGGGGAGTAGGAGTGCGTGGTGGTAATACATGATTGTTCCCAGCAGGAATGACTCCCGCTCACCAGGCAGCATAAGCTACCTGCCTTCATTCTTCACCAAGCTCGAGAGCACGTCCCCCATGGTGAAGTCAAAGAAGCAAGAGATTTTTCGTAAGTTGAACTCCTCTGGTGGAGGTGACTCTGATATGGGTAAGTGGGATTTCTTTCATGAACCCTCATAAAATGCACATAAATAATGATAGCTCCATGTCACCTCTCATGTAACCCTTGAGTATGAGGGCTCTGGCAGGCCAGTCCAAGCGCATGTGATCCTGAACTCCTCCACAGGCCCCCGTTGGCTCTGCTTGGGGGCCTTTCTGTGATGGAGCCCCACCCAGCACGTGTGCCGCTGCCCGTTTTCTCTTGAACAAGTGTGGGTCTTGGAAGTGTGTGCCTTACATGGGGCTGGATTGGCTCTCCATTGTTTACCCCCTGGTCTGCCCCTCATTTGGGTGGACCATCCAGCTGTCTGCAGACAAGGTCCTGCTCCTCTAGTTGTCTTTCCTCTGTGGATGTGTACAGGTGGCCAGCTCTAAGCATTCCTACCATCCCAGGTGCTGGTCACTAAAAACTTTTCATTCAGTTAGCCTTTCGGTCAGTTCTGAGTACTGTGGTAGGACCCTTCCCCAATTCATCATCTTAAGGGGGTCTGAGACCGCACTGGGTGTTTCGATGACCTATGTGTTCAGTTACAGTGACTTAGTGTTGGTACCAACACCAGCCTCCTACGATGAGCTGCCCGTGGCTCTCCACGCTGTGCTCTGTGTCTGTCACACCAAGCGTGGGACCAGGTTGTGTGTGCTTGTTTGCTCCTTTCTCTGCTCTGCCAGTCTTTGTGGATTGCCTTCAAAGCTCACCTCCCCACCACTGAGGATGGTGCCAGCCTCAAGGCAGTGGCAGCAGATGGTGCATGGCCTGGGCACCACTGCCTGCTCCAGGCCCTGTTGTCAGCGTGAATGTGGATTATCTCCTGTCACCTTCACAACACTGTCCATGCCATATGTTGGCATCATCTCCACTTTGTAGATGAGGAAACGGGGGCTTGGGTTTAGTGACTGTTGAGGTGATGGGGCCATGGTTCAGACTCATGGATGCCAGCTCCAGAGTCCATGCCTCCAGTAGTTCTGCACTCAACACCCTCACCAGGGCTGCCCATACCCACGAGGACAGAACTCTGAACAGCTGGGCTGGAATCTTCCTCACCTGCTGTTTTCACACTCACGCCATCAGCCAGGTTCACTCGTCCCCTTCTCCTCACGTATATCCAGTGATCCAAGGCTTTGGGGAAGCCCTGCAGAAACCAGGGTTTCTACCATCAGTAGACCCTACCAACTAGGAACTGCCAGGTGGGGTTATGTTGGGATCTGTGACACGGTGATTAACAAAGGTTGAAAGTCCCAGAGGAGAAAGGATGAGCCCAGTGTCACTTGTTTGTGTAGTTGTCCCAGCTCTTAAATTACTGGATTCAAGAACTCCAAGCCTCGGCAACCAAGATGGCTTCGCTTCAGCTCAGGGCTCCCACTGAGGACATCAAGGCGTTTACTCTGCTGAAGCCTTCACACTCTAAACTTAGCGAATCTGCTCTCCCTGCTGCTGTTAACACTAGTGAACAACTTAGCCCTTCCAGAAGTGCTCTGTTCCCTTCGTTTTCAGTACTGCTGTTTCCAGTTTCTTCCTCTGCTGCTTTGGCTGATTCTTGTGTCTCCTCAGAAGCCAGGTCGTGCTCAGCAGGGCTCTGAGATGTTGGTTTGCCTCTGGCACTGTATTCTCTGAGCCATTTCATCCACTCTTGGCGGTTTAAACTGAGTCTGAAAACTCCCAAACTTGCACCTGTAGTTTAGTTTTTTCCTATTAGCACTGAACTCTACTTACAGATCTTTGCAACAGTATTTCTTCTTGAAGGTCTCGCTGGTGCCTTAAGTGTCTAAAAACACTCTGCACACCATGTCTCCCTGCAGAGAGCTGTGGTCCTCCCCTCCTGCATCCTTCTGTCCTGGGCAGCCCCTACAGCTTCTAAACTGATCATGTCCTCTCGTAAGCCTGTCTTACTCAGTCTTGAGCGATACAGGGATCTGGGAATGGGTGTTTCACTCAGCTCGCAGGTGATTCTGCTCTGAGGGCCTTAGGAAGTGCCTGCTGACCTGAACCCCACAGGTATAGGAAAGGGTGTATTTAAGTCCAGTATGTTATTGTTGGTTAAACAATATGAAACTGTCTTCATCTGACCATTTTTGATCAATAAGGACATGATTTTCTTATTCAGCCAAATAATGGCTTGGTATGTATTTGTGAAATGAATGAGTCCTGTTCCTCCAGGTTTCTATGAGAACTACAAGGCCCTCCTTACCCCTTCGTGCTATTTCAGGTTCAGTCGGTTTACTGTTCCCTGATCCATAAGTGAGGAGCCTCCTCCCCACACCCCCCCTCGTCTCCCTTTCCCAAGAGTCAGCATCCAGGCCCCCTCACCCCAATCTGCGTGGACAGGTCTTCTCCCTGGTGCAGGGCTGCCGTTCTCCGGGACACTGCTTGTCTGGCCACTAACTTGGAAGGCATGATAGAAATACTGTTTCTGTTCCCAAACTTCTTCCATTTTGGGCACAGTGCTTTACAAGTAGTTCCCAAGTTGTCCGAGCTGCTGTCATTCAAATTGAGCAAATGAGACTGCACAGTTAGTAGGAATGAACAGAACTGACAGGCACGATCTCTGCCTCACCCTGGCAACTGCAGCAGGGACATGTGGTCATGTTCATTCCTTTCACTGGGCGTTCTCCCCAGGATCTAATCTCACACCTGGCTGTTTGCAGGGTCTCTTCCCTGGAAGCTTGGGTTCCTGTCCTGAGGCTAGCTTTTCCCTATGTGTGTTTCTCTGGCGCTGCAAATGGTCCTTTCCTTCCTGGGTTGTATTACTCCTGTTCAGATTTCTGATTTCCTTAAAAAATTAATTATTTCTCTTTACCTTCACTTAATGGGTAAAAAATAAAGTTGATCATGGAAAATAAGGTTAATTTACCGTAGAATTTTTTTTGGAGACTTTATCTCTTTCCGTGTACGTGATCATCACATCTCAGTTAATTAACTTGAATGTTTGTTTTAAATACAGCAGCTGCTCAGCCAGGAACTGAGATCTTTAATCTGCCAGCAGTCACCACCTCAGGTAAGATTCAGAAAACTCATACAGTAGCAGTCCAGCAAATAGGCATTGCATACTGGCTGCACGCCAGGAACATCATTTAAGTTGGGGAGGGACACAGAGGAAGTCGCAGGAAAAAGTGAATTGAGGGTCAGTCAGTACTTGTTGAAAACATAAATGAACAGAGAATCAAAACTATTGAGCTAAAAAGAGAACAACACTGTCGAGCAACTTTCACACCAATGGGTGCCTGACTGAACACAGGAAAGCACACGCTCTCGGGGGGTTAGCCACCTCTGGGGGAGCCGTGTGTCCTGGGCGGTCCCTGCTCCCATCCTCCCTCAGAATCAGGCAGCTGCTGTGCTGTCTCCTGCAGGCTCCGTGAGCTCCAGAGGCCACTCCTTTGCTGACCCTGCCAGTAACCTTGGGCTAGAGGACATCATCCGGAAGGCGCTCATGGGGAGCTTTGACGACAAAGTGGAGGATCACGGAGTGGTCATGCCCCAGCCAGTGGCAGTGGGGCCTGGGGGCGCCAGCACCTCGGTGGTGACCAGCAGCGAGACCCGGAGGGAGGAAGGGGATCCGTCATCTCACTCAGGTAAGGGGCTCATTTTTGTGCTCTTCACCACGTGTCCCAAGAAAAAGCCAGTCCATACCCCAGGTTCTGATGGGTCATGAAGAGATTTCATTTATGTGCTCAGTCACCTCAACGTTTTTTCAACCTCTTCAGACCTGTTACAAGTGACATAAAATTAAAAGGGATGAAAATTTCTACCCAGAAAGTCACGCTCCAGTGTATCAGTGTTTTCATTTTCATCTAGTCTTTATCTGTGTGCATACACTATAATTGTAATACTGATGGAATTTCATATTCTGCTTTTGAATCAAAGTGACTTGCTATTGTAATAAAAGTGACAGGCCCCGTATAAAAGAATTTTAAGCTGCAGAAAAAAATAAGGGGGAAAAAAAATCCTTCAGATCACACTGTATAGAAAGCTAGTGTTAAAAACGGTAGCTTATTGGAATGAGATCTTTATACATCCTGTTATAAGCACACAAAAAACCATGACTCTATGCTTTATATATAACCTTTTTTCTTAATCTGCTGAGAATCTCTCTTATGCCTTAAAAATAAACTGAAGGTCAGCAACCATTTCAAGTTTGTTCTCCTGTTATGATCACGCAAAAGATCTCACTAAGGATAAGAAAATGATTAAAGAGATTTTTTTTTTAAGTGGTTTATTTTTCCCTATATATGTTAATGTTAGGATAATATAAATTCACTTCCTGCTCTCAAAGATGAAACACTGTCTTCTAATTTCTGCTCTAACCTTCCAAGTTATTGATTTTAAGTGTGTGTGTGTGTTTTAAGTTATAGTATTGGTGATTTACAGAGTTCTCCTTGTTGTGTAGTCTTTTTATCACAGCATTTCTTGGTGGTGGTTTCATACCCTGTTTTTTCAAAAAGGCTGCTGTGTCCTGAGATCTTTCCTGCTCAAGAAGGTCTTCTTGCTACCTTTGTTTGAGATAACGGTTTGGCAGGTATTACAATACTAGGTTGGTGCAAAAGTAATTACAGTTTTTGCATGGTTGAAATTTGCTGTTTGATATTGGAACTTTCTTAAATGTGGTTATGTTATACATCATTTTAATGCACACTTTATGTTTTTTTGCTAATGACTTGTTACTTGCTGTTTATGTTTATTTTAGACTATGGAAATGGTGTTAGACAAAAAGCAAATTCAAGCGATTTTCTTATTCGAGTTCAAAATGGGTCATAAAGCAGTGGAGACAACTCAACAACAATGAATTTGGCCCAGGAACTGCTAACAAATATACAGTATAAGTGGTGGTTCAAGAAGTTTTGCAAAGGAGATGAGAGCCTTGAAGATAAGGAGCACAGTGGCCAGCCACCCCAAGTTGACAACAACCAAGTGAGAGCCATCACCAAAGCTGATCCTCTCACAAGCACGCAAGAAGTTGCTAAAGAACTCAGTGTTGACCATTATACAGCTATTTGAAGCAAATTAGAAAAGTGAAAAGGCTGGATAAGTGGGTGCCATATGAGCTGACAAAAAAGTTGTTTTAAAGTGTGGTCTTCTCTTATTCAACACAACAATGAACCATTTCTTGGATTGTGACGTGAAATGAAAAGTGCGTTTTATGACAGCCAGCAACAACCAGCTCAGTGGTTGGAAGCAGCAGCTCCAAAAGCACCTCACAAAGCGAAACTTGCACCAAAAAAAAAAAGGGCCATGGTCACTGGTGGTCTGCGGCCCATCTGATCCACTACAGCTTTGAGTCCTGGTGAAACCATTACATCTGAGAAGTATGCTCAGAAAATCGATGAGATGCACCAAAAACTGCAACACCTGCAACTGGCAATGGTAAACAGAGCCCAGTTCTCCATGAAGCCTGTTTAACTTCTGAAGCATTGGTTCTATGACGTGCAAACTGGGCTATGAAGTTTTGTCTCATCTGTCATATTCGCCTGACCTCTCGCCCACTGACTACCACCTCTGCAAGCATCCTGACAATTTTTTGCAGGGAAAAGGCTTCCACAACCAGCAGGATGCAGAAAATGCTTTCCAAGAGTTCATTGAATTGCACAGTACAGATTTTTATGCTACAGAAATAAACTTACTTCTCAATGGAAAAAACGTGTTGATTAAAACGTGTTGATTAATAAAGATCTTGGAGCTTAGTTATAATGATTTAAAATTCACGGTCCGAAACCGCAATTATGTTTGCACCAACCTACTATTAAGACACATACTTTTCTCAAAACCTCCTGTAAACATGGTTGTATTTCCTCTGGCGTTCACTGTTGTGTAAGAAGTAAGACCAGATTTCCCCCCACCTCTCTTTTTAGTGTCCAGAGAATCCCTTTTTCCTCAACTTCAATAAGTATCATCGGTGTGTTAGCGTTCTTCAGCCTGTGTGGATTCCCTGATCACAGGAGGGTGTGTGCACCTTCCCAGTTTCTGTGTTCAGGGGAAAAAATTCTATCCTTTAGCTGGATAGTCTCTGTCCTGTTAGCTTCTCATTGTTTTAATCATCTTGATCCTTTTTCTGTTGCTTTTACTTGCAAATTTTTCCTTTGCACCAGTATTTCCTTTTCCTTCATGGCTTGACTTCCTAATAAGCCTTTTCATAAGCCTCATTCCATTTGGTGATCTCTTCTTTGAGCTTCTTTTGTAAATGGCCTTTATGTATTGTGAAGTTTTCCCCCAGTGTTTGAAGTACACCTCCATCCCCATTTTCTGTTGTGTTAAATTGTCCTCCTTATCACCAAGGACTTGCATTTCTTCTCTCTCTAGATAGAGGGCGGGGTAGAAAATGCTTCTTCTCCCTTTTTTCTGTACCCCAAGGATTGGGGGCAGGGTGAAACCATTCTGCTGGGGCTGCTGACCTGGGGTCTGATCTCTTCTGAGATCCTTTCAACGTTCTGTGTGAGAGTCCAGTTGGGGCTTCCCAGTCCTGCAAACCAACTAAACAGCCTGGAGAGGCAGAAAGGGCTTCCTTGACTTGCCCGGCCCAGCTGATGTTCAACAGCTTGAAGGGGCTTCTCATGCAGATTTTCTCCTTCCTCTTTCCCCTCTTCTGTAGATTGGTGAGGGCAGAGATAGTGAGGATTTAAGATTTTTGTCAAACAGTTTTCGGCTTCTTAGCAGTTTCTGTGCTCCAAGGCCAAGAAAGGATGTTTCAGAAATGTTCGTTTCTTGGTTAGCTGTTTGTGATTTTATGGCATGAGGACATACGCCCTTTGACTTTAGCTGCTGCGAGTGAGTTCTGGCTCTCTTTTGTATGTTTCCAGGGTCTGGATTCTTCATGCTCCCATCCTTTCTCTTGCAGCAGATGGTCAGCAGCACTGGGGTGCACTTTCAGTTTGTGAATGTGACTACTGTGTGTCAGTAATGACAGTTTATTCCACTTTCAGGAGGAGTTTGCAAACCAAAGCTGCTCAGCAAGGCTAACAGCAGGAAATCGAAATCGCCTGTCCCAGGGCAGGGCTACCTGGGAGCGGAGCGGCCCTCATCAGTCTCCTCTGTGCACTCAGAAGGGGACTACCACAGGCAGACGCCAGGCTGGGCTTGGGAGGACAGACCCTCCTCGACAGGTGAGGGGCTGCTGCCAGGGTGCAGGTCTGCATGCAGCTGACGTCAGAGCCTTGGTTAGTGCTGCTCCTAAAATCAGATGCTCTGTTAGGAAAATGCTTTCCATTGTGGTATGGTTAAAGGGTTCCACTGTTCTTAACAGAAACAATGTATATAATCTGAAAATTTCTAAGAATCCAGGTTTGATTACCAGCAGAGAGGAAGAGCTGTGAGCACAGCTGCCCTCAGGCCCCTTGCATCTGTGAAGAGCTGGCAGCGGCACCTGACACAGGTGCACAGTAGGGCCTGCGGCCTCAGCTCTCCCACACTTTCTGCACAGATGTCCTCAGAGAACGTTCTTAGCAGCGAATGGGAACCGAAGCCAGAAACGGAAGAAAGCCATCACCCCTCTGTAGGCTGTCTTTACAGACAGAAAAACAAAACTCAGTATATTTTTAACGTTTGCCCTTTTATGACTATTTATAAGCTTTTTTCCTCTTTGGCTGCACTGGTTCTTGGTTGTGATCTTGAACTTCTCTCTTGTTGCTGCGCAAGGGCTTCTTACTGCGGTGTAGCAGCCTGTCTAGTTGTTGCCTGCTAGCTCAGTAGTTGGGCTGCACAGGCTTGGTTGACCTGTGGCATCTTCCTTCCCTGACCAGGGATTGAATCTGAGTCCCCTGCATTGGAAGCGGGTTCTTAACTACTGGTCCACCAGGGAAGTCCCCATTTTGTAAGCTTTTAAAAATAATGAGTAACAATGATAATAATGGTGGGCTTCCCTGGTGGCTCACTGTATAGAATCTGCCTACAATGCAGGAAACTCAGGTTTGATCTCTGGGTCAGGAAGATCCCTTTGAGAAGGGAATGGCTACCCATGCCAGTATTCTTGCCTGGAGAATGCCATGGACAGAGACTGGTGGGCTGTAGTCCATGGGATCACAAAGAGTTGGACATGACTGAGTAATGAATACTTTCACTATAACGCTCATCTTGAAAGTGAAAATGAATAATTTTTTAAAGTAAAACTGGGATAGTTGCTGTGGATTTTAGAGTTTCATCTGTGCTTTTCAGAGGAGTTAACTCCACAAATAGATCAATGAAAAAATCTGAATTGTGCCCTCCTTTAGTTATAAACTTCATATTGGTATTATAAAACATCATAATTTAAGGTACATTTAATCACTTTATAGTTTCTCCCACCACAGAGTGGGGGCTTACTGGTTTGAAAACTTCCTAGACCAGTGACTGTTTCTTCTTATGTCTCTTTGATGCTGTGGTGTGTGCTTTGGTTTCAGCATTTCTTAAATCGTAGGTGGCTTCCTGGAGACAATGATACGATTTAGGAACTGACAGAAGGTGCGGTGCTGTTGTGAGGCTTGTGTGTCCCCCTCTGAAGCCCATCCCTGGGTCTTTCTGCCCCTGACCAGCTGGGCCCTTGTCCCCGAACCTCCTGCTTCCTCCTGTACTACCAGAGTCTTAGTTTGAGCCAAAAATCCAGGAGTTCCACTTGGATTCAGCAGCAGCCCAGACTCGAGTGCTCACTGGCTTTGTGTCCAGGACGGTTGGTTTGCTTGGGAACGACGCAGCGGGGGAGGTCTATTCCGCCCCCACCTCGCGTTCCACTCAGATGTGCTCACCTCTCTCCGCAGGCTCAACACAGTTCCCCTACAACCCCCTGACCATGCGGATGCTCAGCAGCACGCCCCCCGCGCCCGTCGCCTGTGCTCCCACCTCGGCCAACCCGGCTGCCCCACACCAGCCGAGCAGGATCTGGGAGCGGGAACCGGCCCCGCTGCTGTCCGCGCAGTATGAGACGCTGTCTGACAGTGACGACTGACCTGTGGGCAGGGGTCCCAGGGTTGGGGGGCTTCAGTTTCTGGTGGCTTCCTTTCTAACCGCAGGCCCGATGCCTGCCCGCCTAGGAATTTGCCCAGAGACTTTTCTGGAGAGCCTGGACCATGGACGGTGAAGAGACGATGGAAATTCATTTTGGGGTCAAATGAGGGGAAAAGGCTGCCTTGATATATAGGCAGTTCCGTGGTTATAGTAATAGTGGAGGATCGACATGTAGAGTTTTTAAAAAGTGGATAATTCCTGTTCTTACATCTGTTTGTAAAGAAACCGTGATGTCTCTAATCACTCTGTAAATAGAGGACCTTTTTGCAGTGTTCCCCTCGCTGTAGTATCTGGTGTACTTATGTTTAATCAGCACATCAACTTGGGGGTGATTTTTTAAAAATCTCGTCTACCTTTTTAACCCTTGCCTTCCAAACAACGTCATACAGCCCAGTTCCATGGTGTTGGCTGTCACAGGCATTGTACTTTTATCCAATTTTGTCTCCTCTAAGCTCAGACTGGTGATGTTTAAAATCTTGTGGAGATGTTTAGATTTTTAACAGATGCTGCCATAAAATCTGTACATTAATGTATTAGGGTCTAAGGGAGAAACAAAATTCTGCCATATTGTAAATTTCCAGGGCAGGCTTTTTTTTTTAAATTAGAAGCACCGAAAACACAGTGCTGCATGGGTACTGTTCTAGTTCAGTTTCTAACATTCTAAAGGCTTATTTGAGGTGTACGTACCTCACTGTTACGCACACTGGTAATTAACCCTACCCTGGGTATTCACCTGCATTTGATGCAGCAAAGCTTTTGGTTTGGAAATAAATCTGACTGCCCTGTCCATAGCTACAGTAGATGATTGTGACTGAAGGCTTTGGTGTCTCAGGTTAGCTGACGTGTCACTGGCCGAGTTGTTGGAAGGTGACACCTGGTACGGAGCCCCTCGGCCGTGTGCCCTCCTGGGCTTAGGAGAAGCAGACGGCCATTCTGCTGCATGCTACCCTGTGCTTATACTTTCACTTCGATTCCTTGTGGGCAAGTGTTTGTCATCAAATGTTTTCATTTCACCGAATCTCAAGGAGCAAATAATTTAAAAGACTGGTACTGGAGGACCAGTCTTAATCTTCATTAGTAACTGCTTGTTGAATTAAATTCTTTTCATACACTCAAGCATAGCACTGACGCATCCTTCTGCAGCACACAGGTGCTAATGTTCTGGGGAGGTGTTTAGAAAGGAGAGATCTCTCAGGATGATAAACACTAGGACTTTACAGACTCCAAACTAGACCTGAGTTTTTCAACAGAAGTCCTCAAGCCTCTAAAGATAGCAGCTGTCTGACGGAGGAGGAGACGCCTCCTTTGTAGTGACTGAGACCCTCCCATCCGTTGGCATCTAGTCCCTGTTTAATAGGTGTGGACGCAGGTTCAGTACTTTGCCCTTGTTAAAAAAGCAACAAAGACAGGAATGCTAGACAATGCCTCTTGAGGCCTGTGGCTGCATCCACATGTAAGTGAGCTCAAAATAAGCTTTGGATGGGTGGTCAGGGCACCACTGCCTGGGTAATTGATCTCTGACTTCAGCCCAGTCAGGGGTTGTTAGTCCTCCTTGCTCTGGGGCCTCAGTGCAGGGAACCATACAGACAGGCTCTCTGCAAACTCGGACTGTGTCACTGAGGGGGAGAAATTCCTCAGTAAAACTTGCGAAGCAGAGAATACCTCCCTTTCAGCAACTCATGCAGCTGTGAAAAGGTAAACGCACGCTAGATGCTGAAGGTGAGTAGTTACGACCGGGTTGCACTGAAACTTGAGTTTCTCTGAGTTCGGCTTGATTAAAGGAATTAACCTGGTGAGACAATGAGAAGATACTTACATCAGCAAAATAGAAGATTATTATAATAGAAGATTCTGATTTGAGCCTAATTCCTGTATTTTTAATTCTAAAGAGTCAATGACTTTATGAGAAACTCAAGACTTCAGTATTGAATACATACAATACTGTCATGGCGTCTCCTGGTTTATTAGGAAGGGATCCTTCTTGTGTACACAGGAGCCAAAGGCACCAGTTTATCCTTCCCACCCCCACACCAGGACTGCAGAACTGCCCCAAGGCAGAGACGACGCTCTCAACACGCCATCCAGGTTAGGCCACTGACCTTCTCCCGGGGCTGAAAGAGTCCCAAGACCCCCACAGGGAGACTGAGAACCAAAACTCCCAAGAGCTAGGGCTGGGGTCCAGGCAGGGCTTCCTCTGTGGCCCCATTCCTGTCAGTACGGCACCTCTGAGTCAGGGGACCTGGCAGCCCTCAGACAACTCTGCCCTGTGACTGGGTCCAGAGGGGTGCATGCTCAGAGGGGAAGGACCATAGGAATTGTCATTCCGTTTCCTTTTTTTCACAGTGGTCTACAATCAGATACGTACAAAAACATGCAGTCCACTTAGTCCACTTTTATGTATAATCTAAAGGGCACGCTAATACTTCCAAGTGCCCAATTCCCACTTTAAAGCTTCACATCTGATGCTTTGTGGCAACCAAGATACTACTTTTTTATGCATTAAATCCCACAGTGGTCTTCATGAGATAGAGAGTAAGAGAAAGCAACTCACCGTCATGAGATTGGTAGCTCTAGTCTGCCAGGTCTTGATAAAATAAGACACAGCAGCAAATCAATCAACCAAAACCTTATAGTAGAGATGCCCCACCACAGATGAACGCTGGCCCCTCTTAACCTGGCACGGTTTAGCACCTCCCCAACCATCCGTTAAAACAGAGCACCACCTGACAACGGTCCTTAGACAGTCAGGGGAGGGGGAGTGTGCACAACAGTGAGCACAGCTTGTCCTCCACCAAGGCTTAGTTGAGGGGACGTGCATGTCACAGACAGGATTTAAGCCACTGACTGGGGGCTGCCAGGACTGGAACAGAGGTATCAGTAGTCATGACAAAGGTCTGCTTTTTCTTGCCAGCCCGGCCAGCTCTTCCCTGATGTGCTGCACAGAAGCCTCGTCTCTCTTCAGCTCCGCTCGCCTCAGTGCTTCCCTATAGGTCTCTTCTGCTTGTGCGTACAGTTCTGCAACAGCCCGAGAGAAGGGAGAAAATGCATGTTTCATCATGATTCTGAAACATTCTGAAGAGAAAGCACGTGTGACGGGACAGCTCTAGTTCATGGTGTGAGACAAGCTATGACCCTGGGACACCCGGACCTCAGGGAGCCCTTCCCTGATGGAGGTTCGGGTAAGGGACCTGTCACTGCAGGTTTCTGAGCAGAGGGCAGAGCTTCGTGAGGACACATCGAGCTGTCCACATGCCAACAAGGAGGTGCCTGTGGAGCACTCCAGAAACAAGGGACCATGGCCTCACTGCCCGCCCTCAGCCCACCACCCAGGTTCCCGACCCACTGATGGGCACCCCGTGCCCCGCACCTCTGTGCATCAGGACTGCAGCCAGATTGCTGAGCAGCACGTGCAGTTCGGGGTGTTCCACCTGCCTCGCCAGGTCTGATGCCCTCTGTGCGTGAACACAGGCCTCGTCAGTGCGGCCCTGTGTGTCCAGGGTAGTGGCCAGGTCATTCAGCAGCACGATGGTCTACACGGAAGAAAACAGCTGCTGCTTGCAAACGAAGATTCGCTGGAGAAGGGAACAGCTACCCACTCCAGTATTCTTGGGCTTCCCTGGTGGCTCAGCTGGTAAAGAATCTGCCTGCAGTGCAGGAGACCTAGGTTCAACCCCTGGGTGGGAAGATCCCCTGGAGAAGGGAACGGCTACCCACTCTAGTATTCTGGCCTGGAGAATTCCATGGACTTGTCCATGGGATTGCAAAGAGTCAGACACGACTGAGCAACTTCTCACTTTCCACAGCCCTAGTGTCTGGTGCTCTCTGGATGCCCTGAAGGGCTGTCTTTCCTAGCGGTGCCCCTTGGGGGTCAGGTGTCAGCCTCTGTAAGTCAGGTGCATTTACCATTCATACTGCACAGCAGCAGTCTGACCCTCTGGAAAATGATACAAACCTGGAAACTAGGTAGCAGGATAAATATTGCTTATTAAGTTAATTGTCAAAAATGCAGCAGCAAATAAACACAGCAAAAAGTAGTGACAGGGTGTGACCCGTCCGTCCTATGGCAAACCAGTGCTCACAGAGACCTCTGGGCAGACCTAGTACCTCCCTGGCAGCCTAAAACGGAGGGCAGGGGGAGGGATGCAGCAGGGTCTATCCACATTTGCTATTCTGGATTCTGAAACCTTCGTCTTAGACGCCTGCTGTTTTTAGACGCCCCCCCCCCCCCTTACCTGTGGGTGTCTTTCTCCGAGTATTTCCTCAGAAATCTGCAGAGCTTTCTCATACATCCTCTGTGCCTGAGATGGCTGCTGGGAGAAGAGCAGGTAGCGCGCGTAGGTGTCCAGACACATGCCCAGAAGGAGCCGTGTGTTGGCCTTGTCGTCCGCTGAGAAGGAAACACGAGCAGTGCTGGGTGCAACGAGCACAACCAGAAGTGGGGGCAGAGATGGGGCCAAGCGCCCTGAACACTGTCACTAAACAAGCCCTCCTGACGTTTTACACAAGGTGATTAACATCTACACTGGCTCTTAGACCCAAGTGTGTGTTGGGAAGGGGGGATTCGCCAAACCAACAAGTAGATGTATCCAAGAATTCAACTCCCCTGACACCACCTACCCAGAAAGTCCCCAGGTAACCCCAGACACCGGTCCAGGGTGTCACCTGGAGATCAGAGGTTCCCAGGACGCCTCCCCTCGGGTTCAATCAGTTTGCTAGGGTGGCTCACAGATCACCCGTTTCTGTAAGGATACAACTCAGGAACAGGGGAGGTGTAGGGCAGGGGCTTCCCACCCTCTCCAGGTGCCACTGTCCCTGCACCCTCTAGAAGAGCCCCAAGCCCCACCCTCCAGGGTGTTGATGGTGGCGTCTTTATTAAGGCGCTGGCAACTGAGTCACCTTCCACCCCAGTCAGGGGAAAAACTGAAGGCTCCAACCCTCCAACCACATGGTTGGCTCCACTGGCAATCAGCACCTGTGCTTTAACAATAAGCTAAATCACACTCCACACTTAGGAAATTTGAAGGATCTGGGGGGTCCTGAGGCAGGAGCTATGATGAACAAAGACCAGTGTGTAAGAGATTTTCATCATCTGAATGACCAAATAGCTATTTCTTATAAGTCACAATTATTGTAACATAAGTAATGAACCTTTCCATACCTTTTGAGTCCACAAATAGATTAAAACAGTATTTTTAGTTTGAAACTAATATTATCTAGCATGAACCAGGTGAAGATAAACTCTTAGAACGACAACAAAAAGCCTAGGGCCAATAAAATTTTCTGGTACGAAAATAGCACTACAGAAAGGCACCGGAGAACATTCAGAATCCTGGGATGGAGCGTCACAACCCAATTTAAAGAACAGCTAATCTATTTTTGAAGAACAGCAATAAAGGCTGCAATGTATGGCAGCTTCCAACATTCCATGTCTGAACAAGAGGAGCCAGACAGCAGGGCTGGGACCAGCAGCTAACAGCAGTCAGCCAAGTAAAGGCCGCGCAGCCATGACACAGACAGCACAAGTGGTGGTGAGCCGGCAGAAGGACACTGTGCTGACAGCTCAGCGGAGGGGATGTTCACATGAAGGAGATGTTCACACGAAGGACTCAGGTTCCCTCGGATAACCTCCTGGAGCACGATTACTAGACGCCCGTGAAGGGGTTCAGATGGGTCTGTTTACCAACAAAGGGATCACCACACTGAACACAAGCCTTCCATTTTAAATGGTGCATAGACTTTAAAGATGACGATGTTGCCAAATAACCATATGATCAGTTACTGAGGGGAAAGTTTAAATAAAACAATGCAAATAAAGTATCTATAAAAATAATCTCAGAAGGTAAAAGTGAAAATAAAACTTTTCTTCTAGTAAAAATCCAAAGTTCTTATTCTAACCTAGTTATATATAAAAGGTAAATGATAAACATTTTATTTTAAAACCAAATTAGGAGTAGTTTTGAATAGATCACCTTACAAATTTTAAATTATTTTTAAACAAAAAGCACATATAAATTTATGGATAAATATAACCAATATAAAAAAAGCAAAACATAAGATGGTACCAAATAAATATCACTTAAGATACCATTTTTCTGTATTAAAAGGAAATGCTGAAATAAAAACACATCTCACTAGGAGCACTCTTTAAATGCTGAGCAAAAAGCTTGTAAAATTAGCAGTTTAAGATCCACACTATTGGGAGGTAACAGTGTGGAGAAAGGCACAGGCAGAGAAGCTCTGCGCCCTGCCCAGGTACTGACACAGGCCCAAGGCGACAGGAAGATTCACAATCCCTACAGACACTAAAATCTGCATTCCTGGAGAACAAGACAAAGATGGTGTACATTATTCCAGTTCTGAAAACGGTTTCAAAAATGACTGCTGACTCATTACTGAACATGTGCTTTTTCTTTAAATATTTCTACATTAAAAAAAGTATACTCTTTGTATACTTTAAAATTAGAATATATGTTCATTACTGTAACTCAAATGTATAAGAATAAAGTGACAAGTAATTCTAGTGGAAAATTATTACCCCTGATACCAGTAATGGTAATTGAACTAGAATGGCAGAAAAGATAGTAAAGCTTTTTAGAAGGAATTAACTGATGAGGTAAATTTTAGCTGTTAATATTTCATTATTAAGAAAATACATTTTAAATTCACAGTACATTCTAATCATAGTAACATAAAAAAGTTTTTTAACATACATCTCTAAATATAGGACCAAGGGAGAAATAAAGACTCCATAGTGAGACCATCAGCACACTGCTAAGTTCATACCTCAGTAAAGTACCCGAGTTCCTTTTTCTAATAATAATTAAAACATGCTTCTTTGAAATACCAATACAAACAAACACCACTAGAAGTCACACACCAAAAAAACCCTACTCACAGCTGAGAAACCGCTGCCCCCAAAGGGCTATTCGAATCTGAGGGGAGGGCAGTGTATTTATCTCTTCAGATTTTAAATTATAAATAATTCTTCATCACAAATCATTCCTAAGAGAAAAAGATGAGGTAACCTAAAATCAGTCTATGAAAAAGATTCACCACAGAAATCTTTAGTCAAGATACAAGCAAATTGAATTTTCAAATGTACTAAGGATAAAGGCACCAAGCAGCTTTTATTCCAGGAATGCTGAGAATGACTCGGTGTACTTAATGTATCTGTGTACCTAATCAGGCTTGCATTAATGCAGATTCTCCATCAGTGAGAAGAAAAGCATCTCTGATTTGGGAGAACTCGAGCACAGGCACCCAGCTCCCCCACCCCCAGAAATAATAATCTGGGAGGGGCTACAGGGTCTTTGAAGCTAAAGGCATTTGCTGCTCATGCTCTAGGAACATCCTCAACCTTCTGCCAGGCTGCATCTCATCATCTGACTGACTAATTACCTTGGTGCTTCCCGAGACCACTAATGGTACCATTGGAAGGAGTTTTGGTTCCAGTAACATGACAGATAATCTGAAAACCCTTCTGCTTCAAATATTAGATAAATCCTAACACATACCTTTTTACCTGCACAGCTGAGCTCCTGAGAGAAGGAAATCCTGAGGGCCAGCAATTACGAAGGAGCTAAAACCCAAAGGAGAGAGCATGAAGCAGGGCCCAGTTCTGGCTGGTTGTGTGGTGGCCTGAGTGTCTCTGAATGCAGAACTAGGTTCTTCATCTCACACAGGACACAGAAGTAAATCTGAACTCCCTATAAAGCCAGGATGACCTCAGAGGCTACAGGGGGACAGGGACCACATGGAAACCCATCACAGACACCCCCCACCCCACCCCACCCCACCATGCTTGATTGGATGTCTAAATCCGAGCCATCCCTTCCAGGCTCAGACCTGAGAGCCTGGAAAAACAAAGCCAGGTTGGAGACTCATTTCTCAAAGCCGCTGAAGAGTCTGTAACCCCAAGTATATAAGCACGGAGACACAGCTCAGGTGGGAATCAGAGGATGGCAAGAGGAGGCCTCCCCTGAAGATAACTGAGTGACTCCGGCTGGAACTCTTCCTCAGAAGTCAGGGGCTCCACCTATGAGCCCTGCGCCGTCCCCTCTAGTCCCCATCCCTCGGCTTACACCCCCATTCTTCAGCCATCTTCAGATATGCAACCACTTCAGTGGATGTTTGCTGTGTTCTTCCTCCACTAGAAACGGAGGCAGCACCGACCAGGTGTTACTTACAGCTGTATCTAATAATGTGCATCCCTGTGTTTCCTGACTGGTTGAATGAACAAAAGAGAAACAAGAAGGTATGAACTAAACACGGGAGGTATGACGACACCAAACATTAATTTTAGTCAGAGCAGCAGGACGTGAATCTCTGGAAGCTCAACACAGAGGTGTCATTACACACCAGTGAGAAAGAGACTCACTAATAAAACAGCCCTGAGTTAAAACCCAGTCTTGGGGAGGAAAACATAACAGCATCACCTCACACCACAGTAAAAACCAATTTCAGGTAACTGAAGACTCATTGGAAAAGAACCAAGTACTTATTTACTTGTGGATTATTAGCATGTAATTGTTTTCCTCTGGATTGTTGTTGATTCCTCATTGCATGGAGTTATCAAAGAATTATTATGAAGCTCCATTAGGAAAAGATAAAAAGAAAAATGGCAAAATTTACCTCTGAGGTCTGTACACACGATCCCATTATGACACACAAGGTTTTAACATCCTAACACTGGTATTCTCTAATTTTTCAATCATTTTGCAGGTATCTGGACACCTAACCACTGTCACAAGCGATGTGTGGCGATCATGGTTTCCAAACAGCGTCACTTTTGGCTATTGATATTTTGACAGATAATTTCTGTGCATTACAGAGTGTTTAACTTAGATTTAGTCAGATGCCCATTAAATGTCCACCTCCCCTCCGACCCCAGCTGTAACAACGAAACTATCTCCAGAAGGGGCCAGGTGGAAGCCAAGTCTTTAGAACTATTTTTCTGACCTTAAAAAGTGAAGGATTTTATTAAACAAGACTCAGCACAAACCATAAAGGAAAATACCAAAAGATTCTGCAATCTGTCAAATGCCCTAAAGTGAAAAGACAAGACCGCAAAGAGAGAATGTAACCAACTAAAGAGATGCTCCAAAAGGGGGGGGGGGGGGGGGTGCTTAAATACATTAAGAACTATTTACAAATCATTGAGGAAGAAAAGAAAAACACCCTTCAAAAAATTAGGGAAAAATTTTTAAATGAAATATAGCGCAATAACAATGCCAACACATTGCTGATGAAAATATAAAGTGGTAAAAGCACACTGATAAGCATTTGGTAAAGTCTAGTGTGTGCAGGCCAGCAGTCCCACTCCTCGGTACGCCCCTGGGGAACAGCCTGGCGTGTGCACAGAGACACAGGTCCCAGCATTACTCCCACAGCTAGAGAGGCAGGACCTCCATGTCCACCAATGGGTGAAGTGAGTACATGCCCATAGCAGGGTATCAGGGCCTCCACCAGCCTGCATCTCTCCTCTGGAGGATGGAAAAAAGGCGAACCTCCCTCCCACCATCCCCAACCAGGGACTAATCACAGGAAGTTACCTCTTCTGAACAGACACACAGCGTGACAAGCAAATAGGGCCTTTGTGTGAAAGATAACATATTTTAAGTATCAATGCGGATAAAGCTCAGCAATGAGTGAAGAAATAAACTGCAGAAACAACTGTACAGCAAGATACTGTTCATACAAAGCTTAAAACCATTTTAGTCCCCTAGCTTACTGACGCGTACAAGTATAACAAACAGGCAGAAGAATCTAAACACCACAACCAAATTCAGGATTACAGTTACATCAAGCAGGAGTACCAAAGGGTTTAAACTCCCCCCACCCCCCCAAACCATCATCTGAAGCACATATGGTAAAATACTGGGTTGGCCAAAAAGTTTGCTCAGGTTTTTCTGTAAGATGGGATGACCAAACCGAACGAACTTTTTGGCCAAACCAATACTTAAGACTTGCCAAAGCTAAGGGGAAAGCATATAGGTATCTATTAAAGTTTCCACTATTTTTGCTTAAAATCTTTAAGAAGAAGAAGAAAAGTACAGTACTGACTTTTCTAGATAAGTCAGTAATACAGAATACACAGAATACACAGTGGGAAAATTTCCAAAATACAGACAAGAAAACAGAGACGATATATTTACAGAACAGAGAAAAGACTCCCCTGGTGGTCCAGAGGGTAGGAATCCACCTGCTGATGCAGGGGACACGAGTTCCATCCCTGGTCTGGGAACTAAGATCCCACAGGCCTCAGGGCAACTTAGAGCCCATGTACAAGAGAAGCCTGAGCACTGCAACTAGTGAGTAGCCCCTGCCCACAGCGACTAGATAGAGCCCACACGCAGCAATGAGACCCAGCATGGCCAAAGGAAAACCAGAGAGGTTCACCAAAGACCAGGCAGAACTCAGAGAGACCAACCCCTAACCTTATGCTGAAGAGATTCCAATGTCTACAAAGTAACCAGGCAGGAGAAAACAGATTATTTACAAAAGAAGGTGAGTAAGTTGGCTTCCGAATTCTCTGCAGAAAAATCCCACAAGAGATGCAAAATTCCAGATTGCAGAGAAAAACTGGGGAAAAGTAGCAGAATTTTATTACATTGTAGTCATCTCATCTTACACAGGAAACTAAAAATAAAAAATTTTTTTCTGAGTCAAATACATCTTGAAGAAATTTTTAGGTTGTTCTTAACAGAACTAAGAACCATATTATGTGCCTTCCTTCCAAAATATAAAAGGAGGTTTAGTGAGGAAACCAATCCTTTAAGAGGGACTTGAAAACACAAATAACAAAAATGGAAAGTTTTTAATGCAAAAATTTAGACCAAATATCACTTTCAATTCTAGATTTAAGTAGGTTTTATTATCACAAGCAACAATACTCAGATTAGGTAAAAAAAAAAAATTCAAACACAGCCTTCTACAAAAGACATACTGAGGGAAGCCCTGGTGGTCTGGTGGTTTTAAGAATTGGCTGCCAAATTCAGGGAAAACGGGTTCCATCCCTGGTCCAGAAAGATCCCACATGCCACAGGGAACTAAGTCCACGGGTCACAACCACTGAGCCCTCGCTCTTGAGTCCACGAGTTCCAACTACTGACCCCTCGCACCTAGAGCCAGTGCTCCACAAGAGAAGCCACCACAATGAGAAGTCCACGTACCGAAGAAGAGTAGCCTCGCAACTAGAGAAATGCCCTTGCAGCAAGGAAGACCCAGCACAGCCAAAAAAAATACTGAAAACAAAATGACTCAAATTTTAAGAGTAAGATATAGTCAACCATGTAAAACTAAAATTTGTGACAAATACCTTAAGTAGGACAAAAAAGAATCACTTTTCTGATGAAAGGATAATTCATAATGAAGCAATGTGTGTGTGTGTGTGTGTATAATCTGGGACTCTAAACAGCATAGATATATAAAGAAAAAAAATCACAGAAACAAAAATACTGTCTACAACTACACAATGTCAGCAAGAGTACAGAACCCTGAACACTATAAACCAACTAAACTCGACAAACATCTACAAAGTACGCCTCCTCTCAAATGCACATGCAACACTCCCAGATAAATCATGTTGTTGCTGTTTAGTTGCTCAGTTGTGTCTGACTCTTTGCAACCCCATGGACTCTTCTGTCCATGGGATTCTCCAGGCAAGAATACTGGAGTGGATTGCCATTCCCTTCTCCAAGGGATCTTCCCAACCCAGGAATCGACAAACTCCTGTCTTCCGTGTCTCCTGCATTAGCAGAATTCTTTACCACTGAGCCACCAGGGAAACCTGGATAAACCAAGTACCAGGCCATGAAACAAATCTCGATCTTGATAAAATGTGAAAGGACTGAAATCATACAAACCATGTTTTCTGATCATAATGGAACAAACCTAAAAATCAACAGAAGGAAATTTCGGAAATTCACAAATACATGGAGATTAATCAACACTCTCCAAAATATCCAAAAGATCCAAGAAGAAATCCAAGAAAAGTTAGAAAATATTTTGAGATACATGAAAATAAAAATACAACACACCAAAATTCATGGGATGCAGCTAACATAATAGAGGAACATTTTTAGTTGTAAATGGCTACATTAAAAAAGAAAGGTCTTGGGAAGCAGACTCAAAAGGATATATATATATATATATATATATATATATATGATTAGCGATGATGTACGGCAGAAACCACCTTATTAAGTAATTATCTTGCAATTAAAAAAAAAATCTTAAATCAACAACCTAATCCTCTACCTAAGAAACTAGAAAAAGAGCAAAATAAACCCATGGCAAGCAGAAGAGATATAAAAGATTAGAGTGGAAACAAATGAGGTAGAAAACAAACAAAAAAAATCAGAGAAAATGAAACCAAAAGTTGGCTCTTTGACAAGGTCAACAAAACTGACAAAAACTAAAAAGAAACACGCATAAAGTAGTCAGGAAGGTCCTTTGTACCTCAAAGGGGTAAACGTAACACAGAAGAGCTAAACCACTTAACTGACAGGTTGACAAACTCTCTGACGGTCCCTGATGAGCCCCGGCCACAAAGCTGGAGCATCTCACCCCCCACAACAACAGCACAAGGAAGGCTCTCCCGTCATTTCTATGGACAAGGTCCCACTGCTGTTCTAAGTGGAGAAGCCAGAATTCCAACCTGGCTCAACTCTACGCATTCATGAAACCAAATACGCCACCAGAAATAGCCTGACTTTCCAGAAACGTTTTACTTAAAATATGAAAACCTGGGGAAGGAATATGATCTTGAATACATAACAGAATATTGTTAAGCTATGCTTTATAAATATTAATTCCTAAGAAAATTTCTTCCGGAAAAACACAGAAAAAAAAAATTATAAAATTCTTTCATCCATGCGCTCACTTACTCAACAGATATTTATTTAAGCTATGTTATTGATACTGTCCCAGGTACTGAAAGCAACTCAAGAAAACAGAACCTTAAATGTGTAAGGAACCAAGGAAGGAAGAAAAAAGGGTGCCAGAGAATAACTAAAGGAGATATGACCCAGATGGTTTCACAGATCCTAAAACTTCCAAGGACTAGGTCACTCCGTGTAATGCCTCACACCTACCCCAAGAAACACAGAGAACATGCCAACTCATTTTGTCACATTAATACAATCCTGTGATGACAAGCTCGAGAAATCAACTACAGATCTCACATGAGAAAATAAATGCAAATGTCTAAATAAAATATCAGCATTAATTATCCAGCAGTACACTGAACAATTTACTAGCAAGCCTGATACAGTAAATATACTCATGCAGTTTGACACCAAATTAGATTTAAGACAAAGTTGTCCAGCACTGCTGTTACTTAACATTCTGAGACTATATGGCCAATGAACTAAATTTAACAAGGGGAGGGGGTGGAGTAAGGACACAGAAATAGAACTATGACTTCCCAAATAGTTAATTCTGTATCTGGAAATAGTGTGAATATCAACTGAAACCAAACAGTTGAGTAAAGTGTCCACGGAGAACCAGATGTGACAGAACAGCATCACGTCTGTGAAGAAAGCAGCCCGAAGCCCTGAGTGGGAGGACGCATCCAGAGTGACTTCTGTCAGCAGGGATGCCATTCATTCGTGTGAGGAACCACTCTCTCAAGTGATTCAAGAAGAGGGATTCTGAACCCTGTCAGGAATGGATCCGGACCAGTTTTAGCCAATCATGGTAATCCCCTTTGGTTTGCCAAGTACTGGGTTAGAAATGCCACATGACCCACCCCAACCAAAAGGAGTAAGGGTAAATCCCCACGGGTGCGGGAAGATTCCAGCAGAGACAACCTGGCCTCTAAGAGAAACATCAGAGGAGTCTCCCTTTTCCTCTGGATGCTGCCGTTTCTGGGTTAGATTCCTGGGACCTGACAGTCACTTTTCACCCACAAGGGAAGCCCAGAGGAGAAAGCCAGCACACTGAGAATGTCAGCGAGGGGTGGTGGGAAGAGCCCCCTTCGCTGAACTGCCAGACACATAATAGTATCCTCACTATTTAACTCAATTTAGTTGAAGTTTTTTTGCTGTTTGCAGTCAAATGCTAACTTATTCAGATGGCAGTCTCCCCAAACTAGTATCTTAAAATTCAGTCTCAAAGCACTTTGGAAACCTGACAAAATGATCTAAAATTCATGTGAAAATTAAGGGAAAAACCAAATGGGAGGACTTCCCCTGTGGTTCAGTGGTTGAGAGTTCATCTAGTGGTTGAGAGTCCATCTGCCAATGTGGGTGACATGGGTTCAATCCCTAGTCCGGGAGGCTCCCACATGCTGTAGGAGCAACTAAGCTCATTCGCCAAAACTATTAAGCCTGTGCTCCAGAGCCCAGGAACCCCAACTGTTGGGCCCATGTGCCTAGAGCCGAGCTTCCCAACAAGAGAAGCCACTGCAAGGAGAAGCCTGTGTACTGCAACAAAGAGTAGCTAGCGCCCACTTGCCGAAACTAGAGAAAAGCCTGCACAGCAACAAAAAACCAGCACAGTCGAAAATAAATGAAATTATTTTTAAAAGGATAACGCTTAACACTTTCTGAGTACCTAGTATGCATTAGTACACCCTGTCCTAAGTGCTTTACGTGTATTAACTTGTTCAATTCTTTTAACAGTCCCAAGAGAAAGTATTACTCTTAATTCCATTCTGAGGATTAAAAATAGAGATTTGACCAAAGTCACAAAGCAAATACATTAACAGAATCAGAAAATGTCAATTAATACAGTCCTTTCTATAGCAATCGTGCAGTATTCATCAACAACCTTAAGATGTGCTGACTGACCTGCAATGTCAGTGCAAAATCCACCCCGAGGAGCCAGCTCTGAACACTGACTTAAGTTCAGTAGTGGAAGGCTGGGCCACCCCGCCTGGACTGGATCCACACAGTTACTCCATTCCCTCCACTCACACACGAGAGCCCCAGAAGAGACCGAGAGGAAAGGGATCTGGAGTAAAGCAAGCAGCCCAGTTAGAAGAATTTGCCATATTCATAAAAAACAGGTAACAGAGGTGGGAGGGAGGTTCAAGGTGGTGGTTGTAGGAGGGACAGGTGTACACCTGTGGCTGATTCATGTTGATGGATGGCAGAAACCAGCACAATATTGTAATTATTTTCCAATTAAAAATCAAGAACAAAAACACATAGCAAATCCAGTCACCTACTGGCTTCGGAGGAAAACAAAGGTTGTACACAGAAGAAACTATATTTTATAGCCCTGTTACTTGGCTCAGCAGTTAACACGATTATATTGTATTCATAGTGTGCACACCTCAAATCTGTGATAAACCTTCACTTCCAAGCCACTAGATTCTAAAACTAAATTAAGAAATAATTTAATGTTATTTAGAAATAAAATATCGGAAGAAATCGGTTGAGTCAAAAATGACTAGGAACAAGTGGGGCAAAGAAAATGCAGTTTATTTTGAAATTGCTGTTTTTAAATTAAGTCGTAATATTCTTTGACTTTTTATATTATTCAGGTAATATTAGAAAGTAATTTTTAAAATAAAAATATTCAGAAAAGCACAGATAAAATATAAATCCCCCATAAAGCCTACCAGCCATAGATAGATTTTGGTATCATTTCAGCCTGTGTTCTATACTTCCATTTAATCTCCGTATTGTAAAAAATTAGACTGCTCCTAACTATATTGTTTTCACGTATTTGTTAGGGCATTTCCTCAGTAATTAAAAAACAAGTTTTGATCTGAAGTAATATATTCCTGAGATAAAGTTAGTTATGTCAACTGAAAGCACATGAATTTGATAATGGATTTGCTTTGTTTAAAACTGAGGGAATATATTTCCTGAGAAAAAGATAAATCACATTTACAAGAGAAATTAATTTGCTCTGACAAGACTCAACTAGAAAAAAGGTGCTTTCCCCATATACTACATTTTTTTTAAAAAGTCAGGTTACAAAGGATAATAGTGTATGTACAGTGTGATCCCTAACTTGCTTGCTAAAATGTAAACAGCAGTGGGCAAAACAAACCTAGAAAGACATACACCAAAAAATAAACAAGAATTCTTGGTATGATTATAAGCGATCTTTATTTTCTTCTTAATGCTGTTTGAAATTTTATTCTGTGAAATGAAAATACCTCCTTTTGTATCAATAAACAAGAAATGTCATAGCCATCAGCGATTTCTAGTCTCTGAATGTGAATGAAGGCTCCCAAAACCGCAGATGCTGCCACCTCCCCATGGTGACTGTTGAGGGGAGGGGGTGATGCAAGGAAACAGGAATGGCCCCAGGTAGCTGAGGTGCATATGAAAGGAATGAATTCAGTAAGCCCAGAGGTTTGCATCTTTCCGTGCTAAATTTTGCATGCTAAATTCTGTGGGGATGAGAAGACACCTGGAAATACCCACCCAGGGTCTAAATACTGGGTAGAGCTTGGCTGGAAGATCCTGAGAGAATTCCCACCCAGAAGAAAGGCACAGGTTGGGGCAGGCTCAGTTTTTGCCAAGAAATACCCAGGGCTTGGCTGAAAGACACCGAGGTGGCTCAATTGTAGAAAGACATAAGGAATGGAGCTCAGACTTGCAAGTACCTAGTTAACTGGACACATTAAATCCCATCCTAAATATCAAAAAGTGTAAGTCACTCAGTCGTGTCCGACTCTTTGTGACCCCAGAGACTATACAGTCCATGGAATTCTCCAGGCCAGAATACTGGAGTGGATAGCCTTTCCCTTCTCCAAGGGATCTTCCCAACCCAGATCTCTCACATTGCAGGCGGTTTCTTCACCAGCTGAGCCACTGAGGGGGCTCTTTAATATGTAAGCAGTTAAAAAAAAAAGGCTGGCTTCACACACACAAATAACAATCTGGCGACCAACTCTGCAGGCCAACCATGCTTCCCTTATAGACAGGCCGGAGAGCGTGTCAGTCGCTCAGTCATGTTGGAAACTTTGTGACCCCGTGGACTATGGCCTGCCAGGCTCCTCTGTCCATGGGGATTCTCTAGGCAAGAATACTGGAGTGGGTAGCCTATTCCTTCTCCAGGGGATCTTCCTGACCTAGGAATTGAACCAGGGTTTCCGGCATTGCAGGCTTCCCTGATAGCTCGGTTGGTAAAGAATCAAGCTGCAATGTGGGAGACATGGGGTCGTAAAGAGTTGGACACAACTGAGCGACTTTCACTTTCATTCCTGCATTGCAGATGGATTCTTTACCAGCTGAGCTACCAGGGAAGCCCTACAAATGCTAATAAAAGCAAGCAACTTTCACTTTCATTCCTGCATTGCAGATGGATTCTTTACCAGCTGAGCTACCAGGGAAGCCCTACAAATGCTAATAAAAGCAAGCAACTTTCACTTTCATTCCTGCATTGCAGATGGATTCTTTACCAGCTGAGCTACCAGGGAAGCCCTACAAATGCTAATAAAAGCAATTAAGAATATCAACAAAAAAAACAGAGGCGGGGAGGTCTAGTTACTATTTCAACGAGGTAAAAAATTTTTTCTTTTTAAAAGGAGTTACGTCAAATGAATAAGAAGTCCTTTGGATGGTTATTTAAAATGGGATAAATAAAACAGACATATATGCCTTTTACCCAGAGCCTTTTACATTAAAGTAGGTAAAATAGACAGGGAACAAAAAGAAAAAGCCTTCTAAATTCTCCTTTAAGACAAAAACTTGTTGACTGGATACTGATGAAAACTTAAGGTAAAGGTATAGAAGCTGGCGCAATTTAGATAAATACTAGTTCAGTTGCTCATTCGTGTCCAACTCTTTGCGACCCCATGGACTGCAGCACGCCAGGCTTCCCTGTCTGTCACCAACTCCCGGAGCTTGCTCAAACTCAAGTCCATCGAGTCGATAAAAATGTATGTAAGTTGCTATATTTAAATGGGCTTTATATAAGGTGGTTAAAGCTCTTATTTAATTATACTGTGGGATAAACAAGGCATATAGATTGCCACTAAGGAAATATCAACTAAACGCACTGAGGAAACTACTAGTTACCAGAGTGATACAAAGTAAGTAAACTGGGAACTAACATCCAAGGGTTAATTTTTTAACAGTGATTTTGCTTTGGTTTAATTTATAAACTCAGAAAGGTCTTTGCTAAATGCCTTATAACATCAGTTCAGTTCAGTTTAGTCGTTCAGTCGTGTCCGACTCTTCGTGACCCCATGAATCGCAGCACGCCAGGCCTCCCTGTCCATCACCAAATCCCGGAGTCCACCCAAACTCATGTCCATCGAGTCAGTGATGCCATCCAGCCATCTCATCCTCTGTTATCCCCTTCTCCTCCTGCCCCCAATCCTTCCCAGCATCAGGGTCTTTTCCAATGAGTCAACTCTTCGCATGAGGTGGCCAAAGTATTGGAGTTTCAGCTTCAACATCAGTCCTTCCAATGAACACCCAGGACTGATCTCCTTTAGGATGGACTGGTAGGATCTCCTTGCAGTCCAAGGGACTCTAAGGAGTCTTCTCCAACACCACAGTTCAAAAGCACCAATTCTTTGGCGCTCAGCTTTCTTCACAGTCCAACTCTCACATCCATACACGACTACTGGAAAAACCATAGCCTTGACTACATGGACCTTTGTTGACAAAGTAATGTCTCTGCTTTTTAATATGATATCTAGGTTGGTCATAACTTTCCTTCCAAGGAGTAAGCGTCTTTTAATTTCATGGCTGCAGTCACCATCTGCAGTGATTTTGGAGCCCCAAAAAATGAAGTCTGACACTGTTTCCCCACCTATCATAACACAGAAATTCGTAAATTACATTTCAGTTTGATAAAAATCCTGCCACTGATTTTAGTAACTTTAGGCAACAAAACCATCTTTTAAAAAACTAACCAACTGCCTTTTGTCTTGCAAATGTCTAAACCAGAATATGAATACAGGCCTCAAGGAGCTGAGACTAAGCCCAAATAAGCAGGCACAACCTGAGAAATCAAGAAAAAAAAAGTGGCAGTTTTAAATCTAAACTGCTGAAAATGTTCCCTCAGCAAACTCTTACAGAGAGTAAGCCTTAATTATGTAAACAAGCAACTTTAAGGTATTCCAACTGTTTGTTAACCAGTAAGTTTATATTGTAGTACCTGGTAAAGCCATGAGATCTCTATAGTTTATGTCTGTATACACATCATAACATACAAGATGCCTCTACTTCTAAAAGGTATTATTAGAACAGGATTTATAAAGAGCTCTACTTAATTTTAATAAAAAGTGCCTACATTTAAAGAAAACTGGCCAAGACGATTTTCAGGTTCACATGAACTGGGAAATAGTCAATATTAAGTTGATATCTGACATTAATGTTTAAGTTTGTGGATCTAAATTAATAAAGATGTTATTAAGAATCATCATTAAGAAGCGGTAGCAAGAACACATAGAAGAAACCACACAGAAAAGGTCTTAATGACCCAGATAACCACGATGGTGTGATCACTCACCTAGAGTCAGACATCCTGGAATGTGAAGTCAAGTGGGCCTTAGGAAGCATCACTACAAACAAAGCTAGTGGAGGTGATGGAATTTCAGCTAAGCTATTTCAAATCCTAAAAGATGATGATGCTGTTAAAGTGCTACATCAACATGACAGCAAACTTGGAAAACTCAGCAGTGGCCACAGGACTGGAAAAGGTCAGCTTTCATTCCAATCCCAGAAAAGGGCAATGCCAAAGAGTGTTCAAACTACCACACAACTGCAGTCATTTCACATGCTAGCATTTTTAGTAACACAGAAATTCGTAAATTACAAGTAAAAAATTCTCCAAGCTAGGCTTCAACAGCACATGAACTGAAAACTTTCAGTTGTACAAATTGAATTTAGAAAAAGCAGAGGAACCAGAGATAAAACTGCCAACACATGATTGATCATTAAAAAAGCAAGGGAATTCCAAAAAAACATCTACTTCTAATTCACTGACTACACTAAAGCCTTTGACTGTGTGATCAAAACAAACTGGAAAATTCTTAAAGAGATAGGAATACCAGACCACCTGACCTGCCTGAGAAACATGTATGCAGGTCAAGAAGCAACAGTTAGAACCAGGCATGGAACAACGGTCTAGTTCCAAATTGGGAAAGGAATACATCAAGGCTGTCTATTGTCACCCTGCTTATTTAACTCTATGCAGAGTACATCATGTGAAATGCCACGTGATGAAGCACAAGCTGGAATCAACACTGCACGAAGAAATATCAATAAGCTCAGATATATAGATGACACCCTAATGGCAGAAAGAGAAGAAGAACTAAAGAACCTCTTAATGAAGGTCAAAGAGGAGAGTGAAAAAGTTGGCTTAAAACTCAACAATCAAAAAACGAAGATCATGGCATCCGGTCCCATCACTTCATGGCAAATAGATGGGGAAAAAAAATGGCAACACTGACAGACTTTTATCTTCTTGGGCTCCAAAATCACTGCGATGGTGACTGCAGCCCTGAAATTAAAAAACATTTGCTCCTTGGAAGAAAAGCTATGATGAACCTAGACAGTGTATTAAAAAGCAAAGACGTCAACTATGCTGACAAAGCTATGTGTATATATATATATAGAGAGAGAGAGAGTCAAAGCTATGGTTTTACCAGTAGTCATGTATGGATGTGAGAGTTGGACCATAAAGAAGGCCGAGTGTCTAAGAATTGATGCTTTTCAACTGTGGTGCTGGACAAGACTTTTGAGAGTCCCATGGACAGCAAGGAGATGAAACCATCTCTCCTAGAGGAAATCAACACTGAATATTCATTGGAAGGACTGATGCTGAAGCTCCAATACTTTGGCCACCTGATGCAAAGAGCTGACTCACTGGAGGAAAAGTGGGCAACAGTGGATGAGATGGTTGGATGGCATCACTAACTCAATGGACATGACTTTGAGCAAACTCCGAGTGACAGTGAGGGACAGGGAAGCCTGGAGTGCTGCAGTCCATGGGGTCGCAGAGCTGGACACAACTGAGAGACTGAAGAACAAAAGAGTCATCTAAATTAAGTATAATATTTTATTGTATTTAGGTTTAATAAATAAGACTTTACTAACCTCTTGCAAGAAAATAACTGGACATGATGAAACTTCAAGGTAAATGAGATAAAAACTTTGGGAAAAAAGTTTTAAAGTATTATTTTAGAAATGTCTACTTAACGAGATCTTTCCAGATGTTTGGTAACTTAGGATTCTAAAGCTGTGCCAATTTAAGCTACGTGATGCAAGTTTACCTAAAAGATATTAAGGTGCTAAGTCATCAATTACTAGAAAAAAAAGTTGAAAGTATCTGAAAATATTAATGAAAATGTTTGGTATCACCTAAGATGTTCTGTATAAGAAAACAGGATTTCAGATGGTAAAGAATCTGCCTACAATGCGAGAGACCTGAGTTCCATCCCTGGGTTGGGACGACCACCTCGAGAAGGAAATGGCAACCCACTCCAGTATTCTTGCCTGGAGAATTCCACGGACAGAGGAGTCTGGTGGGCTACAATCCATGGAGTTGCAGAGTCAGACATGACTGAGGAACCAACACACACATTAAGAAAACAAATGTTTTAAAAAATTATCACTGATGTTTAAGCTCACCAATTTATAAAATGCCAACATAAAGACAGAACCTAATTGTTTACTTCTTAGTTTCACTAATATTAATGTTTTAAGAGTTGAGGATTCTAATTTAAACACGTAATTAAAGCTATGAGAAACAATACAGTAACTTTTCAAAATATAGCAGGAGATACAATGTATGTTTTCAGTAAAGAAGATATGAGAAATGAAATTACATGTTGGTAAAAAAAAAAATGAGCTGGTTAATTTTATTTAGATGAAAAATGAAAGACAGGTTGGATACATAAAGTGATGAGAGATTATGAGGAGGAACCCTGAGGAAAGTTTCATGCATAGTCACTATTAACTAAATTTAGACTGAAGTTAACTAAGTAAATGGGACTGTTAAGTGAGCTAATGCAAGACTGGAAATTTTATTTGTCTGTTATAAATGCTCCTTTTGGTAACAGATTGTTTTATCAAACCTGCAGAGAAAGAGGATCAAAGACCAAGCGGAGGCAGAAGACTTCCAAGAGAAGAGCAGGGATGAGGCCAGTGAGGGCAATGAGCTTGGAGCCTCTGACAGAGCAAGGAGCTGGGGCTGCAGGTGGAGGCGGGCCTGAGGTGGCAGGTGAGCGGGAACATCTTCCCTAGGGAATGAGGGAACAGGGACCCCTGAGAGCAAACAACCACAGGCACTCAGGCAAGAAGCACGCTGGCCTGGACCACAACGGGGCAGGAGGGCCAGACAGCTGTGGCGTGGACGTGTTGCCACATCAGGTTCAGTACAGCCCACTGGTGAGCTACAAGCAGGAACTAAGGAAGAATCACAGATGGTGCCAAAGCACCAGGTAAATGGTGGTGCCAGTTACAAAACAGGGACAGGGTGCCTGGTGAGAATTGTGAGGGGTGGAAATGAAGAGATCTTTTTACAGGGGGTGGGGTGGGGGTGTACAATATACACGGAGGGAGTAAGAGGGACAAACTCTTTGGTGTCAAATAAGCTACAATGATATAGGGCACAATACAGGGAATATAACAAATATTTTACAGTAACTATAAATGGAAGACAACCTTTAAAAACAAAATCACTGTACTGTCCACCTGTAACATATAACACACATCAACTACACTTCGGTAAGAAAAATTAGAACACAGGAAAAAAAAAAAAGAGAGAGACTCATTGGGAACATGTGAAGCGTGAGATGATCATCAGGCATTCTGGTCAAGATGTCAGGTAGACCTCTCTCTCTCTCAGGCTGCGCTGAAGATGTAGAACCAGTACTGAAAGCACAGGCCTCATGGTTACCTCCCAGGGCGCAGGGGCAGAGAGGGAAGTTGCCCAGACAGCGCCGAGGCCCACGAGGGAGGTGACCCAGCGAGCGCAAGCAACCAAGGAGGTGGCCTTGAAGTCCAGTCAAGTGTTTCCACCAGGAGATGGTGATCACTGGGCTGAGCTGACAGGGAGGAGAGCTGGTGACCTTGATGTGGGGAGCTTCAGCAGAGCTGATGGAGGAAAACTGAGTTTTGTTCCAGGGAAAATTGTAAAACCACGGAGGACAGACACCTCCCTGAAGCCACATGTACTACCTTCAGGGATACCAGAGCTGTGCTCCCCCTCCATCATCGTGCAAGCTCCCAGCAAAGAGGAAGTGTGAAATCAGTCACCGAATGAACGTCAATCTGAAAACTCCCAATATTTCAACCTGTAGTAAGAAACCTGAATGGAAGGACTTCCCTGGTGGTCCAGTGGTTAAGAATCCACCAGCAATGCAGGGGACACGGGTTTTATCCCTGGTCAGGAAACTAGATCCCACATGCCTCAGAGCAACTAAACTCGTGCGCCATAACACTGAGCCTGTGCCCTAGAGCCCATGCTCCACAACAAGAGAAGCCCCAAGACAAAGAGTAGCACTCACTTGCCACGAGAGAAAAATAATTAAATGGAAGAAAAACCCAAAGGCACATGAAAAGATGCTCAACATCCCTAATTATTAAGAGAAATGCAAACAAAAACTATAATGAAATAACACCTGACAGCACTCAGAATGGCTGTAAAAAAGTACATAAATTCTGGAAAAGGTGTGGAGAAAAGGGAAGCCTCCTACGATACTGGTGAGAATATAAACTGGTGCAACTACTATGGACTACACTATGGAAGTTCCTCAGAAAACAAAAAAGAGAGTTACCAATCCCACTCCTGGGCATAAACCCAGACAAAACCATAATTCAACAAGACCCAGGCACCCCTACAATCACAGCAGCCAAGACACGGAAACAACCTACATGCCCATCAACAGAGGACTGGACAAAGAACAGGTGATACCTATGCATAATGGAATACTACTCAACCATAAAAAAGAACAAAACAATGCCATTTGCAGCAACACAGATGCAACTAGAGATTATCACACTAAGTGAAGTCAGTCAGATGGAAAAAGACAAATATCATGACATCACTTATATGCGGAATTTAAAATAATGGCACAGGGCTTCCCTGGTGGTCCAGTGGTTAAGAACCCACCAACCAGTGCAGGAGACACAGGCTCAATTCCTGGTCCAGGAAGATTCTACATGCCTCAGAGCAATTAAGCCCGTGCACAGCTACTGAGGCCACACTCCACAACAAGAAGCCACCGCAGAGAGAGGCCCACGAACTGCAACTAGAAAGTAGTCCCCACTAGCCCCAACGAGAAAAGGCTGCCCACAGCAACAAAGACCCAGTGCAGCCAAAAATACACAAAATAAAATCATAAAAAAATAAAGTACAGCACAAACGAACTTATCTACAGAACAGAAGCAGACTCAAAGACAGAGAACAGACTTGTGGTTACCAAAGGGGAGGGGGGAGGACTGGGAATCTGGGGTTTTAGATGCAAACTATTACATTTAGAATGGAGAAACAAGAAGGTCCTACTGTAGAGCACAGGGAACTATACTCAATATCCTATGATAAACCATAATGGAAAAGAATATTTAAAACAGAAGGTATGTACGTGTAAAACTGAATCACTCTGCTATACAGCAAAGACTGGCACCAAACTGTAAACCAACTACTTCAATTAAAAAAAAAAAAAAAAAAAGACACCAGAATGGCGGAGAACCAGAGCCCCCTGCCCATCCCACACAACATCACACCTTCCCTCCACGATGAGGGACGGACAGACTCTGAACTTCTCTCTCACACTCTCGTGGACACCGGGAGCTAAGCAACTTAATCTGTATTGTGACCGCAGCTGAACCAAGAGACCAGAGAAAACACGTCCCTTCTCCCCCAGAGTTTTCCAGAGATTCTATGTTAAGTGAATGACATATTATGAACACATCACCATGGGGTTAAAACAAAACAAAGCAAACAGGTGATCAAGTCATTTAAAGAAAATCTTACTCCAAACCTTCTGAGACCTTAGAAACAGCCACAGTTAACAAAACGAGTAACTTCCCCTTCCCTGATTGACACACTTTCTGTGTCCTGTACCGCAGCCTGACAGCAAAGCCCTCAGCAGCAAAGGAAGGCCAAAAAAATAACCAGGTTTCCTACCTGATACAATGTCTTCCGATAATTCCCTTTCTTGTTCAATTTTCTCCTCAAGAGTTGAAATGCAGAATTCATAGCCAGCAAGAGCCAGTTCCTGTCTGTAAAGCAAAGATGATCAATCAGTTGTCTGTCTTCCAGCTCGGGTTTGCATCACCTAGTGTTAAGACGGACAGGAACTCCGTTTCAAGTCCCTAAGGGACGTCAATCGCTCCTCTGTCAGAAGTATTTTTTTCCGTCATCTTGGAGTGCTGCTGGGGTTTCAGTAACCAACACAACCAGTGCTCCCTCCTCCCCACTAGCAGAGCTGAGGGGCCAGCTCCTCCTCCTGCGAGAGCATCTGACGCCTGCTCAACCCAAGAGCAGCGCCAATGGAGGCCTGGGCTCACAGCAGAATTCTAACTGCCGACCTCGTCCATTTCCAGGGGGTGTATCAGCTCATCACTCCTCTCAAGCTGCAGGTCTCCAACACAAGTTTCTTTTACAGAAATGGAAGCCCCAATCAGGGCACTAAAAGGCATTTGGCCCCAGTCCGGGGACCCTCAGTCACCAGTGAAGACGCCCAAGTGGCCAGCAGGCTGACTTTGGACAGAAAGAGGGTTGTCCGCTGGCATCTGAGAGACACGGTGAGCACCACAGAGCATCCATCTGTCCTGGTCTTTGCTCCTCCACTCCGGCTCTCAGCTCCTCACTGGAAGCTGCACTAACCAAACTTACCTCTCCTCTGGGCTTGGCCAGATGACCCCACTCTACTCCGTTCTCAGAAGAGGAGCAGCTTTCCCCGAGCCAAACCTCGGCAGCAGCAGGGACCTCATCCAAGCAGGGCATGGAGCAGGGGAGGCTGCCCACAAGACGTTCTCAGTCATCAAGAGAGAACACTTCTGAGCAGGGTAACTTATGGGCTAATTACTATGGGCACCACACAGCTTTCACCTTTTGAGAGACCGTGGGCGTGTCTCACTGTCCAGTGTTACCATCTCTGGGCTTCTCCTTAACCCAGGGGTCCACACCCACCAACATCTGGTCCTGTCTGTAACCTGTCCAGAGAGACTAACCCAGCTGCAATGCTCCCTGGCATGCTGCTGCTGCTGCTGCTGCTAAGTCGCTTTAGTCGTGTCCGACTCTGTGCGACCCCACAGACGGCAGCCCACCAGGCTCCCCCGTCCCTGGGATTCTCTGGGCAAGAACACTGGAGTGGGTTGCCATTTCCTTCTCCAATGCATGCAAGTGAGAAGTAAAAGTGAAGTCGCTCAGTCATGTCCGACTCTTAGCGACCCCATGGACTGTAGCCTACCAGGCTCCTCCATCCATGGGATTTTCCAGGCAAGAGTACTGGAGTGGGGTGCCATTGCCTTCTCCGCTCCCTGGCATGAACCAACCTCAGTTTCTCTATAGACTTGGAGTCAGAGGCCCCGAGGCTCTGGTCCATCCAGTGTCCAGCCAAATGCTGGGAGATGGACCGGGTCACCCAGGAACAAAGCAGCAGACCACTTGGGCTGCAGGGGCCAGCCCCAGGGTCTCTGGCTGCAGTGAGCACTCCTACTGGGCTAGGTACCATTCAAAACTTGTAGTACTCAATTTCTGCAGCAACTGAAGGACTAAGGAGAAGCCAGGGCTTCCCTTAAATTTACCCCAAATTAACCCTCCAGGAGTCCTCTGCTTACATCCTCCAAGTTTTCACCTAGAGAGTGAAGGGCACCAGGCCCCTCTATCAGTGTCCCTGACCTTTGGCACACATCTAAAATGTTTCCTAAAGCCTTTCCTGTGTACCTGGCAGATTTTTTCTTCTGTGTAAGAATCTAGACTCATCTAATACTTTTAAGTAGCACTGCTTTCCTGTCCCACCCGTGCAAAGGCCTCTGCCCCATGCCTTGGTGCCTCCCTGCTACAACCTAGCCACCCCATCACCCCTACAGCCTTTACAAACTGCCCACCGGACGAGCCATGACACCCTCTCACAGCAACTCTCTCATCATATAACCTGTACCTAACTTCCTGCTTTGATGATACTTCCACCAGCAAAATATGCCACCCCCGCCACTCTTGCATTGCTCCCAGCTCTCCTAGGAAGAGCAAAACTAAGGTTCTAACGACTTCCCAGTTCAAGCAGGAACAGAACACATGACCAGGCCTATCATGGTGCAGCCATAGGGACGAGGGCCGCAGGCCACACACACCGGGCAGGCTAATGGACACAGGAGGGGCAAGACTGGAAAAGGCTCAAGATCTCAAAGATGAGGGATGGGACACCAGGAGTGTGACAACTGAAGATTCTGGATACCCAGGTGATTAGCAGGATGAAAACTGTGACACCCCAGGGTCAGTTTCTAACCCACAGCCCTCATCCCCCGTTGCTCCCACACCCAGACTCTGACTACACTTACCTACTCTGAGCAGCGTAAATAGTGGCCAGCTTTAGGGAGATCTCTATGATTGCATTGTCTTCCTGTTGGGAAAAGAAAAAGGAAGTTAGTTCATAACAAATAAAATTTCCTCATGAAGTATTTCAGATTAATTTCTACACTGACTACACCCTGAAAGCCATAGTCTTGATGCTTTTGGAGGAATCAGGCATCATGCTTTTGCATGAGTGAAAGACTGGCAGTTTTTATACTGGTCTTAGGGGGAAAATCCCAACTTAGTCAAAACACATGTGGGGGCTGGGTAGAGTTTCTAGGACATAAGGCTATTTTGAAAAATGCTTCAGCTAGGGTGCAATACTATGTAATGTCCTTACCTGTTGCATGCCCCCTCCAAGCAGGTAACTCATTGTTGCTTTAAAAAGTTTTTCTGCCTAAAAGCATAAGGAAGAGATTTTTCTTTTATTTGGGCCCCATATCTAGATGACTCTGCATTCTAAGTACTAATCTGAGGCAGCATTTCTTGAAAAACACACATACACAGAGAAAGGTAAACTTGTGTTGGAAAAACAAACTAAAATACCGGGACCCCACATCCTCTGGACATCTTGAAAACTACTCTGTGATGTGTAGAACCAGCTTCAGAGATCAACTTCCCACCCAAACCCACTGTGGCAGATACTGAAAACTACTCCTCTCCTCTCCATCTTTCCAAGTACAGTCTCCTCAGTTTCCACCAGGTCAAGGGTCCTTCCTCTGCATTTCAGGTGTGGTCATATGAGAAGGTTGAGACCAAGAGATTCACGCAGTTTACACGAACAGCCTCAACAGCATACTTCACAAGGACACTGCTGGCCCTCCATCCTGTCCCTGCCTGCAGCTGGAGATGAGCCAGCGCTCGTCCTCAGGCGATAACACATCGTAGAAGGAACCTGGGCTCCTGGGTCACTTCATGTGGTAGAGGTGCCCACCCCTCTTCAGGGTCAGCCGCCTCTGGACTAATGCATTAAAGGGATATGCTTCCCTCTTATTTCAGTCACTTTATCTTGGGGTCTCTTTGTTACAGCAGCTTAGCCTGTACCCTTATGTGCAGAGGTCCCTTGAGGCTAGCCATTCACAAATCTACAACATTACAACATGATTTACTTACGTTTTCAAGTTGACCTCTTATAAATGCAAAGTTCGCCATCTGAAAGCAGATTACAAAATGTTTTTCAGTTTAGAGCATTGTGTTTCCACTTACTTCAAAATCTTCACACTAAAAACTCCCCTTTGCTTTCACCTTCTATCTAAAAAAAACAGGCCAGAAACTATCGCTAATCTGCTAGAAGCAAAGTCCAGCAATGGGGTGAGAGTGCATGCATAAACTTTGATGATGACAAATCTAGATCCACTCTTCACTGAGAACACAAATATTAATGATAATTGTTTCTTTTCGGTCTGGGGTTGAGGTTTCTTATACATGACACTCCAAGGGTAATAAAAATTGAAAACTAAAGAAAACTTAGTAAAAACAAACCCAGAGAGACATCCTGAAGGTCAGGAATACTAATCAGGAGCACTAACAGCCCTTCTCCTGCACCATCGTAGGGGGCTCAGACTGGTCAGGGGAGTTACCAAGTCATAAGTATAAGCAATGGCCTTTGTGTTGTGACTCTTGTGGGCAAGACGAAGAGCGTCATGCAAAATCAGCTCTGCCTCTTCTGGCTCATCTTTCATGATGCACAACTGAAAAGAGAAAACAAAAGAAAAGAAAATGAAACACGAAAAGAACACAGACATGCACCACCAGACAGAAGCGAGTATGGCTACGTGTCCCAGTACACAGAGGGAAGGTAGTCATTCATTCCTCATTTATTGAATCCCTGCTGTGCAAAGGCAAGGTGTCTGCAGTGGCAACTGGAGAGGGGCTCCCCTGCAGCTCCTCATGGCCACAGATATAGCACACTGACTAACAGACATAGGCAGCAGGATCGTGAACACTTTTCACGAGCTCTTATAAGGGAGCTGCTGGCCCTACATCCTCCTCCGCTCTTCCTGCAGGACAGGTGGGCTCAATTACAACCAATGATGCTGGCTGTGAAGAAAAGCAAGAGAAAGGAATAAGGGGTTTCCTTCAAATGGGAGTCAAGAAAAGCCGCCCAAGGAAGTGACAGTTAAACTGAGGTGAGAAGGAAGAGAAACAGCCAACCAAGTAAGGAACTGTGGGGGAAAATTGACCCGAACAGAGAGCAGGGAAAGAGAGAAGGTGCTACAGGCTGAAAAAAACGGATCTTTAAGAACCACTCAAACAATGAAAGCGAACAGATGTGAACTGAGGATGGTGACTGTTACTGCCAAGTAAGGAGGCAATGGGGCAGGACCATAGGTCTCACCGGCCAGGGCAAGGAGTCTAGGTTCTACCACAAACGCTGTGACGGGTCATCCAAGGCTTGTGGGCACGGAATGACACCAGCTGATTTACATTTATATGATCGCTCCAGTTGCTGTCGAGCCTGGATGGCAGGGGGGCAACTGGGCAGACAAGACAGCAGGCTGTGGCAGCGTGGCCAGGGTGACAGCAGAAGACACAGAAGAGAAGCATTTGAGATTTGGTGGCAAAATCCAAAAATTCGTTTGAGAAGGTTTGAGAAGCATTTTGGATTTGGTGGCAAAATCCAAAAATTCGTTGCTGGATTCTCGATATATGGGAGGTGGTAGTTAGGTACCACAAGTTCTCAGAATGACTATGGAGCGTCCAGGCAGGAAAATGGGGCAGACTACAGAAAAGAAGAGGTACTGAAGCAAGGGGTCGGGGAGGTGCCTAAGGCCACAGGTCCCTTTGGGTCAGATGAAGCCTCCAAATGGACCTGGCAGGCGGGCCGCATCCGTCGTCTGCAGGCACCCGTGTGGACGCGTCGGGCATGAGGCGGCGGTCAGCCCAAAGAAGGAGGCCCAGCACCCCGGGAAGAGGGGAAAACGCTCTGGAAGAAGAGGCCCGCCCCGCTCCCTTCAGCCTGTGCGCACTTCTCCCCACGCTCGCCAACTTCGCGGACCACAAGGCCGCCTCCACCTGCGCCCGACGCGCGGCGGGCGGACCCCAGGACTCCGTCCACCGGGGTCCCCGTAGCTGGGGGGCGCGCCGCGGCCCCTCACCTTGGCTCGCTTCAGCAGCTGGATGATCTCGGCCTCGGCCTCGGCGTCCCCGGCCGCAGCCCCGCCCGAGCCCCGCCGCTCCTGCTCCGCCGCCGCGGGCCTCGAGGACCAGGCGAGCGCTGCGGGAAGGGGCGCTGAGGTCACACCGCGCTCAGCCCGCCCCCGCCCCGCCCGCCCGCCCGCCCGCCCGCCGCCCGCCGCCCGCCGGCCCGCCAGCCCGCCGGCCCGCGCCCCTCACCTGCCAGCAGCGGCAGCAGGCCCGAGACTCGGCCGCACGGCGCCCCTCGGCACGGCGGCGCCCGGGTTCCCGGCGGCCCCGGCAGCCGGCGCACCGGGCGGCAGCGGCCCCGCGGTCCCGTCGCCCGCAACAGGCCTCGGGCCAGGCCCACAGCCACAAGCCGGTACATGGCGGCCCGCGCGTCCTCTGCGCACTGCGGCCACCGGCTCCGGAAGTCCCGCCCCTAGCGCCGAACGCCCGCCGATTGGCCGGGCCGCCCGCATGCGCCGGGACGCAAGCCTACGTCACCTCGCCCTTCTTCCCCGCCACGGAGAACGCGGGACTCGGCATGGCGGCTCCGACTGCGTCTCTCACCCTGCCAGCCGTGGTGGAGGAGCTGCTGAGCGAGATGGCGGCGGCGGTGCGGGACGGCGCGCCGAGTACGGGCGAGGGCGCGGGAGGCAGCGCCGGCGGGACGGGGTTCGGGGGTCCAGGCCCACTGGGGAGGTCTCCGCCTTCTCAACTCGCCTGTAGCCCTTCCTTTTCCCGGTCTGTGTTCGTTCCAAACGGTTCCCCTCTTGACTTCTGTGCACGAGTGACTGTTTCAGGGCCGCAGACCTGGCCGCAGACGCAGGACTTGAGGGGTCTGGACGCTGTGGCTGTGTCTTTATTCCTCTGGCCAGCAGAGGATGCTCTGTGACCAGGCTCCCGCATCCCCGGGCCGCAAGCACACGGGGCTCGAGCGGGTCCCGATCAGAGCGCGTCCTCGTTAGAGCTGCGCCACCGGTATCTGAATTACCAACGAATACATAGGTTAGGCCTCAGGACTGCCTCTGCTGGTTCACTTGGGCGGCGTTTGTTTGCAAAGGAGCGCACTTTGAAAAGGATTTACCTTGACTTATTGTTTTTAAAGAATTGAGAGGAGGAAGCCAACTTTTCTCATTTCAGTTAAATCTAAAGCAGTACATGTGCTTAAAAGATGAGGCGAGCCAGGTATTCGAACATCCTCTAATCCCAAAAAGCTTGGGGGAAAAGCCAGTCTGTTGACAGCTCAAACTGGTTGCCAGAAAGGGCTGTGTGTGAAGAGCACAGTGTGAGAGTCTTGAAGGGGGCGCCCCTGAGGCTTGGGGCTCATAAAGACCCCTATCACTGATTCACGTTTTTCAGAGCCGTTTTCTGCTATTTAAAAATCTTTGTTCTTAGACAGTCATACACTCTTCCTGAGCCCCCTCCTTCGACAATAATTTTCTTTAGATGAGTATTCTGAGCTTACACTTGTATGATGATGTAAAATCTAGTCACAGCTGAGCCATGTAGGAAGTGATGACTACTCATTTACTGTAACTTTTTGCTTTCTCTCAAAACTGTCATGATTGCCTTTGTTTGGTTGTTTACTTTTCTATATGTTTATCCCTAATTCAGTAACTTCCTTATAGCTCAGATGGTAAAGAATCTGCCAGCAATGCAGGAGACCCAGGTTTGATCCCTGGGTCAGGAAGATCCCCTAGAGAAGGAAATGGCAATCCACTCCAGTATTCCTGCCTGGAGAATTCCATGGACAGGAGGAGCCTGGTGGGCTACAGTCCATGGGGTCGCAAAGAGTCGAACACGACTAAGTGACTAACACAAACACACACACATCAGTAATTCAACTTCAAACTCTTACCAGTGTCCTAAATCCTCTACTCAAGATGCTGAGGTGTTTTGTCCATTTCATTTTCCTCTCCTAGAGCTTCCAGGGTGCTCTCCTGAGATCTCCCCCCACCATCACTGTCTGGGGAATTCCCTTTACCTACCTTGGGCCTTAATGTTTAGTATACCCTACAATTTTCTTTTTCTCGGTTTACTGTCTTATTTTATAGAGCACATATTCTCCTGTCCTGAGACTTAATTGATAGTTTGGCTAGGTATTATTGAATTATATGTTGGAAATATTTCCTGAGACATCTTAAAGTATTATTCTACTACCTTCCAACTTCTTAAACTTACTTTCAAAGAGTCGTCTTTTCGCCCTCCTGCTTCATTTCCACTTCAGAGCCATCTGGTGCCACCAATTTCTGGAGGTTTTTTTTGAGGGTACTCGAGTCTGAAGTGTAAGTCAGGTTGTTGCTTGGCTCTCCTATTGCTAGCTTAACTTTCAGTTTTCTCAGGTCTTGTAAATAATTTTCCACCATATCTTAGTTGTGTCTCTCTCTGTCCTCATCCTTGAGAGTTTATGCATTTTTGAAAATTCTTTTATTATTGTTTAGTGGAATATTGGGAGGCAGTAAAATTTGATGCATAGGTTCAGTTCATAATCTTACACAGAAGTCTTTTTGGCTATAATAGTCTTTTTAAAATGTTTGTCTATGGTCACTGGTTTAACACAATTCACTTACTTTCCATTCCTGTTTTACAGTTCCTGATGAGCATCTGTTATCGTAAGTATATATCCTTTTGTATTTGGGGTTCTTTATAAACCACTAATGTGTGTTTTTAAAGGCCAATTCTTTCAACATCAACTCTTATTTTTAGAAAATATTCTTATTAAGCTAGGAACAATATTTTATTGATGTGACTGTTAAAAATCTGTCTCAAGTGAATAACCAGCACTGTACTTGACAGTACAAGGCACTCCCGTATTGTCCTAAGTACCACTGTATTTTAACATCGTTCTAAAAGTTGTAGCTCTTACACTACTAACACATGAAAAGAGAAGGACATTTGAACCTTGAACAACAACTCTTACGCATACAGTGCTTGGGGAGGCCTGCTTCCTGGGTAAGAGGCTGTTGGCAACACCCGTTAAAATGGAAAAATGCATATGTGCTAGGACTCAGGAGTTCTGCTTTCATCTACATAACCTGGAAGAACTCTCATGGATGTACACAAGGAACATGTACGGGCATAATTGAGTATCATTTGTAATAGTGTAAAACGGAAACAGAATGTCCATCAATAGAGTACTTTAAAAAAGAGTATTTAAGAAATAAAATGTACTATGTATATACACTAGAATATTATCCAAAAGTTAAATTTTAAAATGTTTGTATATATATGTATGTATATATATATAAATGTGTGTGCATGCGTGCGCACACACACACATATATGCATCTTAGAAGCACACTGAATGGGGAAAAAAGTTGCCCCAAAAGCCCAGAATATACTGTTCATGTTTTAAACTTAGAAAACATCATCATATGTATATATATGTGTGTGTGTGTATGCACATACACATATGTACTATGTATAGTAAAATATAAAAACATTAACATGAAATGCATGTGGTTGCCTTGGGGTTGAAGAAACTGAGGAAGGACAGGAAGGCCTCTGACATATAAAGAGGCTTCTTTATAAACAACATGTTAACATTTATTCTGGGTGGTTGGTTATGTGGGATTTTGCTGTATTACGTTTTTTTCTGAATTAAATTTTCAGAAGCTGCTGATGGTAATCCTTCGGGTCAAGTCAGAGAAGTGGCTTTCAGTCCATCGTCTAACCTGAGGCTTCCCTCTTTCCCAGGCTGAAATTTGTCTTCGGCTTGTCAGCTGTCCAGGCCTTGGACCTAGTTGACCGCCAGTCTGTCACCTTAATCTCCTCGCCCAGCGGGAGGCGTGTTTACCAGGTAGAAACCCAGAGGTGGAGGAGTCTCAACCAGATCCCCTTAGGACAAACGTTTTCATGAATCTGTATGAAAGCTGGTGGATGGTTGAAAGGACTTGACCCAACTTAGTGAAATCAGAGTGTGAGTAGAGTCAGATAGATGTGGCCTGTTAACCCCACCTGAGAGCAGCATGTGGAACCAGCAATTATCCAGGGAGGCTCTTTCCCCAGGTCTGATGGTCACAGCCAACTTTCCCTTTCTGTCATTTGACACTACAGGGATCACCCTGTTCCTTGTCTCTTGCTTACAAGCAAAAGCCAAAATGCATTTTAAGGTCCTTTCACATGTCAAGGTTCATCTAATAGAAACGATCTGTCAGAACTGTTGTTGGAAGCATTCATGAAGGCCACACTGTGCTGAATGCGGGCAGTTTACTTGGACCTTAGTTCAAGCAGACCTTAAGGTAGGCAGGTTTGTAAAGTACAAATCGGACTCCTATCAGACTCAGAATTACTTTCATGTATTGCTAATTCTCACCAAAAGCCCGGAAAGATATTTATTTTGCTGAAAACTGAGATGCTGAAAATTAAGTTTCCTATGGCAGCAGGGTTGTATAGCTGGCAGCCAGTCCTGCCTGCCTCTCTGTCAACAGCGGGTCAGACTCTCTGCCCTGCACACCCCAAGTTTTGCCACGTTAGTCATGGTACGCCAGCTGGGATTCAGAGAAGGGGATCTTGTGAATGAAATAAAAATGTTGGCAGTGGTCTCCAAAATTTTGTGTATGGAAGGGGTAGAAGCAGCAGCCATCAGCTCTGTATGAAATCCAGGCCTTGTTGAAGACCAGGAAAGGCGGAATTTTTGAGCGTTTGGGTTCTGGATTACTTACGATGACTCTCTTAGAGTTGAGACCGTGTTGATTCATTTTTAGCAAGTGACTGACCAAAGCCTCTCGGGCACATGGATGGCTTGGCCCATGAACTTGCTGTTCCATGCAGTAGGATGGTGCAGCCAGTTGGCACGTCCTCATGCGTTTCTGCCTGAAGTAAGCTGGGGTGATTAGTGCCGAATGCTGCAGTTAAAACTTCTGCATTGTATTTACTCAGAAGAGGCTGCTTATTAGAATTTTCTGTTGGTGAACGTCATAGATTAAGAATCAGAACTCTTAAGCGATGTTGTTTGTACCTGAGGAAGGATTTCCATTTTCTTTGCTAGTGTATTTATTTTTGGGTTTTATGTAGCTAACATACCCTGTCAAAAAGGGCTTCTGAGTTTTCCCATGTCTTTTAGTTTCAGATTCTCTTGTCTCAGTTCCAACATCAGCAGAACACTTGACCCACACAAGTATGATCTTGCTGTTAGTTAAAATCTCAAAGACTGTGTTGGAAATATTTCAGTTATTGTTGACTTACTATTCCTCCCACGATCACTGTGACTTGTTTTAGTTTTCATCATTCACATTCTGTATTATGTCATGTTGCTGTATTCATCGTAAAAATGCAAAGTTCTTAGAACTGTGTTGGACTTTGAATTAAATGAGGTTGTAGACACCTTACAGACACCCTCCAATTAACCCCAGTGGTTTCACTGTATATAGTAATATGGAAAGAATTTGGCTTAATTCAGAGGTTCTGTGAGATGTAAAGGTTGAGTCAGGTGTTGCCTTGTTACCCAGCTAGTTATTGTTCCATAGGTCGATCTTCTAACATTCTTACCTCCTCCAGGTGTGGTGGTAATTACCCTAAACTCACACTCATGTTGTCACCTGAGTCACTTTTTGATAAACTTCGGTCCTCCTAGGAAGGGGGATGCTTCAGTCAGGAGGGGCCAAGTTACATTTGTAACAATGACCCCTAAATTTAAAAGCTACAGAGTTATGCCTCACTCCCTGTCCATCTCCATCAAGAGTCAATTGCAGCTTTGATCCAGAACATCGTGGCCCAGGATCCCAGGCGATGGATCAGCCTGTGTCTGGGACACTGTGGATCTCATAGCAGAGGGAAGTCAGGATATCGTAGGTATCCGTGTTGAACGTTTCTCCCTGGCCAGTCACACTTTACTGGCTAACGCAGGTCACATAGTCAGCCTGTATGTAACAGGGCAAGGACACATCATCCTCTTTCTGAGAAGAGGCACCGAACTCAGGGAACAGGGAATTGTATACAGTTCACCACTATGACCGATGCTGAGGGCTTGGAGCAGCCATAAAGTAAACTGTGTTTGTGGGTGGATGACCGTCCAGTGGGCTAGTCTCCTTAGAGCCTCACTGCAGCTGCAGCAGACTCCTCCCAGAGAGGTGTGGGCAAGTCCAGCCTGGGTCTGAGTGTCTTCCTGCCTGCATTCCTTTTGTAAAGGCTCCCCTCTGGGACTGACACTCCTGGCTCCGAGTGGGCGAGCTTGGAGCACTTCCTGTAAGAGGAGGTGGTTTTTTCCACGAAGGGTGAATTAGACAGTCCCTGAGGTCAGTTTTCAGCTCCAAACACATCTGACTCAGATCTCTGCCCGAATATCAGGTTCATTAGTCGTCCACTGCTAGATAGAGAAGCCAACTGAAAAGTGACTCTCTTTACCGTATTCACCGCCTTGGGCGGCTGCATGTCTTGAATCCCAGCCAGGGAACTTGTGCAGAACTTCTCCCCACCCCTGAGTAGCCAGGCACTTACTCAGCCTCGTGCAGAGTGTAATTGGCTGGGGACCCACCATAAGGAGGAAGCAGTCTGTGTGGAATCCCAGAGGCTTATGCCTAATTAACCATAAATCTAGAGAGAAGAAGAAACCATTGGTAATGGTTTAGAGACCCAAGAATTGTTGGTGTCCCTGCTGGACGTTGGTGGGTTTTCTTGCGGGACTGAGTGGGAACCAGTCTGCTCTCATGCGTTCCCTTCGGCAAAGGGCAGCTCCTCCTCGCACCCCCAGCGCTCACCAGTTACAACACGTCAGCACCTCAGGACTGGAAACGTGTGGTGTGACTTTCTTAATGCCCGGTTTGTAATGGGGCTGAAATGTGTAATGGGTTCAGTAGGTGTCTTGTTACCCAGTCACCGGCCATTTCCGGCCATCCTGCAGCCCCCAAGGAGTCCTCCTAACTTGACAAAAAAAAAACCCATAGCGACATGCACGCACTAGGTGAAATGCTGGAGAGACAACACCTGACTCAACATTGCTGTTTTTCAGTGTTAGTCTTACCTGTGTGAGGAAACCAGGAAACCATTCTAGGAGCACTGACATTCCTTTTTTCCATGTAGATTGTCATCTCAGCCTGAAACAAATGTGAAGGCCCTGGGGCACATCCCCCAGGGGCAGTTCCCGGTCACTGACCCACTGCAGGGGGTCTCTAGGTCCCTGGGATAGTAATTTTACTCCATTGGGACATTAGGAACAAAGTCCTCCACTTCCTGTCTCTGGCACCTGGGGGTGAGGATGGAGACTAGCCATTTCTCCAGGTCTGTCCAGCCACCCTCCAAACACAGGGTCCCCCGTGTCCCCTGACTGACAGCAAGGCCGTTGGCTCTGAACGTGGCCTCCTGCGAGCCCTCCCGGGTCCGTGACCTCATACTGTACTGCTAGGTGAGCGGGCAGACCTGGGCTTGCCACTCCCCATGGCAGCTGAGTCACCCCGTTACAGGAGTCTCTGTTCCATGTGTTCCTCCCACTCCCCGCTGGGCCTTTCCTGTCCTCAGACTCCTGCTAGGAGTGTGGTGGAGGCTTTAGACATTCACACACCTGCTGTGAAATAACTACAAAGGCTGAGAAACACAACAACCAAGTACAGTGCAGGGAGCCTTCTCCTCTGTCTCTCTAGTCAGCCCTCTGAATCCCCAAGCGGAGAAACAGCGGTTCATGTGGAGGGTTCAACCCATCTGAGATGCTTCTGTTTTACATGTGGAGCTGTCAAGGACAGGGCACTGAAGCAGCAGGAGGGTCCCGTGGGTGGGTAGGCCCTCGGAGAACAGCCCTGCACCCTCACACAGGTACACTCAAGGGGAGTAGTGGTTTCCCCACTCACCTTTCCAGGTCTGACTCCACCTGTCCTCCCCTTTCCAGGTGCTTGGAAGCTCCGGGAGAACGTACACATGTCTGGCTTCTTGCCACTACTGCTCGTGCCCGGCGTTCGCCTTCTCTGTGCTGCGGAAGGGGGACAACCTCCTGGTGAGGACGGATGGGCCTTGGCCATGGCCGAGCCAGTGGCGGGGCGGGGGGGGCTGGGAGCCTCGCTCTGCATCCTACATGGGGTTTACTCTGTGGAAACAGACAGTAACTCATTGTCCTTGACTTCAGTCAGTCATCTCTTCTGGCTTTACCCTCCCAAAATGCAGGGGCATTTTTAGAACTATGCCAGTTTCCCGTTTTAATTTAAAAGGTCAGAGATGAAGCTTCAGGAGGGCAGCAGGTAATCCCCAGAGTTGGCACCTGGGCAGTTATCGGGCCCAGTAAAAACATGAGCCAAACTGGACGCTGGCAACTGTGCATGCCCCCACCTCCAGCCACAAGGCACTTCTCCCACTGCCCATGGACAGCCTGGTGCTCAGCCTCGCTTGCCTTTCACCGGGGGCAAAGCATGTTGGTTCCTCGGCCGATCTCACAGGAGCCCAGAGTGTCAGGCAGGAACGAGACCTCCTCACATCCATCCTGAGCCCACAGGAGAACCACTACCCACCTGAGGGCGGCGAGCAATCTTTCCAGTCTTGCCAAGGAAGAAAATTACAGCATCCGTCCCACGGTCCCCTTTCTTTACACAGTTGTCACAACTGTCAGGAAGCAGGTGGCAAGCGGGTTTTCCCATTGACAGGGAGCCTCACTCAGTGATCTCACCTGAAAAATGACAGGGTTGGAGCCGGGCCCTCAGCAGCCCGAGTGGTGTGCCCCACGGTGTGAGGTCCAGCACAGATCATGCCTCGGAGAGGGACAGGCAAGACAGTGAGGGTCCTGCCGTCCCTGCTCTGGCTGTCCTGTGGTAAGGACTAGTCCTACTGTGTAGACTTGGTGCACGTGTGTAAAATGAAGATAAGCCCTGTCCCCCAGGGGGCTGTCAGATTTAAATGAGATAATCTTTGAGATGCTCTTAGCAACACTGTACCTTGAGGAACGTTAGCCACTGCTGTTAACTTTCTGAGGGCAAGGAAGAAGTGTAATTTAGGACTGACATAAAGAGCCTGTCTTGGTTTTCACTTGGTTTCACCTGTCCCTCCTGGATCTACACTGTTGCCCCAAACAGCAGGCCAAGTATTGATAAAACCTTGTCCACACGGACTCCTAGAAAGTAGACACCTGTCTAGCCTTGGTCTGCGGTTCTAGGCAGTGGGTTCCAGGCCCCTGATGTGTGTGCCCCGCTCCTTTCTTGCTCTGTGAAGCCTGGCCCTCCTCGTTTCTAACTGGCTTGCCTATTGTCTGTTCTAGTGCAAGCACCTCTTGGCAGTTTACCTGAGTCAGGTCACGAGGACCTGTCAGCAGCTGAGTGTCTCTGACAAGCAACTGAGTGACATACTGTCAGCGGAGAAGACACAGGAAGCATAAAAGTGCAGACAGAGCATCACTGACCATCTTTCAAAGTAGAAGTCCCGTCCAGAGACGCATGTGCCCTGTCACACGTGGTTCACGTGGAGGAGACGTGGACTAGACTTCACATTAGTGTCCCCTTCTGCCCTGGACTCCAGACCCAGGACGTGTATACGGTGTGAAGCCCTCATGAAAAATCCAGCCTCCAGGCCCCATGGGTAAAAAAATTTCCAGATGTAATCAAGCATCTTAGACTCCAAAGCCTAACATCAAGTCGCATCCACAATGAGTTAGATTTTCAAACAACCAAAGTCGTAGTCCTTCTTAAGAGGCTAGAATGGGAGAGGAGACAGTACGATGGTTTAGATGCACAAGTGTTAGTTCTTTTTCTTGGGCCTAGAAAGTCTTTCTGCAGTAAAAGGTCAGAGGAGGGATGTGGCTACAACAGCAGCAGATATAAAGAGACGTTGGGGTGCTGGTTTCACAGGCTCCAGACGTGTAGTGTTGAGGCCAAAACAGTTGCTTAAATAGGCTGTTGGAAAGGCAGCACCTAGAACAAGGAAGTGCAGGTCTGCTCGGAACATTTCTGAGCTTCGTAACAAGTGGGTGAGGGAGGCAGCCAGAGATGCTGCTGGGTGTTCTAGGCTGAGTGAGAAAAGGCAGATTCCAGAGGCTGTGAGGCGGGAGAGGAATGGGACTCATTTGGACCCCAAAAGAGAGCAAAGGAGCTGTGATGGAAGGAAATGAACAGGAGACGGAGCTGAGACAGGACAGGCACCTCCCTCAGGGACAATCGTCCACAGCTGAACAGGGTCCTAGAACAGGCTTTCCCCGTCTCTCTGGGGCTTCATGTCCTTGCAGGGTTACTGCAGGAGGAGCTGAGCCAGCCACTAGACAGGCAAAGTGGATGGTCTTGCAGCCTAGGTACTCCCAACCCTGTACCCCTGAAACAGGAGGTGCTAAGGAATGAACGTGTGGAAGGGCACAACGGCGTAAGCTTCTGTGGTTGGCACAGCTGTCTCCTAGGCGATGGTGCGGCAAATAAAACCTGTCAAGACTCTACTCAGGAAACGGGGCTGCGTGTGAACTTATTTCAGGATACGGAACAGAAGGTAGGTGAGCTCTGCAGCAAGCTGGTACAACACCCAGAACTTTTGTTAAGTTTTATTTTTATTTCACCTCATACAGAAACACAGTTATATAACCTGCCTTAGTAAAATTTTCACTTTGGGGTCCAGCATCATGGCCACACTTGAACTTGGGAGCGACGTAAAAATCACCACCTAGCTCTGGAAGGGGATCGCAGCCTGGTAGTGGAGGACCCTGCTTCTTCTGGGATGGGGTGCTGTACATGGAGAATAACGTTGTCAAGCCTGCCATGATGTTCTACGTAAGAACTTAGAAGCCTGTCATTTCCCTAAAACAGCAGTCTCTTGGTTGAAGATTCATACTTTTACTTTTCCTGGTCACCTTCCTCAGAACAAGTATTATTTTTAACATGTCCAACCTTTCCCATTGCCTCCAAGTTAAAAAAATATTTGTATTACAATAGTTCACAGTATGTCACAGTAAAATAGTTTTGATCATTTTCTACCATAAAAGAGGCAGACTCTTAAAAAAAAAATAACAAAAAAAAGCAAAACATACTTTTACAATCCATTCACACTGTCAGCATTATCCACAGAAAGCAGCCAGAGAACCATAAATATATTTGTGAACCTCAGGAAGTAGTAGTCACATGTTAACGAGGTACGTGGAACCTCCAGGGAAGCGCCCAGAAGAGGCAACCAGCTGGCCTGTGAGGGTTGCTGTCTTTCCAGTGAGAACTGGCCAAGTGTGCCCCGTCCCTTTGTTACTGAGCCTTCTCCTGGAAGAGGCCAGAGCCTGGGTCATAGGCCCAGCTGGAGAGTGGGCTGCGACCCTGCCTGCTCCTCCCCGCTCTTGAGGACGTCCGTCCGGCAGAGGACGTACCTGGAAATGATTTTGTGAAAAGTGTAGCGGAAGTCTCGGTTCCGGTAGGCGTAGACAATGGGATTGACGGCCGAGTTGGCGTGCGACAGGAGGATGGCTATGTTCATTGCCCACTTGGGCTTCTCCTTGGCCCAGGTTGGCTGGAAGAGCGAGGCGCAGTTGATGGCGTGGACTGGCAGCCAGCACAGGGCGAAGATGCCAACAATCATGGCCAGGGACTTGGCTGCATGGATCTCCCGCTGGAGGACAGTCCTCGAGTGGTCCATGAGCTCTGTGCGCTGCAGCTGCCTGCAGGCCACCAGGAAGATCTTGCCATAGATGACCAGCATGATGAGCAGCGGGGGCAGGACACAGCCGAAGAAGTTGAAGTACACCATGTAGCTCATGGGCACCACGTTTTCGAAGAGGCACCTGATGAGGCAGCAGCTCATGTTCGCGGCTCCATCCCCCGGCTCCGTGCAGTTGATGGCACTTTTTCTGCTGTTCCACCCCAGGAACGGTGTCAGGCCAATGCCAAACGCCAGGACCCAGAGGGCAGCAATGACTCCTCTCGCTCGGGCCCCAGTGACCAGACTCTTATACCTGTTCAAAAGGACATGGTCTGTTATAGTAATCTCAGAGCACCCCACCATCTCTGCTTTCTGTGCCAGGCCTTGACCCCAACAGCCTCGGGTCCACACTGAGAGGGCACTAGGGTCTTTTGTCTGCAACGCTGATGACAGTCAAATGTATAAACAGCTTTGCTCCAACAAGATTTTTATTCTTACTAACTCACCTCTGTCTGATGACAAACCATGGTCAAGGAGAGCAAGTAGCAAATTCTTTTTTTTAAAAAATATTTGTTTGGCTGCACCAGCTCTTAGTTGCGGCAGTCAGGATCTTTCAGTTGCAGTATGCAGGATACCAAGGGAACATTTCATGCAAAGATGGGTTCAATAAAGGACAGAAATGGTGTGGACCTAACAGAAGCAAAAGATACTAAGAAGAGGTGGCAAGAATACACAGAAGAACTATACAAAAAAGATCTTCACGACCCAGATAATCACAGTGGTGTGATCACTCACACTCACCTAGAGCCAGACAGACATCCTGGAATGCGAAGTCAAGGGGGCCTTAGGAAGCATCACTATGAACAAAGCTAGTGGAGGTGATGGAATTCCAGTTGAGCTATTTCAAATCCTAAAAGATGATGCTGTGAAAGTGCTGCACTCAATATGTCAGCAAATTTGGAAAACTCAGCAGTGGCCACAGGACTGGAAAAGGTCAGTTTTCATTCCAATCCCAAAGAAAGGCAATGCCAAAGAATGCTCGAACTACCACACAGTTGCACTCATCTCACACGCTAGTAAAGTAATGCTCAAAATTCTCCAAGCCAGGCTTCAGCAATATGTGAACTGTGAACTTCCACATGTTCAGGCTGGTTTTAGAAAAGGCAGAGGAACCAGAGATCAAATTGCCAACATCAGCTGGATCATCGAAAAAGCAAGAGTGTTTCAGAAAAACATCTCTGCTTTATTGACTATGCCAAAGCCTTTGTGTGGATCACAATAAACTGTGGAAAATTCTTAAGGAGATGGGAATACCAGACTACCTGACCTGCCTCTTGAGAAACCTGTATGCAGGTCAGGAAGCAACAGTTAGAACTGGACATGGAACAACAGTCTGGTTCCAAATAGGAAAAGGAGTACGTCAAGGCTGTACACTGTCACTCTGCTTATTTAACTTATATGCAGAGTACATCATGAGAAACGCTGGGCTGGAGGAAACACAAGCTGGAATCAAGATTGCCAGGAGAAATATCAAAAACCTCAGATATGCAGATGATACCACCCTTATGGCAGAAAGTGAAGAACTAAAGAGCCTCTTGATGAAAGTGAAAGAGGAGAGTGAAAAAGTTGGCTTAAAACTCAACATTCAGAAAACTAAGATCATGACATCCAGTCCCATCACTTCATGGCAAATAGATGGGGAAACAGTGGCTGACTTTATTTTGGGGGGCTCCAAAATCACTGCAGATGGTGATTGCAGCCATGAAATTAAAAGATGCTTACTCCTTGGAAGGAAAGTTATGACCAACCTAGACAGCATATTGAAAAGCAGAGACATTACTTTGTCAACAAAGGTCCATCTAGTCAAGGCCATGGTTTTTCCAGTAGTCACGTATGGATGTGAGAGTTGGACTATAAAGAAAGCTAAGTGCTGAAGAATTGATGCTTTTGAACTGTGGTGTTGGAGAAGACTCTTGAGAGTCCCTTGGACTGCAAGGAGATCCAACCAGTCCATCCTAAAGGAGATCAGTCATGGGTGTTCATTGGAAGGACTGATGTTGGAGCTGAAACTCCAATACTTTGGCCACCTCATGCAAAGATCTGACTCATATGAAAAGACCGTGATGCTGGGAAAGATTGAGGGCAGGAGGAGAAGGGGACGACAGAGGATGAGATGGTTGGATGGCATCACCGACTCAATGGACATGGGTTTGGGTGGACTCCAGGAGGTGGTGATGGACGGGGAGGCCTGGCGCGCTGCAGTTCATGGGGTCGCAAAGAGTCGGACACGACTGAGTGACTGAACTGAACTAAACTGACTGAGGCAGGATCTAGTTCCCTGACCAGGAATCGAACCCAGACCCTCTGGGTTTGGGAGCATGGAGTCCTAGCCACTGGACCACCAGGGAAGTCCCAAGTGGCAAATTCTTAAAGGCTGCTTTCTGATTAACCAGATTCCAACCTTGGGTCTAGATCTCCTACAAGACACAAACATAGGGGGTCAAGATACACAAGGGAACAACCCACAAAGACCCCTGCTCTTCAGAGACTTAGTTCTAGTAGGGGGACAGATCATAATGAACAACAAACATCAGTCAGTAAATTACATGGTGTGTTAGAAGGAGACACATAATATAAAAAAGGAAAAAGCAGAGTGCGGAAGGTGAGGTGTGATAAGATGCCCTTGAAGAAGAACCTGAGAAGTGAGGCCTGGAGGCCCCTTGAGTCAGGCAGCACCACCTGGTAGTTCTGGGCAAGAAGACTGATCTCCCACAAACACCCAGGAAGAACTGTTCCCCCCACCACCACCCTCACAGGACTCCCTAGGGAAATGCTGAGAACAATTCTGGGAGCATCCCTGGCTATCTCAGCTGGCAGCAAAGTTGATAAAAGTTGGGAAAGAATGTAGCAAAGATTAAATTTTTAAAAGTAACTTTTAGACCATTAACTCTTACTTAAAATCTCTAGAAATCATAATACACATTTTGGACATTTTGCTATCAACTAGCCTAAAACAACAGTTTATAGCAAAGACAAACTTTGCTATTCGTAAGTGGTCCCTAATATGTATTCAACATAAGAAAGTGAAGTCACTCAGTCGTGTCTGACTCTTTGCGACCCTATGGACTGTAGCCTACCAGGCTCCTCCGTCCATGGGGTTTTCCAGGCAAGGGTACTGGAGTGGGATGCCATTTCCTTCTCCAGGGGATCTTCCCAACCCAGGGATTGAACCCAGGTCTCCCACATTGCAGGCAGAGGCTTTACCGTCTGAGCCACCAGGGAAGCTGTATTCGACATAAGGTATTGAAAAAAGATGAAATAAAATCGTTACTTAACCTCTGGGAAGAGAGCTGGGCAGTAACTGGGATACAAAGTGTCTGATCTCCTTTGCTGCGGAACCAAGCCCACACCTGTCCATGTGGCCCACAGAGCCTCAGGCCACCGCTCCATGTGCCCCCAGCCTGTGGCTCCCCACGGTGGCCTTCTGGCCCAGCTGCCCTCTGTCTCAAAGGTCACCTACTTTCTGGCTCAGCTCATGGGCGGAGCGGGCCGTGCCCACTCTCCAGCCCCTGACACACACCTGTCACAGGGCTTTGTTTACAGGTGTCTGCCCTTCGACCAGAACATCCAGCCTCTTAAGGACTCAGACCTCGTCCCTTTGCATCAGCGTCTCCAGGAGCTAGCAAAGTGCCTGGCACATAGAGGGTTCTCAGTAATGAGCTCACACACACATATTCTGACTTGTTACCAGACAGCTTTAGAGAGCTTGTGCCTTAGGAATGCCCGATGCTGGGGCCTGGACAGGCAGCAGAACTGGTCCACTGGGGAGGTCTCACCTCCTGTCAGCCATGATCCCTCATCTCTGCTCCCAGCAACAGGCAGCTCAGCTGAGGGGCCTTGATGGCAAAGGACCTGTGGGCGCAGCTGCCATTCAGCTGCATCTATTTCCAACTCCCCTCTGCTTCCCTCCTCGTTTAGGCACGTAAAGCCATTCCTTACAGAAATACCTTTTCCGGCCATGACTGCACCAGGGACGTGAAGAATGCAGTCAGGCCCTTGCAGGGTAACATGGCCACTTCCTGCAGACACAACTCTTAGTCACAGAACCTTGAGCCCACAAGGCAGCCTCTGCAGCGTCCCTGTCCTCACACCTCTGCTTTTCTGAAGTGCACACCGCTGAGTGCAGACCAGCCCCGGGGATGAATTAGATCAGGGCAAGCAAATTCTCTGTCAGTCATCAACTGCGGTGGCTACAGGAGGTGGTTTTAGCCAATGAAACAAAGGAAGTCTGCTAGAATACTTCCAAGAGAGATTTTACATGGTAAAAGAAGAGAGACCCATGAGGAGAGCTCCTCCCCCATGCCCATCCCTTTCTGTTCTTCCGGGAGGCTGTGAAGCCCAGAGCTGCAGCAGCCATCCTGTGACCATGAGGCAGGAGCCTGAAAAACAAGGCTAATGGCAAAGCAGAAGTAAGGAAAGAGTCCAGGTTCTCAATGGTGTCTTTTAACCCCTACACCAACTCTAGAACCACCATGGTTCCCTGTTCTAGCTCAAGAGAAAATTGACGGTCTTGACTGCTTAAAAGTCACTGTTACCTGCAGCTAAAAGCATGCTTATATAAACTGGAAGGGATTTTTATCTTGTCTAATCCAACTTACCTATTTTACAAATGAGGAAATGGAGATACAAAGTTTTTAGGTAACAAAGGCAACATAAGAATATAAGAACCAAAGACCAAACAAAGCTAAGTTCGGACTTGAGGCCCCTGTTCCTTGCACCACATTATGCTGCTTTTTTAACTTCATTTGTGTCTGAGCAACATTAGAGTCCTCTGTATACAAAAGGGTCCCGGGGGTGGGGGGGGTGGGGTTTCCTGCCAGAGTTCAAAACAACACAACCATTCTGAACTTCTCACAACTGCTGGATCCTGCCTGTGAAAAATAACTTTCATGCTCAGTTGTCTTAGATGAGAAAAAGCAGCTAATTTTATCTGGGGAGCATGGCCTTTCTCCTCTAGTGGTTCATTATTTCATTCAGAGTTCTCCCTTTGAGCCATGCACTCTGCTGGCACAGTGAACAGAATCACAGCCCTCGTGGGTGATAGAGCTAATGGAACAGACAGAAAATAAACAGGTAAACACACAAACATACAAGTCGGAAGGAGTTTGGCCAAATCAAAATGGACAGGGTACACATAAGAGAAAGCCAGGAAGAGCTCAGACATAGGGCATCAGGGAAGCCTCTTAGACAGTGGCAGAGAAGGAGAGAAGGGTCTGGAAACTGGGGAGAGTGGCTTTCTAAGCAGAGGGAACAGTGACTACAGACATGGAATTAAAAAATGCTTGCTCCTTGGAAGAACAGCTATGACAAACTAGACAGTGTATTAAAAAGCAGAGATCACTTTGCCTACAACTGCCTGTATAGTCAAAGCTATGGTTTTTACAGTAGTCACGTATGGATGTGAGAGATGGACCATAAAGAAGGCTGAGCACCGAAGAATTGATGCTTTTGAACTGTGGTGTTGGAGAAGACTCTTGAGAGTCCCTTGGACATCAAGGAGATCAAACCAGTCAATCCTAAAGGAAATGAACCCTGAATATTCATTGGAAGGCCTGATGCTGAAGCTGAAGCTCCAATACTTTGGCCACCTGATGCGAAGAGCCGACTCACTGGAAAAGACCCTGATGCTGGGAAAGACTGAAAGCAGGAGGAGAAGGGGATAACAGGATGAGATGGCTGGATGGCATCACCAACTCAATGGACATGAGTTTGAGCAAGCTTAGGGATATAGTGAAGGACAGGGGAACCTGTGTTGCTGCAGTCCATGGGGTCACAGAGTCGTACAGGACTGAGCAACTCAGCAACAAGAAGCAGAGAGAACAGAATGTGCAAGGCTTCCAGACAGGAAGGGATTTCACTCTCCCAGAGAAGCAGGAGGGAATGTGAATGAACCTCAAGCAAGGCGGGGCGTCCCCAGGCCACAGGGAGGGGCAGAGTGTGACACTCAGCTGCCCCAGAGCAGTGAGGAGCCAGAGGGTGGAGGGCTGGGCCCTGAGGCATGCTGCGCTGATATAGAGATCCCTGCAGAGATGGAGTTTACAGGAGCAAGAAAGCAAGCAGGGCAGTTAGGAAACTTTCAGTGGTTGACTTGAGAGAAGACGCTGGCGTGGAGCAGGGTGACAGCAAGGACTGTGCACACACCCCCGCTGGAGCAGCCTCTGAATCTCACAGCCAGACGCCCTGTCCTGGAGACATGTCCCTGCAGACCGCCCCCACCAGCTGCACAGAGCATATCAGAAACATGGCCTCCCCCACCTGAGCGCGGCACCACCTGCAGGCCCGCGCATCCCATTCAGCCTGCGCCCAAGGTCATCACTGCTGCTTCCAGTTCACAGAGGTGGACACTGAGGCTCAGACGGGGCAAAGGATTGGCCTGCGGCTCCAAAGCCACAGTGAGGATACAAAGCCACTCATCCAATCTGATTCCACTTCTGTCCAAGGCAGGTATTGTCCTGCTCAGGACCCTGTGGTTCTTCCCACGATCCCAGCTCCCACCCACACCCCACCTGCCTGTTCACCCAGCCACGGGCCCAGTGTGGGTGCAGCCAGCCCGGCTCAGCCACCCTCTGCTCTTGCCAAAGCTGCTGCTGGTGCCAGGGATTCCCCGCCCCCGACTGTGCGGGCCGCCACGTGGGAACTGGCAGAGGCCTCTGCTGCCCTCTTGGTAGGCAGTCCTTAAAAGGTGGCAGAAAGAAAAGACTTTCTTCTGCTAGTGACACAACTAAACCCCCGGGTGGGTGGGTTGGGGAATTCAAGACAGATGCACAACTGGCACCAGAGCTGCAGCCCCACGATAGCAGGACAGTCAGTGTCCAGGCGGTGCTGCCTGGACCCTGGCGCAGGCGGGGGACGCCCAGGGATTCTGGAGACCAGGCAGGGGTTGATGCACTGGGCAGAAGGACGACCCCCGGGGGCCCTGGCATCTCATGGGGGCTCCGCTCTCCTCCTCCCATCTCCCACTTCCGGCTGGGCCTCTGTCCTCTCCAGAATGCCCGGCTTCCACCCTGCCCACCCCTCACTCCTTCTCCCTGTGCACCTCTGGTCTCAGAACATCCTCATGTGTCCCCAAACCATTCCTGATAGGCGGGCAACATGTCCTTTCCTACATCTGCCTCGAGTGCAGGGCAAGTAAGTGGAAGGTGATGCATAGAGGAGATGTAGGTGCCCTCCCTATTCCGAACAAGCAGGGCCAGCTCCAGCCACACGGAAGGGTGTCCTGAGGGCGTCCGGCTCTGGGAAGTGGCTGAGCCCTTGCTGTGCTGGACACCCTCCCCACCCCCCCGCCCCTACCACCACGGACGAGCCGGATCAAGACACAGTCACATGGCTGGAGTCAACAGAAGGGAGCAAAGCAGTGTGGACGCCGGGTTAGTCATGAAAGAGGGCTCGCCGGACATGGATGAACCAGCACTGGCCTATTTCTGGGGCAGGGCCCCTCCTCCCCTGGCTCTGCAGCCACCTCAGACCAGCCACTGTCTCAGAATTCCCAGCGCTCAGGGAGCTCTGAGTTCAGCGGATCCCCAAGGGCAGCTGTCCCTGGCAGTGACACTGAGTCCAGACAGGGAGAGTCTGAGCTCTGCTCTCAGAAAAATGTGGCCCTTGGTGGCAGCGGAACCCACCCCACTGCTGCCTGGCCTTTGATCCCAGACATCATGTGCACGAAGCGCTTTCTGCATGCAGGTCACTAAGTAAACACACACGGAGTTCTGTCCTGCTTCTTAAAATTGCTGATTGTTCGCTCAGCGTCTTTTTTCTTTACGTTCAGTCTCACAAGTTTCATTCCTCTGTAACAGAAATACTTCTGCTCTAAAGCAATGTATAATCCTTAGAAAATTTCTCATTCTCTAAAACCACACACGAATAACAACAGGACTTGCATGATAAGGGGGGAGGACAGACCTCTCAAAACCAACTGAGCGCTGTAACTAGAGCACTAACAAAGTAACTCGCACCACCCAGCGGGTAGGTCTCGCGGGGCAGAGCTGCCACAGTGAATAGTAACAATGTACCAGAACGTCTAATGGAAATCCTGGCAAGACTGCAATGAGAGCAAGGCTGACGGGTGCCAAGACGACGCAGCTGGACGAGGAGATGTGAGTGAGTGGGACTGTGACCATGCTGGGTGCCGGCAGGGTGGGGGTGCGGGGTGGCCAGCAGGCAGGGAGGCCCAGACCCGGGTGCTGCTTCCTCTCCTTGGCCCCTCTGGGCCGCACAGCAGTCACTGAAGTGTCTTTCCTCTCCTGCTGAAGCCAGTAATGCCAACACCACCAAGACAACACCTGCCTCACCCCAGTACCTTTCCGTTCACCCAGCACACATGCTCCCATTCACACAATGGGAACCCCCTGCCCGGGGAAGGGCAGCTGTCACATTAATTGTCAAACACATCGGTCACCACGCACATAACCAGTTAGACACCAAGAGGCACGTGGATCCTGGTGACAGTAAACTTGATGCGAAGAGGTCACTGGAGTGTCCACCAGGTTCTCCACTATAACTGCTCCTCTGTTTATGATGAATTGTATCTTGTGTTGCATGTACTTTGAGAGTTTGTAAATGTATTTGGACTTCCCTGGTGGCTCAGACGGTAAACAACCCACCTGCCATGCAGGAGACCCAGGTTTGATCCCTGGGTTGGGAAGATCCCCTGGAGAAGAGAATGGCAACCCATTCCAGTATTCTTGCCTGGGGAATCTTATGGACAGAGGAGCCTGGCGAGCTGAGTCCACGAGGTGAGTATCTTGGCCCTCCTTTAAGTTCCATCAGTGAGTTTTATCACCTATTGACTATTCTTGCCTGAACCGGTTACTACGCTGACAGCTGCCAAATGATGACCTGCTTATTAACTCCATCATCCTGCTCATTAATGAGACAGCGAGAGTTCTTCCAAGTGGTTATCTAACAAAACAAAACAAAGTTCTCCTTGCTCTGCTCATCGCAAGGGCCAGGAGAAACGACGCTCCAGCAGCCATGAGCACACCAGCCAGATCTTGGCTCCTCGACACCATTCTCCACTGAAAGGAAACAGGGCTCCTTGGAGAAACGGCTGACTCTGGAGCTGCAACACACAACGGAGCCTGAAAAACCTTTCTGTGCCAGAACATAAGACGCACTCGAAAGCTTCATGGGGACGCTCAGGCAGAAGTCAGCCTGAACGGGCTCCCATCCTCCATACCTGGGCAGGAATGGACGGTAACACAACACGTGAAAAGAACATTCCCTAAATCCACTGTGTGTGAAAACGTAATTTAAGGAAGAGCAAAGAAAAGGCAACCTCTTCCCTGTAGAAGAAAGCCAACTGATACAGGAAAACAACTGAGAAAAAATAAAATTACCATCTGACAGGGTGATAACCGATCTGGGAAGAATCATTGGTGGGGAAAGCACACCTTCACTGTGATGAGCCCTGGTGGCCACAACTGTAACCAAGTGAGCTTTAACATGACAGCAGTGGACAGATGGACCCCGAGTGCCTTCCTCTGTGACAGGTGGGAATGGAACAACATCAAGCAGGCGATATTCCCACCAAAAACTGAATCTAATCGTAAGGAAACAACCAAACCAAAAACAATGTATTGAAAGAGAAGAACAAAGGCTGAGGAACTCTTCTGATGAAAGAAAATCAGGACTTCCCTGGTGGTCCAGTGGCTAAGATTCTGAGCTCCCAATGCAGGGGGCCTGTGTTTGATCCCTGGCAGGGGAACTAGATCTCACATGCCACAATTAAGACCCAGTACAGGGAAATAAATAAATGTTTACAAACAAATAAACAAAGCCAAAAGAACATATTAGATGCACACATGACCTTTTACTGGAAACCTGGATTTTTTTTTTTTTTTTTAAACTGCAAAGAACATGATCAGTGCAATTGGGACATCTGACTACAGACTATATTATGTCAATCTTAAAGCTCTTGAGTGTAACTGTGCATGTGGGTGTGGGTGGGTGTAAGACAGAAGAAGCAAAAGTAGTAAAATGTAAGCAATGAGGGATTTGTATTAATTTTGCAATTTAGAAGTTGTGGAAAAAAACACACTAGTTCAGAATGACTCATTCTTTCTGAAACCACAGACCAGATGAGTCAAATGGATACAAATATGTGTGCATACACACACACACATACACACACAGATAGGCACAGAGACATATATACACATCCATTAATAGCAGGGACTTTTTAAAAATTTCAGAATGGGTATAGTATATGTGTGCCTGTGTATGTATGTACACACACACACACACACATTCATCGTGTAATTTTTTAAAAGTCCCTGCTACTAAAAAATTACTTTTCTAATGATTTTAGAAAATGTCAAACTTAAGAGCTAAGTCTCCCCTTGGAAACACAGCCTTGTTTTTCTCCTCCCTCTCCTTGGGGGTCGCCCCAGGACTCCTGCTCTCCCCTGCTTTATCCTGAAGACATCTTCCATGGACTCATCGTGTCTCGGCCACAAGCTGGTCCATGCCTATCAGGGCAGGTCCCCCAGCATACGCGTGTGCACACGCAAGCACACAGGCTAGTCACTGGGCCGCCTCCTGGGGAGGCTGAGGGAGCAGCACGAACCCTGCATTAATGGACGAATCATCTAGAAAATGCCCCACGTGCACAGAAGCTGCAAGGGAGCTTGGGTGCCTCCTAGAGAGAGTGCCGTGAGAATCAGGAACAGCCCGCAGGTACAGAATGTGCCAGGCAGGGGAACGGCAGGTGCAAAGGCCTGACCTCAGCCAGGAAACTGAGGGGGTTCCTGAGAAGCAGAGCAGACACATAAAGGGGGAGGGGAGGGCAAGGCTGAAGGAGAGACCAGAACTGGTGGGAGGTGGGCCTCAGCCCCAGATGCCGCAGGGAACATCAGGGCATCAGGTCAAGGAAGGAGGGGCAGCATGGGTGCAGAGCTGGTGTCGGGAACAGGGCGGAAGCAGAGGAGCCACCAGAGACCTGGCTGGGGGTGGGGCAGGTGCAGCCAACAGCACCTGGTCTGCAATGCCTTTCAGTAGAGATTTGTTGTTGTTTACTTGCTCAGTCATGTCCAACTCTTTGCAACCCCATGGACTGCAGCATGCCAGGCTTTCCTGTTCTTCACTATCTCCTAGAGTTTGCTCAAACTCATGTCCATTGAGTTGGTGATGCTGTCCAACCATCTCATTCTCTATCGCCCCCTTCTCCTCCTGCTCTCAATCTTTCCCAGCATCAGGGTCTTTTCCAGTGACTCGGCTTTTTGCATCAGTTGGCCAAAGTATTGGAGCTTCAGTATCAGTCCTTCCAATGAATATTCAGGGTTGATTTTCTTTAGGATTGACTGCTTTGATTTCCATGCTGTCCAAGGGACTCTCAAGAGTCTTCTACAGCACCAAAATTCAATATTTACAGTCTCCGTGTTAAAAAAAAAAAACATAGAGAGTGAGTCCACGGCCATCTGGCCCTGACCAGCATGTCTCGGCCCTGCTCTCTGACTGTCACCCCAGGGCCCACCTCTGGCCTCAGGGTCCTCTCCTGTCCAGATGTCCAGTTGGCCTGGTAGCCCCTCTGCTCCAGACTCTGCTGACCTCCCGGCTGCCTCTGGCATCAGCCTTCTTCTGGGTAAATTCCAGACGCTGCCCACCTCAAGGATCCCTAGACTCTGCCTCCATCTCCATGGCCTCTACGCCAGCCACGCTCCTTCCTTCTCATGCAGATAGCGGGCTGCCCTCCAGTCCATATCCCTGCCATCCGCCAGAGTGGCTGTTCTGTAATGCGAACCCGACCTCAGCAAACTCCTGATTAAAAGCCCTTCTTGGCCTTCCAGGTCCCACCTAATTGTCACCTCTCAGAAAACCATGTTTAAGGGCAGCAGAGACGCACAAAAGGAAGTAAACTCAAAACCCTCCTAAAAACCTAAGTGGAAGGAGACACCCAGCAAGCCAGAGAATCTCGTGAGTTTCCAGAAGCCAAAGGGCAGATGGGATTGTCGGGAGGGGCATGGAGCCCTGAATCAGAAACAGGGTGGCCGGGACAAGAGGCTCCAACCTTGCCGACAGCAGGCTCCAGACAGGATTTAGGAGTAGAGGTCAAGGCGAAGGCTGACTGCTGGCCAGCGTGGGGCAGCCTCACCCCACCTCCACCTCCACTGCACTGGGCAAGTATCCCTTGACACCCCACCCTCCCCCCAAGCTGAAGCTCCAGACCCAGTGACAGAGGATAGGGTTGAGGGGAGGGGGAGAGTTTTGATTATATATACAGTCTGTGCCACAGCAAGAATCTCAATCATGTGAATCCAAAACTGGCCTTTCAAAGTTAAGTCCGAAAACTTGACCTTAAATCAAAAGGAAAAATATGAATGCTAAAAAAAAAGAAGAAAGAAGAACTGGGGTGGAGGAAGTCAAGGAATTCGTCCAGGGGAGAATGAAGAGGTAAGCATTGGAACCTTATGTGTAAGAGACATCTAAGAGACAAAATTAGTCAGGGAAGGAAAGTCTCCATCTATCAAGAACCCCAGAAGGAAAAACAGGGAATGGACATAAGGAAATAATCTAGAAAACTTCTCTTTTAAGATTTCAGAGCTGACAGAAAACCTCAGTCTTCAGACTGGAAAGATGTCATCCTGAGATGAAGGAGGAGAGCTGAAAGTGAGTATTTAGAGCCAACCTCATGGGCTTCCCTGGTGGCTCAGACCGTAAAGAATCCACCTGCAATGTGGGAGACTCACATTGGATCCCTGGGTCGGGAAGATCCCCTAGAGAAGGAATTGGCAACCCACTCCAGTAGCCAGCCTGGAGAATTCCACGGACAAAGGAACTAACACTTTCACTTCATGCAATTTCAGGACACCAAGCAAAGCAAAGGATCCCAAAGGCTTCCAAGGAAACAAGAGTTACAAAGAAGAACCACACCCACACCCATGTCAGATTTCTTGAGCAACCCTGGGTGTCAAAGCAATGCCTTCCAGCCTCTGAGCACATCCAATCCAACCGACAACCACATGTGAGAAATAAACCATGTTTTTGGCAAGGAAGAACCCAGATCCTAAAATACAGACACAGACACACACTTGTGGGATCCCAGAGGAAAGCAAACATGGCGGCGGCAAGAAATGGCAGAACCACCCGAAGAGCATGACAGGGAGAACCACCGCGACACCCACATGGTACCAGCACCCTCCACCATGAGGACATGCGGGAGCCAGGCTGTCTTTTAATTTCCAAATGGGAAGATCATGGTCCAAACATGGGGTAGACTAAAATCTGACATCATTCTGAGCAGTAGGAGGCACCCACAAACAGAACCTGAGTGACCTGCCTTTAGAACTGTCTCAAACAGCAACCCACTCCAGTATTCTTGCCTAGGAAATCCCAAGGACAGAGGAGCCTGGCGGGCTACAGTCCACGGGGTTGCAGAGAGTCAGACGTGACTTAGCAACTGAGCACGCACCTGGAGAAGATGGGTTAGTGACAGGTGTGCATTTCTGCTCCAGTCAAATGCTCTGCTCAGGGTGAGTGAGAAACACATGAGCAGAACATTATATTATACATGCCAGATATCTGTTTCCACCTTTCAGAACTTCTCCACAAAGTGCAGGGAACTTTACCATAGGTACAGAATAAAACACAGAAGATATTAATATTGACAGTGTAAAAACAATAGCATAGTATAAACGTATTCAACAGTAGTTTCTGTAGGAAAAAACTAAGAAGCAGTGGAGGTGTTTGACAGGCAAAGTGGGAAACCAGAGGTCAGACTGGGTGACTTACTTCCCACAATTTACCCTTTTACAGTTTCGATCTCTTTACTACAGCAGAGATCACCTTTTGAAAATGAAACCTCTATCAAGTAGGCGAAACCACACACCTGCTCAAAGTGAGGTAGAGATGGGGTGACAGCAGGGGCAGAGAGAGGGGAAAGGAACACTTTTCCTTCTTTTTCTGGACCGCTAACACATACTGCCTACAAGTGATGGCATTAGAAACAGAGGCTGAAATATATGACCCACAGGAAAAAATCAAAATGTAACAGAAATTGAAGGGAATGGGGCAGGGAAGAGGGCTTGGGTTGCATGGGAGAGAGTCAACAGGTTCTGTTAAAGGTGGCAGCACAAACCCAGTGGTCACCGCAGAGGGGGCACCTGTGTGGGAGGGCCGCCCAGGCAGAGTGGCTTGTGTGGGCTTGCCTTTTGAACCCTCTGTGCTTCTGAACGCTGACTTCTTCACAGTGGTTGATTTCTAACACAAAACAAACAGAACCAAGTCCTTCATGGACTTACGGTGCCTTGAGGACAAAATCCAAGCCTCTAGGCAAGCTCGGGGCTCCCCTGGACCTGCTGAGCTGAGATCCCCACCCTGGCAGCCCCGCTGCTCTGGCATAGGCCCCACCACAGCTCAAAACGCTCCATCCTCCCGTCAGTCCATCCTCCTGTCTGTCCACCACAGGAAACTCCAGCCTCTGCCCTCCAGAAACAGCACCGCTCCCCTTGTCTGCCTGGTGAGTTGGAAGGCCACACTCAGTCTGTTCCCAACTTTAATTATTTCAAAGATGAGACATTTGCTACTTGCTGTTCAGTTCCTGCTGCCCAGGGCAGTGTCTCTAGCCTGCCAGCCTCTGAGGTCAAGAGCACAACCTCTTAACGGGTTTCCGGGGTGGGGAGGAGGGGCTGGGGGACAGGGGGAAGCACTAGGAAGCCCAGTTCCTAAGGGTAATGAATCGGAAGCATCAGGAAAGCCTGGGCCTTGCTTCCTGCCTCTGAGGAAGGGGAAGGTGATGGAGATGCCCCCGTGGGTCCCGGCAGCTGAGTCACCTTCTGTGGTGGGTCGAAGGCCGGCCAAGGCACAGCCAGCTCCCCTTCCCTCAGCCACAGGATCCTCTTTGTCTTGGCGACCTCGTCCACTCCTAGAAGGGACTGCTCTGTGAGGGGAGTCCTCTGACAGCCCGCCCACATCCTCTCCCTCCGGGGACGCAGGCTCACCCCATCCTGGCCGTGTCACCCTCCTGGTCGCCCCATCTGTGGAGGAGGGGCTGACAGGACGGCCCCCAGACGGCTGTTGTGAGGACTCACCCAGAGGAGGCACACGGGGGACCCAGCACTCAGAAAAGGTTAAAAGAGCAGCTGCCGCTCACAACCATGTTCCTGTTCGATGTCTGTCCCTGTCCCTCTGCCATGACCACGGCTGGCAGGTGAGCCAGTGCGAGGGCGACACAGGGCCCCACAGGCAGCTGTGGTCACAGCTCATGAGAATGCCGGTAACTTCACCCCTTTACACATGCTCATTCTCCACATGATCAAAGGTGACCTGCACTTTCCAGAGTCCAGTGCAAACGCTGCTGAAACCCTGCAGGCGAGCGCACTGTCCCTCCTCTGCTGAGGGGCTGCTGGTCACCATGGTTCAGGGCAGCCTCAGTTGGGGGGCAGCCCCCTCTCCTCCCCACCCCGGCTTCTCAGGGCTCCTCTCGCCTTGTGGCCCCAGGGGCTCCGACACGACTGTCCAGCTGTTCGCATTCTACCTGTAGCGAGGGGACAGGATCCCAGGAGCCCTCTGGATTGGAGATGGCTGGAGGGGAGCGGGAGGAGGTGGGGTGGGGGTCCCCCAGGAGCCAGTCGAGAGCTGCTGAGGGACATGGGAAACAAGGTACAGGAGGGACCCTCAGATTCGACTGAGAAGGAGAGGGCCCAGGAGGGGTGACCTGACAGGAATGACTTGGTGGCACCATGGTGACATGGGATGCGGAGGCTGAGAGCCTGGTGGCGGGTCGTGGTGGAGAAGCTTTCAGGGGAGGAAACACGGAGTGGCCAGCATGTGAGTGGGGTGAGCAGTGAGGGACTCGGGGTCTCACACTTTCGCATAGTGATGGGGGGTTCCTGGGGCCACATAACAAAGCACCACAAACTTACATGGTGGACGAGAACATTTATTCTCCATGGTTCTGGAGGCCAGAGCCTGGAATCATGGTGTGGGCAGGGCTGCACTCCGAGTTCAGAGGCTCCGGGGAGGCCGGGTTCTGGAGGTCCAGCACCACTCCAGTCTCTGCCTCCATCCCCACATGACCCGCTTCTCCCTGCTTGTCTATTTCATGGGGATGGGACTGTACTCAGGAGCCAGGTCATCCTGGATAAGCTCCTCCCTGAAGACCCACATGAGCTGATGTTCATGCTTTCCCATCTAAGGCTCTGAGGATTAGGATGTGGACATCCTTCTGGGAGCCCCCATTCAATCCACCACAGTGGGAATGATCTGGGAGAGAAAGACGGCCCTGCTGTGGAAGAAGGACCCAAGGCTGGGGTGCTTGGAAAAGTGGGGCTGGGGGCACCCAGAACTGAAACCTTCTTTTCCAGCTGTATTTCAAAACATCACAGGGACTTCCCTGGTGGTCCAGGGGCTAAGACTCCATGCTCCCAATGAAGGGGGCCCAGGTTCAATCTGTGGTCAGGGAACTAGATCCCACATGCCCCAACTAAGAGTTCGCATGCCGCAACTAAGGATCCCATGTGCTGCAACTAAGATCTGGCACAAATAAATAAAATAGACAAAAAAAAATACTAAAGATAAGAAAAAAAATCACAACATTACAGGTGAATTTTACTATATGGGAACTGTAGCTCAGTAAAGAAGGCTGAACACTGAAGAACTGATGCTTTTGAACTATGGTGCTGGAGAAGACTCTTCAGAGTCCCTTGGGCAGCAAGGAGATCAAACCAGTCCATCCTAAAGGGAATCAGTCCTGAATATTTATTGGAAGGACTGAGGCTGAAGCTCCAATACTTTGGCCACCTGATGCAAAGAGCCGACTCTTTTGAAAAGACCCTGATGCTGGGAAAGATTGAAGGCAGGAAGAGAAGGGGTGACAGGATGAGATGAATGGATGGTATCATCGACTCAATGGACATAAGTTTGAGCAAACTCTGGGAGAGAGTGAAGGACAGGGAAGCCTGGTGTGCTGCAGTCCATGGGGGTCACAAAGAGTCGGACAGGACTGAGTGACTAAAGAAGAACCACAAAGCTCAATTTAAAAAAAGGGAAAAAATGTAAACAAAACAAAAAGCCACTCAGAATGCCCTGCCGAAAACTTACAGTTCAGTCACTTAAAAGGGGCTCCGAGGATGTCACCTTTCCACCAGAGATGTAGTCTTGCTAAGACTCCCCAACACCTCCCTCCCAGACTGGACATGTGAGGCTCCTAGAAAACAGATGGCACCACGTGGCAAAGGGGGCAGGAGGGTCCCAGGGACAGACAGACAGACCCTTCCATCCTGCTGACCGACCCAGCCAACCCAGTGCTCCTGGCAACATCCTCCTTTAGCAGCGCAGCTTGGGGAAACAGCATCCAGAGGCAGGGAGGCAGGCCTCCAGGCAGGCAGAGGGGACCACTCAGTCCCCCAGTGGCCTGGGGTGTGGCTTGCAGGAACCAGATTAGGGAGGAGGAAGTGCTCTAGCCAGAAATGGCCCCAGGGTGAAGTGAGCGCTAGCAGCTGTGGGCAGACACACCCACCCCGCACCCCCTCCCTGCTGCCCCCTGGGCACCACTGCGCCTGGACCCTGGGCCAGGGCAGGCATCAGGAACCACGCAGACTTGAGTTAGGACAGTCTCCTATGTGTAGGCGCCCCTCACTCTGAGGCCACATCATCTCTGTGTCCAGCGTCTCCCCTTTCCTGCAACCCTCCCTGGTCAGTATCTGCCTTGAGAACGGGGCGGCTATGGGACTGTGGGCTCTGTACTCTTTGAGTTGTACCCATCGTGGCCACACGGGCCTCGCTCAGAGCCTTGGGGCACCAGTGACCTGGCACTGAGGGTGAGTCCAAGCACTGTTCTTGCCCACGTAAGACACGGGCCTGAGCTCCTGGCCCTCACCTGGCTCCTGCTGCCTCTATAGGAGACACCTTCCACACCGGCTCACTTCCAACCTCACTCCCATAACCCATGACCCTAGGGAGGGCCTCAGAGATGTGTGGGAGCCCGGCTAGTGAAGGGAGCGCTCCGTCTCCCCGAAGTTCTCAGACTTCGGTGGGTCCAGAAGTCCCCAGTGAATTCTGATACTGGAATCACGGGGTGATACACCCCACCCCAGGGATTCTGAATCAGGAGGGCCCGGTGGGGTCCTATAATCTGCATTTTAGCTCAAGGGGCCAGGAAGTGCTGAAATAGGAGCCAGGAGAACCTCTCCAGCCTGTGAGAGTGGGCTTAGCGCCGTGTGGCGAAGTAGGGGGCGGGAGGGAAGGGTGGGGGGGAACAGATGCACCCCTTGCCGGGACGGGTCACACACATCTCGTGCAGGCCAGCCAGGAGGGCAGGGGTGGGAGAGAGTGGGACGGGCTGCTCTGCCCTTCCCACACCTGCCTCCTGCCCTCAGCAGATGCAAAGAAGTCAGGGGCTATGATTCACAGTTCTTTCCCCTTAACACACCCACACCCATTCTTTCAAGCCGCCCAGGAGAGACCAGGACAAGAACTGACAGATTCAAACTCCCATGGAACTTCCTGTTGCACGGGCGTGGGGGATGCTTTCTGAAGCTTGAGCAGAGGTCCCTCTGGACCTCCGTCAGGGCCAAGCCCAAGGGGCTTCCAGCAGATGAGGCTGGTGCCTGTGGCTGCCTGCTGGGTGCACAAAGTCCAGAAGGCCACCAAGTAACCAACATGAGGACCAGGAGGTAGGAAAGGGACCTCTATGACAAGAGTGTGCCATGCGCCCTGGACCTCGGAAATTCCTGGGCTCTGTCACACCCGAGGAAGGGGTGTCCTGGTTGCAGGCTAAGGGGCAGCACATGGAAAGGCCCAGACAGAGGAGGCTCACAGCCCACCAAGCAGAAGGTTCCTGTTCCCGCTGGGACCTAGGTGCAAGGCACAGGGACCAGGCTTGACACGCGAGCCTGCTGGGCGAGTGTTTGTTGTTCCCTGTCAATTCCCCTCAAACAGGTTTCCCTTATAACCACAGACTCACTGCAGGCAGAATCCGCTTTCTGCCCCGTGGAGAACAGGACGCGGCAGGCAGGCACGCCTGGGAATGCGGGGCCCAGCACTGGGCCGGTCCTGCTCCCTCATTTGCTCCAGAGCTGCCATCCTGAGCCCCCTCCCTCCCCGACAGGACGCAGGTACCCACCTCTGCAATTACTGCTGGGATTAAAGGATAGGAGTTTACAGTACCTCATAGACTTGGCAGACAGCGATTAACTCCTTCCTGTCCCACCTACCCCGTGACTCAGTTTCCCTGTCTCAGTTCTTAGTCCAAAGAGATCCCAAGCTCACCCAACTCAGAAACGCCAAACGGCCTCCAAGCACCAGAGGCAGAGAAAGTGCTTTCAATTAAGCCCTGCATGACACCCGGGCTTTCAAGCTCACAGCTGCACCTGGGGCTGCACTCCCCTTGCCGCCGCGCTCCATCTGAATCCTGCATCTTCGGAGTGTGGGACCAAGAGCGACCCTCAAGTCCTCCAGTGTTTGGAAACGCTGGTGCCACCTTCCCAGGGGCTGGGACAGGGCAGCCGAGGATAAACAAGGTTACACAAAGCACGAGGCTCTCAGGCTGTCGGTCTTAGCGAGTTGGGAAGCCCACTAATTCTTTAAAGTATAAGGGGGTGATTAGAGTCCGCGCGCAGCACGCAGGGCTCCCCAAAGTTAACTGGCACCCCCCACCACCACCACCCCGGTCGGTGCAGCCCGAAGTCTGGCCGTGAGCCCCGTCGTTCTGCCCCGCGCGTGCCAGCGTCCACGGTTGTCCTGGAGCTTCCAGGGCCCCACCAAGCCCAGGGAATGCGGGCGCCCACCTGTGCGCCGGGAGCCTTCCCGGAGCTGCCCCGCCAGGCTGCGCCCCAGGAGCCCAGGGCGGTCCCTACTCTGGCTCCGGAAAAGAGACGCGCGCCCGAGGCGCCCAGAGGGTCGGGCGCAGCGCACGTGGGTCGGGCGGCTGCGGGCCGGAACTCGAGTGCCTCGCGCCCGCCGCCGGAAGGGTCTGGGCTCCCGGGGGCAGGGGCCTCACCTGAGCGGGACGCGCACGGCCAGGTATCTGTCGACTGCCACGGCCAGGAGGCTGAAGATGGAGCTCTGCGTAAGCACGAGCACGAAGCAGGCGAGGAAGAGGCAGCTGTAGAAGTCGGTGCAGAAGCCCAGGCTGATGGTGACGGCGAAGGGGATGGCGAACAGCCCCACGGCCACGTCGGCCGCGGCCAGCGACACCAGAAAAGTAGTTGGTGGGCGTCTGGAGCACGCTTGAGGTGCCCACCGCCGCGCACACCAGCACGTTGCCGGCCACCGACAGCACGGCCAGCACCAGCTCCAGCAGCGCTACGTACGCCGCGTCCTGCGCCTCCAGCGGCATCGCCGCCCGGCCCGTGCGTGCCCCTCCGCGTCTGAGGCCGGGGCTCGAGCTCTGCCGGCCGGCGGGCGGGGCAAGGGCGGCGCGGGGTGGGGGCGGCGCAGCTCAGCGGCCGAGCCCGTCCGAGTCCGTCCCTCCGCCCCCTCCACCCCCTCCGCCCGCCACGGGGTTCGGCAGAGCCGCGCTTCCCGCGCTCCCTTCCCCCCCCTAGCTGGCGAAGCGGTCGGAGCGCTCGCACCGTCCAGCCACCGGGCGCTGGGGGTTCGTGACCGGACTGGCCGCTCGCTCCTTCCCGCCTGTCCCTCGGGCGAGCTCCTCATCCCGCACCGCTGTTCTGGCGGCTGCCCTCGGCCTCCGAACGCTGACCTGCCGGCCCCCCCACCCCGAGTCTTCACGGCCTCGCCCTCCCAACGCTTCCTCGGTCCCCTGGTCACCCCGGTTGAGCTCAGTCCCCAAGCTGAACCCCAGATTCTGACACTGCGCCCCCTGCCGCCTATCGGACTCCCCAGGAGAACCCGGCCCAAGCCCAGCAGGTCCAAGACCAAGTCTATCCTCAGCCCTGCCCAGGCCCTGCCCTTCTCCCCCCGGGACTCAGTGACTGACCTCACCCCCGCCCCCAGTTCGCCCGCCCCTGGAGGTGTGAGGACACCCTCCCCGGGAGGACACCGTCTCCGCGGCCACATCCGTCTGGGGTGCTGCCCATCCCGCTTCCAGGGCTTCTCTGCACCCCAGTCCCGCTGGTGGTCGGTCCTCACTGCCTGCTCTCACCATCCCCCAGCCCCATCACTGCCCCGGGTCCCTCTCCGGGAAGCTCCTGGTCGGGAGTCTACACCACCATTCCAGAACACACCTGGCTTTACGAGGCCCCCACCCTACATCCCTTGCTGGCAGTCACTTGACAAGGTAGTTAAGACGAGTGTCTGGCAACAGGAAAAGATACTTGTGAAATAACATCAAGCAGAAGCTAAAACATGGAGCTGCCTGATGAAAGGACAGAGGATTTCCTTTGGGGGTGATGAAAATACTCTACGTGCGGGGATGGTTGCACAACTCTGTGAACAGAGGGAACAACTATGGCCGTGCCCTCTTTAAACTGATGACTGATGGCGCGGAAACCCTCTCTCAGCGCAGCCAATGACCACAGTCCCGCAGCCCCCATCAGCATGACCGGTACCACCTGCGGAGTTTCAGCAGAGGAACCGGGTCTGGGAACGCACTCACAGAAGAGGTCCCGGCTGGGCGAGCTTGTGACCGGGGTTTTCTCTCTAGTTTCCATGTGGTTTTGTTACTTCTATCAGGATAGCCTGGTTTTGTGCTTTTGTGCCCACAAGCTCCACGCGCAAGTTCAGACTCGTTCCCTCCCCCGCCCACGTCTGCTGCACTTAACTCAAACGCTGTTACCACACGGACCAACGGTTGAAGCAGAACCAGAACCGCAGAAAGGTCAGCGCTTCCTGGGGGTAGGAGGTGAGGAGTGGGGGAGCGGCTTTCTGGGCAGTGCTGAGCAGTGGGCAGGCAACTGTGCCTGGCGGAGGTGGGCCTGGCTCACGGACAGCCACACGGGGTCGGGGGTGGAGGGGGAGGGCAGAGACAGGAGGCCTGCCTCGCTGGGGAGCATGCTGGGGCTCCACTGGAGATGCTGGACATCAGCCCTGGGAAGCCTCTGAGCTGGGCGCTGACCATCAGAGCGTTAAGTGGCCGAGGTGGCTGGAGCGCTGGCACAGGAGAGAGCCAGAAGCCAGCTGGTCCCTGTGCTCTGCACAGCGTGTGGTTTGCTGTGCCTGGAATCCCTGGGTCCCCTTTCCAAGGCCGACTTCCTTTAAGAAACCTTCCTTGAATCACTCAAGCAGGAACCCTAACCCCACAGCCTGCCTTCGGTGCAGCCTGCCGAATTCCACATGACAGGGGCCCATGCTGGACCCTCAGCAAAGCTTCTTCCTCTGTCCTCTTCCACCGCAGTCCCCAGCTCACACATGCCCTTCCACTCACCCTGCTGCCTACCCCTCTCCACCAGGTTTACCGGAAATGAATTCAGTGATCCTGACATCCACCCCAGAACTCAACGTTGGGATCTGAACTGGACCCATGGGGGGGGGGGGTGGCAATAACAGCAACGGGCAGTTATTGTTGAGAAAACAAAGGAGAAAGGGAGGAGTCTCAGGGAGGTCTTCAGGTTTAGTCTTGAAAGCAATTGGGGGCCAGTTCTCAGCAGCAGGGACCCCAGGTTTGATGCCCAGTTCTGAGACTGACCCTGGACAAGTTAACTGGTGTCCCTAAGACATGGTTTCTTGTGCATAAGATGAAATAGCAACACCTACCTCATAGGTGTTGGGCTGAAAGGGGGCAGGAGGATCCATCTGCCATGTGGTCACCTGTAGTGGGATCCAGGCTCCTTGCAAACTCTTGCTGTGATGGGAACATGTGGATAAATTAGGGCCAGAACCATAAAAGCCAGAGTGGGTCTTAACTGGTGATGGTGGAAGGTGTATTCTGTGAACCAGTTGACCTTGGGGACCTCTTCCAGAAGCCTGGCCCCCAGCCTCCCACTTCCCTCTCCCTGTGTCCTGCCTCAGCCATCAGAGCAGAATCCAGGTGGCATTAAGATGGCCCTAGAGTAGGTACAGCACTCCGAGATGTCATCAGAGATGTTAACTCTCTATATATAAATGTAATAATAGTACATAGGTATCTCATAGTGATAGTCACAATTCTGAGAAGTAGAGGGTCTTAACCCAAATGACACTGACCCCTGAATCCCGAGTGTTTAGAAATCTGTGTTTGGTTTTGGTCCCCTCTTTTGTATGACCACAGCTGGCACTTTGGAGCAGAGGCCAGGAATGTTAAATGCCCTTTGCAATGGAGAACTGTCCCAGCAAAATGCCAATATCAATGTAGCCCTCATTGAGAAATTCTGACTCAAAACTGAATATTGGCTTAATGAAAAATTGTGATAAAGCTTTATAGAGGAATTGGCCATTGGAGGTGGAGAAATGTGTGTATACAGAAAGGGGGTAGGAGAAACAGTGCAGCTGGCCAAGTAGAGTACCCCTGAGGCTAAAAGGGTGCCCGGAAACTTACAAACATCAGAAAATGAGATGTCCCTAAGGAGCTTTGAAAAGCTCTGACTCATTCCTTAGAATATAGAAAGCTACATAGGTGTGCATATGCCCAGAGGAGACCTGAAAAAATAATCTCTCACTTCTGGCTGACTTTGAGGAAGCAGGAAACGAAGGCTAAGGCAGAGTTGTCAACTGTCTACCAGAGCACTGAAAGCCAGCCCGACATACACAGGAGCCCTTCTGCAGGAGCATGGGGACCTGTAGGGGACCTTTAGGGTCAAGGCACCTGAAGAAACCTCTGTCCAATCGTGAGCTGACCACCAAACTGAGAAAAGACTTCAACTGCCACACATGACAAAGAATATGGACATCACATCCTAGTCCAGGATGTGATCAACACACAGGTGGTGATGGAGGAAAGATGGAGAAGGGGCTGGTGTTCTTGATCACATCTTTGAACAGCACAACCAACTCCAGCAACAGCTCCCTCTGGATTTCTTGTTCAATAACCCCACAAATGTTTCCACCATTGGGCATGTTTTCTAGAACTCTTGGCAAAGCATGCCACAGAATTCAGAGCTACACAGTTATTGGTTCAGGGGGATCTTAGTTCTTGGCTCATCCGTTGAGACAGAACCCGATGGGCCAGCTCTCCCTGCAGGACTACGACCACTGCTTCACATCTCTGGACCTCTGTTTCCTCAATGATGAAATCGTGAAATGAGAAAGCTGAATTCAGTGACCTCTAACGTCATTTCCCTCTCTAACCTCCTGTCAATCAGAGTCCAGGACAGAACTCCTAACTCTGCACTGGCCACAGACATAGTGGGCAGCTAGCCCCTGCTCCAGACTCAGCTCAGCTCCGGCTCCGTTCTTCCTGGTGTCAGAGGTGACAGCTTGGATTCTGGGGAAATACGAAAAAGCTACGAAAGGAGAATCGCCACCCCCTTAAGAATAAAGGTTGTCCATGGTGGAAAAGTAAAACTGGCCCTTCAGCAGCTTAGGATGGAATCTGGTGGCCACAGCCAGGTCTGGTACCTGTTGTTGATGTGTTGTTTTCACACATGGCAAAAATGACAGGTGCTCATAATACAAATTTAAACTCATAGACATGTTGAAGACGGGAAAAGTGCTCTCGCCAGTCTTCCTAATCCTACACCCCCCAATGGGGTACACAGTTTTCAGTATTGTTCCAGACATGTTTCTGTGCTTATATAAACATGGAGCCATATATTATAGAATCAAAGATGTCAGTGATGACATATCCTGTGAAACAGGCACGCAACCTGGAATTAGTGAACTGGTATATGTATGTGTGTGTATGCATATACACATATTTTGTTTTAAATAAAAGTAGACTTACCCCAGGCTTCCCTGGTGGCTCAGTGGTAAAGAATCTGCCTGCCAATTCAGGAGATGCGGGTTTGATCCCTGGGTCAGGAAGATCCCCTGAAGTAGGAAATGGCAACCCACTCCAGTATTCTTGCTGAGAAATTCCATGGACAGAGGAGCCTGGCAGGCTACAGTCTATGGTGTCACAAAAGAGTTGGGGACATGAATTATTAACTACAGACTTACCCCACCTACCCAGATGGTCAAGAAACCTGTTTCTAACAACTATTTCATGGACATCTTTCAAAAAGCACATTCATCTGTCTTTCTCGAAGCTGCCCAGTATTCCATACTACTGGACACACACAGTTTAGTTTTATCACTCTTCTATTTATGGAAATTCCTGCTTTATTCCCATTACTTTTGCTGTTACTCTTGCTGCTAGCTCTTCCTGAATATCCATGAGTACTTTCTGGGCTAAATTTCCAGAAGTGGGAACACTGTATTAAATTACATATTTAACATTTAATGTTAACATTTAACACACTAACATCACCAAATCACTTTCCAGAAAGATACTGTGTATCCATTCTTCAGCAACAGTACATGAGAACATCCATTTTTGCATAATTGTGCCAAATCCAAATGTTATCAACATTTTTTGCTTTTCCCTATTGGGTAAGTAAATGTTGATATCACCGTTGCTTTATTTCACATGACTTTCTGCTGAAGGCAAGCTTCCCTTCATTCTTACTAATATTTTGCATTTTTTCCTAAGTGTTGGCTATGAATCCTTCCTTTGTCAGGACTGTTTGTTTTCTCTATTTTTAGGAGCTCTTTGTGTTACAGTTATTACCAAATGTTGGGTATTGCCAGTGATGTACTGCGGATATTTTTCTCAGCCTGTTTTCCCCCTGGGCTGTCTTTAATCTCTTAATTTTGTTTACAGTGTCTTCTGTTGAACAGAAGCTTTTCATATTATGTGGTGAAGCAGGCCAGTCTCTAAACTGGGTGCTGTTTCTCCCTTGGGGAGGAAGGATCCAACCTGCCCCCCCGTCCTGACACAGTGGCAGGGTGCCCACCGCAGGGCGCCCTCTTCCCCGAGCTCAGGGTGTGGGCTGCCACCCTGAGCTGCAGCACCTCTGGACTCCACTCTGATGCAGGAATCACTGCTCTCTCCCCGGCTGATGCCATACTTTCGAAAAGTGCTGACTTGACGGTGTCTTGGTATAGGTTTTCCTTTGTTGTTCAGAATTTTCTTGGCCTCCTCGGCTCTGTGGGTCAGACTCGAGTTCCCATCAAGCACTGCAGGGCCCCGGCCAAGTGGCACAGACACTCAGGTGAGCGTATGGAGCTCAGCGGACCCTATTTTCTCTGAAGGGAAGAGTCAGGCCATTTTAACAATAGCTCTGAGGTCTGGCACGGAGGCTGGGGTCAGGGAGAGCCCACAGGCTGGGCCTGCTTTTGTGACATCTGCTTGCTGCTTAGAGGTGGCCCTGCCCACTGCAGCTAACACCCTGGTGACCCAGGTGTCTCCAGGGAGCCCCCGGGCGCTCAGCACCTGAGTTACTGCCCATCCCATTCCTCCTCCCTCTGGGCGCCAGGATCCGGAGCCAGATTCTGGTCCGACGTACAGCCCAGAGATCACAGGGCAGCCTCGGTTCCCCCACGTTGACTTTCCTCTTGAGCCATTCTAACCACAGCTAAGCACACGCACTTCTGTGGCACTAAGTGCAACCACATTGTGGTGCAGTTGTCACCACCATACACCTCCAGAGTTGCTTCATCCTGCAAACCTGAAACTCGCAACCTGTTAAATAACGGCCTCTCACCCTCCGCCAGCCCTGGGAACCACTGCCCCACTCTGCATGGAGCTGACGACTCCAGGGACCTCGTGTAAGCAGAATCATACAGTACTTGTCCTTTTGTGACTGGTCAGTTCGTGCAGCACGGTGTCTACCCAGCTCATCCATGTTGTTCACGTATCAAGGTTTCCTCCCTTTTTAAGGCTGGACGCTCCTCGCTGTGTGGACAGACGTCCTGCCTGCGGTGCTTGTGCTGCTGGACCAGGGGTGGGGGCACACCACGGCGGCTGATGATAGGATGGAAGGAAGTGCGGAAATGATTCTTGGCCTCCTGCATGGGGAAAGGGCAGAGATCTACATGTCCGCGTGTATCTTCCTTGGAGTGCAGGGCAGGCTGGAGTTGTCTTGGGATCCACCCCAGGCTCCTAGGCCCTCCTGGGGGTCTACCTCTCTGACTCCTCCAGGAAGTGCTCCTGACTCTCAGGGTCTGGCTGGAGTCCACCTCATGTTTCCACGGTTGTCCCCCATCAGCCAAACATCCCCTCATCTGACCCCAGAGTCCACCTCCTCCTGACCCTACATCTCTACAGGCCTTGAACTCATGGAGTCACAAAAAAACACTGCAAATCCTTGCTTCTTCTCTGAACGTCCGTTGCCCTCCTGCTGGCAGGGCCCCAGCCATGTCCCCCGAGCCTCCTGAGGCTGCTTCCCCCAGACTCCCTGTGGAAGGGGCACGTCCGAGCTCCCCTCCTCCACAACCAGGAGCCATTTCTCTCTGTGGTCACCTGCTCACCACCACCTCCCCAGTGCTCGGCCTGCTTCCAGGAAGCTTGTTAGTCCGTGTCCCCACCGCCCCATCCCTGCCTTTTCCCCCCCAGTGTCGCCGTTCCTGGTGGCTCCAACACTGCCTTTCTCTGAACCCCTCTGCCTGTCTCCCTGGCCCACATCCTGGCCCACACTGCCCCCTCCAACCACCTGAACCACCCTGGCCCTGTGGGCCTGCCTTGCAGTCACCAACAGCACCTGAAATGGCTTCAGGACATCAGCTTCAGCCATGCAGAGCCCCCTCCCAGCCCATTTCCTGTGCAAGACCCCTGCCCCACACCTGACACTCAGCCCTTGGGCCCTCATCCAGCTGCACCAGCTGTGAAAACAAACCTGTCCACCCTGGTTGGCAAACAGCCACTGCCCTGCCTCCGCACACAGCCGTCTGGAGCTTGTACGGGATTTCACAGCCTCCCCACCCCAGCTCTGTGCACGGCCTTATGGACACCCTGGCCCTGCTGCCCGAGAGCCTACTCCCCTCATTGCCCCCTGCTCCAGACTGATCCCACAAGCAGGAAAATGGACCACATCCTTCCACCCTTCAGGGAGAAAACAGGATGACAGTGACATTCCTCCCCACTTCACATCACTTCCCGCGGCCTGCCGTGTCCCCTTCACAGCAGAGGTCTCGGCCTCCACTTCCTCCCGTGTCCCGACTCCCACCGCCAGCCCGTGGTCCCTCAGGCCCTGTCAACCCACCACCTGTACTCGTCTCACCACATCCAGGGTCTGTTCTCAGCGCTCACTCGTCTTACTCAACATCTCGGCAGTGGTTGTCCACCACTTTCTCCTTCCCCAAACGCTGGCTTCCGAGATGCCCTCGGCCTGCCCAGCGGCTGTGTGTTAGAGGACCAGGAACCACCCTCCTGCAGCTGTCTTCTTTGTCTTCTTTTCTCTTGGGCTCAGGACGACTTTGTTTTCTTGTCCACTCAACTTCTCTTCTTCGATATTGAAAAGGCACCTGAGCCTGACTCTGACCCCACCTTCCTGGGTTCCCCGCCCCTGCCGCCAACAGCAGATGCCCAGCTCACACGCCCTCCCGCTGTCATCCAAGATCCCTCTCCCACACCAGACTAGAGCATGTGTCAGCTCTGCTGGAAACCTCCTCCTCCCATCCGTCTTCCCTGCTGTCATCCTGTCTGAGTTCCCACATGCTCACCTGACCTCCTCGTCAGGCTTTATCATTTTATCTCCACCACACTCTTGTCCCACCACAGTCACATCTCTGCTAGACTTCCAAAGAGAATGATTACAACAGTAAGTCAGACCATCTTCCCAACCCTCCAGTTACTTCTGATCAGGCTGGGAGGTTCTCTCCTCCCTCCCTCTTCTAGACACTTGCTTCCATGTTCTGCTGCTCACACTGGCCCCCTGGTATGCCCCCAACACAAACACACAGACACAGATACACACACATCTGCCCCACCCACACACAACCAGCACGTTCCTGCCACAGGGCCTTTGCACAGGCTGCTCCCAGTCTGCCCACCGCCCCCCCCTCCCCGTTTTCATCAGGCTCCCTCTCATATCTTCCAGGTATTGGTTCAAACTCTGTCACCTCCTCACAGAGCCTTTCTCCGACCGTCCTTCCTAGAGCAGTACCTGCTCTCACCAGCCCACCTGACTCTCTCCCCACTCTACTTTTCTTCCTAGTGCATCAGAATGTGAGCTCCAGAGAGTCTGGGCTGAGTCTGTGTCATTCACAGTTGTATCCCCCAGCACTTGATATGGAAAACCACGTGGAATATTTGCAGATGACTCTTAGGGTTGCTCTGATGCTAGGCTGAAAGCACTCAAGTCAAGAAAACAAACGCCAGGCTATAACTCACTCAGACACAAATGCAACCAGCTATTTCAAACGATAAGACTGTGTACTCGTACGTGTTTAGTTATGTCCAACTCTTTCTGACCCCATGGACTGTAGCCCGCCAGGCTCCTCTGTCCATGGGATTCTCCAGGCAAGAATACTGGAGTGGGTTGCCATTTCCTCCTTAGGGTATCTTCCCAACCCAGGGGTAGAACCTGTGTCTCCTGCATCTCCTGCACTGGCAGGCGGATTCTTTACTGCTGAGCCCCTGGGGAAGCGTCCCAAGATTATGTGAGAAGAAAATTTTTTAGAAGAAAATGCGCTGCAAAATGAGGAGTTCCTCAGTCCCACGCAGTTCAACCCCAAATCTGTCTGGTTTATATATTTTTGGAAAGGGGGTCATAATGACTAAATAAGATCACTTACTGAAAAATGAAAAGTTAATTCATTTTTAAAAGGAGAGAAATAGAACATGGTCATATCCCAGTGTCCACCGCCCAGTGGACAGATGTGGTGGGCATTTGTGTACAAAGGAGGTGGGGTGGAGGCACAAGACTTAAATTCTCATGTAACATAGAAAAACAAACTTAAATCAATAGAGTGAGCACAGAGCAGTGTGAGTTACTATTTATAAGTTGGGAGATAACTACACCACGAGCTTGTATTACCATGGAAAAAAGTAAATACACTTTTCAAAAGCATGTATCTCCATACCCCACATGAACACCACAATGAACCCCAAAAGAACCAAGGATTTAAAAACGAACGTTCTAGAAGAAAACCCTGGAGCACTCTTCTATAACAGAGCTCCTTCATAACTCTGGAATGGGGAAGGGTTTTGACTTAAAATCCAAAGGCATAAAAGAAAAGATAAAGATAACAAATCTCCTACATGGCAAAACCCAACAAATCATCATCAGTTCAGTTCAGTTCAGTCATTCAGTCGAGTCCAACTTTTTGTGACCCCATGGATTGCAGCACGCCAGGCTTCCCTGTCAATCACCAACTCTCGGAGCTTGCTCAAACTCATGTCCATCGAATCAGTGATGCCATCCAACCATCTCATCCTCTGTCGTCTGACCCTTCTCCTCCTGCCTGCAATCTTGCCCAGCATCAGGGTCTTTTCTAATAAGTCAGCTCTTTGCATCAGGTGGCCAAAGTATTGGAGATTCAGCATCAGTCCTTTCAATGAATATTCAGGACTGATTTCCTTTAGGATGGACTGGTTTGATCTCCTTATAGTCCAAGTAACTCTCAAGAGTCTTCTCCAACACCACAGTTCAAAAGCATCAATTCTTCGAAGCTCAGCCTTCTTTATGGTCCAACTCTCACATCCATATGTGACTACTAGAAAAACCATAGCTTTGACTAGATGGACCTTTGTTGACAAAGTAATGTCTCTGCTTTTCAATATGCTATCTAGGTTGGTCATAACCTTCCTTCTGAGGAGTAAGAATCTTTTAATTTCATGGCTGCAATCACCATCAGCAGTGATTTTGGAGCCCCCCAAAATAAAGTCTGACACTGTTTGCACTGTTTCCCCACCTATTTGCCATGAAGTGATGGGACCAGATGCTAGGATCTTAGTATTCTAAATGTTGAGTTTTAAGCCTATTTTTTCACTCTCCTCTTTCACTTTCAACAAGAGGCTCTTTAGTTCTTCACTTTCTGCCATAAGGGTGGTGGCATCTGCATATCTGAGGTTATTGATATTTCTCCTGGCAATCTTGATTCCAGCTTGTGCTTCCTCCAGCCCAGCATTTTACATGATGTACTCAGCATATAAGTTAAACAAGCAGGGTGACAATATAGAGCCTCGATGTACTCCTTTCCCGATTTGGAACCAGTCTGTTGTTCCATGTCCAGTTCTAACTGTTGCTGCTTGACCTGAATACAGATTTCTCTGTAGGCAGGTCAGGTGGCCTGGTATTCCCATCTCTTTAAGAATTTTCCACAATTTGTTGTGATCCACACAGTCAAAGGCTTTGGCATAGTCAATAAAGCAGAAGCAGATGTTTTTCTGGAACTCTCTTGCTTTTTCGATGATCCTGCGGATGTTGGCAATTTGATCTCTGGTTCCTCTGCCTTTTCTAAATCCAGCTTGAACATCTGGAAGTTCATGGTTCACGTAATATTGAAGCCAGGCTTGGAGAATTTTGAGCATTACTTTGCTAGCATGTGAGATGAGTGCAACTGTGCGGTAGTTTGAATATTCTTTGGCATTGCCTTTCTTTGCGATTGGAATGAAAACCGACATTTTCCAGTCCTGTGGCCACTGCTGAGTTTTGACAATCATCATATGGTCAATACTGAAATCAGATTGATTATATTCTTTGTAGCTGAAGATGGAGAAGCTCTATACAGTCAGCAAAAACAAGACCGAGAGCTGACTGGCTCAGATCATGAACTCATTATTGCAAAATCCAGACTTAAATTGAAGAAAGCAGGGAAAACCACTAGACCATTCAGGTATGACCTAAATCAAATCCCTTTCAATTATACAGTGGAAAGGAAAAATAGATTCAAGGGATTAGATCTGATAGACAGAATGCCTGAAGAACTATGGACAGTTTGTGACATTGTACACAAGGCAATGATCAAGACCAACCCTGAGAAAAAGAAATGCAAAAAGACAAAATGGTTGTCTGAGGAGGCCTTACAATTAGCTGAGAAAAGAAGAGAAGCAAACGGCAAAGGAGAAAAGGGAAGATATAAGCATTTTTATGCAGATAAGGAAGCAACAGTTAGAACTGGACATAGAACAACAGTCTGATTCCAAATAGGAAAAGGAGTACATCAAGGCTGTATACTGTCACTCTGCTTATTTAACTTATATGCAGAGTACATCATGAGAAACGCTGGGCTGGAGGAAGCACAAGCTGGAATCAAGATTGCCAGAAGAAATATCAATAACCTCAGATATGCAGATGACACCACCCTTATGGCAGAAAGCGAAGAAGAACTAAAGGGCTTCTTGATGAAAGTGAAAGAGGAGAGTGAAAAAGTTGGCTTAAAGCTCAACATTCAGAAAACTAAGATCATGGCATCCAGTCCCATCACTTCATGGCAAATAGATGGGGAAACAGTGGAAACAGTGGCTGACTTTATTTTTCTGGGCTCCAGAATCACTGCAGATGGTGACTGCAGCCATGAAATTACAAGATGCTTACTCCTTGGAAGGAAAGTTATGACCAACCTAGACAGTATATTAAAAAGCAGAGACATTACTTTGTCAACAAAGGTCCGTCCAGTCAAGGCTATGGTTTTTCCAGTGGTCATGTATGGATGTGAGAGTTGGACCATAAAGAAGGCTGAGCTTCGAAGAATTGATGCTTTTGAACTGTGGTGTTGGAGAAGACTCTTGAGTCCCTTGGACTGCAAGGAGATCCAATCAATCCATCCTAAAAGAGATCAATCCTGGGTGTTCATTGGAAGGACTGATGTTGAAGCTGAAACTTATGGCCACCTCATGCGAAGACCTGACTCATTTGAAAAGACTGTGATGTTGGGAAAGATTGAAGGCAGGAGAAGGGGACGACAGAGGATGAGATGGTTGGATGGCATCACCAACTCAATGGACATGGGTTTGGGTGGACTCCGGGAGTTGGTGATGGACAGGGAGGCCTGTCGTGCTGGGGTTCATGGGGTCGCAAAGAGTCGGACACGACTGAGCGACTGAACTGAACTGAACTAAGCATCTGAATGCAGGGTTCCAAAGAATAGCAAGGAGAAATAAGAAAGCCTTCCTCAGTGATCAATGCAAAAACAATAGAGGAAAACAATAGAATGGGAAAGACTAGAGATCTCTTCAAGAAAAGTAGAGATACCAAGGGAACATTTCATGCAAAGATGAACACAATAAAGGACAGAAATGGTATGGACCTAACAGAAGCAGAAGATATTAAGAAGAGGTGGCAAGAATACACAGAAGAACTATACAAAAAAGATCTTCACGACACAGATAATCACAATGGTGTGATCATTCACACTCGCCTAGAGCCAGACATCCTGGAATGAGAAGTCAAGTGGGCCTTAGGAAGCATCACTACAAACAAAGCTAGTGGAGGTGATGGAATTTCAGCTGAGCTATTTCAAATCCTAAAAGATGATGCTGTGAAAGTGCTGCACTCAATATGCCAGCAAATTTGGAAAACAAACCATCATAAGCAAAGACAAACAGCCAGCTGGGGAAAATATTTGCATCTGAAATCACTAGAATCATCTCTCTAACTCACAAAAAGCTCCAAGATGTGATTTCTAAACACTGAGTAAGAAAAAAAATGGGCAAAGGATTCGAAAAGACTAGTCACAGGAAAAGGAACATAAATAGGATTCTTAAGCATATTCAGCCTCATTCACAACAAATGCACATTAAAACTAATTCAGATGCTGCTTCTCACCTATTAGGATCAGCAAAAATCCAAAGGTCTGACAACTCACTCTGTGGGCCAAGCTGTGATGATGAGAAAAGCCAGCACTGCTCCCACGGGGGGCAAATTGGCAGTTTCTACCCAGAGCACAAAGCAGGCGCCCTTTGACCTGGAGACTTATTTGTATGAACCCAGTTATGCATGTGCACATTAAAATTTACAGCACTGTTGTAACCGCAAAACACTGTGACTGACACCCCACATTCATCCTCATAGGGCGACCCCGTGCCCCAGTCCACTTGGGACAGTTCATAGCTTTGCTCCAGTATAATTACTAACAGACACCACACTCTCACTCTTGAAAGGGTCCTGGTTTGTATGACAGATCATCCGGCCATGCACACCCTTCCCAGGGGAGTAGATACATAATTTATGCTGCACCCACCCAGTGGAACACCAGGCTGCAGGAACAAGAAGTAAGAATGCTCTCTTTGTATTGACGGGAAAATGTCTCCATGATGCATCACTAAGGGAAAAGACAACAGACAAAGCAAAATGAAGGACAAGATGCAGATGTGCACAGCCTGCCACCTTCGAGGTTAAAAAGGTGAGAGCCCACGATGCTCACAGTTGCTTGTATAAGACACTCTGGAGACAGAAACATATACAAGATAACTGGTGACATGGTTGCCAGTGAACTTGTGTGAGGGGAGGGGAGAAGAGGGATGTCTAAGTGGACAGGGGACTTTTCACTGTATCTCTCTTCGTAATTGTTAAATTTTTGAGCCAAGTAAAAATAAGGTTTTGAACTTATTCAAGAAATTAAAGATGAAAAAGTATATATATTGTCACAGAACCTTCTAAGTGCCTTCACAATGTTGATTCTTCCCTTTCCTAGTTTTCAGCCAGCTCCACTGGTGTTCACCTAAAAAGACTACGTTTCCTGGTCTCCACTGAAGCTAAGTGGGCTTCCCTGGTGGCTCAGAAAGTAAAGAATCTCCCTGCAATGCAGGAGACCCAGGTTCAATCCCTGGTTGGGGAAGATCCCCTGTAGAAGGACATGGCAACCCACCCCAGTATGCTTGCCTGGGGAATCCCATGGACAGAGGAGCCTGGTGAGCTACAGTCCATGGGGTCAAAAAGAGTTGGACATGATTGAGCAACTTTCACTTTCATTGAAGCTAGGTACAGCCATGTGACTAAATTCTGCGCAATGATATAAAAGTGAACACGTTAAATGGGTCTTCTAGGAAGATTTAAAAAGGACAGGGCACTCTTCCTCTATGCTGCCAGCTGGTATACAATTGCAACAACTGGAACTCTGGCAGCTATCTTAGCTCATGAGGACAAACTGCGCTCCCTTGGGAAATGTCATAGTGGAAAGGGGTCTGGATCCCTGAGGATTTGAGGGCTCCAACATACCATTCTTGAGTTTTTCACCTCTGGACTTCTCTTTTTGGTGAGAAATAAGTTTCTTATCTAAGATAGTATTGCTGGAGTCTCTTTAAGTTTAGCCCAATCCTAAGTGATCTGATAAAAGACTGAATGGAGGTTAAATCTGGTCACCCATTTTTGGTGTGATGCCAAGAACTTTTTTTGTCTTTGTGCTTTTTGGTATTCTCTGGACAGAACAGGTATTTTAGTAACAATTGTCACTTTAGAACAATGACATTTACAACTAATCACAGGAAATGCATCTTCCGGCCTCTGGTTTCATGGTCAGAGAATTTCATTTTCAAAGGAGGCAAGGCTGCTGCTGAGGTGCCATCTCCTATATCACTCACAGTGGCCCCTCCCAGCAGCAAAGTCCCTGCAGCATCTCTGCTCTCCCAAGGCAGGCTCAGGGAAGAGGCCCGTTGTTTTAAACTGTAAACAAGTTGGAGAAGATGCCTGGGGCCAGGTCTGGTCCGGATCTGTCAAATCCCCTGGCTCCACGTGTCTGCTCTCAGCTGGGAGACAGGTTTCCATTGTCTGAGGCAGGGGAGGAATCCTCCATGGCCTGGGGACCCGGACAATGAGATGCTGTGGGTTCCGGCTGACTCAACCTGGAGGACGTGAAGGCCAGCAAATGTTCTTGGAATCCAGCCTGGCTCCCCACCCCACCCTGTGCAAACAGCTCCAGAGCTGAACTTGTCCAGAAACGAATCGAAAGGGGCTCCAAGGAAGCTGGTTACCACTGTGCTCCCCTGTTTTCTCTTCCCAGATACTTGAAGTTACACAATTTGTGACTCACATTTCTGTCCAGTTTTGTACTTCTCCAGCTGGACTCATGCCCCGAGGGTCAGGCATGCCTATGGGTTCTCCATGCCAGGGGACGTAGCTCTACAAGGAGGTGATGAGTCTTCCCAACGTGCTGATACTACTCAAACATTTTTTAGGGGTAAAGCAAATATTTTTATATGACCTGTTAGGAAGGGAATGTAGAATTCTCGACATTTTAAAAACTTCAAATACAAAATTTAGGCCCTCAAAATAAGACTTCTAAAAAGTCACAGTGCACAGCTTCAAGCCTGTCCTGAGACCCTGAGGGGCCGTTTAGGTGTGCTGGTCTATAGGAGGTAAGGTCTAAAACCTTGGCTTCCAGGACTGCAAGCTCAGACTGAAAATGTCCCTGGTCCCGTACACATCTGATCTTGTTGGCTCTGCCCTGGGGAGCCATGCGCTCAGTGGCAGGAGGAACAGAGGCACTGGGGAAGGTGCCCATGGCTGGCCAAGACCCTGCGGCCAGAGTCCCCAGGCCTTCAAAGCAGCACGGAGCCACTGACCACAGGCATAGCCACAAAGTACCACTGGGCACGGGCTGTGGGTCAGGCCCTGCCGGGCAGCTCATGCCTCAGACCCAACTCAGTATGCCTGGGCCAAGCTTCATCCACACAGGGGTCCAGGCCCACAGATCAGGAACCTCCTCCCTGCCCAAACCATGGAAGGGGTCAGATTGGCCATGGCTGCGACACTGGCCATCCACCAAATGTCCATGTGCCTGTGGGTGCAAGCACACACATGTACACAGGCTAAGCAGCTAGGACAATGGTGGGTCATCACACGGGGACTCTGGTGTCTTCTGAGTACAGTTCCCTGGCACCTGACTGCCCAGAGGAAGCAGGTGGTGGCTGCTATCCTGGCTCAGGGTCTGTTCCACTTGCATCAAAGGCTGTGCTATTCTGGGAAAAGGGAGGCCTCCAGGAGGGAAAGGCCAGAACCTGCCAGGGTGGAAAGTGAGGAGGGGGCTTCACTGGAAGGAGGAGGAAGCAATGAGGCTCCTCCTGTGTCCTCTCTCCTCTCCTGTGGGCAGGGCTGGTCCCTAGACATCTGTAACAGTGGCCTCCGAGCGGTGCCTGAAGACCACACATCACCTGACGAATCGCTTGGACGGCATCCTGGTGTCAGAACACAGCGGCAGCCCCTGTCCATTCAAGTTCATGTTCACCCTGCTCCCACGATCTTGGTATGACCCCCTCCTGCTTGCTCCCCATCCCTGGCGGGCCCGTCCATGCAGCCTACAGCATCCTGTGTTGCCCTGGAGGGCAGGCTCCACCAGGGGGCCACGCAGGGAAGGAGGCTGAGGGGCGTCAGGGCCCAGACCTCTCTGGTGAGTCATGGCAGCAGTGGAGACCACGCCCAGCAAGGAACAAGGGCCTGGAGGTGCTGGTTTGGAATGGACTGAATAAAAGTCTGGCATTTTGAGAAAACAGGAACAATAAATGTCACTGGGACAAATTCACAATCAGACAGAAACAAAATATATTTATTAGAAATATTACAGAGTCAAACATCACACTTGGTTGTGTCCACATTTGCACACGCATCTGTTGTGTCTGGACCACACTCGGCACTCTGCACTCCTGGCAGAAATGAGGCCACATTCATCCACTGCACTCAGCTTGTGCGGTTAGTCAGAGAGCTGCTCAGGGTGGCGTGCGTCCAGCCAAACTTTAACCTGGCCAGAGAAGTGAAATCCGCCACAAAGCCGGGGCCACAATATTTAATATCCTTTATAAAAGGGCTTCTGAGTCCTGTCCATTGCTGCATGTCACTCTCACTTCCTCTCAAATGGCCCTTGGGCTCTGGGCTGGGGAGGACTGGGGCTGGATGTGCAAAGGAGCTTGTATCTGATGATCGAGTCCTCCATCCCGGGCAGGGCACAGAGAGGGGCCTGTCGTCTTGGTGGGGACGGTAGGGGGCTGGGAAAGCAGCCCAGTACTCTGGGGCTGAGACTCACGGACACCATGACGCCAGGTGTGGGTCCCCTGGGGTCCTTGGGTGGTCTCAACAAAAGCTATAGAACAACAGCTAAGTGAAGAGTGAAAACCAAAGACCACCGTCATTTCTGAAGCGAGGAGGGACAGGCCAGGAGAGGTGTGGGTTCCCCCGGCTCCCCAGATGGCCAGCCCCGTGGGCAGGGGCTGTGGCGCCACCATCAGCCATGAAACAACTCAGTACACAAAGAGCCAAGGGCTTCTCTTTGTGCTTAAAATGACTCCACCCCTCTTGGGGATCTTGCATTTTGTGTCTATCTTGTGTATAAAAATAATACATTTTTTTGGAAAAAGGATCTGCAGAACCACCAAATAATTCTAAATGACAAAGTGCTGGGTGGAGGAAGATGGGAAGAAACAGATACCATGGCCTGTGAAAACCTCAGGACAGGGCATGGGGGAGGGGAGGGTGCGCTCATGGTAACCACGTGTTCTCAACTTAAAAACATTCCACACTCACCTTGTGCTCTGAGCTCAATTAAAATCGGACCGAGGTGACACACCGCCCCTTCAGTACTGGAAGACCTAACCCCACACCAGAACGCCCAGGACCAGACCTGCCCTACACCGCCTGGTCCCTCGGGCAGGACACAGGCACGCTGTGCTCTAGCCTGCCCGCTGGGCAACAAGGAGAGATTGGCAGCCTGAGTTATAAAAATAAACTGCACATGGCCCTCTCTCTTCTTTTTAGCCTGAAGTGAGCCCCTCACTGAGAGACTGCCCAGGAGCTGATCCCAGATCCTCTCAGGAACCACAGGGCACCGGGAGAGGCACCAGGCATCGGCAACCCCTCCTGCAGAGCCTGCAGTGAACCCAGAGTAAACACAGCCACCAACGGCTCAACCCCTCTCAGGTGTGACGTCCCCTTGCGGGGTGAGCAAGGCAGGAGCAGGGGGGCGAGGAGGAGGCAGACACCTGGGAGGAGACACCGGGTAACTTCCAGCACTGTCCAGGAAGGCGCCTCCACCTTCCACATGAAGACACCCCACATGGTCACCGTCACCGGACTCCCCTTCCAGCGCTTCTCCGGGACTTTGAAAAGACACACAACATGACGCTGGTGGCCTTCCTGACATTCTGACCCCAGGCTGGGGCAGGTGAGGGGTGTGTGCTGTCAGGGAACCCCTAGACAAGAGCCCCAGTGGGCCGCCTCTGCAGCCTGAGGAGGACGGATGGACCCTGGGGGGGCCCAGTGTCTCCTCCAAGGCAACTGGGCAGCAGAGCTCACATCTTGCCAGAACAGGGACCAATAGGGCCCTGCTGTGCACAAGGGCTCGCCTGCCCCCTGGGCTCGCAGGGTGTAATGGGCAGGGCGGGCAGCCCTGGGCTCAGGGAGTGTCAATGGACCTGGGTCAGAGGGCACTGATGTCAGCAGCTGTGGGAGCCCCTGGGCCAGGGGGGACCTCATTTGCCATGAAATGTGCATGTATTTGCCCAGGTGATGACCTGCACCCATGCCTGCACGACCCAGGGGAGAGGCTGCTCTGGGAGGGGGCGTGTGTGCTCTGGGGGAAGGGCTGTTCTGGGGGGGTGCTCTGGTGCCACATGGGGCGACTGCATGTGCTGGAGAAGCCAATGCCCTTCATCCAGTCATACCCGAGTCCTCCCTGCCTCGCTCGGGCCTCCTGTCCATGCAAATTTAAGAGGCCCGGGGAAGGACTAAGCCAAAGCCAGAGCTGAGATGCTGTCTGCTCAGCACCCCAAGAAAGACACGTCTTCAGCCTGCTTGTGCAAAAGCAGGAGGACCCTGGCCAACACAGGCCCATGCCTTCTGTCTGAGGGACTCTGTCAAGTTCTGCGTGGACAAGCATGTGCATGTAGACGGGCGTGAACATGTGCAGGACACAAGGAGCAGGTGAGGTCACAGAGGTTTTCTGTCCACTCCCAAGGACCAGTCCTGGTGTGACCGCGCCCCAGACACACCCCCTCCTGTCCCTCCCAGGGGCACCAAGCACACACCCAGGGGCTCCTTTCATCTCAAACGTTTGGTCTCCCACCTAGAGAATGAAGTAAAGGACAGGAGACCTAACGGTGGTGAAATCCTCCCCAGGAACCAAGTCTGTCCCCGAAAAGCAGGGCTCATGTGACTCAGAGCTGCTCAAGAGCCGACTGTCCTTTTGTGTCCTGCTGGGTGTTTCTGGAGAGGCTGGACTGGCAAGTGCAGAGTTTTTAGAAGGCAGAAGCCAGGATTCTTAGTAGAAAGATGATGGGCTTAGATGTTTGTTGTGAGACTCAGGGCAGCTCCAGTGAACACATCGCGGGGCTCCCACAGGAGAAGGGGGCCCCTGGGAGCATGACCCCCGACTTACAGTCCATATGTGTCCGGGTTCAGGGTGGGTGCGGCGGACCCAGCTGTTTCTTGTTTGTGTGTTGGACTCCAGTGGAGCCTGCCTTGGAAATCCAGATGGCGGGCGGCTGACAGCACAGACCAGGTGCGTCCAGGACATGCAGTGGGCATGGGACACGCAGGACCTATGTCTCGAAGTACTTGTAGATCTGGGCCACGTACTGCATCACGCTCTGCCAGTCAGGCCGGTCCGTGTGCAGCAACTCACTGAGCTCCTGTGGGAGAGGGCAGAGGTCACAGGGTGCCGCCGGACCTTCCCACGTGGCCAGCAGATGCAGGCAATACCCAGACAGTGCTAAAGGTGCTCAGTGGGAAAAACAAAAGCTTTCCCTTCCCGCTTATTCAGGAGATGCTGCGCTTTTAGGAACATTAGACATGATCTCCTGCCCCTCTCATATTTTAACAATGAGTATTAAAAAAAAGTTCTGAAAAAAGAAAAGTTCTGAACAAAAACTAAGAGTTGTCATATGATCCAATAATCCCACTCCTGGGCACACAACTGGATAAAACTCTGATTTAAAAATATACATCACCCCAATGGTCTAGGCAGCACTAGTCACAGTAGCCAAGATAAGGAAACAACTTCAATGTCCATCAACAGAGGAATGGATAAAGAAGATGTGGTACATAAATACAATGGAGTGTTAGCCATTAAAAAGAGTGAAATAATGCCATTTGCAGCAGCATGGATGCAACTAGAGATTATTACACTAAGTGAAGTAAATCAGACAGAGAAAGGCAAATAGTGTATGGTATCACTTATACGTGGAATCTAAAAAATGACACAGCTGAACTTATCTATGAAACAGACTCACAAACATAGAGAGGACATGTAGTTGCCAAGGGGTGGGGGAGGAGAGGACTGGGAGTCTGGGATTAGCAGATGTAAACTATTACATACAGGATGGATAAACAACAAGGTCCTACTGTACAGCACAGAGAACTATATTCAGTATCCTGGGATAAACAAAAATGGGAAAGAACATGGAAAAGAATGTGTACGTGTATAACTGAATCACTTTGTTGTACAGGAGAAACTAATAGGACATTGTAAATCGGCTCTACTTCAATAAAACAAAAGTTTTGAAAAGAGTCACCGTGATTCCATTGTTGTGAAAGGATTCCCACTTCTCCCAGCTACATTTGAACACACACCCATGTCCTCCCACGTTGTCACTGTGTACCCTGTGCTTTGTCACTGAACATTTTTCATACACAATTTCCCACACAGCTGTGCTGTGTCATTTAGGGGATATACACTGTCCATGAGAACAGCTGTCCCCCGTCCTAATAGTGCAGTGTGTGACTGTGGTCACTTCTTTGCAGTGAGCATCTGTGTGGTACGGTGTCTGCTATTTGTGCCCCAAAAGCCCTGCACCAGCTGAAAGCTATTTGACCAGAGGGTCACCAATGGTAAAAGGGTCACCAGTCCACGTTTTATTGTTTCCCCTCATTTCATTGACCACAAGCAAGCACGGGCAGAGGCCGGGGACTGATGGCAGCAGGATGGTGCTCCATCCACTGCTCAGCCAAGCTTTCTTGAAATTCGTGTCATCACACTACTCAGCAATTCACCTTGGGGCTGACTGCAGATTCTTCTCCGGTCATGAGAGAATAGTAGGGAAGGTCCTGGCATGAAGCTGGAAGCAGAGACACAGTGGAAAAGCAGGCTGAGCTCAGAACATCTGTTCCTGGGCGGCGACAGAACTGGCTGAGGCCTGGAACCAGCCATTTAGCTTCTGTTTCAGTATCTAAATATATTTTACTGATTTTTCTCCCTGGTGAGGCTGAGAAATCAGGGTATCATCGGTCTGAGGGAAGGGTGGAAAAGGAGCATGCGGAACACCCCACACAGGAACCTACAGCCATGTGAAAAGAGAAACAATGCATTCACAGAAGACAAGGAGGAAAAGCCTCCTTCTGTCTGTGATGCACAGACAGATACACAAAGAGCTGAAATTCTAATAACATGAGGGTTGCTAACATGATGACACAGAGGGAAGCAATGGGGAATCGAGCTCTCGGGAGGCAGATGAGCTCTGAGAACACAGGGATGGCCTGAGAGGCTGGAGGGATGGCAAACCCCCTCTGGGGGGCAAGGACACGTCTTCCTGCTCAGAGAGGGTTCTGAAGTCTGATCAATACTCACAGTTTTACTCAGACTGTCCTACATGCTTGAACCCAACAATAATTAAATTTTAAACTATTTTAGTGCATTGTCAACATCATGTTTGAACATGTTTGAAGAAATCAGTTAACACCTTTCAGGAGAAGACGGTATGTTGGATCAATAAAAATCTGATAGTGTGAGACACTTGATTCAGTAGCTAAAAACCTTCCAAAAAAAGAAAACACCAGATCTGGATGGTTTCACCGGTTAATTCTCACAAACAGTCCAGGAAGAAATAATACCAGTTCTACGCAATCTCTTCCAGGAAACAGAAGAGGAGGGAACACTTCCTCATTCATTCTGTGAAGCTGGAACTACCCTGATACCAAAAGCAGGACAAAGACATTACAAGAATACCAATTTCTCACTAAAATGTAAACACAATGATCCTTAATAAATATTAGCAAATTGAATCATGATCAAGTGGGTTCATCTCAGGAATGCAAGGCTGGCTCAACAGCCATCAATCAATCAAATTTATTCATAGTTGTTGTTGTTTAGTCGGTAAGTTGTGTCCGACTCTTTTTGACCCTATAGACTGTAGCCTGCTAGGCTCCTCTGTCCATGGGATTTCCCAGGCAAGAATGCTCGAGTGGGTCGCCATGCCCTCCTCCAGGAGATCTTCCCACACCGGGATTGAACCCTCATTTCTTATGTCTCCTGCATTGGCAGGCAGATTCTTTACCACCAGGGAAGCCATGTTATGTGTATTTCACTGCAATAAAAGTAATTGAAAAAAAAAAATATAGGGCTTCTTGCCCTCAGGAATCCAGGCAAGAATACTGGAGTGGGTTGCCATGCCCTCCTCCAGGGGATCTGCCCAACCCAGGGATCAAACTCAGGTCTCCCACGTTGCAGGTAGATTCTTCACTGTCTGAGCCACCAGAGAAGCCCAGAGATAAGCCCTACAATCAGATAAATTACAATATAACGCACACATGCGCTTGATAGACTATGAGTAAATTGTGCTTTAAGAGCCCAGGTTAGCATGGCTGCCTGGATTCAGGGTCATGGAGGGGTGAGATGTGGGCTCTGGAGTCGGATAGCCTCCTCGACCCTTGTCTTGGCTACTCACAAGCCATGTGCCCTTCCACGAAATCGCAGTGTCCCTCATGTAAGGAGCATCTATGTCATAGGACTTCTGAGAGGGTCCATGAGTCAACTCACAGAAAGTGCCTGGCACAGAGTAGCCTCTATAAAGTTTATGTGACAGCGCAGGTTCAGCCTCACCTAAGGAATCATTCTAACCTCCCTATAAAACCCTGAGTTGTAAAGACCTCCCTTCCTATGTGACCTGAAGGCCTTAGTCTGTGTGAGGAGTGACCATTCTGGGGGACATACAGGCTCAGCGAGCAAGTGACACCTTCACAAACCACACGACCTGGTGTAGGCATGTCTGCCTCACCAGTGCAAACACATCCACCCTCGGAGGCACCTGTTCTGGCTGCTCTGACAGCGGCGGTAACAAGTCCACGCCTCTTCTCTCTCCACCCTTCCTGTGACTGATGCAGCGGGTGAAGCTTCTGTCTCACACTGTGGTGGGGAAGAAATGCATTCTCAACTCGGGGGAACACTGTGGCGTTTTCACTTGGAAAAACTCTCATCCTTGTTAATCTGCTAAATGCAGAAGCCTACAGTTGCTAGAATACAAACATATAAGGGAATTTTTTTCCTGACTAATCTAATAATAGAACTTGACCAAAGACTTCGGATTGTTATTGCTGCCAATTCTGACTGGGTGCAGTTTTAAAATGTCACATGTAATTAAATATACTATTTTTCACTGCATCTCGTGATACAAAAGCAAATTTAATAATGTAGGAAACTTCTATTTTCTTGATGGCATGAACTGGTTAAACTGCTCACAAACATTCCTAAATGTTCCACAATGATGTTCATCAGTAGCTCCTCAGAGACTTCTGTACAAATAAAATCGCTGGTTCTGATGATTAGCTCAACAAGATGATCTCATTTGCTTCCCAGCATTCACTAACTTCAGCAGTACATGAGACAAAAAAATAGGAAAAAACATTAAATTAAAAAATCAAATATTAACAGTAACACTTCCCAGGTGGCTCTAGTGGTAAAGAACCTGCCTGTCAATGTAGGTGACACAGGAGACGGGGGTTTGATCCCTGGGTTGGAAAGATCCTCTGGAAAGGGCATGGCAATCCAGTCCAGTATTCTTACCTGGGAAATCCCATGGACACAGGAGCTTGGCAGGGTATGGTCCACAGGGTCACAAGGAGTCAGGCACGACTGAAGTGACTTAGCATGCAAGCATACAAAGAAAACCATATTCTGTGTAGAATATCATCTTCCAACAAGTTCTCATTATATTCAATATCTTTCCTTAAGCAAATGATCTGTGGTTACTTGTTAGCTGCTTTTGATTTGTGTTGCTGGAGAAGACTCTTGAGAGTCCCTTGGACAGTAAAGAGATTAAACCAGTCAGTCCAAAAGGAAATCAACCCCTGAATATTCATTGGAAGGACTAATGCTGAAGTTGAAGCTCCAATATTTTGGCCACCTGATGCAAAGAGCTGACTCATTGGAAAAGACCCTGATGCTGGGAAAGATTGAGGGCAAAAGGAGAAGGGGATGACAGAGGATGAGATGGTTGCAAGGGATCACTGACTCACTGGACATGAATCTGAGCAAACTCTGGGAGACTGTGGAGGATAAAGGAGCCTGGCGTGCTGCAGTCCATGGGGTTGAAAGAGTCCGACACGACTTAGCGACTGAACAATGACAGCTCCTTAGCTGTTTAGTGTTTCAGAAGATAAATCAGGTTCCTGCTACTCCATCCTGGCCAGACATTAAGTCCCCCCACTTCTTTTTAAATTCTCTAGACTTGAGTTTACACAATAGGGACATCTGTTTCTCAAAGGTTCAGTGGAATTTGGGCGGACTGGTATTTTTTTGTTTATGTGTGTGTGTGACTATATTTAAAACAATGAATTTCACTTCTTTAATGGCTAAAGTTCTAGTTCTTTCTCTGTGAGTTTTGGAGAAATAGTTACATTTACTATTTGAAGAAATATATTTATGTATATATTTTAAAAACTGTCCAGTCTGTCAAACATGTTAGTGTAACACTGTTATAACTATAGCATTATAATTCCTATGATAGTTGTCTTTCCCCCCATTTTCCCCAAAATTTTATTTATTTTTTATTTTGGGCTGTGCTGGGTCTTCATTGTCGCGAGGGCTCTTCTCTAGTTGTGGTGAGCAAGCACTCCTTTTTGTTACCATACGCAGGCTTCTCATTGCAGTGGCCTCTCTTGCTCCGGAGTACGGGCTCTAGGGTGCGTGAGCTTCAGTAGCTGAGGTTACCGTGGTACATGGGCTTAGTTGCCCCACAGCACTGGAATCTTCCCAGCCCAGGAATCAAGCCCACGTCTCCTGCATTGGCAGGTGGATTCTTTAATGATGACCCACCAGGGAAGCCCCTTGTCTTTTCCCTTTTCATTTCACCCTCTGAGGGTTACACAAGTATATCTCTCACTGTTATTGGAGCTGAGATTTTTCTAATCACTGAACATGTTTTTAAATGTTTATTGGCCATTTGTGAGTTGCCTATTCCAGATTTTGATAGTTTTCTACTAGGTTTCTTTTATTATTGGTTAGTACAAATTATTTGTAGATCATCTGTCTTTGCTTTTTCTGTAGTTATATTACAATGTGTCTGGATGGATGTTTTGTATTATTTATCCTGTTTGAGATTCCATTAAGAATCTGTGGTCTTTCGTCATTCTGGAAAAATTTCAGGCGCCACTTCTTCAAATATTATCTCTCTTCATGTTTTCTTTCCTCTACTTCTGAAATTCCCACTGGCCATGGGATTTGGACATGGTCTGATTTTATCTTCCATGCCTCTTAAGCTCTGTGACAGACACTATCAGTTGCTCCCAACCTCTGTTTCCCTTACAGGCTTCCCACTACAGAGGATGAGAAACGTTGTATGTTTACCTTCTCAAATCCCTTTGCGGCTGGGGTGGCCACGCAACAGAGAACTGCCACAGAGCTGGAGGGGCTCTGGGAAGCCTTTTTGCTTCCTTATCAAAGGGGGGGATGTCAGGCACTCGCTGTACCCTTCTCCCCACTTCTGGCCCTACAGATGGGAGTGATGTCTGGAGCTTGGCAGCCATGTTCAGCCATAGAGAGACAAATAAGAGGACAAAGAACCAAGAGAGTGAAGACACTCTGTAGGCCTTGATTACAACATTAAGCAGTGAACCATTTCTGAAACTACAAAAAAAAATCTTTATGGTTGAAGCAACCATTAGTTGGGTTTTCCATTTCTTAAAGTTGAAAACCTGTTAACTAATAAAACCCCTCTATCACATTTTCATCTTAAAATTTCTGTTATAGTTCTGGGTAATTTTCTGTGATCTATTTCCTGGTTCAGTAGTTCTCTTTTCTGCTATATCCAATCAGTTTTCAATCCAGCTGTGGTTTTTACTTTCAAATTTTAAATTTCTTCTTGGCTCTTTTTGAAAAAAAAAATAAAACCATGTTCTTTCCTTATGATTTTTATTCCTTCTCTGATTTCCTTAATATGTTTAAACATAGTCTTTTGAGGTCTCTTTCTTATTGTTTTATTATCTCAAATTCTGGTAGACGGTCCTCTTGTTCGTGGTGCCTGCTGACTAGCTCAAGTAGATAATTTTCTTTTGTTTAAATTTTATTGGAGTCTAGTTGATTTACAATGCTGTGTTAGCTTCAGGTGTACAGCAAAGTGATTCAGTTATACATACATATATAGTCATTCTTTTTCAGAGTCTTTTCACATATAGGTTATCACAGAATACTAAGTAGAGTTCCATGTGCTGTACAGCAGGTCCTATTGTCAAGTCGATCATTTTCCGACTGCTTTGTAATTTTGAGTTGTGAGTGTATTTTCAGTAGCCTCTGTGCTCTGGGCCACAGAGCTTCTGGCAAGCAGAGACACTATAAACTGGTTACTGCTTGCAACAGATCTTATAAATTTGGACTCCAAACCTCATCTGGCCCAGCTTTCTTTCCTTCTCTATAGGAGATTTCTTTTTTTGGTTACAAAAAAATCCCAGGTGGAAACTGAGCTTCCTTATCACCTCTCTGGACTGGCAGGTGGCAATTTTTATCTCCCCTTCACTAAGAAGATGAGCATTTGAGGAGCCATGGTTCTGTGCAGGGGTCTCAGGACCGATGCTATGGTTACAGGAGCTCAGTGCCAGGTCTCCTGCCCCTGCATGAGCACGAACCACAGCCTGCACACTTTGGAGGCCCTTTCCCACCACCCCAGTCCTACCCTGGAGTGGCCAGAGTCCAGCACATGCCTCAGGACTCTGGGTCTTCACTCCTCTTTTAATTTCTGGCATCTAGTTATTTTCCGTTCCTTCTTCAGAGATTGGCTATGTATTGATATTTTTAAAATTACATCATATTCATATTTCCAGGGCTTTAATGATAATTCAGTCTAGAACTGAAATTTATCCACAGTGACATGAAATTTATCCACAGTGAAATCTTCACTGAAAACACTCTAAATCACATGTGGTCAGACCAACTGGACACTTTTACATCAGGAATCATGAGTAATGGACTTCATTGCTGTGAAGATTATTTAGTAGATGGCATAAAGTTCTTTCTCACAGGATTAGAGTATCACATGGATATAAAGGGGGACACTCACCAGGCTGGGTTTGATGCCTACACTTTCAGCTGCTTCAAATGCCAACAAGAGATTTCTTTTCTAGGTTAAAAGAGAAACAGAATGAAATTATCAGCCAAGAATATATAGCTTTTGTTAGGAATAAACACCAACTGACACTCCCATATAGATTACCTACTATTTATAAAACACAAGTGTTGAAGTCAAGTATGCAGACAGTGGTCTCAGTTTAAGGGGGAGAAAAGAAGATTAACAGATTACCACTGTCACTAAAAAATAACATTATTGATTGATTCCTGACCATCAAAGATACATTTTTGTTAGTTATTTTTTACTTTGTCAATATTTAGCACATATACATTCTGCTGTGTATCAAGTTGTTTAATCATGGTACTGTATCAAAAATTATCAAAGTAATATGTGCACATAGTTAAATATAATCACATGAAAGACTTCCTTGCCTCAATCCTGGACCTTGGATGAACGATTTTTCATTTCTCTCTTTAATTCCAGCGACTTCCTTTATTTCTCTGTACCTGCTTACATCACTGTTCCTTCCTTCCTTCCTTCTAAATATTTATTTGTTTGGCTTAGTTGCAGCACTTGGGATCTTTAGTCACAGTATGTGGGATCTAGTTCCCTGACCAGGGATTGAACCCGGGGCCCCCTGCTTTGGGAGCTTAGAATCTTAGCCACTGGACCACCAGGGAAGCCCCACCACTTTCTTGATTTCTAAAATAGAGGCATGACCTTCTAACTTCCTCCTAAGTTAAATGAGTACTCAGGAATCATGCACCTCTCTCTTCCCTTCATTCTAGTCACACAGCTCACGTTCACTCCCTTATTAGTTATGTTTGTGACTTTAACCAGTATCCTCAAACCATCATTTCTTGTCCCATCAGTTACGAATGACAGTTCCCAACTTCACTTGGTGTGATGAGTAGGACTTTCCCTTGCCTTTCCTCCACCTGGTCATGTTCTGAACTGTTCAAGCTGATACACTTGGCTTCCTTCTCCTCAACCACACTGAAGTGTCCGGCACCCTCTTAACAAGACGACTCTGAAGGCTGAAAACAACAAGGGATATTGGCACAGCAGCTGAGATCACATTCCTTGCCACAGGTTCCATGGTTGCAATGCTGTGCCACTCAAAACATTCCTTCCAAAGGGTTTTCCTCTTTGTAACAACCAACAGCTCAGAACCACACCACGTTTCAGTGTGCTCCAGACCTGGACCTTGCCTTTCTTCAAGTCTGTTTTCAGTTCTGCTTGTTTGGGACTTTTCTTGCTGGGAGAACTGTATCTCCTTCTCTTCTTCTGGTTCTTATCTTCCTATGGCTTATAATCCATGATATTCTCTTTGTATTAAAGTGACTTTTCAGATTCTGATTTTGATAGGTTTTTACAGGTGGCACTACTAATAAAGAACCTGCCCAACAGTTCAAGATTCGTGGGTTCAATCTCTGGGTCGGGAAGATCCCCTGGAAGAGGGCATGGCAACACACTCCAGTATCCTTGCCTGGAGAATCCCATGAACAGAGGAGCCTGGCGGGCTACAGTCCAGAGGGTTGCACAGAGTTGGACATAAGTGAAGTGATTTAACACGTGTATAAACATTATAGGCCTCTCTTGGTGCCCTTTTCAATGTCTGCTGTTCACCAAAAAACCCAAGAAATACACTGCACTGAGAGCTCCCCAGACCCAGGCTCCAATTGAGGAGGGCTGAACTTCACTTATCCTGAAAGTCAAAGGCATCATTTCATTCAAATTAGCTCCTTCCCTTTGAAACTCAACTTCAAACTCGTCCCTTCCAGGAACACTTCCCTGCTTGCAACCCTTTCTCTCCTCCAGCAAGAGCCCCCCAGGCTGAGTCTCACACATGTGCTCAGCTTTAAACTGTGCCGGTTTGATTTGCCTGTGTTGACACATTGTTCTGAGAACCCTCATCAGTAACTCTGAGATACGAGTTTCTTTCCCCAAACATGAACACAAGGTCTCCCAGTGCAGGGGCCAAACCCAGAGCACATCCACATGGGGCAGTTAGAAAGCAGGAGGCCAGCAGTCATCGGGGGAGGCTGTGACGCTGCACGATCTGGAATGAAAACTCCATGCCAAGTTGAGGATTCAAGCCAAGATGAGGATTATAACCTGGGAACAGCCTCTGAGGAAGCTCCCAGAACTGTTCTGCATGTAAGAGGTCAAAGCACAGTCGTACAGGATATTGAGAAAGAGAGCTGTGCATCAAGGGATGCACCTGGAGCTAAGTCCTTCACCTCTCATGAACCTGCAGCATCTCACAGCCTGACCCACCTCCTCCCCAGGACAGCATCCTGGAGCAGGGAGAAGAAGAAAGGCAACCCACGTGCTGGAACCATGGGCCCCCGGACCTCAAGGACAACAGAGCGACCAAACTGTGATGCTTGGCTGTTCTGTGCGTTTCCAGATCTGGGCAGCTGGCCGTGAATCTTGGGGATCACCAGCCTCCAGGGGACATGATGCGGTTTCCGTCATCTGGAAGCAGTGAGATGATCCGAAGGGTGAAACCAAACACTTTCCATTATTTTCCAACACATCCACCGATGGGAGGACAAAGTGCCACAGCTGCGGTCAAACACATCACACCCTGAGGACCTATCTGCAGCAGGCTTCGACCAACCTCCCCATCGGCAGAAACATTCAATACCTGCTCAACCATGAGGAGCAGCCCTCTGCCAGCACCAGCAGACTCTCCTAGGAGACAACCTTCCTTCTTGACCTTCCCCGGGCCCTGATGACCCATGACCTGCTGCTCACTCTGTACTAGCAGCCCTGGATCGTGTAAACCAGCCGCATCCCTTGATGCACAGCCCTCTTGTCTCAAAACCTTGTACGGCTATGCTTTGACCTCTATCTAACAGGCAGAACAGTTCTGGGAGCTTCCTCAGAGGCTGCTCTGGGTTATAATCCTCAGTTTGGCTCGAATAAAAATTTTCTTTTTCTTCCTTGATCGACTGATGAATTTTTTTTTGCCGACAGTGCCCAGGTTTGGTGGATCCTGGGACCCCACATGCCCCTGCTGGTCTCCTTCGTGGCTGCTCCTCCTGGTACCTTTGCTGGGCCACTCTGCCCTGCCCTGGCAACAAGGATGGAGTCCTCAAGGCTTGTTCCTTGTCTTCTCTCGGTGCCTCCATGAAGTTTGATTTATGATAAGAAATATACCTTTGGTCTTTGGCCTGGTTCCTGCACAGGGCTCCTAAAGCCTTTGTAATTTTCTATGTAGGAGTCACGGATGCATCTTTTGTAATAATATTTGTTTTCTGTCCTTGGTTCTAAAAATGGCTTCACAGCAATAAAGGTGAAACAGGTGTCTTTTTATTTGCTTGTTTATCTGGCTGTGCCGGGTCTCAGTTGCAGCATGTGGGGTCTTTATTGGAGGCATGCCAACTCTGAATTGCGGCATGTGGAATCTGGTTCCTTGACCAGGGATTGAGCCTGGGTCCCCTGCATTAGGAGTGCAGAGTTCTAGCCACTGGACTGCCAGGGAAGTTCCAAAACAGGTGTCTTTTGTTATTCATAACAAACTCCTTCCAATAACACCTGGGTTTATGTTAATGACTCAATTTTTGAAAACCCCTGGAAAGACAGGGTGGGATTAGAGGTTAAAACATTCAGTCCCACCCGCTGACCTGCAGGGAGCGGGGAGGGGCTGGAGGCTGAACCAGTCACCAATGACCAATGATTTAATTAGTTGTGTCTGTATAATGAAGCTGCCAGTAAAACCCCAAAGGATGGGGTTCAGTGAAGCATCCATGTGCTGAGAGGGTGGCACACCATAGACTCCGAGGGGACAGAAGCTCCAGTGCTGGGGACCCCTCCCCAGCCCTCGTCCTATGGCTTCCTCATCTGGCCCCCTGGCCTCCCTGTGTCCCTGGCCTCTGCCCCCCTGGGCGTCCCTTTGGCATGCTCCCTGGCTCTGGAAGGCTCCCCTGCTCTCTGCACCACTGGTTCTCTCATGTGGGCCCCTCACTGGAATTCCACTTCAGAGACATCCACAACCTTCCTGGTCAAAGTCAGGTCCCCATGTTCACCCCACACCCTGTGCTTCTCTCATGCTCTTCCACAGTTTAGAGTTATTTACTTACAGTGCTACTTGTTACAAGTTTACTCACTTGTTTGCTGACCATCCACCTCCCAAGGACAAAGGACCTGTCTACACCACCACTTCCGCCTTTATTATTGGGCAAGACAGCCACCAAGAAACATCTGTTGCGTAAATGAGTCCATGGCCCCGGGCCAGCGTTTCCCAGAGTAACTCTGTGGAGTATGATTTTTAGGATGTTCTAGGGCAGGGTTTGGCAAACCACAGCCCACAGGCCAAACTCAGCCCTCAGCCTGTTTTTGTTAATATAGTTTTATTAGAACACAGAAAGCCTATTAATTGGCAAACATCTATGGCCACTTGGGTGCTTTGATGGGAGAGCTGAGTAGCTTTGACAAAGACCACAGACCAACAAAGCCTACCACTGACCCCTGACAGGTGAAGTCTGCCAACTCCTGTTATGGGTGATCCTATTAAACGTTAAAAAGGTTCTGTGGCTCTGACGTAGGCTGGCCTAAAACAAGTCACACAGGTTTCTCTAATGAAGGACTTCCTAGAGTATTTACGGCATCAGGAATCTCCAGAAGTGTGCTATGATAAACAGCTTTCCCAGCTTATCTGAGCCAGGGATTTCTGGTTCTTTGGAAAAGATTTTGAAAATGCTGGCCTAAGGTCTTGAAACCATGAAGGTGAGAGTCCATCAGGGCTTCCTCTGAAAAATGAGTGATAGAAGTTCTCAGCATAGTCAACTGGTCTCTGCTACATTTTCCTAGGTAACAAGGGAAGTTGAGAACATTGCTGAGGGTGGGACCTGCCCTCCGTTGTGATCTGTGCTGGAATCATACCCCAGTTTCCTCTTTAAGTCCACAAACCCCACGCTCCCTGGGATGTATCAACACTGTGAGAAATTCCCCTGTGTTCTGGACGGTGACCAGGGTGGGGACGGGAGACTTACTTTCTCCTGGCTGTTCAGCTCCTGGTATGGGATGTGGGCGGGCAGGTAGGTGTGGAGGAGAGCACAAAAGGCCAAGCCGTCACTCCAGCTGCTGCTGAAATTGGTGATATCGATGTTCTGTGGGGAGAGCAGCATTAATCACCAGACTGCTGAGTCATGACTAAACAGGGCTGTGCTGCGATCCATATGTGCAGCCATCTCTGGGTTTGCAGGAAGATGAGACCAGACACTACCCACGTCTGCTGGGAGTACATTCGTTAATAATTTTGCTGTCAGGAATGGTGGCTTGGTGTTGCCCGAATCCATTCAGAGAAAAGCATGAAAAAAGACTCTGGAGTGAAAAACAGTGGGGAATTTCTGGTGGCCTGCTGGTAGGTCAAAGGTTCTCAGACACTGTACTCTCAGAGTAACCACCTGGTTAGCTTTGTACATCCTAGCACCTCCCAGCCTAATTTGGCCAAAGAAGAATCACCACCATCACCATCACCACCATCATCATCACCATCACTACCACCACCATCATCACCATCACTACCACCATCATCATCACCACCACCATGATCACATCACCGTCTCCATCACCATCATCACCATCACCACCATCTCCTAGGGAAGACCCAAGGACTTCCTCTCAGAGAACCACCTTAAGCTGTGTGTCCTTAAGCTCTCAGTCTGATCCACAAGGACAGCCCCTGGGAGGGACAGGCACTCGTGTGACATACAAGTCTGAGAGGCCTGGCTGGAAGGTCTGTCTGTGCTCAGGCTGGACTCCCGAGAACCAGATCATCTGGATCTCATCTCAAAAGTCTTTCTGAAGACCCTGCAGCTACCTGATGGGACTTGGGGGCTGTGCTGGAAAATGAAGGCACTTTGGTTTTACATCTTCTGAAGAGGCTTGCACATGAAAAAAAGCAGAAGAAAGAGTTGGGGTGGGGGGGCACAACCCATCCAGTTCACTCAGTTTTAGCTTCCAAACCAGATGCTGGGATGGGAGACCCTGGGGAGGGGGGGCAGCTGCAGAGAAACCAGGCATCAGCAAGAGAGGAGGTTTCCGGACTTAAGGGGTGAGAAGGGAGGACGGTTGGTGGTGTGTCTACATGGTGCCTGTCACTGTGCATTTTCTCATTTAATTCCCAGGACACCCACACCTGTAAGTAAGCAGCGTCATGCCCATCTGACAGGTGAAAAAGCTGAAGTGAAACCAAACACTGCTGGTCCAGCTCCACCCGCTAGCAACTGCCCCCGTCCTCTTGTTGGGTTTCCTTCCTCCTTCTCTTTTCTCCCTCCCTCCCTGACTTCCTTCCTGTATAAATTCATTTTACACCAAATGCATTTAACACTTGGTAGAGCTTTCTTCTTCTGAAGTATGAAAACATTTTTTTACTCTTCACTCTTGGACCATTTATGACACAAAACATCATTTTTCTCCATCTGCACTATCTTCAGAGGCATTTGAGAGGCCAAAGGGGACCCGGAAGGGTGACAATGCCACCCACCTAACAAACTGAGATGCGGCCCTCTGTTTCAGCTCACTGAACACTGCTTAGGAACAGCTTTTGATCTAAAATGCAAACGTCCTCGTTTATTGAACCAGGGTGGGGGGTAAAAATCTGGTGCTACCAAAGCCAGGAGTGAAGAGTCAATCAGAATGACTCAGGCCCTCAGGACAGATCAGCAGCCAGGTCACTTCTGGATGGACAGCCACGCTTGGGACATCAGGCATCATAAGACACACACGGATCCTCATGCTTCAGCAGCAGGACTTAAACACAGCCCCAGACCAAGAAGGCAGCTTTTAAAACAAGGAATTACGTAAATCCTAAATGCAGCTGGCTCACCAGATCCAACATGTGGGTCAGGAAGGGCTTGTCTTTTGTGTCACTTATTTCCCAGGTTACAGACTGTTTTTGTCTTTTAATTTTTTTTAAAGAAAATTTGTTATTATTTTTTTGGCTGCACTGGGTCTTCGTTGCTGTGTGAGGGCTTTCTCTAGCTGCAGTGCACAAGCTTCTTGTTGTGGTAGTTTTCTTGCTGCAGAGCTCAGAAAAGGGCTCTAGCTCAGGCCTTAGAGAGCTTAGTTGCTCTGCAGCATGTGGGATCTTCCCAGACCAGGGATCAAACCTGTGTCCCCTGCACTGGCAGGCGGGTTCTTAACCATTGGACAACCAGGGAAGTTCCCAGGTCTCAGACTCTGAATTGTTCTGTCTCCGGCAGAGGTGGAGGGCATCCGGCTATGACCTGTTAAGATTACGTTCATTCCAAGAACATGATGTGCCCTCAAATAAAATCTTACCTTTCACTTCTCTGGGGGGAACAACACAGCTCTAGTTCCCTGAATGCCACCTGAAACTGTCCTATGTGAACAATGAGAGTATCAACAATCCCCCCTCAGCACCGCTGGTGGGACAACTAAGCACATGTGCGCATCTTGGTCCCTCAGGTCAGAGGTGGGAGTCAGTGGGCAGAGGCACTGAGTTCCAATGGTCGCCCTGTGGCTGTCACCCCCAAGGGCTTCCTTACTGCTCCCCAAGGTATATCTGGGTGAGAGAAAGGTGAGCTGAGGGTGGCATAGCTTGATAAGGCCCGTGTTTTTCACAAGAATCACAGCAAAGGGGTGAGCTGACTGATGCTCTCTGGGGTCTCTCACTTGAATCCTGTTCAACTATGGACCTGTCTGCAGATCGCCGTAGCCGAGTATTCCTCGGGTCTCTGGTCAGTGGACAGAGGGGGCGCAGGGGATACGGAGGACGCATGGGGATGGCCTTGCCAAGCAGGGAGTAGTGGAAGAGGCTTCCCAGAGGCCCTGCAGTGGACCATGGACTGTGGTCCGTGGAGAGTTGACCGTGCAGATGGCTCGCAGATGGGGGAGGCAGCAGGTACTCCTGGGCAGGAATGGGCTGCCGGGTGAGGGCAGAGAGAAGACAGTGTCCTGGGGGAGGTGGCTGAGCCAAGGAACAAGGCAAGTCCTGACTCCAGGCCCCACCCCAGGATGGATGAAAAGCCTTCTCCTCAGCTGGGGATGGTCAGCATCAGCTCGGCCTTGGTGTAAGTGAGGTCTGTGTAGTCTGTGGGCATCAATACTCAGTGCTCACAGCCACACTGACCAAGGACAAGAACATGGCACCCCAGGGGTGTAAATACAGTGCCTTCCCTTCCCCAGAGACCATCCCACTGAATCTTAGTGCCGCATCAAGAGAATAACATACAGAGCAGTGGGAATCAACCAACCAGGCACTCTATAAGATGGATCTTCAACTCTTTCCTTGTTACTTATTCCTGAATAAAACTGCCTGAGATCACTGTTAGCCTTGACTGAAAGTCAGTAGGCAGAAGGAGGCTGTGTGTCCAGAGCTGGATGCTGGTGACATGCGTGTATGTGCTTCATGAAAATTCACTGAGCTGTACACATGTACGTGCAATAAGAGCTACATCAATAAAGAGGAAAGAAACAAAGGGAGGCTGGGGAGGGAGATGAGCAGGAAGAGGGGTGGGTGAGGGAGGCGGGCAGTTGGGAAAGAGGACTGATTAGGAAGGAGAAAGGGAAGACAAACAGGGACCCTGATCTTCTTAAGGGGCTGAACCATGACTGTCTGAAAGAATGCCAGCATTTTGGAATTTACATAAGATTTACTGGGGGAAAAAGCAGAGCTACAACCAAAAGAAACTTGCTGACTATTTCCCCAAGGGGAATGGTAATTACTCATTGCAAATTATCCTCAACTTTCTCTGGGCTATAAATACTTCAGAGACATTCCCAAGTGAAAGAAAGTTCCAGGGAGAGGAAGCCTCAGATATAAAAAAGGTAACATTCTGAGCATCTCCAAAAAGGAGTGCTTAGGAGAAAATTTTGTAAGATAATAGATTTCTGTCCTTAGGGCCGCATAAGTCATTTGAGACACACAAAACCCGACAGACACAGAGGAAGCTAAAACAACATTGGTGAACATCTGAGAACATGATCAGAGCAGCTAAGATTGCAGACAAGTTCCAGGAGGGCAAGTGGGGATGCAGCTCGCAAACAACACGGCAGACAGAGCAGAGCAAAACCCAACAACCACAGCATTTGCTTCTAGAAGGTTCATTTGATTTGCCTTCTGCTGCCTGGAAATGATGACATCTGGTGAAAACGAACCGCTCTGCGAAGCACGCGCCCACCAAGGACATGGCTGTGTGACCTGTTCCCACTGAAACTCCATCATCCCTCAGGGTCTCCGTAGGCTGTTCCAGTGGATTTCAACGAATGGGTCAACTCCGTGTGCACTAAATGCACAAGATTTTTAAAAAGTTTTTTTTTAAAAAAAGGAAGTTTCTGGGAAGAAGACAGCAGACCGTTTAGAAATCGCCATCGGTCTCCTGCCTCAGGGACCAGCTGTCCTGGGTGCAGGGCGGCATTAGCACCCTCGCCCTGGGGCTTCCTGGGCCTTTTTCAAAGATGTCTTATTGTCACAGCTGGAGAATCAGACAGATTTTTTTTGGGGGGGGGGAGGCGCGTGTAACAATTTATAGATCATTGAGGATAAAAGTAGCTCATTCCTCAGCAAGGCGCAGCTTGGGTAGGAAGAGCCCTGGGGAGACAGAGCTTCCTTTGAAGATCTGGTGAGAAAAGTACAGAAGAGCATGTGCACAGGCAGGGGTAGGGGAGGGGATATCGCCACAAAGGCGGCCTGCATGCCCTCTCTGAATGTGACCAGCCTCGCTCCCTGCCTGGACGCACGTCTGCACCTACCCATGCCTCCCATTCCAGAAACAGGTCCAATCTCAGGCTACCCAGTGACCCTCGAGTGGCCTGGCCCTGCACACGTGCAGTCCATGGTCATGGACTCACGCAGACACGCCTGTGCACCACGGGGAACACTCTCTGCACACCATTCCTTTCTGACGCCCTGTCTCACTGAAGGTCGCTGTCTTGGGTGCCCACTCCAATCAGCGTATCCTCATCTTGGGAGGGCGGCTGTGACCTCTCCCCACCCAATGCCAGCTCTGCACCATGACAGAAACTGTTCCCCAGCAGAGAGCTGTGGCATGGGGTCACCTCGTGAATGTCCCTTCTCTCGGGGATCAGCTGCCTGGAGATAAGTATATCTGATCAGACGGCTAAATTTATAAGCCAACATCAAACATTATGAGGATACAGATGAACAGGTTTATCTTCCTGGGGAAACAGAACCATCCAAGGCACAAAATTCAATGAGCATAAAAGAACCGGCTACATAAAGTTAAGTTTCTGTGTGACACACATTAAAAAAAAGATACTTGCATACACACAGTAAGTGACTAATACCTGGAGATACAACCAGTCAGAAACACATGGAGAGCTTCAGTCTCACCAGAAAATAGAAACTTTACTCTTCAAATTGGCAAAAGTTAAATAGATAGTTAATTCACAGAGTCAACAAAAATGTGAAGTGGGTATAATCTTATATGGGCTGTTGTGTGTGCTTAGTCACTCAGTCATGTCTGACTCTTTGCGACCCCATGGACTGTAGCCCGCCAGGCTCCTCTGTTCATGGGATTCTCCAGGCCAGAATACTGGAGTGGGTTGCCATGCTCTCTTCCAGGGGATCTTCCCGACCCAGGAATCGAACCCAGGTCTCCCGCATTGCGGGTGGATTCTTTACTGTCTGAGCCACCAGAGAAGCCCATGAACACTGGAGTGGGTAGCCCATCCCTTCTCTGGGGATCTTCCCAACCCAGGAATCAAACTGGGGTCTCCTGCATTGCAGGTGGATTCTTTACCATCTGAGCTACCAGGGAAGCCCACACGGGCTGATAGGAACACAAACTGGCACAGACTTTCAGGAAGGCAACCAGAAGCACTTTGCCAAATGCAAATATAATTTGATCAAGTCATTTCACTTCTAGGCAACTTTTCTAGAGGAAATAGTCATGCATCTATCTGCTCAAAGACACACCTACAAGAATGTTTACTGCAACATTACTGTTCAGAATGGGGAACTAGCAATACCCCAGTTGCCTACCAATTAAGGTAAATAAACTTTCCTTTTGAAAACCTTAATAAAAAAATCTATAACTTAGTTTTCTGACCTGAATACATTCCTAGGAAGTTCGTGGGAAAACAAGCCATTCTGGTTTTCGATATGTCTGCTACACTCAGTAGTTTTAGATAACTGTACTTTTCACCAATTACTGGATAAACGTCAACCTAGAAGGTTGGCCCTAGACTTCTCTACATCATCACTGACTTAGTTGAAATCCAGGAGACACAGAGAATAACAAGCGGATAGATTCATAAGGAACTGAGGGCTTAAGACCTGGGACAGAGTAGCTCAGAGCAGCAGGTCTAGGAAGAACGCTCTTTGACTTACATGGCAAGAACCAAGGGTAAGTTACAGGGGAAAGAGAACAGGACCATCTGAGGATGAGGGCTTTCTGATGACAAGAGGGCTGCTGTGTCTCCAGGGATGTGTAGGCAGATATGCACCACCTCCCCCTGGAGACGGTGTTGAGAGGATACTGACATATCAGAAGTGTGGTTGGAGCCTATCTTTCTTGCTTCCTCCTTTCTCACTGAACAAGTGCTGGAGGGTCTCCACCCATGACTTCCCTCCCTGAGGTTCTCTGACCGTGGCATCATGATGGGTGGCCCCATTCCACCCAAGCCAGCGGCCCCTCTCGCCACACCCCCAGCTCATCACGGGGCACTAGTTCCTCTGCTGCTAGTTCCTACCAGGTCTTCTCTCTACCCCTCAGCTTGGCTGAAACAACTACCCGGCGTGTCCCATCCCCAGGCCCAGCCCATGCTCAGGGTCTCTATAAAAGCACTTTTCAGGAATCTTCCTCCTTTCCAGTCCTCTAGTGCCTCTCTGCTGAGTTGATCACCTCATTTTCATTAATTTCACTCATCTTGACCTACTCTTTCTAAAGACTTTCTAAAGAAGGAGACAGTTACTTGTATCTCTGGTGGCTCCATTCGTCCAAGAATGGTCCAATCGCCCCTTTTCCAGGCTCTATCATCTGTCTGTACCCCTAAACCCCATGCCTCTAGCTGAGAGCTTATCTGTATCCACCAAGGACAAGTTACAGAAATGGTTTCTTGGTGCTTAGGATACTGCTCAAAATCTTATGTGTCCTTCCAACCCTTAACAAAGAGAAACAGAATAGTATAGTGTTTCAGAGACCACGCTCTGGAGCCTGATTCTGGGTCTGGAGGCAAACTCTATCATTTCAACAAGCTGTATGCTTCACTATGCATGTGTTCCCATCATGAACCATCTGCACTCATAGGTCAAGTTTCCAGACTGGAAGGGAAGCTCAGCCCACAGTCTGAAGTCTAATGACAGCAAATGGTCACTGAGCCCCTCTGTGTGCTGGGTGCCATGGGACACACACACAACAGAGCACAGTCCCCAGCTCAAAAGGTTCACCACGTTCAGTAGAGCAGGCAAGGCAGACGTGCCATGATCTGGGGTCACATGGGGGCGGCCCCTGGTGGCTGGGCTGCAGAGAACCAGCAAGTCATGGACAGGATCCCCCTGTGGTTCCGGGAACACTGGAGACAAAAGTCTGGCTCTTGTTTTCTTTTGTGACTGAAAATCAGACTGAACAGGGACCTTGGCAAACCAAAACATAAATGATTCCAAGGAGGAAAAACAAGCCCAAGTTGCAAGCAGCTCTGAGGCCCAGGTCTTTCTCTGTCACTATAGCAGCTGTGTGACTGGGACTTGAGGCAAATGACTCAACTTCTCTGTCTTTCAGTTTCCCCACCTTCCAAATAACTAGCTTACATTAGGTTAGATTATATTTGTTTTGTTTATTTAGTAATTTTTTTTTGGCTGTGCTGGGTCTTCATTGCTGTGCACAGGCTTTCTCTAGTTACAGTGAGCAGGGGCTGCTCTCTAGTTGTGGTGCACAGGCTTCTCATTGTGGTGGCTTCTCTTGTTACGGAGTACAGGCCCTAGGGCACAAGCTCAATTAGTTGGGGTGCATGGTCCTAGCTGCTCTGTGGCATGTGGGATCTTCCTGGATCAGGGATTGAACCCATGTCGCCTGCATTGGCCTGCGGATTCTTTACCACTGAGCCACAAGGGAAGTCCCTATATTCATGGTTTTGAAATGACTGACTATGGAACCTGCTCTTGCAACAAGAGACTATGCAGAAGCTCTTTCTAGAGATTGAAAACCACAAGATGAAATGATCTCTCACCAGCTCCCACGTCTGTTCTGTCCTGCGTCGTCCGACACGATAGGCAGTAGCCACAGGTAGCTACTTAAATTATTTAAAATTAAATAAAGTTTAAGATTCAGGTTCTCAGCCACATCAGCCACCTTTTAACTGCTCAGGAACCAGGACTGGTGAGTGGGTAAGGTGCTCACTGGCATAGATCTAGAACATTCCCACCAACTCAGAGTTTTCCTGGACAGCACTGCCCTGCACCACACAAATGTGCAGGTTTATTCCCCCTCCTTTTATGTAAGTATAGCAAGCTGTGGACAGTTCCAAATCCTGATTTTTTCCCCACTCACCAGGATCCAGAGATAGGTCCTTACACCACATAGGGAGAAACACTTACAGTATAGAAACTAGGACAGTAGATTCTGAAGCCAGAAGCCTGTCACTTACTAGTGGCATTATTGTAAGCAATTAGGCAACTTCTCTGAACCTTGCTTTCCAAATCCTTAAGAAGGATTTGGAAGAGATACCTCATGGGATTGCAGTCGAGACACGTAAGCACTCAGAACAATGTCCACCACACGTGCAATACTCACTATACACCAGCTCATTCTCAGCTCTGTTCTTTCCTATGATGTGGATGAACACAACAGATGCTGAGGCTGTTTCCAGCCTTTTGCTATCACTCTGCACACATGTGGAATAAACCATGATGGATTCTGCCAATCTGCCCTCTGAGACCTTCTCTATCTTATTCCCTCCCACACCCACCCCATAACATATGAGTGACTTCTCCACACATCCATAAAGGAATACACAAGGTTTCAGGGAACAATGTGATTCTGTCCATCCTATGATGCTCTAGTACTCTAACAGAACATTTTTAGTAAGGGGAAAAAGAAAACCATTGTTTTTTAAAGGGAAAATGGAACTTGTGTATTTTTGGATACGTTTACCAAAAAACACACAAACAAAACAAAACATAATAACTAAACAACTTGTTCTGAGGAATTTCATTCTAAGACCAAGCTTAATTTATGCTCGACAAACAATCTTGAACCGCATCTTAACCTCCCACCCGCAAGAAGACTGAATTCAGTCTCTGAAATCATAAGCTTCCTGTGGCTAGAGTGCTTCTTTCCCAGATGAACATTTCATGAATAAGAGAACGGAAAAAATACTCAGCACAGAGTCACTGGGGACTGTTATTGTCTAAACAGACTTACGAGCAGCCCTGGGGGACAGAGAGTGAAGAGCAGCAACATCCAGGCATCTGGGCCTCAGCTCTCACTGAAGGCAGGTTAATGGCTTTTGGTGTCTGGTGGTGCCGTATGGCCACACTAGCTGCTGGTGTATCGGATCCGGAGAAGCACCTCCTTTCCCTACCCAGCAGGACGATGGCCCCCAGGGAGAGGAAGGGAAGAAACATTTTCGCACCATTTTGAAAATCCTGCTCTTGCTTCCTGAAGCTGGCAGGACACCTGACATTTCTACACGTATGGAGAAGAGTATGCCCTGGCGATGTACAAACACAGGCCTTTCGTTCCAATGATCATGCAAAGCCACAAGACTCTGCTAACTCACAGGGAGAGGTTCTAAGTGTACTCGAACGCTATCCCCCAAAGCCCACCTCCTTCTGTCCCCTCTCTTTCCCCTGCATTTTGTAGGAACTCAGAAGGTTGGGATGGGCAGGATGTGGGTCCCTCGGCCTGTGGCCTCTGGGGATGCTGAGCTGGTCTACTGAATTTATGACGTGTACATGTAAGTGCCTGTTAACATTTTAAACCAGGTCTTATTAACACAAAACTTCATCTATGCCTAAACTAAGCAACAAGACAAATGTCCCTTATTATGAATAGAGTACAGAAAACAATATGCTTCATATTAGAAAACAGCCATTATCAGGCAGAAACTTCCCCCAGGAATATACCATATGAATTAATACCAGACACCCTTGGCCACACTGGAATTTTACCCCCAGGAATACAGGAATGTGTCCCCACTAGGACACCTGTTATATAATATATTTATGTGAATTACATAAATGGGTTGAAAGAGAAAAACATCTGATCTATTTATTACTCAGCAAATGCCAAAAAGGAATTTGAAACAATTCTTATCTCTTTCTGGATTAAAGAAAGAAAAACCTCTCAGTAATAACCTTGGGACTAGGCTTCCTTTAATGGACGGTGTTTATCAGGAAATAACACAAAAGTCATATTTAAAGGTGAGACACTACTCATTTTGCAGGGTAAAACAAGACTATCCATCATTAACACTATTAGTCAACATTTCCTGAACTTCTACAAGTGAACAAAACCAAAAAAGTACAAGAGTCATGAATATTAAAAAGAAAGGAAAAACATCATTTTCTTGCAATGGTCTGCCTCAAAACTCTAGAAAATCAACTAATACCACCAAATAATGAAAAATGTTGAGATGCCAACATTGTGACCAATAACAAGACAGTGGACATTCCCTTCCCACGGCCCCACACACAGTAAGCACATCCCCATCACCTTTCCATCTTTCTGCACAGAAGCTGTTGGTGGCAGAGAGAACCAGACTGGCAGAAGAGGCTGAGAATTCCAGATGCTGAATCCCCACTTATGCCCAGATGTAAAATTTTATACCCAATGAAATCACCAAGTGTCAGAGTAATGTGCAGATGCAAGGTGACAAAATTTTACCTTCCACGAACTCCCGCTCAGAAGACACTGGAGGAACCAAAACAAGGAAAAAAAAAAAAAAGAGAGACAGAAATATAGCAGTGAAGCAGTATGACACAGGAGCGAGAACAAGCCAGGACAGAGGTGGCTGAGGACTCAGGGGAGACCCCTCAGCGGGAAATGGGTGGAACCCCTCGCATGTAAGACCTAAGGGGATCTCCATGAGGATTGGGATTGAATTAGTGATGACCATACAGAAACTGGAAGAGACACAGAGACATGCAGATGGTCAACTGGCCACGAAAAGATGCTAAATTATTAGAGTGATGCAAGTCAAATCCATGATGGGGTTCCACCTCACACTGGTCAGAATGGCCATTATCAGAAGTCTACAAACAACAAATGCTAGAGAGGGTGTGGAGAAAAGGGAACTTTTCTCCACAGCTGGTGGGAATGAAAACTGGTGCAGCCACTATGGAAAACAGTACAGAGGCTCCTTAAAAAACTAAAAATAGATTTACCATGTGATCCAGCAATCCCACTCCAGGGCACACACCCAGAAAAGATGAAACCTCTAATTCAAACAGACACATGCACCCCACCGTTCATAGCAGTATTATTTATAATTGCCAAGACAAGGAAGCAACTAAATCTCTATATATATTACATATATATAAAAATATATATAAATTTATATGTTTTACTTATTTATATTTTTATATTTATATATAAATATATATATTACATCTATCTATCTATATATGGTACTTCATTGTGTGTGTGTATACACACACACACAATGGAATACTGTGAGTGTGTGCTCAGTCACTTTAGTTGTATTCAAGCCTTTGTGTCCCCATGGACTGCAGCCTGCCAGGCTCCTCTGTCCTAGGATTCTCCAAGCAAGAACACTGGAGTGGGTTGCCGTGCCCTCCTCCAGGGAATCTTCCTGACTCTGAGATCGAACCCACGTCTCCTGCATTGCAGGGAGATTTCTTTTTACCACTGAGCCACCGGGGAAATCCCACAATGGAATACTACTCAGCCACTAAAAATAATGAAATAATGCCACTTGCAGCAACATGGATGAGCCTAGAGATTATCATACTATGAGAAGTGAGTCAGAGAGAGAAAAACAAATATGTATCATATATATGTGGGACCTAAAAAAAATTATACAAATGATATTTACAGAACAGAAAGAAACATGTAGACAAAAAAACCAAATTTATGATTACTGAAGGGGAAAGTGGGGGTTATAAATTAGGAGTTTGGGATTAATAGATACACACCACTATATATAAAATAAACAATGAAGATTTACTGTATAGCAATGCAACTATATTTAATATCTTGTACGACCTGTAATGGCAAGGAATCTGAAGCTCTACACCTGAAACTAACACACTGTTGTAAACCAACTGTAGTTAGATTTTTGAAAATGTAAAAAAGTGTCTTCGCAAACCACAGTGTTTCATAAACAGCAGCAGAAGTGAGACAGCAGGTAAAAAGGGGCCTCCAACAGAGCACAGGCTAATAACGGCACTGGTTTTCTACTGGGGATCGATCTTTATAATGAAGTCAGGAAAGGAGCCACTTTAATGACATAAATAAGTCAAAGCATCATACATTCTCTGAATCGTGCCTGTAGCTCTCAAGAGACCTGTCTCAAAAAGAAAACAACCAGCAGAGCTCCAAATGGCCTGATGGATCGCAGACTGCTCGCTATTGGTCAGCCATGCGCTGGCACTTGTCTGGGAACCAGAGACAGAAAAAGACTGCCAGCAACATGGGTGTTCTTTCCAAAGACAAATTAAGTTTTGTTTAGGACAACACGAAGACTGCTTTTTTCTTTAACATAGAAGAATACGTAGTTGCTGGCTAAGAGGTTAACTAATTTGAGTCTGTTCTAGTGAGGTGGATTGAACCCAGAGGCTGTTACACAGAATGGAGTAAGTCAGAAATAGAAAAACAAATATTGTATATTAAAGCGTATATATGAAATCTGGAAAATGTGAACCTATTTTCAGGGAAGGAATAGAGATGCAGATGTAGAGAACAGACTTGTGGACACTGCAGGGGTAGGGGATGGTGGGACACTTGAGAGAATAGCACTGAAACGTATAGGTTATCATATGTAAAACAGATAGCTGGTGGGAATTTGCTATATGATGCAGGGAGCTCAACCCAGTGTTCTGTGCCAACCTAGAAGGGTGGGATTGCAGGGGAGGAAGGAGAGAGGTTCAAAACAGAGGGGATATATGTACACCTATGGCTGATTCATGTTGATGTATGGCAGAAAACCAGGACAATATTGTAAAGCAATTATCCTCCAATTAAAAATGGGTTTTCCTGATGGCTTGGACAGTGAAGAATACGCCTGCAATGTGGGAGACATGGGTTCAATCCCCAGGTCAAGAAGATCCCCTGGAGAAGGAAACGGCAACTCCAGTACTCTTGCCTAGCAAATCCCATGGACAGAGAAGCCTGGCAGGCTACAGTACATGGGGTCGCAAAGAGTCGGACATAACTGAGTGACTTAACACTTTCACTTCCCCTTTCCAATTAAGAAAACAACAATAAAACACCAGGTTCAAAGATGTCTGTGCCTTCATGACAGCACAGCTGTCTCCTTGCTGTCTCAATTCCTGCAGTACAAAACCAGAAACTCCACAGATTCAGACACATCTTCAAGTATCTGAAACGCAAGAGCCAAGTATGATCTGAACAATGGGGGATACTCTTTATCTAAGTATCTAAATGTACGCCTTTATCTAAGGGAGGGATCAGCCGACCTTTCCTGTGAAGAGCTTTTTTCCAACTACTCAACTCAGCAGTTACAGCACAGAAGCAGCCACATGTAAATGAACGGGTATGACCCTGTGCCTGTAAATCTTTATCCACAAAACCCCATGGTGGACCTGAGTTGGCCCCTGGGCCACGGTCGGCTGAACACTGATCTAGACTTACATGATCAAGACTTACATGTTACTCAGTGTAACAGGATCAGACCTACTAAATTATCACCATTCCAAATGGCAAGGGCTTTAATTAGATAAAATGTGAAAAAACAAGACAGGACAGGCCAAAATGAGTAAATTCTAAGTTACATACAGTATATGCAATTCAGGGTTAGGGAGAAGCAGCCATTTTTCTGAAAAATGTTTTTATCAATCTTTCAAGTTTATGTTGGTTTTTAAAAGATGCAGGGTTTTTTTTTTTTTTTTTTTTTTTAAATCAAATTGTTAACCATCACACACCTCTGAAATGGCACTGAGAAATAAGAACAGAAGCCAACCCTGAAGGCCCTTCCAGCCCATTCTCTGTATTACCATTTCTTAGGTGCTCTGTTCTTCCACTCTGTGTTTTTTTCAGAAAGAATCTGGTTTAATCATTGACTATAAAACATTTTTATGGCATTCTTCCTCAGACTTCACCCCCAAATTGTATGTCACAACACAACAATCAATACAAAAGACACATTTGAGTTATGAATCATCGTAATGAAGTGAACACCTTGAATCCCACCTCCTAAATAAAACTAGAAGACCAATACTTTGCATCTCTCCATTTTACTTTCCAACTATTTTTTAGCATACACAGTAATACGTGGTGTATTAAAGTTACATTGTTTAAAGTTATAGTTTGATGAGATTTATCATTTAGGTACTGTTTTCTACCACCCCCACCAACCCTTCATCCTCCATCTCCTTGATCTCTCTACGAAAGCTCTCCTAACTGCCTTTTCTAAAAACGAATGAGAGCTTTATTGGGATATTACTCACACACCATAAAGTTTGCCCTTATAAAATGTGATTCGGAAGCTTATTCATTCACTTACATGGCTGTATAACCACTGACTAATTCCAGAACATTTTCATCACCTGCAAAAGAAACTCTGTGCCCGGTCACTCCCTCTGAAACTGGATTCCCCCTAAGATCAAGCTCCCCTGTGGAGTTTATCATCAACCCCTCTATCTAAAACTCTATTCCCTTCCCTGTCCTGCTGGGTTCCCCTCAGGATGGAGAAATTTACTGAAGAAGAGGGGGCACTGAAACCGAGCAGGACCCCATGGAGACTTCCTGGGCACAAAAGTCCTTCTGTTTGTCCCCTGGTTCTTATTTGTAGAAATAGGCTTTAGTCTCCCAGGCTTTTCCTGAGGTCCAAAGAGCAGCTTCCAGCAGTTATTTACTAGGGAAGTGAGAGAATGTGGAAAGAAAAGACAATGGGTCAAGAAACAATAGTTCAACAATAAGAAGGGGTGCAAGTTCCTCCCGTGGGGCATACAGAACACTCTGACATTTATCTCTGAGCTGTTCTGCAGAAATAAGACCCTGGCCCAGGTGAAGGATGGTGACGACAGGCTAACCACGAGCACTAGACCCTAGACTGGTTGGAACCAGAAGGTGGACGATTAAGATTCTTGAAACACCACCTGTTACCTCATCTCCCAACCACAGGAAGGATGTACAGGAGCCGATACACACCCCTAACCCTTCCCCTCTCTTCATCTTTAAAAAGTCTTCCCTGAAAGTCATGGGGAGGAGTTTGGGCCTTTTGAGCATGAAATGCCTGTTCTCCCTGCTTCAAAGTGAAAGTTTCTCAGCCGTGTCCGACTCTTTGCAGCCCCATGGACTACAGAGTCCATGGAATTCTCCAGGCCAGAACACTGGAGTGGGTAGCCTTTCCCTTCTCCAGGGGATCTTCCCAACTCAAGGATCGAACCCAGGTCTCCCGAATTGCAGGAGGATTCTTTACCAGCTGAGCCACAAGGGAAGCCCAAGAATGCTGGAGTGGGTAGCCTATCCCTTTTCCAGTGGATCTTCCCGACCCAGGAATTGAGCCAGGGTCTCCTGCGTTGCAGGCAGATTGTTTACCAACTGAGATATGAGGGAAGCCCTTCTCCCTACTCAGTGCCCTGCAAATAAACACTGGACTTTCCTTCACCACAACCAGTGTCAGCCGTCTGTCTGCCTCTACAGGTGAGCGGAACCAGGTTCAGTTCAGTAACACCTCCCCCAACTCCCTGGGAACCACTACTCTACTTTCTGACTCTATGAATTTCCCTACTCTGGACATTTCATACATACAACAAGTAGATTTTTGCATCTGGCTTCTTTCCTTTGATGCATGTGTGCTCAGTTGTGTCCAGCTCTTTGCGACTCCATGGCTTGTGGCCTGCTAGGCTCCTCTGTCCATGGGATTTTTCCAGGCAACAACACTGGAGTGGGTTGCCATTTCCTTCTCCAGGGGATCTACCTGACCCAGGGATCAAAAACACTTCTCCTGGGTCTCCTACATTGGCAGGCAGGTTCTTTACCACTGAGCCACCTGGGAAGCCCTTCTTTCTTTAAAAAGATGCAATTTTAAAAATAACTTTTTCTTTTAAAAATTTATATGTTCATAGCAAAAAATGAAAATACTATAAAGAAAGGATGAATAAATTTTAAGTATTTCCCAGAGATAACCACTGTTAACATTTGTATAAACTTTTTACAGAATTGGAATCACACTAGACAGTGTTTTAAAATTTGATTTTTGACTTAATGCATTGGGTACATTTTTCCCCACTGCTTTTAAATATATTTGTTCAAAGTATGACTTTTAAGGGTTATATTACATTACACTGTACACACATAACGAAATTTATTTGATTACCCTATTATTAGATATTTGTATCACTTCCAGTTCTTTAAAAATAATTTTAAATGAATAAAACATGATAAATTTGCTTGAAATGGTATCTTCATAGGGATCCATGACTATTTCCTTGAAATAAATACCAAGAAACACAGTTTCTGTGTTGAAGGGTATATTCCACGGGTGGTACCTTGACTGGGAGGCCGACACCGGTGAGTTATCTGGTCAAGGACATAGGCAGGACACAGCAAGTTTTAACAGGCTGAGTTTTAAAGTTTTAAAAGCCTCAGACTTCAAGTGCCAAAACATTAGAGCAGTATTGGCATAGAAGAAAATATGTAAAATGATACCCAAGTTCACCCTTACAGGAAACATAATTTGAAAATAGTCTGGCTAGGAATGGCCAGGCATTTTTACTGCTTTCTAAGTCACTGTATTAGTTTTCTTTTGCTGTGTAACAAATTCCGGGGCCCAGTGACCTGTTTGTGACCTCATGGTTCCTGAAGGTCAGAGGTCAGTCGGTGTAGCCTGTTCTCAGCTCAGGGTTCCCCAAGGCTGAAATCCACTGTCAGCCGAACGTCGCTGGGCAGCTCTGGGATGAATCTGCCTGCAGGTCTGTCCAGGTTGGAGACAAGTTTCTATGTCTGTAAGACCAAGTTCCCCATTTCCTTGTTGGCCGTCAGCAACTGGAGGCTGTTCTCAGCTACTTTCCCCAGGTTCCCCTCCCATCTCCAACCCAGCAGCGGCCATCATATGACGGGGTTAGGCCCACACAGGTAATGTCCCTTCCTGTTCTAGGGCCAATTCATCAGCAACTTTAACTATGCTGTTGAATGCCTTTTGCCATGAATACAGCATGATTGTGGGAAAAACGCCAGGGAGCAGAGATCACAGGGCGTCTTAGAATTCTGCCACCCTGCCTGGGTGCTCAGTGCCAACTACACATTCATCACCAAGAGCAGTTATAAAGTGCTGTGCCTGACCCTGACCAGACCAAAGGACTCAGGACCCCAGAGGCAGGGGCCCCGGCAGCACTGAGAAACCTTGAATGGGAAAGTCATGCCTGAGTCTCAGGGAACCAGTGTGCTGTAGACAGAAACGTAGGAACATGAACAATGAGCGGTACACTAATGACCCAAAGAAGAAAAGCCTGTCCCTGGTTGATCACAGGAAAAGCAAACAATCTGACCCAAGGGAGAATCGGGGGCTCTCTCTGTTACCTTCAGACCCCAGTAACTTTGCTTGACTAGAATTCTGTTCCTGTAAATCCGGCAGTGTGCGCAACACCCACTAATTGTCGGCTGGTGTCTGGTGGGTCAGAAGTCCGGGGAGCCCCGCCCGGTTGTTCACGTCAGACATTCAGGTGTCAGTCTGGCCAGGCTCCGCCCTGGAGGCCATGGGAGGGAATCCACTCACAGGCGGACTCGTGGTGTTGCTGTATCATCCGGACTGACTCGCCAGTGTAGGCCACACGCAGTCCAGGGCACCGCAGGGCCTGGGAGCACAGCCAAGGTGCTGCCTGCAGAGGGCAGGGTGGCTGGGCCTTGTCATGCTTCCCAGCGGGTTGGAGGGGTGCCCCAGGACCACGCAGTCATTGTTGTTTCAGGTCAAGGTCCCTCGGCTGAGGCACAGCAGAAGGCCCAGCAAGCTGCACACCCTCAGCCTGGCTGAGGTCTGAGGGCATCAGGACAGGCAGAGAAGGACTAGCCTGTTCACTTCACAACAGCTGGGGCCCCCATGGCACTTCCTGGGTGTCACAGGACCTCAGCGCTCCAAGGCTTTCATGCTGGGAAGTCCTGGTTTCTTCTCTGGCCGTCAGCTCCTCCTCACATGTCGCTTTCACCTTCAAATCCACCGAGGGCATGGGTCGTTATGCTTCAGAGGAGACTCTCGACTTTTACGGGTTTATGTGTTAGGTCTACCTGGGTGATTGCCCCTTTGCCACACTTGGGGGCAAGTCCACAGGGTGAGGGGCACTGGGCATCATTCTTAGAAGTCTGCTCTTCTATCTACCATCTCAGTTTCTGCTCCTTTAGAAGGCTTCCTGGTAATGACCTTAGAGACGGAAACCTTTCTGTGACACCCGAGAGGGAAGAGAAAGCAGATGGAGAGAGAGAATCTGGGGGTTCCATGGGTAGGGGTGGGGTGGGGATGCAGCTGAAGGCACGGCCAGCACCAGACCCGTGGGGAGGAGCCTGCAGGGCCTTCCTGGAGTCTGGCTTTTTTCAAAAAGGCCAAGAGGAATCTGAGTTGAGTGGACTGTCCTGAAGGGTCTCCTTTTGATAACAGTGGCAGACCCCTCCCCACAGTGCAGGCCTGTTTACTGCCCGACTTCATGTGGGGTGACCCCTGCCTGCTCATCTAACCCTTGGTGTTGCTGTACAGAGCAGCCACCTGGTATTACTTAAACTCCAACTGAGACATCCCTAAAGCTGTGTCCTTTTGAGCCTGGTGTGAAATAAACACATGAGTCCTCACCTTTTCCAGGTGAGCTGAACCATCACCTCTCCCACCTTCCTGTTAAGACTGCACCCTACACCTGACATTCCCAATCTTCTTTCCTGGCTTTATGTTTCTCCTTAGCACATTCCATCTTCCAATCTGGTACATATTTCACATTTAAATTTTAATTGTCATCCCCACGAGAACGTAGTTTCCACAAGAGCAGAGGTGTCGCCTGTTTCATTCACGGATGACTTCCCAGCAGTTAAATATTATGCAGCACCAACCTGGCATCTCGATAAAAACCCACCGAATTAATATAAGGAGGATTCTGATCTAACCTATCACACTACACTATGGTAAAAAGAAATCATTTTCACTTAAAATTACATGGTTACTGGTTTTTTAAAAGATGATTTTTGAACCGTTTTGAGTTTTCTACAATTTATTTCTGGTTTCCCAAGTTGGAGAGAACAAGCTTTAGAGGGCTGTCTTAGACAAATAGGTCTAGACAGAGGATATTTTTTGAAGAGTAGATAAATCAGACACATATGATTTGTATTTCTCTCTAAGTTTACAGAGATTTAACAGTGAATGAAAGATACTATTCAGGCAAAATAAGTTTGGGATTCATCCATTGTGAGATGCTTTGAAAACAAGTTCAAGATGTTCACAAAAGAAAACAAAGCGAAAGAAAGCAAGACAGCAAGAAACGTCATTCTCACTCTCATGACTGGAAATATCTCGTCTAACTCTCTTGTGACCTAATTACAATGCCCTTCTGCACTCAAGGGCCGATTCCTTCTGAAAATTTTAATATTCTTTTCATACCCATTTCAGCACGTCCCTCACCCATTTCTGTAAAATGAGAAATGATACTGACCACCATGACTTCATGGGGCTCAATGCGGTCAGACCTCATGCCTGGCTGATGAGTCCTACCCGTCTTCCTCTTTGGTCACCAGGCCCACTTTCCTCACCCTGAAACCTCCCGTAACCAGCTTTCATCCCTGACTCCTGTCCTGGCGGGGATGCTGTCACTCAGGCGCCTGCCTTTGTCGGGTGTCTGAACCTTGAGAAAGGGCAGACGCAGAGAGTGACAGAGGAGCCAAGAGGACAACGGGCCAGCAGCATGTTTGTACCTGGGGGGCTTCTATTGTTGGTCATGACCCTGGTTTTTTCTTTATGTTTTTAACAGAAAATGAAGAGACTCAGATATGGGCCACTTTTTTCTTGGGTGCAGTCTGAGTTGGAGACACTTGACTGCTGCTGCACAGAGAACCTGGCTCTGCCTGGCCCTCTGGGCTGACTCTCAGCTGAGGCCTGGTCTTCTTGCCCCTCAAAGCTGGACGTTTGGAAAGGAGTGTCGTGGTGCCAACAGTTTCAGGATTTGTAGAAAAATAGGGTAAAGGTGTGGGGGAGGGGGCTGGGCCTGAATAAGGAGAGTGAAGGAGGTGGCAGTTTTAAAGAGGACACCTACTTAACAGGAAGGTAAAACAGTCCAACTTTCAGAAGAAAACATAGAAAGATGTGTCATGATCATGGAACAAAGATTTCTTAAACAGAAACAAAATGTACTAATCATCAGAGAAGAGACTAATAAATTGGACTTAATTAAAACGAAGAACTGTGTTTAAAGGAAGAGTGAAAATTCATCCACCCTGGAAGATGATATCGTCTATTTGACTAGGGACCTGTGTGCAGAATGTATAAAGAATCCCTGAAAGCAACAAGCAGAGAAAGACAATCTGATTTTAAAAATGGGCAAAGGCCTGAGCAGGCGTCCAAGGAAAGACAGTGGGATGTCCAAGGATCACAAGAGAGGACCTCAACCTCACCTGCCAGCAGGGAAAGCAAGCCACAGCCCGAGTGAAATCTCACGTCACACATGCCCCAGTGACCAGGAGCAACAAAACCAACAGCAGCAAGTGCTGCGGAGAAAGTAGAGAAAACATAAATCACATTGGTGGGCAATAACACTGTATAATTGCTTTGGAAACCTGTCCAGCACGGTCTACCACGCTGGAACACACATACATCCTGTGGCCTACCTGGTCCATTTCTAGGTGTAGACCCAGAAGGAATGGACACATGTGGGTTCTGAGAGGCATTACAAGAACATACCAACAGAACATACCAGATTTGTAAGAGCCCCAGACTGGAAGTCACTCACCTGCTCATTGACAACAGAACAGGTAAGTAATGATCATACCACAGGTTACTATCAGAGAAGGAAATGAATAAACCATACTCACAGGCAACAACACAGGTAAATCTCAACAATTTAAAAACACAGATGGAAATACTACAAGTTTTAATTCCATCTATATAAAGTTCAAATGCAGGCAAAATGGATATGGCATTTAGAGACCCTAAGTTTTATAGAAAACCAGCAGGAACAGAACTAGGGACAGAGTCACCTGTGGAGGTCATGGGGGCTACGACAGGAAAGTCACATGAGTGGTGTGGGCTCAGCCGTGCTCCCCTCCTGGATGTGACTCTATGAGTTTTCACTTCCACAGTCATTCAATAAACTATGATTTACATGCTTTTATCTTTGTGTATGACATTTCATTATAAAAAACCAAACTTATATCAAGTATTCCTTCCTTGTTCAACCTCCACAGAAAACAAAAACGGAAACTCTTCAACTAAATGTGAGCAACTCCTAACTTCAAAAGAGACTGAAGGCCCACCATGTGGGGCCTTTGTGTGAATCAGAAAAAGGCACCATCTTTTGAAGATGATTTAGTGAAAACTGCCTCCTTGGGCAGAGCAGCCGGTCGGGAGCACTGCTGGGGGTTTATTCAGCCTCTGAGCAAATAAAGGGTCCCCTACCTTAGGGGACACAGGCCCGCAGTGAGGTCATGTCTGCTGGAAGTCGTGATAGGTCCTCGGGGTTCTACCCTGCCCCGCCCCCACCCGCCAGCAGCCCTGCCTGGGAGAAGAGAGCCGCCTGGGAGAAGAGAGCCAACACCAACAGGCACACGGGCCCACCCAGGCTGGTGCACACGCAGGATGCAGGCTGCCTCCCGCCCAAGCCCACTGGATGCTGACGGCCCCCGGCCTTACCGCATAGCCCTCTGTCTTCCTCTGGCACCACCTGAGGAGAGCGTTGCGCTTGGAGCCGCCGTATTCCCGGGCCAGGGCCGCCAGGGGGTCTCTTCTTTCCACGCTAGTTAGAAAGTGGAGATGCTGACATTTAGAGCCCACAAATACACAGGAAATAACTAACTAGATGAGAAAAGCAAAAGTCGAGGTCTATCCAACGAGACTCTAAAGAAATCGTCCACCAGTCCCATTAACAGCACAATTTTATTACATTTCACGGTATAAAGCAGAAAGGGAACTGTGCTTCCTGGCTTTCAGGAGTCTGGTGAGGGTTTTTTTTTTTTTAATCCATCTGCTGCTCTATCCTTCTAGCCTTTTATTTATTAAGTACAGCATCATTTAAATTAAAGACACCTCTAGAAAACAGTACATGTTCCAAAGCTACACCTATTTCTACATAACATATACAAGGTATACTGGAAGAGCATTTTAAAAACACCAGACAAGTTGCTTATGGGAGGTGATGGGAATGGAGTTTATATGGTCAGCGTCACCTTTAACAATGAAGTTATTGTGATTTTGCAAGTGTTCACTATGCCTGGTCTTAATTCATCACTGAGAGCCAAATTTCTAGGCATGACAAATTAGGGAAGACTACAATGAAGGCTTGGAAAAGAGTTTCCCAATAAACAAAACATTTACCAGTTTTCTTCTTAAAAAAAAAAAAAAAAGACATGACTGCAATAATAATAATATGAAAATTACCAAAGTAAATGCCTATTCTATTATCAGCTTGTCTCAATGACATGAATATAAAAATGAAATAATAAACTAACCTCACTAATCTAACCTTTTACAATGAAGGTATAATATAAACAGCATGGAAATATACACATAGTTTGTATGCATTTCTGGTACAAAGAAAAGAATAATTTTGGGATAGCACTAATTCTGGTCATGAAAACCTGTTTTGATTATTTAAATCCCCTGCACATAAACAAGATAGAAATGTAACAACTGGGGCTTTAAATTAAACCTCTGAAAGATATGACTTCATCTATTTGGGTCCAGAAACAGACCACACCCAAAGATTTGACAATGGCTGAACTGAGGTGTTCAGACTTTTATAAAACCCTTTTCTAATACTCATAATGGTACTTCTAATGTTTGTTAAAAAGCCATTACTCCTCAAGTAGCCGATTTTGTGCATTTATCCACCTGCCTATTCGAAAATATTTACTGAGTGAGCAGCTCTGTGCAGCACAACACGAGGGGCTGAGAGCGATCCAAGCGTCAGGATGAAGTATTTGCTGTCCACTAAATTACAGCCCAAGTGAGGACAAAAGCACACACAGTGAGCAGCAGGGAATTAAATACAAATGGAGGTCAGACAGCACAGGCAGAAAAGGGGGTGTCTGTGCTACTGGGGGTGGGCTGAAACCTCAGGGGAGGGTGGACTGAGGAGGAGAAGTGTGAAAGGACAGAAAGAAGATAGTTCTGGCCAGAGTGTTGTAAGTTGTCAGAATAGCTGGTGTGGTGCTTCAAAGGTGGGAGGTACAGGCTCTGATGGGTACCTGAGTTTGCTCTGTGGCTTCCAGCCCCCAGGGGAGGTGCCCAGCAGCCTGGAGCCCCCGAAGCCCAGAGAAGGAGGTCTGCTCAGGGACTCGAGAGAGGGGCTCTTTCGGAGATAAGGGTTTGGCTTCAGGTCCTCAGCTCTTCCCTTCAGGAGATCTGTGGGGACAACAATACGATTATTGTCCTGGAGGAGGAGAGACCCGAAACGTCACACTGTCCAGTACACTCAGTCCTCACGTCAGTGTCATGTACAAGCACACAACAGGAACCAAGTCACTGTGAAGCACACCTGAAACCAGCACGCACTGTACACCAGCTACACTCCACTAAAATTGTATAAAAGAACACACAACACATACTGAATCAATGCAGCACACCTGAAGCCAAGGCAACCCTGTAAATCATCTGTGTGTGCTGGGTCACTTCAGCCATGTCTGACTCTTTGCGACCCCTCGGATTGTAGTCCTCCAGGCTCCTCTGTCCATGGGATTCTCCAGGCAATAATATGGGAGTGGGTGGCCATGCCCTCCTTCAGGGGATCTTCCCGACCCAGGGATTGAACCCACGTCTCTTGTCTCCTGCACTGTTGGTGGGCTGGTTCTTTACCACTAGCGCCATCTGGGAAGATCAACTCTACTCCAGTAAAACTATAAAAAAAAAACACACCCCAGATTTGGATAGAGATACACAGATAACATGTTCTGGACTGGGTGATGAAAATGCGAACAAGGACATGGTGTTTTCTAGAAAGGACTCTCCAGGCAGGACCGGCTTCACGAGTCACAGGGACTGATGCCAAGCTGCCCTTGTTCAACAGTTACTCTGAGTTTCGGGACGCACCAGCAGCGCACTGCCCAGAGGCCCTGCTCCTAAGAGCCTCCACGGGTGCACAGGGGGCCAGAGCCACCAGGCCAGCCCAGCCCCAGGAAAAGCCCATGTTCTATTGATGGGCACTTGAGGGAGGGTGTGGCAGGAAGACACCTGGTAGGTCATCAGGTGGAAATGCTGGGCACCAGGAGTGAGGCCCACTTCACAGCACAGGACGCCATGCCAGCCACAGGGCCCGGCTCTCTAGGAATCAGTGAGAACATTTCTTCTGAAGCTCATCTCTGCTGTCACTGTAGACTGAGACAAAACAGCTAAGGAAACAGGCTGAACCCCCTCGAGGCTATTTCCTAGAGGACCACTGAGGTACAGATCAGGAGAAGACCCCCACAACTGTCTAGCTTGACGTACAGACGACTCGGGAGTGGGAACCTGGTCACTTGCTTGATGCCACAAGCAGCCAGCGACCAGGCCGAGCCCACGGTCCCCTCCTTTGACGCCATAAACAGTGGGGAAAACAACACTTGTACAGCTATTAGCATCAATTATGGTGGTCAGGTTGGGAGTGTGGCTAATGAGCTGGGAAGAGCAGAGAATCACAGCATTTACATCACCAAAGGGAACAACAGAAAACAGTGCATTAACCCCGGGTCCTGCAGCTTCCAGGGACATGATGCTGCAGAGCTGGCTGGAAAGCAGGCAATTTCCAGGGTGCGGGCCTTTCCGAGCCAAGAAAACAATCCCGGAGGTGAACAGGTGTCTATGGGGTGGCGGGAGGGAGGAGAGAAAGAAGGGAGTTGTGGATGAGTTACTGCTGCTGCTGTTAAGTCACTTCAGTCGCGTCCGACTCTGTGCGACCCCATAGACGGCAGCCCACCAGGCTCTGCCGTCCCTGGGGTTCTCCAGGCAAGAACACTGGAGTGGGTTGCCATTTCCTTCTCCAGTGCATGAAAGTGAAAAGTGAAAGTGAAGTCGCTCAGTCATGTCTGACTCTTAGCGACCCCATGGACTGCAGCCTACCAGGCTCCTTCGTCCATGGGATTTTCCAGGCAAGAGTACTGGAGTGGGGTGCCATTGCCTTCTCCAGGATGAGCTACTACTTCTGGGCAATCTCAGTGTCAGTATTTATCTTGTCAATGAAAAGAACGGTTTCTCTACAAAAGGGAAATTCTAAAGCTGGAGGAACAGAGATGTCAATACTAAGAACAAAAGATCACCTAATGCACTTAAAAACAGTTCAGATGGTAAACCTCATGTTACAGGTATTTTGTGTGCGCGCGCGTGTGTGTGTATAGTCCCTCAGTCGTGTCCCACTCTTTGCAACCTCATGGATGGTAGTCCACCAGGCTCCTCTGTCCATGGGATTTCCCAGCAAGAATACTAGAGTGGATTACCATGCCCTCCTCCGGGGATCTTGCCAACCCAGGGATTGAACCCACGTCTCCTGCATTGGCAGGCGGATTCTTTACCACTGAGCCATCTGAGAAGCCACAGATATTTTATCACAATTTTAAAAAATAACATGGGCAGCAATGCGCTTATAACCGAGTGATTCCTACTTCACATTATGTAGCAAGTGTGAAGAGCTCAACATGAATGCCCCCTCTGGTTTCCTTACTCCTCTGACCCTGGACTACCCATGGTCTCTGGTGACCACTTCCCTCTTTCTGGGAGTCATTATGACAACCTGAACTCCTATATGAACCGTGCATACTTCTTTATGAAGTTGCTAATCGGAGTGATCACCAGCCTCATCACCAGAAGGCAACGTGGCAAAAAGAGTCAGGGAAAGTCCTTCCTGTCCCGGAGCTCCTCACAAGCAGTGTGGCTTTTGTAAATTGATTAAGCTCTTTAGGGCCTGAGTCTCTCACTTGTAAAATGCAAAGAACGGGCCAAGGTCATCTTTAAATTCTCAATGTCAGTGTTTATCTAAGGCTAAAATAAAATCTTATTAAGTCCACAAAAAAAGAAAACAAAATTCAGAAGGGAAAAAAATAAGTTGGTGAGGTGAAAGAGTTTACGGTCACAGAAACAACTGTTTTACGGATAAATTTGTGCTCGACCACGATCAAAAAGGAGAAGAATGGGGTTTCCTTTTTTATTCAGTGTCACAAAAACTGTTTTACACTTAGAAATAAAGGATTTCTCTCTATGTGGTCTAGGTTTCTAGCTTTCTCTCCTTCTTCCCTGGATTGCAAGGAGATCAAACCAGTCAATCCTAAAGGAAATCAACCCTGAATATTCATTGGAAGGACTGGTACTGAAGCTGAGGCATACTTTGACCAGCTGATGCGAAGACCCGACTCACTGAAAAAGATCCTGATGCTGGGAAATATTGAGGGCAGGAGGAGAAGGGGGCGACAGAGGATGAGATGGTTGGGTGACATCATTGACAAGGGACATGAAGTATGAGCAAACTCCAGGAGATGGTGAAGAACAGGGAAGCCTGGCGTGCTGCAGTCCATGGGGTCAAAAGAGCCAGACATGACTTAGCGACTGAACAACAACTCCTTCTTCCAGGCACTATGAACCAGGTAGTCAGTGTTCTTTCCGTGTTTCCTCACAGCAGTGACCTCACACACATGTATCCGTCTCCCAGTGCACATTCTAGATGATGGGAACCCTGGCCAAGGCCTTGTGGCTCTGGCATGTGGCAAAAGTCAGCCTCTCCAAGGCTTTGGCACCAACCTGGCCGAGTTCACTCAATCCTCCAAGACATCCCAGAGGCGGACCACAGGATTTCTGTCTCAGAGACGAGGGAACCACAGCACCGTGGGCTGGGATTACTAGGCCAGAGCCAGATTGTAAGTGGCAGGGCCAAGGTTCAAGTCCATGCCGTCCGCCCTAGTCCCTACTCCATGGCTCCCTCACATCAGCCATAGGCATGGCAGGTGCAGCAGGAGCAAAAACGGAACACGTGAAGCCTGCAAACACAGCGGCGCTTCATCATGGGGATTTAAATTTTTAAAAACAATGCATAGCAACAGGAAAAGGTCTACACTCAAAGACAAAGATCTCAGGCATGTATTAGGAATTGTGAGAGCAACAGACCTTCAGAATCAGGTAAGAGTTTTTCCTCAAAATAGTTACTTTTAAAGATGAGATATGCTCTTGAGATTTAGTAAAACATGCAAAAGACCTCCAGAGCCTGACATCTCTCCCAGACTCAGGCACCCTGTAGCCAGCAGGACACAGCTGGGATCTCACGGCCATAATATACACATTCAGAGTTTGAATCATTTGCAACAAACACCCCTGATTCTTTTTCTAAGCTCAGTTTCATGCAAAGGAGAGAAGAAAAGTTAACCTTATAACACATAAGTCAAAAGCACTTTCTGTTAACTCTTTAGTGACCAGGGGATTTTTGCAGAAACTAATGCCTGTGGTGGGCGATTTGTTATATAAGTGAATATTGAAACACTCCGGTCAATAACATTCAGGTAACAAAAGACGTATTAATATGTCTCTGGCCAACAATGTGTTACAGTGATTTACCTGAGAGGGGAAGGTCTGGGAGATCCAAGCGCTGAGTCACTCCTTTGCTGGCCGGCCGAGCACCGCTGAAGGCGGAATGCCTCTGAAACCAAAGGGCATGACACAGGTCACACCAGGAACAATTGGTGTGTGTGTGTGCTTGTGTGTGTACATACAACAGTTCTCAAGCTCATTAGAATCACCAGGGGGGGGGTCTTTTAAAACAATTGCTTTAACTGGACAGGTAATAAATGCAATTGGCGTGCATGCATGCAAGCTTGCTCAGTTGCTCAGTCATGTCCGACTCTTTGCGACTCCATGGACGGTAGCCTGCCAGGCTCCTCTGTCCTTGGGATTCTCCAGGCAAGAATATGGGAGTGGGCTGAGATGCAATTGGCAGGATCCTCAAAAGGAACAGAAAGGACATGGAGTGAAAGCACAGTCTCCCTTTCACTCCCATCACCCCAGTCTCCCCAGGGCAACTATTACTCATCACGTCTGTGAACATCTTCCTGGAATATTCTCTGTATATTCAAGGATGTGTGTAAACATACTGTTTTTTAATGGCCAACAGGCACATGCAAAGATGTTCCATATCACTAGTCATTAGGAAAATGCAAATCAAAACCACAATGAGTTATCACCTCACCCCTGTGAGGATGGTCATTGCAGAAAACAACCATAGAAAAAACAAGCACTGGTAAGGATGAGAGAACTTAGAACACTTGTGTACTGCTGATGGGAACGTAAAACCATGCAGGTGATATGGAAAATAGCCGGAAGCTTCCTCAAAAACATAAAAACAGAACTACCATGTGATCCAGCAATATCACTTCTGGGTGGTTACCCAAGGAACACAAAACAGGGTCTTGAAGAGATACCTGCACACCCATGTTCTCTGTAACATTATTCACATTAGCCAAGACGTGGCAACAACCTAAATGTCTATTAACAAATGAGTGGATAAAGAAATCGGCAATGATGGGAATACTGACATCAGAGAAAATGGCAAACACCACAAATCAGGGCTCTTTCTCCTAAACTGCCAGCTGTTAAACATCTACCAGCAAACTTGTGTTTATAGATCAATACAAATAGGTGAAAATGAAGCATGACCTCTTTCACTTGTATTAAATAAACAATGACTATCATAAAAAATAAATAACTTGTATTTGGTTTTACACAGAAGGTGGTAGAAATTACCTTCAAGGATGAAAAAGTAAAAAAAAATAAAATTTTTCTTTTAAAGCATAAAAGATCCCAAACAACAGACGTACTACCAAGGATGTCAGGCAACAGAGCTTGTTGACAAGTACATCAACCTCAGCTCCGTAGAGGCAGAACGCTGAGCGCTGCAGTGACATCAAAAGCCCTGGTCTTAGAAATGCCAGGGGGTTTTGGTCTAAGACCTTTAGGAGATGGCAAACACGACATAGGGTTACATGCAGTGAACCGTTAAGAATTTATAAATTGCAAGCACTCTCTCTGGGCATTTTTTTAAAAACAAATTCTTTGAGAAAAAGATCAATGTCCACTCTAGTATAAAAATTACAATCTTCACTTAACTGAAAACTTTGACAGTGTCATCTTATGGAAAACCAAGAAAGAGGCATCAACAAAACTGTACGATGTTTACAGCGTCTCTCTCAGATCCTCACCAGGCACTGGAGTGGAATTTTTCATGAAAGCTTCATTATTTTAGGCCTATTAAAAACAATGTTCAGAAACTTCCCTGGCAGTCCAGTGGCTAAGACTCTGCACTTCCACTGCAGGAGGCCTGGGTTTGATCCCTGGTCATGAAACTAAGATCCCACATGCCATGTGGCATGGCAAAAATTAATAAATAAACAAAAAAGATGATCAATGCGCCTCAAAAAATAAACGAACTGGTTTCCACGTCCCTTTTGGTGCCTAGGTAACCACGTGACACAGGCTCCCACCCACACCCCGTGGGCACCAATACCTGCATTGGAGAAACAGCGGCAGCTGGGGGTGTCCTCACGGGGATCCCACTCAGGGGACTCCGGGGGGTCTTGTGGACAGAAATATTCTGCCCAGCTCCACCTGCCAAGAAAAGAGACACAATGTTTCTATGCTATTCCAGTTTGAATAATAGGAAGCAATACTTCTTGCCTTGTTGATGCTCTTTCACCCTCTTCTGGTCTGGACTCATGCTGAACTGGGGAGTGAGTCGGGGGTTAACTAGATGGGGGCTGGTCTTAGACAAGGACACATGAGGAGCACGAGAACATACAGGTAACGAGGCAGCCACGTAAGAAGATATTCTTGCACAAACCACACTGTTCTGTCCTTTTCCACCTTCACAACCAAATGTTGTCACTGGGCCTTCATATCCTCCTGTCTCTGCAGGCTCATCTTAATCCAATTCAGCCACAAACTGTTTCAGCAGAGACAACGTCCTAGGACTGGCTGTTACTCTGGCCCCTGGTACAATGAGCATATTTGTTGCAATCAAGAGAAGACATACATCGTGTTTTGGACACAGGTTCCTTCTAAGAACAGTGCTCATGAAAGTTCAGGGTAGACAAAGTAGAGATGCATTTCTCTCATATGCAGATAATGGCAAATAAAAGTGAGCTGTGGGTCAGGGAGACATTTCCAGGAAAAGCTGGGAATGTCCCACGATCAGGAATGACAGATTGTGTTAGGTGCCAGCCAGACAGCCCAATGCATGGAACCAACGCCTCCTTTCCCGGGAGACAAGCCTCTGGCCAACCCTGCTAATCCTCATGAGATGGTAAGAGGGCAAACAGTGGTGACCTGGATTTAATGGACAGAGAGGAAGAAAAGGAAAGGGGTGTAGCAGGAGCTGAAGGGAAGGATGGGAGGAGAGAAGAGCCAACTCTCCTCTGTGGTCTTACGCAGCCCCAGCGAGCACTGCACACCGTGTCTGCACGTGGATAGTCTGAGAAGGGCTCCCTGGTTGCACCAATGTGGGGCCAGGGCAGCGGAGGACAGGCTGGATCCATGAGGCTATGGTTTGAATTTGAGTTTTGCTTATCAAACAAAATAACACAATACCTGGTCGTCCCAAGTCAAATGACTTGATGAGGGACTTCACGGTGGTTGCAGACTCTGAAGGTGTTGGAGGAGTTCTGTTCACGTAGACACTGTGCCACTGGCCAGGAGCGTCTGCCTCCGAGGGCTCGGGCTCTTCCTTCACTGGTCTGCATGGCAAAGAGCAAATCAGGGTGAAAAGCTGGAGGACATAACCATTCAGGGAAGGACACAGATGGAAACAGCCAACGCAGAGAAGAATGAGTCTGGGAGGAGGAACCCAAACTGAAAATCCTGCTCTCTGTATTAGCTTTGCATCTCCAGGAAATAACCACACTCAACTTTTATCAGAGACATTTTCTCAGAAATAGCCAGAGATGGCATTTTCATATGTGCAGCGACTTGACGTGAGCTCTAAATGAAAAGGATATATGTACATCTACTCTGTAAACTATAAATATATAAAAAAACAAATGTTATTTATCATGAAATAGTTATCTTACTGTCCACGGTGAATACAACAGGTTGGTGAGTTAGTGTGAATTCCAACCCCCACCTGGTGCACAGAGGCTGGAAAGATGACACCTCAGGAGCCCACCCCCTGCAGCGAGGATCGCAGATAGGGGCTTAGACTCCACTGGCCAGGAAGACTGGGCCAGATGTAGACTCCTGAGTCGGGGAGGAGAGGCAGGGCACATGGCATTCACTACGCTGAGATGGACAGAAGCAGAGGCAAGGTTCTCCCGTTGCTGGAAACTGGTGGCAGCTTCGGACAGGGCTGGCAGCTTCCTGGTGTCAGGTTCCCATTCAGGGCAGAGGCAGCCACTCTCCTAGAAACCCAGCTGTGTGTGTGGTAACTTCCAGAGTTGTTCCTGGAGGCTAGGCCTGGGTTGGTTTCTCCAGAGGGGCCTCCAGCAATCCTGCAAGCCCCTTCTGCTTAAAGCCACAAGGCTGCCATTTCTCAGGAACATCAGAGTCCTGACTCACACGTGAACCCTCCCATCCCTAGGAACAGGAATGGTAACTGTGCTCTGAAACAATACCGCAACTCCCTATGAGGCAGTGGTTCTCCTGAGCTCTCCTGCACAATCGTGGTCAGTCTTCCCTGTGGTCTCCAAGCTGGAGCACAGACTCATGGACTGTTGTCGTTTAGTTGCTCAGTCGTGTCTGACTTTTTGTGACCCCATGGACTGTAGCCCGCCAGGCTCCCCTGTCCATGGGATTTCCCACGCAAGAATCCTGGAGTGGGTTGCCATTTCCTCCTCCAGGGGATCTTCCTGACCCAGGGAGGTCTCCTGCATTGCAGGTGAAATCTTTACCGCTGAGCTACCGGGAAGCCCCCAGACGACTCATGGAAGAGCCTCTTAAAGACAGACTGTCTGGGTCAACCTTCCTCATCCAGGGGACGTTAGCCTATCACTTAATCTCCCTGTGTGTTAGCCAAGACATCGCCCAACTTCCAATTTCTAAATCATTGCTCTTTTTATTATATCAAATTGCTATAGCTGTTTTGCAAGAAGATGACTAATTTATGAGAATAGCTCAAACGGAATACTTCTGGCAGCATATTTTAATAAGGTCAATGGAAGTTTAAAATATTTATTTACTGATCTTTTTTGGAAGAAATCTGGCTACTTGGAAGCTTCTGTGGTTGAATTGACTTGTCTTTGATTCTCAAAGCTTTCTCCTGTTGCTCTGTAATCAACGTGAGTAGGATAAATTTAGGAAAAACAGAACTTAAACACACTTTAAATCACACTGCCCTACACTTTTTTATTTACCTTCTTTTGAGGTAAAAAAAAAAAAATCAGTAACGAATGACTTTTCTGGGAAGTTAGTATCAGGGAGTCACGTACAGATGTGAGATTTGGACCATAAAGAAGGCTGAGTGGCAAAGAATTGAAGCTTTCATATTGTGGTGCTGGAGAAGACTCTTGAGAGTCCCTTGGACTGCAAGGAGATCAAACCAGTCAATCCTAAAGGAAATTAATCCTGAATATTCATTGGAAGGACTGGTGCTGAAACTCCAATACTTTGACCACCTGATGCGAAGAGCCGACTCATTGGAAAAGACCCTGATACTGGGAAAGATAGAAGGCAGGAGGAGAAGGGGATGACAGAGGACGAGACAGTTGGATGGCATCACCAACTCAATGGACATGAGTTTGAGCAAGCTCTGGGAGACAGTGAAGGACAGGAAAGCCTGGGGTGCCGCAGTCCATGGGGTCGCAAAGAGTTGGACACAACTGAGCAACTGAACAACATCAGGTATTTCAGAAATTGGTAAGTTTCTTTTTTTTAAACATTGAATAGGGTTGGTTTTGGTTACTTTCCCTGTCATGTCACATAGGACAAAATCAGATGGTGAATATGCAGAAAGAGTGGAATCAGGTTAAGTACAGGCAAAGGAAAACCTCTCATTTCTGTCCTGGCCATTCTCAGGAATGTGAGAAAGTGGGCATCTTCTTAGCCGTCCAGGTACATGATCTGCCTCCTCAGGGACTGGGGAGATTCAGGGCACCCGACGAAGGAAGGTCGTTTTAAAAAGCCCAAGTTCATTTCACTCCTTGATAATTTAATAAGAATGAAACAGGGAATCCTACATTCTGCTGAGGTGTTCCCTTCAACTACTTGAGCTTCTATGGAGTCACAACATCAGATGATACAGGACTCATTCTGAAGCCTAAAAGAGTAGCAAGGATGCTGGAACCACTCCCACCTTGCCTGCCTGCAGGTACGATGGGCAACGCTCCATACCTTCCGTCTGCTGGGCCGGGCCAGCAAGAAGTAGGGTGAGGAAACCCTGCAAGGAGTTTAAGTAGATTAGAGATGCTATGAGACTAAAGACCCACTGCATTATGTAACGGCTATGTGTGTGCATGTGTTTGCACATGTGTGCATGTGTGTGGGTGTGCACATGTGTGAGTGTGTCTTGGGAGCCACAAAACAAAGCCTGAGATGAAGAACTACAGAACACAGTCATTAAGAATGCTGTTGATCTCATCAGCACTTTAATCCTAGGTAGGGACACCAGCCTGTCTTCAGATGATTTTGGATCAACCAGCAACAAGTCCAGCAATAAACAAAGTAGGACCTCTCCTCTGTTTAGAGGAAGAGTAAGAACTCTGTAATCTACAGAGGTAGGCAGATTCTTCACTGCTGAACCACCTGGGAAGTATCCTTGCCTGGGAAATCCCATGGACAGAGGAGCCTGGTGGGCTATAGTCCACAGGGTCACAAAGAGTTGGACATGACTGAGGACTGAGCAACCTCCCTAACTCACTACTTTCCTTGTTAGGTTAGGAAGAGGATCTTTAAGCACTGCTGGTTTTCTACAGCTCTTGTGTCATCACACAGGACACTGCTTGGCATTGCTGTCAGTTTTGCTCCAAGGACACGTGAGTTCTTGTGTGCAATTAGTTCTAAAATATTCAAATGTTAATGACCTTTGGGAAACATCGCATTATACCACTGCTGTCTTCACAATCAGCAGATCAAGGTTTGTTAAGAAGACCAACTGGGCACATTGATGATCTGCTCATGATAGTTCTTTTCTCAGCTACTGAATGGAGCCCAGCCCAGGCCCTCCTGGTGCTGCACAGACTCCCAGCACCCTGCCTGGTTTCCGGACTGAAGCCTGGATGTCTGGAGCTCTGTTCCTCTTTGTCCTTCCTCCATGTCTTTCCTCTTCCATGTCCCCACCTGCAAGGTACTCTTGCCAAACTGTGTCTTCAGTTATACACAAGACACTCTGAAAGAAGTCTGAAGATCCACATGAGACAGGAACCGGGAAGCACTCTGTCTCAGGTCTCAAGTGCCCTCTGAATTTCACTTCTGAATTGCAACGTAAGCATTTCTAGGACAATAAAAACCACCAGGGTAACATGGCGATTGAAGAACCACAGGAACATTTCATAAAAATCCTGCATCGGCCCCTGAAGCTACTGAAAGACGGCATGCACAGGCCTCAGACTGTGAAGAATTCTGCTACACAGAGAATGAGTCGGGAAAGAAGAGAAAATACTACCAGTTCACCCTAACTCCTCTACAAGGAGAGTGAAGGTGCAGGACAGCCCACCGAGTCCCTCCCAGCCCTGGTCCTGGCGGGAGGGCCAGCTTGGGAGCGGCACCTGGAGGACATGCAGAGCACTCCTCTCGCCAAAGGTCAGGAACTCCGAGACATGACCATCCGAGGAGGCCAGGGTGGTTGATCCGCAGCACAAAGGATGGTAGCAGAAAGCCACAGGACACGCCTGAAATGGATAACGACCATGCAAAACAGACCACCAAAGCCGGCTCCCACATGCCACCTGCGGCCAAACAGAGAGAAAACTGGACACTGGTGAATTTCCTCGCTGGCACATTTTCCACTGCATTTCTTTCAGCGCCTGTATCTCTGACATTCAGCAGAGATTTACCTTAAAGAGCCTCTCCTCTAGCTTAAGATACAAGAAGATTTCAAGAGTGGTTGGGCAGAGTGAGCACAGATGAAGGCAGAATCCAGACACTGATCCTGGGCAGAGAACAGGTCCTGACACACTTGGATCCGCTGTAGCAGGAATAAGTGATGGGCAAAATCAGGCCCTAATGCCCGGACAGATCTCATGGCGTAAGATGAAGAGACTCACTGCACGTGAGGGAGAACAGATGTGTAAATACAAGACAAGAAACAGACTCAGACACTGAAAAGCCTCTGCCTTGAGAATGCAATAAAACCAAGAGAATAAACAAAAGATGACAATGTAAAATGAAAGTCTGAGTGTTATTAGCAATCTCATAAGGGCAGGAAAATATTTTCAAGGGGAACCAGCTTAAGAGAACAAGGAACAAGGGCATATTGGGAAACTCTTTCTGAAAATGGATGAAATGAGCGATGTCAATGTGGGATTTCAGTTCCATGGGCGGAGAACGCTGCTGACACTGACTGCCTTCCAGGATGCTACCAGAGGGGTTTAACACTTTCTTTTTATTATCAGTTCACCTAAACAATACTTCACAATTAAGAAGAAATCCAATACAGTCAATCACCAAACAATCTGTTTTTAGATTTCAACAAGACAACTCTGGACCTCAAATTCCATGTACTATATTTTCCGATACTTCAGAATTTTTAATTAAAAACTCATTTATGCAAAATTAGTATCTTCGCTCTGTGCCCTATTTCCAATAATGAAATTATTAAAAAATAACATTTGCACTTAAAATTGTCAACCTCCTGTCTACAAAGTGTACTGAAAATGCAGCTTTGCTTCAGCCTTGGTTCTAGTCATCTGATGTGGCTTTTAAGTTCTGAAACTACACATGCCAGAAAACTGGGAACAAAGTGACCTGGAGGTCCTGCCAGGGGTGAAAAATCAGGCAACAGACTTTTCTAAATAATGACATATTTATTTAGCACTTCATAAACACTTACATATAAAAATAGTCAACAGTCTCCCAAGAAAGACAGATCAAAATATGTGGGGCAGAGACAGCTGTGCATTTGAAGCTGAGGTTGTGTTTTTCTTGTTTATATTTGAAAACACCAGGCAAGTGAATTTTATATCATCATAAGGACTTTCAGTCCGAGGTAAACTTAGAGATATATAAATTCCTATCCCACAAGGACAATTCCAGCGGGTATCAAAACTATTCTTACAGAGAGGACAGCAACCTCTCAAATTGAGTCTTCTAGTGACCCTGGGCCCTTGGGCCTGACCCCCCACAACGTCTTCCTGAGTTGACCAGCTTGCCTAAGTTTCTGCGGAACAGACAGGAAGTCCTATCTCGTCTCATCTCCTATACGGTAGCTGATGGTCCAGATGTTCCTTACACGAGGGCTGCAGTAGTCTCTGCCTGGCGGAGGCTGCTGACCTGGACTTAGATCTTCACAAATGGATGCACTTCCAACACTTTACAGTCTCACTTTGAACCTTGGATCCCTCTGAGTTACACGATTCTGGACTGGAAAAGTCTTTTAGTTTCCAGGGTGAGTTTATTCACGAGGCTTTTGCCAATGCTCGTGAGTTCTCAATGCAGCTCTGATCAGCACTGTCACCACGTGAAACTGTCTGATTCAACCACAGCCTTTATGATCAAGCAAACATCTAACGGAACCCCAACGAGATTTTGGAAGTCAGCCCAACATGTGGCAGTGGCTTGTTTTGGACTAGGTGAGGAAGTCAGACCTCAGCTTGAAGGGCAAAATAAAGGCTTGACATGGGGGAAGTAGCGCTTTCTAACTTCTTCAGAGACGTCATGTGGACATCTTCCTATTTCACCTAAACTAGTGTTAATTCCAAGCTTATCGGATATCGTATTCTAAAGGGAACATAAAAACAAACTCCAAAAAGTAAAGTGTGGTCTGTGTGTTCTCTGCACATGCAAAGCCACAGACCTCACTCAGCACTTTGGCTGTATCTAAAAAAATGTTGTCACAACAGACTCGTACTTTGTGTTTTTGTCTTTTGTTTTCAGAACAACTTCATTTTGTGCTTCAAAGACTGCTGAATCTTCTGAGAAGAAAGAGGGGGAAAATCTTTGTGCAGAGTTGATTCCAAAATGCAAAAAAAAGAAAAGAAAAGAAAAAGGCAAAGAGACTTGTTGGCAATGACTGTTCGAGCCAGTGGCTGTTCTAAGGAGACCGTTTGGTTCTTTATGAAAAGGGCATTCCTCCTCTACACACGCCCCCTCTCACACAGAAATGGCTGTGGCTCCCCATCGCGGCAGGGCTGGGCGGCCTCTCCTCCTCCACCTGCTCTGCTAGCTGACAGAGACCATGGAGCTGGAAGATAGAAACAGGAGGCACAGGCTGGTAAAGGGGTTACTCCACGTAACACGACCGCAGTCTACACACAAGAATGACAGCTGGCAGTGTCCGGGGGGACAGCTCCGATCCAGAACAGGATCAGCACGCCTGGATTTCGACTTCTCCCATCCCCTGTGGAAGTCAGAGGTCTTCAGACAGAATATGCCATGAACAGGCTCCTCCCTCTAGACCTTCGCCAACAGACAAAGGTGTTGGCAGAGATGACGGAGGCCAATCACATCAGGCCCCTGTGACTGACAGAATGGACTGCGGGTCCCTCAACTGTCCTACAGTTAAGAGTGAAAAAGAAAAATGACTTCTTTTATGATACACACGTGCTGTGTACACACGTGCTGGAGAAGGAAATGGCAACCCACTCCAGTATTGTTGCCTGGAGAACCCCATGGACAGAGAGAGGAGCCTGGTGAGCTACTGTCCATGAGGTCGCAAAGAGTAGGACACAAATGAGTGACTTGGCACGGCACACACGAGCTAAAGACTTTGAGGAGGCGCACGTCCTCAGCCCACTTTTCAAAGTGAATCTGTAGACGGGGCCGGGCAGCAGGCCAGCAGACGCAGCTCTGCAGAACTATAGGCAGCTTCTGTGATGCCACACGTGCGAAGCTAAGCTATGAAAATGCATGTTTGTGTGAGTGAAAGGGTGATGCTTGTCGGGATACTGGAGGACCAGTTTCTGCCCCGAGGGCCAAATAAAATGCCAGAGGCCCAACAGCTGGAGGTACGTATGTGAGGTCTGCTCGGCAAGTGTGCGGGAATCCCCTTGAGAACTGGCCTCTCCCCAAGGTGGGGATGGGGAGGGGGTTGGACATGTCAACAATCCCAGGGACCCAGGAAGCTACACCTCCAATGGCCCACCTCCCTTCCAGTGACAACCCCAGACACCCAGCGAGCAGTGTGACATATTACAGCTGTGAGAACAACACAGGGCGCACAGAGGCACACAACTGACATCAGAATGCAGGCGCACACACAGAGTTAACAGCCGACCCCAGGGAGGCTGGCAGTGACAGGCCGCAGGCTGCTGGCTTCAGGGGAGGCAATACAAGAACCAGCAGCACAGGCTGACGCATCATCCACCTGAGACGTCCTAGTTTGGAAGCTGGCACAGCTAATTATCCACAGACATTTAGCGTGTTTAGCTCTTTAAGATGTTTCCCATGGCTGCTCATTGGTGTCCCATAATAACTACAGCAGAAATCGAGTAAGTCCCCTACAAACAATGGTTTTAACAGTTTCATGGTACGAGCAGACACAGAGAGGTCTGTCCCTGCTATGGTCTGAGACACCCACATCATGCATGTCTCACTGACAGGGTCTTTTGTTAGGGAGGCTGCGTGTAGCCCATTGAGGCAGTAAGCTGAACTGCATGTGTGTTCTCTGAAACTGCCAGGCCCAAGGACTCAACTTTTCAGGAAGAATATCTGTTGTTTCAATTTCGATGAAAGCTTTAATTTCATTGTATTTCCCTTAATGGTTCAAAACAAGAAACAGCCAGAGTTGAAAAAGTTATTCATGACCCTTTAGTCCAATAATTTATGTGTCTGGTAAAACTGCCCACTTTCAGGTCCACAAAAACTACACAGGCTTGTTCAGATTTCTGGAAGAGAAAGATGAGGTCCACAACCTCGCATGGAGGTGCCATATGTAAGGGAGACTCCAGGCTTCTGTCAGGAAGATGGTTCAGTGGGCATGCGAGTCCACAATTCCCCATCAGAGAAAGGTCAACCCATCAACTCGTCTCAGAAAACAGCGGAGCCTGGGGGGCGCCTTAAAACCCAACCTATTCCTACCTCCTCATTTAAGAGACAAAGGCGCTTGATCTGGGAAGAAAACCCGCAAAGGTGAGATCAGAGTCTAACGGTGCCATGTATCTTAAGATCAATTATTCTGACTCCAAAATAAAAATACCTCTGAAAACATCACAGGGCTGAAGATAGCTAATGAGCTAAGTTTTAGAGTCATCTAAAAATAGTACGCTAAGTAACGTTCCACTGTTTCAGGTACTGAGTTCTTGGGAACAAATGCTAACTGGTCTACACACCCAGGCCCGCTACCCACCCACCTGCTGGCCTGTGTTCTCTTGACAGCCAGCTGATGAGAAGGCGAACAGGTCCAGCTGGAGTTACAATGGAGGTGTTTCTCCTACAACGCTCTTACCTTCTCTTGTACTAATACTTGGCGGACCTCATCAGAATTTTCTGTACGTTCTTTGGCTGTGGCTGAGCCAAGAATGACTTCTGAGTTCTCGTTAGGTGACTGTCAAAGTCAAGAACCCAGGCAGCCAAGATGGAAGCACTATGCTGATCCAGGACCTTGGAGGGTGGGAGCTGGTTCCAGCTCTGGCTCAGGTGATGTGTTCAGGGAGGGGTGGGGCCGCCGGTAAGTAACTCCTCCAAGGCCAACATTTAGAAGAGGCGGCTGGCCAGGGCAGCCAGAGCCAGGCAAGAAACCACTCTGGCAAGTGTCTGGAGGGCAGCCCGAGGCAATGACGGCCAAGAAGCCCACTGATGGCACAGGTTCAGTAATGTGTCAGTTCTCGAATTTTGAAATATTGTGTGATAAGGGATTAAACTGCTGTATTTGTGAGGTAGGTTTGCAAATCACTGGAAAATCAAAAGAGAAATGTACTGTTTAAAAAAAAAAGTGACCCTAAGTTTGAAAATGTTGGGTGTAGCAAATGGGGGGCCCTAAGTGGTCAAGCTACATGTAGGCATCCTGTGACATCAGGGTTGTATATATAACCTGACCTGTTTCTTAGAATCTATACAATAACTTATCGAGGGCCATATCTTACACTCAGGGCTTGTCTGTCACTGTTTATCTGTGAGATGACGTATATATGAAGCAATCCAAGTTATGACGTGGTACTTCCTCCAAAGACACACAATAGAAAAGCAAGACACGTGGACAAGCAAACAAAAGCAGACACCACAGCAAACCAGAACAACTCACAGTCATTTCAACAGGGAACACCACAAAATCTGCTTTCCTACTTGGCTGCTCCCTGAACTGAAAATTCATGCGCTTTGGTGGCCAGAGTGTATAGGTTTGACTACACAATCATGTTCTTGATTTTCATAAACAAAGGGCCACGAGATTGACCGAAGCAAGTTTGGTAAGAGAATCAAAACAGAATTCTGAGCAGAAATCTACCCCTTCCACTGCCATGAAATTCATGACACTACATCAGACCCAGAGGCTGGGAATCCAGCCTCCAGAAACCCTGGAAAACAGGTATAAAGTGCAAGCTGTACAAATCTGTATCCAGAACCTACTAAGGGTTTTTAAATTCTACTGTGTTTTATATTGAGAGACATATGAAAATTCAAAATAACTTCTAATAACCAAGAACCTCAATGTTAAGGACATCTATTCCTGACAGGGGAAAGACAGCAATGCGTGAGCTAAAGCCTAAAATACTGTGACAATCTTTTCCGGAAACCATTTAAGCTTTAAACAATAAGCAACTCTGAGCTCACTTCGGGAACAGCTTCCTCTGAAAGCTCACTGTTAGGAAGGGCTTGTTGGAAAAACACGGGCTGTGATGTCCTCCCCTTGAGCCTCCCCTCCAAAGAAGAAGAGAATCTCGTACTGGCCCGATGTGTGTTCTCCATGCTGACCCTTTGAAATAGAGTGAGTTATTTCACGCTCTTCTGCAGGGAGTACACAGGAGCTGCTAAGAAAGGACATGCCCTGCACCAGGACAGTGGGTGGGGTCTGTACCCACCAGCCAGGCTGGGTAGCGGGCCAGCTTCTCCCACTGGGTGAGGCTGAACCAAAAGTGAGATGGAAGAGCAGCCTCTCCTCCAGATCCCAGAGAGGACTTGGCTGGAGCTCTGTCTTCATGGTAACCAGCTTCCTCATCACCAGGAACGGCAGTCATGGTGCTAGGTGGACAGTTCCTACCATGAAGCTTGTTACAACTTGGCCGTGGGGTTAGTTATTCACCGGCCATGGGTTAGTTATAACCTCGCCAGGGGATTCGTTATAACCTGGCCACAGAGCTACCTGGCCATGGGCGGGGACACAGCAGCAGAGGGACTTGGAAGGAAGGTGAAGGCTCGGTGAGGGCAGAGACACCCCCGCAGCCTGGGTGAGGAGAGCAGCCGGGACCTACCTGCTGCGGGCCTGTGCATCCCCCAGCGCCTTCTGCAGCCGGGCGTTCTTCTCTTCCTCCTCCAGCAGCCTCCGCTTGACAGCACGCAGCTCCTGCTGGGCCTCGACCTTGATGTCATTGGCCACCACTACCGCCGTCTGCAGGTCAGCCTGGAAACGCTGCCACTCCTCCGTCTCGTCCTGGAAGAGCCAGGTTGGAGCCCGCATCAGACTGACCCCACAGCCACGGTTGCAGGGCCCAGGGGCGTCCGTAGGAAAGACGGGCTTTGGGATCTTGGTGCCAGGAAAAGACGCAGGGGGCTACACCTGCAGGTGCGGGAGTCCCAGCCCTGAAATTGAGGCCACCTGAACCTCCCTCCTGGCCACACTGTGGTTCCAGGCCCCGCAAGTTTACTATACAAAGCAGGGCCGGAGAGTCGTCATGGTGTGTCTTAAAGGTGTCCACACCTCAGTTAACAGGGATACTTCAGGTAGAATGATGTTCCGGCTCTGACCGCATCTCACCTTTATTTGCTTCGTCAGAGTCTTCAGCTGCCTCTCCAGGTCCGACTTCTGTTCCTCCAGCTTCATCACGCTGCCTGGAAAGGAACAGGCAGACTGGAGTCAGAAATGTCTTGAACCTCTGGGTAGCTGAGCTCAGGAGTCGGGCAACCTCAGATCCCGCCATGGGCTCTGAGACCTGCCCCTGTGCCGGGCTTCCCAGATCAGCACCAAGAGCACGGGAGCCAGAGGCAGAGGGTTCCTCCAAGAGAAATAGGATGAGTGAGAACGTAAGTGGTGTGAGGTTAGGGTTCAGCCTCAGAGACAGGCTGCACAAAGTCACAGCACTACGGGAAGAGAGCCAACAGCCGCTCACGCTCACACGCTGACTGCCTGGTAGCAGCACGGCGACCTGAACATCCTTCGCTGCTGTGACGCTGGAGGAACGGCTTTTCTTTAAATTTATTTTTAACTGGAGGATAGCTGCTTTACAATGCTGTGTCAGTTTCCGCCGTACAACAATGTGAATCGGACACAAGTGTACATGTGTTCCCTCCCTCTTCAGCCTCCCTGAGGGAGGGGTTCTGAGTAACAGCAGGAATGGATGGTTATTACTACTGTGATATTTAGACCAGCTTCTAGAGTTTGGAACTGACTCGCAGCTAAAACTCTGAATCACCTGGGGAAACTTTTCAGAAGCACAGATGTTCAAGCTCCAGACCCTGACCTATGGAATCTGGTCTCCCAGGGAGACAGGGTCTGGGGGTGTCTATGGTCCAGGCAGGTACAGACAGCTGCCAGGCACACAGGATCAGCTCCCAGAGCAAAGACGGGTTATGTTCCCTCGAGCCTCTGATCCCATTGTTTTCATCAAAGTTTAATGCTGCTCGCATTAAACTGGTCACTGATTGATATCCTTGTGAAAAAAGCCTGTCCCATGGGTTCTGGAACCTGTTCACCAACAGCAGCCTTCTCCCGTGTAACACTTGGCAGGCATCTGAAAGACACTTCTGCAGCCCGGGGCACTCAGAACCTCCTCACCTGCCAGGCTGGAATGTCCCTCCTGTGGGGACCAGCCCTGGACAACAGGGCTTCACACGTTCCTGGGAATCTGACCACACATTTCTTTGATTTGGATTCACAACCACACTGTTAAATGTTTTGGCTTTTTTTAAATCTCATGGATCTACCAATGTCACTACTTTCCCATCTGCTCCTCTCAGCACTTTCCCAAGTGGCTCGGGGGAAGACTGGGAAGGTCCTCTCCTGGTCTCTGGTGGTTTGGTCCACATGAGTGCACCGCATTTCTGGTCAGCATGAAGCTCCCCCATGGCTTGGATTTCCTGCACAGGATGTGTCCCGGCTCTCCTGTGCCAGGGACAGTGGATGGGACTTCAGAACTACACTTGGGGCCATTTTAATTTGTTGTGAAGCGAAGGCTTCTCACTGCAGTGGCATCTCTTGTTGTGGGGGTGCACGGGCTCTCGAGCACAGGCTCAGTGGTTGTGGCTCACAGACTTAGTTGCTCCAAGGCATGTGAGATCTTCCCCGACCGGGACTCAAACCCATGTCCCCTGCCTTAGCAGGTGGATTCTTAACCATTGGACCACCAGGGAAGTCCCTTGGGGCCCATTTTAAACAGAGGCATCACCAACATCCAAGCACAAAAATGCAAAACACATGGCACTGAATCAGCTGTGAAAGACACCTGTGGATGGTCCAAGCTGAAACAGGAAGGCGGAGTCACCTTGTCCCACCCAAGCTGGGGAGGCCCTCTGGGAGACTCAGACTTTTTCCCCATCTGCAGGGCGCCAGCAGCTATGGCAGCACCATGTTGATTTGGGCGGGGGCGGGGGCGGGGTCTGGGGGGTGTGGGGGTGTGGGGTTTACAAGAAAGTTTTGGCAAGCAGGTAGATTCACCACCAGTAAGAGTTCCAAGAATAGGATGGAGGGACTGTACCCACTGGGGAACCTTTCAGGCCACCAGCTGTGCTATGGTCAGCAAGGCAGGTGCTGCTAAAAGCTCGCACACTAAGTCTTTTGTTACTAAAGGAAAACACATTAGATGGGATCATTTGATAAGGCTTATTTGGACAAAGCAGGCAGTGTTTACCTAATCTTTGAAAAACATCCCTCCCTACTCAGAGCTAGCTTCTGCTGCTGCTAAGTCGCTTCAGTCGTGTCCGACCCTGTGCGACCCCATAGACGGCAGCCCACCAGGCTCCCCTGTCCCTGGGATTCTCCAGGCAAGAACACTGGAGTGGGTTGCCATTTCCTTCTCCAATGCATGAAAGGGAAAAGTGAAAGTGAAGTCGCTCAGTCATGTCTGACCCTCCGCGACCCCATGGACTGCAGCCTACCAGGCTCCTCCGTCCATGGGAGTTTCCAGAGCTAGCAATCGGTTCCTAAATAAGCCACACACAAGCGCCTCTTCAGGAACACGTGGGCGACGTCTCTAAGCCAGCTGATCCTACTGTCCAGGGGACCCATGCTAGGGCTGTTCTCTCCTGAGGCCAACCCCCAGCCCCCACCCTTCTACCTGGCAGATCCCAACGGTAACACCTGTCGGCACCTGCTGTGTGTTCCTAATGCCCCACACGCTCCGCCCACAACCAACAGCCTTTCTTCTGCATCAGCTGTTCTGCAGCTCAGTTCAGGAGACTGATGATTCTGCCTCTTCTACTGGCCTTTCTTCCTGGGAGACCATAGCATGCTCAGAAGGAAGACCTGGCAACCAGTGTCCCCACCTCCATCCTGACCCATGCCCACACAGGACTTGGGTCCACTTACTTTCCAGCTCACTGATGAGCTGGTTGTTGTGCAACTTGACGGCGCGATGCTGCTCCACCTGGTCCTCCAGCTCGAATATGGTCTCCTTCATGTCTTTGATCTCTGCGTCGCTCTCTGACGCTTTCTCTTGTAGCTTCAGGCTGGTTCTACTCAGCTGCTCTGCCTGGTGATCACAGATCTCCTTTAGGTAAGAGTAATCCTTTTCCACCTAGAAGGAAAGCAAGGTGCCATGGTCACCTGAACAGGAAAGAGCTCCCCCCATGTCCACGCTGGGCCCATTGATGCAACAGCAAAGGAAGCCCTGGGCACGTGTATGCCTGGCACTGTCTCTGTGTTCTGGGCCTCAAAAACAGCCAAGGCAGAGAACCATGATGGATGTCAGTGGCCGAACGGATGGATTCTGGGCCCCTTCCTGCGGCGAAAAGAAAGCTTGTTGTTGCTGTTCAGTCGCTAAGTCGAGTACGACTCTTTTGTGACCCCATGGACTGTGGCCCGCCAGGCTCATTCTGTCAATGGAATTTCCCAGGCAAGAGTACTGGAGTGGGTTGCCATTTCCTTCTCCAGGGGCTCTTCCCAATCCAGGGATCAAACCTGAGTCTCATATGTCTCCTGCACTGGCAGGAAGGTTCTTTACCACTAGTACCACCTGAGAAGCCCCTAAAGAAAGCTGCATCTGCTTAAGTACCCCTCTTTCCTGCCCCTTCCTTGGAGCTGTCCCAGGACAGCGGCCACTTGCCTCACAGCCACAATGGAGCAGCGCCCTCTGCTGGGAAGCCAGAAGGCTAACCCCTGAGACATGCCCCAAACCTCTGTCGTCAAGTACCTGGGGCTAGTGTTTCTTTAGAGGAACACTAATGGGACAGCAACAGCAGAAATGCGCACACACCAGACACAGACACGTGTACAGCACACTCACTTCACCTGTTCAAGTTTAATCAGTAATGTTCTCAACACACAGAAAAGCACCAAAGGGGACGAGATAACTGTGTGCCAAAATGGGCAAACCAACTGTTAATTTTTGCCATGTTTGCCAAATCTTCTTTTACCCTAACAAGATTTGTTAAAGCCACAACCTTCCTTCCCACACCATAGTGTGTCCAGAAATTGGCATGTGGTTGTTCCTTGAAGAGTTTCCCACATTTACTGTGTGTGGATGTGCCCATGACAATACACAGTATTGTTCTGGACGCTCTGAAACTTTTACACAAATGATATCACACTGTCTTAGGCTTCTGCAGGGCACTGTACGATATACTGCATTGTATCCTATGTAAGATGCTCTCGTCCTGTATTATTATTCTGTGTCCTGTATATACTGTGCTGATTACACTTCTGTAACTTGCTTTCAACTATGTTTTTGAGATATATTCATGACACACACTGTTCTGGTCAGTACTTTTTTAAAAGAGAGAAAAGCTTTATTATTATTTTTTAATGCACCGTGATGTTTGTGGGCTCTTAGTTCCTCAACTAGGAATTGAACCTAGGCCCCTGGCAGTGAAAGTGTTGAGTGCTAAGCACTGGACTGCCAAGGAATTCCCTAGGTCATTACTTTAAATACTGCATAATATCCTACTGCCTGAATACACTAATCACTTCACTATTTTAAGCTGTATCCTGGTTCTACAGTCCTTTGTTATTAATAGCTGTATATTTAGCAGGTTATGTAAGCTTGACACCTAGTACGTTTCTTCCCAGATTTGGAAGGGGAAGTCTCCAAATATGATTTTTTTCCCAATTGCATTTCATGTGCAGAATCTGTGGGTATTTGAGGACAGTACTGCATTTTATTAAAATATCTACTCTGGGTATAACATTTTTTTTTTACAGTTTTATTAATTATTTCATTTTTGGCTGTGCTGGGTCTTCGTTGCTGTGCAGGCTTTTCTCTAGTTGCGGCAAGCAGGGGCTACTCTCTGGTTGCGGTGTGAGGGCTTCTCATTGCAGTGGCTTTTCTCTCGTTGCAGAGCACGAGCTCCAGGGGGCTTCAGTAGCTGTGGCATGTGGGCTCAGTAGTTGCAGTTTCCAGGCTCTGGAACACAGGCTCAGTAACTGTGGCGAATGGGCTTAGCTGCCCCAAGGCATGTGGGATGTTCCTGGGCCAGGGACTGATCCTTCGTCTCCTTCACTGCCAGGCTGATTCTTTCCCATTGAGCCACCAGGGAAGCTGTGCACTGTTTGTCAATGGGGAGGTTTTGATCAAGGGTAAGGAAGGAAGGGATTGAGGGAGGAAAAGAGAGAGTGCCTGTGGGGGGGAGGGGAAAGGGTGCAGGTGCCCATGGGGGTAGGGGGGAGGGAGCGGGAGCCACACTCGGGGGTGGGGCCACGGGCCTGGACCAGACTGCGGGATGTAAATGTCAGCTCTACCAGACTCTGCATCCATCCATCTCCCTGCCCTGAACAATTAAATGGAACAGTGCACTTAAATAGTTTATCACCATGCCTGGTGCAGGTAAGCATGCAACGGTAGCTATTCTTTCCTAACTGCCTTCTGTTTCCAAGTATGTAAGTTCAAGAAAATTACAACACATGGAAAAGACCAAAAGTCTTGTCCTAGGATAGCTACTGTAATAAACAAAAGATAGACAACTCTTAAGGAGAAAAAGCCACTGCATTTTAGCTCCTGGAAGGCTGGCATCTGACAGCCTTTAACAAGCAGCCACAGGAGGCACCTGTGGGCCTTGCCTCCCGAAGATCCTGGCTTTCTGCAGAGCAACCAGGCTCTGCCTCACAGACCCTCAGGTTAAGGGCCAGTCCCCTGGGGTCTAGAAACATGTCCTTTGCTTGACTGGGACTAAAACGGGAGGATGTGAGCAGGTGAGGAATGGCTGAGGACGCAAGGGTCTCCACATGCAGTTCAGGCTGCTGGCCTCTTAGGAGCTCTGGCCTCCGTTACCTCCTTCATGTCGGGGCTGTGAGCACAGGCGCGGGTACGGGAGGGCCTGTGCTGGGTGCCGTGCATGGCTGAGTGGGTAAACGTACAGACCAGCGCACGTGGGTCCACTTATACACGACGTTCTTCCCTCTTGATTTTGGAATATTCTCTCAAGTTTAGCAATGTACTCTGGAAAGCTCTTTTATTAAAAAACAACAACATAGCTTTATCACACTTCTGGTAGGAGCTGGGAAGTATTTTTAGACTCATCTCACAGAGTAACTAATGGAGAGAGAAATTAGATCATTAGAAAAGAGCAGCTCAGCCAGCAGCTCAGACCAGCACCTGCCCCTGACGACTACTGGGTGCCAGCTGATCCCTGCACCCCTGGCTCCTCGTTCCCTGGGCCAGGTCACCGGGTCCAGCTTCTCTGGTTCAAGAACAGAACTGACACGCGGTGACGTAGTTTCCAAGGCTTCCCTTTTAAAGACAGAAATCACTCTCACGCATATCAAGGACATCTCCTCTTTAAAAGTCAACTTTCTCTAGAAATGGGCCATGCAGAACTGCATCACAAATCGGTCAAAGGATTCCTGGGAGCCCCAGTCCTCCCCAGAGAGGGGGTGCTTTAAGCCAGTCCCAATGCTCAGACAAGCACTAAAGGCAGGTGGCAGCAGAGACCACTTGGGAGGGACTGTCCTGTAGGGCTGGCCTGAGCCGACAGGGGCTGGGATCTCAACAAGGTCACCGGCTTTCCTCTGGCTGGTCAGACACTGAATCTGAGGAATGGTATCATTATTTGCCTGTCCCCAGGAAAACAGACCCTGCATGGACTGTAGCCTGCCAGACTCCTCTGTCCCTGGAATCCAGGCAAGAATACTGGGGTGGGTTGCCACTTCCTTCTCCAGGGCATCTTCCTGAATCAGGGATCAAACCTGAGTCTCCTGCATTGGCAAGTGTTTTCTTTACCACTGAGCCACCTGGGAAGCCCTTTCTTCTGGGTACAAGATGATAAAAATGTTCGAAAACTGACTGTGGTGATGGCTGCACAACTCTGTGGATATACTAAAAACCACTTACCTGTACACTTTAAATGAATTCTATGTCAATAAAGCTGGTAGTGAAAAAATTCTCCAGAGGCTCCCACTGGCTTGAGGGTACGATTCAAAGCTCTTGGCAGGGTCTCCTCCAGCCCGACTCCAAGCAGCTGCCATGCACTCCAGAAACTGCAAACCACTGGTCACTTCTTTGATGGGTGAGAACTTGCAATTGTCTTTCCACGACATTCCTGCTGTCCTGCCCCACCAACACACCTGGTGAACCCAGACTCCCCTCAAGATTCAGGTTCTAAATCAAACAAGAGGACGTGTCTTGATGACTTGGGTTTTCGGTGTGAATTTCTCTACTCTGTAGACAAGCAAGATCTTTCCTAGTTCATCCAGACCTGGCAGGTTGCTTTCTATCAAATCTAAAGGCTCTGGCTGTAAGACTGCTGTGTATTCGAGTCCATGCGTCTGCTTTAGATGGTTTTCTCTCTCTTCTTCATTTTCATGTAACCAGGAAGCAGCATAAATCAGGGATGAAGAATAACCGTTCTGGGACTTTCCTAGTGGTTCAGTGGTTAAGACTCTGTGCTTCCACCACAGGGGACACACATTAGATCCCCGGTCAGGGAACTAAGATTCCTGCACACTGCATAGTACAGCCAAAAAAAAAAACAAAACCCAAAACCCAAAACAAAAAAAAAGCTGCAAACAGGGTGATGAAAAGTAAGTCCAACAAAATCTGCCGCTTCATAAACAACCAACGAAGCAACCAAGAAGAGTTCTGGGGCCAGCACCTGGCCTTCATTAGTTAATGAACTAAGCCTAGTAACTTAACCACTCCCTGCCTCAGTTTCCTCAACAAATCCTGAGATGGGTCAACGGAAAAAAAACACTATATAAAAACAGTATCTGTACCCTAAAATTATGACGATTAAGTGAGATTAAATTACCTAAAGATGCCAAGAGTGTCTGGCACATATAAAACACCAGAACAGTAGCTGTTATGATTAAAATATGATAAACTTTTATTTAACATATTGATATAATTTTAGCAGTCTTTCTCTCCTAATTCGTTGCAAGTTTCTCTGACATTCACTCCTTTGTTCAATTTACTCAACAAGCATTTACTGGATGCTTAATACATCGAAGAAGTCCCGTGTTCAGTTCAGTTCAGGTGCTCAGTTGTGTCCGATTCTTTGCGACCCCATGAACCACAGCACGCCAGGCCTCCCTGTTCATCACCAACTCCTGGAGTTTACCCAAACTCATGTCCATTGAGTGGGTAATGCCATCCAGCCATCTCATCCTCTGTCGTCCCCTTCTTCTCCCACCTTCAATCTTTCCCAGCATTAGGGTCTTTTCCAATGAGTCAGCTCTTTGCATCAGGTGGCCAAAGTATTGGAGTTTCAGCTTCAGCATCAGTCCTTCCAATGAACACTCAGGACTGATCATCTTTAGGATGGACTAGTTGCATCTCCTTGCAGTCCAAGGGACTCTCAAGAGTCTTCTCCAACATCACAGTTCAAAAGCATCAATTCTTCAGCGCTCAGCTTTCTTTACGGTCCAACTCTCACATCCATACATGAATACTGGAGAAACGACAGCTTTGACTAGACAGACCTTTGATGGCAAAGTAATGTCTCTCCTTTTTAATATGCTGTCTAGGTTGGTTATAACTTTCCTTTCAAGGAGTGAGGATCTTTTAATTTCATGGCTGCAGTCACCATCTGCAGTGATTTTGGAGCCCAAAAATAAAGTCTGCCTCTGTTTCCACTGTTTCCCCATCTATTTGCCATGAAGTGATGGGGCCGGATACAATGATCTTAGTTTTCTGAATGTTGAGCTTTAAGCCAACTTTTTCACTCTCCTCTTTCACTTTTTTTTTTTCCTCTTTCACTTTCATCAAGAGTCTCTTTAGTTCTTCTTCTCTTTCTGCCATAAGTGTGGTGTCATCTGCATATCTGAGGTTATTGATATTTCTTCTGGCAATCTTGATTCCAGCTTGTGCTTCCTCCAGCCCAGCGTTTCTCATGATGTACTCTGCATATAAGTTAAATTAGCAGGGTGACAATATACAGCCTTGACATACTCCTTTTCCTATTTGGAACCAGTCAGTTGTTCCATGTCCAGTTCTAACTGTTGCTTCCTGACCTGCATACAGGTTTCTTAAGAGGCAGGTCAGGTGGTCTGGTATTCCCATCTCTTTCAGAATTTCCCAGTTTATTGTGATCCACACAGTCAAAGGCTTTGGCATAGTCAATAAAGCAGAAATAGATGTTTTTCTGAAACCCTCTTGCTTTTCCGATGATCCATCGGATGTTGGCAATTTGATCTCTGGTTTCTCTGCCTTTTCTAAAATCAGTTTGAACATCTGGAAGTTCACAGTTCACGTATTATTGAAGCCTGGCTTGGAGAATTTTGAGCATTACTTTACTAGCATGTGAGATGAGTGCAACTGTGCAGTAGTTTGAGCATTCTTTGGCATTGCCTTTCTTTGGGACTGGAATGAAAACTGACCTTTTCCAGTCCTGTGGCCACTGCTGAGTTGTCCAAATTTGCTGGCTTATTGAGTGCAGCACTTTCACAGCATCATTTTTTAGGATTTGAAATAGCTCAACTGAAATTCCACCACCTCCACTAGCTTTGTTCGTAGTGATGCTTCCTAAGGCCCACTTGACTTCACATGCCAGGATGTCTGGCTCGAGGTGAGTGATCACACCATCATGATTATCTGGGTTGTGAAGATCTTTTTTGTACAGTTCTTCTGTGTTTTCTTGCCACGTCTTCTTAATATCTTCTGCTTCTGTTAGGTCCATACCATTTCTGTCCTTTATTGAGCCCATCTTTGCATGAAATGTTCCCTTGGTATCTCTAATTTTCTTGACGAGATCTCTAGTCTTTCCCATTCTATTGTTTTCCTCTATTTCTCTGCACAGATCACTGAGGAAGGTTTTCTTATCTCTCCTTGCTATTCTTTGGAACTCTGCATTCAGATGGGTATATCTTTCTTTTTCTCCTTTGCCTTTCACTTCTCTTCTTTTCATAGCTATTTGTCACGTGTTAAGACTGTACATAATGTGATGGCTTAAGTAACTGTACCATGAGTGAGTGTGCGTTATCTTGCTGTGTGGTTTTTTTTTTTTTATTTTTAAAATTTTGGCTGTGCTGGGTTTTCACTATTGCACAGGGACTCTCTCTAGTTGCAGCATGTGGGCTTAGTTGCCCTGCAGTATTGGGACCTTAGTTCCCCAATCAGGTATTGAACCCGTATCCCCTGCATTGGAAAGCGGGTGTTTTAAAAAAAAATTTATTTTTGGCTGTGCTGGGTCTTCGTTGCTTTGCTCAGGCTTTAGTTTCAGGAAGCTGGGGCTACTCTCTAGTTGTGGTATGCGGGCTTCTCATTGCAGTGGCTTCTTTTGTTGCAGAGCATGGGCTCTAGGGTACATGGGCTTCAGTAGTCGTGACTTTCAGGCCCTAGAGTCAGGGCTCAGCTGCTCCAAAGCATGTGGGATCTTCCTGGACCAGGAATCAAACCTGTGTCTCCTGCACTGGCAGGCAGATTCTCACCCAGTGGACCACCAGGGAAGTCTCTGTTATGTTTGTTTTACATCTAACTTGGTTATTCCCTTCTGCTGAATCCCTGCCCCTGTTCTGATGGAGCCATGATTCATTCATGCCAGCTTCCATCTGCACTTTTTACAATGCTACTCTGCCAAAGGGGAGGGAATAGGCTATTCAGTTTACACTTTTGTTATGGAAAAAGAAAGATGGGGACGGAAAACTCAAGGAATAGGGCAAATGTCTTTACCTCACTGAGGCCCTCTGGGACACCTTCAGGGCGGGGCTGTGATACTCCCTGAGGTGCTTTCCAAGGTCTCAACCAGGAGACAAATGCTGGGGCAACCAGAGTCTCCAGAGACCAGTCCTGCGGTCAAGTTTAAGAAAGAGACTGGAGCTCAGGCCCAACTCAAGCATCACCAAGGCACTGGGCTCGCCAAGAAGTCCCAGCCCATCCAGAACGTGGCCTCCTGGGTCCACAAGCCCACAGCCCTCCTGGAGCTGAGGGTCAGTGTCTCTGAAAAAGGAATACCGAGGTTGAGACCTAAAGCTTCAGATGGGACCTGCGGGGGGAAGAGGGGTCAGACATAGCTCCCCAGACACCTGAGGGCAAGAACTGGGCCTGGCTGGGTCTAGCAGAGGGGACAGAGGGAAGTGAAGGGGCTGGAGGGGAAAGCAGATGGAGTAGGGAAGTGACCGACCAAGTGGAGTCCTGCTGGCTATGGCCAAGGGCGCTCTCACCTGCCCAGAGGCCACTCCCCCTTCTCTTCTTACTAAGACCTCCTAACTTGTTCAGGAATCAGGCTGTGATCTTGCATTCTCAGGGAAGGTGACCTGAGGGAGGGTCACCAGTTCACTGGGTGTGACCCAGTCCTGTCCACGTGTAAGGGGGGGCCCCAGGGAAGGTTCTCCCACAGGACTGTGGGGATCGTGGGGACTAGATGCTGAAAACACCGTGCTCGCCTGCACCTCAGGAGGTGCAGATCAGAGCTGCCAGCCTGGAGCGATGACATTACACCGCCTGGACCCCACCACCAGCCTCGACCCCCAGACTCCAGGTTATGGAGCAGAGCACACATCCGCCGACTAGGGCCCCGACACCAGGGTTTGTTCTCACTGTCCAAAGCACCAGCCGGTCATGCTCTCACGGACCACCTGCCATTTCAGCCAGGGTTCAGGTCTCTCCATCCCTGTAGGGTCCTGTCCTCAGTCACGGTGAGGGAACCATTGACCTGCCACATCTTCTCTCAAATTCTGCTCTGGCCATTTGTGGCCAGTCACTGTCCTAATCATTTTGTCTTGGTGACAAATGCTGGTCACACAATGATCATGTCACTTCTCATTTTCCTTGGCCACTCAGGCAAGTGCTTCTTTACAACCCCCTTACTCCACTGGAGGAAACGCCTGAGTTTTGCAGGAGGAACTGAATTTCTACCCACACGTTGTCAACCTCTGGGGAAGAGAAAAATCAGTGTTCTCTTTTAAAACTTCTAGGTTCTGAGACTTATAAAAATTCTCCAGCTTGAAATCAAGATCCCAAATGACTGGAATCTTGATGAGTAGACCTAGGCTGCATTATAATCTGGAAAAACAAAGATGTGGTCCAACTCCACACTGCTGGCCAGCTAGGGAAGGCATGTGTGCGGTGGCGGGAGGCTAAGGCTTGAGGATTCTATGGAAACAAGACCCCCCGCCCAGCCCCACGAAGCTGTGCACAGGCAGGTTGTACGATCACACAGTCAGCTGCCAGCAAAATTATAAGGTGGAGGTCAGAGAAGCTGAAAGCCTGAAGATACTCGAACCCAGCTGAAGATGAAGAAATGAGAGAAAGAAAGCCTGTAAGACATCCACACCATTAACGACCAGAGAATCAGGTTGCAATGGACCATTCTTAAGGCAGATGAAGTAGGAGAGACAAATCCTCCTGGGAGTTCAGGGCGTAATTTGTATCAAGAGTAACAGCCCCTAAAATGAGGTGGGAGGATGTTTTCAGTCCCTCTCAGCAAGGGACCCCAAAATCAGACCCAGAGCTCAGAGGAATTGGGAAATCGGAAGCCACCTGTCTATACCTTTCCAGCACTGCTCAGAGGGTGGGCAGAATATTATACAATCACCAGCAATCTTTACCAGAGAACAAAGTCCAGGCTGATTAAAGCATTATTTTTAAAAAATGAAAATAGTGATCATTTACTTGATCTTGGGTTAGGGAAGATCTTTCTGAGTGGAAACGGGGAGGGGAAAAGAGGAAACGGAGACCAGATCTGAATGACCCAAAAGCTAGGTACCAAATGTCAGCAAGGGGTCCAGAACTCCCCACCCCATTGGCGGGATTACACCTGTGTCTTACTGCTGGCAGCCAATCTGGCCAAAGGCATGCAAAGTCTTTAAAACGGTCACACTCTTGACATAGTGAGTCAATGTCTAGGAATTTTTCTTAAGGAAATAATCAGAGAGAGAGAAAAAATGACTTCCACTATCGAAAGACTGGAAAAAAAACATGAATGTTCAACAGTAGGTGAGCAGTAAAGTACTTAGGAAATATTTCTAGAACAGCATACTATCGGGCCTTCAAAATCATCTTTAAAAGAATAGTGAACAATGAGAATGTGCTCACAAAGCATCAGATTTTTAAAAAGTTAGCATATATAGAACGATTTTTTATCTTGTGAGATAAACACATACACACATACATTAGTACATCTGGAAGAAAACGCCAAAATAGTGGTTATATAATTGTATTACTTGGTGGGGAAACTTGGGGTGATTTTAGTTTTCTGTTCCTAGGTGCCCAAAGCATGGCAACCAGGAAACTGGATGTCTCTCACTCACTCTTCAACACTTGACTTACTGCCACCTCTTCCAGGAAGTCCTCCTGCACTACCCTCCCTTACCCACGTTTTCTAGGTGCTCCCCTGGGGACTGGACTCCGGACTGGCCTCTGCAATGTTCTTTATTCCTGCATCATCAGACTCACTGTATCCCTATGACACATTCCACTACTGTAGCCAGAAATTGGGGTGTCTTGTTGCTGCATGCCCAGTCTGTGTGGACTCTGACAAATCTTCAGGCTAGAGTGCTGGATTGCGAACATAATTGAGTACCTGGTCCTCTGTGCCCTGTGCCTCTCAGGCCAAGGAGGGCCAAACAAATGAGGATGAGCAAACCCCAGCGGAGAGAAAGCTCCTTACCTTGGCCAGCAGGCTTGAAACGTGCTTCACCTCCCCATGTGCCTTCAGCAGCTCCTGCCTGAGCTCCGAGCAGGACTGCTCCAGCTGGTCCTTCTCAGCTTGAACCACGGTCAGCATTTCCTGGATGTCACAGCCCTCAGCCGTGGGCCCCAGGGGGCTGGGCCCTCCAGTTTTCTGCTCCTCGTTCTCCAGGGAGGCCTGCAGAGACCCGTTCTCTACCTGGAGCCCTTCCACGGGAAGCTGACACACTGCTGGGGTCTCAGCTGTGGGGCCACTGCTGTGCCGCTCCAGCTCCAGGCGGGTGGTCAGCTCCCCGTTCTCCTCCTGCAGGTGCCGGACCAGCTCTAGGGCGCCGCGGTGCTCCTCCTCAACCGCGCGTAGGCGGCACGTCAGCTGCTGCTGGATGCTCAGCAGCTTCTCACGCTCGAAGCGGCCCTGCTCCAGGATCTCTGTGCACTTCTGCTCCAGCTCCAGGATCTTGCCTTCCTGGGCACCAGGCTCCTCGCCCTTGACACGCTCCTGCAGAAGGGTCATCAGCTTCTCATTCTCCTGGCTCAGCTGCTCCGCCCTCTCCCGGTGCTGATGGAAGGACGTTTCCAGGAGCGTCTTCTCGTCCGCCAGCTTCTCGTTTTCAGCCGTCAGCTCCTGCACCATCTGCTGCTGGTCAGACAGCTCCTGCAGCGTGGCCTGCAGCTCCTCGGCCGTGCTATGCTGGTTCTCCTCCATCCTGTGGATCTTCTCTGCCAGGGATGCCAACGATAGCTCACTTGCTGTGTTCGGGGAGCTGCCGGCTGCTGAGCACTTGGAGCTCTTTACAAGGCTCCCGGTGGGGGACAGGGGCCCCAGGGTGTCTGCTGGGATGTGTTCGAAGTCAGAGGCATCCGGGGATAAGGAGGCCTTGGTGACGTCACTGCTGGAAGAGCCTGATGTCCGCAGGGCACCCTCGTGCGGGTTTTTTCTGTACGTGTCAATTTCACCCAACGTCTCATTCCCCGTTGGGCTCCCGAAGCTGGACTCCTGAGTTATGGACGTCGGGCAGCTGCTATCCCCAGTGTGACTTGCTCCCCCCTCTGAATCTGGGGAGTGCTCAAAATAAGTCAGTTTCTCCTTCAAGGCCCGGTTTTCTTCCTCAAGCTCTGCGAGCTCTTTCTGGAAGCTCTTGTTCTTCTCCTCAAGGGCTCGGATCAAAGGTTCCGAGTCACCTGGCAAGACTGATGCTCCGTCCACACTGGGGTCCAAAGCGTCCCCACCTTCATTGTCCTGAGTCCGTTTCTCCATCCATTTCTTGAGTTCACTTCGGAGCCTGTTGATCTCATTGTCTTTTTCTTTGGCTTCTGCCAAGAGCTCCCGGACCTGGGACTCAAGCACGGCCTTCTCTGCACCTTCATGTTCCGGCCGGGGTCTTGAGGGAGCAACCCGCACGTGCTTGGTGGGGGTGGGCGCGCCGGAAGAGGTGGGGCTGGTCGTCGCTTTCCTTGAGTTGGAGGGACCGCGTGGCACAGTTCTGTCTCTCGAGACAGTGACAGCGAGTTCTCGAGGGGCAGGAATGCCTGTCCTCTTGGTGGCTGTCACGGCCCCTGCGGAGAGAAGAAACCAGTGAAACAAAGCGAGCACTTTTATGAAGGAAACCCAGTAGCTTCAGCTCTCAGGGCACATGGGCAGCATGGCTGCCACTCTTCCTCCATCGCATCCTCCCTACAGTACCTACCCAGCTCCAACTGGGGCTTCTGTACCCCTGCCCCCAGCCCTGTGCTTCAGCAGAGCTGATGCCATGCTGAGCTACTCAGCATCTCCCTGTCCCCAGCAACGGTTGCTGGCTCAAAGCACACACCAGCCCCACAGTCAAAGTCAATGAGACACCAGGAGAGGTTCCTGGGTGAGCGTCTAAACATACTGGTCATGGATGAGTCTGGGGATGGCTGGCAACCATCATCACAGGAGGAAGGTGAGGATGCAGAGAAGAAAGAAGGAACCAAGCTCTTAGTGGCACCATGGAGCTGTGGGTCAGTCACCCTGAGGCTGGCCCTCCAACCACACAAGCCAACAGTCACCTCTCATAAGTCACCTTAAACTAGGTTTTCTGTAACTTGAAACATAATACAACTGAATTGACAGTTCTAGCAACTAAGCAAAATACAGGATCACTGTGAATTCTTAAATAAACACTCAAAAAATGTATCATTTGCATTCTGACTGAACAAATTCCATGAAGAAATCAGAAGACCCAAATAATATTGTACTAGGCACAGGCTGATCTGCTTCAACGACCTATTGCTTTTAACGTAAGTGGGAATACTGTGCTCATTTGTATTCTCAAAGAAACGAGAACCAACACTATGTGGGCCCGGCACATTCATCTATAGTATGGTTTTCAATGCCAAACAGATTTACATAATGTGGAAATGATACAGAATTTAGAACTTACAATAGAAAATGTAAGGTAAGGAATTTATTTTCATCTATACTATCACAGTTATTCTTTAACCTTCACCTATACTACATTTTTAATTTTCACTTATACTGTTTACTATGGAAAATGTCAAAAAAAAAATCTAGGGGTGAAAACTCAGACATCGATCTCCTAAATGCTCCAGAAATGAAACCCACCTCGGAGGTTAAAGTATAAAATGAAAAATCTGGACATCTTACAAACTCAAAGATGTTTGATGAATCAAGCCCGACTGCAGCAACTTACACAACAATGGACCACAGACCGGAGGCCTCTGCTGTGTAGGGAGGGTGGGGGGCAGGGACACGTCCACAGCCTGGCAAAGGCCCCAGCCGGCCGAGGCAGAAGCAGGAACCACTGTGGTGAAACAGCTCTGAACCCACTGCCAAGACAGCCACTAAGTCATGAGTAACTGTGTCTCCCAGTGCCCCGGAATCCAAGGGGGTGATGTGGAGGCAGGTGGTGGACACTGCTGAGTGTCTGATGGCTGGATGCTTCTAAAACATTGACATGATGAAGGCTAAGCTGTCATAGTCACATAGAATAAGACTCAGGTTTTTAAGTTAACCTTTCCAAATTAAGTTACTGGAAAGCTAAGAGCATGGTAATACATGTGTGATGCATGGTGTGTCCCAGTGCCTCCGGTACACCACAATAAATGCTCAGTGAAGAAAAGATGTGTTTAAATATCCTTGTAAAGTGAAGACTGAAATCACTAAGCAATAAACCTTTTCGTCACACCAGTCTTCTGGAGTGAAGTAACCTTGGCAAGGACCGGAATGAAAACGAGGATAACTAAAGTTTCAACCTAATGATAGTGAGGACATGCAACATTGAACATCCAGGACTGACTGTCATGGGCATCTGCATTCCTGACAATGCCACTAAAGTAAGACTACTTTCAGCTGTTTGTTGATTGGGAAGAATGATGTGGACAGCAGCAGACCACCTCTGCCATCGTGCCAGCGACAGCTTCACTCCTTCCTCTTGCTGACAATCTCAGTTTGGGTGTTACTTATGCCTTATCTAAACCACTAGGAATTTGTTTACATCAAACCCAAGTCCATTTATGAATTACATCCAGTTGTGGATTACAAAACGCACAAACCAGCTATACTTTCACAACATGTGTTTTTGGTTCTTGCTGCTTTTTCATCACTTGAAGATCGGTGTAATTGCCTCCTTATCTTCTTTAAAAGGCTCTTCCCATCTCTGGACACATCTTTTCAGAAACTATCATTAGCTGAGCATAAGTTGAGAGCGCTGCTAAAATTCATCACTGGACCAAACTATAAAGCAGTACTGCTCCCCATCTGCATCAAGATACCCCATCACGGCCACTGGCAGGGTGGGGGGCAGTCCCCTAACTTACCACATCATAAACCAGAAGGGTTCATCCTCCCAGTCTCCTTCAAGAACTGAGTTCAGAGGCGTCAGCTCAGAGCCATCCAGCCTGGGCAGGTTCCCCAGCACAGGAGAGCTGAGCAGGGAGACAGCTGGGATGGCTGGAGCCTAGGCCCAGCATGGCGGGCACCCTTACGTCTCTTCTGATCACTGCTTATTTGTGCCGAGGATGGCTGTCCGGCTATAAGAAGTTAAAATAAAAGCAAGCTCTGCCTAATACGATAATATTTTTAAACCATGTTAGACATGTCACATTTCACAACACCAGAGGAGAAACTGTATTATCTTGTGGCTGGCTGATCACAGGTGCATCAAAGCGTATGTCACAGACACACGCACAGGAGGGGAGAGGACGTGGAGGATGGGGAGTGCTGAGCTGGTCGACAGTGAGTAATTCTCCTGTTCCTTTTTTACGTTATATTTATGCCATAAAGTAAGAAAGAGGGAACACAGGGAACTACTCTGGTGACCTAAGTGCAAAGGAAATCTAAAAAAGATAGGATATATGTATACGAATGACTGATTCAGTTTGCTGTACAGCAGAAAGCAACTATACTCCAATAAAACTTAAAAAAAAAAAAAACAAGAGGGAAAAATCCTATCATAACAATACACAGAGAGAAAATGGGGTGGGAAAAAATCTTTCCATAGAACAAAAAGCATGTTTAAAATAAATAACAGTGCAGTCATTTAAATTATTGATAAGGTTTTAAGCAGTGGTTCTCATGAGCTGAAGATAAAACATTTTCAAGTCTCTTTCTGATTTCCTCATCTTACCCAAGAATCTGCTCCCGGGGCTGCTCTGTGTGACGTGTGTGGGGTGGGGGAAAAGGGTGGCATTCTGAAGTAAACTATTAACCTTTCATTTATTCACCAAGGATTTGAGTCCTGCTCTGCAGAGACACACAATTCACAAGATCACATGCCGCCTGCCTGGTCTCCTAACACAAGCAGTCTTGCTCATTCTATCTCTAAAAATCTACAACTACCAGGTTATTCTGTATTACAACTCTTTATAACCTTTTTCAAAAAATAAGATAATACACTTTTAAAAAATATTTATTTTTATTTACTTGGCTGCACCAGGTCTTAGCTGAGGCATGTAGGATCTTAGTTCCCTGACCAGGGATGGACCCCAGGCACCCTGCACTGGAAGCACAGAGTCTTAGCCACCAGGGAAGTCCTTTCGTAACCTTTTTCTTGGAAAATTCCAGTCATTTCTTTACTGTCAAATCTAATCTCCCCGGACTCCTCATCCGTTTCCACTCTTGGCTGGTGGCTCACTTTTGAGAATCTTTGCTCTCTGTAGTCACAAAATATTCTGACAGTGGCACCAGACATCTTTCAGTTTCCCCCCTCAGAGAAGAACATATTTAAAGCCTCCTTCCCCCTTTCTTTTTGTAACTAGCCAGGCAGTCATGCAGACATATTAACTAGCTTTGAGAGGGGCTCCATGTTTTTCCTTTCCTTTCAGTCTGACTCTAGCCCAGGTCCTTGGAACGTTCCATTGAAATGTCTGAAACATTCTCACAAGTCTTCCTGGTTCCAGCCTCCCCAACCTGTGAGATGTTCTGGATCCATATCCCTTAAGTAACTCTCATTTTCTATTCCAGACTCCGTATGTATTTCCCGTCAAACTTCTTCCTGTGGTTCAAGGTCACACATAATCGCTAACCACAGCCAACCCTACTCATCATTTGGGTCTTTCTGCTCCCCATAACCTTCACTGAGCTCTTGCCAGTGTCCCCAGGGTCCCCAATACAGCTGTGACTTGTGGAAATGTCATTCCCTTTCCACTGGATCCTTCTCACCGGCATTTAAACACACTCAGTTCTCTTCAATTAAAAGACACATGCACCCCAGTGTTCACAGCAGCCAAGACACAGAAACAGCCGACATGTCCACCAACAGAGGACTAGATGAAGAGCAGTGTATGTGAAAGTGCCAGTGCAAGTCACTCAGCGTGTCCAACCCTTTGCGAGCCCATGGACTATACAGTCCATGGAATTCTCCAGGCCAGAACACTGGAGTGGGTAGCCGTTCCCTTCTCCAGGGGATCTTCCTAACCCAGGGATCGAATCTAGGTCTCCCGCATTCCAGGTGGATTCTTTACCAACTGAGCTATCAGGGAAGCCCCTTGTGTATATACACAATGGAATATTACTCACCATAAAAAAGAACAAAATAATGCCATTTGTAGCAACATGGGAAAGACTGAAAGCAAAAGGAGCAGAGGGTGGCAGAGGATAAGATGGTTGGATAGCATCACTGACTCAACGGACATGAATCCGAGCAAACTCTGGGAGACAGGGAAGGACAGGGAAGCCTGGTGTGCTGCAGTCCATGGGGTCACAAAGAGTCAGACATGACTTAGCAACTGAGCAACAACAAGCAACATGGATGGACCTAGAGGCTGTCATACTGAGTGAAGTCAGTCAGACAGAAAAAGACAAATATCATGTAATATCACTTACATGTGGAATCTAAAAAAACTACAAATGAACTTATTTACAAAACAGAAACAGACTCATAGATATAGAAAACAAACTTATGATTACCAGGGGGAAGCAGGGGAGGGGGGCAGAAGGATAAGTTAGGAGCTTAACAGAAACATACCACTATAGCAAGGACCTACTGTATAGCACAAGGAACTGTAGTCACTATCTTGTATTAATAATAACCTATAATGGAAAAGAATCTGAAAAAGAATAGATATATTTATACGTATAACTGAATCACTTTGCTTACACCTGAAACTAACATTGTAAATCAACTAGACTCTAATAAAAGAAAACAACTTTTTAAAGAATTAAAAAAAAAGAGTATCTGAGTCCACACCTTCCTTCAGCTAGTCTCTGATCTGTCCCTACCTGTCCCAGGAGAATCCAGCCCCGCAATGCACTTCCAAGTTGTCTGCATTTCTTCGCCCTCATCCCCTCCTCTGCCCACTCCCATTACTCAATCAAACACTGCTGAGCTTATCAGTGGGTTCCACTGCAATATCCAATGCAGTGGGTGTTTCCAATCCTCTCAGCAGGGCTGGAACAATACCGTCTTTTTGACACGGGTCTCTGATGTCATACTGACCTAGTTCTCTCTGACCTTAGCAGCCACCCCATGTGGCTCCCCCCACCCCCCACTCTCTGCATGCTGGAATTCTTCAGATCCAGGTCCTGGGCCATTCCCCTTCTCTTATTACAAGTATTTTCCTGGTGCTTCTACTCAAAATCCCATGAGCTTAAATACCATCTGTATTCTGATGACTCTCACATCAACTCTCTTATATGGATCTCTCCTCTGACAACATCTGAACATCAAACTACTCACTTGATAAGCATAATTGAATTATCACAAAAATATCTCAAACTAGATAAAAGGAAGAAAGAAAAGCTAGGAAAGTGTGAACAATGTGTAAAGGCCCTGGAGTACATGGAGGGGCTGATGACAAAGAAGGCTAGTGGCCATAGGGTGCTCAGGGCAGGTCTCACCATTGAAATTCAAGGTTACACACATCCCCTAAAACAAGGCCTGGATGCTATGAAAAAGTAATCGAAAAAGCTCTAGCTCTCAGAAAGTTTAAATATGTTTGTCAAATTAAAAGATTCAATGGAAGGAATATAATGCAAAATCAAGGAATTCTCTCAATGTGTACAAAAGATGAAAATTGAAAAGATAAACAAAGAGGGCCAAACCAGGCAATCAAATAATCAATTAATAGAAGTTCCAGAACTACAGATGAGTGGAAACAGAGCAGAGGAAATCATCAAAGAGCTGATGTAAGACAATTCCCCAAATTTGAAGAAGGTGTCTATAGAATTTATATCAGGCAAAACAAACAAACAAAAAGGTCCACAAGGAGATAGATAAATATTTTTAAAGTTTCAGAACACCAAGAATGTGTAAAAGTTTGGGGAAGGGGTGTGAACTGAGAATGAGCCTGGCCATCATCATGTATTGGGGTTGGCCAAAGAGTTTGTTCAGGTTTTCCATAAGATGTTACAGAAAAATCTGAATGAACTTTTTGGCCAACCCAGTATTAGCAATACTGAATTCTAGAAGGCAACAAAGCAAATGCCTACAGAGTTCTGTGGGAAAATGATTTTTAACCTAGATTTCTACACCCAACCTAACTACAAATCAACTGGAGAGGTAGAACACACATGTCAAAACATGCACAGACTCAGAAATTAAAACTGCCAACACCTTTTCTGAGGAAGTTATTCGAGGATGTGCTCCAGGAAAACAATGAAGCAAACCAAACAGAAGAGGATGAGTCATCCAGGAAGCTTGGCCTTATCAGAGGAAAGCAGTCAAGGGAAGTCTCGGATGGTGTCCATGGAGCAACTCTGGAGAACAAGTCCATGCTGGGTTGAAAGGATAAAGTGTCTAAGAAGGGAGGTTTCTTTAATAGAACACCTCATTGGAAGGAGAGTGAGGAAAAAAAAAAAACGAGGATATAATAAAAATAGTGAAAAACCAGAAACATAAAGGTAACAAAATCATAGGACATGACTGCACTCTGCAGGGAAGCCTATGTTGCTGTTGTTCAGGTCTAAGTCACGTCCCACTCTTTGTGACCCCATAGACTGCAGCATGCCAGGCCTCCCTGTCCCTCACTATCTCCTGGAGTTTGCCCAAGTTCATGTCCATTGAATCAGCGATGCTATCCAACCATCTCATCCTCTGCCACCTCTTCTCCTTTTATCCTCAATCTTTCTCAGAAGCCTATCTTTGTAGTCATAATAACATTAGTACTACTTAAATTTACCTATACCAAAGTAGGAAAGACTGTTTTATAGAACATTTGAATGCTATCATCCTTGTTAGCAAAAAAAAAAAAAAATTAAAGTACCAATAGAAGAAATTGAGAGGTAGAAGACCAGGTGAAGAAAGCTGGCAGAAAGAGTTGTGACAATTTCCAACCTCATCTCATAAATGGAGAGTCAAAGAGACTAAATATAGTTGGCAAAATAAGAAAAAAAGATGAACTACATTATTAAAATAAAAGAGGTAACCAAGAAAGGAATTAAAAACAGTGATATGACACTGGGAGGAGGCAAAAGGTTATGGGTTAAATCCTCACCTATCATAGCGAGGGTCAACAAAATGTCTACATGTGAAAAACTAAAAAACAGCAATGTCAACAGAATGATTAGACAAGCCACAGACTAGGAGGAAAAAAGTCTGCAAAAGACGTATCTGATAAAGGACTATTAGCCAAAACATACAAAGAACTCAACAATAAGAAAATGAACAATCTAATTAATGGGCAAAATATCTGAACAGAAACCTCACCAAGGAAGATAAACAGATGGCAAATAAGCAGGTGAAGAGATGCTCATACATCACCAGGGAATTGCAAATTAAAACAAGCCGATACCACTGCACACCTATTAGAGTTGCTAAAGCCCGAAACACTGACAACACCAAATGCTGGATGTGGATGTGGAGCAACAGGAAGTCATACTTCTACCGGTGGGAACAGAAAATCGTACAGCCACTTTCGAAGACAGATGGGTGGTTTCTTTGTTGTTGTTGTTCTTGCTGTTGACCTAGGGGGCTCATCTTCTGACGTCATATCTTATTGCCTTTTCTTACTGTCCATGGCGTTCTCCAGGCAAGAATACTGGAGTGGGTTGCCATTTCCTTCTTCAGAGGACCACGTTTTGTCAGAACTCTTCACTATGACCTGTCCATCTTGGGTGGCCCTGCACAGCATGGCTCATAGTTTCATTGAGTTACACAAGCCCCTTCAACACAACAAGGCTGTGACCCATGAAGGGGATTCAGCAATTGCACTTCCTGGTGTTTCCCCAAATGAGTTGAAAACTTACATCCACACAAAAACCTGTAAATGGATACTGATAGCAGCTTTAGTCACAGATGTCAGAACTTGGAAGCAACCAAGATGTCCTTCAGTGGGTGAATGGCTAAACTGTGGTACATCAGCCAGTGGAACATTAATCAGCGCTAAAAAGAAATAAGCTGTCAAGCCGCGAAAAGACACAGAAGAACCTTAAATGCATATGATTAAGTGAATGAGGCCAATTTGAAAAGGCTACATTCTGTGTGATTCCAACCACTAACACATGACACTCTGGAAAAAACAAAACTATGGAGACACTGAAAAGATCAGTGATTGCCAGGATTTTAAAGGGAGGGGGTGGGAATAGGCAGGACGGGACGGATTTTTATTTATTTGGCTCTAGTTGTATCTAGTTGCAGCATGCAGGATCTAAAGTTCCCTGTTGTTGTTGTTGGTCAGTCACTACGTCATGTCCAATTCTTTGTGATCCCAATGGACTGTAGCCGCCAGGATCCTCTGTCTGTGGGATTTCTCGGGCAAGAATACTGGAGTAGGTTGCCATTTTTTCCTCCAGGGGATCTTCCTGACCCAGGGATCAAACCCGCATCTCCTGTGTCTCCTGCATTGCAGGCGGATTCTTTACCACTGAGCCACTAGGGAAGCCCTTTCATAGTAAAGGTCTTGCCCTATTTTGCTACTTAACCAGTGCATCTCCTACTTTGTTAATAAGATTTAAGGAAAAGAAATGTGAGTGTTTATGGACGCTGTGGAAGCCGGTAATCTGCAGCTGGTTTTATAGGCAGTGCTGGTCCTTTGGACTTAGAACAAATAAGATAAAACAGGAAAGCCTGAGGCAACTCAAGTGCTGCCATAAGGAACTGGGTCTCTTATCGCATCTTCACCTCCACCTCGCCTGTGGTAGGAAGTGTTTCCATGGGCTGCCTTTTGCAGAGTCTCAATAGAGTTTTTCCTAGAGATTCACACATTCCTCATATTAAAGTTCACGGAAACTCCCTTTGCAAACCAAACAGAGGAAAAAAAATACACACAAGTGAGCCAAACTACTTGCTCATCTTGCTTCCTTCACTAAAGGCAACCAGTACGGCCCACATTCAGAGATGATTTCTGCAACCAGATACATGTTTTGTCTCGTCTTCATTTTTCTTTTTCCAGAACACAGAATTAATTTTGCTCACGTTCCACTTGGTCAGCAACTCGGGTGAGAGTCTAAAAAACACCCGTAAATCTGCATTCTTCTCCTTCCCAAAGACCCACTCTGGACCTCAGCTACCACGCACGGAGCTCCAGAACCAGGGGGCTTCCGAACAAAAGACCCCTAACATTAAGAGGGGGCTCTGGCCTGAGGGAGGACACAGTGGCCACTCTGTGTTGGGTTCAAAGCAAGATGGGGCAGGAGACAAAGCAGCAGTGTTTGGAGAAGAGCTTCTTGCAGGCGGCCCACGTGGCGTTCAGTTCGTTGTCTCCAAGAGGAGCCAGAATGCAAACCACTGCTGGATGGGCTGCTCCAGCAGGCCGGCTGAAAGGGGCAGAGACAGCTGGGTTCTGCTGAGACCCAAGTGGCCCAAAATTTGCTCTGCAGGCCACGTGGGCCTCTGGCTCCACTGTGCAGGTCAAATGTCAGCCTTCCCACCTAACCCAAGGGCCTTGCACCTCCACACAGGAATCCCCCAACACCTTCAGCGTCTCCAGGCAGCAAACACTGAGTGAGGAGGACAGGGGTAGTGGAGCTTCTGTGAAAGCAAAGACTTGCCCCTCCCTGGGCAGCAGAGATGGGAAAAAATGGACTCTATGAGGCTTGACACAGAGCAGAATGACCCATCCTGGATCACTATTTAACTCTCTAATTATCTAAAATGGGGTTTCCCTGGTGGCTCAGACAGTAAAGAATCTGCCTGCCGATGCAGGAGACCTGGGTTCGATCCCTAGGTCGGGAAGATCCCCTGGAGGAGGGAATGGCAACCCACTCCTGTATTCTTGCCTGGGAAATCCCATGGACAGAGGAGCCTGGTGGGCTGTAGTCCTTGGGGGGGGGGGGGGGGTCACAAAGAGTCTGACATGATTGAGTGACTAAACACTAATACTTCTCTGAAATGAGACAGGTGGCTCTATCTCATAGTGGTCACTGAGAAACTTCCAAGTTCCACCATTATAAGGGATGAAATTTACCTGAGCTTGCAAGTGGAGCAACAAGAGAATTAGGTCAACTGGGCAAGCTGAATCCTATTTACTTGATTTAGCGTCACTTTTTTCTATTCTTTTTTTTTAAACCACCCATAGGTCAAAACATACAAAGAACTTTAAGGAGCTGTCCACATTCTTTAAACTGGAGTTCACCACGTAGGCGGTTACAACAGTTCTTTACATTGTGGGGCACTTTGGTTCTCAAACCATTTCCTACATAATATGAGGTTCACAAAAGTCAGCTGGCAATGTATTGCTACCTTCACTTTTCGGACAAGGAAAATGAGAGTCTGGCAGGCCTCACATTTTGCTCAAGGGTCACATAATAAGTATGTCTTCTGATATCTATTCTTGTTGCTCAGTCATGTCCGACTCTTTGCGACCCCATGGATTGTACCCTGTCAGGCTCCTCTGTTCATGGAATTCCCAGGCAAGAATACTGGAGTGGGTTGTCATGCCCTCCTCCAGGGGATCTTCCCGATCCAGGGAACCAACCTACGTCTCCTTCATTGTGAGGCGGATTCTTTATGAGCCAAGCCACATGGGAAGCCCTAAGGAGACACCAAAGAGTGTTATTTCAAAACTGGAAGAAACACAGAAATCATGTGGCCTGGTCTTTCATGCAAAGTAGTATCGACAGCATCCAGCTTCCGTTGCTATTTTAAACTCTTACGTTGAACACGGCATCAACTGCTTCCACTGATGAGCAGCTCAAACAGCCGGACAATCCTTCTTTCTTTCCAACTGGCTGAACGCAGTCTTGGTTCACATGGCACACGTGGGTTCCAGTTCTGAAACAATCTGGAACCATGAACAAAACGGCTTTCTTGTCCCACATGATGTCTGAACATCTGAGGCCACTTTCATCCCCCCTGGCCTTCTATTCTTGAAGCAGGACATCCCTAACCCTTCCGGCCCAGCCTCCCAGGTCCTGGGGCCAGTCACTGGATGAACTGCCTGGAGACTGAGTTCTGCCTCTGACAGAGCAAAGTCCCTCTGCTGTTTCAAAAATCTCAAAATGCTGCAGATGTGGTCACTGGGAGTTTTCACAGCAGAAAACTCAACTCAAGCTTGCAGTCATAAGAAGAGAGGAAATGCTTGCAGAACTGGAAGTCCAGGCATGGCCAGACTTCAGGTCCGGCTCAGCAGGAAGACGTCCTTGGGACCCGTTTCTCTCCAGCCTTCACATCTGCTTCCTGGACAGGTGCATTGGCCTCGTGGCCGCAGGATGCTCGGGCAGCTCCAGGCCTCGTGTCTACACATCCCAAATCCAGTGAAGAGCACTCTCTCTCCCAGAAGCCCCAACAATGTCTCCTCACATCTCGATCTGAGGGTCTGAACCATCCTTGACTCACTGAGGCCAAGGGATCAGCTGACCTGCTGGAAGTGGAGAAATGGTGAATCAGGCAAGGAGAATGCCTCAATGAAGAGGGAAGAAGATGCTGGGCACAGACACCAAAGTTTCAGAAAGTGTTCATATCATGGTCTGAGCAGAGCTGGGTAAGTTTCCTGGTAGAGTACACCAGTGTTGGAGTACAACAGACAGAAAATGGCACAGTTCTTTCCATCTCAAAGCAAAGAAACAAAAAAGGCTTCAGACCCCAGCAGGGGATAGTAGGCATTAATTAAGAATGGAAATTGTGGATCAACAGATGAATGGATAAAGAAGATTGAGAGAGAGAGATATATACACACACATGATGGAATATTACTCAGCCATAAAAAGAAGGAAATAATGCCATATGCAGCAACATGGATGGACCTAGAGATTGTCATACGGAGTTTAATAACTCAGACAGAGGAAGACAAATATTATATGGTATCATGTACATGTGGAATCCAAAATACAACACAAGTCAACATACCTACAAAACAGACCCACAGACATAGAGGACAGACTTGTGGTTGTCAAGGGGGAGGGAGGAGTGGGGAGAGGGGAAGTTTGGGATTGGCAGAGGCAAACTATTACATATAGGATGGATAAGCAACAAAGTCCTACTGTATAGCACAGGAAACTATTATTAATATAGTTAATATCCTGGGATAAGTCATAGTGGAAAAGACTATGAAAAAGAATATATACATGTATAACTAAGTCACTTTGCAGTATAGCAGAAAGTAACAAAACAGTGTAAATCAACCATACATCAATAAAACTTTTCAAAATGTATACTGTTTTCCATACATTTAATGCATACAATGTGTAATATATAACACATATACATAACACTGGGCTTCCCAGGTAGTCCAGTGCTAAAGAATACACCTACCAATGCAGAAGACCAGGGTTCAATCCCCAGGTTGGGAAGATCCCCCGAAGAAGGAGATGGCAACCCACTCTAGTATTCTTGCCTGGGAAATCCCATGGACAGAAGGGCCTGGCGGGCTACAGTCTATGGAGTCACAAAGAGATGGACACGACTGAAGCAACTGCATGCATATGTAATACTTAAAAATAAAATATTAAATAAAAAAAGACCAAGTGGGATAGTGAATTTTAAGAGTACTGATTATAACTAGGTGAACCTTTCTTGTTTACTGATGGTTTACCTACATGCAGGCTTCCCCTGTGGCTCAGATGGTAAAGAATCTGCCTGCAATGCAGGAGACCCAGGTTCGATCCCAGAGTCAGGAAGATTCCCTGGAGAAGGAAATGGCAATCTACTCTAGTAGTCCTGCCTAGAGAATTCCATGGACTGAGGAGCCTGGAGGGCTACAGTCCATGGGGTCACAAAGAGTCAGACACAACTGAGCGATTTCACTTACCTGCATCCAACACATAGCTGGGATCAGATCCATGAAGGTTCATGTGCCCTGAGAGTATGACCACTGTCACAGTTATGCTACTATTTACCAAACCCTCATGCTGCAGTTACCACTGTTTCAGGACTAGTCTTCCCATAACTTTAATACTTTGTTGTTTTTCAGTCACTAAGTTGTGTCTGACTCTTTGCAACCCCATGGACTGCAGAAGGCCAGGCTTCCCTGTCCATCACCAACTCCCGGAGCTTGCTCAAACTCATGTCCACTGAGTCAGTGATGCCATCCAACCATCTCATTCTCTGTCCCCTACTTCTCCTCCTGCCCTCAATCTTTGCCAGCATCAGAGTCTTTTTCAATGAGTCAGCTCTTCGCATCAGGTGGCCAAAGTACTGGAGATTCAGCTTCGGCATCAGTCCTTCCAATGAATATTCAAGGTTGATTTCCTTTAGGATGGACTGGTTTGATCTCCTTGTAGTCTAAGGGACTCTCAAGAGTCTTCTCCAGCACCACAATTCAAAAGCATCAATTCTTCAGTGCTCAGCATTCTTTATGGTCCAACTCTCACAGCCATACATGACTACTGGAAAAATCATAGCTTTGACTACACAGACATTTGTCAGCAAAGGGATGTCTCTGCTTTTTAATACAGAGACAAAATAGATTTGTCATAGCTTTCCTTCTAAGGAGCAAGTGTCTTTTAATTTCATGGCTGTAGTCACTGTTCATAGTGATTTTGGAGTCCAAGAAAATACAACGTCACTCTTTCTACTTTTCCCCCATCTATTTGCCATGAATTGATGGGACCGAATGCCATGATCTTAGTTTTTTTAATGTTGAGTTTTAAGCCAGCTTTTTCACTCTCCTCTCTCACTTTCCTCATCAAGAGGCTCTTTAGGTCCTCTTCACTTTCTGCCATTAAGGTGATAGCATCTGTGTATCTGAGGTTGTTGGTATTTCTTCCAGCATCTTTATTCTAGCTTGTGCCACTGTTTCAGGTCAAGTCTCCCATAACCTCATTGCTTTAGACAACCATGATACTTTGTGGTTCTGTGGGGCAGGAACTCAGGAGGGGTGGTGGCTGAGGCTGGGCTGGCTCAATCCCATGGCCTAGCGGTGGGGAGCTCGGCTGGGCCTGGTGGGAGTGCCGATAGGATATGGCCTCTCAACATGGTGGGCTCAGGGCTCCCAGCATCCCTATTTCTGAAAACAGGGGACCTCCAAGGCCTCTTGTAGCCCAGCCACAGAGGTCATACGGCGTCACCTCTCTTGTATCTAGTGGCCGGAGTACCCCAGCAGGCAGACGAAACAGAGCTGCATCTTATAAAGAGGAACACACCAACTGTGTGCCTGTTCCCCAAACTGCTCACTGTGCCTCCTAGACATGAAGCCAACAACCAGCCTCCTGACAGTCCGCTAGTCCCTAAGGCACAACGAAGACGCTGGTAAAGTCCATTCTGCTAGGCACACAACTCTGGGTGGCTTGCACTTTGCTGGACAAGATGGTCCCACTTCCTTACTATTAACACATGCAAGGGCATACAGAGATAACAGTGCTCTTTCTAAAACTGAAATAACCAAAACCCCCTACTTTCCTGAGCCATCGACATGAAATATGAGACATGGAAAGAATGCATTCTTTCATGTGGAGACAAAAGAGCTTAGTCTCTTCTTTGGGATCATAATATACACATACATGACATAAAGCTGCAAACATTCTTTTGTGAATTCTATTTCATCTCATTAGAATACAAGCATTTACAGCTTTCCAGGACAGTGGGAAGACATCTCGCTGCTCTATTTAATAATATAATACATCCTAAGAATGATGTCCTGCAATTTAGTCACTGTTTCTAGATTTGGGCCACTACAAAAAGAGTATTGCAATTGACAAATTTTTTCTACATTCACTGCATACTTGAGTAGTGCTGCTTTTACTTCCAGAGGACAACCCCCCCCTCCCCCGAATAGGGCTGCTTTGGCAGAAGAAACGTATATTTTTCAATCTCAACAGCTACTGCCGGACTGCTTTCCAAAAAAACTGCCATCATTCATGCTGCCACCACCAATGCACAGGAGTAACTGTTTCTCTAGTCCCTGAGCAGCACAGGAAGCTATTACTCTTCTGGATCGGTGAAAAACGGTTGCATTTATTTCCATTCTCTGGTGCAATTGATGTTCAGTATCTTTGTTTTTTCTTCTCTTTCCTTTTTGTCCTTTAATTGCTGATCATGCTGTTTCCGGATGATCTGGGCCACTACCTCCTTTGGCCTCTGGCTCTTCCTTGTTCATTTCTAGGCTGACCTCAGGTACACAGGGCATCCTGCATTATCCCTCCAGATTGTAACATATCTGTAAGCAGAGGCTGGCTGTGCCCCAGAATTCCTTCCCTTTCTCCTCCTCAATAACTCGACTTTCTACTGGGCACATGGCTTCAGAAGTAGGGCTTTCCAACCTCTTTGCAGCTGGGTGTGGCTGGGTGACTGGGTTCTGGACAATGGACGAAGCATTTTCTGGAAGCTCTCCTTAATGCCCCTTTCCTCCATCCTTATGCCTGAAATGCTAGTGTCACATCTGGTACCATGAGGTTAGGGTTTCACACAGTGGGCCAAGGCCCAGCACCCTAAGTTCCATGGGAGCCTGGACACCCCCCCACCCAGACTGTTACATGAGAAATACACTCAGGACTGTATCAACCTCCATTATTTGGGGGGCTGGTCTTTTGTCACTTGCAGCCAAATTTAATCCTACTGTAGAGTGACTCTGAATATAAGGTGATAGAAACCCACGTCCCAAAGAGCAAAAAAAAAAAAGACAATACAAGCTTCTTGACCAACTTGAGTAAGCTTTTACTGATGCAGACAAAGGAGGCAGATCCCTTCTTTAATTCATATATTATAAATATTTAATATGTAGTATTTATTCCATATGTCTATATAAAATGTCCTTTACATATTTATTATATGTGTTACTGTATTACGTTGTTGTTTAGTCACTCAGTCGTGTGCAATTCCTTGAGACCCTATGAATGTAGCCCGCCAGGCTCCTCTGTCCATGGGATTTCCCAGGCAAGAATACTGAAGTGGGTTGCCATTTCCTTCTCCAGGGGATCTTCTTGACCCAGGGATCGAACCCATGTCTCCTACATTGGCAGGCATTTACTTTAGCACTGAGCCACCAGGGAAGCCCAACCCTGTAATACTGTATTATAATGTATTATAATTATATATAATGCCTAACTGAATTATATAATATATATGAATACATTAAACTTCTATTTTATGTTCATATTTAAAACCATATTATATAAAATATATTCATTCAGGGACTTTCTCTGTGGTCCAGTGATTGAGACTCTGTGCTTCCAATGCAGGACAACCAGTTCAATCCTTGGTTGGGGAACTAAGATCCCACATGCTGTGCTGCCCAGCCAAAGAAAAGAAAACCCCAAACAAAATATATGTATCCAGAAATACTGACCCCATATTCACATTTCAAGAAAACGGTTGTCCAGATTCATCATAAGCATGTTCTATATCACTGTCTCTATCACGACTAGAGCTATTTTTAAACCATCTATTCCAATTTGCAAGAGAACCATCAAATCTGTTTGAGATTCAGTGCTTTTTGAATCCAGTGACAGTATCATGCTGTCACTGAAAATTTTATATACTAATACATATTTGCATGATATCAGGTTGATTCTTTTAAAATAATACTTACCTGGCTGTGCCAGGTCTTAGTTGTGGCATGCAGGATCTTTAGTTGTGGCACGTGGGATCTAGTTCCCTGACCAGGGATTCAACCCAGACCTCCTGTAAAGGGAGCTCAGAGTCTTAGCCAGAGACCATCAGAGAAGACCCTCAGGTCAATTCTTAAAAAACAATTCTTCCTGTGAGTATATGTTTATCTCTACGACCTAACCACCTACTGTACTGTCATACAATCTTTCAAGGCCTCAACAATCTATAACACTTGTAACTCTGAGATCATATCTCATGACATAAATACTAAATCTGTCTCCCTTTTTTCTAAACCACCTCTATAATTATAAATTTAGAATTAAATCAGATTGAGGTTATTTTAGTCTGTCTTCCCCAAATAGTACCTTATTATTCAGAACAAAGTAATTAAGGATATGCCCAGTTAAAAACGATGTTTTGTAAGGCTTGAGTGTAAGGAGCTTCCTTTTTTCCTAAGAAATAATTCTGGGGAGAAATTAGTCTCATATCCAGGCTTGAGAAGATTAATAATTTTATAATATTAAATCTGTCTGCCCTGGAACACAGTATAGTTTCTATATCAAGTCTTGTTTTATGAACCACAATGAGACTGAATACTTTTCATCTTATGGCCTATAATATTCTAGATAAAATTATTCCTAGATATTTTATGGTAACTGTGATTAATTTTTTTCAATTTCCAGGGTTAATCAGTTACTGCTAGTACAGAAAAAAACCTATTATTCTTTTTATATTTATCTTACAAACAATCACTTACAAATTCCCTTATTCTTAGGTCTAATTTCTCTTTAATATTTAAACCAAAAGATGTTTTTGCTTAATTGCATTAATACCAAAACAATGCTAAACACTAGTGATAACACTTCAAGTTTTCTATTTTTTTTTAGGAATGGTTTTGTGAATTTATATTTTGAGGGAAATTCATCCTTTTCCTTCAGTTTTTCAAACATAGACTAAATTTTTCATTTTCATACCTTAACACTAGACCTTTACTCATTTTTAATATTTTTCCTCTTTTTTTGTTTAATCAGAGATATTTCCATTATTTGCCTTTTCAAAGAACTAGTGTTTGGCCTTATCTTCTTTACCATTTTATGCTATTTCATTCATTATTAACTTTTATCATTTTTAATTTATTTCTCTTTTATTTTTTCCCATTTATAAGTTGAATATTTCACTCACACAGTTTCAGTCTTCTTTATATACTAATAAAAGCATCTATGATTATACATTTTCCTCTGAGTATGGCATTAGTTCTAATCCCTGCTTTTTGCTACAATACTCTCCTCCCTCCATTTATCTCTAGATGATTTGTCATTTCTGACTTGACTTCCTTTTGGTGCAGAGAATATTTTAAAAGTGTCTCTGAATTCCAAGGCAGTTTTTAAAATAATCATCTTTTTTTTTTTTAACCACTAATTGCATTGGGTTAAGATGACAGATTATTGCAAATACAATCACAATGTTTATATTCTACTGTTTGTTTTCTGTGAGAAAGCACATGATCAACTTCTGTAAACAATCCCAGGTCTAGAAGAATGTATACACTTGCTGAGTGTGTTATTTATAACCTATATGCTTGCTTTTTTTGTCTGTCTCAGAGCTTGAAAACTGGCAGCCTGCAAGGTACTGATACATTTTGCTTGGCTGGCAAAGTGCTTTAAAATGTATTACCCTCAATGCCTTTAGGCAAGGAATGCATTCTCCAGTTCCTCTGCAATACTGTCATCTCTCCTGTCTTACACCAGGAACTCACATATTCATGCTGCCCAGCTGTTCCCGTGGGCATCCAAATCAACAACCTCATCCCCCTGGCCCTTCACGTTAGAAAAGACACATAATTAACATCTCCTGGCATAACATGCCTGCTTTTTTTTTTTTTTAATTAAATTCTTCTTTTATCCCTAGTATTTGTTCTACGTATTTTGTTGCTTAAAGATGGTCACATATTGGGGGTTTTTATCATATCACTCTTTGTCCTGTTCAACCCTTTTGTTCTTGCATTCCTCTATGTCTGACACTAATATTGCTATCTCTCTCTCTCTCTGTTTTAATAGACGGATTTGGCTTAAGAATACTTACTGAGGCTGTTTCTGTGGTTTTATTGTTTCCAGTACTGCTTCTCTCTATTCTTCTGTGGCCTGCTCACCTCTCATTATCATACTCAATCCCTGTTATTGGGGGAATACTAGCTTTTCTATTGTGTTCGTGATTACTAGCCATTGTTGAAAGTCCTAACCACACCTTCATCAAAATTAAGTAACTATGCCTCCAATCACATGCCAACAAAGACAAAATTCATTTCACAGTAGTTTTACATCTGAATGTCTTCAACGCCCCCAGCCACAATCCTGGGTTTTGCTGAGGTAGGCTAGAGTTTTTAGTTCTAAGCTGTTCCCTAGATTCTCCCTGAGAATAGTCCTTCAAGAATCCTACTTTACACATCATGCATTTTCAATCACGTTAGTATACTCTACTTGTGTACATTGTGTTTCCTGCTGCCAGATTCACGCTCACTACCGTTTCCTAAATCCTTCACCTTCCTCCTTGCTTTTCCTACTGATCCAATGGCCAATGTCTCATTGGACATGTGAGTATTTGCTCAAATAGGGGACATAAATCCTTCACGTCTGCAAACACCATTCTTTGGCCCGGAGTCACTGGGGTGAGTTATCTTTGAAGGAGGAACTGACCTGGCACCCTTTCCGACCACTAGCTCGTCAACATTTCTCTTGTATGCTTGGGGATGTCCACGCTTGATGACTCTTGCTCAAGTGAAGGCAGGGCCCACCTACCCTTAAATAAGCTGAGAACGTCACATGTTTGCTTTCTCAGCTGCCATCCTTCCTTTTGTAGCCGGGGAGGCCCCTTGACCTGCCACTGTGTGCACCTGCTCTGGACCCTGCCTTGGGAACTCCCGGTGCACAGCGAGGACTACATAGCTGTGGTGGCTGCAGCAAGACCCAGGTCCCGGCAGGTGGTGGCTTGGGTGCACGCTGTGACCCTAGTGCCAGGGTGTCTGGTGGCTGCAGTGTCTGGTGGGCAGGTGCACTGACCACGCTCCTGCACACACACAGTGGCATGTCCAGCTTGAACCACCCCTGCCTGCGATTCCAGTCACTGTTCCTAGCTGCAGCATCCCTAAGCCTTGCTCATCAGCCCTTGGGACTATTCCACAACAACTCAATAGGCTTTAAGAACTCATCTTCTTCCTCAAGCTACCTAAAGCACCTTTCGGGGCCTACAAGGCTGAGCCCAGGTGGACAGGGCTGGTACAGAGACTCAGAGCTCTTCAGAGTCAACCGTCCCTACAGATGTGACTCTGGATGGCTTCCCAGTGTCACCCCCTCACTCCTCAAAGGTGGACTGGTCTTCCTGTCGAAAAGCCTGGAGGATTTTTATCTTTATTGCTGCAGCCTAGCCACTGAGCTGTGTCTTCTTCCAGATGAGCCCCCTTCCTCTGACGTCTAAGATCATCTTCAGCTCCAAAAGCCTCCTCCTTTTATTCAGTTTCCTCCACCTGTTCCTTTTTCCTGCTAGAAATCCTAGCACCCAGTGATTAGATTTCCCGGATGGACCTCAAGCATCTTCCCTTCTTCAGCTCATGATGTCAACATCTTTGTGTTTACAAGACACTCCTTCCAGAAAACGAACTCAGCTCTCAGTAGGGGCTGCAATCCTTTGTATTTCATCTTGTAAAAGATTCATTAGGAATACTAACTCTTTGAAAGCTGTCATTTTTTTTTGGTGAACGTTTCTTCTGTCCGTTTATTCTAAACATTCAGCTAGAGTTCTCCAGCTCAAGTTATTAAATCTCTCTGAAAGTGGATCAGAATTGTTTTCTGTAAAATATGGGTTTGCCGCCCCCCGCCCCTGCACCCAAACACAGCCACATTTCTTGGGCAGTGGATATGATCATGCAGAGCTGTGAATGGCCTGGCACACCAAGATGCCCTCCACCCAGCCTCGGGGAACATTTCTGTCTGAGCACAGGTCTCTGAAAATAAACAGAGATGCAGTTCTTCCCAACTGCCAGCTCCTCCTGCTCCAGGCTCCTGGGATCTGCGGGACTGGGGCCCCTTCAAGACTGAGTGGTGGGGGAAGCTGTTCCATCTGACACACTTCCCTGTGCTGAAAACTGCTTCTGTCCTGAGCAGTGGGGGAGGACTCCACACTGTCTCCAGCCCTCAGACTCCGGAGGTAAATAAGGTTCACCTGGAGATGGGCGGGGCCGGGAGTGGGGGAAGGCTGGCGGGGGCAGTGCTGACTCCGCTCCTCCCTTTCAGCACCTTTTCCATAACTGCCTCTGAAGCTTCCAGCAGACATGCCCTGAGAATGATTCCCAAATACTAATCCCCAGCTCTAAGATCTCCACTACCTGTGTAATTTCTCCACATCTACATCCTGGCATGAATGCAGCTCAGATCTGTACTTGCCTTTAACAAAGCTTTCTTGAAGAACATGTACATCCCAAGCACTGTGGTACAAGGTACTGATGTAGGAACTTATGTGACACATAGCCAAGGAGGTGGTTTCTATACAGTGCAGCAAACAGAGCCCTGGAAGCACAGATGGACACTGTGTCCAGCCCAGGGGGTCAGGAAGGCGGTCAGGGAAGGGATCACAACTAAGCTGGGTGCTGAGGGCAGACCAATGAGAGCTCAGAGGCAGGTCATCCCGACAGACAGCTGGACTTACGGATGAAGAAGTGGAGCAGACAGATGAAGCTACAAGCCCAGTGAAATCAGCAGCATGTATGAAATCAACAAAGACACCAGCATTTCAGAAGCAAGGGAGAGCTCGACTCACCAGTCATCTTGAAAAGTGTCATCCTGAGAGAGCCGTGAAGAGGAGAAAGGACTCTATGATGCCTGGGGGCAGTAATGCAGAGAGGACAGCAAATGCACTCCTTGTACAATGAACTGTGGAAGATGCTATTACTGTGTCCACCAGCACCCGGTGGAAAGGAAGTGTCCCGGGGGTTGGATGGGAAGTATTTAGACCTTCTCCTTTGACCGGCAACCACTTCCCTACCACAAATCAATAGAAACTCAACAGAAGACAGCAGATCCATTCAGATGTGCCTATGGGCTAAACCTCAAAATCCCTAAAAGTGACTTCCTCCTGTTGTCTCTCACACCCTCCTCCTAACTCCCCTGGTTCTGGCATCTCTCTTTCTTTCTCGACAGCACCATTTTCCCAGTCACTCTCTTCATACAGCGCCTGGAATTTATTTCTCCCTTTACATGAAGGAAATTAAGTCTTTTTACTAGAGAGTCCAAAAAATAATTAAGACATTTATCACATTTCTAGAAGAAAAATCTCTACCTTGGAAAACGTGCTAATTTCCTCCCAAAGGACTGCAATTTCACTGAAATCCAAATTGGACTTTTTGGAAACCAAATAAAGTGACTCAAATATTCATGTGAAAGAATAAACAAGAAAAATAAAAAAATTACAATGAAGAAAACTTGATTTGCCAGATATTAAGTACTGCGGAGCTATAACACTTTAAGTCATACAATCAATGAGCAGAGTACTGAGAGCACCAAATACATCCAAGATACACTGCATCTAACATCAGACAAAAAAAAAAGGCAAATCCAGACCAGCGAGGAAAAGAAGTCTTGCTCAGTAAATGCTGTTGGAATAACTGGCAAGTGTTCTAAATACATTTTCTTATGTCATATGTTAAAGTACATTCCAAATGGATTAAAGACATAAATATTAAAAAATGGGAACATGAAACCCCAAAACATCTGATCTTTGGGAAGGAAAAATATTTCTAAGCCTAGAAACAATGTAAGAAATCACAACGGAAAAAAATAAATCTGCTTCATAACAGTCTTAGGCTTCTATATTTCAAAAAAAAAAAACAACTGAATAACTGAATACTCTACTAAAAAAAATGGACAAACTATCTGTAATGGAATGGATTGGTAGTGTTAACATACCAGAAAAGAAACAAAAGCAATTATTAAAACTCCAATAGAAAGTTGAGAAAAGAACAACAAATCACAGGAAAAAAATGACCAATAAATATATGAAATTCAATAGATATGCAACTTAAAACAATGAAATACTTTCTTTGCCAAATTAGGGAAAATCATTTAGGACCATATTGACATTGCTAAGGCTACCATGAGAACAATACTCTCTGACACAGCTGTATTTTATAACTCTTCCAAAAAGAACACAGAAGAGGCTTACAAATCAAGAGGTTTACAAATGATCTTATATTTTGGCCAAGTAAATCCTGAATATTCATTGGAAGGACTGATGCTGAAGCTGAAGCTCCAATGCTTTGGCCACCTGACGCGAAGAACTGACTCACTGGAAAAGACCCTGATGCTGGGCAAGATTGAAGGCAGGAGAAGGGAACAACCGAGGATGAGATGGTTGGATGGCATCACCGACTCGATGGACATGAGTTTGAGCAAGGTCTGGGAGTTGGTGATGGACAGGGAAGCCTGGCGTGCTACCGTCCATGGGGTCACAAAAAGTCGGACATGACTCAGCTACTGAACTGAAATATCTATCTAGAATTTGGCCTAAGGACACATTCAGAAACTTAAACACAGATTTATGTATTTGAATTGTTTAAAATACAGAAAAATACTGGATTCAACAATAGGAAGACTAAAAATACTATAGTAATACATACAATACAATATTACAGGGATGTTAAGAAAATTCAGGAATATTCAATGATCTAAAGAAGCCTTATGAGACTGTTAAAGAAGTCATGATATGAATCTGAATACACAATATAGTTTAACTATGTGAAAGTCCGTATAAAAAAAGGCTCAGTAACCACGCCTCTCAGAAATGTCAAGCGTTGTAAATGGCAGGATTATGAGTCATTTTTATTTTCCCGATGTTTCTTTAGTTTCTTCATTTCTATAAAATGAGCACATATTACTTATGCAATCAGACAAAAGACTTGTAGTAGAGAAACCACCGCAACGGCTGCACTGACTCCCATCTCCTCCCTGGACACCTTCTAGACCTGTTGTCCTTTTACACATATTTGTCCACCAGCCCTCCTTAACGCTCCAGCAACATCAAAGATCTAACCAGTCCTCAACTGCTGCTGGATTCTCGCACAGCTCCACCTCTTGGCAGGTGCTTTTTCCTCTGCCGAAAAGCCCTTCTCTCCACCTCCAGCAAAGGCCTCTTCAACCTGTAAGACTCCCTTGAAGGACCCTCTTCAAACCCTTCCCCAGAGTCCCCAGGAGAAATGCTGCCTCCTGGTGTGGCTTCCGCACCCCTTGGCTCAGGGCAGCCCTGTGGAGGAAGCACGTTAGCATCAGGCTGACCACGTGTCAACCTCCTCTCTGTGGCAGCCTGAGTGATGCCCTGGGACGTGGGAACACGTTACCTGGCAAAAGGGCTCTGCTGAAGTGATTGAATTAAGGGTCCTGACTTGAGATTATCATGGATGGTCTGAAAGTGAAGTGAAAATGAGAGTCACTCAGTTGTGTCTAACTCTCTGCAACCCCATGGACTATACAGTCCATGGAATTCTCCAGGCCTGAATACTGGAGTGGGTAGCCTTTCCCTTCTCCAGGGGATCTTCCCAACCCAGGGACTGAACCCAGGTCATTGCAGGCGGATTCTTTACCAGCTGAGCCACAAGGGAAACCCAATGGTCTAGGGGGCTCAATATAATCACAAAGGTCTCATAAGAGGGAGGCAGGAGAGTCAAAGACAGGAAAAAGATGATGTGACCAATAAGCCAGAGGTTGCAGGAGGAACACTGAAGATGGAGGAAAATTACAGGTGCCCTTTAGAAGCTGGAAAGGCAAGGAAACAGATTTGCCCCGAAAACCCCAGAAGGAAAGCAGCCTGGCCAGCACCTCGATTTTAGATGTCTAACTCTAGAACTGTAGGGAAGTAAAGCTGTGCTCTTTCAAGCCCGTAAGAGTGTGGATTTGTAAGAGCAGCAACAAAAAACTAATAAATACACTCCTGACTACAATGAAAGCACCTCAGGGCAGGCTCAGGAGGGGATGGGGATGGGGTGAGGGGGGACACACAGGCAGAGACAGGGGGACATGGAGGCAGGGACTATACCAAAAGAACCTCGGGGTAGGCTCAGAAGAGGATGGGAGGGGGGGTCAGGGAGGCAGGGGACGCACTGTGACAACACCTGAAGATAAATGAAATGTCGTCTACCTCAAGGAAAATGATAGAAAAAAAACTAGAAAAATGAGAAGCAGGAGGAGAAAGAGGAGAAGGGGTTAACATTTACCACAACATTAACAGTTATTGCTAATTATACAGTCATAAACATTTTTTGAGAACTCATTCCCTTCCAGGCATTGCTGTAAGAACGTTACGTTGTTCTGAGAATTCCTTTGTGTGTGCGTGTGTGCTAAGCTGCTTCAGTCGTGTGGGACTCTTTGCGGCCCCATGGTGTGTAGCCCGCTAGGCTCCTCTGTCCATGGGACTTCCCAGGCAAGAATCCTGGAGTGGATTGCCATGCCCTCCTCCAGGGGATCTTCCCAAATTTTCATCTCTTATGTCTTCTGCATCCGCAGGTGGGCTATTCACCACTAGAGCCACCTGGGAAGCCCGAGAATTCCTTTAAGGAAGTGCTATTATCTCCATTTCATAGAGAAAGAAAACAAGAAATGAAGCAACTGGCGCAGGACCGCCCAGCTGGTGAACAGGGAAGCCAGGATAAGAATGCAGGAATTCTCCTCCAGAGCCAGTGCTGGTAAATATTAAGAAGTAACAGCGGATACACTGAGAGACCTACAGGAATTTGCACATTTGCATGAGCCATAAGGACTAAAAATAGTTTAAATCGGGCTGAACTTATTAAAGGACTATTCGCTATTCGATGTGCCAAGCTCGGGGCTGCTGTTTCTGCATGGTCTGATTCACACCTGCACAAACACCCGATGGCCAGATGCAGAAGGGGCATCTAAAGGCTGTGGGGACGCTGCCTGGGGTCTATCCTTTCCGGCCTCCGACCCTCTCTCTCACCCCTGCCCTGTCTGATTGCCATGTCCATCAGTCTAGAGTACGCTCTCCACACAAGGACCTGTGCTGACAGTGGTCAGACAAGTCCCAGGACCTGTAAGAAGCATTCTTCTTAGTCAGGAAAACTGGTGGGAGGGAGGTGGGTGACCAGAGGCCAGAGGCAGCACTGACCCTACAGGAGCAAATCAGTCATGGTTCCTAGACAGGAGGCAAGGCCAGTGGAGTAAACACAGCTTTGGAAAGTCTCCCATTCGTGTTTTCAGTAAGACGTGAAAGAAAAACACCTTCATTAAAGGGGAAAACTCGGCATCAGGAAAGACTGCTTTCAGATGCTAAACATGGATGCCTGGCAATCAGTCCACGAGTTAGAAGACCAACTAAGGAAATTCACTCAGAATTCTGAGAAATGGGGGATGAGATGAACACAAGTTTGTTTTAAAATTAAGAGATACTGAGGAAGATCAGAAAGACCCAATGTAGGTGTAGTGGTAAAGCCAGATGGCAGAAGACAGCCATGGAGAAGTTTACCCTGAGATATGAACAGGGTGAGCCGGCCTTAGAGATCACTAGCTACAAGGACCACCGGTGTGCCGCCAAGTGCTGTGGACCCACGGCAAGAGCAGAGGTGGAGGTAGGTGCCCAGGAATGATTAGGCTCGTCTGGGAGCTCCCTCATCTTCTCAGGGGCTCCAGGCAGGGGTGCAGAGCCCACAGCAAAGGTGCCAGGCTGAGCTGGAGGACGGGGTGGGAGCCGCGAGGTGGGGAGGGGGGAGGCCCTGGGCCGGAACAAAGCAACCCTGCTTCCTCACTGCCACCCCCGTGGGTGGGTCCTCCACTCCGGCTGGTTCTCTCAGCCATCTGGATGTAGACAGCTCAATTCTGCTCTAACTACCTACCTGGACTTGACCAGGATCCACAGGTTAAGGACTCTGTCTCCAAGATCGCCCGCACTCTGGAGGTGCTGTCGCAAGTCCCAGGTTGTGACCTGTACTCTGACCAACTGGGTATAAGCCCTGGGGGGTCCCATAGCCCCCGTCCCAGCTCTGATAACTAACTTCTAAGGTGGCTCACACACTCGGCAGTTTCCTGCTGAGATCACCAGTTTACTGTGGACGACACAACTCACAACAGTTGCACGGGAGAGACACCCAGTCCAGGCCACACCCTCTAGCACCTTGATGCCCCTGGAGACCCAGCAGCTCCGCATCCCAGGGTGAGGAGTCTATGGAGGTTCTGAGAATCACTGGCTACTGGTGGTGAAATCCCCTCAAGCCCCTCCCACCTCAAGGATCCCGAGTGGGGCTGAGGGTCCCTCTGACTCCTAGTTGTTTTCCTCTGCCACCAGCCCAGCCCCAAAGTCACCATATCACCATAAACTCCGATGCAGTACAAACAGTTCATCACAAATAAGAAAAGACCCCCTCAACCTATCACTCAGAAATTCCAAGTGTTTCAGGACCTCTGCGCTGGAAACAGGACCCAGCTGTCCACTTTTTACTCTATTGGGACGTCACGAGGCCTGTCACTCTGCAGGACAAGCAATGACCTGGCCTCCCCAGCTGGCTGCAGGCACACATGTCCGAGGGGAACGGAGTGAATCAGGCCCTGCACTGACCACCTGAGTCAGCCAGGTCCCATGCAGGCAAGACCTGTGGTCAGTGTGGAGCCAACTCCCCAAAAGGGAACTCTTTATGGAAGAAAACACTGGGTTTTCTTGGTCTGCTTTCAGAACATAAGAGTGCTCCCTTCAGGGCAGAATTTGTAAAGGAAATGAAAGACTGCTGGAGAACCCAGGAAACAGTCTCCCTGAGGTCATCCCTGGCTGAGGACGGACACAGAAAGGTCTGCCCCCCACCTCAATGCAGGACTTGTGTGAGGACGTCCCAGCTCCAGCTCCCTCGGGACTGATGGACAGATGGATGGTGGCTGTGACTGCATCACACCCCATGCGCTCCCTCACAGGTACTGTTCTCAGAGGGACCCACCCCAGAAACCTGCTGCCCACAAATCTCTGTCCAGATAGAGGCCAGTTGCCCCAGGAAGCAACCAGAACAATCCATAACCTCATGATACATGTGTAGTATATTCATTTAATTATTTTATCTTAAAATAATCTTTCTTAGGGCATCCCAGGTGGCTTAGTGGCAAAGAATCTGCCTGCCAATGCAGGAGACACAAGAGATGGCGGGTTCAATCCCAGGATTGGGAAGATCCCCTGAAGGAGGAAATGGCAACCCACTCCATTTAAGATTATTGTATCTTAATCTTTCTTATTTATCTTTTTCATTTCAATAAGTCTATTTTTTTTTAATCAGAGATCAAAAACTCAACTGCCAAGAGATCCACATGGATAAATAGATATTAGAAAGGAGCCGGAGTGAGCGAGGGAAACGGCATGTGTAGCGCTCAGGCCCCAGCCTGTAACTTCCAGATGCACCATGAGAGAAGGAGACTGGTCCTCCAGTCAGCACTTCCACACAGACGAGATCAGCACACACACAGCTCTGCACTCGGCTTTGTTCATCCCCTCTACATGGCAGGCTTCTCCACCTTGGATGTGAACCTGACCCTTCTGTCTGAGCGATGTCGGATGCTATCCAGTGAGTCCAATCACCACGATTACTGAACCACTCTTCTGTTTAGACGGCGGCACTGTGAGGATGTGACCCAGGGGACGCCTGTGACAGAATCAGATAGGGGTGTTGACTGAATGTATACTGTCAACATTTGTGGGCCTAGACTAATTTTTCTAAATTTGGTTTCCAGGCACTGCTTCTGGTACATACACAATGGAGCAGGGCAGCTTCACAGATAAAAGTGACCACACGGCTCTCAAGGATAACATAACCCACTCCATGCTACACAAACATCCCTAGAGTCTAAATAGGAACGTCTTTGGGAGTAACAGTCAAAGCTGACCACTTCACCTAAATATGAAATGAAACAGAAACCTTTAGGTCAGTCGGCAGTCTGCATTCTTTTCATGCCAGGGCAAAGGCTAGACTTGTATTTTACTTATTGTTTCCCTTTGTTTCCCAGAGTAGCTCATACACCCTTATTTGGAAATTTTCCTTTCTGGCCTGTAATTGGGGACAAAAAAAGTACCCTAGGAAAGCAAAATGCAAGCTTCCCATGGAATCCCACACTCTTAAAAGGTGGAAGGGACACCATAGAGACAGTCCAGGCCCTCATTTCACCGAAGTGAAAACCCACCGAGGTCAAGCGAGGAGCAATGGACCTCCGGTGTCTGTCTCTGAATCCAGGGCTTTGTTTCTCATCCTGACTGATGACCAAGAAAAGATGCAGTTTGTTTATTTCACTCGATCTGTGTGTAATCAACCTCTGGGAAGTCTCCCCCTGCATCGTGCCCACTCCTGTCTCATTTCTAAACCCTCAAATCTGACACAACAGCCTCAAGGGGTAGAGGGGATAGAATCCTCTCGTAGAGGGACAACTCACATGACATCAGTGGCCCCCACAGACCACGTCCCCGTGTTTCATCTGCCCTTTCTCCTCCTCCATCTCACCTCGCCCCCCAGCGGCCAGCCACCTGAACCTCTCCTCTCTCACCTCCTCCAAGTTTGGCCCTGCTCCATCCTCTCAGTCGTGTCATGGAAAGAAGCCCAAATTTCGCTACTTCTCCGAAAGCCCGGCCATGGGAGGCATTCAGCAGCCAGCCAAAGAATCTCACCCTGAGGGATAAGGGAACCTGCCCGGGCTGGAGGGGAAAGGTCCCCCTGGGGAGGTGACATCCCATCCCTGGGAAGGAGCTGAGGCCTGGGAGGACGAGGAGTGGGTTGAAGGTATCATTTATCTTCCACATGGTGGCACTTATGAGAGTTAGGTGACAGGAATAAACCACCTGGTCACAGGAGTGAAGGGGGCAATGGCAGACAGAGATATACAGTACAGCCGCAGTGGGGTGGCTGTGAATCCTTTAGAGGAGCACTCCAGGAACAGGGCAAGGACAAGAGGGAGGAGGGTCATGGGACACAGAAGACACACCTGACTCAGGAACGGCATGTGACACACAGGGGCGCCCTGATAGTTGGCTAAGCTCACCTGCCGGCCCTTCAGCCTCATGCGACGTTCTCATTAACAGGAAGAGATGTCCAGAGATGCTAATACACATAGCTGTGCTCCTAACGTTATACTCTTTCACTGTTAGAAGAAGCACCTCTGGTTTAGACACACCTGGCAGCTTTGGTTACTGGTTTCCAGGCGCGTGGGCACAGATAGGCGGCAACAGATAAGTTGGGGGGGGGGGTTCTGGAATGTGAGCACCGTATGACCCCACATAGACTGACCACAACCTTTGAGAAGCCCCAGGGCACCCCCCAGAGTCAAGGCTGGGGACAGATTTGACAAGGACAATGATGACCTGAGTAAACAAAACCAGCATGCTGGTCAGACTTTCAGGATGATTTTGTATCTGAAATGGTTAGTGTAAGGCTCTGTATTTCAGAATTTATTACAAGGAAGAGGTCATTTTAATGTACTGCTGCTGCTGCTAAGTCGCTTCAGTCATGTCTGACTCTGTGCGACCCCATGGACAGCAAGCAGCCCACCAAGCTCCTCTGTCCACAGGATTCTCCAGGCAAGAATACTGGAGTGGGTTGCCATTTCCTTCTCAATTTTAGTGTACAGATTACATTAAAATGGAATCACTGTTATCCATACATTTGCATTTTTTTTTTTTCTTAATCACCTACGATGACTGATTGAAAGTCTCCACCAAGGCACAAAGCACAAAAGCAGAAAGCCACAGAAGATTAGATGTCAGGGAAGTTGTGAGGGACACACACAAACACAACACACACAAAGGCACACACTCCCCCCACGTTGTTAACCTGCACAAAGACACCATTCTACCACATCTTTGGTCCAGCCTGCCAGCATGTCATTCCACACAACTGTGGCACACTGTAATGTCCTCAGATTGAAATGAGAGCAGAAGAGACCAAAATATAACTATAAACAGATAATTTTCCTAACAGTTCAATGCCCACATGAGCCCATGAATAGGCTCTCTGTTTATCTGTTTATAAATCAGAAGAGAAGGTTAGACTGCTGATAATTTAACCTTCCAAGTTTTTTTGTTTTGTTTTTACGTGGCTGCCGAGGCCAGAGAGAAAAGCAGGACCAATTAGAGGAAGGAGATGAATTCTCTGGCAGATAAAACAAAGGGGATTTTCAAGGGCTCTGGAGGTGGCTGGCACTGGTTTCTTGCTGAATAGAGTTTCAGGTCAAAACTTACAACTTTACTTTCCAGGTTGATCGTAACTCCTAATCTTAACGCTCATCTGTAATTAGGTTTAATTTGGAACAAGCAGCTGGAGATGAGGGAGGACAAAGAGTGAAGAAGAAAAGACTAGTTTTTCTAGAGAAACAGAGCAAGGGTTTTTTAAATGAGTAGAAGCAGAAGGGCACTGGAAAGAAAGCTTTTATGAATAGATCAGAGTTATGACCTGGGGGTGGTCTGGTGACATGCAGGGAAGGAGAGAGTGGGTGAGGGGTGATGACCCCAGCTCCTGCGGGGAGTCCCCAGCCCAGGATATCGGGGTTATCTCTCTAGTGGCCTGGAATGCAGAGCAAGGGTTTTTTAAATGAGTAGAAGCAGAAGGGCACTGGAAAGAAAGCTTTTATGAATAGATCAGAGTTATGACCTGGGGGTGGTCTGGTGACATGCAGGGAAGGAGAGAGTGGGTGAGGGGTGATGACCCCAGCTCCTGCAGGGAGTCCCCAGCCCAGGATATCGGGGTTATCTCTCTAGTGGCCTGGAATGCGGAAAACTCTTTCCGTGAAACAAGCTTTTCTGAGTTTCATAACATTAAATGATTGTTTTAATCTCACTTTTAAATATTTGGCCAACCACATTAATTTTGAAATATCAGACCTACTGTCTCTCAAGAATTCAAAAATTCCCTGGTAATACAAGGGACAGCTGCCATCAAGATCTTCGTAAGGACACCCTGAAACCTTTGAAATTCTCCATGTTTTAATGCTGCTTCTATGATACCACTATTCAGGCTGGTCTCAGCTGACTGGAGCCATATCAACACTTAGAGAAAGTAAACAAGATTCAACAGACTAGAACTCGTATACCTAAAGCAAATTTAGGTAACACATTCCCCACGTGAAAGCCCCGTCTCCTCTGCCCCCCAAACTCTTCTCAGAATGAGAAAGTTATTTAAAAGTCTGCCAACGTCACAGAATGTTAAAGGTAGTAGAATCCTTGCACACACACCTCCTTTTTTTTGTTTTTACAAACAAAGCAACAAGAGACCAAGAAAAACTGTAACTTAAAATTCACCTTTCGTGTTAAAAAATTATTTTCCAAAATGAGGATTTAGGAAAACCTGATTGAAAATTCCATTATACAGTGAAACATTTCAAATCTATCACATCACTACGCCTAAAAAGAGAAATCATAATCTCGAGAGGGAGGCCCAAGAGGCATTTTACAAAATTCAGCAACTATTTCTGACTTAAAAAACCCAAAACATATGAAGGATAATTCCTCCGTGTAACAGGGTGCATCCATCTCGTGATCTCGGGCATCCAGCTCTGCATGGGAAGCTCACAGCTAATCAAAGACGGCCTCACACACCCCATTTTCCCCAGGCTTCATCCACTGTGGTGACGCTGAGAATGTGACCTTTTAATAAACTAACCCTTGTTTCTGGTGATCACTTACAGCTATTCTACACACATCTGCACACACACGCATGCATGGGTATGCATGCTCACACATATAGGAATATACATATGTATTGCCAAGCTGGTTGCTGCATTCTCACCAGTTGTTGACAGTTTTTCAGTTGATCTTCTTAACTATCCTAACAGGAGAGTTACAGTCCCTACGCATGCATGCCAAATCACTTCAGCCTCATCCAACTCTTTGCGACCCCATGGACTATAGCCAGCCAGGCTCCCATGTCCTTGGGATTCTCCAGGCAAAAATACTAGAGTGGGTTGTCATTCTCTCCTCCAGGGGATCTTCCCAACCCAGGGATTGAACACAGGTCTCTTATGTCTCCTGTATTGGCAAGTGGGTTCTACCACTATTGCCCCCTAGAAAGCCCACAGTCTCTATAAATAATAATTTTGACTCATTTTTAAAATAAACATTAAAAAAAATCTTACTGCCTTGGCTAGTCTATCTGAAAACAATGTCCTCTGTGGGCACCTGTTTTTTCCTGACCTCTGCAGAATGTTTTTAGTTTCCTGTTAAACATGGTATATGTGGTTTTCAAACCATTTTATTTATTATCTTTGAAAGAATCCATTCATTCCTATTACATGTTTATGAGGTAGATGTTAAGTGTTATTAAATGCACTACTGACATATACAGTAAGATGAATTTCTTCTCTTTAAATGTACTGACATTGTAAATTTATATAATAATATTATTGCATTCTTGGAATAAACCATTTTTTTTGTAACCAGTGAGTGTAATATTTTGAAAAGGCCTCACTGGAGTAAATGTGGCTTATCTTTCAGTCAGGATGTGCACTGCCACACTGTCCTCTGGCTTTCTTTCCCCTCTGTCTCTGAAAGGCTTTGGTATCAGGAGTAGTGTTAATAGTATTAGCACTGCCTCTGTTAAAATAAACTGCAAAGTCCTCCATCTTTTGTCTTCTGGAGTGTTTTTCAAGTTTCTATTATTTGAGTATCACCTTTACAATTTTTGGGGAAGGAAATGGCAACCCACTCCAGTATTCTTGCCTGGACAAGAGGACCTTGGCAGGCTACAGTCCATGGAATCACAAAGAGTCGGACACGACTGGGTGACTAATACTTTACACTTTTGGCTATATTTGCATTTACCTGTCCTATTAACCTGGGGCTTGCCTAGTAGCTCAGCAGTAAAGAACCCGCCTGTCAATGCAGGAGACCGGGTTCAATCCCTGGATCAGGAAGATCCTCTGGAGAAGGAACTGGCAACCCACTCCAGTATTCTTGCCTGGGAAATCCCACAGACAGAGGAGCCTGGTGGGCTACAGTCTATGGGGTCGCAAAGAGTCAGACATGACTGAGCAACAGAGCACACATGTCCTATTACATCTTTAATATTTTTCTGCATAAACTAAATGTTGACTCATTTTTTTAAAACCTAATCTTGTCCTAAGCAACATAGATTCAATGAACTACTTACAATTTTTCTAACACAGCTTAATTTAATTACTAAAATAAGAACTAGCCATCAGTATATACCTTAAACCATTACGTGCACCCTCTGTAATGCAATAATCATCTTTGGGAAACGATGCATTTGACGACTTTAAATAGCACAGAAATCTATTTTTCTGATCTTTGAAAAGCTCTGCACATAACACCATCTGAGTTCAGGATTCTTTCTGAAGTTTTTTCCTTAAGTCACTTTGTGTGATGTCTTCCAATATTCTGCCCAAGTGTTTCACTACTTCGTGAATTTAGCAGTTTCTTTCTCCTAGGAAATTTCATCAGAAATTTTTATTTTTATTCTATTTTTTAAAATCGCCACATCTCTGATTACAGGCATTCTTGTATTGCTTATTTGGAATATTTGTGGGGTTTTTTTTTCTTAGTTTAACTACAGCTTTATCTAGTTCCTTGTTTTAACAAAGAGTCTACTCTTATATGTTTCAATTCTAGTGAGTGTTTTTTTTTTTCTTTTTTTGTTCTTTCATATATTCATTTAACAAATACTGAGTGTGAACCATGTGCCAGGTCACGGGCCAGGTGATGAGGGTAGAAGCGAGGAAACAGACACTGACAAAATTTACTTCATTAATTTCCACACCTTTTTAAAAAACTCCCTCCCGGACTTCCCTGGTGGTACAGTGGACAAGAATCCGCCTGCCAATGCAGGACACAGGGGTTCGATCCCTGGTCTGGGAAGATCTCACAGGCCAAGGAGCAACTAAGCCCATGCACCACGACTACCAAGCCCGTGCGCTGCAACTAGTGAAGCCCTCGAGCCTAGAGCCCGTGATCCACCATGAGAAGCCACCTCGATGAGAAGCCTGAGCACCGCGACAGAGCAGCCTCCACTCTCCACAACTAGAGAAAGCCCGCGCATAGCAATAAAGACCCAGTGCAGCCAAAACTAAATAAATTACATATATATAAAAAATTCCCTCCTGTTTTCCCAAATTCCTTTTGTCCTTTATTTTCTAATTTTCTATGTCTAGTACTTACTGCATTTATGATAAAAGCTTTTAGAGAACTAAACTGGCTTGCTATTTGTAACTATATAAAGTATTTCACTATTATTTTTCTAAATGATCCATAATCATAGTTTTCCAGATCCTATTTGGGTCAAAATTTCCAAACAGCTTTCTTTAGATATAATTGATGGATAACATTATACTCGCTTCAGGTTTACAACATAATGATGTACGGATATTTGTATACACTGTAAAGTGATCACCACAATAAGCATGGTTACCTTCGGTCACAGTGCAGTTATAAAATGATTCATCCCCCAGCCACTTTCAAACATGCAACACAGTACAGTTAGCTACAGCCACACCATGCTGCATCAAGATGGATTAACTGTTTGAAATTTCAATTTCTACTCCTACAGTTTTACTGCATTGTGACAAACAGTGACCGGTAAAATTTCCCTTAAGAGACTGTAGTAAGGTTTTCTTTCTGGTCTAGAAGAGATCAATGTTTTAACCATTCACGAACAACCTAGAAAAACAGTAAGACACACGCTGAAGTCTCTCATTTCACATGTGAGTTTTTTCAGGAAGGTTAATAGCTTTCGCATTTAATCACTTCCACAGTTTGTCTAGTTAGTGCACTCATTTTGTAACTGCTACTTTTTCTTCTTGAATTGTATTCTTATCAATACTGAAAGTCCTGTCTGCTTTAAGGTGCTTTGTGGTGTGTATCTTTAACTGATACGATTGTTTCAGTAGTCAGACAAAGGCATGAGAGACAGATAGCCACAATTAAACCACATTTTCTTCACTATCAAGACAGATACTGCTTTATGACACAAAAAGTTTAAGAAAAGCAGGCAGTGTTCTATCAAGTCAAAGGTCTTCTGAGTCAGACAGGAAAATGGTTACATGTTTTAAGTGCCAAAGAAGTGCAAACCCTCATCAAGTGATATGGCTGTTAGAACAGAGGTCTTAGACACCTATCGGGAGCTCTAAGATCAAATGTAGTTTGAATTTAAGGGACGTGGGCATCATGACCACTTTCTTCTTCAAGTTCTGGAGTCAATGTCACAGAGAGATTACCATGATTTTGAGCCTAGAATTCTCTGCCCCCGGAAACTATCAGTAAGGCTGAAGGCAAAAGAGAGAGATTGTCAGATCAAGGGTGAGATACAGCATCATGCATGGATGATTTTTGTATGGGTGCAAATCCAGCTGCTCCAGACTGTGCCCCATTCGCAGCAAAAGGTGCTCAGCTGGTATGGTGTCGGATAAGAATCCTGTTCTTGCCGGAAATCTCTGTTGGTTAAAAAAACCTCATCAAACTGAGAAGGCAACCCCAAAATTATATGGGATAAAATCCCAACACCAGTTATTATTTGGAATAAAGCAAGTAAGTAAACATCTTTTAATTCGAGAAAGGTTTAGAATCAAGTAGAGAAGTAGTTTAAATAAACAAGTAGCAATAGGATTATAAATTAAGAAATACCTGTATTTTGGAGTTACTTTAATGTTTAATGTTTAAGACAACTGAATCTTCCAAGAATTATAGAGCAGCCTCATGATTCTAATTTAAAGTGTGTAATTGACAGTGTGTGTTTACACACACACACACACATGAGAGATAATGTGTGAATGTTTGGGGATGTATATAAGGACTTAAGAATCACTATATTTTTAAGAATAATTGCACATGAGCACCACAAGCACAAAGACTTATAAGAACTGGACTTGATGCCGAACTTGAAAGCTTTCTTTAGAACTAGATTTTTATTATTCACAACTTTAACCAACTTAATTTTAAAAATCAAACTACCATCTGAATATGCTTTTATGCAGCATATATATTTTGTTTTCTGTGTTAATCCAGAGGAGGAGGCTCTTTTTTTAAGTGAGTTTAACCCATTTATTATAGTAACAGATGTATCTAATACTCTCACCTTTTTTTATTATGTGTTATCACTGATCTTTAACATATATATCTTTTTTTTTTAATCCTAAAAGGCTGCATTTTCCAGGTATGTCTCTCAGGACACTAGTTTCACTCTAAAATTCTCCTATGGAACAAAATACATCTGAGAAAAAATGCATGCTATACTCTACTCTTTGTGAATGCTGTCAAAACTCTGATGAATCCCTAAAATCTAAAACTAAGGACAAGAGAGCCCATTAACTAATTTGCTCAAGCCCACCAACCAACTCCACTCCCCTTCCTCTTAACTCAAAACTCTGAACTACTATGAGTAAGATAAAACAAAGCACAAAAAGATATTTTGGAAATAGAAAATATAATTGATGAAAATTTCAAAGTCAATAAGAAAAACTGGAAAAAAAAGGTGAGCATGGAAATGATAAGACTATATAAAACTTCAGCGCCAGACAGAATCACAGGAAATACTCCAGTCAGAGAAAAGGGAATATACAAAACAAGAAAAAGGCTTCAAGAAGCAGGAAGCTCACCTGAGAGCAAAGCCGGACCAGAAGGCAACCAAGTCTGAACGGGAAACGTTAAGTCAGAAGGACAGGAATAGTCGTGACTAAAGCTTACCGGGCACTTTCTGTGATGTGGGAGCCTATTCTAATCCATCATGTGCTTCAAGCTATCAATGACCTTGACAACCTTATGAAGCAGGCTGTACTACTGTCCTCTTTCCTGGAGCTTAACTCATGTGCCCAAAGCCTCAGAGCTACTAAGGGACAAAACTGGGAATGTGAACACAGTGTGGCTCCAGAGCCCAAACTCTTAACCACCATGCCTTCTGTCTTTAAGAAGAAAATGAATTTTCTATAACAATCTGTCGACTTGAGAAGCCAGATTAGAGGGTAAAAGCAGGTTAAGATCATTTTAGGAGTAAAAAACTATAGTGTCTGTGTGCTCAGTCAGTCGTGTCTGATTCTATTCGACCCCAGAGACTATAGCCTGCCAGTCTCCTCTGTCCATGGAATTTTCCAGGCAAGAATACTGAAGTGAGTTGCCATCTTCTTCTTCATGGGATCTTCCCGACCCAGGGGTCAAATCCACGTCTCTTGCATCTCCTGCACTGACAGGTGGATTCTTTATCACTGCACCACCTTATTCCTTCTACTTTTCCTTTAATTTTTTTTTTTTCGGTCACACCACATGGCATGTGGGATCTTAATTCCCTGACCAGGGATCAAATCCGAGTACCCCGCATTGGAAGAGCAGAGTCTTAATTAACCACTGGACCACCTGGAAAGTCCCTATTTTTTTCTTTTAAAGTAATATTGCCTGTCACAGATTATAAATTAAATCATGTAAGCCTGAATTTCCTTCTCTTCTACCTCTAGATGCACTACCTGATTTTCCAGTACATGATACATATTCGAGCCTAGTATTTTAAATGCTGATTGGTTTTCAACTTTTAGAATCAACCTACAAACACGCAGAGATTTAATGACACTAATTAGGAGACAGAATGTTCTTGCCATGTAAAAGGTTGACAGTAAACTGGGAAGAGGATACGGAGCCTGTAGGGGAAACAGCAGAAGAAATGTAGAGATAGCATATCCTTCTTTACTGAGCCAAAGACATCATTTAAAGCTGGTTAGTCAAGAAATACAAGTGGTAAATAATAAAAGATTTCCTTAGTATTTTTGTTTTTTGAATGAAAATTTCATATAGCAAAGTTTTACAGTGAACAACTAGACACCCACAACTGCACCCCACTAGTAACACTTTACTAACAATAAATTTAGAAAATTTTAGTATGGCTTGCAAGAACAGAGGAAGAGAGAAATACAGTACTAAAAATGCACTGAATTCCTCACTCTACACAACCTTCAAAACTAACAAATCAAGAAATAGTACAGGCATACAAAATTATGTAGAATTATAGAGATAACCACCATTTCCTTGAAATGCATCAAAAATAAGAGGGACTGACAAATGGACAGTGGGATGAACAGAAGGATAAAGCAACAAGAGCAGAATGTTAACTGTAGACTCTGTGGTGGGTCTATGGGTGCTAGCTATACATACATTTCAATTTTTCTGACTAAAATTTCCTAGGAAAATATTGACACAGATGTGGTTGAGAGTGGACCTCACATCCGTGCTGGCCTCTGCATGGCACTGGCCGAGCCTCCTTCCAGCCGCTCCACACCGGGTGGAGCTGGGTGCCTGAGCCTGGTGGGGGTGGGGAGGGGAAATGCCATAGGGATGACGAGCACCCCATCCAGGCCCAGTCCCTCCAGCTCCCACAGAACCCTCATGTCCTCTCCCCTCTCCTGATTACCATCAGAGTCAGCAGAACCTGGGAGCTGGACCCTGAAGACACATTCACCAGCCTGAGCCTCTAACAACCATATGACTCTCGGAGGGCCCCATCTCACCCTGGACTGGGGCATGAGGGGAAATCAACTTTTAATGTCTTAAGGGGCTATTCTGGGATTCGTCTTTAACCACAGTTAGCATTAACTATAACCAACAGGGAGTGGAATCCGAGGGAGTGGGGGTTGAAGCTTTGACTTTTGTTTCCTATCACTGGTATCCAGTTTAAAAACACATGCAGATTTAAAGCAAAGAGTTAAGAAGCTGTCAGCTCATGGTGACACTGGGAAAAGCCTTCTAAGGTTTTAACTCAAAGTAGAAAATAAGGTTTCTTTAGCATATTGGGCACCTATGTGTGAATATAAAATGGCACCATTCCTCTGGAGCGATACAATCCCACCCTGGCCCACTTACTCTTTATTCCCAGCTGCCTTTGAGCAGTGCACAACCTGCGTGACTATACCCAGTAGCCCTCTCTGATCTGCAGGCACTGAAAACTTGGTTGGAAACTGAAGGACTGTTAACTGAGACCTTTGAGGAAGGGATGTGGTCCTTGACAGGTTCAGATTCCAGCTGCCCTTATTCACGCAGACTCTCATATCTTTTGCTTGATTCATTTCTCTCGTCTGTCCCATAATGCCAGTCAGTCACAGTGACTCAACTCCAAGGATTGCATCCCCACACAAGAGAATGCTTGCTGCCATGGCGGACAATTTCAAGGCTGGAAAGGCAGCAGCAGCTGAGAACCTGCCTTCTGCCTCAAGTCTGCCTGCAGAGGGTCATGGGGTGGAATGGGGGGTGGGGATGAGGCTTCTGCCTCATTTACCCTCTAACGGCCCCTCCCTGTTGGAGCAACAGAGGTCTCAAGGGGGTCAGCCAGGAGGTGTGCCGCTTGGATCTCCCTCCAAGACAGACTGTGGCTTCAGCTGCAAGGACGGATGTGAACTGACACTCCAGTGGCCAGTGCCACTGGGACTCAGCCTGGCTTTTGAGCTGAAGGCACATTTCTCCAGGAAGCCTCAGCAAGGCCTGACCCAGTGAGAGGACTAGAGCCTGGCCCTCACTGCCTGAGCAGGTCTCCTCTACTGGGCAGTCTTCTCAGGGGCTTCCTGGAAGCTGGCCAGGACCTGGTCAGACCTGCAGGTTCTCTGCCCAAAACTGCTGCTGCCTTTTCCTTTTCTGGGTGCTAGTCCAATGGCTCTCCTGGCCTGATTCAGGTTCCCACCCCTTCTTTCTCAAGCGTTTTACCCTCTAATAACCCTCCTTCATTCCCGATTCTGTTTAAAGGTATGCACCTCAGAGGACAAAGCTGACATAGGACTGGTATAGAAATCAGGCGTGGGTGTTGCTATGCCTGTCTCCTCCTCACCTCCACTGCTCACCTTTGGGCCCCCTGCTCTGAGGACCCTCGAAGCACTTGCTCTGAGTCTAGTCCAATGCACCACACCTGCCAGTGAGAGGCCCTGCCCTCCCAGCCTCATGCAAGGTGGTAAAGCAGACTGAGGATGTGTTAATCTTTAACAAAACTCTCATTTCCGGGATCTCATTGGTGCATTCTATAGCATTTCATCACAGCACAGAGATCACTTAGAGTTATATGCACATTTTCAGCTGACTAGTCTAGCACGACAGTCTTTCCTAAGACTTTCTAACTGAGTATGTTTACTTGCAGCAAATCAGACTTGAGTTCCCATACTGAAATTGTATGCATTCAGAAAAGTGTGATAAAATAAGTCACTGCCATAAAAATGGCTTTTTCATCCGCTATTCATTAGATCACTTTCAAAAGCAAGGTCACTTAGAAACTGGAACACAAGCACCCAAATAACACTTAAAAACTAACAAGGGGCAGAGTCTCTTCATAGTTTTGACACCAAGGAAATAATACACAGGGCAAGTGGATATGATGAGATGTGTTTAAAATGTTACATATTCTTTTCTTGTTCAGTCATGTTCGACTCTTCGTGACCCCATGGACTATAGCCCACCAGGTCCCTCTGTCCATGGGATTTCCCAGGCAAGAATACTGGAGTGGGTTGCCATTTCTTTCTCCAGGGGATCTTCCAGACCCAGGGATTAAACCTGAGTTTCCTGCACTGGAAGGTGGATTCTTTACTGCTGAGCCACCAGGGAAGCCCTTACCTAATAGCTTATTGCAGGGCGGTTTATGACACAGGCAAACGTGCATTAATTTGCAAATACTGGCTATTTTGCCCAAAGAAGGCTGGATGAGTGCTGTGCAGTTTAGAAAGTCACCTCTTCATAATCAATGCAGTAACCCCATCTCTATAGTTTTTCCTCCATGGTCTCCACTTGTGGCCAAGTTTCCCATCCTGAATGTACCAGTCCAATGTACCAGAGCCACTTCCTCCCAGCCTCAAGGACACTGCCTGCCCCTGCCTGGCCTCCCTGCCCAGGTGAGTGGAGACCAGTGAACCGAGGCTAAGAGACCCAGGTCCTAATGACAGCCCTGCCTCAGATTTGAGGGACAAGTCACCTGGACAAGCTGGGGCAATTTCCTCATTCAAATTCAAATTTAAAAATCACCCCCTGGAAAAGAGTTTCGAGTTCTGACTCTGTCCCAGATTCACAGACCAGTCACCTGTCAGCCCCAGACTCCAGCCCGATATGGACCATCTCCTTGGCCAGCCAGCACGCACGGGGGGACGCTGAAGTAAACCGTTGGCGTGTGTGACAGGGCAGAAACATCCTATTCGTTCGCAAACGCGACCCTGCGGCCAGCAGCGTCTAGGTCTGCGGGAGGCCAGGCTGACCCTCAGGGCTGAGGACGAGGCCAGCCGTCTCTGAGCAGCGCCCCTGTGAGGACCGGAAGCACGGGTCCTGGAATCGGCCCCCGCTATTCTGAGTGAGCAACAGTCACCGTCCGGCCCCCGGTCTGAGGGTGAGTAACAGACCTGCTGACCTCCCGCACCGTCCACTGGGCTCTGGAAAGTGTGTGACACGGGCGCGGGGGGAGCCCCCGGACCCTCCCCCCGACCCCCCCTCCGCCCGTCCGGCCGCCAGGTGAGCCGGCAGTGCTCCCCGGTCAAGGCGTGGGCACAGGTGAGCCCGCCACCCCCGCTGCGCATTCCAGAGGCGGGACTCACGCCCGAGAACTTCGCCTTCGCACTCCCCCGGCGCCCGCGGGCAGCGCGGCCCAGCCCGGGGCGGTGGGGGAAGGGCGCCCGGCCGCGAGGGGGCGCGGCGACCCCCGGCACGCAGCACAGACCTGCTTCGGGATCCTCGGGCCGCCCCGAGTGGTTGCCCATGGCTTGGCCGCCTAGGACAGCGGCCGACCGCCCGCCTCGGACGGCGCGTCCACCGCGCGGCCGCTCGCGCCGGCTCGAGCTGACGAAGCGGCTGCGTCTGGCGGGTCCGCTCCAGTCAAAGAAAGGGCCGTCGCCTCAGTCCCCGCAGCTGCCGGCCGCTCTGCGCTCTCTCATCTGCATGCGGCCCGCCCACCTCGACTCCCGCGGCCCGCGCACCCGCATGCCCCGCCCACCTTATCTGCATACCGCCCCTCCCCCCGAAGGCCGTCCACCTCGACTCGGGCTGCCCCAACAGCTCAGGTGCCTTTTATTCCCCTCCGCTTCCGTGAGAGCACACTCAGTTTTCTGCCTCTTCTGGCATCCTCCTCTCCGTCCCCTTCTTTTTCTTTCTCCTCATCTCTGTGACCTCTGGACACTGAATACTCTAATGGCTGGTCACGTCCATCCAATTTGCTCAGGGCCTCTAACTTGGCCTTTGCAGCCAAGCTGTGGCTTTTAAGTCCTGCTTGTGTGTCTTAAGCTTGGTCCTGCCTTCTGAACTCCGGATTCATCTATCCAACTACCATCTTGATGCCTCCAACTTGGGTTCCTCAGTTTAATGGGAACAAAACCCAATTCTAGGTTTTTTACCATCGATGTCTCACACAGTATCCTCATCTCCGTAAACAGGATGTGTCAGGATCCTATGTGGTCAATGCCACCATCTCTCGGCACCGCTCACGGCTTCCACCGCTGCCACCCGGTCCAGCCCATAGTCACCTCCCACCAGTATCTCTGCCACCGCCTCCGATCCCCCAGGGTACCCAGGGTGGCCAAATAAATAAATATTAAAAATAAAATAATAGTACAGCCTCCCTGTATCTCCCAGCAACACGAAGCCAGCTGTGGTGCCCTGCACACAGCCTCCTGTCTCAGCCCCTACGCTTTCCTATCTGCTCTCTTCCCTCTGGTTTAACTCTGCTGTTACCTGGCTACCTGGAAGATGCGGGTTCTCTACTCTAAATTCGTGGTCAGGTATCACTTCCCCTGGGGGCCTGCTCACCCCAGCCAGCATCAAATACTCCCTTTCGATGCTGCTGTCCTCGGAAATACTTGTGTTTCCCCACAGAACCACGTTCCTTAAACTATTCTTGTTACACTGTTAACTCCACGAGTGGCAAGAATGCTGTCTTGGTCCTTTTTGCATCCATATCTAATAAATACTAAAGTAAATAATATATTTACTTACTCTATGCTGCTGCTGCTGCTGCTGCTAAGTCGCTTCAGTCGTGTCTGACTCTGTGCGACCCCATAGACGGCAGCCCACCAGGCTCCACCGTCCCTGGGATTCTCCAGGCAAGAATACTGGAGTGGGTTGCCATTTCCTTCTCCAGTGCATGAAAGGGAAAAGTGAAAGTGAAGTCGCTCAGTCCTGTCCGACTCTTAGCGACCCCATGGCCTGTAGCCTACCAGGCTCTTCCGTCCATGGGATTTTCCAGGCAAGAGTACTGGAGTGGGGTGCCATCGCCTTCTCCAACTTACTCTATAGTATGCCACTAACTTCTCAAACAAACAAAATAGTTCTGTGATGGTCACTTAGTTTCTGAAGGATTCTTTGCTCTCCACGGAAATACTATGTCATTGAAATGAAAAGAGTAAACATTATAAAGACATCAAGTCTGCCCAAATAGTTAAAATATGTAATTTTATCAAAATTCAAATGAATCATGAACTTGATATGTTTACTCCAAGACTCACCTGGAGGAATAAAGCATCAGAAAGCCTAAGAAAATTTGCAAGAGGGAGAATAAAGAGGAGAGATTTGCCTTATTAGAAATAAAAACATGTGGGCTTCTCTAGTGGTCCAGTGATTGAGAGTCCACCCACCAATGCAGGGGACACAGGTTCAATCCCTGGTCAGGGAATATTCCACATGCCATGGAGCAAAGAAGCCCATGCACCACCACTACTAAAGCCCACTCGTCTAGAGTTTGTGCTCTACAACAAGAGAAGCCACCACAATGAGAAGCCCAAGCATTGCAACAAACAGTGACCCCTGCTCACGGCAACTAGAGAAAGTCTTTGTAGCAACGGAGACCCAGTACAGCCAAAAATAAAGAAATTATTTTTTTAAAAAAAGAGAGAAAAACATGCCACAAAATTACATCAGAAAAACAGTGTGGTTACAACAGAACGGAAATTCCCAAAAGAATTGAACATAAAGTAGCACCTCAAATTAAGTGACAGTCATATCTCCCTCTTTATGCCCCAAATAAATTCCAATTCAATATAAATTTAAAGGTAAAATATGAAAATATAAAAGTTCTGAAAGTAAATATGGATGAATATTTTATAAAATTAAGGAGGGGAAAGCCTTCTTTATTGTCTGAACTTTCACTGCGAACATTTTCAGATTCATAGAAAAGTTGGGCCAGAACACTACAGGGAACACTAAAGGGAATACTACAGTGAACACCTTCGATATCCATCACCTCCTTTTACAAACTGGAAACATTTTACCACATTTGCCTCTATCTTGATCCCTCTCCATTTTCTTCTTCATTGACTCATTTGAAGTATGTTGCAAACAACGTGACATCATTACATTTCACCTCCAGCTAGTTCCAGCACAATCTCCTGAACTCTCCTACCATACCACGATCAAACCTACGAAAAATAGTACTTTCAAAATAGTGTATAGTACACAGTCCATGGGATTCCCTGGTGGCTCAGTGGTAAAGAATCTGCCTGCCAACTCTGGTTTGATCCCAACTAAACAACAACACAGTCCATATTAAAATTTCCTGAATTGTCTCCAAAAAAAACCCTGGAATTATGTATTTTCTATTTTATCTCTATCTGAAATGGTTATTTAAGGAAGACCAGGGGGCAAAAAAAAGGTTTTTAGGAATCTTCATTGAATATAAGGACACCTTCTGTTTGTAACAGCAAAAAGTTGGGAAAAACCTTCAGTGTTTAACATGGAAAGAGAAAAGTTGCTCAGTCTGGTCTTCCCGACCCAGAGATCAGAACCCGGGTCTCCTGCATTGCAGGCAGATTCTTTATTGTCTGAGACACCAAGGAAGTCCTTAACACTGGGGCTAATAAATGATAACACAACCATACAATGGTGCCTATGCAGCCCCCTGAACAATGTGTCAGACGTGCTACCCTAGAAAGCAGAACGGTACACATATCAAGGACATAAATCTTATTTTTTGTTTATAAACAAACAAACAAAAAACATCTGAACACAAACACACAGATGGAAAGTTATACCTCAAGGTTCTGATGAAGAATGAGTGCCTCTCTTTGAATGCGATGGGTGAGATTCTATGTCCTTTATGTTCTTTTTATTATTATTATTGCTTTGCCATATGGTTTTTATTTGGCTCGAGTGCATATTGTACTGCTTTTGCTTTTGTAATTTAAAAAACTCACTTTGAAAAAAATCACATAGATTCTCTAAATAATGTCAGGTAAAATTGTGTATATTACCAGAAGATTCTTTAGTTTCTAGGAGGATCCTTTAAATATTAACCCAGTACATGTACGACTGTTGAACATATATTCCTTCCTTCTCCATAATGCCATTAAGGACTGAGCTTACTCTGAAGGTGGTGCTAGGAGACAGGCTGAAATTCTTACTAAACACCAAAGATCCCACCGTTTTTTAATAACACGAGCTACTTTAATTTTAAATATTTATTATTAAAAATTTCTAACATATACAAAAAATAGAAAGCAGTGTCATAATGATCCTCTATCAACCCAGTTTCAACACATCAATTCATAGTCAACCTTGTTTCAAATACCATCATCCATTTGTCCCCCCATTCCCAAGTAATGTGAAGCAATCCCAGACATCCTATTTCATTGGCAAATGTTTCAATTTGTGTTCCAAAGATAAGGACTCTTCAGAAAAACCAAACCACAGTTCATTATCCCAACTGAAAAAAATTGACAACAATCTCTTACCAAATACCTAATCAAACTTCAAATTTCTGCTTGTACCAAGATTTTAAAAAATCTTGATCCATACCACAACACATGTATTAGAATGGTGAAAATCCCAAACACCGACAACTTCAAATGCTGGCAATGATAGAGCAACAGGAACTCTCACTTATTGCTTGTGAGGATGCAAAATGGTGCAGCCCCTTGGGAAGACAACCTGGCAGTTTGTTACAAAAGTTAACAAATCCTCACCACATAACATCCATCACGCTCCTTGATATTTATCCAAATGCAAGGTGGTGAATAGATAAATGGATGCAGAAACTGTGGTGCATCCATATTATTATTCAAAGTTAAAAAGAGAGGAGCTGTCAAACCATAGAAGGATATGGAGGAACCTTAAATGTAGATTGCAAAGTGTAAGAAGACAGTCTGAAAAGGTTACATCCTGTATGATTCCAATCATATGACATTCTGTGTGCATGCTGAGTCTCTGTGTCATGTCAGACTCTTTTAGACCCCATAGATTGTAGCCCACCAAGTTCCTCAGTCCATGGGATTCTCCAGGCGAGGATACTGGCGTGGGTTGCCATACCCATCTCCAGGATCAAACCCAAGTTTCCTGTGTCTCCTGCATTTGCAGGCATATTCTTTGCCACTGAGTCACCTGGGAAACCCCATATGACATTCTGGAGAAGGCAAAACTATGAAGACAGTAAAAAGATCAGTGGTTTCCGATGTTTGAAGGAAGAAAGTTAGGGAAGACTAGGTAGATCACAGGGTATCACGGCTCACTTATTACTATAACTTGACTTCACCCCACTTCCAACTTCCCCTCAATGGTTTCTGGAAGTCCAAGGAGGGGCTAAGGCTGCTTTACTCAGTCAATACTATCCAGTACCTGTTTTGTACACAACACTCCAAGTTTTCCATTTTCTAAAGGAAGGGGGAAACTCGGGTTTCCTAATAAGTCAAAGGCCAACGAGGTTCATACAAAGAGAAACCAAGAGAAACTTAAACACAGGGAGAGTTGAAGAGAGGGTGACAAATGAAGTGTAGTAATTGAATCAGAAGAAACTCCTCAGGCAAACAGTGTATATGCTGGTCTGAAGGATGCTCCAGAAGGCAGCACGCGAAGTTGAGGGTGGATCTATAGGGACAGAAAACAGTTGCCTGCAGCTGGAGTGAAATAGGAATTGACTGGAAACGACTCGAGGGATCTTTCCGGTGTGACAGGAACATTCTAAAGCCCAGTCGTGGTGGATGGTTGTAACTCGGAAAATTGAGTAAAAATCATCAGGCTGCACATCTTAAATGGGTGAATTTGAGAATATGTAAATTACAATTCCATAAAGCTGGGTTTTTAAGCCAAGGGAGATAAATAGATGAGCCTTCAGGATTCTATGAGTTATTTCTGAACTAAGACAATCCCCGTCCTCACTGTGAGTCAATCAGTGTGACTGAAGTTCAGGGGTGCCTCCCTACCAAGAATCAAGACTAGAAAGTTATACACTTTGAAGAAGATGAGATAAAAGGGAAGAGAGAGGCCTCACCCCAAGCAGGATGGGCCTTCTTCCTGAGTGTGATGCCAGCAGGTCCAACACAGCAGAGAATGAGGAGGAAAGACAGAACAGCAGCACCGGGCAGGACTCAGGAGGGCTGGACAGGACACAAGCAGCATGTCCTTAAAAGGCAAAAAAGCACAGCCTGCTGAGGGATCCAGAAAGGCTTCAGGGAGGAGGTGATGCTTACGAGCTGGTCTGTTCCTGGTGATCAGAACTGCTGTCAACACCCAGTGTGGCAGGAGGTGGGCAGCAGAGAGGGTAGGGGCTCCAGGCACGGACGAGCATCCTGAAAGAGCAGGCTCAGCGGCAGGGCCAGGTCTGGCTCATCAGGACAAACAAAGGCCTGATTGTGGCAAACTCCTGAGTGTGTTTGGAGAACCAGCCCCACTGTAGCCAAGGACTGGAGTCAAGGCAAGAACAGGACAGGACACGGCTACAGCGGGAGTGTGCTGGGTCCAGGCAGGAGCTCTGCCCCAGGCCCTTATGCAGCCGAGGTGGAGATCTTGTCTGAGGTGTGTAAGCACGGGGCTGGGCCGGCCAAAGCTGCAGCTCAGGACAAGGGCCCTGCTGCTGCAAAACCTGCCCTCTCATCCACCCTCCTCCAGCACTGACCCACAGCCAACACGCCAAGATCACTGAGGCGCCCATCTGAACAGGGTGAACTGACCAGTGTCCTGAGCACTGGCAGCTGGGAGGCTCCTCCCAAAACAAGCATGCACTTCAGCCCCTCCACCTGGGATGTCCGCATACTGAGAGTAGGTGGATTGTTTCAACCCTGTTCATGCTACTTGTACCAATGATCTTATTTACATAACTTAATTATTCTGTAAACCAATGAAACAGGAGTGCAGAAAGAGAGAGAGACATTGCTTCCTCAAAAGCCACTCTGAATGGTCTGAAAAGACTGGATGAAAGCGACCTGTTAAGACAGGAGGTATTATTCAGTCACTCAGTTGTGTCCAACTCTTTGTGACCCCATGGACTACAGCATGTCAGGCTTCCCTGTCTTTCACCACCTCCCAGAGTTTGCTCAAATTCATGTCCATTGAGTTGATGATGTCATCCAACCATTTCATCCTCTGTTGCCCTCTTCTCCTCCCGCCCTCAATCTTTCCCAGTATCAGGGTCTTTTCCAATGAGTCAGCTCTTCGCATCAGGTGGCCAAAGTAGTGGAACTTCAGCTTCAGCATCTGTCCTTCCAATGAATATTCAGGGTTGATTTCCTTTAGGATGGACTGGTTTGATTTCCCTGCAGTCCAAGGGACTCTCAAGAGTCTTCTCCAGCACCACAATTCAAAACCACCAATTCTTCGGCACTCAGCCTTCTTTATGGTCCAACTCTCACATCTTTACATGACTACTGGAAAAACCATAGCTTTGACTATACTGACGTTTGTCGGCAAAATGATGTCTCTGCTTTTTAATATACTGCTTAGGTTTGTCATAGCTTTCTTTTCAAAGGAGCAAGTGTCTTTAATTTCATGGTAGTAGTCACCACCGCAGTGATATTGGAGCCCAAGAAACCTCAATTTTAAAAAATGTTCAAAGTTGCTATAAATGATGAGGGAACCCTTTGCAGCCCAACCCAAATCAAGAAGCCTCTGTGCTTTTCAGGTGAGAGATGCCAGGCCAGGTTGGGTCAGGGGAACCCAGAGGAAATGAAAAGTGGGCAAATGTGGTGACAAAGACAGCCACACGCTCAAGAAAGGAGGCTGACAGAAAACAGTTCAGCTGATTTGGGTGACTGCAGTTGGAGGAGTCAGATGCTAGAGGAAGCTGGAAGCCCGTGCAGTGAGAGGTGAGCATCATTCAGAAAAGTCCCACGAGAACAAGAACACAGTGGAAGACCCAGGAGAACTGGGGCTTTCTATGTGTTGTTCATGGCTGCCTCTCTGGCACCTGGAAAGAGGCCTGGGACTCAGGAGATACAGACACTTGGTGACGGAACGAACGGATGGACAGTATCGGCTGTTGGGGGAGCGTTTCCAGAAGGCAGGTTCACTTTGGGGTGGAAACGCAGGTTTGGCCTGAGGGCCCAGAAGAGTGTCTCCCACGTGGGAGGGGACAAGAAAAGATATGCAGGAGAGGGTCTTTGAGCTTAACAGCAACCTCCTGAAGTCAGGAAGGACGTCAGTAAGGATCTGATTCAATCACCCTCCAACATCCCCATCAAGGAGTTAGCGTGGAATGAAACCTTCACTCCAATAACCGGGAGTTCTTCATTTCCTGGAGCTGAGCGCTTCTCATGTGCTGTGGCTGCTGGAACATTCTTCCATGCATGTGTGTGTGTGCTAAGTCACTTCAGTCATGTCCTCTCTGTGACCCCATGGCCTGCAGCCCACCAGGCTCCTCTGTCCATGGGGTTCTCCAGGCAAGAATACTGGAGTGGGTTGCCGTGCCTTCCTTCAGGGGAATCTTCCTGACCCAGGGATCAAACCTGTGTCTCTTACATCTACCTGCATTGGCAGGTAGGTTCTTTACCACTAATGCCACCTGGGAAGCCCATTCTTTCATATATTCAGTCAAAACCTGACCCGAATTTTACTGCTTCGAACCAAAAGGGATAACTTTAATTGTGATTGAAAAAGGAATTGTTGACCAAGTGCAAGGGATGGTAGCTTTGGAAGGAAAAAAAAGCACATCGTAATGCAGAGCTGGGAGCTCCTGGGCAAGATGTGCCAGACAGAGCCCACGGCAGGTGGGTTTATCTAATCGCCATAATTCCTGACTCTGAGGTCCTGTCACGCAGGGCGGTTTTCGAGGAAAAGCACATTTCGTAAAGATAGCTCCATGTTAGGCTCTACTCTTGCTTCCTCACAGAGGCCACTGCGCTTCCTTCTCACCACTTCCTGAGATGGGTGTGGTCGACCTCGTCTTACAGGTGAGGAAACTGGAGAAGCTTCTCCAAGGGGGAGGATCTGATCCCCCAATGAGTAAAGCGACCAATGGGAGAAAATTGGGTCACTGTTCAGAAGTTTACCCTGGGTCTCAGCATGAGAGAAAGTCACCTGTGTGGACACAGCCCCCAGAATGTGATACAACAGACTTCCCTCTGCGAAGATGGATGATTCTAGAAAATCACTAGATCTATCTGGAAAGTCTTGGCCATTCATAAGAAGGGAACCAGCTGAGAAATCCAGATAAATAAGCATCTATGAAACAGTTACTGGAAGAAATAGGAGATTTTAGAAAATCTCTAATGTGTATCCTCATTGAAATTCAAGGAGCTTTTACAGCTGTGAAGCTACAGCAAGAGGTTATGAAGAAGAAACAATTTGAGATCAGATAAATCAGACAAAAGATGAAACACACAATAGCTGAAGTAAAGAAACAAAGTGAAGCACATTAGATGATAAACTTTAAAAAAAATCACAGGATGCATGAAAGTAATCAAAAGGATTAAAGAAAATATTAATACATGATGGGGAAGACATACTCAGGAGACAGAATATACACATATTTGAATTCCCTGAAGGAGGCTCCAGGGTAAAGAGAAAACCAATAATTAACTGCCAGGTACCCTCAAAGAATCCAAGACTTTATAATAGCAGTACCAAGTTCAAAACCTCCTCACAGTGGCATCACCTTGGGCACTGCAGAAGTTAAAGCTACTTTCTGGTCAGTCAGTGATGGAGGGATAAAGAAAATGTGGTTTACATACAAGGGAATATTATTCAGCCTTGAAAAGGCTCTCTCCTAGGGCCTGGCCATAGCCTCTGATTGGGTCTCCCCCCATCCATTAGTCCAGTCTGCACAGGCAGCCAAAACACTCCTTCTAAAATGAGGTCAAGTCCAGAAGAATGGATAAAGAAAATGTGATACACATATACAATAGAATACAACTCAGACATTTAAAAGAATGAAATAATGCCATTTGCAGAGACATGGATGGATTTAGTGTCATACTGAGTGAAGTAAGTCAGACAGAGAAGGAGAAATATCATATGACATACCTTATAAGTAGAATCTTAACACATGATACAAAACAGAAACAGACTAATGAACTTATGGTTGCCAGGGTGGGGGGAAGGGATAGTTAGGGAGTCTGGGATCAATATGTACACACTGCTCTGTTTAAAATGTATAGCACAGGGAACTCTGCTCAACGTTCTGTGGCAGCCTAGATGGGAGGGGAGTTTGGGGGAGAGAGGATACATGTATATGTATGACTGAGTCCCTTTGCTGCCCATCTGAAACTAACATAACGTTGTTAATTGACTAGTAGCAGTGGTATCCGACACTTTTGCAATCCCATGGACGGTAGCCCGCTAGGCTGCTCTGTCCATGGAATTCTCCAGGCAAGAATACTGGAGTGGCTAGCCATTCCCTCCTCCAGCAGATCTTCCCAGCCCAGGGATCAAACCCAGGTCTCCTGCATTGCAGGCAGGTTCTTTACCGTCTGAGCCACCAGTATAGCTACCATTAATTGGCTATCAGTTCAGTTCAGTTCAGTCGCTCAGTCGTGTCCGACTCTCTGCGACCCACTGAATCGCAGCACGCCAGGCCTCCCTGTCCATCACCAACTCCTGGAGTCTACCCAAACCCATGTCCATTGAGTTGGTGATGCCATCCAACCATCTCATTCTCTGTCATCCCCTTCTCCTCCTGCCCCCAATCCTTCCCAGCATTAGGGTCTTTTCCAATGAGTCAACTCTTTGCATGAGGTGGCCAAAGTATTGGAGTTTCAGCTTCAACATCAGTCCTTCCAATGAACACCCAGGACTGATCTCCTTTAGGATGGACTGGTTGGATTTCCTTGCAGTCCAAGGGACTCTCCAGAGTCTTCTCCAACACCACAGTTCAAAAGCATCAATTCTTTGGCGCTCAGCTTTCTTCACCGTCCAGCTCTCACATCCACACTTGACTACTGGAAAAACCATAGCCTTGACTAGATGGACCTTTGTTGGCAGAGTAATGTCTCTGCTTTTCAATATGCTATCTAGGTTGGTCATAACCTTCCTTCCGAGGAGTAAGTGTCTTTTAATTTCATGGCTGCAATCACCATCAGCAGTGATTTTGGAGCCCAAAAAAATAAAGTCTGACACTGTTTCCACTGTTTCCCCATCTATTTCCCATGAAGTGATGGGACCAGATGCCATAATCTTAGTTTTCTGAATGTTGAGCTTTAAGCCAACTTTTTCACTGTCCTCTTTCACTTTCATCAAGAGGCTCTTCAATTCTTCTTCGCTTTCTGCCATAAGGGTGGTGTCATCTGCATATCTGAGGTTATTGATATTTCTCCCAGCAATCTTGATTCCAGCTTGTGTTTCTTCCAGCCCAGCGTTTCTCATGATGTACACTGCATGTAAGTTAAATAAGCAGGGTGACAATATACAGCCTTGACGTACTCCTTTTCCTATTGGAACCAGTCTGTTGTTCCATGTCCAGTTCTAACTGTTGCTTCCTGACCTGCATACAGGTTTCTCAAGAGACAGATCAGATGGTCTGGTATTCCCATCTCTTTCAGAATTTTCCACAGTTTATTGTGATCCACAAAGTCAAAGGCTTTGGCATAGTCAATAAAGCAGAAATAGATGTTTTTCTGGAACTCTCTTGCTTTTTCGTTGATCCAGCAGATGTTGGCAATTTGATTTCTGGTTCTTCTGCCTTTTCTAAAACCAGCTTGAACATCTGGAAGTTCACGGTTCATGTATTGTTGAAGCCTGGCTTGGAGAATTTTGAGCATTACTTTACTGGCGTGTGAGATGAGTGCAATTGTGCGGTAGTTTGAGCATTCTTTGGCATTGCCTTTCTTTGGGATTAGAATGAAAACTGACCTTTTCCAGTCCTGTGGCCACTGCTGAGTTTTCCAGATTTGCTGGCATACTGAGTGCAGCACTTTCACAGCATCATCTTTGAGGATTTGAAATAGCTCAACTGGAATTCCATCACCTCCACTAACTTTGTTCGTAGTGATGCTTCCTAAGGCCCACTTGACTTCACATTCCAGGATGTCTGGCTCTAGGTGAGTGATCACACCATCGTGATTATCTGGGTCGTGAAGATCTTTTTTGTACAGTTCTTCTATGTATTCTTGCCACCTCTTCTTAATATCTTCTGCTTCTGTTAGGTCCATACCATTTCTGTCCTTTATTGAGCCATCTTGGCATGAAATCTTCCCTTGGTATCTCTCATTTTCTTGAAGAGATCTCTAGTCTTTCCCATTCTGTTGTTTTCCTCTGTTTCTTTGCAATGATCGCTGAGGAAGGCTTTCTTATCTCTCCTTGCTATTCTTTGGAACTCTGCATTCAGATGGGAATATCTTTTCTTTTCTCCTTTGCTTTTCACTTCTCTTCTTTTCACAGCTATTTGTAAGGCCTCCTCAGACAGCCATTTTGCTTTTTTGCATTTCTTTTCTGTGGGGATGGTCTTGATCCCTGTCTCCTGTACAATGTCACGAACCTCTGTCCATAGTTCATCAGGCACTCTGTCTATCAGATCTAGTCCCTTAAATCTATTTGTCACTTCCACTGTATAATCATAAGGGATTTGATTTAGATCATACCTGAATGCTATACTGCAATATAAAAATTAAAAGTTAAAAATAAAAATAAAAAGTAAATAAAACAAGGTCGGGTGAGTCACTCCTCCTTCCCTCAGCCTCCAACCCCAGCCCTCAGCCCCTCCCACCTCAGCTGCAGCCATGTGGCCCGCACTGTTCTCATCCATGTCTGTTCATGGAGCTCCAGGGATGGGGGATCTCTGTCCTGCCCCCTGAGGTTGCCCTGTTGCCTAAAACAGTGTCAGACACACAGTAGGCACTCAAAAATGTTTGTTGACCTAATTGCATGAAATGTCAAAAGGACCTCTAGTCAGAGTGGGGGCTCCCAGAACAGGAGTCAGTGTGTGGACGAGGCTGCCATCTAGTGGTGGGATCGCCTTGCAGCTTTGGCAGGGGGGTACCTAAAAGGCTCAGCATCTCTTGGGTCCTTGGGATGTGCAGTTAGGGGGTATCAGGGAAGATCCCCGTCTACCACCAGGGGCCACCCCATTCTCTAAGCCCATGCCCATTGGTTAAGACCAGATCTGCATCACAGACATTGGAGGGAGGAAAGGAAGAAGCAGGTGTCTGGGCTGGGCTCTACCACAGAGATATTATAATACTGATTCGAAATCAGTTAGGAGGAGCAAGTGTTCAGTGTGGAAATGGACGGGGATGGAGAAGACAAAGTAACGCTCGTGTGACCTCCCTGAAGTGTCGTGATCTGGACGAAACACTGCCTTCTCCTGGAGGCTGTGGCGAGGTTGAGCGAGGCCAATACCTGGCGTGGGGTGGGGTGGGGAAGGGTACCAGGTAGGGCTGGACCACCTGCCCCGTCCAGACCCCTCCCTGCCTTCCAGTGGTTGCTCTGGGTACTGCAGATGGTGACAGGGCCCTGGGGATGCTCAGGCCTGTACACCAGAACCCAGAGACAAACCAGCCCCTTCACCAAGCTCCCCTAGCACCCAGGTTAGACAGCGTGTTAGCTGCAGATGCCATCATATGCTCAGTACTACCTAAAGAGTGAGCATTTTCTTCTGTGCTAGGTTTGAGGGCTCCTCCCCAAGGACAGATCAATTCCTAGCAAAGGGTACAATACAGGCTGATCACAGGTTTAACTGCTATGAGTTTAAAACCACAACACTGTATAATTGTTTCACGACAGTATCCCTTCCAAAATTACACACTTGAAAGAAAACACAGATTATACCATCCCACCCCGTTACCGAAAACATGTCCCAAAGCCAAATGTTGAGGGCCATAATAAGAATTCTGTCCCTTAAGTGTTTACATACAATTTATAATTACATCTTTCCTAAGGAGGAAATCAACCACATACTGCTAGCATTTTCCTTCTTTTCTTTAGTTTCATTTTTGCCTTTACAGCTGAATCTATAGAGAGTGATGGTGACTCCAGTGAGCTCCTGATGGGGGTGCCCTTTCTAACAGTGAGTCTCCTCCTTCTTTGTCTCAATGGTACTGAGATATTAAAACCCACACTTATTACTAGTGCCAGTGCTCTTGTTCCCCTGGTTTTCATGCACATAAAATAAAGACAAAGTGTGAGCTGATATTCACAGAACCACCTGACATGACTGCACAATGGCAGGGGTGCTGGCACCTGCAGCAGAGACAGACCTGCTGATGGATGACCTGCCAGCCAGTGCTCTTAATGCCTGGTTCATCAGCTGATGCACAGGTCTGAATTCACAGGAATGAGGCAGTTTGGGGATATGTGACCATGTACAAAAGTGCCAGCTGTACAAAAGCTGATACGAAAATATTGAGGACTACCTGCACTTAAAACCCAAAAGCTCCAGAGATAAGCGCAATTTTTTTAATCCAACTTGATTAAGTCAAAGGATGTAATTTCATTAAAACCGAGGTAATCTCATTATATTCAGGAATTTGAATGATAACTGTTGGAATACATTCCAAATAGCCCGTCACAGTTTATGAAGCATTCACAGACCTTTGCTATGACATCGTTGAGCTGAAGATCTGTACGTATTTCCTCAATGTGAGAATAGGAAAACTAAAGCCCATGGAGTGTGGAAACCAGTAAAACTGAAGCCTTTCTCTAGAATCCTGAATAAAGAGAACATGTGCTGTGATTAAGCAAATAAATTACTGACAAACAAATGGTTAAGACACACACTAGAAGACAAGTAGAAGAGGAAGGATTGGGCTAAAGCAAAAAAAAAAAAATTTAGGTTATAGTTCGTCTTGTCAAGGCTATGGTTTTTCCAGTAGTCATGTATGGATGTGAGAGTTGGACTATAAAGAAAGCTTAGCACCGAAGAATTGATGCTTTTAAACTGTGGTGTTGAAGAAGACTTTTGAGAGTCCCTTGAACACCAAGGAGATCCAACCATTCCATACTAAAGGAAATCAGTCCTGAGTGTTCATTGGAAGGACTGATGTTGAAGCTGAAACTCCAATACTTTGGCCACCTGATGCGAAGAACTGACTCATTGAAGAAGACCCTGATGCTGGGAAAGATTGAAGGCGAGAGGAGTAGGGGATGACAGAGGATGAGATAGTTGGATGGCATCATCAACTCAACAGACATGAGTTTGAATAAACTCCGGGAGTTGATAATGGACAGGGAGGCCTGGCGTGCTGTGGTCCATGCGGTCGTGAAGAGTTGGACACAACTGAGTGACTGAACTGAACTGATTCTGTTTTTAATTTTTAAAGCAATGTCTGCATGTGTTTTTAACATTTTGAAACAGTATAGATAGATCTAATATGGAAGGTCTCCTTCCCCCACCACTTTCAATACTGTCCTCAAAGTAACATCCCTACATCCTTCCAGGAAAACAGTTATGATTTCAAAAATTAAATCATGTATTTAAAAATCAAAACACATGAGGTCAGACACACCATCTTATTTTCCCCACTTAGTAATAATCTTTCCCTGTCAGTACATACAAATCTACTGTGTCCATTTTCATGACTGCATACTATTCTGCTATACCAAAATCTCATTATGCAACCAGCCCTGGACTGATACACACTTGGGCATTTCCAGTATTTTACTGTTATAATAATGCCACAACCGAACATCTTGTTCACGTATATAGGCATTCTTTTTCAAGTATATCAGTAATGCAAAATGCTAAGTGGTAGAAATCCTTGGTGAAAGATCATACATGTTTCAAGCATAGATAGATTTTACCAGATTATCCTTGTCATTAGCAATATGTGGTATGGCTCCCCTCAACCTTAATGACATCAAAAATTATCAATCATTTTGTAGTTATTTTTTTTAAAATTTATTTTGGCTGTGCTGCATAGCATGTGGGATCTTACTTCCCTGGCCAGGGGTTGAACCTGTGTCCCCTACTGTGGAAGCACAAAGTCCTAACCACTGGACAACCAAGGAAGTTCCTCAATCATTTTAATTTTTACTAATCAGTTAGGGGAAATCACATATCATAATTATTGTTCCAAGTTATATCTTTGTACCTCTAAGTGAGACTTAGTATCTTTTTTCTGTTGGCTGTGCTGGGTCTTCATTGCTGTTGTCTTGTTGTGGAGTGCAAGCTCTAGGGCTCACGGCCTCAGTAGTCATGGTGGACAGGCTTAGTTGCCCCGCAGCATGTGGGATCCTCTGGGACCAGGGATCAAATCTGTACTCCTACAGTGGCAGGCAGATTCTTAACCACTAGACCACCAGGGAAGTCCCAGCATCTTTCTAGTGTCTATCTGTATTTCCTTTCTATATGAAGTACCCATTTTTCTTTTGTACTATTTTTCTTATTGATTTACACAAACTCATTGTAAATAAGCCCCCTTTGTCACATGTCTTACAAATAATTTCCCCTTATTTACAAAGCAGTGTTTAATATTTATATGATTTTTTTTCACCAGTTGCCTTTTGTGCTTGTTCTTTCCAAGGCAGAGGACAAAAGTTGATTCTTTGATGTTTTCTCTCTGCAGGTTCATGGTTTCACTTTTTAAGGTTTAAATTTTAATCCACTTGGAATTTATTCTGATGAGAGGCATGAGATAGGGGTCCAGCTTTATTTTTCCCTAAAGACTCAATCAGTCATTACTTGTGAGTGAATTATCCATCTTGATAGAAAATGCTACTGTAATCCTACACGGAATCCTCCAATCCTGTGGACTGTCTGCTCCACTGAATAGTCCTCCCCGATCGCTGATGTTTCAGAAACTTTCTGGTTATCCAAGAGTATTTATTCTTCTAGATTAGGGTTTATCAACAGCGCACTACTGACATTTCTGGCAGGACCCTTCCTTTCTGTGAGGGGCTATCCTGTGCCTTGCAGAAAGTTCAGCAGCACCGCTGACTTCTGCCCACTAGATGGCAGTATCACCCCCAGTGATGTCAAGGAAACCTGTCTGCAGACTGCCAGTGGTTCCCTGGGTTGGGGTGAAGGGCAAAATTGCCTGAGGTTGAGAAATGCTGTTTCATATAAATCGGTCTCATTTTATCAGTGGTTCTGCTCTCGAATTCCCACTGATACTATAACTGAGATGAAGACAAATTCATAGGATACTTCAGACATCTGTTTTATTTAATATATCTACTAAATTTAATCTTTGCTATATTTAGTCTTATCCAAGAACCAGGTATATACCCTTCTACTTATGCATACCTTCATATATGTCCTTTAAAAAGAGTTTTAAGAGTTTTTAAAATATAGGCCCTGGTCATATTGTTTGTGTGCATGCATGCTCTGACTCTTTGCGACTCCATGGACTGTGGCTCTTCTGTCCACGGAATTCTCAAGGCAATAATACTGGAGTGGGCTGCCATTCCCTTCTCCAGGGGATCCTCCCTACCCAGGGATCAAACCCACATCTCCTGAACTGGAGGTGGATTCTTTACCCACTGCGCTACCTGGGAAGTCCCAATCACTCACCTAGAGCCAGACATCCTGGAATGTGAAGTCAAGTGGGCCTTAGAAAGCATCACTACGAACAAAGCTAGTAGAGGTGATGGAATTCCAGTTGAGCTATTTCAAATCCTCAAAGATGATGCTGTGAAAGTGCTGCACTCAATATGCCAGCAAATCTGGAAAACTCAGCAGTGGCCACAGGACTGGAAAAGGTCAGTTTTCATTCCAATCCCAAAGAAAGGCAATGCCAAAGAATGCTCAAACTACCGCACAATTGCACTCATCTCACACGCCAGTAAAGTAATGCTCAAAATTCTCCAAGCCAGGCTTCAACAATACATGAACCGTGAACTTCCAGATGTTCAAGCTGGTTTTAGAAAAAGGCAGAAGAACCAGAAATCAAATTGCCAACATCCGCTGGATCATCGAAAAAGCAAGAGAGTTCCAGAAAAACATCTATTTCTGCTTTATTGACTATGCCAAAGCCTTTGACTGTGTGGATCACAATAAACTGTGGAAAATTCTGAAAGAGATGGGAATACCAGACCATCTGATCTGTCTCTTGAGAAACCTGTATGCAGGTCAGGAAGCAACAGTTAGAACTGGACATGGAACAACAGACTGGTTCCAAATAGGAAAAGGAGTACGTCAAGGCTGTATATTGTCACCCTGCTTATTTAACTTATATACAGAGTACATCATGAGAAACGCTGGGCTGGAAGAAACACAAGCTGGAATCAAGATTGCTGGGAGAAATATCAATAACCTCAGATATGCAGATGACACCACCCATGTGGCAGAAAGTGAAGAAGAATTGAAGAGCCTCTTGATGAAAGTGAAAGAGGACAGTGAAAAAGTTGGCTTAAAGCTCAACGTTCAGAAAACTAAGATGGCATCTGGTCCCATCACTTCATGGGAAATAGATGGGGAAACAGTGGAAACAGTGTCAGACTTTATTTTTTTGGGCTCCAAAATCACTGCTGATGGTGATTGCAGCCATGAAATTAAAAGACACTTACTCCTCGGAAGGAAGGTTATGACCAACCTAGATAGCATATTGAAAAGCAGAGACATTACTCTGCCAACAAAGGTCCATCTAGTCAAGGCTATGGTTTTTCCAGTGGTCATGTATGGATGTGAGAGCTGGACGGTGAAGAAAGCTGAGCACAAAAGAATTGATGCTTTTGAACTGTGGTGTTGGAGAAGACTCTGGAGAGTCCCTTGGACTGCAAGGAAATCCAACCAGTCCATCCTAAAGGAGATCAGTCCTGGGTGTTCATTGGAAGGACTGATGTTGAAGCTGAAACTCCAATACTTTGGCCACCTCATGCAAAGAGTTGACTCATTGGAAAAGACCCTAATGCTGGGAAGGATTGGGGGCAGGAGGAGAAGGGGATGACAGAGGATGAGATGGTTGGATGGCATCACTGACTCGATGGACATGGGTTTGGCTATACTCCAGGAGTTGGTGATGGACAGGGAGGCCTGGCGTGCTGCAATTCATGGGGTCGCAAAGAGTCGGACACGACTGAGTGACTGAACTGAACTGAACTAGGTATTTTACCTTTTTCATTCCTTTATAAATGGGATTATTTCTTATGTTATTATCTTTCCTAACTAGTTACTGATGAGAAAGCTATTGGTATTTTACATTCTATTATCAGCCACACATTGAACTCCTTGTATCTAACAGATTTTCAGGACATAAGGTTTTACTAATGATACAACTTTCAGGAAATTCTAAGCATACGTTATTATCTGCATGAAATCACCATTATGTTCTAACATGAACACCCTCCTATAGCTCTCCTATCTCACTGCCTAACTTAATACTTGCAGAAAAAATTGGTGATGGGCAACCTTAAGTCATTCGTGACTTTAATGGAAATACTTCTAAGATTTCACCATACAGCATAATGCTGGTTGTGGCTGGAGATACATACATTTCATATCACTAAAGAAGTACCCATACCCTTGTAATCTACCAAGAGGTTTTTTTTTTTTTTAATTAGAAAGAAGTGAAAGTGAAATCAAAGAGTGCTCTTTTTTGTCCAAGGCATGTTCCATCTCTATCAGGATGACCTCATGGTTTTTCTTCTTTAGCCTATTAATATTGTGTGATGGATTATATTCCTGAATCTCCTAGTAAGCCAATCTTGGATGGCATAAATCCACTTGGTTTTGATATGCACTGTTGCTGTTAATTTGTTGAATTCTACTTGCTAAAATTTTCACCTCACGTTTTTATATCAATATTTGAGAGTGAGGTCAGTTGGTTAGTTTTTTAGTGGTGCTTTGTTAACTTGTAAAAACAGTCTTAGGCTGGCTTGATAAAAATATGTTGTACTTTCATATGTTGTATTTTAAAAACAAAATGTGTGAAGGCTTCCCTGGTGGTTCAGTGGTAAAGAATCCACCTGCCAATGCAGGAGACACAGGTTCCAGCCCTGATATGGGAGGATCCGACATGCTGCGGAGCAACTAAGCCTGTAAGCCACTATTGACCGTTCGCTCTAGAGCCTGGGAGCCACAACTACTGAAGCCCACGCTAGAGCCTGTGCTCTGCAACAAGAGAACCCACTGCAGGGAGAAGCCTGAGCACAGCAACTAGAGTCGCCCCTGCTTGCCGCAAGTGGAGGAAAGCCTGTGCAGCAATGAAGACTCAGTGCAGCCAAAAATTAACAAATAAATAAAATTATTTAGAAAAACCAAATGTGTGTCTATTTAGTATGAAACCAGTCTTTTTAAAAGTAAAACCGTTGTAGAGACATGAGGCCATTCCCCCCACATCATAAAAATAGTCACATATATTCTTTACCAATTCAACTTTTTGAGAACTGAGTAAATTAAAATATACCTTTGGAAACCTAATCTGTGATATTTTATGTAAAAGTGAAAAAGTCATAAGCAGGCTACCATTAAATCCCTATCATAAATGCACATTTCAGCTGTTCCCATCTTGGCCGACTGAGCAATACATTACTATCATTTATGGGCCTGCATTGTGAGTTGGACCACGGAAAGCTCAGCTTTCTTATCTACATGCTGCAAAAGAAAATGAAATATATTCTTTGATGTTTTAAGTTTCCAATACTCTGAATAATGGATTAAAAAAAAAAAAAGCAACCCTTTTCTGTTTCTCAAGAAACTGCTAACACAGAGAATGCCCACGGCTTTCAGCAGCCACCGGTGTCTGAGCAACTGCGAGCAGCCTTGAGATCTTCCTGCTCTCCACAGGACCCAGGACGCAGGCTGGGCAGCTCGGCCAGGGACCTGCGGGCCCACGCACTCGTCTACACCGCAGCACCAAGACCCCAAGACAGCCCCACGGCCTGTATCACCCTGCCTGGATCCCCATGAACACCACACGTGTAAGGCGACGGACAAGCAAAGGGGCGGAAGGACACACAGGGCTCCCCACCGTCTCCGTGTCCCCTTGCGTCTGTCTCCTCGAGACATATAAACCCCCCGTTGTGGAATGTTGTCGCCTAAAAGCTCCTGACTCAAAGTGGTCCTGACAGGGGAAGGGGGAATGAAGCCCTCAGATGCTTTCAAACCGACAAGAAAGGGCCTCCTGGGCTCCTCTGCCTTGGGCTCCCCACACGTGCCCCGCCCCTCCCCGGACCCCGCCCACCTGCCCCCACCTCCCTGAGACCCTCCCACCTGCCCGCCCCCTTCTCTCCGCCCCCGCCGCCTGAGTCTCTCCTTGTCCCCACTCCCGCCTACCTGAGGGGCCCTTCAGGCGGCTCTCGGTGAGTTCGGAGATAGCCCCGGACGTGGACGTCTTTTTCAGCCGAGCTGCTGCCCCGGAAGCGGCGGCCGCCCCGGGCTTGTTGAGTGTGTCCTCGCTGCTGGCCCGCTTGAGCTGAGAGAGGTGGGGGAGAGAGAGTGAAGAGATGCGTTTTCGGGAAGGAGCGCCATAAAGCGGCAAAGCACGGAGCGGACCCCACTTGCCCACCCCGCTCCTCTGGCAGCAGCGGGGCCAGAGCGGCGGGGCTGGAGGGAACAGTGCAGAATGGACAAACCCGGATGCCCTCTGGTCCCGGCGCGGTCCTGCTTCAGAGATCCGTGTAAGGTCGTGGGCGGTCACCACCCATCAATCACATTCAAATAATGAAGTTTTTAAAATATGATGTGTATTTTTATGTATTTATTTGGCTGAGACACCCCCACCCCCTGCCCCCAGCGTGCAGGCCAACCAGGGCTGGAACCCACGCCCCGTGCATTGGAAGCAGGGAGTCAACCACTGGACCACCAGGATGTATTATTGATTTTTTCGTAAATTAAAAGACTGGGAACCAACGCAAAAAGGACTACATGGCACACAGAAGTCAGGATAGAGCGACACACAAGAAATTCAAACACAACAAAAAGTAGCACAAAAACCTCTGGAGGTTCTTCCCTTCTCAGAGGGAAGAGATACAAACAGGTGAACATCCACAGGTGCCCACCCCAAGCGCTGGCAGGCAACCCCACACACACCGTGTTCAGATGAAGCAGAGGGACTGCTGTGGAGCCAGAAGAATGGTTAGGGATGGCAGAAAGACAGCAGGACCCCTGCTCCTTGTCTGCTTTCTTCCCCAGCATGGAAGGCAGAGAACAAACATTTGCTGAAAGGTATTGAAGTGTGTGTGTTGGGGGGGGACGGGACGGCCCAAATGAGCTCACACTCTGGCCCAGGTAAACCATACTTGAGCGGAAGGAGGAAAACCACAAATAAGTTCTCCCAACCCCAGAGAGTCTTGGTTAAAGATGGCTGTGGAGGGGATCCTTCTAGAAGACAAGGCAGGCAGGTGTCCAGAGCCTCTGCAAACACACATGACACTCGGAGAGACAGAATGAAAATACCCTCAAATCAACGGAGACCTGGAGCAGGAAGCCTGGGCCACCACACTGGTCAGGGGCTCCATCCTGCTCTAGGGCCATTTCCTGAAGGTTAAGGAGCCCAGAGAGGGAGAATGGGGAGGGGGTAGAACAGAGAGCCTGGGGCCCCTCCCCTCTCACCACAGCCCTCAGAGCTGCTCCCACCATCCTGGACACTGTGCTCTGAAGGCCTACTGCCAGCTGGCCGTCCACCCTCAGTGCATGCAATGTGCCAAATCTACGGGCCAGGGTGCACACGGGTCACAGCGGAGTGGGCGGCCTGCTCTCAGGGTCAACAACCAGCAAAGGGGCTAGTTCCTGTGCAGTGACTCAGAACACGTCATGAAGAGTGAAGAAAACAAAAACAGGAGGTTTGGGCGTCCTCATGGAACAGGTGCCCTTGACCAGGCCTGGAGGACCAAGTGGATGGGGTGTCCCTGAGGCCGCAGGTGTACGCTAAAAGCTGTGGGCAGGGAACGGGGTGGGGAAGGAAGGGGGAGCGCATGGGACCAGGGCAGGACCCTCCTGGCTCCCAGAGAAATAAGAATGAGGAAAAGCAGTGACAAGGATTCGGATATGATGAACAGACAACAGAGAAACCCATGTGTTCCAGCCAGGCGAACCATCCAGTCGAGTCTGCTGGAGACCCCTCTGTGAGCAGAAGCGAAGGAGGGATCGGGAGGGGTGGGGGAGGGGAAAGAGGAGGCAGCTGGAAGGGCAGGCAGGGGTGGGGGGAATAGAGAGAGCACCTAGGGGAGGTGGAAGGAAGGCAAAGTCAAGTTCTTGCTGTGAAGACTGGGTGGTAAGCCTGTTTGGAGGGTCAGAGGCAGAATTAAGGGAACTGACAGGAGATGATAACATGCGGCAGCCTGGGTCCTTCTAGGTCCTTGACTCACATGTTACTTCTGATCCAAACCACAACTCGACTACACTGGACTTGACAAAGTGCATTTACTAACTCGCTCAAGGCTGCGTGGGTGAGGCAGGACTGGGAGGCAGGCCCGGGACTGCGTTTCCAAGGCCTGTAAGATTTGCACTGGGCTGGACCCCAAGAGGAGCCAGGAGACACCAGGCACACCACCGGCGTGAGGGCTTGTGGACAGGACTGGAGGAAAGCCACGTCGCGTGGGCAGCACAGGGTGGCAGCTTAGGGCACCAGCTCTAAGTCCAGACTTGGAATCCTGGGTTGGAATCTTGGCTCTGCCTCGTACTGGCTGTGTGACCCAGCACAAATCACTTTACTTCTCTGTGCTTTTGTTTTTTTTTCTGTGCTTTTGTTTCTTCACCTGATAAACAGATCAAGCCACGGTATGAATCTGAGTGAACTCCAAAGCCCACTTCTGAGTTCCATTTTACCAGCTGTACCCAACTTCCTCGGCCTCTTCTTGGAGGGGTCCCAACCTGTATTATAAAAAAATCTGATCCCATCCTTCACCAGCAAAAGGATAAGACAGACGTGCTCCAGGCCAGTGGCATGATGTCTCCCTAGTGCAGCATGGCCCGTTTGGGTGGCAGCAAAGCTTTTACAGGGAGCCCTTCATTTCTCCTGCACCTTCCACGAGGAATTCCTTTGGAGAAAGATTCACTCCTTAGAACTTTCCTCAGAGGCAGGGCATACAGACCCCACATTGATCCTGCCTGTCCTCTGAGGCAAACAGCCAAAGCCTCTCTTATTATTTCTTGGAGGGAATATCAGACAGAACATTTCCACTGAGCCAGAGACTAAGAAGAGCCAGGAGATGCCTGCCACACCGCTGGAGTGAGGTTACTAATTCTTCTTTCTCTGTTCGTGGCTGCATTCTTGGCTTTGTTTCCTGGTCATCGAATGCAGCTTCGGCACCACCTGAGATCTCTGGTTTGTTATACAAAATCCCTACGAAAGCATCGGTCTTGCTTTGATGTGTTTAATAAGTATTTTCACCAATGCTTCCACCTATATTTAAGCTGCTGAGCACCTGTACATGAAAGCTTACAAAAGGAAAACATCTGAACAGCTCACAGATTCATGTAGCTAAGAGATTCCTTCAATTCCACAAAGATGGGGACGGGGGAAGTCAAAGTTCTCAAATAATTGCACAAAACACAATCTGGTCTTTCAAGGTGGAAAACATGTTAATGGTTGGAGCAGTGGTTCTCAAACTTCAGGGTCTGTCAGAATCCTAAGGGTCTGTTAAAATCCAGACGGCTGCCTGCACCCCAGCCCCAGCACCCCTGCCAAGCTTCTGATCCCCTAGGTCTGGGTGGTGGCTGAGGATCTGCATTTCAGACGAGTTCCCAGGGGATGCTGGTATTGCCACTGTGGGTTCCACACTTTGAGAACCAAAAGGTTTTAGAGTAGCACTGTCAGTGGAAATATACAAGCCACGGACCTAAGTTTACATGGCCTGGGAGGAACATTAAAAAACATAAATGAAACAGGCAAACTTAAATATATGTTCTGGATGCAATACATTCAAAATATTATCAATCAATGTAGAACACACCGATGAGGTCTTTTCCTTTTTCTGCACTCGCTCTTCAAAACCTGATGTGTGTCTTGCACTCACAACACACTTCAGGGCTCATCACCACCACACGGGCTGGTGATTCCTGCTTCAGGCAGTGCAACTGTGGAGCATTCTCTCCCAAAGGACAACAGGACTGACCCAGTCCCCAAGACTCAAGGAGAACATAAACCATGAGACTGCTTTCCAGGAACCTTGAGCCCTGGCCACAGGAAACTGGATGGGGTTAACACAACTCGTGCTCACCAAGCAGGGACCTTTCCCAATACTTTGCTTGTTGCTTGCTTTTAACCAACCAGAAGCAAGAAGCAGCCGGGCCCTCCAAGGAATGCGGGAGGCACAGGCAGGACTGACAGCCAGACTTCATACCATGTAACAAAGAACATGACAAAGAAGCAGAGAAAGGTGACATGAAATCCTGGGGAGTCCCGGTCCATGGTCCCAGACTCTCCATGCTCTGGTCTTGCACGTTTGTCCTGCACACAGTGACCCGGAACCTCAGATGTCTTCCATAGATTTCTCTTCTGTTCAAGACAATGTTCTGTCATTTGTGACCGAGAGAGTCCTGACTACAAGACATAGGCCTTCTAGTGGCTGGTGTGACGTGGCCTGTCTGCATCAGGGAGCTCGGGGGGCTTGCCTCCCTGTGCTGGGTTCAGTGACACGAGGAGGACTCACAGTAGCCCCCCTACCCCCACCATCCCATCCAGGCGCCTGTTCCTCCCCACACACACCTGCTCCACCATGGCTCCACAGCTCAGGCCAGCATCTGAAGCAGGGTCTTTCATTCTACTTTTGGTGCATGTGTTTTAGTTTTCCTATTTTGGGCCACTGAAAACATATCTGTCTACACTTACATGTGTCCATCTCCTCCAAAGCAGTCGTAGGTAATGTGTGTGTGCTCAGTCGAGTCTGACTCTTTGTGACCCCATGGACTGTAGCCCACCAGGCTCCTCTGTCCATGGGATTTCCCAGGCAAGAATACTGGAGTGGGTTGCCAGTTCCTCCTCTAGGGGATCTTCCTGACCCAGGGGTTGAGCCCGCATCTCCTGCACTGGCAGGTGGATTCTTTACCACCGAGCCACCCGGGGAGGCCTATAAAGCAGCCGTAGTGAGATGTTGACATGGCGTCCAGGTGGTGGGACGGTGTGTTCAGTGTGTAATTCAGCTTCTCTGAGTGCTCAGATTTCAGCAGTAAAATACTCGGGGCGGCGGGGGTCGGGGGGGGAAGCCACTTGCTTTTCTGTCAGTGTCTGTCACCTCTTTCTCTTCTGTGCTCTGGGTTTTGTCTTCTTCCTCTGCCCACAGAGGCAGAGAGGAGAGGAGAGTCAGAGGGTCAGACAGTACGGGGGTGTGGCTCTCGGCTACTCCCTCCCCCAACCCCATCACCTTCTTTCACAGGCTCAGGCCTGGTGACCCTGAGGACCAGGACAAGAGCTGAAAGCCTCCAGAGGAGTGTCTGCGTCTCCCCCAATGTCCTCCCACTGGAACCAGTTTCCAAAACACACATCCATCAAAGGCAGAAACGGCTACCATTTTACTGGTTCATCATCAGTAGGAAACACACCTGAGCTTCAGACCTGTGATTAAACACTGCTTGAAAATATTTTAATATATTCCAGAAGTTCTCAGGGTCGGTTATGGGGGAAATGTATGTATTCATTTAAAATCCATATTGAAGATGTCTCCCAATAGGTCAAAGACAATAAAAATTAAAATGATGGAAATAATGGTCAGGGCCAGGATAACAGAATAATAATAAACAAAATTATGTGCAGGACACTATCCACATTTACATCTCAGGGGAGATACAGTGTTCACTCCATCTCGGAGCAGCTACGCCTGAGGTTCCACAGCCAGGAGGGGGCAGAGTTGGGGTCCTGATGCAGCCTGTCTGACCCCATCCTCCAGCGAGCTGTTCCTACACCCACCGCCCCTGCCCGGCATTCAGCCCACACTGAGCACTGCCAGGGAGCATCAGGACAGCACAGGGGGTGCCCAGAGGCCATGTGCATGCAGCCCAGGGAGCTAGGCTTGGCGGGGTGGGAGGACAATTTACTCCCCTCTGAATGGGTGGGGAAAGCCTGGAGGGTTTTTTTTTTTAAACAGAGAAGTGACTTGTGTTGACTTGTGTTGAAAGGACCACCCGGCTTCTGTTGAGAACAGAGCGTAGGCTGCAAAGCTGATAGCAGGCAGGTGGTCCCTGGGACTTTTTGCAGGTGGACCCTAGTAAGTGGGGAAAGGAGGGTCTGGGGATGATGTCAGGGCTCTGCCTGAGTGACGACAGGAGTTGCTATTTATTGGAACGGGGAGAGTCTAGAGGAGCAGGTTTGCGGGCGGGAGAGATGGAGGGGAAGGAGAGCAGAGTCAATGTTGAGTATGTCACCTTCAAGGGGCCTTCCAGATACCCAGGAGATGGGTCATAAAGGCAGCTGGAGGAGCGCTGGCTGGAGACAGATCTGTGTGTTACCCCCACTCAGTGTCAAAATTCATGAGCGGACGCTGTCACCTACAAGAACTGTCCTCACCAGGTACAGTGCCATTCCTCAGGGAATGTGTCAGAATTTTGTGGGGGTGTCTTTAGCTGCCACCATGACTGGAGGCAGTACTGGCGTCTACCGGATGGGAGGATGGAGACCCCAGGCGTCCTTCTGAGAACCTGACAGCCTGGCACAAGGAACTGTCTGCATCCACACGCTTCACAGATCCTACAGACACTCGCAGAACTGGAGCATCTTTGATTGTTATCTGAGCGGAGAGCACCCATTTGTTTTACCCATGGGGCACCAAGAAGCATCACAGGTCCTTCAGTGGAGCCACACACAGGCAGTTGTGGGCAGAAACGTGGTGATTTAATTACAAATGATGTTCCTTTTGTTCCTTCTATAGTTAGGATGCTACACTGATTTCTCCAGAGTGTGTGTGTGTAGGCCAGTGACAAGGTCTCTGAGTTTCATCTCAGGGTGTAAGGAGGTGCTCTGGTCCACTTATGTTAGGAACCCCGAGGGGTGAGGAGGAACCAGCAGGGGAGAGACCCCCAGGGGCTGCCCTGGTTGGGGGAGGGGAACCCTGAGAGGAGAAGCCCAGATGCAGGCCAATGGGGCAGTGACATCTGGATTATGAGGACCCTGGTGACCCTGAGCCTGTCCAGTGGACGCTGGGGTCAGGCTCTGGCTGGAGAGTCCACATGGTCCATGCAGGGGGTCCCCATCTCTGTCCAACTACAGATTTTCTCTCGAGCCCAGAGCACCCCGACTACGCCCCCTTTACTCTGTGCCTTCAGGTCAAGGTATGCTGGGGCCCTGCTCACTGCCTCGGGGCGCCCAGCAGCCCTGCCCAGTGTCCCATCCATACCTTGCTGAGTCGGGACTCGAAAGCCAGCGAGGTAGAAGACTTGGAGCTCTTCATGCCGGGAGAGGGGGCGGGGAGGGGCCGGGGGCGGTCCACCCCATGGCTCCCTGCCCTGGTCACTGGACTCCAGGGCTTGGCTGCACTCCTCATGTTTGTCCCAGGGAGTCCTTCTGTACAAAGAGTAGAAAAGAAAACCCATGTGTCCACACTTGACAGAGCTTCACCCCCACACACCATGGGCATCACTGCTGTCATGGAGAACAAGCTTCCAGATGAGGATGCACAGAGAGCTTCCCACCAGGTTCCTTTCTACAGCTTCACAACAGCTCTCACTGAACTACTGAAAACACATGTGCACCATTCCCGATGTTCTGACATGGGTTGTGGTGGTTTAGTCACTAAGTCGTGTCTGACTCTTTTGACCCCATGGGCTGACCAGTAGGCTCTTCTGTCCATGGGATTCTCCAGGCAAGAATACTGGAGTGGGCTGCCATTTCCTTCTCCAGGGGATCTTCCCAACCCAGGGATCAAACCCAGGTCTCCTGCATTGCAGGCAGATGCATTACTGACTGAGCTACAAGGGAAACGTTATGACATTACTCTTCAGCAATGTGGAAATACATGTATCTCCCCACATAAAACAGGTCAGCTGGAGACAAGACATTCTATGTCTGTAAGCCTTGCCATTTTAGGGTTGACAGTCGGGCAACTTACATAATCTCCAAATAGACATAAATGAATTACTTGAAAATTCAATTTCACAGAAGCACGGCTTTTTTTTCTTCTTTTGGACAAAAATGGTATCAATTAAAAATTAATTGGGAAGATTTTCATCAGGAAGACCTGCCATTATAGGGTAGAGTTACTCAATTAAAATATTCTAGGAAAGACAATTTGTGCAAAGGAGCTGCTGCTGCTGCTAAGTTGCTTCAGTCGTGACCGACTCTGTGCGACCCCATAGACGGCAGCCCACCAGGCTCCGCCGTCCCTGGGATTCTCCAGGCAAGAATATTGGAGTGGGTTGCCATTTCCTTCTCCAATGCATGAAAGGGAAAAGTGAAAGTGAAGTCGCTCAGTTGTGTCTGACTCTTAGCGACCCCATGGACTGCAGCCCACCAGGCTCCTCCGTCCATGGGATTCTCCAGGCAAGAGGACTGGAGTGGGGTGCCATTGCCTTCTCTGCAGATAAGAAACAAACTGGAAAATGCACTTTGAAAAACACCACCAGGTGACTGGACTTCCCTGGTGGTGCAGTCAGTAAAGAATCCACCTGCAATGCAGGAGACCTGGGTTTGATCCCTGAGTCAAGAAGATCTCCTGGAGGAGGAAATGGCAACCCACTCCGGTATTGTTGCCTGAAGAATCCCTCAGACAGAGGAGCCTGGTGGGCTACATACAGTCCGTGGGGTCACAAAGAGTCAGACACGAGTGAGCGACTGAACCACCACCAACCACCAGGTGACCGTGACGCCAGTGGCTGCCCTCCCAGGTATTCAATCATGTCCAACTCTTTTGTGACCCCATGGACTGTTACTTGGACTGTAGCCCAACAGGCTCCTATGTCCATGGGATTTCCCAGGCAAGAATACTGGAGTGGGTTGCCATGGCCTCCTCCAGGGGATCATCCCAACTCAAGGATCAAACCCTCGTCTCCTGCGGCTCCTGCGTTGGCAGGCAGATTCCTTACCACTGCACCACCCAGGAAGCCCCAGCACTGGCAGGACCCAGATCTAATTAACTGCTCGCCTCCCGGATTGTAGCTTGTGCTCAGCAGCCCTGAGCCACCTCTCCCCTCACCGCATCCCAGGACATCCCGTTCTGCCCCCGAGAAGAGGAACAGGCTGCCTCCCCCAGCCTGGTACAGCGGGGACATCCTCCTGTTCTTGTCTCCTTTCCCAGGGACACCATTTCAACCGATGGCCTCCCAACCAGGGCCACGCAGCCCCTGCTCCTACTTAAAGAGATTAGCTGGTGGCCAGTGTCCAAGACCGTACCTGGCACTTGTTCTGAGCACTGCTATCCTGGCAGCTGTGCCAATGTGACTACAGGTGAAAATAATATTTTAAGACAGCGATTTGTTTTCTAAAGCATTTCTGAGAAAAATTACTCATGATTTCAGTCATATGACTAGTTCAATAGTTTATTAGTCTCAGCTTGACTCCAGGTATCACGATTTTTAAGATTCTGTATTTAAACAACCACATCTTGTGTATTTCACCGATGTTTAGCACCAGCTTTTCTTTCTCAGCCCACAATTTTTAATGCTTGTTTCCACAGCAACAATGGAAGAATTCCTAGGTTAAGACCTATATAGCAACTCATTTTATTAGGACTCTCAATATAAAATGAATGAACATGGCCTGAGTGATTCTTGGAGAGAATTACTGAAGAATTTTACCCATGACTGCAGAACCAACCAGTGACATGTCAGTCTGACTCATGGAGACAACAAATAAAGTATCTGTTTAATCAAGGCACCCTTTCAGGTGATGACTGCAACTACTTAGAGATGACTGTTGCAGGACTTATTTGGTGAAAACATAGGTGATTCTATACCGCATCTGTGCTTTCCAAAATCTACCCATCAGCCTGGAAATGAAACGCATCGTACTCATTCCCCAGAAGAAAGATAAGACCTTGAAGAGGAAAAGCAGAAGGAAGGTGACAGAAAATCTTCCCAATGTTTCCCTAAGCCCTTGGCATAAAAAAAGAAAAAGAAAGGAAGGGAGCTTCCCTGGTGGTCTAGCCTGCCAGTGCTGGGGACACAGGTTCAATCCCTGGCTCAGGAAGATCCCACATGCCACAGGGCATCTAAGCCCATGAGCCACAACTACCGAGCTCGTGCTCCACAACAAAAGAAGCCATAGCAATGAGAAGCCGGTGCACCACAATGAAGACCCAGAGCAGCCAAAAATAAATAAATAAATCTTTTAAAAAAAAAAGGAAGGGAGGAAAAAAGGGAGGGGGGAGGGAGAAAGAAAAGGAGAGAAAGGAAAGGGGGAAAATGCATCTTAGTCAAAAGTCCAGATCTAAACTCTTAATCTCTGGCAACAAACCTGACAACCTTCCAGAGAGTCACCTGAGAGACCTGCAGCCACTTCGCGAAGGCTGCGGTTACCTGCTCTGAGGCAAAACTCTCAGGGTTACTTCATTTGCATCATCACATCTTTATTCTCCTAGAACCTTGAACCCAATCTGATTATTCCCAGATGCATGTACACAGAGGACCTTCCTTCCCCTGGGCCCCTCCACACTGCCTGACTCTTCATCCTTGACTCCCTTCACACGTCTTTCCTTTATTTTCCCAGATGGAGGCATCCATCTTGTACTCATGCACCAGCCAGACTCTTCAAATTCCATCTTCTTCCAGAATTCAAAATATACAGAAATGAAATAAGTAACGTCTCCCCTTGAACCAGGAAGAGAGTCCTATTGATAGGGAGAGTGCTGGGGGAGGGGTGCTGGGGTGGGTGCTGTGTTGGGGGGAATACGCCCTGAGGGGTAGCGGGCTCCACCAAAGCAGTGCCACTTTCCTGGGACGAGGAGAGGACAAAGGTGCTGGGTGGTGGTGCTTCAGCCTCCAGCCGGGCTGAAGGCCAGCTAGGTGCCCTGCTCCCCACTCTCCACGTCTAGGACTTCGTTAAGCATCGCCTGCCCCTTCCAGCAGGACTGGGTCTTCCTCGTGTTCCCCAAATCTTCCGAGGCCTCCCCTTTCCTTTGCTCTGCCCACACCCAGCCCTGGGCTTTCCAGGAATGGACCCCAAAACGAGCATCCTTGGAGCCATCCACCCACAGTGCTCAGCCTGCTCTGGCCCTGCTCACTGTCCACTCCCTGGGATCCTCCTGCTGGAATTGGGCAGTGCACCGGGCCCACTCCAAGCTTCTGCAGACTTTCACCCCATCCCCTTCCCACTGCCTCCACTCCGACCCTCCTCTCGTCCCTCACCCGTGGCCTGGTGTTGCTCAGCCCTCTTCACGTGTCATCAAGCCATCATAATCCTATGAAGTAGCATCACCCTCAAGTCTAAGATGGGGACACCTGGTTCTGTTCAGGAGGTTAAGGAACTTTCCCAAACCACAGAGTTTATGATACAGCCAGGATTCAAATCCAGTTTTAATTGGCTCTTACACACCAGGGATGAGTACGGCCTCCCTGGGTAGTATTATGAGGAAAGCACACAGGCTTCCGGATCCAGAGCTCACCGCACAGGCTCAGGCATGCTTTTCAAAACACTATGATTCCCAACATCTTCACCTGATAAATGGAGTTTTTGGTGCATCACACAACAGAAGACACTCAACGAGCACCAGCTGCCTACTCACAAATGCTCACGGTGTTCAGCCAAGAGCAGCTTGGCTTTATCAACTCAGCAACACCCAGCAATGGATCCACGGAATCAATGTCCAGTGCCCAGAGTCAGACAGACACTCCAGACATAAGCAAGGTCTCTCCTTGCTCACAAAGCATCCTGTGTTCACCTGGAAACCCGACAGAGGGAAAGTGCAGAGGAAGGTGAACAACAAGCAGACACCCCACAGTCACTAGGACTGGCCCCAGCGGCTGAAAGGCAACACCGTGTGCATGCTGATGAACAATACTTCTCTTAGGGTTATGAGTTCATAACAGAAAATAGACAGATGGGTTCTAGCCAAGTACAGGATGATGAAAACAAAAAAAGATTTCTATGATTAATTCCCTGATTCCTAAAAATTCTTCTAACCAACTCAAGAGGATCAAACTGATCAAGAAACTACAGTTGACTTTTGAACAAAGTGGGGCTTAATTTACCCATCATTTATAGTCAGCCCTCCATGTCTGGGCCCCTCCACGTCTGTGGTCCCTCGTCCCTCATGTCTGTGGTCCCCTCCCTGTCTGTGGTCCTTCCGCATCTGTGGTCCCTCTGAGTCTGTGGTTCCTTGGTATCCACAGATTCAACCAACCATGGACCAAGATGTACTGAAGGATCCGCTGTGGAAAAAACCTACTTGTAGGTAGACCCATGCAGTTCAAACCTGTGTTAGCCGAGGATCTGAGGTACACTTAAACTTAGGAACTCACTCCACAAGGGCAGGGAGAGGGTCTTCCCAGGGCTGTTTTCCTTAAATTGTTCATTTTATATTCTTATCAAGCTTCTTTCCTCTCTAGAATGGTGTAAGACTTCTATTTAAACCATAACTCATAAATTGAGTGGAGTTAAGTAAAAAAGATGGACGAGAAGGAGAGGAAGAGAACAGTCAGGAACACAGTATGGTCCATGCAGCGGGAAGGTCAGCCAGCATGCGGCTCAGCTGCTTCAGTGCGGCCTTCAGAGCTGTGCTGGGGGGCGGGTGTCTCGGGCCTCAGACTGGTTACCCTTTTAAGGCAAGAAAATTGAAAGGCAGCCTGGAAGCCATTCTGGACCATCGAAAATAATAAGGAGTGTCCGGGGGTGGGAGAGGGCATTCAGCTTTGCACTCCAAGTACAATAAGCCCCAGGAAGCCGAGAGCCAAGGCATTCAAGTCTGAGAACGAACAAAATAAGCATGTTCACATAGCTCAACTACCAGGGGACTCGGCAGGAAACAGAAGGCAAGTGAATGGCACTCTGAAAATATCCAGTAAGAGCTTTCTAGAACCCGTGCTGGCCTTGCTCTTGACCTCTGCAGTGGGGTGGGCGGAGGATTCTGCCCCCAGGGGACATAGGACAGTGTGTGCAGCTGCTCGGGGCTGTCACAGCTTGGCAGGGTGGTGCTGGGGGTGGAGATGCTGCCGGACACCCCAGTACCCGAAGGGCAGCCCCACAACGAAGAAGGATCCTGCCTAAGCTGTTGGGACCCCAGGTTGAGAAACTCAGTTCCAGAGGAAGAGCCAGGCTCAACTGGCACCTGGTTCAATTCCCACCCAACCTGGGAATGTTTACGCTGAAAACCTGGCCCAGGAGCAGCCAAGGGAATCCCGGACTCCGGCTGGAGGCCAAAGGAAGCTTTTCAAAGCTTATTATTTCCTGTTGGTCTCGAGATGAAAAGTCATCCCATTTTGTTTAGATTCAATCCTTCCCAGTATATAAAGAACAAGTTTCTACACAGCATCAGAAGGGAAAAGGCAAATTCATATGGAGGACTTCTCTGGTGGTACAGAGGCAGAATAGGAATCTGCCTGCCCATGCAGGGGACACAGGTTTGATCCCTGGTCTGGGAAGATTCCACAGGCCGTGGGGCAACTCACCCTTCGAGCTACAACTTCTGAGCCCAAGTTCTAGAGCCCTTGAGCCACAACTGCTGAAGCCTGTGAGCATAGCGCCTGTGCTCCCCAACAGGGGAAGCCACTGCAAAGAGAAGCCCAAGCACCACAATCAACAGCAGCCTCCGCTCACTGCAACTAGACAAAGCCTACAGCAATAAAGACCCAGCTCAGCCAAAAATAAATAAATACATAAAATTTTAACAAAAATTCATTGATCCCATCAGCAGAAGTCATCGGAAGAAAACAAGAACCAAGAAGGGATAAAACAAAACTAAACAGAAAAGGACAACTGCACAGCACTAGCCCCACCATCTCAAGCTGAAACCACACTCTGGAAATGGAATAAGGACTTGCAGAAACTATGACAGGCTGCCACAAGGTGGAGACCATAACAAATAGGGTTTAATCTGGAATTTAAAAAAAAAAAAAAAAAACAGGAGGAGCTGGTCTTTAAATACGAAACGCAGATCCTGGAGAGAGGGTGTAATCTGGGAGCTATATTGAGATCAAACCCTCAGAAATACTGCCCTGGGCCATCCTTCTGTCTCCAAAGCTGAACCATGAAGCCAGCGTCCCACAGAGCTGGTGGCCACTAACCAGTAGTTGTTTCCTTACCTAGAATGTGGCTTCACATCAAAGAACTATAGGAAAGAGTCAAGGCCGTACAAAAGGAGATGGAAATAAAGTACTTCAAGAGCTCTTTCTATAGGAACAGTTTCAAAAGGTCTATTAAAAGAGTAAGAATATAAACTATTGTCTAGTGCCAAGAGCATTCAGAGGGAAGGACAATCTTTTCAACAAATGGTGCTAAGAAAACTGGGCGTCCATACCAAAAAGATGAAGTGGAACCCTTACCTTACACCATAGGCAAAAAGTTAACTCAGAGTGGATGAAAGACCTAAATGTAAGAGCCAAAACTGTAAAACTCTCAGAAGAAAACACAGGGGAAAATCTTCATGACATTGGATTTGGCAATGGATTCTTAAATATGACACCAAAAGCACAGGCAACAAGATGTACTGGACGACAACAAAATTAAACACTTGGGACTTCCCTGGTGATCCAGTGGTTAAGAATTCACCTGCCAATACAGGGGACACAGGTTCAGTCCCTGGTCCGGGAAGATCCCACACGTCGTGGAGCAAATAAGCTCATGCACCACAACTGCTGAGCCCACGCTCTACGGCCTGTGCTCCACAGCACAGAAACCACCACAATGAGAAGCCCATATACTGCAAGAGAGAGTAGCCCCTGCTCACTGCAACTAGAGAAACACTATGCGCAGCAGTGAAGACCAATGCCAATGCAGACAAAAAGTCAATAGACAAATTTTTTTTTTTAAATATTAAACACTTCCATGTATCAAAGAACCCACAATCAACACAGTGAAATGGAAACTCACAGAATGGAAGAAAACATTGGCAAAGGTTTGCTGTGGACTGAACCGTGCCCCCTCCCCCACCACATTTATATTTTGAAGCCCTAATTCTCAAAGTGATTTCATTTGGAGATAGGGCTTTCAGGGGGTGGATTAAGGTTAGATGAAGTGATAAGGGTGGGTCCTAATCCCATAGAATTGGTGCCTTTATTAGGACAGGCAGGGGAGAGGGACCTTTCCGCTGCGCACACACGGATGAAAAGCCACGCGAGGACATAGAGAGAAGGCGGCCGCCTGCAAGGCAGAAGGAGACCCCTCACCAAGAAGCCAATGGCCACACCTTGTCCTTGGACTTCCCAGCCTCCAGAACTGTGAGAAATCAATTTTTGTTGTTTAAGGCACTCAGTCTATGGTATTCTGTTATGAGCGCCCAGGTAGACTAAGGTAGGGTTATCATCTGGAACATACAAAGAACTCCTGCAACTCAACAACAAAAACTAACCTGATTTTAAAATGGACAAAGGACATGAATAGATACTTCTTCAAAGGTAATATGCGTGCGTGCTCAGTCATGTCCGACTTTTTATGACCCCATGGATTCCAGCCCACCAGTCTCCTCTGTCCATGGGATTTCCCAGGCAAGAATACTGGAGTGTGTTGCCATTTCCTCTTCCAGGGGATCTTCCCGACTGAGGGAATGAACCCCAGTCTCCTGTGTCTCCTGCACTGGGAGACAGATTCTTTACCACTGTGCCACCTGCGAAGCCCAAACAAGATATACCCATGGTCAATAAGTACATTAAAAGATGCTCAGCATCATGGAGATGCAAATCAGAACCACACTGAGATATCATATCATACTCAATAGGATGGCTACTACCAACCGAAGCCAACCCAAACCAAGCCAAACCAGAAAATAACAAGTGTTGGCCAGGATGTGGACAAATCTGGAACTCTTGTGAACTGTTGCTGGGAATATAAAATGGTGCAGCTGCTATGGAAAACAGTATGGTGGTTCCTGAAAAAAATAAAAAATAGATTTTACCGTATGATCCAGCAATTCCACTTCTGGGTACATTCCCCCCAAAACTGAAAGCAAGGTCTCAAAGAGATTACTGCACACCCATGTTCACAGGAGCATTATTCACAACAGCCAAAAGGTGGAAGCAAACCAAATGTCCACTGATGGATAAGTGGATACACAAAAAGTGGTCTATACATGCAATGGAATATTATTCAGTCTTCAAAAGGAAGAAAAAGCATGGATGGAATTGTGCTAAGTGAAATAAACCGGGCAGAAAAAGACAGAAACACTTGTATGATTACACTTACGTGAGGTACTTAGAGTAGTCAGATTCATAGGAGTAGAAAGTAAAATGGTGGTTGCAAGGGGCTGCGGGGGGTGGGGGTGGTGAATAGGAGTTACTGTTTGATGGGGACAGAGTTTCTGTTCTGAAGAAGAAACAGTTCTGTGGATGGATGGTGGTGATGGTTACACAAAAGCATGAATGTACTTAATGCTACTGAGCTGAACACTTCATAATGGTGAAGACAGTAAACTTTATATTACATGTATTTCACCACCACAAGTTTTAAAAATGTGATAAGAAAGACAAAACAAAGCAAAAATTATAGTGGAAGAGGGAACCAGATTCATCCCAGTTTAGGCAGAAGCATCTTGAATCATGGCTCAGCGGTAAAGAACCTGCCTGCAAAGCAGGAGATGCAAGAGACAAGGGTTCAATCCCTGGGTTGGGAAGATCCCCTGGAGGAGGAATAGCAACCCACTCCAGTCTTTTTGCCTGGGAAATCCCATGGACAGAGGAGCCTGGCAGGCTACAGTCCATGGGGTCCCAAAGAGTCAGATGACTGAGCATGCGAGCGCACGCGAGCGGGCACACACACATCTTGAGTCATAATCTTTGTTCAGTCACATGCCCCTTCCTCTGTCTGGGACATCAGCTGGGAAACAGGAGAGCTCAGAAAGGACCCTTTACGAGGGGGTGGCTTGTCTGGAAAGCAGCACAGGGGAGGTGCAGAAGCCAGGCCAGGATCACCCCCAGCCTGAGGGGTCAGGGATGGAGCAGCCAAGCCCCTGAGGGAGCTAGACCAAGAACAGAAGCTGAGCCCCCGGCAGAGAAGTGCAGCCAACCCAACCACTCAGGAGGATTGGGATAGGGGAGGAGCTGGGGATAGAAGGGCCTCGAGTGCTTTCTCCCTGCTTTCTCCCGACTCCTGACCTCCACTGCTGCTCAGGCCTCACTGAGAAGTGTGTGTGGCGGGGGGTGCAGAGGGGGTTGGCGGCACAGATACAGCATCTGCAAGAGACTGGTGATGTGAAGGGACAAACACAGTGAGCTCAGGGGTCTCCTGGTAGAAGCCTCCCCCAGCAGGGCCCCACCCTCGTCTGTCCACCGACTTGCCTGGGCAGCTGGCCTGTCGCCTTCCGGGGAGCCGCCAGCCCCAGCACAGAGGGGCCTGAGTCAGCAGCTTCTCCTGACTTCCCGTCTCTACTGTCAGCTGGGCCTCCTCCTGCTCTCCCTCCCCCAGGGCCCGGGGCTGCTCCTCAGATCCTCAGCTGCCCAGGGGTCCGGCTCCTGCATGGATCCCCGCTCCCCCATCCTTCTCGGTGGACTGGGCGCAGCCCTGGCTTTCCCTTCCCCATACTCCTGCCCGACTCAGTCTCGGCCTCAGCGTTCCGCCCGGGCCACTGCTCCCACTCAAACCCATGGTTCACGCTCATCTTTGGTCTGATGCTTATCAGACTGCTGAGGTGCCTGAGCCTGGGGAAGCAGCGGGGGGGGTCACACGCTTCACAGTCAAGAGACTAGTGATTACGGCTCAAGGAGTCTGCACTTCCCGAGACGGACCTGTGCTCGACCTTGTTCCCAATCAAGGGACAGCCCAGCTGAGCTCCGCCAGCCAGGCCAGCCTCACCCGGAGGGGCAGTCAGGCCCCACTGATCCACCTGCCATCCCCACGACCCTCCTCAGAGACCTCTCTCTATGAATGTTCCAGTCCCTCCTGTGAGGCTCTGCCAGTAAGGCCTTCTGATACTCACCGCCCCCACCAAGTGTCTCTCCCCACACTCCCCTGCCCCGGCCCACCCCCTCCTCATGCTGCCGCTTCCCCAACAGAGGACAGACGGTCTCAGCTCTGCTCCTGCCCATCCTGCCCAGGACAGTCAAGGCCACTCAGCTGCCAGAGGGCTTGTTAAAAACACAAAGCATGTAAATGGCTAAGATGGTAACCTTTATGGTATGTGTACAATTTAAATTTTAAAAATTATTTTTAAAAACATACAAGTCAGGCCATGTCCCTCCCTGTGGAGAACCTTCCTGTGGCTTCTTCTCACTATACTTAGAGTAAAAATCCAAGACCTTTGTCACAACCCCCAGGTCTGAGATCTCTGTCCAGAGACCCCCGTCTGTGCTGTCAGAGGGTCCCCCCTCGGACGTGCCCAGCTGGATCCCCTGGGGGAGCGTCACACCTGGAAGGTCCCCCAGCTCTTCACACGGCGGGGGGGGCGGTCTTCCTCCAAAAGGCCTTTTCCCTCCAGTCTCTGCGTGAGCTTCCCACCCAGAGATTTATCACCAGACGGAGACTCTGGCTGCCACTGGCCATCCTTGGCTCACCTCCCGGTTCATCGCGGTGTCCACGGGTGAACAACTGGTGAACGAGCACCAGAGCCCTTCTTTCACTGAAGAAGCTGTGCAAGTGCCCCCGTGCCCTTCCCCCATTAGCCAGGTGCCTAGCTTCACACAATCAGTGCGGAATTAATTGGAGAATACAAAGTGGAGCCAGGCTTCCCAGGTGGCTCAGTGGGAAAGGATCTGCCTGCCAACACAGGAGACTCGGGTTTGATCCCTGGGTTGGGACGATCCCCTGGAGAAGGAAATAGCAACCCACTCCACTACTCTTAGCTGGGAAATCCCATGGACAGAGGAGCCCGTCAGGCTATAGTCCATAGAGTCATAAAGAGTCAGACACAACTGAGTGACTAAACAATAATAACAACAAAATGGAGCCACAAAGCAATGATAGTTCTCCTCCTGTAAGACCTATAGATGCCCCTAAACAATTACCAAGGAAACTTAGCAGCTCTCAGGATGAGAACCCCATGGATATTGATGCAGAGCCTTCTCGCACGGGTATATTGAAAACGGAGTTCATGTGGATCTATCAGCATCAGTCTTATGCGAGTAATCTCACTAACTTGTAATGTACAGGGAAATAGTTCTTGAAGTCATTCAACACCAAATCTCTAAAACCATCTACTGATTCATCTCCATTCCTGACTTTATTCCCAAAGGATGGCTTTAAAAAAAAAATGTGTGCTATAATCCCAGTTTCACAGTAATGGTCAACAATATTTCACAATTTTATGCTTTAAGATTTCAGACATCTTAACTGAAACATCACAATACAGGAACTTGTGTTCGATGCTTTGTTAAGTGGTAGCCAATGGCAACCACAGGGTTAGGGGCCCAAGAATTTAAAGTATCAAGTCGAAGTACCTTCTGTGCAACCTTTTCTGTTTCTTTGTTCCTCTCGGGGCCCCCTCTCTGCCAGGTGAGACAAGATGCAAACCCTGTGATGTCAGTGGCACAGCTTCCAAGGAAACCAGCGGCCACTTCTGACTTATTCTGTTCTGTTTCCTCCAGAAACAATGCAAGCACTACAGGGCATGCCACTCCACCCCCAGCCCCCACCAAAACCCCATGCTCTCCACCCACTCACTTCAATGAACTTGACCTACAGAGATGGGGGGTACACAAGTCCTCACCCCCCAGCACTGCTGGGCACAGATGCAAACAGGGACCCTCTGTCCACGATTGCAGAGGTGGGGCCCCTCCCACACCCATTGCCCCCCCCGCCCCGCCCCCAGGCTCACTAAATTTCAGCCACAAGGCCTCAGGCCAACGGGAAAGAGAAGCCAGGAGGAGGCAGTCATCTGCAGACACAGGAGAGGCGGCTCCCATGCTCCACGCTGCACAGGCTCCTGAGACTCCACCAGGCTCACCTCCCGTGGCCCTCGCTGAGAAGGTGGCTCAACGATCCATGAGCTGTGGTGGGAGATGCCAGCACTCCCCCAACTCTGACTCAGGACAGGAGCACAGGCATTGTCCCTATTGCCCCCTCACAGGCTCTGCTGTGCCATGTCACAAGCCAGGCCTCCTCAGCCATGTCCTCATCCCCTCTGATACATTAATCACAACAAGTTATGTTTCTCTTCCCCTAAAAGGATGTCCTCCTGTCTGCGGGTGTCAGAGGCAGGGGCCTTTATGACGCCAGGAGGCAGGGCGCTCACTGGGCAAACCCCAAGCTATCTGGCCAGTTTCTGACTGTGAGTGTGTCTGTGTGTATCTTTCTGTGTACATGTCTGTGTGTCTGTTTTTGTGTGTGGCAGTGGGAGCAACCAATCTGTTTTAGGATTTTATAAACAGAAGTCTAGTTGATTTACAATGTTGTGTTAGTTTCAGGTGTACAGCAAAGTGGTTCAGTTATCTACACATATATATATTCTTTATCAGATTCTTTTCCCTTATAAGTTATTACAAGATACTGAATATAGTGTTATACAGTAGCACTTTGTTGTTTCTCTATTTTACATATACATGCATCCTCATTCATGTCTGACTTTTTGTGACCTCATGGACTGTAGCCCGCCAGGCTCCTCTGTCCATGGGATTTTTCAGGCAAGAATACTGGAGAGGGTTGCCATTTCCTCCTCCAGGGGATCTCCCTGACCCAGGGATCAAACACGAGTCTCCTGCATCTCCTGCATTGCAGGTGGATTCTTTACTGCTGAGCCATCAGGGAAGCCCTATCTATTTTATATATAGTAGTGTGTATATGTTCGGAGAAGGCAATGGCAACCCACCCCAGTACTCTTGCCTGGAAAATCCCATGGATGGAGGAGCCTGGTAGGCTGCAGTCCATGGGGTCACGAAGAGTCGGACACGACTGAGCAACTTCACTTTCACTTTTCACTTTCATGCTCTGGAGAAGGAAATGGCAACCCACTCCAGTGTTCTTGCCTGGAGAATCCCAGGGATGGGGGAGCCTGGTGGGCTGCTGTCTATGGGGTCGCACAGAGTCGGACATGACTGAAGGGACTTAGCAGCAGCAGCAGCAGCAACAGTGTATATGTGTTAGCCCCAGCTCCTAAATTAGGAGTTTTGTTGTTGCTGTTGTTCAATTGCTAAGTCATGTCCACTCTGTGACACCATGGACTGCAGCATGCCAGGCTTCCCTGTCCTTTACTCTCTCTCGGAGTTCGCTCAAATTCGTGTCCATTGAGTCGGTGAACATAGGAGTTAGGGAACACTCAATTTAAAAATGAAAGTAAGTCTTGAGCTCAACAAAATAAAGACCTTGTGGAGGGAAGAAACCATGATGGACTCTGGTTCCTTCTTGCTTTTTGCTCAGCAGGCAGACTTCTCCCCTGATGGGCACCTTCAGAAGCCTGTGGTCCCTGATAGACTCACCAAGGACCCCAGCAGTGCCTGTGGGTTTTCTGTAATGATGACAGTATTCTGAAAAGGCAGCCCTGGGTCTGGTTGAAGGGTCAGAGAAGCAGGGTCTCAGCTGGATCCCAGCCATGCTGGGCACTGTGGCCCAGGTGTCTGGAGGCTGGCAGGATGGCCCTTGGCAGTCTGTCTGTCAGTCTGTCCAAGGCACTAAAGATCCTCCTGGGAGAACTCTGATTCTTTGGGCTGGGGGGAGGCAGGGACTGGGCCAATAAGAAACACTGAAAGGGCCCTTTCATTGCATGCTGTCTTTGGGGCAGATGGAAGCCTTAGGGGACCTGGTGGTGATGAAGGAGGGCCAGCGGCGGGCCAGGCCCCCATCTGTGGGCCCAGGAGCCAGGTCTGAGGACAGTGGGCAATGAGGCCTCCAGTGCATGGACATGACAGCAGCAGCCACCCCAGGTTGGGGAGGGACAGAGGGGAGGACCACACAGCCATCAAGCCTGTCAGCATTTGTGTTGGCTCCTAGACCAATGGAGGAAATGAGGGGGAGATAGAACTTTCCTGGAACTTCTGCACCTGCACCCTGGCCACCTCAGGGCCTGGCGGACACCCCTTCTGGGTAGCGGGCAGAGTCCAGCCTTCCACCCAGATGCAGAGTCGGCCATCACTCTGGATTTTCTTATTGTTATCGGATTAAGTGAAATCACTGAATGTGCTGATTTCTTTTTTGTTTTCACATTCCTGAAATGTTCTTTGCTAACCCACAGGCTTCAGCCCTTTTCCTGGAGCGCCAGCTGGCTCATGAAAGCAACTGCTGCACTTGGTGGGATTAATTTATTCAGTGCCTGGAACAGGCCCTATCTCTCTACAGCACACACCACTCTCAGATCGCGTTTTAAACACATACAATAGCCACATACGTGAGGGATCATGTCCAGGCTGCTCCCAGGACAGCCCTGTCATTTTGGGGCCTTGCAGGGACCGCAAGAGCAGGTCTACAAGGAATAGCAGGACAGTAGCGGGCTTGTGACCGGTCCCCAGGGTGGGACCCAGGCACAATGATGCTACAGCACTGTGGCCTCCCTCTGAGGATGGGCTCTTTGTGACACAGATGTGTCTGACTGGGGCAGTTCAGTGCAAAGTGACATTCCCCCGCCCTAACCAACATGCCCCCACCTCGTTTTTGTTCTGGGGTGAGGCCCGCCCAGAGCCCTGCCCACGCCTGCCAGGTGCCCTGCACTAAGACCTGAAGGACAGGCAGCTGCTTTGTTACCAGCCTCCAGGCCTCCCCATGGCCACTCTACACCCAGAACAACGGCTTCCCACTCCCATTCCTACTTTCAACCTGACCCCTACAGTCCTGTCCTGTCTTCCCACCACAAGAAGCATCCACAGCTCCCTAACCAGGCTGACTCCCTGCTGACTCATGCCCCACCCCAGCTCTTCAACCCAGAGCACCCTAAAGCAAAGGACTGCCTCATTCCTCTGGCTCCACAGCTCTGGGCCCACTGTCCCGTCTGTCATCAATGTTAACTAAAGACAGATAGAAACTTCAGTAAAACCAGCAAACTGCCAGAAGAATGCAGGAGAAAATCTTTGTGACCTTCAGTTAGGCAACGATTTCTTAGCATCAACACCAAAAGTATGATTCATAAATTAAAATTTTTTAAAGTGATAGATAAATTGGAATTCATCAAAATTTAAAACTTCTGCTCTTCAGAAGACTTTGTCAAGAAAGTCCAGAGCCAAACCACTGGCTGGAAGGGAGGCGTCCACAAAACACAAAACTGATCAAGGACCTGATTTCTGAATTTATGAAGAAACTCACAAAACTCAACAATAACAGAACACACAACTCAATAAAAAATGATCAAAGATTCAAACACTTCACCAAAGAAGATAATTGGATGGCAAATAAACACCTGGAAAGATGCTCAATGTAAGAGTCATTGTTGTTGCTTGGTCACTAAGTTGTGTCTGACTCTTTGCGACCCTATGGACTGCAGCATGCCAGGCTTCGCTGTCCGTCACTATCTCCCAGAGTTGGCTCAAATTCATTGTCGTTGAGTCCGTGATGCCATCTAACCATCTCATCCTGAGTCATTAAGTAAATGCAAATTGAAACCACAGGGAGACATTACTATACGTCTAATTAGAATGGCTTGAAATTTAGAAAAATAAAAACGAGTGCTGGCAAAGATATGGAGCAACTGGAACTCCCATTCATTGTTGGTGCAAATACAAAATGTGCAGCAGCTTTGCAAATCAATTTAGTCATTTCTTATCATTAAAAAAAAAAAACACACAATAGGTAACTGTGTAAACTTTAAAGATCCCATTGGCTTTACTCAGTGATTCATGAATGGGGTAGAAGCCCATCCAGCAGTGAGAAAGGAGCTCCGAGGAGGTGTACAGGGGACAAGACCTTCACAGGGAGAATGGGCAGGAACAGGAAGCCATGCTCAGCAGAAAATCGGGGTGGTTATTGCGAAGTCACTTCCCTTTAAGGGAGGTGGGGGTCCACCAGGCCAGTGACCGCAGCCAGTGCTGATCAGGGAATTCCTGATTCACTGGGTTTTAAGAACCTGTTTTGGGGAGAAGATGAAACTGTAGTGAAGTCTTGATTTGGTGACGGGGGTGCTCAGCATCAGTGACTCCATTTGGGGCCCCTTGTCTTTAACAGTATAAAATTACACCTGCACTGATCATATAGTCCAGTAATCCCACTCGTCGGTATTTGCCCAAGAGAAATTAAAGGGTGTCTGAGTGGGAAGTAACTCATAGGCTTGGTGCTGATGAAATAAAATTCATGTTTTAAAGCAAGATAAGAAAAATTTAAACATAATTTTACTCTGCTTTTGGCCTCCTCCCTTCCCACTAGCGTGCATGTGTGTCTGCACTAACCAGACCCCCGCACTCCCCACCCCCATGGCGGAAATACCTGCTCAACCATAAAATCAACTTTTCTCCTCCTACAACAAGGACCTACTGTGTAGCACAGGGAACTATACTCAACATTTGGTCATAACCTATAAGGCAGAAGAATCTGAAAAAGAATGTATATGTATAATTGAATCACTTTGCTGCATACCTGAAACTAACATAATATTGTAAATCAACTATGTGCTTAGTTGCTCAGTTGTGTCCGACTCTGCGACCCATGGACTGTAGCCTGTCAGGCTCCTCCATCCATGGGATTTTTTAGGCAAGAATACAGGAGTGGGTGGCCATTTCCTTCTCCAGGGGATCGTCCCAACCCAGGGATTGACCTTGTGTCTCCTGTGTCTCCTGCACTGCAGGTGGATTCTTTACCTGATGAGCCATTAGGGCTTCAACTAAAAAAAACTAAAAAACAAAAACAAAATTTATCTACTTCTGGTTGTTGTTTGGGTTTAGTTGCTCAGCCGTGTCCGAATCTGTGACTTTGTGGACTGTAGTCGGCCAGGCTCCTCTGTCCATGGCATTTCCCAGGCAGGAATACTGAAGAGGGTTGCCATTTCCTTCTCTAGGAGATCTTCCCAACCCAGGGATCGAACCCATGTCTCCTGTATTGGCAGGCAGGTTCTTTACTACTGAGCCACCTGGGAAGCCCCTCTCCTTCTGGTACCAGTCATTTAACTCTAGAAGGTAACGTTCCATTCTCAATTCTGTTGGGGCCACAATGACCACCACTCATCTTGTTTGTGCAGACATCTTTGGTGGACTTCATGGACAAGGCCACTACAGTACTTACCTTTCCTGCACCAGACAGTGACTGTTGCAAGAAAGATTGGTCGGATGACCTAGGGAGAAAACGGGCCCCACCTGGAGCAAGTTCTCAGCTTAAATACTTACTTATGACCTTATATTAGTATCACGAGCTGCTGCTGCTGCTGCTAAGTCACTTCAGTCGTGGCCAACTCTGTGCAACCCCATAGACGGAAGCCCACCAGGCTCCCTTGTCCCTGGGATTCTCCAGGCAAGAACACTGGAGCGGGTTGCCATTTCCTTCTCCAATGCATGAAAGTGAAAAGTGAAAGTGAAGTTGCTCAGTCGTGTCCAACTCTCAGCGACCCCATGGACTGCAGCCTATCAGGCTCCACCATCCATGGGATTTTCCAGGCAAGAGAACTGGAGTGGGGTGCCATTGCCTTCTCTGGTATCACTAGCTATACTACTTATATTCTGCCTATTTTACAAAATTACTGTTTATTACATCACCAAATGATGTGTGACTGAGACTCAGATAAAATAAATGATGATTAGGTGGTCTGAAACAACTGACCAAATGTACAGTCCTATAAGATCAAGTGTAACTCGAGATGTGGGAGGGAGCAACAAGAGGAAATTGTTTACTGGACATAACATACTGTAAGACGGGGATCCAGAGGCTTTGGTCTACTGTTAAAAGGGCCTAGTCCACTAACAGTACACTGAGTGGCCCATCAGTGAAATCCTTGCCTGACTTGGGAACAAGCATTTTACCGCCATAAGACAAATTGGTCACTAAATGCCTCCCAAACCTTGATCAAAACTAAGACCAAAAGGGAGAGGCTTGTCAAATAAAGAACGTTGCCCACCATTCATTTCCATAAGAACCAAGTCATCAGCCACTGCTGATGATGACCCACAGGACACCTTGAAGAATGTTCTGAGCGAAGACCAGGATGAAGCACTCTGTGCTCTGGGAAAACTGGCAGAACCAGCCCTCAGACAGATATTTTCAGGTGAAATTTTTATGAATCTGGATTCTTGCATCTTCCCATACTTAGAAAAGCACTTAAAAAAAAAAGCATTAACTGAGGTGTCTGCTCCTCGTGACCAGCAGCAACCTCCTACCGAGATGGGTGCTCATTGCATGTACCCCCTTCACCAAAACCACACATGTACTGGCCTCCCCTGCTTACCTTTTGGGAACAGTCCTCAGAGCTACCTGAGAGGCCATCTCCCACATTGCAATCCCCGGGGGGCTTGAATAAGCTTTCCATTTCCTTCCTAGATTGACTATTGATTAATTCTTTCATCAACAGTTCGTAACAGCAAAAAGCCAGTCCTGTGGGACTATGCCTTACACTCTGCGCAGGTAGACAGCACCAGGGCTGAGTCCACAGCTCAGTGGTGGTTGGAAGACACGTGGGAGGGGCTGAGTATAAAGACGAACCAGAAACTTGGGGGCGATCGTGGTGGAATCACACTGAGCACACGCTGGGCGAGTTCACGTGGGCTCCTTGCTCCGATCCAGGCCCAGCCCCAACCTCACTTCCTTGCCCGCCTCAGACTGGCCCCCTCGGCCCCCAGCAGCCAGGATGTCAAGCTCCCGCTTTTTTCCTTGTTCCTTCCTCCTCAACTGCCTTTCCCACCCTCACCCCTTTTGCACCAATCATACCCATCCTTCCAGCCCCAGATCAAATGTGACTTCTTCCCTGGAACCTTATCTGACTGCCAACTCCCCACATCCATAAGAAGCTGGAAATTACTGGATGTGCCTCTGAAGCCCAAGCACTTTGTCTACGTGCTCTCACAGGTACCGCCTTCTCTTGTATGACTGGGTATAGGAAGACCATGTCTCTCAAAAGGGTTGAAAGCAGAAAATCTGGTTTTGCATATAGACACAGCATCTTGAGGGATGCGTTACATGTGGTAAGAGCTCAGAATTATTCTGTTTGATGAATTAATGATGAAATGAGCAGGCACACTGACCTGTGGCCAGTGAAGTGGGTGTGGTTGGCACTCGGGAAATAGAACATCACCTAGGAGTTCAGAGAGATGGTTTCTTGGTGATAAGCAAACAGGACTATGGGGGTTAAAACTCCACACCTACTGTTCTCCTAGTAGTCACCTGTAGTTCTCCAACCCAGCTGATCAAAACCACCTGCCAGACTGATTAAAAACATGCAGGCCTGGGGTTCACTCCCTGTGACCCTGACTCAGTGCCATCAAGGGTAAGTCTTGCTTCCTATATATATATATATATATATATATATATTTTTTTTTTTTTTTTTTGCAGGGGCCACAATGTGTGACTTGTGGGATCTTAGTTCCCAGACAGAGACTGAACCCAGGTCCTTGGCGGTGAAAAGCTCGGAGTCCTAACCATTGGACTGCCAGGGAAGTCCCTTGCTTCCAATATTTTTAATAAAACTCCCAGGGTGTCTCTGAGCAACCAAACTTGAGACTTAGCTGCCTAAACAGCCAGAAAGCTGAAGACTCATTGACAAGTGATGATTTTAAAAAGAAAAGGGCGGCTCTGAGAATCTGTACAGAAGGCGCACACACATACGACAGAAATGTGACTGGATCATCAAACTGTGATATATCCATGCCTGGCAATACATAGAAATAAAGTACTGACACACAGAACAACATGGATGAATCTGACAAGAAACCAGACACAAAATACTACGAGCGTATGGTTCCATTGATACAAAGTTCTAGAAGAAGCAAAACAGAGTGACAGGGAGCTGATCAGTGTTTGCCTGGGGATAGTGGTGGAGTTGGGGCTGGTGGGCTGGGAACAGGAATAGAGGGTCACTGAGGAAAATTTGGGGGTGAAGGAGATGCTTAGTATCTCGATGGCAGTGGTGGTTCTGTGGGTGTATGCAGTTATCAAAAGTCATCGAGTTACATGTGTTTAACAAGAGGGCATTTGCTGAGACTCAGAACCCAGGACCCTAACGGGAATCCTGCCGCTGTCCTCCAACCCGCATGGCTAGTCCGTCACCATGTTCTGTCTTCTGATTTGGAAATCTCTCCTGGATCCTCCTCCCACTCACTACTCCCAAAGCCTGGCAACATCACCAGAGGCAGAACTGCTGCTGGTCTTCCTGCCCAGGGTTCAGGGCCACGGCCACTTCTGCCAACAGGCTTTTCAGACACAGAACCAATCATGCCCCACCTTGAACCCCCATTTAGATCCCTCTGATTGAAGACCACCCACCTCCACCCTTTCCAGGATGAAGACAAAGTGTCACATGCCTCTCTGGGTTCTCTCTCACCCACCACTCAGACCTGCTCCTGGCTGGACTGTGCACGGCTCCCCACAAGCACCACCACAGCTCCAGGCCCGCGCGCTCGCCACCTCTCTGGCCACAACATTCTCCCCAGAGCCTGCGCTGGCAACTCCTGGTCACCTTTCCATGCCTCGGTTTCCCCACCTTGAATGAGAGGACCGTACATCTGGGCACCTCATGGGAATCAGAGGAAATGATCCTCTAGGAGAAGTGGACTGCTTCATTTCCCACGCAGTCGGCATGCCAAAGTCTCATGTTCATCATTTTAAAAAACATCGACGTGTTTGAAAAAGAAAACTGAAGCCAGGGGAAAAGACACTTGCCATGCACCGGTTTTCCCCAGTGAAGGTACAGTCCTGCCTGTTTTGCAAGAGTTTTTGTGGGCGTCTCCTGCTGAGACGACACGGACACATGGACACTCATGCGGCAGAGGAGAGAGGAGAGATGAAGGGAAGTGAAACGGCTGCTTTGAGCACAGCCACAGAAGACGTAGTCTGTGGGGCTGAGCTGGAGGGACAGAACCGGGTCAGAGGAGCACATGTGTGCCTATCTCTGCATCCTACCAAGATGGGCAAGCCCATTTCTGAGTCAACTTAAAGGATGAACGTACTGCACAACTGAGCTAACGGTTTGATTCTAATAAGAGATTAGACTCAGTGGAAGAAAAGGGGGAATCCCCCAGAACTGAATTTCCAGCTACCAGAGTGGTGGAGACGCTGCAGAGTAACTTGAGCCCCTTGCCCAGGGCGTGGGGGCAAAAGACGTCTAAACAGAAACCACATAACAAGTAACTTCCTAGAAAAGCCTCTATCTCTGTCATATCTTTGAGACTGCCATCTAGGCCTCGCAAGCACAGCGTTTGGCTCAGATACTGTGCACAGGGACATTATCCGGCCCTCTGCAAGGAAAGGAGGGGGCGCTCCCCAGAGCTGGATTCCAGGGGAGAAGCCTTAGAACCGGCCCAGTGGGCAGTCCCCCTCCATGGGACTTCAGATTTCCCATTCTTGGCAACAACACACACACAAGCAGGCTCTGCTCCACGGCTGTGAACACATCTCCACGCTGCCAGTAACCAGTACCCAGGGGGAGAACTGCGTTTCCAAAGACCTTTAGACTTGAACCTAAAGTTAGATCCCCTGGAGGAGGAAATGGCAACCTACTCCAGTATTCACGCCTGGGAAATCCTGTGGACAGAGGAGCCTGGTGGGCTACAGTCCATGGGGTGGTAGAGTCAGACACAACTGAGCAACTAAATAACAGCAGCAGCAGTATTAATTATCCTTACTTAGCAAGACAAGAAAAGTAACAGGCAGTGAGAAAAGACAATGTTTTCAGGCTATCAGAAGATGTTTGAAATCCATCGTCAGCCCCCAAACAAGCATGTAGCACGCACTTGCCCAGCCCATGAGGATGTGTTAATAGCGTCAGGAGTCACCAGAGACTTGAGATGTTACACCCACAGCAGAAGAACCTCTTTCCCCAGATAGCCCTGTTGTTCTGAGAGTTTCTGCCCCCACCTTAAATAATAACCAGCTAGGTACTTACTCCAAAACCTTCTCCTGCTTCTTGGAAGCGGCTGACCTCGATCAGCAAGCCAGTGGTACTATTTTAGGGTTTGGTGCTGGCGGGAGGAAAACCACACTCGAGGGGCTGGGCGCTGAGCATTGGAGCAATGCTTTGCTCAGGAAACAGGCGGGCTCTGCTCTCCAGGGCCTCTCCCCCTGCCTCTCCCTCCCCTCTACCCCCTCCCATAAACTGCAAAATCACTTCTACCCTACTAGTGCCTGAGCGCTTCCTTTGAACGTCTCTGAAACATAGGATTTAAAGACGTAGGCTAACTGCTTTCTTGCTGATTGCTCCCTGAGATATCAAACAGAAGAAGAAGGGGAAAAAAAGCCAATCTGCTCTGCAGAGGTGTTGTTCAGTCACTAAGTTGAGTCCGACTCTTTGAGACCCCATGGAATGCAGCATGCCAGGCTTCCTTGTTCTTCATCATCTCCCAGTTTGCTCAAACTCATGCTCATTGAGTTAGTGATGCCATCCAACCATCTCTAACCGTCTCATCCCTTCTCCTCCTGTCCTCAATGTATCCCAGCATCAGGGTCTTTTCCAAAGAGTCGGCTCTTCGCATCAGGTGGCCAAAGGATTGCAGCTTCAGCATCAGTTCTTCCAATGAATATTCAGGGTTGATTTTAGGATTGACCGGTTTGATCTCCTTGCAGTCCAAGGCACCCTCAAGCATCTTCTCCAGCACCACAGTTCAAAAACATCAGTTCTTCAGTGTCCTGTCTTCTTAACAGACCAACTCTCACATCTATACATGACTATTGGGATAACCATAACTTTGACTATACGGACCTCTGTCAGCAAGGCCTCAGGGCCCCTCCCCTGCCAAAGTCTGTGGATCTTGGCAGTGACTCTTAATTCTACAACTCATATGGAAATGCAAGGGACCCAGAATAGTCAAAACAGTTTTGTAAAAGAGGAACAAGGTAGGACTCATACTTCCCAATTTCAAAACTTACTACAAAGCTACAGCAATCTAGACCATGTGATATTTGGCATAGGGCTAGACATACGCAGATAAATAGAACAGAACTCAGAATTCAAAACTGAACTCCTATGTTTATGGGCAGTTGATTTTGGACAAGGACACCAAAACCATTCGACAGGGAAAGAACAGTCTTTCAACAAGTGGTGTTGGGACGACTGGACATCCACATGCAGAAGTATGAAGTTAGACTCCTTGCCCCCACCACATGCAAAAAATACCTCAAAATGTAAAAGCTAAAAAATAGAAAACTCTTAGAAGAAAACATAAGTATAAAACTTTGTGACCTCGGACTAGGCCATGTTTTCTTAGATATCACACCCGAGACACAAGCAACCAAAGAAAAACTAGATATGTTGGACTTTGTAAAAATCAGAAACTTTTGTGCTTCAAAGGACACTATCAAGAAGTGAGGGCTTCCCTGGTGGCTCAGTGGTTAAAAAAAAAAAATCCACCTGTCAATGCAGAAGACTCGGGTTTGATCCTTGATCCAGGAAGATCCCACATGCCACAAAGCAATTAAGTCCGTGTGTCACAACTACTGAGCCTGTGCTCTAGAGCCTGGGAGCTATAACTACTGAGCCCTAGGGTCCCAACTACTGAAGCCCATGTGCTCTAGAGCCTGTACTCCACAACAAGAGGAACCATCAAAATGAGAAGTCCACATGTCACTGGAGAGTAGCCCCCACATACCACAGCTAGAGAAAAAGCCTGCATGGCAACAAAGACTCAGCACAGCCCAAAATAAATAAATAAATAAAATTACAAAAAAGAAAATGAAGAGATTACACGATGGGAGAAAATATTTACAAATCACATATCTAATAAGGGTCCATTATCCAGAATATAAAGGACAAGTAACCCAACTGAAAAATGGGCAAAGGAGCCAAACAGACAATTCTTCAAGGAAAATATGAAACACACAAATGGCCAATAAGCACATGGAAAGATATTTGCAATCATTAGGCATTAGCAGTACGAAAATCAAAGCTACAATGAGATACCACTTCACATCTACTAGAATGACCACAACTAAAAAAGACAATAGTAAGTTTTGGCAAAGATATGGAGAAATTGAACCACCATACATTGTTTGTGAGAATGTAAAATGGCATTGTTGTTTGTTTAGTCGCTCAGTCATGTTGACTCTTTGCGACTCCATGGACTATAACCTGTCAGGCTCTTCTGTCCATGGAATTCTCCAGGCAAGAATACTGGAGTATGTTGCCATTTCCTTCTCCAGTAAAATGCCATGGCATCTGTGAAAAAAAATGTGGCATTTCCTCAAAAGATAAAGACAGAGTCACCATTGTGATCTAGTAATTCCACCCCTAGGTATGTACCCCCAAAGAACTGAAATCAGGAGCTCAAATAAAAATCTGCACACAATGCTCACAGCAGTACTATTCAATAGCCAAAAAGTAGGAAAAAAAATCTTCATTAAGTGATGCATGGATAAACATAATGTGAGATCCATATGATGGAATATTATTCATCAGCAAAAAGGAATGAAGTTTAAAAAAAAAAGAAGTGAATTAGTGGGACATGATACAACATAGATGAACCTTGAAAACATTATGCTGAGTGAAAGAAGCCACATCAAAAAGGTCACAATTGTACAAATACATTCATAGGAAATTTCCAGACTAGCAAATCCATAAATACAGAAAGTAGATTAGTGGTTGCCGTGGGATGAAGGGAGGAGTTAGAATGGGGAGTGACTGATAATCGCTCCAGGACTCCCTTTTGGGGTGATGAAAATGTTCTGGAATTTGATAGTGGTGACTGTTGCACAACTTTGTCAATACACAAGAAAATTACTGCATTGTATACTTCAAAATAGTGAATTTTATGATGTGATTTATACAAATTTCACAAGTGATACCATAAAATATTTGATGATGTAGAACAAAGATGGCAGTATATTTAGTATATGGTTATGTATTAAGTTTGCATCAGCACTGAACTGAAGATGCAAAATCTATGGCTACAAAGGGTCAACTGTATATTTATTTTTAAAAATCTGTGTGTAAGGTGGACCCATGCAGTACAAGCCCAGCTGTTCAAGGGTCAACTGTAGAAATATCATATGATCCCACTTCTGGGTATTTACCCAAAGGAACTGAAATCAGGATCTCTAAGAGATGTTAACACTCCTTTGTTCATGGCAGTACTATTCACAATATCCAGGATGTGGAATCAACCTAAGTGTCCATCAGCAAACAAATGGATAAAGATGGTACGTAATGGAATGTGATTCAGCCTTAAAAAAAGTAAGGAGAGTCCACAGTATGTGACAACATGAATGAACCTGAGGACATTATGCTGAGTGAAATAAACCAGTCACGAAAGAACAGACACTTCCTGACTCCACATATCTGCTGCTGCTGCTGCTAAGTCGCTTCAGTCGTGTCCGACTCTGTGCAACCCCATAGATGGCAGCCCACCAGGCTCCCCCGTCCCTGGGATTCTCCAGGCAAGAACACTGGAGTGGGTTGACATTTCCTTCTCCAATGCATGAAAGTGAAGTCTCTCAGTCATGTCCGCCTCTTCGCGGCCCCATTGACTGCAGCCTACCAGGCTCCTCCATCCATGGGATTTTCCAGGCAAGAGTACTGGCCACATATCTGAGGAACTCTAAAATAGTCAAATTCATAGAATCAAAGAGTGGAATGGTGGTTGCTAGGGGCTGGGGGAGGGGGAATGGGACATAAAGTTTAATTAATTAATCAACTGGCATAAAGTTTCAGTCAAGCAAGATGAGTAAGCTCTAGAGATTTGCTGTACAGTGTTGTGCCTCTAATCACCAATCATTTATTGTACGCTTAAACATTTAAGAGAGTAGGTCTTGGGACTTCCTTGGTGGTCCAGTGGCTAAGACTCCAAGCTCCCAAAGCAGGGAGCCTGAGTTCAATCCCTGGTCAGGGAACTAGATCCCACATGTTGCAAAGACCTGGTACAGCCAAATAAATATTTTTTTTAAAAGCAAGAGAGAGTAGATCTCAAGTTAAGTGTTCTTATCACAGTAAAATAAAAGTTTAGAAAATAAATGACAAAAAAGAGGATGTTACCTCTGGGTGCTGAAATGATGGAAGGTTCTAATTGTCTTCATGTTCTTAAGATTTTTTTGACACTAGCTGAGATGAACATGGATTGTTTTATCATTTTAATAATACTATTTAAGCACAATAACCATTAGGCATTCTGAGAGCAGCAGACACTATGACTTGATGGCTTATTCTGCAGAGACTGAGTTCAATGTGATCCCAGGCAGGCCTTCTTAAGTGTAGAAACAAGTAAACCCTGAACAAGATGTCCTTTGTGGGGACAGGGAATCTCAGAACAGAGGGAGGTGATGAACCATGACAGTGTGTCCAGGTGTCCACTGGTGCAGACGCTGCACAGGACAAGGGTGGTCTACCTGCTGGGCTGGGTCCATGACTCCAAGCTAGCGCTGAGAGGAAATCTCTGTGCCAGCCAAGTTCATAAGCGCCTCAGTGGGAAACCTGCCCACTCTCCACGGAATAGAATTTACTAAGCCTTAGCCAAAAATCAAAGCCTTAAAATGTTCTGTTTGCTCTTGGAAAATTTAAATCTATCAACCCTAAAAATACCTAGGACAGAGCCAAAAGATGAAAATGACTCTGAGTGGGTTTCAAAGAGATGTTTGATGAATCTTTGCAAAGACTGTCAGAGTAAGAGTCCTTAGGACCCTTGCATTATGGTGGAGACATATATTAATCACAGGAAGACCTGTGACGAAGTACATGAAAGGACACCCTCCCAGGGGCAAAAACAGCTGAAAACTCTTCACAGTCTCTACCTTTCATGCAGCCAGAACAGACCCTGTGCTTATTACTGGAAAATGAGTATAAACAGAAACTGTTTACGTGATGTGCTGATGGTGGTGGTTTAGTCGCTCAGTCGTGTCCGACTCTTTTGCAACCTCATGGACTGCAGCCTTACAGACTCCTCTGTCCATGGCACTTCCCACACAAGAATACTAGAGTAGACTGCCATTTCCTCCTCCAGGGGATCTTCCCGACCCAGGGATCGAACCCATGTCTCCTGCTTTGGCAGGCAGAATCTTTACCCCTGAGCCACCCAGGAAGCCCTACCTGCATACATAGACTCTGAAACCTGACATCAGCATGTAAGATAGTACTAGGTTGGCCAAAATGTTCATTTGGGATTTTCCTAAGATCTTTTGGAAAAACCCGAATAAACATTTTGTCCAACCCAATACACTGCTCTTCCTTGTAAATATCTGTGTGACCTGACTGTAAAAAATCATTCCTCCTTAAAGGAACTTGACTTTTATGTTAACCCAACCATCTCTTTAGATGACTTTTTAATTTAGTTCTAAAGCATCAAATTTCACTGTAGGAAATTACATAGAGAGAAGTAATTACAGAGGGAGACACACCACACAGAGAGAGAGGTGGTTAGTGAGGTTGGCCTTCGTACAAGCTCCAGACAGGGGTCACTGCACCCTCCCTGAGGAAACAGGAAGACCAAAATCCTTCTGTGAACACGTGGCTAGGAACATAGGCCTGTTGGCTTACAGTTTATGCCTTGATATACTGTCATAAAAACACAGGCCCAAAGGAGACTTGACAGGTCAGGTCGCCATGAGGCGAGTGTGGGTCCAGGGCTGGCCCCTCCCTGCTCTCCTCCAACCCTATCCCGACCACTCCCTGCTGCCAGGGCCACACACCTGCCACCCACACAGCACCTCCCTCCTGGCTGTGTGAGGATGCTGAGGGAGGCGATGAATATGTTTGAACTGTTTAATTAGCCAGGAATAGGAAAGCAGCAATTCTTTTGGCTTCAAAGCAGATGTTGAGCTAAGTGGGAAGAACAAGAGCCCCAGAGCCTGCAGGATGACTCAGCCCTGGTCCCCCACAGGTCCCAGCATCCTTGGGGATGTGCCTGTCCACCTGACTTTCCTGCCATCGGGATTCTGACACCAAAAGGCCCTCTCTGACATCCAGCAGCCCTTCACCTCCTCCCTCCCAGCCTGGTTTGCTTCATCACGTCAAGCTGAAACCCCTGCACCCTTCCCAACCTCGGGTTCCCAAAGGCCTCCCCACCCAGTCTGAATCCCAAGACCACCTCCTTCCACTAGGCTCCCCATCATCTCCCTGCTCAGCCAGCCACCAACTGGGATCTGCCACATCACCATCTTTCTGTTTCCAATCTGGGTCTCCAGATGGAACTATGAAGACTGAACTCCCCCAAGGGAACATGGCCCTCATTGTCCCTGAAAGAAGTGAAAGTGTTAGTTGTTCAGTCATGTCCGACTCTGCAACCCCGTGGACTGTAGCCCACTAGGCTCTTCTGTCCATGGAATTCTCCAGGCAAGAATACAGGAGTGGGTTGCCTCTTCTTTCTCCAGAGGATCTTCCCGATCCAGGAATCAAACCCAAGTCTCCTGCATTTCTTTACCATCTGAACCACCTCACCAGGAAAGCCCTCATTGCTAGTGAGCAATTGATTTATTCAGCTCTAACTATTGTCATGTTGAACCTCCTGAAAAGCATTTATTCTAAGAATTTCTTGTTAACTCAAAGGGGAAAGGTCATTAGCCTGACTAATTGCAGGTCACGCAATATTCTTCATCGCAGCCTTACTACTATCAAAGCCTACATGATCTCCACCTGATGCCTGACTTGTTTCTTCCTGACTCTGAACCTTCTGTACTGGTGATGGGAGGTGGGGGCAGGGAACAGGGCTGATGCCCCTCTTTCTAACCTTCAGCAACAACTTTTGAAACTTTGCTCCCGAAAAGGTACATAAGATGCAAGGAAGAGGACTTCCCTGGTGGTCCAGCTGTTAAGAATCCACCTGCCAGCACAGGGTACACGGGTTCAATCCCTGGTCCGGGAAGATTCCATATGCCACAGGGCAACTAACAAGCCCGTGTGCCACAACTACTGAAGCCTGTGTGCCTAGAGTCCGTGCTTTACAAGAGAAGCCACCGCAATGAGAAGACCACTTGCTGCAACCAGAGAAAGCCCTCATGCACCAATGAAGGCTCACTGAAACCAGAAATAAATAAATCATAAAAAAAGAAGGTACAAAGAAAAAATGAATAAAGAAAAAGCAGCAATTAATGAAACCAAAAACATTTTTAACAGTCCCGAAGACTAATAAAAGTAAAAGCTGGTGTTTTAAAAGGACTAACAAGATATAACTTCACGCAAATTTAATCAAAGAAGAAAAAGAGAAGGCATCCAAATTAGAAACAAGAAAGAGGACATAATTATATATATGGATTTGTAAACTGGGCGAAACAGATAATTTTCTAGGAAAACACAGATTACCAAAATTAACTCAAGAGGAAACAAGCAGTTCCAGAGGAAAAAAGGCAAAGGGTAGGAAAAGGCAATTCAGAGAAATACTAAAGACTAATAAACACATGACAAGATGCTTCATCTACCCAGTGCCCAGCAGGCATGGACTGAGCAATAAGATGCTTTTAAAGCCATCATATGGGCTAATATTTTTTAAAGGGATAACAGTGTCAGCAAAAATGTGGGAAATAGGACTTTCACACACTTGTACACGTGGATCTTGGGAAGCAGCTGGAGAGGAGATTGTAAAAGGGGACTTTTGGGACTTCCCTGGTGGTCCAGTGGCTAAGACTGCACACTCCCAATGCAGGGGGCCCAGGTTCCATCCCTGGTTGGGGAATTAGATCCCACCTGCCACAGCTAAGAGTGTGCACGACGCAACCAAAGATCCCGCATGCCACAACTAAGATGTGACACAAATAAATATATCTATTTTTAATTAAAAGAATAAAGGGAGACCTTTCACATTTTACTCTCTGCACTTCTACGAGTTTTTATAAAAATGTGCTTTAAAAATGGAATTTCTAAGCCTATATACACAAGGACTAATACTACAGCTGTTACTATCTGTTTAGACTGGAGAACAAAGTACTTTGAAATAAGAATGCAGATTTAAAATAGTTTAAGGATCTGAAACATAAGAGGTAAGAAAAGGGAGAAATAGAAAAACAAGCAGCAGAGTACAGACTGGATAAGATGCAGAAGAAAACCAAACACTAGCTCCTTGAGGGCAGGAGCCCTGTCCTCTTCCTTCTGCCCCTTGCTGAGAGCCCAGCACAGGGCACTGAGTAAGTGTTTGCTGAATACATGAAAGAAAAATGGGATTCATATATCCAAAGCTACTTTGGGAATTTCAACTTCAAAAGAAAAAAGTGCAACAATTTTACTCATGTGTATTTTATTAATAGTGGTGGTGGGTTAGTTGCTAAGTCACGTCCAACTCTTATGACCCCATGGACTGCTAGACTCCTCTGTCATGGGATTCTCCAGGCAAGAATACTGGACTGGGTTGCCATTTCGTTCTCCAGAGGATCTTCCTGACCCAGGAATCGGACCCAGGTCTCCTGCATTGCAGGCAGATTCTTTACCAACTGGGCTATGAGGGAAGCCCAAGTATTTTATTAATATTATCTTGAAATGCAAGATTATTCTTTTCCCTGAAATCCTGTTACACTCTTCATATAACCATTAAGTTTGAAATTTATATTTTGGTTATTTTTCTGCATCCAACCTTCAGTTACAGGGATGTGGCTCAGGTTTCCCTCGTGGCTCAGTGGTAGAGAAGCCACCAGCCTATGCAGGAGACGCAGGTTCGATCCCTGGTCTGGGAAGATCTCACATGCCTCGGAGCAACTAAGCCCACACACCACGACTATTAAGCCTGTGCTCTCGAGTCTAGGAGCTGAAACTACTGAAGCCCACGCACCCTAGAGCCCATGCTCCACAATAGAAGCCAGCGCACCGAAACTAGAGAAAGCCCACACGGCAACGGAGACCTAGCACAGTCCAAATTAATAAATTTTTTTTTATTAACCCGCATCTCCAGGGTCTCCTGCATCGGCAGGTAGATTATCACTAGTGTCACCTGGGAAGCCCCAATAAATAAATAAATTTTTTTTAAAGGGATGTGGTTCATCTTTGTTAGTCTGATACTATATTTTCACCAAATATTTTAATAATATTTGTATGCTGGTGTTCATATTTGTTGGAGAAGGCAATGGCACCCCACTCCAGTACTCTTGCCTGGAAAATCCCATGGACGGAGGAGCCTGGTAGGCTACAGTCTATGGGGTCGCTAAGAGTCGGACACGACTGAGCGAATTCCCTTTCACTTTTCCCTTTCATGCACTGGAGAAGGAAATGGCAACCCACTCCAGTGTTCTTGCCTGGAGAATCCCAGGGACGGCGGAGCCTCGTGGGCTGCCGTCTCTGGGGTCGCACAGAGTCGGACACGACTGAAGCAACTTAGCAGCAGCAGCAGCAGTTCATATTTGTTAAAATTCACAGTTTTCATCTTTGTCTATTTTGTAGCATTACCTCAGTTTAGAAAAATTGATAGAGCAGAGTGAAGTGTTAATCATTCAGTCATATCTGACTCTTCGCAACCCCATGGACTGTAGCCCACCAAGGCTCCTCTGTCCATGGGATCCTCCAGGCAAGCATACTGGAGTGGGTTGTCATGCCCTCCTCCAGGAGATCTTCCCGACTCAGGTATCGAACCCAGGTCTCCCTCACTGCAGGAAGATTCTTTACCGTGTGAGCTACCAGGGAAGCCCAGAGAGAGTGGTTCAAGGAAATATAAAGGTCATGCTGACAGTATAAATATGACTCGACAGTTAGAAGGGTCACTATTTTTTTTTCTATTTTTAATCAGCTTTTTGGTTGTTGTATAGTTGATTGGAAGGGTCATATTGAACAAGACTAAAGTGTAAACTGGAGAGGTGCGTGTCCTTTATGGTGTATCCTTTATGTAGCCAGCCAGCCAGTTAAACAGGGATGTGCAGGCAGGAAGCAAAGCAGTGAATACTGAAAAACTGGAATTTATTGGCCCCCTGATGCATTTGCTCCCAAGGGTTAGAACACTTCGCAGTTTTTATGAAGCTCCTGAAATAGTGGCAGAAAACCACCCATGCTTCCCACATGACTTTCAGACAGAGCACCATGGCCTCTTTGGTAAACCAACCAAGTTCTTCCTCAAGAGTAGAGTAACATTTCTCTGTGCAAAATCCTATGAGTTTCAAAGGAAAACAACAGAGGCCTCATTTACTGCTGCACCCCTCAGAGATAAAACTGATATAGCACACACACTAATGGAACATGTTTTTAGAATTGCCCCAAAGTTAATGATACATGTTTTGGCCAGAGAGAAAACAGAAGAAGATGTTAGCAGAATTCCTCTACCAAATCATGCTCTGAATTTCAAGGAATACGTATGGCGTGACACAGCAATGAGGAAGAAGCACTCAAACCTCAAATGGCTTTACTTGCACTGCTAACTAAGGTGTCTGGACTTGATAAGCCCTAGTCAATGAGGATGACATAAGCAAAGAAGCAAGGAGACAAAACTCATACTTTAGAACAACTGCTCTGATGGCAGCATGGAGGACAGATTATAAGGGAGTAAAGCTGGAAGCAAGAAATCCGTTTCCAGGCAATTTAAACAGTCTAGATGAGATACCATACACAGAGAGTGAAAGAGAAATTCATAAGAGGCTGAATCAACAAATTGTTGCTGTTGTTCAGTCATGAAGTTATGTGTGTCTCTTTGCGACCCCATGGACTGCAGCATGCCAGGCTCCTCTGTCCTCCCCTTTCATTCGGAATTTGCTCAGATTCACATCCATTGAGTCATTGATGCCATTTAACTATCTCATCCTCTGCCACCCCGTTCTCCTTTTGCCCTCAATCTTTCCCAGCACCAGGGTTTCTTCCAATGAGTTAGCTCTTCACATCAGCTGGCCAAAGTATTGAAGCTTCAGCTTCAGTATCAGTCCTTCCAATGAATATTCAGGGTTGATTTCCTTTAGGATTGACTGATTTGATCTCCTTGCAGTCCAAGGGACTCTCAATTGTCTTCTCCAGCACCACAAATTTGAAAGCATCAATTCTTTGGCGCTCAGCCTTCTTTATGGTCCAGCTCACACATCCATACATGACTACTGGGAAAACCATAGCTTTGACTAGTTGGACCTTTGTTGGCAAAGTAATGTCTCTGCTTCTTAATACACTGTCTAGGTTTGTCATAGCTTTTCTTCTGAGGAGTAACCGTCGTTTAATTTTGTGGCTGCAGTCACCATCCGCAGTGATTTTGCAGTCCAAGAAAATAAAATGTTTCCACTTTTTTCTCTTCTATTTGCCATGATGTGATAGGACCAGATGCCATGATCTTATAGATACGTAAATATAAATAACAGAACTTGAGTGCCAGCTGAGTTTTGAGGAGTAAGGAGGTGTTTCTGGTTTGAAAACAATTTGTTGAGATTGTGAAAAGACAAGGTTTGCCATGTGCATTGTTCACCTACTTCCGGGTAACAAATACCCATGACATTTAGCAGCTTGCTAAATTTTATTATATTTATCATTTATCATCTCACAGTTTCTGTGGGTGAGGAATCAAGGAGAAGCTTTGCTGGATTATACTTAAGCTGGGGCTGTACCATCTGAAGACTTGATTTTGGTGTCCAGATTCTTGATGTATTTATTATCCTTCAGTTCTACAAAACTTTGCTGCTTTAAATACAAATGTAGTTCCCTTCCTGTGAATTATGACCTCAACAAAATCTGACCAACAGAAGATGTACATTAAACTGTGACGATTCATGGAAATGAATAAGCCCATAGCAGCAAGTTCCCAAGCTAGCGGTTACCATGGTGACCATGGGCATGAATGGCTATTTAAGGTGCTCTCTTTAAAACATCTCATTAGGCACCGGATAGAAAAATTTATGAAACCATGGGGGAACTTATTTTTTTAATTTTAATGAAGAAAGCAATTAAGCTCCAGGGGATCTTCCCAACCCAGGGATTGAACCCAGATCTCCCACATTGCAGGCAGATTCTTTTTGCCAACAGAGCCAGCAGGGAACCCAATAACACTGGAGTGGGTAGCCTATCCCTTCTCCAGTGGATCTTCCTGACCCAGGAATCAAACCAGGATCTCCTGCATTGCAGACAGATTCTTTACCAGCTGAGCTACCAGGGAAGCCTCTAGAAATATGTTAGCTACTATTTATAAAGCAACTGTTAGAGACCAAACGCTTTCCTAGGGTTTCTGCTTAAGTTGTCACATTTATTCCTCAAAAAGCCCCTATGAGCTAGGTAGTATTCTTTTACCCTTAGAGTAGTTGAGGAGACTAGGAATCAGACAGATTGTGTAATTTTCTGAAGTTCACACAATGTGTGTTAGAAAACCTACAGTTTACACAGAAAAAGTCCATGGTTTTTCCATTCTCCCATATTGCTGCTCTGATAAACAGTAACTAAATTAAAGTGTAAATACGGTGACCAGGTATTGGCCCCAAGCTCATTCACTCTCACACTACTGGCGGCTCAATGTCCTCCACACAGGCTGACCACAGCCTGAAGTTTTCTTATTGGCTGCCTATCTTCCCACTAGATTATAAACTCACTGAGAGCAAGGTCCTTGTCTGCCTCACTTCCCACCCATCATCAGTAGCTAGAACATTATCTAGCATGGATCAGGGAATCAGTAAATATTTGTTGAATTAATAGATGAATAAGGCAAATTCAAAGGAAAAGTTAAACTGAGCAGGACCCTGCAGAGGCTTCCCAGGGACAGAAACCCCACCCCATCCTACCGTGTCCCCTGCCTCTTGTTTGTAGAAAAGGTTTAGCCTCCCAGGCCTTCCCTGAGTTCCAAAGTTAATCAGAGAAGTGAGAAAATGCAGAAACAAAGGAAAACAGTTCAGTAGGACAAAATAATAATAATTAAGCCACAACACAGGTGCTGAACCTTCAGTTCCTCCTCGAGGGCTCCAGATAGTAGTCTAAGCCACGTCCTATGAGTGGTGCAGAGACTGACACCCCCACCAGCTGGAGTTAAGTGCATGCAGCCCACCAGCACGTAGACCTCAGACCCCCTGGAACCAGATGGTTGTGGATGTTGACTCCTGATCACCTCGCCACCAACCGTCAGAAAATTGTGTACAAGCTGATCACACACCCTACAATCCCCACCACTGACACTGTCTTTAAAAACCCCTCCCTGAGAGACCTGGGGGAGTTCCGGTCTTTTGAGCCGGAGCTGCCCATTCTCCTTGCTGTTTGGCTCAACTGTTGTTTGGTCTCTAAGTCATGTCCAACTCTTTTGCAACCTCATGGACTGCAGCACGTCAGGCTCTTCTATCCACAGGATTCTCCAGGCAAGAATACTGGAGTGGGTTGCCATTTCCTCCTCCAGGGGAATCTTCCCAACCCAGGAATCAAACCTAAGTCTCCTGCATAGACAGGCGGATTCTTTAACACCAGGGAAGCCCTTTTGGTTCAATCACAAAAGCACTAAAGCAAATGCTTATAAAAACATGTATTTTAAAGGAAAGCATTTGACAAGTTCAAGACAGAATTTAAATTATAACTTTTAAAAAGAAATACCCACGGGCTTATTTGGGACATACTGTGCTGTATTTTTCCATGTACTATTTTCAGTAAAGCAGTTAGCAAACTTGCAAGATCATAATAACAAACATGTGCTTCTGTAACTCTGAAATTGTGACTAAAGGAAGTTCTTCTTCACCAGTTCATGCACACATTTGTGTTAAAAAACGTAACAATCTATTTTTCCCTGGAGAATACTCAAGGCCAGTTTAACCAAAGGAGGATGTTCACTGAAGTGAAGCTATCAAGTATGAGCCCAAGTGTTAATATACTCCAGAACAACAACAACAAAAAATCCTAATTTCCTCTGCCAACCCTGCAAATGCATTTCCTATATCACTGGGGAGACAGGTGAGAGAATGCAGAATGACCAACCAAAGGCCTTATTTCTCTCAGCAAAATCAATTTGAAGCCAGTAAGTAAACATATGTCCTCACATGAATAGCAGGTTATGTCCAGAAGAATCATTTAAAACATCTTACTCTGAGGATACTACTAAAATCTTTCAACATGATTTCTCTCCAAAATAATTTTATTGAATTAGTATTTTTCGTAATTATAAGACTACATTTTTAAATTATTTTTGGCTGTGCTGGGTCTTTATTGGTGCATGTGGGCTTTCTCTAGTTGCGGTTTGAGGGCTTCTCATTGTGGCGGCTTCTCTTATTGAAGACCTCAGGCTCTAGCGTGTGCAGCCTTCAGTAGTTGCAGCCCAGTCTCAGCCAGGTGCAGCTCAGGGGCTTGTGAAGTTGTTCTGAGGCATGTGAGCTCTTCCTAGACCAGGGATCGAACCCACATCCTCTGCATTGGCAGGTGAACTCTTAACCACTCGACCACCAGGGAAGCCCTAAATTTTAAAATGTCTGACACAGTCAACTGAAAAAGCTGTAAGCTTACAGTCCTGTATCATTACAGCCTCAGAGCTAGACTCAGTCTACACCACCCTGTCATTTGTAACTCTTGTTAAAATGCCAGACTACAGCTCCTGTAAAGAAAAACAAACCCAGCACATGGTGTTACGCATCCTTTGTTGGTGCTTACAGTGACTAAGTCCCACACTTTTAATACAGCTTTCATCTACTTACTACACATCAAAGGGTTTTACAGGGTTTTCTTTTCACACCTTAATTCAGTTTGTTCAGGATACTGTCACACTCTTTCCCAGATGAAAATGAGGAAAAGAAACTGAGCGACTTACAAAATAATATTGAGGATGATTAGGTGGAAGTTTATAAAACAAATTTGGCTGTAAGTTAAATCATCACTGAAGCCAGGTCATGGGTACATGAAAATGTACCATATGAGGCTGTGTATTTTTGTGAATGTTTGAAATTTTCTGCACTATAAGTTTAAAGAAAAAATAAAGGAAATTGAACGAATGACTTAAAAGTCACAAAGCAGGGAATTCCCTGATGGTTCAGTTGTTAAGAATCCACTTGCCAATGCAGGGGACATGGGTTTGATCCCTGCTCCAGGAAGATCCCACAAGCCACAAAGGAACTAAACCCATGCACCACAACTACTGAAGCCCCTTGCATCCAAGAGCCCCTGTTCACAAGAGAAGCCACTATAATAAGAAGAGCAAGCACTAAAACTAGAGAAAGCCCGCTCACAGCAACAAATATCCCATGTAGACAGAAATACATAAATAAAGATGGTAAAGATAAACATCTGAAACAGGGCAGGTGTAGGGGTGGCGGAGTCACAAAGCAATACAGAAAGAGTGCCTGGCAGCAAAAGAAAAACCCTGGTTCACCTATAGCTTGGTGGCTAGACACCAGTGGTGTACTGTCACCTTTAGGGTGAGCTGTAAAGCTTCAAAAGTCACCTTCATCAATGGAATGATTCATTCCAGGTGAGTCATGTCCTACTGCCTTACTATTAATATTACCTGTAAGACCAGCCTCAGATCTTATTATAGCCGTTGTGGCATGCAGAAGCCAATAAAATGTCTGCCATCCTGCAGAGAACTTGTTAGCCTTACAAGAAATGCTGGAAGGAGTTCTTCAAGGTGAGAGCAAGTGCGCCCAGAAGGAAATTCAAATTCACACACACAAAAATTCAAGGAGCACCAGTAAAGGTAATTATACGATTATAAATGGGAGTAAAAAAACACAGGTTTCATCCTCCTCTGAACTGATTTTTTAAAATTATGTGGTGAGAAAGACAGTGGGAGCAAGTAGTTGGAAGCTGGAGTGTACACGGGGTCCTTGGGAGGCACCCAGGAGGTAGGCCCCGCCTCATCTGGGGGAGTCTATAGAATCGCGGCCTGACCTCCTTGGACGGAGCGGGTCTCTCTCTCCTTGATGCTACTTCAGAGCCTGAATACACTTTTAATTCATGCACACATCACACTGTTTATAATCATTTTATAAGCTTCTGAATTAGTCAGGATTTGCTAGGTTGCAAGTGACATGAAACTAATCTGAACTAGTTTCACAAAGGAAGAGGGAAGGAGGGCCAGATTTCGTAAATAACCCCTGGAAAGTGCAGGGGTGGATGCGGCCCAAGGAACCACTGGACCAGGGTAGACCCTCTCCCCACGTCTTTCTGCCTGTCTCTCAGTGAGGGTGGGTTCGGGCCACATCAGATTCATTGATTAATTAATTGTGCAAATATCACAATCCATCAATGCTAAGACACCCATGTTAATATTCCTGAGGTCAGCACGCCTCCTACGGTTGCCGCTGGCTGGTCAATGCTGCTTGGTCCATGACAGGATAAGCACTCTGAAAAGCACAGTAACTTGGCTTTCACTCCAGGTGGCCTCAGAGCTGACCGCAGTCCCACACTATTTCAGGCTACACGCCAAGAAGGACCATCGAAGGAGTGGTGTGAGTCCTGGCTGCTTTATCAACACAGTCTGCAGATCCCTTTAGGTGAGGTAAGAAAGGACCAGCATCAAATTCACAGAATGGTTGTCACAAGCTCAAAAGAAAACCCTGGAGACAATGTGGAACACTTTCACAACCACACACAACATGTTACCAGGGTTCTTGGTGGCAGAGGGGACTTCATCTGTGAAAAATCACAAACGACCTGGAGTCAAAAGTGACTCAGAAGAGAAGTTTTAGGGCTTCCCTGGTGTTCCAGAGGTTAAGAATCTGCCTGCCAAAGCAGGGGTCACGGGTTCTTATCCTTGGTCTAGGAAGATCCCACACGCCTCAGGGCAACTGGTGGTCAGCACAACTATTGAGCCTGTGTGTTCTAGAGCCCGTGCTCCACAAGAGAAACGGGAACAATGAGAACCCTGAACACTGCAACAAAGAGTAGCCCCGGCTCCCACAACTAGAGAAACCATGCACACAGCAACGAAGACCCAGTGCAGCCAAAAATAAAAGAATGAATGAATAAATTTTTTTTAAAAAGAGGAGGTTTTAATAGGAATTTGACAACTGGATATTTGTTGGTATTAAAAGTTAATAAATTTTTAGTATGAAAAAATTATTTTAATAAAGAAAAGGTTTTGAAATGCCTTAAGCAGATAACAGCACTTACACTTTCCTGTTTATATACAAATAAAAACACTGTATGATATAAACTATCTTAAATATGTCTAAAAGACCTTTTCATACATCGAAAATAAAAAGTGTATATAAAAAACTATGTTATGGTTTAATTAACAGTATTTTTTTCTTTCTTAGTGGAACACAACATAATTGTTTGAAAACAGATGGCACCTTAGATTTTATGAAATTGTGTTGACAGGGCACTCACTATGCATTGCAGACATACACTGAACCAAACAAAGATCAAGCTCATAAATTTAAAAAACAAAAAAAAACACCAAAGACCAAGTTTCCATAGAACTCACACCTCCTACGACTCCCAAGAGGGTAGGGGGCTCTGGCTGCACCAGACCCATTTCAAACAACTCAGAGGAAAGTGATTAGCCTGGTCTGGGGAAATGATATGACCCCTGGAAAAGCCTCTGTGAACAGGAAATGTGAAGTCCTATGATGGTGTCAGTCTGGGTGATGGCCAATCCTTGTGCCTGAGGTGAGGTCTACTTCCGGAAGAAGGCAGGAAGCAGCATGAAACAGACAAAAATCACAGTCGTTTCCATATCTGTTCTGTAAGACTATGTGCATCTAGAAGGTGGGTTCTTTTCTATACTGGGCAGGGCCCAATCTGGAAAACAGAATTCAAGACTGGTAGCTCAGCAGAAATTGAAGCTCCAATACTTTGGCCACCTGTGTGCAAAGAGCTGACTCACTGGAAAAGACCCTGATGCTGAGAAACATTGAGGGCAAAAGCAGAAGGGGGCGGCAGAGGATGAGATGGTTGGATAGCATCACCGACACAATGGACATGAGTCTAAGCAAACTCCAGGAGATAGCGGAGGACAGGGAAAACTGGCATGCTGCAGTTCATGGGGTTGCAAAGAGACATGACTTAGAAAGTGAACAACAACAACAAAGCTCAGCAGAGGGAATTTAACATAGGAACTGGTCACAAGGTTTGCAAGTGAAGCAAGTGATGCATGCTCAATCGTGTCCGACTCTTTGCAACCCCATGGACTGTAGCCCACCAGGGTCCTCTGTCCATGGAATTCTCCAGGCTAGAGTACAGGAGTGGGTTGCCATTTCCTATTCCAGGGTATCTTCCCAACCCAGGGATCAAACCTGTATCTCCTGCATTGTCAGGCAGATTCTTTACCACTGTGCCACCAAGGAAGCCCCAAAAGGTTTGGGGAATGACTAAAACACTAAGTGGGGTGGAGAGCAAACCAGAAACTCACAACAGTAGGAGCCCTCCAGCACATTTAATGAGACTGGAGGAGCAAAGAAAGGAGGTGGTGATACCATTCAGGGTTCTTGACCTCCAGTCCATAGAAATTGACCAGAGGCCAGACAAGAAATTCAGGCAAGGCTTTGTTAGAGCCCCTGCTGCAGCTGGGCTGGATGAAGCACAAGCTGGAATCAAGATTGCCGGGAGAAATATCAATAACCTCAGATATGCAGATGACACCACCCTTATGGCAGAAAGCGAAGAAGAACTAAAGAGCCTTTTGATGAAAGTGAAAGAAGAGAGTGAAAAAGTTGGCTTAAAACTTAACATTCAGAAAACAAAGATCATGGCATCTGGTCCCATCACTTCATGGCAAATAGATATGGAAACAATGACAGACTTTATTTTTGGGGCTCCAAAATCACTGCAGATCGTGACTGCAGCCATGAAATTAAAAGACGTTTGCTGCTTGGAAGAAAAGTTATGACCAACCTAGACAGCATATTAAAAAGCAGAGACATTACTTTGCCAACAAAGGTCCATCTAGTCAAGGCTATAGAATTTCCAGTAGTCATGTATGGACTGAGAGTTGGACTATAAAGGAAGCTGAGCGCCAAAGAATTGATGCTTTTGAACTGTGGTGTTGGAGAAGACTCTTGAGAGTCCCTTGGACTGCAAGGAGATACAATCAGTCAATTCTAAAGGAAATCAGTCCTGAATATTCATTGGAAGGACTGATGCTGAAGCTGAAACTCCCAATACTTTGGCCACCTGATGCAAAGAACTAACTCATTTAAAAAGACCCTGATGCTGGGAAAGATTGAAGGCAGGAGGAGAAGGAGACAACGGAGGATGAGATGGTTGGATGGCATCACTGACTCAATGGACATGAGTTTGAGCAAGCTCCAGGAGTTGGTGATGGACAGGGAGGCCTGGTGTGCTGCAATCCATGGGGTCACAAAGAGTCACACACTGAGCACAAAGGGTCACATGACTGAGCGACTGAACTGAAATGAACTGCTGCAGCAGGGGATACTGACAGCAAGTAATAGATTCCCTTGCTCGCTCCCTGAGTAGGGGTGAGCTTGTTTCTCATGTTAGGTGAGGGTGGTGCTGAGTGCAGGGGGCATGCTCAATACCCTGCTTTTGTTCCCAACACCCTGCTTTTGCTCCAGGCTCTTCAAAAGTGGCTGCTGGGTTTTTCGGTCTCTTCGTATCTTTTGTCCAGAATTTACCCCAACTGCACAGGCACAGTTATTTTTAGCTCCATATAGTTTCTTTGTACTTTGTTGCTGGAGGAGAGGTGTGTCCAGGTGCAAGCATTGCAGCAAACGCTCCCGTCCCAGCCTGTCTCAGTGGGACAAAGGCCAGAGGCCAAGGATCCCTCAGCTGGAGCTGGGACCACCCCTGAGACACCATCCAAGGGAGAAAACAGGGGAGAGAAATCCCCTAGCTCCCCCTCCTCTCACATCCTGGTCTCCCCTGGGGCCTCCACCTGCACCTTTAGCTGGAGGCAGTGGCGAGGGGAGCAAGGGGATGAGTTTGGGGGTGAAGAGCCAAGTGACCAGTATCATCTTACTAGTTTCTGTATCTCCAGGGCCCACCCCGGGACAAGGTTCTGATAGAAGGAAATCAACAAGTATAGAGAGAAACAGAATTACTACCAAAATGCAAGACAGGAGGTCTGACTAGTACTCTCTAGACCAGAGAGAAGAGGTAACTTACTCCACACCGAGGACACAGGAAAGGGTCACAAAGGACATGGGGAAGGAAAAGGTGAAGAAATAATGAGCAGAGGGGCTTCCCTGGCAGTCCAGTGGCTAAGACTCCATGCTCCCCATGCAGCAGGCCTGCATTCAATCCCTGGTCAGGGAGCTTGATCCCACATGCTGCAACTAAGACCCGGCACCGCCAAATAAATGTAAATATTTTAAAAGGAAAAAAAGAAACAGGGACTTCCCCAGCGGTCCAGTGCTTAAGACTTTGCCTTCCAAGGCAGGGGGCATGGGTTCGATCCCTAGTTGGGTAACTAATATTCTACATGCCTCACACAGTGCGGCTAAAAGTTAAGGAAGAAAAAAGAAATAATGAGCCAAGGTTTGCCAAGGAAGCAAAAAGGTGAGGAAGTTGGGCAGGCAGGGAGCCTGCACACCTGAAGGCAGGACTGTGAATACTTTTCAAGAAAAGATAAAAGGTTCAGAGTCAGATTCCATCAAGTGCTTTTTCAGTTTCTCTTAAGGTGATAACATAACTTTTCCCTTTCATTACTTACACAATGGATTAAACTAACTTATGTCCTAATAGCAAAGCAATCTTCAATTCCCAGAAGAAAACCTACTTGAAATTCTGCTGAATTCATTTTGCTATTTTATTTAGGATATTTGCATATATCCATATGTCAGCTTTGTCTATAGTTGACTTTTGTGGGCTTGTACTCTTCTCCATCAGGATTATTTTGATTTTGTGAATTTAAAGTTCTGTGATTTCTTATTTTCTGACACATTTTGATAGCATAGGGGTTGTCATCATCAACCTCTGATAATCTAAGGACTCAGGATGTTGTGTGGAATTTTTACCCAGTCTCTGTCCTGTCATTCCTGCTAGTCACTTTGGGGCTGGTTACCACTCCCATTACCTCCAAGCCCCCACTCCTTGCCGCCACAAAACCAGGTCTCTGCTTTCCAGCCATAGTGAGCGAAACTGTCACCTCTTGGGTTTTACAGACGAAGCACAAAAAGGCCCTGCCTCTGTCTCGCCTAATTCCTCTCCCCACTCATTTTTGATGCCTCCTTCTTAAAGAAAGTCTTCCCTGATATGTTCCACCACAGACCCATCCTGGCCTGTTCTCCTCACTTGTCTGTCTCCCCACCCAGAGCTAAAGACTGAAAATGTCCTTCATCACCAGCACCACCTTGGCACTGGCACAAGCACTTACTTCCCAGTGATCAGGCAAATGCTGTGAGCCTGAACCTTAGAAACAACAGGAGAAAATGTTGTCAGAAAATGACAGTCTGCGGGGCAAGTCTGGACCAAACGAATGGACTACATTCACTGACATACCGTCAATGGCTGCCTTCAAGCTATGGGCTTCCCAGGTGGTTCAGATGGTAAAGAATCTGCCTGCCAATGCAGGACACGCAAGTTCGATCCCTGGGTCAGGAAGATCGAACCCTCCCTGAAAGAGGTCATGGTTACCCATTCCGGTACTCATGCCTGCAGAATCCGATGGACAGAGGAGACTGGAGGGCTACAGTGCATGGCAAAAGAGTTGAACACAATTAAGCAACTTATCATGCATGCACGCCCCTCGAGCGGGAGGGGAGTGGTTGTGAGACACTATGACTCCTAAAAAGCCTAGAATATTTACTAGTGCAGCTGGTTTTCTTTCTTGTGCTGACACTCACTGCCATCATGAGAACAGCCACCGCATGGTGCTCTCAGCTCCAAGCCCACTTCACCCCAGAATCACATTCAGGTAGCACCTTCATGGACACTAACTATCATCACGCTTGTTTATTTTCAAGGTTTTGCTCCACACACAGCAGAGGTTGATCATAAACTCAGAAGACCACATGACCAGGAGGTCACGGGAACAAGTGAGGCCCATCATGTGGGGGACAGTCCACCACTTGGTTACTATAGCTGATACTGAAACACAGCTGATTCAACAGAGGCTAGAAATCTGGATTTTTATGTGAAATGTCTTGATTATTAACATGTTGTCAATTCACAAATACAGGCATTTATCTTGGTATCTGGGGGCAAATAAAAAAAAACTCAGTTATATATAACTGAGTCACTTTGCTGTACAGCAGAAACATAACATATATACATGTATATTCTTTTCATATTTCTTTTCCATTATGGTTTATCACAGGATACTGAATACAGTTCCCTGTGCTCTAAAGTAGGATCTTGTTGTTTATCCATCCTGTATGTAATAGTTTACATATGCTAATCCTGAACTCATAATCCTTCCCTCCCCTTCCTCCCCCCAAATTGGTTATTTTGATTACAGAATTAAGGATTTCCATTCAACAAAGATACTAACAACAAAGTGGACATCATGTATCAGGAGAAATCATTTGCATCAGCTAAAAATCAGTAAGTGGTTAATGTCTAAAAAATATTCTAGTCAGAAATCTCAACTGGAAAATGGAGGGAAGGATATTCCCTGATGGTGCAGTGGTTAAGACTGGGGCTTTCACTGCTATGGGTCAGGGTTTGATCCCTGGTCAGGGAAATAAGATCCTGCAAGCCATGTGGCAAGGCCAAAAAAAAAGAAAAATGGGGAAACAGCATGAACAGGCAATTTACATGAAATAAAACACAACAAGGTAGCAAGCATACATATTCTCAAGTGTATATACTCAGTAGTAACCAGAGAAATGTAAACAGAGTAAGACTGCTAAAAATTAGAAAGCTGGACAATGCCAAGTGTTTGCAGAGAGAAAGATCATTGGAATCCAGTGCACTCTGGGGAGATGCAGAATGGTGTGGCCTTGCTCAGAAGCAATCAGTTGTACTTGGTCCTAAATACTAAGTATAGGCACACACTGTGAGCAGGAAGTCCCGCTCCTGGCCCAAATCCAGAGAGATTCTCGCAGAAGTCCATATGGGACTCATACGAGAGGTTCCCTCAGCAGTGTTTGTAGTGTCTGGGCATAGGAATCAACAGGGGTATCCATCACCAGGAGGGAGAGAGGCAGGATGTGGTGGATACACAAACTGGATAGTCACCATAGCGACAGGAATGAGTCATAGAAACATGGCGGTAAGTGATAACACTAGAAGAGTCTAACATGACACCATTTATGTAAATTCAAAATACCGTCCCACGGGGACATCCCTGGCGGTCCAGTGGTTAAGAACTGGCCTTCCAATGCAGGGGACGCAGGTTTGATCCCTGGTCAGGAATGAAGATCCCACAAGTCTCGAGGCAACTAAGCCCAAGTGCCACAGCAAAAGATCCTGTGTACTGCAACTAAGAGTCCACACAGACAAAGAAAGAAAGGAGAAACAAAGGAGATAACAAACTAAATTTTTTAAAAGAGAAAAACTAAGAAAAAACATGCACACAAAACAATACACATTCTTAAGAATACATACACACAAGATGTGGAGATATTTGATAGGGTAGAGATCTTCACTCAAATCCAAGTATTTTGGGAAGATTTGAGCACATTATATCATGATGTCATCAAGAGACTGAATATGTAACAGTTACATTTGGGCAAATACATACAAATAAAACCACAATGATGCTTAAAAAAAGAATACATACAATAAGAGCATGTGTACTAAACAGAATAGTCAGCCATGGCAGGAGTGGGGAAGAGAATGAGACAGTGGGCTACACAGGAGAAAAAGGAATAAATTATAAATTTATAAACTATAAACCAATGAAAACATGAAAAAGCACACAAGAGAGGGGCTTAGATGGAGAAGCTGTTCCTTTGGAGAAGGAACTGGCAACCCGCTCCAGTATTCTTGTCTGGGAAATCCCATGGACAGAGGAGCCTGGTGGGCTACAGTCCATGGGGTTGCGAAGAGCCAGATATGACCGAGTGCGCGCGCGCACACACACACACACACACACACACACACACACACACACACACACACACAGGTTTACATCACCATCCTCATCACAGAACACAAGTCAGCGATGTGTGGATCAAGGATGGAGAAGAGATGCCTTTCCATGTCCTTGTAGCTGCTCCTTCCAGAAGCACCAACAGATACCAGCGTAAGCACTTCACCCTGCCAGGGAGGCTCTTGGGTCTATAGCTACATGTGGGTTGCTGTTTGGTCCTCAGGGAATTCTCAGTCTTACGGGAGATTAAACTTAGACACAAAGTGAAGCAACCAAAGCCACTGAACACAGTCACAGAAGAGAAGTAAGGGATGAAATGCCCCATGGGTGGAGCCATGGCCAGAGTTTGGGGAGCAGAGTCTGTGGTGGACAAGGTGACCTGAATGATCTAGGAAAAGATATGCATGACACTGGGGATGGTCATGTGCCCTGTACCAGTTGCCCCGCAACTGGTGACAAACACCAGCATGAGAACCGATCATTCAACAGCCCAGTGGTCACCCCATGCTCTGCCCCTCAAGGCTGCTTGCCATGCAACAAACTTCAGCTTATTCCAAAGTCAGGAAACAGTGCTTTACCCATAATACTCCAGAAATGCTGCTCTCTCCTAAGAGAGGGCAAAAGGCACTTGGTAATTTAGCTGGGGGAAGTCATCTCGAGGTATGGTATCCATTTTTTCCTGTAGAAAACAGGAGGGCCATTTTCCAACAAAGGATTAACAGAGCAGGCCAGAGACAGGCCTGAGCCAGGGGGCCCTTGGCTGGCCTCTGGGAACTTGGATTTTGCTTCCTGATGTTTGCAGGACTGATAAGAGAGGCTTTTATTGCCCGTAAACTGTTTGTGCAAACACTGTGGTTTATGCTCAACACCTGCTTCCCTTCCGGGAGCCTGGAGCTTGGGTGGATGCTAAGCAGAGGGTGCCCACTGTGACCAGCACCCAGAAAAGACCCTGGGGCCCAGTCTCAGGAAAGCTTCCTGGAGGACAGTGCTTCAGCTGTGTTTGCACAACTTGTCGTCAGGTGGCTCCCCAGGAGAGGACTCTCAGAAACCTGCACCTGGTCCCCAGGGCTTGGCCCCTCTGGGCTCTTCCCTTTGCCGGTCTTGCTTTGTATCCTCCACAGTGATAAGTCACAGCCATGGGGATGACAATGTGAGAATGTGAGGAGTCCCGTGAGACCTCCTAGGAAATCTCTGAACCTGGGGGTGGTCTTTGGGACCCCCTCAACAACAGAAATTAATTCAAGATAAAAGGTAATATTGGAGAACGGACTTGTGGACACAGTGGGGGAAACTGGACTAAATACATACTTCTGCTTTCCTACCCTAAAATTCTTCGGAATGACAGAAATATTTTTAAACCACTAAATCAATAAGAGACCTGGGGAACAAGAAACAAGACCAGTGGCCAACAAAAGCACCTAAGACACTTCTGAGAGGCACAGGGTCAGACTGCCTGAGTGAACCACAGCCCAGTACCAGCCTGGGAGGAGCCCATCATACAGGGTTTCAGGCTCCAGATCAGCAGAGAATGAGGGGAGGGGGTGGCATCTGACAAGGAGATGGACTGGGGCACGGCAGCCGGGATCGCCAGGGCCCTGGGACTCTTCCCTGCACACTGAGCGGCCGTGACACGAGCCCCTGCCCTGGACCACACACTCCACGCAGCAGCATGTCACAGTCTCCAGCGATCACCAGAGGCAGCAGAAACAGGCAGGCAAACAGGAATCCTCATGCTCAAGCATGAGCACCTGAAGGCAGGTGCCCCAGGTTCTTACTCAACGTCATGAAATGGGGACACCAAGTCAATAGAAAGACATATGCCTGAGAGAGGAGTTAATGAAGCACGTTGTTGTCGTTGTTCAGTCGCTGTCGTGTCCGACTCTTTTGTGACCCCGTGGATTGTATTCTGCCCAGCTCCTCTGTCCATGGAATTCTCCAGGCAAGAATACTGAAGTGGGTTGCCACTTCCTTCTCCAGGGGATCTTTCTGACCCAGGGACAGAACCAGTGTACCTGCTGCCTTGCAGGTGGGTTCTTTACCACAGAGCCACCTAGGAAGTCCAATGAAGCATGTAGAAGAAATTATTAAATGTCTTTGGAAAGATGGAAGGGAGGCATGACTATGAAAAGCAAGAGCCAACTGATGGGTAAAGATCTCTACATGGTGAAATTAAAAAGTACACTCAGGGGACATCCCTTGCGGTCCAGTGGTTAGGGCTTTGCCTTCCAATGTAGAGGGTGAGGATTTGATCCCTGGTTGGGGAGCTAAGATCCAAAAAAAAAAAAAAAAAAACCAGAACTTAAACAACAGAAGCAATATTGTAACAAATTCAATAAAGACTTTACAAATGCTCCACATCAAAAAAAAGATTAAAAAAAAGAAAAATAAAGCCGGGTCAAGGGAATTCCCTGATGGTCCAGTGCTTAGGGATTGACACTTTCACTGCTTGGGTCCAGGTTTGATCCCTGGTCAGGGAACTAAGATGCCTCAAGCCCTGGGGGTGTAGCCAAAAAAAAAAAAAAAGCAGGGTCAAGGGCAGTACTATTTGTGCAAAAAAAGGAGGACTTAAGGATGTAATTCATATTTGCTTGTATTTTCATAAAGAGTCTCTGAAAGGATATATAAGAAACTAATAACAATGGTTACCTGCTTTTGAGGTGACAGAGAACTTGGTGGGAAGACAGAGGGGCACCTTTTACTTATAGCTTTTAATAAAGTGTAATTTTTGAACACTGAATATCTTATCTATTCCAAAAATTAAATTTTAAAAAAGTAGAAACCTTAAAAATTGAATACATGATAAAAAAAATACTCAATAGATGGGCTAAAGAGTTGATGGGTCAAAGCTAAACTAGATTTATAGAATCTTCCAGAATGCAGCCCGAAAATGATAGAACATTTGAGAGAAAAGTCAAGAAACATGAAGGATAAATTAAGAAATCTTAATATCCATTTTCATACTATTTTATTTTATTTTTTGGCCACACAGCATGTGGGATCTTAGTTCTTCAATCAGGGATCAAACTCATGCCCCCTGCACTGGAAACACAGAATCTTAACCACTGGACTGCCAGAGAAGTCCCAAGAAATTCTAACACCCATTTAACAGTAATTCCAGAAGCAGAAAATGAAGAGAATGGAGGAGGCAGGGAAACACTCAAACTTCCCCAGGGCCAAAGAAATATTATATTTATCTACAGGATGAAAGGGACCACTGAGAACTAAGCAGGAAGAACAAGAGAAATCCACCCCAAGGCAAATAGTGGTGAGATTTTAGAATACTAGGAAAAAAGAAAAAATTGTACAGCTTCAGAGAAATTAACAGGTTAACAAAAAAACAAATAAAAAAGTGAGAATCAGATTACAAAGACTTCTCCTCAACCACACTAGAGACCAGCAGATAATAAAGAATTATCTTCAAAACTCAGACATTTTTAACCTAGAATCGTATACCCAATCAAGAGTATTCACTTGGAAAGGCAAAATTTTTTAACATTTTTAAAACTTATGAAGGCTCAGAAAGTTTACCACCCGTAGAATCTCTAGGGAAAAAAAATTTACTGAAGGACTCATGCAATCAAAACAACTAATGAATCCAAAAATGAGAAAAACAAGATAATGATGAGTCAATGATGAGTAGATAATCAGTTAAACTTATAACTGTTGACACATAATATACAAAACCCCCAAATCTCATATATACAGATTATCTTTAAACATCAGGAGAAAAAATGCTTAGGTATGTGTGAAAACTTAAGGATACCAAAAGAGCTCAAATTCATCTATCATCAGGGAAATCCAAGTTAAAACCGCAATGTCATACCCACCAGAATTACTAAAATAAAAAAGAAATTACCAAGAGTTGGCAAGGATGTGAGGCAACCACATATGCTTCTCGGGTACATAAGCTGACGCAACCACTATTGCAAACTGTTTGGCAGCATCTGTAAAAACTGAGCATATGCACACTCTATGACCAAGCAATTTCATTCTAGACATATACTCAACAGAAACGCATCCAGCCAGCCAGCAAAGACATGTACTAGGATGTTCACGGCAGCACTATTCATGATAACCCCAAACTACAAACCACCTAAATCCAGTCAAGGTAGAATGGATAGCCACATCGTGATACATACAAACAGTGGAATGTATACAGCAATGGAATGAAAAAACCACAACCACACTCCAGAATCCTACAAATTACACAAATGCAATATTGACAGAAAGCAGCTCAATACAAAGGAGCACGTACTGTACAATTCTACTGCTATTAAGTACAGAAACGGGAAAACCAATCTGTTGTCAGAAATGGCAGTGGTTATCCTTGGCAGTAAGCAGCAGGAGGACAGAATCTGGAATGTGGGAAAGGTTGTTCTTATTTTTGTTCGTTTGTTTGCTTCTTGTTTTGCCTGCTGGTTATACATGTATTTAGTTGGTCAAAATTCATCAAGCTGTAAGATGTGTATACCTTTACATGTTCATGTTATACCTCAATAAATAGGTGTCTTCAAATTCAAGGGTGCCAAACACAAGCAGAGTAAGAACAGTATTTGTAACTTCCATGTCTCGAGAGAGAGAAAATAGAACAAAACGAAAAAAAAACCTCAGTCAAACCAACAAAAAATAGGAAAAGGGTGGAGGCTGTCAGGAAATAAGCACAAGAAATTGAAAACATAAAACAAGACGGCAGGAATAGGACCCAAAATAACATTAATCAAATATAAATAGGTTAAAGTCATCGACTGAAAGATAAAGATTTCACACCCATTAAGATGGCTACTTTCAAAAAAAAAAAACAAAACAGAAACTAACAAGCATTGGAAAAGAAAAGGAAAAACTGGAACTTTTGGGCACTGTTTCAGGAATGTAAAAAGGTACAGCTGCTGGGGAAATAATACAGCGATACCTCCAAAAATTTAAAACAAAATGATCATACAATCTTGAAATTTGATGTCTGGGTAAATACCCAAAAGCACAGAGAGCAGGGCCTTGAAGAGGTGTTTGTACACCCATGTTCAGACCAAGATTACTGACAATAGCTGCAATGTGGAAGCAACCCAGATGAAATAATATGCAAACTGTGGTCTGTACGCACAATGGAACGGTATTCAGTCTCATAAAGATAAGAAAGGACACCTGCTACAACATGGAATGACCTTGAAAACACAACGGTAAGAGAAATAAACCAGTCACAGAGAGACAAATTCTGCATTAGGTACCTAGAACAGGCAATTTCACAGAGGCAGAAAGTACAGTGGTGGTTACCAGGAGCTGGGGGTAGGGTGGAGTATGTATTGTTTAATGGGAACAGTTTAGATATTGCAGATGATATGCAGGTTGGCTGCACAGCAACATGACTATACTTACTACTAGTGAACTGTACACTTAAAAATGACTAAGATGGTAAATTTTATGATAAGTGTATTTACCCTAACTTTTCAAAAAAGACAGACATTAAGGAATAAAACAAAATCTTGCTGTTAGCTATCACAAGAGTAACACCTAAAACAAAATACAGAAAATCAAAAACAAATTAATATTACTAGAAGATATACCAGATAAAGGGCTTCCCTGGTGGCTCAGCAGTAAAGAATCTGCCTGCAAAGCAGGAGCTGCAGAAGATGTGGGTTTGACCCCTGGGTCAGGAAGATCCCCTCCAGGAGGGCATGGCAACCCATTCGAGCCTGGAGAGTCCCAAGGACAGAAGAGCCTGGAGGGCTACAGTCCATGGGGTCGCAAAGAGTCAGACCCAACTGAAGTGACTTAGCACTAAGGCATGCATACACATTGCTTATAGGGCTTCCCAGATGGCTCAGTGGTAAAGAATCCACCTGTCAATGCAGGATCCCCTGGAAAAGGAAATGGCAACCCACTCCAGTCTTTTTGCCTGGGAAATCTTATGGACAGAGGAGCCTGGTGGGCTACAGTCCATGGAGTCACAAAAGAGTCAGACACGATTTAGTGACTAATCACAACATTGCTATGGCTGGCTCATAAATGTATGTATTTAATAATATTACAAAAACAAATACAACAAAAGAAAACCACCAGTGGAAGTCCTTAACACAATTCTCAGAATCAATAGGTCAAGCAAAAAATAAGGGTCCAGAGAATATAAATTATACTTAGTAAATGTGAGGTGAACATATAATTTTGTACAGGGAAAAGTCACTAAAACTGACAGCTTGTTAGACTACAGATTAATTTCTATGTTTCATCTTTCAGCACTATGGCAGAATTGAAGTCCCGAAACCTTCCACCTACAAACTATCTTTTAAAAATGCTAAACACACACATACACACACACACACACACACACACACACACACACATGAAACTTTGGACTCACTGGATTAGAGAAAACGGTTGAAGCCAAAATTCAAGAATGTGTGCAAATTAAAGGCATTTTCAGATATTATAAAAACAAAAAACTGTATCATCACTGATAGAACTAGTAAAGAAGGTACTTCAAAGAGAAGGCTGCTGCTGCTGCTGCTAAGTCACTTCAGTTGTGTCCGACTCTGTGCGACCCTATAGACGGCAGCCCACCAGGCTCCGCCGTCCCTGGGATTCTCCAGGCAAGAATACTGGAGTGGGTTGCCGTTTCCTTCTCCAGTACATGAAAGGGAAAAGTGAAAGTGAAGTTGCTCAGTCGTGTCCGACTCTTAGCGACCCCATGGACTGTAACCTACCAGGCTCCTCCGTCCATGGGATTTTCCAGACAAGGAGAAGGAGAGGGATCCAAAAAGGAGCATCTGTGGTCAGGAAGGAATGAAGAGTGAGGACAACGGTAAACAGGGAGATAAATTTAATAAATACTAACCTAGAAAATAATAACAGCAATAATGTCTAATTTGAAGAGTTAAAGTAAGAATAGAGCCAACGCCAAACAAGAGGTGACAGGAATTATAAATCCTTGCCTCCGTCAGGAGGACTGATTGATTATATGGTCGAATCTTTGGATTCAAAAAGCTAAAATTTGAGTGAAATAAACCCAAGTTAAGGAGAAAGAAAAAGAACAGAAATTAATGACATATAAAAAATCAATAGGATTAATCAATAAATCCAAAAGCTGATTTAATCAATAAATCCAAAGGCTGGTTATTGAAAAAGAAGTAAGCAAGCATTAAGCAAGTCTGGCCAATCAAAAAAGAGAAAAGGTGGACACACATGCATGCAAGTAAGTATGAACAGGAAACAGCGCACCACAGACATGGAAGACTTTTTCTCTTACAACAGACTACTATACATAACATTATTTTAACATATGTTAAATTCTAACAGTGCTAATGATTTTCTAGGAGGACATAAAGTATTAAGTTGAAGAGGCAGAAAACCTTAGAAAAGCCAATGTTGGAAAAAATGGAAAGGTAGTTAAATGCTAATACCAAATTCTTAAAAAAAAAAAAAAAAAAAAAAACACCACCAGCAGTCCAGGCAGTCTGCAGTCAGATTCTGCCAGACTTTGGGACCAGATCATTCTTCTGCTTCAGAGCAGGAAGAAAACTTTCCCCTCTCCACCACTGAAGACAGCATAACCTTGATTATGAACTGAGACATGGGAGGAGGGTGAAAAAACATAACACCAATCTCTTATCAATACAGATCCCAAAATCCTAAATAAAATGTCAGCTAACTGACTCTATCAAACAACCCACACATGCATTTTAAATTATCCCAGGATTTTGGAGACAGAAAAACTAGCAAAATAATCTCCTGTGATGTTAACAATGTTAAGAAGAAAACTACATGGTCATATCAACACATGCTATACAGAAGCATTTGGGGGGTGGGGGGAGGGAAATTCACAAAACAGAAACTGACTTAATCTGATAAAGAAGATCCTTAGTGAGAAAACACTGGCAACATTCCCCTAAAACCAAGCCCAAGACAAAAATGTCCTATTTAATAGTCAAGGCTCTGGAGAGGTGGTCCATAGAAAACAAGAAATGAGTACAAACATTAGAAAGAGACCTCTGTTGTTTAACAGAAAAGAAGATTGTCCATGTACAACAAGCAGACAAATCAACTGAAAAAACGATTAAAACGAAGACACCTCAGAGAGGAGGCTCCAGGTCTAGTTTGGGGCACCAAATCAAACTTAGTTTGCTTCCAGACTTCGTCCTGCAAAGCTGTTTTCTGTCGAGTAAGGCATCGGGGATGACAGGCTTGCCCCACTCCCAACCTCGTCTCCCATCTTAAGTGAAACAGCATCTTGTTTGAAACTAGATGACAGAAATCTTCTGAAACCAAAATTCGACTTGTGACGTCTCAGCGGCGCTTTATCTGCTGCCTGCAGCGCCTGCAGCTGCTGATGGATAAGCGCGTCACGGCGGGCGAAATGCTCCCGATAGAGGGCAAGGGCGAGCAGCCTCCGGGAACGCGTCTCTCCAAGCGAGCAGCGCTCATTATATAAACTTACCTGCTGGCAAACGCAGCGCCCACACCTCAAAAATGAGATATTCAGGGTCCGAATTCCCTTTTCTTAAAAAAATTCTAAAACGAACAGCGTTCCCCGGATGCGCGGGGAGGAGGCGTCCCCCTGCGCTCCTGACAGGCTGCGCATCCCGGGCCACCGGGCATCCCAACGGCGCCCGGGTCCAGGTGCGCCGCGCGGGACGGGCCAGCGCAGCGGGGCCCACGGTTCCCAGGGGCCCGGACCCCAACGGGCCGCCCGCCGTGCCTCGCAGCACCCAGGACAGCTCCCGCGGGGCCGCGCCGGGGGCGCCTCTGGGGCCCCGTGTCCGCGGCGCCGGCCTCCTTCCCGTGCTCCCGGACACCCCCGGCCCGGAGGGGAGGCCAGTCCCCTGCCGCGCCACCTGCGACACGGGTCCGGCCGCCCGGGATGGACGGGCCGGACGCCGCCTCAGCGAGGGGCAGCCCCGTGACCCGCGCCGGACCCCGCACCCTGGACCCCCATTCAGGACCTAGACCGGGACCCGTAGCCCGAGATGACCACGCGGCTCAGACCCGAGGCGAGAGTGGTCGGCGCCGCCCCCACTCACCCGCCAGCTCCGCTCCGCAGCCAGCAGCCGCCGCGGCTCCCGCGCTCCCTCGCGGACTCCCCGAGGGTCCCCCGCCGCCGAGCAGCGCCCCGAGCCGCCTGCAGGGGGCGCGCGCGAGCGGCGCGGGGCAGCCTGGGAGATGTAGTCCCGCGGCCCTGCGCCGTCTCCCGCCCACGCGGTGCCCAGACCGCAAAGCTAGGTGCCTAGACCGCTAAGCGTGGTACCGTATCCGCAAAGCTCGGCTCTCGGACCGCAAAGCGCAGTGCCTGAACCACAGAGCCCGGTACCCGGCCGCCCAGCGCGGTACCTGGACCTCAAAGCTCGATAGCAGAACCGCAGAGCTCGGTACTACAACCATTCAGAGCGGTACCAGAACGGCCCAGCTGGTACCTGGACCGCCAAGCGTGGTAGCCGACCAGCAGTTTCAGCATCTCGGGAGGACCTGGTTGGAAACTCAAACGCCCCCTCGCCGCGGCTACATAGGGTTTGCTGCATTAAAAACTCTGGGGGTGGGGCCCAGCAATCTGCCTTTTCCAAGCCCTTCAATTGATTCTGAAGTTCCCTTAAGTTTGAGAACATCTGCTGTAAGTCCCACGCACCCACTCTTCTCCAAGGGACCTCATCTCACCTGTGGCATCAGCTACATATATATATATGTACACACACACCGGTCCATCCCCAGGTGCACTGGTGGCCCAGGCCATCCCTCTCACTCCAGCCCTCAAGTATCAGTGCCCACCTGACGTCTCCTCGAGGATGCCTCTGAAAAGCCAAAACTCTATAGGGTCAACACCACACTCACACTGCCTCCATCTGGTTCTGCTCCAGGGTTCCCTGGAAGTGTTGTTGAGGGAGGGTTGTTTGAAGATGTTTAACTATTTATGAAAAGAATCCAGTTAAGGTGGACCTGTGGGCTACAGAGGAAAGAAAAAGAGACCTCACATATATGATGCCTAAGAAGTTGTATGTATGCGATGGGGCAGGTGGAGTCTCAGCATCAGTAGGGAAATGAGCCCAGACTAGAGGTTCTCAGGGGCCATATGTCCCTCACACTGGGGGGTGCCGCCACCATCTAGTGTGTAGAGGCCCCAGATGCTGCAATATATAATGTTGGCACAGGATGGGCCCACCACCAAGAATGATCTGACCCAAGTGCCAAAAGTGTGGAAGCTGAGAAGCCCTGAGAAAGGAAGACAGACAAGTGAGAACAGACAGGTGTGTGTATGTGTATGTATGTGTCTCTGTGTGTGTGTGTGATGCCAAATCTAAACTGAGCAAGATGAGAAGTAGGAGGGAGTTCTTCCTCTCCTTTCTTTTTTTCCCAAAATGTGCTTCATATTGCACATGTACAGTGCTTTCCAACTGTGGTGCTGGAGAGGATGCTTGAGAGTTCCTTGGACTGCAAGGAGGTCAAACCAGTCAATCCTAAAGGAAATCAATTATGAATATTCACTGGAAGGACTGGTGCTGAAGCTGAAACTCCAATCCTTTGGCCACCTGATGCGAAGAGCTGTCTCATTGGAAAAGACCCTGACACTGGGAAAGATTGAGGGCAGGAGGAGACGGGGGTGAGAGGATGAGATGGTTGGATGGCATCACTGACTCAGTGGACATGAGTTTGAGCAAGCTCTGGGAGATAGGGAAGAACAGGGAAGCCTGGTGTGCTTCAGTTCATGGGGTCGCAAAGACTAGCACACAACTTAGCAACTGAATAACAACAACAACAGTATTATTAAGGAAAATATGTTTAAAAGATGTCATTTTCTTTTGCCATTTCATTATGCCTTCTGCCCTGCTATTTTATTTTCAAATAAATAGTTAAAAGTCAACACTTTACATAGCAGATATTAACTACTGCCCATATTTATAAAGTGTTTCAGATTTAAAACTTTGTTAATACTCATAAATTTAGTGTAATTTTCTTTAAAAAAATCAAATTTAAATGTGACTTATACAGTGACTAGGCACATTTACATTCAACTTCTCTGCATTTTTCTTCATTTGATAAATATAAGAGCTCAAGTACTATCTTTCCTTCTGGATACTTTACTTGAAATCAGTTAACACAGTAGCTTTTTCAGGTTGTTTTAAACATAGTCAAAGAGAAATAAAGCAAATCATACTCAGAAAAACAGAAGTAGAAGGGAGAAAGCTGGATGATTGGGATTAAGCAGTGAGTCAGACAGACTGGATGTTTTAAGGGGGAGTCAGTGATTTATTTATCTTATTGGAGTAATTGAAAAACCAAGGTAGAGAGGAGTTTCTGGTAAGGAAATATGATGGTCTCAGATGCCCAGGTCAAGATGTGAGGATGGATAGGGTGCAGGCAGGACCACTGAGTACCCTTATATCAATTACACAGCCAGGGGGAGGAGTGGAGTGAACCAGAGACCAAGGTCATGCACCTGGATGTTCAAACCACCTGTACACCTCGCACGGCACCGTGCACCACTGTGTATGACATCTCCAGTGAATTACAAAGTAGAGAGACATCAGGAAGAGGAGAGGGGTGAATGGTGAAGGCAAAAAGTTGAAAGCTTGGATTAGAGTGCAGGGGAGGCACAGGATGGCTCTCTGGAGAAGAATAGATTCAGTCAGGTGTCCTCAGAGGTTCTCAGGCCGGGCAGTGTTTCCATCCAGGCAGAGGTGGAGATGTGGAGCCGCCCAGAGCACATGAGGTTAAAGAGGGATTTGCAGGTCATGGGACACTCATCACTCTCTGACATTCTTTACATTCTGTGTTTTTCAAAAACTTGTCTGCCTCCCTCCAGCGGCAGTGCATGCTCCCTGCAGGCAGGCACTTTATTGTCGTTTTTGCCCACACCCAGTGCTGAGGACACTGCTTTTCACAGCAGGTATGCAGGACTTGCCGAATGGATGGATGGTTGCATGAGTTAATCTCCCCAAGGTGGGGAGGCTGATTCAACACTGAAAGGTCTGTGAGTGTCCTTCACTGTAGAGACACTTGAGAGAAGGATTTTGTGCCCAGAAATTCTTTGACAAAATACAAGACCAGTTTCAGTTTTCAAAAACCCGTAGTAAACTGGGAACACACGGGAAATTCCTAAGCCAGATAGAGAATCTAGCTACCTGAGCCCCTCATTAAATGTCCACTCCATGGTGAAACATTCAAAGCATCCCCAGGAAGAGTCAAGTCGAGAGTGTCTGCAGTCTTCACTGCTATTCCAAGAAGTCAAGAAGAAATGAGTGGTAGTAAAAACACTTGAGATGGGGCAGAAGCTGGCAAAGGCCCTAAGATACTCTGCTGGGCGAGGCTGGGGCGCCGAGCATGTTATGAGGGGGCACAGGCCCTGCTTTCCTGAGAAGCTGTATCAGAGCATCCTTCCTATCTTCCCCCTTTGGCAGCAGGTCTATCAAAGGACCATCCACCAGAAGTCTGGAACACATGATGCAAGGTGAGGCAACAGTCTGGATTTTGACTGCTCTCTCATGACTCTGTGATCTATTCCCATATTGTCCCAGTAAATTATTTTTCTACTTAAGACAGCCAGAGGTGACCTCTGTTGCTTACCAGCAAGGACCTTGGCTGGTACAAGGGAGTCTCCTAGCCAGGCAATGACTAACATACCCTCACTCATTTGTTCAACTACCTCTGCTCCAGGGACTGAGAATACAAATGTCTAAGGCATAGTAAGGGTGCGTCTCGTTAACTGGAGGAAAATCTGTACTTTGGATTTCCACATCTGTACTATCAAGTCACCTAATCAATCCAGTAGTGAGGGGACTTCTCTGGTGGTCCAGTGGATAAGACTCTGCACTCCCAAGGCAGGGGGCTCAGGGAACTAGATTTATTTTACTGGTCAGGGAACTAGATTCCACATGTGCAACTAAGACCAGCACAGTCAGATAAATTTTTTTTTTCTTTCAATCCAGCAATCAGAACTTGGGTCCAACAATCACAATAGTAGGCATCTCAGTATATTTAGCTTTTGGTGAGATGAACCTCTGAAAGAGCTGAAACAAGCTCAGGATTTGGGCTCAATACTTGGTGTGACACAGCAAAAAAGCAAAAGTCCATTTGAGGGTTTTGCTTCAGAAAATTAGGAGAAGTAGGATCACAAAGAGTGGGAACTGATGTTACATGGGAATTGACTACAACCTCAGAATTCAAATTCAATTTCAAACATAAACAAAATTTTTTCACATGGAGGCACATTCCTGCATGTCACATTTGATGTTTGTATGTTTTTGTTGTTTGGTTGCTAAGTCGTGTCTGTCTCTTTACAACCCACTGGACTGTAATCCGCCAGGTGGATTACATGGGATTCTCCAGGCAAGGAGACTGGAGTGGGTGGCCATTCCCTTCTCCAGGGTAGCTTCCTGACCCAGAGATTGAACCTGTGTGTCCCACACTGCAGGCAGATTACAGTCTGAGCCACCAGGGAAACTCCAGTCCCCAGCAGACTTTATGTATTTACATCACGTGGTGCTGGGAGCATGTGGGTTTGTGCTCCCTTCTCAGGACAGTCTTCTGAAACTTGCCTAGGATTTCCTCCTCGGCTTCCTCAAGTCCTGCAGCTCTGCGGGTGCCAGCTTCCTGCCTCACACCCCACAGCCACAGGCTCCTCTCAGAGCCTCTGCACTCCCAAGAGCAGCCATGCCCCTCTCTCCCCGCCCCTGCAGACTCTTCTCTGGGTGATCACAGCCCTGGGCAGCACATGGAGCAGGCGGCTGACTCCCTCTGGATTTAGGCGATGGACGAGCTGCTGGCACCTGCAGAGAACAGGGTGACATTCCTGGAGCCGGAGCGATAGGGGGACAGGGATGGTGGTCAAGCAGGCAGCCAATGGTTAGTAGAGTTAAGCCCCCAGACCTCCCTGACCTTCCTCCAAAACAGAGACCCGTGTATTGCTGGTTCCTTCTCAGGGGCCACAGTCTCTGCCCCCAATTGCCCTGAATCCTCGTGAATGTCAGGATGAGCTCCCTGTCATGCCCCCAGGCCTAGACCTTCAACATAAACACAGAACAAAAGGAATCAAATTATTGCAATAATAACAGCAGCAGCAATAGCTACTACCAGTTGAGTGACTTCTATGGGCTCTAGGTACTTCTAATGTCTGCTCAGTCACTCAGTCTTTGCCACCCCATGGACTGTAGCCCGGCAGGTTCCTCTGTCCATGGGATTTCCCAGACAAGAATACTGGTGTGAGTCGCCATTTACTCCTCCAGGGGATCTTCCCAACACAGGGATCAAACCTGCATCTCTTGCATCACCTGGATTGGCAGGGGGATTCTTTACTCTGTGCCACCTGGGAAGCCCGGGCACTTCTAATACATTCCTTTAAATGCACAACCACCGATGAGGTTGGTGATATTTCCATTTTACAGATGCCACTCATCAAGGGTAAATAACTGACCCAAGAACAAATATAGGGCTGGGGTAGATGTCCAGATCACTTCCCAGACGTACGTTCTTTCTGGTATGACGTAACAGACAAAAGAGATCCTCAGGAAACATTTAGGAACTGGTGGAGTCAGTCTTCCTTCATAATCTGATGGTTGTCACTATAAAACCAATAGTTAAGAGATGGACTCACCTTGCCCAGAAGCTGCTGGTGGCCCCTTGTTGTTGTTCAGGTGCTCAGTCGTGTCCGACTCATTGCAACCCCATGGACTGAAGTACGCCAGGCTTCCCTGTCCTTCCTCATCTTCCTGAGCTTGCTCAAACTCATGTTCGTTGAGTTGGTGATACCATCCAACCATCTTTTCCTCTGTCATCCCCTTCTCCTCCTGCCTTCAGTCTTTCCCAGCATGATTTCCAAAACAGGGCCTTCACTTTTCAAGGATGTGGCCTCACTACCCCTCTTTTCCCCTTGCATCAGGAGCAGAACAGCTGTGGTCCTCGAACATCCAAACTCCCGGGTGGCACAGTTAGCCAGCTGGGTTCCAAAAGCCTGCACACAGCAGGTTTGCACAAGACCGGGCTGCTAGCTGTTTTCTCTGCTGGGCTGCATGGTTGACTCGTCTGACACAGTGAGGGCAAGTCTCAGCTTCTCTGCACATTCATCCGTTATAAAAAAATATTCTTATAGACCCTTCCCTGGCTGCCCAGTAGTTAGAACTTCACACTTCTACTGCAGGGGGCTCAGGTTCTATCCCTGGTTAGGGAACTAAGATCCCACACGCCATGCAGTGTGGCCAAAAGAAAAGAAAAAATTCTTACAAACATCTGTGCCCAAAAGCAGGTGCAGGCTTGAGGAGTCTTCGGATGCAAAGCCCATCCTTGAGCACCTTGGTCTGAGGAATCCCAGATCAGGCAGGTTTCATCTTCCACTTGCGGCTCTGCCTGACTTGGAAATGAAAGCTGCCCGAGGGTGGCTTGCATATCTGCTACAGGCCCAGGGTTTATGCTTACTTTCTGACTCTCTCAAGTCAGGGCAAAGAGAATGGGGAACTGAAAAACCATTCAGTCACTTCCCATTCTCAAAAAGACACCCATGCAAAATTTGCTTATTGTTTTTGAGTCAAGTGAATCATCAGATTTGACAAACGAAAACTTTACACAGCATGGTAAGAAGAAAGGGGGCATTAGAGGCAGCGAAACCGTGTTCCACTCCTCTGTTCTGCATTTAGAGCTGAAAGATTTTAGGCAATTCATTTACCCTCTCTGAAGACTCATTCACTCATTTGCAAAATGAGGCAAATAATAACACTTCAATAATAATCTCAAGCTGCTGTGAGAATTAAATCCAACATTACTTTATTGGAATAAAAAGTCCCTTGGACAATATCTGGCATTCAGTCCACACTCAGCACATGTTGCAGTCTCGTCTCCATCCTTCCGTCTAGATTCTGAGGATGGATCCTCATAGCAGCAGAATATGAGAGAGACGCCACTCAAATTCATTTTAAATGAATAAGTTTGATGGTACACAGGAAATTAAAGGAAGGGGACAAGAGGGGGACAATTAAAGGTTTGGGCTCACTAGTCTCCTTTTGGTGGGAGAAAGTGAAAGTGGAAGTTGCTCAGTCATGTCCAACTCTTTGCGACCCCATGGATATCCATGGAATTCTCCAGGCAAGAATACTGGAGTGGGTAATCGTTCCCTTCTCCAAGGGATCTTCCTAATCCAGGGATCGAATCCAGGTTTACCCACATTGCAGGCAGCTTCTTTCCAGCTGAGCCTCCAGGGAAGCCCAAGAATAATGGAGTGGATGGCCTATCCCTTCGCCAGGGGATCTTCCTGACCCAGGAATTGAACTGGGTTCTCCTGCATTGCAGCCAGATTCTTTACCAGCTGAGCTACAAGGGAAGCCCTTTGGTGGGAGGGAGACAAACCATTTGGAATTAAATGTCCGGTCTACATTCTAGTCCTTAGAATCACTCAGACTGGTTGAATTAGAGCCTACCTAAGACTTTCTTTTTTAAAAATTTGTTTTATTTATTTATTTTTTTGGCTTCACTGGGTCTTCTTTCTGTGCTTGGGCTTTCTCTGGTTGCGGTCTGTAGGCTTCTCACTGCAGTGGCTTCTCTTGTTACAGGGAAAAGGCTCTAGGGCTCACAGGCTTCAGTAGTTGTGGCACTCGGGCTTAGCTGCCCAGCAGCATGTGTAATCTTTGCAGATCAGTGATCAAACCCCTGTCCCCAGCATTGCAAGATGGATTCTTAACCACTGAACCACCAGGAAAGTCCCAGCATTGCAAGATGGATTCTTAACCACTGAACCACCAGGGAAGTCCCTGAGATTTTTTCATCTGCAAAGTGAGAACTCCTATGGGAATTAAATTTTTTAAAAGTATGTCTTCAGTTCAGTTCAGCTCAGTCGTTCAGTCATGTCCGACTCTTTGCGACCCCATGAATTGCAGCACGCCAGGCCTCTCAGTCCATCACCAACTCCCGGAGTCTACCCAAACTCATGTCCATCGAGTCGGTGATGCCATCCAACCATCTCATCCTCTGTCGTCCCCTTCTCCTCCTGCCCCCAATCCTACCCAACATTAGGGTCTTTTCCAATGAGTCAACTCTTCGCATGAGGTGGCCAAAGTATTGGAGTTTCAGCTTCAACATCAGTCCTTCCAATGAACACCCAGGATTGATCTCTTTTAGGATGGATTGATTGGATCTCCTTGCAGTCCAAGGGACTCTCAAGAGTCTTCTCCAACACCACAGTTCAAAAGCATCAATTCTGCGGCGCTCAGCTTTCTTCACCGTCCAACTCTCACATCCATACATGACTACTGGAAAAACCATAGCCTTGACTAGATGGACTTTTGTTGGCAAAGTAATGTCTCTGCTTTTAAATATGCTGTCTAGGTTGGCCATAACCTTCCTTCTAAGGAGTAAGCGTCTTTTAATTTCATGGCTGCAATCACCATCAACAGTGATTTTGGAGCCCAAAAAAATAAAGTCTGACACTGTTTGCACTGTTTCCCCATCTATTTCCCATGAAGTGATGGGACCAGATGCCATGATCTTAGTTTCCTGAACGTTGAGCTTTAAGCCAACTTTTTCACTCTCCTCCTTCACCTTCAGCAAGAGGCTCTTTAGTTCTTCTTTACTTTCTGCCATAAAGATGGTGTCATTTGCATATCTGAGGTTATTGATATTTCTCCCGGCAATCTTGATTCCAGCTTGTGTTTCTTCCAGCCCAGCATTTCTCATGATGTACTCTCCATATAAGTTAAATAAGCAGAGTGACAATATACAGCCTTGACATACTCCTTTTCCTATTTGGAACCAGTCTGTTGTTCCATGTCCGGTTCTAACTGTTGCTTCCTGACCTGCATACAGGTTTCTCAAGAGACAGGTCAGATGGTCTGGTATTCCCATCTCTTTCAGAATTTTCCACAGTTTATTGTGATCCACATAGTCAAAGGCTTTGGCATAGTCAATAAAGCAGAAATAGATGTTTTTCTGGAACTCTCTTGCTTTTTCGATGATCCAGCGGATATTGGCAATTTGATCTCTGGTTCCTCTGCGTTTTCTAAAACCAGCTTGAACGTCTGGAAGTTCACGGTTCACATATTGCTGAAGCCTGGCTTGGAGAATTTTGAGCATTACTTTACTAGCATGTGAGATGAGTGTAATTGTGTGGTAGTTTGAGCATTCTTTGGCATTGCCTTTCTTTGGGATTGGAACGAAAACTGGCCTTTTCCAGTCCTGTGGACACTGCTGAGTTTTCCAAATTTGCTGGCATATCAAGTGCAACACTTTCACAGCATCACCTTTGAGGGTTTGAAATAGCTCAACTGGAATTCCATCACCTCCACTAGCTTTGTTTGTAGTGATGCTTTCTAAGGCCCACTTGACTTCACATTCCAGGATGTCTGGCTCTAGGTGAGTGATCACACCATCGTGATTATCCGGGTCGTGAAGATCTTTTTTGTACAGTTCTTCTGTGTATTCTTGCCACCTCTTCTTAATATCTTCTGCTTCTGTTAGGTCCATACCATTTCTGTCCTTTATCGAGCCTATCTTTGCATGAAATGTTCCCTTGGTATCTCTAATTTTATTGAAGAGATCTCTAGTCTTTCCCAATCTGTTGTTTTCCTCTATTTCTTGCCTGGTAGGTGCTCAAAGATGAGAACTGAAATGATCACCTTAAATTAACTTGTTAAAGAAACAGGCAGTCAAATCTCCAGGCCCTACAGATTCCCAGAATCTGTGCATCTGTGAGACCCTACAGACCCATTATTCCCTTGGCTGCATTCCTGGTCACTCTGAACTGGCTGGTCTGGCATGGGGAGTGGAGTGGTGCATGTGGTGTTTTCCCAGTTTTCTCTGATCCCTGACTTGGGCTATTCTGGACCTTTCTCATCTCCCCTGGCTCCCATGCCAGTTCCACATGGGTTCTAGACAGCTTCATGCAGGGGTAACTGACAGCATCTCACCTCCCGGCCCAGCTGTGCTCTCGCCCCTGCTCTGGGCTCCCGTCTTGACAGACCTGGGGTCTGTCCCCGACAGCCCTGAAGTGCAGGAGACTCAATACCCTGTGGAATGAACCCCTGACCTATGAGGACTGGGAGCCGTGGGTGCAGTTCATACACTTCTCAGGGTGCAGCCCCACAGACCCAGCAGGCCCTCCTGATCACAGGCAGCCCATTCAGGAACACTGTCGCCCACTGGCTCTGCCTCCTTTCCCACCTGCTTCCTCAACCCCCACTCCTCCCCCAGGGAGGGGCCCTTTAGGCAGCCCTGCCAGGAGCCCTCTGCCGCAAGCTTCACTTTCTGTGGTTGAAATGTGGGAGTTAGATTATTCACTAGTATAACAGCAATAAAAGCACTATTATAAACAATGAGGTCCTACTGTACAGCACAGGGGACTATATTCAACATGCTGAGATAAGCCATCACGGAAAAGATACTTTTAAAATGTGATTAGGTCATCTGAGAGCCCCCATGACTGGGATCAGTGCCCAGATAAAGGAGATCCCAGGGATTTCCCTGGTGGTCCAGTGGCTAAGCTCCACAAAGCAGGGGCTCTGGGTTCAATCACTGGTCAGGGAACTAGATCCCACATGCTGCAACCGAGAATTTGCATGCTGCAACTAAAGAACTAAGAGTTCTTATGCTGCAGCTAAAGACACTGTACACAGCAACAAATATCCCGAGTGCCACAAGACTTGATGCAGCCAAACAAATAAATTACTTAAATAAGAAAATATTTTTAAAAAATAAGTAAAGGAAATCCTAAAGAGCTCTCTTGTGCCTTCTACCTTGTGAGGACACAGAGGAGAAAACAGCCATCTATGAACCAGGAACCTGGCCCTCAGCAGACACCAAATCTGCAAGGAAAAATATCAAAGTTCACTGGAGCAAACAAAAATGTTCAGAGGATGACAGCTTCTCATTGGCTGAGCTTGTTGCTCAGCTGTGTTTTCCATTGGTTGGGGTTGCTGCTGGGTGAGAAGAAAGTCTTCCTTTCTCCTGCTGGGGTAGTTGGGTAGTTACACGTCCTGTTTGGAAGTACTTCTCTCCATCTCACAGTTAAGAACTGATGTCTTCCTGTTGGGGTACTTAATTGTGAGGGGCAGGGTGGGAGAGCTCCCTCTGCAGGCCTTCCCAACTCCAATTTTAGCTGAAGTTTCCTTTTATTATTAATTTTCACAGTAACCACACTAAAAATAATAATAAAAACCAAAAAGTAACAAGTAAAATTAATAATACCTGTATTTACTTAGCCCGATATATCTAAAATATTATCTTTTCAACATGGAATCAATATAAAATGTTCATGAGCTATTTTACATTATTTTTTCATTCCAAGTTTGGGGATCCAGTGTATAATTTACATTTACAGCACATCACATCTTAATTCAACTACTCACATTTCAAGTGCTATAAAGCTGCATGTAGCTAGTGGCTACCATGTTGGACAGTACAGGTCCAAAGAACCCTTCATTGTCTGGATGTTCTGCAGAATATCCCCACGCAGAGGGCGGGGGGGGGGGGGGGGGGGCACTGTTGATGACATCATGCTATCTACACCCAGTGAGCAAGAAATCGCAGGTATTCTAGATGCCCTGGTAAGACACATACATGTCAGAAGGCAAGATCTAAGCCCTACAAAGATTCAGGAGCCTGCCACACTGGTGAAAATTTTAAACCTGTTAGACATTTGTGTTGAAAATAATTTAACTTGCCAAAGGAAAGTCTGACCTTAACCCTGGGCTGCTGGGAAGTCATCTCTTGCCCTCAGAATATCGCATCTGATAGGAGTGTTCTGTTTTGTTTGGCCTTCGGCCAGCCATATAATCACAACATGATTCAACGTAGGGACTTTGGGTCGTGTGATCTCTTGAGGGTCTGGAGGCTGAGATCAGCCACAAGGGTGATAACCATGCTTATGTGATGGAACCCCCCCTAAAAAGCTTTCAACACCAAGGCTTGAGTAAGCTCCCTTCATTGGCAGTCCTTCATGAATATCATTATAATTCAAAGCCGGAAAGTCATGCTGTCCGACTCCATGGGGAGAGGACAACACGGAGCTCTGTGTTTGGTACCTCCCTGGATTCTGCCCTTGGCATTTCTTCCCTTGGTTGATCCTAGTCTGCATCCTTTAGCAGTAATAAGCTACAACCATTAGTATGTAACAGCTCTCAGTGAGTTTTCCAAGTCCTTCTAGCAAGTTATCAAACCGAAGAGTGGTCTTGGAGACCCCCAAACCTATATTTGGTGTCATAAGGTAGGGTGAGCTGATTTGAATTCTGCCCCCTGGCTTCACGTTACTTTCATAATGTTATCATTAAATGTTTATTTACATTTGTCCATATATTTACCACTTTTTTTGCTCTTTATAATGTCTTACATCTCAGACTTTTGATCTGATACCCCTTTCTTTTGGCCTGATGCAAATTCTTTATTCTTTTATTATTATTATGACTTTATTTTTATTTATTTATTTTTGGCTGCACTGGGTCTTCATTGCTGCACGTGTGCTTCTAAGTTGCATTGAGTGGGGGCTACTCTCTAGTTGTGGTGTTCGAGCTTCTCATTGCGGTGGCATCTCTTGTTCCAGAGCACAGGCTCTAGGCCCAAGGTCTTCAGTAGTTGCAGCTCGCGAGTCCAGTAGTTGGGATCAAACATGTGTCCCCTGCATTGGCAGGCGAACTCATATCCATGGTGCCACCAGCGAAGTCCAAAAGTATTTTAAGTTATACATGTCCTGAATTTCTGCTTCTTTAAAAGGTATGAGGAACTTTCTTTTCCTGTAAGAACAAACACTTCATTTGATTAGTGTCCTTGATGTTATAAATGCTTGATATAGACAATTACATGCGTTTGAATATTTGTTGTAGAACACAGTTCACTCGATTTGTAAAGAGTATTTGTTTCTTGACTTTGCTGGGTCTTCCCTGCTGTGAGCAGATTTAGTTGCACTCAGATTTAGTTGCACTTCAGCAAGTGGGATCTTAGTTCCCTCGACCAGGGATTGGACCCATATCCCCTGCACTGGAAGGCGAATTCTTAACCATTGGACCACCAGGGAAGTCCTCTGTAAATAGTATTTGTCATAGAAGATTGATTTTATGCACTGGCTTTGTGATAATTAACTTGCTGATTTTACCTCACTGGCTTGTTGTAATTAATACAACTGGTAAAGCCTGTGAGGGTTCTCTTAAAATTAGGAACATAATGAAAGAAATTCCTTCTGGTAAAATTCAACTTTGTTTCACAAAAATTAAATTTGTTTTACGTGTAAATTAAAGTGGCTCTAACAAATTAACTTAGAAATGCAATGCAAAGTATCAATTTGTCACAACTGGGCATTTGGGCGCCAGTGGAATTTTCTTGTTTATTTCTATATTCTTGTTTTATTTTAACTCTGTTCCTATGTGGATCATCACATTCCAGAAGATTAAATGATAATACTCTTAAAGCTTCCCTAAGCGTATAAACACTTTAAGGGGTGATGATTCAGAAGGCATCTGCTCTGCTAAATAGCATTCATCCCCTTATGCTTGCCCAATAAATAGACATCTCAACTGGAACATGGGATAAATGGGAATTAGCAGCAGGTGGGGGTGTGGGGGAGACAGGAGGAAGTGCTACAAGCAGATAGTTTTGGAGTCAGAGGGACAGTGACTGAAATCTTGCCCCTACCCCTTACTAGCCTTGTGATCCTGGGTGGGTTTCATTGACCCTCTGAGTTATCATCTGTAAATTGGGGGTAATGATGGTAGCCACCTCACAGGGTCTTTGGTAGGGGAGAAGAAGGATTGGTGAGACTGTGATTATACATCACTTAGACCCTTGAGAGCACATGATAAGCACTTTATAAATAACGACGGGTATTATTAACTGACTGGGATGCTTTCTGGTCCTGGGAATAAAAGTGGCAGAATTTCTGCTGGGGCGAGGTGGGATGGGGCCTCCAGAGCAGATATCACACTGGAAGGCGCGGTAGGACTCTGCTCTTTACGTTGATTCTATGCGTAGTTGGAGAAAAGAGGAAGGAGATTTAGAGGGAGGGGAGCGCTACCCCCACATCCCTCGTGCTCCCCTCCCAGAGATATTGGGGGCATGCCTTGCACTCCTCGGTTTGGCCTCCCTGAGAGAGGGAGCTGCACTTCCCTGCTTGGAGCGCAGCCGACTCGTGCTCAGACTCCTGCTGGAAGTCCCTGACCCCTTACATCGACCAAGCAGGGAACCCAGAGACCCACCCCCGCCCCACTGGCCCTGGACTTCAGTCCAACTCCCCTTCCTGGAATAGGGGGCAGGACCCCAGGTTTCACCCACCACAGACCTTAGAGAGTGGTTCCCCTGCGCCAGGCTGGGGTCAGCGCCCTTCTGATCAGTGGGGGAGCCGTTCGGACCCCTTGCAGACTCCGAGGTCAGGCAGAGGTCCATTCCTAGCACCTCCGCAGGTCAGGGAGGACACACTCGGACGCCCGGAGACGCGGCAGCCTCTTGCTCCCGCCCGGACACTGTCCTTACCCAGGAAGAGGCTTGACCTTGGCTCTGGAGTGACTCTCTAGGTCTGAGATCCCACACACTTCGCCTCTGGTTAGGCCGTGACCTTGGACAGGTTATCTCTCTGCGCCTGGTTCCCCCAGCAAGATTCCCCAAGGGCCGTCATGTGTCCGGAGGGTTTGGCACCTGCGCACAGTTATCTTTCTATACATATCCACTGTCGCTACTTCACATGCCCCTGTGGTTTGGTCGCTCAGTCGTGTCCGACTTTGCGACCCCACGGACTGTAGCCCGCCTGGCTCCTCTGTCCACGGGATTCTCCAGGCAAGAATACTGGAGTGGGTTGCCATGCCCTCCTCCAGGGGACCTTCCCCACCCAGAGACCAAACGCAGACAAATCTATTAACCTGCCCTGTTTATATCGTGACTAGACCCCGGGTTCTGGTTATAGTCTCAGCACCGACACCCTGAATAACCTTGGACCAGTTGCCTCTTCTCTCTGGACCTCCGTTGCTCTGTCCATCTCTTGATGGACTTCACTGACTGAAAAACCCATTTATTGATTTGCTACTTTCTTCCAGGCTCCACCACCTCACACGAGCGAGGTACAGCGATTCCCAGTCTTGTGGGAGAGGCCTCACGGGTGGGAGGTTCGTCTCTGCTTCTAGGGTCGAGGGAGGTCAGAGGTTCCTAGGAAAATGGCATTTGAAGGAGGCTGAAAGGATGACCCTTGGAGTCCGCCCGGTAAATACTGGCGAAGTTTTTATGTTGCTGTCCTTTCAGAGCTGAGCGTTCTCAGCGATCGCGTCTTGTAATAAGTCCAACGCACCTCCTCCACGGCCGAAGTCGCGGGGACAGGTGGTGCCCCGAGTCAGCATCCTGGGATCCAGTCCGCATCCCGAGATCCACGCCAGGGTCCGATCCCTGGGAGCGCAGGGTGCGGGCAACACTCGGCCGGGTCAGGGGCTCGCCAGGGGCCACCCTCGCACCGCCCAGGAAGAGGAGAGCCGCTGGGTTCAGGGCTGGGCGCAGGCAGCGCGCGCGTCCCGTGGGCGGCGCGGGCGCGGGCCCGGGCCCCGCAGCTGGAGGAGGCGAGGAGGCGTGGCGGGGGCGGGGCCGGCGCGCGGCCTCCCGTGAAGCCCCGCGCGGCGAAGGACCGGAACTCCGGGCGGGCGGCTTGGTAACATGGCGGTAGGAGCTGCCCGCGCGTCTCGAGGAGGCGGCGGGGCCCACACCCGGAAGACGAGTCTCCTTTCGGGCTAGCGCGGCGGCCGCTGCGGACCCGGAAGTCCGGGCCGGTTGCTGAATGAGGGGAGCCGGGCCCTCCCCGCGGCAGTCCCCCCGCGCCCTCCGCCCCGACCCGGGCCCCGCCATGTCCTTCTTCCGGCGGAAAGGTAGCTAGGGGCGCGGGGCAGGGCTTGGGGCGGCGGGCGACGGGCCCTCAGGCAGCGAGGCCTCGGCTTCCGCGCGGTCGGACAGCCTGCACGCCGGGCCGGCGGACTTGCGGGAGGGAGCTGGGCCTCCGCGCGGGCGAACGCCGGCCTGTCCCGAAGTGTGTGCCGGGACCCGCTTGGGGCATGCCTTCTGCAGACACACAGCTTTTCGCGGGGGTTGGGGTGGGGGTGGTGCGTTTATACCAGAAAAGGGAAATTTCTTCAGTATTACGGAAGTCTCGGACCTTTCAGAATATCGAGGGGTTTGTGTCTAAAAGCAACACGTGAAAACATTGTTTTCTTCAACGAGTGCTCTTTTCCAATTTCCCCTTTATGGGGGGAGGGGGGTTCTGCTGTTCCTAAAATGACATTACTTAGCTTACGGCTAGAAGTTCCCTAATGAAGAAGAGTCCTTTTGATGATTTAGCAAGTTTACTTGGTACTGGAATCCTAACTTTATAAACAAACTGCTTATATTGATATTTCTGGTTTTCAGTAGTAGCAGCTGCCAGTTTTTGAGTAGAGACAACTTCCTTTTGAGTCTGGGTAAGGTTATTGGCATTTCGTATGCAGAGTGGACGAGTGTGGGTCTTTTGGGATGATAGATTCTTGTTGCTTCAGGGAAAATTTCCCAGACAAATAGAGGTTTGGGAAAAGCACTGAACTAAATCAGACTTGGGTTTATGTGACAGCTTTGCTACTAACTCTGTCAGCTGAGACAGAAAAATGTTGACCCACTTTCCTCTCAGCTGAGAATTTGATGATTCCTAAAGACCCCATTCAACTCTATAAAGAATTCCTTTCAAGTATACATGGAGTTTTAGTAACTGATGCCATGTGATCAGTGAATGAAACCATGATGAATGAATGAAAACCTCTCTGAATGAATGAAAGTGGTAAAATGGTACAAGGAAGCTGTGTTGGTAAGGTACTTTGGTGTGGTTGATAGCTCTCTAATTTGTTTGACAGTGTTGAAATGGTTGGTTTTTTTTTTTTTTAGGGTAAGGAGTGTTCTGTATATAATGGTATAATGAAGCAAATTGCAGGTTGCACATAGCCTGTTGTCTATTTATTCAGCAAATACTTTTGAATGTCTGCTCTTTGCCAGGCACTGTGTTAGGCCCTCAGTATTGAGCACTGCACAAGACAAAATCCATATTTCCAAGGAGCTTGTTGTCTTGCTGGGGTAGACAATAAACCTCTCCCTCTCTCTGTGTTTACGAATTGAGTAAAGAGTTGTGAAAGAGAGAGCTTGAGAGAAGAGACATATTTCGATTTGATGTTAGTCAAAGGCCTCAGCAGACGACCTTGAAACTTAGAGCTGAAGGAACAGCAAGAGGTAATGTATAGAGGCCAGGGAAGAGCATTCCAGACACCCAGAATAGTGTTCAAAAGCTGGGTGGCAAGAGTTTGGTGTCCTTAAGAGAAAAAAGAAGCCCACTGTGACTGCAGTTCAGAGAGGTACATAAGGATCAGATGATTCAGAGCTTTGTAGGTCACGGCAAGGTGTTATTCCAAGTGCAGAGACAATATTTTAAAATTTTAAAGAGGAGTGATTTGATCTCATTTTGCTTTGAAAAGATCATTCTAGATGTTTTTTGGAGACTGGATGTAGCAAGAATAGAAACTGGAGATGGTCCTATTTAGGGCTCCCATCCAGTTTCTAAATACCATTTTTAAATACCACCTATCTGCCGATGACTCCCAGATCTACGTCTCCAGTTTGGATTCTCTTCCCTGAATCCAGACTCCATATCCAACTGTTGGTCCACTTTTTACCTCTACGCAGTAGATGTCTGGGCTTCCCACGTGGCTCAGTGGTAAAGAATCCGCCTGCAGTGCAGGAGATATGGATTCAATCCCTGGGTCAGGAAGATCCCCTGGAGGAGGAAATGGCAACCTACACCAGTATTCTTGCCTGGGGAATCTCATGGACAGGGGAGCCTGATGGGTTACAGTCCTTGGGGTTGCAAAGAGTCAGACATGACCACGCGACTAAACAACAACAAACAACAATAGATGTCTAAGAGGTCAACTAATAAACAACTTACTGAATCTGAAATTTCACTTTAGATTTAGCTTTCCTTCATCTGTTTTTCAATATCTTGATAAATTGTATTTCTGGCCTTTTAATTGCTCAGGCTAAAACTTTAGTACTTTCTTCAACCTCTTTCTTTCCTACTCTGATCCATCAGCAAATCTGTTATGTCCACCCCAGAATATAGCCCAAATCCAGTCACTTCTCACCATCCCTGACCGTGAACACCCTGGCATCTCTATTTAGTTTGGGTGGTTAATGAAGTCCTCTGAAGGGATGTCATTCAGATCTCAGCTTAAATGTCAAGAGGAAGCCCGTTTTATGAAGATCAAGGAAAACAGCGTTTTTTTTGCTTTAGGCTTCAATTTGGTTTCCCTTCCTCCATTTTTGATCCCCCTGGTGTGTTTTCAAACTGCATGATACCACCCCTCTGTTCAGATGCCCTCAGTGGTTTCCTGCACATGGCCCTACATAATCTAGGTCCTATTTCTCCTCTGTGTTCATCTGCTCCCTTTCTCCAGCACTCTTCCATGTATGTTGGCCACCTTGTTGTCAAATACATTCCCACCTCAGGGCCTTTGCACTTGTTCCCTCTGACTGGAAACCTCTTATCCTACAGATGCAAGCCTATTTTCTTCCCCTTTCTCCTGCAGGGTTTTGATTAACTGACATCTTAGTGAAGGGTTCTCTGACCAGCCTGCTGAAGATTGCAGCCCCCAGCCCGTGCACCCCCTTCCTGTGGCCCTGCTTTTTTCCTGTAGCGTTTATTACCATCTGCTGACTCATGTGTTTTATTAGGAAGGAAGCTTACTTTTGTTCATGGCCGAACCCTCAAGTCTAGATCAGTGCTTGAGATATAGGTAGGAATTTAGTAAGTATCTGTTGAAGTGAATGAAAATAAGAAAAATTGCAGAAAGTAATAAGTGCTGTGTGGGGAATTTAAACAAATGATAGAGGGGCAGCTCACCAGATGGCAGTTTGTATTTGGATAGAGAGGGAAGGCTTGTCTGGGAAGATGGTATTTAAACTGAGGTCTCAATGAGGACAGAGCCAGCCTTGCGAAGTAAAAGGAACTATATTCTTGCTGGAGGGAACTGGTAGTACAAATGTCCTGAGGTAGGAATGAGCTGGCTCTGTTCAAGGACGGAGAGAAGGCTGCAGTTTACTGGGTGTAGAGGGCAATGGGGTTGTCTTGGAGATAGAGAAAGCATGGCTTGAGTAAGTGACTGGAGTGAAGGAAAACTGGGAAAGCTGTGAAAAACTCAGAGCTTGGGGTAGGAAGAATCCCGAGTTCTCCTTTGGCTGTTGTGCATCCATGTGGATCTGTCAAGGAGGCAGTTGAATGTACTAGTCTATAGTTCTGGAAGGAGCTCAGAACTTGAGTTCTTTATCTGAATTTAGAAGTATTTTGTATAAATAATGATTAAAGACATAGGACTGGGTGAGATCATCTAGGGAAGACATACAATATATGAATTAGTTATGTTGAAAGGCTAAGCTTCCATGACAGAGAGACACAGAGTACAATGGCTCAAACAAAATAGGCCTTTATTTCTCTCTTGCGTAACAGTCCAGGTCCCTGGTCATCAGGTGGCTTTCCTTCATGATCATTCAGGGATCATTTTCCTACTGTTGTCTTATTCCTCTTTCTCTTAAGGTATATTGCATGTTATAAAGCCAGGTCATAGCCCCTTCTGTCAGCTTTCTGACCCATGATAAGGGAAAAGAGCAGCTTTGGCCAGAAATGGCACATACTGCTCCGGTTCACATTTAATTGCTGAGAACCTAGTCATGTGGTCCCAGCTAACTTAAGGGCTTTGGGAAATGGAGAGAAGCTAGCCAGCTGTGTGCCAGGCTACAGCCCTCTTGCTAAGAAGGGGAGAATGAGTTCAGTGATGAGGTAGCATATCCTGCCATACTGTAGACAAGGAGAGAGCGCTGGAGTTAATTGAGCTTTTAGAAGTTAAGTTGAGGAACATGAGCCATTGGCACAGGAGACTCGAAAATGCCAAGTGATACAGGAGTAGAGTGTCTTGAAAGCTAAGAGAAGATAGTATTTCAAAAAGTAGGGAGTATTGTATTTAATGTCACTTACAATGTTGAGGTAAATAGAAATAGCTATTCATTTTGATAACATGGAAGTAATTGATGACTTTTATAAATGTAGTGTCAGTGGAACAGGTTAAGGGGAGAATATGCAGTGGGGAAAATAAAAAGAATAACCAAGAAAATTTGCAGTTAAGAGGGAAAAACAAGGCCAGTAACTGAAAGGGGCCTTTCAGGTAAGGGGTGTTTTTTGTTGTTATTTTTAAAATAAAACATGCTAAGCTTGTTTGTCTGCTGATAGAAAGAACTCAATAGAGAGAGAGAAAATGATACACAAAAGAAACGTTACTTGTAGGAGTGAATTTCTTGAAAAGACTTAGGAGTTGAGATTAAAGCCTGACTGTGTCAAGATTTAATTAGGATATACTGCTGCTGGAAATGGCAATTGGTACAACCACTTGTTTAAAACCTTCAAACAATGCTATATATTGCTTAGGAATACATAAGTATGTTAAATAGTAAAAGTGTGGATGGAAACCTTAAACATTCACTTTCTTAAATTGTTTCTCTAGGGAGAAGGGGAATGAGGTCACAGAGGGACTTTAGTTGTACCTGCAATGTTTTATTTCCTTTAAAAATTTTTCTGAAGCAAATATGGTGTAATGTTAAGATTTGCTAAACCTAAGTGTCTTGCCTCTGTTTTAAATGTTGCATGATAATTTTAAAAAATACAGGAAGAGTCAGTGCAAAATAAGGTGGTAGAAATAAAAGACAGTAAATGTAAATAAAGTCTCAATGGCTAAAAATTTAGTAAAAGTCCATTGAAAGGTAGACTAAAAAGTGATGACTTGGGTTGGATAATAATTGAAAATCCAGCTATTTACCAGAAACACAACAAAAACATGAAGACATAGAGAAATTGAAAATAACTGGATGCAAAGAGAAGAAAGCTTGTGAAGTAGTTGAAATACTTTAAAGCATAAATTACTATTAGGACTGAAAAAAAAGTCTGTAAAGTATGGTAAAATGAATAGAATACTAGGAAGATAAAATTCTAAACTGGTTTGCACCTAAAATCAGCCTCAAAATATATAAAGTAAAATAAACAGAATTACTAGGAGAAGTCAACAGGTGTGTAGTTGTAATTGAGTTTTAAGAACATTCTTTTTTGGAAATAAAGAACAGTAATCACAATAAACAGAAATGGGTGACCTAGACAATAAAGAGATGGTTATCTTCAGTTTGGTTTCCTAATCTATGCTGTTTAAATGTTAAAAAGAGCATAGGAAAGTTAAAATGATGAGACTGTAGATCAGGGTTATACAAACAAAAAGAAAACTAGCATAGTCTTCACAACAGCACACACATGAAAAAAAATGGAAAAGTTTTGTGAGGGAAAGGGAACAAGAGTCATTATTCACAGATAATGTAATTGTGTACAGAGAAAATTTACACATATACCATTAGAATAAGTATTTGAAACTCAGTTGTATCCCTGTAGCCAGTAGAAATAAAAGACTGAAATCTCTATGAAGTTTACAAAATATAAGTGGACCTAAAAGGAGACCCAAATAGGTAGAGGTATACTATGTTCATGAATAGAAAGACTCAATACCAGAAAGATGTGAACACTCTCCCAGATTGATCAAATCAGTGCTTAATGTTTAAAAAGAAATTACCATGAGGGTTTTAGGATCAGGACAAGTTGGTCCTACAATTAATATGAAAGATAGTTTTGAAAAAAGAATATGATAGAGGGCTCGGCTCTGCCAGAGCATATTACATAGTTAGTAATTACAGCAGTAGGCCCAGAAACAGACCCACGTATGTATGGGAACGTAGTATATAAAGAGTTCCTATTCATTTGGGAAAGATTGGACTAATCAGTAAGTTGTGTTTATTATCCTACTGGCCCAAAAAAAATAAAAGAAAAATTAAGACTTCCTCATTATGTACATCAGGGGGTCAGCAAACTTTTTCTGTAAAAAACCAGATAGTAAATATTTTAGGCTTTGAAGGCTATTTGGTCCACCTCACTCTCCTCTATCCTTGTAGCCATAGACTATACAGAAACACTATGAAAAACTGGTGGTGGGCTGGACTTGGCCCTTGGGCTGTAGTTTGCTATCCCTGATATATCAGAAATAAATGCCAGGTGAGTTGGAGCCCAGAATTTGAAAAAGCAAGTTTGAAATCATATAGAAGAAAATATAGGGGTAAGAAATAAAACATAGGAAAATTCAATCCACATAATGTAAGTTTGACTACATTAAAATTTAAAGTTTGCATACAATAAAATATACCCCTAAGGTACTTGGTAGTGGAACCAGTTCTTAGAAGTGGTTTGGAGGTGATCGAGAGACAGTGTGGAAGATGACTCCCAGAGTTTTGACCTGAGAAGCTAGTGGACAGTGGAATCATTTATGAGAGGAGACAAAGATCGACTTAGGAGCAGGTTTGGGGAAAGATAATACGTCCCATTTAGGCAGTGGAATTATGGAAGATGGCAGAAAGGTAGTTAACTATGAATTTGAGATCAAAAAGTACTCAGACTAGAGAGAGTGCTTTAGGAGTTATGGCATGTCTGTGGTATTGAAAGCCTGCAAAATAGCTGAGATCAGCAAGGAAGTACATATGTATATGGAGTGGAGAGAAAGGGGACCAATCTTGTCCCTGAGAAACTCCCAGCTGGCAGAGGAGAAGTCAGCCAGAGATAAGCTGAGAAGGAGCCCCTGGAAAACGAGGAGTGGGGTTTCACGGAAGCCCTGTCAGTTGGCAGATGCAGCTGAGGCGGCTGCAAACACCAGTCACCCCAGCACGGGGATGGGTACTGAGATACGTTGCTGGGAATGTACATGTTGAGTTCTGGTGTATGGGGTGGGAGGTGCCTCTGAGACATTCATTTACACACGTTATCTTAATCACACAGTCATTCTGCAGGCTTTTAACCAAGGATAGAAGAGTGATTTCTCTGGTCCCACAGACCAAGGTTGAAATCCTGCCTGTTGAAATGACTCTTTACTAGCTCATAAGAATGACCAGGTTTTGTAAATCAAGGAAATTGAGACCCCAAGAATTAAAGTAACTGGTCCAGGATCACATGGGAGAGCCCAAATTTGAACCTAGGTGTCCTGACCTCATCTCTCCTTAAGCACTCAGCCTTCTTGACCAAGTGCGGTTCAGGGGTCGCTTCTAAGAGAAACTTCCCCTGACAGCTGCGCTGCCCTGCTCCAGGGCGGCTCGCCCTTTTGTGTAGAACTTTGAACACACTCACCTGTTGGAATAGAGCTGGCCTCAGTTTTACAGTGTGTGGAGGAGGCATTTGGCTGAAAAAGTTGATCATGCTGCCCTCCTCTCTTTCAGTGAAAAGCAAAGAGCAGGAGAAGACCCCAGATGTCAAGTCAGTCAAAGGTGAGTCAACGCTTTGCAGTTATGAGCTCTTTAATCCTGTTGCGTTCTCCCTTCTTGTTTATCATCTCTGCCTTCTTTTATAATTACTCATGATTGTGACTTATTTCTCTGTTAATTGATGTATCTTTCAACACCCAGCATATGCTAGGCTTTTACTGAGCATTCATTGACTCTCCTGGTGATTCCAGGGAACCAGTGTCCTTGCTAGTCACACATTTCAGTGATTCCCTAAAAGCAATTGATTAAATTTATTCTAAAAGACTAAAAGCAGAAAATACTCTTTACTGAGCAGTCTGACCACTGACGTATAAAGCCTGGTTTTCTGAGGTTTATCTGGGATCTGGATGCTTGCTATTATCACTTCTTTTTTACTTTGAACGAATGGCCCTAAGTTAAAATTTATTCAGAGTTATTTTTTGGAATCAATATATTATCCTACTTTGTAGGTAAGAGCCTGCTTTTTTTTAGACTGTAATCTCTGCTGTAGTTTTGACTGATTTCATTATGTCAATGTACAAAAATTTTGGAATGGGGAAATTGTAATGAAAATTACTTCTATGTCCATGGCATATAATTTTCATAGATGTAATTTATTTACATAAATACTGTAGATTGCTACTTCTTTAGATTTTTGTTTTAAATGTTTGCATGTTATGTGGCTAGCATTGAGTATTAACTCCACATGCTCAATTTGTGAGAGGGACACTGATTATAACTTAAGAGATTTGTAAGATTAGGGAATAAGTAGGGTACCTCACAGCCTTATTCTCTGCTTGTTTCTGATAATTTAGTCAGGTGGATTCCGTGTTGGTTCAGTGCACTAAACCAAAACCTCTTAAAGACCTTTCATGAGAGTCTTTTGACATTTCTGCGGAATAAGTGGGATGAGTGGAATTTTAATTCAGCTGTAGCAATGAATTCATAGGGTTACTTTGACCATGTGAATTTGATGAGTTCCTCTTTATCCTGAAGTCAACAGGATATTAATATTTCTTTAGGCTATGAAAGAAAATACATTTTGTGAATTTTTGAATGTGCTTTATCTTTAAGCAGCTTGAACTTTGATCAGTTTTTATTAGATGGTGAAATTTTGTTACTCAGTTAAAAAGTAAAATAAGTATACTTATTTGTTACTCAGTTAAAAAGTAAACGTAAAATAAACAGAATTGTGTTACTCAGTTAAAAAATAAAATAAGCAATACTGAAGAATATTGTTCTGATTCTTTTGATAATCTAAAATTTTATTTTGGAATTTAAAATCTCACTTGCCAGCAAGCTAGGATTAAGACATTGAGAAAGGTCCATATTTCGGGATGTTTGCTGCCTTTGGTTACTTTCTTTACTAGAGGTTCTCAAAGAGAACTTTCTCAAAGAAATCTCTCTAAATTCTACTTTTGGCACAGTATTTTGAGAGTTATATATAAGTAATAGGGAATTTCTTTCCAATTTTCTGCTGCTTGGTTAATTTGCCTTTTCCAGAAGAATTTTTTGTTGAGTGTATGTGCTTATTCAAGAGAGGTGTTACAAAGTCTAATTTTTAAAGTTCCTTAAAGCCCTTTTAGGAGACAGTTTTAGACTATCAAATTGTGTTTAATTTTTAACAATTTTTTGAAAAATTATAGCTTCAATATCCGTACATTCCCCACAAAAAAGCACTAAAAATCATGCCTTGCTGGAGGCTGCGGGACCAAGTCACGTTGCAATCAATGCCATTTCTGCCAACATGGACTCCTTTTCAAGTAGCAGGACCGCGACACTTAAGAAACAGCCCAGCCATATGGAGGCTGCTCACTTTGGGGACCTGGGTGAGTGACTCTCAGTTTTTGTTAACTTCTAGGAGGGATTTGAGTATAAAGTGTGAAATTCCTGCCAGAGGATACTGACCCATATCATTGGCTGGGGCTTTGGAAAAAAAAATGTTTAAACGGGACTGACAGCTAGTGTAATGGATGGCTCCGTGTTGTCCCTCTGTATAAAAAGCATGCCCAGTAGAATAATGGGCCATTTCCAGAAGAAGAAATACATTTGGCCACTGAGTGTGTGAAAAGGATGCCTCACTGCACTAATACTCAGTGCAATGTGAATTAAAATAATGAGTTTATGTTCTCTCAACATATTAGCAAGTATTTAAAGCTTGATAATTGGAATGTTAATGTAGATGCAGAGAAATAGCCACTCCTGTTTACACATAGCAGCTTGGATGAATCTCAAGGGAACTATATTGAGAGACAATATACTCAAGACAATTCTTGAAATGACAAAATGATAGACGTGAAGAACAGATGAGTGTTGGCCAATGGTTAGGGATGGCGGCTGGTTATAAAAGGCCTCACGAGGGATCCTTGTGTCACTGGAGCTGTTCTCTGTCTTGATGTTTATACAAGTCTCCTCACATGATAGAAACACAGAGAACTAAATGCGCATACAGTTGAGTACTGGTGAAATTGGGGAAGTCTGGATAAGATGGATGGATGGAGTCTGTCAGTGTCTTAGTGTGATCTTGATATTGTAGGGGAGACTGGGTATGTGTATGTTAGTCACTCAGTCGTGTCCAACTCTTTGCGACCCACGGACTGCAGCCCACCAGGCTTCTCTGTCCATGGAATTCTCCAGGCAAGAATACTGGAGTGGGTTGCCATTTCCTTCTCCAAGAATGGGTAAAGAGTACTTAAAATTAAGTCTTACAGAGGCTCGAGATTTCCTGAAGTTCATTAAAGAGATGTTGACAACAATGGACTAGTTGACACTGAAGTCAGGACAGTCAGCAGGGGTGGTACATGAAGCGCTTCAAAAGAAACAACAAAGGGTGAAGAAAAGCCCTTTTGAAAAGCAGATGAGGCCCTCGGTTAATTTTATAAAAATGAATCTCTGTCGTGCTGTGAAAGTTAATATTTTCTTAGTTTTTTCTTTCTTCTAATAATTAGCTTGTGTTTATAGTCATAGCCTAAATTTAGTTAAATGTGAAATAAATTTTCTTTGTTTTATTAAGTTTGGTTTTATTTTTCAAGATAAAATCCCAGATCTAACTATTCTGTTATAAATGAGGCTAAGAGCTCATAACATCTTTCTAGCTATATCCACAATTTTTTCTCAGAATAAGGTCCTAGAAATAGTTACTGGATTGAAAATTACCCTGATGGCTAAGGCTTTGCTGTCTGTTACTGAATCCTCCAAAAAGGTTTTGTCATTTTTCATCATCTGTTTTGCTATGCCCGTGTTAGTTCTTTTTTTTTTAACCCATCTTTCAGTTTGATAGGCAAAAATGGTATTATTAATTTGCTTTTTTGAGATTTTTAATGAGGTTGAACTTTTAAAATATTTTTATTGGTCTTTTTTTCCTTTGGAACTGGTATCGTAAGACTTTTTTCCATTAAGAATTTGCATGATTTGAATTGCCATGAAAACAGATGCGAGGATTAATCGAGTAACAAAGACCCTTCTAATAATTTAAATAAGCTTTAGCGGTTGTTATCTGTTACTGAACTGCTAACTCTTTTCTTCTTTTAGGCAGATCTTGTCTGGACTACCAGACTCAGGAGGCCAAATCAAGTCTTTCAAAGACCCTTGATCAAGTCTTGCGTGACACCATGGTCCTCCCTTACTTCATTCAATTCATGGAACTTCGGAGAATGGAGCATTTGGTTAAGTTTTGGTTGGAGGCTGAAAGTTTTCACTCCACAACTTGGTCCAGAATAAGAGCACACAGTCTGAACACAGTGAAGCAGAGCTCATTGGCTGAACCTGTCTCTCCATCTAAAAAGCCCGAAACCACAGCAGCTTTTGTAACTGAGTCTCTTAACAGGAGGTTGGAAGATTCTGGCTCAGCCCAGCTGGAAGGAATTGACTTGAACAATAGAACTAGCAACACCCAGAACCACTTGCTTTCCCAGGAGAGTGATGGTGCCCATTCTCTCCACCTGGAGACAGCCAGGACAGGAACTCATCGGGGCTCCCTGGAAACCCAGGAGTCCTCCAGGCTCATGGTAGCCAGTAGAAGTAGTCCATCTTCTCCACTGAAGGAATTATCAGGAAAACTAATGAAAAGTAAGTATGTGGTGTTGTCTTGCTTTATCTTGTTTTTGTTTTTTACAGTCTATTTATGGGTTTCCGTGGTGGTCCATTGGCTAAGATTGCAGACTCCAAATGCATGGGGCCTGGGTCCGATCCCTGGTTGAGGAGCTAAAGATCCCACATGCCACAATAAGATCTGTTGCAGCCAAATAAATAAAAATAAATATATATGTTTTTAAAAAATCTACTTACAAAGTGGAACTTGAATGGGGATTGAAAGGGTTAGAGTAATTTTCTCCCAAATTTGGGAGTTTTAGAATAGGATTGTGTATGAAAAAAGAACAGAAGGGCCGACCCCCTAAGAAATAGAAACAAGGATTAACAAATGAAGAAGGGTCCAGGGTCATCACAGATTTTGAAATCAAATCCTTATCCAGAAAGGCTAATGTCAGCCTCAGTCTTAGTTTTCTTACTCTTTTACTGAACTTTACAGGTAAAGTTATTTGTTAATTGACAGCAGGAAGCATTAATCAAGTTCTGTGTCAGGGGCTGTACTTGAATTTCACGGAGTAGTCACAGCAGCCCTGTATGATAGGCAGTCACCCCGTTTTACATGTGAGGAAGCCATGGCTTGGGAAGGTCGGGGAGCCTGCCAGGTCATACACCAGGCAGGACCTGCGCTTCAAGTCCTGGCGTCTGGCCTGCGGCTCCTCTTTTCTTTTTTCTTCTCTGTTAACTTGAAAGCTACACATTCTTCATTTTTCAACTATCACTTCCTGGAATTCTGATTAGACAGCTTCCAACCCATGTTCATCATCTTCTCTTTTATCTTCTCTTTGTTTTTCAAAGGTCCAAATCAACATTCCTTTTTTGATTTTTCCTTGTGTGCTTTTTTCTTTTTTTTCCTACCAAGACTTTATTAAGGCAGTTTTTTTTTTTTTAAGGTCCACAGCAAAATTGAGGGGAAGTTACAGATGTTTCCTATTCATCCTTTGCTCCTGCACACGCATCGCCTTCCCTATTACCAACATCCCCACCAGAGGGAAACACTTGTTACAACCAGTGAACTTACCTGGGGGCGTCACAATTACCCAAAGTTTAGTTCTGGATTCACACCTGGTACATGTTCTGTGAGTTTGAGGAAGTGTATAACCACTTGTAACCATCATTGGGATACCAGGCAGAGCATTTTCACTGCCCTAAAAACCTCTGCTCTACCAGTTTATCTCGATATACTCACTCATTTCACTCTGGCCACCACTAATCTTTTTCCTGTCTCCATAGTTTTGCATTTTCTGGAATGTCACATACTTAGAATCGTGTAGTATGTAGCTTTTTCAGATTGGTGGTGACATCTTCAGATCTTTTAGTTCGTTGATTCTTAAAATGGATCTAAACTGCTATTGAATCAGTCTTTTAACATGTTATTTTAACCTAAAAGTTAGTAAATTCTTCCATTCTAGAAATATTTTTCTTCAGGTTTACCTGGTCATTTTTTAGTTTCTTGTTCCTTTATCCCTCTGTCCTACTTTTGACCCCATTTTTTATCTATTTAAATTTATTAAACACATATTCAGTATCTCATAACCCCAGTGCCTATAGCTTTTGTGTGTCTGATTCAGGGTTTGTTTCTGCAGGTTCGCGCTTCTGGTAGGCTGTTGTTTTAGTGGGTTTTGGTTGTGAATACATATGTCTTTGAATTTTATCTTTGGTAGTTCTTCAGGGACTCTGGTTAAATTGGGTTCTTTGTGAGTGTCTTTGCATTTGCTTTTGCCAGGCATCCAGGACCCGCTTCATTGCTACCCTGGTACCACTGAAAACTAAGTTTCTGTCTTGGGTGTGTGTGTGGGGGCGGGTGTCTAAGTTTCTGTCTTGAGGGTGTGCGCATGTATGTGTGTGTCCCCGCCCTCTTAGGGCTGCTGTGCTTGTGTGTATGTGTGCGTGTGCGCCCTCTTAGGGCCTTTTGTGTGTGTATGTGTGTGTGTTTGGTTTTTTCAGGCCCTGCCCTCTTAGGGCCTTCCGTGTGTGTGTGTGTATTTCAGGCTCTGCCCTCTTAGGGTCTTCCATGTGTGTGTGTCTGTGTGTGTGTTTTAGGCCCTGCCCTCTTAGGGCCTTCTGCCTGTGTGTGTGTGTGTGTGTGTGTGTGTGTGTGTCTCAGCCTTGTCCAACTCTTTGAGACACCATGGACTGTACATTCTTAGGGCCTTCTGCCTGATTTGGGTCTAATTTCTACCCTGTTTGGGTCCCAGGCAGCTGCCCTTGAAAGTGCAAGCCTCATGTCTCATGGGGGTTGTGGGCTTTCTCAGGATAAATGCCCTCTCTCGTGCTTTTGCCCATCTTGATTTGGACTGGCTCCTACAGTCCACACAGTTCCTTATCTGCAGTCGAGAAATCCAGAAAGCTTTGCCTATCACAAGTTATTTTTTAAATGAACAGAAGTTGACCTGAAGGGGTATAAGCTTATTATAGCTTATAGCTGATATGAATAGCATCATGAACATGGTTGTCTCTCATGCTGCTGGGAAATTAAAGTGGTATAGCTTTGTAGTGAGTCTTAAGATTGGGTAGTTTGAGTCCTCCAAGTTTGTTCTTTTTCAAAGTTGTTTTTTCTGTTCTAGGTTCTTGTTTTTTTTATATAAATTTTAGAATAAGGTTGTCTATATCTACAAGAAACCTTGCTGAGATTTTAATTAATAAATTAATTGGAGGATGATTACTATATTGTGGTTTTGGCTGTACATCGACATGAATCAGCCATGGGTGCGCATGTGTTCCCCTGTCCTGAATCCCCCTCCCACCCGCTCCCCGCCCCGTCCCTCTGGGTTGTCCCAAAGCACTAGCTTTGAGTGCTCTGCTTCACGCATCAAACTTGCACTGGTCATCTCTTTCACATATGGTGGTATACATGTTTCAATGCTGTTCTCTCATAGCATCCCACCCTCGCCTTCTCCCACAGAGTCCAAAAGTCTGTTCCTTACATCTGTGTCTCTTTTGCTGCCTTGCATATAGGATCATCATTACCATCTTTCTAAATTCCATATATATGCATTAATATACTGTATTGGTGTTTCTCTTTCACTCATAATGCAGTAAGATTGGATGTCAACTACAGGGAAAAAACTATAAAAAACACAAACATATGGAGGCTAAACAGTATGCTTCTGAATAACCAGCAGATCACAGAAGAAATCAAAAAGGAAATCAAAATATGCATAGGAACAAATGAAAATGAAAACACAACAACCCAAAACCTATGGGATTCAGTAAAAACAGTGCTAAGAGGGAGGTTGGTAGCAATATAAGCCTACCTCAAGAAACAAGAGAAGCATCAAATAAACTACTTAATTTTACACCTGCTGAGATTTTTATTGAAATTGCATTCAACCTATGGGTCAGTTTGGAGAGAATTTACATTCTTAACTGTATTGAGTCTTAAAACCCGCAGATTGAATCTGCTCCATTTACCTACCTCTTTGATCGTTCTCTTTCGCATCGTGTGGTTTTCAGCGTATAGATTCTTAATGTTTTGTTATTCCCCCTTTTCTGGTACTATTGCAAATAGTATGTTTAAAAAGTTTTTGTTTCTATAGTTTTTTTGTTGCTAGTATATTTGAATATGATTGACTTTTATATGTTGACCTTCTGTTCTGTGGCCTTAATTTACTCACTTGTTATTTCTAGGAGCTTTTGTGTAGATTGCCTGAGATTCTTGTCTTCTCCCTGATTTTAGAAAGCACTCAGGCTTTCACCATAAAGTGTGAGGTTGCTGCTGCTAAGTCGCTTCAGTTGTGTCCGACTCTGTGCGACCCCATAGACGGCAGCCCATCAGGCTCCACTGTCCCTGGGATTCTCCAGGCAAGAACACTGGAGTGGGTTGCCATTTCCTTCTCCAGTGCATGAAAGGGAAAAGTGAAAGTGAAGTCGCTCAGTCGTGTCCGACTCTTAGCGACCCCATGGACTGCAGCCTACCAGGCTCCTCCGTCCATGGGATTTTCCAGGCAAGAGTACTGGAGTGGGGTGCCATTGCCTTCTCCGAAAGTGTGAGGTTAGCTATGGGTTTTTGTAAATGCCCTTTATCAGGTTGATGAAGCTCCCTTCTCTTAAAAGTTTACAAAGGTTTACTAAGAGTTGTTTAAAAGTTTACTGATAATTGTTTAAATTATGAATGGTGTTGAATTGTCTCAAATGTTTTTTCTGTGTTATTTAATATGACCATGTGGTTTTCCTTCTTTTGTCTGAGGGATTATATCAATTTAAAAAAAAGTACTGAATAAGCTTGCATTCCCAGAGTAAGCCTCATTTGCTTGTAGTGTATTAGTCTGTTTATGCTGCTGGACTTGATTTTGTGATATTTTGTCAAGCATTTTTGCACCTGTGTTTATGATGGACATTGGTCTATAGTCTTCTTACACTGCTTTTGTCCAGTTTTGGTATCAGTAATTCTGGCCATGTAAAATGAATTGTCATTTCATGGAAAACAGCTGGCAGTGTTGTTGCCCAGTGATAAAATGTTTTCAAGTGAAACTTAGAATTTGGAAAACTTCCATTCACTACCACATGCTTTGACAGCTTTAAAGAGTGTTCTGAAAAGATCATTGGTGATATTAATGATGTGATTTCTTTTTTTATACTATATGATACAATTTATCAACATTTGTAAGATCTTCATAAGTTAGTGAACCCAATATTTTTTAAAATATTTGAAAATACATGAAACTTTTAAAAGCACTCATTAGTAAAAAAAAAACAAAACAAAACAAAACTCTTTGAACATGGTACATAGACCAGTAGATTCTAATGTAACAGAATATAACCCGTTTACTAATATGGTTTCTGATTCTACATTCTGATTAACTTTTAAGAAACTACCACTTTTCAAGTTTGGGGTATAGTATCAAAGAAGAACGCTTCCCAGGTGGTGCAGTGGTAAAGAATCTGCCTGCCAATACAGGAGACGCAGGTTCAATCCCTGAGTCCAGAAGATCCCCTGAAGGAGGAAATGGCAACCCACCCAGTATTCTTGCCTAGAAAAATCCCATGGACAGAAGACCCTGGTGGGCCACAGTCCGTGGGGTCATGACTGAGTATGCACAAGGAGGAGGATCAAAGAAGAATATAACCTCAGTTACTTTGGAAAGCTATTAAAATACTGCTTTTCACAGTTCTGAGGCCAAATATTCTTGATATAAAGAAAACCATTTCTCTGTTCATAGCAAAGCAATGTCTGTCCAAAATCAAGCAGCTCTCCATTCTCATTGGATTGTAACCTAGTGTTCATTCTCACACTACCTGGAGTTAGTGCCGACCCTGCAGGTTAAAGGCTCAGTTCTACAGCAGTGTCCCTCACTTCAGATGCCAGTCACGGGTCCCAGGTTGTCACCTGTACGTCAGATTCCTACTACCTCTTCCTCTTTCGGTAATTTGCTGTCAAGGCTCAAAGAACTTAGGGAAACACGTGGTATATGTTTAGTGATGTAAAAGGATATTATAAAAGAGAGAAATGAGCTTCCAGATGAAGAGGTCCATGGGGCGAGGTCCGGAAGGATCCCAAGTGCAGGAGCTTCTGTCTCTGTGGGGTTGGGGGGATCTCACCTCTGGCACATGGAAACATTCATGAACCCAGAAGCTCTCTGAGCTGCTTCATTTAGGGATTTTATGGTCTCATCACGTAGGCACGATCGATTAAATCATTAGCTATTGGTGATTGGCTTGATGGTCCACAACCCTCTCCACCCTCCCTGGAGGTTGGGGAATGGGGCTGGAGTTCTGGTTCCCTCTCTGGCAACCAGCCCCCTCTCTGCACGAGTGTCTTTGTTTCCATAAACTTTTCCTGTGGTTGAAAGAGCTTTATTATGATTAACAAATGATGCTCCTCTGGCCCCTACTGTAACTCAGGAAGCTGCAAGGGTTTTAGGAACTCTGTGCCAGGAACCAGGACAGAAACTGTACATACACACACGTACACACACAGACTTCCCTTGTGGCTCGGATGGTAAAGCATCTGCCTACAATGCAGGAGACCTTGGATTTGGATGATCCCCTGGAGAAAGAAGTAGCAACCCACTCCACTATTCTTGCCTGGAGAATCCCATGGACAGAGGAGCCTGGCAGGCTACAATCCATAGGGTCATAAAGAGTCGGATGTGACTGCACAACTAACACAACGACATACACACACACACGCACACTATATATATATACGACATACATACATTTCTTCTCATATCCTGATAGCACTATATATTTTGACCCAAATAAAAAAGCACAACAGATTGAATGCCAAAGCAGATACGAGAATCTTAACAGTTTTCTATCAAGAAAAATAGAGTTGCAAAAATGTAAAATAGCACCCTCTTATTAATTTTTTCAGTTTGGGGAGATAGTTATTTTCTATCTAAAAAATGGTGTCTATGTTAACTTTTAACAGATTTAATATTGTTCATTTAAACTGGATAATTTTTTCTCGTCTTAATTTTCAGTACCTTACTATCTATAGGTAAAACTCAGATAAATGGAAGCTCAGTAATTTTTAAGATTGCAGAGTCCCAAGACAGAAAGTTTGAGATTCACTATTTTAACCTTCCAGGGTTGTTGAAGGTCAGATGAATATATTCGTGAATGTGAAATTTGGTAAAATATTTTCAACATGGATTTGTAAATAACTTGAGCCCCTGCTGTGTAAATCCTTCAGGTTCTGACTTTGGAGAGGAGATAAGGAAAGAGGGTGTGTGAGAATAAGTACTTGCTGTTTCTCTTTAGCTTCTTAGCTGCGGGGAGGGCAGGGGGCTTCCTCATAACTCCTCTGCTCCACCAACCAAAAGGTGTAAAAGCAACTTTGTGATAGAGGCTTGTTTTGTCCTAAGTTTATTTACAAATATATTTATTTGTAATAAACTATCTATTTGTGTATTTGTGTGTGTGCTTGGGTGCACAGCAAAGCCCTGCTGTTGATGAATATGGTCCGTTACTGGTGCAAGTTGCTTTTTGGTTTTGAAATTGTCCCTGTCTTCCCTTGCAGGTATAGAGCAAGATGCAGTGAATACTTTTACCAAATATATATCTCCAGATGCTGCTAAGCCAATACCAATTACAGAAGCAATGAGAAATGACATCATAGGTAAGCAGTACTTGAAGCTATGGCCCAAAAAAAGCCTCTTTTTTGTTATTAAGAGAATTCTTCATGAATATGAAATTCAGCATCTCCCTTCCGTGTCTGTTTTCAGTGTACTTTATTATATCTGACTATTGCTCAATTAAAAAGTTTCCCTCTTATTCATTATTATTGGATTTTGATTTGAAAAATAGTAGCACATGTTTACTGAGTAGTTACTGTGTCCTAGACAATATTCTAAGCACTTACCCTGGACAAACTCATTTAATCTTCTAAAGAACCTTTTAGCATAAATACAGTTATTATTTTCTGAGTGGGGAAGCACAGAGAAGGTAACAGCTTCCAGTGCACACCTGCTGTCTATAACATTTGCCCTCGATAATGCTCAGACATGACAGAGTTAGGCTTTGAAACCAGACCCTACGTGGTAGGCTATTTGGCAGTGTTTTTCAGGCTACAGATTAAGACCAGTCTCCTCTTAAGTCCTCACCAACCCCCTCTTCCAAAAAAAGACTAGAAAAATCAAAGTGCTTCACAGTAGTAAGGGCAAACAAACAGCACTTCTGAAAATTGTTTTCTTTTTTCCATCCTGCATAGGTATATAAATTTTTCTGTCAGTCATAATTTTTAAAATGTTTGAAAGCTTTTACTATGTTGTATCAGAAAGACCTCAAATACGCCTATAGTCACAGATAAAAGTGATTCATTATACATTGAACAGATATGTATAATATTCCTATCAAGTCCCAGTACTCAGTTTTGAGTTTTTTATTACAAAAATTAAGTATTTTGATTTATGAAGTGTAGCCTGTTACTCCTCTCCTAGCAGGTTCTTCCCAGCTTGGGGCTCTTTGGGTCTTTACTCATTATTTGGGGACAGCAGATCCCCTCCTCAGTCTCAGCTAAACTTCTTCAGTCGGTTGCCACACTGCCAGTGCACACCTTCTGTGTGTTTCAGGCTGACAGGTGCTGCCCATGTGTTTCCGTTTTCCTCTCCCACACAGACACCTGTAACACACAGGCCTTGTGGCTGTTGGTGGCTTGTCCCCATCTGCTTGTATTTCGGAATTTTCAACCAGTTTCATTCCAAGTGTCGTCGTGGACTTTTGGGTTTTCTATGTCGTTCCTCTCTTTCTATGTGAAAATTTGTTGCTGCCATCTTCTAGACTTCCCAAGACCACCTGTGCCTAATGATAACAACTGTTAGGTGTCTGAACAGATTAGAATATGCCTATGTGGGAAATCGTTCGCTAGCAATTCCTTTAGGTGTTTGTACCAATTGATAACTAACCTGTCTGGGGTAGCTGAGAAAAGGAGAGCGCTTTTGATAAAGAGACAATAACTCTTTTTCATAAATCTATAGTTCCTTCGGTTACCATCCTAGAAATAGAATTGCTAATTGAAAGGGTATGTTCATATTTTGAGGGATGGGGATACGTTCATTTTTAAAGCTTGTGCTAGAAACTGCCAGATTGCCCTCCAGAAACAAATACACCAGTTTATATGCCTACTAACACGAGGATCAGTTTTCCCTTGCCCATGCTCAAGTGTGTGTATCATGAAACAGTTAAGCATATAGATTGTTAAAACAATTTTGTGCCAGTTTACTAGACAAAAGGTGATGTGCTTCATTATTGTAATCCATTATTATATTTCCTTGGATACTAGTAAGCATGCATATGTTTTTAAATTGGCCATTTTATATTTGTCCTTCAGTGAATTTTCTTTTCCTGTCCTTTGTTCATTTTTCTTTTGAGACTTTCTTGTTAGTTTGTAAGAGCTCTTGATACATGAATGAAAATAATCTATCATTCTTAAACTGTCATATATGCTGTAAATCTTTTCCCTCAGTCTGCCCTTTTGTTTTGTTTTGGGAGTGTTTTAATTTATAGAAATTAATTTCATATGAATCTTTTGATTTCTACTTTTGCATGTGCTTAGAAAGACCTTCCCTACCTCATGATCATCTGTTTACCTGTATTTTCTTTTAATTGCATTAAAACCTGCTAGTCTTTATACCTTTACAGTTATTGCCTGCTTTGATTTGCAGACGTGTATAGTTTGGATTTAGAGAAAAAGTTATTTACCATTTCTTTTACAGCAAAGATTTGTGGAGAAGACGGGCAGGTGGATCCCAACTGTTTCGTTTCTGCACAGTCCATAGTCTTCAGTGCAATGGAGCACGAGTACGTCAGTTTCACACTCCCACATTCTATCTTATTGGGAATTTCAGTTCAGTCTCAGGAAAAAACCAAGTTATCTTTGAGGGTTTAAATACTTTGAATGTTTACAAGATCTTATAGGCATCCTCTCAGACTATCTTGGGCAATGGTTTCTTTTAAATACAAATTATGTGAATCCTAGTAAAAGTAAAACAGATTAGTATTTTTAATGTTGATATTTCTTAAGTTAAAAGAATTTGTTTTTAATTCTGAAGTCACTAGGTTTGATTGTGACTGAAGTGTGATCTGTTTATCTGCTTAAACAACACGTGTCTTCAGGTGGATAATCCTGATGGTTAGTACATGCCATAAGCTTAATGGATGCCGTAGCACTAAATCCACATGCCCTCAAAAAAATCTCCGTATTCATTCTTCCATTTAACATTTATGGAAAGGGTGCTGTGCACGGTTAGCTGTAGTACCTGCTGAAGGAGATTACATCCTGAGAGTAATAGGGCATGTTGTTTGGTTACTGCAGTAGGAGGTAGGTAGCATGTGTTAGATGCCAGAGGGGAGCTGCAAGCCAGTAAGAGAGGGGAGATGTTGCTGCAGGGAGAGGAGTCAGGGAGACACCATGGGAAGGGAGGGCGTGCTGACCCAGGCTGTGAGGCACGGTGGGCACAGCGTGGAAAGAGTATGTGCTTCCCAGCAGAGCTCTTTCCTCGGTTGGTCCCTCAAATTTTACCTTTTTGTCCACATGCAGGCACTTTAGTGAGTTTCTACGAAGTCACCATTTCTGTAAATACCAGATTGAAGTGCTGACCAGTGGAACTGTTTACCTGGCTGACATTCTCTTCTGTGAGTCAGCCCTCTTTTATTTCTCAGAGGTAAATTCTGCATTTCCTTTCACACTCTGTTAGATTCCAGCCTCTAAGCTGTAAATGCTGGGGCCCTGCCTGTGGAAAATAACATAGAGGAGACAAGTCATTTCTAAACACATCAATTGGGTTTAAATACCTTGATTACTGTGTTGTATCTAATGGCAAGAATACTTGAATGGCATTAAAGAGAACTTGAAAATTCAGTGTAAAATAACTCTATAATTTTGAAAAACCCAATTATACTGCTTATAAGAGAATGCAGATTTTTAACTATTTAGAGCTGTTTTAAAACCACAGAATTTGATACTTGATTTCAATGCATAAATATTTGCAGACCAGACTTAAGAAGAGAGAAGGGAAAGTAGTGAATTTTTTCCTGCTGTCATCATTTTACTTTAGCCACATGATAGGATTGCCCAGCTAAGCATTTGCAAGGAGCAGTGAGTAAACTCATCTCCTTGAGGCGTGCAGTTTAGTGTGATGGGGTGTGTTAGGCTTCAGCTAATGAAATTGTTGCAAAGGAAGTGACTTTGAAATGAGGGTAGAGGGTTCCTAGTCTCACCGAGTGGTCACTTAGACCCATACCTGCATCCTACCTCCTCACCATGGTACAGTTACTTAGCTGATTCGAGTTCTCACCCTCTCTCTTTGCCTTAAGTTTAATTGAGCATTTGTTCAGGTTGCTGTGGCTGCGTGGAATGGTGGAAACAATCAGGTGTTCAAGATGGGGTCCAGTTGGTTTATTCTTTGTATGCTTGGCAGCAAGGGACCACTAATCCACCTTTAATTTTAACTCCAGTTCACTGAAGTTTGCTTTCAGCTGTGTGGTGGTAGGGTTTCTGTTGTTGCTTAGAGTTGTTTGTTTGTTTGGGGGGTTTTTTGGTTGTTGGTTTGGTTTGGGTTTTTTTCCCCCCTAAAACAATATTTTAATATTTTTTCAATCTCAAATGACTGTAAGTTGCTGACTGGCATTACCTGAGCAAGCGGATCTCTTTGGGGAGTGGGTGGTTTTGTGGGGTTTCTTCTCTTGATGTCCTGTATTTTAATTGTTGGTGCTTATATATAGATGAGAGATGGTGAGAGAAATCTATTTACAGATTTTCAGTCTGATTTTTCTCTTTTGTATGTTTACTTCCCAGTACATGGAGAAAGAGGACGCAGTGAATATCCTACAGTTCTGGTTGGCAGCAGACAACTTCCAATCTCAGCTCGCTGCCAAAAAAGGGCAATACGACGGACAGGAGGCGCAGAATGATGCCATGATCTTATACGACAAGTGAGTCTAATTGGTGGAGGACTTTGGCACTTAGCAGATTGTGAGCATTTGATGTGCTCTTGGGTAGTAAAGGAGGGTCACCTGGGTCTCTGCCATCAGGGAGCTCGCAGGGAGCTGCGGAGGAGCTGCTTACTGGTGTGTGCAAAGTGGGGGTTCCTAGAACACAAGTTGCTGGTGGGAAAGGGAGGTGTGTGGGGGGCATGCAGGTCAGTAATGGTGGAGGTCACTGAGGGCTTCACAAAAGAAAGATTTGATTGCATCCCGAAGAGTGAATTGGATTCTGTTGCCAAAGAAGTGGGAAAGAATGTTCTTGGAGGAGACACCTGCATGAGCAGACTAATTGGAGCTTTGGGTGATTGAAAACTTGGGTTGGGACATGAAAGAAGGTGAAACCAACAGGAATATATTGCAGAGGGCTCAGTGGCTACTCAGCCAGACTGACTGCTCAGTGGAGAGCAGTTTTTCATTAGCTTTCCTTGTAGATGAGACGGCAGCACAGTCTGACAGGGAATGGAGCTAGAAACTATGTCCGCTCCTCCTTTTCATCCAACTTTTCTCCTTCTATGAAGAAAAGCAGTGTGGTGTTTGTATCCACAAGCACTTGCTAAGAAGACTGCTTGAGGGTAAAGAAAAAAATCCATGGGACCGTAGGGTTGGCAGCTGAGAGCATGTGGGTCAGGGGTTTCTGCGCTTGCTGGGCGTGCTCACACTCCTGTCAGTGCAAGTGTCACCTAGGAACTTGTCAAAAATAGGTTTCCTGCCCTCTTGTGGAAGAGATTCTGACTCGGCAAGTTTGAGGTATGACCCAGGAATCTTTCTCTGTAAAGACATCTGGTGATCCTGATGCATAGCCAGGTGAGGGTCTGGTCTGATTTTCCCAGTTTGCTGATGAGAACACCAGGGCCCACACGGGTGGTGAATTTCTCAAAGTCACAGGGCAGATTAACGGCAGGACTTGGATGTGGTTGTAATGTTTGTCCAGTGTTTATTTTAGTATAATATATTTGTGGGAAAATATTGTACAAGAAACATTGTTACATGGATATTAACATGGCAGGCATGTACATTTAGAAATGAGGGGGAGTTCCCTGGTGATCCAGTGGTTAGAATTCCGCGATTTCAGGGATTGAATCTGGGGCCTGGGTTCAAGCCCAGGTCTAAGAACTAAGATCCTGCAAGCCACATAGTGTGGCCAAAAACAAATTTTTATTTTTGGTCTGTGTTGCCCCACAATTCAAAGCATGAAGGAATATTTGCCAACTTACTTGTTGCAAGGTGGGAGGAAGCTCACTTTTTGTTAAGAAAATACTGATAACAAGAAAAAGGGGTTTTCTGTGCTGAAACAGAAGAGTGGCAGCAGTGAGGACCTGGCAGGAGCTCAGTGCCACCCATAGCAGAGACACCGTCTTCCCACTGCATCCCATTTTCAAACTGGGAACCGTCTTTAAATGAAGACGCCTGCCAGCACTGTTGTTTTATCAAGCTCATTGTGCCAAATTTGACTTTACCCATTCCTACTCTTTCACTTTTCTGTCTTTTTTCCCCCTAATATTGTGTCTCATTAGCCTTTCTGTATTTGTATCATGAACAGGAGCTGGAAGCCACAGAATGCTCAGATGTGGTGGGAGAAAAGGTCGCTGCAAGGCTGCCCTCCACCCAGCTCTGTAGGCCTAGGTCTGCAGGAGCCTCGTAGGAGGGTCTCTGGCGTCGGTGCCAGAAGGCGCTGTGATTGCTGGGATATGGGTTGACTTTGGCTGTCTTTCTGCTGTAGGTACTTCTCCCTCCAGGCCACACACCCTCTTGGATTCGACGATGTTGTGCGACTAGAAATTGAATCCAACATCTGCCGGGAAGGTGGGCCACTCCCTAACTGTTTCACCACTCCATTACGTCAGGCCTGGACGACCATGGAGAAGGTAACCAAAACCCCAGAAGTGTTAAACTAGGGGAAGTTTTTCCTGGTGAAAGTAAGACAATGAAATGTGGAGAAAAGCAAACACAACAGTGGACAACTGAAACAGTGCAGTGGTGATTAAGAGCAAAGGCTTTGAGTCTGGCTTGGTGTGTGTTAATCTCAACCCTGTAGGCCGAGGGACCCAGGCAGCTCCTGAAGTCCTTTAATGCCATTTTCCTCCTCTCTGAGGTGGGGCTTATGCAGGTACTTAACCTCAGAAGTGTTTTGAGGATGAACGTGTGGAAAGACGTGTAGAGTGCTTACTAGTAACATAACCCCTGACACATCGTAACCATTAAAGAATGTTAACTGCTGTTATTACTGTTGCTGTTATTACAGCTTTTAGATAACTGATAGTACTGAGCAAAGTTAGCTTAGGGATGATCCAAATTTTTCACCAAACTCTCCAACAGGGTTGGAGCGCTAGTTTTCTGTGTCATTATCATTTACAGGGTAAGTGCTAATAGCTGTTTATTATTGATAAAGAGTACCTCAGTTATTCTCTGATGAACTAGAACAGTTTTTACTGGGAATGGCACAGAGCCCAGGATAAGCCCCTGAGGTGATTTCTCGTGTATGCCTCACGCGTCAGGTGGAAAGGGATTAATTATACTGCTGCATGGCCACCCCTCAAACCTGAGTGTCAGGAGTGTGGCATGTTACATACAAAAATCAGATCATTGGGAGCTGCTGGGAATTTTGTCCAGGGCTGATCATTTTTTCATGATTAAAATAAACATTGTCTAATCTTAGAGAGAAATTTCAAGATCTGTATCATATAAAGAATATAAACTTCCTGAGTAATAAAAGAAAAACAGAATATCAAGATACAGTACTTATCAAGTAGGTAAATGGGGAGAAGAATGTTTGCCTCCTTCACTAATACTTAGAGTATTTCTGTGCTGGATGTTGTTGTTACAGGGGTAAACAGAAGAAAAAACATGGTTTCTACTCTCCAGCAGCTCTGTCTAGGAGGAAGGCGTATGTTAAACACCGACATCAATATTTACAGCTGTGCTGAATACTGTAAAGGAAATGTTGAAAATAGGAAATGCCAGTAATAATGATGGGAGCTTAGGATCATTAATAATTTTTAAATGCAAACAAAAGCATCTGTGTACATTAGATGTTTATTTAACGGTGATTTGAAAAAACAGAAGCCAGTGTTGGAAAGCCTGTGTCAGAATAGATGCCTTGATAATACTGCTAGTGATCATCCTTAGGATTTATCAAAGCTGAAGTTTTCATGCGTTGAATTCAGTAGTCACACTCCTGGTAATTTATCTTAAAGAAATCAGTCCAGAAGTCAAAATCAACATGTACATGAAGACTTCAGTATTTATAACAAACCAGAAAAATCTAGTTTCAAATTACATTCTCTCCCTGGTCACTAAGAAGTCCAGATTCAGTAGTTTCATGGCTAGTTTTCCGGGGAGAGCCTATAAATTGTATATATTGTAGTTTTAGTTACAGTGTAAACTGTGTACAAAGGGATAATACTTGGAGTACAAGACGTAAGATCAGGCATGGTGACTGGTAGCATTAACAAGGTGTCTTCTCTTTCAGGTCTTTTTGCCTGGCTTTTTGTCCAGCAATCTGTATTATAAATACTTGAACGATCTCATCCACTCGGTTCGCGGAGATGAGTTCCTGGGAGGGAGTGTCTCGCTGACGGCTCCAGGCTCTATGGGTCCCCCTGATGACTCACACCCTGGGGCTGCCGACAGCTCCACCTCTCAGGTAGTGACCGGTGTGCCCAGCCATTAGGATCCTTTCACTCAGATCCTAGCATCAGACCCCGTTTATACGCTTTAGGTTGTAGAAGAAACAAGGAGAGATAAATAAAATCAGCCTACTTACTAGATATTCTAACCAAAATCTTTCTGATGATTGACAAACCCGAATTAACTTTTTGGGCAATCCAATAGAATGCTGTTTTTGTTTAGACACAAAGGTCTAGGTACTAACCATAAAAAGTATATTTATGTTTTTGGTTGAAGTATAATAATATGTTACAGAAAAGTCTACATTTCATAATCATAGACAGCTTGAAGAATTTAGATAAGCAGACCTAACCCGTGTGACCAGCATCTAGATCAAGAAAGAGAACACCTTACCAGGTTGTCAGACACTCTTGTCCCCTTCCTGTCACTGTCCTCTTTTCTTTCTTTTTTTTGTACAGCCTTATACTTCATATACCCTACAGTTTATCCATTTACACTGTATAATTCAGTGGTTTGTAGTATATTTATAGAGTTGCTTAACTCTCACCACAATCAGTTATAGAACATTTTTTCACCTGAGAAAGGAGGCCTGTACCCTTTAACTCTCACCCTCCATGTCCTCGTTCCTCTAGCCCTAGGTGACTGCTAGTTGACTTTCTGTCTTTATAGATTTGCCTGTTCCAGATGTCTCATATAAGTGAAACCTGTGATATGTTGTCTTTGTGACTGGCTTCTTTTTTCGAGGTTCATCTGTGTTTTTAGCATGTATTAGAACTTTGTTCTTACGGCCAAATGACACTCCATCATATAGACACACCACATTTTGTTCACTCCTCCGCTCGTGGACGTCGGGGTTGTTGTTTTGGCTGTTGTGAGTCACGCTGCTGTACAGTTTTTGTGTGGATGTATATTTTCATTTCTCTGGTGTACATACCTAGGAGTAAGATGGCTGGGTCAAATGATGACTGTTTAACTCAGTCTTAATTACTGTTCCTTTGTAATAAGTTTTGAAATGAGGAAATGAGAGTCCTCCATCTTAGTTCTTCTTTCTCAAGATGGTTTTGATGGTTTGAGGTCTCTTGCAATTCCATATGAATTTTAGGATCAGCTTGTCAATGTCTATGAAGAAGCTAGTCAGGATTCTGATAGGGAAGGAGGACTTTAACTCCACAGATCAATTTGGTGAGGATTGCCATCTTAAGTTTTGTCATTTTCAAGTATAGTTCTGTATTTCTTGTCTTAAATTTATTTCTAATGTTTTATCTTTCTTAATGCTTTTATATATGTAATTGTTTATTCAATCTCATATTCAGCTTGTTCATTGTGTTTAGAAATGCAATTTTTTTATTGAGGAAAAACTCATTTAACATGAATTTAACCATTTTAAAGTATATGGTTCTATGACATCAGTATCTTTGCAGTCTTGTGTTGCCATCACCACGACCTGCTCATCATATCAGATGGAAGCCTCGTGTCCAGTAAATGGTCACCCCGCATGCCCACCTGTTTTCTTCTGAGAGTTGTGGGCCTTTGATCCATTTTGAGTTAGTTTTATGTTATGTGAAATAGGATTCAACTTTATTCTTTTGAATGTGAATATCTAGTTGTCCTAGCACTGTTTATTGAAAAAACTCCTCTTTCATCATTGAATGGTCCTGGCACCCTTGTTGAAAATCATTCAACCTTAGGTACATGATTAAACAACAAACAACAAAAATATAGGTTTACTTCTGGACTCTGGGCTCAACTCCATCATCTGTGTCTGTACGTAGACTGTGCTGCGTTGTAGTGATGACTACGGTTTATAGGTTTCGAAAGCTTCGAAATCAGGAACTGTGTGTGTGTGTGTGTCCTCTGACTTTGCATTTTTTTCATTTGCAAGATTGATTTGGCTGTTCTAGTTCCTCGTAGTTTCATGTGAATTTTAAGATCAGCTTTAACATTTTGGTCAGAATTACATTGAATCTGAAGGTTCCTTTAGGAAGTGTAGCCATCTTCACAGTATTGAGTCTTACAGTCCTTGAACACGGAATACCACTCCATTTATTTATACCATCTTTTATTTCTTTCAGCAGTGTTTCATAGTTTTAAGGGTACACTTTTTACACCTCCTTGAGTCAGGTTATTCCTAAGTAGTTTATTATCTTTGATGCTACTATAAATAGAAATTGTTTCCTTAATTTATTTTTCTGATTCTTCACCAAATGTGTAGAAATGTTACTGCTTTTTGTGTGTTTATCTTGTACCTTCAACTTTACTAAATTCATTTGTTATCTCTAAATAGTTTTCTTGTGGATTCTTTAGGGTTTTCTATATCTAAGATCATGTCATCTGCAAACAGAAATAGTTTTCTTTCTTATCAATTTTGCATGTCTTTTATTCCTTTTCTTGCCTGACTGCTCTGGCTAGAAATTGCAGTACAATGTTGAATAGAAGTGGTGACAGTGAGCATCTTTGCTGTAGAGTGTTCTCTAAGTGTCTGGTCAGTTACTCTATTTTTATATATATATTTTTAATTTAACCTGTGCTTTAGTCATTGATGTTAAAGGTATTCCTATCTGTTGTTACTGTAAACAGTGCTGCAACAAATAATCTTGTGTGTAAGTCATTTTGTATAAATCTGTTTGTGATTGAATTTTAGAAGTGGAGTCACTGGGTCAACCCATGCCTCTATTTCATAGAAGTACCAATTCTGACTTGCTATTCTTTGTGGGCATGAGGAGTGGGAGGTAAAATACTATTCGTTTTAGCAAGTTTCCTCCATCTTCTGTTTTGTCACATGGCCACACTAAGAATCAAAAGCGTTCATGTTGATCCTGTGAAAGTCGGGCTTTACATTTATTAGCCAAGATACATCTGCATGGAAGAAGGGAGTTTACACAGTTGGGAACATAAGCTAAGTTGTTGGAACTCGATTTGTAGGGAAAGCACATGTGGCATACGGATGCATGTATCTTATGTGTCAGTTTTGTGCTTCCCTCCTGCACTTAGGTTTGAGTCTCAGGATCATTGCTTTTAAGCATCTCATTCATGACGGGGTTGAGTGGAAAGTGTGTGTATTTCAGACACTGAAGATTTTGTATAGATCTGTCATTCCAAACCCAGGATTGACTTGACTCCTGAATAACATACACTAATTTCACAATTTCTGTTGTAGTCCAGTGTGAAAAAAGCCAGTGTTAAGATTCTGAAAAATTTTGATGAAGCGATAATTGTGGACGCTGCAAGTCTGGATCCAGAATCTTTGTATCAACGGACATATGCAGGGTAAGCATCGTTTAAAAAAACTTTTTTAAATTTAAAATGTAAAAATTGTTTACACTGTCTCATCTATACCCTTCCCTTTTACATGTAGTACAGTAGAATGAGGTTGAGGGTGAAGGCTCAGGAGTGACTTCCTGGGTTTAATCTTGGCTCAACTGCTGATGGCAAGCTGCCTAATGCTCTCCAGTTTTTCATCTGTGAAACGAGAATGAGTCCTGCCTCGTTGGGTTGGTGAGGGGGTTAAATGAGACAGTACGTGAAAAGCATTGAAAACCTTGCCTGATGTCAGTGAGCACTCAAGTGGATTCCATTGCCATCCTCATTCCACCACTGTATGACACTGATGCATGTCATGTTTACATAATGTGTGCTAGGCTGTCTTGTCCATGTTTCATTTGATTCATATGTTAGCTATTTTGAAGTCTCTGTTTTAAACTACAAAGAAGCTGATAGCATTTATCATGGACTATATAACTAGTACCGTTGGCTGTCAGTTACTGCAAGGGATTGCAGGACCCCCTCGGATACCAGAATCTGAGGATGCTCGAGTGCCTTGTATGAAATGGCCTGGTATTTTAAACCCGTGTAAATCATCTCTTGATTACTTATAATACCTAACAGAATGTCAGTTCTTTGTAAGTAATTGTAAATACAATGTAAATGCTATGTAAATAGTTGCCAATGCACAGCAAATTCAAGTTTTGCTATTTGAAACTTTCTAGATTTTTTTTTTTCTCTGAATATTTTCAGTCGGTCGTTGATGGAGTCTGTAGGTGTGGAGCCTGCAGATATGGGGAACCAGCTGTATTTGGGGAAATGGAATAGAATGATTCCTTTGTATTTTGGAGTTAACTTGGTTGTTTATTTTATCCTGAAACAGAAAGGCAGTGATACAGCACTTCTCGATCTTTACCACAGGTCAAATCATAAAATCACTTCCTCTTCCCTGAAGATGGCTTGAAAACACAGAAACCTGTGTAAAGGCATGCATGATTACCCCACCTCAGTCCTGGCAGTACCATGGAAGGGGATTTCAGCATGCTTAATTGCTTTTACCAGAAAGTAAAGTGATAGTTGGGAGACCAAGGAGTCCAGAAAATACTTTGAAGTAAATAGAAGGTTATTTTGGCAGCTCAGTCTTCAGCTGTGTCAGTGTTGTAGTAATCTTTATTTCTTCTTTCAGGAAATGGTAGACCATAAGGCTAAATGAGTGAATTTCCAAAGATGCTATTTATTCTTAAGGAATGATTGGTTCATTTATTTCGGACCTTAAAAAAGACTGTCAATTGCAAGATGTTTTATTTCTGTAGTTTTTCTTGTGTGTAAAAATATGTTAATTTATAAAATTTAAATTTGTAAAATGAATATATGTATAGTGTGAGTGAAATAATGATTGTTTTCCTCTTATCTTTAGAGATAGATTTTAGTGTTTGTTTTAGTTTAATGGTTCTAGCATCTTCCTGAAATTTTTCTAAAGGCAAACAAATCTGTAGCAGTTGGTGTATTGGCACCCATATATTAACTGACTTATTAGGAAGGCTGTTTCTAGAATAAGATCCGCTTTACCTAAGATGAAATAATATATAGGCATCACAAGATTTTCTTCTTTTAACTAAGCTTAACTAATACAAATATATCGATCTCTTCCAAAAAATGAAATTTACAAATAAGGCTACTGTGCCCTTTGATTACAAACCAGTGCCTGTTTTCTCCCCTTCCTTCTCAGGATAATCACTGTTACGTTATGGTGTATGTTTTTGTTGGCTTATGTTTATGTGATTGAAATTACACTCCATTCTATCTTGTGCTTTCATTCATAGTGAGTTTGGAGATTTTTCTATATTAGTCTACACATATTTACCTCATCTTAACTGTGTTGTACTATTCCATAAATAATGTTAATTATAGCTCATAACTGTTGCTAAATATTTCACAGTGTGTTATGTTACTATTTGGCATTGATGGTTATTGGTATTAATGGGTTATTGGTATTAACTGGGTTTTGGTGTTAATGGGTTAGAGAAAGTTTGCTTACTGTGGGGGACAATGCTTTTTGAAATAAGTCCCACTCTGAGTAAAATGGATAGGTATAAATTGTATTTCTCGTTTTCTAGATCTAGATAAGATGCTTAAATTTAATTTTTTTTCTTAATTTCAAATGGATTGTTAGACATTGTGTTCTTTTCATACTTATTTAGGAAGATGACGTTTGGAAGAGTTAGTGACTTGGGTCAGTTCATCCGAGAATCTGAGCCTGAACCTGATGTAAAGAAATCAAAAGGTTTGTGGTGTTTTTATACATGGTATCACACCTTTACTCACATTAGTCACTGCCTGTAAGTGAAGGGTTGTTGAAGATTTAAACTGTTTATTTTACAAAATAGCTGTCATATCTTTAACCTTGTGTTTATAGTCAGGAGTGAGTCCAAGGGCTTGGTGTAATCAGGTCTCCACACAGTCTCTATCTCTGAATCAGAAGTTACTGAACTTGCTTTCCCATTATAGAAGGCGCGTCTGCGTGAAACGATGGCTCAGAATACCATGCTGACAGCAGTTGTTTGCAGTTCAGCTCTGCTTCCTCTCCCTTCCTCTCCTTGCCGAGGGCAGCTGCAGAGAGTGTTTGTCATTTGCCAATCTGTAGTTTTATTTTGGATTTTAAAGCTCTGATGATAGAGCACAGAAGAAAGGGCCACATTTTAAGGCGGCTGTATCTCAGAAGCTTCTGCGAATACGGGAACTTTACTTTCAGGTCAAGCAAGGTAATTTTAATAGTCACCTTCACACCATCTAGGAGAAAGTGTAACAAGAAGGAATTGTAAGGGATGTTGTGAGCGGGTGGTCCCTGCAGTGGCAGTGCACTGGCGGGACATGGAGCTCTGTGTGCCCTGTGAACGCCCTCATGTGTTTCTTAGGAAGCCGGTGGTCCTGTCTTCTGGGCAGCAGGGATATCTAAGCAGAGTGCAGTGAGATGCTCGTTTCTGCCACAGTCTGGGAATGAAGTGCAGTTGGGGAGAGTCTGGTATCAGAGAGGCTACTCAGGGAGTAGGATTCACTAGTAATGTAGGTAGAAGAAAAGGAGGATTTCGGGGTAGGTAGTGGTAGCAGAAATTAGGTCAGATTTATAACACTTACAGAGGAAATTCAGGAGACTACATCCACTGTGGAATTTGGTTACCAATTCACAGGGAGAGTAAATGAGGAAGGCAGATGAGGTTTTAACATGGGTTCTCTAGATAAAACGTTGTGATGTTGATTTTCAGTAGAGAATTAAATTAATGTCTGAGATGAAGGCTGCAGAAAAAGTATATGAGAGAAGAGCTCGACTTGGAGCAGGTTAAGTTTGAAATGTCTTAGGACAGTTTTTAAGTTAAGTATTGGTATGACACCCAAGAACAAATTTTTGAGTTATTTGCATTTTGAAGGAAGTTGAAGCCAAGGACGGGATGAGATGCCCCAGAGAAAGTGCTGAGGGAACAACGGGATCCTGAAGAAGCTCCTATGGAGCAGGGAGGCACTGCTAGAAGAAGAGGGGGAAGCTTTAGCAAGTAGAGGCTGTCAATAGCCTAGAGAAAGAGCTGAGCACCAAGAAATTTAGTGGGTTCAACAGCCGTTTGAGACTTCAGGCAGCACATGTAATGTTGTGGCCATGTAGTGTTGACTCTGCCTGGCCATAAAGTTTAACAAGACCAGTATTTTGACTTCTGGCTAATAATACAAATTATTAAGGGGAGAGGGTCCAGGTTTTATATTTTTCATGAATGCTACAGTTTACTATAGACTACCCCAGTCATTGAACTAATCAGGATCTTGCCTGAGAAACAGTCTGCCAGCCACTTGGTTTAAGGCAGAGTTAGAATGTGAGCCTGTTTGTATTCATGAAAGGATAAGCTGTGTGTTTAACTCATGGAAATGGAGGCTAGCCTCCTTCCTCGGTGGTGCCTCAGTGTTTTAAGTACAGATGTGTGGAGAGGCTGTGTGTCTCCTGGGAAGTTGTTACAGTCTGGACAGAGCATGGCTGTTTAAAATGCTGATCTTACCCAGCGAATTCGCAGACCAGAGATCCAACATGTAGCAGCGGCATATGCACTGGGAACCCTTTTGTAGAGGAGCTGGTCTGAAAGATTTATGTCCATCCACCTGTCAGTGGATTGTACCTCCTGATGTATTGCTAGATTCTGCCCTCAAGGCCAGATCCTGGTCCTGGTTTTATTTGATCTTTGAATGTTTACTGCAAATTTTAACACTGGTTGATAGTTTCTTTCATCAAGTGAGGAGAACAGAAGAAAAACCTCAAGCTCTAAAACAGCTTTTCAAAGTTTTTTCAAGCCATAATATTTGCAAGTTAAATATTCTCTTATGGAAACAATATAATCAGTTTTTGTTAATGCTTATATGCCTTAATTTTGGAGTGAGGTTGTACAAAAAATCTCTCTCTCTCTCTCTCTCTCTCTCTTTCTCTTTTAGTATCTTTTGGGGCTTCCCTGGTAGCTCAGTGGTGAAGAATATGTCTGCCAGTGTAGGAGACGTGGGTTTGATCCCTAGTTCTGGACGACCCCATATGCTGCAGAGCAACTGAGCCCGTGTGTCATAACTACTGAGCCTGTGCTCTAGAGCCCGGGAGCCCCAACTATTAAGCCCATGTGCCATAACTACTAAAGCACGCATACCCTAGAGCCCGTGCTCTGCAACAAGAGAAGCCACCACAGTGAGAAGCCCAAGCATTGCAACTAGCGAGTAGCCCCCACTCACTGCAACTAGAGAAAAGCCCATACAGCAACGAAGGCCCAGCACAGCCAAAAATAGATAAATGATTTTTTTTTTAATTTTAAAAGTTTATCTTTTAAAAACTTGGAAATGGCTTTTAATAATCTTTTTTAATGTAAAATTATGCATGAGGTCTACATTCAACTTTGGCTTTGTTTACTAGGATCCATGTTCTCTCAAGCTATGAAGAAATGGGTGCAAGGAAATACTGATGAGGTAAATTCTACTTCTAGTGTAAAAAGATTTCTGTCTTATCAGGGGCACTTATTCTAAGTAAGGTTTCAGGCTTTCTCTCTCCTTAGTTCCTTGCTTAAGCAGCACGGCACCTTATTGCCTCCTTGTCTCAGAGGTGACAGGAAGGGGTGGCCCTTCCAATATCTCACAGTTGCCTGGAGGCAATGGTCCTCAGTCCAGAGACTCTGACCACGGAAAACAGTCAAGCAGTCAGGTTCCCATCAGTCAACAGGCATCAGTGATCAGTGCCACAACAAAACTCAGTTTCCTTCCTCACTGTCAGATATACTTTCAGAAATAAAGGTTTGCCTTTTTGGATAATTAGGTACATTGAAAGACGAGAGTGGAAGAAGAAAAATGTTTGCTTTTGATCATCTCACATGAAACTAGTCATGCTGTTGGCTAGCCTGTAGCTGACTCTGGGGGTCAGTGAATCGTATGTTAACATACCACAACCAGAGGGTGGCCTGGGTCCTTTGATAATAGGAATGTGCTTCTTTCTAAATGCATAGAAATGATATGTATATGCAGTTGTGTTTAGAGCACTGATAATGTTTGTTGATTCTTCTAGCAGATAACCGTTATCAACAGTTTAATTACTTTTTTAGGCCCAGGAGGAGCTAGCTTGGAAGATTGCTAAAATGATAGTCAGTGATGTGATGCAGCAGGCCCAGTGTGATCAGCCGTTATAGAAGTCCACAAAGGTAAGGACCTAGCCTGCTTGAAACAGAAGAGAATTAGATCCTAGGTACAGATGTGCAGGACGTAAGGGAACTTCTGTTCCTGCCTTTAGGAATTGCCCTCTCAGGATAGGCAAACTGAATGAAACAACTATTTCCAGATACTAGGCAATGGGCAGTAGATGGTTATAACCCCTGGAAGAAGGGTAACACTTGAGGTGATCCCTAGTTCACTTCCCCAAAGCAGTTTTAAACGTGCAGGGAGGAGGAAGCCTAGCTTACTAAGTTGAAGAGTCAGAAATCGAAGTTCGGAGAGCCCAAAGTGGCTGGAACTCATAAGATAGGGTATCAGAAAAGAGGCCCCAGAGATATTTAGAGAGGTCCTTACAAGGCCTTGGCCAAATACTGGTCTCTACACAGTCTAGAAATCAGTAGGCTGGACAGTTCCGGGAACCTGGGGCTGAGAATAGCCAATGAAGAAATCCACAGGGAAATTAGAAAATGCTTTGGGCTGAAAATACAGTATAGTGGAGTCTGCCCTCTCTATTCATGGGCTCCACATCTGAAGGTTCACATCCATGGTTCAGCCAACCATGAATCAAAAATACATCTCTAAAACAAAAATGTCCAGAAAGCTCCAAAAAGCAGAACTTGGTTTGCTGTGCCTGCAACTATTTACGTGGCATTTACATTGTATTATGTAATTATAAGTAAGCAAGAGGTGATTTCAGGTAGTCAGGATGAGGTGTGTGGGTTTTATGGAAATGCTACGCCCCACACTATGTCAGGGGCTCAAGCATTCTCGGCTTGTTGGTATCTGCAGGGGGCCTGGAAACAGTGCCTCACCATTCCTGGGGGATGGCCATGCTTGTGGGGTACTGCTGAAGCCATTCTTATAGGCAGATTTGTAGCATTAAATGTTGATATTAGATGAGGAAAAGCCAGTCGTCTGTCTTAAACTAGAACATGAGTAAATGAAACCCAGAGAAAGCAGAAAGAAGGAAATAAAAGTGAGTATCAGTTACTTTGGGGGGAGGGGGTCTGCTCAGTCATGTACATGCATCCATTTCCTTCCACTTTACTGCTGTTGCCTCTTCTCTCACTTTTCCCATTCATGTGAATTTGGTTTTATTCTTTGGGTTCTCTTAAGCACTGTTTTAGGAAGGTGTGAATTGAATGTGTGATCTCTCTGCCCATCTTTACTTGGAGGTCACCAACAGTAATCCTTAGGAGATTGTGACTTGCCTCAACCAAATACTCTGTCTTTCTGTAGCTTCACCAGCTGTCCCTACAAGAGCCGCACAGATAACCCAGCAAGTTGGAGAGAGCTGCTTAGCCCCCTGATGTTTTCTTCAAGAAAAGACTCCCAGTGTTCTTCTAGCTTTGCATTCTGTAACCTGAGTTGACTCAGGACTTCACATGACAGGAGAACTTCCGCTCAGACTCCTGATGATGGTGTTAAACTGCTCCGTGTCATCCATGCTAGCAGGAGTTAGGAACCCGAGCTACCTCTGTTCACATGATGTCCCCTGTGATCCTCCATAGTTTGGAGGCAGGAATTGAGATATGGGTCCAGCATCACCCGTTCCTTGCCAGCTTTTTACTCCTAAGAACTGTCGTTATCAGAGCTTGGTGTAATTTTGAACTTTTCACTGAGCTAATTCAGACCAAAGCTCTGCTCACTTTTGCAGACTCTGTCCTCTTTTCTGTGTAAGGGTGATAATTTGTACCTATATTTATCCTCACTGGCTTAGTCAAACCCAAAATAGCAAAGAGCAAGATAAGGTGTAGAAAGAAGTGCAAGATGGTTGTTTCTGTGATCCTCCTTTATCATGTTGATGATCAAATGTTCCACAGTATGAAATTGTTCTTTAGAAACCATTTTGGAAAGCAGATTTTCAGCTTAAGGCTTTTCACTGTTGTGTGTTCAGATTTTATTACCATGTGTGCTTTTCATGTCTAAGATATGCAGGTATTCTTTGCTTTTAACCTTACTCGGCCTTCTCTTTGGTTAGCTGAGATGACAGTCCTGGAGGGTATTGGTGTGGTCAAAGCACTGGGCCAGCAGAACGAGCACCGTCCATTCTCGGTCAGTATGTGTGACATTATTCGAGTTGCTTCTTTCCGGTCCCTTCATTTCCTTATCAGCAGATCAGAGAAGTTGGACAAGAAGATCTCCTAAGATCCCCTGTAATTCTCAGTCCATGGCTATGTGAATGTGAAAGTCCTGACCCCACAGATGAGGTCACAGCTTCTCCTTAATTCGTGTGGATATCTCTCTGCTTTGAATCGGCTGTCCTGCATTTATCTGTAGAAGGCACTTGGGCATTTAAACTCACAGCATTACTGACTTATTTCGTGTGTGTATGTCCCATCTCACAGATAGTATGGACCGTGTCTTCTGTGATGTTTGTTTCCCTGTCAGTGCAGTGAGAAGGTAGACTCAGCTTCAGAAGCTCAGTCTCAGGCAGCCAGAAGATCACAAGTCTCTGTTTTCTTGCTAGAAGCTCTGGAGAATTCCATGTTATGGCTCTGTCTCCACTTCGTGAATCCCTAGAAGATGGTCATTTGGTTGTCTGGGATGATTCCCTGTCACAAAACAATGCTTTAATGAATAGAGTGTATGAAAGTCTTTGTCCCCTCTTATGCATGTGCTGTGGAGTTAGTTCCTAGAAACAATTATTTGTCAAAAAGTAGATATTTCATTCTAATATCTGTCACCTAGATGGAAAGATAAAAAAGCAAGTCTGGTTGTCAGTTCTTGTCACGTCACCTTCAGGTGGGCCACTTGGCATCTTTAGCCTTCCATTGGCTCTGCTGTAAATGGAGGTGATTGTAGTAGGGTCCTGAGGTGGTAAACAGTACCTGGTATGTGGGAGGCACTCACTCGGTGCTGCAACCCCTTCCTTGTGATGGTAGTGTCCCTGGTTGCAGAAATGTACCTTACCTTTGTCTTTTCCTTCCTTTTTTCAGATATGACTCAGACCTGAGATCAAGGAAATCTGCTTTTGGAAAATAAGAAAACTTTTTCCCTTTGGTTGGATTCCTCACCACAGCCAGTGAAAACAGCACTGTATTTCTTCTCACTGTCGTTCCCAGGAAAGGACAGACAATCCTGGACTTCCACCATGGAGAGTGGTTCATAGACTCCCTGCCACCCAGATGATCGCACAGTGACAGTCAGAGAGACTAAGGGGCAGTGTTTACACTACTAGAGATTAATCGTTTTCCAATGGCAATAACCCATCCACAGAAGAATTGAGCTCAATGGGGATCTGCAGGGCCAGGCGCCATGGGAGGCGGGTGGGCGTGGAGCTGGTGTTTGATGCGCCGCTGTGGTAATCTCCCACTCCAGCAACATCATGAGATGGGTGCCTGGGGTGCTTTGCTCCATCTCCTACACAAACAGGTGAGTCGGCCTGGCCCCAGCCAGGCAGCGCAGTGCCAGCAGATGGCTTTCCTTCTCGGGAATAGGGCCTGCACAGAGGCATTCATCTGGAAGGAAGCTGAGAGGTCATGGGTCAAGTCATGGTGACATTGTCTTTCCCTTTGGTGGCAGTTTGCCATTTTCACGTTTTAATTGCTCCCAGGATGCAGTACACGTAAACCAGCTCCCCTGCCGGAGGGGCCATCCTCTGCACTGTGAGCATCAGGCCCTGCTCCTCCAACTTCTATGCTCCAGAGATGTCCCTCCCCTCATAGCATACAAGGAAAGGAATTTGCAACAGCCGTCACTCCAGTTTTCCCCTGTGGTTCCTTGAACAAATGTTTGTTCCCAGTTGTACACTTTTTTAAAGCAGGTGGCGGGCAGGAGTGTGGGCAGGCAAGGGTGGGGGAGAAAGGCTGTCATCTCTGACTGCCGCCGCCACCCATCTTCACTGTGTGGGCAGTGTGCAGCTCGTGGCCTTTCTCCTTCATCCGTGGTCATGAGAGGCCCTTCGCTGCACTTCCACTCCATTGGCCTCAGGGTCTGGGCCACACTGCCCTCGGCAGAACCACCCCGGCAGTAAGCACACTCCATGGCGGGCGCTGCCAGCATGGCCTCACCGCCCGGACTGTTGGGGGAAGAACGTTCTCTTAGGTGTTACTGCTTTTGCTCAGACTTTGCAAAAAAAAAAATATATATATATATATATAAACATATAAATATATAATTATTAATCACCTCTGTCCTTGAGAAAGTCTTGAATGAATAGAGTTCCTTCCACTGCAATACCTAACTGCAAGAGGCATGCCATTTCATCAACAGACAAAGCAGAAAGGCTGTGTGTGGGTTTTGGTACTGTGTACCACCTCTGTTATCTTCTAAAGCCAAGTGTTCATGTACTTAAACCATATTCTATTTAATTGTGTTTGATTTTAAAATATATATATATGAATTATATTTAAAATTGTGTCAACTTTCTGCTTTCAGGGCATTTATGGCTCCTCTATTGAAATGTGTTGATTCTTCCCAGTATTTCCATTTGCTTTACAAGAACCCAGAACAGAGCCACTCCTGGACTCAGCCCTGTGTTTGGAGCGTGTGGCATAGACCCGAGTGTTATTAGTTGCCTGTGCTGTGATTGACTCACTTTGTTCTTCTAACAGAATACTTCCATCCATGTCACTTTGCTTCAGTCTTTAAATAACAGAAAAGCAATATAAAGTTCATAGAATAAACTGTGGTTTTGGGTGACTTGCCGCCTCTGCATGTTTTGGAATAACAATGTCTGTCAGGCTCTAGGCTGTTGACATGCATGCTTTCCATTAAGATGCTGTCCAGTCCTATACCTGTGTATGCTATGTGCTTTCTTAGTAGGGGTGTCAGTAGCTGTGAGGTCCTCATAAAGAGAAGGATAGCAGGCTGGAGACTGGCTGGCTTTTCCTGCCCTGCCTGTTGTAGGACACAGAAACAAAGTGTGGCCTGAAACTCACTCGCAGCTCCTGCACTCCTCTGAATGGGAGGCATCATCTGGCCTTGAGAGCCAGGCTGTGTGCAGCATGCCCACGAAACAGGCTTTCCTGAACATCCAGCTTTAATATCATGCTGACATCCATGCACATTGTTAAAAAGAAAAACGACGTTATGAAAGAGGGTACCTTTAGTGATCAGATGCGTCTTCATCACTTCTGTAAGATGTGATGAAAATAAAAAGCATCAGCCAAGCCCAGTGAAGAGCAGTAAAACAGGGAGCAGCTGTTTTAACCTCTTCTACTTGGCTGTGGTTTTTCCAGTGGTCATGTATGGATGTGAGTTGGACGGTGAAGAAAGCTGAGCGCTGAAGAATTGATGCTTTTGAACTGTGGTGTTGGAGAAGACTCTTGAGAGTCCCTTGGACTGCAAGGAGATCCAATCAATCCATCCTAAAAGAGATCAATCCTGGGTGTTCATTGGAAGGTCTGATGTTGAAGCTGAAACTCCAATACTTTGGCCACCTCATGCGAAGGGTTGACTCATTGGAAAAGACCCTAATGCTGGGTAGGATTGGGGGCGGGAGGAGAAGGGGACGACAGAGGATGAGATGGTTGGATGGCATCACCGACTCGATGGACATGAGTTTGGGTAGACTCCGGGAGTTGGTGATGGACAGAGAGGCCTGGCGTGCTGCAATTCATGGGGTCGCGAAGAGTCGGACATGACTGAGCGACTGAACTGAACTGAACTGGGGTTTCATTATTCAGTAGAACATTGCAAAGTGTAAGTAATTACATTTCCAAAGCTCTGGCTAGTTGAGTAAGAATTTGGAGGGGAAAGTCACTCTGAACAGAAAAGTATAGACGTCTTTGTTTTTGTTGTTGTATTTAAGTACCAACAGCTAAGCAACCTGCTAATATACTGGGCACCTCTTTTAGGACACTGTTGTGGGGCTGTGTTTGTATACAACGACTGCTCCCTTCCCCTCCCCGACACACCAGTTGATTGGACCAAGGTTGATCTTCTGATCCAAAGAGGCCCAGGAAAAGGCTTTATTCCAAAAATTTTCCAAGGGGAAGGAGACGTCCCATTCTCTGTCTGGGGTGACAGTGCACACAGAGCACTTACAAGTCAGGGACCCTGAGCTGGCGCCATGTGGACAAGCAGGAAATACAGAGACGTGAGAGCACGTGGGAGAGAGAGCAGCTGCCTTGTAGCCAGCAGGCCAGTGGAGGTTTCCTGCATCCTTGCCATGGACTGTGTCAATCCCTCGGGTATTCTTAGAATGCATTTTGGCTTTTTAAAAATCAATCTGAAGTGAATTTTTCTTACACACAACCAAAAGGACCTTGACTAAAATACTACCAGATAGCTCTAATCACTAACGATTGTGTGTGCTCAGCATGTTTGCAAAAGACCTCTAAATTCTGGGGAATTTTTCTTCAGCAAACCTTTCTTGGTCATTCTGTGTATTCTCTTAAGTGGAAGTGAAAGTCGCTCAGTCGTGTACGACTCTTTGCGACCCCATGGACTATACAGTCCATGGAATTCTCCAGGCCAGAATACTGGAGTGGGTAGCCTTTCCCTTCTCCAGGGGATCTTCCCAACCCAGGGATCAAACCCAGGTCTTCCACAGTGCAGGCGGATTCTTTACCTGTTGAGCCACAAGGGAAGCCCGTATTCTCTTAAAGTGGAATCCTAAACTCACAGAACTAAAAGACACTCTCTCATTTTTCCAGTGGGAAGCTACTCTGGCCTGGAAAAGGGCAGGGCTTTGCCTGTTGTGGGACGGTCACCTAGACCAGGGTCTTTGCACACTTCCCAAACATCCTTCTGAAAGATAAACTCCGTTTCCTCTTTAGCATCAATGGACAATAAAATCCAGAAATAGACGGCATAAAATAGTGCCCATTTACTGAGTAGCTAATAAAAGCTTCAAATGAGGGAGGGCAGTGATTATCACAGAATTTGTGAGTGCTGACCACTTGGTACTGGGCACAGAGTCTGGCCTTTGGCTGGAGCCAGATATGGGGGTAAATTCCAATAGCATGTTCAGGGTTACAGCTTGGGAGCCCAACTGAATAGCTGACCTACAGGGCCCTCTGCTGAGGAGGGCTCTGCTTGGGCTCAGAGTAGGGAGCTAGGTCCTGCACGGAGTTGGAGTGGGGAGGAAGGCAGGGAAATGGCCGGCAGGGCGTTGAGGGGCCCTTGAGAGCAAAGGCCTAGAGGATGTCCTTGTACATGGAGGGAAGCCCGCCTGATGCCTGTCACTCAGGGTTGGACCTCTTCTGCCTACAGGTTCAGGCCACCAGGTGTCTCCTCATCCATTCCCTCCACCCAGCCTGCTCTGGCTGGCGAACCACCCTGGGCACAACAGGGCAGCCTTGGGGATCTCCTCAGCTGGCCCCTGGGGATCGCTGGTGAGCCCAGGCAGAGCAACTGGGCCTCAGCAGTGGGTGGGCAGGTGCCAGGAAAGAGTGGCTTGCATTCAGCCAGAGGGAACTCTCATTTGCCAAGGAGCCTAGTAAGGGTTGTGGTGGCGTTTCCTGACACCCAGGTCTGTGATCTCAAGTGGTTTTCCAGCTCATTCCAAAATGACCTGAGCTGGCCTCCCCCTCCATCCCAATGAGAACCCACATGCTGGCACCTTGTGGGCCACTGGGAGCTGGGCCTCCAGATCAGGTGTAGCTCCGCCCTGGGCTTACGGGCCCCTGATCTTGGCAAAGAGACCTTTGTTTTTTTAACAACAGAGCTCCCAGTCACCCATACAGAAGTACTTTAATGCCTACGAAGTGTTGATGGTGCAGGGACACAGAGTAGGGTGAAACCCTCTGGGCCACTGGAGCTTCCACTCCAACAAGGAGACAGGTGAGAAGCACATCTGAAGCAGGTGCTGGGGTTTTAGAGCCAGGACGGCCCTTTGAGCCGATGATTTGATGCCGCTTCCTCCCAGAGCCCTAGCAGAGGTCACCAGGGTTCATGACCTCACCCCCCACCTCTTTGAACTCCCTTCCCAGCCCCCAGAGGGCTGGCAGTGTGCAACTCTGTTCCCTCATCGCCATTGTTTCTCAAGTGTTGAGCACCTGGCTAACAGTGAGGGGTCAGGCACCTGGACCCCTGGGCCCCCCCCAGGCTAGGCCCTATTGGGGTGGGCCTAGGAGCAGCCTCAGCCCCATGGGGCTCTCTGCAGAACTCTGGGAGATGTGAACTTTATAAACTAGAAATGAGGACCCTAGTGTAAAGTTACTACAAACGTGATATGAAAACCCTGATCTTGGCAAGTCTCACTATCGGGCTGACACCGAGGTGGTCAGCCCCTTGTGAGGTCCCCTCTAGAGATGGTTTCATACTAACCAGCACTGGGAACTCCCTGTGCCGGGTGCTCTCCCATGGGATCTGTGCAATATTCCTCTAAGCACGCGCCTTTTTCTTGTTATAAACAGGGAGACTGAGGCTTTGGAGGAAAGCAGCCCCTCCAGAGCCTCAAGTCAAGTCCAGGCAGACATTTAAGACATACCGCCCATTACCTGAAAGCCGTGACTTCACGTGCGTCAGGGTCCCCTGGAGAACATGTTCAAGCGGATTGCTTCCCCTCCCCCAACCCACCCCAGAATTTCTGGGTTAATGGATGTGGGGGGAGGAGCGGAGGGTGCTGAGATTTTGCATTTAGCGAATTCCCAACTGCTGCTGCTGAGAATCTCAGAAGCTTTCCTGTAAGTTGGGAAATGAATGTTTTCATGCCCTCTGAACCGAAGTGCCCACACTACTCAGAAGTGTAACTTGAGACCCATTACTCACTCAAGCACATAAATCCTTTATCAGCATTAGATGGCTGTCCAAGCCGAGGGCACCTGGGATACTGACCCCACCTGGGACTCTTTGGCCCTTTCTGTCCCCAAGAACTACTTTCCAGTCACCACCACAATCAGACTGTCATCTCCTACAACTGCTCTACCTCTGGTTTCCCCTCACATTTCAGCCCCAAACAACCTCAAATCAGGACCTCCCATGGGAATGGGTTAAAGGAAGGGTGTGAGGAGGCTGTGAATGATTCTGGGAGGTTTCCTTCACTGTCACTAGTGGTGGGTTTTGTAAACCAGCTTCTAAGAGCAAGTTCAGAAGCAATAAGCAAGTGGTTTTGTTCTAAGGTTGATAAGCCTGCACGACATGACAAGTGAGGGCTGGGAAGGACTGTCCTGATGCTGGATTGGGTCAGGCTTCCCAAGGCCAGTGTCAGACATGTGTCTTATGATGCATCTGAGACAACCTAGGCACAAGCGAAGGAGTGCCTCCAGAAACCACGGCTCTGTCGTGATGAAGACTTCAGTGTCTAAGGTGCACGTGGAGAGTGGGAATAAAGTTGTTACTTGAAATGTGAGATGGGGGAAAAAAGCAATATTTTGTACTAATGTATTCTTGTATATACTATTATTTTAAATATTCACGTGTAACTAAATAAATTAGATGTTATAACTAGACATCTGTTTCGTCAGCATTCCAAAAGATTTAAACTCTTGTTACCTTAATTTTTAAAAAAATTTTTTCCTTTTCAAAAATCGAGATTTGCCTTCAATATAGGATCACTTATATGATTCGTGAACTCCCTGTGGTCTGCTGAAGAAAGTCCAGATTTCGTATTTAGCACTGAACACCCTGGGTGACCTAGGCTCCAAGACCTTGCAACCCTCGACCTTCAACTTCATGCTCTTCCTCCATGGGCTGTGCAGACCTCCCCACCACTGTCCCCAGGGAAGTCCTTCCACTTTGAAGTCTCACTCCTCCAGCTACCTCCAAGACCCTCCCTGATATCCAGTCCACCTGAGTCCTCTCCCTTATCCCCACAGTGCACATCCTCATACAGCATCCGACTTGGGGGGTCAGGGCCTTTCTGCCCAACCCAATGTCAGTGAGCTCTTCCTAGGGAAGGCCTGGTTCTGACGTTGGGGATCATGGCCCAGGAGATGCTGGAGGAAAAAAAGAAAAAGTTTCTTTAAATGAACCAGGCCCAGCTCATGGCCTTCCTGGGCCCCATCTGCCCAGGATCAGAACCAAGGCTTCCTATACCTTTGAGGCAGAAAGCTCCCTACCTGCTCCCACAAGAGGCTTTCACTCACATGGGTCCAGCAGCTCCCAAGGGGCCCAGTGTCCTGAGACCCTTTCAGAAGGTCTGCACGGTTAGAACCATTTTCATAATAACACTGAGATGTGAGCTGTCTTTTTCACTGTGTGAATATTTGTATTGATGATGCAAAAGTGATGGTGGCCCCTTAGCAGGAATCTGGACACACTATACCGGAGGTCCTTGTACTTGCCATTAAAAAAAAAAAGAGCCAGTTTCCTGTAAAAGTGAAGCGGTAATGATTATTTTTTAATTTTTTGGCCACAACACTCTGCATGCAGGATCTTAGTTCCCAGACTAGGGATCAAACCTGTGCCCCCTGTATTGGAAGCTCAAAGTCTTAACCATTGGACCCCCAGGAAAGTTCTGAAGAAGTAACAATTATTAATTTTATTAAATCTCCACCCTTAAGTGCATATTTTTAATGTCATGTGGGACATCATGGGAGGACCCAGGAAGCCCTCTGTACATCGAGGGGCAACTTGGCTCAGGAGAGGCTCTGGCCCTGGCCATCATGTGGACCCCGACAAGGGCACACCTGACAAATTGGCTACTCAGGCTTGGGTCTTACAAAGACATTTTCTTTCATGAAAGTGAAGGAAGTGAGCCTGTCTGCCCTTTGAGAAGAAAACACTGTCAGTATTTATTGCCCAGGATGAAATCTGACTTAAAGCAAAAACTAGAATTTTGGAAAACTGATATTCACTATGGTGGCCTTGATAGCTTCCCATCCTGAAAGACATTTCTGATGAGCTCTAATATATAAATGTGATTCAAAAAAATATTGTATGATGAAATCTGTCATATTTGGAATCTGCATAATCCAATGGACTAATATTGTCCAAATGGCCTACATGTGATTCACCAAACCACAAGTAGGTGAAAGACTGGTTCAAAGTGAGACCCACTGATAGGCTATCAAGGGTTGTGAAATGAGAAAGTCTGAGAACTGCCCCACTGGTCCACCCTCAGGCCAGTGTGGGAAGCCACGTGCAGGTCAGAGCTTACGTGCACTGTGTTGTTTGTGTGAAAGGGAGACCTGAGTCGAGAAGATCCCCCGGAGAAGGGAATGGCAACCCACTCCGGTATTCCTGCCTGGAGAATCCCATGGACAGAGAAGCCTGGTGGGCTACAGTTCATGGGGTCGCAAAGAGTCAGACACAACTGAGCAACTAACACACACATGTTCCATTCCACTTGGTGCTGCACCCTTGCTGTGGGTCGTCAGCATTTCCCTCGCCTCCCTGGATCTCTGTGTCTTCTGTAGAAATGGAGATAATGGTTCTTCAGCACCAGGTGGTGGCAGAGAGCGTTCACTGGCTTGGGAAATGTCTGGCAGTGCAATCGGAAGGTTTGGGTGATGAAGAGAAGGGTGGAGCATTGGATTTCTTTGCTTTATTATGAGGCCAGACCTGCTCTAATCCTCTCCTTCCCAAGGCCGCCCTCACAGTGCAGACCCAGCACTTTGTGTGCAGGCCCAATTCCTCCTTCGAGGAGACTCTAATCACAAGGGTTTGTTTATAGTGGAGCCAGCCCTGGGAAACAAGCCTTCCTCCTCCTCTCTCCACCATGGGGAGAACTGCTGAGCCGAGGTCTTCAACCAGCACGAGAGGAAGTGAACGTCCTGTCCTGACCGCAGGGCCCCAAGCCACCTCCTTTGTCTCTGGGAGCCCTGCCTGCAGCCTGTCTGAGGTCAGCAGCGCGGCTGGTGGGTCAGCCTCTCAGAGAAGGAAGCCCAGGGAGGCTGGGGGCCTTCCTCAAAGGAAGCAAGAAGCGGAACCAAGGGCTGCAAGAACCAAGACTGTGTACAGGCTCTCAGAGCAGAAGAGCAGAAGTCAGCAAAACCTAATGGAAAGCCCGAGACACAGGCGAAGTCAGCCCAGCACAGTGGGTGGGGGGTGGGGGGTGTTAGCAGGCAGGGGCTGGGGGAGCTGTCGACCTTGCTGTCCTCCCCCAGGGAGGTCACTGAACTTGGTCTCATGAGCCCCCAGGGTCAAGGCATCAGATTCAGGGACAGTCCATGTTAATCAAGTTCCCATAGCCATGACACACAAATCCACACCAGAGAGACCCACTTATTGATTTCTGAGGAAAAGTTCTACTGTCAAAAAGCAAAGCAGAAAGAGCATTTGACACAACCCAACTCTACTTCATGATAAACTGTTAGCAAATTGAGCTACAAGGGCCCACTGTACAGCACAGGGAATATAGCCAATATTTTATAGTAACTATAAATGGAGGATACCCTTTAAAAATTGTGAATCATCTCGTGGTACAGTTATAACATATAATCTTGTACATCAACTATACTTCAATTAAAAAAAGAAAAAACTCTCATAAGGTAAGAAGAGAGGGAAACTTCTCTCCACTTAATGTTTTTCCGGATCCACAGAATGCACAACAGCAGGAGTGACTCTCATGTAAATGGTGAGTCTGCATGGTGAGGATGTCTCCATACAGGTTCATCAGTTGTAACACGTGTACCATCCGGTGGGGATGTTGCTGGGGGAGAGGATGCTGAGCTTGTGTGGGGGCGGGGGCATGTGGGAAAGCACTCTGCTTTATGCCCACTTCTTCCATTGAGATACAGTTGACACTGAGCCTTGTGTGAGTTCAAGGGGCTGGCCATGTCGATGTGATCCATTTATATTGCAACATAGTGGCCACCATAGCATTGGCTAACACCTCCGTTGCATCATATAATCATTATCATCTCTTCCTTTTAAAAAATGTATTTATTTTTATTTATTTATGTGGCTTCACTGGGTCTTAGTTACAGCACTTGATATCTTTAGTTGTGGCATGTAGACTCTTAGTTGTGGCATACTAGGTCTAATTCCCTGACCAGGGATGGAACTCAGGACCCCTGCATTGAGAGCACAGAGTCTTAGCCACTGGACCACCAGGGAAGTCCCCATCATCATTTCTTCCAGTGGTAAGAACTACTGCCTGTTCAGTTTTACTGCCATGATGTTGTTCTTTCCTTAAGAATCTTACAAAGGCTTCTCATCTGACCCAGGGAAAAGTCAAAGTGCTTCCAATGACCTCTGAGACTCTACAGCCTCTGGCCTGTTTTCTCTGTGACGTCATCTCCAATCACCACCCCCTGATCCACTCAGTTCCAGTCACGCAAGGCTACAGGCACCCTTCTGCCTCGGGGGTTCTCTACCTGGAATTCCTCCCCTCCACACGGATCAGAGCCTCACTTCCTTCAAGTCTTGACTCCGATGTCACCTCAGTGAAGTCATTCTGGGTCACTCTTTCTTAAATTGGGCCCCTTGCCCCATGCTTCCTATCTCCCTCCCAGGGTTAGTTGTCTTATTGGTACCTGTTGGGCTTCTCTGATAGCTCAGTTGGTAAAGAATCTGCCTGAAATTTAGGAGACCCTGGTTTGATTGCTGAGTTGGAAAGATCTCCTGGAGAAGGGACCGGCTACCCACTCCAGTGTACTTGGGCTTCCCTTATGGCTCAGCTGATAAAGAATCTGCCTGCACTGCAGGAGACCTGGGTTTGATCCCTGGGTTGAGAAGATCCCATGAAGAAGGGAAAGGCTACCCACTCCAGTATTCTGGCCTGGAGAATTCCATGGACTGAATAAGCCATGGGGTCACAAAGAGTCAGACATGACTAAGCGACTTTCACTTTCACTTCACTTTGGTACCTGCTGCTAGTGAAACTCCCAGCTATGTTATTTGTCCTATGCATGGTCTGCTTCCCTCACTGAGAATAAGCTCCTCAAGGGTAGGCACCTACATTTAAAAATCCATACACTTAGACCAAGCAATCCCACTCCTGAGAATCTGGTCCAAGAAATAATACAGCAGTGTTCATAGTGGCCAACACACACACACACACACACACACACACATCAGGAAACAGTGAATGTCCAACCACAAAGAATGCCTGAATACATTCTGATGCACCCACACCATGGAATGTTATGCAGCCTTGAAAAAGGTTTAATTAGTTTTGTACCAAATAACTTAAAGGAAACCCATCAGGTAATACCTGAGAAGAGCAAAATTCAAAAAAGGGTATTATATGATCCCCTGTTTGTCAAACTGACATACAGGAAGGATGTTTTCCACATACCTGTTTATAAGCAGCAGTTTACATATATTTATATATGACCGTCTTTGTGTGGGGAAAATCTGTAATAGATTGCTGACATTAGTCTCATGGGAGAGAAAGGAAGGGGGGGGTGATCACAAATAAAAGAAAGCAAACAGGGACTTCCCTGGTGGTCTGGTGGGTGAGACTCCGTGCTCCCTATGCAGGGGGTCTGGATTCAGTCCTTGGTTGGGGAACTACGTACTGCATGCTGCAACTAAGACCCAGCACTGCCAACTAAATAAATGTTTTTTAAATTTTAAAAAGAGTATGAAAGCTGGCCCTGGGCACGTATAGTACAATACCATTTATACTTTAAAAAAAAAAAAGAAAGAAAGAAAAACTACATAAGTAAACACACAAACTTTAAAATGGTTTAAAATACACATTACCAATATCCCTCTCACTTTCTAAAACTCATAAACAGATCGAGCAAGTGACTACAAGTATTTCTGCCAAGACTGAACGTCTCTTCTACAATAATTCGCTCTTGTGTTTATTATAAGTAAACATAACATTAGAAACAAGAAAATCAGAGGGGTTTCCTAACACCTGCTGACTTTGTCTCCTGGTCTGTTTTGCTGCCCCAAGTCCACCCTCCTCTGTCTTCCGTCTCAGCCCCTTTCCCTGCTTCACCTCCTGCCCTGTCCCCTGACAGCCCCCAAACCCCTCCCCACACTCAGGTGTTAAACAAAGCTTTGTTGAATGAAGCCCTTCTGGGTGTCTCTTTCATCTCCTGGCTCCATCTCCTTCATCCTCTGCCCACTCCCTATACTGGCCTCTCCAGGTTAGTCACGGTAGCTGGACCTGTGCCCTGGGAACCCCTCCTTCCTCACGTGCCCTGACTCACCTTTCTAATTCACTTGAGACCCCACCGCAGCCTCACCCAACTCCATCCAGACATGAGGAACTGCTCTCCTCCCTGGTTCTGCTCTGGACTGGTCGCCCAGCTGTGTGGAGCCCAGCCAGCCCAGGATGGGTACATTAGGAGACAGGATATAGTCAGTCAACAGTCTTTGCTGTGTGTCAGGCTGTCTTTCAGGGCTGGGGGCTAGAACACCACATCTTTACATTCCAGGTGGAGGAGATAAATGGGTCGAAAGGTGAGAAGGCAGTGAGGGGCCATGATAAAGGAAGGGGGCTCCAGGCGGAGAGAACAACAGATGCAAAGGCCTGGATGGGAGACATGGAGGAGACCCAGAAGGGCCTGGAGAATCCTGGGCATCTTCCTGAAAGGGGCATCTGAGCTGGGCCTTTTGGTGGAGAACAGTCACCACTGAAGAGTTATGACAGTGGTGTGAAGGAACAGTGGATTGGGTAAACGACTGGTCCTTAGCATGTCTCGTTCATGGTGGGTGACGATGGTGGGCCAGGTCCCCTAACTCAGGGCCTGGGGCTACCGCAGCTGATGAGGGAACAAAGAAGACACAGCCACCACTCACATCCCCCAGTTGACTTTCACCAACTTTCACATCACCAGCTGTCCAACCCACTGCCAGAAAGCCGTGGTTGCCGAGGACTGCTCCTCGAAGCTGCAGAGATGAGACAGCGGGTCCACCGCCAGTGACACCAGCCCCAGGGGTGTCTCTGGGCCAGAGAATGAACTGTTGGGAGGAGGAGGGTAAGACCAGCCTGTCACACTTGCCAAATGGATAAAAAGGTTGACACCACTGAGTATGGGTGAGAATGCTGAGCGGCAAACTCATACTCCGCCGGGGGAATGTGTGACCAGCCCGGAGTTCACTTGTTAGTATCGGTCAGTGTTGAGATGTGTCCTGCAGCCCAGAGACCCCACTGCTGGGTGTGAACCAAACGGAAACAAACACACACGGTCACCAAAGTTCAGGGACAGCGGACACCCCTGGGTGTTTGTCGAGAGCAGAATGGGTCGGTAACTCAAGGTTTCTTCACATGGCAGACCCTGAGTAGAGGTCAGAAGGAGTGATGACTGCAGACAACAAACAGAACGGTGCCCACATACGGACATAATGCCAAGGAGAGAAGTCGGATGTAAACCAGATATGTAAACCAGACAGAACTCAATACCCAACTGGGGAAGTGTCACTCTTTTGGGGGCAGTGACGGGATGGGGCACGAGGAGGGGCTCTGAGTGAATCCAGCTCACCCCTGCCAGTCAAGCAGGGACCCCAAAAAACTTACCAGACCTCCTTTCCAGTCGAGCTGTTCCAGGTCCTCCAGCCCTGGTGATACCAATACCACAAGGGGCAGGGTGAGCTTTTCCTGATGGGCTCACCCCAATCCCTGACCCACAAAACCCACAACAATTAAAAGAAAAAATAAAAGGTTCTTGTTTGGAGTCACTACACTTTGCAAGACAGCAACTGGCTTTTGGAACAATTTTCATCCTTTTTTCTTTTTTTCTTTTTATTTTTTGGCCTGATGAGGTGGAAGGTGGAGATGGAGTTACCGCTTCAGATGTGGGCTGTACCCAGCCTGAACCCCCCCTTGCAGCCACACTCCTGGACTGTTAAGGAAGAGGAGGTGGTGGAGGATGGCCGGCCCATTGGCCAGAGAGACAAATGAGGTGGCTGGAAATGGTTTGGGCCCTCGTGGGCTGGTTGTTTGAGACTCCTTTGAAGGAGCTTTGTTGAGGATTGCAGGCCTCTGGCCTGGTCACCCCTCTCCCACCCTTTCCCCATCCCTGTCTGGCTCCCTCCAGGGGAGGAAGGGCCTGGCCTTGGGGTGAGGCCTTAAGTTACTGAGCGAGGAGGCCCCTTGGGTGCAGTCTGTGCGGTGGGGGAAGGATGGCATGGGCGTGGCCGAAGAAGGAGCTAACCATGATTGACAGAGGGCAGGTGCGTCCCTGAGGGGAGTGGTCCAGCAGAGGACCAGTAGGCAGAGCTGGGGAACCAAACTCCAGCGAGATGAGTCCACAGAGGGAAGAAAGACTCCTTGAAGATGTGAATGAACCAAAGTAGCAGTGGGCCCCCCAGCTCCCAGCCCTGCTCCCATAAATACACACACAGCACAGCTCTCACCCTGCCCAGAACCGGGAAACTTCCAGGAACACGCCCCTCTCGCAGTTTGGCCTCCAGCCCTGGGTTCCCTCAGGAGATCTTGGCCACGTGGTGGGCTCGGGGGACCTGGGTTTGTTTTCTGTCTCCTCCAACCCTCTCTGAACTCTTCATCCCGCCCAAGTTCAGGAATGAAGCTGAAGGACTTTGTAAATAGTATCTTATTGCTTAATCTGTGGCTGGACCTGGGAGTAGCTCTGCAATCAACCTCTGGAAGCTCAGTAGGGAAGCCTGCCCAGGGCCCACCCCAGCAGCTGGGGGCATGTGGACAGACAGATGGACGAACGGGAGCACAGCAGTGGGCTCTGAACATTTCCAAGAAAAACGGTACTTTTCTTTAAAAACAGAAAAAGCAAAACAAAAATGCTTGTCTGTGCAACAATAGACTTTGTTGTCGTTAATGGTGGAGGTCTTACAGCCTGACTCACAAGTGTTCTGAAGTTGTAGCCTGTGGTCACCTGAGATGCGATGCCAAGATTCCTCTGGGAGGAAGAACCTGCCCTGCTGGGGAAGGACAGTCAGCCCCCATCTCTCCCCTGCTGGTCCAGGGCATCAGCCGGAACAGCCCAGCTGCCCATGGTCATGCCCTCCAAGGCAGCCCCAGAAGGTGATGAGTGAGCTGGGCATTTGGGCTCAACTCCAGAGCATTCAGCTGGGGTGGGCCAGGCGTGGTCAAGCCAGCATCACGGTTCTCCCTGTGCCAATGATCACTGGTGTCCTGCCTGTTCCTGCCCCTCCTGTCACTGGTGTCCATCCCTAATGAGCATCTCCATCCCAATCCCAGATCAGAATCCATTTCTGGAGAACCCAGCTGGGTCAGCTGTTTTCTCATTTCAGTAGGCATATAATTTACAACAGGGCGCGAAAAACTAGGCTGTAATTACACACTGATATTGATCTTCTTATCTAAAGTTTTAGTAAATCCATCATGGTCGAAGATGTACTATTCTTTTAAAACCACTCAATAAACTGTTTAAGTTTTTGAATAAAATTGTTTTAAAATTAAAATATTTTCTTTTTCTATATCATCACATAGGAGTTTTAATATTTCAGATGCTTTATTTGGCAATGGACTCATGATATCCCCTGAAATTTATCCTTGTGACATATAAATACATTCTTAAATTTTTTTTTAATTAAAAAAAACCTTTTAATTTTTTTGGCCATGCCACGCAGCTTGTAGAATCTTAGTTCCCTAATCAAGGATTGAGCCTACACCCTCAGCAGTGAAAACACTGAGTCCTAACCATTGGACTGCCAAGGCATTCCCTGAAAATATTCTTCATTTTATTTCAGCCATTATCATTAACAGAACATTATGGCCACCTCTGTGAAATACATGCTTAGCATTTTAACTTTTAATGATTCAAATTTTAAGCGCTCTTTGGGTCAAACATTTATGGTAATAGTGAAAATAAGTTACTCTATTTTTGGCTGAAATAATCAATTTGTTTTTCATTTTAGAAATGAAATTTTAAAATTATTTATTTTATTTTTGGCTGTGCTCAGTCTCCTAAGCATGGTCTTCCTCTAGTTGCAGCAAGTAGGGACTACTCTTCGTAGTGGTATGCGGGCTTCTCATTGCAGTGGCTTCTCTTGTTGCGGTGCATGGGCACGTGCGGGCTTCAGTAGTTGTGGCACATCAGCTTAGTTGCCCCTGGCATGTGGAATCTTCCTGGACCAGGGATTGAACATGTGTCCCCTGCATTGGCAGGCAGATTCTTATCCACTGTAGCACCAGGGAAGTCCTAGAAATACTGATTCATGCATAACATAGAAAGATGCTCCTTGCGGTTGCCATGTTATCATAGTATCAGAAAATTCCTGGCTGGAGTCTATTTTTGATGTCATTTCAGAAGATTTGTAGTTATGATATTTCCTGAAAGCTTTAAGAAATATATCCAAAGTTTGTGGTCTCTTCACTTTATGTGCTTATTTCCATATTTTTCTATAAAACTGTACATGTATAAACATCAAGGCTCAGCGCACTACCAGTCCCAAGAATTTCTAAGCATCAGCTATAGGATTGAAATAGAGACAACAGAACCAAAACAAAAGCAAACAACCATGATGTGATTTGAAGATAATAATAAACGGGTGATTCTCCTAATCTCAGGATGCCTCCCTGCCAAGAGATGGGGTCGTGAACGCTTGTCACACTTACTTGTCCCAGGAACCCTTTCACCATCACAACATCATACGGTGTTTGGCTGAGAAGCTCAGTTTATGTGAGAATTTATATTAGCAAGTGATCTTACCTCTAACTTCAGTTATTATTACACAATATACAAAGTGAAACATTTCAATAGTGTCAACAGGCATGTTTACACACACACACACACACACACACACACACACACATCCACACACGGTTAATACGACAAAGAACAATGACAGTGAATCAGATTGGCAACTTTGAGTGATTTCAGAAGTAGAGTCAAAATATTCCTTGTGGACATTCCTGAATAAAGCCTAAATTTGACTCCTGATCATCCTTCCTGGGTTGCCCACTTACCCTTGATTTGGGGGTAAGTCTTGGGATCTCCACTCTTCTGCTGGCTCTGGCAGGCTTGTACAACTCGACCTGCCTCCCTCAACCCTAGTCCCTGTCTTGAGATGATTGCTCAGTGCACGTCTCCTGAGTGGGACCATCAGAATCCCTTCCTTAAGAACTTGGGTTTGAGACTGGTGGCTTCCAGTTCTCTGTCCTCCTGCTTTGTTGGGGAAAGAACAAAGAAGCAGATGCCTCTTCCAGTCCCTGCTCTACTGGGAACCCGAGAGCCACACCTGTGTCTTTATCTACATTCCTCTTCTTTTTTTGCTTTTGCTTTATCTCATTTGGCGTATGTGCTTACTGACATAGTCCTAACTAGACATCCCCTAGGCAAAGGTTCCCCACCGCAGTGCTCCCCACCGCCACTTCCCCTCAGGAGTGAGCCTCAAGGTCAGAAATCCTTCTGTGAAAGCTGCATATTTTTTAAAGCAACAACGTGCTCCCAGGGCGTGTGCTTAGCCTATGGGTACAGGAGGGGATGCAGGTATAAATTTAGGGCCCCTGGTGGCTTAGGACAGCTCCATAATGTCCTACTGTGGGGATGTAATTTTAATGACATTAAAAAATAAACAGCTCGAAGTTGTATATTAGTTATTAGCTTCAATTATCTTTGATTCCTAGGGGATGCAACCTTGTAAACAGGGCCATGTTATGAATTATGTCTCGTGCACTGGCTCAGCTGGCAGAGGATACACCTGTCCTTGTCTGGATGGTGAGGTAACCAGCAGGAAGGTTGAAGCACTGCTCCTGGAGGGTACTGAGGCCCCACAAGACAACTCGGCGGACAGACCCCGAAACTAGCAGCTTCGGTGCCTCAGGACAGCCTGGACAGCTCCCGCTCTGCTCCCTGGGATGTTGGCCGTGGCCAGGTACTTCATGGGAAAGGCTGTCAGCCTCAGTCCTGGGGTGTTAGTTCTCCTCGTGACTTCCCTGCTGTCCAAAAATTTTACACCCACTGCTTCTGCACAGAAAGTTTATAGGAAGTGAATTCTCCAGCTGACTGTTAGAGAACCAGCTCTTACACAGGTGTAATGGTCCATCGATAAAAGCTAGAACTGCAAAGCTTGGATTCTGTTCACCTGAGCACCACCTGGGGCATGGCCAAAGGAGGGAAGTGGGTGACTCCAGCACAGGGCTTGGGGGGGAGGATGTGTCACCTATGACCAGGTTTGATCTCACTTTACTTACCCCACACACATTTGTTGTTTTTCAATCGCTCAGTTGTGTCTGACTTTTTGTGATCCTATGGACTGTAGCACACCAGGCTTCCTTGTCCTTCACATTCCCTGTCCATACACATTAAGTAGTGCTTTGCAGAGCCAAGTACTATTCCAGGCTCTTTCTGCATCAGTCCTTTAATCCTCTTAACCACCCAGTGAAGGTACATGTTGATGTTATAACTTCCTTTTACAAACGAGGAAACCTAGGCAGGGGAGGTGAAGTAGCTGGTTCAGGGGCCTACAACCCATAACATACACATCCTGGAGAACTACTTCTCAATGGATTTTGGATCATTGGCTCATATTTAAATATTCATATTTAAAGAGAAAAGAAGATAGGGACTCTTTCAAAGAGGTAAGGAATCATCTCCAAATGAATTTTTGTGTTTATGTGCAAATCTGCTTCATTTGATCCTCATTTAAAAAATTTTTTATTTATTTATTTATGTATGGCTTCACTGGGTCTTGGCTGCTGTGAGGGATTTCTCTAGTTGCGGTGTAGGGGCTTCTCTTGTTGCGGAGCACGGGCTTTAGGCACAGGGGTTTCAGTGGTTGCAGCACATGGGTCCAGCCTTCCATGTGGCATGTGGAATCTTCCCGGACCAGGGATCGAACCTGACTTCCCCCACACACCGGGAGGTGGATTCCCAACCACTGGACCGCCAGAAGTCCCTGCTCTTAATTTTTGAAGGTTGAAGACTTACACAGGCTCCAACACTCACCTGGGCCAGACTCTGATGAAGGGAGGGAATTAGGCAGGTGTGCACAGTTGGGAGCATAAACCCAAGACCTCACATTTTAGGGTTAGAGGAAGGGGCCAGTTCCTCTCTGGAGATTTTCCAGGCTGACTGCCACAAGGTTGAATGTCCTGAGGGTCCCTGTTCGGCCTTCAGAGATCAGTGTTCAGGAAAGGGCCTTGGGTGGGAAATGTAATTCTGGAAGTGAGAGATGACTTGAGAGCAGATATGCTAAGAACATGCAGCCCATTATGGGACCTGGGATTTCTGACGTTTTCAAGCGCGTGGTTTACAAAATGATTTCGGTAGACACCTCTCTGAGGGAAAGGTGACAGTAAGTTCCTTGTCACTTGAACATTAATGAGCTGGTAGGAAAGAAAACTCTTTTAGGCCATTCAAAGGAAGCCGGAGGCCACGCTGCAGGACACCCGAGGCTGGGAAGCCAAGTTTCTCACTGGAGCCCTGAAAACAAGCAAAACTGAGTCTACAAGCATCAGCATTTATTTCTCGAGGAAGACGGCCCTGAGCTGTCATCAGTTCCTCACAGAAGCCAAGCGGCCGCAGAAGGTGCAGGATCCCTGACCTACACACCCACGAGGGGCCCTGAGCAGTAAATGCAAAAGGGTGGGGGCTTCGCAGCGAGGCCTCTGGCTTCGCAGGGCGCGGAAAGGCCTGGATACAAGAGATGCTACTTTGCCCTCATCGCATCCGCAGGGTCCACACTGCACAGAGATGCCCCCGTCCCTCCTGCCGCCTCTTCCCGGAAGCCCGCCTCCCCGCGCGTCCAGCCCTGGGCGCCGCCGGCTCGCGCGCTCCTTCCCGCCTCCAACGGCAGCTGGGCACTCATTTTCCCGGCGGAGGTAGCGCGTCCGCCGCGCCGCGCGCTGCGGCCTACAAGAGGCGCTGACGTCGCGGAGGGCCGGCAGTCGGCGCGGAGCGGCCGGCGCGTGTGTGCGGGTCTTCCGCGGTGTAGGGCGGCGAGGCCACAAGGCCGGGCCCGCGAAGGGCGGCGCAGGGCGGAGCAGGGCGCACCCTCGGAAACGCCGACGCGCAGACGGGCGGGGATGGGGGGCGCCGGGGCCCGCACCTCTCCCCGGCGCTCGCGCGGCCCCGGGAGCGCCCAGTGACGACGACGGCGCCGCCCCTGCTCGGCAGTGCCGAGTCCGCTTCCTCAGGGAGCCCGCTTCGTCAGGGAGTCAGCGGCCGGCATGAGGAGCGGCCGGGGCCGGGCCAGGCCTCGCTGACCTCGGCCCCGCGCGGCGCTTCCCCGTTTCTGCCCGGCCTCTCGGCATGAGCGCCCTCCCAGGCCCGGGGCCGCGGCTGCCCCAGCTCGGCGGCCGGCGGGCGCGCTCGGGGCCGGCGGGCCCGCGGTGCTGATTGCAGCCCGCCCGCGCCAACCCCGGGGCGCGGCAATGGAGGTGGTGGGCGACTTCGAGTACAGCAAGCGGGACCTCGTGGGACACGGGGCCTTCGCCGTGGTCTTCCGGGGGCGGCACCGCCAGGTGAGCCCCGCCTAAGGCGGGGCCGCGGAGGCTGTGAGGATGCGGCCGGGGCGGCGCGGGGCCGGGCTGGTCGCGCTCGGACCTCCCTCGGTGGCGGAGAATTGCAGACCTAGCGGAAAATGGGCAGGGGGCCCGCGAGCCCCGGGCTCCCCCAACTCGGTGTCGCGTTTCCCCGCGCGGAGCCCCGACTGCCCACCGACCTCCGTTCCTGGGCTGGGCGGACGGCCGGGGGTGAGGCAGGGAGACCCAAATCGACCCGAGAGCGGGCTCAGCTCTTTTTTTCTTTTTAAGCTTATGCTGTTTCGAAGAGAGGCTCCCAGCAGGTTTTAGAATCGATAAAGAATTCGGAAAGGCACCTCAGGAGTGGAAATAATCCTAGAGAGTTTGGGCCAAGGGGCAGGTCTGAAGGGGGCTGGCCTGGTTGCTCAGACTGTAAAGTAGTAAATAAAATACTACCGAGTTTTCCTTTATCGTGAGAATAACCTAAAACTCAAGGAAAAAAAAAAAAAAGCGGAAACGTTTAATCCTGCCTAGCTGTCAAATCCTATTTTCGGTTAACTGTCAACCATCTCCCAGTTTATCCTCCATAACTTTTAAGTAGTTGTAAATAAAGTGTATCTCCCCCCCCCCCCCCCTTATTGCTAGTTACTACGGAGGCTTCATGTTTATTTTTACTGGCTGTCTTGTGGTACGTTAGCTTGCTACACCTTTGTAAAATTATTTTCCTGTTAGAAATTTGGGTTCTATTTTTCCTAGTGCTGTTACATGAATTTGCTAAAAACATCTTTATGCGTATAGATTCTTTTTCTTTGTTTCTCTTCAGTTGTTTCTGTGGAATAATTTTCAGGAGTAATTGTTTTTCCTTTCCAGAAAACTGATTGGGAGGTAGCTATTAAAAGTATTAATAAAAAGAACCTGTCAAAATCACAAATACTGCTTGGGAAGGAAATTAAAATCTTAAAGGTATGTTTCTTTATGAGGTATTTCATACTAGATATACTAGATTAAAACTTAAATGAACACAAGATGAGATCCAGTTTGGGTAGTTGACTCCAAGTTTGAGAATGTTCACCTGTTGCTCTCATTTTTGCATGCTCAGTTTTTTGAAACATTGAGTGCTTGCAAGCTGTTTTTAAGAATAAATGTTTGTGGCTCTTGGCCAGTGCTTAGAGGGATTAGATGGAAACTGATTTTAGCTTCTCATCATTCCTTTCCCTTAGTTATTGCATTGTCCTTTGAGAAGAGGCAGGCATCTCTTGGAGGCTTCCCTTGTGGCTCAGATGGTAAAGAGTCTGCCTCCTGTGCAGGAGACCCAGGTTCAATCCCTGGGTGGGGAAGATCCCCTGGAGGAGGTGATGGCAATCCATTCCTGTATTCTTGCCTGAAGAATCCCATGGACAGAGAAGTCTTGCCAGCTACAGTCCATGGTGTTGCATGGAGTTGGATATGACTGAGTGACTGCCACCACACACAGGCCTCTCTTACACATTATTTCTCTCTTCTGTTGATTCCTTTCTTGTTACAGTTAAATATTTTTTGGAGAACTGGGGACAGTTGTAATCTATTTTCCTTATAAATTGAGCAAAGTTATTTTCCTCGGAAGTTGTCTTTTTAGATCACTCATAAGCAGAATTATCCAAGTGGGATGCTTTGAGGGGGAGAAAGGAGTCCATGGTCAAATAAATGTGGAAAGTCATGTTTACTAAATACTTCTTGGAGAGTCACAAAGCACTTGATTCATTAGAAAGAAATTCGAAAAAATTATGCAGTGAAGAAATAGGTTTGGGTGTGTTTAATCCCAAAGTAATATAAATAGGGAACCTTCATCTAACATTCATCAGAACTGCTATTCTGTGGACAGCTCTTGGGTAAGAATTATAGCTTGTTGAATTATACTTTGTTTTCTTTTAGGCAAATCGTGCTTTCTAAAAGCAGTTTGGAATTTTAGGCCTTTCTTGTTAGAAATTTTGTATTAAATCTAAAAAACTAGCAGTAAAATATGTGGTCATAGTGACTGACGTTTATTTTGTAAATGAGAATACTTTAGGACAGTGAGAAAATATTTAGGCCCCAAGTAAAGTTTGATCAGGCACACTTCTTGTTATTCTTCATTAGATTGAATTGTTATAACTAGTAACAAAAGTGTAGTATACTAGAAGTAGTATAAATGGATATAAATGTGTGTATGTACTTAATTTTACTTGCATACTGAAATATTACAATTCTTAGAATAAATACAGATATTTTGAATTCTCAATTTTCTTAACAGGAACTTCAGCATGAAAACATTGTAGCGCTCTATGATGTTCAGGTACCTTATTTTGGATTTTCAAAGAAATATATGTATGTTAATAAAGAACTTAATAGAAATTTTTTCAATTTCATACAGATTTAAATGTCATGATAGAAATAGAAAAATTGCTTTATTCTTGTTGAAAAGATGTATAGCTTGAGTTGTGTGTTTATTAATTAAGAATTTGTATAACATAGCATAGGGCAAAAGGATAAAATAAAGTGCTGCATAAGTAAGCTTACTGACAAATGATAATATGCTACAGTAGTGTTGTTTTAGGTCAAGTAGAGAAATATTGATGCTAGATCTGGCATTTCTGTGATGAATGTAGAAAGGACTATTTTGGGCTATTGAAAAATCAACTAGAGCTTTTTTCCTTATTGCAAAAGCAATGTTTGCTAATAGTGGTGATATTAGACGATGCATGGCATGATAACAAGGAAACCCTGCAGATTCATCACCTGCATTTGTTTATGTTGATTGTCTTGGCATGCAGTAGAGTCGCATTATATTTGGAGGTGGGAAGGCTGGATTCTGAAGTTATGTTCTAAGGCAACATTTCTGTATAGTCAAAATCACCCTTGGAAATCCTTTTCAAAAGCCCAGGTTGAGAGAAAATTCCTGTTTATTGGGTGGAGCACCAGAGCAAGTAGTTGGCTTGTATTTAGGGGCCGTATTGTGTTTTAAAAGCCTTGGATCCTAGAATCACACTTGCTAGTGGTATTCACCTGGTGGGAACTCCAGGGGTCTGATCCTGAGGGACAGTGCATTCAGCTTTTCCCTCCACTCCTTCCACAGCCGACCAGGGTGCTTGATGCACATTACTCTGTTCTTTTGTTTTCTTAGTCTGGACAGTGGAATTCCAGGAAGTAAATGAGCATATTATGTGATTCTGCTATATATATTTCTAGCTAAAACCATTTCTCTATACACTTGCATTACTCAGATTCATTCATTTTGTGAGGTTCGATGAGGTGAGGTGCTGTGTGCCAGGCATTTCTGAGTGCTAGGAACAAAGCTGTGAGTAAAACAGTCCTTGCTCTCAGTGTGCTTAATTTTAGTGGGCTGTTCTGTATGTCCTTTAAAAAATACAGTCATTTTTCATGTAGTCATATCATACAGCAAAGTATTTATTTAACTCGACCCAAGTTGTAAGATGTTTAGGTTTTTCCCATTACAAAAAAATGCTCCAAGGATAATATATACCTTCTGAAGATATCTGATTATGTCTTGTGAGTTCAGTTTCTAGAATTGGAATTACTGGAACAAGTAGCATGAACAGGTTTAAAGTTTTTGATGTCACTGTGTGATGTCCAAAAATATAACAGATTCCATATACAGAACATGTATACTCTGTGGGTATATTTTATTACCTATTTAAATAGATATAATTCATTCCTTCATTTGAAAAATTCAAAGCAGCCTAGAAAGAAAGGGGGAAAATGGTTAAAGTTAAAATTAATCTGATGTCACAATCCCTATTGAAATGCTGGTTCTCCTCAGAGCTGTTTGTGTAGTTGTCTGAGTCTCTGTAGATAGAGGGCACCATGAGGTACAAGTCAGTGCCTCGTGTAAAAATTGTTAAGTAATATTAACTCTTCATTCCCTATCTCTTGAGAGGTACAGAAAACGCTGTCAATTTCAGAGTCGATTTTGTTTTCATGGTGGAGAGTATAGTTAGATTTTTGTCTGTCATAATGAGGAATATTTTAAAGTACTGGCTCTGGCTGCAGAATGAGATATCATTAGGAAGAACATGTTCCAGAAACCAGAACTGTATAACAATTGGAAATATCAAGGTGACTGCTGAGAAATGTTTACTATTTTGTGCATTGTGTACTCCTGGAATTAATTTATGAAAATAGACTGCAGAACTCTTGGTCAGATGAATCTAGTCTTGAGTGCTTGGCTGTTGAGTAGACAGAGTTTAGATTTGCTTGCTGGATTCTGATCAGGGGTACAGGGTGTGGGGTGCAGAGGCAGGTGCAGTCATTTTATCCACTGGAGACTAGCGCCGTTCACACTGGCCACCACTTATGGATGTCTACCTCAGACTTAAGTGCACTTTGATGAACTGAGAACTTTTGACATTGTAGTGCTCAGGTTTCACTTTAGATGACACTTAAAAAGAAACACATTTTCCCTAATTACAAAAGTAATATATGCCCACAGTTTGAATGGGGCTTCCCTGGTGGTTCAGCTGGTAAAGAATCCACCTGCAATTTGGGATACCTGAGTTCTGGCCTGGAGAAGTCCATGGACTGTGTAGTCTGTGGGGTCGCAAAGAGTCGGACACGACTGAACAACTTTCATTCACTCACTCACAGTTTAAATATTCCAACATTATCAAAATGAATAAATTAGAAAAGATATGGCACTTCCCAGAGATAACCACTGTTTGTTATATTTGTTTTAGAGTTTTCTAAATACATATATGAGTCTATAGTCTGTAGTACAGTGGGAGGAGGCTGGGCTTGGCATAGGCAGGTCAGCTTCCCACGCAGATGCAGCCTCTGTGAGGATCCGAGAGGAAAGACAAGAGTGAGGACCTGGAAGAAGGGATGTGGCAGAAGTACTGGGGGTGGAGGGAGTGCTGGGTGATGCAGGGGAGGGTGGAGGGCCCACACCGGGATGGATCTCTAGTCCAAGGACAGTGCAAAGCTGTTCGGAGGGTGATATCACTACTGCTTTTGAAAGATACATATCTTTGAGTATTTTGGGCATGAGGTAGGTATTGTCAGCTGGGAATACTTCCCTGCATGAATGTCAATGGTCTGGAAACATCTATCTCTTGTTAATTTTTAGTATAGTGAAAAAGAGATTCATTCAGTACATGGTGCTGGCAAACTGAGACATCTGTCCTCATCATTTTTCCAAAATAATTTTCAATGACTCAAAGGCTTAAATATATAAAATAAGCAGTAATGATCTTAGAATAATATTTATATGACTATGTAATCTAAGAGCTAGAAAGGTATTTTATTTATTTTTATTTTTGGCTGTGCTGGGTCTTCATTGCAGTACGCGGGCTTCTCATTGTGGTGGCTTCTCTCGTTGCTGAGCACAGGCTCAGTAGTTGTGGTGCAGGGGTTCAGTTGCTCCACAGCACGTGGGATCCTCCCAGACCAGAGATCAAACCTGTGTCCCCCTCATTGGCAGGAGGACTGCCAACCACTGGACTACCAGGAAAGTCCCTAGAAAGGTATTTTAAATCAAGATAAACTCAGAAGCCATAGAAGTAGGGATATAAAAGTTTTAAAAAACTTATTTTATGTCAAATGATACAGCCATAAATGGATGAAATTTTCATACACAAGTAGAGAAAGGTAAATTAAGGTGACAGATGTCACTTCTCACCCTTCCTATTGGCAAAAGTAGGAAGTGCAGTAATTCTTACTGGTTTGATTGGGGAGGAGATGTGTCACTGGTACAAATGTCAGTCTTAATATGATTTTTGGAGTGCTGTGTGACGACACTTTGCCTCCATACCCTGAGGAAGAATCTGGGCATTGCAGTCCAAGTACTCCCAGTAGTGCAGGTCAGGGTGTGTTCCGTCTCTGCATGGGTCCTGCAGGGGCTCCTGTTTCTGTAACTGAAAGACAAACCCCACTATCTCTGGTCCCCCCTTCTCTGCATGTTGCTGCTTCTGTTATGTCTACTCGGGCCTCCTGTGGTTCCTGGCCGCTTCCCCCTTTTCCTCGTGCCAAGGGCCTCCTTCCTGCAGGGAGATTATACATGCAGATGGATCGCCGTTGTCTGTGGTCTGCACAGGTACACCTCAACCTTCCTTGTGTCTTCACTCAAACGTTAGGTTTTCAGGAAGCTTTCTTTAGCCACCCTAAATGGAATTGCAGTCCCCTCCCCAACCCTGTTTCTCCCCCTTCCCCAAAGCACCTGTCACCATCTCCATGCTCTGTGTGCTTATTTCTTTTGTTTGTTGACTTGCTCCTGACCCTCCCTTCTGAGAATTGAAGATTGGGGAGAACAGGATATTCAACTCTGCTGTCTTACTGCTGTACCCTCGGGGCCTGGACCAGTGTCTTGTTTATAGTAGAGAGTTAAAAAGTCTGTCAGTGAGAAGTATCTGCCACTGTTAGAGCTGCACATCCTTGACTAAACAACCCAGACCCCTGGACACCTATCCGAGGGCCATAAAAGCCTGAGAACTAGGATGTGTGTCCAAGAAACAATACAGCTTTGCTTATAATGGCCCAGACTGGAAACGTGATGTTCCTTGGTAGTGAACAGCTTAAATGGTGATTCGGTCACACAATGACATATGACAGTTAGGAAAAAGACCTGTGCATATGCATTTGACTTGGATGGATTTCTTTGGTATATTATTGAGTGAGGAAAGCAAGGTTCAGACATTTATATATGATATCCCGTTTTTTCAAAGTAAAGCGTGTTTGTGTGTGTGTGTTTAGCTTCTGATTGTATGAGTAGGAGAAGGGTATGGGGTTACATACCATATGTAAATGGAGAGGTTAAGATAATTAAGCAAAAAGGTGGAAATGTATTATATTACAATTAAGAATCCCAGCAAGTACATGCTTCCTTCAGGTGTATGTGGGCCAGTAGGACGAAGCATCCTGGACCATGTGTTCCAGAATTGAGACTGCACGTTTAGTGTTGCTCTTCTTTAGTTCTTTCCATGAATAGACTTGAACTTCTTGATGACTACATTAGCCACTAGTGTCACTGAAGCTGAGATGCTTATGTCAGTGTTTAGGGGATTTTAAATTTCACTTACTAATGGATTTTGTGATTTCATCTTCCTTTTTTAAAATGAATACATATACTATTTTATTAACAATCATTATTTTAAAAATTTTGCTTAATTTTTTCTCTAATTTAGACCATGTATATTATGTTTACTTTTCAGGAATTACCCAACTCTGTCTTTCTGGTGATGGAGGTAGGTAGTATCCAGGTTTCTTTTTAATTTTTTTCTGTTGATTAATACATACCTTAAAATTGACAGTAGGTTATTTGAAATTTGAATTAATAAAGTTTCAGTGATTTAGATTCTGTTTTGTAAGGAATATAAAATTTTAAAATGTTGATTCTATGATTCTTATAATTTGTTTGGGACTGGATTTATATTATTACAAATGTATTTTTAATTAAAATTAACTGATAGGACTTCCATGGTGATCCAGTGGTTAAGACTCCAAGCTTCCAATGCAGGGGATGTGGGTTTGATCCCTGGTCAGGGAACTGAGATACTATATGCCGTGTAGCCAAATTAAAAAAAAAGTTAGCTGATAATGAATTAATCTTGAATCAGTGTCTTATTTTAATTACTTTTTGTTTTGTATATCAGTATTGCAATGGTGGAGACCTGGCAGATTATTTGCAAGGTAATTTTTTGATTTTGTCAGTGGTCAGTATAGTACTATAGTGTGTTTAATATTCATTTACTTCTGAAATATGCTACCCTTGTTTTCTGTACATGTACATAAACATTCAATAAATATTTGTGAATGTTTAATTATGGTTGCTTTGCTGACTGACTGTTGTGTGTTGTGGTTTTACTCCTTTACTTGTATATAAGTACTTGTTTATGTGTGCCTTTCTCTGACAGTTTGAATAGGTTGAAATGATATTTTGGAAGTACTAGGTTAAATAGATATTATTTCACCAGTTCTTTTCATGTTTGAAAATGTGGCTACTAGGAGATGTTAAGGTATGTATAAGGCTCACATTATATTTCTGTTGGGGAGTGCTGGTCAAGAAGATCTGTCAGTCAGAGGTCTGGAGGGCATAATGCCATTCAATTACAAGACACCCATTTAGTCCTTGTATTTGCTTTGATAAATAAAGTGCTTTTCACATCTTCAAAAGATAAAAAACAAATTCTATTGGTTGCAAGTTAAAATAAGGGAAATTGTAAAGTAATTGTTAAGTTGTACTTTAACATTGTTTCTAGCAGATATGTTCAGTTTGGCAGCCATGGCTGAGCCTGCCCTGTCAGGACCAGCTGCTCAGGAGTTCATCCGTCTGAGAGTCTTCATGCTGGCTGTGCCTTTAAAATGTTAAGCTTTTATCAAGAGAATTTCAGTTTATGGGATTGCGTTGAGAGTAGGCATTCTGTGTTCATAGAAATACGTGAATTTTTACTGTAGTTTGTGCCCAGAAACAGCCTAAATGAGGTCATTAATTTTTCTGCACAGAAACAGAATTTGGTCTCTGAATCGGATAAACTTCCGTGTGTCATGGGGCAAAGATACAAGTTCTAAGCAGCTGCAGTCATTTACAGTAGCAAAAGTTTTCTAAGCCCTAAAATGAAAATGGAAATGAATGAGATGGAAAAAATGGTACCGTCCATTTTCATTGCTTCAGTGTAATTTAAAACGTTACAGCAGTAAAGCTCCAGTTGTTGGTTTGACCCTCCCACTAATGTGTGGTCATCGTCGCGTCCACCTGCAGGGAAGTGTCAGTAGAGCTGGGAGAACCGGGAGAATGTACTCCAGAGTTTAACAGTGTTCATTCATCTCCAGGGAGGGGAGCAGGGAAGCTTTCACTTTTTGTATGTTTTAGTGCATTTGGATTTTTCTTTTTAATAGTGAGCATCAGGAAAAGAACTCCAAAGAATTTTTAAAAGCAGGTGAAAATAGCCCTCACAGAAAAAAGTATTTGATAATTTTTAAACCATGGGGATTTAGTTTATTTGAAGATACTCAGTCCAGTTCAGTCGCTCAGTCGTGTCCGACTCTTTGCGACCCCATGGACTGTAGCACACCAGGCCTCCCTGCCCATCACCAACTCCCGGAGTTTACTCAAACTCATGTCCATTGAGTTGATGATGCCATCCAACCATCTCATCCTCTGTTGCCCCCTTTTCCTCTTGCCCTCAATCTTTCCCAGCATCAGGGTCTTTTCAAATGAGTCAGTTCTTCACATCAGGTGGCCAAAGTATTAGAGCTTCAGCTTCAGCATCAGTCCTTCCAATGAATATTCAGGACTGATTTCCGTTAGGATGAACTAGTTGGATCTCCTTGCAGTCCAAGGGACTCTCAAGAGTCTTCTCCAACACCATAGTTCAAAAGCATCAATTCTTTGGCGCTCAACTTTCTTTATAGTCCAACTCTCACATCCATACATGACTACTGGAAAAACCATAGCTTTGACTAGATGGACCTTTGTTGGCAAAGTAATGTCTCTGCTTTTTAATATGCTGTCTAGGTTGGTTATAACTTTTCTTCCAGGGAGCAGCATCTTTTAATTCCATGGCTGCAATCACCATCTGCAGTGATTTTGGAGCCCCAAAAAATAAAGTCTGTCACTGTTTCCACTGTTGAAGATATTAAGGACATAAAATTTCACTCATTAAAATGATTTTAAAAGTAATATTTCATTTGTTCTGTGTATTAGTGTTATTTCTGTCTTTCTTAGTCAGAAGTGCGTAAGAGAAGGTTATAAAAAACATGTTCTAGAGTTGTGTGGGCAGAAGTATGTTCACAGAGACTCTAAAACGGAGTCGATCCAGGGATTGAACCCGGGTCTCCTGCATTGCAGGAGAATCTGAGCCAAAGAAGTCAAAATGGGGTCATGGATATTAAATACCTAATGTAGATTCAAGGAATTGGACTTTTGACTTTTAGATCCATTGTAATAAAATACATATTTGTGTACTGACTACCTTGTTTCCCTGGTGGCTTAGATAGTAAAGAATCTGCCTGCAGTGCAGGAGACCCAGGTTCGATCCCTGGGTTGGGAAGATCCCCTGGAGAAGGAAATGGCAACCCACTCCAGTATTGTTGCCTGGAGAATTCCGTGGACAGAGGAGCCTGGTGGGCTACGATCCAGGGGGATCACAAAAGAGTTGGACCGACTGAGTGACTAACAATTTTCACTTTCACTTTACCTTTGAGTACTTATCAGGTGCCAGGCGTTTTCCTAAGTTTTTATTATTAAATGTGCTGTCTTGTTTGATTGTTGCAACAGCCCCACGTGGTTAGTCTATTTTTAGTTTTCTGTAGAGGAGTTGGCACAGAGGGGTCAACTTCCAGGGCTGTGCAGTGAGTATTAACAAGTGGAGGAACTGGGATTTGAACAAAGGCACCCTGACTCCGCACAGGCTCTGGGAGCTGTTGCATGCTCCAGTGTGCATGCACAAGCATGGCTGTTTGCTGGATAGTGACTACTCTCCAGTCATGTTCCCACCACCTCTCGGTAGCAGTGAAGACGTGGCTTTTACAGGTGTCTTTAGTTAGGAGAGATGCCTCTGGGAGATGAAAAGGAGACAGGTGTGGGCCACAGCCCCCTGACAGGTCCATTTGGGGGTAATGCCTTAGTCTCGCCAGCCAAGCATATCACCTGTTTTTAATTTGTACTCAGGTAGTGTTTGGGGTTAAATATGGACATTTATCCTAACTACTTGCTGTGAAGGGGACTTATTTTTGGCTTGTGGAGGAGACTCGCACTTGCTAAGCATCTGTTGTCATGCTCATTCTTCCCAGTAAAAGTGGGAAAAGAAAACCATAAAGGAACACTGATGAGAATGGAAGATGTAAACATAAATCAGTTCTCTTTACAACAGGTTGATTAAAATTTTTGAGATATTTGATATCTCTTCATAGACTTACATTGTTAGAGTAGAAATGAAAAAAAAGTGAATTCCCATTCCTTACTCCCACAGATGAGACTTGATTTTGTAGGCTTAAGTGTTTATGGAACTCCTTTTCTCCCAGTTAAGGGCACGCTCAGCGAGGACACCATCAGAGTGTTTCTGCATCAGATCGCAGCTGCCATGCGCATCCTGCACAGCAAGGGCATCATCCACAGGGACCTCAAGCCCCAGAACATCCTGCTGTCCTATGCCAGTCGCAGGAAGTCCAGTGTCAGCGGTATTCGCATCAAAATAGGTATGTGGCTATGTTGTTTCACTCAAAGATCACTTTTGAGACTCAGTATTCTTAGGTAATTTTAGTTCAGTGAGAATGATGAATTTTGTTGAGACACTTCTGTTCACTGAAGTCCATTTGGATGTGGGAATCCTTTACGTTATTGGCAGCAGGTGCTAAATTTCAGACGGGGCTAACGGGCCTGCACCAGGGCTCCGAGTAGGAATCTCAGCAGGAGATGCTTCTCTTCGTCAGACACACTGCGTTGCTGGCAGCAAATTAATACCCTGATTCTTCACAGCTCATGGGATTTTAACCTGAGGGATCTGAGAGACCATTTAGTTCAGGTTTCTTATTTGGAAGATTTTTTGTTTTTTTGTTTTTAGCTCGCTCAAGGCAGACATGGCTCAGATGGTAAAGAATCTACCTGCAATATGGGAGACCTGGGTTTGATCCCTGGGTGGGGAAGATCCCCTGGTGAAGGAAAAAGCTACCCAGTATTCTTGCCTGGAAAATCCCATGGATAGAGGAGCCTGGCGGGCTATGCAGTCTATGGAGTCGCCAAGAGTTGGACATGACTGAGCAACTAACACTTTAGCACTCTCAGGATTATTTGAAGCACTTCGTAATGCTAGATTTTTTTTTTAAGCTGTTCTCATGGTTGGTGGAAAAACAACTTTTTACCAGTATTTTAAGAAATCTCTGTTATTATATAGGTTACATCTGGTATCTGGAGGAGGATGAAAACAGCTCAAACTCTATACCTGGTGTTGATATTTAATGAGAGCTTTATTAGTGAATCTTTTACTATTATTAGCATTTTCTCTTGGATAGCGTGGAGCTCCCTTCTTGGTTACAAAACTGGCAGAGCAGCAACTTGTGCCACTGGTGGCTACTACCATTATTTAACTTGTTGAAAGTGAGGTGGCCACTTCTTTCTTTGGTGGACAGTCTTAAGTCAATAAGCTTTAGTTTCTCGTAGTTCTTTTGTGCCCGCTTGTATCTTAAAGAATCATATGATCTGTGTTAAGCGTGGGCAAAGGTATCATTTGACTTTTTCCGTTTTATTTTGTGAAACAGCTGATTTTGGTTTTGCTCGTTACTTGCATAGTAACATGATGGCTGCCACGCTGTGCGGGTCCCCAATGTACATGGTGAGTGTTTGCATCTTTTGTGTTTACAGTGGGAAGCATTGGAATTTAAGTATAAAGCTTGTTTCCAACTAAGATGTGATTTTTATCATAGTCTGAGTTTTTATTATTTACAAATGTTAATTACTGAAATGCTGTAATACAGACGTCTTTTGCTTTAGCCTAGTGGACTATAAAAGTCATCTTTGCCCATTGGCATTTATTTTTTAACATGATTAGTTATTATGGTAGAAATCCTCTATTAGATTAAATTAGAAATAAAAATTGATGAACTATGGTCATGCTATACATGATGTATAATTTTAGGAATACTTAAAAAATTCTTTTGGGGCGTATCTTCAGCTATAGGATGTAGTCATCCTTTGCATGTTGTCTCTTTTGACAGGATCCCTGTACTATAGAAATGTTTCCCATTTGTGTCACACGTAACAGCTGAAAAGTCTTACTTTTCTTCATCCTCTCCTGTGGTTACTCTCAGGTCTAATAGGGTGAGGCTGTGACACTTCTGAACTAATGTGAGGTGGTAAGCCTGGAAACACTTGATTCTGGAGCTTCAGAATCCTGTGAAGTAAATGAACCTACTTCAGTTTGAATTTAAAATGGGTTTATGTTCAGTTAGGATTTCTTCTAATATAAAATCAACTTTGAGATCAAAGGAACTAGTACTCAAAGTTCAAAAAAATTTTGTGTTAGATTTACTTTTTCTTGATCATAACCTTACTGCTTATATAATAAATCTTATTTAATATAATTAAATACTACTTTGCACTTTTTAAGTGTGAAATCAGTTCAGTCTTGAACTTACAGCTTTGAGGATAGAGAGGGTACTTGGGCTGATTATTAAAGGAAGTTGACCCAGTAAGAAATTTACTAGGAACAATAAATAAAACTGTTATGCCTAGAAAATAAAATGTCACTGTCATTCAGTGTATTTAGCATTTCCAGTCAATGCTTTCCTTGATTGATGGTAGTTTTAGAAAGCAACATCTAATGAGAGGGGAGAAAATAGCTGTAACAAAGTATCAGAGACTTTTTGTTTGCTTTTAAGACTGTTTTTATTATGTTTTGCATAATAGATTTTCTGCTATTTTAGAGTTTTTAAATGGCGGAAATAGGACTAAGGTAGCAAACACTTGTGTGCCTACCATCCACATTCGACAGTTAACATTTTACTGTGTTCACCTTGGTCTTCTTTTAGAAGAAACGAAATATTTCGGAAGCGGTTCGTGTGCCTTCTGTAATCCTCCCTTCTCACTCTCCTACTCTCCCACCCCAGAAGTAACCCTGGTCTTGGGAGTGGGGTGTACTCTTTGTTATTATTTTAATGCTCTTTCTGTATTTTATGTGTCCATACTATTATATAGAAATATTTTCTTTCTGCAACCTGCTGCTTTTCCTCCACTGTTGTTTTTGAGACTTGCCAGTAAACCTCAGTGTAAGAATGTGGGTCTATATTGGTTGCAGTATAATTTGATTAGGGCAATATCACAGTGTGTTGTTTTTATTATTGTAGTTTTGTTAGGAGCATGACCTTCTCCAGTTAGCACATGCAGATCAATCATGTAACTGACATTATGCATGTTTCTTGAATTGCTTTCTCCCCAGGCTCCTGAGGTTATCATGTCTCAACATTATGATGCCAAGGCTGACTTGTGGAGCATCGGGACAGTGATATATCAGTGCCTCGTTGGAAAGCCACCTTTTCAGGTACCGTGACTCTTTTCAGATATACTTAGTTTGGGGCTCTTTTCATTTTGCAGTTGCCTTTGACTTATAAAATCAGGAATGTGGTTGACCCTTGAACAGTGTAGGGGTTAATACTAGGTTCTCCAGCTCAGGCTAACAATCCAGTGGGAAATAGGTGTGAATGGTGACATTAGCACTTCCTGCTTAGCTTGGATTTGGAGTCTGGGAATCCAGCTCTGGAGGTGAGGTCGTTGTTTAGGTTTTACACAATTTATTTTAGGTAGGAGGTCTTCCTCTCCCTTAACATTCTGTCAGAAAGAGCTCTTCTAGCATATGATCACAATGATTCCTCCTGAGTTCATATTGGTCAGTTACAGAGACAGTTTTTTAAATCTGAAAACTAAAACAGAAATAATTTGCCCAAGATGGTATTAAAAGTCACTGACACAGCAGGTTGAACGCTTGATTTCCTAGCCTGGTTTGAACGTAGAGGCAGCTTCAGTAATTCAGCAGCTCTTACTGCGAGGCTGCTGTGTGGTGTTCTGGAGAGGCTAGAAAGGAGCACTTTCTTAGTTCTCTGGCTTGACTCCCTTGAAGGTACATTGCACCTGACTTCACACAGCACACCTGTTGCGTGGGCCATGTAACCTCCAGAGTAGTGCCTCTTCTGAGCCTCAGGCCTCTCTGAGAATCTAACCTCAGAAAGATACATTATGCCCAGATGTGCAGAATCTGCATACAGTGTCAGGGGTGTTAGAAGTTCCTTATTGCCCATCGATGGCTCCCTCAGCAGTCCATGGCTTTCAAGTTCAGTCTCTGTTCTATAGCAAGAATGTGCCATCCATCATGTGATTTGGAGTTTTTGCCCTTGGTTTTTTAGGAAATTAAACCATTTTCTTCTTTTTTTTTTTAACAGGCTAATAGTCCTCAAGACCTAAGGATGTTTTATGAAAAAAACAGGAACTTAATGCCTAGGTGTGTGTCTTTATTACACTGAGTTTTACTACGTCAATACTGTGTTATTTATCTGAATTCCGTGTGTTTTATGTTTTTCCGTTATTGCACCTTTTTTTCAGTTAGCAGTAAGGAGAGCATTCATTTTAACAGGAAATTAGAAAGCTACTAGAGCATCACAAGTGCCCATGTGCTGTGCCATTTTCTTTCTTTTTAAAAATGTTCAGCTCAGTTCAGTCACTCAGTCGTGTCCGACTCTTTGCGACCCCATGAATCACAGCACGCCAGGCCTCCCTGTCCATCACCAACTCCCGGAGTTTACCCAAACCCATGTCCATCGAGTCGGTGATGCCATCCAGCCATCTCATCCTCTGTCGTCCCCTTCTCCTCCTGCCCCCAATCCTTCCCAGCATCAGGGTCTTTTCCAATGAGTCAACTCTTCTCATGAATTGGCCAAAGTATTGGAGTTTCAGCTTCAACATCAGTCCTTCCAATGAACACCCAGGACTGATCTCCTTTACGGTGGACTGGTTGGATCTTCTTGCAGTCCAAGGGACTCTCAAGAGTCTTCTCCAACACCACAGTTCAAAAGCATCAGTTCTTAGGCACTAAGCTTTCTCTCACATCCATACACAACTACTGGAAAAACCATAGCCTTGACTAGACGGCCCTTTGTTGGCAAAGTAATGTCTCTGTATTTTAATATGCTATCTAGGTTGGCCATAACTTTCCTTCCAAGGAGTAAGCGTCTTTTAATTTCATGGCTGCAGTCACCATCTGCAGTGATTTTGGAGCCCAAAAAAATAAAGTCTGGCACTGTTTCCACTGTTTCCCCATCTATTTGCCATGAAGTGTTGGGACCAGATGCCATGATCTTAGTTTTCTGAATGTTGAGCTTTAAGCCAACTTTTTCACTCTCCTCTTTCACTTTCATCAAGAGGCTCTTTAGTTCTTCTTCACTTTCTGCCATAAAGGTGTTGTCATCTGCATATCTGAGGTTATTGATATTTCTCCCTGCAATCTTGATTCCAGCTTGTGCTTCTTCCAGCCCAGCGTTTCTCATGATGTACTCTGCATATAAGTTAAATAAGCAAGGTGACAATATACAGCCTTGACGTACTCCTTTTCCTATTTGGAACCAGTCTGTTGTTCCATGTCCAGTTCTAACTGTTGCTTCCTGTCCTGCATACAGGTTTCTCAAGAGGCAGGTCAGATGGTCTGGTATTCCCATCTCTTTCAGAATTTTCCACAGTTTATTGTGATCCACACGGTCAAAGGCTTTGGCATAGTCAAATACAGCAGAAGAAAAACCTACAGAAGTTATGTTTGTTCTTTGAGGGAAGGGAGGGAAACGCAAACAGAATAGATGGGTGTAAAGGAGAAAGTGATTGGGCTTCCCCTGCTCTTAGGGAGAACAAGAGTTTGTTGTGTACCTTTTGAAATTCTTTTTCTTTAGAAATATTTTTGGTGTGAGTTCTCTTTACATGTTTGACTGCTTATTTATGTATGTATATTTATTCTGTTGTTCAGTTGCTAAGTTGTGTCTGACTGTTTGTGACTCCATGGACTGCAGTACACCAGGCTTCCCTGTCCTCCCCTATCACCTGGAATTTGCTCAAATTCATGTCTATTGACTTGGTTATGCTATCTAACCATCTCATCCTCTGCCGCCACCTTCTCCTTTTGCCTTCAGTCTTCCCAGCATCAGGGTCTTTTCCAGTGAGTTGGGTCTTCACACCAGGTGGCCAAAGTATTGGAGCTTTAGCTTAACATCAGTCCTTCCAATGAATATTCAGGGTTGATTTCCTTTAAGATTGACTGGTGTGATCTTGCTACACCAAGGGAGTCTCAAGAGTCTTCTCCAGCACCACAATTTGAAAGCATCAATTTTTCAGTGCCCAGACTTCTTTATGGTACAACTCTCACATTCGTACCATGACTACTGGAAAAACCATAGCTTTGATCATACAAAATTTTGTTGGCAAAATGATGCCTTTACTTTTTAATAGGCTATCCAGGTTTGTCATAGCTTTTTTTTCCAAGGAGCAAGTGTCTTGTAATTTCATGGCTGCAGTGAAATTTAATTTAATGCACTGTCCACAGTGATTTTGGAGCCCAAGAAAATAAAGTCTGTTACTGTTTCCACTTTTTCCCCTTCTGTTTGCGTGAAGTGATGCCATGAACTTAATTTTTTGAATGTTGAGTTTCAAGTCAGCTTTTTCACTCTCCTCTTTCACCTTCATCAAGAGGCTGTTGAGTTCCTCTTCATTTTTTGCCATTAGAGTGATGTTATCAGCATATTGATAGCTTTCCCGGCAATCTTAATTCCAGCTTGTGATTCATCCAGTCCAGCATTTCGTGTGATGTTCTCTGCGTATTAGTTAAATAAGGAAGGTGACAATATACAGCCTTGTCATATTCCTTTCCCAATTTTGAACCATTCTGTTGTTCTATGTCTGGTTCTTACTGGTGCTTCTGCACACATATAGTTCAATACAAATTACTTTGCAAATTGTTCTGTGGCTTTTTTTAACTTATGTATAGCATTTGTTTGTAGACACTTGTATTTATTTAAGCTCTGCCCTTTTCCAGGCAGAATTGGAGGTTGCTCTTTGTTTAACAGAGAACTCTGTAGCAACTCTCAGTGCCAGGTTGAAGTTGTGTTAAAACTGAAGGTAGGCTGTGCTTGTGAGCGGCTTTGTCCTGCAGACGTTCCAACAAAGGCAGTGAAAATCTCAGGATAAGAGTCTTCCCAGACTGATGCTGCTTCTCAGAGGCAGCTGCTTAGTGGGTTGTTTTTCTTTTAAGGAATGAGGCTTTATCATGGTTGTGTTGGTATAAAATGTGGCATTTGTGAAACTGCATATACATTTTCATTTACCATAATGAAAGCAAAAGTTGTGTAGTTAATACATATAAACTCACCACTTTGGTGTTGTTTTTTTTCCCCTCCCCCGCAGCATTCCCAGAGAAACATCACCTTATTTGGCTAATCTTCTTTTGGGTTTGCTTCAGAGAAACCAAAAAGATAGAATGGACTTTGGTAAGTAATATTTTCAAATTTTGTATCTGGTTTCTAATTTTGCATATTTTGAAGTTTTTTTTTCTTAATGTATGTTTTATTGAAGTATTGTTGATATATAGTGTTGTGTTAGTGTCTGGTGTACAGCCAAGTGATTCAGTTATACACACACATATATATTCTTTTTCATTATGGTTTATCACAGGTTGTTGAATATAGTTCCCTGTTTTACAGTAGGACCTTATTGTTTATCCATTCTATATATAATAGTTTACATCTGCTAATCCCCAACTCCCAGTCCCTCCCTACCCTCCTTTCCCCTCTTGGCAACCACATAAAAACAGTTTTTTTAAGATACTATAGAGGTTTCAGAGGAAAATGAAATTCATTTTTACTTTTCTTTCTATCTCTGTGTTTTTCCTTTTTACATATTTTGTAAATGTATGGAAAGAATATAAATATTTAATGTAATCAATAATTTAGAAACTATTATCCTGTATGTCATTTAATTGGCCCATTTTTCTCAAGGTTACTGGGCAGTGTCCATTTAATTTCTTTCTCTGAAAGATAGAAATATTTACCAATTGGATGAACTAAAGCTTAATTTCAGTTGTTACAGAAGTTTAAGAAAAGATATATCCAGATTATTTCATCTTACCCCCTATACAGAAATTGTTAAAACTACTTTCTACTGAGAACATTCACTGAGGCCATGAACTGAGTGCTTCAGAGAGTGAGGTCATTTAGACTAAATCTGAGTTAATCTCATTCCTGATTTTGTATTATCCAGCAAACTTCCTTGCTGTGCTATTCTCCTTGTCCACTCTGTGCTATTTAGTAGCACATAATTTTGAGACGTAATGATAAATGAGATGGTCTTTGTGGGCTTTTAAAGAAATAATGAAATAAATTATACATACAGGAAAAGAGAATAAAATAATAAACTTTCCTGTACTCACCTACCTATTTATCTTTTTCTAATTAGCAGGCTTACTGTGTAGGTTTTATCCTTGGTGAATAGCTGAAGGAACGAAATCAAATTAATAGCTTTTTTAAAAATGTGAAACCAGCTGTAGGAATACTTCTTCTGGGATAGAAGGATGGAATTTACTGTACAAATCAGCTGCCTAAGACTTCCTGTCAGGACAGTTGACAGCCGTAGTTCACATATGTGCTTAGCGAGGGCCTGGCCACTGTTCTCTGTGTTGCTGTCTGCTTAAAGACAGCTACACAAGAGGGTAGATCCACTTTAGTCGTCTTGGTGGTACTGTGTTAGTAATGGGCATTTGGAGAATTCACAGCCATTATTTTAAAATTTTCATTGATTGAGAATTACTTACAATTTGATGATTTTTATAGATGATTTATAAAAATAACGTGCTGTTACATTGTATGGAAATTGGGTCTGTATACAGAAGGTAATAATAATTATGGGCTTCCTTGGTGGCTCAGTGGTCAAGAATCTGCCTGCTAATGCAGGAGACCTGGGTTCCATCCCTGGGTTGGGAAGATCCCCTGGAGAAGGAAATGGCAACCCACCCCAGCTTTCTTGCCTGAGAAGTCTCATGGACAGAGGAGCCTGGCGGGGTCTATGGGGTTGCAAAAGTGAGCTGGACATGACTTAGCAACTAAACAACAACAACAGTAATAATTATATATGATTTCAAGGATACTATGTTGACTACATCGACAAGATCAACCCGTCTGCCAAAATCAACGTCAGTTTAAAGGTTGCATTCTCATTTTCATTACAGAAGCATTTTTCAGCCATCCTTTCCTTGAGCAAGTTCCAGTAAAAAAATGTGAGTACCCACTTTTTACATTTTTGCTAAACAAGTAAATGCAACCATAAGGAAAAATTAGTATTTGGTATCACAAAATTAATCTTTTATGTGCTTCTCAAGATTTCATTGGGCTTTTCTTAAATACTTATAGTTGTGTTTATTTAGTTACAGTTTTATTTTTCCTTCTACATCCAAGTTGAAATAGTTCAGTAATTGCTGTGCTGTTGGTTTCATCCATGGGAGTATGTGGATGTGAATTTCTGGTCAGCACAAAGCTGTGGCAGTTGTGGTGGGTTTTCTAGTGGACGACTCACATAATTGCACTCTGTGGCCTCTCTTCCCTGGTGTTTCTCCTCAGCCTGCCCAGTCCCGGTGCCCGTGTATGCCGGCTCTGCCTCTGGAGGCTCCTATGGCAGCTCTCCATCCTGTCGTTTCGCCTCTCCACCGGTAAGTCCTGGGCTTCTTAGAAGTGACAGTAGAGTCTGTGCTAGTGCATCTGCTCACAGACAGAGCTGCAGATATGTTATGGGTGTTCTCTTTATGTGTGGGGTTTCCTAGCGTGGCTGAGGCCTGAGCAGGGAGCCCTGTTGGTGAAGATCTCAGTTTGGAATCTGCCCCTACCTAGATTTGCACACTTCAGCAGAACACGGTACCACTCAGGGCTGCCTTCCTCTGAACCAGGAACACAGTGCTCTCACCTTCTCATGCCCAGTAAGGTTGGGAAGAGTTTCACTGTGACAGGTAGATTGGCAGCTTTGTGTTTATTTTATGAACGTCATAAACATCAGTCTGGAGAGTTAGTGCAGACAGAACTCCAGTGGTAGAGGTGCCCTTCGGGCCTGAGACCCTGTCGTCATGGCGACAGGCCCTGTGAGCTGCTCCCCTGCAGCCCCCTCCCTCTAGTCTCAGTACTTCTTCCTGGTCCTGAGAACTCCTTCCTCCTGCTTTGCTCCTCTGGGTCTTGCCTTTCCCTCTTCTGTGCTTTCCTGGACTTTCCCCCACATCTCTCTTGCTGCCTGAGAGAGTTTTGACCTTGAGACTTTTCACAAGTCAAAGTCCAGAGGCCATTGTGTCAGCCTCTGCAGGCATTTTTCAGATTGACCTGCAGACACGCATTTCTTGACTTCTGCTGGCAGTGGGGCTGGGGAGCTGCACAGGAAGCTGGCTGGGGGTTAGCAGCCTGCTGCTCAAGAGTCTGGGCTTGAACGTGTCCACATCCATGACTTGCCATGTTGCCTGTGACAGGTGACTCAGTCTCTCTGAGCCTAAGTAAAGTGAGCATAAGTTACGTGCTTCATGGCATTTTTAAGGATAAAGAGGAAAAGCACTGACCGTACTGCTTGGCACACAGTAATACTCAGACAGTGGCAGGTGCTGTTATTCCTATTTTCCAGGGAGACCCCATGGCCCCTGATGAAGGCAGAGGCTGGAGCAGCCTGTGGCACATGACTGAGCCCTAACACTGGCAGAACCCTTCTGCACAGCCCCCCGACTCAGACCAAATAGGAAGGCAGAGGGCTAAGAAGACTTATGTTATATTCCCATGGATTTAAAGACTAAGAGGGAAAAAAAGTGTCATATATTTCCTGTTTCAGTCTGGAATAAAGAAAAACACTGAATCTGGAGTGAGTGGGAAGAGTTTGAGGAAGTGCACTGTCAGGGAGAGACCACAGTCTGGCCCTGCCGCTTGCTCCTGTAACCTGCCAGGCAGGTCAGCGCCTCATCCGTAACATAGGCCTGGTTATCCTTTGGTTGTGGGGTGGATGGCTGTACGTGGTAGGTACATGATGACTGTAGCTGCTGTGATAGAGCATGTACGTGATGCAAGGTGACAGGAGGTGTGGAAAGCACAGCGTGTGCTGGAGAGGGGAGGGCAGGGGAGGACCTGGGTGTGGGGAGGCCTGTGGGGTGGTTGGACAACCATGGGAGGAGACAGAGAGGGGTCTCCAGGGGAACGCAGTGGGAAAGTGCTTTGACAGGACAAACCGTGTTGGGTTTTTGTTGGATGAGACATTTTGGAAGGGAGAGCAAAAGAGAAGTGCTTGGGCTGCTGGAAGAGCAGACCAGCGCTCATAGGACCAGGGAGAGGACTTGGAGGGGAGGGGAGGCTTAGTTATTATAGATGCTCAGAACTTTGTGTGTGCGTGCCAAGTTGCTTCAGTTATGTCTGACTCTTTGCAGCCCTATGGACTGTAGCCTGCCAGGCTCTTCTGTCCATGGTATTCTCCAGGCAAGGATGCTGGAGTGGGTTACCATGCCTTCCTCCAGGGATCTTCCCGACCCAGGGATTGAGTCTCTTATGTCTCCTACATTGAACCCATGGATTGAGTTTCTTATGTCTCCTGCATTAGCAGGTGGGTTCTTTACCACTAGCACCACCTGGGAAGCCCCAGAACTTTGGTGGAAAACCGTTTTTAGAAGGCCTTTATGAAGAGCTCATGCTTGAAGTGAAAATAACAAATCTGGAAATAAAAGGAGAGCAGGAATGTTTCTGTATAATTTCCAATTAGAGATTAGAAAGTGGAGTGATCTGATAGGGCTTGTGTCAACATAATCTGCAACAGTGAGGTGACATCCTGCATGCACTCCTTCCCTCCTGGGGCTGCGCTGGACTCCTGTACTGAGGGAGATGCAGGCAGGCACGCCTGTGTGACAGTCTGTTCTTTACGTTCTCCCAAAGTACCTAGCTGCTACTTTACTCCAGAGAAATCTTTGAAAGGTGAAAAACAAAAAACTGTGTAACAAAAAACTTCAAATAATTCTGTTAGATCTAATACTGGCTATAGGCTAAATGCTATGTAGATAATACTTCTTGAATATCTACTCTTTTAATTATATGTAGTTAATGCCCACTTTGTGTGAAGTTTTGGTTGATACCAGTGACAGACAGGGCAGGTCCCTTTGTTGAGCAGTTCTGGGTTTGGTAGTGCGGAGGAGAGGCCGGCAGAGCAGCCTGTGGGAGGCAGATGCCTCATGCCTCTTGTTGCCTGTGGGACTGGGCATGAGGCCATGAAATCAGACTGAGAGCTTGCAGAGACCCTCAGCAGAGACATTGAGCTGAGTTTTGAATTTGTAAGAGCGGTAACGTAAGCAGGGGAATCGCCGTGGAACCATGACCTGTTGCAGCAGTCTGTAGCCCACCGTGGCCACGTACGTTTGTTAGAATTAAGTGAATTTGCAGATTCAACTCGGTAGTCTCCCTGGCCACATGTCACATGTTCATAACCAGCTGTGACTGATGGCTGCCGTGCTGTACAGAACTAAACCCTCTGGCATTGCTGGAAGCACTGTGGGACAGGCTCCTTTCATGGTCCAGCCTGAGGGTGCAGAGAACAAGGTGATGTGCTGGAGGGGTGAGTGGAGCCGGGGTGGGGCCAGTCTGTGTCCTGGCAGAATCTGGGCTACGAGCAGAGCAGGCTGTGCCATTTGAGTGGCTTTAAGTGGAGGTGTGACCTAATCCACTGTATGTTTTGGCAAATAAATTCTTCTGTAAGCAGGTGGGGGATTGGATGGAAGATCAGAAGAGAGGCCTCTCTCCTAGAGCAGAGAACAGCCTGTGACCATTGCACTATTTTTGGTTTGTTTTTGGGTTTGCTTTGTTTGTTTGTTTTTGAGAATGAGGGCCTGAACTAAGTCAGCAGTAGGAAAGGGGAGGACAAGGGGCCAGGAAGAGCAGGATGAGGAGTCTGCGGTGCTTAGAGATTGCTTGAATTTGGGACCTAAGGAAGAGGAAGGTCTCGATGGGGCCTGAGTGGTGTGAGTTGATGGAGCTACTTAGCGGGGGAGCACAAGGATGATGCACTGTGATGTGCAGGCCCAGGGGCAGGTCTGAGCTCGGGAGTCAGCACTCTGTAGGGGTAGTTGATGTAGGAAGGCAACAGTGGGCCCCAGGTGGGTATATACTGTGAGAGCTGGAGGCCAGGGTGGCACTGGGGAAACTCATACTCACCGGTCTCCTTAGAGGGGCAAAAGAGACTGAGAAGTAGAAGGGGAAGCAGAGAGCAGAGTCCCTGAATGGAGGGCTGGGGGCCCAGTGTCTGGGAAGCAGAGTCCAGTGCCTGAAGGAGTAGCGGAGGGTCCACAGACCTGGCAGTGGAATCACTGGGAAGCTTAGTAAAGGCAGTTTCATTGGAGGGTTGAAGGGAGAAAGAGGCTTATGGTGAGTTAAGCCATACTTTTGGAGAAGGCAATGGCACCCCACTCCAGTACTCTTGCCTGGAAAATCCCATGGATGGAGGAGCCTGGTAGGCTGTAGTCCATGGGGTCGCGAAGAGTCTGACACGACTGAGTGACTTCACTTTCACTTTTCACTTTCATGCATTGGAGAAGGAAATGGCAACCCACTCCAGTGTTCTTGCCTGGAGAATCCCAGGGACGGAGGAGCCTGGTGGGCTGCTGTCTATGGGGTCACACAGAGTTGGACATGACTGAAGTGACTTAGCAGCAGCAGCAGCAGCAAGTGATCCTTTGGAGGTGAGGAATTTGAGTCAGTGAAAACTGAAATTTCAAGAAACATTGTTAAGTGAAGAAGGGAGATAAGATGGTAATTGAGAGAGTTATATTGATTTGAGATGTGAAGAAATTAAACATGTTTGTGTGCAGAGGGGAAAAAGCCAGAATAAAAAAAGAAGAAGATAGTGTCTGAAGCAGAGGGGAGTTGATCAGGGTCCTTGAGGAGGGAAGAGAATTAGTGGAAGATGACCTTTGAACCCGAGAAGCATCTCTTCCACCCAGGTGGCTGTGGATGAAGGTAATTTTATAAATAGCAAGGGGAGACATTGAGAGAGTCCCTGCCTGGGGAGCAAGGGCACAGGGAAGAATTGGTGAAGTTAGGTGCTTGGAACCTGGCCCAGCTCACCTGTTCTCTCTTCTGAGTTTTGTTTATGTATGAAATGGATTTCAGAATAGGACTGGAGTTAGATAATACATGGAAAGCTCTTAACAGGGCCCAGTGCCAAGCTCAGTGCCGAGCCCGTGGTGACTGCTCTGTAAATGATAAACTCCCTCCAGCTTCCACTCTGTTTATAACCTTGAAACATAAGTGCTCTTCAAAAAGTGATAAGGAGAATTTATATCATGTGTATGTCACACACACAGAGAAGTGATAAGGAGATTTGAGACTGGTTTCACTGTGCAGTGACATTCAAAGGAATAGTAGCGGTTTAAAACTGGGCTTTACAGAGCATTTTGTAGTATTTTTCTTGAATAGAAACAAAGGTTAAACAGGGTAATGGGGACCTAACCCAATAAGTTATGAAGTTCATTGTTTTAGGAGACTGTTGTATGATGAAGATAGTCAATTAAAGTTGTGACTACTGTCCTTGAACTAGGCAAGTGCCAAGAGGTATATAGCTACTTATGCCCAAGGATCTATTCAATATATTCATATGCTTTTCTTCCCTTATGGTCCTATCTTCCACAAATCCCTTACGGTTCTATCTTCCACAAATCAACTCCTTCCCCTGACAAAAAAAGAAAACAAAAGGAACACGCTCACACTTGTAAGGCTTTCTAAATCTTTCTTTCTGGAAGTGTCAGTAATTCCCTGTGCTTATACACAGTTATCCTTACTGTTTTAGTTACTTTTCTGTATAACATAGTCTCTTGCTTTCCCTTTTATAATTTTTCTTCATTGGAGATTGAAAACTGTGTGCAGAATGTCATTTAAGTCCCTGGACATTTTGTTTTAGTCATTAGGTAAGCAGGTATTGAGTATCTGCTTTGCTAGGCCATGAGCTGAAGCGGGGATGGGACATGATACAGATTCACAGCGGACCTTTCAGGGGAGTCAGACCTGTGCACGTGATAAGAGGTGTGATGTGTTTTAAGTATCACTTTTGGGAAACATTTTAGATGGTGTTATACAAACACATCTTAAACTGTGCTTCTTTAAGGGAAAGGTTTTCCAAAGAGATTTTTAAAATCTTCAATGGAATTGGACTCTGCCACTTTCATGAAAAAAATATTCCTTAGTCTAATGGCTGTTCTGACTTGCATTTTATTGAGGCCACTTTTAATTTTATGTTGTTAATTTTAGTCCCTTCCAGATATGCAGCATATTCAGGAAGAAAACTTATCCTCCCCACCATTGGGTCCTCCCAACTATCTCCAGGTGTCCAAAGATTCTGCCAGTACTAGTAGCAAGAACTCTTCTTGTGACACGGATGACTTTGTTTTGGTTCCACACAACATCTCGTCAGACCACTCATGTGAGAATCTTTTCTGCTTGTACACATTGTATTTCTGAATTTACTAGCCTAGCATTTTTTAACCTTTATGTCACCCTCTTGTGTGTAGGGCACCTTTTCAAATGGACATTTTATTTAGTTGATGGAATTCCCAGAACTACATGCCTATGTTCCTGTGACAGTAAACTTGGATTCTGAAGGTAGATGAAAACTTTGCAGGAAATGACCTCAAATTCTGTTTGTAGCCAAACAAAAAGGAGTGGAGAAGCCAGCAGAATGAGAGAAATTAAATTTAAGGAAAGGATCTAAAGGAAGACCTGTTTTCGGAAAAAATCTGAGAGTCAAAGGGTCTTACAAACAGTCTGGCTGTGCTTCGGGAGATGCTGGCCAGAGTTCAGGAATGAGCTTCATAAACACACAGAAAGGATATTTTACAAAGGAAGCAAAATCCAGGCTGCCTGAATCCAAGCCAGGATTCTGTGGAGTAGTGCAGGGCACTGGGAGACCTACGAGAAGAGAAGTTAGACAGAACCATAAAAAAGAAGGAACCAGGGTTTGGTTGCAGAGGAGTAGGATCAGAAGAGCTGGAAACTTGAAGACTTTAATGACTGAGTAGTATGAGGTTGACTGTGTGCAGATATAGGAAGCTGGAGAAGTTTGTGTCAAGAGGTCTCAGGATGTTTGTCAAATTCATTTTTAATAGCTGCTTACATTAGCCCCTTGCTAGCTGTCTGTCATGAAGGCTGCGACCTCAGACCAGACACACTTTAGGGCTGCTTGGCTGGGGCAGGGGAATCGTGCACAGCACGTAATAGGAGGTGGCAGGTTCTGACCAGAGCACCGAGAGCTGGGAGTTGCCTTTAAATATCATCCTGTGTGGTGGTTTTATCTTACTGAAAAAGTAATTGAAAGTTTTAAATTGTGAAATATTTCAAACCGAATAATACAGCAGATACTCAAATTGTCCACCATGCTACTTTTATTTATGTCACCATTTTGCCATAGATGCTTTAGATGTCTTTTTAAAGGTATACAATGCTGTAGGTACAGCCAGAGCACCTGGCCTCATTTTAATCTTGCCAGAGATATATTCTTCTTTATTTATATTATAATTCTAATACACCTGTATCTAAAAATAATAGTATTTTTGTGATATTACAGTTTTAAGTAAATGTTACATAGAATGTTTGTTTCTATAGTTTGCTTTTTTATTCCTATTTTTGCTATGTATCTAGATAATGTAACTACATGTGTATCTAGTTCATTTTAATTTATGAATTTTATATTAACAGTACAACTGAACCATAGTTTATCCATCTCCCTACTGATTGTGACTTGGATCATTTCCATCTTTTTACTGTTCAGAATGTGTGGTAACAGATGTCCTTGTGCCAGAATTTCCTCCAGGTGGCTGTGGATATGTACAGCTTCAGCTCTGTAAAATGTTGGTACAAACAAGTTGTAGCCTGTAGCTACTAGCAGCAGTGTCCTGTCATGCTGCCCCAGTAGTACCATGGTGCCTTCTAGAGATTTTCATTATTTTTTCCATATTTAACTTTACCTGGAACTGATTTGTGTAGATGACAAGGGTTCTATCAGTTACCCCAGGATTATTTATTGAATGTTCTGTCCTTTCCTCACTGATATGCAATACCAGACTTGCCCCATCAGGCTTATATAAAGGATTTGTTTCCTTGTGTGTGTGTGTGTGATATGGGGTCATAGGTGAAGGTGAGGGGGCACCCAAGAATTCTGTGGAATCACCCAGGCTATCTTTGGCCCCTTTCCCCACATGTAGTTTAATTTTGACTTGAAAATGCTACAAAAAAGCCATTTGGGGATTTTGATTGGAATTGTCTTGATTCTCTAAGACGTGTTCAGTGACAGAATCTTTACAGTGTAGAGTATAGGAGGGTTCCTTTCTCCCACACCCTCTCCAGCATTTATGATGTGGAGTCTTTGTGATAGGAGCCTTTCAGACTGGCATGAGGTGATTACCTCATTGTGCTTTTGAATTGCGTTTCTCTGATAGTTAGCCACGTTGAGCACCTTTTCATGTACCTGTTGGCCACCCGTATGTCTTCTTTGAAACCTCTGTCTTTTACCTGTGCAACCATTGATGTTAAAAGTGATTACTGATGATATACCTGGATTAATGCCTACCACATTCATTACTGTTTTCTATTGTTGTCTTTGATCTGCCTTCCTGTCTGTCTTCTACTCTTTTTCTACCTTTTGTGGTTTTAATTGACCATTTATTAAGGTTCTATTTTCTTTCCTTTCTTAGCATATCAATTATACTTCTTTATTTTTTTGAGTGGTTGCTTTGTCTTAGATTTTCAGTATACATGTGTAACTAATCCAAGTCCATTTTGAAATACACCATACCATTTATGAATATTGTGGGTATCTTATAATAAAAAAATAACCCTAATTCCTTCCTCCCTGTATCTTTGTTGTCATTAATTTCACTTATATATAAGCATACATAAGCTTTGAAACCTCTGTCTTTTACCTGTGCAACCATTGATGTTAAAAGTGATTACTGATGATATACCTGGATTAATGCCTACCACATTCATTACTGTTTTCTATTGTTGTCTTTGATCTGCCTTCCTGTCTGTCTTCTACTCTTTTTCTACCTTTTGTGGTTTTAATTGACCATTTATTAAGGTTCTATTTTCTTTCCTTTCTTAGCATATCAATTATACTTCTTTATTTTTTTGAGTGGTTGCTTTGTCTTAGATTTTCAGTATACATGTGTAACTAATCCAAGTCCATTTTGAAATACACCATACCATTTATGAATATTGTGGGTATCTTATAATAAAAAAATAACCCTAATTCCTTCCTCCCTGTATCTTTGTTGTCATTAATTTCACTTATATATAAGCATACATAAGCATATATATATATATATATATATATATATATATATATACACACACACACATAAGGCATGAAGGGAAGCACACATAACTGAGTACATCGTTGCTGTTGAACAAACTGTTGTTACCTATTAGATCAGTTAAGAATAATCAGAATAAAAGTTTTCGTTTTACTTTCACTTATTCCTTCGTTGCTGTTGAACAAACTGTTACCTATTAGATCAGTTAAGAATAATCAAAATAAAAGTTTTCGTTTTACTTTCACTTATTCCTTCGTTGCTGTTGAACAAACTGTTACCTATTAGATCAGTTAAGAATAATCAAAATAAAAGTTTTTGTTTTACTTTCACTTATTTTTCTCTTCCTTACTTTGTGTAGGTTCAGTTTTCTGATCTAATTATTTTTCTTCTAAAGAACTAGCAAGGCATATCTACTGGCAACAAGTCCCCTCAATTTTTGCTTGTCTGAGAGTCTTTATTTCTCCTTCATTTTGGAGAATAATTTTGCAGGATATGGAATCCTAAGTTGGTGGTTTATTTCTCTCAACACCTTAAGTATTTGATTCCACTCTCTTTCAGTTTGCAAGGCTTCGGAGAAGTCTGTGTAATACTGTCTTTATTCCTTGGTAGGTATTTCTCTTCTCTGGCTTCTTTCAGAATTTTTTCTTTATTTTTGATTTTCTAGAATTTGAAAATGACACGCCAGTGTGTAGTTGTTTGGGGCATATACCCTGCTGAGTGTTCTCTGAGCTTCCTGGATCTGGGGCTTGATGACTGACATTAATCTGGGGAAATTCTCACTGTTTCAGATAGTGCCTTCTGTTCCGCTCTTCTCCTTCTGGAATCACCATTCTGCACATGTTACACCTTTTATAGTTGTCCCACAGACCTTGGATATTCTGTTCTTTTTTTATTTTCTAAGTCTTTATTTTTTGGTTTTCAAGGATTTTGTTGAAATAATCCTCTGGCTCAGAGATCCTTTCCTCAAACATGCCCAGTCTACTAATAAGCCTCCTAGAGATGTTCTTCATTCCTGTTACAGTGTTTTTTATCTCTAGCATTTCTTCTTGGTTCTTTCTTGGGATTTCCATCTCTGCTTATATTCCCCATGTGTTCTTGTGTGCTGTCTGCTTTTTCCATTAGAGCTCTTAGCATATTAATCATTCGGAGAAGGAAATGGCAGCCCACTCCAGTATTCTTGCCAGGGAAATGCCATGGACAGAGGAATCTGGTGGGTCGCAGTTGCTATGGTCACAAAAAGCCAGACACAACTGAGAGCACACACACAGGTTAATCATCATCGTTTTAAATTCCGGATATGGGGATCCCAGCATCTCCACTGTGTCTGGTTCTGATGCTCTGCCTTTTCAGAGTGTTTTTTTGCCTTTGATGTACCTTGTACTTGTGTCTAGATGGCTGCATCTGACATATCGAGGACTGGGGTGGGGTAGGTAAGTGCTATCCACAGGCCATTAGAGCTGTGGTCGTTAATGATGTGGTGAGGAAGAGGCAGCCCTGTGGTTAAGGCTCTGCCTTTCATGGAGTGCAGAGTCGGACATGACTGAGTGACTTTCACACAGTTTTGTGGAGCCTGAGCCTTTGGTCTGTGAACTTCAGAGCTATTTCACGTTTCTTCTTGTCTGAGGTGGGTACAGGGTGGCTGGAGGGGCCTGGAGTTGGGGGTTCCTCATCTCCAGGTCATTGAGGCTCTGAGTTCAGCCCCAGCCGGTGAACTCGGGTTAGTACGTGTCCCTTGAGGACTGGCCTTGTTCCACAGAAGCCCCCTCCCCCACTCCAGGCAGGAAAGTTATTTTTCTCCACATTTACTGTGGCAGTTTGCCTGGGCTCCCAGAGGTCAGTCTGACAGCCCTGTGCTCCTCCTATGACTGCATCTCCCTGGAGTTTTCAGCTTTCAGAGCTGTCTGCCATGAGGGTCCAGCAAGTTGGAGTTCCCACTCAGGTGTTCCTGCCCTGGCTCTGGTTTCCACAGTCGTTTCGGTTGATGAGTCCCTTCTCAGGGAAGCCAGTCCTCTCTGTGTTTGCCTGTTTCTGCAGTCTTGGGGACATCTCTTTGCCCAGGGTCCTTCTGTCTCCTCTAGATCCAAAAAGAGTTTTCACTTGTCAGGATGGAAGGGAGACTTCCAAGCTCCTTACATGTGAAATCAGGAGCTGGAGGTCTCTGAAGGAAACATTTAAAACGTCTGTACAACTTAACAGTACTAATGTAATACATACCTGAGCATACTCCTGATTTTCTTAACCTTCTTTGTCTGATTTTGCATCTTTTTGTTGTATTGCTCTACTTTTAGGAAAGTTTCCTTAATGTTCTCTTATCAATGAAAAGTTAATAAGGACTGTTCTACTTGTTACAGGTCAAAGCACAATTATATAGGGGCTGTACATCAAATGACATGTTGCTAGCTACACAATCTAGGTCTGCGTGTAAAAAGCCAGTGGTGGGTTGTTGTGATGACCCCTTACAACATTAAGAGGGAAGGTTATTTCCTAAGGAGGTCTGGTTAATGCAGGTGCAAAATACCCACTAAAAGAAAGGGAGGAGACCCAAATGAGCAAAGAGAACTTTTGTTTAAATTTCTCTTGCCTTGCCATAAAATATGAATTTTACTTCATTAATCTTCTATTGGGTTTTTCACTTATTATGCTCTCATCTTTTCAGTTTTTAGAAGTTCTTTTTATTTTCCTCTCAGTATTGTTATTCTTATTTCAAGATGCGCTGTTTTATCTCTGAACACACTTAATTATATACATCTTTAAACTTTTCCCTGTAAAATGTTTAGTTCTCCCCCCCCCCCCGCCTCAGTTTGTTTTAGAGTCTAGTTTTCATTTAGATTCTTTCTTTGAATGTTTGGTGATGTGCTCATAATTTAGAATTCGCAATTAAAATGTTATTTGAAAGCTTTGTGTATGGCGGATCTTATGGACAGTGAGTCTACACTGGATCATCAGCCTGAGTCATTATCTCAGACAGCTTCTTTTTTGAGGGGCTGCTCAAATCCCCCAACAAAGACTCAGCCATTAGGGATGTTCAGTTAAATTTCCGAGTTTAAAGTCACTTGAAAGCATTCCCCTCTGGTAGTTATGTTAGCGAGCTGATACATTATTAGGTTCCATCACTTCATTTTATTTTTGATTTCTAGGGATTATTCTTTTCTTCTTAGTTTCACAGTGATATATTATTCCAAACTCAAAGCTACAAAATGAAGAGGTTAACTCGAGCTTCCAACTCTGTCCCCTCTGCCCTGTTTTCTCCATTACCTTTGAGCAACTGTTGTCTTTAAAACCAACTTCTTTGTGGCCCTCTTTATCCCCTTACCCTAACTTATTTTCCTGTTATACAGCTTATCACTCCCTGCTGCTGTTAACCTTTTTTCACTATTAAGCTTCATGAGAGCAGGGACAAAAATAAATGTATTGATATTCCTCAGTTCCGTGTAGGGCCATTCAAAGGGAGGTTTGTGATTATTTTTTTCCTTTTTGAGTATTTTGAGGTTACCATAGTTTATTTTATTTTTAAAAATTTATGTTATTCAGTCAACACTGACTATTTCACATCAGCACATATGAATTATACCTTTGCAGCCATGTAAAGGTCACACAGGACAGTGTGATCTGATGGGTGTAGAGGTGGTAAGGGATGAGAGACCCTGTATTCTGAGCTGCATTCTGTTCCTGTAGATGGGTGATGTCTGAGCATGAAGACTACCTGTGGCATCTGTGTCCAAGAGGCCCAGCTTCATGACATCTTGTTCAACCACCCATGCAAGACCCAGGAGAGTGTCACGCGGGAGTGGGGATGCTCCAGTGTTAGAGTGAACTGGACTTGGGGTGCAGGCAGCTGTATTAGAAGGTGACACACATGTTCTTAAGTCACCACACTCTGCAAAGTAGTTCAGTAAAGCCGACGGTGTTTATGGCAAATTGGGGTTAGGAGAACAACACCCAAAACCTTTGTCAGTGACACGTGAAACGGAACATGGTAAAAACAGTAGCACAGATTTTGCACATATTAAATGGTGGAGAAATACATACTCGTTGCAATAAGCATGACAGTTTACCTTTAAAAAACCTGATGTTGGCAGCCTGTGAGTTCAGCTGGGGGCAGTGTTCCCAACTAGCTTATTGTTGCAAAATCACAACATAAGCAAATGGTAAATTTTTATTATGATCAGATTGTTTCCTAATAGTCAAGTTGGAACAATAAACACTTTTAAGCAGGTGGTTTAACAAAATTGATTGTATTTTTCTCTTTTTTCCTTCAGATGATATGCCAATGGGAACTGCTGGCAGACGTGCTTCTAATGAGCTCTTGGTGTGTGGAGGGTATGTTTGCATGTATTTCACTAAAAATTTTTTCATATTTTTTGTGTGTGTTAGCAAAGTTACAGAACTCTATATTCTTGATTCTAAAATTTATTTTGTTTTACAACGGTTTCTTTCTTTAAACATTTTTTAAAATTGTAGTAAAAAAACATACAAAAATTTGCTGTCTTAACCATTTTTCAGTTTGAGTTCAAAAATAGCATTAAGTATATTCACAGTGTTGTACAATAGGTCTCCATATATGGTCTCCATATGGATGTATGGTTATATATTATATTGTTGTATTTAGATCTTTAATCTGTTTTTAGGTGGGTTTTGTATGTGGCATAAGAGAAGGGTCCAGTTTCAATTTCAGCTGTGGATATCTAGTTTTCCCAGCACTATTTGCTGAAGAGACTGTCCTTTCTCCATTGAGTGATGTTGGCACCCTTGTCAAAGATCACTTATTCATAAATGCAAGAGTTTGTTTCTGAGTTCTCCATTCTACTCAACTGGTCTACAGGACTGTCCTTATGCCAGTGCCATACTGTTTTGATTACTGTAGCTTTGTAGTATGTTTTGAAATCAAGAAGTATGAGATCTCTCGGAATTCCCTGGTGGTTTAGTGGTTAGGACTTGGCACTTTCAGTGCCATAGACTTGGGTTCAATCCCTGATTTGGGAACTAAGATCCCTCAAGCCCATGTGGCACAGCAAAAAATATAAATAAATAAAAAACTGAGACCTCCAATTTTATTGTTTTCTGTGATTATTCTGACTATTCAGGGTCCATGCAGAGTCCATATGAATTTTAGGATAGATTTTTTTTCTATTTATGTAAACATAGCCATTGGGATTTTGATAGGGACAGCACTAATCTGTATAAAACACTTTGGGTATTACTGTTGACATCTTAATATTAAGTTTTCCAGTCCATGAATATGAGGTGTCTTCTTTAATTACATTTAACAATGTTTTGTAGTTTTCATCATGCAAGTCTTTCATCTCCTTGGTTAGACTTATTCCTCAAATTCTATTCTTTTTGATACTAGTGTTAGATTGTTTTCTTAATTTCCTTTTTTGATTATTTGTTGTTAATATGTGGAAAACACATCTGATTTTTCTGTGTGTTGATTTTATATCCTGCAACTTTGCTGAGTTTACTAGTTCTGATGTCTTTTTTTTTTTCTTGCATGTGAAATCTTTAGTTTTCTACATTTACGATCATGCTGCCTGTGAAGAGATAATTTTATTTCTTCCTTTCCAGTTTGAATGTCTTTTATTTCTTTTTCTTGCCTAATTGCTCTGGCTAGGAATTTTACAATGAATAAAATTGTTGAGAGAAGCCATTCTTAACTCATCCCTGATCATAGAGGAAAGGCTTTCTGTCTTTCACCATTGAATATGTTGTTAGTTGTGGGCTTTTCATATATACCTTTATTATTGTTGAGTAATTTCCTTCTATTCCTATTTTATTTAGTGGTTTTTATCATGAAAGGGTGTTGGATTTTGACAAATGCCACATCAGTTGTGATGATTGTGTGGTTTTTGCCCTTTGTTCTGTTAATTATGGTGTACTGTAAATCCTGTTTGGTCATAGTGTTTGATCCTTTTGACGTGATCTTGAATTTGGTTTGCTAGGATTTTGTTGAGGATTTTCACTTCAAATTTCATCAGGGATATTCTGTGGTTTTCTTTTACTGTAGTGTCTGTGTCTGGCTTTTGTACTAGGGTAATGCTGAACTCATGGGATGAGTTTGGAAGTGTTCCCCCCTCTTCAATTTTTGGAAGAGTTTGAGTGTTGTGTGGTAAGTCTTGAACTGATAGAATTCACCAGTGAAGCCATATGGTCCTAGATTTTTCTCTTTTGGAAGGTTTTCAGTTAGTGGTTCAGTCTCGTTACTAGTAATAGGTCTATTCAGGTTTTCTTTCTTCGTGATCCAGTCTTGGTAGGTTGTGTATTTGTAGGATTTATCTGTATGTTCTAGGTGGCATTAGTTATGACCTTTCTTTCATTTACAATTTTGAGTCTTTTCTCTTTTATCCTTAGTTAATATCGCCTAGGGTTTATCAATTTCATTGATTTTTTCTTTAAATAACTAAGTATATCATCTCTTTATCTGTCTTCCCTGGTGGCTCAGAGGGTAAAGTGTCTTCCTGCAATGCAGGAGACCCGGGTTTGATTCCTGGGTCAGGAAGATCCCCTGGAGAAGGAAATGGCAACCCACTCCAGTACCCTTGCCTGGAAAATCCCATGGACGGGAGAAGCCTGGTAGGCTACAGTCCATGGGGTCGCAAAGAGTTGGACACGACCGAGCAACTTCACTTTCTTTTCTTTCTTTCTTATCTCTCTAATATTGTAACTAGGCAAAAGTGGGAGATTTTGCAGCTTTTTCAGAATTAAGGCAAGGCAGAAGAATGAAATCACTTATTCTTTCTTAAGGCCTAGTGTCACCCCCAATGTTTTAAGGTATGTTGTAGATTGAATTGAAAGTCATCTAAGGACATGCCATTTCTGAATTTGTGAAAAGCAAGGAAAGAAACCAGCTGTGCTGCACAGTGTGGATCTCACATGAGTTGTGTGCTGGGAGTCACACAGTATGTTTTTAGTCTTCATCAAAATCCCAGTTCCTGAGAACACTTACTGCGCTCATAACTTTTGTAAACATTCCAGGCATCTCTGCTCTTGAATTTCCTGTTCTTTTACCCAGCATAGTTTCCTAGAAGTATTTTTCCTCTTGATCACATAAGGAATAAGTCGCAGAATGTAAGCAGGTGAAGCTGCGTTGTGCCTGCCGTGGGCCCTTCCTGTTGCTCTAGAGGGGTGTGCATCCCCTTCTTGTTGCAAGTCTTCCTCCTCAGTGTGTGTGTGCAAGCCAGGAGACTTCTTGAAATGACAGGTGTGATGTTTTCAGCTATATATATGTATTTAAGATCATTTCTTATTCATATTCAGATATGATCACTTGGCTTCTTCTAGGATTTTCTCTCAATATCACCAGTGGGTCAAGTAAAAGGAGAGTGGTTTCACTGGATTTCTTTCCTTTTCCATGACTCGTGTCTGCAGGCAGTGCCAGCCCTCCATGTCCCCACACAGCGCAGCTGCCCCCATTCCTGTCCCCACGCAGGTGAGGAACTACCAGCGCATAGAGCAGAACCTCACCTCCACTGCTGGCTCTGGCACAAATCTGCATGGCTCTCCACGGTAGGTGGGCACTCGCCCCTTTCCCAGTTCCTCCACCTGTCTTTTAAAGTCCTTGTTGTTACTGAACGTTCGTCACTTTCCATAGCTGACTATTCTCTTACATGGGTGTGTGCTGGAGGTATACAAAATTGAATAATGATGAATGTTTTTGTAGTGGATCCATTTAAATGATGTTTAAGCTTGGCTGGGTAATTCATATAATGTGATACGGTGCTAGTGGTAAAGAACCCACCTGCCACTGCAGGGGGAGAAGGAAATGGCAACCCACTCCAGTACTCTTGCCTAGAGAATTCCATGGACAGGGGAGCCTAGTGGGCTGCTGTCCATGGGGTCACACAGAGTCAAACACGACTGAAGCGACTTAGCATGCATACATACATTGGAGAAGGAAATGGCAACCCACTCCAGTATTCTTGCCTGGAGAATCCCAGGGACAGAGGAGCCTGGTGGGCTGCCGTCTATGGGGTCACACAGAGTCGAACACAACTGACGTGACTTAGCAACAGCAGCAGCCAATGCAGGAGACTCAAGAGATGCGGGTTTGATCCCTGGGTCTGGAAGATCTCCTGGAGAAGGGCATGGCAACCCACTCCAGTATTCTTACCTGGAAAATCACATGGACAGAGGAGTCTGGCAGGCTACAGTCCATGGGGTCGCAAAAGCAACTAAAGTGACTTGGCATGCATGCACACATGCATGATATATTCATATTTGAATTAAGGAACTCTGAAGGATACATTAGAAATGAACATAGCAGTAACCTTTTGAGTAGGACTGAGGAAGTGTTGGAAATTAAGTGGAGGGATCCAAGGTGGGAGGGAGACCTCACTCTGTAGTTTCACACACTTGATGTCTGTTCCATACAATTTGCTCCGTACTTTAAAAAATCTACTGCACGGCACACTGTTTGGAAGCTTTAGGAAAAAAGATGGAAATAAAGTCCTGGAAGCTGCCAGCAAGGGAGTAATTGTATTTCTCCCCAGATCTGCAGTGGTACGAAGGTCTAACACCAGCCCTCTGGGCTTCCTCCGTCCGGGATCTTGCTCCCCAGCGCCGGCAGATGCAGTTCCGGCCATAGGACGAAGACTCTCCACTGGCTCTTCCAGGCCTTACTCACCTTCCCCTCTGGGTAAGGAGAATAGGTGGCAGTTGTTTCCCTCCTTTTTCATGATGACACCTGTGACACGACCCTCCCTTAGGAGCCCAGCTCTTGGTGGCCTTGAGTCCCAGCTGATAGGGAGCCATGTCCCTCCCTCCAACCCTGCACTGCTCCGACTCCTTCTTGAGGGTCTGTAAATCCATTCGGAGCACTGTTGGAAATATGATAGTATCCATGGATCTTATGGATAAAAAGCATCTCTAAACACAAAATCAGGTATCCTAGGTTAAAGCATATTTAATGCCTGCCCTGCTTTGGCGCTAGGATTTAAGAGGGTTCCAAGGCAGTGGTGTACATAACTGTGCCATGCTGTGTCCACCAGAGGCCCTCCTGCTGCAGGCAGCAGGGGCGGTAGCTCCTCCCGCCTCTCCTGGTCACCATGTACAGCAGCAGGGGGAGCTCAGAAACCACCCCCAGGGCACCCTGGGAGGCCACAGAACAGCAAATCCCAGCCCAACAGAAAGACCCCAGACCACATTTTCAGGAAAACTGAGAGAGAAAATGCTCCAACTTGAGAACACACATCAGAGAGGCCAGAGCAACTGAGATTGCAGAGTCTGAGAGAGACAGCCACCCAGCAGAAATGTGGGGGGAGCAGGACAGGGAGGGCCAGCATACACAGACACTTCCAAGAGGGCCGGCAACCCCCGTCACAGCTGCTGGAGGAAACTGAGAGGGCAGGGGGAGACACCTCAGCAGGAGGGAGAGCGAGAGACTGTGGCAGTGCCCAGGAGCCCCGGTCATAGAACAGAACCCCAGTGACACTTTGTCAAAAGGTTACATCACCACTTGCCCTGTTGCAATGGTTTTGAAAGTATTTTTAGCTGAAAAATATTCTTCAAACAAAACCATGGCCCTTCCTCATCCCCTCTGTAACCCCTAGGCCCTCCCGGTTCCAGGGGCAAGGTCCAGCCGCACTTAGTCAGTGCCTCTTCTTTTTGGTGGACACATGTCTCTCGTCTGCTGAAGCTCCCTGAAGCCTTCCCCGTCTCTCCCTCTGAGATGCAGAGAACGTTCCAGAGAGCGCCTGGGAAGACCCTGCTGGAGATCAGGGAGGAAGCAGGGGCGGCGGGTGCCCTTCAGACCACCTATTGGCCTGACCCCCAAGGGTGGGAGAGGGAGGAGGAGTGGTCAGGAGTTCTGATGGTAGTGAGTCCTGAAAAGATGTCACCCAGGCTGAAGGAGCATCCCCAAGCACCATGCCATCCAGATCTGTGACCCATGCAGTCACAGCTGGGGCAGCATGGGAGCGACCTTGGCAGGAACATGGCGGGTAGAGGGCCAGCCGCTGGGCAACCAGCAGCTCCATGGGCTGGATGCTTGGGACCAGCTCTTCACATTCTGTCATGAAGGCATGCCCTGTGGAATCAAGGGTGTGCCTGGTTCTCTCCTGGGACTCTGCTCTCCAGGCAGGCCCAGTGGGGCTCTACTCTTAGCCCAGCACCCAGCATGCGGGCCACTTAGCATGCACGAGCTGAACTACATCTTTGCTAATTAAATTCTGTCAGCTGTAAAATACAGCCTGTGCACCTGTTGCCTCTTCCATCCTTTACTAGTTCTGAGCCATTTCTCCGTCCTTTCCCCTTTCCCCTTCTCTCAGTGGGCACCATTCCTGAGCAGTTCCGTCAGTGCTGCTGCGGGCATCTTCAGGGCCACGAATCCAGGAGTAGGAACTCATCAGGTAGGCGATGTCCGCACAGTGTTCATAGTTTAAGTCCCATCATGAGTGAATTCAAGTTAGATTTTTCCACTCTTAGCAAACCAATGGAATTTATATGAGGTATTTTCTGTGCTCTCCTGTCTTGGTCTAATGTCCTCTAGTGCATCATTGCTGATTGGTTGTCTCCTGGGTATATGATTCTTTCATGAAACCAAGTCTTAGGAATTAATGACTTGGCTAAACTCTGGTTGTCATACAGACAATGAAAATCAATCTAGAAAATGAAATTTCATTACTTTGATTAATATTGGTTTTAATAAGAGCTACCAGTTAGCATCATATAAAAAAGAAATGTGGATGTTTATTTGCTTTATTATATAAAATATATATGCCTGAAAAGATATGGGTAAATCACACTCTGATAAGTCAAATCTTACACGTGCATTTGAGGAACTGGGCAGTTAAAGGAATGCTCCATTACTTGGAAAAGAACTCTTTTCTTGGTTTAGTGTTGCAGATTTTGTATTCCCTTAAAAATAGAGCTCAAATAACTTTCTCCAGATCATAACATTTTGTCACTGTTATTGGTACATGTGTTTATGTATACACACATGTATGGCAGAATGCAGGTCTAAAAACTAAAATACTAGATTTAGGATGAGATTAAGCTAAGAGTGGTCAGCAGCAGGATCTCCTATTTACTGGTGTCTGTTTTGGGGAAGATGATGGTTATCAGCCACCAAGAAAGTTTATGTGTCTTTAATTGTGGTGGTGGTGGTTTGGCTTGCAAGAAGCTCCAAGGAATTTGTAACTGGAGCTCCCAGCTTATGGACGTTAGGTCAGTAGCAGCAGGGTTGGGAGGGGAGTTCCCAGGTCATAGCCAACCGTTCTTTGAGACCTTGTCTCCCAGTGTCCCCCTGAGAAGCAGGAAGTCTGTCGGTGAGTATTCTCTTTGTAGAGAAGATGGATATTTTAGGTTTCAAGTGAATTTCATGAAACTGACAAATATCCATATGCTTGTTATTTTTAGACAAAAAAACAATCCAGGAAAAGTATATTATCTTTCAAAGTTTCTTGCCAACATTCTTTTCTTGAATAAGGAGTTTTTTTCTAGGTTAGCTTGAGTTTCTTTTAGTTGCTACATGAGAAGAGAGAATAATTTCACTGATAATACACATGTGTGTCTTCACATGAAGAGTAGAAACCATCTTGTTCAGTGTAGATTTGTGTTGTCTTCATTAGCTTTAGCCATTTACTCTTTAGTTTTCTTCGTTGGTGATTAGACATTGCATTAATTGAGTTATGTGCTTGCTGTTGATAAAAACAGCTGATAGACCCATAGTCATTAACTTCTGTGTCCGGGGACACCAACAACAATGCCCTTGTCACCGTTTTGTAGAGAAGCCAAAAAATTGTGTCTTGCCAGGTAAACAGTTTTTAGAATATCTCATGGAAAACAAGACATTCGTTAGAATTCTCATTTGAGAGGTGTCTTCTTGACTCCAGTTTCTGCTCTGTGCTTGTTCTCTTTGGGTTAACGTTGCCTCTGTCCTTGGCAGGTTCTCCCGTATTGCAGGCCCAGTCACCACAGCCTGTCCTGTTGGGCGCTAGACTGCAGAGCGCCCCCACCCTCACCGACATCTACCAGAACAAGCAGAAGCTAAGAAAACAGCACTCTGACCCCGTGTGCCCATCCCAGGCCGGGGCCGGCTACAGCTGCTCCCCCCAGCCCAGCCGACCTGGCAGCCTCGGGACCTCCCCCACCAAGCACACCGGGTCCTCCCCGCGGAGCTCGGACTGGTTCTTCAGAACTCCGTTACCAACCATCATTGGCTCTCCTACTAAGGTGTGTGGCAGGAGAGCCCTCATGTGGACTTTGCTAAACGAACATTTCTTAACTGGGGCACTATGTTCTGGATGGTCAGTTGGATCCAGTAGCAGACCACAAGAGAAACTGAAATAGGGAAGTTGATTACTCCCAGGTCCTGGGAGAAGCACCCAGGGGCCACACAGGGAAATCGAGTCAGAGTGTAGACAAAGAGAGGACCTGGGCACACGCCTCTATTAGGTCTGCAGGTGGAATGCTGTGGGGTTCTGGCCTAAGGCTGGATGGGTCATTCCAAACCAAAGAGCAGGGTTCTGGTAAGTTCTGTGAGGGTCTTGTCTTAAGGGGTGCATAGTGGGAGGGCCCCAGGAGACATGAAGGTCACCAGGCCTGTCAGAGAAGTCTGATCTGGAACTTATTTACTCTTGACTCTGTGGGCTGTTGTCTAGGGCGTGCGCTTGTACAGGGAGCTAGAGTCAACGTAAGGTCCCTGCATTCGGCTTAGCAGTAGCTTAACTGAGCTCTCAGGAGTAGAAAGCTAGGTCATGAGCTAGTCTATCTGTGGAAAGCATTCAAGGGGAGAACAACTACAGTTAATCAGGACCTGCTGTGTGCCAGGCAGAGTGTAAGTCCTTTACTTGCTGCATGCTTTACATTCATTATCCTGTTTACCCTAAAGAAAGGAAGCAGGCTTAGCATAAATGAACTGTCAGGGTCACAGAGACTGGATGTAGAGGAGCCAGATTTGAATCCAGGCCCGCCACAGTCCGGAGTCTCTGCTCCAGCCTCTGTACCGCGAGCCTGGTAACTCTGAATGGAATTACTCCATATGTTGGAGTAATTCGTTTATGTGTTTTTCCTTAGACCACAGCTCCTTTCAAAATTCCCAAAACGCAAGCATCTTCCAACCTGCTCGCCTTGGGCACTCGTCATGGGCCTTCCGAGGGGCAGCCGAAAGACGGGAACAACCCAAGGAAATGCACTCACTGTGTCCTAGTACAAGGAGGGGAGAGGCAGAAGTCCGAGCAGCAGGTCAAGGCAGCATTTGGCAGGTAAACAAGGCCATTTCCTTCCAGCCTCAAACTTGAAGACTGTAGCAGTGCCTCTGTTTCTACCATAAAACAGCTGGACCAAACTCACAGCTGCTCTATGCCAGTGGTTAGTGATACTGTGTACGGTTAGTGACTCTGTAAACGTAGCATCTCAGAAAACCAAGATGCTTCCTGCACCTGTGTGAATCAGAGCTCATCCTGAGTTTCCAGAGGGGTCTGTTTCTACCTTCTGTTTTTCTGGTTATGAAGTTAATCTCTGCCTTGAATTGTTTGGTCTCTATTTTTGTCTCCTTGTTCTTTGGCTTCCCATTAACCCTTTTATGGCTTGGCTTAAGTCACCCTTGTTATTGATATGTCTGGATTTTTTAAAAGTATAGATTTACATTATTAGTTTTCTTTTTAGGTCCGTCAGTACTGGGAAATTATCAGATCAACAAGTAAAAACACCTTTTGGTGGACATCAGGGCAGCACGGACAGTTTAAATACAGAACGACCAATGGATACAGGTAAGAAAAATCTGGTTTCCTTTAGGCACATAATTTGTTAGTTTCCTCTTGCTGCTGTGACAGATTACCACAAGTATATTAGTTTATGGTTCTCGGGGTCTCACTGGGCTGAAGTTAGGGTGTGGGCAGGGCTGTGTTCACTCTGGAAGCTCTGGGGAGACTGCATTCCTTCCTTGCCTTTCTAGCTTCTAGGGATCACTTGCTCCCCTTGGCTCATGGCCCCTTCCATCTGGAAAGCCAGCCATGGCCAGTCTAGACTCAGACCTTCTGCCTGCTTGTTATCCATTTGAAGGCCCCTTGTGATTGCATTGGACCTACTGGATAATCTCTTTAAGGCGAGCTGATTAGCAACTGTAGTTTATCTGCAACTTTAATTCCTCTTTGCCATGTAATGTAGGTATTTACAGGTTCCCAGGGTCAGAGATGTGAGCGTCTCTGGCTTGGGTGTGGGGGTAACATTCTGCCTGTCTACTCCTATTGACTGTTCATGAACCTACTGACCCACATCTCTTCATCCAGCCTCTGTCATCTCATCTGATTTCTTAGGAGCCTGCCAAAACAGCGACTTGGGCAGTGTCTGGATGATAAGCACCCCATGAGTTAGAAGGAGTTCTGACCATGATTGTTTTTTATCAGTAGGATAACACTGGCCAAAGTTACCTTAAACACATATGTTCTTCAGCCTTTCTTATGTAGCAGGCCTGTCCTATAGAGAGCCATGGGTCACTGAGATCCCTGGCTCTTTCAGTTGTTCCAGAGACCTTTATGTCCATGGACCCACACCAAGATTACTTTGGACTGCTTGTCAAAAAAATGAAATCAAAGGGCTGGTTCCATGCCCTAAAGCAGACTTGTTTAATTGAGTTTTCTGGAAATGGATTTTAGGAATCTGTGTCTAGCAAGCTCCCCATGTGATTATTATGCACATTTCAATTTGAGAATCACTGTTGTAACCTTTGTTCTTGTTTTCTCTGTAATTCTTTTATTGGCTCTCCCATGAACCTCCAAAGCAGGGAATGTCTAGACCAGTAAATATCTAGAGTGTGGTTTGTGATTTCTGTACAACAGGACTTCACTTTTCACTCCACTCTCACCTGGCATGGTTTGTAAAGAGGAGCCTGGTGTAAGTCTTACCCTTGTTCCTCTGATGTAATAGATGAGAAGTTTTCTCCCCGCCTCTGCCCACCCCCACCCCCTCGAACACAGAGTTTGGGTTCTTTCAGGAATTTTTCTTTGATTCTCTGCTGTTTGAATATGGAGTACCTAGGTATAGATTTTTTTTTTTTTTTTTTTTTTTTAATTCTAACCACTTGGTGTTCTTGAGGCTTCCTGGACCTGTGGTTTGATTCTACATTTGTTTGGGAAATTACTTGGTCTTTAGTATTGACACTTCAAGTATTTCTTTTGTTTCTTTCTTTCTCCTTCTGATATTCCCATTGCATGTATATTATACCTTTGTGGTTGTCCCACAGTTCTTGGACATTCTGGGGGTTTTGGTTTTGGTTCTTTCTCTTTGCTTTCCAGATTTGGAAGTTCCTACTGACGTATCTTCAGGCTAGCTGATTCTCTTCTCCACCATGTCCTGTCTGTTGATGAGCTCATCAGATACATTACTCATTTCTCTTCTCTGCCACGTCCTGTCTGTTGATGAGCTTGCCTTGTAATTTTTTGTTGAAAGCCAGATGTGATATACTAGATATAAAGAATCAAGTCAAATAATGTGAGGTCTTTTTTTTTTTGCCACCAGTGAGGCTGTGTGTAGAGTTTGTGTAGCAGGGTAAACTTTTCTCTGGTGTCTCTGCTTTTGTCTCCCTTTTCTTGGAGTCTCCCTAGATACTCCTATCTCATGCCTAACTCTCATTTTCTTCTAAGAAACTATAAGCTATAAGACAGCTTAGCTCTTAAGTTTCTCCACATCCTCACCAACATTTGTTATTTGTGGTTTTTTGAGGATGACCGTCCTGACAGGTATGAGGTGGTATCTCACTGTGGTTTTTACTTGCATTTCCCTGATGATTAGTGATGTTGAACATCTTTTCATGTACCTATTGACCATATTTTTTTGAAAAGTAACTTCTCAGGTCCTCTGCCCATTTTTTAATCAGTTTTTTTCCCTCACATTTTTATTTCCAGTTCTTAGTTTCCACATTTTCAAATTATTCTCAGCTGTGACTGCAGTTCACATATTTTAGAAGTGCACAGAAAACTGACTTCTAGGCTTTGGTGAAAGGAAGATTCACAGCTGTGAAGAGATTACTGTAAAATATTTTTCATGGAGCTCTAAATTGAATTCTCTGTCTTTAAGAGAAATAAATGCTTACTGTAAACAACCAAAAATCTAATGTAACAGTGGAGTCTCCCTGTAACCCTGCTCTCTGGAGTATAGCATGCATGGTGAACTTCTTCTTTCAGCCCCTGCAGGAGCCTGTGGTGTTGCCCTGGCCCCTCCTATAGGAGTAGCAGCAAGTCCCAGGGCTGTGATGTTCACAGTGGGGTCTCCCCCACACAGGGCCGCAGCCACCACGTGTGCCCACACGGGCCTTCGGATAAGAACCACCTCAGGTGAGGATTGACTTAGTTCTGCCTTGGACTTTTGTTTGGGGTGCAAGTTCTGAAAATGCCTTCATGGTGTGATATAATTTTCAGTGACATGGAGATAACAATCCTCTTTACCTTAAAAGGTTATAAAAAGTAAATGAGGGGACTTCCCTGGTGGCCCAGTGGTTCAGACTCCACCTTCCACTCCAGAGAGCACCGGTTCCATCCTTGGTCAGGGACCTAAGGTCCCACATACCACGCAGGGCAGCCGAAGAAAAGAGAGAAAGAAAATAATAGTTTATACCTATTAACTAAGCCAACATTTAAATAGTATAACCCAGTGCTGTGGAGGCTTAGTGGGAACTGTGTGCTCACTTTTGGCTGCTTTAGAAAACAGCATGATGATTCTTAGAGCTGTAGAAGTGTGTATAGTAATATATGACCTGTGGTAACTGCATTCTGTGTATAAGACCACTCACAGCAAAACGGTCTTATAAAGTATCTATCACACATAAATAACTCACAAGAAGGCGAGATCTCATCACAATGTTGTTCGTGGTATTAGAAATCAGAACTGGTGTAAGTGCCTCCAGACCAGCACTCGGGTAGAGTTTTAGTGACATACCACCTATGGCCGAGTTTTCTCACCTGAGGACTGCGGTGCAGCAGGGGAGAAAGGCGTATGCTAGAGTTTGTCTAAAACAATTTAAAAGCAGCTGTGATGAGTCTGTGAAGGATGCCTACAGCTGAGGAATGAAGGTGAATGTGGGAAGATAGAGCCTGTTCTTGGGCTGGGGTGGGAGGGGGGTTTCTTTTACCGGTTGCCATCCTGCATGGTGATCACTGGGCACTAATCACCGAGCGCTGTCCATGTCCTCTCTCCACAGGGGGCTCTAGCGGCTCCGGGGGCTCTCTGTGCTCCATCGGTGGCCGCGTGTGTGGGGGCTCCCCGCCTGGGCTGTGCTCGGGGTCTCCCCCTCCGGGAGCAGAGGCGACCCCCAGCCTGAGACATGTGCCTTGTGGTGCTTCACCCCCCAGCCTGGAGGGGCTCGTCACCTTTGAAGCCCCCGAACTGCCAGAGGAAACGCTGATGGAGGTGGGAAGAGACCCTACGATGTGTCCTTTAAGGCAGTGAGGAGAGAATTGATGATGAGAGGGCAGAATCCGAGAGCAAGTCCCAGTGGTTCTCCCCTTGACCTTTTCTATCTGAAACTTTGGTGGTGTGTTTTTAGAATTATGTTAACAGTGACACTCATTCACAACAAGCTTTGGTTCACAGGAAGTGACACATACAGATCTTGTATTCTTAATTCTTTTATCTGAAGTTTATTTACTACTTGTGATTTAGTTGCTAAATTGTGTCTGATTCATGCGAACCCATGGACTGTAGCCCGCTAGGCGCCTCTGTCCATGGGATTCTCCAGGCCAAAATACTGGGGTGGGTTGCCATTCCCTTCTCCAGGAGATCTTCCCAACCCAGGGTTCAAACCTGGGTCACCTACCTTGCAGGCAGATTCTTTACTGACTGAACTACGAGGGAAGCCCATTTACTACTTACAGGATTTTTAAAACATAATCTTTTCCCTAAAACCATAACTTTTTATTCTCAAAGCTTACCTTACCTTACAAGATAAAAATAATACGATTAAACTTAGATTTTGAAAAGGTAAATTATAATGCCAACTGAGTCAGTAATGCTGAGAAATACAGCTTCCCAGCAGATTGGACAGTCACGTCCCTCCATGGAGCTGGTTCTCCAGAGAAAAACACATCATAATGTGCAGTGTGCTGAGCACACATCCAGAACAGAGGTTAATGTTAGGATTCCAAAGCCTGTGCCAGCTAACTTCTCAGCGTCGACTCTAGGCCATCTTCCCGTGGACTGCATCTGACCTCAGTCAGTGCACATCACCCTGCACTTCAAATTAAAATGACCCGTCCTCCAGACCATTGAAGGCACTAAGTCTCCGTGCTGGACCCCTAGAATTCCTGTTGTGTGTGGAGGAGAATGAAGTATCTCACATAAAAGTTATAAAATATTGCATTCAAAATTTTAGTAGTGATTCTGTGGTAAGTTTAAGCTGTAATTTTGAATATATGTATAATGTAAACTATGTTCTAGTAAGTGTTGGAACATGCAGTCCAATCTGCTATTGCAGAGCAGGGAGGCTCTCAAAAGTTGGTTTGTTTATTCTCCTGTTTCAAGGACACTGGTTTTCATCCCTTTTAACCATGGAAGGAGAGTGAGAAACTTGGTCTTATTTGAGATTTCAAAATACATTGCTAGCTAAAAACAAATCTCAAAACAGCATTAATTTTGGAATACCAATTTTTAATGCATTGCTATGATGTCTGTCTGTACTTCACTCTAACTAACTGAAAAGGTCATGAAATTTAAAAGCTTTATTATTAGGAACCACTGTTAACTGAGGAACCACCAGAAATTTAAATAAAGTATCTCTGAAATTTTAAGCCAGTAGAATTCATGAAACTATCGAGAAGTGTAGTCTTGTGTCCAGAATATGCTGAAGTTCTTATATCTCAGTATCTATTTGGTCATGTTTCTGTCTCATGTACATTGATTTAGTTCTGTGTTTCATTTTTTCCTGGTGAAAGCACAATGGCCTCATATCTTTGAGGCTGAATGTCGTGGTTGCTCTCATACACGCCACAAAAACACATGACACACCTTTGATTTCATTTGTGTTTATCTTCTCACTAGTTTTCTGGAATTTAGAAATTTCAATCTCCTTTGATCATTCTGATATTCATACGTATAGAAACAGATTAGCAGTGGCCATGGTTGGTATACAGAAATGAGTATGCACCTCTCCTTAACCTGCAAGTTTCTAAGACAAGTTGGCTTTGCCTTAGCAAGAACATGCAGACACCTTACGCCACCTGAACTCAATGCTGCTGTTCACGGAGTGTGTGCTGGACCTGACAGCTGTGCGTGGGGGGAGCCTGGAGCTCTGCGCATCCGCCGTCTCGGTGTATCAGATCCAGGAGAGTGCAGTGGTGGACCAGATCAGCCAGCTGAGCAAGGACTGGGGGTAGGTGCCCCGTGCTGTCCATCTCTTTCCTTCCCTCCTGCCCTCCATACAGTGGTGTCCAGGCTGGAGGCCTCGCCACCCACTGCAGGTCACGTCTGGTTAGCAAAAGTGTCAAGGAGTCTCTGAGTTATTTCAGTGCTCAGTTTGGCTGTGTGAGCCAAGACTGGAGGTTCTGCAGCCTTGATTTTAAAGATACTGGATTATAAAGAGATGGTACTCTTACCTGAGTGTGCCCCTAATGTTAAAAGTACACTTTTTTCCATGCTGACCCTTCTCCTTTCAGGAGTCCTTTGTGCACTAAGAGTGTCAAGGCGGGTTGAGATGGGGCCTGGCCTGTTGGTTCGCAGGCTAACACTGTGCTTGCTGTCTCTGGGCCAGGCGGGTAGAGCAGCTGGTGTTGCACATGAAAGCTGCACAACTCCTGGCAGCCTCTCTGCATCTCGCCAAAGAGCAGATCAAATCCGGGAAACTGAGCCCGTCCTCGGGTGTGAAGCAAGGTAGGCTGTGGCCCAGCAGTCCTCTCCCCTTGCACTGAGAAAGGGGTTTTTGATGAGGGATCACTGTCTTATTAAGTATTCTTCAGCGGGAAAAGATGCTGGCTTCTCTGTTTTTAACATAGAGCAATCAGGTGCTTTGTTGTCAATCCTCTCTTGACAGAGAGAAGATATAGGAAAGAATGATTTCCAGGCACTTTTCTCAGTGATCATTTAGTGTCACTTTCCTTAAGTTAGCAGGAAAGTTGCATGTCACCATGACTCTGTTTCTGAAAGAAAACTGTATTCTTATTTCAACTTTTTTCCAGTTGTCAAAAATCTGAATGAACGATATAAATTCTGCATTAGCATGTGCAAGAAACTGACAGAAAAGCTGAATCGCTTCTTCTCTGACAAACAGAGATTTATTGATGAAATCAACAGCGTAACTGCAGAGAAACTCATCTATAACTGTGCTGTAGAAATGGTAACCCTTTTTAAGGTGTAATGTTGTACAGTAATAGTTGTGGTGTTTAAGAGCATCTTTTGAATTGCACACCTGCTTGACATCATCCTTTTAAACAGAGTTTATGCCCCACCACTCCCAAGTCCCAGGTGTTGTGGTACCTCTTCCTGAAGGAGTATTTGGACTGAATTAACATGCAACAAACATAAGCTGTGTTGGTTACCACATTAGGTATTAATAAAAGTTTACCATACCACTTAAAAATTGCTAACATTAGGCATGATCTAATCTTTTGATAGTTTGTATCTAAAAGCTTTTGCTGGATCTGTTTCTCCATTTCCCATTGTTTAAGAAATTTGGCTTAAAATGTTAGAAAAAAATTCTGCCCTTTTACCCTAGCTGCAAAAATTCATGTGCTCAGATTCCATGACTGACCTCAGTATAAACAAGAAGTTTAACCTACTTTGCCAAATATCTGGTTATATTCATAGAAATAATTTGTTTTCTGTATCTTGAGAGGAAAATTGCCTGAGGTAAACATGAAATTAGGGGCTGTTAAAGAAGTAATTCAGTGGGGAAGAATTTAATTATTGACCAACCTTATGATTTTTACTATACTAACACAACTGACCTTCCTTCTTGGCCCCAGATTTACCTGAACTCTGAATTGTACTGTTATATTACCCCCTTGGCGTTTTTTTGAAAGCCATCATAATAAAAAGTCATATGAAAATAATTTTGGAATATAAGCTATTGATGAGAATAATATACATTATATTGCTCTAAGCTGTTGACATGAATAATATTATGCACTGTATCATTTTGTACCAAATTAAGACTTCGTAGGACAGATTTTCTCTTAAAATTTGTGCCAGGACTGATGTCCTGTCGTGAGGAGTGACAGTGCTGCTGTCTCTGCTGATGACAGGGCCGTGTGCCTCCAACAAATCTCTCCTGGGCCCTGGCTGCCGAGCAGCTTGGGGGCACTCACCTTACATGTAGTTCTTTCTTTCTTCCTCCGTTTCAGGACTTTGATTTTCCATATCCATTTTATTTATCTTATCGTAAGTGGCTTTACTTTTTAAAAGAGACAGAGCGTACGACAGGTAAATTAGCACACTGGATCCCTCACAGACTCAGAGATGAATGATTAAAGAGAAAATTAGGATGCTGTTGGGAAAACAAAATGCTCATAACCCTGTGAATGACACTGGGGAGGCTTTGCCCCCCTTTCCCACTGCCGAGATCACTCCTGCTTCTTGTGACTCGGCCTCAGTGTCACTTCCTGGAGGCTCTCCTCACCTTCCCCTCCCCGATAGTCTGGTTAGGTGCCCCTTGAGTGTAGTCCACTGGGTACCATCCAGGGCTTCCTCCTGTGATACCATGTGGCCCTTGGAGCACAGCCCACACCTTACCTGGACTGTGAGTTCGCCTTCATTGTATGCCCGCTGCCCGGTAAATTCAAGAGGGGCCCAATAAATGTCTCTGAGTGAATAAATCCTGCACACCAGGAATTCCTTTAACTGAAAGAAGCAGCTGATAAGTGGCTTTTAACATCATTTAATTATTTCATTGTAACAAAATCTGCTTTAATGAAATGCCAGGTTACTAGTATGGAAGTGTATATTTAAAGTAAACTTTGTATTGAAGTCAGAGACGAGCCAGTTTAGAAGTGTTAAACCTTAGGAGTTTTGAGTTTCTGAGTTCAAGAAGGTTATGTTTGAATTCAGAGTTAGTAACTCTTTTGTCAAGAAGCTTTTCCTTTATATCACTCACCCAGTAAGTTATATCATTTTGTCAAAATGTATTAATTTTAGAGAGATTCCATTTAAAGCTGCATTGCACACATGGATTCATATTTTCTTGGAAAAGCTGAGAACCTTCTTGTCTTTTTTCGCTGGTTCCAGGTTCAAGCTGCAGCCTTGGATGAAATGTTTCAGCAGACTGAAGATATTGTTTATCGCTATCATAAGGCAGCCCTTCTTCTAGAGGGCTTAACTAAAATTCTTCAGGACCCAGCAGACATTGAAAACATCCACAGATGTGAGTTGACTTGGAAAGCAGTGTGTTTGCTGATTGCATCTCCTTGTCTTCTCCTAGCGCAGCAGGAAGACCCTGGGATGTGCAGTGCCCTGCCCGAGGGGGTTGCATCTTGGTTTCCCAACCTTGGGCTAGTCACATCCCCCTTCCGTGGCCTCAGTTTCTTCTTCTGTGAGATGAGGGACAAGGCCTGCCTTGCAGAGCTGTTGTGAGGAGTAGATACGAGGCTGGTGAAGAGCAGATGGGGAGGTGTGGTTATCCACATTCTGAAGAGCAACCAGGGGCTGGCAGTTGTATACTTATTTGCAGTTGTGAGCAAACTAGCTGTTAAAATCTACATGTTCTTTGTTTGACTTGCTAATCTGGCTTTTACACCGTGCAGCTAGACAATTATCAGGCAGAAAGAAGAAAAAGCACTAGAACTGTTAACTTTGGGGCAAAGATAGGACAGAAGTGAGGGTGGAGGTGGAGAGAGAGATTTTTCTCAGGGGTGATTCTTTCCTGAGTTTTGAAATATTAATGGTATTTATCATGGATATATTTTTTTCTAGATAAATCTAGTATTGAAAGAAGATTGTCAGCACTCTGCTATAGCACCTCAGCCTTGTGAGCAGCAGCAGGCCTGCCCCCGGGACCAGCGGTGGGTGTCAGGTGATGCCACTGGGAGCACAGCTTGGGTCCTGTCACCCCACTCTTACACGGTGACTACCAAAGAGCACGCAGTGGTTTCACAAAGGAAAACCAATCCCAGAACTATATATTGTAGGAAGTCTGCCTTACCAGAGAAGTCACCCCTTCCCTTTCTCTTAATAGAAGCAGATGCAAAAGTGTTCCACTGGGCTTTCGGTTTGATTTTGGTAAATAAACGTACCTTAGAACTAGAGTCACCAATACGGTTACTGTTAAGGAGAGTTAGCATGAAGTGACGAGTGGCTGTTTGTACTAGCCACCAGAGCACAGTGTGGGACTCCTCGTATTCACTGAGGCGTGGAAGTAAAAAGCCCTCCAGGCAGCCCATCTCCTCCAGGCAGTTCAGTTCTCGGGGTGAGTTTGTCTGAGTCTGAGCACGCACCCATAAACAGCTCAGGAAGAAATAGCTTAAGAAGGAGTGAAAGATGACTCTTGGAAGATATTGTAAAATCTTCAGTTTGAGCTAACATGGACATATATTAATAATCTTCCAAAATCTTTCATATTGCACTAATTTATTAAAACAACTGTATTGGATTTTGCAATTTAAAACTAACTGAGGCACAATGGACTTGTTTAAAGTATTTTACTTGATTATATATGCGTACCCTTTCCAGAATTCACATGTAATCTCTCGTGGACTTTTCAGTGGTAAAGACTTGTGTTTTACGAGTCTCTGCATTTTCTTAACCTATTCATCTACGCCTACAGGTTTTCTCTCACTGATGTTTTTAAGTTGCTGGTTGTCTGCTTTAGTTTGCATTTTTTACTGTGCATGCATAATGTGCATTCATGCCTGTGACCACTAGGTTTATTCGGGCAGCATTAGAACAAGTGGCAGGCCAGAGATACACTCAAGAATTGCAGTAGGGCCAAAACAGAGTTGGTGACCTCTAGGCTTTTTAGTGATGTGGAGTTTTACATGAAGTCAGTGAAAAATGAAGTTTTTTTTCTCTTAGGATAAGGGGTGGCTCTCTCCAGCCCGTGTGCATTTTCCTGTTAATCCCGGCAGTCCACCAGGGAGCTAGTCATGGAGAATGTGGGCGTTTAACGTCCCTCCAGAAACGGTGCCCACGTGGTCGATGATTTGGTTTCTTTGACTTACGTGCTTGGATACTTGAACAAACCATTCTCCAGTTTTAATCCTTTTAGATGATGTTATCTGAACTTGGACAAATTGCACAGAAGCTCTTTGGCATTAATCTAATTTAGTGTACTGATAAAAACAAAAACAAGGTTTTCCTTTACTTTGACAAAGTAATGTAATTTTTACCTTATTTATCTGTATAAAATTCCAGCAGTTAATTTGAACATTTATTTATATGATGTTTGTATTTTTAGGTCTTTAATACAGTGTTTCTACCTCTCATTTGTAACTGCATGCATTACTCATGAAACTAGGTAAAACTCACTGAATTGTGTAGTAGCCTTTTTATTATTGCCTGTACAGATGTATACTAAGATAAATAAAACTGACCAGGTATTTCTAGGACAAGGCTGGGTCCCTGTGACGTGGCTTGTCAGACCAACTCCTTCCTCTGAGTTTGGAGGCTGGGTGGTTAACGCACACTGCCCCAGGACTTCAGGTTGTGGTGAGAGTCCTGCAGGCTATGGGAGCAGGGCTGTACTGGGGTCCCCCCCTCCCCCAGCAAGGTGACAAGCACCATTACCGGTGATGTTCTAGTTTGTACCACTGTTTTGAGTGTAAAGGGCAGTTACCACCTGGGTCATCTCAGTTGATCCTCCAAAGGGGGTGGGTGCATTCTGGCCCCTCCTCCCCTTTCCCATTTGTTTTAAACACAGGATGGAATGAGTTCACAGTGAGGAAATGCTTGGTCTGCCGTCAGTACCTAGGGAGTGGTCTCCAAGTGCATTCTTGTGCAAGAAAGGTCAGATGGTAGGTGGTGTATGTGTGAAACCCTACAGTCTGAACAGCAGAGAACAAACGGTAAATGTAGGATAATGATTCTATTTCCTTTATCAAGGCCAATTGTTCTAAGAGTTTTTGCCTTGATTATAGCAATAATAAACAAATGCTTTATGTTTCCATGTGTATCTTTTGATTTTTCTATCATCTGTTTCATGAAACGGAAATGGACCAGTCCATACATTCATGGATTGACATCTGGAAAGCTATGGACCGTACAAATGCAGGTAGAGGAGTAATCTGCGAATGTGCTAGATGGCTGTTCCTGTTGTAAGGATTTGCCTTAACTGGGCCTGCGCTGGGCCTGAGGGATGATGCCCACACCCGCTTCTCCTGAAGAGGAAGAGCCAGAGTGCCCTTCTGTCGTTCCCCCCTCATGGGGTCGAGGAGAGGAAGCTGGAGACAAGGTTACTGTTTGGGCTGAGTGGGCTCAGTCCCCACAGGTAACAGGAGGGGAGTTGAGCTGGGCCCCAAGGATGTGAAGTTGTTACTTGGCTCTAGAAAGCCCATGAGGTGATGGCGGGACTTGTGCATGGGCCTTGGAGGAAGTCTTGCTGCTTCCGCCATAGCCTCCTCAAGCAGTCACCTGTTCTCATTGGGACCGAGCGAACTTGTGTTGTTCCAGGAGGATGCCTGCTGCTGAGGAGCTTGGTGTCTTCCCTCCCTGACAGGCACCACCTGGAAGTATCGTGTCTGCTCTGCACGCCAGGAGATGATTCTGGCTGTGCCCTGGGCCCCGAGTCTGCAGCTGTGGAGGCTCCTGAGTGCTGCCCGAGTCTCCTTGTTTGTCCCAGCCCTGGCTGGAACACTGTCTGTGGGCAAGGGGTCAGGATGGCCGGGTCCTCACCCAAACAGAGGAGACACATCACAGTGGCCCACCTGGAAAAGCACCCACCACGGGAAATGACCAGTAGCCCCTAAAGTCTCAGCCTTTGTGGACAAGGCAGGGCCAAACAGGTGAAGGGTCATGGTAGGCCAGTACCCAGACTGTTCTGGAGGAAGGAGCCAAGGCTTCAGATCCCCTTCCCCAGGGCCTTGCTTGGCCGGTTAGTAAGGTGCCATGTAAATCTTTGTTGTGGCCGTTCAGTGTGTCCTTTATGAAGAGCCTCTGGAGTGGATCTGAGTGGAGGTCACCGAGCCCTGGGCTTGCTCTCATCCTCCCACTCCCAGGCTGTTGCATCTTGGCTGTTCTCTGCCTCCTTGGGTGCAGCTCTCTTGGTCTCGGACTCCCTCGTGCAACAGTGGCCCCTTGACACATTGCTTGCTCGCCTCTCCCTCCCAACAATCTCCATTCTGGAGGCTTCTGTGAGTGGCGGGGTGAAAAGTCCCTGGTACGGACTGGCTGAGGGTCCTAGTCTCTGGGCTCAGATAGGGGGGCTGATCTGAGCCAGGGAGGAGGGCTCTGAGGAAGGTTGAGGTTGGGGACCCTTCTCCAGTCACAGGTCGTCTCATCATGTCTGGTGTTCAGAGACATAAGTCCTCCGTGGACTCCGGACACTGAAGATGCGGAATAAAATCTCATTTCTCAGACCAGCTGACCTTGAGCACATGTCAGCATTTAAGAGGTCGCTCACAGAGGAGCCAGCTTGTGACCAGAGCGTGTCAGTCCAGAGAGGATATGAAAACTGGGGGATTCTTGGGAACAGATGCTTGTTATGTAAGGGGTTTGTTTACTTCCACATGGGTCCCAGCTTCCTTCCACATGGTCATGAACACATCATCTGCTCTGCAATGTCCTGTCCAGGAGGCTGGACAGGACGCCCCGTGTTGCCCACTTGCTCTGTTCGGGACTGAATGGCCAGCACCTTCGGCAGCTACTCAGCCCTGCTTCCAGACGTTGAGGTCCACATGGTGGCGGAGACAGGCCCCAGGGGACGTGTGCTCCCCACCATCCATGTGTCAGTTAACACGGATGTGGACGGTCCACATCCAGGCCAGCAGCACAGCCCTGGTGACGATTCTGACCTTAAACATTTCATTGGACAGTTAGTAAATACACAGGATGCAAAGTTTGCACGATTATTAGTTTTGGAGCATCTGGAGACGCTTGTCTTCCTGGTCCTTTGACAAGTGAGGCCCCTTTCACTCGTGCTGTGTGGCCTTGGGCAGATCCCTCGCCTTCTTGCAGCTCTGCTTTTCCATCCAGTGAAGAAGATCACAGGGGCACCTACTCATACAGTCCTGGTGGGGAAAATGCCCTGCGAACAGGGGAGGGCACTAGAGGGCCTGAGGAAAACCTAGGAGCAGGGGCTTAAGGGCTACGCAGGTACCTATTCATCCCTGCTGCCCAGAAGCCCAGCTCCCTTCTGAGAGGAGCAGGGAGGCAAGTTCTGGGCCCCCTTCCTCCAGAGAAACTACTCTAAAGACCCCTGGGCCACTCCAGGGGCTGGTGAGACCAGCCTTTCTCTTGAGAGTAGTGGGGCATGGGGTCCCAAAGGAGAGACAAAAGGGTCTCCAGGGGAAAGGCTGCCCCAGGTCTCCCCTTGACTTCTGCCTCCAGGGGCCTTCATGCTCCTGTGTTGAGGATGGCCCTGAAGGGGCTTTCATGGGTGAGAATGGCCAGGCCTCCAGCCAACAGGGTGCAGAAGGAACAACGCTGAGTTGCTGTACTCTTGGATTTAGGGGTGACTCCCTGGAGTGGAAGGAGGAGGGATCTTTGTGAGGCAGGGTCTAGGGGAGGCATCACCTCTTCTGTGAGGTGTGTCCTAGGCCAGAGACTGATGGATAAATTTCAAGAAACTGCAATGTTTGACTTCAAAGTTGGTCTGTTCCTACTTACACACCTGCCATGCTGGGACTGTAGCAATGAGAGGCTTGACTGCTGTCATAGGGTGTACCTTTCGGACAAGACTGATAACCACATGGCGAGTGCAATGAATGCCGTGAAAGAGAGATGGACAGTGTCATTGCTGTGGGCAGGCTCATGGTGGGGGTGATGGGGCCAAAGTCAAGAAAAGATGAGTAGCCGTTGCCCAGGTTAAGGAAGGAGGGGAGGATGTTCTGAGAGCGGGACTGGCCTGTGCAAAGACCCTGTGGCAGGGAAACCTGCCTTAATGGAGGTAGTGACAAGACAGCAGTCCTCTGTCCCAGCACCGCGTGCTTTTTGTAGCATAGTAACCAGTTTCTGAAATTACCGTATTGATGCTTTTACTTGCTATTCTGCTCACCTCAGTAAAGTGTCATCTCTCTCTAGCCAGGAATCTGTCTTGTTAATAATGCACCTAGTTCCTAGGACATTTCTTGGCAAAGAGCAGGTGCTCAAAACATATTTGTAGAAAATGATGGTGGCATTTATGATTTTTGTGGTGGTGGTGGTGATGCTGCTGTTGGTGGTGGTTACGGTAGTGACAGTGGTGACATCCACATTCCAGGGAGACCGACACCATGTGTGATCCTGTGTCATCACACGTCCAGGAACTTCTACGTGAGCAAGTATAGATCTCGCAGGGCCTGGGAGGGGACCTAAGGTGCTTGCTGACTGTCATGGTGCTCAGTGCCTACGTCAGGATCTGCCTCAGGCAGGCTCCCTGGAGCCCACACCCTGACATGCCCCCAGAAGATGCAGATACAGCAACGACTCTGCTTGTGCACAGGGACTCTTTTACGCACATCTGTGCACACGTGAGCACGTCCATCCTGTGATGGACACAGGCTCTCGTCACCGGCCCTGCCTGGCCAGAGGTCAGCGCATCGGGTCAAAGCGTGCAGCTAGGAAGGCTGGGGAGGCCCCCTCACAGCCGTGGGAAGGTTTTACACAGGCGGGTGGCCTAATTGCACTGGCAGCTTGGAGAAAAGATGGGAAATGGCATAAGTGGATGCAGGGACACCCCCTGAAATGTCTTCAGAGGAGAAAGTGCCTGGTTTCTAGAGACAGGGAGGAGCTAAAACCCATGTGACTTGGAGATGAACAGGATGGGGGTGTATCCAGGAGGGTTCTCTGTTGCTAGGAATCGTGTATGAGTTTGTTTTTGCTGTATAACAAAACCACTGCAAGAACAGTAGCTTCACACAGTGAACACACCTGATTCTCACAGTTCTGTGGTCCAGCTGAATGGCTCTGGTTGGCTCAGCATGGTTGGTGCTCAGTGGCCTGGGGGCCCTCCCCTGTGCTTGTGGGTTTGCTTGACGTTCTGCTGTCGACTGCTGGCCCAGCCCCATTCAGGAGCACCTGGCGTTAGAGGACGAGCCCCGGACATTCACTCCTCAGCCCTGCAGACTAGGATCTGTCGGTGTCCCGTTGGCTGAGTCCAGGGTCAGCGTGGGAAGTAGACTCCACCTCAGGGGGAGCACAGCCTGTGCCCCCAGAGGGTGGGGGCAGAGTCCTTGCAGCCGCCATGCATGGAAAGGACTCCAGCTGGTTTAAGCAGGATGGAATTGCTAAAACACGAATGTTTGTAAGAAGAATCTTGGGGAGGCCTGGGAACAGAATCAGGGCTTAGGACATGCAGGATGGATGTCATCGCACTGCTGTGACCCTCGTCCACTGCTGCTCTGGGGGCTTGATCCTGTGGCGACTCCACCTGGTGTGCAGAGAAGACCTGGGGCCACTTTGCGCCTCCTGGGTCCACTTTGCGCCTCCTGGGTCACACGAAAGACCCTGTTTGCAAGGCAGGCAGAGCTCCGGCCCAGTCATCGCCTTTGCACGGGTTGGAGAGGTCTAGGGTAAGGGTCTACACTGAAATGTGGGTGGTGTCCTGAGGAGCCAGGGCCTAGAAGAAGGGAGACATGGAAATCCGATGTGAGGAGGTCTGGGGGTGGCCCTTGCCAATGACCTAGGGAGCAGGCACAGAGCGTTGCATTTCAAGTCAGTGGCCACCAGGGGTACCACCAGGCAAACCAGGTCGCAGATGACTCCTCCAGTGGTGGACCAGCCTCATTTCTAGACCCCGGTGCTGGCCTTGGCGCCAGAAGCCACAACCAGCAGCCCAAGTGCCCGGCATGCAGCAGCCCCGCTGCTGACCTCCAGGCTGGCTCTCAAGGAGCCCACAGCAGCAAGCATCCAGGGTAGAGTGGTCACCAGGTCAGCACCCCACCTCCTGTGGGCTCCCCCTTCCTGTCTCATGCCCCCTGGACACTTCCCAGCCAAGTCCTGCACGGGAGCTTGGCTCCTCACCGCGAGGGCCCCTCTTCTCTCAGTGTCTGAGAACTGACTGGTCCCGTTTCCCCGTGGATGATTCTTTTTATGAGTACTTTGTGTCCATTGCAGAAATCCTTACAAAGAACAAACTTTCCATCATCTCAGAGATTATATTAACATTTGGTTCATCCACTCAGATGACCTCCCTGTGTAAATGACATCTTTTATAAAAATGCAGTTACAGAAATTATACTGTTTAAAAACTTGTGTATGAAGGTATTATGAACAGCTGCCCCTTTTAAGGATCTGAAGCCTTTTCTCGAGTGGCTGCACCTTCATTTGTCTCACTGGTCCCAACCTGAAGGGCCTGAGGGCTGTTCTGATATGTGCTGTTCACCAGCAATGCTGCGGTGAGGCTGCTGGCACCTGGCAGTTCACTCCAAGTTTCCTCGATAAATCCCTCTGCTGAAGCCGCACCCAAACCCATTGCCTCTCGCCCCCACTGTTCCAGCCCATGGTTTCTGGGGTATTCCACCCTGTTATCCCTTCTGTGGCTCTCAGGCTGCCCCTCATCAGCTGCACCCCACAGGAAGCACTCCACGACCAGCGGACACTTAGCGTGGACACCCTGTGTTTCTTCTTTAGGTAAGAGGAAAGCCTCTGTGTGATGTGATAGCAATGGATACAGATCGCGATCCATGTGTCCAAACCCACAGGAGGTCAGCTCTGGGCTCTGAGCAGTGATGCCGTGTCCACGTAGCTTCATCGATTGTAACAGATGTACCGACTGGTGGGGATGTTGCTGGTACCTGTGTGGGGATGCACAGGAAGTCCCTTGCTTCCCCCTACATTTGCTGTGCCCAAAACTGCTCTAAAAATAGCCTTAATTGTAAACAGTGAAGTGTTTGGGGGCATTGAGAAATATATAAAAATACTTAACACTGTTCCCTCCACCCAGCTTTAGAAATTATGTACACAGAAAGCCCTCGGTGCATTACCACCCCTCTCCCAGTCTATTCCTCTCTGTGCCCCCAAAGGTCACTGCTATCCAGATTTGGCTTGTCATCATTCACCCGTGTCTCAGCAAGTCCAGCCTCGCTCACTTAAAGCTAAAGCTGGTTCACACCTGGACCCGCTTCCTCTGACCCGCTGCACCTGGAGCCTCCACCCTCCCCGCGGGCGTGGTGGGGGCTGGCTCTGCCCTTTGTCCACCCCAGCACCGGCAACTGGGAGAGGGATCAGTAGATGGTGCTCATGTGTTTGCTGCATTCCTGGGTCCATGTGGATGGGCTTTTTTAAAAAAAAATTTTTTGTGTTAAAACACACACGACATGAAGTTTACCATCTTCACTGTTTTCAAGTGCAGAGCTCAGAAGCAGTAAGCACGTGCACACTGTTGTACAGCCGCCACCACCACCATCTCCAGAACTTTCTCTTCTTCCCAAACTGAATCTCTGTCCCCATTACACCCTCACTCCACACCCCTCCCCCGTCCTCCTTTCGGTCTCTGGAATCACGTAGTCTGCCGTCCTGTGACTGGTAGTGTTCAGCACAGTGCTTTCCAGGGTCATCCACATTGGAGCAGGTGTCAGGATTGCCTCCCTGTTTAAGGCTGAGTTAGTGTATTTAGTGGTGCAGTGGTTTTGACCAGGCCATGCTCTCTGTAGCAGCTCTGTGGTCCCAAGGGCAGCTGTCGACCCCTCCCCAGCACCCCCAGCATGGACTCAGGGAAGTTTGTGTGTGTGCCAGTCCAGGAATTACCAACTCTCCAGCCCCCGCAGGGGGTCCCAGAGTCTGAAATAACCTCCTCCCCTTGGGCTCCATCTGTTCTTCCTTTGTGCACTCTGGCTTTTCATCCATGGAGACCTCACCCAGAGTGAGGGAGAGAAATGACTCCCTCGTCTCCTCCAGCATCTCGCTGCCATAGAAACAGAAAACTACAAAGTATAGCACTTGTAAGAGTTGAGGAAGTTGTGAGCCTAAGGGAGGCACTGTGGCCTTTCCCTCCTCCTCAACACCCCGAAGGATGGCGTCCCCACCCCTCCAAGCCCACTGAGGGGGAGCCCCAAGAGAGATGGGGGTGCCTGCAAAAGGGACATCTCACGCAGGGGACTTGTTGAACTACCCTCACCTGAGCTGATGGAACTGGAGAGACAACTGGTCAGAGGGCCCGTTTGGGTCATGAGGATGTGAGTTTCCTCCAGCTGACTGCACTCTGAGGAAGCACGGCCTCAGACCATCTTGCTGATACCCGGGGAGCCTCAGCCAGGTGAGGGGACCCACAGATGATGCTGTGGATGGTGGGGCAGAGGGGGCTGGAAACCCCTTTCCTGGGAACTGGGTGGATGCAGGAGCTGCGGGGCCCCTGGACACCCATACAGGCTGCCAGGAGCACTAGGTAAAGGTAAGTAGCAAAGACTCTGCCCAGGTTCACTCTCCTGCCAGCAATGCTCCATCCCCACCACTGCTGCCCCCTGCCCCCTCGGGGGACAGAGCCTCAGGAAATGTTGGAAGGGAGTGAGCTAGATCTGTCCCCTTCCTGGGGACATGGGCCATAGCTGAGCTGGCACAGGCCGTGCACTGAGATCAAAGTGCTTAGTTAGCCTGGACGGAGCTTTGGGCACCGGAAATTGACCAGAAAGTGATGGGAGCCTCTTGGAATGTTTGAAGGGGTGGAAAATAAAGATCTGAGGAGGCCCAGCTGGAGCTGAACTGAAAACAAATTGAAAAGCCATTTTATATTCATACTTCACTTGGTCTAAATCTTTGTGTAGAACTAAAAGCACGAGCGGAGAAGGCAATGGCACCCCACTCCAGTACTCTTGCCTGGAAAATCCCATGGATGGAGGAGCCGAGTAGGCTACAGTCCATGGGGTCGCTAAGAGTCGGACACGACTGAGCGACTTCACTTTCCCTTTTCCCTTTCATGCACTGGAGAAGGAAATGGCAACCCACTCCAGTATTCTTGCCTGGAGAATCCCAGGGACAGTGGAGCCTGATGGGCTGCCGTCTATGGGGTTACACAGAGTCGGACACGACTGAAGCGACTTAGCAACAACAACAAAAAGCACGAGACTCTCCAAGGGGTGAGGAAAGAGCAAAGGAAACATGCTGGGGGAGGGGGGAAAGTGATTCACCTGAATGTCAGGATGGAAGGGGGGATTCCTCGAGTGCCTCCTGGAGCAGCAGAGGGACAGGGTAGCTTAGGGACAGATACTTGGGTTTTGCTCTTGTCACTTGTAGGAAAGTGTGCATCTAATTACAGAGCTGGGAGGAAGGGGCCCATCGAGGCCATGTGGGGGAGAAGCACCAACAGACCAACAGGGAAAGTAGGGAGCAGAGACCATCAGAAGAGAACAACATGAAGAGTGGACGCTAAGGAAATGGGACGAATATGATGGAAAGTTCCAGGACGACTGTCAGGCGGGCATCTAAGACTAACCTGCCAGTCCATCATTTACAAGAAATGCATAAAACAGCAGGATAAATAGCTGGAGGTAATGAGGTATGCAGACAGGGGAAAGCGAAAATAAGACAGGAACAGCTGTATTTACATCAGATAAAGTGGCCTTTATGGCTGAAACGTGAAGAGGAAAAGCAAAAATCATAAAGAGAGTCAGTCATAAAGTTGTATGAGCAAAGCAAAATGTGGTTAAATACACACAGCAGAAGTACTGGAATTGTAAGGACAGTTGGATAAAAATACAGCTAACCATGAGAGGTTTTTATATACATTGCCTAGAGTTAGACCAAGTAAATAAAAAGGAATGGTGTCCAGAAATAATCAGTACATTTGACAGGTGAAGATTCTTAACAGCTATGAACAGAAAACATACCTCTCATTCACATGTCCCTGGAATGGCTACAAAGATTATGTGACCACAAACAAAGCCTGAACCAATACAGGAAAGCAGAGAAGGCCATATTTTTATCATAATCTGATAAATTTTATCATAATCTGAGAAGGTTGTCAGTAAATAATGTGTGACGAATATAATGTTAACTGCTTTGATAATAGGAAAGTGTGTTAGTCGCTCAGTCATGTCCAACTCTGTGCGACCTGTAGCCTGCCAGGTTCCTCTGGGCATGGGATTCTCCAGGCAAGAATGCTGGAGTGGGTACCTGATTAATAGGAAACACACTTCTAAAACACAGGCCATCAAGGAGGAAATTAAAAACTATTAGAAAGCAGTGAAAATAGGAATGTTACATTCTCCAGGACATAGCAAAACCACATTCAGTGGAAAATAAAATGACTTAAAAGCCATCTGTATTAAAATAGAAAAACAAAAGACCAAAGATCTGCTTTTTCAGTTTAAGTACAAAAGAAAACTGCTTGCATGCTTAGTTGTGTCTGACTCTCTGCAACCCCTACTCTCTGTAGCCCACCAGGCTCCTCTGTGGAGTGTGTTGCCCTTCCCTTCTCCAGGGGATCTTCCTGACCCAGAGATTGTACCTGGGTCTCCTGCATTGGCAGGTGAATTCTTTACTGTCTGAGCCACCTGGGAAGCTCACAAAAGGAAAGTAGGAAGATGGAATTGATGAAGAACAGAAATGAATCAGAAACCTACCTGCGCACTTCTCTTAGAAGATAAGTGGGCCTGGCCTTTGCGAACACTGATGAGCAGAAGAACCGTTGGCTCACCCTGACTTCCTCTCCTTGTGAATGAAAAATTAGTTACAGAAACACACAAGGCTAAGATTCAGAAAGGAGACATGATGACAGAGTCAGGAGACGAAAGCATTTTGAGGAAATGGGTGAGGCCGAAGGGTGTCAACCTCCAAAGGAGGTTGAGGAATCAATGCCGGGTGAGGCCTGGCTCCATCACTCGCGCGCTGTGTAACCTTAGGCCAATTACTTAGCCTCTCGGTGCTTCTGTTTCCTCATCTATAAAGTGGACATAACAATTGTTCCTACCCCTTGGGCAGTTATGAGGATTAAATGAGCTCATATAGGGAATGTGTGCACTAAGATAGCCTCTGGAAGGGCTCAGAGTAAATGATAAAATACTGCAAATCTAGATGAACCATGCAGGGTTGGAGAGAGCCCACCTTGTTCAAACTAAATCAGAAGATTTCTTAGCAAACACTCATCATAAGCAGAGATGCCGTAAATCCAGTCCCCAGACAAAAGACAGATGGAGGAAAATACTAGTGATTCACCGGCTGTCACAGCAGGAGCTCCTAAACATGAACAAGGAGAAAACAGGACAGAAGTGGCCTGGGAGGCAGCTTGGGGCACATGTGTGAGGACCCCCCAAGCATGGGATCGGGGAACAGCCGAGAAATGGTGAGACCACAGGGCACTGGCAGCCCGATTGGACCATGGCCCAGACAACCCGCTGGCCTCTGGGGACCGCCATCAGTTAACAGGCAGGAGATCAAAAATGCCAACATTCTTGGGAGTCTGTTACAAAGAAACAAAAACACCAGTAAGTTCAAGGAGGCTTCTGGAGCATTGGTCAAAGCTGGTGGCTTCCCCCAACAGGGAGCATTCTGGTCCCGTCACATCAGACTTTGTTGATACTAGTACTGAACGGCTATAAGAGGGGATGGAGTGGACCTTGTTGTCCCCTGCCTGGGCGGTGGGGAATTGTGCCCACCACCCAGAGGCAACACAACAACATGGGGGATCAGAACTCGTGTTCCGTGAGACCCTGTCTTAAAAACGGGACAGCCGCCAATGTGTCTTGCATGTTTAACTTTATCAGATGTTACATAAGGATTGGGACAAACACAGGCACGACATGCTGGAATTTGCAGGGTGCTGATGGAGGGAGAGGCGAGCCAGGTTCAGTGAGAAAGGAACTGGCATCTCTAAAAACCAGTCATCACTTTTGTGCAGGTTCACAAGATTATATCTGTGTGATCATCATGCAGAAATAAACAAAAAGATACTTGCCCCTTTTAGAGTAATTATTAGACTTGGTGTGCAATGGGGTGCACTCAGTGTGTTCATCAGCAGTCAGGGTGCGGCTTCCCACACTCAGAGGAGCAAGAGTGCCAGGCGGGCCACAGCCTGCCCTCCAGCGGATGTGCAGGGGCTCCGGGTGGGGTTCAGGCCAAGCGCCCAGTGCACCGTGACTTGCACTTTGCTGCAGCCTGGCCCCAGCCCTGGGCTGCCCTTGGTTCAGGCTCAGCCCCGGCTTCCTGGGTGCTTCCTGGGAGTCTGCAGGGTGTGAAGGTCAGGGCCAGGTGACAGTGGGGGACCTTTGCAGCACCCTTTGGGGAGCTGCCCTCCTGCTCCCACTGCCTCCCACTGCCTCCCAGGGTTGCAAACCTGTACCTTCTCCGACCCAAGTCTCAGCCCTCGGTGTGGATAGAAGGTCCTTCCTGCATTTTCCTGGACGTGCGGCCAGCCTCACTCACCTTGCTGCTCACGGGAGAGGCTCTGTAAACAGTCATTGAAATCCCAGTGTTCTCTAGTGACTCAGCGCCCAGCTTCTGACTGGAGGAACCCAGGACAGGGAACCCTCAGGTCAGAAATGGAGTGCTGTTGGGCATAGCCGAGTCCAGCCTGCCCCATGCACCCTGGCACCCTCACTCCCTTCAGGCCCTGGCAGTCAGCCCTCTAGGTCAGTGGGCCCCACACTGCAATGCATCTGGAGGTTTATATGGCAGGTGCACAGCTGGATCTCAGTGGACTCTGCTGTGCTGGAAGCCCAGGGTCTTAACCACTGGAGTCCCACGCTTCAGCTTTTGATGTGGTCCACTTACCTTTTTTTTTTTTCTTTTGTCACTTGTGCTTTTGGTCGTGTATCTAAGAAACCGTTGCATGACATAAGGACATGAAGATTTACTCTTACGTTTTCCTGTAGTATGAAAGGCAAATATGGCTTAGATGGTAAAGAATCTGCCTGCAATGTGGGAGACCCAGGTTGGATCCCTGGGTTGGGAAGATCCCCTGGAGAAGGGAATGGCAATCCACTCCAGTATTCTTGCCTGGAAAATTCCATGGACAGAGGAGTCTGGTATGCTACAGCCCATGGGGTTCCAAAGAGTTGGACATGAGTGAACAACTAACACTTTCTTGTAGCTTTAGCTCTTACATTTAGGTGGATGATACATTTTGAGTTAATTTTTGCATATGGTGTGGGGCAAGGGTCCAAGTTCATCCTTTTGCATGTAGATATTCCATTGTGCAGTGCTATTTGTTGGAAAGACCATTCTCTTCTCGCTGAATTGTCTTGGCAGCCTTGTCAAAAGTCAGTTGGCCATATGTGTAACAGTTTATTTCTGGACTCAGCTCTGTTCCATTGATCTATGCATGCGTTCTAAGTTGCTTCAGTTGTTTCTGAATCTTTGTGGTCCCATGGACTATAGCCCACCAGGCTCCTCTCTCCATGGGATTCCCCAGACAAGAATACTGGAGTGGGTTGCCGTTTCCTTCTCCAGGGGATCTTCCTGACCCAAGGACGGAACCCGTGTCTCTTATGTCTCCTGTGTTAGCAGGTGGGTTCTTTACCACTAGTGCCACCTGGGAAGCCCCTCCACTGATCTGAATGTTTGTTTTGTGTCAGCACCACAATCTTCTTTTTTTGGCTGCACCATGCAGTATGTTGGACCTAGTTCCCTGATCAGGGATCAGACCTGTGTCCCCTGCAATGGAAGCTCAGAGTCTTAACCACTGGACCCCCCAGGGAAGTCCCAGAAGCATCACCATCTTGATCACTGGAGCTTTGCCATAGTTTTGAAATTGAGTCTCTACCTTTGTTCTTCTTTTTCAAGATTGTTCTGTCTATTCTGGGTCCCTTGCATTTACATACAAACTTTAAGGTCAGTTTTTTTATTCCTGCAAAAAAAAGAAAAATCTTGGATTTTAACAGGAATTGTGTTGACTCTGTAAATCAATTTGAAGAGTATTGTCACCTTAATGTTACATCTTCTGATCCATGACCTGTGATTTCATTTATTTAGATCTTTAATTTTTTTTAACAAAGTGTTGCAGTTTTCAGTGTATAATTCTTACACTTCTTTTGTTGAATTTAAATTTACTCCTCCTCTTTGATGCTGTTGTACAGGGAATTGATCCTGCTGGTTGGCATCTTCCTCACTGTTCTTTCCAGCTGTTCCTCCCTGGCATCCTTCCTTTCTATCTAGTCAGTTAGAACCAGATCCCCAGGTTGGTTGGAACCAGCTGTGTACTGAAAATCGGAACGTTCAGAAGGAGGGCAGGAGGGCTCCGCCATGAGGAACGGGCATGGATATGACACTTTCCATTGGGGTTGCTTTGGCTGCATCTTGCTTCCAGGAAGACGGCTTGGACTGGGTGAGTGATCCTGGGCTTTGGTGGGTCCAAAGGCTGGTTCCACCACCTGTGAATGATGAGAACTTGGACCAACATTCTTCGAGCCTCCATTCCCCCTTTATAAAATGGGGGGGTGGGTGACACCTTCCTGTAGAATTGTCATCAGAGGCCCCATGTGTCCAGTCACAGCACAAAATGACCGCTGCCTGAGTGGTGGCCATGATGACCACAGGCAGCTCGAGTTTGCAATGCGTCCCTGGAATAATACCTCACGTCACACCTGCCATCACCTAACAACTTCATGTTTGCCTCTAAAGACCTCGTATTCATCCCTTAGAACAGTTTCTCAACTATGCCCTCAGAACAGCTATGCCCTCAGCCTAGCTTCTTGACCACTTGAAACACGTAAACTGGATTCTGTGCCACGGACCAATGTAAAATCTCTCATATTCACATCATTACCATCAATCTTCCCAGGAGTTCCAAAATATAGTTGCATACATACATAATAGTTTACAAAATATAGTTTTGTAAATGCATATATATATATGTCTGTAACATGTAGCAAGTATTAAACAATAAATAATATGATTTCCTTATAGCAACTTCTTAAAGGAATAAACACAGAGATCAAAGGGAACTCTTCCCAGTCACTGGTGAGTCAGTGGTTCTCCACCTTCACCTGGAGGCCTGAGAATCCCCTGGAGGCCTCAGAATCTCCTGGAGGCCTTGTTTACTTCAGTCGTGTCCAACTCTTTGCGATCCCATAGACCACAACACGTCAGGCTTTCCTGTCTATCACCAATTCCCAGAGCTTGCTCAAACTTACATCCATCTAGTCAGTGATGCCATCCAACCATCTCATCCTCTGTCGTCCCCTTCTCCTCCCACCTTCCATCTTTCCCAGCATCAGGGTCTTTTCCATTGAGTCAGTTCTTCACATCAGGTGGCCAAAGGATTGGAGTTTCAGCTTCAGCATCAGTCTTTCCAATAAATATTCAGGACTGATTCCCTTTAGGATTGACTGATTTGATCTCCTTGCAGTCCAAGGAACTCTCCAACGTCTTCTCCAACACCACATTTCAAAACCACCAGTTCTTCAGCACTCAGCTTTCTTTATGGTCCAATTCTCACATCCATACATGACTACTGGAAAAACCATAGCTTTGACTATACGTATGGACCTTTGTTGGCAAAGTAATGTCTCTGCTTTTTAATATGCTATCTAGGTTGGTCATAACTTTTCTTCTAAGCAGCAAGCGTCTTTTAATTTCATGGCTGCAGTCACCATCTGCAGTGATTTTGGAGCCCAAGAAAATAAAGTCTGTCACTGTTTCCATTGTTTCCCCATTTAATTGCCATGAAGTGATGGGACCGGATGCCATGATCTTCGTTTTTTGAATGTTGAGTTTTAAGCCAGCTTTTTCACTCTCCTCTTTCACTTTCATCAAGAGGCTCTTCAGTTCCTCTTTGCTTTCTGCCATAAGGGTGGTGTCATCTGCATATCTGAGGTTATTGATATTTCTCCCGGCAATCTTGATTCCAGCTTGTGCTTCATCCAGTCCAGTATTTCTCATGATGTACTCTGCATATAAGTAAAATAAGCAGGGTGACAATATACAGCCTTGATGTACTCCTTTCCCGATTTGGAACCAGTCTGTTGTTCCATGTCCGGTTTTAACTGTTGCTTCTTGACCTGCATACAGATTTTTCAGGAGGCAGGTAAGGTGATCTGGTATTCCTATCTCTTGAAGAATTTTCCACAGTTTCTTGTGATCCACACAGTCAAAGGCTTTAGTGTAGTCAATAAAGCAGAGTCAGTCAGTCAGTTCAGTTGCTCAGTCATGTCCAACTCTTTGCGACCCCATGGACTGCAGCACACCAGGCTTCCTTGTCTATCACCAACTCCTGGAGCTTGCTCAAACTCATGTCCATAGAGTCAGTGATGCCATCCAACCATCTCATCCTCTGTTGTCCCTTTCAATAGAGCAGAAGTAGATGTTTTTCTGCAATTCTCTTGCTTTTTCTATGATCCAACGGATGTTGAAAATTTGGGAGGCCTCGAAGGCATCACCAATGGCTGGGCCTTAGCTGGAGCTTCTGATCTCATTGAGCACAGAGGCCTGAGAATCTGCACCCCTGACAGTTTCAATTCCTTTGTTAATAGCACCTTATGAATACCTGCGATGACATATGACTTTGTTCCTTCCTCTGTGCACCTGCTTTTGCTGTTCCGAGCTTCCCTGCTGTTCCTTCCCTAAATACCCCCCATTCAGCTCAGACTCCATTTCCCCACTCACCCACCGCGGGACCTTCATCAGAGGCCCTGCAGCTTCTTGTGCATCTTGCAGCCACTACAGGTTTCATATTACTTTGAAATGCTCTCTCTGTTCTTTTCATCACATGACTCACTTATTGAGCATCTATTGTGCGGCAGACAGTGTTCTAGGTGCTGCAGACTCAGCAGTGAACAAAGCAAATTCTAGGTGGTGGCTGACAGATGGCAAACAGAATAAGTAGACAAATGGCTTGTCAGAGGCTGATATATCTTCTGGAGAAGAACAGCATGGAGGAAGAGGAGGAAGCGCGGTGATGAGGGTTGGTGGGCAGCGATACCAGGAGGGGCATTCCAGGTGGAGGGAGGGGGTGGAACGATCAATCCAGGAGGGAGGCAGGGACTCCCGGACGTGGCATGGTTAGTGGGTAAGGGTGGCAGTCAGTGCCAGTGGGAGGCCCAGAGCCCAAGGTGTGAGCAGGGGAGGTGTGGGCAGTGTTCAGATGCATTTTCCACAACTGCCTCTACCCCCCCACCTCACACCTGAGCAGACACCCAGCAAACCACCTGTAATTAGGGAAAGGGGCTTCCCGAGCCCTCCCTGCCCAAGCGTCTCTGGCCCCCAGGTGACCACACCCAGGAGATTCCTGGCCTTTGGTACTGGTTCGTGGTCCTCTTCCTCTGCTGTTCAACAGGAGGGCAGACCCACATACAGTGGGGCCTCCTATAGACAGTCCCGGCCTGTGGTTCCCCAGGCTTGGCAATCACGCCTCTGTGGGGCATCTTCAAGGAGCTGCATGCACACTCACCACGACTGTACCCCACCCCCCGCCCCCCGCCCTTATGTAACCAGGGCGGTGGGGAGAACGGCAGCTGGCACCTGCACTTGGGAAATCTGGAAGCTGTCAGGTCAGTCTAAATCAATCCACAGCCACTGGGCAAACACAGGGGCTCCTTTGGAAGGTTGGACCAGGCCCCACCCAAGCCTTGCGGACACATTCTTGCATTTCTGAACCGGACAAAAGCGGACAGCCCAGTCCTAATCCCCCAAACTGGGAGCAGATTACAACGCCCCACGTTTGAAAGCTGTTTTGTTCTTGTTACGCAAACTTCCTGGGGAGGGACTCCCAGGACCGGCAGAAGGGTCCTTAAATTCATCACCTCTAAGCTGACACCCATTCCTGGAGCTCCATTCCTGGGAGAGCCTGTGTCGAAGGTAACCCTCTCCCCCTCCTCTTCTCCTCCTAGAAACCTCCAGCTGCAGCCTGGGGTGTGGAGTCACCACCTGGGTCCTTTAATCTGATCTGGAGACTGGCCTGGTCAGGTGTGCCTGGAGAGCACTTGGAGGGTTTGCCTGGGAGTGTCAAAGGTCTGCACACAAATAGAGGTGGGCGTCGGGCTTGAGAGATGCCAAGAAGGGCCTGCCCCCAGCACACTGCCAAGACCCCACGGTGAGCAAATGTAGACAACCTTAGGACTCCAGGTCACCGCTGCTGGGTCCCCAGTGTGAGGGTCCGTCATCTGCTGACGGGCAGGGGTAGCCTGCCGACCAGGACAGTCCAGACCACGGGGTTAGGGAGCTGAGAAGGCAAAAGGATGCCACTTCTCAGTGCCCCCAGGGAGATCTTCATCCTATAAAATCAGCAGCAAGGGTGGGTGTTGCCCTGGGGACCCCAGGTCTCCCTGCGCGGAGGGAGGGTGCTCTCCCTGCTGCAAGGAGCTCTCTGTTCCCAGGGACCATGAGCGCAATCAGCGAGGTGGTGCAGCGGGCCAGAGCCGCCTTCAACTCCGGTCGGACACGCCCGCTCCAGTTCCGCGTCCAGCAGCTGGAGGGGCTTCGGCGTTTGATCCGTGAGCGGGAGAAGGAGCTCGTGGGCGCGCTGGCTGCGGACCTCCACAAGGTGCACCGGCCCGACGGCCCGACCACCAGAGGCGCGGACCCCGTGCGCCCAGGACATCCGCTGCGCGCGGGGGCGGGGGCGAAGTGCTCCAGCCCTTAACAGAGAAGCCACTTAGTCCCCCAAACACTCTGCGCGCCTCTGGGATGGGGCGCGCCCTCCTCTCCCTGCGCCTGAGGCGCCCCAGGTCCACTTGCCCTGCGCAGGGCCGGAGCCTCCTTTCCACCGTCTGTCATCCCCGCTCCTGGCTTTACTCCCTTCTCCACCCAGCCCAGCGCCACGAGGCCACCACTTCAACCATCTCCTGCTGACACAACATCCCTTCCGGCCTCTCTTTCCTCCATCTCTCAGCCCCACGTGGGACCCCAGGTTCTCTACACCAGGAAACAGCCCAGTCTGGCTGCTCTGCTGGGCCTCTGCCCTCCCTCCCCATCCTTTCCTCTCTCTGAGCAAAATCAGACCCCTCCAAATTCTCAGCCCCTTCCCCTCACTGCCTCCAAGTCACCTGGACCTGCTTCCACCCTCCCGTCTTGCCTCGGAGGGGAGCACAGAGGCTGGAGTCTACATGCCTTCTGCTTCCTGGCCCTTTGCTGCTGTATTTTTTTTTTTTTTAATCTCTCAAGATTTCTAACCTAAAGACAAAAACCAAAGGCAAGAAAATCCAAGCGGTTGACCTCACAACTTCCATCTTGCTCTGCACAGTCACAGTTCGAGAAAGAGCTATTTATTCCACCTTCTGCACTCCCTCTCTCCGCACCCTGCACACCGGCTTCCTCCCCACCCCACGCCCTGCCATGGGCTGCCCAGTCCCTCCTCCCCTGGCTTGAAGGTCTCCTGGATTTCCTCCTGACTCTCGTTGGTCGCATCTTTCTTGTAGCCACTTTCTGGTCTTCCTAGGGCTCTTCCTGGGTTCAAGTCTTGTTTTCATCTATAAGCCTTTCTGGACACCCTTCAGCTCTGTTCCCCTGGACTCACTTGTTGTTTAGTCGCTAAGTTGTGTTAGACTCTTTGGGACCCCATGGACTGTAGTCTGCCAGGCTCCCCTTCCATGGGATTTCCCAGGCAAGCATAGCAGAGTGGGTTACCATTTCCTTATCCAGGGGATCTTCCCGACCCAGGGATCGAGTCCTTGTCTCCTGCATTGGCAGGTGGAATCTTTACCATTGAGCCACCAGGGAAGCACTCCCTGACTCACTAGGGACCCTCAAATCAGGTCTGAGGTCCCCTTGGGCACCTTGAACTCAACATGTCCAACCTGCCTGAGCCCCCAGCACTAGCAGCAAGGGTCCTCGCAGCTCACCACCCAAAGGTTAATCCTCGGTCCCACCCCCTGTGCCTTCTTAGTGGGTGCTCTGGGCTGGGGATTCCACAGTGAACGATTCCCTTCACCCAGACAGCTGAACAAGCCAAGTTCTAAATGGGCCCACCTGGAGCATAAGGTCCTGTCATGCTCCCATTTTGCAGATCTGGAGACTGAGGGTAGGAAGCTCACTTGGGGTAACAGAGCTGGGAAGCAGGACCACTGCAGGCCCTGGGGCCTCTGCTCAGAGCCCCTGCTGCAGAGCCCTCACCCTGGGGTGAGCCTCACTGAGCCCTCTCTCTAGAACGAATGGACCGCCTACTACGAGGAGATTGTGTATGTCCTAGAGGAGATCGACTACATGATCAGGAAACTCCCTGAGTGGGCTGCTGACGAGCCTGTAGAGAAGACCCCCCACACCCAGCAGGATGAGGCCTATATCCACTCGGAGCCCCTGGGTGTGGTCCTCATCATCGGCACCTGGAACTACCCCTTCAGCCTGACCATCCAGCCTATGGTGGGCGCCATTGCTGCAGGTACTGTGGGCCCCACTCCAGGTCGGGGAGCCAGGAGTGGTCCCCATCCTCCACTGCAGAGGAAGGGGTCTGCGGTGCTGAGGCCTGGGCGAAGATGGGGCCTGCGGTCAGGGAGAGGTTTGATGGAGCTGGTTCTCACGGGAGGCTGCAAAGACCAGAGTATTCAAAAAGGCCTCTGGGTGCCCAAGGCCCAGCCAGGTTCGGATGTCCATGCAGCCCTGCCTCCCGCCATGTGTCCTGGGTCCCTTGGAGGACAGAGCGCAGGGTGGCCCTGGTGCAGTCCCAACTCTCTGTGCTCTGCAGGGAATGCGGTGGTCCTGAAGCCGTCGGAGCTGAGCGAGAACACAGCGAGCTTGCTGGCCGCCATCCTCCCCCAATACCTGGACCAGGTGACGGGCTCCCCCAGCACACTGAGAACTGAGGCCAGGCTGGGTCTTTGGGGTGGGGAAATAGTGAATTCTTGCAGCCACGGGCCAAGCCACGGGTGGGGCGAGGACAGCTTGGTGAGGAGAATGGACCCCCAAGCCAGGAGAGGGCGCCCGCCCGGTGGTGGCTTCCCGGGCGGGTGGGAAGGGGGCTGTGGCCGTGTCTGAGCCTCACCTCCGTCCTCGCTCAGCAGGATCTGTACCCTGTGATCAACGGGGGTGTTGCTGAGACCACGGAGGTGCTCAAGGAGAGATTCGACCACATCTTATACACTGGGAGTGCCGGGGTGGGCAGGGTCATCATGATGGCTGCGGCCAAGCACCTGACCCCCGTCACACTGGAGCTAGGGGGAAAGAGCCCCTGCTATGTGGACAAGGACTGCGACCTGGATGTTGCCTGCAGGTGAGAGGCTGCCCCCAACCTAGGCAGACAGCAGGGCACCCCGAGCAACACTGACATGGCCCTGTCCTTTGGTGCCTGCAGTCCTGGCAGGAGCTGGGGTGGAGGCACCATGTTCGCAGAGAGAGTTCGGGAAAGACTTCCTGCGAGGGTGGGGGCGTCGAGCCAGAGCCCTACCCCCCTTCACACCCTGCATGCGTGGCCTTCTGGGGCGTAGGGACCCTAAGCAGGTGACACCTAGCCATGCAGGGCTCCAGGCTGTTGAAAGAAGGGTACAATAGGCCACCTATCCTAGACCCCTCCTGCCAGTCAGTGATGAGGTCACTGCAGGCCCAGGGATCATGTCCAGGGTCATGTGTGCTCTGGCAGGAATCTGGAAGCCAGTGGGGCCCCAAGGCGTGCCCCCCCCCACCACCTCCATGGACAGCTCACAGCTCAGCCCCTTACATTCTGACCCTGGGCTAACCAGGCCAGAGGCTTTTTCCCAGGGAGCCCAGGGCCTCCCCAGGGCTGGCAGAATGCCCTGTAACCTGGGGTTCTCACAGACGCATCGCCTGGGGAAAGTTCATGAACAGCGGCCAGACCTGTGTGGCCCCCGACTACATCCTGTGTGACCCCTCTATCCAGAGCCAAATCGTGGAGAAGCTCAAAAAGTCCCTGAAAGTGAGTGCTGGTGCCGGGGGGTGGGTGATGGGCTGCCAGGCAGTGAGATGGGCGTGGAATAAAGAAAAGACTGAATTTTTTTTCTGATCATGAAAGTAATCCATACTCACTGTAATTTGGAAAAGATTAAAAAGCACAGAGAAAGAAAAGAGCTCTACCTGGAATCCTGCCCCCTAGAGGCAGTCGCTGCTCACATGGCATGTCCCCTCCATCCTCCACGCTGTGGATGCATGTTTGGGCCCGATGTGATGTCCAGATGCTATGCGTGTGTTTCTTTCAAACAACAGCACTTCATGCCCTGGGGAAGGCAGTGGGCAGCAGGGGTGTGGCAGCCCCATAGTTTTTAGTGGTACCGATCCGCCAGGCAGTGCCCATGTACTCCCAGTTTGGAGTGACCGTGGCCTTGCAGCCTGTGGCTACAATGAGGGTCCAGTCCTCACCTGGAGCCTGCCGCCTCCTCACAGGAGTTCTACGGGGAGGACGCCAAGAAGTCCAGGGACTATGGGAGAATCATCAACTCCCGGCACTTCCAGAGGGTGATGGGCCTGCTGGAGGGCCAGAAGGTCGCCTATGGAGGCACCGGGGACGTGGCCACCCGCTACATCGGTGCGTGTGACAGCCCTCTGGAAGGGCTGGCGGAAATGGGCACAGACCTTCGAGGGGCAGGCAAAGCCCTGCGGTGCATATAAGCCGCTTTCACCCACGGCCCTGGTTGACTCCAGGCCTCTCCATGGGCAGGAGCTGGGCACCACCTGGGAGGCCCCTCCGCAGCCCATACCCCCCACCCCGAAGGCCTAAAGGAGCCCCACCTCCGCTCTATCCCGGCAGCTCCAGCAGAGGGTGCTAGCAGCAGAGGCCATGGGAGCCCCAGGTGTGCCAAGCGGGAGGGGCCTCTGGCCTGGGCTCGGGAGTCAGCAGATGGGGGCCCACTCAGCCCCCAGTTTGCCAGGAGGCTGAGGAGCTCCAGCAGGGCTCAGGTGGCCTGAAGTGGGACCCCCAGGGACCCCCCATACTGGTTATGCCACTGTCCTCCCATGACCCTCCATGGGGGAGCCCAGCTGGAAGGCCTCCTCCTGCCCCTGTGGAGCCTGGTGTCCTTGTCTGTAAAGGGCTGGGAGAGAAGGCCACGTGCTTGGGTGGATCTGGGCACCAGCTGACGCTGGCCTCTCCCTACCCAGCCCCTACCATCCTGACGGACGTGGACCCCCAGTCCCCAGTGATGCAGGAGGAGGTCTTCGGGCCCATCCTGCCCATTGTGTGCGTGCGCAGCCTGGAGGAGGCCATCCAGTTCATCACCCAGCGTGAGAAGCCCCTGGCGCTCTACATCTTCTCGCCAAACGACAAGGTGGGCCAAGCGCCCTCCCCAGGGTCCTGGGACCCTGGCTCAGCACCCCTGCAAACACAGACCCGGGGAACAGATCCCAGCCCCATACTCCCTGCTTTGTGACGTTGGGCAAGTCCCCTAACCTTCCTGAGCCCCTTTCCCCTCATCTCTGAAGTCTGGACCAGTACTGACTGAGATGTTGACCCACTTAGTGGTATGCTCGGTGTTGTGGGAACTTCTGCTCTTCTCATTTTGGCACAAATCCCCATGGGGAGAGTGGGGGACCCAGCCTGGGACTCTGGGGGCTAGGGGAGCAACCCCAGGCTGGGGCTTGGCCTCCACCAACTCACATCCTTGTGGCTCCTGGACTCGCACAGGTGGGCAGGGCTAGGGGGGTCCTGGGTGGAGACTGAAGCCGGGGGGCCATTGCAGGTGATTAAGAAGATGATCGCGGAGACCTCCAGTGGCGGGGTGACGGCCAACGATGTTGTCGTCCACAACACCGTGCACTCGCTGCCCTACGGGGGTGTGGGTGAGTCTGGGTGCTGAGCTTGCCACCTGCTGCCCCACCCCGTGGTGTCCCCCATCCCTGGGCTGAGCCTCAGACTCCCCCTAACCCCTCCCTCTGCTGGCACACCCAAAAGCCACACTGAACCTCGAATCTCTCACCTGGGCCCTGAGATAGGCTGCAGAGCCACTTAGTGGCCGGTTGGGGTGAGACTCTTCAGGCCCAGTTCTGAGGGTGCCGCGGCAGACATCCCGGGTAGGGGATCTGCCGGGCGGGATTGGGGATCGACCTGGGTGGGCAGATGGGAGAAGGGGCACAGGAGGGGCATCAGGGTCTCGGGCCACACTGAGCCGGTGCCCCTGCAGGGGACAGCGGCATGGGGTCCTACCACGGCAGGAAGAGCTTTGAGACTTTCTCGCACCGCCGCTCCTGCCTGGTGAGGTCTCTGCTGAATGAAGAGACCCTCAGAGCCAGATACCCGCCGAGCCCCGCCAAGGTGAGAGGTGGGAGGTGGGGGTGGGGGTGGGGTGGGGAAGCTGCCGGACCAAACAAGGCCCTCACTGCCCTTCGTGTCCCCCACAGATGCCCCGTCACTGAAGCGCTGCCCTGGCCTCACTGTGCTGAACCCTCGGAGGGCTCCCCTGACACCCCGCCCTGGCTCCCAGTGCTTGGAGGGCTCCCCTGGTGCCTCCCTGCTGGAGTGCATCCTTCCCACCAGCCCCACCCCCGCGCTACACTAAACATAGAGCAATAAAGCTTCGGACCAGCCCTGGACTGCGCGTCTCTGCACCCCGGCCTTGCCCTCTCTAGTCCCACCCCTCCTCCACCCCCCACCTCCCCACCCCCACCCCCTCCATTCCTACCCCACTGTCAGCTGAGGAGCAACGAAGTTCTCCTCAGAGCCTCCCTTTAGCCCCAGGGCCCTGGAACTTGGGGATGTCAGCTCCATTTCAGGGAGTCTAGCAGAGGGGGGACCAAGGAGGCGGGGGCAGGGGTCCCTGGGTGAGACCCGGGGTGGATGGTCCACACAACCCCCTGGGTGACTCCAGCGTGCTGCCTCTGGGGTGGGAGGACAGGGAGCTGGGGCAGCACCGGGACCCCAGTGGGCAGCAGCTTCTGGGCCGGGGTCTGGCCTGAGGGGCCTGAGGACCCGGTCAGGGTCCAGTGAAGACCGTGGGAAGCAGGGTGCCAGTCAGGCCGGCAGGTGAGTGGACAGCGGGGGAGACCGGCCGATGCTGGCCACTGGCTGTTACCTCGTCCGCTCCAGGAGAGCAGGGGCGGGGACAGGGTCATTGGATGTTCTGTGTGTGCCTGTTACTTATTTTGCAAATATCCAAATAATTGACTGAAAATGAAAGCAAAGTCTTCCCCAGACCTCTGCCCTGAGTCACTGCCCCGTCCCCACCCTCCTCCCCTCCACCCCCCACCCAGCTGAGCCATCGCCTGCTCTCTGCCCAAAAACACTTCGTCCTCATGGCAGCCCCCTGCCAGGACACCCCTCCTTCCAGCACTCTCCCCCTTACTCTGGGTTCCCAGGTCCCCACACTTTAGTGCCCCCACCTCCCCAGCTTCTCCTCCCAAATTAAAGTCTCCAGCCCCCTGGCCCTGAGCTCCAGACTCCCGCATCCAGTAAGATTTAACCCACGTTAACAGACAGACAGCATCCTGCTCAAAAACAACGTGTCCCTTGACCTCCCAGAACAGAGCCACCCCCAGGCCAGAGGAGGAGGAAGGAGGAAGGCTTGGCTGGGCCCACCCCTCCCCCTCAACCCCTACCATCAGCAGCTCTGTGCACCCTCCACAGAGGAGGAAGCCCAGGCTTGGAAGCGGCATATCCTGGTCTCGCAGCGCCATTCACAGGGGCCTCGTCTCCATATCTCCTCCCCAACACCATGGAAGTGTCCCCTGCAGGGATGTGTCCTCAAAACCCTTGCCTGAGACGGTGTCGAGAGAGCTGGAAACAAGCAGCTTGAAGAGGAGATGGTTCAGGGTTTCCAAACACCTGATCTGCATCGTTCTCTGTGCTCTAGGAAAAGTCACCGTCACCCCCCTTCTCCCTCCTCTTCCCTCTCACCACCTCTGTTACAAGACTAACAGTCTAAGCTGTTGTGATGTCCTAAACCTGACCTGTTCTGGACTAACCCTATTTCCTAACTAGATTTAAACTCAAAAGAAAACAATGAAAAAAACCTTGATCTCACCCGTATCGTGATCCCATCTACTGTTTCTTCCTGGATTAAGGAATGCGCTGAAAAAATATTTGCGTGATTGATTCAGCCTTTCCAAACAATTGCCATCGTCCAAAACATAAATGACCAAGAACCATCCCAACTCACGGGTCACCAGTGAGAGCGGGTGACATTCTGGGTGGCTCACCACAACCCCCATCACACTGGGCAGAGGGCACGGAGGGTTCTTGACATCTCGGTTCTCAGCTAGGCAGCTGAGACCTTGGCAAAGCACCCTTTGGTTCTACAGTTTGGTGTTTCTAGTATTTAGACTCTCAGACAGAAAACAAGCAAGCAGTCTGCTGTGGTCACAGGCTCTTCTTTTGCTGTTGTTATAAAACAGAGGGGAAGATTTCCTCCATTCATTTGTTGCTTCAGCAAAATTTTTTAAAATTATTTTTTACTTTTTTGGCCATGCCTTGCTGCCTGTGGGATCTTAATTCTTGGACCAGGGATCAAACCCATGCCCCCTGCATTGGAAGTGCAGAGTCTTAACCACAAGAGAAAAAAAAAAAAAGCAATTTTTTTTTTTTTTTTGAGTGGACAGTCCTGGGTGCTGGGGATATTGAGAAAAAAATACAGGGTCTGTGCTTCTCAGGAGGCTTGTTTGATTGGGGTGACTTAGGAAAGGATTGATAGGGGTGACTTAGGTGATACTGCAGGAATAGGCTGATCTCAGAGTAGCCGTGGTGAATGCCACAGGAGGCTGGCGGGGCTCTGCTCCTGGAACTTGCCCCTGCCCCCGCTAACGATGGTCTCCTGTTCAGAGCAAGCCTTGGGGTTCACTGAGGGGGGAGGGATGCAGAGGCTCACACACGGGTCACCTCCACTCACATCCCGTCTCGCAGCACCCCTCTCCCAGTGGAAGGAGGAGCATCACTGTTGTTGTTCAGTCATGTCTGACCCTTTGTGACCCCAAGGGCTGTAGCTCACCAGGCTCCTCTGTCCATGGGGTTTCCCAGGCCAGAATACTGGAGTCAGTTGCCATTACCATCTCCAGGGGATCTTCTCCACCCAGGGACTGAACCGAAGTCTCCTGCATTGGCAGGCAGATTCTTTACTGCTGAGCCACCAAGGAAGCCCAGGAGGATATATATTGGGCAGCAAGTGTCTGCCACTTGTACGGACCAGACAATAAACACAGGAATAAACAGACAGGAAAAGTACCTGGAAGGTGGGTGGTGCCTCACAGATGATGGAGAATCTGCCCGCAGGCAGGGAGAACCATTCAGGAGCTGAGGGAAGGTAGGCCACCATCCCTGGTCAGGGCCCCGAGAGCTCCCCTGACCCCAGTGCCTCCTTGCCCAACCCCCAGCCACCCGTCTCCCTGCACACATCATTATCAAGGATCTAGAGCTTTTGAGTCTACATTCTGGAGTGGAAACTGAGCATTAATACATTACATGTACGTACGTATTAATATATATATGTATATAGAAAAAACTTACAAAGCTATATATATATACACACAAAAAAAATTTTAAAATATATATATTTTAAAGTTCTCTGGGAGAGTCTAATATTCTGCCAGGGTTGAGCGCCCCTGGCAGAAGCCAGTACTGAAGTATATTTTTTCAGCCAGCGACTGGGTGAGGATGGGCATGCCACCCAGTATGGGCAGTGGGATGTGAAGGGAAGTCGACTGGAGTTAGATTCTGGGACAGGTTCCTCCCCGATGAAAAGAGAAGCACTAGAAGGGATGAAGGTCTGAGAAGGTGATGTGTCTGGATGGGACACCCGGAACAGTGCAGCCATCTTGTGACCATGAGGACAGCCCCCTGAGCTGAGTATACCTGCTAAGAAAGGGGCAGTTGGAAGATGGAAGCAACTTGGCTCATGGAAGATGTTACTGAGCTGCTGGCCCTGTTCTGTCTTTGGAGTCTTTCTTATCCATGATGATAAAATGTCTTTAATAATTTTTTTTGAAGTGTGTTTTCAGCTATTTATATTTGAAAGCATCTTATCGGATGGACAGACTCGCTCTGACCCCCATCCCATCCCCACCCCATCCTCTGGCTGGTGTCCTTCTCTCCTCCTCTTTCTCTTGGTCTCTCGGTATCCCAACATCTTCCCAGCAGGAGTGCTTGTTCTCTCTGGCAAGTCCTTCCTCCCTGGCTCCCTCCTTAATCCTGAAGCAGCTTCCAGCTGGCCTCCAGGTTCTAAAGTCCCATGCACACCAGCTCGTCCTTCCGGCCACTGCTGCCCACACGCCCTGAGCTCTGAACCAATGGAAGAGGCCAAGGGGGCATCTGGAGGAGGACTGCTTGGTGTCTGCTCCAGGTCCATATCAGACATGTCATAAGAGAAGACGGAATCCTCTGTAGGTATTTTCAATAGTTGTTGTTCAGTTGGTAAGTCATGTCTGACTCTTTGCAACCCCATGGACTGCAGCACGCCAGGCTCCTCTGTCCTTCACTATCTCCCAGAGTTTGTTCAAACTCACGTTCATTTAGTCGATGATGCCATCGAACCATCTCATCCTCTGTCATCCCCTTCTTCTTTTGTCTTAAATCTTAACCAGCATAAGAGTATTTTCCAATGAATCAGCTCTTTGAATCAGGTGGCCAAAGTATTACAGCTTCAGCTTCAGTCCTTCCATTGAATATTCAGGGATGATTTCCTTTAATTTTGACTGGTTTGATCTCACAACCCTTGAGACACAGCCAAAAAGTAAATTAAATACATACTTACCTAAAGGGAATTAGGTCTCTACAAAAACACAGGAAAGTCTGGAGGAGCAGAGACTGGGCAAGGCCTCCAGGAACAGCTCCCAGGACACATGAGAAGGGCTCACCGGGAGAGTTACCCTCTGCCTAGGGAATCAGAGCCACCTCTGAATTCACTGCTGTGGGCATCATGGCCTTGCTCATCAAACCCAGGAGCCAATGTGTGTGTAAGGACAGAACTCAGTGTTCATCCAGAGCCCAGGCTGCAAGGGAGTCTGGGAAAGGCGGGTTTTAGCAAGACTAAAAGCTGCCAGCAGGAAGGGTAATCGATGCTGAGGGCCAGTTGAGCTATTGCAAATCCCCAGACCTGCTTCTTGATCTCCGTGAATACATGCTAAGTCACTTCTGCCGTGTCCGACTCTGCAATCCCATGGACTGTACCCTGCCAGGCTCTTCTGTCCATGGGATTCTCCAGACAAGAATACTGGAGTGGGTTGCCATGCCCTCCTCCAGGGGATCTTCCCGACCGAGGGATTGAACCTGCGTCTCTTACATCTCCTGCATTGAAGGGCAGATTCTTTACCAGTAGCGCCACCTAAGAAGCCCTTCTTCATCTCCAATGGGTTTTAATTTCAGTGTTTACATCTGGCGTTAGTGTGAGGATGAAATGGGAGAACTCGGGGGAAGCTCTTGCCTTGGAGCTGCATCAGGGCCTGGTTGGTGCTCGTTACCACCGCTGAGACCGCCTCCCGTAGCAAGCCTCACTCTGAAATGGGCTTGGAGTTCACTCCTCTGTGGAGAATTTGCTTTAGAAAGTTTAGAACAAAGGGTTTTGATAGGGTAGCCTAACAATGGACTCCTTCATCACCAGCCACCCCGGACACACTGCCCTTGGGGCTCTGGTCGGCTGCTCAGCCATGCCAGCCGTTGTTGACTTTCCAACCAGGAGTGTTATATAAGCTGCATATTTATTTTGTTTATCAGAAATTATGAAAATACCAACTGAGTGTGGGCTAAGCTGCTTAATTCCTAAAGGCAACAGAAACGGTTCCTACAGGTAAGGTGGCCACATGCAAAGCCAGCGCCCAGGCTCAGAGTCAGGCTCAGCAGACAGGGCGCTGGCAGAGCTGCTCCTTTCAGGAAGATCCAGGAGGGGGCACCAGGGGAAGCCACGTGCTCTTGGGTGCAGGTCTGACCACTCTCACAGCAGGGCCAAGCCCATGGCCTCGGGGTCCCTGCCTGGCACTCAAGTTCTCTACCAAGAGGACAGCCTCCACTGGCCAGATCCTCACTCTAGGCTGCTTCCAACTCCACTGAAGGCTTTTAGCAAAGAGGACGGGGGTTGGTGGGAAGATGTTCTCAGCTCTCTGGTTTGACCCAAGTTTTTGAGTCAAGAGTGGGAGACAGACAGACAGACAGATGGGGAGAAACCACATACCCTTTGTTCCCTCACATGACCACGAGCTCTGGGGGCACCGTGCTTCCCTAACGACTGCCATGGCACCCTGGGAACGCTGCCCAGGCCTGGTTGCAGAGCACCAGACTCACAGAACATTTTTCCTTTGAACCAGGGCCAGACATGAGCTCACGAGTCCTTGTGTGACCTTCTGGGAAATCAGTGTTCAGAATGGTGGCTGTTTTGCTGGAGAAAGATGATAGCGTTCTGTTCCCCGAAGCCCATGTGCCTGGTAGGAATTTACAAGGTCAGGGGCTGGTAGAAATTTGAGTGACCTGTCCTCTCTCCTGGAAAGACAGAGGGCAGGAGCAGAGGGGCCCAAGCCCAGCCAGACACCCTGGCAGGAGGAGCGTCTCCACCCCAAGGTCTTTTTCAGAAAACAAGCCAGCAGTTGCTAGGCAGACAGATAAACGTTTTCTTCCTCTTTTCCCCCCAAAACTGTGCTCACCATGACACAGGCGGGAGAGGCAGCTGCAGAGCACAGGTGCGGTGGTGTCTCCTCTACCCATGCCATGGCAGACATCCAGGATTGATGCCAGCACAGGTCTGCTGGGCACTCTGCAAGATGACATCCACACAGAGCTGGAGGGCTGGAGAAGAGCGTGTTGCCACCCAGGTGGATACAGACCAACCCCACATTCTGGCCCCACCGCTTCATTTGGGCAGTCTCTCTATTTCCCTGAGCTTTGGTTCTCTCAATTGTAAAGGGAGATAAGCATACACCTGAAAAGGTTGGGACTAGATGAACTATGACGTCATGTCTAAAGCTGCCGGTCCAGTCAACACCTCTACACTCGCTCCTATGCTCAACACACATCCCACAGCAAATCTGCACAGAGGAAAATGCTGTGAGGCAAGCTCATTTTCTCTTGAATCCTTTTCTCCTCCTTTTCGTTCTCCTCCATCTTCAAACAGATCTGTTAAGCAATAAAACTGTTATGCAGACTATCCAACCTACTTAAGAAAAGAAACCCAAGGACTTTTGTAGTGTTCATTAGCCTCTTATAAGTTAGTCTCATCTGGTCCATTCCTTTAGACCATCAGGAATCAAGGACCAGAGTTAAGGAAGAAAAAGAAAACAGACTCAAACACCTATTAAATGCTTGTGTTGTTCCAGGCACTTCCATATATGTTAGCTCATTTACTTGTGTCAATACTTTGTGTGAAGTTTAAAAGTTTTTTTTTCAATTTTAATTGTGGTAAAATACACATAACCTAAAATTAAACATCTTAAACATTTTAAAGTGCATATATAGGAATTCCAGGGTGGTCCACTGCTTAGGACTCCATGCTTCCACTGCACAGGGCACAGGTTCAATTCCTGATTACAGAACTAAGGTTCTGGAAGATGCACAGCATGGCCATGAAAAACCCCCAAATAAAAAAAAAACTGTAAAGTGTATCAGCTCAGTGCTGTTAAGCACATTGACACCGTCCTGCAACCAGTCCCCAGAAGTCTTTTCATCTTGCAAGACTAAAGCTCTACACTCACCAAAGAGCTCCCCCTCTCCCTTCCCTGAGCCCTTGGCAACCAACATTCTGATGTCTATGAATTTGATGATTCCAGGGACCTTGTATAAGCACCTCCTAGAGTACCACATCAGTGTTTCTCTTTTGGTGACTGGCTTATTGCACCTAAAATGATGTCCTCAGTGTTGGTATTGTTGATGTGTGGCATCTGTCAGGACTTACTACTTTTTAAGGATGAATAATAATAGTCCATAGAGAAGGAAATGCCAACCCACTCCAGTATTCTTGCCTAGAGAATCCCATGGACAGAGGAGCCTGGTGGGCTGCTGTCCATGGGGTCGCACAGAATCAGACACGACTGAAGTGACTTAGCATGCATGCATGCAATAATAGTCCATTGACTGAATAGATAACAGTCTGTTTTTCTATTTCCTCAGTGGACACTTGGGTTGCCTCCACCTTTTGGTTACTTGTTTTTGACTGGTTGTCCTTAGGTTTTTGTCTTTGTTAAGTTATTTTTTATTTAGCTTTTGACTGCACTGGCTCTTCATTCCTGTGCGAGGGCTTTCTCTAGTTGGGGGCTCGGGCCTCTCATTGCAGTGGCATCTCTTGTTGCAGAGCACAGGCTCTAGGGTGCACAGGCTTCAGTAGTTGTGGCTCACGAGTTTAGTTGGTCCACAGCATGTAGGATCTTCCCAGACCATGGATCGAACCACTGCCACCTGCATTGGCAGGCGGATTCTTATGCCACTGGACCACCAGGGCATTCCCTGTGCTTAGGTTTTGACCTCCTCACCTAGAAGCATTTACAGGCTTAGGTATCGGTTTGCTTGTAGACCTCTTTGTTTAATTAATTTGACCCTCCCCTTGGGCAAACAGTTGGGTTCAGCAAACTGCCTCATGTTCAGGTGCGGCAGAAAGTGTCAGGAAGGGGTGTCCTCTTTGCTCCCTGGCTGGCTATGACCTGATGGGTCTGGGAGAATCCTTGGCCCTTCACACTAGCACGTCTGCCTCCCTAGCAAGACCCACGTGAAGGACAGGAAGGCCAGGGTTTGCTCAGCGGGGTCACTACAAAGACATGATGCTGGGGTTGGGGAGAGAGCTGCAGGTTCAGGGGTCATCGGGTTGCAAGGGACTGACCTCCATTCATCATTTCAAGTAGAACGTGAGGATGGAAGGTGGGGGCATCGTCTGGTAGCAGGAAGGAACGGCCAGGCCACAAAATGACCAGACGTAGAAAGGACACTGAAAAAGCCAAAGGAGTGAAACGGAGTGAACGATATTGTGGCCCTCTCCCTCAGGGCGCACAGGGTCTCCCATCTCTGCCCCTCTACCCACTGCCACCCGTCTTCTCCCCTCCCACGTGGCTGCCTCCGCTGCCAGGCCCCCAGCCCTGGGTTTAGCAGGACTCCTTCCAGTCTTGTGGAGGCCTGGCCGAGTCTGCGTAGAGCTGAGCCTATGCCCCGCCTTCTCTTGGACCCCCATGCCCACGTCCCCGAAGTCCCGGGAGAGAATCTGACTGGCCCAGCCCAGCCAAGGCGGCCAATAAACCTCCGCGGAGAGGCAGTCACTTAGCACAAGGACAGGCACGGTGGGCGGGGTTCCAGGGCCGGGTGCGCGGTGCACCACGTGCTGCCCCCACGTGCTGCCCGTGCTCGCTTCCCCGAGGGGCCAGGGGGGCCCAGGCCTTGGTAATCCCCGTCCGCTGCGCACCACGTTGGTCTGACTTGAGTTTCCTTCTCAATCGAGGCCATTATTCCCCACTGGGCCACCTGCAGCCTGGGCTCAGCTTCCTGCTTGCCCTCCCACGTGGGTCCCTGGCGGGCCCTGGAGACAGTGATGGTCTTGGCTGCCTCGACCTCGGTAAAGCCCGGTGTTTGGGGCCATCCGCTCCAAGCCTGCCGTCCATAGTGACCCGAGCTCCAGGTTCGCACTCGAGAGGGCTGCCTGCGGCTGGGCGCCCAGACCCTCAGCCCAGCCCCCTGGACAGTACAGACCCCGACTGTCGAGTTGGAGGAGTTCCCGCAGGCCCCCTACTGTAAGCGCTGCCCCCTGACCATGCGCGGCCCCAGGCTAAACCCTCCTGAGCCGGGCTGTCCTAGCCCAGCACCTGCATCCTAAAGCCTCCAGTTCAGGAGGGAAAGTGGCATCCAGGGTGGGGAGGCAGTAGCAGGTCCCTGAGCCCTGACAGCCGTGGCAGTTTCTGGAAGGACAATCGCAAAGACAGCCGGGTTTAGTGGTGAGAACCAGCAGTAGGCCTGGCTCAGGAGGCCCCTGCCACAGGGGACAGGCCTGGGAGAGGGGGCGCTGTGGGGACTTGTATCTGTTAATTTTAGAAGTAACCGTTGAGCTTGGTTCCTCTGAAGCTATTCATCTTTGTCAAAGGAAATAGTTGGGGGTAGGCTGGGCCATAGTGTGCTAGGTGAGGTGGTGGAGGTGTCCAGGTCAGTGTTCTGGACCCCAGCTGCTCTGGAGAAATCACCTGGGCGGGTCTCAAACAACGCCTGGCCAAGGAATCCCCTGGTGCTAAAACCAAGAGCAGGGTTCTCCTCGGTGGGGCACAGTGACTGAACACCATCCCTGGGCTCAGAGGAGGCAAGTAAAACTGTTTCCTGAGTGGGCTGCTGATTACTCAGGTGCATTTAATTTAAGATTCATAGAGCCTTAGGCTTATGTGTGCTCTTCTGTATAAATGTTATACTTCAGTAAGAAGTTAAAGAAGAAGAGAAAAGAAGTTGCTGCCTGGGCCTTAATTAGGTCTGAACATCTGTGGTGGGACCTGGGTAGTGGTGTTTTTGGAAAAAACTTACCAGTGATTCTAAAATGCAGTCACGGGTTAGAACTCCTGGTTTAACCCCGAATTTGGTGTCTCCATTCGGTACATTCTGGTAAACTTCTCCCCAGGCAGAAATTAACTCGGAAGGTCCCCTAGGAGGGCCTCCAGTCACTGTTAAGGCTTGGCCAGCCAGCTGTGTCCCCCCAACCCTTGTGAACCTTGGTGTCCATCAGGACCCGAGCCCAGACATTCCAGTGAAATCTGGCTGGAGCAGGGAGGGGAAGGGGTATGGAGGGAAGAGGTATCAGGAGGGGCAGAGAGGGAAGAGGCCACCCAAATCTAGGAGGTGGGGTTGGTGGGCGGTCGGGGTGGCCTCAGGCATTCAGGAGATGTCAGTCTTGCTCAGCCATCTGTCCTTTGCCCTGAAGATGTGTGTGAAGCTGAGGGACCAGGCCAGAGTCTCTCACTCCCCAGAGGAGAGCTGGTGGTTTGGTGGTCACGTGGCAGGGAGGAGGGGATCAGAGAGAGGGACTCTGACCCCTGGCTTGGGGGCGCGGGGCAGCCCCAGGGCAAATAAAATGGCTTCAGGCCTGGTGAGGTGTAACCAAGCGAGGAGAGGCTTGCAGGGGCTGGCCCCGGCTGTGCCTGGCAGGTCACTGGGTCATCAGTTCCCAGAGAGTGGGGCTCATAGGCCAGGTCCACCCGCAGGGGGACTATCTTCCTGCTGCTGCAGGAGTTGCAGCCAGAGTCGGGGAACCCTTGGGATGGCTCTGCTGGTGCTGGCTACAGCTGGTCTGTGGTGAGAGGGACTCTTGAGCCTGCCCCTTCCCCCCGCCGAGGTAGCTAGGCCAATTCGTCCACATCACTGGTTTCTGGCTTGCTTCCATATGTGCTTCCTCACTGAGCCCTTCTGGGCACACTCCAGCACCTCGTGGCACAATGAGGCTGTGGGGCACCAGAACTGGCTCCAGGGGAGGCATCCTCTCCTTGGTTGGAAGCCTCGCCAACCCCAGGGTGTGTTGGGGGCTTGCAGTGACTCTCCACCCTTTTCCTTCACCACCCCCACCAGTCCTGGGACCTAAGAGCTTTGGGTCCTTCTTCTCTGTGAGGGTCCTGGGCAGGTCTGAGCCCCTCCCTGCTCTGCCCTTGCTCAGGGTGGGCCGTGGGTGGTGGGCGGGAGGGGAGAGGACAGAGATGGGACCGTGGAGGAGGCGGGTCCCCAGGCTGCAGGGTCTCCAGCTCCTCCCACTAGGAGGTGGATGCTGCTTCCTCTCTCAAGCTTGGGCCAGGTGACCATGGAACTTCCTGCTGCCATCCTGGAATGTTCCCTTGTCAGGCCAACTCGGAGCCATGAGATGCCAGGCTGCCCAGAGAGGCCCATGACGGAAGACGGAGCCCCAGGGAAGCACCTGCTGACCGCAGGCACCCACGGCAGACAGTCCCACCTGGGTGAGCCTCAGGGCAACTACAGAGAGTTGTTCAGTAGCTCGGTCGTGTCTGACTCTTTGAGACTCCATGTACTGTAGCCCCCCCGCCAGCTCCTCCGTCCTTGGGGTTCTCCAGGCAAGAATACTGGAGTGGATTGCCACTTCCTTCTCCAGGGGACACAAAGACACAGATGCTAATAAAAACACCAGCCCAATGCTCCCAGCAGCCCACGTGATATTAATGGTGGCTGATTAAAGACACTTGAGTTTGAGGTACACAGGTGACATCATTGTTATCTGTTCAGCATCTCATCCTTTGGAGGAACCAACCTGCCCCTCCAGGTGGTCCCCAGCACCCCCTATCCCACCCTCCCCCTCCTGTTGCCATCCAAGGTTGACTCTGCCCCAGTCTTCCAGAAATCTGCCTCTGAGGCTGAAGGTGTTCAGAGCTTAATTATCTCATGGACTTGCCCTTAAAAACCCAGATTTTCTCATTCTAGTCACTCAGCTTCTTTCCAGATCACCTGCCAACACTGACCCCCCTCCACACTCTCTCTCCCTCTCCTGTTAATTAGTTTCTCCTGTTTCCACCAAGGAACCATGATTGACAAACGTTGCCAGGAGGGAGGAAGTGGCAGGGTGTGCTCCCAGAGCCAGGGGATTGGGGGCAGGGTCTCACCTGAGAAGGGAGAGAGTCCCAAAGTCCTGGGGTCTGTGGCCCCGTCCCTGAGAATTGAATCGCTGCTCCTCTCTGCTGTGGGGGGTCTGAGACCAAGGACACAGGGCAGAGGCTGCACAGCCGCCCCTGATAGCGGGGGCCGTGGAGAGGGGCGTCGTCACCTGGCCAGGGGACCCCGCGTGGGACTGGGTGGCTGCTCTGTTCGGAGACTCTGTGCCAGTTCATACGGGCTGAAATCCTGGAAAACCAAACCCGGGCCCAAGCCTGCAGGCACTGAACATGGTGCTGGCTGCATTTGCAGTCACCCTAACAGCAGTGGGGTCTTCGTAGAAAAAGGCTGGAAGTGGAGGTTTGAAAGTCAGCACCTGGGCGGTCCCCACCCTGGGGCGAGCAGTCCCCACATGGGTGGAAGGGCAGGGATTCCCCTGCCCCGCCCCACCTTACCTCACTTCCTTGCTCCTGTGAGCAGCAGAGGGCAGAGAGCATGGAGGGGGACGTGGAGGAAGTTGTGAGTTTTCATCATACAAATTCTGGGGGATGTTTGCAGCCAAGGACCCGCTCTCTGGATGGTGGGCTGACCCTGACCTGCTTAGCACCCTGGGGAACACCAGGGAAACCCAGAGCCCTGTGGGCTGGACCACTGAATGCCCTCCATCTGTGGGGCAGAGAGCCCCTCGTCAGAACCGACCCCAGACCCCTGCCCCCCAACTCCCCTCTGGACCCTGGCTTTGCCACCTGAGTGTTAGTCTCTCTTTTCACCTGGACAGAGTCCTTGGTCCCCTCAGCCCTGCCCCACACCTGCACTTCCTGGGCCTTTGCTACCAACCCCCTGGAAGGGGTCAGCCTGGTGACTCCGGGTGCCCAGTCCTCTGTTCTGTCCAGGGCTAATGGGTTGGGCCACAGGGCTGGCATGCACAGGGGGCAGGGCCGGTCCCATGGGTGGCAGTGGCCCCTCCTCCACCCCTTACTCATTAGCCAGGCTGTACGGTTACCCTGGCCGGCTGGGTGAGGCTGGCCGAGAAGGTGCTCAGGCGTGCAGGGTGGCTGGGTGGCCGGGCTTGGAATGGACAGCTCCCAGGACACGGTCCCCCCAGGCCGAAGGAGCCACTGCCCTGCCCTCCGCAGGCTGGTCCCCGTTGGCTTTGGAGCTGAGGCACGGACGCTCTTCATCCTTTCTGGACCCCTGGTAAGGAGGCGGGGGTGAGGGGCTGATGAGGCGGGGGGCAGGGGCTGCTCGAGGCCTTCCCCATAAATCACCCACAGTGACGGTGTCCAGGTGGCACCAGGGGCCACCACCCAGAGCCTGGCAGGGTCTGACCTCTCTCAGCGGCGGGCAGCCCCTCCCCCCACCTTCAGAGGGACCAGGTGTGTCCTCCCTTCAGGAACTCACGGGGAGGCTGGCCGAAAGGCCCGAGAGGCCAAGGGGAGCCCAGGGGTGCCTGCACGGGCGTTTGCATTGGAAGCGGGGCCTTTGCTTATTTATTTTCAAAGGGAAAATGACTCCAGGTACACTTTTTTTCTGACCACAAAGACTGCTAAATATTTGCTCCTTGTAAGAGTTTGGACAACAGTAAAAGGAGACACTCTTTTCCAATCCCGCCACGTGAACAGAGGCTTCCTAGGATTTTGGTATCTTTAACTCCACTCCTCTGTGTTTGCATGTGGCCTGATGAGATGGTTACAGTAACATCACCAGCTGTACCCACTCCAGCGCCCTTGAAGCGGAAGTTCAGGGGTTGATGCTGTTGCCCCGTGGGGAGGGGGCAGGACCCAGACCTTCTGCCACCTAATCTCAGCCACACTCACACTCCTCCGCTGTGTGCGACTCGCCCTGTGGCCCAGAGGGGCTTCTCGGGGGTCGGGGCCTGGAGAGCCTCTTGCCGGAAGCTGGGCTGTGAGCAGGGCCCTTGACCCCAGCCCCGGCCTTCAGTTCCTCTTCCAGATGCTGAACTTCATGGTCTATGTCGTGAGCACGGTGTTCTGCGGACACCTGGGCACGGTGGAGCTGGCAGCAGTGACCCTCTCAGTGGCCGTGAGTACAGCCAGGACCTTCTCCCCTGGGCTCCTGGGAGAAGACACGGCCTGAGGGCGCAGCTGGACCTCCGGCCTCACCCGAGGACACCCCACGCACAGGCCCAGCCAGGAAGGGTCTCCCACTGCCAGGCAGCCCCCCAGGTGCAGGGTCCCCCTTGGTCTCCTGAAAGCCTGCATTCTCTCCTGTGTGTGGCTCCAGTTTGTCAACGTCTGTGGAGTTTCCATCGGGTTTGGCTTGTCCTCGGCCTGTGACACCTTGATGTCCCAGGTAGGTGGGCCCCTGGGAGCCAGCAGGGCCGGAGCCAGTCCTACAACTGCTGCAGAAAGGGCAGGGCTGGGCACCTACCCGAGGCCCCCAGTGGCCCCTGCATCTTGGAACCCGTCAGGCAGGCCTTTGTGGGGCAGCTGTCCCCATACACCCACCCCCAGACACCATGTGCTCTAAGGACCAGACCCTCCCCTTGCTGGGGTGGCCAGGTGAGAGAGCTCTGAAATGAAAGACAGTCCTCTGACCTTGAGTCCTCTGACTTTGACCTTGAATCCTCTGGCCCTGTGTGCTGAGGGCACACAGAGGGGGCCTGCTGCCCTCGGAGGGGCCCACCACCTGGCGGGGCTCAGCTCTGGGGGCCTGGGGCTCACGGTGGGCCTGGCTGCTGCTCACTCCCTAGGGAGACTCGCATACACTGGTGCTTCAGGGATGGTGGGGGGTGGGCAGTGCCTCCTCCATCAGGAGCCGTCGGAGGACTGGGCACCGTGGGTGGACAGGGGCTGGAGCTCTGCAAACAGCCACTGTGGTCACTCTGAGCTGCTGAGTCCCTCAGAGGAATCCCCGGTTGGGGAGTGGTGGAGGGCTGCCCAGTGCACCCGCCCCCCAATCTTGCCGGCAGTAGCTGTCCACCCTCAGCTCTGGCCAGCCGGCAGAGGGCAGGTGTGGGGCAGGCGTGACCCCTGTGTTCCAGAGCTTCGGCAGCCCCAACAAGAAGCACGTGGGCGTCATCCTGCAGCGGGGTGTGCTGGTGCTGCTGCTCTGCTGTCTGCCCTGCTGGGCGCTCTTCCTCAACACCCAGCTCATCCTGCTCTTCTGCAGGCAGGACCCAGCCGTGTCCAGGTGTGCCGGGGTGGGCAGGGCCGGGGCACCCCTGGAGGCCCCCCCCAGCCCTCCCCCCCCCCCCCGCCCCGCCCTGGCCCCGTACTACCATCCCCCGGGGGCCTGGTCTGGGGATTCACCCCCACAGCGCGCTGCACCAGCTGTGGCCAGCAGGGGCAGACCACAGCCCATTTTAATTGAGAAAAGGCATTTGTATGGGGTTTGTTTGCATCTGGTCCCAGCGTGGGCCCGAGCCCCGCAGAGGCTTCAGAAGTAGTGACAAGTGCACACCCCACATCGCAAACAGTGGGAACAGGACCGAACCCCATTTCTGAAGAATTACACACTGTGTTGTTAATGTAGGATATGTCTCCTCGTAGGAATACCTCACTCATTTCTTGTTATGTGCACTTCATGTAGTTAATTCTTAAGTGATAGAACCTTGTTTTCCCCCTTACAAACCGCACATCACCCCGAATTGAAGTTCCCCAGCCCTGAGACCCTGTGTGTTTGGGCCTCCTTGAGGGGCCTTGTTTTCTAAAGCCTCCTGGCACACCCCAGACCCCCACTGAGGTTCCAGGTGTCTCTGGGGGTTGTGAAATGGAGCCAGTGTGTGTATGTTGTTTTGTAACCCGCTTTTTCCCTTTCAAATATATCATAAGTCAGTCTCTAGATATGATCAAATAATCACTGTCCACAATACCCATTTCAAAGGCCCCACAGTATCCCCCCTTTGCCATAACTTATTAACCAGTCCCCATGTGTTGGGTATTTAGGTTGTTTGCAGTTGTCACTCTTATAAGTTAGGTTGTGATCAACATTCTTATGGAAAAATCTTTGTGAATGTCTGTAATGATGCCTTATTGGAATTGGAGTTGCTCTGTCAATGGCTTTTGATACTGATTTGTATCAATTCTATCCTCAAGAACAATATTCTCATCAGCACAGAGTATTATTAAAATGTTTTTTTCAATTAGAAATAGGTTATTTTAGCATGCACTTTATTGCAAATGAACTTGAGTGTTTTTTCATATCTTTGATCATTTGTTTTTCTTCTGTGAATTGCCCACATCCTTTGCTTGTTTTAGTGGATTAAACTCTTTCTAATTATTTTAACTCTAGTTAAATAATATCTCATACCTTTGACATATGTGTCACAAACATTTTTCAGTTTTTCACTTGCCTTCTAATTTTTTGATAACTTTTTTCTTAAAGAATTTTTAATGTGTACGTAACAGATCCATAAATCCCATCCTTTATGATGTCTGTCTTTGATGAGCTTAAGAACAGTCATCCCATCGCAGGATTATAGAAGCATTTGCCTTTATTTTATTTGAACTTTTTAATGGTTTCTACTTTTGTGTTTAGGACTGTGATCTTTCTAACAAATGTTTTCTAACAGTTGTTATTGAATGTTCTTTCTCTGTTAATTTATTGAATATTAAGTAAGCAGTCCATCCACACAGATAAATTTCTGAGATTTGAGCCCCGCCTAGTGGTCCATGTGTCCACTTGGGACTCATGGCTGCACGGTGTGATTTGCTGTGGTTCAGTGGACATGTCACCACGTGGCAGGCTGTCTCCAGGGCGTCCACCCTCCTGTCTCTGCCCCCCTCTACCTCCCCACACTGACCCCCTCTACCCCCCCACACTGCCCCCCTCTATCCTCCCAGCACCAGTGACAGAGCTCTTGAGGATGGACCTAGGAAGGGAGAGGGTTGGGGGTGAGTTCAGGGTGCCCGTAGGGGACACCAGGCCTGTCAGGGAGCCCCAGCCACACCCTCCCGTCTGGAAGGCTAATGCCATGACTTCTTTGGGGCCTGGCCAGCTCCAGATTTCTTCTGTATCATGGAAACCACCTGAAAAGTCTGGTCTTTCTCCTCCAAACCTTTGGCTCTTCAGAACAAGTGAAGGTGTCTTGTCCAACAGAGTCCCTGGGGCTGGGTCAGGGGAAACTTCAAGTTATCACTGTGGCGGCCACTTTATCAAATCAACAAAGCCCCTCCCTCCCAGACAAAGATGCTGCGAAACGTAACTCCCTGTGGGACGAGAAGCATCACGTGTCTTAGTCATGATGCTAACCCAGTTCTTGGAATTCTTAAATGTGCCAAGTGCTGTTTTGTAAGCACTTTTGCAATATTAGCGTTGCGTATAAATGTATGTATAAATAGCAAGGATTCACATGCATAGTATTATCCCCTTTATAGGTGAGAAAACTGAGGCACAAACAGGTTAAGTAAGTGGCCTAAGGCCATACCACTCACAGGAGGCACAGAGCCAGCACCTGAATCCAGCGGCACACTCTTGCTGACTGTGCAGTCCCCGAGAGAGGTGGAGGGCTGCAGGGAGGGTGGGCAGGGGGCACAGGCCTGGGCTGGGCTTTGACAGGGCAGGAAGTGCAAGGAAGTGCCCCTAAGACACACACACACATACACACACAGGCCCCTTCTGTCCTCCATGGACTCCTCTGAGGTCTCTACCGTGCCCTGCAGAGGCTGCTGGTGGCCTCCGCCCAAGGCCCCTCCATCCACAGTCTTGTCTCTGGCAGCCAGAGACAGGCCCTAGGGTGGCCCCGACCTGTGGGCTCTGGTGGCCCTTCTGTGAACAGGCCCAGTTGGCAGCCAGGGGCCCAGTCCCTCTTGTTCTTGCCGGAGCACTGGAGCCCCACTTGGGTCCACCCTCCCTGCCCGCTGGTCCCATCCCGGCACCACCCCTCAGGCAGGGCAGGTGCACAGGCCAGCATGGTGCATATCTGTGGGTCGGGACTCACTCTGGTGAAGCAGTTGCCCCAGACTCATCTCAGCAGTGTCTGTTCTTGTCCGTGTGGAGGTGGTATTTACTTGTGTCTGTGTGTGTGTGTGTTTGTTTACACAGGCAAATTTTCTCTACAGCCTGCAGGCCAAGTACTTGCAGAATCAGGTACAGGGCCCTAGCTGGAGCTGCCCCCTACCCCACACTGCACTGTCCAGCGGGGGAGGAGTGCCTGGGGTCCCTGTTCTGACGTCCACACAGGGGTCTGTGGGGAGCTGCATGTCCCCAGCCTGTGCCCCTCCCAGTGCCCCCCTACTCAGTGAAGCCAGTTTTCATCTATTTCAGGGCATCGTTTGGCCCCAAGTCTTCAGTGGCATCGTGGGCAACTGTGTCAATGGCCTGGCCAACTATGTCCTGGTTTCTGTGCTGGGCCAGGGGGTCAGGTGAGCAGGGGGCTTCAGGGCCTGGTTGAGGGGTGTCAAGAGTTGGGGGGGTTCAGGTGAATAAGGCGTTGCGGGGACTGATTGGGGGATCAGGTGGGCAGGGGCTGTGGCAGCCTGGTCCGGAGCCCTGCCTACCCCTGAGGGGGCAGTCAACCCCGTCACAACAAGGACTGTGGAGGCTGTCTGCACTGTTCAGCCACAGGGGGGTCGTGAGGAACTGGGGATGAGCCAGGCCTGTACCCTCCCTGCCCCCAGGGCCAGAGTCGGCCTTTGCTCCAGCCTGGCCTTCCCTCCTCTGTCAGGGGCTCCGCATTTGCCAACACCATCTCCCAGTTCACGCAGGCTGTCTTCCTCCTGTTCTACATCGTGCTGAAGAAGCTGCATCTGGAGACATGGGCAGGTGTGGAGGGGGCCCCCGCCAGGGAGGGGGTTGCTGAGGGGCGGATAGGCCGCCAGCACCAACTCAGGGCCTTCACTTTGTGGGCGGGGTCCCAGCTGGAGCCTTTGGAGAAGCCTTGCTCTGGGCCTGCCCCCACACCCCACAGGGCCCACCCCTTCTCCACCCCCTGAATCTGCACCCTCTCTACACCTCTGCACCCCCCTCTTGGCCTCTGCACACCACCCCTAGAGGCCCAGTTTCCCAGTCCAGTGTGTCACGGGGCACAGCCCTGCTGGGGATGGGCCAGGAGCTTCCTGGCCAGCTCCCTGGTCTCCTATTGGAGATTGAATGACAACTCGGATAGCATGTTGGGTGTCATCAGCAGGGTGCACCCACATTGCTTGGATAAGCTTCACGACTCCTCGTTAACTCCATTTTTATTTACATGGAGGAAGCTGGTGTTGAGAGAGTTTGTCATTCACCCCAAATCACAGAAGGGGGCTTGAACCTGCTCCTAGGACTAGGTGCTGAGCTTTTAGCCCCTGAAACCTGGCTGTGTAGACTGTGGGTTCCTCTCTGGCCCGGGGCCTCCTTCCCCATGGCTGTACAACCCTGTTTGCCTTGTGAAACCTCCCGGCACCTTGGTGTCGTGCCACTCTCCCAGCAGCCCTTTGGGGAGATGGGGCAGAGATAAGGACTAAAATTTCATCCAAGGAGATGGGGCCCAGGAACTGCTGGGCTGTCTGGCAGCTCAGGCTTCCACCCAGGAGTTCTGCTCGAGGTGTTAGCCGTACCCTCCTCCCACCCCCACCCTGCTTGGTGCCAAGTGCCTGGGCTTGCTGTTTGGGGCCAAAAGCTGTGGGCCCTGGTGGTGGGTGGGCTGGCTGGGCCACAAGGCGAACAGGGGCTCAGCCAGCTGGCTTCTGCTCCTAGGCTGGTCCTGGGAGTGCCTGCAGGACTGGGGCCCCTTCTTCCGCTTGGCCATCCCCAGCATGCTGATGCTGTGCATCGAGTGGTGGGCCTACGAGATTGGGAGCTTCCTCGTGGGTACGTGTGACGGTGGGGTGTGGGGAGCCCCCTCCCCCGGACAGGTGGTTCACCCACCCGGCCTGGCTTCCTGCCAGACTGTGAGCTTCCAGCAGGCAGGCCTAGGCCCAGCACTGCCTGGTGTAGGCCTGGCCTGGAGTGGACACCTGGGCATGATTTTCAGTCAGAGATGGAGTGAGATGGAACTGGTGCAGCTGGCACATCTTGTGCTCATCAACTGACTCAGAATAGAGTCCAAACAGCCAGGGCTGGAATGGCCCCAAGAGACCTTCCAGTCCACCCGGGACCCCATTTATAGGTGAGAAATTTGAGTCCCAAGAGTAACAGAGGCTGTCCAGAGTCACCCCAACAGGGCCGAGAGCTGAACTCAGCCTTCTTGACCTTGGTTCAGTTTTCTTCCCTCCCTCATCACACTGCATAACAGGAGAGAGACCCTGACCCTGGCACACCCCGGCATGGGTCTCCTGGAAGGCTCCTGGAAGGCTCAAGAGCCCCAAGCTGGCTGGACACTCACTGTGTTTCCGCCCCACCTCCGCAGGTCTGCTCAGCGTGCTCGACCTCTCTGCCCAAGCAGTCATCTACGAGGTGGCCACCGTCATTTACATGGTGAGGCTTGTGGGGGGCACCTTTTGTCCTGCCCCTAGCCCAACCCGCTGATGGCCTGGGGGTGTCAGAGGGGGAGGGGTTGGCTGTCCCCCCAGAGGCCATTTCTGTCTCCTGGTGGACACTCCTGTGTCCACCAGGCCCAGGCCCTAACAGGCACACGTGGCCCACAGCCTCTCTGCCGAGGGTGATACAGAACTCGCCATGTTGGAATTGTTTTGAATTGATTGGCATCATTTAAAATTGGGAGATTTCACATCACAATCTGGATTTTTGCATTTTTTTGAAAAACGGGACGTTCCCTTTAGCAGCGGGCCCACGTTCTTGCACACTCCCAGTGGTGAGCCCTGGGGAACAGAGAGCCCTTTGGGGTGACTTCCTTGCCTCCACTAGGGAAAGAACTCCCTGCAGTTCCTTCCTCTTCGAGGACACACGGGGTGTCCCATGTCACTTGTGCAACCTCTGCCAGCCTCCTGGGGTGCACGGTCTGTGACCCTAGCTTTAATCAAGGGAGTTGCAAAAACCTACATGTACAAAACTGATTTATAAGGTGATTCTTATATTGCAAGTGGTGTCAACCTTTTTCTTGCAGGGACCTTTTCTGACTTATGACTACACTTGCCTCTTTATGTCGTGTTTTCTCATGAGGTTTTGGCAGTGTGTTGATTTTGGCTGCCTGTGGTGTCTGACGGCTCAGCCAGGTTGGGGCTTTGGCTGGCTTGCTTGGGGTACCCCCACCCCACCCGCCAGCCACCTGCTTCCCTCTCTCTTGGCCCAGGGTAGGAGCGGGGCTGACCATATCTTCTTGTCTCTGAGTCCAGATCCCCATGGGGCTCAGCATCGCAGTCTGTGTCCGAGTGGGGACAGCCCTGGGAGCCGCGGACACCGTGCAAGCCAAGCGATCGGCCGTCTCAGGCACCCTCTGCACAGGTGGGGGGGGGGTCAGGCCTAGGCCAGGGGAGGCCCTGGGAGCCACGGCTACCTTCCAAGCCTGTGGTACCTGTTACGTGGCCCAGAGCAGCAAGCCTGCTGTGCCCCTTCCGGCTGCTTCCCCACCACTGGGGGTCTGGGCCGGCAGTTTCCATCACGTAGTGCGACGCTGGGAAGGCCTTTCCTCTCCAGGCTCCCAGCCCTCTAGGTCCTCCTGTGAGCTTGGCCTCCTGGAGTCCCTGGGAGCTTGGGGCCTGCTCGTGGCGACCCTCAGAAAGGACCCCTCTGCATCCATCCTGTCTCTGCTTTCTGCAGCTGCCAGGCTCAGATCAGCTCCTCATGGAGAGCAGTGGTTCTCAGGCTTTAGACCTAGGTTGAGGTGCAGGTGGTGGAGCCGAGTGTCAAAACCTGAACCTCCACCCGCCCCCGGCAGTTTCTGATTCAGTTGGTCAGAGATGGGGGTCTGAGAATCTGCTTCCCTAGGCAGCTGCTTGTCCAGGGACCCCATTTTGAGAACCACGGGAGGAAGGGCATTTTGCATGTTGTCATCACAGGACCACAGATGAGGGTCTTAGTCCAAATGGACACGCGGCTGGGCTGGCTCAGGCTGAGGGGAGCCAGGCTCCTCCCTGGGCTGGGTTGGCCTCACTGCCTTCATCTCTTGCAGTCGGAACCTCGCTGGTTGTGGGCATCCTGTTGAGCCTCCTGAGAAACAAGCTGGGTCACATCTTCACCAATGATGAGTAGGCAGTCAGCTTTCCCGCCTCGCGTTGGGGGCCTCGGCTGCTGCCCGTGCACAGACCAGGCACCGATCGAAGGGCAGGGCAGAGCTGCCGGGGCTCCTCGGGGCGGGGTTCAGACGTATCTCCCACACACAGGGAGACTCAGGGACAGGCACAACCTGTCCTGTCCTGGCCCGGGGCGACTGCCTAGGCTCCCAGAAGGTGGGGGCAGGGCGGAATAGACGGGACAGGAGTGGGACTCCAAGGTCACGGTCATGTCTCACGGCCCCCTGTCCCCGCAGGGAAGTCGTCACCCTGGTCAACAAGGTCCTGCCACTGTACATCGTCTTCCAGCTGTTTGATGCCCTCTGTGTGAGTCCTGCTCCGGACCCCCGTGTTCCCAACCCCTGCCCCTCCAGCAGCTCAGGGCTGTGAGCTTGAGCTGCCTGATTAGGGCTGACTGCAGAGTAAGCAGCAGCTCTTGTTGGATCTATTATTTTTCAAAATAACACCTCCCCACTTTCTCTCCTGCAGTTCCAACTCACTGAGATGTGTGCAGATTAGCAAAATACTGACCACTCTTCCAGTGTGGAATCATAAACCCTCTTCTTCCTTGGTCCCCAGGATCAGGTGGGGGCAGGGAGCGGAGCACAGCTCTGACCCAGGCCCAACCTGGCCAGGAGCGGCCACACTGGTTTCCAGAATATAGGCGCCCAGAGTACAGAGGGGCCCAACTTTCAGCTTAGATCACAGAAGAGCAGGTTCCATTGAGTCCAAGTCTGAATTCTGTGAATGTTCAACATCCTGGCATAGAGACAGTGAGCACCAAAAAGTCTCATTTGTTGAGCAGGATTTGAAGCCCTGGGTTGTCGTCTTCACACCTTGCGTGATCTTGCAGGAAGCTCCAAGTCTCTGCCTGGAGCATGTGCTTAGTTAGCAGCAATGGGCAGGAGGCAAACACCTGCACAGAGTCATCATCAGCTCTTATAGGAAAGAAAGAAAGAACCGTTGGGAGAAAGTATATTCGTGGAGAGTTTTCCCCAAAGCCCCAGCACTCTGCCCGGTTCCCCATACATTCCAGGGCTGGCCTTCGAATTTAGCCAGGCACAGGCTTGGAGCACATTTCTGACCTCATCAGGACTGCTTGCTCTGGGCTGGGTTTTGTCATCAAATTCACAGCTTTTATTGCAAAACATTAAAAGAAATCCTCTTCTGGGCGCTCTCATGGCTTCTGCAAGGACACTATAATTAATTTTTTTCTAGCTCCAAGGTGAGGCCACAGCTGAGAAACTCCTCCTGCAGGGTCAAGCCTCAGAGGGCTCTGCATTCCTAAATGCTCCTAAGGCAGCACCTCTCTGTTCACTGCCCACCAGGGAACCCGCAGCAGATTCACAGCTCACAACTGCCAGGGGTCTTGCAGTGCGCATCGCTGCATCTACTATCTTTACTCCCGGTTATATCTATCTGTCTATAAATATATATTTTTTCCATTAAAAAAAATTATTTTTTGACTGCACCATGTGGGATGCGGGATCTTCGTTCTCTGACCAGAGATTGAATTGGTGCTGCCTGCAGTAGGCGCTCCGAGTCTTAACCACTGGGTGGCCAGAGAACTCTCTAGATCTGTGTTATTCTTTTTATTTTTTTAAAATAATTTATTTTTGGCTGTGCTGGGTCTTCATTACTTGCTCAGGTTTTTCTCTAGTTGTGGGAATGGGGGCCACTCTCTAGTGGCGGTGCTCAGGCTTCTCTTATTGTGGAGCACGGGCTCTTGGGGGCAGGGGCTCAGTCGTTGCGGCTCCCGGGCTCTAGGGCCTGAGGGCTCAATAGTGTGGCACGTGGGCTTAGTTGTTTTGAGGCATGGGACCATCCCAGACAATGGATCAAACCCGTGACTCCATTGGCAGGTGTATTCTTTACCACTGAGCCACCAGGGAAGCCCTATATTATTCTTAATTTAGGTTTTCCATGGACCTAGTTTTTATTTTATATTTTTTATGCATTTCTTGAGTTATAATTTACATATCATAAATTCATGCATTTTACATGCGTAAGTCAAACCTTTGAGTAAGTGTCTACTTGTGGAACCAGCACTGCAATCCAGTGTTAGACTGTTTTCATCATGCCCACAGAATTTCTGGGGCCTGCTTTGAAGTCACTGCCTGCTCCCACGGGCAGCCCCAGGCAATGCACCGACCCACTGTCTGTATGTGTGTACTTGGTTTTTCTGATTATTTTATAGACACGGAATTACAGAGTATGTGGTCTGTCGTGCCTGGTTTCGTTCACTTACTGAAATGTTTCTGAGGTTCGTCTATGGCGTAGCATTTTTTAGGACTTCATTCCTTTTTGTGGCTGAGTAATAGTCCACTCTGTGGCTGTAACATGTTTGTCTACCCATTCATCAGGTGATGGACGTTTGGGTTGTTTTGAGTGTGGCCTGCTGTGACTAAGGCTGCTGGGAACATTCAAGTATGAGTTATTGTGTGGGCGTATGTTTTCCTGCCTTTTTAGTAGAGTCTTAAGGAGTTGAATTGTTAGGTTGAAGCGTAAGTTTACGTTTAACTTTGTAAGAAACCATTAAGCTGTTTTCCAAAACAACTGTATCATTTTACATTCCCACCAGCAATGTACCAGAATTCCAGTTCCTCTCCTGTGTTGCTAATTCTTGGTACTGTTTGTCTTGAAGTTGGAAAAAGTAGATTTTATTTTTAAAGCAGTTGTAGGTTTACAGAAAAATTGAGCAAATAGAGTTCCCATAAGCCCCTTCCCTGGTTCCCCCTTTTATTTACATCACGTATTAGTATAGGACATTTGTTTACTTGATGAAGAATATTGATACTTGATCATTAAGTCCACAGTTCATGGTTGGTGTGCATTCTGTGGGTTTTGACAAACGTGTAAGGACATGTACCCAACATTGTGTAATCATACAGGATACACACTACTATATATGAAACAAGTGAACAACAAGGTCCTACTGTATAGCACAGGGAGCTATATTCAGCATCCTGTAACAAACCATAATAGGAAAGAATATGAAAAAGAATATATATATATGTTTAACTGATCACTTTACTATACAGCAGAAACTAACTTTTTGAAATTATTTCTCATTTTTATTAGAGCCATCCTCATGGGTCTGTACAGGTATCTCAATGTAGTTTTAATGTACATTTCTTTTTTTTTTTGGCCATGCCACATGGCATGTGGGATCTTAGTTCCCCAACCAGGGATCAAACCGAAGGCCCCTGGAGTGCGGGCATAGAGCCCTAACCACTAGACAACCCGGGAGTCCCTGATGTACGTTTCCTGAATGACTAACGCCAAGCCCCTTCCGTCTGCGTGTCTTCTTGGGTGAAGTGTCTGTTCATGTCTTTGTCCACTGCGGACATTGGGTTCTTGTTGTCTGAGCCTGCCAGGGCTGCCCTGACAAAGCACGCAAAGCCGAATGACCTAACATACCAGAAACGGATCGTCTCGCGGTTCTGGAGACCAGAGGTCCTAGATCCAAGGTGCCAGGGGAGGATCTACTCCAGGCTCTGCTGAGCTTCTGGAACCTTTAGGAGCCCCTGAACATGTAGAAGACATTGTCTTCCCATGTCTGTTCACGTTGTCTTCCCTCTCTGCATGTCTGTGTTTCAGTTTCTCCTTTTTACAAGGACACCCATCTTCTCGGGGTAGGGTCCACCCTGATGACCTCACCTCAACTTGGTCTTCTGCAGAGATGCCATTTCCAGTTAAGGTCATATTTGGAGGTCCTGGGGTTGGGACTTCAGCATCTTCGAGGGGGCACAAGTCAACCCATAGCAATTACCTTTTTATTACTGAGTTGTAAAAGTTCTTTTTTTTCATTGTAGAATAGTTGATTTATAATGTGTTAATTTCTACTGTATAGCCAAGTGATTCAGTTATACATATATGTATTGCTGCTGTTCAGTTGCTAATTCATGTCTGACTCTTTTCTACCACATGGACGGCAGCCAGACCTCCCTGCCCGTATCTCCTGGAGTTTGCCCAAGTTCATGTCCATTGAGTTGGTGTACATTTTTAAAAATATTCTTTTCCATAATGGTTTATCATAGCATATTGAATGCAATTCCCTGTGCTCTATACTCAGACCTTGTTTATCCATCCTATATGTAATAGTTTGCATCTGCTCACCCCGAACTCCCTGTCCACCCCTCCCCTGTATCTGAAACGCAGCAGCCTTGTGTGACCCTGGGCAGGTCCCTCCAGGAAGGAAGGGGGACGAGGGCCCCTCCTAGCCCGTGTTGTTGACTTAAACGAGGCTGTGGCTGGTAGATTCCTGAGGAAGCCCCGCTGCTGAGACCCACCATTGCCTCAGCATCACCAACCCCCAGCCCTTCCGCCTCCCACAGTGTCTCTACGCTGGGGTCCTGCGTGGGACCGGCAGGCAGGCCTTCGGGGCCGTGGTGAATGCCATCATGTACTACGCCATCGGCCTCCCGCTGGGTGTCGTGCTGACCTTCCTGGTCGGGATGGGGATCATGGGTACGTGGTGTAGGGGGAGGGGGGCAGGCCTAGTGATCGTTGATGCCCTCACTCGCCCCCGTGTCCTGCAGGCCTCTGGCTGGGCATGCTGGTCTGTGTCATGCTGGCCACCGCTGCCTTCGTCACTTACATGGCCCGGATGGACTGGAAGCGGGCTGCAGAGGAGGTGAGTGCCCTTCCTGTTACCAAAGAAACCATGCCAGACACCATCCTCAGCGCACCCCCCCCCACCCCACTCAGACTCAAGCAGAGGGCTCCCGATGACCCCGAGGGTGAGCTGTGACCTTGGAAAAGCACCCTGTCCGCCGTCCTCTTGGGAGCACTTCTGAAACAGGCAGCCTGGCGTTTGCTTCTACGGCGCAGACCCTGAAACCCAGAGGGTGTGGGTTCGCCTTTGTGTGTGGATCCAGTCCTCCTGGCATCTGAGACAACAGATCAACCCAGATCTAAAAAAGCGCCACTTAAAGTTCCCCAGACCATGGACATGGCAGGACTGGCCTTACGTACTTCACAGGTGTTGTGGTTTTTGCAGGTTGAGGGTCTGGTACCACCCCACGTTGAGCAAGGCGATCGGCAGGCACCATCTTCCCAACAGCATTTGTTTGCTTTGTGTCTCTGGGTCACACTTTGCTCATAATTCTCATCATATTTCAAATCTTCTCATTATCATCTCATTTATGGTGAGGGGTGATCACTGAACTCTGACGTCACCATTGCAAAAATATGACCTGCTGAAGGCTCAGGTGATGGTGTTTTCCAGCCAGGAAGTATCATTTAACTGTGGTATGGACAAGGTGTCTTGCACACTTAGCAGATTCCAGTGTTGTGCAAACATTACTTTTCTATGCACCAGGAACCCAGAACAGCCCTCTGCCTGTGTTACTCGCCTTCTTGCAGTGGTCTGGCGCCCCCAAGGTGTGCCCATGTGTGACCATGTGTACCCTGCCCATCCTGCAGGGCTCAGCTGAGGCCGGCCGGGTGGATGGGCAGCTGGCAGGCTGACCTGGCGACTCTCTCTACTTCAGGCACAGAAACACGCGGGACTACGTCCTCTGGGGAGCACTGAGAGCATGGCCCTCGGACCCAGGCCCGGGCCTGAGAAAGCGGTCGTGTCTTCAGGTAACACTGCCTTGTGTGCTTGGGTGGCCAGGAACCGCAAGAGCCCAGGCTGCCTCTCTTCCTCAGTGTAACAGTGACATCTGTTCTGACACCAGGAGGGGACACTGATGTCCTGGGAAGCAGGCCCTGTCTGTCCTGGCCTGGGAGGCTGTGACCCTTGGTCCTGTCATCAGACGAGGGCATGGGTTGGGCGCTTGGATCTTGTACCTGTCATCCTGAAGCTAGCTGCTAAGTTAGGGGACATGGTCTGAACACCAACCATCTGACCTCAGGGCGCATTGTCACCACCCAGCTCCAATGTGGGCAGGAGGCCTGCAGCCGAGGGTCAGGCAGGTCAGCCTGGCTTGATAACCGGTGTGAGGGGCCCTTCCCGCCCACACCTCTGCACTCTGTCAGACTGGAGCTTTGCTCCCCTGGCACTGGCCTGAGCCCAGGGCTGTGTGTCCACAGCCCACAGCCTGGTTATCTCTGCAGCCTCACCTCGCTCATCCTGGGCTGTGCCTTGATTGGGGTGGGCGTGGGGAGCTGGCACAGACTCTGGGAACTTCAGTGTTGCCAGGGAGTGGGGTCACCTGCTGAGGTTGCTGGTGGAGGTTACACACCTCCAGGCCGTCTGACCCCATCTGATCTCAGCCTTGTCTGCGCATCGGGTCCACAGGATGCTGTCCCATGTGTTTCCTGCTGTGAGGCAGGGGTGTCAATCCTGTGGCTCCACAGCCCCCTACCCAGGGCTGAGCTGGCTTCTGTTTGCCTTGCAGTGGCCACAGGCAGCTCCCCTGGCGTGATCCTGACAACCTACTCGAGGCCCGGGGGCCACCTGGATGTCAGGACTCGGGAAGCAGTCCACACCCTACCTGCCCCCACTGGCCAGCTGTCAGCCAAGCAGCTGGCTGTCCGTCGGGGGGCTGCTCTGGGGGTGGCAGTGGGCTCTTTGATAGTGGGACTCATCCTAAGGGTCCTCACCACCAGGCCCTAGCGAGACAGCTTGAGATGAAAAGGAAGCTGAGAGCGGCTGCCCACCCCAAATTCAGTGCAGGGGGATGCCCCGGACTGCTCCTCAAGAACATTCATGGGACTTCCCTGGTGATCCAGTGGTTGAGAATCTGCCCCGTCCACTGAGCGGGTTTCCCCCTCCTCCCCCCCAACCCCTCCTCCCACCAACCCCCACCGGTTGGGGAGCTGGGATCCCATGTGCTGTGCAGTGTGGCCAGAAAATAAACAGATTTTCAGCTGGTGCTGCATGTCACATGGCGGGTGTGAGTGGTAGTTAAATTGCCTCCTCTCTCCTGTACTGCTCTTGGTAAGAGCTCAGCCGACCGGAAGATGAGACTCCTGGGGTTGGTCCCATTATTCAATAAATGGCTTCAGGTTTGGAGATTTCAAATCAAAACAAAATAGAAAACACCACTGTCACATTAAAAAGTAGGCAGAGGCTGCTGCCTAGGTCTGTTCACAAAGCCCAAAGCCTTTGTGAAGCCCTGGAAGAGGGGGGGTCAGTGGGCCTCGCGCACGCAGTCCACCTCGCCGAGACCCCCGTATGCTTCCTGCTCTAGCACCTCCTGCAGGTCCAGGAGCTGTGAAGCCCCGGCCAGGCTGGTCACCTTTCCCCCAGTCCTCTCAGGGCATCAGCATTTTCACTTGAGAAATGCATTTCTCACAGTAGTGACAGGATATAACTAAGGGCAGTCGGTTAAGAGTCTGCCTGCAATGCAGGAGGACTGGGTTTGATCCCTGAGTTGGAAAGATCCCCTGGAGGAGGAAATGGCAACCCACTCCAGTATCCTTGTCTTGAGCATTCCATGGACAGAGGAGACTGGCGGGTTACAGTCCCTGGGGTAGCAGAGTCGGACACAGCTAACACTTTGACAGGCAGTGAAGCCCAGATAACTGGGCCAGGGAGGCTCAGGACAGAATCGGGGGCTAACCCAGTCCCAGGGTGCTTTGAGGCCTGGGACTGGGGACATGTTAGGGCTCCAGGCTGCACATGGGGCTCCAGCCCCATAGGGGCTCAGTCTGGCCTTCAACACCAGTCCCGTTAACGTGGGTAGTTACATCCACAGACACAGTGGATTCACTAATCAAGGTCACTAGGGAAAAAGGATGCATAGTGCAAACGCTTGACTCCATAGAAAAGTAGGAGCCAGTGTCATCTGTGACTTGAAGACTCAGTGAGCTTCCTCATCCAGACAGAAAGAAGAGTTACGGAACAGAAAGGCCATGTTGTGTGTCCTAGGGTTGTGTAAGTGAAAGGAAGGTGTTAAGTCGCTCAGTGTCTGACTCTTTGCAACCCCATGGACCAGAGCCCGCCAGGCTCCTCTGTCCATGGGATTTTCCAGGCAAGAATACTGGAGTGGGTTGCCTTACCCTCCTCCAGGGGATCTTCCCCACCCAAGGATCGAACTAGGGTCTCCTGCATTGCAGGCAGATTTCTTTACCACCTGAGCCATCAGATTGCAAGGCACTGACGGAAAAGGACTGCAAGCGCAAGTCTGGGAAACAGTGCACCTGCACAAACCCCTGCTAGACAGAACTGACGGCAGAGCCAGTTTCTGGGTAAAGGCTTATGGGGTTGGTGTCTCGTGAATGTGCTTACAGGAATGTTGTACTTGTTTTAGGTCAGCAATGGGGTAAAGATATAGTTAGAAAGAAACCTATTTACTATATATAGATGGTTTTTAAAAACAACCCACAGGTGGGAAAGTAAAACTTAACAAAATCTAGGCTGAGAAATTAAAATGAGAAAGAATTAAAGTGGATCAACACTACCTTTGCTAAAGGCAAAAAAATGGATTTCTAGTTAGAGAAAACTTATGTTTAAAGAATTGTCTTGATCAGGGCAAGGCTGAAAACAACGTTATTAAAATTCATGCCAATTTCATCAAATATAATGTATCTGCTTTGAAGCAGAATATACCAGTAGACAAGCAAATAATTTTAATTAGAAAGTAAAATGCACAATATACCAAATGAAAATTCCATGTTGAAATTTTGTCTGAGATATTTTATGGCTGATTATTCTGATAAAGCCCCAGCGTAAGCAGGTGTGTCCTAAGCCAGCCTAGTGATTGGTTGCTGACCCCCCTGTTCTGTGATGAAGGTGTAACGCCCTGCAGTCAGCCACAAGTAGCAGGTTCATTCAATGGTGGATCACACGTGCCGTGAAGTGAGGTACATTCTCTCATTGAGTGTGGGGGTGGGGAGGACCCCCAGGGCTCTTCTTGAGACCTTCTGTTTGGCTGAAGTGCTGGGTCTGGTCCAGCTGTGCTCGGGAGGTCTTCAGTGGGCTGGCTGCTGTCCTGGTCATGGAGAGCCCTCTTCCAGATGCCCCTCACCAGCCCGAGGCTCGCAGCCTTCAAGTCGTGAACACCCAAGGCCTCTTGTCCAGGACAGAAACTGGTCCCCACGTTAAGTTCTGGACAGAATCTGTTCAGCAATGCCCCTCTCAGGTTTCCGAAAGTGAAAGTCGCTCAGTTGTGTCCGACTCTTTGCGACCCCATGGACTATATTGTCCAAGGAATTCTCCAGGCCAGAACACTGGAGTGGGTAGCCATTCCCTTCTCCAGGGGATCTTCCCAACCCAGGTCTCCCACATTGCAGGCAGATTGTTTACCAGCTGAGCCACAAGGGAGGCCAAGGGGATGCTTACTTGCCTTGTGGTACAGAAACGGGAAACTTGAAGATTCATCCTTAAAGAGCCACTGACTTGCCACGTGCAGCCTCGGCTCAAGGGTGAGTACTGTCTGAGTACCATCACGACAGCAGTGAAACAGGCCAGTGGCTTTGTTAGACACACACAGTCTACAAGTGACAGATGATTCTTGCACCAAACTGGCAGCTGCCTTCCGGGAGCCCGAGGATTTACCATGTGTGGACGTCACAACTGACCGCCACAAGCCGAGCACAACACAGGACAGAGAGTGGTGAGAAAGGAGCGCTGCTTCCTGGAGCTCAGTCTTCAGGTCCCAGGATCAGGGACAGGGACCCCCCCACCCCAGTTCTAGTGCCCCAAACCCTGAGGAGTCTGGGAGATCTCGCCTCACCTCTCTGGACTGAGACCTGGAAACATGCGCTGGGCAGTCTCTGGAAGGCTTCAGGGGGTGCTGCCTGAAGGTGGGGGTGGGGGTGGCAAGCCCCATGTCCCTGGTAAAGAGTCACTGAGAAGGTCTGGGAACGTGGGCTCACCCAGTGCACTCCCCACCCCCGCCCAGAGCTCTAGGGACGCAGGTTCTCTGAGAGAGTGTGCTCAGTCCTGGGGGGTCGGGGGGAGGTAAGTGGGAGACTTTGGCCGAAGCAGTGAGTTTTATTAATGGTGAATGGCGAGGATGATGTGTTTGCATATTTTCTTAGAAGTTCTTACGATTTAAAAATGATTGGTTGGTTAGCCACTGAGCAGAAGAAGAATACAGCAGAGACGATGAGGAGGTAGCCAGGGTCCATCAGTAGTATCTGGCCTGCGAAGGGGAAGAAGGGATCCAGGTTACCACCAGTTTATGACCTCTCAGCCCTGCAACACAGGCCCAGGGTTGGAACCTTGACCAGCACCTCCCATCCTGGAAGCCTCTCCTGCAGTGACAGCAGGGCCCACAGGTGCCTAAGGACGAGAGGTCATGCTCTCCCCCCTGAAACAACCACAGGATGGTGGTGCTGGAGGCAGTACTCTGTCCAACATGGAGGAGACACGACAATGACCAAAGACATAAGTTATAAGAAGGAAGAGGACTGTCCACGTGAACTCTGAAAACTGGTGAGCGATTCTGCTTCTCGAATTCCAGAGAGTAATTAATTCCATCAACACCCACCGAGGCTTAAAGAAGCACAGCCACAGAGTTCAAACAATGGATTTAATCCTCAAGGTCCTGATGACATCGATCGATTTTAACCTTTTATTTTCCTCACTTTTAAAAACCCCTGCAATGCTTTCCATAGTTTAGGCTAACCTTTACTGGAACCCTGTGTAAAAAGGATGTGGAAAATGCCTCCACCCTGAGATTCTAACATGTTCCCATTAGACTGATAACTCTGGCTTTCAGTTTACCATTTTAAAATGCTCCAAATCCATTCTAATCCTAGTAAACTGAATTATTAAAATCAATCAGAGCTATGAAGTGCAAAAAAGCAATTTCAGAAAAATGTTTGCAGTGACCACCAACAAAGATTCCTCAAGAAAATGGCCAATTTAGGCACAGAATCCTTTGTTGTTGAAAGTAACAGGTGATTTTATAAAAAGAGGGTGTAAGTGTAGAGAAGCAGCAAAGAGAGAAGAGCCCCCAAATCTTTACCCAGTCTCACACTGGATCCAAAACAACTGGAACACCTCAGTTCCCAGCAAGGACAGGGAGAGGCAGGGCTGCCCGCGCCCTACAGGCTCAGAAGAGGCCTCGCCCAAAGCCATAATTAAATCAATATCAAGGCCCAGCTAAATACACATTTTTACAACACTGATGCATCTCTAGAGCCTACCAGACAAAGGCTTGGCTGCCAAACCCTTTTGGGAACTTTGTGGGGTGCTGCCCCCTAGGAGGCACTTCCCCCTGCCTGCACTTCCGGATTTTCCACCAGGCTGAGCGACTCCACCGCAACCAAAGAGGTACTGGTCAGGCTGGGGACCCACGACTTGGGAGAGGACAGGCAGACAGGGACCAGAGACCAAACAAGGCCGCCGGCCTCAGCAAGATGCAGAACAGCACTGCAGCCCACGCCAGCTCTGATTCACCAAGGCTGCTAAGTGAGTGCTGAAGTTAAACTTTAAGGAAAGAAAAACAATTCAAAAACGAAACAAAACGTGACTTTGAGCTTTTTATGAGATGCTGCTCAGACTCTGAAGCTAGGTCCGAGTGGCTCCACGGGCACATCCTTGGGGCAGCTGAGCGCACGTGGCTGTGGTTTTCTGGGAGCGATGGTTGCTTCGTCTGGACCCTCTCATCTAGAGTCCAGCCCTGGACTGAACCGTGGCTCAGTCAGGTTTAACACTCTGCTGCTCCAGGCTTAAGTCCAAAGTGCCCGGAGACAAATAAATTGCACATTCTTTTTCTGGTAACACATGAGCCTCTGAGTGTAGAAAAACACATGACTGGAAGAGTGCACACCCCACGCTGGCCCGAGTTACAGAAAGGAAGAAACGGCCCTACCACCTCTCAACACAGAGTGGGTTCTGAGACGGGCTCAAGGGATGGCACGTCTGTGAACTGCCAGAAAAAGCAACAGGGCCTTTGTCCTCAGCACAGCCTGGTACCTCTGAGGAAACCCAAATGAATTCAGATGCGGCTGGTGTCTCCAGCTCCATCAACACTCTCTCAACACTTAAACCAAACACAGACATGAACGCAGCTGTTCCCATTAAATCTGGCTTTGCCCTGGGAAGCTGCCTGGCACTGGCTCTCCTAGCACGTCCACGTCTGCGATGACCAATCACCAGAGACACACGCTGTGGTCAGCCTCACGGCCAAGCGGCCTCCACCAGTAGCCCATCACCAGAGGACTGTCCTCCACCTCCACGCACAGGGTCCATGCACGTCCAGGAACCAACTGGCCCGAAGGCACTAACAGCAAGAGGATCAAGGGTTAGGCAGCTTGACTTCTGCAAGTGAGCTCCCCAGGGCTTTAACCTCAGACCAGAGGCAGCACATGGCTCCTGTGAGGACAGGCCTGTGGGACTGGACAGTCACTGCTGCTGGAGCCCAGAAGCAGCCAGAGATGCTCAGAGAATCAGCGGCCACCTGCAAGCCATAGCTCCCTGGCCCTTAGTTTTAGACTGAATGTTAACAGGATGAGACAGCACTGATTTATAAGATTGGAGGTGCTCCCAAGACAAAGCCACCCCAGGCAGCCATTGGGGACCCACCTTGATGAGCACGGCGGCCAGGACGCCCAGGAGGGTGAGCAGCAGGAGGCCGAGTCTCCCTTTGTTGAACCGCTTCAGCAAGAAAAATTTCCCCCAGTCCACCTTCGACTGGCTGTTGGGAGGGTACCGGAGTTGGTTCGCGCCTTCCCACTTGAGAGTTTTCAATAAACAGGGACGTTGATGGGAAAAAGTGTCGAAACTGTGTTTTCCGTGATACACTCCCATCCCGCTGGACCCTGAAGTCAAGGGCAGATGAGACAGGCCGCTGTAGGTAACGGTGCTCCTCCTGCCCACAGGCGGGCCCCCTGCCCACCAGCCTGGGGGGGAGGAGGCCTTGATTCAGGAGGTCCTGGGCCCCCTGCCCATCAGCATGGGGGGAGCACCTTGTTCCAGGTCCTCCCAGTGGCTCCCACACGGTGGACCTGACCCAGGACGTGCTCCAGGTGCTCCTGGGACAGGCTCACTCTACTACAGCCCCACTTCTGAGAGGGAATGGGGCAGGCAGGGCCTGAGTGTGGCCCTGAGGGTCTGACTCTGGGAGCCCAGGGCTGAGCTGTGCTTCCTCCAGGTTCTCAGGAGGTCATGTGGTGGTGCTAACAAGTTGGTGGACACCTCTGCCCTCTCAGAGCTGTTCTCCGGGCCTGTGCTCATTTGTCTGCTCGGTCATGTGAGCCAGGCAGACGTGTGTGGCTAGGGTAACCAGGGCCCAGGGCATGATTTGGGTGAAGCTGAAGCTGCACGGGAATTCTGAGGTGTATCAAAAGCTGTGCCTTTTAAAGAAAAAGTCTAAATTACAAAATATTAAGTGTTTATGTCTGGGAGGTCATTGCATTTTCCCTCACAACTTTCCATAGTATTCTGTTTTTGTGCCTTTTCCCTAAAAATGCAAACGGACATCCAGATCCTCGACTGCTGTCTGCCCCGCCCATGGCCCCATCCCCCACCTGTCCACAGGCCCATCCCTCGCCTGCCCATGGCCTGTCCCTCACCACCTCATTCATAAAGGACAGAGGGCAAGCCTCAGTTCATCTGAGACCTGATTCTCGGCCCAAGACATGCCCTGCATCTGGTGAAGAACTGCAAACCATTGCAGACTGGGAAGCGCCCCCGAGGGTGGAGGGTGGGGACAGGCCAGAGGGGACTCTGGGCAGCAGCTGGGAGGGGCCTCACCCACGCCTCCGAAGGGCAGAGAGCTGAGCATGAAGTGCATGATGACGTCATTGCCCATGACACCGCCGCTGGACGTCCCGTCGATCATCCGCTTGATGAGCTGAGGGGAAGAGCAGAGGCCCTGAGTCAGCGGCGCCCGGCCCAGGACACACATCCTTCTCGAGGTCAGACCCCACGAGTGAGCATGGTACAGGTCAGCTCTCAGCTGCACATCGAGTCCTCCGGGGAAGCAATGCAGAGGGGGTTGAACACCCATCAAACCAGTGCTGGGCCCCCGAGCCTGCAGCCAGGGCCTCTCTTATCAGGGACCGTTCAGTTTCTATTCTGGGTCTTAAGAATTGTTACTGTTTCTTCTTCTCTCTGGTCTACTTTACAGCCTGTGATTTACAGATATTTCATTTCTATGAGATGCAAAAGACATTCAAATGTTCTACTTTTGAAGGAGATCGCTGGTTGGCTCACCCGGGACCCAAATGGGCAGTGACGCTTGACTGGGAAACGTTACCTCCCTGGTGCCGTCCAGCCAAGTCCTCCGTACCAAAGGTCATCACGGACCACGGGACAGAGCCTGACCTGCCACCCTCCGCCTAGGCCACAGACCTCAGCTTCCGCTCTGTCCTCCACTGCTTGTGATCATTTCAGCTGTCGACTGTTGTGTGCTGCTAACCCAACCCTCACTGAGCCCTGCACGCTCGGTCTCTCTGGATGGTGGACAGAGATCGGCCCCTCGACAGCTTGGCCAGCTCTGGAAGCGGCCCCATGACCACCTGCACGGCCAGGCAGAGGCTCTACAGGGGACACCTGCTCTGGGGACTCCTCGGCCTGGCCTAGCTGCACATTCTCCTCCGAGTTTTCTCTTTTCCTCAGAGGCTCCTGACCTACTGGCCCACCTTGAGGCTTCTGTCCCTCAGCAGCCAGTCACCTTTGAGGTGTGGATGGACAGGCTCGAGAGTGGTGGTGGGGCTGCCAGGCCTGGAGTGACAAGGTGTGGGCAGCCAGCCTGACTGGGACGGTGAAACCGCTCCAACCACAAAGTTGCGTCACTGGAGAAACCCAAGTCCATGGTTTCCCAACGGCTCCCTCAGCAGTGCCAGAGACCTGCCCAGTCCGCATGCATGGCCCCCCTACCTGCATGCACGGTCCCCCCACCTGCATGGCCTTGGGGTCCTCAGGCATCTGGGGATTAACAGTGGGAGAGCTGCTAACACTGGCGCCTGGGAGTCTCCTAATTAGATGGGAGGTGTTTGTGAGTCAACAGACTCATGACAGTCACTCCGAAGACGGAGCTCTGACCCCAGGGAGTGAGGGGAAGGTCACAGTGATAACCCCAGGGCCTCATTACCCAAGAAAGAGACGGCCAGCTGTGAGAACAACCTCAATGGGGACTCAGGCGTAATAATCCCCGTATGCTTTAGAGCAGAGAAGGTTCAGGAGCGCGGCTCATGACAGCACGCCATGTGCTGTGAAGATTACCTTACTGTTGTGAGAAAACACATAGAAAGCCAGGGGCTTTTCGCGTTCATTTATGAACTGTATGGCTTCATCTGCATTCTCCACAGGCACTATTGGAAGAATTGGTCCAAAAATTTCTTCCTGCATCACCCTGGTGTCAGGATCCACGTCAGTGAGTATTGTTGGGGCTGAAAAAGAAAATCAAAGACGAAAAGGCTGCAGCTGAGCCAGAAACCCCCAACTCTCACTGCACGCTGCACTCAGGGCTCCCCCGCCCTGCCAAGTGTCACCTCCTGAAACGAGTCCCGATTGCATGCATGAACCGTGCAAATACTCAATGTCTCCAGGCGTGTGCATCAGGGATCCTTGTGCCAGCAAAGGGGTAGACAGGCTGGAGTAAATCCTGTGTTTACCTAACTGGGTTCAGCACTGCACACCTGTGTACTTCCCTGGACAGGCCTTCCTGGGAGCACAGATGGTCTGGTCCCTCCAAGGACCAGACCAGCACCACTTCTTAACTCAAGTGCATTCCTGCCCTGATCTCACTGACCCTGACTACAACTGAGTGAGGTTAGAGAATATCATAAGGTGGTAGCATCCCCTGGGCCTTGGCTCAGGCTCTGCCCTCCCTGGACACACAGAAGGACACAGGAAGAGACAACCTGGACTCCGAGGACAAAGACCAGGTGGGTCTCCTTACCTATGTAGCGTGTGGCCTCATCCATCTCCCCACCGAAAGCTATCTTCTGTCCTTCCAGCAGACTCTGTATCCTTTTAAAATGACGAAGATTGACAATCCTTTCGTAGTCTGGAGATTCTTTTATATTTTCTCCATAAAACTCCTGTGTCAAACAACAGTATCTAGTCATCAACAAAGACCCACGTTTTAATTTAGTAATTATAAAATTCACTTGTGTCCCCAGATCTGGCTTTATAACCTCACAGAATCCCACACCCCCCACCCCCCAACCCCCGAGGACTTCAATGTAGTGAGGTTAAGTTCTCTGTCAGGCCAAGGGCAGGAGTTTACACACACACACACGTCTCCCATTTCCCACAGTTTCTGGGGTTAGCGTGGGTCCTTCCTGGGGTGGATGCAGAGTGGGTACTGCAAGTTGTGCCCCGTATCAGGGCCCCATGTGCATCCCTGTCAACTCTGGCTGCTCTCCTCCCGCAAGGAGCTGAGTGGTGGCCTGCAGACCCTGGTGCTACGGTGTGTACAGCCCTTCGCAGAAAGAGTCTGCTGAGCTTCATGCTGCTTCCTCTTGGCCTGGAACCTCCACCAGCCACAGACAGTTGGGAAACCACTCAGAAGATCAAAGCACAGTCTGGGTAAACCAATCTCGACGGCTCACAGTCAGCCCCGTGGGCGTGATCCAACTCCCCTGACCACTGTCCACTCCCACCATCAGCCTTGAGCTGGCTGCCAAGAACATCCTGGGCAGCCTGTGGAAACGCAGGGTCTCGGGTCCCCATACTGGGGCCACAGGAATGGCCGTCAGTGCCGGCTGCACCTGAGTGTCACCTGAAGACCCCAGACCTCCTGTGGAGGGGAGGACAGGAAACTTCTAAATCGCGCCTAGCGACTCTCAGACGACAAGCAGGGCGGGGAGAGCAGAAACACCTCCAGGAAGACAGGGACTGTCGCTCCCAGGAAACCTGGCTCGTCACCACGCACCCCCAGCACAACTTCTCCAGCCACAGTGTTTCCCTGAGTCTGACCAAGGCCCCTCTCCTGCTGTCCTTGCCTGGCTCCACCACAGTCCCACCACTACATCCATGTCAAGACCTTCGGCCCCTCGCTGCTCACGTTGTCTCTCCTGGTTGTCCGTGAGCCACCTCTCAGGGCTCGGTCAGCACCCGGAGAGTGAACCATGGTCGTTCCAGCAATTTCTTCACCCAGGAGGCCCATGACCCGCTGCCATCACTGAGCTGTCAAAGCTCCATCCCATCCTTCCTCCAGTCCAAGTCCCTCATTTCTCCTGGCTCACCTGGAGCCTTCCTTGATCCCCGCCCTCGACTGCCACTTGAAACACCCTCAAAGATTGAGGGCTGTGTTAAGAGTAGTTAATTCACTCGCTCCTTGAAACAGCTGGCTTTGCTAAACTGCCTACACACCGAAGATGAGATGACCTTGACGGGCAGTGGCCACACGTCAGGGGTCCTCGACTGCACTGCAGAAGCCTGACAGCCTTCTCCCCAGACCATAGAATCGCTGCTGAACTGTTTTTTCTAAAGCCTGTGCTGCACCTAAGTAGTTATCATTAACAAATCAGCTGGACGGTTTTTGGCATGCATACCACCAGCCTCACCTCGCTCTCAGCAAATGTTCTCCGAAAATGTTTTCTCATTAGCCAGGAAGTTCAGTCACAGCTGCTACTGGAATGTTCAAGGGGGGAGGGGATGGGGAGCTGCTGCCCGCAAACAGCCAACCTCACCCTGCACCCTGAGGCAGCCAGTGCAACCAGAGGCAGTAAACACGCACCTTCACGGCCTCCTGCACCTTCCGCACAATCAGGTCCTGGAGGGACGGCTCACAAAGCACGTAGTCGGGGGCGATGCAGGTCTGACCGCAGTTCATGAACTTGCCCCAGGCGATTCGTCTGGGAAAAGCACCAGCAGCCGCATTCAGTCCCTGCACCTGCCACCCACACTGTGCTGTCTACCAGCTATGCTCACACACATACTCGTGAATCTTGACTGAACAATGTTTTAATGACTCGTTCTCTGTAGCACTTTTCAGTTGATGCAGAATATTCTAGGGAGCAGGGAAAGCTTTGTGCCTGCTCATCAACAACAGTGCTTTAAATGCAGGGACGCCCCTGTGCATAGCAGGAAAGGACAGAGTGCCGTTTCCTGACACCCGCTCCCTCCCCCAACTCCCCAACTCCCCCAACTTCCTCCCCAACTCTGGGAGGACAGGGTCCCCTGGCTCTGGGAAGCTGTGCCCAAGCTCTGACAGAAATCCATGCGTTGTGGTCTCCTGTTTGGACAGACACCTACCTACAGAGCCCACCCGACCCCGCCCAACGCCCCTACCCCTTCTCCACCGCCTCTCTGAGAGGAGGGGAGCCATGCCACTCTAGCACTGTTAATCGTGGGTCTGAGCACTTGCTGTGAGCCAAACTGATTCAGCACAGACAGCTCCAAACCTTTCACTTTCTAGTTCTCAGATGCAAGATGCTCTTCTCAGTTAAAAGACGAACAGTATCGGTTATCAATAAAGGAACTTAGGAGATCAGCGTAGGGAGTCTAAAGACTTTGCATTATCTACTGTACCTTCTGGATCAGCTACCAACGGGACAGAAAGATTTCCTGCCTGAACTATTACCTTGAGAACAGAAAGAACTTGTTTTTCATTCCTAAGGATGGCCGTGTGATGTCAAGGCCTTGTGTTCACCACTTCCAGACGTGGCATTAAGAGGGAGTGTGTGAAAGTTCTACGCCACCCCCCGGCCCCAACCCAGGAGGCCATCAACCCCCAAGGCTCAGCAAGGTCTCTCGGAGCCAGGAGGCACAGGGGACATGCCAGCAGGCTCTTGGCTGAGTTGGGAAAATCCAGGAAACCAGAGAGCCAGTCTCACCGGCAGGCGATGTCCAGGTCACAGTTTCGGTCCACATAGCACGGGCTCTTCCCTCCCAGCTCAAGGGTCACGGGGGTCAGATGCTTGGCAGCAGCCTGCATGACGATTTTTCCAACAGTGGTGTTTCCCGTGTAGAAAATGTGGTCAAATCGCTGCTTCAGAAGCTCTGTGGTCTCCTCGACACCACCATTGATGACGGCGTACAGGTCCTGAAGGAAGGAGACAGACGCAAGCGTCACCGACTTCATCTTGTCGTCCGATGTAAACATCTAACATTCCATAAAACCAGGAAAAGGTGGAGACGGGCCCTGGTGAGGATGGGTGGGGGAGTCCGACGGCACCTGAGAATCTCGACCTGTGGCGGAACTGGCCGGAGAGACCAGCATTGCCACCTCAGCCTAGCAAGGACACAAAGGAGAAGAGGGATCCCACCCAGGACACGCAGAGCCAGGGGCAGGGTGAAGGGAGGATGGTAGGGACATGGCTGCTGTGGGTGAGCACAGGACAGGCCCTGGGCACATCCACCTGGACGTCCTTCCTGAACTCAGCTCAGTGCAGGGGCTTAGACCACCGGGAGACCAAGGGACGTCTGAGCCTGAACATGTGTGAAACCTAGTGAGGGCTCCCAAGGTCGGGCCAGCTGCTCCCTACCCCGTTGCCACTAGCTCCTATGCCTGATGGCTGGGGGCCTCACAGCTGCCTCCCTGACAGTCCCTGAGGGCGCCCCCGCTACCCACAGAGCTAAGCGGCATCACAGACTTGTCCGCCTTGCACCAGACCCCTGATGGTTTTCTCTACGCAGCTTCTGACACTCTTCACTGCCAGGACTGTAACCCAGAGTGAGGGGCCAGCTCCAGGTCAGCATGCCACTTCTTTCTGTGGTTTTCAGGCCACAAACTTGTCCATTTAAACCTGGACATGCTCTCACGCAACTGAACCTTGCTAGAGCACCTGGCTCAGCTCCAGCCCCTCATCAAACAACTCACTACGTGGATACACCGAAGATCGCAGCAGATCCAACAACGGATTCACTCAGAACCCCACACAGCAGGGGACGCTCTCTGAGCAGCAGAGGTGCTGATAAGGCCAAGGGCCTGAACAGACTGTACCCAGAGCAGCTGAACAATTCCCGTTTGTCTTGGACTTCACTTGTCAGGCTAGCTGCGGGAGGCTTAGGGAAATGGGGCATGGAGACCCGACCACCCAACAACGGCAGCGGGAAGAGCGGGTGCCTGTTCTCCATGACCAGCAGACAGACATGCATGCCAGGAAGGGGCACTCACCTGGTCCAAGTACTGAGGGAGGAGCTTAGCCAAAAGCTTGGCTGTATTCTCACTTACTTCAGAAGGCTTGATAATCACAGCATTTCCTAAACAGAGCAGAAAGCAGGACAGCACTATCGAGTACCCGAGTGACTAACAGCCGTCCAGATGGCGCTGACGTGCGGAGTGCAGGCTAAGTGTCACTCCTCCGTTTATGCTCAGCCTTGCTCACCGCAGGCCTGAGTGTCACCCCACTGCCTCCTTCCCAGAGGGGGACGCCTCCATTCTCACCCTCCAGGTCCCAGCAGTCTCCCTATGCGGCCTCAGGCATTCCCACAGTGCTCTCACTCCCACTCTTGGGTTTTCCTGTTTGCCCTGGGATTACTGCACAAATACTAGCCTTGTCAACATGAAGCTGTTGATCTTGTTTCTGGAGAACTGAGAAATTAATCCCTTGGCACTTTCTGTGGACCATGAAGCATGACTCCCACAGCTCTCATCTGAATACAGAAACTGGTCAGACAGAATCCAATTGATTCATCCAAAGCCAGAGGTGGTGACTGAAACCACCTGGGAACATGGATGTCTGACTCCTGACCCAGTCTGTGGACTCACGCGTGCCTCTCCACCTTCAGGGGTTCCCTCTCCAGGGCTCTAGAAAGCAGTGGCCACACAAACCTCTAGAGCCCACTAAACAAGTAAGAATAATGCTGATGACTTCTCAATACACTTCTGGCTTACACTAAGGCAAGCCACCACAGCAAATGCATTTAACTAGGCACTCTCCTTAACGTGCAACAATGGCATGGGGACACAAGCTGACCCCAGACCTGCAGCGATGGCTCCTATCAGGGGCTGAATGGTGAGGACAAAGGGGTAGTTCCAAGCTCCGATAATCAGTACAACCCCCAGGGGCTCTGGCTGGATGTAGGCCTCGTCCAGCATGGTGAACAGGTTCCTCTGAGCTGGTTTAGCAGCAGCCCATTCCGGAAGCTTCTCCAGCATGAGATCAATTTCTCCAAGCACAGAAATGACTTCTTGACTGTATGCGTTGAATTCGCTCTGTCACAAGAGGACACAGTTAACCTTCATGGGTATGACATACTCAGGCAAGGGGAATCCCCTGGTGGTCCAGTAGTTAGGACTCTGCTCTTCCACTGCAGGGGGCATGGGTTCGATCCCTGGCCCAGGAACTAAGATCCCACAAACCATACAGTGATGTACAAAGAAATAAAAGTGTTGGGCCAGGCACACCTGTTAGATGGGATGGTTTGCTGTGTAGATTTCTCTGCGCCCTTCAAGCCCACAATGCATGCCTGCTAAGTCACTTCACTTGTTTCTGACTCTGCAGTCGTCCATGTTCCTCTGTCCATGGGAGTCTCCAGGCAAGAATACTGGAGTGGGTTGCCATGCCCTGCTCCAGGAGAATCTTCCTGACCCAGGGATTGAACTTGCCTCTCTTATGTCTCCTGGACCAGCAGGCAGGTTCTTTACCACTAGCGCCACCTAAAGCCCATAGTATGCACTCGCTAACTCCCTAATATATTCAGTCTCTCTAAATCCTTCTTTACTGATCCAAGACATTTAAACTCAGGCTTAAATGGTCCCTAATTAATAATGGTGTGCCCTAATCTCACTTTACAAGCTACAGTAATTATGCTTTCACCCATATTTTAATATTTCACTCTTAATACACTGTCTTACAACTGTAGTTTCACTTTGGGCATGTTTTGTTTCTGGACCAAATTTAACACCCTCAAGGACAAGGAATTTACTGTACTTCTTTCATTTTTTTTTTTTTTTAAAGTCATGTCCGACTCTTTGTGACCCCATGGACTGTATAGTCCATGGAATTCTCTAGGCCAGAATACTGGAGTGGGTAGCCTTTCCCTTCTCCAGGGGATCTTCCCAACCCAGGAATTGAACCCAGGTCTCCCACATTGCAGGCGGATTCTTTATTACCAGCTGAGCCAAAAAGGAAGCCCTGTACTTCCTTCATAATCCTTAAGACACACACTCAGAAATGCTGGTAGAGGGAACGATTCAGACTTCTTCCTTCTGACTAGTTAAATCCACCTTCTGTGACACAGTGCTTCTCCACCATAAGTAAATTTTATAGTTCTGTTGTTACTACTGGTGGTGATGGTGGTGGTGGTGTTCAGTCACTAAGTCGTTTCCCACTCTTTTGACCCCATGGTCCATGGGATTTCCCAGGTAAGAATCCTGGAGTGGGTTGCCATTTCCTTCTCCAGGGGACCTTCCCAACTCAGGGATCGGATCTTATCTCCTGCACTGCAGGTGGATTCCTTACCACTGAGCCACCAGGGAAGCCCACACTACTTATGTTTATACTCCTCAAAATAATCTTTGGGGGGAAGTGAGGGATGGAGCCTCGCAAAGCCAGACCAAGGCCTTGCTACCCCCAGAATAAAGAGGAAAAAAAACCAACAGAATAGTAACAATAGTATTATAGAACACAGGGGACTGTATTTAAACACTCGCCCAAAACCTTGCTACTGAAAGCAGGGTTCCAGAACAAGGCAGAGTGGTATCATCCGGGGGCTTGTTACAAACTCGGGCTCTCAGAGTCCCCCCAAACCCCACCCGACCCACGGAAGTATCGTCCGCCTTTAACAGGTCCCGGGTAACTCGCGGGTGCACAGATCTGAAACCTAAAGTCGTGATGGAAAATCCGACCGCGACCCTGTCTCTGCATCAGCAGCCACAGAGTTCAAAGACAGCAATCCGGCCAGCAAATTGCTCCAATGACCCAATCGCGGGAGAGGGGGTAGGGGTGGGGTCAGGTCCGGGCGCACCTTGCTCAGGTCCGCACCGATGGCCGCCAGGATGTCCTTCTCGCGCTCCTGCACCATCGCGCGCAGGGCCTCGAGCTGCCGCCGCCGGAACGTCAGGGGGCGAGAGCGGCCGGAGCCGAAAGCCGCGCGAACCCGCTGGACCTGGACCTCGCGCTCCATGGCCGATCCTGCGGGGACAGGGGAGATCGGGCGCCGTAGGCGGCGGGCAGGCAGGTCGCGAGGCGGTGCCGCCCCATCTCCGCCCTCCACCCGGTCCCGGGCCCACGGTTCCCGGCCCAGGCCGCACCTCAGTCCCCGATACTTCGAGTCAGCCAACGGCAACTGCCCGGCCGACGCCCTGCCAGCAGGGCTCAGCCCCGAGTCGCGCGCCGATTGGCCGGCGCGGCCCACGTGACCGCCGCAGGCCGGACACTGTGCGGGCCCCGCCCCCAGCCCTCGGCAGGAGTGCGGGGGAGGAAGACGCGTGAGAGCTGCGGTTGGAGGGGACCTGGAGCCGGCGAGGCTGCGCCTGCGCCTGGGGCGCGCGGGTCCGACCTCGCAGACCTGGTTCCGGGCCAAGCGGCCCCGGAGGCGGCCCTTGGCCGCCGGCACCTCTCCTTCCGGGCACCTAGTCTCTCGGACTTGTCACGCAAGTCAGTGCTCTGCAGCATCTCTTCTTCCTTTACCTGCCGCTCTCCGCCGCTTCCACCCTACGGTCTCTGTCCCCTCCCTTCCCCCACCCCCAGGCCCCTGTCCCCTCCCCCACCCCCAGGCCCCTGTCCCCCTCCCCCACCCCGAGTCCCTGTCCCTCCTTTCCCCAACTCCGAGTCCCTGTTCCCCTTCCCCTCCCCCACCCGAGTCCCCGTCCCCCTTCCCCTCCCCCACCCGAGTCCCCGTCCCCCTTCCCCTCCCCCACCCGAGTCCCTGTCCCCTTCCCCTCCCCCACCCGAGTCCCTGTCCCCTCCCCCTCCCCCACCCGAGTCCCTGTCCCCTTCCCCTCCCCCACCCCGAGTCCCTGTCCCCTTTCCCTCCCCGAGTCCTGTCTCCCTCCCCCACTGAGTCCCTGTCCCCCTTCCCCTCCCCCACCCCGAGTCCCTGTCTCCTTCCCCACCCCCATCCTGAGTCTCTGTCTCCCTTCACCTCCCCAAGTCCCTGACCCCTTCCTCCCAGAGGGCCCGCGCTCCAGCTCCCCCTGCGCCCACGGTGACAGAGCCCGCTGCTGCCGGTGGGTGCTTACCTCACTCTCCTCACCTGTGCAGCTTGGAGGAACCTTCTGGCTTGTTCCTGACTTCACTGGGACTTTATTGGCCTGTCACGTGGTTGCTTATCGTTTCCCTGTACTTTGACTCCTCAGGGAGAGAACCCATTATCCAGAGGTGAAGGACTCTGCCTCAGAATGGGGAAGTCTGCCCCCTTCTCGGCATGCATTGCTGATGCTTCTCCAGAGGTGAGCTTCCCTCCCGACCGCGGGGTCTCCCGTGAAACCTTCAAGGGCCCTGTCGCGTCGCCTGTTTGATGTGTGCTTTTTTCCTGACAGTATACAAAACTGTTCGGAAAACTATGCTTCTGCACAGCGCTTTCCTCCATGTGGGTATTGACCACCTGGGCTATAGCCCTCGGTTTGGCCAGGAAAAAAACAGCTCGCTTCTAGTTTCATGAGCAAACTCGTTGGAAAAGACCCGGATGCTGGGGAAGATTGAGGGCAGGAGGAGAAGGGGACAACAGACAATGAGATGGTTGGATGGCATCACCGACTCAATGGACATGAGTCTGAGCAAACTCCCGGAGATAGTGAAGGACAGGGAAACCTGGTGTGCTGCAGTCCATGGGGTCGCAAAGAGTCAGACATAGCAACTGAGCGACAACAACACAGTCTTGTGAGAGAGATTGTTTACTGATCACTTACCTCCACACTCAGCTGCAGCTGATCATTGCCATCTCCTGGAGGCTGGCTTTGCTTGTTTGCTGTCACCCTGTCTTCTGGTTTTCCTTTCTTTCCCTCACAGAGTCCTTTGGGTCTTTCTTTCCTGGATCTCTTCTTCCAGGCCTCCTGAAGTTCTGGTGCCTGAGGACTCAGTCCTTGGGCCTCTTCTCGTTCCTCAGTCACAACCTCATCTAATCTCGTGGACAATGTCGGAGAAGGTTTTCAGTTCCATCTGGTCCCACCCATTTCTTTGAACTCCAGTAGGCATGTTCAACTCCATCCCTTTCATACTGTCATTCATAATAGGTGGGTTAAAGGTGACCATGGATACAGTTGCTGGTTTATTTTAATCCACCAAGTACACTGCAGAGCTCCTCCACTGTCCCTAGTCTCAATAAAGGGTACCATCCTTTATCCTTTTTATTCAGGCCAAACTCCTTAGGTTATTCTGATTGTTTGGCCTTAGCTTGTTGATCCGAGCACTTCTGCCCTGGTTTAAGCCGTGATCATTCTTACGTGCACCTTATGGAGTCTCCCACTGGGTTCCCTGCTTCTGCTGACTCTGGGAAATTGTCATTTCTAGTCCTCCACTTGCCCTTCTGTAACCTGCCCCACAGACTCCCAGCGTGTCTGAACTGTACTTTCCCAGGTTCCCACACCTGCTGGCTTCCAGTGGGTTCTGCCTCTGGAGGCATGAGTAAGAGTGAGCAGGGTGAGGAGGAAGGCAACTTTCTGCTTCTGGGTTCTGCAGTGTGGTGGTTGCCAGCCATTCAGTAGTGGAAGTGGAGTGAGGATGGTTCCTCCCTTGGCCGAGGGGACTCTGTCTAATAGACGCAGGGTGACAGTGACAGCCTCTCCGGGTGCTGGTGCAGCCCCCTGGGTTCCTTCCAGCCAGGGGTATTCTCAGCCGCTTCCCATCTGTCCTGTAGTCTCTTACTGTTTCGATTCCCTCCTCCTGCAGTAGGTTGAGTGGTTTCTCTTTTCACATTTGGATTCTGACTTTGCTGCAGCCTTTCTCCACCCACCTGTCAGTCATCAAGACCCTTGACCCTGTTAGTTCCCTGCTCAAAGCTTTCCATCGGCTCCCTGTGACATTTAGAGTAAAATCCAAAACCCACACCGTGTTCAACAGCCCCGTGTGTCATGCCTGCAGCCTCCTCTCCAGCCTTGTTCCAAGTGATCCTCCCACTGAGGGATTGCTTGCCTCATTGCTCACAGAACGGGAGCACATCCCCACTCAGGCTTTGCTCCCGGGTCTTTCTTCCGCCTGGAGTGCTCAGCTCACCTAACTCCATCTCTGGTTAAATGTAAAATCCTTAAAGAAAACTTCTCTTAAAAAAAAAAAGAAAAGAAAAAAATGCTGTAGTCTCCAGCATATACCAGTGTCTAAGCCAGCTCTATCCCTGAGGGTTGCCTGTGCCCAGCAGGCTTACAGTCTCAGGTCAGGGAAGGATACTCCCTCTGTCCCAGGGCAGGGCATTCCCTGGAGACCATCCCAAAGGAGATGGAGGAAAGCTGAGAAGCACTTAAAATGCTGAATCTGTTTTCTTAATTTTATTTTTGGAGTATAATCGCTTTAGAATGTTGTGTTTTTGCTGTACAACAAAGTGAGTCAGCCATGTGTATACACAGTGAAAATCCTCTTTGGATTTTTTTCCGTCAGCAAAGACAGTCAGTTCAGTTCAGTCCCTCAGTCGTGTCTTACTCTTTGCAACCCCATGGACTGCAGCACGGCAGGCTTCCCTGTCCTTCAGCATTTCCTGGAGCTTACTGAGATTCGTGTCCTTCGAGTCAGTGATGCCATCCAACCATCTCATCCTCTGTCATCCCCTTCTCCTCCTGCCTTCAATCTTTCACAGCATCAGGGTCTTTTCTAAAGAGTCAGTTCTTTGCATAAGGTGGCCAAAGGATAGGAGCTTCAGCTTCAGCATCAGTCCTTCCAGTGAATATTCAGAACTGATTTCCTTTAGGATGGACTGGTTGGATCTCCTTGCAGTCCAAGGGACTCTCAAGAGTCGTCTTCAACACAACAGTTCACAAGCATCAATCCTTTGGTGCTCAGCTTTCTTTATAGTCCAGCTCTCACATCCATACGTGACTACTGTAAAAAAAAAAAACCATAGCTTTGACTAGACAGACCTTTGTCAGCAAAGTAATGTCTCTGCTTTTTAATATGCTGTCTACGTTGGTCAAAGCTTTTCTTCCAAGCAGCAAGCGTCTTTTAATTTCATGGCTGCAGTCACCATCTGCAGTGATTTTGGAGCCCAAGAAAATAAAGTCTGTCCCTGTTTCCATTGTTTTTCCATCTATTTTCCATGAAGTGATGGGACCAGATGCCATGATCTTTGTTATTTTTTGAATGTTGAGTTTTAAGCCAGGTTTTTCAGTCTTCTCTTTCACTTTCATCAAGAGGCTCTTTAGTTCCTCTTCACTTTTTGCCATAAGGGTGGTGGTGTCATCTGTATATCTAAGGTTATTGATATTTCTCCCAGCAGTCTTGATTCCGGGTTGTGCTTCATCCAGCCTGGCATTTCACATGATGTACTCTGCATACAAGTTAAGTGAACTTGACAATATACAGCCTTGACATACTCCTTTTGCAGTTGGGAACCAGTCTATTTTTCCATCTCCAGTTCTAACTGTTGCTTCTTGACCTGCATACAGATTTCTTAGGAGGCAGGTAAGGTGGTCTAGGATTCCCATCTCTTGAAGAATTTTCCACAGTTTGTTGTGATCCATGCAGTCAAAGGTTTTGGCGTAGTCAGTAAGGCAGAAGTAGATGTTTTCCTGGAACTCTTGCCTTTTCTATTATCCAGCGGATGTTGGAATTTGATCTCTGGTCCTTCTGCCTTTTCTAAATCCAGCTGGAACATCTGCAAGTTCTTGGTTCACGTACTGTTGAAGCCTCACTTGGAAAATTTTGAGCATTACTTTGCTAGTGTTTGAGATGAGTGAAATTGTGGGGTAGTTTGATCATTCTTTGGTGTTGCCAGCAAAGACAAGTGCTAACATAGGCCTTTAGTGACAGCACAGCGATGTCAGACAGACTTTCAAAGTATGGGCAAAACCTGATTCTGGAACTGTTGCAGTGTTTACATTGGCTCAGAGTTCACTACAGATCACCCTTTTTGATATGGGTAAACATTTTAAACTTTGAGCCATTATAAATGTTACATAGGGGACTAGGTAAACTGGCCTATGAGTGTCACCACAGTTTTTTAAACATAAACAATGAGCAGAATACCAGCATGAAAATAGAACAGGAACCAGTGTCAGCTAAGGTAGGTTAACCCCTGAGTAGCCAAGGGCTGCTTCTCCTGCTGAGGGTTGGACCTTAGGATCTTAAGAAGAATCTGTTGTGATTCTAATATTAGGCAACATCACTGACGTTTGACTCCTCGCCCACTCTTGAACATTTTTTTTTTTATTAATCGGAGAAATCAGTTGATGGCATTTTGTTGGGCATATTTTAAAACTATGTTCAAATTCTTCTTTGTGTGGTTTTCTAAAATTGAAGTATAGTTGATTTACAATATGTTAATTTCTGTTGCACAGCAAGGTGATTCAGTTTTGTGTATCTATACATTATATATATATTTAATATATATATATATATATTTTTTTTTGCTGCGTGTCTTGTGGAATTTTAGTTCCCTGACCAGGGATTAAATCCAGGCCCTTGGCAGTGAAAGCACAGACTCCTAACCACTGGACCACCAGAGAATTCCCTATATATATGCTTTTTTTTAGTATTCTTTTCCATCATGGTTTATTACAGGATATTGAGTATAATTCCCTGTGTTATACAGTAAGACATTGCCCATCCATTCTATGAGTAATCATTTGTAGCTCTTAATTCTTACCTCCCACTCCATCCCTCCCATCTTCAACTCCCATCTTCAGCTCCCATCTTCACAGTTCTATAAGCCAATCAATTTTTAAATGTCAGGGACCCAGCGTTTGAATTGAATTTTTTGCCACTGGCTACTAAGAGACCTGAACGTGATAGAGAGACTTGCCACATTTCAGTTAATTCTGTTATCCGGGTCCTTAGGCCAAATCCACTGTGGGGCGAAAGGAGTTATAAGATGTTAACAGTTTTAAAAGCATGTCTGTGGTCAGTACACTCCTTGCCGTGGGGTGTAAGTCCTTCGCTTTCCACTAAGCCAGACTAGGGCCTGAAGGTGAGAGGACTGGGAACATTACACAGGGGGCAGCTTGCGCCCCCTGAGGCTGAGACAACTAAGGGGTCTGTTGCCCGCCTACCTTTAGGAGAGCCCTGCCTGCCAGCTCCTGAGGAGGTCTTGCATATTGCCTTATGTATTTTCTTGTAGTAAGCATTACATTTGTATTGGATATGACATAAATACAAGAGTTCATGAATGATAAACATATACAGTAAATTATGACAAAGTTAACCCACCTATTTAACTGCCACCTGAAATGTTACCAGCACCCCTTTTATGTCCATATCTGGTCACTGGTACAAATTTTCCAAGTGAAAGCAAATATGTGTATAATTGTAGTAGTCAACTTTCCAGTGTGCTCTTGCCTGTTCATAGTCCACGCACGCGTGTGTATGTGACAGTCTGCTAGCTCCACAGCTGCATCAGCACTTGACAGTGTCACTTAAAAGCAGTTAACTATTCTGGTGGCTATTTCTCGGTGTGACTTACTTTTTAATTTAATTGGTTGTGCCGGGTCTCAGTTGCAGCACGCAGCAACTTCAGTCTTCATTGTGGCATGTGGAATCTTTAGTTATGGCATGTGGGATCTAGTTCCCTGGCCAGGGATGGAACCTGGGCCCACTGCATTGGGAGCGCAGTCTTAGCCACTGCCGGACTACAAGTGGGGGCAGCTTATAAAGGCACAAAGCAGAAAGTTGCTTAAGTTGTTTGTCACGAGTTAGGGTTGGTGCTGGTGAAAAATAAGGGTGCTGGTTAAGCGGGGGTTGGTTGGGGTTCAGATGATTGCCTAGTTACAAGGGGGGACCTTGAGACCTTAAGGCTGCAGCTGGCAGAGATTGTTTTGAGAACGGCTGTTGGTGTCCTTGAGCTTGATACAGTGCAGAAAATTCACGTTATCGGTAATGCAGGATTGTGTCTGAAACCACATCCACAAAGGCCACCAGCTCCATGCCTGAACCATGGGTACTCCTTCTTGACTTTTAAATGATCTTAAACATGCCATCAAGACATACATCAGCATACTCGTAAAGAAGCAGCTTCTAAAAAATCATGTTCAGAAAGTATCCATGGAGCCTGCTTTATTGAATGTTCCAACGAGAATGGTTGAGGATTTTGTCAGATGACTCTTCTGTGCCCATGGAGATGATCCTATGATTGTTCTCGTTAGATCTGCTCTGATGATAAATGGCATTACTTGGTTTCCTTATATAGAACAGTCTTGACTGTTATGTGCTGCTTTCCTTGGGAGCTGCCAGACTCTGCTAATATTTTATGTAAGAATTTTGCAGTGACAGTTTTAAGGAAGATTGGTCTGTAGCTGTATTTTGTGTGTGATATTTCTAAGGGTTGACATTAATAGCATTAATGTTACACTGATAACATTAAGAGAATTGAAATTATTTCCTTTCTGAATGCCCTGAAACAGTTTACAAGGTGCAGGTATGATCTGTGTTATAACGGTTTGGTGGAATTCTGTGAAATGTTGTGCCTGGTGGTTTGGAAGAGTTTATTGTTATAGCTTTCACAATTTCTTTCTGAAATCAGTGTGTTTAGGCTTTCTTTTTTTGGGTCAGTTTGGCAAATTATATTTTCAGAAATTTATTATATCAAGATTCTAAATGTATAGAATTGTGCAAAACAGTCTGTCATACGCTTTGGGGTAAGTTGTTCTGTGTGTGTTCTGCATATATACCCATCCCTGCAGTCTCTGTGGATTTCCTCAGTAACAGTGAGCTGTATTTTCTGCAGAAATAGTCTGATTCGAGCACTGGCCACATGCTGTAGTATGTGTTCGGGCAGCCCCTCTGGTTCTGTGTCAACCAGTCTGTTTTTACCATGTAAATAGTGTTGAACCTGTCCCCAAGGCTCTGTGAAAGTTTAATCCTGCAGCTTTCATAGAACTTTCTGTGTCCACACAGAGGGGCTTAGCTTCTTATGCTGACTTTTTGGAAATGTCATTTGATGGTTAATGAGTAACTGTCCTCAGTGTTGTGTCTGTTTTGATGAGTGGTTGATGCTGGGGCCTGTGAGCTGTTTGATCAGCATGGAGCAGGACTTTGTCATTCTCTGTTTGGGATGCAGAACTGCCAGATACTTACTTTGGTCTCATCTCCACCAAGCACTATCCTTGACACCCCGGGACATACCATCTCACCAACCCCCAGAGCCTCTGCCTGTACTCAGCTTTACTTTAAAAAAGCAAAAGACATAAAACCTCTCCTCTGTTAGACTCTGAGCTCCTTTAGAGTAAGAGCATGTTAGATTTTCCTCTTTGCATCATAAAAGTGCTTCTCGCTATTGTCCTTATTTAGCAGGCACTCAGGTTTGCTAAGAGTCGGACACGACTGAGCGACTTCACTTTCACTTTTCTCTTTCATGCACTGGAGAAGGAAATGGCAACCCGCTCCAGTATTCTTGCCTGGAGAATCCCAGGGACGGCGGAGCCTGGTGGGCTGCTGTCTATGGGGTCGCACAGAGTCAGACACGACTGAAGCGACTTAGCAGCAGCAGCAGCAGCAGATTTGCTAAATATGTTATAACTATTAAAGCTATAATTAACAATATGGATGTTTTGTGAAAATACATAAAAATATAACAGTGAGGATTAAAATTATCTATAGATCACTCCTTAAATATAAAGCCTGAGGCATTTCAATATATTTTATCCCAGCATTTAAAGATTATTTTTATCCCAGTATTTTTTCTCTTATTCACAAATGTGTTGTTGTTCAGTCACTCTGTTGAAGTATTGCTTATGTAATTTCCCCTGGCTGCATGTTAAACACGTGGTTTTTAGCAATTCTCTATTATTTCTTTGTATCATTTATTTCAGTTGAGTTCAGTCACTCAGTCGTATCTGACTCTTTGCGACCCCATGGATCGTTTATTTAATGCTTCCCTAATAGTGGACATTTAAATTGCTCTTTTTTGAAATTTTTAAATTAAACTATAGTTGATTTAGTGTTATGTTAATTTTGCTGTACAGTTATGCACACATATATGTTGGGTTGGCCAGAAAGTTCATTCAGGTTTTTCCACACCATCTTATAGGAAAACCCGAACTAACTTTTGAGCCAATCCAATACATTCTTTTTAGTGTTCTTTTCCGTGATGGTTTCTCCCAGGATGTTAAATACAGATCCCCATGCTATACAGTAGGACCTTGTTGTTTATCCATCCTATATGTAATAGTTTACCTCTGCTCATCCCCAGCTCCCAGTCTGTCCCTCCCTCACCCGCCTTGTCAACCACTGATGTGTTCTCTACATCTGTGTTTCTTACTCACAGGGTTAGTTCATGTCATATTTTAGATTCCACATATAAGTGATATCATTTGCTCTTTGCCTTTCTCTTTCTGGCTTACTTCACTTAGTGTGCTAATCTTTAGCTGCATCCATGTTGCTGCAGATGGCATTATCTCGTTCTTTTTAAAGGCTGAGTAATACTCCATTGTATATATGTACCTCACCTTCTTTATCCCTTCCTCTGTTGAGGGACATTTGGGTTGTCTCAGAAGCTTGGCTGTTGTGAATGTGCTGCTGTGGACATAGGGGTTCATGGGTCTTTGTGAATTAGAATTTTGCCCAGGAGTGGGATTGCCAGGTCATATGGCAATCTCCTTAGATTCTTCTGCAGTGACTGCACTAATTTATATGCCCACCAACAGTGTTGGAGGGTTCCCCTCTCTCCACACCCTCTCCAGCATTTCTTATTTGTAGACTTTTTAATGATGGCCACCCTGATCAGTGTGAGGTGGTACCTCAGTGTCATTTCGACTTGCTTTTCTCTAATAATTAGTGATGATGTAAGTTGCCCTTCTCTTAAATAGCATTGTGATGAGCATCCAAGGTATATGAATTACTAATGACATTCCTGAATCTCTCCTTAGGATGTACTCCTAGGAATAGACTTAGTCCATCAAAGGATATAAACTGTCTGTCCATCTGCTTCTGAACTCGAGAGGTTATTCCAGTGAAACGGCCAGGGGTCCAGGGATGCCCAGCCTCAGGGGACCCCTGGCCAGTGTGGGCCCTGGACATGTAGTGAATGAGCTAGCAGGCTAATCCCCAGTGTATACCACGTTCCAGCTCAGGTCTCGGCAGCTGGCTTTGTAGTGCGGTTACTGATACAAATTTTATTAATACATCCTCTTTGATATATAGCAATATTTAAGTGGCTTAGTTTCTCCTCACGAGGAGATAGGCATTGTTTGTATTGTTTCTCAGCAACCTCTTGCACACACAGAAGTTAGTTTTCACCGTGGGCTTTAGAAGCATCAGGTCTCTCACATGTACATGCACACACCTGTCTAAAATCTTCCATTGGGTCCCACTGAACTTGGAATCAAACCTGGACCCTTGGGGCCTGGAACACTTGGCTTCCCTAACGTTCTTGTCTCTTCTCCGCCCTTGCCTCCCTAGCCTCTCTGCCCCTGGGATGTGCAGGCTGGGTCCCTCTGGTCCTGGATCTGCTCTCCCCTCTGCCTGGAGCCAGTACAGCTGGCCCCCACCCCCCTGGTCTCTCCTCAGAGCCCCCCAACCATTTTCTCAACTCTGGGCTGCAGGTCACAGCTCCGTGCTCTGCCCAGGTCCTTGCAGCCTCTTCTCACTCGTAATATTGTCCTGTTTTCTTGTTTACTGCTTGTCTCCCCTCCACGTGGGTGCGGGTCTTCAAACACTACCTGACACAAACAAAGCCAGGAAATACTTGTTAAATCCACATGTTAAGCAGCCAACAGTTTTGGGGGTGTTTATTGATGGATTGATTGCCAATGATAGTGGTGAGCTTGAGTCAGATCCTGGTGCATAATTATCTAAAACTTTAGGAAAGTTATATTAACTGCAGTTTCCATTGTGGATACAGTGGTTACAGAAGGATGTCGATGGTGATAGGAGCAGAAGTGCAGAACACCTAAATGGGCTGCTCATTTCCCACCCGCAGGTCTCTGGTCCGGGCTGATGGTCTTCTTCCAAACCCTCTTCTACCTGGTGTACATCTGGAGGATCGACTGGAACCGCACAGCAGAGCAGGTACCAGCACGGGGGCCCCTGGAGGTGGGGATGGGGTGAGGTGGTGCTGTGATCCCAGGGCAGGCGAGGACTCTTCCAGGGTGAGGATGGTAAGAAGCCCATGGGCAGCAGGACACATTGTGACTCGTGAAGAGGCGTTGGACGTGAGAGTGAGGGCCAAAGGAAACCTGTGTCCTCTTAATATGGAGCTAATTTCTCATCTGCTAAGCAGGCACAGCCAGAGAGAGAGCTTAGAAACTAATGTGTGAGGTCATCTTGGGAGAACAGTAGTGCTTCCCATTTTTCCTGATCTGTTGTCTAGTTCTAGCATCTCAAGGATCTTTGGTCCATGGTTTCCTGAGAAGCAGATGCTAAGTGTCTGTGGTCACGGAGGTCCGTGGGGGCAGAGCCTGTCCTGCGGGTGGAGGACCGGGATCCTGACACTCGGGGCGTCTCTGGGTTGAAGGATGAGCCCTGCTGACTGTGCTTACGGTTTTTACTGCTCTGAGTACCTCATACAAGTGCAATCATACAGTATTTGTGTTTTTGTGGCCAGATTATTTTACTTAGTATAAAATAATGGTGAGATGTAAAACAGGGTGAGATGGTGGGAGGTCGGCCAAGGGGAGGTGTCATGGATACAGGGAAGTGAGAAGGAGCCGAGGGGTGCAGACCACCACTGTCCACGTCCTGACCACCTCAAGGCTCCAGGGCCCTCATGACTGTACATGGGGACAGGTCATGTCCTCCCTCCCTTCAATGTGGTCCATAGAGACAGGATGTTAAGTGAGACCATAACCACCCCTTAGGTGACTGTACCATTTATCTTCAGACTTTAATCCTTTTATCTGGACTTAAGAGCAGTAAAGGAAACAGTGCAAAAAATACATTAAGTGTGCAAATATGACAAGTAATTTTCCATTATGGAATCACTTTAAGCTGTTGATGTACTTTTAACATAAACTTTAATAAGAGTTTTCAAAGACTGTAACTAAAATAAAAGACTCGTGACCAGGCTACAGACTGGAAATGATAATCTTATACCATTTTATGAAGCATATTAGCTAACCTTGTCATGGTTTTCTGTCAACTGCGGGTGGATAAATATTAGTAATGTTTTCTAAGTTATTTGGAAGGTCTATAGTATCCTATTGGTGATCAAGAAAGGAGCTACAGTTTTAAGTAAAAATTTCTCCAGGATGATACTCCATCATGGGTTTTAAATGTATAAATCTGATCATCCCTTTCATGGGTGCTCTTACCTTCTTATATTGAATATTTCTTCTTCCATGGCAGTAGGTCATTTTCCTATGAAATATTAATTGCTGATCTAGTTTTGTTTATATTGACTATTTCCCTGTCAGTGGATTTAATCTTGCCATTGAGTGTATTTGAAGGGCCTTTTCAAGCTCTGTAACTGGTAATGCCATACCAGCTTTTCTGTTTCTCAATTTCTATTGTGGTAAAATACACACAACATGAAAATAACCCTCATCACTGTTTTTCATGTACAGTTCAGTGGATTAAATATGTTCATGATGTGCCACACCCCACCGTCTACCCCCACCACACTGTCAACACATACATCTGAAGCTCTGTCCCCATCAAACACTAGCTGTCATTCCCCCTCCTCCCAGCCCCTGGAAGTCTACTTTTCCTGCTTACGGTTTTTACTGCTCTGAGTACCTCATACAAGTGCAATCATACAGTATTTGTGTTTTTGTGACCAGATTATTTTACTTAGTGTAATATCCTCAAGGTTCATCCAGGTAGCATGTGTCAGGATGTCCTTCCTTTTTTAAGGCTGAATAATATTCCACTATAAATATGTGCTGCATCTTGCTTATCTGCTCATCTGTTGGCGGAAACTTGGGTGGCTTTCACATTTTAGCTGTTTTGAATAATGCTGCTGTGAATGTGAGTTCTACAGATACAGAGTCCATGCTTTTAATTCTTTTCAGTACATGCCCAGAATTGGAACTGGTAGGTCATCTGGTAATCTGTTTTTAATTTTTTGAGGGACCACTGTAGTGTTTCCCATAGTGGGTGTACCTTTTTACATTCTAACCAGCATTGCACAGGGGACCAATTTTTCCACATCCTCATCAGCACTTGTTATTGTCTGGTTTTGTTTTGTTTAATTGTAGCCTACCTAATTAATGGGTATGAGGTAATTTCTCAGTATAGTTTTAATTTGCATTTTCTAAATGGTCAGTTGTGTTTAGTATCTTTTCATGTACTTTTTGACCATTTGTGTCTATTCCTTGGAGATGTATCTGTTCACGTCCTTTTTTCTTTTTTTTTTTTTGAACAATGGTCTTTGGTTTTGTTTTTACTATTTATTTATTTGTCTGCACTGGGTCTTAGTTGCAGCATGTGGGATCTAGTTCCCTGACCAGGAATTGAACCCTGGCCCCCTGCACTGGGAGCTTTAATCTTAGCCACTGGACCACCAGGGAGGTCCCCCTTGTACATTTTTTAGCCGCGTGGTTGTTGTTTTTGGAGTTCTTTATATAGTCTGGGCATTAGTCCCTTATCAGAAAAATGATTTAGAAATATTTTCTCCCATTCTGTGGGTTGCCTTTTGACTCTTGGATATTGTCTTTTAATAAACAAAAAGGTTTTAATTTTCTTGAAGTCTAATTTATCTATTTTTTCTTTTATTGCTTGTGCCTTTGGTTGTCGCATCCAAAAAGTCATTCCCAAATCCAGTGCCGTGGAGATTTTGCCTAATGTTTTCTTCTAAGAGGTTTGTAGTTTTACATCTTACGTTTAGGCTTGATCCACTTTGAGTTAATTTTTGTATGTGGTGTTAGGTAAGGATCCAGCTTCATTCTTTGGCATGCAAATATCCAGTTTTTTCCAGAAACATTTGTTAAAAAGATGGTCCTTTCCCCACTGAATAATCTTGGATCCCTATCAAAAATCATTTGACCACATATGCAAGGGTTTATTTATTTAGGGGCCTTCTGTTATATTTCATTTGTCTATATATCTGTCTTTACACCAGTACCAAACTGTTATGATTAGCTTTGCAGTAAATTTTAAAATCATAAAGTATGATTTTCTAGCTTTGTTTTTCTTTTCTACGGTTGTTTTGCCTGTACCAGGCCCGTTGAGATTCCATGTGAATTTTAAGATGGATTTTCCTATTTCTGCAAATAATGTCATTGAGATTTTTATAAGGATTGGCATTGAGTATGTGGGTTGTTTTAGGTAGTGTTGCCATCTTAACAGTAAAAAGGCATCCAGTCCTTGAACATGAAATGTAATTCCATTTAGTTATGTCTTTAATTTTTCTGCAGTATTTTGAAGTTTCCACTGTACTCGTTTTTGACCTCCTTGGCTAAATAAGTTAATTTCTAAATATTTATTCCTTTTGATGCTATTGTGAATGGGATTGTTTCATAATTTCCTTTTCAGATTGTTCGTTGTATAGAATAGAAATACAGCCTTCTGGTGTGTAGGCATTCTATCCTGCCACAGTACTGAATTCCTTTATTAGCTCTAACAGTTTCTTTGTGGAATTGTTAGGTCTCAGTTCTGTTCAGTCACTCAGTTGAGTCCGACTCTTTGTGACCCCATGAACCGCAGCACACCAGGACTCCCAGAGTCCACCCAAACCCATGTCCATTGAGTCGGTGATGCCATGCAACCATCTCATCCTCTGTTGTCCCCTTTTCCTCTTGCCCTCAATCTTTCCCAGCATCAGGGTCTTTTCAAATGAATCAGCTCTTTGCATCAGGTGGCCAGAGTATTGGAGTTTCAGCTTCAGCATCAGTTCTTCCAATGAATATTCAGGACTGATTTCCTTTAGGATGGACTCGATGGATTGCCTTGCAGTCCAAGGGACTCTCAAGAGTCTTCTCCAACACCACAGTTCAAAAGCATCAATTCTTCAGCGCTCAGCTTTCTCTATAGTCCAACTCTCACATCCATACATGACCACTGGAAAAACCATAGCCTTAACTAGACAGACCTTTGTTGACAAAGTAATGTCTCTGCTTTTTAATATGCTGTCTAGGTTGGTCATAACTTTCCTTCCAAGGAGTAAGCGTCTTTTAATGTCATGGCTGCAATCACCATCAGCAGTGATTTTGGAGCCCAGAAAAATTAAGTCAGCCACTGTTTCCCCATCTATTTGCCATGAAGTGATGGGACCAGATGCCATGATCTTAGTTTTCTGAATGTTGAGCTTTAAGCCAACTTTTTCACTCTCCTCTTTCACTTTCATCAAGAGGCTCTTTAGTTCTTCACTTTCTGCCATAAGGGTGGTGTCATCTGCATATCTGAGGTTACTGATATTTCTCCCGGCAATCTTGATTCCAGCTTGTGCTTCCTCCAGCCCAGTGTTTCTCGTGATGTACTCTGCATATAAGTTAAATAAGCAGGGTGACAATATACAGCCTCAATGTACTCCTTTTCCTATTTGGAACCAGTCTGTTGTTCCATGTCCAGTTCTAACTGTTGCTTCCTGACCTGCATACAGGTTTCTCAAGAGGCAGGTCAGGTGGTCTGATATTCCCATCTCTTTCAGAATTTTCCACAGTTTATTGTGATCCACACAGTCAAAGGCTTTGTCATAGTCGATGAAGCAGAAATAGATGTTTTTCTGGAACTCTCTTGCTTTTTCGATGATCTATCAGATGTTGACAATTTGATCTCTGGTTCCTCTGCCTTTTCTAAAACCAGTTTGAACATCTGGAAGTTCACAGTTCATGTATTGCTGAAGCCTGGCTTGGAGAATGTTAAGCATTATTTTACTAGCATGTGAGATGAGTGCAATTGTGCAGTAGTTTGAGCATTCTTTGGCATTGCCTTTCTTTGGAATTGGAATGAAAACTGACCTTTTCCAGTCCTGTGGCCACTGCTGAGTTTTCCAAATTTGCTGGCATATTGAGTGCAGCACTTTCACAGCATCATCTTTTAGGATTTGAAATAGCTCAACTGGAATTCTATCACCTCCACTAGCTTTGTTCGTAGTGATGCTTCCTAAGGCCCATTTGACTTCACATTCCAGGATGTCTGGCTCTAGGTGAGTGATCACACCATCGTGATTATCTGGGTCATGAAGATCTTTCTTGTGTAGTTCTTCTGTGTATTCTTGCCACCTCTTCTTAATATCTTCTGCTTCTGTTAGGTCCCTACCATTTCTGTCCTTTATTGAGCCCATCTTTGCATGAAATGTTCCCTTGGTATCTCTCATTTTCTTGAAGAGATCTTTAGTCTTTCCCCTTCTATTGTTTTCCTCTATTTCTCTGCATTGATCGCTGAGGAAGGCTTTCTTATCTCTCCTTGCTATTCTTTGGAACTCTGCATTCAAATGAGTATATCTTTCCTTTTCTCCTTTGTTTTTCACTATACATAAGATATATTGTCTTTGAACAGAGATAATTCTTCATGTCAAATTTTATACCTTTTCTTTTTCTTTTTCTTCCCTAACTGCTCTGGCTAGAACTCCCAGTACTATGTTAAATAGAAGTGGTTAAACTGAGCATCCTTGCCTTGCTCCTGAGCTTAGAGGAAAAGCTTTCAGTCCTTCACCATTGAGTATTATGTTAGCTGTAGGTTTCTCATATATGGGTTCTTATCACATGGTGTACTTTCCTTCTGTTTTTATTTTGTTAAGTGTTTTTGTCATGAAAGGGTGTTGGGTTTTGTCAAGATGCTTTTTTTGCGTCAGTTGAGATGATCATGAGGTTTTTTTTCCCCTTCATTTGTAATGTTGTCAATGTCAATTACAGTGACCCGTTTTCCTATGTTGAACCATCCTTGCACTTCAATAAATCCCACTTGGTCATAGTGTATAAACTTTTTGTATGCTGCTGAGTACTTTAAGATTTATTTTATTTTTGGCTGCACCGGGTCTTTGTTGCTGTACATGGACTTTTTCTAGTTGCAGGGAGCAGGGTCTACTCCTGATTGCAGTGCGCAGGCTCTAGGGCTCATGGTCTTCAGTCGCTGCAACACATGGGCTCAACAGTTGTGGTGGATGAGCTCAGTTGTCCCGCAGCATGTAGAATCTTCCCAGATGGGGGATCGAACCCGTGGTGCCTGCATGGATGTCTAAGCACTGGACCACCAGGGATGTCCTGTCCTGGTGAGTTTGATTTGCTAGCATTTTGGTGGAGATTTTATCATCAGTGTTCACAGGGGATATCAGCCTGTAGTTTTCTTTTCTCCCAGTGTCTTTGTCTAGCTTTGGTGTCAGGTTCATGCTGGTTCCATAGAGTGAATTAGAAAGTCCTCCTTCCTCAATTTTTGGGAGAAGTTTGTAAAGATTTGTTCCTCTTTAAGTATGTGCTATATTGAGTTGCTGCACAAAAAGTTTTTGATTTTGATGAAATCCGCCTTATCTATTTTTGTTACTATTGTGCTTTTGGTGTTATCTGAGAACCCATTCCCAAACTGTGAAAAAAAATTAAGTGGTGTTTGAATATAAAAATACTATGGAAGGACTAATAATAAAAAACTAAATAGAAGACTTGAGTTTTCAATCTGAAAACTGAAAGTAGCCCAGGAGTTACACCTGTAGGGGGAGGCAGAATTATACCTTTCCCCTCTTAGGGTTTTTTGGCTGGACCTGAGAATAAAACTGATATTAATATAGGTTCACAGGAGAAAACATACAAACTTAATGTAAGGTCTGTGTGACATCAGAGCCCTCATTAGGAAATGAAGATGCAACAATGTGGCAAAACCTACATGCTTTTCTACTAGTTTGAACAAAGAGGCAGTTGTAGAAAAGTAACTAAGCTCTGTGAAGAGGCTGAAGGAAGATGAGAGTTATTTTAACTAGGTCTGTGTAGATTCACTTAGCTTTGACTCCTTTCCTGGAACAGGGATGGCGTCTTTCACATGTGAATTTTTATGTCGTCTTTTCAAAAAAAAAAGGAACAGAGATTAAACTGCTCTTCGGTTCCTTTCTGGCAAAAACATCTGCTGTTTTTTCAAGTACCTTTAGTTCAGAATGATTCTTATGCCAAAGTCGCATATCCAGGGGTGGCATGTGGCGCCACCCTTCATTCCCCTTCAGCCCACTTGGAGACTCCCCCAGCAGGTTTCATAGTCCTGAACTGAGTTGGTGGATCGTTTCACAGCTCACTGAACTAGTCTCCTAGTCTTGAGGACTAAGTCAGTGCAGTTAAACTCTTGTATCGTTTCAGGAGGCAGTGGTGCAGGTGGGAGTCCCTGTCCTAAGTTAGGTCTGTGTGGGGGGTGAGCAATCAGGCATTTATGAAAGGAGTGTCTGTGGAAACAAAAGAAAAAGATTCAGAGTTGGAAACCTAGTTTCTGAGTCCAGAGGGGATCCAGTCAAGATTTCTGGATTTGAGCTTGAAGCATCTTCAGGTGGTGGAGTGAGGATGGCAGTTGTCATTTGGCTAATTTCCTGGTTTGCAGTTTGAATGGCTCTGTTTGTGAAATTGGGTATCCCGTGAATTTCCTTAGCGGTCTGGAGAAGAGCAGGTGAGAGGGTTGTTCACACATGATCTGTTGTGGCAATTCCTCTGAAGTTGACACCATGTCATGCAGCTTTAGCTTATGGTACTTCAGGGAGAGGATAGTTCTCATTCTCAGTGATTCCACGTTAGAATGGTGGGACAGAAATTGCTGTCGTTAGTTTGAGCAGTTGTAGCTAGATATTGGAGGCGACCAAAATAATCAGGATCCAGTCCAGTTTACAGGTAGGTAGCCTTGTTCATTTTCTTTGAAGTAATAACCAAGGGGGTGTGTGGTCGTTTTCCACTGAAACCTAATTTTCTCTCTATATTTACCCTGTTTTTCTCAAATGTCATTATACTAAGACTAATTTGTTTATAAAATAAGTTTAGTCCTATCCTGACCTGATTGTTTATATAAATGCAGCAAGAATGGTGATTTTTCATTGGAATTAAGACTGATTTATATAGAGTGAAAGTCGCTCAGTCGTGTCTGACTCTTTGCGGCCCCGTGGACTATACAGTCCACAGAATTCTCCAGGCCAGAATACTGGAGTGGGTAGCCTTTCTCATCTCCAGGGGATCTTCCCAATCCAGGGATCGAACCCAGGTCTCCCGTATTGCAGGCGGATACTTTACCAACTGAGCCAAAAGGGAAGCCCTATTACCTAAGAATGTTTGCAGTTATTTACCCAAATGAGTTGAAAACTTACACCTACACAAAAAACTGGAACACACGTTAGTGGCAGCTTTATTCTTCTTATTTTAGTTACTAATTTTGGCTGCATTGGGTCTTCGTTGCTGTGCAGGCTTTTCTGTAGTTGCAGAGTACAGGCTGTACAGTGTGGGCCCAGTGCTCGTGGCACACGGGCTTTCCACAGCATGTGGGATCTTCCCAGACCAGGAATCGAACCAGTGACCCCTGCATTGGAAGACAGATTCTTAACCACTGGACCAGCAGGGAAGTGCAGCAGTGTTAACTGCCCAAACTTGGAAGCAGCCAAGAAAGATATCCTTCAGTCAGTGGCTAGATAAACAATCCCTTTACATCTATACAGTGGAATTTTACTAGGTGGTAAAAAGAAGACATGGAGGAGCCTTAGTGCATATGGCTAAGAGAAAGCAGCCCGTCTGAAAAGACTGCATAGCGTATGATTCCAGCTTTATCACATGCTGGAGTTGGCAAAACTATGGAAGGTTTATACAGATCAGTGGCTGCCAGGAGAGGTTAGTTCCTGAAGCAGAAGGCGTTTTTCGGCAGTGAAGCCAACTCTGTGTGATACTGTCATGATAGGTTGTTCATGAAATACATTTGTCAGAGGAACCCATGGACTGACTGACTGGGTGATAGCAGGAGTCAACCCCATTGTGAACTGTGGACTTTGGTTAATAATAATGTAGCAGTGTTCATTCATCAGTTGCAACAGATTTATTAGTGCACAATGTTAATAACAGGAGAAACTGTGTGGGTGTGTAAGGAGCAGCATTTATGGGAACTCTGTACTTCTTGTGAAATTTTTCTCTAAACCCAAAACTGCTCTAAAAATTAAGTCAATTGTTTTAAATGGACAAAGGAAATATTATACAGTGGTGTGCCTCTAAAGATAACATAAAAATGGACAATAAGCACTTGAAGATGCTCATATATTACCCTGTAGACGCATACAAATGAAAACACAGGAGATACCACAAGCACTTGGTGGCAGTAATAAAAGCAGATGCCAAGTGTTGGCACAGGTTCGGAGAGACGTGCAACCACCGCGGAAAACAATGTCAGTTTCTCAGAGTGAGACCGAGTTACCACAGCAGCAGTTGTACTTTGAGAATGTACCCAAGAGAATTGAAAACACGTGTCCACACAGAAACTTCTACATGAATGTTCCTAGAAGCACTATTCAGAGTAGCCGAAAACTGCTTATTTCTGTCAGATCACTATGTGAGCACTCAATGTCCATACACAATAAATAATACTGTTTTAACAACGATAAAAAAAGTTTTAAAAAGTAAACAACAGCAAGAACTCAGTAATCTTTATCAAGCAGTGGGAGTAGAACATATCTGACTCCAGAATTGCTGGATTGTAATGGTCAAAATTCCCAATTTTCAATACAAAGTTACTAGGTATGCAAGAATCAAAAATGTATGGACCCCCTCACAGGAAGAAAAGACAGCTTCCCTGAGAAACACTTTATTACGTTTTACAATGTCTGTGTATGTATTTATTTGATTGCACAAGGTCTTGGTGTGGCAGGATCTTCCAACTTCAGTGAGCATGTGGGTTCTAGTTCCTTAATCAAGCCTTGAATCCAGGGACCCCAGTGTTGGGAGCATGGAATCTTAGCCACTAGACCACCAAGGAAGTCCCCTCTGAGAAGTAGTTTACATTAACAGACTCAAATATGCACAGAGAGCTAAAGGAAACCAAGAGCCTGATGTCTCAACAAGAAGAGAATTCTAGCAAAGAAATGGGAAGTATAGGAACCAAGTAGAACTCCTAGGGGATCTGACACCAGCTGGGTGTCCACAGCTCAGTTCTGCAGTTCCATTACCAGCTAACTGGAGTCAGCATCAGATGCCACTGGCTGTAGGGCAGTGTCCTCCACATCCTTCAGATGCCAGCCCACATGGGGGTCCCCAGGACACCCACACTGCCCTGCCAGGAGACTATAAATTCATTTCCTGCAGCCTCCTCCCTTCTGTACTTGGCTGGAATGCATCACAGAATGCACTGAAAATGCTACATTTATGACTGTGAATTTATAAAAGACACAACCCAGGAACTGCCAGATAGAGGACATACTTAAGACAGGGCCTGGGGGCCAGAGAGGATGCAGAGCTTCCCAGCCATCTCCTCTCAAATTCTGGGCCCACCACCCTCCCAGCATATCAAGTGTTCACCAACCAGGAAGCTCCCTTGGATTTTATACTCCAGAGTTTTACGTGGAGTTTTATTACATAGATATTATGATTGATTACACCATGAGCCACACGATCGACCGTGGTCTCTAGCCTCTCTCGGGGATCAGAGAGATGAGGCTGAAATTTCCAGCCCTCTCCGTATGTGGTTGGTTTTTATAGTGACAGGCTCTTGTGTTGTAGCTGTCTACGGGCCCCTCCGTGTGTCACCTCATGGTACAAACACGCCTGTCACCCAGGAAAGTCCAAGGGTTTTTAAAGTTCTGTGCCAGAAACTGGGGGCCAAAGTCCAGGTTTGCTCTCTTTATTCTATCAGAACAGGTCAGTTGAGATTATCCAGCATGAGGAGCAGAAAGGAAAAGAGGATTCAGGGTAAATAAGCAGACTAGAAGACCTGTAAGATAGCATCAAGCAGAGCAACATATTCATAGTGGGAGATATGGAGAAAGTAACATGGAAACATACTACCATATGTAAAATAGATAGCCAATGGGAATTTGCTGTATGACTCAGGGAACTCAAATCGGGGGCTTGGTAATAACCTAGAGGGTGGGATGGGGAGGGAGGTGGAAGGGATGTTCAAGTGGGAGGGGACATAGGTAAACCTATGGCCGATTCATGTTGGTATTTGGTAGAAACCAACACAATACTGTAAAGCAATTATCCATCAATTAAAAATAAATTTTAAAAAACCAGTTAAAAAGAACTTGGAAAGCTTAGGAAATGCCTGGAAACCCATCCTTGAAATGACCTTTCCAAGGTTGTCATTTTGAGATTAAGAACCACTAAGTAAAGGGAGAGGGTCTCTGAAAAAAAAATATATATATATATATATATAAATTATATAACAAATATACACATACACCCCCCACATTAATAGAATGAAGGGGTAAAAACCCACACGAGCATCTCCACTGATGCAGAAAAGGAATTTGACAAAATTCAATATCTTTTAATGATAAAAACATTCAACAAGGGCTTCCTTGGTGGCTCAGTGGTAAAGAATCCGCTGGGTTTGATCCCTGGTACGGAAGATCCCACATGCTATGGGACAACTAAGGCCGTGCGGCACAACTACTAAGCCTGTGCTGTAGAGCCCATGGGCTGCAACAACTCAAGCCCATGTGTCCTAGAGCCTATGCTCCTCAACGAGAGACGCCACCCCAATGAGAAGCCCGCACACCGCAACTAGAAAGTAGCGCCCACTTGCCACTGTTGGAAAAGACTCGTGCACAACCGTAAATAAGTCAATAAATCTTAACAACAAACAAGGAGCAGAAGGAAATGTCTTGATATGTTTCCCACCCTCGGGGATTCGCCCTGCTTTGTTGTTGTTCAGTCTTTGCGACCCCATGGATTGCAGCCCCCCAGGCTCCAGTCCTTGGGATTTCCCAGGCAAGAATCCTGGAGTGGGTTGCCATTTCCTTCTCCATGGGAGCTTCCCGACCCAGGGATCGAACCCACATCTCCTGCATTGGCAGGTGGATTCTTTACTACTGAGCCACCAGGGAATGCATTTTGTGTAGTCAGTCTTTGAAATCTTATAGCACATGTCTTGAGTTAACCAAATTTGCTGATATGTTGAAGGCAGCACTTTTAACAGCATCATCTTTTAGGATTTTAAATAGCTCAGCTGGAATTCCATCACCTCCACTAGCTTTGTTTGTAGTAATGCTTCCTAAGGCCCACTTGACTTCCCACTCCAGGGTGTCTTGCTCTTTGCTCTCCTACAGAACTAGTGATCACAGACAGCTGCCCAAGCTTTGGGGGTGTGGGTGTGCATTTTGCCCTTTCTGCCCCAGGGACACCAGACTTCAAACATTTGTCCATTTAAAAAAAATTTTTAATAAAGAATGACCAAAATAATCATTGTTAAGATTGATTTCTGCTTTGTGGTAAGCCTTTTGCTAAAGAGCTTTCTATGACCGTCTCATGTAATAGAGGCAGGGAATATGTTGTCCATATGTCACAGTTGGGCAAACTGAGGGCAGTGATGGCCTTGTTTAAAGACGCAGAGTTAGATGGAGTGAGTATTCTGAATCTTACTCTGAGTGCAAGTTCCTAGTTCTGGATAAATCTTACTGTTTACTAAGTGACTGTACTATCTGAGATAAAATAGGTGGTGAGAGGAAGCTAACATTTCAGGTAATTCTGCACAGGCTATGAAATTAGAATATCAATACTTCTAATTCTGGAACAGCCGCTAAGACTAATCAAGACAAAAATTTTCAGTAATTTTTCAAAAATCTATTTCTGGCTCTATCGAGATCAGCTGTTTTCCTAAGAGCTTGCTTCAGCCCCAGTGGTGGGATTCGGTGTCTTCTGTGACGCTGGCATGCTTGCATCAGTTGGGGTTCAGGCAGAGCAAAAGCAGCAGCAGATCATTTACCCCAGGGGGCTAGCTGGCACAGCTCGGCCACATAGCCCACGAGGTGTGACTGCACCTGCCAAGGATCCCCAGGTGCAGGGTAGCTGTCAGAGAAGGAGACAGAAGGCAGGCTGGGGAGGAACCGGAACACGTTTGACCCTGGGACAGAGAGCTGAGAACACACGCCTGGCTGTGGAATCAGGGCCCCGAGGAGGAGCCGAGGAAAGGTGGGCAGCCGCCCCCTCCCGGGAGAGGAGGGCACAGCATCCACAAACGTGTCTTCTCGAGGATTTTACCTGCTTCTCGCCAGGCCTTACTCATAGGAGTTTAGATTTTCTGTGGGTGTGTTTGTCTTCGCTGTTTTCAATGTGATCTTTAACCAGTTTCTACTTGGTGATTGATGACATACAGGATAGCTGATGGTTTTTGAAAGCTGACCTTGTCTTTTAGGAGTTTTCTGAAACCTCTAATCTGCTCTAATAATTTCTCAGCTTTTCTGTGTTTTCTGGGTTGGTGATCTTGCCACCTGTAAACCATGGGGCTCTTGTCTCTTTGCTTCAACACGTGCACCTCACATTTCTTGCTTGTCTGACTGCACTGGGGAGGCTGGCAACTTCAGCTCCTGCTCCTTTCATGCTATTACTTGCTTAAATACTTTTTTCTTCCATTTGTTTCTTTTCCGAAGAACAACAGTATATATATATTAGCATTAATTTTTCTGCCTTTCATATTTTCTATGTACTACAATACATATAGCATAAAATGTCATTTTAGTAATTTTTAGTAGATTTCATTGGCATGAAGTATGTTCAAAATGTTGTCCGGTTATCACCACTACCCATCTCCACATATTTTTCATCCCAAACAGAAACCCTGTACCCATTAAATAACTCGCATTTCCCCCTTTCCCAGCCCTGGTAGCTTTTATTCTACATCCTGTCTATGAATTTTCCTATTCCAGGAACCTCTTGAAAGTATAATCCTACAAATTTTGTCCTCATGTATCTGGGTGGTTTTACTTAGCATAATGTTCTGAAGATCCATCCATGTTGTAGCAGGTGTCAGAATTTCATTCCTTTTATAGCTAAATAATATTCCTTTGTATGAATATAAATCCATTTTCCTCTGATGGACACCTGGGTTATTTCCGTCACCAATGGTGAGTAATGCTGTGATGAACACGGATGTACAAGCATCTGTTTTTTAAGTTTCTGCTTTTAATTCTTTGGGGTATAATCTAGTGGAATTGCTGGATAATGTGGTATTTCTACATTTCAGTTTTTGAGGAACTGCCAAACTTTACCACTATAGCTGCACCGCTTTACCTTCTCAGCAGCAGTGCGCAGGAGTTCCAGATATCTCCGCGTCCTCACCAACACTTACTTTGAAAACATTTATTTCTGATTACAGCCATGGTGACAAGTGTGAGGTGGTATCTCATTGTGGTATTCATGTGCATTTCCTAAATGGCTGCTCATGTTGGGCATCTGAAGGGTCTTCTTGGAGACGTGGTTCTCACCTGTGGGGTAAGATGTTGACTCCTGTCAGCATCAGACAGCTGAACTGAGCTGTGAATGCCCAGGTGATGTCAGGTCAGCCCTTGCTTCAGGTTCCCTGGCTTCCTCCTGCTGCTTCAGTCTGCTGCAGTGACACTTCCATTTCAGGCATCGTACTGTTCAGCGCCAGGCTTTCTGCTTGGTTCCTGTACTTTGTTTCTGTGTTGACATTTTCTCTCTCTGTTGAGACATCATGCCCCTCAGTCCCTTTACTTCTCTGGCCCTTGTCTGGGCACATTCGGGGGTAATTTCTGTTATCTTTTCTTCCTGGTATACTGCCATACATTCTTAAGTCTTTGCATGGATAGTAATTTTGTATTGAAAACTGGGGCATTTTGAATATGATAGTTTCCTCCTACAGTTTTTGGCTATTCTGAACATTCACGTAGAAGCTTCTGTGTGGACATGTGTGGTCAATTCTCTGGGCACACACCCAGGAGTGGAATTGCTGTCATGTGGTAACTGTCTCACCTTCAGTGGTGGCTGCCCTGTTTAGGTTCCTCCCGATAACGTCAGAGGGTCCAGTTTCTCCCCGTCTGCAGCAGTGCTTGTGTCTGTGTTTATTACAGCCGCCAAGCACATGCATACTAGTATCTCCTCGGGGTTTTCTCCATTTGTCTAATGGCTGAAACAAGTGGAGAAGTAGACTGTACTTTGTAAAGCAGTTTAGATTTAGGGTTTATGCTAATAAAGCAACTCTTGGGGGCCCCTAGGTAGCTTTAGGAGGGCAGTTGGTCATCAGAAAGACCACCAGAGCACCATCATCTCTGTACCTTTCCTATGCACTGCTTCCATGGGGCATATATTCCTAAGCCCTGTAAGTTGTTCCAGCCAACTGAGGGTGGGGGTCGAGGGTGGGGGTTGGTGGTCACAGAAACTCCCTATTCATAGATGGTCTGTCAAAAGTACAGGTGGCCTGGACCTGCGGTGGCTTCTAAGTGGGGGCAGTCTTGTGGGCCTGAGCCCTTAACCTGTGGGGCCTGACACAAACCCCACTTAGTGTCGGAGTCGAGGGGAGTGAGTGGATGCCCCTCTGGTGCAGGAAGGTCTGGAGCATCAGTTGCAGTGTGTGTGAGCCCCTCACATTTGGCACCAGAAGAGTCATGAATCCTGCTGCTCTTGTTTGTGGACAAGGTGATGACTGCCAAGCTCCTTAAATGTCAGACTGGAAACAGAGAGTCTCGTACGTACTTTTAAATTTCTTCTATAATATTCTATATTCCAACAGCACTTAAATCTTTTTCTGACAACATGGCAATGGATTTTTAGATATGACAGCAAAAGTGGAAGCAAGAAAAAAATGGGCTTCATCAAAATTAAAAACTTTTATGCAGAGTAGACACTATCAAGAAAGTGCATAGACAGCTGGCAGTGGGAGGTGGGGAGAATACTGCAAACCATACGTCTGATAGGGGCCCAGCTCCCAGAGGGTATGTCCCACAGCAGAAAGACAAGCCCATAGATGAATGGGCACACGTCTCCAAACCATTACAGAGCTGGGCAGTAGCCCTACGAGAAGATGAGGGATGTCATTAGTAATGTGCACTAAAACTGTAATAAAGTGACAGTGAAACACTACACACTACACAGGGTGGTATAATAACAAAGATCACTGATGTACTTACTAATGTCACTGAATTATACGCTTGAAGTTTACTTTTCTGTTATGTGAATTTTACCCTAGAACTTTGTCTATCCTGTTGCATTGTAGTCTGCAGCCTGGTGACAGTATCGGGGTTCTCCTGCCTGCTCTCCTCCGGTGGGGTGAGGGAGGCAGGTGCGCGGCCCTGGGGAGGACTGCTTTCCAGGTCATCGGTGGGCTTCATGCTGGGGAAGCGCCAGTGTCAGTCATTTTCAGGATTTTCTGTTTGGTTGGTCAGATTCCCTATTAAAGGCTCTGAAAACCTCCAGCAGGTGCTGGGGCCATACCTGCCAGCACCTGGGAGCTAAGCAGCAGGACAGAACACAAGAGTCATCTTTTAATTAATACAAAAGTTTAACAAATTTCTTAAAAGGCAGTAAGCTACAAGTTACTACTTAGAAATAGTCTGAGCACGTATTTTAAAATATTTATTTTTTAAAAGCTTGCATTGCCGGGAGCCAGCTCACGAGATCCCCACTCATGACAGAGTCATGAGGAGAAGGACTGACGAGCAGAGCAACTCAGACCTCAGGGATTCTCGAGAGGCTGCCTCAGTGCTCACCTTAAAAATGAGATCTCTCTTTCTGACGCTGGCTACAATAAACCTCTTCTTGTTTTCTGTGACTTAGGCAAAAGGCTTTTCCTGATTCCCTTCTAAAATAGATCAATCTGAAATCTCAATCGACAAGGCCCCTGAACGGTAGCACCCTAAATAAAATTATCTGGGATATAAAGTATGCTGATCTAAATTCCTTTTGCTAACATATTAGTTTGTTTAATAAATGTACCTGTGCCTTTGGAGCTAGTGTGCATAACTGCTCTCTAGTAATAAAACAGCATTGAGAGCCTCTGCACAGAAAGCCCCTATGGGCACAAAACCTTTCGCAGGAAAAAAGGCTTGTTAGGAAATATAAGAAATATTGCTTTATGAAACTGTTAGTCTATATTTACTCACTATGTTTTTACTCTTAACGTATTTAGCCTATATAATGAAAGCATAATAGTTAAAAATTTATATAAATAGAAGTTTAGCTTTAATACAAATAATAAGACAATTGTTGGATTAACTGATGATTCTTACTTAGAGCCGACCTTCAGCTTGCTGACCTTCTGGGACCACATTCTTTTCTGTTAAGCTCAAGGCGTAGAGTAAATTACTGAAAACAGGTTTTACCTTGAAACTTTCTATTGATAAATTCTTTCCTGCTGTGCCTGATACAAAAGTGTTCTGACTGATCAACCCTTATCAATAGGAGAGTCACAAGATGTTAGCAGGCCCCCAGGCCGGAAGATGATGTAAACAAAAGGAGGCTTTTTGTAACTAAAAACAGGCAAACAGTTTCAATGAAGGTCAAAAACTGCTGGCCTATTAAGCTGGATTGATAGGCCCATTAAGCTGAATTCATATGCCCATTAAGCTAAATTGGTATGCCCACTAAGCTGAATTGGTATGATTCTATACTTTACATTTGTTTCTATGTACCACAAAAAATATAAAAACTGTCTTGAAAACAATAAAGTCGGAAGACACTTGGAAACACCAGGACTCGCTGTGTCTTCTCATTCGCATCGCCGACGCCGTCCATCCTAAGGGAACCCTGACCAGCTGGAGCAGGACTCTGGCATTGCATGGCACTGCCCAAGACAGGACTTCATGCACACTCACACACGAGACTGGACACACAAGAGTGCCACAAACACACCATGGCCAGCAGTTACTGTTGGAGGACCTGCTGTCCTGGAAGACAGAGGTATTAAATGTAAGGTGGGATAAAGAACACAGCCAGCCAGGGACACTGAACGTGCAGAGTTAAAAACCACGATAAGAGTTAACGTTTGGGAGAAAAGTTCAGTTAAAATTATAACGCTTTTCTTGATGTCCGGGATGATAGTGTGAATCCTCAAAATAAGAACATGAACCTGGCATCCTTTCCCTGCTCAGCTGGGACTAATGCCACTGTCCAGGTAAAGAGCTCACCTCCCATGCTGCACGTGTGACATACTGTTCTCACTGGTAGTTTGGGGCTGGGATGATTCCATTTCAGCCATGGTCAGTGAAGAGTCATTAAAATTCCTGCTGCGAGGACAACAACAGCCAAAACTGTGGCCGCCTCGCCCAACACAATCAGCTGGGTCCCTGTCAGGATGTTGTGGCAGGGGCCGCCCTGATCAGCTGCGCAGTCTGGCTCTCAGGTCGGATGAGGTCTGGTAGGATGGCCCCAGCCGGTGCTTCTTTCTTCAGGATGGACAGATCTGTTTGTGGAGAACAGGAAGATGATATTTACTTACGTGGGAGTCTGAGTGAAGGCGTTCCTGGGTGTGACATGAGCCCACGTGGTCGTCGGTCACTGGCTGTTAACACATGGGCCACAGTAGCCACAACCCATTGGGGGCCTGGAGCCAGTTTCCTGGTCAGAGGGCAGGACTAGCCACATGGGCAGGCAGCAGAAGCTCCTGCACCAGCGACTCTGAGCTCCAGGCAGGAAAGACAGAAGTGAGAATACTAGAGGACACCCCCTCACCTATGGTGCTGGATATGGCCTCTTTGTCCCCTCACATCCTGGCTTAAACCGGTGCCTGAGCACAAGTGTCAGAGGTAAACAAAGTACAGCCATGCTGGCTGGTTCCTTGGTCAGACTGTGGTTACGCTTCTGCGGGAGCTGCACTAGAAGTTTTGGCTCCGAGCACATTCTTGCTCAGTCCTGACAGTGACGGTGAACACAACACTAGAGACCACTGTCGTCCTCCCCAACATCAGCTCATGAAAACAACACCACCCTGTACACTCACTGCCTCCGTGGACCACACTGAAGGGAGGGAGGACGTGACCTGTCCCCATGAACAGTCATGAGGGCCCTGGAGCCTCGAGGTGGTCAGGACATGGACAATGATGGTCTGTGCCCCTCGGCTCCTCCTCACATCCCCGTATCCATGACACCTCCCCTCGGCTGACCTCCCACCATCTCACCCTGAACCTGATACAGTCGGCAGGGCTCACCCTTCAACCCAGAGACACCCTGAGTGTCATGATCCTGGTCTTCCACCTGCAGGACAGGCTCTGCCCCCACGGACCTCCCTGACCACAGACACTTAGCACCTGCTTCTCAGGAAACCATGGACCAAAGATCCTTAAGACGCTAGAACTAAACAACAGATCAGAAAAAATGGGAAGCACTATTATTCTCCCAAGACAACCTCATGCGTTAGTTTCTAAGCTAACTCTCTCTGGCTGTGCCTGCTTAGCAGATGAGAAATTAGCTCCGTATTAAGAGGACACAGGTTTCCTTTGGCCCTCACTCTCACATCCGACACCTCTTCACGAGTTACAGTGCGTCCTGCTGCCCATGGGCTTCTTACCATCACCCTGGAAGAGTCCTCGCCTGCCCTGGGATCACAGCACCACCCCACCCCATCCCTGCCTCCAGGGGCCCCCACGCTGGTACCTGCTCTGCTGCACGGTTCCAGTCGATCCTCCAGATGTACCCCAGGTAGAAGAGGGTTTGGAAGAAGACCATCAGCCCGGACCAGAGACCTGCGGGTGGGAAATGAGCAGCCCATTTAGGTGTTCTGCACTTCTGCTCCTACCACCATTGACATCCTTCGGTATACACTGTGGAAACTGCAGTTAATATAACTTCCCAAAAGTGAAAGTCACTCAGTTGTGTCTGACTCTGTGACCCCATGGACTATACAATCCATGGAATTCTCCAGGCCAGAATACTGGAGTGGGTAGCCTATCTCTTCTCCAGCGGATTTTCCCGACCCAGGAATCAAACTGGGGTCTCCTGCATTGCTGGTGGAATTCTTTGCCAACTGAACTACCAGGGAAGCCCTTATAACTTCCCTAAAGTTGTAGATAATTATGGACCAGGATCAGACTCAGGCTTCCCACTGACCTGTCAATGGCATTCAGTCCATCAATAAACACCCCCAAAACTGTTGGCTGCTTTACATGGGGATTTAACCAGTATTTCCTGGCTTTGTTTGTGTCAAGTAGTGTATGCAGTGCTAGAAACAAAGAACTGAACACTGTTTGACATAAAGCGTAGCAATTTTTTTGGTCCATCTCCTAAAACAAAGAAAATAAAAGCAAAAATAAACAAATGGGGCCTAATGAAACTCAAGAGCTTTCACACAGCTAAGGAAATTATCAACAAAATGTAAAGAAAACCTACTGAATGGGAGACAATATTTACAAATGATGTGACTGATACAGGGTTAACATCCACATATATAAATAGCTCGTACAATTCAACATCAAAAAATGGGCAGAACTGAATAGAAATTTTTCCAGAGACGACCTACAGATGACCAACAGGCACAGAAAATAGGCTCAACATCGTTAACCATCAGGGAAATGCAAATCAAAACCACAATGAGATATCACCCATACCTATCAGAATGGCCATCATCAAAAAGAACTTAAGTGTTGGCGAGGATATGGAGAAGGGGAGCCCTCATGCACTGTTGGGAATGTAAGTGAGTGCAGCTACTGTGGAAAGCAGTACAGAGGTTCCTCAGAAAAACTAAAAGCAAGATTGCCAAGTGATCCAGCAATTCCACTGCTGGATATGTATTTGAACAAAACAAAAACATGAATTCAGTAGGATCCATGCACGCCAGTGTTCACAGCAGCATTATTTACAACTGCCAAGATAAGGAAGCACCTAAGTATCTTATCAAAAGATGAGTAAAGATGTGTGTGTGCATATATATATGACAGAATATTCCTCAGTGATAAAAAAGGAAGAAATGAAATTCTGCCATTTGCAGCAAAATGGATGGACTTAGAGGGCATTACGCTAAGTGAAGTAAAGCATTCAGAGAAAGACATACTATGTGATATTACTTATATGTTGAATCTAAAAAATATAAGCAGTGAATATAACAAAAAAAAAAACAACCTGACTTACAGATAGAACAAACTAGTAGTTAACCTGTGGGGAGAGAGAAGCAGGGAGGGGCAAGATAGGAGTAGGGGATTAAGAGGTACAAACTATTATATACAAAATAAGCTACAAGGAAATACTGTACGACACAGCTGCTGCTGGTGCTGCTGCTAAGGCACTTCAGTCATGTCCGACTCTCTGCGACCCCATAGACGGCAGCCCACCAGGCTCTGCCGTCCCTGGGATTCTCCAGGCAAGAACACTGGAGTGGGTTGCCATTTCCTTCTCCAGGGAATATAGTAAATACTTAGTGTTCCATTTATAGCTATTATAATCTTTAAAAGTTGTGAACTACTATATTATATACCTGTAACATAATATTATATATCATCTATATACATTATACATCGTCTATATACATTATACATCATCTAACTTAAGTAAAAAGTTTTAAGAAATAAAGTACTACTAGAGGAGGATATAGAAAAAAATGTTAAAATCCTATTGCAGACATTCTTGCCAGAGAAATAAGGCATAAAAATTAGGAAGGAGTAAAACTGTTTCTATTTACATGACATGTAATACATTTGAAAAAATGCTCAACCATTTTTGTTGGAAACTTTCAATAAAGCAGACTCCATGGATATTTCTTGAGCATCATTAAGAAGACATGCATACATGGATTTGTTAATATGTGTTTACACTGTATGTGTGTTGTTGTTTAGTTGCTAAGCCGTGTCCGACTCTTTTCAACCCATGGACTGCAGCCCGCCAGGCTCCTCTGTCCATGGGATTTCCCAGGCAAGAATTCTGGGGTGGGTTGCCATTTCTCCTCCAGGGGATCTTCCCATGTATGTGTGTGTGTCAGGCCAAAATCGAGCATGCTACTTAGAGCTAGGGCTTCTGATATTTCTCTACTAAAGTCCTGAACAAGACAAGCATTTCCACTAACACCACAACAATTTATTCTACTACAGGCATTAGGCAAGAAAAGAAATGCATGGTATATCCTTTGATAAGGGGTATATAAAAGTATTATATGATTATTTGCCTCATTGGGGCTTCCTTGGTAGCTCAGTGGTAAGACTCCACCTGTCAATGAATGAGACACAGGTTCGATCTTTGGGTCTTTGACCCCTGGAAAAGGAAATGGCAACCTACCCCCGTGGGAAATCCCATGGACAGAGGAGCCTGGCAGGCTGTAATCCACAGAATCGGAAAGAGTCAGACACGATTTAGCAACTAAACAACAATGCCTGTAATACTCGGGAGTCAACTGAAAACTACTTGAGGAATTCAGAATTTTAACAAGCTACATTCACATACAGTAGTTAACAGGCCTTATACATAGAAACAACCACCACTTAGATTATATAATGGAAGGGAAGGCCTCCGTCTGCAATGACAACAAAAGGATGATACGTCTGGGCGTAAACTTAACGAGAAAAAGGAAAATGATGAAAAGTACACTGAGCAGAGCCTAACATTTCCAAAATGCTCATCAAATATTTGTAAGAGCTGAGGTTGTCAGAGGGGCGCCCACTTTGTAAGAACACAGCTGTCCTCCAGGATCACCGGGCAGCTGGACCTAGAAATCTTCTGGTGCTATCCTGAGATGAAACCCAGGAGGGGAGAATTTCCCTAAGGAAGAAATGAAGTGTCTGGAAAACAGAATCTGCCTCAAGCACCTCCCCTCTGCAGTCTCCCCAACAGGAAACTGGGTACTGAGCGAGACCCCCTTAATGAGCATAATGAATAGCACCTGAGTGGGTGCAATGCTTGCTGCAGATGACAAACGCTAAGATAAATGCCACAGCCCTTAAAAACTCTCACCTCCTTGCCTCTAAAAGTGCAATAAGCTTGTGATCGCACAGTCAGAGCTGGTTAAGACTTGGCAGCCTGACCTGGGCAGAGTTCTCACCTGGGGGCCTGAACCAAGCCATCAGTGAGACAGCCTGCGAACATCTGGGCAGCCAGGAGCTTAGGTACCAACTCGGGTCCAGAGCTGAGAGCCCTGAGCACCAGGCTGAACCGCAGACCTTCCGAGGAGGAGAGTAGGGACAGGACAGCAAGATGATCATCCCTCGGCCCTCAGGGAATGCCTGCATCCCAAGAGCAAAAGGTGGGGAAAGTGCCAAAGAACTGAAAGGCGTAAACACCAAGAGCCTGGGATGAGCTCAGAACAAACGGGGATTCTACCTGCTTATCTTTATGTTCCCTGGGTCCCAGCACTGCCCAGGCTGCCATGCACAGGTGCCAGTGAGTCTGCGGGGTGAATGAGGGACTCAAACCTCAGGGGGAGACCACGTGCATCATGGTAACTAGAGTGGCTCTGGGGGCAACTGTCTGGGCTCAAATCTTGTCACCTGCTGTCTGTGAGACAAACTGCTTCACCTGTTCAGGCGCCAGCTTTTCCAGTTGTCAGATGGAGCAAATGGGAGATGGTATCTGATGTCTTCATAAATTTCATAAACAACATAATGTACATAAACAGCGTATTTCTGTAAAGGCCCTTCAGGAAAAATTCTTGCGCATCCTGTAAATTATAGCTGTACTCTTTTTTTTTTTTTTTTTTGACTGCACCGCATGGCCTGTAGGAATCTTAGTTCCCTGACCAGGGATCAAACTGGCACCTCCTGCATTGGAAAAGCAGGGTCTTACACTGGACCATCAGGGAAGTCCTATGTTATTTTTTAATTAAAAATAAAAGTACTGCTCTGTAATGACCTATTGTAAAAAAAGAATATCTATATGTATATGTGTAATGATTCACTCTGATGTACAGTGGAAATCAACACAACATTGTAAATCAACTGTACTCCAATAAAAACTTTTAAAAAATAAGTAAATGAAATTGAAAATTAAAAATGTTAAAATCCTATTTGAGAACAGTAAGGCTAGAAAAAATAAAGGGCATTAAAATTGGTAAAGGAGTAAAACTATTTCTGTTTGTATATGACATGACTCTATATATAGAAAATACTGAAGAATTCATACACACAAAAATACTAGTACTAATTAATGAATTCAGCAAAGTTACAAGATCAACAAGAATCACCTGTGTCTTAATACACCAGCGAAGAACAATTTGAAAATGAAATTAAAATTCCAGGAGCATCCAAAAGAATAAAATATCTAGGAATAAATTTAACCAGGGAAGTCAAAGACATATACATTGAAAACTACAAAACATTGATGTAAGAAATTAAAGGCATAAATAAATGGAAAGACAGTCTCTGTTCATGGGTTGGAAGACTTAAGATGGCAGTATTCTCTCCAAAGCAAACCAACAGATTCAATGCAATCCTAATAAAAACTTCAAAATTCTCCATAAAGCAATCTGAAGATTCAGTGCAACACTGATAAAAATTCTAGAATTACCTGGCAGTCCAATGGGTAAGGACTTGGCACTTTGACTGCTAAGGGTCCAGGTTCAATCCCTGGTTGGGGAACTAAGATCCCACAAGCTGTACGGCACAATCAAAAAAAAAAAAAAAACTTCCAGTGGCCTTTTAGGAAAAATGGAAAAGCTGATCTTACATGGAACTGCAAGGGGCCCTGAATGGCCACAACAAAAAACTGAGAACAAGCTTGGAAGATTGGAAGACTTCACTTTCTGATTTCAAAACTTACTACCTAGAAATCTGAAATATGATAAAAGTGAAAGTGAAGTTGCTCAGTCATGTCCAACTTTGTGACCCCATGGAGTGTAGCCTACCAGGCTTCTCTGTCCATGGGATTTTCCAGGCAAGAGTACTGCAGTGAGTTGCCATTTACTTCTCCAGGGGATCTTCCCAACCCAGGGATCGAACCCAGGTCTCCTGCATTGCAAGCAGATGCTTCACCATCTGAGCCGCCAGGGAAGCCCCATGACACAGAAGAACTTTCCTACAAAACAGAAACATACTTACAGACATAGAGAAGAGATTTGGGGTTCCTAGGGGTGGGAGCCTCGGGAGTTTGGGATTAGCAGATGCAAACTATCACATACAGGATGGATAAACAACAAGGACCTACTGTATAGCACAGGTGACTATATCCAATATCCTGGGATAAATCATAATGGAAAAGAAAATGAAAAAGAATGTTTATGTTTGTATAACTGAGTCACTCTGCTGTAGAGCAGAAATCACAGTATTGTAAATCAACTCTACTTCAATAATAATTTTTTATAGAAACAACTTGCTGCACAGCTACAGTAATCCAGTGTTGTACTGGCATGAGCCAGACAGAGACAAATAGATCACAACAGAGTCCAGAAATAAACCCTCACATCTCTGGCCCACTGATTTTTGACAAGGGTGCCAAGACCATTCAACAGAGAAAGAACCTTTTCCAACAAACAGGGCTCACCTTGTCTAGTGATTCTAGACATGTCCCAGGTCTGAGCTACTGCGTCATGACTCAGGGAGTTGTTCCCAGCCAGCTCCCTCCAACCCATCACTCACAGCGTTCACATCACTTAACCCAAATGTAGTAATTGTGTGATTACTTACTAGATCCTGATCTCATCCTGAGGGCAGGGTCATGTTTATTTTCCTCAAGTGGACATTTCCAGTGTTTTTGTGTGCTTAATACACAAACTGTTCTTGTATACCAAATATACAAAGTGTAAATTCTATACACAAAATATTTAGGGAGGAAATAATTTTTCCTATTCCCCAAGGGTCACTTTGCAGATAACTGCTTTGTGTCTCAGTTTACCTTAACATGACAAGCAGGATCCGAGGCAAGTCACCTCGGACTTGGACACATAACTGTCATCCCATGATTAGCAGCAGACATCAGAGATGTTCCAGGGAGAGAACCACACACATAGTAAGCAGTGGCACTCAGGAGAGCACCCTGCTCCTCTCAGGACTCCGAGATGCCCCAAAGGGAGGGAAAACAGCTGACGTTGCAGTCATTCATGTGTCACCAAGTCAGGTCAGAACACCACCTGGCATTTCACGCTCTGAGTACAGTCACATATCCTATCTCAAAACAGGGCCCCACCTTAGAGCCAAAGGAGAATGTATGCTTCTAAAGTTACGTTAACAACAACTACAGCAGCTTTCATCAGAAGTCCGCCAGATAACAGCATTTAAATCTCTATTTAAATATAGTTCCTAAAGGGAACTCCCTGACAGTCTAGTGGTTAGGACTTGGCACTTTCACGACCAAGGGCCCAGGTTCAATTCCTGGTCAGAGAACTAAGATCCCATGAACCTCATGGTTTGGCCAAAGAATAACCTATCAATTGACCAATTTTAAAAAATAAAAAATGAGAATAGTTCATAAGTTTTTAAAAAATGTAGAGGTTTCATGGATGGCACTCTCAGCAAAAACTAGGCTGATACCATAGCTGGAAAATATTAATGTAATTGGGCTTCTAGAATGCCCACAGCCAGTGGGATGATGACTATCTCACTCTGTCACATTCTTGGCATAGCCAGTGTCACGGGCACCGGGTCTCCAGAGTGACTGAGACACAGCAGAAAGATGGCAAGTGGACCCAGAAATCATGTCATGAGGACCCATTGCTAAACCAGGAATAAGCTTCACAGGATGACTCTAGGGTTCAGCAGAAGGGTCTTCAAATACCCATAAGCCTACAGAAGATCAGGCGGGAGAAGGATCTTCTCGTGGTCAGGACTGACTCCAAAGTAGCATGGCCTGCCTCGGAGGTGTCACCACATGGCCAGAGTTACACAGTGTCCGGGCCCAGACACAGTAGGGGAGGCCGGCTAGCCTGGGGCTCTCCTACCCTAGATGCCACACATTACGTCACCCACCTGTCCCTCCATTGGCTCCAACCATGTGAAGCTAGAGCTTCCCTGTTTTTGAAAATTAAATCATAGGCATTTAATTCAAAACCAGAAACACAAAGTGTGCTAATGTGGCAGACAGTAAAACCACAAGTACTCACAGCAAGCGCATCAAACAGATGAAAAGCAGCGAAGATCAGCATTACCTGGCTCACTAGGGAAATAATGTTCCTGTTGGAGGAAAAGAAAGTAGTCATGACTGGAAACCCATGGCTTTGTACAGTTGTGATTACCTGGCAGAGTGGCCAGTCCACCCACGCCAAACACTTCTTTCCTATTTGAGAAAATGAGGGCATCATAAAACCTCACTGGGCTTCCCTGCCAGTCAAGTGGTTAAGAATCTGCCTTGCGATGTAGGGGACACGGGTTCAATCCCTGGTCCAGGGTGATGGCACATGCCTTGGGACAACTAAGCCCATGTGCCGCTACTGCTGAAGCCTGAGTGTCCCAGGGGCTGCTCTCCAAGAGAAGCACCGCAGTGAGAAGCCAGCCCACACACCACAACTAGAGGAAGCCCCTGGCGCACATCAATGAAGACCCAGCACAGCCAAAACAAACAAATAAGGTAACAGTTCAGCCAAACTCCATCAGGTAGAACGAGGCACAGTGGACACAGTCCTGCTCTAAGTGGAGCTGCGAGCACTGCCTTCAGGTCTGTATGAACTCAAGATGGTGGAGGCCCAAAATCACACAGCTTTCCTGACTCCCAGCTCCATTTCCTCAGCCCAAGGAGATGCCCCCATCTGCACTTTGTCCTGGAAACTGCCCCCCGCCGTGGTAAGCCAGGCAATCACAGGCTCCTCTCGATGTTACCCCTCGGATCCACGTGTGCCGCCTGTGGTCCAGAGTCTGAAAGCCATTTTTTACAAAATAGATTTTGTCTAGATTTTTAGCTGCTTAAGACGGGAGGGTAAATCTAGTTTCTGCTCCTCCAGCTGACCACCTCCTTAGTCCTTAGATTCTACATTTTAAACTCTGGTCTAAAATCAGTGACACGAGATGAGCACACTTTACAGTAGTAAAGCCAGATTTCTTCCTAAGCATAATCTGGGGCAACTGTGAAAATTATTGAGGCGTTTTCATCAAGATTTGGTTTATTCAGGACACTTATTAGTAACTATCTAAATACCTATGCAAACACATCATCACAGAAAACATTGTGAAATTCAACCTAAGATTGAGTCAGTGGTCTACGCAAATACCACTCAGGTGATTCAGGAGGGCTTGCTGTCACAGCATGCCCTGGACAGGAAACCGCCTGTCTGGGGTGAGGTTTTTCCACACTCTGAGCACAAACACACTGAGCACAAGAGAAACCCCTCCTCGGTTTGATAAATGATTGGAGGGATGGAGGGGGTTTCCTCAGGCTTCCGTCAAACCTGTTCAAGTTTAGCTCTGGTTCTCAATCCTGGCTGCACTACAGATTTTCCTGTAGAGTGAAATGCCACTCACCTCAGAGTCAGAAAAGTACAGTGAAGAAAGCAGGCATAAAATCTACAGTGTCCTTCCAGAAGATGTACATACTTGTCACTTGTAAATGCAGAGGCAACCACATCCTTTAAAGCAGCAAGTAAGATCCCATTACAAGGGCACAGACACCTGGAAGATACCGAAGAACCAACGGGAAATAAAAGTAATCCTAGTACCAACTTCTTATGGGACACCTGTGTCAATGACTTAAGAAATGTAAGTGCTTCTTCTGACTGTCCAGGAAAAGGCAGCTAAAGTCAGGTGATTCTAACTCCTTTTTCTCATAGAAAAGATGCTCAGTAAGATGACACAGTCGGCATCTTCTCTAACTGCTCAGACTCCAGAACATTCAGACTGCCCAGGGTCAGGGGTGCAGGGACCTGGAGGGCCAGGCACACAGATGCTCGTCAGAAAGGAGCTTACACGTGGTCACAACTGCCTTTGCAGTGATTCCCTTTAGGGCCCAGGAGAACAGCATTTAGTTGGCACCTGATAACAGAAAATCATAATCAGGAGTTTTATTTAACTGAGTAAACTGGAGACAACATAAAGAATAAAATTTCATTTGAGTTTACATATGTCTGCCAATTCCTGGAGAACTCGTGATACACAAATTTTAACTCGGATAAAACTCAGGAAGGCAGCCTTGAGCAGCATCACACTTACCATGCAGAGGAGGGTGGTGACGCAGGAGCATTGCCCCTGTACTTTGTTTCCCGCCCCCAGGGCATTGCCCCCCTGGACACTGGCCGCCACACCGAGGCTAGGGGTCACCTGGGAACGAATGACCACAAGTCACGAGAAGTCGGGTCCAAAAGTCAGAATACCAGCGCACTAGGGTCCACCTGCATGGAAACCCAAGATGCAGTCAGAGTTCTGGGATCCAGACCCGGTGCAGTGTGTCCTTGCTGTGTGATGTAAACAAGCGGCTCAGCCTCACTGGCTGTTACAGGCAGGTAACAGCTGCCCCACCACCACCCGTCAAAGGCGGCCAACTAGGGGCTTCCCTGGTGGTCCAGTGGTAGAATCCACCTTGCAGTGCAAGGGACACTGGTTTGATTTCTGGTCCAGGAAGATCCCACCTGCCATGGAGCAACTAAGCCCAGGAACCACAACGATTGAGCCCCTGTGCTGCAACTACAAAGCCCATGCACCTAGAGCCTGTGCTCTGCAACAAGAGAAGCCACCGCAGTTAGAAGCCCGAGCATTCAACAAAGCGTAGCCCCTGCTCACTGCAACTAGAGAATGCCCTCGTGCAGCAAGGAAGACGCGCCACAGCCAGAAAATAATATATTTTTTTTAAAAAGGGCAGCAGAGTAGGAACTCTTAAAGATGCTGGGTATGAGGGCAAAGCACCTCCCTTATTAGCTAAACACACACTCTGAAAACTCCAATCAACCTTGCGACATTCTACAAGATTTAGTGAACTGTAAATACAGAAGTACTATGTAAAAATTAAATGAACCAGGAGTTCCCTGGGGTCCAGTGGTTAAGAATCTGCCTGCCAATGCAGGAACACAGGTTCAATCCCTGGTCTGGCAAGATTCCACATGCTGTAGGGCAACTAAGTGCCACAAATGGTAAGCCCACATGCTCTAGAGCCTGTGCTCCATAGGAAGAAGAGCCGCCACAAGGAGAAGCCCGAGGACCACAGCTAGAGAACAGGCCCTGCTTATTGCAAGTAAAGTCTGTGTGCAGCAACAAAGACCCAGCACAGCTAAAAATAATTTTTTTAAAAAAGAGGTTCAGTTCAGTCGCTCAGTCATGTCCGACTCTTTGCAACCTCATGGACTGCAGCATGCCAGGCTTCCCTGTCCATCAGCAACTCCTGGAGCTTACTCAAACTCAAGTCCGTCAAGTTAGTGATGCCATCCAACCATCTCATCCTTTGTTGTCCCCTTCTCCTGCCTTCAGTCTTTCCCAGCATCAGGGTCTTTTCCAGTGAGTCAGTTCTTCATATCAGGTGGCCACAGAATAGGAGCTTCAAAAAAAGAAGTAAAGCCTTTTAAAAAATTAAATGACCCATGTGAAACAAGCACTCAGAACAAACCTGGAACTCGAGGAACATCGCAAAAGCTGATGAAATCTGACCCCATCACACATTATGTGTCCAGCATTCCTTATGTCTAAATTACCCACTAAACTGAAGTATGGCCCTTCAGATGCCAAAACTTTAATAACTGGTTATGGAAAACTGAAGCTCTAAGCTTGCCTGCTTTTCAAACAGACCATTACGCATTACTCAACCTGCAGGATTATCTCTGTTGTCATCCTGTGACATGGTTGCTGCCCTTGGGGGCTGTTAGTGAAACATGGATGGTAGAATAAACTGGCTTTAATCTCATGTCAGAGTTTGCCAAGAGAACGCACTGGTCATAGCAAACACCCTCTTCCAACAACACAAGAGAAGACTGTACACGTGGACATCACCAGATGGTCAATACCGAAATCAGATTAATTATATTCTTTGCAGCCAAAGATGGATAAGCTCTATACAGTCAGCAAAAACAAGACCGGGAGCTGACTGTGGCTCAGATCATGAACTCCTTATTGCCAAATTCACACTTAAATTGAAGAAAGTAGAGAAAACCACTAGACCATTCAGGTATGACCTAAATCAAATCCCTTATGACTATACAGTGGAAGTGAGAAACAGATTCAAGGGATTAGATCTGATAGAGTGCCTAAAGAACTATGGATGGAGGTTTATGACATTGTACAGAGGGCAGTGATCAAGACATTCCCCAAGAAAAACAAATGCAAAAAGGCAAAATGGTCATCTGAGGAGGGCTTATAAACAGCTATGAAAAGAAGAGAAGTGAAAGGCAAAAGAGAAAAGGAAAGATACACCCATTTGAATGCAGAGTTGCAAAGAGAGAGAGCAAGGAGAGAGAAGAAAGCCCTCCTCAGTGATCAATGCAAAGAAATAAGAGAAAAACAATAGAATGGGAAAGACTAGAGATCTCTTCAAGAAAATTAGAGATACCAAGGGAACTTTTCATGCAAAGATGGGCACAATAAAGGACAAAAATGGTATGGACCTAACAGAAGCAGAAGATATTAGGAAGAGGTGGCAAGAATACACGGAAGAACTGTACAAAAAAGATCTTGACCACCCAGATAATCACGATGGTATGATCACTCACCTAGAGCCAGACATCCTGGAATGCAAAGTCAAGTGGGCCTTAGGAAGCATCACTACGAACAAAGCTAGTGGAGGTGATGGAATTCCAGTTGAGCTATTTCAAATCCTAAAAAATGATGCTGTGAAAGTGCTGCACTCAATATGCCAGCAAATTTGGACAACTCAGCAGTGGCCACAGGACTGGAAAAGGTGAGTTTTCATTCCAATCCCAAAGGCAATGCCAAAGAATTCTCAAACTACCGCACAATTGCACTCATCTCACATGCTAGCAAAGTAATGCTCAAAATTCTCCAAGCCAAGCTTCAACGGTACGTGAACCATGAACTTCCAGATGTTCAAGCTGGGTTTAGAAAAGGCAGAGGAGCCAGAGATCAAATTGCCAACATCCATTGGATCATTGAAAAAGCAAGAGAGTTCCAGAAAAACATCTACTTATGCTTTATTGACTATGCCAAAGCCTTTGACTGGATCACAACAAACTGGAAAATTCTTCAAGAGATGGAAATACCAGACCACTTGACCTGCCTCCTGAGAAACCTGTATGCAGGTCAAGAAGCAACAGTTAGAACTGGACATGGAACAACAGACTGGTTCCAAATTGGGAAAGGAGTATGTCAAAGCTGTATATTGTCACCCTGCTTATTTAACTTATATGCAGAGTACATCATGAGAAATGCTGGACTGGATGAAGCACAGGCTGGATCTAGATTGCTGGGAGAAATGTCAGTAACCTCAGATACGCAGATACCACCCTTATGGCAGAAAGTGAAGAACAACTAAAGAGCCTCTTGATGAAAGTGAAAGAGGAGAGTGAAAACATAGGCTTAGAACTCAACATGCAGAAAACTAAGATCATGGCATCTGGTCCCATCACTTCATGGCAAATAGATGGGGAAACAGTGGAAACAGTGGCAGACTTTATTTTTGGGGGCTCCAAAGTCCCTGCAGATGGTGACTGCAACCATGAAATTAAAAGATGCTTATTCCTTGGAAGAAAAGATATGACCAACCTAGACAGCTTATTAAAAAGCAGAGACATTACTTTGCCAACAAAGGTCTGTCTAGTCAAAGCTATGGTTTCTCCAGTAGTCATGTATGGATGTGAGAGTTGGACTATAAAGAAAGCTGAGCGCCAAAGAATTGATGCTTGTGAACTGTGGTGTTGGAGAAGACTCTTGAGAGTCCCTTGGGCTGCAAGGAGATCCAACCAGTCCATCCTAAAGGAAATCAGTCCTGAATATTCATTGGAAGGACTGATGCTGCAGCTAAATTCCAATACTTTGGCCACCTGATGCAAAGAACTGACTCATTGGAAAAGACCCTGATGCTGGGAAAGATTGAAGGCGGGAGGAGAAGGGGATGACAGAGGATGAGATGGTTGGATGGCATCACCGACTCAATGGACATGAGTCTGAATAAACTCCAGGAGTTGGTGATGGACAGGGAAGCCTGGCGTGCTGCAGTCCATGGGGTTGCAAAGAGTTGGACATGACTGAGTGATTGAACTGAACTGAATCTCATGTCTGCTTGTAATAATTTACACATCAGCTTTAACTTCTTGTTCCTACTAGAGGCAGCATCCTCCAAAGGACCATCTAATTTGTTGCTGTTGGAGAGCCAACTTAAGTTGATAAAAACATATGTATTGAAAATCATTAAGATTAAGAATCTGAGAAACAATGGACCTGACTATATAAAAATTTACAAGACTTGTGGGTCCAAAGTATATGTATTGGCTTCAGCTCATGATGAATGGACAGCTCACATGCTTAACCCCCTTTCTTCCCAAAATGCCACAAAAATGTCAGTAAAGGTGCTTAACAGAAACGAAATCCATTAACAACACTGAACATAAGTGAGCAGCCGAGCTTCAGCAAGAGGCAAGGACCACAGAAAAGAAAGCTAGGTCCCACCAGTTCTTCCCAGGGGAGCCCCAGGAGGCAGTGGTAAGTGGTGCTGGGGACTCACTTCTGGGTCACAGGCAGCTCAGCCAGACCCCACTGCTGACCACCCCTCCCTTGAGGTCACTGCACAAAGACTGGGCGAACAGAAAAGCAAAGTGCCAGAGCTCCCTGGTGTGAGCACCTCAGAGCTAAGCCCTTCTCATCCTGGGGGATGGAAGGTGGGGTGAGATGGTGGGGGAGGGCACGGCTGCTGCTCTCTGCGCCCCCTCCCCCCACAGAAACCCTAAAGTAAAGATGTCACGGGACCAAGCCCACCTCTGTACTGAGCTACTCGCTGAGCCTTCCTATGTAGTAGAGAGGTCCACTGGAGAAAAATCCACAAACAACAGGACGGGAAAGCCATGTCAGCCATTCAGTTTATAAATCAACACATTTTCCTTTTCTTGCCTAATTTCACAGGTTAGAATCTCTAATACAATGTTATTATTGCTGAATATAATATCATTATTATCACTTCAGTCCTCTTCTGATCTCTCTCATCAGTGTCTGAATTCTGCATCCCCACCAGTAGAGCCTCTCCCTGTGGAATTCCTAGTATATGTAAAACAGGTCTCCATCTTTCACATATTCCAGCTCTACTACTTCTCATTGGTATTTATTGTGGCAAAATACATGTAATGTGAAACTCACCATGTTAGCCATTTCTCCGCTTCTTACTCCAGTCATGACTATATGGTGTATTGTTTTAACATCATAACCATTTTAAAGTTCACACTTCAAGACTTCCCTGGTGGTCCAATGGCTAAGACTCCACAATCCCAATGCGAGGGGGCCCAGGTTCACAGCATTGGGGCAAAAGCTCCGAGACATCTCTGCCTTCTAAGAGAGAAAGATGAAGCATGTCAATCTCTCAAACAGTTTCATATTGAATAAAAAGTCACACATGAGCCTTTTTTGGGTAAACAGATGCACTTTTGTGTCACTCTTTCTCTACAGCTTCAAGACTGGTTACTAGATCCAAGTCAAGTTACCAGTCAGAGACGGATGGCTTTGCTTCAAGTCAGCCCAGTCCTGACATCACAGTTTCCCTCCCAGCAGCCTGTGTGATAGAAGGTGCGCAGGACTGCTGCTGTATCTCTTGGAGCCTGTTGTGCTTGTCTGGGGCACGGGCTTCCACCACAGGGTGTGTGCGGTATGAGTCTACAAGAGAAACTCCCTAAGATCAGCATCAAGAAAGGCTGTAAAAGAATGGAATTAGAACACTTCCTAACTCCATACACGCAGATAAACTTAGAACAGATTAAAGACCTAAATGTAAAGCCAGGAACTATAAAACTCTTAGAGGAAAACATAGGCAGAACACTGACATAAATCACAGCAAGATCCTCTTTGACCCACCTCCTAGAGTAATGGAAATAAAAACAAGTGGGACCTAATTAAAAGCTTCTGCACAGCAAAGGAAACTATTATAAACAAAATTAAAAAACAACCCTCAGAGGAGGGAGGTTCAAAGGGGAGGGGATATGTGTATACCTATGGCTGATTCATGTTGAGGTTTGACAGAAAACAGCAAAATTCAGTATCCTTCAATAAAAAATTAAAAACAAACAACCCTCAGAACAGGAGAAAGTAATTGCTAATGAAACAACTGACAAAGGATTAATCTCCAAAATATACAAGGAGCTCATGCAGCTCAATACCAGAAAAACAACCCAATCAAAAAATGGGCAGAAGACCTAAACAGACATTTCTCCAGAAGACATACAGGTGACCAACAAACACATGAAAAGATGCTCAACATCGCTCATTATTAGAGAAATGCACATCAAATCTACAATGAGGTATCACTTCACACTGGTCAGAATGGCCATCATCAAAAATCTATAAACAATGAATGCTGGAAAGAGTGTGGAGAAAAGGGAACCCTCTCACACTGTTGGTGGAAATGTAAATTCATATAGCCACTATGAAGAACCAATATGTAGATTTCTTTAAAAACTAGGAATAAAACGACCATATGACCCAGGAATCCCACTATTGGGTGTATACTGAGAAAACCATAACTGAAAAAGACCCATGTACTCCAGTGTTCACTGCAGCACTATTTATAGCTAGGACATGGAAGCACCCTAGATGTCTGTTGACAGATGAATAGATAAAGAAATTGTGGTACATGTGTATGATGAAATATTTCTCAGCCATAAAAAAGAATGAGTTTGAGTCAGTTTTAATGAGGTGGATGAACCTAGAGCCAGTTATACAGAGTGAAGTAATCAGAGAAAAACAAGTATCGTATATCAATGCATATATAGGGAATCTAGAAAAAATGAACCTATTTCAGGGCAGGAGGTAGAGACACCCACATAGAGAACAGACTTGTGGACACAGTGGGGCAAGGAGAGAGTAGAAGGAACTGGGAGAGTAGCACTGAAACATACATTAGCATATGTAAAACAGATAGCTGGTGGAAAGTTGCTATAATGGAGCTCAACCTAGTGCTCTGTGACAACCTAGAGGGATGGGATGGTGAGGGGTGTTCAAGAAGGAGGGAACATATGAGTACTTATGGCTTATTTGCATTGTTGTATGACAGAAATCAACATACTATTGTAAAACAATTATCCAATTAATCATTAAGCAATTAAAATTTAAAAAGTACAAAAAAACAAATTTGGGGGAAAAAAAGGCTCTGGTCCATGATAGGTGGCTCAGGGACACTTGGGGGACCCATGGGGTTGGGGTTCAGGGTAGATTTTCAGCTTCTCAGATGCCAGTTACCCCACTTGCTGCATCTTCCATCTATGTGCCTTGGACCCGATTCTACCAAGCCAGTGATTATCCTTCTGACTTGAAAGTATTTTTATAAACCAACTCAAATGCTTTGTGGAGCAACGTGGGTATATAGAAATGTTCTCTTATCTTCAAACACTCTTGTAAACCCTGTCATAATATATTCAGAATTTTCTCACAAGGTAAAAAAAGAAAACATGTTAACTGTGTCTGGCTTTCATAAATAGTTTTCTCAAAATGAGCCTACTCTCTCCCTAGCAATTCGCTATCTCGCCACTCACTGCCCAAGGGAGGACGGGCACAGAAACTTCTTATCTGAGACCGTGTCCACAGAAACACCTGCCTTTGCAACATACCCGCTTCCCACACACTCTTTTCAGGCCTATCTGTATAATTTTAGGTTTGTATTTGCTGCATTACTGAGACGTAGTGTAGACTTTCTGGCAAGGGATGTAAGTGGACAGAAGCCAGAGGGGAGTGGACAGGAGACAAGTTTTTACAGAAAATGAGACCTGGAGACCTTTATCATAATTCAGCAGGTCTAGTTAAAGAGAAGGGGCTGGAGGAGAGCAGACGGTTCTGTGCCCAGGTGGCAGGCTGGTCTCAAAGAGGAGAGCGATGGTCCAGGTGGCAGTTCTGAAGGAAGAGGAAGGAGGGGCGGTCAGGCACTGACTGGCCCTAGGTTCTGGGAGGGGACCAAGTGGGGGGCTGCAGAGGGAGGAAGGATGAAGGGATCAGGGTGCAGAAGACCCCGTGAGGGCAGAGGCCAGGAGACACAGCTGTGAAGACTAGACAGGGCTCCAGGGATAAAAGGAGGTGAGTGGAGGTGTAAAGTTCAACGCTTCTACTGTGGGTGCAAGTGGAGGGCTGGGAATGTGCAGGGTGGGGGACCCAAACTGGATTCAGGGGTTCTGGAAGCCAGTGGGATGGACAGAGGTGGACCAACACAGCCAAGGAGACAGGCACTCGGGTCCTGAGGGTGTCAGTGAACATAGAAGAGGCCACCCAGAGATCATCAGTGAGGAAAAGTATAGGATGGTGTACTGGATGGACTGTCCAGAAATGGATGCTGGGAAAGGGGAGTCCACGTGCAAAACAATGAAACTGGACCCCTACGTCACACCACAGACACAATCAACTTACAATGGATGAAAGAGCTGAAACCATAAAACTGGAAGAAAACTTGGGCAGTAAGTTTTTTGGGATCTGACACCAAAATCAAAGGCACCAAGTGAAAATAACCGAGATTACATAAATGTAAAAGCTTCTGCACAGCAGAGGAAACCATCAACAAAATAAAAAGGCAACCTACCAAATGGGTTCACAGTAACAGACCTGAAAATAAAACGTCTGATTCCATGTACCAAGATTGTCATGATTTAGGGCTGTACACCCATCTAGGTGGGGACAGAAGGGACATTTTCTGAGACTGGGAAAGACCACCTGCCATCACGAGCAGGAGTTTCTCACCTTCTTTGAAGTCCTTGATGAAATGCAGGAGACAGGCAGCTGTCCACGATTTCACCAACAAAAAAAGCACGAATGTCATGGTGGTTTCTTGATTTTGGCCATACCGTTTAGCTTGTGAGATTTTAGTTCCCCAACCAGGGATTGAACCCATGCCCTCTGTGGTGAAAGGGCAGAGTCCTAATCACTGGACCACCAGGGAACTCCCCAAAATGCAGATCTTCAAAGAAGGGATAATTTCAATCCATGGCGGATGGGAGACACTTTACTATGAGGCTGAAATAGTGTGGCCTTAGTGAACTAGCAGGAGGAGAAGGGGACGACAAGAGGGTGAGATGGGTGGATGGCATCTCCGACTCAATGGACATTAGTTTGGGTAAACTCTGGGAGTTGGTGATGGACAGGGAGGCCTGGCGTGCTGTGGTTCATGGGGTCGCAAAGAGTCCCACACGACTGAGCGACTGAACTGAACTGAGGGAACTAATTCTAACTAATGGCAGCCAGCCTAGATGTAGATAAGTTACCTAGTTTACCTTCATAATAAAGGGGAAAATGTGGTTCTTCCTGCTCTACCTGCAGAGTTGTCTCCTGGCTACAAATTTCTTGCATAATTAGAGGTGGGTCCCCTGGGGCTGGTTTGAGAGTAAGAAAAACATCTTTCCTAATGAGGGGGGGGGGGGGGGGTAGAGAGAGCGGGGACACGGGGTGACCACGAAGAGGGGAACCGCGGGGGTGGGGGCGGGCTGCGCACTCACCACGGGGCCCGCGAGCGCCGCCAGCCCCGCCGTCTCGGCCCCACGTCGGGCGGCAGCGGTCCTCGCAGGGCCTGCAGGCGTTCGCGCCAGCGGGGGGCCGCGGGGGTCTGGGTGGCAGAGGGGGCAGGAGTGACTATGCTGGCGCCAGAGGGGCCTGAGCTCAGGCGCGTTCGTTGGCCCAGGGAGCGCGTGGGTGGCGGGGCGGGGGGTCGGGTGAGGAGAGGGCTCCACCTCCGCCAGCCCCCGCCCCCCGCCGCGGCCGACCGGGGCGGGGGGAACCCTCGCAGTTCCGTGACCCCCGGGGCTCGGTGCAGGGGCGTCCTTCGTGGGAAAAGTACTGGAAGAGAGGGGACCTGGAGTCGGCATTCACCTGCCCCCTGCCGAGTCAAAGCATTTTCTCCTGGGGTTGCCCTCCCCAGGTGCCAGCAGTTTGCAGCTTGTTGGACTTGGCGGGCGCGGGGTGGGGAGGGCACGACAAACCAGGACGGGGACATTACTGGGGCCCCATCGCGAGGGCCCCCTTGGGTGCAGCCTTCCACTGGAAGATGGCCTTCCTCTTACCGACCCAAGAGGAATGAGGGCCTTAAGAGAACTGCCCCCCCCGCCCCGCCCCCAACACACACTGAAAACCTGCCCCAGGGTGTCTTCATTCAAGAGGGGCTCACTTTTCTCCTTTCGGGGTTACCTGGTCTTTCCGGGCAAAGGCCAGGCCTGGCTATTGGTCCCCACCCCGCAGGCAGCGATCTTAGTAGGTCCTGAGGCTCGCTTGGCTAACAGTACACCTCCCCCACCCCCACCCCCAGGCTGCATCCAAGCTTCACGCCTTAATCCAAGGCCTCTGTGGACCGTCCTCCTGCCTGCTAAGAGTTAGCAGTGACGGGGTTTTCATGACTCCAAGACTTTCCCAACGATCCCCAAAGTCAAGGAGAAGGGCATGTTCATTAGAATCTCATCATTTTGAGATGGGTCCACCCAGAACCTTCTGGATATACGAAAGTAAGTGTTAGTCGCCCAGTCATGCCTGACTCTTTGCTTCCCCATGGACTGCAGCCCACCAGGTTCTTCTGTCCATGAGATTTTCCAGGCTAGAGTACTGGAGTGGGTTGCCATTTCCTTCTCCAGATGATCTTCCCAACCCAGGGATCGAACCCAGTTTTCCTGTACTTCAGGCAGATTCTTTACTGGCTGAGCTACCAGGAAGCCAGCCAATAAAAGCCTGTGCCTTTTCTAAGATGAGAACCACCCAAACAAGGTGAATAGGGCCTGCCCAGGAAGTAGACCCCATGGGCTGTATAGCCTGCCACGCTCCTCTGTCCATGGAATTCTTTAGGAAAGAATACTGGAGAGGATTGCCATTTCCTTCTCCAAGGGATCCCACCCTTGGGATCCCACTCAGGGATCGAACCCAGGTCTCCTGCATTTTGGGCAGAGTCTTTACTGTCTGAGCCACAAAGGAAGCCCTCCCGGGATGTAACTTTCGCCTCTCCTAGAACACACTTCATTTTTGCTGCTCTTCAGCTTTTTTGGCTCTTCTTTCTGTCAACCTAGGAAAGGGTCTGATTTCTCCCTCCAGTTTGCCTGAATTAGCTCTTTGAACCCTGTATTTCTGTCAGTTGTCCACCACTTTAGAAAAACCAAGTGCTGGGACTACCCTGGTGGTCCAGAGGTTAAGAACCTACCTGCCAATGCAGGGACACAGGTTCAATCCCTGGTCTGAGAGGACCCCACATGCCTTGGGGCAACTAACCCCAAGCACCTCAACTACTGAAGTCCGTGTGCCCTAAGAGCCCATGCTCCACGACAAGAGAAACTGCCGCGACGAGAGTAGCCCCCGCTCACCGCAGCTAAGCCTGAGCAGCAACGAAGACCCAGCACAGCTAGTAAAGAAAGAAAGAAAAAAACCAAAGTGCAGGTCCTTCATTTCCCTCCCCCCACCCCCTGCCGCAACATATCGTCCAAACCAATGATCAGACAGGCCCTGAATACGAGGCAAGCCAACTGATGCCACCTGACTCCTTTCTTCTTGGTAATCTGTCTTCTCCCCTTTTAGTTTCTTAAGCACGTCCACCGCCCTCAGTACTTGAGATCTGGAGTCCAAAGGAATATTAACAAATATCGTTTCCCACTGAATAATAATCTAAGGCATGAGGAAGATATATTGTAAAATCTATTTTAAATAATTCAAATAGTAAGAATCTTTAAGTGCTCAGTATATGGGTTTGTGGCTAAAAAAACAGTAAGCAGAAGAAACATCAAAGCCCTACATGATGCAGCCGGTACACAGGGGTCTTTGGTGGAAATGATGTTGGATGTAATCGCCCAAATGTTGTCTTGGACTCGCACATACTTTTTACCTTTGTTCATTTTCTTCATCAGAAATATATCTTGGAGCTCTCAGTTCTTGACATCCATGAGCACAGCTTAGTAACATTTGGGCCAATGAATTTCTGTTCGTTTAAGCTCAGAAGCATCCCTTGGCCTGACTTTGTCTCTCTCTTGCTACATCACGGAACTCTGACATAGACTCTCACTAAAATCCCCACTAGTAAGATGACAAGGACCGCCAGGAGCAGGAGCCCCCGCCGCAGCACCAGCTGTCTCCCGGACAACCTCCACGCGGCCCTGGGATGGACTTCGAGGCACTCTTCTTGGTGCATCTGCTGATCCAACTGAGTCTCCTCTTTCTGGCCAACATCTCTTATCAACATTCCTCCACGGTTTTCAGGGCCCACTGGAGGGGAAAAGGAACTCAGCACCTTAAAAGGATATTTTTCATCTGTATAAAAGGAAAAGCACGTATGCAGTACCAGCTGGGAGAATGATAATTCAGGAAGCAGCTGCTACCATGGAGAATAAAGGAAATCCTGACTCAGGTGTTGTCCATGAACCCACCGACACTAACTAGATCCTGCTGGGGTCAGCAGGGGCTCTGCTCCACCGTGTATAAAGCCAAGTAAGGTAGCTCTTTAGGTTAAGAGTTTTTGTTGTTGTTTTGCTGCTAAGTCGTGTCTGACTCTTTGCAACCCCATGGACTATAGCCTGTCAGGCTCCTCTTTCCATGGGATTTTCCAGGCAAGAATACTGGAGTGGGTTGCCATTTCCTCCCCAGGGGATCTTCCCAACCCAGGGATCAAACCTGCGTCTCCTGCACTGGCAGGTGGATTCTTTAAAACTGAGCGACCAGGGAAGACCTAGTTTAAGAGGCCTAGGGGAAATGTTCAAGGGGCCGGCACCCATCAAATTAGCATCTCAGAAAGAAAATAAGGTCAGTGGAGGAAAGGATGACCTAAGAGGTGATTCAAGAGTGTTCATAGCACGTTGGGTCGGTGAGGAGATGCAAGCCTTCCCATTAAAGGACCCTCTAAGAACCAGGAAGGATAGTGACCCAGACCTAGATTTAGTCTCATGATACTTCAGAAGAGGAACAGTAAGGAAAATACCCTAAATGCTTGCACCAGTACTGAACTGATCACCTGCAGCTCTTAATCATCTATGGCAGCATGTCTGAGTCAGCAATTAAAGCAAACAAACTTCAACTGATGGATGTTCCTGATCATCCAAACCGTTCAAACTGGATGTTCCCTATCATTTGTTTCTGAGACATTATTTCCCTATTTAAATGGGAGCTCAGCACAGCAAATCTAGTTGTGAACACCTAGAGGGGCCTTTCCAAGAGCAGGGGCAGGTGTATCATACCTGGGCAAAGTGAGTCCTGAGGGAGAGTGGCCGTCCTGTTCCCGGCCATGCTTCGTTTCAGATTGGCATGTACCTGAGCCTAGGAGAAGAGACACGTCAGTCCATAGGCTCCATCACAGTGCGGTCACACACCTGGCCTGACCCTCGTTGAGGAAAAACCCAGCCATTTTCTCTCACTGACAGGTAACACAGGAGCCTCTCCAGTTAACAAGCGTGGAATCCTCTTTTCTAATGATTGACGCAGGGCCAGTGCATGGGGAAGGTTGGCTGGAAAAAAGACGAGGAAAGTCGGGGACCAACTGTAGGATTCTCCCTTCCTCTTCCTTCATCCGTTTTCTCTATCCCCTACTTAACATGCTGCCCTGACCCTAGAAAGTTCATAGAGAAAGATGCCCACGGGTATCTTAATGAAACTTGGTTGTTGTTCAGTGGGTAAGTCGTGTCTGACTCTGCAACCCCGTGGACTGCAGCCAGGCAAACAGGATATAGTTGCTGGCACCCCACCTTTCTCTCCACTTCTAAATCTTGTCTTGAAATGGGTTGTTCAGGATCAAGGCGGAAGTCTACCATAGGACCCAGGGAGGAAAAGATCTCCTGTTCTTCTACTAAATGAATAAACAAAGGGGAACAGATGTCCTTCACACCTGAGTTAATAAGCCCAGTTAAAACAGCAGTGATGTATACTCAGTATTTTGCATTAGGGAAAAGAATCTGAAAAAGAAAAGGGGCTTCCTTGGCAGTCATGGTTAGGATGTTACATTTCCACTGCACAGGGTATGGGTTCAATCCTTGGTCAGGGAACTAAGATCCAACATGCCATGTGGTGTGGCCAAAAAAATAAAAATATTTTAAAAAGTGAAAGAGTATATATATATATATATGTATATGTATGTATGTATGTGTGTGTGTGTGTGTATAAATGAGTCACTGTGCTGTACACCTGAAACTCACATGACATTGTAAATCAACTACACTTCAATAAAATAAAACTGATAAAAAAGGTAGCATTTATATATAAAAAAAAAAACCTTCCAAAATAAGGGAAAGAAAGGCAAAGCTGGTTCTGTGTGTTTTCCAGGGCAGGACAGCAGCGTCCATAGTTACCTGCTGGCAGGCTTTTTTCCAGTTTAGCCGGGCAATGAAGCCGAGGAAACACGCAGCCTGAGAGATGGTACAGATGGTGATTCCTGACCACAGACCTGGAGGGTGGGGATAATTAACAGAAGTTAACTTGGTGGAAAGCCAGCCACCCTGGGGAGCGTGTTTCTCCTAAATCACTTCTGAGAATCAGTTCTTATGGCAGAGGAGGTGCCCAGAGTGAGCCAGAAACCTCCACCCTGCTCGCTCTTGGTTTCCAGGAGGTTCCAGGAAGCCCAGAACCCTGAGTCCACCTCTGGGTTTGTGGATCTCAGAACAAATATCTGGAGGCTGTTTTTGGCCTTTGCAACCATAATGCTTGGCTATTAGGAAAAGTGAATATTCCAGGACAAACTGCTTTCTAACAGCACCTCCAGGCTCCCAATACCTTGTCCCGTCTTCCTCAACCAAGCGGACTCTACAAACGCAGACGTCGGGAATTCCCTGGCAGTTCAGGTGCTAAGACTCTGCTCTTTCACCCAAAAACCCTGCCCCAGACACTCACACAGGACCCAGAGGGGGACCTGAGTGACGAGGGTTCTTCTGACCAAGAGTGAACCCACAGCACAGTCAGAAACTCCAAGCTGTCAGAGACTGAATATCCAAGCTGACAGTGGTCACCGCTGTCAGATCTTATACAAAAATAGACCTCTGACCCACAATCGAAAGCAACCTGTCTAGGAAGCCAACCCCTTACCTGTAACTGACAGCCGAGAAGCCAGTCTGCTTCACGTCAGACTCCTGAGAGGCCAGATCATTTTTTAGGGATAAGCTAAATAATCTCTGCAATGACTGATGCAGAATGTCCAAGCCTTGATCTGTAAGTGACAGCCTCCCTAATTTCTGTCCCGGTTTCCCACTTAGGACCACCCACAGAAAAGCAAACGTGCCCCCTGACCAGGCACACAATACGCCCCACTTCTGGGCCTCCCCTTTGTCCCACCGTGGCTCCCTCCCTCTCCCCTGCCACCTGCCATGGAGTCTCCATCAAACTGTGCTACAGCTGGGTATGAAGAATCTTTGCTGGTCCCTGGTGGGTGGTCTGCATTTGTGCTGTAGCAGGCTAGGTCTGGGTAAGGTGAAGGGGGCTGGATGGGGCTCATGCTTTAAGGCTTGGGTGGCCAGATCTGGTGCACGTTTTTCAACTCTGCTCCTTGGTATCCATCACCCCATACTGCATTTTACAGGTGTGATCAGCCTGATCTTTAGAACAGTCAACCTGTCACTCCTACAGTGGACCCAGTGAAAGCAAAGCCTTCTTCTTCTGAAAGTTCCCATTCCACAGAAACCACAAGCTTCTCTGACCATCTTAAACATTAGATAACCAGCTACGTGCATGTGTGCGTGCTAAGTCGCTTCTGACTCTGTGCGACCCCGTGGACTCTAGCCCACCAGGCTCCTCTGTCCATGGGATTCTCTAGGCAACAATATTGGAGTGGGTTGCCATGCCCTCCTCGAGGGGATCTTCCTGACCCAGGGATCGAACTCATCTCTCTTGCATCTCCTGCATTGGCAGGCGGGTTCTTTACCACTAACACTACCTGGGAAGCCCATAACCAGCTACCTCCAGCTGTATTTCAAAAGCTAGGAGTTAAATTTCCAAGGATTTCACTATACTGTTGAAAAGATTCCTGTTTGACTCAAGGAAGAACGCTGAAACAGGATGGTTATCAGGATTCTCTGGGCAGGACCCGGGAAATCAGTGTTGGAAAAGCCTCAGGAACTTAGGATGGCCATTGTGATTTTCTGGCCTTGCCCGTGAGAATCTGTAGCTCCTGACGCTTCTCAGGGCTCCTGGTGTAGGTGGACAGCACGTCCTGCCAGAGGGGACACGAGTTTCAACACCAGTTGGTACAGGGAGTGTCCACTGTCTTCTCATAGAGTCCTCACTTCCTCAGAGTCCCTAGCTTTTTAAAAAAAATTATTAATTTTTATTTATTTGGCTACACTGGGTCTTAGTTGCAGCACGTGGGATCTAGTTCCCCAACCAGAGATCAGGCCCCTGCATTGGGAGCAAGGAGTCTTATCCACTGGACCCCCAGGGAAGTTCCCCCCAATGTTTTTTATATATGAATCAATATATAACATTATATTATTTCCAGTGTATAACATCATGATTCAATATTTGTATGTATTGTGAAATGATCACCTCCGTAAATTCAGTTAACACCCATCACCTCACATAGCTACACAATTTTTTTTCCTTATGATGAGAACTTTTAAGATCTACTCTCAGCCATTTGCAAATATACAATATGTTGTTATTAACTACAGGCTTCCCAGGTGGCACAGTGGTAAAGAATCCACCAGCAAAGCAGGAGACGCAGGTTCAATCCCTGGGTTGGGAAGATCCCCTGGAGGAGGAAATAGCAACCCATTCCAGTATTCTTGCCTGGGAAATCCCATGGACAGAGGAGCCTAGTGGGCTGCAGTCCATGGGATTGCAGAGAATTGGACAAGACAGAGCGACGGAGCAACTGTCACCATGCTGTACATCACACCCCCACACCCCCAGGACTTATTTTCCAACTGCAACTTTGCACGCTAACATTTTTTAAAGGTGATTCTTACCTCTCTCTACGCTGTACACTCTGTAGGTGAGCTTTTGTTAAACGGCAGAGTGGGCCTAGTACAGCTCTTGGGACGTAGAGCTATACTTGAAAGTGAATTCATATCATATTAATATTTTCCTTAGCTATGTCACTGGCAAACCCAAAAATACGAATGATGCCAGGAATTCTCTGGAGGTCCAGTGATTAGCACTTGGCACTTTCACTGCTGAGAGCCCAGGTTCAGTTCCTGGTTGGGGAACTAAGATCTCACAAACTGCCAGAAAATAAGATTTAAAATGATTTTCAAAAATATGAATAAGGCCAGAAACTCAGAATAAATAATTTTCTACACCAATGAAGTTTGCCTTGGCAACTCCATTTTTGGACATCTCCCATATTTTTCATTAAAATATTATTGAACGAGAAAAATGTGCAACATACGAGACACATTGATCTGAAAGCTGAGTCTCTGTATCAGATGACGTTTCCGCCTCTGAGCTGGCCAAGAGCTGAGGGATACAGACGAGCATTGTCTCCACTGCACCCAGCGCTAGTGTGCTCAGGTTTTAATGTAATCACGCATTAATACCGATGTACACCCAAGTATTATTTTAGAAATCAAAGCTGAGCAGTCACCCGTTTCTCTGTTCTTTTAAAGCCGCGTCTCAAAAACTGTCTCCAAGCTCTGACAGCCACCTCCCGGGCCCGTGATCCCTGCTCTTCCTGCCCTGGGGGGAGGCTTACCCAGCAGTCCAAGCCCAGCAGCAAACATGAGGGAGATCCCAATGGGAAGACCAAGCACGTAGTACCCAACGGCGTTGATGATGGCACCCGCCTTCTGGTTCCCAGTGCCTCGCAGGATGCCTCCACAGGTGCACTGCGGGCACACTCCAGTCATTGTGTGAACACAGCTCATGCTGCCCCATGACGCCCACCCAGGCACCCCCCACCTCGGGGGACTCTGCCTCAAGTCCAGGACCTTGTGAAGTGGATGTGAGAGGAATATCCCACCTCCCCGGCCGTTCTTCTCCGTTAAAATCTACCATCATCAGCAGAAACTCGTGGATCATAAGGGCGGCTGAGGAGGTACCGCACACTACTCACAGCCAGCCCTTCGAAGAGATGCGAAACCGCGTAAATCGGGACCACCTGGGCCACCAGCGAAATGATCTCTCTGTTAGGAGAACAAAGCAGAGCATGACTGGGAGGCAGACATGGGCAGAGAGGAGGGCAGTGTGGTTCCTGGTGACCATGATTGTGACGGCCCACAGGGCTCCGTGTCCATGTGTAGCTAACAGGCTCAGGTGTCCCGCCAACATCCTTTTTAGGGACAGTCCTACCTTGTCTTGGTCTGCAGTGGAAACCACTGTATGCAGTATCTCAAGACTTTTAGAAAACATACAGTCCCTGTGGTCAACATAAACAGTTCAACCAAATGATTTCACTAAACAAGAATGCATATATGTATACATGTAGCTGATTCACTTAGCTGTACACCTGAAACTTAACACAACACTATAAGTCAGGTAGACTCCAATAAAATTGAAATGAAAGTCAGTCAATCAAATGATTCGGTACTCCTCTCCTGCACCCCCCAAAATAAAATGGGGGTTATAGAGCCATCCTTCTTTTCACACAGTTCCACGCATGTCCCCTCCAAGTGTCTGAGTGAAGCACAACAGGATAAGTGTCAGGGTCCCTCCAGGGAACCAGGCTGGCAAGTTCTAAAGGCCACAGATAGAGTTTACAGAGCTGGCCTTGACCCTCACCTCTACAGCTAGAGACAGAAAGACACTGCCAGGGGCCGGAACAGCCGAGTGTTCCCAATTCCCTCAAGTGGTTAACAAAGAAACATACAATGTTGTCTGGTAGTAAATGTTGGTTGAATGAATAAATAATTAAGAAATCCAGCACAGAACAGGATGGTTACCCCTCCCTGCCAAACAAGGACAGAAGTACAGTTCTTTTATTCATATGTTATTTTGCTTTTTGAATAGGTAACATATGCCAATGGTTAAAGGAAATTAAACAACATGAAAAGCATATGGAGGAAAATCTTATTTCCATTCCTTGCCCAGTCCTCCCATGACCTGCCCCCAAACCAAGGAACAGTTCTGGGCACTGTATTTGTCCAGTGCTCATGAAAATAAAAGCAAGCACAAATATGTATTATTCTTTCTCCTTCTGGACTTGATGTATCATTTCATGTTCTGACATTCTCTCCATGGCGTTCTGTACCTTGATTTTTCTGCCTCATATATTACATTCACTTTTTTAAAATCTTATATATTTATTTTTGGCTGTGCTGGGTCTTCGTTGCTATGTGGGCTTTTCTCTAGTTGTGGTGAGCAGGGACTACCCTTCCTTACGGTTGGGGGGGCTTCTCATTGCAGTGGCTTCTCCTGTTGCAGAGCACAGGCTCTAGGTCTGGTGGGCTTGGTAGTCGCAGTTCCCGGGCTCCAGAGCACAGGCTCAATAGTTGTGGCACACGGGCTTACTTGCTCCACGGCAAGTGGGATCTTCCCGGACCAGGGATCAAACTTGTGTCTCCTGAAGTGGCAGACAGACTTTCCACCACTGAGCCACTAGGGAAGCCCCTATATTCATATTCCATCAGGATATATTATTTTTAATATGCTTCTGAATCCTATCTACTCTTATTTTGGATTTTAAAATCGATATTAATTAGGAAGATTGGCCTGTGGATTGCTTTCTTTTTTTATGTGAAAACTTCGTCAACTTTTGGTACCGACATACTCGCTTCCTAAACAGAATGAGGAAGTTTTCCTTTTTCTGGAACAGTTAAGGCAGCATTGGGATCATCTACATCTTAAAGATTTCATAGAATTCTCCTTTGAAACCCTCTGGAGCTGGTGCTTTTATTTTCACTTTTTAAATTTTGGGCCATACTGCGAGGCATGTGGGATCTTGTTCCCCAACCAGGGTCTGAACCCAGGACCCCTTCAGTGGAAGCACAGTCTTAACCACTGGACCACCAGAGAAGTCCCTGGAGTTGGTGCTTTTTTAATATATATGTATATATTTTATTTATCTATTTATTTGGCTGCACTGGGTCTTAGTTGTGGCATTCAGGATCTCTTAGTCACACCATGTGGGATCCACTTCCCTGACCAGGGATAGAACCAAGGCCCCCTGCATTGGGAGCTTGAAGTCTTAGCCCCTGGACTACCAGGGAAGTCCCCTGGTACTTTAAAAATAATATTTCTTATTTCATCTGAACAAACTGATCTATTTAGACCTATGTTTTCTAGAATAATTTTTTAATTAAAATTTTTTTGTAATTTGTATTGAAGCACAGTTGATTTACAATGCTGTGTTAGTTTCGGGTGTTAGCACAGGGATTCAGTTATACAGATACATATGTATATACTTTTTCAGATTATTTTCCCATATAGGTTATTACAAAATATTGAGTATAATTCTGTGCTATACAGTAGGTCCTTGTTGGTAGCATAAGTTTTGAGAAATTATTTCCCCAGATTTTAAATGTACTTGCAAAAGTTGTGCAAACTAGTCTCTTCTGCTTTAAGAGAACTATGGTTTTTCAGTAATTTCCCCGTTTCTGACTGCATAGAGGTGCACACTGTCTTTTTGCCCTTTGTTTGGGTCAGGCATCTGTGTCATCATCAGAATGTGTCACGAGTTTTGCCAGTTTCAGCTGAGCTTGGCCATATCACAAATAATTTGATTTTGTGAGTTTTCTATGTCTCTTAATTCCATCAAAAATCCTGTTGGTGGGCCTCTTGTTTTTCACTCTATTCCCTGCTCTGTTTGATTTTCCCAAAGTGCACAGATTCAGAATCAAACTTCCTATCAGGTCCCGCTGAAGCCATCCTGCAGGACAGACTTCTGATCAAGTGAAGAAGCTGAGCATGATCTCTGGCTACATCTGACTCACTCTGATGTGAGGGATATTCAGACATTTCACAGCAAAACAGCAGAGGCTGAAAGGTGACAACCCACCACCAGAAGTCAAAAGACAGATTCCTGAGGCATAGAGTCTGAGGGTCAGTTTCGTCCATACCACCTGCTTTGTGAATCTAGGAGGGACAAGTTAACTCTGCATTTTGTAACTGCTGACAAAAGAATCCCAGGTTACAGACTTCCCTGGTGGTCCAGTGGTTAAGACTCTGCACTCCCAATGCAGGGGGTGTGGGTTCGATCCCAGGTTGGGGAACTAAGATCCCACATGCCACATGGTTCAGCAAAAATAAATAAATAAATAAGAAGATGCCCAAGGAAGGGGTAACAACACAATATAGCTACCAAGTCAGCATGCACTGTGGCCTCGTGGACAAAAGCTATCAAACCAACCTAATGGGATCTGTAGAGCATGGGGGACTTTGCTGGTGCAAGAATTCTTCAGTGATTGATCGATAATGTGATGTGTGGAGACAGCTCAGGGGTGAGAGTTCCACTTCAATTCAGATGGACAAACACATTACAGGACTACTGCCAGCCAGGCACTCTGGCTGCTTCTGGGCCACCAAGATGACTCGTGTTGTTGAGAAGGAAGTACTTCAGTGAAGATGGAGGCAGTGTTACCCAAAAGGAGTTACCATCTTTAAAAGATGTGAGTACTCCACTAGCAGAAACATACATTGCCACCCATACCTACTAAGTCAGCTTCTAGATTATAAATTAGTTCCTACATCCTGTCTGTTCTTGCCAGGTAACAACTGCGTGTCTGATCTTGGAGGTGACTCAGGCTCCCCCCCAAGATGCAACCACCCAGGAGGCCCAGTGTGAAAGCAGCTCCCACTGGCCATCTCTGCTGCAGATTTACATCCCAGGAAAACCTCCACACTCACCGGTCCTTGGTGAAAACGTAACCCACGACATCCTTGCAGCCTAACAGCAGGACACAAAAGATGACAGCAAAGAGCCCTGGAGGTCGGATGGCAGGAGAAGCACACGGTGAGAAAGGGGGTCTGCAGGGAAGGGTGTGAGGGCTGTGGGCACGTCCCCAAGTCTAGGCACCTGTGACCAGCAGGGCGACGGCAGAGGACGTCTTGGCCTGCTCGATGTCCCCGGCCCCCAGGGCATTCCCTACCCGGACGCTGGCAGCCACGCTGAAACCTGTGGGGACCTGAAACGAGGAAGGGACCCGATGGTGAGGCTGAAAATCAGTTCTCCAGTTAGTCCTACACGCACATACACACTTGTGTGTACCTCGGTCCTTCCCACACCACGGGCCCTTCTGTCCCCACCTCCCAGGTGCATTTCTAAGGTGACACTTGGGGAGGACAAAGCCCTTCAGAACGTCCAGCTGATGCTTTCAGTAAAAGAGAGTCAAAGGGAAGCCTTTGACGACCACGGTTCTCCTCCAGAGCATCAGCACCCTCTTCCTTCTTCTGGCTGAACAAGATCCCGCTGTGCGCGGAGCCCATGCATGGGGTCCACTCAGCCATCTGCGGGCACGTGCCTGGGCACGTGCCTGGGCACATGGGACACTGCCACCTCTTGGCGATCGTGAGCAGCGCTGCTGGGAACTTCAGTACATCATCTGTTTTCATTCCTTGGAGGTCTAACCTACAAGTGTCACCGAGTTTCCAGAGACGACAGAGGCAGGTGGGAGTGGAGCTCAGCCCTTCCTGCCTGCAGCACCATCACCTTTATCCCCCACCTGTCCCCACCACATCTGTGTCATGAAACGGGAAAAAAGTCGGCATGCTTGACAAGCGCACCATCAAACCAAGTCCTTCGGATCGGGACCGCATTAGGAGTCGGAGGACCGGCAGCGACCCAGTCCTCCAGGCCATCTCCCCAAGGTCCTCCAGCTCACAGGGAATACCCCCTGCCATAACAGAAGGACCCTCCCAGGCTCCAGGGTGAAACGTGCCCTTCAGGAATCATTTCACAACCTGAACGGGCTGAACACCTGTGCTCAGCACTCTTTGGAGGGAAGCACACAGCCCCACCCCAGGACAGGCTCGTACGCTCACCATGTACACGATGACGGCCAGCTCATACGCGATGGACTGGGCTCCCAGCTCCACCATGCCGAGGACACCTGAGGGAGAGGGACGGGTGACCGTGTGCTTCCCACGGGCCCTGGCCGTCCCCCAGCTGCCACTGGCCGGCCCCACGCTGACCGCTCAGGAAGCTCCCGATCTCGTAGGCCCACCACTCGATGCACAGCATCAGCATGCTGGGGATGGCCAGGTGGAAGAAGGGGCCCCAGTCCTGCAGGCACTCCCAGGACCAGCCTGCAGGCGGGACACAGATGCGGTCAGTTGTGACATAAATGGCCACCGGGCAGGGGCTCGAGCCAAGACAGGAGTCATGTCCAGGCAGGAGAAAGGCGGACTTTACCTCCCCAGGTGTCTTGGTGCAGCCTCTTGGCAAGGATGTACAGGAAGAGGAGGAGAGCCAGGGTGAACTGGGAGACCGTGTTTGCCAGTGCCGAGCCCCTGGGCAGAAGAGAACATACTGAGGGGTGCCTCCCCTCCCCGCCCTGCTGGTGACACAGCAGCCCTGGGTCACCTCCTCCCAGAGCAGCATCCCCCCGCAGGGTTCAGAGCGGCCCAAGGAGGAGGGTTGGCATGGACACCCCACCCCGCCCTGGAAATCCACAGGAGGCCGCCCCCCTCCCTGTCCCAGTACTCCCTGGGACTCACATAACCCCAAGATGCATCTGATAAAGAAACAGGTAGTTGGTGAGGGCATTGACCAGGTTGGCAGCCACGCCGGTCACTATCTGGGGCAGGATGATTCCCTGAAATGAAAGGCCACGCTGGAGACCCATGGGGACCGCCGACTGCCACCCAAACAGGCGCCCTTGTGGCCAGCAGGGCGGCCATCACAGGTGTCCCCTCACTGCTGCTCCTGTTCACCGGGCACTCCCTCCTCTGGGTTAGCGGGAAGGGGATGTTTCTGGCCACAGACACACGGCAAGAGAGAAGGAAACGGCAGAGAGGGAAGATGAGAGACGGCTCGTGCACAGGAGCAGCATGAACACGTCACCTTCCCTGGACACCTGGACCAACGCTGAAGGTCAGGAGCTGACCTAAGGGGACGCTATGACCCTGGAGTGGGGGACGGACCCGAGCAGGTCCAGGCTTCCCACATCTCTGACCAACTGAAGGCATGAGAGTGAAGCGACATGGGGCCAGGGCTGACATCTCTCCTCACAGCATCAGGACAGAAAACAGATGCAGAGAAAGTCGGCTGTGACGAAGGCAGGAAGCACTGCTTCCCTCGACTGGAAGGGGCCGCCCACTGCAAGGGGTCACCTCACTGTACAACGTCACCTTTCAGATGAGCAGAGAGAGAAGATGTGGTGTGTATATACAATGGACGATGACTCGGCCATGGAAAAGAGTGACATTTTGCCATTTGCAGCAACATGGGTGGACGTGGAAGGCATTATGCTCAGTGAATTAAGTCAGAGAAAGACAAATACTGTACGCTATCACTTATGTATGGAATTTAAAAAATAAAACAGACTAGTGAATGTAACAAAACAGAAACAGACTCACAAGCACAGAGACCGAACCAGTGGTTACCAGTGGGAAGAGGGAAGGGGGAGGGGTAATATAGGAGGAGGAAATTAGGAGGTAGAAACCACTATTAATATGTATGAGTTAAATAATCTACAAGGACATAACTGCACAACACAGGGAATGTAGCCAATGTTTTATAATAACAATACATGGGGATTAAAAATTGTGAATCACTATAGTGTATGTCTGTAACTTATAGAATATTGTACATCTGCTGCTGCTGCTGCTGCTAAGTCGCTTCAGTCGTGTCCGACTCTGTGCGACCCCATAGACGGCAGCCCACCAGGCTCCACCGTCCCTGGGATTCTCCAGGCAAGAATACTGGAGTGGGCTGCCATTTCCTTCTCCAGTGCATGAAAGGGAAAAGTGAAAGTGAAGTCGCTCAGTCGTGTCCAACTCTTAGCGACCCCATGAACTGTAGCCTACCAGGCTCCTCCATCCATGGGATTTTCCAGGCAAGAGTACTGGAGTGGGGTGCCATTGCCTTCTCCATATTGTACATCAACTATACCCCAATTTTTAAAAAGCACTACCTCCTTGTAAAGCGTCATGCCCAAAATCACAGGCTGTTTGAAAGTCTGCTCTTTGAAACCACAGTATAAATCAAACATCTCGGGACTCCCCTGGTGGTCCAGTGGTTAAGTATCCGCCTGCCAGTGCAGGGTACACAGGTTCAATCCCTGGTCTCAGAAGATCCCACATGCCATAGGTTAACTGAGTCCAGGCACCACAGCTGCTGAGCCTGGGCACCAGGGTCCCCTCCTCGCAACTAGAGGAAGCCCTCAAGCAGCAAAGAAGACCCAGTGCAGCTGTCATTCATTAATTAATTTTAAAAAGCAGTCTGGATGTCCCATGGGAGGCACAGCCTCTCTGCCCACAGCAATCGGGGAGGGAGGGCTCAGTCACTCTGCAGGGCAGACGGGTGCTGGCCGCTTGCTTGCACCTCCTCTGCTCCGCCCTTCCTTCACACTGTCCTTCAGATCTTTTCCCCCCCGCTCTGTGCGCTGAGACCCGTGCTCCCCTGGCTGCTCTGTGTCCTGTGGGCTCGTGGCTGCAGGCTCAGAGGCTAGACCAGGACCTTGCCAAGCACTCTGTTCACTGGGAGCCCTGGTCTGTTTCAGCAGGAAAGGGAGGTGACCCGATGTGCATTTCAGGCAGAGGCTGTGGGACCACCTGGCAGAGGGGGCCTGGGTGGGATCCCACCAAGGGAAAAGAGAGGAGAAACAGCAGAGGCACCAAGGAGGGCCTGAGGCTAAGGCCCCCAGGCCTCGGCCCATTGCACAGCCCCCTCTGCGTCCCCACGAGCCTGCCCCTCACCTTTCTGCATCCTCTGTCCTTAAGTGACCCCGGTAACCTGTCCTTCACGTGTCCCATAGGCGGCGGCTCCATCTTTTCCTTCTCTCCTGCATCTAGTCAGCCTGGGCAACCCCCTTCCATGTCTGGGCTCCCACTGCACCCCCCGTCTGGGTTGCACTTCTCTCCTTCCCACCTCGGGAAACCCACGCATCCTCCACCACTTGAGTCACCTTCCTGACCCATCGGCTCAGGACTCCTTCTTCTAGGTCGTCTCTCCTGCCTCAGGGCCTTCAGGGAGGGCTCCTCACACTCCCTCCTCACTCAACCACTCAGGAGCCCCACGTTTGTTGGGGGGCTGACAGTCAGGGCAAAGGCCCTCAAACAGGGTAACAAATTATGAGGGGACAGCCCAGAGTCCAGGGCACACGCTGGTTTCTGCCTCTTTACAGGCATTTCAAGTATACAATTCTGACACTAATAAAAATGTGAAATGTTGTTGTTCCATTACCAGGATAACAGCTTAATTTTAAGGATGTTAAATAGGTAGAAAGCTTCCTTCTCCACCATCCTGCCCTCATGGGCTGGCACCCTACCACCACCTGGCACCCTATTTATCTGGTCCTTCTGGAAGGAAGTCAACGGTCCCACACATGAATCCACACCTACAGAGCTGGGCTCTGGCCACTGCTGTTAGTCACCCACTAAGAGTCCTGATGACATGAGGCACCTTCCATGGTGGGGAAGGGGGTGCTTTCACATCCCCAGATGGCCGGAGCTGAAAGGTCGCCCCACCCCACCCCCCGGAGCCAAGCAACAGTGCAGGGCCAAGAATCCTCCCTGCCGGCAAGCCAATAACAATATTTGCAAATGGGAACGGGATCCGACTTTTCCAGTGTCAATAACAACCTGTCCTTTCCTTGACTTCTCAGCCCTGCAAGCACCCCTCAGGGAAACACCCCACAGGGGCTCTGTATAGGCGAGCCTCTCCAGCCGATCTCCCTGACCCCTGAAAGGAGAGATGACCTCACCCCCCACAGAACAGGAGAATTGAGTTACCTGGTTGAGCAGGTACTTCACTTGTAACGTGTAGAGGAAGGTCGCCTGCAAGACAACAGGGGACAGAGGTCAGCACCCTGGCTGGCCTCACAGTGGAGAGCCTGCCTGCCCTCCGCTCCCACAGGAAGCCCAGGCGGGGCCCTCTCGGGAGGCTCGGGGGCAGGGCGGGAACCCCAAGTCCAGACATCTCTCTCATGGGCGAACACGATCTAAGCACCCCCGGGGTGGGGGGGGCTGGGAGAGCGGTTTCCTTGGGTGCTTGGTTGGGACTCTCCTGGGGGCGCTGGGTAGTGCAGGAGGCCCCTGCAAACTCTGGGTGGGTGCCCCCTTCTATAGATTAGGCTGCAGTCCTATTTGGTGGAATAAATTCAAGAATATTCAGTTCAGGGACTTCCCTAGTAGTCCAGTGGTTAAGACTTCACCTTCCAACATACGGGGTGCCAGCTTGGTCCCTGGTCAGAGTGCTACAATCCCACATATCTCAGGGCCAAAAAAACCCCAAAAAAACCCAAAACATAAAACAGAAGCAATACTGTAACAAATTCAATAAAGATGTGAAATAAATGGTCCACATCAGAAAAAATCTTAGAAAATAATATTCAATTTAAAAGGAAAAATAAAGACCACGATGCCAATTATGAGGGCAAATGACTGCTTCTGAGGTCTGAATTACATCCCCTCCCAGTTCATATGCTGAAGCCCTCGTGCCCAGTGTGACCATATTCGATAAAGTCTTTAAAATTGAAAATGTTAGTCATTTCTGACTCTTTGCAACCCCATGGACTGTAGCCTGCCAGGCTCCCCTGTCCATGGAATTCTCCAGGCAAGAATACTGGAGTGGGTTGCCATTTCCTTCTCCAGGGGATCTTCCCAACCCAGGGATCGAACCCGGGTTTGATCCTCCAATCTGCATTGGAGGCAGATTCTTTACCATCTGACCCACCAGGGAAGCCCAAAGTCAATTAAGTTTAAGTGAGGCCACTGGGGGGGCCCTGATCCACCAGGACTGGGGTCCTTCTGGGGGTGGGTCTCCATGTCAAGGAGAGAGGCCTCGGAGGAAACCAGCCCCGACACCTTGACCTTGGACCTGCCAGCCCCTGAGACTGTGAGAAATGGGTTTCTGTTGTCTACTGCTGCTGCTGCTGCTGCTAAGTCGCTTCAGTCATGTCCAACTCTTAGCAACCCCATGGACTACAGCCCACCAGGCTCCTCCGTCCATGGGATTTTCCAGGCAAGAGTACTAGAGTGGGGTGCCATCGCCTTCTCCGTCTGTCGTCTAAGCCTGTGATATTTTGTTACAGCAGCTCAGCAGACTAATCCGGAGGTGTGTTTAACTGAATGAAATAGCTGTGCTTATTCACCGACCAGGCAGGGCCCCCCTGAACACTAACACACACGTGGGTTTCGTGCCTCAGGCTCAACAAACAAGAGCCTCAAAGTTCCGGGCGAGGCCCCCAGGGGTCCATGGTGGCAAGGATTCACCATCTACAGAAGAAATCTGAGCTCCTCCCTGCGGGTGAGCAGAGGCTCCTTCTGCTACAGGAGCGGGGACCCCGGCCTCTGCAGCCCTCTTGACCCTGGTGTTTCTCGAGGGACAAAGGTTTGTGTCTTTCCCGAGTGTGATGAAAACCACGCTTCCTTGAAGGAGCCAACTCCTCATGTGGGCATCATTGCAGGGCTGAACCAGATCCCTGAGCTCAAGGCATCTCTGCTGCCTTTTAACCCATGAACCTCAAGGAGGGACCCCCTTACCCCGTGGACACTTACAGGAAGAGCTGGAATGAAGATCATGACGTAGGTCTGGGTAAGCCTGAACAAGGAAGAGGAAAAAAGTGACAGAGTGCTCCATTTCCAGGGGAAGGTAGGCAGGACACAGCAACACTGCCTTCACATGCTTGGCTCTTCCTAAATATACAGGCTGAAGCTGCTGGAGCACCATCAGAATCTACACAGAGCATGTCATCCTATGACCCGAGTGACCGCTCTTGGTTCTCCCAAGTCTCTCCAGGTCCAGGACAGGGGGTTCAAACTGGGCACCCTGGCCGGGTAATTCTTGCCGTGGAGGCAGTCCTGTGCATCCCAAGATGTTCTGGAACATCTGGTTTCTACCATCAACGACACCCCCATACCAGTTCTGACATCCAGAAACGTCTCCTAACATTCCAAATGTCCCCTGGGTTCAGAGCCACTGGTTGAGCAAAAAGTCATAAAAGGTCTTTATCAACTAAACCAGCGGCTCTCAAACCTGGCATCACATTTTAGAATCATCTAGGGGAGCTTTGAAAGACATGGACACCCAGGCTGCACCCCAGGCCAATTAAACCGGAATTCTAGGGACTTCCCTGGTGATCCAGTGACTAAGACTCTGTGCTCCCAATGCAGGGGGCCCTGGTTCGATCCCTGGTCAGGGAACTAGATCCTGCAACTAAAGATCCCACAGGTGGCAACCAAGATCAAAGATCTCGTATGCAGCCAAATAAATAAATATTTTAGCAAACAAATGAAAAGAACTAAATGCTGGGGGAGGCACCAGGTTGAGGGGGGCATTTTTTTTTTTTTTTTCTGCCACACCATGCAGCTTTCAGGATCTTAGTTCCCCAACCAGGAATCGAACCGGGGCCTTTGGTGGTGAAAGCACAGAGTCCTAACTGCTGCACCACCAGGGAATTCCCCAGTGGTGGGCTTTAAAAGCATTCATGTGATTTTAATATTGACCAGGGCCAAGAATCACAAAACCGGGAACCAACACCATGAACCACCATTTCACATGGAGGATGTTTGCAGATCACATTTTACCCAAAACTATTTACCTGCAAATTACCCAAATGTTATCCCATGGGCCAGGTATGGAGAATCAACTGAGGACAGCTTAACCCGCTCCTGGTGCATGGCCGGGTCCCTGGCCTTGGGAACCCCCAGAGCCTGAACCTGGCTGGCACCATCTTTCTGCCGGGATGGATCCATCCTGCCGGGGGGTGGCCCATCTCACCTGGACACGGCCGGGTCCTGCCTACAGAGCAGCAGGATGAGCTGGGTGTTGAGGAAGAGCGCCCAGCAGGGAAGACAGCAGAGCAGCAGCACCAGCACGCCCCGCTGAAGGATGACGCCCACGTGCTTCTTGTTCTGGCTCCCAAACGTCTGCATGCACAGTCAAAACCAACGCATTAACACAGAAACGGCACCCTCACTGTCCCCCAGAGGCCTCCAGTCATACCTCATAGAGAGACGGATGGCCCCAGAGACTGCTACATTTTATGTATCAGTGGTTCTCAAACTCGGCTGCTCATCAGAATCACCTAAGGAACATTTCTCGTATCTCTGACATTTCATTATTAGGGTATAGAAACACAACAGGTTTCTGCATATTGATTTTGTGTCATCGAACTTTACCAAATTCATTGATGAGCTCCAGATGATTTCTGGTGGTGTCTTTAGGATTTTCTACAGCATCATGTCATCTGTAAACAGTGACAGTTTTACTTCTTCCTTTCCGATTGGGATTTCTTGTATTTCTTTTTCTTCTCTGATTGCTGTGGCTGGGACTTCCAATACTATGTTGAATAAAAGTGGAGCAAGAGGGCATCCTTGTCTGATTCCTGATCTTAGAGGAAAAGCTTTCAGCTTTTCACCATCGAGTATGTTAGCTGTGACCTTATCATTGTTGTTTGGCCACTCAGTCATGTCTGACTCTTTGCAACCCCATGGACTGCAGCACACCATGCTTCCCTGTCCTTCACCATCTCCTGGAGTTTGTGCAAACTCATGCCATTGAGTCAGTGATGTTATCTAACCATCTCATCCTCTGCTGCCCCCTTCTCTTGACTTCAATTTTCCCAGCACCAGGGTCTTTTTCTGTATGGTCTTCATTATGTTGAGGTACGTTCCTTCTGTGCCTATTTTCTGAAGAGTTTTTATCATAAATAGATGTTGAATTTGGGGAATATTTTTAAATCATTGATGACAGGGACTTGATAAAGATAAGTCTGGACTTAACTGGTCCAGAGTACGTCCCAGACACCAATAATTTGTAAAATCTCCCCATGTCCATGTAATCCTAATGTGCAGTCAGGGTGGCCTCACCTAGAAACTATTAGAAATATGATGTCCTGGGCCTCCCCCTCCCCAAACCTACTGATGCAGAAACTTGGGGATGAGGGAGGTGCTGGAGCCAGCTCCCATCACTTACAAAACCCACCATGCACATCCTTCCCCAGCCAGCTCAGTGACATCTTGGGCAGCTTGAAATTAGCCACTGGGACCGGCATACACAACCAGTCAGGACATTCCCCACCCAACCTCCGAGACCTGGTTCTTCAGGCTTACGGCTGGTGGGGGGCCCCCAAGTGACTCTGACACACATGCACATTTGAGGACCTCTGGACATACCAAGCTCCACAATGTTGGAAGTGATAAAAGGGACTTTTACAAAACATCCCCTATCTATCAAGACGTAGCAGCAGCGTAGGGCAGTCATGTACGAAAACACCACTTCCCAGACCAGAGAGACCTGCAGCCACACTTTGGAGGCAGCAGGAGAGCTGAGAAATGTGGCAAGGGTTTGCCCTGGGAGATTCCACCCTCCAACTGGGGGGTGTGACCTGACCTGGGGCTGCCACTCACCTGGGAGATGAGCGTGTCACAAGCAGAAGACAAGCCAAACCCCACCGAGACACCAGTAACGTTGACCACCTGGGAAAAAACCAGGGAGGAGTCTGGGGGCAGGTTCCCCGTCTGCCCATCAGAGCCCTCGAGCCCTCAGCCCTCTGCCCAGAGCCTGTGCACAGACCTCCCCGTGCCCTGAATTAAAGGACAGACACAGTGCTGGGAGGAAAGGACATTCAAGGCCGTGGTGACCACACTGCATTATTCCTTCTTAGGCATTTGCTCCCCAGGTCTTGGGCACCTTTTCCCCAGGTTCTGAGGACCATGAACCCTTCTTAAGGGGCCTGCAGCATGGCACAGAGCAGTCCTGGGTGAGCCACTTGCTAGTGACCAAGAATGACCCACACAACATCCTGAAGGACTCTGTGAGAGCAGGAGCAAGTCTCAGAGCCAAGACTCATGCCAGAAGCCTTCCAACATCCACAGCACCCACAAACCAGGGAAGTCTGAGGCCCTGCCTGCCTCCACCTGCTACCCCCGAGTCTGCAGGAGGCACCAGGGACAGCAGTCCCCGCCAGGCCCAGCCTGGAAGCACCAGCTTTCCTGCACTTCCGTGGCCAAGAGTTCCCCAAATATCCAAACATCAGAGACCAAAAAGGATAATTAAACCAGGGTTGTCCATGCTGCTCCCTGAAAGCAAAGCAATCCACGAGCCCCTGGGGATGGTTCAGAGTACCTTCCAGGCTCAGAGGTGGCAAGTTCAAATACCCGAGGGACCAGGTGCAGGAAGCTGATGCATGCCTTTCAGAGGACACACCTGCGGCAAGAACTTCAGCGAAACATCTGCTGGCCCAAGTGAACAGGCCGGCAGGGCCCCCAGGCCAGCAACCGTGGCTGAGGGCGATGACATCTCTCTGTGGTCGTGGGGCTCACGTCAGGAGTACAGAGAGGACTGGTTCCTCCTGATTTTTTAAATTTTTATTATTTAAATCTTTTTAAGTTTTATTATTATTTTGGAGGTGGGCTGAGCTGGGTCTTTGTTGTGGAGCAACAAGGGATCCCCACTAGGGATCCAGCCCATGTCCCCTGCACTGAAAGGCAGATTCTTAACCACTGGACTACCAGGGAAGTCCCTCCTCCCGATTTCAGGTTTGGACCCGGGCACCCAGGGTTTCATATTCTGGCATTTCAGGACAAGAGACAAATCAAGGGCTAGGGGAGGGGTGAAGGTTTCTACTGGTGAACAATTCCCTTCTCCCAGATGTGGGGTCAGGGTGGGAGCCAGAGCTCCAGGGATGGCAAACTAGCTGACGTGGCAGACAGAATTCTGGCCCTCCAAAGATGTCCCATCCGGAGTCTGGCACCTGAGGAAACACATACCTTGGGCGGTTCCCTGGGGAAGGAGAGATAAACTGAGGATCGAAATACAGTCACAGCCCTGCCCACACCTGGGGATTAGTCCAGAGAAACCCCTTTCAGACCAGTGGACTCCAACAGTGAGAGATTCAGACACATATGTGTCTCCCCTGAAACCCCTAAACTCTGATCATCTGTAAGAGCCACAGGAGGGAATGAACACACAGACGGCTTCCTGGCTCTGAGCTGGCGAGCCCCGTACGTACAGCAATTGCCAGTGTGACGGCGTCCAGCTCCAGCTTCCCCAGGTGCCCGCAGAACACAGAGCTCACAAAACCAATGAGGAACACCATCAACTGGGCCAAGAACTGGGAAGAGACAGAAAACACGAAGCTGCAGGCGAGGGACATGACAGTGGAAGGAAGGGGTGGGCCTCTCAGGTGACCCTACCATCCCAGGGTGGGCTTGGACCAGAGGTTAGCAGGTCTGGCTTGCAAGGAGCCTCCGCCAGCTTTCACAGGCAAACGAGCAGCCTTGGGTGGACTTCTTGAAAAATATGCAAGTTCATTTGCTACCACCAGTATCATGTTTCTGAGAACTTCTGACTTTTAAAATTTATTTTTCACTGTCGATTCTCATACCGTAGACTGCATGCCTATTTTCCCTGAAATTTCCAGAGGCTGCCTCCTGGGATGACCCCATCGTTATCTCCGATTCCTCCTGAGGGCTGAAGAGAACAGCCAGCAGGACAGTCCACGGAGAGGAGCTCCTGAGGCAGACCTGAGGCTACCTCAGTGGAAGGCCAGTGGGGTCTGGAATGTTGGGGCGAATCATTACCAGTCTGCCAAGCATCTCAGATTCCACGAAGCCTCCAATATGAGGGCAAATGCAGCTTGGGGAACACAGACCCATTCTCGCTCACCATTCCAGAACTTCCCACCTCACCTCTGGACACTGACTTACCTCCTCAGCTTAATTTAAAACCACCTTCTGTGACCTGCCAGACCTAGGAGGTGCAAGACTTCCCGGGAAGCCCATCTCTCCCGGAATCCCCTGTGGTCCGACAAGGGAGATGGAATCAGTGCCTGAAGATGTGTGTCAGCCCCACACACCCCTCTCAAAGTGCAGGCCCGGGGCTCAGGGAGCTTGTGCAGTCCAGCCAGCACTGCTACCGTTCAGTCCTTCGAGGGTGAAAGCTCCTCCAGTGAGCTCAGGCGAGGCTCCCAGTGACCCCAGTCCTCACCTCTGTCAACCCACACTGCCATCGGCCAGCGCCGCAGCCACCCAAGATCGCCACGTGGGCATTGGACCTGGCCCTGCTGGTGACGGTACAGGTGACCACCTGCTTTCCCTCCCTGCACCTGGGGACAGACAGGTGCATCTCCGCAGGTAGACCCAGATCGACAGACCAAGAGAGGCCTGGTCTTAGCCGTGTGTGCCTGAGTATGCGTGCGTGTGCATGCATGTGCAGGGGCGAGGGTGCATACATCTCCACATCGAATTCCAAACTTCGACCCAGTTCCTGCTTCCCCCACTGCAGAAACCAAAGTTGCACACCACAACTAGAGAGAAGCCCCCACTCAGCACGCTAGAGAAAAGCCCACACAGCAATGAAGACCTGGCACAGCCAAAAATAAACAAACAGAAATTTTGAAAAAGGTTGGTATGAAAAACCCAATTCTGTAGACCCTAAAGTCAGAACCAGGGGCCCCCGTAGGCCTGTTCCCAGGAACTGGCCACGACTAAGTGCTGTCCCCACCCTACAGATATTCTGTGGTTTCATTCACAGAGTTGGTGTCTCTTTGATTGTGAATTTATATTAACTTTAAAGGTCACAGGGCCCTTATTTGGGTAAATTCAGCATCACTATCAATCTTTTCAGTTTTTTTTAAGCCTTTTTGTGCATAAACTACATCTACTTCTGCTTTATTGACTATGCCAAAGCCTTTTACTGTGTGGATCACCACAAACTGTGGAAAACTCTTCAAGAGATGGGAATACTAGACCACCTTACCTGCCTCCTGAGAAATCTGTATGCAGGTCAAGAAGCAACAGTTAAAACTGGACATGGAACAATGGACTGGTTCCAAATCGGGAAAGGAGTACGTCAAGGCTGTATAGTCACCCTGCTTATTTAACTTATATGCAGAGTACATCATGAGAAATGCTGGACTGGATGAAGCACAGGCTGGAATCAAGATTGCTGGGAGAAATATCAATAACCTCAGATACGCAGATGAAACCACCCTTATGGCAGAAAGCGAAGAGGAACTGAAGAGCCTCTTGATGAAAGTGAAAGAGGAGAGTGAAAAAGTAGGCTTAAAACTCAACATTCAGAAAACTAAGATCATGACATCTGGTCCCATCACTTCATGGCAAATAGATGGGAAAACAATGGAAACAGTGAGAAACTTTATTTTGGGGGGCTCCAAAATCCCTGCAGATGGTGACTGCAGCCATGAAATTAAAAGACACTTGCTCCTTGGAAGAAAAGCTATGACCAACCTAGACAGCATATTAAAAAGCAGAGACATTACTTTGCCAACAAAGGTCCATCTAGTCAAAGCTATGGTTTTTCCAGTAGTCATGCATGGATGTGAGAGTTGGACTATAAAGAAAGCTAGCTGAGTGCTGAAGAACTGATACTTTTGAACTGTGGTGTTGGAGAAGACTCTTGAGAGTCCCTTGGACTGCAAGGAGATCCAACCAGTCCATCCTAAAGGAAATCAGTCCTGAATATTCATTGGAAGGACCAATGCTGAAACTGACACTCCAATCCTTTGGCCACCTGATGCAAAGAACTGACTCATTTAAAAAGACCCTGATGCTGGGAAAGATTGAAGGCAGGAGGAGAAGAGGGCGATAGAGGATGAGATGGTTGGATGGCATCACCGACTCAACAATGGACATGAGTTTGAGCAAGCTCTGGGAGTTGGTGATGGACAGGGAAGCCTGGCGTGCTACAGTCCATGGGGTCGCAAAGAGACGGACACAACTGAGCGACTGAACTGAACTGAACTGTCATAAACTGTTGCAAACGATAGTCATAGATCTGTTTTCCCCTTTTTCATGGGACTTCAATATTTCCAGAACACAGTGCCTGGTCACTCCACAGGCCACATGTAAGCTGTTTCTGTAGCTTCACAGGAAAATGCACTCATCTCCTCCATGGTCAGGTCTCTGGCTGCTTCCCAGGTTTTGCTGATACAAATCGCACTGCACAGAGTATCTTTCTTACTTGGGTGGGGCCAGACATTTTCTTAGGGTGAATGCCCAGTGCACGGGTGGGATCAGTTGACCCTCTCAGAGCAGAGGCTGGGAAATCTAGCTGAGCTAATCCATGAGCGTGTGTGTGTGTGTGTGTGTGTGCGAGCACATGTGTGTGTGTGTGTGTGTGTGTGTGTGCGCGCGTGTGCACGTGCTCAGTCATGTCTCTTTGTGACCCTATAGGCTGTAGCCCACCAGGCTCCTCTGTCCATGGGATTTCCCAGGCAAGAATACTGGAATGCTTTGCCATTTCTTCCTCTAGGGGATCTTCCTGATCCAGGAATCAAACCCACGTCTCCTGCAGAGCTAATCCACTCAACTGTTGGGCTGAAGGTGGGTCAGCCCAGTGGTGCAGCCCTTGGATGGCCAGACTTCCCATGCCCCAGCCTCGGGGGCGGCAGAGGTCCTGGCTCCAGAGTTCACGTTTGCTAACCACACACCTGAGATCACCCGAGGGTGTTGGTCAGAAGACCCATGCCCCGTCCCACTTCAAGCAACAGAGTCCAGATGTCCATGGGGCTGAAGGACCTGTCTTTCAGCATACTCGCCCCCATCCTGCTATACTTGTCCAATCAAGAAGGGGCCGTTAAGAACCAGAACCTACAGAACCTACAGGGGCTTGCTGCTAGGCCCACAGGTTGTTCCCCCAGCACTTCAAGGACTCCTGCCTGGGGTTCAGACAGGGCTCAGTGGACAAGAGAGATGGCTGGGCTGTCTGTGCATGTCTCTGCCTCCTGTCATGGAGACCCTCATTTTCTGGCCAGGAGGCTTTGGGAGAGTGCCCCCCGGGGCCAGATGCCAGCAGGACAGCGGGTGTGAGCCTGCCTGGTGTGCTGTACCAGCACAGTCCCCGAGGGTCCATCCTCACCCCATCCAGGGATGCCACAAAGGTCAGCATCAGCAGCAAAGGTTGGCCTGGCAGGATGCCAAGTCACTGGGTGCACATACCCAAGGTAAGTGCAAGCAGGGGGGCAGGCTGGACAACCAGCCCCCAGTCACGCAGCCAGGTCAGAAGTGCAGTCAGGACCCAATCACCTGGCTCTCAGAAGGTCGATTCTTGTCCACTCCTTTGGAGCACAGAGTACAGGCCAAACACGGGAGCATGGATCTGAGTAAGGTGAACACCATGGCTCCAGCCCCACCCCAGGGAACCCAGGGCATCACAGGGAAAGATGTTCAACATGGAGCAACACAGCGGATCACACAAGACGGGCACTGCAGACAACACAGGAGCCCAGGAGTCACAGAAGTTTCTGCTGAAACTTGGATGGTGAGCAGGCAAGTGAAGGGGGCCTGTCTGCCTGGGAGAATGTTCCAGGCAGGAGGGGGTGGGGTGTGAGGGATGGCTAGGGCTGGGAAAAGGTGAGGGCAGGGGGCAGTTGGATTTGTGGGATCTTAGTTCCCTGACCAGGGACTGAAACTGGGCCCTTGGCAGTGAAAGCTCAGAGTCCTAACCACTGGACCGCCAAGGAGCTCCCACCTTTGGCCAAGGCTACCTTCTGCCTCTAGCAAATCTGTTCCTGCGACATCTTACATAAGGTCACTGAACACCCCCCCATTCCCCACCTACAAGGTAACAGTCAGGGATCAGCCTGCAGGGTCATGGGCAGGAAGCCAGTCTCTCAGATGCCCTTCTGCTTGGGGACATTGTCACTAGTCTTTGCCCTGCAGCCCTAGACCCTCTCAACTCTCTCCCAGGTGAGCCTGTTTCCATGGAGATAGAAACCAGTGCCCTCTGTCTGGGCCTGGCTACCCCAGATCTTTTCTATCCTCACCAATGCACTGCACAGCCTGTGTCCCTGAGGAGCACGCAATCCCTCTTTGAGATTACTCTTTAGGACTGACAGTTCAGTCTGGTGAAGAGAACCTAATGACGAGGAGAAAGCTCAGCTGAAATGCCTGAGGCCAGGTAACTTCAACAACTGCCTTCCTGCCCCAACAAACGCACAGTTTACCTAAATCTTTAAAGGAAAATATGGCCCAGTCTCTGTTCAGATGTGCACGGCTCATCTCACACGCTTGCCTTTGTGTTCTGCATTATTCTCTCCTTACAGCCCTCATTTAAAGCTCACTGTGGGCGTGATAAGTCCTAGTCCCTCAACCTGATTCCTACATTGGACCCTCGTGGGACAGTGTTGAAATGAGAGGCCTGGAAGGGACAGGGTGAACGGGAGACAGAAAATCAGAGAGAGGAGCCCCAGACCAGGGTCCTACCTAAGGGATGGTGGAGCCTCAGAAAGCGAAGAGGGGAACCCGGAGCAGGCAGTGAGGGGCGCCTCTCCCCTCCCTCGTGCCCCCAGGAAACAGAAAATCCAGAGCAGAGGGGAACAGAGACAGAGAGGGACCAAGAGGAGCCCATATACAACCCATGACCAGTTACACAGGTGCCAGAACTCTACGACCCGACTGCATAAAGCAGTCAGACAGAAACAGTCCCGCAAACGGCTGCAAGGATCTTCCCAACTCTCCAATTATCTCAGATCATTTCAGAGATTTTTCCTTTCGTTTGTCTCGGTTTTCTGTTTTTTCTACAAGGAACATAGATTACGCTTATAATTAACATCGTCACAAGCACACACACACAGGTGTACAGAGAGAGAGAGGGTGGGGGGCTGGCATGTCAGCCATGTGCTCACCATCCCTGCAGACCAACAGGTCCATCAAGGGGATCAGGTGACTCTGGGGGCCAGCAGAGACAGGGGCCAGCCCTGGGAGTGGCTGCATCTCAGAGACTACCTGTTTAGTTATTCATTTTCAGGGGGCTTCCCAGGTGGTGGTAGTGATAAAGAACTCACCTGCCAATGTAGGAGACATAAGAGATAAAGTTTCGACCTCTGTCAGGAAGATCCCCTGGGGAAGGAAATGGCAACCCACTGCAGTGTTCTTGCCTGGGAAATCCCGTGGACAGAGGAGCCTGGCGGGCTACGGTCCATGGGGTCACAAGTAGGACACAACTGAAGCGACAGCAGAGCAATAGCAGCTTTGCGTGTTTAGTTGCTCAAGTCATGTCTGACTCTGTGACCTCATGGACCCAGGCTCCTCTGTCCATGGGATTTCCCAGGCAAGAATACTGGAGTGGGTTGCCATTTCCTCCTCCAGGGAATCTTCCCAACCCAGGAATTGAACCGACATCTCCTGCATTGGCAGGCAAATTCTTTACTGCTGAGCCACCTGGGAAGCCTTACAGAGACCTTTCTCACAGTGATCTGTGAGATAATGTTGGGCCAAGCATGGTAGTATTATCCTCATTTTATGGGTGGATAAGCAGAAGCCGGAAGAGGTTACCAGCCGACTCAGGTTCACGTAGCCATTTCCTAACCTCCCTTCTGAGATCAAAGCAGAGAACTGGACCCACAAGTAAGATTCCTAACCAGGTGTTCTTTTCCCTCTGGCTACCAACAGCTCCCCGCTACATGGATTTTCAAGCCATGGCTTTCTCCCGGCCTCATCCATGCCACCCAGGTACAACACAGTGGGCATCCCAGGATCCCACAAACAGCAGGGTCACCATCGGGTCACTCCTGTCTGCCTCAGCCTCTGAAGGTGCAGAATGTCTCATCACCCCCACGCCCAAAAGCTTGTGTTAGTCACTCAGTCACGTCTGACTCTTTGTGACCCCATGGACTGTAGCCCACCAGGCTCCTCTGTCCATGGGATTCTCCAGGCAAGAATACTGGAGTGGGGAGCCATTACCATCTCCAGTTCAAAAGCTTATTCTCCCCTTAGAACCATCCCAGGTTCTTGTCTGAAGAAAGGGCTCCCCTACCCTGTTGATTTGAAAATCATCCAAACTGGCAGGAGAACAATGATGAGATTCTGTTTTGTGGGTGTTGTGGTTTCAAAATTCTTATTACCTTTAAATAGACAACACAGAAAGAGTCCTAAACTGACAATGATAAGGAAGAAAAAAAACTTCAGCCCCAAAGAGAACCACATCAAAAACGTTTGAACACAAGAATTGGGGGAGGGCATGTGGGGCAGGATGCCACTAGTTTCCTTGGGCAGAGGCTGGTTTACGCAGTTCCGAAGAAATCGTCCTGAAGATGTGGGTCTAAGAGACACCACTCCCCGCCTGGAGTTACTCCAGAGACGCGCGTTCGCGGCCGGAATCGACGGCTAGTTTTCGGTGTTCTCCGCAGTGTTTTGCGGTTCTGGTGGCTTCTGCCTGCTCCTCGGGCGCCCTCATCCAGAGAAGGCTCCGGAGCGGGAGACTGGAGGCGGCCAGTCCCGCGCCCTAGCTGGCCAGCCGCGCAAGGAGGCTAGCGCGGCCCGGGCGCACGCGGAGGCGCCGGGACCTGCCCGCTCCAGGCTCCCGGGACCGTGGCCCCGCGCGCGCCCGCCCGCCGCCTCCGCTAGCTCTGAGCCCCCGGACCCCCGCCCCCGGGAACAGCCCCCCGTGAGGCCCCCTACTCACCGCGGGGCCCGCCAGGAACAGGAGCGCCCGCAGCTCCCGCCGGAGGTCAGCCAGCCGCAGACAGCGCGGTGCGCGGCGTTCCGGGCTGAGCGCCCGGCCTCCCGGCCCGGGTGTAAGCTCCTCGGCAGCCTCCATGTGCCGGGCGCCGGCCGCGGGGCGCGCGCAGGAGGCCGAGGGGAGGACCGGCCGGGCCAGCCGCGCTCTAGTCCCCGCCCTGGGCCGCCTGCCGCCCACCGCCCACCGCCCACCTTGGGCGCGCCTCTGCCGCCCGGCCCAGGTCGCCCGCTTCGCTGGCAAAGGCCTGCCAACTCGGGGGACTCCGAATACAGTGTTGAAGGAAGCTCCGGAAAGAAACAGAAAGTGGCGTGGGCTGGGTCCTCCGGCCCTCAGGAGCCAGGCTCACCGGCTCCGCGCCTCCCAGGGCTTGGGGTCTGAAAGCCGCGAGGAAGCGCTGGCGGGCTGGCTACTGAGGGCCCGCGCCCGCAGCGAGACATCTCCAGCTCCCGGAGCGCCTGCTCTGCACACAGGCTGGGAGACTGGACTTGACTGTGCGGACGCGCTTCTTCCCGCCCCACCCCACCTGCGTGCGCCCGTTCTTTAACTTAGACTCTGCCAGGATAGCGCACAAGGCCACATTTTCAAGCGCCAGGACTCAAGTTCTCTGGTCTTGGATGTTTAGCTGAATAAGGGTATTGATTTTTAAAATGCTCCTTGAGAGAGTTGTGAGTTAAGTTTTATTGTGGGCAAAATGAGGACTATAGCCTGACATTTCAGAGAGCTCTGAGGAACTGCTCTGAAAATGGGGTTGGGGGAGGTGGAAGGGGGTCAGTATTATGCACGATTTTAGTGAAGGGGGCAGTGTGCAGTCAAGCACACTCTTTGGCAAAGGTTTGCTGCTGGTCAGGAGCAGATGTCCCCCTTCATGATTTTAGTATTTTTCTAGACATGAGGAGATGCAAGAATTAGGCTCATAAAATCTCCTGAGAATATCTTCTGAAGGCTTGTTCTGCCAGGATTTTCCCAGAGCAGACAGCCTCATTCCTGATCTCCACTCTGAAATCCTTTCAGGGTGTGATGAAGGTCGGGGCTGCAGTGGCCAGTGACTGCATCCTGGTAGAGACAAATGGCCAGTGCCAAGTGTTTGTTGGCAAGGGGACCAAGAGGCTGTGTGTCAGCAAACCTGGGCTCAGGAGATACCACCAGGGTCTACGGGGAGAGCGCCAGCAACTTGCTGGTCCCTCAGAGCCTCAGTTTTCCCATCTGTGAACTCGAAACTGTATCTACAACCACCCTTTGTGGTGAGGATTAAATGAGATGCTATGGTCCAGTAGTTGGAACTCTGCACTTTCACTGCCAGCGACCAGGGTTCAGTCCTCCACTGGGGAACTAAGAGCCCACAAGTCAGATGGCCAAAAGAAAGAATGTATCTTTTCTAAAAAATGAGATGGTATAGGTGGACTACTGCTCTCAGCCTGGTTTGTACATGGTAATTGTCTAAGAAAAGTTAACCACCAAGATAAGAGTGATTTCAGTAACAGTCAAAGTTCCCTCTGTCCTAAGAGACCCAACTTTAGAAAATGGAAAACATAAATCCTGGGAGGGTCACACAGCTGGAAGTCTGGCTTCAGGGATTTACAAGGTCATGAGTGTTCTGCCTCCCCATCTGTCTTCCCCGCCCTCTTCTCTACACCATTTTAAAAATTAATTAATTTTTATTTTATTTTATTGGGTGCGCTAGAGTCTTGCCTTCAATGAGGCATGTGGGATCTCAGTTCCCCGAGTCTTTCAGCAGGGTGTGCAGGCTTCTCTCTAGTTGCAGTGCTCGGCTTAGTTGCCCGGCAGTGGCATGCGGTATCTTAGTTCCCCCACCAGGGATCGAACCCAAGTCCCTTGCACTGGAAGGCAGATTCTTAACCTGGACCGCTACGGAAGTCCCCTCCCCACTATTTGCTCTTCACTCCTTGGCCTCATCTTTCTCTGGAGGCAGCCTCTCTTTGCTTGTTCAGGAGGGTGGCCTCCCCCAGTCCTCACTTCATCTTTCCTACCTCGTGATCCAGATAATAAGACCCTCCCCACTTCTCTTCAGGACCAAACAAACCAAAAATGGAGAAAACTGGTTGGCCCTGTTTAGGTTTCCTGCCTGCCTTTGGAACAATCACCCTGGCCAGGGAAATAGGGTCTTGTTTGGCTGGACCCAAAGCCTTTGGCTCAGCTCTGTACCAGAAAGGTTGGATGCCGTCTGTCACTGGCAAGAGTCCCACCAGAGTTACACAGAGGGTCCTGCCAGACAAAAATGCTAGGATGTATGCTAGATCTCCAAGCCTAGCTCTTGAATAGTCTTCTGGTATTCTGGCCAACGTTAGAAGTTATGAAACAGAAATGTGATGTATAACTATTGAGAAGAGACCAAAGCATCGTTCATGGTTATAATTCCAGACGGTCCAAAGAAATTACATGGGGATAAAGTTAATAAGATTAATAAAAGGAATTTAAAAAGTTGCTACACTTAAGTCCTTCAACAGATATGATCAGCCCTTTATGTTGGTAATAACATATATGAGAATACTGGAAGGAGAAAAGCCTCTTTCACGATTGTTGTTGTTTAGTTGCTTAGTCGTGTCTGACTCTTTGCAACCCCAAGGACTGCAGCATGCCAGGCTTCCCTGTCCTTCACCATCTCCTGGAGTTTGCTCAAACTCGTGTCCATTGAGTCGGTGATGTCATCCAACCATCTCATCCTCTGTCGTCCCCTTCTCCTCCCACCTTCAATCTTTCCCAGTATCAGGGTCTTTTCCAATGACTCAGTTCTTCGTGTCAGGTGGCCAAAGTATTGGAGCTTCAGCTTCAGCATCACTCCTTCCGATGAATATTCAGAGTTGATTTCCTTTAGGATGGACTGGTTTAATCTCCTTGCTGTCCAAGGGACTCTCAAGAGCCTTCAAATAAACCCTCCTGTGACATGGAGCATTCCCAACTCTTTAAAGGACTGTGGGGACTTCCCTGGTGGTCCAATGGTTAAGAATCCTCCTGCTAATGCAGGAGACACAGGTTCAATCCCTGGTCTGGGACATTTCCACATGCAGCAGAGCAACCGAGCCCACTCACCACAGCTACCAGGCCCGCACTCTAGAGCCCAGGACCCGCAACTAGAGAGTAGGCTGCACACAGCAACAAAGACCCAGGGCAGCCAAAAATTAATTAATTAATTAATTTAAAAAAATAAAGAACAACAGGACTGTGTACAGGGACTTCCTTCCAAAGAGCACACCACGGAAGGGTGTGTGTGTGGGGGGGGAGACAGTGACTTTATAGCAGAGAAACCTGGCAAAAACTGCCTCAGCCCAATGACCAAGGTTAACATCAACAGTGATAAATCAGGCCCGTAGTATGTACTTAAGTATGTACCTAGGGGTACTATAACTGGTAGCTTAAACCAACAGCAGTGTATTCTCTCATAGTGTTGAAGGCCAGAAGTCTAAAATGCAGGAGCTGACAGGACTGGTTCCTTCTCTGGGGCTCAGGGAGCATCTGCTCCAGAGCTCTCTCCTGGCTTCTGGGAATTGTTGGCATCTCTTGGTCTCTGGCAGCATAATTCCAATCTCTGCCGCTGTGTCTCTGTTTTCTCTCCTTAAAGGACACCAGCCACTGGATCAGAGCCCACCCTACCCATGTGACCTCATCTTAACCTCATCACATCAGCAAAGACCCTATTTCCAAATAAGGTCACATCCCGAGGTTCCAGGGGGACAGGGATTTTGGGGGAGGAGGGCATCTTGATAGGATGTAATGAAAATGGCACTTTAGCTCTGTGGTCTTCCCCCCCAAAACCCATAACCTTGCAGTCTAATCATCTGAAAAATATCAGGCAAATCCCAATGGAGAAATATTCTATGAAAATACCTGATAAGCACTCTTCAAATCTGTCAGCGTTAACCCAAACAAGAACATTCTGAGAAACTGTCACAGCCAAGAGGAGCCTAAGATAAGTGAGGACAGAATGTGCCATGGTGCTTGAGTGGGACCCTGGGACAGAAAAGGGACATTAGGCAAGAACTAAGGAATCTGAGTAAAGTATGGACTTTGGTTAGTAATAATGTATCCATAGCAATTCAGTTTCCGGAAGTTATTGTTTACACAGACCCATAGCAACCCCCCCACTGCTAGAGCCAATAGCTAGAAAAGCCCCTCCGAAGATTCAGCTCCGACAGCAGGTAAAACCACCGTGTAGTTGTGGGGAATTTGGGGAACACTTTGAAGTTGTCCACTTGCAAAGGCACCCTTGTAGCTTTCACCTGTCTTCTGGGGGTTACATTTCATAGGGAATAACATGCCTATGAAACTGTTTACCTGTCTCTATCTTGCTGTCTCCCATTTTTCATCCACTGGGATTAAAAGAATCAAAGTGAAAGGCTCTCTGGCCAGAGCACAGGCATTTCCATGCTGTGTGTGCAAGCATGCTAAGTCGCTTCAGTTGCTCTGTGGCAGAGCTTCAGAAACAGTGCCTGATGGCTTCCCTGCCAGTCCAGAGGTTAAGAATCTGTCGGCCAATGCATGGGACACAGGTTCAGTCCCTGGTCTGGGAAGGTCCCACATGCCTGAGAAGCAACTAAACCCCTGTGCCACAGAGCCCTTGGGCCACACTCACTGAAACCCACGCTCCACAGCAAGAAAAGCCACTGAGATGAGAAGCCCATGCACTGCAACTAGAGAGTAGCCCCCGCTCACTGAAACTAGAGAAGCCCGCATGCAGCAACAAAGATCCAGTGCAGCTAAAAATAAATAAATGCATATTTTTAAAAAATTCATAACAAGAATCTTAACATGAACTATGTTGTGCCAAGTCGCTTCAGTCGTATCTGACTCTTTGTGACCCTGTGGACTGTACAGTCCACCCGTCTCCTCTGTCCATGGGATTCTCAAGGCAAGAACACTGGAGTGGGTTGCCATTTCCTTCTCCAGGGGATCTTCCCAACCCAGGAATTGAACCTGAGTCTCCCACATTGCAGGCAGATTCTTTACCATCTGAACCACCAGAGAAGCTCCAGGAGAGGAGGTAATTTGGAAGTAATTAACGTGTCATGAGGTCACGAGGGTGGAACCTGACGAGAGTGGTGGCTCTAACAGGGGAAGAGAGATCTCCGGGCCCACGCATGACCAAGAAAGGCCCTTGAGGACCCAGCAAGATGGCAGCTGTCCACACATCAGGAAGAGAGTCCTTACCGGGAACTGGGTCAGCTGGCACCTTCTCTGTGAATTCCAGCCTCCAGAACTGTGACAAAGTTTATTTCTGTTGTTTAAGATGCTCCTTCTTTGACGTATTTTGTAATGGCAGCCCAAGCTGACTAATACAACAGCCATCACTGCCTGTGATTTTATGTAACAACGTTCTCTTTCCATCACATCACCAACTCCCACCTTACTCCAGGACTCTCCCAAGTGCTTTCCTCTGGGAGTTCATAATCCTTGAAATAACCCTGGAGGGATTACTAATCTGTTTCTTCAGTGGGGTAGTTTACCAAGTCTGTCGGCTGAGTAACTTGCCCAGGGCTAAGTGGCTAACGAGTGGCAAAGAGGAGTCTGCAGATTACTTCTGCCTGGTTCCCAAGAAGGTGGAATAAAAGCTCATAAATTTACATCAGGTGATGAGGAGATAGGACTATCCAACTCTGCTCATCTGCTCACCTGTCACCCAGAAAATGGGTTGTGAGTATATGTTGTTTCTAGGAACAAAACACTGAACTTGCAGAAATTCCATGGAGTCAGATGGGAGAAATGGCTCAAAAATGAAGACATTGTTTCTCCACTGCCAGGGGGCATCCTAGCCCCTCGAGTCTATAAAATGTATGTATTTATATTCATGTGGGTTGTTTCATTCTTCCCTCTGAGAAGCCTCAAATTTATGTAGGAGAGCATCTGCAGGTCACCTGGAGATGTTTTTAAAAAGCATCTCACGTGTACAGATGTGAGAATTGGACCATAAAGAAGGCTGAGCGCTGAAGAAACAGTGCTTTCGAAATGTGGTGCAGAAGAAGGCTCCTGAGAGTCCCTTGGACAGCAAGGAGATCAAACCAGTCAATCCTAAAGGAAATCAGTCCTGAATATTCATTGGAAGGACTGATGCTGAAGCTGAAGCTCTACTACTTTGGCCACTTGATGCGAGGGGCCGACTCATTGGAAAAGACCCTGATGCTGGGGAAGATTGAGGGCAGGAGGAGAAGCGGGTGACAGAATGAGATGATTGGATGGCAGGCATCAGCGAATCAATGGACATGAGTCTGAGCAACAAGCTCCATGAGAGTGAAGGACAGGGAAGCCTGACATGTTGCAGTCCCTGGGGTCACAGAGAATCAAACACAACTGAATGATGAACAAGGAGTCAGTGGCACTGGGGTGGGGTCTGGGTCTGCATTTCTCCTCCCAGGCAGTCACTGCTGCAGGTTTGAGCACCACACTCAGAGTAACAAGGCTGAAGAGAAGACACGCGTGTTAATGCTGGATGGGCCTTAAAGAGTATCCATTGTGTCCTATTTGTTTATTTGGTTGTGCCGGGTGTTAGTTGTGGCATGTAGGGTCTAGTTCCCTGACAAGGAATGGAACCCAGGCCCCCTGCATTGGGAACCCAAAGTCCTAGCCACTGGACCCCCAGGGAAGTCCCTGATATTGAAACAGGAGGGAAGGAGCAGGGCACAACCTAGATGGCTCAGAGGCCTAGACTTTGATCCTCAGTATGTGCTCACTGTAACACATCAGCAAGCTAAATGACACACCCAGAGGCACCATGAGAGTTCTAAAGTCAACCATCAAAGATCAAAAAGTCTATGTGTGAAGCAAGGGACCCAAAGCTGGTGCTCTGGGACAACCTAGAGGGATAGAGTAGAAAGGAAGTTGGGAGGAGGGTTCAGGACCGGGGGGGGGACACATGTATACCTATGGCTGGTTCATGTTGATGCATGGCAAAAACAGACATAGTGTCAAGTATCCTCCAATTAAAATAAATTAATTATAATAAAAAAAAGCATAGTGAAGAACTTGGGGGAAAAAAAACAAAAAGTGAGCGGTAGCCCAATCCCTTGAAAGCTTACCACACGATATCTCAAGGCCATACTCACCCTCTGACACAGCCCACACTCTGTCTGTGGAGTGTGTTTCTCTCTGAATAAATCCACTTCTTATCTATGATTTTGTCTCTCACTGAATACTTTCTGCAGTGAGACATCAAGAACCTGAGCTTCATTAGGTCCCGAAACCAGGTCTGTGATCTTAGTTGGAAGACTGTGGGTTTTGGCCGAGTTCAAGTCCCTGTCTGAGGTAAATGGTTTCAACATTAAACTGTACTTGATTTTCTCCTGTTACTCTGTCTCTCTTAGACCAGCCAGAAGAAGCTAGAAGGGCAGAAGAAAACATTTTTCTCCCTGACAGAGTCTTTTGTCAAGAAAAAGCCACTTCTCACCTAGCCAGCTCCTCCCTAGAGATGCCATCCCAGCGTGTGAACACTTCTGAAGTGCCAAACAAAGAGAAAATTCGTTAACACAACTTTGTTAATCAGCTATACTCTGGTATAAAATTTAAGATTTATTTAAAGAGGCAATTTGAACGTTTCAAATTTTATTATCAAAACTCATACTTGTACAGTTTATATCAGTATTATGCTAACATTATTATAGTGTTAATTCAATTCCAAAGAAAAATGAACACTTCAGATCTCTAAGGTCTCAGTAAATAAGATATTTTATTTTTTTAAGTTTTTCAGCCTTGCTCTGTGGCCCATGGGATCTTAATTCCCTAACCACAGATTGAACCCACAGTCCCTGAATTGGAAGTGCGGAGTCTTAACCAATGGACCGCCAGAGAAGTCCAACACATTTTAATTTTATTAAATTATGTTTTATAATTTATATTTGCATCTTTGTAGAGAGAAGTATACTTTTAAAAGTATATCATGTTATTATAAATTTATGGCAGGAGGGGACTGAAAATACAAAGAGAAAAAGGAAACATGCAAACTGTATAATAAAGAAGAGCTTGTTCTTATATTTTTAAATTCATCCTAGTATCAAATCCTGGCGGTATTAATATTTCCTGGGTTATAGTTAAACTAATGATGTAGCCCTTTTATTTTAACACGTTACTATTTACAATATGCCAGCCCCTGCAACGGTTACATAACGGTGAAAGTGTTAGATGACCACTTGAAAACAGGCGAGGGTCACATTGCTTTCCAGAAATTCTCCCAGAAGCGCTCAAACAGGAAGGCTCCGCGTTCGCTTCGCTGGAGGGAACAAGATGCTCGCGGTTAACGGCCCGCTTCGGCTGGGTTCGCCTCTGGCGCCCTCTGCTGGCCGCTGCAGCCCAGCTTCCTCCTTGCTCGGTTCCCACCTGTGGTCGGAATCCCCACCTGGGGGCCAGTTGGGAGGCCCAGGTTGGGGACCTTGGCAGGGTTTTGCAGGGCCCTGTCCCAACACACAGCGCACAGTGTCTGGGTCAGAGGGGAGGCAGGACACGCTGTGGTTCCGCTGATGCAATCCTCTTTTACTGAGAAGGGGGTTTGGCTTTGGAAATAGCAATAACTTTAGAAGAGTCATTCTGATCACAGAACGAGGGTCTGTAGTATCTGAAGCCCCCTGCGTAAATCCACCCCCTCAGTTCTCTGGTTTGTCCTCCAAGCCAGGAACCCTGGTGGCTCCCACTTTACAGACAAGGACATCAGGCACTGAGTGTGTGTGTTAGTCGCTTAGTCGTGTCCGACTCTTTGTGACCCCATGGCCTGTGGCCTGCCAGGCTCCTCTGTCCATGGAATTCTCCAGGCAAGAATACTGGAGTGGGTAGCCATTTCCTCCTCCAAGGGATCTTCCCAACCCAAGGATTGAACCCGAGTCTCTTTTGTCTTCTGCATTGCGGGCAGATTCTTTGCTGCCTGAACCAGGCACTGAGAGGTCACAGTAATTGTCCAGGTCATACAGAGGTAGGGCCGGGCTCCAGATGGATATACTGGATTCCAGATGCTTTACTGTTGATGAAAAGTGAGAAAATACAGGCAAATATCTCACCACCCTAAAGAAGCAGTGCTGATGATCTGGTGTGTTCTTCTCCAGCCTTGTGGAGCAGGGTGTGTTTTGTACAAATGAGATCTCCTGCCAGCTGCTCAGGACACTTGGAGGTACGTCCAGGTTTCCCTCGGCCGCTTTCATCTCCCTTCTCCGCCACTGTCAGTTATGGGTGTCCTCTGGAGAATGCGTGTTCCCTGGAGCACAAAGTCAGTGGACCTCACACTGTTTCTTTCAGCTTTCTAGAGTTGTCTCCGCAAAGGGCAGCTCTAGTGAGCGGGGTCGCAGGGACACCTCTGCCCCGGTCGTGTCCCCCAGGGCTGAGGTCACCCCTTGAGCCAGGCTGCCCCCCCACAAGGTGGGGAGTGGCACTGACACCTGAAGATTGGGGTAATGAGTTTCAAGTTCAAGTGGCCGTTGGGGGAAAAGAGGAAGCAGGTCGAAGACCTTGGTTTGTGCTATTGAGACCTTGCGGGGCCTTCCTGGAACAGACCCCTCCCCTTCTGCTGTAGCTCCTCTGTGAAGTTCCCAGATCACAGCATCTCAGGAATACTTCCTGAGTTTGCAGATGTTAAAAACCACCACCAAATGGGAGAAACTCACACTTGATTAAGAGCCCCAGACCTACAGGGCCTAAGGACTGATATTGTGAACCCCACCTTGTGACCTCACCATCAACCAATCAGAGAATTGCAAACGAGCTGACCACAGACCCTGGGAACACCCTCCTCCCCTGGCCTTTCAAAATGCTTTGCTGGGACTTCCTTGGTGGTCCAGTGGCTAAAACTCCATGCTCCCAATGCACGGGGTCTTGGTTCATTTCCTGGTCAGGGAACTAGATCCCGCATGCTGCAACTGCAACTGAAGATCACGCATACTGCAGTGAAGATTCTGCAGGTCTTGCGTGCCGCAACTAAGACATGGTACTGCCAAATAAATGAATATTTTTTTAAGATGTTTGCTGAAACCCTTCAGGGAGTTCGGCATTTGAAGACGAGACAAGCCACCCATTCTCCTTGCTCAATCCTGCAATAAACCTTTCTCTGCTCCAAATGCCTACATTTTAGTTTGTTTGGCCTCAGGCACACAGACTCGCACAACTTATGCTCAGCCTACTTACTGGGGGGCAGGTTCTGATGCCCAAAACCATTGCATCTCCTGCAGCCAGGGATGCCAGGATGCATCCAGAGTCCTCTGGAAAATGCAGATCTCCTGAGTCCTGCAGCAACGGCCTCCAGGGACTCATCCTCCCCAGGAGCCCCTGCCCAGAGTCCTGGACAGCACAGTGTCCTGAGGCTGGGAGGGGTGGGGTGCCTTGCCCGCCATGGGCCTGCAGATCTGAAAGGGAGGCGTGGGTCTCAGCACTTGGGGACAGAGAGGGCCTGTGGCAGGGTCACTCCACAGGAACCATGGACATTTATCCAGGCCACGGTTTCCAGTGACCCTGCAGGGAGACAGCTGGGGAATAAACACCCTCTGAGAGACTGAATATACACATGGATGATAGCCAAACCAGTATAAAAATAGAGCCCAACTCACAGTGGGCAGCAGCATGCCCAGGAAACCAACCCCTTATCGACAGCGACCAGCCCAGGAAAGCAGCCTGTCATCTCCTATAAAAACCTGGAAGCTAAACAACAACCCCTGTAACAGTGGGTCTCAAACACCCCACCTTTGATCAGTAACTGGCAGCTTTTCCAACTTTTGTCCCTGTTGCCAACTCAGGCCAAGCCAGTAGTTACCGCTCTCCCGGAGCTGGTGTGTCTCCCACCCACAGTCCTACACATTAACATGCAGAGTATGTGTTTACATATTTTGTGTGTTTAAAGTTTTTGCACAACTTGCTTTATTTTTCCAGAGAGAAAAATTTTTTTTTATTTTACTTAGTAATTCATTTTCTGATGTTGTTTTTCATTTATGAAAATTTTTAAACAAAATAAATACAATATTGCTGCATATATTTGATATTCTATTAAAATTTAGGTCATGTTAATTCTATTAAAATTAATTAAAATCTATTAATTCTTTTTGTTTCATGTACATCTCCTTTACTCAAACTATACAGTAAAAACATACATAAATTTCACTGACAATACGCAAGAAGAGTTATTCAAAGTGGTATAAAAAAACATTTTTGAGAATCACCTTCACCACGTCTTCTGGTAATGTCCATAGATTATTAGCTCCTGCGACCAGGTCATTTTGTGTCTGCCTTTCCATGTTCCTTTCTCTTCCGGTCACCAGGTAAGGGAAACTGAACAGCTGTAGGTGAAGTGTGGATCCTGTGGGTTTTATTCTTTTTTCAGGAACCCAGAGGAGTCTTTTTACATTGTTATTCGAGAAAGTAAGGGCTACTCCCTTTGGATCTAATCTCCCAATTCTTCCAACCAGGTTCACAAGCTGCCCTGAACCCAAAGGAACAGGGAAATCTCCCCAGTACTCCCTTGTTCCCTCATCGTCTCCTTCGAAGAACCCCTTGACATGTTTTTCCTTTCCACCTGTGATGTCTGGGCTTGTACAGATGTGCTCCTGGTGGCCTGCAAGACTACCAGCCTTGTGCTTGACCAGTTTCAAGGTGGAAGAGAGAGCCAGAGTCAGCAACAGAGACATGGATGATTGAACATGGAGGAACACGCCCCTGAAGAAAGTCCTGGAGCTACAGCCCATCGTGTGCAGTGGACAGAGAGGTGGACAGGACGGCTGCTTTCACCCTGAGAAGGGGAGACTGCCGTTATAGGGGAAACTGACTTCAGGTGGGCTCATTAGTTACCAGGGAGACCAGCAGAGGGCAGCCCCTCACTGCCCCTGTGATAAGCTGGGTCCTGGGGCCACTAGGCAGGAAGGTCAGTCCTGAGCGCAGGGTGTAGGGGAAGCGGGCCCTGGTCCAGCAGCGGATGGACAGAGAGCAACAGAACAGCCACCCTGAGCTGCCTGAGCCTACAGCTCCTCAGGCCCTGAAGCTCTGCACCTGTCTACAGGCACAGATCTAATCCTGGGGGTTTTTCCGTCATTTGAGACTTGAAACGCCGGCTCTTTATGGCTGGCTGAGTAGGGCAGGGCCAGTCCTGGTCTCCCTCAGGATTGCGCTCGCCACCCGCTAGCGGGTCCCAGCACCTGCGTGGAAGCCGGGCTCCACCTGCCCGGGCATCTCCGGTCATCGGAGCTGCGCAGAGCTCGGCCGTCCGTCCCCAGGTCCGGGGCGCGGGGAATAGGGGGAGCACGAGCAGCCCCCGCCGCTGTTCAGCCCCTGGTGTGGATTCCAAGGCCGCCAGACCTGCGGACTGGACCTTCCAGCCGAGCCCGCCGAGGGGTCAGAGGAGGGCCACTTGCAGAGTACGCGGGGACACCTCCCGCCGGGAGACCCTCCGGGTAGCGGGAGACATGGGGAGGGGTTGGGGAGGGGAGACGTGAGCCTGGCGGGAGGGGCTGGCTTCAGGAAGGGGTGACTCAGAGGCCCTGCGCGCAGCCCCCTGCAGGTCTCGGAAGGGACCGTGAGCATCAGCTCTGTCTTCGCGACTGGAGGAAAAAGAGTGGACGAGCCATCAGGCCGGCGGGATAATACACCTGCGGAAGGTCAAATCTCTTGCGATGTGACTCGACTCCACTCCTTCTGCTGCCCCTGTACTTTGGGAGGAGAAAAAAAGCGGCCTGACCCCGACGTGACTTGAACACGCAACCTTCTGATCTGGAGTCAGACGCGCTACCATTGCGCCACGAGGTCACAGAAAACTGGAGCTGCCTGGGAGCTAAAGGCCTCGCTGAGGCTGCGCCGCCGCGCGGCACAACGCTGGTGCTTCGTTCATCCCGCCCCCCTTCGGGGGCGCGCGCGGAGCCGGGCCCGTGCGCATGCGCGGACCGGGCGGTGCTGCGAGCGAGCGCCGGGAGGAGTGGATTTCTGGAGGGCGGGGCTCCTTTCAGAGACCACCCCCTACCCAAAACAAGGAAAGAAAGAGGGTGGGTCTCCCCCATAATCTGAAGAGTCAGAACTTCATAAACTAGCTTGAAAAACGCAACTTTATTATTATTTTTTACTTTGCAGATTAGTTCATTGGATTTGTCCATTTTTGTTTTTTAATTGAAGTACAATTGGTTTTAGAGTTTTCCTGGTGGCTTAGCGGTAAAGAACCGGCTTCCCAATGCAGGAAACCAAGGTTCGATCCCTGGGTGGGGAAAATCCCCTGGAGGAGGACCGGGCAACCTGCACCAGTATTTGCCTGGGAAATCTCATGGCCAGAGGAGCCTGGCGAGATACAAGTCACAAAAGAATTGGACACGACATAACAGTTAAACAACAACATAGTTAATTTATAATTATTGTTTCTAAACCATAGAAGTAAACACTGTCTTTGAGGAAAATTAGAACAGTGCCTGGAAGAAAATTGGAATCTCAGACCATCCCAGAGCTATTGATTGAGGGTTTTTTGCTGATTTTTATCAGCTACCTCTACTTCCCAAATCCGTTATTAAACTTTCAAGTAATGGGTAGTATACACCCAGAAGGGCTTCCCTGCTGGCTGAGTGGGTAAAGAATCCGCCTGCAATGCAAGAGACACAGGTTCAATGCAAGAGACACAGGTTCAATTCCGGAGTCAGGGAAGATCCCCTGGAGAAGGAAATGGCACCCCACTCCAGTATTCTCGCCTGAAAAATCCCTTGGACAGAGGAGCCTGATAGGCTACAGCCCAAAGAGTCGCAAAGAGCTCGACACGACTGAGCAACTAACACACACCCAGAAAAGCAAACGTGAATTTTCACAAAGTGATAATACTTGTGTATCTGGCTCCCAGACCAAGAAAGATGTTAGCATCCCTCTTCCAGTGCATTTTTGAGATGAGATCATACGGTACATAACGTTTTCTTTTTTTAGTATTCTCACTTGTCACTATATTGTCCCCATATGTTAGTTAATACATTTCCTAGCATAATTTTAGGGCAGGGCTTCCCAGGTGCTGCCCGGCTCAGAGTTTTGGACACTCAGGCCCGGGCCCCTCCTCCTGGGATGTGGACGCAAACCTGAGGTGTGATTGTGCTGTGCGTGCGCCCCTACAGGCCAGTGCAGTGATGCACTCGGATGGAGGGATGGCAGAGGTTTGTACGGATGGCATCCGGGGGCCCTTTTAAAAGTGAGCACCGTCCCCACCACGACAGACCAGAGCGAAGGAGTGAGGCAGGCATACAGTTCTGCAGCATCAGTCAGTCCCTCTTTTTCCCTTGGTCCCGCCTCGGGGTTATCGGACCCATGCCCGCTGCAGTGGGAGCACGGAGTCTTAACCACTGCCTGGCTAGGGAAATCCTCCAGGGACAACTCCTCTTAAAACTTTGCTTGTTTGTTCATCATGGATTTTTTGCATCTATTTGTATTTTTTGACCACGCCTGAGGCATAGGGAATCTTAATTCCCCCACTAGGGATTGAACTCGCAGTCCATGAGGTGGAGGCAGAAAGGCTTAGTCCCTGGACCCCCTGGGAAGTCCAACAATTTTTATTTTTCAAAAGACTGCATTTAAAAAATTTATCTTATTTAAAAAAATTTTTTAAACTTAAAAAATTTAACTGTGGAGATAAGCCCCCACCCCTCAGAGAATGCCTCACTTGCCTCACCCTAGTTCCAGCCCTGCTGTTCACCAAAATTCTGCTGATGCCCAGAAATCAAAAAGAACTGCTTCCTTATTGTAGAACTAAACTCTATTATGCCAAAAAAAAAAAAAAAAAAAGAACAACAACAAAAAACTCCTGCAAAATATAGAAATTTTCAAAATGACAAAACAGTCAATGTCCAATTAAATACAAAAAAGGGATAACTGCCATCAGTGACAAAGGTGTGTGGGGAAATAGATATTCTCACTCAGGGCTGGAAAAGAACATAAACTGGAATTAGCTCTTTGGATTGTAACGTGGCACATGTTTTAGAAATGCTTCTGTCCAAACATCTGCTCTTCTAGAGATTAGGTACTAAAGAACCAGTTAAGGATGAATGCAAAGATGTACCGTCTAGATCGTTCTCACCAGAGCTGTGTTGGTGACAGTGAAACCCAAGATCCACAGCTCAGTCTAATTTCCAAGGGAGTGAGCACAGGGGCTGGCCTTGGCAAGTGCTTGTGTTTATGAGCTCCCTAAATAAAGAGACGTTGAATTGAGACTCCAGGGACATTTAATTGTTCATTTGCCTGGCAACCCAGTGGTTAAATTTTGCCTTCTAATGCAGCATGTTGTTCTGCTGAAAGTTTTCACTTTCATCTCAGGTTCAAAGGATTTGTTAACAAAATTAATCACTTGTTGCAAACAAATGAATGATACCAGTATTTATTAGAGAATTATCTAGCTTTCTTTCAATATATTAACATTAAAAGAGAAATAGAAACAGCAGAGGATACATCATCAGACTGGGTTTTAACCAACATCCAGACTTAAACAGCACTGGGAAATTCCGTGTCACAGCAAGTCTCAAGTCTGAACTGGGAAAAGGTCCCAGGCAGTGAGCCCACTTCGTGGGTGAGACTTCAAAACTTCAGTTCTGAGGTTCCCACTTAAAATCTCAGGCCACAGACTGATATAGCCATCAATCTGTGAGCAAACTTCAGCTCTGGTTTCATTTTAATGCTGTCTGTTTTATCTTGTGAGCACTGATATTCTCCAGGCCCAGGAAACTGGTTAGATCTCCAGGGCTCAAGAGAATTCCAAGACTTACTCCCTATCTTATCTATGATGCCTCCCAGCTAGCTGGTAAAAGTCGGTGCAAGTGCAGGCAGGCACGTAGCCAGGGTGGCATCCAGGCAGATTAGAGACAAGTCAGAGGCCTGCTCTGCTTTCTTTGTCCCTGAAGCCTGAACAAGAATTCAATCTTAATTTCCCTAACAGAGGTGCAGATTCGATCCCTGGTCCAGGAGCTAAGATTCCACATGCCTTGCAGCCAAAAAAAACAAAACATAAAACAACAGAAGCAATGTTGTAACAAACTCAATAAAGGCTTTTACAATGGTCCCCCCCAAAAAAAACTTAGAAAAATTTTTTCATTAGAAACCAATGTTGGGTAATCTGGAGGCCCAGGCCAAAGACAGACTCCTCCAAGCTGTGGCCTCCTGATTAATTGAGAAGAAAAGCCACTACATCCCATTACGGGAGAGGGATGCCTCTGGCCATGGCACAGAGGTAAAAAAAAAAAAAATTAAAGTTTTAAAAATGCAGATTTGGGGATATTGGAAGACGTTTTCACATACTGAGGTATGGGAAAGTCATTCTGGTTGATACAGGAATTAACTTGAATTTGATGCTAACCAGAACAGCTTGTTTATGGCCTATCAAAGGTACACTGTACATCTGCTTTGATCATTAATGGGTTCATAGACCAGAAGCAAAGAATGTCCATGTTGAAAATATATATATATTAAAAGACTCCCCTCCTGGCACGCCAGTGTTGGTTTCTCCTTCTGTGGTAAGACTCCCTTCCCAGGCACCAAGGCCGTTCTGACTCACTGGGTATTTGCTCATCTGTTTTTTGAAACCTTGAAGGAATGTACCTTGGACTTGTTTGATATCCTTTGTTCTGACAAACTATAAAACTGCTCTGACAACCATGCTTCTCCGAAGCAGCTCCTCAGAGGCTGTCTCCCGGGCTACTGTCCTGTTTAACTCAAAACTCTTGTCATTCCTGTTATACTCTGGTTATTATTTGTGATGACAGGGAGTCTTGAATTTCAGGCAATTCTATTTTCATGATGATTTTGTACTATGCCAGGTTTTCCTTCTTTGCTCTGTGCCTTGAAAACCTCAATTAGGAAAAAAAATCCCTCCCTCATCACAGGAAAATTCAAGAGGATTCCAGTTGGAACCAGTCTGCACCTCCCTGCCTGTCCTTCCCTTTTAAAGCTTCTGGGAGCCTCTTAGGTTTTGGGTTTGCTGAGGACGTGGTTCGGTATAAACCCAAGTGAGTCTGGGTCATCTGTCAGGGCTCGAATGTCTTCACTGATCTGATGAGAAGGTTGCCATGCTTGTTTGTGGTCAGGGGAGGCTGGGGCAGTGTGGATGTCCTTTACCTTGGAGGTGGAGAGCTGAAAGCAGAAAGTTCTGTCTACAGGTCATCAGCTGTGGGTGCAGCTAGCGAGAACCAGGGTCCTGTCCAGTTACTCCATGTAACAATAAGTGTGACTTTCTCAACTTTGCCCCATGTGACAGTGTTGACTGTACTTGTTTCTGGAGATGTTCTTCAGCCTGGAGATCTTTTTTTTTTTTTTTTTTTTTTGGTCTTAGTTGTGGCACTTGGGATCGTCAGTCTTATTCTACTACTACTTTAAAAATTTTTTAATTTATTTATTTATTTATTTTTGTCTGTGCTGGGTCTTCATTGCTGCCTGGACTTTTCTCTAGTTGCAGCAAGTGGGGGCTGCTCTCTAGTTGTGGTGCACGGGCTTCTCATTGTGGGGGTTTCTCGTCGTGGAGTACAGGCCCTAGGGTACGTGGGCTCAGTAGTTATGGATCCCGGACCAGGGATTGAACCTGTGTCTCCTGCATTGGCAGGTGGATTCTTTACCACTGAGCCACCAGGGAAGCCCTTCTTTTCCTTTTTAAAAATATATTTCTTTATTTGATTGCATTGGTCTTGGTTGTGGACTGTGGGATCTAGTTCCCCAACCAGGGATCAAACACAGGGCCCCCTGCATTGGGAGGGCAGAGTCTTAGTCACTGGATTACCAGGGAAATCCCAAGCCTAGAGAGGGCCTTGGCATTTTACTAAATCAAAGACCCTCCTGGCTGTCACTCACCAGATGCAGCTGATGGCAACTGGGTACTGCACACACAGAGAGGCCTTGATGACAGACAGGGCCCTGAAATTCCATCAACAGTCAAATGGAGACAGTGCCATCCTCTGGGAACTAAAACACCTGTCTTCCAACATGGAAGAATGATAAAAGGAAGAGCCTGTCCCTATTCATCAGGATTTAAATATGGGTTTAAACTTAGACAAGGAACATTACTGTGGAAGGTTTCCTCTACCAAGGAGGTGGCAAGCGTACCAGTCCTCTCTTTGCCACCTACTATCTGTGTGACACCAGACAAGTCACCCAACTTTTCTTTGCCATGGAATCCTCAATTCTAAGGGCTTCCTAGATGGCTTAGTGGTAAAGAACCTGCCTGCCAATGCAGGAAACACAGGAGATGCAGGTTCCATCCCTGGGTCTGGAAGATCCCCTGGAGGAGGAAATGGCAACCCACTCCCAGTATTCTTACCTGGGAAATCCCATGGACAGAGGAGCCTGGTGGGCTACATTCCATGGGTCACAACATGCCTCAATCTAAACTGTGATATAACTGAAGTAAAAAGGTTGTAAGCCAAGTAATGCTTTGAAAACGAGCTCCAAAGAGCCAATATTTTTCTAAAAAAATTTTTTTTTAGTTGCAGCAGGGGGATATCTAGTTTCCTGACCAGAGATTGAATCTGTTCACTCCACTCCCCCTCTATTGGGAGTTCAAAGTCTTAATCACAGGACCACTGGGATGTTCCTGTTTCCTGATTCTTACCATGTCTACTAGGCTTCCATGGACATGTCAGAGTTCACGACTTTGGGGCTGTCAGGACTGCCCAGGGCTGTGGGGTGAGATGTGATTTAACCTAATGCTGGGCAAAAGTTGGCTTAAATCTCAACATTCAGAAAACTAAGATCATGGCATCTGGTCCCATCACTTTATGACAAACAGATGGGGAAACAGTGGAAACAGTGGCTGACTTTATTTTTATGGGCTCCAAAATCACTGAAGATGGTGATTGCAGCCATGAAATTAAAAGACGCTTACTCCTTGGAAGGAAAGTTATGACCAACCTAGACAGCATATTAAAAAGCAGAGACATTACTTTGTCAACAAAGGTCCATCTAGTCAAGGCTATGGTTTTTCCAGAAGTCATGTATGGATGTGAGAGTTGGACTATAAAGAAAGCTGAGCGCAGAATTGATGCTTTTGAACTGTGGTGTTGGAGAAGACTCTTGAGAGTCCCTGGGACTGCAAGGAGATCCACCCAGTCCATCCTAAAGGAGATCAGTCCTGAGTGTTCATTGGAAGGACTAATGTTGAAGCTGAAACTCCAATACTTTGGCCACCTGATTCGACGAGCTGACTCATTAGAAAAGACCCTGACGCTGGGAAAGATTGAGGGCAGGACAAGAAGGGGACGACAAAGGATGAGATGGTTGGATGGCATCACCGACTCAATGGACATGGGTTTGGGTGGACTCCAGGAGTTGGTGACAGACAGAGAGGCCTGGTGTGCTGCGGTTCATGGGGTCACAAAGAGTCAGACACGACTGAGCAACTAAACTGAACTAAACTGGGCTCTCTCCAAGCACAAGCAGTAAGCAAGCCTGTTATCAGTACTTACTCAGGGTTATGTAACCTGGAAAATGGCTACCACACAGCCCCTATTCCACCTTACATTCTTGTTATTTCTCTCCCTCTCAAAAATGTGTTGTTATTCTCTGACTAGGTGTTAATGGAGTCCAACCAAATCACCCTATTTGGGTCCCCAGGATAGCCAGTGTGACCTTGTATTATCTGAGGGGTATGTAAATAGGGAAATCATCACCACAAAATGATTCATAAACCTAATCTGAGTCATCTGGAAACTCAGATCTTTGCAATTTTATCACTTTTATGAGGACCTACCATGTTCTGGGCACCGTGGTACACATTTTACTTTTTGGCTGCATTGGGTCTTTATTGTGGCTGGTAGGCTTCTCTCGTTGTGGAGCATGGGCTTAGCTGCCCTGTGGCATGTGGGATCTTAGTTCTGGGACCAGAGATTCAACCCTCGTCCCCTGTGTTTCAAGGATGAAATCTTAACCCCTGGACCACCAGGGAGGTCCCAGTAGGTATTTTACATGTTACTTCATTTAGTCTTCACAACCAATACACTCCTGAATTCTTCATGGAATTCTGCCTTTTTCTATGGTTGTATGGTCTGTCGGTCCCCATAAATGGCTGCCCTCTTGCTCTCTGTACATCCCATGCCCCACTGGCCCTGCCTCACCCTTATGCTATGCAAAAGATTGCTTCCCATCTATTTTTTTTAATATTTATTTATTAAGCTGTTTCAGGTCTTAGTTGCAGCACACGGCTCTTCATTTCACACAGGGACTCTAGCTGTGGCTCATGGGCTTAGTTGCTTCGTGGCACGTAGGATCTTAGGTCCCTGACCACGGATCACACCTGAGTCCCCTGCATTCTTAACAACTGGACCACCAGGGAACTCCCTGCATCCCCGTCTTAATCTGCAAGTTTAATCAGGAATTGCCAGCATGATCAGCCTGAGTGTGTGTGTTAGTCCCTCAGTTGTGTCCGACTCTTTGCGACCCCATGGACTGTAGCTTGCCAGGCTCTGCTGTCCCTGGGATTCTCCAGGCAAGAATACTGGAGTGGGTTGCCATTGCCTTCTCCAGTGATCAGCCTGACCCCCAGCTAGAATTTGTTCCAGCCCAAGGACCAGAACACACATGGCTCTGGGTTAGCAACAGTCATGAAGGCTGATGTCTCCTGATGATGACCAAACATACTGGAGCCATTCTGGTCCTTGGGCTGGAACAAATTCAGTCCATGGGGTCGCAAAGAGTTGGACATGACTGAGCAACTAACACACACAGGGACCAGAATGGCTCCAGTATGTTTGGTCAATCAGGAGACATCAGCCTTCATGACTGTTGCTAACCCAGAGCTGTGTGGGAGTCCCCCTGTTGACCAAGGGGTGCTTCTAATGTCATGCTCCCTACAGCTGAGAGCAGCCCCCTTCCAGTGAAGACTGCTGCCATGTCCTGCTTGCCCTCTCCTGTACTCGGTAGGGTGTTGCTCCAGGACCTTTGCCTCTGACCTGTTAAGGTGCCCATCCAAAAAACACTGATGCCTCTGTCACTGTCTACAGGCTCTTTCTTCCATCTCACTGCTGGGCAGTTACAAGTACTGCAGGACTGAAGGATACAGGTCAGCAACAGTCTTGCTGCATTTTCCTCCATTCTTTCTCATGTGAAATAACTCCCCTGGAAGAGCTTTGTGCTATTTTTTAACTTTACCAGAAAGATTTTTCTGCTTTGGGCTTCCATTCATATTGTCACAGTATAAGGACTCGGCCATTTTTAGAGAGATATTTTTGAATGTTTAATCTGTTGTTCAGTCTATCTATAGCTTCTCTATCTGAAGGGAAGTGTTCCTAAGAATAAAACAGGAATAGCTGCAGGCTCCCAAAACGCTTCCAAAAATTCCAGCCCAGGACTCAGGGCCTCAACCTACTCCAGAAAAAATACCAGTAACCCAATCCCAGGGTTCCTCAGGAAAGAACTGCACTCTCTACACCTTTGGGAGCTGAGAGTTCTAAACTCTTTAAAATATTTATCTTTGGCGGCATCCGGTCTCAGTAGTGGCACTCCAGCTTCTCCCCACTATGGGGCACATGCCCAGGAGTTGCAGCCCACTGGGTTAGCTTCCCCACAGTACGGGGTATCTAGTTCCCTGGGGTAGGGGTAGGGATAGGGGTTAGGGTTAGGGCTGGAACACGCATCCGCTGCCCTGGAAAGTGGATTTTTAACCACTGGACCACCCAGTTCCTACACTCTTAACTCTGTTTCTCTATGGGTGTTTCCAGAGGTTCCGTGCGCTCCAGGCTCACTTTGTCCCCAGGCTGTAGCGCCGTCCCGCGGGCCGTAAGTGTCCTCTGCGTGCCTACGCCGCCCGGCCCAGCCGAGCCGAGGGCAACTCTCCTCCGGACCGCGCCCCTGTCACGCTCCCTGGGAGGGAGGCGGCAGAAGGTGCGGAGGCGCAGGTGGGCCCGCAGGACTCGCGTGCCACGCCCAAGCCTGGCGGGCAGTGGGAGATGAGCGAGGCCGGGCCTCAGCCCCGGGGCGCAAAACCCTCAACCGCCAGGACGACGCACACCTGCGATGAGCTCGACCCCTAGCGCCCACCGCGCCTGCCGGCAGCCAATCCCGCGGCGGCTCCGCGAGCGCCTGGATGGGGCGCGGTGACGTCATGCGCCCACGTGACCACCCCGGAAGTCCGCCAACCTTGCCTGCCCCCTCCCGGCTCCATCCTCAGGAGTCGGCGTGTGTCTTGTACGGCGATGTCTCCAGTTTATTGTTCACTTCATCGTAGACCGTATCGAGGCCAATTGCCCGACGCCGCAGATGAGCTGGCTTAGGAGGAAAGCTGGGAGGGGAATCTGAGGGCGCAGAAAATGAGGCGCTGTGCGTCCAGGCCAGGTCTAATTGGCTGCGAGTGTGGATTCTGTGAGTCTGCTCCTGAAGGTGTCTCGTGTTGGCTCCCAGAGGAGAGTGAACACCGTACCCACCGAGTAATTAAGACTGGGTGAGAATTGCAGATGTTGTCCCTGAGGACCCTAACCTTCTCTGTGTTCCCAACGGGAAGTCCACGAAGGGATCTGTCTGAGTAGTAAGCTGGGAGAGATGCTAGTCACAGCAAGGTTTCCTGACGCCCCGGGACTGACCTGCTGCTCCTTCCCGCCACAGTCCATCTGAAGTCACTGAGCTGGAAGACGGGCGTACTGCCCACATCCTGAGAGTGTAATCGAATGGCTTTGGAGCTGGGCTTGCCTGGGTGGAGTCCCCACCTGTCACTGGCCCTCGCGTGGGTCTAGGGTGTGTCTTAAACTCCCTCACTCTCACCATCTATGTATAAAGAGGACCGACAGCGGGAGCCTCACTCAGAGCTACTGTGAGGTTAGCATAGGAACCAATAAAGTACTCTGAACATACCTGTGCTGTCAGTTTTTTCGTGATTTACTCCAATTCTTTTTTCATTATTTATTTGTTGGCCACATTGCGAGGCAGGTGGGATCTTAGTTCCCTGACCAGGAATTGAACCAGTGACCCCTGCAGTGGAAGCATAGTCTTAGTCAGGGAACCACCAGAAAAGTCTCTATTCAGAGATTCTTGAATCAGGCAGCATTTATTTCATCCAGCACATAAAAAGGAGATTCGAGGAGCTGTACAGAATGAAGGCTTTTACAGGCAAAAGGGGACTAGAAAAAAAAGGAAGTTTCTAACAGTGGATTGCTTTAGGCAGGGTCACCTTCCTTTGGGGGGAGAGGGGGGTTCCATCGTGCAGATACCTCACTAATTCCAGTTGACTAGTTAAAGGTCACATTCCTGGGAGAGGCTGTGAGTACAGTTAGGTTAAATAGTAAGTTTCGTTTGCAGGTGACTCCATTTTGGGACCTGTAGTTCTTTTTTTTTTTTTTTTTTTTTTTTTTAACAGGCCCGACTCCCTTCTCAAGATCTGTAGTGGGATCGGGAATAGAAGTTACAACTCCGAGTGGGAAGTTAGATCCTATATTAGATCCCTAGGGCTGCTGTAATAAAGAACTGCAAACTGGGGGCTTAAAACGCCAGAAGTTTATTCTCTCCCAGTCCTGGAGGCCAGTGGTCTGAAGCCAAGGTGGCAGCAGGGTTAGTTCTCTAGGAGGCTCTGGGGGAGCATCTGTTTCATGCCTCTTTCTTGGCTACTGGGGTCGCTGGCAGTCCTTGGCTTGTAGCCACCTCCGTCTTCATGAGACATCCTCAATTCTGTGTCCCTGTCTCCGGTTTCCCCCTCCTTCCTCTTAGGAGGACTTTGGTCAATGGAACTGTGACCTACTTTAAATCCAGGAAGATCTCGAGACCCTTAACTGGATTATGTCTGCAAAGACCCTATTATTTCCAAATAAGGTCACAACTGAGGTTTATGGTGGGCATGCCTTTTTGGGTGACACTATTCAACCCACTGCAGACCCATCTCTTGCTTGCAGGTGGCCTTGGACTTTGGGCATTCCTGATCTTTAGTTTCCTCACTAGTTAAAGGAGATGGGGTCTTTGTCTGGTCTGCGTTACTCACTCAGCCTTTCATTCAAAGTCTTTGTGTTAAGCACCTTTTAGACAACTGGGCTCTGTATATCCTGGGCTTCCCTGGTGGCTCAGATGGTAAAAAGTCCACCTGCAATGCAGGAGATGTGGGTTCAATCCCTGGGTCAGAAAGATCCCCTGGAGAAGGGAATGGTTACCCACTCCAGTATTCTTGCCTGGAGAATTCCACAGACAGAGGAGCTTGGTGGACTACTGTCCATGGAGTTGCAAAAAGGCAGCCACAACTGAGTGACTGACATGCTCTATACGTCTTGACACCTCATGTGATCTCTATGTGATGAACAGAAGACTCGGTGATGTCAGCAAGATGGCAGAATAGGAAGGCTCAGCCCTCATCCCCAACAGGGACACCAAATTAACCCTAGAAAAACCAAAATACCTTTAGGAGAACTTCAGAAACCAGCTAAGAAGTTGCAGTGCCGTGCTTAGTTGCTGTGTCTGACTCTTTACAACTCTTTGGACTGTAGCCCACTAAGCTCCTTCATCCACGGGACTCTCAGGCTAGAACCTTGGAGTGGGGGTGCCATTTCCAAGAAGCTGTAGTCCCCCAGGCAATTGCAGAGTCAACAACAGCTCCACAAAGAAGTGTAAGAAGAGCCTTTCATTTCCTCTGTGACTGCCCACCCTCTGGCTGGCGCGTCCAGGGGGGTGGGGAAGAGAACATAAGATGTGCACCAACACTCCAGGCTTTCAGAGGGCTGCCCGAGGGACTGGTGTCTGTCTCTCCTGACTCCAGGGCTAATGGAACCAACGCAGTTTGAAGGTCTGGAGGTTGCCGAAAGCTACAAGGAATGAGGGCAGTTTTCAGCAGCACCAGGCAGCTTGGTGCAATCAGGAGAAGATACCTGACTCGGTAGCACCGCCAGGAGGGAGAGAGAAGAGAAGAGCATGAATCCAGCCGGCATTCTGAGGACGGGTATCTAGCTCCTCGGCTCTGGGGAGCTGATGGACAGCTGGCATACTTCAGATGCCTAGGGATTGCCGAGAAGAGAGCCAGGGAACATGCAGTCCCACAGATGCACACTGGAGGGAGCAAAGGCCTACGTGCTCCTGGAGAAGAACCCGGCAAAACTAATTGGAAAGTCATGCGGGAGAAGTTGCAGCCAGGCCCACAAAAGGTTTCAGAGACCCCAGAGTCTCTAGCTGGGCTAATTGGTGAGTTCATTCCCCTGTAGAAAGCCTGGGAGAGGTGACTTTTCTCAAAGCATAAAATTCAGCAAATAGGTCGGGAGTGGGGGTCCGAACCCACTGTCCCCAGTGAGATGTAGGGGAGGCTGGTGGCGGTGCTCAGTGGAGGTGGCCACGGCCGGTGGCCCAGGGTGTGGTGAGGGCGACCCCTGATTCCCGGGGACCACAGGCTGTTCGCACCTAGCCAGGCACGCGGGTGAGGAAGGGTGAGCTAGGGGAAAACACAAGGAAGGGAAAGTGCGGGTGGCTATTGAGTTTCCCTTAGCTTCAGGTGCCCACCGTGCGGGTCTGGTCTGAAGAGCAAGCCTGGTGGATCTTTTTCTGAAGGAAGAAGAATAATATTTATTCCTTAAAGTGTGGAGGGTGCTTGCATTTGGGGTCCGAAATTGAGGTGCATGGGAGTATATAGAATTTAAGCCTTCTCTCCGAAGTATATTGGTAGAGTTAAAGAAGAAGACAGCGAACCAAAGGTCATCTGAAATTGTGACTGGCTGATAATCCCTGGACAAAATCAGAGATCGCTACTCAAGCATAAGGCCTCCACGAAGATGTTTGACTTAAAGGCTTGGGCTGAGTATGCTGTGGGATGGGCTGCAAAGGACCCATATAGCTTCCTTAACAGGTATTTTGGCTCTGACTCCATCTTTTCTGAGCAAGTGCTGTGCTGTCTTGGAAATTGGCCAAGATGATTGAGGCCAGGGAAAAGGAGCAAAAGAAGAAACAAAAACGTCAAGAAAATATTGCAAAAGCTAAATGACTAAAAAAGGATTGAAAGAATGAACAGGCTGTGCATCCAGAGAAAAATTGTTTGGAAAATTATGCATCCTTGAAAGGACCCATTAAGGTTTCCTTTTGGATCTTATAACAGTATTACTAAATGAAGTCTGAGTCTATGAAAGAATCGTGTAGTTCTCACCTTTACTGTAGCAACTTTTCAGGTTCAGAATAGAAGTCTGTTGACAGTTACTGTAAATTGGCATTTATTATGCTACAAATTCTTGTAACTTTCATTTGCCTTTTTGCAGCTTATGTATGAAAACTAAAATAAAAACATCCTGTGAAGAAAAGTGGCTTTAGTTTATGAACTCTATTCAAATAATGGCTGAAAATGGGGTCCTGTTCTGGACAAAGGAGATTCAGAATGTAAAAATCAAAGTTGTTCTGAGCAGAAAAGAGTGCTTTGGCTTAAAAGATGTATGGTGTATTAATTACATCTCTTATCATTATTACTTATTTCTTGGAATAGAATCGTTTCTGGTTTCCTCAAAGCAAAATATTATTATTCAATAAGTACTTCTCTATTTTCTCTATTTTCCTCATTTTAGCTTTTGAGATACTGGTAATTACCAGATATTCCGCATTTTAAAAAATCTAATTTTATAAAGAAGTAGGTGTAGAATACCACCTACTGGATATAATAATTTTTGTGCTTATGAACACTGCCATTTTCTTAGAGATGACTTGAGTAGAGTAACACTATGACTTAAAGCTTAAGAGTAGAAATGCCAAACCTTGTAGTACCTTAGAACCAGTTTATTCTCACTTGTGCTAAGTAGAAATGTGAAGTAGTTAAAATGTCTTATCAGATAATTTGCTGATTATATAGATACCACTTTTGTTTTTATTCCATTCTTTGTTTTAATTTGTGTGGTAGTGATGTTCTTTACTTTTTGATCAGACAGGTTCATGGTGAAAATTAAAATTTCAACTTTCTTTTAAGGAACTTTTAAAGAGTTACAGTTATGTCATATGTTGTAAGTGGTAAAGAAAGTCTTAACATTTGGAAAAATTTTGTTTGCATTGTATTAATTGGGTGAAAAAGGTGTAAATTATGTCAAAATGAGAATGTTATAATTAGAAATAAAGAGGTAAAGTATATTTCCTTCAGTTAAATAGTATAATTGGAACTTTTTACTCTTTAACATGGCTTTTTTAAATGCATGGTTGATAATTTTATTTGTTGTCAATAATTAATAGCTTATTAATGTTTCCCCACCTCTATTAATGAATTTTAAATTGCAAAAAAATTGTCCAATAGCTTTAATTAAAAATGAAACTAGATATTGAAGTAAATTTGATACTTTAAAAAAAAATTCAGCAAACAATCACAAGGCACATGAACAAACAAGGAAAGATGCCCCAATCAAAGAACAAAATTAATGTCCAGAAACCAAACCAAAAAAAGAAAAAAGGGAGATTTCTGAATTACTTGTCAAATAAGTCAAAATAATTGTGTTAAAGAAGCTTAATGATCTACAAGAGAACACAGACAACTAAACAAAATCAGGAAAATTATGAACAAAATGAGAATATCAAAAAAGAAACTATTAAAAAAACCGAACAAATTTTGAACTGCAAATACAATAACCCAATTTAAAAATTCACTAGAGGGGTTCACTAGCCAACTGGATCAAGCAAAAGAAAGAATCAGGAAACTCAAAGACAAGTCATATGAAACCATTGAGTCGGAGGAACAAAAAGAAGAAAGAATGAGGAAAAGCGAAGAAAGCCCTAGGAACTTATAGAACACTTTCAAGTTGACAGTATAGACATTATGGGAGCTCCAGAATGAGGAGACAGAGAGAAAGGAACAGAAAACTTAGTGGAAGATATAACGGTCAAACTCTGAGGAACAGAAGGAACATCCAAATAGAATTCCAACTAGGATAATGGCCTACACTGAGACACATTTTAATCAAACTGTCAAAAGTAAAAGAGAGAATCCTGCAAGCAGCAAGAGAAAAGCGGCCTGTCCTATTCAAGGGAGCTCTCATTAGATGATTAGCAGATTTCTCAGCAGAAACATTACAAACCAGAAGAGACTGGACTGCAAAATCTCTGTGGACCTATCCTCAAGTTCACAAATTCTTTCTTCTGCTAGTTCAAATACACTGCCAAGCTCCCTAGTTAATTTTTTCTTTTATTCAGCTATTGTCCTTTCAATTCCAGAATATCCATTTGATTCATTCTTGAAACCATTTTGGTCTCTTTGTTTTTATCCTCTGCTGAATGAGGCACCATTGTCATGTCTTCCTTGACTTACTGGATGTATTTATAACGGCTACTCTGAAGGCTTTGTCTGTGAAAACCAATATATGGTCTCACTCACTGTCAGTTTCTGTGCCTGCTTCCCGCCGCCCCCTGCTTCTGTCCTGGTGAATAGGTCATACTTGCCAGCTTCTTTGCATGTCTCATAATTCTGTTGGACCCTGAACGTTCTGGATAATACATGACAGCAACTCCGGGTACTGGTCCCATCCCTGGGATCTGTTATCACTTCTTTTTTGTTTAGTGACTGGCTGGATTATTTAGTGGAGTCTGTTTGCATCCCTGCAGTGTTGAGCATGGAAGGTCCTTGAGCGCACAGCCTTGGATGTGCAGTGCTCACCTTGGAGTGACACTGGTTTTGGCAGGGCTCTGTCTCTTTCCCTGAGTACATCCAGCTGTTAAACCTCACTAATTATGTGCTGTTTCCTCCACTGTCCGCAGCAGTCCCCTGGGGGTGGAACTTGCCCCACAACCCGAACCCATCAAGTTCCCACTCATTTGAAGAGATATCTGTAGGGGTCAGAGTTTGAGATGTGTTCTCACCCCAAGTGGTCTCCTCCCAGCTCTCTCCCTTCCTGGTTTTGGGGCAAACCAACCAGGCTGCAGTTAGCTTGTGTGTCTAATGATCCCACCAACCTCCCTCCAACCCCCTTTCACCACATCCTCCACCCCTGAGAGCACCCTCGGGCTTGAACATCTTCATGTGAATGCGTGCTGAGTTGTGTCAGTATTTGCCAACTCTTTGCAACCCCATCTAGAGGCTTTAACAATTGTGCTTTTATAATTTTCACCAGATTCGCCAGCAAGCAGATCCACATTGTCCCTCACATTGCATATCCATCACCTGGCTCTTCTTGTACATGTTCTCCTTTATTGGGAGGCGGGGAGTGTCTTATACTGCATACCCCTTGCTTTCATAACCCTACACAAGCACCCCCCCCCGCCGTGTGTCTGTGTCAGTTGCCCACACATTGGCAGTAGGGACAATCTGAGACCTGTAATCCTGGAAAACAGTGATCTGTATAAATTTTAGGGTCAGATTTTCCATTTTTGCACAAAAATTCTGATGGGGTTTTGAGAGAGGTGGTCTTGAATTGGTAAGTCCCCAGGGAATAACATCATCTTAACAATATTAAGCCTTCCAATCCATGGACACAGGATGTCTTTCCATTTATTTAGGTCTTTAAATTCTTTTAAATTTAATTTAAATTTAAATTATTTAAATTCCCAGTTGTGGATGTGACTGGTGATGGAAGTAAAGTCCGATGCTGTAAAGAACAATATTGCATAGGAACCTGGAATGGTAGGTCCATGAATCACGGCAAATTGGAAGTGGTCAAACAGGAGATAGCAAGAGTGAACATCGACATTTTAGGAATCAGTGAACTGAAATAGACTGGAATAGGTGAATTTAACTCAGATGACCATTATATCCACTACTGTGGGCAAGAATCCCTTAGAAGAAATGGAGTAGCCCTCATAGTCAACAAGAGAGTCTGAAATGCAGTACTTGGATACAGTCTCAAAAACAACAGAATGATCTCTGTTCATTTCCAAGGCAAACCATTCAATATCACAGTAATCCAAGTCTATGCCCCAAGCAGTAATGCTGAAGAAGCTGAAGTTGAACGGTTCTATGAAGACCTATAAGACCTTCTAGAACTAACACCCAAAAAAGATGTCCTTTTCATTATAGGGGACTGGAATGCAAAAGTAGGAAGTCAAGAGATACCTGGAGTAACAGGCAAATTTGCCCTTTGAGTACAAAATGAAGCAGAGCAAAGGCTAATAGAGTTTTGCCAAGAGAACACACTGATCATACCAAACACCTTCTTCCAACAACACAAAAGAAGACTCTACACATGGACATCACCAGATGGTCAATACTGAAATCAGATTGATTATGTTCTTTGCAGCCAAAGATGGAGAAGCTCTATACAGTCAGCAAAAACAAGACCAGGAGCTGACTATGGCCCAGATCATGAACTCCTTATTGCAAAATTCAGACTTAAATTGAAGAAAGCAGGGAAAACTGCTAGTCCATTCAGGTATGATCTAAATCAAATCCTTTATGATTATACAGTGGAAGTGACAAATAGATTCAAGGGATTAGATCTGATAGACAGAGTGCCTGAAGAACTATGGATCAAGGTCCGTGACATTGTACAGGAGGCAGTGATCAAGACCATCCCCAAGAAAAAGAAATGCAAAAAGGCAAAATGGCTGTCAGAGGACGCCTTACAAATAGCTGAGAAAAGAAGAGAAGTGAAAGGCAAAGGAGAAAAGGAAAGATATACCCATTTGAATACAGAGCTCTGAAGAATAGCAAGGAGAGATAAGAAAGTCCTCCTCAGTGATCAATGCAAATAAATAGAGGAAAACAATAGAATGGGAAAGACTAGAGATCTCTTCAAGAAAAGTAGAGATACCAAGGGAACATTTCAGCAAAGATGGGCTCAATAAAGGACAGAAATGGTACGGACCTAACAGAAGCAGAAGATATTAAGAAGAGGTGGCAATAATACACAGAAGAACTATACAAAAAAGATCTTAAAGACCCAAATAACCACGATGATGTGATCACTCACCTAGAGCTAGAATGCGAAGTCAAGTGGCCCTTAGGAAGCATCACTACGAGCAAAGCTAGTGGAGGTGATAGAATTCCAGTTGAGCTATTTCAAATCCTAAAAGATGATGCTGTGAAAGTGTTGCACTCGATATGCCAGAAAACTTGGAAAACTCAGCAGTGGTCACAGGACTGGAAAAGGTCAGTTTTCATTCCAATCCCAAAGAAAGGCAATGCCAAAGAATGTTCAAACTACCTCACAATTGCACTCATCTCACATGCAAGCAAAGTAATGCTTAAAATTCTCCAAGCCAGGCTTAAATGGTATGTGAACTGTGAACTTACAGATGTTCAAGCTGGATTTAGAAAAGGTGGAGGAACCAGAGATCAAATTGCCAACATCCGTTGGATCATCGAAAAAGCAAGAGTTCCAAAAAAACATCTACTTCTGCTTTATTGACTACACCAAAGACTCTGACTGTGTGGATCACAACAAACTGGAAAATTCTTAAAGAGATGAGAATACCAGACCACCTTACTGGCCTCCTGAGAAATCTGTATGCAGGTCAAGAAGCAACAGTTAGAACTGGACATGGAACAACAAACTGATTCCAAATCGGGAAAGGAGTACATCAAGGCTGTATATTGTCACCCTGCTTATTTAACTTACATGCAGAATACATCATGTGAAATGCTGGGCTGGATGAAGCACAAGCTGGAATCAAGATTTCCAGGAGAAATATCAATGAACTTAGATACACAGATGACACCACCCTTATGGCAGAAAGCGAAGAGGAACTAAAGAGCCTCTTGATGAAAGTGAAAGAGGAGAGTGAAAAAGTAAGCTTAAAACTCAACAGTCAGAAAACTAAGAACATGGCGTCTGGTCTCATCACTTCATGGCAAATAGATGGGGGAACAATGGAAACAGTGACAGATTTTATTTTGGGGGGCTCCAAAATCACTGCAGATGGTGATTGCAGTCATGAAATTAAAAGACGCTTGCTCCTTGGAAGAAAAGTTATGACCAACCTAGACAGCATATTAAAAAGCAGAGACATTACTTTGCCAACAAAGGTCCATCTAGTCAAGGCTATGATTTTTCCAGTAGTCATGTATGGATGTGAGAGTTGGACTATAAAGAAAGCTGAGCGCCAAAGAATTGATGCTTGTGAACTGTGGTGTTGGAGAAGACTCTTGAGAGTCCCTTCAATTGGAAGGAGATCCACCCAGTCCATCCTAAAGGAAATCAGTCTTGAATATTCATTGGAAGGACTGATGATGAAGCTGAAACTCCAATCCTTTGGCCACCTGATGCAAAGAACTGACTCATTTGAAAAGACCCTAATGCTGGGAAAGATTGAAGGCAGGAGGAGAAGGGGACGACAGAGGATGAGATGGATAGATGGCATCACCAACTTGATGGACATGAGTTTGAGCAAGCTCTGGTAGTTGGTGATGGACAGAGAAGCCTGGCATGCTGCAGTCAGTGGGGTTGCAAAGAATCGGACATGACTGAACGACTGAACTGAACTTAAATTCTTTCAACAATGTTTACACTTTTTACAATATGAGTATTCCACTTTCTAGATTGACCCCATCTCTTTCATTTGGATGCTATTTTAAGTGCAATTGTTCTCTTAATTTCCTTTTTGGGTTGCTCATTGTTATCCTCTAGAAATATAACTAGGGACTTCCCTGGTGGTCCAGTGGTTAGGAATCCACCTGCCAATGCAGGGGACACTGGTTAGATTCTTGGTCTGGGAAGATCCCACATGCCACGGGACAACTAAGCCCGTGGGCCACAACTACTGAGCCTGTGCTCTAGAGCCAGGCAGCCACAATGAGAGAAGCCACCGCAATGAGCAGCCCGCGCACTGCAACAAAGAGGAGCCCCTGCTGACCGCAACTAGAGAACGCGTGCAGCAATGAAGACCCAGCACAGCGAAAAATAGATAAATTAATTAATTTAAACAAAAAAAGTTGAAGCTTGTGTTTGCCAGTGGCACAAACATGAGTGACTCTGCACAGAGGTATGTCTGAGAATCCTGTGCCTGTCGGGTGTGTGCCATGCTGCTCCTGGGATGGGCTCAGCGCAGGGAGGTCTCTGTGACACGTGGTGTTTAACCCTTTCTGGTCAGGGACTCCTCTGTAGGTGACATCGTTGAGGCTCTGTGGAGCAGAGCTTGGGGCAGGACTTGGGTGCTGGCAGGCAGTTTGGAGCAGCATCTGAGGAAGCCGGGTCTGCTCTGGAATGGAGTGCTCCCAGAAGCAGGGACCACGCTAAGACTGGGAACTTTGTGGGTGACCTTTGTGTCTGTTCTTAGACAAAGCTGTTAAGTGGGCTTATCCTGTTTCATTTCATCCTGGTCTCTGAGTAACTTCAGTAACCCCTGAGGCTGATCGTCTGCGAGGATTTTATGTTTGACAGAACAAAATGGCCTGGTGGTGAGCCTCAGACAGCTCGTGACCATGCTAAGATCTAGCTGCAAGTGTCAGATCAGCTCCAGATGTCAGGAGCTGCTTTCTTCTCTCTCAGTTCCGCTTCTGGCCAAAGACAGATGACATCAGGCCGCAGGACATTCATTCATGATGCCCAGATTTTTACCCTTGTCAACACTCTGTTGATTAACATCAGAAGCATGTGTGTTACACACACTCTCTAGGGGACTCAGGGTTAATCTCTTTTTTCTCTCAGCTGTAGGCTGCATGGTTAAACCATCTGATGTGACAGTGGCTATGCAGTAGCATTTAAACCTTGGACAAGACATGTATGCACAGCAAAGGAAACCATTGACAAAACAAAAAGACAATCTGCTGAATGGGAGAAAATATGTGTGAATGATACTACTGACAGGGACTTAATCTCCAAAATATACAGACAACTCATACACCTCAATATCAGAAAAAACAACCCAACAGGCAGAAGACCTAAACAGACATTTCTCTAGAGAAGACCCACAGATGATCAATAGGCACATGAAAGACTCTCAGCATCACTAAATATTAGAGAAATGCAGATCAAAACTATAATGAGGTACCACTTTACAACAGAACAGTCATCATTAAAAAGTCTACAAATAATAAATGCTGGAGAGGGTGTGGAGAGAAAGGAGCCCTCCCTTACTGCTGGTAGGAATGTAAACTGGTGCAGCCACTATGGAGAACAGTATGGAGGTGCCTTAAAGTCTAAAATTAGAGCTACCATGTGACCCAGCAATCCCATCCCTGAATATACGTGTGGAGGAGATGAAAACTATTTTGAAAAGCTATATGCACCCCAATGTTCCCAGCAGCATTGTTTACAATAGCCAAGACATGGAAACAGCCCAAGTGCCCATTAGCAGATGGTATGAGTCATAAAAAAGAATGAAATATTTCCATTTGCAGCAACATGGATGGACCTAGAGAATATTATACTTAGTGAAGTCAGACAAATATCATATGATATCACTTATATGTGGAATACAAAGAATAATACAAATGAATCTAGATACAAAACAGAAACTGACTCAGACAAGCAGAACAAACTTCTGATTACCAAAGGTGGGGGGAGGGATAAATTAGGAGTATGAGATTAACACATACAGACTACTATACATACCATCAATAAGCAACAAGGATTTACTATATAGCATAGGGAACTCTATTCAATCGCTTGTAATAACCTATAATTGAAAATAATTTGAAAAAAAAATATATATATATAATGGAATCACTTTGCTGTAAACCTGAAACTAACACAATACTGTAAATCAACTATATTTCAGGGGATTATATGTATACATATGACTGACTCACTTTGTCATATCGCAGAAACGAACACAACATTGTAAAACAATTATATTCCAATAAAAAAATTCATCTCTTGAAAATAAAATAAGCAAACAAAATCTCTTGAAAGACATATAAACCAACAACAAAATAGACAATTAACACAAAGAAAATGACTCTTAATGCTTCCTGTAGGTCTCAAAGCCCACAGGGCCCAGAATTTCATGGGGTCTGCTTTAGACACAGACCCGTTCGCTTCCAGCCTCATCACTCACTGTTCTGTCTGCCCTGCTGTACTTATGAAGGCCTCACAAGAAGTACTGATTTTTGAACAGCAGGCTAACGGCAAGTCAAAGGCTGTCTCATTGTCCATGCCTGTTTTAGTGTAAGCCTTTAGATCAGTTTGTTAGGCATTCAGAACATGTGACATCATTTATGACTTCTGTAAAGGTTAGAGACATGCCTGCACCACTTTTTCTAGTTGTTTTATTCCCTTTGTAGGAATTGTATTCTGTGGAGTATGTGTGGAAAGGGAATCAGATTCCTTCTGGAAGTTTCTTTTTAAATAGCTGGTGTTAATTTTGTCTTAGAAGCTGCTGGATGTTCTTTTTAGGATGTATGAGTGACTTGAGGGGTGGTTAAATATCTGGAAACCTCTGACAATTACTCAGAATACACAGGATAAATTAGAATATCCACATAACATCCCAGTGAAGCCTGGATTATACTGGGAGTATAATCCACATTTATTACAATAGGAGTGAGCCCACTGGACTTGTGTTTTTAGATTTCACTGATACCAATATGGTATCTCAAACTGATCATTTGCTTAGCGCCTCTGAGATTTTTCACCCAGAAATCTGATGTGGAACTTCCAGACTTAACAACTGGCACTCGCTTAGGATGGGGAGAGTTCCAGCATGGAAAAACCTTGTAATACACGAGGCCAAGTACTGTCTTCCTTGAAAGACCGTTGCGTTTTGTTCCAGAACACAGTGAAGCTACCAGGGATCAGTTTGATCCTTTCAAGTTATTTGTTCCCAGAAAACCTCAGACTCTTTAAAGGAATTAAACGACATCTGGGACCCAAAGACATAAAAGTCACAATGTCAAGCATCCGACTAAAAGTCAATAGGCATGACTGAAAAAGGAAGGGAATTCTGAAACGTGCTACAACATGGATGAACCTTGAAGACATTACAGCCCATGACATAAGCCAGTCACGGAAGGACAAATACTGTGCAATTTCACCCACAGGAGGTTCCTAGAATTATCAAATTTCTAGAGACAAAGTAGAAAGGTGATTTTCAGGGGCTGGGAAGAGCAGGGAGGGGGAGTCAGTGTTTAATGGGTGTAGAGTTTCAGTTGTGCAAGATGAAAATAGTCTGGAGATGGATGGTGGTGATGGCTGCTGAATATAACTTAAGGCCACCAAATGGTACACTTTAAGATGACAAAAATGGCAAACTTATGTTATACATATATATATTTTTTAAAGCTTGCAAGTTTGATTTTTCTTTTTTTGTTTTTTGGCCACACCTCATGGCATGTGAAACTTCCTTGACCAGGGATCAAATCCTCACCCCCTGCAGTGGAAGGCAAAGTCTTAGCCACTGGACCCCAGGGAAGCTCCTATATGTTTTTAAAATATTTAATTTTTGTAAAATCAAAAGGCATGAATAAAAGCAGGAAGATATTACCCACTGTTGTTGCTGTTTAGTCTCATTCAACTCTTTGCGACCCCATGGACTGTGGCCCACCAAGCTCTTCTGTCCATGGAATTCTCCAGGCAAGGATATTGGAGTGGGTTGCCATTTCCTTCTCCAGGGGATCTTCCTGACCCAGGAATCAAACCCACGTCTCCCGCATTGGCAGGTGGATTCTTTACCACTGAGCCACCAGCAATTATCAGCAATATTACCCATAGCCAGGAGAAAATTGCAGATGTGTGACAGAGATGATGGACTTCTTAGACAAAGACATAAAAATAGCATCATAAAGATGTCCTGTGTGCTGGAGAATGCAGAGGACCAGGAGACAAATGCTAGAATTTTTAAAAAAAGAAAGACTAGCTGCAACTACTAGCAAAGTGGGTATTACAGAGAAAAGATCAAAGAAGAAAAGACAGGGAAAGCATGAAGAGAGAAGAAAAAAAGAACATCAGGGCAACATCAACTAATGCAGCATATGTGTCATTGGAATCCTAGAATGAGAGGGAGCAGGACAAACTATACGAAGAGCAATGTCCTAAATTTCAAATTTGATAGAAACCAACAGATCCAAGAAGCTCAAGGAACCATGAAGAAGACCACACGAACATACATCCCATCAACAACTACTTTAAATGTAAATGGCCTAAATGCTACAAATGAAAAACAGATACTATCAGAATGGGTAAAAAAATAAAAGCAAAACTCAAAACATATTGCCCATAAGAAACCCACTCTCAATATAAGGACACAGATAGTTTAAAGTAAAAGAATAAAAAAAGCTATTCTGAGCAACCACTGAATAACACACACCTGGAGTAGCTTTAATGTCAAAGTGGTTTCTCAGGGACAATGCCCCAGCTGCAGAGAAGAACATCCCAATGCTGCGTCTAGAAGAATGACTCGACACTCCTGACCAGTCTGCAGCTAATCTACAGAACTTCACAGAACAGGAAGCAGAGTTTAACCGACTCCAGGCCCATAGCCCACTTCCCGGTGCTGCCGGATCTAGCCTCATGCTGTGGTGGCAGCAGACACGTGGGCCAAAAGGGCCCGAGCCCGCTTTGAGTCACTGGACTTTGCACATCGCACGTGCCCTGACAGCCCCCTTTCAGGTGCACGACACCCAGCGCTGCAGGCGCCCGTCCACGAGCTGTGGAGGAGCATCACCAGCCAGCCCTGAGCTCTCTCACCGGACTCTGGGCCGCAACCAGGCAGGCGACACGTCTGACTCACCCACTGTCGCTGTCCCGAGTTCAGGTTCGCTCCCATCCTCTGCTGGACCAGGTGTGGAATGAAAATGGCCGAGATCAGCTTCTGAGCGGTGCTGGGTGCCAGGGAGCCTCAGGAGCCCAGGCTCTGCCTGGAAGGAAAGCGGCCAGAGCCGAGATTACCCTCAGCAGCCCCTGGACTATCGATCCCAGCTCAGGACTCACAGCAAATCTACAGCCAGTGAGTATCTGTGAACATCAGTTTAGGGCTTGTTATGCAACAGGGCAAATTTGGGAAAACAGGGCATTCGTGCCTGTGGTGGGAAGTACAGTGTCTCACAGGAAATCAGGCTCTGTGTTGTTTGGAGCTTCACGGCTTGAGCATCCTCAGGCAAGCAGGGTCCATGGGGCCGAGGACGGGTTCCAGGGAGGTGGGGGCTGTTTTGCTGCCCAAGTTCCTGCTGAACGGTGGACGCTCTCTCTTGCAATTTGACAGATGACTGCTGTTTGTTTGAAAAAATAGTGATTCACAAAAGGAAACAAATGGGTCGAGAAAGGATGAAATGAACTCAACCAAACTCTGTCCACGAGCCAACAAAACAACTGCTGTGCCTCAGCACACCCGCTTGCTTTGCTGTCTCATCGTAGAACCACGCGAATCCACCGCCCAAGAGGGAGTCTGCAGGCACCACACTCTCCCCAGACAGACGACACCATGTCCACCTCATACCGGAGACGAGTTGTCTGTCTGGTTGCTGCCAGGAAAGCCCAGGACGCTTCCAGGACCAGTTGCACTCATAGCCTGAGGCCTTGGAAAGGGTGAGGTCTCCTGTTGTGGTCAGTAGGATGTCCAGCTGGCCTTATGTCCACTGTCATTGGTGAATCGTGCTGCGTTTGCCCCAACCTCTTGGCCCACCAGACAGTGGAGTGGATGAGCCTGACTCTAGAAGCTTTGTCCCACCATCCCAGCAGCACCGTCGCACCCTCTGAACATAACACACTGGTGTCAGGTGGGCCTGTGACCTTGGATCTGAGGCCACGTCCGATGGGCACAGGACTCCCAGGCTGGCTCCACTCACACCCAAAAGGTCTTCTTTCCCTGGACACCCTGAGGCCTCGAGTCGCAGGAGCTGGAAGGACCAGCCACACGGGCACTGTCACCTGGGAGGACCCCTCACGTATGCTGATGCGACTTCCATGTGAGAGAAGAACTCAGCCGGATCCATGCTTCCGAAGTGAAGGACGTTCCCAGAGGACTGGACACGAGTTTCCTAGAATCACTGATGTTGTTTGGAACTCCAGGGAGAAAATTTTCCTAGTAGAGTTGTCCGTCATCACAAGCAGCCCCCGTGTCCTGCTCACAGCTGTGACACCTCAGCTGCTCGAAGACTCATAATTCACTGGCCACAAAGGTGCTATCACACTGCCGTGTCCCCCCAGGAATGGTCTCCTCGGGGTTCCCAAATAGACAGTCTGGGCATAGGCGTCCAGCAACTCACATATCCACAAAGTAAAGCTGGACCCTCTTCACGAGCAATCTGTGACGATGTTGAAGTGAAAGTAATTAACATGCATCTTGATGTTGTTTAGCCACTAGGTCATGTCCAACTCTTGCAACCCTGTGGACTGCAGCCTGACAGGTTCCTCTGTTCATGGGATTCTCCAGGCAAGAATACTGGAGTGGGTTGCCGTGGCCTCCTCCAGGGGATCGTCCCGACCGAGGATCGAACCCGTGTCCCCTGCGTTGGCAGGCGGATTCTCATCCATGGAGCCACCAGGTAAGTCCTAGCTGATGCTTTTGATGTTAATACTTTGATTAGTAAACTTAGTACTTTGAGAAAATTACTAAAACAAAAACAATTGGAATGGAAATGGCGGAAATTCAGAATACTGCTGGGACAAAAACTCCCCACAAGGACTCAGAGGTCACTCAGAGATAATGCAGCTGAGCTTGTGGCTTTTGGTCTCACTGTGGCTCTGAGACCATCACCAGCTCAGCTGACAGACTGGCTGCAATCACACAGCAACTGGTGTGGGAAATGGCCCCCAGGAGGTCAGTCCTGAGACTCAGAGCCGTGGAGGCTGAGCCTGAACCTCCCAAGGGCATCTCACGAGACACTTCAGTACTGGATGATGGCCGTGGGTGTCTTTTCCTTTGTGTCTGGGAAACATTATTTAGGATGACAGAACACTTACTGAAGGGCCAAAGTTATCACGGAAGTGTGAGGCTTGTGTGACCACGGGGATCTTGGGACAAACATGTTGGTTCTTACATGAAAAAACGTTAGCATGTTCCAACTATCGGGCCCTGGAGTTACACTGTTCCTTAGGTTAGGATTGAGTGGTCCAGGAGTTAAGACTCTTCCCTTTCACTGCAGGGGACTCGGGTTCCACCCCTGGTCCGGGAAGTTCCACAGGCCATATGGTTCGGCCAAAAAAAGATTGGGTGGGACTGTGAGCAACAGAATGATATTCAAATAGTATCACACAGATCATGCGAAAGTGGGAGCGACAGTGAATATGGTTTGTAAAACTAACGTGCAGCAGAAGGGGGATTCTGCATGTTGCTTATCAGCGAGATTCAGGACAGGCTGCCCCAGAATTTGGCGCCTTGGCACACTGAATATTTTTAAATGAAGGGATTTGAGAAATGGCAGGTTCAGGAAGCAGTTTCTGACCGTCATAACGCTGTCATGTGAGAGGAGACCCTTGTTTCCTCGATGAGTGAGGAGGGGAGGAAAGGGTATGGACAGGCATGGTAGAGCCCCCTCTCCTCCCCCTGCCGCTCATCCATGGAGCTTGTCATATCCTTTCTGGTTCTAGCATGTTTCCCTAAAAACACGCAGGTGTAACCACCTCTTGAGGCTTCTGTTTCCTTACCGAGGCTCCCGCATCCCAGACAACTTACATTAAATAAATCTGTGTGCTTTTCTCTTGTTCATCTGGCTTTTGTTGCATGGCCCCCAGCTGAGAATGAAGACAAGTATGTTAAACAAAATTCAGCTGCATACACTTTAAAGATCTTACTGGCTTTGTTCAATGATTTATGAATTAGATGGCATCGCCTCTGGCAGGAGCTCCAAGGAGCTGTACAGAGGGCAAGACTTTCACAGGCAGAAGGGGCAGGAACAGAAAGTCATGCTGGGCTGAAAAGTGGGGTGGTAGTTGAGAGGTCACTTCGGAAGCAGGGGTCCACCAGGCCAGTGTGACCTCACTGGTGTTGACCAGATGATTCCTGATTCCCTGGTTTAAGATCCTATTTGGGGGAAGAGTCTGAAATGGTAATTAAGTGAAGTTTGGTGACATGGAGTTCAGCATCAGTGACTTCATTTTGAGACTGTCATCTTGTTTTTAACAAACATACAGCAAAAGAAAAGATGCTTTTTCCTCCCTCACATAATCAAGAATTTAAGTGTTTAACATTGTTATGCATTAAAGATTTCTCCTCAAATCATGTATTGTACTGACTTCTCTAATTCATCCCATTGGGATTCTGATAATTACTTGGCTTTGTATTTACAGAATGGCTGAATATTTCAATGGCTGCAAAATATGAGAAAGGTGGAAATAGCAGCAGAGATCATTAGAAATTGTAGTGTTACTGTTACTGACCCAGGTGTTTGAACTCTTTATTTATTTTTAATTTCTTTATTTAAATAGATTCTGCTCCCTTTAAAAATATATTTATTTACTTATTTATTTTTGGCTGTGCTGGGCCTTTGTTGCTGGTGAGCTGTCTCCAGTTTTGTGAGTAGGGGCTGCTCTTCACTGAGGTGCACAGGCTTCTCGTTCCGGTGGCTTCTCTCGTGCGGCACAGGCTCTAGGCGCTTGGCCTCTGCAGTTGCCGCACACGGGCTCAGTCATTGGTGCACAGGCTTAGTTACCCCATGGCATGTGCATCTTCCAGGACCAGGGATTGAACCGGCATCCCCTGCATTGGCAGGCGAATTCTTAATCACTGGACCACCAGGGAAGGCCCTTGGACTCTATTTTAATCAATAGGTTAATTCTCTGAAGTCCTACTAAGTCACCCAAGGCGGGAGTCTCAGGCCACATGGGCTGTGCTTGCACTTCAAGCCTCACGTGCTGGATTTGAGCCCAGCAGAGACGTGCAGGAGAGGCTGGCCGGACAAAACTGCATGAAACACAGACCCCTTTAAAGTCACTGATCAAGCCTTAACATGTAGCAGCAACAGACACTGTCTATTACAGACAAGAAACAGAGAGATGAGGTCACCACGCGTTGTCCCTGGAGGACTCTGTCCAGCCCTGCTCCTCTCTTAGATGCCCCTCCTGCCAGCAGGAGCTGAGGACAGAAAAGCACTGGGGGGTCGTGAAAATGTGACCCCACAGGGAGTGTCCAGAGTGAGAGGGACGGCAGTGTGGGTGTGAGGACCAAGGGAGGGGAGGAGGGAGAAGGGACAGAAAAGACTGAGAGAGAAGTTGCCGTTTCAACCCAGGTCTTGGGCGTCTACTCAAGCGCCAGTCCCTTCGCTTCCAGAAAAGGCCCCCCGGGGTGATGGAGCCTGGACACCAGCCAGTTACATGTCTCCTGCCTGTCTGTCCCTCATCAGATGACTGCTGCTGGCCAGAGGAAGCAGGTGTCACGACTGAGAGGAGAGAAGCTGTGCCTGAGCACGGGTGCCGAGGCCCCGGGGTGAGGAAGCAGACTTACCGAACGGGGAGACGCTGAAGCAAGGGGTCCCGGCCGCTCAGGGAAGCTTGTTCGGTGGTCCCGGAGGTGCCTGCATCCTCTCCCAGGGAAGGGGCAGAGGCCCCACAGACGCCCCACCAGGGTGGTCACCAAGTATAGCACTGACCCGAGTTCTAGGACTCTTTGATCAACAGAAATCGATGAGGCCAGAAGAGAAATTCAGGTGAGGCTTATTGGAGCTCCTGCCACATGCGCAGCAGGGACAAGCAACAGCTGGCCTTGTGGCTCCTAGGCTGGGCCCTTAACTAGGGCAGGTGGAGCAGGGGGCGGCTTGGGAGGTCTGCCCGCCCCCTGGGTGGGGCGGTTCGCAGAGATCTCGCACAGCGCCCAGCTTTAGCTCCCGCACCTCAGCCATGGTGGTTGATATGTGGCCTTCTGCAGCTCATTGTTCATGATTGCCCCCATGTGTGTGCCCTCGCATTTGTCCAGGTGCAAGCACTCTGGTAAATAGTCGGGGGTCCCAGGCTGTCTCATTACTATAAAATAACAACAAAAGGGGAAAATCTGGAGGGTGAATAAATGTAGGACTGAATTTTCCTTGGTTATCAAAGGGAAGAGCTCTTTTTGCCCTCTCCCTTAAGACTTTTCCTAGAGAAAATTCATATTTGTAAATTCTTCCTCTATCCTTTTGATAGGTATGCAAATGTTTTCAAAGGCTAAATAAGCTTTTTGCCTGTATGCTCAGTTGCTTCAGTAATTTCTGACTCTTTGTGACCCCACGGACTGTAGCCCACCAGGCTCCTCTGTACATGGGATTCTCCAGGCAAGAATACTGGAGTGGGTAGCCATTTCCTCCTCCAGGGGATCTTCTCCAGCCAGGGATCAAACCTCTTGTGTCTCCTGTGTTGGCAGGTGGATTGTTTACCGCTCAGCCACCTGGGAAGCCCAAAATAAGCTTTTTACCAGAATTAAAACTCAGAGATTTTTTTCTCCCAGAAAGATCACCTCTTTTCAATGTCAACATAAAGGGACTGCTGTAATAAAATCCACAGAAGGGGCAGCATTTATTCCTCACGCTGGAGGGGTTGAAAGTCCAAGATCCTGGGGCCAGCGGACACGCTGTTGCAGCTGGGGAGGGCCTACTTCCTGGAGCGTAGCCGGTTGGGCCCTCACATGTGGAAGGGGCTGGGGGCTCTGCCAGGTCTGTTCATCTCTGACAAGGGCACTAACCCCATACACGAGGGCTGCACCCTCAAGACCTAATCCCTCCCAAAGGCCTCACCCGCTGATACCACACATGGGCACAAGGGTTTCAGAGTACGACCTAGGGGCTGGGGGGTGGGAGGAGGGGGCCCAAGGATGCAGCTTCCCTCGCTCTGTGGCCGGCTTCAGCACCAGGAGGCTCCAGGAGCAGGCACTGCAGGCTAAGTCCCTAGCCAGATCTCTAACCTGACGCTTGTCACCTGAGGAATGTGGAAATCGATTACCTTCACCAGAGAGAAAGGTTAGAACCAGCCAGGCTGCGAGGCCTCGACACAGTCCCTGGGCTCTTGTGAACTACAGAACCAGTGTTGGAAGCACCGGGCTTGGAGCCCAGAGGCCTGATCCCAGGATCTGGGTGGGGGGAGGGAGTGATGTGGGCTTACCTGAGCAAGGAATTTGGCATCAGAGATCGTGTGTTTGAGGCCCGGCTCATCTCTGACTAGTTTTCTCAATGGAGACGCGTCGTTTCTCTGAACTTCTGATAAAAGTGGGCCCTCGATGTCCTTGATGCCCCGGGTGGGTCCCAGGCTCTGGAGAGACGCTTTAAGAGCTGTAAGGCACAAGGCAAACGTGGCTCAGTGTGATCCATCCGGCCTCTGCAGGGTGCTCACCCGGCCCACCGGGCAGTCTCCCTTCTGTCCAGAGAGCAGGGGGGCGGCGCACTGCAGTTCCTTGCAACCCCAGGGGAGGGGGCTTCCAGCTAGACCGCCTTCTCCCTTCCTGACTCCTCGGAGACTCCCCCACATCCTGAGCCTGCCAGCCCCAAAGCCTGTGAGGCTCTGTAGCCCATGTGTCCATTGGATGACAAGGGAACAACTCAGGGAGATGCTTCCGGAAACCGTCCTCGACAAACACACATGGTCTGGGCCCCGCCTTCACCTCTGGCCTCAACCCCAGAAGTTCCAGTCACTCCAGCCCTCCATCTCCCCCACCCGTCCCTGGCCAGGCATTGGGATTTCTCTGACTTCTGCTGTGGAGCTGGGTCTCTGACGATGCCCTTCTGCCTGTCTCCTGACACCTTAATTTCAGCACAGCTGACCCTAAAGGAATCTCCCAGTTCAGCAGGGGTACACCAGCTGGGGGTCAAGAGGTTGGAGGTTCTCCTGCCATCAGCTACCAGGGCAGTGTCAGCTGAGATGGCAGCTCTCCGGATTTGCATCTGCAAAGGACAAGGTTTGGACGCAGACTCAGTTACTGTCCTGCTGAGCACGCACTGGGCAGGGCCAGGGCAGCAGATGCTTGCCAGGTGCTGGCCCGCAGAAAGGTCCCGGCTCTTCCTGCCTCCGGCTCCAGCAGTCACTCCCCGTCCACCTCCACCCTTGGATGGAAACCAACTGACAATCTTCCCCAGGGCCAGCGAGGTGGGAGAGACGATGGGAGCAGGACCCAGTCCTAGTGGGCGGACAAGCCCTTGGCCCCCAGGTCTCTGGATTTTGGCCCCTCTTCCTGTCTGCTGGTCCCCATCACAGAGCACCTGGGCTCACTGCCCAGTCCCTAAAGCCCTGTGGAGGCTGAGCTCTGGAGCTGCTTCAATGATTTACTGGGACGCTGACACTCAAGCACACACATTTTATTTTTCATAGGATGCACCCATTAATCCTTCGCAGTTTAATAGCCTAGAAGCCTCCTCGTGGGGCTCTCCCATCCTCCTTGGGCTTGTCGTGGGGCTGCATTCAGGTCTCCTGCCAACAGGCCCGAGGGGTCTCCCCCAGGTTCAGGGGGCGGGGCGGTGTGGTCCGTGGACCTGTCCCCCCGGGACTTTCCTAGAATCTGCGATGAGGGCTGTCGGTGTAATTCAGAAACTACTGGTGTTTTTCTTTGGTTGCTGAGACGGCATTCCACAGAGAACGTGGGCACTGACCAGGCTGGAAAAAGGGCACGAGCACAAGGGACATGTAAGGGGCTCCGCTCTCAGGGCGCGTGCAGGTTCCCCAGGGCTGCTGGAGGAGGGGTGGCCCCCGTCCTGCTGGGGTAACTTTGGGAGGAGTCTCCGCTCTGGGGTTAGGCCACTGTGTGCCATCTGGGGGGCACCCGTCCCATTCTCAGCCCCTCTTCTGGGCTCCTGATCCTGATCACCAGGAGCTCCCATCCTGGGGCTGCTTCCGTCTCTGAAGGGGAGGCTTCAGAATGGTGCCCAGCCAGCCCTGCTGCAGTCCCAGGAAAGAAGCCAGGGTGGAGAGGGTGGGCCACGCTCTTGGTGGGAGACCCTGGGCCCGTTCATCTAGGAAGAGAGGCAGGTCTGGGACTGTCTGGGACAGAAACAGCCCAAGGCTTTGTTCAGGCCCCTCCCAGCCCTGAGCCCTCTCGGTTTCTTGGTGACTGCGATTCTGTCACCACCGGGATGGGCCATTCACCCAGGACAGTGTGGTACACGGGGGCCCTTGGATCAGCACCCCCAGCCCTCTCCCACATCCGCCCTTACCCTCAGCATCTAGCCCTGGAGCATCTGGGCAGGGGTCACTCCTCCTGCAGCAGGGGCTCCCGGTCCCCCTCCTGCACCCTCTCGTCTTCCTCCTTCTCCATGCAGCCCACCGTGGCCGCCAGCCCAGCACCCACACCTCCCCCGACCACGGCCGCCCCTGTGGCCCCCACTGCGGCTCCCGCAGCCACCATCCCAGCCTCTGCAGCCAGTGCTGCTGCGGCCATGCCCGCGCCCACCACGCCCCCCGCCAGACCCATGAGCCCCGCCCCCACCGCGCCACCAACGGCAGCCAGGTGGCCACAGAAGCGCACGGTGTAGGAGTCCATGAAAGCCTTGGCCTCAGCCTGCAGCTCCGCCTCCAGGGCCTCTAAGGTCTGCTCCCTCCCGGCGCACAGCAAGGTTGCCCCGTGCCGGGCCAGCAGCGTGTCCTTCTGGGCCGACAGGAGGTTCCGCATGGTGTCTGGCAGTACCCGGAGCGCAGAGAATATGCGCTTGGTGGCTGCATCCTGTGATGGAGGAGGAAGAAGGGGCCTGACCCGGAGCCAAGTGCCTCCCACCAGACTCCTGCCTGGACTCCTCTTGCCCAATGCCCGGCTCCTCTCCTGCAGGATGCCCAGGCTCTCAGCAGGCCAGGCTTACCTGCTGCCGCACGTACTCCTCAAACTCCTTCTTGGCAGCTTCCACCGTCCGCAGGTCATGCAGCTGGGCAGCCATCTGTCCAGGGGGATAACCCAGCTGCCTCCCTCCTTTGCCCCAGTCCCCTGCTGGTTGCCCGGCTCCATCCAGAGGGGTCCAGCCCACCTCCCCCACCCCCACGTCCTCCCCTCGGCTCCGTACCTCATCTGGGGAGGCGCAGCTGGGCCCCGTCCTGCCCATCCAGCCTGAGAGGTTCTGTAGAGACAGCGGTGGGGGGTCAGGGGGTGCAGGGGCAGCAGGTGTTCAGGGCTCCAGGGGGCTTTCACACCTTGACCTCCTGAGCCAGCTGCTGCCCCGTGAGCAGGCGTCGGTCCCCCCGGGCCACAGGGCGCCCCTCGCTCCAGTAGCCCGGGCAGCGGCTCTTGGCGTGCTGGGGGGCTGCACTCAGCACGTCAGCCACGTAGGCGCGCAGGCGGCCGGAATCGTCATCTGTGTCTGAGGAAGAGATCCCTCATGCAGAGGAGCCCGGAGCAGGACCGGCTTTAGGAGGAGAGAGGGTATCAGGCCGGGCGCCCAGAGGAGGGCAGGCCGGGGAGTCCCTGCTCCAGGGACACTCACCGCCCGAGCTTCCATGGCCTCGGCTCACCCACCGCCGCCCAGGAGCTGGCAGGAGGTAGCAGCGGGCTCTCCTCCCTTGGAGCAGCCCCTGGACCTTGGGGTACTTGCCAGATGATTTCTAGAGGAGGGGGAGCACTCTGAGCTAGCTCCCCATACCTGCCCCATCTGCCCGGCCCTCTGTTCCCTCCCTCACCTGGATGATGTCGCCCATGTGACCCTGCCAAGCCTTGCTGGGGTGGGAGGAGTCACGAACTAAGAGGTCCAGGTGCTGGAAGAGAAGGGGGGCTGACAGCAGCAGCTGGGGTGTCGGGGTCTGGGCTCCAAGTCCAGAGACGGGCTCTCACCTGGATTGGCACCATCCCATAGTGTCTTCCCATCACCTCAGCCACGTGGACAAACATCTGGGGACGGGGCACAGGGGTCACAACTGGACCACTCCAAGGATGTGCCTCCCAGCCCCCGGAGGACACCCTCCCAACTCCCAGCCCAGGACCCTCCGGCCTCTCCTCAGTCCCCAGCCCCCAGCCCTGCTCCAAGTCACGAAACCCTGGGGCAGAGCCGGGCAGCACTCAATTCTGGCTGCCCAGTCCCCTGCCTCCATGGTCAACACAGGGACAGGTTGCAGCCCCAGGCCAGCTGTCCCCTCACCTCCAGGTGCTCCAGGTCTGTGTCCTTCAGCTCCTGAGAGGCCGTGAGGATCTGCAACCAAGGAGAACAAGGTGCAGGAGGGGCTGTGATGATAAGGAGATGCTGGGAGGACCCAGGCAAGGAAGGACCCTCAGGTGGACCATGGGGCTCAGGATGTAGGAGGGATCAGCCGGGGGGGGGACTCCCTTGCACCCTGCAGTGGGGCAGGACTGGCCTGACCTTAGTGGGGTGGAGGGCAGGCTGGGGAATTGTCCACAGACCTTCAGCTGCCCCAGGGGCCTTCAACCCAACTTTAGGACAAACCACATTCCCACCTTCCCTGAGGTCACGCCCTCGCAGGGGTGCCTCCAGAACCTGCTCCAGGGTCAAGGTGACTTTCCTTGGTGGGACCAGGCTGGGCTGAGATGGCCCTGGGAAGGTGGAGAGAGCCTTGAGGAGCTGGCAGGGCCTCACCTGGTAGGAGCTCAGCATGGAGGTGAGGGCGCACAGCCGGGTCCTTGTTTCCCTGCTCAGCTCTGGGCTCATGACGTCCCCCGTGTCCACCAGGAATACAGCCACCTGCGTGGGGTGCCAGCCATGGGTCAGCCTGCCAGGCGCCTCCCCAACCCTGACCCTTTCCACCCCACCTTCTCATCCTGGCCCCCAAAGCTTTCCTGCCCACCACCCTCTTTGCTCCCCGCCCCCCGCACTGCCTGAGTCGGCCTGGACCCTTCACCCCTCACCTTCCTCCCCTCCTTCCCCAGCAGGAAGGGGTGGCTCCACATCCAGATGCCCCTGGAGAGGCCGTTGGCTCCCCACCGGAACCCTTGCCCGGAGCCCCCGCCCCTCGGCCAGCCGCCCTCGCCGGATGCCTGAGGGGCAGAGAAGCAGAGCAGCTTTGGACCATCCGGCCCTGCTCCTTTCGCCAAGCCCGGCTGGGACCCTGGTTCTGTCCCCCAGTCCCTGCCCGGCCCCGCGCTCACCAGGCCGGGCAGGCCCTGGAGCAGGTGGTTGAGGAGGAAGGTCTTTCCTGAGTGTGGCCCCCCTAGGACGGCAAGGAGGCAGACGGGGGTGTCCCTGGCCAGCGGGTGCTTCAGACAGCGGTTGATGGCGCCCATCCGCAGGATGAGGCCGCCCGAGGCGTTGATCCGCACCAGCAGCAGCGGTTCGTGGCCCGGGCACAGCGCTTGGGGAACGGCGCGTGGGACCTCAGCAGGCACCCACCTGATTTCCCGTCCTTCCCTCCACAGCCCGTTGGAGCCAGCCTCGTGTTGCCTCCCCTGGGACAGGCCTCCGTGCTCCCAGCCAGCCCACCCACACGGCCCCCACCCGCTGCCAGGCCCTCCACTTACCAACTGTTGCTGCTGTTCCCCATGAAGCTCCGTTTTCTCTCCTTGAAGAAAATTGGGGAGAGAAAACCCCAAAAATGTTATTTAGAAGAGAATCCAGAGTTCTATCTTCATCCTGGGTTTTAGGTGCCCCCATCCCCCATCTGGAGACCCATCTCCCCCAAGGGGGCCCCTTCCCAGCATCCCCCCACTTCCTCCCCAGATCTCAGGACCAAGACCTTGCCTGTTTGCCAAGCCGGTGACAAAAGGAAATGACTGACAAGGCGGACCTCGGCATGGGAGGCTGGCGGGGGCAAGGGTCCAGGAGCAGAGAACAGACCCGAGAGACCTTGCCGGCGCTGAGGATGGCTCTTCTTCTGGAAGCGCTGATGGGGCTGTGGCAGGTGGAGGCTGGGGGGGGGGGTGGTCTCCCCGGAGGAGACGACTGGGCAGGGCTGGGAAATGGATGTGACAGTCGGGAAAGAGGAGGCTGCCTCTGGACTCACCCCAGGGGGAGGAGACAGGACTGCGGGAACCAGGGCTCCGGAGGAGGGAGGGACGAGCCGAGCCCAGAATCCCTGGCAGAGGCTGGGATGCAGGCAAGCGAGGTGGTGAGTCGCCATGGAGACGAGGGAAAGATAAGGACAGGGCGGGGGAGGGTGGAGGGAGAGCGAAACCATATGGGTGCGCGGCAGACACAGAACTAGGCTGGCACTGCCCCTGCTGGCCCAGCGGGGCTCTTCCAGGGCTGTGGGCAGGGGGTACAGAAGACAGAAGTGTGGGAACTGGGAAAGCACGTGGCGGGCGCTGACCCAGAGCTCCAGATGGTCTCCTTCCTCCTGTGGACGGTCGTGGTGCTGGGCATCTGCTGCGACCCATGATGCTACCCACAACATGTGGCTTACAAGACCCTCCCCCATGGTGGTCCTCCCCCAGGGTCATCCCTCCCCTAGGATCGTCCCAGCTATGCCTTCCTCAGCCCCTTGGGCTGCTCTGACATTGGCTCTTTGTCCTGTGGTGTCTTCCTCTCCCAGTGAGTTATCCCTGGACCCTCTATCTGCCTATTGACTGGGCCCCTCCCACTCACCCTGCAATGCACAGCCAGCCCAGACCCCTGAGCACAGCTGACCCCTGGGCTGCTCAAACACCTGCCACAGCTCCGGCTCCAGACGACCATTAGATTGGAATCCAAAGTTCCTGGCCTGCACCTGAGGGCCTGAACCTCCCTGAGCAGCCCTCCCTCCTCCACCTCTGACCTCCACCCAGTGTTCCCTGTGGCTGTAGCAGGCCCCTCCCTCCAGAGACACTTGTTTGGATGCGTGCTAAGTCACTTCAGTTGTGTCCGACTCTTTGCGACCCCATGGACCATAGCCCACCAGGCTCCTCTGTCCATGGGATTCTCCAGGCAAGAATACTGGAGTGGGTTGTACCCTTCTCTAAGGGATCTTCTCAACCCAGGGATTGAATCCAGGTCTCTGGGGTCACCAAGCAAAGGCAGGGCACTCGGATCTGCATTCTTGGGGAGGCTGGACCAGCAAAGAGGTGGGGGTGGGAGGACAACGTTTCTCACAGGGAGAGTGAGAGGTGGAGGAGAGGCCGGGAGCGGGGTACGCAGGACCCCCTGCAGCCTCATCCCTCAGTCCCTATCTCCAGGGCCCTCTCTGGCCCAGGAGGCCATTGTCTAGCCAGTGGCCTCTGGGTACTGTCCAGTGGGTGAGCCCAGACTCAGCTGCCTTGGTGGCTGGGACCCTCCCGAGCCCTAAGCAACAGCAGGATGTGCTGAGTACCCAGCCCCCCCTCCCAGGGCCACCCGTCCCCTCCCATCAAGGTGGCCTCCGCCCTGCCCTAAGATGACCTCTGGGACTGAAAGGCCCACTCCACATCCCCCCCACCCCCGGCCATTGGTTACATATGGCTTCCACTTCTGTGTTCAGAGCTGATGGGGGGCAGTCAGCGGCAGAGGTGGCAAGGACAGCCCAGAGCTCTACGCTAGAGAGTCCAGGCCCACTGGCTGCCCATGACCCTGACCCCGACCTGGCTCTACCCTGGCTCTGCTAGCTGCCGGGGATTTCCAGTCATCACCAGGAGGAAAGTTCTAACTCCTCAGCCTCCAGTCAAAGGCCCTCAGGCAGGAAATTCACTCCTGGCTTCCTGAAATAATGTCATAGCAGAACAATCATCCCACACCTGCTTAGCAATTTAGGGTCACGCCTTGTCACCAAGAGCTGCCTCCCCCAGTCCCCACAGCACAGAGGGCCTGGTGTCTAAACAGGGAACCCAAGGCTGGGTGAGCAGGATGACCATGCAGTGCAGGCCCAGAGGGCGGCCTTAGCCCCCCAACCCCAGGCCTGGGCTGGCTCATTGCCGCCTCCCTCCAACCCATGCTGGGGGCTTTATACAGAAAGAGAGCCCCCAGCCCAGGCCCAGGCTGGCTCAGACACCCTCAGAGAGCTTCCCTGTCTGTCCTTTCCCCTCTTTGTTCTCAAATCTTTAGGAAGTGCCTCTTCTGTACCAAGTATAGAGTCGGCTGCCAGGGCTACAAGAGACAAATAGGGTCCTCATCCGGGGGAGCTCAAAGGCTGTGTTCAAACCCAGGACAGGCCTCTACCCTGAGCATGGACACTGAAACCCAGGAGACTGTGGGACTGGGGAAGCCCCGCAGCCAGACTTGCAGCTGCTGAGGCTCAGTCTCGTGGGATGAGTAGACATTAACCCCTCTCTGTGAAAGGCACTGGGTGGGGGTGGGTGTTGCAGGCACGGGGAGCAGCCTGTGTCAAGGCCGGGCTGGGGCAGTGCTGGGGAGTGCAGTCCGCAGAGCACAGACCTGGGGAGAACATGGGGCAGCTTTTAGACTTTCCTGACATGACGATGGGAACCTAAAGGAGTTGAAGCAGGAGGCATGTGACAAGATCTGCGTCCCTGAACCCACAGCAGACCTGGTGGCTTAACCAGGCCTGAGACCTGTCCCCTAGGGACTACATCCAGAGTGCCACCAAGTTTTGCTACAGCAGGCGGTGCTGACTTCAGCTATAAACAACGAAGGGTGATGCCAGGCACGTCTGACTTGCTCTGGAGTTTTGAGGTTAACAGTCTACCATGTCACCAAAAACAAACTTTTTTTTCTAATTAAAGGGGGAGATTAAAGCATCCTAAGTGTCTAGTCGCAGATAAATAAATAGTTGATGATTTAAAACTAGACGCTTCAGCCTCAGGATGGCGTGGGCAGAGCTGTTGTTGATGCTAGCCACCCAGGGGCCTGTTTTGGGCTGAGTCCACTTCCAGTTAGAATCCCAGCTGTTCTTGCTTCTTTCGGACAACGGACACAGGTGGTCCCTGCTGTGTGCCAGCAGCCAGGCAGCCCACCGGAATGGCCCTGGCGGTCAGGCTGAGCACACTAGGCTCTGTCCCCTGAAACAAAGGCCATGAGGACAAGAGTGGAGATTTTGTGGAGCACCTGGAAACTGCTGGGCAGTGGTGTGGTCAATCAGAAGCGGGGCTCAGTGGCCAATCTGGGGGGGGAGGTGGGAGAGGGCAGGGGGCCACGGACACTGGAGCCACCTCTTAACCCTCACAGCCCCGCTCTTCGGACAAGGAAGCAGAGATTCAGAGTCACATGACTTCCTCACAGAGGCTTGGGGTGGCCCGCCTGGGGGTCAGGAAGGGGTAGAGAAGACACAGTCCCAGCACGGTGGACAGGAAGGGGGGCTGCAGGGGCAGGACACCCAGGCTGGGGCACTGACTGACTGCTGTGGGGACAGGAAGTGACAGTGGTGATACTCAAAGGCCCCCTGAGGTTCACACTGGCTAGCGGGGGGCCACCAGCAACTGAGGAACCTGCGCCATCACGCACCAACTTCCCTGAATCCGAGCCCATGCCCAGCTCCAGGCCCCTCCTCTGAAATCCCCCATTTGGACTCCTAGCCACCCACCAGGTCTGGAGCATCCAGGCAGTCGGCCAGGATGCTGAGGATGCGGCCAGCTGGCCCAGAGGAGCAGACTCGCCACCACAGTCTCCGCCCAGCTGGGCCTGGCCCCCCAGACCCCTCCGAGGTGAGAGGCAGCAGCTCGCAGCTGGACAGCCAGCCAGCCAGACTGATTGGGGCTGGGCCCCCTGCATTCTCAGCCTCTGCATCCAGACCTCCACCAGCCATCTGGTGGCCAAGGCCGCCCCCAGATGGACCGGACCAGCTGGAAGGCCCTGGCAGCACCCAGGCCTTGGTTCAAATCCCAACCCTGCCCAGCTTGCCAGCCTGGTCACTCCCCTCCCTGCAGCTCAGCTTCCTGACAGTAAAGCTAAAGATAATGATCTCCCCCCTGCCGGGTTATTGCGAGAGCCTGGCATGCAGCTGGCGCTCAATAAATGCCAGCTGGGCTCACCTCACCTCACTGTGCCAGCATCTCCCTACTGTTTGCCCCCTGCCTGGTCTCTCAGCCCCCTCCCCATCCAGGGGGTCTGACGGCTCCTCTTGTCAAATAAGAATCCTAGAGGTTCCTACAGAGGCAGGACCTGAGGGCATGAGGACCATGCCCCGCAGAGTCCTGTTTCAGCTAGTTTGTTACTCTGATGAAATGGTCACGGGCATTTACTCGCTCCTAAGGTTGGCTGCCATCCCATGGATGGTATCACCGATTCAATGGACATGAGCTTGAGCAAGCTCCAGGAGTTGGTGATGGGCAGGGAAGCCTGGCGTGCTGCAGTCCATGGGGTTGCAAAGAGTCACACAAGACTGAACGACTGAACTGAACTGAACTGAAGGTAGGCTGAGTCCTTTCAACGACAGAAACTCAGTTCTCCCCGATTTCCTCCAAAGGTAGAATCATTGCTCCACTTTACAGATGAGGAAACTGAGGCTCTGCAGATGCTCACAGCCATGCCTGCCTCCTCCTAACCTCACTCCCTCACACACACACACATATCCACATACATAGACACACACATGTACACACACACAGACACACCACACACACACACGTCTCCTTCATCTATCAACCAACCCCCCCAACCCTGTAGCCTAGACCTGGGGAGAGCAGAACGGCCATAACAGCTAGGTGCTCAGCAATCCACCACACAGCCTGTTTGTTGATGAAATCGAGTGTGGAGTGAGGTTAGGTAACAGGAAGTGACCAGCTGACCCCAGAGGTCAGGGAGGATGGTGTCCGAATGCTGGAATCTGCTTCTGCTTTCTGACGATGAATCTGGTGGCAGGAAGAGCAGGAGCCCCACCCCGATCGGAGCAGCTGGTCCCGGAGGACATCCCGGGGCCAGAGGCAGGGAGGCAGTCAGCTGAGAGGCCTGAGAAGGCTGGGGAGCCATCCCCAGGGCCCAGGCCAGCCCTGTCCATCAACAGCGGCCACCAGGAACAGACTGTGGGCTGACAGCCCCTGCCCCACCTGCTCCACCAATATCATGCATATGTGCTAAGTCACTTTAGTGTGTGTCTGACTTTTTGCACCCCCATGGACTGTAGTCCACCAGGCTCCTCTGTTCATGGGATTCTCCAGGCAAGAACACAGCAGTGGGTTGCCATTTGCCTCTCCAGGGAGCTTCCTGACCCAGGGATCAAACCCGCATCTCTTATGTCTCTTTCATTGGCAGGCGAGTTCTTTACCACTAGCCCTACCTGGGAAGCCCTACGCCCTGCCAGCCCAGATGTAAATCAAAATGAGTCCTTCAGGAACAAGGGATCCCACTGGGCTGCTGGGGTGCTTCATCAGGTGGCCAGGGGCTCACGTCCATGGAGATGGGCCCATGGCGCTCCATGTAAGTCACACTGCATCACAGTCTTGTTGAGCAACCCCCACTCACAGGGAGATGGAGTGGGTGTGCCTTGTCCCATTCATGTGTGAAGTATGATGAAACACCCGGACACCAGACAGAGAAAAAGACAAGACTCTAAAGGAGAGAGAAGGGGAGGGCCGAGGGGCTGGGGCCTCGGGACCTGAGGAGCCACATGGAGGCGGGTGGCCCGGATTCTCCTTCTGCTTCACTGTCCTGGACCTGATGCTGGACAAAGGGCAGCCCAGAAAGGCCAACAGGCAGGTAAAAAAGTCCCAATAAACTCCCCGCCCCCCCAGTCTAGCTGAGGAATCAGGAGAGGGACAGCCTTGCAAGATGGGAAACTTTTAGACAATATAAACACTCTAGCCAAATACCACGAAGAGATGCAGCCCCAGACCAGCCACCCCAGCAGGCGCCAGGGGAGACAAGATACCCCCTCACCTGGCCATGTCAGAGGAGGCCACAGAGGGAGTCTGAACTTTTCTCCCAGCTGGGGACACGTGCTCTCCTGACCCCAAAGCACTGTGAAGACCACCTGGAGAGTCAGAACCCTGAGCCTATCTTGTGGTCACAGCCCCTCCTGGGGCACTGGTGGGGGTGGCAGAGTAAGGAACCTGGACGCCCACTTGCATCAGCATCCTGAGGCTGCACCCCATCCCTTGCCGGAGGGGCCTCAGAGAAAGCCACAAGACTGGGGCCGACAGGATCCAGTGTCTCAGGACATCATGTGATGAGGTGTCCCACCATTCAGGTTTCAGCACCAAGTGGCCAACAATGGGCCAGAGGGCAGACCTTGCAGTCCTGGAAATGTCCTCCACGCTGACTGCATCCATGGCATCATCCGGGTTGTGATGCTGAGGGACAAACATACAACGTGTGCCCACTGGGGAAACGGGATGAGGTACCAGGGCTCGGAATCTCCCCTGTGGTCCAGCGGCTGAGACTCTGCGCTCCCAGTGCAGGGGGCCGGGTTCCATCCCTGGTCAGGGAACCAGATCCCACATGCTGCAACTGAAGTTTCCATGTGCCTCAACTAAAAACAAGGTCCCACATTCCACAACCAAGAGTTCACAGGTCACCGTAACAAAAGAACCCGACACTGCAAGGATGAGGCAAGACTCTGCATACTGCAACTAAGACCAGGCACAGCCAAAAAAAGAGGGGGAGGGGGAGAAAAAGATGCCGGGGCACTCTCTGTATCAATTTATACAACTGCATGGAAACCTACCATGACCTCAAGACAAAAAGTCTAGTTAAAAATAAAATAACAATCTGGAAGAAGGGTGTCCCTTCCTGCTTAAAATGGGACACTGGCTTTCTGTGGCCTGTAGGATAGCCTGACGCTCCCTCCCCATGAGGCCTGCCCATCTCAAGTCCCCCCCAGCTCCCCAGCCCTCCCCTCCTCTAGCCCCTCACTCACTCCCCACAAGCTCAGGGCCTCCTTGCCTGCATCTCACCTGAAGCAAGCATGGCCCAAAGAGGCCCCTGGGCCCCACTGCACTCCCGCCACCATCCAGCTTCTGTGTTCAGTCTTGAGAAGCCACAGTCACAGGCTCTGCAAACGCCATCCCACTCCCTGGAAAAGCAGGGTGCAGAGTGCAGATAACACACTACTGTGAAAACATTTCCCATCGCTCAGATCCCTGGAAGGGCCCCAGACACCCACAGGGGACCCCAGATGACACTCTGAGAAGCACTACATGGAACTATTTTAAAAAGGCTTTTATATTGAGCAGAACACCAGATGCTTAAGAATATACATTGAATTATTCCATTTACAGGAGGTTCAGGAACAGGCAAAACTGCTGCAAGTTGAGAGCAGTGACAATGGTGTCTCCCTAGGGCTGGGAAGTGGGAGACACAGACGTTACCTTCTGGGCTAGAAACCTTCTGTCTCTTGACCTGCAGGTTGTGACATAGTGGTTCACCCAGTAGGAGCTGCACCCCTGCCCGCACCATCGCTGACCTCGATAAAAGGAAAACCATTAACATCGCGCTCTTCCACCTTGGACTTGGCTTCAGCTGCATTAGAACTGCCTGGACGTGCCCCCCATCAGCCCACAAGGATCGGAGGCCACCTGTGGGAGCCCCAGCCTCCAAGGGCATGCCTGCTCTCCTTAAGAGCTGATCACCCTAGTGCAGCCAGGGCAGACCCCAGAGTTCATGGGACACCCACCGGCAAGGCCACTGCTGTATCAGGCAGACCCAGTTCCTGGGGAACCAGCGGGACAGGGGGACACAGCTCTTCCCCACCCCCAGCCTCGCTTGCTTCCACCAGGTCTGGACATGTTTGGCCAGGGACTTTTCTCCCCCCAGTGAGTCTGTCTTTTGACTCAGGACCAGCTCTCTTTGCAGGAAAAAGAACGGGCTCTTAGTTCTGCCTTGGGCAGGAAGGAGACTTGGAGTAACCACGGGGAGACAATCAGGCACGGGCCTTGGCATTCTCTACAGCCCGCCCTTCCCACTGTTTACAATTGCACAAGCCAAAGTCCGTCCTGTGTCTGCGAGGCCCCGAAGGACCCTGCCCCGCCTCCTCTGAGCCTCTCCTGTGTCCTCGCTTGTCCTTTCTTCCTGGCCAGTCAGCTGGTGCCCCAGCCCTCAAATGCAACGGTGCCTCCTACCCCAGGGCCTTTGCACATGTCACTCCACTGCTCAGACCTCTCTTTACTGGAATGCCTGCACTGCTCCCTCCCTGCCCCTGCAATCTTTATTCCAGGGGTGAGATACCAATCAGCCCCCCCTCCATCATATGTCAATAAGGCTCACTGGAGCCCAGCCATCTCGTGCATGTCCAGGGATGGCCAAGGTGGCAGAGCTGAAGATTCAAGTCTGAGACTGTAGGGCTCCTGAAGCCTGAGCTATTTCATGTCTGGCCATTTATAGAAAAAGCTGCTCACCCAGCCTCAGTCCCTCAGAACCTTCTCGCTGCTCACTGAGCCCTCCTGCCCCAAACTCAAACTCGAACTTGATGAAACTCCCTGCCTTCAATCACTGATGTGGGCAGGTCATCCACTGGGTCTGCTCCTGGGTGTATCCTGGTCACCCCAGCATGGCAGTGTGCCAGGCTCCAGAGATGGATGCTGAGAACGTGGGTGTCCATCTGCATCCCCTAAACTGCTCACATCGTGAGTGCCCTGTGGTGACTGGCGTGGTGCAGGCACCCCATAAACACCGAGGGATGCAAGGATGAAGGGGTGTGTGTGCCGTGGACACATGTGCATGTTTGTGCTTGTTCAGAGCTGACGGTGGTGAGAAGAACACTTGCCGGAAGCAGAATTCTGCGCCCCTTGGTCTTCCTGGTCAGGTGGAATGACCCTTGGCCACGCTCTTCACTCTGGGGCTCTTACTAAGTCATCTCCAGGAAGGACATGAAGTGCGGGGCACTTTGCAGCCCACAAAGCCACACTACCCTTGTTCCAGCCTGCCGGGCTCCCCATGCTGCACATACCCCCATGTGCCTGCAACCTCTTCAGGGCACTGGGCCCCCAAACCCAGGCTTCTTCTCTGCAGCAGGGGCCAGCGCCTGGGCAGAGAGCTGCTAACCCCCAGCATCAGCACCTCAAGGTGGCTCCCTGGCTGTGGGGGTAGGCGGGGCAGGGAGGGTACCACAGGATGACTAAGTGGAGCAGAGAGGACCTTCAGGGCAGGAAGACTCTTCCATACAGTGCTTTGATAGTGCGTGTGTGTCAGGACGTGATACAGGCCGTACAGCGCCAGGCATGACCCCTCACATCAGTTGTAGGCTCCGAGTGATGCTGACCTGAGGGTGTGGGTCTGGTGGGGCTGTTGCTGGGGGGCTGTGCATGTGTCTGGGCAGGTATGTGTGTGAAATCTCTGTACCTTCCTCTCAGTGAACCTAAAAGTGCTCTAAAACATAAGGTCTATTTTTTTTTAAGGAGCAATTATTGAACTGCGCACCTACAGTTCATAGATTTTATGATGTGTAAATTATACCCCTGCAACTTAGCAGTCCCCAGTGGGGTCTTCCTGGAAAAGACTGCCCCCCACCATGGCCTCCGCCTGCCTCTTGTTTATAGGAAAACTTTAGCCTCCTAGGTCTTCCCTGAATTCTAAAGAATAAGTTACATCAGAGAAGTGAGTAAATGCAGAAACAATGGGAAGAAGACAAGTAAGACAAAATAATAATAGTTTAGCCATAGAACAAAGCCCAGGATCTTCGGTTCCTCCTCAGGGAACTGGGCTGGATCACGCAGTATGAATCACGGCCTCTGAGTGCTGCAGAGACTGGACCCCCATCAGGTGGGAGAAGTGCACTACACACGGCCCACCAGTACGCGGATCCCAGCCTGGGGGGACCCAGAGGTGGATGACTGACATTCTGCAAACACCAGGCTGTCCCCTCACTGCCAGCCAATCAGGGAGTGGTGCACAAGCTCATCACACACCCTGTGACCACCTCCCACACCCTATCTTTAAAAACCTTCCCCCATGGTTCCCCCATCCCCCACCATCCCACCTGTCATCACGCTCTCTCTTCTGGCTCCAGGACAGCTGAGGCTGCATGTCTGTCCACTGTCGCCGGCACAGGGGTGATGGGCTGGCCTGTGTCCTCAAACGTCTCCTGCTGAAGCCCTGACCCCACGGTGGGCCTGATGTGGTCTGACGTGATGCTCCATAGTGCCCATGGGGCCCCAGGGCCCTGCCCCTTCCCCATCAGCCTCCCTCCCAGTGCAGGCGCAGCCTCTGGGGAGGGGCCTGGGGTCAGTGGCTCAGCCAGACCCTCCTTCCTTACAGCAGGCAGCCCCTCACTCAGCCGGGGCTGGGGGACACCCACCCAGCCTTCTCCAGCTCAAGCAGAAGGAGCGGTGGCCCTCTGCGGGAGATGAGGGGCCTCATCTTCAGCTGTGGTCCCGGAAGCTCTGCAGGCAGCCAGGCTTTCAGGACAAAACCAGCATCAGACCTTGTATCATCCAGGATCTGGCAGGGAACAAAGGCAGACTTAGATGCTCTGTTTTGTAGAGATTTCATGAAGGGACTGTCACCGGGCTGTGGGCCTTAAGGAAGGCACCTGGAACCATCCTGGGCTGCAGGGATAAAGGGAGGAGGCAGGTCGTCAGGGCGTTGGGGGAGTTACACGGGAGCCATCTCAGGGTGGAGAGAGGACACAGCCATTGCCAGACTGAGGTCCTGTCAGGGTGGGTCTGGGAGCACCTCTCCCCCCACGCCCTGCTGGTGCCTCCTAAGGGCCAAATTCAGCCAGCAGCTGGGCCCACAGGGCCAGAGCAGGACAGACAAGTGGAGGACAGTGGGCAGGTGACCTGTGCAAGGCCTGTGGGGTGGGGGCCGCAGCAGGCAGTCCTGTCCAGTGGGCCCACTGCCCCCATCCCGTTACCCTGAGTTCTCCCGCCTCCCGGCAATGCTGGTCAGAGAAGGCCCTCACTCACAGCAAGGGGACTTCCTCAGACTCATAGCCAGAATAAACCAGGCAGTGGGGAGGCTGAGACCCAAGCTCAGGGCTGGCAGCCCAGGCAGAGCTGACGTGACTCAGCACCTCACCTGCAAAGTTACCGCTGCCTAGCCAGTGACCCAGGAGCAGACACGCTGGGGGTGACCGGCACTCCAAGCAATGGATTCCCCCGCCCTGGCTCAAATCAACACCTTCCACAGTGGGTCCCAGGGCAGAGATTAGATCTGCTAAACCAACCAACCAACCATTCCAGGCAGGGGACCCCCCAAACCCAGGAAGACATGTCCATGCTGGGTGGCCAATAAACATGCCCACTAATGTGTCTCTTCAGGACATCCAAGAGTTTCTGTCAGATACCACCTTCAGAGGGAGCACGTGGGGCCAAATTTCTGTCCCTGAAGAGTGCATCTAAACCCCACCACACCCAACAAGCAGACCCATGTGAAGTGCTTTGCTGACCCACATGAAGGTTTTAAGAAAAAACTAACAGGCAAAACCCAATAGGGACCACCTCACTCCTTAATTACCTCTGTCTTTCCTCTTCTGTTTTTGGTGTGTGTGTTCTGGGTTTCTTTGGGGGCAGGGGGTGGGGCCTAGGCTTATTAGCTGTACTCAGCAGAAGCCTTTGATGCTAGAATTAGGACATGTTTATTAGTTTTGTTTTAAATTTTACGTTTTATTAGTTTTGATGACTGATTGTCCATTATTTTCCTTGCTGTAGCCTGTGCTAAAATTAGCTAAAAGCATAGATGTCTTAGGACTAGATTCAGCTGTGCGTAACATGAAAGAGCCCAAAGAGGCTTAAACTAGATACAAGTTCCTTTCTCTGTGGCATGAAATAGGCCTGGGGAAGGGCAGTCAGGGCTGGCTCTCGACCACACCACGAAGTCCAAGGGACCCAGCTCCTCCCTGATCACCCCCTACGATCCATGGGATTGGCCTCCTCCTCCCTGTCCAGCCCCAGGGACAGGTCAGAGGGCTCAGAGAAGAGGGAAGAGCGGCTGCCTTTGCACCACATCCATGTGCATCTTCTTGGCCAGATTTCTGACATGTGGCCTCAGCAAGGGAGGCTGGACCACTGGGCTAGCTAATAACCAGGACCTCACTACTCAAGACTAAAGGAAGAATGGCTCTTGAGAGGAAGGCCACCGTCTCTTGCACAGATTAGGATAAAAGTCCCATTTCAGGCAATCTGTTCACAGCAGAACAATTATTACACAATTATTACGTTTATGATGATGAGGGTGAGTATTCACTACATGGTTACCAACTGTGGGCCCTGTGCCAGGCACCTGGTGTCTGTTACCCAACCATAGGCCTCTGAAGGACAGACTATTACCACCCTCACCCTCGTTCTACAGAGGAGCTAACTAAGGCACAGAGAGGCTAGGGAACCTGTCCAAAGTCACCCAGCTAACAGGTGGCACAATTTGGACTTGAGTGCAGGCAAACTGGCTCCAGGTCCCCCGGGACACACACAGCTATGAGGAGAAAACTGTCATCGGCTATCACAAACTCGAGGGGCCAGGACTCAGGAGGGAGAAGGGGCAGGGGCCAACGCTGCTCTTACTTTGAGCCTTTGCACATCTCATCCGCTCAACCAACACTCTTCCACAACATGCGTGACGTGTACGATGAACTGTCTGGTCCCTGCATTTGCCACTCCATGGGCAGCCAACACATGGCAGGTGCTCAGAAAATGTCTGACCCACAAGTGGGCCGCAACACCAGCCCACCAGCACTCAAGGCCAAGTAAGGAGCAGCCAGGTGGCTCCTCGGGGAACAGAGCAGGCTCAGCTGGGGCCTCCTCGGGACAAGCCTGGTGTGGCTGGACTGCACTTTGGGGGTCACAAGCAGCCATGGTTGAGGTCCTCCAGGTGGCCAGAGTCACACTTAACACTCCTCTCAAGTCCAAGATGAGAAGCCCAGCCTCAAGCCCGAGGCCACAGGGAGGCCTGGAACCAGGGGGTGGGGTGGGTGGGGGGGGGGTGGGAGGGGTGGCAGATTGGCCCCCAGGGAAGACTGTCCTGGAAGCCTGAGCAGAGGCTGGAGCCCTGGGGGTGGATGCCCCAGAGTCAGAGACGGAGCTGGAGGCTCAGGGGGCAGGACTTGAGCAGGTGGGCTTCAGGGCTGAGGAAACCAGGAGGAGGTGGGCTTCAGGGCTGAGGAAACCGGTAGGAGGTGGGCTTCAGGGCTGAGGAAACGGAGAGGGGCCGGGAGAGCCTGAGGTGGGATGGGCCCAGTGAAGGCATTTGGAAGACGGGGTTGGGGCAAGAGAAAGAAAAACAGAGGAGGCCTGTGTGAGAGGGGGAGGGAGGGGGCCTGCTGCAGGGGGCTGGAGAGGGGCCCTGGCTTGGGCTGGCAGACAGCACTTGGACGCCTGCGGCCTGTGCTCACAGCTCAGCAATGTCCCAGCCCTGCCAGGAGACGCCCGGCCCCAGCCCCAGCCCCAGCCCCAGCCCCGGCGCGGCCCCCACATCGGGAGCTCTGGAGCTACCCCCCACTCCACCTCTGCTCCCCGGAATGGGCCTCCCCTCCCCAGAACCTAGACATACCCCCACACCCTCACCCCAGCCTTCCCCTGGACAAAGACAACGGCTAATGAAACCCAGGCCAGGGAACGAGAGGGAGAAAATAAACAGACGTGAGCAGGGGGGCCGTCAGGAAGCAGGGCAGGGGCTGGGGGTGCCGGCTGAGGGGTCTGGGGGTGTCTGCGGGGCGTGGACGTCCTCTGCGCTTTGCCCAGACAGGCCTAATGAGATCCAGGTGGTCCCTTGGCCCAAGCCCGCCCCCGGCCCTCAACAGCGTGAGTGGAGTGGGGGAGGGGAAGGGGCGCTGCAGCCACGGGGCGGGGCCGGGCGGCTGGCTGGGGGCCCAGCGCATAACTCTGGGCGGACACAGTCTGGGACAGCAGACACTCAGCCGCTTGGAGCCCAGCTCACAGCATGGAGGTACAGGGCTGGGAAGAGGGCCGTGTGGGCTGAGCCCACCATTTGCAGAGGGCCCTCACACACAGATGGGGGCTGTCACAAGCCTGTCCCAGAGGAGGTGGGGGCGGCAGGGCAGATCAGGTGTTCCTGGTGGGGCTGGCTCCTGTGAGGGGCGAGTGCAGGGAGATGGGGGCTTCGGGGCTGGGCGCTGAGCCTCCTCTCCTGTCGCCAGCCCCCCCTGGTCCTGCCGCTGCTGCTACTGCTCTCCGCTGGCCCCTGCACTCCCCAGCTCCTGGGGATCCGGGGAGATGGTAAGCTGCCTTGCTCCTGGCCCGCAGGCTGGGTGACAGGCTGGGCGAGGGGCTGTCCTGGGCACTCACAGCTGGGAGTGGGGCTGGCTGAGCCTGTTAAGATGGGGCGAGTGGGCACCCCTGACCTAGGGAGGGAGGCAAGAACGGGGAGCGGAGGTGTCCATCGCCTCAGGCCGCTTCTCCTCACCTGCCCCAGCTCTGGAGAAGTCGTGCCTCCAGCTGCCCCTGGACTGTGACGACATCTACGCCCAGGGCTACCAGATGGACGGCGTGTACCTCATCTACCCCTCAGGCCCCAGCGTGCCCGTGCCCGTCTTCTGCGACATGACCACAGAAGGCGGGAAGTGGACGGTGAGTGGAGGGGGGACGGAGGACACATCACATGGCTGTGAGCCTGGGATGATGCTCACAGCAGTGTGTGGGGTGCTGCCACCCCCAAACCCTAGGCGCCTAAGGTAGGTTAGGGACTGCATTGCATTGTATTGCACCATAACCCTGGGAGCAAGGTGCCCCTTACCAACGAGGGTCCAGAGCCCAGAGAGGTGCAGTAACTTGCCCAAGTCACGCAGCCAGTGCCAGACTCCACCCCAGGTGCCTGAACTCCAGCCCGCCGGCTCCCTCCACTTGCTCTGACCCCTGGGGCCAGCACGCACCTCCTCATGGCCCCCACTCAGTACTTTCACAAACCACCTTAGCCTCACAAGGTCCGTGCCCAGGTGATGGCTCTGCCCCCGGCCCCTCAGGCATCCAGGCCCACCCCCTCTGCTCCAGGTTTTCCAGAAGAGATTCAACGGTTCGGTGAGCTTCTTCCGGGGCTGGAACGATTACAAGCTGGGCTTTGGCCGGGCTGACGGGGAGTACTGGCTGGGTAAGGCGGGGCCCGGTGGGCTGGGGGCCCCTAGAGCCAGGTCCCCGCTGACCAGCCAACTGCACCCCTCCTTCCTAGGGCTGCAGAATATGCACCTGCTGACACTGAAGCAGAAGTATGAGCTGCGGGTGGACCTGGAGGACTTCGAGAACAACACGGCCTTCGCCAAGTACGCCGACTTCTCCATCTCACCCAACGCGGTCAGCGCGGAGGAGGACGGCTACACCCTCTACGTGTCAGGCTTTGAGGACGGTGGGGCAGGTACACTCTGCCAGCTGTGCAGGGCTGGGGCTGGGGAAGGGCACTGGGCCGAAGCATGGCCACACTGCGTCTGGCTCGGGGGGGGGACCCTCCCAGGCCGCCCTCCTGCCTCAGCTGCCCCGTGCCCCTTCCCTCCGCCAGGCGACTCACTGTCCTACCACAGCGGCCAGAAGTTCTCCACCTTTGACCGAGACCAGGACCTCTTTGTGCAGAACTGCGCAGCGCTCTCCTCAGGCGCCTTCTGGTTCCGCAGCTGCCACTTCGCCAACCTCAATGGCTTCTACCTAGGTGGCTCCCACCTCTCCTATGCCAATGGCATCAACTGGGCCCAGTGGAAGGGCTTCTACTACTCGCTCAAGCGCACCGAGATGAAGATCCGCCGGGCCTGAGGGGCTGGCCCCCTCGCGGCCCACCGCCCCTGTCCCCACCCCACCCGGCCCTACCGGCAGCTCTGCTGTTCTCAGCACCGCCTCGGCCAGGCCCCCGTGGCTCCAGCCAGATGTCCCCATCACATCCCTGGCACCCACCTCTCGGCCAGGCCCCTGCTCCCTGCCACCCGAGGCTATGCTGCCGCAGCGTCCCAGACCTCCAAAAGGCATCGCGGTACAGCCCGGGCTCACACCCTGTCCCGAAGGACATGGGGCTGTGTCCCACTTTAGCCAGCTTCCTGACCGCGGCCTCTGCCGGCCGAGCCTGTAGACCTCTCCTGGCATCTGCCAGGCCACCTGCGTGTGGCCGCTGCTGCCACACCCCAGCAGTCCCACCGGCTGGCCCTTCGCCTTCCTCCCACCCCCGTTGTTCCCCAGGGGTGAGCACCACGGCCCGGCCCCATTGCACTCATGCTCAGCGGCCCCCTGCCTGCCTGACCCAGGCACCTGAAGCGCAACACCCAAACTGTATTTCACCACAGCTCCCACAGGCTATCCTAAAATGCCACAGCCAAGGCGGGCACACATGTGAGGTCCCCCCACCCGCCCCGGGGGTGTGTGTGACCGTGCGAGGGTCAGAGAACTGCCTCTGTGGGGCCGGGAGCAGGTGGGAGTGGAGGTCTCAATAAACCTCAGGACCTGAACAAACTGGCCTTACTGTTGTGCATGCAGATACCTTTGTCTGCCCCCACTACGGCACACTGTCCTCAACTCCAAAAACACACCCCGGAGACAGGTACTAGAGGAGACCTTGTATTTCAAAGGCAACCTTCCGAGGGCAAAAAAACTGTGTCATCATAATAATGTAATAATAATAATAAAATTACAATACTGAAAAGAATTGCTCAGGGGAGGGGCTCCCCCTCTTGTTGTGGCTTGTGCTGGCTCAGTTGGCTGCTTAAGGCCACAGGGTGGGTCTGAGATGATTCCCCGACTGGGCGCAGGGCTCGGGCCCTTGGGGACAATCCTGCAGATCTCGGCTGGGTCTGCCCCTGGCAGCAAGGCACAGACTGCAGGCCTCAGGGCTCCTGGAGGTCGGGCAGGTCAGCCAGCAGCATGGGGGAGTCCATCTGGATCTCACGCTGCAGGGACTCGATGTCGGCAGGGTTCATGCCGTGGCCCTCGAGCCAGTCCGCGAGCAGGGAGGCTGAGAGCGAGGCTGAGTCTGCCTGGCTGTGGGTGTGGCGGGGAGAGGGGATGAGAGGCTCCTCCTGCAGGGGGAACCCCAACCAACAGCCCTACCAGACCCAGAGACCCACCAGACCCAGAGCCCCACTGGACCCACAGCCCAACTCAAAAAAGGTCTGACCCAGCTCTTACCCGTCCTGTGGCCCGTCAGCCACACCCATGTCAAAAGACTGGTTTAGGAATTCCTCCAGGTCAAAGCCAACACCATAGCCAGCTCCACTGCCCTTGGGGGTGCCCGAGAACACGGGGGGCAAAGGGTCCTCCACCTGCAGGGGATGATGGCAACTCAACGCAGGCACCACCAAGAGCCGACTGAGGTTGGCTGGGTGCCCCACCATGACACCGCCCCACCCATGATCAGGCCTGGACAGCAGTGGTGACAGTGCCAGCCTCGACAAACCCTGAGCGCGGGCTGGGGTCTCCAACAATCTGATCGTCAGCATTAGGCTCTTTATGCGAGCAAGGAGCAGGTGAAGGGAGCTCAGCTCTCCTGGCACCAGGACACACATGATCTCTCCTGGCCTCAACCTCCGAGTCCACCTCCCCACGTCAGACCCAGGCATCCCTGCGACCAGGCCTCTCCCTCACCTGCGACTTGGACAGCTGCTGGGTTACCAGGGTGACATCAGGTGACTCCGATGTGGAGGGCTGTGGGGCCCCCCCAGGGTCTGGAGGGGGTGGGCCAGAGGGGAAGTAAGGTAGAACACTTAGGGCATTGGGGCCAGGCAGCCCAGGGGGCGGCACCAGTGGCTGGGGGGCCAGAAGGCCAGAGGCGGCGGCGGTCTGGGGTGGAGCAGGGCCAGCTGCAGGTGCAGGGGGTGGGCAGGCTGGCTGTGGCAGGGGCCCAGTGGGCTGGGTGGCAGGGCCAGCGGGAGGGCTGGGGGGCCGGGCTGTGGGGGCTGTGGGCGCGGGGGCGGGGGGCTGGGCCATGCGAGTCCAACGCTCCAGCAGGCTGCGGTCGTTGTCACTGAGCACCAGCCCAGCCAGGGGGTCGGCGGAGGGGCCCCCTGAGACCCCTGCGCCCCGCTCCTTGCGCTCGCGCTCCTGCCTCCTCTTCTCCCGCTCCTTGGCCCGCTCCTGCCGCCTTCGGCGTTTCTCCTCCCGTTCCCGCTGGCGCTCCTGGGCAGTCACCGGCTTCCGAGGCTCAGGAGCTTCCAGAGGGGCACTGGGGCCATCTGTGGGGAGGATGGGCAGATGAAGGTAAGAGCCTGTCCAGGCAAGGGGTCCCCCTCTGCCCCCTACTCCCCAGCCAGGCACCTCGGAGCCGGCTCCGCAAGGACTTGAGCAAGGCAGCCTTGAGGGCAGCCTTGGTGTTGTCTGAGATGGCCCCCTCCTTCTTTGGAGGGGCTGGTTCACTGGCTGGTGGGGGCGGCTGCAGGGTCAGATCGATGGTGTCTGGTGCAGGGCCGGGGCACGGCAGTGGGGCTGGCGGAGGGGACTCCATGGCGCAGTCCCCACTCGGAGCCCAGGGGCTGGGCATTTCCACATCGGGGCAGCCGGGCTCACTGGCCACAGGCTGCAGAGAAGGCTGGAAGCGGATCTGCTGGCGGATGCCCTCACGCCGCGCATGGAAGTCCTCGATCTCTGCCACAATGGCCTCCTTAATGCGCTCCCGCGTGAGGGCTTCACGGTCAAAGGCAAAGTCAAAGGGCGGGGCACAGTCAGGCTCGTCATCGGGGTCATGGTACTTGGCCAGGAAGGGGTGGCGGAGGGCGGCAGCTGCAGAGACACGGGCACTGGGCTCGAAACGCAGCATGCGCCCCAGTAGGGAGAGCGCCTGGCGGTCGGCGCCTGGGTACACCGTCTCCCAGGGCACGGGCTGGCGCGGCGGCAGGCTCTGGATATAGGCCCGCACCCTCTCAGCTCCCACAGCCTGAATCACAGCCGGCGACGGGGTACCCAGCACCGTCATGATCAGCTGCAGCTGGTGCACGTAGTTTTTGCCTGGGAAGAGCTGGCGCCGGGCCAGCATCTCCCCAAAGATGCAGCCCACGGACCACAGGTCAATGGCCTGTGTGTACTCGTGCAGCGAGAGCATGAGCTCGGGGGCGCGGTACCAGCGCGTGGCCACATACTCGGTCATGAAGTACTGGTGCTCAGCGGGTGAGGTGCACAGGCCACGGGCCATGCCAAAGTCCCCAATCTTGAGCTCACAGTTCTCGTTCACCAGCAGGTTGGAGGGCTTGAGGTCACGGTGGATGACCTGAGCCGAGTGCATGTACTTGAGGCCCCGCAGCAGCTGGTACAGGAAGTAGCGCACATGCTCCAGTGTCAGTGGCTGTGAGGAGTGGATGATCTGGTGCAGGTCGCTCTCCATCAGGTCCAGGACCACATAGCTGAGGGGCAGGGGAGAGACATAGGCTGTCTTGCCCACACTCCAGCCCCACTGTCACCACGCCTTCCCAGCTCCAGACAGGTCAAGGTCTTACTCTTGGGACTGTGTAGGGGCTGCCCACATGGTATCAAGAGTCTCTACAACTTTTCCATGGACTCAAGTAAAATCACTTTTCTCTCCAGGCCTAGCTTTTCTCATCAGAGAAAAGATGAGGCTGGACTAGACCAGTCTAGCCCCCGGGGTTTAGTTTGGGAGCCCTCTCCGTTGTGTGGCAGTGGCTACTTGAAAAGCTATGATGAAAATTTAAAGGCTTCCGCAAACTGCCGGACAGTGCTCTGTGACTGACTAGTGATGTCTGCTACTGGAATAGGAAAGAAGAGACATAGGATGAATATCCTACATTCGCCATGCTATATACTGAGATTCTGGGCTTCCCAGGTGGCACTAGCAGTAAAGAACCCATCTGCCAATGCAGGAGACGTGGGTTCGATCTCTGGGTCGGGAAAGATCTCCTGGAGGAGGGCATGGGTACCCACTTGAGCATCCTTGCCTGGAGAATCCCCATGGATAGAGGAGCCTCGCAAGCTACAGTCCACAAGGTCGCAGAGTCAAGAAATGACTGAAGCAACTTAGCATGCATACATACTGAGATTCTATAAAACTGTCACTTCTACACTTTCTTTAAGGAAATCATGTGTCCCTGGCAAACCCTTAGGGAGCACTGGTCCTGGAGTTGTGGGACTTTCCCCAGCCTACCCTACATTAGATTCAGCTGCCCTTCCAGAACTTCAGCAGAATGGCTCCAGCCTTCAGAAAAGGTGCCAATTCTGCCTCCCTCCCTATCCCCGCTCCTTACACAGATTTGAACTCGCCATAGGGTACAGTGGGCCTCAGGATGTCCTTGATGGCAATGATGTTGTCGTGCTTGAAGTGCTTGAGGATCTTCAATTCCCTGAGGGTCCGCTTGGCATTGGTCACCACGTCAAAAGCGTTAGGGATCTTCTTAATGGCCACCTGCTGGCCTGGGGAACAGAGGAAAAGCAGATGCTACCTGGGATACCTGGTGAGCTGCAGAGTAGCACATGGCCTCTTTCGATATGCTATGCATGTGACAACAGCTACCACAGAGGACCTACTATGTGCCGGATCCTGTGCTGAGCATAGTAGGTACATGACCACATCTCCCCTTCACCTCCGTCCCAAGGCAGGTACTCACAATTCAAAGTCACAGACATGGAGACCTGGGCACAGTAATTTGTTGGACACACTGCACAGCTAGTTAGTGGTACCTCCCCACACTCTCTGCGTCTCAGGCCTCTTCATCCCACCACCAACCCAATGCCCGCTGTCTGCTCCAGAACACACTCCAGGGAACCTCCATTCTGATCTCACCTGAACTGTCACCTTTCTAAGGAGGAAGCAGACTGCTGTGCTGGCAGAGCCACCAGAGTTTCCAGAGCCCCGAGCCCAACACTGAGGCCGGCCCACAGACAGCACCCAATCCCTGCTTGCTGACTTGGCTGAGATTTCATATCCCAGCTTCCCTGCTGGCTGCTGGGGACACGGCGGGTCCCACCCCCCGGGACCTGGTTCCCACACGTGCGAGCGGCCGGGCGGGTCGCTCACCGGTGAGGCGGCGGCGCGCGGAGGACACCACCCCGTAGGCCCCGTTGCCAATGGTCTCGATGATCTCGTACTCGTCCCCCACGTCGAAGGTCACGTCGAAGGACCGCGCCTTCAGCAGGGCCAGGTTCTTGGCCGCCACCGAGGCGGCGGTGCCAGCGGGTTCCGCCTTCACCGGCCCGGGGGGCTCCCCGGAGCCGTCCTCACCGTCGTCCTCCTTCAGGGGCTCGGCCATGGCGTCTGCGTGGACACGAGGGCGAGGACGGGCCCGGGCCCGGACTCAGGGGCCCCTCGGAGGCTCCAGACCCGCAGGCCGAGCGGCCCACACAGCCCGCGTCCCGCACGCTCGGGAGCCCCCAGCTCAACCCCGCGCGGGACGCGGGGTCGGCGGTGGGGGAGGCGCCGCGAGGCGCGGTCCAGGAAGAAAGCGAGGGGCGGGGCGCCCGCTCTTCTTGGTCCTCACTAGGCGGATGGTGCCTCACCCCGACGCCACACTGGCCCTCGACGCCGCCCGGGCGTCCAGCCCCCGGGTCGGGGTTGGGGGGAATGGGACCCGAATACCCGCTCTCTCAGTGGGTCTGGCCGCCGCCACCACCTCAGCGGAACGCTCAACTCCGCCGGTCTCCCGCCCCGCCCCTCAAGACCACGCCCCTCAGTCTATGACCAATCCCTAAACGGCCTTTGCTGAGGTGCCCACCCCTTCCACTTGCTCCTCCAATCCGCGCCTACCTTCCGAGGAAGCCACGCCTTCACCCGCGCCCGCGCCGTGGTCCAGTCTCCAAGAGGGAACCACCCAACCCGCGCTCGGCGCTTAGCCGGGGCGCGGCCGCCTGGCTCAGTCCTCTGACGCAGGCACGCCAGCAGTCCCGGGCGCCGCGAGACTGCGAGGCACCGCTTCTTGCGTGCGTGCGCGCGCATCCGCTCTGATCTTCCAGGTCCTCTCAGGTCAGTTGTTTGTGGCCTTGGGATCTTGGAGGGCTGAGGTTACTGGTTGTTACCATCACTCAGTCCCCCTCCTTTAGGTTCCTCTTCCCTTATCAGCCCCTATCAGCCCGGGCATTGCGTCCCCCATTTTCCCGATGGGCCCCGGGAGCCCGGCGCTTGGGAATGCGTGGTCCCAGGTAGACGGTGATCCGTCACATCCAACCAGAGATCCCGGTCCTTCGGGTTCTAGAGCGTCGGCACTAAGCTGCCCTGACTTCCGGTATCTGGTCCTCTCAGCTCAGCTTCCGGCGCCCCGGGCTTCGGCCGGCGCTTCGCCAGCCTCGACCCTGAACCTTCCGTGGGGCGGCTCAGTCAAGCGATTCTTGCGCTGTGGCTGCAGGGCAGCGGGCAGGACCACAGGGTCAGCTGCGCCTGGAGGAGGCAGAGCTCTGCCGGAGCTAGTGCCCGGCCGATCTTCAGAGTCCGCATTCGACCTCGCGGCGAGTGCGCGCCCAGCGCTGACCCTCTGCGTCCCGAAGCGGCTCGCGGGAGGTCGTGCATCCTCCAGTGACAGATAAAGAGCCAGGGGGCGGGGAGCCCAGGAGTTAGGCCTGAGGGCCCTAGGGAGGGTCCATCCCTTAGACCGGAAAGGAATTTTGTTTACATTCCCCACTGTTGTGGTTTATTTTTCACTAAAACATACTTACAGGAAGTGCCACATAACATAAGTGTATGAATAAGTTCACAAACTGAACATATCAGTGTATCGAAGTCAGGTGGAGGAAAACAAACAAAAAAAATCCATAACATTACCAGCCCTTCAGAAGCCCTTTCTCTTTTCTAGTGGTTACAACTTCCATTAACTCTTTTCCATACTTTGGGGGTTGGGGTTGCCGTGAATTCTAGGAGGTTCACTGGGGCCCATACATTAAGATGGAAAAGTGGAGACTGCATTTTAAAAATACAACATCAGGGAAAATGTCTGGGAGCATAAGGTCAGCTCTAGGACAAATAAATACCTCATATTTAGACATGGAAAGATCACTTGGACTTCCTGAGTTAACTATACATTTGGTTCTGGTTTTCCTGAAAGCATAGCAAAAAGCCAAATTCTCTGTTACATGACTTGCCTTGACCATTAATAAACTATATTCATGGGAAGTGAACATTTTCTGCACTGAGTTCTGAAAACTTTTCCATGATGGCCTTTCCTTAAGTGACACGGTAGACAACCTTCCTTAACTCTGATGTATGTGTGCATTAAGTTCTGCGGTGTCCATCAGTGAAAAGAGAGGGCATAAAACTGCAGGACCCAGAAACATATCTTCTCAGGGAACCCGATGGCCAGTTCTGTGACAATCTGGTCTGCTAAAGGAATAAAGCATAAGATAGCAGAAAAGACCCATACATTTTGAATGCTATAAATACTTTAGAAATATTTCAGCTAGGATTGGTATACAAGTTATAGAGACGATTCAACTTTCTCTGTCAAAACCTCCCTGTTTCTCATTTACTTTTTTTTCTTTTTTTTTTTTTTTATTAGTTTATTTTCTGTTTTTTAATTTTACAACATTGTATTTGTTTTGCCAAACATTGACATGAATCCACCATGGGTGTACATGTTTTCCCCTTCCAGAACCCCCCCTTCCACCTCCCTCCCCATCCCATTCCTCCAGGTCATCCTGGTGCACCAGTCCCGAGCACCCTGCATCATGCATTGAACCTGGACTCTCATTTACTTTTTAAAAAATATTTTACTTATTTGTTTGCACTGAGTGGTCTTAGTTGCGGCACGTGGGCTCCAGAGCATACAAAATCAGTAGCTGCAGCATGCAAGCTTAGTTGGTCTGGGGCATGTGGGATCCTACCTAGTTCCCTAACCAGGCATTGAACCCACCGTTCCCTGCATTACATTGCAGATTCTTAACCACTGAACCACCAGAGAAGTCCCTTCATTTACTTTTAAATCCACCATGAGCTGCTTTACTTCTCCCCCTACTAGACCCTGACTCTGTCCTGAGAAAGTTGTCAGTTATCTAACATTCTCTAGCCTTGTCTTATGAGCTTACTTCATATGACACAACTGACTACTTCAAGAAAAAGTTGTTTCATGTGGCTCAAAATTCAAATCATAATAAAAAGTTTCAAGTGAAAATCCTGGTCGCACGCCAGGTGGCTGATTTTATAGTTTCCTATTGGGCTTCCCTTGTGGCTCAGCTGGTAAAGAATCCTCCTGCAATGTGGGAGACCTGGGTTTGGTCCCTGGGTTGGGAAGATCCCCTGGAGAAGGGAAAGGCTACCCACTCCAGTATTCTGGCCTGGGGACACGACTGAGCCACTTTCACTTTCATTGGAAGTAAAAAAGAAACAATAAAAATTCGAAACACGCAAATACAACTATACATTCTTATCCGCCTCCCCTTGACAAGATACAGCAAATCATTTACACTTTTCCTGAAATCATTAAGTATCAAAAACCAAAGGGATCTCTCATCCTTCTTATAACAGCTTTTTTTTGAGATACAATTCACATACTGTAGAACATTTATAATGTACAATTCAGTACATGAGTTTAGTAGGTTCACAAGAGTTGTGCAACCATCACACGACCCAATTTTAGAACATTTTCATCATCTCAGAAAAAAGCCATTAGTCACTCCCGAGTTCCCCTCAGCAGCCCCTGGCAACCACTAATCTACTTCCTGTGAGCCCATGGCAACCACTAATCTACTTCCTGTGAGCCCATGGCAACCACTAATCTACTTCCTGTCTCCCGACTGGCTATTCTGGATGTTTCAGATCAATGCAATCACACACTCCGCGACCTTGAGACCTTTTGTATCTGACTTTTTTCACTCAGCCTAATGTTTTCCAGATTCATCCTTGTGTCAGAACTTCATTTTTATTTTTAAAGCTGAATATGTTAAACTGTATAGATAGACCGCATTTGTTTATCCCATCATCAACTGATGGACATTTGGGTTGCTTCCACTTTTTGCCTGGTGTGAATAATTGTGCTCTGGACATTTACGGACAAGGTTTGTGTGGACCTAGGCTTTCTGAGCTCTTGGGTACAGATCTAAGGGTATGATTGCTGGGTCATATGGTAAACTTTTTAAACATTTTGAGGAACTGCCGAACTGTTTCCTTTAGTGGTCGCACCAGTTCACTATCTCCTCAGTGTATTTGAGGGTTCCAATTTCTCCACATCCTCACCAACACTTATTATTTTCTTATTTTTCTTTTTTAAACTGTAGTTATCCTGGTGGGTATGAAGTAGTATGTCATTGTGGTTTTGATTTGCATTACTCTCATGAGGAGAAGGCAATGGCACCCTACTCCAGTACTCTTGCCTGGAAAATTCCATGGATGGAGGAGCCTGGTAGGCTCCAGTCCATGGGGTCGCTAAGAGTCGGACACGACAGAGTGACTTCACTTTCACTTTTCCCTTTCATGCACTGGAGAAGGAAATGGCAACCCACTCCAGTATTCTTGCCTGGAGAATCCCAGGGACGGCGGAGCCTGGTGGGCTGCCGTCTATGGGGTCGCACAGAGTTGGACACGACTGAAGCGACTTAGCAGCAGCATGACTAATGATGTTGAACATCTTTTCACGGGCCTGTCAGCCATTCTTCTTTGGGGAAACATCTGTTCAGTGTCTATTCAGTTCCTTTCTGTTTTGTTTGTTTTTGGCTGTGTTGGGTCTTTGTTGCCTCAGAGCTTTATCTCTAGTTGCAGCAAGGTGAGGCTACTCTCTGGTTGTGGTGTGCCGGCTTCTCATTGCAGTGGCTTTTCTTGTTGCAGAGCATGGGCTTTAGGGCGTGTGGGCTCCATAGTTGCGGTTCCTAGACTCCAGAGCACAACAGGCTCAATAGTTGTGGTGTAGGGGCTTAGTTGCTCCATAGTATGTGGAATCTTCCCACTGGCACGCAGATCCTTTACCACTGAGCCACCACAGAAGCTCTCATTGGCATTGAACCCACTTTTATTTTTATTTAAAACTTTATATAGACTTTATAAAAAAAACCTTTATATAAAAACTTTTATTTTTATTTACATATTTGTTTAAAATTTACTTAAATTTTTTACTTTTATTATTATTTTTTGTGGTGCTACCATGCAGTTTGCAGGATCTTAGTTCCCTGACCAGGGATTGAACCTATGCCCTCAGCAGTGAAAGCTTGGAGTTCTAACCACTGGACCAGCAGGGAAGTCTCACCTCATTCTTTTTTACAGCTGCATAGTACCTCTTTTCAAATATAACCTATTTAACCAAGACCCTATAGGTGTACACTACTACTTTAAGATTTTTGCTCTTGCAAATGATGTTGCACTAAATTATCTTGAACACATCATTTTGTGCACTGCAAGTTTAAAATACCCAGAAGTGGATGTGTGCCAAGTTAAAGAGTATTGCACTTGTGGTTTTAATAGGTAATGTCAAATTTCTGTCCTTAGTTGTTGTTTAGTTGCTACGTCATGTCAGACTCTTTGCAGCTCCATGGACTGTAGCTCACAAGGCTCCTCTGTCCATGGGATTTCCCAGGCAAGAATACTGGAGTTCAAAATTAGGAAAGGAGTACATCAAGGCTATATATTGTCACCCTGCTTATTTAACTTATATGCAAAGTACATCATGCAAAATGCCAGGGTGAATGAATCACAAGCTGGAATCAAGATTGCCAGGAGAAATATCAACAACCTCAGATATGCAGATGATAATACTCTAATGGCAGAAAGCAAAGAGGAACTAAAGAGTCTCTTGATGAGGGTGAAAGAGGAGAGTGAAAAACCTGGCTTAAAACTCAACATTCAAAACACTAAGATCATGGCATCCAGTCCCATCATTTCATGGCAAATAGATGGGGGAAAATTGGAAACAGTGATGAATTTTATTTTCTTGGGCTCCAAAATCACTGTGGACAGTGACTGCAGCCACAAAATTAAAAGATGCTTGCTCCTTGGGAGAAAAGCTATGACAAGCCTAGACAGCATATCAAAAAGGAGAGTCATCACTTTGCCAATAAAGGTCCGTATATATAATCAAAGCTATGGTTTTTCCAGTAGTCATGTATGGATGTGAGAGTTGGACCATAAAGAAGGCTGAGCGCTGAAGAACTGATGCTTTGGAACTGTGGTGCTGGAGAAGACTCTTGAGAGTCCCTTGGACAGCAAGGAGATTAAACTAGCGAATCCTTAAGGAAATCAACCCTGATTATTCATTGGAAGGACTGATGCTGAAGCTGAACTCCAATGCTTTGGCCACCTGATGCAAAGAGCCAGCTTATTGGAAAAGACCCTGATGCTGGAAAAGATTGAGGGCAAAAGGAGAAGGGGCCAGTCCTGGAGTCTATTCTCCATGGAAGGGCTATAGTCTCTGTGTCAGGCCTAAGGGCGACCTCCTCCAAGAGGGCTGACACCACAGCCACACCGCCCAGGACTGCTGCTGCTCCTGTCCCCACAGCAGGCCACTGCTGACCCATGCCTCTGCAGGAGACCCTCAAACACTCACAGGCAGGTCTGGCTCAGTCTTCTGTGGCGGTCACTGCTCCTTTCCCTGGGTCCTGGCACACATAAGGTTTTGTTTGTGCCCTCCAACATGTCTGCCTTCGCCTTCTCCCAGGGGGAGTCACAGTCCCTGTTCACGGCTGGGAAGTGGGCTCAGCAGGGCAGGGGTGTGATAACCTAAGAGCACACAGTGTGGGTGGGTGGGGTGGGGGTGCCGCTTCTGCTCCCAGGACTCCCTGTGCCTGGCTCCACTCTCCATACTGACTAAGGCCAACAGCCTTGAGTCACCTAGTGAGTAGCCGGCCCCACGCAGCCCACACCCAGATCTACAGAGGCTATGGAAGCTGCTCTGGGGCCTTCTTGTCAGCCTGAAGCCCCTCCCCCTTTCCCTTCCCCCAGTAGACATGCACTTATCTTGTTAGAACTTTGTCACATGGCCTCCCCCCTGCAGGGGTCTGAGAAGTCAAATGCTTAGTCAGGCACATGGCTGCCCCAAAAATCAGGATTTGTTAGAAATGGAGAACAGACATTGAACAGGTAGAAGGGCCAGAGTCACATCTTCTGGTATAGAGGACAGGTGGGTGATGCCCTAGTCCCCAAAACCAAGACAGAACCTTCTCAGGGACCCTGGAGACTGGGAGGCTGAGTTCCCTCACTCAAGGTCCACAGCCTCCCCAGGACAGACCAGCTCCCTCTGTCTCAGCCCTGAGGGGGTCAACACTCCTTCCCAAAGGTGGCAGGGGCCAAGAGTCCCCTTGGCCCAGAGCCCATAGCGCAGGTGACAAGCAGTGTGGCAGGGGTGGGTGTGAGGGAGGTTCTGGCCAGCAGCTTGGACTGCCCCTTGACTTCCTTCAGGACTGCCAAGCCCTCCAGGCCATACACAGTCACACTGTGACACACACACACTAGTACAGTCACAGCATGGTGCTCACATGGCCTTGTAGTCCATTTAGGTTCCCAGAACACGGACACATGCCCACCCAGGATGCACAGAATTCAGGGGCACCACTGTGCACACAAGTTGGCTGTTAACCCTACTCCAGTCCATCTCTCCCCACTACCCCGAGCTTCTATCCAGCACCCAGTGCTCTGTAGATGTCTCCAGGGGATGCCCCACAAGGCTCCCGGGCCTGTGGCTACTGCCACATTCACCAATGCCCTGGCCGGGCCCGCATCTCACCCGCGTTCTGACCGACCACTTCCACACCCGCCCCAAAGCCAGAGCCTCAGTCACTCACCACATCACCAAGCACATGCTCCATGCAGGGCAGTCTCCTGGGGGGCGGGGCCGGCAGGGGAAGGGGTTGACTGTGAACATGACATATACAAATCTCTGCACTTGAAGAACTCAGATTTAGCCCAGAAGAGGACAAGAAAGTCAGTCACTGAACTACAGTGTCTTGGGTGACAGGCCCCAGGCATGGACCCAGGAAGGGCTGATGGGGGAGGAGGTGGTGATTTTCCATGGAATAATCCAGAAAAGCCAGCCAAGATGGTGACCTTGGAGCAAGGACTTGAAGGGGGGAGCAGGAAGGAGCCCCATGTGGACGGAGCAGCAGGAACAGCATTCTGGGCAGATGGAACAACAGACGCAGGGCCCAGAGGCAGGGTGTGCCTGGCCTGTGTGAGAATCAGCGAGGGGGCAGCGATCAGGATGACTGCTTGCTGCCTGGTCCCAGCAGCCATCACTTCTCACCAGGACCCTTGCTGTCCTGAGTCACTGAGTCACTGTCCTCTTAGCCTCCTCTTGCTGCTGTGACTTCCTCCCTGCCCAGCAGCCAGAGTGACCTTTCAACAAACACAGATGAGGCTTCAACAAACACAAGATGAGTGTCCCCATCTTGTGGGATCAAGTCCATGTCCCAGGCCCGCGAGGCCCTGCTGGTGGAGAGTGGGGGACAGATGGAGGAAGTGGCCTTTGTGATGGGACTGGCTGCCTGGAGGTCAAGTGCAGGGCATGGTGGCAGCCCCAGCTGTGGTTCCTGTGAGGTCATCCCCTTCATTGCATCTTCCTGATTTCCTCTCTCAGATCTGCTGGAAAAGCCCCAAGGAAATCGCTGATGGGTATGTGCAGCCCAGGGCAGCTGAGGTGTGGGTTGTCGGGGAGCAGGTGGTGGGAAAGCTCCCAGAAGGAAGGGACCAGCCTGGGTGAGCTGCTCAGCAGCGGTGTGGCCCTGCCCCTCCTCTGGCACCTGTGGGTGGGGCTGCAGACAAAACACAGGAGGCCCTGCTGTGCTTGAATTTCAGATACCCGATGAGCAGTTCTTCAGTTGTGGAGGTCCCACCTGCATCCTGTGTTTTCCTTTGCTGGATCTGGCAGCCCTACAGGAGGACCACACGCACCTGCACACTGGCCTCCCAGCTACCCTGGCCCCAGGTCTTGGCCCCATGTGGGGACCAGAGATGCCTGGTGAAAACCCAGTGGCTTCACATCTCTCCTGGGCTCCCCCCAGTACTTGGAGGCCTCAGTGACCTGCGTCATGTGCACTGTCAACCCACCTCCAACCCCCATGGCATGCTGGGGAAGTACTCTCTGAAAAAATAAAGTCAATAAAATGTAAAGAATGGAAAGTCGTAATTTTAGCATTTCCCCGTTTCTGTAGCTGATTTCAAGCCATCGGCACGTCGCTGGAGGCCGAGTTGCACACAGTTCTCTGAGTCAGCGCAGGCTGTGCAAGCCAGTGCCCGTCAGCCTCTCTGATCCTCGAGCACATTCTGCCCCAGGGCCTTTGCACCAACTGCTCTCACTGTGGCGTGGGAACGCCTGCCCCACACCTGCACAGGACTTGCCCCTTCCCTGCTTTCAGGATGTTGTGCACCATCCAAAATAACCCTCCCCTCACTCTCCAGCCCTCTTCTCTGCTTTATTTTTTTCCTCATAGCAGCTCCCACAGTCCTAGATTATCAAACAGGTTTACATGTTTGTCTCCCCACTAGAAAGTCACTCCATGAGGGCAAGGGCCATGCCTGTCTTGTTTTCCACTTAACTCCAAGCACCTAGCCCAGTGCCTGGCACACAGTAGGAGCTCAATAAACACCTGCTGAGTGAGCGATAACTCTCAGCTCAGTAAGCTTGGCTCCCATGACCTTGATGTTTATTTTGTGCATTGGTTGGAGCCACTCAATACACGCCACCCCCACAGGAGCCAGCTGGACACACAAACTTCAGCCCCGCTCCACTCCCACTCTGCTGTGCAGCCTTGTTGAGCCTCTCTCCATCTCTGAGCCTCCTGGATTTGTCCCCTGTGAGGGAGGATTAACTAATAACTTCCACCTCCTGAGCTACTGTGGGCACCACGTGGCTGAATGGATGGGAAAGCACTTTGCAACTTATAGCCGCTAAAATTTAGGATCCCCCATCCACCCCACTATTTCTCAGAAGGAAAGACATTTTGTAGTTATTAGAAACATCCTAGAACTGTCAAAAGTCCTCACAATCAGCTACACATGATGTAAAACCATAAATCATTCAGTAACAGCTTTTTAAAAAAAATCTAGTAGAAAACTTGACTTTTCATTATTTTCATCAAGTAGAAAACTGAGGAAGTGACCTTAACAAAGCAATCTCCACTTACAGCGAGTCCTCTTGACCACCATGTGGAGACGCTTACCTGGCTATTTCTTGTCTGGCATACTTTTTTTTTGAAAAAACTCATCTTTCTGTTGTCCCTTCCCCATCCTTGAGGACTTCAATACATTTCAAAATGATGCCAGGACCTCCCTGGTGGTCCAGTGGCTAAGACACCAAGCTCCCAATGCAGGGGGCTTGGGTTCCATCCCTGGTCGGGGAACTAGATCCCACATGCCACAACTAAAGACCCTGCATGCCACAACGAAGACTGAAGACCCCAGGTACCACAACGAAGACCCCATGCAGCCAAATAAATATTTTTTTAAAAATGTCATTCTAAATTCTCCCAGCTCTCAGCTGTCTCTTCCTAGGGAGCCTCTCCCACTGTCCCCTGGACCCCATCCCCCTCCACTCAACCTCCTGTCTCTTTCTGAGCACCCGGAAGGAGTGATGTCCCAAAGGAAGGAACCCTCTGTCCAGGACCATGCAGAGTGGCTGGCATGTGCCACCCCCTCCCATGGGCCAGTCAGGCCATGCCTCTGCCACCTCAAGACCCATATGAGGGATTAGATAACAATGCCACAAATGAGCTTTCTCTGCCCTACCTAACATCATCTAAAAATTCACCCAACGTGACAAAATTAGGAGAGTTCAAAGAAACAGAGATTTCCCAGCTGTGGACCCCAACGTCTACAACCAGGGCTGGTTTCTGCTGGTAGGTGTGGCTTCCAGCCATTGGCAGGCACCCGTGAGGACAGGCTGGGTGTGTTTTGATCAACTAGACCTCTGATCAGGTTGGTTGGGGTCTGTGTTCTGTGAGTTATTCAGCATTTTAAACGCCGCCCCTTCCTCAACAACCACCTGGGACCGAGCATGCCTCATTATCCCCTGGATTACTTCCACACCTGAACTCTTACGTTTCTGGAAGCTGCATCTTTCAGCACAGCAGGAAAACAAAAGCTAGACGTGGAGATGTGCTTGTTGAGACCAACAGCAGCAGCACGTGGTTCTCCGTGAAGAGGAGAATGGGTGACTCGACGCTCGTTCTAACTGCGTCCTCCCTCCTATCTCACCTGAGCTCAAGCTCCTAGGCTCCCTTGCACCTAGAAGAGGCCCCGAACCCCAGTTCCAGCTACTGGGCTATGCAGGATGCCCTGTCCTATGCCAAGTCCTGCTGGGGATGCCCAGCCTCTCCCCCTGCTCTGCTTAGAACATGGCCCTGTACCTGGAGCTGAACCGGCGGTCTTGTCATGAGGACAAAAGCCACGTGTTAAGCAGGTGGGGAGAACCAGGTCCCTGGTGGCACAGCTGAGCTGGCGTCAGCTCTGGGCTGTCTTGATTTTGAGACAAATGAGCCTTATGTACTTAAACCCTACTTGGGTTTTCCGTCACATGCAGCCTAACCGGCATGCCATGCACCCAACATGTGAACTCCTGGCAAGCTTCACTTCTCTGCCTGACTTTGGCTGATGTTGAGTTTATGTCCCATGGATTGAAAATGAATGGTTTTTAAAGACCTGCAGTTTCCCAGAGTTTAGCCAGCAATTCAACTTACTGTCTCCAAGCAAGGTGGACACCAACTGCATCGCCACCTTCACAGTGGGGACCACTGATCCCCTCTGCTGAGCCCCGCGAGGTCAGGATCTTATGACCCTCGGTTTCCTGGAAACTGAGACTCAAGAGAAGTTGAGCCATAAACCCAAGGTCACACAGCCAGTGAGGGGCAGAGCTCAGATTGGAACCCAGCTCCCCCTGCTGGTTAAGCCCTGGAAGCAGCGGCCCCTGCATTTCCCCCTTGAACTTGAGGTTGAAGACAGCATGCCCATCCTGGGGCTGATCTGGAGAGGCCAGGGATCCCCCTGGCTCTTCAAGTGACTCAGCAGGAAAAGGACAGTCCAGGCCAGGCCCTCATCTTCCCAGTGAGATACGGAGGCCTGGAGAGGGGCAATGACCTTCTGGGACCACACTGCAAGCTGGGGACAGGCTGGAGACGACACATCTGCCTTGGGCTGTGCCCTGACACAGACCTACTGATTCAGCTGTGCTGCTGGAGGCTGGGGTCCCTGAGTTCCCCAACTCCGAACTGCCCTCTGGATGGAACCTGAGGGCTCAGCCCTGGCTTTCAGCGTTCTAAGGTCCCTCCCAGAGGTCCCTCTCCTCTGCCCGCTTGTTCACTTACTCATGAGTTCACTCAACAAGCACTTAGTGAGTGGGTGCTCGGGCAGTTGAGTGTGGTCCAGGAGCCTGGTCAGGCCACAGCCCCTCTGTGGTGGAGAAGGCCCCTGACCAATAAGGGCTTGTCTGGAGGACAGGACAGTCGTCTGGAGCTTGACGCTCAAAACGAAGGTCAGATGGAAAGGGTGGAAGGAACAGCCTGTCCAGGGACCTGCAATGCACTGAATTAAGCCTTTAAAAGGGGTTGGTTTGAGGTTATGTGATTTCTACCTCAATGAAAACCAAGTATATGTAATTTTAAAGGTGGTATGTGTGTGCAGGCACCCAGTACCACGAGGTTGAGAGGAAGGGGAGATGGGCAGCAGCAGGAGGCCTGAGGGACCCGACAGGCCAGAGGACCTGGGTTTTGTCCCTGGTGACACACAGCTGCGGGCCTGGCCTGTGGCCCATCCCACAGGGAGCTGACACATACCCTCTGCCAGAGAGCTGAGAGCTAGGCTGGGAAGGAAGGCCTGTGAGGGTTATCACAGGAATGACCTTGGGGACTTTGGGGCCTAGAGACCCTGATTCAAATTGCAGCTCTGCTTCAGACTCCCCGAGATCCTGGGAAGGACCCTCCCTGTAAAAAAGGAGCAGCAGTGCTCTCGTGGAGTCATGTGTCGTGGGTGCTGCAGAGCTTTGTGGGGCCTAGAGAGGGGAGAGGAGGAGGTCTGTGGGTGCTGATGTCACTACTGGCCTCTGCCTCTCACCTGAGATGGCGGGTCTATGCGTCCCCAGCCCCCCACCCCAGCAGGGGCCAAGGTCTGTGAGTGGGATGCTTGCCTGAGGCCGTGCATCCTGGGGCAGGCCCTGCCTGGCGCTTCCTCTTCCCCAGGCCAATTCCCCTTTGTCCAGGAAGTGGGCCTTAGGACGGTGGTGGGGAGGGGGTGCCAGAGAGGTTAAATGTCCTGGGCTGATGGGGGGGTGGGGGTGTGTGGGAAGGCCAGACCCAGTGGGGACAGTCTGCTCTACAGATGAGGCTGCTGCGGCTGCTGTTTGGTGAGGAGCTGCAGGCAGGAAGGGGGCTGGCTGAAGGGAGGAACCAACCCCTCAAGGGCCGAGAGTCCAGGTTCTTCTGACTCATAGCCCAGACGTGGGTTCAAATAACAGGAAAGCTGTGCAGGATAGAGACGTGCCAGGCACTGGGCAGGGTGCCTGCCCGAGGGTGAACCAAGCTAACAGGCCCAGGTGGCCAGAAACCCAGCGCCTTAGTTAGGAGTGTGTTCCTTGTCTGGAGAGAAATGCAAGCAGAGCTGTACACACAAATATAATGAGCTTCTGGGCAGGAGATGCAGGGGATCTTCCAGGGCAGACTGTCATCAAGGGATCAGCGGATGCAGAGAGATTAACATCAACCAGAGACAGAGACCCAGAGCTCAGCTGAGATGTCTCGTCCTTGGGGCAGGGCCCAGGCCAGCAGATGCCCACAACAGGAAGGGCCTAGCCAAGTGGCCTTGGCAGGCCAGCATCTTTCTGGTACCACAGAAAGGGGGCCCTCATCTCCTAAGAGTGGGTGCTCACAGGTGCCGACTGCTTTGTCAGGTGGTTTTAGGGGCCAGGGAGGGTTGTGGAGAGGGGCTCCAGGATGGGGGGCCCGAAGTGGGGGCCCTGACACTTCACTTCCACTCTCCACAGCTGGCCTCAGTCCCATTTCAGTGTGACCCTGAGCTGAGACTGACTGGCACTGGAAAGTTGTGAGAGCAGGTCCAGTGTGGAGGAATTGCTCCTGTGCCCAGGAGGGTTCAGGACCTTTGGGTCTGGTGGCCTGGCCCTGGCCTGGTTGGCAAACCCACCATTTCTCAGCAGTGCTATTCAGCCTGTCCCTCCAGCCACCGGGCCCAAATCTTTGTTCCCGTGGTAGCTATGTTGGGCCCAGGGGTTTGAGCCTGACTTCAGGAAGGACAGGAGCAGAAGTCTGGGGTGGAAGTGTCAGGGGAGATGCTGGACTGGGCCGGGCAGTCGGCCAGGGTGGAGCTGGGGCGCCACAGAGCAGAAATCCCCAGTCTCTGACCCTGAGAACAGCCCAGCTCTGCCTGCTGCTGGCTGGCACGCAGACACGGGCATCAGGCATTGGTGCCCGCTATGCCGGGGCCAGCTTCCAGCCCCACCCAGCCCTCAGGGTGACACTGGGCACTCTCCCTGCCCCCTCCCTTGGGTCACAGTGTGTCTCCAGTCTCACTGGGCCTGGCCCTGAGGGGACTGTGAGAGTACAACGGAGGAAGAAGCTACACTTGAGAGGGGCTAGGGGTCCAGAGAGAGGACAGGAAGGACTGGAAGTCCAGGAGGGGTGAAAAGTTTTGCAGCCAGATTGGTGCCAACCTGCTGAGGGTTGGCTCCCCTCCCTGCGCAGACCCCTACATCCCGCCCCAAAAACTGCACAGCATCCTGCCTAGGCCACTGCACACCAGCACCTGCAAAGACCCCCTCCTCCTCTGGAGCCACCTTTCTAACGCCACCTTTGATACCTCCCCCTGACTGTCCTGACCGAAGACCCACCTGCCCAAGGGCTCCCGATGCACCAGACCCCATGCCAGCCCATCCCACCTCACGGTGAGGAATCCAGTCAGGCCCCACCAGCCCCGCAGTCCCTCCTAAGGCCACTAGGCCTGGTCATCTCCTACCTTCCAGGGGACTACGGATCTGTACCCCTAATGGACACCCGAGATTCCTCCCCACCCCCAGGAGACTCCCTGCCCAGGTTCTGTGCAAATGTGGGGCAGCCTTGGACATAGCCAGGTTTGCAACTCTAGGGAGCCCCTGATTATTTGATAACAGCAAGCATTTTGTTGAAAACTGATTTGTGTAACACCGAGCCTCAAAAGCCACTGGGAGGGAAGTATTGGACGAGAGTGGTATCATCTGTGGAGAAGCGTCTTAACTGGAAAGGGAGGGTGTGTGTGGGGGGGACATGGCCAAGGACTCAGGGAGGCAGACTCTCACCTGAGCCCCCGGCCCACCCATCAGCCTCCCCAGCCTCAGCCTCTCTTATCAGAGGTGTGAACACTGGCTGCCCATGCCCCATCCCCTGTCAAGTATCTTTGCTCACCTGGCGGGGGGTTAGGGGGGACGGTCAGTGGGCCTGGGCTGGCTGTGACCCCTCCTTCCCTTTCTCGCACAGATGTCTCTTGGGACAACCCCTGGTCTGCTACCGAGCCAGCAGCTGGTTGCTGCAGAGTGTGATGACCTGGGCACCCTGCTGAGGGCACAGCCTCCCTGATGTCTATGCACCTGTCCATCCCTTCATCCTCTGGATCCCAGATAAGGTTTCTAACGCCACCTTTGATACCTTGGCCAAGAAAAGCCCTTGGCGCTGGCCCAAGCCTAGGAAGGGAAGCAGCAGCAAGGGTCCCAAGCTGATGGAGTCCTCGCTCGGCTCTGTACCTACAGCTCTGACTGAGTCCCAGTTACCTTGCTTCTGAATCTGCTTCCTCTTCTGCGCAACGCCTGTTGTTCAGTCGCTCAGTCGTGTCCGGCTCTTTGCGACCCCATGGACTGTAGCATGCCAGGCCTCCCTGTCCATCACCAATTCCTGGAGCTTGCTCAAACTCATGTCCATTGAGTCAGTGATGCCATCCAACCATCTCATCCTCTGTTGTCCCCTTCTTTTCCCGCCTTCAATCTTTCTCAGCATCAGGGTCTTTTCCAATGAGTCAGTTCTTTGGCATCAGGTGGCCAAAGGATTGGAGTTTCAGCTTCAGCATCATTCCTTCCAATGAATATTCAGGACTGATTTCCTTTAGGATTGACTGGTTGGATCTCTGTTGTCCAAGGGACTCTCAAGAGTCTTCACCAACACTACAGTTCGAAAGCATCAATTCTTTAGCGCTTAGCCTTCTTTATGGTCCAACTCTCACATCCATACATGACTATGTAAAAACCATAGCTTTGATATTGCGCAACGGAGACGTATTCAATTATCCATCCACTCCACAAGCTGCCACTAGTGCTCAGGCAACCAGGACACGGGGCTGGCCCAGCCCCGGTGTTCGTGGCGTCGGGCTTGGGGGAGAGGCGAGCACTGGCTGGAGCTGCCACAGTAATCAATGTGCAAAAGCGAACAGTGGTGAGCGCTGAGAGCAGGCAGGCGGCCGAGCCCCGCGGATCGCGTCCCGGCGGAGCCACGCGGGATCGCCCCTCCCCGCCGGCAATGTGCCGGGGCGGCCACTCAGAGGCCCATTTTCCCGCGTCACGCGGAGACCTGCCTTCTTGGGCTTAAGGACCTTCCAGGCCCCTCCCCGGTTTGTCTAATAAACTTTTGGGAGGAGAGGGTCTCAAAAGGCACGAGGAAGCATCTGTCGACCAGAGGCAGGGAGCCGCTGGCCCCACGGGGACTCTCGGAAGCGCGACCGGACCCCGCCCCTCGGCGGCCTCAGGATCCAGTCACACGCTCCAGCTGGCAGCGCGGTGGTCGGCACCCTGGCTTCAGGGCCGCCCTCGGGTCCGGCGGGGCCGGGTCTGAGCGGACACACATTCCCCGGCGATGGCCTGGGTCCCCCCCACCAGCTACACTCTCGCGGGGGTCCTCGCGCCGACCGCCCCTCAGACGGACCGGACGGCTGAGCCCCCGCCTCCCACCGCGCCGCTCCGACTGCGCCTGCGCACCGCCGCCTTGTGCGCGCTTTCCCGAAGCTCGCGCTTCCATGAAACTTGTTCCGTGCGCCATGCCGTCGTCTCCAGGGCAACCCGGCGCCTCCTAGCAACCGCACGGCCCGGCTATGGCGGCCGCGGGCCCCAGCGTCTTCCTGCTGATGGTCAACGGGCAGGTGGAGAGCGCACAGGTGAGCGGCCGTGAGTCCTCCAGGGTCGAACCTCGGGGGGAGGGAGCCAGCGTGACAGGCTTGGCGAGAGGTCGCGCGGACCTTTCGCCATGAAGTGCTGTGGGGAAACAGGCCTGGAGGGTTGAGCCAGGCCGAGGCCACAGTCGACCGAGCCCGCGTGAAGACTCGGGCAGGGGCCTCCATCCACCCCGCGACCCTCAGCTCCTCCGGCGCGGGTTGGTCTGACACAGCAATGGTGGCAGCTGTCTTGACCCGGAGGGTGTGTCTGTCCGACGGAAGGGGACAGTGCTTTCCAGTCCCTTGCACGTCGTAAGAACCATCTGTTACTACTGTAAGGCGTGATGTATGCCAGTCTTCATGCCCAGCCCCGCTCAGCCAGTCCTCACAACAACCCTGTGAAGTAGGTATTATTTGCACCCCCATTTTACAGATGGGAAGTTGCCCAAAGGAAGTGGCAAAATGAATTTGAAACCTGGTCTGATGTCAAAGCTTTGCTGGACTTGCCTTTCCAGGCTGTTTTAAAAATATTATTCTTATATTGTGAGGACTAACCGAGGTGGTCTAGGTAAAGCCCTGTGGGGCCTCTTAGTGGGCATCTCCTGCCTTCCTGTTTCATCAGGGTCGCTGCCCCAGGCTCCCACCCTGTCCACCTCCCCCTTGGCCTGGTGCTCAAGGCCAGCTTCCCCTCTTCTGCTTTATCCCAGCAGGGGCCTCAGCTGGGGTGGGTCACACATGCCTGTGTTCTCAGCAGCCCCTCATCCCCACTTTTCCTCCCCTCTGCTTGGGGCCGCTCTGCAGGCCATCAGCTCCCACCAAGCCTTGTGTCCTGGGAGCACCTGTCTTCTAGACCTTTCACTTCAGCACCATTCCTTAGACCCTCCTGTGGCCACCCTGTGCCAGATGCTAGGGACACAGAAAGCCCACACACCTGTCCCTTGTTCACAGTCTAATGGAGTTGAGAGAAATAAACATGGTCAGTGATGTGATGGAGCACCAGGGGCTGTGGAAGCTGGGATGTGGCTCCAACATCCTGGAAGTCAGGGCAGGCTCCCCGAAGTGTCATTTTTGAAGGGTGAGCAGGAATACTCCAGGTGAAGGAATGAGAAGGGCATGTCGTACGGATGTCAGAGCCTGAGCAAAAGCCTGGGGGCAGCAGTGGCCCTGGACTTTCCCACATCTTGGGCCCAGACCCTCCAATGAACTCCATATCCACACCCCCTGCTGTCTCAGCCCCCGCCCCTCAGGTGCCTCATGTTCAGTGTTGCTGGTGGCTGCACCTGCCTGGCCAACAGGTGGTCACAGCATGAGTGCCTGTGAGCAGAAGCTGTGTGTGCTTATTTCCACAGTTTCCTGAGTATGACGACCTCTACTGCAAGTACTGTTTCGTGTACGGCCAGGACTGGGCCCCCACAGCGGTAAGCTGGGCCCTACGGCCTCCCAGACTCACAGCTTTTGTGACTGGAGGGGTTTCTGAAGGCTCCATCGCACCCTTTCCCCTCCCATTTCAGAACCAGTTAAGAGTTCAGGGGTGGCACACATGTGAATTTGTTCCTGGTGAGGCCGGGGCAGAGAATGCAGAGATCCCTGATCCACCCCTAAGGCTATGGTCACTCCTGGGCCCTGCCCTGCAGCGAACAAAGCCAGACCAGCCCAGCCTTGCTGGGGCCACATGCCTGAGACGGAGACAGACTCAGGGCAGTAAACACTCCAGGCTGTTGGCTAGTAGCAGTGCTGAGGGGAAAGTGAAGGCAGGAAGGGGGGGTGATGAGAGGCCAGAAAAGGCCTCCTTAAGAAGGTAACTGAGCATAGAGCTGAAGGAAGCGGGGGCATGGGCCAAGTGGAAGGCTGTAGAATAAACTAGCCAGGCAGAAAGATGGGAGAGGGCAACAGCCTGCTGGACCGTCCCTCCTCTGAGGAGGTGCAGGTGGAGCTTGGGCACCGGGAGAGGGGAGGGGCCTCAAGGTTTCAGGCCCTAATGGATAGAAACCCTCAAAGACCTAGGAGCTGCTCCATGACATCTTAGGTCCCTTTGTTCGGCAGAAGATGGTGATGAAAACAGCTCTCAGCTGCCACCTCAGAGGTAAGGTGGGAGGGCGTGGCAGCCTGGAGTTGGGATGCTGGCCATCACTGTCATTATCCTTGCAGGGGCTGGAGGAGGGCATCTCACAGATCACCTCTAAGAGCCAAGATGCAAGGCAGGCGCTGGTGTGGAACTTCCCCATCGATGTTACCTTTAAGAGCACCAACCCCTACGGCTGTGAGTCTGCAGGCCTCGTCCTGCCCATCCCTGGGGCCCTCTACCAGCCTTGTCAGGTGCTCTCAGACACCTGGCTGTTTTCCCCTCCTTCCCACTTATTTGTGTGCACTTGACCTTTCCGAGGTTCCGAGGAAGTTGGTGAGGCCCAGCCTGAAACCTTGGGCAGCGACTACCTGTGAAGGGCAGAGCCTGGTGTCTGGGGCTCAGCAGTCTGGCCCCTCAGTGGCTCTCCCCTGTCCATCACCGCTGTGCTCCCGCCAGACCCAAGTCCCCTGCTCCTCCTCCAAGACCCTGCCCTGGGCCAGGGGTAGGCCCTTGTCCTACCTGTGACCTCCCAAAGTCCTCCTTGCCAGTGTCTGCAGGGTTTGTTTTCCACTGTACCTGGTCGTCAGTGATCACTCTCACTTAATGAGTGCTAGCTGCATGCAAAGCCTGGCTCGCTCCACAGGGCTGTGCGTGCTCTCCACACATGGGCTTGGCCAAGCTGTGAGATACTATTTAGAAGGCCGGCTTCTCTCCACCTCTTCTCCTGTTTAGGAAACCAAGACTCAAAACAGTGGCATCATTTGCCTTCAGCTTCACCTTGAGTAGCTGAGCACAGATCTGATTTCACAGTCCAGGCCTTCACGCTGCATGCGGCTGGTGCCCAGGCTTAGTGGGTGTGGAGGGCCTGGGGTTGCAGGTCTAGAGCAGAGGGTGCCTGGTAGCCCTCCTGGGCAGGACAGCCATCCTGCTGTCCATGAGTAAGAAACTCCCATTGGCTTCCTGGAAGATGGCACTAGGTAACGTACCAATCTCCTGCTGCCGAGGACAGGTGAATAAAGTACTTAAAAGCAAAACCAGAAAACAACTACATGAAGGCATCAGACAGGCAGCAGACCATAGAACTTTAGCTGCCAAGCTCCAGGAGCAAAGCAGGGCTCCAGGGAGGCCCTGCCCCCTCTCCCCCCGGGAGCATTTGCCGATTCTGGCAGAGGTGGTGGAGATGCCCGTCGAGACTTTTGTCTGCCAGATACCAAGCTGTAATTATACAGCACAATGAGGAGGGCACTAGGACAGACAGATCCATACTGAGCCCCAGGCAGAACTGAACCTGTGCAGACAGCTGGTTCATGACAAGGGGCAGCACAGGAGGGGAAAGGAGATTTGAGAGTGGTCTGAGTGACCAAGAAACAGGACAAGGCCTCAGGTTTATTTTAGGAAGAACAGTTACAATTAAGGAAAATGCAAATTAAAGCTAAAGTGAGGGGCTTCCCTGGTGGCTCAGTCGTAGAGAATCCACCTGCCAGTGCAGGAGACATGGGTTCCATCCCTGGTCCAGAAAGATCCCACATGCTGCACCGCAACTACTGACCCCAGGAACCACAACTTCTAAAGCCCTAGAGCCTGTGCTCTGCAATAAGAGAAGCCTCCGCAATGAAAAGACCCGCACAAAGAATAGCCCTTGCTCGCCACAACTAGAGAAAAGCTCACACAGTGATGAAGACCCAGCACAGTCAAAAATAAATACAGTCATATAAAAAAAAAAGCTGAAGTGAGTGGCCACAATGCAGGCACCAGAACAGGCCAATCAGGAAGCTTGAGGATGCCAAGTTGTGGTGAAGGGTGCCAAGCATTGTCTCAGGGAACAAGGCCGGAGTGGGTGCTGTGCCCCAGGGAAGCAGCTGGGGGGACATATGCTGAGCCCCTGCTTGACTGTGTGCCCCACAGACACGCTAGATGGGACCAAGTCGAGCAGACCCTGTAGGTGACATGGTTTGGTTGCATCTTGTGAGCACTGAGTCCAAGAAGCTGAAAGCAGAAATCTATGCACTGTTCCATTCCCATGGTACAAAGTTCAGAACACAGGCAGAACCGAAGGACCGGGCTGGGAACACATGCTTTGGTGGTGAAACCTTAGGAAAAGCAGTGACAATCTCTGAACGGCCCACCCCCGCCCCAGGAGCACTTCCTGTGTGTTGGCCGCGCCCCATGTCCTGCCTCCACCAGAGGGGCCCAGAGCAGAGGGAGTTCTCTTCTGGGCCTCCAGGGGGCAGGACTGGCCGCTGGGAACACTGGGAACTGTTAGGATTCCAGAGGAAGGTCATGCAGGCCTCTGCTTCCCCTCTGTCCTCCTGGACCGGACCACACACCACCCCTCCCAGAACCCGCCCCGCCGGCCCGAGTCTGACACCCCCTCAGAAAAGGAGGTCCCAAGACAGGACCCCACCCAATCACACCTGGATGCCTGCCGACTTCCTGGGTCTGTGACAAGCGGAATCAGACAGCATCCCGGGCGGGGCATCGGCCGGTACCGGCCAGCTGCCAGGCTTTGCCCCTCTCTGCCCAATTCTTGAATTCTGGGTTGGCAGAAGCCCCTGGTGTGGGGTTGGGGGTCCCCACATCCACCCTGTCCTCCGTCAGCCCCACACCTGGGGTCTTCGAGGACCATGGCCCTGCTCTCCACCCTGCTCCTTCCAGGGTTCCCCATGGGTTGACCCCTGCCTTGTCCTTCAAAGGGCCGCAGATCGTGCTCAGCGTGTACGGGCCAGACGTGTTTGGAAACGACGTGGTCCGAGGGTACGGGGCAGTGCACGTGCCCCTCTCACCTGGCCGGTAGGTCCTCCCTCCAGCATGCCCCCTGGGCCACTGGCTGTGCAGCTTTGGGAGGTGGGCACCCTCTTCAGGGCTCCTATCCAGAGGAACCCACCTGGAGGCGGGGAGTGGATGGGGCCTCACAGGGGTCAGGGTGCAGCCCCATCTGGGAGGAGGCAAGGGTGGGAGTGTCCTGGGCTTCGAGAGGCCCCAGGGGTTGGAGTTGAGACACTCATTCCTTCTTTCCTTCCCAAGAGCCCACACTGCTGCCACCTTTGTGCGCAGCTCTGCTGGCCTGAGGACAACGTGTCAGACACGTGTGAGCAGGGCCCCCAGTAGTGGACAGGGGTGGAGAGTTGCGGCTCTGTTTTATCAAGCCCAGTGACAGATGTAGACACAGTGCAGACAGGACGTTCTGGGCTCAGGGGGGCCAGGTGGGCCCTAAGGAGTAGGACTAGGTCAGAGGGGGCGGAGGGAGGAGGCACAGTGGGCAGCCGAGGGGTGTTGGGACAGGACCCGCTCGCTGATCACAGTGGGTGGGACCCTGGGGGCTGCCATGGGCTTCCTAGAGGAAAGATATCCAGGCTGGGCCTGGAGGATGGCAGCACAGGGGGACATTTGGGGAAAGGCAAGATCCTGTGAGGGCGCAGCTGAGCCGGGGTTGGTGTCTGTAACCCTCACATCCTCTGGCCCTTGAAAACAGGCAGGACTCTTGGGGACTTGGCCCTGGAGGGGGCCTCGGCTCTGACCTCTGGGCACTCCAGCTCGCCCCTCACTGGAGGCTCAGAAAGTTCCAGCACTTTCCCTTGATTCAGCACAGCTGTGAAAACATTTGTTTCAGGCACAAAAAGACCATCCCCATGTTTGTCCCAGAATCTACATCTAAACTGCAAAAGTTTACCAGGTGAGTAGACACCTATCCCCCCTGTCCCCGGGGCGCCCCTCCTGGCCTTGGTGGTCGGGAGGAGGGCTGTCACATCCCCCCACCCCACTTGTCATGCTGGACACCTCTGCATGAGGGACCTCCGCCAGGAGGTGACATCTGAGCAGGGCCTAGAGCCAAGGGTGGGGCCATTGTGGCAGAGCCCAGAGAAGGTTGCTGGCACAGGGAGTAGGTGGTGGACTTGGCAGCGGAGCCAGTGAGAGCCAGACACCGGGTCTGGGTGAGACCAGCCGAGGCCTCTGGCCCCTTCCCTCATCCGAACAGGAGCTGGAGGGTGGCTGGGCCTGGCTGGCTGTCGGGGGTGGGGATGGAAAACGGTCAGCTCAGCTGCCGGGTGGGTGGGCAGGATGAGGGGAACGTGGCCGGAGTCTTGCTGGCTGGAGGAAGCTTCCTGAGCTCTGAGGCCTGGGGAGCACAGCTGGGTGCTTGCTGCCCCTGGGAGCTCCTCTGGAAGCCACTGTGATGGGGCCAGTGTCAGCTGGAGGTGACATCACCACCCACAGGGCAGTTGTGGGGTGTGAAGGGCCTTGTGGGTCCACATATCCTGGCCGTGTCCACACTGCTCAGGGGAGAACTGTGGGCCCCCGTGTGCCATCTCCCTGAGGAAGCAGCTTCTGGCTGGGGAAGACCTCACTGCTGACCAGGTGATAGCAGAGGTGTCTCCTGCTCTTCTTGGGGTGCGGGGGCACTCTTGCCCCAGCTGGACTGTGTGAGCTTGGATGATGGAATCCCAGGGCAGCAGCTGGATCAACAGACCTCAGCAGGCCAGGGCCCCTGGAAGGCTGCTGAGAAGCTGGCCGAGCAGCCCCTCCATGCACCCCCCCTCTGGGTGCTCTGCTCCCAGGCACCCTTCCTCAGCCTGCTGCCTAGCCACTCCCCTGCAGCCACTTCCTGTGGCCGCTGTGACCAGTTAACCATGGACGTGGTGGCTTAAAACCAAAGACGTTAAGTTCTCTCAACAGGACCTGGTATCTCTGGGGCCATCACTCAGCCCCTCCAATCTGATGCTCAAGGGTTTCCCCAAGATGCCACCACATGGGCGACTCAGGCACGTCTCTGCCCCAAGGAGCCGGTGGCGCTCCTGCAGCAGCGTCTGTGCTTGGCACATGCCGGCCCGTGGGGCTGCTTCCCCAGCTCGGTCCTCAGCGCAGCCTGGGAGGCAGGTACAGGTGGAGCCCTGCTCCTCTGATGGGGAAACTGAGGCGCAAACAGTCAGGCTCCTCCCTACCCACCGTGGCCCACATCCCTCGGTGCCTGTGTGGGTGCAAAGGAGCCAGGCCAGTGCCACCTCCCTGCCGTTGGGAGCAAGGTGGGAGGACACTCTGCCCAGGCGGGAGGCACAGACATCTTGGCCAGAGCCCCGTTAGGTAGGGCCTGTGATCACATCCCCGGGACACTTGAGAACACTAGGGCCCAGAGTCGGGAAGTAACTTGTCTCGGGTCCTGCTCTACTAGGCCAGCGGAGAGCCCGGATCTTGTCCCTCTGCCCACCCCCAAGGATGGCTGCCGGACTCTGGGGTGGGGCTCCCTGGGTTCACGCTGTGTGCCCTCCCAGCCCTAGTCCCCCCTCCGCTTTCGTCCACAGTGACTATACCCATGGAGAGCGATGGGAAACCTGGCGTCCAGCGGAGGAGGGTGGCATGGGGAGGCTCTGCCCCTGGGAAAGAGCTGGAGGGAGAGCCCATGCCATGTCTGCGGGACCCCAAGCCCCCTTGCTCATCCGCTCCCCTGTCTTCCCAGCTGGTTCATGGGACGGCGGCCTGAGTACACAGACCCCAAAGTGGTGGCTCAGGGGGAAGGCCGTGAAGGTAAAGGTTCACCCCTCACCCTGGGCAGGGTGGGCCCCCAGGAGTCAGATGGGTGGAGCAGGGCCCAGCTCTGAGGGGTTGCCACTTCCATCTCCCCGTCCCCAGGGCAGCCCCTTCTCCCAGGGAGGAATGCAGGCTGGGCAGTGTCACCCCCACTTGCCAGGAGGGAACACTGAGGCTGCCGATTCCCAAAGCAGCCTGGATTCTCTGACCCAGCTCGGCTGACTCTGTCCTTCTGTCCCCAGTGACCCGTGTCCGCTCCCAGGGCTTCGTCACTCTCCTCTTCAACGTGGTGACCAAGGACATGAGGAAGCTGGGCTATGACACCGGGCCTCCGGACACACAGGGCATCTCAGGGCCCAGCCCACCCCAGGGCCTCCCCCGGTGAAGGCACCAGCCCTCAGCCCAGCGATCATATAATAAAGTGTAACCTTTTCACAGAACCCGGGCTGGGGCTGCACTGACCTCTGCAGCACATCCCCTGGGAGCAGGGCCCAGGCCTCACCTCAGAGGGCACTGCCCATGGACGCTGCTGCACTAGGACGGCCACCAGCACGAGCTTGGACTCAACACCGATCCCAAGGCTCATGGCTGCGTGCCCCTCACACCTCGACACGCTCGGCCCTAAAACCTGCCTGCTCAGTGCCTGGCATGTGTCAAACTGACCATGCTCCATGGCCCCAGTTCCATGGATACCCGTCATCCTTGGACAGGGGACGGGCTGAGAGCCTCCCCAGGTGGATGGTGTCGCAGGGGGAGAACCCACTTGCCCTCAGCCAATGCTGGGCCACCCGACCGCGCGCCGGCAGCTTCAGGGGAGCCCTCTGGGCAGGTCACATGGCTTGCCCAGTGTTCTCTCCTTGGCAGCATTTGAGGGGAGCCCCTGGCCTCACATTCCCCCAGTTCCTCCGTAAACCAGAAGCTTATGCTGCTCAGGGCCACTCTCCCTGCCCCAACTCATTGTGCCCTCTGGAACAGGCAGCAGGACGCTGGCCTTCTGTGCACAAGGAGTCCTCCCCTCCCTGCTCCAGCCTCTGCTCCGCGGGCGCATCCCCCAAGGCCCCCATCCCAGCTCTCACGACACCCCTGGCTGTCAGACCACCCCGTGGCCACCAGACTCCAGCCGCCCTTGATGCATCCCCATCCACCTGGACGGTCCCTCCCTGACATGGCCTCTCTCTCAGCCCCTCCCTTATAATGACCTTGACCTGTACCCCCAGGAGCTCCCCAGTCCACTCCTTCCCCGACCCGCAGGCTCATGCAGGCACTGGGACCAGCTCAGTGGCCATGCTGGGTCCGGGTGGGAACTGGCTCCTGAGCCGGCCCCTTGCAGTGTCTCGGGATTGATGAGGGTGGAGGCAAGGGAAGGACACAGGCAGAAACCGCATCATGATACAAATGATAAATTATATTTATACAGTAAATAAGTATCAATAGTCAATAAGTTTGAAGCCAGCCACCTGCCCCTGGACTGAGAACAGCTGGGCGACACCCCCACCATGGCACCTGGTAGGAGGGCGCCTGATGGCACACATCCCACATTCTGGCAGTGCCAGTGGCTTCATGATCAGTGCAATGGGCAACGGGGAAGAGGTGCCCAAGGACGGGTCTGAGCGGGGGCGGGAGCTGAGGTTGCCTGGGCCTTGAAGGCCCATGTCACATCAGGAAGGGCTCTTAACTGATAGGAATCGCTGGCCCCATCACCCAGTAGTGTGGTCCTGCCACCTGCGCAGGCGTCAGCTCACCCCTCCCTGGGCGACCATCTTGCCCCGAGCCCATCCTCCCCTGGGCTGCTGGGAGAGGAGAGCCAGACCGGCCTTCCTGATGACTCTGGAGCCCACAGTCCAGCCCAGCTCTCTGGGCTGGAGGTGGCCCTCAAGAGGAGCAGGGTGAGCTCTCCAGGCTGCTCTGTCAGCCTCCCATGCCCAGCACTGCAAGCAGAGGGACCTGGTGTTAACTGCCCTTGGTGCTGGAGGTGAGACGTCCACTGTGGAAATGGAGACTGACGTGCCCACCAGGCCAGCTGACCAGGCATGGGACTTGGGGCCAATGTCCCTTCTCTGGGGAGGAGTGAGTCTCTTCTGATCTTTGTGACTTAATACTTTTTTTAATAGTGGTGGGTGGGGCAAAGGAAGCAGGGGAGAGGGAGGTAAGATTAGTGCATGTTTAATATCTTTTCTATATGAGTGATTTTTGTTCCTCTCCAAAGAAAGAGATGGTTATTTCTACATCGCAACATGTGTTGGAGGGCAGGTTAGTGTGTGGGAGCCAGGCCTGAGCCTCAGCCCATCAGCCTAGGGCTGCCCCAGGAGCCACAGCGGGGCCCCACTGCCCCCCGACAAGCTGCCAGCACTGTCCCCACCTCTGCCCTGAGGGTGGAGTTAAGGGGGAGGTCACAGAGACAGGGTTCCATCCCATGTTTCCAATGTAAATGCAAGTCTTGTTAACTGTGCATGCCTTCAGTCACAGAAGTTAGCTGATAAAACCTGGTGAGTCACATTCATATGTTAGATTTTGTCTTTAACTTTCTTCATGTTGGTACATCAGTAAGAAAAATAGCCTCTCTCTTAGGATCCAGCCAAAAAGGCTGAAAGTCAGTTTGGTAATTTACCAAAAAAGGGAGTTAAATGAAAAGGCAACTGGAGGCTACGATTTTTTGTTACTATTGTAGGTTTTTTTTTTTGTAAATAAACATCATCTTTTATGTGTAATCAAATTCCCATATTTTTCCTATAAAGAATTTGCTTTAGTTTTTCCATAAGGCATTTTTTTGTCTCTTTGTATTTAAATTTTCTTACAGAGTTAAAACCATAAATAAGAGAATTTAAACCACTAACATGACACTGCCAATATCTTAATTCAGCCAGACCTGGTAAATTCTATCAAAACTAGACAGTTAAATAAGAACCACGTTATAAAAATATTAGCCAAAAAAAGACTATTCGATAATTCTGCAAACTCAAATATGAAACTGTACTAAACAAAATCTGTGCAAACGCATACAAGCATGGAGCACGTGGCAGGGCTACACTCAGGTTAGTTTAAAGCTTCTCTAGTGGATTTAATTCAAGAGTTGTTCCACGGTGTTGGCGTTCACTTTGAACTCACACATGAGTCAAAGAAAAGTGAAACACGCACAACCGCGTCCCTAAAAGGTCAGTGTCTGAGGGTGCCAGCACTCCATCCGGTCCATGCCTGGGGCTGCCTGGGTGTCCCCGGGGCTGGGGGTGGGGGCCGGGTCCTGGGTGAGGGTGTCCCAGAGACCCTAGGCTGAGGCTTGACTGGCACTGCACATGGCTGCCGCCTCGGCCAAGCCCCCGAGAGCTGGCGGATCCTCACGGAGGCAGCGGAATGGCCAGGCTGGGTCAGGGGGCCCCCACACGACACGGGCCCAGGGACCCGCATGCTGTGTGATGCCTCTGTCTGCCACCACCACTCGCCCCTCAGACTGAGGCCCGGGACCACAGACACACCCTCTGCTCAGGAAGCCAGATGGGACACCCTGACACCCAACCCCCCTGCTCCCCGACCCCTTCCACAAGCAACAGTCCCTGCTCGGCGTCCTCGGCACGAATGCTCTGCACGGGTCCCGGCCAGGCACTAGAGGAGGAACGGGTTGGTTGTGCCGGTGGCCTGAGATGCCGACGGGGGTACGCCCAGGCTGCCCACCATGTTCATCGCAGCAGGGCCCAGCGGCGGCAGTGAGGAGCTGCTGGCCCCCAGGGCTGGGTGGGAGGCCGCAGAGGTCATGGAGGCCACGGCCACAGGCTCCACGCCTGGGCTGGGCCCAAAGGACGCGCTGCCCCCTAGCACTGGGCTCCCCCGCAGCTGGTTCAGCGTCAGCGGCTGCGGCTGGTTCACCTGGAAGGGGTTGACGGGGGCTGAGGCTGCGGCAGCGGCACCTGGGGAGAGAGTGGAAGGGGCAGTGGCTGTGGTCAGAGCAGCAGTGTCCCTGGGCCCGGGGGCTGGACTGCAACGCCAGGGAGGTCACCCAGGCAGCCCCGCCTCCGGGCGCAATGTCCAGAGGAGGAAACTCAGGCTGTGAGGAGCCAAGTGATGGGCCAGGCTCATGGGGCCCAGCGCCTACTCCAGGCTGGCACCTGGGCACCGTCAGCAGCAACCACAGGTGCGGGGACAGAGGGGGAGGCGGGACGAGCAGTGCAGCCTGAGAGCAGTCCCCATATGCTGCAGCCGGGGACCCTGACCTCAGGAAATCTTTGAGAAGTCCTGCAGTCAAGGAGAGACGCAGACCCCTATCCCCTCAGGAGCTCACGGCTGGGGGTTCTGCACTTTTGCTAAAGGGTCTCAGAGCTCAGCCCTGCCAAGTCCTCAGGCCAAATGCCCTGAACGTGACCCGTTCCTGTTCTTGGAGAGCCCAAGGAAAACTTGGGGAAGGGCGGGGACTTCCTTAAGGAAGAGGGTTGCCTGGACTGGGGCTGAAGGGTAGGTCTGACCCTCCCACCCAGGGAGAAGCAAGACAGCCTGCTCGGTGGGACAGAGCATGCGGCGGGGATGGTGAGCAGCTCAAGCAGCTGAGGGTGTGAGCACACAGGGGCTCGGGACTGGGGTGGAACATGGGGCCCTGGCCACCGACTCGAGGGCTGGGGCCTGTCCTGCAGCCTTGTGGAGCCCCTGAGGGTGGGGAGCCCACCAGCAGGGAGGATGGGCTTGGGACAGAGGGCAGAGTTCCAGCCCCAGAAGAGGCAGAACCAACAGCAGGGGCAAAGTGAGGGTCCCTGGAGCATGGCGCAGAGGGCCCAGGTACACTCACCCGAAGCGGGGGCAGCCAACACTGGCTCCCCTGGCCCTCAGCACTGTCCCAAACTGGTGCCTACTAGAGGGTCACCCTGGCTGGGGGCACCAAGCCAGGGGCAGCTTCTGCTCAGTGGTCCCAACTGAGAGGAGGGGGTGTTTTCCAGCTCCTCACAAAGCCCCCAAGAGGCACCAGGGCTGGCCCAGGATGCGGGCGCTCCAGAGCATGCTCCCCACCTACCTATGGCCTGTGAGAAAAGTCCACCCAGGGTTGGAGGGGAGGTCAGCGCTCACAGGCCTGCTCCAGAGCCACTCTCAAGAAGGGTGGGCAGCTGGGGGGACCCAGGAAGCCACATACCTGGTGCCAGGAAGGGGTTGAGGGCCTGTGCCGGCGGGGATGGCCTGGTCACCAGCGAGTCCAGGTTGACCAGGGCTGCATTGGGGCCCAGGAAGGATTCTGGGGTTTTCCGGGCACCACTGGGCTTGCTCGAGGCGACAGTCAGGGGCTGAGACTCAAAGGGATCAGGGCTGGAGGTTCCATTGTTCTGGGCTGGTGGAGAGGCTGCCCTGGCTGCAAGACAAGGACACACACGGACTGGTGAGCTTGGAGGGTGGGGGCCCAGGACAGGCGCATCCCACCCTGCAGTGTCCAGATCCCAGATGTCCTCAGACGCTGCCTCGCTAGGGATGTGTACAGCTGCCCCAGAGGATAGGATGTTCATGGCAGAGCTTTCCCAACAGCCCCAAAATGGAGCTGTTGGGAGCCACAGGGCAGAGCTTGCATCACCAGACCTGAGTCCAGGGACAGAAGGCGTGATAAGGGAGAGACCAACCGAGAGAATCAGGGACCAACAGTGCGGCACCGTCTCCACACACATGACGACAGCATTGTGGGTTGGTGGCTACGCGTGAGTAAATTACATCTTTTGGATGTTTTCATTTTCTAAAGTTTCTACAATGAATATGAATCTCTCAACAGTAAGAAAGCAAATGATTTTTAAAAATTCAGCCAATAGAGGGTGTGCTGAGACAGGCCAGCAGGACATGGATGCTCTGCCAAGATGTGAGAAGGCAATGTGGATGCAGGTTCCTAGAAATGGTGGTGTCTTTCCTCATTGTCCCTACAGCCCCACGTCTAGGAGCCCGGTCTCGAGAAATACCGCACAGAGACACAAAACCTAGAAGTCAACCTGAAACGTCCTCCCCTAAGCAAAAGATTCAGTAACATCGCTGAGATACTACAAAGCTATTTCTAAAGGATTTTTAATGCTGAGAGAAAATGTTTTCAATCTGTTTTTCCAAAAAGTCATGGGGGCAGGATTGGACTCTCTCACGCCAGTGTGAGACAAAGGCCGTATGTAAAAGCTCAGGAAAGTACTGGAATGAAGCTTGGTGGCCACGAGCACATGGAATAATTGGAAACGATTCTCATTTTCTTCCGTAAGCTTTTCCAAACTTTCTATTGATACAGTGGAAATCCTCTGGAGTCGGGGTAAACACTTCACAGGCCCAGGGAAGCGTGTTCAGACTTCTCACTAGGTGCAGGGAGCAGGTATGGACAGTTAGGTTGTGCTTTGGCTGTGGAGGACACATGGAAGCTTGCTGCTTTCTTCATGTGGCAAAACAAGAGCCCAGGAAGCAACAGTTCTAAGGTGCTTCTGGCCCCTCAAGCTGCAAGGCTGGGGGTAGCGTGGGGTGCCAGGCTGCCCCTACCTTAGACCAGCCCAGCCTGGCTGCTGGGGGAGGCACAGGAAGCAGTGGGAAATGGGGAGGGGGGAGCTGAGAGGAGAGAGAAAGGAGAAAAGTTGCTCTGGCAGGAGGGGTGGCCCTGAGGATGCTCTGTCCCCAGCCCTGTCGGGTGTGTAAAGAGGGCATCCAGCCCCTCCCTCTGCCCTCTACCCTGACCCCTCCCAGCATAGAGGCACACAGGGAGGAGTCAGGCCTCCTGCACAGTGGCTGATGGGCAGGGCGGGAGCTGCTTGTGTGTGCTTGTGTATGCATATATCTGTGTGTGCGTGTGCACGCGCACAAGTGTATATGTGTGTCTCTGTGTGCGCGCACATGTACGCACATGTATGCATGTGTATATGTGTCTGTATGAGCATGTGTGTCTGTGTGTATGTGTGTGCATGTATCTGTGTGTGCATGCACCTGCGTGTGCATGCCTCTGTTTGTGTGTCTGTGTCAAAGATGCCTGCCCAGAGACCTGAGTGGTCTAGAAAAGGGGGCGCCTCTGGGGAGCTGGGAGGAAGGCAGATGGAGGTGGGGCAGGGGCCATGTGGGGCTGGAAGCCAGGGCAGTAGCCTCTGCAGGCAGCCCCAGGGCAGGAGGCCAAGGCGGCCCAGAGAGAGGACAGAAAGCTCAAGGGCATCCACTGCTACCCCGAGTCACCCTAGCTCTGAGTCAGACAAGAGGAAAGCGCGTGGAGTCGCTGGGCTCACGACTGTCATCCCCACAGAGATGGGGTTGGTCAAGGGCACAGGATGGCGCGGAAACCACCACCACCTCATGTACCTGCTTTTTTTGAAGTTCGGAGGTTGTCAAATTCAGAGAAGTCATCTTTAATTGTACCATTCAGATTACTGAAGAGATCGAAGGACCCTGGAGGAGAGAGTGGTGGTGACTGCAGGGGGCCTCCACTTCCCTGCCTTCCACTGCCCACCTGGGCCGGGGTGGGCCAGCATCTCTGCCCCTTGTGGGGAGAACCGGAGAGCCAGTTGAGGAGGGGGGAGGTGAAGCACAGGCTTAGGTTACCAGGTGGGCAGGGTGGGGACCAGAAGAGGGACTCCCCATGCAGAGTGGGGTGCTTAGACCGAAGCAGAGGAGCCAGGAAGGGGGTCTCACCAGACGAAGACACAGGCTTGGCAGCTGAGGCTGCAGCCCAGGGGTCAGCAGCTTTCCCAGCGCTGGGGGCTGGCTGCTGCGGGGCGCCCCAGGGGTCCAAGCCCTTGGGAGCAGAGTGTGTGCCGGCTCCAGTGGGTGCCCCCCACGGATCAACAGAGGCGGCTGGCTTGGCACCTGTGGAGAGGTAGGGTTGGCTCGAAGACGCCCGCTGAAACGGCTGGGCAGCCGGAGCGAGAGGGGGAGGGCCAGCCCTGGGTGGTAGGAGCACCCGGGGGGAGAGGGCCGCAGAGCCTGCCGGCACACCCATGTGGCTCAGAGAGCACAGGGCACACACCTGGGTGCCACCACAGCAACTCACCGGGACTGGACAGGCTCTTCCCCGAAGGACAGACACACTTCTACGCCCAGAGACTGTCCGTGGGGAGGGGGCTGACTCCAAGAGCACCCACGCGCTGGCTCTCCCCCCTCGGAGCACTGCAGGTGCCCGCACCCTGCCCCTGCACCCTGTCCCAATGGTCAGCACCTCCCCTGGGTGAGCGGTGCGAGGCCCCTGAATCAGGTGCCCAGCAGATACACCACAAGGCTGTGTTCACGAGTTTTACTTGGGAGGCTCAGCTGTGCTGCTCTCCTGCTGTGTGACGTTCTGCTCTGAGAAAGAGAAGGCGAGGCGGGTGTGCTTGTGTGGCCGCCGCTCCCCAGGAGCCCCTCACAACTCCCCCTGCCCCCCATGAGGTGCTGACTCCATTTGTCTCCCGAGGGGCTGCTTTTCTCCATCATGCTCATCAGTGGGGTTCTTTCCACATCTGGCTGCTGATTCTCTTTCATGAGTGACAAACACCTTCTCCTCACTTGCGGCCTTTCCCTTCACCCTCCTTAAGGGGTCACTTGAAGAATGGAGAAGTTCTCAACTGGGATGGGGCAGGACCCCGAGGGTTTTCCTCTGATTTGTGCTTTCCGGGACACGCAGGAGCTCCATCCCCACACGCGGCCTCAGTAATACTTTTTACTTTAGTTTTTATTTCCATAAGGGATTTATACAACTTTTGTAAAAGTTAGTCCTAGGGACTGGTATATTTTTAAAACTTCATTTTCTAATTACCTTTTTGTTATGCAGAGAAACAACTGAAGTTCACATAGTAATTTTCATATCCAGCAATCTTACTAAACTCAGTTCTAATCACTGAAATTCATCCTATTCATTCTCACAGTAATTCTAATAACAACCCCTCCCTGGTAGCTATGCACTCTCTCCCATCTCTCATAAAGGATGGTGGCGAAGCTCTTTGAGTTCCTCTTCTTCCTGTCTTGCTGTGCTGACCAGGACCACCCGTCCCAACACACGGCAGGGGCACAGGCTGCGTCCAGGTCTTGCTCTTAAACATCTACCATTAAATGGCACCATTTCCCATGACGGGCTTTCTCCTTTCAGAAACTGATGATCAGGTTACAGAAGTTCTGCATTATTTCAAGTTTGCTAAGACTTTTGCAATGAACAGCTGGTGAATTTTGTCAACCTGTTTCTGCCTTTACAAACATGACTGCATGATTTTTCTCTTTGGGTTTATTAATACGGTACATTAATATATTTCCTGGGGATTCCCAGGTGGCTCAGTAGTAAGGAATCTGCCTGCCACTGCAGGAGATGAAATTTCAATCCCTGGGTGGGGAAGATCCCCTGGAGAAGGAAATGGCAACCCACTCCAGTATTCTTGCCTGGAAAATTCCATAAACAGAGGAGCCTGGTGGGCTACAGTCCATGGGGGTTGCAAAGAGTAGGACACAACTTAGAAACTAAACAACAGTGCATTTCCTGACTTGGTCCTTGCAAACAAAGTTTTTCATAATGTACTATATCATTTTTATGTTTTTCTCATTTTGATTTTGTAATTGCTTCTTTGCTGAAGGTTTTTGCATCTATATTCCTAAGTGAGCCTGGCCTGACATGTCTGTTCTCACAGTGGGCATCTTCTGTCTGGTTCTGGTATTAAGGTTGTGCTAGCCCACAGGAGTTTGTGTAAAGGGGAGGTGTTTCCTGTGGGGTGTCAGACCTCCCAGCAAAGCTTATGGGGTGACCTGGGGGTGAGGGGGAGATGTGTGGCTGACTGGGGTCCTTTAGTGACTCTAGGACTATCCTGTTCACAGATGTCCTTCCACCAATATGGTTGAGTGTGTTACCCACTTTGTCTAAGTCCTTAGGTTTGACAGCACAGAGTTGGTAAACTCTTCTTACTCTCTGCTGAGTCTCGGCGGGATCTCTCTTGAGGACACTGGCTCCGCTGCTGGATGAAGCCGGCCCAGGCATACAGCCACCTGTCTGCACTGGGGCCATATATGACTGGTGTCCTGCCCATCAGACGGCCTCTCTGACATACTCGGGGTGCAGTCCACCCTGCAGCCCCCATGTCACCTCCTCACACAGCCCAGAGTAAAGTGCATGAGAACCAAGGAGCTGGCCCTGGGTCAGGCAAGGAGCAGCAGACACAAAGCGGCAGTCCACAAACCATGAGGTCACAAACCACACGAGGCCACCCCAGCTGTATTCTGATGAGCTCCAAACATGCTCTTAATTTTTTAAATTCACTGTCAACATTTAAAGGTTTGATTTGAAAATTTAAGGTTATGGACTTTTCTGGTGGTCCAGTGATTAAGAATCTGCCTGAGAATGCAAGGTACCTGGGTTTGATCCCTCCTCCGGGAAGATCCTGCATGCCGTGGGGCAGCGAAGCCTGGAGCGCCACAACTACTGAGCCTGCGCTCCAGAGCCCACGAGCTCCAATTAGAGAGAGCCTGTGCACAGCAACGAAGACCCAGCACAGCCAAAAATATCCATTCTTTGTTTAAAAAAAAAAAAAGTTTCCAGGTTTCAATCATCTCTTACTGCTCATAATCCATAAAATGGAATATTATTCAGCCATAAAAAGGGGTGAGGTAGGAATGTGTGCTATCATGTGGATGAACTCTGAAAACATGCCAAGTGGAAATCACCAGGGCCACGTGCTGTATGATTCCAGGGCAGGACCATTACCTGCACCTGTCCCGGTCCCTGCATGGGAGAACAGAACCTGGCATTTGGTACACTTCAGCAAACTGCTAGGGAACTGAGCTGAATACAAAAGATGGGGTTCTGGTTTGCAGAGACAAAGGCCCCAAGAGCCATGGGCACAAAAGATACATTCAAAGTTGTGAGACAGGATGTCCACAGATCACCCATGGCAGCAGGGTTCAGTGTACCTGGGGGGCTCCCAGAGCGGCGGGCTGGCTGGGAAACTGTCACAGATCCTGTAACCAAGCCCTCCCCAGCGATCAGGAAGCACATGTGCCCAAGGTCTCCAACCAGATGAAACAGATGGCGCCAGGCTCACGTCTGAATCACCTGTCACAAGTTCACTTTACACTGGCATTAAACAGAACTCTATGTTCATTTAGCCTAGTAAACAGATTTGCTATTGCTTTAAATACCAAGTAAGAAGAATTACTTTAATTTGGTCATTTAAGCATGTCAAAATTTCTAGCTAATCACAGCAACTCGACTCAAGACATTTCACGCCATATAATAGTTTCTTAACCCGGGTGCAATCCTGAGGCTGAGGGTTGATCTGTGTTCCAGAGGAGACAAGCCATTTCCAGTGCATGTGGGAAGCAGAGAAGAAATGTGCCCAAGCAAAGTTCCTCACAATAGGACAAAATGGAGCTCTGAACCACCACCCTCAGGAGGGCATTACAGGGGGTGTGGAGGCCTGGACACCCACCCCATCACCTGGGTGTCACCATGTCACCAAGTCCACCGCTGCCAGGTGAGCAGAGTGCCCGTAGCCCCTCCCTCATCCAGCAAGTGTGCCTGGGAGATGTACCAGGGGGGTCTTTACCGAACGATGGCCAAGGGTCTGCAGTGCTGGCTGGGGCTGCCGGCACGCCCCAGGGGTTGGTCTGGCTGGTGGAGGTGGACGGGCCCCAGGGCTCCGCTTTCTGGACAGCAGGGCCCGCATTGGGCAAGGCGTCCATCAGGTCCAACAGCGTGGTCTGCTGCGGGTGCGAGCTGTGCTGCTGACACAAGCAGGGAAGGGGACAGGTGAGCTCTGCTGCTTGGCGGCACATGTCCACCCATCACCTGCACTTGCCCAGGCTTCTTCCAGAAAGAAGGCATTCGGGGGCCCAGAGGACCGCAGGACTCCCACTGCTCCCACATATCACCACTTCCCAGTGAAGACCTGGCTCCACCCTATGTGCTACGTGCCCTCTTGTCGACCAGTCCTCAGGATTTCCTGGGAAAACACAGGCTTTGCCTCCTTCCAGGTGCTGTCCGCTGACACACCTGGCCCTGCAATGGCCAGCAGCACCCAAGGCCCTCTCTCCCGGGGCCTGGCTCACCCTCCCACTCTCATGGCCATCCTGGCTGCTCTCAGGGCCCGCAGCACTGTAACAGGGTGGGGGGGCCCCAATGGAGCCCCTGGCCCTGGGAGGCTCTGCCTTCCGACAGGATGGTGAGGTTGTCGGGGGCAGAGCAGTCACCTTTAGGTCTCAGAGCACTTGATGTGCAGTAGCTGGGGCCATATGGTTGGGGGGCGGCGAGGAGGGGTCATGGGGGCCCACCACCCAGGCAGAAGTGTGCACTCTGCTCTCTCCTCACTCCTGCTGTCAAAGCCATGGGGGTGGGCTTGGGAGAGTCTCACACAGTGACCCCCCCAGCCCTGTGAAGCACCCACCTCTTTCTTTTTTGGAACTTTAACTGTGTCTCGGCGGCTCTCCTCCAGGGCCATCTGCAGCCTGAGGTCATCGCCCCGCCTAAGGCGCTCTTCCTGTGGAGCACAATGGACCTCGAAGCTGGTGCTTATGGCCACAACATCGCCACCCAGCTAGGCCCTCCCGCCACAGCCGGAAACTAAAGCTGTATCGTCAAGTCACTTCAAAGGAGGGTCTGAGGACAAGGTGGACAGTGAACATCTCCCGTCCCCTCTGTGAGCCCGGGGTCCCCACCTGCCTGTGTGACTCTCACCTACTTCCAGTCCCACCAGGGAGCCCAGGGCACAGACACCACCAGAGAGGAGGAGGGGAATACTTCTAAAATGCTTTTTCTCAAAATGAAAATGACTTTAAAATTCTTTCTAATTATGGAAGCAATATGCCTCTTCATAAAACACAAATAATCAGGAGGGAGGGAGGGAGGGGAAAAAAGACAAATAAACACAATCCAGAAAAGAATTGGAAGGGGGACAGGTCACAGGCCGTTTCACCCTGACCCCCACTGTGCTTCCAGAAAACAAATGTTCCTATTTTTGATTTCTAACAGAAGTGGTCTATTGTATTTTATATTTATTCAAAGCACAGTCACCATATATAAGACTGGGCTGCTCAAGCTTTTACAAATGGATAATATAATAATTAAATATAAGTGAATACACTCATTGTGTCTTATTTACTCTAAGATGGGATAAGGAACCACACTGGATGGGCATGTCCATCCGCCCCGTTTTCCCTGTGAGCTCTCTGTACCTCCCTTGGGCCGTTAGTGGTGGGGTGGGACCCAACACAGAAGTCGTGTGGACTGAGGGGCCGCAATGGGGGCTGTCTGCTACTGTGGACCTTACAGGATACTCCAGTCACAGGGGGACCAGCCACACTGGGACGGACAGCTGCCTCCATGTGACCCCCTGCCTGTCCCTCACGGCACTTCTAAGTGAGAGGGTGACACAGCCATGCCATACTGCTTCGCCCTTTTTAACCACAGGACAGCAAGTCGGGGCTGAGAGCGGCAGCAGAGGGCCAACCCCTCTGAAGGTCCTTTTGGCCGCTCCTTCCCCTCCTTCTCCATCTTTACGTGATGTGTGCTCGTAACAGGGAGACCAAACACACGCCCGTCTCTGGACGTTAGCACTCTACTCTCCCGGGCCCTCCCTCCAGCCTCTCTTGTCCGAGTCCAGATGCTCTCCAGCCACCTTGTGGATCATATTCTGCACACAGGGTGCAGAGGGAGCATCTCGCGAAGCACCTCTGGCAGATGCGTCCCCAGGACCAATGTCCTGAAAGCCTTTCCTCCGTGTGGCTGTGCCCGGGCCCTCCCCACTGGGGCGTGTCCCTGTTAGCACCCACCTGCTCGGCCACCTCTCTGCTCATGGCCAGCGCCAGCTGCAGCTGCAGCTCCTCTTCCCCACTCGTCTGCGGCCTTGCCTGCTCCAGCTCCGAGGACACCCGTGGGGAGGTGGCTGTGGGAGAGGCAAAGTCACCGTGAAGGACCAGCGTTCCCTGGCCAGCCACCCGCTCCTGCCTCATACCCACAGGTCCACCTAGGCGGGGAGAGGGGGTGTCTGTGACTATCCCAAGGTCACAGCTGAGGAACATCGAAGGCATGGCAGCTGCCCAGCACCCACCAGGAAAAATACCCTGGGGCACAGGCACGGCCAGCTCCGGCCTCTCAGGGATCAGACCTGCCTCCATGGCAGAGCTGCACAGCTTCAAGGAGGGGAGCTGAGTTTTTACAAGATCAAGGGCACAGTTCTGGAAAAGGTGGGTCATCATTCGAAGAAGCCCAAGGCCTCTGTGGACTAACAGGTCCTCTCAAGATCTCCTGACCCCAAACGCTGCTTCAGCCTAAATCTCCACTTAAGCCTGCCTCTGAGAATCTGCTTCTTTGGGAGAAATTAACTGGTGGGGAAGAGCTCAGATACTGAAGTTTCTAGATGGCTGTGCTCTGGCTGCAGTGAGTAAGGCGGAAGAGGCGAGACTGAGTTGGGGTCCCTGAGCAGTCCAATGGGCGAGGCTGCAGGCCAGTTTGGGGCAGCCTGTAAAGGGCGTCGCCTTGTCCTACATTTAGGAAAGACACGCAAACACAGTGAGGAGAAGTCATCTGGAGCAACCAGGCCTGGAGCACAGTATGTTCACTATGATTCACGGTCAACCAAGAGAAATGGTAAAAAAAGGCCAACTGCCTCATGTGTACGCTAAGCCAATGAAGAGGTCAAAGAGCAAAAAACGCTGCAGTTATGGAAAAAACACAAAGATGCTTTTTAAAGTAAAATCAAGTCCAATCCCAGTCCATCACCCCAATTTTCCAAAGCATTCCTTTAGAAATAAAGCTGGATGGTAACAAAATGTTCTCAAATCTATCTTAACAATTCGATTTCTTAACAACATCCCCAAACAAAAGCATGTCGGTCCCCAAAGTTCACCTCTGCCCATCACAGACGGCAGATTCTGGCGTCCTTGTGCTCTAGAAGCAATGCCACCACCCAGACTGGCGAGAACAAGGGAAGCGGGACAGTTGGGGACAGTTGTGGGGGGCAGGAGGAGGCTCTCCCATGATCAGTGTGGCTGTCTCATCTAGGTCACGGCCCCATGGGCTGCCCACTCCCCGCCGGCTCCTGATAAACGATCTCTGAGGCTGCTTCACGAAACCCTCAATTTATAACAAACCCTGCATATCCATCATCCTCCATTTACTCCCGAAGGGGAAACCAGGCCCCCAGGCCCCACCCTATACCCCCAAAGGGCTCTGAAGAGAGAGCCCCATCTTGTCAGGGAAAGCTGAACTTGGCCGTGCAGCCACAGAGCCTGACTTGCCCGGGACAGGATGAATGGGTCAGGGCTCTGCAGGGCCGGCTGGAGAAGTGAGGCGCCCTGTCCTCAGTGCCTCTCGGCACAGCTGCACAGCCGGCCCGGCTTCAAATGCAAATGTGCACGTCTGCGTCCCCCCAGCTGACGCTGCTGGAATAATGTGTGGCCGGCACACACGGAAATAGCTCACCACATCAATGTGGAAATCAGACAAAGGGTATTCCCCTAAACGCTGTGGTTTTTATAAGCGGATGCACGGGTCTCGGTCGCGCAGATGGCAGAATTCACAGCCACCAGCTCAGAGCGTCAGCTGAGCGCACACGGGCCTCAGCTGCAAGGGCGGCGTCCGGTGGAGATGCTCCTGCCTTAGTGACAGCATCTCGGCCCCACAAAGGGCCTCTTGTGCCAGAGAACAGGACAGTGAGCACAGAGCCTGCAAGGGCCCTCCGGCCACCAGAGCCTGGCCTGGCCCCACTCTGAAGGCCCACCACTCACGGGGCAGTAAGAGAAGCAAGTCCCCTTGGGTCTCTGCTGCTTTCTGCCCCAGCCATGCTCTCCAGGGAAGGCAGGCCCTGTGCACACAAGCTCATCACCCTGGGAGCACGAGCATGTCCCTACCCTTCCCCTGCGGTTGAGACTGACCCGTGGGGAGGAGCGCAAAGCTGGCACCCCTACGGTGGGCTCCCGTTTGTCCTGCCTGGTCCACCACCCTAGCTGAAGAAAGCGCAGGGGGAGGCTGGACAGGGAGCCCACACAGGCCCACATTTTCTCAAACTTCAGGCCAGGAGGAGAACCAGAAACCCACCCCCAACCTGGTGCCTCCTGCAGGGCCACCACCCCCCTTCACCCTGCTCTCCTGCTCCAGGGGCTTGGCCGACTGCATCAGGCCTCAAATGCCCCCCACAAAGCACATCAGGTGCGCAAGGTTGGGGAATTTTGAAAAAAGAAAGTAAAGCACTCAAGGTAACAGAAAAACAGGAAACTGCCTCTTCTCATTGGCAATGTTCTGCAGTTTTCCTAGAAAGCTCTTCAGCTGTGTCTGCAGTCATGGACACTGGTTGAAGGGCACGGACTGCAGGCCCCATCCCGCAGGCGGCTCTGCACAGGGACTTCACGGAAAGCCAGGCAAACAGGGTGGCAAGAAGGCAAGGGCCTGGCCATGTGGCTCCAAGAAGACCCCACTTGGGTCTGAGCACTGCCACCACCTCATACCTGCCAGCTGACGGGGATACCAGGCACCTGGCCTATCCCCACCCCACTGCAGCAGGGAGCTGCACCCTGATGCCACCCCTCCAGGCTTCTGCTTCCACGTCTGTGAGGTGAGCAATGGGAGGGCAGCAAGACAAGCTGCCCCCACCTTGGGGGTTGGCCCCGCCCAGATCGCTGCTCTCCACTCCACCCACAGCCACAAGACACCCCGTCTCACAGGGCAGAAACAACAGATGAACTCTGCAGTGGCCCAAGGCCTACGTGGGCTGCAGACTGTGGTTCTGGCAGCCGTGGCCTCCCCCTCCCTTTTCTGCCAGCCACTGAGGGAGGGGCTGCGGAGCCGGCGCCAAGCCCAGGGCCACTTTCTGCCCCCCGGTGACCAGGTCCCTGTTCAGCTAAGTTCCTTCCTCATCACTGAGCTGCAATGAAGTGCTTACTGGGCCTTCCTCAGCATGGTGACATCTTCCTGTGCTCTACATGCTGTTTCCTGACTCAGCGATGACCTCGGCCACCAAGGACACTCCCACACAGAGCAGAGGCTTCTGAGCCTGTCCCCTGGAAGACCCTCCAGGCCTGCCCTCTCCCAGCTCACAGGCGACAGCAGGAAAGACTGTTTTTAGTCAAGTGAGATGAATTATGAGAAAATAAGCTCAGATTACCCCAGGTAACATTGAAAGAGAGAAAATACATAAATATGTTATGGAAATAACATGTTCACTGACTCAATGGACATGAGTTTGAGCAAACTCTGGGACATGGTGGAGGACAGGGAAGACTGCTGTGCTGCAGTCCATGGGGTTGCAGAGTCAGACACAACAGAGCAACTGAACAACAATGTTGTGGAAAAGCCAAAAAGGTACAAGATGTGAAGAGACTGAAGTACTACCACAGCCGGATGACCTTCAGGACAAAAGAGGCTGGGCCATGACCATGCCCTTTGCCCACCACTCAAAAGCCCTGGCAAAACCCTGTCTAGATCCCAATGGAGACTCTACATCTGATTCCAGTTCACAGAAGCACAGGAAAAGGACTGAGGCAGACAAACCCAGACCAAGGGCCGCTTTGCAGGATGGCCGGCCCAGCATCCTAGCACATGAGGGTCGTGAGCACAGTCAGACTGAAGGGACAGGATCCCGGGTAGTCTCAGTACAGACAGTTGGCTGTACGTCACAGTCAGAACAGTGGGCAGATGGGCACGTGGGCAGGGACGAGACGGCCCAATGGTTGCTGTCCACTCCATCCACTGTCGGGCTATGGGGGAGGGGTGGTGCCAGAGCTTGTGTTAAATACTTCAGTGTAAGAGGAAGTGAGGGCCGCCCCACTCTTCCTGCCTCTACTCTTCCCAGAGGAAACAGCTGTTGATATTTTCTCATGATTCCACCCAGAAGACATACACGCATGCCCTGCACATCAGCGTGCTTTCCTGACTCTCGCCCACAGGCCCCCTCAATTCCTGCCATGTGTGGGCTCCACCTCACTGCATCCCCACCCAGGCTGACGGTCTCGGCCTCAGAGAGGCAGCCCTGGTGGAGGGTGCACTTGGAAGTCTGGGCCCAGACCCAGGCTTGCTGCTGCTCAACCCTCCGCCTTGGCCTCCTCACCCACAGGATGGGAGACAGGGTCCCTGCGGCTTGGGCTGTTGTGAGGACCAGATGAGTTCCTGCGGGAGGCACCTGGCCCAGCGCCTGGTGTGTGACAGCGGCACCACACCTGGCATCTTGCCCAACCCTCAGCCCAGGTGGGGTCCTGCCTCCCAACCCACCCCAAAACTGGGGCTGAGGCCCAGAGATGAGGTGGCTCGCCAGGGTTCCACAGCCACAAGGGACAAAGGTCAACCTAAGGCCTTGTTCTTCATCATCAGTGCTTCCCAGAGAGGAGGGAACCAGGGCCCAGGGAGGTCACAAGGCCACTCAGAGCCAGCAGGAGAACTCAAGAGCCAATGCCATGCTGTCCCCATGCCCTAGGCTGCTCGGAGCCCTCGGTCCTGACATTTGCGCACACCATGCCTGGCGCTTCTCCAGGCCAGAGGGCAGCCCCTGCTCTCCCAGAGCCTGTGTCCAGTAAGGAGGGACAAGACTCACACACACAGGGGAGGGGGTGGGGACACTGGAGCATGGCCTGGGGGCAGGCAGCAAGGTTGCCAGGCAGAGACTAGGTGGGGCTTCACCTGGGTCGAGAGCCTTGCCCTGCCCAGGGGCTAAGGCAGAGCAGGCCCAAAGGTGCGAGGTCCTGACCCCCAGCACCTCAGAAGACGAGCGGATTTGGAAACGGCTGTGGCAGAGTCCTCAGTGAATGGTTACGCTGAGGTCACACTGGAGCAGGTGGGCCCCACACCCAATGTGACCTGTGTCCTTACAGGCAGGGAAGAGATAGGGGTGAAGATATGAGGGCAGGGCGGCAGCCATGGCCGGTGGACACCAAGGAGGCCTCCAGTAGCAGAAGCAGGGAGACCACGAGGCAGGATGCTCTCTGTGCTTGCGGATCTCAGAGGCACAGGCCTGCGCACACCCTGATCCAGGGCTTCCAGCCTCTACAGGGGACAAGACTCATGTCAGTGCTGCTGCAGCCCCAGGTCCCGGGCTCTCCCAGCACACACATCTGGGCCCCATCTCCCCGCACACTCCTGCCATGGGGAGGAGTTGCCCCTCGACTCCCTACTGCTCACCACACACCCTTGGCCCCTGCTCTGTCACCCCTGCAAGGACCCTAGAATCCTCTAGCTCCTTCCTGCCCTCAGACCATGCCCTCCTTCCGGCCCTCAGGTGGGCAAGACAACCTCGGCCTCCCCTCCAGGGTCGGCTCTGGAGCCGTCCCCCTAGCACGTCCTCCCCACTGGGATGCTCCGCGGGCAGGGGTTCTTCTCAGCCTGGCTCAGTGCAGACACCCCTGCCCCGGGCACCTAGAGCCTGCAGACTGGGGGCCTCACATGTGCCCCAGACCTGCATGCAGCAGGGCCATCTCCCTGACCTGCCTCTTTCCACCCACCTGTGTGTTCATTTTCTACTTTAGTTTCCAGTGAGCAGAAGCTGTGACTCCCAAGGGCACACCTCACACACTGATCCCAACCACCCTGAGGTATGCAAAAGCTGAAGCCCAGGAAGAAAGGAGGCGGCGCGGACGATGGTGGGGATGGGCGGACAGGCAGAGACAAAGGCCGCCCTGTTGCTGGCTGGCAGGACTCAGAGCCCATTCTGTCTGTGCTGCTCTCTTTGGGCTGCAGAGTAAACCCTGTCTGTTACAAGGTCATCAGCTTGCAAGGTGGTAGCTAGGAGCTTGTCCAGAACAGGAAGCCATTTTTCCTCCTTGCTCTTTCCCGGGGGTCCCATGTTTCCTGGTGCTTTTGGGAAGTCACACTCTGGAGAGGTGGGGGAGCACCGGGGCAAGGGCCACACCCACAGCTCCCCAGGCAGGCGCTCTGGAGAGAGGAACAGGGCACATCACTTCAATAGATGAGGAAACAGTGGAAACAGTGACAGACTTTATTTTGGGGGGCTCCAAAATCACTGCAGATGGTGACTGCAGCCATGAAATTAAGACACTTGCTCCTTGAAAGAAAAGTTATGACCAACCTAGACAGCATATTAAAAAGCAGAGACATTACTTTGCCAACAAAGGTCCATCTAGTCAAGGCTATGGTTTTTCCAGCAGTCATGTATGGACTGAGAGTTGGACTATAAAGAAAGCTGAGCACCAAGAATTGATGCTTTTGAACTATGGTGTTGGAGAAGACTCTTAAGAGTCCTTTGGACAGCAAGGAGATCCAACCAGTCTATCCTAAAGGAAATCAGTCCTGAATATTCCTGGAAGGACTGATGCTGAAGCTGAAACTCCATTACTTTGGCCACCTGATGCAAAGAACTGACTCTTTTGAAAAGACCCTGATGCTGGGAAAGATTGAAGGTGAGAGGAGAAGGGGATGACAGAGGATGAGATGATTGGATGGCATCACTGACTCAATAGATATGAGTTTGAGTAAGCTCCGGGAGTTGGTGATGGACAGGGAGGCTTGGCGTGCTGCAGTCCATGGGGTCACAAAGAGTCAGACATGACTGAACGACTGAACTTAACTGAAACTAGAAATTATCTTTCAGAAAAATCTCAGTATCCATTTTGGGCTCGGGGCTATCCACCAAGCGTGGCCACCCCTCTCGCACCCTAGCTGTGGGCGCTGCACCTGGGCCAGGTCTGCTGGGAAAACATCTGCCAAGTTCAAGACGCAGAATGATGCTAACAAACTGGTCCACTAACCTCACTTTCTGGAATTCTACATTGAAGACAATTCTACATCAAGACCCCTCGGAAAAGCAGCTTTCTGCCCAAACGTGTGTGGTAACCACATTGTTACCACACTGTAAGAACCTGGACACAATTCAGACAGGGAGGAGACTGTGATCCATGCGGTCCCTTCTCAGAGCATGTCTCTTAGGCGGGGCGCTGTGTGAGATCCTGTGACAGCACAGCGGACATGCAGAACCGGGAGACAGCACTATCCCGACCTGCTCTATGGACCTCTCTAACCCACCGGAGCTCTAACCTTTGAAGTCAAGTGTAACCGTGTAGCCACGTGGAAAATGCACAGCAAGTTATCTGAGTCAGCTGAGGGGTCCTCTGAGCCACGCATCCTGCCCACCATGCCCAGGGTGAGAACAGCCTCTGACTCGCCTGCCCGGCCCCCTCCAGGCACTCCATGCAGCGCACCGTCAAGGCGCCCACCCTCTCCCGAACTGGAAGCCCACAGAGGGCCAGGCCTCATCTGCGGACCATGAGCCTTCACTGCCCAGCACCAGCCCTGGGCAAATGAATGCTGTAACCTTCTGAGATGTGTGCTTTGTTACAAACGACACACGTGTAACACTGTTCTACCATGTATACAATACAAAACATTAGATTCCTTCTGCTCCCGTGAAACACACTTCAGACCCAGATCCAGGTCTGTCCATACAGCTGGCTGTGGGGGATATGGGTATTGATCTGGCCCTCGCTTCCAGTAAGAACTCTCTGGCTCTCCCCAGACAGATGGCCATGACGAGGCCCCACCACTGCCTGTGCCCAGAGGCCTGGCAGCTGGGGTGACGATGTCGTGATAGAAAGGGCAGGGATCCAAACAAACCTGCAGGCCTAGAAAAGCAGGCGCTTAGAAAAAGCATTCAGAAGGACACACCCACATGGGAACAGCAGCAGTCTACGGAGATTATGGACCGTGTCCGTCTTCTTTTTGCACTTTCTACACGATCAGGAGTAGACAGGCATTATCTCACAGTGAGAAAACCAGCAGAGTTTCTTATGTGCCACCCATGATGAGCTCACCACCTAGACATGGAGAAGCGGGCCAAGGGGGCACTGGGCCCATGGGCTGGTCACTGAGTTGCCAGCAGGCCGCGGGAGGAGGCCCGTGGACACACTGCCTGCTGACTCTGACTTTCTGAAAGGGCATGGCTGCCAGTCATCAGCTGGAGGGACGGGAGGAAGAACCTGAACTGGACAGGCCTCAGCCTCTGAGAAACCTCAGCACCACGACCACAATGCCTGCGCCCACCCCGAGACTCCAGCCTGTCAGACGTGTGCCTAGGCTCTGGGCAGCCAGCAGCTCAGGGAGCAGAGAGAGGGCAGCTACAAAGTTGGAAATAGCCTTCACTACCAACAAAATCTAACCTCTAGGAATCAGATGTTCTAGTCTCAAAGCCTTAAGATATGGCACATTTCCACATTTCTGGAAAAGCCCACAAAATGTAGTTTCAAAGGCTAAGGGTCAAGAAAAGGAAAAGGGGGCTAGTGCCCCAGCCTGAGACAACACTGATGGAGACTGCACACCACTCCAGCTGAGCTGAGGGCCCGGCCTGGATCTCCGCTGCATCTCATGAGGCCAAGCCGGCAGCATTCAAGGCCGATCCCCAAGGCCCAGGGGAAGCGCTCACCTCACACTCGGCATCAGGCGGGTGCTCAGAAAGGATCACCCGTGATGGTGAGGGCACGGAGACAGAGAGGAAGGCATCAGAACGGTGACACCACGTAACACTAGGTTGCCCAAACCTCATCCAGGGCTTGAGAAACCCTGGGAAACCCAACTCACTCACTCATTTTACCCTTAACTCCTACCTCTAGCCCCAGAGCTGAGGCAGTGTGAGCTGTGGGTCGGCCAACTTGTTGGCGGTGTGTGAAGGCACCAAGTTGGGGGGGGGGGGACCTGTGGTCCTCAGCTCGGGGGCTTTGAATGCAAGCGTCCCAGGAGAGCTGGGGGCCCCAGGTACTCGACAGGCAGGCCCAAGGGCGCTGGGGACCAGCGGGAGTGTCACTCTGAAATACTCTGCCTCTCTGCACCAAAGCCAGTCCTCCTTCAGGACAGAGGGTGAGGAGAGAACAGGCCCAGAGCTCAACACAGTGATCCCACGAGCACTGGCAGGGTGGCCGCAAGGTATATGAGGCCCAGACGAGGGGGCCACTTCCAGGGCTGACGGTGGCCCCAGTCAGAGCCACCCAGGGAAGAGAGGAGAGGCGTTCTCTGCGCTGGGCCCAGGTGCTGAGGCAGCGGACTGAGTGCACTTCTTTGTAGACTGCGCTTAAATCTGTTTCCAGAGTAGCCTGTACCAGCTGAAGGTTGTCCAGGAGAGCTAGCAATCAGCCCCAAAGCAAGCCTCACTTCCATCCCCATTGAGTCAGAGACCTCAAACACTGCAACCTACAACTGACTGGGCCACCAACTCTCTGTTTGCCACGGTCCTGGGTCCCACAGATTTCAGGAAGGACGGCGGGGAACTGAGAAGCAAAACCCACCCCATTCTGTCCTCTGCTCACCCGCCCGCATCACTGCAACAAGGAGGATGGCTCCCGGCTGGGTGTGCCGGTGGGACAAGGACCAAACCACAGGCCCAGTCCAGGGGCCCGGTCCTCCCCACGCCCGGGGCTGCCGCCAGCACACTTCCAATCCCGCAGGGTGCGGGACTGGGAGAGCCCAACAGCCACCCAGGCCTCGTACAAAGCAAACAGCGGCTCCCCTGAGGCCTCTGGGTGAGAGGTGTGGAGAGGGGTGCAGGGTAGCCAGGGCTCCCGGAAGAGGGAAGGACCTGCGCTGGGCTGCAGAGGGAGCCGCCCTGAGGCCCCGGAGGCAGGGAGACAGCTGGCTGTACTGGGTGACCAGAAGCACACCCAGCAGGCTGCCTGCATTTCCCACCTTGGGCTGCGGGGTCCCAAGAGAGGCAGGGCTGGGCTGGGTCGCTGGCCGGGCAGGAGGGCGGCCCCGGGCGCAGCAGGAAAGGCGGGCGCTGGCTCGGCGGCGGCTCCTCGCTCTGACCCCGCGGGGGCCCAGTGCGGTGCTGGGGACACAGCGAGGCCTCAGGTGCTGTGGGGCAGGGACACACACACACACACACACACACACACACACAGACAGGCCGTTAGAGGGACAGGCAGTGGCAGAGGCCGGGCCCCGCGAACAGACTGTGAACATGCAGCTCAAGCTCGGGCTCTCAGAGGTGGGCCAACTCAGAGCCGCTGGGCAGGGAGGTGAAGGCTGAGGCCACAGGACCAAACGCGAAGCCCCACCACCTCCTCCCAGCCCCGGAACAATCTTCACTTGATGCATGGGACATGGCCTCAGCTCCTACTCTCGGTCCTCGGGACTCAGGAGCAATGATCTCAAAAGGCAGGCAGGAGAAAAGCAGCCCCCAGAGCCCTTACGTGACCACTTCCAAAGAGGAGGCCAGCCTGGAGCCCAGCCCACCTGCAGCGGCCTTTCTTGGAGGAGAGGGGCTCCCTGAGGGATACATACGACTTCACTACTTAAGGGCAATCTTCCTTTTCTATGAACCTAGCGTAGAGGAGCCCCTGGAGCCCCAGATTGAATGCTTCATTTCTTTTAAGTGGCTTCACCAAGGTCCCACCCAGCCTTTGCCTGAACAGAGTCATCCAAACTAGGTGGGGAAACGACAGGAACTACAAGTGGGACAAGGAATGCTGGCCTCTGAGCTTGACAATCACTGAGAATCCCAGAGGCGGGAGTCTGACCCCACTGTGCAAACCTCCTGCTCAACACAAATGCTACAAGTGGCAGGGTGACAACAAACTGAAACCTGCCAAACTAAATAAGCAAGGTCAACAGGGGGTTGTCAAACTGCAAACAACTGCCTTAAAATTTTTCTTTATGTGAACAGTATTACTCATTCCAAAAGCAAAGGGTAGGGATACCTGGATGTTTGTTTTCACAGCCAGAAGTACAATTTCTGTGTCCCTCACCCTGCAGGCTACCAGGGCTGCCTGCTTGCCACCACACTGAGAAGGCAGAGGGGCACCGTTTCAGGGCCCACGTCCATGAACAGCTAGGATGCCAACATGGCTCCCTGGCCAGCCTCTGTCAGGCCCTGAATTCCACTTCTGCTCTCTGACATCTCTCCTGAACACTGGGCAAAGACCCAGCATCTTCGACACGCAAAGCGAGAAAACAGAGCAGCCCAGAAAGCACGGACCCAGCCGTGTGACCAAATCAGCAAGGACTCCCACCCAGAGGTGGGAAGGAAGCCTGGCCTCTCCCTCTACAAGTGAGGTGGACATGCACCGCCTCACCCAGTGATGCTCAAGCAGAACAGACGCTGAGTCGGTCAGGAGACCCAAAGCCCAGTTTCAGAAAGACACTGAATACGAGATAAAAGAGAGTAGATTCTGCAGGACAGTCAATCGCCTGTTGCTGTGGGCAGCCAGACCCTTTGCTTCAGCCCTGCCCCAAGCAGGAAGCAGGTAACCCATTCTTTTCACCTGCCTTGCCCCTGGGGCGGGCCCTGCCCACATGCACAGAGTCAGACCCCAGAGCAGCAGAGGGTCTTGGAACTCCAGGCCAGAAGGCCCTCTGTAGCCTTAACTCCAGGCTGACTGAGGGGCTGCCGCCAGCTGCCAGCAGCGGGAAGGTAGGGGCCACGAGCTCTGGCTGAGCCTGGTGCCCAGCGTGGGGATTACTACTCACAGCCATGGTAGGAAGCCGGTGACCCCCCGGCCTTGCCGTACTCCTGCTCCGAGTAGCTGGTGGACAGGTTGGGCTGGCTGGAGCCCCGGCCAAAGGTGATCTGGTTGCTGCCCATGCCAGTGGCCACCTGGGCCATGCGCTCCTTGGTCTTGAGGGCCTGGGCCCGCTCGGCCTTAAGCCGCTCCTCGTCCTTCAGCAGGGCCACCAGCTGCTTGGCCTTCTCACGCACGTTGACCCCCTGGTCCTTGCCGTCACGGTCGACGTACTGGAAGTCCTTCAGGGTCTGGATGGCAAAAATGTTCTCGCGGCATTGCTGGGCCACACGCTCTGAGCCCGTCTTGATGAGGTAGTCGAGCAGCGTCAGCGCCTTGTACACATGCCGCCAGTTCTTGCCGTGGTCATTGAGTCGTTTCCACACCATGCTCATGATCTCCGAGAAGGCCACCACATTGTAGGTCAGGTCTGCAATCTCCGTCATAAGCGAGCTGGACGGGCCCCATGGATCATTGGAGGTGGCTTCCCGCACTTTTATCTCGGCTTCCGAGTAGTTGTTGACAATGTTTTTCATCTGCCGTCTAATAGACGAGGTCGTCATCTTTATGTTCTGTGACAAGCGCAGATCGCTTCAGAGAGAGAGGCTTCCCCGTCTCTGGCAGGTTCGTGCCCCACAGAGGTTCAGTTTCCGTAACAGGTCTGGAGCAGGGTCCCTGACAGTCATTTCCTCTATTGGAGGCTCAGGTCTGAGAAGCCGGAAGCCATGACCTAGAGAAAGAAGTAACAAACGTTACTGTGCGTGAGTTCCCCTGAGACAGCAAGTGCTCTGCAAATGGCAGGCTCCGGTCGGCCAGCCGGGGTGGTGAGAGGACATCCTCCAGCCCCCGAGGACAAAAAGGATGCCATCTTCCCTTCAAAACTAAGATAAGATCAATACTACACATTAATAACAAATACAGTTTAAACTCTAGTTTAAGCCTCTGGAAGGAAAGCAGTAACACTGTAACTCCTGGTCTATTTTCAAACCACTTCTGCTGGATCTGCTCTGCCACACCTGGCAGACGCCCGCTAGAAGAATCTCACGCCATCTACACTGGCTCCAGAGACTCTCTGACTTTCTTCTCCTGACTTCCTACAGAGACTCCCAACCCTTCAAGACCAGGGCTGAGGCCCCACTGGGTTTTCAGAACCTCCAACATCTGGCACAAGCTATGTAGCCCTGATACAACCTTACAAACAAACTGCTTCTGGCCCAGTTTCCTCATTTCAGAGAGAACTGAGGGCTCCACATTAACAGGTCCACCCAGTCCTTTGCCACAAACACATCTCTCCAGGGAAGGAACACCTGCGGAGCTGAAGTAAAGGCTACACCTCTGGCCACAGGCCTGGTCCAGAGTGTGGGGGACACCACCTGGTTTGGTTGCCAGTTAGCACCCAGCACCGTGATATAAACGCTGCTGACACAAGTTAAAAACACCGCCCCTTCCCCCAGGAAGGCATCTGGCAGGGGACAGAGGTGAGCGCGGGGACCTGAGGATACAAGTCCAGGGCAACTCGACGGTGGTGGCGGGCCACAGATGGAGGTGAGGAAAGCACTCCCTGCAGAGCTAGCCCTCAGGGGGGTCTTCAGAGGAGGAGACAGGGCGGGCGGGGATTGGAAGGGAAGCAATGCCAGGTGACTCCTCTCCTACAGAATGAGGAGGGGGCCCAGGACCTGCAGCTCCCCACCCCCACCCCACCCCCAGCTGCCACTGGGCTTCTGGCCTGGGAAAGAGCTGGGTGGCCTTGGGCCAGGCTGTCTCACTGTATGCTCACAAAAAGCCTTCCTTTCTGGTAAGGATCACCCCTCCCCTGGTGCAGATGGAGAGCCTTCCTTCTGCGTCATGAGGTCAGTTGACCAAGGCCCCCTGGCGAGGACTCTCTCCCTCCTCCCACAGGGGCCCTCACTCTGCTGCTTCTGCCAGAGGAACAATGGGTGGGCGGCCTCCACCAGCTTCATCCCAGCCTCAGAAATAAGTAACCAGCAAGTGTCAGGAGTGGGGAAGCCACAGGAGATGCCCACTCCTCACATGCAGCCAAATAGGAGAAGCTCATAACCATCATCCTGGTGACAATTAGACATCTGTTTGGTGAGCAAGGCCTCTCCACCCTCAGACAGGCCAAGAATTCTGTCTTCATCTGCAGATGCAGGGCTTCAGCGGAATGGGGCTTCAGCTGAAGGTGGGCAGAGTGAACTCCACTGCCCGGCCGGCTCTTACAAACCTTCTACAGTGTCTGAGGACCAGGGCCAGGTACCCTGTGGGGACCTGCATGTGTGACGTGACGAGGCTGGTCATCCACGGCCACCAGACAGGATGGGCCTCAGAGGGGGCCTCCCGAGCAGCTCCGGCTCCCAGAGCAAATACTCCAGTATCACTGGTCACGCTCGAGGTCCCGAAGCCCCAGGGCCGCCCAGCACTTTGTCTGTCACCCACTTGGGGCTCAGCAGGCTCCCCTACCCTGCACTTCACAGCTGCAGGAGCCATCGTGGCCACATGTAACCTGCAGCACACATGCCCTGTCCCAGGCAACAGCCATCTACACACACAAAGCCTGAAGGACAAGCCCTTAGCCACAGCTGAGCCATGGCCCAGTACGACCGAGGAGCTGCGTCCCTTGGCCCTCAACATGCAGGCAACCCAGCCAGAGTCTGGTATCATGACTCTTTCTCAAGAGCAGCCTATAATGGTGACCATAAGTAACAGCTGGATCACATTTGCCAAAGACGAACTGGGGCAGAAAAATTCTGGCATATTTGAAAACACAACCAGAATTCGACTGACAGTGGAGACTACAAATAGACTGAATAAAACAGCAAATAGAACACCACTAAAAAAACAAACAAAAAATTCCAAGGCTAGAGTGATGCCCCTGGAGGCAAGAAGAATTCCATAAAAATGTGTTCAAGAGCCTGCAGAGTTGGGTGGGGAAATTCCTTCCAAATTCAGAGTCCCAGACGCGGGAGGAAGCAGCCCTCATGGCTCCACACTCCAGGTGGGCCCTGGTCAAAGCCCACGTGAGTCCTGGCCATCCCTTCTGTGACAGAGATGTGACTGGCCAGGTGTCAAGAAGATGCTGATGGTTGGGGTCTCCACCAAACCCCCATTTGGGGGGCTTTTCAGGGATCAGGGATCATTATCAGGGACCCAGACCAGCTATGAGGGAAGGGCAGCAAAAGTCTCTCCCCTCCCCAAACCTAACAGGATCCACAGACGGCAGCTCCTGCTCTGCGTCTGGCACCCTCCTCTGACTTTCTCCAGGCAGGCAACACCCGCAGGGAAGCTGAGGGCCATCTGCCTCATTCACCGAACATAGCATCCGTGTCCCAGGACTCCTCGGTGGGCAGAGAAATCAAATCCTATATCTCTATCCCAAAAGCAGGCTTCAAGAAAACTCTGCATTCGTATATGTGAAGAATTTCAAAAACAAACATCTGAGCCTCTTAACTCCAAGATGATAAAGCAGGTACAGTGACAGCACCCACAGTGCAGGAAGAGCCCCGGGTGCCAGTTAACTGGCTGCAGAGGAACTGACCGTCCCCCCAACGCTGGATGAGCCCTGCCCCCTCAAAAAGAAAGAGCCACCTGGGGGCTTCTTCCAAGACATGTCAGTCTTGAAACCAGCACAGGAAAATTCAAATTCAATGTCAGACAGCCTCTAATGACCACGTTAGTGATTTTTCTAAAAGCAGAAATCAAGCACTGAAAACACACGTGAGGAATCCCGCTTTTCTTTACCAGTGTGGCGGTCGTTCAGTCTCTAGCAAGAGCAGCCAGGCTGCAGGTTATACGGGTGCTAAAGTGCAGTCATTCTGAAAGATGGTGTGAAACAAGGACCAGGCTTAGGAGACATGGTTCTGGCCATCCGACCATACAGTCACTTAGAAATGGTGGTGTGACGAGCAGCCCCTCCCAGAGAGATGCGAGGACCAAACACTGGTGCCTGGACCAGTAGATGCGTGAGCATGCCTCCAAGGACAGAGAATTCCTCACTGTTCCCCTCCACCACTCCTCCAAGTAGTTCTGCTACTGACCAACCAGGGACAACATTCTTAAACAACCCTGCCAGAAACCAGACAGCACACAGAACCAGGGGCCTGAAAAGCAGGGCTCAGGCTGGGCCAGGCCCAGCCTTCTGCTCCTGGATGGCAGGGCAGACCAGACGCCCAGCCTAGCCTCCCGTCCCAAGGCCCCTTTCTGACAAGGGCTCAACCCCTGCCAGCCCCAGGGTGTCAAGGGAGCCCCCACCTCAGACCAGCCCCAGGTCAGCCACCATGAGGCTAGAGTTCTGGCGACAAGCCTAGTGGTGGATGTTTCTCTTGGCCTGTGGGGCTTCCCGGGTCTGTGGAGTGAGACAAGCAGCCCCCGGAACTCAGCCCTCCTTCAAGAAAGGAGCTTGTGACCCCTGGGCCAGAGTCTCCATTCTAACACGCTGAGTGACCCTACCACCAGAGAGAGACCCCCTGATGGCCAGTGGCCACGCCACCCAGAGACTGGGGCACAGAAGGGACATCCGATGTCTTCACACCCACCCACCCACACACAGGGCAGCCCCGCGATGGGTTTGATCAGCAGAAGTTTCCAGCTTGAGACATTTGGGGAAAAGAACAGAGCTACATGGGAAAATGTAGAATTCCCAGGGTTTCATGCTTAATTTAGACCTGGCTGGTCACTGTGGTGGTGCTGAGTGCTGGGCTGTGGCCATGTCCTGAGGAGCCAGCAGGAGAGGGGAAGCCGGGGGAGGGGGACTGTGGGCCACACGGGCCTGGTTTCAGGCACAGTGGCCACCCAACGCTGCTCTCTCAGGAGCTCGAGATGCTGCCCAGAGGAAACCCGCGGGCGAGGCCCGGCACCTCCAGGCAGGGTCAGTGCAGACCCGGCCCTGCACAAGGGGCTCCCGTGGGCTTTGGGGAGCGTGGCTGAGGTCCTCGCAGCCCACCCCAGGCAATGCAGGGGCACCAGAGCCCAGAAGACAGCACACCTGGAAGGTGAGCTCCTCCGGGGCCAGCACGGGTGCACCCTCACGCCCTGGCCCTCTCCTGGTCCCAGGCACAGCCTGCTCCCCTGCCCACGGCCTCCCCCGGCACTGCCCCACTGGCTCTTTCCCGTCAGTTGAGATCTAGGGACCACAGTCACTCTCTCAAGTCACCAGCTCCCACTGTGGGCAGAATCTCTCCACGTGGGACTCCTTCCTGCTCATCCCAGTTGCTGTGTCCCCATCTTCACCATGTGTCCCCAGCACAGGCTGCTCTGACGTGGGCTGAGCAAGCACGCACAGAGGGAAACTGAACAAGGCCGACAGCACCCCACCCCCTCCACTCCTCAGACACGGGGCTCACACTTGGGCCAGTCCCCCAGCAGTCTCCCTCAGGGTCTCTGTCGCTGGGGTCAGAACAGCCACTCTGCTCAGTGAACATATAAAACCACTCCACGTGGTTAAGAGTTCACAACAAAGGATCTGAGGGCAGGGATGGATGAGCCATGTCAGCCAATAGTACCCAGGCAATCCCACGGGCAGCGGAGCTCTGCCACCCCACCAGCCTGGGCTCAAGAGTAGACCAGGTGATGAGGTGGGGACAGCCACTGCTCAGCACTGAGCGAAACGGATCCAGACACCTGTGTCCGCCCAGAGTGTGTCTCTGAGGATGTTTCTCAGCAGTACCCCGAGGGCAGCCTGAGGACACGGTCCAGGGCAAGGGACACGCCTACAGAAGCAGCAGGGCCCGGGCAGAAGGCACCTCCTGGTCAGGCAGATGAGATCATCCACAAGCCCCTTCCTGACCGTCACACCCAGGCTCGGGCCCAGTCCTCTCCTGTGGTGGCTGGCATTTCCAACAAGGCCTCAGATGTGATAACTCTCTGATGCCAGCAGTCACCCGAACAGAACAGGCTCAGAATAGAAACTGAAAATAGCACAGGCTTTCTCAACAGACGCTGGAGAATCCTAACAGCCCTGACTGCACGCCAGATCGTCTGCTTGCTGAGCCTCAGTGAGAATTCACAGGTGAGGAAGTCAGGCACAGAGAGGGTAAGAAACTGGCCTGAGCCACAGGCCAGCATGTGGCAGGACCAGGACTTGCTCCCAGACCTCTGGCTTCTGGTCCTATCCTCTTCATCTTGTCTGTTTGGCTTCAGACAAACCCCACACTACCACAGGAATAGTGAATCTTTCCTCACTGAACCCAGAGGCCTCCAAGGCCCCTCCTGTCAGGTGCTAAACAGGCAGTGAGACAGCACAGAAATAACCACCCTCCTACCCCTTCTCAGCCTGTCTCCAGCTCAGCAAGCCAAGCGGGCAGGAGCCCAGATGCTGGTGCTTAAGGGCCAGCCCTCGCCTGCGTGTGGACGTGAGGCCCAGGCACTGTGGTGCTGTCCTTGGATAGGCCCCTGGCATCCCCAGCGCCTTCCAACATGGCCCACCAAGGAGGGGCCTTTAAGGTTCTTCTCAGAAAGCTTTGCCCTGGAAAGCGTCAGGCCCCACAGAAGGCAACAGGAGGAAAGCTGGCAGGTGGAAGCCTGTGCATCAGAGACTCCAAGATGACGTAAACATCAGCCCATCAGAACTCACACCTTAAGAAACAGGACCTCTTCGGTGACTGCTACGTCTTCTGCTGAAGCAGCCACATGGGCTGTAACAACCCGAAAACTCTGATTACTCCTTTAAGAACAACCGTTGTCTGAAGAACCACCAGGAAAAAACCAGCCTCAGTGCCGAAAGGTAAACTTCCTCTTTTGGTTCAGAATAAAAATATGACTTCCCTCCTTCCTCCCCTGCTGGAGATGTTCCCAGGATTTTATTTACTCTGCACCGCTGACTGGACTCTCAAATGTCAGCGTCAGCCCAGAGAAGGTCTTCCAGCCACCACTCTGTCCTCTTACATTTCTATGACGTATGTGTTGCTTGGCACACACAAAAGCACACACCAGCCACATGCGGGCACAGACGATGCGCCCCTGTCACCCAGACCCCTTCCCCACACCCCACCCCCGCAAACAGCTCGGGTTCTGAGCTCCGCGGTCCCACTGGTTTTAAGAAAGAAGATGGTCTTACCATGGACATCGTCCAACCACCACAGTTTGCCCTGGCGTTGATATTGGGGCTCTGAGACTCGTCCGTGCTGCTGTGTGTCCCTGCCGTGTGACAGCGCCTGTGCTCACGTGTACTGACACCCACCCCCTAGCCTGTCCGGGGACACCTGGGCCCACTTCACCTTCTTGCCATCGTGAACAGTGCAGGTGTGTGCACATAAGTCCCTGAGACTCGCACACCAAGGCTTCTAGACCCTGCTCTGGGAGCAGAGCTGCTGCTCTGCAGGGCACACAGCGACATCTGCACGACATTTTACAAATGTTCTTGCTGTTCTCCCTTGTAATGTCATTTCCTCATCACAGCGCAGACAGACGGACAGTTTAGCCAATACTTTTCACACATTGGGCATACAAGGAATGATGCCCACGGGGAAGCCCAGGACGCAGCCCCCGCCCCCACCTGGGTCGGGACAGCCGGTGGGACACCTGTGCACCTGGGGCAGAGCTGCTGGAGGATGGGGGCAGAGGGGAGCGGTGGGCATGAGGGGAAGAGGTGGCGAGGCAGGGGGCGGGTCTGGGCGCCTCACGCACTGAGGCATCTGGACCTGCCGATTCGTTATTCCCCTTCCAGATCTCTATCAAACCCTCCAAGTAACAGTCATATGGTTAACACTTACAGGACACTTCTGACGTGCCAAGCGCTGTGTTAGGAATCCTCCTCTTTAATTCTTAATATAAGCTGTATTATTGTATGGTTAATATTTTTCTTCAAATCGATCTACTTTGTTTTTGGCCACACTCAGCTCGTGGGATCTTCGTTCCTAACCAGGGACTGAGCCGGAGCCATGGCAGTGGAAGCACAGAGTCCTAACCACTGGACCACCAGGAAATCACTAAATCAATTTACTTCTAAATTCAAATACCTGCATTAGGTAATCACATACATGAAATCAGGTATCATGCTATGACATTTGGGCAGAGGAGGTCTTTCTATCTGTTTTTATTAAGGCAAAATTCACCATTTTAAAGTAGGCAATTCACACTCACAACTTAGGATCCTCACAAGGGGGGGTGGAGACACAGGAGAACTGTCCTAGGGAAGCCCAGGAGAGCGGGCATGGGGTGCAAGTCAGAAGGGGGTGAGTGGCAGGGGAGGGGAGCTGAGGGGATTTGGGGCATGATGTCAACCAACAGGGATGCAGAGTCCAGAGGAGGCAGCAGGAGGCAAGCCTCAGGCTGGGAGGGCTGTATCTTCTCTGCCTGGTTATGCCAACAAACAGCTCCAACACCCAATGTGGGGCTCTCGGCCCTCCAGACCTGCTGCACAGGGCCAGCCTCTGTGGCACAGCACCGAGCCCATCACCCCCCCCACCCCCACCTCCAGCCAGCCTTGCAGAGCACCCCCCACCTGCTGCGACTGCCCTGCAGGCCACCTGCGCTTCCGGCCTCCCCCGTCTCTCCCTGCTTCCTCCCACGGCCTCTGGACAGAGGCCCCGACTGTCTGCACACTGGGGCTGCCTCACAGGGCCTGGCGCGGAGCCGGGCACACAGCTGCTCCGGGAAGGAGTGACTCAACCCCACCTGCTCCCATGCTGCCCCAGCCTTGGCTGCTCCCCACACCCTCACCCGACGCCTGAGTCCAGGGCCCCCAACATCTCACGGGGTGGGAGACATGGGCTGTGATGCTGCTAGGGGTTAAAAATGACCACTAGTTGGAGTGGAGAGAGAGCTGCCCCCACACCACGTTTTCGTCACCTTGCTAATCTGTTTCCTCCTCAGGAAAATGGCAGCAGCAGCCTTGGAGGCTGACAGATGACCCCATGAAGGATATGAGTGGATGGAGGGGAGACCCTTCACTCCTCCTCTGGGGCCCACGACTGCTCGCAGGCCTTTTCCGTACCCTCTTTGGTCCCGCAGGGCACCTCACCCACCCAGGAGAAAAGCAGGACTGGAGAGGCCCATGTCTGGCAAGGCGGTACTGAGTCAATTTCACACTAAAGTTAACAAGCAGAAACAAACCGCGGCTGGTATACCATGTAATTTTTTTAATTCTTAAAAGATTAGACGTATGCTGCTGAATGTCAAAACACAAAAACCAAAAAGAAGTTAAAGTTGTTATTTTCCTTTTGGCTTTATCTCCGCTAGCCAAATACTTCTCTTCAAACAATGTTTACATTGCCTTTGTCCTACTTTGTTGAGAAAAATAATAATAAAGGAGTGAGTTTCCAGCACGGATGACAGTGCGCATGCAGATCTGCCCAAAAAACATTCCACTTTAGAGGAAGAAGTGTTTCCTTGCCTCACTGGCCACCAGGCTCCTGCTCCTTCAGTCAGCCCAGGGACGACCAGGGGGAGGACTGGGTCCTTCGGCACACCCATGCTTCACAGGAAGACAACCATACCTGGGGAGGCTGGCCCACTCACTTTCTGATCGCAGGCTTGGCTGCTGCTGGCCAAACTCACCGAGGTGACCGCTGAATTCACTGATGGCTTATTATGTGCCCCAGCCTGCAAGGGAAGCACTTCACAGGACAGGAGAGAGGATGAGTGAGGCAGTGCCCGCCGAGGAGGCTCAGTGCCAGCTCCTCAGCCTCAGGACCCGAACATAACTTACGCAAGGCTCCCAGGTCCTTCCTTGAAGACCACCACACGTTCTAAGCTGCTCCCTGGAGGACTCATGGTCTCTCCACCAACCAGCTTCCAAGGTGGGCCTACCAGTGGCAGGTAATTTGCACCTGGGGGCCCCCCCTTGCAGTGACCCCTCCCCTGGGCCCAGGATGCCCACTCTCCCTCTGTGGTCATCATTTCTGTGCACCAAGGACTTCCAGTCCACTGCTTCCTGGGCCTGTAACAGAACTGTGTTCCCCGCTCCTCAGGGATCAGCCACGGCCCTAGCCAGTAAAACATGGCAGAAGGGAGGTGTGATGTTCTGCGTCCAGCACCTCAGAGGCCAGTTCCCTGCAGCTTGCGGGGGTGGTGGAGGCCTGTGTCTCCGCCAGAAAGGATGAGGTGCCCAAGCACGCACGTGGTCCTGGAGTTCACAGCAGCATCGCTCCTAACAGCCAGCCAGTGAGAAGAGCTTCCCTTCACAGATGAATGGGTAAATAAACAATAAAACATGGTATACCCATTCAGTCTTAACAAGGAAGGAAGTGCAGGCACAGAGAGGGACACTTGGGGTTGGCCCTGCAGGTCAGCAACAAAACTGGACCCTCCTGCTGGGCCCTCCCCTGGCCTCAGTGAGACAGAGAGAGACGTGGAGCTGCAGGAAGCTGGACAGGCCCTCAGAGGCCAGCTGCACTGGCCTGGGACTTTCTCTCTCAAGTGACTGGATGCTCAGAAGTCGCCAGTTCATTGGGCACTGTGCTCAGCCCCTTGCACGTCACCTCCTGCGAGGCGGGAAGCCTTGGGGGATGGACTCCAGGTTACATCTGTGAGCCTCATGGCACAGGTTTTTAAACATCTTTTATTTCCGAGAGCTTGATTCAGAAGCAGTGTGGCAATGAAGTTTTTTTCTTTTAAAGAAGACAATATTTGTTTCCCTCCTCCTAGTTCTAATCCAATTTTCTTCTTCTTTCCTCCCAGTGGCCTTTAGTGGTCTACCACATAGATTTCTTCACCATCCACTGGCTGGCAGAGCAACGTCACAAATCATTGATGCAGACGTCCCCCCACACACACACATACCAGGCCCACCACCCTCACAGGATGCGCGGCCTCAGGGGAGGCCAGCACCTCCTTCTGGAGGTGCCTGTGACCAGCCAGGCAGGCAGGGAAGTGGGGACCCCTGCCCCCAGCATGGCAGAGCTGCTCACAGGGCCTCGGGCTGGGCACAAGTACATCCACACCAAGGGCCCCAGAGGGAACTCGCTCAGCACTGACTCACCATGGGTCACCCCAAAGTGACCCGTGGACCCACAGCCCGGACTGGAGCAGAGGGAGCTGGTGAGCCCCAAGCAAATACGTTCCTGAAGAACGGGCCTGCTTTCTCTTCCAGAGCCTCCAGAAAGGAGAGGCATAAACCACCCACGACCACCTCATCAGAAACCAACCTGACCTCAGTGAGGGAGGAGGTTGCTTCAGAAACCTGGGACAACAGGCCAGACACCCCTCCAGCCCAGAAGGGAAGGTTTCAAAGATCCAGCACCCAGGCACCTGGCCCTGGGAGAATGGGGTATCAGTGCCACTCCCTGAACTACAAGGTAAAGGGCAACCTGGGCCCCGAAAGCCACAGCTTACTCTGCCCGGGGGGCACCGTCCACCCCGGAGTCTCTAAGGCTCGCAGAGCTAGCAGTCTTCCACTCCACTGTTCAGCCCCAAAGTCACCCTCCCTGCAGGCCACCCTGCCTACATGCCCCATCCTACACATCCCATCCCAGCACCCACTACAGCCTCCCTGTCAGGATCTCCTCCTTCCCCTCCCACATCCAACTGCTGAATAAGCCCCTCATTCCCCAGCCTCACCCCTAGCAGTGTTCTCTCCCAGCCACAAGACCCCACACCCACAGCAAGGGAGTGGAGGACAAATCACAGGAGGCAGCTGACTATTTCCCAGCTCAGCCATCCGAGAGAAAGCTCTGTGCCACCCCGTGACGGTCACACAGGCCACAAAGACCCCTGGGCACTAAACAAACAACTGAGAGAAAATACACCAAAATATTAACCGCAATTACAGTGACAAGGCTAGTTCTAGCTTGCCCTTTCCTACTTTTATGAACTTCCCACATTTTCTTTCATTACCATTAAGACAGGCATCATCAACATTCCCCGCGAGACATAGCATGAAGAACCAACCTGAAGACAGTCGGTGCGTATGTTTTATCAGCGCTGGCTTTAGTCTTCGGAAAAACTATCGATAATCAGATGGTGAAGAGGGAAAAAAGTTACCAAGATTCTTGCTCAAAGTCAAAAGAACCTAATGAAAAACACCTGGGAAGAGGGAGCAAGCGGGAAGAAATAATAAAGGGTTTGGTTTTGTTGTTTAAAGAAAACATTTGTTTCTCTTTTGTCAAATATTAATATCTACCTAACACCTTGCAGTCAGGTTACACAGTGGTTTCTTATGCTACTTACTTTACTCCCCTGCCAATAAAGAATATTCTTTTAAGTCAAGAAGGAATGTATTTTCGGTCATAATTTATTCCTTCTCTCGATTAGAGCAGGGAGAGTGCTCTAGAGCAGGGTGGCGCCCCCCGGGCAGAGTAAGTGCTCCTTTAACACACAGGCAGGGTCAGATTAGTTGCAAAGACACTGTTGTGAATGTCTTCTTATCCACTGGTCTTCTCTAGAACTGCATTTCATAGCAAATGGCAGCCGACTGGACCCCACACACAGGCTTGGGTCCTGAACGGCCCGAGGACGTTGTCACACAGCTGTGCTCCCACCAGGCAGGCCCAAAGCCCTCAGAGCAAACTCTATAGCCGCTCATCCCCGGTCTGTCCAGGAGGTGAGGCCTCTGCAGGCTGGCCAAGGAGAGCTCCCGCTGGTTCCACCAGCAAGAAGGCCACCAGGAGCTACATGATCCACCTGACTGCTTCTCTGAGCTCAGGCCACCATCCTTTGCATCGGCTGTCCTCCCCAACTCCATCCTTTCTGCCTGTTTCCTGCCTTGTTGCTAAAAAGAAGGGAAACGGCCAACAGCAGTGGCTCACAACCCCCACCTGTGAGGGGATCTGTGTTGGGATCTCTGGCAAGCTTCAGGAACTTACTTATGCTCAGGCCCCACCCAGAACAATTAGAACCAAAGGTGGTGGGGGCCCAGCATTTGAGAATCACTGGTTCAGAGGAAGCCAGGAGACACAGAGACTAGCAAGTGAATGAAGAAACCCAGGCAACAGGGAAACAGAAGGGGGAGAAAAAAAAAAGCTGGGTCAGAAAGCATGGTTAGAACCCAAGTGCAGACCACACCAGAGTTGGGACAAGAGACTGGCTCTGAGCTGAGCTTCCTGGTGGTCAAAGCAAAGATGACTCACACTGTCTACAGACAAAACAGACCAGAGTCACAGAAGAAGCTTCTCCTTGTCCTGGGGCTTGAGATGAACCCCACCTTCATGTCCTCATAAGGAGACACACAGCATGACACAGATGAAACATGCTCCCAACACCAGGACCAGACCCCCATGAAGTGGACAAGGGCCCCTCTGCACCCGCATGGGGGCCCTTGACCCACAGTCAGCAGCTGGGCTGCCCACTGACTCTTCACTGGAAATAAACTCCTACCAGAAATCAACACCCACATCTACACCATGCTCCCGAATCATTTCATGGTCTAACTGACAGCCGTGTATCTAACCAGCCATCCTGAACTCAGCATGCAGTCATGAAGCCACAAGGGAACCGACTCTGACCGTCTCACTGGGGAAGCAAGGAAAGGCATCCACCCGTTTACTGATGGCTCCAAGACAGCATGAGAGACCATCCTTCGCCACCGTGCTCAGAGAGGCCGCCATCCACCCCCAGACCTGCAGCTGTGGCTGTTCAGGTTGGGAACGGCAGGGCCTGTCCCTGGTCAGGAGCCTGCTGGGCGGGCCTCATGGCCCCCAGAGGCAGAGAGCAGCCATGTGGGCCTGGGTGCCCCAAGGGGCATGCTCTGCACAGTGTGCTTCTGCAGTACGTGCGTCCCACTCAGCAGCAAGCACCTTTAAATGTGTGTGTGGAAACCAACAGAGCCAAGGGTAAGGCACCTTCCTGCCCCCTCACAGGTGACATTTTCTTTTTGATCCACACACCACATCACCATGTTTCAAATTAAGCACTGACAAGTTAAAGCAGCAACTACTCACAGCTGCCTAAGTGGAAACCAAGTGTCCATCAACAGATGAACAAATTGTGATCTGTCCACACGATGAATTATCATTCAGCCACAAAAGGCATGAAGCACTGACACTTCACCATGGGGGTGACTCTGGAAGACAGGATGCCAACGGGAAGAAGCCAGTCACAGAAGGCCACGTGCCACACGGTTCCATTCATGTGAACTGTCCAGCACAGGCAAATCCATGGATGCCGGGGTGGGGAGGGGAGCAGCGGCTGCTGATGGGTGCAGGTCTCCTCAGGGTGTGATGAAACCAGCTTGGGAACCAGACAGAGGTGAGACTGTACAACACCATGAATGTGATTAATGCCGCTGAGTACTTACACTTTAAAATGGCTGCTGCTGTTGTTCAGCTGCTCAGTCGTGTCCAGCTCTTTGTGACTCCGTGGACTGCAGCATACCAGGCTTCCCTGTCCATCACTATCTCCTAGAGTTTGCTCAAACTCAGGTCCATTTACCATGGTAAATTCTATGTTATTTTATAATAAAAAAATTATTAAGATAGCTGAACTCTCACTGTTCTGCCTTAATAGAAGTGCTAATAAAATTTAACCGACATCAAGATTTTGTATAAATATGACTGTTATGCTATAACGGAAAAAACCCAGCTTTGAACCCAGGGAGTATGAACTTCAGAATTAGGACCACTGGTGGTCAGTCCTTATTTAAAAATAAGTTTCCAAAGAGTCCACATCTGTGAGCAACACACATTGAAGCACTTATCAACAAAGTCAAGTCTCAGATTTGCTTTGAAATAATCTGGTGGGGGAGGGAGAAGAGCCTAGATTAAAACAGTCAAGCTGAACTATTCTATTTTTATAAGCTGGAAACCCTCCATAATGATAAGTCTTGCTTTGTTTTCAGGCAAGTTTCCAAAGATCTCTGACCTGCTGGATAGTATTCTGTGTAGATAAAATAACTAGATGCCTCTAAGCTGTCAAATTCCAGGGGCTCAATCAGGTGCCCTCCACCTGAGCCCCACAGCACAGGGTCACCTGGGGGCAGACCTGACACAAGCAGCCACACAAAGGGCTCCTCGAAAATAACCAGAGTCCCAGGTCAGGCCACCGGGCAGCAGCACGCAGAAGCGTTTGGCCTGGTCTCTCACAATGCTAACTGATGGACCTCCAAAAATGCCTGTTCCAAATTCAGCCATCAGCTGGGGTCCCGGCAATGTCTGCAAACACGGGGAGCATTCACCGAAGCGCCTCTTCCAGAGCCCCAGCACACCAGACAGAGCTCACCTCCGGGCTAGGGCCCAGGAGCGGGACACTGCCAGAGCCTACCTCCCGAGGCAGGAGGAGCTCATGCTGCAACTAACTACCGGCTCACCTGTTCCTGCTCCCTCTTCCAGAACTAGGTGTGCAGGGGAGGCAAGGCAGGTATCTCCCTCCACCCACCCCCGTCGCGTTCCCAGTGTCTGGGGGAGCACGTGGCACACAGCAGGTGTTCAACAAAATGCTGCTGTGTGCTCCTTACTCGATGGGCACTGCTCTAACGGTGCACAAGAAAGACTTGCTTCTCAGACGCCAATGCAGATCCAAGATGGAAGGCGCCAGGATGGAAAGAAGGGGCAGGAGAAAAGGAGCTATGGTAAAAACACCATCACCAAGAAGAGCACCAGAGAGGTTCTGGAGCGTGGAGCCTGGGTCAGCGGGGAGGCATGGAGAGGACAGAGGTCTGGAGGTGGGAGAGGGGGGTCTCATAGGGACACAGAAGCCGGAGGCAGGAAGCTCCACCACCCTGAGCAGGCACCTGCCACCATAGGACTCCGTGGAAGGCCATGCGTCCCCAGAGCAGGGCCCAGGCCACGAAGGGACGTGAGTGGACACCATGGGAGGGGTGGGAGCTGTGAGGAGCTGGCGCACGCAACCCCATCCAGAGATGGCGCCGACCCTGGCGCTGACCCAGGGTTGCCAAGCAACGGGGCAGGCCCTGGCTGCCAAGTGTTCTGATTTGTCAATGAAGCCACAAGTCTGGATTGCTATGTAAGATCTCCTGATTTTCATGTTGGCATCTGGGGTAGACCGAATAATGGCCTCCCAAAGATGCCCTCATCCTAATCCCGGTTAGATGGCAAAGGGGAATTACAGCAGCAGATGCGATTAAGGTCTCTAATCAGATGACCTTAAAATAGGGAAGAGGACCCTGGATTATCCAGGGGGCTCCATGTAACCACTAAGGACCTTAAAGTGGAGGCAGGCAAGCCGCGTCAGAGGGCACAGAGGGAGAGGGGTGGGACTACAGCTGCTGGCTTTGAAGAGGAGGGACCTTGAGGCAAGGAGCTGGAGAAGGCAGGGGACAGAGCTCCCCAGAGCCTCCATAAGAGCCAGCCCCGCCTACACCCAAAGAGCCACATGGACTAGACTTGCAGAACCGTGTTGCTTTAAGCCACTGCATGGGTGGTAATTTGTTACAGCAGCCATAGGAAACCAACATAGCAACCAAGTTCAATCTTGAAAAAGAGGCATCAACTACCCAAACGAAAAGCACTGGCGAGCTCGATGGGGCCCACGAACCACTTCTGCCTGGTGCACACGGGGGGTGCCCAGCTCCAAGTCTGGCACACAGCAGCTGCTCACACATGCCCTGAGCTAAGGACTCAGTCCCTCGCCCTGACGATGTCGTCACACAGGGCTCCAGGGGTTCTAGAGAACAGAGCTGCTTGGCTGTCAGGAGTCCTCTCCCCAGGGACCTGCTCACCAGGCAGGAGCGCTGCCCAGCCCAGCCCGGCCCGGCGGAACCAGCTTTCCGGAGAGGAGGAGCAGCCGAGAGCCCCTCCAGCCCCACCTTTTGCGACAAAAGAAAGGAGTGTGGGCATTCCAGGTCTCCACGGAAGCCTCCAGCACCGGCTCCCAGTCACCCCAAGGTGCACCCACACACCACAGCAGTGACATCAGTTCAGTCTGTCTCAAACAGCAGAGGACCTCTTCTCACAGGAGCTCTTTCCAGCTCTCCATGCTCGGAGGGAGCAGAGCTGCTCAGATCAGAGGTCGGGGGAGGGGAGGGAGCACCAGGGGCCCCCTGCCGCCAAAGCCATGTGAGAACCAGGGTGGACTCAAGGCTGATGGGGGCCTCCGCCCACGCCCTGGCCTGCCTCCTCCACACCCTCCCGGCTCAGCCGAGCCTCACATCTCACCCAGGGCTCTTCATGGCCCGTTCCTGCTGCTTGGGGTCCTCTGCCCCCCAGAACTCCCACTTTTCCTTCAAGATTCTGCTTACGTACCATCTCCTCTCTGACATCCAAGTTTGTTCTCGGCGCCTGCCCACACTTTCTAAACGTCTCTCTCTTGGGGTTGATACTACCTGTCCCACGTCAGGAGCCACTCTCTGCAGATCATCAGCTGCTTAAAGGCAGGAACTTACATCCTTTGTTTTTAAACTAGAGTATTTACAACACTGATTCACAAGACAGTGTTAATTTCATATACACAGCACAGTGACTCAGTAGTGTGTATGTGTACTTTTGCAGATTATTCTCCCTTATAGGTTACTACAAAATACTGAGCATTGCTCCCTGTGCTATACAGTAGGTCCTTGTGGGCTATCTATTTTCTGTATGTAAATACTTGTGTGTGTGTGTGTGGGGGTGCTCAGTTGTGTCTGACTCTTTGTAACCCCATGGACTGTAGCCCGCCAGGCTCCTCTGTCCACGGAATTTTCCAAGCGAGAATACTGGAGCAGGCTGCCATTTCCTACTCCAGGGGATCTTCCAGACCCAGGGATTAAACCCACATCTTTTGCATCTCCTGCACTGCTGGCATATTCTTTACCACTGTGCCACCTGGGAAGCCCTATTTTATATATAGTGGTGTGTATATATTAATCACAACCTCCTAATCTTTCCTTCCTAGGAACTTATATCTTATCATGTATGTACTCCTAACATACAGCATATAACACATGTGTGTTCAGTAAACATTAAAAACTGAATAAATTGAACTGAAAACTACTTTTTTCTGGAAATACCATAAATGATGATATTGTGGTATGTGTTAAATACACCAAGTAAAACCTTATTTCTGATCTTTAATCAATAAAGTGCATCTAACCTAAATAAGGAGTTCTAAATTACAGCTATCTACTATAATTACTTTTCAGAAGTGTAGTTTTACATTTTACAAGCAGTGTCTGCTGTGGTCATCACAGTCAGGGGTGCAGGAAGGAACCTGGCTTCCAGGCTGGGCCGGCGGTGTCAGCTGCACTGACGTGGCTAAGAGCCAGGCTGAAGGAGGTCACCAAGCAGCTGGGCCAGAGTCTCTTCTCCTGCTCTCACCTTGCTGACTCTGCCCAGCCCGCTTTCCCCAGGTGACTGAAAGGCAAACCTCTGCAGCCAGGTGGTCACCCAACCGTCCCCCTCTGGCTAGACTCCCCTAACCTGCCCCCTCCCCTCCCTCCCTCCCAGCCCATCCACAGCAGCTGACAGGAGCTCAGGGCCCCAGCACCCCACACCTCGTGACTGCAAAGGCATCCGGCTCCCTCAGGCTCCAGGCTCGACACCCCCCCCCCCGACCCCAATCCCTGACACTCCCAGGAGCTCCCTGAGCACACAGTTCAGCTTCACAGCCCACACACACCATCAGAGTGCTCTAGAGCACTTCTGAAAACACACAACTGGCTCCTTCACCATGGTCTGGGGTGCAGCCCCATCACAGGCATTCTGAAAAGCTTTCAGGCCATGTGACCTGCAGGTGCAGCCAACAATACGAACTGCGGGCTCCAAGGGCATTGATATCCACCTTCCTAGGCGTCAAGGAGGCCCCAAGGAGCCCCCTCCACAGAGCAAGACTCCGGCCTCTTCACCCTGACACACATCCTGGGGCTGGCTCTGGAACTGGGACCCATCCAGTCTGATGAAGGCAGCCTAGCCAGGCCCTCACCCACAGGAACTAAGCCACCTGCAGGCCCTGCCAGAGGGCGCCCCCAACACTGGAACCCCAAGGCCGCAGCTCCATTGGAGTCAGTGGCCACCCAGTGCTCCCTGCTCTCAGGAGGCATCTTCTCAGCAGGGCTGCTTCCACAGCCTGCTCCACACACCCCCCGCCAGGCACCCGCCCCCTGTCTGCCTTCTGGCTCCCTGTCCAGCCAGGTCCAGCTGTGATCCTGTCTTCTCCTTGACTCTTCCAGACTTTTCTCCACTCTTGATTTCCTGACCAAAAATCAAAATCACAACTCAGCAAACCACCAGCTTCTGCCTCACTAACACTGTTTTCTCTCCTGGTGGCGGGAGCCATGGCTTCTCACAAACACCCAGCTCTGACCTCAGAGACCTTGTGCGGCACTCCCGCAGGCTGACGCTGCCCTCAGATATTGGCCCTATGGTCATGTAACTGCCCTGACTTGACACCCACCCTTCTGCATCAACTGACTGCCTCTCAGAAAGTGGCTTAAAAGCTATTTCTCTGATCATCCATTTCCCAATATACCCCATGACAGCTCTGGGTATCAAACAGGCACTCAGGGAGGACATACTTTCAAGCAAAAATGTGAACTTTTTAGTACATCATCATTCCTTGATTGCCATGACCTTGGGGGAGGCAGACACAGAGAAGGGGACAGACTCTGGCTAGCAACCTGTAGTTCTCAGGATATATTCACCCCAGAGTCTTAGAGAGTTTACAAAACAACTAACTCGAGTCCAAACCTCCAGGGCCTCCCAAGAGCACAGGGCAGGTACTGACACATAGCTGTTTATCACCCCTTGGCTTGGGAGCTGCCGGCAGTTTTCAAACCTTGGGAAAGTGATCACACCCCAGCCTCCTCACCCATGGGAGGTAGGACCAGAAAAATGACCCGTGTGCTAGAAGGCATGTGTGAACTGCCTACTGAGGAAGGTGAAGCATCATATTTTTATTTATATGCAACATTTTAAAACTACGAAGTTCTTCGGTATGAATTTAATCACATTTTAACAACAGCATTACCAGACCATTTTTTAGTCCTAAACTCCCACGTGCTATGTTCACAGAACGAATGAGAAGAGTTTCAGGATCACAGAGTTAAAAAAAAAAAAGCCCCTTCTCTCAAAGAGCAATTTGGGCGATTACTTTAGTACAGCTTTACGAACACAAAACCCGTTACCAGCCACGCAGACTTCCTCCCCCAAGTCCAGGCAGGCTCCCCCCAGGTTCCTGCTCTACTCCCTGCTCTACACACCCAGGCAGCTCTGGGTCTCAGAATTGACTTCTACACCTCTGGGCAGGGAGGGGAGGTGTCATAGAAACAGCTCATGAGGCCCTAAACTCAGACAGGTGAGGATTCAGGTCCTGCCGGGCACTGGGTGGGTGCCCATGAAAAAGCTCGACCCCTCCGAGCCCCAGCTCTGCTCTCCTGTGAAGCGCCTGCCTCCGGGTTGCTGTGAGGTACAGTGAGGCAGTGGGCACACTGGGACGGCTGGAGGGCGAGGCCACAGAAACACCGTGGTTTCCAATCTGACACGGGTGGCGGCAAATACCAGCCAGGGCAATGACTGGCTGTGTGGCCTGAGGTCAGCTGCTGAACCCTTCTGAGACCTAGTTTCTGCACAGGTGAAAAGAAAAGTAGTGACGGGTCTTGGAGGATCCCTGCACCCTGTGGAAGGAGTCGCACAGGGCCAGGCACAAAGGAGACACTCAAAGATCGGCAGGGCTCACACACACCCACGTGTCTGGTTTTGACGGACAAGCTGATCATTACTACTGGAGGCAAAAAAAATTCTCCTTCCAAACTGTAAACCCCAAAGACTGTGAAATCACTCTGAACTGCTGGAGGGAGGAGCAACTTCCATTAACACCAGAGGCCACCCCCAACAGCCCTGTGGGAGTTTGCTCCTGTCCAACGCCACGCCCCCTGCCCTTTCTCAGCTGCATTTCTAGAGAGCCTTGACAGCGAACATCTTGCTTGACATGTGGGAATGAAGAACCAGCTTTTCAAACAGGATTCTGGACTTAAACAGCCTCTTCGAACAGCAATGACGTCTACATTCCCTTCGTTAAGGACAACATCCTGACTAACCCACAGAGTCATCGTGCTGTGACCACAGGTCAAATTACAATCACATAAGAACAAGTGAAAACATCACTTTGAGAAACCAAATTCCCTTCCCAAGTGTCATGCCACCATCTCACTCAGAGCACTTGGGAGCAAGGACCTGCTGCTGCTGGTGACTCTGGCACGGCTAGCCAGTGCAGACTCCTTACTGGCCTTCCCTGTCTGTCCTGTGGGCCTGCATTCCCAATCTGGCCCCAGAACCAGCAGCATCAGAGAACACCTGGTAAATGGCTGAAAAAGCCCATTTTCAGGCCTTACTCCAGATCCACTGGGTCAGAAACTCTGGGGGCAGAATTTCGGAGCGATGCTGATATGCACCAGTGGCCGAGGAAGACCACTCTTCTATCTGCAGTGGTTACTACTGGCCTCTTTAGAGACAAGTAAAGCAAAGCTCAGTGATTAAAGTGCCCAAAGCCATCCAGCCAGGAGGCCAATCTGTACCCAAACCTGATTCCAAAGCTGTCGCATGGCCTCTGTAGCCAAACTGTCTGTGCCATTTGGTGTCCTCAGCTACAGAGCCCTGTTCTCTGAAGCTTACTCTTAAGAGGGGGGAGTGAGAGGAAGGATGAAGCCTGCACTCAAAAGTGATGAATTATAGATGCTTTTAAACCCATATCAGGCATCAGCCTGAATGGTCAGCCACCACTCAGGCTGAGCCTGATTCTCCTGGCTCCACTCACGATCCATGCGCCAGGAAGTGGACGGGGTCCCTTCCCTGACAGCCTCTGTGCACAGTTTCAACCACCACTTCGACCAGGGAAGGGACTTGGCTGCCTGCTCTGTCTCCAGAGGGCTGGCGCACTCCACCCAGATCAGGGCCCTCAGGAAGGCACAAAGCAGCCCCAGCACCTGGGTGCGCCGGGCTGAGTCACCAGAAGGAATCCCATGCACGTGGGGGATCGTAACAGTGCTGAGGATCTGCTCAAAAGAGCCAGGCCGTTCTCTAAATCCAAAGCCAAAATTCAGCCTCTATCAGTTCAAATGGTCCATTCAAACCTCAGTGCCTTCACAGACACTAAAGTTACGAAAAAGACACACATCTCCTCGTTCACAGTTCCCAGCCCTCTAAATAAACGTGGTGGTTTTCAGGTCACAGGTGTGTCCTATAACAAAAATGAGCACTCATCACACTGTGGGGTGTTCTGCAGGGGCTGGTGGAGTAGGAGGCACCCAGCTTTGGGAACCACATGGGCCTGGGTTTGACTCCTGGCTGGGTCAGCTCCTCAAAGTTAACCTAATCTCTCTGGGCCTGTTTTTCCACTCACGATGGGTGGCAACCCCTGTGTTGCATGTGGTGTGAAGACAGAGGGGAATTATGTTCAACGTGAGTCTGCTGGAACACCTTTGCATTTCAAGACATCAAGAATCTGGAAGGTAGGTGCAGTCAAACAAGCCTGTGGACAGAGGCTACTCAGCACACCCTCTCAGCCACATGGACACTTATTTCACTGTGTTTGCTTTTCTAAGCGTCTATTTTTTGACACCTTGAACAAACTAATTAAGACCAAAGAAAATTCCATTGAGGAACTTATCAGGAAGCTTGTCAATTTCCAAAAACTCAACAGATAGAGACAAACAGACATTTCACAATGCATCTGGCAAAACCACACGTGCTCTCTCCTACCTCAGCAATCCTAATCCAGTCACCCCGTGGTAGTCATTCCTCCGGCAACTCACAGCTGGGCTTAGAACAAGTCTCTTCACCCCAGGACTCAGGTTCTCAGATGAGATTAAGGCATCATAACATCCGGGGAGTCAACACACCTGTCTAAATTCAGCCCCATCACCTACTGGCTGCATGACCTTGAGCACAAGACTTACGCTCTTGGGCCTCAGCTTCCTCATCTGTAGAAGGGGGATAACACCCACTTGACTGGCACAGGACTGCTGGACCAACAGCAGCGGTTCTGGCAAAAGCAAGACAGAACCATGGATCCTGCAGTGGGGATGGATAAGCTTGTTCCCTGCTGCCCACCGCCCAGGACTCCTTATTCACATTTCATGCTACACTGGATGAAAATCTTTTTTTTCTTTTTTTTTAATATTATTTGGCTGCATCGGGTCTCAGTTGTGGCACATGGGCTAAGTTGCTTTGCAACATGTGGGACCTTAGTTCACTGACCAGGGATCGAACCCACATCCTCTGCCTTGCAAAGCAGGTTCTCAACCACGAGAACACCAGGCAAGTCCCAGAAGACCTGTTTAAGTAGAATGCTTGAACTGAGAGCCCAGCAGACGAAAGCGGGATAGGACTGGATAATTCCTCACATCCTCCCCGACCTCAATCTCCCAAATCCAAGCCCTTTGATTTCTCCAAGGCTTAGGGTCAACAGATCCTCAGCCCTGAAACAACAGCCACAGTCCTCCACACCCACCAATTAATTCACCAGGAAGGTTCTGCAGAAGGCGGAGAACAGCTGCCAGAGAGCTTTGAAAACTTAAAGGCGCTTCCCTAGAAAGTGACAACAGCAGCCCTGTGCGTGAAAATCCTTCAGCACTTCAGCCACAAAGAACTGAATGCTGCCACTCTTCCTAATGAAATCTAAACCATAATTATTATTACAATAAATGCCCACTCCTTAGGTTCAGGAAAAGCCAAGCCATGAAATAAATCAGAAAGACTTCCCTGGTGGTCCACTGGCTAAGACTCCACGCTCCCAATGCAGGGGGCCTGGGTACAATCCCTAGTCAGGGAACTAGATCCCGCATGCCATAACTAACACCTGGTGTAGCCAAATAAATAAGTATTAAAAAAATAAAATAAATCAGCATCCCAAGTAATTCTCAACTACTTTTGCAGAGCTCTTATCAGAATCCAAACACTCAGGAAACCCACGTCTTGTAATGGAAGACAGTTACACAGAGAGTCACCTGTGTTTCTAGAGAGGATTTCCACAGAGGATGGGGCATGTTTCAAAACTGTACACACCATACTAGCTTTCATCACGCAAAAGTCTTACATTTCTTCACACCTCAGGCACATGCTTTGAGCCACACATCTTGCTGGGAGAGAGATCTCCCCAGAGTGCCCCATCTGCCAGGAGCAGGGAGGCAAGAAGCCTGTGTAAACCGAGATCAGTACACCCCACAGCACAGCCCAGACACACTCCTGGCCAGGGGGCTGGTGGGATGCAGTCCTGGATCATGCCTCATTCTAATCAGTACTTTACCAAACTCTTCAACAGTCAGTAACTCATCCAGGACAGTGGAGGGACAGCCTGGCCTGCTGTAGTCCATGGGATCGAAAAAAGTAGGACACGACTTAGCAACTGAACAACAACTCATCCAGTGGGCTTCCCTAGTGGCTCAGTGTTAAAGAATCTGCCTGCCAATGCAGGAGACCCAGGTTTTTCAATCCCTGGGTCGGGAAGATCCCCTGGAGAAGGAAATGGCAACCCACTCCAGTATTCTTGCCTGGAAAACTCCATGGACAGAGGAGCAAAGGGGTCCATGGGGTCACAAAGGGCTGGAAACAGGTGAGCAACTGAGTATGCATGCAACTCATCCAGCACTTACAAAAGAAAAATTCAGTTAAGACTGGTAAGGATGACTGACCTAATATTAAAACTAAAGAAGCAAAAAAGCTTTAAAAATGTAAAATTACAGATAAAAGATATTTTTTTTTAATGCAGATAAATAAGAAGTGAGAAGATCTTGGCAGACTTTCTGACACAATCACCTGTCCCAAACACAACTGCTGGAACAAGCACCATTCAGGAACAACCTGTAGGCCCTTTGGATGTTCACTTAAATACAGATGAAAACTTAATTATCAGTGCAAATTCAATCCCTGCTGCGCAGGATACGGCATACGATTTGTCAGCACCTAGCATCCGTATCTAGAGCTACAAGATGCACAAGTTTTCTGCCAAATTTTCATTATCTTACATAATTGGAAGAGGGCAAGGACAATTAAAAATTAAAATTCACCTTTTTCAATCATTTTAAGCTCCTCCTGGAGGTGGAAAGGAACAACTCCTACTTCTCACCTTGTTCTGTTCAAATTCTTAGTGAATGTTAAAAAAAAAAGTAGAGGGATAACCTGAACATCTCTCTAAAAAAAAATTCTAAAATATCCCAGAGAGAGCCCCGAGCCCAAGCTTCTAGTTTCGGCACCGACGCTGTATCACCGCATGACCCAGTGCCTCTCTCTGGGCCTCAGTTTCCCCATCTGAACCCTCAAGGTGGTTAAGCCCATCCTCCTTCCAGCACAGGCTCCGACGCGTCCCCAGGGCAGCTAAAGGGCGAAGAGCCCCAGACGGAGCCCCTGGGCGGAGGAATGGGTTCCCACAGGCCCCTGCCGGGATTTCTGGGGAGAGCGAGATGTCCTCCCCCCCCCCCCCCCCCCCCCCCCCCGCAAAGCCACCGGGCCAACTCCGGGTTGCAAACAAAAACCTGTTGGCACGGACTCCTCTCGGAAGGGTCGGCCTCTCCCAAGGCGCTGGGCTCCCGGGGGCCGCCCCACGGGGAGAGAGACGAAGGGTCCCGTGGAAGAGGCGGCCCCACGCACCCCTTCACCCACCTCGACCAGCCCGGCAGGACCGCGGGGCGGGGTCTCTCCATCCCACGCGGAACAAAAGGCAGCTGGAGCCTGGCTCCGCCACCCCCGTCTCCGCTGTGCCGTGGGGTGGGGAGGGCGAGCCCGGTCCCTGCGGAGGGGAGGGGGACCGCGGCGGCCCAGAAGGGGGTGGCCAGCACCTGGACGAGGGCGGGGGCGCCCGGCCCGAGGAGGAGCGGCAGGGTGGGTCCAGCTGAAAGGTGGACGGCGAGGCCTGGACAGGCTCCCGGAGCTGCGGCGGGCGCGGGAAGCCCGGGGCTCCGAGGATACCAAAGGAAGAGCTCCCTGAGGGAAGTGGGGGGGGGTCCCTGCAGAGGAATGAGGACCCAGACGGGGAGGGGCCGTGTTCCAGCCCGTGGGGCGGGGCCTGCTGGGTAAGAGGGGATCCCGCCTGAGGTGGAAACCCGGCTGGGACTGAAGGGTGCATACTCCGGGAGGTTGTCGGGGGAACCGCGCTCTGGGGGCGCTCTGGGGAGGGGCAGAGTCCGCGCCCTCGGTCCGCTCCGGCCCCTTAGCCCTGAGGCCCCGGCTCACCTGCGCTCCTCCGGGCCGACCCGGGTGCGCGGCTGCGGCCGCCAGTAGAGCTGAGGAGGCGGGAGCGACTGGAGCCCGAAGAGTCGCAGCCGCTTCCAGCTCGGTTTGACACCCACACACCAGTCAACATGGCGGCCGGGAGGGGGCGCGCCGGCTGCGTGCGCGCGCGCGCCCGCCGGCCCCTCCCCTCCGCCCGGCCCAGGTCCCGAAAGGCCCCGCCCCTTGCCATCTGGCCCCGCCCCGTGCCCTAAGGCCCCGCCCTGGGCCCAGCGAGCCCGCCCTTCCGCCCGGCCCAGGTCCGGAAAGGCCACGCCCCCTACCCTCTGGCCCCTCCCCGCGCCCGCGGGCCAGGGTCCCAGCCAGCCCAGGTTCTGCTTTCTTTGACCCTGCGACCTCCCTCGGGTACCCACGACCCCACGCAGACTACCCAGCCTTCCCACCACACCCCACAGCCCCCGCCCCAATTCTCTAAACAACCCCCAAACCCTACGCACGCGTGCCAACGACCCCAAACCACTGCACAAACTGTGGTAAATTCACCCCTGAACCCACGCACACGGCAACCTTCACTCAGACCCCACAAATCCCTCCACATCCCAGGCACGTCCCACAGGTCCACACACCCTCTCCTCCTTCACACACACACGCCCAGAGCTCCCAGCCGAAGCTCAAACACTCTTCCCCTCGCAGTGTGCGCTTGTAAACATTACCAAGTCCAGGAGGTGGAGCCGGACGGTAGGGGTGGGTGGTTGTGCAGGAGCGCTGGGTGCTGGGGTACGAGTGTTACCCTTGGTGAAAATTCACTGATGTATGCTACAGATGTGTCACTTTAACATATGCATTCTACTTCAGTAAAACACACCTGAAAATTATTCCGAGGATGGTGCAGAGGCTTTGCTAGACTGCTAATGGCATTGTGACCCTAAGAAGGTGGGGCCCTGGATTCACCCTCCTCCCGTGAGGGGCTTATAGACTCCCCTGGTGCAGACTTGCCCCTTCACAGGGCCTCGTACTCTCACATAGGAAACACCTCCTCCCTTCGGTTCAACCAGGGCCCACAAGACACCTACTATGTGCTGAGAACCATGCTGGAGGAGGGCCAGACCCTGGAGAGGAGCCCAAGCCAAACTTGCTCCAGTCAGAGTGGGGTCAGCAGAGACCCCTCACAGCAGGGTCTGGGGACACATCAGGGATCCCTGAGTTGGCAGAGAGCACCCTCCCGCGGCCTGTGATCCAAGGTGGCCCGGGTGACCTCAACACTATGCCAAGCTCTGATTTCAGGGGGGCTGCGTCCAGAAGTCCCACTGTGCCCTCACTGGCAAAGGCATGGAAGGCAAGGCACTGTCCTTCCCCGAGCCCCATATTCCTTCCACCTGTGCAGGAGGAGATGGGGGATGAGAGCCCTCTGTTCTCACTAGCTGGAGTCTAGACTGCCCTTCTCTGGCCACAAGATAAGAGGGAGAAAAGGAAAGAGAGGGAAGACTGGAAGGAGTGATGAGGGACAGGGGAGAGGCCAAGAAAGACACTAACACCTCTGCAAAGCCATGCGGCCATCATTCTGGTTTCTAGAGGCCAGAAACCGCTTGTCCAACCTGCCTTCAGGCTCCACATGCCTTCTCCACCAGAAAATGAACAAAGCCCTGTGTGCCTGCCCCCAGAGGCAGGAACCTGAGCTCCCCATTTTGAACCTGGTCCACCTCCATCCTGGAGCACCCTCCTGGTAAGCCCCGGCTCTCTGCTGGGCCTTCCTGGGCCTGCAGGAGGGCAGCACTCTCACTGAAATCATGGCCCTCCACCCCCAAAGAGTCTGCAGCTACAGATGAACTTGTGCCCACACACAGCAGGTGCCCAGCACAGGCTGGGGTGCTGTCCACGGATTCTACAGACCAACGCTGCCACTAGGACTCCTTGGGAGGACGGACTGCAGTCTAGCTGTCCTGTCCACACGTAAGCACTTGAAACATGGCCAGTGCAACCAAGGAGCTGCAGTTTTAAGTCCTTGTTTAACTTTAGTTGATGAATTTAAATAACCACGTGCCCCTACCAGGCATGGCACTGGCCCCAAACCTCACCACAACCCCTCAAGGTGAGTCTTCATATTGTTTGCATTTTACAGGAAGAAAGTGAGGTTTGGAGAGATGCCGGGCTGGATCATCCAGGCCCACATTTGCCTGCAGAACCCAGTCCCTTCCACACCCAACTTGCAAATCTGCACTGCCACAGAGATTTAGGAAAGAGAGCTGGATGCAGATAAAGAGATGATAAGCCAAACACAGCCCAGGAAGTGAGCTGGAAAGCAATTCAGGGGATCAAGCCAGGCTGCAGAGTAGGGAGGGCCTCCTAAGGCTGGAAGACCATCTCCCCTGTGCAAGGTCGGAGGGGACATTCCTGCATTCCTCAAACTCACTTCTCCTTCCTCAGCCCCTTTGAAGCCCGGTGAACTCTGGCACTTCCTCTCTCAGTTCATCCCCATGAGGAGCCCTTGAGGTTAGCAGTGCCATTCCCATTTTAAAAATGAGGAAACAGAGGCAGCACACGGCCGTGCTGGGATTCAAAGCCAGGTTCTCCTGGGTCCACAGCATGTTCTCTCTGGGTCTTAAAGAGAAAGGTGCAGGATAAGCCAGATACTCTGCCCAAGGCCCAAGTCAACCCAGGGCACAGGCTGGAGCAGTCAGGCCCATCTGCCTTCCTGGGGCTTCCCTGTTTTGCTCAGTGGTAAAGAACTCACCTGGCAATGCAGGAGACGTGAGTTCTATCCCTGGGTCAGGAAGATCCCCTGGAGAAGAATGGCTACCCACTCCAGTAATCTTGCCTGGAGAATCCCATGGACAGAGAAGCCATGCGGGCTATAGTTTATGGGGTTGCAAAGAGTCAGACACAACTTAGAGTTTGGAGATGAGTCTCAAATGCCTGAAGAGGCAGAGTGATGGGGGCCGGTCTGGGTGATGCAGTTCAGAAGCAGGAAGAAATGGCTGTACAGATGGGAATGTCTCTGGGGTTAGGGAGGGAGGGCTTCAAGGGGGAGGCACTGCAGGCAGGGAGAAAGGGCTTGCCATGAAGATGGCATGCATCTTCTGGCAAAGATGCAGGAGGTCTCAGGGAGCTTCATCCAAGGTCTGAACTCCAGATCCAAATCCATCTGTCCAGCAGGCAGAGCCTATGCTGGCCAGTCCTCAGGTTCCCCATCTGTGAAGCGGGGGTAGCAATCCCTCATTTCAGTTCAGAATGAGAAAGCAGAGGAGGAAAAGCTTCAGAAATTGTGAAGCCCTAGATGGGTGGTGGTTCTTATTAGGACACAGAGATAAAGCTACCCTGTCCCTCCAGGGGCTGGAAGTCTGAAAGGGCAGAGGAGTCCTGAACACAGACAGAAACCAAAACTCTGAATCACAAGAAATCATAAGAGAAAGGGCATGAGGGCTCAGAAGGAAGCTTCCTTCTCATTTTCAGGGAAGGAGCAATATTTACAGTATTTTCTACATTAATCAATAACCTGGTAATTCAATAGAGATTTGCATAACACCTTTCTTCCACAGCTCTCATCATGCCTCAGAAAAAAGTTTTTATGATCTTCCTCAGGTTTCCTCCCTAGGGCATGAAGTGTAACAATAAACAACAACATCAGCTTAATACATAATTTTCAATCTGTGACCCAACATTTCTAGTCTTTATTGGCCATTACTCCTCAGGCTTTTTCCCCTATAGTGGTGAACATTCCAAATAAGATAGGCTGTTTTTATTTTTTTAATGCTATTTATTTATGTGTTTATTTTTGGCTGTGCTGGTTCTTTATAGTGATGCTCAGGCTTCTCATTGCGGTGGCTTCTCTTCTTGTGGAGTAGGGGCTCTAGGGGACGACAGAGGAAGAGATAGTTGGATAGCATCGCCAACTCACTGGACATGAGTTTGAGCAAGCTCTGGGAGTTGGTGATGGACAGGGAAGCCTGGCGTGCTGCAGTCCATGGGGTCGCAAAGAGTCGGATACGACTGACTGACTGACCTGAGCTGAACTGAGGGCTCTAGGGTGCCTAGGCTCAATAGCTGTGGCCACGGGCTTAGTTGCCCCATGGCATGTGGGATCATCCCAGACCAAGGATTAAACCCTTGTCTCCTGCCTTGGCAGGTGGATTTTCAACCACTGGACCACCAGGGAAGGCCTTTATTATATTTTTTTTATTTAGTAAACATCTTTAACAATAATGCTTAAGGGACTTCCCCGGCAGCCCAGTGCTTAAGACTCCACACTTCCACTGCGTGGGGTGTGGTTCCTTCCCTGGTAGGGGAGCTAAGATCCCATGTGCTGCACGGCTCGGCCAAAATAATAAAAATAACAATAATCCTTAAAAAAATGCAGGGGCTTCCCTGGTGGTTTAGTGGTCAAGAATCCGTCTGCCAATACAGGGGAGACAGGTTCGATCCCTGGTCCGGGAAGATTCCACATGCCTCGGAGCAACAAAGTCCGTGAGCCACAACTACTGAGCCCATGAGCTTCAATTACTAAAGCCAGAGCGCCTAGAGCCTGTGCTCTGCAACAAGAGAAGCCACCACAATGAGAAACTCACTCGGCCGTAACTAGAGAAAGCCCGAGTGCAGTAGAAAAAGACCCAGCACAGCCAAATAAATAAATAAATCTTTAAAAATAAAAAAAGCATGCACACATTCTACAAATACCTTACCGGTACTTTTCAAAACTGCCAAGGTCATGAAACACATGAAAGACTAAGTAGACAAGATAGCTCAATAATACCTGCATTGTGGTAGGAGACCATGGGCTGGAAGCATATAGTCCAGGGCCACGTGCACAGCAGGCCCTCGCACTCTCGGGATCCAGTGCTGTGGGAAGAAGAGCAAAAAGACTGGCTTTGGCTCTGGAGGAGGCCTCAGGCCGGGGCTGATGGAGCGGACTGTCAGGATCTACCAGTCTCTCCAGAGACCTTGGACCTCACCTTCAGACCGGTTCTCCCTCCGCCCTCTCCTCCCACTCACCTCTGCTCCTTTTCTGAGCCCCTCCTTGTGAAGCTGGTTTGTGCTGGGGTGCCAGGCTGGGGGAGGCTGACCCAGACACAACAGTTACAAAGCCAAGACACAGAGGTCTCAAGAGAGGGCGGGAGGCCAATGACCTCAAGGGATGAGAAAATGCAACAGTTTTGGCCCTTTAGACCAGAAAAAGGAAGAAAAAAAAATCTCCCCAATCTTTCTTCTGCTTCTTTCTCTCATTTTTCTCTCCCCTTCTTTCCTCCCTCCCACTCCTTTTTGTCTTCCTTCCACTTCTTTCTTTAATTTCTTATAAGAAAATACAAGTTGAGGACATAAAGCAAACATTGTTATTAATTTTTGTAACTGTGTAAGAGATACTGAGCAGAAAGATGAGAATAAAATTGCATCTTCACCTTCTTCATCTGAGTGGCTGGATGCAAGCCGCCCACATGCCCAGACGAGGACAGGAGGGACAAACAAGCCAGCTGGGACCTGCCAGCCGGCCAGGGCCCCCTCAGGCCTCCCTGCATCATTCCCACCAGGCTCCTCTGTTGGCACAGCTCCTGGATCCTGCCCTGCAGCCCCACCCATTCCCTGGGGTCTCCCAGATGGCCTGAGTGTGCTGTTCCCTCTGCCTGGAGCGCCTCCCCACCCTGGAGGATCCTTATAGAAGTCAGCCTGGCCCGAGTGCTCATAGGCTTTTAGGATCCAGTGGGCATCCTGCCCTGGGGGCCTCTGTTGATGCCACGGGCATCCTGGCACCTCCCCCCAGACAGTGATGTGGGTTCTGCCACTCTGTGATCCTGCAGCTTCTTGAGTGGGGCTGGGCCTGGCCTTCCTTACCTGCGTCTCCTCCTCTGCACTGTTCTGGCCCCAAGGCACAGTGTCTGAGCACACTTGAGGAACGGTGGGAGACAGGCCATCACTGGGGGAAAGCCCTCCAGAAGCCCAGGGACCCCAGCTGTGGTCGGTGGGGGTGCTTGTAGCCACACTCAGCACCCCACACAAAGAGCAGGTTAGGGAGCCCAGTCCAGCTGCTGCTCAGTGCTGGGGACCAGATCATGGACGCACATGGACGCACACCCTCGGAGCCTCTGCTTCCTCGCTGCACTCAGGGCCTGGCCCCCTCACTGGCAGAATTGCTGGGGAGAACACAGGGAGCCGTGTCACCCCTCTCAGCTCCTCCGAGGACTTGGCACCACACTTAGAATCAAATCCACAGCCCCTCCCATGGCCAGAAGACCCTGCCCCTCCCCCAGCCACCCCCCCACAGCACAACTCCTCATTGTTCAAAGTTCCCTTTGCCGGGAATGCCCCCACCACATGTCTGGAGGTCCAGATGCCCCGTGCGTGCTCTCTCCAAAAGACAGATGGTGCACCCCTGCCACCACCCACTTACCCTATGCACCTCCCCACTTCCTACAGACTTGAGTTACAGCCACCCTGTCTGACAGGGCTGTCGCCTGGCTTCCAGTTCTGACCATCCCACCAGCTGCAACCTCCAAACCCTGTGAAGCAAAATGTGAAGAACCTGGTGGGGTGAGCACAAGGTTGGAGCAGGTCTGGAGGCCACCTCCTCGGGACCGGGCCACCACAAGGTCACAGCCACACAGACACCACCATTCAGCCCCTCTCCTGAGCCCTCCCCTATCATCCCACTGGACCTTCACACCAAACTTTCACACCAACCAGAAGGCACTCTCATGATCCCATTTCACCAACGAGGAAACTGAGGCACAGGCAGGCGAAGTGACACAGCTAGGAGGCAGCAGCCTGGAGCTAGGAGCCCACTCTGTGCCCTTACCCACTCCCCCCACAGACAGAGGCTGTCGCGCCTGTCCTGTGCACTCAGCCTGGGCTCAAGTCGGGAGTGCAATCATGACTGAAGGTCTGCATCGAACAAGGATTCCCTGCTTCCCTGTGAGGGAAGGTGGAAAGGAATCCAATGGAGGGAACAGCAAGTGCAAAGGCTGAAAGTCAAGAGGACGCAGGACAGCTCAGCTGCTGGACAGTGGGCTGGATCAGGAGGCCACAGAGGCTCAGGGCATGGAGGTGACCTGCCTGAGGTCACAAGCACCCACCTTGAACAAAGATTCCAATGGCAGTTGCTGGTTTGGGCGTGACTGCAGGAGTCACCTTTAGGAGTGTGGGGGAAAGAAACAGGGAGAGGGGGAGCCCAGAGCTGTGGGCGCCTGACCCCGCCCTCTGGCTGTGTGGTCCCGGACCAGCCACCAGCCCTCTCTGAACCCAAGTTTCCTCTTTTGTAAAGGAAGCCCCACTAAATGTCTCCCAGGAGATAAAAGGGTGGGAGGTGTCCCGGGACTGGGAAGGGTCCCGTCTGGGTTCCCGGCCCCGGTCTGAGCTCCAGGAAGCAGGCATGCCACAATGAGGGCTCTCTGTGGGTGCTGAAGCCACAGGAGGCAGGCAAAGTGCCCGGGCTGTTACCACAGGGGCCCCGAAGAAACCACATCACGGCCACCACAGCCTCCACCGACCCACGGCAACTTCCGCTGCTGCCTCTCTTAGGGCAGCGTCTCCTCCCGGCAGTTAGCTGTCCCTCCATCAGTACCTGCCCCGGGAGGCTGTGCAGCTACAGGCCCCCTTTAAAATGCCGCAGAGACTCCAGTGGTTGAACCCACATCCCTGCCTTCCAGCGCTTGTGACCTCGGGCAGGTCACCTCCCTGCCCTGAGCCTCTGTGGCCTCCTGATCCAGTCCACTTTCCAGCAGCCGAGCCGACATGCATCCTCTTGACTTTCAGACTTTGCACTTGCTGTTCCCTCCATTGGATTCCTTTCCACCCTCCCTTGCCGCCTAATGGTTGTTCCTGCTTCAGCAGTCAGGCAGTGCCCTCCCAGGGGAAGGAAGCCCTCACTGGCCGCCCCCCTCAGACTAGCATGAGGCCCCTTTCTCCTCCCCCCCGCCTACTCTTCCTCGGTAGCTCTGAGCCCAGCTTGTGAGCTGGTGTTTACTCCTCTGATTCTCTCACTGCAAAACCCAAGAGGGCACAAACTTATCTTGCCTCCTGCCAAAGCTCAGGGCCTATGGGGGGACTGGCACCAGCAGGTGCTCAATAAATGCTTGTTGAATAAATTAATTTCTGTCTGGAAACACTTGTCCTTGGTCAATTCCTTGGCCTTCTGGACCAGACTTAAATATCACCTTCTCCAAGCAGCCTTCCCTGATTCCTCTTCTAAGTTTTCAGAATTCCCTCAACCTATTTCACAGTCACAGGTCCCCTTGTCTTGGTCCAGTTACCAGGACGCTAGCCCGCTCCCAATCCCCCTTCTCTTAAGTGAGAGCTGGAGGGAGAGACCTTGTAGAAGGCTGGGGGGCTGAAGTCCGGCACTGGCCAGAGTGGAGATGTGAGCAAGACCTGTGACCGGAAGGAGGTGGGGGAGGGACAGAGCCGGGGAGGGAGAGGGCTGTGGCGGCAGCAGGACTGCAGACAGCTTGGAGGTGGGGGCTGGTATTTCCTGAGGTCACCCGGAAATGCCTGGGGCGGACCTGGGGCGCTGGGAGGGGACCAGGGGCCCTGGAGGTCTACACCCTCACTCCACGCCCGCAGGGCTTAGGTCACTGCAAGCCTTCCTTCCAGTAGCCTCGGGGTGCTGATTGATCAGTCCCTTCAAGGAGAAGGAAACAGGCCCAGAGGGCCACGGAGTCAAAATAACTCCAGGGCCAGGCTGTGCCCTCCAGGCACCTCCCCATCAGGGCTGCATCACCCACCAGCCTCCCCATACCACCAGAGGTGAGGGACATGGACATGGAGGTGGAAGGGGAGGTGGTCACCTGGCTGACTTCTGCCTGCTGGGCCAGCAGAGCACATCCCAGCCCCCACCAGGACCCGCACCCTATTTCACATGGAGACCGAGGCCCCAAGAAGGGCAGGCAGAGGAGTCAGTCTACCCTGGGCTGGACAGCTTCTGCTTGAGCTCAGGTCCTGCTGCCTAGCCTGTAGCTGTAGGGTCTCCGAACAAGCTGCTTTGCTTCTCTGACCCCAGTTACCTCCCGGTGGTGGGGATAAAGCCAGGCCTGGCTCAGAGGACTGTGGTGAGAAGTAAGTTGATCTGTGTAAATTGCTGTTGGAGTACACAGTATGTGCACAATAAATGCTGGTTATTATAAAAGAAACATGCTCATACCTCCCCCACCTCTGAACGGAAAGTCTCTCTCCTGGACCTTTACCCTCCAGACTCCTGCCCAGCCTCTCCTTTCCCCTACCTTCTGAGTTCTATCAAATATACATTTTCTATACAGTTAAGAATGTGTTGGACTACAAAAAATAGAAAACGGATCAGATTGTCTCAGGCAAATAGGAGTGCATTTTCCTCCATCCCAGTGAGCTTGGAGATCAGCTATGGTTGGCACTGCTTTACCTACCAGTCCAGTGATGTCAGGGTTCATATCTCTGCAATTGCTTGACTTTTCCCTCTTGTTTTCAGTATGGCTGCTACTGCACCTGGCATTGCATCTGCATTTACATTTAGGACAGGAAGGAAGAGAAATGGTTAAGCTAAGGATGAACTGAAATCATCTGTCTCTTTTACCATAAAGAGAAATAATTTCCCAGAACTTACCTCTACCTCCCACCCCCCACGCCACAGATTCCTTAGATCTAATTGGCCAGAACTGTGTCACATGACTACTCCTAACTGCAAGGGAGACTAGGAAAGCCAGTCATTTCACTTTTCCAGCCTCTTAAGTGGAAGGCCACAGTGGAGGGTGGGTTGGTGATGGCAGATAGATAGGTCAGCCAGCTGATGGACAGCTCCCTCCAGCCTCGCCACCCCCCAGGCTGTGGAGCAGGGCGACCTTGTCAGGTGGGACATGACTGTTTGCCTCAGTCTCCACCACTTCTCTTTTTTTAATTTAAATTTTAATTAATTAGATTATTTGACTGCTTCGGCTCCTACATGTGGCATGTGGTATCTTCCATTGTGGCATTCAGGATCTAGCTCTCTGACCAGGAATCAAACCTGAGACTCCCACATTGGAAACACAGAGTCTTAGCCGTGGGACCCCCAGGGAAGTCCCTCCACCACTCATTAATGTCTCAACGTATTCATATTTCTTTCATGGTTCTTGTTGGTTCTGGAATTTGCACCCCTGAATTAATGTATTTATTTTCCGCTCCCTGACCTTATTTCAGAGAAACAACACAAAAACATCCTTTTAGGTATTTCATAAGTGTGCAGCAAAAGTCTTCTTTCCACCACAGACCCCAGGCATCCAGTTCCTCTCCTTAGGGGTAAATAATACCTTGTTTGATTTTTTTTTATGCACATATAAGCAATTCTACTTATACTTGCTATCCTTATGGACCCTTTTTAGCTCAAATGTGAACATGTACTACACATTGTCCTATACTTGGTTTTTCCCCCATTTACAATATCTAACAATATCACTTAGAGATCACTTTCTGGGACTTCCCTGGTGGCCCAGTGGTAATGACCCCGTGCTTCCACTGCAGAGGGGCATGGATTGGATCTCTGGTCTGGGAAACTGCATGCCATGAGGCCAAAAGAAAACAAACAGAGAGTGAGATCACTTTGTATCTGCACACCGACTCCCTCTTCAGTCCTTTTTCTGTCTGACTTGCTCTAGCAAGTCCCTCCCTCCTCCCCTTCTTTGAGCCTTTGATTCTTCCTTCACAGAAGGGGTCTGATAAGCAATACCAACCCCAGAGGACCACTGGGAGAATTCAGAAGTGCTGGTTTATGATGTCTCTGAGTCTGGGAGACCAGGATTAGTGTACACCCTGCTGAAGGTGAGGTGAGAGTTTTCAGAATCAGGAAGGACAGAGGCACGCAAGGGGAGTCCCTGGAAAAACAGCAGTCCAGTGCTTCATGTGTATTGTTTTCTCTTTCCTGGTGGCTCAAATGGTGAAGAATTCACCTACCAAAGCAGGAGACTTGGGTTTGATCCCTGGGTTGGTAAGATTCCCTGGAGAAGGGAATGGCTTCCTATTTCAATATTCTTGCCTGGAGAATCCCACAGACAGAGGAGCCTGGCGGGATACAGTCCATGGGGTCGCAAAGAGTCGGACACAACTGAGCTGTGAACACTTTCACATCACTTTCAATCCTCACAGCAGTCTTCTAAAGGAGGTGCTCTGATCGTCTCTACTCTACAGAAGGGGAGCCGGAGCAGCCAGGTGACTTGACTGGAGTCCACAGCAGAGGTGCTACAGTTAGGGCTTTAGTCCACAGTGGCCCCTCCAGTGCCAGCACCCAGGCAGCCGGGCACCACGCCCGGGCCCAGGCCGACCACCCACATCTGCTGAGCAGTCCCTAGGCTGAAGGGGACCCCCTCCCCAGGCCCTCAAGGTCACTCTGCCTGGGAGGAGACGTCTGGAGCCAAATTTGTCCCTGTGCTCAGAGCAGGGGAGGCTCAGGGTCTCTCGATCCGCAGTGTGGAGCCGCATGTGAACTTATTGCAAGGCCCCTCCCAGTGCTCTGGACATCTGGGCAGGTGAGGGCACTGCAGCTTAAGCCTTGTTAGCTTCTCAGTGAACTTGCCCTCATTCCCCGACTGTCACCTCCTGGCTTCACCCCGCTTCTCCCCTAGCTCCCCCCACACTGGCCTTGTCGCTCCTCACACCCCCAGCATACTCTCACCTCAGGACCTTTGACTCTGCTGTTTCCTCTGCCCGAAACGCTCTTCCCCCAGGTCTTCCAGTGGCTCCCTCACCTCCTTCAGGTTTCTGCTCCTGTCATCTCCTCAGGAAAGCCTCCCCTCACCACTCTACTTAAAGTGATGCTCTTCCTTCCTGATCACCTTTCCACGACACGTCTCATCACCTGCCAAGTCCCACATCTGACTCACCGTGCTCTGATCCATCTGCCCCACGAGAAGGTAGCCCTGTGGTGCAGGGGGTCTGTCTCCTTCAATGGAACAGCACTGTGCACACAGTAGGTGCCTAATGAATGCTCGATGATAGGGGGCCACGTGGAAGGCCACAGAGCCCGAGGAGCCTGATCAAGCCTGGGACAGGGGCAGCACACTTGGTCCCCAGACTGGGAAGTGGTGATGACGAGCACAAGCGAGGGTGCTCAAGGCAGAGGGAACAGCAATGAAAAGGCGCAGGGCACTGAGGTTCTCTAAGCCTCTGTTTCCCCATCTGCAACACCTCAGAGGGGTGTTGGTGAGGAAATGCATTGAGCAGGTGCCCAGTAAGGGCTCAATAAATGTTAGCTGTGATGTTCAGTTTGCTTCCATCCGCTGTGAGAGAAACCGTGAGTGGATAATTATAGCGATTACGACAGTTAACCCTGGTTAACCTCTACTGTCTCAGTTTGTTGTTGTTCAATCACTCAGTCATGTCCAACTCTTTGTGACCCCATGGACTGCAGCACACCCAGGCTTCCCTGTCCTTCACTATCTCCCAGAGCTTGCTCAAACTCATGTCCATCGAGTCGGTCATGACATCCAACCATCACATCCTCTGTCGTCCCCTTCTCCTCCTCAGTTCTTCTAAAGCAGACCTGAGACAAGAATTTCTTTGGGGGCGACCCTCAGGAGCCCTAGCAGAGGTGAGGGGACAGAAAGAGAGCAAAGGAATGGGTCCTTCTTCTCAGGGTTACCAGGGCACAGGGACTGGATAGGGCTCTCACCACAGTATCGCCCCTCCCATCAAGGGCTGGGAAAGGTGAACTTTGCCCTCATCAGAGGATGTTTGCTCCTGTGCCCTTCACCTGGGCTGAGTGTCTTCAGCTGCCAGAGAAAGCCCTCAGGTGCTCCAGGTGTAGGATTACCAACTGCAGCAAATGAGAATACAGACTTCCTACTTAAATCTGAACTACAGGTTAACAATGACTGGTTTTTAGCATAAGTATGTCCCATGCAATATTTGAGACAGGCTGAAGAAGGACTTGTTTATCTGAAAATCAGATTTATCTGGTGGCCTGTGTTTTATCTGGCAACCTCTTGAGGTGGGAAGCCAAGCGCTTGTTTGGAAACTCGGGGCTGGCTTGGTGCTGCTGGGGCTGTTACTGGCCACTCAGCGCTCCTCATGTGTCTTCCCACTGCTCTTCCTCATAACCTGGTGGCTCATTCCAAGCGCTACGAATCAGAAGTTTCTGGTTCTCCAGAGGTCTGAACTTGGAAGTCCCAGAGCTTCACTTCTGATGCATTCTCCTGGTCTGGGCCAGCCTGGATTCAAGAGGTGGGGAAATGGGCTTCGCCTCTTGTGGGAATGGTGTGCATGCAGGGAGGGAGACGTTGCTGGTGGCCATCGAGGGGGTGGTCAACTGCACTGGAAAAGCACTTCCTTCTTTAGGTCTGTTGATTACATCGGGGTTAATCTCTGTTGATCATGTCCAGGGTAAATCTCTGCACAGCTTAGAGTGCTTCAAAATTTCCCAATTATGAGTTGTGACCCCTTAGTGGGTTGTAAAATCCATGTATGGAATCACAAACTGATGAGTTTTTAAAATTCTTTTTAAAATTTTTAATTAATTAATTAATTGGTTACAAAGCATGTGGGATTTTATTTTTCCCACCAAGGATCGAACCCATGCCCCTACAGTGGAAGAACAGAATCTTAACCACTGGACTGCCAGGAAAGCCCCAAACCAGTGAGTTTTAAAATATTCTTTTAATTTGTAACTTCCGAACATGCATGAAAATAGAAAGTCTGAACCCCCTGTACCATCACTCAGCTTCAGTCCCCACCAACATTTTTTTTACACAGGTGCATCTACCTGCCTTTGAACATTTTTTAAAAAATAATACAATGAGATGGGATAAGTTAGGAATTTGGAATTAACATAAACACACTATTATAAATAAAATGAAAGTGAAAGTGAGGACCCTCAGTCGTGCCCAACTCTTTGTGACCCCATGGACTGTAGCCCACCAGGCTCCTCTATCCATGGGATTTTCCAGGCAAGAATACTGGAGTGGGTTGCCATTTCCTTCTCCAGCGATTTTCCAACCCAGGGACCAAACCCAGGTCTCCCTCATTGCAGGCAGACTCTTTACCGTTTGAGTTACCAGGGAACCCCATAAATAAAATAGATACATATATTTATACAAGGACCTACTATATAGCACAGGGAGCTATACTCAATATCTTACAATAATTTGTAATGAAAAGTAATCTGAAAAAGGAATACGTATATATAAAATGAATCCCCTGGACTCCCCTGGTGACTCAGTGGAGAAGAATCTGCCAGCCAAGGCAGGGGACACTGTTTCAGTCTCTGGTCTGTGAAGATTCCAAATGCTGGGCCATGCTACACATGTGATACATGCGTAGGGTGTACGCGCTAACTGGTGTACCACAACTTCTGAGCCTGCATGCTGGGATGAGTGAAGCCTGAGCCCTCTAGGGCCAGTGCTCCACAAGAGAAGTCACTGCAATGAGAAGCCTGTGCACTGGAACACAGAGTAGTCCCTGGTCACCACACCTGGAGAAAGCCTGAACACAGCAGCAGAGACCCAGCACAGCCAAAAATAAAATAAATAAATAAAATTATAGTTAAAAAAACAAAAAATAACTTCACTGTATACCTGAAACTAACACAGCATTGTAAATCACCTATACTTCAAGTTTTTTTAAAAAATGGGAAAAATAAAGTAGATAGAATAAAATAGAATAGAAAATATCTGAAAAATAAAGGCATTATTTTGTGGAATTTTTGTTTCATTTTTATGTATGGTGTAGGTCAGAATGTTAAAGTGTGTTTGAAAAAAGCTTTTCTGATACATAATTTCCCTTTTGAACAAAGAGCAGGCCATGCACTGGCTTTTGTGAGAAACAGTGTCCAACAACATTTTATAACATTGTCTTGTTTTTACGGTAGTTTCCCTGTTATTATGCACAAAGTGACAAAATTTCCACTTAAGAGTAACGATATGTTACTGACATTTTAAAAAGCGTCCTCGAAACATTCATCTATTCATGGAAGTTTTCAGTTCTTATTAAGCAGTATCGTTCGGGAAGGTGAGGGGCAGGGATGACGCGAGGGAAAGGCCTCAGCCTGGACCCGCCCGGGTGGCCCGGCCCGCGCTGGACCAGAGGTCCGGACTCTGACCGAAAGGCGGCCTGTAGTCCCGAGAGATGCCACGAGAGGGCAGGCGCGGCCGCCGACCAAGGGGCTGCGGGGGATGCGGCCGAACCCAGAGGCTCCGGTTCTATCCCGCTTCTCCGTTCCCCAGGCTACCCCTCCACCCCTCCGCGGTAAAACGGGTTTCTGGAAAGATTAAATAAAGTGAATATAACATATAGTTTATGAACGCGTTCCCCCCCCACAGCTTCATCTCAGATGGGAACTGGGGACCTCCCACAAGGGCCTTGGGCCATTTAATGAGCAGGAAGAATCCAAGGAATTTTTATTTAGCTGGTTTGCCTTGAAAAGCGTGGGAGCAGAGGAACTAGGTGATTAAACAATACGGGGTGGGGGCGGGGGATGGAGAAAGGAAAAAAAAGGAAGAAAATGGTCCTAATGAAAGCTACATATAATTCTATTTCTCATCAATAAGCATAAGAATATTGGGATAAAGTTTTGCAGTCTTTTATTTTTTTAACTGCAAACACATACACACATACATAAATATATGAATATTTTATCCACAAACTCAAGGGCATGAGCAATGTCACATCCGTTCATTAAGAATTTTCCTTTACTTTAAATAATGACTTGTTTTTAGAAAAGTAACACATACTCAACAGAAAGAAATCCAAGCAATTTACTAAGGAAAGTACAGAGACAATAAGCAGTAGAACATCCTCACAAGTAGGAATGTGTATTTCATGAATATCTCACAAATTTCTCCCTACCTAGGCTCACTCATCTCTATAGGGTGAATGAATAGACAGACAGATATGATCATGAAGACTGGGATCATGATCCATGACCTGTGTGTGGTTTTAAATTAATTAAGAGATTTGAGGGGAGGGACAGTTTTAAGTTTATAGAAAAATTGAACAAAAAGTACAGAGAATTTTCACATATCACCTCACATCTCCCCCACCCACCCATTTTCCTATTAAAATTCTGCATTGTGATGTGGTGCATTCGTTACAATTGATGAGCTAATATCAATGCATAGTTATAAAATAAAGTTCATAGGTTGCATTAGGGTTCACTTTTTGTGTTGTCCTTTCTATGGATTTTGACCAGTGTATAATGACGTGTATTCACCATTATGATATCACATGGGCAAAGTTTACCTGCTGCTGCTGCTGCTGCTAAGTCACTTCAGTCGTGTCCGACTCTGTGCAACCCAATAGACAGCAGCCTACCAGGCTCCTCGTCCCTGGGATTCTCCAGGCAAGAGTACTGGAGTGGGTTGCCATTGCCTTCTCCAATGCATGAAAGTGAAAAGTGAAAGTGAAGTCGCTCAGTCGCGTCTGACTCTTCGATACCCCATGGACTGCAGCCTACCAGGCTCCTCTGCCCTCCCCCAAACCCCCATGTTCCATGTATTCATCCTTCCCTCCCTTGAACCCCTGTCCACCACAGATCTTCCTCTGATTCCTTTCCTGGAATGTTGTATAACTGGAACCTACAATCATCTAGATTTTCTCCTGTGATGTTAACCTTGTTGTTTAGTCACACAGTCGTGTCCAACTCTTTGTGACCCTATGGGCTGTGGCCTGCCAGGCTCCTCTGTCCATGGGACTTCCCAGGCAAGAATACTGGAGTGGGCTGCCATTTCCTTCTCCAATGATATCAGCCTATGCTTCTCTTAAAATAAAAAACATTAAAAATAATTTTATTGCAATTTAGAATATGAAGAAGTAAAGTGAAATTGAGTAAATTCTAGATTTGAGATGCATTTTTTGTAACCATAAGAAATGTGAGTTCAAAATGAAAATAAAATGAGAAGAAGAAAAGAGGAAGAAGAGGAGGAAGAAGAAGAGGAGGAGGAAGAAGGAGAAAGGAAAGTGAATTCCTTACAAAGAATTCCTGTAGAGTTAAGACAGTTTGTGAAAGTCATTAACACATTGGAGTCTTTCTTTTAAACCATACAGTTTAAACTTAGATATGAGTGTCTCTCTGTAACAAAAGATAAGGTGACCAAAAAAATTTTTTACACTGATCCCTGGCAACTTTTGTTGCTTTGACTTTGTTAACATGTATAATATATTCATGTCCTGTTCTGCAGCCTTGAGTCTCCTCATTTTGAGTTCTGCAAAAGGTAAAAAATCTGCCTGCAATGTGGGAAACCTGGGTTTGATCCCTGGGTAGGGAAGATCCCCTGGAAAAGGGAATGGCACCCAGTCCATTATTCTTGCCTAGAGAATGCCATAGACAGAGGAGCCTGGTGGGCTACAGTCCATGGGGTTGCAAAGAGCAGGACACAACTGAGGGACAAACAAACACTTTCACTTTCCATTAGAAGAGATTTAGTACTTACCTTCAGTCCTTTTTGCATCAATTTTCCTTTTCTGAGTTCTTAATATCAATTCCTCATAGACTGACCAGATTTTATTACTGAGTAGTTTTTTTAAGAAAGTCCAAATGGTGTAATATCTGCTAAGAGTAGCAGTCAGAGTCCAGTCAGGAGACCACAGTTTAAACAGAAGTTTGGAGAATAAATTGCTAACTGTGATCAAAGGGTAACTCTAAGGAAAGCCTGTACGGTTCCTTAGTGCTGAGGAGGGTACCCCAGGAAGGACAAATTTGGAAGGGGTTCACACCTTCTTGGGGAAAGTGAGTTTCTGCCACTGGATAACAGAGGCTCTAATCTTGTCGGGCTGAGCTGCTGGACTGACAAGAGGGTGCTCTCTTTAATAATAAAAAAAAAAAAATTTGTTTTTAAATTCTTGTAATGGAGACTTTTAAGGTCTATTCTCTTAGCAACTTTCAAATATGCAACATAGTCTTATTAACTATAGTCACCATGCTGACGGTACATCCCTGTCTTATTTTATAAAAGTGAAGGGCTATTACTTATTCTATAGCTGGAAGTTTGTACCTTCACCCATTTCATCACCTCCAACCTCCCACCTCTGGCAGCCACCAATCTGTTCTTGGCATCTACTAGCTTGAGGTTTTCGCTGTTGTGGTTTTGTTTGTTTTGTTTTTGATTCCTCTTTTAAGTGAAATCATACCATAAGGTATTTGTTTTTCTCTATCTGGTTTATTCAGAGAAGGCAATGGCACCCCACTCCAGTACTCTTGCCTGGAAAATCCCATGGACGGAGAAGCCTGGTAGGCTACAGTCCATGGGGTCGCTAAGAGTCGGACACGACTGAGCGACTTCACTTTCACTTTTCCCTTTCATGCACTGGAGAAGGAAATGGCAATCCACTCCAGTGTTCTTGCCTGGAGAATCCCAGGGACAGTGGAGCCTGATGGGCTGCCGTCTATGGGGTTGCACAGAGTCGGACACGACTGAAGCGACTTAGCAGTAGCAGCAGCATCTGGCTTATTTCTCTTAGCATGATGCCCTTGAGGCTCGTTCAGGTTGTTGAAAATGGCAAGATCTTATTCTTTTCCATTTACGTGGGATGTTGGGGGACTTGGTAGGGCTCTCTCATTCCTGGACCACATCAGCCGTTCAACTCCACTAAGTTCCTGCTGTCTCTCTGTTGTCTTCCAGTCACATTCTGGGTCATTTTCTACCAACGGATCCAGTCAAATTCTGGCTCCTTTGAAGGAATAGTGTGTGATTTCCATAGACAGAGAAGCCTGGTAAGCTACAGTCCATGGGGTAGCAAAGAGTCAGACACAACTGAGCGACTAACACTTGTTTGATTATTTGCTCTGACCCCAGAAGGGTTCCTGCCTGGGTATTGTGCTGAAAACTTGTTAGCTTCCAGTCTAGCCTGGGTGTGGACTCTCCCCTCTGTATCTCTGTAATCACCACTGTTCTTGACAGAACTTTAGGCTTGAATTTCTTCCCTCTGTGTTGTTGCCGATGAGGTCAGTTCCTTTGGGAAGAGAGTAGGAGCTGTCCGTTTTATGGCCGGTTTCTATCCCCAGGCAAAATCCAGGGAACAATGGCTACCTTCTCTCTGAGCAACACCGCTACTTTAGGAGCTGGGGAGGGAGAGGCAGGCTGAGAGCCATGAGCAACCACCACCTCAGGAGCCAGGGCCGGGGGTCAGGGCGCCAGGAACTCCTGCACACTGCACTCTGCGTGGAGACTCTGTTTCACGGAGAGGCGTCCACCTCCCCACCACACTCAGCCAGTCAGCCTCAGCGACACTGACAGCCTGCTCCTCCCAGGAAAAGAGTCCTACTGGGAGCTGAGAGGAGGGGCCCTGTGTTCTGAGCACAGCTGTCTGAAGGCTCACCAGCTGTGAGGAGGCTGAAGGGAGAGAGTAGTTTTGGTTCAAATACCACAGACTCTCACCTTTCTTATCAAATTCTCATGAATGTTCTTGAACAAACGTTTCTTCATTTCTGTTACCCTTCGGGCCATTTCCAGAAACATTCAATATTTTTATTTTTACCACTTTTCATCAGTTTCATGGGCAGCAAGTCTGTGGTGGAACTCTGAGCTCGTCTTGCAGGGTGCTGACCTCTGAAGGCGGAGGCTCTGTGTCCATTGTCTCCTTGTCAGTGGCACACGGACAGAGCCTTCCTGGAGCCGGCACAGGTCAAGGCTCAATGATGGGCAGAGGAGCACACCTGGCTTTCTCTCCACTCTCCTGGTAAACCTGCCCTCCCCGCCCCACGATGAAGCCCAGAGAGGTCTCTTGGGTGTGTCCGTCGGTGTCAGATAAGAGAAGGCTGCACCCAGCCTCTCTGAAGCATCCAAGGGTCTCATCCACTCTCTTAACTACAGAGCTCCAGCTTCACAGATCATGGTCCCTGGAGCCCCAGGCTCAGCTCCGGGACTGGAATGGGAGGTGGGGGGGTGTCAGTTCCTGCTGGCTGTCCTCACGGCCTGGTCTCAAGTTGCCATTTCTGACTCACACCGGGACGGCCCCGAGGGAGGGGGTGTGTGTTTCCTGTGGCTGCTGTGACAAGTCACCACAAGGTCGACATCACAAGATCACTCTCTACTGTTCTGGGGGCCAGAAGCCCCAGCTCAGCCTCACTGGGCTGAGGAGAAGGCGTGGGCGGGGCTGGTTCCTCCTGGAGCCCCAGAGAGAGCCCCTTCCCTGCCCTTTCAGCCTCCAGAGCTGCACTCCTCACAGCCCCCAGCCACCCGTTCTTCCTCCATCCTCGGCCACAGTGATTGCTTCGTCTGTCTCCCTCTCCTGGGACACTTGAGATCACATCTCAGGCCCGCCTGGATAACCCTGGACCACCTCCCCATCTCAAGATCCTCACCTCAATCACGTCTGTGAAGTCCCTTTGTCACCTACGGGAGCACTCGCAGGCCCAAGGGTCAGGCCCTGGATGTGTCTGGGTGTTAATCAGCCTGGAACAGGGGGTTGGGGGCCTAAGGAGCACACCTGGTTTTCTCTCCACTCTCCTGGTAAACCTGCCCTCCCCGCCCCATGATGAAGGACCAGACAGCCCTAAGTGGCTGGTTCTGCTGCGACCAGGCATGGCCAGTGGCCACCAGTGCTTGTTCCTCCAGGGGGTGGCTTTTGAGGGGCCTCCCACGGGGACCCAGCTGAAGCCATGATGGGACCATTAATGGTCTCCCAGCTGCGAGCTCTGCGCCCCCGCATTTTAGGCCCCAGCATGCACCCTCAGTGGGGTGTCTGAACCCCCAAGGGGTCCTCCCAGTCAAGTCCCACTCCCAGGGTCCTGCTGGGTCTCTGAGAGTTGGGCGCATGTGCCCTCCCACCAAGATTTAATGCTCACCCCCCACCCCAACCCCCACCTCCTGGCTCTAGACTGAGGCCAAAAGGCTCAGGGGTCATGGCCCAGGGGTCACAGCTCCGGCCTGGGCTCATCTCTGCTGCTTATCAACCGCAGACCTTGGGAGAGCTACTCACATTTTTGTACATGACTTGGCACAGAATAAGCATTTTGAAAAACAAAATAAACCAGCCCCCCAGCCCCCAGGCCCCAGAGGACACTACTCAGCTTTGTAAGGGGAGCCCTCCCCACTCTTGCCTCCAGGCACCTCAGACTTGGGGCTGGGTGGATACCTCCCTGTCCCCCTCCCCCCAACATGCTCCATTCTGAGGCTTTGAAACCTCAGCTGAAACAGAGCCGGAGCCGGAAAGAAGTACCTGCTAACATCCTGTCCCTGAGTAGGGGGTTGGAGGAAAAGTGAGGAGAGGCCCTGGAGTGGGGCCTTGGTCGCTGCCCTCTGCCCTCTGGGGGCCCCAGGGAGGTGACAGCTCTGCCGGATCCCTCTTCTTTTCCCTCAACTGTTGTTTTTTCTTTTTTTTTTTTTTTAACTAAAACTTTTATTTTGAGATTACTGTAGAGTCACATCTATCTTACCAACCTTTTACATGGAAAAATTTCAAGCCCTTTGAAAAGGTGTGAGAAAGGCATGACACCCACATCCCTCTCACCTGAACTAACCAATTCACATGTGGTTAAGGGCATCATTTTTAATCTGTTATCCACAGCTTTGTAATTACACATAGAGGTAAATGCAGAAATATGCAGACACTAACTCTGTCCGCTAGGAAATACATTTCTAATATACATAATGATTATATATAATATCCATGTTAGTCGCTCAGTTGTGTTTGACTCTTTGTGAGCCCATGGACTATAGCCCACCAGGCTCTTCTGTCCATGGGATTTCCCAGGTGAGAATACCGGAGTGGGTAGCCATTCCCTTCTTCAAAGGACCTTCCCCCACCAGGGATAAAACCCAGGTTGCCTGCATTGCAGGCAGATTCTTTACTGTCTGAGCTACCAGGGGAGCCCCATATATAATAGATATAGTGATTTATTTGAGTATATAAGATATATGCAATTTTATTATTTTTTTCCTGCCTCTGTCTGTGGAGAGGCCCTGGGAGCAATGATAGCTCCACAGTAATAAGCACACCCAATACCAGCTCAACCTTGGGTTCTAACATCACCTTCCATTAAAACCATCCTCCCTCTGCCCCTCAGGAAGGGCTGGTTCTGGATCTGAGGCAGAAGTCCTGGAGAAGCCTGGGATGTGTCATCAGAGAGGTGAGAGTTGCTCAGAGAACCATGGGGATTTGTCAAAAGGACAAGGGGCATCTGGAAGGGGTCCCACTGACCAAATCTGAGACAATGTAAGCATCAACATAAATAATAATAGTAATGGGTCATAATCTTTAATATCTGAAAGCAAGATGTCACCTTATCAATATAAATAAAGGAAGAAAAATTCTTTTTTTTTTAAACAAAAAAATAAACCAATCTGACTTCACGCTGATTCAGCCAGTCCCCGTCCAACACCCCAGGGTTCTTCCTCGCTCTTTTTTTGGGACTGTGGTCACCCTCCTTCCCTGCACAGCAAACTCTATCCTCTGTTCTTGGTTCCGACAGTTTCGCTGCATTCAGTGGTTTACATTCTTTCCCATGAGACTCAGCCTCATGCCAGAATTGCTGCACCAATCTCACCACCCACAGCAAACCTAAGCAAAGGACCACATTTATTTTCAGTCCTTTTTGACCTTAGGCTCACCATCCCACTGAAGGTGCCCAGTGTTTAAATCAGAAGAGGTGCCTTCTGAGCTGGGCATTGATGGATGAATAGGAGCCTCCTGGGAAGAGAAAAGGGAAGAGAGGCCATGCATGTGGAAAGGCTGGGGGACGAATTGGACACATGGGGTGTCCCCCTGCTGTGGCTGCAGCCCAGGTTTGTTCAGGGGGAAGGGGAGTAACAAAGGATGAGTCTGGAGAGGTGGGGCGGGAAGGAGCAACAGGGAAGGCCCTGGTAGTTGGGCCAGGAGCTTGGGGTCAATAGGGGGGTCACAGGGGGTGTCAGAGTTTAGAAACTGTGGTGAATGGATTGGTAAATGAGTGGGAGTGGCTGGGACCACAAGTTTGAGCATTCTTGCTGCTCTGGAGACTCAGTTTTATCATCTGTAAGGTGGGTGCAGGAGGAGGACCCACTCCCAGGGCTGCTGGGGGACACCCTGGAGTCTGAGAGGGGCCCGTGGCTCACACCCCCTGTCTGGGACATCTCTGCTTCCTGTTTCTCTGTCAGGGGAAGTCTCCGTCTCAGCTTCAAAAGCACAAACACGCTCTCAAAACAAAGGAAGCTGGTCCTCGACTGCAGAGGAAGCAGGAAGCTGCTGGCCCTGCTAGCAGCCCAGCTGCCGGGGCTCGGGGACAGCGGCATGGAGTCGGTGGCACTGTACAGCTTCCAGGCCACAGAGAGTGACGAGCTGGCCTTCAACAAGGGGGACACGCTCAAGGTAGGGTGGTTGGGGCTGGCCGAGCTGGGCCTATGTGGTATGGGGGGGTGCTTAAAATCAGGGCGATGGCCCTTCTAATAGAGTCTAGTCTCTGGAGGAAGATAGGCCTGGCTTCTCCGGTCGTTGGCTATGTGACTCTGGACAAGCCACCTTCTGCCTCTGATCCTCAGTTTTCCCATCTGAGAAATGGGGAGTTAGTGCTCCCTCCTCTAAGAGCCATTCTGAGAATTCAGTGTAGCGAGTGGCAGGGGCTGATTCAACACCTAGTTTCCCAGGAAAGAATTTGAAATTAGTTAGAGAGAGAGAGGCAAAGAGACAGAGACTGAGACAGAGAGAGGGTCTTGGGAATGAAGTACACACACTAACCTATCAGGGATAAAACAACTGTGACTAAGGGTCTAAACGGGCCTTCCCGCAAGTGAGATGAGTCTCAATGCTACGCAGCCCCCTCGTGGGACCTCTGTGAGGAGCACACACCCTCCAGGGCAGAGGGGTTTCCAGGCTCTCTCTCTCAGGAAGTGTCCCGGCTTACGTGCCTGCATTTGGAAGTGGAGCTCAGGGTCCTGATTTGGGAGTGGCTGGCATGATTTGGGCACTGGAGCTGCCATCAAGTCCCGCTCAGGAAGCTCCCTTGGCCCCAGGCTCCACGCCGGCCCAGTGGGCATGAGACCAGCCATCCTTCCAGTCTGAGCCGGGTCCCCTCTGTGGGCCCCAAGCTTCAGGCCTCGGAAGGGACAGCACCTCCCGTGGGCTGACCGTGTATGGAGCCATGTCTGAGCTCGCCGGTGTGCTCCAACGTCCGCCTAAGCTGCCGCAGCCCCATTTTGTAGGTGACTGAGGCTCCCAGGCCCCATGACTTGCTCAGTGTGGGGTTGGGCATGAACCCCTGAACCTGGGCTGGGGCGAGAGGGTGATGGTTCTAAGAAGAACCACATCATTTTGAGGAAGTCTTCCCTTATCTGTGCTGGGGTGCTGGCCCTGGGCCCCCTGGGTTGCAGGCGGGGGTGGGGGTGACCTGAGGATGTGTGGTCACCTAGGGGTGGGGCAAGCTTGGCACCAGGACCAACCAGCCAGTGCATGAGACTCTGAGATCTAGGTCCAGTTCACAGGCCTTGTTAGCCAATCTGAGGGAGTTTGGGTCTCTAGCTTCAGACTCTGGGACTTGGGAGAAAGTGGCATCACGAGGAATTTGGAATGGGGTGGTGGTCAGTGCTTTCCACCTGAGACGCAGGTGATGGGCAGTGTGGCGGGGATGGATCTGTGGGGTCCCCCAAGGGAATCACTGTAAAAACTATGACACCCCCTTCCCTCCTGGATGCCTGGGCTCACTACCCACCCAGAGACTGGCTGAGTTCCCACTAACCCTGGCTAGAGCACTGGCATCTCTTGCTGTGTTTGCTTCTAACCCTGGCTCCTGGGGGCAGGGACATAAACCAGTGCCGGCATGGGGCAGGCCCTCAGCAAGACACAGGGTGTCAGAGGAAGGAAGGCTGCATTAAGATGTTAGTTGAGACCCAGGAGGGGACCTCTCAAGGCATGACAGGCCATGGGAGGGGCTGCCTTTTCCTTCCTTCGTGCAACAAACCCTTGCTGGGCTGTGGAGCGTTGTCCTGAGTGCTGAGGACACAGGCAGTGTACAAAGCCCAGTCCCTGTCCTCCCAGAGCTGACATTCCAGATGGTGAGTCATGCCAGGAGGTGACAGACGGATGGAAGCAATCACCCGGGGATGGAATACAGAGGGTGGGAGGGGCATGGGGACAGCTTTAGATGGGGGGTGGGGGTGGGTTAGGGCAGCCTCTTAAAAGAAGTGACACTTCAGCTGAGACCTGAAGGATGAGTGGGATCCAACCATGCAGAGAACAGGCAGGGGAGGAGAGTGAAGGAGGAGATGCAGCTGGCAGCGGTGGGGGTGTGAGTGAGTCTGCAGCGTGGACTCAGCCTAGCTCCGCGCTCCATGCTCCGTGGTGGCACAAAATATCACACAGTCCCTAAAAACACCATCTGGGGAGGTGTCGTTTAACAATGCAAAAATGCTCATGAGGCAACGTGAAGTGGCAAAAAGGCAGAATACAGAGGAATGTACACAGAGAGCCAACTCACACATACTCAGTAGATTTGAGTTTTAGGGATGGGAAACGCACATTTTGCAGGTGAGAAAGGGAAAGCTGAGCCTCTTCTAGGCACTGGATTTGTGCCTAGGAAAAAACACCAGAATGTCCTGATGAGTTAGTCCTCAGTCCTGGGAGGCGGGCCATCAGCAAGTCCCACTTCCTTGTTCACGCCCTTGCCTTTCCCTGATGGACAGGGATGAGTAAATGGGCCTTCCAGGGCCAGACCTGGCCACCGGGCCCTTCCTCTCACGGTGGTGCAGGTGCCAGGTCAAATCCTGCCTTGATTTAAGAGTTTGATGGATTTTTTTTTTTTTTGCATTAAATTTTAAACAGTCTGATTTTTAGAACAGTTTGAGGTTTACAGAAAAATCAAGAAGATAGTACAGAGGGAGTCGCATCTGACACCGCACGCCCACTCTCACCCATGGTAACATTTTAGAGTATCAACCTTGTTCATTTGTTACATTAATAGACTGATATGGATACATTATCATTAACTAATGACTGTATTAACTTTTTTTGCATTGATTTTGGTTTTTTAACATATTCTCTTAAAATACTTAAAATACGTTGATTCGTGACGTCTTCGGAGCTCCCTAAAATTTTGCGCTCAGTGTTCCTCACCCACCTCATGCTGGTCTGGAGTCCGATTTCTGCAACTGCAAAAGTTCGACTGCAACATCACCCGGCAGCCCTGTTCCCTCTCGACGCCCAGGGTCTGGTGACTGAGCACACAGTGTGTCCATTCACGAGCGTGTTTCCAGCACACCAGCTGTGAGCACCCAGTGGACACACAGATCCAGGCCCTGCGAGCTGGTAGGGCGCTGTTCTTCCAGTCTTGAGCTCTGCTCTTAGACGACCCTCTGGACAAGTGACCCCTAATGTCACTTCCCTGAAACATAGACCCCTCCCAGGAGCAGGCTGCTTTGGGTGCACAGCACCCCGTCGCTCCTGGCTGGAGGAAGGATGTGAGTGCTGGCTTACCTCTACCTCTACATCGACAGCCTGGCCCCCAGAACCCAGACTCAGGGAGCGCATGGCCTCAGCACCTCCACGGGGATGGCCAGTGCGCCCCAGGTTGGACACAGCTGGCCCTGGGCTCCCCTCCTGCCCCTGCAGCTGTTCCATCGCACCTGGCGGCCACACCTGCCCACCAGAACCCAGGCCCGAACTTGGGGTGGTCTTGGCTGCTTTCTCTGCATCTCAAAGCCAGCCTGTCAGCGGTTCCCCCTAAACCATCCCAAATCTGACCACATCTCAGTTACCCCAGTCCAGGGCCCCATCACCGCTCACCTGGGCCCAGCTCCTCAGGTCCCTCCTTTCAGTCCACAGCCTGGTCTCCACACAGTGGCCACAGCCCAGAGCCTGACCTTCCCCCAGTGGCCCTCAGTGGTTCCTCTTGTTTGTTTTTGTAAATAATTTTTTTTATTTATTGTCTGGGCTGGGTCTTTGTTGTTGCGTGGGCTTTCTCTAGTTGTGGGAACGGGGACTACTCTCTAGTTGCCGTGCTCAGGCTTCGCATTGCTGCGGCTTCTCTGATTGCTGAGCACAGACTCTAGGGCTTGTGGGCTTCTGTAGTTACAACTCGTGGGCTCTAGAGCACAGGATCAATAGTTGGGGTGCACGAGCTTAGTTGCTCTATGGCATGTGGGATCTTCCTGGATCAGGGATCAAACCTGAGTCTCCTGCATTGGCAGGAGGATTCTTTACCACTGAGCCACAGGGGAAGCCTGCTCCTCTTGGTTTTGAAAATAAAAATCTGAACTGCCTCCTCACTCCCACCAGAGTATAAGAACGTCCAGCTCTCGCTTTCCCTGTGCACCTCACAGCCCGGGCCCCGCCTCAGCTGCAGTCACACTTCTTTCCTTTCTGCTCCAAGGACAGCTCGCTCCCACCTCAGGGCCTTTACACTGGGGTCGAAGGCTATTCCTTCGACCATGGACACTGTTCCCCACATCTTCTCACGTCCAGCCTTTCCTGTAATTCGGGCCTCAGCTCACATGTCGGTCACCTCCTCAGAGATGCCTTTCTTGCCCACTCCCCCACCCCTGTGGACAATCCCCTGCCCCAACCAGGCATCTATGTCTTCCTGATGTATATCTTGAGAGCACTCCCCACTGCATTAAATTATCTTGTTTATTTGTCTGCTTCCTGTTTCTCCCTCTGCCTCTGCCCACTCAAGTGTGACCTCCTGCTCTCTGCTGTGTCACTGGGCTGGACACAGGGCCTGCCCTGCAGGAGGTGCTCAGTGACCACACTGGCCAGGGGATAGTGGCACAGGACAGCACCCAGGAGAAGGGGCCAAGCTGGGGGCAGGCCAAGTTGGGAGCATCACCAGTGAGGGTTGGCAATTCCCGTGTCTCAGAGGGTCTGGGGGCTTTGAACAATGTTGATGGCAAGACCTCAGCTACCGCAACCCATCAGAACATTTCTGAGTCTTTCCCTGGAGTGGAGATGACAGGAAAACAAACAAAACTGGGATATACGAGACGTGTTACAGCCACATGTCCACACAGGACTTTGTAGGTCACAAAACACCACCACATGCCGTGTAGGCTGTGTCCGTTTTACGGGTGCAGAAACTTGACGCCAAGCCTGCAGAGAGAGTTAGAGGCAGGCAGTCTGGTCTAGAGCCCAAGGCTCCCAGGAACCTTCACTGAATCTGTGTCCCATAGGCCCTGATTTTCCCATTAAGCTGGGGTGGGGGGGATTTGTTTTGTGTTGTTTGGTTTGCAGCAAAAGTTTTCCTGAGTCAGCCACCTGCTTCCGGCTGTCCCTGGGGACACTGGCCCGGCCCAGACAGTGGGGACAGGAAGGAGGGGGGTCGGCGGCTCAGGCGGTCGGACAAGTTGCTGCCCCAGCCCTCGCTCCCACGGGGCCTCTGCTTGGGCAGCTCATTTGTGTCTGATTTTTTGTCTCAACCAAGCATCCCCACCGGGTTTGAGCTGATATGTGAACCCGCTCTAGGACGGACAGGGGAGACGGCCCTTGGGCGGAGTCCAGAGACAGAATGAAGGAGGACAGGCGTGAAGACTGAGGGGGTCCTGCTCACCTCCCCTGTCTGGGCCTGCGTCCTCCTCTGTGAAGTAGCTTTTGACAAAATGACAGCGGCCCTGGGGGCCGGTGTGAGAAGGGGTGACCTGTGGCAAGCCTGCCCAGCGACAGGGGAGGGAGCCCAGCGTCCTGCCACCACCCACAGCGGCTCCTACCCACACTCAGGTTTCAGTTCCCCTTGGGCCACCTGCAGGGCAATGAGGAACCTGTGACCCGAGCCTCGTCTCAGCTCAAATACCTCTCGTTTGCTCCCCAGGGTCTGAACCCCCACCCAACCGTCACCCCTGAGTTCAGACGTAGGGGTTTGTAAATGTGGGTGACCCCAAGTGATCACCACTTGGCAGGGCTCCTCAGACTGCCCCCCACCCCCAGGTCAGCAGAAGCATCGAGTACTGTGGGCCCCATGCTCAGGGCCACAGCTCAAGGACCGAGGGGCCACGGGGTCTGCCCTAACCCCACGGGGTCTGGGTGGCAGCACTTGGATGTCCAGCTCCAGCCCCCAGAGCCAGCCCACCAACCAAATCCTCCTCTATGACCCGTGGGCAGGCCCCCCCAAAACGGAGCAGGGAAGACCGTGAAATCACATGGGGTGGGGCCGGTGACCTTGCCTTCCTCAGGGACGCGGGCCCCGGGGCTGGTGTGTGCCCTCGGCAGGAAAAGCTGACACTCCTGGGTGACCGGGGGCCATATCTCTCCTGCCCACAGATCCTGAACATGGAGGACGACCAGAACTGGTACAAGGCCGAGCTGCGGGGCGCCGAGGGGTTCGTCCCTAAGAACTACATTCGCGTCAAGCCCCACCCGTGAGTAGCTCCCCTACATCCACAGGCCCCCTGCCCCACAGCCAAATGTCACCTTCCAGCCTGGCCCAGACGGAGTGACCTGCAAGGCCTCACCCCAGCCTCCTTCCATCCGTCTGGAACCCCCTGTCTCTACCCTGAGCAGAAGTGGGGGGCAGAGATGTGATGACTTGTCCCAAGTTGTGGTAGTCCAGGCCACAACACAGAGAGCCTGGGACACCAGAGAGCATCCGGGCCCTGGAGAGGACGGGGCTTGGGCACTCAGCAGTGGGCCCACCGGCTGTGGCGTGGCCTCAGGCAGGCCTTGGCTCTCTCTGTTCCTGTTTCTCTGTGTGCAGCACAAGGAGGGCTGAAGCTCCACTCATGGGGGGTCCTAGGAGCCTGTGAGGGGGTGGGGGTGAGGGGCCATGAAGGAGAGGGCAGGAAGGAGGCAGACCTGAGGGCCCTGCCATTGGAGCAGGAGAGGGGGGAGCTGGACACCAGCCAAGCAGAGCCGGGACAGGGCAGAGCAGGAGTCGAGTGTGGGGACCAAGCGTCCCCAGGCCTGGGATCTGCTGGCCCAGGGAAGCCCCTGGTCAGGTTTTCAATGTTGAATGCCCTAGTCTCAGCACCAGGACAGGCCTAAGTGGCCAAGAATCTATGAAAAACCAAGTGGATATGCGTGGAGTGAAGGCTGAAGTAGCCTTGAGACACAGTCATTTACCAAACACTGGCTATGGCCCCAGGGACCCAGCCTGGGTGATGCTGGAGACATGTGATGAGATGCTCGGGTCAGAGCACCATGTCCCGGGGAGAGACAGGAGGTAAAGAAAGTATGACAAGAGAAGGCAGTCAGCATCGAGATAACTAACCAGGGAGGCCTTCTCGGAAGAGGTGACAAACTGAGGTTTTAAAGGATGTGTGTAGGAGTTAGCTGCGTAGAGTCAGAGAAGGGCATTCCTGGGAGAGGGGCAATGAGAACCCCTGGCTGTGGGCCTGGCAGCGGGGCCTCAGATGCCAGGTGGAGGGTGGGAGGAGCCATGGATGGGTTTCAGCATGGATGGGGGGCCTGCATCTGATGCAGAGGCAGGTGATGGGGCTGGGCAAGCTAGAGGGAGCAGGCTGGGAGCCATGACATGTGTGTGGTTGTAGGGTGAAAGGAGAGGAAGGTGCAGGGCCAAGGTGGGGCCTGGAGGCTGTTTCCTCTTTATCTGCCTTCGAGTTCTTTCCAAAGCTGCCACCACCTCCGGCTTCCTGTGTTGGGTAAGGCTTCTACCCACTTAGGTACCCTGTCTGGGCTCCAAGCACTCCCATCCCCCAACAGGTGCTGTAGCTTGGCCTCCAGGCCTGCAAGGTCTCTGGGCTGTGTGACCTTGACTTCCGTAAAGGGAGACAGATAGAGAGAACCTGCCAGGGCCACCAGCCAGGGCCAGCTCAGTGAAAGACACAGTGGAAGTGGGAGCCTCCAGGTGGAGGCTGTGGCCCAGAGAAGGCTGGGAGCCTAGGAGGTTGGAGGCTGCTGAGAAACCCAAGTAGAGGCTTTGGTTTACTCAGAAGGAAAGAAAAGCTGATGGATTTCAGGGCCATGCCCTTCGGGACAATATGGTGGTTGAAGCCAGTTTCCATCAGGGCAGATGGCAGCCGTGGAGGGTTCCGCGTCTGATGGCCCTGGGGTCCCTGGGGCTGTCTTTGGCCACTAGTGTCTGGGACAGATCAGAGACCAAGGGCAGATCCGCCACCTGCCTGAGGCCAGGTCCAGGTGTGTTCTGGGCTAACTTCACCCCTGCCCTGGCTCTGAAATAGCAGTGGGGAAAGTCCAGCCAGCATCTGACTCAGCCCTTGGGGCTCCAGTGTGGGACATGGCAGGGCACGGGTCTCAGGGGGGCCCTGATCACCACCACCACCCTGCAGCCCAGGGAGTCCGAGGGAGGTGTGACGCAGACCATCTACTCCTAGGGCCTCTGGGCATTGCGGGCAGGGTCCACCAAGGGTCTGACCCAGTCGTGTGGGGGTCTAGGGGTGTACGATCTGCTGGGCCCTGGAGGTAGAGTAGAAGTTTGCCGGGAGTGTGGGCAGACTGGCTAACGGTGGGGGAGGTGGGATGCGCATGGGTGAAGGTCGTAGCAGTGGCAGTAAACCCCTGCAGGTGGCAATGCCCTCATCCTCCCAAGGGCCCTGAGAGCTGGGTGCTCTCGTCACCGTCTTGTGGGCCAGGAGATGGCAGCACAGAGATGAGTGGCCTGTCCAGGGTCAGAGACGGAGGGAGGTTTGCCTCAGGTGCTGTGGGCCTGGGCTGTGCCCACCAGGATGGAATCGGGGAGATTTGCCAGGCAACTCTCAGGGGGGCCTCTGCCCCTCCTTGGGCTTCAGTTTCTGCATCAGTAAAATGGGGGCTAAGTGAGGAGGGAGCTGGGTTCTGGGGGTGTCAGGAAGGGGAGGCTGGTTTCTCCCATCTTGTCCTTTGGGCCACCGAGGACCTGGAGGGGGCTGGGCAGCCTCCTTAAGACTGCGGTTGCAAAAGCCTTTGAGGGTGACGGCCGCCCACACACAGACGCCTCCTGTAGGGTTTTGTGGGTTCTTCAGAGACACTGGGCTCGGGAAACGCCCACATGGGGCCCCACTGGACCCCTGCTCCCCCCGTGGCAGTACCTACACCTGTTCCTGCTGGGGGCTTCCCAGAAGAGCTCCGTTCCGGGCACCCCCGAGCCCTGGGCCCCTAGAGCCCCAGCTCAGCCTCCGGCCTGGGGGCTCCTCTGGGACTCCCAGAGACCCGGGCGGAGCTCTCAGAGGCAGCCTGGAGCCCCACCCTTGGCCACCACCTCCACCGCCTCCACTCCGGGAAAACCCGCTGAGAGATGGGCCCAGGCTTCCCCACTCCCCAGTACGGGGGCAGTTGTGGGCTAGAAGCTCACTTTTGGGGTATGGGCTCCCAGGAGTGGCATCTAGAACACAATGTCAGGACCGGGATTTTATTTTGGGGTGGAAGGTGGGGAGGAGCCTTGGAACTGCTCCTTCTGGCCAGAACCAGGGAGCCAGCGCCTTTAGCTGAGCAGGGTGCCTGTCCTGCTCCCCTCGGTCACCACCTGAGGACGTTGGGGATCCAACCCCCCCGCACACAGGCCAGGCACATCAGTAAAAAGCTCTTGGAGGAGCTGCCAGTGCTCACACGTAGCAGGCAGGGGAGGGGCAGGTGGGGCTATGGGCAGGACCCCGTCTGCCTGCACCTGAGCCGCTGTGCTGGGCTTGGAGGGCTCTTTGTCAACATCCTGACATGACAGGAAATTCCCGCCTCATATCCGCCCACGCGCTCAGATTCAGGAAGGGGAGAAGGGAAACGGTGCAGAGAAGGGAGGCTTGGCAGCCTCAGGGCGCCAAGGTCCCATGGTGAGATTCCGGCCACACTGGGTTTTGATTTCCCCATGTGAACATCAAGAGTGGACTAAAACCCTGTGGCTGGGAAGCCAGTTGGAGATCACCTGGGCCCTCTGAGGGTAGGCGATTCCCAAAGATCCAGACTCTGCCAAACTGCCTGGTGCATTTACCAGGAACCTTCTGTATACCCAGTTCTGTTTGGTCAGAAGGAAGAGGGACTTGAACCTGTGAGAAAAAGTCCAGGTGGCCTCAGTCTGTGCATCTGAGAGATGGGTACAGGGAGAGACCCTTCCTCACCAAAGCAAAGCTGCTATTTCTCTTTGGTGGTGGTTTAGTTGCTAAATTGTGTCTGACTGGAAAAAAAGACAAAATAAATTGTGTTTGACTGTTCACAATCCCATGGATTGTAGCCCACCAGGTTCTCTCTGTCTATGGAATACTCCAAGCCAAGAATACTGGAGTGGCTTGCCATTTCCTTCTCCAGAGGATCTTCCCCACTCAGGGATTGAACCTGGGTCTCTTACATTATAGACAGATTCTTTACCATCTGAGCCACCAGGGAAACCCATTTCTCTTTGGTCATCTGTAAAATATTTTTTCACTTTTAAGAACCTACAATAGGAAATGTAAAAGCCCAGGTGGGGGTGGATGGGTCGGAGTTCACAGAGGTGTGTGTTTGCCTGAGTGTGTGCTCATGTTAAGTCATTCAGTTGTGTCTGACTCTTTGTGACCCCGTGGACTATAGCTTTCTAAGCTCTGTCTGTGGGATTCTCCAGGCAAGAATACTGGAGTGGGTTGCCATGCCCTCCTCCAGGGGATCTTCCCAACTCAGGGATCGAACCTGAGACTCTTACGTCTCCTGCACTGGCAGGCTGGTTCTTTACTACTAGCACCACATGGGAAGCCCTGTGTGTTTGCCTGGTGTGGTCGCAAAGGCTTGTGCTCAGGAGCCAGAATGCTGGGACTAGGCACAGCTCCTGTCTGCCACCATGTGTGACCTTGTGTACATGACTTCTGCCTCTCTGGGCCTCAGGTTGATAATCTGTAAAGTGGGTGCAGTCACACCTTCTGTGTCCAGGACTGCTGGGGGGACCTGGCGGTGATGGATGCCTGGCACTAGGCAGGGTGGCCATCCCCCCACCCTCACCTTGCCCTCCCTGCAGGTGGTACTCGGGGAGGATCTCCCGGCAGCTGGCAGAAGAGATTCTGATGAAGCGGAACCACCCAGGAGCCTTCCTGATCCGGGAGAGTGAGAGCTCCCCAGGGGAGTTTTCCGTCTCTGTGAAGTGAGTTCTGACCCCGGCATGCAGAGGAGTTTGGGCAAGGACAGGCCCTCGGAGTGTGGAGGGAACGACAGACCCCTGGAAGCAGATGATCGTCTGGGGGTCAGGGGTGAGGCAACTGCAGGGAGTGGCCCTGGGCAGTGAGGATGGGAGGCCGACTGGGAGTCCTCCCATGCCAGGCCGAAGGGTCGGGTGTTGTTCCATGAGCAGCAAGTCACCAGGGGAAGCTGATATGACAAGGCTGCTGGGGGAGAGCCGCAGGCCCCCCCCGGGGTGGATGTCCAGGGTGTGCTCTGGACAGGGTCCCCCATGTGCTGCACAGTCAGGAGAATGGACCTGGGGCCAGGGTACTTAGGTTCATATTCCAGCTTGGCCATTTCCTGTCTATGTGACTTTGGGCAAGTCACTTAACCTCTCTGTACCTGTTTCCTCATGAGTAAAATGAGTTATTGAGAGGAGCAAATGAGTCATTCTGTCGAGAGCCGTTAGAATAATAGTTCTGTGCTCTGGGCAGCACGGAACCTGAAACCAGAAGTTACAATGGGGCAATGAGGACTCCAGGCAGAACGAGGGGCAGGAACTGGGGTGGGGCTCGGCCCCCTACTGGTCTCTGTCCTGTCTCTTCAGCACCTGGAACAGGGGGATGTGGGTGCAGCAATTCAAGGACTAGTTGCTGAGTTATGTGCAGTGTGCCAGGCAGCGTCAGGGACTCAGGAAACAATAGTAAAAAAACAAAGTTTCTGTCCTTCAGGGTTTGTGTCTTAGTGGGGGAGATACACCTTGAACAAGGAGAGAAACGAACACAGCAGGAGCCAGGTGGCAGGGACAGATGGCCTCAGGTTTGAGTAGAGATCTGCAGCTGTGGTGTAGGCTGTCCCAGGGCCCCGGGAGTGAAGACCGGGAGGAGAGCTTCCAGGCAGAGGGAATAGCAAATGGAAAGCCCCTGGGGTGAGTGGGCAAAACCAGTGTGGGGAGGGGTGTCAAATCCAGAGAGAATGGCCTGACAGGTCCCGACCAGGAGGCGGGTTCCCCCAGAGCAACAGGCCCCTGAGGAGCATCCCCAGTAGGGGAAGGGAGTGGATCCCTCGGGCTACCGAGCAGTCAGGATGTCTGGGATCGAGGGGGGCCCTGGAAAGGGCTAGGTGGAGCCGCTGGCATTAGCACTGGGGTGCGGAGGGTCTGGGAGGTGACATGTGCCCGTGAATTGGGGACCACCAGCAATAATACCACCATCAGGGTTGCTGAGGGCACTGGGCACATAGCTAGAGGGGATGGGTGGGTGGACGTGGGCAGTGTGGCCTCAGTGTGCTGGATGGCACAGTCTTCTAGGACTGGGATGTGTCACAGCCAATGGCTGGCTGATTTTTCAATGGATAAATGAACATAGGATGGCTTTGATGGCTCCTGTGGGGGCAAGTATGACAGGGCACCAGGCTCAGGGGAGGGAAGAGCTTGTGTCTCCCAGCAGGCCGGCCATGAGGCTCCTGTTTGCAGGAATGTGTCCCAAGGGAGGCCTTTCCTGTCTGTTCTGTACAGAGTTTGTGGTGGTGTGCCAGAGGTGGGGCAGAGAAGGGTGGGCTTGGAGAGCAGTTTGTCTGTCTGAGCAGAAGGGGGATGGGCAGTTTTGGGGAGCCAGCACCAGTGCTGTCTGGGAAAGGGGCCTGGAGTGTCCCTTGGAGAAATCCCCTCACACATATCATACTCCCACCCTACTCCTGCTCTGCCCCAGGCATCCTGGCCAAGCCCTCTCCCCCAGCTCAGAGCCAGACCCTGGGCCCCCAGGTTGTGGTGTGTACACATCACCACCAGGTGGCGCCCTCCAGACTCAGTTGCATCCCCCAGGGCCAGAGTCCTGGGTCCTGCCCCTACTCTGGTCCATCCTCTGTCAGGGGGCCTTTCAGGGCCCTTGGAGGACCACCGGGCAGACATTAGAGCAGGAAACAGACTCAGGGCATCTGTGGCTAGGAGAGGGGCTTTTGAGCAAGAATATCAGCTGTGTAATCCTGGGCACGGAGAAGGCAATGGCACCCCACTCCAGTACTCTTGCCTGGAAAATCCCATGGATGGAAGAGCCTGGTAGGCTGCAGTCCATGGAATCGTGAAGAGTCAGACACGACTGAGCGACTTCTCTTTCACTTTTCACTTCCGTGCATTGGAGAAGGAAATGGCAACCCACTCCAGTGTTCTTGCCTGGAGAATCCCAGGGACGAGGGAGCCTGGTGGGCTGCCGTCTGTGGGGTTGCACAGAGTCGGACACGACTGAAGCGACTTAGCAGCAGCAGCAATCCTGGGCAAGGTACCCTGATCTGTTTCCTCATCTGTGAGAGGAACATCGATGTGAGGGGCTGAGTATGCTGCCAGCACACAGCAAGTTCTCCCCAAATGTCGGTGTCCCTGGTGGCTCAGCAGTAAAGAACCCGCCTGCCAGTGCAGGAGACACGGGCTTGATCCCTGGGTGGGGAAAATCCCCTGGAGAAGGAAATGGCAACCCACTCCAGTGTTCTGGGAAATTCCATCGACAGAGAAGCCTGGTGGGCTACTGTCCATGGGGTCGCAAAGAGTCAGATATGACTTAGACATGAACAACAACAATCCCAAAAGCCAGCTATCGTTGTTATTGTCATGCCAGCCCTTCCAGGGCCACACAGTGCCTCCTGGCCCCAGCCCCATGGTCCTAGGCTGTTAGAGAAAGGCCAGTGGTCATGTGAGGGTGGGCAGCCCAGCTCTCCTCCTGTGTAACCTCAGCAGATCCGTCCTCCTCGGCTGTAACGTCCTTATCTCCAGCATGGAGACAGTAGCCAGGACGTCGTGAAGTCCAGTGACCTAACAGCCACCCTTCTGGGTGATGACTACACAGATGCATGTGCAAGAGCGTTTCTGCCTCACTGGCAGGGCTCCCAGGACCTCTGATCCTACACAAGTGGCATCTCCCGCACGCTCCCGCCAAGCCTCATAAAGCTGCCAGAGGTGGGGTTTACAGGCCTTGCTCTGCCTCCTGGAGCGATGGTGGCCATGGCTGGGTGCCCTTTACGAGTTTACAAAGGGCTGTCACCCCCCACCCCCACCTCCGGGAGCATATCTGAGCTGGCGGCCTGAGGGCCAGGGCAGGGGCGCACAGCCTGGCTGTGTAACTTTTGCCTCCACTCTGATCCAGGCTGAGGTGGGCTCCTTGGTTGGAAGCAGTTTGTTCCCCAGTGAGACTAGGAAGACGCTTGCTTCTTTTCATGCTCAGGTGCCTGGGGTCCCAAACTGTTTGTTGTGCCCCTCTGGTTGCTAAGCCCCTACTGTGTGCCAGGCCCCGTGCCCAGTTTCAGGGACTCAGCTGCCAACAATCGGATAAAGCTCCCTGTCCTTTAGGCTCAGGTTCCACTGGGGCAACTAATAATTGTATACATGTATGTATATAGAGATGTGTATGTATAATTTACTAAACAATTAGTAAATTATATAAAATCTTGGGAGATGAAAAAGGCTCTTTGAAAATGAAGCAGGAAAGAATCAGAGGAAGGCACAATTTTATGCAGGCAAAGACAGAGAGGAAGTGACCCCAGGAGTCTGGTGTACAAGAGAAGAAACAAAGGCTCAGAAACATGCAGTAACTTGCCTGAGGTCACACAGCCAGAAACAGCAGAGCTCGTGCCCACTGACACCCCCATGACCTGAAAGACAAGGTCTGCCCTTCTGCTCTCCTTCCCTGAGGCTAAAATCCCGGTATTGGGGGTTCTGTCTCCACTCCCTTCCCAAGGTCAGTTTGATTCTATCTCACATCTGCTGTAGGACAAGTCATCCACCCCCTCCTTTTTCACAGATGGGAAGACTGAGTCTACAGAAGGGCCATGCCTTAACAGAGATCACCCAGAAGGCACTCAGCAACCTGGCCTCCACCAGGCCACCAACCTGGTCTCCAAGCCCTGACTGAGGGGTCCTGGGGTTCCTGACACCTTACCCCAGCCTTGTTTATCCACCCTAGGCCACTGTCACCCTGGCTGCTGCCTCCACCAGGCCAGAAAAACCTGCTGGGCAGGACCAGTGGCAGCTAGCATCAGGCCTGACTTCATCCTTTAGACTTTTCTGACAGCCCAGGGGCTGGCCCAGCCCTCACCCCCCTGGGTAGGTGGGCGTGGGGGTCACAAACAGAGACACACACACCCATGGCTGCTCAGAGATGGATGCACACGGCCGGCCTCCCAGAGCAGGGAGAGACACACATCCAGGTGTGATGGAGAGACACCAGCACACGCAGGCCCAGACATCACACACATACACCAGGCTTGGTGCCCCCTCCAGCTCAGGAAGCCTCACCCAGCGGGGCCACCCCTCCTAGCTCCGGGGCCACCTGGACTTAGACTCAGGGCTGGGGAGGTAGGAGACAGTCTGGCAGGGAGAGAGAGCCTGCCCAGGTGCTGGGTCCTTAGCCCTGTCACATGGAAGAGGGTCGGTCACTTGTCAGGCCGGGGGCTGGCTCAGAGGAGGGTCACACCTGCTCACAGACAGAGCAGACCAGCTGCCCCTGGCCGTGGGCGGGCTCCTCTCCCCTCTGGGCCCCGCTATCCCATCTTGAGCCATGCACAGGCTGGGGGCTGGACCATAAGAGCGTCCCAGGTTTGAGAATCTGCTAGTTGTCAGGCTGATGAATTTGAGCAAACTCTGGGAGATAGTGGAGGACAGAGGAGCCTGGCGCACTGCAGTCCCCAGAGTTGCAGAGAGTCAGACACTACTTAGCAATTGAACAACAACAATAAGGTTCTAGAACTGCTGGGTCCCTTGCCCCCTCCCAGGTCTCGCCCCTCCCCTGGGTATGATTAGGGAAACGCTCCATTCTGGGTGACGTCCGGGTGACTGAAGGTAACCTTCAAACACCAGAGTGTTCAAAACTGTGCTCACTTGGAGCTGAGATCTCCTCAAAACCCCTACACCCTCCTCCGCCCCTCACCCGGAGGACAGCTGCTGTCCACACTCCTGGCTCCTCCTTGGGGATGGCACCGAGTCAGGGCCTCTGCCTCCCCAGCACCACGGCCACAGTCCAGAGGCTGGGGGAACCCCAGGCTCCTGGTGACAGGGCACGAGGGAGTCAAGGACCGAGGCTGCAGCAGACCGGACAGGAGGGAGGTGCCTGCCCGCCCGCCTGCCCTCCTCCCATCCCGGGAAGTGGACACACATGTCCCACAGCCGACAGCACAGCTGCTTAGTCACCTGGGAACAATGTTTGCTGACGGCACACGAGCGGCTTTGTCTCGGGCCGGGGTGATGGCTCTGCCTGGTCACAGAGCCTCCAGCATTTTCTGGCCTCAGTTCTGTGGGTGGAGCTGGCTTCCCTGAGAGTGGACCTGTGTTAGAGGGGCTAGGACCACAGCTCAGAGCCAGTGGGGGTTGGGGGGTGTTGGCAGGGTCTGGGAATGAAACAGCCAGTGAGCATGGACGCCCTGGGTTGTTCCACAGTGTCCCTGACCAGATCCTCTCCCAACTGAGCTATGCCTGGGCCGACTCCTGCCTTCCTGCCTTTGGGTATCTGTGAGCAGTGGGTTGCAGGCAGGCTGCACAGGGCTGAGGAAGACGAGGAGTCCCCTGACTCTGACTGAGGGCGTCTCAGGCAGCTCACAGAGCTTGGGCCATGTTACCCGGGCTTTGAAGCATGAGTAAGAGTTTGACTGAAGAAGAATCTGAAAGAAATAATGTAGTAGAGGCCTGGAGGCATGCTTGAAAGTGGAGAGAGGCTGTGCACGGTTGGGATCCTTGCCTTGGGCAGGGTGGGAGGATCCCCCTCCCCTAGGCCCAGAGACACGCACAGAACTGAAGGTATTTACCTGGAACAAATCTCTATCTTAAATCTCACATCTTACCTTTAACAAGGCAGCATGCCAGGCCTGGGGCTGATAGGTGGAGGAAGTGAGCACAGACAGGGATAGGCAGCTGGGGGATGGACACCGAGCTCTGGTCCAGGCCTTCGAAGCACTCAGAAGGCAGGACTGCAGAAGCTCAGGCTGCCCAGTCATGTGCGGCCCCTCCTGGCGTGGGATAGACTGAGCACGGGGAGGCATCAGCAGGTCCCTCTGCCCTGTGGTCAGTCTGGGAGAGGCAGGCCATCCCTTCAGTTGGAAGGTGCTGGGCAGGGGGGTGGGACGTGGTGCAGCTGGGCTGCAAGGCTGGGTAAAGGGAGGCAGAGGAGAAAGGGGTAGCATCCGAACATATTTGAAGAAAATGAGGCTGGACACATCATCAGAGCCAGACCTTGAGATCAAGGTATTAGGATTTTACCCTGAGGGCCAAGGGCCGTGAGGAGCCATGGAAGGTTCTTAAGGAGGGTGGGGGTGGACAGGAAGCATCCTACAGCCTGAGCTTCTTGCACACTGGCAGGCTTTGGTCTACATCAGGATGGTCTTAGGACTCACCCCTCAAGGGACTGTGAGGGCTGGGAGGGGATGAGGTGGGGGAGGGAAAAGAGAGTTAAGGCTGAGGGGACGTTGGAGAGAAGAGATGCTGTCTGGTCACCTCTCTCAGAGGAATCATGCAATATTGCCAATAAATGAACGCTCACCCAGAAGGGAGGTGTTACTATGAGGAAACCGAGGTTCAGAGAAAGTAAGTGATTTGCCTAAGGTCACACAGCAAGAAAGTGTCCTAATCCAGGGTCTATACCCTTAACTCCACACTCCACAGCCGGGAGATTCCCTATGCCTTGCACGGAGCCCGTTGGTGGGGCCTGGGACCCCTTCCCCATCTTGTCTCCTCCTGACTCCGGGCCTCACCCTGAGAGGAAAAGGCCAGGTTCCGGGGGGCAGGGGGAGGGCCCGTCCGAGCAGCCGTCTGAGGTGGCCTCTCCCCCAGCTATGGGGACCAGGTGCAGCACTTCAAGGTGCTACGCGAGCCCTCAGGGAAGTACTACCTGTGGGAGGAGAAGTTCAACTCTCTTAACGAGCTGGTTGCCTTCTACCGGACCACCACCATCGCCAAGAAGCGGCAGGTCTTCCTGCAGGACGAGGAGCCCCTGCCCAAGGTAGGTGGGGTTGGGGGACGGCAGGGGGAGGGTCCAGTACAGCTTCTCCAGTTCTGTCCTGGCGGTTGCTGTGAGGCAAGAGGAGTTGGGGGGCGGCGGGAGGCGGGAAGGGCGGGTAGAAACTGCCGGGCAAGCAGAGCCTGGCTTGTTCTCATCCAGGAGCTGTGCGCTGCACACAGTAGGTATTCAGTAGTTGTGTGTTGAGCGAGTGAAGGTATGCCTCCTGGGAGCCTGCATCTCACAGGTAGGAAGCTGAGGCTCAGGGAGCAACGGGACTCGTCCCAGGCTGCCTGCCAGGTGGGGTCAGCACTGGCTTCTGCTTGCCAGCAGCTGGCCTGGGGTAGGGGGTGGGGCAGGGGGTGCCTGTGGGCTAGGTCCTGGCCTGGTGGAGGGGGTCCGGCCACCCCTCGTCCTCACAATAACAGCAATTTGCCAGCCGGCTCTTTCATCAAGGGGCCCTGGGACCAGATCTCAGTCTCATTAGGGTGACGAAACCAGCCAGTGGGGTTATTAGACCTGACGAACTGTTTTCCTTGGGACGGAGTGTCAGCAAGGCCTGGGGCTGGAGGTCGGGACCCTGCACAGCCTAGTGAACATGGGTTCTGTGGGGGACGGGGAGGGGGCTGCGGGCTGCTGCTCCAGTCCTGCCTGTTCCTAGGTGCCCCCAGCCCCGCTCCTAGCCAAGTATGATCTTAGGGCCAGTTCATCCCTCCCCAGGGCCTCAGTTTCCCCTGGGGCCAGTAGGATGAGCCCTGGGAGCTGATAGGAGAGTAAACAGTGTTTTCGGAGGACCCCCCCTCCACCCCTTGCCTTATACACCCTCCTCCCATCAGCACACTTAGTGCCTGGACCTCTCAGAGCTCAGTCTCAGGGACGCTTCCCCCAGTGGGTCTGCTGCCTGGGCCAGCTCTGCCCTTGGAAAATGTGACAGGGCCACAAGGGAGCTGGGGGCTGCTGGAGGGCTCTCCCACACCCTCCGCCTGGCTCTGAGGTCACCCACCCTGTGAGGCGACTGCAGAGCAGGCCCGGCCCCTGGGACCCAGGCTGCCTCCTCTGTCCTGAGCAGAGAACTGCTAATTACAGCCTGTCTGTGATCCTATCGCCCGCCCAGATGAGATTCTGCAGGCTCGGAGCAGAGTACCTGGTGGGCAGACAGGGCCAGGGTGCTGAGTGTGATCCTCATGGCGCCAGGCTGGCATGCCTGAGGGGGAGCTCTCGTCCAGCAGCCGTTCGCAGGGGGCAACCAAGTTCCACAGAGGTCAGGGACTTACCCACGGTCACTGGGGCACAGGTGGGACTAGAGCCCAGCCTGAGAGATGACGGAAGGTACAAAGTGATATCCTTTGTCTCAAAGCCTGACCAAGGGCAACAGCAGTAGGCTGCTCATAGCCACACATCACTTTACAGTTTACAAGGCCTGTTCCCATAGGTCTGGGGCCTGGATTCAAAAGCTCAGGAGAGAGCCCCCAAGATGTGCAGGGACCTAACCAAAGTCCCATGCTGAGGCTCAGGACTCGGTCCCTTGATTGCTGGCCCTGTGGTCCCAGCTGGGCTGCTGGGACAGATCCTGTGGAGATGCAGGGCCTGTGCTGCAGATGCACAGGGAGTGGGCAATGGGGGTCCATGGCAGGGTGGGGTGGGGGGATGGCTGTTGTCTGAACCTGGACACAGAGCTGGGTTCAATCCCAACTCTGCCTTCTCTTGGGACTTCCGTGGGGACAGCCCAGCTGGGGGCTCCTGAAGGGCCCACTGACCGTCTCCTCCCTTGCAGCCGCCCCGGGCCTGCTTCGCCCAGGCCCAGTTTGACTTCTCGGCCCAGGACCCCTCCCAGCTCAGCTTCCGCCGCGGTGACATCATTGAGGTCCTGGAGCGCCTTGACCCCTGCTGGTGGCGGGGCCAGCTCTCCGGGCGGATCGGCTTCTTCCCGCGGAGCTACGTCCAGCCAGTGCACCTGTGACTAGAGTGGGCCCAGGGGCTGAGTCAGTGGACCTGCCGTCCACCAGGCACAGAGGTCTGGAGAAAGGACACTGGCACCCCCAATCCAGGGCTTTGCACAGGAGCATGGGCTTCTTGACTGTCTGGCTGGCCTCTGGTGCTTCATGCTAACTGGGATGGGCCCAGCGCCCCGGAACCACTACCATGTGCAGTGCCCACCGGTCTGGGGGGCTCCAGGGACTCCGCTGGCCTCTGACATCACAGGGTGGCCAGCAGGGCCCGTCCACTCCGAACACCAATGCCCTACCCCAGGAGGGCTGAGGACTCGGGCTCCATCCACTGGGGGCTCCAGCCAAGGAACCACAGGCTGGGCTTACCTGTCCCTCCATTCAAAGCCCCAAGGGCTGGCTACTGGGGAGGGGGCCAGGGCCCTGTGTACCGGTGACCTGGACTCGCTGAACAGACCCCAGTGGAAAGCGACTTCTCGGCTGTCCCTCAAAGACACTGGGCTCCACAGGCCTCCAACACCCCTGTCCACTGCAGACACTTAGTGCTGGGTGGTGGTGGAGGCGAGGTCCCGAGGAAGGAGGGCAGGGGTGGGAGGAATGGAGGCAGCTGCTCCTTGCCACTGGCCCCATGGGACGGATGCACTCCAAGGGGGCAGCCCTGGACATGGCCCCCTAGGAGACACAGCTGCACCTGCCGTATTTGTTGAGGCCCAGGTTCTACCCAGACCAGGGCCTCAGGAAGCATGCGGCACTGCAGACCAGGTGGGGAGCTGGGGCAGGAGCTGGGCTTTGGGGTCCAGCAGCATCCAGGATAGGGGCAGCCTCAGTGGGCCTGGCTTAAGGAGAGGCTGGGTGTCCATGGGGACGGCGCTGCCATACGACCTGGGACGCTCAGAGGCCTGAGCTCTGGTGAATTCGCTGCTCATGACCTGGGCCCGTGAACTCAAAATAAACACGGTAAAAGAATATAAGGATGTCCGTGAGAAATCTCATTTTCTTTCCAATTACAACTACTATTTTTAAAGTATCAGACATTCTTTTTTCCCATTTCCTCCCTAATTTTTCAGGGCTCCTACTTGGCTGGCTTGGCCAGTCCCTGGGCACTGGCCTGCCCTGTGGCCCAAGGTGCGCCACCCTCCTCTGGGCCTCGGTGTTCTTGATGGGGAAAAGGGTGCTCTGGGGGCAGCATCAGGCGAAGTAGGTGTAGAAGAAGATGTTGACACACATGAGGAGGATGGCGTTGACACCACAGACACGAGCCCAGAAAGCATGTCTCTGGGATGCTCGGCCATCACCTGGGGGTAGTGGGAGGAACGGGCAGATGAGGGCCACTGGGTGGGCCCTCATCCCACCCAGTGCCCTTGCCTGCAGCCCTGCCACGGGTAGGAGCAAGAGGGAGGCTTAGGGTCACACACACACCTGTTTTCACTCCCAAGGGCAGGTCCTGAGCCAGAGTCCACCAGGTCAGGCTCTGGATCTACAAGGAAGGGCAGGGGTGAGCCCAGGCAGGGGTCAGTGATGAAAAGAGGGCAGGGACCAGGGTTAGATGGGGTTACAGGTCAAGACCTAGAAGATTCCTGAGTCAGAGAGGGTCAGAGGCCAGGGGTGAGGGCAGGCTCACCTGGATGGCCTGGGGGTGTGGCGTCAGCAGGCTCCCAGCTACCACCACAGCCCCGCTGAGCAGGAAGAGGGCCACGGCGAAGTGCAAATAGTGGACTCCATGGAGGATGGGGGGCCGTGTGTCGGGGTGGCCGCAGGGCGGGGCTGGGTGCAAGAACTCCAGCACCAGCCTCGTGGCACCCGCTGCCAGCCCCACCATCAGGCCCCAGAAGGCTCCCTGGAGGAGAAGGCAGGGCCGCTGAGGCCTCAGGAGGAAGGCCAGGCCTCCCCCACTCAGCACCCAGGCAGCAGGGGAGATGAGCCCTGAAGCCACCCGCTCTCCCCACATCCCACCTGCTCATTGGCCCGCTGCCAGAAGATGCCCAGGACGAAGACTGCAGTCACCGGTGGGGCCAGGGAGCTGGTCACCGACTGCATGTAGATGAAGAGCTGCCCGCCATTGGAGCTCTGCAGGATGGGGATCCAAGCCACACTCACGCCGACAAGCACCACGATGACCAGCCTGCAGGCGGCAGGGGCGGGCCATCCTTAAGACCCCCACCCCTCCCCCACCTCCCCCGGGTCACTGAGGCTGGCTCTCCATCTGTCCCCTGCTGCTGGAGCTCCAGCCTCCTCCCTGGCCCCTGCTCCTCTCCTCCAGGGACCCTGCTGGCCTTGCCCTCTCCAGACTCTTCCATGGCTCCCTGCTGCCTGCAGGAACTGCCCCTGACTCAGCCTGCGTGCTCCCCGTCATCCCTGCAGTCTCCCCCTGGTCTCCTGTCCATCTTCAAGGCCCGACCCTGCCTCTCTGGGTTTGCTGCCGTCTCCCACTCCTGGCGAGAGCAGCCTCATCCTTTAGGTCACTGCTGCATCCCCCGGCACACAGTAGGCGCTCAATACACATTCATGAATGACCTGTTGCCCTCACATCCAGGCCAGATTGACCCCTGGTGGTTCCTCAAACCCTGGCAGGCCTTTGAAGGAGTCGGGACCTCTGGTGGCACACCCCACCCTCTGCTGTGGTGGTTTGAAGCCCCTCCCCCTGCCACCCTGTGTGGACACCTCCTTTCAGCTCCTGCCTGCCTCTGGCTGGTGTGAGCCTCCCCTCACCCCACCCCCAGCAGGGGATGTGTTTCACTCACTCCTCCACGAAGCACTCATGAGGAGCCTGCCCCAGAGAAGGACGGGGTGTTGGGGCTTGGCCTTGGTGATGAGCGGGCCTGGTTTCTGCCCTGCCCCCAGAGTGGGGTGTTCTGTCATCCTGTGCTCAGGGCTGGGCTGAGGGAGCCCAGAGGAAGCATCAGTTCAGGAGGGCTTCCAGGAAGAGGGGGCCCTGTGGCATTGAAGGGGTGTGGGACCTGGCTAAGGGGACAGAGCTGGGGCGAGGTGTCCATATGCTCCTCTCTGCTTAAGGGCCCCTTGCCTGTATCCTGGGTCACCTGGGTGTCCCTCACCCCCAAGGTGGGTGATGGTTGAGACCCCTTGGGACCCCAGAAAGGACAGCAAGAGGCCATGTGTGCAGCTGGGCAGGTCCTCCCCTTCCTGGCCTGAGGGAGAGGGTGGAGGAAGGAGGCGCCCCCTTGATTAGGGCTAATTAACCCTCCGCCTGGCAGGCGGCAGGCGCTGCCCTCTTCAAAAGCACAGGCAGGCTGCACCCCACCCTCCTTGCACAGGCCCCGTGTCCAACACCAGACTCAGCATCTCTCACAGGGCTGGGCCTCTGCAGCCGGCCTAAAGCACGGCCCTGGCCCTCACCGGCCTCTGGGGTTTGCTCTTCTGACTCAGCCCCTACCAGGCTGCCAGAGGGACCCCAAACCCAGAGGCTGTTCCTTCTGCCTGGAATGCCCTAATCAGCTCCTCCACCAGCAAAACCTCCTCATCCTCCAAAGCCCAGCTCGAGGCCCTCCTCCTCCAGGAAGTCTTCCTGCCCCCTTGCCCCACACCCCACTCTGCTGTCAGGATGACAGGCCCCCTCCATTGTCCCTGGGCTGCAGCTGTGGTCACTTGAGGGGAACCCCTCAAGGCCACATGTCTCTGAGATCTCTCTGGGTCCCAGGGAGGCCTGGTACTAGTGGACTGAATAACAGGAGTGGGTGCAGGGAGGACCAAGGAGTGGGGCTTGGGACGCTAGTCATGAAGTGATCACACCCCGAGGCCTGTGATGGCTCCTCCAGTCCCCCACCTGAGGAGACTGGTGGGGCCCCCAGCGTCCCCATGATGCCAGGCTCCTGGGGGACCCCTGATGCCCTGCTCTGTGTCCTGTCTCTCCTTGGACTGGGGCTCCAGAGACCCAGAGCCTGCATGGTGGAAACACAGCTTGAGCGGTGCTGTTTTAGGCAGGAAGCAGGCTGGAGGTATTGGGGGCTGGTGCTTTAAGAGGGCAGGTGGTAGGGCTGAGCCCTGGGGCCCAGAGAGGGTGAGCAGCCAGGCCCACATCACACAGCTATGCGCCCACAGGCAGGCTGGCAGAGCCCAGGGTGGGCTTGCCTGAGTGGATGGCCGTGAAGGTGGGCCAAGGGTGCTGTGTGGGGGGCTGGGCCGCATGGAGGGGAGTCCAGCTCAGGACTTTGGCCTCAGGTGGGAGCACAAGACCAGGAAGCAGCAGGCAGGGGCCGTGGAGCCACCAAAGGGGCCCTAAGGCTGCCGTGTCCAGCCAGGGGGGCGAGGCACACCCTGGGCGGTAGGAGGACGCCCAGTCCTGGCATCCGGGAGGCTGGAGCTGGAGGGGTTCAGGGAGTCACCTGGCTGGGAAAGGTGGCCCAGGTGCCGACCCTGGGAGCAAAGGGAGGGGCTCCCTGCCCTGGAGGAGGCCCTGGCCATGCAGGAGCCCACACCTGCCGGCTGGCATGTCCCAACACAGGCGGCTGTGCAGCGTCATGAGACGGCTGCCTGGAACTCAGGGGACCCCACCCTGAGGACGTGTGCCACACACTCTCAGCCGGAGGGGGCACTGCTGGGTCAAGCCCAGCACCAGAAAGCAGAGTCCCCTGGGCAGGCAAAGTGGGGGTCGCATGGCTCGGAGATAGGTGGGGTGGGACGCCTGAGAGGTCACCAGCTCCCCTTCACCAATCGCAGAGTTTCACCCTGGGAACTCCTGGGGACTTAGCCAAGCTTGGGGATGGAGGGCTGGGCCAGACACAGCTACACCCACAGGAGGGGCGTCAGGACACCAGTGGGACCTACGAGGCCTGCCTGAGCTATAGGAGCCACTGGGCTTTAGTTCCTACAGGGGGCTTCCAGGGGAGGGGACTCAGTCCTTGCCCGGGGGTATCAGATAGGCTGCCAGGAGGAGGGGCACTTGAGCAGATTCTAGAAAGATTAAATGAGTCATGGAGGTATAAGGATGGGACAAGAAGGGCTCAGAGGATGTGGGCAGAGGGACAGCTACAGCCTGGGTGTGGCCACACCCAAGTAAGGGCTCCCGGTCTCTCTGCAGCAGCTGGGATACAACAGGGGACTAGGGGCTCAGCTCCAGGGAAGACATCTCTGGATGTTGGGGAAGGGGGCTTTCCCAGCAGACTCCCTCAGAGGTCCCAACTGGAGTAAGAGAGCTACCCAGGATGGGCATGGCCAGGGGCCCGTTATGAAAGGTAGGGGCAGAATGTTCTGGCCTCTCCTCTCCTCTCCTTCCTGGCATCGTTCTATCTCCGACCAACAAACTCCTACTCATCCCTCAATGCCCACCTCTGGGGGGCCTCCCGGGCTGAGGGTGTTCTGGGAAAGCCCTCCTTCCCGCCCCTCCCCCATACCGTCCCACCAGCAGCAGCTCCCGCTCGCCCGCACGGGGCCGCAGCCGCCTCCAGATGTCCATGGTGAAGAGGGTGCTGCTGCTGTTGAAGATGGAGGTCAGCGAGGACATGAGCGCAGCCATCATCACAGCGACCATCAGCCCCCGCAGACCTGGGGGAGGGGTACAGGCTGCTGTGACCTCCCTGGGCTGCTCCCGGGCCCTGCTGATGAGGCCCCTCCAAGTGCCCACAGGCAGAGGCCCAGAAGGGTGGGGGTGAGGGTGTTGGAGGTGGTGGGAGGAAGACCCTGACTTGGGAGGCTGGGGCTGATGGTGGGCTCCTGCAGCTGCAGGCAACACATCTGTTCTCAGCCTCTCGTTTCTACAGAGCTTCCAGTTGACAGAGTGCTTCCACACCCAGACTTCATCTGATGGGTGAGGAGGTGGAAGCTCAGAGAGGGGAAGAGAGTTGCCTAGAGAAGCAGAGCTGGCCAGAAACAAAACCCAGGGGTGGTGAGGGAGTGAGAAGGGACCCTCAGCCTGGAGCCCACACCCTGGGCAGGTTTCAGGGGCCCAGGGCCTGGGGTTTCTGCTACTTCTTGTGCATAGCCGCAGGCAGGCCGAGGGCCCGTCTTGTTGGCTCCAGGGGAGAGGAGACAAGGCTGCCTAACTGGGGGAGAAAAGCCCTTGATAATGAATGAAGGGCCCCCATCGAGGTGGGCAAGGCGCTGCTGTGCAAGGCCTCCTGGGGGTCATAGGCTCAAAAGGGGCTGAGGGTACAGAGGATTCAGTGCTGTGTGACTTTAAGTTGGTTGGCTCCCTCTCTGAGCTTTGGCACAAGTCTGTCTCCAAAGTTTCCAGTGCTTTTTTTCAAGAGTCTAAGCACCTCCTCTACCTCTGCAGATTCCCTGTCTGTCCTCCACCCCCCCAACACCTACACACCCCTCCCTGACCTCAGAAAACACCACGTCCTCCGAGGGCTCAGCCTTGATGCCACTGCTTGCCTGGCCCTGTTTCTGCGTCTGACCTGCTGTGTGACTTCTAGGCATCTCATACCCCTCTCTGTTCACTAGGCTGGCTGAAATGGGGCCCAAAGAAAAGTGAGTTAAATCATGGTTTCCCCCCAAACACTTTCCCAACCTCCTCTTGCTCAGGGAAGTGGATTACCTTGGGGTTTATTCTCCTCCCATTTCTCAGGTGGGGAAGTCAAGACCTTGGAGCTGGATCTCTAGGGGTTGTGGTGAGCCCCTCAGAACAGCAGAGGCAGACAACGCCCCGAGGTGTGAGCCCACACGGCAGCCAACCCCTGTGCCAGTCAGTTTCCCTATGCTGTGTTTAATCCCACAATCAGGCTGAGGGGTGAGTAGGCATCATTATCCCCAATTTACAAATGAGGACATGAAGCTGTGAGCAGGGAAGAGGCTTGCCCCAAATATCTCTGCCAGCAAGTGGCAGAGCCCAGGCCTGGTCCGGGAGGAAGGGAGGGAGGGAGAGAGGAGCAGGGCGGGGTCTGAGCTCCCACCGTGGGACACTGAGAATCCGGAGGTGAAGCCAGCGGAGGACAGCCGTCTCCTCTGCTTCGGTGGGACCACACCTCTCACCGTGTGTTCCGCTTTCACACCCTGTATCACACTGGCCGGGAATGTGGAAACAGCCAAAACACGCCCGTGTTCTCTGGTCTGCAGGGTCTCAGGGAGGCAGAAGCTGAAGGCTCAAGGCAGGGCTGGGCCCCTCGGGTCCCGGCAGAGTCAGTGGTGGACTTGGGGGCCAGAGAGACTGAGCTCTGTGTCTCAGCCACAAGCTACAAGCCCAGGACGAGTCACTTTCCTCTCATCTGTGTCTCAGTTTCCACATCTGTAAACACAGCTAAGAACTCTGCCTCATAACATATAGGAGAGGTCATTTGTGAGTGGGCCTGACACCCAGCAGGCCTGAAAGACAAGAGCGTGGCAGCCTTTCTTGGGGGAAGGGCCAGCACAGGCCCTAGCTGTGCAGCTCGCTTGTCACCTGATCTTGGCCAGGGCACCTTGGTTCCCAGTTTCCCCATCTATAAAGCTGGGATGATAAGGGACTTCCCTGGCAGTCCAGGGCACCTTGGGTCCCAGTTTCCCCATCTGTAAAGCCAGGATGATAAGGGACTTTCCTGGCAGTCCAGGGCATCTTGGGTCCCAGTTTCCCCATCTGTAAAGTCAGGATGATAATGGACTTCCCTGGCGGTCCAGGGCACCTTGGGTCCCAGCTTCCCCGTCTGTAAAGCCGGGATGATAAGGTACTTCCCTGGGGTTCTGTACTTCCACCGCAGGGGATGCAGGTTTGATCCCTAGTCAGGGAACTAAGATCCCGTGTGCCTTGCAGCGTTGCAAAAAATTAAAAAAACAAAGTGAGCATGATGATTAGAGCACCAGGGTCCCTGAGAAGCGGGTGCAGGTCAGTCCTGTGCGACCCCCTGGGCATGGTGCTTGGTGCATGGTGGGAGCCCTATGTGTTTTCTATGATTCCTTTCCTTTCTTCCCCAGGAGCAGAACATCCCACCCGGGTGTCACACAGGGTCACGCTGGATCCAGAGTGGCATCCACCGCCCCCAGGGCCCCTTGTCAGACCCCGTCAGGGCCTCACCTGTGGGCATCAGCTCCATGACCAGCTTGGGGTAGGCGATGTTGGAGCAGCCGATCTCGGCCCCGCAGGCCCGCAGGCACTCGGCCGGCACCACGCAGCCCACATCATCTGCAGGAGAAGGATCCTCAGTGTCCCCCGCCTGACACCCACCCTGGGGTGGGCAAGGAGTCTGGCTGGACCTGCTCTGTCACCACATGCTATCAGCTGCTGCTCAGCCCTGAGCCTCAGTTTCCCGGCCAGGGTGACAGATAAGGAGGGGGCCGGTCTTGGAGCACTATTCTGTCCCTGGACACCCTCTCTCCCTGCCTTCCTGTCCATCACCATGAGCCTGTCCATATCCACCACGCCGGCTTCCTCTTCCCACGTGAGGCCAGGGCTCCCCTGCAGGGCTGCCTGCCCAAGCAGCAGTCAGTCTACCATCTGCTGTCTCCCTCCCCTTACCTCCTGCCCCCAGCCCTTCTCCCCAGAGGAGCAGGTGAAGGCCCTCCCCTCAGACTGTCTCCAGTAGCTTCCAGAGGACTCTTCAAACAAGAAGGGAGTCCCCCCCACAAGACTCTCCAGATGCCAGGCTCTTCCAGGCCGGTTTCCTTCTGCGCCCCCTTCTCACGGCATCCCAGCCTCCCCCCACCCAATCTCCCTCTCCCAGGACTTCCTAGGAGCTGCTCAAAAGTCATGTCCTCCATCTGGGCTATAAGGATGGGACCAGGTTTCGTTGCAGACACTCCCCGTGGTGGAGACAGCGCCCACTGTGTGACCTCTGAGTGGATGTCCAGGGCCTCGACCCAGACCCGGACTGAATCTGAAGTCCCCGCCTCCCTCCCAGCCGCTGGATCTTGGCCCTGTTCCGGGCAGGAGGCCAGGGGCACCGAGCAGCACCATTGGCCCTGACCCCTGGGTTTTCAGCGGTGGTGGGGACAGGGAGGGGGGCAGAGGAAGGCAGAGAGTGACCTGCGCTCAGAGAGAACAGGGGACGGGCATGCAGCCGCTCAGCACAGGGGCCTGTTTGGGGTCAGAATGTTTCCACGCATAGCTCGATGTTTCCGTCACCCAGAGCCCTCCTCATGGACTGAGCACTCCTGGGTTAAGATCCCTCCTTAGATGCCCAGCCCACCATGGAGGGTCTTGGGTCTCCTTCCTTGAGCCAGTGGCACTGGAGTAGCATCACTCCACCCCCATGATCCTCAGCCCATCTCCAGCCCAGCCTCTCCTGAGCGCCAGGCTCCTGAGACATCTGTACCGCCAGCCCCCAGCCTGTCCTCCCTCCCCACTGCCAGTCCGCCAGCCCCCAGCCCATGGGGGCTCCTCCCGTCACCTGCCCCCTCCACTGGGCTCCCTCCACCTGCAGCTCTGTCTTCTCAGTGGCCCTCTTCCACCCTCTGCATCCTCATCCTTTCAAAGTCATGGCTTTGCTCTTGTCACTTCCTTCTCAGGAGCTCCCTCCCCAGCCCTGGAGCCCACGGCTTCCTGGAAAAAAATTCCTTTCCACGACATTCAGACAGTCAACATTCGAGACCCTGGACAGCCAGGCCCAGGTCCCGTCTTCCCAGCACCCGTGCAGGCCACCCTGACCTGCTTGTATTTTCTCACACACACCCAGCACCTGCGACGCCTTTGTGCCTGGGCAGACGCGGCTGGGCTACCTCCTCCCACTGCTCCGGCTCTGTCCCTACCCTTGTTTGCCTCCTGCTTCACACCTGCTGCAAAGGACTTGCTCTCGGAGGCTTTCCATAACTGTCCCCCAACCCTTCCCAGGCAAAGCAGCTTCCTCCCAAGGCCTCCTAAAGACCAGGGTTGAATCACAATTATTTGTTTGCATATTTCACCTCCTCCACCAGACTGGGAGCTCCCCAAGGGCGGACACTGGCTTTGAATCACCTCCGCTCCCAGGTATCACCCAGTCCAGGGCTGGGCCCAGAGAAGATACTCTGTGAACATCTGTGAATGAATGAGTGAGTAAATAAGTGAATGGTTGGAGGAAGGGGAAAGGCACAGAAGGCCAGAAGGAAAGGGAGAAAGGATCCCATGAAGCTCTAGGTGGGGAGTTCAGGCACTGTTTGATCCAGCTGCCTTGCCCACAGCTGTGCAAATGTGAGAATTCAGGACCAGAAAGGGCGTAACTTGCCTAGGACACATAGTCAGACACAGGATACAGCCCGGGGTCCCCTGGAGGGACTCTGGGTCCAGGTGAGGGCAGGTGACTGGCCCCTCTCGACAGGTTCTGGGCTTGGACTGGCCGTCTCTGGCAACTGGAGGACTCAGCCCTCTCAGAGGGACAGATGAAGAGTCACAGCCACATAATGGTTCTAAAAGCCCAAGTCAGGAGATTCTGCCCAGGTTTTTATTCAGCCTGTCGCAGCCCATTGCAGGCTCCCCGGATGGGGCCCTGCCTCTGGGCACCTGAGGGTTCGTGCTGAGCATCAGGAAAGAACCACCTCTCTTTTGTGACAGCAGCAGAGGTGTCGTCACCATCTAAACACCAGCCCCCACTTGTGCCAACTCAGGACTGAGCAGCCCCAGGCCAAAGGCAGGGCCAGGAGCCTGGGTGAAAGACTTTGGGTTTGTCTGGTGCTGGACTCTGCAGGCCTGCGGGGGGGCGGTGTCCCCACTGGCTCCACCTTGACATCAGCACCCCCACCCAGCGGGGGCCCACGCCGGAAGCCTGAGGGCTGCCTCCCTCCCTGCCCCCCACATCCTCCCTCCCTTCGGTCAGTGCCAAGTCCAGTCACTGGGCATGGGGACCAGGGGGGTTGTACCACCTGTCCCCTGTAACCCACTCCCTGTGGGAGCTTCTAAGACCATCAGTCTGCCCACACTCCTTCCTGCTCACAGCCTCCTGTGGCCCCCATCACCCGCAGAACGACCATGGGGCTCTAGCTGGGCACTACAGCCTCTTGCCCATGTGGCCACCCTGACTACCACCAAAATTTCACCCATAACTCCAGGCCTCTGTGTTTGCTCTTCCCTCTCCCTGGAACAGCCTTCTGAAACCCAGGGAGCTCCTCCTGACTCCTCTCGGCTCTAAGGCATCACCCTCCATGAGCGCCTTCCTGCCTCTCCACAGACGATACCAAAGGGGCCCCTAGGGAAGCCTGGACCCCAAGTGTGCACAGCATAAGTCCACGCACGGCAGGTTGTGCCTGTGTTTGTTGACTGACTGAATGACTCTCTTCTAAGCTGGTCACTTGACACACCATCCCAGGGAGTAAACAGGGTGCTCCCCACTCCCAGGCCAGCCTGGCTCATCCCTGGGAGCCAGTCTAGATGCTGATGTTGCAGAAGGAAGCGGGAGAAAAGAAAAGCACACAGACCTGCGTTTGAGTCCAGTTCTCCCAAACCCATACTGTGTGCATGCTCAGTCAACTCAGTCCTGTCCAACTCTTTGTGACCCCATGGACTGTAGCCCACCAGACTTTTCTCTCCATGCGATTATCTAGGCAAGAATACTGAAGTGGGTTGCTGTTCCCTTCCCCAGGGGATCTTCCCGATGCAGGGACCAAACCCGTGTTTCTTACATCTCTTGCACTGGCAGGCGTGTTCCTTACCACTGGGCCACCTGGGAAGCCTCCCGTACTATGTGGTCCTGGGAAATTGTTCTCAGGCTGTTTCCTTCTCATTAAAGTCCTTCTGGGGAGATTCAACCTAAATTTCACACCTCACACAAATATTAACTCAAAATAGGCCACAGATTTAAGTGTGAACTATCAAACTTCAAGGAAAAGAAATAGGAGAATATCATCAGAACCTAGGGCAAAATGAAGAGTTTTTAGACTTAACATCAAAAGCATAATCCATAAAATGAAATATTGACAAAACAGAGCTCATCAGAACTAAAGCTTTGGGGATTTCCCTGGAGGTCCAATGATTAAGACTCTGAGCCCTCACTGCTGAGGGCCTGGGTTCGATCCCTGGTGCGGGAACTAAATTCCACAAACTGCACAGCGTGACCAAAAAAACCCCAAACAAACAAACAAAACCAAAATAAGAAAAAAAAAAAAAAAACTAAAGCTTTTGCTCTGTGTAAAACATCATCAGTGAAAAGGATGAAAGGAAAAGCTGCAGAAACAAATTCAATAAAGTCACAGGAAATAAGATCCAAACTCAGAATCAGTTGTTTCTGTACGCTAAGAGTGAACTGTCAGAAAGAGAAATTCAGAAAACAATCTTATTCTTTTTTAATGCTATTTACAACATATAAAAATTGCTATTCATTTATGTATTGTAAATATGCTGTTTACAATACATAAAAAATTTACAATGGCATAAAAAAATAAGATACCTAGGAATAAATTTAACCAAGGAGATGAAAGATCTGTACACTGAAAACTATAAGACACTGAAAGAAACTGAAGAAGACACACCGAAAAATGAAAAGATATTTCATGCTCACAGATGAGAAGAATTAATAGTGTCAAACTATCCATACTACCCACAGTGATCCACAGATTCAATTCAATCCCTATCAAAATTCCAATGATATTTTTCACAGAGATATTAAAAACCATCCTAAAATATTTGGATGGAACCAATAAGATCCTGAGTAGCCAATGGAATTTTTAAGAAAGAAAAACAAAGCTGGAAGCAGGCATCACAAGCCCTGATTTCAAACCAAATCATAAAGCTGTAGTAATCAAAACAGTGTGGTACTGGCACCAAACAGACACATAGATCCATGGAACAGAATAGAGAGCCCAGAAGCAAAGTGAAAGAGAAACTGTTAGTCATTCAGTCATGTCCAACTCTGTGACCCCATGGACTGCAGCCCACCAGGCTCCTCTGTCCATGGGGTCACTCAGTCATGTCCAACTCTGTGACCCCATGGACTGCAGCCCACCAGGCTCCTCTGTCCATGGAACCCTCTAAGCAAGAATACTGGAATGGGTAGTCATTCCCTCCTCCAGGGAATTTTCTTGATTCAGGGATTGAACCCAGGTCTCCAGACTTGCAGGTGGATCTTCTCACATACATGGTCAACTGATTTATGACAAAGGAGTCAAGGATATACAATTGGGAAAGGATAGTTTTTGCAGTAAATAGTGTTGGGAAAACTGGACAGTGACATGTAAAAGAATGAAACTGGACTCCTGTCTCACACCACATGCAGAAATCAACTTAAAGTGGCTTAAAGATTTTAATGAAGATCAGGTACCATAAAACTCCTATAATAAAACATAGGTGGTAGCTCCTTGACATCAGTCTTGGCCATGACTTTTTGGATTTGACACCAAAAGCAAAGGCAAAAAAAAGTGAAAAACAAAAACAAACAAATAAAACAACTGGGACTACATCAAACTGAAAAACTTTTGCACATCAAAGGACACAATCAACAAAATGAAAAGGTATCTTGAAGAATGGGAGAAAATATTTGCAAATTGTGTATCTGATAAGGAGCTGATATCCAAAATATGTAAAGAATTCATGCAACTCAGTATCTAAGACTAAAACCCACAAACAAACCCCCAAAATCTGCTTTAAAGATGGGCAGAGGAACTAAACAGACATTTTCCCAAAGGAAACAAATGGCCAACAGGTACGTGTAAAGTACCTGTACAACATCACTAATCATCAGGGGAATGTAAATCAAAACCACAATAAGCTATCACCTCACACCTGCAAGAAGGGCTATTATAAAAACATGAGAGGTAACAAGAGCTGGCCAGGATGTGAAGAAAAGGAAACATTTGTACACTGTTGGTGGGAATGTAAATTGGTGCAGCCACTATGGAAACAGCATGGAGGTTCCTTAAAAAATTATAAACAGAACTACCATATGATTCAGCAGTCCCACAACTAGGTACATATTTTAAGGAAATGAAATCACCACCTTGAAGAGACATTTGCTCTCCTGTTCATTGCAGCATTGTTCACAATAGCCAAGATACGGGAACAATTTAAGCGTCCTTCAATACTTACGATGAATGGATAAAGACGTGACGCTCATATAGATATATATGAAAATATCATTCAGGGACTTCCCTGGTGGTCCAGTGGCTAAGACTCCACATTTCCAATGCAGGGGATGTGGGTTCCATCCCTGGTCAGGGAACTAGATCCCATGTGCTGCAACCAAGGCCCAGTGCAATCAAATAAATAAAATAAATATTGAAAAATAAAATATTATTCAGTCATGAGAAGGAAAGACATCCTGCCACTTGTAACAATGTGGATGGACCTCAAGGGTTTTACGCTGAGTGAAATAAGCCAGATAGAGAAAGATAAATACAATATGATATCCCTTATATGTGGAGGCTAAGAATGTCAAATTCATAGAAATAAAGACTAGAATACCAAGGAGTACCAGTCAGCAACAGAAAGGAATGAGCTACCAATATACACTGACCTGAACGAATCACCAGAGGAGAATGGCCAGAGTTATGGTGGAGACAGTTTGACTGCAGGGGGACAGTTGTCCAACTAGATTGTGACAGTGGTTACACTAACCTACGCATCTGATGAGGTTGTACACACATGCACATAAACAAGCACACGTAAGCTGGCGAAATCTGAACCAGCTTTCTGGCTGTGGTTATCGCACTGTGGTTATACAAGATGGCACCACTGGGGGAGACTGGGTGAAGAGTGCCTGCAAGCTCTCTGTGGGTTTTCAACGGCTTCCTGTGATTCTAAACTTATGGGCAGGTAACTGGAGGGTTGGAGGTCCTTCAGCCCTGAGAGCCAGGACTCCTTTCATGAGCCCAGGGCCTCCCAGCAGGGGAAGAACAAAAGGAGATGCCGAGGCCCAGAGACAGTCTTCTCTGGGTCCCCAGCAGCAGAGGCCATTAGCCAGGCTTCAGGGCTCCCAGTGTTGTGCTCACCCCAGGGCTGCCTCCCTCCCACTTCTGACTGTGTGGGGTGGGGGTGGGGAGGCAGGTGTGTGTGCACCTACCTGGGAGGTGCTGGGGGCACCTGAAGGAGCACCATGTTCAGACACAATGTGAAGCCCCCGGGCCAAGGCAGAGGGCAGGACCCAGTGATGGGACCACAGAGACACTGGGCTGGGAGGCAGCATCACTGCTGAGGGCAGCGGACCCAGGGGAGATGGCCTGACAGGCAGACGGGTGGTGGAGAGGGTCCTGGGGAAGGTTTTCTCGGGCCCAGGCCTAGAGATGTCAACAGCCGACCCTCCGCAGCACAGAGCAGTGTCCTCAGGGCCCCAAGCCCAGGGGAGCACAACCAGCCCATGCAGGGCTGGGAGTGGGTGGGAAGGCTGGGCCAGGTGCCTGGCTGACTGGTTGCGGCACGCGACGGGGTGGGGGTTGTGGTTGGCAAAGTTTAATGGGCTTTGCTGTCCCCACCCTGGCAGCCTGCTTTCAGATGTGGTCCCCACACACCCCCATCACCGGGGTCCCAAGCCCCAGGGACGCAGGGCAGAGAGCTGGGCCTGACCCCAGCCCACAGCTGCCCTCTCGGGCCTCTCCGCCCCAGGGGCTGGGGCGCGGCTCACCATGTAGGACCAGTCCTGGTGTGTGTGGGGGTTCTCAGCAGGGAGCCGGGGCTGGGACCTAGAACTGGGAGCCTGCCCTGTCCACACCAGGCTCTGGGAGGGCCCCTGAGGCTGGGTCAGAGCGGCCCCGCCCCTGCCTCCGAGGCTCCCAGCCCAGCAACCCACCTCTACTTCCACAGCGGGTCAGCTGAGCATCTGTGCAGGCTTTCTGTCCCACCTGGGAAACTGGACACGGTTGGGTTGGACCAGGATTACCAGCAGTGTGGGGGCGGGGCTTGTCAAGGCTATGGCCTTGCTGTGTGTCCTCAGGAGAACACTGTCCCTCTCTGGGCTGCAATGGCCCAGAAGCGCTTGGATTTTGGTCCCTGAGCGGCTCAGAATTCGGCCACCTGGGGCTGGTGGCGGCGGAGGAGACGCACGCACACCCTCCAGACGTCTGTCCGTCGGGGGTGGGGTGAATGTTTCCGGCCCCGCCCCCGGCCGCACGTGACCGCAGGTGGCTGCAGCGGGGTGGGCGGGGCCGCACTTAGTCACCGCTGCCAGCGCCCGCGCCGCCCGCGCCCGGTAAGCGAACCCCGCCCCGCGTCCCAGACCCCCGACCCCCGGACCCTGGGAGATCCGCCCGCTCATGCGCCGCCCCGAACCTCCTCCGCGCAGACCCCTAGGGTTGCTGATCGCGGCGCTGGGGGGTTTGGGGGCCCCTTCCCACCCCGGAAGCCCTGGGGATGCGGGGCGCCGCTGAGCAGGGCCAGAGGTCGTCGGAGAGCAGACTCCGGACCCTCCTTCTTGGGAACTTCTGGGGAGTGCCTTGCCGGCCCTAGTTCCCCCCGGAAGTCGCCAGGACCTCTGGCAGCTCCAAAAATCCCTGAAGAGGCGGGCCCCCGCCCTCGCCCCCCCGCGCCCCCTGAGGTACCGGCACCGGGACTGAAGGCGTGCGTCCCCGCCCTCCGCCGGCCCCTCCTCCGGGCCGCCGCCCCTCCCCGGCCCCGCCTGCACACTGACCCGACCCTGCCGGCCCGCCCCTCCCGCAGGTCGCGGGGCAGAGGAGCGGCGGCGGCCGGAGGCCCCAGAGCGCTCAGCGCCCAGCCGAAGTCGGCCCGGAGCTGCGGAGCGCGCGGCCGCCATGGCCTTCTCGCAGGTGCAGTGCCTGGACGACAGCCACGTCAACTGGCGCTCCAGCGAGGCCAAGCCCGAGTTCTTCTACAGCGAGGAGCAGCGGCTGGCGCTCGAGGCGCTGGCTGCCCGCGGCCGCGACGCCTTCTACGAGGTGCTGAAGCGCGAGAACATCCGCGACTTCCTCTCGGAGCTGGAGCTGGGGCGCATCCTGGAGACCATCGAGGTGTACGACCCCGGCTCCGAGGACCCCCGCGCCGGCGCGCAGCCCCGCGGGCCGGAGGATGGTGAAGCGGCCAGCGGGGCCGGGGGCACCCCCACCGAGGCCGAGCCGCTGCCCTCGCTGGAGTACTGGCCCCAGAAGTCGGACCGCTCCATCCCACAGCTGGACCTGGGCTGGCCCGACACCATCGCCTACCGCGGCGTGACCCGGGCCAGCGTCTACATGCAGCCCCCCATCGACGGGCAGGCCCACATCAAGGAGGTGGTGCGCAAGATGATCAGCCAGGCCCAGAAGGTGAGCTGCCCGGCCGGCCGGAGTCCCCGAGAGACGCAGCCGGGCAGGCCTGACCTGAACCTGTGTCTCCGGCTCCCACACGCGCGCACTCAGCCCAGCCCTGGCTCTCGGCTGCCTGCTGGGCTGCCTCCCTTCTGCCTTCGCCAGGCTCCTCGGTTTCTCTGCAGAGTGATAGTGCACCTGGGCCCCCTGGTCGCTGACAGCAGGCTGCCCCGTCTCAAAGTATCTTTGTGCATCGTTGGGGGGTGTTTCTGACTTCCCCAGACTTGGCGAGCAGGTTCCCTAGAAGAAGGTGCTTGGACGGGGTGGGGCAGGAAGGATCACAGGGCTTTCCCTCACTGTCCCCGGCGATGGCTCTGAGAAGCAGGAGGTTCCCGCGCACACGTGCCCCCGAGTGCTCTGGTGTCGCTTTTGTGGATGATGGAGACAGTCTGGGACCTGGGGTAGGCATGGAGACTGAGAAGTAGCCTGAGTCTGGCCGAGGCTGGCCTGGTGATCCAAGTTCAACTGTGCCTTTTTCCTTGCTGCGCTGGTGACTGAGAGCAAGTAGCTCTCCCTCTCTGAGCCTCTTTGTGAGCTTTGCAGTGGCAGAACCTTCCCAGGCTGGGAGGTGGGGACTGGCGATGGTGCGTTCCTGGGGGTGGAAGCAGAGCAGGTCCCAGTGAGGGTTGTCAACCTGGATTGAAAGGACCTCAGGCGTTGTCTGGACCTCCCATGGAGCAACCCCTGCCGAGCTGTGCCTTGTCCCTCTGTGGATATCCATTCAGCTGACACACTGACATACCTTCCAAGAAGGGGTCTCCCCACTGGCAGCCAGCCAGGCCCTTGCTGGATAGCCGTGACCATAAGCAGGGCCTTCTCTTGCTTCCATGGTTTCAAGGTACATTCTGAGATGACTGATAAAGCCTGCCTTGCGAGCAGTGTTGAGGATTCAGAAGCCAGCTCTGGGCTCAGTAGAGAGGAGTGACTGGTCAAAAGTGTCTGTTCTGGCTTTGGCCCGGCAGGGGTGAGGTATTTCTAGCCAAGTCGAACCCCTTTACTATTCTGGGCCCGCTCGAAACCCAGACAGTGGCCTTGGGGATCATCCTGGCTGACAGGGCCCAGAGGAGCTCTTGGGCAGAGAGACCAGAAGTGGGTCAGGCACTGACAAGATGGCCATGGCTTAAGTTTCCGGAAAGGTGGAGTCCCTGTCTCCCGAGGGGGCTGGCGGGGTCGGATAGCCTGTGTTGGGAAGCCTGGCTCTCGGCCTGATCCCAGGCAGTTTTGGGGCTTTGGGTTTCTGCTCTGTGAAACAGAGGTGGCGGGGATGAAAGCCGTGAGGATGGAGTCAGGTGTCATAGTGAGGAAGAGGTGGGGTGGAGGGACCATCATAGTTTTCAGGCTGAATAACCTGCTGTGGCGGAGGAGGGTGCTGCTGGCTTGGGTGCCGGGCTTGAGATCGTGGAACCCAGTCCCTTAGGAGTGCCCGTTGGATCCCATTACCTAGCCTCCACCCACTTTTTAAAAATGGAGAAATTGAGACCCTTGTAGAGGGGGCTTGACCTGCCATGCTGGGGTGCCTCTCCTCCCCACCAGAAGTAGGAAAGAGGTGGATCCCAGATCCCAGACTGCTCGGGAACAGCTGGGAAGGCTTATCTCCCCAAAACAGAAAGACAGATGGCCAGGTCCAGACAGGGGAACCTGGAGCCACGCTAAGCACCAGGGCCTCCTCCCTCCTCTCTTATCTCTGTGTCCGGGGCTGAGACCCAGCCATCCCATGCAGCCCCATGCCCCCTGTAACTTCATCTGCTCCCCACAAAACCCTCCAAGCTTATCAGCATCACCTGTGTAAAGGGACAGAGCCAGGAGAAAGTCCCGCCCAGGCCTGCACCCTGGTCTGTGTGGTCCCAGTCGGTGCTGTCCTGCAGCCCCCCATAGGTAGGTGTTGGCCCTGCTTTCATCCCTCCCAGGGTAGAGGCTCACTGACCATGCTCATACGGCATGGCAGAGAGCCCTGGGCTCAACAGGAGGGGCCTCAGAGGCCAAGCGCCTCCTCTTTTGGCCAGGGACACCGAGACACAGAGGACGGGGGATTTGTTCACACCTGACGGGGAGCCTTGCTCCTGCTTTGCAGCCCACGTCTTTTCTGCCACGTCCACCCCAGGACCCGCGGCCAACATAGTGTGTGTGGGGTGGAGGGGGCGGCCCTGATAACCAGAGCTGCTGTTTACTGGGTGCCAGGCACTTTATAGTCTCAGGTAGTGTTATCGGCTCCATTTTCCAGATGTAGTCACTGAGGCCCAGCAGGTTAGTCCCTGCCAAGGTCACCTGGCTAGCTGTTGGGTGGAGTGGTGGGGAAGGGACCAGACTGGTGTTGTCCTCAGACTCTAGACAAGTCCCCCGCCTGTCCTGCCCTGGCCTTGGAAGGACACAGTGATGGGCAGAGCAGGGAGGGGCCGCTCATCCAAGCTGTCTGCGACCCTCCCGTCTCCCTGCTCTGCCACCTCCTGGCTTGCAGGGCGGGGCTGTGACGCCAGCGTGTGCTGACGGGTGCTGACAGGGCGCTTTGCCTGGGCCGCCCGCTTGGCCGCCAGGAGCCTGACCCGCCTTCTCTCTCCCCATGAATCACCTCTCTTTCCCTCACCCCTGAATCCTCCTCTTGCCCCCAGCACCAGCGCAGGGAGAACGCCCCCTCTACCCACCTGGGATGGAGACCCTGCGGTCCAGCTGCCTGGCCAAAACGCTGGCCCCCTGCCCACCTGGGCCCCTGGGCTGGGGCTGGTGGCGCTGAGTCAGGACAGCCCAGCCCACCGCCTCCTCAGCCCAGACTGTCGTCAGCACAGCGGGCCGACCCTGAGGCAGGGAAATGACACAGCACACACTCAGCCTGTCTCGCCGGGAGCGGCCGTGTTCCCATCAGGGCCAACGCTGAGTCCTCCCTTTTTCCCAGGAGATGAGCGTGGAACGAATGGGCCACAGCACAGGAGCCACAAGTGCTTGGTCAGGTCCCGGCTCTTCCTCCACCACCTGTGACCCGGCACAAGCCCTGGTCAAGCCATCTGTGAAATGGGCAAGGCATTGGGGCCTTTTAAGGATCTCTCCCACTCTGACCCTCCTCTGGTACAAAGACCAGTGGGTCCAGGGTCTGACTCCATTGGCAGGTGGCCCTGAGCAGGCCCCAGAGATGGATGGTCATCTGCTTGCCCTTCTCTCAGCCCCTGGGAGCCAGGGATTTATCTGGGGAAAAACCTGCCATGGGGTTCTAACTGCATACCAGAGGCCGGGCCTGTAGCATCATGCCTGTAGCATCACGCCTGGGCAGCTGCAGCCTCTGCAGAAGGGGTGAGGCCGGGCTGGGCCGGGCTGGGGCTGGGGAGGGCCCGCCTTGGCCAGCAAAAGGGGAGATACTCTAGCAGGTTGTTCATTCAGGGATGCCCCTCCACAGGACTTCTTCACCAGGGGCCCCGAGGGCAGGGCTGGATCATGTGTGGGTGAGAAATCTTGGGGGGGGGGGGCACAAAGGAGAGTAAGGGGTGAAGCCTAGACCCGAAACCAGATCTCGTGCCCGCCAGACTGGGGCCAGACCCAGAGATGTTAAGTTTCTTGCTTGGGGCCACACAGCAAGAAGGGACTGGAACCAGGTTCCATGGTGCCCGAGTGACCCCACATCTTTTCCATCTGGCCCCTGCCTTCCCACACTGCCATCCTGGCTCACAGCTTGGCTCCAGGAGAATAAAAGAGCTTAATGAGGCATTTATTAAATGCCAGCTGTACCCCAGGTGCTGAGCGGGCACTTTGCCTGCCTGGATCCTCCCAGCTCCACAGCATAGGTGTGGTCCCCTCTGTGCAGATGAGGGGCTCGCAGAGGGCAAATGACCTGTCACCCAGCCCACACTGGAGGAGCCTTCCTAGGACCTAGCTCTGGGGGCTCTAAGCCCCCTTTCCCTGGAGGAGCAGTGTCTGGGCTGTTCTTTCTGAGCCCTGCCCCTCATGAGAGTCGAGGCTCACTGTGGGCCCTCAGCTTGACTCGGGGTACTAAAAGTATTTTCACGAGGCTCCTAGACTCTGGGTTCCCGCAGGAGCAGAAGTCTGACTGCCCCAAGGCCTGGTGAGCACAAAGTGACGGGGAGCCAAGGCCCCTGAGGACCAGGAAGGGACTCTCGCTGTCCCCAAACGAGGTGGTACCCTCACAGCCCTGACACCATGAGAGGCCTCAGGGTGGCCCAGTTGGCTGCTTCCAGAGGCAGCAGCAGCCAGGCTCACTCAGTGGGTCTGGGGACCACTTCCCAGCCCAGAGACCCAGGTGGGGACCCATCTGATAATGTAATCCCAGATGTGGGCTCCTGTCTTCTCCAAAGGTTCCTACGCAGCAGCATTTGTGTCTTAATTGAGGTTGAGGAGAGTGAGGAGCAACTCTGCCAGGAAGGAGGGCTGGCACCTCTGGGCTGGGTGCACACCAGGCTCCAGAGCGCCCAGGCAGGTCGGCCCACACCAGCCGATCCTGCCCTCCCTCCACGACCCTGGGAGCCAGGGCCTGTCATCACTCCCAGGTCACAGGTGATGACAGCCGAGGTTCAGAGGGGCCAGGGCCTGCTGAAGCTCCACCAGGGTCTTTGTTTTTTCTAGTTGTGACATGTGAACTCTTAGTTGGGGCATGTGGCATGTGGGGATCCAGTTCCCTGACCAGGGATTGAGCCCAGCTGCACTGGGAGGGCCGAATCTTAGCCACTGAACCACTAGGGAAGTCCAACACACCAGGGCCTTGAGTGGCAGGCCTGGACTGAGCTTCTGGTCTTGGGGGTCCAGCAGGCTCGCCCTGCAGCCAAGGGTCCTTCCCCTGGGCCCTCAGAGGTAGGCCGGGCCAGGCTTCTCAGAGGCCCCCTTGCTGAATGACCTTGGGCCTTAGGTTCTTTGTTTGTAAGATGGGGATTGGGTACTGGTCTTAATAAGGCAGTCACATCCATGAGAATGCTCCGTGCAGGGCTGGACTGCCCCCTACTGGGGCCACACCTCCCTCGTCCTGGCAGGCCCTGGCAGGTGGGCTGCACCAGCCTCATTCATGAGGTCCAAGTGATCCCCCAGCTTAAACACCACATGAGGTGGTGGGAAGACAGTCTTCGGTATCGGAGGACCCGTGCTTGAGCCCAGCTCTGCTGTTGGGCCATGCTGCCCAAGGTAACCGCTCCACCTCTCTGATCCTCCGTCCCTTCCTGCTCAGCGCCATGTGATGCCAGCACCTGCCCCAAAGGGGCTGTGAGATTTGCATGGGAAAAGCATGGTGTCTGGCACGGATTCAGTAGATGCCAGGTCGCTTCCCTCAGCCCTGTCCCGATGGCCTCTCCCTGAGGGTGGTCTGGCTTGAGAAGTGGTGAGCCCCCCAACCCCCATCCTGGAGGAGTTCAAGCAGGAGTCGATGGAACACAGCAGAGAGGACACGAGCCTCCAGTGGCTTGGGAGCCTTGCCCTGCGGGGCTGGCTCTGTGACCACGGGCAAGTCCTTTCCAGGCCCCCTAAGCTGGGAAATTAGGATGCTCCATGACCCCACCGTGTCTGTTTCGTGTAGATTCTGGAGAAGCTGAGCTCTTACATGTTTCAGATTGATGAACTTGCGATTCTCCAGTTTGAAAACCCTCAGCTTGTGCCGGCCTCAGTCTGGATCCCACACCTGGAAGCTGGAGGCCCCTGGGGGCGGCAGGAAGAGGGAGGGGCTTGTCCTCATGTCTCGTCCACCAGGTGCGGCCTCTGGTCTCTGCAGCATTCCTGAGCTGTGGCCGATGTCTATCAGACTCGGGGCAGGGCCCACGCCACTGGGCTGGGTGGGACTGCATGCACTTCCTGACCCCAGCCCACTGCAGCCATTTGGTGCTTGGGTGGCCTGAGTCTCCTTTAATTGGCCTTAATGAGGCTTCTGTCTTAATGGTGCAGAAGGAAGGTGCCAGAGCTGATGAGTGTCAGAGGGGAGGGACCGCAGGTCTTCCAGTCCACTCCCCCATGACTGAGAAGGGAAGCGCTGTGCCATAGCCTCCCCCCGACCCCAGCGCGCCCCCACACACTATGAAGTGTAGCAGAGCTGGGTGGCCCAGGCAGTGACTCTCTGGGCAGTGCTGATTGTCAGGGCTTTGTTCTAGGACCCAGGGTGGGCTCTGGGAGGTGGCAGGTGGAGTCACAGCTAGAATGGATGCAGGATCCCTTCTGGGAGAGGAGCCAGGAGCAGGAGGCCTCTGTCACCAGCCAACTGTGTAATCCTGGGACAGTGACAGCACACACACACACACACACACACCCCTGCCAGGAAGAGACAGCAGTACGACCGACCGTCAGTCAGCAAGCTGGCCCTGGCTTGAGCCGGCATTGTCACCCTGTATACGGACTTCCTCCCCATCTGCCTGGGAGGCTGGGGCTCCCAGGAGTCTTCCTCCCCAGGCCTTGCAGATCCTTTCAGCAGCAGGGTGGGGAGGGGAGAGGCACCATGTCACATTGTGGGAAACTGAGGCACAGCGGCCAGGTCTGCCCAGCCCTGCTGGTAGGGGCAGGGCTGGGGGCAGGTGCTCCACACCCCAGGGGGCGAGGGCAGCCTCAGCTTCCCCCCACCAGGCCTCAGCCCCTCCACCTATGTAGGGCTGGTGACAGCTGCAGTGTAAGTTGACCAGAGTAAATTCAGCGCTTGTGTCCCTGAAAAAGTCCTTATTTCATCTTTGGTTTTGAGAGCTGTTTTCACTGGGTAGGGAATTCCAGGTTAATGGTTTCTCCATTCAGTTGCTCCTGTGTCCTCTGGTTTGCGTTGATTCTGAGACATCTGCTTTGTTCCTCATTGCCTGATGGTCTTTTCCCTTCTGGCTGCTTTTAAGGTTTTCTCTTTGTCACTGATTTTAAGTGATGTGATTATGATGTGTCGTGGTGTGTTTTCTTCATGTGTCCTCTGCTTGGAACTCAAGCAGAGTGTCCCTGGACTTGGGGATAAATGAAAAGTCTAGTGGAAGTGTTAGTTGATCAGTGGTATCTGATTCTTTGTGACCCCATGGACTGTAGCCCACCAGGCTCCTCTCTAGGCAAGAATAGCTAGAGTAGGTAGCCATTCCTTTCTCCAGGGGATCTTCCCAACCCAGGGATCGAACCCAGGTCCCTACATTGCGGGTAGATTCTTTACCGTCTGAGCCACCAGGGAAGCCCAGTGATTTCCATCAAATATGGAAATGTTATGACCTTTTTTCCAAATGTTTTTCTGTCCTCTCTCCCCCACCCTCTGTCTCAGCACCTGCTGAAACTCCAGTTACACGTACTCTAGACCTTTGGAGTTGATCCAAGTTCACTGACACTCTGGCCTTGGTTGTTCTGTCTTTTTTTTTTTTCTGTGTGTGTCATTTTGGATAATTTCTACTGATAGGTGTTCAGGCTCACTAATCTTTTCTTCTATAGTGTCTAATCTTCTATTAGTCCCATCCACTGTATTTTTCATCTTAAATCAATGAAATTTAAGATGAATTGTTTCACTTCTTGAGTTTCAATTTGGTATTTGTTTTAAAAAATCTTCTATGTCTCTAAGTAACTTTTTGAACATGTACCATGCATTTATAACTGTTCACACTCCTTTGTCTGCCAGTTCTAACATTTGTATCCGTTCTGGGTTACTTTGATTGATTTTTTTTTCTTTTCCTCTTGAGGCTCATTGTTTTCCTGTTTCTTTGAATGCTTGGTAATTTTTGATTGGATACTAGACTTGAGAATTTTATGTTGTGGGAGTTTGGGGTTTTTTTCCTTTAAGCATTTTGTAGCTTTGTTCTGGGATGCAGTTCTTGGAAACAATGTAACACTTTGAGGCTTGCTGTTAAGCTTTATTAGGTAGGACCAAAGCAGATTTAGTCTACTGTAGGAGTTGGTTAACCTGGACCAAATCTGGCCTACCACCTGATTTTGTAAATAATGGAATGGAGATGTATACATTTGTTTATGAGCTGTCTGTGTCTGTTTTCAGAGTTGAAGGGGGTGTCAGTGGCAACCCACTCCAGTACTCTTGCCTGGAAAATCCCATGGATGGAAGAGCCTGGTAGGCTGCGGTCCATTGGGGTTGCTAAGAGTCAGACACGACTGAGCGACTTCACTTTCACTTTTCATTTTCATGCTTTGGAGAAGGAAATGGCAACCCACTCCAGTGTTCTTGCCTGGAGAATCCCAGGGACGGCAGAGCCTGGTGGGCTTCCATCTATGGGGTCGCACAGAGTCGGACACGACTAAAACGACTTAGCAGCAGCAGCAGCAGCAGAGACACATGACTTGCAAAGCCTGAGACATTTGCTATCTGGCCTTTATAGAAAAACCTCATGGCCCCTGGTCCAAGGCATGTTTGCCCATCATGTAGGTGGTATCATTCTGGGGACCCTCCTGCAGGTCCTTAGAGCCTGTACTCTTCTGGGGATGTAAATGACTCCTGGTCCTGTGTGATCACCAGCCGTTGTTCCAGCCGCTTATTTCCAGCAGTTCTGTTCCAGTCTCGGTGGTTTCTTCCCATGCGTGTGCAGCTCAGTCTCCAGTTGAATCCTCAAGAGGAAACTCTGTGGCATTTGCTTTATGCAGCCCTCTCCTCTCCTCTGTCCTGAAAATCCTGGTTTCCAGGCTCTGAGCAAACTTCATCTCCTCAACTCCAGGAGCCCCCTGGACTCTGCTGTGACCTGGAGGTGGCTGGGGAAGTCCTGCAGCTGACCTCGTTTGTCTCCCTTCTGTCCAGGGTCCCTGCACTTATTGTGCTGCCTGTTGGCCACGGCTTCATAGATTTTTCTGCCTGGTGTTTATTGCTAAGGCAGGTAGGTAAGTGCAGGCTCTGATATTCCCTTGTGCCTGGAAGTGGAACCCCAGGTCTTGAAGGCACTGTGCCCACTCTTAGGACAGCCTGCAGCAAGCCCAAGTGTTCCCGTGGGTTGCCCTCTGGTTGGCAGAACAGGAAGCAGGAATGGTGGGCAGTGATCTCCAGCCTGTCCACCCGAGGGTGCTGTGGGTCTGGAGGGCTGGGATTGGTTACGTCTGCCGAGCACAGCTTCCGGACCCTAAATGTCACTGTGCCCGCATTGGTTCACTTCACCTGCCAATAGCCATGCAGGTGGGTGCTGCCATCACCCCACGAGGAAACTATGGCCCTTCCTGAGGTCACACGGCTCCCTGGGAGGATAGTCTAGAGCCCACGCTGCCACCGTCCTGTGTCCACCTGGGCCTTAGTGACAGACCCAGAGATCCAGACCCACCTCGTGCTTTTCCAGGTGGTAAAAGTGCCCAGTGAATGCTGGGGACTTGCCTTCCGTGCATCGTGTCTCTGGTGACCTCTGGGCTCCAGGGCAGATGGGTGTGACTGTCTCCCCTTCTTCTGGGGAGCACTTTGAGAGGAGAGACCCCTGCTGGCCCCTTAAGCCTCTGCAGTCATCTCCATGGTCTTGGAGTGGGGGGCAGGCAGGACCAGTACAGAGGGAAACTGCCTGCTCAGTCCTGGGTCTCAGGATCAGGCCTTGGAGAGACGGTATGCCACTCTATGGGTTGCTATGGCTTCTCCAGAAACACAGATGTGAGGCCTGCTCATGGCAGCCTTTGAGTCAGGGTTTGAAGGACGGGAAGGTGTTACCAGCGTGGAGGAGGAGGGGAAGGCGCCTGGTCAGGAGGACAGTGGGTACGGCTGAGGCGAGGTCTGGGGTGTGAAGGGAGGGGTCAGTGGAGTCAGAGCCCCTGTGGCTTCTGGGCCTCTGGGGAGAGATGCTCAGAGGCTGGGCTGTGGTCTTCTAGGGGCGTGGAGACCCCAGGCCGCCTCACCACTGCCCCTTCTCCCCCGCCCTTCCCTGCCCACAGTGCACCTCTGCCCCAAGAGGGGCTCTGTGGTCATAGGGGTGGGGTCTCACGAGCAGTGGCGGGGGTGCCGGAAGCCTCAGGCTGAGAGTCAGCCCGGCGAGGCAGGAGCCCTGAGCTGGTGGCGCAGAGGGAGGTGGGGCAGTGGTGGTCAGAGCTGCCTCTTAGAACTTGTGCGGCCTGCCCAGACGGGCTGGTGGGGCACCCAGACTGGGCATAGGAACTTGGGGGTTGCTCAGTAGGCACAGCCTTGGGCATCATGCCCACCATCATCCCCATTTCACAGATGAGGAAACTGAGACCCAGAGAGGCTGCAGCTCACCCATCCTGGATGGCAGGCTGGGGTCCAGAGCTCTATCTCTTCCTGCCAGGCCACCCAAGCAGGTTGTTAGGCAAGTGAGCGAGTGCCTCTGTGCCTCAGTGTCCTCGTCTGTAGAATGGGGGCAATGACCCGCGCCTTGCAGCATGTCTGAGGACTGGGCAAGGTAGCGGTTGTCGGGCAGAAGTTGCTTCGGACGGGGCACAGGGCCTGGGGTTCTCATCTGGAGTCTCTGGCCCCAGGGATGGGCACTCAGGTCTCCAGGCCTCTGAGAAACATGGTGGCCCCTATGGGCAAGCCTCAGACCCCACCCTCCCAAGCACCAAGACCCCTCTCCAGCTCTGCTGGCACCTGTACAAGCCCTCCTTTGACCCCTGGCACTGAGCCCAATGCCTGGGACCCTGTGGGGCTCTACTGGGGAGAGAGGGGCAGGCCCCAGCAGACCCAGCCCGACAGCAGGCAGCCTAGAATGGGCACCCGCCTGCCCAGGTGTCACAGGGAAGGCGCATGTGGGGTGGGTCCTGCTGGGCCATGTCCCCCAGCCCGGGTCCAGGGCACGTCCCCTTCTGGCACGGTTGGTGGAGCCTGGACCTGGGCCTGCTCTGGGAGCAATGTGGCAGCGGAGCCCTCCCCAGGCTGGCACGTGAGGCTGTGCCTGCAGAAGGGCTGGAGTCACCGTGGGGTTGGGGGTGGGTGTCCAGGCGAGAGGGTCCCTGCTGCCACCCCTACCCCACCCTGGGTCCCATCACCCTTGACTGGTGGAGCCACACCAGCCCTCGACTGGTGTACTGAGCCCACCAGCTCTGATACTGCATCCCATCTGTTCTCTCGTCCACCCCCTCAAGCAGTCTCTGGCCTTTGCACACATCCAGGGACGGGGCGCTCACTTCCTCTGAAGACCCCAGCCTATTTGGGGTCAGAAAGCGTGTCCCTCAGCTGGTGCCGTCACCACCCCGGGTCCCCCCAGCTCTGCACAGACTATGTCTGCTCCCCAGCCCTGCCTGAAACACCCCTGAGGGACTCAGACGGTGAGTTGTGGTCCCCCAGAAGCCCTGGTTGGGCCCACGTGAGGAGGCTGCGTGTCTGTTCAGAGAGGGCAGGGCAGGGAGGGGCCCCCAGAAGTACCAGCTCTGGTGCAGACGTGTGACCAGCGTCAGCAGGGGCCCAGGGCCCGGGAGGAGCCCCGCTGGGCCTGCAGGGGCCGTGTGAGCTCACAGGAGTGTGCAGGCATGTCTCCAGCAGGCCCCCTGCCAGGTCACCCTCCTGGCAGGGGTGGGGGGAACCCTGGCTCTCCTGGGCCTGGGTGGTTTGAGCCTGTCTGTGCCCAGCTCACTGTGCGGCCCAGAGTACAACCCTGGCCGCCTTTAGATAGAAGACTCTTCCAGGGGGCTCTCAGACCCGGGATGGAGCTGTGGCACTGGCCTTAGCGGGTGGGAGGGCTCAGCAGCATTGGGCCCTGGTCTGTTGTGCTCTCCTTGCTGCCCAGTGGGGTGGCGAGAGTAAAGGAGAAAGACTGAGTGCCAGAGCCTGCTGGCCACTGAGCCCTGCCAGGCCCGGCACCTGCTGACCACCCCACTCCCTGGCCCTGCACTGCCAGGGCCCCCGCGTGCCAGGCCTGGGCGTGTCTTGGCTGGGCTAGGCTGGGTGCACTCTGACCTCTTGGTCCCACCCAGAGCCAGTCCTGAGGCTGAGGTCTGCTGCTGTGGCACAGATGTGGTCAGAGGACAGGAAGAGCACATGTGTTCTGGACTCCGTCCAAACCAGACTGGAGAGGTGGCAGCGAGGGAGCCTGTCCAGGGACCGAAGATCAGTGGGCGGCCTCAGCCCCCGCCTTCCTCCCTGGTGCTGACATGTCTGGCTCATCAGCTTCCCGGGGTGGCGGGCGGAAGGCGTGGTGTGGCCTGCCTGCCTTGGGAAAGCAGCCCGGGAGGGGAAACAGAACCAGGCTGTGAGCCCCGGGAGCAGGGAGAGCCACCCAGGTTTGGGGGGGATGCTTGAACCCCAGCACTTGCCCCCTTCCCACTGCAGGGCCTTGAGTCAGCTCCTCTGGGCTCCTCAGCACCTTCCCCTTCCCTCCACATTCCTCACCTCCCAGTCACTGGGCTTGGTTTTCTGCGGTCTTGGGTTCTGGAAAAGGCAGGCCTGTGGCCTGGGCCTGCCTCCATCCTCTGCTGTCCAGCGAGTCCAGCCTGTGCCACCCGCTGGGCATCTCGCACCCTGAGTGTCAGTCCTATGCCTGCAGCCTCAGGGCCAGGAGAGCCAAGGCCACAGGGAGCAGAGCCAGAGTGGGCAGGGGTGGGAGAGGGTGCTGGGCATGGAGGCACCTGTCCTCCTGGCTGCATGGCCTGACGGTCTCCCTTCCTGTTCACAGGTGATTGCAGTGGTCATGGACATGTTCACCGACGTGGACATCTTCAAGGACCTGCTGGACGCTGGCTTCAAGAGGAAGGTGGCTGTGTACATCATTGTGGACGAGAGCAACGTCAAGTACTTCCTGCACATGTGTGAGCGGGCCCGCATGCACCTGGGGCACCTCAAGGTGAGCTGGCCAGTCTTTCAGTTCGTTAAAAAATTCTTAGAGCACCTACCATGTGGATTGGGGCCGAGCATGTAGAGTTCTGTGTCTAGGGCTGCCCACCAAGTGGTCATGTGGCCTCTGCTTCAGTGCCCTGGGGACAGGACACTACTTGCCACCAGGTGTCAAAGCCCACATGAGGTGCTCCTTCACCAGTGTCTCAAAGCAGCCCATGCCACAGTGGTTGTCTGTTTCTGCTTGCTCACCTCCAGTGACAGGGTGCTCACCCCTCAGCTCTGGCAGCTCACACCCCAGCTGGAGAGCTTCAACTCAGGAAGTCCTTTCCCGGGTTTAAGCCCAAGTCTGTCTCCACATCACATCCACCCATAGTCTTTAGGACCCAACAGTGGAAGCTTCCTTGGGTTGAGGTCAGGGACGGCTCCCTTGGAGGCTGCAGAGTTGAAACGGACTTGAGGAGCCAGTGGAATAGAAAGGGCCTTCCAGGGAGTGACACCGGAGATGGAGGCGGAATTCTCAGGTTGAGCCTGGGTTCCCAGCACTGCTTTGTTTTGTGTGGCCTGGAGCAAGTGACCTCCACTCTCTGGACTCCAGGATCTCAGTGGTCCAATGGAGGGGTCGATGGGCCGTGTGGCCGGGCTCTTCTGCTTAGACACCCTGGCATCTGGTGCCTTACTTGGGGCCTTCCTGGTGTTTCAGATGGTAAAGAATTTGCCTGCAATGTGGGACACCTGGGTTCAATCCCTGGGTCAGGAAGATCCCCTGGAGAAGGGAATGGCAACCCACTTCAGTATTTCTCCCTGGAGAATCTCATGGACAGAGGAGCCTGGCAGGTTACAGTCCATGGGGTCACAAGAGTCAGACATCACTTAGCGATGAACATTTTGGGGATGGAGAGAGCCATTGTTTGGCACCTGTGTGCAGCTCACTCCCCCAGGTGTAGACCAATGACAGCGGATACTGTCACAGCCCTCATCCTGGGCCCTCGATATGGTTACTAGGCCCCCCTCTCGGCAGCTGGCAGGAGGGGTGGCCGTTCCATGTTACCGATCAGGGATGTGGGCACTGCCAGGTGTCACCCCTGCCAGTGAGCAAGGCGTAGGCGCAGGACCAGCACAAGCCCTCTGGCTGAGCATAGCTTCTGATGGGTCAGAATGCCTTGGGCAATGCCAGCCTGCTTAACAAGGGGCTGGGCTCCAGCGCTCATAATTAGTCGGCTTTGTCCAGTGACCCCCGTCCCAGCTGAGTCCTTTCAAGTGAGTGTGAGCTCTTCGGGCAGTGCGAGTCTCTGGCTGTTGGGACATTTTTATGTGGTCTCACTGGTGGGTTGGCCCACTGTGCTGCCCGCCGTGTAATTAGCACCGAGAGCCAACTCCCGGGGTGGACAGCTCAGGCTGGGAGGTACAGAGTGTGGAGGAGGTGGCTTCTGAAAGGTGACCGCAGGGGCCTTGTCCTGTGGGCAGCAGATCGCAGAGCCTCAGGGCTCTCGTCCAGCCCACTCCTGTGCTCAGAGGCCAACCGGCCCCCTCCTGCTGCACCACTGCCCCAAGCCCAACAGGGACCCTGAACACATCACAGCTGTCTACCCTCTGAGTCCCCCCTCTCCACGTACAGATGAAGAAACAGGGAGGAGGCTAGTCTGTTCAGAGGCTCCAGTGCCCCTGCTCTTTCAGCAGGGAAACCCTAGACGCAGGTTCCTGGAAATGTCCGGAGCTCCCAGAAGTGGGCGAGTGGGGCAGGCCATCCAGACCAGGCTTCCTAGGATGCTCAGGGAAATAGGCCAGAGGGGGCCTGTGACTTGCCCAGAGGCGTTCCACCAAGTTGGAGCTGAACTTAAAAGCCAGTGATGCGAGGTCAGCGCAGATGGGGCCACACACCCTTGGTGCCCAGCATCCTGGACTGAGGCTGCACCTGGCAGTGGGGTCACCCTGGTATTGGCCACGCGGGCTTCCTGGCTGCCGACCTCCTGGTGCGGGGCCCACCTTCCTGAGCCTCCAGGGCTCTGCGGCCACCAGGATGCCTCATTGGATGGTTTGAGGGTGAGAGCAGATGAACGATGGCTCTGAAGTTGCTCCGATCAATGGGTAAGCACATGGCTGCGGCAGCAACAGGAGTTACAAACCCTGGGCCCTGGGCCGAGGGTAGGAGGCTGGGAATGAGGCTCTAGCCCAGAGCGTGGCCCAGCCTGCCCCACTCACCCCTCCCTGCTCTGCAGAAGGTGGCAGGTCCACAGGATGACATACTTGGGAGCTAGACGCTGTGGGTCGACTGGGTATTTTCACCGGAAGGAATGTGTGACCCTAGCCGCCTCGTTCTCGCCTCTGAGTCCGCCCCCTCTCAGCCCGGGAAGGTAGCCAGAGGCTCCTGTGGGCCCAGCCCAGGCAAAGTGTCACCTTGTTGAGAGCCTACCTCCCTGCCTGCAGGCCGGCTGGGCCCAGACCTGTCCCAGGAGCACTTCCTTTGCCGGTAATCCCGGGGCCCGCCCTCAGGCCCGCCGCCCCTGCCCAGCTCTGCAGTGACCTGCCCTCAGGTCGTGGGACCCAGGGTGCAGGTTGTCCCTGCTGGGGTCATACTCACGACCACGGGGGTGCTGGGCACCAGGCTGGGGGCAACACCAGGAGCCAGGCCTGGGCCGCAGATCTGCCCTCAGCACTGTAACCTTGGGCAGAGACACTGGGGTCTCTGGGCCTCAGCCTTTTTGTCTGAAAACTGGGAATATTGTCACTTATTTGGCAGGGCTTCCATGAAGAGTTAGGTAGGCCTGTGGGGCCAGAGCACTGGGTCCTGAACTCCCTTCCGTCCTGTCTACGGTTGGGGCAGCCGTGGCCCTTCCCATGGGCTCCCAGCTCTGGTGTGAGTGCCACGGAGCTCCCCACGCCCCTCTGAGCTGTGGTCTGGCTGGAGACCCTCACGTCTCCCTCTCAGGGCAGCCCCTCAGCCGAACCCCTGAGCTGACACAACACAGTCTGAAAACAGCTGCAGTATTGCTTGGACTCAGCCCACTCCCAGGAGGTGGGAGGGTTGGCGCCAGCCCCTCCCCAGCCTGAGGCTCCCAGCTGTCCCCAATTCCCCGCCCGCCTGCTCAGCTGGGCCCTGACTCCCCCAGGCCCAGGGCACGTGGGCACAAATACCCACACTACACATGGGAACAGGCCTTGAGAAGATGATCCCAACCTCTGACCCCAGGCTCAGGGCCGGGCACATCTGGGGTGACTCTGGGTGCTGAGGGGTGCCCGGGCCAGGGAGCCAGGGCTTGAGGTCACCACATAGGATGGCACCAGAGCTGTGAGATGCCTGGCTGCTCAGAAAAGCTATCTGGCTTTGTGTAGCTGAACTGGAAAAACCAGCAGCCACCCGGGCAAAGGCTGGACCCATTTCTGAGGAACAAAGGAACCCCAGGCAGGGTGGCCATGGGAAGGTGCTGGGTGAAGATGTGCGGATTCCAGCTCCTCCTGGACAGGCTGGTCCCTGCCCCCTTCTGGTACTTGGGCCTCCCCTTCTCCCGACCTGCCTTCTTGGACCCTGGCCTGGCTCTGCAATGGACTCAGGGCAGTTTTTGCTGGCTGTGACCCGGAGGGAACTGCAGTACCTGCATTTTGCAGGTGGCAGCCAGGGATGCTGCTCAGCGATCACAGGACAGCCCCCGACAGAGAACTGCCTGGCCCAGAATATCACCGAGCCAATTGGCTTGGCCCCGGGGAGGAGCCAGGAGCCCCCCAGCCCTGCTCTGTCCCCCGCCCCCAAGGGTGCATCCCATCCCAGCTTCACTATTCCTAGGGGACGCCAGGGGAGTGTTGGTTCCCCCTGCCCCATAAAACAGACCTTTTAGAAGAAGGCACACGGGACACAGCTATCTGTCCCTGACCTGGCCTGAACTTGCTGTCACCTGTCAGGCCTGCTCAGGGTGGTCTCTGGACCTCCGCATGCCTCCTCCAGCCCAGAAGGTACCAGCAGGGCCTGGAGGGTGAAAGAGCTGCCAGGGTGCAGATGCAGGCTGTCCTCAGTCCCTGGAGGCTGGACCCTGTCCACTGGAGGCTTTGGGCAAGTCAGTCTGCTCCCTGAGCCACCTGACCATTGTGTATGGCCAAGCATCCCGGCCTCCCTGGGCCCGAGTCCACACCGTTCCAGATGTTTTCCACTCCTCTGTGTCACTCCGCCTCCTTCTCTCTGAGTAGAAGGGATGACACTCCCATCGTGCTGCATGGCACAGCCCCCCTTATCCCCTCCAGTTTAGGGAGCAGCCGCTGAGCACCTAGCCCCTCCCCTGATGCACTCAATCTTCACAGCAGCCCTGAAGCAGGGGGTGGACAGGCCCATTTCACAGATGAGAACACTGAGGCAGGGGGAGGCCAGCTTGTATCCCTTTGCACCAGGACTGGAGCTGTGTTTGACCAGAGCTCAAGAGTGACACACTTGCTCAGGGAGGGGGTGTCTGGGCTGGTCCCCCTGCCTTCCACCAGCCCCATGTGTACACAGGAGACTCCGTGGAGCCCTCGTGCCCAGCACACCCTGCCCCATCCATCCACCCTTGGGGCGGTGACACTCCAGGAGTGGATGAAGCTCTGCCCAGCTATCTCCCTCTTCTGGCCTGTCACTGCCCCGCACGTATCAGGAAACAGGCTCCCGAGGATCCGGGGATCACCCAGTGCCAGGGCAACCCATTTGTGTCCCCCGCCTGCTTTGTGCTCTGCTGGGGGCGTCCCAGGCTCAGAGACAATGCGGCTTTGTGGATCCTCCACTTCTGCTCGCCCGAGTCCTGGCTCCTGAGACGTTACCTCATCTGGGCCCGGCCCCACGGGGTGGGACCCACCTCCACCCCCATCCCCACCCCCACCCAGGACCAAACAGCCAGGCGCTGCCATGGGGGGGAGCCAGCACAAGCCCCTGCCTGCTGCTGGGCCCCAGGGCTGGACAGGCCTGGAGTGGTAGGCGAAGCCCCCATCACGCAGTCAGGGAAACTAAGGCCCAGAGAGGGCCAGAGAGTCACTTAGAGTCACACAGAGCATCGGGCGAAGCTGAGGCCTGCCTCCCCCACGGATTGAGTCACTCTGAGCTGTAGGTGGTGACCTTCTGAGCCCTTCATGGGACAAGCTTTGGGGAGGGTGGGGGCAGACACTGGTGGGAGGAGAGTCCTGGCTGGGGCCTGTCCTTGAAGGCTGAGGAGAAGCTGCAGCCTGAGTGTGCCAAGCTCTGGGCCAGGAACCCACAGGAGCTGTGGAGCAGGGCTGCGGTCAGGCACAGGTGACAGGGGAAGGCTGCATACTGCCTCCAGGAGCTTTGTTCAGACTTCTGGTCCCCAAGCCTGTTTTGTGTTTGGTACAAAGTCATGGGCACTAATTGTTCTGGGCTGCGGCTAGCTTCCTGCTGAGCTGGCTGTGTGCAGACAGGCAGTGGGGGAAGCTAGCCTGGGAACAGAGGTTTATCTGCCTTCTGGGCTGGGCCACACGGCCAGGTGGGCATCCCTGGAACCTGCCCCTCAACCTCTGTGGGTCCTACCCTGGGGCTCCCCAGGCAAGGGGTCTGCCACCTGTCACAGAAGGGACAGACACGGAGTACCCAGGGCTGAGGGCAGGAGTGGAGACAGCCTCCAGTTCTTTCGTCCAGCCGGACTCAGGCCTACCTCCCTCAGGCACAGAACCCCGCCCCCCACTGTCAGCCTTTGCGCCCTGTGAATGCATGCATCCTTCCTGGATGGCTCCCCCCCATTGTTCCCTGCTCTCGTTCCTCTGTGGCTCCCTACTGCCCCATACGGTCTTTCATCAGAATCTGGCTGGGCCCACTCTGCAGGCTCCATAGCCCACCCTTCTCCCCCAAAGTCCTCCTGGTTCTCAGTCAGGCCTTTGTTGTCCTGAGTCTGGGGTGCCACACCCTCTGCCCACCCTGACCAGCTCTTCCTCATCTGTCACACATCAGCCTGGACGCCAGCCTTCCCGGGAGGCTGCCCACAGCTGGGGTCATTACCTATCTGCTCCCCTCTCTCCAGTGTGGGGTCCTTGTCACGGTTACCCCTTTGTGGGCTGGGGACCTCGGCAGGGATCAGTGAATGACAGTAAGCTGTCACTAAGTGAGGGCGACAGATGGGGGTGTCGCAGAAAGTATGACAGACCAGCACCCCTGGTGGGCACAGGGCCCCCCTGGAGGGAGTAAGAACCCTGTCACCAGGGCACCCAAAGGATTTCAGGCTCAGATTCCCTGGGGCTTGTGTTAGAAATGGAGTTCCTGAACCCAGTCCTCCAGAGTGGGAGCTGGGGCAGTCGTGAGCTGTGCGATGCTTGGACCCCCTGAGCCCGTCTGCCTCCTGCCCTGAGGTTTCACGTTGGGGTGCCCTCAGTCATCCTCTCAACCCCCAGGTCTGAGCCAGGCCTGCCCTGCCCTGCCCACCCTGGGGTCCCCCCACCACCAGGCTTTCATGCTTGCCCCTCCCTCCAAACAGGAAGCTCTCCTGATGGAAGGGGAGCCTGACCCCAGATCCCAGCACATCCACAGACTTGCAGAGAGGGAGGGCTCTGACGCCCAGAGAAAGACAGGAGGAATCTAGCCTTGACAGGGGGCTGGGCTGGACCAGGTCTGCCTCTGATGCCTGGGAGACCCTCTACTCCCTCTGGGTCTTGGCTCCCTTTCCGTGGTCTCTCGGGACCTCTCTGGCCGGCTCCTGAGCTGACCGTGCCAGCCCAGCAAGGGGGATATGGCCATTTCCTGAACCACCCTGGGAACCAGGCAGGGGGCTGGCTCTGCGGGAAGAGGGGGAGGTTGCCAGGATCCCTGCCTACAGGGCTCAGGGAACATGGACACCATGGTGACGGGGAGACAGGGGTGGGGGTGGGGGGGTGGGCACAGTGGTCACCCATGCTGGGAAGGCCACAGATCTGCCCAAGTGCAGGACCCAGGTCCCTCAGGGCAGCCCCGTACCCCACTACACAGCCCCCAGCCATCCTCTGGGCCTTCCTGAAACGCGTCTACCTCCCCCTCCTGCTGGAGACCTGCAGTAGCGTTCCCCAGGCTGGACCCGCCTCCCCTACCCACCTTGGCCAGGACCCCCACATGCACTGCCCCTTTCTCTAGGCCATCCCTCTGTCTTATCCTTCCTGTCCACGCTCACCTGGATCCCTCCCCAGGCCCAGGTAGGGTGCTCAGTGGTGAGTCATGTAATTCCGTCTCCTGTCCCCAACCCAGAATCTCAGGGTACGGAGCAGTGGAGGAACCGAGTTCTTCACGCGGTCGGCCACCAAGTTCAAGGGCGCCCTGGCCCAGAAGTTCATGTTCGTGGACGGCGACCGGGCCATCTGTGGCTCCTACAGGTGACTCTGGCTTGCCGGGGCCTGGGGGAGAGGCGGCTCTGGTTCTCAGCTGGTTTCTGCCCTTAATCCTGCCTATGACACCCCGGTTATTCTGGTTCACTGGTCCCCAAACTGCTGAGGTGTGAGTGGTGCTGGGCCCGCCCGCACGCCGCCTGCCCATCTCAGAAGCAGGCAGAGTGACTCTTTCCTCCGCCAGACTGTTGTTCCAGCCTCAAGGTGTCAGCAGCCCGGAGGTGGAGTGTGGGCTGGGCTCACAGGGCGGTCACTCTAAGAGCCGCTCAAGGGTGAGGGCGGGATGAGGCTGGCAGGGCCCAGCTCTATCGGGTCCATCAAGCAGGGGCAGGGGGCTGGGGGGTGCCCACAGCCACACAGCGTGGGCGAGCAGATACTGATGGTGGCACAAGTCACTGTGCTGGACGACACACCCTGTCGAGGCTGCACCCCCAGGAGGGGCTTGGTGCACGGGGCTGCCTGAGGTCCCACACCAGGCCTGACCCTGGGGCTCCAGCCCCCTCCTCTGCCTCTGCTTCCTTCTCCCGAAACTCTCCTGTGGCTGCAGTCTGATGGATACTAGCCTCTGGGTGCACTGGGGCGGGGGAGGACTCCCTCATCCGGGGCCCAGACCCCACACCTGACCAAGCTGCTGCCCTGTGTTGCAGCTTCACGTGGTCAGCCGCGAGGACGGATCGGAACGTGATCTCTGTGCTGTCGGGCCAGGTGGTGGAGATGTTCGACCGGCAGTTCCAGGAGCTGTACCTCATGTCACACAATGTCAGCCTCAAGGACATCCCCATGGAGAAGGAGCCTGAGCCTGAGCCCATTGTGCTGCCCCCCTCAGTCCCACTGGTGCCCTCGGGCACCGTGGCCAAGAAGCTCATCAACCCCAAGTACGCATTGGTCAAGGCCAAGAGCGCTGACGAGATTGCCAAGTCATCGTCCGAGAAGCAGGACACTACGAAGCCTGTGGGGGTGCGGGGCACAGCCCTCGCTGAGTGCCCGGGAGACCTCCCCGAGCCTCCCCTGCCCATGCACCCAGGGCTGCTCAACCTAGAGCGGGCCAACATGTTTGACTACCTGCCCACATGGGTGGAGCCCGACCCCGAGCCTGGCAGCGACATCCTGGGCTACATCAACATCATCGACCCCAACATCTGGAACCCCCAGCCCAGTCAGATGAACCGTATCAAGATCCGAGACACATCCCAGGCGGGGACTCAGCTGTGGAGGCAGAGCCAGGACCCCGGCCCCGCCCTCCAGTCCAGCGCCCCACCGGACAGCGTCCCTGCCGAGAACAGCCTCCCCCAAGGGGACGCCCAGCCACGGCCGCCTGTGCCCAAGCCCCGGACGGTCCCAGTGGCAGACCTGCTTGCCCAGGAGGGCAGTGGTGCTGGCTGGGCCCTGGAGACTCCAGAGGAGGAATCACCCCACAATGGGATGGACCACGGGCTGCCCAGGACGGCAGGCCCAGGCCACACCGTGCTTCAGCGGCAACTACCTGTGACCCCAGATGACCCCGATGGCGGGGGGCAGGTGGTCCCCAACGGGCTGGACGGGGAGGAGGAGGAAGACGACGATGACTACGTGACCCTGAGTGACCAGGACAGCCTCTCGGGCAGTTCTGACCACGGCCCTGGCCCCCGGCGGGCCTCACTGGCCTCTTCCTCCGTGTCAGACGAGTATTTCGAGGTGACAGATCGCTCGGCCTGTCTCCGGAGGCGCCACTCGGAGCAGGTAGCCAACGGGCCGGCCCAGCCCCCCCGCCGACAGCTGAGCGCCCCCCACATGAGCCGTGGGACCTTTGGCGGAGCCCTGGGTGGCTCTTCATGGGCCCAGGGTCAGGAGAGAGAAGAGGCGGGCACCCAGAGGAGAATGCAGGCCGCACGCCCTGTGGACCAGGAGGCACAGGTGGGTCGGGGTCCTGGGAGCCCCACCCCCAGGACTGAGCACCCATAGATTCCACCTGCTGGGCATCCCCGGTGCTGATGGCTTTCTGTGTTATGAGGAAATATCATGGTGAGGGGGTGGTAACAACCAGGCAGGGCTCACATGCGGCAGGTCACTAGCCAGCGTCCCACAGAGGCAGCCTGAGCCAGGGACCAGGAGCCAGAAGAAGACACATGTAGCACACCCAGAGGCGACAAGTGTGCAGGGTCATGCGGGTGGTCTGCTTCCGAGTTTGTGATGAGTGGACGGCGGTGCACAGAGGTGTTCCTTCACACCCCGAGGTCACACAGCAGTAGGTGGTCTTTGCCCAGACCTCATATCCTGCTACCTCCATGTGGATCCCTTTGACTGTGGCCCGGGGACCACAACCCTCCCCGCTCCCCCAGGCCGGGAAACAGCTTGCCTGTCCTTGGCCTCTCCTCCTGGCACCCTGAGCATCCTGCAACCCCGTCCCCGGAGCATGTCTTACCTGGGAACAGCACGCGGCTGATCATGCCCGGCATCACGATCAGGCCCATGGGCAGCATCTTGAGATAGCTGGCCAGGATGGAGCCCCCCTTGGCGTGGTTCAGGTCCCGGGCAGACAGTGACCGCTGGACGATGACCTGGGGGCAGGGGAGGGGGTGAGTCCCAGCTGCCCCGGATTCTCCTCTGCGGGGCTCAGGGAGTATGTGAGATAGAAGCTGACCTGTCAGCCCTGGATGCGCCCTCCCCAACCCCTGACAGCACCCCTGCTGGTTGTCTGAGCATCTGGGGCCCAGGTTCTCTCCAGGGCACCAGGGAAGACTCAGTCTTCCCATCTGTCGAGCAGAGAAGTGTTGGTCCTGCCCGGCCTGTCACCCCGACAGTTGTCAGGGCTGAAGACCGTGGATCGGTGTCAGGGACCACCACCCCCCGCCGCCACCCTCCCGCCACCTCCTGCGCTGTCAGGAGAGGCCAGCAGGCTCATGCATGTGTCAGGAGCAGACACTGGTTCCAGCTGTGTTTTGTGTCTCAGGCAGAGGTCTGGAGCTTTAGGACCTGGGTTTGGGGAAGCTTGCATGTCAGTTGTGGAAGGAGCTAGAAGCCACAACATGAGGGCAACTCCTCATGCAGCCACAGGCGACGCCTATCTGGGCCTCAATTTCCAGATCTGCAGAATGGGAGGGGGTAGTCAGAACTGATGGCATCTGAGATCCTCCCAGTTTTGACACCACGATTCTACTTTTTAAGAACATGGGACTTTAAACAGCTTTACCGAGATATGATTCACACACAGTTCAGCCACATAAAGCATACGACTCCGTGTTTTTAGTATGTTTCCAGTTGTGCAGTCTATAACTTTTAAAATGCAAGTATTTTTCGGTTCCTGTTCTGCAGTTTAAATCACCTCCTGCAGTTCAGAAGTAGAAATTCTTTGTGATTTTCACTTATTTTCCAAACACGCGAGTTTGACAAGTAGCTTCTAGCAGTTCCCTCTGACATGGCTGTTGGTGAAGCAATTAATTACAGGGTCCCAGTCAGGGTGAGCTCTAAAATAGATGTTTTCCTGCTAAATCAGGCGGGGACGGAGCAATTTTCAAAGCTCTAAGGGTGCAACCAGTGGAATCCACTAGAACATTCCTTGGGTTCACTTGGAGACTCCACCCTCCCTGGCTCATCCTCCAGCACCTTTTCATCAACTGAAGAAAATTACCTACGTTTACATCAAAGCAAAGGGGCGGGAAGGACACATGTGAGAAATAGAGGCTTGCAGACTCTTTTTTTTATCTTTGGCCTTGCTGGGTCTTCCTTGCTACACTTGGGTTTTCTCTAGTTGCAGCGAGACAGGGGCTACTCCTGTTGCGGAACACAGGCTCTAGGTGCTAATGCTCTGCAGCATGTGGTATCTTCCTGGACCAGGGATTGAACCCATGTCTCTTGCATTGGCAAGTGGATTCCTAACCACTGGCCAGCAGGGAAGCCCCTATAGCCTGTTCTTCACCAAGGACCTCAGGTGCTTCCTCGATGCGATCTTTCTCCATCTTTCCCCAGGTTCTTGCTTGGGTGAAGGTATTAAGTACCTAGCAGTTAGGTGCCTACTGGTCCTCACTTGATCTAACGTATGCTGCTTGGAGACAGTTAACATCCTGGGGAGCAAGTGCAGAATCACAGGGTTGTGCATAGGCGTGGACACAGCCTTTGTTTTAGGGTAAACCTTTGATTTGATGAAAGTGGATTTTCTAAAGGCTAGAAATTGCAAGTGTCCCTCCTAGAGGCCTCTAGGTACCCATTTGGGTTTGGCGCCCTTAAGAGAAACTGTCATGAGCTTCTTCAGAGGTCCCTCTAAACGTCTCAGAAAATGCCCTGAAGACTGTAAACTTGCTCGATAAAGGAGCTCTGGATCAGAGATGGTGATCCCTGAAAATTTAGGCTTCAGTGCAATTTTCTTGTTATAGTCACTTGAAGATCCAAAAGTGAAAGCGTGTCCTTGGAGGCATACTCGCACATACTAACTATGGAAGCCCATCCCTTGGAGACTGAACAGCGCGTGGATGGTGGCTGAGCCACATACAGAAATAGAACTTTGGGATTTCCCTGGTGGTCCAGTGGTTAGTGCTCTGCAGCCAAGGGCCTGGGTTCAGTCCCTGGCTGGGAAACTAAGATCCCACAAGCCTTGTGGCTTGACCAATAGAAAAAAAAATATAGTACTCTGATCCACGACCCTCGGCAACCTGCCTGGGAAACCACTGCCCTGATCTCTCTCAGAGCCAGGCAGGAAGGTAGATGGCTGTTTCCAGCACCTGCCCAGGAAGCTGCACATTGACTTTGTAACGATCAGCCCCAGGTGACCAGGACCTAATTAATAACTGGCAACTTCTCTAACTGTTGTCTCCAACTTGTCCCCCCCACCCTGACCGTTCTCAAGGCCACCCCGTTTCAGTCCCTGCCTCCTGCGTCCCTAGGCTGGTGGCCTCCCGTCAGTGCCCACCCCGCCCCCTGCCCCCCCGCCTCCCCTCTGTGCCTCTGCAGAGGTTCCCCCTCCTCTGCTTGCCTTTGAGTTTCTGCCAAACGTGAGGAATGGGAGCTGCCTCCCCTGCTGCAGCTCAGAATAAACGGCCTTTGCTTTTCTTAAAACATGGCCGGTGCCAGGCTGGCAGTGCGGGGGCTGCAGGGCAGGCTGGTTCCACCTCCTCTTCACCAGCTCTGACTTGGGACAGTCCATTCCTCACTTTGGGCCTCAGTTTCCCTGTCTGCAGTGAGGGGTGAGCTGTGGTTCTCTGTAGACCCTCCCCTTGATGTTCTGTGATTACGAGAGCTGGGGCTGCACTCCTCGCGGGAGTGTTTCCCTGAATCCCTGCCATCTTCTGTGATTTTACTCCATACTCTCAGTGGCCAGCCCGGGGCGGGGGCGGGACAGTCATGGTTGCCCCACTCCGCAGCTGGAGAAGCGGTACCCCCGCAGGCCAGGCGAGGACCACCTCCCCGTCCCGGCAGCATCAGCACCGCTGCCACACAGGCCCCACCTGAGGCCGCTCCCTCTTCCTACTCAGCCATAGGACCTCCCCAAAGTGCTGAGTCCTTGCCTGCAAGGTGGGATGTGACCCCCGACCCTCGGGGTTGCTGCACAGCCTGAATGAGGCCACGTGTGGACCGCCACGCCAGGGTCTGGCTGACTGGTGGCGAGTCATGGAGGGCGGGCGTCTGTCAGGGTCACTGCAGGGTCACCTGCGGCCCTGTGCCGGCCTAGGAGCATTTAGACGCTCGGCTGTGAGACAGGGACAAGAGAGGAGCTCGTGGGAACGAGGGTGACAGGTGATGGGGACTGTGCACTCAACACAACACCTGCTCTGCAGCAGATCCTGAGGGTTGTGGCCTCTGTGGACGGACCCAGCTGCTGCCCGAGAGGGACGGTCCATCTGAAACTGCAGCCACGACAGGGGACCAAGTGCACTCCAGCACCACCGGAGCGGGCAGGCCCAGGGCCCTTCCTGTCTGTGCACCTCACCGCTGTGCAGATGAGCACCTGCAGTGGGAGGGCACAGCAGCCCCCAGACAGGAGCCCGGTACCTGGCCGGCCCCTGCCTCCTGTTTCATTGGTTTTGTTGGGTTCTGAGCGTCACCTACATGCTGCGGCCGAGCTGGGAGACACTGAAATGTCTAAAGAGGGTGAAAAGCACTCGTGGCCCCAGCACACAGAGCTGCCACATGGCGCTGATCACACCATGGGGCTGCCTGGATCAGGGGCTGAGTAGGACCCAGTGGACCGGTACCTGCATGGTGGGGGATCTGGTCCAAGGCCCAGCGGTTCCCCGGGTAGACCCAGCCTGAGCAGGAAGGGGACAGGGAGGTCGGGCTGAGGCCAGGTACGGCCCCAAGCTCCTGGCACTCTAGGCCCCCATGGGGTCAGCAGTGCCTCTGCCTCCCCATGTGACCTTCTTATCCAGGAAGGAGGCCGATCCAGCCCTGACTTCCAGGCCAGGCTGTGTGCTGACTTACTCGGCCTTCATGGGAAAATCTGAATGCTGGCTCGCCCCTGGACACAGGGCCATGCCAGGCCCACACTGAGCGGGGAGGGAATGAGAAGTGCTGGTGAGAAAGGGGCTCCGACTGGTCCACGGGGTTGCCAGGCACCCCCTGCCCACCCTCCACTGCTGGCCTTTCATTCAGACCCACCCTCACCTGAAGTGGGCCTCAATCCTGCCAGGTGCTGGGCAGACGCCTTCAGTGGGTACAGCCTACAGGGACTCTTGGGTATGTGACCATGTCACATGTCACCATGTCACTTATCACAGGTGGGGAAATTGAGGCCCAGGACCCTTCCCACCTGGATTGCTTCCCACTGTCGCAACCCAGACAGGGTCTCCTGGAGAGCACATGAAACAGCTATGCTTGGGAGATGCAGAGTGCCCCTCACCGGCTGGCACCCACCCTGGCCTCAGTGTTCCATCCTGTGGATGGGACTGCCAGGCCCGCCTCACAGGAAGTCTGTCCTTGTTCACTCCACCGTGACTGGCTGGGTCAACTCCCAGCCAGGCAGCCTCACTCCCAGGGTGGGGTCCTCAGGCCGTGGGTCCAGAATCAAGGACAGTGGTCAGGCCAGTGCCCCTGAGGGCCCCTCCCACCCGAGTGCTGCCTGAAGGTACCCATGGCCCTAAGGCAGGCAGGACATCGTTTGCTTCTGCCCAGGGAGGGAGCGTGGCCCCCTGAAGCCACCTGGTGCCAGCTTGGGAGGGGGACCCTGCCCCCAGGAACCAGAGATCTGGCCCAGGTGGAGGCCCATCTGACCCCTTACAGATGGGTGAGGTGGGTAGGGGCTTGGGGAGGAGCAGGCGCTGGCCTTGATGTGACCGCAAGGGCAGGATCACTCCCATAGTACCTGTGGGGAAACAGGCACGGAGGAGGGAAGGAAACGTGTCCAGGACCCCCAGCTGGTGGGGGCAGGGCCAGGGAGCAAAACCAAGCCTGCTCGCTGTAGGCCAGAGCCCTTGCGAAGGGATGGAGCTGCCTCCAGCCCCCAGGTCTCACCTCTCTGCTCTCTTTCCACCAGGGCCAGCGGTTTCACCACTATGGAACCCCTGCCTCGGGCACCAGGGAGAAAGACGGCTTCCCGCGGCCATTGAGGACCCTGGGACCCCCGCGGTTCCGCCCCACTGCCGACGGCACTCAGAGCTCCAGCAAGAAAGCAGGCCCGGCTGTGGCGAGCCCCCAGCACTGGCAGGCCAAGAGCGGCCCAGGGCCCCGCATGCTGCCTGGTCCTGGGAGCCCAAGGCCGGCCCAAAATGCCAGTACCCTGGCCAACAGCAGGGCCACCGAGGAACACCCCAGCCCCTTCGGAATCCCGTACTCCAAACTGTCTCAATCGAAGCACCTGAAGGCCAGGACGGGTGGTAGCCAGTGGGCCCCATCTGACTCTAAACGGCGGGCCCACACCCCCCGGGACCGCAAGGACCCCTAGCACCCCGTGCCCGGGCCACACCATCCATGGCCTCTGCCCAGCCTGGGCTCACCGTGCAGGGGTTCCTGGGCCACCTGCACCTCCACAGGCACCCTGGAAGGCAGGAATGGGGGAGGGCGGCGACGTGGACCCTCACCTGGTCAGTGCACCAGTACCAGGCGGCCATGATGGTCAGGCCAAAGGTCATCCCGGTCCATGGGAGGTCCCCGGTGTAGGGGTCTCGGAACATGTGCATGGCGTCTGCCCGGGGCACGTGGCAGGTGGTATTGGAGATGGTCCTGGATGGGACGGCTCGGGCGTAGGCCTCTGCCAACTGCTCGTACCCGCCAATCTGCTTGAAAGCTGCAGGGGCGGGTGGGATGATGATGGTTAGCGGCCGGTGGCCGTGACTCCCGGCCCCACTGCCCTCATCTCACAAGTAACTCCCTGGTACAGGAGAATCAACTTTTTCCCATTTACCTTTCCCAGTGTCTGGAAAGGTGTGGAGATAGAGGGTTTTTTAAAAAAAAGTGAATTCAAAAGACTATTTTATTTGTATTTAAAATAATAATATTAAAGGAACATTTTGCACGTGGGCACCCCATGTCCTGCAGCCTCTGGATGCCCGTTGGCCAGGAGGGGGCCCCCCGCCAGGCTCACTGTCGACTCAAGGACACAGCCGCGTCTTTTCCTTGGCAGTCGAGGACTTTCCCCAGAAGTCGGAAGGGCTAATGTCCTGACCGAGGGGCTTCCAAAGGATGAGACTTTGGTGGAGCTAAGCATGGCAGGGGAGTGAGGGGTGGGGTGGCTCTGAGACGGGAAACGGTCCCAAGAGGGCAGGGGAGCCACCAAGGCCAAACTGCCAGCCAGCTGGCCTGAGCCGAGACCACGTTCACTGCTCACTGTTCTTTGTCTGCCCTGGGGTCTGGGCCAAAAGTGAAAGTCCCTCATTTGTGCCCGACTCTTTGTGACCCCATGGATACACAGTCCATGGAATTCTCCAGGCCAGAATACTGGAGTGGGTAGCCTTTCCCTTCTCCAGGGTATCTTCCCAACCCAGGGATTGAACCCAGGTCTCCTGCATTGCAGGCGGATTCTTTACCAGCTGAGGCACCAGGGAAGCCTGTGGCTTTTGCTTTGTCTGTGGTCACTGCCCCACTACCCCTAACCAGACGGCCTGGCTGTCCAGGTGCCTTTCCTGCAGTGGGCTACAGGGACACAGGCCCCTGGTCTGTGAGGAGGCAGGTACACAAAGCCCAGACAGCCCCAGGCCCTGCTCCCCACCCCTTCCCCATAGCCCCCAGCATCATTCCCACCCAGAGCCCAGGCCAGGCCGAGGTGAGCACTCAGAGCAAATGTACAGACACTAAACAAGGGTCCTAGAGTTTGAGTCTGGAAGAGACTGTAGAGGCCTCTGTTTGCCCTCTATGGGCTCCTCCTGGCTCTGCTTGCATGCTTTCCAGGTTGGGGAGCTCACTACCTCTGGGACAGCCCCCAAGCTTACCCCTGTTCCCAGACCAGGAGATGCTAGACTGAATCCCTTCTTCCCACCCTGCCTTTGTCCTGCCTGCCACAGCACTTCTTGGGGTCTTGTACAAGGTTTCAAACAGTGGGGGCAGATGTCCAGGCAGATACTTGGTCTCCCAGCGATGTCTGCACACCACCTGCAGCCCCATCTCCCATACCTGAGCCAGGGTAGATATGGATGGCCCTGGTTCCTGCATCAGCTCCGCAGCCAAACACCAGCCGGCTTGAGCTGGTGACACAAGTGCCACATGGCACCTGGGGCGAGAGGGGAACAGGCTTCTGCCACTCAGGGGAAGCTGGCAGGGGGCTGGAGGGCCTCACAGCCTGACCTTGTGGGGACACCCACCCCCAGTGCCAACATGAGGGTCCTTCTACTGGATAGGCCCATGGCCCTCACCTTTGATTGTCAGGATCACTGCCCCCACCACCATGACGAGCGTCTGCAGGGCGTCTGTGTAGATGACAGCAGTCAGGCCCCCTGCAAGTGGAGATGACAGAGCTGGAGGGGCCTGGCCTCAACTGGGGAGGAACGGGGAGGCAACCAAGCTCTGGGAGGGATAGCTGTCCCACACCCATGCCCCTTGCTGTTGCATAGGTGGACACAGCAACCAGCCTGGCTGAGCACCTGCAGAGGCCCATGTGACTGGCTCAAACCGGCCAGGTCCCAGGCTATGGGAGGAGGTCCCCTGAACCCCCACCAGCTAGCCTCCCAGTTTCCCGTGTGTCCCCGGGTGCTGCACCTGCGATGGTGTAAAGGGCCGTGATGGCGAGCATGATGATGGTGGACAGGTAGAAGTTCCAGCCCAGGCAGATGTGCACGAACAGGGCCCCCGCGTACAGGTCAATCTGGGGACAGGAAAGAAGTGTGTGCAGAGGCCCAGGTGACCCCAGGACCCGGAGCTCTATGCACCCGCCCAGTGGCCTTGGTGTCTTGTTGACGAGGAAGGGGAGACGGGGAGACCACCTCACTTGCCAGGGGCTGTCCTGAGCAGGGGGGGCGTCCTGGCTGTAGACAGCAGTGGGCAGGGGACGTTGCTGACGTTAATAAAGTCCTAAGTGGCCCCTACCCACAAGGGAACAGCTTGCTGTTCATTTTGGCTCCTGCCTAGGGATGGAGAAGGAGAGTCCTGGAGGGCTTCCTGGGGGAGGAGTGGGTCTCAGAGAACAGGACCCTGTGTCTCGGTCTCCATGCCCACATCTTTCTGTATACATGGGTCCCTGTTCTCTGTTCCTTGTTAGGCAGGGCCCCTGAGAAGAGGCCAGACTTATGCTGGGCCAGGCTGGGGGAACAGAGGGGCTCTCTTGCTTATTGAACCCTCCCCATGGGGTTGAAACTGAAACCAGGACCACATCTCAGGCTGGAGCTTGTTCCCAGGGGTTGGACTGGACTCAGTCCTGCTGTCCCAGACTCTGGGGAGCACAGGACAGTCAGGGCTCTGGGGTGAGCCTGAGAACATCAGTGCTGGAACGGGCTTTACAGACCACACACACACACCTTCACTGCGCAGTGGGTGCCTGGAGAAGGAGGGAGGACCCCGTTCTGTAGGACCTAGGGGCTAGGCCAGGGGCCCCACCCCCAAGTGTCCAAACCTGCCATTCTAGGCTTGCTTCATGTCAGGAAGATACACCAAAACAGCCTGTGGGGCCAAGAGGCTCCTGAGAAGGCTGGGCAAGGCCACGGGTCAGCTGCCACGTGGGGGACAGTCTGTGTGAGGCTGGAGCACCGGCCCAGCTAGGGGTCCAGCAGCCCTGCTGAAGCCAGGCTCTCAGACCCCTGCTTCCCCAGGCTCCTCCCCTCCCCTCTCCTGGAGCAGAGACCAGCCAGTGTGGGGATGCTGACAAGCTGCTCTCAGAACAGTGGCCCCTCACTCTGCCCCCTACCCCTGGCAGCGAGTCAGTGCATGTGTGTGTCCACTCCAGCCCAAGCTGAGAAGCCCAGAGCTGTTGAATATAAGAGCAGGAAGATTTCTCCAAGCCCCCCACCTCCCCACCCCGCTCCATCAGACCAGGAACAGGGAGCTGAAGGGACCTCCCCATGGTCAGGCCCTGGCAAGTATCAGAGACAGGAGTGGCCAGGCAATGGGAGCAGGGGGCAGGTTCTAGAAAGTAGAGGAGACACAGGTTTGATCCCTGGTCTGGGAAGATCCCATAGGCCTCAGGGCAACTAAGCCCATGCGCCACAACTACTGAGCCTGTGCTCTAGAGCCCGTGAACTTCAACTACTGAGCCTGCGTGTCACCACTACTGAAGCCTGTGTGCCTAGAGCCTGTGCTCCACAAGAGAAGCCACTGCAGTGAGAAGCCCATGTCCTGCAACTAGAGAAAATCTGCACAGCAACCAAGACCCAGAACAGCCAAAAAAGGAAAAAGAAAAAAAAGACCCCTCCCCAGACCCTAGTCCCCTTGGAAGGGAGCCCTGGTCTGTGTGCCCAGCCTTCAGGCTCTGGCCACACTGCCCTTTAAGCCCAAGTGACTCTGGTCATGCCAGACTGGCTGCTGTTCCATGCCCAGCACTTTGCTGCCTCCAGGCCTCAGCTCACCCAGGTCCCTCTGTCCAGGGACGTCTCCGTCTCTGTGTCACTCATGACTCAGCCTGCCCCCGACGCCCTGCTTCCCAAACTGCTCTGCAGCCCAGGGACTTCCTCCTGAGAGCAATGGTTGGGCAGTGGGGACAGCATGGGCATGGGTGTGGAGGTGGGACTCGGGAACCCTGGGCGGCCTCTGTAAAGGCTCCTGGTGCTGCTGGAGGCCAGGTAAGTGTGCGGTCGGCTGCAGGCTCCAGGTTGTCCCCCAGCCCCATCAGACCCCTCCTTCTGCTGAACTCTGTCCTGGGGGCCCAGGCGAGCTGCAGCTGGGTAGGAGCTAAGAGCCCTGGATCTGTGACCCTGGTGAGCAGGTCACCTTACCTCCTGAGCCCCAGGGACCCTGTCTGTAAAGTCGGGGGTAGATGTGGAGCACCACTGGCACTGTGCTCAGCGCCCACCAGCCCTCCAGCCTCTGCAGACCTGGAGCAGGGGAAGCCAGCATGGGGCAGGTGGGACCCCTGAGGGAGCCATTCCACTCCACAGAGGGGCACACAGACACAGAGGTTTGAAGCAACTGGTCTCAAGCCCCTGAATGACCCAAGGCGTCAGACCAGGTTTCTCTATTGTCCAGAGGTTAAGTGACTGGCCTGGAGCACACAGTGATGGAGCTCAGCTACCCTCCAGCCTTTAGGTCCCCTGGGGTCATTTGGCGGTTCTCTCTGCAGACTAGTGTCCCTACCTGGGGGCTGGCAGCAGGCGGGCCCTATGGTCTCTGAGCAGGCTGGAGCTGGGGTGAGTCCTGGGCAGTGGACACACAGGGCATTCCAGGGGCTCTGCCCAGTGAGGTCAAGGCCTCAGGGGCCCTGCTGGGCTCCAGAGCTGCAAACAGCTTCAGCCCAAAGCCTTCAGGGGAGCCCAGTCCCTCCAAGGCCTGGCCTGGCAATCAGCATTCCCCCTGCTTCCCTCCCACTTCATGCATGCAGTCCCAGCCTCAGTGCAGAAGCCGCAGCCTTGACATCAGTGGGTTCCCTCCTATTTTATAGGTGGGTAAACTGAGTCACCTGGGGCTTTCCCGGTGGCGCTAGGGGTAAAGACTCCTCCGGCCAATGCAGGACATGAGGATTTGATCCTTGGGTCTGGAAAATCCCCTGGAGAAAGCAATGGCAACCCACTCCAGTATTCTTGCCTGGAGAATCCCACGGACAGAGGAGCCTGGTGAACTACAGTCCATGGAGTCACAGAGAGTCGGACATGACTGAGTAACTGAATGACGACAACTGAGTCACCTCATCACAAAGTGGGGCAGTGATCAGCCCGCTGGTCTCTAACCGTGGTCTCTGCCTGATTCACTGTGACCACTCCCTAGGTCTCCATCATCTTGTCTGTAAACAGGGCTGTGCACAAAGTGTCCTCTAAGGACTCCCCCCAATTACTCCCCCACCGTTCTGGACACCCTGCCCAGGCTCTGAGTGTGAGATGTGAACTCTGCCTCAGAGCCACCAACAGGACAAATGGGCTGGGGGGACACATACACCTAGAGGTTGGCCTTGGCAGACCCCACCCTGGCCCCTTGCCTCTCGCCCTTGTGCCCTCAAGTCCATCCTCTGGTAGGGGAGGGTGGTGGCACTAACACAAGACTGACCGTGTCACCCCTGCTCAAAGCCCTGGGGCCCCTTGGCACTCAGATCCCTTACTCACCTCTCACCAGCCCTCTGGCCTGGGGTGGGAGTGGCCCCCGAGAGCAACATGCAGCATCGGTCTGACTGTGTGACTGCTGGTCAGTCCCAGGCCCACCCCTCCCTGTTACCCCCCACCAGCTCCTCCTCTGGTCCTGAGGTGTCTGACCCTTGGGGTCTGAGCCCTCCGCCATGACCACCCCCAAAGCATCCCACACCGCCCCCCGCCCTTGGCAGTTTGCCCTCCCCATCAGCACCCCTTTCTCCACTAGACCCCAGCTCTGTGTCGCCCAGCAGGAATGCCGCCTTCTCTTCTGAGGTCCATCCCCTGTGCTACATCTGCACCCCCTGCCGTGCTGAGTCCCTGCTTCCAGAGGGGTGGGGGGCTCAGGAGGGACAGGAGAGGGAGGAGGAGGCACGTAGGAGCCGTCCTGGAAGGCAGCAGCGCCCCCTCCAGGAGAAAGCCCCAGGGGAGATCCTCTTAGGAGAGAAGGCAGGTCCTGCTTACTAACCACCCCCCTCAGAAACCCACTCTCACCCAGCAGGGGCCTGGCAGGGGCCTGGCAGCCCAGGTGGAGGCTCCCGGGGCTCCCAGTGTTGTGGAGAAGGAAGCCCTGGACACCCCTGCAGAAGCTGCCAGGCAGGAGGGAGGAACAAGGCTCAGTCTAAGAAAGGGACCCCTGTCCACCTCTAAGCCTTGCCAGAGCTGGAGCTGTATGGCCTTGGGGGACAGGCTGGTGATGGGGACTCGGGAGGGAGAACACAGGCCTGGAGTGGCCATGGAGGCCCCATGGGCTTGGTACCAGCTCCCCCGATCCTGGCCTCAGTCTCCCTCCCTGTGAGACCCAGTGTGTGGACAGGATACGCCCAGGCCAAGCCCCCCAGGGAAAGGAGATGCTGTGGGGTAAGCCTGGCGGTGGAGCTGACAGCCACTTGCCACCTTGGGCCAGAGACGGCAGGCTCTGGGCGCCCCCTAGTGGGCACTCCTGGCTTGCCAGAACCGGGACCCAGAGCCCAGACAAGAACCCAGGGGCAAAGCAGGAGTCACAGGGCTGCATTCTGCCCCCTTCCGGGGTCCTGGGGCAGCTATGTGATCCTGGGCAAGTCGGTGTGCCTCTCTGGGCCTTGGTCTCCCCAGCTGTCAGACAAGGCAGAGGCGGATCAGGGGCTGTCAGGTCCCTTTGAGGGCCCCAGAGCAGGGATGTTCCAGCTTAGCTGGCCAGAAGCTCGGGGGGAGGGGGTGGCTCACCGATATCTTGGTGAAGACGGACAGCAGCAGCGACAGGACAGACAGGTACATGCGAATCCGCTGGCCCCCGTAGCGCTTCTGCACGTATTCAGGCATGGTGACGATCTAGGGGCACAGGCCGGGGAGCTAAGCTCATTGCAAGGCCACAGCTAGTGATTGGGCCTGGAGCAACTCACAGCCCAAGCACCAGGCCTAGAATTCCAGGCTTACACTTCCGATCACATGGTGAGGGGCTTAGGCTGGGCCGTGGTGGGCTGAGACAGGAGGGATACATGAGGGGCTGTGGCTGCGGGCAGGGGACGAGTTGGGAGGCTGTTATAACAAACCCAGATGAGCTCTGGCTAGATGGGGAAGTACGAGACTGAGACATCCAGGAAACGTGAACCACCGGACTTAGTGACGCCCAGCTGAGACTAAAGAAGCGGCAGAATTGAGGATGTGACTTGCAGCCCAGGTGTGCAGCCTGTGTGCTCAGGTAGATGGAGCATCCTCCTCCAGATGCAACATGCAGGTACCAACAGACAAGGCACCTGGGCTGAGGGCCCAGGGGACCTGTCTCCATGGGTTGATGGGAACGTTAGTTGGACTAGAAACAAACCCAGAGCTGAGACTTGTGGTTTCACTCACCAACTCATGTGTGAAGCCAGGTGTCCTACCCATCGCCACCACCCACTCCACCCCAGGCCCGGCTATCCTGAGGCCCCCAGCTGGGCTGTCCCTGAGCAGACTCACCTCCGAGGAGAGGTAGATGGGCACAAACACCCACGCCAGGGCCAGCAGCACGTAGGTAGCCTGCGGGGGACAGAGTCAGGTAAGGATAGGGACATACAGGGTTGAGAACTGTCCCCGCCTCTTCTCTGCAGCCCTGAACACTAAGGATGATGACCGAGGCTCAGGGCTCCTTGCCTGCAGCATTCTGTAGACCCGACCCGACTTCCCCATCAACCCTACCTGCCTGGGTCTTGGCCTTCCGGGTTGCTGGGTACTGCCTCTGGCCATGGAGGAGTGGGCTCTGATGAGTGCCATCCAGCACCTATCAAGGTTGCTGCCCACCCAACCCACTCCCACCCACGGTGGACACCCGCCTCTGGAGCTCACATTCCACTCGAAGCCGGCCACAGCCAAGCCTCCAGCTGCTCCCGAGCCCGCCAGTCCAATGAAGAGGCCTGAACCCTCGCTGCTGGCAAAGAGGGAGGCTCCGATCTGGAAGAGAGAGGGGGGAGGAGCTAGCATCAGCCCCGCCCTCTCCACGCCTTTCACCACCTGCCCCCCCACCGCAGCTCAGGGACCACTGCTGGCCTAGGCCCCATCTCTGCCTGCTTGGCCTGGCCTGGGGGTGACCCTGGGTGTGAGGAGGACGCAGGAAGTGAGAGCAGGGATGCAGATGCAGGCTGACCTAGGGGTCAGATGTGGCCCCAGTGCGAGGAGGGGCAGGAGGGATTGGGGGGCACTCACCGGCCACCACGTCATGTCCCGGCCAGCCAGGAAGTAGCCTCTCACCGTGTTCCTGCTGGCCCGGCAGGAGGACTGCAAAGACAGGGGCAGGAACTGGAGCCTTCGCTGGGCCAGAGGCAGTGAACAATGTGCCGCTACTGCAGGAAACAGTGCACTGGCTCCCCAGAGAGTAGGACACACAGGTGACCCCGAGACCCAGCAGGTCCACTCCCAGCTACATCTGGGAGAGCTGAGAGCAGGTGCTCGAACGACTCCTGCACACAGCTGCTCACAGCTGTGTAACTCACCACAGCCTGAGAGTGGAAGCAACCTGAAGGCTCATCAGCTAATGGATGGATGGATGGATGAACAAAGGTGCATCCACACCACAGACCATCGCCCAGCCCCCAAGAGGAAGAGGCACCACTACTTGCTGAAACATGAGTCCATCAACATGCAGGCCTGGTTCTTCCAGCCTCCAACTGCCTGCTCTTTTCTCCCCAGATGGTCAGGATGACTAAGCTGGTTTGTCTGGACCCACCACTCAAAGCTTCTGATATGACTGTTGGCTGCCTGTCCCACTACAGCCCCCCGACCTCTGCTTTCTCTCTGTGCTCATGATCCAGCCATACTGAACACAGTACAGTCTGAGGACTCTCACCATCTTGCCAGGATGGCCATGTCCAGCTGTGTAGGTGGTGCACTGCACAACCTCCAGAGCCACCCTGGTCTTAGCCCCTGCTTTTCTCTATCGTATTCTCTTATCCTCAAGGATGCAGTGGATGTTGCCAACAGCCTTCTCACAGCATTTTCCCTTCCTACAAGGGCCTCATCTTTCCCAGAAGTTGACTGAGTGGTCCTGACTCACTCCAGCTCCAGGGGTCCCAAGCCACCTAAGTCACAGAGCCTGTCCCATTCCTCATGTACTCTGCATGTACTCAGATGTACTCTGCATGTAAGTTAAATAAGCAAGGTGACAATATACAGCCTTGATGCACTCCTTTCCCAATTTGGAACCAGTCCATTATTCCATGTCCAGTCCTAACTATTGTTTCTTGACCTGCATACAGGTTTCTCAGGAGGCAGGTAAGGTGGTCTGATATTCCCATCTCTTTAAGAATTTTCCACAATTTGTTGTGATCCACACAGTCAAAGGCTTTAGTGTAGCCAATGAAGCAAAAATAGATGTTTTTCTGGAATTCTCTTGGTTTCTCTATGATCCAACAGATGTTGGCAGTTTGATCTCTAGTTCCTCTGCCTTTTCTGAATCCAGCTTGTACATCTGTAATTTTTTGGTTCATGTGCTGTTGAAGTCTAACTTGAAGGATTTTGAGCATGACCTTGCTAGCATGTGAAATGATGACGACTGTGTGGTAGTCTGAACATTCTTTGGCATTGCCCTTCTTTGGGATTGAAATGAAAACTGACCTCTTCCAGTCCTGTGGCCACTGCTGAGTTTTCCAAATTTGCTGGCATATTGAGTGTAGCACTTCAACAGCATCATCTTTTAGGATGTGAAATAGCTCAACTAGCATTCCATCACCTCCACTAGCTTTGTTTGTAGCAGTGCTTCCTAAGGCCCACTTGACTTCACACTCCAGGATGTCTGGCTATAGGTGAGTGACCTCATTGTTGTGGTTATCTGGGTCATTAAGACCAGGAAATAAATTAATAAATAGTAATGATGATATTTTTTAAAAAAGAAAGCCTCCACTGCAGGGGTCCCTCCTCTGACCCCTAGCACAGTGCTCCCAAGAACACAGCACACTATGGTTGGAATGGATTTTCACATCCACTGGGCTCTTGTGCTCCTTGGAACAGCTGTGAGAGGTGAATGTACAGATCTACGGGATGTGTTTGAGGAAACAGGAGGTTAAGTAACTGTTGCCAGGACACACAGACCCAACTTTCCCGACACCCAGCACTGGGCTGCCTGAGAGTTACTATTTAATCACATGAGAATGAATTCCAATCACTGCAGCTGTTACTTCCACCAGCCCCACCTCCACCTCCACCTCTACCTCCACCACTTGCACTTTCTACTATAGGATCCACAGCAGCAGCGGACTCCCTTACGTGTGGTCACCTCAGGTAGAAGACCTCTCCCATTTGGGAACTTGGGACCTAGGACCAGGCAGGTGATACATGTCTTACCGATAAAGACTCTGAGGCTCAAAAAGCTGAGCAACTTCCAAGGATCCTAAAACTGGGGCCATGGCCAGAGAAGATAAGAGGGGCTCCTTATTCTGCACCAGGAGAGGAAGACCGCAGCCAGTCAAGGGCTCAGGGGTGCCAGCCTGGGGAGCCCTGGGGACAAGACTGGCTGGCTTGTGTCCACCTCCCACCCAGGATTAGGAGTAGATGGAGGAGGCCCTCCCCTCTGTGCAGGGTCCTGGGTTCACTGCACAAGTCCCTGCCCCCTGAAGCCCCAGGGTTCACCTGCAGATGGGGTTGCGGCGGGGGGGGGGGGGGCAACGCGCACAGCACCTGCATAGCCGTGGTCCCACTGCTGCTGGAGCCTGTGGTGACCTAAAGCCCTTCTCTCTTCTCAAAGGAGGAAGAAACTGGCTTACGAACTAGGCAAGGCTGGCGGACATGGCGTTGTTAAAACAGAGACCCCAGGCCCTGCATGCCACTGCCCCTGCTCTGGATTTGGCTCAGCTGGTGTGGGCACAGCCAAGAAACCCTGTGATTCTCTGAGCCCATCTGACATCAGAGGGGAGGCCAGAAGACTGCACGCTATGCCAAGCGCCCAGCTTATCAGCCACACAGAAGCCCCCAGCATCCCGCTTGACCTGCCCTTAGAGACACTTCCTGTTCCTCACTTTAGAGACTTGAGAATCTGTCACCAAAGAGAGAATAGAGACTTGAGAATCTGTCGCCAAAGAGAGAAAGGGGCTTGGTCAAGGTCTCGGCAAATCTCCCTGGGGCTGGGAGGAGGGCCCAAGGGCACTGGGTCTCCAGAGAGAAGATGCCATGCCCGGGGACATCCCGGACAGTTCCCACGCCCCAGTGCCCGCCCCGGCCTGTGCCACCACTGTCCTCTCACCCATATGCCCACGGCCACGTTCAGGGCAAAATACACGGTGATGATGGCAATGTCCGCCATGCTCAGCTGCGCCCTGGGGGTATGGGAGTCGCCGGTGGAGTTGTCCACAGCCATCCTGCAGCAGGGCCGGCTCCGAGCGAGTGGGACTGAGGGCTGGACCAGAGCAGAGGGCTTCCTGGCAGGCAGTAAATTTATGATTAAACCAGCAGGATGCTGACATTCCAGCCCACGGTGCACGTTTCAAAGTGCAGCTGGGTCTTCTCCACCCTACCCCCTCCCCTGCCCCAGTGGGGACCGCTGGGGGAGGGACACCTCTTTACACACAAAGGAGGCTTGGGAAATGTGAAGGGGTCTAGTGGACCCAGAGGAACCAGAATTGTCCCAGAAAGAAAGGGCTTGTTACCAAATGCGTGTAATTCAGGTAAGGAGCAGGAGGGTTGGGGGCCAATGCCCCTCCTCTGGGGATGCTGCCGTGACAACAGCCATGTACTTCTACAGCCTTTGGGCCTCAAGTGGACCGCGAGGCCCTTGGCGGTGACTTGCATCTCTTGGGTCACTTCCAGCCACAGCAGTCCTGGTCCTAGAATATCCTCTGTTGGACACTAGAGGCTTGTCACCACATTTCCTGTCCTCTTTTCTAGACCAGGCCCAAGAGCCCCTTCCTGACCATCCTCTTGGGTCCCCTGGTCTCCCAGCACCACAGATACTGGGCCCCACATCTAGCAAGCATCTGCCAGGGGTTGGGCCATGCTTAACCTTTCTGCTCACTGAGACATTCTGTGCTCAGAGTAGGTGGTGTGGGTCACAGGGAAGGAAGCGGGAGGGTGGCCACCTGCCCCCGTCCAGCCACTTGAGGGCCAGAGCTGGGCTTCGGCCCTGTACCCAACCCCAGATGCTTCCCGGTGATGGCAATGATGGCTTGGGTCCATGATGTCCATCCTGCTCAGATGTCTGCTCACTGATTAAATCAGTATGTGCAGCCGGGCAGCTCTTGGTGACATGGCCTGTGGCTTCACAGAGCATTTGGAGTTTACCCTGACATGCAGCCTTTCCAGAAGTGTTAATGAGTGAGCAGCTGGCCCTGGGAACACCGGCTTGCAAAGCCAACTGTGCCTGTTACTTGGTAACCGAGGCAGAGGGTTTGAAGATTAATCCCCCTCACATGCAGGACTCGTCCGGGAAGAAGAAGTAAGTCACTGCTTACAGTAAACTCAGGTAGGCCCAGACCGCCCTCCCCAGCCACCCTCACCTTCAGCCAGCTAGGCTCTCAGATGTCTTACTCATTGTTGGAAATGCATCGTGACTCAAAAGGTCACTTCGTACTGCAGAGGGACCCAACTGGATAATGTCCAGATTTATTAAACTGGTCTCCCAAAGAGGAAGTAGCTGAAAGAACAGTCTTTGGTCCCCTCTCCATAGCCTGGGTCTCAGAAGGAAATATACCACTTAGACAGAGTCCTCCACCCCCTCCACTGTCTGATCTAAAGGCCTGGGGAGAGACGGCCGACATGAGCTGATGGATGGGGCCAGGGGGAGGGTGGCAGGGGAGGGAATGGAGAAGAAATTCCACACGGCAGTCCAATCACAGTCTACACTCTCCTCCAGCCTCCCCTGACCACACTCGTAGATCCAACCCTCATCCAGGATAGGAAGACAGACAGCTGTCCAGCCAAAAATCACAACTGGTGACTGCACATGGACATACCATCACTGTCCAGAGTTCACATTAGGGTTTATTCTTGCTGTCGTGTGTTCCATGGGTTTCGATATATGTATGATGACACACATCCATCATTAGAGTATCACAGAGCATCTTCACAGCCCTAAAAATCTAGGCTCTATCTATTCCTCTCTCCATTCCCCCACCAACACTTGATCTCTTAGTGTCCATAGTTTTGCCTTCTCCAGACTGTCATATAGTTGGAATTACATAGTATGTAGCTTTTTTAGATTGTTTTTCACTTATTAATTTTAATTTCCTCCACATTGTTTCATGGGTTGATAATTCATTTCCTTCTGCTTGAATAATATTTCATTATCTGAAGGCACCACAGTTTATTTATCCATTCACCTACTGAAGAACATTTTGATGGATTCCAAGTTTTGGCAATTATGAATAAAACTGCTATAAAACTCCACGTGCAGGTTTTCATGTGGACATAAGTTTTTTATTCCTTTCAGTAGGTATCAAGGAGCATGACTGCCGGATCACATGGTAAAAGTGTGTTTAGTTTTGTAGGAAACTGCCAAACCATCTTCCCAAGTGGTCATTTCTGTATCCCCACCAGTGATGAATGAGTTCCTGTTGTTCCACTTTATCAGCATTTGATGCTGTCATTGTTCCAGATGTTGGTCTAAGAAATGTGCAGTGTTTCTCGTTGTTTTAATTTGTAGTTTCTTGATGGCATATGATAAAAGGCACCTCTTCATATGCTTCTTTACCATCTGTATACTTTCTTTAGTGAGGTGTCTGTAAGGTCTTTGGCCCCATTGTTTTCAATATAAATTTAAAAGGTTTATTGTACCAAATGCCACAGAAAAATGGATCAAAATATGAGAACAAATTTTAAGAAAAAAGAATTCTATATGTTGACATTGATGTCTATTTAACTGATCAAAAACAAAGTCCTATTACTTTGTCTTAGTGGAATTTCAATAATAACAAATCAATCCCGGAATTTTCTTTCTAAAAATCAATTAAATCTAAGCATATTGTAATCTCACTTTCAAGTTTTATGGTTCATTTTTAATCAGGTTTTTGTTTTCTTAGGGAGATTTAATTGTTCTCTTTACTAGTCCTTTATCAGATGATTGTTTTCCAAAGACTTGTCCTAGTCTATGACGGGTCTTTCACTCTTCACACTGCGTACCAGAGAAGTTTTTAATTTTAGTGAATTCCAGTTTATCAATTATTTCTTTCATGGATCATCCTTTGGTGTCATATCTGAAAAAAACCATTGCCATAACCAAGGCCATCCAGATTTTCTTCTAGGAGTTTCAGTTTTGACTTTTACATTTAAGTCTGCATTCCTTTTTTTTTCCCCTGCATGTGAATATCCAGTTATTGGTGGCTCAGATGGTAAAGAATCTATCTGCAATGCAAGAGACCCAGGTGAGATTCCTGGGTTGGGAAGATCCCCTGGAGAAGGGAATGGCTACCCACTCCAGTATTCCTGGAGAATTCCAGTATGTCCTGGAGAATTCCATGGACAGAGGAGCCTGGGGGGCTACAGTCCATAGGGTCACAAAAAGCTGGACATGACTGAGTGACTAACACCTTCATACTGTCATCCAGTTATTTAAGCCCCATTTGTTGAAAAGAATATTTTTGGTCCACTGTGTTGCCTTTGCTCCTTTGTAAAGATTGGTTAACTATATTTATGTGGGTCTGTTTAAGCATTCTCTATTCTGTTCAACTGATCCATCTTTTCTTCCAACAATATTTTTTGTTGTTGTTTTGGCTTTGGCATAGAGCATGTGGGATCTTAGTTCCCTGACCAGGGGTCAAACCCACACCCCATGAAGTGGACATGCAGAGTCTTAAACTGCCCCACCTGGGAAGTAACACCACACTCCCGATTATGGCAACTTCACAGCTGGCTTGAAGAGAGGTAGTGTGAATATGTTCTTTCCCTTCAATTATTGCCTTGGCTATTCCGAGTCTTCTCTCTCCATGTAAACTTTAGAATCAGTTTGACAAAATCCACAAAATAATCTGGTGGAATCTTTATTGAAATTTCATTGAATCTTTAGACCAAATTGGAAAGCACTGACACGTTGACAACAATGAGTCTTTCTGTCCATGAATATAGGCTATTTCTCCATTTAGTTTTTAAAAATTTATTTCATCCTTTTTGTAGTTTCCCTTACATAGATTTTATGCCTATTTTGTTAGATTTATACTTAATATGTCATTTTTGTGGTGCTAGTGTATATGGTTTTGTATTTTTATTTTCAAATTCCACTTGTTCTTTGCTGGTATACAGGAAAGCAAGTGACTTTTATCCTACAATCTTGCTATAATCACTTATTAGTAATGAGTTGGGAGGGTTGTTCTTGATTCATATTTTCTACATAGGTGATCATATCATGTGAGAACAAAGCAGTTTTATTTCTTCCTTCCCCATTTATGTACCTTTTAAATCCTTCTTGCCTTATTGCATTAGCTTGGATTTCCAGTACAATATTGAAAACAAGTGATGAGAGGGGACATTCTTGCCTTATTCCTGATCTTAGTAGGGAAGCTTCTAGTTTCTCACCACTAAGTAGGACATTCACTGAAGGCTGTCAGTAGATATTCTTTAACAAGATCAAGTTCCCTCTCTATTCCCATTTCACTCAGTTTTTGTCATGAATGGATGTTGAATTTTGTCAGGTGCCTTTTCTGCATTGATTGATATAATGGTTACTTTTCTTTAGTCTGTTGGTATGATGGATTACATGAAGTGATTTTCAACTGCTGAGAAAAGTCTTGCATATCTGGCATAAATCCACTAGGTTGTGCATAATTCTTTTTATACATTGTTGGAATGAATTTGCTAATATTTCGTTGAGGATTTTTGCAACTATGTTCTTGATATCTTGGACTTTGGTTTACTTTTCTTGTAGTATCTTTGTCTGGCTTTTGTCCTAGGGTAATGCTGGCGAGAATGAGTTAGGAACTACCCCTTCTTTAGCGGGAGCAGGGTGGAGAGTACAACAATGGGGGGGGGAGCGGTGTGAAGTAACAATGGTTACCAGCCTCTTTGCACCTCTGTGCAGAGAAGTAGCTACTTGCTATCAGAGCACAGATCTCTGCTGTCTGGAGGAGGGGCCTTCTTGCCTATCCTGGCTCCTACAAAACTGTGCAGATTGCTCCAGGAATGTGTGCAGAGCTGCCTGCCGCAGGGTTAGGAGTGTGGGTCAGGAATCAGCAACTTGACTAAGAGCTGGATTTGACAAAAGTTAGCTACATTTACTAACACTTCCCCTGGAAGTTGCAAACCTTCAAGACTCCAGAGTTCCAAAATCATTAGATGGATTTGCCACTGTTTAGATGGAGACAGATTCCTGGTGCTTCCTATTCCACCATCTTCCACAAATCCTCCCCATTTGATTGATTTTTATTCTTCTTCTTTATTGATATTCTCCATTTGGTGACATATAATTTTCCTATACTTTGCTTTAGTTTTTTGAGCATGTTTAAAATAAATGATTTAAAGTCTTTGTCTAGTACGTTTAAAGTCTGAGCTTCCTCAAGGAAGACCCTGTATATGGGTGCAACCTTGTTTCTTTAGACGTCTCGGAACTTTTTGTTGTTGAAAACTATTTCTAATATTATAATGTGATGGAAATCAGGGTCTTCTCCATCCACAGGGTCTGCTTTTCTCAACTGATTCTGTAAAGTCTGTATTCTTCATTGTTTGTGGCAACTGAAATCTCTGGACAGTCAGCTTACTGGTCAGCTAGTGAAACATCACACACTTCCATAAAACTCTGAAACCAAGAGAGAGAGAGAGAACAGCATTCCCAATCTGCAGGCGGGCTGTGAGTCCTGGGCATGCCGTCAATGCTCAGCCAGGAAATCTACAACCCCACTGGGGCCCTCACTTCTTGCTTGCACAGAAACCCAAGGTCAGACAGAGGTGCAAGCCTATGGCTTTCTCAGGCCTTTCTGAGCACATGCTCAGAAAGCAAAGGTTTAAGGTTTTTCAGAAGGAAAAAAAAAGCAATTTTTCTCTTTGTAAGAAAGTTTTTTGTTTTTGTGCATGAGTTGGAGGGGGCTGTGGTTAGATGACCCCAGTATCTCACAGCCTGATAAACTCCAAGGCAGTGTGTTGGGCTCTGAACTCTGACAGACAATATGAGATGCTCAACACTGACCAGGGTCACAGCTCTTGCCCTCTGGAACCCCCTCCCTCCAGCACCTCATCATCCAGAGCATGCAGCGGTGCATTTTGTTTTGAGAATGACTGTGCTATCAGACAAGGAGCAGAACAAAGCCACGCCAAAATGCAGACGGCAGCTCACACTGACTTCTGACCTGACCCCAGTGGCTCATGCTGGTGTCCCAACTCCTCTCCTGCTGCAGTCAAGTGACTACGCATCATGAACGTGCAGGGCCCTGGACAAACAGAACAGGGAACATTATATCCCAAAGACACAACTACACCACCTGAAGCTGCAGAAATCCCCACAAGCTGACCAACACTTCAACACCCACATGTGGATATTCAGCTTCCACTTTATTTTAGTTATAAAACAATTGCCAAAACACAAAGTTTAAAAAAACACACACAAACACAGTATGTTTTTATTCCTTTTGTTGCAGAAAATAAATAACCGTCACATATTCCATAGCTTATCTATAAAAGCGTTTCTAAAAATGTAATTTACTGGATTTAACAGCACAATCTTTTTGGCTTTTCAACTGCAGTATCATACAGCAGATCATTTTATTTTACTAACTTTTTAAAAGCACTTGGGCTGCAGCAACTTTCGATAAAGGCCGTTTGTGAGCTTAAAATCTTTTTCGAAGTTATTTTTTAAATGGTTAAAGGGAATACAACCAGGTCTTAATTTATTCTATTTAAGAGGAGAATATAGTTTTTCTTTTATAAAAATTCCCCCTCAAACTCACAAACACTCAAATGGACATAAAAAGTGGGTCTGTCTTCATAGAAATTAACAAAAGGAAGGAACAAGACACAGCCGGCCCCTGTGAAATGCATCCAGACGGGCATGCACCTCAGAGTACGGACGTTCATGACTCCAGTGTGGCCCTCGGGACTTTTTAAGAGGACAGTGTTCAGTCATCTAAACCTATGTTTCTGAAAAGGTAGGACATGGACTCCCCATTGTGAATCCGACGGATGGCTTCTGAGAGGGTCATGCTGATATCCACAGTTTTGATTTTGGGGCACTGGAGCTTCTGGATTTCATGTGGAATTGTATTGGTAACCACCACCTGCCAATCAAGAGGAAGAAAGGAGAGGTCATAACACCAAGTATCCTCCTGGATGGATCTGAAAACATGACACATTCTCACCCCTCTGAGGTCCTACTTCCAGGACTGGGGTCTACTCTGCCTTCAGCATGAGTTCAGTCAGTGTGAACACAACCTGCATCTTAGGTTAAGGTTTGCACCCACTGTGACAGCTACAGAGACAGATGACAGCAAGCGTGGGTAAGGACGCGGAGAAACTGGAAGCCTCATTCACTGCTGGTGGGAATGCAAACTGGTTCAGCTGTGTTGGAAAACAGCGTGGAGGTTCCTCAAATGGTTAAACATAGAGTTACCATGTGACCCAGCAATTCTTCTCCTAGGTAGACACCCAAGGGAAATGAAAACATCTCCATCTGAAAACCTGTACATAAAAGTTCATAATAGTGTTATTTACAATAGCCAAAAAGAGGAAACAACCCAAATTATGAACAGAAAGCAAAATGTGCTACATCCAGGCAATGAAATACCATTAAGCAAAAATAAGGAATGAAGTACTGACACCTGCAGCAACACGGGTGAACTTTCAAAACATTATGCTAGTGAAAGGAGCCAGACACCAAAGGCCACGTATTACATGATTCCATTTATATGAGAAGGCCGGGTTAGGTAAACCTGTTAGAGACAGACAGCGGATCAGCAGCCCCCTAAAGACGAGTGGGTTGAGAAGAAATGGAGACAGACAACAGGTAAAGAGTTCCACTGTGGCAGCCTGAAAATGTTCTAAAAGTGAGGGTGGTAATGGTTGCACAATTCTGTGAAAATACTGAAGATTATTATATACTTAATTTTAAATGAATTTGTATTGGAGTATAGTTGACTTATGATGTGTTAGTTTCTGCTGTACAGCATAGTGAATCAATTATACAAATGCATATATCCACTCCTTTTTAGCTTCTTTCCCATACACGGCATTACAGAGTACTGATGGGTAGAGTACCCTGTGCTATACAGCAGGTCCTTGTTGATCATCTATTTTATACATCATAGTGTGTGTATGTCAATCCAAATCTCCCAATTTATCCCTCTCCCTCTTTTCCCCTTGGTGATCACAAGTTTATTTTCTACATCTGTGACTACTTCTGTTTTGTAAATAGGCTCACTTGTACCATTTTTTTTAAGACTCCACATATAAGCAATAAATGATATTTGTCTTTCTCGTATACTTTAAATGGGTCAATCATAAGGCATGTGAATTACAGACCTTCCTCCCACCCACCATCCAAGCTTTCACTTTTCATGGTTTCAGTTACCCCCAGTCAACCTCGGTCTGAAAACATTACATGGAAGGTTCCAGAAATAAATAACCCATAGGTCTTAAATTGTGCAGAGAGCCGAGTAGTATGAGGAAACCTCACGCCGTGGTGCCCCATCCGGGAGGGGACTCATCCCTCTGTCCCGCAGACCCCACCCCGGCAGTGACTCTCAGTGCCTGTGACCAACAGACCCTTATCTGACTTAATAATGGCCCCAGAGCACAAGAGGAGTGATACTGGCAATTCAGATACACCAAAGAGAAGCTGCTAAGTGTTTCCTTTAAGCAAAAAGGCAAAAGTTCTCAAGGAAAGAAAAAAATTGTGTGTGCTGAGATTGTGAAGATCCATGGTAAGAATGAATTGTCTATCTGTGAAACTGTGTAGAAGGAAACAAATTCATGCTGGTTTTGCTGTTGCACCTCAAACCACAAAAGTTATGGCTACAGTGTGTGGTAAGTGCTTAGTTAAGACGAAAAAGGCATTAAATTTGCAGAATAAGATATGTTGTTTTAATAGTTGTATTTTATCATTAGTTATTATTGTTAATCTCCTACTGTGCCTGACTAATAAACTTCATCACAGACTACACACAGGGTTCAGTACTATCCTGCAGTTTTGGACATCTGGCAGGCCGTGGAACCCATCCCCTGTGGATAAGTGGGGACTTTGGACTTCCCTTGTGGCTCAGCTGGTCAAGAATCCACCTGCAATGTGGGAGACCTGGGTTCAATCCCTGGGTTGGGAAGATCCCCTGGAGAAGGGAGACGCTACCCACTCCAGTATTCTTGCCTGGAGAATTCCATGGTCTGCCCTGGAGAAGGGAGACGCTACCCACTCCAGTATTCTTGCCTGGAGAATTCCATGGTCTGTATAGTCCATGGGTCCCATAGTGTCGGACACGACTAAGCAACTTTCACTTTCTAGTATATCTCAATAAAGCTGTTGTTTTAAAAAGTTAAGACTTGATAAAATATCTAAAAAAGGAGAAACAAACATTTTTCAAAAGCTAGAATTAAAAAAAAACTCAGCCTTCTTTAAAAAAAACAGAGGATGGGAATACTTCTCAAGTTATTATTTATAATACATATTTCCTACTTCCAAAATAAGCCTCAAGACAGTTCATAACAAGAAAGTCCACACACGAGACTTGAATGGGATGGTCAGGGATCATGCCAAACCAGCACCAAGGATGCAATCACCTAGCCACCATGAAGACTCAGACTGGCTCTCTGCCTGATCTTCCAGGAATGTACAGGAGACAGTACTTTTATTTCTTTAAAGATAATAAACACGTGATTCACACAATCGCTCTCCAGCCAGCCAGGCCCTGGGCCAAGGTGGACAGAGCAGGGCAGGGACGCCTGCTTGGCTCACTTCAGCCAGGCGCCACAGGCGTGTAGGAAGATGGCCAGCATGCCCTCCTCTCTGTCACATCACGGGCGTCTGTCCAGGGGGAGCTGGGCCTCAGCATCAGGCAAATAGGGTCTGAACCCATGTGCACCTCGTGGCTGCCCAACCTGAAGTCCCTGCATGTCTCTCACTCTCCCCACAGGGGTGTGTCGGAGCTCAGGTGGGTGTGTTCCCGACTCCTGGCAGTACTTGCAGGGACCGTGTACTCCATTGATAGAAGTTACTAAAACTATAACCCACTGCCACTGTCAGAAGCAGAGGCTACAGCCAGTGACCAACAAACAGAACTCACGCCAGGAATCCACTCTTAACTCTCCACCTGCTCTCTCGACCTCAGGTCAGGGGCCCATGTGCACCAGCAGCTGTGCCCACACGTGGCCCAGCTCTGTTACCTCATCGATGGCGGACTCCTCGATCAGCCGGGGGGCATCGGAAGACAGCAGGCCATGGGTCGCCATCACGAAGATCTTATATGCACCCCTCTCCTTTAGAGTCTCTGCGGCGGCCAGGAAGCTGTCCACATCGTCGATGATGTCATCCTGGCATTACAGATGCAGCAAAAGACATAAGCACTTGTGCAAAGGTGAGTTTAGACCACAGGGAGAGAGGAGGGACTAAAGACATGTGCAGAGGTGAGTCTAGACCATGGGGAGAGAGGAGGGGCTCATTCTACTGTGACATGCTCACTGTCCACGGTGACCTGTCCAGACAGCGAGGTCACTGGCTTCCGTGGTATTCCCTCTGGGCCTTCCAGCTGGACAGTCATGACAGCTGTCACTTCATGGCCCCTGGGCCCTTATCTCTCTGTCCCTACTGTCCAGAGCAACGCCCCACCAGACAGGGGCTCTAGGAACACGCACCTGTATGTTCATACCCAGTACAGCATCTGTTAGGAGATGCTTTGACTCCACCAGGTTCTTTCCCCTTTGGTGCTAGTTTTCCTTATTTTCCAAATTTTCTCCACTGGGTGGATGGGAAATGGGGTCTTATATATATTTTTATAATGGGAAAACAATAGTTACTATCAACAAAATACACAGTCTCGTGGTTTCTAATCTCACAGACTCCCAGTACGAGGTAATAGAAAATACATATGGTGGTTTCTGTCCCTGGATCCTGACAACAGGCTTCTAAAGCGCTTGTAGATGCCTCAGTAACGAGAGCACAACAAGAGTCTCTTGTCTTTACTCGGTGACCCTGGAGGGCTCCTGGGTGGGGGCTGGTCCCAGAAAGATCAGGCCATGATGAGAAGCTTGGCATTTTCAGCCCCCTCAACTCCTCCAGGGAGGGAAGGGGGCTGGGAATGGAGTTAATGACCCCCTCACAAGGTTCAGGGAGGTTCCGGGTGGTACACCCCAACTCCACGGGGACCCTCCCAGCCCTCGCCCTGAGCATCTCGCCCTTCCTCTGGCTGCTCATCTGAGTCCTTCGTCACATCCTTTAATGAACTGGTGAACGTTAAGTTAGAGTCTGCCTCGGTTCTGAGAGCTGTTCTAGAACACATTCGAGTCCAAGGAGGGTCCTGGGAGTCATGTCGGACAGAAGTTGGAGGTCACCTAACAACACCCAGTTTTTGGACCAAAGCAAACATTTACCCTAAGACACCCACCAACTTAAGTGAGACTTACCTGGCCATAGCACGATCCTCAGCACAATTAACAAGGTGAGCTGACAAGCTAATGAGGGTAAATATGACAATCAGTAACAACAGAAGAGGCACACATACCACAATGATGGCGATCCTTCCTCCCACATCACCAACAACTGTGATCGGGGGCTTTTCTTTAGGAATCAGCACTGGTCAGAAGAGAACACACACACAAGTTTCTGCATCTGATTTCCTGACATCCCTTTATCTGCCTAAAAGCAGAGCCCCCAAAAGAATTCAGTTGTCATAAATCCCGATCCAGGAAAAACACAGAAGCCTGGCTCTCATCACCCAGACCAGAGGTCAGTGCCGCTCCTACACGGACATCGCCACACACGGTCCTGTCTCCCCTAGCCCTTCCCAAGAGCCATTCATCTTCCCATTGGTGCCCCTGCCCTACTCCCCTTCCCCTAAGCCCCAAATTCCAACCTCCTCCTAAAATCTGTCTTCTCTCTTGCTAATCTGTCTTTTGACGGTTTTATTTCACTGCAGCCAGCCTCCTGAGCAGTGAACCTAAAGAGGCGAGAGGAAAAGCTTTTTCTTCCTAACAGACTCAAACAAAAGCAGTATTTTTTTTTTCGTTGAAAAGGCATTATTAAAGCTTGAAAGAAGTTTCTTAAAGACAAAAACAAACTTATGCACAACTCCAACAGCCAGTCACAACCACATTCCTCATGTTCCCTCCTGGCCCAGGCAGAAGACATTGAATAAGACACTCTGCCTTATTCACACACATTCCTCAGGTTTTCTCTTTTATTTCCAGTCCATCTTTCAAAGGGCTGCATAATGAGTTGTGCCGATGCGACATTCTTCACCAAGGCCTCCCCTCTGAACTATTTACTTGTCTAGTATTTTGTATCAGAAATAAAAGGACCGTGAATAACTTGTGCACCTAGAGCTTTCTGCCTGTGTTAACCTCTGCTCTAGCACACACTACTGAGTGGATGAATGCGATCCCTGTTGGGCCACAAGTGAGTCTAAACTGGGCATGTTCATGGGTCTTGCTGGGATCATACAGACCGCTGCTAAGAGGCCATCAGAGATGCACTTGTCACAGTCAGAAAAAGGTACCAGTTCTTGCCAACTTAAGAAACAAAAAGCAAGAACTACTTCACATTCAATAAAGAAATTAAGTCAGCCTTAAAGGCAAAGAGGAAGTGACCCGGGGCTGCGTGCTTACTGGGGATCTCCAGGCTGGGGTGGATGGCGGCCGCGCTCCTGACCATGGGCGGGGAGTGCCGCCCGTCCACCAGGTCAGACTCAGCATCTTGTGCTTCTCCATGAATCACCGCGATGCCCAGCCGCAGGCGCTCGGCGAAAGACTGGGCCCTAGGGAGAGCAGGAGATGGGTCACAGCCATGCAAAGTGGTTTCTGCTCACCAGAAGTATCACAGGAGAAGTATCACAGGAACTCAGAAAATGAAGTTTCCCAAAGGATTAGTGAAAAAGGAGAATGAAACAACCTCAGCTTCTGGGAATCCAGGACAGAGTGTGGAGAACCCACATGACACACGTCCCCCTGCGGGGCCTGCGGGCATGCAGCCAGCAAGTGAGCCTGTGTTATGTAGGCTAGTTCACCTCCCTGAAGCCTCTGCTTCCTCACTTGGAGCTATGCACTCTACCTGCTCACCTGGTTAACAGTGAGAACCAACACGAGACAGCACGCTAAATACTCAGCAGAGTATGAAGGCTCAGATGATGGGTAGCATTTTTTAGCAATAAAGTATTTTTAGATGAAGGGATGTACAATGTTTGTAGTACATAACACTACCGCACACTGAATAGACTATGGTGTAGTGTAAACATAACTTTATATGCACTGGGAGACCAAACGTCCATGTGACTCACTTTACTGCAACACTGTTTTCTGGAACCCACACCACCTCCAGGGCGTGTCTGTGTCTGACATCCTTTCAGTCAAACACAACTGCAGGTTCTGCACCCCTGTCTCATCAGTTATTCCAGTTACATGGAACTCTCAGCACTGCCCCATTTACACACCTGTAGTGTCTGAAAGTTTTGTAAAATGTCACTTTTTAACACATACCACTCAGTGGCTTCTCGGCTGGATAGAATTATCTGTTAATAAATTACTGAGTTCTCTGAACAAGGCAGTAAACAACCTCAAAATATATTCGCTGGTATTTTAAATCGCAGATGTGAAGATGAACCACCAGCAGCTACTCAAGCGCAGGGGTGGGACTCTACAGTCCTGGATGGTTTCTGGTAGGAAATATGACCAGCAGTCACAGATGGGGACTGGGACAAGGGAGAACGATGAACCATCACCTAATAAATGAAATCGGCAGACAGGCTGTGCACTATCAGTCCCCAGGTCAAAAAGCAAGGGCCAGAGTGGGAGCTGCTGCAATGGGACCCAGAACACTGGGATTCAACGGGCTGGACTCAGGTGTGGTTTTGCACAGCAGCTGTGAGCGCCCACCTACCTCTTGGCTGAGGCCGGAGACTTGGCCACGATGACCGCATTCCTATAGTCTGGGATCTGAGAAGAGGAGGGGCTGGGTGACTGCCATGTCTCCAAAGGCTGCTCACACCAGCTCCACAGTCAATAAAAAACAACACCCAACACATTCAGAAATGTCAGCTGGTCACTTGAACGTTTTCCCAAAAGAGAGAAAACTCAAAAGTAAATTTCCTCTTTGGAAAATGAAGAAATGACTACCTAAGAAAAAAAATTATCATCAAGGCATGAATCTCACAGACTTACTTTAAGAAAAAAGTAGAGTTAATCAGTAATAAGCTCATAGCTAAGTGGCAGCAAAGACGTTTTTATAAAGTCAACAGGAAGTCCTCTCAGGGACCCCTGTTACATGTAATTTCACAGCCCAAGGATGATATTCACTGGACCTGAATAGAAGGCATTTGTCTACTTCTAAACAAGTGACTACTTAATGTAACTGTCACAGTCGATGAAGAAACCAACCTGCTAACAGAATCAGCCCAGCACTCCTTACAAAGATACTAAGAGCCCTTAAGAAAATAAGCAAATGTCAGTCTACATTGAAGCCCTTTACTTCGAGCATCTGAGTGATCTGGATGAGGATGACAACTGAAGAGACACCCAGTACCAACTCCTCAGAGTTCACAGGACAGAACTAGCAATGCTTTTCAGCTGAGCAGTAGTTTGCTGTTTCTGATTTCACCTGGGCAGTATTTTCAAACCATGTGCTTAAAATCTAATCACTTCATTAAATTATGTTATTCCATTCAGATATATCCCCATTGATTTCTCACAATAATGCTATATTGGTGAACTGGAACATAAGCACTCACTACCATCTAGCACATTGCACAACGCCTAGCATGTGGAAAAAACTAAATAATCAATACTTAGTAAACAAACAAAATCCTGATGAATTTGAAGAAGGTTCTATTATAGATATACCCACTTGGATAAGATGTCTCTCCATCTGGTCCATCTACATACATAAATAGCACAAAATATTTTCATTCTGGCACTTTCCTCATTTTTCCTGGGAGTCTTTATGAAGTGTTTTATGTACTTCCATGCCTCATCAAACATCATCAAACAGCACCAAACCCAACCAAGAGGAGAAATAACTAATGAAGGAACAGTTACTAAAGCAAAGCAAAGGAAACTTTAAAAGAAAGGACTTTTTAATAAAAACAGGTCTACTCTCTCCTCGGGACTCAAAACAGGAAATCATATGCATAAAGAATGAACAAGTTGTTATGAAGGTGGAGGTTATTATGGTCAAAGTAAGAAGGTCAACAGCTGGCTGGTTCAGGGGCAGGATGGACGCAGCTGCAAGAAAATGTTGGCGAGAGCAAGCCATGGAAATTTCCCACCAATGCAGTACCGGAGAAAGCAAAACTTGGAACAAAAAACAGTTAAATAATATATAGACTAGATACAAGATTTTCAACATCTAATAGCTCCTGAAGAAAGAAATGAAAAATCCAAATTACATAAAATTCGTAGGGAATGGAAGGGCCCCACTGAGCATCCAGTGAGATGGAGGAAGATGGTTCATCTCACTGGATGCTGGTTCATGGGTCATGGATGTCCATGGACATGCCACGCGGAAATTTCAAAACCACAGCAAAAAGATAAAGCACTATCTCACACTGGGAATTCTGTCCAAGTGCAGATTAATACAGCCCTTCAGACAACCTTAGTTTTTGCAGTATCTAGTAAAATATTAAAAATGTAGATACTTTACAATCACGATTCCACTTCCTAGTGTATCTCAGAAGAGCACTTGTTTAAGTACTGAGAAAAGCAGGTACTGCTTTTAGTACTGAAGTACTTTAAGTACTGAAAAAAGAATTTTCAGTGCAACATTACTTAAACATTTTTTGAAAATAAAATATTTTACTTAAAAGAATGAAAAATTAAACCACCTAATATCCAGCCAAGAGGGAAATGGATGAAAAACCTGTGGTTCATTTAAACTTGTGCTTTAACACCTAAACAGGCAGCTACTTACATTTAAATTAACTAAACTCAAATGAAATCAAGGATTCCATTCTCCAGTCACACTGGGCAGTTCAGCTGTCATTCTGAAGGCAGAGTGAACATTTTCACTGGCATAGAAAGTTCTATCCATTACAGTTGGTCTGAGCTTTGGAATACTGTGTAGCAATCATGAAGAAGCAATCCTATACATCTGAACATGGAAAGACCACCAGACACCAGCTTGGGAAAGAGAAGAAAGTTACAGAACAACAAAAGGAAAGAAAGTTTCAGAACAACACAAACAATATATCAACTCTTTTTTTTCCCCCCACAAATCAATATCTGCAACTATGTGTATATTGTAGAGAGAGAGGAGGTAAACTCAGAAAGCTCTAAGAGGATTCAGGATTCAGGACACACAACAGGCTGGAGCTAGGGAGTACCCTGCAGAGGGTCCAGCCAAGGCTGGTGATTCTAGGCACCTGAGGTCCAAGAGAAAAAAGAGCAACTTTCAGAGCTCTGCAGATGACGAGTTTCAAGTACACCAGTTACATTCATAAAGTCAACTTTAAGCAGAACACGTCAACGTTAATCCTTCGTCAAGCCCAAGGAGATGGAGATGCACGTTTCAGCCTTAAATAGACGGTTGAGAAGTCTGAGCTAACTCACCTCCTCCTGAATGTACTGTAAGAGGAAGGGAGATGCTCTCAAGTTGTCAACAGGAATATTGAAGAAGCCCTGGATTTCTTTCTGGTGTAAATCCATAGTAATGAGGTGAGTCAAACCTTTGAAAACAAAGCAGACACACACACACAGATTGTTTCATGACCAGTTGCACTGTATGAATAAGCACTACATAAAATAAGATACCATACGGAATAAATTACTATCTAAAATTACTCTCTCATCAAAAGCTCAGCATCTTTATTCCTCAGATTCTTAGTACAATGAGATTGTGAGATAATAGAAAATATAAACGCTGGTCTCTGCCCCCAGGACAGAACTCCTAAGCCCTTGTCACTCCCTCAGTGCTAAGAGCACTAGAAGCATCTCTTGTTGTCATAGCTGGTCTGTGACCCTGTCTCTGACACAGAGCTCCTGAAAGCTCTGGGGACGGGCTCCTGGACGTGGCTGGTCACCTTGACGGGAAGCTTGGCATTACCAGGCTCCCCGCCCCTACTGTCCAGAGAGGGGGAGGGACTGGACATGGAGCTGATGAATGACCACACCTCCCTGAAGCCCCAAGAGCAAGGGCTCAGGGGAGTATCCGGGTGGTGAACACGGGGACACCCCCTCTCCTAAGCAGGTGGGGATCTGGGCTTTCCCTCCTCAGAAGGGAAAGACTGGTGATTCTTCTTACAGAGAGATGCACGATTTTCACACCAGTTTAAAACAGCCAAACTCACAGTGATAAAGAAACGCCTCTGATAATTCTATGAGAGATTCCCTCTCCCTGAAGTTGTGTTAGCAGGCATGATAAAGCCAGATTAAGACATAATGTCTTCAGATATTAAGGTAAACCTCACATGCCTGTAACCGGAAAAAATGAAGAATCTTCATCCCACTGGCTCCTTGAAGGATATTTGAAATGGACATACATACACACACACACACACACATATATAAACACACATACATATAATTGGAAAAATTTTAAAAAGCAAAATTTGCCGAAAAGAGCAAGAAAGCCTAGTGGCCCATCATGAGCAAGACTAGGAGGGCAGGGGACCTTCTCGAGAGCTCGGTGGCCCATATGCTTCTTTCAGCAAAGTTCTCAACAGGGTGTGCCCGGAGGTCGCTGGGGTTCAGGTCTGGTCATTTTCTGTTTTGGTTTTGCCTTCTTTGAAATGCTACAGGAGAAATTTATTCTGCAGTAAGTGTGTTAAAAGGTAGTGATATGGGGACTTTTTATTCTTTTCTCTCTGGGCAAACTCTGTGATGTGTGCTTTCTACAGTCACATACACAAGTACACATTTGTGTGCGTGCGCACACACATACACACAGAGTAACGACTCTGAAATTATTTAGAAACAAGGGGAGACATTTAGGATGTTACTGGAAAATGCACAACACAAAATAACACATAGGGTTTTGCAAAATATGCCAAGCTGTCCTGGGAAAGAGAAGAGGTGAAAATAAAGAGTTGCTGGGTTAGAGTAGCTGATTCCAATGCCTTTTCTACTTTAAAAACAGCCTCAATGGGACTGCCACCTGCCATTTCAACTTTTTAATCTTTTAAACAAATAATTTAGGGAAAAATAAGTTGTCCTCACGAGCTTTGTGTTCAGAGAGTTTGGACCAGGAGCAAACTGTTAGCATAGGCATCTGTTACAGATTCACCATCTGGAAACTACACCACTCTGGGCACTCTGTCCAATGCTCTGAGTCAGTGAAGATGAGGCTTTACAATTCCTCAGGTAAAAATGCAACTCCCAGACCCCCATCAACCATCAACGCCCGCCCCTCACCAGCTTTGCACATCATGGAGGCCAGCAGTTTGGAAACGATGGAGCCCCTCTTCCTCATCTTGCACTGCTTGCTATAGGGGAAGTAGGGGACCACGCCGATGATGCTCTTGGCGCAGGAGGTCTTACAGGCATACACCATGATCAGGAGCTCCATGATGGTGGTATTCACGTCCCTGCAACCCAAGGGCGAAGACCAGCAGGGAGGGTGTCAGACTTGCCACAACCTCTCTCAGTCCCAGCTAAACATCAGCAAGATGCCACGCCCGCCTCGGCCAAGATAGGCTCCAGACACACAGAAGAGACAAACGCCGCTCTTCTCGGGCCTCCATCAGTAGCCCCCACGCCACCTCTCAGCCAATAACTCTACTTCCTTTCCCACCAAGAACAGCTCTGTTCACTCCAGTTTACTCAGGACAGAGACCCAGAGGCATCCTTAGCTGCCCTCGTGTCCAGACACTGGCAGCATCTCACACTCCACTGCTGCCCGGGCTGAGGCCCACCTCCCAAAGGGAAGGCCACAGCTGCATCCACATGCTGCCTGCCCCACCTCGTCCCTGGCAGTCTGTCTGCAGCCACTCTCTGCACAGCACCTGGCTGATCTTAGAGTCTCGGGCAGATCACAGACTCTCTGCCCAGGACCAAGGGATGTTTCCCACTCGGCCCATGGTAGATGCCCAAGGCCCCCACAGGGCTCCTGAGGCCCTTTCTGGATCTGCTCTACTCCTCCACCATGCCCCTCCATGCCAGTCCTTACGGCCACCTGAGGGCCTTCCGTCTAAGGCCCCCTATTCCTGCCTGGAATGACCTCCTTGCCAGCTGGCACCGGCTTCCAGTGTTTGTCAGAGGGCACCCACTGATCCACTCTCACTCCAGCCTCCTGCCACCGTCACGCCAGCTTCCTTGCACACTGTGCTGGTTTTTCCCACAGCCCTCGTCACCTCCTGACAAACTGGATAATCTACTTGTTCAGTATGTCACTTGCATGTCACAGAATACAGGTTCCATGAAGATCAGGATCTGTGACCTATTCTAATCTTTCACGCCTCTTGCACACCTGTAACAATGGCTGGCACATGGCAGACACCTGACACGTGTTTGTGAATACGTGAGTGCATGAAAGAGCAATGGGAAGCCTGGAGCTTTCGGGTGAGCAGGTTCTCTGGATTACAGAAAACTTAAGTCAATGGACATAATTTTCTTCACTTAAAAATTTTCTTATACTTTTAGTAAAAAGAGACACTTATTTTACACATAAATGCACATTTAGCATGGAGTGATTTTTGGAATCTCTAGACTAAAAACTGATGTACTATACAAACTCATTTCTAGATATTTTTAAAAACCACTAAGTTAAAATTTTCATCTAAGAGGACTTCAGTGACATGTGTAGACAGAGTGGCGTTTGATCAAGGAGTGGTGCAGACACCTCACTGCACTGAATCTTCTACCTCAGCGCACACGCCTGTGACTTGACAATTTCTAGAACACACGGCTCCCAGACGTCACGGCAGAGACACACCTGCCTTCACCACCATCTCTATTCTCCTTCAACTTATGCGGTAGGACGGCACACAGTGATCACATTTAAATTATCCACAGGAAAAGCTTTAAGAACCCCAAATAAGTGAACACCTCTCCTGCTGCTTGTTCTCTTCGGGAACTAGAAGAGCTTCCCTATAAGCTCTGTGAGACTCTGGCTCCTGACAGTGAATGTCACAGGTGCTCACTGTCCCATGCCTCTCCCCCAGCGCGCAGCTATTCCCACACCGAAAGGACACAGGAAAGTCAGCAGCGGTGTCAGAAAGTTCAGCTGAGTAAGACTGGGCTAGTTTTTAAACAATCTTAGTCCTTCTTGTCTGGGCAACTGTTAATTATACGAGACATTCAAGCCCAAACAGAGACCCAGAAAGCAACATTTCTGGTGGATAAGCTACTCACTTTGAAACAGTCTGAATGATGAAAACATCTTTTCCCCTCACAGATTCTTGAATTTGTACTCTTGTTTCTGACAGGAAAAGGGGAAACAAGAAGAAGGGTGAACAAGGCACATCATTAAAAAAAAACACACAAGAAAATCTGCACCATTCCCTAAGGTTATAAACTATGGAAATTGGAACTGTTACAAACTCACTACAAGGCTTTAGATTCCATGGAGGATAACGAACATACTGTGATTAACACACTTTGAAAATGCCACTTGACACCAGGGCTACACCAGACACATGCACTCTGCCTCAGGGGACAGATTCAACCCAGGTTGAGCTCATGCTCCCGTCAGCTGGATTCAACCCAGGTTGAGCTCATGCTCCCGTCAGCTGACAGCAACTGCCTTCAGGTGTGGTCTGAGGATGAGCCTCTAAGTCCCCAGCTGTGACCTGCCCCAGATTCTCTATGGAGCTGGTATTAGTGGGGGTGGGAACACCATGATGGCCCACCTCTGTCTGCCTTCCTGCAGACAGAACTCACTGGACACTGAGGCTGACTGCTCAGTCATGGAGGGTGAGGGCCAGGCTGGAATGGCAGGTACCACAAAAAAGCCATCATCACAAGGGCACAGGATCACTCACCTCGGTCAGGTTCCTGATAAACCTGCACTTTGCCCATCTCCACCCCCAGCCGCCTAGAGAAGAGAAAGAGGGAAAAAGCGGAAACAATAATAAAACAGATACAACATCTTTACTATTAAGATGATTTAGAAATTGATGAAAATAAAACAAATTTTAAAAATAGAGATATTGCTATTATAAAATTTAAAGTGGATCTCAAATTGTTTGGTCACCTAGCCCATCACACCTCCACCCTACACCTACCCTGTCTAGGGCTCCCTGTGCTCCAGTCACATTCCTGCTGTCCCCTTTCTGCCTGGAGGGCTCTGCCCCAACTCCCACTTGCTGCCATTTCCTGTTTCCCAATTCACATTCCACCCACAGGTTTACAGGCACTTGAGCACCTGAGCTAAGGAGGCACAACCCGTTCCATCTCTCTGATCTTCCTGCGCAGATCTACCTGAAGTTATCCTGTTTGTCTGTTGACTTCCTCCTTGTCTGGCGCCTCCACTAAAGAAGGAAGGATTCTGACCGGTTTGTTCACTGTTATACCCCAGTATCTAAATCAAAGTATAGTACACAGCAGGGATTCAATATTTATTTCATAAGTTACTAAAATTATACTGAACTGTAACCTGTGAACTACCTTCATATAGCATAGACCCTTCACTGTTCTCTGTATTCAAATAGCTCTATACAAATGTAGCACCTCACACAATCGCTGGCACTCAGGAGTCCCTGGTAAATGTCTCCTGAATCCACGTGTAGGAGTAATGACAGTTTACAAAAGGTGACCCCTTAGTGCATGGATGACATGCAGATTCACTATAAAATATCTGCCATCAAAGTTAATACCAGCGCCAATATGCTTATCAAATGTAAACCACCACTGAACAAGCACAGACTTTAACAGCGTGATTATACTCACTCAGCGATCTTCTTTGAAAGCTCCATACACGATGAATTTGAATTTGCCGAAAACAACACCAGACCCCCTTTGGTTATGTTCATCTTGGCTTCTGATTCAGGTGGCGCCACACAAAACATCAAAACCTTCTTGGTTTTCCAATTCTCAGAGCCTAGATGTTAAATATGTTAACAACTATCATATGTTAAAAACTGTCCTATGAGATGAAATACACCTGAATATTTTGAACAGCAAATGAGCTGAAGGAAATTAGTTTTCACCATAATGGAGTCTTTCACATTGAATGTGTATATGGACAAGTAGGAAGTCTATTTGAATTTATGGAAAGATGTCATCATACAACTCAATTATTTTCATGACTACTGGGAATAAACGATAAACTTACAAGAAAGGTGGAGCTGAAGAGCTCAGTGTTTTACTGTTTGCTGCTTAAAGTCAATTACGACAACCTCCTTTTAGTTTCTGACAACAAAATTCCTCCTGGATTAACACACAGAAAAATGGCAGAGCCATTAGCAAGGACAGGAACTGACTGATCCTTAAACAATGAATAAATATCGCATACACACCCAGCTTTCCCTGTAATACCTGTTTACCACAAACAGCACCCCCACCCCCGCCCAGGCCTTGCAGCTGTCCTGGGTCCTGTCTAAGCCTGACCTGGTCATCTGCACTTTCCTCAACTAGAACACAAGGTTGAGCAGATTACAATAATCTTGAAGGAAAGTGACTCAGCCATATAACTGACCAGCAGCAGGGCACACAGAAAGACCCTGGCCTAGAGGCATTCAGAGTCATCCACATGTTCCTCCTCCTTCCACTCTGGGGCCAGTGTCCTGATGGAGAAAGGCAGGCAGAGGACTGGGTGCAGGATCAGCAGTCCAGGAGGCCTGGGAGGATGGAGGAGTCTTCTGAGCAAGCCCGCCGCATTAATGCAGCCGTTATGTTTATGCGGCTGGCTCTTGGAAGGCTGGTGGAGGGAGCAAAAGCCTGGAGCCCATATCTTATTTGTTATTCCTAAATTTTAATTACACAATTACATTCTCCTTGTAAAAAACTGAAACATGAGAGTTTAGACTAACTTCACCAGCTCTGATCTGATCCCAGGCTCCTCCCACCCACCTCCCCGGAAGAGACAGTTCTTATTACTGGTTTGATACAGATACCACCGGGCTGTTTACACATTCACACATGTGACCCCTATTAAGGAAAAAATGTATAAAAATTCATTTGTAACATAAAAAGGGACCATCATACAAATCTATCTCTAATCTGCTTTATTTTGAAACAATGTATTTGAGAACCCAAGTAGAAAGCATTGACCCATTGTGTACTTTTTAACTGTTGCCAGTGCTCTCTGGCCTAGAAGGCAATGGCAGCCCACTCCAGTACTCTTGCCTGGAAAATCCCACGGACGGAGGAGCCTAGTAGGCTGCCGTCTACGGGGTTGCACAGAGTCGGACACGACTGAAGTGACGCAGCAGCAGCAGCAGCAGCAATGCTCCCTGGTGCAGCCAGGCCACACTTGCAGGCACCAACCCAAACAGGCCTCCCTGTGCGTGCATCTCCCTCTGCAGTAACTGCCAGGGGGAGCCAAGGGGGCACGGGTGGGTGACTCATGGTCCCACAAGCAGGCTAGGAGAAAACACTTCCTCTTCAGAGGCCTTCACAATGGGAAACGTGGGCCATCCCACTGGACTTGGCCTATTAATTACAAACAGAAACATATGACCAACTGCCCAAAGCCCTAAGGAGACCAGGAAGGACCACTGGTATGTATAGCAGAAAGTGGCTTTGGAGCAGGGATGAGCAAGGTACATGCAGGACAAAACAGGTTATATCTGTAAATAAAACTATACTAGAACACAGCCATGCTCACTGTTTACAAATTGTCTGTGGATGCAATGGTAGAGTTAGGTGTGGGCTGCAAAACCTAAAATATTACCTGGGCCTCTAGAGAAAATGCATGCCAACCCAGCTTTACAGCAGAGTATCAGGCAGGGGGGCTGGTGCAAATGAAAGAAAGAATACTATTTAACCCTCAACACTCAGAATTGGAGGAGATCCTGGTTGTCTTCTAACACCACCTCTCAACCCCTCTATGGCTGTGTTTAGGAATAGAGGTCTGGAAAAGGAAACCACAACAAAAAAAACCTCATTCTCCTGTAGTTATGAACACAGGCTTTAGAGTCAACCCAGGTTTGCATCTTAGCTCCTATTTGCCCTCAACTTACTGCGAGATCTCACATAAACTAACCTCTCTCACCGTCATCCATGCCACTGCGAATACTAACCTTACAGGGTCACTGTAAGATTAGCTCCTGTATAGCACTTAACACACTGCCCCACATACAGGATACCCTTGGTAAATTGAAGCTATGAGGAGTCAGCTTGTTATACGTTCGCTATCTACTGAACAAGCACGTAATATGCATGGGGGTGGCAACCTTTTTACATCCCCCAGTCTTCAAATAAGAAGCTTCTTAGAGGAAAACGGTGTTCTTCAGTGGACGTGGGACACAGAATCACAGTGTCTGAGGGGCAGGAAGAGTCCCAGAAGTAACTCAGTCCATCTCTAGGACTCCTACCAACGAGCCACTCGAGACACCTGAACAGCCCAGACCCAATGCCCACACCCTGAGGGATGTCCCAGCCATTCCAAATCCTTCCTCAGAATACACAATGATTACTTTCCTGGCAGCGGCCACCTCTGGGCCTTGTCCTTTCCTTGAAGATTTATGGGAAACCTCAAATTCCTTCTCCCCTCGGCAGTCCTCAGTCTATCTCAAGATGGCGCCCTTGGCCTGGGCCTGGCATTACTGATCATGGTTTAAGTCCTTCATCACTGACCACGCTTTCTAGGGTTCCAGTCCAGGCAGCAGGTTTCAACAGTGGAAACCTAAGACCCCAACATGCCACAGGCAGGGAGATTGTTTGGGAACAGGTATCAATATAGCCATGTTCTGCGACTGTCCATCTCAAGAGCTTGTCAAACAACAGAACTAGCCGCTAGTTTCAGTTCTCCTTTTCCTATTGTAAGCTCAAATTGTGTTCTTTACAAGCTTCAGGAAGAGTTTTAAAGAGAATCCTCAGAAACAAGATAATCACCAGGATGGGGGGGCAGAAAGTTCATTAGCACAAGGCTTTAGTGTGAACACAGTGTAATGACAATATTCCCATTTCTCCCCCCATAAACTTCAGACACCCTTACATTTATCCTAAATTAACTCTGGGATGTGTGAGAACTATATATAACACATGAAAACACACCCTTTCCACAGAAATCTCAGCACCTCACACAAAGTGGGTCATACTTCTCTTTGAATGAGACGGGGCAACCTGCTAAGTCGCATGAACCAAACCTCACTGAAAGACCACTTGCTCTGTAAGTGCTAGCAGTCATCGTAAAAAAAACACTCATCCACACCTCAGATGAGAAAGGCTGTAATCAAGGTGTGTAAACACCCTCCATCTGAACACGGCTGGAGTCGCAGTGTGAAGACCCAATTTGTCTCCCCAGTTACCAGCTACGCGTTCTTGGCTTTCCCCCCTGGACAAGAGATAGAAGCCTGCTTAAAACAGCTTCCCCAGCAGAATTGAAAGCTCAGGACAGCAGAGACTTTTTTTCTACTATGCTTTTCTCTGCTGTGTATCCAGGGCCTAGAACAGCACCTGGCAGAGGGAGAGGCTCCGTATGTGTCTGTCAGATAACACATGTTGGTCGAATAAAGCCTGACCTCATTGAGCTGCACTGATTAACACAGAGTTGAAAGTAGTTTGCAAGCTCAAAGGCGCCATAAAGAATTATTATTTTTATTGTGATGTTCTTCACATTTTGGGGATGTGAATTCTAAGAGAATTAGAAGGGCAAAGCCTAGATGTAATTAAGCCCCCATGCCTCTGGGATCCCAGGCACTCTGCTGTCACTCCATCAGAATGTTTTCTTTCAGCTAAATACCATTTTCTGAGTGCTCTGAATTCTTATATGACAACTCAATAAAGCAGGTATTACACTACAAGTCGACCCCTTTCAGACCCAGTGCTAGGGGGCAGGGTGAGGCTTGGAGATGAAGACTCTTCCTCCAGGTGGCCCTCCTGGAAGCAGGAGACACCAGGTCACCTTCAGCTTGTCTCCCAAAACCAAGGAGGGTGATCTACTACCCCGCATTACAGGGGGGGAGGACCTGACAAACACCAGGTTAAAAAAAAGTCTGCAGTAAACAGACTCGTTTGGAGAACAATTTATATCACGTGCCAAAGAAAGAACACATGACTCGGTATTTCCCCTTTGGAGAATTTATTGTAGGGAAAGAAGGAAAAAGCTCAATGATGGCCACTGCATGCTTTTTCTAAGAGGACGACCGTGAACATATGGAAAAGTTACATAATGGGGGTAATTAACTAAAACTCTGAATATACATTCAATGTAATAAAAAACGGTAAATATCCGAGACTATGTGAAAGTGCTTATGTTAAGTGGGTACAGAGCGGAACTGCATCTCCTCCAAGCTGAACTGGGTCATAAAGGCAATGGACCAAGTCAGGTCAGAAATACGTAGGAGACGGGCAGGACTTTGTGGGGTTCAATAATGTGGGCGAATCATTTGTGTACGGAACATCTTCACACATGAGAAATCACACTTTCTCACTCCAAATCTCCACCCCGAATTTCCTACTTCTTGCAAAATCTACACACCCAAACCGCGTCAGTGTCAATAAAAGGGGGGAAAATCCGCACCATCACTGTGCAGTCGGGGTGGCGGGGTGGGGTGGACCATGAACAGCAGAAGCCTGCCTCGCAGCCACATCCCGGCCGCCCTCGGGCTCTGAGGGCCAGCCGAGGAAGAAAGCATCTTTCCGGGCGACAGAGGCCAGCTCGGCACCGCGCTTCCGTCCGCGGCTGCAGGTCCCGGACCAGCCGGACCGGCCTCGCGCCAGGCCCGCGGACCCCGACAGACCTGACCGCGCTGAGAGCGGAACGCGGCCGGCCCCCGCCGAGCCCCCCGCCCCTGCACCTGCGCCCCACAGGCCCGGCCCGCCGGCCGCGCCACCACCGTCGCCGGCTCCCGCCCGCCTACCTGGCCCCGACCCCAGCCCCGGCCCCGCCGCAGCCTCCGCTGCCGAAGAGGAGAGCGCCGGTCCCCAGGCGGCCTGTCCAGGAGCAAAATGGCGACTCCGAGCCCGAGAACGGCGTCCGCGGCGACAGCGAGGCCTGGGGGCGGGGCCATGTGGGCGGGGCCTCGGGAGAGCCCCTCTGCGGGGGCGGGGGCCCACCGAGGGGAGGGGCGGGGCCTTCGAGTCCTGCAGGAAGGTGCTAGGCAGGGCGAGGGGGCGGGGCGAGGTGGTGGGAGGGGCGGGGCCGACTGGAGGGGTGGGGCCGGGTCAGGCGAGGAGCCGGGCAGAGCCTCCAGTACCAAAGGAACACGATCATCACCTACACGTGAAAACGAGTGCGGACTTTGCTGTCTGGAATTACAAATGTCTGGGTTCAAGTCTTTACTGGCCTGTAACCTTGGGCAAACTCAATTCACCTCTCTGTGCCTCAGTTTCCGCAGCTGAAAAATGGAGATGATAGTAGCACCCATCTTAGGGATTGTTGGGAGGAGTAAGTAAAATAACACCTGCCGAGTTTCCAGCACAGTTCCTGGCGTATAGTAAACCCTCTATTGTGGTTAATTACAGTTATTTGCTTTGTTGTCCTTTCTTCTTTTATCATAAAGTAAGGAACTGGTGCTTGCCTGAGTTCCTTATAATTTGAGTATGTTTTATATATGTATAAAACATAATCATTGCAAACACGTAGGGAGTGTGTCAGGTGACGTGCTTACCACATATTAAACACTGTAACTTACTGTAACTTATTTAACCCTCACAGAAGTATGAGATGATCTTATTATCTTCATTTTAATAGTTGTGGGAACTGAAACACTGACATTAAACAGATTGCCTAATGACAAGGGCTTCCCTGGTGCCTCAGCCGTAAAGAATCCTCCTGCAATACAGGAGACACAGGTTCAATCCCTAGGTCTGGAAGGTCCCCTGGTGAAGGAAATGGCTACCCACTCCTGTATTCTTGCCTGTGAAATCCCATGGACAGTGGAGCCTAGTGGGCTACAGTCCATAGATTCTCAAAAGAAGGACACAACTGAGTGACTAAACAACAAAATAACAAACAACCTGAACAAGAACTTCAATCCAGGTGGCCTGGCAGCACGGTCTGCACTAAGTCAGGCCCTATACCATGCCCCAGCTCCAGTTCTGCTTTGATTTTTTAACTAGAGTGAGGCTTGAAATCGCTCACAAGAGGCAGCACAGCCAGCTAAAAGCAGCTGGTCCTCACAATCCAACCTCATAATTTACAGTGTGGAATACAAGCATTTACAAACTATAAATCAAGTATAAAATGCTTTCTGATATGGAGTCACATCCTTTGCCTGACAGCAAAGGGTCTTACCTCTGTGAACAACAAGGCCGGTGAGCCCACAGACAGATTCGAGTACAAAACTGAATCCCCTTCTAGGGTTCTTTGGGTTCACCCACTGCTTCTGCACTGACCCAACCCTTATACTTCTCACCTCCTGGTTTGGGTCTGCATTGGCTCCACCCAGCATTTCACGGTCCAAGTGACTGGATCTGACCAATCAGGGCCACTCATCCCTCTCAGCTGGATGATTCTCTCCAAGGGCAGGCCTCTGAGCCAATCAGTTCAGTTCAGTTCTGTGGCTCAGTCATGTCCGGCTCTTTGAGACCCCATGGACTGCAGCACTCTAGGCTTCCCTGTCCATCACCAACTCCCAGAGTCTGCTCAAACTCTTGTCCATCAAGTCGGTGACGCCATCCAACCATCTCATCCTCTGTCATCCCCTTCTCCTCCTGCCTTCAATCTTTTCCAGCATCAGGGTCTTTTCAAATGAGTCAGTTCTTTGCATCAGGTGACCAAAGGATTGGAGTTTCAGCTTCAGCATCAGTCCTTCCAATGAATATTCAGAACTGATTTCCTTTAGGATGGACTGGTTGAATCTTCTTGCAGTCCAAGGGGCTCTCAACAGTCTTCTCCAACACCACAGTTCAAAAGTATCAATTCTTCTGTGCTCAGCTTTCTTTATAGTCCAACTCTCACATCCATGTGTGACTACTGGAAAAACCATAGCTTTGACTAGATGGACCTTTGTTGGCAAAGTAATGTCCTTGCTTTTTAATATGCTGTCTAGGTTGGTCATAGTTTTTCTTCCAAGGAGCAAGTGTCTTTTAATTCCATGGCTGCAGTCACCATCTGGAGTGATTTTGGAGCCCAAAAAAATAAAGGCTGTCACTGTTTCCCCATCTATTTGCCATGAAGTGATGGGACCAGATGCCATGATTTTAGTTTTCTGAATGTTGAATTTTAAGCCAACTTTTTCACTCTCCTCTTTCACTTTCATGAAGAGGCTCTTTAGTTCTTCACTTTCTGCCACAAGGATGGTGTCATCTGCATACCATATGTCATCTGCATGCCATAAGGTTGGTGTCATCTGCATCTGAGCCAATGGGAGCCCGGAAGATGCAATCTTGAGCCGCAGTGGGCTACCTCTCCAGTTGATGCAGTCAGAATAACTAGAGCATCCTGAATATGGAACCCTGAATTCCTTCCCTCCATCCCTGAAGTCAGTGTGGACTGGGTTTCTGTCATCACAGGGGCTTGGGTGTTCTGCCCTGCTTACTTCTTATTGTTCGTTCCCACCAGCCTGTTCCCCTATCCCTGAAATACAGGGCCTTTGCATATGCTGTTTCTGCCTCTGGGGACAGGTTCCTTCCTGCTGCCCTCTCCTCCATCAACTCCTACTTAAACTACATCTCACTGCAATTGTCATTTTTAAGCCTTTCCTAAACCACTCACCCGGAGAAGGCAATGGCACCCCCACTCCAGTACTCTTGCCTGGAAAATCCCATGGACGGAGGAGCCTGGTAGGCTACAGTCCATGGGGTCGCTAAGAGTCGGACACGACTGAGCGACTTCACTTTCACTTTTCCCTTTCATGCACTGGAGAAGGAAATGGCAACCCACTCCAGTATTCTTGCCTGGAGAATCCCAGGGACGGCGGAGCCTGGTGGGCTGCCGTCTATAGGGTCGCACAGAGTCGGACACGACTGAAGCGACTTAGCAGCAGCAGCAAACCACTCACCTTCTCAAAGAAAAAAAAAATCAGTGCACTTTTCCTTCCTTGGGCTTATCGTGTTTGCTAATTGTGTATTTGTGTGGATGGTCATTTTATAAATATTCCCATCCTAGCCCCTGTGGGCAAGTTCTTGTCTCTTGTTGGTCACTGTTTCCCAGTACCCAGCACAGTGTCTGGCACAAGTGTGGTACTCAAGGAATGTCTGAGGGTGACCTCAGAATTACCTCCACCCCTGATGGAAAGGAGGTGGGCAATAGCACCACACAGGGAAAATATTCCTGATAATTTAAAAATCATCTCTGCTGAGTCAGTATGAGCTAGCTCCCACATATCGTGCTCCCAGGATTTGGCAATGAAATTGCCAGTTTCTCATCAGTTTCTCCTCATTGCAGGCAGGTAGTTTTCAGTTTCCTTTGCTCTATTATATCAGATACAACTTATCCATCCACTTTCCATTCTCCAAACTCTTTTGAAATCCCTCATTGGCTGATGCCTTGTTTCCTGTCCTTCTTTATTCTTGGGGTTTAGGCCATGGGAGGGAGCCACGACGGACATCCAGCCCAGATGAACCACTAGTGACTGCAGCCCCAGTCACTAGCTGACTTCAACTGTATGAGAGACCCCAAATGAAAACCACCCAGCTGAGCAAACTCAAGCCACAGAAAATTGAGAGATAATAACAAAACTTTGTACTAAGTTGCTGCGTTTGGTGGTGTCTTTTTGTGTGTGCATGTCTTTCTTTTTTTCGTCAATGTCTTGATACACATCTATGGGTAATGAGCAAGAAAAGAGCAGAACCAGAATCTAAAGGTTGTGGTCAGTTTCACTCTAATGAAGTTTTTGGTTAGTCTATTTCCAAGCTTGATAATCGCTTGCAGAGCCTGCACATGATGGATGCTCAGTTTGCCTGCATCATGTCACTGACCACATTCAAGGGCACACAGAATATGAATCAAGACACTCGATCCTAAGACATTGCCCTTCAACATTTTTTTTTAAGGAAAGAAAAGCGTCTTTGCTGAAGTTTTATAGAAGATTTTCAGCAGAGTGGTAAACCAGAAAACACAGACTTCTTCAAATGATTACTGAAACAAAAACAGAGGGATTTGACTGTCAGTCATTTTGACCAGGGTCTGTACCCAGCTTCCTCCACAGAAATGACCTCAGCCAGAGAGCCGAAGGCACCTCTCTCAGCTTCAGTTTCCTCATCTGAAAAATGGGCGCTAAGATTAGCAGCCACATATAGATTCCAGGTGGAGGATGACTTTTCCGTGGAGTCAGAGAGTGGAGAGGCCACCAGAGGAAGCTGTTGTGCAGCTGTCTCCCCACCCTCACATCTCTGGCCATCAGGAATGAACAAATGAAGTTTCAGTTTTTCCACAAGTGGAGGAGGATGGCAGCTTGTTCAGCTGGGGAGGCTGCAGAGGCCAGGGGCCTGGTCATTAGACAAGGGAAACTTGGAAGTTTCCATGTTTGTGTCCTTTCCTTCATCCTCTGGATTTTCTCCTTTTTAATCCACAACCCCCCATGGGGGAAAAAAAAAAGGCTTCATTATCTTTCACGATGATTAATATTTACATATTATAAACCATTCAAACAAACCAGAAGAAAAAATTAAAAAAGATCTTTGTCATTGTCTCATCATGGAGAGATAAGCACTTGACTTTTTAACCTCCCTTTTCCCATTAATGATCCCTGGTCAGGAAACTAAGATCCTACAAGCCATGAGGTGCAGCCAAAAGAGAGAAGAAGACTGCAGACTGTGTAATTCCCTTTGTGGGGATTCCCTGGAAAACTAATCCATGGTGACAGGAGGCAGGTCAGGAGGCCTGTAAAGGGACAAGAAGGAATTTTTCACAAAGATGCAAAAGTTCTGTCACATCATATAGCATGACAGCAGTCCATACAATGGTAATACTGTATTTTATGTAGAGTTATTGTTTGTTGTTGTTTAGTAGCTCAGTCATGTCGGACTCTGCAACCCCATGGACTGTAGCCCTCCAGGCTCCTCTGTCCGTGGAATTTCCCAGGCAGGAATACTGGAGTGGGTTGCCATTTCCTTCTCCAGGAGGTCTTCCCAACTCACTGAACCCGAGTCTCTTGTGGCTCCTGAATTGGCAGGCAGGTTTTTTTTTTTTTTAACCACTGGGCCACCAGGGAAGCCTTTATGTAGAGTTGTTGTTGTTGTTCAGTCGCCAAGTCATGTCCGACTCTTTGTGACAGATGGACTGCAGCATGCCAGCCTTCCTTGTCATTCACAATCACCCTGCGTTTGCTCAAACTCATGTCCATTCAGTCGGTGATGCCATCCAACCATCTCATCCTTCTCCTCCTGCATTCAATATTTTCCAGCATCAGGGTCTTTTCCAATGAGTCAGCTCTTTGCATTGTATGGCCAAATTATCAGCTTCAGCATCAGCAGAATACACCTCCATAAAGTGTATCTACAGAAACCTGCTGGCCCCAAGGGCAGATAGCTGCGAAGCTAGGTCTTCAATGCTTCCTCATCTCACCAACTTCCCTGTCATGTGACTTTCACTTCTCTCTGGGCACTTAGAGGCATAATCTGCCAGCAAGGCCACCACGGTGAGTCAGTGGATGGGGCAGGAGAAGGAGGCCTTAGCTGAAGAGGCTGGGCTACAAGGGACCCAGAGCCAGGCACATGGAAGGACAGGGAAGTAACCACCCTGTCCTCCTCCCCAGAAGAGCTGCAAGCTACCTAACAGTCAGGTGCTCACAAGGAGCAGGTTTGTGTCCAGAGGCGCTCTCCCAGCCCTCCCTCCTGAGTGTAGTGTCCTGTGGCACCCACAAGAACACCTTCAGCTCCATCACTAAGGGTAACATCCAAGTCCAGAAGGACCTGTCTGCCTTCACTGAGCTGTCTGGTGGGACCACCGTATACATAGGCATCATGGACTGGATGCAGAGGGAGATCAGGGCCCTGGCCCCCAGCAGGATGGAGATCACGACCCTCACTGTTCTGGACACAAGTACTCAGTGGGGAGTGGGCTGCACCCCAGCCTCACAGTCCATCTTCCAGCAGATGTGGGTGGACCAGCAGGACCGTCCTCTCCACAAACGCTTCTAAATAGACTGCAAAATGTGGGTGACTTTTACATATTTAATAGCGGATGTGGAGCAAATGTCCAAAGGGAAAGCCTTGAAAGAAAGTCTTCTGTTTGTTTACTGCAGCACTTGTCCTCACAGTGACATGTTGCTGGGCCTCATGTTCTCACATGACTATACAACACCAAAATTTCTTGTCATCTCTTAAGAACTGAGAATTGAGCACAAAAATCTTGCCTAAGTTAAAAGGGTGAATAAGTTTACAGCGGTAAATGAAAACTGTTTTCCAAGTGAAGGCACATAACAGTCCATGGTGCCCTGGAGGGAAAAGAGCAGTTATGAGAGGAAAGCAGGTCCCGAGGCTCAGACCTTCCTGAACATCGTCAGGCCAGCAGGACAGAAGTAGTGATTGGCTCAGGACTCCTGCCAGCCTCTAGAGAATTCCTGGAATAAGAGGCTTTAGAAAAAAAGAAAGAAAGAAAATTATTTACTTGGTTACACTGAGTCTCTATTGCGGCACGTGGGATCTAGTTTCCTGACCAGGGACCTAACCTAAGCCTCCTGCACTGGGAGTGCAGAGTCTTAGCCACTTGACCACCAGGGAAGTCCCCGGGATCGGCAGTTCTGACATTTTAATCCTCTGCACAGATAGAGAGATTCGAGTTCTCACAGATTCTCATCCAGCCAACGATCTGTCTTCCAGAAACACGTTTTCTCTTCAGCCATGAAGTGATGGAATCACATGTAACTAGGGGCTTAAACCAAAGATCTACACAAGGTATTAAACATATACCAAGGGGGGCTCCCCTGGTGCTCACTGGTAAAGAATCCACCTGCCAATGCAAGAGACATGGGTTTGATCCCTGATCCGGGAAGATCCCCCATGCTGCAGAGCAACTAAGCCTGTGCACCACGACTACTGAGTCTGTTGTCCAGAGCCTGTGGGCTGCAACTACTGAAGCCTGAGAAGCCTAGAGCCAGTGCTCCACAACAAGAGAAGCCACCGCAGTGAGAAGCCTGAGCACCATAACTGGAGAGCAGCCTCCTCTCGCCACAACTAGAAAAAAACCTGCATGCAGCAACAAAGACCCAGCACAGCCAAAAACAAACAAACAAAAGATACTCCAAGGGAAGTGTTGAATACAATGTCAAAATCAGCAGTAAGTTCTACAGTCTCAGATACAAGTTTCAAATTTATTTTCAAAGACTTATTCCAGCTTCAGGAGGCTGGCAAAGGTGTGTGGCAAATTTATCATGAATGAACTTACACAGCAAGTGCTATGCATCTGCTCACAGTCTATTCGTAAAACTTTCAGGACAGTGAAAAACATGTGGCTTAGATTTTCTCACATTGCCAGAATTCCTCATAAAGTAAGATGAAAGATGTTTCCTTAGAAATCACAGTCAGTCATAGGTTGATTGGACCACTTGTGCCAAATGATTTAGGAAGCAAAACCATAAAAATCATTCCAAATTTTATTTTGCTTAAGTCAGTTTAGCCAGAATTCCCCATCCTCCATATCTGACTACCCTCCACATCTAATCAAGTTCTTCATCCTCCACCATCCCCCAGGTGATGTGTAACCTCCCTGACCTAGCTCCAGCAAAAATCTTGTTTAGTCAGAAACCTCCTGTGGGCTTCCCAGGTGGTGCTAGTGGTAAAGAATCTGACTGCCAATGCAGGAGACACAAGAGATAAAGGTTCAATCCCTAGGTCGGGAAGGTCCTTTGAAGTAGGGAATGGCAACCCACTCCAGTATTCTTGCCTGGAAAATTCCATGGACAGGGGAGCCTAGTGGGCTACAGTCCATGGGGTCCCAAGGAGTTGGACATGACTGAGCAACTGAGCACACACACACACAGAATCCTCCAGTACTCCTGTTTCCTTTGATTAATTTTCCATCCAGTGACTTCACCCTGCTCCTCAGTTATAAATTTCCACTTTTCCGTTCAGTCAATCCAACCTCTCTCTCCCACTGCAAACCCCTACTTATCCCAAGAACCCCTCTTGAATAAAGCCTGCCTTACCACTCTTTAACAAGAGTCAGAGTGAATCTTTTTTTCTTTAACTCATCTCATCCACTGGCCAGAGGAAGGCAAGTGACCAAGATGGTTGTTAACAGGGCTGGGGAGGAGAGTTTTCCAGAAAGTGGCAGTGGGTGCTTGTGAACAGTAACACAGCCTTTTACCATTTTCCTCTGACAGAGAAACTTGAAACAACCGTCCGTAAAGCAGGTCCCACCCAAGACAGCTGTCTTGCTTGTTAGGTCTCAGGCAATCACATCTTGGGGGAGTGGAGAGGGGAAGTCACGTGCCAGAGGTCATCAGAAGTCCCTTCTCCCTCCCCTCCTTGAATCTCTTCATCCATTGGATCATTTCTGATTCACACACCTGACCCTCGAGCCGGTGTGAAAGGTCAACTGACTCAGCTGGGGTTGGGGTGGGGGGAGGCACAAAATCTCTCTTCTGGGGTAGCCTGTTTGCATGAGATGAAGGTAACCTGCCTCAGATTGAAAAGACATTTGATGCATGAATCTTGATTAGTTCCTCTAAAAAAAAAAATCACTGTCACAACTACTGAGCCCACATGTCACAACTATTGAAGCCTGTGTGCCTAGAACCCATGCTCTGCAACAACAGAAGCCATGGCAATGGTGACAACTAGAGAGAAGCCTGCGCAGCAACAAAGACCCAGAATAGCAAAAAAAAATAAGTAAATAAATAAAATTTTTTAAAAATTACATTCACACTTATTTATCATTTATAAATGACATTTACTTATGTCATTTGTCTACATAAGAACCTGTAATGGCTTCTAACTTCCAGGTGGAATCTGAACACCTTGTCCCCTCTCCCAGCTGTACTCAAAGGCAGGCTCAATTTCCCTCAGGATACAAAAACTAGGGTAATATTAGGTGGGGGACAATGGGTACTAGGGAAGTGACCAGCAATAGCCATTAACATTCACCACTGTGATTTGTTCTTCCTGCAGTAAAAATGACACCCCGCAAGTGTCCTCACGGGCACTCAGATAGATTACATTTCCCAGTCCCCTTCCAGTGGGACTGTGTGACGGTACTCTGGACAATGGAATGTGAGCAGAAGTAATTTACACCATTTTAGGATTTGGTCCATAAAATGCTCCAATCTCACAACATCAAAGAAAACCAGAGCCTGCCAGTAGTTAAAGTGGTAAAAGCAAATTTTACTCAGGAACTATTCCAGCAGGGGGAAAGAGGCCTCATCATAAGACTGGGGTCAACTTTGAACATGAGGAGGAAGCCATGGGAACACAAGGGTGGGGGCCAGTGGATGGAGAATTATTAAGGAAACATCAAGAATACAGAAGTATTCTGGCTAAACAAGATTTTTGTTGAAGGCAGGCAGGGGTGATCAGGCATCACCTCAGTAGAGAATGAGAAGTTTGGTCAGATAACCAAGGTGACCAAGGGTGGAAAATTCTGGCCAAACTGACCTGGCAGGATTCTTGCTAAAACTAGACTCTTGGAGGACATGCCCAAGGATGGGGCCAAAGAGGACTCAGAGGAGCCTGAGTAAAGTTTGGTCAAGCAGAGACTCTTTGCCAATGTTCCTTTGGATCCTTATTTTTAAACAGCAACTATAATGAATACTTTGGGAACAGCTGTGGAAACTTGAAAATAAACTGGATGTGAGGGGGTTTTATAGAATTTTAAATTTTCCCACATGTGATAATGACACTTTGGTTGCGTAGGATATCCCTACATTCAAGAGATGCATGCCCAGGACTTCCCTGGTGGTCCAGTGGTTAAGTGCCTGCCAGTGCACAGACACGGGTTCAATCCCTGCTCTGGGAACTAGATCCCACATGCTATGGGGCAACTAAGCCTATGTGCCACTGAGCCCTCACTCTAGAGCCTGAGAGCAGCAACTACTGAAGCCCACTTGCCTAGAGCCTGTGCTCCACAACACGACAAGCCTGCACGCCACAACTAGAGAGTAGCCCTGATCACCACAACTAGAGAAAGCCTGAGCACAGCAACGAAAACCCAGCCAAAAGAAAAGAGAGAGAGAGAGATGAATGCCTAATTAGTTAGAGGTGAAAAGTCACACAAGACCATAGCAGTGGGTTTGGTTTAGGGCTGACGTCCAAACTCACAATACAAACTGCTCATGCAGCACCTAGTTGACTTAGAAAGGATGTAGAGCAGGAAGTACAGCAGCACTCCATACAGCTCTCCACAGCTCTGATGACTGCATATGGGGTAGGTTCTAGCCCCAGAGGATTCAGCAAAGAGGACCCACTGGCTCTGTGGCTCCTTGCTGGTCTGGTGGCAATGTGACGATAAGAGGTCACATGCATTATTCAGCAGAGCTACGGCCCATACATTACAAGTTACACCAGCAGCCAAGAACAGCAAGCCAAGAGGCAGCCTAGGGTCAGTTGAAGAGCACACACAGGTCCTACAGGAACCCCACCTGAGTTCAGACTACAAGTCAGCTCCTGGAGGAGCGATTCACAGCTGTGAAAGCTCTCCCTCTGGTCACAGATGTCTGCAACATTTGAAATCACTGGACAAAAATGTTAAATAAGACAAAATGGCTGACACTTGTTGAAGCCAGATAATGAGTTTATCAAACTATGCTTCAGTGGTTGGAAATTTTTATTATAGGAAATCAAAAGAAATAAAATCTAAAATGGAGGTGTTTGCCACCTGTTTTCATTTCCTGTGTGGTTTACCAGTGAGTTAATTCCTTCTGTTTAAAGCTCCCTGCACACAAGTCATAGCACAAATCTCCCCTCTTTTATGTAGCTCCCCTCCCGCACTCCAACTACAGGATCCGTCCCTCCCTCCAATCCAAGTGCTTATTCTGGATTCTTCCTGCTGCCTTCTTTCAGTTGCAGGGCACAGAAAAAGAAAAAAAGGAAACTTACCACATAACCAAATAGTCCTAGATTCCATGTCAGGCAGGCTTGGACCCAGGGTTCCAACCAGGTGGCCAGGCCCCGTGGCTCTGGCCCTGTCCCGTAGCTGTTGTTGCTTCTCGGGGTGGCTTCCCTTTGCAGACACTACAGGAGGCAGCGGCTACCAGCTCCTAGGCACGCTTTCTCCTGGAGGGACTTGCAGAAGCCTTTGCCCCAGCATGCTCAGCAAAAGTCCCAAGGCTTGCTCTCATTGGCCAGACTTATCACATTCCCACCAATCAGGGAATGTCTGGCCCTGATTGGTGGGTCCGGGTCACATGCTCCACACCTGGCCCTGAGGAGAGTCAGCGATGGCAGCGACCCGCGAAGGCTCGGAAGCAGGTGACTCTGGGAGGAGGTGACTCGCCCTGGGGTTCCAGCTTCAGTGAGAGATGAGGCCAGCAACGCGGTGGAGGGTGGGGTGGGGGACCTGGTTGGTGACATGGTCCAGCCCACATCAGAGGCCATTAGGATGCTCTCTGGTTCTGAGTGGTTTTTCGTCCTGTGAGTCCCCAGAATGATTTTTGGACGCCAAAGGGGGTGGATTTGTCTTCTGAGTGCCGCTGGGAACCTTTCACATATGTTTCGGTGGACACGTATATATGCACTTTTGTTGGGTGTACACCTGTGAATGGAATTGCTGGGCCACAGGTTGTACACATTTTTTAGTGTCAGTGAATACTGATTGCCACACCCTTTCCAACGAGGCTGAGCGGATTTGCACTCAGGGTCCAGTTGCACTGGGTACTCTCTGTCTTTTCCTTGTTAGCCATTCAAGTTCAATAGGGTTTTCTTTTTTAGGGGGGCAGTAATATTTATTTGGCCACATCAGGTCTTAGTTGCGACATGTGGGATCTAGTTACCTGGTCAGGAATTGAACTTGGACTCCCTGCATTGGGAGCCACTGGACCACCAAGGAAGTCCCTCAATAGGTTTTTTAAAAACAGCTTGATTGAGGTATAATTGACATACTGTAAAATTCACCTGTTTTTATGTGTACAAATCAATGCTTTTTAGTAAACTTGTGCAATCACCACAGTGAATCAATTATGGAACATTTCTATCATTCTTAGACCCCTCATGCCCTGTTTAGTTTGGTTTTTAACCTCATTTTCTTCAATAGTCTTTGGGCACTTGTCTGCTGCCAGGCACATTGCTAGGCGATATTAATAACTGAAAAATCAGGAAAACCTGGTCCTTGCAGCCTAGAGAGAGTCAGACATAACCCAATTGCTGTAATCTTGGGGAGGTACAGAGTAGCATGGGATGTGCAGTGACCCAGAAAGTGACAAGGGTTTCTGACGCTTTAACTGCAAATGTCGGGAGGGAGCAGGGGCAAGGTGTAAGACGACAGGGAAGGGACATCAGCTTGACCACCACCTGGGAAAATGTCCTTCCAAAGAAGAGCTCATCCTTCCAAACTTCGGGGGTTTTCCCAACCACAGGGTTGGTTAGGAGTCTCTGCCCTTTACTCCCAGAACCTCCAGGGCTTCGATACAGGTCTGCCTCCCTCCTGGGCTGAGGGTAGTGAGGACAGGGTCTTGACTTTCTTCACTATGTGTCTCAGGCTCTGAGCGGTGTCTCAGAGGCTTTCAAAGGGCCCCAAGCTGGGGGGCCTAAGGTGACAGACATGTATTCTCTCACAGTGCTGAAGGCTCAAAGTCAGAAGCCAAGGCATGGGCAAGGCTCTTCTCCCTCTGAAGCCGGCAGGGAGGTCCTTTCTTTCCTCTTCTAGCTGTGATGGTACCAGCAGTCCATCATGATCCTTGGCTTGTAGCTGCACTACTCCAGTCTCTGCCTTCTCATCATGGGGAGGTTTTATGTATGCGTCTCTGTGTTTCTGCTGTTCTTCTGAGGAACCAGTCATGTTGAATTTAGGGCTCCCCTACCCCAGTATAACTTAATCTTAACCAAGTACACTTGCTTGGAAACAGTACACTGTTTCCAAATAAAGTCACATGTGAGGTTTCAGATAAACAGGAATTGGGGGAGGGGCCACTATGCAGCCGAACACAGTGCTCAGAACGCCTGTTGGAAGATGCCTGCCTTTCCTTGTACTCTGAGCTGGCACTCACTGTGGAGCCTGCTGCTGGCTTTGGTGTGAAAATCACCTTGATGGGGTTGGGGTGGGGTCCAGGAAGTCTGTTAGATCATATCTCCTTGGTGTTCAGTCTGTTTTCTTCTAGAATCAGCTCCTGTGGGTGCACCCAGACCAGCCCCCCTTGGGAGGGCCAGGCCCTGGACACAGAGAGTCACTACACCCCAGTTCCCCTAGCCTTTTCATTTCAAACATTTTTAAAGTACACTAATAACACATGGTGATTTTTATAAACTTAAAAAACTTTTCTTTGTTTTCCTTTTCTTTCAAACATTTCATTGTGTATTTACAAATAATGCATGGTGATATTTTTAAAACTTTTTTAAACCTTATTTTTTGTTTTTTTGTTTCATTTTTCACTTCAAACATTTTTTAAAAATAGTCAAATAATGCATGGTGTTGTAAAATGAAAACAAGTGCAAGGAAATAGCCCAAAAAGGGAGCTGTCGCCAACCCTAGGATCTGTTATTTCCATCTTACATCTCCTGATTTTCAACTAGTCAGGTTGTCACATGGAGTAGAGGATACACTTCCCAGTTCCCAGATGATGAGGGAGGCCACATGACCAAGTTCTGGCCAGTGGAATGAAGTGCAAGTGTTGCATGTTAGTTTATAGAAATTTCTCTCAAACGACAGCTCATGGGTGCCCTTTGCCCTTTCTTGTCTGTTGCTTAGAAATCAGATGTGGTGCTGGAGTGCCTTCTTGGAGCATGAAGTCAGGGTTGCACCCTGGGGATGAGACAGCAGAAACTGCTGAGTCAGCCCGATTCGTGGTTGTCTGTGGAGATAGCATAGCAGCCAGGGCAGCCAGTCCGTACTTGGACTCAGATGTGTGAGACACACCAGCTTCTGTCTGTGGTTGTGTACCAGATCGCCAGGGGTGGACTAAAGCCACATGCGTGTATTATCTCACAGTGCTAGAGGCCAGAAGTTTGAACTCAGCATCGCTGGGCCATGTCGGGGAATCAGCAGGGCCTCCCTGCCTCCAGAGGCTTTAAGGGAGAATCTGCCCCTGGTCTCTGCCAGCATCTGGGAGCAGCAGCCTTTCTTGGACTGTGGTCACGTCACTCTGATCTCTGCCTCAGAGACCCTGAGGCTGGGAAAGACTGGGGAGGATGAGAAGGGGGCAGCAGAGGATGAGAAGGTTGGATGGCATCGATGGACATGAGTTTGAGCAAACCCAGGGAGATAGTGAAGAACAGGGAAGCCTGGCAAGCTGCAGTCTATGGGGTTGCAAAGTCAGACACGACTTAGCAACTAAACAACATGCTGCCAGCTGTGTGTATATGTGTGTAATCTCCCCCTGGCTCCCACTGAGAAAGATATATGTGACTACATTTAGAGTCCACATACATAATCCAGGAAAATTTCTTCATCTCAAAATCCTTGACTTGATCATATCTGCCGAAACCCTTTTTCCAAGTAAGGGAATATTTACAGGCTCCAGGGATGAAGACTTGATGTCTTTGAGGGGCAGTGTCCAGCCACTGTTTTTCATCTCTCTGTTACTTTGTGCTGTGAGGAAACCCCAGTGAACAGACAAGAATACATGGAAAGGAATGTTCTGGGCAGCATTATGTGTTATAACTGAAGAATGGAAATGACATCCATGATCAGCTGACTTTGGAGAATATAGATTAATGGTCTGATGTCGTGGAACCTTATACAGTAATGAAAAGGAAGCATTTATCAGCATGGCTAAGACCCCTGCAGAACACTGTGCTGAGCTCCATGCTGGGGCTTGAGGCCCAGCCCTTCCCCATATGAGCCCCCAGTCCAGAACTAGTCATGACAGCATAGTGTAGGCACAGCAGCAGAGTGTCCTGGACCTCTGATTGAGCTGGGAGGTTTGGATATTGGGGGATAATTAGGTTGCACCACATGGGCTTGGGGGAGGGGCATTCCAAGTGAGGAGAATTCCAGGTGCAAAGACTTGGCCATAAATTGGCCATGGCCATGTGAGACGAGAGAGGGGAGCAGAGGCGGTGGGGTGCTGACAGGCTCAGGCAACAGAGACCTAAGGAGAGGGGCTTCCTGGCCCAAGTGATTGAGTGGTGTGTCAGGCTGGCCCCCTCGTGTCAGCATCCTCCCTAACCATCGGCAGTCACCAGGGTGACAACCCTTCTCATTCAGTCCAGGGTGGAAAGACATTTCCGCAGCCAGGGAGAACAGTCCTGGATCTTCCCTGCATGCAGCTGTTCCCCCTCCAGCAACTCAGTGACTCCCCACCCTTCTGTGCACCGCTCTGCATCTTGGGAGCTACACAGGTGAATTCTTGCATTTTTGGTTTGTAACTCCTCTCCTTTTTATTCTCTGAAAAGACAACTACATCAGGCAATAGTTAGCAATCTATGCAGGTGGGCATATCCTGTACAAAGATGTACTTTGTGACAATACAGCATGAAGGAGGGGGAGGATGCAGCTGTTTAGGAGCAAAGTTTTACTAAACCATTGAAATGAACACTAATCTTGAAAATATTATGTAACATGAAAGAAGACAGGAAAGGCAACATATTTTATTAATTTAAGTGAAATGTGCAGAATAGGCAAATCCATAGTGATAGAAAGCAGATTAGTGGTTGCTAGATGTTGGGTTTGTGGGTGTAGGAGGGAGCGAGGAGTGGGGATTACTACTAACTCCTTTTGGGAATCGTGAAAATGTTCTGAGATTGAGTGGTGGTGAGGGTTGCATAACCTTGTGAACCTACTGAAAACCACTGCATTTTATGCTTTAGAATAGTGAGTTTTACAGTATACAGATTATTTCTCAATTTTTTTCAAAAAGAAAAATGAAAACTTTACCACTCTGGTATTACTCAGCCATTAAAAAAAAATGAAATAATACCATTTGCAGCAACATGGATGGACTTAGTGTTATACTGAGTAACATAAATCAGGTAGAGGAGAAATATCATATGACATCCCTTATATGTGGAATCTAAAAAGAAGTGATACAAATGAATTTGCTTACAAAGCAGAGACTCACAGACTTAGAAAATGAACTTATGGTTGCTGGGGGTGGGGAAAGATAGTTAGGGAGTTTGGGAAGGTCATGTACACACTGCTATATTCAAAATGGATAATCAAAAAGGACCTATTGTATAGCACATGAAACTCTTCTCAATGTTATGTGGCAGCCTGGATGGGAGGGGGATTTTGAGGAAGAACGGATATATGTATATGTATGGCTGAGTCCCTTTGCTGTTCACCTGAAACTACCACAACATTTTTAATCGGCTATACCTCAATACAAAATAAAAGCTTCAAAGTTTGGGGAAAAAAAACCTTACCACCCTGCATGTAGCAATAGGAATGTACTGAAGGCAAGGAACAGACAAAAACAAATGGAGTTTGCCCACAAAAAAGTGAAGCCAGAGCAGCTGTGGACTGGGGCTGGAATGTTCCTAAGGCTGCTCACCTGGGTTCACCTGTCTGGTGCCCCTGCTGGGATGGCTACAACCACTAGGGACTAGACAGACCTTGACCTCTCTCTATGCAACTTTTCCACGTGGCTACTTTTCCACATTCCTTAGGGTAGTGTGCCTGTGACATGGCAGATAGATTTTCCCAGAATGAGTGTTCCAAGACACAGAAAGTGGAAACTGCAGGGTTCTTGTCTCCTGAGCCTAGAAATGGGTACATTATCATCATTCTTTGGTGTTCTAATGGTTGAAGTAGTCGCAGGGCCCACTTGAGTTGAAAGAGAGATCACATAACTCCTCAGTGGGAGGGGTTTTAAAGAGATTTGGGGCATTTTTTGGACTTCCCTGGTGGTACAGTGGATAAGAATCTGCCTGCCAATGCAGAGGACACGGATTCCATCCTTGGTCAGGGAAGGTTCCACATGCCACAGAGCAGCTAAGCCCAAGCGCCACAACTACTGAGCCTGTGCTCTAGAGCCTATGCTCTGCAACAAGAGAAGCCATTGTTCACAAGAGGAAGTCAGAGTGCAGCAACGAAACCCAGCACAGCCATAAATAAATAAAGAGATTTGGGGCCATTTTTAATCCTCCAAAAATGTTCTGATAGGTTCTCTTGACAAGGGCTCATAGGTACATTGCTCCCTCTTGAGTCCTTGTACCGTCATGACAGTTTCCCTGCCACCTGGCTTGGTTGTAGATCTAGGCTGTGAGATTTTGGTGTGCTTTCCTGGTTGAACTGTTTTTATGTAGGAATTTGGGGATATTTAAATACTACACTAACATTGCCACCATCACCCAGGACTCTTCCCTCTGGGCTTTAATTTGGATCTGCATATTTTTTCATTCCTGATACAGGTCGTCACCCAGTGTGGGAGCCACAGGGCTCATAGAAACTGTAGGAATGTTCTGGCCAGTGAAACCTCATCTGCCTTTGGCTATGTGACGTCAAGCAGCTTGAACTTTCCGAGCTTTTTTCATTAAAAAATGAAAACGCTCACTTTGAGGAGATGTTTTTAGAGATAGCAGATAAAGGCATTCGGCACATATTAGACAGTAAAGAGTACGTATGAGAAAAATAAAAAATAAGACCGTTGCCAACAGATTGAAGAGACAAACAAAGAAAAATTGGAGGTGTGGGCGGGATGGTAAGTTGAGCCAGTCCTTCTGGAGCAACTGGTAATATTTAACAAGAGCTGGGCAGCTGTTCTTTGCTTTGGCCTGGAAATTCCCCATCTGGGAATATATTCCAAGGAAGTGATTCCCAAGGGGAAGATATGCAGTTTTTCTGCAGATGTTTTTAATAGCACTATTCATGATAGGAAGTAATTGGAAAGAAAACAAGTGACTAATTTAAAAAGTCTTGAAAAAGCAAAGAAAGAGAGCATGACAGCAACAGAAAATAGAAGTGTAGGGAGTTTAAGGGGTCAGTCCCTCCATGGAGCAACCGTTAGGTCTAGAGTCCCTGCAGCCATCTGGGGCAAGGGTGAGTGGACAAAATGGCAGCAGATGGACTGAAAGGCCTGGGAGGAAGGGGGCTGAGGAGAAAGATGGTGGATGGAATAAGGCTTTGAAGGACAGAGGCATGTATGAGGGTATTTGGACTACAAAGAGCACGCCCAGGGCCAGATGCATACACAGAAAAGATCTTCCAGGGTCTTAGGCTTACAAATCTAGCAGACCCTTGGTCTCTGCATAAGCAGGAGATGAAGCAGAGTCCTAGATGGCCTGGCCAAGGTTGTAGGAGTGTCCAGCTCAGATCCAATCTGCACAGATTGGGAGGAGGATTGTTTATTCTCCTTGGCTCCAGACATTTATGAAAATCTCTGTCCACTGACATAATAGAACAGAGAGTTCAGTCATGACACATGGCAAGGAATACAGTTTTTACAAAATACCTTTGAAAAGTCACCAAAAACAAACAAACAGAACATGTCAGTTCTCAGCAATAAATAACAACAAACTCTGGGGAGAGGGAAGAATCTGATTTTTGGAGTTTCTACATTATAATACTCAAAATATCCAGTTTTCAACAACAACAAAAAATGATGAGCAATGCAAAGGAAAAAAAAATATGTCCCATTCACAGGAAAAAAAGAAATTAACAGGAATTGTCCCTGGCAGAGCCTAGATATTCAACTTACTAGACAAATACTTCAAATTGGTTGTCTTAAATGTGCTTAAAAAGCTAGAGAAATCCAGGAGAATGATGTATGAACAAATATTACTAAAAAGGTATAAACTATGAAAAGCAACACTATGGAAATACTGGAGCTGAAGAGTACAATAGTTGAAATAAGAAGTTCGCTGCGGATCAGAACCAGATGTGAGCAGGCCGAGGAAAGAATCAAGAATCAGCAGATGTGAAGATGGAGCAAGTGAAATCATTGAGTCTGAGGAGCATAGACACAAAATCATGAGGAAAAATGAACAGAGCCTAAGGGGTGTGTGGGACATCACATATGTATCAATAGATGCATGATGAGAACCCAGGAGGGAGAGAGAGAGAGATAGAGAGACAGGGAGAGACACACACAGAGTTAAGAATATTTAAAGATATTAAGGCCAAACACTTTCCAAATTTTATGAAATCATAATTTGCATATTCAAAACCTCAATGAACTAAAAGTATGAAAAATCCAAAAAGATCCACAAAAGGCATATTATATTCAAATAGTCAAAAATCAAATATAGGAATTTGAAAAAGTTAGAGAGGTAGCAGAGCCAGAAATTTGTCACCCCACCTAGAATTGCCCAGGCAAACTTTGTCTCAGGTAACTCTTTTGGAACTCTGGAGTCTATTGGAGGCTTGTAACTTCCAGGTAAAGGTTTGGACAGAAAAGGGTGGCTAATCAGAGTCAATTTTAGCTCTTAGCAGAGTAGCAGTTCCCACCTCCTACCCACCCCCCTCCAGTGCTGTGGCAGGCTGCTGTGCATGGGTGTTTACAGCAGCTTGTATGAGATTGGCAGGAGCCAGGCAGAGGGGAGGACCACATTCTTCAGAAACTGCACATCTGTTCCGTAATCACCGATTGCTGCTTCTGATTACAGATGTGCAGACTCGAGACAGGGCTCTTGTTGCTCCTCCACCTAGTGTTGCAAGCCACATCCTTTCTGGTTAAAGTGACTTCCAGGGAATGGAAAGGACCAGGCCTTTTTTCCCCTTCCTTTATTTCTTTTCCTCATTTTGTGACCCAGACATTGAAAAATAAGACATCCAGGACCTCCCTGGTGGCTCAGTGGATGAGAGTCCATCTGCCGATGCAGAGGACACAGGTTTGATCCCTGATCCAGGAAGATTCCCTCATGCTGCATAGAGCTACTAAGCCAGTGAGCCACAACCAGTGAGCTTGTGCTCTAGAGCCTGCCAGCCACAACTACTGAAGCCCGTGTGCCTCGAGTCTGTGCTCTGCAACAAGAGAAGTCACCACATTGAGAAGCCTGTACACCACAATGAAGAGTAACCTCTGCTCACCTCAACTAGAGAAAGTCCATGCCTGGCAACAAAGACCCAGTGTAATTTTTTTAAAAAAGAAGATATCCAAAAACAACTGCAGTACAGAGGAAATTAGAAAGTCATTGTGCAAGCCCAAGGGAAAACACAGAGGTGTTCTCAGAGGATGGGAAAGATTTAGACAAGCATATTCCATGGAGCTGATCTTTGGGACTGTCTTTAGTTTTTTTACAAAGGTGTTAAGCCCATGGGAACCATACCATTTTTTTTGGGTTTTCATTAAAGTAATTGACTAAAAGAAAAAGCTGTCCTGAGCTTCCCTGGTGTCTAGTGGTTCAGTCTCTGTGTTTCCACTGTAGGGAGCACAGGTTCCATCGCTGATTGGTGAAGTCCCGCATGCTGCACAGTGTGGCCAAAAAGAAAATAAAGCTGTCTTAATGTCCTTGTCTGCCAGCTTCAGCACCTCTGTCATTTCTGCATCTGTTACTAGTCATTAATTTTTTTTCCCTAGTTGTGGGTCGCCTTTTTCTGCTTCCAGGCACACCTCCTAATTTTTTACTGGACATTGGACACAGTAGGTGTTACTTGTTGAGTATCTGGACTTTGGTGTCTTCCTTTAAAGGGTGTTGGACTTTGCTCTGGAAAGCGGTTAAATTACTTGTGATGTGTTCGATCTCTTTGAGATTTTTAAAAATAGTTTATTTCAAAATAATTATGGATTCACAGGAAATTTCGAAGATCATACAGAGTGGGCCCATTGAGCCCTTCACCCAGTTTTCTTCCACAACTGTCTGTTGTATACTATCAAAGTCGGGAAATTTACGTTGATACAATGTATGTATAATTTTGTGCCATTTTATCACATGTATAGATTCATATGTGGTTGTCTTCCTTATAATGGTTTTACTTTCCACGGCCCTAAAACACTGAATAGGAAAATTCCCAAAATGAATAATTCATAAGCTTTAAATCGCACACCATTGTAAGCAGCGTGATGGAATCTCTCATCATTTTGCCTGGGACGTGAATCACGCCTTTGTCCAGCTTGGTCCACCTGTTAGTCAGTTAGTAACTATGTCAGCTATCAGACCAGCTGCCACAGTGTCACAGACCTTGTGTTCAAGTGACCCTTTTTTTTCTTAATAACTGCCCCTAAAGTGTGAGAGTAGTGATGCTGCAACACAGATCTGCCAAAGAGACACCCTACAGCACTTCCTTTAAGTGAAAAGGTGAAAGTTCTCAACTTAATAAGGAAAGAAAGAAATCATATGCTGAGGTTGCTAAGATCTACGGTAAGAAAGACTCCTTTTTTCAAAATTGAGGTATAGTTGATGTACAATATAAGTTTCAGAAGTACAACATAGTGATTCACAGTTTTTAAAGGTTATATTCTGCTTAGTCATTATAAAATATTGGTCATTTTCCTTGCACTGTACAATATATCCTTGTAGCTTATTTATTTTATATGTAGTAGTTTTGAACCTGTTAATCACCTACCCATATCTTGTCCATCCCCTCTTCCCTCTCCCCACTGGTAACCACTAATTTGTTCTCTGCATCTGTGAGTCTGTTTCAGTTATTGTTGTTATCATCACTAGTTTTATTTTTTAAAGCCCACATAATTGATATCATACAATGTTTGTCTTTGTCTAACTTAATTCACTTTGCATGATACTGTCCAAGTCCATTCATGCTGTTGCAAATGGCAAATTTTCATTCTTTTTGTGGCCTAGTGATATTCCACTGTGTATGTATACATCTTCATCCATTCCTCTGTCAATGGGCATTTAGATTGTTGGAGATTTTATTATTTTCCTGTTATTGACTTCTATTTTGGTTTCATTGTAATCAGAGAACACTCTGATTTGAATTCTTTTAAATTTCTTGAAGTTTGTTTTATGCCCCAGGATGTGGTCCACCTTGGTATTTGTTCACCGTCACTTGAAAGCACGTGAAATCTCCTGTTCTGTTGTTAGGTGGCATGTCCTATAAATGTCAGTTGGATCGAGCTGGCTGAGGGTGGTTTTGGGTTCTTCAGTATCGTCTCTGGTTTCTGCCTGAGGCTAGTTTCAAAGTTTTGCTGCTGCTGCTGCTAAGTCACTTCATTCGTGTCCGACTCTGTGCGACCCCATAGGCGGCAGCCCACCAGGCTCCCCCGTCCCTGGGATTCTCCAGGCAAGAACACTGGAGTGGGTTGCCATTTCCTTCTTCAGTGCATGAAAGGGAAAAGTGAAAGTGAAGTTGCTCAGTTGTGTCCGACTCTTAGCGACCCCATGGACTGCAGCCTACCAGGCTCCTCCGTCCATGGAATTTTCCAGGCGAGAGTACTGAAGTGAGGTGCCATTGCCTTCTCCGAAAGTTTTGCTAGAAGAGCGTAGATCAGCTTCCATCTGGGGGTAGTTTGGATTTACTACTCAGGTATGCTGGCTCCAGGGTGTCTACCTCATGCCCTCTGCCATCACTGGGGAAGCTCCTCTGGCTGCTCAGAGTTTGAACATCTTTCCCTGTGAACTCTGGGGATTTGTCAGCTCACAATTACCTGGCTGTTCTACCTCTTTGAAGAGTTTTTCTCTGTACATGCAAGTCACATACTTGGCAAACTGAAAGGAATTCCACACACAAGGGAATGCCTCATTCTCCTCAGCCCTGACTTCCACCCCCTCCACCCGCTGAGACCACCAGCCTCTGTGCCATCCCCTCATCCAGGATCATCTCCACACACCCAACCAGGGCAGACCCCATTTTTCCCAGAGTGTCCGAACCTCCAACCCCTGGTTGTTCAGTGTCTGCAAGGAGCTCTTTGATAGGTTTTGCCCAGTTCCTAGTTGTTTGTCAAGGAAGGTTAAGTGCGATCCTTTCTACTGTATCATGCTTGGAGGAGGAAGTCTGTTTCATACTTTTAACATTCTGAGAATAATGTTTTTACATGGCAACACAGGGAAGTGATGACAGTGGAGTTTTAAGTTCCTTTTTGTTTTAAGTGTTGCTGAATAGGGAGAAAGAAAAAGTTACAGAGCCAGCCTGAAGTCTAGGAGGAAACAGTGGGTGGAACTCCAGCATCCTGCCTGCTCCTCTGTCCTGCCTACCTCCCTTCCACCTCCTTTTGTCCAGAGAAATCAGACCTGTGAGTCTGATGTGACTCTCCTTGGGGCAGGCTTCCTTACCTGCCACAGGCAGAGTTAGTGGGTCCCTTCTTTGCCAGCCCCTCTCCCACCTTGCGCATCTCGCCTACCCTAGAGTTTCTCTCTCCTTCTCCTCCAACACCTGTGACACTTCACTCAGATGGTCAACACCACCTGGGAGTAGATGAGCTGGTCTAGGAGAATGTGTAGGAGAATGAAGACCATTGATCATGTCTGGAGAGCCCATAGCATGGAGGGAAGCGGAGGAAGAGAGGAGTCCAAAGTGGATGTGATAAAAGCTCAGAGAGGTCAAATATCTTACTCAAGGCCACACGGCACATTCACCTTGCATGCCTCGATGTGCCTTTGTGGCAAAATCAAAGGAGTCCACCCACTCTCACTGAGGTGTGTGGCCTCTCCTAATTGGCTAGCATCCATTCTGCATAAGACCCCCTCCCCTGGAAGGTAGTATTTTGATCTACTTACATATGTGTAGTCTTGCCACCCAATGTTGGCTCAGACTCCAGCTCCTTGTTCCACCACAGCATCAGGAAGAGCCAGCAGAGCAGGCAGAGAGAAGAAAGGTGTTAATTCTTGAGTTTTAAGTCATTTGAGAGCTTCCTCACAGAGCAAATGGCTTGAGAGAAAAGAGTTTAGTGGCAGAGAGGAGGCCTTGGAGTTACAAAGGCCTCCTCTCCTTGTGATTTAGAGTAGGGAAGACATTGGTGAGCCAGATGATTTTCCATTCCACCGAGTCTCTAAAACAAGAGGACTTTCTCTGGGCTGGAGAGAGAAGCAGTCTAGAGGGAAACAGACAGGCACGCCAGGCTCCTGTGAAGGATTCTGCCACCCGCTGAGCTGTGGGGCAGGCCGGTGTCGGCAGTGGGTGAATGGAGACCCCAGATACTCTGGATGGCCTTGGAGCAGAGAGAGGCAGGACCCAGGGGTCTGAGTCCACCCTGTGGAGTAGAGATTGCCAGGGGGCTGACACACAGCCAGGGGGGCACCGAGGAGGTGGGGACAGGGGAGAGGGCACAGGGCATTACACAGCCAAAGAGGTGGGAGGGTACACAGAGTGGTACACAGAGTAGCCCTTAGGGATCAAGGCCATGAATGCACTGTGGATGCCAAGAATGTGTGTAGAAGTGGACAAAGGCCCCTGGCCTAGTCCATGCTGGGCACCATGTGACCCTTGAACATCCATGAAGCAGCAGTAGTGGACAAGGCTGTGGTTGACTGAGTTCCTGGCTGCATGGCTTCCCTCTATTTGAATGCCACAGAGTGGGAGCATTCACGGCATTATGCGGCTGTCTGGATTTGTCCATGCAAAAGCAAAGAGGCGTTGGGAGTCTGGGTGCAGAAGAATCCTAAAGAAAGCATCCATTACGTCTAGCTCTGGGAATCAGTTAACAGTCTCTGGAACTTAGTCAATATGGTGTTGTTATTGTTGTTATTCAGTTGTTAAGTCGCATCCGACTCTTTCTGATTCCATGCAATGCAGCACACCAGGCTTCCCTATCCTTCACTATCTCCCAGAGTTTGCCCAAATTCATGTCCATTGAGTTGGTGATGCTTCAGTATCAGTCCTTCCAATAAATATCTAGGGTTCATTTCCTTCAGGACAAATGTGGCTAAGTGGCTAAGTGAAATTTGCTCAGTTGTGTCCAACTCTTTGCGACCCCATGGACTATACAGTCCATGGAATTCTCTAGGCCAGAATACTGGAGTGGGTAGCCTTTCCCTTCTCCAGGGAATCTTTCTAACCCAGGGATTGAACTCAGATCTCCCACATTGCAGGTGGATTCTTTACCAGCTGAGCCACAAGGGGAGTTCCACAAGGGAACTATCAGGTGAACTGGAACAACTGCCTCATTAACTGCCCTGAAAACCAAGCTGTACTCTGTGGGGCCCCCAGGCATGGAGGTCTTTGTGCCCCCTATTTCTTGTAGGTAAGACTTCAGCCTTCCTGACCTCCCTTGAATTCCAAAAGGCAGATTGGAACAGTTGCTAATTCAGGGAGGAGCAGCCAAGAAACAAGCTAAGGCAAGATTAAAGGAGCTTGAGAAGCTCATCAAGATTGAGAGACCCCCCGTCTTGTCAGGCCCCACCTTTGACCCACTGTTATAAACCCTCATCCAGTTCTCTGGAGTAGAGGCACACAGGTTTTTTTTGAGGCAGAAGCCTGGTGTGCCTCCCTTTGCCTGGCAAGGCAATAAAGCTGTCATTTTTTTACTTCATCCAAAACCCTGTCTCTGGGATTTGTTTCAGCGCTAGCGTACAGAGAGGCTGGGCTTTCAGTAACATCCTCAGGACTTGAACAAACCTGTATTCTCCACTGTTTTTTATAAGCAGAATTGTTGCAGGCAAGAGGAGTCCTTCCAGGGCCCAAGAGTGGGCTTTTGTCTAACACAAATGAATTATCCAAATGGCAGGGTTATAGCCCATATTTTAAGAACTTGGTTATTAGAAGTTAGATACCTTGTTGGGCCTCAGGTATCAGAGTCTTTTGCATGGGTAATCAGCATTGGGTTTAACAAGCTCTGAACTGGGAACAGATTAGTAGCTTTCCCAGGGACTTAAATGTCCCAGACAGTGGGGTCCACTTGAGAAATAATGTGGGCTGGAATGGAGACCTCCTCTGGTTGGGACTGAGGCAGGTTGCCATGGCTGGGTGCCTTCTCTGTGAGGGTCTCCAGAGTGGAGTATCATTTGGAATAGAGTGAGCAGGTCCCTTCCCAGCAAGCAGCTTCATTCTTTCTGGAGCTATTAGTAATTGTCCTCTGCTCTTCCCCAGTAGCATACTGGACACCTTCCAACATGGAGGGCTCATCTTTCAGTGTCATATCTTTCTGTCTTTTTATATAGTTCATGGGGTTCTCACGGCAAGAATACTGGAGTGGTTTGCCATTCCCTCCTCCAGTGGACCATGTTTTGTCAGAACTCTCCACTATGACCCATCCGTCTTGGGTGGCCCTGCATGGCATGGCTCATAGCTTTATTGAGTTATGCAAGCCCCTTTGCTATGACAAGGCAGTGATCCATGAGGTGGGGTGGCACTCAGGCGTGAGCAGAAACTGATGTGCAGAGGTAAAATTCCTAACAAGCAGCTGCATGGGATGGGGAAGAGGGGATTCTGAATCGCTTGGTTTGGGGCCATACATCAATCCTGAGAATCAGATTGGATTGTCCAGGGAAACCAGTCAGCACAGAGCAGGCTGCCCCTGTACCTAATAGAAAATAACCTTCCTACCTGCCACATCAAGGGCTGCTGTAGCTCCTCTGGAGAATGACCAGGTGTCCTCTGGGAGCCAGGGAGGGTCCTGGGCCCTGTCAGTCTTCTGTCCTATTGACCATCATTAGTTTGGAAGCCCTGAGTCCCCTTCGGGACTGAGGGCAGTCCCGCTTCCAGTGATCCTTCTGTTTATATTTTGGACAGGGTCCTGGTGGCCCTCTTCCCCACGGGTGACATTCATCCTTCCAGTGGCCTTTCTGGCTGCCCTTCACACACATCCCTTCTCCACAGGGCAGGGCTCCAATCGGGGCTTCCTGGACCCTGTCCTTCCCATGAGTTTTCACAAGGAAAGGTAGCCCTGAGGTGGTGCAGGCATAGGAGCTTCAGTTTATTTTTCTCCCTGATAGCCCACCAGGACTTCCCTGGTGGCTCAGACAGTAAAGAATCTTCCTGCAACACAGGAGACCTGAGTTAGATCCCTGGGTCTGGAAGATCCCCTGGAGAAGGGAATGGCTACCCACTCCAGTATTCTTGCCTGGAGAATTCCATGGACAGAGGAGCCTGATGGGCTACAGTCCATGGGGTCACAAAGAGTCAGATACACTTTTACTCTTCACTGACAGCCCAAAATGTAAGAAAGGAGTGTGCTACCAGGGACTTTAGTGGGTGGGGCTCTTCAAGGGATTGTCACAGAGATAAGTCCTATAAGCAGTTTATTGGTCTGACCTCAGAGTTCCAAAGAATAGCAAGGAGAGATAAGAAAGCCTTCCTAAGTGATCAATGCAAAGAAATAGAGGAAAACAATAGAATGGGAAAGACTAGAGATCTCTTCAAGAAAATTAGAGATACCAAGGGAACATTTCATGCAAAAATGGGCACAATAGAGGACAGGAATGGTATGGACCTAACAGAAGCAGAAGATATTAAGAAGAGGTGGCAAGAATACACAGATGAACTATACAAAAAAGATCTAAATGATCCAGATAATCACAATGGTGTGATCACTCACCTAGAGCCAGACATCCTGGAGTGTGAAGTCAAGTGGGCCTTAGGAAGCATCACTACTAATAAAGCTAGTGGAGGTGATGGAATTCCAGCTGAGCTATTTCAGATCCTAAAAAATGATGCTGTGAAAGTGTTGCACTCCATATGTCAGCAAATTTGGAAACTCAGCAGTAGTCACAAGACTGGAAAAGGTCAGTTTTCATTCCAGTCCCAAAGAAAGGCAATGCTAAAAAATGTTCAAACTACCATACAATTGCACTCATCTCACATGCTAGCAAAGTAATGCTCAAAATTCTCCAAGCTAGACTTCAACAATACTTGAACAGACAACTTCCAGATGTTCAAGTCAGAAAAGGCAGAGGAACAAGAGATCAAATTGCCAACATCTGTTGGATCATTGAAAAAGCAAGAGAATTCCAGAAAAACATCTACTTTTGGTTCATGGACTATGCCCAAACCTTTGATTGTGTGGATCACAACAAACTGTGGAAAATTCTTCAAGAGATGGGAATACCAGACCACCTTACCTGTCTCCTGAGAAATCTGTATGCAGATCAAGAAGCAACAGTTAGAACTGGACATGGAATAACGGACTGGTTCCAAATTGGGAAAGGAGTATGTCAAGACTGTATGTTGTCACCTTCCTTATTTAACTTATATTCAGAGCACATCATGTGAAATGGTGGACTGGATGAAGCTCAAGGTGGAATCAGAATTGCAGGGAAAAATATCAATAATCTCAGATATCCAGATAACACCACCCTTATGGCAGAAAGCAAAGAGGAATTAAACAGCCTCTTGAAGAAAGTGACAGAGGAGAGTGAAAAAGTTAGCTTAAAACTCAACATTCGAAAAACTAAGATCATGGCATCTGGTCCCATCACTTCATGGCAAATAGATGCGAAACAGTGGAAACAGTGACAGACTTTATTTTCTTGGACTCTAAAATCACTGCAGATGGTGACTACAGCCATGAAATTAAAAGATGCTTGCTCCTTGGAAGAAAAGCTATGACAAACCTAGATATTATATTAAAAAGCAAAGACATTACTTTACCGAAAAAGGTCTGTATAGTCAAAGCTATGGTTTTTTCAGTAGTCATGTATGTGAAAGTTGGATCATAAAGACAGCTGAGCACTGAAAAGTTGATGCTTTTGAACTGTGGTGTTGAAGAAGACTTTTGAGAGTCCTTTGGATAGTGAAGAGGTCAAACCAGTCAGTCCTAAATGAAATCAGTCCTAAATATTCATTGGAAGGACTGATGCTGAAGCTGAAACTCCATTACTTTGGCCACCTGATGCAAAGAACTGACTCATTGGAAAAGACCCTGATGCTGGGAAAGATTGACAGGAGGAGAAAGGGACAACAGAGGATGAGATGGTTAAATGGCATCACTGACTCGATGGACATGAGTTTGAGCAAGCTCTGGGAGTTGGTGATGGACAGGGAAGTGCTGTCCAGGACTGGTGTGCTGCAGTCCATGGTGTTGCAAAGAGTCGGACATGACTGAGAGACTGAACAAACTGATCAGGTTAGGGGATTGAGGCAGAAGAGGTGTCTAATTAAGCAGGGAAAACTGGGCTTGTAGCCATCAGACCATAAGAAAAGGTTTGTTTTGCAAAGACAAAAGCGAGGGCCCTGTAAGCACCCAAAATCAGTTTGGTGAGCCTGAGGAGACCCCTGGGGTTAGTCAAGGGGAGGAACAAGAGCCAGAAGAAGTGACTAGAGTCCCAGGTCCTAAACCCTTCAGGGAGAGAGGGAGGAGACCTAGGCTGTGTCACTAAGCAGATTACCTTCATTTTCAGAGAAAGGGAAAGGTAAACAAACAGACTTCCCTGGTGGTTCAGATGGTAAAGCATCTGCCTACAATGCAGGAGACCAGGGTTTGATCCCTGTGTCGGGAAGATCCCCTGGAGAAGGAAATGGCAACCCACTCCAGTACTCCTTCCTGGAGAATCCCATGGATGGAGGAGCCTGGTGGGCTACAGTCCATGGGGTCGAAAAGAGCTGGACATGACTGAGCGACTTCACTTTCACTTTTCAAACAAACAGAGCTGCAGGGTAGCACAGAAGCCAGAAAGTGGTAACAAGACAAGGTCAAAGCCCTCCTTGAGAGGTTGTCCTTGTGCTGTTGAGAATGGGCACTTCTTTACATGAGCAGAACAGAGATAACACCCCACCCACTGGGAAAGCTGGCAGGGAGGTGCAAGGACCAGTAGATAGGCTAAGAAACCAGGAGGGGATGAGAGAAGGAGGATATGAGAGAAATCCAGGGCAAAGAGAGAAGGTGCTCAGCCAGGACACTTCCTCAGCCAGAGATTCACAGGCCCCCTGAGGAGGGTGCTTGATCACTTCATCTGCTCAGGGGTTGATAAAATCTGAGACCGTCACATGTGACCAGGGGTGCAATGAGGCTGTGAGCCCCTAGAGGCACTCAGAGAGGGCTGGGCCACACATGTAGTGGGAGACTCCCATTGTCTCCTTATTTGGGCCCCCGATGCAGTTCTGACATTCTGGAACCGGGCCAAGACTGAGAATGAGTAGGGAGGGGGAATCAGACTTGAGGAGCCTCGAGGGGAAACTAACCCAGTCAGGTTGCCAATTGCCACAGTCTTAATTTGGAAGTCCAAGTGGTGGACTCTGTGGATCTTCTCAGGTCCAAAGAAACGGAGTGACGGGGGAGAATGACAAACATGAAGAGAAGAGCCTTGGGCTTGGTGGGCTCCTTCGGGGCCAGAGAGCTGGTCTCCACCAGATCTCCTGGCAGCATTAGCTGCCACCTAAGGGCTACTCAAATCTTCAGGACTAAGTCCCAGCCGCCCTCCGCAGTGGGCAGCCACAACCTAGTAGGTGGAGTCAGGTTATGCCTTTTGATGTCTCTTTCGTGGTCACCACAAAAGATGTTGCAGGAGAAGGGTGGGGAGGAGTGAACAAGGTCTCTAGCGAGTCACCAAGTGAGGGTCCTTGGCTTCACACATGAAAGAATTTAAGAGTAAAGTGGTTGGAGAAGGGGCAGGGATTTCTAGGAACTAGGCCACTGCCCACTTTTTGCCCTCTTATGGTCAGCCTCAAAACTGTCATGCTGCCTGTGTGTGTGTCATTTAGATGCTAATTTAATGCATTACATTGAGCATAGACTGAGGCTCACGGTCTGCTGGAAGTCAACTCTTCCACTATGTTGGACCTGACTGGTTCCAACTAGCTTTTGTTGTATCCTCAAAGTCTATTGTTGCCGTTCAGTTGCTAAGTCATGTCCAACTCTGCGACCCCATGAACTGCTTTTAACGGTTGTGCCCTTCCCCTTCCTACCTGTCTCAAGAGGAATAACAAACTTCTCCTATCTTTATGATAGGAAGTAGTTCTGCATCTTAAAAGGAGGTTCTTACCCAGTGACAGACACTTGGAGATATGGGTGCTGGATCCTTCACATTTCTGTTTCAAAGTGACAGCTCCCAGGTCCTTGACAAAGACATTCCTGGGTCATAAACTTGACAAAGGGCCTATCTAGTCTTCAAAAGGATTTATATATGTTTCAAAGAGATGTTGTTAATATCTATCTATAGCATCATTGACTCAATGGACATGAATTTGAGCAAACTCTGGAAGATAGTGAAGGACAGGGGATCCCGGTGTGCTGCAGTCCATGGGGTTGCAAAGAGTTGGACATGACTTAGAGACTGAATAGCAACAACAACAGACATTACCAAACCAAGCCTGCATCTGCTCACCAGATGCACAGCAAAGTCAACTTACTGGCACCAAGTGGTACTGAAGGAAAATACAGCCTTTACTGTAGGGCCAAGTTTACTGCAGCTTATGCTCAAAGACCCAACTCACCAATGGCTTTTGGGAAAGCTTTCAAAGACAGCATTAGGGGTGAGGTTTCAAGGGTGTATGATCAGCTTGTGATCATTCTTCTTCGTTGTTGGTGTTAACGGTGGTGTTTTGGGAACCTCGGTTATCAATTTTTTGTCTTTAACCAGTGTAGGGTCTACATGTGGGTGGTCACCATGCTGTTAACTTCTTCCACCTTGTGGGGGTTTCAGTATCTGCACAACAGCTCAGGGATATGACTCAGGATTTTATCTAGAGCCCTTGAAAGGAGCTAAAGGTCCTTGACTTTCTTATGGATCCTTACTCTCTCACTGTCTTTCCCTGGACTTTTCTGAATCAATTTTGAATCCATGCACTGTCACATTTTAGCCACATATGCTACAATATTTTGGAAATTGGAGTTGTGGGTACACTGAGTACTGAAAAATCTGGAGCTGTTGAAGAAAAAAATATTCAGTGACACAATAAGACAGACCTTATTCGGGGGGGGGGGGGCACAATTTCAACTGGTGTAGGGACCAATGGCATAGAACCTTGCAGTTTGAGAGAGAGGTTATGCTCAACTTGGAATACAGCAGGGGCAGTGGGAATTTATAGCAAGGAGCAGGGTGAGGTGCGTGGGTGGAAAATTACTAAGGGAAACATCAGGGCACAGGGAGTTCTGGCCAAGCTGACTAGGCCTGGGTGATCAGACATCACCAAGGCTGGTAGAAGATGAGGAATCCAATCAGATATGGAGAAGTGGGGGTGGGCTGTTCTGTTTAAACGGACTTAGCAGGATTCTTGCTGAAATCTGACAACACAGAGACAAACAGGAAGGTCCAAAAGTCAGCCTTCATTCAGTTAGAGAATCTTCGTCAGCTTGTTCCCTATATTGTGCAGGCCCTTGGTTTTATTATTCTTAGCAATGGTTTAATGTTAAGATGCTAACATCTTAACAAACTCCAGGAGATAGTGAAGAACAGGGAAGCCTGCCAGGCCTGCTGCAGTTCAAGGTTGTGGCAGAAAGTCAGACACGACTTGGCGACTGAACAACAACAACGGTTTTTATTTATTGAGCCCTTGCTGTGTGTCAGGCACAATGTCAAGTGTTTTAGATATATCTACAAAACCTCCCCATAGCCCTTTCAGGAAGATATAGTTATCTCCAACTCAAAGATGAGAAATATGAAACTCAAAAAGCGAAGTGACTGGTCTAGGGTTCCATATATGCAGAGTAATAATGTCGGAGTTGGAACTCCCCTTTGTCCTATTTAAAAGACCACTGTGCTAACCTGTAAGTAGGACAATGCAAAAGACAGATATAAGCAACAGAATTCACCTCTAAACCTCTTGTCTTCCTGGAAACCCCCAGCCACTGGCCTGCAGCCCTAGGGGATGATACCATGCCCCCTAGCCCAGGTGAGCAAAGGTAAGTCTCGCTGCACTGGGCGGGGCTCGACCCGCGATAGCCAATAGCGCGGGCTCCTCTGGGGGCGGAGCTCTCCCGTTTCCGCGTCCTGATTGGGCTACTCGAGGGACGGGGCTCTCGGTCTGGGCGGGCCGGGGCGCGCCAGATTTGGGTGCGGGTCTCGCGCGCGGATCACGTGGAGGCTAGCGCGCGGGTCCCGACTCTGGTGTTGTTGGCAGCAGCCAGGGGCTTGGTTCTTCTGTCTGTGCTTCCCCCGCGGCTCCGAGAAGCGGGATCGGGTGAGTGCGGAGCGCCTTGGTGGCGCCTGGGGTGAGGGGCCGGCGCGGGCAGCCCCAGGTCAAGACTTGTGCGGTTGGGTTGACCGCACCTCGAAGGCTCGGTGCAGGTGCCGGCGGCCGCCTTCCTCGTGGAACTCTAGATTTCAGTGCAGCGCGTCACCTCGTCACAGTATCTTCCCGGCGCGGCTGCGTCCAAGTGCTTCCCTGTAGCCCATTTCGCAGACGGGGAAGGGGAGGCTCAGAGAGGGGACCCAACGGAGCCCGCGCGGTCCCACTGCACTTGCCGCCGCCCTGGGGTGGTTGGGGGCGGCGAGCCTGGCCTTCCCACCCCTCACCCCGGTCTAGGAGACAGGCCCTGCCCTGTGGGGTTCGCGGCCCAGGGCCCTGAGCGTCGAGGTCCAGGAAGTTAAGCGACCCTTGGTCAGCTGAGGCCAGCACAAACATGCGATTCAGTCGGGCAGAGCTGGCAGACTGGAAACACCAGTTCACGTTCTTATGGGCTCATAATCTTTTTACTTGAAGGAACGGGCAGTGGATGTGGACGATTATGGTTTTGTTTAGCACAGAGTCAGGGAAAAGAGTTCAGATTCCTTCTGTCACTATTATATGCCACCTAGCTTCTGAGCCTGTTTGCTCCTTTGTAAAGTAGGGCACACAGACAGACAGTAATTTCCACAGGACCAACAAGGGGCTGATTCCATTGTGTGACAAAGACCCAGGAAAGATCTGGGGGTATGGGAAGGCTGGTAACCCTGGGAAATGAATTCACTTACTCGGATTGTTTCTCTGGGCTTGAGGTGAAGATCATGGACAGTGTCACAGGTAAGTGACGTTTCTCCAACAGAAGCAGTAACAGCATGACACAGTGACAGCTGCAGTGGGTTGTGTTTCCCGGGGTGCTCAGAGGTAGTAAAGATGGCCCTAAGGTACCCAAGTCTCTTTAATAATAGTAGCTGCTCTCTTTTTTTAAATCTCTTGACCACGCCACATGGCATGTGGGATCTTAGTTCCCCAAGCAGGGATGGAACTCGTACCCCCTGCAGTGGAAGCATGGAGTCTTAACCACTGGACCACTGGTGATGACCTGTAGCTGCTGATTGTTGAGTAGTCACTCTGCCTGGCCCTGTCTGAGTGCTGTGTGTCTTATACCTCATTTAACTCCAACCAGCTCAGGACTGTCATCATCCCTGTGTCATGCACAAGGAGACTGAGAAACAGGTTTCAGCAGCCAGGGCTGCACATTAGGAAGTGGAGAGCCGGACTCAAACTCTGCAGGCTGGCTCTGCAGTGAGTTCAGCACAGCTCCCTTGGATGTGGCCTTCACTGATGAAAAGTGGGGCATGGCGGGGGTCTGACCCGTGGAACATCCACTGCTCTCACAAAAGGAACCTTAATCTTCTCCAGTCGGGTTTCTCTAGTTGTTAGTTTCAGACAGGTATTTCTCAAACAGGTACATTGGGAAACGACATGAGACCTAGGTCCTTGAGCCCAGTTTGGAACCTGTGAGCTCTGTTCTGCCAAGGTGAGGATTTTATCTCATCCCTGCACCGGCCTTTAGGCCCTTGAATCTCATCTCCTCATCTCTGTTGTGTTCCTCAATTCTGACCCTTGACAACTGAAACCTCTTCCCATTTTCGGGCCTTTGGACTGGTGTTTGCTCTTGCCCTACATCTCACAAGCTTGGCTCCTTTCCACGGTTCCAATCTCAGCTCAGGCGCCTTCCATGGCAGGTCTAAACAAGCCCTCTGACTGTTTATTGCCCTTCTAACAGTCATCACTCCCTGACGTTCTCTCTCGTGAACTTATTTACTTTTTTAGAGCCTGCTTCTCATAATGGCAGGGCCTCTGTCTTGTTGACCCTTGTATTCTGAGCTCCTAACTCAGTGCCTGGGACACAGGTGTCACTTAATAAATATTTGTCAAAGGAATAAATGAATCCATTGTAGGTTAATGATAGTGAAGTAAAGCCCCTAAATATCAAAAGCTTATTTCTCATTAAATGTAGAATTACTATATGACCCGGAAATTCCACTTCTGGGTATAAACCCAAAAGAATTGACAGTAGGGATTGGATATTTGTGCACCTGTGTTCACAGCAGCATTCCTTGCAATAGCCAGGAGGTGGGAGCAGCCCAGGCATCAGATGGATGGATAAACAAGACATAGTCTCTCTGAACAGTGGACTATTATCCAGCCTTTAAAAGGAAGGAAACTCTGACACATGCGCCAGCACAGTTGAACTTTGGTGGCATTGTGCTGTGTGAAATAAGCCAGCTACAAAAGGACAAATATTGTGTGACCTCATTTACCGGAGAAGGCAATGGCACCCCACTCCAGTACTCTTGCCTGGAAAATCCCATGGACAGAGGAGCCTAGTAGGCTACAGTCCATGGGGTCACTAAGAGTCAGACACGACTGAGCGACTTCACTTTCACTTTTCCCTTTCATGCATTGGAGAAGGCATTGGCAACCCACTCCAGTATTCTTGCCTGGAGAATCCCAGGGATGGTGGAGCCTGGTGGGCTGCCGTCTATGGGGTCGCACAGAGTTGGACATGACTGAAGCGACTTAGCAGCAGCAGCATTTACAGGAGGTCCCAGAAATAGTCAAATTCATAGAGATAGAAACTAGCATAGTTGCTACCCTATGAAGGGAAGGGAATGGAGCATGTTTAATGGGGACACAGTTTCAGTTTAGGAAGGTGGAAGCATTCTGGGGATGATGGTGGTGGAGCTGCATGACAATGTGGATGTTTTTAATGTCACTGAGCTGTGCACTTCTGTCATAGTTCAAAAAAAAAAAGGGAGAAAAGTGCAAGGTGTCCTGTTTCTCAGCCAACATTCAGACCTGAAGGATAGATGCTTGGTGTATCTTCTGGTCTTCCCTCTGATGTAAAAGAGCACAGTCTCGGGATCTTTGTCTCACTTGTTTGCCAGCTGTCAGGGCGTCCCCCCCTAGGCCCTGCCAGGTTGATGTGTGAGCTAACCATCACATTCAGGATCTCTGCCTTTCTTACTGTAATTTAGAATGTCATAAGATATACATTATACTGTAATAGATACTACAGATTTAACTGAAACAAGACAAAGAATCCTGAAATTATTGTTTTAATAAAGAATTCAGACTTCTTTGACTTTTTTTTTTTTAAAGAGCTTAAAAAAGAACTCAACTTGGGTGGATTTAATAAGAGTGTGAACTGAGCACTCTATTTGGGGGGTGGGGGTGACTTGACCTGAGTGGTAACAGGATGCAGGGTGGGAAACATCCCCAGAGAGTGGCAGCAGGAGCAGGGGGGCCCTGCTAGCCTTGGAGGGGCCTCATGCAGGGATTGAGAAGGAACTGGGACTGGGAGTTCGCATCTTAGATGAGAGGAGGGTTTGTTGGCACTTCCTGGGTGGTCCAGTGGTTAAAACTCTATGCTCCCAATGCAGGGGCACGGGTTTGATCCCGAAATATCCCACATGCTTTGTGGTGCGGCCATAGAAGAAAGAGTTTGCTATGAGGGCAAAGGGCTGCAGGTGGCAATGCTGACAGGAGATGCTGAGACCACAGGTGGAGGTGGAGCGGAGTATATCTGAGTGCCTCTAGGGGCTGATGCAGATCTAACTTTCCTGGGAGAGGGGAGAAAAGGCATTCCAAAGGGACTTTAGTTATTTATTTAGTGGTTGAGAAATACTTGCTCTGTGTTGCTTGAATCCTTTTTAACATCGAGCAGTTGGAATTTCAAAGAACCTTTTCTCTTCGAAAAGACTGTAGGACAAGTGTACCCGTTTGGTCTATGGTTTTCTGTGGGTTTGCCACCACCTGCTGAGGGCACGTGGGAAGCAGCCGTTGAGTTCAGAGGAGCCTTCAGCCAGATGCCCAGACCACCCCGTCTCCCTCCACCTCTGGGAGTGTGGCGGAGGCCCTGGCATCAAGATTGGGGCCACTTCTGCCTCAGACGCATTTGTGGCCTAAGTCCTGCACTCACTGCTGGTTTTGCGGTAGTGACCATGTTTCTGATCCCGTTGTGCTCATGTTAAAATAATGGCTGCTTCAAAAACCCCAGTTTGGGATTTCCTGGTTAAAGCTCCCTGCTGGTAGATATTTGCTTCCCCAGAGATTAAGGAGGATACTGTGACTGGGGACTGTGTGGCTGGTTTATTTAGTGGGTATATGTGTCTAGCAAGTGATACTGCATGTGCGCTTGTGCAGGAGAACCATGCTCTTCCTGCTGTGTCTGCTCTTCACTCTCCAAACTGCTGTGATGGCACCTGTGACACCAGACGACCGGGCGGCTTTCCCTCACCCAGCAGTTCTGCCCCACCAGCTGGTGTTGCTCATTTCAGCTCAGTTCTGACATGAGCCAGAGTGAGCACAGACCCCGCAGGTTAGTCCCACCAGATAGCCGCCTCTCCCCACTTCAGATGCCAGTTACAAGTATCAGGTCCCCAGGGGACCCACAGCTTCTGTCCGACTTGGCTCCCAGGACCCTCCTTGGACTCGAATGTGTTCTAGAACAGCTCTGAGAACCCAGGCAGACACTAACTTACATTCACCACTTCATTAAAGGATGTGACAAAGGACACAGATAAGCAGCCAGAGGAAGAGAGAGGTGTGCAGGGCGAGGGCTGAGAGGGTCCCTGTGGAGTTGCGGTGCACCATCTGGAAGCTCCCTGAACCTTGTGAGGGGGTCATTAACTCCATTTCCAGCCCCCTTCCCTCTCTGGAGGAGTTGAGGGGGCTGAAAATGCCAAGCTTCGCATCATGGCCTGGACTTTCTGAAGCCACCCCCAACTTGGGAGCCTCCCACCCCGAGTCGCATCATTGGAACGAGAGATGCTTCTGTCACTAGGAAATCGCAGGGACCTGTGTGTGTGTATAATTATTTATATTCTCATGGTGCTCTCAGGAGACTGCGTCTGATGGGCCCCTTCTCAGCCTGGTGTCCTCTCCTCTAGCCACCACCCTCCGAGCTGACCTGCCCCCAGTGCTTGTCCTGTGGGCCTGGTTTTCTGTCTGCATTTAGTGCGCTCGCTGTTTCCTGCTCACCTTCCCCCAGGAAGCCCCATGAAGGTTCGGTCTGTTTGGGTCCCACTGTATTAGAAAAAGTAATACATAAGTCAGCAATTCACTTGTTCATTTGGCAAATATTACTCTCATATGGCTGTGCCGGGTACTGTGGGAAATTTTTTAAAAAGTAACCATCAGCCCTGGCCTTCAGGAAGCTGGTTTAGTTGGGGAGCTAAGCCACAACCAGGAGAAGTTCAGGTAAGAAGAGGGGATGCTGGGCTCCCCAAGGCTGGGGCACCTCAAGGCAAGGAGGGCGGGTCTCCTGAGGAGCTGGTGACCGGTAGGGATCCACAGGTGGTCCCACGTGGTGGATCTGTGGCAGAGACCTCATGCTCTCCAGGCAGTTCTGGGACAAGGCCCACACGTGTGTCAGTACTTCAGCAACTTGGGAACTGACAGGTGGCGATGAGCTGTGACTGAGTTTAATATTTGAAGTTTTTCCATTTTTAGGCACCTCTGAACCAGCACAATGGCGGCTCCAGTCAACGGGGCACCCAGGGATGCTGATTTGTGGTCCTTGCACGAGAAAATGCTGGCACAGCCCCTGAAGGACAGCGATGTCGAGGTGAGGCTGTGGGTGTTCTCTCAAGTTCTGCTGTTGGAGGTCCTTGTTCAGGCCTCTGGTTCTCACCAGAAATGAGCTGTGTTTGGGACAGCCTTGTGGTTTAGATACAGGACAGGTTTATAGGCAGTGGCTACAAAGTGGCTGAAAGTCTTTTGAGGGTGCATTTAAATCTGAGTTTCTGTGAAGATCAGTCTGCTGGCTGCTGCCGAGGAAAGGGGAAGGGGTCGGGTCACTGAGACTTAACCCTCTCCTTACAGTTCAGGGGAGCATTTCTAGAAGCATCTTTTATTTATGTATTTTCACAACAGCTTTACATGTGAGATAAGCGAATGCACTTAACATACAAGTTGCCCATTGAAAGTACACAATTCAGTGGTTTTTAGTGTATTTATGATCGCTTTTAGAACATTTTAATCCCTCCAAAAGAAACCTCAAACCCATTAGTAGTTGCCCTCCTCCATCCCCCAGATTCCCAACCCTCTGCAACCACTGTTCTGTTTTCTGTCTCTGTGGATTCATCTAGGTATCTATTATATTAAGGAAAGGAGTAAGGAACAAGGTTCAGGAGGGAAACGTGGTGAAATCTAGGGATGAAAATAACAAGATGGCACAGAATTTTAAAATTCTGTGGGATGCGTGTTTTAAGGATCATCTTCTCTTCCATCGTTTTGTTCTCCTTAATTCACTTTCTATTAATTCCTTCCCAGGTGTAAAAGCTTTGAGGAGGATTTCCTCTGTTGTTCAGGTGCTGTGGGAATCATCTTGGTCTGGTTACACTTGGCTTCTGAGGGCAAAACATGAAAGTATAACAGTGTCTCTTCTCTTTACTCGGTTATTGCTGGGATCAGAGCAGATGTTAAACTGCAGTGTCTCTGTTCCCGTTTTCTTCTTGTCAGGTTTACAACATCATTAAGAAGGAGAGTAACCGGCAGAGGGTTGGACTGGAGCTGATTGCCTCCGAGAACTTCGCCAGCCGGGCTGTTCTGGAGGCCCTAGGCTCTTGCCTGAACAACAAGTACTCCGAGGGGTACCCGGGCCAGAGGTATGTGAGTGTCGTCCAGGCCTGCCTCCCAGGAAGGGAGTGGACATTTCAGAAAACAGCCAGGTTCTCAATGGCAGGGCCTCCTGTCCCCTCCTCTCTTACGATTCCTAGCGGGTGGTGGCACCCATGTTCTGGGGGCAAGATACTTGGGGTCACTTGGACAGTCCCCCTGGGCCTTTCTAGAAAAACAGCCAGGCCCAAAGGAGCAGCTGCTGGCTGTGGCTGAGCCTCCAGAGGAAGGTTGTGCGAGGAGTGACCCCAAGGTGAGACTGACCTGCCACACTGGAAACCAGGTCAGCATTTTAAATGCTAGGTTTATCTACCAGAGATTTCGGTCAGCTTCTCCCCCTGAGAACAAGGAGAAGTCATATTCATTTGTGTTTCTTACAGTTGTCATCAGGCAGAGATGGTGATGACAGAATTTAACACGTGGTTTTTGCAAAATTGCACACTTGTGTCCCAGAGAACATGGAAAAGGGAGGGTCACCTGCCATTCTACACTGATTAGAGCATCATAATTTTTGGACCCCTACACCCATCCCCCTGGAAGAGGGTTGTAGGGTCACATGCCCTCCTGAACCTTGTCCTGTTCACAAATTGAGTCCTTCACAATAGACCAAGGATCACGAGTGAGGCGCTTTCCTGAGTCTTGAGTTTTTCAAATGAATCACTGAAACTGAGGGGGTCATTTGTAGCCAATTGGGGCAGCAGTGCTGGTGGCCCAGTGACCAGGGACTTGCCTTTGGCCTCTGAAGTAGGGGGCAGTCTTGTGGGCCTGAGCTCTCAGCATGGGGGTCTGCACTGACTCTGGGTTGTCAGTATGGGAACCAAGTGGAATTGTGGGATACCCAGCTTGTGTTCAAACACCAGGCTGCCCAGGGTCCCAGTGTTTCTAGTTGACCTTGGAGGAGATACTTTGGTGCCTCTGTCTGGAGATGCGGCGCTGCAGCCTTGCTGCTTCCTGCTGGGACTGAGGGTGTGGTGACCATGGCACACCACCCCTGCTCCCAGCTCTGTTCCCACGACAAAGGCAGGAGAGAGGGGCACCCATTCTCTGGCAGGTCAAGTCGACTTGAAGAGCATGGCTTCCATCCCAGGCCAAAACTAGTCACAAATAATAAAAAAACATAAATGCATGATACATTGTGATATGCAATTATTAAACAAAAAATAAAATTTTATTAGAAATGTAAAATAAATCCCCCTCAACCAGTAACTCCCTCTCCCAGCCCCTGGCAACACTGTCCTGCTCCACATGCTATGAATTGACCCCTGGGCACCTGGCACAGGCCATCACATGGCTGTGATAGTGTCCCCAGGGTACATCTGAGATGTGGGGTCAGACCTCCCCACGGATGGCAAGACATGGCCGCCTGGGCCTGGTGAAAGCCGTCTCGTGGGTTCAGGGTGCGTGTTCTCACCCTTGCTCCTTCATCCCATTAGGAGCCTGGCCTCTGTCCCGCATGCAGAGGTGGCGCCAGTGGGCCTATACCCCCCGCCTTCCTCCGTAGGTACTATGGTGGGACGGAGTTCATTGACGAGCTAGAGGTCCTCTGTCAGAAGCGAGCGCTGCAGGTCTATGGCCTGGACCCCCAGTGCTGGGGGGTCAACGTCCAGCCTTACTCAGGTAATCGCCAGGTCCAGACAGGCCTGGGTGGACCCCTTCCTGCCAGCCTCCTGGGGCTACCTAAAAAGGAGAGTATAAGAAGGACACCCTGCCAGACCTGAGGTCTCCCCTATCCCCCTCAAATGCCTACTGCACGCATGACTCCTGGGCACCCCACCCCTATCTCCGAATGTCCCTGCCACTTACTCAGGGGCACCTGGGTCCAGAAGAGGGCATGGCAGCAGCCAGGCTGTTGTGGCCACTTGTGATCGATGGCCTTGTGGGCAGGAGTAATTGTGCCTCCCGGGTCTTTCCACTCCAGGCTCCCCAGCAAACTTCGCAGTGTATACGGCCCTGGTGGAGCCCCATGGCCGCATCATGGGCCTGGACCTGCCGGATGGGGGCCACCTGACCCATGGGTTCATGACCGACAAGAAGAAGATTTCTGCCACGTCCATCTTCTTTGAATCTATGCCCTACAAGGTACGGGTGTGTGTCTCTCCATTCTGTGGCTTGTTTCTCAAAGCTTCCTCACTGGCTGTACCCATAGGAATAAGGAGCTTCATTTCCAAGGCACCTCAGGAAGTCCCGCCATCACTGTCTCTCATCTCCCTGTTCTGGGGACCCTCGGGTGTTCACGGCTTGCTGGGATCCCCAGGGCATCCTGTCCGAGAGTGACGATGCCTGACTGTCTTAAACACTTGTGCCTGTCTTGCCCTCGAGTCCTGGTCAGGGGCGAGGGCAGCAGAGGGGTCTAGGCAAGGGGAGGGAGTCCTCTTACCCTCAACGGCCGGGTGCGCTCCGGCAGAGCAACCTGTGTGGCTGGAGGGAGCAGCGTGAGCCTGGTCTCTGTGACATCCACAGGTGAATCCTGATACCGGCTACATCAACTACGACCAGCTGGAGGAGAACGCCCGCCTCTTTCACCCGAAGCTGATCATCGCAGGTGAGAGCCGGGCAGGGCCCCAGCCCCCCACACGGGAGGTTTGCTCTTCCACCACGTGCTGGTCCCTGCTGTCTCTGCTGCGCAGCTGAGCTGCTCAGGTCTGAGTATCTCCGTCTCTCTCAGGACTGTTAGTCCTGCCCTGCTCTCCAGAAGCATCTGGACACATTGGCCCCTGTTGAGCTGGGGTGGTAACAGCAGGGAACCTGTCCCCCCGACCCTGTGACGCAGGGGCGGAGGGCAGGGATTGCCTTTGGCACTGATGGGATTTCTCGGACCTTAGAGGGAGCAGCCCCAGCTTTCAGACAGGCACACCAGCTAAGTGGGACAGGGGCTCTGCTCTGCGCTGCAGCTGACTGCCGGTCAAGGTCTCTGACTCTACATCACCCTTGCCATCTCAGGGACTAGCTGCTACTCCCGGAACCTGGACTACGCCCGGTTGCGCAAGATCGCTGACGACAACGGGGCGTACCTCATGGCCGACATGGCACACGTCAGTGGGCTGGTGGCGGCCGGCGTGGTGCCTTCCCCCTTCGAGCACTGCCACGTGGTGTCCACCACCACGCACAAGACCCTGCGGGGCTGCCGTGCCGGCATGATCTTCTTCAGGAAGGGTGCGCTTATCCCTAGGGGGTGTCAGGGTCCCATGAAGAGCAGGGGGCAAGAGCACAGCAGTCCAGGTCATGGGGCAGGAGGGTGGACAGGGGTCTGGATGACGGAGCCCTTGTTTGGGGTTTCCGTTCCCGAGAAGCCAGATGAGGGTCCCACGGTCCTTCAGCCCTAGATGGTACCAGTGACTAAGCTCTGTCAACAGAAACAACCCCCTCTGGGGACCGAGTCTCTTAGACCCCTGCAGGACCCCCTTGCCCAGCCTCTGGCTAGGGTTGGACACACCATCGCCCACTGGGCCTGCAGGGCCCTGCTGCTCCTTGGAGGCCCCTTCCCAGCTGCTTTAAGCTTTCTGAGGCCGGCAACCTTTCCCACCCACCTGGGACTCATTTGTTTTCCCTGCTGTATGTTGGTGGTATTTGACTGACCCAGTCACAGAGCAAGGCCTGGCTCTGTCACAGAAGTGCTGTGTGATCTTGGGCTAGTTGCACAGCTCCTCTGTGCCTTGTTTCCTCACCTCCAGATCATCACAATAGTGCCTGTCCCTTGGGATGGCTGTTGTGAAGATTAAATGAATGAACTTAGGGAAGCTGCTCAGGGCAGTTCCTGGCTCACAAGAAGCTCTGTGAAGACACTGGCAGCTCCCACCCCTGATCCTTAACTTTTCTCAAAAAGGAAGCTTCTTTCCCGTTTCTGGCCCAGTGAGCCTTGTCTCCTTCAGAGACATCATCTTGGATGGCTCTTAGAGAAACTGCCTAAGGCATACTCCTTGTTCCTGTCTTGATGGAGGGACATTTTCATCCTTCCTTTCATTTCTAAAGCATGGTTCCCTCTCCCCTGACCCCTCGGGAGCAAGCACCTTCCCTGGTCTGCAGTGTCAGCTCCAGGAGTGGGGGCTAGGCTGGGTCTGTGTCCAGGCAGGGAGAAGACAGAGGAGACGGCTTGTCCCATGTCCCATGTTGTTCTTCATCCAGGAGCGTGCAGCGTGGACCCCAAGACAGGCAAAGAGACACGCTACAACCTGGAATCACTTATCAACTCTGCTGTGTTCCCAGGCCTGCAAGGGGGACCCCACAACCACGCCATTGCTGGTAACGCACCCTGCCCCGTGGCTTCCCTGCTGTTACCCCCCCGTAGCCCAATTCCCACCTTGCTCGCGCCCCCACCCCACCCCAGGCAGAAGCAATTCTCTGGTGGTACACAAGCTTTAGAGAATCTGTGATGACCTCAGAGTTACTTCTCCATCTTTGGAGAAAAGCAGTTGGTGGAAGAGCCAGGGTCAAGGTGTCACTTCCCTTTCAACCAGTGTTTGCAAGGAGGGATGTGGAGGGAGCAGTGAAGGGCGAGTATTAGGCTTAGGGCTGGGTGGGGTGGCTTCCTTTACACCTGGGCTCAGTGCCCAGGTGCCCCAGCTCTGCGATGGTGGGGTGCCCATCCACTGGCCGCTCCAGCTCTTTCCACATGCTAACTGGAGGCTCCTTTGCCAGAACTCCGGCAGGTAGCTTGCATCCTCCTCCATCTTCTGCTCCCCTTTAAGTACCCCTAGGGATGGAACAAACCCAGAGGAGCCTGGATGAACTGGTGGATCAGGCCACTCCTCCCCAGCTCTGCTCCAAAAGCTGCCTCACTTCGCATCAAAGCAGTGGCAGCTAAGTGAAGCATGTCCCACGTCCACCTTGCTGGGGACAGGGAGCAGCTCTCCCATGGCAATCTTAGCCCAGAACTTCATGCTGGATAGGGGCTTCCTGAAAAACTCTTGCTCAGAGAAGTCTGGAGAGCCAGCTGGGGAATTGCAGGGTTAAAATGGGATCATTTGGGAGGAGATGTAACCCTACCTCGGTGACACTGAGAAGCTTGGATGCCCGAGTGGAGACAGGTGTTTCTTAGACTCACGGTCTGCCTTTCATCTCCTGCCAGGGGTCGCGGTTGCTCTGAAGCAGGCCATGACTCCAGAGTTCAGAGCCTACCAGCACCAGGTGGTGGCCAACTGCAGGGCTCTGGCCGAGGCCTTGATGGGACTGGGCTACAGAGTGGTCACAGGTACAGCAGGAAGTGAGCCCATGGGGTGGTCCTGCTCCTCTTCCCATCTCCATCAGGGTGTGGCAGTAGGTCGTGGCCTGGGCAGGTGGCCACAGCTCTGGGAGGACTCAGGATTCCCAGCTCTGGACACATGACCTCTGGATTCGAACATTGAAACAGCCTTGTGAATCACTGGTCTTGTTTTACAAATGCGCATCTGAGGTTCCTAAAGCCACGCGACTACTGGAGTTGGGGGCAGTGAGGGTAGGGGTGGGGGGATGGTTCAAGGGCCAAGGGTCAGGTGAGGCCATGAGCATCTTTGAAGTCAGTGCCTGGGGATTAAGCAGGGTTCATTCACAGTGAAGATCAGATGCTTGAGAGATGCCTGGGAGGCCAGGGGCTGTTTCAGATAGTTCTTCCATACCCTCACCTGAACCAGTTTGAAGATACAGTCACCTTGGCAGGATTAGGGGTAAAGCACCTGATGTGCCAGTTTCCCTGGCACCTCTATCGCCCCCTGCCCGCTGCCCTGAGGCCCCTTAGAGGGAGCCTTGAAGATGGATCTAGAGACAAATGGGAAATTCCCAAGGGGGGTCATCACCCCAACAGGCTTCCGGGAGTTGGTGGGTTGGGACGCAGCCACAGGCTGTCTGGGCTGTCCATATGCCCTCAGTCCCCTCTACATTCTCAGGCTCCCTTTCTAAACTACTCTGTGCTTCATCTCAAACCCTGAGGCCCTGGGTCTTCAGCACGTGATGACAGCCCTGCAGGACACATGGTGTGATCACGTTTCTGACCTCATCTGCTGTAGCCCCCTTGCACCCTGCCACTTCTTTGGGAGAGGGATCCCTGTGCTTAGCACAGGATCACCTTCCATGCCTCCCACCTGGTTTCCAGGGGGTTCTGACAATCACCTGATCCTCGTGGACCTCCGCTCCAAAGGCACAGATGGCGGCAGGGCAGAGAAGGTGCTGGAAGCCTGCTCCATCGCCTGCAACAAGAATACCTGCCCAGGTGAGCATCCTCAGTCCTCTCTTATCTGGACCTCTCGGGGCTGATGGTGACTTGCTCTGGGGACAAGATGTGCTATGTGGGACAGGAGCCAGGCTTTCCCCCGCTGCCTGCCCCGTGATGAGACACTGACCCTGCCCAGGACAGAGCGGGAGAGTGTGCCGGAGGTGGGGGACCCCTGGAAAACTGGATTTCTCAGCGGCTCATGAATAAGATGTGGGAGATGCATCTCAGAAGCAGATATGAACGCCTAGTGTCAGGAGCAAGGACCACGTCCAGGAGGCCACTTCCTCGTATTTAAAGTAGTGCAGCCGACACCTGGCTCCACCTCCTGGCTTCTGCCTTCCGCTCTGGCCCCCTCGAGCTGTGCCCCCCCGAGCTCGTGTCTTCAGGCCCATTCCTTTTGCCCATGCGTCCCTGTCTGGTGCAGGGGGGTCAGTGGGGGACAGAGCCTGTTTATCTTGAAGGTGACAAAAGCGCCCTGCGGCCCAGTGGGCTGCGTCTGGGGACCCCAGCACTGACATCCCGAGGGCTCTTGGAAGAAGATTTCCAAAAGGTCGCCCACTTCATTCACAGAGGTGAGGGGAGGCATGGCTGCTGGCCACAGCGGGCTGTGGGATGGGGAGGGAGGACTGCTCTGTGTCAGGGCTGGTGCTGGGCCAGGGACAGCCTCGCCCAGCAGAATACATGGGCAGAGAGGGTGGCGGGTGCAGGTGGGAGGCACACTGGGGCCTGGATGGCAGAGCGGCTGGCTGGCCGCTGGGCATGTGGGCAGTGGTGTCTCTCACTGGCACAGGCATAGAGCTGACCCTGCAGATCCAGGATGCCGTGGGGCTGAAGGCCACCCTGAAGGAGTTCGTGGAGAAGCTGGCAGGGGCCGAGGAGCACCAGCGGGCCGTGGCGGCCCTCAGGGCAGAGGTGGAGAGTTTTGCCACCCTATTCCCGCTGCCTGGCCTGCCTGGCTTCTAGAGGAGTGCCCTTGGGGCCCCACACAGGCCCTCCCAGAGGCCTCTTTTCGGAATTTGCTACCTTTTTTACCTTCTTCACAAATCAACATTTAAAGCTTCTGTGACAAGTTATGAAGGAGTATAAATCTGAACCTCACCTTCTTGCAGCTGCAAATACAGTTATCATGGGAAAAGGGAATACAAGTTAGCCATTCCACCTTAATTATCCAGATGAGTGTGGGCACAGCTCTGGGAAGACACTGGGACCTTTACCCCCTCTTGATCCCCTGGGCTTCCCCCCAACACTGGGACAAACAGAAGCACTGAACTGCAGCTGGAAGGAGCTGCTGTGATGCCAGACGAGGGCTCAGGTCTGATGTCGTGGGTGAGGAGGGTGTGTCCTGGCCTGTGCTTTCAACGAGAATCCCAAGTCAGATGATTTTGTTCGGGTGTCACCCAGCTAGGTGGGAGTCCGGCTCTCACACCTGGGAAGGAGGGGGACGTGTGTGGTTTCCTCTCCCAGTCTGAAACAGGCGACCCTGGAAGCCAGTCTGGAGCCACCAAGGTCCAGACAACCATCTCCCTCCCCTGATCAGGAAACCGGAGGTCACCTTCCCAGAGAAACTTTATTTTCCACAAATCTCAAGTGCAAAACATAGATGACCATTTTTAATAAGCACAAATTTTTAACCACAGGATGTCTACAAGAGTACAGTTTTAAAAAATACAACCAATTTTTATATTTCAAAAATATCTGAACTCAAATAAATTAACTTCTTAAAAAGTACACTTCTCATACTATTTGTTTGGCATGACTGATTAAACTGGTACAGCCACACTGAGCGCTGCGGGCACACGCATGTGCAGCATGCTCGCCCTGCAGTGCCCGCAGCTCACCCGGGGGACCCACGCTCACATATGACAAGGAACATGCAATAATAAAATAGCTTTTAAAAAAGTGACAAATATGACTTTGTCACGCCCTATGCTTCTCACTGTGGCCTGAACACAGCTGTGGGTGGGGGCTCCAGTGCAGTGGGCAGGGCAGCACCACCTCTGGAGGCTGTGGGGTCGTCACGCTGCCCAGCCTGAGACAAAGGGGCATCCCCAGGCTGCCGTACGCCCACCCCACACGCCCGCTCCCTCCTCCCCACAGTGGTGGTAACCAAACCTCCTCAGGTAGGGCCAGTGTGCTCAAACCCTAGCTGAAGCTGGTTTTCCTTCTGGGCAGAAGTAGAGATATGCCTTTCCTTTTTGCAGTCTGTTAATGCAGTCTCTCAAAAATTCCAGTTTTAGCAGTTTCTACCACAACATTGGGGAAAAGCCAGAAAGCCAGCTGGTGTGCTTCACAGCATGAGCCAAGGCACTTTCTCAAGCCTCTAGGGAAGTGGGCAAGGCTGTCCACTAGCCGAGGGCTCCTGTGTGGAGACCACGTGGCAGCAGCAGCATTGTGGACTGAGTGGAGAAGCTGGCCAGGCAGGCGACATTAGGCTGGGGAGGGGGCGGCAAGCTGCGTGCAGGGTCTGGACTGCTTGGCCTCTGGGGACGTGTCACAAGCTGCAGCCGCCCTGGCACTTGGGGGAGAATCTACCGGCCTTCCTGTGACTTGTCACTAGTTCAGGGGTGAAATTTATAATCTCTGCACACGGTAACTGACCTGAAACAAGATGTTAAGAACCAACTGGGAAATGACCAGGGATCAGATTCTACTGAAGAAGCAAGACCCCCAGGGGCTGTAAAAGGGTTTGGCAGGTGTGGAGCTTCTGGCAACCTCTTAACTGCCAGCTTGAGCAGGTTCTTCATAACCTGGACTGCTTTAAAAAGGTCGGCAGGGGTGGGGGCGCAGTGCATGTAACAGACTGGAAGTGAAGCTGAAACCAACCTCAAGGTTTCGGTGCCTGGGCCTCCAAGGTGCTCTAGGATTGAAGAAGTACTAGGGGCATTGACACCCCAATTTCTTAAGTGTCTCGGTGTTTGAACACTTATTATTACAGGGAAAACAAGATGAGCTGCTGCACAGCCTACCACCACTCAGACTGTGGGTGCGTCTGACACTTCCGGCAGGTTCTGGAACTGTGGCGGGGCAGGGAGGGCCTGGTTCCCCTTCGAGATCCTCTGAAGAGAAACACTTGGCATAAAGCAAGCCTGTGAAACAGCCACACTGCAGAGCTGGATTTTAACCAAAATTTAAATGCTGGAGTTCAACCACTAGTTAGCAAAGGCTACTTCTCAGAGAAGACACAGCTCAAGGGAGTGGCTCCCGAGTGCCCACTCTGTGGCTGCCCGATGGCCAGGCCTGCTCACACCAGCCAGGATTGCCCTCCACACCCTGGAGGTCTCCTGACCATTTAAGGTGTAGCTTCTGCACAAATACTCTCCACAGTTGGACTTTTGCTTCAGGAGGCCAGTGTGACTGACCTGCTGCCCCTCCCAGCTTCCCAAGTAAGAGGCGTGAACTGCTGAGTCCATGCTGATGGTCCAGGAACAAAACAGGTGGGCCAGTAATCACCTTGTATCTGGTCACTGGGTCCCCATGGCCCGCTGATCTTCCCGGGACATAAGGTGGAACAAGCTCATGTCCCAGGAGGCCCAAGTAGACACAGTCAGCCACCTACCTGGAAACAAAGCAGCCTCAGAACATGAGGAGGGGAAGTGGGGAGTAACAGGAGGGCAGCCTTCCTGCCGGTGCCCACACTGCACGTTTAGAAGCTGCCGGGCCATCCCCAGAGACACCTCTGGGGGAACACAGGTGACAGCACAGGTACACAGAGCCGAGAAGACGAGGCGACACAATGCCCCCAAGGGGCCTCAGTCACAGACTCTGGAGCAGGATCAGCCCTCCAGCAGGAATGGAGACCCTGAGCAGAAGCTCGGGCAGGGAGAAGCCACGGGACTGAGGTGACGTGGAGCCAACAACACGGAATGCGGCCCCAGCAGACTTGCATACAAGTGCTCAGGAGCAACCACTGTGGCTGGTTCAGATGTGTTTATCACAATTTGGAGAAACGTAAAGCAGTAACACCAAGAGTTCTCTCTACTTCAGGAAAAACAGCATAAGGAAAAAAAGGTACGAAAAGTCTCAAGGTTGCAAAAACCATCTATATACATCAGGGGTAACTGTCAGAGCCTTGGGGGTCCTGGTGGGTGAAGGTATGGGGGACTCGGGCGGGGGGGTGCAGCAGAGCAAGCTGCCGTAAGGTGCCCATGCTCCAGGCCGGCACAGCCCCTGAGGCAGATCACTGAGACTGCCACACAGCCTTCCTGGAGACCCCAGCCTGGCGGCCAGCTGAGTAGGACCCAGCAGCAGCCAGACCCGCGACACCCCACGAGGTAGTGAAGTAGTTGCAAAGGTTTGCTGTGGGTATGAGGACTGGGGTGACCTCTGGCAACTGAGCTCCAGCCTGTCGACAGACCCTTTGAAAAGACAGTGCAGAATCACCCAGCCAGGGAAGGGTGGACAGGGCTGGCTCTTCCTCGAGGAACCCTGTGGCCTTCTCTCTGGGGCTCCCCATCCCTGAGAACAGATCTGAAAATGTGGTGCCAGTGACTCCGCTCACTTCTGCTGAGCTGGGGAGCCCAGCGACAGGCACCTCTGTGCCTGGTCAGGTGAGGACTGGGCAGGGTGCCTTCAGGGGCCTCCCTGAGAGGGCGGCTCCACGAAGCCGAGTGAAGGGCCTCCTGCTTCCCACTGTGTCCTCCAGGCAACAGTTGCCCCCCGATCCTGCTTGTGTGAGTGTCCAGAGAAGCTGCCCGCAACCAGTGTGGTCCTCCACATGGGCTCTGCCCCACTACCCTCCATCCACCACCGAGACTTTCTTCTGTCCCAGCCTCTGGGCCCAAACCCAACCACTCTCCTCCAGGGAACGCTGCCAGAGGGCCAGGCCCTCCACCCTTGCCCAAAGGCAGCTGGAAACCATGGCTGCTGCCTTGGTGTCCTTCCCACTGACAACAGCAGGAGTCTGAACAGCTCAGAGGACCGCCCAGTCATGCCAACCCCTCCCTAACCCTGGGTCACAGGTCTCAGTCACCGAGGCTGGGCTGGACTCAGATCTTGTACAGAAAACTGGGCACGTAGTCGAACCTGAGGGCGGGCTGGCTGGTCCCGTGTGGCTCCTGCGTGTAGTGCAGCCGCAGCAGCTCCGCCAGGTACCGCACCACCTTGACGTCCTCATGCACTAGCCCCAGTGTCAGCTGCAAGAAGCTGGCCTGGCGACTGGAAGCCAGCTCCGGGGCCTCGCTGCCATGTGCAGGCAAGTGCAGGTGGTGGCAAAAGGTGTAGAGAAAGGCCTTGGCACACAACTGTGCAAGCATGCTCTGCACGTGTAGGAAGTAGGTGCTGCCCCGCCGGATGTGTGTGCGGTGGTCCGCCAGCTGCGGCACCAGGGTGCCCCTATAGAGCGGGCAGCGCAAGGTCTTCCGGTCCAGGTCAAGGATGCTCGTATAGCGGCTGTAGCGGCTCAGGGCGTGCAGGGCACTGGCACTGGCGGGGGATGCCACCCTGAAACACACAGATCAAGGTCAGGGGGCAGAAGCTAGGGTGGGGCCCCCTCTCAAGAGGCCAGCCCCACTTGCTGGTGCTCTCTGGAAGGCAAATGTGGTCATGATGATCTTCACGGCTCCTCAGCCCTCACAATGGAGGTCAAATCCTAGTGTGGCCCATGAAGCCCTGATGACCCGCTTTCTGCTGGTCTCTGAGGCCCAGCTGTTACTTCCCCGGGGACTCCCCTGCAGCCATGCCAAGCTTTCCAGTGGGGGGCATGTTCTGCTCTGCCTGAATACCCAGCCCTCCCTGCTATGCCCGGCTTACGCCAACTCAAACCTTACCCAGCCTCCCTGTCCCCCATGTGCACCGCCATGTCTTCCTCTGTGACTCGGTTAAGTTCCTTCACTTCTGAGCCTTGTCTGTGAGGCAGACATTGGTCCTAGCTACTGGGTCACCACAGAGGCCGAGTCCGGGGTGCTCAGGACAGCGCCTGGCCCTCACCCCCAGCCTGGCACTGACCAGTGTGGTGCCAGGAGCTTCTGCAGACCTGGCTCTGTAACCATGCGGCACCCTGCATGTCAGAGGCAGGAAGGTGGGTGGGGTTCGCTCAGCAAGGGAAGGAGTACCTGGGGAGGAGGGTAGGGACTGTCCCGGGTCCAGCTCTCAGATTCCAGACTGACTTAGCACATGGGACCAAGCCCCGTGGACACACAGAGGCACCCTCTGCTTGGACCCTCTAGCACTGATCCTCAGGGGCCTTGATCTGCCTCCCGTCTCAGTGTCTGACCTGCCTGCCGGGCTGGCTTACCACCCACCTCAGCTCTGAGCACCCCTGGGGCCAGGGTTCAACGTGCATCCCAGGGGGCAGCCCTTTCCTGCTCTGAAGAGCAGCTGCAGGACCCCCGCCCTAGCCTTGGTTCATCCCCTCAGAGTGCCCCTCACCTCGTCGCTGCTCACTGCTGGAACACCTTCAAAGAAGCTGCAGCCACTCTCCTCCTGGTCTTTCAGTCAACCCTCTAGTGACAGCTGCCCTGGAGGGCAAGGCCCCCAGCCTGTCCACTGTGGCCCACACCCAAGCAGGACCCTCTGGGGGCACATGTCCCAATTCCCAAGCCCTGTGCGCTCAGGAGCTTTGGGAAGGAGGACTCAAGGCACGCGTCATCAGACAACCTCCAAGGTCTCAGCTGTCACTGCTGACTGGCCTCCCGCTTTCCTGGAGGGACCCTCCATGGCTCCAAGGCCAGGGCCCGGCTCCACCCCTGCCGCCCAGCCTGCCTTCCTCGGGGCAGGTCTTCACCCCGTGGGAACATCAGAGCAGCAGACGGGGATCAGACGCAATTGGCCCGACCACAGAGAGGTCACAGCTGGGGCGGGAGCGGGGCAGCCTGTCACAGGGACATCCCACTGAGGACACATCTATAATTCAGCCTTGGGCACAGCAGCTGTCACTTAACAGCCTCAGTAAACATCTGGCAAATGACTGCTCAGTGATGCAACCCTCCTATTTCCCCACAAGGGAGGAGGGCCCTGCCTGGGAGCCCACTGCAGGGGAGCAGCTCAAGCATGCCCTCCTCTATGGTCCAGGGACTGGACTCCAGCTATCACCCCTCTCGACGCCCGCATGTCACAGGTGAGCAAAGGCGGGTGTGGGGAGAGGAGCGAGGAGGCTGAGCCCAGAGCACAAAGGCAGGGTCCCTCAAGCCAGACAAACAGAGTAGAAAACCCCAAAAGGAACTGCTAAAGCACAAGGGAGTGAAGTGGAGACAGAAAGCTTTCAAGAGGCGGAGGAATCAGCTCCCGCAGCTGACAGGACAGTGGAGGGGGAGCCAGGAAGGCTGCCTCTCCCAGCACCGCTACCTTCCTCAGACCCAGACCTCTCCTCAGACCCAGACCTCGCCTCAGTCATTTACACCATAGTGTGAACTAGAGACTCAGCAGGGACCTAAGATCCAGAAGTCCAGTCATTGCCAAACCTTGCTGCAAACCACGTGACTCCACTTCATACCCCAAGCCAACCCGATCAGAATCTCTGCAGGTGGGGCCAAGGAGCCCGTGATTCTAGAAAATGCTCCCAAACAATTTTGATACAACAAGGTACAGACCAAGGTCGGTAACCACTTCGGAACTGAAGTCCCTTTGGAAAGGATCTGCCAAAAGTGACAGTGAGTTGGTGTCCCACAGGATTCGTGAGCCTCACCCCAAGGGATGGCACCCAACATCTCATCTCTCACGGCCAGGGCCCGTCCCACCCCGTGACCAGTTACCTCTGCAGGCCAATAAGCTTCCACTTCTGGAAGTCCGTGATGTGCAAAGGGGAGGACAGCCAGTGCTTCACGGGTTTGCCACGGCGGCCGTACCCAGGGACAAATATGGAGAGTGCAGTCACCAGCTTCCTGACCATGGCCTCCTCTTCCCCCAGGACCACCAGTGTCCTCCCGCTGAGCAAGGAGTAGATGGCTGGGTGGGCAAACGGGTACTGGCGGATGAACTTTAAGGCATTCTGGCCCGCCCTCTTCTTGTGCCTCTCGGAAGAGGGGCCAGCAGGAGGCACAGAAGAGGGAGTCCTGTCAGAGCTGGTGGAGGCTACGCTGCTCCCATAGCTGGTGGCGTCGGAGTGGTCATCCAGGCTGGTCTTACTGCCATCTCGGCTGGTCAGCAGGTGGCTCGGGTCCAGCTCGTAAGCAAGGAAGCCTTCACAACTGTTGTCTCGGGAAGAAGGACTGGCATTTTCCACTGAGAAGTCCACGTGGAACCCTTGGTCCTTCTGCCGGTAGCGCTGTGGGGGAACACTAACGACGCCGTCCTCATCAGAGAGTGTGTGGCCTGGGGTGGAGAGCGGCACCAGCAGAGCACCTGCTTCCCTTCCGATGCAGCAGGAGGCGTCTGTCTGTAGTGAAGCAAGGCCCGAGCTGCCCTCCTCGGCCTCTCCCAGCTCCGGTGGGCTGATGCCCACCTGAAAGTGGATGGCCCCCTGGCTGCCCTCTGCATAGGACTCCTCCTCGTTAATGGCACTTGGATAGCTGGCCTTGAAGTCATCGGGGATGAGGGCCTCAGAGGGGCAGGTGCTGAGGACTTCGATGCTGTCCCCGCTGATGGTCCTGTGGCTGACAGCCTTGCTCCGGACCACCTGGGGGCTCAAGGGCACCGTGAGGCTGGACTGGCTCTCAGACTTTGACAGCACTGAGGTGGGTTTCTCCGTGCCCAGAACCTCGATGCTCTCTCCACTACTAACACTCCCTTTCATGTCCATCTCCAGGTAGTCCAAGTTCTCCTGGGGGTCAAAACTGCTCGATTCTGTCACTGCCGCTTCCCTTGATGCCTCATCCCCAAGGTCCTGCTCCATCTTGATAAGCACGGACTCCACGCTGGACTTGTAGGAGCCCACGCTGATTAACACTTGAGGAACCAAACAGTCTTCCAAAGACTCAGAAGGCGGCTCGTAGTGATGGGGCTTAGGGACTGTGCTCTCCTGTTTCTCAGCCAGTCTGTCGCCGACCTCCACCAAGTCTTCAAAAAGGAAGTTGGTGATGTGCTGCTGCTTCAGGAGTGCTTTGTCAATCTGACTGGTCAGGAGGTAACAAAGGTCCCCTCTGAACATGTGCTCAATGTGGCGGAGCTGCGCCAGGGTCTGGGTGAAATACTCGGTGTCACAGAGCTCCTCCAAGGTCTTGAGCTTCTTGTCGAAACATTTGGTGGACTTTGCTTTGATGAGTTTTGGGGTGTAGGTGGGTCTGCAGGCATAATGGTCAGTGTCAGCAGACTCTTCAGGGTCAGAGGTAGTGGCTGCCTGGCTGGGCGGATCCTGGGTGTGCTCCGACTCCCTAGGACACAAGTTGGACCCCCTCAACTTGCGATGAGGGTATGAGCGGATCTGCCTCAGAAGGTCTTGATGTTCGATGATTGACTTCTCCACGCTGGCCAGCTCATTGGCCTTCTCGATAGCCTGAGATGAGTAAAAGCCTTTGTCGTTGGCTTTCTTCTGAATCTCTGTCTCCGTGTGTAGCACCGTCCTGGTGTAATCCAAATCTTTCAGTTTTTTTTCAAGTTCCCCGGCAAAAGCTTTCCTGTTGCCTGTCTTCAAGCACTCTGATGCTTTGGAAAATTCAGCTGAGAGCTCCTGGAACTGCTGCATAATTTTGTGCTGGTCTGCCGAGATATAAGCCATACAAAAGGGCCTCACGAAGCCGCGGGCCTCCAGGTCGTACAGGGTGAGATGGTGCACGTAGGCAAAGGCCCCTTCCTTGGAGTCTCCCAGCACCACCTTGGAGTCCTCCACGAAGTTCAGTTTGGGGTAGGCAGAGCCAGGAGGATGCCCCACAAAGGAGGCCTGGTAATCCACAGACATGATCCGCAAAGAGAAGTAATTGAGATCAAAAGTACCGAAAACTTTGGTGTCATTGGGGATGGTCAGTAAGGGCTGGGGTCCCACCTGCTCAGAGAATTCGGAAATAAGGATGAAATCCCGAGAGAACTTAGCCCCGGACAGTTTGGACCATGGATTGGCTCCTTGGCTGGCGAAGGGGAAGAGCGGCACCGAGTACTCCTCGGGCAGCGCCGGCTCATTGTAAGGCTCCTCCTCGTACTCGTCCTCTTTGGTGAAGGCCACCACGTCAGGGGCGCTGATCATATTTCCAGGTATATGGGAAGAACATGGAGAGGAAGTAGGACGGATGCGGAGGTAGCCAACGCGGGTGAGCCAGACCTCTGGCAGAGGAAGCAAAGTCCCTGCGGAGCAGTCTTCTTTGCGCCCTCGGGGATAGGAGGCTGCAAGTCACAAACCGGAGGTTCGAGCTTCCGCAGTCCCTCAAAGGTGTGGCTCCTTCAAGGCTACGGAGGCCTCAAGAACTCCACAGGTCAGGAAGACCCAGGAGACCGGTTGCCCTTCGCCTCCTCCCGCGACCGCGGAGGGCGCAGAGCACCCGCAGCGAGGTCACCGGCGCTCCCCCGAGCACACCGCCACGGCAACAGCCCCAGCTCTGGACGGGTGACCAGTGAGGGGCTACGGACTGCCGCACGGACCAGCCAAGCTTGGCGACTCCCACGGCCCAAAGGCAGAAACTGTCGCGAGTCCTCAGACGCCACAACCCGGATCTAGCTACCGCGGCGCCGCCATCTTTGTATCACATGACTCGAGCTGTCGTGCCGCGTGACCCGGAAGCGTCCGCTTCAACTTCCGAACCGGAGAGCGGCGTCTCCCGAGAGCAGAGCGGGAAGGCAGGGAAGTGAGGCGGCCGCGCGGGGCGGCCTGGGAGTTGTAGTTCACGGGGCTGTGCGACTACCGCTGGCGGAAGCGGCTGGAAGGCGGGCGGAAGCGGACTGTGCGCGGGATTGCTGGCCAGCTGGAGATTCCCGGTTCCCGGGGCTGGCGCCGCAGATGCGCTGGGCCCGGGGATGATCTTTCCGGCAGCCCGCCGCGCTCTCCTGTGGCTGCCGCGGCCAGGTGCTCGGGCCCTGACTCGCGCCGCCATGGAGGTGGCCCTGCGAGGCGTGCGGAAAATCCTTTGCGTGGCCGAGAAGAACGACGCGGCCAAGGGCATAGCCGACCTGCTGTCCGACGGCCGCATGCGGCGGGTGAGGAGGTCCCCGGGCCGGCGGGACGGGGACGAGCGGCCGCTGCTCCCTCTGGGCGTCCCCGCCGTCGGAGCAGGGCGTCCGGGCGCCTGCTGCGACCGACGGGCGCTTAGAAACGGAGTTAGTGTCGCTAGTTTGTTTGGAGACCTTGGGTCTGCCTTGGCGCGGCGGCGAGTGCCAAGCCGGTCTGAGACGCAGAACCGCCGGCCGAACTCCCCCGGCTTGCTCTGGAGCCTGCGGGGTCGTCCGTCAGGGTGCATCCGAAGGGGCGACCCGCCCGAGCCCCTGTCCCGCCGGGCGAGGTGGAGATCAGGTCTGTTCTGGATCATGGGAGGCACAGAGGAGAGAGACGGTGAAAAGGTTTGGAAAGGAGGTGACCGGAGGCCTTACAAGCTGTTGGGGACGCTCTCAGTTACAAAAGCGGGCCCCGAAATGGTTTTCTGGACATTTCTCAGCGCGCGAGTGGAAGTCCCGTGCTCTCTTTTCTTTCACATCTCAGGGTCCTCAGGTCTCTGCTTCCCGCGTGTAGGTGGTGGGAACTGGAGCCGAGGTTGTGCGGGTGCTGGCTGACAGCGTCACCTTTTCCCGGCGCTGAGCGTCCTGGTGACCAGCCCCAGGCTGTGCCCACTCCTAGGGCTCCAGGCTCCTTTAGACTGGCCAGTCTACACAGCTAACTTCTGTATCCTTCGGCCTCCGTTTAAGTGTCTCTTCTTCGCGGAAACTTTTCCTCACGTTCCTCTCCCCCAGAGGGGTCAGGGTGCAGTGTGATAAACTGTCACTGTGTCCCTTTCTACTTGGAAGGCACGTCCTGGTTACTCTTCCATAATGTGCTGTGCAAGTTGCTCATCTCATCCAAGTCCCCACCGCCCTTCCATGGACCCTCAGCTCGGAAGGAAAGAGCTGTGGCTGTTGGGTGCCCTGCTGTATCCCTCATACCCAATATGTGTGTGGAGTAGCAGGCCCTCAGTCAGCACTTCTGGGTGCACATTTGACCTCAGTCTTGAAGTTTTACCAGGCAGTGAGGACCACGTGTACAAAGGGCAACCCACTGGCTTGAACCGGGTTGGCAAGTTCAAAACTGGAAAGTTGAAAGTATGGGGTGCTGGGGGAAGGAGCCAGTGGGCATAGGAAGAGAGGATGAGAGAGCCACGTGTTTCATGGGTGAGTATCAACTGTCTTGAAGGTACAGTTCATCAGTGTTCACTACATCCCCAGTGTTGTCCTCTATTTAGTTCCAGGTTTTATCACACCAAGAGGAAATGCCATAGCCATTAAGCAGTCACCCCCATTTCCCCCCTCTTTCTAGCTGCTGGGAGCCACTAATCTGCCTTGTGTCCCCTAAGATGTGTCTGTTCTGGATATGTCTTACGAAGAGATTCATGTGATATGTGGCCTTTTGTGTCAGGCTTCTTCTACTTAGCATTTTTGGAAGCTTCACGCTGTAGCGTGTGTTAGCACTGCATCCCTTTTTACAGCTGAATAATATCGCATTGTGTAGACAGATCATATTTTGTTTATCCTTTCATCAGTTGGTGGGCATTTGGGTTGGTTCTACCTTTTGGCTCTTGGGAATAGAGCTGCTGTAAGCGTTCAGTCACACACAGATTTTCATTTGAATATCCGTTTTCAGTTCTCTGAGGTAAATTCCTAGCAGTGGAATTGCTGGGTCCTAAGTTAATTCTGGAGAAGGCAATGGCAACCCACTCCAGTACTCTTGCCTGGAAAATCCCATGAATGGAGGAGCCTGGTAGGCTGCAGTCCATGGGGTCACTAAGAGTTGGACACAACTGAACAACTTCACTTTCACTTTTCACTTTTATGCATTGGAGAAGGAAATGGCAACCCATTCCACTGTTCTTGCCTGGAGAATTCCAGGAACGGGGGAGCCTGGTGGGCTGCCGTCTATGGGGTTGCACAGAGTCGGACACGACTGAAGCGACTTAGCAGCAGCAGCAAGTTAATTCTATCTTCAACTGTTTGAGGAACTGCCAAACTATTTTCCACAGTGGCTGAAACATAATATATTCTCTCCACTGATGGTCTAGTTTTTCATATTATGTCAACTTTTTCTTTTTTTAATTATCACTCTTTTGTATGTGTGCTAAGTTGCTTCAGTTGTGTCGTGTCTGAGTCTTTGCAAGTCCTTGGACCGGAGCTCTCCAGGCTCCTCTGTCCATGGGATTCTCCTGGCAAGAATACTGGCGTGGGTTGCCAGGCTCTCCTCCAGAGGTTCTTCCCAACCCAGGGATTGAACTCCTTCTCTTAAGTTTCCTGCATTGGTAGGCGTGGTCTTTACCACTAGCACCACCTGGGAAGCCCAGTTATCACCATCCTCAGTCAGTTCAGTCACTCAGTCGTGTTCGATTCTTTGCGACCCCATGGACTACAGCACGCCAGGGTTCCCTGTCCATCACCAACTCCTGGAGTTTGCTCAGACTCATGTCCATTGAGTCGGTGATGCCATCCAACCATCTCATCCTCTGTCATCCCCTTCTCCTCCCGCCTTCAATCTTTCCCACCATTATGGTCTTTTCAAGTGAGTCAGTTGTTCGTATCAGGTGGCCAACGGATTAGTTTCGGCTTCAGCATCAGTCCTTCCAATAAATATTCAGGACTGATTTCCTTTAGGATGGAATGGTTGGATCTCCTTGCTGTCCAAGGGACTCGCAAGAGTCTTCTCCAACACCACAGTTCAAAAATAGCAATTCTTCGGCGCTCAGCTTTCTTTATAGTCTAACGTTCACATTGATACATGATTACTGGAAAAACCATAGCTTTGACTAGACGGACCTTTGTTGGCAAAGTAATGTCTCTGCTTTTTAATAAGCTGTCTAGGTTGGTCATAACTTTTCTTCCAAGGAGCAGGCACCTTTTAATTTCATGGCTGCAATCATCTTCAGTGTGATTTTGGAGCCCCCCAAAATAAAGTCTGTCACTGTTTCCACTGTTTCCCCATCTATTTGCCATGAAGTGATGGGAACAGATGCCATGATCTTAGTTTTCTGAATGTGGAGTTTTAAGCCAACTTTTTCACTCTCCTATTTCACTTTCATCAAGAGGATCTTTAGTTCTTCTTCGCTTTCTGCCATAAGGGTGGTGTCATCTGCATATCTGAGGTTATTGATTTCTCCCAGCAATCTTGATTCCAGCTTGTGCTTCATCCAGTCCAGCATTTCTCATGATGTACTCTGCATAAAAGTTAAATAAGCAGGGTGACAATATGCAGCCTTGATGTACTCCTTTCCCGTTTTGGAACCAGTCTGTTGTTCCATGTCAAGTTCTAACTGTTGCCTCTTGATCTGCATACAGATTTCTCAGGAAGTACGTCAGGTGGTCTGATATTCCCATCTCTTAAAGAATTTTCCACAATTTGTTGTAATCCACACAGTCAAAGGCTTTGGCATAGTCAAAACCATCACCATACTAGTAGGTGTGAAATATCTTGTGGTTTTAGTTTGTGCTTCCCAAGTGACTGATGACACTGAGCATTTTTTCATATGCTTGTTAGCCACTGTGTCACCTTTGGAGAAATGTCTGTTCATGTCTTTTGCCCAGCTTTGAATTGTCTTTTTGTTATTGAGCTGTGAGTTCTTTCTATATTCAGGATACTAGGTCCTCCTCAGATGTATGACTTGCAGATGTTCTCATCCATTCTGTGGGTTGTTTTCTCTCTTGATAGTGTTCTTTGATACAGAAAAGTTTAATTTTGATGACATCCAGTTTATCTAATTTTCCTTTTGTTGGTTATACTTTTACTATCATATCTAAGAAACCATTGCCAAACCGAAGATCATGAAGGTTTGCCCCTGTGTTTCCTTCTAAGAGTTTTAGCTCTTATAGTCAGGTCATTGATCTATTTTGGGTTAATTTTTCTGTGTGATGTAAAGTAACCTGTTTTGTGAAGTCTTTCCTCAGGCTTCTCTCCATCCATTTCCGTCTCTGTTTCCAGATGCATTTTCACAGCTCTTGATGCTAGGGATCTCTGTCATGGGTCACGTCCTCCAGCTGCTTGTCCCTCTCTCCCATGTGTGTCCCTCTCTAAGGCAGAGATGGGTCTGTTCACTTATTTAGCTCTTACACAGGGGTTGCTTCCCATGACATAATCCCTGCCTTTCAGGGACGTAAATTCTGAAGGAGGAGCCAAGATATCCACGCGCAGAGCTCAGAATCAGGAGATGCCCTTGACAGCTTAGTAGTAGAAAAGAATGGAAGTAGCAAGTAACAGCAACAGGGGGTAAAATCAAGTTGTAGTTATGATAGGTAATTAGATACTCATCATGGAAAAGACTCGTATATAGAAACATACATACATTTGAGAGAAGTTCACTATTAACTTAAGTTAAAGTCTTTTTTTTCCTTAACAGTAGTGCTTAAATGGTAGTAACTACTGCAGATAGTTTAGAGAACATAGATGTATACAAGCAGAGCAGCCTCACTTTAGACAGTGACCATTGTTAGTAACTCATAGATCTTTGAGGATTTTATATGCAGAAGGAGAAGTCCTGTAAATTCAGTGGCAGCAACGTGATCACTCCCTGCATAGTGCTTAGAGCAGGGACTGCTCTGGCATCTGGGGAGAGTTTGTTTGTTTGTTTTCTCTAATTTTGATGGCATGGATGGCTCTGCAGAGAGATCACTAAAGCCACCTTCTTGGTCTGTATACTTGGTTTTCTTCTTTCTCTAGACTCCAGAACTCTGCTGGAATTTAAGCAGCCCACTCCTGAGCACCTCACCTAGGCAGTGGAATCATGCATAATTGAGTGCTGTCCTCAGCTGGGAACTTGGGGGGAGTCGGTCGGGGGCAAGTTTGAAATGCCAGGAAAACATTTTAGTTCCTCAGGACCATCCACTGGCACAGACTGCTTGGGAGTGCCTTGCCCTGGGGCGCACACATGTTGTTAGACAGGTCATCCCCTGGAAGAGGATTAGAACACAGTTTCCAAACTGTCCCCAGGAGAGTGGGGACCATGGACAGCCATGGGGGCTGGGCTGGGACGAGGCTGTTAGCTGGACTCAGCCTGTGGCAGCCAGAGAGCTTGGGCCTTAGTACATATCAGGGCCCGTGCAGGAGTTTATCTGAGAAGCTTTAATGCATTCTTAGAAAGAGGTAGAAATGCTGCTGATTCAACTGTTTCTCTTCTCTAGACTGAAAGGGCTTAACAAGCAGTTGCAGTTTGTAAAGCAGCACTAGACCCAGTGAACTCGTGTATCAGATATGAAAATAAATTCCCACTCTAAGTTTGCCATTGTGCCTTGAAGGGGTCTGCACTGACTGTTCCACACAGAAAATTTGTGTGAGGCTGGGGGAGAATGTTCTGGACACAATCCTTGGTGCTTGCAGGTTCCCAGAGTCCAACTTTGCCTGTGTCTTGTCTTCTATGCTGTGTTGGTGTAAAACTCACACATGTAGTTACTTTTAACACCTTTTTGAAGGCTGGGATCTTCTCTGAGAGGGTCTCATTCATGGAAAAGTGCAGCTAAGGAGGTAGGTGTAGGCTGGTTCCCAGGCCTGACTGTAACTCACAGCTTCACTGCATTTCAAAGCCAGAGGGACCTTACAGATGACTTTACTCAGAATAAAGTGAGGTTCAGAAAGGTGAATGACTTGCCCATGGTCCCCAGTTTATTGGTACCGTTGTATGGCTGGGAAGTAGAAATGTGTGTGAAGAACAGAGAACTGGTGAGACAAGTTGTAATCCTGTCTGGAGTAATTGTCACGTGATCTTGGACAAGTCCAGTCTCACCTGTAGAAACATGTTCTCTGACTGCCGTGGACATGACCAGGTCCCTGCTTTTCCCTGAGTGTAGAGAGGCCACTTCACAAATGGGCCTAGTGATCTCACCTTGTATTAATCTGTAGGAAGTTCTGTTGCATTTTTAATATTCTGCAAGAGTTTGCTTAATCCTTATGTGAGGACTCAGTTTGTCTTTTATGTGCTTTATATATTTTCTCTATTTTTGTTTTGCTTTCTAGAGGGAAGGACTTTCAAGATTCAACAAGATCTATGAGTTTGATTATCATCTGTGTGGCCAGGTAGGTGCTGCAAGACTTCTATCCTGTGGCTGAAGGGTGCTTTTGGACCCACGTCTTGCTCTGCATTCCTTGGGAAAAGAGAGCTTGTGTTATAGAATTATTTAATCAAGGAGAATTAGCCTGGCCATTGTAGACAATACAGTGTCTTTTAAGAAGAACTGTTTTTATGACCTAAAGATCACTGGTGATAGGTTATCGTTTTATAATTCATAAGGAAGTCTCTTTTTTATAAAATATGGTTCCAATGTCAGCTCTGTATGACAAGAGACAAGCTAGTATACCATAGTTTAAGTATAAAAGGCATCATGGAGCCAGAATTAGAATGGTATTAATATCACTATGGCTTTGGCTTTGAAGAGCTATATTTGTTTATTTCTTTTCAACCTGCTGGTTTGGGGATGTTGTGTGTGTGTGTGTGTGTGTGTGTGTGTGTGTGTGTAGCTTCATAGCAGAACTGAGAGGCGGGTACAGAGATTTCCCACACACACACACACCCTGCCCCAACACAGCCCTGTAACAACCCCCTTAGATGGTACCTTTGTTATGGTTGACGGGATACGTGAGATCATCTTTACCCAGAGTCCCAAGTTGACATTAGGGTTCACCCCTCTCGTGCAGTCTGTGGGTTTGGGTGAATGTGTACCTGTATGCACTATTATGACCCCATGCAGAGTATTCTCACTGTCCCCAAAGCCCCTGTGCTCTGCCCATTCATCCTCCCTTCCCCCCACCCTCGACAACCACTTTTTTTCTCTTTAATAGAAGTTATAGGAGTTCCCTACTTTGATTTGGTAAAATCTGATTGCTAAAAGGCTAATGTAAAGTGGATAACCAACAAAGACCTATTGTGTATCACGTGGAACTCTACCCAATGTTATGTGCCAGCCTGGATGGGAGGGGGGTTTGGGGGGGAAATGGATACACGTCTGTGTGTGACTGAGTCCCTTCCCCGTTCACCTGAAACTGTCACAACATTGTTAATCGGCTGTACCCCAATACAAAATAAACAGTTTGAAGTTTAAAGAAAAACAAGGCTAACGTGAATTTTGTCCTCATTCAGAACGTCACCATGGTAATGACCTCAGTCTCAGGACACTTGCTGGCCCATGATTTCCGGATGCAGTTTCGCAAATGGTTAGTTCGATCCCTGGGGGCAGAACATTCTGACTATTACAGTGACCTATAAAACATCACTGGAAGTCTGAGGCATGTCAGTGTTAGGTAACTTACAGCAGTAAGATGACTGAGTCCATCTGGCTACTGTAGCAAAACACAGGCACTGGGTGTCTTGTGCGGGACAGAAACGCAGTTCTCCCACTTACAGAGGCCAGAGGTCAGAGCACTGGCTCGGTCCCAGGAGGCCCTCTTCCTGCCTGTAGCCAGCTGACGTTTCATGTGCTGGATGGTCTCAAGAGCCGGCCAGGGTCTCTTATAAGAGCTCAAGTGGCCTCCAGAAGGCCCCACCTTCTGGCCCCTTCCCACAGTTGTTGGGATTCCAGCCTATGAGTCTAGGGAGACACAAATTGTAGATACCATGGCAGTGACCTAGGATTAACTTGTTTGCTGTGAATTTTCACCACATGCTTAGAATAAATACATACTTTCAGGTGTGTTCCCCAAAATACCCAGACCCCTGACCAAGCAGGGATTGAACCAGGGCCATACAGTGAAAATGCCAAGTCCTAGCCACTGGACAACTAGGGAACTCCCCACCCAGACCTTTGCTTGCAGTCACTGGGTTGTGTTTACCCTGTTGCAGATATGCAAGAAAGGGCTCCAGAATTTCTTCTCAGCAGCTCCTGTTAATCCCCAGGGGAGGTGCCTCTCGGAAGGTCACAGTGTCACTCATGTTCTCGGGCTTTTTCTCGGGGCCTGATTCTGGTGGGGACGTACCACCAGGGCACTGGGACGGCTTTCTCCCTCCTGCGCTGAGTTAGAATTTTGTTTTCTTTTCTAGGCAGAGCTGCAATCCTCTTGTCCTCTTTGAAGCGGAAATTGAAAAGTACTGCCCAGAGAATTTTGTAGACATCAAGGTAGGATCTTGGGAGACACGTGGCCCTGCAGTTGAATAACCACCACATAATTAAACGGAGAGATTTCTGTATTTTGATGGCATTAGAACTGAGGTTTTCTACTAAACAAGGCACCACAATTTAAAACTTTCCCATCCATTCTGTAGAAGTGAGGCCACTTCAGCTAAGTGGCTGAGGGACTGGGTGAGTGTTTTTATGAACTGTGGCCACCTGAGGAGATCTTGGGAATAAGCATGCTTCTGTCGTCAGAGCAGCTCCCGCCTTCCCCTCACTGGAGGGAGAGCCTGCAGCCTGTGAGTGGCCGTCTGGCCCTGAGCTCTGGTTTCTCAGGCTGTCGGGGCACCTATCCTTGGTTCACTGCCAACTGGGGGCCTTTCCTGGGGTGAATCTCAATTCAGGGTTGATTTTTTTTTTTTAACCCAGGACATAGAACTCCTAGAGCTGAAAGTGTGTGTTAGCGCCAAGTTTCAGGCCTCCTCACGTGGGTGTCGTGGTATAAACCCCGTCTTCTAGGAGCTCCCAGGCAGGCTGGCTGCTCTGGTGACCTAGCCTTCTCAGTGCCCCCAGGGGGGGACAGGCCTCACCGAGCTGGCGTCTCGGGGAGCCTCGCCAGCACTGGGCAGGTCCAGTGCAAAGCTATCAGGCGGTCGCTCTGCAGGTTCTGCTCTTACCCTCTTATCCCAACCGGGTGTTTCAGAAAACTCTGGAGCGAGAGGCTCGGCAATGCCAGGCCCTGGTGATCTGGACCGACTGTGACAGAGAGGGTGAAAACATTGGGTTTGAGGTCATCCACGTGTGCAAGGCCGGTGAGTATCTGAGGCCACAGTGGGTGACGCTCAGCCCGAGTCCCCCTGCCAGACTCAGCAGCTATGTGTCGGGGGCTCAGCCCCTACAGCCCAGGGCTTGTTGTTGCCTGTTTGGTCCAAGCTATATGATGCCTGGACGTTAAGTAACCATTGACATCCGCTGAATGATTTCAGGTAATAGAGGGTGACTTGAAGGCCATTGTTGGGCTTCAGAAAGTGGGGGTGCTTTTCCCTAAAGGCCCAAGACAGTGAGGGACATGGACATTCTCACAAGGCTTACCAGACTGCTTCAGCTGGTGACTGAGATGCGTTCAGCTCCTGTTTCTGACAGCTCTCAGCCTGGCTACCACGAGGCTTCCCTCTCAGGCAGCACGTGGCTAATTTAACTGAACCAGTGAAGCTGGATGCCTCATAGCCTCTTGGACTGGTTCACCCTCCAGGGTTCAGGGTGGTTTGGGAGCAGCGAGCCCATGTGACCAGCCCTGCCCCATGCACCCTCTGTTGTGCAGTGAAGCCCAGCCTGCAGGTGCTGCGAGCCCGTTTCTCTGAGATCACCACCTGCGCCGTCCGGACAGCCTGTGAAAACCTGACGGAGCCCGACCAGAGAGTGAGTGACGCAGTGGATGTGAGGCAGGAGTTGGACCTGCGGATCGGTGAGGAGGGGGCTGTGGGGGTGGGGGCCGGGGCTTGGGCTTGGGCATGCATCTGGCCGTGACCTTGCCATCCACGGTGTCTCCTTCCATCCATCCTCTCTGCCAGGGGCGGCCTTCACCAGGTTCCAGACGCTGCGGCTGCAGAAGATCTTCCCCGAGGTGCTGGCGGAGCAGCTTATCAGCTACGGCAGCTGCCAGTTCCCCACCCTGGGGTTCGTGGTAGAGAGGTTCAAAGCCATTCAGGCGTTTGTGCCAGAAGTCTTCCACAAGATCCGAGGTGCGGGCTGAGGCCTGTGGGTGGCCCCGGTGCTGGTCCAGGGGGTGGTTTGTGCCTTGCTGTCCTTGCCCCCTCGTCATGTGTCCAAGTTGGCTCTTGCTCTCCCTGTGATGGGCCTCTCTCCCCGAGTGACAGCCTTCCTGTGTCCCCAACAGTGACTCATGACCACAGGGATGGCGTGGTAGAGTTCAGCTGGAAAAGGCATCGTCTCTTCAACCACACGGCATGTCTCGTCCTCTATCAGCTGTGCATGGAGGTGAGAAGGTCTCAGAAGGTGGTGATCTGGGAAGACTGTCCTTTGACTTCCTAAGCTGCCCCTTTTTGTCCCGTGTCCCACGGGACTGCAGTTTTCAGCATGCATCTCAGGGCATCAGCTTTTGGCACCAGTAAGACCCCATGAAAACAGTATTGAATGTGGAAGGAAAGACTTGTAGAACTTTCAGGTGAAACCAGGAGTGTTAATAAATGTGCAGCTGGAATCTGTCCCCAAACTGCACTCTCACCAGAGGCAGATAAGGACCTGCTAGGCCAACCAGGAACCACAGATCCTGGAGCTGGAAGCTGGGGAACTGGGTAGAAGCAGGACCTCTGCAGGCGCTGATAGCTGGGGAAGATGCTTGGCCAGTTACGGTGACCTCAGCTTTCCCTGTCTTCCCAGGATCCCAGGGCGACGGTGGTGGAGGTCAGGTCCAAAGCCAAGAGCAAGTGGAGGCCTCAAGCTCTGGACACTGTGGTACGTTCTGGATGGGAGTTGGTTGGGGGAGTTGTGCCAGCCCCGAGGAGCCCTGGCGTCCGTGGGGGGCACCAGCTTCTGCTGCAGAAGGTGCCCAGGGGCATCTGTCTTCCCGATGCCACACAGGAAGGAAAACAGACCCCAGAGCAGGACCTGCTCGAGCAACTAATAAACATGACGTAACTACTCTGTGCGGGGTGTGGGAAACAAGCAGGGAGAGAAGTCACCGACGCTTCCCATCCTTAGGTGGTTGCTGCTGCGGTTTTGGTGTCGTCCTCTGTTTTCCATGTTGTTTTTAACAGCGTTGTTGTCGAAGTAGCTAGTTTTTTTCCACCCAAGTGGAAAAGCATTTTCTTTGTTTCTGCATAATCTGTGTAAACCTCGTTTTGCATACCCAGTTTATGAGCCTGCCCCCAAATAAGACTTCTCAAATTTTGTGACCCCAGGAAAAGCTGCCCAGCAGGACACCTTAGGGTGCCACTTCCCAGTCCCCACTCTTCAGGAGAGTTCAGGGTGTGTTTACTCTGAAAGTGGAGCCTGTGGGACGGCAGAGGCAGTGGGGGTTATAGGCTGTGTGCCGTGAACCTAAGTGCGTTATCCCTTGCTGGTTGACATGCTCAGACGTGTAGCCAGCAGCATTTTCAGAGGTCCTCCCTCAAGGGAAGGGATAGCTGATGACTGCCTGGATGCCTGCATGGATGTTTGTCACCAGGGGAGGCCCCGAGGTCTGGATGGTGTCGCCAGAGTGCAGGTCTCAGACTGCCGGCACTGGAACAAGCCCTTTAGACCCTTGTTAGAAACGCAGTTCTTGGCCCCGCCCCTGTCCAGCCCTTCTCGTCAGATCCCCTAGTGCCCGTGCCCAGGAGTGTGTCCACTTCTGTCCCCACTCATTCTGGCTTCTGCACTCAGAGTCCGACACCCCTTGGGCTGTGGCCTGGCTGCCCGACAGGCCTGGAATCCTTCCCCAGCACAGCCTTTTACACGTGTGTGACGCAGCCAGTGTGATGGCCGAGGGGTGCTGAAGAAGAGGGTGTGGGTGTTGTGTCCTCTGACTCATGCTCTGTCACACGTCTGACAGGAGCTGGAGAAGCTGGCATCTCGGAAGTTGAGGATAAATGCTAAAGAAACCATGAGGATTGCAGAAAAGCTCTACACCCAAGGGTAAGCCTGAGTCCTCGTTTTGGAAGAGAGTTTGATGCGTCTAAATCAGGGTGCAGCATCTTAGAACTTGAGCTCGTGGGGAAACCAGACTGTCTAGATGTCACCAGCTCTCCATGGAGAGATTTTGGCCTTGACTTTTCTGATGGAAAAGGCATGTCAGAGTCACTTACAACCTAAAACAAGAACGCACAGAGTACGTTCAGATCCCGCTGTTGACCTCTCATAGGCGGGGTGTGGGGACCCTGGCAGGGGCAGGCAGCACCTTTGGCATTTGTGTGCCTGTGGGAGGGCAGGGCTAGGGTGGGCGGCCTGGAACCAACTCTGACCCCTGGGAGTGACCCACAGGAGTGCCTGCTGCTCCTCCCCCTGTGGTCTCGTCTCGGGACTTCCCCAGTGTTGGGGACCACAATGTCCTGGATCAGACGGGCTGCTGCTAGGGTCACCAGTGTTCTTAGGTCAGTTCAGTCGTTTCTCGACCACTTCAGCCGTTTCCCATCGTGTGTGTTTGGCCTTGTTTAGGTACATCAGCTATCCTCGAACTGAAACGAACATTTTTCCCAAAGACCTAGACCTGGCGGCACTGGTGGAACAGCAGACCCTGGATCCACGCTGGGGGGCCTTTGCTCGAAACATTCTAGAGCGTGGTGGCCCCACCCCACGCAATGGAAATAAGTCTGACCAAGCGCACCCTCCCATCCACCCCACCAAATACACTGACAGCCTGCAGGTGGGTATCCCTGGCTGTGCTTCCACGGGACCCACGAGGAGGTCAGGGCTTAGGTTTGGGTTGAATCTGCTCTGTGGGCTCTGACTTCAGGAATAACGTGACTGAAAATTTCTCCTGCTGCGGGGAAGAGGTGTCATATTGACACTCTCCTCCCACAGTCTGTGCCTGGCTTCCCCGAGAGATTCTACAGGGGCTGTGCCCCGTCCAGGCCCCTCCTCACACTGTCCCCTCCCTCCACTGCTTCCCTGACCATCCTGCAGACCAAGCGGCCCCTTCACTGAGCCTTCACACAGCCCCCACCTCCTCCTCCCGAGACCGGGCTGGTCGTGCAGCACAACGTCTAGCGGTTGTATGCATGTGCTGTATTTGCTGGGTCTGGCTTTGAAGGATTGTATTTGACAGTTGTTTGCACAGTGGCTATGTGTGTGGATATCATGTCTCCCTTGCAGACGTTCTCAGAGGAGGATTTGGGATCTGAGTGTGAACGTCTTACAGGCTCCTGCCAGGGGGTCTCACTGTGTCCCTAGTTACTGAAAGGGCAGAGGGTGCTATGAACCCTGTGTTTGTGGGGCTGCCTGAGTGTCTTCACTCTGCATGTCCTGCATACACGGGCCCTCTTGGAAACTTGCTTTTACCTTTTTTCCTGCTCAGACAGGCTTTACGTCAGAGGAGTTGCTTTCCAGTCTTGAGGGAAGGGGACTCCACTTGTGAAGTTTATGGGCCTGAACCCACAAGCAGCAGGGATTTGGCTGCCCTGCACACGGGTGCGGAGCTCTGGGCCGGGAGGCAGCACTGGCCAGACAGCGTCTGGAGGTGCTCAGGCTCCTCTTCTGCCCACAGGGGGACGAGCAGCGGCTGTACGAGCTCATCGTCCGCCACTTCCTGGCCTGCTGCTCGCAGGATGCCCAGGGCCAGGAGACCACCGTGGAGATCGACATTGCGCAGGAGCGCTTCGTGGCCCATGGCCTCATGATCCTGGCCCGGAACTATCTGGACGTGTACCTGTATGATCGCTGGAGCGACAAGGTGATGCATCTGGGCAGGGGACAGTCCTATTCCCAGCCCGGGGGCCAGGTGGGCTGACTGCTGCGTCTCTGCCCCTGTAGACCCTCCCCGTCTATGAGCAAGGCACCTGCTTTCAGCCCAGCACTGTGGAGATGGTGGACGGGGAGACCAGTCCCCCACAGCTGCTCACTGAGGCTGACCTCATTGCCCTCATGGAGAAGCACGGCATTGGTCAGTAGCTGGTCGTCATGGTAACTGGTACTTCGTAGCTGAAGGGAGGCTGTCTTCTCCGCATTTCGTAGCTGAAGGGAGGCTCAGGAGCAGTGAAGAACTTGCCTCAGGGCATACTCAGGGCACAGTGTGTGAGCCGTGAACCTCTGGGTCCAGGTGACACTGCAGTCGGCACCCTTGGCCGTGGCCCTGCATGTCCACGTGTGGGCACAGGTGCTCCCCGTCACTCGGGCTCACCTGGGCCTCACTGACCAGTGTTCTTGGCCCTCACAGGGATTTGTTGTTTTTGTTTTATATTTAGCAAGGTACCAACATTTAAAACTGTCAAGACCCACGTAAAAACGGGTACCTTCCTCTTCAGGAGTATCGGGTCAGCAGCTTGGCAGCCGAGAGTGGCGGTTGTTTTCTGTCACTCACGCTTGGCTTTGTTCACCTGCTCAGCACGTGCAGGGTCCCTGTGCCATCTGAGTCTGCCTCTCGGGTTCTCCATGGATGACCATGTGCTTAGCTTCCGATAAAGTATTTCCCATAGTTGTTTAAAAATCAGAATTTTTTTTTTTTTTTTTTTCCAAGAAATTGGGCCAGAATACTTTTTCCCATTAGTCATGTGGCCCGGGCTTTACAGGTGGGTGCCTTGTGACTGACTTGCTGCCCCTCAGTTTTCACCACAGCTCTAAGGGCAGCTGAGTCCAGGGCGAGCAGCGCCACAGGGGGTTGGGGTGCGGGGAGTGGGTGGAGCAGGGCAGGGCCCCAGCTCCTCACTGCAGAGGAGCTCACAGAAGGATTTATAGCAGGACGTGACCGCTGGAATGAGTGGGTGTCGGGGAGAGGTGAGGTTGCTGACGAGGCTTTTGCATGGCTGGCTCTGAGTGGAGGTGTGTCCCCTGGAGTAGGAAGTCCAGGCAGAGGAAGGGGCCTGTGGGGCTGGGGGCTAAAGATGAGCCTGAGTGACGGGAGTGGCCTGCAGGTACAGATGCCACGCACGCCGAGCACATCGAGACCATCAAAGCCCGGATGTACGTGGGGCTCACGCCAGACAAGCGTTTTCTCCCTGGGCACCTGGGCATGGGGCTCGTGGAAGGTGAGGAGCTGGGGGCTTTGGGGGTGGTGGTCATGAAGCCCCACAGTGTATCCCGGGCCACACGACGCCACTCTTGTCCACAGGCTATGACTCTATGGGCTACGAGATGTCTAAGCCTGACCTACGGGCTGAGCTGGAGGCTGACTTGAAGCTCATCTGTGAGGGGAAGAAGGACAAGCTGGTGGTCCTGCATCAGCAGGTGCAGAAGTACAAGCAGGTGTTCATCGAAGCCGTGGCCAAAGCCAGGAAGTGAGTGCTGGGCACTGCTGGGCGGCCCGCTAGGTCCTGAGGATGGCTGCTCCATGCACTGTGGCCTCGCTGGGTACCTCACTCCCACCTGCAGTCTCCCCTCTTTCCTCCCGTTTGTTTGGCTCCTCACCCCAGAGCCTTGTCAGGCTAGCGACCGTAACCAGGAGGATCTGGTCCAGTCATTCTGGGCTTTAGAAACACCATTTCCATCCTGTCCCTGAGTTAGCAGGCAGCACGGTTTGCTTGTGGGTTCACCGGGTGTGGGCGTGTGCCCCGTTGTTTTCTTGGGCCTTTGGGGGTGGCCATAGCAGGTAGCATGTCTATGTATTCTGTTGGGAATAACACATTTTTTTACCCCATGCCAATTTTGAAAAAAATGCACAAGCCATTTAGATTTGATTCCAGACCAACTCAAGTGTGTGCATGGCCTAAGGTCTGCTTGCTGTGGGGCAGGTGGTGAGGCAGGGTTACCTGCCTGCGGCTGGATCACTCCCAGCAGTGGCCACCTCGGGAGCGGCCACCTCGGAAGCAGGCTGCGTGGCCCACACGGCCACATTTGTGGGAGAATGCTGTGTGAGTCACACGTGTGTGATGGGCGCCTGACAGAATGCTGTAAACGCTCTCCGTTTCCTCAGGTTGGATGAGGCCTTATCCCAGTACTTCGGGGCAGCTGCAGAGGTGGCCCCACAGGAAGCCCTCCCGGCTGTGCCCGAGCCCATCAGGAAGTGTCCGCAGTGCGGCCGGGACATGGTTCTCAAGACCAGGAAGAGTGGCGGGTCTGTGTCTGGCTGTGCCCTACCCCCACCCCCGCCCCTGAGACCTGGTACTGCTGTGCAGGCCCATCCTCTGGTTCTATGTCCTGTTTAAAAGCAGGCCTGCTTCACCAGTTCCCGGACTGGGTGTTGGTGCTGAAATGGTGGCCTTGTGGGAATTGAGGGCTGGTAGGGGCAGGGCTTATCCCTTGGGGATGGACAATCCTCCGTGTGTAGATGGTGGCGCAGGCCTCGTTATCAGTGACCCACTGAGCCTGTCTGCTCCTCACAGAGCTACAGGAGGGTGGGGCCTGCGTTCTCTGAGGTGCATCCAGCTAGGGGCTCAGGGCACCCTGGGCATCTGGGCCCCACTTCAGTCTGGGCGCTGGTGGCAGCTTGTTGGTTCCTCATCAGGAGACAGCATCAGCAGTGATTGAGGGGGTTTCAGGGACACAAGTGCAGGCTGGGCCTCCCATCTTGGTGTCACAGACCGTGTCTCCAGAAGCTCAAGTATCACCTGTGATCAGACAGAAGTGTCTCCACTGATGGCGCCGTCCCAGGGTTGGGGGCGCCCATCTGACCCGGCCTCGCTCCCCAGGTTTTATCTCAGTTGCACGGGCTTCCCTGAGTGTCGGTCGGCCGTCTGGTTCCCAGACAGCGTGCTGGAGGCCAGCAGGGATGAGAGCGTGTGTCCAGTGTGTCAGCCGCACCCTGTTTACAGGTGAGACGGACGCCCAGGACTGGTCCTTGGACCTGTGGTCACGTGTCAGAAATCACAAGGATCTCAGAGAACTTATGTTTATGAGGATTTACCACATTCTCAAAGTGAAAGCAGGTTTTTAAATATTTGTTAACTTGTAACAGCTGCATACTAACAGGTCTTTAGAATAAAGTTTATTTATTTTCAAAGCAAAAAAATGAGAACAGGTTGTGTTCGGATGTTGCCAGTGTAACATCTGGCTTAATAGTAGAGCAGAGCCCACGTGCTGCTGGGCGCCATTACCAAGCCACACACCAAGAGCCCCTGGACCTTGCTGCACTGGGGCCCGAGGACAGGCACTTTTCACAGGCATCTGGATGTGGGCGGTTGACTGGGTCCTAGAGCTCACCCACCTCCAGCCCCCTCCTCCCTCTTGTGCCGACTGGAGGGCCAAGTGGCTGTGCCTTGTGTGGCTTCCCTGGGGTGGGGGGTGGGCGGGACAGCCCCCTGTGGACCCAGGAGAACTCTTCACTCAAGGGTTGAGTGTCTTGTCATCTTCTGTCCTCACAGGTTGAAGCTCAAGTTTAAACGAGGCAGCCTGCCCCCAACCATGCCCCTAGAATTTGTCGGCTGCATCGGCGGGTGTGACGAGACCCTGACGGAGATCCTGGCCCTCAGGTTCTCACGGGGCGCCCCCCAAGTCAGCCAGCCTGCCAGCCAGACCTCCAGCCACCTGCAGCCTAGCCAGTCCCTGAACAGAATAGACAGTGGCCAGCAGGGCCAGCCCCAGCCCCACGTCACCAGGCCCTCGAAGGCTTTGACCAGGACTCTGCCCCCACCCACTGTTGAGAGTGAGGGCAACTCGGTGACCTGCAACTGTGGCCAGGAGGCCCTGCTGCTCACCGTCCGGAAGGAGGGGCCCAACCAGGGCCGCCAGTTCTACAAGTGTGGTGGTGGCGGCTGCAGCTTCTTTCTGTGGGCTGACAGCCGCCACCCAGGAGCCGGGCCTCCCTCCTCAGTGTCCAGACCCCCGGGTGGCCCCCTGGGACGCCCTCGGGGCTCAGGGACTCTCCCGGGCGGGTCCGGCAGGCCTGGCGATGGTGGCAGCGGTGGCGCGTCCTGCCTGTGTGGCCAGCCAGCCGTCACACGCACCGTGCAGAAGGATGGGCCCAACCAGGGGCGCCAGTTCCACACGTGCGCCCAGCCCCGTGAGCAGCAGTGCGGCTTCTTCCAGTGGGTGGACGAGAACGTGGCCCCAGGTAAGGAGGCGGGGCTGCTCTCCCGGCCTGTGACCTCACACCCACGAGGTCACGGGCAGTCTGCTCTGCCCCTGGCACCGTGCGATACTCCAGGTACAGCTGCTCTTGTCTCCGTTGGGTGGCGGTTGTGGTCGTGCCTCCCAGATGGGGACTGTGAGGCCCACACTGGCCACGTGGCCTGATCTGGGAGCCCCTCCCACCTTTGCGAACCTGGCAGGGTCTGTGTTGGAGCCCCGTGTAGTAAGACGGAAGCCCTGGCCCTGATGTTTGGACCCTGCCCCAGGTTACGTGGTTTGGGTCGGCCCCCCGCAGATGGGTATGGGGAGAACCGCTGCCTGGACGTAGGGTCAAGGTAGATGAGGTACCTGAAGGTACCTGGCCATCTTGGGACACAGCAGATACCTGGTCATGTGTCTGAGAGAGACCAAATGGCTTTGTGATGGGTCCAGCTGTATGTCCTTGAACCATTTGGCGTGGTTTCTCAGCCTGTCTCCTCAGTAAGATGGGCACCTCCTCCCTTTCTCTTGTTCCTATTAACCTACAGCTGTGATTCTGACACACACATGGCAGGTCTGCACACACAGGAAGAGCCCAGGGCCTGGGTGCAGGCCAGGGGTCGGAGACACCACTGCTCCAAGAGACCCACGTCTGCCTTGTAGGAGGCAATCTGTCTGTAGGAGGCATCAGAGCTGGATCACCTCCTGCACGGCCGGCTTCAGGGTCTCCTGTTGGGAGAAGGTGGTGTCTTTGGTCCTGCGTGACAGGGCGGTCCATGCTGTGAGGCTCCTGAGGGACAGGGAGGGTCCAGAGCTCGGGCTCCTCGCACGGCAGGTGGGAGCGAGTATTGGTCACAGCTGGCTTGTCTTTGTCGCATCCACATGTGATCAGGTGGTTTGCCTACCAGGTTCCCGTCTCTGCATGTGAGGTGACATGGGCCCCTCACCCAGGCCATGGTGGCAAGGCTCTTGGAGGGCATTCCCATCTGCACTCAGCAACCCCCCATTCTCCCCACAGGGACCTTCGGAGGCCCCCTCTGGCCAGGAAGCAGAGGAGGAACCCAGGGGCTGGAGGCCAGAAGCAAGAGGGCTCGGGCCTGCTCCTCAGACACGGGGTCTGCAGCCAAGAAACCCCGGAAGTGCAGTCTTTGCCACCAACCTGGACATACCCGTCCCTTCTGTCCTCAGAACAGATGAGGCAGCGTCGGGCTGAGGGGACCACCTGCCCTCCTCCCTCGCCCTCATGTCTTAGGAAGCAAGTTGTTTCTCAGGGGCCACCAGCGGCTCTCGGGGTTTGGCCTGTGTGTTGAGTCCGGGTCCAGATCTCTCTCTCTGCTGGACAGCGGCCCCGTGTGCGGGACCCAGGAGCAGCCGTGTCCACGGCTGAGAAGCCACAGAGGCTGCCTTCTGCGATTCACAGGGGCTGTGCTGTCAGTGCCTTAGTGGAGATTGGCCCTGTCTGCAAGGGGCTTCCATCCACAGATGGCTTGAGAAAGGATGGGATGCCAGGGAGAGGCTCTTGTTCAGAGGTGGTGTCCGCGGAAGGTTTTTGCCTTTTTATTCAGAAGCTGCAGCCAGGACCCCCCACAGCTCAGGTGCCTCAGTAAAGAATCCAGCCCCTTGACCCTGGCAGGTGATGGTGTAGCGTCTGGGGAAGTTTGGCAGGACACTGGGCAGTGCTGACCTGCGTGGCCTCCCCCAGCCCCACTGCTATCCTTTGGGGCAAAGAAGAACTGGTGCAGATGCTGCCGTGCCGGCCTCCCAAGAACCGTGGAGCTGAGCGGGAATCAGTGGACTTCACTTTGCAGCTCAGATGACAAGCAAGAGTAGGCTTGGCATGGCTGAGTTGCATGGCTGGTGAAGAAGTGAACTGTTCTGGGACCCCTGGCCCCAAACCCTTCCCTCAGACCAGCCCTTGCACCTGGACTGGACAGCGAGCTGCCCAGAATTGCTCCTGGAGCATCTGGTCAGTGGGTGTTGGTCTTAGCCCAGTGGCCCAGTCCACTTTGTCCCTTTGGTTTTTACCTGTGCTGAGCATCTCACATAAACAGAGCCACACAGCCGTGGCCTCCCTCTGCTTCTCTCTGAGCGCCTTGTCTCCTGGGGTGGCCCTCATGGTCGCGCATCAATGCCTTGTGTGTTTCTCTGACTGAGCTAGTCCACCGTGTTCACTCGTCATCAACGGGTGGGGTTTCTGGGTCATTTAATTCTATGCCCTAAACTCTCCACAGCAGCTGCACCATTTTACCTTCTCACCAGAGTTCCCCTTTCTCCACATCCTTGCCAATGTGTCCTTGCCCGTATTGCCATCCTCGTGGGCCTGAGGTGGTATCTCGTGGCTTTGACTTGCATCTTCCCAGTGACCACTGAAGTTGGGCATGCTTTCACCACTCACGTGGCCTTTCATGTTTCTTTGGAGAAATGAAAGGTCTTTTCAAGACCTTTGCCCGTTTTTCAGTGGGGTTGTTTGTGCTTTTGCTGTTGAGTTGAAGGATGCTACCTTCAACTCATCTGTGGGTTGCAGTCTCCCCACGGGGAGCCCCCGTGCCCACCGGGACCAGAACTGCCAGGTGGGACTGGGGGTCCTGCTGACAACCACTTGCTGGGCTCCCTGGGCTGGGCCTTCACAGGGCCTGGTGGGGGTTCTGGGGGCAGGGTTGCTGTCAGCCCAGGTGGTGATACCATCGCACACAGACGGGTGGATGCTGTGAGGGAGCTTTCCACACAGGCCTCCCAGAACGCTGGGCAGAGGCCCCCGTCCTTGGGGTGCATCGGCCACCTTTCCCCCTGGACCTCCGTCTCGGGTTCCTGAGCTGCATCCATGTTCAGCTCACAGGTGGGAGGGGCCCACTCCGCAGGGCAGCAGCGCACCATCCTGTCTCCACCAATATTCATGCTGGAAAGGGGTGCAGGGTCGGCCTGGAAAGTTCCCTGAGGTCATACAGGTGGGTGAGCCTGAGGCCTGCGAGCTGAACTGCTGGCTCAGGAAGTGGGTGGCTTTGCTGAGAATACCCAGAGCAGCGTCCAAGCCCCGTGGTGGTGGTGGGAGCACCGGGCTGTCGACACCAGCTTTGGTGTCTGTCCTCAGTGAACGGAGTGCCACCAAACAGTCATGTTACTGGGGTTTTTAACTTTTTAATTTTTTTTTAATTTGGGGAGTATTTAAAAGACTATCCTGATTATAAAAGAATATGGTTAAAGACGCAAATGCGTCAGATGTATATGACTTACACCAGGCTGAAGGCTGCTCATCCTGGAGGGGACCGGGCTGGGGGCAGCAGTGGTCCTGGATTAGAGCTGACGGCTTCCCTCTCCCATTCGGCTCCAGCCCTGCCTGTCGGGGCCCTTGGACCTTGTCTGCAACCCTGCCAGGAGGCTTGGTGAGACCCCCAAGGACCTGAGTGTTGATGTGCCTAGCAGGCCCTTAGTTTGCAGCCCCAGCGAGAAAGCTCCCATGCAGACTTTCATCGGGGCTTTTTCTGTTTAGTAATTGCACAGCCTGAAACCACTGGCTGGGTCCACTCTGGATGTGATGCACTGTCCCGAGGGGTCCTGCTCACGAGTTAATCCATGAAAGGACTTGTCTTATATCTAGACAGACTTCCCTGAGGCCCCCAACTCTGACGGACGCTAGACTGTCTCAGTCACTGGCTCGGGGGCACCTTGCTCTGTGCCAGCACTGGATTAACGCCCCACCCCCACCTGTGAAGTAGGTATTCTGGAAACCTCATCTTAGGGAAGAGGCCAAGGCCGCCCCACCTCCAGACTGTCCCCTTGCTGCCATCACAGCTGCTCACCGCCGAGGGCACTCAGGCCAGGCAGCTCCTGAACCAGGTGACCTAACGGCCCTTGGGGAAGCCAGTCTCCTGCCCTCTACCCCTCTGTGGAGCCACTGAGCCCACGGGAATACCTGGGAGGCAGGCCCCTCCTGATACGCAGAGGCTACTGGCCCTGCAACCAGAGTGCCCAAGAACACCTTCTCCAGCCTTGTCCCCTAGTCCCAGCTGGGAGGGGGTCACCTCAGGACACATGGGACAGGAAGGAGGGGCCTGGCACAGCTGTGGGGGCCTCACCCCAAGCCCATGTGGCCCCAAGCCCTCCCCGGCTCGTCTGCCACATGGGGTTACATGGGAGCCACAGCTCCCACAGGGACACCTAGACATGCCTGCATCCCCGTCTGTACAAAGCAGGGAAACTGCCCTCCACTTGAGGGTCCATGTCTCTCTCCATGTGGACCACTGCTGGCCAAAGGGCCCCCTGGCAGACCCATCCATCCAGAAGATTACAGGGCTCCAGGGGTCAGGCTTTTTGGAAGAAAGGAAACCCTGACCAGCTGGTGCCCTTTACTAAAACTAGATGCCACTCCAGGTCAGTCTTCTGCTTCCAGGTTGAGTCCAAGCCCCTCTGGCCAAGCTTAGCGCCTCAAATGGCTGCACATAAGAACCCAACGTGTCTCACGGGCATTCGAGTTTTTCTTTTTTATTCTCATTCACAGTCCTTGCGGCATAGCTTTACTTCGGCAGGAAGGATACCAGAGACAGGAGAGATGCCTGGGAGGGGAGGCGGACAACACTGCCCCCCCAGCCCTTGCCAGCTCCAGGGAGAGCACAGGGTCAGCTAGGACAGCTGGTGTTGGCACAGTGGGGGCCGAGCCAGCAGCAGCTAGGGGCACCCTTGGCTGTGGGCCAGGTGAGCAGCACAGAGAGCCTTGGATCCCCCAGTGAGGACAGAGCCCTCCCAGGGCCTTCATCGTCGCTAGATGGGAAGGGCCTTCCCCCAGGTTAGCCCCTGCTAGTCCAGGCTAGAGAGCAAACCAGGCACACAGCATGGAAAATACAGGCCTGAGGGTTAGCCAAAAGCTACGTTCTGAGGCTCCCAGGTGACTCCAGCCCCGGGGGGGGGTACCAAACACAGTGTCCACCGCCAAGCACCAGCAGCCTGGAGATGCCTGCACCCGAGGGAAGCATGACTCACCCTCGGGACAGAAAAAGACAGTGGCCTCATCCCTGCCTGGGACTCACGGCAGCTCCTGCAAACCGAGAGGGCTGCCCACACTCCCTCGTTCCAGCTAAAAGCAGCAGTGTCTGGTGTTGCCCAGCTGCATCCACCCTCTAGAGCAGCCCCTCAGGGGCCTGTAGGCCATGGTACAGCGCGAAGCCCAGGTCGTCTATCTCTTCCTCCCGCAGGCCATCCAGGAGGTTCACGCCGCGGTTGAAGTGGCTGGGCAGGCTGGCCCGCTCCAGGCTGCCGAGCAGCAGCTCCAGGGCCTGCAGGAAGTGCTCCCCCAGGGCCTCCTCGGCCCAGTCAGCCTCCTGCTCACCTAGGTGCAGAACCACCTGAACCAGGCGGTCTCGGCCCAGCCGCCACAGAGCTGGGTGACTGCGGCAGACAGCGCAGAGCAGCAGCAACAGCCGCCGGCGGGTCCCAGCATCCTGCTCATCCAGGGCCCGCAGCCGGGCAGCCTCAGCCGGGTACCAGTCCTGCAGCCAGAGGTTCCCGGCCAGCCCCTCCAAGGGCCAGGCCAGCAAGAGGTCTCTGTCCTGGGCTCCGGCCACAGCCAGTAGCACGGCCACGGTGAGCTCCAGGCACTCATGCTGCACCTCCAGCAGCAGCTCATCCGAGGCCACGCGTGGCCGGATCAAACACCCGAGGAGGCTGCCGATGGCCGGCCAGTTGACAGAGGCAGTCAGGGCCTTGCGGACCAGCTCCAGCAGGACCCGGGAGGAGAGGTAGCCGCCCACCAGGAAGCGGTCCCAGGGGCTGCTCCCACGGGGGCGGAACTCCAGCTGAGTCCTACGCACAGCCCAGCAGCGAGGGTCTTGGGCTACAGTGTCCGAGCCGGCCACCAGGCTCCACAGGTCTGGCTCCAGTGCCAGGGGCACCAGGAGCCGCACAGGGTCAGCAGTCCCTGCCTGCAGCCCCTCGTAGAGTGGCCCGCCAGGCACAAGCGCCCCGAAGGGCAGGTCTGGGAACTTGTTTCGCAGGTAAGCCTGCAGCTCCAGGGCAATGTCGCCGGCCAGCTGCTTGGCCAGAGACACATGAGCCCCTGGCACGGTCACGTGGTCCCGCTCAAAAGCCAGCAGCTTCTCCTGGAACGTCAGACACAGCGGCGGTGCCGGCGAGCTAGGCTGAGGCAACGTCTGGGGCCCTGCATTAGCGGGCCCTTCTGAAGAGGGAAGGGACCGGGGGCCAGTCAGGGGTTGTAATGGGACCGACCACCTGAGATGGCACTGAGTTCAGTGACGAATTCTCACCGTCCAAGACGCCCCCCAACACCCTGAGGCTGAAACCCCAGGTCTCACTTCCCCAGGTGAGGGCTCCCGCCATCACAACGCTGCCACCTCACTCTGGTGCCAGCCCCCATGGTCTCACATCCTGGTGGCTGGAGCCTCAGCACCACGCAGGAGGGAGAAGGCATCCAACACATAGGGAACCCACAGGGAGCAGGGACCCATGCAGGTCACACGGTCACCAGGGCAGGGCCTGGGCTACATCTCCCGAATGTGACTACCAAAACGGGACCCACCCAGGTCAAAGGAGAAGGGGTGCTGCTCACCTGGGACAGAGAGTGAGGGGGCCGGAGGCAGCACCGGCTGGCTGAGGGTGGCGGGCGGGGGCCGGGACTGGAGGCGTGGTGTGGCCTTGAGCAGGCTCAAGTCCTGCCAGCTGTCCTCCAGGCATGGGGCATCCCCCTTGGCATCGTCCTCATCCCGGGGGCTGGTAGCCCTGTCGATGAGCTGCAGGCAGAGGGACACAGGTGAGGGCATCTGAGGCCTGGGTGGCCATGACAGAGCCAACAAGGCAGAGGGGCGGAGGCAGGTGCAGTCTCGGGCAATCCCACCTCCCCAGCCCGGCTGTGGAGTCTGTGTCAGCGGGCCAGCCCAGCCTTACCCGCTTCACGGCCAGGGTAGCAATGCCCAGCACCGCAGCCCCGCCCACTCCCAGCACCAGGCGGGCATTGGCCAGGAGGAAGTCTACAGCGCCACCCAGCACCTCGCTGTCACGCCGCTTGCTCCGATTCTGGGAGAAATCCGCCATGGTCAGTCTGCCTGTAAGGGAGCCAGGGTGCAGGGGCCACTCAGTGAGGGGCCGGCCTGGCATCCAGGTAGGTGCTCTATGGTCAGAGTTGGGGCCACAAGGGGGGTTCCAGAGAATTTCCAATGAGAAAGGGGCCACCTGCAGGTTTTCTTGGGAGGAGACTGGGAGCTGGTCCAGAGACCTCCCCCCACCAAAACCTGCAAACAACCCACCTGTATGACAAGGGGCTCACAGAGAAAGACCCTGAGGCCCATGGCAGGTCAGAGAAGGGAGACAATCTCCCCGATCCCACCTTCCAGGCCCCCTGATGTCGCCAAAGACCATGAGGGGGTCTTAACAGCACCATCCCCATTTATAAATAAATAGGTTGCTGACCACACAGTGAGTGGTGGGGACTCGAACCCACCCTATGACCAGGTCCTAGGAGCAGCCTTATCCTGGTTCTTAACCAGGCCCTGCAGGAGAAAACCAAGGCCCAGAGAAGACCACGGCTTGCGGACCCAGGCAGTCTGCACCAGACAGCCTCTCAGGCCTTTGAGAGAACCTCAGCAAAATTCAGGAGGGCACAGTTACCGCCAAATCTCAGCAGGGCAGCCCCCAGAGGCAGGGCCACCAAGTCAGAGAACAGGACAACTGAGATGGCCCAGGACACCCCGGGGGACGAGAACTGGCTGTCAACAGCTAAGTGTCAGACAAGGCTGAAGGCCCCGCTGTGGGTACAGGGTGTAAGAGGGCTCTAAAGACCACAACAGGCCAGTCCAGTCCCCTGGACAAGGGCCTCTAAGGCTCGCGACAATAGTGGGTGGGGAGGGGTCTCAGCTGCTGGGAGCCCAGGCCACAGCAGGTGAGCTGAGGGCCTGAGTGTGCCAGATAACTCTTAGCTTGTCTGTAAGATGGAGCAGGTGCCACGAGAAAACGTTAGACATGCAGAACCCATAAATTCGAGGGGCTGGGACCACAAGCATCTCTGCCAGGCCAGGCAGGCTGAGCCCCAGCCCTCAGGTCCTGAGCACTGAGGGGGTGTGTGACCAAGAGACAAGCCCAGGGGACAAGTCAGATGGCCAGGCAGAACTGTCACCCTGAGGATGCCTGAACAGATGACCCTGAGCTCAGAGCCAACTCAGCCCCAAGGACTTCTGCCTGCCCTGCTCGCAGCGGGTGCCGGAGCCCGGTTGCCAGGTGGGGCCTGCAGCCCCGCACCCGCCCCCCTTTCCTAAGCTAAAAATAGGAAAGACAGCGGAGGGGGGGGGTGACCCAGCGTGGCCCCCCGGCAGCTTCCTTCATCAGGACTGCCACCCGCCTCCAAACTGTAAAGCGCTCAAAGCCCCGGCCTGTCTGACCCGGGGCGCGCAGACCCTAACCAGGGAAGGGGAGAGGGCAAGGCCAGGCCTCCCCTAGGCTCCTCCAAGCCCCGGCCGCGAGGACACCGAGGCCCGGGGAACGCCGGGATGGGCCCAAGAAGCGACCAGAGCTCGGCCCGATCCGGCTCTCTCCCGGCCGGAACCGCGCGGCCGGTGGAGGCCACGCCCCGCCCGTACCTGCGTCGCGGCTTCGGTGCCCCGGCCCGGGGACGCAGGAGGCCGTTCGGGCCGCGCCCCGGGGCCGCCTGGGAATGGAACGTGCAGGACCCAGGAGTCGAACACGGAGGCCTAGGGCGGGCACGGGCCCCCGGCTCGAAGACGGACAGGCCCCGACTCCAATCAGAGCGCTCAAGGCCCGTGCCCACGTGCCGCCCTGAGGAGGCCTCGGCCAATGGCGGCCGAGCGCTCCTCGGGGCGGGGCTCCTCGGCGAGCACCGCCTTAAAGGCGCAGGGCCGCGCTCCGGGACTCGGGCGGTGGGAACGCGAGCTTCTTCCCAGCAAAGGAGGCATCGGTGGAGTTCCTGGTCACTGTAGTCTGCGGCCGCCTCTCCCGTGAAGGGGATACTGGTCCTGTCACCTACTGGGACCGCCATGTGCCGGCCCAGGGACGCCTCCCTCGAGGGGCAAGCGGGCACATAACCGCGCACCTGGGCTCGCCTCCGAGCCGGGACGCCTAGGAGTGTGGGCACTGGCCCCCCAGCGTCTCCCGGAGGGAGGCTCGTGGCTCCGGACGAGGACCCGGGCGTCCTACTTCCACTGCCGTCCGAACCACCCGGGTCCCCGGCGTTGACCAGAGCAGGGACAGCCGCGAGCCGAGAAGGCCTTTCGGGGCACCGGGACACCGCCCTCCTCTAGGCCCCGCGCCCCCGGGCTGGCCTCGGGCGCGTTCGGAGCTGCCCCGGGCTGAGGGGCGGGGCCGGCAAGCTCCCCGCCCCGCCGGCACCGCGGTCCCCGCCCCGAGCGCCAGGCCCCGCCCGCGGTCCGCTCCCCTCAGCCAAGCGCCGCCATGGAGGGCACTGGGGTGCTGCCGTTCGTGCGCGGCGTGGACCTCAGCGGCAACGACTTCAAGGTGAGCCTCCTGGCGGCTGCCGGGACCCCCAGTCCGCCCCTCCGTTTCCTGCGCGCCCGGGACCGCTGACGGGCTTGCCCGGCCCCCGCCCCGGGCCGACGTCCTAGGCCTCCGCCCGACGCCCGCGAAGACAGCCCAGGCCGGGCGGGGCGGGCGGGCGCGCGCGCAGGGTCCCGGAGCTGCGCCGGGGCGCGCAGGGTCTGCCCACCGGGCCCGGTGCTCGCCCCTGGCCCCGGCAGGCCGGCCGGGGGTCCCGGTCGGAGCTCGAGCTCGCGCCTCCCAGCCCTCCCCGCCCCTGTGAGGTCACAGCCCAAGCCGGGCCCTGACTCATGGTTGCGCCGCCGGCTCTGCGCTACCCGCACTCGCCACCCCCATCCTGTGTGGTCTTAGCCAAGTCACTTCCCCTGTCGGAGCCTCGTCTTCTCGTCCGGTGGAGGGGCTTGCATTGAGCCCCCTGGAGGCAGGGATTAGTTGTGGAGGGCGTGTTGGGCCGGTGCGCGAGGTCTTGGGTGCTAGTTGTCTGAGCAGCTGCCGAAGTGGTGGACCAGGGCCGCTGGGAACCCCAGCCCAGCCCCGGGGCGGGGCAGTGGTTCTTGAGAACTGAGAACGAGGCCGCAGCGCTGGTGACCAGAGAGGAGGCCCTGAGAGATGGCCTGGTTCCAGGAGGGTCCTCAGGGCTGCAGGGTGGATAAGTAGGCCGACCCCGGCTGGCGTCAGTGGAGCATCAGTGGAGCGTCAGCCTGGGTCTGCAGGGTCCAGTGGTCCAGGCAGTGGCTGGGGTCACGGCAGAGGAGACAGGCTTTCTTCCTGTGTTTACCCACACTTGACACCATGCAGACTCCTCTACCTCTATCCCCACCGTCCTCACCTGGAGTCCCCAAGTGTCTTCTCCAGTCTAGGTGAGTCACCAGCGGGGAATGTGGCCGTAGGGAGAAGGGGCACCAGCCCAGAGCACTGAAGGCACAAGCCTCCCCAGGCTTCTGGCCACAGGGCTGGGGTCCTGAGGTGGGCATATGAGTCTGGGTGAGTGAACTAATGAATAAGCTATGCCTGTGTGGGAGGGTGGGGAGCAGGGGCCTCATGCAGGGGGTGGGTGGCAGGGCACAGGTGGGGCCTTGGCAGAGGCACAGGGTGCAGTTCGACAAATTGCACAGGCAGGGCTTGGATGCAAGGCAAAGATATTGAGTTGATCCGACCGCACAGCTGACTCGGGGGTGGCACCTAGAATAAGCCTTCCTGGGCCGAGAATCCAGCAGGAGAGGCGGGTCTTAGGTCAGCAGCCATCCTGATCACCAGTGGGTTCTCAGGACGCTCTTGTCATTAGGGGGCTTTCATCAGCCCTATTCTACGGGTGAGAAAACTAAGACACAGAGTGGCTAAGTGATGTGTCTGGGGTCACACACCCAACCAGAGGTGACTATTGCCCCCCAAAGGCTCCCACGGGCAGTGGGGGCCACAGGGTGGCAGAGCAAGGGTACCATGTCCCAGACCAGCCTCACCGTGACATACCCCCAGGGTGGCTACTTCCCTGAGAATGTCAAGGCCATGACCAGCCTGCGATGGCTGAAGCTAAACCGCACCGGCCTTTGCTACCTGCCAGAGGAGTTGGCCTCCCTGCAGAAGCTGGTAAGAGGCTTTGGGCAGGCAGGGGAGGGTCCTGGTGGATGGGGCTGGCCAGGTGGGCAGAGCCTGTGCAGGACATTGCCTGTCACAAGCAGAACTGGTGGAGAGGGGATGAGCACCCTGTCCCGGGAGGTATGCAAGAAGAGGCTAGATCTGTGAAGGAGAAAAGGTGCAAGAGTGGACTGGACCTGAGTGGCCGAGGGTGCCTGGATGGGGCAAGGCCCTGGTGGTGGATGGGGGCTCTATGGGAGGGTCCCTGGACAGGGCAAGGCTGTGGTGCCGGTGGGGGCTCTGTGGACACCCAGCCCACCCTGCTGATCCTCTGCACCCTGTGCCTGCCCAGGAACACCTGTCAGTGAGCCACAACAACCTAACCACGCTGCACGGGGAGCTGTCCAGCCTGCCATCGCTGCGGGTGAGTGCTGCCCAAGACTGCAGAATTCAGGGTGGGGCCTGGGGGCTAGGCCAGCCCCTCTGTCTACCCCGGTTTCGGAGGGGGGGTGGTTAGGGGGAGAGTACATGCAGTAATGACCTGAGTTGAGTAACGCATAGGAGAAAAGGTGAAAAAATCTAAGTCTGATCCATTTTGAACTGCTGTGATTGCTGATCCTGGCCGAGCAGCACTCCAGCTATTTCTCAAGGGTCTTTCATGTGAGCCCGAACTCCACCAAGTTCACAGATGAGGACACTGACCACGGGGGCAGGTCACTTGCCTGTGTTTTATCCCCATTGATAAAGCTGGGCCAGGGCAGGGGAGGTGGTCTGGGTGGGTCATTCCCCCTGCTGTTCTCCATGGAACATCCTGTCCCAGATCTTCAGGCCATTCCACTGGTCATTCCCATTTAAGCTTGGAGCCCTGAGATGCGAAGGGCACACGTCTGGACTCAGGTTAAACCTGAGCTGTGCACTTTCTGAGATGGCCCTTCAGTGACCACCATGAAGTGGAAGGGTGTCATCACGCAGACATTGGGCAGAGGGGTTTGCAGTGGAAGCTCCTGTTTCTCCTTCTGTCACTTGTGGTCATGGTGCCATCCCTTGGTCTGTTCCCTCCCCCTCGGCCATCCTGCACTAACATCCTGCACCGTGAAAGCCTGAGCAGGTTTCAGCCCTAAAGGCACAGAAAACAGGCTTGCTGTGAGTCTATACTCAGATGGTTTTGGTCCAACCTTCTTCCATCTGTGCCAGAAACTCTGACTCAGAGCTCCATCCCTGTCTTGCCCTATGGAATTGGGAGGAAGAGGGGTTATTCTATCAGAAAAAGTTCCCTGTGTTTCTGTGTGCTGGGCTGTGGGGTGCATTTGAGATGGGCTTTGAAGTGTGAATAGGAGCTCGTTGGTAGAGTAGGACGGGCTTGCCAAGTAGAGGGACTACAAGCAAAGGCCAGAGTGGGAGAGCACTCAGGACTGGCCTCCCATGGGCTTATGGAGAACGTATCCTTCCCTGACTTCTGCTTCTCCTTGGAGTGGAAGCCAGGACTCATGGACTCTCGTGGTTTATCCCCAGGCCATTGTGGCTCGAGCTAACAGTCTGAAGAATTCAGGAGTCCCTGATGATATCTTCAAGCTGGACGATCTCTCGGTCCTGGTCAGTGGTTACTCACCACCTGGCAGTGAACCCTACTATTCAGTGACCCTCTCCCCACTGACCTGGTCCCTGGGGCCATGGTTTTCCTGTTTTACAAATGAAGGAACTGGAGACGTCCAATGGACAGTGCCTTGCCCAAGGTTGCTCAGTTCCCTGATGTAGGCCCCTTCCTCCCAGGGTCCCACTGTCTCCCATTTGGCCTGGAAACCTCCTCCTCTGCTGCCCTCTCAGCACCCATCCCAACCCTTGAGCGTGGTGCAGGCCTGGCGGTGTGGGGCCAGCCCTGCCACCCTTGACCCAGCTTTGCCCTCTCCCCAGGACTTGAGCTACAACCAGCTGACAGAGTGCCCGCGGGAGCTGGAGAACGCCAAGAACATGCTGGTGCTGAACCTCAGCCACAACAGGTGCCGCGCGCCGGGCTGGCCCAGGGAGGTGGCTGACCCCAGAAGCAGAGCGCATCCCTGACTCCTGGCCCTCTCCCCACAGCATCGACACCATCCCCAACCAGCTCTTTATCAACCTCACTGACCTGCTGTACCTGGACCTCAGCGAGAACCGCCTGGAGAGCCTGCCCCCGCAGATGCGCCGGCTCGTGCACCTGCAGACGCTCGTGCTCAACGGGAACCCGCTGCTGCACGCCCAGCTCCGGTGGGTGCCCACCATCCCCGCTGGGCCAGGCCTAGCTGAGTGTCCTGATGGTTTTTGATGCCCTTTTGCATCCTGCCTGCCCCGCCCCCACCCACCCTCAGGCCCTGCCCCTGGCCTGAGGTGGTGTCTCCCCTCACAGGCAGCTCCCGGCACTGACGGCCTTACAGACCTTGCACCTGCGGAACACACAGCGCACCCAGAGCAACCTGCCCACCAGCCTGGAGGGCCTGAGCCACCTCGCAGGTGGGTGGTCCCTGGGAGCCCTCAGCCCCTTCCTTCCTCACAGAAGAGGCAGCTGGACCTTGCTTCCCTAAAAGCCTCCAGGGGGAGGGATGCCTCCATGGGAAGGGGTGTGGTTCCCACACGATCCCATTCCATCTGTGGCCTGAGGCCACAGAGCCTGGAGGGGTAGCCAGGCTTCACGTAGCGCACTGCGGGCCCCAGCTGACATGCCCACCTGTGCCCAGATGTGGACCTGTCCTGCAATGACCTGACACGGGTGCCCGAGTGCCTATATGCCCTGCCCGGCCTGCGGCGCCTCAACCTCAGCAGCAACCAGATCGCGGAGCTATCCCTGTGCATCGACCAGTGGGTGCACCTGGAGACCTTGAACCTGTCCCGGAACGAGCTGACTTCGCTGCCCGTGTGTGCAGGTCTGGGGAGGGTGGGGCGGCCACAGGCCACTTCGGCGCCCACCTCTGACCCCACATCTGCTGTGCCTTCTGCAGTCAGCCATCTGCAAACTGACCAAGCTGAAGAGGCTGTACCTGAACTCCAACAAGCTGGACTTTGACGGGCTGCCCTCAGGCATCGGCAAGCTGTCCAGCCTGGAGGAGTTCATGGCCGCCAACAACAAGCTGGAACTGATCCCCGAGAGCCTCTGCAGGTGCTGGGCTGAGGCAGGGCCTCCCCCTCCCCCGTGGTCTCTGTGCATTGTACAGAACACGAGGGGTTGAATTGAGTTTGTGGATAAAGACCCTGGGCTCGTGCCAGTGGGTTCCCCGAGCACCCTTCAAGGACAAGGGGCAAGGCCAGAGGGACTGTGCTGCTGCCTCCTTTGGGACGCTGTGCTGCCTTTGTCTGCTCCCCGAGGTCACAGCATCCACTAGCATGGTCCCCGGTGCTGAGAACAGGACCCCTGGCAGCTTCTGAGCTAATTTGAGGGCAGAGTGTGGTTTTTGATGCCCTTTTGCTCTTGTCCAAGGGTCTCTGGTTCTCGGAAGGCTGTAGTGAAAGATGCTGCCCTGTAGGAGCCACAGAAAGGGCCTCCAGTCACTCAGCCACAAGGAAACTCACCCCACCCCCACCCTTCTGGGTGCTTTGGGGCCAGCTGGTTTCTTAACTGGCCGGGCTGCTCAGGCCCTCTGGTCCTACCTGCCTCCCCAAGCCAGGACTGGAAGGCCCCCATCTGCCCACTCTTGAGGCCCGACTGTGTCTTCACAGGTGCACGAAGCTGAGGAAGCTGGTCCTGAACAAGAACCGCCTGGTGACCCTTCCGGAGGCCATCCACTTCCTGACGGAGATTGAGGTTGGGTGGGCAGCTGGTGCTGGGGGTGGGGACAGACCCCCAGGAAAGACTGAGCAATGGGGTCCTGGGGAGAGGGCAGCAGGGGCTCCTGGAGGGGTGGCCGGTGCCAGGGTGGGGAGGGAGTGACCCGCATGCGGTATCCACATCACACTCAGCATTGTCACTTAAGCCTCATAGCCAGCCTGTGAGGCCACTCTTCACAGATAGGGAAGCCAGGCCCACGAGGGCGGCAGGGTGGGGACCTGGGCCCTTTGGCCCTGGTGGTGCAGAGGTAGAGATGGGGTTTGGGGGCGCTGAAGGAGAACCAGGGCTCAGCGCTGGCTCTGCTCACCCATGAGGCAGGTCCTGGACGTGCGGGAGAACCCCAGCCTGGTCATGCCCCCCAAGCCTGTGGACCATGCCGCCGAGTGGTACAACATCGACTTCTCACTGCAGAACCAGCTGCGGCTGGCTGGTGCCTCCCCTGCCACGGTGGCCGCGGCGGCTGCTGGTGAGCACGGGGTGCCTCTCTGGGCCTCAACTTACTCATCCAGTTTATAAACTGGGTGGGATGTTCTCTTGGGATAGGGGGTGTGGATGGCCCCTGGGTGGTTGGATGCCCTGGGGATGAAGGGGTCAGAGCCAGTCAGGTCAGCCGTGTGCCCCTCCCCTCAGCAGGGAGTGGGCCCAAGGACCCCCTGGCTCGCAAGATGCGGCTCCGGAGGCGCAAGGACTCGGCCCAGGATGACCAGGCCAAGCAGGTGCTGAAGGGCATGTCAGACGTGGCCCAGGAGAAGAACAGAAAGCAGGAGGTAATCCAGCTGGACTGGGGCTCGGCTCTGCTCAGCAGGGACCCAGGCCCAGTGGGAGAGAGGACAAGGGACAAAGGCAGAAGGGCTCCACTCCACCCGAGCTGGGCATGGGCAGAGTCAAGCCAGTGTTGTGCCCACCCCCACCAGGAAAGTGCAGAGACCGGAGCACCTGGGGGCAAGGTGCGGCGCTGGGACCAGGGCCTGGAGAAGCCACGCCTCGACTACTCGGAGTTCTTCACTGAGGACGTGGGCCAGCTGCCTGGCCTAACCATCTGGCAGATCGAGAACTTCGTGCCTGTGCTGGTGGAGGAAGACCTCCACGGCAAGTTCTACGAGGCAGACTGCTACATCGTGCTCAAGGTGCGAGTCGATGCTGCAAGGGGCCGCGGGGGCATCTCCTGGATCGCTCTGGATGGGGTGGGAGGGGAGAGCTCTGCAGGGCCTGGTGGTGCCGCTGGCCAGGGGCTGACCCAGATGCTGTCCCGGCCTCTAGACCTTTCTGGACGACAGCGGTTCTCTGAACTGGGAGATCTACTACTGGATCGGCGGGGAGGCCACACTCGACAAGAAGGCTTGCTCTGCCATCCACGCCGTCAACCTGCGCAACTACCTGGGTGCTGAGTGCCGCACAGTGCGCGAAGAGATGGGTGATGAGAGCGAGGAGTTCCTGCAGGTGCGGGGGCGGGGCGGGGCGGGGCTGACAGGGATGTGTCCAGTGCGGGGACAGATGGGGTGAGGTCAGAGGAGCGAAATGAGACCACGGGTTGGGAGCTGGGTCAGGTGAAGAGGAGGCCAGGCTAGTTTGGGAGTCCGCTTGGTTGGGGTGTAGCCAGGAGAAACGGAAAGTTGAAGCAAGAGCTGCAAAAGGACTGGCTACCAAGGAGGTGGGGCCAAGGGCAGGGCCAAAGTCATCCAGTGAACTGGGTCAGTGAGAAATGGCTGGCCTGCCACCAGCTGGTTACATGCAGACACCTACATAACACAAGATTTTGGGTACTTTTACCTAAGTTTGCTATGTTATGTAAACCTACTTGGTCCTGTCTCCTGATACACTTGTATCTTACTATGCTGTGTCTTGCACAAGAGCAGACGGGTTCATGGTTGTGTGTATACCAACACCACAAGTGTGTTTTTGTTTGCAGGCATAGATCTTATATTTTTTAACGTTGTCATGGATTCATAGCATCTGATCTATCAGTACACAACTCTGTTTCTCCTGACAGGTGGTATTTGGTGGGGGGAGGGGGACAGCTCAGTGAAAGGTCACACACCCTCTCACAGGTATTTGACAATGACATCTCCTACATTGAGGGTGGAACAGCCAGTGGCTTCTACACTGTGGAGGACACGCACTACGTGACCAGGTGAGGCTTGTGTATGAGCGGCACTGACCTGGACTCAGTTGGGAAGGATGGGGGAGGGCATTGGGGTAAATCTGCCCTTGGTGCCCCCCTAAGCCACTCTTGCTCTGGCCTCCAGGATGTACCGCGTGTATGGGAAGAAGAACATCAAGCTGGAGCCCGTGCCTCTCAAGGGGGCCTCCCTGGACCCAAGGTGAGCCCCATGATGTGAGGTGGCGTGCTTGACCCCATACCTTCTCCCCACCAGTGTAGGGGTCAGAGCTCAGCTCTAAAGAGGCCGCCCAGCCCTTGTCCCACATTGCTTGGCAGGAAGCCAGCAAGGAGGGATTTGGGGTGAGGTCAGAGGCACGGGGAGTCATTGCACGTGGCCCATTGCAGCCCCTCCCACCTCTTCTATCCAGGTTTGTTTTCCTGCTGGACAGAGGGCTGGACATCTACGTGTGGCGAGGGGCCCAGGCCACACTGAGCAGCACTACCAAGGCCAGGTAAGAGGACTGTACCCTGCCCAGACATCCTGGGTGCTTTGTGCAAAGGAACATGGTCACCTAAGGAGGTATGGGCCTCACTAAGGCTTTGCATCTGCCCTCAGGCTCTTTGCAGAGAAAATTAACAAGAATGAGCGAAAAGGGAAGGCAGAGATCTTGCTGCTGGTACAGGGCCAGGAGCCCCCAGAGTTCTGGGAGGCTCTGGGTGGGGAGCCCTCCGAGATCAAGAAGCACGTGCCTGATGACTTTTGGCCACCCCAGCCCAAGTTGTATAAGGTGAGCTTCACCAGTGGTCAGGATATGGGTGGGCCTTTACACCACTGTGGTGGCTGTGGTCTCATTCTGGACTTTGGTGGGGAGAGGGTACCACCTTCTGGGCAGGAAAAGCCAGGGTCTGAGTGGGGCCGTGGAAACTAGCATCAGGCTCTGTGGTTCCAGGACGGTGGGACTGGAGAGGAAGGCCGAGAAGCACATGGGTGCCTGGCCTGAGGACCTGGTCTTGACTCAGTGGGTGACAGGAAGATAGGGGTGTGTGGGCAGGAAGAGGACCAGTTAGAAAATCTGTAAGGACCCAGAGAAGGAAGGCAGGTTTAACAACTCTTCCACTGGTAGGATTTCCTGGATAGGAGATTGGGGTACAGGGAGACTAGTCCGGAGAGGAGCAGGCTGTGGACTTGAGCACAGTGGCCAGCCTGACCAGGGGCTGCTGTGGGTTGGTCTTGTGTTCTCCAGACCCACCCTAGTTAAACCCATCTCTTGCTCCTGCCAGGTGGGCCTGGGCCTGGGCTACCTGGAGCTGCCACAGATCAACTACAAGCTCTCCGTGGAACATAAGAAGCGGCCCAAAGTGGAACTGATGCCTCGGATGCGACTGGTGAGACTCACAGGGAGGAGGGCCCCTGGGCCTGGATCCCTCCCTCCCTGCTGGCTGACCCTGGCCTTGACCTCCAGCCTCTGGGGCCCCTCAGCTGCAGAGCCTGCTAGACACTCGCTGCGTGTACATCCTGGACTGTTGGTCCGACGTGTTCATCTGGCTCGGCCGGAAGTCCCCGCGGCTGGTGCGTGCTGCAGCCCTCAAGCTGGGCCAGGAACTATGCGGGATGCTCCACCGGCCACGCCATGCCATGGTCAGCCGCAGCCTCGAGGGCACCGAGGCGCAGGTGCGGATGAATGCAGCCGCCCTCGGAGGCTTCCTCCCCGAGGTCCTGCGACCGAGTTCTTGCCCCGACGCCCCATGAACGGGCTACAGACTGTATACAGCCCTGCACAGCTTCCAGGACTGCTGCCTGCCCAGCCCTGTTCCTACCCGCCCCTCCCACTTCTAGGCCACACCCCTCGAGCCCGCCCCTCCCAGCCCCGCCCCGTTCCAGTTCCCAGGCCCCGCCCTGCTTCGCGGACACCGCCTCCTGCTGTGCTTTATCAGGTGTTCAAGGCCAAGTTCAAGAACTGGGACGACGTGTTGAGCGTGGACTACACGCGCAACGCAGAGGCCATGCTGCAGGGCCCAGGGCTCGCGGGGAAGGTGAAGCGCGACGCCGAGAAGAAGGACCAGATGAAGGCAGACCTCACGGCGCTCTTCCTGCCACGGCAGCCGCCCATGGCTCTGGCCGAGGTGGGCGCGAGCCCCGGGCCGCGGGGCGGGAGGGCCGGCTGTGCTGGTCCCTTCGTGACGGGTGGGGTCGTACGCAGGCCGAGCAGCTGATGGAGGAGTGGAACGAGGACCTGGACGGCATGGAGGGCTTCGTGCTTGAGGGCAAGAAGTTCGCTCGGCTACCAGAGGAGGAGTTCGGCCACTTCTACACGCAGGATTGCTACGTCTTCCTCTGCAGGTGCCCTGCACCCACCTTGCCCGGCCCTCCCCCGGTGCTGGGGCCTCGGTTCAGCCCTGCCCACCGCCCTGTGACCTTGCAGGTACTGGGTCCCCGTGGAGTATGAGGAGGAGGAGAAGAAGGAGGAGAAGGCGGGGGCCGAGGACAAGGATGGCGAGGAGGCGGGAGCCGAGGTGGAGGAGAAGCAGCCCGAGGAGGACTTCCAGTGCATCGTGTACTTCTGGCAGGGCCGCGAGGCCTCCAACATGGGCTGGCTGACCTTCACCTTCAGCCTGCAGAAGAAGTTTGAGAGCCTTTTCCCCGGCAAGCTGGAGGTGTGGGGGTCCTGCCCCAGAGCCGTGGGCGGGGGCGGGGGGGCGTTCCTGGGGAGGCTTGCCCCACTGGGAACGGGGTAGGGGTCCAAGGAGCTGCCCCTGACGCTTCCACACCTGCAGGTGGTGCGCATGACGCAGCAGCAGGAGAACCCCAAGTTCCTGTCCCATTTCAAGAGGAAGTTCATTATCCACCGGGGCAAGAGGAAGGCTGCCCAGGGTGTCCTGCAGCCCAGCTTGTACCAGATCCGCACCAACGGCAGCGCCCTATGCACCCGGTGCCTGGCTGCGGGGCAGGGCGTGGGTGTGCAGGGGGCGGGCCTGGCTGCTCCCTGCTGACCCCTCCCTCACTTTCCCCTCCCCTCTCCCAGGTGCATCCAAATCAACACCGACTCCAGCCTCCTCAACTCGGAGTTTTGCTTCATCCTCAAGGTGGGGTCTCGTGTGGCTGGGACTGAGAGGCAGGGTGGGGAGCAGGGTGGGCCTGACCTGACCCCCACACCCCCAGGTTCCCTTTGAGAGCGAGGACAACCAGGGAATTGTGTACGCGTGGGTGGGCCGGGCATCGGACCCTGATGAGGCCAAGCTGGCAGAGGACATCCTGAACAGCATGTTCGAGGCCTCCTACAGCAAGCAGGTGACCGGGGTTGGGGCGGGTGGTCAGGTGATGGGGGCTCGGGGGGGCAGGCGGAGGGTGGTGACCAGGTGGGGGCAAGCAGTGGGCCCTGAGCTGACCAGCCTTCTCCCCCAAGGTCATCAACGAGGGCGAGGAGCCCGAGAACTTTTTCTGGGTGGGCATCGGTGCACAGAAGCCCTACGACGACGACGCTGAGTACATGAAGCACACGCGGCTCTTCCGGTGAGGTCGCCCCGCCACCACTCCCAGCGTCCTCCTCAGTCCTGGCTCTGTTGCCATGACCCTCAGCCTCTCCCTGACCCTTGACCTCCCCCAGATGCTCCAACGAGAAGGGGTACTTCGCAGTGACTGAGAAGTGCTCTGACTTCTGCCAAGATGACCTGGCAGACGATGACATCATGCTCTTAGACAACGGCCAAGAGGTGAGACCCCCCGACCCTGTCCACGCTGGGAGCCTGACCGTCCCTAAAGAGGCATTCTGAGGCTGGAAGACCACGTCCCTTGCTTTCCCCACAGGTCTACATGTGGGTGGGGTCCCAGACCAGCCAGGTGGAGATCAAGCTGAGCCTGAAGGCCTGCCAGGTGAGCGGGGGAGGGGCCGAGGCTGGGCCTGGGGTAAGGGCCGAGGCTGGGGCCACCCTCACCAACCCCCTGCCTGCCCCCCAGGTGTATATCCAGCACATGCGCTCCAAGGAGCACGAGCGGCCTCGCCGCCTGCGCCTCGTGCGCAAGGGCAACGAGCAGCACGCCTTCACCCGCTGCTTCCACGCCTGGAGCACCTTCCGCCAGGCACCGGCCTAAGGCCGCTGCCACTGCACTCCACCTCTGTGGAGAGAGAAGAAGTGCCCCTGTCCCCAGCGCCACCAGTGGGGTGACCCTGACCAGTGTCTCCAGGGGTCTGGGAAAGCAGTCTCCCTCCACTCTGAGCTCACGTGTGACTCCTCCTCTTCTACCAGGGATAAAGCAGGTGTGGCTGCCCTTTAAGAGATATTAAATGCTTTTATTTTCAATATTAAAAATCAGTATTTTTAATTTTAAAATGCTAATTTAACAAAAATGACAGAAAAAAAGTCCCCCAGAGTACAATCTACAGGAAACCCATCCTGACCCCCCCAAGACATACACACACGCACACACGGCCAGGCCTCGGTCCTGGTTGCCAAGTGGAGCTCTCACACACACTCGCACGCAGCAGGGGGGTCGAAGGGGTGCTGGCCCAGGAGCAAGTACCAAAATAGTTTTAGAAATGTGTGGTGCCCGACACAGGCGTTAGAAAAATACTCTTTGCAAAAGGAGAGGGGGAGGACGGCACATGGCCTGGGAGGTGGTAGCCGTGGGCCCTGCGGCCTCCCCCTGTGGCGCCTGACCTCCCAGGCGGCCTCTGCCTACAGGCAGGGCCCGGTGGAGTCCCTGAGGCTCAGAGCTAGGCCGGCAGGCCCCACAGGAGCCCGAAGTTAGCAGGTGCAGGTCTACATGGAGGACCAGGCCCCTGGCTCCAGCTCCGAGCAGGGCGGGGGCGACCTGGCAGTTCTGGCCTCCCTAGCAGAGAGAAACAGGATCACCAGAAGGCCAGGGAGGTCCAACGGGGCAGGCGGCCTGGCCACACATGTGCCACCACTCAGTCTCCAGGACGGGGGGCTAGGGCCCTGCCATGACAGCCTGAGCCCCGAGGCTAGGGAGGGGGCAGCAGTGACCACAGCACCCGTGTTGGGAAAGGCTGGGGGAGGTACTGACTCAAGGGGACCAGGCCGCGCACCTTCAGCTTCATTTGATCAGGATGGCGCAGGCTCGAGCCTCCTCTTCTGACAGGTTCCGCAGGTTCTTCTCAGATTCCTCTGAGGAGCTGCAGGGAGGGGCGGCGATCAGCAGATCTGGGGTCAGGCCCTCAGTCCTTCGTGCCCAGCTGGGGTATGAGGTTGGCTGAAGGGTTGGGGAGGGAAGTTGGGAGTGACCAGCCCCTCCGGTGGACCCAGCTGGCTCCTCACCCTAGGAAATCCTTTACGTCCTCCACCGTCATGTCCCCTGTTGTGTCCAGTGTGGTGTCGGCACTGGTAGCCGAGTCAACGGACACAGGTGAGAGCACGGCCTCAGGTGGCTCTGGGGTGTCTGCAGGGAGGAAGTTAACAGGGTCCTTCTAGGGCTCCAAGGCCCCGTCCACACTTGACCTGGTCCCAAACCAGCCCACGGTGGACCATGGCACCAACCAACCCCTCCCTAGACCCTCTGGGCAGCTGCCTCCTGCAGAGCACCCCCACTGCCACGAGACAAGCTGCCCAGCTAACGCGTGGCCTCCTCACCAGCCCCCTTGCAGATGGGATCGGGGCTTCCATCACGGCTCTGTTGGGCCAGGATGATGCCCGGGGTCCCGTTAGCCTGGCTCAGCTTGGGCGACTCTCGGGACCTGTGGCTGCAGAAATGGGCTGTGCTGCAGACCGTGGGCAGGCATCTCATGGCTCGAGGGCCAGACCCCCCCCGCCCTCCCATTCCTGAGCCCTGGGGCCAGAGGGATGACCGGGGAGGGCCACCCTGCTCCTTGTTGAATTGGGGGATGGAATGAGCCCAACCTTGGTCCCAGCACTGCACCCCCTGGCCAGGGGCTACCCCTTCACACACCTGACACGTGTGGCATCTCGGGGCCAACGGACGTCCAGAGAGCAGAGTGGCTCGGTGATGTTCCGGGCGCTCAAAGAGAAGCGCTCAAACTCCGAGGGGGAAATCAGGTAAAACCCTAGGAGGGGGCAGGAAGCACAGTAAGGGGCCACGTCTCCGCCTCCCGGAAGCCCTGAATGCAGCCGCCGGCCCGCCTCACCCTGGCCATGCCGCGTGAACACGCAGGAGGCGATGCCGCTGATGTCCTCCTTGCGGATGCAGGCATAGTGCACCTGGGGCCGCAGGCCTGGCACCGAAAACACGTGCACGTCACCCAGGTTAGTGAGGCAGGCCAGGCAGGTCTCCGCATAGTCCTCGCAGGCCACACTGGCAAAGGTAGCCAGGGCCACCTTGCGCACGCGGCAGCCCTCGTGGGCTGTCAGCTTGAACTTGGTCTTGGCGCTCACCTTGGGTAGCGTGAACACCTGGAGGTGGGTGGGGAGTGGGTGCTAAGTGGAGCCTGGGCCAGTCCACACCCCAGTGCCCCCAGTCTAGCCTGGCCCCCACCACCTCCTCCACCCGGCACCACCCACCCTGAGCTGCCACCCTGATTACAACTCCACAGCCCAGAAACCTCCCAGGCCCCTCCACCTGTGGCAAAGCCAGTCACGCTAGGTGGTCAAGTTGGAAGCCAGTACCCCACACCACAAGCTCCTGCCAGGCCACCCAAGGGAGTGCTCAAGGGTCCTGAGGGGCACGAGGGTTCCCCAAGGTGCCTCTGCCGTGGCTGGAGGCTCTCAGGAGGTCCCGGCAAACAGGGATGGATGCAGGCTAAGGGTCCGATGGCGTCCAGGAGGCGAGAGCCCCAAGGGGTCTCGGAGACTGCTCACCTTGAACTGTTCTTCGGACGCGATGAGCACGGCGTGGCCGCCCTGCATGTCGGGTGCCTGCGCCAGGTCCCGCGAGGCCTCGTAGGGCTCTGGCAGTGGACGGCCGCGCCCATCTAGCACCGCGATGGCCACCACGGGGGCACGGTGCATCAGCTGCACCTCCTTGCCCAGCACGGCCTCCACCGCCCGCTCTGGCCGCTTCTCGCCACTCGCCGCTGCCGCCGGCACCTCCAGTGCATAGGCGAACACGGAGCCTGAGTTGGTGCCCGCCCACATGGTGGGGCCGTGGTGGGCCGCTGCAGGAGACAGGCTGGTGAGGCGGGTGTGTGCCATCCCTCCCCTCTGGTGCCCTGGGACCCTGGACTGGGTCTCTCCTCCTACATCCCCTGGTGACCCCAGCTGGGCCCCCTGCAGGCACAGGAGTGACCTCTAGGGTCCCTCCACAGGCACATCAAACTGGACCCTGACCTCTCAGACCTCTCCCAGCATCCCAGTGATGCGGCCCATCACCAGTCTCAACAAAGACTTGGACTCGGACCCCACCTGCAGGGCACCAGGGCACCTAGTCCCAGGCCCATCTAGGATGCACACCACACAGTCTGACTCCCTTAGGAAGGGGAGGGCTCCTGAGTAGACAGCTAAAAACACTGGGGTGCGGATGGACCGGGCAGTCACACTGTGCACCCTCAATGGTCTGGTGACCTCAGCAACAATCTTAGTTGGGCGGGAGGGGATACCCGAGCAACAAACAGGTGAGCAACAGGAAGCCACACTTCTCATGGAGACAGTGGAACCAGGTCACGGCCCTGGGGCTGCCACATGCAGTGGGAAGATCCCCCAAAGGGGTCCTCAACAAATGACATCAGAAGTGGGGGGCTCCCCTCCCAGATGGAGGAGGAAAGATGCAGAGATACCACGTGCACACAAGCTGGATGCTGACCCCACCCCAACTCTAAGAAGGCATTTCTGAGATGAATGGGGTCACCTGTGGGCCAAGGGTGACAGGGAACCCCAGCCATCAGGATCCACACTCCGGGCTTTGACACAGGCCCTGTGCCAGAAGTGACGTCCACCAGACACACCCTGAGCTGCCCAGTGACCTTTGTTTTAAATCGTGTTTACAAGATACACGATGTAGGGAGAACAGGTGGGGAGTCGGTGCAGGGCTGAAATGCCCCATTACCAAGTTAAATTGATCAGTGGTTCCATCCATAAACCCCAACGCGCCACTGCCCTGGGCAGGACCTGCAAGGGCTCTGCCCACTTGGGGTCAAAACCGGCTCCTCCCAGGGCTGCCCTCCGCTCCAGTCACACTGCCCGGGCAACTCACGTCCACCTAGGCCTTGGCGCTGCGGCCCGTACTTTCCCAGATCCTGGGCTCCCTTCTCTGCCCAGGTCTAAGGCCTGCCCCACCCACTCACCAAGCCTCACCATCGGGTTGTTCCAGGGGCTGCTGGGGGCCAGGACACCCTGTCACCAGTACAGCCTGGCACTCGGTAGTCTCACAGTGTTTTCCAGCCTTCCAGAAGGCACAGGTCCACCCCATCACCCATTTCCCAGAAGACCAGGGACACACCGCCCCTGGCTGCCCACCCCGCCCAGTCTCACCATCTCGAAGGAAGGTGTCTGCAAAGTAGAGACAGCGCACAACACCCGAGAGGGAGTCGTCGGCCGAGCGGGGCTCGATGCGGCGCTGCACAGGCGTCACCTCCACATCCTGGGGACCGGCCTGCTCCGCCAGCTGCGCGTTGGCCTCCTGCAACTGGAGGGGCGCAAGGTTGGGCCACCATCCTGCCCCCAACCCCCATCACCCTGCCCGCCTTGCCCGCCGCCCCACCTTGCTGCCGGTGACCATGCGCTTCTTGCCTGACGCGCGGCTCTTGCGGATGCGCCGGAAGGACTGGCGCAGAGACTTCTTGAGCGACTTCACGCGGGACAGCGGCCCCTCCATGGCCAGGGAGTCGCTGGGGTGCAGGGTGCACCTGGGGGTGCAGGCCGGCCATCAGGGAAGTGCGAGTCCAGCAGCCGAGGGGCAGACTTCCCCCAGCGGCGAGACTGGCAGTGCCCCCACCAGCGCCCCCATGAACCTCAGGAGGGGCTCACTCACACACACCTGGCCAGCACGGGGCTCCTGCGCAGGTAGTCAAAGAGGCCAAAGCCGTGACTGGTCCCGAAGGCCACGAGGCCCCACTCAGCGTGGAGCGTGACGGCCGTGACGGCGGCCGGTGGGCAGGCACTGGATGAGAGCGCGGGGCTGGAAGCCGGCCGGCCAGGGCAGCGGTCCCAGGCGTGGGCTCAGCCGCTCGTGGCCTTTCCATGTGAAGCCCTCGCGGTCCTGCAGCAGGTCCAGGCTGGCCACGCCCACCGCTGGCTCTGCCGGCGTGTCACTCAACTCCAGCACCAGCACCTGGGGGGATGGGGGGCCAGTCAGCTTGGAGGACAGGGCGCCCCACCCTGCCTGAGCCAGTGACACCACTGCCAGGGTGCTGCCAGGAGCATCTGGAGAGCATCCTCTGAATAAGCACTGACTGGTGCCTCCTGTATACCAGGGCCCTCACTGAGTAACACCGTGGAGACCAGGACCTGCAGGCCCCGCCCTCCCAGGGTTCACTTAACACGGGTGCTCCCGCCCAGGCCCCAACCCTGTGAGGGTCCCCAAGGCCCCAGGTGGCCTCCCCCATTCCCACCTCTGGGTTTCTGCCGGGCCGACCCCTCTAGCACCCTACTGGACCCGCCAGAAGCCCTCGAGCCCCACAGCCCCGGTGACACCTCGGCCCCACCTGACCCGCGGTGCCGGCCACCACCATCTGGGCCGTGTACTTGCAGAGCGCCACCTTCTGCACGCCGAGCCGCGGGTCATCGCTGTAGGGGTCGAAGCAGCCCACCTGCAGGGGTGGGAGGGGAACTGGTGACAGGGCAGAGCCCAGACTGGGCTCCCTGGGCCAGGAGGGGGTGGGGGGCTCGCACCTTGCGGAAGGGCGGCCAGTCGTCCTCGGCGGCCTGGGCCAGGCTGTCGGCATGCTCACAGTCCGTCTGGAAGAGGCCGGCGGTGCTCAGCTTGTAGAGTGGTCGCAGGGCCACACCAGAGGCATCCCAGAAGCGCACCGTGCCATCCTCGTGGCTGCGGAAAGGCGACATCAGGCCCCAGGCCGCCACCCAACCCCTCCGCGTCCTTTCAGCCAGCAACCACTCGCTGGGCACCCAGCACCTAGGCCAAACACTGACTGGACTCCTACTGCATACAGCAAACAGGAAGCACCAACTGTATAGGGCAAGCAAGTACTGAGGACCTACTGTGTGCCAGGCCACAGCACCTGGGCCCTTCCCTACAGGGAGGGTGAGAAGGTGTGAAGATATCACTGGAAATAATGAGAAGAGGTGTGGAGCGGTCATACAGGGGACAGAGGACCATGGGGGTTCTGCCCCCAGGGGCCTTCAGAACACATGACCAGAGATGCCCCCAGAGCAGAGGGGTGTGCTGGGGCAGGAGCAGGAAACCTGGGGAGGCCAGGAGGAAGCAGGGAAGGGGAGCAGACGAAGCTGGGGTGCAGCCCAGGACACAGCTACAGAGTCCAGGTCAGGGCCCCTGGGCGGCGGTGGCAGCCCAGTGCCAGGGCGGGAGAAGCTGAGAGTCTGCGGGCTGGTTGGGACACCTCCAGAGGCCTGAGGGTCCCGGCACAGGCAGACGGCAGGGGCTGGGCAAGAAGGTGGGGCCTGAGTCACCGGGCACGTCAGCGCCCGCCAGGCCCAGGATGGGCTCTCCGGCACCTGCCCTGGGCAGCTGGCGTGGGCTGGCCCAGATTTTCCGGTCCCGGGGCAGGCTGACTGGGTGGAGTTTCATCAAGAAGGAGGGCTGGGCCTTAAACCAGAGTCTAGGGAGGCTTCGTCTGGTGCACCCGGTGGGAGAGGGTGACCTGGTCCCACCAGGGGCCAGGCCTGAGTCAGTGGGCAGGTCAGCACCCGCCAGGCCCAGGACAGGCCATCTCGCACCCACGCAGGTGGCACCAGATCCTGCTCACCCACACACACACACGCTCACAAACCTGTCACAACTGAGCTGGAGAGGTGTCACCTACCCGGTCAGCAGCAGGCCTCGCTGGGATGGCTCCTGAGCCAGGTTCCGGCCCCCAGTGATGGGCCAGCTCTGGGGGATGGAAACGGGTGTAAGCAGAAGTCACGCCAGGTGCCATGTGCAGGACGCAAAGGCCCTGCAGTCACCCCAGGTACATCTGCCACATCCCCTCCTCGGGCCCAGCCTGCAGTGCACCCCTGGGGGACCCCCCCTCACTGCCCCCAGCACACACCAAGGCCCCAGAGGCCGGCTGGGGGCTCTGCTGCTCGCCGGCGCTCATGATGCGGGCCCACAGCTTGGCAGGGACATTGGCGACATGGGCTGAGCAGGTGATGGCAGAAGAGTGCAGGGGGGCCAGGTATGGGGCGGGCACGGCCGGCCAGCCAGGTGTCTGCAGGTCCAGCACCACCAGCTCCTCTTCAAGCAGCACGGCGAGGGCCTGGGGCTCGTCGAACTCTGCGGGACAGGGCGGGTAAGCGCAGCCAGAGACGCGTGGGGGCCGGGTGGGGGGGCGGGTACACACCATCCTCGGGCCGCATGCTGTGCACCGTGAAGAAGTCTATGACGCGGGAGGTGAAGTCCAGTGTCACCAGGGTTTCGGCCTGGAGCACGCTCACGCAGTGGCGGTCACCATAGCTGGCGCGGGGCATGCCACCGCTGAAGATGACGAAGTGATCGCTGCTCAGGGTGAAGAAGCCGCATGAGCAGCTGGTGGGGCTCTGGAAGAGCCTCCCCCAGGACCCTGCCCCCGGGCAAGCCCCACCTACCCAGATGCACAGCTTCGCCATAGGACCTTGTTGATGGCTTTGCAGGGGAAGGGGCCTGCGAGGGGACAGCGTTGGCCTCACTTGCAGGCTCTCAGGCAAGGACCTGAGTGCTCTGGATCGCATTTCTCACCACTGCCCCATCCCCCTCCTGCCTCCATCATCCCCACCAGGGCGGCTGTTCCCTGCATCCCAAGGGGAGGGCACGCTACCCAGCGTGGGGCAGGGGGGTGGTCTCACCTTTGGCCTGGTCCTGCCACTTTCCACACATCCCCCCTGAAATTCCCCCACTGAGGCCAGTCGGAGCTTGGGGTCACAGCCAACCCTACACAGGTCCCCCACACTCACCATAGGGTGTGGTGGCCACCGTGGGCTGCGCCATTGGGGAGTTGCCGGTGTCTGTGGCCCAGATGGCGTAGCTGCCGTCGCTGTGTGAGCTGACCACCGTGCAGCCACTGCGTTCCCAGCACACGCTCTCCAGCTGCTGCGGGTCGGGGGACAGGTGTGAGCTTGGCAGCTGTGAGCAGAGGCCCCGGGTGGCCACCAGCCTCACCCACACACCTGGTTCCCCAGGAAGATGTGCTCGGCACAGCGAGCGGCCTGGTTCCAGATGACCAGCAGGCCCCGGCTGTAGCCGATGAGGATCTTGGTAGGGTCCCGCAGGTGTCCCTGGAGCGACTCCACGGGGCCCAGTGCCTTCCCACACCGGTAGTCATCAGGCACGCTGAGGACGGCGGACGGAGTGAGCGGGTGGGGTGGTCGGTGGAGGGAGTGGCTGGCGGAGGGGGCATAGGGAAGCCGGGTGGCCTCTCACCTTCGCAGAACCTCGTCCGGGCCCAGCGTCTGCCCCTCAAACAGTGTCAGGGTGGGAACATCCAGGAAGAAGATGCTACCGCCCTCCGTGCCCAGGGCGGCCATGTCACCCGCAGCCACCAGCAGGACCACTGTGATGTGGGCAAGGCTGGGCAGGCCGCTGTGGGGCCGAGGGGAAGCAGGTGAGGGTGGGAGCCCGCACACCTGCTGGGGAGGGCATGGGGGCCCACGACTGTCAGCTCACTACAGCCCCTCTGGTCTCGCTGGGCCCTGGTCATGCAGGGGGCTGGTGCCCAGGAAGGCCACGGTGGTGGCTGCAGACACCGTAACGAACTCACTCAATTATTCACCAGGACGCCGGCGGGGAGAGGGATAAAAATAGGTCCCCAGGTCTTGGAGACAGGCCCTGGAGCTCCTCCCCCGACCCAGAGGGGATGGCAGCAGGAACCAGGCCGTGCCTGGGCAGGCACCACAAGCTCCAGGACTCTGCCTCTGAGACCCACCAGGAAGCCCCATGCCTTCAGACATCTCCCTGACCCTGAAGGGGGCCCCCAATCGCTCCCCCGCAGGGGCTGGAACACCCCGGATCCATGCTGGGTCCAAGCCCAAGCAGGACAAGCCTGTTTCTGAGCTGGATGGGCATCTTGTGGCCTGGTCAGACCTGCCGCAGCCATTCCAACAAGGGCTGGATGGCCAGGAACTGCAAGGCACCTTACTCTCCCCCTGAGGGTTCAAGCCCAAGCTGTTGCCCCCTGGGGCGTCCTGCCAGCACCTCACAGCCCAGGGAGACTCTCCTTGTTCTGACCTGCCCTTTCCTCCCGGCTTACTAGGGCCCATAGTCCCGCCCCTGTTCAAGGGTCTGGAGGACCGGTGCTGAGGTGAGTTTCTGCTCCAGATGGCCCCCTCACTGCAGGGGCACAGGGCCGCTCCCAGGCTCTGGGACACACCCTCCCCACCCCGGGCCTCCTGGGCCCCGGCAGTGCCAGGGCACAGACCCTCCCTTCTGACCCTAAGCTCACCTGGGACTCCCGTCTGACGCCCACAAAGTTCACAGAGTGGCTCTCTGGACCCAGGCCCAGCCCAAATGCACCACCCTGCCCTGAGTCCCAGCCCGGGGGCAGCTTCCTGTCCCCACTGCACCTTCACAGGTCCCCCAGTACATCTGGCAGCCACAGCCAGCCAAGCCCCTCGGTACCTGGCGCCGTCAAAGCCAGGCCGACCGGGTGCCTGGAAGCGGAAAGCTTCCTCCAGGTGGGCGCAGCCATCATGGTGGACGATCTCCCACAGGTGGAGGCTGTCATCATCCAGCAGGGTCAGGACTCGACCCTGGAGGGGTAGTGAGACCAGGATTGAGCTGACTGGGGGCGGGGGCGGGGCAGGGGCTTCTGGGGGCCGAGGCTCACCTGACCAGGCAGGAAATGCATCTGGGTGACAGCGGCTGCCTCTCGGTGCAGCCCCGTGAACTCCACGCCAGGGGCGCCATAGCTGAGAGTGACGCGTCAAGGGTGGAAAGCAGGCACAGGCCAGGACACCAACACCAGGGATCACCTAGCCCCTCCTCCCCAGGACCACTGCAACGGGCCCCTGGTGACACAGTGGTGGGGTCACCTAGCCCTGTCCAGGGGCCCTCCCAGGTCTGGGGCTTCCGCCCTGGAAGAAGCACTGCACTCAGGACGCAGACCCATTCGGTCCTGCGAGTCAGTGCTCCATGTGGCCTTCCCTTCCTCATCTGTAAAACCAGCCGGCGACTTACTTGTCTGCCTTCTGGGGCAGACACAGGACACCTAAGAACACAAGCTCTCCCGGCACACCAGACCCGGGCCCAGCTCCTCATGGGTCTGTGGGCGCCCAGGCCAGGCCTAGGAAGCCCAGTGCACAGCAGAGTCCAGGCTGCCTCTCCACAACCACAGGCCCGCAGGCCAGGAAACCCATGTCCTCGTGGGGCTGGCAGCCCTCATTGAGTGGGGAGAGGGCCCAGGGGCTTGGAGACGTGGGTGCCTGGCTACAAGGGCCCAACGTGAGCACCAGCGTCCCAGCAACCTCAGGCTTCACCGTGGACAGTGGGCCGAGGGGCCCAAGGGGGGAGGACTAGGCCGGGGTCAGCAGCGTTGCTGGGAGACAAGGCAGGAGCCGTTGCCTGGAGCTGGAGCCGGGAGAACACAGACAAGGGGACAAAAGAGGGGCAGGAGTGCTGGGCGGGAACCAGGTCGCCAAGGAGACGGGCCAGACTAGGGGGTGGGATGGCCCCTGTAGCCAGCCTCAGTTTCCTAGCCCAGGGCACGGGCAGGAGTGGTCTGGGGGCAGGGGGCTCGTCCTCCTCTGAGGCCGTCTGGCGGCCCATCCTTTGTCAGCATGAGGGGCTGGTGTGCAAGAAAGACCCCACCACCGGCAGAGACACACTGTGCCAGGGAGAAGGGGCCATGGGACCACGGCTCCCACAGGCAGGACGGCAGCCGGAGGCAGGAGCAGCAGGCAGGGAGGGGACTCCTGGGCAGGCAGCGGCCTGAGGCAGGTGACCAGGGCACTGTACCGTCCCTGTCCCACCGATGCCTCGGGGTCCACGGAAGAGGAGGGGGCACCTAGACCCAGCCCCTCTCCCTGGTCCCTGGAGCTGGCAAACTCACAACTGCCCAGCCAGTGCCCCCAGTCCCGAATGGGGAGACTCCATCCCACCCTGTGGTGGCCAGCCAGACCCTGCACCTGGGCCCCACCTGGGGGTGGGGGGCTTAGCTCGTGCAGTGGGGGTGGGCGGCTCCACAGCAGGAAGGAGGCATCCAGCTGCCAGCCTCCCCCCACCCCCCGCCCCTCCCCAAGCTCTCAGGAAAATGGCCCTTTGTGCAGCTCACAGGCCCATTGTGCGGGGCCAGTGTCCAGGTGGGGGCTGTGCCACGCTCGCCACGCCGAGCCTGGTACTGCCCCCAGCCCTCGGCTGGACACACGTGTCTTCACGCCGGCACACATGTGTGCGCCCAGTTCCCAGGGCAAGGCCTGCTGTGACCCTGGTCCTCCCGGCACCCTTGCTGGGGACTGTGTGCTGCCAGCCCCAGCCCACCTCCTCAGTCACAGCTGCTGGGACGACGGCAGGGTTGCCGAGGTAACTGGCTGCAGCGATGGGCAGCTGTGGACCCCTTCGTCTCTGAGGCATTGCCTCAGGGCAGCAGTTGCACGACCTCCACCAGGGGCCCGGCCCAGGCGCCCCGCACATAACCATGACCCCAAAGGATACATCTTGACAGCCCCAGACCGGGTGCCGATGGCCATGATACGAAGCTCAGGGTCAAAGGCCAACGCGCTGGGCTGGTTGGGGAAGCCGTGCTCCACGGTCTGCAAGGAGGCAGGGGTGTCTGCAAGGCACAGCCCCCACCCAAGGCCCACCCAAGGCAGTCTCCAGCTATGTCCCTGCTGCATGCCCGGCCCCCGGACCTCAGTGTCCTCAGCTGCGAGATGGATGATCACACCTCCAGCGGGTGAGGAAGGGCCTGAGCCCTGGCCCCACCAGAGGCCTTCCCAGCCAAGGCCCATCCCACTTGACACTTGGGTCCATGACAACAAACAGAACAAGGCTCACAATGGAGGATGCGCGGGCAGAGACGTGAACCCCAGCTGCCCCACAGAGTGGGCTCCGCACCCCACTCGCCCAGGCAGACTGAAGTGGGGTGCAGTCCTTGGTAACACCCCCACACACAGGCTCTGCATGGCAGTCAGAGACCAACGCCCAAGGTTGGCTAGGCAGAGGCTCTTGACTCCCCCGAACCAGGGCTGCTCCCCACTCCCAGCCCCAGAGAGAGGAAGAGGGGGGCCCAGGCAGAGGATGCTTCCTGCCCAGTCCCTGAAGGTGTCACGCATCTCCCAGACTCAGGTTCCGACCTGGAAACTGGGGGACATGGTTCCCACCCATCCCTGGTCAGGGTAGTAGGCGGTGCTGCACACTGGAGGTGTCAATGAAACAGCTCCCACCAGGTCCCCCGCTCCTGGCAAAGCCCTTGTTCCCCCACCCGCCCACCGATACAAGGAGCCCCTAGTCAACCCCGAGGCCTGGTTAGGAGCCCTCCCTGGGAAACCTGCACCCCTGGGCCTCCAGCCCCCAATACCAAGGTGGGATACCACATGTAGCTGCCAGTTCCTCCTGACCACTGCGTCATCAACACACAGGTTTTCTAAGAACCCCTAGTCCTCTGAGGCCTGTGTCTTTCTCCAGCCCCAGCCCATCCAGGCAAGGACTGAGTCGTGTGAGCAGCTGGCTCGGCCTTGGGCAAGTCACAGCACTGTCCGAGCCTCAGCTTCCCATCCAGGCACTGGGGAGCCCACCTGAGGACAGAGTGGACCACTGGACCAGGGTGGGGTGGCAAACACTGGCACCGCCATGCCCGTACTGGACCTGACCAATGTCCTGCGGCCTGCTCCTCTGCTCAGGACCCTTGGGGACCCCCAGCTCACTCCAAGTCAAAGCATAAGTCCTTACCACCTGGCCCTCTCCGACCTCCCTTCCATGGACCCCTGGCTGTTGGCCTTCTGCTCTCCTCCAGTCCACCACGGAAGCTTCCTGCCTCAGGACCTGCACACCCACCACAGTCCCTCTACCTGGCATGTGCCCTCCCCACTGTGGAGCCTTCCCCCAGCTCAGGAGACAACCGCTGGCTCAGCAGCCACCCCTCCACACCCTTACCTGCCTGACTTCCTCCACAGCACTGACCACCAACCCAGCTACTGCCAGCTGCACACCCCACTCCCTGTTTCATCTTCTCACTGCCTCCCCAGCTAGGACACTGGCCCCCCCAAGGCAGTATGTGTTAAGATGACACAGAGTGGACGCACAACAGGCAACCAGGGGCAGGGCTGGGATTTGGACCCAAGACAGCCCAAAGCCCACACTCACCCTGACCACCCTCCACCCCCGGCCACTTGGGAATCTGAGACTTTTTGTTTTTGCTTGTTGGTGTTGCCACACAGCATGTGGGATCTTAGTTCCTGGACCAGGGATCGAACCAGAGCCCCCAGGAAGTAGAAGCACAGTCTTCACCACTGGACCACCAGGGAAGTCCCTGGGACCTATTTTTTAGTGATCACCTGCCAATCTCTCTAGTGACCCTCTACCTAAGTCCACCCCCCTCCTACCACTGCTGCCCACTCAGAATATGGCCTTGCCCTCCTTAGCAGGGAGCCCAGCTTCTGCCACCAGGGGCCAGACGGGGGAGCGCCTCCCCTGCACCTTTCTGGGGCCCCCGCTTCACACCTCAACTCCCTGGCTGAGGAAGTGACACTTTAGCACAACACCTGCCCCACCACGCTGTCCTCTCACCTTGAAGGACTCACCCTCAGTCACTCAGCGTAAGAAGGGGCCACCTGGGAACCCCTGGACACTAGCCTCCCCTCTGGACCCCTTGGCCACCAAGCCCGAGGATCCTGGCACCCTCTATTGCCACCTGGGAAACACTGCCTGCTCTGAGAAATGTCCCGGCCTCGGTCAGTGCAGGAGCAGTGCCCAGAGAGGGTCTTCCTGGAGCAGGGTCTTCTGGCAGCTGCTCGGGACCTACAGCAGCCTCTCCAAGGGGCCCTGGCTCTCAAGGCTGAAGTCAAATCCCACTGACAAGGGCACACAAAGACCAAGCGCCAGCTCACTCTGTCTCTGGCCAGGTCGTCAGTCCTCTGAACCTCAATTTTCTCACCCGCATGTGAGCATAACGACTCGAAGCCCATAGAGCAGCAAGGGGGCATGTGATCAGAGGGCTTAGGTGTAAAACTGAGGGCAGAAGTGACACCCCTGGGGGGAGTTAGCAAGGGGCAGGCCGGGCCTCTCTCAACCACACACCAGCGCAGGGAGGCGGGGCTGAAGGCAGCCCCTTTCCCGTGGCCCCTCTGGCCCTACCCAGGAAAGAAAGGAAGGAGCAGCCCTCCACCCCCACCTCCACCGAGGCTCCAGAAACAGTGGGTCGGCTGCCCCCGCGACAGAGTCCGCAGCAGGGAAGACAGTGGCCCCATTTCATCGTAAGGGAAACTGAGGCCCCAGGATTCGAAGTGCAGTTGGTTACACGGCCAGGCATCCCCCCTGGAGCCCGGGCAGGCCGGGAACAGCTCAGGCGGGAGTCCCAGGCAGTGGGGGAAGGGAGGAGAGGAACCGGGAAGGGATTTCCCAGCCCCACCCCCCAACATCTGCCCCCACTCAGCACTCCTCCCCACCGGCCTGGGTGCGAAAGCAAAACAAAACCCAAGGGCTGCGCAGGGGCGCCGAGGTCCCCAAGAAAGAGATAAAGAGGCAGCGAGTGGAGCCAGAGCGAGAGTTGAGAGCCGCACGAAGGCAGAGGGGCCCCTCGGAGAGAGGCCAGAGAAGTCCGAGGCGCGGAGACAGGAGCAGGGGAGCGGTGGGCAGGGATGCAGGGAGGCAGGCGCGCGGCTCGGGCGGAGAGGAGCGGAGCTGGGCGGCCCGGCCTGGCGTGCGCCCCCTCCCCCGGCCCGACGTGGCTCCGGCCAGGCCCCCGCCCCCGCCCCCAGCCAGCTGCCCCCGGCCCGCCGCCGCACCTTATGGAAAGCGAAGAGCTCCTGCTTGAGCTTCTCGCGCTGCGGGTCTGCGCCCTGCCTGCGGAACCGAAACTTCATCATCTTGCGCCCGGCCACCCGCCGCCGCCCGCAGGATGCGCCGCGCGGCCCCGCCGGTCCTGAGGCGCGGGCAGGCAGGAGCCAGGCGCGGGCGCGGCGGGGCGGAGCCTGCACGGGGCGGGGCCGCCCGATGGACGCGCCGCTCGGCCAATGGGAGGCCCTCACACCGCCCGCCCCCGCCCCTGCCCCTGCCTGGCACTCAGTGGGCGCCCGCGAGCACGCCCCGCCGCGCGTGCGCCGCGACGCGGGGGGCCTGCCGGGACTTGTAGTCCGCAAGCGGGGCTTCGGCGTGGACGGCTGGGGACTGGTTTCTGAGCGGCAGGGCGCGTTCCCCAACGCGGAGGAGGCTTTTCCCTTCCTGCCATGAACCAGCGATGAGCACACCCAGGTTATGAGGCAGCCCCGTCCCGAAAGCCAGGAAAGCTCTGACCCGGGCGACTCCCTAGCCCCCAGCCTCAGTTTCCCCATCTGCGCTATCGGCCCGGTGATTGCTCAGTTGTATTATGTTTGACGGGTTTCCTGGGACCCCACGTGAACCATACCCCAGCGGGCCAGAGTACCGCCCACGCCACGCTCCTGTCCCAACTGGGTGGTCGGTCCGGAATGCCCTCCTCCGTCCCCAGCCCCCGGGGAACTCCTGCACCCCCAGGATCCTACATTAAGAAGCTCTGGTGGCCTCACGGGGGATTCTTAGGTGCACCATGAGCTGAAGAGAAGGACGGAGACCCAGTTGGGAGAAGAGACCTTTCCTTGGGAGCTGGCATTTGGTCCTGAGATTGGGTCCGGCCTTCTCCGAGATGGATGGAGGGCCTCCCTGCGCAGAGAGCTGTGTATAAACAAAGCTGCACCCCCTCCACTCTGAGAGAGGATGGCCTATCCCCACCCACCTCCCGGGCTTCCTTTTCTCATCTGGACAATGGCCTGAAGGCTGAACCTTTCCTTCCAAGGCTGAGAATAGGCTGCTCTGGGCTCAGGGTCCCAGAAGCTTAGGTGGGGCTGACGGACTTGGCCCAGACCCCACCAGCTGTGTCAAGGGAGGCGCGCCTGACTTGTGACCCTAGGCAGCTGCCAAGCCACAGGCCCAGCCCCTGCACCCCACCCATGTCAGTCCTGCTCAGCCGTTCCTTGGAGTTGGATCTGGAAAAAGGGTGAGCTGGGGAGCAGGAAGGTGAGAGGAGGGAAGATGATAAGAACAAGGCTTGAGTGCCCACAGGTGTGGCAAGCACCGTTCACAGCCCTCTCCTGGTTTCAGCTGATTAAGTGCTCTCAACAGTCCTGGGAGGGAGGAAAGCCCAGTGTTCTAGACGAGGAAGCTAAGACAGATGGTCACAGGCAAAGGGGCAAGCTGGCTGCACTGAGAAGCATCAGGCCTCTCCGGCCACTGTCTGCACCCAACTTGGGTGCTCTGAGGCCTGGCTTCTTGTGCCTGCCCTCCCACCTGTGGCTGATTTTGACTGCCTGAGCCCTAAGTGGCCTCTTCTGCAAAGTGAAGGCCTCACACAGGGAAGTGTTAGGAAGGTGTTAATTCACATCCTTAGTCGCCTTTAGAAGCTGTGCGACCTGGAGCAAGACATTTAAGCTCTCTCTGTCTCAGGTTTCCTCATCTGTAAAAAACGTGGGTAATCCTAGTACCTGCCTTTGTTTTTGTTGTTCAGTGGCTCAGTCATGTCCGACTCTTTGTGACCCCATGGACTGCAGCATGCCAAGGTGCCCTGTCCTTCGCCATCTCCTGGAGCTTGCTCAAACTCATGTCCATTGAGTTGGTGATGTCATCCAACCATCTCGTACTCCGTCGTCCTCTTCTCCTGCCTTCAATCTTTCCCAGCATCAGGGTCGTTTCTAATGAGACGGCTCTTCACATCAGGTGGCCAAAGGATTGGAGCTTCAGCATCAGTCCTTCCAGTGAATATTCAGAGTTGATTTCCTTTAGGACTGACTGGTTTGATCTCCTTGCAGTCCAAGGGACTCTCAAGTCGTCTCCAACACCACAGTTCAAAAGCATCAATTCTGCGGTGCTCAGCCTCTACCTGCCTTAGAGGGTCATTATGAACAAGAGGTGAATTAGTATTTGTAAAGCCCTGAGACCAGACTCTGCCAAGCAGACAGGAAGTGTCATGTGGGAGTCAGCTGTCATTAGAGTTCTTGGTAATTGCTGTTTGAACTCCACCCCTCTGTCACCCTGGTCCTTGCCCTTTCTCAGTCTCCATTTCTATCTTTGAAAGGGCAGCCATGCCTCCCCCTCCACACCGTCTAGAGGGACACAGGACTGAGTGGAGACCACAGCAACCCAGAGTTTGCTGTGCTATATTGGAGATGCCTGCAGATGTTGGGAGCCCAGAAGAGGCATCTGACCTGGGGTAGGTATCCTGGAGAGGAGCAGTTCAACAGTAGAGAAGGCAGGAGGGAGAGAGAGGAGGGCCCCAGGCAAGCAGGGGTTCCCAGCGTGCCAGAGCTCCCCGACACCTGCGTGAATGCCCGTGGAGTGGGGACCGAGTCTGGACTTTAAAACCGCCCTTTACCAGGTGACTCTGAGGCCCCAGCTTGGCCCCATCTGATCAGGTTGAAAGGGGTTAAATGGGTAAACTGAGACTTGGAGCAGGGTTGGGAGAGGCATAGGGCAGGTCTGGGGCACCAAGAACTGCTTGTGGCTCCCCTACCCCAAGAGCCTGGGCCTGGCCTTTGATCATCACGGTTGCTCTGGGGCAGCAGAGCCAAGCCTGCTCAGAGGAGGAAGCAGACTCTGGGGAGACCAGGCAAGGGCATGCACACAGGGTCTTCTTGACCTCGGGTGACCCCTGTACCTGTCCTGGAGGTGGGGGGGCAGGAGGGCGCCTGAGTCAGCACCGGAAGGGAAAGCTGGTCCATCCTGCAGCCTCCCAGCCTCAGGTCAGCCTCGGGCCAGGGACGGGCTGGGACTTCTCGGCATTTCCTGGGTGGGGTGGCCTCTCCCTACACCCTCCTCCTCCTCCTCCTCCTCTTCCTCCTCGGCCACCCCAGGGCCCCGCCCAGCTCTGAGGTGGGACCCAGGTCTGGCTTCAGATCGCAAGACATCCTCTTGCTAGCTGGGTACCTTCTGGTAAGCCATCTTACCTGGCCATCAGTTTCCCCATGTGTAAAATGCAGTAAGGACTCAATGAGATGATTTAAGCAGGAGTGGAACCCAAGGCTGGGCAGGATCTGTCCCTGGTGAGCCAGCTCAGAACTGGCCACCTCTCCAGTCTTCACAGGTACCAGGCAGGCTTCTTCCTCAGGAGCCCTGCACTTGCTGTTTCCTTCCCTGAGATGCTTTGCCAAATCCTTCCCCTCCTTTTAGTCTTTCCTAATGGCTCAAATGGTAAAGAATCTGCCTACAGTGTAAGACACTTGGGTTCTAGTCCTGGGTTGGGAAGATCCCCAGGAGAAGGGAATGGCAACTCACTCCACTATTCTTCCCTGGAGAATTCCATGAAGAGAAACCCAGCAGACTACAGTCCATGGGGCTGCAGAGTTGGACATGACTGAGAGAGTTTCACTTTACTTGTCTCCTCCTTTTAGTCCTGACTTGATGACACTTATTCAAGGAACCCACTCCCCGCCTCACGCCACCAGGGCCTCTAGATTTCCAATGCCTCCCCAGCCTGTTCCTCTCTGTCTGCCTCTTCTTACCTACTGTCTATATATTATTTGTCTCCCAGTTTAAGAATGAGCTCCATGAGGGTTTGTTTTGAGTGCTGTTGTTCACAGCTGTGTCCCCAGTGCCTAGAACAGTGTCTGGCACACAGCAGATACTCAACATATTTAAAAAATAATATATGAATTAAAAGGTCAGAAAGCAAGTGTGACAAATTGTTAACACATGTGGGTAGTAATGTGGCTGAAGTATTTTTCAGTGTGGTTGAAACGTTGCATTAAAAATACAAAATGCAAATAATAACCCACACCAGGAGTCAAAGGTCATAGGACTTGGTGGTTGATGGATGTGGGGAGAGTAGGGGTGTCCCAGAGCCAGGCTGGCATGCATCCAGGATGTCCTCAGAGGCAGGCACCCCAATAGATTCTGCATTTGTGCTTTATCTGCTCGGATCTTTGCGGTGACACTGGAGGTAGGCACAAGGACAACCCTCTTTACAGACAGAAAATAGAAGCTAAGGTCCAAGGCCACCTGCTGAGAGAAGGCAGGGAGAAAGGGTGGTGAGAAAGCCCCCCAGGGAGGCCGAACAGGAGCGGTCCAGGATGGGAGGAAGGTCTGGAGAGCCTGGCTGAGGGAGGCGGGCCCGCCTTCCAGGAGCTGGCCCAGATCCCAGCTGAGGCCTCGACCCTCCTCCACTGCCCAAACCACACAAGCAGCTTCTTCCTGGCGGCTCCCCCAGGGGCCTGGCAGGCCCCAGGATTCCAGGAGTGGAATCTGGGCTGGGGGTGGGGCGGGTGGGCGGGGCCAGAGGTAGAAGATGATGAGGGTTCTAGCAGGGTTGGGGGGCTGACTGAGAGTGCTGGGAGCCCAAGCTGGGGTAGCCCTCATCCTTCATGGTGGGTTTGAGCCCAGATAGGGCAGGAGCAGTGGCTCTGGGTCCATCAGCCCACAGAGGGTGAGCAGTGTGCAGGGCCCCAGGGAAGGAAGGCCTGGCAGGGGAGGTGGGGGCAGACCCAGCCTGTCCTCCTTTTACAGGGGAGAACCTGAGGCCCAGAGAGTGACCCCTCCAAGGTCATATAGGGGACTACACAAGGGTCTTTGGACCTCCAGCCCAGGGCTCCCTCTCCAGCCCTGACACTGACCCTGAGCCAGGTCTGCACTGTGCTTTTGTCAGCTCAGCTGGGTCATAGGACCTGGGGGATTGGGTGTACCTGCCCTCTCCCTGTAGGAGTGTCAGGTTTGCGGTTCCAGGGGACTGTCACAGACCTGTTAGAAGGTGGAGTTCTGTGCTTTGTCTCTGTGGCTACAAGTCCTAATCTTACTCTGCCACTTCATCTTTCTGGGCCTCAGCTTACTCATCTGCAAGATGGGGGACAATGTTAATTGCTACCATTTATTAACACTGAACACTTGATCTGTGCCAGGCACCACAGTCATTCCTTTCATCCTATGCCTGTTTTACATAGGAGGAAACCAAGAACAGAGAGGTTAAGTAATCTGCCCAGAGTCACACAGCTAGTACATGGCAATGTCAGGATTTGAGCCTGGGCCCCAAGTGAGGTATATCAGAGGTTTGAGATGAGAATTAAATGAGAAGGATCATAAAGGGCCTCACTCACAATGAGTCCAGAGAGGGTGGGAGTTAGGGAGTTAGGTTCTGGGTCCCAGCCTGGAGTGGCAGCACTGGGCCACACAGAACTCTCTGGAGGTCCATGGAGCCGGGGTAGCCCTGACCCACAAGCCCTTGGGCCACCCTGCATACCCACCCCCTGGGGCCTTGGCTGACCCAGGCAGCAGCAGCAAGGAGCCCTCTCCTTCCCCTGGGGCCTCAGCTCCCCTTCTACACCAAGGGAGGGCTGACCCCCCCACCCCGCCCACTTGAGGCACCAACACTGGGGCTCTGCTGCCACTCTGTGGGCACCAGGGGAAGCGCACCAGGGAGCACCCTGTTGAAGAGCCCCAGCCTCTGAAATCTTAGTCTGCGCCTGCTACTTACCATTCAGCCCTGCGGCCCGCGGGACCCTCGATCTGCCCAAGTGCTCCTCTGCTCAAAACTCTCCATGGGAAGCTGCTCCCAACAGCCAGTTGTTACATTTTAGGAATTTTTGTGAGTCAGTTGTCAAACACAGCTGTTACTTAAAAGTTAAAAACAAAGGTCAAGTTCAGAACTAAGCGCTTCCTTTCATAATTTTCCACATCTGCTGCCCTTCCTTCACTAACTGCATCTGTGTGATGGGAACACTGTAGTAATCCTCACAGCCACCCCGTTGACAGCTGGAAGTCTGCCAGAAGGGAGTACTGGTGGCTCAGCTGGTAGACTCCCCCTGCCATGCAGGAGACCCCGGTTTGATTCCTGGGTTGGGAAGATCCCCTGGAGAAGGGATAGGCTACCCACTCCAGTGTTCTTGAGCCTCGCTGGTGGCTCAACTGGTTTGAATCTGCCTGCAATGGAGAAGGCAATAGCACCCCACTCCAGTACTGTTGCCTGGAAAATCCCATGGACGGAGGAGCCTGGTAGGCTGCAGTCCATGGGGTCGCGAAGAGTCAGACACGACTGAGTGACTTCACTTTCACTTTTCACTTGTACGCATTGGAGAAGGAAATGGCAACCCATTCCAGGGTTCTTGCCTGGAGAATCCCAGGGACGGGGGAGCTTGGTGGTCTGCCATCTATGGGGTCGCACAGAGTTGGACACGACTGAAGTGACTTAGCAGCAGCAGCAGCAATGTAAGTGACCTGGGTTCGATTCCTGGGTCAGGAAGATCCCCTGGAGAAGGGATAGGCTAGCCACTCCAGTATTCTGGCCTGGAGGATTCCGTGGACATGGCTGAGCGACTTTCACTTTCACACCACAGAAACGGGCCACCACCAGTCAGGCTGGTTTTCATTTTCTAGACCAGTGCCATCCAATAGAGATACAATGCAAGCCACAAATGTAATTTTAAATTCCCTAGCAGCCAGACTTAAAACAGTTAACAGGTTAAAATTAAATAGCATATTTTATTTAACCCAGGTGGGTCCAAAATACTATCATTTCAATGTAATCAGTAGAAAGTAACTAATGCTATTTTTTACATCCTTTTTTTTGCACCAGCTCTTCAGATTCTGGTGTATATTTGACATTTCAAGTTCCTCTCAGTTCAAACCAGCCACAGTTCAGCCAGGCTGCCAAGCGGCTGCCATGTTAGACAGCACAGGTTTAAACTTAAGACTTCGATGAAGAAGGTATTGATGATGCAGATTAAATTGAAAGTAGTGTTGAGACTGAAACATTTCAACCCAAATAAGTTTGTTCAATGATGAGAAGTCATAGGTCATGTATCAAATTTAGTGACACACTTATTGGGAAGAGAGGTGTAGCAGGCTGAACAACGGCCCCCATAGGTTATCAGACTTAATCCCCAGAATGTAAATTGTTTTACATTTCCTTTAACCTTGCAGATGTGATTATAGCTCTTTACATGGGGAGATTATTTTTGGTTATTCAGATGGGCTCTAATGAGGGAGAGGCAGAGGCAGAAGAGGTGTGGAACACAGAAGAAGAGGTGGCCACGTGGCCACAGAGGCAGAGACGGGAGTTGTGTGCCCACAAGTCAAGCAATGTCGACAGCCATGAGGCGTTGTTGGAGACAGCTGAATCTGAATGGGCAGATTCTAGCCTAGGGGTAGTGATTTTGGGTTTCTGACCTCCAGACTGTGAGGAAATCGATGTCTGTTGTTTTAAGCCACCAGGTTTGTGGCCATTTGTTCCTGCAACCACAGGAAAGCAATGCAGGCAGATGGGGTACAATTCCCTTCACCATATCGTGGCTGAATTACCACAGGTGAGCTCCAGATATAAGAATTCTGCAACAACAAATACAACCATCCTGTGAAAAACAACTGGCTAAACAGAGCTTATGAGGGCTGTATGCTCTATTATTGGTAATGTAGGTGCCACACACCTATTGGCACAACCTACAGAAACCTCACATGTATGTGACATACACCAGATGGTCTCATACCCTCAGCAGTCAGACACGCAGATGTTTTCTGAATGAATGGATGTGACTTCAGGCCTGTTTCTCCCACCACACAACAGGATTGTGGGAATGGGATGGGCTGCCCAGATGAGAGGGGCTGGAGTCAGATGTTGTTAGAGCACCTACTGTACACAGGGTTGGGCAGAGGCAGAGATGGGACTTGGCAAGTGGCTCAGACACTGGTGCGCCAGCAGAGGGCTGGGGACAGTCTGATTCAGGGAATGGGATACAGGCCCCCTCACCTGCCTGGGCACAGTCTCAGAGATGGCATGCCATGGAACCACTGTACAGGGACAGAAACCAGAGCGAGAGACATAGCAGGACCTCCAAGGGCTGGACACCCCGTCCTCCGGCCTGCCTCATCCCTCAGTCCTGCAAGGCAAAGGGCCTCACTTCTCAGGGACTGGGAAGGACCCAGGTCTGGCTTTGTCACAGTGGCAGTGGGGAGTCCCTCGCATTCCTCCACACAAGCGCCCATCCTCTGACCCTAGAGTCAGGCCCGGGCCAAGTCGAGGAGCCGCCCCTGCCATGTGGTCTGGATGACCTTCCTCTCAGCTCCTGAGCTCCTCTCAGGGGCGGCCAGGGCCCATCTGCCCAGCCCAGTGGCTACCCCTGCAGGTTCAACAGGCCACAGACCACAGGGAATCTCTGCTCACCCCACCTTCACTTCGCATCCTGTCACCAATCTGCAAGCCTGAGCCCTGGCCACTCACTTGCTCCCTATAGAATCTCCTCTCCCTGTTAAATGAGGAACTAAGTGGCTTGCCAGGTTTTCACAGCAACAATTCAGCCAAGCAGAGGAACTCTGGGCACTGGGAGTGAGTGAGGGAGACTAGACCAAAGCCCTGACCAGAACCTGGAAACCAGGTCCAGGATCTGGAGGGACTAGATGCCTGGGCCCCAGCATCTGCATCTTCAGCTCTACACGCTCATCCTGAAAGCAGGGGCTCGAAGGGCTGTGCTCACCACGGGGTCACAGTGAGGGCTTGGCCAGCACACAGCAGGAACTCGACAGTTTGTTCAATGAGCAAAACTACTAGCACATTTGCTACAAAGGCCAGGCTCTCCGTGCCTTTGCTCATGCTATTCCTCCTCCACTGGCCCGCAGCCTCTGTGATCACTCCAAAAGACAGGCATCTGCAACTCGGCAGAGCAGGACCCTGGCTCCTGTGGGTCCACGGTGCCCATGCCGGGCATCTGGACACATCGGTTACAAAGTCCATCCTCACTGCAGTTCGAGAAAGGCAGTGGGTGAGCCGGTCCTCAGCCCTGGGTCAGCAACTGTTCACCTCCTCTGGAGCCCTGGTGGGCAATGGGCCCTGCCCTCCCACCCTCTTCAGGGCAAAACAAAGGAATTAAGGAAGAAAGGCAAATCCTCTCTTACAACAGCATCAGACAACTGTTTCAAAATATATTAGATTTGGTTTTTATTGTAGAGCACACATATCAGGGCAAAGTGCTGCACACACAACTACAAATCATTTTTGGGAAAAAAGCTGTAAAAAAAAACAAAACTGCAACTGCTTTAGTTACGAAGTCCCAACTTGAGGAATCCACGCTGGCAAAGGAGTTCTGGCCCCAAAAGGGGCTTCTTGATGGTGGCTGCCCAGCTCTCTGCAGCCTCCTCTTGGATAAGCCCCTGGATGGGGCAGCCTGGGGACTGGGAGGGGCTCCGCTCTCAGTGGGCCTGGGTCTTAGGCCTGCTGGCAAGGAGACATTCCTAAGGAACCACGATCAGCAAAACCTTGCAGCCCTCAAGGATGAGTGGGTGGAAACTGCCAGAAACTTCACTTTTTCCCCCTTTTGTTATTATTTTTTAAAAGCCCCTTCCCCAGGTCTGATGCCCAAGGTGGAGGAGGCTCCTGCCCCATCTGCAGGCCCAACCTCTGGCCCTGGACACATGCTGCAGGAGGGTCCTTCCTACAGGGATGACAAGGCCCACGCTGGTCGATGGACGAGAAAAGAAAAGGAAAGGAAAAAGCCAGGAGGCCAAAGGAAAAAAATGAAAACTCAGAACAAAAGAAAACAAAACCCTACCACACACCACAACAATTTTCCATACCCCAAACACTAGACCTGGAAGGACACCAGTCCCTCCAGCTAGAAACAACTCCTAAAACTGCCCAACATGGCAAGTCTATAACTATTCCGCACAATCGCACACATATGCTTGAAAGGAGCGACCAGCAAAGAGGCAGGCTCCCAGCAAGAGGTCAGGACCACTGCAGCCAGTTCCTTGGCAGCCAGGGACCCATGGGCAGAGCAGGCCAGAGGGCGTGCAGGAAGCCTGAGGTCTCAGCCAGTAACAGCTCTAGGGCAGCAGGGGCTGATACCATCCAGGCTTCTGCTTGTCATCCCCCCAACAGCTGCAGGAGGGGTATCCACGTGAGCTGCTGGGCCTGGAGAGCAGGTGAGTGGTGGGAGGGCAGCAGGCCCCCTGCAGAGCCATCAGGACCTCACCCCAGTGCAGACATAGGTGGGAGGAGAGGGAGGAGACTGAACTTCATTTACAACACTGAGAAGATTTACATTTAAAGCAAAACAAGAATTTTCTTAACCAAAACATTTCGCTGCTTTTAAATAACCCAGCCTGACACAGCCCTTCCACGCCTCTACTGGCCCCTCCAGTGTGCGCTTCTGTGCCTACAGATGCCAACAGCCTTTCCATCCAGGAGGAAACCCAGAACAAGAGAACCAGGTCCTGGCCAATCCCGTTCTTCAGCCTTAACAGGCAACAAACCAAGGGGAAAAAAATAGGAAAAAAAAAAGGGGGGGGAAACCCTCAAAACAGAACAAAAGGAGGGGCAGCTAGTGAGGATCACGCGAGTCCGGAGGCGCTGGCCTTAGTGCCGCCGCATCTTCACCTTGCGGGCGGGGCTGCCCGCTGCCTCCGAGCAGTCCTCCCCAGGCTCGTAGGACTTGCGCCGGTAGTTCTCGGAGCTGAAGCGGCCCCCCCGCCGGTGTGTGGGCAGCAGCACAGACCGCCGATTCTCCTCCTTGTCCATCTCCAGAATCCGAGGCCTGTGGGGAAGTGTGGGGGAGGCGTTACCCAGCCACCCCACTGCCGGTTCTCTGTGGGGGCGGCACTGCAGAAGCACAGCCCCGCGCCCTGGCCCCATGAGGTGCCAATGCCCCCAAACCCGGTTTCTGAGACATTCCCCTTCACCCTGTGGGGTCTGCTGGGCTCTGGGTCTGTACCCCAGGACACTGCCAAGATTGCCGGACACAAGGTGGCTTGCCTATCGCAGCCTTGGGACCCTGCCCGGTCCTGCTGCCTCCCTGGCTTCTCAGTCCTCGACACCCACTCTCCCTCTCTGCTCACCAGCCCCACTACACGAGGAACTACCAAGCTCTTCCTGTCTTGGGATTTCAGCCTACATGGCACCTTCTGACCATAACGCCCTTCCCACATACCATCCCATCCTCTAGTCTCGGCTTAAATAGCTTCCTCAGAACCCTACTGGGAGGAAACCCTGCTCTGCAAACTTCCAAGTCCCTCACTTCCCCTTGAACTTCCACAGAACCCACAGGAGCATCTCAGCGTATCCTGAGCAAGGGGAGGCCTGCAGCATCCCCACAGGAAGGTAGTCAGGGCTTAGCTGGGAACGCCACCAACTGCAGCAAAGCAGACAGAAGGCTCTGAAAAAGTGGGCGATGGCAGGCTCCAAACCACCTACCCCAGACCGCCCACCCATCTCACTCTGCAGTCAGGCGGTGGCACTGCTCTGCTGGCCTACATTGAGGGACCACAGCTGAGTACCTGTGGGCAGCATCAGGGTCTGCCTTGCGGTGGGACCGCTTGGGTTTCAGAGCGGGGTCCCTGTTGTTTCCTGACAGACGATCTGAGGCATAGCTGGGTGGCAGCACGGAGCTGCTCAGGGACTTGGTTTCCAATCGGGGTGCATCTAATCTCGTCCTGCAAAGGAAACGCACGTGGGGTCACCCGCGGGCCTCTGGGGAGGGCATGGCCCCATCAGACCAACCCTGGCCAGGCTAGGTGAGGCCAACACTCTCTGTTCTGTGCTCCGGTCTCCTCGTGGGTCAACTAGGGACCGGTCCGGCTGACTTGCAAAGACCCTGCTGCCCCAGGGGAAGGACCCCAAGGCTCTCTCAGCTGGACAGGGCAGCCCCACCTTCCCCCCGAGGCCTAGAGACCCTCCAGGGATGTGTGCTGTACCTGCCAGAGGACTGAGGGCCCCACTGGTGGGCCCCACACTCCCAGGCATGCCCACCCCTGCCTGGAGACCCGACAGGAAGGTCCCCAAGTCCAGCGTGTGGAAGGGCTGGAGGGGAACAGAAGCAGAGCCCAAGGAGGCCCAGGCCCAGCTCCACATTCACGCTTGGCTCTGGTCCCACCACAGCCACCTGATAGCCTTTGCTGGTTCCTGGACACTGACCAAGCCAAGGCCAGAGGGCTTATGAAGGCAAAGCAGCACCCCTCCCCCGCCCCAAGCACTGGAACACAGTGCCTAGTCAAGGACGCAGGAAGAAAGGATGGAGAAGGTGGGTGGGGGGCAGTGGTCCGAGTCCTTTATGATGTCAGGCCAGGAGGAAGCTGGTGTGGGAAGCCTCCAAGAAGCCCGAGGTCTTTTGCATGATCAGAGACTGCCAGCAAGTCAGCAAGCAAGAGAAGCTGGGGGCGCAGCTGGCACAAGGCCCTGAAGGCACCTTTGCCATGGGCTGCTGGGCACAAAGGACAACTGGGTCCTGAAGAAGAAGGTGCTGTGGCCAGGCAGGGCTCAAAGGACAGCCTCCCGAGAACAGAGGGAAGAGAGCAGAGGGGAATGTGAGAGGTGCCTTGGGTTCTTGGGAACAACTGCATCCAGTCCTCACAATAGATAGGAAAACTGGGTCAGTGAGGAGGGAGGTCATGTGTCCCGGAAGTCCTGAGAGAGCGCTAGTCTAGGTGAGATTCCAGGCCTGGCAAGCCAAGAGCCACAGGGCTTCAAATCTGGGCTGGGGTAACTCTCTGGAGGTCAGCAGGGGACGCCTTTGCAGCGGGGAAAAAGTATTCTGATGTCATCAGACCCAAACTGGTGGAAAGGCAGGCAGAACCAGTGTCCCTGTCCCTTTGCTTTGGCCTCTTAGATGGAGAAGCCAGAGGGGCCTGGCTGCACTGACTGGCCCACCAGTCTCAGCCTCCCCTCTGGGGACCCCGGCGACCGGACCTGGTAGCAAGAAGAAGATACAGCCCTGAGGCTGCCCTCAGAGTCAAGCTAGTCACATCCCTTCCCTTCTGAGCAAAGGCTTCTCTCAGTTCCCAGGGTCCCAAGACCCAAGACAAGCTGCCTCCTTCAAGTCCAGGGGCACTGGGAAGAAGTGGTGCTGGGCACCCCCAACCCGAGGGTGGGAACCAGAATCACTGCTAACACTAAGACACGCACCCCCACACTGCAGCCCTGTTGCTGGGAGCACACACCCGGGCAGGAAAGCCTGTGTGGGCAGGATTGAGGGCCCAGGACCACCGGGTAGTTTCATCAGGTGAGTGCGGACGGCCAGAGAAGAGTCTAGCCCACACCTCTGGAGCTAGAAGGCACACCCCGCCACGCAGGCAGGGCTGGCACTCACTGAGCCTGTGGGCCCCACCCTTCCTGAGCTGCTGTTGACTATGGCGGCCAGCCTAAACAGTGGGGGGCCCTCACTGTGGGCCCACGACTGCTGGGGCTGTGGGGACACAGGTGGGACCAGCTGAGAGTGGATACCAATCAGGGCCACAGGCCAGCAGACTGCCTGAGAGAAGGAGAAGAGGAAAGGGCAGCTTCCCACACTCACACTCCACCACCATCACATCAGCCCACAGGGAGGGGGCAATCAGAGGTGGCTCTACCAGGAGCCGGTCTCTCCACCCACTCTGGGGATCTATGAGCTTGAGGCCCTGAAGGGCTCCTGACACTCCCTAGGGGCTATGACAAGTACATCTCAAAACCGATGGAGGAGTTCTACTTCCAAAACAGCCACCAAGCTGCAGGAAGCCAGGCTAGAGCCAAACCCCAAGTCCAGAACCCACCAGCAGTGCACCTTCAGAGCCCACCCCCTTAAAGGGCAGCCAACGCCAGGGCACAGGCCAGGGTTCAGTGGACAGAGCCATAAGCTTGGAGACAGAAAGCCCAGTTCTAGCAGTGAGGGCTGGGCCTCCTCCAGTGGTAGCAGAAACAAAGACCCTCCTTATAAATCTGAGTCAACGTCCAGGGGTCACAGCAAGGCACCTCAGGTATGTCTGGAGAGTTCCCAGGACAAAGCATAGATTGGGTGTAGGTAAGGGGGAAGCCAGAACAAAGAGAGTATGGCCAAACATTAATGGAACATGTTAACACATGACCTGAGAGGAAGGGAGAGGGCTGACTGTCCCAGGCACTGCCCTCAGATTGGGGAAGAACGCAAATCAGAGACCCAGTTAGTGGACTCAGTCCACAGCTGCTACGGGTGCCCGAGGCCCAGCTCCCTCACTGTCCCCGCACCTGGGCCACTGCACCTGACTTGAGCACAGACCACACCAGAGCCAGCACCAGGAAACCAGAGTCCAAGGCCGCACATTTACTGGTCCATTTACTGGTTGTGACCCCAACACATTACAACACTAAGCTGCAGCCTGAGGAACACACTCAGGGAGGCTCTCCTAAGGTCACTCCCAGCCTCCAGGCAAGAAACTATGACACCATGTCCTATGTGAAGACTCAGCATCACCCACCTGCAAAGCAGCTGTGTTTTGCTGAACCAGAAAGCACCTGGCCACCGCCTGCCCATCTCCTCCATGAGGCCTTTATAAAGACTACTCCAGTGCTGACCAGCCTGAAGTAGTGACAGCGCCCTCAGGCCCACTCTCAGCAGCCTGTGTGATCTTTACCCGAACCCAAGAAAAGGCAGGGCTGGCTCCCCCACCTACCTACAGGGAACAGGGCGTGGCTCAGTGCCCAGAGCCCACCCGAGGGGGCCTCACTCAAGGACACCCACCAAGGCCACACCTGTGACCCCTGGCAGCGCCTAAGCCAGGATGCTCCCCTCTCCATCAGGTCACCAGCTTGTCCTTTTCCACCTGGTGCTGCTCCTCACTGGCCAGAGCTGTCCTCCTCTGGACCACCTCACTGCCAGGGCCCAGATGAACAGGGCTCTCCCAGCCTCCTTTGCTTTCCGAGTGTCAAAATGGCTGACCTTTGAGTCTTGAAGGACAGCTCGATTAACCAACTTTCAGTGTGTAGATGTGGGTCATCTGGGTGGCGAGTGGGGTGGCTGTGGATCAGAAGGTGAATGTGTTCAAAGGGAAAGTATTCCCAACAGAGGCCGCTGCTCCAAGAGCCTGGGACATCAGCTCACAGGCCATCCTTGGAGCTGCGGGACCTTTAATGGCAGCGAGGAGCAGACAACAGGGAAGATACCGAGAGAGGACCTGACTCTCACTCAGCAGGTGACAGTGCGGCCCTGCCTCTTCTCTGCTCCCCAGGTTGGCTGCTTACAGCTGGGCACTGCACACCTCAGCAGCCCTGCACATCCACCCACCCACTTCGGCCCCTTTTCCAAAGTCTGTGCTTCTGTCCTCCAGCCAAGTCCCTGGCTGGCTCCTGGGCCCACTCAGGTTAGAAGGTCAAAGAGCCCCAGTTACCCACAATAGCCATTCTCCAAGGTCCGAACACGGGCAAGGACTCAGTTGGCCAAAGAGTGCAGACTCCTAGTCCACCAAGGAGCACACAGCTCAGGCAGCCAGGTACGGGAGCCACCACACGAAGAAGGATGACTCAGACTCTGGCCACTTTCACGTGCACCTCCAGTGAAGATCTATCTCCCTGGACAGGATTATCATGAGGAGCTTGGAGGGACAATGGGAGGCATCGTGTTGGTTCCACTTCCCCCCACCCCTGGATCCCAGGCCAAACCTATCTCCGGCTGCTCTTGGAGGTGCCAGGCACATCTGACAAGAAATCACTGGGGAGGAAGGCCAGAGAGGAGAGACACTCAGCTGCCTCACTTTCAGGTCATGGATTCTGGAATATGCTGGGAACCACAGGAAACGCAAGCATAAAGACAGATGAAAAACCTTCTTCCAATGGATTCTGGGAATATCCTTAGGCCAGAGGAGAGAGGCTGCCAAGCTGACCGCTGTCTGGTGCTCCCCTTGGTGCTCAATGCTCTGCCTGCACCACAGGACTGTCCACAGCTCCATTCTACAGATGATAGACTCTATGTTCTGATTTGGCAAAGTGGCAGGGCCATGCCAAAAAGATGTCACCATCACAATACTCTGGAGTTCTGGACCCAAAGGGCCAAGATGGTGAAGTTATAAACTGAAGTCAGAAAGACGGTAGGCCAGAAAGTAAGGACGTACTTTAAAAAACAAAGAGCTCCCAGTGGCCAAAGCAGAAACAAGTTGAGCATAGAATAGGTACCACGAGTCCATGCTGCCGTCAGCAAATGAGAGAACAAAGAAGTAAACAAGGGGGACAGAACAATCTCCTGCAGAAGATCCCAAGTGGCCTTCAAGGAGGTGACACTCACCCCCCACCCCTCAAGTGTGGGTCACCTATAGGGACGTGCTCGCTGAGAGGACAGCGTGGACAGGGGGCAGCAGTGACTGTAGAGGCAGAAACCCGATGACACCACCTTAGCCAGGCGCTTGAGGTCAGCGTGGACAATGGAAGGCCCTGTGCCCCGGACATGATGTGACGAAAAGGGCGCTGCCCCTCTGCAGCCTCCTCACCAAACCCACAACCAGTGTGACCATGAGGCAACACCACATACTCCCCAGCTGAGGGCCTTCTGCCATATACCTGGCTGGTCAGTGTTATTACAAGACAAGTCTGAAAAGGTATCACAGCAGGCGTGACACAGAAGTGACATGACCACCAAATGTCCTTCTGGGACAGAAGAGGATGTGAGGAGGAACCGGGACATGTGAATAAAGGATAGACTTGAGTTAATCGTCCAGGTCATTACTCGTTTCCTGACTGTGATGAACGTGCCACACTGACGTGAGACGTTACCAGGAGGGGACAGAGTGCGCTCTGCTGTCTGCATGGCTCTGTAAATCTAAATCTGTTCTAAAAAATAAGGTAAATTAAAAAAAAATAAGGCAATTTATAGGACATTCTGTTCCAGCCTGGGTCTAGGCACTGGCCCCGCCCTGCTCATTGGTTTCCACACAACCTGAGCAATCAGCCAGCCTCTCAAGACGCCAGCCTCCATACAGGGAGGATTGTCTTGACCCAGCGTCTGCACGGCTCAGTCCAAGCACCACTTGAGCGCGCACACACACAAAAGTACTAGAGATGCCAGGACTGGTCATGTTGGTCATTGCTTCCCTGACCCCCAGCCAAAGAGGAGGGAGAGCCACAAGGCATGCGCCTGCTGAACATGTGGCCAGCCACTTACCTTCGTCCCCTCTCCTCACTCCCTGCTCCTCACAGAAGTGAAAACCCAGGCAACTTTACAGCAAGCTGCTGAGGCACACCTAAAAATATTCAGTGAGACGCACATGCAACAGATCGGAACTGAGGAGGAAGGGAAAGGAAGAGGTGGGGGAAGGCAGGGTCTGGAGGAATACTCCCCAAACCCTGTCTCAAGACCCAGGTCACAAACCCTGGGAGTGTGTGCTTTTGCTCAGCCCTCACTCTGAGGACTATTGACAGAGGGAGCCAGACACCAGGGCACTCACTTCCTGAGGATGATGACTGCTCTGCGCTCCTTGATGTCCTGAGGCCGGATGCAGTGGGTGATTTCATCAGCAGCATATCCACTGAAAAGAAACAGCACGTGAGTATGGATGGACAACCAAAGATCCCAGGAGTGAGGGGACAGAAATAAGGTCCTGGTCTTACGGCCACCCTCCGCCCCCTTACTTAAGAGGTCCAAGGATCTACACGGAAGGAAATAACGTGTTAAGTCTCATGATATTTCTGCCCAGAAATCACTAAGGGAAAACCTGGGATGAGGTAAAGGTGGGTCTTGAAGCAGAAGCCCAGAAGGAAATCTCCTTGCACAAGCAAGAAGCCCTTTCAAAGGGCCCCCAAGAGGGCACACCTTGAGTGGCTTTGGAGGCAGGCAGAGTGACTCAGGCCAGACCATGGGGAGAACTGCAGCCCCTCCCCCCACCCCACCCCTGGGCTGGCAGAGGAGACCAAAGCAGACGCTGACAGCACTGAGTCACCAGAGAGAACTACGGCAAAGAGAGAATCTGTCTACTTGGAAAAAAAGCTTTCCGTAGCCTTCTTTTTAGGGGATCCAAAATCTTGATGACAGCTGTGTTTGGAATGTTTTAAGAATTCCCATCACACTCAAGTATCTATTTATTTTCATCAAACTACATGATTTTTAAAACTGCTCAGACCAGTGAGTGGGTAGATGGCTGTCCTCTTCACAGCTAATGTCTCTCCAGCTCGGAACTCTGGAAGCAAACTCGGCTCCCTGAGCACATGCCCTCACTGGGGACCTGGCGGCCAAAAAGCACCCCCACCCTGAGTTACCCAACTGAGCACAGGGAGCACCACAGCCAGAAAGACACTCAGCCACAGGCCTCCTCCTCCTCCTGCTCAGGGTCCCCTGGCCTGCCCCCCCACCCATCTTGTGTTCAGCAGCCAGTCAGCTCCTTCTCAGCTGTCAGAAACACAGCAGGGCTCTGAAGGACTTCTCAAAATGGCCAGGCTGCCCCAACTTGGGCAAGAACTGAATGCAAGACCAAATGAAGTCCAAGAAAGAACCACGCCTGATATGAAAATCTGATTTGAAGCCATGTGGAAGGTGGAGGAAAGGACCCTTATGTTAGGAATTTTCCCCTCTGAGCTGCTCCTCAGCCAGTTTTTCAATTTTCTCTGTAAATAACAGTCCCACGAGAAACTACAGACAAATATCCACAGTCAAATCAATCGCATCCCATAACACAGAAGCTGCAAGCCCAGATGCTAATCAAATTTTACCTGTCCCCACCTCCCAAAGGCTTCAGAAAGAAGAGCAAGCCAGGCCAGGTTCCTGCCACCCAGCCCAACCTCAGAACTAGGACAGAGGCGGGACTGCACGGACTCCACCTCAACAGCTCACTAGCACTACGTTTCCCGAACTTCTGGCAGCTGTGACACAACCTACTGACCCCTCCTCAGTATCAGGCTCCACTGGAAGTGGAAGGCTCCAAGTCCTGATCAGTGGAAGCTCTTCAGTCTGAATTTCAGCAGAGACCACAGAAGGTTACTTACTGCCAAGGAACCTATTTGCTACAGGAGAAACTGAAAATCCCATTCCGCCAACTTGAAATTTAATATGCCCTGGGTCCAGTCCTACCCTTGGCATGAAGAAAAGTGTTGGCGCCTCCTGCCCTTTTGTTTTCATGGGGAAGGGAGAGGAGGAAGCACCTCGGGATGGCATGCGCCTGGACAGGGCCCCTCACGGCCCTCTCTACGAAGCAGTGACCAGTGCACCACCAGCACACAGGGCCAGAGCCTGGCTGCCACCCACCACACTGCACCTTAGAGTGATTCTTCAAGAGTCTCTCCTCCCTTGGGAAGCTCTGCTCAACTCTCTAGGCTGGGTTTCCCCAAACCACCCACCCAAGTCTCTTGACTACTGCTGTTTGGCCTTGTGGCAATTGTCTTCCCTACAAGACAAAGCTCTGCAAAGGCTTTCCACATCTCTGCATGCAGCAGATGCTAAATGACATCTGTGTTGAGCTCAACGTTTCTACTGCTTTGAAGACAGATTGCGGTAAGTCCTCCTTCCTCAGAGGATTAGGTGCAAGTCAAAGGAGGAGTCTGGAAGAGTCTTTATAAGGGACTGTGCAGGACCGCAAGCCTCTCCTCAAGGGGACAGCCTTGCACACAGAATTATTAAGGCACAGTTCCAAGGTGGCTGCCATTCCCTGTCTACTACATGTTTTGCCCAGGGCAGACAGAAACAGAGACGGAGGGACTGCCTGATGATAGCCTCCCTCCAACGGGGGCTAGCTGCTTTGGCAGCCCTCGTGAACCTGCCTCACCCGTGAGAGGCCTACAAGACCTCCCTGAGGCTTGGGGTTGGGGGAGGGGAGGGGCAGCAGGCCAGCCTCCTTGGGCACAGGAGCAGAACTGTGAACTCAGGCTTAAGTTATAACCACACCTGAACCCCCTAGAAGACACACAGCCAGTACGATGAAGCAGTCCTGGGGCTTTCTGAACCCAGAACGAAGGCAGTCAACCCACTCCAAGTCCCAATTCTGTACACATCAAGGTATAAATAGAACACAGCTGAGCACAGAAGCAGTTCATCTCCAGACGCTCCACCAAAACCTCAAGCTTCAGTAGTGTGAAAGAAAGTCAATCTTCCATAACAGCTCTAGGATGTCAATAGCCCTACAATGCGGAGGCAAACTAAGGGCCAGAGAGATTAAGTAATCTGCCCAAAGGCAAACAGCTACAGTGGTGGCACTAGAACTCTAATCAAACTCTTGGTTTCAGTGTCACACCACTACACTGGTTTTTGCTTTTTGGGTGGGAGCGTGGTGGGGAGGGAGAGGAAGAAAAGCCCATCTGTGTTTCCCAGTGACAAGGTCCAGTCTGTCTGGGGGGCCTCACTGACCTCAGCGAAGGATACAGGTGTTCCCACCACTCCCAGAGAAGTCCGCAAAGGTGAACCCCTGCCTCTGAGTAGCTAGCATCAGATCCCAGCAACAGCCACACACCAACTGCCCAGCTGAAAATGGCTCTCTAGAGCTTCTGCTGAGCTTCAGAACCGAGACCGTCACCAGCCCGCCTGCTTCCTTCCCTTTGCTGCCCTCTGCCTTCTAGTCAGGCCTGGAGAACCAAAGCCAGCCAACACCCCTGGCCCAGAACTCCTCCTGAGAATAAACAGCCCTAACTTCCTCCTGAGGTCCCTCCCCCTCTCATGGAATCAGAAGACTCCACACAAGAGATGTGGCCCAGACCTATCTGCCCTACATTCCCGACTATTTTAAGCCAGAAAACTAAATTTTGCTTTCAACCAGCTGAACAAAATCAGTCCTCTGCCCAGAACTGACAGGGTGCCCACTCCACCCAACATCAACTGTTATCTGGAGGTCACAGGCTGTGCTCACTGCAGCATGTCTTGTGGCCGGGCGACCCTGCCACCTTAGACAGGCCTGGGTCTTTGGGCACATGGCCACCACAACCACAACCCAAGAAGCAGTGATTAAAAATAGCGCAAGTAAGCAATTAGCTTTGTAATTATTCCAGTTAATCCAACTGAAATCTGTTTTAATCTGCCATTTACTATACAGAGAACAGGAGAAGGAATACGGGATGAACTGATAGATAAAGAAGAGATAAAAGATATTTATCTCCCTAGAGAACCACATTAAGAGAGGACCTATTGAGGCCCAACATGGAAAGGTTACAAAAGCACTTCCAGAAGGGTCTGTCAGGCCTTGCTCTAAATGCCCACGTTTGAACACTGCTGAATCAATGTTTGCCACACACTGAAATCCATGCCGACAACTGTTAAATACAAAACTGTACTCCTGCCACGTTGCCTTGGACGGGTACACCCCTCCCACTGCCATGAACACCACAAGTCTGAGTCAGATGAGAGTGACTAGAACCCTCCTCATCTGTAGAGAACCAGTCTTCACCAGCCCCTTCCTATGGGCAGCTTACAGCTCTGGGCTGGGATACACACTGGGAAGTGCATGCAAGCTCCCCTCCCACCAACCTGGGGAAGAGCCCAAGCAGGACTTGAAGAGGCACCACCAACAGGCAGGTGTTCACCCACCTGCACAGCAAGCCAGCTGAGAAAGCTAAGCAAGCAGGTGCTGGAGAACTTAAATTAGTGGGGGTGTCCAGAGCCCAAGAATAGTGGCTCTCCACTTGGGAACATTCTACCCGCAGGAGACACATGACAACATCTAGAGATGTTCTTCGCTGTCACAGAAGGTGCTTCCGGCCCCAGTGGACAGAAGGCAGGTATCCTGATAAACATTCCACACCACACAGGACAGCCTCCACCAACAGGGAATGAACCGGCCCAGATGCCAACAGCACTGCTACCGAGAAGCTCGGACCTAGAGCTTCATCAAGGCAGCTGCACCAGAGACCCCACCCTCAGACCCAGGTTGGCTCTGAGACTATAATGAACGCCATCTGCCCCTAGTCAGCCTCGAGCCATAGCCCCTCACCTACAGCCACTTCCCAAGCGCTCCTTCCACCCACACCTCTGCTTGGCTTACTCCCAGTCACCTCCAAGTCACCCTTCAAGCTGCCGCTTACTTCCTCCTGAAAGCTTTCCCCCTCCAGAGTGGATTCCTGCAGTTACCTTCCTGGGCTGTCACTAACCGTCTGTGGCCTCCCCTGGGCCAAGAGCTCCATGAGGGGAAGAACCCTGTTTAAGGCTCTCCCACAAGAAGCAGGGGAACACTTGCCGTCCTGTGTATGAAAGCACCCGGGTAAGGGCCCACCTGGTGCTGTGCCCTCTAGGAGACACTAAATCACCAGATTTAGTTCTAACAGGCCTTGGAAGTTGGCATCAACCCCACTTACAGGCGTAAAAGCCGGCTCGGAGAACGCCCACAAGATGCCAAAGCAAATGAGAGGACAACTGGGTTCAAAGCCCTAGGGCAGCACTTTTCAGGACTGGGCTGAGCCTCCCACGCTGACTCCTCAGCCAAGTCAGAACCCAGGAGGAAGGGACTGGGAAAGCCTCAGGACTGTATACTCTTCTAAGGAAAAGATGAAGAAAATTTTCCTGGTGATGCAATCCTACTGCTGATCACTAACAGACCTGCACTTTAAGAACTTGAAACTTCTCTTCAATACAGGGAGTGCGTGTGTGGGAGGAAGGGGGACTCTCAAAGTCACAAACTGCCTCTTGTGCCCCTACCCTTTACACAGCAGACAACTGTGAGACCTTGAGCTAACAACCCAGAGCTTCTGTGATTATGTGGGACACTAGTATCCCATTAAGAGACCAAATGGCCCTTGAGTGAAACCCTTTTAGGACAGAGAGCCCTTCAGTGAAGTCAGACACCAAACTGCCTCACACACCAGGCCACCTGGGAGAGTCTGCCCTGGAAATCGCATCCTACAGGGCTCCACTAAGACTTCAATCTGGAAGCACCACACAGATCTGAGAAGCTCGGGGTCCAGGTGACAAGTGGGCACCTGAGAGGTAAGTGGCCCTCTATCTTTTGATACACAATGGAGCCAAAGCACTGCTTCTGCCGCTACTAACTTTCCCAACTTTCTCACTGGGGAGACCTTGGTATCACCTGGCTCTGTTGCCATTCCTAGAATGGGAAGCAGCCTCTGCTGCTCCTCTCAATGAACACAGACGACTTACCTCATGATGTTAAGAGGACTCCAGCGACCCTGTTTCTACCCATGACCATGGCCTATGGCACTGACTGAACTTCAGAGGTAAAGCGGCTCACAACAAAACCAGTGTGCCCTGATCCTGTACTAGAATCTGGTGGCCAACCAAGCCGCTCTGAATAGCTGCAATCTAGATCTCCTAAGAGGTTTTGGGGATTACTTAAGTATATCGCTAGATGTGCTTGTTTCAGTACTGGAAAGAGGCAGCTTTCAAATACATTTTCTGCTTCACAGAGACAGCAAAGGTGTTCCAGCAGGCAATCTCCTCCCGGGGACCGGGGAACTGAGGTAATTCTCAGCAGGATCCCGGACTGAAAACAGGCCAAGAGCCCAAGTTGTGCTGACACAACTACACAGCCCAACACCAGGTAAAAAGACAAGCTTTACTGTTTCATCTGGTCCTGATTACAGGCACCACATCTTACAAAGCAGCAGTGGGCTCTTCTGCAGCCAAGAGGGGCTGCGTTTTAAGTCTGTTCTCCTGGCCCAACCACTGAGGTGTTCAGCTCCAGGGCAGCCACTCCCCCTTCTGGGAATGGAGAGCGCCATCAGTTAAATCCTCCTGGGGCCTTCCTCTGTGAGGATCTCCTCTGTTAAGGAATCCACGAACACGTTCTCTGATAGAGACCAGAAACGGCAGACTTGGAATGACTGTTAGGCAGTAATTCCAACTAATTTTCTTAAAAACACACACACTCGGAGCTGGAGACCCCAAATGGAAAAGTGACTTGTTCAAATCAGAAACGTTAAAAGACTCTTTAAAATTAGCCTTCTGGAAAAATGCGTTTAGACTAGTTCTCGGGTCAAGTCCTCGATTTCAACAAAGGTGACCTGGGGATAGTTTTCTAGCTCCGCTGCTCTTACCGCCCGCGTTTTATACGCAGACCCCGTTTCCCCGCCCCCACCCCCACCCCCGCCCCGCACACAAAAGCCGGGGTCAGAGACTGAAAGCGCAGGCTCCCGTGGCCGCCCCCTCCTCCCAGGCGGTTACCTGAGCACAGTCACGCTCCCCCTGCGCACCGGCAGGGAAAGCACGGGCTCCGACACCCGGATAGGCTTGAACTGGAACTTGCAGCCGAAGCAGAGCGCGGAGTCGCTGAAGAAGGACACGGACACGATGGGGCGCTCGAAGATGTGGATGGGGTCCACGTGGGACACTATGCAGCCGCCAGGCTGGTAGTCGTTGATGACGGCGCTGTTGACGAAGCCCTCGGGGATGACGCGATGCTCCACCAGCTTCTGGATGACCAGCTGGTGCACCCACTCGGGGATCTCGTCCACGTCGCCAGGCGGGTAGAGGCGCTCCTGGCCGGGCCCGCGCTTCTGCAGCTGCGCGCCGTACGTGTAGCCCTCGCCGAAGAAGTACTTGTTGCGCAGCGGGGCCCGGTCCACCGTGTGCTCGTTGTACAGGCCCTTCTCGGCGCGGGACACCACCTCATCGATGCGGGCCTCGATCTTGGCGCACTCGTCCTGGCTGAACAGGCGCATCTGACGGATGCCGCTCTTCACCTTGCGTGCCTCCTCCTCTTTCTGCAGCTGCTGCTGCTCCTCGAAGTCGCTGCGCTCGGGGTCCGAGTCCTCCGGGTACTTGCGCTTGGCCCCGGGCGCCGCGTAGGGCTCGGCCGCGGCGGCGGCGGCGGCGGCAGCAGCCACGGCGGCGGCGGCGGCGGCCGCGGCCTCCCGGCTGCCCGCCTTGTAGTTGTCCCGGGACGTCATGGACTTGAGCTTCTCCCGCAGGTCCGTGTAGCCGCTGGCGGCCGCCATGGCCCGCGCCGCTGCTCTAGGGCCCTCCGCTGCGGGCGGGGCGGCCGGGCATGGCTCTCGGGGACGCGCCCGGGCCCCTGGCCGCAGGGGCCCTTAGCGCCAGGCCCGCGAGCGAGGCCGCGCGGCCCGGCTGGGGCGTCGAGGGGCGGCCTCAGGGGCTGCGGGTCATGCGGCGGCGGGGGCGACGGGGCTCCCTCTTCCTCCGCGTCCGGGGGTGCAAGAGCGCCGGCAGAGCCTCATGCCGCGCAGGGCGGCCGCGGAGGTTCGGCCCGACTCCCGCCCGGACCCTCAGACGCCCAGCCCGGCCCGCACTTTAAAGCGCTCCTCACGACGTCACGGCCGCCCGCCCGACGTCCGCCAGCGCCGCTCCTCAGCGGGCTGCTCCGAGCGCACGCGCAGTACAGCCGGCCACCGCGGCTCCGCGCGCACAGAGCATGCGCGTGCGTGCGGCCGGGTCAGCGGAGAGGTAGGCGCACGCGCAGACGAAGGCCGCTCGCCGTCCGCCGCCCCTCCCCCACCCACTGAAGGGGTCCGCGAGCGCCCCAAACAGCAGCCTGCCTCCTCGCCGCGCCACCCACGCGGTCGAAGGGCTCCCTCCACCGGAATGCGCTCACGCCGCCAACGCTGTCGCCACACTGCGTCACAGCATCGCCCGAACGCCCCAAATCGCCTCAGCCCCCAGCGCGCAATCACCGGGGAACCGCCACAAGCAAGGCTGCCCGGGCACCGCCCCTTTGGCGCTTCCGATTCTGTCATTGGGCCACCCGCCACGGGCCGGGCGGGACTAGACGGCAGATTCCGGAAGCCGGTTGGTGCGCTTGCCTGTCCATCCGACGGTCGCCTTGGCTACTGCGTCCGTCCCCCTAATTAGCCGCGGGCGGGATGCAAGGACCCCTGAAGGATAACCGGGTGGCTAAACGAATGCCTGAGTGGAGACACAACCGAAGTGAACCCCTTTGCGCGCAAGGGAACACTCAGATTGCTGGGTCCAGAGCCCCGGCCGAGCGCCCTGTCCGACGGCTGCCGCCGCAGATGCCACCCCCCCCCCCCACCGCCGCCTCCCAGCGTGGACGTTGCCCGAGTCACGTCCAGGCGGCGGCGCGTGCACGGCCCTCCTGGGCAGGGTGCCCCGGGGATGGCGAGGAGCCGGGACTGGAGCGCGGACCTCGGACCCGGGAGTCGCCGCTCTACCGGGTGCTTAGCCCTTTGTTCAGACTCTCCAGGCACCGCCTGACCCGCAAGCCTGCTCGTGTGGTCACGCTCCTGGGCCCAGTCCCTCCCACCCGCGCCTCGGTTCACCCCTCTAGCAACCTCCCCAAATTTTCTCTGGAATGAAATGCATCTTGGGTTTCGTAGTCTCTCCTTTCTGACCGTTGTGCGCCCGCCCCATTGTCCCTGCGTCCTCTCCACCCACCGTCCCCGGCTGGTCAGGGCCTGAGCTCCAGACCCTGCGACCCGGCAGGTGTGTTTTTGGACCTTTACCTCCGGCTTAGGACCCCTACAAGCTCTGGAGGCGGGAATGACATCAGTGCCCACACGTGCGGTGGGTCCGAGGAGGAGATGCAGTCCCATATCCTGTCCGTTAAGCAGAGAGGACCACTGGCCTCCATTTTGGGCCTGTTTCCACGTCCTAAAATGAGGGCCTAACAGCCTCTACTGGGAAGTGGGGCCTGTCGTGGGGTAACTGGGCAAGGCCAGGCCAGCAGGGCCAGTGGGATGGGAAGGCCTGGACACCTGGGATTCTGGCCCTAACCTCCTTGCGAGCAGCAGCAGGTGTAAGGGAGACGGGACAGGCACGGAGCCTGTAGGGGATGACTCCTGCCCTTTTCTGACCCAAACTGGTGGGCATCACTTGTAGTAGTGGCAGGAAGGCAGCTGCATGTGGTGAGAAGGTGGGCAAGGCCAGGGCCAAGGAGCTAGGCTCAGGCTCCAGTCCTGTCTGGGCCATTCTAGGTGAAGGCTTGGGTAGGGCCCCTTTATCTGCATACTGGCAGTGTGGCTGCAAGGGCTCAGGCCATTCAGAAGCCCAGCACCCACCTCTCAACCACCCTCCCAAGAAGGGGCATCGGACTCTGCTCACACAGCTGGTGGCAGGGAGTTCACTACCTCAGTCATCAGAAAGTCCTGCCAGAGCCCCCCAGTGCTCCACTCACTGGGCAAATGTGGGAGTCACCTCCTCTTACAGGGCTCCCAGACACCCGCTCTGGGTGGCTCTCCCATGCTCTGCAGCCAGGGCCCTCCTCTCTTTCATCTGAGCCTCAGTGGGAAGTGAGAAGCTCTGGAACAAGACTGCCTGTGTTTGCCTCTAAGCCAGGCCAATTAGTGGCCCCTTTCACCTCTGGGGTCTCAGTTACCCCACGAAGACAGGACGAGTGTGTCAGGCTCCCACGCCTCCCAGACATGTCTCCTGTTCTCACCCCACACCAGGCCGGGCACCCGTGGCTGGGTTCCTTCAGTTCTTGCTCTCCCCATGACCACCTGGAGTTCCTGTCTTCTTGGGTCTGGGGGACATGGAGGGGTCTGACTCTCCTGCCACCCCTGAGTTTTCCCACTCTGCCTCTTGGGGTCATTAGCTCTGACAAGGTCTCAACCTGCTGCTGGCGCCACCAAAGTACCAGAAGAGCTGTAAAAACAGGAGCCTCACCCTTAAGGCCCAGGTCCTGAAATTCCAAAGCTCCGGTGTTCTGGTTATCTGATTCTGTGTGACAAACCTCTCAAAACTCAGACCTGTCACCACCCAGCACATGAATCTGCAGTGTGCCCAGGGTTGGGCCTGGAGGCTCCTCCCTGTTCCATGTGCTTCAGCTGGGGCCTCACTCACATGACCTGCTTGCATTCTGCAACCCAAGAGGCCTCTCACCTGGGCAGAGCCACTAACTATGAGCGACAGTGAGCAACTCCCAGTGCCTGGCATTTGCCTAGTACACAGTGGGTGCTTAATAGGTACTGAATGAATAAATAAATCCTTCCTCTGACACTATGGCTCTTGCCGATTATGACCCCACACACCCCTCCAGTCTGCCTCTCCCAAGCCTAGTGCTCCACTCCCCAATAAGTTCCCTAAAGCACTAGCACTCTCCATCACCATCCATTCAATTATTCTTTCATTCACGTGACAAATATTTTGTAAGCACCTACTCTGTGTTAGGCATTGTCCTAGGCTTTGAAGGATACAGTAAGGAATAAACACTGTTTTCTCTGTTTAGAATGTTCATTTTCCTCTCCTCCATCTATTCCTAGCAAACTCCTACTTATCCTTCAAAACCCAACCCCAACATCCCATTCTCTGGGAAGCCTCTTCCCAGACTTCTGCCTCCTCAGCCACTGGTAGAGAGATGGGACATCCCCCTCTCTCTACCATTCTCAAGTCTTGTGTGGCCCATCCTGTGACAAGGACTTGGGGTTGGGACTACCCAAAGTGGGGGAAGGTTGGGAGACAGGGGCCTGCAGGGACAGGTAAGGATGGATGTCTCTGCTGACAGCTCTGTTCAGGAGCATAACTGCGCTTCCAACTCCTGCCACCTCCCTCAGGCTCATTTTCCAGTCACTCAACAACTGTATTTCAGAAAATAGAGAATTCCAGAAAAACATTTGCTTCATTGACTACGCTAAACCCTTTGACTGTGTGGATCACAACAAACTAGAAAATTCTTCAAGAGATGGCAATACCATAACACCTTACCCACCTCCTGAGAAATCTGTATGTAGGTCAAGAAGCAACAGTTAGAACTGGACATGGAAAAACAAACAGGTTCCACATTGGGAAAAGAGTATGTCAAGGCTGTATATTGTCACCCTGTTTATTTAACTTATGTGCAGAGTACATCATGCAAAATGCTGGGGCTGGATGAAGCACAAGCTGGAATCAAGATTGCCGAGAGAAATATCAATAACCTCAGATATGCAGATGACACCACCCTTATGGCAGAAAGCAAAGAGGAACCAAAGAGCCTCTTGATGAAAGTGAAAGAGGAGAGTGAAAAAGCTGGCTTAAAACTCAACATTCAGAAAACTAAGATCATGGCATCAGTCCCATCACTTCATGGCAAATAGCTGGGGAAACACTCATCTCACACGCTAGCAAAGTAATGTCAAAATTCTCCAAGCTACGCTTCAACAGTACATGAACCAAGAACTTCCAGACATTCAAGCTGGATTTAGAAAAGGCAGAGGAACTAGAGATCAAATTGCCAACATCTGTTGAATCATCGAAAAAGCAAGAGAGTTCCAGAAAAACATCTACTTCTGCTTTATTGACTACGCCAAAGACTCTGACTGTGTGGATCACAACAAACGGGAGAATTCTTCAAGAGATGGGAATACCAGACCACCTTACCTGCCTCCTGAGAAATCTGTATGCAGGTCAAGAAGCAACAGTTAGAACCAGACATGGAAAAATATACTGGTTCCAAATTGGGAAGGGAGTACGTCAAAGTTGTATATTGTCACCCTGCTTATTTAACTTATATGCAGAGTACATCATGTGAAATGCTGGGCTGGATGAAGCACAAACTGGAATCAAGATTGCCAGGAGAAATATCAATAACCTCAGATACGCAGATGACACCAACCTTATGGCAGAAAGCGAAGAAGAACTAAAGATCCTCTTGATAAAAGTGAAAGAGGAAAGTGAAAAAGTTGGCTTAAAACTCAACATTCAGAAAACTAAGATCATGGTATCCGGTCCCATCACTTCATGCCAAATAGATAGGGAAACAATGGAAACAATGACAGACTTTATTTTGGGGGGCTCCAACATCACTGCAAATGGTGATTGCAGCCATGAAATTAAAAAATGCTTGCTCCTTGGAAGAAAAGCTATGACCAACCTAGAAAGTGAAGTGAAGTGAAAGTTGCTCAGTCGTGTCTGACTCTTTGTGACCATATGAACTGTATAGTCCATGGAATTCTCCAGGCCAGAATACTGGAGTGGGTAGCCTTTCCCTTCTCCAGGGGATCTTCCCAACCCAGGGATCGAACCCAGGTCTCCCGTGTTGCAGGCGGATTCTTTACCAGCTGAGCCACAAGGGAAGCCCAACCTAGACAGCATATTAAAAAGCAGAGATATTACTTTGCCAACAAAGGTCCATCTAATCAAAGGTATGGTTTTTCCAGTAGTCATGTACAGATGTGAGAGTTGGACTAGAAAGAAGGCTGAGCACTGAAAAATTGATGCTTTTGAACTGTGGTGTTGGAGAAGACTCTTGAGAGTCCATTGGACTGCAAGGAGATCCAACCAGTCAATCGTAAAGGAAATCAGTCCTGAATATTCATTGGAAGGACTGATGCTGAAGCTGAAACTCTAATCCTTTGGCCACCTGATGCGAAGAACTAACACTAGAAAAGACCCTGACGGTGGGAAAGATTGAAGGCAGGAGGAGAAGGGGACGACAGAGGATGAGATGGTTGGATGGTATCACCGACTCGATGGACATGAGTTTGAGCAAGCTCCGGGAGTTGGTGATGGACAGGGAAGCCTGGCATGCTGCAGTCCATGGGGTCGCAAAGAGTTGAACACGACTGAGCCACTGAACAACAACAACTATATGGAGAAAAGGCTGCCAGATGAACATTTTATTTGCACTGAAATGACCAAGAGCCATGAATCCAAGCTCAGCAGCAGTACAGAGGGCACCTGGGTTGGGGGGGGGGGGACAAATGAGGGGCTAGGACAGGGAGATGGAGGAGACTTGAACATCAGACCCCAGGAGAAGCGAAAGCAGATTCAGTTTGCCTAGGCTTCTGGTGTGGGGCTACCATGCCACAGCAGGGGTCAGGGCAGGGCCACAGGGGTAGGTGGCAGGAGGGCCCATTGGTCAGTCCCTGGAAGTTCCTCCTGCTATCTGACCCCAGGTTTGCATGCTGTAACTCCATCCCAACTCTCAGTTGGTCTTCTCAGGTTCCTGGGGACTTGGGCTTCTCCACCTACTGCTACTTGGTCTCCCCTAAGGTTCTGGCCCAGTAAGCTCCCCTGGGACCACACAGCCAGCCTCCTGTCAGAGGGGGCCTGGGAGCTGGGTCAGAGTAGTGTGATCTCGCTGGGGGGCAGTGTGAGCCGCTTCTCGCGGGCACTGAGCATGTTCTCCACATGCACGGCCACCACCCGACACAGCTCCAGGCCCTGCAGGACAGACATGAGTCAACACTGCCCAGCTCTCCTGTGGGGAGAGACATGGCTGGGAGAGAAGTGAAGGCCAGACTCTCCCGGGACTGGGGCCCCACCCTCGTCCCCACCTCCTCAGGGCCCCAGGAGAAGCTCTGGCAGCTGGAAAGGAATTCTGGGCTGCAGGCGGGAAGGGGTGAGCCAGGTGGAGACCCACGCATTCACCAGCTCTGCCACATGTAACCTGGGCCAGTTACTGCCCCTCCATTACCCTCAGCGGCCTTGTCCCTGGGGTCTCAGTTTCCCAGGGCCTGCCTCACAGGGCCGTGGCGAGGATGACATGAGACTTAACGACATGTAAATCCTTCACATTTAAAAACTATTAGCCCTGTCAATAAGTGAGCTGCCACAGTTACCACCTAGTACCCACGGCCTAGAACGAACTGGGCCCCAGCCTCAGTGCTCCTGTGGGCAGGGGAAAGGGGGTGCTGCAACCAAGTGGAGAAGCCAGAAAGGCTGCCTCTTCCTCCTCCTCCTCCATCCAGCCACTTCCTAAGCATCCACTACACACCAGGCACTGTGCTACAGACACCATGTGGACACAGCCCTGCCCTTGTGGGGCTCACGTTCTAATGGGGAGATGAGACAACCTAGGAACCAATAACGAAGTGACTTCCAAGCCATATGAGACCTACTGAGGCAGAGAGAGTGAATTATTGGGAGGAGGGTCAAGGGAGGCTTCTAGAAGGAGGTGATGTTTGTGCTGAAACTGGAATAAAGGGAGGGAAGAAGCCTTGTGATGCAGGGGGAGCATGTCCCAGGCAAAGGGGACAGCAAGTGCAACGGGAGGTTGTTCTGGGGCAGGGAGGGGGCAAGGGAGGTGGTGGAGCTGAGGTCACAGAGGTAAAAAGAGGAGGGGGCAAGGACAAGAAGGACTGCTGGGTTGGGGCCCAAGGGCCTGCGAGGATTGTAGGTGAGGGCAGAGGTCTGCTGGCCTCCAAGGGCGACACTGAGGGAGAGAGAAATAGGAGGCTGTCTTGCAGAGCAGCTGTGGAAGCCTCAGGGCAGAGGGGTGCTGGGGGGGAGGGCCTGGCCTTGCACCAGTTAGAGGTTGTCCAGGGGAGGGGGCTCCAGAAAGAGGCCCAAGAAGCAACAGACGGGCAGGTCCGAAGAGGTGGGGTCTCTGGGGGAGTCCAGGAAACAGGCTGAGCCCAGGTAAGGCCAGAATCAGGGTGACCTCAGCAGGAACAAGACTAGGGGGCGGTGGAAGGCAGACTGATCCCCAGTCCCAGGCTCCCCAAGGAGCATGGCGGGGGGGGGGGGGGGGGGCGGCGAGGGGCCGTGCTCTGGCCTTGACCCTCAGGTGCAGGGCTAGGATGGTGGGAGCCCCATCTCGTGCCCTGGAAAGCAGCCCAACTAATGCAGGCCCTGGCTTGGGGTGGGGGGGGGGGTTCTGGGCAGGCCCACATCTTGAGGGGTGCAGTGGGCTGGCAAGGACAGACAGGTGGGCCCAGCCCCATTTAGCCCCTTCTCTGGACCTCAGCCCCCTCTCGAGCAGGTGAGAACTCTGGTCTGGCCCCACCCCAGGGGCTGCGAGACGTGGACCTGGCTGACCTAGAGGACTTGACTTTTGAGAAGCACCCATGGGTGCTGCAAATGGAGAAGGCCCAGGACAGGGAAACCCCACTCTCCATCCATCAAGCCCAGGCCCCACAGTCCAGCCTCCAAGCCTTAGCCCAGGTGAACTGCCCATGTCCCTGCCCTTCCAGCAACCTTCTATGGCTCCCAAGTGCTCTCGGGAGGAGGCCCCAGGTTCTTAGCTCTATATTCAAGGACCCTTTAGGACCTCCCCAGTTTCCCATCGAATACCTCATTCTTCTGCAAACAACCTGGGCCCTCGTTTCTACGATCCCACCATAAAGATGCCTCTCCAAGACCACCTCGAGACTCGCAGGTCTGTCTAGTGTGGGCTTAGCTCTGTCCCCTGCGCTGGGCTCGACACTCCCCAGAACTTGGCCAGGCTGAGGAGAGCCTAGTGTGTGGAATTCGGGAGGTGGGGGCTGGGCAACCCCATGGGGGGCCCACCTGCTCCAGTTGCAGCTGCACAGTGTGCTGGGCAGTGACGTCCCCGAGCGCAACCTCCACGTAGGGGCAGCTGGAGCCGGCTGTGGGCCGCTGGGTCCGCGTTGACTGGATTTCCTTCAGGGGGAACTTCACCATCAGCTCCTGGGGGGGATGGGGAGCAGACGGGCTTGGGGGTAGGACAGTCTCACCTATCGGTACCCCTACCCTAAAGGACAGATCCGCAGGGGGCATGACACCCCGGTTCAAATACTCATCTCCCAGTGACTGGCTGTGTGACCCGGAGCAAGCAGCTTTACCTCTCTGGACCTCAGCTTCTCACCTGTGACATTACTTCAACAATGATGCACGCATGTGCAGCATGCCAGGCACCGCTTTAAATGCTCAAGCTCCAGGTAATGCCGGTGTGCCCTGACCTTTCTTCCTCTTCACACCCACCCCTCTGGCCGGGAGAGTTCTTTCTGGCCCCGGGAGCTAACGCAGAGCTTCCCCTCTTGCCCCAGGAGAAGCCAGAGCGATGAGAGCCAGCGCCCCCTCGTGACAGATGGACACAGCAGACAGACACCCCAGCTTTCCCGCCCGCAGAACGGGGCATCCTCTGAGGCCGGTGCTCCCCGCTGGACTGAGTCCCCATGCCCACAGTGGGAACCTGAATGCTCACAGGCCCCACCCCGGCTGTGTCCCCCCGGCTGTGACCTCCTCCTGGTCTCCCTTCCTCGCTCCACTGTTTCCACACAAGCCACTTGCCCTGGAGCCCTCATGTCAAGGTCCACTCCCCAAGGAAGAATTAAGAATGGGGGTAGCAGGTCCCTTTTGTTCTGGACTGCATTGTGTCCCCAGATCCCGATCCACCCCCTCAGAACCTGGAGCCAGGTCTTTGAAGAGGGGATTCAGGCTAGGGTGGGCTCCCATCCCACAAGTCCTTGTGAGAAGAGGACCTTGGGACTCGCAGATCCCAGAGAAAGGGCCGTATGAGGGCTCGGTCAGGATGGCCGTCTACAAGCAAGGAGGGAGGCCTCAGAGGAAGCCGACCCTGCTGGCACCTTCATCTTGGCTATCTGGCCTCCAGACCCACGGAAACGGTTTCTTGGCTAAGGCTCCGGCAGAGCTACACAGGCTTTGTGGGTCGGCGTGATTCACCTGTTTTTGTTGATTCACCTGTTTTGCCTGGACAACAGCCTGCGTCATCATCCCAGGTGAGGGAGAAGGGGGCGGAGCCTCGCCCAAGGTCCTGCAGGTGTGGGCAGTGGAGCTGGACATCCCTGGGGGGAGGGGAGGGGCGGGGCCGGGCTGAGCCACTCACGTGGGTCTCAGTGCTGAGGAAGTTGAGGCCATTCTGGTTGACAGCGAGGATGCAGGGGGCTGGCACAGCCGCAGTGCTGCAGCTCTGGACCAGGAAGAAGGAGGAGCCAAACATGGGCGAGGCGCTGAGGAGGCCTGGGGGTGGCGGTCAGGCGACAAGGGCTCATCAGTGCATTAGCCCACCCCTCCCCCCACAGCCCATCCAGCACAGGAGCGCCCAGCCCGGTGCTCCTCCTGCCAGTGCTGCCGCCCTCCCTGGACCTTCCTCCATCCCCGCTGGGCCCCCCAGCCTAGGTGGCACCTTGGAAGGCCTTTAGAAACCTGACACCAAAGATGCTTTTGTACAAAGGAAAAGGCCTCTTCACCACCCTCCTCAGCCAGGCCCCCACGACTCCCTCCCCAGCCCGACTCCTCACCCAGAAACTGAGCACGAGCCTGGTGGGGGCTGAGCGCCTGCATCTGCTGCCGGTGCTGGCCAAGCAGGCGGAGCCACGTTGAGCTGGCCTCGGTGCAGTACAGCTGGGCCGGGATGTACCCCTGGGCCTCCCGCCTGGAGGGCAGGGAAAAGCCGGCTGATCATCAGGGGTTCCACCAAACCTCCTGATGGCTAAACACTGGGGGAATGCGGACAACAGGGTGGGGACAGGAGGTGGAACAAGCGGGGCTGGGCACACAGCATGTGCTCAGTAACCACTGGCCACCACCACTGGGCTCCTTGTTTGCTGACAAGGGAACGCAGGCTCTGAGGAATTCACCAGCTCATCCAAGGTCATACGGTGACCCCATATGGGTTGTCCTTTGTAGCCCCCGCCCCCTGCGGAGTAGCCCAGTCCAGAGGGGTGAGAAGGAAGCACAGGGTGGGGGAAACTTCAGGGCAGCAAAGCAACCCCCAGCAGTGGTCAGCAGAGCAGAGCAGTGGGCTCCAGGTGGCCCCCAGGACCTTCAACTCCCACCTGTCCAGGCCTCCCCTGACCACATGCTGGCTGCCCCAAGGCAGCTCTGGCCTCAGGACATCTGAAAAATACCAACAAGTACCAGTCTGGGCTGCACACTGGGGAAGGGAAGGACGTCAGGGGAACCCCTAAAAGACTCTCCGGGCTACATCTTTCCTTCTCTGTACTGCTGGCTAAGAGCCTGGCCTCCGGACCCAGCCTCCTCAGGTCTGAATCCTGGCCGCTCCACCCTGGGGAAGCCATATCCCCTCTCTGGGGCTCAGTTTCCTCATCTGCAAGAGGGGATATTAGAGAGCAGTTTGGGGCATCTGCCAAGGTGATGCATGCAGATGCCACTCAAAGAGTAAGGGTGCCACGACTGTCTCCATCCGGGCCTGGGTGACACCTGTATGTGCTTCCTCCACTTTCCCTTACATCATAGCATCAGAAGGGTGTAAGTGTTGCACCCTTACAGCGGGACATACCCTGTCCACACACTGCCTTCCTTACTATTGTTCACAGCAGGGGCTCTCGAAGTGTGGCCAAGGGTCTGGGAGGGCAAAGCCACTTCTGTAACCACCTGAGTGGTCATCTGCTTCCCCCTCATTCTCTCACAGGTGCAGGTGCAGAGGCCGTGTGACCTGCGCGGTCACAACAGACTGACCGAGAGGCAGGGACAGGAATCCAGCTGTTGGCTATTACGCCAGATGGTACAGAAATTTGCAAAGGGTAAACCAGTGCAGCTCCTCTCACTGGAGCTCTTGGGAAAATACACTTGTGTTTTCATGCCTTATTTATATTAACACGTAAGGTTAGCTTACACTATTTGTATTATAATCATCACATGTCCACATTTATCTTAACATTAATACGTACTGTCCTTGTTTTTAATAGATCAGTATTTTAAGTTGTTTCTGTTTTCATTTTGAATAGTGTAAATACATCGATAGATACAACACACAGACCCAGAAGCTCTTTGGGGCCTGAGTTTCAAGAAGAAAAAAATGGAGAGTGTGGGGACGACTGAGGTCCCACTGCTTCAAGAACATCAGTTTAAAGGCCACCTGACACCCCACAATTTAAGGAATTAATTGCTTAATTAATCTGCTGTTGGAGATTGTTGACGCCATCACAGTGGACATTCCCGTGGCCAATGCTCTCTGCGGGGCCGTATGTACTTCCTGGGCCATAGTGTGTGTGTCTTGAAAGCATTTTATCACTTGTTTGCTCTGAGCTATTAATACTAGTTGGAAGTGACCTGTCCTGCCGGGAGGCAGGGTCCTAGATGGATGGGCTGGGCTGAGGTGGGGTGAGCAGCTCTGGGGTGGGGCAGGGGCAGGCGGGCACTCACGCGCTGGGCAGGTAGAAGTGGTCCTTGGCCCGGTGCTGCAGCGCGGCCAGCTTGGACACCTGCTGGAGCTGCTGCTCGCTGGGCCGGCTGGCCGGCACACTGCTGAAAAGGCCCTTCAGGTAGTCGGGCAGCACCTGCAGGGGCAAGAAGAATGTAGGTGAGGGGCTGCAGGAGGCCAGGCGCTGGGCACACAACTGGGGAGGTCTGGATACAGATGCTGAGCTGTGCCAGGGTCTCACTTCTGGGGAGGAGGGCAGTAACTTTCCTGGGCTTTGGGGAGCAGTGACAGAAGCACCTGGACAGTGAGTGGGGAGGGCCGTGGCTTGGAAGCCACAGGAACTGAGGAAGCACTGGCCCCTGCTCTGCAGAGTGCAGGACCCAGGGGTTGTGTTGCCACAAGTCCCAGGGGTGCTGCTGGCAGGCCCACAGGCACAAGAGCCCAGTGACGGGCCTTGGACACAGAATGGCCGCAGCTTTGGGCCCCAGCTTCTGAGAAGCATGCTGTCTCTACCCAGCATGTCTGCAAGGATCCACACACGAGGGAAACCCCGACTTTGTCAGGACCACTGCCCTGACTGAGATGACCTAGTCCAAAAGGGGAGTGACAGTGCCCCAATGTGAAAAGGCTGGGCAAAGCCTCAGAGCGGGGGACCTCCCTGCTGGTCTAGTGTTTAAGAATCTGCCTTCCAAGTCAGGGGACACGGGTTCGATCCCTGGTCGGGGAGTTAAGATCCCACATGCCTCGTGAGAACTAAGCCTGCAGGCTGAAACTAAGACCCGACATAGTCAAATAAATAAATATTAAAAAACAAAAAACAATGCTACTGAGCACAGGACAGGCGAGGCGCTCAGCGCTGGAGGAGAGCAGGAGGAAAGAGGTCAGAACGGCCTGAAAACGTGTTGTCTGGGCAGCCTGGATGGAGGGGCCCGGACCAGCAGTGACACAGGAAGAGCGGCCTGGCCCGGGTGACAGAGGCCTGTGAATTAGGAAGTGAGTGTGACACCGACGTGCCCACATGGGGACCAGAGGCCTCTGGGCTGGAATCACAAAGGCCTCGGATGCCAACCCCGGGGGAGCCCAGAGGTTCCGGAGCCTCAGAGCGGCCACACACACGGACCTGGTTGTAGTGCATGGTCACATAGAGCTCATTGTCGAACTTGAGCGGCTGGTCCCAGAGCACACGCCGGAACCACAGTACGTAGCTGCCATCCACCTGCGCCATCTCCGAGGCCACGTCCAGGATGTAGGCACGTCGGCTGAGCGGATACACATGCTGGCCTGTGGGGAGCGGGAGCAGACGTGGCGAGCCCCCTCCCCGCTCTGGGGCACGGCATCCTTGGTGAACAGGACGGGGGGCCCTGATTTGTGGGATTTGTGCCCCCAGGTGGGAATAATGCCGACTCAAAGCTCAGCTCTCCTGGGCCTAGGGAGGTGTCCCGCCCAGGTGCTGCTCAGAGAACACCCAGCCTCTCTCCCCTCTCCAGAGGTTGCTGCACCCGGAGAAGCACGAGAGGCCTGAGGTCCTGTGGGCACCTTTCTGTAGGACTCCTACGGGGAGACCCCTGCTGGATTCCCGGGGGTGAGGGGAGGATGGGGGTCTGGCACTGGGTGGGTCTCGGCCTTAAGTTTTTATTTCCTGAAGTGGTATTTCTGCTCCCTGTCCCACACCTTCGAACAATTTCACTGAAAAGAGGGGTGTGGCATGATAATAAAGTCCCGGCTCTGACCTTGGCCAAGTCCCTTGGGCTCCGTGGCAGGCTGAGAAACAGCCTGACCTCAAAATGCTCCCGTCCTAACCCCCACCTGCCGTGAACGCACACCTTCATGGAGAGGAGACGTGGAGTGTGATTAAGGGTCTTGCTGCTGCTGCTGCTAAGTCGCTTCAGTCGTGTCCGACTCTGTGCGACCCCACAGATGGCAGCCCACCAGGCTCCACCGTCCTTGGGATTCTCCAGGCAAGAATACTGGAGTGGGTTGCCATTTCCTTCTCCAGTGCATGAAAGGGAAAAGTGAAAGTGAAATCGCTCAGTCGTGTCCGACTCTTAGCGACCCCATGGACTGTAGCCTACCAGGCTCCTTCGTCCTGGGATTTTCCAGGCAAGAGTACTGGAGTGGGGTGCCATTGCCTTCTCCTTAAGGGTCTTGAGAGGGGAGATAATCACAGGGACCCAAGTGGACCCAGCATAGTCTCGAGGGGCCTATGAGAAGGAGGCAGGAGGGTCACAGAAAGAGACTGGAAGAGGCTACGCTGCGGGCTTTGAAGATGGAGGAAGGGGCCGTGAGCCAAGGGACTTGGGTGCCTCTAGAAGCTGGAAAACGTGAGAAACAGACTCCTAGAGCCTCAGAAGGACTTGGCCCTGGGGACATTCCAACTTTCAGAACCATAAGATCATACACATGTGCTGTTTGAAGTCACCGAGTGATTTGTTATGGCAGCAACAAGAGACTAACACAGGCTCCCTGGGCCTTGGTTTTCCCATCTGTAAATGGGAAGGACAGCACATGTCATTTCATGGGGTCCTGGTGAGTTAGTTGATAGGATTAAGTGCTTTCAGCTGTCGCCTCTGCTCCGTGAACTCCCTTACTAAGATTATTTTGTTACTGCCTTCTCTGCCCCCCAGTGTTGTGCTGGATTCAGGCAGGGCTGAGGACATGTGGTTCAGAGCTGAGGCAGCAGCCCGAGAGCCGGCTGGAGTTGGGTGGGACTGACCGGCCGGTGGCAGCAGCTCAGCCATGGCTTAGAGCAGGTGGGCTGCAGGGGGAAAGGGCTTGGCCTCATGGAGAAGGGCCAGGTGAGGCCGAGGGTCAGGCTGTCTCAGCCGCTATGAGGACAGAGGGGCAGGAAAAAGTACTTGCACGTGTGGGTTACAGGAGCCACATCCTGTTAAGTCCTGCCCTCCCAGAAGGCAGAGCCCACTGAGCACCCCAGGGGGGAGATGGAGGCATGGAGGAGCCCTGTTTTCTGCCATCTCGCGGCCTGACAGACCAGATGAGCTCACACAGATCGAAGTGGGGTGGCGGGGGGCAGACGCAAGGCTGGGGGTGCTCGGTGCGGAGGCTCCTCCACCCGGGCAGGGGCTTCCTGGAGGAAGCGGCATCTAATTGGGCTTGATCTCACAGTCGGGATGGGGGGGGTGAGCCCAGCCTGCCTCATCCTCTGGCCGCTCACCTCGGTTGGTGACAACAAAGATGACGTACTCGTCAAAGGCCTCGGGGCGGGTCAGAGCCATCTCAGCGCAAAGCTCTTCCACAACGTCCAGGGCCACCTGTGGATGAGGGAAGTGAGAGGCTGGGCCAGCCAGGTGACCTATGCCCCGAGCCCGCCCTGGCCCCCCTGCAGAGGCAAGGCTCCCTGGGCCCTGGGTCAGCCCCGCATAGGGAAGGACACAGCTTCCAGAGTTGTGGGTCCCGAGTCAGCCCATCTCTCATTTGCAGCCTGACTCTGAGCTGAAGGCCACCCACCTCCCCTAGGCTCGGGCTTGGGCTGCAATGGAGAGCTAAGTCCTGCCTCATGGGGGAGGTGGGGGGTGGCTCAGCACCCTTGGGGTCCCACCCCCAGACACCCCCTCACTCACAGTGCATGTCTTGATCTTAAGATGGCGCTCCAGGCCCCCGGGGAGAAGAAACAGCTGCCTCTTGGAACTGCGGCCAGCCTGGGGGAGGGTGTGGAGAGGAGAGGCTGGGATCTCAGCAGGGTTTCACCCAGCCTTGGTCCCCTACGTGGGCGTGCCCGGGCCGGGCCGGGAGTCTCTGGGTAGGCCATCGCCCTCCCCAAGCCCTGCCTATGCTCACCAACATGGCCCGCAGCTCCATGCTGCCCGGGAGCTCCAGGCGGCCGCCAAAGCGCAGTGTCTTCTTCAGGTTCTGCTCACAGGCCTTGGCAATCCCTGCTGAGACAGGGGTCGGGGGGCCGGGGCAGACCCGGTGGAAAAGCTCCTCTGGCCCCAGCCCCAAGCCCCCTGTGGGGGGTGCTGCTCTCCCTCCAGTGGCCGCAGAGACCATTCAGAGGGCAGTGACTGACCCAAGGTTAAGAGCCAGCATACAAATGCTGGATTCCAACCTGCATCCCATTGGAGGCCCACACGCCTTCGTTATCCATGAACCCCCCGGAGACAGCTGGTGCTGGGGGCTAGTCCCTGGTAGCTGTGCCCAGAGTCCCCATGCAAGAGACCCCACCATCTGCTTCTCCATTTCTCTCTCTGGTTAAGCAGTGCCCTCGCCCCACTCTGGGGAGGGGCTGAGTCAAGAGTTCGGAGGCACATTCAAACGCCTTCCTTGGAACTGATGCAGGGGTGTTTGTTGATTGACTCAGAGAGGAGGCTTCAGAGGCAGAGAGGGTTAGGTCTCATATCTCCTCCATGGCTGCCATGGTAACCACAGGGGCCCTGACCTCTCTCCTAGGGGGACCCAGGGGCTCCTCTGGAAGCTAGGCTGGGGGTGAGGCTGAGGAGCAGCCCCTTTCCTCTAAACTCCACGGGGAAAAGGCCAAGGCCCTGCCAGCAGCCTTGGCGCCCCCTCAAGACCCTTGTTGATTCCCAAAGACCAGAGAAAGGGCCATGCCGCCTCCTCCTCCTCTCCCACATGCCACACATCATCTCTGGTCTTTATGCATGCTACTCAGCTCACCTAGAAATCCCTCCTCTGTGCTCACTACCCAGAGCAACACTTCCTCTGGGAAGCCATCCCTGATATGCCATCCTCCCCATCAGATCAGACAACCCATGGCATCAGCCCCTGTGGGACCTCCACCATCATTTGGGGATAGGATTGATATTAATAAGCACTGCCCGGGGAAGAAGGGCTAGGCCCTCCTGCTGGCTGCCCAGCCAGTCCTCATATGGTGCAGACAAGCCCCTGGCCCTGGGTCCCCGCTCACTTGCCCCTCACCCTGGAAGGGCAGGCCAGGGGTCCGGCTCACGTCTTGGAGGAAGCAGGTGAGGTGCGGCTGGAGGACCTCAGAGCAGCTGTGGTAGGCGGCCATGATGTATAGTAGCCTCCAGCCTCGCTGGCAGCTGTCCCTGCAAGCACGCATGGGCTCCATCGCAGTGGCCACTGCTCTGCAGCCACGCCAGGAGTCTCCCCACCCACCAGGCTCATCTCCTGAGGATGCCCCCTGCCCCTGCCCAGTGAGAGCAGGGCCGGTGGGCAGAGTCACACCAAAGTTGCGTTCTGTTGGGAATTCCAGGTGGGAGGGAAGAGAGGGGGTGAAGCCCCTGACATGCCCAATGTGCACAGAAAACAAGTCTTCCTTAGGCAGGGGGTAGGGGACATCTTTCTGGGTGATGGTCCCTGAAGGGGGGCCAGGGGACCCTGTGCAGAGCTGGCAAGTAAGGCTGGGTGAGAGGAGCAGGAGAATGCGCTGAGTGATTCTGAAATTCCTGGGGGATGCAAGCAGGTGGACAGGAGGGTGGCCCAGTGCTAACAAGAGCAGCACAGGCTTTGGGCCCTGCTGTGTGCTAGTCATGTGCGAGATACGGATGCTCACCTTTGTGCTGCCCCGGCTCTAGAGTTTCACTTGTGGGAACCTCTGGTGTCCAGGGGCAGCACTTGGGCTTCCTTTAGGAAGCCACCAACCCCTCCCCAGGTCCCTGTGGTTTGGAGGTGGGTATGAGAGCCGGAGACTTCCCCAGGTGGCGCTAGTGGTAAAGAACCTGCCTGCCAGCGCAGTAGACATGAGTTGCAATCCCTGGGTCGGGAGGATCCCCTGAAGGAGGGCATGGCAACCCACTCCAGTATTCTTGCCTGGAAAATCCCATGGGCAGAGGAGCCTGGTGGGCTATAGTCCATGGGGTCACAAAGAGTCAGACACGACTGATGTGACTTAGCATGCACACACATACCCATGAGAGCCAGGACTGGCAAGTTAGAACCCTGAATCCCCTGGCTAAAATGGCTGGTTCATGTCAATGGACATAAACTTGGGCAAACCCCGGAAGACGGCGAAGGACAGGAAAGCCTGGCGTGCTGCAGTTCACGGGGTTGCAAAGAGTCAGACATGACTTGACAACTGGACAACAATAAAAAATGGGAGCCAGGCTTGGCCAATTACAGCTCATCCACCCTCTGGCTATGGTGATTGGTTTGGGGACAGGCACGTGAGCCAGGTCTAGCCAGTCAGAGCTGTGTATCCTCTAGCCACTGGTTGGCTCAGGGATGCCCATGGGACCAAGACAGGCCAGTAAGGCTGGATTTGGGAATTTTTGCTGCAAATATTGAATCAGTCTTGCTTTGCCTGGGATTGCTGAGCTGGGGAATGTCCCCCCAGAACTATCATCTTGCCAGTCTATGAGATATATTGCTTGGGAGTAATAGCGACACAAAGAAAAGCAGGTCCAGGGTTCAGAGAAAGACTGCTTCCTGATGATGCCTGGATCCAGCTATGCCTGAAGTCCTCTGTTAGATTTTCAGTTACCTGAACCCTCTTTTGCTTAAACCCGACTGAACTGGATTTCTGTCAGTTGCAACCAAGAACCTGGACTCACTCATTATCAGTGCATTTGATAGATGAGGAGACTGAAGCTCAGAGACCAGAAAGGGCTTGTCCCAAACCAAGCAATTTCAAACATTTGTGCTCTGTCTTTGGCATGAGGAAGAGGACAAGGCGGGGAGAGAGTCGGGAGGGCACAGGCTGGGAGATGGGAGGCTGACCTGGCCCCTCTGGAGCAGGAAATGGTGGGGAGGGGAGGACACTCACTGCTTGGTGCTGGTGTTGTCTGTGATCTGCTTCACGACCTGGCAGTAACACTCGTCCCGCATGACCTCATGGTCCCTGCACAGCTGTGGGAGGGCGGGCCAGGTCACATGCCCATAGGAACACAGTGGGCTCCTGAAGACAGGCCTGGTGTCCCTTCCCCAGAACCCTCCCCACCAGCAGGATGTAATCCTTGTTGGGCCACACGGTTCCCACCCCAAAGGCTGGAGCCCCGGCTGACAGATGGGGAACCCGAGCCACAGGGCAGGCAAGGGAGCTCCTGCAGGGCTTGGACTGACCTTCAGGAGGGTGCACAGCACGTCCAGTTCACTCTGGCCCTTCAGTGGGGCATCCCCCATGAACCGCATCACAGCTGGAGGAAACACTGTCCCACTCAGCCACCGGCTTCCCAGCTGCCTGCCCACCAGGAACTCCAGGTTGGACCCCTCCCCCAGAGACTATGGCCAGGGCAGGTAAGGGGAAGGGGGCTCCTCCTCTCCTCCCACATCTGAGGGAAGGGGTGGTGGTCACCAGTGGTCACAGTGCAGGGTCCCTCCTGGCCCGGGGCCCTGGCTGCTGTCCCACCCCCACACCTAGAAACATGTCTGTGGCCATCTTGTTGAGGCTGCTGTCGCTGAGCTCAATGAGGGAGTCCTGGAGCGGGGTCTGTGGGGAGAGGAATTGGGTCATGGTGGGAGGAAAGGGGAGGAGGGGAGGGGGAGGGGAGGAAAGGAGAGGGGGAGGGTCCTATCTTAACAGAACAGTCCACACCACAGAAGGCAGTGGGTGGACCCTTGGGAAGATGAGACACTTCTTTTCAGAGGAACCCAGGCCTTTGGGGTACCCATTGGTAGGGGTCCCACTGCAGACAAGGCTTTTTGGCCCATGGGGCTAGGATGCACTCTTGTATGGCCATTTCAGAGGGGCCTGGGGCCGGGCACCTTCGTAAAGCAAAGCATGTCCTCCAAGGTTCTGGACTCCCGACCCTCCTTGGATTTCAGCCTGAGGCCATCCCTGCAAGGGGAAGCGGACGCTACTGATCAGTCTTGCCTCCGAGACAGCCTCTCCCACACAAAGTGTGCCAGACCCAGTGTCAGCCCTCCTGGCAGCAAGGCTCCTGAGGCAGAGGCTGCAGACAAGCCTTCCTCCCGGGGTTTCTCATTCCCTCCCAGACCTGAGGCCTCCCGCTTGGGCGGCTGTGAAAAGCCCCGCCCTAGAAGGACCCTCCTCAGGGGGGGCCACCACTCACTGGGGTCTCCTCTGAGGGTCTCGGAAGTACTTCTGGGCAAACTCGAGCATTGTGTATGGTGGAAGAGCCAGGCCGTCCTCCCCACGGTCCATGGAGCCAGCTCTGACTGGAGGGCCCTGCAAGAGGGCTGTCCGCTACTCCCGCTGATCAGAGCCCACCCAACGTCAGCCCAGGCTGACTGTGCACAGACCCTCTCCACCTGCCCCCACTCCGTAGGCCACCCCTTGCCCCATGTGGCCCCACTGCCTCCCCGATGGCCTGGTCCGGATGACTTTATCCCTCACCCCTTTATCTCCCTCCACCCTAGCGAGCTCCATGCCACCACAGGACCCAACCTGGCCCACTCACCAGGCCCTGCCCCATCGAAGGTGGATTCACTATCTGGCTGCCCCAGGCTGGGTCTTGCCCCATTGGCCTGGTCACTTACCCTTCCACTGACCCACCCACACCACCTGACTGGCCACACCTCCAGCCGCCTCTGGTCACATCTAGCAGCTCACATCCCTCAGGTCACATGTCTGGTTGGCCCTACCAGGCTGCCTGGTCCCAGGATGGCCTGCCCTTGGCTGACCCCGCTCCCCTCCACCTCCACGGTCAGGCCGACCCCACTGCTGGGTCCGCTCCTCTGACCAGCCCCGTGTTCTCACCTCCCTCCTGCGGCCCACCTCCCGTGCAGCGGCGGTGGAGGCCACGGCGGCTGCCACAGCGGCAGCACGGCCCCGGCCTGGCTCGGCAGGCAGCTGTAGGAAGTCAGGGGCAGCCGCGGGCTGCACTAGGTCAGAAGGGAAGTGGCCCACGCGCCCGTGGATGGTCCCAAACCGCCAGCCTAGGGGCGGAAAGGGTCTGAGCAGTGAGAAGGTCTCATCTGGGGAACAGGGGGGTACAGAGCCAGTGAGGGAGGCATGCCATGGGGCCAATTATGGAGGAGGACAGAAGGACACTGACTCAGGGAAGGGGAAGCAGCCCCTCAGCAGCGGGCTGGAGTGGGGGTCTGCAGAGAGGAGAACGCAGCGCCTGTGGACCTTCAGGCCACGACACAGAGGCACTAATGTCCACAGAGACCCGTCAGCCCGATGTGTGGACAGGGGCTGGGCTGCATGGCCATCTTAGCAGCTACAGCCCGGCGAGACCCTTGGGGACCTTAGGACCCGCATCACGCATCTGCTCTGTTTGGGGTTTCCAGGTCTGGCAGCTCGGGCAGCTGAACAGGGGTCCTGAGGTACCCACCGAAGTCAGGGCCCTGGCGCCGCAGCTCCTCCAGGTACACCACCTTCTTGCCGACCACACAGCCCGCACTGTAGCCTGCAGGCCAGGCTCACGTCAGCACCCTCCAGGGAGGCCCCCGCCCCGCCGCCCCCGTGCTCACACCCCATCCCTCCCTGGTGCTGACCCAGTCGAGGCGGCTCCAGGGGCTGCAGGTGGATGATGTCGCCCTTGTGGAAGGCCAGCAGTGCGGGGTCCTCAGGCAGGAAGTTCCTCACAGCGACCACGTAGTCCGAATCCTATGTCAGTCAGGGGCCGAGTGAGGGCTGTGGGCCCATGACCTCCTCCCAGAGGCCAGGGCCCACTCCCCTGCCCCGCACACAGGCTGAGAACACAGGCCTGACCCACCCCCACCCCTCCCACAGCCTTGGCGCTGAGGTCAGGTGCCGGGCCTGGGGACCACCTGGTCTGGAGAAAGCATGGGGCTGGATGTGGTCACAGGGCGGTCAGTGATGGGCAGTGCAGCCCCTGCGGGAGGGGAGGAACGAGGCTGTTGCGGAGCCCAGAGGCCTAAGTGAAGGACCCTGGAGAGGCTGGCAGCAGGGGCACAGGCCCCAGGTTGGAAGGCACAGCTCGAGCAAGAGCCTGCAGACATAGTCGCAGACACACAGGTGCATCCACCCCTCCCAGGCGGGTGTGGCTGGTACACTCAGGCCCTCAGCCTGCTGCGGGCATATGCAGGAGGGCCCTGACCTTCTTCAGCTCCAGGATGAAGTCGTCCACCAGGGTCTTGACCTGGTGAGCTCGGGCTGAGAAGAGAATGACCTTCTCACTGGCCAAGTTGAACTCCAGCATGTTCTGGGAGGGAATGGTCACAAAAAGGATGTCCGCAAAGCTGGAGGAGGGGGAGGTGGCATGAGGCAGGACACCACGGCCAGAGGTACGCACCCCCCACCACCGTCTGCACCTCTGGCCCCTGCCTGCCTCCCCTCCCCTCCTGCCCACAGCTCCAGCGCCCTGCCCATCACTCTGTGAACCCATAACCTCCCAGCACACCCACGCTTTGTCTTTTATTTATTTTTCTGCTTCTTGATCCAACCCCCTAGATTTTGCCCACAAATCTGTCTCCTTCACTAAGCAAACACTCAGTCTCTGGAAGGAAGGAGCCTGCACCTCACCAATGCCTGAGACTCCCCGTACTGTGGCATAAAGGACTGTGGGCTGCTGGGAGGGAGGGGTCGGAGGATGTAGAAAGGTTTCACACTCAAGCATCTGCACTTGGCTGTTCACATATGGTAGCCCTGCCCTCAGTAGGCTCTGGGGCAGGACTTCGGGGATGTCCAAGCTGGGGATAGGATACTGGCTCCCAGCTCACCACTGCCTGGCTGTGTGACCCGAGACAAGCAACATCTCTCTCTGAGCCTGTTTCCTTGATTAAACAGTTTGGCATAGAGCCGGGCACATGGTAGGTACCGTCATCCCTCGGTATCTGTGGGGGACTGGCTCCAGGGCCCTTTGAGGGCAATCAAATCCATGGGTGCTCAAGTTCCTCCCATAAGATGACCTGGCATTTGCATATAACCTACGCACATCCCGTTTACTTTATATCACCTCTAGATTACTCTTAACACTTGAAGTGAAGTGAAAGTCGCTCAGTCGTGTCTGACTCTTTGTGACCCCATGGACTATACAGTCCATGGAATTCTCCAGGCAAGAATACTGGAGTGGGTAGCCTTTCCCTTCTCCAGGGGATCTTCCCAACTCAGGGATCAAACCCAGGTCTTCCACACTGCAGGCGGATTCTTTACATTCTGAGCCATAAGGGAAGCCCAAGAATACTGGAGTGGGTAGCCTATCCCTTCTCCAGGGGATCTCCCCAACCCAGAATTCAAACCAAGGTCTCCTGCATTGCAGGCGGGTTCTTTACCAACTGAGCTATCAGGGAATTCAATGTAAATGCTGTATAGATAGTTATAAAACCAAGATAGGTGTTATGGGAATAGTTGCCAGTGAGTGAAAAATTTGTTTTGCTTTTTGGAACTTCCTGGAATTTTTTTTTCTGAGTATTTCCCATCCACCATTGGTTGAATCTGCAGATGTGAAGCCTGTGAACAGAGAGAGCTGACTGTACTCAGCTGCCGGCCATCGGCCATTGAGTGAGTCGGTGCGGGCCAGCCCGTGCCCCGCCCACGCGCCGCATCAACCCTCCCCCCGCCTGCCGCTCACCTGTAGGTGTGCAGGACCCGCAGCTGCCCACTCGCCTCATGGCTGCCCTTGACCACACGCAGGAGCTTGATGCCCGTGTGGGACACAGCCAGCATCTGCACCCCAGTGCCCGCGCTGCCCTGGGGAGGGGACAAGGGGCATGTGAGGGTCTTCCAGGTTCATCCCCGGAGCCCCTGGGTGGGCAGAGGGTAGGCAGGGGGATGGGCAGGGGGCTCCTACTGTGGCAGGAAAGAGGCGGGAGAAGTAGACCTCCCAGCTGTCCCGGGCAGTGCTGACCACAGCCCGCTTCACGCTCTCTGTCACCAGGGGCCGCTGCGTGTCCAGCTGGTTCTGGGCTAAGGGACACAGGTCGGGTCAGGACCGGGGCCCCCTCCCCTGCTGACCCGCAGTGCATAGAGGGGAGGCTGACCCTCAGCAAGGAGGTGTCAGACCATTGCGTTCCCAGCGTCCATACGGGGAAACTGATATCCACAGACAGGACAGTGGGGACCGCAGCCAGGCCAGTATAGTCCAACTCAGACCTGCAGCCGGGCCCCAGGGAGAGGCCAGGAGCAGAGCAGAGAGGGTGGCGGAGGCTCCAGCAGGCTGCTCCTCCCTCCCCACCCCCTGCAGTACCAAACAGGGCTTTCATCTGGAGCCGCTCCTCTGTGGAGATGCGCAGGCAGGCCTCGGAGAGTGTGTCGTGGACGACCTGCGGGAGGGGCATGAGGTGGGTGGCTGCGGGACTCCCTGAACCCGGAGCCCAGGCCGGACTGTGTCAGGATGACTGGGGATGGGGGGCTTTCCACGCAGTGAGGGCACCGTGTAAACCAGACCCCACTTCTGAGGACCCTCACCCTTCTCATCTCCACTCTCCCCAGGCCCTAGTCTCCTGATCCACACAGGGGATCTTGGGGTGGACCCTGGGCCCCATGAGCTCAGACCAGCCGTGAGTCTGCTTATATGGGTTGTGGGTTCCCCAAGTCCGTCCACAGCAGGGGGTACAGCAGACCAGCTCCCTGTCCTCACTGCAGGTGAGGACCCCAAACCCAAGCAGGAGGCTTGGCAAACGGCTGATCCACAAGCCTGCTCCCCTGCTGCCACTCAAGGCCGGAAGGCGGGACAGGCCCTCACCTGGCGGAATAGGAGGTCCAGCTGCACGGGGTGGCTGTGGTCATCCTTGGGGTAGAACACCTGCGGCATGGGGCTGCCATGAGGCCCCGCGCTCCTCACCACCTGGGCTGTAACCCACTCCCCTGCCCCTGTCAGGCCCTGCACCCCCTCCAGCCCTGGTAGGGCCCCAGCACCTCTTTGCGCAGGAAGATCTGCCAGGGGGCGTCCTGGTAGCCATAGAAGTTGGGGTTCGGGAGGCGGTGCAGCCGCGTCTGTACGGGATCCTCAGGAGGCTCCAGTGACCGCGAGGGCAGCGCTGGGGAGGCAAGGCTCAGGAAGGGCGAGGTTGGGGCAGAGAGGCTTCCTCCCACTCCGTGGGTAGAAACACCTGATCACGTGGGCACGTGGGCACACTCGCTCAGCCCTGCCTTCCTCCCGCATACAGAGACCCAGCCTTGCAGTCCTAATGCGGTGGGGGTGAGGACTGGGGGTGCCCAGAGCAGTAGAGACCAGGCGCTGCCCAGAGGGAGGCCCTGGCAAGATGGGCGGAACAGACAGCTCAGAAAGGACAGAGCTCTCAGTGCTGGGAGCTGGGGCAGAAATCAAATGGCGACCTGTGAAAATCTGGAGGCTGGTCTGTGAGGGGCCTGCAGTCTTGGCGGTAGGACAGACCTCCCTGAGGAGGTGAGGTTTGAGACTTCATGATGAGAAGAGCCCAGGCAGGCAAGGATCTTCTGCGAAGAGCATTCTCAGCAGGGGAAACAGCAAGAATGAAGGCCCTGTGGCAGGACTGAATTGTGGGCGGCCCAGGAACAGTGAGGAGCAGAGAGTCCCGGGGCGGGGAGCAGGAAGAGGTGAGGCTGGGGGTGGGCCACAGTGAGGAGCCTGGGGTTCATCCCAGGGGCCACTAGAATGTCGTTGGCAGGTGTAATGGGAACTGACTGATCTGTTACGATCATTGTAGCTGCCATAAGGCAGGAGATGCAGAGGTTAGGACTCCAGCTGTGATGTCAGGAGGCCTGGGATTCTGTCCCTGGTCTGACACTTAAGAGTTGTGTGATCTTGAGTGAGTCACTTAACCTCTGTGTCTGTCTTCTCATCTGTAACGTCTATGGGCACAGACAGTACTGTGTTGGCGAGTCTGAGTGAGGATTTAGAGTGGGCCTGGCCTGAAATCAGTGCCATGCAAATGCTGATACAATTGCACAGACATCCACATAGTGTGTCCACACAGGCCCAGGAACATGGACACACACGCCACCGTCATGCAGACCAAGACTCACCTATGCTCACACCGACTAACTCGTGCACTCGGACACCTGCCCTCCAGCCCCTCCCTCCCTCCTGGCCCTCACCTGGAGCGGGCCCCACGGATGGCCGCTGTGTGCTGGTCACTGGCTTCACCAAGGCCACGGCCTCTCTGGGGACCTGTCCCCACAAAGATGGCCCACCACAGTACACAGAGGCTCCCTCAGAGGCCCTCCTTTGTCTTCTCTTCCGCCTGGGCCCCGCCAGCCCCAGCTCCTCACCTGGGTGCTGGGTGCTGCCGCCGGGGGGCTCATCTGCCCCCTCAGGATCGTCAGGGCCTCCTCATGGGGATCGGGCCGTTTTATGAACACCCTCCCGCCGTCCTTCCTGGGGAGCGGGACGCTGAGCCTCCTCTTCACAGCCACACAGTCCCACCCAGGAACTTCTTCCTCTCCCCCCATCACTGTACACGATAACCTCAAGAGGACCAGAGACGGGCATGGGGGTCACAGAGCACCCCTAGAGAGCGGTCCTGGCCTCCCTCTGCCCGGGGTGGGGGGTCTCATCTGGACCACCTGGGTGAACAGACATGCCCTAAAGGCTGCTGGGCAGGGTGCTGTGAGCCCAGCAGACGGGCACGCGGGGAGGGGGGGCGGCCACGCAAGAGGGCCAGAGGGCTGGGTGGGTGGGCTGACCTGAGAGCCTCGGGCCGACCCCCCCGGGGCAGCTGCTGGTGCTGCCTGACGATGTCCTTGATCTGCTGCGTGGGTTGCGGGAAGTGCTCCGAGTTGAGGGTCGAGGACCGGACTAGATCCAGGCAGGGCGAGGCTATGGCAAGGCATCGTATAGGGGCCAGGTGAGTCCACCCTCCTGTCCCATCTTGGGAAGCCCCTGCTGCAACAGGACACTCACTGCTTTCTGGAGAAGCCCAGCCCTGAGGCAGAATGGGGGCAGCCACAGGCTTGGTGGGGGGCCTCGGGGCCTTGGCCAGAGGGGCGGGGGCCACGGGCTTCGGAGCAGAGCGCAGGAGCACGGGCTTGGCCGGGGGTCCGGTGCCTACAAACTTCGGCTGGGCCTCTGGCGCTAAGATTTTCTGTTGAGAGCAGGGTGTGAGGAGGGTTTCCTGGGTCACATCAGTCTGCTCTCAGGAACTCCACATTGGCCCAGGAGAGGCGGAGGGGATTCCTGGCTCAGAGAAGTGCAGCAATGCCCTGTGGCAACACAGCACTCATGGGGGGCCAGGCTTACCTCTGGGGGCAAGGGCCTCGGGGTGGGATTCAGGGGCTGCTGCTGGAGTGCCATGGCCTGCAGGGTCATCTCCCGGGCCTGCAGAGAGTGGGGGTGAATGAGTAGGCCCAGGCTTGGGCCCCACAGGGCCCCCTGGCAGGACACCCCCATCCCCTGGCACTCACCAGCAGCACAGCCTGCTTGTGGATGAAGGCTTGCTGCAGGGCCAACGTGGAGGCATCCAGGCCTGGAACTGGGGTGACCGGGTCAGGGGGCACAGATCCAGAGATGAGGGAGGTGAGGGTGGGAATTCCCTACCCTGCCCGCCCTGCTGGCTCACCCCCCAAGCCTGAGGCTGCCTCTGTTCCAGGGCTGAAGCTGCCCTGAGCCCCGCGGGGCCCCACCCAGCCCAACCCTGAATCCGACCTGGAGTAGGCACTGACTTGGCTTTGGCTTTGGCTCTGGGGGTCTCCTGTGGGGGCCTTCAGTGCTGCTGCTGCCATCTCCACCAGGCTGGCCTCCCCCTTTCATGCGGTAGGCAATGGCTGTTGGCTTCTCCAGGTCCTGGGGGGCAGATGGCTCAAGTGACAGCCCCAATGCCATGCTCCCCAGACTCCAAGGCAACGGGCACCTGACACCACCACCACCTCCTCCCAGGGGCCCCCCTCCGGCCACCCTAGGGCCCGGCTGCAAGAGGCTCCTGTGCACGTGCCCTGCTGTGGCCTGCAAAGGCCTGCTGTGTCCCTACCGCATCCCCGTAGGACAGCACAGGGTCGAAGAGGCTGTCCAGGTAGCAGTCCAGCCCTTTGTGGGGCACAGCGGGCTCTCCAAGGCTGTCTGAGTCTGGTGGGGCTGGAGGAAAGTCAAGTTCTTTCCTCCTGCTGATCACCCCTCCTGCCCTCAGGCTCCCTCCCACCCAGAGACAGCAGCCACTGCTGGTGGATCTTGGAGGGTCCCTCTCTGAGGCTCAGTCTCCCCATTTGTACCGTTCTCATTGTGGCTGCAGTACCCATCGGAATCGGCCACGACAGGCACAAGCCCCTGGGGCTGGGGCCTGGTGGATGCATCATCGTCCGAGTCCCAGCTGTTCCCGAACACCCTGGGGGATGGGGAACACAGCAGCTGAGCTCCCAGCGGACCCTCCTCTGTGCCCCGGAGTTCTCCCTTTGAAGGTAGGCCCCCTCCCTGAAGACCTCGAAGTTCAAGTTCAGCTCACAGCCACCAGCATGCAGGAGGGGGGCCTCGGGCTGGGAGAGACCACCTCTACCTGAGGCCTCCCCTGCAGGCCGGAGGCCCCTCCGCACCCACGAGGAAGTAGGCTTTCCGTCGAGGAAACTCCCTGAGCAGCTCGAGGTCTGACACCAGGTCCAGCACGTAGTCATGACCAGCCAGCTCTGCCCACTGGACCCCGTTTTTCATGGCCACCGTCCAGCCTCGCCAGCCGTCTACCAGCCCCCTGGTGATAGCACGTGGAGGGATGAGAATGAGGGACAGCACCAAGAGGTACCGCCTGGGGAGACCCTGGATGGAGCCAGACACATGACTGGAGCGGACACTCCGGGACTGGGGTACCTGGCTTCCCACCCCCACCTCCTCCTTCCCTGGTGTGCAAGGGTGTGCTGGGCGGGGCATCCCAGGAGCCAACCTGTGCCTCAGAATGTCTCCGGCTACCTCCTCCCCTGTACTCCAGGAGTGCACCGGGCAGGAGAACTGGTCACCTGGGCAGTAGCAGGTGCGGGGCTCAGCCCCAAGCATCTACGGCCGGTCCTGCCGCCTCCCCGCTCTTGTCCTGGGCCCTGATTGCACATCCTCATGGCCCTGCTCCCAGCCCCGGTCCAGGTCCCACCCCTCCCCCACACTGACCTCTCTCCAGGCTGCTTGCAGCAGGGCCACCCAGCTTCTCCTAACCCCGGGCTCTGCTGCCCCTCCATGGGAGGCAGGGGAGGATAGCTCACCGTTGAAGCAACCCACATCCAGTGCCATGCTAGCCTTCTCCTGGGTGGCTGTCCACTCAAGCTGAGTCGGAGGGAAGGTGCGGGCAGCCCCAGAGACCATGGCCTGCATGAGGCGATGCTGACACACGGCCTGGAAGCCACCCCGCCCGTGATCAGACACAAACCTGGTGGGTAGAAATTGGAGCAAGGATGAGGCTAGCCAGAAGTGGGGGAAACCCTGAGACAGGTCAGGGATGCCCAGGCCATCCCAGAGCTCCGAGGTTGGGCTGCCAACGATTAGGGCAGCTTGGAGCTCCTAGGCTAAGCTGAAAGCATCCAGGCCACCCATGGGAAGCCCAGTGGGCAGGTAGTGGCCCTGCCCCCGGCAGAGTCCCAGGGAGCTGCCCCTACTGCACTGAGCTCGGGAGGGCTCTGCACGCTCTGCAGCTCACAGCCACCGGTGGGTCCTGTTACCATCTCCAATTCCCAGGTCAGGAAAGAGGCTCAGAGAGAGGCAGTGAGTCGCCCCAGATCACACAGCAGGAAAGTCAGAACTAGGTTTCACACCAAGGGCCTGCTTGAGCTCTTTCCCATGCAAATCAACCTTGTCACCAAGGAGGGGGACATCGCCATCACCTTAACATGATCAGGATGCTGATGACGGCCACGCTTACACAGCGCTTACCACCAGCCTGTCCTCTCGGCATTTCACATGTTTCCATGGTTAATCCTCACACAGCCTGATGTAGGTACTCTTACCATCCTCATTTTATAGGTGAGGAAACAGGCTCAGAGAGGCTATTGAACTTGCCCAAGGTCACACAGCTCATATGTGGCTGAGCTGGGATTTGAACACAGATTGTTGGGAGTCTACACACCTAACGACCCTGCTGCAAACCACTGCCCACCACGTGAGAGATCAGAACCTCTCTTCCAGATTCCCCACACCCTAGTCCGGCCACCTCTGAGTTCTGGAAGCCCTGCATCCAGTCTTGTCTAACTCCTGCTCTCCGATGTGAAGCCCTGGGCCAGCCTCTGAGCCTGAGCTTCCAGGCACAGAGCCTCCCTCCTGCCTGGCCTGGAATCTGCCCCGGGCCCTGGCTCCCCAGCTCCACTCACTTGAGCAGGTACTTGTCCAGGCGCGGGGACGGTGCGAAGCCACTGAGGCAGGCAGCCAGCAGGAGCCAGCCCCGCTCAGCGTTGTGGGTGTTGGGGTTGCGCCACACCTGGTTGGCCAGTTGTGCCAGGATCTCGTCCCGCAGCTCAGGCACTGCCAGCCCCTTCTGCACGATGTAGCTCCCGAAGACGTGGTCCCGGGCGCCGTGCAGCTGGGGGTCGCCCATGAAACGTAGGATCTGGCCACAAGCAGATTCTCCTGGGCCTCTCGGAGGGCTGTTCCCACCAGTACCCACCCCCTCATATGCATCCCTCACATATCCTTCCCAAGTCCCCCTGCCCATATAAAAGTTCCCCACAGTAAAACTGTAACAGGCTCATGCGTGCTAATGCTAAGTCACTTCAGTCGTGTCCAACTCTTTGTGACTCTATGGGCTATAGCCCACCAGGCTCCTCTGTCCATGGGATTCTCCAAACAAAAATACTTGAGTGGGTTGCCATGCCCTGCTCTAGGGGATCTTCCCAACCCAGAGATCGAACCCACATCTTTTATATCTCTTGCATTGGTAGGTGAGTTCTTTACCACTAGCTCCACCTGGGAAGCCAGCCTGGCTTACCCTAGGCCAAGTGACCACAGCTTGGGGAAAGTCAAGATTTTCCTGCTCACAAACCTTGTACAGCTCCAGCCCCTCCCCTCACCCTGGCCTCCAGCAGGTCCCTCACCTCTGGCTCTATCCAGGCCCCAGAGGGCACTTTCCAGCATCCATACCCAGCCACATCCTCCCATGGAAGCACTGTCTGTGGCTCCCTTGGGCTCCTGGGAGCCCAACCTCAGCTCTGGGCTTGTTGATTAAGGCCTCCTGCCCCTCTGGCCTTACTCTCCTGAGTCTCTGTTCTGACCATGGCAACTTCTCTCCTCTCTACCCCTCCACTTGCCCTGGCTGGGAGACTCTGCTGCCACCTTCCTCTCCAGCTCAAATGCCCCCTCCTCCAGGAAGCCTTCCTTAACTCTGCCCAGGGCTGCATGAGGGGCCTCGTCTGGGCTCCCCGACCCCCATCTCCGCCTCTGTCCACAGGAGTGGGTCATTCATTATGCCTGCTCCATCTCCCCTTTCAGACGAGGCTCTACTCTGGAAGCTCCAGAGAGACTGGGAGGCAGCCATGTTGCCGAGATGACTGTGAGAAGACAGGCCGCCATCCCCAGACCCCACTCCAGAGAGGAGGACAGACATTGTCTCCTAGAAGTCCCTCCTCCAAGGGCTCAGGGCCTGGGCTGGTGGAGGGTCCAGGGGAGCAGCATGGGGGTCTCCTGTCTGGCTTCAGGGCTGGGGCTGTGATTTTGAAGGTGGTCTGTGCAGACTCGTACCAGCTTGAAGATGCCCACGGCCTCCACGTGGTGCTCCGCTGGCAGCCGCGTGAGGGGTGTCCTCAGAGGTACGTTCAGCATCCCGAAGGCAGGCTCCTGGGCACAGAGCAGGTTCCTGGGCATAGAGCCAGGAGGCATGGGCACCTCCAGACCTGCTGCTCTAGGCCGGGTTGGGGCACACGAGCCTGAGGCGCCCGGGCTCTGGTCCCCAGCGTGCAGACGGAGATGCAGTGCATCAGGGCAGAGCTCCCCGAGACACCCCCGGAGGGCAAGAGATCAGCAGCGGGAGTGATATGCTGTGGGTACCCTCACTGCTCGTCAGGTTTCTGAAATGTTTCCAAACAGTCACTGCCCGAGCCCCTGAGGGCCCCCCGCCACCATCCAGGTCCATGGAGCTCCCAGACTCCTCATGACCCAGCAACTGGAGGGCTCAGGCCTGCTCTCAAAGGGCGTGGCCAGGAGTCAGCCGTATCTGAGGATAATGCCAGCTGTCACTGGGTCTCTTCCAGCTCTTACCTTGAAGTGGCACCGGACAAACTTGGCCATTGGGTAGTTGTTGATGTCTAGGGGCAGCGTGACCCGGGGCTCAGCCCGAAGCCGGGGAGTCCGCACAAGGGCCACCCGGGGGCCCTGGGCTGTCCTGAGGCCTGTGGACAGAGGAGGCCTGAGAGGCCTGGGCCCCTGGCCAGCCCGCCCCCCAACCCCACCCAGCGCTGACATACCTGCCACAGCTCGCAAGAGCCCAGCCAGCTCCACTGGGACCTCCAGGTGCCCCACGGCCACCACCTGCCGCTTGCTCAGCTCCTGGGGGGTCAGCACAGGGTGAGAGAACAGTCCTGCCACACCCCCACCTGTCGGCCTCCCTTCCTGTCCCCCGCAGCCGCCCAGACCCCCACACCCACCTCCTGCTCCCGCAGCCACGCCTCCTCCACCCGGAGCCTCCGCTCCGCCCTCAGCTGCAGGAGAGCAGACGGTCAAGGCGGGCAGCGGCGGGCAGAGGGGATGGTGGCCCCAGGCCCACCTCACAGACGGGGGAGGCAGTGGCGCAGCCAGAGAAACAGGTACAGGAGGAAGAGAGCAAGAGACTCAGGCAGAGGGCAGAGCAGTGACACTTTGGGGAAGGAGAGATGCACAGGATGTGAGAGAGTAGCAGAGAGGTGTGTTCTGGGGCCCCTCCCTGGAAAGTGTTAGTCCTTCAGTCGTGTCCAACCCTTTGCGACACCCCATGGACTGTAGCCTGCCAGGTTCCTCTCTCCAGGGATTCCCCAGGCAAGAATACTGGAGTGGTTGCCAATTCCTTCTTCAGGGGATCTTCCCGACTCAGGGATCGAACTCGGGTCTCCCACATTGCAGGTGGATTCTCTACCGTCCTGGGGCTACCAGAGAAGCACCTCCCTGGTGCCCCACAAAACTCCAGCAAAGGCACACAGCTCCTCGGGGCTACGTTTGTCTGTCTGGCTGTGGAAATGTGACAACAGGCCGAGACCGGCACCAAGACAAGGGAAAAACCAGAGCGAGTGCTGCTCGGGTCACCAAATTCTAATTGTGCCCGGTTTCTGGGCCCTGCTGTGAGCCCTGGGCCGGGCCACACCCTCCCCGCAGCCTCTCATTCAACCCCTGTACACCCCAAGGGGTGGGTGAGGAGAGCAGGGCTAGAGAGGGACAAGTGGGGACCAAACCTAAGCCTGTCCAGGCCAAATGCCTCCTCCCCGCCCCTGCTGCCCCATGGAGCCCAACGGGGCAGGCCTGGTTCTGCGGGGAGGGACGAGAGCCCAGCCTGCAGCACCTTGAGGTAACGCCGGTGGCTCGTGTACGTGTGCACCAGGGCCCGGAACTTCACCAGACGCCTCCTCATCTGCTGATACCGCTGCCTGGGGCGGGGAGAAGAGGAGAAGGGGTTTTGAGTAGGAGGGCCAGGGAGCCGGGGTCATGGGTGACAACTTGCTGGGGTGTCAGTGCCCACACTTCACTCTGGGACCCAATGCAAAAAGGGAAACAAACTCAGAGAGGGGCAGCGACTTGGCCAAGGTCACACAGCAAATGGAGTGGCAGGGCCTGTTGGCCATCCCAGAGTATGGGAGATGCAGGGTGGGTTCCCTCTTGGTTGGCTGGATTCCTACCCACCATTCACAAGGACCAGGGGTGGGAGGGAAAGACACACAGAATCTGATCACCCTTCCCACAGAGGCTCCTATTCTCAGCTTGCATGCCTCTGGGAATGGGGAACTCACTACCAAAGATCAGGCTTGGAGCCCTGCCTGCTCTGGGCCTGCACCTGGCCAGGTAGCCACGGGCCCGGCTCTGCAGCAGGATGATCTTGCGGCGTAGGGAGCGGAAACGACGCTGGACAAAGAAGCCGCGGAGGCAGCGCTGTAGCGTGAGGGCCGCCAGGCTCAGGACGTGGTCCCGCATGCCTTCCAGCAGCTGATGCAAGTGCTCCTTCAGGAAGAGCTGGGGGCAGCAGGCAAGTGCTGAGGCTGAGAACCCCAGGCACTGCCTGGGCCCACCCTCCCCAGGAGTCCCTGGAGACAGAGGACAGGCCAGCCCCGGATCAGGCAGAGGACGGGCCAAGTCTGGAGAGGTGGGTAAGGTAGGACGGTGAATCAGACAGTGAGAGAGGCCAGGCAGAGTCTAGAGGTGGGATCAGCATCCATGCCCCAGCTCGGCCGGATGGCCTCTGGCCTGGGCACTTCTGAGCCCACAGTCTCCAGCCACAGGGCACCCAGGGGCTGAGCGTGGGTAGGACTCACCTTGCTGACACCAACACAGTACATGTTTGGTGTGACCGTGCATAGGCGGCTCAGCACCGACACACACATGTCCCCACTGGCTGGCAGGTTGTGCTGGAGGGCCACTAGACAGCGGTACCTGCAGACCCCAAACCCAGCGTGGGGCTATTGGACCTATCCGGCTGCCAGCTAGATCTCAGGATCACCACCCAACCCCTGTCTCCAGGAGGCCTGGGTCCCAGCAGAGCCTTTACTCATAGTCTCTTCTAACCAGAAAAGGGCTTTCTGTCCCAAGGCTACTTGAAAAGACCATTAAACGATAATAAATGGTTTCAGTAGAAGAAAATGCTTTAACGCCATCTGCTGGAAACTTGTCATATTAGTAATAATGATTAAAATCACTCTTTGGAATCAACACATATGTAATGAAACTATAAAAAATGCAAAGCAGTAAATATATCTGCCATGTAACAGCTAGTATGTAGTGGTCTTGTGTAGTGCACAACCTGAGCAACTATGCATGGCCAGCCCTATTCTGCCTAGGTTGTGAATTCCAGGGGCCATGGGGGGCTGGGTAGGGGTCTGCAGAGCTCAGGAAGCACCAGACCAAGGTACCTGTCGATGAACACCTGGAAGGGCAGCCGCACTGGAAAGCCATCCTTCCGAATCCGCACAGTCTCCAGCAGCCCTGAATAGCGTAACTGGGCCGTCACCACATCACACTCAAAGAGGCCTGGCTCCTGGGGGAGGGCCCAGAGAGGAAGCCTGCATATTGGCCCAAACATGTGCAATGGTCTCCACAGTGGGCTGGGCAGATGGGAGGTCCAGAGAGGCAAAGCCACTTGCCCAAGGTCATACAGCATGGGGAGCGGACTTGGCTTCCCCAGGGGCCCCCACCATCACATACCTTCTTGTGGTTGGGCTTCAGGCACCGGACGAACAAGGGGTTACATCTGGGCAGAGTCGAGAGGAGGGCAGTGTGAGGCCCTGGGGAAGGAGGGTGCTTGCCCCTAGGGTCACAGGGTGGGTGCCCACACCCTGCCACACCCACCTCTCCATCTTTTCCACCAGGTCCAGAAGTGACTGCTGGAACTTGGCGGCCACCGTGTGTGCCTTGTAGAGCCGGGAGACGGAGCTGCTCTTGCCCAGGCGCTGAGGGGTAGCCTGCTGGGCATGGCTGGAGAAGAGGTGTGCTACCACCTGGGCCAGCAGTCAGGGTCAAGGTGCCAGGAGCCAGGAGACAGAAGGGGGAAGGGCCCAGAGGCAGAAACAAGGAGGGAAATGGACAGAGAGGAAGAGAAAGGGGAAGAACAAAAGGCATTGGTTTCTGGACTCGGAGATCAGAAAGTGACCGCTTGACCCCTGCCCTGACTGAAGGCCATGCCCTCCTGGCTGGCATTCTTCTCTAATCAGGGTGCTCAGTACCTTCCAAGTGGCCTGCCTGTGGGGGAACATGGGGCACTGTCTCCATGCCTGGCCCCAAGGGGGCCTGTGACACACCTGTCCATGAACTCTGGCAACGACCTGGGGGGGACGTGGAGGCCAAGAGGAGGTGGGGGTAAGAGAACCGCCCAGGGAGGAGTAGGCTTGGGTGAACCAGAGACAGGACTGAGCTGGGAGAGGGGTCTGATGGTGGGCTGGGTGTTCCGGGGGGCTGGGGCAGCGAGGCTCATTCACCCGAGTCCGGCTCCGCACAAACAGGTCCAGCACGTCCTGGCGCACCTGGTCGTGGTTCTTGTCCAGGAACTTGTGCACCTGGAGCGGGGAGGGGCGGGGCAGTTCCATGTGGACCCCACCCTACTCCACCAGCCTGGGAGACAGGGAGGAAGGCTAACCCATCACAGGGTGTGTGCGCTGCCTGCTCCCCTTCTCTTCCCTCCTCCTTATAGTGGGTCAGGGGCCCATGGCCCCAGGTAACCCTGGCCCTGCTCCCGTAGGCCTCAGTCTCCCTGTCTGTCCTGAGAGGGATGGGCCCCTCCACCTGCTATGGTTCCCCCTTTCCTGTCCCACTGTCCTCTCAACTCCCTGGAGAGGGGGAGAGGGGGCAGTAGCCACATGCCCAGTCTACGTTGTGGCCCATCCTCAGTAAGGACTCTGTCCTATGCCCATTCTAGAGATGAGGAAAATGAGGCCCAGTGGGGACAGAAGCTTAGAATCCTGGTCTGAGACACCTCAGGGCAGGAAAGAGCTGAGATGACAGCAGTACAGCTATCACTACTGATGGGCACTCCTCTTCACCATCCCCACCGAGCCCTGGACTTCTTCACTCACCCCAGGAGATGGGCACTATCATTCCCACACTTCCGATGAGAAAGCTGAGACTCAGAGAGGTAGAGGGACTTGGCTGAGATCACATAGCTGAGGATTAGCAGGGCCAGACTGCAACAGGTCTGGGTGTCTCTGGCGTGGGGACTGGGACTGAAGGCTGTGTGGGCCATTTGGGATCTCACCTGGTAGGTGACTTTGCCCGCGTAGTGCTTGATGGTGAACTCAGGCAGCGGCATCTTGGGCTTGGAGTAGAGTGGGTTGGCGCCGTGGTGGTAATGGCACTTCTGCAGAAACGTGTGGTCTGTGGCCTGGGGGCAGGCAGGGGTCAGCGGGTGGGCAGGGCCCAGGCATCCAGTAGCTGGCCTGGTGGCAAATTCTCCAGCCCTGACTGGTCCCCCGCAAGCCACAGGAAGGAGGAGCAAGTCCCTGCTCCCCTGGCTGCCCGCTGCTCAGTATGGGCAGCCTGAATGGACTCTGTGGAAGGGTGGGCTCCCAGCTGCCTTCCCTCCAGCCCACCTGTCTCTGCTCTCTCTAGTTCCACTGACCGGAGCACCCATACCACTCTCGTGTTTTCCAATCAGAATCTGAGGCCCAACCCCAAGGTCACCTCCTCCAGGAAGCCTTCTGTGACTTCACGGGCTGGTGAAGCCCCTCCTCCAGAGCCCTCATCCAGCCTCAATCACCCCAGGTTTGAAAGGCAGGTTGGGTGTCCTGACCCCCCGACCCAAGCCCAGAGCAGAGTGGAGTGCAGGACTCGGGCCCAGTGGGGAAGCAGGCTCAGAGTGCCGCGTGCTCCAAGCAGCGTACTCAGTGCACACCTGGGGGAAGCAGCACTGGTCATCAAGGATGCGCAGGATGCCGTAGGGCTTCAGTGAAAGGAGGTTGATGCAGGGCTGGTTGTCGGCGAAGGTGACCTCCCGCCAGTCGATCTGTTCGCGCATGTACTCCTCCTGTGGGCAGCAGGCCTCGGCCTCCAGCCCCTCCCAGCGCCTCCCACCCTGTCCCCCAGGTGGACACCATCCAGAGGGGCCCAGCCAGGGCACCTCCGCCTGCACCCCTCCCAGCACAGGGAGCTCACTCCCAGCAGGGCAGCACAACATGAGCCACCTCTGGGCCCTGCTCATCCCTGGCCTGGACAGCCCTGCAAGGGTGAGGAGGACCACAGGAGGGCTCTTCTCTGGGCTCAGCACCCTCACACCTGCCCCTCCAGAGCAGGGCCTATGCACATGCTGGTCCCTAGCTCAGAGCGCCTCGCCCTCCACTGGGCCTACGGATGACCTCTCGTTTGTCCTTAAAGACCCAGCGCAGCCTGTCTGCCTCCGAGGAGGCCCAGCAGCTGGCAGGACAGGACGGAGGGAGGACAGAGAGGCTTCTCACCTGCTCCTCCTGGAAGACGATCTTGTTGAAGAGGTACTGGAGGCTCTCATTCGCGTAGTTTATACACAGCTGCTCGAAGCTGTTGAAGCTTAGATCCTGCCAGATGGGCAGAGAGGCTGGGCCCTACACTTCCATGGCCAGCAGCCCATCTGTCCCCACCCAGGGCCTGCCCACCCCCCTTCCCCATACAGGCTTATCCTCGACTTCCACAACCACAACTTTAGCAAGCTGGAGCCCTGCGCACAGACCCTCTGCTCAGATCCCTCGGGGGCTCCCTCTGGGCACAGGTGAGAGCCCAGTGGTTCAGGAACCATGGGAGGAGGCCCAGGTAGTGGCTGAGGCCCAGGCCCTGGAACCTTCTACCTGGGTTCCGGTCCTGGGTCTGCCACTTTCTACCCCAAGTGCCTCAGCTTCCCCATCTGTAAAATGGGGATGACTGTCCACTTCCCAGGCGACTGTCAGGATTAAGTGAGTAACAAGCCAAGGGCTCAAAACAGCAGCTGGCACATAACAGGAGCCATGGGAACCTCAGTGGCCCCTTCTGCTGTTCTGATATTGCCTGTCTTTCTCCACGCCCCCCACTCTGACTCCCAAAATGACTTCCAGCTCCCCATACCCCTGAGCCTTTGCATGACTATTCTCTCCACCTCAAATGCCTTGTCTGGCTCTTAAGGAATCAGCTCAGGACATCTCGAGGAAGACTTCCCTGATGCCTGCCCAGCTAGGGATCTTCTCCAGGCTCCCCCAGCACAAGGCTGCCTCTGTTATGGCTCTGACCACATGTGTTTGTCCACTTCTGTTTGCTGGAATCCCACCCAGTCCCTCCTGGAAGCACCCCAAGGATAGCGCCCAGGTCTGGTCCTTTGTGGGGTCCCTGGTGTCACCCACAGAACCTGGCACCTGGAAGCTCCAGGAAATGCTTGTGGATGAATGGAGGGAGATAATAATGGGGGGAGGGCCCTGAACAGTTAATGGCTCTAGAGCCTCCCCCCGGAGCCCCACCTCGAAGCCATAGATGTCCAGGACAGCAACGGACAGCGCGTCCTTCTGTGGGGACACCAGCGCATTGACCCTGGCGATGAGCCAGCTGAACAGCAATGAGTACAGGACCTTGGCGATGGCATCCCTGGAGCAGAGAGGTGTTGAGGGGGCAGGTACAGTGAGGAGGCAGGGGGCCTCAGATGCGGCTGCGGCCTTACCTGGCATCCACGGCGCTCTCCACCGTCAGGGGGGTGAAGATCTTCTCTCTCATGGTCTCCTGGGGTGCGGGGGGAGGTGGGCTCTGAGTGACAGTGCACAGGCCACCATCTCCAGGAAGTCCCCAGAGAACTGGGGGGTGGGGCATGGGGCGGGAATCATGGAGCTGGTGTGACTGGTCTCAGGCACAAAGTCAACCAGGGGGCAGGACGCATACCCTCATCCCTCTGCTGCCTGGCTTGCTGGTGGGGTGGGGGCTGCCTCCACCATAAGGGAGACAGGAGCTTGTATAAGCAGACACAACAGTGATGTCAGCCTCGGGAACAGAGGAAGGGCAGGGGCTATGGGAGGGACAGGCCCAGCCAGGAGTCAGGGGTGGCTCCCTGGAGCGGGAAATGTCTGTGTTGGGTCTGGAAGGTTGAGTGGGTATGAAAACAGGAACAGCTATGCAAAGGCCTGGAGGCTGTAACACCTTTGGGGTCAGAGGTACCCAACTCTGGGCCCAACTCAGAGATGGACAGGAGTGGAAGAGGTAGAGAGGGGCAGGGGGCCCACACAGCGTGGGGCACAAAGCAGCCCCAGCCACCAGGGACTCACAGTCACTTTGAAGGTGATGGCCTTCTGCAGGCCCTCAGGGGAGACCTGCAGCAGCTCGGCCACGGCCTGGATCTCCCGGGCGCTCACCACTGAGGCCACCTCCTGCGCGTCCGTCTGCAAAACACCCACAGGAGTGCCTGCTGAGCTAGATGAGCTCTTTATATAAAATTCATACCAAAAAAAGGAAAGAGTGAAGGCAGGAGAAGGGGATGACAGAGGATGAGCTTGTTGGATGGCATCACCGACTCAATGGATATGAGTTTGTACAAACTCCAGGAGATAGTGGAGGACAGAGGAGCCTGGCATGCTTCAGTCCATGGTGTAGCAAAGAGTCAGATACAAGCAACTGAACAACAACATACAAATATGGAAACAAGTGAGAATAGCTGGGAAAATTCTCAAGTAGGAATTCCAGGGACTCTGTGAGACAGTAAAACATACAGTTAGAATAATTAAAACACTGTGGGGTCAGACACATAGTTCATAAACAAATCAATGAAGCACAATAAAAAGTGTGGAATCGGACACAAAAGGATACAGGAATTGGGCATTTGATAAATATGTATTTCTCAACTTGGGAGACTGAGTGACCATTTAAAAAAAAAAACAACTTGGGATCCCTATCTTGTACCTTACTAGGGTAAATTTCTGATGAACCAGAGATTTAAATATTTTTAAAAATCAAACAGAAACCCTAAGAGATCCTGAAAAAACAGGAAAAGGCTTTTATAATTTTAGAGACATTAGTCTCTAAAAATGATGAAAAGTCTAAAATTTGTATAAGAAAAAACTTGATAAATGAAGTTTCTGAAAATAATCCTTAAAATCTCTGTAGTAAAAAAAAAATCCAAAACTCCAAAAAACCTGTAAATAAAGTCAAAACGTAAATGATAAATCAGAAAATATATCTGCAATTCCTACAGATTTCCTTAACACATATAAAGAGCTCGCATATACCAATGAGAAAAATAGGAACAACCCCAAATTGTGGGCCAAGCGCTTCCAGCTGTGAGCTGGCAGCTCTCAGCCTCGGGGGGACGCCCATGTCTCAAGGAAGCTGTCCTGTGGCCCAGTGCCCTCACCTCGTCCTTCTCAAAGTAGACGTTGCCCAGGTGCAGGATGGAGGCCAGGATGCGGAAGATGCTGTCCTGGTCCTCCGCGCTGAAGCCCAGTACCTCCATGGCGGCCAGCAGCCGGCGGAAGTCGTCCGCGTCGCTCTTTCCTGAGATCTCGCAGTTCCCACCCTGGGAAGGGTCAGAGTGAGGGTCTAGGACCCTGGGTGGGGGCCTCAGGGTCCCTGCTCTGCCCTGGCCTGCAGCCTGGCCTGGGCTCTCAGGTCTCAATCCACTCCCGAGGGCGAGGGGCTCTGAGCAGCCCCGCATGCCAGGCCCCGTGCCAAAGGCTCTGAGTACATTCCCTTCACCTAACCCTCACATGCCCTTCAATGCAGAACTATTCTGTCCTCATTTTACAGACAGGAAAGTGAGGCTCTGGAGGGAAGTGTGGTCACTCCAGGCCGCTGAGTTCTATTCCAGGCTCCAGAGAAACAATCACATAGGCCGCCCCCACCTTGACTTTGGACCCCAGTGACACCTGTCCCCCTTGCCACAATGAGACACTGCAAAGGAACTCACTCCCCCAAACCCCAACACCTTCACTGTCCATCAGGACATGGTGCTCTGGGCCCACACAGCATGATGGGGCGGGGGCACCTGGCCAGGGGCCCTCAGACACCTGCTGCCACTCACCTGGTTCAGGTAGTAGTAGGTCTCAGCCTCCTGAAGGCTGAAGGCCTGCCGGAGCTGGGCAGGCAGCCCAGCCAGGAGCTCATAGAAGATGTGGTAGTTCCTCTCGTTTCTGGCCTACAGAGCGGTGGGTGGGTGCACAGAGGGAAGCCACCCACCCGGGTGACCCCCAGACACACATACAAGCCCAGGTGTGCCCACAACACACACACACACACACACACACACACGGGCCTCAGGTGAGACTGGCACCTCTGTGTTGAGTGACCCCAGCCTGGCACTGACAGGGGTAGGGGGACCTGGCGTGCTGGTGGGAAGGAGCTCTGAGCAGGATTTAACTTTGGAGAAATAAGCACAAGGTGGCAGGAGCCCCAGGAGCCTTGAGGAGCCCACCTGCTGGTGGGGAGACAGACTCCTGGCAGACCACCGTGAGTGGGGAGAAGTGCTCTGCAAGGAAATGCTGCAGCAGTGGGTGGGCAGGTCTGGTGGGTGGGGGGGCTGCATTTTTACTGGGGGAAATCTTCCCCCAGCAGGTGGCATTCTGGGGAAGACTCGGAGGAGGTGAGGGGCTTGGCCTGGCAGGTGTCTAGGGGCGAGTGCTCCAGTTACAAAGAACAGTTGAGCAAAGGCCCTACAGCAGGGCGGTGCCTGGTGTGCTTCCATGACAAGGAGATGGGCCACAGGCTCATATATACACACACACACACATACATACAGATACACACACATACATACACAGATACAAAGATACACACACACATACACAGATACACACACGCATACACATGCATACATGCACACATATATACACATGCACAAATGCATACACATATACATACACAGAGATTCACATACATGCACATACATACACACATATACACACACGGACACCTACACTCGTACATACACACACACACACAAGAAGATGGGCCACAGGCTCACACACACACAGACACACACACACACTGCTCAGCCAGGTGCCAGGCTCCGAGGGTCTGCTCTACCCCCCATCTGGACACACAAGGCCTGGAGAGCCAGCCCACCTGAAACACGATCCTGGATTTCTCGAGCAGGTACTGGGAGGTTATGGCACCAGAGATCACGCCCCTGGGTGGGTGGGCACAGTCAGGGGTCAGGGTTGCACCTGGCACAGTGCACACAGACCCTGCGGGTTCCTTCACCAGCCCACTCACCTTTCCAGAAAGATCTCCACAAACTTCCCGAAGCGGCTGGAGTTGTCGTTCCTGACGGTTTTGGCATTACCAAAGGACTCCAGGAGGGGCGTGGCCTCCAGGATCTGAGCGCCAGAGGACGACGTGGGCATTGTGGGGAGTATGCAGGGCCAGCCCAGGTTCCCCTTTGTGAGGGTGGTGAGTTCCCTGCAGACCCCCGAGGCCGCCCAGGCCCCCTGCCCCGCCTCCTGCTGCCCCACTGCACCACACATGCGTGTGCACACACACCCAGTACCTTTATCTTCAGGAATCACCAGGACCAAAGAGGAGGAGAGGGACAAGAACAGAAGTGTGTTACCTACAGGACTGACTGGCTCCCCCCAGGATGCGGGAGGCCTCGAATCACAGAGGGACTGGCCAAGCCCTCCAAGCCCTTGGCGGGCAGGAGAGTCGCCAGGTGAGAGCAGACCCCTGAGCCTCGGAGACCCAGGAGTCGGGGCTCAGGGACCAAGGTGTGGTCCCAGGCTGGGGGCTCTGAGGATGTCCTTGTGCCCTGGCGTCCTGGAAGGGCCTCCTATCCGCCCTGCTTAGCTCCCACCTGAGGTCCTCTGCAACCTGAGTGAGGTCCTGCTCCCATCCCCCACAGCTCCCACCCCTTGGGCTGGAAGGCCTGGCACAGCCCCGCCTCGTCTCCTGTCCCCTCCATGGTTCTGCCCAACACTGCAGTCCCCCTGACTGTGCCCACGCCGACCTCTGGGTGTTAGAGTTCTGTTCCCCTGCAGCCCTCAGCCCTTCGCTCAGCCCGTCCCCTGCTGGAACATCCGCCCCACAGGCAGAAATCTGTCTGCACGTGCCTGGTGCCCAGCATCCACACAAGACCTGGCACTTAGGAGGCCTTCAACAAACATCTGCAAAGGGGCTTCCCTGGAGGTCCAGTGGTTAGGACTCTATGCTTTCACTGAAAGGGGCACGGGTTCAACTCCTGGTTGGGGAACTAAGATTCCCATGTGCCATGCATCGCAGCCAAAAAAAAAAAAAAGAATCTGCTGAATGGATGAAATAGAGGTTAAAGGGCAGAGCCACCAGGGCATAGCAAATTACAGTGCCCACTTAGCAAGCACCTACTGCATGCCAGACCCTTCGTCCCAATGACAGCATTGTTAATGATCCTACGAGGTAGATGCCAGTATCAGCCATTTACAGATCAGGGAGCTGAGGCTGGGAGAGGTGTGGCCACGTGCCCAGTACTCCAGGGTCAGAAGAGCGAGGCCCCATAGCCCGAGCTTGGTGGTGTAGGCAGTGTTTTCTCTGGCTGCACTGTTTCCTTGGGATGAACTCTCAGGTGAAGCAGGAGGGCCCGGGGTACACAGAAGTGACACCTGTTACCCTGGTGACTGGGCCAGTTTCCTGCACTCACAGTCTAGCTAGCTTGGTCCCAGAAATATTGCCCACTGCACAGAGGAGTGGACTGAGGCCCAGAGAGGCCTGGGGGCGAGCCTGGGAGTGCTCCAGGAGTCAGGGTCCACCTGGGCTTTGGCCTGTGCTCTCCCTTAGTCTGGGTGCCCCTTGAGGGCATCTGGGGTGAGTTCCCCCCCTGGTGCCTGGCATGAGGCAGGCACACAGCCCAGGGCAGGACCATCAGGGCCCTGGGGCCATCCAGCCTGGCCTGCAGGTGCGGTGGTGCTGTGTTTGGGCTGGGCAGCATTTAGCGCCCTCCCAAGACCTCACCCCAGGGACCCTTGTCACATCTCAGCCCAGACATGAAGCCTGTGGCCCAGATGTTGGTTGATCAAGGCACAACTGGGTTCCATAAGGACTCGTGGCCAAAACCAGTCCAACAGAAGGAGCCCCGAGACGTGCTGGCCCCTGGGCCACGGTGCTGCAGCACCATCATGCTGGCCAATGGGAGACAGATGAGGATGACAGTCAAGCATGGCAGGAGTGGGCAAGACAAGAGACGTTGTTTAAGACCGTAGCCCCAGCCATGCCTGGAACGGACCCAGACGGCCCGACTGCAAGAGCAGGCTTAACAGGTGCTGTGGCCTGCTCCCAGAGCCCAGCCTGGGCCTGGCACACAGTAGGTCCTTGGGAAGCCTTTACCGAGGTTCTAACATTCTCAGTTCAGGGAACCTAACTTTGAGCAGACCTCCCATCCTGCAGACCCTGGCCAGGCCTTCTCAGTGTCCCAGAACCTCCTGCCTGCAACCCCCATATTCAGGCCAGTCCTGCCTCCTTCACGACCATGAAGCTGAGGCCAGGTGGCAGGTGTGGATGGCGCCCCCGGCCCACACAGCCTCTATTTGGGCCGCTCCAGGAAGCTGGAACGTATAGCTCATGCAGGGGGACATGAACAGGAAGGAACTCCCAGGGAGGGCAGGCAGAAAGAGCTCCCAGTCCTACAAGCCCTCCCCGTGCATCACTGGGCACTGGGCTGGGGGAGATGGACAGACCACGCAGCTGAGAGATGGACGCACCTGCCGTGTGACGCCCTGCTTCTGACTCATGGCCGCCAGGTAGCGCAGAATCAGCTTCGTGGCCTCAGTTTTTCCTGAGCCGCTCTCTCCGCTGCCCAGGCAAAGGGGCAGAGTGAGCTGCCACCTGCTCACGGCCCCCTTCCCCAGGCTCCCCTAACCCCATCGTGACACAGAAGGACACATGTAGGAGGCCGGTCCCCAGCCCCACCCCTGCTCACCTGATAATTATGCATTGGTTCTGTTTGGCATCGAGCATTTTGGCAAAGGCGAGATTTGCGATTGCGAAGAGGTGGCTGGAGAGACAGGCCACAGGGTTCCTGGGCAGGCCTTGCCCCGTGCTCCCAAACCTCCCAGTGGGCGGGCAGGGGGCACCTCTGCCCAGCCGAGTGGCTAGTCCTGCTCCACACCCACCTCTAGGGGAATGTTCCTGCAAGGATCCCTGTCCAGATTTGAGCCACAGCGGCCTGCAGCCCAGAGGGGGCTATGGCCAGGCTTGGGGAGAGGCTGATGGGCTGCCCAGCACCACCTGCCCCGACCCCCAGCTCAGACAGGGCCCCAGGAGAACCCGGGCTATCCCCTCTCCCAGCCCTAGAGACACTCACGGGGGGTTCTCGGCCAGGGCCCGCCCGCTGTACTGCTGCACCTGCTCCGGCCCGTAAATTCCAAACATCTGGTACGGGTTTACTGACACCAGGATGCTGCCGATGTACGTCTGCTGGACAGACAGCGGCCTCAGCGCCCATCGACATCCCTCCCTCCCCCACTCCTGGAGTCGGGATCCCCGTTTCATGAGAACAGATGCCTGGCTGGCTGGGCCTGGTGCCTACACCTTGGGCCCCTGACAGTCTGATGGGTCATCTGCTCTGGTGGTGGAGTGTCGGGCACTGACCAGGCTGAGGCCAGAGAAGGCTGGAGCGAGCAAAGCCCCACAGCCACAATGCTGAAAGGATGGCCATGACGGCTGCTGCCTGCTTCGTTCATTCACAGTTGGGGCTGCCCCCTGACTGCCTCTCCTGGGACCTGGGTCTCTGGAAGCTTTAATCCATTGGACTCCTGGTGGGGGGGTCACACACTTCTGGGTTCCCTGTCTCCAGGTCTCTGCTCCTGGCACCCACTATTTTCAGACTCTGTATTCTAGGACTTTAGATGCTAGTGCTCCCAGCTGTTGCATGCTATGCCTGAATAGTAGAAACTCCAGTCTGGGGTGGGCAGGAGAAATCCATGCTGTCCACTGCAGCTCCAGGAGGCAGGGGAGCCACGATCCTCAGATCCCAGCCAAGGGAGGGGCCAGCCCCAGGCCTTACATAGATGAGGTTCCGTTCAAATCTGGTTTTGAGATTGGCCAGCACGGTGGTCTCCTGGAGGTCTCTGCAAAGGCATGGAGAGGGGCAGTCAGGGTCCACCTTCCCCTCGGGGCAGGGCCTTTGTCAGAGAGGTTAGGGTTCAAGTCCCATGTCTGACACCAACCATGATGCCTTGGGCAAGTTACTTAACCTCTCTGTGCCTCAGATTTTCCATCTGTCCAATGGGCATGAACAATCACTGTCCCCACGTCTCCAAGGTGGGGATGCTCTCAGGTAGCAGACGTAAGGGCTTGTCCCTATGGTTGGATAATGATATTGACCAGCACAGCCCTCATATCTGGGGCACCTCCACTGTGCCAGCACCCCACAACAGCCTCCCCACATCCTGCGGGTGAGAAACCACGGCAGAGAGGCTGAGTAACCGCCTGGGCCCAACCGGTAAAGGCTAGGGCTGGGGTCTGGACATAGCCCCTCCAAATTATTGGACTTTTTTGACACTGCCTGACCCTTGCTTTGCAGAGGAGGAAATGTTCCAGGAGGTGAGGGGTGCCTGGGCAAGAGGCGGTGCTCTGGCTGGGAGCATAGTGACCATGGTGAGCACTCACTCGAGCTGCGTCATGTCCTCCACACCGTTCTCCTGCTGCTGCTCTCGGAGCTGCGTGGACGGCAGGTTGCGGATGGAGTGCATCTGGAGGAGACATCAGCAGTCAGCCGTGTGTGCTCCCCCGGCCCCCATGGCCTGGACACGACCAGCACCCACTCGCGTCTCAGGAGAGGGAACCCTGAGGCCAGGTTGGATGGGTTCTGCAGGACCCCCGCCTCAGAATGCAACCCTTAGTCCAGGGACCCACGTCCAACTTCGGTGCTCTCACGTGTTCCCAAGGGTCCTGTCCAGGAGGTGAGCACATGCCTGTAGGCACAAGGCCTCCCGCCTCACATGCTCCTGGGGCTGACCTGCTTCTCCAGGGTGATGCCCAAGTCAGCTTATGTGATGACTAGATAAATATCCATGTCTGCTGCTTGGGGCCCCTCGAAGGACCAGGACTTTCCCATTTGACACCGCACCCAGTGTCCAGCGCTGAGCAAACTCAGATCCACACACACAGATCCGGGCTCAGTACTGCCTGACGTTCAGGCTCTCCCCTAGCCCCCGCAGTCTTGCAGGGTGCCTGCGGACATGCACGTTGGCCTGTGGTCCATGGATGGGGGCACACACGTGCAGCATACACTCTCAACATCTATTTGACAGTTTCTCCTGTGTCCCATGTCCCTGTATCTGGGGGTCTCAAAACTAAAGTCCCAGTGCTCCCTCTGGGCGGCAGGGTCTCCTCTGTGCACATCTAGTGCGCACACTGGACCTGAGGATGCCATGTCTGCCTGGGCCATGGCACATGCACTCATGTGCTCTCCATGTTTGGCTATGCTGTGCCCGAGCACTTGTCCCAGGCCTGCACGTGACCCGCGTAACTGACAGCACACCTGGGCACCTGCCTTTCCTGCCTCTTGAATCCAGCCTGCACCCCTCCACCCCTGAGAGGCGAGGAAAGGGGACATCAGGAGGTGGCCCTCGTGCTAAGTAGGGCACAGCAGGCATCACCCCAGAGGCCCTGGCCTTCCGCCCACCCACCTGCCCATGTGTGCCAGCCACTCACATATTCCAGGGTGAGGAGGGCCCAGGCATCCTTGCCCCTCACCCCTGGGCGCCTCGTGCCCCGCTCCCTCAATGCTGCGGCCCACACAGCACGGGGCACCCGCCGCCGGGGCCAGGGCCCCCCCCCCAGCAGCCAGGCCGCCCCAGTCGCCATGGCTGGGCCACTGGCCGCCCACTCCACCAGGCCCCGTCTGCGGAGGCTGAGAAACACACGCGGCCACTGCATGCCCCGCCCACCCCAGGCGTTCCCGGAGGAGGCTCCAGTGACCACCCCCCTCCACTGAAGGCTGCCAGCACAGAGCTCGAGTTCCGCCTCAAGCGCGGCAGCCAAGCACGGACTTGGCACCCCTCAGACAGACTGCCTGCCCCACGCCCTACAGGGGCCCAGACAGACTCCTGGCTCAGCATGAAACACTGCGTGTCCCCTGGGTCTTGGTACCTGCCTGCCCCATGCAGTAAAGAGGCTGGAAGCCTGAGTCCTAAGCCCTCACATTCAGACAGTCCAGTGCCCTGCAGCCCAGGAGACTGCCCTTAAGCAGGAGCCCCCAAGAGAGCAAAGACCTCAGTTTGGCAAGAGGAACAGCATGTATGTGAATGGGAGTGGGACAGGGGGGTAGGCAGGGTCTGTAGTTTTGTGCTCAGCCAAGATCTCTGCAGGGAGCTGGGGATGGATGTGCCATCCAGGTAGGACGAGGACAGGGCTGCTTGAAGCCCAGGATGGACAAGATCCCTTCCTCCACGTGACCTGCAAGGAATTTCTGGCGTCTCTGTCCTCTGCTTGCCTGTGCCGGGCATCCAGCCCCTCGTTCAATCCTCTAGAAGCTCCAAGAGGCTGTTCTCCCCAAGCTACAGATGGGAAGACCAAGGCCCAAGCAGGCAGCCGCTCTCCAAGGTCCTGAGAATGTCTCCTGCCCTGTTTCCCAGGAAGGAACCCCAAGCCCTCCCTCTGACCTGTGCCCCCGTACCTTGCTCCACCAGCCTTTGGTGCCAACCTCTTCCGAGGGGCCCCCGTGGGGCAGGCCAGCAGCTCCAGGGCCCAGGCGACAGGACAGGGGGCGGGTGGGTACTTGCAGCTGGGGTTGGTGGGCTTTCACAGGCAGCCAGAGGCGGGACCAGAGCAGACTCCAAGCTCTTGGCCTGGGGATGGGCTCTGGCTCCTGGGTCAGCTGGACAGGTGGCTGCGGAGGGGCAGGACCAGCTCGCTGGAAGGAGCTCAGCTTCTGTATACGAGGCATGACCACTGCAAAACGCCCAGGACTTGCCTGGAGCGGTTCACCTGCCTTGGGCAGGGGTCCTGGGGCCCCAGTGGGCGCCAAGGGGGCTGGAGTACCGGGCAGCGTCCCCCACCTGCACCATGGTGGCCATGTGGCTCTCATCTGGTCAGAAGCAGCCAGCGGGTTGGAGAGACTGAGCCTCAGTGCTTCCCAATCTGAGGGGGCATCCCTGGAGCGTGTTGGGGCTGGGGGCTCAGGCTCTGTTGGTATCTGGGCGTCCCCTGGGCAGAGCTCTTCTTCAGGCTTCTTGGGGCTGGGGCTGGCTGATTCGGTCAGCTGTCCAGGTCCTGGGTCCTGGTGTCTCCCCAGGAAAACGCAGGTTGATTCAGAGGCTGGGTCTTCAGCCTGGAAAGCAGGGGAGGGCACAGGGCCCCCATGCTGGAGGAAGGAGCTCGAGGGCACAGGGGGTGGCCTGGAGAAGCCACGGAGGCTGCCAGGGCCTCCAGGCCAGGGCGAGGGTGGGCGCTGGGTGGCAGGCATGTCCACATCCCAGCTCGGGGCCAGCGGGGGCACCGTCCAGGGTGTCTCCGAGTCCTCGGGCTCGCCCTGGCTTTCTGGGCGCTCAGGGGCAGCAGCAGCTGCCTGCCAAGACCCAGGCCCCTGTGGCAGCAGGAAAGGCTGGCGGGGCCGGGGCTTTACGGCCCTGGTGGGCGGCTCACTGAGGCGGCGCCACGTGCGCGGGAGGTGCGAGGGCAGGTTGAGCGAACGGTGCCGCGGGCGGGGACCCAGCAGAGGGGGCGGTGAGGGCGGCCGCGGGGGGCCCAGCAAAGGTGAGCGGAGTGCGCCAGTGCGTGGTGAGGATCGGGATGGGGACGGGGGCTCTCGCAGCGAGTGCAGACGGCGGGGTGGTGGCGAGAAGGGTGGCCGGAAGGGGACAGCGCGGATTGAGGGCTGGGGGGACAGGGGCCCCAGGGGCGAGCAGTAGCCCAAGCCGGGCTGGCTCCTCAGTGAGGGTCGGGGCGAGGGTCCAGGGAAGCCGAAAGCAGCACCCCGGCGGCGCGAGCCCCTGAAGGACGGCCGCGGTCCGGGGAAGGCCAGTGGGTCGGGGAGCCCCTCGGGGATCAGGGGTGGGGGCTCTGCCAAGGCCCGCCAGCTGGCCTGGGGTGTGAGCGGCACGTGAGCCGGGGCGGCCCAGGATGGCGGGTGCAGGCGGAAGGAGCTGTAGGGCGAGATGGGCGGGGGCAGCCCCGGGGTCAGGCCTGGGGCCAGGCCGAGGGGCGGGGCGAGGGTTGGGGTGGGCGCTGGGCCAGGGGCGGGGCTGGGGCCCAGACGTGGGGTGTGCGGCGGGGTCGGAGGGCGGTAGGAGTTGTTGTTGTTGCGCACGCGTGCTTGCGCCCTACGCAGCATGATGGGCGTGCTGGGCCGCTCGGAGTCCATACCCGCCAGCTTGTAGCCGAAGCGCTTGTAAGCCGCCTCCCTGACCGCCGGGCCTCGCGCCCGGGCCTTCTGGCTGCCCCTGAGCCGCGGGATGGGCCCTTTTTCCGACAGGGTATTTTTGAGGAACCGCGCCAGCGAGGTGGCTGGGCGTGGTGCTGGACGGCCGATGTCCGGGCTGAAGCCCAGGCCCCGAGCACCGCCGAAGGCCGAGAGGGCGCGCTGGAGGTGGCGCTGGCGCGACGTGAGGAAGCCCCAGAACGGGTGGCCGTAGGGCACCGGGGGTAGCGGCGGTATTTCGTCCTCTTCTTCATCTTCATCTGCATCCCCCAGGGGCAGAGGGATGTCCAGGGAGGGCGGCAGGGGCACCTCCAATTTCTCCTTCCCGAACAGCTTCACTTGGGGCCGCGGAAAGAGGCGGAACCTGCGGATGAGGGACAGCTTGGACCTGGCAGGCTTGTCCATGCCCTGCTGCTCGAAGAAGGCGGCGCTGGGAAGGCGGAAGGAGGTGCCCGGCTGTTCGCTGCCCGCCTCCTCAGGCTCCTCCAGCTCCGCTATGTCATCCATTGGGTGGGCGTATGGGTTTTGGGGTGACAGAAGGGGCGGAGGCACCCATGGGTACGCGAAGGCCGACTGCTGGGGCGGAAGATAGGGCCCTTCGAGGGGATAGACTGCCTGGGCCCCACCGTAGGTGCCTTCCGCGAAGGGGACACCATAAGGCTGCGCGTAGGGTTCCAGGTGGGGCACCCCGTAGGGATCCAGGTGGGGCGCAGCATACGGGAGTTCGTAGGCCAGGTCGTAGGGCGGGTACGGCGGGTAGAGCGCCTCGGGCGGGGCGTAGGTCTCCGGGTAGTAGCTGTGTGGGTGCACCTCGCCCGCATAGGCGTCGTAGTAGCCGTAGGGAGACGCGAATGCCGACGGGGGCGCGTAGGGGGGCTCGTAATCGTCGTAGCCGTAGCTGAAAGTGTAGTCAGGGTAGAAGGAGCCGCTGTAGTAGTCGGGGCCGTAGTAGTCGTAGGGGTCCTCGGGCACGTACCGGTGCGCGTAGTCGTAGGGCGGCCAGGCTGGGCCGTGGGGGCCATAAGCGCCCTGGAGGGACTCCTGCTCCTCCTCGTACCGGTACAGTGACTGCTGGTCGTAGTAGTCATCGCCCTCGCGGTGGTAGTCGTAGTATTCGCCCAGGTCCTGGAAGCCCTCAAGCCCGTACAGCGACCTGCGGGAGCCCGAGTGCCGGAACGGGGCCTCGTCCTCAAAGGGCAGGAAGCCCACGGGCTCTCCCGAAGCATAGATGCTGTGGGCGCGCGGGAACCGGCGCAGGCGGGCCCCGGGCCGCAAGATCTCAGCGCCCGACGGGAAGGGCAGCTTGCGCGAGCCCACGCGGGAGCTGGAGCGGTCCAGCCAGGCGTCTAGTGTGGCCTGCGTACTGCCCGACTCCTCGGCCTTCTTGATGAGGAACTTCTTAGTGAGCCAGTTGATGGCCGTGGACGCCTTGCTGAGCGACTGGGCCCGCGGGCGCAGGCGGCCGTACCCCCGCCGTCCGGGGAAGCGGATCACCATGAAAGACGGCTTCTTGCCCTTCATGGCGCGCTTCTTCTTGCCCACGCGCATCTGCGTCATGAGCTTCGACGTGGATTTGAGCACGGTGCGCGCCTTCTTCTTGCGTTTGGTCTTCTGGGGGCCTGTGTGGAGGCCCCAGAAGAAGGCTGACGCGCTCCGGAACTGGCCCTTCTTGGAGATCTTGGGTGTGCGGTCTCGGAATCCCATGAATAGCCGTGACGTCCCCTTCAGGCTCCGCTTGGGCTTCTCCGGCTCCGGCGCCTTCTTCCCCTTCTTCCCTTTCTTGGCTTTCTTCTCATCCTCGTCCTCCTTCGCCATGGTGGTCACCTGCTCCCTCCCAGATTGTCTGGTGCCACAAGCTCAGGACCTTGAAGACCCGGAGACCTACCGAGTGTCCTGCCTGCGGCTGGACATGCAACCTCCTTTGACTCAGAGCAGCTGGGACTGGCCCTGTGGCCTGGGAAGGTTCGGCCAAGCTCCTTCTGGCCGGGACCAGGATTTCAAGGGGGCACATCCATAATTCATCTCCTCCGGGCTCTGCCTAGAGTTTCACCCCCAAGGCTGGTGGAAAGCGCCTGGGTGTTGTTTACTGGAAGCGAGGGAGGCCTAGCAGGCCCATGTTGGGGTGACTACTTGGCCTTACAGTCTCCACGGGGACAACTGTGCTGACCCGAGTTGAGCCCTCCCCAAGCCTCTGCTGGCCTGCCCACAGAAGTGAGTGCTTGGGTCAACTGGTCCCCAAAGAGGGGGAGCCTCCTGCCCTAAACCACACAGCAAGTCTGTTCCGGGCCACAAATGGAGCCCCATCTCCTGAGCCAGAGCCAGACGTTTAAAGGCCAGCAAGTCACTCTGGAGGGGAAACTGGGACCCTCCAGGTCCTGGGCAAGGGAGGGGGAGGGTGGGCAAGGCAGGTGCCCAGGACTGCTGTCAGTGTAACCAGAGCTGACCAGCTCTCAGTAGCGTGAATAATTTATTGGGGAGAACCAGGCTGCTGGCTCAGAAGGCAGGGCAAGAAGGGGGCATCTCAGTTCCAGCAGGGCTTGGTGGGGCCACATGCCTGGCCAGGGCAAGGGGTGCAGAGGAGCAAAAGCAGAGGGTGGGTGGGGCCTGGCTCTGGCCCCAGCTCTGCCTCAAATGGGCTGTGTGGTCTTGGGAGAGCCCTCTGTCTTCTCTGGGCCTGTTTCCTCCACTGGAATGATTGATGACCCCACCCTGTCTCCTTCACATGGAGGAAACAAGATGTGACAGAGCTGCTGGGCAGCATCCCTGACCGGGGGCACCATGCGTGTGGCCTGTGTCCCAGGCCCCTTCCTGGCCCTGACACTCCTCCTGGTTTCTGCTGCTGCTGAGACAGCCCTGTGGTCCCTGCCCTCTCCAGGTACAGCTGATTCCTCCAGGGTGGCCGCTTGACCCAGAGCCATGTGCCCACTGTCTGGCCGGTGACCAGTCCACTTAAAAAACCCTCACTATGAGAGGCTCCCCAGCTCACGTCAGGCTCTCCACTCATTGGACTTCCGTTTAGCCCTCGGGCCCCACAGCCAACTCTTTGATCATTTTAAGGTTTTCCTTAGAAGACCCTGGAGCAGAGGCGCTGTGGCCCTGGGCCTACCACTTTCTGACCCTTTGGAGCCTCAGGTTGCTCAGCTATGAAATGGGGACAGAGAGGCCTTTCTCAGACAGGAGAGGAGCCAAGAGGTGGGCGTGTGAGCAGATGCGCCCCCTTCTTCCCCTCCTCTCACTCCCTCTGCCCCCTTGCTTCCTTCTCTGCCTCTGCTTTTCCTCCCCCAAGACTCACCAAGAGCCCTTTGGTGCCCAGCAGTTCAGGGGATGGTGTGGAGGGTGGGCCAGGAGCTGCTGGTGCCCCCAGGGAGTGGGAACCAGAGCAGCCAGGCAGCTTCCTGGGGGGCACGCAGGACCTGGGCCCCCACAGAGTGGGATCTCAAGGGGGCATCCATCCCCATCACCTCCTCTGGTGCTGTCTCCCCCCACCTTATTTTGGGCTGTGGCTGCTGCCCACTGGAGGGGACATGGAACAGGGGTTCACTCTGAACCCAGAGAGGCCAACACCCCACCCCCCACTGCTTCTCCCAGAGGTGGTTTCCAACTGAGACCCTGGCCACTGTTTTCCCATGAGGGTCTCACAACAGGCTGTGGGTGGGGACCATCCACTCCACTCTCCAGATGAGGAAACAGGTGAAGTGACTTGTTCAAGGTCAACCACCTAGGGATGGTGGAACTGGGCTCCAACCCAGGTCTGGTGGTCCAGAGTCACCCCTCTTGCTAGATCACCCTTGCCTCAGGGCTCCTGGGTGCTCAGGCTATCGTGTGTGTGTGTGTGTGGGGGGAAGCTCCAGACACTGGGTGGAAGCAGGGGCTCAGCCGGCCTCTAGTTCTGGGGCCGAGGGCCCAGTGCCAGTGGGAGTTGCCCAGGCCCTGTCCCTGCTCGGGCCCCCCTGGACCCCTCAGCCTGGCTCCAGTCCCTCGGGACAGCGAACACTGACTTGTCTGTTCATTCACTGGTTGAGAAGTGTTTGCTGGAAGCCTGTCCTGCACCAGGTGCCATTTAAGCACTGGGGACACAGCTAAGAAAACAGAAACCTGCCCTCGTGGAGCTGACATCCTGGGCAGGGGGACTGCCAACAAATAAGGTGAGTGAAAGACACAGGCGGTCGGATGGTGTGAGTGTTGGTGTTGAAATAACGCAAGGAGGCAGCACCAAAAGGGGCCTGGGCGAGGTACCTCTGAAATGATACCCAGGCCAAGAGCTGCACGAGGGGAGGGAGGGAGGCCTGGGGGGAGCCTGGTGGTCCTGACGTGTTGGAGGAGCAGCGGGGTCAGGGTGACAGAGCACAGTGAGGGGCAGAGGTGGGGGTGGGTCCGGAGGTCACAGGTGAGCACCTGGCCAGAGCTGTGGCAGAGAAGGGGTGGAATCGGACCTCTGTGGTCTTCAGAGTCCCTCCGGCCACTGCAGAGGCTGCTGTGGGAGCCACCGCAGTGGTCCAGGTGGGCAAGGCTGGGGTGGTGCCGAGGACAGAGTGGGGGGTGCCAGTGTGTTTGCAGGTGGAGCCGAGAGTACCTGCCAGGGTTCCTCACTGAACCGGGCGGGAGAGTGGAGGCGGCCAGCAGACAAGGAAGGCTATGGGCAGAGCAGGGAGAGACTGGACGTCAGCCCTGCACATGGAGGTCTGGGCCAACCACTGTCCGGGTAGGTGGCAGGAAGTGCACGGATCGGAGCTGACAGCAGCCGTCAGTCAGTGGCATCTGGGTGGTGCCGAGGTCACAGCTTGGCAAGACGGCACTGGAGTGGGGGTGTGCAGGGGAGAGGCCCCAGCAATGAGCCTGGGGCTGCACTGCTGGGGACCGAGCCGGTGGCAGAGACCAGAGGAAGGTGTGGGGAGACCCTGCGTCAGCGTCACCCAGGCCACCTCCCCAGAGTAGACAGGAGCCATGGCCTGGAGCAACCGTATTTGTGGTACTAATGGTAGGCTGCCTGGCTGTGTTCATCACACAGAGGATCCCCTCAGCTCTGGGAGCGGACAGCGCCCTAGCGCCCATGCTTACGTACAGTCGAGGGGCCCAGGGAAGAGGCCACATGACTCGCCGTGTCAGACCCAAGACGGGAATGGGACCAACCCAGAGCTCTGAACTGCCCCCAGAACCCCTGGGGTCCCTCTCTGAGAACATGGGCTCTGCTATGGCTGGGCTGGCCTCTCTGAACGTCAGTCTCTTCATCTGGACAGTAGACTTTGGAGCCCAAGGATGCCTACCTGAGGTTTCCTGCTTCCCGGCAAGTCAATGGCCGCAGTCCAGTGCCGGCCTCCCAAACACCAAGCTGCCAAGGACACCCAGCATAGGCAGGCAGAGGTGTGGCTCCAGGAGGGATCCCTGGGCCCCTTTCCCCACCTCAGTTTCCTCAAATTTCATGTGGAGCTGGGGGCGGGGTGGCAGCCTGTAGCCTCTAAAGAGGGTCCCCTTTCTAGCTATTGAGGGACCCCCTCCCTCTCGGGGTCCCAGCCTCGGCCGCGGTCACAGAGCAGCTGTCAGGGAACAAGTCTCGTTCATTCACGTGTCACCTGCCACCTGCCAGGCACCGTGTGGGGCTAGGGGCTACAAAGTGGAGCAGAACCAGGCACGGCCTACACCCTCCCACAGCTCCCAACGTCAGGGGTATACAGACATTAAGCAGAAAGCCACAACAATAAGGGGGGGTTGCGGCTGTGGGAAGAGCTGCGAAGGCCAGGCTATGATGTGGTGGTGGGGGGGGATTCTGCAGGGGGAGCCTGGAGGGCCCCCTGAGTTGCTAACTCTGAACCAAGATCTGTGAGGTGAGGGAGCAGTTGAGATGGAAGAGGGAAGTTTTCGGGCAAATGGAATAGCATGTGCAAAGACCAGGTGGCAGGAGGGATGCAGTGAGGTGGGAGTGCAAGTGAGAAGTAGCCAGTATGGCAGGCGGAGGAGCCCAGTGAGGCGTGGGGTCTGGGGTGGGACTGTGAGCTCTCCAGCAGTGGGGAACACAGCTGGGCTCTGAGCTGTTGGGGTGCTGCAAGCATGTTCTGAAAGTGACCAAGTGTGCTGAGCCGTACTACGTGCTGGGCCCGATCTCACACCTCCCCCACATAGACGCAGGTCTGTAATGGGTCTCAGGGAGGTTCGGTCTCTGAGCTTTGGATCCCTGGCTGCAGTGTCGTGCTCTCAGCAGCTGCTCCTTGTGCAGTTGTCCTGGACAAAAGCCTCTGGGCCACTGTGTGGAGATGGGGCGCAGGGACAGTGACTGGGCCTGGTTTGGCTCTGGTAGGGGACACACTCAGATCAAGTGGGCAGCCCTGGAGATGGCCGTGTGGGCTGGCCTGGGAACCGAGGCGAAGTGGGAGGTGTGGAGAGACAAGTCTAGTCTGGGAGCAGAAGGTGTGGGGTGACCGTGGGTCCAGGTGGAGAATCAGGGAGGATTAGGTGGGTGTTGGGGCTCCTCCAGCCCCAGGGACACCTCCCCAGCACGAGGCTCTGTGAGGGCCCAGGTCATACTGACCTAGCCTCGCACAGACTAGACAGCATAACTCTGCTGACCACAGATCCAGAAGGCCCAGGACCCAACATGGACACCCAGACTGCCCTGGAAACAAGCCCACCCATGGGGAGGGACATGGGGGGGCCAATGACCAGAGCCCCAGTCATGCCTCCTGACCAGACACTGGCCAGGGACACTCGGACCTCTGGCCTCATCCCCATCCTCATCCCCATCCTTTCCCAGCCCAACTGGGGAACAGACAGGCCTGGAGGTGACCTCTGTGAGCCCAGGGCCTTTCCCCACATGTGAGGCAACCATCACCCAGGCAGAATCCCTCCCTTGGGACCTTGTGGCAGGGGAGGGGGCTGAGGTGGGCAGCCCACCGTCACCAAGAGAACTGCACTGGGTCTTGAGCATCACGCACATCTCACAGATGAAGAAAGCAAGGCCAAGATGGACCTCATAGTGGGTCAGGGCAAGGCCCCAGCTCAGCCACTGGCCCCCCTCACCCCGACCACTGCACCCAGGGAGCTGGGGACAGACCCCAAAGGCCCAGGCCAAGTCACCTTACCTGGGTCCTGTGGCTCGCTCCCTGCCCGCATGCCGCCTGATGAGGGTCCTGTGGCCAGGCCCCAGAAGTGCGGCCGCCGGTAGAAAAGCTGTCCTGTGAAAGAAGCCCAGCCCACCCCGCTGCCCGCCTGGGCCCCATGCATATTTAATAATGTCCATTATTCCTGTTTTGTCTCCGGAAAGGAGACTGAGCAGCTGACAGAGGAGCCAAGAACAGCAGGAAGAACAGAGGTGTGGGCCTGCTCCACGGCCCAGCCCCTCCCCAGACCCCCTGGGGCTCTGCCCCTACCTGCCAGCCAGCACTGGGCTGTCCCCCCAAGACTGTTACCATCCCCCCCATCCCTGGGAGGGGCCCCTCCACTCTGCTTGCAGAAGCAGCAGGAGCCAACCCGCTCTCACTGCAGAGCCTCCCAGGGGTGCTGGCCACCCTCCTGGGGCAGAGCCCTGCAGAAGCCCCCACTCCCCCTCTACCCCACTCCCCCAAGCCCAGGCTCCACCCGCTCACTGCTGCCCCTGACTCGAGGTGGCAACTGAGTTCTGCAAACTTAACACATTGTCCTTAGTAAACAGGAGTCATGGTTACCTTTTTATTTCAGGAAGGAGAGCCAAGATTTGGGGAGGGAATGGGGTTCAGAGAGAAAACAGAGTCCGGACACCGAACTCCCCACCCTAGGAGTATGAACCAGGCTGGGTCCTGGGTTTTGTGCTGGGCAGGGGCTGCCCTGAGAAGGGGTGACCCTTCTGGACTGGTCAGGCCATGGAGGGTGTGAACTGTGCCTTTAAAGCTCCAGATCTCTGGTTTTCATCACAGGGCAGTCCTGGGCGGGTTTGGGGTGTAGATGGGTGTTTGTCTGGGGCAACCCCCTCCCTGAGAACCAGAGAAGCTGGCAGGAGCTGAGAGGCCCCCAGGACACAGGTGGGCCTGGGTCCCCACCCAGCACTGAGCCAGCTCCTGCACAGGCCCCAGCAGGGGGCGGTGGGCAACCACCTCCCTCTGCGCCAGGAGTGGGGTGGGCACAGACTCAGGGACCCACATTCAGGACTCCTCCAGGGCCCGTCTCACAGGAAACACCCCGGCCCAGTCCACCCAACCTCATCCTCCGCCCAGCGAGCTCCTTGTCATCTGCCCACTGAAGAAATGAAACAGCAGACATGAGCCCCCTTCCCAGGGTATGTGTGTATTTTGCTGGTTTGGGCTCCAGTGAATCCCACAGGTGAGGGTGGGGGGCGCTACTTCTTCACAATCTGGATGACATCCTCGTGCTCCATGGTGTGTGTTAGGCCCACCCGCTGCGGGCTGTACTTGGTGCTGGTGCCCTGGGGGGTGAGGGGGGTGCTCGTCAGCCTCTGAAGCACCCGGCCGAGGCTGACGAAGCTGCCCAGGGGGAGGGCGGGGTGGTGCTGGGGTCTAAAGTGGGGGTCCCAGCAAACCCTGCAGCTTCGACAGCAAGACTCCCAGGAGTCAGACCGCCCTGGATCCCTAAGCAGGAGGCCCGTGTCCGGTCTGGGTCATCATGTGCACTGTACATCTGGACAGCAGGACTGACGGACACCCTGGTCCCCAAGTGGGAGGATGGGGGCGCCTGCCTGACTCCGGGGCCGCCCTGCCCGAAACTCACCCACACAAGTGCATACTTGAACTGGCTGGCAAGTGACCGGTGGATGCGGTGGCACTGGGGGAAGGGAGAGTGGGACAGTGAGCCTCACGAAGCCTCAGCTCACAGCCACTTGGGTGTTCCTGCTTCCCGCCTCCAGGGCACCCGAGGACTGTGGAGCCACAGCCACAGAAGGACCCGGGTCCTAGTGGATGGGGCCTCTGCCCCCTGTGCCAGGGCGGCAGCCCTGACAGCTGCTCCCTCAGATGGGCAAGCGTCCCAGGAAGCAAGGCCCTGCGGGGCAGGCCTCCCTGGGCCGAGACCCAGGCCCCTCTGCAGCAAGCCTTGCCCCTGTGCCCTTCGTGCCAGCTGGCAGCACATGGCCTACACCCCACAGTCACTCCTGCCTCTGGGCCTCTGCACCTGCCACCCACTGCCTGGAACACCCTTCTGCTCCCAGCTTCTCCGCTTTCCTTCCTGGCATGGCTGAAGCCCCACAACCTCTGGAGCTGGTGGCCAAGGGCCTGAGAGGGCTGGGGTTTGTGCCCATGGGAGATGCAGCAACAGGGAGGGCCGGCTCCCAAGGGCACCTGGGTCAACAGGCTGCGGCCCTGCCCCCTGGTCACTGCAGTCCACCCCATGTGGGACTGTTTAGCTCCGGGATTGGGGGACTGGAGTCTGCCAACCACAAAGGACCCAATTCTGGCAGGCAGTGGGGCTCCTTTGTTCAACACGGACTTTCCCTGGTGAGGGGGTACAGGAAGCACTCAGCCCCCTGGGATAAGGGGCAAGTGGAAGGGCTAGCATTCGGGGTACACAACTTGGAATGAACCACCCGGAACTGCCCAGGGTGGCAGCTTTCCTAACTGAACATCTGGAGGACCCCAAGGACCTGGCAGCTCCAGTGTGACAGGATGGTGATGACCACTGCTTCCCAGGCATCCCTGCGCCAAGCAGTGAGCCCGTGCCCAACCCGTGGATGCTGCTTCACACCCGACTACAGCCAGGTGGTGGGATGCATGTCCAGCGCCTGACTGCATGTGGCTGAGGGTCAGCCGAGGGCCCGGAGGACGTCAGACAGGATCCCGAGAGGACGGGAGGGGCTCCCCACCCCTGGCCTGGACAGGTCTCACTCACCACGTGCTCCACAGAGGCCCCTTTCCGAAGAATGATGGCATCCGTGAAGTCCGGCCTCTCTGCACAGGTCAGGGGGTGGGTGGGAGTCAGCAGAGTCAGGGTGCGATGCCATAAGGCTCCTCTTTATAGGGAACAAGAGCCCTTCCACTCTCCACCGACTGGCCCCCTACTCTCTGGCACACCCTCACTAAAAGTCCCGATCAGGCAGGCTCTACAGCCTTGACACAGAAAATCAAAACACACCCCCGTCCAGGTGCAGACCCCTGCAAGACTGTCAGCATGAGAGCCCTGGCCAAGGGGACCCGCAGGAGAACCTGGATTGGACCAGCTCCAGCCAGGCAGCTCATCTTCCTCTGCCGATGCTAACTGCCCAGATTCAGCTGGGAGGCGTGTGCTCAGGGGGCAGGACTTGGGGGAGGCTCCTGTGCTACCGGTTCCCTAAAGCTTGGACGTGGGGCCTGTTACCACTGGGGAAGCCACTGCTGGGCAGTCTCCCCCTCAGCGCCCCCTGGAATCTGGCTTATTGTGCCACTAGGGCCAGGTAGAGGGTGGTGCTGGCTGGGAAACAGGAGAGGCTCTCACATGGAGCCTGCTAGGCCAGGGTCAGCAAAAGGAGGAGGGCGGCTGCGCCGGACTCACGGCCTCTCTTCTTGGTGTAGATGCAGGTCAGGGCCAGGTACTCCCACAGCATCTCCAGCAGGTAGTCCAGGTTCAGCTTCATGCCGCAGCTGCCGGGAGGGAGGAGGAGCTGGTCAGAGTAGCCCTGGGGCTCCTGGTACCAGGCCAGTACGGCCCTGATGGTGCCTGAGGGCAGCACACTGGTGGGCCTGACAGCTCTTTAGCCACCATGCCTCCCACCACCATCACCCTCCTGCTCGCAGAGCCCGGCCATCTCTCTGGCGCTCTTGGAGGGCCCAGGGCACCTGTGACGGCCGTGGCAGCTGGGGGCAGAGGATGACCCCACAGAGCCCTCCCCCCCAGCAGCCCAGCAGGGGTTTTGGCGGCCAGGTGGGCCCTGGCTTGGTCCTCTGCAGCTGCAACGTCCTGAGCAGAGTCCTGCCCTCCCCCAAGGTGAGAGTGAGCACATCAGGGTGGCCGGCAGCCTGGGTGTGGCAGCAGGAGGGGAGCAGGTGTCCTGAAGAGTGACCCCCGTGCCTGCTGCTCTCTGTGGATGCTAGGGACACCCAGGAAGCAGTCCTCTCATGGGCCCAGACCTCCACCTTCCTGGTCCCCGAGGTCTTAACTCCTCAGGAGCCAAGCCTCACTGTGGTGCTACAGAGCACGTGGTGGAGCCAGTAGGCAGCGGGGGGCGGGGCACGAGGCCAGGCTGCCCCCACAAGGCCCCTGCAGCCTTGGTAGGCCAGGGCGCAGGTGGCCCCCGGGACTCACCCCTCAGAGAAGCCCCACCTGAGGATGTTGGGACCTTTCCCTTCTGGTGGAGATGACAGATGCCACATCTCCCAGGGCTTCAGCAGCAGCGGGCTACAGCCTGGGGCTCCCTGGTTAACTGCTAACCCACAAAGCCCTGACCACTCTCACCCTGGACCTCGGTGGACAAAGTCCTTCTGTTTCCTGAACCAGAGCTCACTCCACATCACCCCGTCCCAGCCTGGTCAGTGTGGGGCCCGGCCCAGGTCACGAGCAGCCCCAGGACGGTCTTCTGCCTTGGGCTGCGCAGAGGCCAGACAGATTGGCTCTGCTCAGCCTCACCTGATGACCACGCTGTCGGGTTTCCGGGCCAGGCGGTCCACTTCCTCCATCGAGATCTGGTCAATCTTATTATAGACCTAGGGTTGGAAAGGCAGAGGGTGCTGGGGAGGGGAGAAGCAATGCTGTGTGGGACTGGCCCCCATGTGCTGCCTCGGGGTTGGGGTGGGGACGCAGTGGAAGGGGCCTAAAGTCCAGCCCCCAGAGACCAGGCTGCACTCCAGGGTCAAGCTGGATGTGCCTGCATGACTCAGCAGCCCCCGGGGTGAGGCTCTTGCCAGGTCAGCCGGGGCAGGGGCTCCTCCTCCCACAGGGCCTGGCGCCACTTACATACAAGCATGGCATGTACACGCGGTTGCCCACAATCACGTCTATGAACTCGTCTGGGGAGCAGTCTTCTCGGAAGAGCACCTCAGCATTGAAGATCTCTGAGGGGCTCAGGTTAAGGATGACCTGTGCACCAGCAGCCTCTTGCCCCCTACCCCTACCAGGAGGGCCCCAAACAGGCGGTCTGCATCACCCACCCCCGCCCCCTCCCCTGCCCTTCTGGTGAGGATACTGTACTCATGCAGGATCAACTGCACCAGCTTCTCTGAGCACTGGGTTAGCGTGACCGTGGAGTTGAAGGAGATGCCGCCTCCTTTCTTGGGCTGGAGGAGAGAGGAGGCACCACTGACTGAGCGGCAGCTGCAGCCCTGCCCTACCCCACGTGCTGGCAGCCTAGCCCCTAGTTCGCACCCAGGTGACAGGTGATGGGCCTCACCTTGAAGTAGATGTTGGGCTTGTGCTTGTTGAGGCGGATGCCCACCGACTCCAGCTCCTTCTCCAGCAGAGACCTGGTGGAGCCCCACGGCCTTCACAGGGGTCCCAGGCAGGCTGCACTGCCTCCATATCACAGTCAGCCCCCCATCCCATACCTGGACAAAGACCAGCCCTCCCCTCCACACCACCAGCTCCCGAACATCACTTCCAGCCACCAGAGATAACGAGGAAGAGCCCCGGACACTCTGGCCAGCCCAAGGGGAGACAGGCTGGTGTACCCTCAGCTGCAGGTCAGGGTGTGAGCAAGGCTCTGCTGCTTGGGGCTGGGCTCCTGGTGGGTTCTCGGCAGCACTCGGAGCACCCAGGTCGGCACAGCACAGCCCCAGCCTCCACACACAAGCCTCTTGAGGAGGCCACCCACGCTGGGTGCAGCTGTGGACCACCTTGCCCCTGCTCTCATGTGTAACAGGGTCAAGTGCCCCTGGCCCACCCACCAGGAGTTCAGGGACACAAGGGCGCAGCCAGTGTCCCGCCACCCACCCCAGGGCTTCCCTGGGCGTGCCAGCCTGCTCTGCCCCACCGCAGACCTCTGAACCTCGCCCTTGGTGGCGTCCAGCATCATGATGACGACGTCAGCCGTGCGGGCCACAGCGATCACCTGCCGGCCACGGCCTTTCCCTGGTCAGGAGGTGGGGCTGATTACAGTGACAAGCGCAGGGCTGTGGGACCCCCAGCCCAGGGCACCCAGACTCCTCCCCTTACAGACCCACGTGGACTCTGCCACCTGTCACCCTGGAGCAGGCATGTCTCTTAAACCCTGTCCTACTCGTAGAAATGTGAGTTTTAGGAGGAAGCCGACATCAGCACCGGGGGAGGAGTAGCGCTCCCCACTGTGCCCCCACCAAGGCCTGAGCCTCCAACCCCACCCCCACTGCTCACTCCTGTCCCCACCTTGTGCCGCGCCTTCAATGATTCCAGGGAGGTCCAGGAGCTGGATGTTGGCGCCTTTGTACTAGGAAGCAGGAGAGGAGTGAGGTGGAGCCGGCGGGCTGGGAAGGGCCCAGTTGAACCTGGCTTGGCCCCAGGGCCAGGTCTGAGCCTCGTCCCACCCCAGCCAGCCCAGCGCAGACTATGTTCTGAAAGTGGAAAGGCCTCCTGGGAGGGGCCCACAGCAGTCACTGCTGGTGGTGACAGCGCTTCAAAGAAACCACCTCACGGGGCAGGTGGGAGGTCCAAGGCCACAGGACCCCGGCTGCCCAGAGCTCCAAAGCTTCACAGAGAACAGGACCTGGCTGGCGAGCCTCAGGGAACCAGGGAGGGCTTCACACTGGCAGACCCTTGGAACCAGCCTGGACTGCAGGATGGGCCAGGCATCTCTGGGATCCCGGCAGCCCCAGCCCCCAGAGGTGTCCATGCTTGAGACTAGGGCAGCTCAGCCAAGAGCGTCCCCTACCCCTTCCCACACACAAGCTCACCCTCCCTCCCGGGACTCAGCAAACCCCAACTTACTTCAATGACCCCAGGGATGCAGGTCAGGGTTGTGAATTCATAGGATGCAGCCTCGCTGGCGGTGGAGGTCATCAGACTTAAGAAGGTGGACTAGGAGAGAGGAGGCCATTGCAGCGGGAGTCGTGCCCTGCCTCCTGGAGAAGCCCACACACTGGGGGACCACCCCCATCACCCTGGCTGGGGTGTGATGACAGTAGCTGGAAAAGTCACCTCGGGCCCTCCCCAGTGGGGGTTGGACATCAGAGGGCCCTTTTGTGCCCAAGGCCTCAAGCCTGTCTGGAGTGAGGGACACAGGGACCTGGTTCCTAAGAGGCTTCCCGCTCTGTATCAGGGCCTGTCCCCAGCTCCACGGAACCCCCAGACCCTCCTGGGCCTGGCAGACTTGAACTGGGTGACAGCCCCATGCCACAAAGCTGCTACTCCAGTGAGGGCAAGGAGATAGGGATCCTCCAGCCTGAGACAGCTGACTGTGGGGGAGGGTGAGCGGGAAAGGGTCTGGATGGACCCTGCGGCCAGTCCACTGTGTGGACTGAGAGACCTGGCCTTCAGTCCCATCTCTGCTGGAGGACCTCCTCCTGATCCCAATCTTATGAAGGAGGTAATAAAACAGGGAGCACGGTGACCCCAGTGATGGACGCTATGGCCCAGAGGCCAGCAAAGCAGTGGGCACTGCCAAGAGGGCAGCCTGGCCTGGCAACCCCATCCTAGTCAGCAGGAAGCTGAGCACAGCTCACTCACATACCCTCAGGCCCCCAGAATGGGGTTTGTGAAAGAATCACAGTCACACACTCTCCACACAGGCACCTCTTAGAAACTTCAGGAAAGATAAAAACCTGGTGGTGCAGACAGGTGTGGGCAGACAGGCAGCCCTGAGAGCCATGGTTGCCAGAGGCCAACCTGGGGGACATCCCTGAACCCTGCAGTGGGCGCTCTGGGCCCTCCTGTGCTCAGGGCCCTGATTCCCAATAGGGCCCAGACCCCAAGAGCATAGCCCCTGGTCACTAGAGTGGCTCTTTCCAGCCTGGGCTTCTCATCCGGGAGAGAATGCCTTGCAGATTGGAAAGTAAGATTGAGGGAAAAGGGGAAGATGAATGAGTCCCCAGCAATGTTCAAGGAGTCAGAGCCTGGCTGTGTTCACTGGCCGCCTGCCTGGGGGCAGCTGGGCACTGAGGTCGCACTCGGCCAGTTCAGGGCCTCAATGCCACCCACCCTCCCCCTCCTGCCGCTGCTGCTGTGCCCCGGGCCCCACCTGGGCCTGTGAGCTTACTGTTCCTTCCGCCTCAAGGTCCACTCCTCAGGGCTTAAACACCTGCTCACAGAGCAGCTGCCCCAGCTCTTGAATCTGCCCTTCCCGCTCTCCTGCCCCCCACCTCCCAACTTGGGAGCTCCGAGGGAGCAGGGGCAGAGCGTGCCTGGCATGTGGTGCACACTCAGTAAACAAGGCCAAGGCCTAGGCCAGCAAAGCCTCTCTGACTGGGAGGTGACAACATCCCTGCGGGGCTGACAAACGGGGCCTAACTCCGGAGAGGCTGGCTCTCCTCGGTCTGGGGAGTTGACTCAGAGGGAGGGAGGAGGTGCACCCGGGTGGGAGTGGAGACAAGCCGCCTTCCTCCTGAGGCCCACGCTGCCCATCACTGACCTTACCCACAGAGGGAAATCCAATCAGTGCCACACGGGCATCGCCCGACTTCATAACATCAAAGCCCTCTCCTTTGGATGAGGACGATTTGGACGGCTCCAGGAGCTGGGCCCGATACTTGGCAAGTTTGGCCTTCAGCAGACCAAGGTGGTACTCGGTGGCTAGAAGACACAGCACAAGACAGGAGGTAAGTGTCCAGGGCGGGCTGGGAGGGACCCATATGCTCTGAATGCTGGCTAGGGGGCCTCAGAGCCAGGCAGCAATCGTTGTCAAGGAGATCAGAGAAAAGAAAACCACCGCTCAGATTAAAATACCCTTGGCTTTTCACTTCACTTAGGACAAAAGCTCCTTACTGAGACCTGGAGACCCACTGTCAGCGGTTCTCAGTCGGGGCGGTACCATTCCTGGGGTCATTCTGGGGGCGTTTTCTGCTGTCGCTGGGACGATGGAGTCCTTCAGTACTCATCAGGCAGCGGCCGAGGAAGCCAGCTGCCCTACAAGGTGTAAATGCAGCAAAGCCAAGAACTGCGAGGTGACTTCCCAAGCTTGGAGACCGGGCCCAAACCCCGGTCCGCCAGACTCAAGTCCCGATCGCCTCCACCTAGCGGCTCCAGGCTGCTGGCGAGGCTGTACCTGTTGGGTCTACCCCTGGACGCCCCCCCACTAAACGGCGGAGCGCACACTCCCCAGGCCCAGCCGCCAGGAGACCCAGGTTCGAATCCCGACCCTGCCTATCCAGGTCGGACGCTGCTCCGAGAGCTGAGGTTCTCCACTCGGCCCGGTGGTCCGGCCCTGATCCCGCCCGGCCCCGACGGCTCCCGCCCGCCACCCGCAGCCCCGACCGAAGAGGCCCCGAAGGGCCGGCCCTCACCCTTATTCTTCTGCGTGCGGGCGATCTCCTTCTCGATCTCGGAGATCTTCTCCAGGATCCCCATGGCGACAGCTGAACCGGGTGCACAGGCCGGAGAGACGGCAGCGAACTCCCGAACTCTGGCACAGTCGGCGGCGGCCGACCAGCGTGCGCCGGAAGCCCACGGAGAACGGCGTCCCCGTGCGCCTGGCGCTCGGGGATTCAGAGTCCGGGCGGGAGACGTCAAGGGGAGCGATATTGGTTCCGCTCGCTGAGTTGGCGGGGGCTGGGGAAGCGTGATGGGCCGGACCGGGGCGGGGCCCGGCCGGCGGGGCAGGGACAGGCGGAAGTGGGCAGGAATAGGCCGTGGGAGGTAGAGAGGGACCCTCCGATGATGGACTCCGCATTGCGGGTCCCCAACTCAGCCGGCTTTGCTGGTGTAAAGAAAAGGCGCCGAGCTGAAAGCCTAGTGGCTTCTTTTGCGTCGAGGTTAAACGTGTGTCCCCAACTTCGCCTTCCTACCTGCCAATCAGATGCCTCCTCATAGGATGCAGTGGAGACAGCATCTCCTAAGTGCAATCCTTAACCTGAAAATGCTGTATCTGAGTTTAGACTTGAGGAAACATCAGACAAACTAGAAAGTGGTACGTTTTATAGGACAAGTGGTCTGTCTTCAAAATTGCCAGTGATATAGGTGGACGGGATGGGGTAAGGATTGTACCAGATTAAAAGATGTTAAATATAATGTGTGAACCTTGCCTGGATTCTGGTTGAAATTTTTAAAAGGAGTTATGAGAAGACATTCTGAGGACAATTGGGGAAATTTTGACTTTGCATAGAATATTAGATATTACAGTTGTTGTTCAGTCGTTCAGTTGTGTCTGGCTCTTTGCGACCCCATGGCTGGAAGTCCAAGGTCAGAGTGCCAACATGGCTGGGTTCTGGTGAGGGCCCTGTTCCTGCCTTACAGACCGCTGCCTTCTTGCCCTGTCCTTACATGGCCTTTCTTCCGGGAGTCTGCACAGGGACAAAGGAGGGAGACAGAGACACAGCTCTCTGAGGATGCTTTTTTTTGTGTGTGTGTGTGTGTGCCAGGCCTCCAGGCATGCAGGATCTTAGTTCTCCAGCCAGGGATTGAACCTGGGCTCTATGCAATGGAAGTGCAGAGTCTTAACCACCGAACCACCAGGAAATTCCCTTTGTATGTTTTTAATACAAGGTTGGGAGTGGGGAGCAGGATATTGGAAATCATGCTGTGTTCAAATTCAAGGTTCATAACTGTGGGCTTTGTTAAATTTCTTAACCTCTTCTACACTCTAAAAACAGGGATGACATGGTTGTTGTAAAAAGTGAAATAATAATTTGCTTGCTCTTAAGTCCTCCTTGAATGCCAGAGCCACTGTCAGTTGAGTCTCTTCCATAGTGTTGCATCTTCCCCAGATTCAGCCTATGTTTGCCAACGCTGTTATGCACAGGCTCTGGGCTGAAGAAGGGTGTTATAAGCCCAGCTTGCTCTTCTCCTCCACTGCTGACAAACCCACGATACGAGCCCTGCAAAGTACCTGACCCAGCAGCTCAAGCTGTTAACAGCAGGGCTGATATGTGAAGTCCAGTGACTGCAGGGTAACAGGTAGACTTTGGGGAGAACATCTACACATTTGGCTCCATGAGGTTCACAGGGGATGGGAGGGGAGAGCCTTTGGGAACTGGGAGGTACAGGCAGGTGTGGAGCCCTGGCCCATAGAGAGGGGGTCTCTGATCCCAGATGCAGCTCCCAGCTCTCATTGCCACCACACTTGTGCCCACAGAGGTGTGCTATCAGTTTACACTCAGGGACACAGAAATGTCCTGAAATGTGACTCACCTTCCAAGAACCCTGGGACCTCTGCTGTTGTGTCTGCTTCACTGGCAATCTCTGAAGGGTCTCTTTCTTCATAAATAATGTGGAATCAGGCCACTCCCAAGATCAAGAGAGAGAACCTGAAGATCAAACCAGCCTTTCCTGCTTGGAAGGTCTGGGTCCTCCAGACCCAAGCCTGGGAAGCCAACTAGGAACCTCATGTGTTCACATCACCTGAGGAATCTTTTTTTTTTTTTTTTAGTATTTATTTGGCTGTGTTGGGTATCAGCTGTCATGTGGGATCCTTTGTTGCAGCACATGGACTCTCTAGTTGTGCCTCTTGGGCTTAGTTGCTGTGCAGCATGTGGGATCTTAGTTCCCCAACCAGGGATCAAACCTGCATTCTCTGAATTGCAGTGAGTTCTCAACCACTGAACCACCAGAGAAGTCCCTTGCCTGAGTTATCTTTGAGAGTTGACAAACTTCTAGAGAGGCTGCTGCTGGATCTCTGAGAATATTCAACTTGTGCATCAAAGGATACCATATCAACAGAGTGAAAAGTAAACCCAAGGAGTTGGGGGGAAAATATCTGCCAGCCGGGTACCTGATAAGGGGTTAATATCCGGAATATATAAAGAAGTCACTGACCAACAGCAACACAACAACCTGATTTTTAAAACGTAGAAAAGACTTGAATAGACATTTCTCCAAAAAAGACATATTAATATGGCCAACAACATGTTAAAAGGTGCTCCACACCACTAGCCATTAGGGAAATGCAAGTCAAAACCAGTGAGATAACACCGCACATCCGTTAGGATGTGTGTAATGTATGTATGCGTAATGTATGTACATGTAACAAGTGCTAGTGAGAACGTGGAGAAATTGGAACTCTCATGCACTGTTGGTGTGTTAGTCGCTCAGTCATGTCCGACTCTTTGCAACCCCATGGATTGTAGCCCACCAGGCTCTTCTGTGCATGGGATTCTCCAGCAGGAATACCAGAGCGGGTTGCCATTTCCTTCTCCAGCACTGTTGGTAGGAATGTAAAATGGTGCAGCCAACTGTGGAAAACAGTATGGAGGTTCCTCAAAAATTAAAAATAGACCTACCATCTGATCTAGCAATTCCACTTCTGAGTATATATCCAAAAGTGAAAGCAGAGACTTGAAGAGGAATTTGTACACCCATGTTCATTATTTGCAATGCCCCCGAAGTGGGAGTAACGCAAGTGTTCACTGACGGATGAACAGATAAACGAAAGCGGTCTATACAGGGGTGTGTTATTCAGCCTTAAAAAGGAAGTTCTCAGTCATGTTAAGTGAAACAGGCCAGTCACAAAAGGGCAAATACTGGTGATTCCACTTACACAAAGTCCCTGGAGTGGTCAGACCCATAGAGACAGAAAGTAGAGTGGTGGCTGTCAGTGGCTGGGGGTGAGGAGCTGGTGTTTAAAGAGGACTGAGCTCTACTCTGGGAAGCAGGGAAGGTTCTGGAGATGATGGTGGTGAAGCTTGTACACTATGAATGTGCTTAACATCACTGAACTGTACACTTCAAATTGGCTAAAATGGTCAATTTTTAAAGAAATTTTTGATGTGGACCATTTTTATTTTTAAAATTTTATTTTTGGCTGTGTTGAGTCTTAGCTTCAGCACCCAGGCTCCTTGTTGTGGCTCAGTAGTTGTGGCACCCAGGCTTAGTTGCCCCGAGGCACGTGGGATCTTGGTTCCTGACCAGAGATGGAACCTGCACTTTCCTGAACCGGAAGGTGGAAAATCCACCAGAACTGTCTTGATTTAGAAACAGGGCAGACTCGAAGCTTAAATACCTTTATTACTTTTTAAAAATTATTTGGACATTGATAGCTCTGCAAAATACTTCTCCCATCCCAAACCCTCACACCCTTTCCACATATCCTCCCCAAAGAAACAAAATACTCATCCTTTTGCCCATTCAAATCTAATTTTTAAAAACATGTAAGATTCAAAATCAAATATTACATTTCTTTCCCAGAACTTGTTAGTAATTCTAAACCACAATGCACATACTCAATGGCATTTCTTTTTTAAAAATTAGCTTATCTGACTATTTTATGAGGAAAAACAAAATCATTTCAAGGCCTTAGAATATCAATTCCCTGTTTCTGAAAGCAAAAGACATTGAAAAGCCCCTCTGCCCCCTGGAGTCTGCTGTGCATGTCACCCATGGAAGCAGCACTGCACGGGAGGCGCTGCTCAGTCCATCCGTCCACAGGTGAGACACATGGAGCTGGAGAGGGCGATGGATGGGAGGGGTGGCTCCGGGCAGAGGCAGGCTGGGCGTGTGGAGCGGAGCAGAGGAGCAGGAGCTGGGTCCTGAGTGGGGAGGGGAGGCGGCGGGGAGCCTGCACCCGCACTGGTTTCTCAGTGATGAACAAGAGTGTCCACCAGAAGCATTGCACGTAGAATCAGAGGTGGGTGGATTACCAAAGAGGCTCGGGAAAGAGTGACCACAGCTGGGGGTGACAGTCCAAGCTCCCCTGGGAACTAAGTCAGGGCAGAGGGTCTGGGGGTTCCTCGGGGGATACGGAAACCCCTGCTTCTGCACCCCTGACAGTCGGGATTTTATGAGAACCAACCTTCATCACAGGTGTGTCCCAAAGAGCTGGCAAACGTACCACATCTTCATCCCCAAACACCACTGCATTTGACCCCTGGCTCAGCAAGGAATTCAGCCCACAGCAGAGCCCAGCCCACCCAGGCCACTGAGCAGCAGCGACATGCCGACACCCTGTCCAGCCCACCGGCTGCCCCCTCACGGCCACAAACACAGGCCCCAACCAGCTCCGGCGGTACCCCTCAGGGGTACCTGAACCCTTCAAGGAGCTAGCAAAATGCAGGCGCTGGTTACTCGCTGAGAGCTTGGGGGCAGGGAGAGGGAGCCCGCACCACCCAGCCCCCGTGCTGCCAGCTGGCTCTAAAATCAAGAGGATGTTTCTGACTCATCTCTGGAGACAGACGTGAGCCATCCTTCTGCTGCAGCCATCTTCCCCACACTTCTCCTTAAGGCTTCTCCTGACATGCAATCTCAGCAACATACAGCACGTACTTCAATAAAGGATTCTGAGACTAAGAGACCCGCCCCACCGCTCACCTAGACCGGAGGGTTTTGTGCCTTCTCCCTCCGCCCTGGACCTGTCCCTTGCACCGGTTCTGCTCCTGTGGGTTATGACAACACTACCTCTCGGTTAAAGCTTTCCCTCCCGGGTTCCAAGTGAGTCTATAAATCACCAAAAGTCGCCAACCCCCCCAGGCCTTGCCGCATATGGGGGCTATAGCGGATGCCACATGAAGCTCTCTAAACATTTAAACGAAACAAAACAGCCGCGCACACTTGTGCACGCACACACACATACTTTGGCACGTGAGCCTCGGGTTACTTGAGCGTGTTCAAGCTCGGCCCCTCCTGTGCCCCGGCACCACTGAGCTGCGGGTCTAGAGCTGCAGTGGCCCCTTCTGCCTGATGGGAGAGGTCGCCAGGAAGCGCTGTTGTTCTGAGTAGCGAAAGGAGGAGGAACAAGTGCTACTGGCCCCTAGAATGGTCCTCACGTTTAGCACTAGAATGGATGCAATGCTGCAGAACGTCTCACCAGGTGACCAGTTTCAAACTGCTGGCTGATTAAATATACATTTACATATAGATATAAAAATTACTAAGTCAACATTTGCTGTTTTCAATGTGAAAACGATAAAATGTAATTCTGAATAATTGTGCATTTGCCATAGGGTCCTTGCTAAAGGAACCATAAAAATAATTTTGTAATAAAAAAACTTTTCTTTTTCTTAAAGTTTAGTATTGCCCTCAAGTTCAAAAGTTGGGAGCAAACGTGCTGAGTGAGCAGGACTGGAGTCTGTTCCTGCCAGGGACCCGGAAGTCTCAAACCCTGTGGTCCCAACAGCAGGCCCAGGGGACCCACTGGCCACAGGCTAGCTTGGCTCAATCGCCCTCGCTGAGCACTTGGCTTGAGCCCCGCATGGAACTCCAGGGGCACGTGGGAGCTGGGCTCTGCCTTCTCTTGACTTACCAGACTAAGCAGCCGGGGGTGGGGGGCCTGGGTGGGGACCACTGAGCACCGAGGCCCAGGGGGGCTGGGGCTGACCTATGTAGCTGGAGGCAGGGGTGGAGCAAGGGCTGTGCATCTCAGGGATACAGAAGTTAGCTATGTAGGAAGGAAAAGTGCATTGACGGCAGCCTAGAAACAGCTCATGACCAAACCTCACAGGGAGGGAGGAGGAGCTGAGGTCGCCCTCCACCTGCCCTGCGGGCTGGCCGCTCCTCGGATGCTGCGGGCTGACATTCATGCTTTCGATGCGAGTCTGCTCATGAAGAAACAGGAACACACGTTCTCCCGGTTCTGGCAGGTACACGGTTTTCCTGGCAAAGTTCTTTTTTGCCAAGTTCAGTTTGTTTGGTTACTGTTCCAAGCCGCTGTCACCGGAATTCGTAGATGGGGGCGCTGTGTTCTGGAACGTGAGTGAGATTTAGCGACTGATACCTGCAGGAGGAGAGGCGGAGGCATTAGAGCATCCTGAAAACCACGCAGGGTGTGGAACCCACCCTGTGCATGCCGGCAAACCCCATGCCCAGATGAAACGCAAGCTCATCTCAGTTTCCTCAGGGGAACTGAACCAGCGACAGCCTATCTTAGGCAAGGAGAGGCTGGTCCTCTGGGGGAGGATGCAGACCAGGCCCTCTGCCCGTTCCAACACCCTGCTTCTCTCTGAAGTCGTGTCACCCTCAGAGCTCCCAGGGGACCCAGGCAAGTCCTGATCTGCCTGGAATCTGGAGGGCTTGGAATGATGATATCACAGCCCCCTCAACTTCAGCGACTCCATCTTCTTCCTCCCCGGACATGGCTGTGAGACTCCAGAGCATCAGGGGCTCTCCAGGGAGTATGACCCTGTGACAGGTACTCTCAGGAGCCAAACAGGGGACAGAGAAACAGGCGGGGACAGCCTCCTCTTGGGGACACCCAGCATGGATGGTGTGGGTGTCGGCTCCCTCACTTGTCCACAGACAAGGTGCAACACAGGAAAAGTGGCTCATCTCTCCCCCAAACACCTCAAGGAAGGATGTCATGTCAGCTGTCAGAACAGAGCCCTCCCCACACGGGGGGCTGGCATCACAAAGACATCTGAGTGCTGGGGGCATGTGGGGACGCAGGAGAAGCAGAACCGTGTGCATCCCTGGCAGGAATGGGAAGCTGCAGCTGCCGTGGGAAACAGTTCCCTAAGAAGTGACCGCAGACTCACCCATGACCCGGCAACCTGCCCCAGCCGCGTGCCCCGAGGAACTGAAAGCAGGACCCAGACAGGCTTGGGCACATCCACGTCCACAGCAGCCAGAAGGTGGGTATGAGCCACAGGTCCATCCACCGATGAACAGATGAAGATAACGTGGCCCATCCACATGACAGGAAATCGCTCAGTAATAAAGACGAACGACTGACATGCACTCAACACGCAATATGGGGTCTTCAAAACACAATGACTAGACCCAGAGGGCAAACGGTGCACAAGCCCACATTCGTGAAGCGCTCAGAACAGGCAAACCTATACTCAGAGCAGATTAGTGGTGCCTGTAGCTGGTAGGAGCGGGGAGCTGGGTGATGGCTCCTAGGGGCACAGGGCCAATGGAAACGTTCTGAAATCAACTTGACAAAACTGTGCTGACACGAAGGCCCCCTAGACTCTACACTTTCAATGAGGGGCTTGTAGGCACGTGAGCTGCTTCTCAATAAAGCTGGTGATTTTAAAATACTCATTTGAAAACTGAACAGGTGTTGAAACCCCAACAATGTCTGTTCTCAGAGAAGCCAGGGTAGCACGGAGCCCCTGGGCCCTTGGCCACTGCTGGTCGGCCCTGGGCAGCGTCCTTTCATGAACCTTCGAAGTATGCAAGAGTTGACAGGAAATAGAGCTTCAACATGCAGAAGAAATCAGGTGTTTGAGGACACGGCCACCCTTCAGGTGGACGGAGCACCTACAGAAGCTCAAAAAAGCCATGAGAGGCCCCACAACAGCGGCAAAGGCCACACCCGGGAGCATGTGGCCATCACCTTGGCAGAAGGCAGGCCCATAAGGCCCACAGCCCTGGTTACCAGCCGACTTCGAGCAGGAAGGTGAGCACAAAATCAGAAAGGCCGCTGACAGCAGAGTTCACACGGGATCTCACACTCTAACTACTGAGTCTGAGAGGAATGAAGACAGGATCCACAAGCTTGAGATAAACGTAGCTGAAAATAGGGCTTCTTGAAAGCATTCAGCAGTGAATCCCTGTACCCAGAACTTCACCTTTGCACCCATTTACGCCGCTCTGGGGAGGCGAATGAGCCCCGTGTGAGCACTTTGGAAAGTGTGGCCAAGCTCTCAGTCCTTACCACTCTGAGCTCCTGTGGTAGTAGTAGCCCTCTATGGAGGCCGCTGACTTCTGGAAGCAAATGTAGTAGAAGCCGGCAAAGGAAGCACCACTGATGTCCTTGATCGTGTGGTCTGGGACTAGGAACTGCTCCTGCATGCACACAGAGGGTCAGTGTCGCCACTCCAGCCCCCAGGCCTCCCTGCCCCTTGCAGCTGGCTCTCGGGCTCACTGGGCGACCGTGAACCGTGTGCCACCTGTGTGTTCTAGACCAAGCACGGCCCCCACATCTCAAGGTTGCTAGGGTCAGAGCCAGGAGTAGGCTGTGGGGTGGGACTCAGGTCTGGGCCAAGCCCTGGCCCCAGTTCTCAATACAGAGCCTGGGAAGGAGGACGCTACAGGCTTCGTCTGTACAAACACTGGCGAGATTTCACAATAAAACAGCTTTTTCCCACAGGCTGGGGGCCTGGGGTTGGAGGTGGATGGAGGTACACAAACTCACCTCCTGAGCTTGGTACGCATGGCTCTAGTGAAGGAAGTACCAGAGGGAGCCCACCCGACAGACTCCTCAGGAGCTAGAAGGGAAACCCATCCCCATTCCCTGAGCTGGAGGGACCAAGGGGCACTGTGATGGCCCGCAGCCTGGGCAGGAGGGTGGCCGGGGAGGTCACTTCACTTAGGCACTGAGAAGAGGGGTCTCCCAAGTCCAGGGGACCCTTGGGATGACCCAGCCTGAAGAGTGGAAGGTGAAGCCAGAGAGAGGGGGGTGACAGAGCAGGGGGAGGGGTCATAGAGCAGAGAGGCTGAGGCCGGGCCCCCTTACCTTCCACCTCATGAAGACATAGTCCCCACTCTTCAGCTCTTCGTAATCAAAGTCGTCTGAGTTAAACGATTTTGCATACTGATAAAAAGCCAGAAACTTGCCCTGAAAGCCAAAAGCAGAGCATGGGATGAGGGCTGGGTGGGGCCGTGGGCCCGGGGGCAGGGCCGAGACACTCACCCAGTGCTTCCGGTCCACGTCCTCGTCAGCGTCCCACTTGCGGGTTAAGAAAGGGTGCTTCCTGCTGATTATCTCTCCTTCAAAGAAGGTCGTGAGGGTCGGGTACTCCTGTGGCAAAAATGCAAATATCAAACAAGATGTCCAACGGGAGTTCTAACTTTTCACAATGGAACAAACCAACCAACCTCGTTTTAATTTCTCCCCAGAACATTGAAAAGAGGACCACACTGATGGGCGACCACCCAGACCAGAGCCAGGTGCAGCAACACTCACGGCTGAGGAGGGAGCCTGACTTGAGGGGCCTGGGGTGGGGGTGGGGTGTCTCCTGGATTCTGGGGACTTTGCCAGAAGCAGAGAACCCTTTGGCGCGCTTGTGATGTGTTGATGGCTCAGAAAAGAACTTGGACAAGTTACTTCTGAATATTCTAGCATACAGAGCAGATGGTAACTTGATAGGTTTTACTTTCCACGGAAAACACCCAGAGAGACTACGAAATCACAGCCCCGTCTTCATGCCTCAGCCTAGTCATCGGTTCTCAGACTGGCTCAGTCTGTCCTTGGTGCACCAGCTCTTCAGGTTCGAGGGGCAGGGAAGGGGCTGCAGAATACCCTGATGTGTGAGGCACTCGTGTAATTCTATCATGTGAGCTAAGACAACTTACATGACGGGAAACACTGATGACCATGTCTGCCCCGGGAAACCATAACCACCACAAAAGTAAACGAGTGGTCATCCTGAATGGGTGCCTGAAATGTTAATACTCCCAATAACCCTGCTGTTTGTCCCTCTGCTCATACAAAGGCACAAAAGATTCGGAAAAAGTTAATGGAAGAACCAGTAACCACTGTAAAAAGTTCACCATTTCTCAGCATTTGTAAAAACCCACCCACCAGGCAAACCCTCAGTGTCACCAGGCAGCCCCTCAGCGCTGTCCGCCAACCTGGGTCATTCCTGGGGATGCAGTGATGCCCCCACCCAGCAGAGCACAGGTCACCATCCTGATGTCCTGAGACCACGGAGGACCTGCTCTCTTCCTCACACCCCACATCAGCCCCTCTCGCTCAGCATTAAACATCTACCAGATTAAATCCATTCCCAAGGCTTTGCCACTTCTCCCGGCTTGCCTGCCAGGTGGCTCGGCGCCCCCAATGGGTACTGCGGCCTCGCTGGCCTGGGGCTTCCAGGAAGGCCACCACCACTTTACTGCACACGCCGAGGTAGCCTGCCCTCGTAGCAGTGAACTTGAAACATTACAGATCTGCCATCCCCCTAAAACTGAAACATTCACCCCAATGCTGGTGCTGTGTTCCTCAAACACATACTGACACAGACAGAGCAGAAAAATTAAAGAGGACAAAACTGCCTAAGTGGAAACCTGATTTTTAAAGGTATAAACCAAATTATAGCAATCCATTTTAGAAAGGCCTGCTAAGGGAAAAAATGCTTTGTAAGCTGGCAGCTGACTTGAGACGTTAAATTAACGGCTATACAGTATACTGACTTCCTGAGTTTTGAATCTTCGTATTTTATCAAGATGTCCATAAAGAGAGAGAAGGATGAATGATCAAGTCGTCCTACTATGTAATAACAAAGAACAAGCTTATGTTCAAGTCACAAGTTTTCCTATAAGTGATTCTGCACCAACCTCTCTCTAAAATGTTCCAGGCAGTCTACCAGGGTGACCACTAGGTACCCACAAACTTTGAGAATTAAATAAAATAAATATCTAATGAATGAAAGAAGGAAAGAACAGAAAGAATCCAAAAGATAAAACCCCTTGCAGGGCAAGCAAGGACATTCAAGCTCTGACTACAGCCAGGAGGAGGGGGGTCACAGGAGGAGGAGGAGGAGGGCAGGCATGGCTAGCATCCCCAAGTGTGGGCCCACTGCGCTGGGCCCCCCTCCCCTCACTGGCTCCAGGCATACTTGCCTGGAGGTGAGTCCAGCTTTCTGTGAGGACCCACCTTCTGGAAGATCAACGTTTGATTGACCAGTAAGGCAGTCTGTGGGTCTGGTGGCGTGACCACCTGTGTTCCAAGTAAACCCAGCACAGCCTCAGGAGTGCCCAGCACTGTCTGGGGAGTGTGTAGTGAGCCTGACACTCCTCGGCTGGGCTCCCAGCCACCTACGTTGGGCTCCCCAAAGACACCCCTCTCCCTACGGGTGGCTGGCTGGGACTGCAAAGAGAGTATCACTTGACACCCATTCTTCACAATTCTGGGATTCAGTTTCCACAAGACAAACAAACTTCCCAAGCTGTGTGTTTGTGACTCAAGGCAGGTAGGAGGCCAGTCATCTCCAATTATATAGTTAGTTTTCCCTATTTCCGTACACATGAGGAAGATCATGGCTGATTAGTCACATTAAAATAAGTCAGATATCTGCTACTTCTACAACTATAAATGGAAAAGCAAACAGAAATAGCTGTTTGCTTTTTTTTTGCCACACCGTGCGGCACGTGGGATCTCAATTCCTTGATCAGGGAACCCAAGCTCCAGCAGTGGAAGCGTGGTATCCTAACCACTGGACTGCCAGGGAAGTCTCAGGTTGTACATCTTAAATGGGTGAATTCTGTGCTATGGGAACTATATTTCAGTTAAAAAGAGTTTTAAAAAAGGTGAATTCAAAGACTTGGAAGACTTGGGCAGGACAACAGACCCTCAGGAAGCATAGCCCCCTCTGACAAAGGTGGCTCCGGGTGGGAAGAGCTGGCAGCGACCCGCGCCCCTCCTTGGGAACGAGGCTGTTGGGTGGCTTGGGGTGCTACCCTGCATTCGGGCCACCTGCCCCCACGGGGCCATCTGCAGCCTTCCGTCTGTGGGTTTTTAGTCCTGCCCAACATCTGTGTGCAGCTCGCTGTGACCATTTGAAATCAGGTCCCCATTTCATACTACAGACTCTGCTGGTTTCCTTATGAAGTTCAACGTTTTTGTTCTGCACTCAACACGCATGTATGGCCGCCTGCGAGTTGAGCGTGTTCTGTTGCTGGGTCTTCTACAGCACAGACCCAGGTGGGAGTCCTTCTTCGTGCTGTCACTTGCTGCCCCGACTTGACATGATATATTTCCAGAGGTCTGTCTCAACAACCGAATTCTCAGGAGACTCTCAGACATCTGACAGGAAAGCGGGAGAACCAGGGGGACAGGGAGACGGAAACCAGTGCTTCCCGACTGCGGGGGGCCCAGCCTGGGGGTCAGCAGCTCCCAGAGCTGCCTGCTCACTGACGCCACGTACCCTTGGGAACTGAAGCGGGCACCCGGAGCCCTCACCTCACAGGTAAGCCAGCTGACACCAACAGGTGAAGGTTGTGGGGCAGGAGGCGGTGAGGGTGTCCGCCAGCCCCTCACTACTCTGAGCAGCGTGGCCAGGCCCTCCTCCTGCTCACCAGTGGGAACACAGAGAGTGCTCTCTCTCGCCTGTGACATTCCTGAGTTCTGAAGGTTGAAAAGCTGGCCTTGAGGGAGGGAGCAGCTCCTTCTGCCGGAGGAGCCTCCAGGACCACGGTCTCGGAGAGGTGCTGCTCATTCCAGAAACTGAAACTGACCACGATGGTGGCAGTGACGCTCTGATTATATTTTTGTTGTCCTCCAAAAGGATTAAAGAAAAATCAGTAGTGTTGGTCACATGGTGACCTGTTTATAAACTTTAATGTCTGTGAATGCACACATCCACACTGCCTGCTCCTGCTCCCTTACAATAACTGCCCTCACGATATGGGGCTCCTGAATCAGGCCTGCAGAGTCGAGCTCGCTGGCCCTTCACACCCAGGGTCCCAACGTGCTGTCCCCACCAGGCCCCCACCTGCGGGAAGAGCATTTACCTCAGTAAGGCCTTTGATCTTCAGATACCCACAAAGGTAGGAGTTCCCCGTGTCCACGTGCTGAAAAGACAGGACACACAACCTTGTTACAAACGCAGGGTCCACCGGGGACAGCGGAAGCATGTCCGGCACGCAGAGGCCCCTTGGAGGCCGGGGAGTGAGGGAGCCTGGAGGCTGGTACAGCTGGGTCTCCCCGGTCCTGCAGCAAGCTGAGTGTTTAATGCTGAGTGAGGTCTCGTGTTAAGAAACTAGGGGGACTCCCCTGGTGGTCCAGTGACCAAGGCTCCATGCTCCCCATGCAGGGGGCCCAAGTTCGACCCCTGGTAGGGGAACTAGATCCCACATGCTGCAACTAAAGATCTGCATGCCAGCAAGTAAGACCAGGTGTAGCCACATAAATAGATACATATTAAAAAAAGAAAAAAACTAGGAACACTTGTTGCATTCCTCAGATCTGAGGACCGGATGACTTCCAATGCACCATGAGCCAAACACCAAAGTGGTGCTTCAAAGCTGGAGTGAACTTGGCTAGCCCGACAAGGTCAGCACCAAAGCACACGGCTTCACAAAGCTGGAGCGGTCCCATCGTCCAATGCAGTGGACAAAGGTCCACACCTGGAAACCACCACAGCCCTGCAAACGTCCTCACCTGCTGATGTGGACGTCCGATGAAATGCAGCAGCCAACCTGATCTTACAGGGGTCAGCAAAGGAGCTATGTTCAAGGACCCACAGCTTGAACCCGAAGCCTTGCTTCAAGGGTGCGATTCTCACCAAATTCAATATAGATACAGTTTGGGTTTCACAGCTGCCGGAAAGGGTATCAGGTGGCAAGGATACTCGCTAATAAGATTAAAAACTCAACTAAATTGGCTAACATTTTGCATGGATTATCACATGCTTGAGAATCAGAATTTCAGTTTGGCCTCCATCCAACCATGTGTCTCTCCCTCTCTGCCCAAAGTGATCTTTTTGAACCCAGAGAATGTCGACCCAGCAACCAGCCAGCATCTCAGTGAGAGAACAAGGCAAAGGCTCAGCAAGAAGGTGCTCAAAGCACAGCTGTATCCAACAGCTGCTCTTCCTAATATTCCTCCTAGAGTGACCTGGCCCTCACTTCACTCTTGGCTTCTTGGATGGCAGAGGAGAAAGAGAGTAGTCACAGCAACACTTAAAAAAAAAAACACCGGGTCAAAACCTTACAAAGATTTGAGGAACTCTTTAAATCGGAATTTTAGGGGAAAAGAAAGCACTCCAGAAGCACATGAAGAGAGGCCCATCGTTAGTCATCAGAGAAGTTCAATCAGAACCACAAGAGATGCCACCTCACCCTCACTGGGATGACTACAGTCAAAAAGAGGGACCATGACAAGTTTGACAGGGACGTGAAGAAAACTGGAGCCTCTGACACTGCTGGTGGAGATGGAAAATGGTGCAGCCACTTTGGAAATCAGCCTGGCAGCTCCTCAAATGTTAAACAAACAGTCACCATACAACCCAGTATTCCACTGGTAGGGAGACACCCAGGAGAAATGCAGACAATGTCCACATAACAACTTGCACGTGAATGCGCACAGTGGCGTGTTCATGACAGCCCCAGAGTGGAAACACCCACAAACACCCATCTATGCATCAACAGAGGAACAGAATGCTGCAGAGCCACTAGGGGACTATAACACAACAATACAAAGGGAGGGAGCACTGGCACCTGCTGTGATGTGGATGAACCTCAAAATACTGTGCTCAGTGGGACAAGCTAGACACAAAAAGTTACTGTATGATTCACTTTACGTGAAAAGTCCACAATAAGCAAATCTTAGGGGAGGAAAAATCAGGGGTTGCCTAGGGCTGGAGTCCTTGGACTGCATGGAGATCAAATCAGTCAATCCTAAAGGAAATCAACCCTGACTATTCATTGGAAGGACTGATGCTGAAGCTGAAGCTCCGATACTTTGGCCACCTGATGCGAACAGCCGACTCGTTGGAAAAGACCCTGATGCTGCGAAAGATTGAGGGCAGAAGAAGAAAGGGGCGGCAGAGGATGAGATGGTTAGATAATATCACTGACTCAATGGACATGAGCTTGAGCAAACTCCGGGAGATAGTGAAGGACAGAGGAGCCTGGAGTGCTGCAGTCCATGAGGTCACAGAGTCGAATATGACTTAGCAACTGAATAACAACAAAAGTGTTGGAGAGGTGTGGCAGCTAAGGATTCTTTCTGGGGATAATGAAGATGTCCTAAAATTAGACTGCAGTGCCAGTCACACAGTTTTGGGACCACAACAAAAACTACTGAATTGTATACCTTACATGTGTGACTTGTGTGACAGGTGAATCATACCTCAATAAAGCTCCTATGAAAAATAGAAAGAAAGCAGGAAAGGGATGGAGTTACACAAGTCAGAAGTTTCTAAGACAACAGAGCCCAAGAACCCAGTTGTGACTGAAAAACCAGCTGATGGGGCAACTCACGGGCCAGACTGCCTCCACGACAGTAAGACACTCACCCATCCAGGTGCAGGGCGGCGTTCCTGGGTGTGACCGCCGCCCCCGCCAGCAGGTGGCCGATTCCAAGTGGCCTCCAGCCACTGGCCAGGTTGCTCTAGCCACCCTGGGACCTGCCAGTCGTGCACCAACTCAATCCCTACTCCCACCAGTTCACAAGGGAATTGACACCAGCAGGAATTCAGAAACAACACACTGAGGACAGGGAGGGAGCTGCCGCAGGAACCAAGACTTGTCTGTGATACCAGGCTGCCCCGCCACTGGTCCACAACCCCATTAGACACCATCAAACTCAACAAGGGGCCCAACTCAAGATCATTCCAAACATGACTCACAGCAAGCATCTCACTTCTAGAATTTTATGATGAGCTGCAAAATGTAAAAGAGTCTGTTTCTTCCTACTCAATTCTCACATTTGGAGCAGAAGAGAAGGGAGATTGCCACAGTGGTCATCTAATGGTGAGAGCTGAAATAACTCAGCCACGACCCTTTTCTTTTCCTGGACTTGTCTCACAGCTTGCAGGATCTCAGTTCCCTGAGTAAGGACTGGACCTGGGCCACAGTAGTGAAAGCGCCAAATCCTAACCATGAGACCACCAGGTAATGCCCATCTTTTCAATCACGATAAATATCATAGCTCATATTAGAAATTTCAGTTTGTAGACTAGAGACACAATTAACAGAGATGGAGTTCTCTTGATCAAAAGTAAACGATTTACTCTCACAAAGCAGTAAGATAAAAAGAGGCAGATGAATGATCGGCAGTTGGTGGAGACAAAACATATCCCCGTTGTCTTTAAGGTGGAAGAAGAGAGGCTGAGAAGAAAGGCTGTTTTGAGATTTAAAATTAGTAAAGAGCAAAGGGCAGGAGAAAAATTCTGTCCTCACACAGGACCTACGTTCTACATGTACATCCTACATTCTGTCCTCACACAGAATATCGAAGCTTCTGGAAGACCTCTGAGGGGACAGTGTTTGGAGGGGCTTTGGGGCACAGCTTAGGAGGTGAGGTATCAGACTGAAGACAAAGGGGCGAAGGGAGGAGGAAGTGGGTCCTGCTGCAGGCCTGGGCAGCTAGACAGGAGGAACGGTTTTCCAGGAAGGCAGAGAAGAAAGAGGATTAACCACTGCCGATCTCCCTGGGCCAGGAGGAAATGTCAAGTGTGCTCCCATCTGCATGAGAGGAGTGAAGTGCAGGAAGCGGCCGGGACAGGTAAAGCTCAAGTTCCAAAGCCAATAGGAGCTGGCAGCAGGTTCTCAGAAATCCAGGTCAAATGGGGGGAAGTGGAAGGACATGGAGAGGAAATACCATATGAGAAATAAAAGTGGGTGAGTTACATTTCCCAACACAAGTATCTGAGACTAAGGAGGAAGCCCTGACCTGTGGATCAAACTTAAAAATACAGTAAGAGGGTCCCCTAGAGCCAGGAAGGAGGAGAACAGGGGGATGGGGAGGTCTGGACAGACAGATGGAGAGAACAGGAGTGAACTGGAAGTGGCTAGAGGGTGGGGAGTAGGGAGTGTCAGGAGTCTGGGCCAGGAAGAGACTATGGGTTGGGAGGCTAGGAGACCAGCTTCTAACAGACTGTGAGGAGCCCACCTAGGATGTGAGTGCCCAGGCTAGGGAATGGGGCAGGAGTCGGGGTGGGATGGGGGTCCCGAGGCTGATGGAGGGAGGGGGCAGATGAAGCTCTACCGAGGAGGAAACCCCAAGAGGAGGAGGCGGGCCCCAGGACCTGGGCTTCATGGGACCGAGGAAAACGTGGGAGGCAGCAGGCACGTCTCGGGCCTGGGAGCGTCCAGAGTCAGAGGAATCCTTGGAGAGTTTCCCGGACGAGGTCCGAGAGGGACTGGAAGAAGGACTGTTGCTGGGGCACCAGGCCACGGGGAGGCAGGGCCGAAACTGAGGCGGCCGGTCCCCGGCTCAGGCCCGCAGGGTTGGGGTGCGCCGGAGGGCCCCCGGCAGGCCCAGGCAGCAGGCCCGTCCGTGGCTGCGGGCCCGAGGGGGCGGCGGCGCGGCCCGGTCCGTGGACGTCTCGAGAGGCTGGGCCGCCGGCTCACCTGCAGCACTACCTCCACGTCGTACGAGTTCCCCTTGCTCTTCTGGTGGCCGCGGAACTTGGAGCCGCTGTAGAGCAGGCTGGTGGCCACGCCGGGCTGCTGCGTGTTGATAGGCGGCGGCGGGATGAGCGAGGCGGCGGAGGCGGCCGAGGCACCGGCCGGCGGGGGACACTCGGTGCGGACCGGCATCGCGGGGTCCCCCGGAGCCAGGGCTGGGGGAAGGGGAGGAACCGCCGCCGCCGCCGCCGCGCGGAAGCCGAGGAGGGCAGACGGAGGGGAAGCCGGCGCGCGCGTAGGGCGGGAGGGGTCCACCCGCCGGCCGCAAGCGGACCGAGCGATCCGGCCACCACCGGGACCCCGGGACCTGCGAGCAGGGCCTCCGGGTCCTGTGCGAACCCCCTCCCCGCCTGTGCTCGCACACACGCCCCTTCCGATTGGCTCGAGCGCGCTGGGGGGCGGGAGCAGGCTGGCTCGGCGCTTCCGCCCATTGGCGAGCGGGGACAGCATGTGGCGGGCGCCGAGGCCCTCTGGGACTTGTAGTCTTTTTCCCTAGGCGCGGCGCGGGGGCGGGGCCGGGGCGTTTGTGATGCTGACTGGCTGTGGCGCGCGCTTAGGCGCGCGGCGACAGCGCGCTGCGAGTGGCGTGCGCAACATGGCGGCGCCCAGAGAGGGTGAGGGCGCCGGTGACCGGTGAGAAGGTTTGTGGAGTCCGAGCACGCGGCGTGTGGTCCCTCCGCTCCGTGTTCCTCGCGCTCTGGTCTCGAGCGATCGTTCTCTGAGGCCCCCGCGCGATGTGGAGGAACTGCCTTCGGCTGCGGGACGGGGGGCGTCGCCTCCTGAACCGGCCCCGAAGTGGCCTCACCGCCTCCGAGGGGCTGGGGCCAAAGCCCCCTATCCTCATCCGGGCCTACGTGCCCCCGGCAGGTGAGGGAGGCCAGGGCGGAGCAGGCTGAGGGGTCGGCCTTGAAGGGTCACACGTCGAGAGGGAAGTTCCGCGCGAGGGCAGGGACCGCTCCAGGGCACACGCGCGTCGTTTCCTTTGGGCAGGTGCGATTTTTCTCTCTTTCACTGGGGAAGCAGAGGTTATCCTTGTCTTCAGGCGGGGAAATAAGACTTCTGGGTCGGGATTCCGCCAGGGGCGCAAAGCAGACTCTGAGAGGTTTGCGGGGCAAAGGCCAGTCTGCTAGGCTGCTTTCTGTGTCCCCGCGACCGGCACTGAAGGGGCCTGAAGCTCGAGCTTTAAGTCTTCCATCCCGGCCGCTTGCTCCGCAGCTGTCCTGGCCCTGATTCCTACTGCCCTCCCAGAGCACCTGCCACCTCTTCAAAGGAGTTGACATCCCATGCCTTCTTCCTGCACTTCCGACCCGAATGAGGCTTTCTGTAGCGGATCTTTCGTTACTCCTAGGGAGAGATTTTGGGGTAAGAGTGGGACTGACTTTGAGTGAAGACAGCCAGTTAGTACTGTGCTGAAGGCGGGGGTAAGGAGAAGGTCACTGCGGTGTTGGAGCTCTTCCGAGGACGCCCGTGTGGCCTCCAGCCCCCTACCAACTGTCCCAGCCATCAGCTGCATAGAGGAGAAAGGTCTTCAGAGAGCCTGCCTGTCCAGCTGAGGAGTACACCGGTGAAGTCTAAGCTGAGGGTCTCTGCTTACAAGTTGTCTGTCATCTGCACAAGTGGTTTAGCTTCTCAGTGTCTGCCTCGTCTTCAGAGGCTGCTTGTGCTGGGTTGAGGGAGATGCTGTAGATAGGGAGGCCAGCCTGCCACCTGTTTTTGTAAAGTTTTCCTGGAGCCCAGCCCCGCCCATTCACTGACACACACCTAAGGCTGTTTGCACTATGGTGCAGAGTTGGCTGGTTGTACCAGACACCGGATGGCCTGCAAAGCTTAAAACACTTTGGCTTTTTACAGAAAAAGTTTGCCAACCGTGCTGTGGATGCTAGAGCGGTTTTGGGGGAAAGTGTTTAGTCATCTAGCCCATTTATAGTAATTTCTGTGGTAGATACATTTGCCCTGAAGAATTTTTAAACAGCTTTACTGAGATGATGGACTTAGAATTCACTCACTTAGAGTGTACAGTTTAATGGCCCCTGGTGGCTCAGATGGTAAAGAATCCGCCTGCGTTGCGGGAGACCTGGATTCAGTCCCTGGGTTGGGAAGATCTCCTGGAGGAAGGCATGGCTACCCACCCCAGTATTCTTGCCTGGAGAATCCCCGTGGACAGAAGAACCTAGTGGGTTACAGTCCGTGGGGTTGCAGAGTCGGACATACTGAGCGACTAAACACAGTATACTCAGAGTTCTGCAGCCATCAGTTCTAGAACCTTCTTATGACCCCAAAGGATCCCTGTACCTTTTAGCTGCCACACTCTGAGTACCGCCGCCCCCCCCCATCCCTTCAGCTCCAGGCAACCACTACTTCACTCTCTGTATCTATAGGTTTCCCTATTTTGGACATTTCATATAAATGGAATGTGGTCTTTTTTGACTGGTTTTTCTCCATTTAGTGTATTTTCAAGGTTCATCCTAGGGTAGGCACGTGTCAGTACTTCATTCTTTTTCATAACTGGTAATATTCAGTTTTGGGGACACACCATGTCTTATTTACCCAGTCATTCATTGATGAATATTTGGGTAGTTTCCATCATTTGACTGTTCTGAATGTCTTTGTAAACATTTGAATACAGGTTTTTATGTGAGAATGTGTTTTCATTTCTCATAGGAGGTACCTAACAACAGACAGGGCGTCCCCAGTGGCTCAGTGGCTCAGAATTCGCCTGCAAGGCGGGAGACCTGGCTTTGATCCATGGGTCAGGAAGATCCCCTGGAGAAGGGAATGGCAACCCACTCCAGTATTCTTGGCTAGAGAATCCCATGGACAGAAGAGCCTGGTGGACTGCAGTCCATAGGGTCACAAAGAGTCGGACACAACTAAAGCAACTTAGCATGCACACAAGAGTAGACCAGTAGCTAACTAACTTTCTGAGGATTAGCCACCCCACTTTCCAAGGTGGTTGCGCCATTTTACATTTCCCCAGCAGTGTGTGAGGGTCCCAGTTTCTCTGCCCCCTTTCCAACCTCTGTCGGTCTGACTATAGCCTTCCTAGCTGGTGTGAAGGACTGTGATTTGAATTTCCCTGAGGGTGAATGATGTTGAAGAACATCTTTTTAGGTGCATTTTGGACTCTTGTGCATTTTCTTTGGAGAAGTGTCCATTCAGATGCTTTGACCATTTCTAAATTGGGTTACTTGTCTGTTTATTATTGAGTTGAGAGGGTTGTTTGTATACTTGCCCCCCGCAGTTCGCCCAGAGCTGCCCCAGGATTGTGGGCAGTCAAAATCTAGCTGTGAGGCGTAAGGCCCGCCAGGTGGCGCTGTTTACAAAGAGACCGCTGTCACGCCAATCGGAGGAGGCGCGGCCTCCGCTCGCGGTGCATTGTGGGGGTTGCAGTTCTGTCCCGAGCGAAGGCCTGCCCGGAAATTGAGGCTGATGGAAAAAGCACTAGCTGGCCCAGGGAGCCTGGGACAGGACGAGGAGTGTCGGAGGAGGTGACACAGAAAATCGCCTGTTTCTTTATATGGATTGGAGCAACCTCGCAGGAAAAAGGGTCCCCGTGGACATCAATTTCCACTTACACTCTCTTCACAGGGTCAGCTTGTTAGTGTTCTCTGTCTATACAGCCAGTTTTCTGTTGCCTGGCTTTTAAAATTCAGTGCTTCTCTGCATTCGCATTTCTTTGTATCTGCATAGTCCTTAAAATTGCCATTTAAAAGGCACCAAATGTGGTTTTGTCATAGAAACAGATATTCTGTAAAGGGAGTGATTTGTGCTCAAAATAAGGAGGACAGTGTGACTAGCCTGTCTCTCCCATCTCCAAGGATGGGGTTTCCATTGCTGTCAGCTCACCGTCTCATCCCTGAACATGTGGGTGCTTCACGGGCTCCTGGTCTCATGACTTGTCTCGTGAGACCCAGGACCTGGGAGGGTCCAGGCAGAAAACTTCCATCTTTTGAAATCAGGGAGTGTGGATTCTACCAATTGAGTTTTCCGGATCCTATTCTCAGCACCTGTGTGAACCGCAATGTGACTCCCTACTCCATCAGCCCTCCTTGCGGTGACCTTCCAGGCTCCTCCCCAGATCTGGGCCTCTCCAGCCATCTTCTGCCCCATGACTGCAGGCTCGCCCTGCCCACCACCTTCCTAGCTCCAAAACGTACTCTCTGAGGCCCAGCATCTTCCTGTGAGCTGTTCCTTCTCCTGGAAACTCCCCACCCCCACGCCCTGGAAAGCCACCAGTGCAGGTGGGCCTGCCCATGCTCCTGCGGATCTTGGGTGCCATCTGGCTGTGAAGAGGTCTTCCTCTAGCCCAGACGAGACGAGCCTTCCCGGTGCGTGTTTGCAGCTTGTCTGGTCCTCTGGCGTCCACGGTTGCTTTATTGTTAGGCTGGATTAGTGTCCGTCTTCCCATGAGACAGGACGCACTTCACGAACAGGGTGGCTTTTGAGGCCTGCCCTGGGAGGGGGCTGGTCCTCAGCAAGTTTGTTCCTCTCCCCAGCAGAGCCCTGAGCCCACTGGCTGGCATCTCTGATCAGGTGCAGAAGTGGCCTGGCCAGGGCAGAGGAGGTGGGCAGAAGATGAAGACTCCCTCGAGGGAGACCTCACTATCCCGGCAGCTATGTGAGGTTCAGGCTCTGTTGTCCATCCCTGCCTCCAACCCCCACCCCCACCCCCTGCTGCCCCTCAACCCACCCCCCCCCCCAGGTCTCTCGACCCATCTCCAGCTGTTGGCATGTGTAGAATGCTCTGCTGGCACTTCCTACTGGTGGGTGAGCCCCTCCCCCAGAGGTGAGTCAGAGTCTTCAGATCCCTCCACCCCAGCCCTCCTCTTCCTGCCGGATCTGGCCTTGGACTTGCTGCCCCGCCAGGCACTGGAAAACATGCTGGACATAGTCTGGACGCCTCAACCCAGGTCTCCCAACAGATGCGTGGGCCTCTGGACTCGGTCTTACCTGCTGTCTGAGTGAGACCAAGCTGGCACATAAAGCAGTGGGCAGTGGGAACTTCCTATTTTGGGTCAAAGGTATGAGAGAATTACTATTGTGATTTCAGACAAAGGTGGTAAATTTTGTCATCGTAATACTTCATCGTGTTGGTGGTCACACCATCTGTAGATTCGAGTGTGTTGTGCGGTGGGGTGGAGGGGTGTTGGAGAAGTCTTGGGGTCAGGCAAGCTGCAGCTTCATGACACGGCCACTGTCCTTGGGAGCTGGTGGGGCTGCAGCTCCTCCTCCCCTGCTTTACCCAGTAGCTATTGACCATGTGGAGTGAGGAGACCAGGTGCTGCCATGGAAGTCTGAGTGGTCAGTCAGTGTCAGCAGTGAGGTCATGAGCACCTCCACTCCTCCTTTAACTGCCCTTTTTGAAAAATCTTTCCCACAGAAAGGAAGAGGTTCTATCAGAATGTCAACATCTCACAGGGTGAAGGTGAGTGTCTGGAATTTTCACTGCCTCTTGTTTTTGTTTATTTCTGTGAATGGGAGGTGAGGGACACTTTTCACCTCCAGCCAGCTCCTTAGTGAGCTTGTTCCAGCGCTCTTGTTGGGTGTGTTTCTATAAGCCGCTCCCAACGAAGGGACTTGTTAAGTAGCTAAATATAGGGGTGATCACTCCACTCTGCCTATCAACCTGAGAGGTTTCCATTTGCTCTTTCAAGGTGGCTTCGAGATCAACCTGGACCACAGGAAGCTGAGGACACCCCAAGGCAAGCTCTTCACCGTTCCCAGCGAGGCCCTGGCCATTGCCGTGGCCACCGAGTGGGACTCCCAGCAGGACACCATCAAGATGTACACCATGCACCTGGTAACAGGTCACAGCCCACCCCTGTGGCCACCACAGGCTTCCTGGGGCCCTGGGCAGAAGTAGGGGTCCTGTCCTGATTCCAGTAAGGCTCTGGGAGGCCCTCGGCAGACAGCCCACCCCACCCCCAGCCCAGGGCCTGGTTCCTCCAGGGTCCTGGGACACAAGTCCTTCCCTGGCCACTTTTCTACTGCAGCAGCCACACTTTGTTTGGTTGGCTTTTGTGCTCTGTGGTGGTCTGGGTCAGGAAGAGATGATGTGTGGAGAGTCCATGTTTCCTGGCACATGGACCCAGGCCCCAGGCAGGCTCCTCAGCCTCAGGCCTGTGAGCCAGCTTCTCCTGGACTGTGGGGAAGCAGGGGTGATGGCTGCAGATGGAGCCTTAGAGTGGCTCTGCAGCCTGCAGTCAACAGGGAGGATCCGGAGAAGCTGTCCTGGCCTGGCAGCTCTGTCCCCCGCCGTCTGAGGCTCGGGGAGCCAGGTGGTGAGCAACTCGCCCGGATCCAGCAGTGCATTCACGTCTCCTGACTCTGGTCTCCCTGGGCCTTGGCGTCCATGGCTCTTAAATGTCACTGCTGTCACAGTGGTAGCACCTCCTGGTAAATACTGCAGGGCCTGGTGGTACAAAGCCTGAGACCTTGGGGGAGTTCATTCCTCCCAGGGCCTGGGCAGGGCCCTCAGGATGCTGACGGGCTTTGTCTCTGTGCCTCTGATCCAGACCACACTGTGCAACACGTCTCTGGACAACCCCACCCAGAGGGACAAGGACCAGCTCATCCGGGCGGCCGTGAAGTTCTTGGACACCGACACCATCTGGTAATGGATGTGTGGGTGGCCTTCCCCAGGGCCCCAGCAAGTCCCTCAGGCTGTTTGCTCAGAGTGGTTTCCATGGAGGAGGCAGTGGGCCCTTTGACTCCTCAGCGCTGGACTGCTCTGCAGGCCTCGGGAGAGAGGACATGCCAGCTACACCAGTGTCAGGACCAGGCCTCCTCTCACATAGCCCAGCAGTTGTTCCCCAGCCCAGGATGCAGGGAGCTGTTAGCCTCTGTGGCTGTCGCAGGCTCCACGACCCAGGGGGTCCCTTCTGACCACTAGCATGTTCTCACAAGCATGGTCATCACTTGTCAGCTGGGATGCAGATGGTCTGTCCTTGGCATCCAGCAGCTGGTCTCCTCCTTGGCTGCTTTTTCGCATCCAGGTTCTTAGGGTGTTGACTGGGTGTGGAAGGAACAATTGAGCCCCCCATATGCTCTGGGTTACCGCCCAGGTGGCACTTGAGGTCTGCTCTGGGGCTAGGGGCAGGGCGGGCCCCTGCAGAGGCCGTGGTGCTGCTGTTGGAATGTCTGTGCTGTCTGTGTTGGAGACAGTTTGGTTACAGGGAGGGTGCCCTTCCAGTCCAGCTCAGGGAGAGGGTCTTCTTGAGAGCATCCTGGCTCAGAGAGTAGAGCCATGGGAGCCTCCCTCTGCCCTGGGGCCACTCCTCCCCACTGTGCAGCACCCCCTCCATCCCCCTGCACCCCCATTGCCTCTCTTCCACTTGTGCTCACACCAGCCTTGGCCTGCCTGAGCTCTCCTATCGGGTTCCTGTCCCCAGCACCCTTGAACTCAGCTGACCCCAGCTCTGTCTCTTGGTCGGAACAGTGGCCTGGCCTCAGGTGGCGTCAGGCAGGGCCACCAGCAGCCGCATCTGTAATTGGGAGGGAGGCGGGCTCACAAGGGGTGCACAGGCGGCTGGGTCTCGCCGCCTCTTGGGAGAGGAGGGGTCGGCAGGACGAAGTGATGAGCTGGCGCAGAATCCTAGGACCAGGGGTGCGAGTCTGAGGACAGTGTAGTGTTATGAACAGCACTGGGCAGCGCTCTGGGGCCTGACTGGTCAATAACCGGGGATGTTTGGGACAGTGGGTCTCAAAAGTCAAGGGTCCAGGGAATCCCTGGAGGGCTTATGAAGCTGCAGGCTCCTGATCTACACCCTGTGAGGGTGTGGTTTTCCAGCAGGTCCTGGATGAGCCCTGGGCTTCCCTTTAAGAGCCCTGCTAATTTAGGGGGAAGGCAGGGACGGGGGGATGGTGGTGGAGAGGTTTTCTGCTGTTGCCTTGCATGTTTTTGTATCTGTCACTGGATGAGAGAATTGTACCTTTTTATTAATGGAGGCCTTTTTGCACTGAATTAGCTACAGAGTGGAAGAACCAGAGACACTGGTGGAGCTGCAGAGGAATGAGTGGGACCCAGTCATCAGCTGGGCCGAGAGGAGGTGAGATGCCCCGCACCCGGCAGCTGGGGTCTGGGCCACGCTGGACAGCTAGGCCCCTGAGCTGGTCAGCATTCTAAGTTCAGGGCACCAAGGGACTCGGACAGGACAGGCCCCCTTGAGGGTAGATGCAGCTAAGTGCTTCTGCCCCATTGGCTGTGTGACTTTGGGCTGGTGACCTGATTCCTCTGAGCTTCCTTTTCTGTGCGTGGGGCTCGTGACCCCAGCCTCCCTGGGTGTTGTGAGGAGTACACAGAGTGCTGCACGCTGCTGGGCACACAGTGGTGCCCACACTGGCCGCTCCCGTCCTGCTCGTTGTCACAGTTGCTCTGCGGCTGAGTCACAGAGCAGCTGTGTGACCTGGACACACATGGAGGACAGTCTGGGCAGGGACTTGTGGAGGGACAGTCCAGGGACTGGTGATGCCCAGTGGTTTCCTTCCCAGGAGGACACTTGTGCAGAGTGGACAGACCAGTGATGTGAGCAGGGTTAGGTCAGGTTTATTTCATCCCAGGGTTGTTGGGAAGGGCTCCTAGCCTGGGCTACCTGACCTTGGTGTTCTGTAAGCTTGCGCACTTGGAGTAGTTTGGACACAGCATTTTTCATCTGTACACATTTCCTGAGCACCCACGATATATTGGCATCCTCTGGTTTTGTAGTAAGAGGCGGAGCCAGTGCACTGAAGGATCAGGTAAAACCTGACAACTGGACGCCATGAGAGAACTGTGAGGATGCGATGCCATTGGGGAGTTCAGTGACGCGAGACGTGAGCTCAGTGCCTGCAGGTCTTTGCTGTGGTATGAGTTGTCCGCTTTTGGTGGCAGTTAACATTTCTTACCCATAATATTAATAGATTACAGGAAAATGTGGCCCCTTCCTGTGTTTCAGTTGTACTGTTAGAAACTTCAGAAACAATGTTTCTAAACCAATGAGAAAGATCAGTGATATATGAAAGGAAATTACAAAAATTGCTTTCATTTCACTACATTTTTCCTGCATTTTACATAGCTGTGATTGTTCTTGGAAATGTTTTGTTTTTGAAGCCAGCTCATGCTCTCTGGGACAGTGCCTTGTGTGTGTGATGAAGGCTTATTAATGAATGTGTGAAAAGTGATTGATAACAGGATTGTGGCTTAGTCGGTAAAGGATCTGCCTACAATGCAAGAGACACAAGTTTGATCCCTGGGTGGAGAAGATCCCCTGGAGGAGAAAGCATTCTTGCCTGGAGCATCCCATGGACATGGACAGAGAAATCTGTCAGGGTACAGTCCATGGGGTTGCAAGAATCAGACACGATTTAGTGACTAAACCACAGGATATATACAAATACCATTGTAAGGAAAACAATATTTGAAAGAAGCCTTTTGTGGCTCACATGTGAAGACTTCCTTCTGAAAAGCAGGCAGCCCACAGCTCTTATGGACCTTCATGCCAATCAGTTCGAGTTTCAGGAGCTGCCTGTGGCCCCTGCTTCCTGACTTGCCAGCCTTAGCTTCATGCATAGCTGCTCTGTCCTCTGCTCCTAAGGGACATAATGTTATAGATCAGGAGGCCTGACGGCAGTGGCTCCCACAACCCCCAGTGGGGCCTGTGTGTGCTGGGCAGACTGGGGCTTTGCTTCTGGGTGGAAGCTGGGCTGTGCAGCCGGACAGACTCACGCGGGGCCTCTTCCTTCCAGATACGGCGTGGAGATCGGCTCTTCCACCAGCATCATGGGGCCCAGCATCCCCGCCCGGACTCGGGAGGTGCTGGTCAGCCACCTGGCCTCTTACAACATGTGGGCCCTGCAGGGTGCGTGGTGCTTCCTGTGGGCCGTGGAGGGTGGGCATGGCGTGCAGAGCCCAGCATCACCGGAGCACTGGGTTGGTGGGGGAGACGCTGTCACCTGGTTCACGGACTGGCAGGCTCACCCCTCCCAGGTGGATGTGGCTGTCTCCTCTTCAGGAGCCTCTATTCCAGTCCCCCTGGCCCAGCTGTAGTCATGGGGGTGGAGTGCTCGCTCTGATGGGTAGAGCTGGGTCTGGTGCCTACCCAGGCAGGGGCAGAGGAGGGACCCCTGAGGAGAGCAGAGGCTCCTGAGAATGTGGAGGGGCTGGCACCCCACCTGGCGGCTCCCTGCACACAGCAGGACCCCGGGGCCAACCTGGCTGTGTCCCTGTAGGGATTGAGTTTGTGGTGACCCAACTCAAGTCCCTGTTGCTGACCTTGGGCCTGATGGACCTGCGCCTGACAGTGGAGCAAGCTGTGCTGTTGTCACGCCTGGAGGAGGAGTACCAGGTGAGGCGGAGCTGGAGCCCCACTGCTGTGGGGGTTCAGGGTGGTCCCCCAGATGCCCTGGGGCCGCCTGTGTGCTCACGGAGGCTAGACTTGTACACGCAGACAGGCACACTGGTTACCGAGGCTGCTGCGAGTCCATGTCTGATGGAGTGGCTCAATGAACAAGGCTTGGCTGCTCTACCGTTGGCAGTTTTTTAACTCAGAATCACCATGTTCTCTGCAGTCCCCTTGTTACTGCTCCAGCCTCAGAAGGTTAATTGCTATTACAAATCATCTCCTAGCATGATGAAAAGCCTTTTGTAATGACAGTTTTTCCCAAGTTGGTCTAGTTATCTGCTTGGAAAAATGCCAGGGGGAGAAGCTGGTTTGTGTCACGAGAGAGCTGGCGACTCTGGTGTCAGAGCTGGCTGGGTGGGGGTGGGGGCAGGCAGCAGGAGCAGGAAACCTGGCTTCTGGTTTGGGCTCTGTCCTTGGCTGCAGGACCCAAGTGGGGCCGTCCTTCCTTGAACCTCACTTTCTCCCCAACACAAACAGTTCTCTGAGTATAAAACGCTCTTCAGATGTTCTGGACACCCGGAATGCAGGCAGATCCCGAGTGTCAGGGTGGGCAGGCCAGGCCTCCGTTCTCACCTGCCGCTCCCTTGCACGCTTCCTCCCCTCAGCCGTGGGGGGGTCGTGGCTCTGCAGCCTGTCCTGTCCTTTTCTCAGATCCAGAAGTGGGGCAACATCGAGTGGGCCCACGACTACGAGCTGCAGGAGCTGCGGGCGCGCACAGCCGCCGGCACCCTCTTCGTGCACCTCTGCTCTGAGAGCATGGCTGTCAAGCACAAGCTGCTGCAGGGGTGATGCCGGCCCTCGGCCTGAGGTGGAGATGCTGTGGCCAGTGGAGGCCAGTTTGGGCTGAGCCAGGGTGCAGGTACCAGTGACTGGTTATACCGAACATTTCTCTGCCTGGAAGTGAGAGGAGCTGCCACTCGTTTTGTTCCTACTGTCATGTCTGGGTCCTGGAGGCCACCCTGCTGACCTGCAGGACACTCATTGCCCAGCAGGACTTTCTTGTCTGGGAGATCTCGGTGGCCCTCAACCTTTTTTTTCTCCTGGATTTTAATCAAACTTTTAAAGTGAAACTGTCTGTTTCTTTTTGTTCCTACTGTTTTTGCAGTGATTTACTTTTGAAAATAGAAAACAATCTTTGTTGTTTCTGAGTTAAAAGCCTGGGCAAGGTCACCTGACGCACACACATCCTGTTCAAGGAGCCACGATAGGGCCCTGACGCAGAGGGGTCTTGGGTGCCTGGGTCCAGGTGAGGGAGCGGGAGGAGTCCTCGAGATTCAGGCACAAAGGCTCCAGAGCCACCCGGCCTTGCTCACCCCTCTCCCCTCCGGGCGCTGCCTCCCCAGCACCGTCCCCACACCCTGAGTGTGCTTGGAGGAGGTGCTTGTCACCTCCCCACCTCATGGGTAACACCAACTATGCTCTAAGCTCTGGAGGGTCCTTGGGTCTTCACAGCCTCCACCTTGGAAAGCCGGCTGGGCCCTTGGGGAAGGGCTTGCCCTGGACAAGAAGGGGCAGCCAAGAGCCTAGGAGCCACTCTAAGCAGTCACTGGCTGCTCAGACGCAGACAAGAGGATGGAGAAAGCTGACAGAAGTGTTTTATTTCTCTACCTGTGAAGGTTGTGGGGGGGTGGGGACAGCCCTAGTCCAGGAGGTCCCCACACTCCAGGCTGTCCAGCTCGCTCTGCACGTGGTCGATGTACTGGTTGATCTCCTTCACACGCTTGCGGTTCCTCATGATCTCATCCTTGTGAATCTGAGGGCCAGACGGATCTTGAGCCTGTCTGCCTGAGTCTGCCCCACCTCCACCCACATGTGGCTCCACCCCTGGCCTCCAGGGCGAGGTCCTGCCACCTGCCCTCGCCACACATCTGCTCACCTTGTCTAGCAGGTGTGTGCACCAGGAGTTGACCCTGGTCACCAGCTCATCCTCGCGATTGTCAATCTTCAGGAGGTGGATGTCATGCGAGGCCCCAACTGCATTAACTATTGTGTCTTTATCAACGAAGAGCTGGGAAAGAAAGAGTGGGTGAGGGGCCTGGATCCACCCTGAGCACAGAGCCGATGGGGAGAGGGGCTGAGGTCCCTGGGGGCAGAGGCGGTGCCCGCTCTGTGTCCCCACTTCCTTGCTGTTGGCCCAGCAGTGCCAGTGACGGGGCCAGGGCCCCTGGACAGCAGGGCAGTCCCCATGGGGAGCATGCCCTTCCTCCAAAGAAGACAGGACCAGCCCTGTGACTTCTCCAAGGTTCTCAAGTCCAACTTGCCTGAAACCTGCCATCAGGTGGGATGTGTGAGGCCAGCCGGGGGCCTCGGGGCTGCTCTGAGGACAGAAGACCCCATACGCCAATGGGTCTCTGCCCCTCTCACGTCAACCCAGTCGGCCTGAGCTCCTGCCTTCATATTCCCACCCGGTTCCCCAGTGTGGATGACACTGTGGGTTGGTGCCCCCACCCCCACCCCAGGCCTGGCTGGAGGTCCCCGGGAGCGGGCAGACAGACCCCCCACAGTGCTTCTCGAGATAGAGGGGATCTTAGACCTTAACCTCCCTTGTAGTCACTGCGTCTTAGAAAGTGCCAGAACCCCCACTTTGGGAAAGCAGCCTGTCCCAAACCCAGAAGGTTTCAACCAACCTGTCGGTTGAAACCACTTAGTGGTCAGGAGCTCCTCTTTAGTGGGGCTGCTCTGAGTCCTTTACTTGTTAGCCTGTCACCTTTCTATTTCCCCTTCTGCAGGTGAGAAATTAACGCTCCCAGAGTGTTTCAAGCTTTCCGGGGGGTGGGCCCCACGACGCCACCGCCCACCACGAGCCCCGCCCGCTGGACTCCGGCTCCGCCCACTGGACTCCGGCCCCGCCCTCCGCAATCACCGAGCGCACGTCGTCCGGCAGGTCCTCGTCCATCTCGCCTTTGACTATCTTCTCCAGGATGTTGATGGTGATCTCCAGGAGCTTCTCGTGGTGATGGTTCTCCAGGTCCCGGCACTGCGCCATCGTGAAGCCAGAGTTAAGCCAAGGCCAGGCCAAACAGGCTGGGGCACCCTCCCCTGCGCTGGCCCAGCTTGTCCACCCCTTACGGGCCCTCCGAGTCCTCCAGCTCCCTCCACACCCTCTGGGGTCTTTTCTGGTCTCCTCCCCCCCCCCCCCCCCCCCCAGCCCTTTGTCCCCGCAGCTCGCAGCTCTCACTCTCTGTTGTATCCTGAAGGCCTCCTCTCAGAACCACTTCTCCCTATCCTCTGCTGCCTCCTGAGCCGGAAACGTCCTCCCCACCTCTCCAGCGGGTCCCTCTGGCCCACCCTCCGGTCCTCACTTAGTGGACTCTCCCTGAGGGAGGGTCCCGGCCTCCTCTCGGCTGCTGCCATCTCTCTGACAGCAGGACTGGGCCCAGGAGGACAGGGGTGAACTTCAGGGCCCTGAGTTCAGGTGACAAAAGGCCGGGCATGCCCCACATGTCAGCCCCTAACCTGACATTGATCTGCTTATGGGTGACATCAGTGGCATCAGCATAGAGGTTGCCTACCCCTGGGCCCAGCACCTGCAGCATGGGCCGGTAGGGGGGGAGGATTCTGGGGTGTGGTCTCCAGGTGAGGTCACTCGTGAGAGAACAAAAGGCCGAGACTCGTGCTGCAGGCAGCAGCCTGTGGAGCAACCCGCTATCTGGACTTCTGCTCTAACAAGGTGCCTTTGTGCTGGGGGTCAGGAAACACTCCTTAAACGTTCCAGAGGGTTGGCAAACGTCTGCCTCTTGAAGGTGGGCTTCCTTCCTTGGTGAGAATGGGAGGTTTTACAACCCCAGTTTCGAAGGTGGAGATGCCCACTAAACAGAGTCCTGTTTAATCTCACCTTGGTGGAGACACAGATCTTCCTGTAAGTCAAACGGGGCATAGGCAGTTCTGGTAAAATGTGAAGTCTGATTATAAAGCTCCGGGTTTTTACTCTGCCAGTGTGTCTAGGGCTCTGGTGGCAGTGGGAGGGGGCAGGCATGGGAACCCACAGGGGGCCACCTGGAAGAGACCCCACTTATTTTCATCTTTCGTAGCAGTGCAGAAGCTCTACCCTCTGTGTTTTTGGTTTAGAATGTGGGTGCTTCCCCGTGGGTCTGGTGGCGGGGACCATGTTGCAGGCAGGAGCCCCTGGCCCACAGTGCCTCCCAGGAGGGTCCTCAAGGAAAGGATATAGGCTCTGGACATTCTCCACAAAGAGACCCACCAGGTCGATGATGTTCCTTTCAAACATGTTTATAGTCTCCTGGAAATGATAAAGAACACGTGTGTTTAGACGTGAACTCCACTGACTGCACGCCAGAGCCACAGTGATGCTTACCGCTTACCGGATGGTGACACAAGACCTTGAGGGTAAAGACCAACCGCCTGGCCTCTCAGTGGATGGTGACCACCTTCCCTCAGCTGTCACCCTCTAGCCTGTTCTCTTGCTCACCCCTCAGCCTCAGGGCTTCAGTGGATGCCTTCTCCAGGCCTTAGCCTGTGCTGTCTCTCTGCTAGCCTCCCCCACCCCCCACAAGTATGCACACACAGAGCTCTCCCCCTCCCTGGGGCTTCCCAGTGGCATCTGGCTCCATGGACTGTAGCCCATCAGGCCCCTCTGTCCATGAAATTCTCTAGGCAAGAATACTAGAATGGGTTGTCATTTCCTTCTCCAGGGGAATCTTCCCCACCTAGGGATCAAACCCGAGTTTCCTGCATTGTAGGCAAATTCTTTACTGTCTGAGCCACCAGGGAAGCCCCCTGCCTCTATCACCTCCACAGAAACAAAATGAAGGAGTTGCTAGGAGCTAGGCTGCCTGCCAGCTCCACCACTGTCTGCAACTCAGGGAAAGTCATTAACATCCCTGGGCCTCAGCTTCCTCTTCTGTGAAATGGATTTCTTCCACATAGGTTGTGGTGAAGCAGGAATGGGTTTCTTCACTCAAAATGCTTTGGGAGATGCCTGGCAGAGAGGAGACCCTTGGGAGTGCTGGCTGCTCCCCAGGCCTCTTGCTTTCAAGGCTCCCACCTTTCCCTGTGAGGGTGGCTCTGCACAGCTGCCTCCAGTGCTCGTCAAGGCACCTGGCCTCACCCAGGTGCCATGGGGAGGGCTGCTGCCCCTGAGTCGCAGGGTGGTCACACCCCTGACCTGCCCTAGACTCCAGGGGCCACAGGGTGGGCTGAGAGCACAGGGAGTGCAGGCTGAGTCTGAGGACTGCAGAAGCCGAGCTAAGTATACATCTTTCAGATGTGTGTTAACACTCTTGTAATAAATGAAAATAGAATCATTGATGAGGACCTAAAAGAAACCAACCCTGAATACTCATAGGAAGGACTGATGCTGAAGCTGAAGCTTTGGCCACCTGATGTGAAGAGCCAACTCATTGGAAAAGACCTTGTTGCTGGGAAAGATTGAGGTCGGGCAGAAGGGGGCGAGAAGAGGATGAGATGGTTGGATGGCATCACTGACTCGGTGCACATGAGTTTGAGCAAGCTCCAAGAGATAGTGGAGGACAGAGGAGCCTGGCGGGCTGCAGTCTATGGGGTTGAAAAGATTTGGACACAACTTAGCGACTGAACAACAATAGCATTGAAAAGCAGGGCTCTACTTGATAGCTTTTTGGCCATTAGTAAGACAAGCACAAGTTCTGGAGGACTGAGGGGTGATAGAAAGGGGGTCTCCCTGCTTGGGAAGGTTGGGAGCTACTGCCTGAGCCCTGATTCCGGCGGGCTGTTTTCAGCGGTGTCAGAGCCCCCATCGGAAGTGAGCTCTTCTCTGAGACACGGCGGGAACCTCTCCCAGTCTGGTGGGTCACTGTCTCTGCCCAGCCCGTTCCGTTGATCACTGTGCTCAGGGCCCAGCCTTCACTGCTGGCTGCCTGCTGAATGAATGCACAGGTCAGTCTGGCTGCCCCAGATCAGGCAGCAGCACTTAGGCTCCCTGCTCTGCCCTGAGATATAGTAACTACAAGTGGTGGTGCCGGCAGCCTTGGCTCCATCCCAGATCTCCAGATCAGGGGTGGGGTGGGTGGAAAGTGGGGGTCCACTTTGTTTTTTGACACCTCCGTGTGTCTAAGCAAAGACTCTCCCTGCCAGGGCTCCAAGCTAGCGATCACTCCAGAGAGATGAGCTCAACTCTTGTGCTGCGCAAGGACCACTGGGCATCTCAGTGACTGGAAAGTACTGGAGGCACAGAAAGCTCTCGTATGGGCCACTGATTCGCACCGGAGGGTTCTGGCCCCCAGGAGGTGTGGCCTCGGCGGGTTCCATGGCGGGTTCCTTCACTGCAGCCGTGGCTCATGCTCACAGCCATGCCAGCCCCTCCTCTGGTTCCTGCACTGGAGCTGCACCCAGACCTGCCTCACCTCCAGCTGCTCTACCAGCTGCATCTCCAGCGTCATGAGCACATTGAGCAGCTCCGTGATGTTCTCACTGTACTCCACTATCTTTGTCTCGATGTTACTCAGTTCACACTCGTCTCGGATGGCGTTTAAACTCTGCAAGCAAAACCGTGCTTTAGACAGAAATCTACGATGAAGTGTAATTCCTGAAATGACAGGTGATGGTTTGGTTTTGTGGGTCGGAACCTGGATTCTGGGGTCGGCCCACATTCAAGTATCAGCTCCGCCTCCTCCATGCAGGACGGAGGCGGTCAGAGCAGAGGCTCCAACAGCCGGGGAGTTATTGGGGGTGGCGGTGACAATGGCTTCAGAGTCACCTGGACCTGAATCAGGACCAGGCTGGGTCACTGTGTGACCTCGAGTGACTCCCATCTCCTTGGGTGCAGGGGCAGAGAGCCTGAGCATCACAAAGCCGGGGATGGGGTGGCATCTCTGAGGTTTTGGCTCAGCAGGGCTCTGATCAGGGAGGGGTCCACGACCAAAGGGGCAGTGAAAAGGGTTACAACACAAGGTTGGACCCCCACAGTGCCCCGTGAGCACGTAGCTGCCAGTGGTAAGCAGACGCAGGTCCATCTGTGAAGAGAGGTGCTAGTGGGCTGGACAGCATGGATAGTCAGAGCTGTACCCAGTACTGGCTGTTCACTAATGAGGGGTCTGGGGGTTTGGCTGCTGGATGCAACGTCAGTGGAGAGACCCAGCGAGACGGAGTGAAGGGTGCTTGTGGTCATGGCCGCCCCATCTGGAGGAAGGTCAGGTTTCTTCCCTAGCTCAAGCCTGACATGAAAGCAAATCCAGACAGAGGGAAGATTAACATGTTAAAAATAAAGCCATAAAAGTACCTCAAGAAAGAAATGGGGGGGGGGGGGGCCTTTAATAAATAATCTCAGAGTAGAGAAATCCTTTCTAGTTGTGACTGCAAAAAAAGATTGATAATTTCTACTACATTAATTTTGTAAAAATTCTGAATGTCAGAAGCGCCATAGACATAACGGCAAGACAAACAGGAAACAGGAAAATATTTGCAATTCATTTCACTGACAAGGGGCTAATTTCTCAATCTATAAAGAGTTGCTACAAAGTAATCTTCAAACAAAAAAAAGACACAGAGATAAAGAAATCAAAAACCAAATGGGTGAGGGCATATTATAAGAGCCCTGGAAGAGAAGGCTTGGGTCAGCTGCCTGGTCTGAAGCGACGTTTGAGCATTGCCATGGTGGGAGCGTCAGCCCGCCGTGGAGACATGCCCCAGACCTGGGAACTAGGTCAACCAGTCCTCCCGGGGCTCCAGGAGCACCAGCTGGAGGACTTCCAGACATCCCAAGCCCAGTGGCTATAGGGACCCAACGTGATAGGGACGGGGACTGGGAGACTCGGCCGGCCCAGGGGCAGCCGCCGCTAGGGACGTTGGCAACCACAGTTCTGTGAAATCCTCCCATTTTTAATGTCAGAAGGATGTTCAAAACAGTTTAAAACCCTCTGCAGGCCAAACGCAACACATGTGTGAACAAACGAGCTCCTGCCCTGAGGTCTGAAGCTCTGGCTGAAAGCGGCTCTCGTTAGTGGGAACCCTGAGAGCCCTGTCAGCCTGACCCATGTCACCGGGGGGTGGGGGGTGGGTGTTTCCTCCGCTTTAAACTAAGTCCTCAACCAGCTTCTCACTCCTTTAGCCTGGATGCTGTGGCACTCACGGGCTTGTTGTGCCAGCGATTTTTGGAGAAAAGGAAAGTCCATAGCTTTGGAGCAGGTCAGTAATCCCATCTACAAAAGCAATGTTAACTGAAACCACTCTGCCAGGTACACACGGCCCCGCTTGTGGTGCAGCCCCTCTGCCCAGTCTGCGGCCCACCCTGCTGCAGCCCCAGGAGAGGTGCCCGGAGCAGCACTGACCCCTAGGAGGGGAGGGGGCCTGGCTGGGGGTGACTTCCCAGGCTGGCACTAACGCGCAGTGGTCATCCTCTTTGCTGTGACCACCAGGGTAATGACACCACAGAGGCAAAAGGTTGTGGAGACCTCATCGTGAGCCTGGGGCAGTGGAGGAGCAGCAGTGGGTGGGGCAGGTAGAAGCCTGAGCTGGTGAACTGGTGAACAGAGACAATGACCAAGGGGCTTGGGTCGTCAGAGGGGAGGGGCTGGGCCTCTGGCAGGTGGGCACCTGCAGCGGGAGGTGGGGAGGGGGACAGGACCCACCAGCAAGTGCTTCTCCTCAAACTTGGCAATCTTGAGCTTGCCCTGCTCCTGGTTTTCCTGGATGGCCTCCTGCACACACTCCATGAAGGTGTCTAGCTCTGCCTTCCGCTTCTCCTGCTGTTTCAGGCCGTACTCGAAGATGTTCAGACAGATGATGACAAACTTGTCCTTGTAGGTGAACGGCCGTTAAGGAAGCCTATAGCTGCCCTGGAGGGTGGACTGCCTGGGTTGGACTGCCTGGGGGGTGGGCTGCCTGGGGGACTGGGGTCTGCCTGGGGGTGGTGGTCTGCCTGGGGGGGGTGGGAGTCTGCCTGGGGGCACTGCCAGGTCGGGGTGGCACGTGGGCCTGGAGGCAGAGCCATAGTTGGGATGGAGTATAAGGTGGTGATTGGGTGTCTCCACTCTCAGCCTAAAAATTCAGGAAGGGTCCTGGGTGGGTGGCTATGGTGACAAGTGCCCATCAATCATATCCTCTGGGGGAAGGGATCAGGCCCAGCCTGCAGCCCCTAACCGTGCAACATGTCTCCCTCTGCAAGCTCGGCCTCCCCAACTGCAAGCCGAGGTCTGGGACAGCACCCACCCCATGGGTGGTGACACAGTTGTAAACACTGGGTGCAAAGCACACAGCAGGAACCCGTGAACAGCTAGGCTCCATCCCCAGCAGTCTGGGCCCTGCTGACCAGATACCCCATGTGTTCTGACCTGGCCCTTGCTGCTCTGGGTGCACCGCCCTGGGGCCCAGAGGGGAAGGGGACTCCCCCTGGACTCCCACGCCCAGGCCCTGTGAGGTGGCCGTGACCCAGAAGGATATGTCTCCAGGAGCTCGCCCACGCCAGGCAGGTGGGATAGCTTGCTGCCCTCCACGTCCTCATCGTACATGCTGTCGAACAGGAAGGTGCCGTTCATCTGCTCCACGAAGGCCGCCTGTGGTCAGAGACACAGCGGGCTCACTGGGCAGGACCCTGTGCTGGGCACCGGGGCCATGGGTGCCCAGCTCTTAGGAAGGCAGGCAGGGATGGGCAGGCGAAGGGCTGGGTGAGGCCAGAGCTACAGAGGCAGAAAACTGAAGGGTGCCCTCAGCTCGGTCCTGCCGAGCGGGGGCACCCTGGGAGAATGAGCATTCCGGGGAACTGACCAGTGGGCCGAAGGACCAGGGACTGCTCCAAGAAATGGCTCGGCACAGAGTCCCCGGCCCTCAGGCTAGAGCGGGGCCTCTGGGCCGTGGGATAGAGTCGGGGGCGGGGGCGACAGGTCAGCATGACTGTCCTGACTGAGGCTTCAGCCACCCAGAGACCCTGGGTACCAGCTGTTTTCAATCAAATGACAGGTTTTTGGGGCCTGGGCCCTGCCAACCTTCAGGAACCGGCCGAGACCGAGACCGGCGGGACGGGGCGGGGCGGGGCGGGGTGAGGTGGGATGGGCAGGGGAGGGGAGGACGGGCAGAGCAGGGGAGGGGAGGCCGGGGCAGCGTGTCCCCCGCGCGCAGCCGTGCACCTTGTGCTCCTCCAGCTCCTCCCGCCGGGCCTGCTCATCTTCCAGCCGCGCCTGCATCAGGTTCTCCCGGTGCTTCAGCTCGTCGATGCTGTACTGGTGCTTCATCTCCGCCAGCTCTTTCTGTTGGAGCAGCGGGATGAGGCATCGTTACCCGGGGACCAGGGGTCCCTCGGAGCCGCTGGCCTTCCCCGCATGGGCGGGGCCTGGACAGGAGCGGCTTGTCTTCCCTCCTCCGCCCTTCCCAAGTATTCTGAGCCTCAGGCAAATCAGTGTGGGAGCCGCAAGGCCAGGCTGAGCGAGGATGTGGGCCGTCCCTGGGGTGGAGGCCCCTCGCAGACCTGCTGGCTCCCACACCCTCCCCGGCTGGGCTCTGGCGCTCTTTTAGGGGTGCACAAGGGGAGAGCTGCAGTTGAGGGTCTGAGCCACAGGCCTGGGCACAACACTCTCGGCTTATTCTCAGCATTTGAGCCCCCGCTGCCCTTCAAAGTATTGCCTAAATGCAAAAAAAGACTTGAGAGTCTTGAACTTCAAAATTCCACAGTCCTGTCCTTTTCCTGGACAAGAGAAGGGCATGGTTGGGGAAGGAGGGACAACTCTCTGACCCCCTGGTATCTGTGGACCCCCAGTCTCTGTTGACCCCCTGGGTCTCTGTGGACCCCTTGGACCTCTGTGGACCCCCTGGATCTTTGTGAATTCCCATTGGTATCTATGGATCCCCCAGGAAGGTTCCTGCGAGCAGAGGGCTCCACACTTGGAGGGCAGCACAGTAGCCAGGCCGGCAGGGTCAGCACGGAGACCCAGGGACCAGCCAGCTCTCCTGGTGCCCCCATGTCACCTCAGGACCTTGCCCCCCCAGACACAGGCTCCTTCCTCCCAGGAAAGGCAGAAGCTTCTGATGGGGGTTGGGCAAGTCACCCACCTCCTCACACTCTGCTTTCATCCCATCCTGCTGCCAGAAGCCTCCCGTCGGGCGGGGTTCTTTTTCCCCGGAGGCAAAGCACCCACAAACTAGTCACAGGGCAAAGGGTAAGAAGCCCCCAGCAGGGGTGTGGGACAGAGACGGTGGTGGCCAGGCCAGGCAGGGGATGGGGGGCCTTCCTCCCGGGTTGAGGCTCTCGTAGGCCCGAGACCCTGGCTCTGCTGCAGACTAGCTGGGCCCAGCTCTCCACTGGCCACCTTGACTGTGGGGTCCTGGGGGGATCTCTCTGGGGTCAGTGAGGTTGGCACTTTGGGGTGCTACCATGACCTGTCAGTGTCACTCCTGGGGTCGCCTGTCGTGGGTGTGAGTTCTGACTCTGCACCAAGCTGCTGAGCCCACTGAGGGCTGACTCTCACTTAGTCTCCCAGACTTGTTCACAGAGAAGCAGACAGAGCAGGACGGCAGCGAGGAGGCGGGAGGAGGCCCAGGACAGGGCCCGACCGAGAGTGTGCACCACAGTGACGGGGGCCGTTAGGGTCAGGAGCCTCCAGGAGGGGCCGCTTTCCTCTCCTCCCGTGGACGTGGCCCTCTCCAGATGCCTGGGGCCTGGACGCTGACCCGCGGAGCCGATGTCCAAGGGAGACGCTACCGTGTGGTCGTCGAGGCGCCGGAAGTCCAGGTACACGAGGTCGGGGAGGTAGGCGCAGATGAACATCTTGTAGTCCTCGTCCTCGGCCACCGGGTTCCCAGACAGGCTGAGCGTGCGCAGGGCCTTGAACCGCCTCAGGTAGATGATCTAAGGGGAGAGCAGGCGTGTGTCTTTTCTCTGCTCTCTGCCCACACCAGGAAGCCACAAGGAGGAGGAGCTGTGGTCTTTGCCAGGGCCAGTGGACGGGGTCCCAAGCTCACTGGGAGCCCAGTCTCCTCATCTGTGAAGGGGCCGCAGGGGTGTCACATGCAGGTGTTGAGAGGACCCAACGCTGTAAGGAGCGCCAAGGAGAGAGCCAGCACCCGTTCCTCAAGCACCCACTGTCCCACCAGCCTCTGCCTTCCCTAGTGGCTCCGCAGATAAGAATCCGCCTGCCAAAAAAAAAAAAAAAAAAAGAATCCGCCTGCCAATGCAGGGGACACAGGTTCCATCCCTGGCCCCTGAAGATCCCACTGAGCAGCTGAGCCCCCGTGCACCACAGCCACTGGGCCCACGCACCTAGAGCTCGTGCTCTGCAACACGATAAGCCAGGACAAGAAGAAGCCAGCACGCCGCATATGGAGAGCGGGCCCCCCTCTGTCTCAACTGGAGGCAGCCTGAGGAAAGCAGTAAAGACCCAGAACAGCCAAAAATAAATGTTTTTTGAAAGTCAGAGTCATTGCTGTTGGTCATAAGTGCTCGAAGAACTCGAGGCGGGGAGGTAGGGAGGGAGCCTTAGGGACAATGACGGGGGTGGGGTTCTGTTAGGATTTGAGCCTCTGAACTCTGAGGAAGCAGCAGGAAGAGCAGTGGCGAGTGTACTCCCAGGAGCAAAACCAGCACAGGCGAAGGCCGCGCCATGGGAAAGAGCGTGGCCAGTGCCAGGAAGCAGGGAGGGACCGGGAGGTCTGAGATAAGACTGAGAACAAGGCCAGCGCTGATTCACCTGAGACCTGGCGGGCGGCGGTCAGGAGTTTAAAAGCTGTCCTAGGGAAATGGGAGCTGTTGGGAGTTTTCAGGGTATGTGGGGTGGGGCGGAGGGGGGGAGGTCAGTACCTGATTTCATTCTAAGAGCTCTCCCAGTGGGATTCCAGTTTTCATCTTTGGGGTCATCAAAACAAGAAAGGTCTGGGAGCAAAGTGTGCTGTGGGTGTTAGAGGGACAGGACTTCTCGTCATCGCTGCTGGGTCTGTAAGTGGTTCTACTTCTGTAGATGGGCACGCAGCAAACCCCATCACAATAAGAAAATGTCCTCGGACCCAGCAACTCCACCTGGAGGAATTCATCTCCCACAGGGGCTCATCCAGGTGCACAGTCAGCCCTGATCAAAGACATCCCCGACAGCCTGTGTGTGACAGCGTGAGGTTGGAGAACACCTCAGCATCCACCCATGGGGGCTGGAGAACTCCGTCCTGCAGAATCTAGGCAATGGAATGGCCTGTGGTGTGTAGAGGGCACCAATGACTTGGAGGGGTGGGGACGACCCAAGGCAGGCTCTGGAGAGTAGCTGGACAGGCGTGACAATCGTGTGAAACGTTTAGACAGTAAGATGCCTGGAAAGACACATGTGCGATTTAGGAGCAGTTGTGGCCTCTGGCAGGGGACACAGGGGCTGAGGTCAGGAGGGAGGGGCTTTGCTATGCGTGCCCTGAGTTCTGCTGAGTCAGCCATTTGTTTTTAATGCAATGAACAATATGAAAACAAGTCTAATAAATACATAACAGGAAAGTCTATAATCAAATGTCAGAAACTCAGAGCAGGTAAGGACTGAAACCAGAGATGCTCTGGGCTTGTTGGCCGTGAAGCCAGCGCCCCCTGCCTGTCTCTCTGAGGACCAGCTGCACTTGCTTCTGTCTTCACGGGGTCGGTGGTGCGTGCCTGGCACCCAGTACACCCTGGGGAAATGAGGACAAGAGAACAGCCCAGGCCAGGGAGGGAGGGGGGCGTCCACAGCAGGGTGGGGCACGGCCTGAGTCGGTGTCCCCTCCCTGCCCAGGCCTGGACCTTCTCAGGGTCAGGGCCAGTGTCTGAGGATGACAAGTCAGAGGCAGTCCACTCACATACAGGCTCCCATGTGCTGGACCTACCCAGGCAGCAGCAGCTCTAAACACTCAGAAAGTTTCCCACAAGCACGATTTAGGGCTATTTGGGGTTTACCTTTAACTGAAAATTCCTGAATAAGCACCATTTCCTCCATAGCCCCTCTGTGCCCTGTCCTGCCACAGCTGCCCTACATGAACAGACTTGACCCTCATGACGGCCTGTGGGAGGGACTGCTGTCCTTCCTCAAGAACAGACAGGCACTGAGCCCGGGATGCTGAGTCCCCGGCCCAGGGCTCTCCACTCACACTTCCCTCAGCCCAGGCCCACAAGGCAGAGGACAGCTGAGCAGTCCAGTCTTAAATCCTGGAAGGAAGCGGGTTGGCTTCATAGCCTCCCAGGGGAGTGCAGGGTGAACCTCCCAGAACAGCCTCCCAGGACCACTCCTCTGGTCGGGGTCAAGGTGGGTGTGAGCCCAGCACACTGAGGGGCACCGTGGGGAGGCCTCTCCTGCACTCTGCCCTCCTAGGTGTGGACGAGGAAGCCTGTGGCCTGGACTGCAGGACCACAGCCACAAGGAGCGTCAGCCCTGGGAGACGCTGAGGAGGCCAAGTCGAGAGGCGATCAGCTCCCCTCCACGCGGTCCCTGCTCCGGCCTCGGCAGCTGTGATGGACGGACAGGGCTGCTGTGTCCATCTCATCCTGCTCTCTGCCTGGCTCTCCGAGCCACCCCCTGCCCCACTGCAGCCAGAGAGAATTCATGCTGGGGCGTGCTCAGCCATGGGGGACAGGACTGGGGGTGGTGCCTTGGGCTCCAGCCTCAGGTGTTCACCTCCGGATGCCTGCCCAGTGGCACAGAGCTTCCCCAGGTCACCCCGTGGCACCTAGGGCCTTGCCCCAGCCCTACTGCCAGCCCACAGTGGGTGGGGGATCCTCTGTTCTGCAGGCAAGGTTCCCCCTGCTTCACTCACCCACATAGAGCCAGAGGAAGGGTTCCTTCAGAGAGGCAGGCCTGCCCAGGGCACACAGGCGCAGGGTCCTCCCCCCAAGCTCCCTGACCTGTTGCTCTAGCTGCTCCACCTGGGGCACTGCCCTGTATCCTCTGCTGGCCCTGCCAGCGACCTGGGGCTACTGTTGGTCTCTGTCCCCACTGGGCACAGGTCAGACGCCCCACAGGCTAAGCTGGTATCTGAATGTTCTTAAATATGGATTTCCGGCTTTTCTAGGATGGGGTGGGGGGCGGTGGGAGCTCCCCCCACAGTCTGCCGCGCCCCTGTTGGCACCCACACTCACATTCATCATGTTGCTGATATGATTGTTGCCCAGCGACAACACCTGCAGCTTGACCAGCGCATCCAGTGAGTGGATCTTGCTGATGCGGTTGTTGAACAGGCTCAGGTCCTCCAGGTTGACCAGTGTGTCCAGCCCCTCGATGGCCTCGATGTTGTTGAAAGACAGGTCTGGAAGTCAGGCCTGACTTAGGGGGACTGTCCTGGAGCTGACCCCCCACCTCGGCTCTACTGTCTCCTTCCCAGTCCCAGAGGCGGGCAAAGGCTCCCATCTGTGCGGCCTGCGATCTGGAACAGAAACTCACTGGGGGTGGGGTCAGCGCATCTTGGGGAGGGGGACACCTTTGAGGCTGGGCCGCCCCACACTCTAGGCACACCCCAGCTGACCTGAGGACCCCCTCTACTCCAGGTTTCTCATCTTTGGGAATCAAACTGCTTTTTCCCACCGCAGGGTTGGGGTTTGAGGGGGTCAGGGCTGCAACACTGTCCTGGAACATGGATGGCCCCAAGGCCCAAAGTGGGAACTTTTCATGAGCTTTCAGCCAAAGCCCTCACGTTTAAGGGGCTCTGGAAGTCGTTTAGCCTCCCCGGCCCCTCAGGGGACACTGTCCTGGGACACTTTCCCTATGCCAGGACCACCCCGTGCCTTTCCTTGTTTCACCCTCACAGCAGAGGTGTCATCGCCATGTCTTAGGGATGAGGGAGCCGAGATTCAAGGGTGCCAGGTCCCCAAGGTCAACAACACATAAGGAAAATGAGGTGTGGGAGCAGAGCTCACGTATCCAGAATTCATTAGCAGCTTGGCAGAACAGGGCCTGACTGGGTTCCCCCACTTCCTTTCCTGCCAGGTTCTGTTCTTTGCAGATGAGCTGGTAGATGTTTAACAAAGGGGGGGGGGGCAGCTCGGATTTGTAGCACCTGCAGATTGCTGTGGTGTAAATACTCCTACTGCCAGTGTCAGGCTACCAACAGGGCATCCCTGAGTGTAGAGTTGGGACAAGATGTGGGCAGCAGGACTAGCTGGCTCCAGCTTACCCTCAGCACTGGGACAGCTGACTGACCACCAGCAGGGTCTATGCATGTGGTGGGGGGCAGGCTGTGGGTACAGGTGGGGCTGTGGGTATAGGCGGGGGCCATGGGTGCAATGGGGGGCCGTGGGTACAGGGGGGCCATGGGTACAGGTGGGGGCCATCGTTGCAGGAAGGGGGCCATGGGTGCAGGCAGGGGGCTGTGGGTACAGGTAGGGGGTGGCTATGGTTTCAGGGGGGACTGTGGATGCACTGAACCATCATACCCCCTTGCTTCACCCCACACCCCTGCATCCCAGGGCCCAGCTTCTCCCGGCTGTGGCTGCATCCCTGGGTGACCATCACTGGACAGAGGCTTTCCTGCTTCCAGCAGATGGAGCACCTGCTGGAGGAGGCCAGCGCCAGGCCAGCAAGGAAGCGGGGCCGTGCAGGGCCTCACCCAGCCAGACCAGGTGCGTGAGGTTCTCCAGGCCCTCGATCTTCTCAATGATGTTGTTATCTAGCTGCAGCTTCTGCAGGCTCTCAAACTGCCAGAGGTTGTCAATGCGGAGGATGTCTGAAACAATGGCGGGCGCGCCCAGGTTGGGGTCAGGGTTTAGTACCAGTGTCATGGGGGCTGGATGACGGATGCTGACCATGGGAGGGGCCCCAGAAACCTCATTGCCTTCCCTGGGGTGCCAGGGACCCTGGAGGTGTGGGCCCAGCTCCACGGAACTCAGAGTCCCTGTTAGTGCTGGTGCCAGGGCCACCAGGGGCCACACTGCAAGGTGGAGGCGGGCAGGCCCTCCAGGGCAGGGACTCACATGGCTCCCCCTCGAAATGCCTGGGCTCAGTCAGAGGGCACAGCAGGGCCCCCCAGGTGACAAAGGGAGTCAAGGCTACATGGACGGCCAGCTGAGCAGTTTGGGGAGTGCTCTGGCCACAAGGACCCTGCATGTCTCTACCTGGAATTGCACGCTGTGTGTCTGCCCAAAGATGGGGGACCACAAGGGGCAGAGAAATGGGCCCTGAATGTCCATATACTATGAGGGAAAGAACTGCCCACACAGAGGTGGGCTCCTCATGTCTCTGATGCTGAGTACTCTGAAGACCAGCTCCCTGTTATGCGGCCGACTGCCCCCGAGGCAGGCAGACCCTCTGTCACGGCCGCCAAGAGTGCCACCCTCACTCGGTATCAAATCCAAAAACCACGCATGCTGGTCTTGTGCCTTTCAACCCAGATGGCCCAAATGCGACCAAGGACCATAGAATGTGGACCGTGCGTGGAACTGGCGGCTGCCCGCGCCCACCTTGCCTGGCCCCACCTGGGACACGCACTCTGGAAGTCCAACTGCAGGGACAGGACGTCCTTGAAGAGAATGCCCTCCTGCTTGGCCAGCTGCCCGGCCTCTTCCTGTGGGCCCTGCTCCCCCACGGCCAACTTGAGCATCTCCTCATCCATCACTCTGGGCTCCAAGTCATACAGCCGGTTCATCCTTCCTGGAAAACACCAACACTCTTGCTGAGGCCGCCTCTCCTGCCTCCCTTTGAGGGCAGGGCTTGGCCAGTATCCTTTCACTGCATCATGGGGTAGCATGGCAGCCATGACACTCTGAAGGCAGGCCCTTCCCACCCTTGGCTACTGCACCTGGGCCTCCCCACACCCCCGCCGGCCTGGTGCCCACCAACAATGGTGTACCCCTTGGATCCACAACCAGGCTGTGACCCCTACCCAGCCCCGATATCCATACTGGTCCCTTTAGCTTCTGGAGCTCAGCTGCCTGCAAAGCCATTGCCATCTCGGGCCTCTGGCTTTCTGCACCCACCCTTGTCAGGTTTCTCAGCACCAACCACTGATCACAGTCCATGGTGACCCCAGCCAGGCCTGCCAGGCCTGCCAGGCCTGGCCCCCCTTCCCTGAGAGCCTCACCCCCTGAAGGTGACCATGTCTGTAAGCACCCCCAACCACAGGTGCCCAGGGTGTAGCCACTGGTGCACACAGACTCAAGCTGGCCGTTTGTGACCCTCCCCAGAGAAATGTGAACTGTGGCCACAGGACAAAACACCTGTCTGTGCTGGCTACTTGAGTTGGGAAGGCACTGGGGGCTAAGGGCTGGTCAGGGACATGGTGAATGAGAGAGTAACAGGGCCTGCAGAAGATGGACAGACAGAAGCAAGATGGGAACTTGATCCAGGAAAAAAGACAAAAGGACAGACAGAGGCTGCCTTCCCCTCGCTGGCTTCCCAGCCCCTCCTGCCCTGACCCCAGGCCCCTGGACCCTGACCCCAGGCCCCTGACTTCACAAGTTAAATCCTCATTTCCCTAAACTAACCCAGGAGGTATCTGTTGCTACTGGTCCAAAGGGATTTGGCTGAGGCACAGTGGGATGGGTCACAGACGAACCCGCTCTGCTGTTCTTGGTTGGACAGAGCCACGGTCCTGGGCAGCCTAACTGCAGTCCATCGTTACCAGCTGTCCTGGCACACCCAGAAGGGCTGGACCCCGTGTGAAGGCACATGCTACTGGAAACGCTCTGATTCTGCCTCAGAACACTCTGGACGCTCAGTCTTCCCCCTACTCTCCACCCTGTTCTCACCTGCCTGCTGGCTTCACCTCCCACTTTGGCCCTTGCGTGCCCACGCCAGGCGTCCCTGCCCTGCTGGTCCCTGATGACGCAGCCCCACACTTGGCTTTTTATTTCAATGAGCGCTGCTGGGGAGACTCCTGGTGTTGGGCATAGCAGGACAGGCCTGGAAATCCTGCGCCTGGTCTCAGAGACCCCCTGCCTGACTGCCTCTCCCTAGCCTCCCTCTTCCTGCATCCCCTTCTCCTCTGAGTCTCCCCTCTTCCCGGTCCCTCCACACTCTTTCATCTCCTTTAACTGATTGACTCAACCCCTCAAAGACGTTTCTAGTCCTCCATCTCTCTCTATCTCTGCATTCTTTGGAGACAATTTTTCTAAAATTTCCCGTAACTTGACACCAGCTTGTCTCTGGGGAAATTTTAATGTGCTGTATTTGGCAGATGCTCCTTGAAAGTGTTTGTGCTTTTTTTCTCTTTTTTTTTCCTTTAAAGACAAGTGCTGTGCTTTGGGAAATGATTCGTACTCTGATTTCAAAACTTTGGCTGACTTCTTATCACTCCTGCTGTACCAGGGCCTGGTCCCTGAGCCGGGTCGAGTCTGATTCCAGTCAGGCCCAACAGTTATCACGCGGTGTGGAACAGCTGTGTTTGTTACACACACAAGAGCTGGTTTAGCACCCTTGGGCAACCGACTTTGCCTTCCAAGCCTTCGACCTCCCATCTGTAAAAGATGGGTAACTCTTCCCTCCAACATTTGTTTAAGATCATTTATTTAGTCCACAAATGGACAACGGATAGCCACTACATGTGTGGATAAGACTTGATTAGTGGGTTTAGGAGTATTGTGATTCATAGACCTCCTTACCTCTGTTTCAGACCCAACTCAGACAATCATAAAAACCTTTAATTATAAATGGTGACAAGTCTGTGGGTGTAGGGAACTGTGACAACATACTTGTGGGGACCTGGGCTGAGACTTGGAGAATGTGCAGAAGAGAAGGAGGAGGGGTCTGTGGGGTGAGGGTCCTGAGCTGGGAGAGGAGGAAGCAGGTTCCACCGGGATGCCCAAAGTGGCGAGGCCTCCAGGGGTGTTTTGATCATCCCAGGATCCCTAGGAAGCTCCGAGGCATGATGAGGACAGTGATGTGATCAGAGTTTAATTTGAAGAAGCTCATTCTGGCTTGTTGCACTGAGAATGTCAAGAGTCAAGAGGTGACGGCTGCAGGTAAGAAGTGGGTTTGAGAGACCTCTAGGAACATAGTTTATGTGAGGGACTGATTCTGCAGTTTTCAGGTAAGAAAATGGAAGCTGGTTAAGGAGGTCAAGTGACACCCTGCTGACAGACACATCCCGTGCATGCAGAGGCAGGAGGTCAGGCATGCAGAGCTCAGGCTCTTAGTCAGACTCAACTGCACCCCCATGCTGTGGGTCACTGTCACACTTCACACTGTTTTTCATAACTGTTCCAGGTTTTGCCCCAAAACCAGGACAGTCCTCCCCCGGGGGGGGTTATCAGTACTTCCCCACCCAGCCGGGGCTGCTGTTGACTTGCCTGACAGTAGTGGTGTTGTGGAAGGGGAGAACAGCCAAGAGCCTTACACCTCCTCACAGAGAACCAGATCCTGAACCGTCCAGTGAAACAAGGACTTGGGATCAGCTGGACCTGGAAAATGGAGCCCCTACTGGCTGTGAATTGATAAGAGAAAATCCACCCTCTTCTGAGTGCTCACCGCGCTCTGGAGTAACGTTCATGATCAAATTACAGGTCTGGTCTGGGAACCAGCAGAGAAGGGAGCCCTATTGCCCTGACTGTCCAGACGGGGAAACTGAGGCCCGGGAAGGGAGCTGCTGATGGGGCATCCACGTTCCAAGCCAAAACCCTTCACTAAGAGGAAGGCTAGCTCTAAGAAAGAGGAACAAGGTAGCAGCAGTTGAGAGGTTGGGCAGACGGTCAGTGATATCCTCCTGAAGAGGGATGAGTGAGCCGGGTACCTCTCTCTGTCCCGGAGGCCGGGGATGGGACCTTAAAGGTCTCGTTGGGGCCTGCGCCCATAGGAAACGCTTCCCGAGCTTCTCTCCCCACGAGGCCTGAAGGCCCTGACCGGAGTGGGGCGGCCAGCAGGCTCCTCCGTGAAAAGGTCAAGTCCTTCAGCAGCCTCTCGTCTCCGGGCTCTCAGCGTCTCTGGCACAGTCCTCCACCTGCTCCTGGTAGCGGAGCTGGGTTGCTAGGAGAACCAAGCGCCGCACTCCGTTGCACCGGGATGACCAGCATCCCAGTGAGGAAGCCCGAGGTGGAGGTGAAGGACCACCAGAGGCCCGCTCCGTGGAATTTCCTGACTGACAAGCAACGTGCCTTTTCACCCAAGGCGGGAGCTCACGCCAGGCGTGATCCGTCAAGAATGTGGATTGGTTTCTTTTAAAACTGAGTTCCTCCTGGTTGGTGGAAGGACTGGTAAAACGCCTTCTATGAGCAGGGACCTTTGGCGTCCTTATGGGCCTGGCTGGATTAGGCTGGAGTGATTTGCCTATTTCCTGCTTTGTAAATTTCCAGCTTACTTTTCAGCCTTTAGTGGGCCTGTAAAATTATTGAAGCCTCTCCCATTGGCTGACTGGCACCTGGGAGCCTTCCTTTGCTCTCTGGTATAGGGTCTCTGATAAGGGGTGATGGACACTGGGCCCTGGAGGGTCTTTTCCCGCCTTTCTGGAGGTTCCCATCCCCCTTTCTTCTTCCTCAGGTGCTCTTTCACGGCATCCGTATTCCAGAAACTCATTTCTGGTATTGAATTCCAGGCAGTTGTGGGAGGGAGCCAGTAAACTTGGGGGGATTTTTTTTTTCCTTTTCTGTCTCCTTTATAGTAGGAGGCTCTGTTACTACCTTTGAAACACCAAGGTAGCTGATGAGAGGTATAAGTTAAAGGAGATTTTAAAATGTGCAAACATAAGGGCTGTACGGGTGGGTAGCAATGAAAAGAGCATGACGCTTCTCTCAGGAGGACCTGGGGTGAAATGTCGCTTTGCCCATTTCAGCTGTGGGGCCCCGGAAAACGGAGCAGCCCTCCTGAGCCTTTTAGTTTGCTCTGGTGGGGGACTGGGAGATTGACTCATTGCCACTTTGGAGAGGAGATGGGGGACCGCAGGCCCATCTGTGACCAGGCCCCAAGTCCACCGTCCCTTAGGACACTTGACTGTGAAGAGAATAGGGCCCCTTCGTTGCCAGCCAGTGATCCAGCAGGTGAGGCCTCGGGAATTTCGCAGCTCAGTTCAGATGCGTGCTTAGAGGCCAGAATAGGTTCCAATGTGTGTTCTGTGCTGTTGGGACAAAGTGTACAAGTGACCCTCATGACATTTAGTGCTGTTAGTGTTCTTGAGAGATATATGTGCCAGGGGTTGGTAGAAGGGAGGGAGATGCAGGAGTGAAACCCCAGCAACAAAGCTGGCTAGTAGGAACAGCAGGTTTACCTCACATGAAGCAATTTGACCACCATGACTTTCTCCTGAAGCTGTTCTGCATGGTGAGTTTTATTATCCTTCTCACTTCAGGATGAGGAAACTGAGGCTTAGTGGGGCAGAAGGACGGCCTACAGAGCTGTCCCAGTGCTCAAAGGGTTGATGGGGTCACCAGAGGGAACAGAGACTCGGGGGACAGTGGTGACCAATGGAAGGCCACAGTAGCCAGTGCTGAGTCGCCTTGTGGGGACGGGAGAGCTGTCAGGAGGCCGGCACACCGAGAGGTGCTGGGCCTGGGCCGTTGGTGAGGAAGTGGGAGGAACCACACTCACAGAGAAGAGGCCCCTGTGCTGGGGACAGGTGGAGGAGGCGGGAGGTGGTGTGGCCCCCTCTGTGGTCCCCTGTCGGAGTGGAGCAGAGGTGGCTGCCGGGGACGGGGGCACGTTGGGTTTGGGCCCAGGATGGAGCCCTGTCCTAGGTGGGTGACATCGAGGCCACATTCTTTACTGACCTCAACTCTCAGTCTCTCTGGACCTCGTTTTCCTCCCTCAACAGCTGCTGGGGCTTGTACCTAACTCACCCCATCCATCTAATTCAGCAGGCATGTTGAGAGGGTGCTGGTTGCCAGGCCCCGGGATAGAGATGTTAGAAAGCTGCTCTGTGGGGCCTTCTATAGCAGGCACCCGCCCAGGTGTCCTGAGCTGCAGAGCCTTGGACTCACCGTCTGGGGGTCAGTGGATTGGCCTTTACCCTGCCTCGGGCCTGGCCTACCGCATGCTTCCCGGGCACTGTTGGGTCAGACACATGGAGAGCTGGCAGCCATGCCCCAGCTGATGTCTGACATGGTTTCTGGGGCTTCTTGGTCTCCATGCTGCCCGTTGTCCTAGGAGGTGGCTCCTGAGTAGAGGCCACGGCTCTGAGCCCGGAGGCGCCATGGTGTAAGCGGCCGAGAAGTGCCCAGGAAGACTGCGTGCTTCCTTGTGCTGCCTGATGCTCTCTTCTGAATCGGGTTTCAGAGGGTCCTGTGTTAATGATTGTTGTGTCCGGGAGCACCAAGCCAACTCCAGGGCGCTCGGCAGGTCCACAGCTCTCCTGTGTTGGCTGGAAAATGTTTTCAGATCATCCTTTTCCAGAAGTAAAGTTTGGATTCATTTAGGTGAGATCAGTGAGGAGTTAGTTAATCCCGACCCAAGTGTTGGAGGACCAGCTCCCTCCCACTCGCTGCAGGGTCAGTGTCTGGGGCCTGTGTGATGTGAGGTCTTGACTGCTGCGGGAGCCTCCCCATCTCCCGAGATGGCTGTGAGCTTGACGAGCCGAGGTGTTTGTTCCGAGAGGAGTTAGTTACCCAGTGCAAGGGGGCGGCTTCAGGGTTTTATTTAGTCTTCTCAACCCTGTGAGATAAACAGGACCAGAATGGGAAGGAACTTACAGTTTTTAAGCACCTACTTGGTGTGAACTGCACATGGGATCTCCCTGAATCCTGAGTGTGACGATCTTCCCTGTATTGCTTCTAAGAAACTGGAGCTCCTGGAGGTTAAGAGACTTCTGCCGGGTCAGGGCCAGAGTCTGGCGGAGAAACCCATCCTGATCTGGGCTTCATTCTGTGCTTCCATGTTGCTTCTTGCTCTGCAGACCCCATGAGTCAGGGTCATCAGAATCCCCGGAGAGCTGGTTGAAGCTGGTGACGGGGTCGGTTGGGATGGGCTGTCAAGGTCTGAGGATACTGACACTGGGTCCGGAGACCACACTTTGAGAACTGTTGCTTTTGATGAAATGTTCTGCTCCTTTAATTGCTTCTTAATATTTCTTCAAACAGTAAATGTGAGTTTTCTTGTGGACAGACTATAAGGTTGATTATTTAGAATCATTCATGCATTTGGTGGTTCTGTCACCTCTCTGCATGCACCACGCTAAACACTTGCTAGGATGTTCAGTCTAGTAAGGGAGCTGAGACAGGGACCTAAATCAGTTAAGATGGCAAATGTTGGCAGCAGATTGGAGAGATAAACGAAGTAAGGAAATGGAGGACAGGAGGGATCATCTCCAGCAGCAGTAATAATGGTTAACGGTTTTGCTGTTTTAGGATGAGTGCTGGCTTACTGTGTGCCAGAGACCACAGTAGGTGCGCTGTGTATCTTGTGCTGCTTTAGTTCTTACAACACTGCTGTGAGCGTGCTACTCTCTCCACTTTGCAGACGGGACCTGACTCTGCAGCTGCCGTCCTGGGGGATGATGGTGATGAGGAGGGGCATCCCTGGGGCTGGAGGAACCTGGCGCTCAGGGGGTGGGATTTGGCTCCTATTGGAGAGGAGAAGGAGGCTTGGAGGGCGCTCTGAGCAAAGGCTGGTTATGGAGGGGTGGGGGTAAGACCAGCCAGGAGAGCAGGGAGAGGCCAGGCAGACAGGTGTCAGGCCTGATTGACGAGGCTTCCAGCGTCAGCCACATAGTTTGGACACTTCTGTTGGCGGCACTGAGGAGCCATGGCTGATTTCTAGGGAGGGGAGTGGCACGGCTGTCATTACAGAGGCAGGGAGGGTCCCCTTGGCAGCTGCCGAAAGGCCACCTCTGTTTTACCCTGAAAGACCCCACTGTGCAGAGTGGGGTCTGACGAGGGAGTCAGCGCACACAGTGCCAGCTCCCCGAGGTCTGGGGTCAGGCCCTTCCGGGGAGCCCCCAGAGAGACGAGAGGGCACCCGCTGAGGCGGGTGGGCAGGGCGCGGGAGGGAGTCTGGGGTTCTGAGAGCACCCATCCTTAACTGCTGGGATGGTTGTAGGGTAACCAGCCTGCTCATGTCCCCCTGCTTTCCACGCTCGGACACTCAGACCCGAGCTGAGAGGCTCCCAGGACTTGGCTGGGGGCCTGCCCTGCTTAGAGGGTGTGATGGGGCTATGAGAAGTTCCCATGGAAATGTGCTTTAAAGACACGGTGCAGACATCTGCAGAAAGCTTGAAAACATACACTTATGGAAAGAGGGAAAAATCACCATAATGTGCTTTCTTACAAACGCTTTGAGATTCTCCTCATCTCACAGAGTGAGTGGAGTAAGTAGAATGCTGTGTGCTTCATCTTCTGTTTTCTCAGGCCTTGGAGAGGCAGCGTTGTGTGAGTGCTCTTAGCCTATTTCTGTATGACATGCTGTGCTGTGCTCAGTCGCTCAGTTGTGTCCGACTCTTTGCGACCCCGTGGACTGTAGCCCGCCAGGCTTCTCTATCCATGGGATTCTCCAGGCAAGAATACTGGAGTGGGTTGCCATTTCCTCCTCCAGGGGATCTTCCCAACCCAGGGATCGAACCCAGGTCTCCCACATTGCAGATGAACTCTTTACCATCTGAGCCACCAGGGAAGTCATTTCTGTATAATATGCCTGCTTTTTGGGCGAGTGGGTGTCAGGTAAGGGAGGGGGTATAAATGCCCAGAGGGGCATCGATTAAGCATTGTTGCTCTTGACCTAGGAGATACGTCACTCAGAATTTTCAGGTTAACCTACTAGTCTGCAAGGACAGAAAATAGCGTGCTGACCCTGCTCGTTGTAGCCTGAGGAGAGGCCTGTTAAAAACCACCCTTGGCCTTGGTGCCTATTTCAGTGCTCCCCTGAACCCCCCTGAGTCTCTGATCTCCTCCATTTAAACCTCAAGCCTCTGGCTGTCAGCACTCACCACCTCCTCCAAGCAGCCTTCCGAGACCAATCTGTCTGTGGTGCCATGTCTCCTCTGAACGCCCGCGTGTGTTGTCTGGCTCATGCACTTGGCCTCGCCCTACAGGGTTCCTGAAGATCAGCAGAGGGAATGTGAGTGGGTGCCCAGCACAGTTTGCACGCTGCCGCTTCCTCCTGCCGTGCTGTTTCCTGTTGTTTGCCGCGAGTCCCGTCCTGTTTATGGCCTTATCTTCCTCAGGGCATGATGGATACCTTCTGTTTCCCCATGATCTTCACAGCACTCAGTAGAGTCTGCTCTGTACATTACCCACTCCAAAGTTTCCTCTCTCTCAGGCTTGTTTTCAGCATCTATCAAAGCTAAAAATAATGGCCATCATTTTCTGGCCCTGCACGGGAATGTAGGGCACCCTGCGAAGTGCCATCCACACAGTATCTCATGTAACACTTTTTCTCGGGGAAACTCCAGTTAGTCAGTGGTGTCATGTTGAGCATCTGGAGGCCTAGAGGAGCTGAGGGCCATGCCCAGGGCGGGGCTCCAGAGCTCGGTGCTACAGCTCTGTGGCCCATGAGCCTGGCCAGGTCCCTGTAGACAAGAAGGGGCCTTCGCTGACCCATTGTGTGTTCCAGAGCCTCCTGGGTGCCCTATGCCTGCTTGTTCTCTTCTGACACGGGAACCTTGTGTTTGGGGTCAGAGTCAGTCCTGTCTCAGCTCTGTGTGCGACTGCCCACATGTGGATCCACTGACCGGATCCAGGGAAGGGATGTGTGTGACAAGTAGGCTGCCCTGCCACTTCTTCTTAGTGAAATATGTCATCACATTACTCGTTTTTTATTTGTTCCTATTTATTTACTTCTTAAAAATTGTAGAAAAACAGGCATAGCACACAGCACACATTTACCGTTCTGACCATTTTACAACGTTCAGTGGCATTAAGTATACCCACATTGTTGTGCGGCCGTCCCCACCATCGTCCTCAGAACTTTCTTGTCTTCCCAGACTGAACTCTGTCCCCGACCCCTAACTCGCTGCTCCTCCCCAGGCCCTGGCCCCCACCCTTCTACTTTCTCTGAACCTGACCACTCCAGGCACCTCCTGTGAAGGAATCTGCAGTGTCCTCTTGTGACTGGCTTGTTCACTCCGCAGAGTGTTTTCAAGATTCACTCATGTTGGAGGAGCCTGTGTCAGAATCTCCTTCCTTTTTTAAAACCAAATACTCCTCCGTTGTGTGTGTAGACCTCATTTTGTGTGTTCACTTGTCCATCATTGGGCACTCGGGTTGCTTCCACTTTTGGGCCGATGTGAATAGTGCTGCTACGAATATGGGTGAGCAGGTATTCCGTGTTTGTGTCCCTGCTTTCAGTTGTTTTGGATACAAACCCGGAAGTGGGATGGCTGTGTCCTGTGCCCCTTCACTGTGACTGTACCATTCTACTTTCCTGCTAGCTATGTGTAGGGTTCTAGTTTCCCCACTTTCTCGCCAACAGTTGTCATTTATTTTTTTATAGTAGCCATCCAAATGGGTGTGAAGTGGTATTTCACTGCAGTTTTTTGTTTCTATTTATTTTTTTCACTATGCTGGGTGGCGTGCAGGATCTCCCCTGTAGCCAGGGATCACACCGGGCCCCTTGCAGTAGGAGCACGGAGTCTAAACCACTGGACCACCACGGAAGTCCCTCACTGTAGTTTTCGGTTGATATTAAGCAACTTTTCATGTGGTGATTGTCCATTTGTAAATCTCTGGAAAAATGTCTATTCGGAACCTTTGCACATTTTTAAAAGCAGGTTACTTCTTTCGTTGAGGAGTTTTAGGAGTTCTCTCCATATTTTGGATAGTAGTCCCTTATTAGATACTAGATTTGCCTTTTTACTCAGCTGTTCAGGTCTCTTGGTGAAGTGTGGTGTGTCTGTTTCTCTGTGGCTGCCTGTGCCTTTGGTTTCTTGCCCTTGTTCTCAGAGGGTCTGGCATGTGCCCTGAGGACAGGCAGGGTGATACTGGTGGGGCTGGTCGGCCTGACTCCTCACCAGATGCTGGCTGAGAGCCCCACAGGCAGCAGCCCCTCGAGGCGGCACTGTTGCTCCCAGTGTGTGGTCAAAGAGGAGGCCAAGGCTCAGCAGGCAGGTCTCTCCCAGGGGCCTGTGATGGACAGTGGCAGAGCAGGGACTTGCGCCCAGTATGTGAGTCCCCACCCCTAAACTGGGGTTGTCTGTGGAGTCGAGTGAATGTGCTTGCAGCTCAAAGTGTGAAACTGGTCGTCTCAAGTTCCGACCCACCTGAGTGTCACTTGCTATTCACCCAGTTCCAGGATGACTTGGGGCAACACATCCTCGTCCTCCCAGTTTCTGGGGAGTTTGGTGAGAAGCAGTGCTTTCTCACTGCACACCCAGGTCTTCCTGGGGTTCCATTCTCCTCAGATGTGCTTTGGATCTGCAGTGTCTGGAGGAGGAAGAGGGGCGGACACACACGAGTTCTCCATGTAGTCAGCTTTCTTTCCAGGCTCACCAGCTGCTGCTTTAATTGGGAATGAAGCACAGGCCTTGTCTTCTGGGAGGCGCATTCAGAATTCTGTCTGGTGTTTTAGTTTAGAGTGGAGAGTAAGGAGGGAAGCTGGTTCCTCATCTCAGGGGATTGGGCCCCACGCCTCTGGGAGCTGGGACACACCTGGGCCTGGGGTGAACGCCATGGAGGTCTCTCCTGCTCCCAAGAGAGACACGAGTGAGCTCCAGCTCGAGGCAGGAGATGCAGCCTGGGGAGGGACGAGCCTGGTGTCAGCCTCCAGAGAGGGAGTTTCCTTCCTGCTAACTCTGGAAACCTTTTAGCCAGCAGTTTCAAGGGTCACCAAACTCGCTGGAAGGGCCTTCGTGGCCTTTGGCCCAAACACCTCACCCTTACAAGGGAGGACACGGAGGCCCAAAGAGGCGGGTCTGTGCTGTTCTTACACAGACAACACTTCTGACTCCAGACGTGTGGGGTTTTCCCGAAAGCAGTCAATTCTGCTGGTATCCTCAATCCAGTCCAGCTCAATGTACTCTGACCTGCCTGCCCGTGGTTGTCACAGGCCCCTAGGTAAGGACTTGGCCTCACCGACCACTCCAGCTTGATGCCAGCACTTCTGACCAACTGGCTGTGGATGGGGGTTCCTGTGAGCCCCTGCCCAGCTTTGAGGATTTGCCATCATGGCTCACAAGATGCAGGAAACACCTTCCTTTGCTGGCAGGCTCTCTGGCTTCCAGCTCCATCATGCAGCTACCCCGGGCTGGGCACCACTGGGTACTCTTGGCTCTGGAGGGTCCGAGGGTGTCAGGAGCCATGGGCTGGGAACTGGGCCAAAGGTCAAATGCATGTGTCTCGTTGTGTCCCAGGAGAGCCCTTGACCGGTAAGGCCTGGTGTCACTGGGGAAGGGCCCGGTGGCTTCTCCTGACCTTGGGCCCTGCCAGTCACCTGGGTGTTTGTGTCCACAGGGGGGTGAGGGAGGTTGGGAGTTCATCATCCATCACGTCGTCAAGGACTCTGACTCATGAAGATGAATTTTCTGGGCCTTTCCTGGTGGTCCAGTGGTTAAGGCTCCTCACTTGCTCCACTACAGAGTGTCCGGGTTTAATCCCTGGTTGGGAAGCGAAGATTCTGCATTCTGATCGATGTGGCCAAAAAAAAAAAAAAAAAAGAAAGAAAACTTTTGCTTTGTTTGAATCATGTTTAGTCTAATCACATGGGACTGGTTAGTTCCAGGTTTGGTTGAAAAAGTTAGTTCATAAACTCCCCTTTGCTCTTCTGTTTTACCTGCTTTTTCTGGTTCCCGTCCAGAACAGAGGGGCTGCCCCCAGGCAGGATGCAGGCAGTCCAGGGCTGGCCGGAGTCCTGCACTGATTTGCCATGTGACTCTAGAAGGGTCACGTCCAGCCCGTTTACTCCTGTAACAAGGGCAAGTCAAACAAGTTCATTTCTACATCTGAAGCTTAAGGCCTGAATCAAAGGAGCTTTTAGTTTTCTTCAGACTTTTAGCCTCCATGATTCACTTTCATGGGCACTGAACAATGCTCTGCGAACTTAAAAAAAAGAAAGTTGTGCTGGGACTTCCCCTGGTGGTCCAGTGACTAAGACTCTGTATGCTCAATGCAGAAGTTCAGGTTCTATCCCTGGTCAGTGAGCTAGATCCCACACGCTGCAATGAAGAGCGAAGATCCCGTGTGCCACAACTAAGACCCATCACAGCCAAATAAATAAAAATAAATAAATATTTTAAAAATTGGGCAAAAATTACATGACACAAAACTCACCATCTTCATCGTTTTTCAGTGAACATCTCAGTGGCGTTAAGAACATCCACGTCCAGAATCCTTCTTCTTGCAAAACTGAAACTCTGTCCCCATTAAACAGTAACTCTTATTATCCCCTCCCCACAAGCCCCTGATACCCACCCTTCCACTTTTTGTCTCTATGAATGTGACGACTCCAGGGACCTCATATACATGGAATCAAACAGTATGTCTCTTTGTGACTGGGAATGGCTACCCACTCCAGTGTTCTTGCATGGAGAATCCCATGGACAGAGGAGCCTGGCAGGGCACACTCCATGGAGTCGTAAAGAGTGAGACACAACAGAGCAACTGAATACACACAATGCTCCATTGAATGTGTAGGCCGTGTTGTGTATCCATCCGTTTTTGAACATGGGTTGCCCGCACCTTCTGCCGCTGTGAACGTGGTGTGCAGATTTCTCTTAAAGACCCTGCTTTCAGTTCTTTGGAGTACGTACCCGGCAGTAGACTTGCTGTGTAACACACCCATGTGGTAGTTCTGTTTCTGTTTTTTTTTCTAGGAGCCTCCATACCGTTTCCATAGTGGCTGTAACATTTTCCACCCCCACCAGCAGTGCACAAGGGGCTCCAGTCTCTCCTCATCATTGCCTGCACTTGTTATGTCCTGGTGTTCTGATGGGAGCCATCCTCAAGGGTGTGAGGAGGGTGCACAATTCTGGGGTGTGATTGAGCCCCCAGAGACTCAATGCTATCCAGAACTCAGTGCAGAACATGTGTCTGGAGGAAGGCGGAGCACCAGGGTCCCGGGTGGTGTGTGCACTTCTCACAAAGCCACTCAGGTGCCCCAGTCACTCCCCAGGAACTGTCTTCACGTGTCCATCCTGGCACAGATCTGAGTGTGGAGGGGGCCTCTGAGCTGAGGGCAGGGGCTCTTCATCCAGACTCCACTGGGAGCCTGAGGGATGGACTATTCCCCTCACCCACACCCAGCCCTCCATCCCGGTCCTGAGGGGCTGGCTCATGGGAGCGTGGGCAGAGAGGGTGTCCAGTACTACACCTTTCTGGAGGGGAACTGACATCACTGACGGAGTTTCAGATGCTCTACGACCTGACCCAGGCATGCCTTCTAGGGAGCTAATCCACAGAAATGTCAGGTGGACGCACATGCGACCACAGCAGTTTTCTGAGGACAGAACCCCATCTCCCCAAGGAGGACGGTGCATGCCCCCCAGGGGTGGGCACACAGCCAGGTTCACAAGTGGGTGTAAAGTGAGACCCGGGGTCGGATCCCGTTACAACATGAGCTTCACAGAGCAAGACCCACACTCAGCAGCTGATGGGACCACGGGGCAGGGGACCTTGAACTTTACACAAGGGGACTTGTGTCCTGTCCGTGTTGTCTGATTTTTAAACAAGGATGCACACATATTATTTCACTTTATACAGACCTCTTGTCTCATGAGCAAGGCTGTGGATGTGGCTCTGCTTCGGGGAGACCCTCCACCCCACACATGAGGCACCAGGAGGACCCTGCTTCTCCCTCAGAGGCAGCCCCTGACCACCAAGGTGGGGCTGCCAGGGCATCGTGGAGGCCAGACCCCAGAGCCTGCCCCCCCCTTTGACCTGCCCTGTCCCATCCTCAGAGGCTCTGAGGCGGGTACCATTCACACCCTCTCCCTAAGCTTCTGAAGGTGTGAAACTGAAGACCCCTCAGGATGGTCCCTCATGTGGGCATTTGATGAAGTTCAAGCTGAAAGTCTCCTTCTGCCAACTCCTTTCTCTCTTTCTGGCCAGCTCCTACCTATCCTCATAGCCAGGTCCCTGGTGCCTCTCGGGAGCCCTCCAACCCTGGAGGATATCTGCTCATGAAGGCCCAGAATGCTGCTGCCCACCTGCCCAGCTGAGGGCTGTGGTTTCTGCTCTGTCACTCAGCCGCAAGCCCCCCCAAGTCCCTGTGTTTCATTACTGCCCCTAAATCCCTAAGGCCGGTGGCCACCCTCCCTCCCAGAAAGCAATTTTGTGACAGCACCAACCATGCAGCATCGCTCAGCAAACAGGAGCCACCGAGAAATGCACACACTTACCCGGGACCCTTCCTGGAGCTCCGCCTTCCTCCCTGTGTGCGTCCTGCCCTGAATCTCTGTGGTGCTCAGTGACATACCCAAAAGTGTGCAGCCTCCTCACACCCTCGAGGATGGCTACTGACAAAACCCCAGGGCAAAACAAGTGCAGGCAAGGATGTGGAGAAACTGGAGGATAAATGTCCAAGGTCAAGGTGTCAGCAGGGTTGGTTTCTCTTGAGGCCTCCTCTTGACATGTAGACGGCCATCTTCTTGCTGTGCCCTCTCCTGATCTCATCTGTGTGCAGTGTCCCTGATGTCTCCCTGTGTGTCCAACTTCCTCTTAGGAGGACACCTGGCAGGTTGCATCAGGGCCTACTCCCTCAGGGCCTCCTTGTACCTTCTAAGCTTCTTCAAAGAGCCCCCCTCCAGGTGCAGCCAGACTCTGTATGAATTTAGGGGCATACAGTTTACCCCTGACATTTGCACAGTGTTCCATGGGTGGCGGCTTTCCCTCCTGTTCAGCTCGGGGTTCTGGGTTCTGTTTTGGGGCAAACTGCGTGTGGTGCTGGTTACCCTGTGGCTGGCAGGCTGTGCAGTGTCTTCCTAACCCCCAGGTTCCTTCTGTTACAATTAAACCAATGTGATAGGCTCACACTTGGAGGACCAGACCGAAGCCTTTAGCTTCTGGACCGCTGGTCCCAACTGAGGGTCAGTAACATGTTACTCAACTTTACCAAGTTAGCAGAGGATTACACTTTAAATATGTAGGAATTCAGATGGGAAGGGAGACTAGCAAAGCCCTAATGAAAACTGAGTTAGGTGGGGACTTTCCTGCTGGGTCCAGTGGCCAAGACTCTGCACTCCCACTGCAGGGGGCCCAGGTTCAATCCCTGGTTGGGGAACTAGATTCCACAGGCTACACCAGGAGTTCGCATGCCACAACAAGGATCAAAGATCCTGCGTGTCACAACTAAGACCCAGGGTGGCCAAATAAATAATAAAAATAAAATTTTAAAAATATTTTAAAAACTTGAGTTGGGTGAAAACATGATACTGTGACAAACAAGCCAGACACCGAAGGCCACATGTGGTGTGATTCCACTTCCATGCATGTCCAGGATAGACCACAGACCTGCAGAGAGGGCATGTTAGTGGGTGTGGGGGCCAGGGGTCCTTTTGGGGTGTCGGAAGTATCCTGGAGTTTGGTGGTGGTGGCTGCAGTGGTCTGGGAATGTACTGAAGTCCTCTGAACTGTACACTTCCAAAGAGTGAACTTTATGGCACCTGAGTTCTGTCTCTGTAAAACCATTATAAAAACATTGAACTGGGGTGGTGGCATGCTAATATGAGTGGCTTTCTTCTCTCCTCTGTCCTCAGGGTTCTCTATAATTACTTTTTTTTTTTTCAAGTGGAAAAACCCAGAGTCATGCAGATTACTTGGAATCTCGTTTTGTGCGGTGCTGAGTCAGAGCCAGGCAAAGAAAATCTCCCTGGAATATTAAGGGGTCACTTTTGCTCCTAAAATATCAACATTGACTAAGATTTGCAGGCTAAAAATAGAGAGGAAACTGGGTGTATATGTGCTGCAGCTTGATAATGAACTTGCCCCACTGTGACGTGGGTTGTCTCCTCGTCCCACCTCCACACAGATCTGTGGTTTGCAGCAGGATTAGCTTGTTGTTGTCTGATGGAGTCCAGCTGGTGCTGGGCATCAGAATCCATGTGTTTCTGTGTGTGTGTGTGTGTGTGCATGCGTGTGTGTATGTCCTTTGAGAGAGCTGTTCATTCCCAGCTTGACAATGTTTTCAATCCCAGGCCCAGAGATTACTGAGTCATATATATTTTTAATATATGTTAAATAATTCATCAAGGAACGTGTGTGTGCTGAAATGTCGGCGGCCACCTCACTTCCCATTTGACTCTTTCTACCCAATTTTTAACCGTGTTCCTGCTATAGTCCCCATTTCTTGGCTAATGACATAAAATCATCTTCGAAAGGAAAGCCAAAGACTCTTGCATTACCTTTTTCTGCCTTAAACCCACCCTTTGGTATTTGCAAAGGTCAGATGAGCTGTTCTGGCGTCCGCGGCCCTGATGGACGGGGAAGTGTACATTCCCATTGGCCCCTGAGGATGAAGGATGACTGCGGCGGCCACGGCATCTGCTGTAATGTCAGAAGCAGGCGCTGGGACGCAGGGGCAGCAGGCACATGAAAAATGCAGGAGCAGGGAAGTGCCTCTCCCTCACAACCACAGGGACATCTCCGAGAGCATTTGTTCTCCTCCGTTAAGCCTTGTCACCCGGCATCTAGTACAGGGGCTGGGGGCAGGGGCACCAGTGCCACGTCCTGAGGGGCCTTGCCCTGCCCTTGCACCGGCTTGTTTTTGTTCAGTGTTTGCCCCTCGTGGGGGTCGTCGGCTTTATTCTAAGTTAAATAAAGAGCATCCTTTGGTGCCTGGTGTGGGAGAAGCAGGTGCTGTGCGATGGGCGTCTCTGAACCCACTCAGAGCAGATGGCCTGCGTCAGTTCATTTCGTGACCTTTCTTTGCTGCTAAGACACCAAATCTCTGATCCCACAGATCATAAATATTCTTTAGGTTTGCAGGCACGGAGCTAATGGGAGCAGCAAGCTGTCACTATCATTTTCCATTTGTTGGAACCCTTGGAAGGAAACCATTACAGCAGTTGAGGCGTGTGCATGCCTGCTGCGGCCCCAGGTTTTACGGACGCGTGAAGGGCACCACAGCCCGGCAGCCTCAGCCGAGGTCGGGGAGCCTTCTGCTCCATGTCGCGCCATCCTCACCTTTCTGCTCGCCAGGCAGCCCCTCCCAGCAGCCGGGCACCATGACTCATTCCCCCCCCCCCCCGCCCCCACTGCCTCCCCAGGAGCCGCATTCTTAAAAGTCACTAAAGGTCATGATGGTCATGTGGTCTCCATTGCTCGTCGTACTGATGGGGGCCTCTCCCTGCCCCGGCCAGAAACAAGAGCAGTGCAGGCTGTGTGGGGCCCAGTGAGGAGGTGCTCGGAGCTGGACTCCTCATAGGTTTACAGGGAGAAGGCAGGCTGGGAGAGGACACAGTTCTGGGTGTCTTGGGGGGACCTGGAGCAGAGGGCAGCGAGGACAGTCACACTGGCTTGAACCTTGTCTGGAATCAAGGGGAACGCTTGGCAAATGAACTTATTTACAAAACAGGAGCAGAGTCACAGATGTAGAAAGCAAACTTACGGTTACCAGGGATAAGGTGGGAGATGGATAAACTGGGAGATTTGAATTGACATAAACACACTACCATATACAAACTAGGTAACTGCCAAGGACCTACTGGACAGCACAGGGAACTCTACTCAATGTTCTGTAGTGACCTATATGGGAAAAGAAGCTAAAAAAGAGAAGGTATATGTGTATGTATAACTCATTCATTTTGTAGTACTCCTGAAACCAACATAACATTGTAAATCCAATAAAATTTATTAAAAGGTGGGGGAAGCTTGGGCGGTCTTAAATGTGTGTGTATGGGGGTGGTGCTCATGCGGCCGGGCATCTCTTAGGGGAGGAGCATGTGGGGGGCCTGCCAGAGAGGGGCAGCAGCATCCCATCCTGAGGGGCCGAGGCGGGCCTCCACCCTGCTCCAGCTCTCACCACCCCACCCCGTTCCTCCATCCTCCCTGCTGCCCATAGCCTCTGCACCCCACCCAGTCTGCTCCCCTTCTGACACCTCCTGGGACCCCGGGGCAGGGGCTCACCCTTTCCCCGCCCCCACAGCAGGCTGGGGTGCCTGGCACCACAGGGCCCTCAGTGGTGGTCAGTGGAGACCACCTTGCTGCAGACCATGTGGGTCCCCTGGGGGCTGGGCCCTGTGCGGAGCAGGAGAGGGGCCGGTCTTCAGAGCCATCATCCAGCAGATCCCAGGGGACGCACTTTGAGACCCTCCTCCACCTTACACATTCTCCAGGAGAGGAGGCGGTGTTTTTAGTTTTTCCTGTGGAGAATTTGAAACATAAATAGGGAAACCAGTGTAATGAGCTTCTATGCTCCATGACTGGGCTTCAACAGTTCTCAACAGCTGGCCGGTTCCACTCTGTCTCCTGGACGCTTCCCACCTTAGGGTCTGGAAGCCAGTTCCAGGCCTCACGTAACGGTGATGTGCGCGTCTCTGAAGGTCAGGGCTTCCGGTTGGGCCCCATGAGCCCCAGCCATCTCGCCAGTCTGGTGGGCGAGGAAGCTCTATGCCCAGGGCTGCTGTGAGAAGGGCTCTTGGAGAGGCCTTTAGGAGAACCTCATAGCTCCCTCTCCTCTGCGACCTGCCACACACCCGGCACCGAGGTGGCTCTGACCACACGGCCTGGGGCAGGTGAGCCCAGGGCCCTATCGGCTGGACACTCAGCACTGTCCTTGAGGCAGTGGCTTAGGCTGGGACTTGGGGCCCTCAACTTTAAAAAGAGGAAGGAAGATCACTGAATGATCAGACCCCACTGAATCTGACTTGAAATCAACAAAATCTCTTCCTATCTAAGAAAAAACTAAAACCAGGGGCAGGGACTTCTCTGGTGGTCTAATGGTTATGACTCTGAGCTCTCAAAGCAGGGGGTCTAGGTTCCATCCCTGGTCAGGGAACTAGATCCCACATGGGCCAAAACTAGGACCCAGCACAGCCAAATAAATATTTTTTTAAAATAATAGCAAAAATAGAAACGGGGGCAGAGCTCCCTTATAGGCCGGTTTTAAGATTTAGATGAGACCATGTGTGTCCGTACGTGTCACTCAGCACTCAGTAGATTTTATCATGAACATCCTTTCAATAATACATCTTGCAGAGTATTGGCTACTATCCCCATTTTACAAATGAAATGACAGAGGTTTAAAACCAAGGTTAGGTAGCATGCCTGAGCTCCTGGGGCAAATGAATTACAGAGCCAGGGATCTTAGCCCAGGTGTGACTACCCACCAGCCCCCACCTTCATGATGGCTAATCATTGACCCGAGCTTTGCAGCCTCGAGAAGAGAAGGAGCTGGTTATGGGTCAGCAGACTAAGTTCACGTGGTCCTGCCTGTGTCTGGCATTCCAGCCAGTGCTGATTTCTGGAAGCTGATGGCCACGTGTGGGGTCTCTGCAGACACCTGCCTGCATCCCCCACCTCCTTCCCACTCCTCCCGCGGTTAGTGCTACTCAGCCTTGCAGTGGAGAGAAACTGGGTGGGCAGGTCAAACACGGGCGCAGCAGCCCTACTCTGCTCAGTCCTAGTGGGAAGAGGCAAGCTCTGAGGCTCAGGAGGGTCACTGGTCACCTGTGGAGGCTTGTTTTCCAGTCAGGATAGTGAGGGGCAGATGTTCCAACTGTAAAGTTGCTGGGAACAGAACGTGTGAGGTTGATGTTGCCGAACTGGACATCAGACCCAGGCTCATCCAGTCCCACTGCTCCCCGGTGCCTTGGTCTGTACACACAAACACCCCAGATCAGGCAAGGAGTGCTGCGGGCAGGGGACCCACTGACCCGGAACCCTCTTCTGGAAGGTCTGGCTTAATGGGAGCCAGCATCGCCAGATCAGGACCCAGCTTCCTGTCTGGCTCTGTGCACCTGTTCAGAGAGGTTCTCCATTACCAAATGAGGAAGCTGAGCAGACAAGCCAGTTGTCTGTGGCCCTTGGAGGGCAAGGCAAGGACTTGAACGGCACGTTTAGGCCACGTCCAGTCCTCTTCCTGCACATCCACCAAGGCCTCTGGACCTCCATCACTGAGCAGCAGGATTACCAGGGGTGGGGGCTCCTCCCCGGGTGCTCAACCACCCCGGGGGGATAGGCAAGGATGGCTTTTCCCTGGAGAAGTGTTCTCTCTCTTTGGGGGGGGGGGGTGTCCTGGCGTGTCACATCTAGATAGCCACCTTCACCAGTGTAGTTTCCCCAAACCAAGCCCCAGAACAGATTTTAGGGGAAGGTGGAGAGCCCCAGTGGGATAGACTTTACAGGTTAAGACTCACAAGCCCTGTGGAGAAGCCCCTGCTTTGGATAGGAAAGCAAAACTGGTTACCTCATTGCTAGAATGACAGCCTGGCTCTCTTGGGACCCAGCCAGAAAAACAATTTGTTAGAATGACCCCCACACGTAACCAGCTAAAGCTTTGGGCTGAAATCCAGAATGCTTATTATGGGAAAGTGGGGTTAGAATTGTTCCTCTGAAACCCCATGGTTGTTTGTTTGAATTAGCAAGGTCACCCAGTGACAGCTGTGGGGCCAGTCTTTAATTAGGAGAAGAATTTGCCCTGAAAGTCATCAGAGTGGCTTTTCTGAGGCCTCCAGTGTTTTTCTTCCCAGCTTCTTCCAGCCTCGTCTCGGTCCCGGTCTCCATCCAGGGTCAGAGCTAGCTTCTTCCCAGATGACCATTCCGCATGCTCCTAGCAGCCCTGGTCCCCCGCCCTCGCGAGCTGGGGGCTGCTTCTGGAGCCTGAGCTCCAAATGAGGCCATGAGCGTTTGTCGTGTGAAGTTGGGTACAGCTGGTTTTGAGCGCCTTTGCTGCAGGCCACGTGCTACTCTTAAGTGCTTGATATCTAAGCACATCTCCATCTCGTCTTAGTAACCTGCAGGTGAGGCGGAGTCCTTAATGTCCCGCTTCACAGGTGAGGAGGCTGAGGGGCCGGGATCAGGTGGCTGGTTAGTGAGGTGCACACTGCAGAAGCAGGCACAAGGCAGGCACTCAGTGGATGTTTATTGAGTCTGAGTATCTCTCACACCGAAACGTCTGTTACATTTACCATCTCTGCCCTCTAGTTGTTTTCTTTGTTTTTGTTTTTTTTGCCACACTGCACAGCTTGCAAAATCTTAAGTTCCCCAACCAGGGATTGAACCTGTGCCCCCTGCAGTGGAGGCCCAGAGTCCTAAGCACTGGATTGCTAGAGAATTCCCCCTGCCCTCTAGTTTTTACTTTGACTTTTCTCTGATAACATTGAATATGTCAATCTTCAAACCTGGGTTTACTTTTTAAACTGAGTTACGGAGAATTTTAAACATTTTTAAAAAGAGAGAGAATAGTATAATGAAACTCCATTCAACCCTTTGTGTAACTTCAGCAGTGATCAACTCATGGCCTGTTTTGTCAACATGCCAATCTCCTCACTCTCCTGGACTATATTATTTTGAAGTAAATCCCCCAAATCATATTATTTCAGCCATATATTTCAATATGTGTCTCTAAAAGAAAATGAACTCTTTTAAAAAACAACCATAATACCATTGTTGTACTTTAGGAATTAACAGTAATTCCTCAATATTGCTTATTCAGTCGGCATTAACGTTTCTGTGCTGTGCTTAGTCTCTCAGTTGTGTCTGACTCTTTGCAAGCCCGCAGACTGTAGCCCACCAGGCTCCCCTGTCCATGGGGATTCTCCAGGCAAGAACACTGGGGTGGGTTGCCATGCCCTCCTCCGGGGGATCTTCCCGACCCAGGGATTGGACCCAGGTCTCCTGCAGACTCTTTACCGTTTGAGCCACCAGGGCAGTCATGTTTCTAGTTGTCTTCTGATGTCGTGTCACACGTTGTGTTAAAGTCTGTTTGAACAGGCCCTGATAAGCTCCGCATTGCAGGTGGGTGATGTTTCTCTTCTGTCTCTTAGTCTGTAGGCTCCTCCTCCCTGTTTACTTCACTGCAGTTGGTATGTCGAGAAACCAGGTCACTGGCCCTATTGAGTTTCCCACGGCCTGGATTGTGCTGATTGCATCTTGTGGTGTCGTCTAATGTGGCCACATGTTCCCGTGTTTCCTGTAAACCTCCATCTGACCAAGTTCAGGTTGAATTTCCCAAGGAGGCAGGGGCCTCTGCTGTCATCCTGTGACATTCATGACCACTACTGATCAGGGCCTGGATCCCCTGCTGCTTTACAGGTTGTGAATGGTTTCCATACTGGGTTCTATTTCCTCAAGGGCCTGTCCCAGGGCAGGGCACACAGAAGGCTTCGTAAGACTTGGTGCCAGTCTTATGTCCCTCCGGCCTCTCCTTGACGTCCTTGCTCACTGACTGGTCTCCCCGGGAGAAGAGTGACATGGTCGCTTTGACTTGGAGGCCCTGGCCTGGGCTCGGCCCTTGTGTGTTTTCCTTCAGCCCCCTGCATGGGAGGGCGCCAGGCGGCAGGAGGGAAGAGCACTGTGGTGGCCGGCCGGGTGGCCCCGGGTGAGGGCTCCAGCTCCTCTCAGCTCTGAGAGCCCACCGCGGGCAGCATGTGGGAGGAGAGGTTGGCCTCACTCTGCAACCTGGGAAAAGTCAGACCAGCTGCAAGAGCCTTGATTATGGGGGAAAACAAATTCTTCAGAGGAAGTCTGCCTGTCAGGGTCCTTCACGGCATCACTGTCACCCCACCCTGGGAGCTGCATTGTGCCACCTGCTCTTGGGCTCAGAGGCCAGAGCTGATCCCCGCTGTCCTGCAGGTTGGAGCATTGCCCCGGGTGTGCAGACGGGGGCGCAGGAGACCTCCCTTGGGGTCCTGGCCAGGCATTAAATGATGACGCCATGTTCCATCATGTGGCTGTATTGTGATTTACTGTACCTTAGTGCTGGGCATTCAGGTTGTTGCCTTTATTTTTTTCCTGGCTGTTACAATTAATGCAGCAACAAACCCTGGGAGAGCTTTGGTCTTTGTCTGCATTTCAGGTTGTGATAGTGAACCCCTGTTCTCCAAAATCACCCTGTGAGACAGGTAGCTCCTTTCTGAGGGTCTCGCTCCCTGGAAGCTTCACTGCCTTTTCTTTTCTCAGCATTTTGGGGACCTGGCGTGGGTTCAGGTGTGCATGGGGCTGGGAAGGCTTCCTGGGAGAGGGCTCACAAGGCACACTCCGATCGTGACTGAGGGTGGAGATATATGGCGGGGTGGGGGAGACCAGAGCTGCTGGTGGGTGTGGACCTGGGGGAGCTGAGGCCAGAGGAGGTGGGTGGGGGAATGGGAGGGGACAGGGCAGGGGTGAGGGGAGCAACTAAGGTCTGGGGACAGAGCCTAGACTTTGCTGAAATGGACGGGGAAACCAGGGAGGAGCTCCAAGCAGGGCAGTGACTGAGGAGCCTGTGTGCTGTGTCACCTGGCTGCCGGGCGGAGGGTGGACAGGACGGAGCCAGTTAAGCCCTTTATACGAGAGAGAGTTCCTCACAGACTTGGCTAAGTTGGCAGGAAATAGTGCCTTTCACTTAAATTCACATTTCTTTAATTCCTGCTGAGGTTGGATATTTTTATGTTGATTTTCCAACTGTGTTTCATTATTTGTGACTTGACCTGGTGGGTCCCAGAGCCCTGTCACTGCAGACATTGCGGGTGGTGAGGCCAGACTCATGGCTCAGCTTTGCATAGGAGCCCTGGGAGACCCGGTGAGGGAGGTGGGGCCCAGGCCTCTCGAGCTGCCCTGTAACCAGGGCACACTCAGGGTCTGCTGACCGAGACAGCAGAATGAGTGGCCATGGAGGCCGCTTCTCTGCCGTCACATTTGATGAAGAGGTTCAGGATGCAGCAGACTCAGCTGGGTCAGGGGTCCCCAGTGGCTGAGTCAGCTTTGTTGAGGAGAAGCCTGTCCAGGCTGGTCTTGCCTGCAGGCCATGGACACTGGCTGGAGCAGAGAAGCTGAGTGAGACCAGGTCTTGGGGACAAGGTTTCTTTTCAGCCCTGCTCATGGTCTGCCTGCCTTGTCTATGAATGGGTTTATTGCAGGCTTTTCTGATGCCCTGGAAGCCTCCTGAGGAAATGGGGGCTGCTGGTCAAGAATGCACCCTTCTTGGAAAATGCTACCTCCTAGCTGGCTGCCTCTTTGCACAGGGTCCCCTGCACTGCCCACCCTCGCCCAGAGGGAGCTGACTAACTGTGTGCAGCTGGGTTGCTGAGTCGGGGTGCAGGCAGTGTGGTGGCTGAGTAATGACCCGCACTGTCTTTGCAGCTTCCAGATTGGAACCGCAGGGGCCTTGAGCCCTTTCCCTGTGAAATCTGAACAGTGTCAGGGTATTGCAAGGCCACCATCACGGCCGGGCCCTGTCTTGGTTGTGCCTTTGCTGAGGCTAGAGTACCCCCTCTTTGACATTTAATTTTACATGAAGAACAGAACTGGGTGAGCTGACCCATCAGTGCTTAGCTGCTCAGTCGTATCAGACTCTTTACAGCTCCATGGACTGTAGCCCACCAGGCTCCCCTGTCTGTGGGGTTTCCCAGGCAAGAATACTGGAATGGGTTGCCATTTCCTACTTCAGGGGATCTTCCTGACCCAGGGACCGAAGCCCAGTCTCTTGCGTCTGCTGCATTGGCAGATGGGTTCTTTACCACTGAACCACCTGGCAAGCCTGACCCACCAGAGCCCTCCCCAAACTGTTCCAGATTCCTGATGATTCCTGATGACCTAAACCTGGTTACAAGGGAAGTGCACATTTTTATAGAAAAATTCTTCCCTGAGAAACAAAGCGGGGCCTTCCCTGGTGGCTCAGTGGTAAAGAATACGCCTGCCAGTGCAGGAGACACAGGTTCAGTCCCTGACCCGGGAAGATCCCAGAAGCTGCAGAGTGCCTGGGCCTGTGCTCCCTAGAGCCTGTGCTCCACAATGAGAAGCCTCTGCACTGCAGCTAGGGAGTAGCCCTGGATCACCACAACCAGAGAAGATCCCTCACAGCAACAAAGACCCAGCACAGCCAAAACCCAATAATTTTTTTTTTTTTTTTATATCAAAGCAATCTCGGACATGGCTGCTTTCACCCTGTGGTGTCTGCCTGGTTACGACCTGGGCTGGTGCTCCAGGCCTTTCTCCTTCCATGGGAGCACAGTGTTTAACATAAAACTGTGTGTGCAATTTTTACCTTGACCTTCTCCCGCTGGGCACGGTCACCACTTGCCCAGCAGCCACGTGGGTCCAGGAGTGCAGGCAGGCCTCCCCAGGCCTCGGTCCCCTCAGGGGACACTGTCATCTCAGTCAGGGCCTCATGGCTTCAGCCAGGTTTGGAGCCCCCGTCACATTCTTCAGATGGCGGCCATGCTCAGACCCCAGGGGACTTGGCAAAAAAACGCCCGTGAGGCCAGGATGGACGAGGCCTGGGGAGGAGGGTCAGAGGATGCGACCCTCACGGTGGCTGTGCTGGACACTCCTCGTTTCCCCCTGACTGGGGCGGGGCTCTGGGCCCAGCTGGAACATTCTCTTACCTGGTTTCCCTTATGGCTATGCATGGCATAGGGCACAGTTCTGGCCTCTGAGAGGAACAGCCCTCTTCAGCAGTAAATGGCAAAGCCCTTTGGCCCTTGTGCTTTCTTCCTGCCTGTTTCAAGGACTCTGTCTGCTTGGGCGGTGACCGTCTCATGGGTCCAGGGATGGAAGCCACCGGTCAGCGCTGGTGGAGCAGGAAGACAAACGGATCCCATCCTGCCTGGGGCCTGATGGGGCTGCTCCTGCCTGCACTGCCTGCTTCCAGGGTTCTTATTCTGTGAGAAAAGTAACCCCCATCTGCTTAAGCAACTGTTAAGGTTTTTAATTGCTTGCAGCTGAATGCAATCATAACTGATAAGGTAATGTTTTAATATTTTACAAGGGGGAAATGTATTTACATATTGTGTAATTAAAAATGAAAAATAATTTAAATCCCCACAGATTTCCGGGCCCACATCAGACTCACTGAAACAGAATCTTTAGGGATGGGACTTACAAATCTGTATTTTTAAAACTCCCCAAATGATCTGATGTACAGTAAATCGTCTCCATATTCATTAATATTGTCCCCATTTTATATAGGAGAACACTGAGGAAGGAGGTTAAAAAACATCCCAGTGGTAGGGACAGAATGAAGGGACAAAATAGGTGATTAAGTAGTTAATCTCCCTAGGGGATTGTAAGTAGAAAAATATGGGAGACCCTTGTAAGTTAATGATAACTCAAGAAAGCAGGTTTGCTTAGCAACAAAACAATACAACAGAAGCAGGAGACATGCCCCCAAACAACAAAAGAATGGTGGCATGAGGCCCGTATCCTGCCCAGTGAGCTCTGTGAGTTAGTAACACCCAAAACATGTTCTCTGGCCCCTAAGACATGTTCTTTGCACAACGCCTCCAAAACGATAAAACAGTAGTAGAGAATAAGGGCAGGCGAGAAATGCCAGGAGTCATTTCTGACACCTGCCCCATGGTGTCATCAAGTTAATGACCCCCAAAACAGGCTCTGTGCACACAAAAAGCAATCATTTACAGGAAGATGACTTTTCAAAATGAAAGACCCTCATTTTGTACTGCGACCTGACAATACTTTTCCAAAGTGTTATGACAGTCCTGGCCTGACCAACAAGTAAGCTTCCTTGTCCTGACTAGGGGAGGAACTGATGATGGAAACGTGATGTCTACTGGAGAGAGACAAAGAGGTTCTTCTCCCTTCCCCACTTTGCCTTTAATTAGAAAATTGTAGCTCACTAAGTTCTCAGGGTTCGGCCTTTTCTCGCCTGCCTGCTAGCAAACTTTACAAGAGTCCTGTTCTAACAGATTACTTAAAAAAAATTTTTTTTATTTATATACTTGGTTACAACAGGTCTTTGTTGTGGCATGCAGCTTCTTGGTTGCAGCATGTGGAATCTAGTTCCCTGACCAGAGACTGAACTCCAGCCTCCTGCACTGAGAGCATGGAGTCTTAGCCACTGGACCACCAGGGAAGTCCCCTAATAAATCCCTTATTATCTACCACTTTGCTCTTGCTGAATTCTCTGCACTGAGACATAAAGGACTATGGTCCTGGAGCTCTCCTGAGCCCTGGAAACGACACCAATCGGTTTCACCAGTGTTTTCTTTTAGTTTGACTGCACCAGGTCTTAGTTGTGGCACATAGGATCTTCGTTGCAACATGTGGATTGAGTTCCCTAACCAGGGATTGAACCCAGACCCCCTGCATTGCAAGCATGGAGTCTTAGCCACTGGACCATCAGGGATAGTCCCTCCTGTTTGTTTGTTTGTTTGTTTTCCCCACTTTTTATGCCTAGAGGGTTCCATGAACAGAGGAGCCTGGCAAGCTACAGTCCACAGGGTCACAAAGCATCAGACACGACTGAGCGACTAAGCACACATAGTTGATTAACAATGTTATGTTACTTTCAAGTGTACAGCAAAGTGATTCAGTTATATACACATATCTATTCTTTTTCAAGTTATTCTCCCGTTTAGGTTATTTCCCCAGTGTGTTTAAGTGGGACTTGCATCCAGGACTGTCTGGTTCCAAAGAGTGCCCATCCCCTGCCCCTGCCTGCCCCTGGGAGTCCTGGCTTCCCCTCACAGTCACAGGACTTCTGAAGGGAACTTCCCAAACAGAAAATTCAGACCTGTTTTGGACACAATTTTGCACGGCTGTCCTGGGCTGAGTCCTTGCAATGCACATGTCCCCAGGGGATGAAGCCAAGTAGGTTAAAAAACAGACTCGTCAGTTCTTGGTCTTGTCTTCCTCTTTTGAGACAAAAATTCTTTGAAATTAGTTTTTTCTGTAGACTTTCTCAGATTAAATCACTTAAGAATTACTAGACCATCTCACCCATGAAAGGTAATTATGGTTGTTTTATGAGTGTGGAAGACATATAGCGTGTAAGTGCTCCAGGAGTCTCCTGTGAATTATTAGAACTCGCAGGATTCATGTTCTACCAAATTAGCCATCGAGAGCTGATAGATTGTATCTGCAGTTCACTGAGGCTCTGGTCAGCAGTGCACATTCGTAACAATTAAGTGCACACTCATTCCCCTAGAGGGGCTCTCCAGGTGAGGTGGTCGCCCCAGGTTGTAATAGCGTGATCTGCGTGAAGATTGAGACCTGTGTGATGAGAGTGATCTTTTCACGGGGACGAGGGTCTTTGCCTTGAGAAGCAGGAGGTCAGTGCCCTTGATCCCCTGGGGTAGGAGCAGTTCTGACAGTGTCCCTTGGACCAAGCGTGGCCTGGGGTCAGGAGCTTCGTGTTCCAGACCTGGGCCCAGCATGAGTCCACCATGTGTTGGGTCTCTGATTCCACACAGTCAGACTTTCAGACAACCCTGTTCCTGAGCTCCCCAGTGCAGGGCATCCTGGAGATGCTCCTCTAGGTGCCCTCAGGGACCACCTTTGCTGGGGCTCTCCACAGTATTGGGCTTCCCAGGTGGGCAGTGGTAAAGAATATGCCTGCAATGCAGGAGACCTGAGTTCGATCCCTGGGTTGGGATGATCCCTGGAGGAAGGCACAGCAACCCACTCCAGTATTCTTGCCTGGAGAATCCCATGAACAGAGGAGCCTGGCGGGCTACAGTCCACAAGGTCGCAAAGAGTCAGACATGACTGAGTAACTGGAGCACAGACCAACCATGGTCGCAGCCATGCCTGCCCTACTTCTGCATGCGGCTCTGGGTCAGCCTTAGTTCTCACAGAAGCTTCGAAAGGTATGGATGTTACTGTTCCCAATCCGTAGAGGTAGACACTGAGGCTCAGAGAAATCTAGTTACTTGCTCAAGGTCACACAGCTGATAACCACCAGAGTTAGACTGGGGCTCAGTTAGGCCTGACCACAGGCGTCGCGAGGCCATGTGACCTGCCTCCGTGCTGCTGGTGCTGGGCGGCGGTGGGGGCGCAGGGATGTGCTGGGGGAGGCCTCTGTACTGGGAGTCGGGGAGATCTTTGAAGAGGCAGGATCTAGAGTGAGTGCAGGTGAGCTGGGGAAGGTCACAGTGGTTCTGGGAACCTGGAGGAGCCCGGGTGAGGGGAGCCGTGCCGTCACCGGGGGGCCTGGGAAGGCTGGGGAGGTGGTGGGGATGAGTTGGGGAGGGCATGGATGCCAGGAAGGCAGAGGGAGAATGTTTTGCGTTTTATGTGATGCTGTCTCAAGACGTTTCATATGACCCTGCTTATTATTCCTTAATACAGGAGTGATGGCGGTACATTCACCTTCAAGTCCCTCAACATCAGGAAAAGATGGCTGCCCTCCTGGTGGCGTGTGGCTTACTCTGCCCTCAGTCAGACAGTGAGGACCAGGGCTCCTTGTCTGTACCCTTTACCTGGAGTGCCAGGAGTTGTCATAACTCATTTCCTCTTTTATTCCACATGGTTACCAGTCTTCATTTCAGTTACCTTGAGTATAAATTATTACAAAAATGACTGTAAGTTCCTTTTGGAAGCAGGCCTTTACGTGTGTTCCAACACTTGGTGAGAAGAAACTTGGACTGACTTCCTTGCACAGTCGCAAGGAGTGGCTGCAAAGGGCCAGGAGGATAGGGCAGTGATGGTTGGGCCTTCTGGTGCTGATGGTCTGTGAGCCACAGGCTCCTGGGACCACGAGTCCTGTACCAGGAATGGATGAGCAGGTCTCTAGGAATCCTGGAGTTTCCGACTATGTGGGGGGGTGGGGGAGGCGTCGTCATAGTCATTGGTGACTCACTTGTTCCCTGGAACCCTGGGACCAGCTCTTCCCAGGAGAACAGACTAAGGCTGTGGGGGGGCAGCTTCTGGCTCCCAGGGCACTTAAAGAAGCCCCCGGGGAGACGATGGCACAGTGAGCATCAGCACCCCAGTCCCACAGACCTGCTGCGCCTGGTCCAGCGGCTGAGACCCACCAGTGGAGAGTCTGCCCGCCTGCCCGGAGGGGCCCTCCTGGAAGTGCTGTGGCCGCCTGGCTGCCCTGGACATTCACATTCCGCTTTGCAGGTGTTCTTATGAACAGGGCAGCTGAGGCGCTCGAGATGGTCCCAGTCAGGGTGCTCTCTGACCTGGGTGGGGCTCTTGGGGAGCCCGTCCAGAGTGTGTGCTGAGTTAAGTACCTGCGCACTTTTCTGGAAAGATCTTCCCAGATGCTCACAGGGAATTACTCTTCTTTTAACATTCCATCCAGAAAGAGCTGAGAACCACTGCCCTGAAAAATGGCCTTCTCTGGGTTTCTTTCTTACTCTCTTCTCTCTTGAATATCTGTATCAAAGCATGTCCCCCAAAGCCTGCTGCTCAGAGAGGGCCACCCAGGCCTTGAGGGACACAGAGTCGGCACTGGGACATGGCACGGAGGGCGGTCTTTGTCCCCCAGCCTGGCCTCTGGTGGCTGTGCCTGGGGCGTGAGCGTTGGGAACTGGGCACGGAGACCCAGGGCTGGCTGGCAGGGGCACAGCGTGGCTTCACCTGGCCCAGGGTGGTTTGGTTTTGTCTGCACTCCTGAGCTGGACGCCTTTCCCAAATGGTACCTGCAGGTGGGAATGGCTCCACAGAACAAACCAGACTGAACCTTGGACTGGACTGTAGCCGTTTAGATTGTTTTGCTTGGGGCACATCTGTGCCACGGAGTCCCTGGGCTCTGAAAGGGGCCCCCACACGGCCCCGGGGCTGTGGGGGGACCAGAGAGGGAGGGAAGCAGGGTCAGTTCAGCACAGAGAGGACTGGCTATGTGTTTTTGCCCACAAGCACGCATTTCTGCCTGGCGGAGACCAGTCTGCACAGGGCACTTTGGCTCTGGATGTTCACTTAGCATTCCTGCACTGATTTCCACTTGGTGGCGAGGCCGAGGCATTTATCATTTTTAAAAGGCATGTACATTTGCGCCTTGTGGATGGATGGACCTCGTCAAGCAGCCATCCTCTCGTCTGTGGGAACAGCAGAGGTTTCCTCAGTTAGGCACCTTTGCCAAATCAGCTCCCCTCCCGCTCAGCATTTCCTCAGGGCTTGTCTGGCTGGGCCACAGGGAGGAGCAGTCTGTGCCTTTCCTACTGAAGTTTTACTTACTATTAATGTTGGGAAAATTCAAACATTTAAGAAGATAGACCCTCCGAATGACCTCTCCTGTGTGTGTGTGTGTGTTGGTTGTTGTCAGTGAGCCATAGGAGGACGCCTCATAGTCAGGTTGGGGTTGAACTGGAAGCCCTCTATGCCCAGCCCTTTCCCCTGGCCCCTGCCCTCAGGGTGCAACTGGGCTGCACACCCGCTCTGTTTCCCACAGCCCTAATCTGAGCCCTGGCCCCCTAAGAGACCTTTTCCTGTCAACTGGCCCAGCGGATAACAGCCGGAGACCCCCGCCCAGTCTTCCTCCTGGGTCCCCTGCTGTCCCTCAGCTCTAGGTCCATGTCTCCCCCAGCTCCTCTCCACACCTTTGTTTACAAGACCTGGGGAAATTCCCCATCCAGACCCCAGTGGCTCTGCCTCTAGAAAAGAAAGTGAAGTCACTCAGTCATGTACGACTCTCTGTGACCCCATGGACTGTAGCCTGCCAGGCTCCTCTCTCCATGGGATTTTCCAGGCTCTGCCTCTAGAGAACATGTATTTAAAGCTATGGACTGCTCCCCCCCCGCCCCCCCCCCCGAGCCTTTCAGGGGAATTCCAGTTAGAAAGAACTTGGACCAGCAGCCCAGGCCTGCGTGGATGACCAGCCTCTGTTCTCTGCTGCTGGGCTGGCCTGAAGGGCTCCTTTGTCGGGGCCTGGGAAGACGTGGTGTCCTCATTCGGCCGGGATGGGGTGTGGGAACGGCTGGCAACCCTTCGGAACTGAGCTCTCCGGGTGGGAGAGCGAGCTCAGGATTTTATGAATGTGCCAGTCTTTAAAGAAAGTAGACATTTAAAGTGAGGAGAAACCTAAATGCAGCGTGCTGGTCTGGACTGGATCCTGGACAGAAGTGGGCATCTTAGTGGAAAAACTGGAAAACTCTGAATAGGAGTTAGTAGTCCTGAGCTGCTGTTAGTGTCTCAGTTTTGACACACGAACGGTGGCCCTGAAGGATGTTAACGTGAGCAGAAAATGGGAGACAAGCCCTTAGTGATCCTTGTACTATCTTGGTAGCTTCTCAGTAAATCTGAAATTATTCCAGTATTGACAGTTTATTAATTTAAAAACAAATAACAACAAGGGGAGCACCTGACTGCACTTGACCCCTCACCCTGCTCTCTGCACGCTTCTCAGCCAGCCCTTCTGAGCTCACCTGTGAGATTGGGGGGTGGGTGGGTGTGCAGCTGTGTCTGGGGCTGGGGGCCCAGGTATGCTCAAGGCCCAGCCTTGCCTGGGGTGTCAGGGTCCAAGGCCTCGTGCTCCAGGATGACCTTGGTTGGTGCTCCCTGCCAGCTGTGTGCAGTTGGGCTGTTCACCCCTCGGCTTCCCTTTTCTCTGCTCCAACAAGGGCTGCCTCGGAGGGGGGTGGCGCATAAGACGGTGTCTGTGAAGAGGCCACGGTGTGTTCTCTGGACCCCCGTTTGGAAGGAGTGACTTCAGCGGCTGGGGGATTTGAGGTCAGCGGTGTGGCCAGTGGGGCGCAGGCAGTTCTCTGGGCCCCCTGCCCCAGGGCCCACGTCCAGAGTTGGGAAACATGACATCCACCATGAGTGACTCATGGGGAACCTTATAGCTGGGCTCTGAGACCTGGGAGCTTCAGTGTTTGGATCCCTGAGAAAGCGGTGCCTCTGCCCTGCACGTGGGCCAGGCTGTTGTGGGGCTTCCCTCTGAGGGAGACCCTTGTGGTGCAGAAGCCCCGAATCATAAAGCTGGGTGTTTGCAGGTTCCCAGGGCATCGAGTGACCAGGATGGCTCGTGGACTGCTGTTTACCTGTAGGTGGCAGTGGTGACACGGGAAAGCGAGAGACGCCCTGGGGAGGTGGGGGTGGGGGTGGGGCGATGGGGGTTCCAGCCTCTGTGTACCTGTGTCGGGGGCTCCGCAGGGCTTCCTGATTCGTGTTGAGTTCACCTCCCAGCAGCCCTGTGAGAAGACTGCTGTGATTATTACATCTTACAGACAACAGAAAACCTTGAAGAGGTCACATTCCTGGGGTCACACAGTAATTGGCTGAAGTTTGAACCTGCCAAAGCCTGGGTTTCAACTCCCTGCTCAGACTCCACTATGACGCCCGATTCTCCGGCTTCTGAGCCCAGAGGGAGACGCTGGGGAGAGCTGGAGCCTGGCTCCGATCTCCCCAGGCCGCCTAGGGCCCCAGAGGATGTTTGGTCACCACTGCTCAGTAGCACAGGCCCTTTGCTCGCCCACAAGTTTAGATGGAGAGCCAGGGTCCCCCCAACAGCCGTCAGATCAGAAGAAGCTCCCAGAACAGCTTCAGAACTTGAAGCCTTCAGAACTTGGCTCTCACGTGGACCACCCGTGAGAAGCGCCTCTCGGGATCCTATGGCGTGAGAAGCGCCTCTCGGGATCCTACGGCAGGAGGCACGGGGAGGCCGTGGGGTGGTGCTAGGCATTGACAGGCTTGCGGGGCACGGCTTTCCAGTCCAGAGAAGTCCCAGTGACCTCCTCAGAGCTGGACGAAGATATGAGACCCCTTGGCAGGCAGAGTCCTCAAGCCCCTGCTGGGGTTCCCGCGCTCACACTCGGGCAGATGATCTACCTTTCCCTGAGGTGAGAGCTCGGCTCCACTAGGTCTTCTCGTCCCTGTGTTTCCTCTCAGTGATGGTCAGGTTTGGTAAAGCCATATGTCAGGCCCAGAACGCTGACTTCACCACTTCTGTTCAACATAGTCTTGGGAGTCCTAACCAGAGTAGTTACAGGAGAAAAGAAAATGAAGGGCATTCAAGTGGGAACGAAAGAAGTAAAACCGTCTCTATTCACAGATGATGTGACTTTGTATGTAGGAAACCCTAAAGGTTTCATGAAAAAAGAAAAAAAACCTGTTAGAATGAATAAATAGATTCAGCAAAGCTGCAGGATATGAGTCAACACTCAGCTGTTTCTCTACACAGCGAACAATCCGAAAAGGAAATTAAGAAATCAATTTTATTTATGATGGCATCCAAATGAATAAAATCCCTAGGAATTAACCAGGAGGTAAAAGACTTATACACTGAAAACTGCAAAACATTGCTGAGAGAAATGTTTTTGTTGTTGCTCAGTCACTCAATCGTGTTTGACTCTTCCTGGCTTCACAGACTATAACCCACCAGGCTCCTCTGTCCACGGGGTTTTCCAGGCAAGAATACCGGAGTGGGTTGCCGTGTCCTTTTCCAGGAGATCTTCCCGAACCAGGGATTGAACCTGCATTTCTTGTATCTCCTGCATTGGCAGGCTGACTAAGCCACCTGGGAAGCCCAAAAGAAATGAGAGAAGATAAATGAATGGAAGGACATCCCATATTCATGGACTGAAGATTTCATACTTTGAAGCTGACAGTACTAACCCAAAGTGATCTGCAGATTCAATGCAATCTCATTCAAATTCCCACCAGCTTTTTTTTTTTGCAGAAATAGAAAACTCCATCCTAAAATTCATACGGCATCTCAAGGGACTCCAAATAGCCAAAGCAACCTTGACAAAGAAGGACAAAGTTGGGACTTCTCTGGTGGTCTGGCGGCTAAGACTCCAAGTCCCAATGCTGGGGGCCTGGGTTCCATTTCTGATCAGGAGACTAGATCCCTCATGCCGCAACTGAAAGACTGAAGATCCATGCACAGCCAAATAAATATTTCTTTAAAAAATAAATAAAAATAAACATACTAAAAGAAAGAGGGGTAGCGTAGGAGGACTGACACTTCCTGATTTCAGAACTCACCATCATCAGAGCAGCGTGGCCCTGGCACAGGGAGAGACGGAGACCACGGGATGAAACAGGGAGCCCGGAGGCAAATCTTCCCATGGACGGTCAGCTGATGTCTGACACACGTGCCAAGACCAGCCGGTGGGAGAAAGACAGTCTTCCCAACAGATGGAGCTGGGAAAACTGGGTGTCCACACGCACAAGATTGGAGTTGGAACCTTACCTTATACCATCTAGAAAACTCAATGATGAATCAGTTAATAGCTAAACATGAGCTAGTAATAAGACTATAAATGTTTTAGGAGAAAACAGAGAGAAAGCTTCATGACACTGGATTTAGCAGTGCAGAGTGGGAGAAGATAACTTGCAAAGCATGTATCTGATAAAGGATTAATACCCACTTCTGTGAGGTTCCTGGGGGAATCAAGTTCAGAGACAGAAGGTAGAAGGGTGGGTGCCAGCAGCTGGGGAAGGGGTGAGGAGTGAGGGTCTCAGGGGGCTGAGCTTCAGTTTGGGAAGATGCGTCCTTTCTGGAGATGGTGGTGGGGACAGTTACACGTACTTGCACTTAATGGCCCTGAGCTGTGCACCGAGAAGCAGGTATGGTGGTAAAGTTTATGTTACGTATATTGTGAAAGTGAAAGTCGCTCAGTTCTGTCCTACTCGTTGCGACCCCATGGACTATACAGTCCATGGAATTCTCCAGGCCAGAATACTGGAGTGGGTAGCCTTTTCCTTCTCCTGGGGATCTTCCCAACCCAGGGATCGAACCCAGGTCTCTGGCATTGCAGGCGGATTCTTTACCAGCTGAGCCACAAGGGAAGCCCAAGAATACTGGAGTGGGTAGTCTGTCCCTTCTCCAGCGGATCTTTCTGACCCAGGAATCGAAGCAGGGTCTCCTGTGTTGCAGGCGGATTCTTTACCAACTGAGTTATTAGAGAAGCCCACATATATTTTACCACAGTAAAAAAAAAAAAAAAAAAAAATCACCAAGAAAAGAAGAAAAAGTGTCCATAGGCCAGTGTGCTGTCAGACAGAGTTGGGGACTGAAGGGGTCAGAGATCACCAGACCTGCTACCTCATTTGACAGAAACAGCGCTCAGAGGAAGAGGCAGAGGAGGCCAGGTCCAGGGCCCAGGGGTGACGTAGCAGAGCAGGACTGAGCCCAGTCCACGGGAGGCAGGGCAGGGACAAGGTCTGCCTGCCTCCGGCTGCCTGGCGGTGCCCGACCCTCGGCAGTCATCAGCTGGATGGCCCTGTCTACGGACCGCCCCAATCCCCACCCCTGGGAGCATGTCTGCACCTGCCTTCTGCCCCGAGGCTCTGATGGGAAGGCTCAGGGTGGGACCAGGCAGGGCTGCCTCACCTGCAGCCAAGGTCCAGAGCACGTTCTCCATCAGGCCCCCGCCCTTGCCCTCTCCAGCTGCAGGGAGGGGGACAGGGGCTTCCCCAGCCCCTAAGAACTTTACATCAGCTCTGGCTGGTTCCTCCTGGCTTGTCTGGTCCTGTGTGCCCTGCTTGCAGGGGCCTGCTGTGGTCTGTCACTGTGTGTGTGTGTGTGTGTGTGTGTGTGTGTGTGTGTGTGTGTGTGTGTGTGTGTGTGTGTGTGTGTGTGTGTGTGTGTGTGTGGTCAGGGAAGTCTCTCTCACTTCCTCCTGGCCTCATGGCACCAGGGCTCCTGCTGTGGTCTGTCACAGTGTGTGTGTGTGTGTGTGTGTGTGTGTGTGTGTGGTCAGGGAAGTCTCTCTCACTTCCTCCTGGCCTCATGGCACCAGGGCTCCTGGGGATTGGGTCCTCAGGCTGCCAATCTGTATACATGGTCTGGGGACCACGGTGTTTTATTTTGCCTCAAAGTTACAGAGGAAGCTGCCTCTGGAGTCTGTGGGCTGGTCAGGTTATACTTTGTGCACCTTTTTCTGGCCCTTCATCTGCCTTTTAAGAGGGTGAGGGAGGAATGGGCCCCCTGTTGTAGAAAAGAACACCCCATGAAACAGGGAGAGTCTCTAGTGAAAGGGGAGCAGCTGCAATTAACATCCACCAGGTCAGGGACCCAGAGCAGAGGCGTCCACGGCTGTGAGTGCGGTGTTGGGACTGAGTTCCTTTCCACCTGGCTGGTCCACCCCACCTGCCTCACTGGCCTGAACCCATCCAGAGCCCAGAAGGCTGATCTCAAGTTGATGGGGCATGTTGTCAGATGAGTCCTGCCGGTGCAGACCTCTTTTCTCCTCTCCACCCCCGACAGGAAGCAGCCCAGCCCCTCTGGGCTCCTTCCCACTCTCTTGACTGTGGAGGAGGCGGAAGATTCAGGCTGTTTTTCCTCCAGGCTCACCAAGAGGCTGCTCCTGAATGCAAAAATGCTAACCCAGCCCTCTTTAGCCTTCTGGTGCTGGCTGCTTCTGACGTCGCTGTATTTCACATCAAAGTGTAGAAATCAGCAGCCAAGAAACCAAGCCCCTGGACTGGAGTGTCCTCCTAGCATCACGGCCCTGAACTAGAGCATGTGGGAGGGACATTGTGGTGGGGGGTGGGCTGCTGCTGGAAAAGAACTTTGCCATCAGGGTCTGGACACCCCGACCAGGGATGGAACCTGTGCCCCGTGCAGTGGAAGCCAAGGAAGTCCCAGGGTTGACATTCAAGGCACCCTGGCCCCCAGCCCACACCAGGCAGGGGGCAGCCTTTTCTGAATGGAGAAAACGCCATGGCAACAGCATCAGGATGACAGGCTCTGAAGGTTTAATGGGCGCTGTGTCTGCCTCTGCTCCACCCAGCCGTGCACAGCCCTGTCCAGCTCTGCCTTGCCCCTGGCCGTTAGCATATTGCTGGAGACCTCTGGAAGGTCAGCCCTTTGCTGCCCGGGTCACTGGCGCTTTGATCTGTCTCCATCCGGAGGGCTGGCTGGTGGGAATGACTTGGCCCGTGACCTCTGGAGCATTGTGTTTCTGCCGTTGCACCAGGATTTATTTATCTTCGGTTTTGACAATTTACGTGATAACAGAAATGAGCCTGAACTTGGCGTCTTCTGGCCTGCGGAGGGAGCCCATGGGAGTGGCCACAGTTGGAGGGCAATCAGATCCAGCTTGGTCCCATGGCGGGAATTCTTTTATGAGGAAAGGAAACTGAGAAGCGATTTGAGCTCCTTTGTCAGCCTTCCCTCCTTCTTCTGTCTCAGCCAAGCCAAATACCCACAGTTGTATGTCTGTGGCATTTCCAGCAAAATGAAAATAAAGAGGCATTCTTCTGGGGTCGGTTCTTTATAATCAAAAGGAGCCTCTATCTTTTGCTGGAAACTCAGAGCCCGGTGATTGAATAGAGGGTGCTGACCCCGAGGAGAGGTTCTCACGCCTCTGACCCCCTTCCCGGTGGTGGGGAGGAGGGGTGGGGAGGTTCACTGATGGAAGCTTCCTCTGTCAGGCCTCCAAGACAGTGTCCCCTGGCCCTGCCGGTGTCCCCTGTTCTCTCTTCCTGAGTCTGTGCGTGACCCATGCTGAGATGGGATAGACCACAGGCGGATGGCGGCCCTTTGGCCAGCTGGCCTGTCCCCTCACTGGCTCTGAAGGGTAGCAGGCGAGCGGCTTTACTAGGAGGCTGCAGAGGCCTTGCTGTGTGTGACCCCAAGTGGGAGGTCCCTTCCTCTGGGAATGGGCCCTTCAGAGATCCGACTGGCAGAGTGAGCAGGGGGCAAGGGTCTCATTGCGGACCCCTCCAGATGCTGCCTCGCGCTGCCCTGGCCTCACACAGCCTCTGTGTCCAGTCTTCCTGGCTCCAGACTGGACAGTGCTTTGTTCGTTCCGCCTGGGTGCCTGCCCCAGCCCCACCCCCATGCTGATGTTCCCTGAGGGCCCAGTGGTGCTGCCTGTGGCTGGGTGGTGTGGCCTCTCCTCAGTCCTGACCTCTGCCTCTCTGCACAGGCCCCTGGCTCCTCCTCCCTTCCTCCCTCCCTCCGTGCTTTCCTCCCCCAAGGAGGTGCCCACGTGCGTGCTTAGGCGCTCAGTCATGTCAGACTCTCTGTGACCCCACAGATTGTAGCCCATCAGGCTCCTCTGTCTGTGAGATTTCCCAGGCAAGAATACTGGGGTGGGTTGCCATTTCCTTCCTCCAGGGGATCTTTGCAACCCAAGGTTGGAACCCACGTCTCCTGTGTCTCCTGCATTGCAGGTGGATTCTTCACTGCTGAGCCACCAGGGAAGGCCCCCCAGAGGAGGGGGATTCATCAAATGCTGCCTCTGCTGCAGCCAAGTGACACCATGAGCCCTAGTGAAGGGCTCCCGGCCCCCACCCAGCGCCCCCCACACAGGGGCTCCTCCAGCCACTCTCACCCCTGGGGCAGGCTTGCTCCTTTTGTGGGGTGGGGAGTCTTTGGGTGTCAAGGATGACGAGTAAAGAGGGTGAAGAAGTTGAGGATACTTGCATTTTGGTAAAGACTGAAGCAGTGAGGGTCGTCCACGCAGACCACGGGCTAGTGCACTGATGTCTGGAGCCGCGGCTGGGTTCCTGGAGTGTGGTGACCACTGGGAAGGACCGCTGTCGATGGAGCGTGAGCTCTGGGCTGCATGTGCAGAACGAGCGTGCCTTCCCCGCAGCTGCGTCCAGTGGAACCAGCCACTTCCAGTGTGCACAGAGGTCGTGGGGTTCACGCTGTCAGTGGACGTTCACGTTGTATGAAGCTTTTGTTAGTTAAAGAGGCTGCTGACTGTCTCTCTGGGTACTAAACAGTTTGGACAGGGCAGTGTCGGGTCCAAACTCATGGTTCTGACAGCTGGGGCCACATCAGCAAATGCCCAGGCGTTAGACAGACCCAAGACCAGATGTCAGTGCCTATTCAGCTGTGTGATCCTGGCCAACATCCGAACCTCTCTGAGCCTTGCTTCCTCTAAATGTAAGAGAGAATGTGCCTGCCTTAGGATTTTAAAAAACATGTTAAAATAGATATAATAAAATGTGCCATTCTACCACTCTTAAGTATTAAACACATTCACGTGGTTGTGCACCCACTCTCTAGATGTTTATCATCAGCTCTGTTCTCAGTTCATTAGTAACTCCCCACTCCCTCCCCCAGCCCCTAGCACCCACCATTCTACTTTCTCTCTATGAATTTGATTGTTTTAGGAACCTCCCATAAGGGGAATCATGCAGTATTTGTCTTTTTATGTCTGGCTTATTTCACTCAGCATAATGCCCTGGAGGTCCACTCATCTTGGAGCACGTGTCAGAATTTCCTTCCTTTTTAAGGCTGAGTAATACTCCTCTGTGTGAATCCGCACATTCTGTTCATCTGTCATCTGTGTCTGGATACCTGGGTTGCTCCCTGGCTGTTAGGAATAATGCTGTTGTGAACACAAGTGTGGAAATATCTCTTTGAGGTCCTGCTCTCAGCTCTACTGGGTGTGGAGCTTCTACCTGAAGTGGAATTGCTGGATCATACGGTAGTTCTGTTTTCAGTTTCCTGAGAACCTGCCACATTTCCCACAGGGACAGCTTGTCGTTTTCCATCCACACCAACAGTGCACAAGGGTTCCAGTCTCTCCACATTCTCACGAGCACTGCTTATGTTTCATTTCTCTTTTTTTTTGATAGCAGTCATCCTAGAGAGTGTGAAGTGATATCTCACTGTGGGTTCGATTTGCATTTCCCTAATGATTAGTGATATTTAGCACTTTTTTTCAGGGACATGTTGGCCAATTGTATGTCTTTTTTTAAAAAATTAATTAACTTGGCTGTGGTGGGGCTTAGTCGTGACACTCAGAATCTTTTGTTGTGGCATGTGGGCTTAGTTCCTGGACCAGGATTCAACCTGCATCCTTTAAATTGCAAGGCAGATTCTTAACCTCTGGAACACCAGGGAAGTCCCTGTGTATAGGTTTTTTTTTTTTTTTTTGAGAAATGTCTGTTCAGGTCCTTTTGTTGTTGTTGTGTTGTTCAGTCACTAAGTTGTGTCCGATTCTTGGCAACCCCATGAACTGCAGCCCACCAGGCTTCTCTGTCCTTCACTATCTCCCAGAGTGTGCTCAAATTAATGTCCATTGAGTTGGTGATGCCATCCAACCATCTCATTGTCTGCTGCCCTCTTCTCCTTTTGCCTTCAGTCTTTCCCAGCATCAGAGTCTTTTCCAATGAGTCGGCTCTTTGCATCAGGTGGCCAAAGTACTGGAGCTTCAGCTTCAGCATCAGTCCTTCCAGTGAATGTTCAGGACTGATTTCCTTTAGGATTGACTGGTTTGATCTCCTTGCTGTCCAAGGGACTCTCAAGAGTCTTCTCCAACCACAGTTCAAAAGCATCACTTCTTTGACCGTCAGCCTTCTTTATGGTCCAACTCTCACATTCATACATGACTAGCAGGAAAACCATGGTTTTTACTATACAGACCTTTGTCAGCAAAGTGATGTCTCTGCTTTTTAAAACATTGTTTAGGTTTGTCATAGCTTTCCTTGCAAGGAGCAAGCGCCTTTTAATTTCATGGCTGCAGTCACCATTCCCAGTGATTTTGGAGCCTAAGAAAATAAAATCTGTCACTGCTTCCACTTTTCCCTCTTCTAATTGTCATAAAGTGATGGGACTGGATGCCTTTGGCCATTTTTAAATTGGGTTTTTTGTTGTGTTTGAGTTTTAAGAGTTCTTTGTTTATCCTAAAAAATATTAACTCCTTATCAGCTTTGCAAATATTTTCCAACATTCTGAACATAGGTTACTCTGTTTTTACTCTGTTGATTGTGTCCTTTAATGCACAGAAATGTTTACATTTTTATGCAGTCCAGTTTATCTGTTTTTTCTTCTGTTGCCCGTGCTTTTGGTCTCGTATCCATGAATGAAATTATTGCCGCATACAATATTATGAGGGCTTCCCAGGTGGTGAAGAACCCACCTGCCAATTTAGGTGATGTAAGAGATGAGGGTTTGATCCCTGGGTCGGGAAGATCCCCTGGAAGAGGGCACGGCAACCCACTCCAGTATTCTTGCCTGGAGAATCCCACAGACAGAGGAGCCTGGCAGGCTATAGTCCATGGGGTCGCAGAGAGTCAGAGGTTACTGAAGCGACTTAGCACCCACACACCAACATCATGAAGCCCTCCCCCTGCTTCTAAGAGTTCCAACTCCTGGGAGTTTAGTGACTGAAGGACAGTATTGGGGGTCACTCCTTGACCCCCTGTCCCAGGTGTTCTCTCAGGAACAGCACTAGAGCTGCTGTCGGCTCAGCCCATCTGCTTGTGGGGGCAGTGGGGTGCATCCGGTCCCCACTCTTTCCTGCCAGGCCCCTTATTCCAGGAGAAATGTAAAGCAGTTTTCTTTCTGAATTTGCAGAAAAGGCAACAGATGGCTCCCTACAGAGCGAGGACTGGACACTGAACATGGAGATCTGCGACATCATCAATGAGACGGAGGAAGGGTACGTGTCCCCTCTGCCTCCTGGGCAGGCAGCCTGTCGACTGTGGTGTCTGACCAAGCAATGCTCACATGCTCCGCCCTCCCACTGGCGCCCCCAAAGGTGCTGCTGAAGTCAGAGCTGTGACCCCCTCTTTAATAACCTGCTTTTAATCACAAGTGAAAATGAAGTTGCCTGGTTACTGAGTCCCCCGCAGCCAATCATCCCCTCCTCCCACCCTCTGCAGCCCTGGGCTGTCTCTGCCCTGTTTTGCTGGACTGGATGGAGCCCCGTGAAGGAGAGGGCCCTCAGGGTGTGTAGTGGGCGGTGGAGCAGGGAAGACCTGCGAGTCCCAGGCCCCTGCAACACCGGTTCTGGTCTGCTGCTGTGTTTACATCCTCTTCTGCATCACAGCTGCATTCTGCATGCACTTCTTCCAAATTAGTTGGTATTTGACCCTCCATCTGCACCATAAAAATGGAATTTACGGTAGTAGCACCCTCATAAACCACCTCCAGACCTGGGCAGCTCTGGCCTTACCCTGAGCTCCGTCCTTACTGGTCTTGCCATGTGGAGGCTGAGCTCTGTCCTTACTGGCCTTGCCATGTGGAGGCTGGGGACCAACCTCCTGATTTCACTCAACAAATATTTCCTGAGTGACCACCTCATACTCAGCCCCAGGGGATAAACAGACTCCCTCGCTCGGGGCTGACGTTCCAGAGCAGGGAGGCAAGCCGTGAACAAGACACCCTGGTCAGCTGGTGACTCGACTGCAGAGCTGAGCTGGGGAGGAGAGGGCAGTGACCACTTGTGCACAGTCGCCAAGGAGGCCAGGAGGCAATGGGGGCGAGGAGCTGCCCCTGCCCTGGGCCCCCACCCTGTGTCCAGCCCTGATTCCTCCAGCCTGTGTGACAGGGCCAGCCCCTTTGAATGTTGAGGAAGCTGAAGCTTGCCCTGGTTGGCCCTCATCCAAGGTCAGCACAGTTCGGAAGGGCAGATGCAGGACACAAGCCCTGCTGACCGGCTCCAGCCCGAAAACTCTGGGTATGCTTCCTTCATTTATTCAGAGCTCACCTGGCAGGTTCGGGTCCTGGTGAGCACAGGTTTGATGCGCTCTTCCACAGGCCCCTTGCTGGGCTTGCCCTGACGCCCGGCCTAAGGTAACCTCCAGCCTGGGGCCTTGTGTGGCCACCCCTGTGCCCTGGGCCCTTGGTCACTAAGCAGCAGTGCCTGGCAGAATAATACCCCCCCACCCGGATGTCTTAGATCCTGTTTCCCAGGCCTCCCTGGACTACTAGTCAGGTGCAGGCATCTGGGTTTGATGAACGCTCCCAGGAGAGTCTCACGGTGGCTCTGGTGAGGATCATGGTCGTTTTCATGACCATCTCGGACCTTCCCCAGCTCAGAGTCCTTGTGCCCAGCCTCTATGCTGGAGGAGCCCAATAACTGCAGTGGAGCAAGGGAACAGCCAGGAGGGGCGACAGGAAGGGAGTGGGGGCGTCCAGGGTATGAAGGGGTTGCAGACTGGGGGACAGGGAGGAAACAGCTCAGAAGCGGCAGTCCTGGTACTGAAGGACCAGGTGGCTTCAGGATGACTGGAGGAGTGTGGGGTCCGTGGAGACTCTAGGGAGGCCAGCTCCTGTGGCCCTGATCTCTCCCCCAGAAGCTGCTGGGTGTGGTATCCCCTTCCTGCTCTCAGCCTCTGGGTCCCCACTCCCTTGCTCCTGGCTCATGGCTGATCTGCTGCTGCAGGGAGCTGTGTGGGGCCCCTGACAGGACTTGGATTCTATCTCCAGGCTTCTTCCTGGGAGAAGGGTAAATAATACTTGCCTTTGTGCTCCCTCTCAGGCAGCACTTTCCCTCTAAGTTGGGAGCTACAGCATCTCTGATTTCTCTCCATGCATCCCCCATAGGGAGCCTGGGTGCTGTGCTCCCTGAGCCACAAGTGAGTGCAGTCCTGGGTGGCTCTGCCCGTTTATTGCTCTGTGACTGCCGCCACACTGCACACACCTCCAGCAGGGCCTCTCCCCAGGGCAGTGTTGCTGCAGCCACACACAGACGCAGCACACACACACAATACACAGACACACAAGAGCACACACACAGCACATACAGGACACACACACACAAGAGCACACACACAGGACACACTGCACACATACACACTGCACACACATGAGCACACACACAGCACACAGAGCACACACATATGAGCACACACGGGGCACACACATGAGCACAGGCACACACAGCACACACATGAGCACACACAGCACACACACTGCACACACACACGAGCACACACAGCACACATACGAGCACACACAGCACACACAGCACACACACACAAGAGCACACACAGCACACACACGAGCACACACAGGGCACACACAGCACACACACACAAGAGCACACATGCACACACAATGCACACGTACAAGAGCACACACATAGTACACACAAGAGCACACCACACAGGGCGCGCACACACAAAAGCACACACAGGGCACACGCACTGTGTGCACACTACACACATACACATACACTGCACACACAGGGCACACATACACACAGGGCACACATAGCACACACACACAAGAACACACACAGGGCACACACATTGTGCGCACACACTGCACACATACAGACACTGCACACACGAGCACACTCAGAACACACACACACCTCCGGCAGGGCCCCTCTGCAGGAGCAGAGGACTCCTGTGGGCAGCCTGACTGCAGGCTGGCGTCTGTTGTTCCTTCTGGAAGCCTCTGCTTTCTAACTGGGCTAATTGGCAGAGCTGCTCCCTCCCCTCCCCCAGCTTTCTCACACACCTTAAAAGGACATTTTTGTTTGGCAAGTAGGTAACAAATATTTCTGAACTATCAGAATAGGAGGGCCCCAGTTTAGACCTAGATTATGCTGACCTGCAGGTGGAAGCCCAGTTCGGATGGCAGAGGGCAGGGGCTCTTGAGAGAAGGTGATGTGGTGCTGGGGGCGGGGATTTCACGCCCAGGTCACTCCTGGCACCACGGCTTTGTTAAATCCTGGCTGAGAATAAATTACACAATGTGTTAGACACAGGGCTGTGCCCAGTAGATGCCCTCCTGGGCAGGCTGGGGACCTACCTCCCGGCCGTGTCCAAGGTGTCAGGAAGAGTGTGTCCTGGACGGTCAGCGTGTGACACAGCCGTGTCAGCTGGAGGCCCTGCAGTTCTGCCCCAGGAAGCCTGGTCAGATCTGGAGCCTCAAACACACAACTCCTGAACTTTTGAGCAGACTTACTTCAGTTTTCTCAGGGAGAAAGGCGCTCCCCGGAGCCAGAGGCTGGACGTCCAGGCCTGTGCAGGGACTTGGCCAGGTTCCCTTTTTGAGCCCACATGCCAGCCGGCTGGCCATTCTTCTGGGAGAACCACACTTGCATGTGATGCAGAATTCGAAGGGGCTGGAGCCTGTGTGTGACCCCAGGAACAGTCCCTGTTCCTCAGCCCCACACCCTTCCCAGGGGCAGATCCCTCTAGGGTCCCCTCCCTGTGGACATCGGACCTGTGTGCCGCGTGCTTCTTGTCCTTCCAAGCTCACGTGATAGCGTCCCTTCCGCACAGCTCTGCAAGCAACGCCAGTCCATATCTTTGGACCGGTGTGAGGAGCTTCTGCGTTCTTCAGTGCAGCTGCATGGTACTCCATTGTAAAGAGAAGCATGGTTTAATTTAACCTGATTGACATTGATGGGCATTTCATTTGTCTGCAGTCTTTCTCATTTACAAACGGGCAGTGGCAAATAAGGTCATGTACACGCTGTTGACACCATGGCCCTGACTCTGCAGAGCGGTGCCCAGGCAGGATTGGCAGGGTCTACACTTGTCTCTTCTCCAGGCCGAAGGACGCCATTCGGGCCCTGAAGAAGCGGCTCAACGGGAACCGGAACTACCGGGAGGTGATGCTGGCACTGACTGTGAGTGCCCCTACCCCTCTCCCACGATGGGAGCACGGCCAGGAGCCTCGGCCCAGACAGCAGTGCCTCCTGCTGCTGCCCCAGTGTCTTGCCCTCTGAGATGCATGAGCCCGAGTCTGATGACGTGCTAGCAGGGACGAGGCATGGACAGCGCCGTCCAGTAGAAGCCCCAAACAGAGAAGCCCCAGGCCTGGGCATAGGTCCCTGCTGTTCACCAGTCTGCCCTGGGACACTGAGGCCAGCTGCTCCCCTGTGAGAGTGCTGGCTCCCCTGAGCACCTGCCCAGATGTTACACACTTGCTTCCAGAAACTTTCCCAAGTAGGTTTCCTCATCTGCTTTTACTGATGAAGAAACAGGCTCAGAGAGGCCCAAGGTTTTCCCAGACCTCACAGCTAGTGAGGTGCCGACTGGATTAAGGGGTAAAAACTGAACATTGCTGCAGAGGGTCTTGGGAAAATCAGCAAGCGACTCCTTTCAGGAAAGAACAGAACAGACTTTTGCCTGTCCTTGAGATGTCAGAGGGCTTCCCAGGTGGCGCTAGTGGTAAAGAACCCCACTGCCAATGCAGGAGACATAAGAGACACAGGTTCGATTCCTGGATTGGGAAGATCCCCTGGAGAAGGAAATGGCAACCCACTCCAGTATTCCTGCTTGGAGAATCCCATGCATAGAGGAACCTGGTAGGCTATAGTCCATAGGGTTGCAATGAGTCAGATACCACTGAAGCAACTTAGCATGCACACAAGATGTCAGAAAATTAAAAGGGATGGCTTCCAGTGTTATTTCTGTCTTGAAACCTAACATTTTTTCAAATGTGGCTAAAAACCTGCATGCCAATGCAGGGAACACGGGTCTGATCCCTGGTCCTGGAAGATCCCACATGCCACGGGGCAGCTAAGCCCGTGCACCACCACTCCTGAGCCTGTGAGCCGCAACTGCTGAAGCCCGAGCACCGAGAGCCTGTGCTCCACAGCAAGAGAAGCCTGCTCCCTGCAACTAGAGAGCCTGTGCACAGCAACGGAGACCCAGAGCAGCCAAAATAAATATATAAATAGCTTCCGAGTGTGCACCGCAGTACTGTAGGTTATAGTCACCACGTTCTCTGGACCCGAGAACTCACCCACCTCACTACTGAGACGTACCCTTCACCAGCCTCACCCCGTCTCCTCCACCCCCAGCCCCTGGTGTCCACTGTCCTAACTTTCTGTCTCTTGAGTTTGGAGTTTTTAGATTCCACATATAAGTCATATCGTACATTATTTGTGTCTGATTTATTTCACTTAGCCTAATACCCTTGAGAATCATCCCTGTTGTTGCAAAGGGCAGGATTCTCTTCTTTTAATGGCTGAATAAATATTCCTCTGTGTGTGTGTGTGTGTGTGTGTGTGTGTGTGTGTGTGTGTCCGTGTCCCATTTGATTTTCTGCATGCATTCACCCATCAGTGGACACTTAGGTTGTCTCCATGTCTTGGCTGTTGTGAACAAGGCAGCTGTGAGCATCGGGGTGCGTGTGTCTCTCTGATAACCTGATAGCATTTCATTTGGATGTCCACCCAGGAGCGGGATTGCTGAACACATGGTAGCTCTATTTTTAGTTTCCTAGGAACCTCCTTTCTGCTCTCTGTAGTGGTGGCACCAGTTTACATTCCCACAAGCAGTGCACAAGGGTTCACTTGTCTCCACACCCTCACCAACATGTACCTCTTTTGTCCTCAACATTCCTCAGATGTTTTAATAGAATTTAGATTTTTCTTAAACTCTTTTCAAATAAAGCAAACAACAAAAAAATGCAATGTTAAGAACCACTTAATAAACTCACAACTTGAAAAATTAGATAGGGACTTCGCCGGTGGTCCAGTGGCTAAGACTCCACACTCCCAATGCAGGGGGCCCTGGGTGCGATCCCTGGTCAGGGAACTAGATCCCTCGTGCCACAACTAAGACCCGGTGTAGTCAAATAAATAAATATATTTTTTTAATTAGATAGGCAACAGGTAAGGTGTGGGTGCGATCCCTGTCAGGGAGTCATTTGGGAACTAATACACAAGTTTCTTACAAAATTATATTGCTTTGAAAGGTATTTCCCCAAATCACCCGGTGTAAGTCGTAAGATTTTTATTTTGCTGAGTTTTTTTTTTTTTTGCCTGCTCGTGGGCCTTGGCTGCATTCTGGAAACTTCCCACGTGTTTTGGGCCCTCAGGCCTGCTCAGTGGGCTGCAGCTCCTGCTCTGCTAGGCTCTGGGGCCCCGCTGCCTCTGTCCAGGGCACTTTAAGGACCAGATGAGGGAACAAGACCCTGGCAGAGGTTGCCTGTCACCTGAGGAGCTTGCCGATCTTGGAGAAGGGTGGCCCATGCCTCAGGGCGGGCAGAGATGGGGGCTGAGAGGAGGCTACAGGCCATCCCGGTGGCCTCCTCCCATGAAGGCCCATGTCCACCGGCCATCAGTGTCCACTCAGAGGCTCGTTTCTGGGGACGCTCAGTCGTTGATCGCACTGAAACCCCAGCATCCTCCTTGTGCAAGAGCTGGTGCCTTCTGACTGCTGTGCAGCCTGGGGACCCTGGCCAGCAAGGGGTCACCTGTGCCTCGGGTTTGACTCTGGAGGAACTTGTTGGGAGGACAGTCCAGGCAGGAGGTGGGTATCTGCTGCCCCTCAGCTCCGGTGGTGACCTCTCTTCCTGCCTGCGTCAGGTGCTGGAGACGTGTGTGAAGAACTGCGGCCACCGCTTCCACGTGCTCGTGGCCAACCGGGACTTCATTGACAGCGTCCTGGTCAAGGTCATCTCCCCCAAGAACAGCCCCCCCACCATTGTGCAGGACAAGGTGCTCGCTCTCATCCAGGTGGGTTGGTGGCCCTGGGCCTCTCCCACCTCCTCTGTAAGGGCGCCTGGTCCCTGCCTCCCTACTGCAAGTCTGAGACCCCCACCATGTTCTGGAAAGCCCCTGCTGGTTGGGTGACCTGCTCAGCCCTGGACTGAGCCTTAGGTGCGGGCACTTGCAGGTGGCCCTAGTGGCTTGTTTGGGAAGTCTGACCCCCTCCAGACTCAGTCCCCACCGAACAACTTTGTCCTGGGCTCACAGCCACCCTGCATAGAGGAGAGCAGGAGGAAAGACGGAGAATGAACGGGGTCCTCAGCCTTCCCTCCCAGTCCTGCTGGCTTGTGGCCATCTCCTAAGGCCCGTGTCTCCCCAGAGAGCAGCCCAGCCTCTCCGGGCCTGGCCAGGCTCTGTGGAAAGAGGACCTGACCCAGCAGCTGGGCACACATTGCCCTCCAGTGCCCTCAGGGGCCTGTTGATGGCTGTTGGGCAGGTGCCCTGAGGAGTCGAGGAAGGGACGGTTGAGGTCTTCAATGTCACTTCTGTGGGGGTAGCTCCTGGAGCTGTCGCCCTCCTGCAGAAGTAATGGCGGAGGCCGTGCCGGAAGTAGCCGCTGCACCGCTGTTTCTCCCCGACCTCCCTTAAGGCTGTGGGACGTTCTGAGACCCTAAAGTTTAGGTCCGAGACCAAGAGCTGGCCCGTTTGGAAGGTGGAGTCGCAGGACTGAGCTGGGTTTGAATCAGGTGGCGCAACCGGGGCAGCTGGTGGAGGCGGGGGCTCCGGGCGCTCCTGCTTTCCTGCCGGTGCTGCCTCTGCGGCCCTGCCACCCACCAGTGTCCAGGCCACATGGCAGTGTGGCCACTGTGGGCCATCCTGATGTGGGCATGAAGTTCCTGCAGGTGCAGACGGGACAAGCATACCCCAGAGGCCGGGCTCTTGGCAGGGTCTGTGGTCCGTGAGACACAACAGCCGAAGTGAGCGAGTCTCTTTGGAAACTGACCTCGCGGCTTCTGTGGTCAGCTGGTGAGGGATGGGTCTCTGACCTCGGGTCAGCTGGAACCTTTCTGGAGTCAGGGAGGCAGCTGTGCCCTGTGCCAGTGACACAGTTGGCAACGGAGCAGCTCTGCCTCCTGTTTTGGGCCTTTTTTGGGGGGTGCCCTCTGGAGGTACTTCTTTTTTTGATATATTCTGTAACTTCTGAAGAACAGAATTTTAAAAAAATTTAACAGCTCCATGAACCAATGATGAGTGGCAGTCTATTGAAGTGTGTGTCCTTCCCTCTCCGGGTTGTGTCTGATCTAACAGAACCTGGTGGATGAGCCTCCCTGTGGACTATCCCATGAGGGCACATGTCCCCCGATGCTGTGGGAAGCTCCTGCTTTCCTGCCCTGGGTGCAGGCACCTGCCTGTCAGATGGGCAGCCGAACAGCATGGGCTCCGGGCTCCCTGACCTACTGGGGAAGCCTGAGGTCAGCCTGGACTGCCCCGTGCAGAGTGAGGAGGCCACACTCCTGTCCCACACAGCTTGCAGCCGGTCGTGGTCAGGTGCATCACCTGGGCTCAGTCCCAGGCCCTGGGGGGGAGGTTGTTTCTTGTCTCTGCTCTAGGAGGCGCCCCATGTTGGACTTGGTTTTGTGCTTTGTTTCCATCTGCACTTAGCCTGGCAGTGCTGGCAGGAGGAGCAGAGTGGCTGGGCTGCGGCCCTGAGTGTCCGGCACCACTAACAGGTCCGTCCTCCCCTCCAGGCGTGGGCCGATGCCTTCCGGAGCAGCCCTGACCTCACGGGGGTTGTGCACGCCTATGAGGAGCTGAAGAGGAAGGGTGTGGAGTTCCCCATGGCTGACCTGGACACGCTGTCCCCCATCCACACGCCGCAGCGGGTGAGCCTCCCAGGAGCCCATTGCAGATACTCTCTGGGTTGTTCAGCTTGTCAGCAGCTTCCTTAGGGCTCCAGGGCATCTCTTGTTGACAATAAAGCTGTGCCAGAGAGAGACAGCTGGCTGTGGGGGCTCAGTGGCAGCAGTGTCCCCCAGTTCTCACCCCATCATGGGGGCTGTGACCCCAGGGACCAGTGAGGACGCTGTCAGGAGGTGGCTGCTCCACCCTGGGAGGGTCAGGTGCCTGCTCTCCAAGCAGGGCATCTGGTGTGGGGACCGCATCTCCCTGGGGGCCCAAGCCCCTCCGGCTCCACTTCCACATTGCCGATGCCGAGGGGCTGATGGCCTCGCTGGTCACGGGGCAAAGAACAGCTTTCAGGTTTTTCAACTCAGGTTAAGAGGCCATCAGGGGTTCGGAGGGCAGCACGGGGACCTGGACTTTCCAGCGTTTCTCGCGTGGATCCTCCAGGCCCTTGGCTGTGCTTTGTGGGGTAAACAGATGTGTTTTATTTTTCAAGTAATAACAGAACGGTATTGTTCATATGATTACAGAGGACAGTCGGTAAATTGCATGATTACTATTTATATTAGTCTACTTGCAAAGGCCAAAAAGTCAACTTCTGGTACCATATAGCGGCTCCTGAGGGGCTCCTCCATAGCAATGGGCCCTCTGGTCAGACCTCGTGGTGGTCCTGACAGAGGGAGGGGAGCCAGAGCCCTCAGGCTGCGGGGTCTGCCTCTCTGGGTTGCATGGGGTGCCTGTGAGGTTAGTGGGGGAAGGAGAGGTGTGGGGCGAGGGGGTCAGGCCGACGTGCAATCCCGGGGTGGGGGCAGTGTTGGGGGTCGGTGCCAGCCCGGCCGCATAGGTGGCCTGGGTTGATGGAAGGCTTTGTTGTTGCCCTGCCAGAGCGTCCCAGAGGTGGACCCTGCCGCAACCACGCCCAAGTCCCAGTCGCAGCCGAGGACGAACAGCGGCTCCTACTCGGCCCCACAGGCCCCGGCTCTGAGCACTGCGGGCCCCATCACTGCCAATTCTGAGCAGGTACTTGCACACTTGGGGCCATGGGCGACCTGCCAGCTGTCTGCGGTCCCCTCTCAGGAGACAGACCAGGCCTCCCTGGATGGAGCTGGAGGCAGGGGTGGGGAAGTAGGAGGGGGTAGGGGGGATGGAAGTGGAAGCACAGGGCTGGGACAGGGTGGGCAGGAATCTGGCAGGAGCTGAGCTGTGAACGGTCATGACCATGCGTGGCCCACAGAGGCTCAGATCTACCCAGTGAGAAGGCCACCTGCTGTGGAGGCAGAGGTGGGAGGGACCCCACCATGGCTGGCACCTGGCCTCCCTGCCCTGGGAAAAGGGAAGGTGGACACGTTTGCAGGTGGACGGCCACCGAGACGGTCCCCTGATGGGCTGTCTGTGCTGGGGGGCTGGCGTTGGATCTGCTCCCTCCCTGGGTGGGGGCTGGTGGGGAAGGCGTGGCTCATGCTGGCTGCTGTGGTTAGACCTTGATTCTCAGGCCAGAGTCTGCATCTGTGAGGTTCCTAGACAAGGCCCCCAGCCCTGCAGGGACCTTGGGCGCCACGTTCACTAGCATGTGAAGGAGCAGAAACGGGCCTGAGAGGCTCGTGTTCCCTGCAGGCCCTGCTCGGCCCCCTTGCCCCGTCCAGGCACTGCTCCCGGGGGCCCCAGCTGCCGGCACCCCCACACAGGCAGACGAGTGAGGCCACGTCCAGCTCGCTGACCACCCCCTGCTCCCCCACCGTCCCCCGGCCCCACAGATTGCCAGGCTGCGGAGTGAACTGGATGTTGTTCGAGGAAACACAAAAGTCATGTCCGAGATGCTAACTGAGATGGTCCCTGGGCAGGAGGACTCATCCGATCTGGAGCTGCTGCAGGTGAGGGCATTCGGGCTGGGGTCACAGGAGGCAGCTCTGGGTTTGGGCCCATCCTCGAGAGGGACCGAGTTGAGGAGGCCCTTATTGGCCCCCAGTCCCTGGTGCTTTCTTCTTTATTCTTCTTAAAAACGTGTTTTCCTGGTTACAAAATGCCAGTTGTAGACTATATACCCATCAAAAAAGAAAGGAAGTACAAAGGAGAAAATGATTTCCTTTAATCCCAGCGTCCACATATAAGCACTGTTGGTTTTGGTGAATTTTCTTTCAGACATTTTTTCTGTGTTTATCCCATATGAGATGATAGTACGTGTATAATTTTACGTTTTGTTTTGTTCACCCAATGTTGTCACAAACATGCAGGAACTGTCAACTCTTCCTGTTCCTAGGGGCTCCTTGTGAGACATCTGGGGTGACACTGAGGTTCTTGGGCCAGGGTGGCTCGTGTCCTTGCCCACTGGCTACCTGCAGGTCCAGGAGCCTGGCAGAAAGGGGTCTAGGAGTATGGCTGGCCCACAGGGCTCCTGCCCCATGTCCACAGAGCCCAGAGCTGGGACCCAGCCCTGCCCGCACCATCTCAGAGGCTCTGGCATCTGGGAAGTGGCAGCGGCTCAGCCCTCAGGGGCAGCCCCTCTGGGGGTGGGGAGAACGTGGTGTGAGGGAGGGTCTCCCACAGGAGCAGATGCCTGGGCCACAGGGCAGAGCTGACGGCATGGCCCGCGGGAGCACCTCCCACACCTTCCACTCAGGGCTGCCAGTCTTGGTGCCTGAGGGCCACACCACACCTGCCATGGGCACGCTGCTGCTATCTTTCAGGAGGGTGCACAGCCCACACCAGTGGTCTGGGCCTGAGTGGTGCTGGTCGTGCCCCTTCCAGCCCCTGAGGAGGGAGTGGGGAAGCCAGCCTAGAGGTGTTTGGGCTGTAGTCCCTGCCCTGGAGGCACTCAACCATAGGCAGCCCATCTCTCTGGGCCCGGGCCCACCGGCTGCTCTGGACACAGAGTGGAGGGCCTCCCAGCTCGCCCACGTGCCAGCCAGGCGGCGGCCTCCACCCGCGGCCTGAGGGGATCTTTCAGGCGTTACCCGAGGCACAGAAACTGAGAGGGCCTCCTGAGGCAGTGTTGTGCTGTGTCAGCACCAAGTTCCTGCTGACTGGTCTGCAGTGCGCAGAACAGAGGTCCTGGCAGCGGGCATAGTGGAACAAAGCCAACCCCAAGCAGCAAGCACGCACGCTGCGTGTATGTGTGTGTGTTCAAACAAGACAGCTAGGGCTGAGCAGACAGCATGCACTCTGCATGTGTGTGTGTGTGTGTGTGTGTGTGTGTGTGTGTGTGTGTGTGTGTTCAAACAAGACAGCCAGGGCCAACCAGACAGCATGCACTCTGCATGTGTGTGTGTGTGTGTGTTCAAACAAGACAGCCAGGGCCGACCAGACAGCATGCACTCTGCGTGTATGTGTGTGTGTGTGTTCAAACAAGAGAGCCAGGGCCGACCAGACAGCATGTACTCTGCGTGTGTGTGCATGTATGTGTGTGTGTTCAAACAAGCCTGTCAGCCAAGACACACAGAACCTGATCTCTTGGCGTCAGCTCACAGTTTTCAAAAATAGGTTGCTTCCCATGACGTTTCCTTCCCCTCTGTTCTGCTCTGATTCCAAGTCTGCCCACTCGCTGCTGTCTTATGAACCAAACAGTAAGGATGGCCCTGGGTGCCAGTGGGAGGCTGTCCTCTTGGCATGAGAGACTCACAAGCCGGCAGCGCTATGAGCAGACAGGGTCTGCTGGCTGCTAGCTGTGCCTCTCAAGCTGTCCCTGATGCCCCCCTTCTCTCCTCCCCCGCAGCCGGGAGCCAGCCAGGCGGGGTCTCCCAGGGGTCAGGGCTGCACTGGACAGCAAGGCTCCACGTGGGAAAGTGCCACAGCCTGCTGGCAAAGGGTCAGGCTGGAGGACAGCCAGACTGCTCAGGGCAGAGCTATCCAGAGCTCACGATGGGAATAAACGCGCTTGTCATCAGCCCAAATGTTCACGCCAGCAGAAGCTGCTGTGGATTTGAGTGTAAATTGCTGGGTAGGAGGTGGAGGACATGGGAAGAGGGAAGCAGGAGGTGTCGGCGAGGCACACCATGGCGGCGACCAGCATCTGGAAGGGTGACCAAAGGCTTCCTGCATTTCACAAAGGACCTGTGGAGCGGCAGGGACTGGAGCAAGGCAGGCGAGGCGAGGCCGAGTCCCCCTGGGATGGTGAGGCCGGGGCCCTGGGTAGCACAGAGGCCTCTCTCTGGGCCGGAGAGACCTGCGGGCAGCTGGTCCAGCCCTGCCCCGTGCTGTCGCCTGACAGCAGCTTACCCAGCACACTTGTTCCTGAACATCCTCAATGACAGGCCTGGGAAGTACCTCCTCCTCCAAACACAGGATTCGGATAGACTTTGGGAAGCAGCTCGACAGAGCAGAAGAGCCGCAGCTGAGGGGTGCCCAGGTCCCCTTCCAGGACCTGGTGACTCGGAGCCTGGAGTAATTGCTGCCCTGGCAAAGGACTGGGAAGCAGCTGAAGAGTCACCAGCATAGGGCCAGGCGCAGCTTGTCAGAGCCACTGGGGCTGTGCATGCTTGTCTGTCCATGTCCAGCACCTGCCTGTGGCCCCACCAGCTGAGCAACACGAATTCATCTCCTGTGCGGCAGGTCCTTCAGTGCTGTGGTCGGCCGCCCTCCCTCGCTGGTGTTTCTCAGCAGGAGGCAGTGCTGGGGAACCTCCATCTCCCTTGAGAGCTCTCCAGCCAAGTCTCCCAGCTGCGGGTGGGCTCCAGGTCTGGGCCTGAAACCTGAGGCTCTGCCTCTGTCTGCTGGAGCTCGGCCTTTGGTTGCATGCAGGAGTCTAGCCTTTGGAATCCTTGGGATTCCGGTGCCGACGGCCACGCCCCCGCTGCCCCCAGACCAGCCTCTGCAGCTTTGTCTGCAGTTAGCGATAACATTTAATTGATCCAGTGTGCCCAAAACAGGCATTCCTTCACAGCTGTCCCCCAGCTCCTGGAAGGCTCCTGGAAGAAGCCCTGCCCCACGTTGTCTCTTCAAATAGCAGATGGTTTATACCCTCTTGCTACTTGCGTCTCACTTCAATAGAAACTGAGATGGCCAGGACCGTTTTTCCCAGAGAAATCTAGTTGACTATGTGTTCAGCTTCATTATTCCCCTCTTGTCGTCAACAAAGACTTTCCCTCCGTCTCCTCTGCAGCTGCAGAGCACAGATCTGCAGGACCCAATTCCCTGCTCCTGGAAACCCAGAAAGATGATTAAAAGATTGTTCTGCAAGGTGGGGATGAGAGTGTCCCTTGAAGAAAAGATGAAGGTGTGGGGATTAATTAGACAGGAAAAGGATATTTTGCCAGGTGCTCTGATGGATGGAGGGCGTTTGCACTAAGAGCGGTGACCAGCTGCTCACCCCGCTGTTGAGAACCAGACCCAGGAGGCCAGACCGAGACTGTCCGTGGTGAGGATGTTCCTGTCTCAGCTGGGGCTGGTGGCAGGCTCTGGTTGCCTTGTCTCAGCTCAGGACCGGAAGGTGCCTGTCTGGGTGGCATGGAGCTGGAGGGAGGCAGGAAGGTCTGCCTGGAGCCACTGCATCTGGCTGTGGATGATTGCTTGGAGGCCCCGAGGGTGGCCGGCAGGTGTCCATGGTGGCACAAATCTTTAAGCTCTGGTCTTTCTCACTTACACAATCTCTCTCTCTCTCTTTTTTTTTTTGTCCTTTATAATTTTTTAAGATAATAACTTAAAAGTTTGAAGCAAGGAGAAGGTAAAACTTTCTCTCTGCAGAGACCCCAGAAGGCCCCTGATCTGGGTCCATGTGTAGGTGAAGCTCCATGAGGGGCCCCCAGGTGCTGGCCCAGGTGTGGCGCACCCAAGGCCGTGCCGGTGGGTTGGGGGGTGTCTCACCCTCGCTTCAGCTGAAGGCCACAGGAGCCAGGCACTAGTGCCCAGCTTTGCGTCTCCTCCTTCAGAAATCATCTAGTGCTTCCTAAATGCTCTGTAGGGTAAGGGAACCCTTCCTCCAGGAGTAAAACTCTACAGAGACCCCTAGCATATTAAACAGGTGAAAGCAGATGAGGCACCCTGGCTGTCGTGGCAGGGGCCAGAACCCTGGGTGGGAGGCGGGGGCAGCGCCTTGGGCGTGGGAGGGTTCTGGGCAGAGCTTCACCTCTTCTCCCACCCCCTTTCCGCCCCGGACAGCTGAGGGTCAGGACTGCTTACTGTAGCCCTGACACGCCGCAGGGGTTGGGCTCCGGGGGAGACTGACTGCAGTCCCGCCTTCTCCAGGCGGGTGCTGTCCCTTCTTCGGGCAGGTGTGCCCGGTGCTGGAGCTGCTGCCTGCAGTCTGCGGAGGGGCTTGTTCTCCTTGAGCTGGTGTCGCCTCCGCTGGGGTGGGTGGGAACCCGGCTTTGCTAACTAGCAGTTGGGGGAGGGGAGGCTGGGGGCGTGCTGGAGGCGCTGAGTCGGGGTGTGTTCACAGCGCACAAGTAGTCTTGGCGGGTGCCCAGAAAGCGTAGAGATGCTTGGGGATACAGAGGATGGGGCAGCCTGTCCCAAGTGATGGGGTGGCGTCTGGCACGTTCTGTTGAAGAGAGGAAGCAATTGCAGGGAATCGTGTTCTCAGGTTTTACAAGCGGTCTGTGCGAAGTTGTTCTCTGCACACAGCAGAGCGCACACTAGGACGCCTGTTCTTCAACTGGGGGAGCGGAGGAGGGGGGCTCCGCCGGGCCTCGCGCACGCGGCCGGCCGTGTGGTGGCTTCTAGAGCACGGGCCCTGGGGTGGCTTCTAGAGTCGGCACGCGCCGCTCCGAAGCGAGCCCGCGGTAGCCGGGCCATGTGTCCGCAGGAGCTGCACCGGACCTGCCGTGCCATGCAGCAGCGCGTGGTGGAGCTCATCTCCCGCGTGTGCAACGAGGAGGTCACGGAGGAGCTGCTGCACGTCAACGACGACCTCAACAACGTCTTCCTGCGCTACGAGAGAGGTGGTGGGGTGGGCGGGGGCGGGGCCCGGGGCGGGGAGTGGGGGGAGGAAGGTCTGTGGCAGGGGCGGGGCCCGGGGCGGGGTAGGGGTAGGTCTGTGGCAGGGGGCGGGGCCCGGGGCGGGGCGGGGCGGGGGCGTAGAGGCAGGCGCTGCCCTCTGAGCCTCAGGCTGGTACCGTGTCCGCCGCCCAGGAGGGAGAACGGCCGGGAACCCCTGGCTCCTGCACCTGCTCCTTGGAGGAGCCCCTGAATCTGCAAAAGATTAAGGGGGGGGGGGAATCTCTACCAGGGAAGATTTCCTCTTTCCCATATTTAAAAAGAGAGACTGTCCTCTCCTTTGCAACGTCAATGTCTGGAGGCTCTGAGGCGAGGGGTGTGAGTGCCGACGGCTGCTGCTGCCACGGTCACTCTCTCTCTCTCTCTCCTCCTGCAGACAAGTCAGTCTGGGGTTCAAGGTAGCAAACCTGCATATTCTCTCCCTTCCCAGAGCCTTCCCTCGGGAAGAAGTGTGGAATCCGGGCAGTGTTAAGCAGGCAGGTGGCAGTGAGCGGGTTCCCACCCTGGCTCTGGAGGGGGCTGCCCTAGGAAGCACCTTGGCCAGGCCAGCGTTTTGCCTGCAGGATGAAGTGGCCTCCGGGCTGCAGACCCTGGCCTGCTGACCTGGAGTCACAGAAGGTCCACGTGACCAATGGGCATCTGGGCTTCAGGCTGGTTTTGCTGTGGGTGCCACAACTCTGGGCCATTTCTTCTTCGACTGTTGGCGGCAGCAGTAGGTGGCCCTGTGTCTGCCGATTGGGTGACGGGCCGACCACGGTAGGAATGTAGGGCCATCCAGGGCCCCGAGTGCCAAGGGGCACAGGAGTAGAGCCAGGTCAGGGGGAGCTCAACTCCTGGCCCCAGAGCTCTGGGCCCTGCCCTGCATCTCCCGTGTCTCCAGTCTCGACGGGCTGAGCTTCTAACCTGGTAAACCCATCTCAGGAATAGGGTAACGGTGATACCCAGGCAGAGCCTGGGGCTGGCAGACCTTCCAGCCAGAGAGCCTCTGACAGAACTGACTGTCAGTGAGGGCATGGGGGCGGGTGCTCCAGCACACGAACTGCAGGCGGGTTAGAATTCCTGTCCGTGTAGACTGAGTACAAACTGCATCCCAGCTTGTCCTTGGGATCCCTGCTCACCAGGCATGACTGCAGCATGTGGCGGGGACCACTGAGGGGCAGGAACCCCAGCAGAGCCCCAACTGTAAGAGGTCTTAGCCTACAGTGTCTGGGCTGCCATACTGGTCCCTGCTTGGGACAGAATGCCTTGAGTGCAGGAGAGGAGAGTCTGTCCTTGGCCAGGCTAGGTCCTCTCTCTGGTGACTGACCCCCGCGCAGCTGCTGGGGCCTGAGCCTGCCTTCCTCCTCCGGTGCCAGCCTGTGGGCCCCACCCTTTCCTCCAGCACCTCGGCTCCTCACTCTCCAGCAGAGCTGCCCGACAGGAAGGGTGGCAGTTCTTGCCTGGATATGAGATGCCCCCAGGGAAGGTGGCTGACCCAGCGCCCCTGCAGGGCCCAGAGGCGCCTGTGGTCTGGGGGGCCGCAGGAGCTCAGTGAGTGAGAGTTGAGCCAGAGGAGCCCAGGGTGTGCTTTGATGCCTCCTGGACGTGCCAGCCAGCCTCTCCTCCCTCTCCTGCAGTGCCCGTGGGGAGGCTGACCCCCACCCCAGTTGCCCCATGCAGAGGCAAGCAGGGCAAAGTTATGTGTGTATGGGGTGTCTGCTCTCTGGCCCCCAAATGAGCCTGGGTCTCTACTGGCCTCCGGGCCCGCGAGCACCATAGCTCCAGCTCCCCGCACCCTCACTCTGCTTTCCCTTCCCCTTTAGGTTTGAACGATACAGGTCAGGCCGATCCGCTCAAAATGCCACTAATGGGGTGAGTGTTCCTTCGGAGTTCTCGCCTGCCTGGGGGCCAGGAGACTGGCCTGGATTTGACCTTACCTCTGGTTTTCTTAACCGTGGTTGAAATATTAGGGTGATGGGAGAACAAGCTCTGAGGGGGAGGCTGGGGGCACATCCCTGTTGGGTGGGTGCAGGGAAACCCCCGGACCTCGCGGGCTTTCCCCTTTGGCCCAGCACGTCTCCTGCCTGGCAGGTGCTGAGCGAAGTGACAGAGGACAACCTCATAGACCTGGGCCCGGGGTCTCCAGCCGTAGTAAGCCCAACTGTGGGGAGCACAGCACCCCCATCTTCTCTCTCCTCCCAGCTCGCCGGCTTGGGTGAGTGTCCCTGGCCTCCCCTCACCTCCTGGCCTTGGGGGGCAGTCCATGGGGCAGCGTGGGGCAGGTCCTGCTGTGCCAGCTTCAGCTCAAGGCTTCTCCCTAAGCTTAAAGTTTGAACCTGTTGGAAACCTGGAGTGAGGGGGTGGTGGCTGGAGGCTGGAGGCTGTTTGGTCCTGAGGACAGGTGGCTGCTATGTCGCACGTGGATGTCCTGTGTGGCCTGAGTGATCTCCTTCTCAGCATCAGCCGGGCCAGGGTGGCAAACCGGTGTCAGCTCCTCAGGTGCTGGACCTGCAGCCCCGAAGGCTGCTGAGGCCATCCAGGCCTGGAAGGGTCGGCGGCTGACTGGTGGCATGTAGGCACCTATGTAATATTTGTCACATAAGGGACCCTGGTCCATGGCCACTGTGACTGGCTCCCGGCGCTCCCTGCAGGGCCCACCTGTTCACTGCTTGCCCTCGTCTGGGAGCTGCCTGGGGGGCTGTGGCTGTTCTCTACCCTTTTTCCTCCCAGGACTTCCACCCACCAGGGGCAGCCCACTGCGGAGGGGGGGCCCTTCCTGAGGTCAGGCCCACATCTGTGGTTACCTGTGCTGTGTTCTGTGTGCAGACCTGGGTACGGAGAGTGTCAGCGGCACCCTGAGCTCGCTGCAGCAGTGCCAGCCCCGGGATAGCTTCGACGTGTTTGCCCAGACCAGAGGGAGTGCCTCGGCTGAGCAGCGCAACCTGTACGTGGGGGCCCTTCTGGTGGCTCTGGGGACACTAGGGGGGCTGACCCCGGCCTGGCCCCATGGCCAGCATAGTGGGGCCTTTAATTCGCCTGGACCAGGACTTCACACTCTGGCTGCTGCGGCCTGGCTGGAGACACTGATGCTGCATGAGGCATGCATCCCGGCGATGTCAGTCTGTCCAAGTCTGGGCTCTGCTGCTCCCCCTGCTCGGCACTGTGGTTGCAGGAACCGCCTGTGAGGGGGCGGGTGCGAGGGGGGCAATAAGGTGTGGCAGGCAGGCAGCAAGTTGGTTCCTCTCCCCAGGGGTGTGGGCAGTGGCCTCCCTGACAGCGACTCTGGCCATGGTGAGCCAGGTGGAATTGTGGGAGTTGATTCCAAAACACACAGCCCCCTGTATCTGCTGCTGGGAGCCTTCTGTTCAGCCTTAACCCACCTCCCAGGGCCCAGCATCTTGATGCATCCAGATCTCTGGGTATGTGCTCAGGGCTCAGCAGGTTGAGCAGGGCCCCAGGCCCCCCTTCAGCACAAGAAGTCAGGGAGTAGAAGAGACAGCCCTATAATGAGTGATAGACCCTGACCGTAGAACAGGAGACCCCCTCACTTGTCAGATGCCTCCGAGGCCACTGCTCTGCTTCGTATGGCTGCTCCCTCGCAGGACCCTGTCCTTGAGCCTTAGAGATGCCTCATATTGTTACTTGGAGACGCCTCATACTGTTGAAAGGGGGACACTGAGGTGCAGGAGTGAGCAGCTGGACCTCCTGGCTTCAGTTGTCTTCAGACCCTGGCCTAAATGCCGAGGCTGCCAAGCACTCGTGAGGAAGGTACTGTGGCCAGAGGGGATGACCAGTCCACCCCCATCCATCCCCATGATTACCCCATTTGTGGTCCTTTGTCCCCAGGCCCACCTATGAGGACCCCCAGGCCGTTGGAGTACCTGCTTCTGCAGCTGATGGTCGGAAACAGAGCTCCGAAGTGGTAGGTCTGGAAACCTGTTTTTCTGCCTGGAGGGAGGCCGGGGTGGGGGTGGTTGGTGAAGGTGGCTAGAGAGTTAGGGAGAGCTGATGGTAGTGGGGGCAGACTGGAGGGGCAGACCTGGGTGAGCCACGTCAGCTTGCTGAGTCCCCCCACCTTGTGGGAGACCCCAGTGTCAGCTTTTCCAGGAGGAGACAGGCCCCAAGAAGGGGAGACTGCGAGGCCAGCCCAAGAGTGGGCAACGGGCAGGGCTGCACCTCAAGAGGTCTGACTGGGAGCTCCACTGTGCCCCCTGAGGTGGCTTTGGGCTCTCTGGGCTCCTGTGGTCAGGAAAGGTCTGTCCCCAGAGGTTGCAGTGCCCTGGGCTGGGCAGCACCCCGACAGGTGAGACCTTCACAGAAGGGACAGGAGGTCCCGCAGGCCCACCCGCCTGTTCCATCAGAAGGGGGTTGGTGTTCTGGGCTGGCTGGGGAGCTGGGCTGCAGGGGGAGGGGCAGCGCTGAGAGTGGAGGTTGGGTTGTTGGGGCCCCAGATGCCGCGATGGCTCTTTCTGCCTAACTGAGAAACGTGTGGCTGTGAGTGAACGAATGCATGTGGGGCGGACCGTAGCCCCAGAACAGCTACCCACGCCTGTCCTGGGCTAGAAAGGGGCAGCCCTTCCTCAGCATCAGCCCCTGGTGTCCTGCAGCCCCTGTCCAGGTGGCCCGAGCAGGCGGCAGTGCTGTGGCCTGCTGTCTGCAGGAAAGCTGCTCCCCTGGTCCCTTCTGGTTTAGGCAGCTTGGTAAGAGTCGTGCATCTCTCCTCACCGGCCACTAGGGGGCACCGGAGAGCCAGCTCAGCTGTGGCTCTCAGTGCCCTGCCCCCTCAGACCCCTGAGGCCGGCTCTGCTCCGGGCTCTGGTGGTCATGGTCCAGTGGCTCCTGTTGCTGAGGACTCCTCCCCCTAACTCAGGACACCAGGGGGCCGTTGAGGCCCCTCCCCTGGCCCCCCCAGCCAAGCTAGCCTAGTCAGCTTCCCTCTCTGCCTTCAAGCCTGCCCCACCTGGCCCAGTTGTGCCCCAATGCCAGTGCCCGAGGCTCAAGCTCAGGAACGTGGTCAGCTTCTCACCCTTCACCCTGGGCGGCAGGTGCCTGGCCTGGCCGCCTCCCTCTTGTCAGCATCTCCACCTGCGGGAGACAGGCTGCTCCCCATGTGTCCTGCTCAGTGGGGGACGCAGGAGCAGGGTTCCTGTGGGCAGTGTGTGTGTGCGTGTGTGTGTGTGTGTGCGCCTGTGGGGGGCATATGGCTGTCTGTGCATGTCCATGTCTGTGTGTCTGAGTTTGTGTGTCTGTGTGTGCGTATCCCTGTCTCTGTATGTCTGTATGTCTGTGTCTATGGGTGTGTCCGTGCACACACACACTTACATGCGTCTTCAGGCCTGTACTTCAGGTTTTGTTGTTCATATCCTAAATAGTGCTGACCTGGAAATGAAAACTGGGCCAAGGGTGAAATTAAGAACACAATAAAAGGGGGAAAATTACATAACTGTACCTCCACAGTACATCCAAATCAGGAGTCTTAATTTTAAATACTTTTACTATGTAAGACGGCAATGTCCCCAAATTCAGCATTCACATTAAGAGTTGGAAAGGGAACACACAGGTAACTGAAAGGGGAAAAGAGGAAAAAAAGCAGAAATGAGAAGAAATAGAAATGATTATATCACAGCTGCTTCTGTGACGTCACCTGTCGGTGACCCCAAGAGTCCCAGGTGGGAGGGCATCCCCGAGGGCCTCAAGAGGTTTCCCAGGGTGGGGACAGGGCTTGAGTGTTCCGTGCCCTGTTGGGATCCCCTGTACTTAACTCCTTCTTTTATGCAGCAGTCGAGGGGTATTTGGGAGGGGGTGGGGTGATGGGTCCAGCTCCTCGGTGACTTAGCTTCTCTGTTTCCATGACACCGGCTCTTGCCTTCTTTACCACGGGTCTCGCTGTGACTTTCCTTTCTGGGACGTTTCTGTTCTCGACCCAGAAGAGAGGTAAAGGTGGGGACTCTGCCCTGGAGCCCATAGACAGCTGGCTCATAGCCCAAGGAATGGTGAGCGGTTAGCAACCGCGCTGACCCCCTGTCCCCCCAGCACTTCCCTCTGTCGCCTGCTGAGCCCCTGTGAGTCGGACAGTCCAGGGCCACCCCCCACCCCGGTGGGTGCCCAGTCTCCCCCTCCTGTCTGTCTCCTTAAGCCACAGACTTCCAGCCCCAGAAACACAGCTCTGGTTTTCTGCTGAGCTCGGACGTTTGCAGGAGTGAGAGGAGGGCCCTTCCCCCTTCACTGTCCCTGGAGCTCTGGGCAGTATTCACTTTGCAGGATGAGCACAAGTCCTGTGGCCTCTGCCTGGGGGCGGGGGGCCAGAATGTCACTAGAGGACAGGCGGGAAGCCCCCAGCAGTGAACGTGGCCATCCTCGGCCCGTGGGGTCTGTGCCCACCATGTCCCCCAGAAGGGTCTGCGACCCCTGAAGAAACACAGACAACAGGAACAGAACGAGAGGAGTCCGGGGCGGGGGCACTGGGATCACACAGGCAGTCAGTCCTGGGAAATAGGGTGTCCGAGGCCGAAGCCTGGGAGGGTCCCTCCTGCCTCGTGATCAAGTGACCCGAGTCTGCACAGAGGGGTCTCCTGCTCCAGCCTGCCTCCCGGGCAGAGACCAGCTCACCTCTCTCGGAGCCACCACCTGGTTACCTGCCTCTGCCACGGAAACCAGAGGTCTGTGTGTCATGGGGCCAGAGTGGGAAATGCTGGACACTCCAGGAGGAAGCAGGACTGACTCCTGGGGCCTGGGCCACGATGGGCCAGTGGATGGCTGTTCAGGCTGGGCCAGCATGCCTGGGCCTGTGAGTGGCACAAGGTCTCCTGGCAGAGCCAGGTGTGGCAGGGCCACCACAGCCCTGGCCAGGTTGTCTGCCTATCCAGTTCGGAGCTGGTAACTGGGCCCAGCCACACTCGGGGTCATTGCCCACTCCTCCACAGCCCTGCTTGCTGCCCCAGGCCCAGGGCCAACCTTAGAGACACATGCTAGCGAGGCCCTTGTCTGCTTCTTTGGTGCAGGCTGGGGCTCCACCCAACACGTGTGAGTGGCCTTACAGCAGGACTCCTTAGAGCATGTTCCCTCCATTGTCCAAATTGGGAGGATCCATCGTGTGTCCTTTGACCTGTTAATCCTGCAAAAAAGGATACTGCCCACAACGCACGGTGTGGCTTGGCAGCCGGTGGTGGCGCCGTTCCTGCCCGGCCCCACCTAGAGCTCCAGGCTCCGACTTCAGAAATAAGCCCAGCTAACAACTAACCCCGCATCTCACCTGCCTGATTGCAGTGTGTTTGTTCTTTTTTTTTTAAACAATGTATATTAATTGCTTTGCCTTATTTCCCATAGTGTAGAAACCCAAGTCTTTCCAAACTGCCAGAGTACAAATTCTTTGCTTGGAAACTTTTTGTACTATTGAGTGAGACCAAGGGCTTGTAGATGGTGGTGAGGAGGTGGAGGGCGGGCTGTCAGGAGGGTCCACAGCCCCTGGATATCACTCTTGAGTCCACTGCTGGCTCCATCCTCATTGGAAACAGCGCAGGTTTCCCTGTGGGGAGGAGAGGCCCTGAGAACCTTCTGGTGCAGCTTGCCAGGGTTGAGGGGCAGTGTAGGTGTCCCATTTGGCTTCAGGGTCCTCCTGCCTCTCCGGGCTTTGGTCAGAGGGCACCCGGTGAGGCCGGGGGGAGCCAGGGAAGCACAGCAGGAACTGCGGTAGGTCAGCTGAGAGTCTGCTCCAGGTTTGGGTCGGGGGCAGGGCTCCCTGTGCAGACTCGCAGCCCCCAGACACAGCTGAGGGTGCCTGGCAATGGCTGAGCTGGTGGCAGCCCCCTCCCTCCTGGGCCGTTAAGTGAGCCGTCCTGTGAGCTAGCCGCCCGCCTGCAGCCAGTGCCCGTCAGGGCTGAGGACAGCCCATCAAGCTATCCTGGGTGAGGGAGTCCGGATGCAGGTCCTCATCGGGATCCCCACACGAGAGTTGCCTTTGTTTCTCTCTCCTTTCCATCTCCTTCCCCCACCTCATGCTCCGCAGCCCCCTTGCCCAGGAGGTGCTCCCCGCAGACCACGTCAGAGCCCAGGTCACTCAGGGTGAGAACACTGAGACTCCTCGGGCCTGGGGATGTGCCTGCAGCTGGGGCTGTTCACAGGGCAGCTGAGTGTCCAGCGTGTCTGATGTGCCTGGTTGTCACAGAAACTTTGCCCTGGCTCAGTGCTCCCACATCGACCACGTGGCCGGTGGCTTGTGAGCCCAGGCACTGCATCCAGCCAGGCAGCGCGGCCCATCCCAAGGTCATATGAGCTGTCCTGTCACCCACACTCGACCTACTCCACACCTCTCAATCAGGAGTCAGGCCCAGGGCTCCAAGCCCTGGGTTTCTGAGTTAGAAACAGAACGAGCAGCCTGGAAGTGAAGGGCTCCAGGGTGGTGAGTGGTGGAAGCCGTCGCCCCATTTCACAGATGAGGCTGGGGCCCAGAGGCAGGGAGGAACCTGGGCAGGTCGTGCCCCGGGTGCCCGCTGCTCCCGCTCACTTGGGAGGGAAGGGGCCTCAGGTGCTGCCAGTGCCCACAGCGGCCCGCCCTGCAGAGCAAAGACCACGTGTCCCTCAGCCCCATGGTCATTTTCAGGGTGGTTTTTCTAGCATTTGTGTAGGACACAGGTCACTTCAATCAAGGGCTGTCCACCCATTTCTCTAGGCATGGAGCCAGTATTTCATTAGCGTGATTTCAGGGGGGTTAAAGGTTACTCTTACTTCTTATCACATTACTATCTTATGACATCTGACAGCTGCTTCACTATTTTCAGCCAGATAGATTTTTCGGGCCCTTGGCACAGGCAGCCCCGGTGTGGACAAGGCCCAGGCGATGGTTGGGCGCCCTCCTTTCCTCAGGATCCCGGCCCCCTCCCTGGCTCCCCTGCCCCCTCCCCTGCTCTCAGGTGCCCTTTTCCCTTTGACGGGGGCAGAGGAGGGGTGGCACAGGCAGTGCTGAAAGCTGGGAGGGGAGGGTGGGACGAGAGGAGGCTGCTGCATTCAGGCTGCTTCGCGGTTTTCCCACTAAAGAGACACACAGATGACCTCAGCCCACGGCCCCTCTAGTCATCAGAGTGCTTGCTTTTGCCTCTGTCTGCTGATGGAGGAATGTGCTGGGCTGCTGTGGGCCAGGCCAGCCCTAGGCCTGGGTGCTCTCCCCACCCGGAAATGCCCCAGGATGCATTTCAGGATCCTTTCAGTGAGCAGAGCCCGGACCCCTGCCAACCCCGCGCCCTGCGCCGCCCTGGGCCATGGCCGCGCAGCCTCCCCGTGCTGCTGGGGCCCTGGGACCAAGGGCGGACACACTAGTCAAAAAGTTATCCACTGAAGAACGCGTACTGCGCCTCCTCCCCGCGCCCTCCCGGCCGCCGCCCCGCTTCTTAGAGCCGCTGCTTCCCTCCCTGCCGCCTCCCTCGGCTGCTGCCCGCCTGCCCAGCGTGTCCTGCTCTGTGCCCCTTTGGTTGCCTTGGGCTGCCTGCACTGACGTGTCCGCTGTTCTGTCTCCCTGCCTGGCTGGGGGCTGCCTGGCCGCTGCCTGCCGCCTCCGCAGATCCCCGTGGTGCAGCCCTCGGTCATGGACGACATTGAGGTGTGGCTCAGGACCGACCTGGTGAGACTCCACGTTTCTGTCTTGGTGGGGAGAGGCGAGGCCCAGGCCGGGGCCCCTTGGGGCTGGCCTGGGGGCCGGAGGGGCTGCTCCCTGGGGAGTGGAGGAGGGAGGCTGGGCAGGCGCCTCCAGGACGCACCCTGACTTTTCCCAGTCACTCTGCGATTCCAGGTGTGTGTTCTTGGGTTCTTTTGGTTTTTGTGTGTTTTTTAATTTTAATTTTTTTTGGTTTTCATTTTTTTCTTTTTTTCTTTTAATTGTGAAATTTTCACAGTTGTGAGTGGGTGTTTATTTTTCCATCACTGTCATCACCCTTCCCCAGTGTAGCCTGGCATCTTGGCTTTACTGGCCCCAGAGGCCACTGTCTTTATCCCCAGAGCCAGGCAGGGAGGTTAGGACGTCATGCATCTCCCCATGGCAGCAGGTTCTGAGAGGGGAGGCTGCGCTGGCCGGTCCCCCCGCCCCGGCCCCCGTGCCGGCCCCCCGCCAAGCACTGTCACCCCCTGGGGGGCTGTTGGGGCTGTTGAAGAAATGCACCCTGGAAAAGGGTGCTTGCCCATGTCATGGCTGACGGGACCGTCGCTCTGACCTGGGGACACCTCATTTCCTGTTTCTTGCCACCTCCCGTCAGGCCCCCCACTAGGACGGCAGACCTCAGGAGGACCTCCTGCCGCTCCGGGCCAGCACACCACCCACCCAGCCCCAAAGGCAGGCTTTCCAGAGACACTCACTGCCCTGCAACCCGCTGCCTAGGGCCCGTGCCAGGGGAGGAAGAGGTGCCCATTAGGTCCTTCCCAAGAGAATGCCTGGAGAGAAATAGCTGCTGTCACAGAGCAGGCGGGCACACCTGGCCCCCCACGTCACAAGAGGGTACCCGCACTCGAGGACAGATCAGGGGCGGAGGCAGGAAGGAGGCCGGGGCCATGTCCACTGCCCGTCACTGTCTGTGCAGGGCCCAGTGGCCCCTACATCCCCCAAACAGAACTGACCTCCCAGAGCATCCTCAGTGTCCGAATCGGGGCACGGAAAGAGACTGGCACCGCTCCTAGGAGGCCAGGGCCCAGCCAACCCCCTGCAGGGGTGCCTTGGGGTCAGGCCCCCATGTCTCCAGGCCTCATGCGGTTCCAGCTGCTGGCGTGGCCTTGAATACCCAGTGCCATGCGCTGCCTGCGAGGGTCCGCGGAGTGGAGGGGTGCCCAGAGCCCAACCTCTCCCGGCTCTTCTGCAGTCCTGCCCCGAGTTTCAGCAGGGAAGGACCTGCACAGTTCAGTTTTTTCTTTCTGACCTTTCTGGAGGATCTAGAGCCTCCTCAGCTTTTTGTTTTTACTTTTTAAAACAAAGTTTCTGTTTCTCCAATAAGATGAGAGCAGTATTCTGCTCTTGCAGAACTCAGGATGGGAAGTAGGAAGTATTACGGGGTGTTGCTCTGGGGGTGGGCCGCAGGCGGGAGTGGCCATGGGACAGCACTAATGCCCTCTCTCTGCTCTCCCACAGAAGGGCGATGACTTGGAGGAGGGCGTCACGAGCGAAGGTAGGCTTGCCTCCGATCCACCGTGGCTGTGCCCTTCCCAGGCTCTGAGAGCCTCCTTGCCCCCTGGCACCTCCCCGCTCCTGGGCTCTGTCCATCCAGGTCACGTGCTGATGTGGGAGGTGCCGGTAGGCATAATCGGCCATCCCAGGTCCATAGGACCCCAGACTGGCACTCCTGACTGGTCTGCCCCTCGCCCCCAAATGGTCATTGCAGCCAAGACAAGACACATGCCATGCAGTCAGCACAGGGGATGCCAGTCTGGGGCCCTCTGTAGGCCCTGAGCCCTGCTGGGGTGGGGGTCCCTGCCAAGGTCAAGGAGGAAGTTGCCCCTCCAGCTCTCCCTGTCTTGCCACCAATGCCTATCTGGACGATGGAAAAGCACAAAGTCAGTGGTGGGGCAGGAGTCATAGCTGCCCGCTTCCCTCATGCCCCCTGGGTTGTGGCCGGGCTTCCCGCCTGCCCTGGTGGTGTCAGAGGAGGAAAGGGACCCTCGCCTGTGGGATCGGGCGTGGCAGCTGAGCCCCTACCCATCCCTGCTCTGCCGTGTTCTGTGTTGCAGAGTTCGATAAGTTCCTTGAAGAAAGGGCCAAAGCTGCTGAAATGGTTCCCAACCTCCCCTCTCCCCCAGCGGACGCTCTGGCCCCACCCTCGAACCCCTCAGGCCGGAAGAAGCCGGAGCGGTCAGAGGATGCCCTCTTTGCCCTGTGAGCTGTCCTGTGGTTGGGCCCCCCCATAGCAGGTCCCCTCTCGCCCCCGGTCCACAGCAGGTTCTGGCTACTCCTCCCATCCCCCGCCCCCACTTGGTCCGGCGCTGCTGTGTCTCCATGGAAACACCACTGTGTTTGCTCCCAGGCCTCCCACTCGTTGGGCCCAGCTTTAGCCACCTTCTCTTTGGGAGGTGGGACAGTGTTGCTGCAACTGCAGCCCCTCAACCTCTGCCCTCCTGCTCCCTCTGCCTGTTTCCTCTAGGATGAGCTGGTGGCTGGCCCAGCCCCAGGCAGGGCCAGCCCTTTGGGGCTGTTCCCGAGCAGTTCCTCTGGTCACTTGCCCACAGAGAAGGGGCTCAGACCCCAGCCCCATGCCCAGCTCAGCAGGCCTCTCCTGCCCTCCTGTGTCCCCCTTGGTCCCAGAAAGGGCAGGTCTGCAGCCATGGGCTTGGTCTCGCTCCCCACTGCCGCTCCCTGACGAGCATCGGCACTTCAGTAGGCTCTGTGGTGCCCACGGGTGGCATCTCTCATCTACCACCTGCTTGACCCTCTTCACTCTCTGCTGCTAGCCCAGGCCCACTGCCGAGCTGGGACCAAGGGGTCTGCCGCAGGCCCGTGGCTCCGGTGTGGGCAGAGCCTGCAGAGGTAACATGGTGGTGGCCTCGCTGCCCCCATGCACCACTCTGCATGCCGCCCCGTCTGTGGAGTGGCCTGCACGGTGAGGGCTGGCTCCGGCCGGCCCGGGAGAGCTAGGCGCCTTTCGGAATGTGCTTCGTTCGGCCCGGCCCAGGGTAGCCTCTGCCTCCACCTCCAGGGCCCACAGCAGCAAGCGGTTTTGACCCCGAGTGAGATCCCAGTGACCCAGCGGCCAGCGCAGCTCCAAGGCCCCTGTGCTCCTCCTGGGCGGGGCCTCAGCCTCCCCCACAGACTGTCCTGAAGCCTGACCTCGCAGCCCACCTCGGCAGCGGGGGCGGCTGGCGAGCCCCACTCCGTCCTGGGTCCTCACTCAGCCCCAGCCTGGTCTAACCTGAGCTTCCCTGCGCCCAGAAGATCACACGGGGTATGCCCGCAGCTCCTCGCCAGCCCAGGAATCCTAGCCTGCTCAGGGCTCTAGCAGGTGCTCCCTGGCATCAGAGCAAAGCTGGGGTCTCCTGGGAGCGCTCAGGGCAGGGTTGGGGGCTGTGGGGGGCACCAGCAGGCATGGTGGAGACCGAGGTGCTGTTGAGGGACCCACACCTGGCCTGGCCCCCCACAGCTCCCTCCACAGGGAGGCCTGGGGTCCTGCTGGCACCTCACACCCCAGCTCCTTGGAGGATGCCTCTCTGTGTAGCTGGGTCAGCCTGCTGCACCCTGCCCAGCCGGGCCCCCACACTGCGCCTCCCCCCTGCCTGGTCCCACCCTCAGTTAGCCTTGGATGCTGAACCGTCCGAAGCCAGCTGATGAGCTGCAGGGCAGGTGGCCTGCTTGTGCCTGGCCAGTCCAGCTGGTATCCCCAGGCCTCTAGTGTAGCCTGGGGGTGTGTCTCTGTGGGGTGGAGCCTGCCCTGCCAGCCCAGGGGGGACAGTGGGCCTCCGGTGGTCAGTCAGTCCTTCGGGAGTCGCAGCAGCTGGGCCCAGCATCTGCTGAGGGAGGAGCCGGCCTCCCAGGGGTCCCCAGGTGGACGGTGTGGCAGGGGCAGGTGCCTGCCCCGGGGAGACCCCACAAAGCCGTTCCCCAGCTCCAGCTGCTCACCAGGCCCGGTCTAGAGAGGCCAAGCCGCTAGGGTGGTGAGTGGTGGCGGCCTCACCAGCCGTCCTGGCTGGAGCTGCTCCTCCGCTCGCCCATCAGGTCGCAGCAGCCTGCCCCACCTGCCCCCACCACGCCCAGGAAGCAGGTGCCCGGGATGGGTGCTGCTCGCCCTTCCTGTCCTGAGGCCCCAGGTGCCTGGGCCCATCTCACTGGTTCCCTTCTGTCTGGGAGGCTTGGCCCTTGGGCCGCTCTCCCGGGAGGGAACACTGGCCAGAGCCTTCTGCCCAGCAGAGTGAGACCCTCCGAGCCACCAGCCTCCGCCAGTGTTAGAGACCGCAGATCCAGTATGTAATTACACTAAATTATTTCTGGGATTCCTTATAAGCACTAATTATACCTGATTATAGGTTAAAATATTTATTTTGTCAAAATATTTTCTTGGGGATGTGTTTAACCTTTTCTGTGTTGTGTGCTGAGATGTGAAAACTAACCCCTTCCTACTGCCTCTCTGACCAGTGGGCAGCAGCAAATAGCACTGAGTTCGTGTGACTGGGCACTGGTGGGCTTTTGGCCAGCCTGCCCCAGAGCAGCCCCTGCCCGGGACCCCTGGGGGAATGTGACCGACTGGCTTATCTGTGTGCATAAGGACAAGGGCCTCAGAGCTGCAGTGGCTCTTCACTGGCCAGGCAAGAGGGCAAGGTGGCCGTCTGCTGTCCATCCTCCTGTCTGTCTGTCAGCCCCTCAGAGTGATCAACCGTGCTATCTGCCCTGGATCCCGCCTTGGCGTCCTGCCCTTCCCCTCCTTCCTGAGGTCCAGAGAAGGGAGCCTGGGGAGGTGGGGCGGGTGAGGATCTGGGGCAGCAGGTGCCCAGACTCCAGCTCCTCCTGTTCCTTTCTGCCACCACAGCCCACTTGGCCTCCACACGCTTCTAACTCAGTCCAACCCAGCCTTCCAGAGGGTTCAGGGGCCTGTGGGCCAGTGAGGAAGAAACCCCATGGAGGACAGTTGAGCCTTTTGTACTGGCAGCCCCCAGGCCCGGGCCCCCTCCCCTGTCCCTGACGTGGGCATAGCCAGCTTCACCACCCAGAAGATGCCCCAAGGCCCCCACCTCTCCCATGCCCAACTTCAGCCCTTCCTGTCCCTGGGGCTCCCTGAGAACAGCTGTCAACTCAGAAGGCTCATGGCATCTCTTCAGGTGCTCCTGGAGGAAAGGGGGTGAATATTTATTCCCTCGAGTTTGCACTTGATTTGTGAGGGTTCTCAGGTTTGTTGTCAGCGTCCCCCAGCCTAGTGGTCTGTCACTGTCTGTCTCTGCCGGCAGAGCAGGACTGGAGGGTGGGTCAATGACACCAGAGCATCCGTCTACCCACGAATTCTCCTACATACGTCTGTCTAGTTTGGGATCTTGCATGTAAAATACTCCACAATAAACAAACAAACAGACTGCTGCTGTGCGATCTCTGTTCCACCCGGCCTGCCAGAGCTGACCTCCGGCTTTGTCTAAGCAGAGGTAGTGTGGGCCTCCGTGCTTCCAGGGAAGCTCACCCCGCTCCCTCTGCTTGGGGGTGGCAGTCAGAATGAGACAAAGGCCCCATGCCAGGGGAGTCTGGGAGCAGCCTCCAGAGTGTGGGGGCCCCAGGCTCTGTGGACGGAAGGCGTGTCCCCCTGTGAAAGGTGCTGTGGGCCCCGAAAGAGGCCTGCTCTGTGTCCCTGTTCAGTTCAGTTCAGTCACTCAGTCATATCCGACTCTTTGTGACCCCATGGACTGCAGAATGCCAGGCCTCCCTGTCCATCACCAACTCCCGGAGCTTACTCAAACTCATGTCCATCAAGTCAGTGATGCCATCCAACCATCTCATCCTCTGTTGCCCTCTTCTCCCGCCTTCAATCTTTCCCAGCGTCGGGGTCTTTTCCAATGAGTCAGTTCTTTGCATCAGGTGGCCAAAGTATTGGAGCTTCAGCTTCAGCATCAGTCCTACCAATGAATATTCAGGACTGATTTCCTTTAGGATGGACTGGTTTGATCTCCTTACAGCCCAACGGACTCTCAAGAGTCTTCAACACCACAGTTCAAAGCATCAGTTCTTTGGCACTCAGCTTTCTTTATAGTCCAACTCTCACATCCACACATGACTACTGGAAAAACCATACCTTTGACTAGACAGACCTTTGTTGACAAAGTAATGTCTGCTTTTTAATATGCTGTCTAGGTGGGTCATAGCTTTTCTTCCAAGGAGCAAGCGTCTTTTAATTTCATGGCTGCAGTCACCATCTGCAGTGATTTTGGAGCCCCCCAAAATAAAGTCTGTCACTGTTGCCATTGTTTCCCCATCTATTTGCCATAAAGTGATGGTACTAGATGCGATGATCTTAGTTTTCTGAATGTTGAGTTTTAAGCCAACATTTTCACTCTCCTCTTTCACTTTCATCAAGAGGCTCTTTAGTTCTTCGCTTTCTGCCTAAGGGTGGTGTCATCTGTGTATCTGAGGTTATTGTCCTGTGTCTCTGAGTGGGGTGCAAAGTGGGGTGACCCTGAGACATCACCGTGGATGTGCCAGGATCCCATGGTGAGCCTGTGGGGTGCCAGATTGGCCAGGAGGGGAGGGGCAGCTCCAGTCCAGTTCTCAGAATTAAGGACACTTTGCAGCCAGGAAGCCCTGGAGCCCTCTTCCAGGGCCTGCAGGGCGGGGAGGTCTTGGGGAGCAGCTAGAAGAGGGGGCAGTGTGGGGAGCCCTGTGGATCCGCTCATGGCTCATGGCCCACTGCCCACCAGTCCCCCCACTGAGACATCTGAGGAGAAGTCCTTCTATAGCCCCCCTCTCTTCCAAGGAAAAGGTCTCTGGGGCCCTGAAGAGCTGGGCATGGACAGACAATAGGCCTTGAACATGCAGGACTCACCCAGAAGTTTGCTGTAGTGGAAACTCTGCCAGCTCGTGCTGGGTGGCCTTCGGAGGGTCTGTGCAGGGGCTCCAGGCCCTCAGCACCACGGAGTCCATGGGACGGGCCAGTCCCTCCCCACCCCTGCCCGGAGCTGCAGGCAGGGTGTCCCATGATGTGAGAAATGGGGTCAAACGCAGTTAACCCGATGCCTCCAGGGCCCTGCCTGGGTGGATTCCAGGGACAGAGGGGACCAGGGAAGCTCACAGGCTGCTGTAGCCTGCTGTTGCTCAACTCCCATTTTTCAAGAAAAGCCAGGAATGCAGCCTTCAGTGAAATGTACACTTGACAATGAACTCAGAATCAGAACCCGCATGTACTTGGATGTAGTGTCAGCTGCTGCCTCACTTTTCCTGTAAGTCTGTAAGCCCCAGCCCTCACTGAGTTCCTGAGGCTCTTCCCTGGCTGATATACCCCTAGAGCGGCTCAGAAAGTGCTTCAAATGACTTGTCCATTACACAGCATAAGCCAAACTGGCATGAGAACACAGGGTCATCCAAGACCAGAACCAGCCATGTCAATGGCCACCTGGTTCCATTATGATCAGATGGGAAGCTGGGAGGAACCCAGTGCTCCCTGCAGGCTCTCTACTGCCTCGGCCACAAGCTGGGGAGGTCCCAGCTCAGCTACTGCAGAATGAAGCACGAACGGGCAGGCCAGGGGCAGGGAGGCTCCAGCAGTGGGGAGGGGTCTGCGTAGCCTGTGAGGCAATGCCCAGTGCCGGCAGCCCTGGCAGCTCCCGAGCTTGCCCCGCCACCTGCTCCTGAGTTCCGGCCAAGGACATGGCTCGGTCCTGCCTGCGCTGGACATCTGCCCCAACCGGCTCTGAACCCACAGAAGATCTCCCTGCACCTCTCAGACGCCCACAGCAGCAAGGAGCAGAGACGAGGCCGGCCTCTGAGGTGGGACCCGGCCGAACGCCGGCTCTGGGCGGGGCGGCGAGGGCGGGGCGCCGGGTCGGTCGGGCGGCGCACGTGACACAGCCGCCGGGAGCCGGGCGTTGACGCCGCGTCACCCCACCCGGGGCCCCGCGCCCATTGGCTGCGCCTCGGGCCGGGGCGGGGCTCGTCCGGCCGGCGCCCCCGCGGCTCCCGGCGCGCGTCCCCCCGCCGCCTCGCTCTGCTCACCTGTGAAATGGGATGCCGTCCTCCGGGAAGAAAAGGGTTTAAAGCGGACGCGCGCAGCTCTGGCGCCGGCGCCCGGTGCGGGTGCGGCATGGCAGCGGGGCCCCCGAGAGGACCAGGGGAGGAGCGCTCAGAGGACCATGTTCCCCGAAGAGCCGCAGCCCCAGCCGGCTTTCCCCACCCTCCCCTGGACGCCTGCCTTGCCCGGCTGGTCTCAGGCTGCCCAGTGAAGCAGTGACCTCTTTGGTGGCAGATTCCTTTTTGGTGGCAGATTCCTCCCCGCTCCCACGACTGGGCCCTACAGGGGGTTTCAGCCAGCTTTCACTTCAGCTGGCTGCAGGTCTCCATGGGCCCTGCTTCATCACCCTCTCCTGAACTGCTGCAGTTATGCGTGCATATTGACTGAGCTTGCTCTTTACATATGGCTACAAGACAAGCAGGCACGTCTGTCTTGACCTTGACTCCAACAGACTCTGCAGGGTTACAGCAGGAAGGAGTGTTCTCATTTTACAGACACCAGAAAGGTGAAGTAAGACGTTCCAAGTACACAGCAAACAGGTGAAAACCCAGACCTGTTTCCTGACTCTAAGAAACTGGTCTTCAGGCTTCACACAGCACCCCTTCCCCTCCCTGGGAAGGGCTATTGGAAATTTCAGGGAACTCCCCAGATTCCCAAGGCCCTCTGGGTGCTTGGCTCCTACTTGGGGGGGTGGGGCCTGGGCATCAGGATGCAGGGGGCTGTTCCCCCACAGAAGTTCATCTGGAGGGCCAGGCCCCAAGGGTCCCTGAGCAGGGCCACTTGGGAAACAGATGTGGTTTGGAGGTTCCCCCGGGGCCTGGCCATCCCTGTTCTGGGTAATTTTCCACCGCAGCCACTTCCGGGAGGGGAACAAAGAGCCCTGCGTGTCCAGGCTGAGCCCCAGGGACTTGGGCCTCCAAGGCCTCTCTTGGCCTGGGCAACACCCCCCCTTCCAAAGTGCACCACAAATGTCACTCTGTCAGAGGGTGTGGTCAGACAGGCTATATCTGGAATCTGAGCAAAGCAGCACTCAGGATGGCTGGATTCACTGAGGAGTGGGAGGTGGAGGTGGGGGTCCAGACCTCTGATAAGGCTCCTTGGCTGCCCCCTACCAAGGGTACCTCTGCTCACTGCTTCCACGCTTCCAGCACCTGCATGTTAGTATCTCAGTCCACCTCATTAGGACCCTCCCTTGGCACCTAGCTCTGCCCCTAATCCACAGGACCCAGGGTCCTGGTCCAGCCCTCTCCCCAGCCTAGCTGTCTCCTCTGACCTGCCCGGGCCTGTCCTGATCCAGGGCAAGGGGGCCCAGGCCCAAAGCACAGACTGTCCCTACCTCATCCCAGCTGCTCTGGGGACAGGGCCAAGTCCTCGTACAGCTCCAGGTGGCTGTGTGAGCTTGTGCTGGTGAGCTCCTGAACTCTGGGTGCAGAGGCCAGCCCACCTTCAGCAGCCGAACTGGGCCCACTAACCCCCAGCCCTTGTCAGTCTCACAGCTGGATCTGGGAGGAAACCAGAGTAAGTTAGAGTGGGAAATTCTAGCCTCTTTTCAGGCTCTTCAGAAGATCTAAAGAAGGAGGGGCAGGCTCATCTCACAGACCCAGCCGGCCACCGTCACTAATGTCCCGGTCAGCCTATGCGGAGACACCATCAAGCCCCGTTACAGCTGAGGAAACTGAGGTACAGTGTAGTGAGGTAACTGGCCAGAGGGCACACGGTAGGTCTTGGACTAGTTTGTCTTCTAAAGACCCAAATCTCGGAATGAGGTTTGTCGGGTCACTTCCGGCCCCAAGTTCAGAGACATCTGGGACGGACCCAACCCGGGGCTTCCACTCAGCCCCCTTGCTCAGGGCGGGAGAGGCCGGGGCCTGCCGGAGCCCCGCAGCAGTCCGCGCGGGGATGGAACGGCCAGGGGGCGGGTGCGCAGGCCAGACCGGAGCCGCCTGGAGTTCCTCAGGTTGGGCGGGACCGTCCACCCGGGGGCGGGGCTCCTGCAAGGCTCCGCCCAGCCCCGCCTGCCCCGCAGAACCGCCGCCGGGAACCCAGTTTCCGAGGAACTTTTCGCGGGCGCCGGGCTCTACCGAGTTCGGGGCGGGACGCGAACGCACGGAGCGGCTGCGGCGGGCCCGGCGGACCTCCGGGAGGAGGCGACTGCGCCATGGATGAGTCACCCTTCAGCGAAGCGGCCTTGGAGCTGGCGCTGGCCGAGCCGTGCGAGCTGGACGCGGCGCTGCTGACCGACATAGAAGGTGCGTCAGGGCCACTGGGCTCCGCGCGCGGGCGGCGCGGGCGGGGGGGCGCGGAGCGGGTCGGAGCGCGGCCCGCGCCTCTGTGCGGGGCGCCCCGCGTCTCTTCGCCGAGCCCTGCGGGCCTCGCGGTCCTGTCCCCGCGGAGCCGCCCGTGCCCGCCGGGTCCTGTAGGAAGCTCGGCGCTCAGCACGTGCGCCTCTGGGCGCCCCGGCCCTCACCCCGCGGCCAGCGAGTCCTGAGTCGCGAGGCGGCGTTGGCGAGAGCCGGGGAGCCGGCACCGCCGAGGCCCCGCCCCGCCCCGGGCTTGACGTCAGCGAGAGGTTACTCTCGGTCGTTCCCTCCGGCCCGAGAGTTCAGCTCGGCACCCGCGCTCCTGTGCACGCGCGCCGCGGTCCCGCGGACCCTGACAGACCAGGGCCTGGTTCTCCTAGCTGGCTCCCGGTATCGGTTCGGCACACGTTTATCGAGCGTCTACTGAATACCAGGCCCGGTCCTAGGCACCAGGGTTCACAGACCTGTGCTCCCCCTTTTCTTGGAAGCACAAACTCACTCTAAGGAAACCCATAAACAGATATTTACACCTTGTGGTGGAGCTGGGGCAGGGCGAATGCTTCGGGTAGGGCGGTGGGGTGGGACCTGAGCTCAGCCCTGAGAAGAATGTCTTCCCCGCAGAGGGCACGGCGAGGAGTTGGAGGGGCACAGGTGAGACTGGGCAGGTGGGTGGAAAAGGGCTTGGCAGGGAAAGGTGGGAGCAGCAACGCTGGCTCTTACACACCTGGAAACACTGCTCTGGTTGTTCTAGCAAAGAGGGTGTTGGGGGCGAAGCTGCAGCCAGGCCAGTCAGGAGGCTGTTGCCCACGGTGCACAGAGCACATTCCAGCCTCCGCAAGTTGCCTCCGAGGTTCCTATGCAGTTTCAGCCGCGTTGGCTACCTTGCACTTGGTTGATGGGGAAAACAAGCCCTGAGCACAGGACCCAAACCTCCCACAGCCTGGATGGACTCATCCATGGAGCCTATGGCCGCCCTAGGGTTAGCAAAATGGACACATTTGAGCCAACCACTCTGGATGGCTTGCTGAGAACCCAGCTGGTAGGGCCCAAGAGTTGCCAGGTCCCCTGGAGGGGAGTTGAGAGGAGGGCCAGGCAGCGTTGACTTGGGGGTGAGAGCCGAACTGGATCCCAGAGGCAGTGGGATGTTAAGTGAGTTGTCCAGGTCACAGCAGAGCATGGTAGAGCCAGAATTCAAACCCAGGGCGGGAGCTCCAGAGCCCACGCTCTTAAATGCTGGTCTCCTATTGTGAGTGTGTGTGTGTGTGACACCGAAGAGCAGGGGACTCAGGATGCTGCTCTATATGGAGGTTTGCTGGGGGCCTGGGAGTGGATCGAAACGGGGTCATAGGTCACACGGCCACCTCCCCATCCTAGCCCAGAGCCTTTGACTCATGAGACGGAGGACTGGCATCAGGGATTCCGCCCATGGCCCTGAGCCCCACCCACCCCGGGCATGTGCCTTGGCCAGACTCTGTCATGTGACTGGCGCCCTCACCGGGAGCCCCAGGTCCTGTGCTGCAGGCTGGGCCCTGGCTGCAGCGCACCACGACTCTGGGTGGATCCGCCTGCTCCCAGCCTCCTTTTCCTGTTCTTGTTTTGGGGTCCCTTACGGCCATGAGAGAGGGTATGTGGGAGCCGCCCTGCATGAGTGCTGGGATTGTGTTGATGCCATGGAGGGCCTCACCTCCCGCTGGTTCATTCACTGCACTATGCTGCTCAGTGATGAAGAGGCGATTGGAGGAGGCTGCTGGTGGGGTGGGCCTGGTCCAGGGGTGGCCTGGGCCTCCGGTGCATAGCTGGAAGTCACGTCTGCCTGGGCTCCCCAGTTCACTCTGTCTTCGAACGTCAGGTGTCTGCCTTCGGCCCAGTCCCTAAATCAACCACAGGGACTTGGCTCCCTGGGCTCCAGGCCAGCCTACTGAAAGAGGCACATGGGAGCCAACCTGCCCCCCCACCCAGGCCTCTCCCCACAGTCTCTCATGCCCAGTTTTCTCCCTGGTGCTGCCAAGCATGGGCCCGCCTTAGAAAACAAGCTCAAGATGGCTTACAGCCCTGCTCTGGCCACAGTACATACCTGCTCAGCTCCCTAACCACCATGGCTCCCCAGAGCCCCAAGATGCAGTCCCTTGTCTCAGCGTGGTGTTTGAGACCTGTCAGGTGAGCCAGGCCTACCCTCCCGTGATGAGTCCTGTCCCTCCCTCCAGGCCCTCCCCATGCCCTGGGCACACTCTACCCCCACACGGTGGCCCTGCCTCGTCCTCACATCCAGAGGTCCTGAGGGCAGAGCCTGGGAGAGGCCTCTCCCCCTGGACACGGCCCCTCTCCATCCCTCTCCTGCCTTGGGTGCCTGGCCCACCTGACCCGGGTGGCAGGAAGCAGAGGCCCTCCTGGTGTGGCCATGTGCTCTCTCCAGGCTGCAGCAGCTGCCCTGGAAAGCTGGGGTGAGACCATAGGTGGCTGCCCATGAGCCCCTGTAAGTTCCAGCCCTCGCACCTCTGAGGGGGATGGGGAGAAAAGTGCTGGGGGCAGTCCAGGGAGGTGGGCGGGCTGGCAATTGGATGCTACCTTCTGCCCGGTGGTCACCTCACTGGATGCAAACTTCCTAGGTGACCTGCCCAGCCCCAGGTGGGGTCACCACCGGGCAGAGGCCTGGGGTCTGGACTTCGCCCAGCTGATAGGGGCAGGCCAGATGGCAATGACTCCTGGTCAGAGCAAGTGCCTCTGTCCTGTGTCTTGCCAGCCACAGGCCCCATGGATGTGCCCTTTGACCCTGGGACCTACTGGGTGTGCACACCTGCACCTGTGATAGGGGAGGGGAGAGCCTCAGAAATGCCACGATCATCCCCTCACTGGTATACAGACTGGGGGTGGACATGTCCACTGCCCCCAGCTGCCCAGCTGAGGTGTGGGGAGCAGCAGGAAGGCCAGGCCCAGTGGGGATTGCCTCCCAGGCCAAGAACATGTTGCAGTAAATCCATCTCTAGCTGGCAGAGGAAGGCCCAAGCCCAGCAGGTGTTTCTGGGTCTCTGACCATAGTTGATGGTTTGCTGCACAACCACCTCAGGGCAGCCTCAGAGATGCAAATTAAAGCACCTTCAAGGTTCTAGTCACACAGTTGTGAGGACTAAGGAAAGCACCCCAAAGTAGGTAAAAACAATAAAACCCAGTGCTGGTGATGCTCTGATTAAATGTGACATATTGCAAGGGAGAGTGTAAGGAAGTTTATTGTTCCAGAGAGCAGCCTGGCAGCTCAGAAGCAGTGTGCTGCCTTTGAACCAATACACACACTTCAGAGGGGGCAGTACCAGGGCTGAGCCTTGGAGCTTCACACTGCCTCCCCTCCACATAGCACTCTGCATGCACATCCTGACCTGGGATGAGTGGCGGCAACAAGTTGGGACAGAGCCAGGCTGGCCTCAGGGCTCACTCCTGCCCCTGGCAGGCGGGGCTGGGGGCTGTGGGTTCGGGGGGTTGGCAGGCCTGTGTGTAGGTCTGAGGTTCTTCACTTGGCAGTCGGAGGACCTGGGGCACGTGGCCTCCCTCTGAGCCTTAGTGGCCTCATCTGGCTAGAAGGCTCAAATTCAGGTTTCCCTGGGGCTCTGGCCCTGGGGCCATCCCATTCCAGGAAGAGCAGGCACCTGCCACGTCCCCGGGCAGCCCCCCCCACACAAAGGCAGCCTGTGCCCCTGCTGCACATATAATAGGCTGAGGACATGCGAACCTGCCAACTGTGCTTCTCGGGAGGTTCCAGAAGATGCTGGTGGGAGCAGCAGGGCTGGCTGGCAGGGTGCAAGCCCGCTCCCTACGGCTGCCCTGTGCCCTCCCTCGCGTGGCCAGAGGTGGAGCAGCGCTGTTGCTTTGTGCTGTCTGCCACAGACTTTGTGACCTGCTCACAAATCCCTTTCCTGCGCATTCCCTGAGAATTGGTGTTCTTAGCTCAGGTGACAGACAAACGTGGGTTGGAATTCCAGCTTTGGGCTGTCTCCTTGACCCCCTTCCCTCTTGACCCCCTCTTCTGCAGTCACACCAGCCTCTTCTTTGTCTTGACAGAGCACCAAGCTTGCTCCTACCTCAGGGCCTTTGCACTTGCTGCTCCTCCTGCCCGTGAAATCCTTCCTTCCTCCTGGCCCACTCCCTCCTTTCATTCAGGCCTCTACTCAGATGCCCCCTCCACAGAGAGGCCTGCCCTGACTCCCTTTGTTTCTTCACAATGCTCATCACCTGCACCCCCTTCCTCCACAGATTAGTAGGTGGTTGGCCTCCCTCTCTGGAACAGAAGCTCCACTGGGAGGTCTTCACATTCTGTTCCTATACCCCCAGCACCTGGCACTGGCCTGACCTTTAGGAGAAGGCAGTAGATATTGTCAGAGAAACAGATCTGAGCTTCATGGGCCAGGCCATATGGAGGAGATGGTGAGCTCCCTGTCCCAGGAGGCATGCAAGAAGAGTTTGGGGTGCAAGGCCTTGTGTCAGCTGGATGCGTCATAGGCTCCTGTGATAGTCAGAGCTGGGCTTCTGTGGGGGGGCGCTATGAGGGTCCCCCAAGGATTTGTCATGGCCTCACAGGATAAACAGGCCCGAGAATAAAAGGCCCACATCTGCCTTCAGAGGAGGTTTGAAGGTAGAGCCAGGGAGTGGGGAGAGGGTTTCAGGTTTCCTGTTAGGCACTAATAGAATCAGGGCAGGAGAGGAAAAGACAAGCCAGGCTTGGGGAGGGGCAAGTGAGCCCCCTGAGACTGAGCCCATACCTCTCCTCTCCCCATAGAGTCAGTGCAGGAGCCACCCGGGCCTCAAGTCTTAGGTCACGCGAGTGCTTACTTCACCGGTGGAGGGGCCCCACTGTGGGAGCCCTGGCCAGCCTTTCAGACCCACTGGACTGGAGGGAACTTTCTTAAACTGTGCACCCTGGGGGGGCCTCTCTTGCCTCCTAGAATCCCCTGCTCCAAGGCCAGAGGTGAAGGCTCAGAGGAGAGTGACTTGCCTGGGACTGCACAGCAAGTGAAGGGTGAAGGGTAGTTTTGGCACCCAGATCTGGCTTTAGGAGAGAGAGAGGGGCCCAGTCAGACCGTGAGTTCAGGGAGTGGTGGCCCCTCGACACACCACCAGACACCTGCTTCTCACTGCGTCTTCGTTAGATTGTGTCCCCGAGGCCAGCCCTCCTCTTGGCAGCTGTTCCTGACCCTATCAGCCATGGGCCTCTCCCTTCTACGTCCTTGGTCTGGATGCGACAGAGCCAAGACATGAGAAATGGGAAACAAAGGGGTCGAGAGAGCATGAGACGGGCAGAGGGAAGGTCAGGAGCAGGTAGGCTTGATGCTGGGTGGCCCTGGCCCTGCAGAGGCTCAGGTGTGGGTCAGCCCTGGAATTCAGGCCTCAGTGTCTCCCAGTCTCAAGGTACTCAGGTGAGGTAGGAGCCTTGCCAACACCAATGTCTTGATTTGGGGGGGTGAGGGAGGGTGTGAGCACCCACCAGCTGAGGAGGGAGGGAGGTGGAGAATTCAGTTGCCCTTGGCACCTGCTGCAAGGCCATGGAAGGACCTGGACAAAGAAGGGTGGATATGTGAGGGAGAGGAGCCTCCTGGAGAGTGAGAGCCATCAGGGCCAGGGGGTCTCTGCCCTCAACATCCTCTGAGGCTGCAGACACCAAGAAAGGGTTGCGGGTGGGCTTGGCTGCAGTTGGAGGCTGGCCTGAGCCTGGGGGGTCCACTTGGCCACAAAAGCTGGAGCTGGCAACCTGAGCTGCTGGCCAGACTCTGTTCATCTGTGTAGAACTCGAACCTTAACGCAGAAGGGGAGAGGGCCTGAGCACCCCTCCAGAGACCCCCAGAGCCTGTCACCCCAGGACTTTCTTACCTTCTGTCTGAGGGACTGGGGTGCCTGTTGGCCTCCCCGGACTCTGCAGTGAATAAGTGAGTCAGGTTCACCCCGAGACTGCTGGGGGTGGGGGTGTCACTGATCCTGTCCCAGATCCAGGCCCCTCTGCAAAGGGATGTCTGTGTGGGGCTTCAGCTCTGGCTCACCTGTTGCGATCACTTCGGGGTATGGGTTCCCTTCCTCAGTTTCCCTGGGAAGTGACTGTTGCCAGGGGTCCGTACGGTGGGGTGTGGCCCATGCTGGGGCGGCCCAGGAAGGGGAGGTCCCCACACCCACTGCCAGGCGGCCCTTGGCCTCGCTTAAGCACTGCTCCCAGTAACACCTTTACTTGTCCCCGTCGGAATCGTGCTCGTCCCATTTTCCAAGCGCCAACTGAGGCTGAGCGTGGTCGAGACCGGCTTAGGGTATCAGAGAGCCAGAGACTTAGCTGCGGAGTTGGGACACCCCTGGCCAGCCCCTCGTTCCACTGCTTTTCTCTGACTTGACCGCCAGTAACCCCTGCAGACGTCGGCGCCTAGTGGGTTAAGGGCCGGCGTCCGCTAGTAACCCCGGCCCCCATGCGGCACCACAGGGCGCAACCCGAGCCGCGCGCCGTGGGGGTGGGGCGGGGCCCCAGGAGGCGGGTGGCGCGGCCGCTGATTGGTCGCGCGCGCTCACCCCATGCCCGGCCCGCGGCTACGCGGGGCGGGGCTGGCCAGCGGGGCGGGGCGGGGCGGGGCCGGAGGCGGGGGCGGGGCCGGTGGGTAGCTCTGTCGCTCGGCGGCTTTAAAGTGCGCCGGCCCGGCAGGTGAAGTCTGTTTTCGGAGAACGGCAGGCCAGCCGCCTGGACGCCCCGAGGGGCGACGGGCCCGGGCCGCGGAACCATGGACTGCACGTTCGAAGGTATTTTTTGGAGGACGCCACCCCTTTATTGTAGAGCTTACATCTCCTCAGCGAGGTTCCATCCTCTGTGCTCTGAGGGGAGGTGTACACGCTCCCTGCTCTAAGAGGAGTAGGCACCCCACCCCATGTCTGGAGTAAGGGGGTGGCTTTCCCACATCTGCTCCGCAGGGAGGAGGACCACTTTTCCTTCTGTCTCCTGGGGCTCCCTTTTGGGGGGCACCTTGGGCTTGACAGACAATGGGAGCCCTGGGTTCAGCCAGTTTCCTCTCGGCCTCAGTTTCCCCAACTATCAAAGGGGCTGGTGAAGCCTGGGGTAGGGGGTCCTGCGGGAGGAAGCACTCTGTGCACTATGACCTGTGCAGACCTGAAGGGCCTGCCAAGTGTTTGTGTTTGAGAACAGGAGGGCTGAGCCTGGCACCCCCCCACCCCCACCCCATCCTCCACTGTGCTTTCCTGACAGCCTGGGTCGTCCCCTGCAGTCACTTTCCTGCCTGGCACCTGTCAGTAGGAGGGACTCAGGTGACCTTGAGGCCCCCCTCCGTGCAGCTGTCCTGTTACAAAGTATTTCGTCTGTCCTTACAGATGCGGAGACTAAGGCCCAGTGAGAGGACACTTTCACCAGAAGCCCAGGCTGGGGGTCTGAGGGACACCTGGGGCTCCCAGGGTTTGCTCACAGGTCCTGCAGAGCACTTTGACCCAGTGGATGACTCCCTCAGTGGGTTAGAGGGCCCTGGACTGACCCAGCCAGGCTGCTGGTTGCCAGCTGGGGGAGAGGGCTTGCGGCCAGGTTGGGCCGCCGCGGGCCGTGTGTTCAGTCTGAATGAGGAGAAGAGTCAGGACAGACGGCGTTGGCTTTCATTGAGGGGAGACTGAAGCCTGAATGGCTGGTCCTGAGGCTGCTTGGCTGCAAACAGGGCCTGGGCTTGTGCCCAGAACATTCAGGGACACACTGGTTGGCACACATATGGCCAGCAGTTGACTCTGCCTCAAGTCTTGGTCTACTGCACAGAGAAATGGGTTGGTGAAGGCAGCTCTGAATTGAGCACCGTGGGCCTCTGCTTCGGGGGCCACCGGGATTGTCCAGTGTCACAAGGCTGTTTGATGCACTGGGCAAAGCTCCAGATGTCCCAGGTGTCTGTGAGCGTGGGCTCTTGGGTGTGGCTTTTTGTTTCTGTGGTGTTGCTCCCACGTGTACACTGTGTGGGTCGGGGGCATGAAGACACATGACACCTGCTCCACTGCTGCTCACAGCTTTTCCTCTTCCCTGCAGACATGCTTCAGCTCATCAACAACCAAGACAGCGACTTCCCAGGCCTATTTGACCCGCCCTACGCTGGGGGTGGAGCAGGGACCACAGACCCCGCCAGTCCAGATGCCAGCTCCCCAGGCAGCCTGTCCCCACCTCCTTCCACGATGAACTCCTCACTTGAAGGCTTCCTGGGGGCGACCACGGCGACACCACCACCCTTGTCCCCTCCCCAGCCTGCACCCACCCCCCTGAAGATGTACCCATCCGTGCCTGGCTTCTCCCCGGGGCCTGGGGTCAAGGAGGAGCCAGCACCCCTGACTGTCCTCCAGCCCACTACCCCCCAGCCCCTGCCCGGGGCTCTCCTGCCACAGAGCGTTGTGGCCACCACCCCACCGCAGTTCAGCTCTGCCCCCATTGTGGGCTACCCCAGCCCTCCAGGAGGCTTCTCTACAGGTAAGGAGGGCATGTGGAGGTGGGGGTGCTCTACCAAGAGCACCTGATAGAGGAGTTTGCAGGCTTTAGCAGTCAGGCCCCTGCTCTGTGGCTGGAGGTGCCTGCTCACCAGCAGTTCTCGGGCTCCTGTGGACGAAGCACTGCCCGCATTGCCTGGGGTCCACACCAGCTGCCCTTCCGCAGAGTGCTTCTTGGGTGGGAGGCTGGCATACTTGCATCAGAGCCCTGGGCAGAGCCATCCAGATAGGAACCTGTGGTCATAGGGGTAGTGACTCATCCCGAGTCACATGGTGATGAGGACCTGGGGGACTGGTTGGAAGTGGGTTGCGACAGCCCGTGTCCTCAGCCCCAGCCTTCATCTCTGTAGGGACCCCTCCGGGGAGCAGCTCACAGTCTCTGCCTGGCCTGCCACTGGCTTCCCTGCCAGGGGTCCCGCCCGTCTCCTTGCACAGCCAGGTTCAGGGCGCGGCCCCCCAGCAGCTGTTGACAGCCACAGCTACCCCAACGGCGGCCCCTGGAGCAACTGCTGTGACCTCCCAGATACAGCAGGTCCCGGTGAGGCGGTCTGGCTGGCATCAGGGAGGTGGCGGCCCTGGGCCCAGACCCATAGCCCACAGCTGAGGCCCCTCCTGTCCTTAGATCCTACTGCAGCCCCACTTCATCAAGGCAGACTCGTTGCTCCTGACGACCGTGAAAACAGATGTGGGAACCCCCTTGAAAGCGGCGGGTATCCGCTCCCTGGGCCCTGGCACTGCTGTGCAGGCAGCACCCTTGCAGGTGGGGGGCTTTGGTGGGGTGGGGAGGGGAGGGGTTTGCTTACGTGCATGTCCACCTGCTAACTGTGCCTGGCCCTGCAGACCCTGGTGAGTGGCGGAGCCATCCTGGCCACGGTGCCGCTGGTAGTGGACACTGACAAGCTGCCCATCAACCGACTTGCCGGTGGCAAGGCTCCAGGCTCGGTGCAGAGCCGCGGTGAGAAGCGTACAGCCCACAACGCCATCGAGAAACGCTACCGCTCTTCCATCAACGACAAGATCATTGAGCTCAAGGACCTGGTGGTGGGCACTGAGGCCAAGGTGTGAGCTGAAGCCCTAACAGGGCAGCTCTGGGGAAGGAGGCATCTGGAAGGAAGAGGAGGATGGGGCTGGGCAGACAGTCCTGGGTCCCCAGCCTCCTTGGTCCTGTCAGCTCTGTTCAGCTGAGCTTCAGGGAAGCCCCGGGTGGCACAGGCTCTTCCAGGTGCTGGGGATTCAGCAGAGGACAGACAGAGATCCTGCTGTTGAGTAGCTGACGTTCTAGCAGGGTGTGGGGGCGCCAACAGATCTGGGTTGGGGTGTGCCAGGTGGCATGAGTGCTGTGCTAGAGAGAAGAGGGATGGGGGAAGTTCCAAACCTGAATTGGGTGGTCAGGGAAGGCCTCACAAAGGTGATGCAATGTGTGAACAGAAACCTGGAGGAGGTGAGGGGGTGAGGCATAAAGGTGGAATGATGTTGACAGCAGTCAGCAAGGTGCTGTTATCTGTATCTTACTTACCTGGGTGGCAGGTGCTAGGGGAGGAACGTTCCAGAGAGTAGTAACAGCAGATGCAAATGTCCTGAGGCGGTTGTGTTGTGAAGCAGCCCTGCCCCCTCGCTTCAGTGCCCAGTTCTCTGGCCTGACCACTTGTGCCATCTCCCTCCCACCCCTGCAGTTGAATAAATCTGCCGTCTTGCGCAAGGCCATCGACTACATCCGCTTCCTTCAGCACAGCAACCAGAAGCTCAAGCAGGAGAACCTGAGTCTACGCACTGCTGTCCACAAAAGCAGTGAGTGCTGGCCCCCTACACGCCTGGCCTCACTTGAAGTTCTTGCCCTGCAAGGGCCCTTCACCCTCTCTTTGGCTTTCCCTGGCCCACAGCTCCCCCAGGTCCTGAGCTCCGATTTAGGGTGAGGTGGGCTATGGAGCTGTCACTCCAGCCTGCTCCTCTCTGGCCCACAGAATCGCTGAAGGACCTGGTGTTGGGCTGCGGCAGTGGAGGTGGCACAGATGTGCCCATGGAGGGCATGAAGCCAGAGGTGGTGGACACCCTGAGCCCGCCCCCCTCAGATGCCGGCTCGCCCTCCCAGAGCAGCCCCTTGTCCCTTGGCAGCAGGGGCAGTAGCAGCGGTGGAAGTGGCAGTGACTCGGAGCCTGACAGCCCGGTCTTTGAGGATGGCCAGGTGGGGCCTGCAGTGTTGTTCCCTTCTTGTCACCTAGCAACTTCCTCCGAGCCCCAGGACTGGGTCATGCTCCTCACATATCCCACCTCCCCTTTTATAGACAGACTAAAGGCAAGGCTGAGGGGTTCCCACAATAAGGCAGGGGGCAGAGCTGACCCCTGCTTCCTGCAGCCATGCTCTCTGGGTCACACCGCTCCGTTCTCACTTCCCTGCCCCCCCCCAGGTGAAACCAGAGCCTCTGCCCGCCCCCCACAGCCAGGGCATGCTGGACCGCTCTCGCCTGGCCCTGTGTGCGCTCATCTTCCTCTGTCTCTCCTGCAACCCCTTGGCCTCCCTGCTGGGCAGCCGGGGTCCTGCTGGCCCCTCCGACACCACCAGCATCAACCACCATCCCGGGCGCAGCGTGCTGGGTGCCGAGGGCAGAGGTAAGGTGGTAGGAGGGGGGCTCTTGAGGATGTGGATCCTGTCCTGTGGGCTTGGGGCTCTGGATTTCCTGGGTTCCCAGCCTCTGTGTCCCCAGCCTTTCTCTGCCCCAGATGGCCCTGGCTGGGCCCCGTGGCTGCTGCCCCCACTGGTCTGGCTGATGAATGGGCTGCTGGTGCTCTTCTCCTTGGCGCTTCTCTTTGTCTATGGAGAACCAGTCACTCGGCCTCACTCGCGCCCCGCTGTGCACTTCTGGAGGCATCGCAAGCAGGCTGATCTGGACCTGGCCCGGGTAAGCGGCCGGACCCTGGGGGATGGGAGCAGGCAGGGCCGGGACTCTGAGCAGTGCCTGGGAAGGTGCTGGGCATACTGTGGACCTCCCCTGTTCTCCTCACTCCTGTCTACCCCTCCGACTCCTGCAGACCCCTGGAGGCCCAGCCTATGCTGCTGGGGATGGTGTGGTCCTCGCGGGGGGCCCAAGGTGGAGGAGTAGCGCAGCCCCATGTTTCTTACCTGAAAACCCCTCACCCCCAGGGGGACTTTGCCCAGGCTGCCCAGCAGCTGTGGCTGGCCCTGCGGGCCTTGGGCCGGCCTCTGCCCACCTCCCACCTGGACCTGGCCTGCAGCTTGCTCTGGAGCCTCATCCGCCACCTGCTACAGCGTCTCTGGGTGGGCCGCTGGCTGGCCAGCTGGGCAGGGGGCCTACGGAGGGACAGGGCCCTACAGGCAGACACTCGCACCAGCGCCCGCGACGCGGCCCTCGTCTACCACAAGCTGCACCAGCTGCACACCATGGGTATGCGGGTGAGGGCTGGGCCCCCGGGGTCCTGCTGCCTCCACACCAGCCTTGGCCTCACGCCCTCTTATCTTCCAGGGAAGTACTCAGGTGGGCACCTTGCCGCTGCCAACCTGGCGCTGAGTGCCCTGAACCTGGCTGAGTGCGCGGGAAACGCCGTGTCCGTGGCCACGCTGGCTGAGATTTACGTGGCTGCCGCGCTCAGGGTCAAGGCCAGTCTGCCCCGGGCCTTGCATTTTCTGACTGTGAGTAGGTGGTGGCCAGTGAGGGCTCTGTGGGTGGGTGAGGGCTGCATAGAAAGGCACGTGGTTATGGGGGCGGCTGCGGGCCTGCTGGGGTCTTGGCCAGGGTTCAGTGTGACAGCCCGTTCCCTCCTCAACAGCGCTTCTTCCTGAGCAGTGCCCGCCAGGCCTGCCTGGCACAGAGCGGCTCAGTGCCTCTTGCCATGCAGTGGCTCTGCCACCCTGTGGGCCACCGTTTCTTCGTGGATGGCAACTGGGCCCTGTGCAGTGCCCCGAGGGACAGCTTGTACAGCGTGGCTGGGAACCCAGGTGCCTCCTCACCCTGGGCCCGTCCCTGTGCCCACCCCTTTCCCCACAGCTGACTGCCTCCTCTGTCCCCCGTTCTCTTTCCTCATGCCTATCCCTGGTCAGTCTCTTGTCCCCTGCCTCTCTGCTGTCCCTGGCCACCCTGGCCTGCTGCCCCGCCATCTGGTGTGGCCATGGGGATGTGCAGACGGGGAGGCCAGCCTGGCTCTATCTCAGCTGGGGCTCTTCAGAGGCAAACAGGAAGACGAGGGGCAGGGGGCTGATTCGGGAGGTGCTCCAGACATCATGCAGAGGAGGTCGGGAAAGGGCGTGCATCCCAGGTGGGTTATCCTGTCCACGGGTGGGTGGAGTGTTTATCCACCAGCTTTCACTTGTCTCAGAGCCAGGCCCACCCGTGCCCAGAAAAGATCCCTAGTGCAGGGAGGTGCATGTGCACAGGAGGGGTGGGGCCATTCTCGCCCCTCCACTCTCCCACTCTTCTCCACAGTGGATCCCTTGGCCCAGGTGACTCAGCTGTTCCGTGAACATCTCTTGGAGCGAGCACTGAATTGCGTGGCCCAGCCCAGCCCCAGCCCTGGATCAGCCGAGGGGGACAAGTGAGTGTCTCCATGCACCTCAGCAGGCCAGAGCCCTCTGCCTGGTGGAGCCTGGGAGAGGCTGTGTCCAGGGACCCTGTGGGTGGCCAGAGCTGGGCCACTGTGGCCTTAGGTGCATTTCGGTTCCTCTCTGGGCCTCAGTTTCCCACCAGCACGGCAGGAGGAGACGGAGGCTCTTGGAGGAGCCAGGAGGCCAGGCTGTGCTGTGGGCGGAGGTGAGGACCCCTGCCAGCCATCCTGACCGCCTGTCCTCTCCTGCCACAGGGAGTTCTCAGATGCCTTGGGGTACCTGCAGCTGCTGAACAGCTGTTTAGACGTGGCCGGGGCTCCTGCCTGCAGCTTCTCCATCAGCTCCAGCATGGCTGCCACCCCCGGTGAGCCCCCTGGCCTCCCCACCTGTGACGCCCGCAGCCCCAGCACCAAGCAGCTCAGCCTTGGGTGCAATGTGGCTGAGTTTCTGCCACCTGTGCCCCTTCTGCAGGCACAGACCCGGTGGCCAAGTGGTGGGCCTCTCTGACAGCCGTGGTGACCCACTGGCTTCGGCGGGATGAGGAGGCAGCTGAGAGGCTGTACCCGCTGGTGGAGCACCTGCCCCGTGCCCTGCAGGAGTCTGAGTGAGCACAGGCTGCATGCTCGTGCCCCACCCCCAACCCTGCCCCCAGCTTTGTTCTGTGTCCTTGGGGTCCCGCCATGCTCTTCCCATGAAGCTAGAACCAGGGCAGAGGGAGGTCCAACCATGACACCTCTGCCTTGGCCCCAACAGGAAACCCCTGCCCAGGGCGGCTCTGCACTCCTTCAAGGCTGCCCGGGCCATCCTAGGCCGCGGGAAGGCTGAGTCTGGCCCAGCCAGCCTGGCAATGTGTGAGAAGGCCAGTGGGTACCTTCAGGACAGCCTGGCCACCACACCAGCCGACAGCTCCATTGACAAGGTAAGCGCTGGGGCCGGGGGCCTGGCCCATCTCAGGGGCCTTGGCCTTTCCACTTCCTGGATGGTCCCCCTTGGGCTGCAGACGACTGCAGGGTCAGCCCAACAGCACCGGACTGGGGACCCAGCCTGCCTCGCCTCTGGCTAAGGCTTGGGTCCAGGGGAGAATGGCTGCTCCCTCTGGCCTCAGTGTCGCCCCCCAGGAGATGGGTGGGGTGAACATGTGGCAGGGCCCTCCTTGGAGGCTGCCCCACAGGCTGGTGGGGGCATGGGGGCCTGGAGAGCGGGCGGCCCCGCGGTGCATTGCTGTTGCATTGCATGTGTGAGGCAGGTGCAGTGCCTCGGCAGTGCAGCCCGGAGCCGGCCCCTGGCACCGCGGGCCCCCAGCCTTCTCTCCCACAGCCAGAGGCCCTGACCCCTGCCCTGCCTTACCCACCACCCCCAGGCCATGCAGCTGCTCCTGTGTGACCTGCTCCTTGTGGCGCGCACCAGCCTCTGGCAGCAGCAGAAGCTGCCGGCACCCACCCAGGCCTCGCAGGGCCCTGGAGGCGGGGCCCAGGCCTCTGCCCTCGAGCTTCGTGGTTTCCAGAGGGACCTGAGTGGCCTGAGGCGTCTGGCACAGAATGTCCGGCCTACCATGCGGAGGGTGAGTGCCCACGGGGCCCTGACTTGGATGGGGAGAGACATGAGGTGTCTGAAGGGAGTGGGGTCCTGACCTGAACCTCTCCTGGCCCCTCCTGCCCAGGTGTTCCTACATGAAGCCACTGCCCGACTGATGGCAGGGGCCAGCCCGGCGCGGACACACCAGCTCCTGGATCGCAGCCTGAGGAGGAGGGTTGGCCCCTGCAAAGGAGGTGAGAAGGCCTGCTGGCCAGGTGTGAAGGGTCGCAGGCCAGGTGAAGGCTGCAGAAGGAGACCGTGAGACACACAGGAGCCTCGGGACTTCGAGGTGGCTCCCGATGGGAGCCCTAATCTGAGACTCGGGGGACAATGTCCTTTGTGGAACGAGGGGCAGACGCTGAAGGGACCAGCTGCATGGCAGCCCAAGACCAAAGGCGTGGGGGCGCACGCAGGAGCGGGCGGCAGGGGCGGGGCCGGGGTTCGAGCCCCACCCCCGGTGTGGCCTGCCCCTGATGCGCTCCTGTGCACGTGCACAGGCGCTGCGGCGGAGCTGGAGTCGAGGCCCACGAGGCGGGAGCAGGCCGAGGCTTTACTGCTGGCCTCCTGCTACCTGCCACCCGGCTTCCTGTCGGCGCCTGGGCAGCGCGTGGGCATGCTGGCTGAGGCGGCGCGCACGCTCGAGAAGCTCGGTGACCGCCGGCTGCTGCACGACTGTCAGCAGATGCTCATGCGCCTGGGCGGCGGGACCACTGTGACCTCCAGTTAGACTGCTGCCGGCGGGCCTGCCCCAGAGCCCAGTCTCTGTCTCAGCGGCCGAGGGCAGCGCCGAAGATCCTGGGCTTACGCCCAGTCCACGGACTGCACGGCCCCTGGGGGGCTGGAGACCCTCGGAGACGTCTGCTCCTGACCTGCGGGCCTCCCCAGCCCACTCCCCAACTCGGCTCGCGGTGGCCGGGATAGTGCTGGCCCCTGGTGGCCGTCTGGGGGATTGCCGGGGCCTGCCGCCGCCGCCGCCGGATGTCACGTGCTCCCAGTGACACCCGCTCCTGGGTGTCACTGGCCCCCAGTCCGCAGCATTCCCCCTTCCTCCAGAGGAGAGGGGTGCATTTCACTGAGCCCAGGGACCCTATCCCCGGTGCCTCCCTCCCATCTGGGGAGAGCTGTGCATAGTGTAGATCGGAGTGCACCAGCCTCCTGGCCTCCAAGGCTCAAGCGTTACTTTGCCTTTTGCAGACTTTATTTTCATAGGTTGAGAAGTTTTGTACAGAGAATAAAAAATGAAATTATTTATAATCTGGGTTTTGCTCCTTTGGGAAGAGGCTAACCAGAGGGGATTCTTTGGGCCTTCTGTCCCCCAGCACCCAGGCAAAGGCTTCCCGTTCCCACCTGCCCTTCGGTGTTTGGGAGGCCTGGCTTTATTCCCTGCAGCTGACCTGGGCCCTGGCACTCTCTCGCTCATCTCCTAACCCTTAGGGCCCTTGTGGTCTCAGCTTTTCCTTCTTGCTTCCCCTCCCAGCTTCTGCCCCCTTCGGGCCCCAGAAAGACATGTCCTTGGGGATCTGTGGTGATGGGAGGAACTTCAACCTGGGTCTCCCTGTGTGTCTGGGTGTGTCACCTGCCTGACCCCTGTCCCCTCATCTGAGGCCACGCAGCTATGGCAGGGCAGCAGGGGCTTCTCTCCCTGACTGCTCATTCCTGTCCCGGAGCCCTCCCCTAAAGCCTGGACCCTCTCCCAGCAGAATCTGGTCAGAATCCACGGGCTGCAGAATTCCAAAACAATCGTTGTATCTTTATTGACTTTTTTTTTCTGAATGCAATGACTGTTTTTTTTTTTTACTCTTAAGGAAAATAAACATCTTTTAGAAACAGCTCGATACACACAATCTTCAGTGTGAAGCAATATACTAATAAGAACACTAGTCGTCTTAACATTTACAGTCTTCATATATATTATATATATGTATATGTATACATATATATACACTATATAACGAGGCTGGATATAATACACACGTTCACCATTTTACAGTCATATGTACAGGAAGTTGCTAGGGCAGCCCCAGGCTGGGGCTGCGTCAGGCCTATCGAAGCGTGGACAGAGCTGAGGACACGGACAGACAGGCAGATGAACTGGTGGGCACTGGCCCGGGGCGGTGGTGGCTGCATGGGGAAGGGGGCAGCACTGGAGCCACCTTCCCAGCAATGGCCCCGTGCTAAGGGGTGCACGACGCACAGTGGCGACACACAGAGAAGCGAGCATGTTCCCAACATATATACATTCTATGTGACATATATATAGAGGGGCACACAGGTGTGTACATGGATCTAGCGCTGTCTCCGCTCCCGTGCGAGTGGCGCTGCGGCCCCTGGAGACAGTGGTCGTGCGGAGGGTTGGTCACGTGTCTGCCAGGGATCGAGACTCCTTCTGCGCTCCCAGGCTGGGCTCCAGGGATAGGGTGGGCTGGAAGGGGGATGAGCAGAAGCCAGCGGGGGCAAGTCTGCCCACGCCCAGGAAGGTCGCATCCCTCGAGTACAGGCCCCAGATGCTCGGCCCTCCAGACCTTCACGCAGGTTTTGGCCGAGGCTGGGCAGTTAGGGTGCACAGCCTCCAGCCTCTCCTGTTCGGGTAAGGACTCACCAATCCCCTATCCCTACCCACCCCCAGGGTGTCCAGCTGCGGGCCACGACCAACCCACGTGGAATGTGTACCACGTCATCCTGGAACTTTGAGGGGAGAAGTGTGTCCCCAGGCTACAGGCCTCCCAGTCCCGCCAGAGTCTGGGTGTCCCAAGCCCGCTCCGCGGGCTAACCCCTCTCCAAGCCTGGCCGGGGGATGGGGGCGAGAAGGCCCTCTGCCATTCGGTGCCAGGAGCAGACAGATCCGGAGCGTGTTTTCTACCCAACCGGGGACCACTAGCTTCCGCCCAAGGCGGCCAGATCCAAGATTCGGGTTCGGATTACGGATCAGGGATCCGCTCAGTACCCGCGCCGGAAGCAGCGCGCAAAGGCCCGGGGGGCTACGCCTGCGGCTCCTTTCCTCGGGCGGAGGCTCCTCTTCTCCGGGCAGGCTGGCTCCGGCGGCTCCTCTGGCCGGGAATGGATTACAACGGCAGCCTCTGCAGGAAAGAGACACGAGGCGCGCTGCCTACGGCGGTGCACGTGCCGAGGGGTCAACCCCTCCGGACCTGCCCCGGACCCGCAGTGAGAACGAAGCCCCGCGGGCGGCTCGGCCTGGAGGCTGGCCTCCGCGCCCCGCCCCCGGGCTGCGCCCGCCCCCGGCGCACGCGGGAGTTTAAGTGGCCCGGGGCCCTCGCGTGCGCACCCGCCACCACCAGGTCTGCCTGGTGCTCTCCAGCCTGGGCCCCCTCCAAGGGGGGCTTACGGTCACTCACCTTATGTTTGGGGCATTTCAAAGAAAAGTTCTCTTCAATGAATATACAACCTATGAGCAAACAGAATTTCGTGCGGTCAGAACCGGCGTCGTGTGTGGCTGGGAGTGGGGCACCCACCGCCCCGGACGCCCCCTGTTGTGGGTTTTTTTCAAAGAGTAAGTCAAACTCTGCCTGTCCTCCAGCCCTGCTGGCTTGCCTGTCCTTTACTCTTCCCCTCCCCTTAGAACCCCGCTCTCGTCATAGAGAGGCCTCCCCTAACTCTTCAGCCTATCCTCCTGCAAACAGCCAAGCCAGTCCAACAGCACATCCCTTCTGCCCTGCCCTGGCCGGCACTGGGGGTGGCCCTGCTGAAGGCAGACTGGGCGGGAGCAGGGCTGGGAAGGCTCCAGACCTCGTCTGTGTCCAGCAGCCTCAGCTGAGCTGCTAGCTGACCACAGCCACCTGGGTGGGCTCCGCCCGCCAACCCCTATGCGCCTTCGTGAGACTTAGTAATGCGGCTAATATAGCAGCGGCACAGCCTGCCCTGCCTCAGGCCTGCTCCCTGCCTGGGGACATTGGCCACCTCCTTCGCCATTCTCCCAGTGCAGCAGCCCCTGCTTCCTGTGCCAAAGCCTCTGGGGCTCCCAGGGCGGTGGGAGCGAGGAGGGTCCTAGCAGGGGAGGCTTCTGCTCTGTCATTGTGTGGCAGGGTTGTCATACCCTCACTCCCTTCCAGGGCAGCAGGGGGCGGGGGACAGAGGTCCTGGGGCTTCCCCAAACTGAACCAGTGCTGCCCTCTCTGGGTCGTGTGCATGACCTCGCTGCCTGCCCTAGAGAGCTGCAGAAAGAAATGACTCTTCCCTCTGCTTCACAGATGGGGGCCCGACTGCAGAGACGTGGAGGGACGCACCCGGGCCACGCATGAAGGATGCCACCAGGATCAAGGGCTCCAGGCTCTCTAGCCCAGGCAGTCTGTGCTCTGCATGCCTGGCAATGGTAGGTACTCAATAAATTCCCACAGAACAGACAAGTGAGTGAACAGAGAGAACAGGGAAGATGCAGGGACCCTGGCATGGCCCTGCTTCCCCCTTCCACAGCTTGTTTTGAATCTCCTCTCCTTCCATCCCACTCAGTTTTTGTCACTGAACTGTATCTCTCCCCTTTTTTCCCCAACCCAGTGAACTCCTATTCAGACTTCAAAGGCCCAGCCTGGTAGCCCTGCTCTTTGAGGCCTGAGATCCTCCCCAGCTCTAGGCACCCCTTGGCAACAGCAGCTCACATACAGTTTTCAACCTTGTAGTCTATGCTTCTCCAGCAGGTGGCTGGGGACTGACGTGTCTCGCCAGCATTGCCCAGCAGAGGGCCTGGCTGAGAGATACCAGAAGACAAAAAACTGCTGGGGCAGAAGAGGGAAGCTGGTGGGTGGGGGTTGAGTGGGGCTGGTTCAAGGAGCTGTGCTTGCATCCCCCGACCTCCTGTCCACTAGGGCTGACTCTTACCCGCGTCGCTGGCACACGGGTAATGGTAGGTGTGGAGGCATCCTTTGTGGCAGCACCCTATGGTGGCCCCCGCTTCTTGGCAGCTGGAACAAGTCTGGCGAGGAGAGAGGGAAGACAGGTGAGTCTGCAGCTGAGAGGCCCAGGAGGCCCTCACCCCTTTCTCCAAACAGGCCCTCGAAAGGCAGCTGTGGAGGGGCTCAGGATGGTCATCAGCACCTTGGGTGGGGAGCTCTCCGGGTGGGAGACCTCGTGCATAACCATAGGGGTCTCTGCGTGTGGGCGAGTGACGGCTTGGCCACCATGTACTGTGTGACGTCAGCCGAGCACCACGGCTCTTCCCACCTGGTGTGTACAGTGGGGACGGCTCCTGCCTTACGGGATGGTCTCAAAGACTGTAGGAGTGACTCTGGGGGCCCAGCGGGTGACAGGAACTCACGAGGCCAGTCACCACCCAGCCGTGCCCTCACCTGCCAACTCCTCCTCACAGCCTCCAGGTAGGCTGCTTTCATGGGCCTACTCTACAGTGAAGTTGGGGCTCCCTCCCACTCCAGGAAAGGTGGTGAACATTGTTTCTTGCCCTTTCTGGTGGCAGAAGCAGCACTGAACCAAGTCAGAGGCCCCACCCTGAGGGGCTATTCACCACCCCCTGCCAGGACTTTGGAGGGGGTAACACAGCTGGTGCCCGGATGCGGGGTACACGTGAACCCCAGGCCAGCCAGCAGGGCAGCCGGGCCACTCTGGGTCTCAGAAATGGGTCTGCTGAGCCTGAGGGCTGCCTGCAGAGCGACCAACTGGGAGAGGATGGAGATGACAAGAAGGCCCTTGGAAGAGCAAAGCTAAACCCGAGGCCTGGGAAAGGACAGACCCCAGATCCCGCAGACCCTGAGCCCCCACTGCAGCAGAGGCCTGAGATGGGGGAGAGGAGCAGAGAAAGGAGCAGGCCCACACCAGGAGGCTGAGCCACAGCAACCAGTAACTGCAGTTTGATGTACCAGGTCCGTGTGGAGGCCGCCTCCTTGTAACGACCTGATGGCGCTGGCATCATCGTTCATTTTACCCAGGTGAGTGATGAGAGCTCAGAGAAGCCCAGTGAGTTGCCTGAGGGCACATAGCTCAGGAGGAGCTGGACAGGGCTTTGAGCCCAGCAACGGAGCTGGGGCACAGGCTGGCCATCATGGTGCCGTGCTGCTGGGGCGGGGGTGGGTGGGCTCCTTCCCAGGACTGGGGGAACCCACTCCCAGCAGGACGGAGAATCCAGGGATGGTCTCCACCCTTCCTGGGCCTAATTCATGCCTGGGAATGCTCCCTCTGGTGCCCAGCTGGGGTGGGGAGCTCCAGGGTGGGAAGCTGGGGGAACACCAGTGTTCATATGCTGCTTCTAGACGGTGGTGTCTTTCTGATCAGGGCCGAGTCTCCAGGCCCCCCATTTCTTGGGTCACAAAGGGGTGATGAGGCAGGAACAGGACCCCAGACCCGGCCCAAGTGTTCCATCCACAGTGGCCCTTGGATGTTCTGATGGCTGAAGAGTGACAGTGGGCTCCTCTGGCTGATGGCTTCTCACACCCCGTCTGCACAGAGGCCCCTCAAACCCTGGAGACAGGCCTCTAGAGGTGGAAGCAGAGCAAGACCTCAGGCCCTCCTGAAACCAGCATGCGCATTCTGACCTGTCCCCCTGGGGGCAGCCAAGGGCCCCAGCAGTTCAAGGGAGAGGCAGACTCCCAGGCGGTGGGCATGGTGTGGCTCAGGGCTGACAGGTGGTGTGGGGGCTGCAGCGGGGGACACAGAAAGCCGTGCCCCTGGAGGCCTGCACAGGAGTTCGGATCCAGCAGAGAGCTGATGGATGCGAAGGTGGGAGCAAGGGCCCCTACTGTGTGGGTGCGGGGGCTATCTAGCCATCCACGTGGCCACACCCTGCTGATGGGCTCAGCACCTTGAGACTCACAGTGGACAGTGAATTGCTGGGGTCATGGAACTGGCTCCCTGTAGAGCTGGGACTGGGGTCCACACGACTCCAAGACCACCTTCAGCCACCAAGCTCCAAGGCAGAAAGGGTTTCAGGGGGGCAGGTGGCCCTCGGAGGCCTGGGCTGTCAGAGGGGAGGGGGACGAACCATGACCTGGGGAGCGCCAGACACCGCCTGTCTTCCCAGGGTGTCCTCCGGGTGGGGTGCTGCTCCCATGAGCCCCTGGAGGCTTGCCTGGCTGCTAGTCCCAGCCAGCCCAGCCCAGCCCAGCCCAGGACCATCTCTCTAGCAGGTAAGCTCTTCTGATCCTTGAGTGACTGGAGCGGACACTGTTGCCAATGACCAGTGAACATCCCTCCCCGCCAGTTCCAACCTTCCAGGGCTACTCCCAGGGTGGGAGGCCGTGGGACCCGTTATGGAGGATGGCACAGCGGGCAGAGATGGGACCACCAGGCCAGGTGCTCCAGTACTTAACAGCCATGTGACACCAGGAAAGCACAAGGTCACTCAGACCCCCCGCGTCTGCCTCAGTCCAGCAGAAGGCTGGTGACGTCAGTGAGGTCAGACCAAAGCACCCGGAACAGGCAACTGAAGAAGGACCGGGGTCAGCCCCCACCCAAGTTCAGACAAGGTGCAGAAGCAGCACAACCGGGTCGGGGCTGCGAGGATGTGCACCTCGGGGGTAGGCCACCCGGCATTTTCTGGAGGGGATCTGAGTGTGGGTGTTATCGTTCAATGGAGGGGGACACCTGAACCTATTTCAAGGAAGCTGGGAACGAGACAGTGATGAGAGAGAAGCAAAAACACAGGAGGGGAAGAAAGGAGAACTGAGCAGGAAAGCGCAGGGACCCCGGGCTGTCAGGCCGGGAGGGCCTTCCTCCATCAGGGTGGAGGCTGGTGGAGGGTTGCCCCAGCACAGAGAGGTCCCGGACCACATTCTGGTAGCAGAGGATCAGGAAACAGGGAGATGTGGACAGCAAAGTCGTCTCCCTGGTGACGGCCAGCACAGGGCTGCTCGTCAGGGCTAGGGGAGTGGGGACCAAGAGGGAGCAGGTGGGCAGGCAGGGAGGGTGCAGGGCAGTGAACTGGAGGGCAGCATGCTGGGTGCCTTCCCAGGAGACACTGGACAGCAGTGTGGCGAGGGGACAGGGGCATGGTCCACAGCAGGGAGCTTGTGGAGCAAGAGAGCTGCAGTAACCAGAGTGACAGTCACTGCTGGGACGCGACATGCTAGTGTCGTCGGAAAGCTGCCACTGTCACGGTCCCAGCAGATAAGTCATGGGCTCGTGGGTAGACCAGGCACAGCTGTGACAGCTTGATGGGACTGTTATGCCCACTTTAGAGATGAGGAAACGGAGGCACAGAGAGGTTAGGCTACGTGCCTAGAAGCACACAGCGACTGCAGTTCCTCTGGGATGTCTCAGGGCCTTGCAGGAAAGACTCCTGAACCACCCTACCAACAAGGACGGACCATCCAGCCACCTCTTGTTGGAGGGGCTCTTTCTCCAAGGCCCTGATCCACCTCAGATCATAACAGGCAGGCAGTTCTGAGGCCCCTTGTCATCTGGGGACTCAGCATCTCAGCTGATTACTGGAGACGGGTGTCAGGAGGGCACAGGGGCTTCAGCTGGAAGGGGTCAGTTGAGTGTGTGGTGGGTATGGGCTGAGCAGGCAGCAGGGAGGTCTAGGACAGGGTGGGCAAGTGTGTCCTGCCTTGGCCCGGGGATGCCTCCACTCTCCAGCTAAGCCCCCCGGACTCATTTGTGACTTGGTCTGTTTGGCCCACACTGCAGCTCTGGAAAGAAGGCCTGCCTGACTGCCTGCAGAACCTGAGGACCCCACCTGGTGGGACTGGCCTCTTACCATGTCCAGGGCCACCTTCATGGCCTCTTGCAGCCCAAAGAGCTTCCCGGCCACCAGGTAGACCCCGCCTGTCCACACGGCGCAGGCCTCATGCACCCAGTGCTCCTGGGTGTCCCCGCCAGGCTCGGCCGGCGGCTCCTTGCCGCACTCGTGCTTGCGGCTCTTGTCAGCTGGGGCTGCCTCCTCATTGCCATCCCCTCGACCATCACAGCAGTAGCAACTCTGCAGCCGCCGGGACAGGCCCCGGGCACTGGTGCGCAGAGAGCCCTGCTTGGCCGGATCAGCTGGGCCATCAGGCCTGGGGGGCTTCCCGGTGGTGGTGGTGGCAGCAGCAGACGCAACAGCTGGGCACTCGAGGCCTTTGAGTGTCCTCTCAAGAGGCAGCGAGGCCTCCTCACAGGTGCCTTCCAGCCGCACCTTCTCCTTGAGTTTTGGCTTCTTTTTGGGGAGGCAGTGTTCAGGGTAATAGGGCCCACAGAGGTCCCCGAGGTCCTTGAAGTTGGCCGGGTTTTGGCAGAGGCAGCAAACAAGGCAAGAGGTACTCAGGGCCTTGGAAACCACGGGCCCCAGGTGCATGGTGGAGGAGAGGGGCAGGGAGGACCGAGGCTGTGGGACGGAGCCTCCAGGGAGCGTGGCTAGGGAGGCCCCAGCCGCATCCAAGGAGAAGGAGCAGGATGAAGAGGAGGAGGAGGAGGAAGAAGGCTTCCTCTGGGGCTGGGGCTCCTCTCCAGGGGAGTTGACGACAGTGCACACGGTGGTGAATGCACCCCGCTTCTCTACTCGCACGAAGGGTGAGAAGGCGGGGGTGCGGCTATCTGCCCGCAGCCGCTTGCAGGAGGAAATGTACTTGAGGCGGATTTCAGGCTCGGCGGGATCCAGGGGCAGCACCTGCTGCTGCCGCCGCCGCTTAGCACGCCCCTTACAGGGTGAGGAGGTGGTGCTCTTGGCCCGGCCCCGTGTGAGGCGCTTCCGCTTGGAATAGCTGCTGTAGTTGGCATGGCCCGGCTGCTTCTGTGCCCTTGTCTGGGGCTGGCAGGGCCGGCCCTCTGGGGGCTGGGCGGCCAGGCCCAGCTCCTCCGTCTTTGGCTTCTTGCCTCCTACGCCAGAGCTGTCCTCGCCGCCCCCCTGTGTGCCATTGGCCCTGTCTCGGGGAGTCAGCAGCAGAGCTGGGCTGAGGTGTGGTCTTTTCTCCAGGGAGCCTTTGGGGAGTCCAAGGGCCCCAGCTCTGCCTTTCCGGCTTCTCTTCTTAGGCGCCAGGGCAGTGCCCCCGGGCAGCAGGGCCTCTGGGGACGTGAAGGCCTCCGTTTTGAAACCATCGGTCAAGGACAGTTTCTTACTGTTCACGAGTTTGCCTTTTAAGGATCTATTGGTCGGATTTCTGCACAACGGCTCGGCCCCCAGAGCTGCCGGGAACTTCTGCCCAGGGCTCACATTTAAGAGACCTTCCTCTGCCCCCAGAAGGCTGCCCCCAGCGCTCTTGAGCCCACGTTCCTTCTCAGGGAGGGATGGGCTCACAGGATTCCCGGGAGGGGCCCCTGGTGCTCTGCATGCGAACTTCTTCAGGCTGGGCGAGGTGATCTTCTGCACAATGGCCTCTAGCTTCAAGCCCCGGCCTTTCCGGGGTGGCAGCACCTTGGTCTTCATGGCTCCCTGGAAGGACGCCCGTGAGGCCAGCTTCAGGCCAGTGTCAGGGGTCTCCAGGGGTGGTGGCTTCACCGTGGGCTCGCCATTGCCCTTAGTGGGTTTCGCCTTCTTGGGAGACGTCATCCTCTTGAAGAGGGTGGGGGAGCCCTCGGCCCCCTCCTCCTTCACGTCTCCCCCAAGGCCGCCACTGCGTAAGACCAGGTTGCGCTTCTTGGTGGGGATGGGAGCCATGAAGGCTGACTTCCTTTTGAGGGCGTGGAGGGGTCGATCTGAGAGCTTGCTGCTGGCGCCAGGCTTGGGGACCCTCGCCCGTTGGCCCGCCCTCCCCTCCTTCTGGGGACTGCCAGCGACCTTGAACGTGGCAGGCAGGTGGTTGTTGGCAAGGAGCTTCTTGGCGGTGCGGCAGTTTGGCAGTCGGCTCTCTGAGGGCCGCCTGCGCTTGGAGTGGAAGGCCTCCTGGGCCCTGCTGCGGGACCGGAGGATCATGGACCGCTGGTCTTTGCCTGGTGCATCCAGCGAGTCCGTCTCCTTGGTCTTGGAGCCCATGGGGCTACTGTCAGAGGCCACGGGCAGGGCGGCCGGGTTGCTGGGGCTGGATGCGGCCTTTGGGGAGGGCTTCCCCACCCGCTTGCCTGACTTGAAGGCAGCTCGCTGCTTGCCCCCCAGCTTGTCTGGGGGGGCAGGGGTGGTGGGCAGGCCTGGGGGTCCAGGTGTGCGGGGCTCGCTCAAGGCCGTGAAGGAGCGGGTGCACATCCTGGGAAGTCCTTCTGAGATCCCCCGGCCCGGGGCCCCCGCCCCCTCCATCTGTCCCTGGGGGGGCCCTGTGCATGATTCGGGGAGCAACAGGTCTTTGGGCAGCGCCGGTGCCCTGCACGGGGAATCCTCGGCCTCAGGCAGCCCCCGGTGCACCCGCCGGCTCCGCAAGCTTTTGCCACGAGGCACGGGCTCTTTCTTGGCAATGGGGGCCTCGGGCACAGCAGGCTTGTTCGGCTTCTGTGCCAGGGAGGCCTCCGGGGTCACGGCGGCGGAATCCCCTGGGGCCAGCACCCCCTCAGGCCCCTCTTCCTCTGGCTTCATATGGGACAGGGAGGACTCGAACCAGCTCTGGACCTTGGACTCGGCGCCCACGGTGGGGCCCAGTAAGATGACTGAGTCCCCGGAGAGGGGGCACGGGGAGCCCCAGCCGGCCTTGGGGTCCAGCACCTCCTCCACCTCCTCCTTGCCGCACAGCAGCGGGGCTTTGGGCGACAGCGCATCCTGCAGGCCCGGCCTCTGCTCGGGGCTGCCCAGGAGCTCGCACAGGGATGAGTACTCCTCGGCTTCCAGGTCCTCCTTCCGGCCCGGCGCTGGCAGCAGTGGGAGGTCCCCGAAGTCGGCAGCCGAGCAGCAGTGCCGGCTGTCCTCCAGCCAGCGGTCAGCCTTGCCCACCTCGGGGCACTGAAGCAGCCCACTCGCCTCCTCCTTCACCCCGCCCGCCGCCTCTTGCTGGGAGTCCCGGGGCACCGCAGCCTTCTCCCCAGGGGGCGCCTCCTCCTGGAAGCCCAGGCAGGCCGAAGCCTCTCGGGTGTCCTCCTGGCCGGCACTGTCAGTAACCTTTCCGCCCTGCTCCAGACCCTTGGTCAGCTCGCTGGGGTGCAGCCCCCACCGAGGACAGGCATCCCCCAGGTTCTCCTCGGGCCAGGCAAAGGGGTGGGCACCATCCGCCGAGCCGGCAGAGGTCGTGTCTGGGAAGCAGTCAAAAGCCACGGTAGGGTCAGAGGCCACGGCCCCCAGGGTGGGCTTGGTGCCGAAGGAGAGGGGACCGGCTGTCTTCTTGGGGTCAGGGGTGGCGAAGCCCACAGAGGGATCTTCAAATAGCCCCGGACTGAAGTCCTTGGCGCTGCTGCCCTTGTCCAGCTGCAGGGCCTCGGGCAGGGCCTCTGGCTCCCCTGGCCGTGGCCATGCACCCTTGGCCACAGGGTCTAGGCAGGCGCTGTGGTTCTCCAGAGAGAAGGGCGGCTTGCCGGCGTCTTTGGCCAGGCCCGGCGCCTCGGCCCAGGCCTTGTCAGCCTTCTCGCTGATGGCCTCCTGCAGCCCCAGGATCTCAGAAGCCAAGTCCTCCTGTGCCAGGGCACTGAGCAGCAGCCGCGGGCAGTCCCGCTCGCTGGCCACAAGCTTAGAGAAGCTGTCAAGGGGCAGGCTGCTGTGCAGGCTCTGGAAGGAGTCGTCGGACTTGGTGGACATGTCATCCGGTGAGGTCACGGAGCAGGTGGACACGGACTCGGGCTTGGCCTTGGAGCCGCCGTGGACCCTGGCGGGGCTGCCGCGGGCCTGGCTGCAGTAGAGGAAGCTGCGCTCCAGCGGGTCCTCAGAACCACTCAGGTAGTCGGCCTCGGGCGGCTCAGCGTGCGTGGACTGCGGTGTGCTGCTCAGCGGCTCCGATAGCGGTGTGCCCGCCGGCTCGGCCGAGTAGCTGCTGCCCTCGGGGCTGCAGTGCTGGCTTTTGTGCTGCTCCGGGGTCCGGGCCACCAGGCTCTTGAGGCCCTTCTTCTGAGGCCCAGCAGCCTTGGACAGCAGCAGCTGCTGCACGGTGTTGGAGATGTTCTCCACCTGGGAGGTCAGGGCTGTGAGGCTATGCAGGCTGAGGTCCGACAGCAGGCTCTCAGGAAGCTTGTCCTTCTGCAGGGCCTTGCAGTTGGCAGCCTGGGTGTCCACAGAGCCGGCAGCATCCGTCGGGGAGGGGTTGAGCAGGGGCATGAAGTGGCTGTGGTCGGTGAGGCCGGCAGGGAAGGTGCCAGGGCCGAGTGGCTGCTGGTTGTAGGGAAAGTTCTCCAGGTTGGGCATCAGTGGCGACGGGGTGGAGCTGTAGGAGGGCGAGCGGCCCACGGAGCGGGCAGGCGAGTGGCCGGAGCCGGGGCTGAAGGTCTGGTAGTACTGCTCTGGGGTCCTGACGGTCGCGTCCGGCTGACAGTAGCCTGGGCCTTGCTGCCCGTAGTGTTGGTACTTGGCGAGGTTTTGGTAGTGCAGGCTTTCCTGGGCATGGTGACGGCTCTGGAGGGCCTGCTGCTGCTGCTGCTTCTGTGGGTCATAGCTGAGGCGGCTGGACTGGTAGGCATGAAGGTTTGGGACCCGCTGGCCGGGGGCCAGGCTGGCGTTGGCGGTCAGCGGCCTGTCATGGGGCTGGGCGGAGGGGGCTGTGCAGCTCTTGTAGGAGTGGGCCCCCTGCCCGCCAGCCTGGCTGCTGGAAGAGTAGGTAGAGGAGGCGGGGAAGGACTGGGACTGCTGGGGGAAGTGGCCACCCTGGGGGAAGGGCAGGGGGGAGGCAAGGTCACTCTGGGGTTTCTGCCTCTGGAGCTTGGGGTATGCCAGGGATGGCGGGGGCTGCGGCAGCTGCTGCTGGACGTGGAGGGCGTGAGTCCGGAAGGGCAGCTGGGCACCCTGCTCTGGGTACTGCCGGCTTGGGGGCACCACCGCCTTTTTCATCAGGTTCTCGTCATATTTGCCCACCCCGCCTGGCAGGGGCTGTGCCTGAGGAGGGGGTGGCTGGGGGCCCCCCCAGGCCTGCAGGCCCTCCTCGCCCGAGTAGCGGCCTGGGTAGGGGCTGCCGTCCTGGACGGTGTAGCCCGCGAAGGCCGGCCTCCCCGGCGGGGCCTGCGGCGAGGACAGGCCTTTGCCGGCGCGCGCTGTGGCGGGTGTGCCCGCGCCGCCCTCGTAGCCGGGGAAGGGCTGCGGGCTGTAGTAGTCCTTGGTCAGCAGACGCTGCCGGTCGCAGCTCAGCCCAGCCTGGCTTGGCTGCCTGTAGTTCTCCAGGCGCGACGTCTCCTGTGAGGTCTGCTGGTAGGTCTGCTGTTTGCCATGGAAACCACACCTTTCTCGAAAAGACTGCATGACTTGGGCTGGTTATCTGTGAAAAGAGAAAGGGCGAGAGGGAGGGCGGGGAGAGGAGGGCAGAGCGGGAGGGGTTCAGACAGGCCATTTCCTTCCCTTGGAAAGCCAGCCCCCTCCCGCCCTGCCCCCTCCTGCAGCCGCCCCACCAGCTGTGCACATATTGACAACTTCTGTGTCAGGGCCGTGTGCTCTGTAATTCCCGCTCTGACGGGGACAGGGAGGTGCAGCCCGGCTGCCCAGCGCCAGGTCACTGGGGAGCTGCCCCGCCTCCTGCCACCAGTTCCCCCTCCCCCTCCCCGCCGGCTCAGAATCATTTAGCCATTCCCGCTCCCCTGTCCCCTGGGGCTGCTGGATCCGGTAATCTAGCCCCAGCACAGCAGTGTTCAGGCGTGACCCAGCTGGTGCGTGTGTGTATGTGTGTGTGTGGACGGGGGATGGCCTGCCCTGCCCCAGAAACCACTCACTGAGGCCTGGAGTCTATGCACATAAGCACACGCATGCACACACACACATACCCTTCTCCATCACTAACACACACCTCCATCACTGGCACACACACCCCTTCTCCATGACTGCACACACACACACAGCTTCTCCATCACTGCATACACACACACACCTTCATCACACACACAGAGCCCTTCATGACTGCACACACACACTCCCCTTGTCTATCATTACACACACACATACACACACTCCCCTTCTCCATCACTGCATATAAACACTTCCCTTGTCTATCATTACACACACACACACACTCCTTCTCCATCACTGCACACACTCCCCTTGTCTATTATCTCACACACACACACACACACTACCCTTGTCTGTCATTACACACACACCTTCTCCATCACTGCCCACACACACTCCCCTTGTCTATCATCAATGCCCACACACACTCTCCTTGTCTATCATTACACACACACACATATCCCTTCTCCATCACTGCACCCACACAGTCCCCTTGTCTATCATTACACACACACACCTCCATCACTGCACACACACTCCCCTTGTCTATCATTACACACACACACACACACGCACCTTCTTCATCACTGCACACAGACACACCTTCATCACTATACACACCTTCTCCATCACTGCACACACACACTCCCCTTGTCTATCATCACACACACACACACCCCTTCTCCATCACTGCACACACTCTCCCCTTGTCTATTATTATGTACACACACACACATTCTCCATCACTGCACACACATACTCCCCTTGTCTATCCTTACACACACACACACACACACACCTTCATCACTGCACACATACTCCCCTTGTCATCACACACACACACACACACACTCCCCTTCTCCATCACTGCTATGCCCTCTGGAAGCTGTCTGTTCCTTCTGGCAGACACTGATGAGGGGCCGCCGAGCCACTGTGGATATAAGCAGTCCCTCCCAGGAGTGCAGGCAGTGGCCCTGCCTCCTGTGTTGGTGTCACAGGCACGTAACCAGGCTGCACAGCCCTGACAAGGCAGCGATGGGGCAGAGCTGCAGTCCCTCTGCCTGAGGCACCCGGGCCTCCTGGTCAGCCCCACCCGCATGCACCGGGTCAGGGCCAGGCCGAGAGCCCATCTGTTTATGATTTTTGGGGCCGGGCACGCAAGGGGTCCAGCCTGCCCCAAAGCAAGATCCTGGGTCAGGAAATGACCCCAGGGTGGGGCTGGGGGGGGCCCTCCAGGGCAGAACCATGGGGTCACATAACAGGCTGGCTGTAGCGTCCAGGCTAGTGGCCCCCCTCCCCTCCCCCAAGACCCTTTGAGGAAGGAGGAAGGGGTAAGGACACCCCCGGCTCAGGGGGAGACACAGCGAGGGCTGGTGGCAACCTGCGTCCTGGCCGCTGAGTTTACCCACACCTCGCTCATCTGCAGGGCCCAGGAGGGCACAGGGGACTTTTCAGGGCCCGTTCCAAACCCAAGAGGAAGGGGTGGCCTGGCGTGTGCTCTGAGCCTCCAGGGCTGTGTGAGGCATGGAAAATAAGGGGGCACAGAGAAGGGGGGCGGACATGCAGATGTGAAAGGGAAGAGGCATTCCCCCTGGGGGTCTCGGTCACCCCTTCTTCACCCAGCTCCCACCTCCTCATGTAGTTGTGAGGGTCGGGGCGGTAGCTGACCTGGGAGGGCCCAAGTTGAGCAGGTCCAGCCCAGGGCAGCCGGATGGCCCCAAGGAGCCCCATCAACCCAACCCAGGCCCCTCCCTGCCCTTGGCGGTTGGCTGGTTCAGCCCCAGGGCCCCAAGCCCACCGCAGGGCCCCACAGCCCACTCCAGGGCCTCTCCCTGGCTCATCACAGGCGCCCTGATGTGGAGGCCCCCCCCCTGACCCACTTCAGCCCATCCCGCAGCTTGGATCAAACACGACAGGAGTGCCTGCTGTGACCCAAAGCTGGAGGCAGTGCTGGTTCTAACGGGCGGCTCCTGCAGGCGGGCAGCCCCAGGGCCCCCACACCGGGCTCCCAGGCGGGCGCCCCCTGCCACCCTTGGGCAGCACTGGTAGGCGGCTCCCGCTGCCCAGGCTGCCAGAGGCAGGTGGAGGCGCCTCTGCTGAGGGTGCCCCTGCGGACAGGCAGGGTCGGCTGGGCCCCTGGGTCCTGCCCCACCCTCCCTGGCCACGTTATGAGCCCGGAACTCACACACCCAGGCTGGCTCGGGAGGCTTCGCCTCGTCTATCTGCACAAATTACATCCCGGCTTTTATTAGTCCCAGATCGCGCTCATTTCCCGCTGAGTGTCCTGTGGATATCATTAACATTTCTACAGCTTTTTTTAATATACTTTTTTCACATTCCCCCAAAATGCATTACCAGAAACATTATTTAAAAAGAAAGCGTGCTCTGACCAGCGCCCCCTCCCTGTTTAATCAGTCCAGCTGCCGCATCTTTTAATGTTGCCGAGCCGTGTTACAGCAGGTTTTCCGATACACAGGAGCAGCTGGACGCAGTGAGAGCATCTATCTCAAAGAAAAGACATTTCAATTAAAATACGAGAAGCCCCGTGCCTGATGGAGAAGGCAGCAGAATGCTCACCCCAGCACCGCCCCCCAGAACCGCCCCCAGCCTGGCGGGGGCGGCCCCCCCTCCAACCAGTGCAGGAACAAAGGCTGCCGCCAGGCCCCGTCCCACCAGCACCACCGGGAGAAAGTGGGGCTCGGCTTCTTTAAGAGCCGCTTTGGGCCGCCACGGGCTCTGTTGTTATTAATTATTGTGATTATGATTACTTTTCAAGAGCACCAGCAAAGGATAGGAGGAAAAGAGGCAGGCAGAGCTGGGGTGGGCAGCGTCAGGAGGTAGATGGTGACCTCTGAACCTGGGAGGGAAGGAGGGGGCAGGAGGGCACTGGCTGGGGGTCAGGGGAGTGCCTACCAACACTCCTTCAGGGAGGGACGACTCCTGGTCCAGCCCAGCCTCCCCATCCCTGCTTCCCCTCCCGCTTCTCCCAGACACTAGGTCAAGGCACATCTCTGAAATTCTAGCCAAACAGGAAGCAAAGGAAGAGGGGAAAAGGAGGGAGGGAGAAAGTCAGTCCTGAGCTCCAGATCACCTCCAATGGTAACTCCTGCAAGCTGGCCTGCCCACCCCGTGCCCCAGGGCTTCTCTACCTCAGTGACGGGTCTCCCTGCCCTGCAAGGGAATGCAATGAGCCCCAGAGCCCACCCCAGGCACAAGACCAGCAGCCCCCAAAGGTGTTTGGTAGCAGGTGAGCCAGGGCTCAGCCCTTCTTTCTGGCAAAGAGCAGAAGTCTCTGTGGTTCTCCTGCAGGCACTGCAGGGCCCGAGGGGCAGGGGTGGCCTTGGCCATGGGGCCTGCTCCCCGCTTCTGCATACTCACTGCTTTGACCCTCCTGCCCTGTTACAGAGAATGGGAGACTCAAAAGCTAGGACCTGCCTGTGAGCCACTCACAGGAAGTTCTTCCAGATGGACGCTGCAGCAGCATGGATGGCCCTCGCTGAGAATTCCCACTTTAGAGGAAGGCCCACTGGAGCACGATGAGGAAAGGGGGCTCCCACATCCCCTATGCAACCTCTGAGGCCCCAGAAGCCAGCTCGGGCCTGCCCCACCGTAGGGAGTCCACTCCTGGCTGCCTGTTGTGCCCTGAGCAACCTCAGAGAGAACTCACTGGGTCCACGGCCTCTTCAGCCCCCAGGGTCAGGCTTCAGGTCAGGGAGATAGGCCTGACAGCGTGGGCAGGAGCTTACTGCAGCTCCGCTGGGGCTGGGGAGGGTGGGAGGGGGTGAGAAGGGAGCTTCTGTACCCCAGCTGGCTCTGGGGCTGCAGGCGCATCCCACCTGCTAACCCAGGGTGGTTTTGTGACCTGGTTTTTTGAGTTGCAGCTGCAGGGGAAAAGCTTTAAAACCCAACCCCCTCAAGACCTGGGAACCAGGAGGCTGAGGGTGGGGGTGTCCCAAGAGGATCAGAGCCGGTGGAACTACCTTGGGCCTCCGAGTTGTAGGTGATGAACACTGTGAACAGGACACCTTGATTAAAACCATCGGTCGCTAGTCAAACTTATGGCTATTCTGTGGGGTCTATTTTGAGTCCCAAGGGCTTGGCTTGAAAAGGGGGGGAATGAGTTTCCAAGGAGGCCCCAAGACAATACAGCCCAGTGCCCCCAGGCCTCTGGGACAGGGAGGACCCTTGGGTCAGTCGCTGGGAGAGGTCTGCTTGGGGCAGAGGGGCCCATCCAGAAGCAAAAGGAATCACAGAGAACAAGGCAGCCCCCCACCCCCTGTGTGTGGACAACACCCCCATAAACGCTGTGCGGCCCTCCTCGCTTGCCAGCACCCAAGGGAGAGCCCCTCAGGTCCGACACGCCACTCTATAGGCCTGAGAGACAGGCAGGCAGACAGCCAGGACCCTTTGCTGAGGCTGGGGTCCCAGGGGAGGAGGCTCTTTGGAGGATGTTGGAATGGGGGGCGGGACTTCTGGACTCTGCAGATGTTTGGAAAGTGCTTCCTGAAGCCCACCAAGCTGCCTCCTCCAAGGACCCCCCGGTGGAGCAGCCAAGAACTACTAAGCCACCAGACCAGGGCCTCTGCTTGGGGTCCACCCACCAGGAGGATGTGGTGCCCCATCTGAGCACTCCACTATCCTGGGCACTGCCTGTGGGCCTGCTGCTCTGTTAGTTCCCTAAGGCACCCTGCCCAAGAAGGGAGCCACGACCCCACTTTCAGGAGTAACCTGCTGAATTCCCACAGCACAGCCCACAGGCAGAAAAGCTAAGCTCTCAGCTCCGTTCCCTGACTTCTAAAGCTATGCCTGCTGCCCCCACCCCCAGTGCAGCTTCTGGGATGTGAGGGCCAGTAAGTCCAGAGACCTGGGTCAGCTGGGCTGGAGGGGCCCATGGTCCAGGGGTGAGAGGCAGATGGCCAGGCAGCCAGCCCCCTCCCCGCTGTGAGGTGTGATGCAGCAGGAAGGGTTCCCTGCTGCCGTGCTGCTGGCCTCCTGGAGCCCTCTGGGGGGAGGAGGCAGTTGGCAAGGGGAACTCCACGCCCATCAGTCTCCTGTAGACAGCAGCTGCTTTTGCATCCTTTTATCCACCACTCAACAAAAAGCAACCCCCTTTCTCCAACTCTGTCAAAATGAGGAAAAGAAAACAGAGAGTGGTGCTGGGATGCAGAGAGCTAAGAGGGCCGGGGTCAGTCACCCACACACTCAAGTACAAGGAGCTGGTCCAGAGGCTGGCATCAGGGGCTCCCCAGCTGCCCCGTGCCCTGCTGGTCTTGCAGGTGGCTGCACGTTACGGATGCCAGAGGGTCCGTCTGTCTGCTGACTTTCAGGGGAGCCAGAGAAGGCAAGGAGAGAGCCTCATCTCTCACCCCAGTTTTGTCCTCTCACCCTGTGTGCCCCACCCTCCGTGACCTCCTGAGGAAGAGCAAGTACCAAAGGGCCAAACTGGCAGTCAGTTCAGCATCTCCCCAGGCCTCAGGGCCTTTGCACAGCCTTTCCTCTGCTGGGAAGACCATGCTCAGGGATCTCCATGGCTCCTCTGGCTCCCAGGCTGCAAGCCTTTGCTCATGTGACCTTCTCACGTGGCTGACCCTCACCACTGTGTTTGAAACTCACACTCCATCCCCCCTACACCACCCCTACTTCTCTAAGGTAACTAGCCACACGGCTGGCTGGCTCCATTACTGCCTCTCCTCTTTAGAAAGGAAGTTCCATGAGAGCAGGGATTTTGCCTGTTTTGTTCGCACCCATATCCCATGTAAGGGCTTCGCAGATGGCATTAGTGCTGAAGAACCCACCCGCCAATGCAGGAGACACAAGAGATGTGGGTTCCATCCCTGGGTCGGGAAGATCCCCTGGAGAAGGAAATGACAACCCACTCCAGTATCCTTGCCTGGAGAATCCCATGGGCAGAGGAGCCTGGTGGGCTACAGTCCACGGGGCTACAAAGAGTCGGACCCGACTGAACAATAATTGTTGAATGTATATTGTTTAAAATGTCACATGGAACTTCCTGCTGGTCCAGTGGTTAAGACTCCACCATTCCACTGCAGGGGGCACAGGGTCGATATCTGGTAGGGGAACTAAGATCTCAGATGCTGCCAGTTAATAAAACAAAATCCAATGTCTAATTGTTTAAAAATAAATAAATACATAAAATGTCACAGTATGAAAATATCCAGAACAAGGCTGAGTACAGGTGCAGAGCACACTTGGGTGGGGATGAGGGGCTTGTGGCCGTACCTCCTCACTCATTTGACAGAGATCTCCCTCAGGGCTGGCAGAAAGCACACCTGTGAAGGGTGCAGGTGAGGAGGGAGGGAAGTTGTTCCAGCTGACTGCTGCCTGTGGGATGCAGGACCCAAGGTGCCAGAGCCTCTGAGTGTTTCATAGAAAGAAGAATCTCTCATTTAAAAAAAATGTTATCTGGGCAGAAAAGCTAAACGGACATTTCTCCAAAGAAGACCTACAGATGGCCAACAGGCACATGGAAAGAGACTCATCGTTGCTAATTATTAGAAAAATGCAAATCAAAACGACAATGAGGTATAATACTACCTCATACTCGTCAGAATGGCTGTCATTTAAGAAGTCTACAAATAACAAATGCTGGAGAGGATGTGGAGAAAAGGGAACCCTCCTACACTGTCAGTGGGAATGTAAATTGGTGCAGCCACTGTGGAGAATAGTATGGAGGCTGCTTAAGAAACTAAAAACAGAATTACCATACGATCCAGCAATCCCACTCCTGGGTATATATCTGGAAAAGACGGAAACTCTAATTTAAAAAGATACGTGCATCCCTATCTATGATCATAGCAGCATATTCACAACAGTCAAGACACGGAAACAACCTAGATGTCCATCGGCAGATGAATGGATAAAGATGGTGTGGTACATATATACAATGGAATATTATTCAGTCATAAAAAAGAATGAATTAATGCCATCTGCAGCAATATGGATGGACCTCAAGATTATCATTCTAAGTGAAGTAAGTACCACATGATATTACTTATCATGTAAACATAAGAGAAAGATAAATACCACGTGATATTACTTATATGTGGAATCTAAAATATGACAAAAATGAACATATCTATGGAACAGAAACAGATTCACAGAGAACAGACTTGTGTTGCCAAAAGGTAAGGGTGGAATGGATGGGGAGTTTGGGATTAGCTGATACAAACTATCACATATAGGGTGGATAAACAAAGGTCCTCCTGTAGAGCACAGGGAACTATATTCAATATCTTGTGAAAACCAGAATGAAAAAGAATCTGAAAAATAGATATATGTATAACTGAATCACTTTGCTGTAAAACAGAAATCAACACATTATAAATCAAATAGACTTATATAAAATTTAATAAAATGTTATCAACCCAGTAAAAAAGTTTAACACCCCAGAGATCCAAGAGAACCGGTCTTCAGGCTGTATTTGCTCACAAGCTCCCTGGTGTCAGACAAAGGCAGCACTTGGCCCAAGCAATGCTGGGCACCTGGGGGGTGCCTGATGTGAAGAGGTGGGAACAGGAGCCCCCAGAACACTCCCTGGACTCTGGGAGAAGCCCTGAGACCAGCACGATCCACTTAAACTGTGGAGTGGAGCACTGGGGGCCGGGTGGAGGGCAGCACTGAGCGGCGGGGGCCCCGTGGGACCAGAGCTCTGGGGGCTGCAAAGGTGGGCGGTAGGAGGCCCAAGGCCACAGAGGTGCTCGTAACCCTCCTCGGAGCCCCACCCTAGCACCGATGAGGAAGGCCCTGCTGTCTCCTCCCGCCCCACAACGCTGCTGGGTCCCTGCAGGACTCCCTGGTGGCATCATCACAGTGGTAATTACATAATTAATGGTCTAATGAGCCACTTCACCTGTGTCTGCCATGCTGGAAAGTAGCCTAAGGAGGGCAAGGGCTTCATCTGTTGCATCCTAGGCTCTAAGCCTAGAAACTGCTCCAAGTAGGTGCCTTTTTAAAAAAACATATTTTATTTATTTCACTGTGCTGGGTCTTTGTTGCAACAGGCAGCATCTTTAGTTGTGGCATGCAGGATCTAGTTCCCTGACCAGGGATCGAACCAGGGCCCTCTGCATTGAGAGTGCAGAGACTTAGCCACTGGACTACCAGGAAGTCCCAGTATATGCCTATTAAATGCTGCCTGGACAGAGGGGCAAGAGTACGTTACCTAACCCTCACCACAGCCCTAACAGAGGACGACAGGCCTGGAGGCCAGGACGTGTGCAGCAGCCAACCAGGAAGGGATGACAGAGCTTCTGCTCTGCCCTCCACAGCCCCTGGGTCACAGCCCTCAGTGCCCGCACCCATTTGCTCATCAAGCCCCTCTCTCACGGGCTGCACAGGGGCAGAGCTGGGTGCTGAGGATCCAGAGGAAAAAGCAGTGGCTTCTGCCCTCCTAAGGCAATCAGACAGACAGATGACTGTGGGGGTGTGACACCCACGAGGGCCTCTGGGGGTGGGGAAAGGAGGTGGTCAGGGCTGGCTGGAAGGAGGGGGCCCGCAGATGGGAGGCACGACTGAGCAGGTGGGTTGTCCCAGTTACCACCCCTCCCAGATGGGGAGTCAGATGCCCACTGTCCACCTGGTACCACCTCCCCTGCCCCCCTGCAGTCCTGCACAGTCACCCGCCATTTGTAGCTGCTGCCTGCTCACTGCTCCCAGGGAAGGGCCACTCTCCCCACTCTGTGGGGCCCACTGGTCTACAGCCAAAGCTGGAGTGGGGTCTCCCGACTTGTTTCTGACCGGGGTGCCAGCGTTCCCCTCCACCGCCCCACCAGCAAGGCCAGCTGCTGTGAGCAGTGAGCCACCAGAAGCCTTCCAGGTCAAGCCACCTCCTCGTTTTGCACAGGGTTAGTGGAAGCCCAGACAGGGCTGTGACTTGTCCAGGAGGTCCCGCAGGGCTGAGAGCCCTCTACAGATCTGTGAACCAACTTGGAGCTGGAGGCCAGAAGTGGGGGTCCAGACTCTTCTTTTGGACACTCAGTATCCCAGGGGTCCCAGAACGCCCCCTCTTTTCCCTGGCCTAGGCAGGAACCTCCCCTCCCCTCCTTGCCTGACACCCCCTCTCCAAGGCATCCTGACAGCCCCTCCCGGAGCGGTTCCACCTGGGGGAGCCGGGAAGTGGCGCCCCTCCCTCCCCCAGCCCCAAGGGAGGAAGCCGCCTGTCAGGCCGCCGCGGCGTGTCAAATCCTCTTGCTGCCTAATTGTGAGACGGCGACGTTTAAAGAAACGCTTTTCTGGCCGCCTGCCACACCGCAAACTGCTTGGTATAATTTTATTATTAAGGAGAGAGAAAAAGAGGGAGGGGGTGGGGAGAGAGAGAGAGAGAAAGGGAGCGAGAGGAGGAAATTGCTTAGTCCAAGTCAGCTGGTGGAGTATTCTCAACGTGAACGCGGCCCGGCTTTCCAGTTGGCAAGCTGACTTCGTTAATTGCGCATTCAGTCTCTACTTAGGGTAATTGAAATGAAGCGGGGCCCGGGTCTGACAATTAGGGTCTGCGACTAGGCCGTTAACCCTTCCGCCCCCGCCCCCGGCTCCCACGCACCGCTGGGGGCGGCGGGCAAACGCCCCAGCGCCAGCAGGGTTAACGCGGCGCGGGCGCAGGCCGAGCGGGGGATGGGGCAAGGATGGGGGGCGTGCGGGGGCGCTTGCGGCCTCGCCGCCCCCATCCCCCCGCAACAGATGTTTCAGGCGTGTAAGACAAAGGCAGAGCGGCTGCCGCTGCCGGAGAAAATCCGCAGGACTCCCTCAGGGGCAGGTAAAATTTCACCTTCTATTTGTATTCCCCCCGCCCGCCCCCGCCCGATTTCCCGGCCTCTGCGCCAATCCGGAAAGCGCCACCAAAGACGCCGCGCCGCCGTCTCCGCCGCCCAACCCGCTGACCCCAGCAAGGTCGCGGCGACCTCGGGCTCCGCCAGCCGCGCGCCGGCCCCTCCTGGGGCGCCCCCGGCCGCAGTCCCGCGATCGCAGGCGCCGGGAGCGAGGAAGGGGCGCTTTTCTCGCCACGAAGAGGAGGCGGCGGAGACGCCGCGCGCCTCCCTCCGGCCCGCGCTGGGACCCCGGGGGCTCCGCCCCCCCGGCCCCCATCATTCATCTCCCTGATTCCCGCTGTAGCCGCCCTCGGAAGTCAGCCGAGTGAAGCAGCTGTTCCTTGCACACTCCACTTGACCAAAGATGATGATAAATGAGGCCCGGGCTGCGTCGGGAACGCGGCGGCGGCGGCGGCGGCGGCCGCCGCGAGGGGCGCGCAGGGCGGGGCGTACAGCCCGCCCTCCCTCCCAGCGCCCCGGGAAGGGCGAGGACGCTAAGGACAGAGGCCGACGGGCGCAATCAAAGGCCCGCACTCCCCTCTCGGCGCTCCGCGCCGCCTCGATGCGGGCAGAGAGGAGCGCCCCCAACACCCGGGCCTACGCAGAGACCCCCTCCTCGCGGCGGCACGGCCCTCCCTCCGCATCCCGGGCCCGAGTGCCTCGGTCCCCACCGTGCCCTCGCCATCGCCTCAAACCTATTAACGCTCGTAAATAATGAATAATGGAGTGAAGCTTCCCTCTGCCGCCAGCTGCGCCCGGTCCCGGGGAGGGGGCGCCCTGGCCGGGCGCGGGGGCCGGGGCGCACGGCCCAACACACGTGCAGCCGCGGCGCGCACCCCGCCTGCCGAGGAGGGGGAATCCCGCTCTGCCCTCCCCAACGCCACCTCCCCTGGAGTCCTCTGGCACCGAACGAGGCGAGAGCGCGCGCGAGCTTCCCAGTCGGAGAGGGTTATATTTTTAACCTGCCCCCCTTTCCTTCCCAGCCTCTCGGGTTTGCGCGCCCGTCCGCCTCCCCCCCCCCCCCCCGCCCCAGCAGCCGAGGACGCAGGCTCCTCACCTCGCTCAGCGGCTCCGGACTCCGAGCGCCTCCCCCGGCCCGCGGCCCCCGCCCCTGCACGGGCATCGCGCGGCTAAATCTCAGCCTGGAAAGGACCGATTAGGAGCCGCGTGCCTTTCTGCGAAATATTGGAACCGGCTGGGCTGGGGGCGGGGAGCCCGGCGCGCTCGTTCCCTCGCCTCCCTCCGCGCTCGCTCAGCTCTCCCTTTGCAGACGCGGGGCGGCCAAGTCAGGGCGCCGAGACCCCCTCTGGATTTCGTCCTTCTCTCCTCAACGCCCACCCTTTTTCAATCATCGACGAAGCTGGAGCTTCTAACATGCGGACCCTCCGGCAGCGGCGGCGCCAAGTGGGGCGCTGCCTCCCCCATCTCCAGCCTCCTCCCTAAGCCGCTCCAAACACACACACACCATTTACACAGCCGCGGTCTTGCACACCGGCGACTTCAAGGCGGACCGCCAGGCCGGGCCTGGGGCGCGGGGGGGGGGGGGGGGGGCGCGCTCCTCCCCCAGCCTGCCCACTCCTCCCGGCCCCTTCCCCAGCAGGCCCAGCATCCCAGACCCCCGCCCCCCTTCCTCAGAGGCCTGAGGCACAGGAAGTTCACGTCCACTCCCATTACCCTGCTCTCCAAAAGGCCACCCACCCAAACCCCAGCCTGTCCTTCGCCCCAAAGGAGGGGGCGGCTGAGGATAGGGCCGGACCCAGAAACCCCTGGGGGCTTCGACTGGATCAGTCACTTGACATTTTCCAGACTGCTCAGGCATCAACCCCCTGACCACCTCCCTCCTGAAAGGAGGGGGGGCGGCGAGAGAAAACCGCTGCAGAGCCACCAGGGGTGGGGGATAGACTGGAGGTCTGGCCTGCTGGGAAGAGGGAAAGGGGCCTTCCCGCGGGGAGTGCTGGCCCAGTAGCAGCAAAGAACAGGGCATATTTGGGAACTGGGGCCAGATTTCTCTCCCAGGACTAGAGGAATGGGGGTGAGGGTGGTGGGGAGCAAGCAGGCGCACCTCCCACCCCAGGGTAGCAGCTTCTGGCCAAAGTTACTGCAGAAGTAAGAAGCCTGGCCAGTTGGAGCTGGGGTGGAATACAGATGTGAGAACAGCTGGTCTGCTGACACCCTTGGGCCATCTGGGAGGCCCAGCCTGGCCTGGACAGGAGGAGGTTTGAGGACAGAGCAGGGATCCCCTGGGCACACACACAGCCTGGCAGGGCAAAGGGGGGTTGTCATGGGGCTTCTCCCCTCAACCAGCCTGGATACAGAGCCTGGGGCCTCCCCCATGTCTTGAAAATTCTCGGTAACCCTCAGACCACGAAAGCAGGTATAACAGCGGGACAGCGTGTCCGTCCCCTCCTAGGGCCTTGGCAGATCATACCAATGACCCTCAAGCTGCCATCTGGAAGGTGATGTAACCTCTCATTTCACAGATGGGGAAACTGAGCCCTGGAGTTGGGGAAGGGGGTGGGGAGAGGGCTCCTAGCTCCTCCCAGCCCAGCTTATAGGAGTCCTCCTCCCATTCTGGGGCCAAGGATGACAGGAAGGCCCTGGTTCGCTCCTTTGGAAATTTCATAAAACTGTTTTACTTGGGAGAAAAAAAGGGCAGGGGCCTGGTGTGGTAAAGAGCTGGAGAGAAATCACACCGTCCACCAACTACCCCTCATCTCCTCCTCCCCGCAAGCCCCTCCCAACCCCTTCAGACCCAGCCACCCCGGGGATGGGGGTCTTACTGAGGGTCCCAGGAGGAACCTCATGTGCAGCCCAGATATGAATGTCACAAGCTCTTCACATGTGTGTGGCTGTGTTACGAAAACCACAACTTCACATAGGGCCTGGCAGCTTTGTGTCACTCAAACAACAGGCAGCTCCTATTTTGATATGAGAGGGAGTCTATCTCAAGGCTGGATTCTGGACTGGGGGGACTCCGCCAGATGAACAGCTGGGGCCACCCTGTGCTCTGGGCTCCCCTGCTGCCCCTCTGCTGGGAAGGGAGCTTCCATTTCCAGGCAAGGCTTGGATGGATGCCCTGCTGCCCCCTCTGCTCCCCACTCCTGGCTCTCCCCAGAACCAGGTGGATCCTGAGCAGCCCCCCTAAACACATCGCCTGGTGACCAGAAGCACTGGCTTTTGGGGAAAGCAAACCACCAGCTCAAATCTGGAGGCAGACTGGGACCGCTCTCAGGACGGAAAATATTTGCCTTTGGTTTTCAGCTGCTGCTTTGTTCTGGCTGACTTTCCTCTCCTCCACGCAGCCGTGAGACGTGGAGGTGCTGGGGGGCACAACCGAGGGGAGGGCAGCTGTCTGAGTCCAGCGTCCAGCCATTCTGAACAGCACTCTGTTTCTTTCCCAGGATAGACAGGATACTTTCTGCCCATTCTCTGAACTTGTAGCTGAAGGCGTGTTTCTCTCTCCCCAGGCCCAGCCCTCTCGGGCCTCCACTCCAATAAACCAGATCTCCCGGCCCGCCCCAGCTTCCGGTCACTAGGCGTCTGGGGGAAGCGCCTCTCTCAGCTGTTCGCAGTGAACTCAGCCCGACCCCAGGGAGCCTGTTTTGGAAAGTTGCGGGAGAATCTTTGCTGGCCAGCTCTGCGCTGACCACAGGGAGAGGGCAGTCTTCTCCCCAGATGGGGGCTCCAGAGATGTCAGTTACACCCGCCAGTTGTGGGGGCTCGCTGGTGGCTCTGGATCACTGGGAGTTGTCACCTGGCCCAACTCGGTCCCCATCTGTAAAGACCTGGGCTCTGATGCCACACAGCTCTGCACACCATGCTGGGTGACCTTGGGCCGCTCACTTCACCTCTCTGAGCCTCACGCTCCCCAGCTGAAGCCTGCTCATACCCTGACACGGGTCTGTGAAACTGGCGGAGATGCTGTGCTTGGTGCCTGGTGGAGGCTTCCAGCGCTGCCCACAGGGTGAGAGCCAGACCTTGCACTGCCTCTGCCTCCCAGGGAGCTAAGGGTGGGACAGAGCATGTCCTCAGGAAGGGGCCAGGGCCAGGGGCTGGGACCCAGGATTAAGGTCTGTGCTCAGACGTGTCCCGATCCCCACGGCAGATGAGCCATCCTCCCGGCTGGAGCACTGCTGTTGTGCGTGAGCTAGGTGGAGGGCAGAGTCTGGGTTTCTGCGACTCTTAACGAGCTCCCAGGTGAGGCTGCCTGCTGGCCTGGGGGCTGCAGAAGACAGCAAGCTCTCAGCCCCTGGAGGAGGCTGTGCTTGGCCAGAGGCTCCGAGTCCTGTCCTGTCCAAGGAGGGCTGCCCAGGACCTGGCGCTAGCCTGTGGCTCCGTGCTCCAGAGCCATCTGTCTCAGAGCCGGGGTCCTGCAGCTCTGCCCCCCGCCCCCCAGACTCTGCACCCAGCCCTGCTTCCTGGCGGCACTGAAGGGCAGCTCATGCTGCTGAACCCACGGTCTCTTCAAGTCCAGGCCTCCTGGGCCTCAGTGTCCCTGTCAGGACAGTGGGAACCTGGGTTAAACTCATCCCCTCTTTCCGTTGATGGTTCCAAACCCTCTCCCCTTCCTTGACCTCTTCCAAGGGGCAACAGATCCAGACCCCAGCACGGACCCCAGGAGCTGCAGACCTGGGGTGGGTACAGGGCTCACCCAGACCATCCTCACCACCTCACGTGCCCAGCGCTGCCCTAGTAAGCACTTTCACAACAAACTTCATCTTCATGCCAGTCCTGCGGGTGGGTCCCATGACCACCCTTGTTTCACAGATGACAGCGCTGAGCCCAGAGACCTGACGCCCGAGGCCACACCCCAGAGGAGGGGCCGGGGGCCAGACCTGGGTTCTCCCCGGCCTGGCCCAGCCCCCAGGGGTGCCTGACCACCAAGGATTCCTCTGGGGAAACCACTAGTTTTGGCCCCTCCAGTGCTGGTGTGGATGTGGTGCCTGTCTCTCCCTGGCCGGCAGCGGGCCCTGGTTAAGTTACGGAGGTGGGGGTAAGCCGGTGCAGTCGCTGAGAGAGGTCTTTGGTAAATAGGAACCAGCTGTGCCTCTGACCTGGCCGAGCCAGGCCCAGAGTGGTCTGTACCACATGAACTGCAGTGTTGTGTGCAGAAGCCAAAGCCTGGAGATCCTATATGTGTCCCCGTGAGGGGCTGAGGGACACACATGTGCGGAGGTCTGTACAGTGGATACGGGCTTCATGTGTGGATGGGGTGCAGCCTTTAGGTTGGTGAGTAAACCATAGTTTTGCTCACAGTTTGCACAGAGAGGCAGCATGTAAAAGAGGAGAGATACTCAATTTTTCTCTTTTTATCATGAGCCTATGATACCCACTTAAGATTTTAAGCTTACGCTGTGGATAAATAACCTCCAGGCTGGCTCTGAAGATGGCTGGAGAGTGCGCCCAGTGCCAGGCTCCCGTCTGGCCCGGCGGTTTTCCAGTTGCCAGGCTACAGCAGGCCGTGGCCATTAGCAGGAGGGACAAGCCCAGCTGCCAAGAGGAGGCAGCCTTGCCGAGTCCTGCAACAGGCAGCACGGCGATCATGCATCATCTTACAGATGAGAAAACTGAGGCCTGAACCCCCACAGAGGCCATGACCTCGCTTCTGGGTGCACTGCCTTGGGGGCAGCTGCCACAGCCAGGGCCCTTGATAAACGGGGCCTGGGGCTCACAGGGACAGCTCCCGGTCTATGGGACACTGAACTTCTCACTTCGTTTCTATGAGCACTCTGCTCCCCTCCAATCGTCAAAACAAAGGCAACACTCGTGGTAACTTAAGGGCAGAGGCGTCTCTGGCTCCCAGGGGCTGTGAGGGCGTGGCTGACCGTCTGGGAATGCTGGGCTGAGTCCCAGCTGGGCCGCCCGCAAGCCTTGGGTCTGGGCCTCGGTACCTCAGTCATGAGCAGACATGGGGGTAAGTCCCTGGAGGGCAGTGTGTCTAGGGACAGTGCCTGGCAGAGCAGGGCCCAATAAGCAAGTTGTTATTTCTAAGAGGAAAACATTTGTATAATTTTTTATAACAGGGCAAGTTCAGGAAAATCCTTGACCAGTCCTAGTGCTGGCTGAGGAGGGGGGCCAGGAAGCTGGGAGCTGTCTAGGGTGACAGGAACCCGGCTCTGGCCTCAGGAGCAGCTGGTGCCTGCCTGGGTGGGCGGCCATGCTGTCTCGACAGGCAGTGGCCAGAGTGGGGCCTGGCTGTCTGAGTTCTCAAGCTGGCACACTGGGTGAAAGAGACTTGGCTGGCTGGCTGGAGGCCTCTGCAGGCCCAGGGCCGTGGAAAGAGGACTCAGAAAGGCCCCTCTGTCCGCCTGGATCTGGGCTGCTCTTTTCCAGACCAGAGCCTCCTGTGTCTTTGGAAAGAGCATCGAGTACCCAAGGGCTGCTACTGACTTGCCGTGTGACCTCGGGTGAGCACCCCCCCACCTCTCTGGGCCTCCATGTCCTCACCCAGGAGACTGGGCCCACCTCACGGGGTTGAGCAAGAGCCAATGAGAACACGGACAGAAAAGTGCTTTGTCATTGTCACCCTCGTAGCTGCTTCTCACACGATGCTTACGTGTGCAAAGCCCTGCTCTAAGAAGCAGTCTACATATTTTAACTCCTCTTACCGATGAGGTGACAGAGGCTCAGAGAGGTTAGGACACTTGTCCAGAGTTGCCCAGCTTGTGAGGACCAGAAGCACCATGATAGCAAAGTGCTGTGAGGCCTGATTTTATTATAGTTCAAGGCTGTGGGTCGGGCCAAGGATGGCCAGGCTGCACACTTCCCCAGGCAGCTTTGGCCAGTCCGGGAGGGCGGGTGGGGCAGAAGGGTCCTAATCACACCTGAGTGGGAACTCAGGCTCAGAGGAGGCTTCCCGGAGGTCTCCCCGGGTCCGCGTGGCAGGAGGCCTTGGGGGCCGTAGTGAGGGTCTGGAAGTGTCAGGCAGGAGCACCGACTCAGCAGCAGTTTCCAAACACTGATGGGGAGAAGCAGGGACAGCTTCAGGGTTCCCCAGAGCCCACGCTCCCAACCCACCAGGCAACACCGCCTCCAGCGCATCCACCAGCTCGCCCCCAGTGGCTGCAGGGTCAACACCCTGGTGTGACAGATTGCACATCTGAGGCCCAGCAAGGGCAGGGGTCCACACAGCACGGGGGCTCGGAACCGCTCCCCCTGCCCCCCATCTCTGGCCTCCTTCCTCACGCCCACAGGCCTGCACCAGCCTCGTCCCCCTCCCTGTCCCACTGCAGGGACTGTGTGACACCGAGGGGGTGGTGGTCTCCCTCCGGTCAAGACCTTCTTGGCATTGCTATCTCGGTATGGATGGACGAAGCTTCCAGCACAGCGAGGACAGGCCCCTGGAGACGCGGAAGGGCCTGAGATTCCCATGGGAAAGGGCTGTCTCCAGCAGAGGCCCCTGCAGACCGGCTTTGATGGTGGATAAGCCCCAGCTGGCTCCTCAGGCAAACTTGATCCTAGTGAACTGGACAGGCCCACAGGTCCACACAACTCTCCCACAGCCCCAGAGCTCCCAGCAGTTCCCTCCACCTGCAGAGCCAGTGTGAGGAAGGTTTTGTCTTCCAAACACCCTGTATTTAAAGATCACGGTGTGTTCCCTCTCACAGGTGCAAAAGGAAAGCTAATTGGGCCTTGGATGGATGTGAGCAAGCCAGGGGTTATGGGCCTTGTGTTTGCCGAATGACTGAGTGAGTGAATGAACGGATGGATGGGTGGGTGAACAGATAGGCAGTGGGTGGAATTCCAACCCCAAGCAATGCCATTGCTACCTTTTTTTAGCCTGAGCAAAATAAGACTTTCTCAAGGCTTTAAGGAACATGGTAGGCAGGGACTTCCTTGGTGGTCCAGTGGTTAAGAATTCGCCTGCCAATGCAGGGGACACGGGTTCTATCCCTCATCCAGGAAGATCCCACATGCCACAACTAAGACCAGGTTCAGTCAAAGAAAAAGAAGAACATGGTGGGCAATTTCCTGGGTCCCAGGGACCCCCTGCAACCATCCCCATCATGACACCTGGGCCCAGAAATGGAGGAGCACGGGGAGGGGTGCTGGACCCCAGCTGCACCTCGCTGTGTGGCTCATCTCAGGGCCTCCAGAGCTCATCGAGAAGCCCCCTTTCCTGGGCCCTGCCCCTGCGCTTGGGGCTCCCAGCGTCCCCCTGACCCATAAGTGTGCCCAGGGTCCCTGGGGACCTCTTGCTGGGGACCCGGAGGGCAGGTGAGGAGGAGGGCTGCATGCCTGCTGAGCCCGCCCAGCAGCTCTGCAGAGCTGGGGAGAGCAGGATGCTTGTCATCCACGGGGACACGGGGACGGTTTAAGGTGAAATTTAAGCCCATTAGTGCCTGGCTAATGACATCAGCAGCGATAGTGAGAATGAAGATGGCGGGGTGTGCGAGCACCATAAATTGTGGGGCCGGCGCCCGCCTCTGTCCTTGGGCCTGAGTCCCGCCCCCCACCCCCAGCCCCCGCTCCCCTGCCTGCCCCCCCAACCCCCGCCCCGGCCCAGCCCCCAGGGTCAGCGTGTGGCCGGGGCCTTAGCCAGAGCGTGAGAAAAGCTGGGTCAGGGAGCTGAGTGTTCAGGCAGCATCTCTCTAATCTCTCTCCTTTGATAACTTCTGTCTTTCCGTGCATACGCAAGAACCCAGCTCAGCCGCCGGCATCTCTTCCCGGGCTGAGCCGTCGCCCTGCAGCTAATGCCTGACAGCTCTGTTTATGTCTCCCCATAATTCTCCAGTTTTATGTTTTTTTTTTTTCGGGGCCATTAAGCTCCCAGCCACAAGCTCCTTCCCCTGCCCCCGCCTGCCTTTGTCCTTGAGGCCTGGCTGCCCCCACCACCCTGTGGGAGAAGGGCTGCCCTCCCCCAGCAGGTGGACGGGGGGCCGAGTGCTCACTCAGGACACCCCCGCCCCAGTCCCGTGGCTTCTCATCACAGGGCTCGTCCCGCCCGTCCCCAGGGACACAGGACACCAGGGTGCCAGGGAGCCTGGTGAGGCCCACTCTCCCTCAGACTCTGGCTTCTTTTCCTGGTGGGCTCTGTTCCTTCCCCAGCCTCGGCCGCTCCTGAGGGCAAAGCCCCCTGCCCCGCACCCCTCTGCAGCTCCAGATCCCCAGATTCAGTGCACCCATGGCACCCCGAGGACCCCTCCGTACACACCTCGTCCTCTGCCCTTGTCTCCCTGTGGTCCATCTCTGAGGAGGCTCCTCAGAGTCCTCAGGGCCCTCCTCCTGTCCCCACAACCACAGCCCAGGTCTGGCCACGGGTCAGACTGGATTCCCAGTTCCCAGCCTCCCCACCACATGGCCTCTCACAAGCTTGGCCCAAGGCACTCCCTTGCTCTACAACTTTCACTGGCTCCCCATTACTTAGTCCCCATCCTCAGTGTGTTGCTCCCACTGCCCTGGCCTCCTGCACTGAGACCAGCAGGCGCTACCCCTAGCCAGGCCCGCTCACCCCTCCCAGGGCATCCACCCCCACTTCCACAGGCCAAACCCAAGGCGGAAGGACTTCCTCCACAGGAAGCAGCCCTTTCCTTGCCTGTGGGTGCCCACGATGCCCTCATGTGGCCCCTGTGGGTCATGGAGTCCCTGGTTGCTCCAGCTTAGACGCCTGCCTCCGAGTGCCCGGGGCAGGCAGGTGCCACACAAGAGCCTGCTTCCCCACTGCGGGGGCAGTGCCCCAGGGCCCACACAAGGCCAGGTCTCCTCAAAGAGGCCAACTCGGGATGCTGGAAAGTAGAGCCTCCCAGACCCTCTTCTCCTGCCCTCCAGGAGTGACGGAGAGGAAGGGGTGGCCCCCCAGGGCCCTGCCTGCCTCCTGAGGTAGAGCCACTCCTCCTCGGCCCTCTAACTTCCACTTTCCTTTCGGCTGAATTGCCTTTGCAACCAGAGGCCTCCTGCCCAACCTGCCCCTTCCCTGCACCCGCGAGTGGCTGAGGCACCGCCCCTCCCCATGTGGGTGCTACGGGACGTTTCAGCCTGCATCCCGAGGCGGGGGACTCGCACCCCCGGGGCGTGGGTGCTGGCATTGCGGCCTGTCCACCTCTTCACAGGCGCTCGGCTCGGTTTCAGTCGATTCTGACCTTGTTGTCCTGCGTCCCCTGGGGTGTCTGGCCACAGCTCGGCAGGTCCCCCCACCCCACCCACCTCCCACCAAGACTTCCTGCCCTTGGCAGGTTCCATGGAAATGCGGGCAGCCCCTGGCCTGCCTCTCCCTCACACACAGCCCTGGAGCACAGTGCGGGGTGCTGGCCCAGGCCATCCTATGCTCCACTCCCTGCAATCCTATTGTTAAGAGCAGGGCAAGCTTCATAATTTGAGGGGCCTGGTGCAAGATGAAAAATCCAGTTCCAGCTCAAAAAGCAACAGAGCCACACAAGACCAAGCTCAGGGTGTTCTGAACACAAGCTGACAAAGCCAGAGCCAGCCTGAGGCGGTGAGCTGGCCAGCCGCCTCTCCCGCAGCAGGAAGACCAGGGTCTGACCCGCTGGTCACGCCTGTAAGGATGGCTCCTATCGACTGCGCACTTGCTTTGTGCTGAGAGCAATGAACATGTTAAGTCAACAGACCACCAGACTCCACGGCTCACGGGGGTTCAGGGGGGTGCGATCTGCCCAGGCCCTCTCCAGAGGCACGATGAACCCTGCTCTGAGGAGGAGGCTCCCAAGTGAACCTGTGCCGATGAACCACTAAGACCCCCCATGTCAGCTGTGAGTGGAGCCCAAGAAACCACCGTAATATCTCCCTACATGCAGAGATGCGCAAGTGAAGGCTCCGAGAGGGTGTCCAGCTCCTGCAAGGTCACACAGCACGGCACGACCCCAGATCCCAGCCTCAGCAGTCCTGTTTCCAAAGACTCAGGCAGACACTTGTGGCCTGGTGCGTAAGGAACCGGGCGGGACGCGAAAGCGAGGGGCGACACACAAAGATGCCGCACCGGAGGGCTGGGTGGTGACGTTTGTTCTCCTATCTACGCTCTTGGTTATTTTCTGTATTTTCTCCAGCAAGCTAAGATTTTTGAAACGATCAACAGCTCACAGTTTTTGGAATGAACCAGGAACGGAGATTTGTGGAACCGAGTCCTGTTAATGGAGATGCTGTGGATACAGAATGGGGTTTACTTGCTTCCTAAGGCCCAAAGCTTTCAGGCCCCTGGTGTCTGGGCCTCCTTCCCTTCGTCACTGAGGGTTTAGAGGGCTCATGAAAGCTTGGGGGGCCCGGGCTGCCCCTGGGACGACCCCGCTTGGTTCTCTGGGGACACCCGAGTGCTCAGGAAGCCATGGGCCCTGAGGAGGGTGCTCACAGCAGGTCTTGGCATTCCCTTGGCTGGTCAGGAAGCAGGGCTGGCGTCCACCGGACAACTGTCTGGCTGGACCCCTACTCCAGGCCTCACTGGTCCCAACCTTCCCCTGAGGGTCCCCCCCACATTCCTGAGGCCCCCCCGAATACGCACTACCCTGCCCTCCTGCTCACAGCCCAGTGGATCCTCGCCACCCCAATATGCACAAGACCAGGCTCCCCTCCAGCCCTGGCCACCCTTTCTGGCCTCATTGTCTGGTGCTGGATGCTGCCTCCAGGCCTCTGAAGCCCCTCCTCTGCACCTGCCCCCCAGCCTGGAGCAGGGGCCGTGCCCAGTTCCCTGCCACGCGGTGGCTGCACAGCAGGATCAAGACCGCACCAAACCAGGTCAACCCTGCCACCCCACCTGGCCCAGAGCGGTGCCCAGGGATCCACCTGGGCCCTGCCTGCCCCTAGGAGGCGGGGCTGGGCTGGGGCCCCGCCCACCCATGTGGATGCCAGGCCTCCTGCAGACAGCTCTGGGCAGCCTCCTGCCCTGAGAGCCCCTGGGCCTCAGGCAGAGAAGAGCTGACAGCTCCTTAATAAAAGCCGCCACAGATGCGCCTGAGTGACATCGCAGCGGCCAGCGGGAGGCAGCCCACATCAAAGCCCCATTTTTCTTCTTCCTGTGCGGCACTGAGACGGTTTCATAGAGAGCCCCACATGCGTCTGCGACAAAGACACTTCTTCTCATGACTGGCCGTGGCCCCAGCCTCCCCAGATGCCCCCCCGACGCCTGGCGCACTTCCCTGAGAGTGCAGGTTTCAGAGAGCACCCTGTGCTGAGGTCACCCGGACATGGGGCCAGGGGCGGCCATTCAAGGGAACAGGCACACTGTGTTAAAACAAAGACTGAAACCAACTGACCCTGAAGGGCTCGGGCCCAGGGGTCCGAGGATTCTCAGTGAAGCCTTGCTCTGGCCTCGGACAGCTGGATGGGGGGCAGGTTGGGGGTTGGCAGAACACAGTGGCCCCACCGAGCGAGTCACCTCCCTGTGCTGCAGACCCAGCCTGGGAGCCAGACCCCGCTCCCCACCACCATCCCCGGCTCACTACGCAGCCCCCACTGCAGTGTCTGCTCTCATGGCTGGGGTGGCTCCAGGTGAGGGTCCCAGACAGGCCAGGGCCTAACCATCTGTGCTCCCAGCTTCAATTTGGGCAAAGAATCACCCTCTCTTGGCCGCTTTAAGAAATGCCATCTGGAGAGGTGACCCTGTGAGCCATGACCCCAGACCTTTGTCCCACGCACCCAGGGTCAGGGAGTGCATGGGACACTGACCTCCTGGTCAGCCGCAGTCTCCCCGAGTGTCAGACAGGCTCTGGTGCTCCCCACATGTGCACTGGCGCAGGAGAGTTCCAGGCACTAAGACACACGACCTCCCTGCCACCCTCGAGCGTGCACTGTCACTGGAAGGCCTGTGGATCACCATGGGTGGTGGGGGTGCTGAACGTGCAACTCATGTCCAGGCCTTGCTTCTTGGGACTCTGGGGGGCACTGACAACGTGTGACCTCACTGACCACGTGTGACCTTCACCTTCCAATCCCACAGAAGATGAGACTGCACTGGGGACATCTCTCCATTCTGAGGCCAAGCGGGCCGAGAGCCCAACCCACCCTCCGGCCCTCCCTCTCCTGGTCTGGGTCACTCCCTTGGTCTCCTCTCCTCCTGAATCCAGGGGGCACCTTCTTAACCCTGAGATCAGGGCAATCCCACCTCCAGAAACACAGCAACACAAGTGCCACGCACCACCCCCAGACCCTGTGTTCCCAATGTTCCTGGACGTTCCTGGCAGGCTTAGTCGTAGGCTGTAAACTGCCCGGACTTTCCTGGGGTGCCACACAGCATGCCTGAACACTACGCAGGAGAAAATAACCACGCCGGCTGCATGCAGCCTGGGCGTGTCAGACAACTGGACCCATAAGACCACACGGACAAAGTTCACAAGCTGACACTCGGATCCCAGGTAGGCCAGGCCTGGGGGGACACGGGGCTGGCAATGCCCCCTCCTGATGTGTGTGCTGGTCAGACACTGGTGTGTCCAGTCTGTAGCGATTCATTAGCTGGCCACTCAGGATACATGCCCTTCTCTGCATGGGATCAATAAACAGTTAAATAATAAAACCAATGAGACCTCAGCCTCTACGCAAGGCCTCCAGAGGTGCCTCGTTTTACTCGAAATGAAGTATGGGACCCTCCTCAGCCTGGGCATCAAGGTTAGCTCACCTCCAAATACTCCCGGCTCTCCTCGGTCAGCGGTAGCCTGCATGTCCCCACCCCACCAAGGAGGCAGGGTGGCCACAGGCCCGCCTTAGTCAGGGGAATTGGACTGAAAGTGACATGTCACTATAAGAAGCTCCGTGAGCCCAAGTGTCTCCCTCCCTCTGGGCAGTGCAGCCCTCACAAGGCTTCTGTGGTTGGTAGGCCCCTTAGTGACCACAGAGAGCCATCCCTCTGCCATCCAATTGCAACACACAGCTCCAGGGAGTGGAACCCTGTCTCCAGCGGCTGACCTTTGGGGATGCTCACTATGCGGGAGCCCTCTGGCCCTCACTCATACACCAGGCTTCCCAGGCCCTCTGTGGTCTGGTCCCTGACAAGTTCTTCAGCTCCAAGAAACAGAAACGCTCTGGCCATGAACCCCACAGGGCCTCTCCTCCAGGCACACTGTGATCTCAGCAGTTCAGACGCAGCCAGGTCCTTTCTGTCCTAGGCCTTCGTGCCTCCACCCAGCACCCATCTCCCTGGCCTGCCCTGCCTGAGAGGACTGACATCTGCGGCCCTGGCACTCGGGCAGAGCCAGCTGCTCCCTCTGAACACCACAGCCCCAGCCCGTATCACCCTCTCCTGCTCCTCTCAGGGGCTCCTTCATGGGGAGGCATGTGGTCAGGCACCCATTGTCTCCCCCAGCAGGGAGTAAAGGCACACAGGCTTGGTCTCCACTGCAAAGCCAGGGGTGGCCCGGGAGGCTGTGGACACCCCAGCCGAGCTCTGGGACCCCTCCCAGACATGCAGAGCCAGTGGGCATGCTCTTAAATCCACCCTCCTTCCTCTGGTGTCTAAGGGTGGCTACGACCTCAAGGGCCTCTTATTGGGAAAGTTAGGGTGCAAGAAGGATCTGGGGGCACTCAGGGGAGATGGCACCACCAAGTAGCTTATTTTGGCTGATGCAGGTTACAGTTCTAGGGAAAGAACATCTTTTCCAGAGAAGACTCTGTTTGAGACCATTAGAGAAATGACTTCATCTCAGCTGCAAACCCCCAGTAGTGGCTGGGGACCCACCTGGAGCAGCAGGGTTTCAGAGCGGCCACCACTGGGGTCCACCCTGGGCCTCAACTGAGTCTCCAGTCATGGTGACAGAAGGACCAAGGCGGGGCAGCGTGGGCAGGACTCTGGGTGCGTCAAGGAGCGAACCCGCTGCCAAAAGAACAGGCCCCGCGGACCTCCTGTCCAGGGGGCTCTTGGTTCCATTAAGTCGTCCCATTTGCCCCTCCAAGTCCGCCACCCAGAGCAGGGTCAGTGGGCACAAAGGTGATGGCAGTAGCCACAGCAGAGGGGGCTCTCCTTGCCTCTGAGCACCGCATAGAACTCGGGAGCTCAGAGAAGGTGAGTGATGTGCTCAAGGTCACACAGGGAAGCAACAGCTGAGGGCTTGCTCTCCTGCCTGGTGGGCGGGTCCCCTCACTGCCAGCAGGCAGACCCACCCCCTCTGTTCAGACTGAGTCCCTGAGCTGGGCCTGCACAGCCCACGTGGGGGCACTGCTCTCCTGTGTGATTTCCCACCCTGCCCTCCCTGCACAGGCTGGCAGGGGGATGAGGGGGCAGCAGGCATCTCTGGGCCTTTTCACACACTGTGCCCTCTGCCTGGATCCCCAGTCCCCTGAATCTTCTCATTGCCCAAAGCCACCTCCTCCTGGAGGCCCTCTGTGATTGCCCAATAGCTATAGGATCCCCTGTCCCCATGGCTCTCACCACTCTCAGCAATTACCTCCCTCCTGTACTTGTTGACTCCCTTCTGTTGGCCCTATGGATGGTGAGTCCCCGTGGATGGTGAGTTCTCCGTGGATGGTGAGCCCCCCGTGAATGGTGAGTTCTCCGTGGATGGTGAACCCCCCGTGAATGGTGAGTCCCCGTGGATGGTGAGTCTCGTGGATGGTGAGTTCTCTGTGGATGGTGAGTCTCATGGATGGTGAGTCCCCCATGGATGGTGAGTCCTGTGGATGTGAGCCCCCCATGGATGGTGAGTCCTGTGGGTGGTGAGCCCCTATGGATGGTGAGTCCCCTGTGGATGGTGAGTCCTGTGGATGTGAGCCCCCCATGGATGATGAGTCTCGTGGATGATGAGCCTCCATAGATGGTGAGTCCCCTGTGGATGATGAGTCCTGTGGATGTAAGCCCCCCATGGATGGTGAGTCCCCCGTGAATGGTGAGTCCCCATGGATGGTGAGGTGTGAGCATAGGGTCCCACCTGTCATGCTGAAAGGCCAGGTTCCAGCTGCTTCCAGCTTCTTGGCCACCCTCACAGCCCACAGGCTCCTGGCTGCTGATAGCACTCCCTCCCCTCCCCCTGCTTGCCTTCCTTCCGAGCCCACTCCCTCACTCCCAGCCCTGCCCCATGCTCAGACCCCTCCTGGCTCGCCTCTCCAGCCTGATTTCAGGGGTGCCCCCTGCCCACCTTCTCAACTCCCAAACCTCACCAGCAGCACTAAACCACAGGGCACTACCTGCACCCACCAGCTCTCATCCCCAACCCCCACTTTGCACTCAATGGGCTCAATCATCTTAACAAATGCTCAGGGTCACCTCCTCTCCACTCCTGTGTGACTTCCCTCCCTGGACCCATTGTCCACAGTGCCAGCAGTCTGCCCACCAGGATTGACAACCGTTTGCCTCCCAGAGTGCCCCAGCACCCTGCCCATAGTAGGTGCTCCGAGAAAGCGAGTAATGTGAGCTGGTAAGTGGACCAGGGCCTTGTGATTCCAGAGGCTGGAGCTGAAGGATGAACACGAGCCTCTAAGAGAACACTGAGGACTCTGTAATGGGTCCCCTGGGCACCAGGGTGACAGCAGCCACTTTCATCCGCTTGCTGTATGCCAGGCGTTCACACATGGATTAACTCTTCCAGCCCCGAGTCAACACCAGTGCTGTTATTATCCTCAAAGTACAGGTGAGGATGCCGAGGACAGAGAGGACAAAAAACTAGCCCAAGGTCACACAGCCAGGAAGCAGAGGAGCTGGGACGTGAACCCAGGTCTGTTTGACTTCCAAACACATGCTCTTCAGTCATGAGGAGCTGTGAGCCCTGAAGCTGGCCATTCCAGGAGGCTGTGGAAGGCTGCAGAGAGGGGCTGTCTGCTAGGCGTCCCTCCCAAACTGCCCTATGTTGCTCTCTAAGGCCCCGCCTTGTTGCCAGATGGCTTCTCCCTCAGTCCATCCCCAAACTCTTTGACAGGGAGGTGGGGGCCCCTCAGAAGCCTGCCCCGGCCTGGCTCAGGCGGCCTGGGCCATGCAGGGTGGGCCCAGTGGGCTGTGTCACCACGGACAGCTGAGGCGACCCAGGCTCAGCCAGGTTGGGGGACATCCCCAGGAGGTTCCCACCTCGGCTCCAAGAAGCTCCATGGGTGGCTGCTGGCTGAGGGCTGGGGGACCACCTTGGGGTGGGATTCTGGGTGTGGGCCCTGTGCTTAGGGCTACTCTGCAAAGCAGTGAACGTGGGGCCAAGGCACCAACTAAGCTGCCAGCAGCTGTCAGCATCTGGGAGCCCCTGGACCAAGGGACACGGGACTGAGTGAAACTTTTGGTTACAGTCTGGGTGCCTTTGGCTCGGATGCTGAGCCTGCCCTGAATCACTGGGCCCTTGCGGTCCACCTCTCCACCATCATAGCACTGAACACATACCACACGTCCCAGGCACTTGTCTGTCTCTCCCAAGCCTGGCAGCCCCGTGAGGCCAGAACCCTGACTGAGTCCCCAGCCCTGTCCACACAGGAGAGGCTGTTATGCATGTCTGCCCTTCTGTAATACCCCATGGCTCACCTCCTACAGGAAGCCCTCTCTGAACACCCTGCTCCCTCTACCTTGGCCACTGCACACCCTTAAAGCACAGATCTCACCCCAAACCTCCACTTAATGCCAGATCCAGTTCATGGCATCCCTGTGGGCTCCACTCACTCTGCTCACTCACTTTTGGGGACAGATGGCTCACTCCCCACAGCTAGAAGAGTGAGCACCTACAGGGCATCAGCCTCTGTGTTGGCCACTTGATGCTACAGCAGGACAGCCCTGGCCTCTGGCCCCCAGAGAAGCGCTGGACATTCTAGTCTGGTCGGGCCCCTCTGGGGAGCTGCGCCCTCGACAAACCCCCGGACACGTGGGGAGACAGGAGCTGTTCCCAGCAGGCTCAGCAGGAACACCCAAGGGTACAGCTAGTCACCCAAGAATACAGGAGGGAAGGAAGCCACTTGCTTTTAAAAAACATGTGACTGTGCCTGGCTCCGGAGTAACCATACCCACGATGCAGCCGGGGTGTCCATGGGTGGTGAGATCCTGGTGGGGGGAGGGCCCGTCTTCTCAGGGTCACTGCCTATTTGCTGAGTTTTTCACAATGAACGTATATTATTAGTCACCAGCGGGGGACAGTCTGCCCACTGATGCTCCCACTCGGCTAGGCCCAGGTCTGTCCTGGTTTGTGTCCCGCTTTCCAGCGGCAGACAACCAGGGACACCACTCCTCGCGCGTGGGCCCTGTGACCCGCTCGCTTCTCCAGACCCCCTCCTGGGCCCTCGGTGGCCCCAGGAGCTGAGGCCTCTTAACCTGTCCATGCTGTTCCTGTGGGGTCTGTGCTGGTCAGGCCCCCATTGTATGGCAAAGTCCCCAGGGCAGGGATCACAGGCGTGACATGGGGTTGGGCATACAGCAAGTGCATAATGACAGCTTGCAGAGAGTGGCTGCCTCCCCTGCCACCCACCAGCGCAGGCGGTCTCTCCTCTCCAGGGTGATGCCATCCCCCTGCCTGGGGCCCCGAAACACTGTGACCAGAGATGACGTCTTTGGCTCCTCGTAAACCAAATTCAACTCTGTTCCTCCCCAGTTTAAAACCTTCCATAGCCCCTCAGTGTCCCCAAATCACCTCCCTCAGCTCTGTATCCACAGTCTTGCACCTTCTGACACCTGTTCCCTCCTTCAGGTCCCCTCCTCTACCAAAACGAGTTGACCTAGAGCACACCTGCCACCCGGGCTGCCTCATGCCCCTAGGCCTTGCACATGCCAGTCCCTCTGTCCAGAGCAGGCAGACTGGCCCCTGCTCATCCTTTTGATCAAAACCCTGGGAAGAGGCCTCCTGTCCCCGCCCCTCCTGAGTCCATCTTGTACACACATTGATCATTGCACTCAATGCAATTAGAGGCTGGCACGTCTGTCTCCTTCCAAACTGGACGCGACAGGGCCCAGGCCTTTTGTCTTTGTTTTAAATCCCTGGTGCCCAGATACCACCTGCAGACAAACAGGCACTCGGGAATGTCTAGCTGACAGGTGGGTGGGTTGGTAAACAACATCTGCACGGCCCTTAACAGTTTATGAAGCCTTTTCCCATCCTGTGTCTCCTGGGCTCCTCCACCAGGGCAGCAGGGAGCAAAGGCCCCAGACCCCAGCCCTGAACATGGGCACCACCTCCTAGGGGCCCCGGGCCCCTCCCCTCCGCCTGGGCAGGAGCTGAGCTTCACTGGGAGCCTCTAGCAGGCTCACCAGGAGCAGCTTGGACCCCTCCCCCTGCTTTCAGCAGGAAGCCATCCCCTGCCAGAATGCCACCCCCCCACTCCAGGGGAGGGCAGGCGGGAGCCCAGGCAGCGGCCTGGCCTGTCCAGCCTCGGCCGCTATCCCGCCCAGAGCCGTGGGATGCGGCGGGCTGGAGCCGCAGCCCCACCAGCGAGTCTTGGTAACAGTTGCTATGTAAAACGCTCGGAGGGGGGATTTACTGTCAGCGTTAATAATAGATGAAGGTTTCAGAATTTTTGATGCCTTACGTTCTAAGCCGTTTGATTTATAATGTCTCTGGAAAGGGAGGGATGAGGGTGGGGGCAAGGGAGGAGGCCCAGAGGCGCAAGCTGGGAGTGTATCCCCGCCACCCTGGCCAGACAAGGAAACCAAGGCCCAGCGGTGGGGACGTCAGGGGCCTGCAGATGCCTGCAGCCCCAACTTTGAGAGGGGAGCCGAGGTCAGGGCCCCTCCTGCGCCCTGGGTTGTTTTGATGGATTTCTGCTTCTCCTTTTAGCGCGAGCAGGTGTGTCTTGAGTAGGCTCCGGAAGCTGTGCTGATGGTGCCGGTGGCGGGGGCTGTCGGTTACCAGCTCCACAGAGGCAAATCCAAGCCCCAACTTCCCTTCTCCTGCCAGCAGTGGACAGTCTTCCGAGGGGAGTGGGCCTTGCGGGCAGGAAGCAGGGCTGCTGGCTGGGTCCACCGCCCCACCCGAGGGGCTGGAGGAGGAGCAGGAGAGGCCTCCCCTGGGCCAGGCTGCCCCCCACCTAGGCGACTCAGTGCTGGTCTTCAGGAGGGTGCTTCCCCAACCTCCCAGCCCGGCCTCCTCCAACCCTCCACAGTTTCTCTGTCCAAGCCAGGAGGTCTTCAGACAGGTCTCATCCTCTCTGGATTCCCAAGACCCCAGTCTTTGGGCCAAAGAAATGAGGCCCTGGGCCAGGCACCCCCACACCCGGACTGTGACCCCTCACTTCGACAGCTGTCCCCCAAAGTCACATCATCTCCCACTTTCAAACGAGGGTCCTCCTGCCTCCCTCCTCAGGCTCAAAGTCCTGGCAGACCCTTGCTCCAAGAACATGGGAGAACCCCGCCCACTCTGGCCCCCATTTCCCAGTTCGCAGATCAGGTGAAGTGTGGAGGACCCCTAGCACCGCCCTGCCACCAACACCCCTTGGGGCTGCAAGCACCCTGCTAAAAGCGATGACACAAAAGTCACCACCAGAAGACCATCTTCACCCGGTGGGCACATCACTCCATGAGCAGGCAAGAAGACCGTGGCCTTGGGAGGACCCCCACCCGGCCCGCTGCTCACCTGCTTCACTACCAACCGGGTCTCCACCAGGCTGGAGCCGGGCACCCCCAGGGCCGGGACACACAGACCCAGCTGCAGGGCTTGAATACCCCCAGTACCCTAGATAGAGGGCTGCTCCCCTGGGTCCTGCAGAGCCCCTGCCTGTCCTGCCAGGCACTTGCATCAAGAAGGGCACTTATAGCAACAAGGAGGTCTCTGGGGGGTCTGCCCAGTGGGAGGAAGTTCTGCTGCAGTGAGATGGGGAGGTGTTCTTCCAGGTCAGCCCTGCAGGACCCAGGAGCAGCAGCCCCTCCTTCACTCAGCTGTCAGTCACCAGATACTCCCTAAGGCCCCACTATGAGCAGGCCCTGTCGAGGACAAGCTGGGGACACATGGGAGTCTGACCAGGTCCCCACCTGGGGGCCCCAGGAGACCCACTAAGTATTATATACACGAGAGTGTGGGGAGCAGGTCTGCGGGGCTCCAGGGGCCACAGTGGCTCAGCCACACCTGAGGGTGCAGGGACCAGACACCAAGAGGCAGGTCCAGGGGCCTGAGGGATACCCCCTCTTCTGGCTCAGAGAAACACCCCTGGTGTGGGGGAACCTTGGATGACGGGGACTCAGAGTGCTGCCGAGGGAGGGGGCTTTAAAGGGTCATGGATTCCCAGTGTTTCCTGGATGCTCGCTCCCCAGAGGCAGGTGTCCCTTGAGGGGGCTCTGTCCAGCCTGTGGCTGGGAAGGGCATCGCTCCTCTGAGGGCCCGAGGATCTTCAGTAGAGAGAGATCCCTGCATGGGAACCTCTGCTTCAGTGTCCAGCAGCCTCTGTTCTCTGGAGATTCACTGCTGGGCTTTGCCGGCTGCCCTCCAGCCGGGCTGAGCTGGAGGGCAGGGCAGCAAGGGTGGCCTGCAGGCTGGGCCTTGGCAAACAGGAAATTCCAGCTCACCCTTGAGTGGGCTCAAGTGCTCACTCCCCTGGTCTACTCCAAGCCTGCAACCCTCCTCTCTGTACCAGCTGCCAACACCCAGGCCTCCCACCCTCTCTGACCCCACTTCAGGTTAGGGCCTGTGGTGGGCTAGGAGCAAAGCTGTGAGGAGCCGAGAGCCCACTTAACTGGCCAGTGATCATTCATAATCATTCACACGGTGTGCCCGGCCCCGTGTCTAGGGCTGACGGCCCAGAACTGGGTGCTGCCAGGCTGTGGGGACATGCTGCATAAACAGGCCGCCAAACCAGGGTGACAGCACTGTGATGGAAATGCCCAGGCTGTGTGAGCCCAGAGGCCTCTAGCCAGCCCAAAGATCAGGGAGGCTTCCAGGAGGTGGCGTCACTTAGACTGGTCAGCTGCATGATGTGAGGTGCTGTGGGGTGTGGCTTTGTCTACTTCCTCTCCCTGTCCTTGACCTTCTCCCTGTCTTACTGCAAAGCTTCTGTTCATCAAGTCTCCCCAGAGAAGTGGGCCTTCTCCACTTCAAACGATTAGCTCCCTGACCCTCAGTTTTCCTGACCCATAAAATGGACCCAATGAATCACTCGTGTTAACTGAAGAAATATTTACTCATCTTCTCCCCGACTCTCTGAGAGGTCAACTTCATGGACCATCTTCCTACCCCAAGTGAGGCCTGTGGGCAGCCCCAACCACTACACAGCACAAGCCCAGGACTCTGGGAGTACCAGGAACCAAGCGTCAGCATGTGAGGGCTTCCAGGTCATTTGTCATGCCTTTAGTGATGGAATTTACAAAGGCCAGCTAATCAGTGATAACAAGCATAATTTCTGTCACTTGGTTGGTGCTCCTAACCTGAGTTATCATGAGAGGCAGGAGGGCAAGGATAGGAGTTGGGGGCAGGCCATATGCTATGTACGCACAAGACAAGAGAAGACACTCTAGGTGCCAGGCTGCACAGCTTGTCCACTGGAATGGAGGCTGGATTTCTGCCAGGCACTCTTGTGCAGTATACAGCCTACACAACTGTACACTTTGGCCCTACGTTCAGGTGAGTGCAGCATGGAGACCTTTTCCCAAACAGGTCTCCCCAGCCTTTCAGACCGCTCAGCCCAGGTGTGAGAACTGCCTGAAATCAAATGCAAACTGTGTGTGTCTGTGCACGCACAGCACATTTTTCTAAGGAGAACAAGAGTTTTTTCCAAGTCCTATAGCATGCAGAGGCCCTGTAGTCAAGACCTGGACTGGGCCCAGGGTCTGGGATGGAGTGTGAGACAGGGGTCTCAGCAGAGCCTGGGGACACAAATATTTGACATTCTGTTTCTCAAACACTGGACTTAAGATTCTGAGTATCAAAACCATACAGGCTTGAAAAGGGGCAGATTCTCGGTTGCTTCCCTTAAGATCTGTGGTTTAGGGGTGGCCTGAGCCCAGGAATCCATTGTGGTATAAACTCCGAGGTTTGGATCAAACCAATGCTCCAGAAGCTCGGATTTAATATTCCACTATTACTGGCTTTGCAGGGCATGGTACTTTTTCTTTTGGTGTTGGTGGAGAACAATGTCCACACATCCAAACCCCAAAAGGTGGATCTGTGTACAGCAATGTGTGCATAGCAGTGTGTGCAGAGCAGTGTGTTCATGGCAGTGTGTAGAGCAGTGGGAGTGCCGGGGGCAGAGGCTATGGAGTTCTCTCACCCCCACTCCAGGCAAAGTGAGTGGACCCTAGGCCTCCCAGGGTCTCTGTCCCCAAGGTGCCCCCTGAGTAGCCCTCACCAGCCCATTTCTGTACCACGCTTACCTCTTGAGGCAGGGCTGCCCTACAGCTCCCCATGTGGCCAGAACAGGGTACCATTGACAGCGGACACACACCAAACCAGGCCTCTCCAGCCCAGGGTCCAGCCAGACACTCACCCTGCAGTCTGGCCTTGGACATAAACCCTTCTGTGTCTGGGAGTCAAGGGGCATCTGTCTCTCCTCTTGAGGAGTCCCAGCGTCCAGCACTTGGCCTGCCAAGGAAGCCCTGGGGGCAGCCAGATGAATGGATTCATTCATAAGTATAAATTGAGCACCTACTGTGTACCAGGTCACAGGTAGGCCCTGCCTGGATGGCAGCTGGGTATGGGAGGGAGACGCACAATTAAAGGTACAATCGCACGGGAGACATGGCCTAAGCAGAGCAGATACGTGGTCTGTGTGGAAAGCTTGCGCAGGAGGGGTGAGGGGTGGCCAGGAAAAAGGACTTAGAATCCTGGAACAGACAGCGCACGTGCAAAGGCCCTGTGGCAGGAAGGGGGCCGGGTCAGCGGGGCGGACCATCAAGTGCACAGACCAGGATAAGGAGTCGGCCCTCTCACTGCCAGACCCCCAGGACGAGAAAAAACGACCAGAGTCGGAGCCGGCCGAGGCTGCCTTTGTTCGGATCTCGGCCCACGCTCACTACTTCCATCAACACGCCCCCCGCCCCCACAACCCCTGCAGCCTTTCCGGAAGCCACGTCCAACCCAGCAGCGCGCGCACCAGAGGGGCAGAGCGCCCCGCCCACTTCCGGGCACGGGATACTCCCGCCCCTCCGCATCATGCCGGCCAATCAGGGGTGGCGACCAGATGGGGGCGGGGCCTGTGCGAACACAAAAGGCCAGAAACCCACACAGGCCCAGGCGCTGTAACCATGACTACCGGCGCCCTCGCGCCACCCCGCGCGTAGCCGGGGACGCGCCCGCGAGCCCGGGGGGGTAAGGGTCCCGCCCGCGGCCCGCAGGTGTCCCGCCCGCGGCCCGCTCAGCCCTCTGAGGTTGTGACTGAGTCACAGCGTCACGTTTTGCCCAGGGCTGAATTCGCTCATTAATTCAACATTTATTGAGCGCCTACTATGTTCAGAGGCTAGAGATCGCCACTGAACAGGCCAAACTTAAAATCTGGAGAGAGTGCGGAAGGGAGGCAGCCAATGAGCAAAGACATAAGTAAATCACAAGACCAGGTGACTAAGCGCCGCTTTGGGGAAAACAGATAGGAGTAATTAGAATGGGGACTGTCAGGGCCAGCAGTCCTACACTGGGTAACACTTGAGGGAAGGCTGGGGGAGGAATCGGCCCTGTGGCGGTGGAGAGAGGGGCAGCCGGCCCGAAGGCCCTAAGCGTCACCAGCCGGCCAGAGAGCAGGGAGGCCCCGCGTGTGTAGCTGAGAACAGGGAGGAGAGGGACCAGCCGAGAGGTGCCAGTACAGGCCCGCACAGGTGCTCCGTCAGCCAGTGCCCACTCCTTCCCCTCCTTCCTTTCCTGCTGTCCTTCTGTTTCTCTTCCCTCCAGGACCAGGAGACACTCCCTCAGCCCAGGTTGGAAAGACCTGGGTCACTGGTCTGGGCAGCAGACCCGGCTCTGGGGTTCTGTCAGCCTCTGCATAAGCTGTTCCCTCTGCCTGAAATGCCCTTCCCAGCTATCAATCTGACAGACTCCAGCCTTAGCCCTCAAGGCCTGACCAAATGTCACCTCCTCCAGGAAGCCCAGGAGCTACCCCCCATACAGACCCTCTTGGACCCTGACTGACACCCTCCCTCAGAGTTCCCGTGGGTCCTCTGTCCTTTCTCTGCATGGGTGGCAGGCAGGGGGTGGCTGCCAAGCAGCAGAAAGGCTAGCAGAAAGCACTTGAAGTCATAACGGGCGGGGAAGACAGACCTTGAAGTTGATGGCCGATGGTTAGTAGCACGTGTGCACCTTCCCCGGTGTGGAAGGGTGGGTTCTGCCCTAGCCTCCACGCACAGGAGCCCCCCACGGGCCCAGAGCTGGTGACTCAGGAACAAACAGAAGCTGTCCAAACACGCACAGCTAAAATGTCCCCTGCCCCCCCGCCCCAGGCGAGAACAAACCCTCACAAGATGAGGAAAAGGGGAAGCCAGCACCTACAGCCCAGGCTGCACATGGCTGCCTCCTTAAATGGCCACGTGTCTGGTGTGTCAAGACTCGGGGTGAGAGCGTCAGCTGGACCCTTTGGACAGGTGGCCTTTAGGACAAAGCAGGGCAGGGAAGCACTTGACAATACGGCTCCTCGAGCCGGCTCTGGCCCTAACAGGTCATGAGAGCTTCAGGCTCCTGGTGTGTAAACACGGTCGATAGTAACACTGTGAAAACCACACTGATGAAGTCAACAAACCCTGTGTCCTCTCCCTGGAGCCATAGCTGGACTGCATCTCCTGGCCTCTCCTGCAATGAGGGATGGGCACAGGACTGAGTTCCAGCCAATGGCGTGTGAGCACTGGAGAGGTGCCCTGTCCAGGTGGGGGACCAAGCCCAGGCCACAGGGAAAGGCGGGGCCACGTCACCACCTGCTGACCAGAAACTCTTGGACTCCTGGAAATGTTTGGGCTTGTATGTTACTACAACCAGCCTTATGCTAACTAGCTTGGGGATCCACTCACCCATTTCCTCTTCAATAAATATCATGAAGGTCTTTGGGGACACTGTTGTGGAGCTCCCTAGTCAACAAAGCCTGTCCTCAGCAAGTGCTTAGGGCAGGGAGCTGGGGGCAGGAAGACTTCCCTGAGATGGGGTCTCAAGGAGAGGGGAGCGAAAGGGAGAGGCTGCAGGGGTAGGAGCCCTTCCGCCTGAGGAACATGATCCACTTCCAGGAACCCAGGTGGGGAAAGAAGCAGCCCAAGTGGTTTGACTCCCATCACCTCCGGGTTCTGAGCCCCAGTTTTCTCATCTCTAAAATGGACATGGTGCTAATAACACGGTCTTAGAGGGAATCTCTGAATCTGGGGGGAGAGAAGGCCACTTGCAATGTCCCCGGATGCCCTTTCATCCCAACATCACCCAGAGCAGGAGGAAGGTCTCTGCCTGTGGCTGCACAGTGCAGGGACATGGGCTCAGGAGGTAGGCAGGGCTGGTCAAGGGGGCAGGGCTGCTGCTATTAAGGCTCCTGCCACGCGGGCTAAACGTCAAGGAGTGTCTCCAACCACTAGAGCTATCAGGCAGTAGCGGAAGTGCTGGCTCTCTAGGGAGGCGGGTGAGACCATCCCTGGAGGCAGCTAGGGGAACTGGTGCTGAGAGCGGGAACTCTGCTGATGGGCAGATGCTGGCCACCATTCAGCCTCCTTCTGGACAGGGGATGGGCAGCAGAGAGTCTAGGGGGAGGTCTGGGAGGTCCCGGGGGGCTGATGTCTCAGGCACGTCCTCGCTGCCCCACTCCAGCCTGGTTGCTGTCTCCTGAGATCATAGGCAGGAAGGACACGGCATGTCTGGGAGGTATGCTTGCTGCCAGGCAGGCGGGGAGGTCCAACCAGAGCCTCCCACCCTCACATACCTGCCTGGGCTCCCCAGCTCTCTGCTGCCAGCACCCAGGCTCCCAGGACCCCAGCCTGCCTCTGTGCCACAGCTGCTCCCTTGCCATGCTTCTGCACTCACTGTTTCTTCTGCCAGGCATGCCAGGCTCACCTCCCATCCCTTTCCACCTTTCCTATCATCTTTCTAAGAGCCACTCGGAGTTCAAAACCTGGCTGAGCAAGCTGGCTGAGCAACTTCCCCTCCAAGCCATGGCTTACTCACTGAGAACATGTGGACACTATTTCTTACCTCACGGGGTTGTTGGTGTTGGTGCAAATTAAACACGACAACATATGTGAAAAGCACCTGACAGCAAACCGCACCAAGTACTAGGTTGGCCAGAAAGTTCATTTGGTTTCCCTGGGCAACCCCGAATAAACTTCTTGGCCAACGCAATTATTATTTTAAAAGTTCCCCACCCCTTGCAAAAAAACAACCAACTTCTTGCAGCAGCACCTCTTCCAGGAAGCCTTCCCTGCCCACACCTCCTGGATTGGCCTAAGCCTTTTTGCTGATCCCTCACTCCTTGGGCATCCCCTGGCCTGACACCTCATGGGATGGCAATGACTTCTCTGGCTTCTGCCCCAGCCCCAGTAGGCTGTGTCTTCCCCAGCGGGTACCAGGCCCCTCAGTCAGTGTCAGACAAAGAAGTTGAAAGAAGCATTGTATGGCACAGGCCCAACAGCAGCCTCCTCTGTCTTGCCCTGGAAGGTGAGAGGACAGCCCTCTCAAGTGCCCCAGGACCCCAGGATTCTCAGCCTCCATGCTCGGACCAGCCTGCCAGGCAGTCCCCTGCCCAGAGCAGTCCTGGCCTCGGCCCAGGCCCTCACTCATCCCGCTAAGCTGCATTGATGGCGGCTTCCACGGAAGGGGGCCAATTCACTCTACCCCCTCACCCTCCACTAAGCTGCCGGTCAGCGGTGGCCAAGTGCCAAGAGGCCAACCCAAGCTCAGGGCCGGCTGGAGAGGTGGCGATAAAATATCCTAGGTGGCCCCAGGAGCTGAGGGAGGCAACGGGTGGGAGTCTGCAAGCTGTCTCCATTTCCTCTAGAAACCTCAAGGATGCTGTGCATTTACCCCAAACACAGCCAGGCTGACACAAATCCAGCAGGGCCCTGCTCTGGGCCAGAAGGCTGTCAGCTCAGGGCCCCAATGGCCATCTTGCCCCACCCAAAGCTCAGGAGGCAGTTATGGATGTCTTTGATTAATAAGAAATGGGGGCAATGAATTAATCATCATGTAATAAATGCAGCTTGTTTGGCAGCCATATCTTTCAAAAACACGGCTCCTGTGTGTGAGAAATAGCAGAGGGGGTCCCTCAATAAACACACGTGCAACTCCGGGGGCAGCTGCGTGTTTGCCCCAGGAGCCCCTGTACCTGGTGGGGGGAGGCAGTGACAGCCTTAGGCATCTTGGTGGGGGTGGAGGGGGGGACTCGGTTGCACCTGGCCCAGAGTCCCTGGAGGTGGCAGTGGCGGGTGGGAGTCTGACAGAGAACGGGGCTCCTGGCTTGGCCTCCATCCCCACTCCCTGCCCAGTGCGGGTGGGCGGGGCTCTGGGTCCTGGGTCTGCTGCCTGCCTGCTCTGAACGGAGAGGCAGGAACAGATGTTTCCTTGAATCGGAAAATAACATTGGCTCCCAGATGGGCTGCGTTGTGGAGGCGCATCCCCCCGCCCCAACTTTGTGTCTGGGGAGCAGCAAAGGGTGGCGGCTGGGGGCTGTGGCACCAGCGAGGCACCTGGCACTCCGTCCTCACCCACTGGTCTGCCAACCAGGTGATGGGTGTTGACAGAGGGCATCCCACCCAGGATGAAGGCCAGGCCAGCCCCCTGCCCTCCCCATGCCCTGCTGCAAGTTCCCCCCAGTCTGTGCAAAGGCGCTGACACCCAGGTTTAGTGTCCCAAACTGGCTCCCAGGTCAGGTGTTCCTCTTCCCCTCCCGAAGACCGGTAGGCCCTTCCTGATGCCCCTCCTGCTGCCCAGTCTCCCAGCAGACCCTTCCTTGAGGCCCTTATCCCCCGTTACCCCCAGCGGGACAAGGGCACCCCGTAAAGGCAGGGCCCAGGCCCATGTCAACCCTAGATCTCAGGGTTCCACAAACAGTAGGTGCTCAGTGAAGGGGTGTGTGTGTGTGTGTGTGTGTGTGTGTGTGTGTGTGTGTGTGTGTGTGTGTGCAAATCCATCAAAAAAAAAGAATCCAAAGGGCCACGTTAAACTGAAAGGAATGACTTCTGGGGAAACCTGGGGCAGACCTTACCTATTATCTGATGCACCTCTATTGCTTTTTCTTTTTCTAGTTAGAGCTACCATTCCTTTGAAAATTAAAAAAAATCGTGAATGAAAACCACACTGCACCCTGCCCTCAGGCCATCTTAGGTGAATGGGGCAGCTTGGCTCAGAGGCCAGGTGTAGGCAGGCAGGTCCCAACTCCCTGCGACCCTGACAGGCCTGGGTCTCCCCTGGCAGTGAGGGGCAGGGGTGGGTCCTGGCAGCACATGGGACCACCCGCACCATCACGACATGAGTGAGCCGCTTCTCAGGCACCGTGTGCCAGGGCTGTGCAGGGGGCACAGGTGACTGGTCCCACTGCCATCCCCACTTGCATCCACCCCCCAAGCCCATGGGCCCCAGTGCCCCACCAGGGTGCTGCTGAGCAGATGGGGCCCTGGCTGGCAGCAGCACCTGAGGGCCACCCTGGAGACTGTGGTTCAGGCAGGCTGAGGACAGGGACAGTGTGCTGGGGTTCCCGTGCCTCTTGGCCCAAGGGCCTGACCAGATGAGCCCGAGGCTGCTCCCAAGGCGGCCAGCTGAAGAGCAGCGGCCTGGTGCCTGGAGCGGATGCGGGCAGGGGGGCCACCTCCACACTAGGGGCAGGGACACTGGGCCCCTGGATGCTGCTCAGGGGCCTCCTCACCCCTCTGGAACCATGGGGTCCCGGGCCGGGGGCCTGGCACACAGAAGGGCACAGGAAATGTCTAGGGCATGGAACTGAGTACAGAGTCCTTCCGAATCACAAAGCCTACATTTATCACGTGTTCTCCCTACCTGGGCTCCTTTAAAACCGGGACTTGAGGACCTCCCAGGTGGTCCAGTGGTTAGTCTCGGCTCTTTCAATGCAGTGGCCTGGGTTCAGTCCCTGGGTGGGGAACTAAGATCCCACAAGCTACGCTGCGCAGCCAATAATAAAGAATCCAAAAAAGGTTTTTTAAATAATAAAACTGGGACAGGAATGAAGGTATTTTTAACAGCAGAAAAGCCATCCACGTGGTGGGCAGGGGACAGTGGAGGGGCCCTCAGGGTTGCATGGAGTGAAACCCCAGTGGGGACTGAGAAACAGAATTTCTAGTGACAGGAGGGTGGACCCCCATCCCTCTGGGGAGCTCGGGCCTGGAGCTGTGGGAACATAAATTTCCAAGTTCACACACTCTATTTTGTCTTTTTTTTTTTTTTTCAAACAATGAATGCATGCTGTTATTTATTTTTCTTAAAGGATATGATTTTTGGCAAAGCTTCCAGTGAATCGGTGCCAGGGGCTTGGGGGGTGCGGGGCTGGCAAGTCCTTCCAGATAGGTGACCTCAGACTCTGGGGAGTGCATGTGTACACGTGCAGTGACTCACCGGGCAAAGGTCTGACCCAGCAGCCCAGACCTCAGTAGTGAGGGTTCATTCACAAGTTATTTATTCCTGTCTGCCGTGGGAAATACTGAGGGCAGAAGGAGAAGAGGGCGTCAGAGGATGAGATGGCTGGATGGCATCACCGATGCAATGGACATGAGCTTGGGCAAACTTTGGGACTTGGTGAGGGACAGAGAGGACTGGCATGCTGCAGTCCATAGGGTTGCGAAGAGTTGCACATGCCTGGTCGACTAAACAACTGCCGTGGGTCTCTGGGCCTCTGGGTAGGGTTGGCGCTGCAGCCTGGGATGCACGGGTCCTGCCTGCCCCTACAATGTTCCCCAGCGACCCCTGTGGCCACAAAAGCCCACCATCTACTCCCAATCCGACAGGCCCAGCAGGCACCCAAGATAGAACTACCATCTCTGGGAGAGACACTGGCATGAGCTGGTTACTGTCTTTTCAGCAAACATAATTCCTTTTTATTAGAAAATTAAAGGCTGGGACCAGCTTGCCAAAAGCCAAAAGAGCTGAAATGTGCTTTCCTAAGATATGCAGCGTCTGATGAAACGGATTTGCTTGTCTGCCTCCTTTCCCACTATCACCCCACCGGAACCAGCCCTCCCTCCAGTCCAGCCCCTTCCATGGGCACCGAGCCTGGCCCTGAGCTTGGCAGAGGTGGCCGGCCCAGCACCCAGACGCGGGGAGCCTCTGGCACAAGGCAGGAGCCTCGCTCCCCAGGTCTCAGCCTTCTGACAATCACCTCGGTGTTTCTCTTGCCTTCCTGAGATGCAGAGGCACCCGTGGCCTTGGCTAGGCTAGAGGGTGTCTGGAGGGAAAGGGAGGAACAATGAAGGACCGGGCTCCCGAGGAACCAGCTCAGCCACCTGGAGACCCAGGAGTGGCGGCTGCTGACAGAAGGAGGCAGCCAGGGCAGAGCGCACCGAGCAGAGAACCGTCCCTCGCCGCCACACAAAAAGCAACTATTCAGAGCCACCCAGGGAGCTCTCTCTTATTGAAGAGTCCTTGATTCTTCCCTTTCTGCCGCAGAACTCAGGAACAAGGGCCCCATCTTGTTAATGGGGTGATGGAGGGGCCAGGGGGGAGGGTCCTCTTGAGCAGGAAGGTGGCCCAGCCCGCCCCACGAGTCACTGGAGCTGGAACTAAGGGAACTCCAGGACCGCATTCTCCTCCAAAGCCCCTTTCCTCTTTTCTTTCTTTTTCTCTGCTGGTCAGAGGCTACCTTCCTGGTTTACAGGGAACCTCAGGGGAGGGTGTAGGAAGCTGGGAGTGATGTGCATGAAGGGGTGTGTGTGTGTGTGTGCGCGCACGCGCACACACGCGGGGGGCATGTGTGAGCATGTGTGTGTGTGTGCACACAGGGGCATGTGTGTGAGCGTGCATGTGTGCTGAATGCTAAGATGGTGACCACGCTCTCGATGTGAGGGCAGGGGCGGCGTTTGTCTCAGGTGTGTCTGCCCCGGCCCCCTCCCCACGGTCCCAGCCCTCCCCACTCCTCCGCTCCCTGTTCAAGGGCACATCCAGCGGGCCCACCTTCCTCGGGTAACAAAAGGCAGATGGAGCCCCTTCCACCTGCTCAGATGCAGCCTCCGCTGTGGCTCATCTCGCTTTGTTCTGGGGAAGCCAAGACAGGGACCCGTCCCTGGCCTGCGGACGGGCCACAGCCTAGGGGTCAGAGACACACACAGAATGTGGCCCACAGGCCTGCGCTGCCTAGACCTCTCTCCTGGGATGTCTGGGCCCGGGAGGTACCACCACAATTGCACCGGTCTGCAGTCCAGTCGCATCCCTGCCTGGGGACCACGGTGGGGGGCCCCGTGGCCTGGGGCAAATTCTTTCGCTCTCTGCCCAACTTGCTGCCCTCACCTGTAGGAAGCCCCGGCACTGTGTCAGGTCTCTCCACCCCCAGCCCCCGGCCATCTCCCGGGCTGACAGTGGAGGGGCCACTTTTCCATGGGGGGCAGTGACACCAGCTCCCCAGAGGCAACTGCGCAGGGTCCACAGCCTCTGGGAGGTTTCAGAAGAAGAGGGGAGGTCCCTGACCTGGGGACCCAGAGCTTCTCTGGGTAGAGGAGGAGCTGGGACCCCTGGCCAGGGTCCTCTGAAAAGGAGGCCGTGGAACGGCGAGGGGTGGGCGGGGGCCCTGGCCCAGGTGCCAAAGGTCGGCGTCTCATGAGTGCATGTGCCCCCCACCGGGTGGAGGCCCCGGAGGGTCTCCCAAGTCTCTGGTGGACATCAAGTCTGAGCCCCGGTGGTGAGCAGTCCCCATGCCCTCTGGAGCACTGACGCCTGGGCCCCTGGCCATCCACCTGGAAGGGGTTCACCTGGCGTCTGAATCCCTGGGGAGCTGCAGCATCAGGAGGCCCCCCACCCCCTTGGTGGTGAGGTGACTGAGCTCTCTGTGCCTGGGGGAGGGGCTGCCCTGTCTGGCCCAAGGTGAGGAGGTCAGCTCAGAAGCTGACTGGCCGGCGGCGCAGGCACCAGGAACCCACCCCAGGCAGCCTCTGGGGCTCCAGGCCCCCCACCCTAGGGAGGACAGGACTCTGCTCAGGGCGGGTGGTGGTGTAAAGCCTCAAAATCCCCAAGCAAGGGGATGCCAGTGGGGGCAGTTGGGGGTCAGGGGGAGGGCGCTGGAGCAGGATGGTCTGGGGCTGAGACAGGGCAGCAGGTGGAGGGGCCACAGCCCTGGCTCCACAGCCACAGCCCCGGCCCCTGCCTTCAACCCTCTTCCCCCTCAGAAAGCACCCCCCTCTTCACTTCCCCAGCTCCCAGGGCTGGCATGTCCCTTCCCATCCATCTCTGGCCCCTACCCTTGGAGGGCAGCCCAGCCCAGGTGTCTCACACCGAAGGCGGCTGTGTGCTTCTAGAGCCAGGGCTCAGGCAACCTTGCTGAGCATGGTTCTCATCCTAATAGTCTTTCCTCCATCCTCACTCCAAGTGGCCCCACTGTCCCTTGTCATAGCCTGTCTGGGGGGTTGGGGGTGGGGGAGCCCTTGCCCAAGCATTAATGGGTGCCAGGAAAACACCCCCAGCACTGACCCAGCACGTTAACACCAGCAGCGAGGAGGGCAACTCCACCCAAGAATGCCCACAAACCCCACTTCCCAGATGGGGAAAACTGAGACCCCCAGGGCCCGCAAGAACCGGGCCAGGCCCGCCTGCGTCCTGGAACCTCAGAAGGCCCTCTTCCCCTCTCCCCCTGGGAGCCCACCCTTCTCCCCATTTCCTGCTGGCCCTGGGGTCAGCTGTCCCCTCCAGCAGACAGGCCCACAGGCCCCATGAGGAGGCAGGGACCACCCAGGTGGAGACAGAGAGAGAGTGAGTGAGTGAGTGAGTGAGTGAGTGAGTGAGTGAGTGAGTGAGTGTGTGTGTGTGTGTGTGTGTGTGTGTGTGTGTGTGTCCGCCCAGCTGACCGCAGCTGGGAAAACAGGCTCCCTGGCGCCCCTCCCCCAGCTACAGCCCACCCCATGCGGCCAGCACCTCACCAAGCCCTGAAGCAGGCACTACCTGGTCCCCTGCCTTCCTTGCCTCAGCATGAGCCAGACCCCTGGCCCACCCCCAGGCCCTAGCAGATGGTTCTCCCAGTAGCCTAGCCCTTCCTGCTACCCTGGATCAGGGCCCCAACACAGGCCACCTCAGACCCACACCTGCCTGGGTCAGGCCCCCCCTGCAGCTCTCCCTCAGACTGTCAGGGGTGAAGGCTCAGCCTCTTAACTGCAATTTCCCACAACCATCTGAGACCCCTGTCTCCCTAAACTTCAGCTTCTCCACCCGTGACCACGGCTGGCATCCGAGGCATGGGGTGGCCCCCAGGCCGGCACTGGCTCCCTCTTTCTGGGCAGGGGCTCCTTTCCCTTTCCCACCCTGGGCTCCCAAGGCGGGATCACTGAGGTTGAAATTTCAATTAAGGAAGAGAAATAATTACTCCAGAGCTCCGGGCCAGCTCAAGTGGTGACAGTCCTCAAAATCCAGGCTCCTGGAGTAGAGGGGAGGTGGCTGGGACCCCGAGGTCACCCTGGGCCCAGCAGGGACTTGGCCTGCCCCCCTTCAGGCCTTGTACACCGTGACCCCTCTGCTGAAACAAGGCCAACCTCAGGGCTGCTCAAAAGTAGGGGGGGTGCCCTGGCGGAGGGCTGGGGATTGAGCCCAGGTGGCTCCCAGGAAGCTGAGTAAAGTGAGATTAACGATTCAGCCGCAGTCTGTGCCTACAGTGAGCCTGGACACTGCCAGGGCCCACAGGACAGGGCTTGGGCCCCACAAGCAGGGCCGGAGGCTCGGGGAAGGGTGGGCATGGGCAGGAGCCCATCCCACAAGACCAGGGTCACAGGCCAGGCCCTCTGGGCTCCGAGGCTACCCCACCCACTCCTCAAGAGGCATCCACAGCCACCCTAACTGAGCCACCGTCACCTCCAGGAACTCCGTCTCCAGAAGCGCCCCGGCCCCCACTCTGAGGGTGGCCCACGTCCTCTCCAGAAACCCTCTGTCTGATCCAGAATGTTCTGTCTCCAGAAATGGCAGTGCTCTCCATCAAGGCTCCTCTCAGCTCCAGACACGCTCCGTTTCCAGAAATATCACATCCCTTCTCCAGAGACGTTCCACTTCAGCTCCCAAAATACCTCAGATCCAGAAGTGCCCTAGTTTACGTCCAGAAATACTCCAGCGTCACCCTCAAAACACCCCGCTTCCAGAAGTACTACAGTCTGTCTCTAGAAACAGTCCCTTTCCAGAAATGTTTCGGCCCTGACAATGTCTGGAATCCAGAAAGGCCTCATCCTCACCCTAGAAAATGCCTTCTATTCCCCAAGTGGCCCTGTCTCACCTTCCAGCTGCATGCCCCTCCTCCAGAAAACTTCATGTCATCTCTAGAAACACCCTCAGCCTGGCCCAGACACACCATGTCTCATTTCTAAAAACACCCCATCTCTGGACACACTCCATCTGCGTCTGCAAACGCTCACGGTGCATCCACAGAGGCCTCCCCATCTGGCCCAGATGCTATGAAAACCCAGGAACCACTTCCTTCAGGCTCTCCTGGTTGGGGGAGAGGGGGAGTTCAGCAGTGATCAAGTGGCCTCCTCCTTCCCCCTCCTTGTCCCCATGGTCCCCTGGGACCTCCCGGCCACCCACAGGACCTGCTGTCGTCCTGGGAACAAGGATAAAGTAAGAGCCGGGCTGGCACGTGTAGAGGTCCCTGGGAGAGGGGAGAATGGCTGGTCAGTGTTTGGGGACACTGGGAGCCTCCCGGGTCTGACCTGGAGGCAGGAGCAGTGAGGGGCCTGGGTGGGAAGGTCTGGACCAGGAAGGGTGGGCAGGGCCTTGGCATACCCCTCCTCTCGGCACAGATGTGTCCACTGGCCCAGGTGCCCACACTCACAGCCGCCCCCCTCCCAGCCCTAGGAGCCACACACCCACACAGCATCACATCGTCTCAGCCCCACCCTGCTGGGCACACGGACACCCTCCCACCCTCACCCACACTCCCTGCCTCTCTGGGCAGGTCTGGGGACCCTGAGGGGCAGGAGGCCATGGCCGGGTCCTCCAACCAGACAGGGTGGCCTCAGTTAACTGCTGTGTGTGGTCACCCAGGGAAGCCCACAGCCCAGGCCTCCGAGCTTAGGAAGGACTGCACGAGAGAGGAAGGCACACTCTGCATCTGTTCACAGACCCTATGGAGCAGCCCTGGCCGCTTCTGGGCCACTTTAAATGACAGAAAGTTCCTCTCGGGGTGTGAATGAAAGTCCTCGCAGTCACCTCTGTCCACATGGCCGGGTGCTGCTCTCCGGAATCCCAGAGTCTGTGTCCCGCTGAGGCTCCATGTGGAGACATCCATCCCCAGCCAATGGGAGGGTACTAGAGACAGCTGGGTGGAAGGCAGGCATGCCAGACACCTCCAGGCCCTGAGCCCGTCCCGGGGAGGAAGGAGGTGGCCCATCCATACCAGGTGTGTCCCTGAGACCTTGGACGGCCGTTCTCAGAGCCTCTAGATGGGCGGGAGTGGAAGGGGTCTGACCCATCTCCACTGCCGGTGGCATCAGTGAGCTCCGGGCCGCTCCCAAGGGAGGATAATTACCATTTACTAAGCCTTCCGATTTAGACTCAGCCTCAATTAACTGGAACCTCCCAAGCCCCCTGTTCTGATCCTTTGGGGCCAAGGGCAGACACGACAGACCTTCAGCGTGCCCTTCGATTTCCCGCAGCGAGGGCCTGGTTGTCTGCCACCCCCACTGGCCAGCTCCTGCTCAGAACAGGGCTTCCCCATCTGTCCCCCACTGAGCTCCATCCCTCTCTCTCCACGGAGGACCCCCCCGCCCGGAATTCATCCCACTCAGAGACCAGAGACATGAGACGGAAAAGCCCAACAGCCAAGCCCAAATATGAATGAATCTGAAAGAACTGTGGTCCCTGGGGCCAGGATGGAGAGTAGGGGACAAGGCCTCGGGTGGGATGACAGGTGGGGGTCCCCGGGGCTCCTGGTTCTGGGCTTTCTGGAGAGGCCTCTGTATTGGTATTCTCCGCCCCTCACAGCCCAAACTACACCGACTCTCCCGGGACTCTTTCACCACACGTTGTCACTTCAGCAAAAGGTTATGTGCAAGAACATCAAAATCCTTCCCGCATATTAACTACAAGAGTGTTCTTTTTAAATGCACATGAACAAGAGGCCAACATTACAGTATCTGAGATGAGAACGGGCGCTGGACTGGGAGTCAAGAATAGGGTGCTGTAGGAGCACCCCCACCTCTCTGCAGCCCTCCTCCCTCCATCAGAGAGGCCCTGGGGCAGGGTGGGGGCAGATTCGAGGCTACACCGAGGGTCACAGTCACATGTGGAGCCAGCAGAGCCTGGCAGGGCGGTGTCCAGGTGCTGCCCAGCAGGCACGTGAGGGCAGGGAGAGCTCAGTGATGCTCCCCAGGCCCCCTCCCACCTCCGCTCTTCTCTGGCAGCCCCCACCTGGCACTCCCTTCCTTTTATTGTACTTACTTTCACCTGGAGAATTTCTGGAGACACTTTCACTGGACATTTTACAGAGGAGCTTGAAGATGTAATCTACCCAAGATAAGCGAAAGCTGAGGTGCCGGGATGGGAGCCCAGGTGTTCAGTGGTGTGTGTGTGTGTATGTGTGTGTGTTAGTCGCTCAGTCGTATCCGACTCTTTTGTGACCCCCTGTGGACTGTAGCCCACCAGGCTCCTCGGTCCATGGGATTCTGCAGACAAGAATACTGGAGTGGGTTGCCATTTCCTTCTCCAGGAATCTTCCCAACCCAGGGATGGAACCCAGGTCTCCTGCATGGCAGACTCTACCAAGCCACCAGGGAAGTCCCAGATGTAAATGGGGTGAGGGGCAAACCTGGTGGGGTGGGGGTGGGTGGAGGTTAACTAGATTGGGAGGGGTCTGCAGAGGCCCAAGGGGTGGGCAGCCCTGTCTCAACTCTGTCTGCAGCTCTATGATTTCCAATTGTAAGAGGAGTGGAAAGTGGGATTTTTATATGAAGCCTGGTATTATTTTTTAAGCTCTGTGCAGGCCACACAGTGCGCACCTGAAGGCGTCACCAGGGAAAAGCTCTGGTCTGGTCTGTGGTCTTCAGCCTGCGTTTCTGGCCCCTCCGGGGCGGGCAGTCTGCTCAGATGAGTGTGTGGCGGGGTATGAAGTGGGGGACGGGGAGGGCAGGACAGCAGAAAGCTTTTCACTTCTAGGAGATGGCTTGGGATACTCTTCTGTCAGATGGGGTGACAGTCAAGCCCCCCTGCAGCATGAGAGGCTTAGAGGGACCTGCAGGATGAGTTGGGGGGAGAGGAAGTCCCAGAGGTCACAGCCCCCCTCACCGCAGGGTCTGCCCTGTTGGCCACCCCCACTGTCCAGGCTACAGGAAACCCCAGGACAATCGCAGCCCCAGACAGGTGTGTAGACCCCCATAGAGGGGCGATCTTGCCGAGTCGCATGGCAGGTGATGCCAGGTGGCCAATGCCCTCCAGCCACCACACTATGAGCTGTGATGCCAGGACCCCTGCCCCTCCCCAGACAGAGGGAGGGGTGGGAAGATCTGCCCAGCCTGGACCTCATCCTGGTCATCCCTGCCAAGACTCTTACTGGCCCGGAGGACCGTGTCCCACAGGGGCCTTCTCTGGGCCTTGGTTTCTTCCTCTGTAAGACGCAGACAACAGGAAATCTTCCTTCACAGGGAGTTTGAAGACAGGAAACAGCTAAGTGCTGGGGCCCAGCAGAGGGAGGTCTCACAGAGAGGATGCTCTAAACAGAAGGACTCCAGGTACCAGTCCTCTGTCCACTCCCCCTGCCCTACCACCCTGCCTCCTCCTGCCCCACCCCACTGCCCTCCTCCTGCCCTCTGGGCCCCTCCTCCCTCTTCCTGCTGAGCTTTCTTTTAGGGAATTATCATCTGCTGGGCTTTAATTACTGGTCCCAGAGGCCCACCACCTCCCTCGCCAGCCGAGACTCTGTAATCCCTCTGGCTAGGGCATGGGCTCAGTTGCAGGCCCCCGCCTCCCTGGGGAATGGCGCCCCAGGTCTGCACAGCAGCTCCCAGCTCTGGGGCAGGAGGCTGCAGGAGGAGGAAGTTCCCTCCAGTCCACATGCCACCAGCAAGGACTGGGGAGGCAGCGTTCTCAGGAAGCACACTCAGGCCCTGGCGGGTCACTCTGGTCCTCATTCTGCTCCAGCGGGACCCCCGCTGGGCCCAGACTCCTTTCAGCCTCCACCCCGACTTCCAGCTCTCCTGCTCCCAAGTCTCGAGTCCAGAGCCCTCCACTCTAGGCCCTCTCCCGCCTCCAGGCCGGCTGAAAGGTGTGCTTCTTCCTCCTGGAGACCATCCTGACTCCGTGGGGGCAGGGCCCGAGGAGGGAAATGAGCCTGACCCGTGACCCCAGCACCCATCAGATGCCCGCCCAGCCCGGCTGTGGGAGCAGCTGGGACCCCAGCTGTGTGTGCAGGAGAACAGGGCAGGTGGGCGCTTGGTCCGGTCCCAGTGGCCCCGGGTGTGCCCTCCATTCGCAAACCCTCACTCTACGTGGGAGTGGGGCGCACGTGCATGAGGCTGGCACCATTCTTGGGGGCCTGCAGACTGAGGTCCAAGGCTGAACAGGGGGCAGTGACAGTGACCCCTGGGTGACAGCAGTGAAACCTGGAGGCTGCAAAAGGGGCCTGCGCTCTGAATCTGGCCACAGGTGAGTTGCCAGACTAGGTGACAGCACAACCAAACCAGACATCATGTGAATATCTGAGTTCCAGTTCCTAATAAGGTGGGTAACAGCTCCTGGGCTGTATCCCCAAAGGCCACATGGCAGAGCTGAGCTGCGGTCCCTGCCCTCAGTAGCTCTGTCCACAGGCCTGGAGGGTGGAGACCCTGGAGCTGTACAGACCCAAGCTCATCCTTGGTCATTCCCCCGGGGTGACACGCCTGCGGGTAAGCAGGGCCTTGGCGTGAGTGACGGAGGAGATGAGATGCACCTCTGGCCCTGGGAGAGGTGAGAAGGCTGATACCACGTGGGTCAAGGTGCTTGAGGGACGGAACCCCGCAGTGACACCTAGGCAGGCAGGGTCTCCTCCAGCTTCTGTACAAAGGGCTTTTCCTGGGAGGAGCCAACATCTGCCTCTCTCTGTCTCCCTGAGCACTACCCTTGAGAAAAAACAGCGAACCTTTCTGGTCCCATCCGTGCCTCTAACTCCTCATGACACCGTTTCTGGCCCCAGAACCCTCCCTCGGTCAAGCTTCCCTCAGACTGTGGGACCTGACCAAGCAGGAATGGCTCCCCCTTTTCCAGACTCTCTGCCTTTGTTAATGGAGCTTCGGCTGAGTCCAGTGAACATCTGAGTCCCCTGAAGGCACTACTAAGACAACAGCCACCTCAACCCCAGTCGGCCTCCCAGAAACCCTGAGGGAGTAACAGGGCCTCTCCCTCCCAGAGGCCACCAGACCCAGGGCCCCTGCCGAGGTGACACACCGGTGCCTTGGACGGACAGACGCGCCTCTCTGTGCGTCTGGATGCAGCCAAGTCCTCTCCGGTCCACTCCCCTCTGCGGGATGGGTCTTGACCTGGTTTTTCTTACCTTCCTGACAGTCTGGTCAGGAAAGAGCTATGCTCCCACTGTACAAAGGGGAAACTGAGGCTTGAGGAAGCATGAGAGGCCCTGGCTCGTGTGCTCACGGCTCCTGGGCACACAGGCTGGTGCCCACTGCGTGGAGTGGAAGGGGCAGGGTGGCAGGCCACCTTCTGGACACAAACACCAAGCATCCTGGCTCACCCAAGTGCCTCCCTCTGCAGCTGATTCTGGGGTGCAGGCTGAGGGGTCTCCTGCCTTCTTCTTCCTATGACTACTTGTTCCATGACTGAAGGGCTTACTGGGGGCCAGACAACCAGGCCAGGCAGTGGGACCTGATCCAGACCTTTCCAGAAAGGTCTCAGCAGCATGGACCCAGAAGTGTGGGTACATGGTGGCCAGCAGTCCCATGGGGCACCTGTAGCTAGTCTGCCCTGGTCATCGGCCAGAGTGGATGGCCGTGGGAGGGAGGGGACAACAGCCCACTCCAGCTGGCCAGTCATCTGCGTGCCACATGCCTGGACATCACAGCCCTGCACCCCATGCAGCTCGGACCTTAGACTGAACAACATCAGGAGTGCTGTTAGGATGACAAGGGCTACCCTTGGGCACCCCAGCTTCCCAGGGGTCATGCAGAGGGAACACCCCTCATCATGGGAGTCTGGGAGCAGCTGGGAGCTAGAAGGGGGTCTGGGTCTTGGGATCAGAGGACTTGGTCCCCAACCTCTGGCTCCGTGACCTCAAGCATGCCACTTCTCTAAAAACCCGGAACCGCAAATGCTGACTCGCAGGATCTGGGCAAACAGGACCAGCGCCTGGCACAGAGGAGTAGGGATCCACAGGGCTGGTGGTGCCATCCCGACACCCAGACACACACAGAGGCACAAACAGGTGTGCACACACGCAGCACAAACCACACAGCACAAAAATGCCCAAATGTCCACACTCACGGGAGGACGGCTCTTTAACCGCAACCTCTTGGCAGGAGCTCCATGGACCTCAGAGGACACACCCAGGGATGGGTGTTTTCAAAATTCAAACCTCAAATCGGCTGTGGGCACATACCCCCAATGCCTCACCACCTGCCCCCCAGGGCCGCTCCCCTCCAGGGGCCAGGTCTCAAGCCAGCCCTGCCGCAGTGGGACCCAGGGACCCAGGGACCCTGCCACGTCCTGCCTCTCTGGCCATAGCCCCGGCCTCTCCTTGGCTGGGGGACGTGAGCAGGAATGGCTCAATCAGGATATAATCGTTTTTAATTAACGTGCGGATCATTTCACAGGCTGATCTCCTTGGAGACCAGAGGGAAGACGGTCTTTTAAGAATTTCTTTGCCTCCCCCCACACCCCTCCCAGTCGAAGGCCGCCCCCCGCTTCACCCACCCAGCTGCAACCTTGAAAGCAGCATAGAAGCCTGGTGCCTTCATCCCTCTTGGGGCCATTAGGAGGAGCAGTGTGTGCCTGCACACAGATAGACACACACGTGCCCAAGCTTGAGGGCACGCTGTCCCCCGGAAATGCACACGGGATCAGAGACCCACAGACACGTACACACAGGGACACACGCAGATTCACACACACACAGGTATGCGTGCATGCATACGTGCCGGAGAATATAAAAACAGGGCCCGAGGCACACAGAATACACAGGCGTACACACCCAGGCTGGCAGGCATGCCGACCCCCAAGAATACACAAACAGGATCAGACACACAGACATATGCACACGCAGGCACATGGGAAGGCGTCCAAATCGAGACACCACAGAAAGGCCCAAATACCCACATTCACGGAAGGGCTGCTTCCAGCGGGGACACAAGGCCCTTGTCCTGGAGATGGGAAGTCAGAGCCACAATCGCCTCACCCCATGTGCACCCCTGGCCCTGGCCTCTGAACTGGGGTGCCCCACCACCTGCCCCACCGGAACCCGTGACCAGAGGAGCTGCCACCTCCCTGCCATCCACCTGGTCTGGATCCTCCTGAGCCCCTTAAAGAGCTGTTCCACCCCACCTTGACCCAAGCCACGCAGCTCTGAGCAGCCCTAGCTCCCCCACTGGGAGCCCTGCCCCCAGTCGCTCCCCTGGGTGCCCAATGGGCCTGGGGGTCGGGGGCCTCCTGTCTCCTTTCGCTTTAACCAGATCCCTTCCTTCCCCATTTTCTCCCCTACCATTCTAATTCTTTTCTTTTTCTCCAAGCATCTCTGCTCCCAACCTTCCTTTCCTCTCCTCTTTCTTCCCTCCCTTTCCCTTCCTCCCCAGGGACTTCCTGGGGTCAGGCTGAGCCAGAGGGAGTGGCTGATACATCACTGGTCTTTCCCCTCTTTCCCACTGCAGGGTCTGTGCCAACACCCGCCCCAGCCAGCCCCAGAAAAGACCCAGAACTATTAGGACTGAAGGCCAGGGCAAGGGCATGACCAAGGGGGTCCTCTGACATCTGCAGTCCCACTCTCTCTGCATCTGCTTTGGATCCTCAGCTTTTCCTCCTGGAAAATGAGAGGAAGGGGGAGCCGTGGTAGGGGGTATCAGGGAATCCACTGCTGGCCAATCAGAGGCTGGCACCTTGGGTGGCCCCAGGCACCATGGACATCGTGGCCACAGCCAATGTGTGAGACACAAGGGCTAAGGAGCCTGTCTGGTACTCCAGATGTCAACATCAGAGGCGAGTGGGTGCTCCTCCTCTCCTGCGGTCTCAGTGACCCCGTCTGTGAAATGGGCAAGGCCAGCCCACAGGACCCCCTTTTCCTGAATTTGGAAACCAAAGGGCGAATCAGCAGCCTGTTCTTAGCTGCTGTGTGACCTTGGAATTCACTTCCTTCTCTGGGCTCCCGTTCCTCCTCGTCAAAGGAGGGGGTTCAGACAGGTGATTCACTGCTGAGGCTCTTTCAGTTCTGAAAGAAGGTTCTGGATCGTGGGGAGGAAGTGTAACAGTGTCCCACTTATCAGGGGAAAAATGAGGAGCCTGTTTCTTCCACTGCAGGCATGAGCAGCGTCATTTTGAGGAAATCGTCTTAAATATCAAAAAAAAAAAAAGCTCTCCACATGAAGAAATCCACTACCTTGTTCATCAGGGGCAACCAGAACATGGAACAAAAGGGGAATATTAAGTGAATGGTGGCGCATCCACCCGATTGGAAAAGCCTGAAGACATGAACCGCGGTGTTTATGAAGAGTTGGTTACAAAACAGGAAAAGGCTCCCATGAGCGCCAACGAAGAGAGCAGGATATACGTCTGAACAGAGAGAGTGCCGACAAGTCGCTAAAAAACAACCCAGCCACCAAGCCAAAAAGACTGCAGAAAATGACATCAAAATACTAACACTGTCACAGCCCACCGAGACTGTCCATGACCTTTTTAATTTTTCCCTATTTTTTGGGTTTTCCCATTAATCATATTTTAAAACATATATATTGAAAAATCACTTAAAAATATGACTGAACACCTCCAATTGAGCAACTTTCCCTTTCCATTCATTTATTCATTCATTCATTACTGGTTCATTCATCCCTGTGTCTGTCCAGCCAAAGCCCAGTGTCCATTGTGGCCAGGTCCGGCTCTCACCTGCAGGAAAGGGAACCCGTGGAGGAGGAAGAGGACCTCCCCCCTCAGGAATGCACCCACAGGCCTGAACCCTACAGGGGCTCTGGTGAGCAGAAATCAATCCTGCCTCCCTGTGGCCTCCCAGGCCGGCCCTCAGCTGTGAGGACCTCAGGGTCTAGCCTTCCAGTCAGAAACCCACCTTCACGGTGGGGCTGCAGAGTGGGGAGAACCCCATGAGGCCATAGGCTCCAGCTGCACCAGCTTTCCCAGGCTCTCCCACCGCAGCACCTCCTCTGGGCTCAGAGGGGGGTCCTGAGAAGGCACCCCTCCACCTGGTGGGAATACAGGGCGGAAACATGCTGTGAGCTCAAAAGGTCCCCACTGCAGCCTCCTGAGTGGGGGCTGACAGGGTCCAGGGAGGATTAACTCTCTCCACGCCTGGATGGAGCCACAGAACAGCCTCCCGGCGCCGCTCCCCACCCCACCCCCGCCAGGAGCCCCTCTTTGAGTAGAAGGATTTCCTTCACCTGCCAGGGCTGGCAATCCCATCCCTAGGCCTGCTCCCTACCCCAGGAAGAAAAGGGGGGCCGCTTCCTGGAACGTAATGAAGGCAGATTTCCACGGGCTCTCTGCCCCCACTCCCACTCCAACTACCCATGGCCCTTTCCACCCCTCCCCTCCCCGCAAGGCGCAGAGGGATGGAGCGCTCTGTGACCCCGCGCCCCCACTCTGCATTGAGCCCCCCCAGGCCTGCGGTCCCCAGAAATTCTCTGGGGTAGCACTCGCTTCGCAGTGCCCAGGCGGGAAAGGAGAAGTTCCCACCCCCTTCTCCCCGCCCCCATCCCCTAGGGGAGGGGCGAGGGTCGGATCTCCGGGTCAAGGAGCAGCGCCTGCTGTGGACCGCAGGAGAGAAACACCCCGTCTCTCTCTCACACACACACACACACACACACACACACACACACACACACACGAGAGAAACACCCCGTCACACACACACACACACACACACACACACACACACACACACACACACACACACACACACACACACACACACACACACACACACACACACACACACCCCCCCCCACCCTCAGGATCACCTCTGAAGCCCGCATTGTACGGGAAGGGGGTGGAGGGGTGAGGGGGTGGGAAGTGGCTGATGGGGGGAGGGGGCTCGACGTGCCTGCACTCACCGGCTAATCACCAAGCCCAAGAGAGGCTGGAACCCGCGACCCTATCCCCCGAACCCAAGCCTCGGGCCGCCACCGCGCACCCCACCCCGCCCGACCCACCCGATGTCAAGGTCTCTAACCCAAACAAGCCCCACCCCCAAGGAGTTCCCCCCTCCGGTTTCCTGGGGTTAGTAGCCCCCCGAGACCAAGCTCCGACCTCTGCCCACAACCGCACAGGTGCGAGGTTTCATTGTTAGCCTGGCCACTGGGGCGCGCGCGAGGCTGGGGTGCCAGGGCAGGGGGACTATCGCGGCCAGTGGGGAGGGGTCTCCGTGGGGAGTGTTCGGAGCCGCTCCTCCTGCCCGGTCCAGATCCGGAAGCCGCCGGGGGAGGAGGAAGGCGGGGGGGGGGGAGAGTGCGACCTCAGTGCTCGCGGGCGGTGAGGCGGGGCCCAGGCGGCCGGAGCGAGCGCCCGAGGCGTTGGGGGCGCCGAGTCCCCAGGGAGGCTGCGCTGTAGGGAAGTTTCCCACCGGTGGCCCGGAGCAGGACGGGGCGCGCAGCCGACCCTCCCCGCCTGACCAGCTCCAGGGCGCAGACTGCGAACTTGAGCAAAACTCCTTCCTCCCCGCGTCCCTCCCCTCCGGTCCACGGCCACCAGCCCCGCCATCTCAGCCCTCAGCCGTCGGCCGGTGCCACGGTCGCCAAGACCTCTCACCAGTGTGTGGTGAAGAGAAGGGGAGGGGGAAATCCCCGCCACAACCAAACTGCGGCCAAAAAAAAAAAGAAATTCCTTCTGAGACCGATTCCCTCAACGGGTGTGGAAAACCCCAAACAGGCAGGTCTGCAACTCCAGCCAAGACCGCGGCGCGGCAGGAGGGGTGCCGGGGGCGGGCGGAGACCCCGGTCGGCAGCCTCGGGAGCCCTTGGCGCCCGTATCGTCCCCCCACCCACCAAGACACAAAGCTCCGCCGCCAACAATACCTGCGGGCTCCTCCTGGGTCTCCCGGGCGCGGGGCGCTGCGCGTCTCGCCGCCTCCCTTCCCCGCGCCGCCTCTCCTCCTCTGCTCGCGCGCGCTGTCCCCTCGTCTCTTCCAGAAACGCGGCGGCCGGATGAGATCTTTGGGAGAAAAAAATGTGAGCGCTCGCACGATTCCTTTCTCTCCGCCCGCCGCTCGCGGCGGCCGGGGGCTAGCTTTTTTCTCCCTCGCGCTCCCGCGCGCGCCGCGCCTCTCGCGCCCCGTGTTTCCTTCTTAGCAGCCCCTGCGAGCGCCCTCAGTAGCCATTATTCACGGGCCACCGGGGGACAGGAGGTAGAGACCGCCCCATGGCCGCATCCACTCGGCGAGCGCGATGCGGGCGCGGGGCGCGCGCGGGGAGGGGCGCGCGATGAGGGGCTTGGCTGCGCGCAGCCCGCGCCCCAGACGCGGGGGAGGGGTGGAGGCTGAGGGGGCAGGAGGGAGGGGGCGGGGGAGAACTAAGAGCTGGTGAAGGGAGCGGGAGGAGGGGGCGCCGGGGAGACGCTCCGGCGGCTCTCACCGCGGGGCTCGGGGTCACTGGCTAGGAAGCTCCGAGGCGCTTAGGGACCCGAGGCGGGCGGGGGTTGAGGGGGTGGTAAGTGTCTTCGTGCGCGCGCGCGCGCGTCAGAGGTGGAAGGGGAGGGAGGGGACGCTTTAATATTTTCCCAGTGACTTACGAGCCCGTGGGTGAGCTCCTGGCTGCGCGCTCGGGTCCGTGTGTGTATCAGTGTGGCTGTGTATTTCTGGTCTGCCCTCCGTGTGAATGTCACGGGGCGTGGGGGCCTGCTCCGAGCTTGTGAATGTGCTTCTGGGTCTCGGGGGGGACGGAGTGATGCGGTGCCTGCGTGGGGTTGTTTGTGTGCGATTGTTTATCAAGGGCTGCAGGACTGCGCCTGTGTGGGCCGTGTCTGCGTGAGGTTGTGCGCGTATGGGATTGTGTCTGCGTGGGCCCGAGTGTGTCTGAGGGATGTCGTGTCTCCGTGGGGGCTTGTTTGCGTGGAGCTGCGGTTGTAGGGGCGGGGGACCAGCGAGGGGTTGGGGTGCGCCCGCACGCGGTCTTGTGTGGGGCTAGGGGGGTAGTGTTCTGCGTACGGGGCCGAGGCCTGGCTGGAGAGGGGGGGTCCGCATGGCGCCGGGGACCGCACCGCCGCAAGGCACGAACAGGCCGTTCAGGGGTCCCAGCACAGCGCGGCGAGTGGTGGTGGAGGAGAGAAGGCGAAGACCCGGGGACCCGCATCCCGATCCCCCTCCGCCGCCCGCTCCAGAGACGCAGTTTAGAGATCCTGGCACTGGCCGGCCCCGCGGTCCTAGAGGCACCGGGTTTGGAGGACTCGACCGGGCCGGGGAGACGCCTACGGGCTGGGGGCAGCGGGGACCGAGGCTTGGAGATCCGCCAGCAGCCCAGAAGCACGTGGCGAGGACTGCCCGCTGAGGCGGGTGGTGGTCCGGAGACGGTGGAGGACCTGGCCGAGACAAAGAAGAGCGGGGCCGGGGCCTCGAGGCGGGACCGTACCTCCGGTTCTCCCGCGGCCGAGGGGCGGGCCCTCCTGGCCCCAGTCCCGGGCCGCCGCCGTAGCGGCCCCAGAGCCCCAGGGACGCGTAATTAGGTTGCGGGGCGAGCGGGGGGTTGCGCGTAGCCGGCGGGCGCCGCGCCCGGGGCTGTGATTGAGCGCCTAGCGGCCCGCCCCTCGCCGGGCTGCTCACCGCCCACGCAGCCATTCATTCATTCATCCGTCCTCTCTCCATCCACCCACCTTCTACCCAAACACGTGTCTGGCCTGTCGTCCGTCCACCCGATTATCGCGCCAGGGATCACACTGACGCGTCAGCGCTGGCTGTCTCCACTTTCCCTTCCCGCCAGCCTGTCCGTGCCACTCTCCTCGGCCCCCACCTCGCGTCCCCCCTGGCCCCTGTCTGGCAGGAGGGAGGAGCGCTCCCCACGACCTCTGTCACTCGGTCTTTGCTCTTCAGTGATGGCCAGACCCCTGTCCCCACCTACTAACCGCCCCTCCACTAAGGGCTTTGTACATAAGGGCTTCTCCCCGCCCTGCCGGGCCTTCTTAGAGACCTGGTGACTCCCTGGAGGGCAGGGGCCAACACCATATCACACCACTGCTGGAGCACCTCCTCAGCCCGGCCCCTGTGGGCCGGGCCGGCGGTGGGGGAGGGGGGTGGTGAAGTGGGGGTGGGGGTGACCGGGGTGCATCCAGAAGGGGTTTTATGAAGGACTGCTGTGCCTCCAGGTCCTGGGCAGAAGGCTGTGCAGGTCCTAGTCACCCAGGGGTCGTTAGGACCCCGGTGGCTGGAACAGTCACCCCAAACCTGCCATTTGTAGGTTGTCAACTGAGGAGGAAGAAAACAAATTCCTGGTCTCTAGCCCAGACCTCATCCAAGTGGCTAGAGCCCCTCCTTCTGCCTGGGAATCAGCATCTGGCAGTCAAGCGTGGGATGCACTGGCCAGGAACAGCTTCCAGCCTGCCCAGTCCCGAGGGTGGCTGCCTGGTGCCAAGGGCAGACCACCCCCAGAGACGGACCCTCTGCTGACTCCAGGCTCACCTGGTGAGGATGCAGCAAAACCTGCAGGTGCCAGATCCCCAGCCGGCCCTGAGCACCCCCTCCTCTCCGGGCTCTAGCGCCACCCACCTCTAATATGCAGATGCTTAATCTCTTCTATTATCTGGCCTGGGAACCAGGGTTACTCAGTCCTAGACCCACTGCGTGCACCATTAAACAAAAAGTCCCAGTTCCTCCTGGGACCCCCGACACAGCCTCAGTGCCGCCTGACCCTCACCCTGTCTCTGTCACATCCTGAGTCAGCCATCTCCTCCAGGCAGCCCCCCACAGGCCAGGCGGCAGGTGGGAGAAAGGGTGGTGGTGGATGCCCCCTTGCCCTAGGGACAAGCACAGGCTCCACACACACTCACTCCTCTGCGCCCTTCACCACTGTCTCATTCTCACCTCGGGGCCTTTGCACTTGCTGATCCCTGTGCCTGGAATGCTCTTCCCCACCTTCTAATGTACCACATGTAATGTATGTATTTTGTAGGCGCTTTTGTTTGCTCACTGGCGCCTCCTCTGTCCCTGGGAGGGTGCCTGGCACACATTCAATAAGTATCTGGTGACTGAAGAGCAAGCCTGATCCAGACGGCGCTTCCTCTCCTCTGAACCCAGGGCCCCTCTGGAGAACAATGGGAGGGGATGAAGAACAGTGGGGCAAGGACAGGTGGTATGACTCATCCAAGGTCACTCGAGGGCCCTTCGTGGATTCTGGATTCCGAGCACGTGTCCAAGGGGTTGGGAGAAAGGAGATGGTGGAGCTGCTGCTTATCCCAATGGAGAACGGAGCCCTTTTCCAGGCAGAGGCCAGAGACGCCCCCACCTGGCCAAGGCCCTTCCACCAGTGCTGTCACAGCAGGGCTCTGCTCGTCTCTGATTGAAGCCAGCCTCAGAGCCATCAGAGGGCTTGTCAAGAACACACAGCAGGACAACTGATCCCCACCTGACTGTAAATTTCCAGACCCTGGCTCAGTGCCAGGCCCAGAGCAGGCACTCAGGATGCCCTTAGCAAAGCAATTTATGAAGCAACAGAACCAAGATTCAGACTGAGGTGTGCACAGCCCTGGACCCCTTGCTTGTTCCATCAGCCCCTACCCAGTGGGATTCGCAGGATGGTGGCAGCCGGGCCCACCACACGGCAGGTCTTCTGTTCATGCTGAGGGGAGGCTGCCTGGCTGGTTGGCTCCCTGCTCCAGCCAGGAGTCTGAGTCCATGCCCTGCCATGTGAGTCCTGCTCCAGGGTTGGCAGGGAGAGGGAACTCCGCACTTGGCTGGCAGGAGAGTCCCATGGGCCAGGGTGAACATTCACAGTCTTGGTGGGGGCAGGCTGTTTCCTGGGGGGGACGTGGTCACATCCAGAGAGCCTGGGCTAGGATGGTGCCTGTTCGCTTGCCCAGCACTGTCTGACTGAAGAGCCACTGTCTGAAGAGCCACCTTCCTGCAGACCCTGTGTCCAGGTGCTGTTCAGAGTGAAGTAATAAATAGGGGCTGAGGAGGGGGGGCCCAGGCAGACCATGCAGTCAGGGGGGCTGCCAGATGCTGGGCTCACTGACAGGCCACCAGGGAAGGAGTGAGCCAGGGCCCACCCTTGTGGGCACGAGAGGCAGAGAAGAAGGACACAGACTCCAGCCATCAGGCCCAGTGATGCTACCAAGACCCAGATGTCTCGTTCAAGCTCAGCCCTGGTGCGGTGACCCCCAGGCCTACTGGGCTTGGAGGGCTATGGCTCGTTGAGGAAAGGACGCAGCACCGGACGCCTGGTCTGCAGGTGTGCAGGCCTTGGGTCAGAGGTGTGCCAGCAATTTCAAGTTTCCATCTTGTCCTCAGCTCAGCTACCCTCCCCATTTCAGAGTCGGGTCTCTGAGGGCCAGACAGCTGACTGGCCCCCGGCACCCAACCACTTGGGCAGTATTTACGGAGCACCTCCTATGTTACAGGAACCGTTCTACATGTGAGGAGTCAGAGCAAGGAGCAAGACAGAGCTCTCCTTCCTTGTTGGGACACAGTGTCGTCCATGACACTTAGGTGAGGTGTGCTGTGACAAATAAATAAAGGAGAGCTACCCAGGTCGTGCAGTGGTAAAGAACCTGCCTGCCAGTGCAGGAGACATAAGAGATTCAGGTTTGATCTCTGGGTCGGGAAGATCCCCTGGAGGAAGACGTGGCAACCCACTCCAGTGTTCCTGCCTGGAGAATCCCACGGACAGAGGAGTCTGGTGGGCACAGTCCAGGGGGTTGCAGAGAGTCAGACACAACTGAGCGACTAAGCATGAGCATGGGGCTGGAAATATGGGGGTGGGGGAGCTGTTTTCCAATCGATGGCCAGGTACTGGCACTTGAAACAGGTGAGAACAGACCTGAAAGATGAAGGCAGGAGGCAGGCAGCTACCTGGGGGCAGAGCTGCCCAGATGGAGGGGATAGCACAGGCGGAGGCCCAGAGGCTGAGGCAGGGCGAGAACCCTCATGGAGCCGCCAAGGTTGGAGTGCAGGAGCCAAGGGGCACGTGGGAGGAGACGGGGACACAGAAGTGACAGGAGCCACCCACAGGCCCTTGTGCATATCTGTGAGGCCCCCGGGTCTCACGAGGCAACAGATGAAGTATCTCTGGAGCAGGCCTCACAGGGGTGGCGCCTCACAGGGTGAGGCCTGGCCAGGGTCAGGGCTCAGAGAGCCGACAGGGCATCCAGTTCTGGGTTTATTTTGGAGGAAGGGCTGACAGCATTAGCTGTTGTGGGCAGCCAGGTGGGCACGTGGAGTGGGCTCTCCCGTGGGCGGACCATTCTCCTACCCCTGTGACTGTCAGTGACCCTCCTGCCCATCTGTCAGCTTAGCCAGCCTCACTTTTAGTGGGTGTGCTGGAAGCCTGCCTGATCTGCCAAGTGGCATCCACGCTGAGCCTCAGTTTCCCCCTTTCATGCATCTGTGGGCAGGCCCACAGCCCTGGGGGCTGGCTGGGCTGGGGTCTGCTCACCTTGTTTGCTGAACATCAGGCCAAAGACCAGTTCTTTCTCTCCCGCCTTTATCTATAAGGGCTTTCCTCATAGCTCAGCTGGTAAAAGAATCTGCCTGCAATGCAAGATGACCCTGGTTCGATTCCTGGGTAGGGAAGATCCACTGGAGAAGGGATAGGCTACCCACTCCAGTATTCTTGGGTTTCCCCTGTGGCTCAGCTGATAAAAAAATCCATCTGCAATGCGGGAGACCTGGGTTCGATCCTGGGTTAAGAAGATCCCCTAGAGAAGGGAAAGGCTACCCACTCCAGTATTCTGGCCTGGAGAATTCCAAGACTGTATAGCCCACGGGGTCACAGAGTCGGACACGACTGAGTGACTTTCACTTTCACTTTGTTCTGTACAACCTTTGATCGCTGCCGGCTGGGGCCTTCTATGCCATCTGTTTGTCCATCGTTCCTTCCTAGACTAGAGCCCACCAGATGAGGTCGTATAGCTTCTGACTCAGACAGGGCAGACCCACCTGCTGCAGACCCTGTTCCCTGGGCATGGGACCCGGCCGGGAGGCCCCCAGCCTCTCTCTCACACACACACCCCTACTGGTAGACCCCCAGCCTCCCTCTGCTGGGGGGTCTTGGCCAGCACACCTGAAGCACCCCTCCCCCACCATCCTCTCTCAGCGTCCAGAGCACCTGAGATGCTGGACCATCTGACTGAGCTTGGAGACCGCATGGCCCTGCCTTCTGAGGGCAGTGGCTGGTGGTTGCAGACGGCTCAGTGGGAGAATGAATAGGAAAGAGGGAAGACAGACAGACATTTGGGAAGCGTGGACGGGGAGAAGGGAGGCTGGAGGAGAGGGCGAGCAGGGGTCTCCAGGCCTCTCTCCCGCTCTGTATTCTCTAGAGACAGCACTCTTGGCTCCTGACCATGACCATGGTCACCTGCCCCCAGTGCTTCTGGCGTGGCTGGGGTCCCCACTTGGTCCTGGGAGCAGCTCCTTGCAGCCTCATGCCTGCCTGGCGCCCAGTGGGGCCCAGTGAGAGGCAGGGGCAGCGGTGTGGCCGAGGCCTCACCAGTCCTCTGCACCAGTGCAGACGGAGTCCTGGCCCCAGAAAGACCGACCCCTGACCCCCATCACAGTGCCAACACCCCCACCCAACCCCAGCCACAGACCGACCACGGATGGACTTCTGACTCCGGCCACAGTCTCGAGCCACAGACTGACCTCTGACCCCACCCCAGCCTGAACCCTTATACTGGCAGAGGCAAACCATAGTGACCATCCCGTGGACACATTCCTCCAGGGACTATGTGGGAAGAAGGACAAAGGCCCACTTCAGGGCTACTCACCCCCCAGGTAAGAAGCACCATCAACTCGAGTGGCCCCCCACTAAGGCCCCAGACCTGCCCGGGCCAGTGAGTGCAGGCTGGACACACATAACCAGGCCTGGGGCACAGCCCCAACACAGTCCAACAGACATGCAAAAACACACACGGGTACCAGCACACAGACGTGTGTACACAGACTGTCCCTGCCCCCCGCCCCTCTCACTGGGCCACACAGCCCTCTTGCCCAGGCTTGGGGGTTCCCCAGACAGCCCCCACTTTCTCATGGCCCCTCCTTGGGCCCCAGAGGCTTCCTCTGCCTGCTGGGGTGGGAGCCCAGCAAGAAGGCGAGCGTCACAACCTCCCTTAGACCCCCCACTTCTAGGAGAGAAACTGCCCACATCACACAGTAGATCCTGGCCATTGAGACCTGCACACACACACACTCCCCTCATCAGACGCACACGAAGCATGTACACATGTGCAAGGGGCACAGAGCAAGGACATGCAGAGCCTCCTCTCTGTGCAGGCAACACGCGCACATACTCCCACACCCACCTGACTCACCAGTCCCCGACCCCACGTGCACAGGTGTCTCTACCTCTGGTGGCTCATGTGACCCCTCCAGCCCCTTCCTAGCTCAGCTCAGGGCTCCTAGGGCCTCTGCTCTCCCTCTTGAGCCCTCCTGTCCGTGCCCACCTGGACCAGGCCGGGGGTGGCACGTCCTTACTGGGGGCTGAGGTCGCACCCTTCCACATACCCTGAACCAGGAATAGCACCGCCCCTGCCGCCCCCGGGAGCAAGTCCATCTCTGCCACATGCTGGCTGTGTGTCCCTGGGCAGCCCCACACCATCTCTGAGGCCGGTTTCCACAGCTGAGAAAGAGGGGTGATGCTCCTGCTCACAGGTGGCAGTGGTGGGATGGGGGGGCAGGACACTGGCTGGACAGCAGGCTGCTAATACTTTTCTCCCTCAACTGAGCACAAAGCTTAGTCTGTGACCTGGACAATCGTCCCCAACCCCGTGGCGGGACCAGGCAGTAGCTGCAGCAGACGTAAGGACCGGCCCCTCCCACGGGCTGATGGAGCCCAGAGAGTCGAAGCAGCCACAGTGGAGGCCAAGTGCTGCTCAGCCTCCCACATGGTCCCACACACCCCCAGGACATGTGGCAAGAGACCATCGGCTGCTTCCCCTCACATTTCTTAGCCTCAGTGTTTTCACCTCTCAAAAGGGAGAGCAGCAGGGCCCGGCTGTGCCAGCTAATGGAAATGAGCGTGTGGAAGTCGCCGGGGGATCTGCCTGCTTGATCTCTGGGGATGGTTACCCCTTCTGGTCAATGGAGAGAGCTGAGTTTTCAGTTTCTGGGATGAGGATCAAAGTCCACGTTCACAGCGATGGTCAAATGCTGCATTTGCACACCCTACTCAGCTACCTGCTGGGGCAGAGGCCCCTCAGCCCCGCTTCACCCCAGAACCTCACGGCCCCCGGCAGCACAGTGGGGGCAGGGAGGGGCTGGGGGCCCCCACGTCACAGACCCAGAAACAGGGGCTCAGAGAGGGAGCTGAGGGGGAGGAGAAGCAACAGGAGGACAGCGTCCCCTCCATATAAGGAAGAGTCTGTTCACAGTCAGAGCTGCCCAGGAACGGAACGGGCCGCCTCGGGAGGTGGGGAGCTGCCTGCGGAAGCAGGCAAGCAGAAGGGGGTCTCTGGGCGGGGACACCACGCAGGCCAGGGGAGGGCCGCGGGCATCTCCGGTCCTGTGACTCGACCAAGGCCACGTGAGCAGGCATGGAATTCCAGAAGCCCAGAGCAGCCGTGTGAAAGCCTGCAGAACTACAGACGGCGCCCAATAGGCCAGAGAAAGGCACCCGGCAGCCCTCCATCAATTCCCTACCCCCATCACCAAGCACTTAGTTTTCAGAGGGAAATTCCTAGTTTTAATTTTAGAAGTTGTAAGGTATATGAAAGTAGAAAGGAAAAAAATCCAGGGTTCCCCTCGCCCTGGGACAATTACCACTAAGTCAGTTTTGCTTAGAAGTCCTGATGGGTTCTAAAGTTTTAAAACTTGAGGTAGAATCCACATACTGTAAAATTCACCCTGTCAAAGGAGTTTTTGGTGTCTGCACACAGTCTTGCAACCATCACCACCATTTCCAGAACATTTTCATCAGAAGGAAAGCAGCCCCCCACCCAGCAGTCACCCCCTTCTCCCCAGCACAACAGCCCCCGACAGCCACTCATCTGCTCTCCATCTTTAGGGGCCAAGGCGTCTCCTCTTCCTGGCCTCCCAGTGCCCACCCTGCCCCCTCCAGCCCTTCATCAGCCAAGCCATCGGCTGAGACTCAAGTCAGATCCCATCCCACCCTCCCTCAGAACCATCAGTGGCTCCCAGTCCTGTGCGATCCGGCTTCCTCTGCCTCAACCACACTGGCCTCTGTCGACAAGGTCCCACCTAGAACCTGCGTCTCCCGGTCTCTGCTTTCCCCACCTCTCCCCATAGTTCTGCCTCTGCCTCCTCTCCTTGACCAGGACATATTGCCCTACATTCCTTCTGTCCCACCTTCTCAACTAAAATGGCAGCTCGCACCTAGCATGGAGTGAGAGGTCAGTGAATTTTTGGGTTGTTTCCAGTAAAACAGGCACATGCTAAGCCCACACGCCCACAGGGCAGTTGGGTGAACTGGCAATGTCTGCTGGTGGGAACCACCACCACGCAGTGGCCACGCAGTAAAGACCACGCAGTGGCCCTCCTAATCGTGCCAGGGGTTCTCCTGACACCTCAGATCTGGTTGCTCGGGACGTGGGGCCTCCGGACGTGGAGCCTGGTCCCTTCCCAGGCCCCCCGAGCCCCCGCCACGTTGGTGGCTGCTGTGCCGTGTGCTTGCTCTTGCAGCCCTGCTCGGGTCCCCCCACACCCCCTTCTGACAGAGCTGGGGGCACCCTGTCCACCTGGCCTCAGCCACGCCCATCACAGTAGGGCTCGTTAGGAGGCAGGCTTCCTGCCCTGAGGGTTCTGCTATGACGTGTGGGCAAGAAGGGTCCAGTTGGGGTCACGCTTAGCACCCACACTTGTCAACCACCTACTGTGTGCCGGTGGGAGGCACAGTGGGGTTGGAGCCTGGGGGGTGGGGGGGTCAGATCTAGTGAAGAGGTGGGAGGGCTGGAGCCCAGAGGTGCTGCTGCAGTTGGGCCCACACGTGTGTGTGCATGCATGTGTGTGCCTGTGTGTGCGTGCGTGTGCCTGTGTGTGTGCTTTTATATGTGTGTGCACGCGTGCATGTGCTGGTGTATATGTGTGCCAGTGTGTGCGTGTGCCCGCTCATGTATGTGCCAGTGTGTGCACATGTGCATGTTCACACGCATGACAGCAGGCTCCACGGTGGGCAGTGCCTGGAGCTCCCCCAGGGCCTTGGTCTCCCCACCTGCACACAGGGCCTCCCTGACTGCCAGCCTCCCTGGCCCCCTAGCTCAGTCCGCCTCCCCATCCTGGAGAGGTTTCCGGTACTGCAGCCCTGCCTCCTCATCCATCAGGATTTTGCTGCATTCCTGTGAGTCATTCTCCAAACAAACCATGCGAGGGAGAGAAGGGAGAGCAGCAGAGGGGAGGGGAGGGGAGGGGAGGGGAAGGGAGGCTCGTAGGGAACCCAGCCCCACCTCTTCCCTCCTGCCTGCTGCCCCTCCATACCCCTGCCATGCACACATGGGGCCCCCAGAGCTCTGATGTAAGTCTGGTCAGCTGTGCCATGGACTTGCTGTGTGACCTTCAGCAAGACACTTGCCTTCTCTGGGCAGTTGGAGAAAATGGCCCTGAGGGTCCCCATCTCAGAACGCACAGGCTTCCCAGGGGGCTGTCTCAAAGGAGGCGGGGTGTGGGGGAGGTGTGCCTAGCTCCCTGAAACAGCCTCTCCCCACTTCTTTGTCTGCCTCCCCACCTCCGAGGTGAGGGGGGGGCAAGTCCTCGATAGGCACAGGTGCTGCTGGGCAGTGCCAAGGTGAGGGCAGAGCAGCCCATGCCAGTCACAGGGCCTAAGCCTGTCACGCCAGACGTGGGGCCAGCGGGGCCTCCATCAAAAAGCCCATCTCCTGCACCGAGGCCGCTGGGCAGGTCTTCCCCATGGGCCAGGCATGAGGGGGTCTCCCGGCACAGCCCAGCTCTGGGGAGGGGGTAACGAGACACGGCCAAAGCCAGGAGGAAAAATCCCCACAGCAGCGGCAAGGAGCAAGCCTCTGGCTGTACGTATGTGTGCACACGTGTTTGTGGGCAGAGCAGCACCCGCAGAAGCCAAGGGCTGCTTCTCAGTGACCAGCTGGCTTGAGCCATTTTCACTGCGACCACCAGGCCTGACTGGAGCATGTGCAGCAGCCTGACGCCCTTGTCTGTTTGTCTGTATGGGCTCTAGGGGCCACAGAGCCCAGCGAGTGTGCGCATGGTTGTGTGACTAAGGGCAGCTGCATGTCTGTACACAAGGCCTTGCAGGGTGTGGGAGGGATGTGAGTACTCATGAGCTTGACCAGTGGCAGGGGGCAGCTGGCGTCCAGGGGAGTGCAGGCTGGAGGGCTTTCTCCTGAAACACCAAATCTTGGAACTGCCTCTTGGGGCTCCCACCCTCTGGCTCCAGGATAAGCAGATCCCCTCCCCAGGAGCTGCAGCCACACACATGCCCCAGGCCCGGGGCTGGTACCCAGGGGCCCCTGATACTCAGAGCAGAGCTTCAGGCTGTGTGTCCAAGCAGCCCACGGACATGCCACTCTGGACCTGGTACCAGGGTTCAAGGAGCCAGAGCAGGAACCTGCCTTCCCAAAGTCCAGCTGGTCCTCAGTCAGGCCTGGAGGCCACAGCCTGGTCCAGAGTGGGGAAGTCAGGGTCTTCAAGGGCATGGAGGACGGTGCACACCCAGGGCTGCACAGGATGGAGACTAGAGGGCAGCCAGGGTGCTCAGCCGCTGCTCCAGGCTGGGATGAGGAGCAGCCATGAGGCAGAGGGTCAGCTTACAGGTGCGGTGGAACAGGGGTAACTGGAGCCGGAGGGCAAGAGGCCGGCTGGAGGAGGAAGTGGGGGTCTGGGTGGCTGGGGGTGGAGAAGGGACATTTCTGAGGGAGTGGGAGAGGCTGAAGCAGAGGCACTGAGAGGGGCGGGGGGGTGCTCCCAGCTCTGCTCCCCCAAGACTGGGACGGGACCGTCCTCAGGTGGAGGCCAAGGGCAGGCACTGTGAAGTCCCCAGGCTGCTGCCGGAGCACAGGGGAGAGAGACCCCAGGTTGCAGCCCTACCCCTGCTGTAAGCCCCTTCTCCCTGGACCTATCTCCCCTCCTATAAAAGGGGCAGCCCAGCCCAACCCAGCCCGGAGTGCTCCCCACCGTGCCTGGAGCTGGGGGCAGGGGCCCAGGGCCCACCCCCACCCCCCGCAGTTGCAAGGTTGGGACACTGTGGGCACTTCTGCCAGGGCCGAAGGATTTGAGACAGCACAGGCTCGGGTGAGTGAGCTGGCACCCGGCCCGGGGCAGGGGCCTGGTTTCCAGGCTCTGGGCCATAGCCCTGTGTCCCTCACCATGTCTGGAATCCCTGGTCCCTAGAAGAGAGTGTGGTAGAGACAGCCACCCCTGAAAGACAGGGACACGGGGACACAGAACCTCTCTGAGTCTCAAGCGTGACAACAATGATCTGCTGGGAACGTCACAGCAGGTGTGCAGGACGTGGGAGACCATGACCACCCCCTCCTCCACAGACCCACCCAGGAGCGCTGAGATCTTGGTTCCGCCTGATCTACAGCCTCACTGGGGAGGAAGAGCAGCCGGAGAGGCAGGCAGGAGGACGCGGGAGCCCAGCCCTGTGATCTGGGCTATGAGTACTCATATTCATCCAGGGGTCTCCTCCCGGAGGGGCCGGCCCCCCCCCCACCCGCTGCCTCAGGCACACTTGGAGAGGATGCAGACCCACAGGCTGAGCAGCCCTGGGGTCAAAGGGAGCAGAGAGGCGAGTGCAGGGAAGCTGGAGGTGGATGAGGTGGGGGGGGCGGGTGAGGCCTGGGAGGGCAGGGTCCCTGCTGGGGGATGGGGTGGCTGCAGGGCCTGAGGGCTTCAGAAACCTTCTCTTGCTCTCTGGGCTCTGCTGACCCCTCCAGTCCCCAGGGAGCCTGTGAGCTCCTCAATCGGCCCAGGGCAGCTCTTGGGGTGAAAGCCAAAGTCCAGCCAGGGCCTGGAGGCCGTTCCCAAGTCCAGGCCCCCCGCCCCCACACTCCACCCCAGTCACACTGGCCCCTTTGTTTGTGCAACATATGAAATACGTTCCTGCCTCAGGGCCTTTGCTTGGCCGTTCCCCTAGACGTCTCCCCAGGCCCACCGACCTCCCTCGAGTGACCTTTTCAGTGAGACCTTTCTTGATGCCTGAATTTAAAACTGCAAACATCTCCCCAGTCCTGAGCCCCTTCCCTGCACTGTTTTTTTCCTCACTACATCTATCACCTTCTGACATCCTCTGTGGTACCATCTCCCCCTAGAACAGACTTTCCAGCAGGGCAGGACTCCCCACTCTGTTTCCCAGCGTGCACCCAGAGTGGCACCTGGCACAGGGCAGGGCTCAGGAAACACATGTGCTCTGCTGTGCTCAGTCGCTCAGTCATGTCCAACTCTTTGCCACCCCACGGACTGTGGCCCGCCAGGTTCCTCTGTCCATGGGGATTCTCTAGGCAAGAATACTGGAGTGGTTTGCCTTTCCCTCCTCCAGGGGATCTTCCCGACCCAGGGATCAAACCCAGGTCTCCCACACTGCAGGTGGATTCTTTCTATCTGAGCCACAAGGGAAGCCCCAGAAAACACATGGGAACAGGTAGAACACCTGCTATCTGGGAGAGGAAAGCCTCCGCTCCAAAGGAGAAACCTTTGTAACACTCCCCCTGCGGGAGGACCAATCAGTTTTCTCCTGAGATGGCCCAGGGAAGACATGTGCTGCCTTCCCAGCCCAGGCCCATCCCCAAACCAGTGGTCAGGAAGGGTGGTCACCCTTTCCCTTCAGTCCACTGACGAACCTGCATCCTGGATGTCACCCTTGGACGTTGCTCAGGCACTGACCACACTGGTCCCCCAACCTTCCCTGTCCCTGTGCAGGGTGTCCCACCCACCCTCTGCATCCCCAGGACCCACTGGCCACCCCCCTGGCTCTGCCTGCCTTTCTTCTTCAGACCCCATCTGGCCCCTGCCCACCTAGGTCCTCCACCCAGCCTCCTACCTGGTCTCCCTCTCCAAGAGCTGGTCTTCTGTTTCACCCATGATTCAGACTCGTCCTTCAGCCAAAGGCCAAAGTCTCCTCCAGCCTGGCCGTGACCTGGCTGGCCCCAGCCCTGATGGCCACACCCAACTGCCCAGGTCTCTTGCCGCCTCTCAGCCTTTGCTGGAGCAGAACCCGCTGCCCAACTCTGAGAGTCTGGTGCCCACCACCCTTTCAGGGCCACTGCTCCACCCACCCCTCACTGTCGCTCCACACAACAATCTCCAGCTCCCCAGCGTCCTGTGGGCTCCCTTGAGCCTGTGGACAGGTGCTCAAGGGACACTGCTGAATGAATGAATGACTGAAATGACTAGTGAGAAGGTGAACAGATGAGGCTGTGAGTAGACAGACTCCAGGAACAGGTCAGCAACAACATTCTTCTCTCTGCCAGGTCTCCTCCACGGCTCACGGTCTCCTGCACGGACCTGGCGGGGATCAGACCTGAACACGATAGTGACAACGCCCACCGTGTAGCAGTCCGGTAGGCTAGGCTATGCTGCTGTAACAAAGCCCCCAGACCTCAAGGGCCCAAAACAACAAAGGTTTATTTCTCGTTCACACCGCAAGTCCGGCAGGGTGGCAGGGAGGCTCCTGCTCCCCAAGGCGTCACCTCTGGACCAAGAAAGAGGCCTGGTAGGTGGCCCTGGCAGCGATACACCTGGGCACAGAAGGACGGAGGAGTCAGAACCGGTCACGTGACCCCCAACCCAACCACAAGTCGTCCAGCCGCAAGCTCATCCTACTGTGGACTCTGGAGGATGGGAAACCAGGATTTAAGGCCAAAGCTGGAATGACACCTCTGATGACACCACCATCAACACGAACAGCAGAGGCCACTCACCCAGGACTTCCTGTGCCCTGGATGCTGGGCCGAGGCCTGAAGTGCAAGTTCCCTTAATGCTCACAGTGCTATTCTGAAGCGGGCGCAGTGAACAGCCCCTTTTCCAGATGAGGCGAGATGACGGAAGCCCGGCAAGTGAAGTGACCCTCTGAGATCACATGGCTTGGACATGTAGACCCTGAGGTCAGAACTCACTTCCGTGATTCTGGGCCCTCACAAACCCCACTGAGGCCCCTCCATCGGGCACAGGCCTCAGCTTCGTCTGTCGAGGCTGGTCTGGGGCAAGGACTGCCCTGCTTCAATGACCGTCCCCAGCACAAAGAGCCTCCTCACCCTGCCACATCCCAGCCACAGACACCCCTGATGCGGGCCCCAAATCTCACGAGGAACAGAGCCCATGAGGGAGGGGCGGGCAGGCCAAGGTCACTCTGTGGGGCTCCACATGGCCAAGCTGAGGCCACAAGTCCCTGTCCACCACAGCCTGACTGTCCCAATGCCTCAGCACTCACACCGTCAGCCAGGGACCCCCAGAAGTGATGGTGGTGACATACACTCCACCTTCCTGCCGGCAGGTCCATTGAGGGAGTGTCCCCAGTCACAGGCCAACGAGCCTGTGGCCCTGACCACCTGGGCCATGCTCTGAGGAGCGGGGCTGAGCAGCTGGCACCTGCTCCCAGAGACAGTCCCATCGGGGAGGCCAGAAAGGGATGGAGGGTGATGCCACCTCCCAGGACTTCTGAAAACAAGGTTGGCGGGCCTTCGGAAAAGCCACACTGCAGGGAGGTCTGTGCATAGCAGTGACTAACAGAAGAAAAGGGGGCGGTGGGGTTGAGAGCAGATCCACCTGGAGCCAGACCCCACCCCCACCCCGAGCCTCTGTCTCATCTATAAATGGGGTGTGAGTGACACTTGACACCAACTCTGGGCTCTTACTGGTTTTGCCCCCTCCCCCCACCAACCTGAGCCCCAGCTCACAATTCATCCTCTTCCTGGGCTTTGGGGCCCCACCCCAGGAAGCTTATGGGTGCAGACTCTCACTGTGGCTGCCAGGAGAATGCGCTCCTGTCACCTGCTCTCTCCCAAAGTTTCCGTGCCCAGGAGCAGAAAGACTTGCCTCCCCCCACCGCCCCGCAAGCAATGCCCCTCAGCCCAGCCTCCGAGGGCAAGGGCAAGGACGGCTGTCCTCCTCAGGACTGGAGTTTCCAAGTACCCTGACCCACTAACCACCCCCACCCCTCAGTTGCCGGGGTGGGGGCGGGGGAGAGGTGGGAGGCAGAACCTTTCACTGCCTGGGAAGCTCATACTCGCCCCCTGTCCCAGGCCTCAGCATCCATGCAGCATCTGCTACGTGCATCCACTTAGAGAGAGAACTGCAAACTGCACGGCCCCCTCCCCAGGCTTGTGGGAACATACACAGGCTTGAAGGGGCACAACCCACCCCCAGGTGAGTGACTCCAGCTGCTGCATCATCCCGCAAGCCTCAGCGCCTCCATCTGCACCATGAGACAGGGCAGGGTCCCCCTTGTGGGTGGTGCCAAGGGCTTCCCACAGAGCCTGGCACACAGCAGGTGCTCAACCACGTGAGCCTCACTCCCCTAGACGGGCCAGAGCAGAGCCTGGAGACCGCCCCCCAGCTTCCCGCCACCTCATTAACCGAAGGGGACTGTCCTTCCAGCTGGGCTACCACCTGACACCCTGGGCAGTCTGCCCGCTCACCTCCTGTCTGCAAGGACGTCTGGGCCAGAGAGGGCGGGCTGCAGGCCAGGTGTGCCGGGACCCCAGGCAACCAGCAGAGGCCCGCCCAGCAGGCCCAATTGCCACTAAGCCCCATGAGGTCACTGCTGACCCCTCACCCCCACCTGCCTGCACACGGCCGCCCACATACACACTGAGGGCTGTGCTGCTGGAGGGCAAGCAGGCTGAGGCCAGGCTGTGTCCTGAGATGAGATGGTCAGGGTTCCGTTCACTTCAGTTCAGTTGCTCAGTCATGTCCGACTCTTTGCGACCCCATGGACTACAGCACACCAGGACTCCCTGTCCCTCACTAACTCCCAGAGCCTGCTCAAACTCATGTCCATCAAGTCAGTGATGCTATTCAACCATCTCATCCTCTGTCATCCCTTTCTCCTCCCGCCTTCAATCCTTCTCAGCATCAGGGTCTTTTCCAATGAGTCCATTTTTCGCATCATGTGGCCAAAGTTTTGGAACTTCCAATGAATATTCAGGACTGATTTCCTTTAGGATGGACTGGTTGGATCTCCTTGCAGTCCAAGGAATTCTCATGAGTCTTCTCCAACACCACAGTTCAAAAGCATCAATTTTTCAGTGCTTAGCTTTCCTTATGGTCCAATTCTCACATCCATACATGACTACTGAAAAACCATAACTTTGACTAGACAGACCTTTGTCAGCAAAGTAATGTCTCTGCTTTTTAATAAGGTCTCTAGGTTGGTCATAGCTTTCCTTCCAAGGAGCAAGCGTCTTTTTAATTTCATGGCTGCAGTCACCATCTGCAGTCATTTTGAAGCCCAAGAAAATAAAGCCTGTCACTGTTTCCATTGTTTCCCCATCTATTTGCCATGAAGTGATGGGACCGGATGCCATGATCTTAGTATTTTGAATTCTGAGTTTTAAACCAGCTTTTTCACTCTCGGGTCAGAGTTCAGAGGGATGAATCCAGCCTCCAGGAGGCAAGGAGCCACTGCAGAGTGTGGGCTGGCCAATGGACCTCTGCCCCCACTTCCATCCGTCTGTGAGTTCATGCCGTTGTCCCTCCTCTCTGCCTCCCGGGCCTTTGCTCCAACTCCCCGCTGCCTGGAAGGCAGTGCCAGCCACTCTGAGGAGCTCACGCCCTCTCCTGACCTTCCCAGGCTGGGCTCAGAGACGCTCCCTGCTTCCTCCGAATTGTTCCTTCTCTCACTGGAGCCCAGGGATCCAGCAGTGGTCCTCAGCAGGCAGAGCCCCAAGCAATCTGACAGGGCCCAAGTCGGAGTCTGCTTCCGAGGTGGCACGGAGCAGGAGCTGCTCGGGACGACAAGGGGGTGCAGGCCAGAGGGAAGGGGGCTGGGGTGCCAGGGGAAGGGGAAAGGGCAGGGTGAAGAAGGGCATCTTGAGGAAACCACTGACCAGTCCTCCTGTGCCCCCTTCCCTTCTCCCCTTCCCCAAGAGAGAGGACAGGGTGGGAGGGAGAGACTCAGCGAGAGAAGGGGCCATGGGCTGCCCTGGCCTGGGGTCCCGCCAGCGGCTCACAGGGGGCTGAGGAGGAGCAGAGCTGGTCCCACAGGGAGCACCTTAAGCCTCAATGCTCCCAAAGGTCCCCATCGCTCCCTACGCCCTCAAGGGCCCCAGCCTGGGCAGAGGGTACAGGGCAGCTCCACAGCAACCCACCCTTGTGGCTACTGGGGGGCGTGTGGGGGCAGGGCAGTCAGACCAGGCAGCCTGGGCTGCCCTACCCCCAGCATAGGGACGAGACTGCACCGCCCAGGACACAGAGGCTCAGAGGGGCAGGGCTGGACCTCAGGGACGATGGAGAGAGCCTCTGTTCAGGTTGCAGACTGGCCTCTGAAAGACAAGGAAGGTGAGGCCAAGAAGGAGGTGGTCGGCCTCGGAGAGAGGATGTAGAGTCTGACCCCAAGGGTCTGGCACATTGTTACTGCGGGTGTGAGAGGGTGAGGCTGGATCATGGGCAGCAGGGCCTTGAACATCAAGCTGGAGATGGCCGGGCAGCAAACCAATTATTCTAACCTCCAGGCCAGCCCTACCTCAGTCCATCCAGCCTCCCCCCACCTGATGCCCTTTCCGGGTAATGAAGGCCAAAGGGTTGGCAGTTGGTAAGTGCAATTAAACCCGTGCTCAAGGCCATGAAGCATCCACGCAGCTCATTAGCAGACGAACAAGAGGACGCTCTGAGGGCCGTGGGCCCCCGGGGCTGTCGGGACCCAAGTCAGGTCAGCCTGGAGGGGGAGACTCCACCCAAAGGAGCCCCATTCACAAGGGCTTCAGTCCAAGTCCTGAGACGAGGTCTCTGGATGGTGAGAGACAAGGTCCAACAGGTGTCTCTCTCCCAAAGAAACAGCTGGGTAAATGGGCCTGGAGGTGCGTGTGACACACAGAGTCCCAGGCAGTGGAGACGAACCCAGGCCTCAGCCGACAGGCAGCTTATTGATTCAACATAAGAGCAGCAGCCGACACTTAAGCCAGTTCTAAGCACTTAAAAATTCTCTCACTTAATTCCTCCTGTGACTCTAGGAGCTTGTGGGTACTTCCTGTTGTGGTCCCCATTTAAAATATACATATATATTTATTTATTTATTTGGCTGTGCCAGGTCTTAGTTGAGGCACACAGGATCTTCAGTTGTAACATGTGGGATCTAGTTCCCTGACTGGGGATTGAACCTGGGCCCCCTGCACTGAGAGCACGGAGTTATAGCCACTGGATACCAGGGAAGTCCCCTGTGACCCCCATTTAACAGAGGAGAAAACTGAAGCCTGGACAGGGACTTGATTCACCAGGTGCTCTGGCTCCTGAGGCTGGGCTCACAAGCAGGAAGCCACACCACCATGGGTGAGATGGCTGGGCCACCGGGGAGGTGTGCAGACTGTGGCCAGGAGGAGGCCTGGGCCTTGGGCTGTGGGCCACACCACCAGGTGTGGCCTTGAGGGAGGCAGATGGCAATGGTCCAGGTGAGCTGTAAACTGGAATTGGGGTGAAATCTCCCAGGATTGCTCCCTGGCAACTCATTTGCTTTTTTCCCCCTAAACACTGGTGAGCCTTCAAAGTGGGCCTGGGGGCCAGGATGACGCGCAGTGTGGCACCTGGTCTAATGCACAGCAGGGAGCCTGGCAATTAGAGGTGTCCAGGACACAGTCGCAGGCAGGGGAAGAGTGAACGCAGGCAGGGGAAGAGTGAACCAACACCTCCCTCCGCCGGGGAGGGACCCGATGCTCCGGTTTCACCTCTTCCCAGTCTCCTGCTGTCCCCCCTACCTGCCCCACCTCCCCCCGCCCAGTGGCCTCTGTGAGAGCAAAGAAAGGAGAGGTGGGCCTCCCGGGCCCCATGGGGCAGTGCCTCTGGCATTCCAAAGTCAAGGCTGCTGCTGAGATATCCTGAGGGCCCTGGTGGGGAGGGCAAAGAGCACTGGGAGAGGAGAGACCTGCCATCTGAGTTCCAGAGGTGATGGAGCCCAGAGGTGGGCAGTGGCCTGGGGCGCACAGCACGAGTGTGAGTCTCCTGACCCCCTCAAGTCCTGGCTGAGCCTTTCAGGTGAGGCAAGCAGCCCCCCTCATACAGGACCCCTGCCCTCGGTCAGTTTGAGGAACTCTGCAAGACTGCTCCGGGTCTGTCTCAGCTCCTGATGAATGCTCATTCCCATTCCTGTACAGGTCACATGATGACACAAACAGCCGATATGATTACTGTCTTTCCTGCTTTTGGCAGTGCCACAAGGGTGGGGCGCAGAAACACCCAGATCTCAGAGGACTCTGGTAGCACACACAGTAGGCCTGCAAACACATCTGTAGGCCAAATAAGGTCTGTGATTACAAACAGTCGCAGGGCCAAAGGAAAAAAATGTGTGCTGGGGTGGGCTCCTGCCTCCCCAAGCCCCCCAGAACCTCCCACCTCCACACAGCAGGCTCAGGGCCTGGACAGACCTGGACGGACCTCGAGGCCCCCGTGGCTGGGGGCTGCAAACAAGAAAGGGGCTCACCCCCCTCCCCAGCCTGACCCCGAGGCCGGCCCACCCCCACAGCTGCCAGCTGGCCTGCAAAGGTATGGCTCCCAGAGGGGCCCTGGGCATCCTCATTAGGAAAGTAGTGACAGACACATTAGCTGCCAAGATGGGGGGAGCTGAGGGCTGTCATGGGCTGAGGAAAACCAAATGCCATGGGCCACGTCTGGGCCGCATCTGGGTGAGGGGCTATAGCCATGAAAGGACAGAGGTGACGCCCCGGCGCCATGCTGCCCCCAGAGCTGGGACTCCCTGCTGGGACTCGGGCCCCAAGCCGAGTGTCCCCAACATCCCTGGCTGACCTTGCTGCCTACCTCTGGGGAGGACTCAACTTGCCGGGAGGATGGCTGGGAACCCACCCCCAGGCACGGAAGAGGAAGACGAGGCGACGGGGGTGTCAGGGAGTGCCCTGAGTAGAGCACTGCAGCCAGAGCCCCACCCAGCATCAGACTGCCGTGGTCATCACAGGCTGTGTGCTCTTGGGCCTTGGCTGTCCCCATCCATGAGATGTGGGCCCGGACCACCCTGACCCCAGAGTTCCTTCTGGTCTCTGAGTCACAGGGCAAGGAAGGCTCAGTTCTGCTGGAAGAGCGCCAGGGGCTGCCAGTGTCTCTTCGGTCCCCAGTGCCAGTCCTTCCCGGAGCCTGAGGACCTGCCACACAAGGGTCATAGAACACAAGTGCATCAGGCATCAATTCCTCCCAGGCCAGGGCTGGGGCAGCAGACAGCCCACAACCCAGATGGTGCCACCGACTGCCTTTGACACAAAAGTCCTGCACCACGCCACGTGCGCACAGAAATGGGCTCACACACAACAGACACACACTCGGCACACATGGGGCCCCACCCACAAATGCAGACACACACACAGAGGAGCATCTGTCCCCAACCCTAATCCCACGTTGCGGACACAACCACAGATATGAGCACCCAAAATCTGCTCACAAAACCCACACCCCCTCAACTCATTCCCCAACCCCTCCCCCCGACACACACAGACACCACACTACACACAGGCACACTCTTAGCAATCTTATAAACACAGATTCATATACACGCCTGGACACAGCAAGCATGCGAGAACCATCACCCTCCAGTACAGAAACCCCTCAAAGATGGACAGACACACAGCCCCCCAAGCCCAGGAACACACACAGACACACTCATCTTGGTGCTTGGTTACATTCCACATGGCAGGCAGCGCCCAGCCCAGAAGAGTGGCTCCAGATAAATAAGTCATGTTCAGAGCATCAATCCCAGCCCCAACCTGGCTGCCTCCCTGCTACAGGTAAAGCGAAATGGGGCTTCAATATTTCATAAATGAATAAAACTGCTAAGAGAACACAATTTACAAGGCCGCCGGCTGCAGGCTCCCAACAGCCCTCACACATCTTTCCACTTTGGGAGCACGTGGCGATGACTGCGGGTGGTGGCCAGTGGGGCATGCGTCCTGGTACCCCACCTGCCCCCCTCTTCCTGGGGTGCTCTTCCCAGGGAAGCGTGCGTACTGTGATTTTCCATCCACTAAATCCAGCTGCTGCCCAGGGACAGGGTCCTGCACTCTCTCCCCTCTTCCGCCTTCCCCTCAAGCCTTGGATGCCTTTTAAATGCTGGCCCATCCTTGGCAGCTCTGATTTTCCAAGGTCTGTTTCATGCAGGGCTGGGATGTGTCAGAACTGAACTACTTAGGAAGGAGAGAGAAGGCCTGGCAGCAGGGATGGGTAGGGCCAGGGCAGCTTGGAGCTCAAGAGGCAGCTGAGCTGAGGGAGGCTGTGCCTGGTGCCAGGCCCACAGGCCCCTAAGGGGAGGCCAAGCAGCCTAGGGCAGCAGAAGTCTGCTCCTAGGACATAGAGCGGGAGCAGAAGGGGGCCACAGGGCCAACCACGGGCTAAGTCTGCACATGGCTGGACAAGGGGGACCCTGATGTGACTGAAGTCTGGGACCTTGGTGCGGCCTTGCTGCTGGAGTCTGGTCTCCTCAGGGGCCACAAGTCTTCAACAGCTCTGCACAGGCTGGGTGGCACTGACTGGGCTCAGTGGCCCTGCCCAGACTGCCGATTGAGGAGCCAGGGGAAGGGTTCCTGGGGTTGGCAGATGGGGAGAGGTCCAACCAAGTCAGGAAGCAGCCACCCAGTCCGACTCCTCTCTGAAGCTCCTGAGATCCGGTTCCAGTTCTCTCCAGATTCACAGACTCAGGGAAAAGGAGCAGGTTCCACATAGGAAGGGAGAGAAGCAGGACATCAGATGGCTCACGGAGGAAGAAGGCGGCACCCTTTAACAAAAGACCCCAGAACAGGGCAGAGAAGAGTCAATGAGGCTGCCTTCGGGGCCTGGGAGTTTGGGTGAACTGCTTTCCTTGACATTTGCCTTATTTTCCAGGAGTCTATAATCAGCCCATCCTCTTTCTGTAGTGGGGGAGAAAACTATTGAAACACAAGGGCCTTACAAAACCAAATATACAGCATGACTCCATATTTTATATTTATTACATCTATCATGTTGTTTACCATATGTCTAGAGAAAAAACGCTGACAATGATTATGTTCTGGGGGTGGAGTTGTAAGAGGTTTTTTCTTGTCATCTGGCATTTTTAGGTTTTTCTAAAATCAACATGTTTATAACCTGGTGAAAGTGTTAGTTGCTCATTCCTCTGCGACTCTTTGTGACCTCATGGACTGTAGCCTGCTAGGCTTTTCTGTCCATGGAATTCTCCAGGCAAAAATATTGGAATGGGTTGCTATTTCCTTCTCTAGGGGATCTTCCCAACCCAGGTATCGAATCCGGGTCTCCCACGTTGCAGGCAAATTCTTTACAGTCTGAGCCACCAGGGAAGCCCTTTATAACCTGATTTTATTTAAAAAAAAAAAAAAAAGTGCTCAGGCCTGATAAGTTCTTTTCCACATCAAGTCCCTCCCGTGGCAGCTGAAGCCCAGTCTCATCCTCCCAGTGCAAGCTCTCGAAAGGCCAAGGACAGCTGCCCCCGCCCAGGACACCTCTTCCAAAGCCTAAGGCTGCACCACATTCAGCGGCCTGCCCAGGCCAAGTGCGAGCAGAGGTCAGCCGCGTGCCCGGGAAGAGACGAGGGTGGGAGGCCCGGGAGTGACCGGCGGGACACCGGGGGGCGCGAGGCCCGAAAGGGCATCAAGCAAGGGAGGCGGCTGGCGAGGGAAGGGCGGAACCAGGGCCAGGCCCGTAGGGCAGTGCAGGACGCAAGGCAAGCGACCCGGGCCGGGACGAGAACCCAGGGGACGCCAGCCCGTCCGGAAGCCCCACCCCGCGCCCCGGTTCCCGGAAGCCAGGGGCCGTGAAGGGAAGGACCTGAGCCCCGCCCACAGACCCGGTTCCCGGAAGTCGCGGTCTGGCGAGGCGAGGGGCGGGGCCTGGAATCCCACACCCCGCGACTGCGCGGGGCATGCCGGGATGGGCGCTGCCATGGCGACGCAGCGGCCACCCCGCCCCTCCCCGCACCCTGGCCTCCGGAGTCGCGGTCGCGGCCCTGGCAGTGCTCGTCCGGCCCGATGCGCCGAGGCCCCAGCGTGGCCGCTTTGAGGGCGCCGCTGGGAGCGAGGGGAAGCCAGGAAGCGCGGGCGTTTGCCCTCCCGAGGTCGGGGGGAGGAGAGGAAATGGCCCCCGAGGCGGTAATGCAGCTGCCTCTGTGTCTGGCCTGACAGCTCCTACCAAGCCCTCCCCGAGGCGGGGCTGCGCGCGCCTGGACAGGAAGGCCAGCCCGGGCTGCCCTGTTAGGATCCAGGATATGCCCCCGAGATGGCCCCTCCACCAGTGCAGGGGATGCTGGGCGCCAGGGCCTAGGACCCGAGATGCCAGCCTCTGTCCACCCACATGCCAGGCATCTGCTACCGAGCAGTGCGAACCCCTTTGCTCGGCTGCCCTCCAGGCCCCCTCAGTGCCCTCTCAGGAGACCCAGCCAAGCTGGCAGTCCGCCAGGCAGACCCTGATCCCTTCTTGGCCTCTATCCCTGTAGGGTGGGGGTTCACACGACAGGCCAGGCCTGTCGGGCCGGATGACTATCTCCTCAGACCTGTGTGAGTGACTCTGCCCCAGTAGGTGGGCAAACAAGCCCAGATCTGTTAAGGAGTGAAGTGGCAGGGCTGGGACACAGCCAGGCTGACTCCAGAAGCCTGTCCACACACAGTGGCACTCCCTGCTCCCTGGCCGCCCAGCCTGGGCTGGTCCAGCCGCCTATCTGCCCAGAGCACTGGCCTGGCCTGCAGTCGCCTCCTCCCCCCTCCTCCTTCCCCTCCCACCAGCCGGCTTCCCTTCTGAGCCGCCAATCTGCAACCACACAAAGCCCTGTTTGTTTGCTTTCTCTGCTGCTCCCCCTGGATCCGATGTCTTTCTCTGCTACCTGCCGGCCTGGCTTCCTCTCCAGAACTCCTTCCCAGACTCCTGAAAGGAAGGAGGGGCCAGTCATCCTCCCTAGTATCCACCTTCTTGGTGCTGGAGATACCCAGCCAGAGCGGTCTGATGGCTTTGCAGCCCCCTCACTGCCTCTCAGAATTTTGGGTGCCTCCTAGGCAAAGCAGGAGAGATGCCTGCAGCCTGGGGCTGGGACAGGGGAGGGGAGCCAGAGCAGTTCTGCCAACCTCCCTTCTTTTGTGAGCAAGGATTGTTTTGTCAATCAGGAAGGCTGCCCTCCCAGCAACTCAAGGGGGCTGCCAGAAGATAAGGAGATGAATGGGGCCAGGACGGCCAAATTCAAGGAGGCAGAGGGACACCCCAAGTTCAAGGCCATCACCCACCCTTGCTCTTTCTGAGGGTACCCAGGCTCACCAGGCTCTAGGATGAAGGCTTACAGGCTGCACTGGGGGCCTGGCTTGGGAGGTACCCTCTCAGTGCCCACGCTAGGCAAGCACCTGGGCAGATCTGTCTGCATGGCAGGCACTCTCTGCAGTGTCTTGGGACACCCTATCAGCCTGAGCTGAAACAGGGCTTTCACAGACACAGAAAAATAAACACCCACATTCCACACCACCTTCTCTACCTGCAGAGTGGGGGCTGCCCTCTCTCCTCATTCAAATAATGAAACCCAACACTGATACTGCACAGAGATACCACAATCTCGCCTGGTTCCTTCTACCCAGGGTTCTTTCACTGCACCCTGTCATGCTGGGTGGCCCAGGGCAGGTCCTAACCTCCCTGGGCCTCTCTCTTCCCCTTCCTGTCCCCTTCCATGCAGTTTAACCCTTAAAAGCAACTCCAGGACAAAGGTGTGCTTGTGCCCACTTGACAGATGAAAGCAGGCTCTGATTGAGAAAGCTACAGACTGAAACTGCTCTAGTCAGAATTCAAGCCCACTTCTGACTTCGAGCCCTGAAAAAAAAAATCCCACCAGGTCACAGTATTATTTCACAGAGATTATCTCCTGAACGGATAAGTGACCACCAGGAGATGAACGAGGAGCAGGCAGGGCCTGGCTTTGGAGCCCAATAGATTGTGGTTTCCAATCTTAGGTCTGCACTTGGTCGCTGTGTGACCTCATGCACGTCACTTAACCTCTCTGAGCTTCCATTTCCTTGATCTATACGAGTTGGTTAATAAGGCTTAGAGAGGACCACCCAGTGCTGAGCACAATAGCAGGCACTCATTAAATGATGGCTTTTCTCCATGATCCCTCTCAGAAGCCAAAGAGCCAGGCATCCACTTATTAGAGGAACCAGGTCTCTCCCACCTCCGCTTTCACCCACCTGGCCCCGCTGCCGGGCATCTCCCCAGTCACCATATCTGGCCCTCTGCAATGCTCAGGCTGAGCTCCCCGGGCTCCTGTCCTGCCTGGGAGACCAGGGCCTCTGTTTAAATAGCCAGGGCGGGGGCCCTGGGGGTCACTGTCACCCCAAGAGAACAAAGCCAGCACCGTCCACATCCTGCTGGACTCGAGAAAAGAGAGCCACTCAATTAAGTGTGATTTGGCCAAACGTCTGTTTTTCGAGCTATTTCAGGCCATGGTGGGGATTTTCTGTGCTCCTCTCAGAGGAGTCCTAAACCAGATTCCTTCCCACCTCCCTCATCCCTGTGTTTGAAATGAAAATATGTTCTTCCTCTTCTTCTTTTTCCTAGTTCTCTTTCCCACCTATCAGACAGATGCAAATGAGGGAAGGGGCAGAGCTAGGACCTCTCCAGAGGGCAGCAGTTCCCTCCCACCACCCCACCAGGCCTCCGCAGGGCACCCCCCTACCCCAGTACACAGCATGCTGGGAGATGCAATTGCCTCAAACCAGGCAAAGCACAGAGGTCCTTGGCCTTGAGGGTGGGTCATTGCCTGCTGTCGCCCCAGACACACACCAGGCATCTGCCCCTTCCACCACACACCTCTGCCTTTCTGCTTCTGAGCCTTTTCTGGGGCTGCATCCCCCAACCTCTACCTCCACTTGGATGCCCTCCCCCAAGGCCTCCCCTGCAAGGAGTGCCTTCTCAGCTGCAGCAGGGTCACAGGTGAACGAACCCACATCCACACAGTCAAGTCTTTAAGGTCTGCTCACCTACCAGACTGAGGGCTTCACAAGGGCAGGGGCACAGCCATGTCGTCATGTGGCTCTAGGACAAGGCTGCCCAAGCCCCTCAGCACTGCTGATATTTGGGGCCAGCTAACTTGTGGGGGAGTGTCCTGTGCATCCAAGGATGTTAAGCAATGTCCCGGGCCTCAACCCACTAGATGTCAGCACCCCCTCCCCCAGTGGAAACAACCAAAAACAACTACAGACAGGGCCCCAGGCCCCCAGAGGGACGAAATCACTTCCAGTTGAGAACCACTGCTCCAAGGCCTGCGCCCCAACCTCTGCCCCTCTAATTAGCAAATACACAACTCTCCCTGGCCCCTCAACAGAACAGGTGATTTTTATTTTACCTCTTATTATGCACGCATGCATGCTAAGTCACTTCAGTCTTTGTGATTCCATGGACTGTAGCCCGCCAGCTCCTCTGTCTATGGGATTCTCCAGGCAGGAGTACTGGAGTGGGCTGCCATGTCCTTCTCCAACCTCTCAGCATCATCACATGCAAATTTCATTTCCCATCATATCAGAAGCTTCCAGAAGACAGGCCCACTTGACCTCAGCTGTGTATCAGTGCTGATCCACGGTTACCATTTGCTGCAGGAATAACTCTCAAAGCATCAAAGAGCACCCGAGTAAAAGCCAACTCTGTTCCCACTTCGGCACCCTGCCCTGGGCTCCTGTTTGACTGTGCTTCAGCAGCTAAGCGTGTCTGGGCCTCAGCGTCTCTGCCTCATTGTAACAATTCTTTGTCCCATGCTAGTGAGAGGCTTACAACTTCACATCTCTAAGGAGCTGTGGCCCCCAAGAAGAATTCTTTCAAGTGTTTTTTTTTTTTTAATATTTATTTATTTATTTGGCTGTGCTGGGTCTTGGCTGCAGCACGTGGGATCTCCACTCTTCATGACAGTGTATGGGATCTTCATTTGTGGCATGTGGGATCTAGCTCCTCAACCAAGCATCGAACCCAGGCCCCCTGCATCGGAAGCTCAGAGCCCCAGCCACTGGACCACCAGGTAAGGTCCTCGGGTGGTTTTTAATTGACATATTCTGAGAACTATTATCACTAATAGGCAACATTTATTAAGCATTTTGCTATGTGCCAACCGCAGCCAAATGCTTTGCAAGTCTCCTCTCATTCAGTCCTCTTAGAAAAGAAACTATGGAGTTGGTACTGTCATTTCTGTTACCTGATAAATGAGGAAAGAGGCTCAGAGAGCTGGAGGAACCTGCCTAAGAACACCCAGAGGTGGTCTGGTGGCCTCCGGCAATTGAGGGTGTCAATCGGAAAATTCATTCAGCTTCAGTTCTCTTTTTAAAGTTAATTGACTTGCCTGCGTTGAGTCTGCAGCTTGTGGGGTCTCCCTTGTGTCATGTGGGATCTTTCATTGGGGCAGGTGGCTTAGTTACTCCAAAGCGTGTGGGAGTTCCATTCCCCGACCAGGGATCCAACCTGAGTTCCCTGCATGGCAAGGCGGCTCTTCACCACTGGGCCACCAGGGAAGTCCCTCAGCTTCAATCCTTGATACTGAAGTTACTTTTTAAAGTCTGAAGCCCGCGTGGTGCCAGGCAGGGTTACACCTTCCCAGGCGGACAGGCCTCACCCACTGGGCTCCTGCAGGAGACACTAGTCCCCCAGGGCTCCTTGGAAGGTTTGACCCCGGAGGCTGTGGCTTGCCGGGGTAGGGGCTTGGGGACGGGAGCTTGGGGGGCCACCACCAGCTTCCTGGGTGTCAGGCCTCTCAGGAAAGCCCTGGCTGCCTGCCCCCCCTCAGCAGGGAGCGGGTGCCAAGATTCTTCAGAGCAAGAATAAAAACGAACCGTCTTCTAGCACCTTCTGTGTATTTCTATGCACTAAAATAGGCTCTGTCTGAAGAATTTTACCTGCATCAACTCACTAATTCTCCCAACAACCCTATGAGGTGAGTGCTGACATTCCCCCCACCCCCACCCCCGCCCCATTTCACCGATGAGCAAAGAAATAGTAAGCAGCAGAGCCACGATGCAAACCCGGGACGCTGAACTCTGAAAGGCGGGTACTTATCCACGCTGCTGTATTAGAGGTGTCTTGTGTTGATGGTTGTGTTCCCCGCACTCTGGTCTGAGTGAGGTACTCACTATGTGATTCAGGAACAAATGCATGAAGAAATGAATGAGTCTGTGGTTACGCTGCCACCTGAGTTCACCCACAGCAGCAGGGCCAAGCCCCTTTGCAAGCAGCAACTCTGGCCGGAAAACTAATTCTCACCTGCCCCACCAGGTGACCAAGACCCACACGATCCATCCACATCCACCTGGCTGGGGAAGGAACAGGCACCAAACTCTCAGTTTCGGCCCACGTCACAGCAGGACTGGAGCAGTCACCGCGACTTCTTCCCACAAAGTCCTTCGGTGGGAGGAATACTGACTTGAGGTTCCGCACAGCAGGCTCCCGGGGCCGGGGACTGCGCCCATGTGAAGGTGGGCAGGACGGCCGTGCCTGGACTTGACCCTGGGCTTTCCAGATGACAGAACACGCTGCATGCAGAGTTTGGACAGGAAGGGAAATGTGCTGGGGGGTGGGAGTGACTTTCCTATAGCAGCAGCTGGAACTCAAACCCTGTCCTGACTCCAAACCCAGGGCCGTGCCACTGCTCAGCCGTGCTGCAGACCAGACCGAGGCATGGTCTCCAGGGAGGGAACCAAGTGTGTCAGAGTCTGTACAACTCACGTGGGACCCCTGTCTGGGGCCTATCCCGGCCCATCCCGGCCCCAGCCCTCCACTGAACCCCTGCCTCCCCCCACCCCTGCTGTGCCCCACTGCATCTGCCCTCCTCCCTGCTCCCTGGGCCCCCTTCCTGAGCCCAGTCACCATGTGGAAACTGGATGACTACTATCCACCGGCCTGGAGTCTCTCAGCTCTGAGCCCTGCAAGCCCAGGGCCAAGAGGGGGAGACTTGGCGGGGAGGGGGTGTCTGCTGGGTAAGTGATGATCAGCTGGTCCCACGGGAGCCCTGGTGCTCCTGGCCCGTCCTCCTGTCCCTCCTGACCAAGTGCCCTTTCCCACGTTGCTCTTTCCTCCCCCCCCGCCCCCCCGCCCCCCCATCACACACACTCTTCACACGGATTCGAGAACCAGCAGAGCAAAAGCTCTCCTCTGGCAGCCGAGCTCATCTGCGCCTCCAGCTGCTGGCACCCACCCTGGTGTCACATTCCAGTCTCGGATCCCGGTGATCCACCCAGGCACAGGGCACGCTCTGCCTCAGTCCCCAGGGAAACAGCACGAGCCAGTTCTTCCCACCCACCCCGTCCCCCTTCCTGGGGAGCAGTGGGGCCCCTCACTTGTCTCCTCTATGGTCTGACAAACAGAATCCTCTGACCAGCACCCTGAGAATCCCCAAGATCCCAATGGGACCCCCAAAACAACACTGCGCCCCCTCAGCTCACCTTCTGGCCCACCCCTTCCTGCTGGGAAGGCTTCTGAGTGCTCTGTGCTCCCCCGCCTTGCCCGTGGAGCTGATGGGGCCGCAGAGAGGAGGCGGCCAAGCCCTGGGCCTCGATGCCCCGGCCTCCTGGGGAAGACAGACACCGACAGAATTACCACTAATTCCGTGATGAACGCTATGCTTTAGCTGTAGACAAAGGGGGATGACTCAGTTCTGCCGCGAGGTCAGAGCAGGAGACAGGACGTCTGTTTTGGTCCCGGGAGGCAGGGAGAAAGGTACAGGGCAGCCCAGGTGGAAGGAACAGCTGGGGCCAATGCAGCACAGAGGCAGCAATGTCAGGGCTGACTCCGGGGGGCGGGGGTCTGCTGCTCCAGGAGGGGAAGGGGCTTGAGTTGGAGCAGAGCAGGCGAAGGACGGGAGAGGCCCCACCTGGGAAGGGCTCCTGAGCAGACCTTTTTTCAGAGGCAACAGGAACCCCGGGGAGACACTGCCGTGGTGGAGAAAGGTCACCCTGTAGTGGGGCCCACACGGGAGGGAGCAGGATGGAGGCAGGGAAGCCCATGAAGAGGCCGGGCAAAAGCTAGCCTCTCCTGTCATGGCCTTTCTGAACCAAGTCCTCCCTCTTGGCCACAGGACACAGGCTCCGTCCGCTGCAGCTGTCAAAGAACCACTGGTGTGCTCCTGCTCCCAGGATCGCCCCCCTCCCCACCTACCTGAGCTCCAAGTCCCCTTGACCAGGAAGCTTCACCTCCACAAAGCCCCCCACCTCTGGCCAAGTGAAGACACGCTTACCTCTGGACTTCATGCCCAGGCTACCCATCCCCCACCCTGAAACTGACTCATGTGGTCCCCATCTGCCCCTCCTCGCAGGAACAAGTCCCGCCAAAGACGCTCCTTCCCTCATCGTCCCCAGAACACCTGCCAGCTCTTCCACGAGAGGCCCTGCTTCCCGCCAAGACCTGGCACGAGCTCCCACTTATCCTTTTGGGTATCACCCCTGGGCTGTGACCTTGCAGGTAGGTGTATTAAGCACAGGACTTCGGGATAGTGGGCCCTGGGAAATACCTGGTGGGCCCGAGAGCCCAGGTGCCTCTCCCATGGGAACACTGGCCAACCTGCAGGGCTCTACCTGGTCCTGCCTGCTGAACCACATGTTGGGGGCGGGGGAGACATCCACGCACAGCCACATGTGACTATTAAAGCATGAGGTACAAACACGGATGGCCACGGAAAGGCAGTGGTGACAATAACGGTGTCAGGGCCAGCTGGCATTTATTGGGACAAACACTGTTCTCAGATTCATGGGGCTGCGTGGACTCATTAAAGCTTCACCATAATCCAGTGAGGCCGGTACTGTTATTAGCTCCGTTGTACAGATGGGGACACTGAGGTACAGAAATAAATAACCCATTCAATACGTGGTGAAGCCAGGAATCACCTAACACCTTGCGCTGGAGCACCCCCCCATGACCCCCGCATGACCCCAGGAAGGGAAAGGGGAGCTGAGAAGAGCACAAGGCGTGGTCCAGATTGGGGTAAGAGGAAGCTCTGTGTTTGTGTGTGTGAGATGTGTATGCACAAGTGAACAGCAAACCACATTCAAAGTGTTAACTGGGGTTACTGGGGGCATTTCTACCCTATATACCTCTGGGTTATTTGCATTTTTCACAGTGAGAACAAATCCATGTGTCACCTGAGTAATTCAAAAAGAGAGACACTGTCAGGGCCTCAATTCATGTTTGTTGAATGACTAGAAAGCAGACTCATTTTCTAGGCCTGTTTTTTCAAACTCTGAGCATGACCCATTAGCGGATCGTGACATCAATTCAGGGGTCACAGAACGCAATTAAAAAAAATCAAATAGACTAGAACAGAAAATATCAGACCAGGGCACGGAACAGAGGAAAGAGCTATTTCACTCAACTTTCGTTTCAGTTACACACAGTGGGCGTGAATGAAGCTGGGGCCTGAAATGTGTTTCTTACTGTAGGTCACAGGTGAGGGCTTGGAACCCGCAGTCCAGACCCAAGAGCCTGAGGAATCAGCGTGGGCCCTGCCGCACAGGCCTCCTGGTCCAAAGTGGCAGAGTGGGTGACCTCCCTGTGTTTAGGAAGCTGCTGGGGCGCCTGGCTGTTGGAAAGGTCACAGTCAGCCCACTCTGGATCACCCACAGACACACAATCCTGGAACCAAGGCTTCTGACTGTGAGGGGCCCCCCCCAAACCACAATGTCTGTGTCCACTCCCTCCGGGTCACCCAAAAGGCCACTGCTCCTAAGGACTCCCTCCTGGATGCTCCTGTTGAGGGGGCGGGGTGGGAAACTAAATATTCCTTTCCAGTTTCCAGATGCGAGGCCACGTCCCAGGGAAGCCTCTGGAAACACAGCCGTGTGGTCAGTCGGGAGGGGCCTCCACTGAGTCTGCAGCGAGGGCTGCTCCCACCCAGGGTGGGCCTGACCGCAGGCAGAGTCGGTCTGCATGGAGGATCTGGTGCGGGCAGAGAAGCAGAGCCCCCAGCCCGAGGCTCCCAGGGCGCTGGCGCCTCCACATCAGAGCTCGCCTAACTCACCCCGCCTCCCTTCCCAGGGCAGCAGACAACTAAAAAAAGATAAAATAAAAAGAAGTAATTCCCCTGCTTTGACGTCAGCTCGAGGTCTTAACAGCCCAGCAGCGGCATGAAACTGGATTGCAACCAGATGTAATGCCCTTGAATCCTCCACACTCCACTGCGTTGGAAGACAAATGGGAGGCCGGGGGAGCGGGCGGAGGGAACCGTGCGGGTCCCGCGTGGGTCCGGGATCAGAGCCTAAGGAAACCCTGGGAAGCCCAGGCCCGGGTCGCCATTCAGGCGTGCTGCTTCCCCTCCCCCAGCCCCCCAGAAGCGCATTGTTACTCTGGGTAGCGTCTCCATTCAGGGCCAGAGCCCCAGCGCCGCCCCCGTCGGGGGCTCCCCGGACCAGGGCACGACTCGGGCCGCGCTCCGGCCCCGGGCGTGGATTTGAGGACGTTCCAGAGCCTAGGAGGGGAAATCGCTCGCTGAGAAAACGGGCGCCCCTGGAAGCTGGGGCCGCCACGGCCTCGGGCCTGCCTGGTGTTTCGCTTCCCCTCCGCCCCTCCTGGGCGGCCCCCAGCAACCAAGGCTCCAAAGTCACCCCCGCGTCCTGCCACCCCCTCGTCCCCGCCGCGCTTGGCGACGCCGCCTTGTGCCCGGCCCTCGCGTCCTCCTCCGGGTCTCCTGTCTCCCAGGCGCCGGCCCAAGGACCTGACCGGTGGTGCGCCGCCGTCCGTCCAGGGACTCGCGTGGCCGGAGCCCCCAACGTGACGTCACCCCGAAAGGCCCCTGCGCCCCGGGCCTGGCCGCGACAGAGCTCCCCGGCCTCCCGGGCCGCTTCCTGCCCGGTCGCGCGGCCTGCGCACAGGCCTGGGCGCCCCTGCCCGTGTCGGGGCACTGATGGGGGCTCCGCCGAGAGCCTCATGCGCCGCCCCTCCCCATCACGGCCCTCGCTGCCCCGGCTCCCACGCCAGGGCCCCGATAGGCCCAGAGTCCCCCGGAGACGTCGGCTCCCCGCCCCCCACCCGGACGCACTCACAAAGCTCGCCTCCGGCCCCGGCGCGGCGCGAAATGCCCGGTCCCCACCCCGCGCTCGGGGGACCCCCGGCGACAAGCACGCGCACAGCCCTCGCACGCGCGACCCTCGGTCCTCGCGCCCCCGCCTCGCACCGGCCCCGGCCCTTGTCCCGCGGCGTGGGGCGCCCCCACCCCGCCGCAGCTCCCCAGACTGCCATCCGGTGACCTCGCGCCCCCGGCACACAAAGCGACTTCCCCGCGGCCCCCGCGCCCCCGCCCCGGCGCTCAGTGCTCACCTCGGCGCGCGCTCACTCGGGGGCCCGGGGTCTGGCGCTGCGACTTCGCGGCCCGGAGGCCCGGGCGGCCATAGGGGTCGGGGCGCAGGGGCCCAGCCGGCCCGCGGCCAGGCAGGAAGTAGGGTGGGCCTTGGCGCCCCCTCCTCGCGCCAGCGCTCGGGCGGCGGACTGGGCGGCCTGCTCGGCGCGCTCTCGCCCGGGCCGCGCCTCGCTCCGCGCCTCGCCTTCCGAGCGCAGCCGCGGGCGGGGGCGGCGCCCGGGGCGCAGGGACCAGGCCCTGGCCGCGCACCTCCGGGCCTGCTGGCGTCGCAGGGCCGCGGGGAAATGCGGTCCCCTCCGCGCAGGAAGAGCGGGCGGCGGGCGGGCGCGCGGGGGGAGAAGGCGGCGAGAGCGCGAGGAGAAAAGTTCCCGGCCGCCTGGCCGCGCTCGCTCGCCGCCCGGGCGCCAGGTGGGCAGTGCGCCCCGACAGCGCCCCCTGGCGGCCCGCGCCCACTGCGGGCCTGGGGCGGGGGTTTGGCCGGGGGGACCCCAGGGGCCCTCAAGGACGCGGGGGGCCGGGGCCGGAACCTCGGGCGGAGGACGAGCACTGGCACCGGCGCTCGGGTGCTCCGAGCTCCAGCCGGGTCCCGGGGCCAGACCCCCTCCTTCACCCACTACGGTCCTCCCTGTGACCTCCTCTTCCCCGTCTGGGTAACGTTCTGACCTCTAAGCTAGGAGGCCGTCGCACAGAGCTCTCTTCACTCACTGGCACCTCGGTGGGCTCAGAGTCAGCAGAGACAAGTGGTCCCTGCCGTCCTGGGGCTGGCGGCCTGGTGGGCAGAGACAGAGCACATGTGAGAAAGACCGTCCCCGGGAGCAGTGAGGGCTACTCGGTGAAGTGAGAGGCAGGGGCTGCTTAGCTGGCTGTGAGCGGAAGGAGCCCGCCATGTGGAGCCTCAGGAGCAAGTGCAAAGGCCCTGAGGCAGGAGGGACACGGGGGGAGGGGGTGGGGGGAGGAGGACAGGCAGTGGGCAGCAGAAGGCAGAGCCTTGGGGAGGACCAGGGTGTTCAGGGCTACCTGAGCCTAGTGGGGAATTCGGATGCAATCCTGTGCCATTGGCAGAGCCAGGGCAGAGGGATGTTGTATGAATGGGTGAGTGAACCTATTGTGACCCTACAGACCCCCTGGCAGTTCCCGCCCCAGGCCTCCACTCACCACAGGTCAGGCAGAAGGTCTGCGGCCCTCATCCAGCCTCTGGGGTCTGTTGGTCCTGTGGGTGAAAGAGGGCCATCAAGGCCTCAGGCTCCCAGGGGACTCAGCCTCCTCACCTGTAGGTAAGAACGCATGGTGGGGAGGGTGCCCTTATGCTGTGGACTGTCCCCGTATCTGCATGTCCTGTCATCTGATCCTGGCAGCCCCCCGGGGGGCAGACCCACCCCTTTTGTTTACAGGAAGCTGAGGCACAGAGCAGTGAGGTCATCTGTCCAGGGTCTCAAGCTAAGTTACAGGCAAGACCTGCACCCAGAGCCCTTCCCACCAGCTCAGCCACCCACCGCCCAGGGTGAGGGTAGGAGCCAGACAGAATCAGGATCAGACGATGGACACCGCGGTTTTCAGCACGGGTTCTGGGGGAGACAGACCCGATTTCTAAGTCTGGTTGCTCTGCGCCCAGCTGGGAGGGTCTGGAAAAACAAGTTAATTTGCTGAGTGTCAGTTTCCTCATCTGTAAAATGCGGGCAACAGTAGCACCTACTTCCTGGGGTTCCTGAGGACTAAAGGAGGTAGGTGTGTGGAGCATCAAGCCTGGAGCCTGGAGGCTGTGAATTCTGTTAGAAGTGCTTTCTGTCACAAGCTGGGGAGGGGGGGCACGGGGACGGGGCTTCCATACATCCAGGGGCTCCTAGCCCCTGCCCTCCCTGCCCTCACCTGCCCAGGGAGAACCCAGGGAAGGCCTGATAGTAGGGACCTCGGAGGAAGGTGAGAAGAGGGGTGTCCCGGTGGGAGGAGGGGATGGCGCAGTCCGGGCACTAACCACTGCCATTCTGAGAGCACCCGTCGTGCGCCAGGTGCCTTCTGTGGCTGTTTCCTTGGGCTGCTGTGACAAATGACCACACATATAGTGGCTTAAGACAACCCTGATTTATTCTTTACAGCTCTGGAGGGCAGATGTCCAGAATCAGCATCAGCGGGCTGAAGGCAAGGTGTCAGAAGGGATGCACCCTGGAGGCTCCAGGCGGAACATACCTTGCCTCTTTTTTTTTTTTTAATTAATTTACTTATTTTAATTGGAGGCTAATTACTTTACAATATTGTAGTGGTTTTTGCCATACACTGACATGAATCAGCCATGGGTGTACATGTGTTCCCCATCCTGAACCCCCCTCCCACCTCTCTCCCCATCTCGTCCCTCAGGGTCATCCTAGTGCACCAGCCCTGAGTACCCAGTCTCATGCATCGAACCTGGACTGGCGATCTGTTTCACATATGATAATATATATGTTTCAGTGCTATTCTCCCTTGCCTCTTCTGGTTTATGGAGGCCACCTGCTTGTCCTGCCCCCTCGGCGCCTGCCCTCCAGGAGCCAGAACACACGGAAGTCATTGCTCCTGTTGCTACGTCTCCTGCTTCCTCCCCTGACCTTCTTATCTCCTTTTACTCGACCTTGAGATTCCAGTGGGCCCTCTGGAAAATCCAGGAGACTCTTCCATCCTGGATTTAATCGCATCCTTAATTTAATCACATCTACAAGGACCCTCTAGGGCTTCCCTGGTGGCTCAGTGGGTAAAGAATCTGCCCGCAATGCAAGAGACACAGAAGATGCGGGTTCAATCCCTGGGTCAAGAAGATTCCCTGGAGGAGGGCATGGCAAGCCACTACAGTATTCTTGCCTGGAGAATCCCATAGACAGAGGAGCCTGGCAGCCTACAGCCCCTGGGATCGCAAAGAGTCAGACACAAGTGCAGTGGCTTAGCATACACGCATAAGGACCCTCCACCCCACCCCCTTTTTGCCACACAGGTTCCAGGTATTGGGACCCAGATATCTTTGTGAGCTGGTACTCAGCCTCACACTCCATGCATCCTCTAAATGCTTCCTCATTACAACTCATTTTACAGGTCAAAGAATTGCTCAGAGAGGTAAATCCCTCATCCAAGGTCAATAGCAGGTGAGTGTTCACCTCTCCCATGGATGTTAATTGAGTGCCCACTGTGGGTCAGACACTAGGTTAGGTTCTGGGTTGCCAAGTAAAAGCCACCTGTGAAACATGTGCTCTGGAGCCCAAGTACGAAGTGTCATGAACTGAGGAATTCAGTTCAGTTCAGTTCAGTTCAGTTGCACAATCATGTCTGACTCTTTGCGACCCCATGAACCACAGCACGCCAAGCCTCTGTCCATCACCAACTCCCGGAGTCTACCCAAACCCATGTCCATCGAGTCGGTGATGCCATCCGACCATCTCATCCTCTGTCGTCCCCTTCTCCTCCCGTCCCCAATCCTACCCAGCATTAGGGTCTTTTCCAATGAGTCAACCCTTCGCATGAGGTGGCCAAAGTATTGAAGTTTCAGCTTCAACATCAGTCCTTCCATGAACACCCAGGATTGATCTCTTTTAGGATGGATTGATTGGATCTCCCTGCAGTCCAAGGGACTCTCAAGAGTCTTCTCCAACACCACAGTTCAAAAGCATCAATTCTTCGGCGCTCAGCTTTCTTCACCGTCCAACTCTCACATCCATACATGACCACTGGAAAAACCATAGCCTTGACTAGACGGACTTTTGTTGGCAAAGTAATGTCTCTGCTTTTAAATATGCTATCTAGGTTGGCCATAACCTTCCTTCCAAGGAGTAAGGGTCTTTTAATTTCATGGCTGCAATCACCATCTGCAGTGATTCTGGAGCCCCCCAAAATAGAAGGCCTTATTGAGGAATTCAGGGAAGGCTTCCTGGAGGAGATGACCTGTCAGCTGAGATCTGGAGAGTGTTCCTTAGGTCTCTTCAGAAGGCTAGGTAGCCTAATTTAGGGAGGGGAGGCTTCTGATCAGGGGAGGGCTCAGTCTGCTGTGGGCACCATTACGGGTCAGTCAGCAGAGCCAGCCCCCGGGGAGATTTCTGCTGAAAAGCTGCTCATCATCCTTCACGGGATGCAGGTGGGAGGTAAGACTGGAGTGGACCCAACACAGACACACAGTAAAGACAGTGTTAGTACTAAGGTGTTGAACTTGCAGCTCTGAGGTGGGATCCAGGCTGCTAGCTTGTTTTAATTGGAATGTAGAGCAGTGCCTAAAGATTTGGAGTTGAAATAACTTTAAGGAGTCTAACCACCACCCACACCTACATTTAAATCACAAACTGCATCCCAAGGCCCTGGATTTGAGAAACCCTCCCCTCTCCCCAGGGGTCTTAAGACTCAGTTCTGCAGCTGTGGCCTTGGACTCTAATTTCCCCTGGGTTTTCTCCTTAGTCAGAAGCAGACAGTGACTCTTGTCTTAGGGGAGAGAGGTCCCCAAGGGCTAGGAGACAGGGAAGGGGGATCCACCTCCAGACAGAGGCCCAGACCCCGAGGGAGTGGCCTGTCAGTGGCCTGCCTCCACTTCCACCTCCGCCGGTGGGGTCATCCACGGTTCAGGAGACCGAGCACAGGGAGGGGCAGCACCTGGCACGGGGCATGCAGAACGAAGCAGCTGCAGGTGTGTCCGAGGGCCCCGCCTGAGCTCGGTGCACAGCCAGCCACCTCCCCAGGGAGGACGAGCTCCAGGGCTGCAGCGTGCCTACACTGGCATTGTCTCCACCTGTGTGGGAGCGGGCCGCGGGCCGCCCTCGGTAAGGACAGAGCTGGCATCTACGTGCCAGGCCCTGTGCACTGGGGTCTGTGAGGTCGAGGAGGAAACAGAGGCCTGGAGAGGGCAGGAAACCCTCAGTCACCGAGGAGCAAGGTGGAAGGGAGATGGGACTGGCCCAGAGCTGCCCCGCACCCACAGCACAGCCTCCCTGAGCCCCTCATTTCTTCAAGGGGCGTGGCCTTGGGAGACTTCGCTCTGGGGCTCCTCCCCACCCGGTGAGTCAGGCCCATGAGGCTCCACCACCCCCACGAGGAAGGCTGGAGGGGGTGAGGCACCCCTCTGCCTGGGGACTTTGATGGCAAGCGGGGCAGGAGAGACCCTTGGGCCTCCCACCTCCAGCAGAGAAGTGAGGAGGAGGTGACAGCCCTGCTCGGCTCTGCAGGGTTGGGAGGCTCTGCCAGTGCCCAGAGGAGAAGGCAATGGCAACCCACTCCAGTACTCTCGCCTGGAAAATCCCATGGATGGAGGAGCCTGGTAGGCTGCAGACCATGGGGTTGCGAAGAGTCGGACACGACTGAGCGACTTCACTTTCACTTTTCCCTTTCATTCATTGGAGAAGGAAATGGCAACCCACTCCATTGTTCTTGCCTGGAGAATCCCAGGGAGAGGGGAGCCTGGTGGGCTGCTGTCTATGGGGTCGCACAGAGTCGGACACGACTGAAGTGACTTAGCAGCCAGTGCCCAGGACTCCCTGGGCCCCATCACCCGCCCTTTCACTCACCCACTCAATGCACAGGCATGGAGCCACGCCCACTCCAGACTCCTCTCCCGGAATGACCCAATGTGGGCCTCACCCTCAGGGCACCCAGAGCCTGGACCCGTGCTGCGGGCCTCATGAGCCCAAGAAAAAAACCACTTTGACCGCAAACCCCCTGCCACTGGGAATGAGCATTCCTTAGCAACAGAAGAAAACCGTTCAGTTGGGATTTTATTTTGAAAAAAATAAAGTTGAAGCTATGAAAATACCTACATTTTATCTTCCAGCAAACAAAACTTAAGTTAATTTGCTAATTCTTAGATTAATGTACTAATTCTCAGAATGCGGAAAAGTTCATTGGAGGAGGAATGGTTTTCCCACAGAAATGCCCAGTTGTCTTTCCTCAGCCCTTCGAGCACTAACTACTCAAAGCGCCCCCATGCACCTCGTGCTGAGTTCTGTGACATTCAACTCACTCTCTGGAGCATCGTGTTGTCCTTCATGCTGGGTGTTCTCATTCTTCAGACGGGGCTGGTGGAGCCAGAAAGAGCCTCGGCTTGTCAGCAACTGTCTGCGGGATCCCTGAGTTCTCCAGCATCGTCTCCCAGCAAGTTCAGGACATTCTACAGCTTCAGCGAGATGCGAAGACTTCCTTTGTCATCAGCTTGCAAATGTAACTCGGACAGAAAAGATCCTGAGGGCAGAGGCGAGGAGACCTGCTGAGCAGGGCGGATGTTTGAGTGGGAACTGAGTTTATAAGTGGCCAGGACAGCAGCAGCAAACGTGGTCATGTTTTCACAGCTTTTACATCCAACGCGGATAATACTCAGCTGCTGGGGCCCACTGTCAGAATGAGTTGTATCAGCCCAAGACTGATCGCATCTAAGGAACGCCAGGGAAGATAAAGTTCCACCTTGGCTCAGCCACTGTGGATCTCTGTGACAGAACCTTGGTCTTAACTCACACACCTTGTCTCTTGGTAGTAATAACACCTTGATTTCCCGGGGGGAGCATTCCTTTCTGCCCACGTGGTTCAGCCGGTACTGACACTACCTCTAGGATGCACTGATGCTCCTGTGATGAGGGTTTAACCAATCAGAGTGCTCTGTTCCCCTGGCCACAGTGGCTGGTTCAGGGATGGCCCCATAATCCAAGCCTGCTGGCAGTTTTTCAGGGAGCATCGAGCCTCGCTGGAACCTCCAAGGGTTGTGAAGCTGGCTGGCTATGGGCCTGAGGATAAAGCTAACATGTAGGAGAGCAGTGTCGAAACACACACAGAGACACCAGCTGGGCACCTGGATCCAGCTATGCCTGAAGCTTGTGATACACCTGAAGCCAATATAGTTTACCTGTCTGCATAAACCAGCCTAAGTTTCTCTTCTGTCACTTGTCTCTGAGAGAACTGAGGCTGCTTTGCCTGGGGAAAGAAAAATTGGGGTGAGGAAGGCAGGGGCCTGATGTCCTCAAAGACCTGAAGGGCTTCCCTGGCCGTCTGTACTCATATGCACACTGATTTCCAGTGGGTGGAAGGACTCTTCACGAGGCAGGACCTTCCCACAGTGAGAACTGTTCCAAGAGGACTGTGCACTGGCTCAGGAGGGAGGGAGCTCCCCTCCTCAGGGCTGTGCAGACAAGGAGCATGTGGTGAAAGGGACTCAGGCTGACTGCAAGGACTGGGGTCCTGTCATCGGATGAGTACAGCCTCAGACCCACTTTAGTGGACAGCTGGGGAGCATCAGTACTCCCGTGCTAAACTGTAAAAATGTTTAGGATCGTCAAGAAGGACCGAGAAGTGTTCAGTGATCACCGCAGCATCCACCATTGTCAGCTTGAGAAATAAAACCTCACCAGTGAAGCTGAGCTGGTCACGGAGCTGCCTCCAGCTGGAAGCTCTCACTGCATGCGCCATCCTAAGAGTGATGAGCCCACAGGTCTTTCCTAAACAGAGAGTCAGAACTGTCCTACTTTCAGGCTCTGCAGATTTTTTGTTTATTAATAGTGGTGAAAATAAAAGTGCCTGTTGTTGTTCACTCGCTAACTCTTATCCAACTCTTTGCAATCCCATGACTGCAGCACACCAGGCTTCCCTGTCCTTCACCATCTCCCAGAGTTTGCTCAGATTCATGTCCATTGAATTGGTGATGCCATCCAACCATCTCGTCCTCTGCTGCCCTGTTCTCCATTTCCCTTCAGTCTTTCCCAGCATCAGGGTCTTCGTGCTTAGCTGCTAATAGAACAGGTATTTTCCTTTCTTCCTTCCTTCTTCCCCCTTCTCTCCCTCCCTCCCTTCCTTCCTTCTTTATTTAAAGATGGTTTTATTTATTTATTTAATTTTGGCTGCACTGGGTCTTCACTGAAGCATGCTGGCTTCTCTAGTTGTGGTATGTGGATGTCTCTCATTGCAGAGCCTGGGCTCTAGAGTGCACAGGCTCAGTAGGTGCAGTGCTCGGGCATGTGGGATCTTCGTTCCTCGACCAGGGATCGAACCCATTTCTCTTTGCTGGAAGGCGGACTCTTAACCACTGGACCACCAGGGAGTCCTTCTTTCTTTCTTCCTCCCTCCCTCTCTCCCTTCCTCCTTTCTTTCTGACAATAAAAAACTATTACAAAAACAGTCCCCAAACTCTTTTTTATCTAGTTTACATAAAAGCTATTCCACCCCCCAGGCCCTGGCCCCCTCGCACCCCTGCTCCGTGTCTGGGCTCCGTCTCCCCTCCCCACCCCACTGCATGGTGTGGACAATCGCAGTGTCAGGGCTGTGAGGACTGAGACAGAGATGAGCCCCCGACCCCCACCCCTTGGCACGTCTCTGAGTGTGTGTGTGGTGTGGGCTTGGCTCTGGCATTAGAGGTAATGACGGTCATCCGGGCAAGTTGCCCCAAGCTCCCCCGACCCCTTCCTGCTCACCTGCCTGGTCCAGGTGGTCATGAAATCCTGTCAGTTCCACCCACTGCTCACCCCAGGCTCACAGCCTCTGTAACTTGTGTCCTGTTTCAACACCCCATCCACCCTCCTCACAGTGGCCTTGTTCCTTTTGTCTGTCCCTGGCTTGTGAGGCCCCCCGCCCCCAGGGCTGACCTGTTCACATCCTTCCCTACTCGTCCCTCCTAGATGCCTTACAGGTCCCTCCATGACCTCATCTCCCTATTTTCCGAGCGTCCCCTGTGCTGTTACCGATGCCAGAGATGCCCTTCCCTCTTTGTCCTGTCTGGCTGCTCCCTCTACACCCTTCAGATTAAGAGTGGGCTCCTCCAGGAAGCCCTCCCAGACCCCTGCCGGCCCCCTCAGTTGTCCTGTGACCTTCCTGGTGATCACTACCCTTTGAGAGTCTCTCTGGCTCCAGGTGATGAGTTACTTGAGGGCAGGACTGCTGTCCTTCTTAGGGCTGGGCAGACCATTTTTTGCACAATCCTTTTAAAAACAATACTTCTTGTTTTTTAAGCTCTTTGCACCTACCAGCTCATGTAAGCTTCCCAGGAGCACAGGGAGGGTGGAGGAGTGTGTTGGTTCAGGTAAATGCAGGGGCACCAGGTGGCTGTGTGCCTCTCCTGTGGCTGGCATGACCCATGGCCCCTGACCTGCTGCCCTAGGACTTCGTAGATTGGCTCCCGCGGTCCTGGAGGTCAGCAGTCCAGCTCAGCATTGCCAGGCTGACGTCAGGGTGCCAGCTCCTGCAGCTCCAAGGGATGGCTGTGTCTCTCATCAGGTTCTGGGACCGCCTGCCTCCCTCAGCTCGTGCCCCCACCCCCACCTCCCTGCCTCCGTCATCGTCCCTCCTCCTCCCTGTATCGGTTCTCCCCAGCTTCTTTCTGAAAGGACACTTGTGACGACATTCAAGGCCCACCCAGCTAAGGCAGGACCCTCCCGCATCTGAGGACCTTCCCTTGGTCACACCTGGAGGGTCTCTTCTGCCTTCTGCCATCACATGCACAGGTTTGGGGCTGGAGTGTGGATATCTTTGGGGCCATTATCCAGAGGCCACAGGAGAGCCCCTGGGAGGCGGAGCTGAGACACTGCCCCCCACCACCCGCCCAGTCTGGCTCCAGTCTCTGGTCTGTATGTATCACCTCCTGTCCTGAAGGTTTGTGGCCTGGCTGACAGCACGGGGCTGGGTAGTCCAGGAGGAAGGAGGAAGTAAGCCCTTGGCCTGCAGGTAGGAAGAAAATCCATGTGGCCCTGTGGGTGGAGGGGGGTCACCAGTTACATGGACCCGGTGGGGCATCACTGTCCAGGGTGGGCCACACGGAGGTGGCGACCGGGGAGCCTTCTCAGGGGCTGGGGCACACCTATCCTTCCCACCTCCTCCTGCCCCACACCTGGTGGTCAGCAGGGCCTGGTCGATGGTCCTTCCAGAGGATGCACTGTTTATAACATGTCGGGCAGAGGGCCGGATGGTTTCCCTCGTCTCCCACTTAGACCTCACAACCATGATCTCTCGTGTACCCATTCTATGGGTGTGCAGATTGAGGCCTGTCTGCCGTGGTTGGTGTTTCTTGACCACGCCTGTGCTCCCTGCCTTACATGACCAGGCTCCAGGGTGCCCACAGTACCCTGTAGGGACACACTCTCCCCCGTCTGATCGTGCAGAGGGGAAACAGATTAGTGATCAGAGAAGTGTCACAGACACGGAGGCCAGTGCCTGGCACGGGGATGGGGCCAGGCTGGCCTCAAGAGCTGCACTTTGGTGTGGAAGCAGAGGGCCCCAAGGTCAACGGTGGCTGGACCCAAGGACCCGAGGGCCACTCCCTCTCAAGCCCACAGAATGGCAATGCTGCAGCCACCAGGCTCTGTGCAGCCACCAGGCAGCAGGGCCAGCTCTGTGGGAAGGGGACAGGGGGACTGGGGGCACCAGGGGAGGAAGCGGAAGAGGGGGTGGGGGAGGGGGGAAGGAAGTGGGAAGTGAGGCCGGGGGCCAGGAGGGTCACCATAGTAACTGTAGCCGGCTCTGCTCTCAGGCCGGCCTGCCCCTGGGGAAGGAGATAAAATGTTTTCTATCGATTTCTGTCTGGAAAGTCACCGGTGATAAGCTCTTCCGGTGAAGACTGGAGGCCTGGCTGCTGGGAGCGTGCAGGGCGGAGGCACAGCCTGGATGCTTGGGTAGGGAGGTGACCAAGCCAGTAGGGCGGGCTGGGTGGGGAGTCACCTGCTGGGCCCCAGTCTCCCCTCCTGCCCAACGGAGCCCCCACACCTGGGTGGCCTGCCTCCCTTCTTCAGCTGTGGTGGGAGGGGAGGGTCCAGGGCCTCGTTCTGTGATGGACCATGGAGCTGTCCACCTGTGCCGTCTCCGGGACGGTCCACCTGTGTCTGCGGCTTCTTGCGCTCCACCGAGGTCATCCTGGAGGAGGCAGCTGGCTGCCCCCTGGCCTTGGACCAGAAGCCACAGGACCTTGACACCCTGATGCTTGCTGGGGGCTCTGGAGGAGGGGGAAGCCCCCAGTGCAGGGCCAAGTCCATCCACGTGTGTGTGTGTGTGCGCATGCTGGGGTGTGGGGCACAGGTGTGTAGCACTCCTATGCAGAGCAGGTGTGTGAACCTGGTACAGACCTTGAGGGAAACCCAGGTGTGCCAGAAACAGCCTGCTTCCTTCCTGTCCTTAAACTGACTTCAGTCTTGTGCTGAGCCTGCCTCCGGCTGCCTGGCAGGAAACTGGATCTCAGCAGGTGTCCCCTCCAGGGAGGAGAAGGTGTCGAGGCCACTCTGAGTGCGGCCACCTTGCCTGGCGGGCCTGAGGGCCAGCACAGGTGACTACCTCTTCCTGGCCAGCAGAGACACCAGTAAAACTGCCTGGGGAAGGAAATGCCCATCAGCCTGCCTGGGAGAGTAGGGGAGGGGTGGATAAAGTGCAGACAGAACTAGGAGGAGAATGTGCGCCTGACGTCTGGAGCCCTGGAAGCCGCTGCTCAGAGCAGTGTCAGCAGCCACTAATTAGAGGAGATAAAAAATGTTTTCTGTGGTTCCTGGTCACAACAGCCACAGCTCAGGTTTAGGCTACTGCAGTCCAGCACAACACAGGAGCCACACTAGTGAATGGAGTGACCTGCCCATTCTACAAATGGGAAAGTTGAGACCACACACAGCTTCCAGCCACTGGGACCTTCAGCTCCCCAAGGCTCCATCCGAAGTATCCCCAGGGTGGCCTGACTGAGGGGCCCTGAGGCTCCAGCCTTGCCTCAGGCTCTGCACCTCACTTCTTGGTGGATCAGTTTCCCTTCCAGGTGATAGAGACTATGACAGCCTCCCAAGGCTGCTGTGAGATTTCCATAGGTTTATATATGTGAAGTGCTCAGGACAGAGCTTGGGGCACAGTCAACACCAGTCCACCACCTGACATTTCAGAGTCGCTGTTATTCCCGCGCAGAGAACAGACCTTGTGCCGTGTCCAAGTGGCCATGGGTGCCTGGGCTTCTCTCCCAGAGGCCAGGCTGGGACTCTCTGGGACTCAACCCCCTACCCTGTCCGTGCTTTAGCATTCACTTGACAAATGTTTACTGAGTTTGCTCTTGGGACTGCTAAGTTTGTATGATATAAATCTGGAGCTCTAAGGACCACCTAGATCAGGGAAAGCTGGTCTGAGAATAAAATAAACAACAGAGAGGGAAACCCAGAAACCTCCTTGAAGTTGGAGAGCTGGATCCAGCTATTCCTGAAGCTGGTTTCTTGCCAGTTATGCTCACCAAATAATTTTTTTGTCATCTCACAACTCAAAGACTAATGAGAGGCCATCTCATCCAACCCCTTGTCCCCAGGGCTGATCCTTTTCCATAGCAGATCTGACAACTTCTGTTTGAACACCACTCATAATGGGGGTCTCACTACCTTGCACAGTGTGACCAGGCTGCTTACTGCTGGAGAATCCGTGCTGGCTGAGATGGAGCCTAGGGTAGTGGTCCAGCTTTCAGCTCTGCTGGCTAGCTGCTTTGTGACCCTGAGCAAGAGACTGTCCTTCTCTGAGCCTCAACTCATCACCTGTGGCATGGACTCCCTGGCAGTACTCATCTGGAGGACAGTGAGTCATGGAGAGCACACGTGTGAAGTGCTGGGTCCACGCTGCACCTGGCACAGACCCTGGGGGGTGGGTGTCTTGCCCTGGAAGTGAATGAACAAGTACAGTTTCCACATGTCTGAGAGGCCGCGTTGTCCCCAGGAAGGGCTGGCACCAAGGGTCTGTGGGGAGCCTGGGACCATTGCCACAACCCTGACATGCACTGCTCAAGTCTTTCCTGGCCGCTGTTCACACCCAAGCTGGCGATGTCCGTCGTCATGGTGACGGAAGCCTGTGCAGTCCTGGGCTGTCAGTCACCCGGGCCTGTGCTTGGGAGGTGGGCATGCGTGGTTTGTGTGCCCATGTGTATGGGTGTGTGAATGGAATGTCTGCGTGAGGCTGTATGTACCCATTGTGACATGTGGGCAGCAGGTGTGCATTGTGTATCTCTAGGTCCTTGGCCAGAGACGGTATGGACAGGTGGCAGCCCAGGTGTCTGACCGTGGCCGTCGTGGTCACCCCTCCCCTTCTGAGCCACAGTTTCCTCTCTGGACATAGCACGTTGTGAAAGGCAATCTCACCTGCTATTTCACATATTCATTCAGCACATGTGTATTGAGGGCTGACTCTGCATCAGGCCCTGGGGACTCAGCGATCCCAGGTCCTCTCCTGGGCATCTTCAGTCCAAAGAGAGGTGGACAGACCAAGTCAGCTAATGAGGGCCCAGCATGATGGGGGTGGTGGGGGCAGGGCTGCCAGCAGTGGCCCGAGGAAGGAGGAACAGGCAAGCAGAGGGAACAACCAGTGCAAAGGCCCTGAGGCAGGCCTGCTGTGCTGGAGCATCACGGGCTCCAGCTCGAGGGGCTGTTAGGTCACAGGTGGTGATGGGAGTGGGGAGAGCAACCAGAGCTGCCCACAGGACTGGGCAGGCCGGAGCTTGGATGCCAGGCCAGGAGAAGGGGTTTAGTCAAGGCTAAAGAAGCCTGGACAGCTCTTCACGTTGGAAAGCCCCAGTGAGCCTGGGGACTGGTGTGGAAGATGAACCGGCAAGGGGGTATGGGCAAGAGGTGATTGACAAAAGGTGTTGGTGGCAGATAGCTCTCCTCCCCTCCTGCCCAGAGTGACTCTGCTCTGACCCCTCTGCACGCTCTGTTCTCCTAGACGAAGTCAGAACCCTCCCAACTTAGTGAGAAGACAAATAACCCAGCAGAGACGAGCAAAGGTCTGAGTAGATGGCTTCCCAAAGAAGAGGTTCGGTGGGAACCAGGCCTACCACAGCTGCCAGCACGGCCACGAGGGAAAACGGGTAACACCAAGTTCCGGTGAGGATCCAGGGCTCAGATGGCGGGGGCGCTCTCACGTGGCTGCGGGAACGTGAAATGTGCAGTCACTCTGGAGAACAGTCTGGCAGCTCCTTATACAGTTAAATATACACTCCCCATACGATCCAGCCTTCCCACTCCTAGGTGTTTACCCGAGAGAAATGAAAACATATGTCCGCACATATGCTCGTGGCAGTTTTACTCATAATTGCCCCAAACTGAAAACAACCCAAATGTTCGTCAACTGGTGAATGGATATGCCAAACGTGACACATCCATACAATGAAATATTATTCAGCAATAAAAAGGAATGAACTGCGGTGCAGACAGAGCTGTCCGTGAGCCTGGAACACACTATGCTGGGTGGAAGGAGCCAGATCTCCAGGCTGGAGACTGTGTGATTCTATTTACATGATGTTCTGGGAGCATGGAGATGGCAGGGACAGAGAAAGGGACAGGGCCTGGGTGTGGGGGAAGGCCAATCTGTAATGCAGGAGACCCAGGTTTGATCCCTGGGTTGGGAAGATCCCTCAGAGGTGGGAATGGCATCCCACTCCAGTATTCTTGGTTGGGGAATCCCCATGGTCAGAGGAGCCTGGTGGGCTACAGTCCATGGGGTTGCAGAGTCAGACACAACCCAGCAACTAAGCACAGCACATAACATAGACACATAGACTAAAAACTGGTGAATTTAACTGTATGTCATTACACTGTACGGATCTGGTCACAAAGGCTGATGCTGACCACTTCCTACCATTTGTTAGAGCCACGGGGAGGTCCAGAGACACAAGCTTGGCCGCCGAGTCCTCAATCTGGCTTCACAAGCAGAGCCATTTCTCAGTAAATGTTTGATCAACTGCTTAGGGAATGATTCCCTCCTCAAACTGAGGGTCCTTGCTCTCAACACCTGAGGATCAGCTGATCAACCGATCAAGCAAGTTGGGCGTGCCGAGGAGTTGTGTGTGTATTGTCTGTGTGTGTGTGAGTGCATGAGTGTGCATGAGGCAGTGTTTCATGTGGACTTGCAGACTGTGGCGTGTGGCCATTACAGGGGCTCCAGCTCACTCCCAGCACCAGGCAAAGTGGTATGGATGCCCCACTTGTTTTGATGTCAGGGTGGCAGGAGACTGGCTCTGGCCAATGAAACGTGAACAGAAGTGAGGATGCCACCTCCAGGAAGCAGCTTCAAGAGCAGGATTGCAGTTTTCTTCTCTCCCTCTGCCCAGAGCTGCCCATCCTCACCAGAACAGAGCCTCATCAGCCTGGGCCCCGGGGTGACTCTGATGAATGGTGTCTCCCAGCCCCTCGGGTCAGACATGCAGCCTGAGCGAGAAGTCATCTCCTTTTCCTCCTTTCTGCCTGTCTCATCCTCTTGACAGTGCCTTTCACAGAGCAGAGGTTTTAAATTTCAATGAGGCCCAACTCATCGATTCTTTCTCTGATGGACCATGACTTGGTGATGTATTTAAAAAGTCATTGCTCAGGACTTTCCTAGCAGTCCAGTGGTTAAGATTCCATGCTTTCATTGCAAGAGGTGAGGGTTCGATCCCTGGTCAGGAAACGAAGATCCTACGTGCCTCACAGTGCAGCAAAAAAAAAAATTCATTGCTCAATCTTTGTTCTTTTAAGGCTTAAAAGTCACTGAGATCTCGGGGCTGCCTGCTATCAGAGCACAGCCTCACCTGTCCTAACTAACACAGCAATTAGAACTGAATTGTCAAATTGTCACCTGGCCTACAGAGTCAGGCTCCAGAATGGACCGTCCAGCTCTGCTATGACCCAGACAGTGGGGAACCAGGGACCCTCTTGTCACTACAGCAGCCCCCAACACTCACAAGGCTGGACCCTGGAGACTGGGTGGCAGTAGCAGCAGCAGCAAACACCTCCACCCTAAGGCAGGAAGGAGCCCCTCCCTCACTATCCTTCCTGGTCTCGGGGGTCAGCGCATTGTATGGTCGGGGCAATTTCTAATCTGGAACCTAGCTGCACGGGATCAGGAGCAGGGTCTCAGCTTCCTGCCTGTCTCGGGAGGCGGAGAAGGAGGTGGGAACGGTGCCAAGGGCCCCTTGACTCTGGTCCACTGTGGGGGTGGGGAGGAGGGTACCGCTGCCAACAGAAGAGGCAGAGAATGAGGCTGGGGGTGACTGGTGGGAGGGAAGAAAAGCCTGAGTGGGCAGGGGGCAAAAGTAAGAGGGAGCCAAGAGGAAGGGCAGGCTGAGAGTTGGCTCTGGAGAGGGAGGGAAACTGGGGAGAGGCGGGGGGTTGGGAGATGATCCTGGTTGTGGAGGTTGAGCAGTGCCCACTCCCCCAAATTCATGTCCCCTTGGTCTCCCAGATGTGACCTCTTGTGGAAACAGGGTCTTTGCAGCTGTAATTAGGTAAGGATCTCAAGGTGAAATCACCATGGATTTAGGCGTGAATCCAATGACTGGGGTTCTCAGAAGGGGAAGAAGGGACACAGAGATGCTTGGAAGGCCGTGGTCACCATCATTCCCGGTCACAGTCAGTCAGCAACCCCAGGGAACAGGTGCCACCGGCCTGCATGACAGGACTGAGGGGACACTGAAGACTTCTTCCAGCATCCTGGCTTCCCGGGCCTGGGGATTCCTGAAAGGAAACAGAACCAAGCCCAGATTGAGGGTTAAGGACTATGACACGGGCCCAGCAGTCCCGGAGATGCCGTATCTACTTGCTGGCCACTTACAGGTTTGCTGACCTGCCTGTGCCTGATTCTCCATACCAGGCCTCCGGGAGGGAAAGCGGGAAGGACCCCAGGCATCACCGGGCTGGCCAGGGAAAGAAGACACGTGGCTACCTCCGTATCCCGTCAGTGACACGCCTGCTGGTCGTCAGCACTGAGGTGGGGAAGGGGCTGCTTGGGGCCCATTGGTCAGAAGCACCCGGAGCTTGAAGGGCCTACCCAGACTGGGACCTTGGGTGGTGTCAGCGAGGGGAAGAACCCAAGGAAGCCCCGTCAAGAAGAAGGTAAAGAGGAGCCAACCAGACAGTGTTGGTGACCAGGGCAAGGCGAGGGCACCGGGGACCGTCCCCGCAACCTGCCACCGCCAACCGGCGGCCAGTGCCGGACATGCTCCCTCTGTCCACCAGGTGGCGCTGCTCCCCTGGCGATGACTCCCTCCCTCACTTTCCAAAGCTCTGTTGACTCCCGGGTTCCACCTGCAGACCTCACGTCGGCGCTCCCAGGCCGAGCTCACCTTCTAGCGGAGGAGGCTCGGCAACCAGTCCAGGGTGAGCCGCCAGGAAGCTGCAGAGTCGGGAACTGGGCCCGCCCGCCTGGACGCTGAGCTTTGGCGCCGCCTGGGACTCAGGCTCCGATGCTGAGCGCCTGTCCAGCATATCCCACCCGCCTCAGCTTGCCTCCAGTGCTTCTGGGGGCGGGGGCCACCTCCCACAGAAGTCACTGCTCTGGAGCCACCCTAGGGTGTGATCCTCTCGGCACCTCCTGCCTGTGAGATAACCAGGGCTGTCCCTCTGCCTGCTGCAAACCTGGCCCCCAGATCCTCACCTGGGCCACCCCCAGGTGTGAGTGAGCAGATATGCTTACCTAGGAGTCAATACACATCCCACTGAAAGGACCTGGAAGTGGACGGCCCACCTCCCAGTGAGCGTTGTGCGTGTCCTTCTCCTCCCAGCCATAGAGGTGTGTTTAAACACTTCTTTTGTTTCTGTGAGGTCAGCCCAGAGCTGGAGCTTATCATCAGGGTGGTTTGGAGGGGTCAGCTGTGGAGTGGGTGATAACAGCACAGCGATGAGTGGTCGCTGGTCAAGTTCATAAACCAGCCACTGGGTGTTGTGCTCACATGTCACCTGGACCACTATCTCAACAATCACACAAGGAGGGAAATCCTCGGAAAACCAAGGTTTAGGGGGATTTCCTCTGGTCACACAGCTCGAGGGCTCACTTCCTGCCAACCCTGTTCTGAGCACTTTACCTGTGTTGATATTAATACACAGTTTTCCCAGTGAGCCTGGGAGGTAGGTAGTACTATCATCCCATTTTGTAGATGAGGATACTGAGGCATAGGGCTCACGTACAGCCAGGGAACGACAAGCTGGGGGACCACAGAACTCACGTCTTCACCCCGACAGCCCTGGTGTCCTGTCTGTGGATCAGGGAGATGACAGAGCTTCCCGAGCTGGCTGGAGGGCCCAGTGAGGCCCTGGTGCCTGGATGAGCCTAGGTCAGCACCTGGCACACAGTAGGTGGCCTGCCCCCGGCTGCTGTCGTTACCCTGGCCTCGTCCCCAACCCCTCTCTCTGCTTCCCATATTTGTCTAAATGTTGTCTGTCTGGGAGCATGCCCTCCTGCCTCTGGCTATTTTTAGGTCCGTTTCTTTAGAATTCTGGATTCTACATGTTAGCCCCACAGTTATTTATGGGGAGATGTGACAGCTTCTCAGATGGAGTAACTGGGAATGCTGTGTGTATTCTGCAGAATCCACTGACCCAGCCTTTGCTGGGCAGTGACTCACGGACCATCCTTCCTTTTCCTGGAGATACAGAGCAGCTTTGCCGAGTGACCGGATGATCTCTGCTGGGAGAGGCCTCCTGCACAGGTGTCAAGGATACACTGAAGGCTTCCTGGGAAGATGCACAGGATGGAGCTGCAGGCGGACAGGGGAGGGTAGGCAAAGGAGCCATGGACTCTCCCCTGACTGTCCCCACAGAGCCTCAGGCCTGGAAGGACCAGGCATGAGGGAGAAGCAGACTTTTTAGTAGTAGCTCCAACTATAGGACTGGAAATTGAGGCAGACACCGTTGGTCTCATTCCTAACACCTATTCCTTTTGTGCTCACAAAACCTTGATTAGTTTTTGATACAATGCTCTAGGCCAGTCATGATCATTTTGTCATCAAATTTCCCAGTTTTTCATGGTGGTCATGTGACCCAGTTCTGGCCCATCAGTCCTAAAGTGACAGTATGCTGGAGACATTTCTGGGATAGTGTTTGCTTACTTGATGAAAAAAGGTGGAGCTACTGAAGCCCTTAACCTTTCCTTTACCCTCGGCTTGCCTGGAACCCAAGTGTGATGACTAGAGTTATGGCAGCCATCTTGTGACTATGAGGTCAAAGCATAAGGCTGAGAGGTCAATTATATTAGGGATGGTGGAGTCAGGGTTCCTATGTTAGCAACTGCCTGTTTCTAGTTGTGTTATGGGGATAAAAGAACTTCCTATCCATTTGTTTGCCTCTGTTGGTTGGAATTTGGTGTTTTGCAGTTAAACGTGTTCCTCCTAACTGATACAGATGTGAAGGCCAAGTGGGAAGCTGTGAAGCCCATCTGTGCTCAGAGGTCCACAAACAGATCCTGGAACGGCCCTGTGCTGAGGCCTCTCCTGGACTTTGGTGAGGTGGGGTGATTCAGACCCACCCAGACCCACCCTTCAGGGCTTCATGGGCCACCAAAAGAGGCAACAAGTTGTGTAACTGATCTGAACTGTTCCCAGATCTCAGGGGGCTGGAAATCTCTTTTCTTTTGGAAATAAGATTTAACTCTACCTTCATGCTCACGTGCCAGGCTTGGAAGACCTGCCCAAGAGTGTGATGGAGGGGGAGGTTCTCAGGGTCAAAGCAGGGCCCTAAAGCTTCAGCTGAAAAAGTCCAGGGACCTGGCCCTGCACATGTGAGGCCTGTGCAGATCCAGTGAACATCCAGGTCTGGGTCTGGGCCTGGTTTACACCAGTGTCTCAGGGGCTCCCTGCGTGGATGGGAGTGGAGAGCGGAAAGCCTCACAGAGTCACCCTGGGTGCGGCTGCATGGGCCAGACAGGAGGCAAGCGGGGTACCACCTCCTCTTGCTCCTCTGCTGGGAGGCGATCACGTGCCCTCGCCCCTGTGCCCCTGGGCCTTGGACACACCTGTGTCTCCCAGCGAGCGCCCACAGGACCCAGGACTGCCCTCACCCTACGCACACCTGGACATCTGCCTGCATTGGATGCTTCCTCGACCTCCTGGCTCTGGGTCCAGACCCCGCATTGTAGGAGGCTGAGCCGCGTCCCAGCCTCGCCGGTGTCCACGGCACCTCCCAGCTGCGGCAACCACAGATGTCTCCAGATGGTGCCCAGTGTCCCCTGACTGAGAAGCCTGGACTTGCAGAGGGTGGAACTGCAGAGAGAGAAGGCAGCTGCCTCCTCTTCCCTGGTGGGGGGCGGTCAGGGCTGGGGTACTCTCCCTGCGCCTACAGCAGGAGAAGGAACACCAGGATGGCAGTTCATTTCCCAGAAAGTCATAGATAACATTGTAACTGGATGAGATCAGCATTATGATGGGGTCTCCGAAGGGCTGGAAGTGTCTCAAAGGCAGGGCCAAGGGCTCAGCTCCTGGGGGGGACTTCAGCTAGGTCTGAAGGCTGGGGAGTTTGGGGGGGAGGGGGGACTTCCATGGGTTTGCAGGGACAGCAGGTGCATTCTGGGAGCTGGACTTGATTTGGTGTGGGTGAAGCCGGCATGGGTACTGGGGAGCCACCCCTCCAGGAAGCCCCCTGCTCCCTGGGTCTGGTCTCTTCCTCTCTGTCTCCGCTGTCTCCCCCAGGTCCACCCTGTGAAGCCCGCTTACCCTCAAAGCCTGGTCCTTTGTCCACTGTGTCCCAGGCCCTCGCATACAGTAGGTGCTCAGAAAACTGAATAAATGAGTGAATGAACCAGTGAATGAAGGAGCCCACTCATGGCAGGTCTCCTGTGCTGCCTTGTGAGGCCTGGGTTTCTGTCTGAGCAGTCGGGAGCCACTGCAGGGCTCTGAACAAGGACCACCTGCTGTTGGCAGAGGATGCTTTGGAAATGGGGGAGGGAGGCTGGGAGGCCAGCTGCCTCCATTGTGCAGGTGGGAGGTGATGAGACCTGAGCCCCAGAGGAACAGTTACAGGAGGTGAGGACTGATTTCTTGTGGTGGTGTGTGGGGGGAGAGGAAGAAACAGGGTCACTGGGTGGGGGACCAGGGAGCAGAGAGGGCTGGGGGCAAGGTGCTGGAAAATACCACTCCACCCCAGGTGAGGAGCTCAGCAGGTGGAAGGAGTCTGGAAGAGAAATCTAATGAGAAATGGAAAATCAGGAGTCAGTCATGTGTAGTGACTGGCAGAAAAAAGCAGGTATGTAGTTCTATTTTAAGAAGCCACTGTAGCTATTTCTGTGTTCATAGGAAGCGGCAGCGGCACTGATGCTTAGAGGAAGGACAGCTCTTGGCTGGGAAACACTTTCCAGATCCCCAGATTGGGTGGAAGACCTTGGGTTTTCCTGGAAGCAACCTCCCAGGGGAAGGACTGATGCTGGAGCTGAAACTCCAATGCTTTGGCCACCTGATGTGAAGAACTGACTCATTGGAAAAGACTCTGATGCTGGGAAAGTTTGCAGGCAGGAGGAGAAGGGGATGACAGAGGATGAGATGGTTGGATAGCATTACCGACTTGATGGACATGAGTTTGAGCAAGCTCCAAGAGTTGGTGATGGACAGGGAAGCCTGGTGTGCTGCAGTCCATGGGGTCGCAAAGAGTTGGACACAACTGAGCAACTGAACTGAACTGAACTGAACCTCCCAGGGGAAGCCGTGCTCTGTTCTCCCTGAATACGTAGGAGAGGGGCAGCCTGCACAGCAGGGGCTCGTGTCCAGCAATGGAAGCTGAGATGTCCCGCCTTCCGTTTTAAAGACTCCAATGTGTGATTACCCCTTACCTTGGAACTCAATAATAGGAAGGCAAATAACTCAGTTAAAAATGGGCAAAGGAGCTGAACAGACGTGTCTGCAGAGGAGATGTACAGATGGCCAGTAGGGCAGGAAGAGATGCTCAGAGCTTCAGACATCAGGGAAACACAAACCAAAACCACACTGAGGCACTGCCTCACCTCTGTGAGAATGGCAGTCATCACAAAACCAGGGAGTGGGCATGGAAGATGTGGAGAAACTGGAACCCTTGAGTGCTGCGGGTGGGAACGTGAAGTGATTCAGCTGCTGCAGAAAATGGTCTGAAAGTCCCTCAAAGAGCTAAATGCAGAGTTGCCGCGTGACTCAGCAATTTCCTTGCTGGAGAACATCCAGGAGAAATAAAAAGTGTCCATTAGAGAAAAACCTGTGCCTGAATGTCCACAGCAGCCCTGCTCACAGCCCCCAGAAGGTAGAAGCAGCCCTGGTGTCCATCAGCAGGTGATCAGAAATGTGTGTCCAGCCACACGGTGGGATGTCTGTCATTCAGCTGTGAAAAGGACTGGGGTATAGACACCTGCCACCATGGGTGTGAACCTCACAAACACTGTGCTCAGTGGAAGAAGCCAGACATAAAAGGTCACCTGTTGCCTGGTGCTGTTCATATGAAACTTCCAGGACAGGCAAACCCCTGGGGACAGAATATAGATCAGAGGTTGCAGGAGTGGAAGCAGGATGGGGAGTGACTGCCAATGGCTTCCTGCTTCCACAAGGATGCCAGGGATGTTCTGGAAAGAGAGGTGATGATGGTCACACGACACCATGAAGGTGCTAGAGCCACTTAACTGTACACTTTGGTTTTTTTATATATATTTCTATTCCATTATGGTTTGTCACCGGATATCAAATATAGTTCCTATGCTATATAGTAGGAGCTTGTTGTTTATCCATCCTATACATACTGTTAATAGTTTGCATCTGGAAGTAGTGTTATTTTATTTTATTCATTTTTAAAATTTTTTGGCCATGCCACATGGCTTGTGGGATCCTATTTCCTGACCAGGGATCAAAAGCATGTTTGGAAGTTCAGAGTCACATGCACACTTTAACATGGTTGAAATGATTGCTTTTATATCAGTACAAAACCATTTTTTAAGTATATGGGAACTGTCTGTACCTTCTGCTCAAATCTTCTCCAAACGTAAAAGGACTCTGAAAAATAAAGTTTGTTTAAAAAAGCAGAATGGAACATGAAGTGGCCATGAGCAGGGTGCACTCCTGTGGCTCTGTGCCCCACGGTGCCACCTGCAGGCCTCCAGGTGCTGGGATACTGCCCATCCACTCAGGGTCATCAAGGCTGGAGGTGCCTCCCCAGTGCCCCAGCTCACCCTGTCTTCTTCCTGAGCTTCCTATGGTCAGCAGAAGTCATCTGCCTGGAGAAAGTAAAGGGCTGCTGCCTTTGACCCTCATGACAAGCTCATGAGGACCTGGGGGCCTGGGGAGGCCAGGGCATCCTCCTGGGATCAGTCATCAGGTGAGTGCAGAGCCGGGAGGGACCCCTCATGTGCCTGGTCCCCATGGGGCAGGAGAGTGCTGCTGTCGGGTCAGGTCCTGGCCTCTGGACAGCAGTGCTCTGAACCCTCACATCTCTGCAGAGGCAATGCCCATGCCCAGAAGTCAAGCTCGAGCAACGGGAACGGCAGCTGGACGCAGGCTCGGAGGCCACAGCACTGAGAAGGCACTCTGGCCCCAACACCACCAGACAAAACCCACTCGAGGGCTGGTCTACACAGTAGGACAGTGGGTGGAATGCTGACAGGGCCTCGGTGTTAGCCGTGCTCTGGATCAACCATAAACCTCCTGATTCTGACATCATTGTATCGAGGTTTCCTAGCAGAATGTCTTTGTTCTTAGGAGATATTCAGGGAAGGGTTTAGGGGTGAAGAGTCTGCTACATACGCTCAGATAGTTCATATAAAAATAACTTTATGAAGGGACTTCCCTGGTGGTCCAGAGGTTAAGATGCCATGCTTCCACTGCAGGGGACACAGGTGTGATCCCTGGTCGAGATTCACATGCAGAGCAGCACGGCCAAAAAAAAAAAAATGCCAGGGAATGATAAGGGGGTAATCCAGGTGAAGGATATAGAGGTGTTTATTTCATAATTTTTGCAAATTTTTTGTGGGTTGGAAAATTTGCAAGGTAAAAACAAACTTTAATCACTCAAAAATTACAAAGGCCCAATTCATTTAATTAAAAAGTTCAAGTATTTGCTGAGATTGAATCTCATGGGTCTTTTGGAAAGAAGGCCCAGGAGATGCGCTGCTAAATACTGCAAATTAAACACTATTCTGATCAAAAGAAAAGCCCATGGGAAAATGGCCAGCATCACAAATAATGGGGGGAAAAAACAAGTTAAATAAGGTATAATTATTCAACTACTAAATTAACGTAAGTGTGTTTGGAATACTAAGAGTCCATGCTGGCGAGAGAGCCAGGCACAGGCCTGTGGATGTGGCTGGACTGACTGCGCCCTCTTAGCTCCTGGGGTCCCTGCTAAGGAGACGGCCCTAAGCCAGATCCCACACTTGGAGCCAACCCTGCGCACAGGCCCTGCCGAGCCTTGGCTCTGACCAGGGGCTTCTAGCCCCTGCTCTGCCTCCTACCTGTGCATGTGCCCTCGGGGCGGGTGGCAGGGTCTTCAGCCTGAAGACCTGCTGGCGTGCCAGTCGTCCTGAGCTCTGGGCCAGGATTGTGGGTTCCCGCACCTGATCAGCCCCTTGGAGTCCCGCAGCCCTCAGAGCACCCAGTGCTCTTCCCCAGCCCCTCTCCTCGCTCCTGGAACCTGGAGTTAAACAGGAAAAGCTGCTTTTCGCTTGCTTTTCGTAGAGTCTCCTTGCTGCCCCCTCCCCCGCCCGAATCACTCCAGGTAAAGTTCTTGTTGGTCCCTGGACACCTGGTCTAGGTAGAAGTAACTGGAACTCATCATTGGGGTTTAAGTAAAATGTTTTGGTTAGTTTCCAAATGTTGGGAAGTGAAAGTGAAAGTCACTTTCACAAAGGGTCCAACTCTTTGTGACCCCATGGACTATACAGTCCATGGAATTCTCTAGGCCAGAATACTGGAGTGGGTAGCTGTTCCATTCTCCAGGGGATCTTCCCAACCCAGGGATCAAACCCAGGTCTCCAGCACTGCAGGTGGATTCTTTACCCACTGAGCTATCAGGGAAGCTGATAGTTATCTTCCTGTTTTCTGGCTTAATCCCACTGTTTGGGAGAATAAACCGTGTGATCACAGTCCTTGCAATTCTGGTGAGATTTGCTTTATGTTCCAGTGCTTGGTCGATTTGGGGAAATGCTCTGAGTGACCTTGATAAGATGGCATGTTCTTCTGCTGATGGGAGGAGGCTCTGTGGGGACCAAACCCTACGGAGCTTTCCCTGACCTTTATGTTCAGTTACCAAGGTAAATATTTCAACCCCCACAAGATATTGTTACAAACATCTAATATCAGATTTACTTTCTTGTGCTCTTCACTCCTTCCTGCATCCCCAGGCTCCCAGCTGGGATCCTGTTCCTTCTTTTGTCTGAAAACACCTTTTCTTTGCCTCCATTTTTGAGGGATAACTTCCCTGGACTGAAATGCAGCTTTGACCATCATCATTCACTTGTGTCTTTGATGAGAGCTGACTGGTGCTGAGTGTGTAGCAGGTGCAGGACATGCCCTTGCTCTCCAAGAAGAGGGGGACGCGTGTGCATGGAGCACAGGGAGCAAGAAGGGCTGCAGAGTGGCTGTGCCCGAGCCACATGGGACCTCAGAGCGAGGATCACACTCTGCCCTCGTTCTTACAGGAGCAGTAAGGCTTCTCGGAGAAGACACAGCTTTAACTGGCCCATGATGGGGGCAGCGGCATGTGTGAAAAGGAACCAAGAAGAGGGCAGAAACAAGATAGGTTTGAGCACTGAGTATCCAAACCAGTGCTGGCTCTAGCAGGGGGTCCCAGACCGGGCTTCCTGTGTCACCTGCTCTAGGCTGGCAGGTTCCAAGCCCGCCACTCAGCTCTGTGATCATGGCACCTCCCACGTGAGTCCACTTCCCCTCCCTCTCTTTTCCCCTCCCTCCTATTCTTCGGCTCAGAGAAAACGGTACTGGGCTCTGGGCCTGCAGCTTTGCAAGAGCTCAGACTTCTTAGCTCTGGTCTTTACAGTTAGATTTCCTCTTCTTCTGAGAGTCAGAGAAGGTCGATCAGTCACTTGCCAGAGGCCACACAGACAGGATCGTTCACCCTCCCCATGCCACAGATGGGGTCTATGAGGCCCAGGGAGATTGTTTTCAAGGACGCCCCCGACTTGGGAGTGGCTGAATGATTCATTCACTCATTGTTTACTGAGTGCCTGCTTTGTGCGTGGAACTAGGAACAAGACAGGTGCCAGGGAGAGCTGTGTAGGAACAGACAAAACCCTGCCCTCCAGAAGCTCATCTTCTCCTGGGTTGGGGTAGGGGGGACTGACACTACACAGAATAAATAAGTAAACCAAGTAAATAAGTAAACTAAGTCCAACTCTTTGCAACCCCATGGACTGCAGTGCACTAGGCTTTCCTGTCCTCCACTATCTCTTGGAGTTTACTCAAACTAATGTCCATTGGGCTTCCCTGGTGGCTCAGACAGTAAAGAATCCACATGCAATGCGGGAGGCCTGAGTTCAGTCCCTGGGTTGGGAAGATTCCCTGGAGGAGGACATGGCAACCCACTCCAGTATTCTTGCCTGGAGAGTCCCCATGGACAGAGGAGCCTGGTGGGCTGCAGTCCATGGGGTCACAAAAAGTCAGACACGACTGAGCAGTTAAGAACAACATCCATTAAGTTGGTGATGCCATTCAACCATCTCATCCTGTCTTCCCCTTCTCCTCTTGCTCTCAATCAGACTGATTCCATGAACAGAAAGGAGATTTAAGAGTAGGGAATGGTTTAGGATTTACCCAAGGCCACCCGTTAAGCAAATGTTAGCTTTAGTAATAAAAGGAGCCAGGTGCTCAGATGCAGGGCCCCTGGGGGAGGGGACAGTTGGAAGAAATGGCCATTAGCTTTGATCCTCTCCCAGCAAAGGTCAAACTCCTGGCCAGAGAGGTCATCTGGAGACGTTTGCCCTGGAGCCTGTGACGGTAGCTGCTCATGATAAACAGCTCCAGATATGTGGAGAGCTATCTAGGGGTAAAGAGAGATAACCCCGGGGTGGGGTGGGGAGTGGGCAGGAGGGAGGGGAGAAAGGAGCTGTTTGTTAAAGCTCCAGAAACAGGGACCTTGGGTTGGAATCTGAAACAAACATTTTGTCCAACAGAGAAGCACGCTGCCTCAGAAGTGACTTCTGTGTTTGCCAGGGATGCGGGAGGAGGCATAGCCCATGAGAGAAGTTGGCCTGGGTGGCTTCCCTGCAAGCTCAGGCTGGGGTGTTTCAAAGGGCCAGGCTGGACTTCTGGCCCCAGATATCTTCAGCAGGAGGTTCTTGACCTGAACAGTTCCGATCCATCGACCACACTGGAAGCTGAGTCCGGTTTCTGAGTTTTGGTGTGTTCCTTTCTAGGAGGGAAAGTGGCCAGGGTGGGTTGGGGTGGAGGAGTGGATTTCGCTAGTTGCATCAGCTGTGGTGTGACCTCCGACATTTTCTTTGTTCCCACATAAACCAAGCACACAAAAACTGATTTTCCTGGCTTAATAAAAGAACAAGGTGGGGGCGGGGGGAAGGATTGGCCAGGTGGGGAGAAAACTGGGGCTCGGGTGAAATGGACTGTAGTGGGTAGGGAGTGCTCCCTGGGGGCCCTCCCCCTTGGTGAGCTCCCCAGAATCGGCTCTGGTTCTGGCAGGCCCTGCCTGGACACCCTGCATGAGGTGGTCAGTGGGCAAACCAGCCCTTCAGCACCTGCTTGTGCACCCAGCCCAGTGGTGGCCAGTGGGTCTCAAGCACTTTCCAGGAGTCAGGTCCTGTGCTGTGAGTTTTACAAACAGGTACCTCACTTGTGCTTCTGAGGAACTGACAGCTGCCCACAACCACGGAGCTGGTGTGTGCACCAATGCCAGCGTCCTTCCTGTATCATGGTGGGCCTGCCTCTGCCCCATCCCAGGGGTGTTGTGGAGGTTGCACGCGATTGGGCACATGGTGGCAGCTCACAAATGCCCTGGGCTGGCAGGTGCGGGGTGGAGGGGGAGCAAGGGAGAGAGGCGTGCGCTGGAATCAGATGGCTTGCCAGGCTCCCAGGTATGTGGCAACTAGCTACAAAGAGGGCTCTCTTGGGACCCAACCAGCCAGTAACCCACCTACTTTTCAAAGCCTGTTCCCTCCCACTGTCCCCCTGCCCCCACTACTCCAGCCTTTCCGGGATTTCTGAAGGACCCTTCCTGTCTTCTAACACCTGCACAGGTGAGCCCCTTCCTGTTCCCGAAGAAATCTGCATGTCTGGCACCTTCTCCAGCGCTCAGGCCTCCCTCCGGGTCCTTCCCTGAGCATTCCAGGGCAGTGCCCCCTCAGCACCACCCCCGCCCCGTTTTACCATCCCAGCTTGCAACCATTTATTGCTGCTCGGCTCTCATACCCCAGGGGACAGTGAGGGCAGCCTCGGTGAGTGTTCAAGGGCCAGTGGAGGAGGGTCGCCGACTGGAAGCGGGAGGTGAGGGGCGTGCCCACCCCTCAACACTCCCCCTCCGCGCCATAGTCGGCTCCCAGGAGGGACTAGGGGCTGAGTCGGCCAAAGTCCAGGTCCTCAGGAGCTAGGCAGCACACTACTTAAACCTACGACCCTCCGCTGGCGGCCTCCAGCCAGACGACGGCCAAGAACAGGAACACCAGGTCAGTTGGCTGGCCGAGTTGGGGGCCGGGGGCCGGGGGCCGGCAAGCAAGGGCCCCGCGGCTGCGTGGCAGCCTCGGGACCGGCCAGCGCCGCCGCGCACGGCCCTGGGACTTGTAGTTCTCGGCTGCGCGAGAGGCTAACGCGAGGCCGGGAGCTCGGCGCTGCGCGGAGACGGGGACTACATTTCCCAGAAGGCTGGGGAAGCAGGGTCACGGCGAAAGGACCCCCCGCCGGCGGCGCTTCTCGGGCCCGATGGGGCCGGTTCTGGGTGTCGGGGGCTTCCTCGAGGCCCGAGCGCGATCCCTGCAAGGCAGCCCGCGGCTAACGGATCCGAGCCGGGCGGGGCCCGTGCGCAGCTCGGTGGCTGCGCCGGACTGCTGCGGAGGCCTCGGCGGCAACCTCGACTTCAGGAAGGTACCAGGCGCGGGGCGGGAAGGGTGTCGCGGGCGGGGCCTCTTCCCACGCCGGGGGGCGGGACTACCGTTACCAGGCAACGGGGGCGGGGCGCCGGGGCGGTGTAGAGGGCACCGCGCCTGGGCGCTTACACCTGTGCACCCCGGGGATCTCGAGGCTCCGGGAGGGCGGCGCCCTGAGCTGAGGTCGGAAGACCTGCCTCCTCCCCGGTAGACTGGCGGGGAGTTCGCAGCCTGCCGAGCCCCGCGCGGGACAGACCGGGATGGACTGGGCAGACCCGGTGCTAGAGACCCTCCGGCCCCCGGCCCTTAGCCCCCGGCCCCCTCCCTCGGAGCTGCCTCTGAGACAAGACATACATGTTTCCGGAGTCTGCCACTCCTGGTGGAGCCCCAAATAGGTCTCTGCTCGAGGCCACCTTTTGTGGTCCATTCGTTGGTACCGCTGGTCCTGATCGAGAGCAGGTATCCATCGAAGAAAAACGCACAACCTGAGGGTTGCGAGTTATGTTCAGTTGAGGGTCTTCCTGCGGACTGGAGCCCGGGAAAGAGCCTCTCAGTAGCTCTGAGAGACTGTTCCAGAGAGGTTAGGGAGGAACCAGGATATATAGGTTTTTGCTGGAAAAACAAAACCCCAAAACATGTCATGGAACATCAAAAGATTACTGCTAATCTCACACACACACACAAGAAACAGACATCTCTTTCATGATTTTAGTGCATTTCTGGATCTGGGAAGATGCAAGAGTCTGGGCTTCTTGAAATTATTCCTTAGATCTCATCCTGTCTGGGGCCAATCTCCTGTTTTTTCTCCCTCCTAAACCCCCTCAGGGCACACCTGGGTTGGCAACAGTGGCCAGTGGCCTGATGGGGGCAACTTTTGTTGCTTACTGGAACGGCAGGTGACATTCTTTGTTAGTTCTCACTGACTTTTCACTCTAGTGAGCCTGGAAACCTAAAATTCTCTCCCGGAGATAAAACTGGTCAATGTTTTAGAGACTGGCTGGTGGGGAGGGGGACTGCGATCCCGAGATAGCTGGTCCCCTACCTGAGGAGCTGACCTCTGATCTGAGCCCTGAGAGATAAGCCAGGGGGTCAGGTGCTCTGGTGGAGGGCTGGCAGAACCAAGGCCGTGAGGAGGTGGATTTGTTCGGAAACAAAGAGAAGCCTCATGTCTGTCCCCAGGAAGTGCCAGACAACCCAAGGGGATAGGAGGAAAGCAGAGGAGGGGAGGAAGACTCATTATTTCAGAGAACTTTCCATGAAGTACTGGGTCACTCTGCCTGACTTGGGGGGTTCAGAGCGAACTCTCTGGTGTAATGGGCACCCAGATCCAGGTGAATGTCACCAGCTGCTTTGGGAGGACAAATGTATCTGACGGCATCCTTTGAATCCTAGATTGCTGATGGCGTTAGAGGTCTCGAGACCCATGAGGTCCATGGTGTGCCGTGCTTTCTATCCTAGATCTCAGACGAGAAAGGCACTTGGAATGCCAGAGGGGACCCTTGGGATTGCCCAGCCTGGGGTGGCTGCTTCATGGATGAGAACTCCGGGTGGAAGGATGGGCACCGTTGTCTAGAGATGGGGAGACCTTCAGGGCTTTGGGCAGTGGAGCCCCTGCAAGGTTAAGGTCTGAGCAAGGCCTGGCAGCGGGGGGAGGGGGAGACTTCCTGGGTGTGTGCAGGCAGGTCTCTTCTGCTATTTCTCCCTTCCCTCTGGGGCTGTGCCATGGGATCGACCTGGGAGCTTTCGGAAGATGGGTCAGGGTGACCCTCACTGGCTAACATTCCGTTTTTCACCGCTGCCCTTGTTGGTACAGTTAAGCTTCCTGTTGCCAACAACATTCCACATTGTCTACTTGTGCTGCTTGGCAACCCTCCTCCCTCCTCTGTCAGAATCTCTGGTTGGAGAGATATTGTCCCCGGGATGGTTTCTCTGCATCCAACCCATCTGAGCTGCATGCTGGCAGATGGCCGGGGCTAGGGTGGTGGTGGGGGTAACACAGTCATGGTGAAAATCCAAACTCCTCTAGTAGCCACAGTTTAACAAGTAAGAAGAAATCAGCGAAGTTACTTTTAATAATATATTTGACCCAATACATAAAAAAATGTCATTCCGTTATGCACCACCGCATGACCCCAGCAGCCACATGCCTGCTGACGTGGGTGGGCACAGTGCCCTTGACCAGTAGCTCCTGGGCCTGCTCCAGTGGGTTCAGAATCAGGGCTTTGTTTTTAGCTTAGAAAGTACCCCCCACCCCATCCCTGCTGCAGCCTCATTGGCCAAGGCCCTCTCTACCCTGAACTTGGCTCAGCTCCTCCTTGGCTCAGCAGCTGCATGAAGCCCACTGGCTTGTGGGCGATGGAGCCGGACAGAAGGCCTCCGATGGGGCCTCACGGTGCCAGCTTCTTGGGGAGCCTGGGCTGCCAGGGTACAGTCGAGGACTCTGCTCATGCCCGCTTCCCAACGGTTCCCCAGCCCTTGTCCCTTGTGAGCATGGGTGGTGTAGGTGTCCAAAGGGGCCCTTCAGTTACCTGCTCTGTAAGATGAGAGCTCTGGCCGCTGTGAAGTTCGGGTGACCACAATGAGGGTGGGTGGTCTTCAGAAGGCAAGGTTCAGGCTGTGTCCAGGCCATGCTTGGGGGCTGGGCCCCTTGGGCTGCACAGTCCCCATATGTGACTCCGCTGTGACCATTTAGGAGGCAAATCCCAGGGAGTGCAGGGCATGTTGGAGCTGCCTTCCAGGGTGAGATGTTTGCCTACTACACAAGAGCTGTTTTTCAAACTCTCTTGGTGTTATCACATTGGTCAGAATAAACATCAGGCCATTTCTTTGGACAACTTATTCTGTGAAGTTCTCAGGGACGTAATTTTTGTCTTTAGTGTTTTGGGGTAAGAGTCTAGACCTTTGGCAATTCATGTCAATATACAGAGCGTTGGTTTCTCCTGCCTCTTATGAGATGGCTGTATAGCTTTTCCTCCTCTGTCTGTCTGTGTGGATGTTGGTTGTCTCACCAGCCCCGCATTCCTGGGGTGACCCCCAACTTGGTCCTGATCTGTTCTCCTTATGTACATTGCTGGCTTTGAGTTTCCATCATTTTGTTCAGGGTTTTGGAGGGCTGTGTTCATGAGGAGTATGGTTTCTAGTTTTCTTGTAGTGTCTTTGTCCGGTTATAGCATTAAAGGAATGCAGGCCTCTTAGTGGGAGCTGGGAAGTGTTCTGGGAGAGACTGTGCGGAATTGTGGTTCTTTGTTCCTTAAATGTTTGGTAGAATTCATCACTTTGCCAACAAAGGTCCGTCTAGTCAAAGCTTTGGTTTTTCCAGTAGTCATGTATGGATGTGAGAGTTGTACCATAAAGAAAGCTGAGTGCCAAAGAATTGATGCTTTTGAACTGTGGTGTTGGAGAAGACTCTTGAGAGTCCCTTGGACTGCAAGGAGATCCAACCAGTCCATCCTAAAGGAGATCAGTCCTGGGTGTTTATTGGAAGGACTGATGCTGAAGCTGAAGCTCCAATACTTTGGCCACCTGATGCGAAGAACTGACTCATTAGAAAAGACAGGTTGCACTTGTTTCCCCCTCTTATCCACCAGGGGAGGTGGTCACAGAGGCCCCCTGTGGTCCTTCTGGAGGGTGGGAGGGAGCCCCCAGCCCGGATTGTCTGCTGCTTGGAGACCTTCTGTGCCTGGTACCCCAATTGAGGTCATGGCTGCCTTAGTACAGAACTTCGTGGCCCTCCTTCGTGTGTCTGTGGTGCTGCGGGGCTCACAGCACTGGTTTCCTAGTAAATGTCTCCTGAGTTGCTGGGAGGCCCTGAGATGGAGGGTCCTGCTGGAGGCCAACACACTGCCCCTAGCCTGTCCCCTGCCCTCTGTGCCGAGCGGTACGTGGGTCCCACCTGCGGTCGATGTGACTTTGACTCCTGGGCCCCTGCTGTTTGTTTGGATGTCACAATGTGACCCGGGTGCTGTTGATCCGCCACGTCTGCATACCCCTCGCATGGCAAGCGGTATGGTCCAGCCTCTGAGCCCCTCACGGAGCGCTGCCAGGGTGCAGTAGGCGGAGCATCTCCTCTCCGTTCCAGCGCTAGGACCCTGTAGCCCGTGACCTTGGAGCCGCAGGGGGTGCATCATTAGAGTTACCAGGAGCAGAGGGCCAGGACTTCTGCTGCTTTAATAAGGTGGGGGGACCTTCCCCACAGCTGAGGTGGCCTGGGGAGGGTGCCGGGTTCTGGGGGCAGCCTCAGGGACCTGCCTGCTCTGCTCCTTTCTGACGGGGTTTTGGAGGGAGGGCCACCCTGGGTCTTGGGAATGATAGCAGCCCGAAAGGGACCTGTTGCCCACAGAGCCTGAAGCCAGGAGGGGCCCTCTGCTGCCACCTAGCCTGTTCGTCATTCTCTGCTCCGCACACCCCTCTCTGGGCAACGCAAATCCCCCTTCAAGGTGACCAGATGCTTCCCGGGTGGTGAGGGCCCTGGGACCTGGGTAGGGGCCACGGTCCTAATGGGGGTATGTGGGGGACCCTGCTGGATATCGGCTTCTGGTGGCCTCAGCCAGTGTCTTTATTCTGCTCACTTGCCTGGCCCCCTAGGGAATGTTCAGGACTTATCTTTGCCCCAGTGCCTGAACCTGGAATCTGGAATCTGGAATCTGGAAAGGCTGGTTGACCTGGCCTCTGCGAGCCCCTGGTTTGCTTGTCTCCGAGCAGGCATGACAAACAGGGCTGGTGCTGCTGAGTGACTGCCTGAGGTGAGGCGTGAGCACTTATGCGTCAGTAGATGCATGTTGGTCTTGTTGTAGGGACTTAGCTGGCAGAGTCCCTCCAGAGTGGTGCCTCCTGGGGGTGCTCCGTGTCTGCTGAAGGTAAATACCTGAAGCCTGGCAGGAGGACCACATCTCTCCCTGGGCCCTTTGGGGAAAGGGGGCCCGTTCCCAGTTCCCCTGCTGACTTTCTTTCCTGAGGTGTAATTCATGTAGTGATGTCTGCCCAGATGGAGAGTTCTCAGGTACCCCTGACCACCCAGGCTCCATCACCCCAAAAGACCCCTCTTCGCCCTTCAGGCAGCCACTGGACTGCGTGCCGGCTCCCTCCTGCTCACTGGGCAGAGCCTGGGTGACCTCGAGCCCCTGGCCACCATCTGCACCTGCTCCCCACGTGGGCAGGCCTCACGCTTGACCCTTTGCCCTCTCTCTTTCTGGCCCTGCCAGCCCAGGGTCACTTGTGGGGCAGGAGGCACAGCCTGAGGACACAGGGCTTCTATGGGACTGTGGGGTTTCCCATCCTTGTAGAGGTGTTTGCTGGCTGGTAGTAAAAAGTAATGGGGGCCAAGGCTGTGTGAGTGGCAGGGCCTGGGATCTGACCCGTCGGCAACCTCTGTGCACTTCCCCATAAAATGTGATGGGTGTCAGGGTGGACTCGTTGAGTCCCAGGGTTGGTGGCACAGCTGCAGGGAAGGGTTTTTGACTCCCCTCTGCTGAGCGGGAACAGTCCACTGCCACCTGCGGGCCCCGGCAGTTGGGGGCATTGGTCTCCCCATGGACACAGTCTCCAAGCTGGAGGCTCCGGATTCTTCCGGTTCAGAGGAACTCCTTAAAATGGCATCTGCTGACATGACACCCTTGTCTGCAGAAATTCCACAGAAGCTTCCGTGGGAGTTGTTGCTGTCATAAAATGTTGAGAAGCACGTTTTGTGTGCTGTCCCTAAGCTGGACATGATGATTCAGAGGGCAGGCCGGGGTTGGGGGCCATTAGCGGGAAGTGTGGTTCACAGAGTTGATAAATGTGATCGAATTTGGCACAGGTCAGAGCTCAGACTCCCAGTACGTCCCTGGGCTCTTCATTGCCCATGGCTGTGCCCCGCCCCCAGCTCTGCCCCCTGGGGACGGGAGACTGACCAGCCTTGAGTGGGTTCCACCCCTGGGTTTCTAAGAAACTGAGGACTGCACCCGCACCCCTGGTCAAGGTTTGAGAACATTGCTTGATTTCTCAGCTTAAAAGTCACCAGAAAAATACATACTTAGGAAGCACAGCGTCTGGGCAGCTGGCAAATCTCTGGCCTCAGAAGCAGAGGGGTCTGCAGGCTCAGGGCCGCTCCCTGCAGGGCCCACTCACGCTACCTGGGCTGCTTCCTGTCTCACTCTGAAGTCAGAGGGAGGGGTTGAAGTCCCTTGAGCACAGGCGGCCAAGATGTTCCCTTACCACCCTGTGTTTACTGATGATGAAACAAGGGCCACCATTCACCCAACAAATGCTCTGTGCCAGGCAGATGATACAGAGGTGGGGAAGAAATGGCCCCTCATCCGGAGGAACAATGACCAAACAGGGACTGATGGCCAAATACTTGTGATGGGGTACATACTGAAGATACAGGAAGGGGCCATGGGCGAGGGTACCGGACATGCTCTCACTGGGTATTGTGGGATGAATAGGAGTTTGAGGGACAGAGGGTATTTTATAAGGCATTTGAAAGGGTTCAGAACATGCTGTTTGTGGGTGGGGGTGGCAGGAAGAATGTCAGGTAAGACTGGTGGAGGGGAATCCATTAGGGATGTTGGGCTGGGTGGGGAGGCATGGGTGCTGGTGTGGCGGGAAGTGAGGCTTGGGAGCCAGCCCCTTCCTGGGGGCACTGGGACACTTGGCAGAGTTTTGAGCAGGGGGGTGATGGGGGCACCACCAGAGCGGACTTGCTGTGAGAGGAGGGAGCTGGCAATGAGGCAGGGTGAGGAGGAGGAGCACAGCGGCCAGCAAGGCCCCCCGGCTGCAAGGTTCTGCTTTCACGGAGGGGGCTGGTGCGGACTTCAGCCCGCTCCATCGGCGGCTGAGCAGGACCCAAGCAGGACTCTGGTCCATCCACCCCCCCCCCACACACACACACATACAGCCTCTCAGTGGACGGAACCTCACAGCAAGAGGTGCTTAAGAAATGTCCTCTGGTTCAGCCATTCCTCAAGGCTTTGGGGCTGGTGGGGTCTCCCTTAGGCTGAAGCCTGTTCTTCCTGGGGGCTTCCACACCTTGGCAGGTGCCACCTAGTTTGGAGGGAGCTAGCCAAAAAGGTGGCAGCATACAGGGTGCCCTGCTGTGGTCCATCTAGGCGGGGCCCTGTGTCCAGCCTTGGTCCCCACGGTTGCTGAGGGGTCTTGGCTGCCCTCTGTCTATCCTGCACCTGTGCCTCTGTGGCCTTGGCCTGGGCCGTGCTGGGAGTGGTCACCTGTGGAGTGTCTGCAGGGTTGGGTGGCCTCAGATAAACTCTTTCTGAAAGAATGAACTGTGTCTCCGAGAGAAATGAAGTGCAAACACCATTGCAGGGGATATTATGGGAAAGACCAGAGCCCCCATGGTCCTGACTTTCTTCCCAGTTGAGACTTATTTTTATTGTGAATTGTATGTGAACTAAAGAGCCTCTTGATGAGAGTGAAAGAGGAGAGGGGAAAAAGTTGGCTTGAAACTCAACATTCAAAAAACTAAGATCATGGCATCCGGTCCCATCACTTCATGGAAAATAGATGGTGAAACAATGGAAACAGTGACAGACTTTATTTTCTTGGGTTCCAAAATCACTGCAGATGGTGACTGCAGCCATGGTATTAAAAGACACTTGCTCCCTGGAAGAAAAGCTATGACCAACCTAGACAGCATAATAAAAAGCAGAGACATTACTTTGCCAACAAAGCTCTGTCTAGCCGAGGCTATTGTTTTTCCAGTAGTCATGTACGGACTGAGAGTTCGACTATAAAGAAAGCTGAGTGCCAAAGAATTGATGCTTTTGAATTGTGCTGTTGGAGAAGACTCTTGAGAATCCCTTGGGCTGCAAGGAGATCCAACCAGTCCGTCCTAAAGGAAATCAGTCCTGAATATTCATTGCAGGGACTGATGCTGAAGCTGAAACTCCAATACTTTGGCCACTTGATGTGAAGAACCGACTCATTGGAAAAGACCCTGATGCTGGGAAAGATTGAAGACAGGAGGAGAAGGGGACGACAGAGGATGAGATGGTTGGATAGCATCACTCATGTGATGGACATGAGTTTGAGTAAGCTCCAGGAGTTGGTGATGGACAGTGAAGCTTGGTGTGCCGTAGTCCATGGGGTCACAAAGAGTCGGACACGACTGAGCGACTGAACTGAACTGAACTGCACTGCACGTGGAGAGGTACCATGGATCTCTAAAAAGAAAAAACAGAATGATGCAGTGACTCAGCACTCAGAATGTCAGTGGTGTCTCAGCCTTTTTAAAGAAAGAACTCAGTGCTGGAAGCATCTGGCTGTCTCCTCCTTGTCCCCAGAGGCAGGGAGGGGGGCGGGGAGGGTGGGTCTCAGTTCTGTCCCCAGGGCTGTCTGGGCCGTGTCTGGAGCCGTTTTTGGTTGTCACAACTGCGGAGGGCTACCAGCATGTAGTGGGTGGGGGCCACAAAGAGTGAGTGGCCAGAGGGTGGACAGGGAAGAAGTGGGGGAGACCGACCCAGGCACAGGAGGGGTGCTCAGCTGTGTGGTGGTAGATCTGAAAATGTACAAGGGCTCTGTGGCGCTGCAGCTTCCTTGTCCATTTGACGTGTATTTGAAAACAAGGCAAGTTGGCACAGACCTGGTCTGTTTAAATTCTCTAGTTGCTTTGGGAATGGTGCGTCTGGTTTTCCCAAGCTCCTGTGATGCACACATGTTCCATGCGTGCCAGTAGGAGCAGCCGTGCACACGTGTATGTTCCCAGGGCTGGTGCCTGGGGTTGGGGACCCCCCACCAACACTCAGGAGCGCAGTCCAGCAGGTGGGAAAAGCCACTGCTGCTCTTTTCATCTGGTTGTCAGATGCTGAGCATCCTCATGTGGGTGTGGGCCCCTCGGGTTGCTCTAAACACCTCTGCAGGGTCCTGGTTACCCCAGTGGGGTCACTGCCCCACCAGGTGCTGGACACTCACCTTCAGAGTCGCCGATTTCCTCCCTGGCTTCCGCTGTGGCCCAGCCACCCTCCAACAGGCACAACACGGCTGGCTGGGTTTTGCTTTTTATCTTCAGATTTATGAGATTACACTGTAGTAACTTTTGCCAGACTTGGACGCACCCGAGCCTACTGGCCTGTTCCCGGAGGGTAACTTTGTTTCTGAGCTCTGGGCTTGTCTTCTCTCCCATGTTGGCCAGGCGGGGCCGGGTGGGGCAGGCCGGTCTCCCACTGACGCCACTCTGTCCCTTCAGGCAGACCTCTGCATTATGACCCAGCTGCTCGGCTACGTGGACCTCTCGGAACCCCACTTTGTGGCTGCCGTTCTTGCCATTGTCTTCAATCCGCTCTTCTGGAATGTGGTAAGTGCACCCACGGCGGGCTGCACGGACAGCCAAGTGGACGGATGGACAGACTGGCAGCTCTTCCCTCCCCATCTGCCTCTGGTCAGCGTGGGAGCATCCTCTCGCTTCCCCGCCAAGGTCGGCACCCGGGGAGGACGCCCCTCCCCTTGGGGTCCTGCCACATCTTGGCTTTAGCAGACAGCCCAGGGCTGCCCTGTGTGCCCTGTGGGGCCACGCTCTTCCGGTGAGTGAGTTGGAAGGTCTTGGCTGGGGTTTGCTCCCCTCCTGCTACGTGCAAAACAAAGCCATCTTCTTGTGAATCTCCCACCGCAGCACCAGATGTGCTCCGTAGCCATGGTCACTTTTCCCAAATGAAGCTTCCCTCAGAGTGGTCTGCAGCCCCTGGGCTGAAGGGCACTGGGGAGCAGGAAGGAACCCACAGCAAGTGAACTGGGTGGCAGACCCGTGCCAGGTCATCTGTGGGTACATGGCTTCGCGGGGGTGGGGTGGGAGGTGGACGGAAGGCAGTGGGCTCTGGGCCACCCCTCTGCCAGCGCTTCTGGGAGACGCCCCTCCCTGGCAGGATGAGGGGAAGCTTTTGGGGCCTCTAGTCTGCTGTCTGCAGCAGCATCTTGGGGGCGGGGGAGAGGCCACCCCCTGAAGCACCGGCTGGCAGAGCTGTGGACGCCTTATGCTCACCTTCAGGGCGTCGGCACATGCTGTTCCAAGCTTTCTTCATCTCAGGTGGCCGCTCGGTCCCCGGGGCACAGCAGGACATATTTGCATTTGGTTGACGAGTTAGGTCTTCTCTTCATCTAGTGGGAGCAGGGTGGGAGCGGGGCTGCTCATCACAAAGAGGCCACGGTCAATGGTCAATGTGCCATCCCTCCATCCTGACAGACTGGTCTCCTTGAGGGGAAGGACTTGTGCCCTTTTCCACATGCCCCTCTAGTTTCCGTGACTCGTGACCACAGGCTGGGTAGTCCAGAACAGCAGGGACACTCTCCCCCAGCTCTAGGGGCCAAAAGCCTGAAACCAGTGAGCAGTTACACAGAAGCTGGTGTCTGGAGTTGTCCTGGAGGCAGGCGGCCAGCAGGGTCGGGGCTCCTTGGCTGGACTGAGCTTCAGGAGGAGCCAGGCGGGGGTGGGTGGGGAGGTGGACAGGCTGGCAGTCCCGAGAGAGGACCCCGAGTGCTGGCCTGCACCCTGGTTGTGTGCTCAGGCAGTGGCGAGATGTGTGTGAGAGGTACACACGTGGCTATACACGCGTGTGCACATGTGAGCATGGGGAGCTGGGCTGGGCACGGACAGGCTGTCTGACACCCTTGCTCCCGTCTGGCTCAGTGTCTGACTCCGAGAGCACGGCTGTGCACCCACTGGGCTCCACGCCGAGCTGGATTTTTGCAGAGCTGCGGGGTTTCTGGCCTCGGCTCCCAGTGGGGACAGTCAGCCCAGTGTCACCAAGACCCACGCTCTCTCCTCTGGCCTGGATGTGCTATGGCATGTGTGTGCGTGTGCTTCTTAGGACGTGGACATGTGTCCTCAGAAGCAGGCAGCCCTGCCTGCCCCATGGCCTGAGCCCTGAAGGGAGAGCCATGCGGGGCAGCAGGCAGCAGCCGGGCTAACTTTAGAGTCTAGGGTCTGAGCAGGGCGGCGGTTAAGCATACATGGTGACTGGTACGTATGGTACCAGGTAGCTCACCAGGTGCCCAGACCGTGTGGCAGGTGAGGGAGCGAGGAGGGAGTCCCAGCGAGACCCCACCTGATTGGGCTGCTTCTCCTCCTGGGTCCTGACGCTCCAGGGGTACAGCCTGAGTTTCCTCTCAGTCCTGCTGGGGTGTGGGGGTAGACGAAGCGCCTCCCCTAGGGTGCTTCACCGCTGGAGGTAGTGGCGGGCAGTGGGGCGGCATTTGCATCCGAGCTTGTGTTGATTTGGTAGGACAGGTGTGGGGAGCTGGTGGGTTATCTCTGGGGTCCCTGCTGCACGGAGGGGTGGTTTCATGACACACAACCCCCGGGTCTCCTCGCGTACCACTTACACGCCCTGCCTTTGCAGGGTCTGCTCCCTCCAAGAAGGGCCTCCTCTCTCCCACCAGCCCTCCCCGAGCCTTGGCCCCAGCAGACGTCTATGGGCCCTGATCCTTGTGAGTTTGTATTTCACCCCCTCCCTTAGACCAAGGGCTCCGGGGAGCTGAGGGCAGGGCCTGGCCCAGTAAGTTATTGTGGGTTAGCCCTGAGTGATCTGGGGGCCAGAGGCCAGGCAGTTTCTCCATTGGGGGCGAGTAGTAGGTCCTCCCGCTGACCTCACAGTGCCAGCCTGGCTGTGTCATCAGCTTTGCCCCTTCCCTGGTCCTCCTTTGAGGCCATCTGAGATTCAGGGAAAATGTCCAAAGCGTGGGGTTTGTCTCTATTTACTGCCCACTTGCTCTGGCCTGGGCCTCAGCTGTCTCATCTGAGGTCTGGGGGGTGTGGGGGCAAGGGGTGGCCTTTGTCCAGCTCACCTCCAGGGGTGGCTGCCAGGCAGCAGGGGGAGGGGAATGGGTGTGAAGGGTCTGGAAGCCTGGGCCACACTTGGCCAGGAGGAGCAGCTGTGAGAGCCCGTTCCTGCTTCATTTCCTCTGATCCTGCCTCCTGGCCCTGCCCTGGCTCCCTGAGCTTCAAGGGGGCCAGGGTGGGAGGTGGTCAAGGACCAGCCCGAAGATCCTGGGACTAGATGCCCACGGCGCCTCAGGGAAGGCCCCTGGGCACACAGTGTTTCTGAGCCTGAGATCCCTGTAGTTTCTCCAAAGAGGTGTCGGCCTTGGAGTGTGGGCTGCAGGGGACAGAGGTCATGAGAGAGGAGGGGCCGGACCCAGAGTCCTGGGCAGAGCGTGATGGAGAACCAGGCCACCTGATGAGTCTGGGGAATCAGGGGAAGGTGGGAGTGGGGCTGCAAAGCTCCCTAGACTAAACTTGTCCAAATCCCATGCTTGTTGTCTGAGGCTCCGACCAGTCTTGGAGGGCAGTCCCTGTGCCCACAACCAGCTCTGCAGGGAGCAGGGCTGCCTTGGGAGATGATGAGCTGGTGGGGTCACCCCGGGGCTGGGCCTGTCCTCGTTGCCTCTGGGACCCATCCACCTTGGGGCAGACCTACCCTTGTGCCCAGCGGGGATGGAGGTGAATCTGCCCGCCCTCAGCTTTCCCTGTCCTCTCTCAGGGTGTCAGGCACAAGCACTGCTTAGCGTTGGGGAGCATGGGAGGAAGGGGTGCAGGCAGAGTTCCCCTGCCTAGTCCCTCTGCTCTCAGCTCTGTAGAGTCCAGCCTTGTCCTGCAGGTCCTGGGCGAGGTGGCGGGTGGGGGTCAGCCAGCTGCTCTCAATGTCCCCACCAGCCTTGGGTGGGGGACCAGGGGGCTGCACCACAGCGAGGGGGGCAGGACAGCCCTGAGACTGGGGGTGCTGGGGGCAGGTGTACTCACTGATGGGCGTCCTGGGACTAAGCATTGTTGTCACCACCTCCCCAAATGGATTTGATGTGCAGACTCCTGGGGAGGATGGGCGGGTCCACCCCAAGTTTTTTCAGAAGTGGCAGCTAAGGACCAGAGAGGTCACTTGACCTGCCCAGGTCACACAGCTGTGAGAGCAGAGCCAAGCCTGATAGCCGGGGCTCCTGCTTCTGTGCGTTGAGTCTGTGCCTCTTCCCCGGCCCTCTCCTCCCCGGGGCCCCCCTTCTTCCCTGCCCCACCTCCAGGAGGGCCTGCCCGGTGCAGACACAGCCCTAAGTGGCAGGCTGGCTGACCTAGCTGGGGCAGGACCAGGGGCCCTGCTGGCAGAAGAGGCCCTCCTGGTACCTGCCAGGGGTCCAGCCTTGCGGCCCTGCCCCCTGCAGCCTTGAGTGTGCCTGCCAGGCTGGTGTGCACCCCCCGACAGTGTGTGGGCTCTCTGTGGGGCAGCCTTGAGAGGCAGCCACCTGGGAGGGGTGCCAGGGGGAGGAAGGCTCTGGTGACCTTGGGCCCATCCTTGGCTGCTTGGCCCCAGAAGCCAAGTGCAGCTGTGCCCCTGCCCCCTAAGTCCTCCCGGCTTATCTCGCCAGCCTGGGGAGGGGCATGGGCCTCTAAGCACACTGGCCTGTCCTGCTGCTGAGGCCTCCTGACCTGGACCTGGGTGGGAATTTTGGCTTCTCTGAGACAAATTTTGGTTTTCTCATCTGTAAAACAGGCACAGTCATCAGCATCTCAAGGTTGGACTAGAAGCTCACTTGCAGCTGGCTGGCAGCTACCACCCCTCCTCCTCTCCAGCCACCTGGCACTCTCCAGTGGCCTCTCCTGGTCACTCTTTGTGGCCGGGCTGCCTGGGCAATGGTGTCATCCTGCAGTGACAGGGCTCCACTTGCAGCTTAGCTTGCTCCATTGTCAGCCACACTTGGATGCCACATCAGTGCCTCTGGAGCCTGTAGCAGGTGGCTTGGAGGAGGGGCAGGAAGCGTGAAAGGGTCAGCCCTGACTGTGAGGCTGCTGCCAAGGGAGCAGCCAGGTCTCACAGGTTTGCTGGTGGCAGAGGTGAAGGGTCTTGGCCACCTGAAGCTGTCTCCTTCTACTGACAGCCAGAGCTGTTGCAGGAGCTGCTTCCTGAGAAGCAGGCACGGGGAGAGGGGAGATGTGGTCAAAAGCACCAGGTTGCTCAGCTAGCAGGACCGTGACCTCCCTGAGGTGGCCCCATGGATGCAACAGGCAGGGGCAGGGCCCTGCTGGGAGCACCTCCGGGTCCCTCCAAAACGAACCCCTATGGCAGTGGGAGGGCGTTCCAGTGCAGGCTCAGCTCTCCCATAGCTGAGCCCCGACGGCAGCCTGGTGGCCAGGTTTCGGGCAGAGCACACTGGCCAGGTCTTCCCATCTGGGGGCAGTTGGAGCCCTGATCCTGGTTCTCTGTCCCAGGTCTGAGCATGGCCTGCAGGGGGTCTCAGCACTCAGTCTGAGGACACAGCGGGGACCTCACAGCCTTTTTATCCTCCTTCCTGCCAGGCGCCCTCATGTTTGAAATTGTGCAAATGGTGACTGGGGGGCTAGGACCCCGAGGGCCGTGGCATACAGGCAGGCGGCCCACCACCCGGCGGACAGAGCAGCGTGTCCAGAAGACATTGTTCCTGATGCAGATTTGACACCTTCCTGGGTCAGTGCTGACCCCCCTTCCCCAGGAGCTGGGAAAGTCAGGTGTGAGATCCAATGGCCTAATTTTAGATCTTGGGTGTGCATGTCAGAACAGCAGGAGAATTAGAGAGGGAACAAGGACAACCTGGCCTCACCCCTTGTTAGCTGTGAAGCCAGCACGTTCCCTGGGGTGGGGGAGGCACCACCAGTGGCCTCAGAGGCGGGGGAGTGGACAGGAGCAGAGCTTCTCTCTCGGGGCCCCTCCCAGGCGGAGCTCAATGGAGACACAGAGAGGGACTGGCCAGCGGGTGGGCCGTGGCCTCCATTGCTGGAGGGCAAGTCACTGGGTGGACGAGGCAGGTTTGTCCAGCACCTCTGGGAGGAACCTGCTTCGGGCAATACTTGCCTGAACTGGTCAGGGAAGCACTTAGGTCGCCCCGGCCCTGCTCTCCTTGGGAGCCCAAGGGCTCAAGAGGCTGGGGTGCAGGGGAGGTGGGGGGGGGGCAGGCTGGGAGGCAGGCCCGGGGCTCATCCAGTGGTTCTGACCCCTCACCTGCTGACATGTCTGCTGCCTGCATCTCCCTCCTGGCCTGCCTCTCACCTGCTGTTCCCTCCTGGCCTGCTCTCACCTGCTTCTGGGGCTCCTTAGAATCGTGTGTGAAGTGCAGCCATGTCCACTGGAAGCAATAGTCATTGTTCCCTGGCGGGGGCGGGGGTCACCTTGAAAAAGCACACGACCCCCATCTCCTTAGCTTTGAAGATGTAGGATCTGTTGGCTCCAACTCCCCTGGGGTCCCTGCTGTCTGCCCCTCCCCCGGGGGGAGGAGGGTCTCTTTTTTTGGTCTCTCTGAATTTAATATGTTGAAAGTTTAAATGTTGGCCACGCATGTGCATGGCCCACGGCCCACGGTCTGCCGATGGTGGACAGTGAGAATGGCCGTCTGTCCCCTGCCCCCAGCCCTGGGCGTGCTCTGCGTCAAGGCTCAGGTGCATTGACATGCCTCCTGCTCCCATGGCAGGCCCAGCAGGCCCTTCATCCTCTCCTTCAGAAAACTGGGGGATGCTGACCTCAGAGCAGTGGTGGGAACTGGCCTGTGTTGGGGTTTCCTAAGTGTTGGGCCCTGTTCCCATGACCTCTCCGTGGGGACTTTGGCCTCCAGAGGCCTCTTAGCTCTCTCAGCCCCTCGTGGGGATGTGCTGTCCTCAGCTCACTGGGCTCCACCGGTGGACAAGCGCCTGGCGTCAGACTTGGCCCATAAACAGCTCTAGAGCAAATGTGCTCGTCCTGCTTATCTGCTTACGTCCAGGATCCACTTCGGGACTTGGCAGCTCCAGGTCCCGGGGCAGTGAGGCTCTGATGGGGGAGATGGCTGGGGGTCCAGGCCCCGTGTCCCGAGGCTGAATGGAGGCCGACCAGCCAGGTGGCTCGTGCATGATCCTTGACCCCCAGGTGCCACAGGAGTCCCTGAGCCCCTCGGGAGGCCATGCAGGCTCTTCCTGGAGATAGCGCGCTATGGGCGAGACCGCACTGTTCCGTATTCTGTCTTGTGCATCCTCGGGGACACAGAGCCGTGATCACTGCCCCCCGCCCAGGTCCCAGGCATGTTCCTGCCCTGCTGGAGGGGGAAGATTAGCCCAGAACACGGTACTTTGACCCAGGCTGTACCCAGCGAGGAGAGACTGTCCCCAGTCGCACGGCTCTGTGAAGGGGATTGGGTTTCCGTCAGGATGAAGCCTCTCTGTGCCTCCCTGCTGGGGGTGGGGTGGGCGGGGGGAGCCGCTGCTACGTCTCCACAGCCTCTGGAAGGACTCAGGCCCAGGAGGTCCGTGGCCATGACCAGGATGTGCCGCCTTGCAGCGCTCAGGCCCAGTGGGAAAGCACAGCTTCTGCCCAAGGAAGGGGTGGATTTTCTCAGCTGCAATTGTAACAAGTGGGCAGCAGGTCTGGGGGGTGACAGCCTCGTGGGGAGGAGAGCAGTAGCCAGACACGAGGACCCCCATTCTGCCTCTGCCACTTTAACAGAAACTTGGGTCCAAAGTAAAAGGCTAGGTTGCAGTCACTGCAGAGCTGGACCCAGTGCTGGGTCAGGGAGACCTCTGGACACGTCATAGCTTGGGCACGTGTGTAGCCAGTGCCACCTCTATGTCCACTGCCTGATGGGCCTTCTGCCCGTCTTCGACGCCTGTGTCCACACCTTTGGCCACTGACCGTGGGGCCTCTGGGCCTCTGTGGGCCACGGGCATGATGACTCCTCGTCCTTCTCAATGCCTCTTGAATCTTCCACCATGGGTCCCCCTCCCGCCTAAGCTCCCAGGCTTGTACCTGCTCCCCACTGGACACAGGCAGCTCCTGAGTCTGGTCTGTGGATGGTAGGTCCTGATCAGCCGCAGTCCCTGTGAGGTGGGGTGGTGCTGGTGGGGTGGTGCCGATGGGCCTGGCTGTCATGGGTTCCCTGGCTTGGCCCCCGTGTTTGCCCTTCTGACCTGCTGGATCTGGGGTAGGAATTTCCCTCTGTCTCTGGCTCCTCAGCTCTGCTGTCTCCTCTGGATGTGTGATGTCCATTGTTGCTGAGACTGCCTGTCCCTGCTAGCACCTCTGGGTCTTCCTGATAAAGATACCTTACCTGCCAAATACCATGTCCGAGGTGTAGAGCAGAACCCCGGCCCACTCTGTCCACCCTGCACTGAGGCTGGCACACGGCCTGGCCAGCTGGATGGGGCTCGCTGGTCTGGGCAGGACAGGGCCCCGGAGCGTGGCAGGCTACCTGCTCCTGCTGCAGGACCCTTTTCTCTGCACTGTGTGGGCCTCCTTTTCAGCCCTTAGGCCTCCAGTGAGGGTCTTCTGCCAGGGAGGCCTCCCTATGCCCCCCATGCCAAATTATTCTTCCTCCCAGCACCTGTTCTCTGGTGATCACATCCTTGGTGTGCCTGGCCCACACTGGAGGCCTCGAGGGCAGAGACCATGCTGCCCTGGTCTCCTCAGTGCCCAGCAGCTGCTGGGAGCCTGGGCTGCAGTGAGGGGAGCCTGGCCTGGCCTGGGCTGCTCTGTAAACACTTTCCTCTGGTGCCCGTGGGTGCTGGATTAACTGTCCCGAGTCTCTGCCCCGAGGAGGCCGGGCCCCGCTGTCAGCACCTGCAACAGGAGGGGTGCTCAGCCCTGGCCCTTGAGGAACTGTGGGCTCCCCCAGCCTCAGGGGGTCACCAGGCTCAGCCCTGAAGATCATGTAGACTTGTGCGGAGGCCCAGCCGCCGGCCACCTCGTTTCTGTCCTTTAAAACGAGAAGAAAGAACACAGCACCCAGTGGCCAGGGCCAGCTAGGCATGTGGCAGAGGGCACGACCCCAGCTCAGCGCTGCAGCAGCTGAGAGAGCCCGGGTGCACCTGTCAGTACAGGAGCTCAGCAGTTTTCAGGAGCTCTGGGACTTAGTGGAGGCCTCGGGTCATAAGCCGCAGGCTACAGCCCTCCCCTGGCATGGCAGCCCCTCTTCTCTTGTTACTAGCTGAACCCCAGGGGTGACCAAGGTGGTGTTGATTCCCACCCTGCCCAGGGTGAACAGTGGGGTCCCCCTCCCTGGGCTCACTTGGTTCCCAGCATCTTTGTGATGGTCCTCGGCCAGAGGCTGGTGGCCAGCGGGACTGTGTATGACAGTCTGTCACACCCACCGTCCCCAGCCTGGCCATGTGTACACAGCCTCACCTTCTTCTGCTCAGAAAGTCCCGCTGCACCTGCCAGGGCCCCAGCTTATTTGAACGAGTGCTCAGTGAGTTGGTGGGTTCCAGGCTGCTGGGTGGCACCGGCCCTGCAGGCTCCTGCCATGACCGGGCTGAGTGACACACTCTTGCCAACACTGTCACTGCTCTCCATCCCCCTCGTGGCTCTGACTGGGCGCCTGCACACGTAGAGGCAGCCACGGATGTGGGCTTTTAGCGGGTTGGGGATTCAGCCTGTGTCCACACACAGGATGCCCAGGAGGCTCAGGGAGGCCGAAGCAGCTCCTTGTGGCTCCCAGGCTGCTTGCGGGGGTGGGGGTGCCTCTGGAAAGACTCCGGGGTTCAGAAGATGCCACAGTGGGGAGCAAGGTACACCATGTGGGCCCGAGGACGGAGGGGACAGGGCAGAGACTCCTGAGGATGGGAGGAAGAAAGAACATTGCTTTTAATTGGCAAAATTTACATCCTCGGAACAAAGAGCAGCCCGCGTCACCCAGGTCCCAGGACACCTTGCATGGTTGCTGTTCCCACGTCTCCAAAGCTGAGGACATCTCCTGCCTCAGCATGGCCTCATTATCAGGAGAGGGAACATCGTGAGCAAAGTTTGGAAGCAAAAGCAGGGCTTGTTCTGTGTTCTGGAACGAGTAGCTGAGTCACAGCTCACCCCGGAGACAGGGGGACAGGAGAGGCCGTCCAGACCCTGCGGTGGGGAGTCTGCATGTGGTGAGGGCGGGACCCAGGTCACAGGACAAGGCAGAGAGGCCGCCGGAGGAGAGCCTCCCTCGTGGCTGACAGCATGCAAAGGGCGGGGGCAGCCCCTCCAGGTGGCAGAAATGGGCAGGAAGCCGTGGTGTCTGGGCAGATGGATGTCAGGGACACGGGGCCTGTGGCCTCTTGCATGGGCTGAGGGGCCTGGGGTTGACCCACGTGGCTGGGCTCAGTCTTGGTGGTTCTGTCTGGCCTGCCTGAAGTATCCAGGACTAGTCCAGCTCTGCAGGGTGAGGCTGTTCAGGGGCCTGGCGATGGGCTGCCCTTGGGAAGCTGGCATGCCATGGCCCTCATGACTGGGAAATGTCCAGTGGGGCCGAGACCCTGGGGCCAGGATGGCTCAGGAAGGAGCTCAGAGTTGTCACCTCCACCACCAGTGCGCCTGTTCTCGGTCCTACCAGCATTTCTAGCTCCCGTGATGGAAACACTGAAGGCTTCTGCAAAGCAGTGGGGTGCATCCCTGCCCCTCCCCCTTCCCTGGCTTCACATGGGCAAATTCCTGGTCTAATGGGAGAAGGCTGTTGGGCCCCCAACCTGCCCCCCAGGAAGTGGGGCTCAGTACCAGCAAATCAGGGGTGGGGGATGCCTGGGGAAGGGATAGCCAGGAGGCCCAGGGGCTTAGTGGTTAGAAACAGGCTCTGTGTTCAAGAGTGGACTTTCCCACTTCCCAGCTGTGTGGCTTTGGGTGGGTCACTTAACCTCTCTGTGCCTCTGCTCCCTTGCGTGTAGACTGAGGCGCTTTTCTGGTGGGCAGTGGCAGGGACTGAGATGGTCCCCGGCAGGTGCTGCTCCCAGCTGGTGCTGTGTTCTGTGAGAGGTGCTGACTTCTCCCAGGAAGGCACTCTTGGGACCCCTCAAAGGGGGAACTCTGTCTTCGAGCTTGTTGATACAAGTGTCTGACTGCTGCTAGGATCCCCTGGAGAGTGCCGTGCATGGTCAAGCTCAGGGGTTGAGGAAAGCAGGAGCTTGGTTTTGCTGTCTGCCTCCAGCCATTCTCCGACCCCAGCCGGCCCCAGGGGTGTGCGATGTCATGACTGCTTCTAGGACAGCAACCTTCAGGGGTCATCCCATGGGTGGAGAGAGCTCACACACCAGCTAGGGCCCGAGGAGTCGAGTGTCAGCAGGGTGGTGAGTGTACCCCAAGGGGCCCAGGGCTGGCAATGGAGGAGCTGAGTCAGGGGCCAACGACTTCCGGGCCCCCACCTGTCCTGGAACAGCACAGCACTCCTCCACAACCCCAGGTGTCTGGTGGAAGTGCAGACTCTGACTCGGTGGCCACCCTGCTGTTCTGGGGACCACGCTGGGTTTGAGGAACCCACTTAGAGGCAGCGGGAGGCCAGCCTCAGAGGGGAGGCAGCCAGGAGGAGCAGCACCCTGTCCCCAAGCCCTCCTGGCATCAGGACCCCCAGAGAGGCCTGCGTTCCTGACGGACAGGAACCTGTGCTGCTGATGACCTCAGGCCGTGAGGGCTCCAGGCCTGGCTCGTCCCGCTCACACCCGGTGCCAGAGGGGGTGTCATCCTGGCTGAAAGGTTCAGGCCATGATCCCGCCTTTCTTCCTGGAAAAACAGTCCCACAAAATGCGAGGCCCTGCCTTGGCCAGCTCATTCAGGGAGGCCGGTAGTGGCCAAGAGACAGGCCCCTCCCAGCCCGACGCCTGGCCAGGTGCGTCCTGGACGTGAGCCGGGATGAGGGCCCCGGCTGGGTGAGCTCCCTTGGTGGCCTGAGCTGGCCGCCTTCCTCCCTCTGAGCCAGGCCTCCTCAGGCTGTGTCACCTCAGTCCATGGAGACCTGCCTCTCTCCTGGATTAACTGTGAGAAGCACAGTTAGGCAAAGCACTTTGCTCAGTGCAGCGCTCGCCCCCGGGGGCTAAGAGGATTAGCTGCACCCTTGGGCTCAGCGCTGATGTTCTGATATTCCCCGGGGGGCTTCGCTGGCCCCACAGCACCTTCTCCTAGGCGGTGCTGGGCCCTGGCCCATCCTCTCTAGGCACGGGGCTCACAAGCAGGCCTCTCTGTAGCCCTGGGCACAGCCCCGCTCTGTCGCTCTTATCTCTGAACACTGAGGTTTCACCTGGAACATGGACGCACAGCTGTTGATCTCTGGGGCCTTCTCCCCGCCTTCCATCGTCCCACTCCCCCACACCCTCCCTGGAACTCTCCTGCACCCTGCCTTTGGCCCCACTGGCCACCTCTGCCCTGGACCCCTCACCCCTTTCCTTTATGTGTCGCTCTCCAATCTCGGGAGGGGATCTCCGTGCCCCAGGCCTCAGCTCCTCACTGTCTGTCCGCAGGAGTCCTGCCCCCACCTACTCTGAGCCTCAGGCTGTGGACTGTGGGAAGTGTCCCCTGAGGGTCCCCTGTCCACCCTCCTGGGGGTTGCATAGCAGGGGTGGGGTGGGCGGGCACATGCGCCCAGGGCACTGAAGCCTGGCTTCCCTCTAGCGCCGCAGCCACGTGTGCTGTAGGGCGCTGACGGGGGGTGTGGAGCCAGCTGAGGTCCATCCACGCACAGCACCCCGGATGGTCTGGTGGCTGAAGGAGGGCGGCTGCAGAAGGCGCGCTTCCACATGGACAGGCACTAGAGAAGACTGGACGGGGCAGAAACCGGAGCAAGAGGCTGATGGGCAGTGGCGAGGGGAGGTTGAGGGGAATTTTACTTTACCTCTAAATCTGCCCTGAAAGAGTCTCTTCTTCTAAACTACTCTTATCTCAGAAAAAAAAAAAAGAAGCCTCCTGGCTGTAGGTGCTCATGCTGGGCTGACACTGATGTTGGTGTTAGTGATGGTGTCGGTGGTGTGTCCCGCCTGGCTTGCTGATGCTGGGGGAGGCCCAGCCACTTATCAAACCCACATACCCACACAGCCACCCAGCTGTCACCAACACGGCCAAATTTCCTTGCTGGGGCTGAAGTCCAAGTAAATATTGATCAGAGAGGGAAGACTGGGTTTTGCTGTGTTTGGTTAATAGTTGAAGAGCCACTCGCTCCTTGGCTGTTTTCCCAGTGGCTTCATACCAGTGGGCCTTGTTTAATTTAAAATTTTAAAGAGATCCTAAAATGCTGTGTCATTCAAACACTGTAAGTGCAGGAGGAAAACCTGCACATTTAGGTGAATCCCTGAGGACCTCTCTCAGTAAGAAGTCTCTCTGTCTGTTTAGTGTATTGATTATGTAAAACTTAAAAATGGGCACTTGGGTTGCTTAAGCAAAGACCACATTGTTGGGATGCCTGGCCCTGCCGGGCCTGGGGCTCTTAGGCCATGCAGCTGCCACGTGGCCAACTGAGGGTGTGACTAGCTTTCTTGCGGGGGTGCTGGGGGGCTTTCCAGCTGCCTCCAGGTGGGCATAGTTGGGGTGTCTCCAGCACTGGCCCCATCGTGGGCCCAGGGAGGGTGGGTCAGACAGGGTGGGCTGCTGGTGGGGCCTCACAGCTGAGCCGTCCTCTGAGGAGTTTGCCAGTTGAGAGCCTCCAGGCCACCCCAGCCCAGACCCTGCAGTGGGAGGTGGAGGGCAGCTCACTGTCCCCTGGGGTGGGGTAGAGTGATGGCAGCCCCGGCTGCACCCTGAGGTTTGTTCATCACATCTCCTCCTCTGCAAGTCAGATGTGTCTGAGACATCGCTACATAACTCAGGGTCTACGGATTTTCTAGTACGTTTTCCTCTAGAAGTTTTGTAGTTTCAGGTTTCATATTCAGCCTTCTAACCCGCTGGTGTTCATTTTTGTGTGTGGTCTGAGTTACGGGTTCTGCGTGTGACACCCAGCACTGTTACCCTGTGTCCTCTGAACTAATCGCCCTCGCACTTGGTCACACATCAGTCAACCTGACATACGTGGTCCTACTTCAGGACTCCCTGTTCTGTTCCGATGGTCCATGTGTCTGCCTTTGCACCAGCACCACAGTCCTGATCCCGGTCACTTTATAACATGGCTCAAAATCTGCCGAGTTGGCCCCCCTCTGTTCTTTTTCATTTGTTTTGGCTATTCTGAGTGCTTTGCATTTCTGTGAGAATTTTAGAACCAGTCTGTCAATTTGCAGCAAAAAGCCTGTTAGGATTTTGATTGGGGTCAAGTTGAATCTATAGACCGATCAAGAATAGACTTCTTACTAATGTTAAGCTTCCAGACCCACAGACACTCTGTTTATTTTATTTTTTTAAGATTTTTTTTTGATGTGGACCATTTATAAAGTCTTTATTGAATTTGTTACAGTATTGCTTCTGTTTTATGTTTTGTTTTTTTGGTCTCGAAGCTTGTGTGGTCTTAGCTCCCTGACTGGGGATCAAACCCACATCCATTGCGTTGAAAGGAGAAGTCTTAACCGCTGGGCCACCAGGGAAGTCCCTCTCCGTTTATTGAGGTCTTTTCTCAAATTCTTAGCGAAGCTTCAGTTTTCGGGGTGCGCATCCTGCACTGTCTGTCAATTTCATCAGTTTGTGTAGGTGTTTGCGAGTCGTGCGTGTTTCACTGGACATGAGGTCTTCTTCCTGGTCTATGGGAGCATCTGTGGTGATGTCAGCGGCAGGGTTTTCACAGATGCCTTGCGTTAGGACAAAGGTGTTGCCTATCACACCTTCCGCGCTGACTTTCTATCAGGAAGGTATGTTGGATTTTTGTCAAATGTTCTTTTGTGTCTCTTAAGGCGATCATACTGTTTTCTTCTTATGTAGTTTGTTTATATGGTGAATTACATTGATTGGTTTTCAAATGTTAAACCAACTTTTCACTCCTGGTATAAACCTCACTTGGTTGTGCTGATGTATTATCCTTTTAGTATATTGTCGATTCCATTGGCTGATTTGTTAATGTTTTGTCTAGAATTTTTGCATTTTGTTTAGGAAGCGTCTTTTTCTTTAGTTTTCTTGTGATGTTTTGGTATCAGGTAATGCTGGATTCATGGAGTAAGTTGGGAAGTGTTCCTTCCTTTTTTTTTGGGAACAGTTTGTACATAATTGGGATTATTTCTTCCTTAAATGTTTGGTAGGATTCACCAGTGAAGCCATCTGGACCTGAAACTTTCTTTTGTGAAGATTTTTGACTCTATGTCAGAATATGTGGATGGGGATATAGTGTGTGCTAGTCGAACCCTCTACTTCTTTTCCTGCACAAGCTTTGATCAGATTCACTGGTGTCAAGTTTTTCGTGTATCCTTTTTTTGCCCTTTTAATGTCTGTAGACTCTAGTCTTGATATTGAGAATCTGTGTCTTTTTTTTTCTTGCTCAGTCTGAGTAGAGGTTTTAGAGAACCAGCTCTTGGTTTCATTGATTTTTCTCTAGTGTTTTTCTATTTTCTATCATCGATTTCCACTCCACACTTTCTCCTACTTACATGGGTTTCATTTTCTCTCCTTTCTCCAGTTTCTTGTGGGAGCTGAGACCAGCGACTGAGACCTTCCTTCTCTCCCCTGTGGGTGTTCAGTGCCATAAACCCTTCCAAGCTGCAGCATCCCACAAATGTTGGTATGTTGTGCTCTCATTTTCACTCAATTCAAAATCCTTCCTGTTTCCTTTTCCATTTTTTCTTTCGCCCAGGAGTTGGTCTTTTGGGAAGTGTGTTACTTAGTTTCTAGATGTTTGGGGATTTTTTCAGAGAGCTTTTTCTGTTATTAATTTCTGATTAACTCCATTGTGGTTAGAAAACACAGGTTGTGTGATGGGGAACTCTGACCATGACTTGTTTTACTCCCCGGAATGTGGTCTATCTTAGTAAACGTCTTGTGTGCACTTGAAATGAATTTCTTTCCTGTTGTTGTTGAGTGAGGTCTTTTATAAACGTCAGTAGACCGAGTTGGTTGATAGTATTCAAATCTTTATCCTTACCTGTTCTATCAGTACTGAGAGAGGGATATTGAAATAACTATTTCTGTTTTGCAGATTTATCAGTTTTACTTCATGGACTGTAAGCTCTGGCATCAGGTGCATGAATGTTTAGGATGTTATGTCTTCTTGGTTAACTGTGAAACAATGTTCTCTATCTTGGTAATAATGTTTGCTCTGAAATCTACTTTGTCTAAAATTTATACAACCACTCAGCCTCCTTTCCACCAGTGTTAGTAGGGTGACTGTTGTGCCAGCCTGTTGTGGTTAGCTGGTTTGTATCTTTATAAGTAAAGTGTATTTCATGTAGCCAGCATGCAATTGGATCATTTTTTATCCAGTCTGACAATCTCTGCCTTTTAATTGAGATGTTTGGCCATAAGCATTTAATGTCATTATTGATGGGGTAAGGCTTAAATCAGCATCCTTCACTCCTTCATGTCCAGTGTTTGGAAAGCCCTTGTATATTTCTCTGTTTTGTGTGTGTGTGTGTTTCAGGCAAGTGGGTAAATGCCATCCTTCTTGGCTAGAAGTAAAAAGGACAGCAGTAATAAATGTCATTCAATACTCAGTCCGTGTTCAGTTCTTCTCGATTGTGTCAAAACTATCTTGTTCCAGTTGGTGTGTATGCATCAGGATCCAAATAAAGTCTGCACGTTGCACTCAGTGGGCGTTGCACTTGGTGGGCATGACTCCCAAGCCCCTTTCTTCCATGTCATCTACTCGGGGAGGACAGTGAGTCACTTATCTAGTAGGGTGTCTGGGTTTGGGTGATTACCTCTTTGTGATGATGCACCCCACTCTGTCCAAGGGTCCCATTCAGTGGCAGGGTGGGGGGGTGGGCTCTGAGAAGCAGAGCAAGGAACATGCCTGCTCCCACCGCACCTGGTGGTCCCCGAGTGTGGGGGACAAGTGGTGGCCTGGGTCTGTGCTCCTCCCACTGGCCAGCAGGAGGGGTGAGGACGTGACTCCGTGGCTGATTTTGAAAGCATTACCTCATCAACAAGGAGGGAAAAAAATCAATGGCCTTTAAATCTGCATCTTGACATCCCACACCAGGAACAAGGTTTTGTGCCAAAGACAGCATTTTTGAAGAACAGCTGAGCCCCTCAGACAGAAAGGGTGCTGGGCTAGGAGCTGAGGAGCCACTCAGATTCTCCTCTTACCGCTGGGTGGCCCTTCTGGTCACTCCTGAGGAGCCCTGGCTTCCCCACATATAAATGGATCTCACCCCACCCACCCCAGGCTGCTTTTGAGTGTTAGGTGAGCTCAGGTGAAAACACTTAGAATTGTCAGGTGCTGAGTTGATGTTGGTGTGATTTTTACTGTTGGAATCTTGACATCCTTGGGTTCTTGGAAGCGTGGACATCCTATCCAGCCTTGTGGCTTGAGCCTGGGGTCCATGTGTGAACACAGGCTGCTTCCCCTGGCCGAGGACATTTTACCCTATGAGGACCTCTCTTCACCCCTTCGTCGGCCCCGCCTTGGTCCAGCTACTCTGGAGGGGGATGGTCCCCCAGGCCCCCAGAAGGAACCATGGGCAGGTTCCTGTCCCGAAAACCGACCATCCAGATGCCCTCATGACTGAGAGTGAGTTGGCCAGCTGGTTTTCATGCCAGAGTGACAGGCAAGGGGATTGGGGACAGTAGAGGCAGGAGGGGCCCTGGGGAGCCCCCTCCCACTTTGCTCCACCATTAGCTGCTGAAGGTTGAGAGTCTGGGCCTGGTGAATTTGGAAAAATAAAAGAAGGTTTTTGTAGCTAAAACGTGAAAGCTCTGGGCGTGTAGGGCCAAGGGTCTGGGACGGTGGGCGTGTCCAGTGGGAGGGGGTGGCGCTGGGCTCCTCCTAGGCTCCCTCCCCTCCACGGTCGGTGACCCCACGACCATGGAGTGTGTGATTCCGAGTGGGTTTCGGACCCTGGGTGGGGAGCCGAGCTGCTCAGGGCTGAGGGGCTCAGCTGCCCGCGGGTCTCCTGGCCTCCTCCTGCTTCAGTGTTCAGCTGCTTCCAGAAGGACTTTGTGTTGTTTGCACAGGTAGTCCCCCGCCGCGGAGGTGGGCCTAGACCCCTCCCTGTACCCTGCCCCTGCATGACCCCGCCATGTGACCCCCCCCCAAAAGGGCCCCTTGGGTCTCAGCTGCTCTCTCTGCACGTAGGTTGCGAGATGGGAACACAAGACCCGAAAGCTGAGCAAGGCCTTCGGGTCCCCTCGCCTGGCCTGCTACACCCTGGGTGGGGCCATCCTGCTCCTGAACGTCCTGCGGTCCCTCTGGTAAGGACCCCTCCCCTCCCCCGCTACCTCCCACCCCAGGCCCCTGGGGGAGCCCCCTCCTCCGCCCCACCCCCACCTGGGAAGAGGCGGGAGGCGGAGGCGCCTGGAGCCGCTGCGCTGCGAGGGACGGGGCGGGGCGGGGAGGGACTAGGCCGGGGCTGCTCTGAGCCCACCTCCCCCACCGGCTCTGCTAGCTCAGAGAAACCCCCACTTGGCCTCCACCTGGAGAGGTGGCCCCACACAGCGAGCAGTGACCTGAGTGGGGGGGGGAGGGCAGCCAGGCCAGCTCGGTGGAACCCCTCCACAATGGGGTTGACTACTGCACACCCCCTTCCTCCCCCAGTTACTCTGAAAACTCAGCTTGGGGGGGCGGGGAGTAGGCCCAAACAGCCCCACCTGGTGGGCAGCCCAATGCAGGTGCTACCCTTCCGTTCCATTGGCTGTTTTCCTGCATTCTTCCCTAAGGAGCCTTTGCAGACACTCTGGCCCTTCTGAACAAGTGATGAATGAATGAGTGAGCACAGAGCATCCCCCATGGCCCCATCTCCCTGGCTGTCACCGAGGGGGCATTTAAAGCTCCTGAAACATCCGCGTCTCAGGAGACGGGATCTGCTGCCTGTTTCCCTTCAACAATGTGCTATTTCTAGTTCCTGTGTATTCTTGGCTTCCTGAGTCCACCATGAAGGGAAAAAAAACCCAGGACCCCAGGCCCAGCCCCACCACTGTTCCTATGGGGTGGAGTCTGGTGGTCCGGTGGACTGCACCAAGGTGGGCAGCCAGGTAGGCGTAGGGGAGTGGAGGGGCGGAGGGCAAGGTGATGGAGAGCCTGTCTGTCCGGAGGGCTGACGGGGTCTTCCATGTGGCCCCGACTCGAACCTCCATTGGCCAGCAGAGGTGGGTCTATAGGCAAGCTGCTGTCCCTCCTGTCCTACCACAAGGCTGGCGCTGGCAGGACGTGTCACATCCTGGGCCCTTGAGAGGCCTGGCGGGGGAGTAACCCCAGGCCCAGCCCCTCTCCCAGTGTCCAGGCCTTTGTGTCCCTCTCCCTGTGTCAGCCTAGCCTATGTCTACCTTTTGGCTACGGCTTTCCTCCCGGATGAACTAACCACCCAGGGAATTTGGGGGCAGGGAAAGGACCCCTCCACCCCAAGCAGGCCTGTTTTCCCTTCTCCCCTCTATGGTCCTCCTCCTGTTTGCCCCCTGCTGACAGGTCTGGGTGGGGTTCAGGGGCAGGGCTTGTGGGAGTCCTGCCCCCCACCCCCTGCTCCCCAGCACCTTCACCTGTCGCTTTATGTGGTTCCTGCATGTGGGTTTTCTGTGCCTGTGTGTGGGTGTGGGTGTGTGTGGTAAAAGACACGTTACTAAAATTGACCATTTCAGCCATCTTGAGGTATAGTTTTGTGACATTTAGGACCTTTCCCTGGGAGTGGTGTCTCAGTCAGCTCACAGGGCTGTGTCCAGCCCACTTGCTCTACAGACAGGAAAGGTAGAGAGGTGGGAGGGGGCTGAGCTGTGGCCTGAACTGCCAGCTCTCAGAACTGCGGGTTTATCAGAGCCCAGGGAGGGTGCAGGGGTGGGGCATGGGCGCGCCCACCTGGCACCACACGGGGTGTGCGGCTCTGAGCCAATCCCAGCGGCTCAGCCTGGAGCTGCGGGGTGACCCTGAGCCCAGCAGCAGGGGAGGTGGGTGGAGAGCAGGGGGCATGGGCAGTGTGACCGGGGGCCAGGTGTGCCCTGACACATGTGCTGCTGTTTGACAGGTCACTGTGCAGGCCTCTGCCCGTGGTGTCCTGTTTGCTGTTCAAACAAATGCTTCTCTCGCCTCCCTGTTCCCCTTCCTTCACTTTGAGGGGAGGGGCAGGGGGCTGCTTTTCCTGGTTGATGAGCACAGACTATGACCCCTTCTGCCTGGCGTGGGCCGGTGCCAGGGAGGTGCTCGGGGGGAAGCCTCTGTTCTCCAAGAGCTGACCGTCGTCCAAGGAGAGAGTTGTAGGGAGGCGGGCTTTAGCTCAGCCTCAGGAGAGTTTGACAACATCCGACTAATGGAGTAGACAAATGGAGATGGAACTTGCTCTGCTGGAAAGAGCTTGGCAGTGTGGTCCAGCGGTTAGGACTCCTGCTTTCACTGCCGAGGGTGCCGAGTTCAATCCCTGGTCAGGGAACTAAGATCCCACAAGCTGTGGGGTGTGGCCAAAAGAAGGAAAGAGAGAGAGGGAGGAAGGGAGGACGGAGGGTGAGTGGGCGTCCTCATGACGGAGGGAGAGTTGGGTGGAGGCATGAGTCCTGAGTCTCCTTCCCTCTGCAGTGCCAGTCACCCTCAGTCTGAACACCCTGCTGTCCTGCAGAGTCTAAAATGTTGTCATTCATAATCCGTTTCTAAAAACTACTATGTGTTACAGACAAGTCAGGATTTCTGGCTTCTCTGGAAGCAGGCGCCAGCCCCCAATTCCGGTCACTTCTTCTGTGGCGGCCCTTCAGCAGGCCACTTGACTCACCCTCGGCACCTGCCTGTAGACCCCTGGACAGGCTACTCTGGGGGCCTGGGAGCGGGGTGGGCAGCCCCTCTGCCCGGCGGTGACCTCCCTACCCTGCCCACAGCTTCACGCAGGCCATGCTGAGCCAGCCCCGGATGCAGAGCCTGGACAACCCTGCGGCCTACCACATGGGCCTGGCACTCCTGGGAGTGGGTGGCGTGTTCGTCCTTTCCAGTTTCCTGGCGCTGGGCTTCACCGGGACCTTCCTAGGTAAGACTCTTGAATGCGGGGGGCCGGGGCCCTGCTCCTCCCAACTCCAGGCCTCATCCTGCCTTGCTCAGCATGGGGGGCAGGGCTCTCAAGCCCCAGCCAGCCACTTGGCCTCCAGGATGGGCCAGGCTTCTGTTGCTGTGTTGAGGTCTGATCGGGGCTGGTGCAGGTCTGGGGCTGGCGACAGGTGGGGGCGCTGGCCCCTCTGCTTGCCCATGGCTCCGGAGCTTTGGGGCTGAGAGCCTAGTGCTGGCAGGGCTGGACGTCCTACAGACAGCAACTCCCAGTCTAGGATTCTGGGGGGCGGGAGCAGGGCAACTGATATGCGGGGGTCAATGGGGCCAGAATGGAAGGCCAGCCAGGGATCACATTACTCGAGTCCCTGAGGGCCATGCAGGGGACTGGGGCATCCTCCCAGGAGGAAGGTCCCACAGGGGAGGTCCTCTGGGGGCCAAGGAGCAGTTGAGGATCATGGTGTGGGCCTCACAAGGCTGGGGTGGGGGAGGGAGCCAGGGGAGGGAGGGTTGGTGCTATCCAGGCAAGGTCAAGAGACCAGGGGTTAGCAGCCCCACAGCAGGGGCGGGGGAAGGGGCAGCCAGGGTCTGGAGGAGGGAGGGGGATGGGCCTGGAACACCAGCTGCCTCGGGGCCCCCAGGAGAAACGGCCTGGAACATGGGGCCCTCAGGCTCAGGGATGTAGGTCAGAGTGGCCGAGACACCCCATGAGCCATTCTGAAGTGGACTTCTGTGCCACCGGGAAGAAAGGTTCCCCAGCTGTGAGCCCTCTGTCCCCAGACAGCGGTGACGCAACTGCTACTCCTCCGGGCCCACCTGTGCTTGGAGCGCGAGGGACACTGGGACCAGGGGGCCCTGGTGAGCATCACTGCACCCTGCGGGCCATGCCTGGGCCAGGCTGGACCGCACTGGACACCGGGTCTGTGTCCCCTGCCTCTCGGACCGCCACACTCTCCCCTGGGAGAAGCTCTGGGCTGGCTGCAGGGAGAGAGCTGACCTCCAGGCTGGCAGCCCAGGTTGGGGCAGCCCAGCTGAGGGAGGAGGGGTAGGTGGAGCAGAGATAGTGAGTAGCGGTAGGCCTGCTTTAGACAGTGGGGGGCAGTTGACGGGAAGATCTATAGGAGGCGCCACGTGCCGAGGAGATGGCTAAGGAGGAGAGGTGTCCAGAGAGTGGGGAAAGTCCCCAAGCAGAGGGGACAGCACGTGCAAAGGCACGAGGCAAGAGCAGGTGGGGGTGCAGCCCCTGGGGACCACCCCCCCAAGTGCCTGCACACCTCCCTCTGGACGGGGCAGCCAGGCTGTGACCCTCCTTTCTGCCCGCCCTGTTTTCAGGCGACTACTTCGGGATCCTCAAGGAGGCCAGAGTGACCATGTTCCCATTCAGCGTCCTGGACAACCCCATGTACTGGGGCAGCACGGCCATCTACCTGGGCTGGGCCATCATGTGAGTCAGCTCTCATGCCCCATGGAGCCTAGGGCACTGGTCAGAGCTCCTTTCCTGGGGAGTTCTCACTGGTGGGAGCAGAGAACATCCTAGAACGAGGTCGGCAGACTTCCTCTTAAAAGAGCAGGAGGCTCCTGGGCAGCAGGTGACGGAGTGGCCCTGGTTGCAAAATTTGAATTTCACGTCATTTTCACAAGTCACAAAATATTCTTTTGATTTTCTTCAACAGTTACAAATATAAAAGCTGTTCTTGGCCTAGGGACCACAGGCTGCCAACCCAGTGCTGGAACCAGGCAGGGAGGCCCCCTGCCTGCAGCCAGCCTGCAGGATCCGCGCCCCACAGACCAGGGCCCCTCCGGCCAGCAATCCACAGTCCAGGAACCTGGCACACGTGCCCCCCAGGGCATCTCCCGTCTGTCCATATTCTGGATTAGGACTTCTCCCATAGAAAGGTTTTCTTTGTAGAAAGAATTTTGCTTTTTACTGAACACTAGAAAACAACTTGCCAGGAAGGTCACAGGTGCCCCCAGAGTCCAGAAGCATGACAGGGCTATTAAAGGAACAAACCTCGATGGTGGACATTCCCCCACAAGCCCCACCTTTGGGAGGTAGGGTACGTGGGATCCAAGTTCTGGGCTTTGAGTGACAAGGAGCTGGAGGGGCACTTATAGGTCTGCTGGGACCCTCCCACCTGTGCCCCACTTCAGACCAGGCAGCCCCCCATCCACCTGCCTTCAGCCTGGCCCCTCTCTCCTGGACTGGGGCAGTGGGATCCAGGGAGGCAGGCTCCCCCCACAGGCTTACCCACTCCCCATAGCATCTCCCACCTGAGACTGGCAGGGTGAACCCCACACAGGTCCTCCTACAAACTTCCCTGCCAGCATACCCATTGTTCCCTCTCACTTCCACACCCAGTCAATTTTTCCAAACCCAACTTGAGGTGTCCCCTCCTCTAGGAAGTCCTCCCTGACCTCCCACAATACGCACACACACACACACAGATTCTTCCTCTGTGCTTAGACAGGGCCTCCCAGGGCAAAGTCACAGAGTGGGTCTTCTCTGTCTCCAGGAGTGAGAGGTTGCACCCTCTACAGGGCTGTTAGGCCAAGGCTCTCAAGAACATATGAGGAACCCTAGGGGCCCAGGCTCCCACAGGCCCCTCAGGAGGGCACCAGCCATGTGGTGATGAGGAGGGGCCTCAGCTGTGTAGGGGAGGGAGCTCTTCATCTGAGAGCTCATTAGATATACTCCATTACCCGGGGCTACCAGTCGCTGACCCAGCAGGGCTGCTCCCAGGCCTTCCCAGCCCATCTGTCCCTGACTTGGGGCCCCACAGACAGGGCTTCCAATTGGCCCAAGCAACCAGGTGTGTGGGAGCCCCAGAAGGCCCGAGGCACTGGTATTCCCAGGGCACCAGCCCGTCAGCCTGAGTGAGATGCCCCCTCCCCAAGGTGCACAGCTGGGTCCCTGGGACCCCCCACCTCACCCCAGGCTCTGGGCTCTGGCATGTGGGTCCCCGTGGGCCTCAGTTTCCTCATCTGCAGTGTGTGACGATAGCCTGTACACGGTTGTTCAGTGACAGTGCTTTCAAGGTGGGAAAGTTCACACAGAACAGAGAAGGGCGCTTGGCTCCCATCCAGGGTCTGTGCCTGGCTGACAAGGGGCCGGCTTCCCAGGCAGGGGCCGGCCGCCTTAGGGATACTATGGCCACGGAGCCCTGGCCCTGAGGTCCCCCGGTGGGTGGGGGGCTGGAGGGAGGCTCTGCCCACTACAGGAAGCGGCACCAGGGCCGTGAGCAGGGCCTCAGGAGGGCAGATCTCGTTTCAGCCCCAAAGCATCTATGCCCTTGGCATGTCCACATGGCAGTGCCGAGGACCAGGTGGCCCAGCTCACCCTCAAGGTCGATTTGAATGGAGTCCACAGAATGGAAGGTGGGGGTGTCATAGGGGACACTTGGCCTTCACTGTCCCTGAAGCCCCCAGAGAGACAGTGTGAGGTTCTGGGGAGTGGGGGTGGGCAGGCAGAGGGTCTCCAGGGGGTACCCATCTGCCTTGAGCCCCCCAGCCTGGGCCTCATGCTCCCCTCCAACTCCTGGGCTCCACGAGCCAGCTCCCCTCATCTCCTCCTCGACTGTCTGGATGTGGGGGCCCAGCCCCGGCAGTGGTCACCAGCAGAGAGCCCATGAAGGGGCTCACTGGACACTCCACCTGGCTTTGGGTACCCTGGCCCCATTTCTAGAAAACAGCCTGACAACATGGCTTCTGGTGGGCAGAGGCCCCACGAACTCCTCTGCAGAAAAGAACACGCTGACCGCTCGGGTGATTCAGGGAGGCCAGTCGTTCGTTGCTCCCTGCGTCAGCCCACTCTGTCCTGCGTTTCCAGCAGCAGCTGGAGGCCTGAGGCCCGGGCCTGGACGGGCAGTGGTGAGGTGGACCCTCGTCCGAGAGAAGGCTGGCCCTGGGCCTGCCCCTGACTCAGTGTTTCCCCGCAGGCATGCCAGCCCCACTGGCCTGCTGCTGACCGCGGTGGTGGCACTCATCTACATGGTCGCCATCCTGTATGAGGAGTGAGTAGGCGCTGTCACGGGCTGGGGACGCCGTGTGCCCATGGGACCCACACCGGGCCTTCCTCTCCCTCCAGGGCCTCCCTGTGACCCTGGCAGCTGGCCATGGCCAGGTCACTGTCAGAGCGGCAGATGGGCAGCTAAGCGGGTACAGGACAGGCCTAGGAGCCGGGCTGGCAGTGCCGGCCCTTTCTGGTCACACACGGACCCCTCACCCTGTCCACCCTGGGTGGGGAGCATGGGTGGCAGTGTCAACCTCAACAACAGCTGACCGAGCCTCTCTCACCCCTGCAGGCCCTTCACTGCCAAAATCTATCAGCAGAAAGCCTCCCAGGCCTGCAAGAGGAGCTGACGGCCGCGGCCACTCCATGAGAGTTCCCACCTCAGGCCTGCCCTGAGCACAGGCCCCTCGAGGGGGAGAGCAGTGCTTGGTGAGGACGGTCCAGTACCTTGGAAATATGGCTTGAGGGCTCTGGACAGGCGCCTTGTGACCCCAGAGCCCCTTGCCCTGCCGCCCACCTTGTCCTGACTAATAAAAGGTGCCTGACCCATCCCCCTTTGGTCTCCATCTGTCCAGGTCAGGGAGGGGCGGTCTGGGAGAGGGTCCCTGAGCCGGGAGGGGTGCTGTCATCCACGCTGGACAGTGGGGGGACTGTCCAGGCCTTTGGGCCTCCTGTGCCCCCCACCTCGCCCCACTTCTGCCCTTCCAGGGGACAGCCCAGCCTCAGCTTCCTGGGAGGGAAGCACTGAGCCCCTCCCTCGGCATCTCTGGTTACTCTGACATTTCTCTTAATGACCCGTGGATCTCACGTGGCCACAAGGAGCAGCCATGGGGCCACTGGACCTGTAGTCAGGCCTGACCGCAGAGCTGTGGGCACAGGGCAGGGCCCTTGTCCAGGCCCAGCCTCACCTGCACAGCCCCTGGCCCTCCAAGGGCACAGAACCTACTTTACTCCCTTCGGGGTGGGAGACAGGGGGCTCCACCTGTGCACCTGGGCCCCTAGCCTCAGCATCCTCACCTGTGAAGTGGCCCTCACCCTGGGCCCCTGGGCGCTGCGGGCAGTGCCAGCTGGCCCTGCCATGGAGCTCCTCAAGGCTACCCTCTGGTCTCTGGGATTCAGAGGTCTCAGGATTCGAGGAGCTAAAGGAGGTATGGAGGCAGGTCTTACCAGTGCCTCTGCTTGCATACCTGCAAGGACAGGAAGCTCACCCCCTATGGGCACCTCTGACATCCTGGTCCCCATGGCCTGAGCTGTCTCTCTGTCAGGGCAGGACTGCGTGACTCCTGGGTCACACAGCTGTGGGAGTCAGGCCTCGGGCAAGGAGGGTCTGCTGTGATGGGAACAGCCTACACCTGAGGAGGAAACTGCTGGACAGCTGTGACCTCGGCTGCAGAGGCAAGGTCAGAGGGAAAAGCAGCTCTGGTTAGCTGTGTCCTCTTAATCAGGCTGTGGCTGTGGGCTGGGGTGACACAGGACCCTCTGTGCAAAGAGCTGCTGGGGGCAGTCTCTGGCAGCAGGCCAGCAGTCAGCACACCTCAACACAACTTTCAGGAGCGTTCTAAACCACTCTTTACTAGCAGACCAGGCCATGGTAGACACTTCCTGCTTTGGGGGCCAGCTATCTGCTTCCAGCCCACCCCCAATATTTTACCAAATGGTTTAAAAGTTTCCCATTCCACTCTGAGCCAGAAATTTGCTGCATTGCAAAGAAATCATCGGGCAGGCGCCCAGGCCTAGAAAGCAAGACCATCGGTATCATCATAAACTTGGGCAAACTAGAATTAATGCAATGGCTGGAGGGTGGGGGCACACTCTGGGGAAAGAACAGCAGGTAGGCTCAGGGCCTAATGAACTTAGCTGACTTGAGGGACAAGTCCTAGAATCTGGCATCTGTGGGCAGGGTCATGCCCAGGTGCCTGGGATTGAGGCTGAGAACCCAGGCTGGGATCAGTACCTGCCACCATCACCAGCTGGAAGGGGCCAGGGGAGTGAGGTCATCCCAGTCCTGACATCTGACCTGGGGTGGGGGAGAGGAAGGCTCTGACTCTGGGCTGGGTCCTGGCCACCTGGCCTCGCTAGGGAGAGCTGGACCCTGCAGCTGTGGGCTCTGGGCAAGTCATTCCCCTGCCTCAGTTTCTCCATCTGTAAAATGGAGATAGTAATAGTTTCCACCCCTCAAGGCTGCCACGAGGAAGGACTTAAGGACTGTGCCTGAAAGTGAAACTTGCTCAGTCATGTCCGACTCTTTGTGAACCCATGACTGTACAGTCCATGGAATTCTCCCAGCCAGAATACTGGAGTGGGTAACCTAACCCTTCTCCAGCAGATCTTCCCGACCCAGGAATCAAACTGGGGTCTCCTGCATTGCAGGCGGATTCTTTACCACCTGAGCCATTTAGGGAAGCCCAAGGACTGTGCCTGGCATGGGATAAATGGGAACCAACATTTTCCTGGCTCCCCTGCAAAGGGCAGGAGATTCTGCTGGAATCCCAGTCACACAAGGCTGCCTGAGAAGCCCATGAGAGTCCAGAGGCTCTGTGCAAACCTGTGTGAGGCCTGGCACCCTAGTACTGCCCAGAGCTTGGTCTGTGTGGATGGGTGGGTGGCACCAGGTGATAGCCCTGGCTCTCTCCCAAATCAGAAGCTGAGCACAGCCCAGTCTCGCCTGTCACCATGGGGAGCAATGGCCTTTCCACCAGTTCCAGGCTGGAGCTGGCCAGCTCCGGCAGCCTCTTCCCAGGCCTTTCAGCAGCAGCCCACTCCTGGTTACTGATCAACCTGCTGCCCCCTGGTTTGTTCTGCAGCCTCGTGGGTCATTTACTATTGTTGTTATTACCATGGCCCCACACTGTTTGCAATTCCCAACCAATCAGAGCCAAAGCTCCATCTTCAGGACAGGAATACCAAGTCCGGAGAAGGTCAGCGACTGCTGTGATGCCCACGCAGCATTCAGGCTCATCCTGGCTTCCAGATCAGCTCCCCCAACTAGAAAATGGGAATTCTGGCCCATGGGACTTCCAAGGCACAAGATGCTGTGGGGTAGGGAGGGAGGGGACATCGGCCTGACTACCGAAAGGCAAGCCTCTGGTCCTTCCAGGCTCCAACAGGAAGACGGCAGGGGCAGCCTCTGGCTGAAACTCCTGCTAGGAACCAGCGCCTCTCTGGTTGGAAGAAAGGAGCTGAAGCCTGCGGTGGTGCGCGGGGTCCGGAAGCTCCGGCTTCGCGGATTCCAGCCCCGAGCGCCGAGCTCCGGGATCCCGGCTCCGCCGGCGGGGCCTCGGCTGCCCTCTGGCGGCGGGAGCGCGCCGCGCCCACCTCCCACTGACACCGCCGCCTGGGACGCCAGTGGGGTGGGCCGGCCCAGTTCTCAGAGCTGGAGAGAAGATGCGCAGGGACCTGGGCGCGGTGCTTGGCACCTGGCACACACCTGCCGTCATGCTGCCCAGTGTTGTTCTTCTCCGGAGAAAATGCGTCCCAAAGAAAGTGTGCGCGTGTGAGTCCTGCGGTGGGGAAGGGGGCGGGGGCGGGGTCCTTGCATGGGATCGGAAGCACAGCCAGGACTGCGTCCCCGACACCCTTGCGGCCGCTGAAGCAGCGCAGAAGGGCAGGGTCCGCGCGCCCGCAGCCGGAGGCAGACCCTGGGCTGCTCTTCCCAAGTCCCGCCGGCGGGAGAGGGCAGCGGCCAGCGGAGGTGGACGGAGGGCGCAGTGGGGACCGCGGGCTTGCGCACCGTGACGCGCAAGGCGGGGCGGGGCGGGGCGGCCACGCGGGCTGCATATAAGGGCGGCGCTGGACGCGCAGAGCCGGAGCTTTTGTCCTGGATCCAGAGCCCCGCTGAGCCCAAGCCCGAGCCGGCCAAGCCGAGCTCTGCCCTGCGCCCCCAACCACCGTCTGCTCGTCTCACGGCCCCGCGCCCGGCCTCCGCGGTCCCTCTGCTCAATGAAACTGTCCGCGATGATCAAGAAGATGTGTCCGAGCGACTCGGAGCTGAGGATCCCGGCCAAGAACTGCTACCGCATGGTGGTCCTCGGCTCGTCCAAGGTGGGAAAGACGGCCATCGTGTCGCGCTTCCTGACGGGCCGCTTCGAGGACGCCTACACGCCCACCATCGAGGACTTCCACCGCAAGTTCTACTGCATCCGTGGCGAGATCTACCAGCTGGACATCCTCGACACGTCCGGCAACCACCCGTTCCCCGCCATGCGGCGCCTCTCCATCCTCACCGGTGAGCCGGGGCGAACGGCAGCGGGCGTGGGGAGGGAGCGCGCCGCCGCGGTGCCGGGGACCCCTCGTCCCGGGGCGCGCGAGCTGGAGGCGCGGTCCGCGCGCCACGATGGGCGCAGGAGAGGTCAGCACGCCCCTCGCGGCGGCCGGAGCCCCCGAAGTCAGCCCGTCTCAGCTGTCCCCTGGTAGCCGCCCTCACCCTCTCCTCTTCCGCTCTGTCCCCCGCAGGAGACGTGTTCATCCTGGTGTTCAGCCTGGACAACCGCGACTCCTTCGAGGAGGTCCGGAGGCTCAAGCGGCAGATTCTCGACACCAAGTCGTGCCTCAAGAACAAGACCAAGGAGAACGTGGACGTGCCCCTGGTCATTTGTGGCAACAAGGGGGACCGCGACTTCCACCGCCAGGTCGAGCCGCGCGAGATCCAGCAGCTGGTGGGCGCCGATCCCCGGCGCTGCGCCTACTTTGAGATCTCGGCCAAGAGGAACAGCAGCCTGGACCAGATGTTCCACGCGCTCTTCGCCATGGCCAACCTGCCGCGCGAGATGAGCCCGGACCTGCACCGCCGCGTGTCGGCGCAGCACTGCGAGGCGCTGCACCAGAAGGCGCTGCAGGGCAAGAGGCTGCGGCGAGCGGGCGGCGACCGAGACGACGCCTTGGGCATCCTGGCGCCCTGGGCGCGCAGGCCGAGCGTGCACAGCGACCTCATGTACATCCGCGAGAAGGCCAGCGGCGGCGGCCAGACCAAGGACAAGGAGCGCTGCGTCATCAGCTAGGAGCCCCCACCCCGCGCGGCCGCAGAGCCTCAGGAGGCCCTGTAGTTCGAGTGTCGGGACCATGTGCCTGGAACCGCGGGCGTCTTCCTTCCCGGAGCCCCAGCCCATGCACCGGGGAGACTCGGCGAACAGAGAAGGGACCGTCATCTGCTCGGGAAGGAAAGAGAACTGGCTAAGGCCCGACTCCCTCCACTTCCGACGCCCATTGGTGCCCACCACTCCATTTCTCACAAAGCCCTAAAAATTGGGGCGGGGGTGGAAGTTAAGCTTGTCCTGCCGGAAGGAGGGGCGGGGGCATTATCTGTGTGATTGGGGGTTGCCATGACAGCTGGCCTGAAACCGAGGGTGGGGTCAGATCATAGGGAGTGACTTGTTTACGTGTGTGCAATTGCACAAAGCAAAACATAAAACTTGCACTTTATAATAGAGTTCTGGTGTCACCCTGGACATGAACAAGATCTTACCTAGATGTTTGTGCTGCGTGTGAGTCTTTAAAGTTATTGTTACTGGTTTTTTACTATAAAATAAAGTAATTTAAAATGGAAAACCATGCTTCTTCTGGCTTTAGAAATGGGGGAGGAGGGAGGGCAGGTCTCTACTTCTGTGGAACTGGACTGGCTTTCCCCAGAGCTGGAAATTAACCCTGGCCTGAAAACAGCTCCCGGGAGAGAAGGCCCCAGAAAAGCTCCCAACAGCTGGAAGCCCTTCTGTTTGGGAGCCATTCCTGAGAAAGCCAGGACACAAATACAGGGCTTCAGGGTTCAGTCATACACCACCTACTTGGCTGCCCCCCCGCCCCCCCCAAGGACCTCCGGGACTGACCAGCATGTCCTATGCTCAGCACAGGCCCAGGGAAACGAAACATCACCAAACCTGGAACCATCAACGGTTCGAGGGGTCACTCAAGCCCTCCTCTTGTGCAGGATCCTTGTCCTGAGTCGGCTGCAGGCTCTGCCACCGAGCCACCTGGACCTAGTCACTATTTGTGGCCCTGGTCCCTCTGGCCCCTCCTCCCTCCTCAGGGGGGTCCAGCACCCCGTCTGCAGCTGAGGGCACCTGCTCCCACCTGGGGACCCAGCTCCCTCCACCACATGAGACTGCACAAGCCCGGGGCAAGGGATACCTGGCAAGCCTATGAAACACAGAGAGCAGACGCTTCTGCTGGGGGCTGCTCTGAGGGCCATGGGCAATGTCTCCACATGGCGCCCACCGCCCAGGAATCCAAGTGAGGAGTCCAGGTATCCCAGGGGAGGACTGTAACTCTGCTTTGGTGGGCTGCTCCGTCAGGACCCGACCACAAGGAGGGATGACGGCCCAGCAGCTGACCACAGGCAGGACGACCCTCCAGGCCACCTGTACCCTGGGGTCGGATGCCACTCCCAGAAGGGTCACCTCATGCCCATGCTGGTGTATCTGGTGTGGCCATGTCCTGGGGCTGGGGGCCAGGCACGGAGTGGAGATGCTCCCAGTTGCTCAGTCTTCTCTGAGTACAGGGGAGGTTTTTCTCTCAACTATCACGGGGATGTCCTAATGTGAATGTCTCAGTACAGACCCAAGACGTCCTGACAGCAGAGCACAAGTTCTTTTAATCACACTCTTGAAAAGTGTCACAGGTCACAACACTGGAGCACAGAGGAGACCCACGAGGAGCCCATGTCCACTGCAGTTTCACAGCAAGGCCCGGCTGCCTGGTATTTCTGAGCTTCACATTCCATGGTTATTTGGTTGGAGCCTTAAAATCGGCCCAAACAGTACTGTACTCTTGAAACTTCAAAAAAATAACTGATTCAGCCACGGAGAAGGCAATGGCAACCCACTCCAGTACTCTTGCCTGGAAAATCCCATGGACGGAGGAGCCTGGTAGGGGGTCCATGGGGTCACTAAGGGTCAGACACGACTGAGCAACTTCACTTTCACTTTTCACTTTCACGCATTGGAGAAGGAAATGGCAACCCACTCCAGTGTTCTTGCCTGGAGAATCCCAGGGACAGGGGAGCCTGGTGGGCTGCCGTTTATGGGGTCGCACAGAGTTGGACACGACTGAAGTGACTTAGCAGCTTATAACAGCTCCGCGGCAGAGCTGGCCTCAGGTGACACTTAAATTCAGAGCCTGCTCCTCTGGATGAGGCTGCTGAAACCTCACCCCTCCCCTGGACACCTGACAGGTGGCTGCCAGCAGACTCAGATAGAACCCCTGCTCAGAACGCCCTTAGTCTGCATTCCTGCCAACTGGCAGGCGCCCATCAGCCCTGACGCGGCTGGCACAGGGATGAGCCCACTCTAGATCTGAGTGATACTCGCCACTTGTCCCCACATGTTTCAGAGGCTTTCAACTCAGGCTGGTCACACAAATGCAATGTTTCTCTGGAGAAACAAGGGTATTTATAAACATCTATGTACCAGGCCTGGGCCGCACGATTGCCAGGGCCAGCTTCCCCCACCCCAAGGGGCCATCAGAATCATGGCCCAGAGCTGTCCTTTTCCATGTGACCCCCGAATACACGCAGTGAGAAAGCCAGAGGGGAGGTCATCGGTGAACCAGGGAAAGGACTCGGGAAAGCTGAAGAGGGTGTCTGTTCATCTCATCAGACCACAGCTGATGAGACCACATGGTCTGAGGTGGTCTGGCCATTCTTGGGCAGTAAATGGCTAAACGAGCTGACTGAAGGTGACAGGGGACAAAGGAGCAAGAGCTACAAGTAACAAGGACATGGGTGGCAGAGAACCTGGGCTGGGGGTACCTGGTGGGCTCCTGGTTGATACACAATGAACAGTAACATCCATGCCTCAAACAAACAATTATTCCAGGGCAAAAGGCCACCCCACAGTGTCTGAAACCATGCATTTCTCTCAAGGCCTTTCTCCATGTGTGTGCAGGCCTAACTGTCCACACACACTGCTGCTCACTGGACACCGGGTTCCTGGTACACCCACCGTCTGGGGTGGGCAGGGAGGGGCAGAGGGAAGCCTCCTCCCTTCCTGCTGTGTCCCTCCCCAGAGGCAAGAGGAGGCCCTACCTCCCAGCCTCAGGAAGCCTTCCTCCTTCAGCAGGCAGTTACTGTGCATCTGGATGGGGGACAGTACATGAGGATGCCCAGGGAACCAGCTCGGGCACTGGCTCTGCAGTCAGGGGTAAAGTTCAGCTAAGTAGGCAGTACCAGAGCCGTTCCACAGGGCTGGGAGACAGGAAGCCGGTGCCCCAGCACTCCTCCTGGGGTCAGCTCGTCACTCCTTGGGGATCTCAAACATGCACAGGCTCTTGTACTTCTGCAGCAGTTCATTCTTGGTCCGGACCTGCTCTCGGAGGTGCTGCAGCTGCTGCTGCTGCTGCTCGGGGCTCAGGTGGATGCCAGGCATGGTGCTGACCACCTTGCGCATCTCCTGGAACTTGGTCTTCAGGGTGTTCAGGTCCTGGTGTACGTCAGGACTGTCCTTGTCCATGCTGTGGGGGCAGAGGGCAGGCGTTAGCACCAGCAACCTGAGAGTTCCCTCCTCACTCCCCCCAACCCTGCATTAGAATGCCTGTCGCCTGTGTCCCCCACTGAGCTGTGCACTGGGGGATGGGCAAGCACCCCCACCCCCTTCCCTGCAGCAGGTGCACACGGGAAGCAGAGCCTTCTTCCAGGGCTGCCTCCCCAGCCCAGCCTGTGGGCACCAAAGTAACATTTGCTGAAAGAGTGAACACAGATAAGTTCCTACATATCTGCTGAATGAATGAAAAACCATCACCAACATCAGGCAACAAGTGGCAAGTAAAACCTAATGAAGTACCACATTCCTTCTAACATGAGACACTGCAGGCCATTCAGGAGAGGATCAATGAGCAAGAGCTAATTTTAGCTGATGTTCTGATGCCTGAACCTGTTAACACCCAGTCTGATTTCCACAGAGCTATTCATAAATTTTACATTAGTCACAGCTACTGGAAAACTTTCAGCAGTTACTCGCTCTCTCCCACCTCTCCCACCAACTCAGGTAAACTTGGCCTTCTAGTCCTGCTCACTTTAAAGGTGGGATCATATCTTCACTTGTAGCTATTGTCGGCTACCCGGAGACCCATGTTCTCTGTCACAGCAAAATTAAAAGGAAGCAAGAACAAAACCCTTCACCTAAGAACAAAGAAACAGCCCATGAGTTGCTCCTGTACATTTTTTACAAGTTAGGAAATGGAGGGATGAGCCTTTGAAAACAGGCGGTTGAGACTAAAATCTAAAAGCCGATGCACAGGCTGTTTTAAAAGTCACCCACTGAGGCACAAGAGGGGAAAGCTGTCAAGGATCATTTATTTCTTTCAATAAACGTTCATCTCTATTGGGCAATTTCAACCCAGATGGTGCTAATTCATGTTTATTATTAATCATTTCTCTGCTTACGCAGACAGAATAGCCATCTTTCCTGGTGATCCGCTAGTTAGAGCTCATTCCTGACAGATGAGTTGCACTGGGGCCTGCTCACTATTTATCAATAACTCGAACTCGGAAGCAAGACCTGGAGAGTCAATAGTTTATTCTGGGGAACGAATAAAGACATTTCCTGCTGTCTTCTGAGGCCCTCGATTCACACACCAACTCTGGTGCACCTCACCCCAGCCTCAAGGAAGCGTTTTATATTCTGCTTCCTTCATGTCTCAGCTCTGATCTACAACTCTTGACAGACACCATCTGGACTTCTGAAATCATTCCACTTGGATGGCATATGTGCTAACACATTGTTAACAAATTTAAGTCCCAAGGCAATTTTGAAATTAAATTATAGTTTTAAGAAAACTGATTCACAACATCTAAGTCTGAAAGGACAAGGTAAAAACAAACAAAAAAAATAAAAAATTTCTAGACAATAAGTTCCTACCATATATCACAGAGAACTATACTTAATAGCCTATCATAAACCATAATGGAAAAGAATATTTTTAAAAAAAGAATGTCCACATATGTGTAACTGAATCACTTTTCAATTTGACAAAAATGTAACCACACTACACATATGGTTCTGATTCTTGCTTTTCTCACCTGAACTGCACCTCGGATGGCTAGATGACCTGGCTGTTACGGGTATGTGGATGTTTGTAACTGATCACCTGCGGTCTGAATGGGGATGACCATCCCACACCTACACCTGTGTGTACTGGGCACCCACCATCCCCTCAGTCAGTGCTGCAGCTCTGCCTGCCACCACCCTCGGTTCATTCCCGCTCCTCCTCCTACTCCCCAGCTTCCTGTGAACCCCAGCCCCCTCCTCCTCCTAAAGCCCTCTGTCCCATCTACCTTCACAAAACCCAAGCACTAGCTCAAAAACTTCAGATGACTCCTCGACTCCCAGGTTCAGTGTCTCTGGGGTCAGACACCCAAGAGAGTCTATTTTCTTTGGCTGCCAGTTGAGAAGCTGGGGACAGGAAAGGGAAGGTATGGGTGAAGGGTGGGGCTGGGTCTCAATGTCCAGTCTATGGACTTGCTCTCAAGCTCCTATTCTCAGTACGGCTCCCAGCCCCCAGCTCCCACAATGTGCCTAGTGTTCCCCAGTCCACACACTCTGTGGCTGACTCTTTCCTAAAAACAAATATTGGGAAAGCACAAGCCTTTAAGCTGTCTGACCGAGGTCATTCAGCTGGTACCTTATAGAGCTATCATTTGCGGTTCATTTTTGGATGGCAACACCTATTCAATGGACATGAGATTGAGTAGACTCTAGGAGATAGTGAAGGACGGGGAAGTCTGGAGTGCTGCAGTCCATGGGGTTGCAAAGAGTCAGATGCAACTGAACAAAGAACAACAACAATTATTACTCATATATTAGCGATAAGAAAATCAAGGCCTAGAAAGGCTATGCACTTAACCAAGATTCCAACACAAGCAAGCATCAACATGCAGATCTGAACTCAAGAAGATCTGACTTCAAAGCCCGTATTGTCTCTCATGGACGATTCAGCTCTATCTTTAAGGCCAGCCCAACCCAACTGCTCTATCAGGGTCAAAAACAGACTCTTAAGAATGTGTACACTGTGTGTTTTCATTTTTCCGTATTTTTTCTAAAACCAGAGTAAGCACATTTGGGTTGATCCTGGATAACACCTGGGACTCCAGGTCTGCTTCTGTGTTGGTTTGCTTGGTCACTCTGCCTAGAAGTGCTACCTGATTACAGGCTCCTGGGAACAGAACAGTCTGCCTTGCCCGCTAAACACTATGTTCACACCAAATGAAGCCAGATGAAGTCAAGGTCTACTGTAACTACTGTGAGAAGAAAGTCTTCACAGTCGTCTGAAAAGCAGTGGAAGCATCAGGTCATCCCAGGGAAAGTGAATCTAATCTGGTTCAACTCTAAATCGGATGGGCCATCAGCAATACTTTTGTGTTCTGAGTATCGATTCCATTTCAGCAAAACATCCAAGAGCATGTTGATGTTCACTTGAATGTTACTGTAAAAGTAACTTTGTTGTAATCCACTTTGCTTTGATTTTTTAATGGCTGAATAAAAAAATCAAGCCCAGGGGTTTAAACTTTGCTATCATGTGGACATAAATAACAGTAAAAAGTAATTTGGGCAAATGTGGGGATTGGGGAAATTGTGTGTGTGTGTGTGTGTGTGTGTGTGTGTGTGTGTGTGTGTGTGTGTGTGTGTGTGTGTGTGTGTGTGTGTGTGTTTTCCTTCTAAGGATCAGTTGTGTGTGTGTGTGTGTGTGTGTGTGTGTGTTTTCCTTCTAAGGATCAGTTTGAAAACTCGGGTGATCTGAAGACTGGCCAAAAGAAGACAATCACCCCTGTGTCGCCATGATGGGGCACCAGAGTGCTGACAACGCCCTACTCCTGTAAAGTTCCCATCATCACCCCTATAATCTCTTTGCATTATGGGTTATTCCGCGCATGAGTTTCCCCTGCTAACTGGTGAGCAAGTTGGGGATGAAAAGTCGGCCCCTCCACGTGTACACGCCACAGCACTTAGCAGTGTGCCACACATGGAAGATGACCCGTATCTGTCGGATCTGTGGGAAAACAGGCTCACCAAGCTGCACCCGAGTGGTCTGCCAGCAGCGTCTGTGCATTTGCTGTCTACACTGGCTTCGTTTTAAGAACTCTGCCTGCCAGCACGGGGCCTGGCAACTCCCAGGATCGACTGCTGAACACTTGGGACTGCTCTCTGTGGTCTCGGCGTGGTCGCTCCCCTCCGGGTGTGTCTCCCCCTTGGTACCGCGGGGCGCCCCGGAGATCGGACACGTGACGGGCAGCGGGGGGCGTGCGGGCTGATCCCCCCGGGGCCTTACCATTTGATGATGCTGTGAACCAAGGGAAGGAAGGAGCAGTTCTCCTCCGCCTTCACGCCGGCAGGGGATGGAGGCTTCGGCGCGGGCTGCGGCTGCTGCGCAGAGACAGACGGCGGCGGTTGTGGAGGCGGCAGCGGCTTCATCTCCGGCAGCGGAGGCTCGGCTGGCGGCGGCAGCGTGTCCTCAGCCTGCCGGCCGGCAGCAACCCCCACAGAAGCCATGGTGCCAAGGACACCAGCAGCAGATCAGCGGGGCAGGCGGCTCAGCGCGCCGGAAGTCTTGCGGATTATAGCGTCACCACCGTGCGCCGCGGAGGCGGGGCCGGGCCTGGCGGTCGTTACTAGGCAACAGGCGGCCGGTCCTGGGTGGCTTGGATTTGGTGGTACGCTGCTGCTGCTGCTGCTGCTAAGTCGCTTCAGTCGTGTCCGACTCTGTGCGACCCCATAGACGGCAGCCCACCAGGCTCCGCCATCCCTGGGATTCTCCAGGCAAGAATACTGGAGTGGGTTGCCATTTCCTTCTCCAGTGCATGAACGGGAAAAGTGAAAGTGAAGTCGCTCAGTCGTGTCCGACTCTTAGCGACCCCAAGGACTGTAGCCTACCAGTCTCCTCCGCCCATGGGATTTTCCAGGCAAGAGTACTGGAGTGGGGTGCCATTGCCTTCTCCGTGGTGGTACGCAGACACAGCTAAATCTTTCAATAGTCAGAAATAGAAGGTATACTTTAGGAATAACATCTTATTCCTATTCACGTTACAAAGAGAGTCCAAAAGCAACCAGTACGGGAAGATAAATGAGGCCTCAGGAAGAGTGGACAGCACCTCCCGCACCTGCGTGTGTCAGGCCCTGGGCCCGCGGACGTGAAGGATCCGAGGGCTCCCACCCGCACAGAAGCCTCCAAGGACGAGGCCTTGCGCCTACCCTGTGGACCCAGAAATAAACCGAACAGTTAATATGCATCTTCTGGGTGACACACGCTGTGCTAACTGTGGGGGAAGGGTGGGGAGGCTGTCTTAACTTCCTCCGAGCAGAGATGGCCGAAGGTGATTAGTGCCAGGAATAAATACTGTATCCGAGGGAGAAAATGTCAGGTACTATCCGTACCTGTGGGCCAGCTCCTGAAGCCCCCGGTCTCTGTGTGCTCACCACTAAAATCTTTAGTTCAGCGTCATGGCAGAGCCCAAACCACTTTCCAACTTCAGACACATGACTGACCTCTGAAGTTGTCCTTTGCATGAGCCCTGGATCTTAGGTCAAAGTAGGGGATTCCTGGTGGGTTTGTGGGTATGTTCCTCAAAACAAGCCCTCCCGAGCCACAATGTGGGGGCTGTGTGATGGAGACTGGCATCCTAGCTTGGCTGGGAAGTCCCGCGCCCCCCCCCATAGGCTTTAGAGAGGTGAGGAGTCCACAGTCAGTGGCAAGATGAGCAGCAACACTGAAGAGCAAGGTGGCTGGTGCCAAGGAAGCATCAGTGCTGGTATTTCAGAGGCATCTTGGAGGAGTCTGTGGAGGCAAGTCCCAGGAGAGGAGACTGTGGAAGGAAGTGGGGAGGGTGGACGGTGTGCCAGAGGGCACTTTAGTAATAGCCTCAGCACAGCTTTCTTATAAAAACTGCACCCCACGGGTGAGCACGGGGAGGTGGGGGGCTGCTGACTGGGGGCCTCTCCTCCTGGGGGAAAGTTCAGGGTTCTGGTGGAGAAGGAGGAAGAAGGTCCTCCTGGGACAGGACCAGATGGGCTTGAAGAGACTGTACACCCTTGGAATTGCCGGGGGACATAAGGGTGGTGTAATAATAATAACAGTAATTACCACAACTACTGTGGATTGAAAGTAGGTACAGGGACAGAGCACAATCATCTCATGTAATCCACAAAAAACTCTGGAAGGTAGATGTTAGCGTCTCTGTTTTATAGATGGTGAAGAATCTGACCCAGGTCACACAGCTGTCAGACAGCAAGACTCTGGTCTTAATCAACACAGAGGAGACCTCAGGTCCCTACCAGCCCTGTGCCTTTGTGGTTCAAAATGTTAATGTGAGGTTTTTATTCCGAATCGGAAAAGAATCCCACGTTCATCAATAATCTCCCTGTGGAAATCGCACATCATCTTTTCCCCCTGGAGTGTTTATAACTTCATTACCAGCCCCAACTTTATCACTGGTAGAATGATGAGGGTATCTCTTTAAAATAAAAACACTTCAGATATAAATAGATATGGGTAAAGAAAATGAATTGAAAACTATAGGAAGCAGGAATGGAGTAGGTGCCTTGACAGTTTGCCCTAAAAATAGTTAATATAATTAGTGGCGAAGAGTGGAGCTGACCTCCACTCTCCACATTTCAGGCAGATGTCAAGCAAACACTGCCTGTGCTGGCTTCATTAAAACTGAAATTAACACAAGTGTGTGTCTGCTCAGAACTTCTCTGTTGAAAAAAAAAAAAAAAGAAAGGCAGAAATCCCACAGAAACAACCGTGTGACATTGATGCCCAGAGTAAAGCTTGCTGAGTCCTTGGGCAGCTCTCCCTGCTTCTCAGGCCCCTGTAGGCTGCTGGTGGCCAGGCCAGGCCCTGCTCAGCCCATCTGAGGCTCGTAGCTTCAGACTCTGCATAACCTCCCAAGAAGACTGAATGGGTTATTCCACATACATCACCTAGAAAAGTCCCTGGGAGCAATAACAGTCACTTCTGACTATTCAGACTTTCTCCCAGACTTAGGGCATTTAAGAGGAGGGAGCTGCATAAGTGCCCTCGACAGAGACAGAAGGCAAGCCACTTGTGTCGTTTTCAGTTTTCTGGTAGCCACACACAATCAAAATAAACAGGTGAAATTGATTTTGGTAATGTATTTTACTTAACTCATGTATCCAAAATATTATCATTTCCACATGTGATCAGTACTAAAAATTATCAAAGAGGTATTTGAAATCTGGGCTTCCTTGATGGCTCAGTGGGTAAAGAATCCACCTGCCAATGCAGGAGACACAGATTTTATCCCTGGGTTGGAAAGATCCCCTGGAGAAGGAAATAGCAACCCACTCCAGTATTCTTGCCTGAAAAATCCCATGGACACAGGAGCCTGGTGGGCTACAGTCCATGGAGTCACAAAGAGTTGGACACAACTGAGAGACTAAGCACTCTTTGAAATCTACTCTGTACTTTACATGCATAGCACATCTCAGCAGGAATAGCCATGTTTCAAATGCCCAGGAGCCAGGTGTGGCCAGTGTCCATGGACCTGGGTGAGACATATTTATCTGGACAGATCTCAATCCTAACCCTGAGAGGAAAAAAACTAGCAAGTCATACAAAGCAAACAGAGTATATTGCTACTTATACATACGTTTGCAACATGAAAAATAACAATGTGTATGATCCATAGATACAAATATACATGTCAAAATGTTTTTAAAGAACTGAAGGGTGCCCCTCATGGTCACAGGGCAGGTGAAGTTGTATAACGGGCCCTGCACCTTTCTGTGTGGTGTCAAATTTCTTTTATAGATTATAAGGAAAACTGTGAACAAGTGCCAAGTGTGGGAGTGGGTACCGAGGAACCCAGGCTGTGCTCTTTCTGGCTGTGTAACCTTGGACAAGCCTTCCTGTGCCTCAGATTCCTCATCTGAAAAATGGGATCATAATGGCTCCTAATGGGAAGTTACACAGGAGGTTACTCCTGAATGGGTTACAGGAGTTACCCTGTGGAGAGGACTCCAAATGGTCCCTGACACGTAGGAGCCACCACTGAAGCTTTAGCAACTACTGCTACTGTTCTAACAAATGTCTCAAAAACCCCTCATGATTATTCCTGAAACAAACTGTTACTACAAGAACACACTTGAGAACCAGGCTACATCAAAGCCCTGAGCTCTCCGATTCTCTCAGCGGACGTACACCACAAATAGCTGTAAATAGGCTCGTGATATATCTCTGCTCCGTCAAGTCCAAAAATAGTCATCCCTCTGTCAGGTAAACATCATGGGGATTGTTAAACTGATCTTGTCATTGAATGATCAGGCTTCTTCAAAGCTCTGTCTAACAGCTGATTCATCCTTTTCTTTCATTAACTGGAACCTCAGGCGAGTTGGAAAAGCTACATGATACTTTGATTTTTGCAAGTAAAAAAAAAAAAAGGCATTGATCACAGTTCAGGCCAGCACAGTGCTATGGATACCTGGAACCAGCTAATCACAGCCACGACTCACTGCTCAGGCCTTACCTCAACCCACCCTGAGGATGGCCTTTTTCCTCTCCAAATATTATTTCATCTTCTTCTTTTTATTCCTTTCAAGCACCCTCTTCTTATTCTAAGCTCCTCCGTGATGACCAGTTTCTCCACTCGCTTATCTTAGTGTTTCATTCCTCAGAAGCACTCATTTCAGCACACAAATTTGACTAAGTTTCTTTCAGACTCAGAATTTTCTCCGTAAAACCTTAAGTCTTTATTCCTTCTTCTTCTTTTTTTTGCCAGGCCTCCATCCACTTTGGATGTAATAAAAATGAGAGGCAATCCCTTCCAGGAAGCGGTTTGGTCTAAAATAGTTCGTTACGTCCTGACGCCTTACGCTGGCTGACCTCCTCACTCAGTCATTTTCACTCAGAGGATACGTGAGCCAAGCTTTACAGTCTCAACAGGCTCAGCCTGAGCCGGTCCTGTTAAGCCTTTTCCTCACTTGAATTCCTCCCTTTTCTGGTAGTTACTTTGTTTCTCTTATTGGATTTACTGTAAGACTTTTGACTTTCGATTACTAATTGCAGTTGCAAAACTACAGTTAAAAATTATTATGTAGCTGGTGGTGCTGCTGGAGACGACCAGGTAGGGGCCCAGAGCAAATGGGGAGTGGGTGACACACCTCTGGGAGCATCGCTGGCTTACCTGAGTCATGATTTTTCTGGTGGCCTCAGTGACAGTTGACAAGAAGGCGGTTTTTGTCACAGTCTGACCAGTAGCTGCTGTGGATACAAGGAGAGGAGACAGCGTGGAAGACCTTCCCCCTAACTGGGGTTCCAGGAGCTCCCTGCCCACTATTGAAAAGTCTTCGGCAGCCAAGTTACAGAAAAACCAGGCTTGGATGGAGGGCCCCAGGGCTAGCGCTGCCCTCCAGGTGGACCCCGGTGGATGCCAGTGGGTTTCCTGGGTGACAGCTGGGTTTTCGTGCAGTGAGAAAAGAGGGGAAGGAACAAGGTGCAGAGTTAACCTGAAGCAGTGACAGGAGCCCCTCCCCATGTGACCTCAGGCTGTAGGGGACAGTGTGCCCTGGGGACAGGCCTGGAGAAAAGGCTCCAACCCCACATGTGCCAGGTGCCACCAGCTCTGTGCCCTCAGGTGAGTGATTCCACCACCAGTACACGGACATCTCAGTGGTACCCATCCCTGCCCACCCAGGCGTGGGGGCAGTGAGAGACCACCCTGTCCAGGGTGAGGCACAGTGCCCGGACCTCGGGCCCAGGGAATGGGGTTAAAAGACAATTTCCTGTTTGTTCTTCCTGGTCTGTGGCTACACATCTGGGAAGCTGTCCACACGTGGTGTCCAATTAGCCAGCGGTGCAGGAAAAGCAAGGCAGACATCAGAGCAAATAGAATCGTCACTGCCTCTTCTTTCCTGCTCTTTCTGCATTTCAGCTCTGGTTTCAGCATCATGTGCAGCCAGGCTCACAATTTCATCATCGTGTGATGCGGTGCTAGGGGCGGGAGGTGAGGGGTTAGTCAGCATTGATGGAGCCTGGCCAAGAGTGGCGAGGGGAGGCTGAGAGCACTGGGTGTGACTCAGGAAGTGATTTATCTTGTGGGGGGGTAGGGGGCAGAGCATGACCCAAGGCACAGGGCCATCTGGCATTGGCCCATAATTGATTTCCCCAGAGGCAATACTTGCTGACCCTCCATCCCCACAGATCAAGGGCAGATGCCACTGCGCCTGGTCTGAACAATGGGCCCCGCCAGCTCAGGGGGCAGGGAGATGGAAATGACAAGCTCTCTTCAGGTGGCCTTGGTGGGAAGATGGGAGAGGGGTGGCATGGCTGGCCAGCCTTCACACACCCAGCTCCTGTGCAGCAACCACCCCCAGAACCTGCCAGGTGTGCTTGTGGTGAATGAGATGTGGTCACTGCTCCCGGGTGGCGGTGGTGGGGGGAAACAGGTGAGTAGTTGGGGTCTCTTCTTGGGTCTCTGATGGCCTCATTTGACAGCAACACAGGCAAACTCCCAGGCTTATTAGGTGGGAAAAAGAGGACTTTTAAGGATTTTTTTTTAACTCTAAAAATAATATTCCCTATTTTAAAGTCTGGTAACAAAAAATATTCAATGAAAGAATTTGGGGGAAGTGCAAAACAGCACACAAAAGAAGGAAAATGCTGTCTTCTAAAACCTAGATATCCATGCTTAACGTTCTGTTGTCTGTCTTCGCCTACATTTTAAATATATATATATTTTTAAAAGCAAATTTGACATCATGTTGTCTTGTAATCTGTTTTTTCCCTCAACAATTTGCCATGAATGACTTCCCATAGAAGCTAATATTTACCTATAACTTGGTTTTCAATAAAAGGATACATGCAAAAAAAAACCCCAAAAACCCTAAACTAAATCAAGGAGAGAAAAACACAAATTCCTTAAAAGGGGCAATAATTGCCAAGGTTCTATGAGGAACTGGGCTCCCTGAGAAGCCTTGCAGAGTTTGGGAAATCATAGTGATGGCAAGGAAGCTCTGGGGACCATTTTTATTGAAATGAAGCAATTTTCACTTCCTCTGAGATTCCTATTTTTCTTTTAAGTTATATTGGAATCTAATTTCAGTCTCTTAAACATTTTTAAAAGGAAAATTGGTTTTTGTTAGTTTCCTGTCATCTCTTTCTGCCGAAGGGCCTAGGCGTTGGATCTTAAAAGTGACATGTATCTGTACCCTCACCTATGGCTCTCCATCAGAGCCGTGCTGCTCACAGCTGGGAGCAGGTGCCCAGCAAGTGTGCTCTGTGCTGGTCTGGCCTGTGGCCTCTGCCTGACGACGGCTGTTTCAACTGAGTCACGAGTAGACATGTCCTTGCTTTAATGCTTTTCCCTCCACATATGGTTCATCAAGGTCTCAACAACCAGGAGACAACACAGTGTTGCCTTAAAAAGTCGCTGGAGAGGGACACAGGCCCCCCGTCCCCTGCCTGGCTAGAGCTATACCTGCTCTGACTTCACCCCAAAGGGCACCCCTGTGAAGCCCCGGCTTTTAAGCAGCAACACACAGCCTCCCTCTGTGGGCTCAGTGAGACCTAGGAGGGCTTTGAAGGACATCGTGTCACACCTTCGTTTGTTTCACAAAACAGAAATGTAACTCAGCTCTACCAGGTGAGTTTGTCATCTAAACACACACCCACATCAGCAAGAAAAGATTAGAAATTACGCTCAAGGACAGAGTTGTTTTGTTTTGTTTTCATTTGGGAATTAGAGAACAGGACATTGGGATTCCCGAATAGGCCATCAGGAGGTCAGTTACCAGGGTTACCAGATAAAACTAAGTTTTGAAATGTGAGAATGTGGTCCAGCAGGTAGACAGGGTTCGTGTGAGCAGCGAGCTGGCTTGCACATGGTTCAGTGTGAAGTGACAAGCTGTTCCTGTGTGTCCAGGTGCTGAGACACAGCAATAAACTCAACAAAAAAATAAAATAACCTGATTAAAAAATGGGCAAAGGGCTTGAATAGACGTTTGTACAGCGATGATAAACAAGTGACCAACAAGCCCATGTAAAGATGCTCCTCGTCAATAATTATTAGAGAAATCAAATCAAAATACCCACTAGGATAGCTACTATTAAAAAAAAAAAAAAAAACAGAAAACAACCTAGGGAAAAAAACCTAGAAACTCAGCATTCAAAAAACTAAGGTCATGGCATCTGGTTCCATCATTTCATGGCAGATAGAAGGGGAAAAAGCGGAAACCATGAGAGACTATTTTCTTGGGCTCCAAAATCACTGCAGATGGTGACTGCAGCCATGAAATTAAGAGAGGCTAGCTCCTTGGAAGGAAAGTTATGACCAACCTAAACAGCATATTAAAAAGCAGAGACATTATATTACATTGCATACATTGCTGTATTAAAAAGCAGTTGATATTACTCAGCCAACAAAGGTCTGTCTAGTCAAAGCTATGGTTTTTCCAGTAGTCATGTATAGATGTGAGAGTTGGACCATAAAGATAGCTGAGCGCCGAAGAATTGATGCTTTCAAACTGTGGTGCTGGAGAAGACTCTTGAGAGTCCCTTGGACTACAAGGAAATCAAACCAGTCAATCGTAAAGGAAATCAGTCCCAAATATTCATTGAGTAATTGATGCTAAAGCTGAAGCCCCAATAGTTTGGCCACTTGATGTGAGAGCCTACTTATTGGAAAAGACCCTGATGCTGCATTCCCTCCCTACCTGAAGGCCCTGGCGGCTCCCGGTCTTGCTACTTGCTACTAAGTACAAGACACACCTCAGCAATAACCATCAGGGAAATTTGTAAAAACAAGGTTTATTACTGACAAGTCCTGGAAGGTACATGGCACACCCAGGGCCACCCAGCAAGATAGGAGGGGGGGCACAGATCTGGGGTTCTACCTTTACTAGGGTGCAGAGTGGGGTACCTAGAATTTTGTAGGTTTACTCTTTGTTGATGAATTTAAAACATAAGAACAAGAGTTGGTGTGTCAGAAAGGAAAAACGGGGTCCCTCAAACAGGCAGTTATCTGGGTCATCCAGGGCTTTCTAACAGGAGAACTTGGTGAGTGAGGTGGCCTGGCTCTTCATCTGCTTGTGTAGCTGGTAACTGTGTCACACAGCTGGCAGTATGTTTATTCGAGATGGATGTCTCTGAATTGGCAATCAAAAGCTTATTGTCCAGGCACTCACCTTACAGCAAGGATGGTGACTGCTATTAACACCTGGGGACCTATTTCTAATCGGTCTCTAAGGCCTGTTCCTGGGGGTCTTCTGTGAAATCTTTTATTATCCAGAGAATCAACCCAAGGTATCAGCAGCAGGACGACATGTCAGCAGGGCCCTGGGCTCCCCTCTTCCAGCCTGAGGTTAGCTTTTGTGGCTCACTCAGGCCACACAGTGACAGCCAGACCTGCTTTCTGGGATGGCTTGTGGCCTTGCAGATGTTAAACTTAGCTGCGATGTCCTGGTTGGGCCTGGCCACCTGTGCTGTGGGCTACGAACATACAGAACAGTGACCCATGGGCCTCTGTGTTTCTCCAGAGAGCAGACCTTGTCTGTATCTTTGTGGACAAAGCACCACCTCCCCGGACACCTGGTGACCTAGCAGGCTGACTCCCAGAAGGCCCCACCCCGTCTGCTGCAGGGCCATGCACTTCACAGGTTCCCGTCACACGGCAGACCTTCCGCATCCACCCTCCTTACCAGCAAGGTGTCTCCTGGAACCTTGGGTGATGGCCCTGGTCTGCGCTCTACCCTTGGTTCTCATGGGGACTCTGCAAAGCTAGGGTGGTTTTGTTACCTTGCCTGAGGACAGGGCCAAGGGCAAGAGGCTACGGCCACAACCCCGTGATGGCCCTTACCGCCCCTCAGTCTTCTTTCTCCATTTCCGGCCACGTTGGAATGTGCTCTGGCTTCTGACGTCCAGCCTTGCGAGGACACTCATGGGGAGGCTGTTGCTGCTGTCATTTAAAAAGTCCTTTCCTCCTCTATCTGCTCCTCAGGGATCATCCTGCTGATGGGGTCAGGCCCAGGGTGGCTCCCTGAGAGAGAGAGAGAATCGGTTTCTGCTTTTGGAGAGAGGTTTGTGTGTGTGCGTATGTGTCTTTTTAATAGTTTTAAGCCATTTGCTCATTTTATTAGTTTTATTTATATTTTTTGGCCACGCCTTAATGTGAAATCTTAGTTCCCTGACCAGGAATGGAACCCACGCCCCCTGCACTGGAAGCACAGAGTCTCACTGGACCACCAGGGACATCTCTGGAGGGAGTTTTTAAAAAGCCCCAAAGCATCCCAATTCCTGTTTGGACCCTCCTCAGACCAAGCTCGAGTCTGCCTTCCAGGAATGAGCAGAACACTGTAGACAAAGTACAGTTGGCACCCCTCCTGAGAGACAGTTTCTTCCTTCTCTAAATCCAAATTTTTCTTCTAATAAAGGAGGTTTGCATAAAAAAAGGTCTCAATGTAAACAGATTTAATCTGCACTTGTTGGCTTCGACTGGGCAGGTTTTCCCATTTGCTCTTCAGAGCTTCCTTGAAACAAATACGCAAGGCTTCCTGAGCTAGGTGACACCTGGGAGCCAGTTTCATGCGGGGCTGTGATGAGAATTACATTGGTGAGAGTGAGAGAGAGAAAATCTCCGGGAAAATGTCAGGAGTATTTTAAGGCTCCTGAAATGAAGGCACAATCCTGGCGGTCAAGCCACCACCCGAGCTGCACACAGCAGAGCTCGGAGTTGGCCAGGGAGGCAGGCCCAGTCCACCCTGAGGCCCATGCAGAGGCCCTGCTAGGAGAGGGGCCTCCGCTAAAGGCCCAGGAGTGGACCTGACAGGTAGAAAGCTGGGCAGAGCTGTGCCACCAGGTAGCCCACCTACCCTCACCCCTTGGACACTCCCCTGTCCAGCTGGACCCTGTGTGTCAGGGCCACTGTGAGGCTGCTGCAAACTGGCCACTCCTCCTGCTGGCCTGTGAGCTTCCCGGGCTCTGGCACCTCCTGCCGCAGGTCCCTGGCCCTCTAGGGGCTCCAGGGGTTCCTCCACAACACCTGCTCCAGGTACTTCAGTGATGCTGAACTCGTGAGTCAATATGGTAGGCAGTCACTTTCTCCCAAACTCCCCAGCATATAACTATCTGCACTAAGTGCCCAACACTGCTGTAGATGAGGGGAGGACACCGTGAACAAAGATGGGGTTCCGGCTCCTGGAGCCCACCCTCCCCGCTTCCACCAGGCTTAGGCTGTGCAGCAGTGGCTCTCGGGGGAGTGAGCGCAGGCTACAGAGTGACCTTTTGGTGCTGGGTCACTTTCTGCTCACAGAGGACCCCCCAGACACCCCACAAACACCTCGCATTTGTCTCTCCCTCAGCAGCCGTGGGAGGAGGCAGCTGGACAAAGGAGATTTGGGAATTGACCTGAATCTACATGACTAATAAATAAAACAGCCCTTGTAGGCTTCCTGTCTGTGGAGAAAAAATGAGGACAATTCCTTCTAAAGATTTGCTTTGCTTTGAAAAACGCCATGAAATTAGTGTTTTTCTGTAATTGGGGCAGTCACAATGGAACAGCACAGCACTGCCTGCCCTCTGCTCCCAGCTTGCGTTTGAATGAGGCCCGTCTGTCTGGCCCCCAGGTTGGGATTCAGGAGAAATTGGGTTTCTGAGGCTGCGTGAGTGGGATGGGGAAGGCGGCTGTGCAGACGGCCCTCTGTCCCCCAGCCTGACCCAGTTAGCAGCACAGGACCAGGAACGACCCCACAGGGAACTTGGGGCACCCCGTGGGCCGAAGGAGGGTCGCCGGGGTCCCTGGAGCCTGCGCCTGCAAAGGAAACCCAAATGGGAAAGGGTACAGCTGACACACTGCCCCCACCACAGGGATGCACTCCCACCACAGCCTTTGTTCCCAGGGTTTCAGTCATGAACGGGTCTCCACCTATCCAGTCCCCACACCCCGCCTCGGGCTGTGGCTGGAGGGTTCACCAGGCCTGATCAATAGCACTGACGGCTAGGTCAGGAACCCCGATGCTGCAAGTCCTTGCGTCGAGGGAGGGGTCACAGCCAGAACTCGGGTCTGAGATAACACTTGGCAGGGCCTCTGGGCTTGACCAAGACGCTCGGTGATAAACAAGTAGCCACATTCTAAACCTCTAGGCAGACAGATCTTCTAGATACATGATCTTTAATTCAATCTTCGTAAAAATTTACATTCAGGGAACTTCCCTGGTGGTCTAGTGGCTAAGACTCTGCGCTCCCATTGCAAGGGGCCCAGGTTTGACCCCTAGTCAGGGAAATAGATCTCACATGCCACAATTAAGACCCGCCATGGCGACCCCCTGAAAATATCTACACTCAGTAAAAAATCTGTTTCTAGCCATGCATTGTTCTAGGTGCAAGGGGTACAGCAAGCAGCAGGAAGATGCTCAAGAAGTCTTGGTCTTTGCATAATTTCCGAAAGGGGAGGAGAGAGGCATCGTGTAACGAAATAGCATCAGATGGTGAAACTATCAGCTTTGATTTCCAGCTGCACCCTTGGGTTGTCCCCAACATCTATGTTCTCCCACAGCAGTAGAACCCCAGGCTTCCCCTGTGTGCGTGGTAACTTGAAACAGAGACTTCATTTCCCAGGGCCTCTCTTATGCTGGTGAAGCAACTGACTAATTTGTGGCCAATGGGATGTAAGCTGAGGTCACATGCAAAGGCAAAGGGCATGACCTTCCTCCCTTTCCTCCTTTTGGCTTCCTGGATTGTGATGGGAGCTCCAGCATGTGGTTTGGACTATGAAGAAAAAAATAAACTAGTTTGATAAACTATCTGTGAGTCTTTGGGGTTTTATTTCTGTTATTCACAGCTGAAGTTAATCTGAACTAATTTAGTCACCTTTATTAATTCATTCCCTCTTAATAACTGTGTAATTTTGAGCAACTGGCTCAAGCCTTCTGAGGTTCCTTTACCTCGGCAATAAAGCAGAATACATTGTAGTACCTACTTCACAGGGCTGCACAAGCCAGTGGCTTTCTGACCTGAGGTGTAGCAGAGTTACCCGGAGGTCATTAAAGCACAGAGTACTGAGCCCCACGGGCAGAACTTCTGATTCAGTAGGAACTCAGAAATGTTCATTTGTACAAACCCTCATACACTGCTGCTGGTCAGAGACTGTACTATAACTACAGCCCATGTAAGCACCAATGCCATGCAGCCTCCCAGAAAGGACACAAGAGAGGTTCAGATTGCACCCCCAGGGGCAGCATCCTGTGACCTCTCACCTCTGTGCCTCTCCTGGGCCTCTGGGGCCCCTACTCCTGATTTCTGGAGGAGTGAGCCTAATTTAGACACCGACTGCAGAGGGCTGCGATGGGAGGCTTAGGGACCATCCCTAGGGTGACCTCTGCCCACTCCTCACCTGTGGGGAAGTGGCCTCCACTCTGATGAGTCATGGGGCCGCTCAGGTTGCTTGGCACCTGAGCATCACCTTCCAGGCCCCCCTTCTGCCTGATACAAACACAGATGTGGATATAACATGCCCCTAGAGCCCCCAAAAGCCCCAAAACCCCAAACCAAAAACCAAAACTCAACCTGGGGGTGGGGACCACTCACGTGAATAGTGCTGACATGTATCGTCCTACTGCCTGCAATGGCCAAAGGGGAGCCGGCCCTGACCCAGGGCTCCTCGACAGTGAGCAGGGTAGAGGCGCACTCTGGACACACGCCCCTGTACTTGGAAAGTCTCCTGTACCCAAGAGTCCTTTTGAGGTCAGGTCGCCCCTTCTCCACTGGTTGGCAGAGCCCACCTCTTGTGTGAGGGGGTCTGGGCACCAGCTGACACCATGAACCCCTTCCCTCCCCAGCTGCTCCAGCATCATCAAGGGAGCAATTGTTCACTGCCAAAGGCTTTACCAAGAGGCCAGCGGGGACAATGTGTATCCCTGACCCCACGACTAAGAGGGCAGGCTCTGTAGCTCTTTACCTGTATGACCTTGGGCAAGGGGCCGCACCTCTCTGAGCCTCAGGTTCCTACTTCTATGAAATGGGGGTTACCATGGTCTATACCCTGCATCGATCCAGGTGCTTACTGTGGGCAACAGAGAGTTGATTAGCTGCTAATTTAAACAGAAAGGCATTTCCAAAGAGGATACTGAGGGATGTCTCTCATGGTCCAGTGGCTAAGACTCTATGCTCCCAACGCAGGGACCCAGGTTCAACCCCTGGTCGGGGAACTTGATCCTGAAGGCTGCAACTAAGACCCGGTACAGCCAAACAAGTACATAAAATAAATACACATGGAAAGGATATCGACACAGGAGACTTCCGTGGAGCCCCTCGAGGTGGCTCTACTCCACAAGGCAGGTGGTTGCCCAGGTTCCTCTAGAGAGTCTGATCTGGTGGGAGGCCCAAACACTGCCGCTGTTACTTTTTAAGTTTCCCAAGTTTCTCCAAGGTGAGTTGAGGTTGAAAACTACTGCCCTGAATCTTTGTATTTGAATCCTGGAAACTTTTTAGAGGGAAGCGTTGAAATGCTCTAACAGTCCCAGAGCCTGCAGAGTTTCTGTCCAAATTCAGGGCTGCCACGCTGGCTTTAGAGCAACCGAAATACAGTCCTCATGGCTGAGCAGACTCGGCCAAAGGCCTTGTTTACCAGGTCCATTTTGAGGGGCATGTAAGCAGTTAAAATCTGACTCAGTCCACTGCATCATGATTGCTGTAAAGAATCTCCAAACAAGATGGAAAGGAACAAACCACACGGTACATTTGAACGCCTGGCTGGTTCTTACGGACTGGTGACCAGTCGACCACGCGGGACTAGTGCCTGCAGTCTGGACTGTACTTTGGCTTCAGGAGCATTAAAAAGAAACAAGGAGGGGACTGCCCTGGTGGTCCAGCGGCTGGGACTCTGTGCTCTAGTTCCTGGTCAGGGAACTAGATCCCACATGTCACAGCTAAGACCAGGTACAGCTGGATAAATAAATAAAAGATAAATATTAAAAAAAATTTTAAGAAAGGAAACAAGGAAACTAGAAGGAACAGAGCTGAGGTCACTGGAACTGGGGACCGGCCAGGTTACTGCTTCTTCTTGGATCACTCTTGACTGTTTTTCCTTCCCTCTCTGGGAAGGAGCCTGCATGGCCACAGCTTCCTGCGGCTGCCACAACAAATGACTACAAACTGGGGGCTTCCAAGGACCCAGATTTATTATGCATCTAAAATCAAGATGGTCCCGGGGCTGCATGCCCTCTGAGAGCCCCTGGCAGCTGTGGCCACTGCCCTCGGCCTGGTGTGTGCCTCCGTGCCTCTGCTGTCTCTGACCTGCACACATCAGTGCATTTAGGAGCCACCCGGGGAATCCATGGGATCACACCTCGAGATCCCTTGTCATCTGCAAAAACCTCGTTTCCAAGTAAAGTCGCCATCCCAGGCTCAGTGATGAGACACACCTTGGGGACCCGCTGCCGCGTTTGTTCAAAGTGTGTTTCTATGTGGAGCCCGCACAGGTTCAGGGTTCTGAACCCAAAGGCATGCTTTGACCCAGCTCTGGATTCCAGATTTGGGTAAAAACATCAGCTCCAAAGGGCCTCGGCTGAGCAGGGACCCTGACTCTCAATCCCTACTTCTCCTTCTCCACGGATAAAATGCAACAGTTGGGGGTGGGGGAGTAATTATTTAAAGTTATGTAAAATGCAGATTCCAACTAGTGGGCCTGGGGTGAGGCTTGACCTGTCTGCATTTCTAAGGAGCTCCCAGGCCTCTGCTGGTCCAAGGTCCACAACGAGAAGCAAGCCTCTGGTGAGTAGGAGAAACATCATGTCCCCCCACCCCTACCACCCACCTAGCTAGCCCTCATCCAGGACGGTGCTTGCTGGCAGCCTCTGTCTCGTTTTGAGAACCTGGTCCAGAAGCCCCCACCCCAGGCCCAGGAGCAAGGCTCTGGTGCCACCATCAGGAATTCTAGAGGAGCCCACAACTTCCCTGGAAAATCTGTGCTCTTCCCACTCGTCCCCCTTCTCCTGCCCTCCGACGAGTCCACAGTCCTGTACTCAGGCCAGACCCAGCCTGCCCGCTGCCCCCTCACCCACCTGTGGGACCCACAGGGTACCCCTCCCTCCTGCCAGCCTGGATGCAGCAAGGTGACAGATACGGGGACAGCAAGGAGAATGGGAAGAGGCCGGAGATCTGATGTGGCTCCAGAAAACCACGTGCTTCCTCCGCTGTGTGAGGTGAGCACCTCGGCCTGTGGCCAGTGCATGTGTCCTTCCCGGCGGGCGGCATGGGTGTCAGTGATGTGGTGGTCCCGGGAAGGAGGCTCCTGCTTCCGTCCACCCCCTGGGCCAGGAAGGAGCTGGGAGAGGGGTGAGCTGAACAGGGCTCAGTGATGACACCACCCTCCCCTCATTCAGCAAGTGGCAGCCCCATAGCCAGTGCAGACGTGTCCCCCCCTGGACTGACCAGGCCACAAGACACCTCAGAACTGTGCCCCATGTGTCTTTGAGCTCGAGGTCGCTCACGCAAGCATGAGAGGGAAACAATTAAAAGAGCCTCAGACACACTTTAACTTGACCCCCACTGTGTGCAGCCATCTCTCCCCTCAATCTGACCTGAAATGGGCAGGCCGGGCATCGATATGATCTGCAAACAAGGCGAATTCCTCTGGGAGAATGTCACGCTCTGTGGACGGGATGCTTATTTGTGGTTCGCCACCCCGGCCTTGACCTTCCCCATCTCTCTGTTTACAATGGGCCCCGGAAGGGCCTGCCTGCTGCTTGGCTGATATCAATAGTGACCTTCCAGGAAGGCCTGGAAACCAGGCATCTGTGGATGGCTTACCCTGGCCCTTTCCTGCTCCTCAGCACCCTGCCTCCTCCAGCGAGGAAGTAGCTATTTGGGGCAGGGAAATGAGATGGCAGGACTGTCCCTTTGAGATCAACTCAGCGCTATGTGGCTCCCTGGACAATGGTCCCGTGCATCCAGCCCATCCTCCAGTGAGTTTCAGGCAGAAGGAGGGAAGGGGGGAGAGGACGGGGGTGATGGTTAGCTATCCTGGTATGAGGCCGGACTGGCCCAGTGGGGGACAGGCACCAACAGGAGACCAAGTCCATAGAGGGAGTCACTCCTGGAAGTGGTGAGTTCCCCATCAGAGAAGGTATGCAAACAGAGACGGATTTGAGTATGGGGATGGAAGTGGACTATTATTACTCTTTTCAAATGAGTCTCCTAGCAGCTCTGTTTCCTCTCCCTGCCCACCACCCACCAGGCCTGGGAGCTGCCCTGCTCACAGCCAAGCTCCTGGAAGTAACCAGAGATGGAGGGAGTCCTATGGACACTGTGGAGCTTGGAGCCAGCGGGCGCAAGACCTGTGTGAGTTGAGGTTTCTGTCTTGCAGGGTCCTGGCTAGTACCTTGAGCAAGTACTAAATTGTGTGGCATTTCTTTTGAAGATTGTGTGTCAGCGATGAGAGAGAAGGGAGATGGAGCACTTTAGAGTTTCCTGGCAGTGCTCATAGTGGGTGAGAACGTTTGGACCATCCAGGAAGAGAAGGACACATAGGTGCTGCCACGGGATAGGGGATGTGCCCTCTTGGGGCTCTTTACGAGGCCGGTGTGGGCTCCTTGGTGATGGCAGGGGTGTAGGAGGGTGAGGGAGACTCATTAGGAAATGCAAGTCGAGCTGTGACCAGGAGGCTTGGAGAGCCAGGGCACATGGAGACTTGAGCACCTGGATCTAGCTGTGCCTGAAGCTGTTGTGGTCCATCCTTGTTCTCGCCTATGATGTGGGGCAGTGAATCCCTTTTTGAGAGGATTGTTTGTTTGTGCTAAGTCACTTGAGTTGTGTCCGTCTCTGTGACCCTATGGACTGTAGCACACCAGATTCCTCTGTCCATGGCATTTCCCAGGCAAGAAACACTGGAGCGGGTTACCATTTCCTCCCCCAAGGGCTCTTCCCAACCCAGGGCTCAAACCCACATCTCTTTACATCTCCTGCACTGGCAGGAGGGTTCTTTACCACCATTGCCACCTGGGGAGTTCCAAAGTTTACTTTTGCTTAAGTTCACGTGAGGTGATATTCCATCATCACAACTAGAAAATAATGGGGTTTGCAGCAAAAACGAGCAAATGCAGCAAATTTCATGTCTTTATTACAGCCTGACAAGGACCAAGGATTCCCACGTTCCTCTCTGCAGCCTCTAAAACAGCCCTTCCTCCACCACCCAAGGGAAGAAGCTAACAGAAATGAGAAGGGGCGGACAGACTACAGTTTGTGCCAAATGCTCTGCAGCAAGCTGGCCCCGCCCAGGATAGGTCTCCAGTTCCAGCTGCCCTCAGAGTCAGTGCTTCCTGTTTTCACAGCCAGCTTCTGCACGAACGTTACCAACCAGCATTTAAAAACGGCTTCTCAGATGGTCTAAAACACGTAAAGCTTGTTCTTTTAATGACAACGAGAGTTGAATGAGTCCCGAACTCCACACCGGGCATCAGGCCAAATGCTTTACCTCCAGTATCTCATTCAGTTGCCAAGCCAGGGGAGGCGGTTTCTATTATTAGCCTGGTGTTACAGGTGACCAGACCCAAGCCCCAGCGTTAGTCACTTTCCCAAAGTCACCAGCTTCTGGAGTGATTCAGCACCAACACTGTCATGTTTCACTCAGTTCCTTGGTCCTGAAACATCCTTGCACTTTCTTCTCTTTTGCTGCCTGGTGGTCTGGCCCTGGCAAAGGGCTCGACACCAAAACACAGTGTTCTCTCCCTGCTCTTGGCCAGCATCACCCTCACCGCCCAAGCCTCATTGTCCTGAGAAAGCTCAGTTGGGATTCTTGGGGAGCCAAGTGTCCAGCACCCGGCCGGGCACTTCCCAGGTACCTGTGCATGTCTAATCATGTTTTCTGTGTCAGAAGAGCAGGCTGTGCTCGTCAGAAGCCTGGTAGGACTCTGGCCAAGGGGTTGTTTGTGATTTCAGGGCCGGGCAAGGAAAGTGCTGGGAGAGGGTTTTGGTTCCAAGTGGCCTCCTGCCGAGCAGTGAATCAAGCGTTGGGTCAGCACTCACCCCGCCCTGCACATTCCTGTTTGTTTTCCTCAAACTTGTTTATTTTGCCTCTACAGATGAAAGCCAGAGAGTATACATGGCTACCAGTGGGTGCTGGGGGCAGATTGTCTGGTCATTCCAGAGGCAGAGCAAGCCGGGCTAGTCCCTTTCTGCAGGGCATTGAGCCGAAAGCTAAGAATTCGTCACCTCTCAGGCCGGGGAGGTGATGCCGTTCAAAGCACCAGCAGTCCTGAGGCAGGCATCTTCCATGAGGTCTTGCCCATTCCCACCAAAGTCCCATCAGGGCCGCTTCGGTGTTAGGAAGTCCTGGCGCCTTGCTCGTGCCAGCAGGAGGACCTAGGCTTCTCCTTGAGCCCAATTAAATGTCAGCAGGATCAATCTTCTTCTCTAATTATGTTTTTGTGTCATATCCCCTGGAGGAGGGCATGACAACCCACTCCAGTACTTTTGCCTGGAGAATCCCCATGGACAGAGGAGCCTTGTGGGCTACAGTCCATGGGGTCCCAAAGAGTTGGGCATGACTGAGCAACTGAGCACAGGCACAATCACTGTGTGCCAAGCACTGCTTGAGGTGATTAGACTGTACATCAGTTACATTAGACTGTACATCACTTAACGGAGCTCTCACAGATGGAGACAGAGCAAACAGCCCACCAGGTGGCATGGCCTGAGTTTCGCCATGTGCACACAGACTTGGGTTTTGGAAGGTGCCCTCTGGCTGTAGGTGGAGGACTCAAGTATGACCTCATCCTCAGGCCTGGGGGTGGAGGTGGCCATGGGGCGTCTTTGCCATGTTAGGGAAGCAGTTGACATCAGCCCCTCCTCAAGGTCACTGAGATGGAAAATGGAGGAGGACGTGGCCTGGGAGGCAGGCAGCAAGTTTCGCTTTGGACACGCGGAATCTGAGAAGTGGAGATGTGGGTGAGGGGGCAACTGGCCAAAACTGACCTCTAGAGAGATGAGGGAGGGAGCAGGAGCCCCGCACCTCCTGAGCAGAGCTGTGGGAGTCAGACCTCTGGGCCCAGGTCTGCAGCCTGGCCCGATGCCCCAGCGCCTCTGGGAGGCGAGCTCATGGGGCCATGTGGATGGGGAGGTCTGTGCTTCCTGACCGTGCACCTGAGAGAACCCTTCCTGGGCCTGCTGCCACTGCTCGCAGAAACGAAGCGGGACTCGGTCTCCGCAGGACATGCCCAACTGGGCACCAGGGGCCCAACAGCTGTGTTCATAGCAGCCCCACATGGGGATACCACCCACAGCAGCCACTGGGGTGGGAAGAAGACTGTGCCTCTCAACTGCTTGGGCTTGGGGAAAAGAATGGAGAGAGAACCAGAATGTCCAGATCTGCAGAGTCCGAAGTCAGAGGGTGGTGCCCCGGGAGAGGGGTGATGTCTGTATAGGTGTGCTGGCGGCATAAGGACACCCCCTACCCGTGTCCAACTCTGTGAGAACAGATCTGAGATGAGCCCAAACCCCATCCTCAGGCCTCCACACCTTCTGCCCAGGTCACCCTTGTGCAGCCCAACTAGTCTGACAGGCTTTTACACATCCCACGCGGGGCACTCCTGGCCCCATCCAGAGGGGAGGGGGTACAAGTCTCTGCATAAGGGACTATGAGACCCCCGTGCCCCCTGCAGCTCCGGGAGTGGAGGAGCCTGCTTTGTGCTTGCCCTTGGAAATGTTTGTCATGCTTCAGCCACGTCAGGCTGAGCAATGGGAAGAGCAGGAGCCCTGAGTTTCTAGGAGACCGAGGCTCTGGGGCAGGTACTGCGACCTGGACCACACCTCTGTCCTCAGGCTCCCAGCATGTCCCCTCCATGTAGCCCTGACTCACACTGGACAGGGCAGGAGGAGGAGGAACTAGCTGCCCGTCACATTCGAGCCCCTGCACAAGCCTTGGGGCACTCTGGGTCCCCTCTCGGGGCCAGTTTCCTCGGCTGATGACACACCTTTCTAAGGGCTATGTGGCAATCCACACTGGCCCCCTGGCTCTTTTCTAGAACAAGCCAGGCTGCTGCCTCACTGCCTCAGGGCCTTCGCGTTTACTATTCCCCTTCCTGGAATGTCATTCTCCCAGATAGGTGGCACCCCTATTCTGTGCACGTCACCTTTGCTCAAATGCCACCTTCTCTGGGAAATCTGCAGAGTTCCTGGCGAGGAAACTCGTCCCTTGTGGGTGGCAAATTGCAAGGCAGGGAGTTCACTGAAATTCCACACTTGTACAAAGCATTTCTAAGCCTGACTGTATAAGTTTGCAAGGGCATAGAATATAGTCTGGAAGAACATACATTAAGCTGTGTTAACTGTAGTTCCTCTTGGAAGTGAGGCTGGGAATTTTCTAGATATGTTTGTGTCCTTTTGCAGTATTTGAGTGTTTTTAAGAAGATTAGTCCCTTGTCACTTTTTTAATTTAGAAATTTAAATCAGGAGTGTGCTCCTGCCGGTCATGGAATCTGCAATCCGGTCCTCACGAAAGCCCCACGGAAGTGGAAGTTGCATCTGTCACCCATTTTACAGATGATGGAACTGAGATACAGAGGACCCTGAAGTCATAAGGTGCAGGGCTGGGAGCCACCAGGTCTGGATTCTTAGCCACGCCACTTCCTTTCCTCACAAAGGAAGACAAGGGGCATTCGACTCTGGTTTTTAGCACCAGAAACTGTTCTTCCAATAAAACTCTGGCTGGAAGCCCAGTTCGTAAAATGGGTAGCAGAGGGGCCGCTCTGGTGCAGAAGTGAGGCTGAGAGCCTCTGGCTCTTGGACCTCTGCCTCTCACGACACCCCAGCACCCAGGGGATCCCAGGACCCTAGCCTGCAAGTGGCCCAGTGAGGTGACTCTGAAGGCCAGGGTTCTAGCAGTACTGCTTCTGCTGGAAGTGACGAAGACAGAAATGTGTTACGGGGTCATGTAACCAGGTGAGGAGTCATCTTGCTTTAAATAAGACTGCCCTCAATTATCCTGAACCATGACCCCCATGGAGAGCTTTTGTGTGAAAGACTCACTTAGCCTACTTTGATTTCAAAAAAAACCCCAAAACTACCCGAGACCCTCAGCAGCTGCCTGGAATAAATGCAAGCCCTCACCCTCCTAGCCCTCATTAGAACAGGCCCCAATCTCCCGTTTCCTTTGCTGCTGGGCCTCCAGCAGTGCTGGCACAGGGCAGAGGCCCAGTGATTCTTGTCAAATGAACGAATGACTGAATGAATGAGCCAATGGATGAATGGACAGACCAGGGCTTAATTGGTCAACCTTCTCGCAAACAGACATCAACAAGAGCCTTCAGCCACACTAGCTTTGAGATTTGAGGAACAAATCAAGATGAAGCGTTGTACTGGATTTGGGGCTTCCCTGGTGGCTCAGTGGTAAAGAATCCACCTGCCAACGCAGGAGCCATGGATTCAGTCCCCGGTCCAGGAAGATCCCACATGCTATGGAGCAACTAAACCTGTGCACCACAACTACTGATCCTAGGAGCCACAACTACTGAGCTCACATGCTGCAACTACTGAGCCCACGTCCTGCAACTACCAAAGCCTGTGAGCCCTAGAGCCTATGCTCTGCAACAAGAGCAGCCACAGAAATGAGAAGCCCAAGCAACACAAATAGAGAGTAGCCCCCACTTGCCTCAACTAGAGAAAAGCCCATGCAGCAACAAAGACCCAGCACAGCCCCAAATGAATAAAACAACTAAATAAAAGAAAAAAAAAGAAAAAGAAACATGGAGGCATGAGGGAGACAGCAGGTCACAGAACAGCAGACTTTGCTGCTACGGCGAGGGCCACCGTGTACGCTAAAATCGATGGGAGAATGTTTAAGGAGAAGAAAGATCTGCATGGTCGCAAGTTATTTCTCCCCCAATATTTATTAGTTACAGAGGAAAAAACAATAATTCTATAATAGAGAGACCTGGAGGACACCAGGGTCACTAGTGGACAAGGTTGGGATCCCCAGCAATAGCATGAAGTGTCATGTCCCTCCTGACGTTTTTTTGCCATTTTTCCGATAATACACAGCCTCCATCCAATCCTTCAAAAGCATCAGACAAACCTAAGTTGAGTAACGTTTTACAAAACACCAGGCGAGTGCTCTTTGAAAAGTAAAGTTCATGAGAGAGAAGGAAAGACTGAGGAGGCTTTCCAGGTCCGAGGAGACGGAGGAGACGTGCAGCCAAGGCCATCGAGATGGGGCAGAACACACACACACAGGGCTCAGCTGACCTGGTGCTTAACTGGCTTAAGACAACAAAAGCATCTCCACTCAGTTCTGGAGATCAGAGCCCAACACGGGGGCAGATCTGTGCTCCTGCCAGAGCCCGTCGCAGCCCTGGGTAGTGGGAGATCTGTTTCCTGCCCTTTCCCAGCGTTCCTTGACTGTTGGCCCCTCCTTCATCCTCAGAGCCCTTTGACCTCTGCTTCTGTCCTCACCTCTCCCGCCACCCTGACCCTCTTGCCTCTCTCTTACAGGGCCTTTGTGACGGCACTGGGCCCACCTGGATCGCTGGGCTACTCACACCATCCCAAGGTCCTCGCCTTGGTCACATCTGCAAAGTCCCCTTTGCCAGGTTCAATCACATATTCTTGGTCCCAGAAACTCTGACGGGCTCACGCTGGGGTTAGGAAGCCTGCCTCCCAGGGCACAGATGGGGAATCCAAGGCCTGCTCAGCCCTGGTCGTGGAATGACCCCCAGGAGACCTGCGTACACTCTTCACGTGGCAGACATGCACCTGGAGATGTGCAGACAACTCTTCAGCCTCGCTGGACCCTGTGAGTCAGGTGAATGAGCCCATTTTACAGACGAGGAGACTGAGTCTTGGCAAGTGGATTTGCACAAAGTCTGGCAGGTGGTCGGGGTGGAGCTGAGTCAGTGTCCCTGCACTTTCCTGACAGTGTGACTGAATTACTCAATTCCGTGCCCTCTGCACACAGGCCCTCCGGTCCCCAGAGGATCCTAGTTTCCCTGGCATGGTTACTTCCCTTCACACCTGCAGAGACGGGTGGGGGAGGGCAGGTGGGTGTGTCCTGCACCTGGGCATTTTCCACCAGAACACAAGCCCGGCAGGTCTCAGTAACGGCCCTCCACCGTGGGGAGTGGACTCAGGTCTGCATGTCTTGCTTCTTCTCTCCTTCCCCAAGATGCATTTGGCAACAGCGCCTGAGCCCCATCATCCTTCCTCCAGCCCCCTACCTCAGCACAGCATATCCCTGCAGATGGATGCCAAAGAATCAGCAGACAAGCGTGAGATAAGGTGAGCTCTGAGCCAGCTGGACACGGAACCTCCCCTGACAGAGCCAGAGTTACATCACTGGGATGGGCAGGTGCTCCCCACCAGTTCAGTCCAGGAGGAGCTGGGGACATTGCCTCAGTGGTGGCTCCTTCCACCTGTCTCCGCTTCCAGTGGCCCCTCCATTTCCCCCCTGCCTGTGAGGTTCCCTGGAAAATTCTGTGTGAAGAGGAAGTCCCAAGGGGGGAGGGTGTACACCATCCAGTCTCCACCCAGTCACACCCCCGATCAGGGTAGAGCAGCCCAGAGAGGGGACAGCATCGTCCAAGGTCACTGGGAAGTGGGATGTCCCTTGAAGACCCAAGAGGGGACACCCTGCCTGGTCATCCTCCCGTCTGACTCCGGGGAGCCTCTGGAGTGTCTTCCTGGGAGAATCCCAGTTGGGAGAGGGCCAGACAGGCATCTAGTGTCTGCAGGGACCCCCACCCGTCCCCTGAATTGCCCTGTTTTGTCTTTCCAGAACCCAGGACTCCTGGTTCCTAATTCACACCACCCGCCGTGCTGGAGAAATGTCAAGAACATAACAAACACCCCAGTCCTGCTGCCTTGGCTGTCATACAGGTAGAGGGGTGACCCGGCCACACCCACCTGGCCTCCAGTGTTGTAGCTTCCAGCATCTCTGAGTGACTTGGACACAGTAGTTACCAGCCTCCTTTCCATAGCCTTGGGGGTCCTTAACACAAGCAGGAGCAGGAAGGAGGTGGGAGGACAGGAAAAGTCCTATGAAGGCTGCCACATTCATGTCTGTCATGTCCATTTCAGCTTCACCACAACCGTAGGAGGGGCTCTGCCCCTTTTCTGGACAGGAGACTGAGGCCCCAAAACCCCCACACCATTCATGGACGTGTGCTAGGGGTTCCCTCTCACCCTGGGCCTCCCAGGGGTGACATCTGGGGTGACAGCCAGGGTGTTCAGGGTTAGGAGGGGGAGGTGGGCTCAGAGCCCGTTGGGTGCTCAGGCCTGAGCCAGTTCACACCTCCTGGACCCTCAGCCCCTTTGTCTATAAAACGAGGAGGATGGTGCCCACTGCTCAGGTCATCAGGAGAGTCAGTCCCAGGCGCAGGCCACGCCAGACGCCCTGCAGCCCCGGCCTGAGTTGTGGTCTCATCTGGGGTCATGGTAACCCTCTGGAAGACCATGGGCCTGACGCGGGCTGGCCTGGCAGAGCCCAGCCACCCAGAGGCGGCCACTCTCCTCAGGTAGCTGGTCTTGAAGCCCCGCACTCATCTGGGACCACGGCCGGGGTCTGGCAGGAGATGGAGCTCACACGCAGCAGGTAACTGGTGGGGTGGAGTATGATGGGTCTGAGCACTGTCAGAGGAAACCAATGCCCAGGGCTGGCAGAGCGGAGGCTGTTGCCACCCCAAGGTTGCAGGGCAAGGATGGCGGCAGACCCTGGAGCCCAGAAAGAGCCGTCAGACCCTGGTCTGACAAGGGTCCCCCATGCTCCTTCCTCCTGCTGGTCTGACCCACAGGCAGCCGGAGCATGGTGGGGGAGGGTGGTTGTCTGAGCAGGCAGGGGGCAGAGCAGGGGCAGAGCCTGGACCGCAGGGTTTAGTGGGGGTGGCACCTGCCCTCACCCCTCCTGGCTCTGGGGGTCCTTTAACTTCCCTGCCCATGGAGCAGGTGGCTTCTCCCCGCAGTCAGCGTGCTGGCTGACCTTCTCCTCTGCCCACCCACCTCCCCCCTCCACTGGAGTGTGCGATGGTAGCTGAAAGGCGGCAGCAGGCACATGCCCTCTGGGCACAGAGAGTGGGAGGATGCGGTGGTGGGTGTGCTGACAAAGGCTCTTACCAGCCACTCAGCGGCAGGCAGAGCAGCTGGGGGGCTGCAGCCATCCTCAGGCCGCCCTGAACACCTGATGCTTTGTGTGGACACAGGAAGTCCGTTTTTCCAGGCATATTTTTAGAACCTCGGTTTGGATGGTTTGTTCTTATTCTGGCCACTTGGGCCACTTTCCCAGCTGCTTCAGATACATCGTCAAAGGTGGGCAGACCAGCTAGACCCAGTCGTCAGTCGCTCTCAAGCCGGTGTGTCAGGGAGCTCAGCTTGGTGCTCTGTGACAACCTAGAAGGGTGGGATGGGGTGGGAGGTGAGAGGGAGGATCAAGAGGGAGGGGACACATGTATACTCATGGCTGATTCACACTGTAGTACAGCAGAAAACAACACAACATTGTAAAGCAATTATCCTCCAATTAAAGAAAAAGCCCATGTGTTCCATGTTGGTGCATCGAGGACAGGGCTTGCTCTTGCCTTTAGTCTCCTCCACCGTGTCCGGTCCCAGCCCAGGGCACAGACCAAAGGCTCCCCAGTCTCAGTGGCACCACGGGCTGAGCATGTGGGCCCCACCCTCAGAGATGGGGATGCTGACTGTGGTTTTGCTAGGCACCCATGACTATGGTGAGGAGCCATTGCCAGTCTCTGGGTCTTTCCACGATGCCCCCAGCCTCACAGTCTCACCAGAGCTGATCTCAGTCTGTGTCCCCAAGAGTCGCCCACCTCCAGGGCTGCCATGGACAGCTGCATGGGTTGTGCACTGCCCGAAGCGTCCTGCCCTTCCCACTCCCCACACCACACCCCCCGACAACAAGGGCCCCAGCCAGTGCCCTTGGCCCCTCTGACCCCTGATCTGGGCACTCTGTCTGGCAGACACTTGCTGAGACCTCATCTACCATCCACACCAAGAACACTTTCCCTGCTTCCTTCCCAGATACACAGCTCTTAACAGACTCTTCTGTCTCCCAAGGCTGAGACTTAAGTGAGAGCCCAAGGTTCCCCAGGGAAGAGCTTAGTCAAGATTAAGACCCAGGACCTCAAGGCCCTGCTCCTCCTCCAGAAACAAGCTCTGCTGGCCTCTGGGACAGGTGGCCAGGAAGCAAAAGGTACCCTGGACGGGGCAATGACCTCGCCCAGGTTTCCTGGCCCTCAGCCTCAGTGTCCTCATCTGTAAAATGGAAGCACTTATTCACGGATGTTCAGTGCAGTGCTAGTCACAATATCCAAAAATGGAAGCAACCCACGTGTCCATCAGCAGGTGATGGACAAACAAAACACGGTCCATGCGACAATGGGATGTTACTCAGCCACAGCAGGAATGAAGCACAGACCATGCTGCAAAGTGGATGAAACTGGATTATGCTCATGATGGGCCACACGTATACAATTCCATCTACATGAAGTGTCCAGAACAGGTAAGTATGCTTCCAGACAGGGGCCAGAAAAGGGGTGGTGAAGAGGAGCTGATTCCCTTTGAGGGTGTTGAACATGTTCTAAAATTGATCATGCTGATGACTATGCAACTCTATGAATGGACCAAAAGCTGTTGATCTGCACACTTTAAATGAGTAAGTTGTATGGTTTGTGAACTATTTCTTTATAAAGCTGTCACAAAGCGGAAATGCTAATAATAATATCTGTCTCTCAGCATTTCCAGGAAGATGAAGTGAGGCGATCTGGGCATGGTTTTGGCACAGAGCCTGGCAAACAGCAAGCAGCTGATCAATGTGCCTGCACCCCCACTGCTCCGTGCAGGTCAGCGGCCAGCAGCACCAGGGCCTCACTGGAAATGCAGAGTCTTGGGCCTCCCTGGGCTGCATCAGCAGCTATGTTTCAGTGGCTCCACAGGTGAGTCCCAGTCAGGTTCAAGTTTGAAAAGCACGGACAGCAGCGATAATTCTACTGCCGCTAGGACAGGAATCTCAAATGTGAGAGCTCACCAGAAGTCCCTGGAGGGCTGGGTACACTGCCAGAGTGGCTGGTTCCAGGGTCTGCGGTTGAGCCTGAAAAGAAAAGTGAAAGTCGTTCAGTTGTGTCTGACTCTTTGTGACTCCATAGACTATAGAGTCCATGGAATTCTCCAGGTCAGAATACTGGAGTGGGTAGCCTTTCCCTTCTCCAGGGGATCTTCCCAACCCAGGGATCGAACCCAGGTCTCCCACATTGCAGGTGGATTCTTGACCAGCTGAGCCACCAGGGAAACCCAAGAATACTGGAGTAGGTAGTCTATCCCTTCTCTAGCGGATCTTCCCCACCCAGGAAGAGAACCAGGGTCTTCTGCATTGCAGGCGGATTCTTTACCAGCTGCGCCATCAGGGAAGCGTGAGCATTCCTGACACCTTCCCAGGTGACACTGCCGCTGCTGCTCCAGGGGCTGCACCCGACAACTGTTGCTCTGGGCTCTGAAACAGGCCCCGCCTGCCCCAGGAAGGAGAGGCTGAGCATCCAACGCCTGGGGCAATGTGGTCTCAGTCTGGCTATGCATGGAGGTGGGACCTTCGCCAGTTCCCACACGGGGACTCCACCCTGAAAACTGATGCTCTGGGGTCTGAGACGGGCCCCGACTGCCCCAGGAAGGGGAGGCTGAGCACCCGAGGCCTTGAGCACCAGTGGTCTCAGCCCAGCTGCACATGGAGGTGGGACCTTCACCGTTTCCCACATGGGGCCTCACTCCCCACCAGCTGCCTGGAGTCCCAGCTGGGCTTTCTGCGTGCAGCCAGGAAGGAGACACTTGGGTGTTGCCGAGAAGGAGCCCTGTCTGCAGGACTTTCTCCTCCTCGGGGAAGGGGAGAGTCAAGTGTAATGCCCCTAGTGCTGGGACACAACCAGGGCCTCACACTGCGGGGTCCAGTCCTGCCCAGGTCTGATGGCCCTGAGCAGAGGCGGAAAGGCAGTTTCCCCCATGTGCAGCCCCTCTGGGTTCCAGACATTAAAGGGAGGGGGGGCGGCAGGGGCCCTGGGACAGAGCGAGCCAGAGTGGGGTGAGCTGGGGCTGACACCTCTGGGCTCCACCTGCCCAGCAGCTCAATGACCCTCAGGCCGCCTCTCCGGCCCACCCGTTAACAGCTCCCACTAGGGGCTGCTCGCTTGCCTGGATTGTTGGGAGTTTTTCCTCTTTATAGAACAATTTATATTAAGCAGACTCTAAATAGAGCTCCTTAGGATGGGGTTCGGTTTAAGCCACCCTGAGTTTAATGGGTTGTGGGGGAGGGGGTCTGTGCTAATTGCCTCTCAGGCCACTCTGAGCCCACTTTGTGGCCAGGGTCATTATTCTTGCAGCCGCCCATGACTGGTTTCTCCAGGCCTGACCACATGCTCCCGGTGACCTGCCCCTGCATTTATCTGGAAGGTCTCTGAGCTCAGATCCCCGCTGGTCCCTGTAGGTCTCTCTCAGGCCACAGCACTCTGTGGGGGAGCTGCTGGCTTCCTGGAAGGCAGAGAGGACATAATGAAAAGGGAGGTGCCCAGGGCTGGGAAGTGGAACACAGGTGGGAGGATGGAGTCTTCTGTGTAAATGAATAAATACCAGGCTTTGGGGTAGAGACACACTCATTCATGCAGCCCCTGTGCGTGCTTTAGAGAAGACACCTCTTTCTCCCAAGTGCAGCTTGGTGGGAACACTCAGGCTGATCTCAACTCCCTCTGTTCCACTGGGCAGGCAAGTCTTGCAGTGCGCAACCTGAATGACAAGAGGCCTGTGGGCACTCCTGCCTCTCCTCCTGGCGCCTGGCATTGATGGAGCCCGTTGGGGACCATGAACTCATCAAGTGCTCTCACTGACTGTGTGCTGGGGAGACAGCTGAGAACGGCCTGTGCATTTCAGACCCACTCTGTTGGCAGAAGTGGACAAGAAAATCATCACTTGAGAAGCAAGATGACAGTGTGATGCCAGAGGAAAGCAACAGGAGTGTAAGCAAGGCAGGCCAAGGGCACGCCAAGGGCATCTTCAGCAGTGCCCTGGCTTCATCCTCTGCAGCCAGGATGTACAAACAGAGCTCTCCTGGGCTCCAAGGACAGTCGCTATTACATTGCCTCTCAGAGCCCCCAGGGCTGCTCCTCGGTGAGACTCATGGCTTGAGGAGAGAAGGGGGCCAGGAAGAGACCCCCAGCTGCCCCTTCCCTCCCTTGCTCTCTGACGGATCCTCCCACGGAAGCCAGAAGCCCAGCAAGGGTCCATGTCCAGGACTACAACAGTGGACAGGGTGGATGCTGAATCTAGAGGGACAAACACTGTTAACCTCATTTTGGAAATGAAGAAACAAACAAAAAAGACATGAAGGCTCACAGTGGACATAAGCACTGGTCCCTCTGGACCCTGGTGGCCATGCCCACAGCGCCCATAGCACGTCCTGTGGGTTGTGTGTCTGGCCAAACTCAGACCAGGTACGGGAGCCTGGTAGCCAGGGGCTCAGGGAAGCACACTTCTGTCTTCCCTATGGGAGAGTCCCCTGACCTGGGAAGGATGCTCAGAAGTGCCATTCAGCCAGAGTGGCTGGTGTCAGCCCCGCGGAGGGAGGCATGGGCTATTTGGGCCACGGTGAGGGAGGAGGATCAGTGGTTGCAGGACTGGAACCCGGGTCTTGACCATGCCTCCCTCCACCCCTGCAGGGAATAGTTCTTGAATCACCCAAGTGGAGTGGGAATCCACTCACCCAAACATCTCTTTTTCACAAGGCAGAAACCAAGGCACAGATGGGAAGGGGCTTGGCAGGGACACATGGGGGTGAGGGGTGAAGTGGGCTAGGCCCTTGGGTGGGGCTGGGGGGCAAAGCATAGGGTGCCGTTCAGTGAGATGGAATGCAGGTGTTATCCTGCTTTCTGAACAAAACAGCTGGCACCCAGCTTTTACATTTTTAATTTTTTTGTATGTCTTTTAAAATGTTTTCGTCAGCCATCCCCATGGCTGTAAAAATAGAGCTGCACAGACGCAGACGCGGCTAAGCCAGCAGCCAGCCTGAATATTCAGCTGGAGGGCACAGTGCTCAGGAAAGCAGTGAAACCTGATGAATTAAGCAGTGTCTCCAAGCTGTGGCCACTTCCTGTGGCCTGGGAGCCAGGGGAGGGGAGCCCCTGATGGAAAGGAAATATACTTGGTTTCTGGGTTCCAGGCAGAGTGGGCTTGCCTCCTCCAGGAAGCCCTCCAAGTTTTCAAGAAGTTGCTTCACCTCTCAGGAGAGCCTGGAAGACCTATTTTCTTATTGTCGGTGTCTGGCTCCTAAAAGTACACCCCTTGCCATCTGGAAGGCACCCCCTGGGGGCTGCCCTACCCCTGCCAGGAGTTCGGGGTTAAAGCAGGAACACAGATTCTTCAGCCTTATCTAACCCTTGACAGCTTGGTTGCTTGATTTGAACACCTATTTATCCTTCTGGCAGATGTTCCCCAGGCGCTGACCAGGACCTGCACCGAGCACCAATGAAGCTGAGGAAGGCGGCCAGTTACCCAGGAGATGTGTACAGTCACCCAGGGGAGCTGGGTGAAGGGGGGTCACTGTCATAGCAGGACCTTGGGCTAGTGGTCCGAGGACAGTAACAAGCTGAGGTTGCGGCAGGTGGAGGCTGTCTGTGCTCACCTCTGTCTCCTGCCCCACCCGCTCTGACCCTGTCTATACTCGCAGCCACCCAGGCCTTCTTTCAGCCATCCTGCCCTGGGTCTTCGGGTTTCTCTGGTGGCACTAGTGGTAAAGAACCCACTCCAATGTAGGAGACATAATGAGACCCAGGTTCCATCCCTAGCTGGGGTAGATCCCCTGGAGGAGGGCCTGGCAACCCACTCCAGTATTCTTCCATGGAGAGAGGAGCCTAGTGGGCTGCAGTCCATAGGGTTGCAAAGAGTCAGACATGACTGAGCAATTAACATATACACAACTTAAAAAACGAAATACAACCTAAGTACATCATCTGGCCCCCGGCTGATGGCTTCTGGTCACTCTGTTACCTTGGAGGCTCCTTGCAGAGACCAAGCTCCATCTCGCACCCGGGAGTCATATAGGAGAGGCTGGACTCCCGAGGTGAGGGCAGCCACCCACCGGCTGAAGGACCACGAGTGACTCAGGACTTACTTGTGAAACAACAGCGTTAGACTAGAGACAGGATCTCCGGAGAGTCCGTCTTTTTGCTCTGAATGTCCTGTCCTGACCTGTGGGTGTGCCAGAAGGGCCCAGGCAGTCAATCCAGGGCCTCTCGGCCCCAGGGGATTCTGTGCCCATCCCCATCCACCCCCACGCCTGGCTCTAGGAGTCCCTCATTTCCAGTTCTGGGAAGCATCTCAATGTGTGAGTCAGGGGTTCTTAAAGTTTTCTAGGTCACAAACTTCTTAGAGGGTCAGCTGAGACGGCCAGCTCTCTCCCCAGAGGGACCGGAGCAGCATCAGAGCAGCTCTCACAGTGGTTCATGCTCCCCTTGGGGCTTCGAAATTCCTGGCTGTGTGGGCTGCTGATGGGTCTAGGTCCCAACCCTGGCCTTGCTGTGACCCCCTGGACCTGTGTGCACCTCAGGCTTCCCATCTGCAAAGTGGGTGTTGGGCGTGGCTCACAGAAAGCTCAGGGGCTGGTTGGCAGAAGTTAGCAAGTCTGGACTCACAGGCAAGCCCTGCTCCCTCCCTCTGCCCTCTGTCCCCTCTTACTGGTCCCACTGCCCCAGTTGTGGTTTCTGCACAAGAAGATTCGATCTGACCGGTCTGCTGAGCTCAGCCACAGGTTTCTCTCCCTTTTCTAAGGAGATGGTTTATTGTCTCCAGAATAACTAGCTCCTGCCGTGGTCCACACCTGGGCTAGAAAAGAATTTCCAGAATGAGAGCATGTGTGTGTGTGTGTGTGTGTGTGTGGATGCTCAGTTGTGTCTGGTTCACTGCGACCGCATGCACTGTAGCCCACCAGGCAATCTCCAGGCAAGAACACTGGGGTGAGTTGTCATTCCCTTCTCCAGGGGATCTTCCCGACACAGGGATCGAACCTGCATCTCTAGTATCAGCAGGTAGATTCTTTACCACTGAGCCACCTGGAAACCCAGGTGGGAGGCGCTGTTAGAACAGCCGGCCGGCTTAAGGGAGAGCCAAACCCTTCCGCATGCTAGCAGCCAATTTTTATAGCCTCAAGACAGAGTAAATTCCTGCTGGAAGGGTGGCATTAGGTGATTAGTAGGATGCTATAGGGTGGACTTGGACTGCAAAGAGATCCAACCAGTCAATCCTAAAGGAAATCAGTTCTTAACATTAATTGGAAGGACTGAAGTTGAAGCTGAAGGTCCAATACTTTGTCCACCTGATTCGAAGAACTGACTCATTGGAAAAGCCCCTGATGCTGGGAAAGACTGAAGGCAGGAAGAGAAGGGGATGACAGAGGATGAGATGGTTGGATGACATCACTGACTTGATGGACCTGAGTTTGAGCAAGCTCCAGGAGTTGGTGATGGACAGGGAAGCCTGGCATGCTGCAGTCCATGGGGTCGCAAAGAGTTGGACACGACTGAGTGAACTGAACTGATAGGGTGGGTAATAGAGTGGGTATTTTACCTAATATGGGGTCAGGGAACTGGCCGGTTTAGATCCGGAGGCTCATGGCAACAGTTGCTATGGGGCATGGTACTGACCAAGCCAGAGGTTTTTGTCATGTGACCTTATAACAGGGCTCCCCAGCTTACTCCTTCCTTTGCCAGCGTTTTATTTTTATGACCAGTCCATCCACTTGAATACAATGCAATGTCTCTTTGGACTGCTTGTGTACATATATTCCTAGTCATGCCTCTCTGACCTGTCAGTTTCTGACGGAAAAGTACTAAACCTATCCCTAACTGAAACTGACCATTTCTCTTTATAGTTCTGTGAGTTTTTAAACATATTGAAACTATGCTGTTAGGTAATGACATTCCATAACCTCTATTTTGCTGGCAGATCGCTTCTTGCAGCCTTGAATGAATGAATCCAACTTCGTCCCTTTTAAAGTGTTCTTCCTTTGGTTTCTGTTTTGTCTGATTCTGATGTGCAGTCATCTATTTCCTTTGGTTAGGACTTCTTTAAGAACGAATTTTCCCTTCTGCTATGAAACTGTCCTGGGTCGTTATCATTTATACATGTTTCTTGAAGACGGGATTTTGTTTTTTATCTCTGGAGATTTTTTCCTGAATAGGCATACTTAGCCCATTGGTAAAGAATCCACCTGCATGCAGGAGACATAATGAGACATGGGCTCGATCCCTGAGTCGGGAAGATCCCCCGGAGAAGCAAATGGCAACCCACTCTAGTATTCTTGCCTGGAAAATCCATGGACAGAGGACTCTGGCGGGCTCCAGTCCATGGGGTCTCAAAGAGTCAGACACAACTGAGCACACACAACACAGGTACACATTTATTGCAATTGCTGAAATGTTTGATCTTATTCCTGGTGTCACTTTTGTTTTCTATTTCCTGTGCTTTGTTTTTCACAAATTTCTAGTATTGTTGGATTTATTTCATTTTTCCCATTTCAGTGTTTCCTTCTAATAGTTCATAAGTTATATACTCTATTTTATGGAGATTTACCTTAACACGTTCACTCACATACTTAACCTTACCATAACAGTACTGTACTCATTCTGAATCTGCACCTTGACAAGAGTTTTGGCATGCTTTCCTCTGTCCCATAAACTACCTCCTTTTTTCATAACATCTATAATTTTAGTCCCAAATTGTTGCTAATCCTTAAGCAGCCAACACGTTCTTAGACTTAGCAAATTTTTATCATTCTTGACTCATCATTGTTTCTTATATTCCATTTCCTGGATTAGTTTTTCTTCTTGGAGAGAACATCAATTAGTAGTATTTTCAAAAAGGAATTGTTTTTGATGCCATATGATCTGAGACCTCCCATGTCATCAGGATATGTTTTTATTCTTACATTCAGCTGGTTATAGAACTCTGAGTGTGCAATTATTTTCTCTCAGGATTTGGAGATAATGACTACATTTTTTCTTGTTTCTAGTATTTGTTACGGAGAAGGCAATGGCACCCCACTCCAGTACTCTTTCCTGGAAAATCCCATGGACGGAGGAGCCTTGTAGGCTGCAGTCCATGGAGTCGCTAGGAGTCGGACACAACTGAGCGACTTCACTTTCACTTTTCACTTTCATGCATTGGAGAAGGAAATGGCAACCCACTCCAGTATTCTTGCCTGGAGAATCCCAGGGATGGGGGAGCCTGGTGGGCTTCCGTCTATGGGGTCACACAGAGTCAGACACAACTGAAGCGACTCAGCAGCAGTAGCAGCAGCAGTATTTGTTATGTTCTCTTAAGTCGTCTGGTTTTTGTCTGGAAATATTTAGGCTCTAATAAAACATCAACCCCCTGTCCAGTGGTAGATTCATCCTGCCTGGCTGTTGTGGCCTCTTTCAATCTGAGTTCTGGGACATTCTCAGCTTTAGGAAGTTCCCTCCTGCATCTTTGTCTCCTTTTGGACCAAAAATTGAACTCTGTCCTCTGCATCTACACCTTCATCCGTCGTCCTTTCCTGCTGCAAGTCCTTGGCTTAATCATCCAACGCATCTACTTGTGCTTCAGCTGCATCCACTAACCCATCCAGCCCATTTATCAAGTTTCTTCGATGACCAGATTTAATTTTCCAAACACTCTAGTTGGCCTTTCTGAGGGCGCAGTGTAAGGCTAAGGCTCTCTGCCTAAGGCTACTGAGTATTCCTGCTCCAAGTTGTTGTTTTCATCATACGAACCCTGTTCCTCGGGTATCGTTCCCTTGTTCAGGTGTTCAACGACTGTTGGTACCTGAGGTTCACCCCAGCCACACAGCCCTCCCACATGTGCAAGAGCAGAGTCACCCCTAGACAATGCCCGATGTGCTGGGCTGGGTGCTCCCCACCCCCCTGGGGCCCCTGCCCATCCCTTCAGCCTGGCTCCCACACTCAACCCCCCAAACATAAGCCTGTCTTCTCTGCTTGGCCCAGGTGTGTGTGTGGGTTGGGGGTGATGAGGAAGAGGGCTCAGCTCCCCTTGTGGCTCCCACTGAGGTGCCCTAAACAGGTGTCTTGTGAGGAGCTGGGCCCCTCGAGCCCCAACCCTCCCCCTCAGGCTCCCTCCTTCCCTCAGGCCCCACTGCCGCCCACATTTAAGGTGTTCCCCCACAGTCTCAAGTTCACCTCCTGGAGGGGAAAGTTGTCCCACATGGCTAGGGGCTGGGGCTGGGACCATGGCAGGGAGTGGAGCTTCAGTGTGAGTCATCCACCCATGAGGCTCCTTTCTCCCATCCCGGCCCCAAGCAGCAGCTGAGGGAAGAGCACGGCCTTTGGCATTTGGACCGAACTTGGGCTCCACATTCTCACCTTCAGTTTTCACAAAATTCAAATGAACTTATCTTACTCAACCTCGTGGTTAAGATGCAACTTGGTTTGTGCCCAGCCCTCCCCCCGCTCCCAACTCTTTCCACTCAGCGGGTACTCCCACTCCGCAGGGTCTGAGTCCAGGCAGTCAGTGCTTAGGAGGTCTGAGGAGGACAGAGCCATGGCCCGGCAGCCCTTGTTTAAGTCTGAGGTCAGGGGCTCCGATGCCACCAGGGCCCAGGACTCCTGGGTAGCGGGTGCACAGAAGAACCCTCAGCTCCAATCAGAGCAGTCATGACCCACACTTGGTCCCTGGCCAGACCCCTGAGTGCCTCATCCTGGAAAGTATATGTCCACCTGTAAACACATCTGAGGGCTCCTGCTTGCATCTCCGGTTCGTATGGAGCCCGTGAAGGAGAGGAGCCAGGAGGCGAGGCGGCTACCACAGAGGCCTCCAGGAGAACAGAGAGGGACACTTGAGGTCTCCCAGCTGGACCCACCTGGATCTCAGTCTACCTCTGCTCTGTCCCTGGGGTCCAAACCGCTCCAAGACCTCTGCTTTCAGGTACCGTCCACTCAGCCATCAGCAGCAGGGGTCCCCTCTGTGCACAGCCTAGGCCCTGCCCACAGGAGTTTTCAGAACCAGGACGATGGGTCCAGGCAGGTCTGATCTGAGTGCCTGGCTCCGTCTGGTCTGAGAGCTGAGCAGCCAGCGCTGGTTCTCTGGCGCCATCCGGTGTCCATATATGTGAACTGCAGCTCGCGCACCGGTGGATACCACCTGCGAACTGTCCTTAGAGGAGGGTTGGGTAGGGAGGCAGCCTCACAAGCAGGGTCCCTTTGGCTCCACGTCTCTCATGCTAAGAACCTTCATCACTTCCAGCCTCTCTAGGCTCCAACCTGTGGGTCCAAGCCAGCACTGCACAATCAAATCAATGTGGGTTTTTTTTTTTTAACTTCACGAAAATTGCCAACAAGGCCAAGGTGTTGGCTGGGGAGGTGACTGGTTCCTCTTTCTGCGAATTTCTATCCTTAAACATTTCTATCATTCGTCCCAGCGTGGTCCAGTCCTTTGAGGCAAACAGCTGTGTGAGCCTGCAGGCCTGCCCCCTCCCCTCTGAGGCCCAGTCCCCAGGACAGGGTAGCTCTGGACAAAGGCCTGCAAATGCGGCTGCTGGGGCCCCTTGTTCCCTCGGGCACAGTGCTGGGGAGACAGCGACCTAACTCCCCACAAGGTCAAGGGGCAGCTGTGTGCAGAAAACCCTCTAAATGGAAAATGGACATGAGACACAGGAGTGATACACCCCAGGAACTGGGAGGTGCAGGGCATCTAGGGGGTGAAGGGCATCTGGAGGTGTGGGGAGTCTATGGGTGTGGGGCATCTGGGGGGTGCAGGGCATCTGGGAGGGGTCAGGCACAGGCCAAGGTGCCCGGGACCTGCACACATGCCTGATGTGGAAGCAGGGTGATGTCTCAGCCACTCGGAGGTCGTGAGCATGATGGGTGTTTGAGGCTTGTATCTGAGATAGGTTTCCTGCTGGCCAGACAGGCTGGACACTGTCCTCAGCTCAGTGGACACCCAGGGTCCAAGCTTGTCCAAGGCGGACAGGTGGGAGCCGCTGCTCCAGGAGCCCAGAAGTGGGCTTAGGAGTCCTTTCTTCTCTTCCTTCCCTGAGGCTGCCTGTGCCCCCAGTAATCACTGACACCCCATCACCACGCGCACACGCACACACGCACACACACCTGCATCCATTTTAATAGGTTGTGCTGCCACCAGGTGGCCAAGTCAGGACCAGCGCCCCGGGTTCCTGTCAGAGCCTTCCAAGTCCACTGTTCTGGATGCCAGGGCTCTGGCCACAAGGGCTCCAGCCACTGGGGCTCTGGTCACCTCACCTCCCCCCACCTTGAGTCAATAAGCAAGCCCATTTCCTCCACCAAGCAGCAACGTTGTGGAAAAAATGTCCCTGTTTTCTGCAATCCTTTCTCACGGGGGCTGACCAACCCTGGAAGAGGCTCAGAGACATGTGGTTTGGCACAGGTCCCAGCAAGTTGGTGGCAAACCAGGCCCTACCCTCCTGGCTCCCACTTCCCGGCCCCTTCCATGGCCTCCTCCCTGCGGCCTCTGGGGGGCTGATCTCGCCCCAACCCTGCTCGCTGGGTGGCCTGGGCTCACCTGGAACCTCTCTGAGCCCTGGACTCCTGGGCTGGTTGTGGGCAGGACCAAAGGTATAAACACACTAAAACTCAGCCATGTGGGTTCATGTTCATTTTTCACTATCTGTTGTTGTTCAGTTACTCAGTCATGTCCGACTCCTCATGACCTCATGGACTGCAGCACGCCAGGCTTCCCTGTCCCTCTCTATCTCCTAGAGTTTGCCCAAACTCATGTCCATTGAGTCAGTGATGCCATCCAACCATTTCATCCCCTGTTGACCTCTGGTATGCCTCCTATGCCCCTCAACCCCATGTAAAGTGCTTGCAAGCAGCGGGAGGGGTTATGAGGCCACATAAAGGGCACATCAGTGTGCAGGATGCGGTGACAATGGGGTGGGCCCAAACTGGGGAAACTGACCCAGAAAGTGGAGAAACACCCTGAATCTTTCTGCCCAAACCTGGAGCTTCTGCTCCTCCCAGGGGCTCTACATCTTGAGCCCAGAATATCTACAATGTTTTCAAGGGGTCAGTCTCCACTCTCCATGGAGCTGAGGCATTTTGAGATCACGTGATGGGGCCCCAGTACCCTCCTGGTAGGGACCCACCTGCCGCTTTCCTATCCTTCCTCCTGGCTGATCTAGGCCCAGAGCCCAAGGGGAAAGCAGGGAGTTCCTGGAGGGCAGCTGTGGGGAAGACAGCAGGAGCGGATGAGAAAGCGCAGGCAAGGGTGGCTGCTTAGGGGGAAGCTTCCCATTCGGACACATCATGGCCACCTCCACCAGGTCAGGGCCTGTCATCCCCGACCCCATGCAGCCCATGGAGAGACAAACCTGCCAAGCTGTGCCTCCCACCCGCCTCTCACCTCTCAGCTCCCAGCTGGACACCCAGGGACCAGACGCAGAGGACCTAGGGGTGGGGACTAAGAACAGCATTTATTGTTCACGCCTCCAGCGAACACCCAAGCCTGCGAACCCCCAGGTTGGAGTGGGGGCAGAGCCCTCCAGCCGGTCAGAGGCCAGGCTGTGAGGCCCCCTGCACGGAGCCAGCATGACCTGGAACTCGCACCACATTGCTGGATCCAGGCGGGTCCCTGGGGGAGACGCCACTGGGTGTCAGGCAGGCGGCAGTTCAGAGGGGCCACTCGACCATCTGCTCCTGCATCATCCTCAGACCAGGTAGCTGCCAGCAGGGAGGGGGCTTCCCTGAGGGAGGGGAGGACTGCCCCACCGAACAATGCCCCAGCTCCTCCAAGACCAGAGGCCTGAGGTCGGCCTGGGCGCCTGGGTCCTGTCCAGGCCCCTGGGCCCGCCCTGCACTGAGGTCCGTGGAGGGCCCGGCCAGGCATGTACAGGGTCGGGGCTCAGCCCAGGTCAGTGGGGCCGCTTGCTGTCCAGAATTGCCCTCCAGTCATCTGCCCACGAGTGCAGCCTGCGGCTGGGGGGCTGCAGCTGTGTGTGGCGGTTGTGACAGGCTGTGAACAGGACGTGCTCCCAGCTGGGGTTCGGCTCGGCCCCTGGGGGAGAGAGCAGCACCTCAGGCCCGTGGCAGGAGTTCCATGGGGGGGGTTATACCAGCCCACTGGATGAGGACTCCCTTGCAGCCCTGGACCCCATCACAGGTGCTCGTTGGAGGCTGACCCTCGGGATGCTCGCCTGACCCACCCCCATGCCCAGCCATCCTGCCCCCATGCCCAGGCCAGCTTTTTCACCAGCTGTTGACCATGGGCCCGGCAAGTCCCTCAAGCTTCAAGTCCCTCGTGTGGATTCCATTTTCCGGATGCTGATGGTGGTATAGATGGGGATGTTTCCCCAGCCAGTTCCAAAAGTCATTAGGGAAGGAATATTTCAAATTTTCCCACTGAGATGCCCAAGAGAATAGGATTTTAACCCCGAAAACTGCTGACAACCACCAGCAGGGGAGCAACTGCCAGAGCATGCAGGCAGAACCAGGACAGCAGAACCAGGAGATAAAGGAACCATATCTGATGGATGTTGTTTGAGCTCCTAGATTCAGCCATGCCTGAAGCATTCCCAAGAAGAAGAAATGTAAAAAGGCAAAATGGTTGTCTGAGAAGGCCTTACAAATAGCTGAGAAAAGAAGAGAAGCAAAAGATAAAGGAGAAAAGGAAAGATATATCCATCTGAATGCAGAGTTTCAAAGAATAGCAGGGAGAAATAAGAAAGTCTTCCTAAGTGATCAATGCCAAGAAATAGAGGAAAACAATAGAATGGGAAAGACTAGAGATCTCTTCAAGAAAATGGGAGATACCAAGGGAATATTTCATGCAAAAATGGGCACAATAAAGGATAGAAGAAGAAGATACTAAGAAGAGGCAGCAAGAATACACAGAAGAACTATACAAAAAAGATCTTAATGACCCAGATAACCACAATGGTGTGATCACTCACCTAGAGTCAGACATCCTAGAGTGCGAAGTCAAGAGGGACTTAGGAAGCATCACTACGAACAAAGCTAGTGGAGGTGATGGAATTCCAGCTGGGCTATTTCAGATCCTAAAAGACGATGCTGTGAAAGTGCTTTACTCACTATGCCAGCAAATTCGGAAAACTCAGCAACGGCCACAGGACTGGAAAAAGTCAGTCTTCATTCCAATCCCAAAGAAGGGCAATGCCAAAGAATGCTCAAACTACCGTACAATTGCACTCATCTCACATGTTAGCAAAGCAATGTTCAAAATTCTCCAAGCCAGGCTTCAACAGTACGTGAATGGAGAACTTCCAGATGTTCAACCTGGATTTAGAAAAGACAGGGGAACCAGAGATCAAATTGCCAATATCCCTTTGATCACAGAAAAAGCAAAGAGAATTCCATAAAAAACATCTACTTTTTCTTCACTGACTACGCTAAAGCATTTGACTGTGTGGATCACAACAAACTGTGGAAAATTCTTCAAGAGATGGGAATACCAGATCATCTTACCTGCCTCCTGAGAAATCTATATACAGGTCAAGAAGCAACAGTTACAACTGGACATGGAACAATGCACTGGTTCCAAATTAAGAAAGGAGTTCATCAAGGCTGTATACTGTCACCCTGCTTATTTAACTTATATGCAGAGTACATCATGTGAAACGATGGGCTAGATGAAGCACAAGCTGGAATCAAGATTGCTGGGAGAAATATCAATAACCTCAGATACGCAGATGACACCACCCTTATGGCAGAAATTGAAGAGGAATCAAAGAGTTTCTTGATGAAAGTGAAAGAGGAGAGTGAAAAAGCTGGCTTAAAACTCAACATTCAGAGAACTAAGATTATGGCATCTGGCCCCATCAGTTCAGTTCAGTTCATTTCAGTCGCTCAGTCATGTCCGACTCTTTGTGACCCCATGAATCACAGCACGCCAGGCCTCTCTGTCCATCACCAACTCCCGGAGTCTACCCAAACCCATGTCCATCAAATCAGTGATGCCATCCAACCATCTCATCCTCTGTCGTCCCCTTATCCTCCTGCCCTCAATCCTACCCAGCATTAGGGTCTTTTCCAATGAGTCAACTTTTCGCATAAGGTGGCCAAAGTATTGGAGTTTCAGCTTCAACATCAGTCCTTCCAATGAACACCCAGGATTGATCTCCTTTAGGATGGATCACTTCATGGCAAATAGATGGGGAAACAATGGAAACAGTGACAGACTATTTTCTTGGTTCCAAAATCACTGCAGATGGTGGCTGTAGCCATGAAATTAAAAGATGCTTGATCCTTGAAAGAAAATCTATGACAAACCTAGACAGCATATTAAAAAGTAGAGACAGTACTTAACCAGCAAAGGTTGGTCTAGTCAAAGCTATGGTTTTTCCAGGAGTCATGTATGGATGTGAGAGTTGGACCATAAAGAAAGCTGAGCACCAAAGAAATGATCTTTTGAACTATGGTGTTGGAGAAGACTCTTGAGAGTTCCTTGGACTGCAAGGAGATCCAACCAGTCAATCCTAAACAAAATCCATCCTGAATGTTTATTGGAAGGACTGATGCTGAAAGTGAAGCTCCAATACTTTGGTCACCTGATATGAAGAACTGACTTATTGGAAAAGACCCTGATGCTGGGAAAGATTGAGGGCAGGAGGAGAAGGGGATGATAGAGGATGAGGTGGTTGGATGGCATCACTGACTTGATGGACATGAGTTTGAGCAGGCTCCAGGGGTTGGTGATGGACAGGGAAGACTGGTGTGCTGCAGTTCATGGGGTTGCAAAGAGTCGGACACAACTGAGCGACTGGACTGAACTGAACTGAACTGAACTCAACTGAAGCCCTCCCACCCCAGCTTTTCAGTTTGGTGAACCAATCATTTCCCCTCACCTTGATAAGCAAATTCAAGGTTTGTTTATTTTGGGGGGAGGGGGACACCCACAAGCAAAAGGGAAAAATACAGCTCCCAAACCACCTGCAACTGCAGAAATTAGGTTTTGCTTTTCTGGTTTACACATTAGTTTCAGTCCAAATTACTTCTGAGGAAAAAAGAAAGGATTCTGTTGCTAAAAAGAAATGTCTGGAAGCCAGAGGCTGGCCCTTATTTGACAGGAAGGCAAGGCTTCAAGGTGTACGGTGACTTGATCAAGGCTGCCCAGTGCGTTACCCCAGGGCCAGACCGCTCTCCCTGACTCCCAGTTGGGGTGCACGTGGGGAAGAAGCTTATCTCCCTGAAAGGGAGGAGGCTCAGCTCGAGATTCAAGGCTGGACAAGACGCCTCACACAGATCTGGTGACTATGGGGGTGGGGGATGGGCACTTGGGTTGGGGCCCCCCCCGAGCCCGCCCTTCCCGCACTTCATGCCACTTGCCTGTGATGTCCACCCGGTCATCTATGAGGAGGTCGGCGGAGACCACAGTCTTGTCTCTGGTCAGCACAATCTGCTCCAGGAAGTCAGGGCCAAAGTGCTTCTCTACCCAGGCATACTGGAATAAGAGCGGGGCAAGGTGGGGGGGCAATGAGGCCAGGGCACTGCCAGGGAGACTATCCACGCGCAGGGGACCACAGGGCCGTCCCAGGCCACAGCTATGAAGCGGCAGTACCACAGCTCTGACCAGATACCCCAACCCAGCTCAGGTCCCCCATGCACCCTGCAAGGCTCCAGATCAAGGAAACGGGATGCAACCTTTAGGTGCGTCGTCCCTTCCAGAAGCCCTGACCGGCCTGCCTTCCAGCCCTACCTGAGCTTTGGTCTGAAGGTCACATGAGAACTGGACCCACAGTGGGAGTGAGTGTGCCGTGCCAGAGCCAGGGGTACGGGCGTGTCTGCGGGCTCCCCCAACACCCTGCTCCGAGTGACCTTCCCCAGCAGATGGGGGACCCCACACAAATGACCATGCAGCCCACTTCTCTTAAAGCCCCCTCACAGTCACAAAGTAACACGAACATCCCAGAATAACTGGGTGCTGTCAGGTTCATAAAACGGCTTTGCAAGGCTGTTTCCTTGCCAAGCTGGGTCTGTGAGAACAAGCAGACATCTGGACCATCCAGGACTCAGACACTCCAGGCCTGGCTTTGCTTAAAAACCCTTCAGAGGCCTTGGGGTGCCTGTTGCTTGAAGCCCAAATCACTGCTTCTGTAAAAGCCCTGCTTTTCAGCCTCTCCCTCCCACTCCCGATTCTGCCCCTGCCCCTCCCCCAAGTCTCTTGGCCTTTGCTCAGCTGTCCCACCACTCACAACTGGTCCTCCCAGTTCCTCCTTTCCCCAGGGAGCTGGCCTGGGCTTCTGTGCTTCCTCCCTGCTGGACCACAGAGCCTGGGACACCTGTCTCTCTTCCTGCCCCGCTATCCTCAGCTCCCGAGAGCAGACAGAGGCATTTTTAAGCCCCAGATGCCCAGTGTTGTAGCAGGGGCCTGGTAACTGTTTCCTGAATGACAAATGTTTTTATTTTTTTATTGCTAAAGTAATGGCTAATCAAAGAGATTTTGAAAAATCAAGGAAAGTCAGAGAAACATCTATAGTTGACAGAATTTCCTTCCTTCTTTTTTTTAATGTTTGGGAGGAGGCCCCGGGCGGGCTGGAGGGGAGGGTCCCAGCCCTTCCCCAGGACGCGGGCAAGGTGAGCAGAGGCCCCGTGGCAGGTGTCTCACCTTCTCAAAGGGACAGTACTTGTACATCTTGATGGGGCTCGTGCAAATGAAGACGTCAGTGCTGGGGAGAGAGCGGGCAGGTGAGACTATGTGCCCACAGCCCCCCTGCCTGGGCCCACACCTGCCCCCCACCCCACCACGGCCCCAGCCACTACATGGGACACCAGCCCGGGGCCTGCAAACCACACAGCAGCCCCCATGCAGCCAGCCACGCAGAGGTGAGAAGCCACCACCCCAGACGTGGCAGGAACTACTGGGGAAGGTGAGCAGCATCCAGCCAGGGAGGCTTTACGGGACAGAACCAGTTATCAGGGACGTCAGGGCCCCGCTCAGCACGGAGCCAAGAAACCTGCAAGCCAGAGTCTGAGTCAAGGGCTGGTCCTCCTGGGCCCTCAGGGACCCCTGAGGTCTGTGCTGCGCCAGCGCCTCCCACAACCCCAGACCCAGCACCCACCAACAGTGCCAGCCCCTCGGGGTTGCACCTGTGGGACACTGGGTCCCGGCTCCTCTCTGCAAAGCGGTCCCGAGAGGCCTCAGTCAGACTGCGGCCCTGGGTCTCTCCTGCTGTGTCTCTGTGGAGTTGCCTATTCTGGACATTTCATGTTAATGGAACCCCACAGCACGTGGTCTTGTCCTTTGGGGTCGAGTTTTCAAGGGCACTGGAACTTCAGGCCTCTTTCTCGCCCGGTGACGTTGCGGTGATGCACATGCTGCCAGGATGGAGGGCGTGGCTGCTTCCCCCAGGCATTGAGCTGCTGAGGATGCCCGTGCTCAGGGCCTGGTGGATCTGCACCTTCATTTCTCTTGGTGCAACTGCTGGGTTACAGCTGGCTCCACACCCCGGGCACATGGCTGCTGAGGCAGCAGCTTCATGTTTCGATCCCATCACCGGAGACAAGGACTCCAAGCTCCCTCCATCCTTGGCTACACTTGCCTTTCTTGTCATAGTCGTTCCCTGGGCTTCCCGCTGTGGTTGTGACTCGTTTCCCTAAGGATGAATAATGCTGGGGCAAACTTCACATGCTTAGTTACCATCTGGAGCTCTTCTTTGGAGAAATGCCAAACTCAGTGCCCGAGCCTGTGGTTTTAAAACCTAAGTGAGATGACACCCTTCTCTCTTCAACCACGTGCCCCACATCCTTCCTGCCCCACACTCGCTAAAACCTTGGTTTCCTTTGTTACCAAGTCAGCAAAGCCCTTCCCCTCCCAGGGCCTGTACCCCTGCCCACTCTGCACTTCACTATTCACTCCGACCCTGCAGGTCTGGGGTCAGATGTTGTCTTCTTGGAGAAGCATCTGCACCTGAATGAGCCCCTCCCGGGCAACTTCCAACACAAAGCATTAGACACAAGGCTATCCACTTGGTTATGACTCGACCCCTCTCTCCGTGCAAACTTTGGGGACAGATTGATCATCAGAATTGTCTACCCAGCTAAGATCCAGAGTGGAAGTAAAGGGCCAACGCATGTCGCAGGCTGGAATTTCTGCAAAATAGAGCAGCTGAGAAAAAGCTCCACAACCCACATGCCTCCTCTGCCACCCCCTAAAGAATCCTCAAACACGTCTGCAAACTAAAAAGTTCTGGGAACCCACCCCACTATGGAAAGAAACCTCTCATGGACGTTCCCCATGCTGCTTTGGCCAAAGGACAAAGCTCACCTATTGAATCCTGCCAAGTAGCAACAGTGGCAACTAATGCTTATACTGTGCACATTTTACAGGTGAAGAGACCGAGTCACAGAGAGTTTAGAAACATGCTATGGGTTTGATTCCGGAGAAGTGGGCTCACTCTGGTTCACACTGAGCCTTAACCACCATGCAACCCAGCTCCCCAGACTACAGCTGGTGAGTGTGGTCCAGATAAGAACAGAGCTTTTAAAAGCTTTACATGGGACGCCCCTGGGGGTCCAGTGCTTAAGAATCCGTCGTGCAATGCAGGAGACACATGTTTGATCCCTGGTTGGGGAATGAAGATCCCACATGCTGCAGAGCAACTAAAGTCTGCACACCACAACTAGAGAGTCCACATACTGCGACCAGAGATCCCGCACGATACAACTAAGACCCAAAACAGCTGGAAAAAAAAAAAAAAAGGCTTTGGTGCAAAAGCTTTTTACACGTTCTCTGTCTCTCTGGGCTTTTGCTACAGGTGGAAGAAGTTGTATCACACCACTCCAGTGTAAATCAAGTTCAAATCATAGACTAGAATAGAATATACTGCTCAGAGGGCCTGGATTCAAGTCTAATGATAAATTATCAACCAAACCAGCCTACAAGTCAACTCAAACTCTAAGTGTTTTGTGCTTCTCTGATGTCTATTTATCATGTTAGAACCTTGAAAGCTGATGAAGTTCAAAGGCAGTTACATGGCATGTGCATGCGTGCTAAGTCGCTTCAGTCGTGTCCAACTCTGTGCGACCCTATGGACTGTAGCCTGCCAGGTTCCTCTTTCCTGGGATTCTCTAGGGAATAATACTGGAGTGGGATGCTGTGCCCTCCTCCAGGGAATCTTCTCAACCCAGGGGTTGAACCCACGTCTCTTGTGTCTCCTGAACTGGCAGGTGTGTTCTTTACCACCAACACCAACTGGGAAGGCCAGTTACATGGCACAACCAAGGCCAAATCACACCAAACATTTGATTTGTCATTGCGACTACTAAATTCAAGCAAATTTGTGACCAATAAAAGTTACGCAAGCCTAGAAAGAAATCCTAACATTTATGGGCAATTGACTTTTGACAAGGAAGCCAAGACCATCCCATGGAGGAAAAGAAGGGTCTTTTCGACAAATGGCTCTAGGACAACTGGATTTCCCACACAAAAAAAGAAGGAAATAGGACCTCACACCACATGAAAAAAATTAACTCAAAATGAATCAAACAAACTGAACATAAGAGCTAAACAACTCTTAGAAGAAAACACAGGAGCAAATCTTTGTGACCTTGGGCAAAGGATCCTTAGAGATGGCAACAAAAACACAAACAGCAAAAGAAAATAACAGATAAATTTAACTACAGCAAAATAAAAACTTTCGGTTCCAAAGGGCACCAGCAAGAAAGTAGAACAACAAATCATAGAATAAGAAACTGTCTCTGCAAGTCATACATCTCACAAGGGATTTGTTACCCAGAATATATAAAGAGCTCTTAAGAGTTAACAATAACAAAAATGACAAATAACCCGATTGAAAAAAAGTTAGCAAAGGATCTGAATAAACATTTATCCTAAAAGGACAGACAGCTGATATGCATACCAAAAGAAGCTGCAGAGCATTAGTCTTCAGAGAAATGCAGATTAAAACCACAATGAGACACCACATCACACCCACTAGGACGGCTGGAATAAAAAAGACCACAGCTAAATAAAATAAATACATTTTTTAAAAAAGAGACTTCCCCGGTGGTCCAGCGGGTAAGACTCCACCCTCCCAATGCAGGGGGCCTAAGGTTCAATCCCTGGTCAGGGAACTAGATCCCCACATGCTGCAACTAAGACCTGGTGCAGCCAAATAAATAACAAATAAAATAAATATTAAAAAATAAATAAATAAAAGACTATAGCCAGGGTTGGGAGGAGGAGTTGGATCCCTCCGATGTTACTACTGAGAACGTAAAACGTGCAGCTGAAAACAGTCTGGATTCAGCCCATGACCTGGCAGTTCCACTCCTGGGTACACACCCAAGAAAAACAAAGACAAGTGACCACAAAGACCTGTAGGTGAATGTTCACAGCAGTGTTAGTCTTCATATTCAAAAAGAAGAAACACCCTAAGGTCTACCAGTTAAGGAACAGACGGACAGAACATGGTGGAGCCACACCACTGACAGTCACTTGGCAGTGAAATGAGATGCTGATCCACCCCGGGTCACAGATAAACCTGGAAACATGCTGAGTGAAAGAAGCGGCTACAGAAGCCCAGACACCGTAAGAAATATATATGAAACGTCCAGAAGAGGCAAATCCAGGGACAGGGGGCCTACTGTGGTTGCTGTGGGCGGTGGGGGGAGGGCAGGAACAGGTGGCGACTGTGGATGGTCCAGGGTTTCTCTGGGGGGGATGGGGAGTGGATAGGCTGTAAAGCTGACCATGGCGATGGGTGGACAGCTCTGTGACCCCGCTAAAAACCATCTGGGTGTGGGCTGCATGAATTACATCTCAGTAAGACAACTATTTTAAGCTCTCAAAGGAGGAGCACTGTGTTACTGGATTGCGGTGGGCACTGGTTCTGGGTGCAGGGGGGGCTTCAGCTCACAGGGTCAGGCGGATGTCTCCCCCTCCTCCTGCTGCCACCTCCTCCCCGTCTCTCCCAGGTCCCCATCACACCCCTTCACACACGTGGCCCTGTGTTATCACAGTCTTCCCGAGTGATGCTCTGCTCACCGTCTGCTCCCCGGCTGGACTGTAAGCTCCAGGGTAATGGGGAACGAGTCTAACAGTTGGTTCTCAGGGATTTGCTGAATAAATGAACCCAGGACACCCAGCGAAGTGCATCAAAGTAGACTCCACATTCTCCCAAGTTACTAGATGGAAGCATCTTAGTCTGCAGAGAGGCCCTGGAGGACTGACTAAGCCAGCCCATGCAGGGTGCAGGGCGAGCAGGAGGAAGACAGGCAGAGGGCACGTGGGAAGGGGCATGGACCCTGGGCTGGGACAGACTTACCTCTCCAGGTTGGCCATCTGTTTCACGGCTTCCACAGCCCCTGGGAGAGGTTCGAGGTCAAAGAAGAAGTTCTCAGATTCCCAGATGCTGATGGCCTTCTCCTGAGAAGAGGGGTGGGTAAAAAAGCAGGTGACGCCCAGGGTCCTCAGCACCCTGCTTCCCACACCCAAGGACAGTCTTCCTGAAGGCAGGTGGGTGGAGTGGGCGTGTGCTCCAGGAGGGGCCCAGCTTCCTCAAGGATTGGGCAGGGACCAGCCACAGGGTTCAGAAGCTGGCTTTGCTAGAGGCCCCACGGGAGTCAGAGGGCAGGAAGGCCGGCTCCCTTGCCTGATTCTAAGGGCCAGAGCACCCTGGAGGCTGCAAGGGAGGGCCCGGTTCTGCCTGGATGCTGAAGCCCTCGCTCACATTCAATAGCTGGAGGAGCTCAGGCCCTTCAGAGCCCCATGGAATGGGGGCATGGCAGAAGGTGGGCATGGCTGCTCAATACCACCAAAGCAGCTCCTCATCTGTGCTATGTGTTGGGTTGCCAATAAACACTGTTTTTTTTTAAAAAAAGTATTCCGCTGTTTTAAAGTTTAAAAGTCCCAAATCCAGACCCTCATTTCACATGTGAGAAAACCAAGGCTCAGAATGGGGACAAGACCGTCTTAGTGTCACACAGCAAAATGGTGGCTTCCAACCACCTGGCGAGAAGTGCCCACCTTATGCTGCTGGCCAAATTCAAGTCTGCAGTATGCCACTTCTTTCCAGGGCCAGGCCAAGGGGAAAGTGACAAACCCCAGCCTCTGAGAAGCAAGAAACAGATACCCTCCTCAGGTCAGAAGCCCCACCTCCCCACCCCACCCCACCCCACCCCCGTCCCAGAACAAGTGCTGTCCCCACAGTGAGCACACGGAGGTCACACAGGTTGGAGGTTAACTCAATGGATTTAAGCAAACCAGTGCTTATTGCTAACACACACTATGTCTGACTCTCACATCCCTCAAGGGGCAAGAATTGCCATCCCCAGGATACAAATGAGGCAGCTGGGCTTCACAAGCTTTTTTCAAAGCCACTTGAAAACTTTTTTCAAGTTCAGAACTTGAACTTGGGTCTCCTGACTGAAAGGGACGCGGTGTGAGTGTGGTGGAAAGCAGGCTCAAGGAGGAGTCGGAAGTGCTGGCCCTGGTGGTGTGACCTGGGACTAACCACTTTACCTCTGACCAATGCCCAGCTCCTCTCTCTATCCCCAACCTGCCCTGAAACCCTGGTCAAGGCATTTCCTCTCTCTGGGATCAGTTCAACTGTCCAACAGTGTAAGATTCTAAGTCAGTTACAATGAGCTATGCCTTCCTCTGCCTTGCTTACCCCTCGGCATGTGAAGATAAAAGGAAATACAGACAGACCCATGTTTTGTAAACCATGGATGCCTCTGTGTGTAAGCTGGGTGCCTGACTGGGTGCTTTTCAGGCAGACACTGGACCAGTTGTGCCAGGGGAGACCCAGGGAGGTCCTGCTGTGTGCGGTGCTGGAGATAAGGTCACATGTGCCTCTATCAAAGCCCCGTTGCCTGCAAGGTTCCCAGGAGCTGAAATGCACAGCAAGCTCTCGGAGTAGCCCTCCTTGGTGCCCCTGGAGCTCTGCTCCCAGGCCTTGGAAACCAGCAAATCATACCCTCAGAGCCAGAGTCTGCACATGGGTGCAAGGGACTGGAAGAGCCATTGGCCTGAAGGGCTGGGGGTGGGCTTCCCTTCCGCATGGTAATGCAGTCCTGGGAGGAAAGAGGTGCTGAGACTGCACTGCTGAGCGCCCTCTGTGAATGAACACACACAGGGTAGAAGAGGATGTCAGAGCCTGCAAAGTTACTAGGGCGTTTTCTCCGGTTTATGGTTTTTAACTGGGTATCAGGACTTGGAGGAGTCAGCACCCCAGGCTTGGGGGAAGGTCACCTTCTGAAGCGCCTGGTGTTCATGAAGAGAAGGGGCACTTGATTTCCTTTGGAACACTGGCCCCTCCACAAACCAGAATTCTGTCAAGGTGCCGTTCGTGAGTCACAGAACTGGCACTTGTTGGGGAAGTGCCAACAGGACAGGAGGACAGGGGAGGACAGGACCGGATGACCTTGGCACGAAGACGGACTGTTGGATCCTGGCTGCCCCTTTCACAAGGGAGAAAATCAAGCCTGCCTCAAAGAGGAGGGGATGCAGACTAGCTGGGTTACAGAACAGGCTCTCAAATCATATCAGCTCCCCTGGCAGCCACCTCAGAAGGCCCACTGAGGGAAAGCAGAAAACACTGGGCCTCTAGGTTGGTCCAGGGCAAAATCTGGCTCCTTTCACCAAGCAGTTTAAATGTACAAGTCAAGCCATCTGTCTGGGAGCGAGCCTGCTATCTCCTCTCCATACACCATGGACTCATAGAGCAGAGCACTGCGGGAGGGGGCCTGTCAGAGCCCAGGTGCTCAGGGGGGCCATCAGGGCCAAGGGATAAGGCAAGGAATAGATCCAAACCCACCGTGACACTGACTCCCTGTGTGCTGTGATGTCCAGAAAGGCTCACAACCTCTCTGGGCCTAATTCTACTGGGAGCCACGCTTTGCTGTAAAAGGGCGAAAAGAATGGAAGCTAAAGATGCTCATCAAATCCATGAGAAGGAAGAAACAGGAATGTGACTTGAGGCCAAGTACACCCAAAATTCAAGTCAGTTGAAGATGGAGAGTTGGGTATATTACGCTTTATGTACTCCTGAATTCTGAGAAGCCCTCGATGACAGCCAACAGCGTGGCCCCCCAGGACTCGGTGCTACGGGAGGCGAGCCCCAGGGCCACGCGCGCCCAGGGCGGGGATGCTCACGCTCAGCCCGGGCTGCAGGCGGCCGTACTGCTCTGACACCCAGAAGCCGCGCCGGTCCTCCAGCGCGATGAAGGGCTGGTCGGGGAAGCGCGCGCGGAACTTCCTGAGGAAGCCGCCCTCGAAGTCGGCCAGCACGCCGTCCATGTCCACCAGCACTCGCAGGGCGCGGCCAGCAGGCCCACCCGACGCCCAGCGCCGCCCTGCCGACCCCGCCGCGCCGCGGGGCCTCCGCGCGCACCAGCCGCGCAGCCCGATCATGGCCCTTGGCGGGCGCTCGCCGCAGGCACCGGGGCCATGACCGCAGGAGACGACTCTGCGGGCCTGGGGGGGCCGGGCGCCGGGCGCCGGGCGCCGGGCACGCGGGGTGCGGGGTGCGCACGGAGCGCGCGCAGCGCCGGGGGCGCGCGGGGTGTGGGCGGGGGCGCGAGGCGCGGGGGGCAAGAGCGCGCAAGCTCCGGCCCCAGAGCGAGGCTGCAGTTTCGCCGCCCTTAAAGGGACCCGCGCCGACCGAGGCGGGCCCGAGGGGCGTGGCCTGGAGGATAGTCCGGTGCGCTGGGCTGTCCCCGGGGCGTCCGCAGTCCCCGGATCTCCACTGGCACCTTCTCCTGGGACTCTGGGCCTGGGCTCCCTCCTCCAACTGCCACAGCGAGGATGGAGCAGGCCTGTGTCGCAGAGACGTTTACTGAGCCCCTAGAGCATCTCTCAGTGGAGCATATGGACGAGGTCCTGCCATCTTGGAACTTACATCTTAGAAGGGGAGATGGACAGGAAGCAAATAAGTCAAGAACACAGGCAGAAGAATTTAAGGGAGCGAACCAGAACACGGTGATGCGCCCCCTGCTTTACAGTTACTAGCTGGGGAGAGCTGCCAGAACAGACACTCGCCTTGCAGATATCACAAAGCCTTAATAAAACTGGCGACTTTCAAATGAATCCATAAATGAATGTTGTTATGTACCTTGTTATAAGTGGGTTTTGGGAGGAGGGATTTAAAATCTTTTATTGTCACTCTGGTTGAATAAAAGACAGTTACTATTGTTATAGACAAGCAATATTCAACAGACACACCAGGATCCTTCTCATTAACATTCTAGCCACACTAGCATTTTCTCTATTCCAGAAACACCAAACTTACCTGGGTCTTAAGACTTTGGCATACATTTATTCCTCTCTCTGAAACTCTCTAACCAAGATCTCATTTTTATTTATTGTATTTGTGTGACTGCCTTGGGTCTTAGTCATGGCTCCCCGGGATCTTAGTTGCATCTTGTGGGATCTTTTGTTGTGGCATACCAGCTCCGGAGCTTCCGGGCTTACTAGTTGCCATGCTCAGTTTTAGTTGCTCCGGATCATGTGGGACCTTAGTTCCCCAACCAGGGATCAAACCAGTATCCCCTGCATTGCAAGGCAAATTCTTACCTGCTAGACCACCAGGGAAGTCCCTCAGCTCTTTCTCACCCTTCTGAACTTGGAAGCATTTCCTGACCTTCCTCTACCCCATCACCGTGTTTTATTTTCTTCATAACATGTGCTAACTCTCTGAAAGTATTTCATTTGCTTGTTTCATGTCTTACTCTTCAACCAGAACTTCATGTCAGCAAGAACTTTCTGTTTAGATCACAGATATATGCAGCCCCGTCCCTGCATCTGGCACAGGGTTGGACACATATCAGAGACAAAGTAAGTGTGTTTTCAAAGAATGAAAAACAGAGCTTCCCTGGTGGTACAGTGGATGGGAATCTGCCTGCTAGTGCAGGTGACACAGGTTCCATCCTTGATCCAGGAAGATCTCACAGGCTGCCAAGTAGTTAAGCCCATGCGCCGCAACTACTGCGCTTGTGCTCTAGAGCCCATGCTTCACAACGAGAAGGCCCTGCAATGAGAAGCCTGAGCACCAAGACAAAAAGTAGCCGCACCTCGCCGCAACTGGAAAAAGCCCTCCTGCAACAACAAAGACCCAGCACAACCAAAAGTAAATAATAAAATAATTTTTTTTTAAATGAGAAAACAGATGATTGAATGTGGTATCTCCACTCACTTCTGTGGCTGTTTGCTGTAAGGTGTGTTTTATGTAATTGCCGGGTTTTATACATGACTAGCTTTTAAAGAAAAAGGGAAAATATATTCAAGGTTATTCCTGTAACCATGTCTCTTTCAGTCATTTTCACTCTTGAGAGGAAGAAAGGAGGGTGGGAGTCTTCTTAGTGGTACTGAAATGAGTGTGATTTTATTTTTGGCTCCTCTTTGATGCATCCAGGCCTTCTCAGACTTCAGTGTGCATCAAGGTTACCTGTAGGACTTGTTAAACTCAGACGGCGGGGCACCACCCTCAGAGTTTCTGATGTAGTAAATCTAAAGTGGAATACAAAAAGTTCCCAGGTGGGACTTAGCTGGTAGTCCAGTGGTTAAGAATCACCTTGCAATGCAGGAGACAAGAGATGGAACCCTGGTCAGGGAACTAAGAGCCCACGTGCCACAGAGCAACTCAGTCCAAGCACCAAAACTACTGAGTCCAAGCTCCAGAGCCTATGTGCCACAACCAGAGAGTCTGTGCATGCATGCCTGCTCAGTTGCTTTAGTTGTGTCCGGGCCTGTGCGACCCTATGGACTACAGCCCACCAGGATCCTCTGTCCATGGGATTCTCCAGGCAAGAATATTGGAGTGAGTTGCTGTGCTCTCCTCCAGCAGATCTTCTCGACCTAGGGATTGAACCTGTGTCACTTAGGTCTCCTGCACTGGCAGGCAGGTTCTTTACCACTAGCACCACCTGGGAAGCCCCAGAGAGTCTGTGGGCCACAAGGAAAGATCCCACATGACATAAGGAAGACCTGACACAGCCAAATAAATAAATCTTAAAAAAAAAAAAAGTTCCCAGGTGCTGCTACTGCTCTTGGCTGGGGATCACACTTTGAGAACAGATCCCACTAAATAAGCAAAAAAACCTGAAGTATGACTAGTCCAGTTCAGTTCAGTCGCTCAGCCATGTGCAACTCTTTGAGACCTCATGGACTGCAGCATGCAGTAGCTGTGGCTATTTTGAATTATTATAGTGCTTAACTTCTGTCAAAACTTCTGGCTTTTATTAAAATCCATGTACATCCATGGAAATGTATCCTATAATTTAAAATATCTGTCCTCTGTTTGAGGACCAAATGTGGCCATACAGCACACAGGGACATCTCCATCCTAGAGTATAAGCATTAAAGTCATTCATCCATACATGTCATCACCTATACATTCATATATACAAATACATCCGTTTATTTCGCTATATCAACATACAATTATTACTATTATATTTCATGTCAACTGACTACTGCAATAGCTTCTTAAATGACTCTCTGAGGTTATCCACATAAGCCAGTCTTTTCTAAGTGCAAGTCTGATCATGCCACTCGCTTGCATGAAACCCTCCATGGCTCCCCAATCTTCTCAGGGAAAAATCCAGTAGCTTTAACATGGCTTACTTGACGTGGCCCCTGTTTATCTTGCAGCCCCATCTCACATCAGCCCTCTCCAGCTATAAGTGTTTTACATAGTTTATCGCGAGGATTTTACAGATGGGGAAACAAGGCAGCGGACAGCCAAGGTACTTGCCGAGAGTCGTGGAGCTACTAAGTGGTAGAAAAGGGATTTAAAGGCAGGTTGCCTTCCTGGCTGGACAACTACTGCTGCTGCTGCTGCTAAGTCGCTTCAGTCGTGTTCGACTCTGTGCGACCCCATAGACTGCAGCCCACCAGGTTCCCCCGTTTCTGGGATTCTCCAGGCAAGAACACTGGAGTGGGCTGCCATTTCCTTCTCCAATGCATAAAAGTGAAAAGTGAAAGTGAAGTCGCTCAGTTGCGTCCGACTCTTAGCGACCCCATGGGCTGCAGCCTACCAGGCACCTCCGTCCATGGGATTTTCCAGGCAAGAGTACTGGAGTGGGGTGCCATTGCCTTCTCCAACTACTACCTGGCTGGAAAAGCCTCAGGGAAGAGGTTGAGATTAAGACAGGCGGGTTCCCTGGGTGGGGAAGATCTCCTGGAGAAGGAAATGGCTACCCACTCCAATATTCTTGCCTGGGAAATCCCATGGACAGAGGAGCCTGGCGGGCTACACAGTCCATAGGGTCGCAAAGAGTCGGACACGACAGAGAGATTGAACAACTAGGCGTTCAGTTCCTTCCGTTGCCCACCATCCCTGTTAAATCCAGGGAGCGACTTCACATGTGCACAGAATGAAGACGGAAGGGGAAATAACCTGCTTTCCCGCGCGGGCCTCCGCAGAACCGGTTCCATGGAAACAGTAGCCGGGTCCAGGTAGGTAGATCTCGCGGCGCTTGAGCGACGGAAGTGACGTCACCACCCTGAGGCCCTCCGGTGGGTCGCCGGCCCTCGTCCCGCGCGCGCCGCCTCCGCCGCCCGGCTGCCGGGAACATGGCGTCCGCCCTGGAGCAGTTCGTCAACAGCGTCCGCCAGCTCTCCGCCCAAGGTGAGGCGATGGGCGCGGGTCGCGAGCCTGCGTTCGGGCTGCGGCGGGGGTCTTGGCGCTTGGCTCGGGGCTGAGGAGCGCGCGAGATGGGTGACCCCTTCGCCCAGGCCCCGGCCTCCGCCCCCCGCCGTCGGAGCTCGGTCCGTCTCGCCTCCCGGAGGCCCTTCCCGACCTGGCCGCGCGGCCGGGCCCCTCGCGGCTGGCCGCGCTCGATCCCCGCGTGCCGTCTCCCGGCTCCCTCTTGGGGGGGCGGAGTTGTGGCCGCTGTGAATTTGCCCCTAATTTTCATTTGGTTGGTTCCTCTCATCGCCTGCGTGTCGTGCCCTGGGCCCAGAATTAAAGTAATTGGCCGCTGTCGTGAGGCCCCTTTCCTCACCCTGTTGGTTCATCTGTGAAATAGAAATGCCCGTACTGCGCGGGGTTGTCAGGAGTGAGCGGGAGGAACCGTTAAGGTAGCAGGAGCCGCGTGACCTCGCCCGGGCACCTTTCTCTCGGGAGTCGCGTCTCCCAGTGTAAGGACCCAGGTGCTGCCCGCCTGGCTGCCCCGAGGTTGCTTCGGTGCCGGGCGCTGCGCGGCGCAGCGGTTCTGTCTCGTTTCTCTCCACGCTGGTAGAGGAGTTAGGGTCAGGAGTGAGGCTAGGAGTCTCTGGGAGTGAGAAAGGCATTCACTCGTTTGTTTGTGCCACAGACTCGAGTTTCTGTTTCCCGAGGTGCCATGAGGTTAGAAGGTTTGAGTTGAAGTCCTGTCTCCGTCGGGCTTCCCAGGTGGCTGAGTGGTAAGGAATCTGCCTGCCAATGCAGGAGATCCCCTTCAATCCCTGGGTCAGGAAGATCCCGTGGAGGAGAAAATGGCAACCCACTCCAGTATTCTTGCCTGGAGAACCCCATGGACAGAGGAGCCTGGCGGGCTGCAGAGAGTTGGACATGACTGACTTTAGCTGCTGAACACGCACACACCTGTCTCAGTCACTTGGTGACTAACCAAACGACTCATTTCCCAGGTCCAATTTTCTTACTTACAAAACAGAGCCGGGGCCGTGCTGGTGAGCATCAAACAGGATCGCTTGCCTGGAAGCGTCACACACATGCTTTGTGCAGGCTGCTGCTGTAGGAGCAGGCTGCGCAGCAGAGATGTGCAGGTCACTTGCCCTGCCTCTGACTGGTGTGCCTCACGCTTCCTGAATAGACCGGTGCCCGTGTGGAGTGAGGGCTGGGGGAGAGAAGGAAGGAGGGGGCTGCTCAGAAGATGATGGCATGCAGACCAGAAGTGACGGGCATGGATATGAAGGCAGAAGGGAGAGGAAGGAGTGGACTGAGAGGCTGAGGAGTGAGAGGAAGTCATAGCTGGTGACATTTTGGATACAGAAGGGAGATGAGTTGGTGCTGATGGTAATGTGCACTCTGCTGGCTTGGGGCACTGGAAGTGGGAATGCGAAACCTTCAGTGGCCAGAGGAAAGTGGGAAACTTAGCACTGAGACCGAAGGCAAAATCATGTGGTGTCTCTGGCCCTTCTTGGTCCTCGTCTGAAATGAAACAGTTGGAAGAAATCACCTTTAGGCACCTGCGGGTCTGAGGTATGACATCCTTTGGTCTGGTGAATGCTGTTCTGAATGGTAGTGTCGTTCTTGTTTTCCAGGGCAAATGACTCAGCTTTGTGAACTGATCAACAAGAGTGGGGAGCTCCTGGCGAAGAACTTATCCCATCTGGATACTGTGCTCGGGGCCCTGGACGTCCAGGAGCACTCCTTGGGTGTCCTCGCTGTATTGTAAGGGCGTCTTCCTTCACGGCTTTGTGCTCGCTCAGCCTGAACACTGCACTCTCTGGCTTTGTTTGGTGTAGGAAGTAAGCCCTGTAAACGACAGAGAGTTCTTTGGCACAACTAAAGTCACGTTGTAGCAGTTACCTTTACCTCACTGCAGCTAATCATTGCTTGTATTTTTTTGTTCTGCTTTATTATTTTTTAAAACTCTTAATGTTTATACAAATTTTGAAATGTAGTTTTAAAAAATGAATGGTGATCTCAGTTGTGGTACTGTAGTTTGTGTTTATCTGAATACTTTTATTCGTGTGATGCATGGGATTCTCCCCATTTTCTGACTTGAAAAGAGGAAAGAGTGTCAGGACAGGGCAGGAGGCTGAGCTGAGTGAAGTTCCAAGTGATCCAGAGCACCCTGCAGACAAGTTTAAGCTGTTTTAAGACCAAGTTAAACAGACGTTATTCCATTTGGCCTTTTGAACTCTTATGACTGTATGTACTTGACAGTTGATTTTGGTTTTTTTCTCTTGATGTTTTAGTGTCATAGATTGGGATTTTATGGTTGTTGTGAAGTTGAAATAATGTAGATGAACTGAGAACAAATTGACCTGAAGTGAGAGTCTGGCTTCATTTGAGCTGGTGCTCCTGAGACCAGGGGTGTGTCAGGAGGAAGGTGCTGTCAGAGCCCAAGGTTTAGCCTGTGCTTGCAGGATGGTGGTCAGTGGCTGCTATGTGTCTGAGTGTAAATCTTTACAAATAAATGATGTGCAGGATTCAGCTCCTCTGTCGTGCTTGCAGCATCTTGAGGACTCAGTAGCCACTGCTTTAGATGGCACACGCTCAGAACAGGGCCTCCGCTGAAGAAACTTCTGCTGGCTGTGGCTGGCGGGTAAAGATTTCTGCTGGCTGTGCCTTCTGATTAAAAGAACAGGTAGCACGATTTGTACCCGCTGCAGCTTATGCCGATGTATGTGTCAAGTGAGATGATGTATGTGAAAGCTTTCTGAAGCTATAAGATGTTTGACATTGTATGTCAGTTAGAGGAAACCTGGGAAGAACCCTGACCTTGTTACCAGGTTCCCTGCGTTTGAATCTGTGTTCTGCTGATTATGAGATGTGGGGCCCTGAGCTGTGTATTTTTGTTTATAAAGTGGAAGTCACAGTGCCTTACTGACCTATTGTGAAGCCCAAATGAGATTGGACAGATTTTGATCATTGGGAAATGTAATTACTGATGTCAGGTGGCATTGTGATACTGTATAGATGGAAGTACAAGTTGAAAGATGGAGAAATTGTTGTTAGGTGACAACACCTGTTTCATTTTTCTTGAAATGAGTTTAAACATTCAGTTTTTTCTTTTTTAAAAAGAAGAGTTTGAAGTTTTCTTGTAAGCGATATGTAAGTGGTGGTGGCTTACATAATTTCTTCCCAGAAACCTTTCTCTGACTCCCTCTCGGTGTTTATGGTGGCGCCTGGTGGCACCACCTGCCAGGTGACTCGGGATGGGTCATCTGAGTTGTCCCTCTTCCGACCAGTCCACTCCTCTGGTCCTGCCCCACAACTAGTCCTTCTCCCCTGGGTCTGGGGCTGCGCCATGACTGTGAGCCACTGCCATGGCCTCCAGCCAGCCCGTAGCTTCCTCCCTGTCTCCCTTCAGTCTGTTCTGCTCGGGGTTTCTAAGTGAGTAAGCAGTACTGAGCACAGTGAAGTGCAAAAGGAAAATATTTTTAAAAATTTTTGGCTACAAGTTTAAGTTTAGTTACTTTGAGTATTAAGTGGCCTGATATTTGACCTCATTTTGACAGAGTTTTCTTTTTTGAAAGTTGCTCTCATTTGGATGTCGTTTATTTCTTGCCTTTTTGCTCTGGGTAAAAGTTGTTCTTTAAGCTTATTTTTCTTAGTCTCTATTTGTGTTTATGTTCCATGTCTTGATTATGCAAAGAACCAGGCCAGCAGAATCTCATAGATTCTGGTTCTTAATTTTTAAAAGTATCATGACTCCTTTAACTTCACAGAGCATTGGAGGCAGGATGGACTTCCATATTTCCTGCCATGAGGCCCCAACCAAGATCAGTTGGTTCTTCTCTGTGTTGTAGGTTTGTGAAGTTTTCCATGCCCAGCGTTCCCGACTTCGAGACACTGTTCTCCCAGGTTCAGCTCTTCATCAGCACCTGCAACGGGGAGCACATCCGCTATGCGACAGACACCTGTAAGGGCAGCGCCTTTTCTTCTCCATGGATGTGTTCTGCCCTGTACTCACTTACATCTTCAATATTTTGTTATTGTGTCTAGTTGCTGGGCTTTGCCATCAGCTAACAAATGCACTTGTGGAAAGAAAACAGGTAAGAATATTGTTTGAGTACTTATAGTTTTGTTTCACGTGTCTGTAACCTGCACGATGCGCCAAGCAATTAGGGCCCCAGCCTCGTGCTGAGACCCTGATGCTCAGATACATGTGATGGGTGCGGAGAGCCCAGAACGTCTCCTAGGGGAGCTCTGACCCCAGGAGAGGTGCCTCAGGGTGCAGCTGCTGCTTCTGTTCGGAATGGCCATTCTAGCGCCCTTCATGTTATAAGATGCAGGTTTTGTTTGTTTGTTAAACCTTTTGTGTGTGTTAGTCGCTCAGTCGTGTCCAACTCTTTGCGACCCCTTGGACTGTAGCTCACTAGGCTCCTCTGTCCATGGAATTCTCCAGGCAAGAACGCTGGAGTGGGTCGCTATTCCCTTCTCCAGGGGATCTTCCTGACCCAGGGATAGAACGTGCATCTCCCTCATTGCAGGTAGATCCTTCACCATCGAAGCCACCAGGGAAGCCCTTCTTGTTAAACCTTTTAATTTGTAATTATGACCTAATTTTCACTTTATAAGTTGTTGTTAGGTTGGTATAATTAATTGCCATAAATGCCCTCCACCCGGAGTCCCTAGGTGTTGGTATCTTCCCTAACCTGCTCAGTCTTGTCTCCTTCCTTTCTGAGCCACAGGAAAGAAGGTCGCAGCTATGGTCCCCCTTACCCTGAGAGCTCACTGAGTGTTTCTTAAAAACTAGGACAACTTAGAACGTTCCCTAATGTAACCGCAGCACGACCTCAGAAGACAAACATGTATAGAACCCTTTAACACATCTGACCTCGTTACGCTTCAACCAGTTGTTTTTGCTAATGTTTTTTGTAACAAAAGACAATCTCAAATCACAGGTTGAATCACATTATTGTGTCTCTTTAGTCTCCTTTATTTATTTTTTTCATTTACCCTAGCTCTGTAGTTTCAAACGAAGAGTTAAGCAGTATTAATTTGTAGTGTTGTCTGAAACTTTGTCATGTTATCTGTCTACAAAGAAGAAAGGAAAGGAGAGTGAAGTTGCTCAGTCGTGTCCGACTCTTTGTGACCCCCATGGACTGCAGCCTCCCAGGCTCCTCCGTCCATGGGATTTTCCAGGCAAGAGTGCTGGAGTGGGTTGCCATTTCCTTCTCCAGTCTTTAGTTTCCTTTAATCTAGTGAAGTCTTTATTTATTGTGATACTGACACAGGTTATAATTTGGATGTTTCTTTTTGATTTGAAATAGAACTTTAAAAGACTGATGGTGTGAAAGAGCCTGAAAACAAAGACTCAGTTGATATTTTGTAGGCGCACTACCTAACTGTTGTTTGAGGGAGATGGTTAAAAATATCCAATCAGTCTTCACTGAGGAAAGCTTTCGAGTTCCTCCCCTCTTTTACGGTCACATCTTCTCCCCAGAAGCTGATTGCACCCCTCGTGATTCTCAGTCTTATTATTCACGATCAGGGCAGGAAAATGGTCTGTTTGTAGCTTGTGGTGTCACTTTCAACAGTAATTTACCATCAGGTAAGAGATGTTGCTGAAGAGAATTTACAGGTGACCCCCAGACTGTCCTGCAGGAAAGGGCCAGCATCCGTGTTCTCAGTTAAGTCTCCTAAACACAGGTCACGTCTGTGGTTAATGATTTGGAAAATTGTTTGTTTACCTGTAAACTGTTGAGAACGTAATGTTGCTTTTGATTATTGATCTCCATTAATTAGAAAAAGCTTTCTGATTTTTAAAAAGTTGTGCTAATTACTCTAAATATCACAATAAACAGCCTAAGACAACACTTTCTGACTGAACAGAGACAGAAGTTTCTCCAGAGGCTGTGGGAAACCCCTCCTGTTGTTTAGAGGAGCCCGTCAGTAAGGTCGCTCTCCTTTAGAGGAGCCTGCTATAGGGTTACTTTCATTTGTAAGGGACAGCCTAAGACCCGGCATGCCGCTCCCACTGAGGCCCTAACTGACAGGCCTCTTTCTGACAGCCCCTGCGAGGAATCGGCGTCCTTAGGCAGGCCATTGACAAGATGCAGATGAACACAAACCAACTGACCTCTGTGCACGCCGACCTCTGCCAGGTGAGCACCAGGGGTGACCTGGGTCAAGGTTGGACGTGGTTGGGATGGCCCCATGTTTTAAGTGTCAAAAGCTGCACTGTTGCTGGAAGGGAATGTTGGGGCTGCTGACCACCAGCCGTGGGCTGCCGCCCAGCCAGTCAGTGTGATGTGAGAGCAGGCTGGGGTTGGGGGTGGTGCTTGTGACCCTGACAGCACTCCCAGTAGGAGCTCTGGGGCCTGAGAACCAACTGGTGACTTCTCACACCTGAAGATGTTACTTGTTTGTTTATTTTGTATGACTCGAAACCCAGATGGCAAAGGAGGGATGTATGTAATGAAGCCTACCTCTACCTGCTCCCTCATCACCCATCCCTCCTTTCCGGAGGAAGCTGGAGTTGGTCATTTCTCCTGCAGCCCTCCAGAGACAGTTTAGGCACACACCAGCAGATACGTGTATATTTTTGTCTCTAGTTTAAACACAAATAGTAACAGTCTATACAATGTCTTTTTCCTACAGACTGTGTCTTGGAGATGATTCTGTGTTAGTGCTTTATAGCCACAGAGAACTCCGTACTGTGGGTTTAGCCAGTCCCTGTGGGGTATCCAGATTGTTCCCTTAATGAATAACATGGTATGTGGATTATTTCATCCACATCGTCTCACTTCACATGGAGGTGTGCATTCTTTTCTCTTTTTTTCTCTTGAAACACTTTTGTGGTGGAGGTATGACAGGCACACGATAGTTTATGAGTCTCAGGGGTGCAGTGTTTGCTTCACTGTCACCCAGGCCTGAGGGCTTTGCCAATCATGCTTTCTTGGGCCGCACATTCTCTGCTCACAGTCGAGGGAGTCAGAGCAGGCAAGGAGATCTGAGAGGAGCTGTGCCCGTGCTGCCAGGGCAGCGGAGAACAGAGCCCACACTCGTGCATCTATAGATGCCCTGGCTTTGCTTCACTTGTGAGCCTTTCATGTCACAGCCGGTTAGCCTTTTCCAAAGAAATGCTGTTTTATTCCGAATGCCTAAGAAGATGGAAGGACGTGTCAACGTTTAAATCATTCTAGTCAGTAAGATGTAAAGCCAAGTGTTTTCTAGAACTTTCTGGGTTTTCTCCTTTTGCTGAAGTGTGCTGAAGTGCATGTGGAGTGATGGCTGCATGTACCTCTCTCCACAGCTGTGTTTGCTGGCAAAGTGCTTTAAGCCAGCCCTGCCATACCTGGATGTGGACATGGTGGACATCTGCAAGGAGAACGGGGCCTACGACGCCAAGCACTTCCTGTGCTACTACTACTATGGCGGGATGGTCTACACTGGGCTGAAGAACTTCGAGCGGGCACTCTACTTCTATGAGCAGGTGGTCACTCTCCCAGCTCGGGGCGTATGAACCTGTGTGGTCAGACAGGCGTGCCTTGACTGGTCGCAGGGGCCCAAGGCAGGGAGGGACTCGAATTCTGTCTGGTGCGGATTGAGTTCTGTGTGTCTCTGGATGTTTGTGGCTTCCTCTGTATGTGGGGAAGCGATGGAGCCCAGTGATCTTTGTCGCATCTTCTTGTTCTGAAACGAGGTGTGAAGTTGGGTTAAGTTTTTTGCTTTTTTTTTTTGGTCCATGCTGCATGGCTTACAGTATCTTGGTTCCCCAGGCAAGGACTAAACCCAGGGCCATAGCAGTGAAAGCACTGAACCCTAAACCTGAACCATCAGGGAATTCCCAAGTTTTTCTTGTTTTAATAAATAAAACATTCTCCTGGTTCATAATTCAGAGTATGTAAAGGAATTCAGATAAAAAAGTGCCTCCCCTCCACCCTTTTGTGTCTGTGATGAGATGTGCAGTTCTGGAGGCTTGCTCAGGGCCTGAAAAGACAGGACTGGGTAGAAACAGTGTTTTAAGATGAACTTGTCAGACGTTCAAAAGTTCAGTTTGATTCGATGTGCACGTTCTGGTAATCAAAGGTGCTCTGAACCTTGGAGGAGCGCAGAGTGTATCTGAGATGCTGTGCAAGCATGTGCACACACCTGTGAGTGGGCGTGGCCTTGGTCAGTGGGACTGACCAGAATTGCTGGGGCCTGGGACAGGGTGACTGGAGGTGCTGCTGGGCAGGGGACGTGACTGATACTGGACAGACATCTTTTTTTATGGCTTTTCTGAAATATTCCAAAAGATATACTTGCTAAAACAACAACAACAACAACGAAAAACACCTCAAATCATGCAGCATTACATAAAGTGACGAGTGAGAGCTGCGTCCACCTCTCACCCCGAGCACAGGTGGCCCTGGGTGCTCCCTGGCCCCTGGCAGGCAGGCCCTTCCGCAGGTTCTGCTGCTTTGTTTGAAAGCGCTGCTGCCTGGGGTCGGTGTGCTTGTGTCCTCACGCTCTTGCAGGAGTGCTTCTGTGGAATAACTCAGAATGGCCTTAAGGGCCTGGGGGCTTGGATTTTGTTTGGGACATTTGGGCTGATTTGGGTGATAGATTTGGATTCTTAACCTTCATGAATCCATGTGAAAGAAGGTAGAAAGGCAGCCGCAGAATAGGAGGAAATACTTGACAGGCGATGTTTCTGAAAAGAGACTCACATCCGGAATGTGCAGAAGTGTCCGAATTCAACAGTAAAAACCCTAAAGTTTTAAAATGGGCCACAGATTTGAATAGACATTTCTCCAAAGACTATATACACATGGCCAGAAGCCCTGATCAAAAGGGAAATGCAACTCAGAGCCACGGTGTGGCACCAGGTCACACAGCAGGCTCTCATGATAGGGTGCTGGCTGCTGACAGGGGTGTGGGGTTCAGAGCCCTCGTCACGGCCAGTGGGATGCTCAGTGGTGCGGCCCCTTCGGAAATAGTCTGGCGGTTCCTCAAAAGGTTACACCTGAAACCTCCATGTGACCCAGCACTTCCATTCCCAGGGTTACACCTGAGAGAAGTGACAGCAGACATCCACCTAGACACACACATGAATGTTCTCAGCAGTGAGAGCCACGTGGCCAGACACCCACCAGCCAAGGTGGTGTCTGTTTAAGTGGAGTACCATTTGCCTGAAACATTGAATAGGTTGTGACACAGGTTACTTCAGCGTGTGCCCTGGAAGTGTCATGGTGAAGCTGCTCACATAAGACCCTGTGAAGCCATTTATGGGAACTTCTGGCACTCCAGTGGTTAGGATTCCATGCTCTCACTGCCAAGGGCATGGGTTTAATCCCTGATCGGGGAACTAAGATTCCGTGAGCTACACAGCACAGCTAAGAGGGGGGAAAAAAGCCATTAATATGAAATGTCCAGAGCAGGCAAGTCCAACAAGACTTGAAGTGGAGTGGATGGCTGGGGAGGAGAGTATGGGCAGTGACCCCTGCCTGGCAGGGTTTCTTTTTCAGTTCAGTTGCTCAGTCATGTCCGACTCTTTGCGACCCCATGAATTGCAGCACGCCAGGCCTCCCTGTCCATCACCAACTCCCGGCGTCTACCCAAATCCATGTCCATCGAGTCAGTGATCCAATCCAACCATCTCATCCTCTGTCGTCCCTTTCTCCTCCTGCCCCCAATCCTACCCAGCATTAGGGTCTTTTCCAATGAGTCAACTCTTCACATGAGGTGGCCAAAGTATTGGAGTTTCAGCTTCAACATCAGTCCTTCCAATGAATATCCAGGATTGATCTCCTTTAGGATGGATTGATTGGATCTCCTTGTAGTTCAAGGGACTCTCAAGAGTCTTCTCCAACACCACAGTTCAAAAGCATCAGTTCTTCGGCGCTCAGCTTTCTTCACCGTCCAACTCTCACATCCATACATGACCACTGGAAAAACCATAGCCTTGACTAGATGGACCTTTGTTGGCAAAGTAATGTCTCTGCTTTTAAATATGCTGTCTAGGTTGGCCATAACCCTCCTTCCTAGGAGTAAGCGTCTTTTAATTTCATGGCTGCAATCACCATCAGCAGTGATTTTGGAGCCCCCAAAAATAGTCTGACACTGTTTCCACTGTTTCCCCATCTATTTCCCATGAAGTGATGGGACCAGATGCCATGATCTTAGTTTTCTGAACGTTGAGCTTTAAGCCAACTTTTTCACTCTCCTCTTTCACCTTCATCAAGAGGCTCTTTAGTTCTTCACTTTCTGCCATAAGGGTGGTGTCATCCACATATCTGGGGTTATTGATATTTCTCCTGGCAATCTTGATTCCAACTTGTGTTTCTTCCAGCCCAGCGTTTCTCATGATGTACTCTGCATATAAGTTAAATAAGCAGGGTGACAATATATAGCCTTGACGTACTCCTTTTCCTATTTGGAACCAGTCTGTTGTTCCATGTCCAGTTCTAACTGTTGTTTCCTGACCTGCATACAGGTTTCTCAAGAGACAGGTCAGATGGTCTGGTATTCTCATCTCTTTCAGAATTTTCCACAGTTTATTGTGATCCACACAGTCAAAGGCTTTGGGATAGTCAATAAAGCAGAAATAGATGTTTTTCTGGAACTCTCTTGCTTTTTCGATGATCCAGCAGATATTGGCAACTTGATCTCTGGTTCCTCTGCCTTTTCTAAAACCAGCTTGAACATCTGGAAGTTCATGGTTCATGTATTGCTGAAGCCTGGCTTGGAGAATTTTGAGCATTACTTTACTAGCATGTGAAATGAATGCAATTGTGCGGTAGTTTGAGCATTCTTTGGCATTGCCTTTCTTTGGGATTGGAACGAAAACTGACCTTTTCCAGTCCTGTGGCCACTGTTGAGTTTTCCAAATTTGCTGACGTATCGAGTGCAGCACTTTCACAGCATCATCTTTGAGGATTTGAAATAGCTCAACTGGAATTCCATCACCTCCACTAGCTTTGTTCGTAGTGATGCTTTCTAAGGCCCACTTGACTTCACATTCCAGGATGTCTGGCTCTAGGTGAGTGATCACACCATTGTGATTATCTGGGTCGTGAAGATCTTTTTTGTACAGTTCTTCTGTGTATTCTTGCCACCTCTTCCTAATATCTTCTGCTTCTGTTAGGTCCATACCATTTCTGTCCTTTATCGAGCCTATCTTTGCATGAAATGTTCCTTTGGTATCTCTAATTTTCTTGAAGAGATCTCTAGTCTTTCCCAATCTGTTGTTTTCCTCTATTAGGAGGGTGAAAATGTCCTGAAATTAGATAGCGGGAACAGTTGCACAACTGGGTGATCATGCCAAAGCCCAGCTGTCATTAAAGGCAGTGACTGGGTGTCAGTACTATCTTCCTAATTCGTGCTCTGTCCTCACTCTGATGTTCCTCTCCACCTAGGCCATCACCACCCCTGCCATGGCCGTCAGTCACATCATGCTGGAGTCGTATAAGAAGTATATCCTGGTCTCTCTGATCCTGCTGGGCAAAGTACAACAGCTGCCGAAATACACCTCTCAGATTGTGGGTAGATTCATTAAGGTGAGCTTTCAAAACAATGATTTCTCAGCTGACATGTTCTGTTCTACAAAGCTGTGGTGATGCCTAATTCTGTAATCTGTGTGACTTGACTCTCCCGGCATCTTCAATTAGCAGATGTTCTCGACATTCCCTGGGCGTCTGGCAGGACCCTGACTGTCCTTGTCCGTGCCCACCGACCCCCTGATGGGGTGGGGTGTTCCCGGGAATCTGCGTCCACGCTCTTGCTCTGGGTGGTCATGGCGTAAGGGTTTAAGGTTCTGATAGAGCGGTGCTGGCTCTGTTGGACTTGACCTCTGACCAGATGCTGGGAGATCCTCTTAGACCCCAAGCTCTGCTCACTGAGCTTCTATGGTTTTCCTGAGGACGTGGCCCCAAGACCATGTGGAGAAATGACCTCCTTTTTTATTTTCTTGTAATTCATGCTTATTTTATTTTAAATTGAAGTCACTATCATTTGATAACAATTTTGTGCTGACCCTCCTTGAACAAAACTCAAAGTTTCAGGAGATCAGTTTGAAAGTCTTCCTGATGTGAAGGTTTCTGTGCTGTCACGTTGAGTGTTGCCCGTGTCCTTCAGCTACCCATTGTGGTTCTTGGGCTCCAGGCTGCTTGTCACAGATGGGCGTGTGGGGGTGGGTGAGAGGCCCTCGGAGCCCGAGGGAGAGTGACGCAGGTTTGGAGAACTCCCACAGGTGGCCCCATGGCCCTGGAGTGACCTGTTCTAGGAGGAGCACTTTCGTAAGTGGGGTCCTCATGACTCACCTTCTCCTTCACAAGAGCTGCGGTTTGTCTGCAGGGTTAACAGAGTTGTGACGAGGGCTCAGGCATCAGGGTAGGGCTGCTGCTTGAACCAGGTCTGCCCACGCTGCTCAGCACTGCTCGCCCGCTCCTGCAGCCTTGCCCCATGTCTGACAGGGAAGATGAGCCGTATCGCCTGCGTGGTGGACACAGCTCCGCTCTGAGGGGCCCTCAGCCCGGGGGTCTCTTGTTCCGCCGGAAGCAGTCAGTTGTCCCATGGCACCTGGTGAGGCATGTGTGGAGCAAGAGGGGGCTGAGAAGGTTGGGTGTTTGCCTTCTTTCTTCCCAAGGTGGATTATCTGGGACAAGTCAGGAGCTGCCTGTGAGAAACAGGCCTGTGGCCATCACTGAATGCAGGCTTCAGGCCTGCTCTATGCTACACAAGGAGCTCCATGGTAAACTTCTCTCCTTGGTCTTGAAAACTAGGCATTTGCTTAGAGTAACTTACAGTTTGCTGGGTAACAGTAAGGGATGCTGGACCTCCTTGCTCCACATTTATTGCCATGTTTCATTTTGCGTCTCACACAGGCTCTGTTCTGCTAACTGTCAAATCTGATTTCTTCCCACCTGCACACCTTTAGCCTCTTAGCAATGCATACCATGAATTAGCACAAGTGTACTCCACCAACAACCCCTCGGAGCTCCGCAGCCTGGTGACCAAGCACAGCGAGACCTTTACACGCGACAACAACATGGGGCTGGTGAAGCAGTGCCTGTCCTCTCTGTACAAGAAGAACATCCAGAGACTCACCAAGGTGAAGTCCTGTGGGCCTCCAGAGCCGGGCTCTGTTCCTGCGTCCTTGTCGGCACTGAGGCAGCAGCGCAGGGTCCCAGCTGGTCCTTTGGGGACTTTGAGGGGTGCCTTTCCAGGGCTAGTGTGGGGTATTTGAGAGGAAGAGCAGGTGAAGAGGAAGCAGGGAGGAGACGTGGCTGCTCTGGGAGGCAGACAGGTAGCTGAAGGGAGGGAGATGGCCTGGGCAGATGCTAAGGGTGCAGCTATGTGGTCCGGGACCTCACAGCAGGCTAACCCACTTGTGGGCGCTTGGCTGGTGCACTTGAGCTGGGGAAGGTAAGCAACTGTTTAGTTTTATTTTTCAAGATGAAAATAGACCCAGTGGCTTTTGATGTTGGAAAATACGCTTATTATCAAGTGTTAAGACTGTCCGGGAAAGTGTAAAAAGAAAACGAAGCCTTATGTGAGCCAGGGAGGTGGAGGTGTTCGCTGCAGGTAATGGGAAACCGGCAAAGAACAGCTGCAATAAGGGGGGAGGGGGCAGCTCTTCCCCCGAGAGGCAGCCCTGCAAGGACGCAGTGGACGAGATGGCTGGCTGCCAGGCAGCCGGGGACACGGGATTGTCACGGGCTGAGACCTGCTCCATGATCATGTTCTGGGGACATTTCTCTAGATCTGTCTGCTCCATGTGTGCAAACACTCCCACTGACTGTAACTAGGGTCATACGCTATGTGCTGTTCTATATCCTTTCTTCTGGTTTCCATGGCAATGTAAGTCTGTATCACAGTGACTATACATTGTGCTTTGTTGTACAGATGATCATAACTTTCTCAGCCAGTTCTCTTCTGATGGACAGTCAAGTGGAAGTTTCTTTGAACAGAAAAATGACAATTCTGTGTATTTCGAAATGTTCACTTTTCTAGTCCTCACTGGTGGTAAACTACCTAGATACTTCTTAGAATTCACAGGAGTTTCATTTGGGAAGGAGGTGCTACTCTGAACTAAAGTATATATAGAGTCTTTTTGGTCATTGGCTTATCAAGAATTTTCAACATCAGAATCTTAACAAGGCCTGCTTTGAAAATGCATTGTATTTACAGCTGGCAGTTGTAAATATTACCAGGTGCCCTAAAAAAGGGGGCTCTTTTAATTTGTTCCTGAAATGTGTTTTCATCAGGTCCCAGGCAGACCATGACAAACACTGGTTTCCTCCCCACCCCCACCCACTGGTTTCCTTTTAACCCTCAATGTGTTTACACATTCTGACTTTGAATTTTGAAGGATGAATCTATTTTGTTTTTTCTTTTAATTTCATATTATTTACCAGGTAATATATTTACAATACAAAATGCAAAGACACAAAAATCTCCACCCAGTTCCTATACCGCAGCTGGCCTTTTCTTTCCCAGAGGCAGCCCAGCGTCACTGCTTCTTGGGCATCCCCGCAGAGAGTGTATAAGCACGTGCATTCACACGCATGTGTGCTGTAACACGTGTGCACATTTTCCTTGTTCAGAGATGTGAACCAGATATAGATCCTGTTCTGTGTCCCTTTTTATGTTTAATGATGTGCATGTCTTCAATTTCAGCTCATAAAAAGCATCCTCACTTTGTAAGGTTTTTATAGCCATGTAGGAGTCTGTTTGTATGGTTTCCCTGCACTCAGCCAGTCCTCTGCTGACAGACATCTGGGCAGTTCCGACCTTTGCCATCACAGGTAGAGCTGCAGCAAGCAGCCTGACACAGGTCATTCTAGACCCAGGAAGCACGTGGAGGGTGCTTCCTAGAAGTCATTGCTCTAGAAAACTGATGCTGAAACCTTAGCTCATCCAGTTCAAGTCATCTTCGCAACAGAAAGCTAGCTTGTACACTCTTGGGAAGCAAGCGTTCAGTGACTCAGTAGGACTCCACACATTTAGTAGAATTTCTCCCTTCAGTCTGTTTCTACCTGTGATTGATTAACTTCTGAATTTCAGACCTTTTTAACACTGTCGTTACAAGATATGGCGAGTCGCGTGCAGCTGTCCGGGCCTCAGGAGGCAGAAAAGTATGTCCTGCACATGGTAAGTGTGTTTCTGTTTTCAGAAGTTAGTGGAGTTTTGTCCTTGTAAAGGTTACTGGTGTTCACTGTGGGAGACGTAGAGGAGGAGGCGGGACACCCAGTGTCACCACTGTGGGTGATCCGTCAGCTTCCTCACAGTCTTTGGGGTTTTCCTGGGACATGTGCATGTGTGTCCCGCACGGTTGTGTCCTGAGGACGTTCTTGGTCATCACAGCCAGGGGTGCTGCTCACAGCAAGCAGAGCTGGGTCCTGCACGCAGGGGTTGCTCCCACCACAAAGGATTCTCTAGCTCAAAACGTCAATACTGCCAAGCCTGAAAAATCCTGTCCTACTGTGTAAAATTTATGAAGGCAGGGATCTTTGTTTTTAAATAAGATTTAATTTTTTTATAGCAATTTGAGGCTCACTGCCAAATTGAGGGCAAAGTACAGTTCCCAGTCCCCACACACAATCGTAGCCTCCACTGATCAGAGTCCCCACCGGACAGGGCCGTTGTCATAGCTGATGCTTCTGCAGTGACAAGTCTTCATTAAAAGTCTTTAGTTTACATCAGGTTTGTTCATGTCTTCGACACTCTGTGGGTCTGGATAAACGTGCATGGACGTGAATCTGTCATGACCGCATCGCGTGGAGCATCCACACTGCCCTGCAGATGCCCTGTGCTCTGCCTGTTCCTTACCACCCTTCCCAGTACTGACCTTTTCATTTTCTCCAGTTTTGGTTTTTTCACAATGTCATATGGTTGGGATCATACAGTGTGTAGCCTTCTCAAACCAGGTTCCAGCCCTGCATCTGCCTAGAAAGGTTATTTTTATCCTGACTTGTAATGTCCCATTTTTAGCAGTGTCCCATTTTTGAGCTTCTTAAGAAAGGGAATGTACAGCATATGTGCTCAGAGGTCTGGGTGTTTCTGCTCAGCATCATGAGCCCCGTACACTGTGTTGTGTGTTGTTGCAGCCAGCTCATGTTCAGGGTTGCAGTGTTCCATGGCATGAGTCCATCAGGTAGACACGGGGGTGGTTTCCTGTTGTGGTTTTTACAGAGCACGCTGCTGGTGAACCTGGTGTGCATTTCCACTCGGTGTGTTCTCTCCGCTGTGAGATCCTCCGTGTGCTCACGGAGTCAAGGAGTCATGCCTTGTGTTCGGTTGTGTTGGGCTGCGGGCACTTCATTAACTAGGATCACGTTCCACAGGCTGGAGATAGCAACCAACCCAGGCACCTCAGCTCCACCATCCCAGATGGAGCATCACTGCTGCTGGGGCATGGTGTGTCAGGAATGACAGCACCCTTTTGGGATTTTCTATTGGCTGCTCCCTTTTTAGCTGCATGGACAGGATTTGGCTATGAGGATCAGTCAACTTAATCCCTGGTTGTAGATGCAAATAAAAAACATACACCTTGAAGCTGCCTTGGAATCAGCACTGGCAGGAAAATTTTCTTCAAGGACCAGAGGATAATTGCTACTCGAGTGAACCGAAAATTTGTTAGGGCTTCACTTTTGTAAAACACAAGGACGATTTCAATTGTATCTCACAGAAGTTGTCTAAAGATGCAAGGGTGCTTCAGAATCTCTGTGCCAGAGAAGTCAAACACATAGGACCACGTACTGTCTGACTCCACTTACATGAAACCTCCAGAACAGGCATGTGCACAGTGTGGAGAGTACATGAGTGGAGGTGGGGCTTGAGAGGAGGGGGCTGGGCAGTGACTATGCAGACGGGGCGGGGGCCCCGGGTGGCAGTGAGATCTTTTGATGCTGGGTAGAGGCAGTGCCTGTGCATCACAGGTGTAGTTGAATCTACTGAATTGATCCCTTTAAAATGGTTGACTAGGGGATGTCCCTGGTGGTCCAGTGGCTGAGTCTGCAGCCTACCCTGCACAGGGAGCGGGTTCAGCCCTTGGTTGGGGAACTAGGACCCTGCAGGCCGCGTGGCACAGTTGAAGAAAAGGTTAACTCACTTTATGTGGACTTTACTCCTTAGTCTCTCATGGTGCCCTGCACATATTAGGTATTTAAGAGAGAGAAGAGAGTTGAAGAAACAGGTGGAGCTTAAAACACTTACAGATTGACTTACTAATTGCTCTCTGTGATTTCCCCTGACTACGTTGAAACACCACTTATTCACATAGTGTTTGGGGCTAAACTGTTTTCCTGATTTCTCTTTTATAGATAGAAGACGGTGAGATTTTTGCAAGTATTAATCAGAAGGATGGGATGGTCAGTTTCCACGATAACCCTGAAAAATACAACAACCCTGCCATGCTTCACAACATTGACCAGGAGGTAACACAAACGCCAGTGCTCTGGGCTGGTGTCTATGATATTACACTTGAAGTACTGCTTTTGTGTTCCAGGATAATTCTAGTTTTAAATATGAGTAGTTCCCAACTAGTTTCTAAGAACATCTTATTTCCTAGAAAGTTAATTTCAAAATGGACTCTTCCCAATTGTCTGGTTATAAATAAACAGTAGGTTAGCATCCTTGTCCAGTTTGTCAGAGCCTCCTTCAACTCCTGAAATGCTTGGAGAGTACAGTGTTTCAGTACAGTTTCATCTGTACCCAGTAGCCACTTATACTGTGGAGCCTTCAGTGACTTGAATCTGGAGTCCCAGGTCAGAAGGTCAGGGGGGAGCGGGCAGCGGGGAGGAAGGCTGGCCGTGGTTCCCACTGGGCAGCAGCCACGGACCAGGGAGTCGCTGCCTCTGCATCATGGCCCATGCTGCTCTCAGGGCCTCTGGGCATGAGCTGGGCTCGTGGGGGCCAACTGGCTTCTTACCTCTGATAGGCAAATGGATTCAACCAAACAGTAGCTTCAGAATATGAAAAGCAGTAAGTCACCAGAGTCTCTTTTTGGCAATTCCAAATTTTTTTAAAACCCTGAAAGCTGGAAGTATTTTTTGTAACTCGTTTGGTGTCAGATGCACCTGAAATGACACTTATGTGAACATTTTTAGGTTTCACTGCCAAAGATGGTCGTGTGTTTAATTACGGGGTGGCAGGCGATGTGCGCTATTTATGCTGTGTTAACTGTCTGATCCCAAATTCTGACTCCAGAACCTGTCTGGCCCAGGGCTGTGACCTTGTAGCACCCAAATAGTCTAGGCTTAAAAGGATAAACTTGCCCTGAACCCACCTGCTCAGCCTGTCCACCTGCCTCCACACAGATGCTGAAGTGTATAGAGCTGGACGAACGGCTGAAGGCCATGGACCAGGAGATCACAGTGAACCCCCAGTTCGTGCAGAAGGTGATTGAGGTCCCCTCGTTAACGGAAGTATGCTGGAGGGAGCTGGGTGGTGTCCCCGTAATAGTGAAGTTCACGGAGACGTGCTCGTGGAGGGCGTTTCCACACTCCAGGCTGGAAGTGTGTTTAGGGGTAGGGGTGGGGTCCTGGAACTGCCTCCCTGTTACACGGGGTGATATCCTCTGGGGCTGCTGGTGGGAAGCTCTTGCCTGGGCAGACAAGTGCACTGTCTCCCGTCTCCCTCCCAGAGCATGGGGTCACAGGAAGATGACTCGGGAAATAAGCCGTCCAGTTACTCCTGAAGCCGACAGCCATCCTCAGTTAGAGAAGCCTTCGCCCATCCCTATGGCCGGACGGGTGTCGGGAGGCGGCTGGAGGACCAGGCCCATCTCACCTGGACATAGAGACAGTGCGTTTTGTTTTGATGTCTTCAGTCCTGTGTGCTTTCAGTAAACCATTCTCTCTGTGAAGAAAGGAAAACATTTTCAAACTTTGAAGCCTGTTGTGGGTTTATTTATCCTCAGATTAATGTTGTTGTTGCATTAAATCTGCCTTTTTGTTTTAAATTATTTGAACATTGGTTCATCTTCTGTATTACCTTTTCCCTCTGAAAAGCTTTTAAAGAACATGTTCATTCTGAACAGATGTAGATTTTAGGAGTTGTTGGAAGATTTGAATCTAAAGTTGATATCAACTGCCTTAAAAAAAAAAAAAAGCTGAGAGGAGAAAAAACATCTGGGAGAATCTCTCAGACAGAATCCAATGTTTCAGAATTAAATTGCCATGCATGTGAGCCATAGGATGCATTCTGAATTAAAGAGATGCCCTTGTGGTCTTGGGAACCTTCATGTGTGTGTTTGTGAGACAAAGGGCAGACTTGCCCGCTCTTTCTCTACAAGCATTTCCTGTCCACCCACACAGCTGCCTTTGGATTCTGCTCAGGGTCCCCCCTCTTCAGGACTCTGGGATGCATCTGACTCAGGTCCCCTGAGTTGGTCTCAGGATGGTGTGGAGACTCTGAAAAGTGTGGTCGGATACAGTGGAATTAGGTCGTAAAGAGCGTCTCCCTTGTGAGTAATATTCACTGTTTATGATGCGTCAAGTTGTGTGATCGCTACATTTTCATTGTTTACAAAAGGAAACTTTGAAATCTCATGCCAAAGGAACTCTGAAATCTCATGCCTAAGGAGTTACCCCAGTAGAAAGGCTTTGAGGCTGTGTGGTCCATCATGCCACCCACTGCTGTGCTGCAGGAAGGCGGCCACGGAGCATCTGATCCATAAGTGCATGGATGAGGCTGGGTCCAAGTGACCTGGGCTGGCTGTGACCCCCTCGCCCCCTGTCCAGACTGCTCCCCAACTCAGGTGAGCTGCTTTGTTTCCGTGCATACTTACACAGGCTTGTACTTAGGAAATACTGAATGGAAATTTCCCTTTTGTCAATGTGGTGAATTATACACATAGTTTTGTTTTGTTAAAAACAACTGGACAGCTTCTGATTTACCCAGATCTGAATTAAAATCACCTAAAACATGGTTGAGAATTCTAGTAGGTGCTAGTCATGGCAGTTTAAGGCAAGGGTAACTCATGGGTTCTGACGTGGACACTGTTGATTTTCCCCCAAGATAGTGGTTCACTGAAACACCACATCATTTTTGAAACTTTGATCTCCAGCGGGGCACGGCGTATAGGGCTTGGTCCTGTTTGCAGGGGCCCCTGCTATCTGTCAGGGAAGAAGGGCTGGGTACTCTCAGCCCTCCGCATTGCACCCACCTCGTGTGTTCTCTGGCTTTGGGGAGGGAAGGTGCAGGCCCCCTACATCGGCTCTGGACTCTGAAAAGGTATCTACCTCACTGCAGCGCCCATGCCCAGGTGGTGATTCCAGCCCAGGAGGCAGGCCTCCCCTGCACACATCCGGGGCCCCAGTCCACTGGGGACCTCCTCAACCTCCTAAGCTCTACAAATCCCTTGGTGAGACTTGTTTCCTTTTCTGACACCTAGTTAATGACTCTATTGGGCTTCCCAGGTGGTGCTAGCGGTAAAAAATACAAACCCGCCTGCCAATGCAGGAGACCTAAGAAACGTGGGTTCGATCCTTGGGTCAGGAAGATCCTCTGGAAGAGGGCATGGCTACCCACTCCAGTATTCTTGACTGGAGAATCCTATGGATAGAGGAGCCTGGCAGGCTACACAGTCCCTGGGGTTACAAAGAATCTGACATGCCTCATGTAGTGGACCTACTCATTTTCTTAGGACTTTTCATGAAGTGTGTCTTTTCGTGGCACTCTCCAATGCTAAGAAGTACTCTGAATTAGTAACTAATGGCCCTCAGAATTCAGCGCTTGAATAATGAGTGTTTCTATTTGTACTGGTGCCCAGTGAGTGCCTACTCCCCTGCCTCCCCGCCCCCCCAACACACACACACACACTTCACCCAAGTGACAGTATTCAGCTTTTAGTCTAGACTTCCTTAGGTAATCATGCTCGGTCTGCAATGCCTCCAGTTTGGGATATACCGGTGTAAAGTATTCTTTAAAGACACTTCTAGTTGCATGTATTTTAAATGGCAGAAGGTGTTTTTTGGATCTTCCCAACCCAGGAATCCAACCCATGTCTCCTGAGTCTCTGCTGGGGGATCTTCCCAACCCAGGGTTTGAACCCGGGTCTCCTGCATTGCAGGCAGATTCTTTATGGTCTGAGCCACTTCACTCTCAGTTTAGTTGCACAGTCATGTCTGACTCTTTGTGACCCCATGGACTGTGGCACACCAGGCTTTCCTGTCCATCCCAGCTCTCAGAGCTTGCACAAACTAATGTCCATCAAGTCAGTGATACCATCCAACCGTCTCATCCTCTGTTGCCCACTTCTCCTCCTGCCTTCAATCTTTCCCAGCATCAGGGTCTTTTCCAATGAGTCAGCTCTTCGCATCAGGTGGCCAAAGTATTGGAGCTTCAGCTTCAGCATCAGTCCTTCCAATGAATATTGAGGACAGATTTCCTTTAGGATTGACTGGTTTGATCTCTGTGCAAGTCCAAGTGACTCTCGAGAGTCTTCTCCAATGCCACAGTTGAAAAGCATGAATTCTTCGGTGCTCAGCTTTCCTTATGTTCCAACTCACACATCCATACATGACTGCTAGAAAAACCATAGCTTTGACTAGACAGACCTTTGTCAGCAAGGTAATGTCTCTGCTTTTTAATATGCTGTCTAGGTTTGTCATAGCTTTTCTTTTTTTTTTTTTTTTTTTTTAATCCCCTTTTCCCTAGAAGACTTTGCTCCCCAGATATAATGTGAAGTGAAGTGAAGTCGCTCAGTCGTGACCGACCCTTTGCGACCCCATGGGAAGCCTATCAGGCTGCTCCATCCATGGGATTTTCCAGGCAAGAGTACTGGAGTGGGTTGCCATTTCCTTCTCCAAGCTTTTCTTTCAAGGAACAAGCATCTTTTTTTTTCCCCTCTTTTTTTTTCTTAATTTATTTTAATTGGAGGCTAATCACAGTATTATGGTTTTTGCCATACATTCACATGAATCAGCCATGGGTGTACATGTGTTCCCCATCCTGACCCTCCCTCCCACTTCCCTCCCCATCCCATCCCTCAGGGTCATCCCAGTGCACCAGCCCTGAGCACCCTGTCTCATGCATTGAACCTAGACTGGCAATCTATTTCACATATGATAATATACATGTTTCAATGCTATTCTCTCAAATCATCCCACCCTCACCTTCTCCCAGAGAGTCCAAAAGTCTGTTCTTTACATCTATGTCTCTTTTTCTGTCTCGCATATAGGGTCATCATTACCATCTTTAAATTCCATATATATGCGTTAATATACTGTATTAGTGTTTTTCTTTCTGACTTACTTCGCTCTGTATAATACTCTCCAGTTTCATCCACCTCATTAGAACTGATTCAAATGCATTCTTTTTAATAGCTGAGTAATATTCTGTTGTATATATGTACCACAGCTTTCTTATCCATTTGTCTGCCGATGGACATCTAGGTTGCTTCGATGTCCTAGCTATTGTAAACAGTGCTGTGATGAACAATGGGGTATACGTGTCTCTTTCAATTCTGGTTTCCTCGGTGTGTATGCCCAGCATTGGGATTGCTGGGTCCTATGGCAGTTCTATTTCCAGTTTTTTAAGGAATCTCCACACTGTTCTCCACAGTGGCTATACTAGTTTGCATTCCCACCAACAGTGTAAGAGAGTTCCTTTTCCTCTGCACCCTCTCTAGCATTTATTGTTTGTAGACTTTTTGATAGCAGCCATTGTGACCGGCATGAGATGGTACCTCATTGTGGTTTGGATTTGCACTTCTCTGATAATGAGTGATGTTGAGCATCTTTTCATGTGTTTGTTAGCCATGTGTATGTCTTCTTTGGAGAAATGTCTGTTTAGTTCTTTGACCCATTTTTGATTGGATCACTTATTTTTCTGGAATTGAGCTGCAGGAGTTGCTTGTATATTTTTGAGATTAATTCTTTGTCAGTTGCTTCATTTGCTATTATTTTCTCCCATTCTGAAGGCTGTCTTGTCACCTTGCTTATAGTTTTCTTCATTGTCCAAAAGCTTCTAAGTTTAATTAGGTCTCATTTATTTTTGCTTTTATTTCCCTTAGTTTAGGAGGTGAGTCATAGAGGATCCTGCTATGATTTACATCAGAGAGTGTTTGGAGCAAGCATCTTTTAATTTCATGGCTGCAGCCACCATCTGCAGTGATTTTGGAGCCCAAGAAAATAAAGTCTCTCACTGTTTTTATTGTTTCCGCATTTATTTGCCATGAAGAGATGGGACTAGATGCCATGATCTTCGTTTTTTGAATGTTGAGTTTTAAACCAGCTTTTTCACTTTCCTCTTTCACTTTCATCAAGAGGCTCTTAGTTCTTCTTCACTTTCTGCCATAAGGGTGGTATCATCTGGGTATCTGAGGTCATTGATATTTCTCCCAGCAGTCTTCATCGCAGCTTGTGCTTCATTCAGCTTGGCATGTCACCATGATGTGCTCTGCATATAAGCTAAATGAGCAGGTTGACAATATACAGCCTTGACGTACTCCTTTCCCAATTTGGAACCATTCCATTGTTCCATGTCCAGTTCTAACTGTTGCTTCTTGACCTGCATACAGATTTCTCAGGAGACAGGTAAGGTGGTCTGGTATCCCCATCTCTTTAAGAATTTTCCAGTTTATTGTGATCCACACAGTCAAAGGCTTTGGCATAGTCAATAAAGCAAAAGTAGATGTTTTTCTGAAACTCTCTTGCTTATTCCATGATCCAACAGATGTTGGCAATTTGAACCAGAGGGTTCCTCTGCCTTTTCTAAATCCAGCCTGAACATCTGGAAGTTCTTGGTTCACGTGTTGCTGGAACCTCGCTTGGAGAATTTTGAGCATTACTTTGCTAGCATGTGAGATGAGTGCAATTGTACAGTAGTTTGAAGATTCCTTGGCATTGCCTTTCTTTGGGATTGGAATGAAAACTGACTTTTTCCAGTCCTATGGCCATTGCTGAGTTTTCCAAATTTGCTGGCATATTGAGTGAAGCACTTTCACAGCATCATCTTTTAGGACTTGAAATGGCTCAGCTGGAATTCCATCACCTCCACTAGCTTTGTTCATAGTAATGGTTCCTAAGGCCCACTTGATTTTGGACTTCAGGATGTCTGGCTCTAGGTGAGTGATCACACCATTGTGGTTATCTGGGTCATTAAGATCTTTTTTGTATAATTCTTCTATGTATTCTTGCCACCTTTTCTGAGCCAGTTAATTGCACGTAAATCTGAGCAGTTGCAAAGGGCCCAGAGAAAAGGAATGACTGGGTAAATCAGATACTTGTGAAAAGGGAAATATGATGACTCCTCTTCTTAGGCAGTTAAACAACTTGATGGTGGTGCACAAAGACAAAATTCCACCTTATCCTTCCCTAAAATCAAAAGCTGAAACCAGAGAACTTTTGCTAGTCAAAGGCATTTAATAAGCCTGGCTCCATAATGGACTGTTAAATTTATCATTAAACTAAAAAGTTCAGGGTTTAACAAGCAGCTAGTGTTAGATTAAAATATGAATGAGCTATTAATTGAATTCTAATTGGGGAGGAGAGTTAATAAATTCCTTGAAAGTGCTGTGGTAAAAATGCAAAAATAAACACTAGGGTTTTTTTTTAGGAGATAGTATTTGACGACTAATAGTTTTCTTGCCTTGCAACTAGCCAGACATCTTATATTGCAGAGTTGATTATCTAATAACCCCAAACCTCAACGTGATATACAAGTTGTGCTTGAGTCCCCCTTCTGAAATATAACCCATCACTTGCTTTGCTGCCTCTGAGCGGCTGGTCAGACTCCCAAACTGTTACACATATATGAAAACCTTGATTTTACTGCAAGAAATGAAAGCTTGCATTATTAATTTTTAAAACAAGGAAACTGTTATAGTATCCTTGAAATAATGATGTGATTAACAATGTTACATCCAGTTTTCTTACAAATGAAACATACCTCTTTTTTCTGAAACTGAAAACTAATTCAGGGAGGGACATGGTTTTGACTCAAAGCCCAGCTGTATTCTATAGCTACACGAGGGCCTACGTTAGGGAGAGTGCACTCGGAAACATCAAAGGACATCTTCTCAGTGAGACTTCTACTTTTCTCTCTTGGCTCTGTGGTCTTGGCACCTGGCATCGGTGAGACACCCCTCAGTCCGATGCTCAGCTGTCACTACTCCCCAGAAAAGCCTCGTGATTAGGAGTAGGAAGGCAGAGAAGCAGCAAGAAATCTTTAATTCTTAAGCCCATTTCAGTGGTGGAATAACATGTTCTGGATGGTGAATGCTGGGCAAGAGTACATCCAGTACTTTCGGTAACATTTCTTGAGACTCCTACGATGAAGCTCTGAGGTTTAGCATGGTATGTCATCTGGTTGAGCAAAATTGGGCATTATTGCCAGCTATGCTTTCTGAATGTTGCTGCTGGGTTTTGATTGCTTTTCCCACTGATAATATGGGCTACATTTTTGTGTGTGTGTGTGTGTGTGTGTGTGTGTGTGTGTGTGTAATAAAGTTTTATTAAAGTATAAAGGAGACAGAGAAAGCTTCTGACATAGGCATCAGAAGGGGGCAGAAAGAGTACCCGCTTGCTAGTGTTAGCAGTGGAGTTATATACTCTAAGATAACAGGATTAGCCAAAAGGTTTAATCCAGAGATTGTCCTTCAGGCAGGATACATTATTGTTATAATCCTTGTAGAGACAGACCTACTCCCATAATTTACATTTTAAGATAACAGAATTAGAATCCAGAGAGTTTAATCCAGAGACTGTCCTCAGGCAGGATACATTATTGTTATATAATGCTAAGGAATGTAGAGAGAAAAGAAAAAGTTTGTCCTTTCTTCCTCCTTGAGAATTCCAGACCCTTCACTCCTTGGGGACCCCTACACTTCTTATCAACCTGCCTAGGAAAGGACTCTCTCATTCCCCCGTTTTCTTTTAGGAGAATTATGTTGCCAAGGGAAAGGGGTGTCATTTTTATTCCATAACTACTTCCTGCTGTTTAGGGGCATAGTTTCTAAACTGTTGAGGCAACATATTCTCCTAACCCTCATATTGAGGGTCTGTGATCCAGGGGCCCCAATTAATAGTTGGAGGAGGCTGTGGCACTCGTAGGAGCTCAGACAACCATTTGTAACTTAAAAGCTTTTAGATGGTTAGAAAACCCCACTATACAGTTACAGACGTAAGGCAAAATAGTCATTTAACCAAGTTAAAATCAAAATGGAAAGTCACATTATGTCCATAGTTACATCAGTCCATCTTAAGGTTGTTAGATGTCATCAGTTTAAGAAGAGGCATCACATGCGATTGTTGTTGAAGGTATTTGCAGACTTGGAGAAAGTCTTTTCCTTGAAGTGGAGATGTCCACCACCAGAAGCCTTCCACTGATGAAGAGGGGAGTGCTCCACAGACCCAGCAGTTAGACCGATTATGAAAGGCAGCGTAGGAGTGAGCCCAGGACAGGAAGGCATTGTCTTGAGGATCAAACGGCAGACTCAGGATCTTTGGCGTCAGCAGGGGTAGGCTCACATAGATTATCAGGCCCATCTTTTGGCTCGTCCAGACAGTCCCATTACGGAAGCAGATCGGGAAGAACGTGGGCCAGGGGCTTCAGTAAACACGGAGTAAGTCGCCCCAGTATCTAAAAGGAAATCGACCGGTTGGCCTCCCACAGTTATTAATACCCGGGGTTCCTCAGGTGTAATTAGGACGGGAGCTTGTGTGGGGACCCCTGGGCACCTTCAGTCCTGATTGTCTTGAGAGTCCGACCCCTGAAACCTATACCTCTGGGGGCAGTCTCTCTTCCAGTGTGGTCCCTTGCAGACCTGACTTGGAGCCAGGGGCCGCTTAGATGCCTGAGGGCAATCCCGCTTGAGGTGCCCTCCTTTTCACAGTAATAGCAAGCCCATCCCTTTTCACCTGGGTCCCTCTGGGCATTTTTCTCAGGCTGTTTAAGAACAGTTCTTACAGCCATTGCGAAGGCTTCTGCCTGTTCCTTTGTCTTTTTCTGCCTTTCTTTCTTTTCCTCATATTCCCTACCATAATAGACTGTCTGAGCCAGTTGTAACAGATTATCTAAAGACTGGTTAGGTCCATATGCCTTTTTTAATAGCTTACGGCAGATATCTGGAGCCGACTGAGTGAGAAATCTATCTTTTAAGATCACTTTTCCCTCCTCACTTTCGGGATCAATCTCAGTGAATCTGCGAAGGGCTTCTCTCAGTCTATCTAGGAATTTACCAGAAGCTTTCTTCTCCTCCTGTTCTATGCTTGCCAATTTGCCATAGTTTAAAGGCTTAGCACGAGCCTGCCTGAGTCCTTCAAGAATGCATCTGACAAAATGACTCTGATCCCATCTTCCTTTATCTGTGTTGTAGTCCCAGTCTGGTTCTGTAATTGGGACCACCTGATTCCCAGTGGGGAGGGCGGCTATCTCGTCCTCCCTCTTCCCTACTGATTCATTACCAAGCCATTCATCTCCATAAGCAACCACTTTCCCCAAAACTCGGCTCTTTCAGTTGGGAGTCAGCGTTTGTCCCAAGATATACATCACATCCTTCCAAGTAAGGTCATAAAGCAGAGTAACACCTTTAAAAGCTCTAATATATTTTTCTGGGTCCTCTAAATTGTCTCCCAGATCCTCCTTAATTCTTTGTATTTCTTGATAAGAAAAAGGCTTGTTAACTCTCATAGACTGATTATTTCTCCTGGTGGGTGCTTCATGAAGAGGCAACAGCTTGTGCAGCTATTCCTCAGTCTCTCTGGCTGCTCTGCACATATGATCCTAGGGATAGAGTGGAGAAACCTGCTTTACTTTATCTCCTTGTCTCCTGTCCTTCTCATCTCTTACTTCGATGGTCTGAGTTTCTACTGAACCCAGAGTAGTCTGAGGTCATACTGAGACAGGAGTTGTTTGGACCTCTACATGGGCAGTTTGAATCTCAGTTTGGGTTTCCACTGAGACCAAGGCAGCCCTTCTTGGGGGGTTTCTCTGGCTTTCAGTTTGTTCTGTTGGGAGCCCCGGGTACGAGGGCAAAGTAGGAGGACAGGAGGGAGCTGAAGGACTCACACCCAAATCTATACCCTTAGGACACAAGTCTGGTCTATTTCGCAGAGAGAAAAAGGGCAACACATGCTACTTCTACCCATTTCCCTTGTTTTCTACAGAACCGGTCTAATTGTAAAACAGTATTATACTTAAGAGACCCTCCAACCGGCCACCGTTCGCCGTCCTCCAGTGGGTACCGTGGCCATGCAGTATCACATAGGAAGACCAGGTGTGTCTTCTTTAAGCCCTGGGGATCAAATCTATCCCAGTTTTTCAGGATACAGTTCAAAGGAGTGAGGCTGGAATTGTTAGCCCCATCTGTAAGAGAGAAAAAAAGCGACCAGCCCCTCTTTCTACTGGAGGTGTCCCTCCCTGCTCTAGATGGGGGTGTAGACAGACTTTACACCAAAGCTTTTCCTTCCTGGTCGGACTTAGTCTGTCCCTTACCGACGCAGGCGACATACTCGTCCCTCTTGGTTCTACCACCGAGATGGGGTGGGGATGCACCAGGGGTAGACCTGATGGCATCCTTAACTGACATCCAGCTCTTCACCGTTAAAACCTTGCTTGCCTCTGATGCCACCCGGAGTGCAATCAGAGTAACCTTCCAGAATGCCTCCCAGGCTAAGACCGCTGGGGGAAACTTTCGTCACCTGAGTGCCTGTGCACAACCCTGAGTATACTCCTGACCACAATAAGACCGATACGAACATAAAACTGAGATGTTCCTTCCACGTGTCACCACACCAGTATGAGTCTCCTCTGGTCCACTAAGAGCCAGCGCTACCAAAGGAAATAACCATTGCAGTTCCAATCCGAATATCCTTTAACCTCAGAGATGTTCTTGTAGCTAGAGCTCCGTCTAACTTCCGAACTTTCAATTCCTAACGAGGCTAGGCGCTTCCTGACTACCAATCCAAGCTTGGGACCTAAGTCACAGTACACAGTAACAGCATAGATCACAAGTCCCTTGGAAGTCTATGATCCGATAGATTAGGTTAGTACTTCTAATTTCCAAGGAGTTATGAAATGGTCAAAGAGACCGAAAAGTTTTTTTTTTTTTTTGAGACAGAAAAGTTTGACCGAGAAAGGAGAGTTCGGTCCACACGCTTTGCCCATTTCTGGTTGGTCCAAAGGAGACATTGGGTACCTCTTGGCATTGGCAGGTCGGTATAAACCCCCGACAGGTTTCTGCCATAAGCCGTATGAGATCACCGCGGAACCGCAGAGCAGGGCTCCTCACTGCTTCGCAGAGGGCGTTTCATTCATTCACACAAGCACACTGTAGTTAGTAAAGTACAGCAGAAAACATGTTTGCTAGGAGAACTAGAGCTCCAAGCATCCTTACCTTCTCCTGAAGAATCCCGGACGAGCCCCCAAGATGAAAGGTTGTTTGCTGAATCACGAAAAGATGCCAAGATTCTTGGCCTCTGGAGGAGAAGAATTCAATCCGGGACCAGAGACGAGGCTTGATCGCTCAGAGCTTTTGTGTAATGAAGTTTTATTAAAGTATAAAGGAGACAGAGAAAGCTTCTGACATAGGCATCAGAAGGGGGCAGAAAGAGTACCCCTGGGTTACATTTTCTGACCTCTAAGATGTCTCTTTTGTTGAATGTCCTTAGAAGTTTATCCTCTTTGAGAGTCCAATTTAATTAAACCTTGGTATAATTCACTAATTCAAGGAATTGACATGTAGTTAAACAGATTTATAGATTTGAGAAAGCACCTCCAAAAGCAGTGCTGGGAAAGATATTAATGGCATAAATGGAATCCATCTGTAGTTGAATGCACATTTTTACTGAAAATGACAGTGGTTGAATAAACCTTCCTTCGCTTGGGACCTTCACTCGCCTATCACCATGGAAATAAGGATAATCTGAGCAAGGTAATGTCCTCCACACAAAATGAGGAATTCCTGGAATTAGTTACCAGATGAGACAGCAATTTTTTTTTTCTTGGTTTAAAACTTGACTGACCAATGTTAGTTTCAAGAACACCTACCACTAAGAGAAAATGTGAAAAAGCAGGATTACTAAAAATTAAAAAAAATTTTTAAAAGATTTGTCTTCCTGATTAAAGCAACAGAATATGCAATTGGATTTAAATTTTTATTTATTTATTTTTGGCTGTGCTGGGTCTTCATTGCTTTTCTCTAGTTGCAGCGTGTCAGAGCTACTCTCTAGTTGTGGTACACAAGCTTCTCATTGTGGTGGCTTCTCTTGTTTTGGGGCACAGTCTCGAGGCATGCAGGTTTTAGTAGTTGTGGCCCATGGGCTCAGTAATTGTGGCTGGTGGGCTTTTGTTGCTCCGAGGCATGTGGGATCTTCCTGGATCAGGTGAATTCTTTACCACTGAGCCACCAGGGAAGCTTCATGGATTTTTTTAGTTATCTCCTTGTTAAATAAAAACAGCCGTGGCAACAAAGCTTTAGAAAGTTTTGTTCATTATTAGTGTGGAAGTCAGTTGATCAGATTTGTATTAAGAATTGCTGCTGTAGCCATTTTCAGGGTGAATCCTGTTCACCTTGACAGATGTTGGAAATGTTTTCTTTTAGAAACGGGAAAGGCACAGCTATACTTTGTTGTTGTTCAGTAGCTAAGTTGTGTCTGACTCTGTTTACCCTATAGACTGCAGCATGCCAAGCTCCCTTGTCCTCCACATCTGGAGTCTGCTCAAATTCATGTCCATTGAGTCTGTGATGCTATCTAACCATCTCATCCTTTGCCACCCCCTTCTCCTTTTGCCTTCAATCTTTCCCAGCATCAGGGTCTTTTCCAATGAGTTGGCTCTTTGCATCTGGTGGCCAAAGTATTGGAACTTCAGCATCAGTCCTTCCAATGAATATTCAGGGTTGATTTCCTTTATGACTGACTGGTTTGATCTCCTAGCTGTCCAAGGGACTCTCAAGAATCTTCTCCAGCACAATTCAAAAGAATCAGTTCTTTGGCGCTCAGCCTTCGTTATGGCCCAACTCTCACATCCATACATGATTACTGGAAAAACTATAGCTCTGACTAGACGGACTTTTGTCAGCAAAGTAATGTCTCTGCTTTTTAACACACTGTCTAGGTATGTCATAGCTTTCTTTCCAAGGAGCAAGCATCTTTTAATTTCATGGCTGCAGTCACCGTCCACAGTGGAGCCCAAGAAAATCTGTCACTGTTTCCACTTTTCCCCCTTCTATTTGCCATGAAATAATGGGACCAGATGCCATGATCTTAGTTTTTTGAACTTTGAGTTTTAAGCCAGCATTTTCACTCTGCTCTTTGACCCTCATCAAGAGACTCTTTAGTTCCTCTTCACTTCCTGCCATAAAGTGGTATCATCTGCGTATCTGAGGTCGATATTTCTCCCAGCAATCATGATTCCAGCTGTGACACATCCAGCCTGGCATTTTGCATGATGTACTTTGCATAGAAGCTAAATAAAGAGGGTGACAATATACAGCCTTGTCACCCTTGGGAAATATACTCCTTTCCCAAATTTGAACCAGAGTACCATCTAATGTGGCTCAGAGGGTAAAACATTCGCCTTCAATGCATGAGATCTGGGTTCGATCCCTGGGTCGGTAAGATCCCCTGGAGAAGGGACGGCTACCCACTCCAGTATTCTTGCCTGGAGAATTCCATGGACAGGGGAGTCTGGAGGGCTACAGGCCATGGGGTCGCAAAAGAGTCGGACACGACTGGGCGACTAACACTTTCACTTTCTTTCAGCAGTGCCAAGTCCAGTTCTAACTGTTGCTTCCTCACTTGTAAACAGGTTTCTCAGGAGACATGTAAGGTGGTTTGGTACTCCCATCTTACCACAAAGTAAAAGGAGACAGAAAACAACGCGTCGCCGCTGGGGAGAGAAACCAGAGAGATGTGGCCCGCAAGTCAATCACAGGCCCTCGGCTCCTGGCCGCTGTGCTCCCACTCACCTCGGCCAAACACATTATGAGCTGAAGACTTTTGGACCGATCTCTTAAGTACACAAAAGATTGTTGATCAGTCGCTGTCATGCCTGAATCTTTGGGGCACATGTACTCTATCTAGCCCACTAGGCTCCTCTGCCCAAGGGATTCTCCACGTTAGAATACTGGCGTAGGTAGCCATTTCCTCCTCCAGGGAGTGTTTCCGACCCAGGGATCGAACCCGCGTCTCATGGCATTGGCAGGCGAATCCTTTACCACTGAGCCACCAGGGATCGTCACACCACAGTTAAATATATTTAAAACTTTACGTGCTACGGCGGGTGAGGGCAGGGGGGTGAATCGCGCTTGCGCGCTCCCAGGCCCCGGCCCCCGCGTCGCGCTGTTCTTGTCACCCAGTGGAAGCCTCCTGCCCCGCCCCCGGCCCGCGCGCTCCACCGAACACTGGTTCCATCGGAAATTTAATGAAAACGGTGAAACCAAAAGAAATTACAGCATCCTATATATTCGCGACGTCCTCTTTCTTTCTTCCTTCGGTGTGTGCCTGGAGTCCTAGAATGGATCTACTTTTCCTCTATTCTCTTTAAAAAATGCTATTTAAATGAACGCATCCTCCCCCCTCCTGGAATGGTTTCCTCCACCTCCCCCCCCCGCCCGCCCCCGCGGGCGCAACCACTCCGGGCTCCTGGGTGGGGGCGCGGGCTGGGCGGTGGAGAGGGCGGGTCTGGCAACCGCTCCAGGGTCCCACCGGACTTCGGAGCTCCCGTGCACGTGCGGTCTTCCCGGGATGCGGGTCTGGCGGAGCTCCGCGCGCCTCGGGTACGGGGGCTTCGGCCTCCCGGCTCCCCCTCCGCGGCCCCGGCCGGTGGTACCGCCCGAGGGAGTCACGCGCCCTGAGGCGGGCGCGGCCCCTTGTGAGGGGACTTTGTGAGGGCAGCCCTGGTGCGGGGGGGGGGGCGGAGATCCGAGAGGGGGCGGCGTCGCAGCCTGTCGGGTTAGTAGGGACGCTGTTCCGGGTGAGGGGGGCGATCCCGCTGGCGGGGAGGTCGGGCCGGGGGCGGGGGGGCGGCGGCCTGGAACTGAGGAGGCCCCCAGCGTGGCGAGTGAGGTCGGCCGCGGCCTTGTCGCGGAAGGGGTGGGTCGCGGCGGCCGGCGGCACTGGGTCCCCAGCGTGGGGACCCTCGGGGTGGACGTGCTCAGGCGCCAAGTCGCTAGTGGTTGAGTGCCCTCGAGGGTCACACGCCTGTCCCTGGTACCGGTGGCCAGGCCGCCGTCGGGGAGCTGCAGCGCGTCCGATATGGGGGCGAGAGCGGCCGTGAACCGGGCTTGTCTGTCGAGTGTTGGTGGTCAGATCGTCCTTAACCCTAAGCGGTCCTCCGGCCGGATTGCAGGGGCGGGGGCACCCGACCGGGATGCCCTGCGGGAGGGGTGCTCACGTTCCTGTCGCGGTGGGAGAGGGCGTGGACAGGACCCTGCCCGACGAGGTGTGTTGAGGAGCGTCTTGGGCGGGGGAGGGTTTCTGCTTCTTCCTTGGCTTCTGGAAAGCCGATTGGGGAGGAATGACTGCTGGGCATCCGGTAGAGATTGGAGTCGGAGACCCGGCCTCACGCTGCGGGAGGTAGGGTGCCTGGGGCCGTGGTTCCCTCCTACGCCGGTGGCGCTCAGCTTTAGGCTGGTGCTGAGAGAGGTATTTGGACCCATTGGATATCACCTGGCTACTCGGAGCTGGAGAGAGGTTTTCTTGAGTCTGTGGGTGCGCGGCTGAAGGGCTAAGTTTTATCTCGGCTGTGATCCGAGGAGTCAGAAGTCCTGTCAGACAGGATTGAGTGTCGCTCAGAAAAAGTCAGAGTAGCTTGACAGTTTGATCCTGGATGCTCAGAAGAAACTTTGCAGCATCACCTCTGCCCACAGGCGGGGCTGTGGTCTCTAGGGTTAAATGGTCATGATGTGTAACCAAGAGTAGGAAGGATGATGACTTTATGTACTTAAATATCTTAAACTTTACAAGGACATTTAAACGTAAATACTTGTGTCACAAGGGATCAGACATTACTGTGGACTCTTTGATCGCATCATCAACTTTCTGTGGGCCGCTGCTTACAGTAAGGTGAGCCCCTGCTGAAGCACTGAGAACTGTGGGGTCCCCACGTCCTCTTTCATGTTCTCGTTTGAGGTTGGCTGTAAGCAGCTTAATTTTTTTTTTTTTTTTCCATGCCCACTGCTCTTAGAATTGGCTCTGGTACTTTTCCTTGCCTAGAAAATGGCAGGTCTTGAAGCTGAGGTATGACCGTGTTGCCCTGCCCAATTCATGTGCAAATCGCCCTGCTGGCTGTCACCTAGGTGGGATGGTGGCCATGTAGTCCTGATAAGTGTAGAGGTTCATGTGGACACCCTCCACAAGTGTTCCACTTTCTGTGGCAACAACTGTCCTCTCTCCAGGCAGCTCCTAAATTCACTTATTTATTTAACACGTGTTAACTTGGTGCCTGCTATGTGCAAGGAACTGCTGAAGATGAGACAGAGTATATGATCCAGTAAAATAAAGCAGGGAGAGGGGAGAGAGTGATCGGTGGGCGTGAGCACTTAGGAGAGGCAGTGAGCCAGTGGAGGTCTTGGTTTGGGGGGTGGCATTCTGGACCCTTCTCCCCAGCCCTACCTCTTCGTCTTGCTCTCCAGAATCCCCATGGAACTCAAGGTCTTCCAGCTAAGTGTCCTCTTATCTTAAACTATCTTCTCTCCCACTGCCCACCTTCCTCTAGGACCCCCCTTGCCCATACTCTGGCTCACTATGCCTTCCAGCCACCCCTCCTCCTGTCTGGTCCTCAGGTGTCTCTGTTGGGTTGGCTCTGCCCCTTCTGCTGTGACCCTCACGCTCCAGTGCAGTGACGGCTGAGTGGTTGACCACACTTTACTGCTGTGGTAAACAACAGACTGTTCCATTTTAGCCTGCCTCCCAGGCCCTGCTGTGTGACACATGTCAGGTACGCTGGGCTGTCACCATCTCACCTCTGTGCCTCCAGTACTGCTGCAACCCAGTGAATACCCCCCCACACCTTTATGGTTTTCCCAAGCAGAGGACACTTGTGTCTGCACCCCCACCTGCCATCTCCACCTTCTTGGAGCCCAAACCACCCTGCCCCCTAGCCCTTTCAGGACTCTGCTTCCCTCGTGACTTGGATTTTGCTCCGTGGTCCCTGGAGTGACAGTGCACTTTGCCTCACTGCCTGTCATTCTCTGTCACCTTGACCAGCTCTTCCTCCCTCCCACGTCTAAGCTCTAGAGGCCCAGGGTCCCCCAGCCCTGACTGCCCCACACAGCGCCACCCCCCACCACAGCCAGCCTGTCATCATCTCCACTGGGGGCTCACCTCAGCACTGCTCTCTGCTCCCAGCTCCCACGTCCCTGCTTCCTTCCTCGTGCTCCACAACCCACCCATGAGCAGCGTCTGCTTTTCTCCTTGGGATACAGTCACGCATGGACTGTCCTCACCACTTTCCCCTGCCCAGCCTGGCCCAGGCCAGCTGGCTTCCTTGTGTCTACCTGGGACAGCAGCCAAAATGACGTTTTAAAGTAACATTCAGATTTATTGTATTTCTCATCAGAATTCCCACAGGTTCTCTAATCTCTGAAAGATAGTTTGGGGTCTTATCATGGCCCTAAAACCCACCCCCTGCTTGGCTTCTGCCCTCACCCCCAGCTGTGCAAACATTCACACCCCTTCACGCCCCTTCCTCAGCCCTCGTGGTGCCCTCTGCTCCTTCAGCTCTCGGTCAGGAGCCCTTTTGTCTGAAACCACATCCCGCCTTCTCTGCCCTTGACCCCTGTCCTTGTCTCCCTGATGCTGTCGCCACATGAGAGGAAGCAATAGCCCTGCTTCCCTCCTCTCCTGGGAGGTGAGCTCCGTGAGGCAGCATCATGGCATCTGAAACGCTGCCTGGCACTGGAGCTGCCCCACAGCTGTTCATGGAACAGATGCCCCAGGGCACTGTCACTCCTTGTCCCCATGAGCCCTTCCATCACGGTCCTGACTAAAGGGTTTCTGTGTGATCCCAAGTTCTGTGTGTCTTGTTTGTCCTCACTCCCCGTGGCAGGGACAGTGTCTGTTTTGTGTCCCTGCATGTGATGCCATGCTGGTCCAGACTGGGTGCTTAGCAGTGCCGCCCGGCTGGATGACCTGCCCGCCTTGGGCAGGGACAGCCCTCTGGTCGCCGGGCCCTGGAGTGGAAGGATTCTGGGGCCATCTAGGGCATTTTTCTCCTCTTCCCACAGCCAAGCGCCATCTCTAGGGCACCATGAACGCCATTGTCGCGCTCTGTCACTTCTGCGAGCTGCACGGCCCCCGCACACTCTTCTGCACGGAGGTCCTGCATGCCCCACTTCCACAGGGGGCCGGTAGTGGAGACGGTGCCGGCCGGGGTGAGCCAGTGGATGAGGAGGAGGGCGGCATCCAGATGAGCAGTCGCATCCGTGCGCACAGCCCAGCAGAAGGTGCCAGCGCGGAGTCCAGCAGCCCGGGGCCTAAGAAGTCGGACATGTGTGAGGCCAGTGTCTCTTGGGTCCCCGGGGGGTGGGGGGCGCATTTCTTCTCTGCAGGGGCTTGAGCTTGACCTCCTGGTCATGGATGTGACCTCATAGCTCTGGGCCCTTGGGATGCGCTTGCTGCCTCTCTTCCCTTTGGCTTTTTCCCCTCAAGCCAGCTCTTGCTCTTTCCAGCCCCTCTGGGCCAGCAGGCGCTTGCCACCATCACAGAGTCTGCCTTTCTGGCCTCCCTCTGCACAGTGTGCACGCGCTGCCGACCTCCTCTCCTGTCCGCTCAGCCAGGTGTTCTCTCAAGCGCCCTGACTGCTTCCTGAGCCCTGGGAGATGGAGATCAGGTCCCCAAACCAGGCTGATTCTTCATGTGCAGGCCCTGGGTTGGGACTGGAAATGGGGTGGCATTGGACCTGCCATGCAAGGTGGACAGTAATCCAGCCATTGTTAGTTTGGGTCTGTTGAGAAGCAGTCAGCGAGCTTGAGGTTGATTAATTGGGGGCGGGGTCGAGAGGGAGGGAGCAAAGGTGGGGAGAGGCCTCTGCTGTGAGCAGGTGACACCTCTGACAGGGAGGCAGGCAGGATAGGGGCCTGGGCAGTGGGATCTTGGGGGAGGGTCCTTGAGCTAGAACAGCCTTGGGAGAGTCCTGCATCACACAGGGAGGGCTCGCCTTGGGGATGCACAGCCTCGGCACCAGCGTGGCCGTGGCTTCACAGGGGCAGCAGCAGGGCCCCTGGCCCTACCTACTTCCATGGCAGGGGGGTCTGAGTGTGGGTTTTCAGAGTGTGGCCCCCTCCTGAGGCCCCACGCAGTGTTGTGTCCAGATTCGAGTGGAGGCCAGCATAGGCTGTGTGAGTCGCTGCTCGGCTCAGAGCCTGTTTTGCTACCTCGAAGGTGGGGGTACTTGTGTGACTGTCTTGGGTTCACGCCTCGAGTTAACTGAGTGGTGGGTACCAAGCTCCCCAGGACTCCTGCTGTGGGCGTGTGGTAGACTAGACCCAATGACTTCTGTGAGGCCCCTGTCCAGTTTTCCTCTTCAGGAAACAGGGAGCTCCTCAGCCAGGTGTAACTCTAGGAGCCAGTTGTTTTTTTACAAAAATGGATTCTTTTGCTTGGGATTCGCACAGGGGGAAGAATGTGTTGTAGCTTGCTTCCTGGCTAACTGGTTTTGTTTCTCATGAGCAGGGCTGCCGGTCACTTGCTGCAGGACACCCTGGCTACATCAGCCATGACAAGGAGACCTCGATCAAGTATGTCAGTCATCAGCACCCCAACCACCCCCAGCTCTTCAGCATCGTCCGCCAGGCCTGCGTGCGGAGCCTGAGCTGTGAGGTGAGCGCCCATGACCTGGGTCCTTTGAGGAGTCATTCCAACACACTCCAGCCTGGGCAGCATCAGTGTTGGTCATGGGCAGGCAGGCAGCCAGCAGTCCTGTCATGAAGAGTGCAGGCAGGCAGGCCTCCAGAGTGAGCTCTGGGGTGCCCTGGCTGGTTGCTGGCTCACCTTTGTAAGCACTGGGCCTGCATTCTTTGTTCTTCCTGGATGTACTGCTAATGCGTAGAGTGTGTGTAGGCCATGTTGCTCCTGTCAGATGTCACCGCCATGTCACAGCCTTAGTGCCCGTCACGTGTTCTCTGAGTTGACCAGGGAGTGAGTCAGGGTGTTTCTAAGACATGTGACTGCTGCTGTTGCGTTCAGTCTTAGCTTGTACGTCTCTGTCACAGAGAATTTGTAGTTTATTCGCTCATGCTTCCTGTCACTGTACCCACTTTCAGACCCTCGAGGTTTGTCCTCCCTCCGATATGTTGCAAATGAGTGATGTTGGCAAATCTGAGCCTGGGGTAGATCACATATTTGTACGGGAGTTATATATGACTCAAGGTAGAAAGAAATTAAGGAATCCACTGGTCCTTGCGTTCTACAGTAATGAACGTTCTCTTTGGGGAGTTTGATCACAGGAGAGATGGAAGTAGATGTTTCCTCTCTCATCCTCCTTTCCTTGTAAGCGGTGTTGGTTCGTTAGTGGAGGAAGAACTGTCTGAGCAGGAGTCACCTGTGTACAGAGGGCGGTGTCCTGGAGCGCTGTCCTTGTGTCCCAGGTCTGCCCTGGCCGTGAGGGCCCCATCTTCTTTGGGGATGAGCAGCATGGCTTCGTGTTCAGCCACACGTTCTTCATCAAGGACAGCCTGGCCCGGGGCTTCCAGCGCTGGTACAGCATCATTGCCATCATGATGGACCGCATCTACCTCATCAACTCCTGGCCCTTCTTGCTGGGCAAGATCCGCGGGATCATCGACGAGCTTCAGGGCAAGGCGCTCAAGGTGGCCAAGAGGCCGGGCGGTGGGGGCGAGGTGGGAGGGCTGCACGTGGAGGGAACAGGAGTGGGGCAGCGTGCCTGCTTTGGGGTCCTGACCACTGCAGAGTCGGAGTTGTGGCCACAAGCTGCAGGCCAGCCTGTCTCTCTCAAGTCTCACTGCCTTGGTTCTTGTTTGGCTCTGTCTTAACTGCAGTCAGACACTCTGGCGTGATCCCTGCCAATCTCCTTCCTCTCACCATCGTTTCAGAAGCCTGTCCACTAATAGTGTGGCAGACCCACATTCCAGGTGGACATCAAGGGCCACCTGGGGGGACAGGCTGGTGGTGCTTTGATATCAGACAGTCCCTAAACCCCAGTGCCTTGTTGATGCTCTGTGTCCAGTTCAGGCGAGAGGGGTCTGCTCACCGTGTCAGCCTGGTGGGCGGGGTGGCAGCTGTGGGGGCCTGCTGCTCACAGGTGCCTGCTCGGGAGGCACTTGGGCCTGGAGGCCTGGCTCCTCTCCTTGTGGGGGGGTGATTGCGTGTACCGCTTGGATAGGGTCTGAGCAGTGGAAGCCCCTGTGTCTGGAGGGGGATCCAAGAGCACTGGGAGAGAAGCCCCATGGCCACCTTGAGCAGGGAGGCTGCGGGAGAAATTCTTAACTGATGCTCTTCTCAGGAAGCTTTTGACCGCGCAGGGACAGAGTGTCCTGCTGGGTGGGAATGGTGGCCCCGTCTTTCCTCTGGGTCCAGAGAGCAGGGGGCCTGGGCTGCCAGCTGGGATTGTCCTGAAGGGCCGTCCCCTCCTTCCGTGGCTCAGGTGTTTGAAGCGGAACAGTTTGGGTGCCCGCAGCGCGCCCAGAGGATGAACACAGCGTTCACCCCGTTCCTGCACCAGAGGAACGGCAACGCCGCCCGCTCGCTGACGTCCTTGACCAACGATGACAGCCTGTGGGCCTGCCTGCACACCTCCTTTGCCTGGTAACCAGACTCGGTTTTCTCGTGGCTGCTAGGGTGTTGGCCGGACTGTGCCCAGGTTAGGGGGACCATCGCTGGGCGCATCTGTGTGTGGCTCGTGAGCCTGAGCTTGACCCAGTCGTCCTTGGCTCCGAGCACGCAGAGGTCACTGAGAAGGTGCTACTTTTCGGGTGCTGGTCCCAGGCCAAGGCTGGTGGTCTCTCCTCTCCTGGGACAGCAGTGAATGCTTAAACTGCTCGGCTCTTGCGGGTCAGGATTTGGAGGGGGCTGACCTGGGCTGCTCTGATCTCAGGAGGAGCTGTTCTCTGAAGCTGGCTCCCTCTCGGGGCTAGCAGGTTGGTCTAGCCGTGGGTGGGCAGCCTCGGCCCTTCACCGTGGTTGTGCCAGTGACCCGAGGGAGCGAGGCGGGCTTGGCGGCTCTTATGCCCAGGCCTCAGTGGCCTCAGACCTGCCTTCACCTGCTGTCTTTAGAGGGGCCCGCCTGAGGCAGGTGGGAGGCTCAGTCTCCACCGTGTGGAGGGAAGAATATGGACAGACTTGTGGACAGCCTGGAAACCGCTGCAGTCTGTCCCCCCGCCACAGACTGTTTCTGTTCCTTCCCTGCAGGGTATGTTCCTTCCAATCACCTCAGGCTCTCATTCCTGTGCAGTGTCACCTAAGCCATGTCCTCACATGGAAATCCTTGAGTGCAGCTCCTGAGAACCTGCAAACTAAGGGAGAAATATGTCTCCCCACCCAAGTGTTCTATCTTTTAAAAATCATTTTAATTATGGAAATTTTCAGACAGACTCAACGTGTAATAAGTACTAATACCCTTGCTGTCTTGCTTTAGCAGTTATCAGTGTTTTAATGCTTTTTCACCTGTTCCCTCACTTTTTTATTCTAGAATGTTTTTTAAGGCAAATCTTAGTTGTATGCCTCAGCCATTAAATCATCACATCCTACAAAGCAGACTCCTTCTGTCGCTTCCTCCGGCCCCATCCATGCTCGCTGTCCCGTGCTGCCTCAGGCTTGACCTGGCGTGGGAGCCATACCGCCATGGGCACAGGTGGTGCTGGGTCTCTGTCAGGGGCAGCTCCTCCTGTGCCCCTGCTCCTGGCTTTGCTGGACCCCTGGCTGATCGCAACCACTGGGCGGTGCTCAGCTGCGTCCTTATGCCCGAGTGTTCTGTTACCTGGTAGTCAGATCAGCAGGATCCACTGGTTTCGAGTCCTGTTTTCCTTTTAGCAAGAACACTTCAGAGTTAGTGCTCTGTTCTCAGGCTCCTGAAAGCATGTGGCAGCCGGCTGACTGAGAAGCTCCTGGAAGGCGCACCCACCGAGGACACCTTGGTCCAGATGGAGCAACTTGCTGGTGAGCAGGGAGGCGCTCATGCTGGGAGCCTGTGGGATTGCCCTGTGCTCAGCCCACCCCTCTGTCCTGGGAGAGAGCTGATGGAGGGTACATTGGGAGCAGAAACTGGCCCTTTTGCTCTTCATGGTTTTATTGGGGTTTCCTGTCTTATCTTCCTTTATGGTCCCATGAGAGTCTATCCAGGCAGGTTGGAAAGGCCTGCCTTGACCCCCTGGGCTGTTGCTCTGGTGAAGAGGGTCGGGGCGGGGGTGGGGGGGAGGGCAGGTGAGCGAGGCTCTCAACCTCTCTGGATGGGGCCTGCTCCCTGCTCTGCTCTGTAACGGTAGAGTGCTGTGTTTCACAGGACCTGAGGGTTTCATCAGGGCAGTGGCTCCCAAGCCTGGTGTCTGGGCCACCTTCCTCAGGTCTGTGGTCAGCTCTCCACATCTGGGTAACCGCCCAGGGGTCTGAGAGTCCAGGTTTCTTTTGGAGATGATTGGATTTTCAGTGATGTAGTGATGTGCGGTGAACAAGACTCGTGATGTGCTTGATGAGCTGCTTCTTGCAAATGCTTCACAAGCTGGAGCTGTTTTGAGGTTGTTCCTGTCATCAGTGACTTGCATCTGAACAGGCTTCCTGCAAGGGTGGGGCGCTGGATCACAGTCCACCACGGTGCTCTCACGGTGCAGTCAACTATGGACCATTGATCATAGTGATTATGCGTTTCTCGGCTGGTAAAGAGGGCAAGGGCAGTCTGTTGGTGAGATCTGTTTACCTAGAGAGCCAAGAGTGTTGAGAGAGGTGCAGGTGTGCAGGGCTTGGGGTGCGGGTGTGTAAGAGGTGAGAGGTACAGGGCTTGGGTGCAGGTGTGTCACGTCTTGGGTTGCATTTTTGTCAAAAAGGTGAGCGTAGGGGTTCAGAGCACAGGCTGGAGTCAGACAGATGTGCCTTCAGATCCGGCTCTGGGACGCGTGTATGTTCTGTGTTGGCCAGGCACTACCCCTCATGCGTGACAGGGAGTGAGAAACTGCATTCGTGGGGCTGCTGTGAGGTGAACTGAGATGACAAGCACTTCCTTTCTGTAAGGCGAGGAGAACGGTGCTGACTTCAGGGCAGGACGTGTGGAGCCCTCAGGGTAGCGCCTGCGTGCTCTGCTCAGCCTTGGCTCGACTTCTTCCACCAGCCGTGGACAGAACACAGACTGACCGCTCCTGGCTCTTCAGGGCTCCAGAGGCAGCAAGTAGTGTAGCCAGCTGGCCTGAACCTGAAGTCAGTAGCCTTCTGGTTGGTTTAACCACAAGGTGCCTTGGGCTGAAGTGGTCCTGTGATGTCCAGGGAGTAAAGGAACCCAGGGCTGCATGCTGTGAAACTGAGTTGTCATCCATTTTGCAGAGTTGGAAGAGGAATCAGAAAGCTGGGACAACTCTGAGGCTGAAGAGGAGGAGAAAGGCCCTGCCCTGCCAGAGGGGGCAGAGGGGCGGGAGCTGACCAAGTGCCCAGCAGAGTCTTCCTTGCTCTCAGACTGTGGAGCCTGGCAGCCACGGAAGCTCTCCGTGTTCAAATCGCTTCGGCACATGAGGCAGGTAGGTGGTGGCGGGGGAGGGGGAGGGGATAGAGGGGTCAGACACTGGGACAGGAGCCCCTGCCTCTGCTTCCAGCTCATCTCCACCCGGCACACCTTGTCCTTCAGGCCTGTCATGCTCAGGAGCGACCAGGAACCTCAGTGGGTGACTGTAGATGACAGTGGGCATCTGGGGTGTCTGAGCCCCAGGCTCAGTGAGGACAGAGGGGGTATCTTTAAAGAAAGGCCCAGCAGTCGGCTTTTCGTGAGTCTTGAATCTTGTGGTTCTGGAACCTTCTAAAGGAGTTGAACAACATTGTTGGTTTGCATGCAGCGTGGATGCTTCGCAGATTGAAAACAGTGGGCGTTCTTACAAAGAATCAGAGATCTGAGTGTCCGACTCTAGTAATTGCATTCAAATAAGGGCTTGTCATTCAGTATAAGAGGGAGCCTGTGCGGCACTGGGGGTAGGGGTGGGGCATGACCACTGAGGGTGCTGGGGGAGGGACTGCTGGGTCACAGAGGCTGACAGCTCTTTCTTAGACTCTCTCTTTTTATGTCAAGGATGAATTCTGTCAGAAGACAGTGATTTGTTTTTTGGAAAATTAAGTAAAGCCTGATTAACAACAGGTTCTCTGTGGGACTTCAGGGTGAAAACCGTTTACTCAGCTCGTCCTTGACTAGGCTTCAGGCCATGCTGATTGTTTCTGTGGGTGACAGCTGGGAGGGGTCTGGGGTTCTGCCAGGGGTGGGTCCTGGAGGCGGGTCCCCTGGGGCGGGTGGGGTTGGGTAACAGGATGAGCTCTTCGAAACTGAGTTGTTCAGTCACTCCATCGTGTCCGGCTCTTTTCGACCCCATGGACTTCAGCACGCCAGACTTCCCTTTCCTTCACCATCTCCCAGAGTTTGCTCAAACTCATGTCCATTGAGTTGGTGATGCCATCCAACCATTTTGTCCTCTTTCGTCCCCTTCTCCTCCTCCCTTCAATCTTTCCCAGCATCAGTCCTTCCAATGAATATTCAAGGTTGATATCCTTTAGGATTGACTGGTTTGTTCTTGCTGTCCAAGGGACTCTCAAGGGTCTTCTCCAGCACCTCAGTTCAAAAGCATCAATTCTTTGGCAGCCCTTTGTCAGCAAAATGTCAGTGCCACAGGGTTAATCAGTTGATTAAAGCAGGAAAAAGACAAGACGGGCTTCTCAGGTGGCTCAGCAGCAGGAGACACAGTAGATGCGGGTTTAATTGCTGGGTCGGGAAGATCCCCTGGAGAAGAAAATGGCAACCCACTTAATATTCTTGCCTGGAGAACCCCATGGACAGAGGAGCCTAGAGAGCTATGGTCCACAGAGTCTCAAAGAATTAGACACAGCTGAGCAACTGAATGACAACAGAGACAGGATAGATCAAGGAGTCTCACTCCCAGGAGGAGGGGTGGAGTTGTGCTCTGGATGTGGATCCACACTGAACAGGGCAGCCCTGTGTGAGCCGGTGTGGAGATCCTGCTCTTCCTTGGTGCCAAAGAGTCACAACCCTGGTTTGCTCTTGAGTGGTTCAGCCATAGTTAAGTGTGTAGAGAGAGAAGGCATGTTGCAGAAAGCTTAGAATGAACAGCTTCAAGTTTTTAAGAGTAAAACGGGGGGAAAGATGAAGTGTGCAAGAGCTTTGGGGTCAGGCTTTCAGGTGAGAATGTAGAGAGGTCCCCCTGCCTCTTCCTGTCCTTGGGCACGTCACCCAACTCCCCCTCCCCCCTCTGCAGGTGGATGACTTCCTCTCTCCTGGCCCGCCTCCTTTGCTCCATAGGCAAAGTTTCTGGATGGAAAGCTGTACGTTGTATTTTTCAGGTCCTGGGTGCCCCGTCTTTCCGCACACTGGCCTGGCATGTCCTCATGGGGAACCAGGTGATCTGGAAGAGCAGAGACTCAGACCTCGTCCATTCAGCCTTTGAAGTCCTTCGGGTAAGAGGGTGTTTTTTCTCTCGTGGTGGTGGGGAGACAGTACTGGCCTGGTGGGTTTTATTAACTGGACTTCAGATGTGAGTGTTAGGACATGTCAGAGACTGGTTGCCTGAATCTAAGATCTATGTTTTTCTCCACTATTAATATGGGGTTGTCTGCCTTTTCACTGCTGAGGGCCTGGGTCCCATCCCTGGTTGGAACTGATTCCATAAGACACACAGCTCAGCCCCAAAATATTTAGAAAAACAAAAGGTAGTGATTTGTGACCATGTTTCCCATGAGGAATTTGCTGTCTTCATAGGCTGATCACGTCCCGTCTGCTTCCCCATCCCCACCCCTCTGAGAAGCCACCTCCACGGGGGTGAGCTCAGTCCCCAGGGCCTCTGCACACCGCGTTCTCGATGGGCCGCCATGGTGCACCCCACAGGTGTGGTGCCATGGCCCGGGTCTGGCTCTGAGGGTGCGTGCACACCGCCCTCTGTCTAGGCCCTGAGGGCACGAGATCAGTCTCTCAAAAAGCTTTGGGGATGAGGGAAGAGACACAAAGCTAAGCAGCTGGAGAATGAAGGAGGAGCTAACCCTGCTGAGCAGGCCAGGGTGGGGCTGTGTGGGAGATGGCCTGGGGCCAGGAGACCAGGGATACCTTGGGAGGAAGGGGCTGTGCACAAGTGCTGAGTGCACTGGGGTGTGGGGATGGACTCAGCTGGGGCAGTGCTCATCAACCCTGGGCCGATGTGTCCCTGCAGACGATGCTGCCCGTGGGCTGTGTCCGTATCATCCCCTACAGCAGCCAGTACGAGGAGGCCTACCGCTGCAACTTCCTGGGCCTCAGCCCCCATGTGCAGATCCCTCCGCACGTGCTGGCCTCAGGTACGTGCCTTGTTGGTCCTTGGGACTCAGAGTGAGACCACACGGCTGGGTGTCAGCTGTGTGTTTGAGGACCACACCTGCTGGCCCCAGAGGCAGGAGGGCCCATGTTGCAGGACCCATTTTCCCAATGGCACTGGCCTCTGGTTTTTGTCTTTAAGATGGGTGCGGGTTGGGCTGGACAAGCTCATGGTTGGGGTAGCTTGCTGGGGTGTGGCTCTCCGTGGGGGCATGTCCCGTCCTGAGGATGGTTCAGGAGTCCCGCTGGACTGACCCCTCTGCCCTGTGGTCTTCCTTCCTCTTTCTGGTCTCCTGTTTTATCTGCCATAAATCCGTCCCTGCTGCCCATCAGCACAATGGCCTTTGCTCTGCTCACCTCCACCCTTGGGATGGACAAGCTTACTGCTCTAGTAAAACAGCCAGGAAGCTCATTGGCATCCCTGTTCGGTTGGGGGCATTTGGGAATCAGCCTGGGCACCCATTCCTACCTCATGGTGTGCCCAGGCTCCTCTGGTGATTCCGTGAGATGGTCAGACAATTGGTCACAGAGCTGCCGTCCTTCAGCACTCAGGCTGGGCCGTGAGTCCAGGAGGCAGTATGCAGAGCACAGGCTCTAGTCTCAGAGATGGGCTCGATGTTATCACCACCATAGCCACGTGACCTCGTGCAAGTCACTTAGATTGTCTGTTTCCCTGCCTATGAAGTAGGGGTTATAGCAGGACCCCTCTCACAGAGCAGTTTAGTATTAAGCCAACTGAGGTATATGACATAATCAGTAGTTATTGTCACTTGATGCATTGTTAGTTTGAGTCAAAAGTGAAGTCTTAACTGTGTTCACAAACGACAGAAGATTTTAGAGGCCCAAGCGTTAACCTCGGGTGGCTGGTCTGTTTCCCCAGATGGTCTGAGATGATTCGGAGCCGCAGAGTCGGGTGGGCTTGTCATGCGGTGAAGGGGCACATTTGACAGAGCAGTGTGTCTGTGTTGCCCCAGAGTTTGCTGTGGTCGTGGAGGTCCACACGGCCGCTCGCTCCAGCCTCCATGCGGTCGGGTGTGAGGGTGAGCAGCCTCTCAGCAAGTACGAGTTTGTGGTGACCAGTGGGAGTCCTGTAGCCGCAGACCGAGGTGAGTGCCACTGAGTGGGCTGCCTCATCCCAGAATGAGCTGGGGGGGGTGAGGGGGTCGGTGCTCAGGCTCTCCTGGTGCTGACCACCTCTGCCCCGTCCCCAGTCGGCCCCACCATCCTGAATAAGATGGAGGCTGCTCTGACCAACCAGAACCTGTCCGTGGACGTGGTGGACCAGTGCCTCGTGTGCCTCAAGGAAGAGTGGATGAAGTAAGCAGGCGCTGTCGCGGCTCCTGGAGTCTTGCTTTCTGGGGAGGGCTGGGGTGCCAACAGCATGGCGTTCTGCTGAGGAAAACCAGAAAAAGAGCTGAGGCTGTGGTGCCAGGGTGGTGCATCAGGGGAGAGGTTACGAGTCTGCCGCCTGTGCAGCCAGCTGGGTGACCTTGAGCAGGTGACTCGGCACCTGGGCCTCAAGCTGCTCTGTGTTTTCCAAGGAAGCAGTTGTTTTTGATGGTTAATTAACTTAAAAAGTTAAAGATCAGATAGTTCCCACTCTATTACAGCAGATAACTTTATTCCCTCCCGCCTTCTTAGTAATTTTTTGTCAATTAATTAGCCAAACATCGTTCTGACTTTAAATAGTGCAGTGAAGCTTCAGAGCAGGCAGTTCCTTTCATGACAGGAAGGAATGTTTGTTTTTTTAACCTCCCTGTCTGGATGCAGTAGCGTTAGAACTGGGCAAGTGGGAAATGCCAGGGCAGGCGTGAGCTGCTGCTGTGCCATGCTGACTCCCATTTCTGTTCCGCTCTGCTTATCAAGCTGTTGCTGGTCTTGAAGCCTCTTAGGCCCCAGGACCAGAACACTGCTGATGGCACTATGGTAGCTGAGTGTTTGGTTTTGATTTCCTACAGCAAAGTGAAGGTCCTTTTTAAATTCACCAAGGTGGATAGTCGGCCCAAAGAGGACACGCAGAAGCTCCTGAGTATCCTTGGAGCATCTGAGGAGGACAACGTCAAGTTGCTCAAGTTCTGGATGACAGGCCTGAGCAAAACCTACAAGTCACACCTCATGTCCACAGTCCGTAGCCCCACAGCCTTGGAGCCTCGCAACTGACCCCACCATGGGAACGAGCATCCAGGTGGCCTACTGGGAAGTGGTGATGGCCAACTTGCCGTGACGCTCAGACACAAGTCTCTGATGGCGGTCACAGGTGGTCCTCCTGTATCTGAATGCCGACCTGACGCTCAGAAGGAGTGAAGTTGTTGGAGCTGAACTCTGCTCTCTGTGTGGGGTTCACGCCTGGTGTGGTTCTTGGCACCATCCCACAAACTTTGAGCTGCTCCAGCCCTGAAGAGGGCAGTTGGAGACTTGTGACAGTTTGTCCCCTGCGTTCGTGCCCCCTGGGCGAGAAGAACGGACTGAGAGTATGTATCTCCTGTCTGGTCAGCCTCGCCTGAGGTACCTCAGCCTCACTATCAGATCCTGTCAAGGTTAGCAGTTGAACCTTTCTATTCTGAAATTCAGCAAAGGTTTTCCAGGTTTTGTATGTGTCGTGAATTTCCCTGTAGTTGTGGGTTTTCAGAATATGTGCTAATCTGGAGTCACTGCTAATAACCTGGCTTCAAGTCAGGGCTCTGGGAATGGCTCTGGGTGGAGTGGATGTTCCATGCTCATCGTTGGAGCGTCTGGAATTCCTGTTTTTAAGTTATCTGACCACCACTCTTCTGGCCATTCTCTGCTGTGGTTGCTTTGAGAGTACCCTGAGCTTGAGGCCAAGCCCTGATCTTTTTGCACAGAGATGACATTCTGCTGAAATGCCAACTGGAGTCCTTTGACTGGCCTGGCTCACTGTGCACGCAGCTGAGACACCCGTCGTAGTTTTATTCCATATCACTCTGCCCTTGATTGCTTCTTTAAATGTCTACGTTGCTTCTTTAAATGTCTACATTTGGCTTCTTTAGACACTAAAACTAATTTTGGTGTCTTAAGACAGGTTCATTGTCCCTGTGTACATTTTTAATAAGGATTTGTGGTTTGGAAGGATTTTCCAGTAATTTTGCTGATTTGTTTATAGTTTTTTGTGTTTAACTTATATTTAACAGAAAGACCATGTTTATATGACTAGGTATATGTATTGTGCAAGAACATCAAAATAATAAAGATATATTTTTATAAACTGTTGACTACATGGTTTTGTTGGTTTGATACCTCAGATTTTCTTGGGATCAGTCACAGAAAATAATATGGTTAGAGTAAGACCAGTAATAGAACTGTTTTGGAACTCTCTACTCTGCTGGAGGCTTACAATTTCCAGGGGAAGACTTAATAAATTGTGATTAATTTTCAGTCAGTTTCAGCTCTTTGTACAATTGCAGGTTCCCTTCTCCTACCCCTAGCCATGTGGCAGGACCGTGCACGTGTTCTTGGATCAACTTGCATATAGCTTGCGGGAATGAGGGTAGGTGTCCTTGGGATGTCAGGGCTTTGTGCCTGATCGCTGCATCTGATCAGAGTGCAGATGAAGAGGGGCAGCCACTGTGGCTGTACCCCACCACCCCCGGATGAGGTGCCTGTCAGGGAATGATAGTGGGCTGGGGACCTCTTTCCCCCTCTCAGGAGCCAGACATGAAAGAGTAGGACACTCAAAAACAATTTACATGAATGAGAAAATTAAAAAGTGACTGTGCACATCCAGGGAAGGGCTCAGAAAAAAATCTGAGAAAAATTGAAGTTTACACCTTCAGCTGGTCCTTGGCAAAGAGCCTACAAAGTAAAAATAACAACAACAACAAAAAAACCAGTAAACCCCTGGGAAGGGGGATTTAAACGTCCAGTGTTCAACAACAACAAAACGAAGACATACAAAGAAACAGGAAGGTGTGGATAGCATGTTGAAAGGAAAAATGAATTCAACAATCTGTCCTTGAAAAAGATTTAATGGCAGATATATTAGGCAGACTTTAAAACATTTGTGTTAAAGTTGTTCAAAACAAAGATGGTCAAAGAAGTAAAGGAAGATGTAGAGAAAGTCAAGAAAATAGTGTGTGAACAAATGGAAATTGATACAAAGACAGAAAACCACTTATTACTGAGTGCTTACTATATGCCAGGCATTATTTTAGGGGCTAGAAACACAGTTTCCTGCTCTTTTGAAACGTCTATCTTGTGAGGAAGTGAACAGTAAACAGCTTAAACAAGTGAAAATATTTACTGTGAACAGGCCAAGACAGAGTAGTGAGAGAGAGCAATGCAATATTGCAGTGGAGAGTGAGGGAGGGTCACTCACTCCACAGGGAGAGGTGAAACCTGGATGATAAGCAGGAGGGATCTGTTTTCTTCCTTCTTATGCCTTTTTCCCTTAATTCTAGCTCATGGATTTAAATACACACACATATGCATGGAATTGAGAATAAAACAAAAATCAAGAAAACTAAAGCTTGGTTCTTCAAAAAGATCAACAAAATTGACATTTAGCTAGATGTACTTCAAAAAAAAAAAGTTACTGAATGAAATGAAATGAAAGTGGGGACATTACTACCTATTCTATAGAAATAAAAAGGATTATAACAGAGTAATATGAGCGATTGTATGCTAAAAAATTAGATAACCCTGAAACATGCTGAGAAACAGAAAACTTGCCAAGACTAAATCATGAAGAAATAGAAAATCTGAATAGACCTATAACTAGTAAGGAGATTGAATCAGTAATCAAAAATCCAGTAAAGAAAAGCTCTGGAGCTGATTGCATCACTGGTGAATTCTACCAAACAGTTAAAAGAATTAATATCAGTCCTTCTCAAACTTTAACCAAAATTTAAGGAGAGGGGACATTTCACAGCTCAGTCTATGAGGCTAGCATAACCCGGAAACCAAAGCCAAAAAAGATACAAGAAGAAAACTACAGACCAATATCCCTTATAAACATCAATGCAAAAATCCCCAACAAAATAATTCAGCAGCATATTAAAAAAAGAAAACACAAAACTAGACACCATGACCAAGTGGGATTTATTCCTGGAATGCAAGGATGGTTCAACATACAATAACCAATCAATGTAATATGCCCTGTCAACAAAATAAAGGAAAAAACCCCGCATAGTTACCTCAATTGATGCAGAAGAAGCACGTGAAAAATTAAGCACCTTTTCGTAATTAAAAAAGTTCCGCCAAACAGAAGGAAACTCCCTTTCACATAAAAGCTGTATGTGAAAAACCTGCAGGAAACTTAATACTCAACAGTGAAAGACTGAAAGCCTTTCTGCCAAGATCAGGAATAAGGCAAGGATGCACACTGTCACCACTTTCATTCAACATAGTAGTGGGAGTTCTGGCCAGAGCAGTTGGATATCACCATGCTTTCTCTATCCATTCATCTGTGGATAGATGTTGAAGTTGTTTCCACATCTTGGCTACTGTGAATGGTGCCACACTGAACACTGGAGTGCTAATATCTCTTTAGATCCCAAATTCAGTTCCAGAAGTGAGACTGCTGGATCATATGGTAGTCCTATGTTACTTTTTTGAGGAATCTCTATACTGTTTTCCATAGCAGGTGCAACATTTGGATTCCCACCAACAGAGTACACAGGTTCCGATTTCTTCACATCTGTGGTAACAGCCATCCTAGCATGTGTGAAGTGATACCTCATTGTGGTTTTGATTTACATTTCCCCGATGGTTAGTGATGTCGGGGATCTTTTAAAATACCTGTTGGCCAGCCGTGTCTTCTTTGGAGAAATGTCTGTTCAAGTCTTGAGCACAGTTTTAAATTGAATTATTATTTTATTTTATTTTTTTGCTATTGAGTTGTAGGAATTCCTTAAATACTATGGAAATTACCCTCATCTGATATGTGGTTTGCATAGACTTTTTAAAATACAGTTCTTTAGAGCAGTTTTAAGTTCACAGCAAAATTGAGAGGAAGGTAGAGTTCACATATACCCCTGACCCAAGACATGCATTTGTTACAATTAAAAAACCTACACCGACAGTTTGCATAGACTTTAGTAAATACTTTGTATTTATGGAGTCAGTTTACTCATTGTAGTATTTTTCCTTTTTCTTTAATTTTTTGAGGGTGTTTGTAAGAGTCGTTTTGAAGTCCCTTCCTACTAAATTCAACTTCCGAATCCACTCGAATCAATTCCTATTGGCTTCTGTTTTCCTGCATGTGGGTCACACTTTCCTCTTTCTTTGCATGTTGGTAAGCTCTGGTTGAAGACCGGGCTTTTTTGATAATAAGAGTGCAGCAACTCTGTATTTTATTTTGTCTTTCTGAGGTTGCTGTCCTTTGGAAACTTCAGTTCAGTTCAGTTCAGTTCAGTCACTCAGTCGTGTCCGACTCTTTGTGATCCCATGAATCGCAGCACACCAGGCCTCCCTGTCCATCACCAACTCCCGGAGTCTACCCAAACTCATGTCCATCGAGTGGGTGATGCCATCCAACCATCTCATCCTCTGTCATCCCCTTCTCCTCCCGCCCCCAATCCTTCCCAGCATTAGGGTCTTTTCCAAGGAGTCAACCCTTCGCATGAGGTGGCCAAAATATTGGAGTTTCAGCTTCAACATCAGTCCTTCCAATGAACACCCAGGACTGATCTCCTCTAGGATGGACTGGTTGGATCTTCTCGCAGTCCAAGGGACTCTCAAGAGGCTTCTCCAACACCACAGTTCAAAAGCATCAATTCTTCGGCACTCAGCTTTCTTCACCGTCCAACTCTCACATCCATACATGACCACTGGAAAAACCATAGCCTTGACTAGATGGACCTTTGTTGGCAAAGTAATGTCTCTGCTTTTAAATATGCTATCTAGGTTGGTCATAACCTTCCTTCCAAGGAGTAAGCGTCTTTTAATTCCATGGCTGCATCACCATCTGCAGTGATTTTGGAGCCCCAAAAAATAAAGTCTGACACTGTTTCCACTGTTTCCCCATCTATTTCCCATGAAGTGATGGGACTAGATGCCATGATCTTAGTTTTCTGAACGTTGAGCTTTAAGCCAACTTTTTCACTCTCGTCTTTCACTTTCATCAAGAGGCTCTTTAGTTCTTCTTCACTTTCTGCCATAAGGGTGGTGTCATCTGCATATCTGAGGTTATTGATATTTCTCCTGGCAATCTTGATTCCAGCTTGTGTTTCTTCCAGCCCAGCGTTTCTCATGATGTACTCTGCATATAAGTTAAATAAGCAGGGTGACAATATACAGCCTTGACGTACTCCTTTTCCTATTTGGAACCAGTCTGTTGTTCCATGTCCAGTTCTAACTGTTGTTTCCTGACCTGCATACAGGTTTCTCAAGAGACAGGTCAGATGGTCTGGTATTCCCATCTCTTTCAGAATTTTCCACAGTTTATTGTGATCCACACAGTCAAAGGCTTTGGGATAGTCAGTAAAGCAGAAATAGATGTTTTTCTGGAACTCTCTTGCTTTTTCAATGATCCAGCAGATGTTGGCAATTTGATCTCTGGTTCCTCTGCCTTTTCTAAAACCAGCTTGAGCATCTGGAAGTTCACGGTTCACGTATTGCTGAAGCCTGGCTTGGAGAATTGTGAGCATTACTTTACTAGCGTGTGAGATGAATGCAATTGTGCAGTAGTTTGAGCATTCTTTGGCATTGCCTTTCTTTGGGATTGGAATGAAAACTGACCTTTTCCAGTCCTGTGGCCACTGCTGAGTTTTCCAGATTTGCTGGCATATCGAGTGCAGCACTTTCACAGCATCATCTTTGAGGATTTGAAATAGCTCAACTGGAATTCCATCACCTCCACTAGCTTTGTTCATAGTGATGCTTTCTAAGGCCCAGTTGACTTCACATTCCAGGATGTCTGGCTCTAGGTGAGTGATCACACCATCGTGATTATCTGGGTCTTGAAGATCTTTTTTGTACAGTTCTTCTGTGTATTCTTGCCACCTCTTCTTAATATCTTCTGCTTCTATTAGATTCATACCATTTCTGTCCTTTATCGAGCCCATCTTTGCATGAAATGTTCCCTTGGTATCTCTTACTTTTCCTGAAGAGATCTCTAGTCTTTCCCATTCTGTTGTTTTCCTCTATTTCTTTGCATTGATGGCTGAGGAAGGCTTTCTTATCTCTCCTTGCTATTCTTTGGAACTCTGCATTCAGATGGAAACTTAGCTGGACTTAAACTCCAGCATCTCTTCCCCTGCAGTGACCAGCCCCTGGTGTGTCTGCTCAGCTTTTTATTTTCATCTGTTCGTAGGGGGCACCTGTGAGTCTTTTGAATGTAGGAGTCACTGGGGATTTTGGTTTAACCCAAATACTTGGAGCCTGCAGGCCTCACACCCTGCTGATCCGTCTGTGGGTGTGGGACATTCTCAAGCCTCCATTGCTTTCACTTCTCCCTGTGCTTTCGTGGGTCATTCCCACTTGTACACTGCTCCCCAGTCAGCCAGGGCTGTGTGGAGACCATGACTTGGCCCTTTCATGGTCCTCTCACTTGCAGGGTGTCTGTCAGATTTCTAATTCATCTGCTGCTTCCCCCAACTTGGACTGCAAGCTTGGGCTAGTGAGGCTGTCTGTTTTCATAGTTCATTCACAACCGAGTCCACCATTTTTTTGCCAGCAGAACTGTAGGTTTCTGCAGGCTGCTGCTGCTGCTAAGTCACTTCAGTCGTGTCTGACTCTCTGCGATCCCATAGACGGTAGCCCACCAGGCTCCCCCGTCCATGGGATTCTCCAGGCAAGAACACTGGAGTGGGTTGCCATTTCCTTCTCCAATGCATAAAAGTGAAGAGTGAAAGTGAAGTTGCTCAGTCATGTCCGACCCTTAGCGACCCCATGGACTGCAGCCTACCAGGCTCCTCCATCCATGGGAGTGTCCAGGCAAGAGTACTGGAGTGTGTTGCCATTTCCTTCTCCGTTCTGCAGGCAATCCCAGCATAATTGAAGTTCATCCAAGTTGTAGTAGTGTGTATTAATGGTTTATTTCTTATTATTGCTAAATAGTATTGTCACATTGATATGCAAACATCTATCTGTTGAGGGACATTTATGTTTCCAGATTTGAGTTATTACAGGCAAGCCTGCTGTGAACATTTGTGTCCAAGTCTTTGTGTAGGATGTGTTTGTGTGGGATACAGCAGGATGGCTGCACCAGATGGGAGGTGTGTGCTTCATATTTTAAATAAACTTTTAATTCAGAATAACTTTAGATTTCCCCAAGAGTTTTGAAGATTGCACCGAGTTCCATTTACCCCTCAACTCAGTGTCCTTTCCTCCTAGCCTCTTCCTTTACTTTCATTCCTCAAATGAAGAAACTGACATCGGTACATTATTATTAACTAAACTCCGGACTTTATTTGGATTTCATCAGCTTTTTCATCAATGTCATGTTTCTGTGTCCGGATCCAGTGCAGGACATGCAGGTGTGAGGTCTCCTCAGTCTGCGCTGGCCTGTGACAGCGTCCAAGCTGGTTCTTTCTTTCAGTGCCCCTGGCTGACCTGAATAACACTGGCCAGGTGTCCCGTGAGAAGTGAAAGCAGTCCTCTAACCAGGGCTTCCCGTGGGTTTTTCCTTCTGACAGGACCCGGTCACGGCTTCGGGTAAGACGGCCAAGTCTCTCGGGCACTCAGACGTGACTCTTCTGCCCATTTTCCGCGTGTGAGGGTCGGTGTCCTTGTTTCGCAGACGGCACCCCCCCACAAACCCCAGCTCCTGGCAGCACCCTCAGGACAAGCATCCACGGATCACGAGGGATTCTTCTGTCGGGCAGAGCAGTTCCTCTCTTTCCTTGCTCATTCACTCCGCCATAGAGGATGCACATTTACACCTCGGGTACAAGCCAGTTCTGCATTATTTACGCAGTCCTCGCATTGTTCCAGTTTGGACCTTTGTGGGTTCCTTGTCACTGCCACCTGCATCCCTCAGGGCCAGGTGCGCAGGCGCAGTGGGTAATGGCGCTTACTATGCAGACTTAAGTGGGCGGCGGGTGGTGGGCACAGGCACACTGGGAGGCAGGCGGTGACCTCACAGGCAGGTCAGTTGCCGGCGAGCTCACATCGCGGCAGGCGGGAGCACGTGGGCGGCCAACGCAAGACTGCCGGGGGCGGCTGGCGAAGAACGAGCACGCAAGCGCAGTTGGCGGTGGGTACACGTGACCTGCTGGCGTGCAGGCGCAATGGGAGGCTGGCGTACGTGCGTGGCAGGCACGCAGGCGCAGCGTGCGGCGAGCGCACGTGGCACGTAGGGCCTCGGGACCTGCCGACGCCATGCGGCCGTTAAGCTGGAAGGTGGCTGTGGTGGCGGCTGCCGGCCTCGCGCTGGCCTTGGAGACGCTGCCTGCCGTGTTGCGCTGGCTGTGGGCCAGGCGGCAGCGGCGGCCACGGCGCAAGGTGCTGTTTTTCCCATCGCAAGTGACCTGCACAGAAGCCCTGCTGCGGCCCCCAGGTGCCGCGCCCTCTGACTGCCCGTGTAGCCTGCCCCACGGCGACAGCTCCCTGAGCCGGCTGCTGAGCGCCCTGCTGGCCGCCCGCACCAGTCTGGAGCTCTGCCTGTTCGCCTTCTCCAGCCCGCAGCTCGGCCGCGCCGTGCAGCTGCTGCACCAGCGCGGGGTGCGCGTCCGCGTGGTCACCGACTGCGACTACATGGCCCTCAACGGCTCGCAGATTGGCCTACTCCGCAAGGCAGGTAGGCCGGGCGCTGGGCCGCGGGAGGTGGAAGCAGGACGGCGGGGCGCTTGGGGCAGCGTCGGACGACTGGGGAGACACTCGCGTCCCTTGGCAGCCTTGCAGGGTCTGGGGAAAGTCCGGGGTGTCCAGAGGAGCTTCTGTGCAGAGTCTTAGCCCAAAACCTGGGCATGAACCCCGGAGGGGCTGAGGCTGGAAGCAGGTCCTCAAGCAAAGCCCGTCAGGGACCCAGAGGTCTGTTGAGGGCACAGGTGCGCGGAGATGCAGCGTCGGCTTAAGGACCAAACGGAGGAGAAGGTGTTTTCTCTTAAATTCACTAGTGAGTCTTCTTTTGGGGCATCTGAAATGAATATTTAAAATAAGGTAAGACGTGGGGCTGAAATGGTTAGTTAGTGAGCAGGAAATTTGTTTCTTCAGCTGCCAAATGGCAGGGAATTCAGGTCTGTGGCGGACCTGCCCCTCACAGGAGTGGGAACGGTGAACCCGGGAGTATGAGTAATTGTAAAGATGTTCTAAGTTCACACCTGCCTTACTTGGAAACTCCTCCACCTGCCCCGGTGTGATGCTGTGTCCTGCGCGAGTGATTTGGAGTCTGAACCTCTTGCCCTTCTCTCAGTCATTGAGGCCCTTGCAAAGGTCATTCTTGCATTAGCAGCCATGTGACCTGCCCATTCTGGTGGCCACCGTGACAGGCACATGGGGCTCTTGAAAACTGTCCTGGCTGCTCTCAGCTCACCTGGGATGGGAGCACAGGGGCGTACTACCCTGGTCTTCTCATCTGTCGGGGGCGGGATGGAGACTCGGTTTCAGTGTTGAGGACATTGATTTCCGCTCTTCCTGGCAGCCTTGCGATCCTATGTTGGTTCTGTTGTCAGGGAAGCTTGGCTGTTTCAGCACAGCCGTTTTATTGTAGAGAACCGTAGGACCTCACATTTGGCAAGATTTCCAGCTAAACCTTGATTCTCTTCTGAGGGCGTCCCTGCGGTCGTTCTTCTCTCACCGCCCAGCCGTCTCCTTGTGTTTGACTGGGCAGGGTCCAGGCTCCGGGTCCACAAGTGCAGAACAGGACAGTACGGCAGGGAGGTCTGGTGGAGCAGGAGCTCTGGAGGTGCCCGGGAGGGTCGTGGGCAGGGGCGCAGACAGGCGCTCTGAGGAGTCACTTGCGTGAGGGCCTGTTTTGTGATGCGAGGAGCGACAGGCAACCCTGTGGCTGAGGTGCGCGTGTTGAGGCGGGCACACGAGGGGCCCTGAGCCTCAGCAGGAGGGGAGGCTGCGTCAGCTGGATGGTCACGGGGCCAAAGCTGAGGCTTCAGATCTGGGGCCTGGTGTCTTCTGCGCGGGGCCACCCGGGTTGGTCCCCCAACTTCACAAGGTCCTGATTACAGGGGAAATCTGCTTCTGGGCCTGAGTGAGACTTTAGGGGCACATGAACCTGAGATCAAGTGGGTTTTGCTTCAACCGCCGCTGGGTCATCCTGAAACCAGTAACTGGAGGGTGATGCATGTCATATACACTGGAAGGGGTGGGGAGCCTCCCCCAGTCAGGGCTGGAGGCGTTTCCAGAGGAACTAACTCTCCTGTCCCTGCTCCCGGCCAGCCCTCCTCCTAGGGCTGGTGGGCCGGGCCCCTGCCTGGCTCAGCTGCTGTCACCACTCAGACCTGACTGTGTCCACGACACTGGACACAAGCAGCAGTCAGTCCTGTGAACACGTTCACACTGGAGAAGGATCCAGAACTCAAGCGATGGACAGTGAGAGGAGGGGCTGGGGAAGGAGCGAGGGGCTCCAGTGTGGGAGCAACTGGAGCCCCTGCCTGGCCAGCAGCTCAGTCGGTGGATGGGCAGCAGTGATGTCTTGCCCTTTGCAGGGATCCAGGTCCGGCACGACCAGGACCTGGGCTACATGCACCACAAGTTCGCCATCGTGGACAGGAAGGTGCTGATCACTGGCTCCCTCAACTGGACCACGCAGGCCATTCAGAACAACCGGGAGAATGTGCTCATCGTGGAGGACGAAGAGTATGTGCGGCTGTTCCTCGAGGAGTTCGAGCGCATCTGGGAGGAGTTCAACCCCACCAGGTTCTCCTTCTTCCCTCAGAAGGAGAGGGCTCGCTGAGGCGGGCTCCAGGCCAGCGGCCCCCAGGCTGGAGTCCTGCCAAGCTTCGTGTGAGGAAGGGTGGTTCTGTTGCATTAAGTAGTGATGTTCCTTAGAGAGAGCGCGTGGGCTTAGCAAGGACAGAGACCGTCCTGTGGTGGAAGGGAGGTGCTTCGGACTGGGTCCCTCCATCAGGGTTGGAGAGGCAGCAGATCCGAGTCCCTTTCCTGATTTTAAGGCCTCCTGGGTCCCCCAGCACTTCCTTGTCCCCCCCCGACACTCCCTTGCCCCCCACCACGCTCCCTTGCCCTCCCCAACATGCAGCCTTCGGAACCTGGTTGACTAGCATCCAGAAGCTGCTCCCGTTTGCACGTTAGGATTGTAATTTTTGATGTTCTTACATTCAGGGGAATTGGGTTGTCGTGTAGACTTGACCTTCACCATGACACCCGAGGCTGTGCTCAGTATCCTTGAGGCAAGGTGGGTCCTAGGGGTGGCCTCACTGGGCTGTCCTGATTTTTGGCATGGATGTGACATCTTTGAAGTGTCATTCCCCCCACCCCCCGCCAACGTAGTGTGTTCCTCTCGATTTAAAGTTATCTTTGACTTAGGATGTTGGACAGGTAAATCCAGACAGAACTCAGCTGAAGTTGTAAAGCGTGGTTCTTGAGTTGCAAGTCATGTGGCTTCATGGTGACAGTGCTTCTCCCCTGAGCTGGGTCCCCCTGAATAAACTTGCTCCTGTTCCTGTCCAGTTGCGTGTGTGTCTGCCTTTTCATGCAAATAGTGGCTTTGCGGGGTGGGGACAGCATCCAGCTATTTAGAAACCATTGGCCAAGATAGGAGTTTCCCAGAGAGGAGTGACGATCTGGGGGTGTTCTTGGGGGACCCCACTGTCTCTCAGAGAGGATTGAAGACTTGGGGGACCCTGGTGTCTTCTGAGCAGCTGAGCTGACTCCCAGCCATGCTCCTCAGTGCCTGTCTGGCCCGTGGGGCTCAGCAACCCCAGCCCCCTGTCTGCAGGGCTTGCTTCCAGAAGCGCCAGCCACCCAAGACCAGCCCCACCATCAAGGCTGCTGTTGACAAAGTTGTGAAATGGTTTCATCCCACGTAATATTTTATTTCATTTAATTTGATTTATATTGTTTTCATTATAGTTATCTTTGTGGTGGGAGTTTGAACCTAATGTAAGTTTCAGGGAACAGGCCTTCTGTTCTGAGGGCCTAAGGAGGTGAGCACTGAAATCAGCCTGCAAAGTGGAGGCTTTCTGTCTCCGCTGAGGGTGGGTGACTGCATGAGGTGAGCAGAGCCCCACTCTGACGGGAGAGGCGTGAGGAGGGGCAGCTGGGTCGCAGCAGGGCTTGGGCCGAGCCCAGCGTGTCAGTCCTCCCAGCGAGCTGGTGGGCGTCACTGCTGAGGCCGGGGGAGGTCCCAGGCTTCCCGCTGGTGAGGGTGGGTGAGCTGAGTGTGGGTGGGTGTGCACTTGGTGCAGAAGGCAGTTCAGGCTGAGTCTGGGGCTTTGTACTGGGTGGCAGTTGTCCGGGGCGCGTCCAGAGCTGCGCAAGCACATTAAGGAGACCCTGGAAGTGTAGTTGACATGCTTTGGGGCAGTAACTGGAGGGCAAGAGGCTGGGAGGGGACTTGTGTAGCGTGTGTCCGAAGCTACATGCTTTGTCCACCAGATTCTGGCATGAACAGGACCTTTACAGGAAGTAGTCAACCCCAGGAGGCTTGGCAGTTACTTCCTAAGAGGACTAGAGGTGGCCCCCTCTTACTGCCCACCCCCCCGCCCCACAGTGTCTCGTTCAGCCTGTGGTTTGGGTTCAAGCTTGTCATTTTAACCATGGAACAGGGATACAGCCTAACAGCATACGTGGAATGTTGGCACCGTTACACGTAAGATATTTTAAACTTGTGAGAACTTTGTGATAAAAGAAATCGTCCTGGTAGTAATAGTGTGGCTCTGTCCATCCCCCTGTACCTGTCAAATTCAGGAGAACATTGGAATGAAACCATGCAGCTACATTGCTCGTGCTGAACTGCTTTTTTTAAATAGTTTTTTTTATTCATTTTTTGCTGTGCTAGGACTTTGTTACTGCGAGGGCTTCTCTTAATTGTGTGGAGCAGGGGTTCCTCTTCTTGCAGGATGCGGGCTTCTCATTGTGGGGCACGGACTCCAGGTGTGTGGGCTTCAGTAGTTTTAGGGCACAGGTTTAGTTGCCCCTCTTTACCACTGGGCCACCAGGGAAGCCCCTGAATTGGTTTTTAAAGCAACTGACTACTTTAAAAATAACACTTCATTGAAATTCACATACCATAAAATTCACTGTTTTAAAAGTGTCCAGCTAAGTGTATTGATAGTATATTAACAGATTATTAGTTGTCAGTATGTTAACAGGGTTATTTGGTTGTTATTCTCTATAATAACAGGGTTGTGTAGCCATCAGTACCATCAATTTTCAGAGCATTTTCTTCACTCCAGAAAGAAACCCTGTTTCTGTGGGTTTATGTGCTGTGGATGTTTTGTATAAATCCTACAACACACGGTCTCAGTGTGATCTCAGTGTGTCCCTCCTTTGCCTAAGTGTAGTGTTTTTGAGGGCCATCCATGTTGTAGCAGGTGTCAGTATTTTTTTACTTCTTTTTATAGCTGAATAATAAGTCACTGTATGGACAGATCACATTGTGTTTACATGTTTATCAATTGATGGACATTGGGGCTGTCTCTGCCTTTTGTCTGTTGTAAATATAATACTGTAAACGTGCACATACAAGTGTTTGTAAATGTGCTGTAAACTCTCACATACAAGTGTTTGTGTGGACATGTTCTTGAGTCTCTTGAGTATATACCTAGGAGTGGAGTTGTTGGGTCATAAAACTCTATTTAACCATTTTATAAACTGCTAGATGGTTTTCCAAAGCAATTGAACCATTTTATATTCCCACCAGCAGGTATAAGGATTCCTTTTTCTCCACATCGTCACCAGCAAAAAGCTATTATTTGACTTTTTAAGTTAGTTTTTAAAATGAAGGTATAATGAGGTACAATATTATGTAAGTTTTAGGCATACAACAGTGATTCATAATATTTGAAGGTTATAGTCCATTTAGAGTTGTTATAAAATACTATATACTGACTATATGTTGTGTTAAATATGCTTGTAACTTATTTTGTATATTGAAGTTTGTACCTCTTAATTCACTATTCTTATCTCACCTCTTTCTCTCCCATCTCCCCACTGATAACCACTAGTTTGTTCTCTATATCTGAGTCTCTTCCTTTTTTGTTGTTTACTAGTGTCTTTTATTTTTTAGAGTCCACATGTGATACCATACAGTATTTGTCTTTCTCTGACTTCGCTTAGCATGATACCCTCCAAGTCCATGCATGTTTTTGCAAATGGCATTATTTCATTTTTTTTTTAATAGTAGTATTCCTTTGTATGTGTGTACCAGATCTTCTTTATCCGTTCATCTATGATGGACGCTTAGGTTGCTTCCAGTTTCTGGCTATTGTAAATAGTGCTGCTGTGAACATCGGGGTGCATATATCTTTCCTAATCAGTGTTTTCATTTGCTTTGAATATATGCCCAAAAGTAGAATCACTGGGTCATATGGTAATTTTTAATTTGAGAAACCTCCATACAGTTGCCTGTAGTGGCCGCACCAGTTCACGTTCCCACCAGTGGTGCAGGAGAGTTTTCTTTATCCACATCAGCTCCAGCATGTGTTATTTGTAGTCTTTTTGGTGATGGCCATTCTGACAAGTGTGAGGGGGTGTCTCATTGTGATTTTAATCTGCGTTTCCCTGATGATTAACAATGTTGAGCATCTACTAATGTGCCAGTTGACCATCTGTATGTTTCACTTATAAAAAATTTCTGTTCAGGTCTTCTCCCCATTTTTAAATTGGGTGGTTTGTTTTTTTGATGTCAAGTTGTATGAACTGTTTACATATTTCGCATATTAACCCCTTATCAGTCATATCATTTGCAGGTATTTTCTCCCATTCAGTAGCTTGTCTTTTTGTTGATGGTTTCCTTTGCATCGCAATTTTTAAGTTTAATTAGGTCTTATTTGTTTGTATTTGCTTTTATTTCCTTTGCTTTAGAGACATCAAAAAAATGTTGCTATAATTTAGGTCAAAGAATATTCCACCTATATTTTCTTTTAGTTTAATGGTTTCTGGTCTTACATCTAGGTCTTTAATCCATTATTTTAAAATGGAAGTATAGTTGATTTACAATGTTGTGTTAGTTTCAAGTGTACATCAAAGTGATTCAGTTGTGTGTATATATATGTGTGTGTATATCCATACATATACGTTGCTAACCTTTTCAGATTCTTTTCCGTAAGAGGTTATTACGAGATACTGAATGTAGTTACCCATACGATAAGTCATTTTTAAAAATCTGTTTCACATACAGTAGGGTTTGTTAATCCCAGATTCCTAATTTATACCCCCTTTGGTAACCAAGTTTGTTTTCTATGTCTCTGAGTCTGTTTTTGTTTTGTAAATGAGTTCATTTGTATCTTCTTTTAGAGTCTACATAGAAGTAATATATTTGTCTTTCTCTGACTTATTTCACTTAGCATGATAATCTCTAGGTCCATCCATGTTGCTGCAAATGGCATTATTTCATTATTTTTTATGGCTGAATAATTTTCTATTGTTTATATGTACTGCCGGCTCTTTATCCATTCATCTGTTGATGGGCATTTAGGTTGCTTCCATATCTTGGCTGTTTAAATAGTGCTGCTGTGAACACTGGGGTGTGTTATCTTTCTGAATTAGAGTTTTTGTCTTTTCCAGACACATGCCCAGGAGTGTGACTGTAGGATTCTATGATATCTGTGTTTTTATCTTTTTGAGAAACTGTCATACTGTCCTCAGTAGCGGCTGCACCAGTTTACGTTCCCAGTGACAATGTAGGAAGGTTCTCTTTTTTCCACACCGTCTCCAATAGGCCCTTATTCCATTTTGAGTTGATTGTTGTGTATGGTGTGAGGAAATGTCCTGGTTTCTTTCTTTTGCATGAGGCTGCCATTTTTCCAGCAACTATCTGACTTTACCATCGCCAGCCTGTTGGGTGTGAGGTGCTGCCTTCTTGTGGTTTTACCTTGTATTTTCTGAAGGACTGGTAACGTTGAGTTCTGTTCATGTGTTTTTTCACCTTTTATATAGTCTTTGGAGAAATGTCTAATCAAATCCTTTACCCATTAAAAAAAAAGTTGTGTTGCCTGTTTCTTGTTGGCATTGTGAGAGTCTTTGTATATTCTGTATGTTGGTCCCTTATCAGAAGTGTGACTTGCAGGTGTCCCCTCCCACCTGTGGGTAGTCTGTTCACGTTCTTGGTGGTATTGTTTGCAGTGTGTGTTATTTATTTTGGTATGGTTCAGTTTATCTATTTTTACTTTTCCTGTTTGTGTTCTGGTGTCTTAAGTAAGACATCAGTGCCCAGCCAGGGATCACAAATGTTTGCTCTTTTCTCTGAAAGCCTTATATTCAGGTCTGTGAAGCATTGGGGTTAATTTTTGTATGTGCTGGGATGTAGGGCAGTGGTCCCCAACCATTTTGGAACTGGGGACTGGTTCTCCGTGGCGGGGTGAGGTGTGATCCAGGCTGTGGTTCTAGCCATAGGGTACAGTAGGTGGAGCTTTGCTTGCTTTCCTGCCGCTCACCTCCTGCTGTGCAGCCAGGGACTGGGGAACCCTGAATTAGGGGGTTTGACTTCATTATTTTGCCTGTGGGTAGCTGCATGTCCCAGCACTGTTTGCTGAAAAGGCTGTTTTCCCCCCACTGAATGATCTTGATGTCTTTGTTGAAATCCATCAACTGTAAATGTAGGGGCTTATTTCTGGACCCTTGGTTCTGTCCCATTATCTGTATGTCACTCTTCATGCCAGTACCATGCCGTCTTGATCCCGGAAGCCTTACAGTTGTCCTGGGACCCAGTAGAAAGAGTCCTCCACTTCATTCATCTTCCCCAGCATCGCTCTGGGCTGTTGTACGTTTCCACAGGAACCTTGGGCCAGCTGGTCAACTTGATGAAAGCAGCTGGGGTTTGTAGGGGTTGCCTTGAATTGTAGATGAAACTGGAGAGTACTGCTCTTCTAACAATACTGCATCTTCCATCTCATGAACAAGGGACACCTTTCCGTTTATTTAAGTCTTTTAAAATTTCTTTCAATAATATTTCATAGTTTTCAGTATACAAGTCTTAACACTTTAAAAAAATGTATCCATTTCAGATTGTTAGTAGTGTAGAGCAGTCAGTTGTTTTTTGTATATGAGCCTTGGATCCTGCACACTCGCTGAGCTCATTTTTAGTTTAATGATTTTTTGGTGGATTCCTTCGATTTCCTGAACATGGGTCCTGCCATCTGCAGGTGGAGGTAGACTTCCTTTCCTTCTGCATGGCCACCTCTCCTCCTCCTGAGCTCTGGCTGGTCTCCAGCGCAGTGGGCAGAGGTGGCGAGAACACACATCCTTGTCTTGCTCCTGGGCACAGGGGAGCTTTCAGTCTTACTGTCAAGTGTGATGGCAACTGGGTTTTTCATAGCTGTCCTGAAATGTTGAGGGTGCGCTCTTCTGTGCCTCATTTGTTGAGTGTCTTTATCACTTTCCCAACTGCCAACTGATTTTTAAAATTGTACTTTACATTACTTTAAAATACAGTGTGTGTTAAAGCTGAACACCACTGTATTAGATCAGTGTCCCAAAGCCATGTGTACATTTGTTTGACCAGAATAATTTTTTAAATGGGTAAAAAGACTATTGAAACATCTTGTCAACAGTTGGACCAGTACTGGAAATGTTTGCATCTCAAGCTTACTTTTGTTACCTTTTACAGATACCACAGTTGATTTCTAATAGTCAAACTTTAGTTTGTGTTTAGCTGAGTGAAAGTTTGGATTCCCCACATTTTCACACATTTTATTCCCAACAATAGTATTGCTGGGAGTGGGGGTGGGGGAGGCAGTTTCTTATTTTAAATTTATATAGCAAGTCACAGCCAGAACTTTAAAAATGCAGTGGGATAGAGACTTCAGATTATATCCCAGGAAGGGCACATTCTTTTGTGAACTCATGGTTGTGGCTGGGTCTGCACGCCGACTAGGTCATAATGAAGTATGTGTGTTTTTTTAAACAGAAAGTAAAGCTGTTGCAAATAAATCTGCTAGTAAAGGAGCAGGTATGGGGCAGTTAGTTCCTTCTTCTGGTTGATATTTCTTTCCATCCTTTTGGCCCCTTGAAAGTTTCTATAACTGAGCCAGTGTGTCTTAATTAGATTATGGATGTGAAATATTTTTAACTATTCACTGTGTTTGAACATGTGAAATCTCGTGATTTTAAAATGTTTACAACTCATCCAAAAGTTAAAAAATGGGTTTTGTAAGAGTTAAACCAAAACTCCATTATAAACCTCTAGGTTCCTGACCCAGATTCTGACTTTTGACCTAAATGCTTGTTTTGCCTTATGTCCTTCTGTTAAACAAAATCTCTGTTCACAGCATACAAAGGGTGATGCAAAAATAGTTTATTATGACATCGTTTATGTAAAGTTAGGTAATATTTACAGTAGAAATGATCAGCTACATCCATGGGAATCTAGCATGTCACACAAAGGAATAAATATTTTGACAAAGTGACACTTCAGTTGTAGCTAACACTTGATCAGAAATTTTGTTTTTGAAAAACAGCCTCAAACTAAATGGTGAAAGTTTTGAACTGTCAGAGAGCAGCAAGCTGACTGGGCTCTTCTCTTCCTGGGGCCCCTGCTGCCCCCATGAGGGTTGGGCCTCCCAAGGGTGGGCTCTCGGGGTCTGAGTGCAGCCCTATCTGGCGAGCATTCTCTTTTAGCATCAGTACAGAGCAATGCAGGCTTGTTCTCTGAGCACGTGCCCCCTGAATGAACAGCTGGTGGGGGTAGGCATGGTTGCGGCCAGGGACCACCCACAGATGTGTCGCAGCGGCAGCTGCTGTCTCCGTGTCCCCATTCTGTCCAGGGACTGCCTGGGCCCAGCAGTCAGGCACAGCATGTGTTGTCTCGAGTCTGGATTGAGACAGTCACCCTGATAGAAGTGTGTCTGTGAGGAAAATCTCTGAGAATTCTAATTGTTAAGGAGCCACTTAGAACCTTACATTTTATAAATACTACTTAGGAAAACTCTTATCACTTAACTGGTTTTGAATCCTAACAGTCAGTAGATACGTTGTTAATACTAAGGTAAATCTTAAAATCAATTGGCTGTGATACAAACATAATACAAGAATGAGTTTTGTGTTCTTTGTACTCTGTTCCCAGCTTCCTGTGAAATAAAATGCAGACGTGTGTCCCCGCTAGCTGTGGAGAGGTGAGGGTGGATGGCAGGGACATCTAACCAGGCAGCATGGCAGGAGGCTCAGCCCCAGGGCCTGCGGGTCCACGTGGTGGAGGGACGGCAGTGTGAAGCCGCCACACCAAGCCCAGAGCTCGTGGTCTCCACGCGGCCGCAGTGCCCTGACACAGACCCTGATGTGCCAGGCTGCTGGCACGGCCTGGGTTACCATGCGCACTGCCTGGGCAAAGAGGGGTGCTCCTGCGTCGTCCTCCTGGTTTTCCCTCAAGACTTTGAGTGACTTTCCCAAGAACAAGGGACAGGTATTACCAAGATCTTTCAGGAAGAAACAGAACCACCTATTAAATCACTCAGGCTTTATAAAAGATAGATCAGTCGTTAAAAACGTTTCCTTGTCATGTTGGTTGGAACTGTGTCGTACCCAGGCTGTTTCTTCTCATCTTAAAAAGTGGTGCTTGTATAAGGGGAAAGAAAAACCCACCCACACAGACTGTCACAGAAATCCATTGCAGTGACTCCGAGCACTGTTGACAACACTTACTCTGCATGATGTCCCAGTTGTCCACACAGAGGAGCAGGAGCCACCTGAGGGGCCTGGAGGGGCGGGCACCTGTGTGTCTGGGCCGCCATCTGCTCAGGGAAGAGGAGGCCTTCCCTTTACAGAGAAACTTGCTGTTCTCGAGAGACTGACAGAGTTCACGTCCGTCCTGGGTTTCTGTCCCGTCTTCTGTCAGAGTACTGAAACGTGTGGTTTCATAGACCTCCCTTCAGGCTGTGGAGGGTAGAGCCTGGCAACAGTGTGTACGTGTGAAGACAGAAGGGCAACCCCACGCCCCGAGATGGCAGGCCCGCTGCAGCGGGGGAGTCCCAGGTGCCCTGCGCTTGGGGCCACTGGGCGGGCGCAATGAGAAGGTGGCAGTCCCTTTACAGGACAGTGGCCCTGCACATGTTGGCCTCGGCTTGCTCAGGCAGACCCTGAGGGTCACAAGTGCGCTTTTGTACAAACTGCCACTCCCGCTCTTCCTGGGTCTGGATGCTGCAAGCGACAGGCTCCTCTCCGGCCGGCCAGGGGCTGGGCCTTCCCATGTTCTCTTCCTCCCACCTGCTGAGCCCAGCTCAGCCTCCACGGGTCTCCCCAGCATGGCCATCGCTTCCCCCCACAAAGCCACACTGGTTCTGACACCCAGTGGCACAAGCCCGAGTGTCACCCTGCAGCCAGCATGGTCACCCAGAACACTGGCTTTCAGCCCTACCCGTGGCTGGCGGAGTGCACGACTGGAGGGGTCACAAGTCTGGCGCTTGTGCTGAAGGAGCACAGGCGCACAGAACGGTCAGGTGATGCCATGCTGTCCAGCTGTCCCCTTGGCGGGTGGCGTGGCTCAGATGCAGGTGCCTGCAGGTCCCCAGGGAAGGAGTGAACGTTTATAGGAAGAGTCGACGCAGTGGTCCCCTCCCATCCGTGGGGACATGGGGATGCTCTCCCTGTGGGGTGGGGGCCGGGAGCTCCCTTGGCTTGGGGTCACCCGTGCCTCCCTGTCCACAGCCCCCCTGGGCGCCCTTTCTCTGCCAGCACAGAAATCACCTCCAAGGCTGCCTCCGCACTTGTGCTCTTTCCTCTTTGGCAGTTGTGGCAGACCCCTGTGTAGGAGCTGGGGTGCCTATAGGGGGTGTGCCAAGGACACTGCAGAGCAGGGACCCCTGTGTCTAGCCTGCTGCCTCCAGCCATACGCAGCCCTCACCTCAAGTCGATGGCCAGCACTGCCAGGGGCAGAGGGTGGGGGTTTGGGGAGCCCCTGTGGCCGGAGCTTCTGCAGTGTGGCTCCTGGCTGCCTGTGGGTGCGGGGGCAGCACTGACAGGGTCCCTGTGGAGTGCTAGGTCAGACCCCAGGGTCACTGATGGAAACACGGAGGTAGAAACTCCTTTGCCCTGATGAGAGGCAGCGTGCGGCCCACAGGCAGACGGAGCAGCTCCATGCGGACCCTGCACCCTGGAAGGAGGCAGCGGTGGCACAGTTTCAGCGCTCAGAGAGCCCCCCGCCTCGTCAGACCCTCAGAGCCCCCATCACCCACACAGGCGGATCTGAGATGCGCTGGTGTAGCAGGTGTCTGATGGACCAACAGCAGCAATGCGGTGGCCAGCATAGGGTCGGGAACAGGGAAGGCCCTGCAGCTGGGTGCTCTGAGCTGTTCCAGCAAGACGGGCAGGGCTGTGCACTCTACACCCCGGGCCTCTGCCCTGCCTCCAGGAACACCCCACGTGGCCTCATGTATTCACATCATCTAGAAACTGCACAACGATGTGTATGTTTTCACCCCCAAAGTACCTGCGTACCCCAAGGCTGTGGCCCTCACCCAAGCGCTGACCAGATGCTGTGCGGGCTCCCCCTGGGGCCGTGTTCCTGCTCCCCTCCTCACAGAATTAGTTTTTACGGAGCGCTAGAAGGTGCCTGGTGGTGGTTAGAAAAGTGTTAGGCCACCGAGAACACAGAGGTGCGGGTGCAGGCCCTGTGTGGGCGCCCCGCTGCCCTGGGCCTCAGCTCAGGTGAACCAAGCACAAGTGAGCACACGTCACAACGGCTGGTTTCCATTTAGCTCCAACGTCCTCTCTGCCTTCTTGACATAACAGGGTCTCCAGTCAACCTTCCCCAAAGCAAGTGGGGGCTTCTTTCCAGAAAGGTTAGTGAGCTTTCTCCTCCAGTGACTCTGAAGAAACGTGCTGTCACTGTGATTCTGGTCTGGAACCCAGGCTGCAGGGCAGCATCCACCTTATGTGAAAAGAGTAGGGTTCCTGGTGACCAAGAAAGAATGAGCATAGGAAGGAATGAGAGGGGCCGGGTTTTGTGCAAGATTTAATAAAAAACAGACAAAAATAGGAGTGGCTGCTTTCAGCATTTCCCAGGCTGTGAAGAGTTTACCACGACGGTCTGGGGTGTGGCTCTAAGCGGTGTCAGTGGATGTGTAAGAGCTGCTGCCCTCGCCCCAAGCCCATGGGGCAGGTGCAGGCTCAGCCCCACCCTGGGCGTCCAGGTCCTCCCTGGGCTGCGAGCGGTCAGCATGGGACCCACAGCACAGCCTCGTGGCCCCTCCTCCCCCGCCTGCGCACAGAGTGAGACAGAGCTAGCTTATCCCAGGCTGCTGGGCCGTAATACTGACAGGGAGCCAGGGCAAGGCGGGGCAGGTTGCAGAAACCAGGGAAAGCTTGGATGAAGATCACAGGGAGTGGAGCGAGCCACCCACAGGCCAGTCTCTCATGCATCCGACCACAGTCAGTGCAGACGACAACACCAAGAACAAGGACGACAATAAAAAGTGAAGGGATGGACAGGAGTGGCACGGGGGCTGTGGCCAGGAGGTGTGTCCAAGCTGCACGGGAGCAACTAGTCGCGCTCCAGGTCCCGGGACTCAAAGAGCTTCAGGCGATCTTGCACCGTCAGGCCTTCCTTCAGACTCTGGTAGAGAAACAGACAGGCTGTTGGCCTCGGCCCTGCATGGCGCAGGCGGCCAGTGGTGAGGCACGGCGCAGGTCCCCGGAGGGTTAGTGGGTGTGAGAGGAGGGCCACGGCCCTCGAGGAAGTGGTGTTATTGGACGAGAAAGAAAAAGTCAGACAAGACCGATGCTGAGCTTAGGGCTCTGTCAACAAGCAAGGATGAGACCGATGGTGCTGGAGAGAAGACCCTGTGGAGAACAAGGAGGCACCCAGTGTGCCCATGTCTGGCCCTGCGAGGCCCTGAGCACGCTCCGGAGTGGACAGCCTCCCTGCTCCTTGGCCTCATGGGCCCTGTTGGTCTCTCTTGGGGCTTGGGGACATGGAGGCTGTTCCTGAGCCTTTCAGGACGGAAGCCTGCCCATGTTCGTGTGGACCTCAGTAAAGGTGAAGGACATCCAGACCCTCGTGGCATGTGTGGGCTTCCCTGAGCATGAGGGCAGGTCTGGGCCCACTTTCCCTGGGGCCCCAGCTTCACCCAGGACAGTGAGGCTCACCTGTTTTTTAATTCTGACTCCACTGAGTGATCAGAGGAAGGGGATAAGCCCACGTCCCACTGTGACTCCCCTTAATGTGCATGAGGGCCTCACGTGCTCTCAGGACTCTGCTCCCAAGCATGCCTGCTTCAGGTCAGTGCCGCCATCTACACAGCAGCCAGTCTCACCCAGGGGCTGGCCCTGGCACCTGCCACCCATGCTGTTCTAGCTGGGAACTTCCTTCCCTAAGTGGCAGCAGACCGCCAACTCCCGAGACCCGAGGACAGAGGCCTCCAAGCCCTGTCACAGGCTGGGAGGGGTCAGTTGCCGCCCACCCAGCACCTCTGTGACTCCATGCGCAGACGCCTCCCCGTCCCCCCCACCTTCCCCGTGAGGACCCTGGACACATCCCGTCTGCTTTCAGTCCCAGAGAAGCCCGGCTGCTGTTAAGACAAGGAGCTGCTGACCCAGTGGGGCCAAGCCCTCCTGTTCCTGAGGGAGGCAGGTACAGAGACAGCCTACAGGAAAGGCAAACATCCACAGAGCAGACCCTGGTTCAGGAAACCCTGGGGACACGGTTAGTTTCTGGGTGATTTAATTCCTGTCTCCCCGCCGGGGGTTGGGGTGTTACACACCAGGACAGAGGGCCACACAGGACCCGTGTGGCTGGCTGTTGACAGTACGTCATAGGCCCAGTGCCATGACCAGTGGTGTCCCTGAGGAAGACAGCAAGGGCCCAGCTTCTCTCTGGGCCAGCAAGAATGCTGTTCTTATGTCGAAAACTTGCCAAGCCAAACTGACTTAAATGTGACTCTAGGGAACCCTGTCCCTGAGCTTCCCCCGACTCACTTGGTCCAGCCTCGCTGAGAGCCCCGGACAGACAGACCCTCGCTTCCTGCCCCACCTTCACCAGAGTGCAAGGCCTTCCCAGCACACCTCTGCAGAGGCCTTGTGAACAGAGATCTGGCCCTTTGTCCAGAGCCCAAACTCCTTTTCCTGCTGTACTGCTTTCAGGATCTTAGTTCCCAACCAGGGACTGAACCTGAGTCCTGGCACTGAGAGTGCCGAGTCCTAACCGGTGGATTTCCAGGCAAGTCCTGCAAAGTCCTTTATTTCCCCTGACACGTGGTCCACCTGAGGAGGCGGGCTCGCTGGAGCAAGGCTTCCCTGAGGGTCCTGTCGTTTACAGGCACAAGCAGAAGGCCCATAGCACTCAGGGTGAACCTGTAGCAACGGCAGGCCACCTCAGGCAAGGAAGTAACACTCGTCAATAAGAAAACCAGAAACCAAAGAACGAAACGAGAAACCAAAGAACAAAAACGAGAAACCAAAGAACAAGTCTGGGTTTGCTAAACAGAACTGCTTCCACGTTTAAAGAAAAAAGCCCCAAGTTTTTGACCAGTCTGAACCATATCTGGTGGTAAGTGACTCAGGACTGTAGGAAACTAAGTGAAACCGAACTGAGGACAAACTGCTTGGGTTTTCTTCAGCTCCTCCTGAAGTAGGCCCTGCAACCTGCCGGCGAGCCGGGGGCACCTGCTGTCTGGCCCTGAGGCCCCATCAGCAGCCCCTCTGCCCAGCCCTTCCTGCTGCTCTCCGCTTCGTTACCAGGGAGTCAACAAGATCAGGTCAGCCGAGCTGGTGAACCCACTCAGGAGGGAGTGACCCTGGGCCCTGGCCGCCTGGCTCTGTGGGAGCCAGGAGTGTCCAGGTGCAGTGTCGGAGTCAGGCAGCCAGTGCTCAGCCCATGCCTCCCATCTGAGGTGCCTGGGTCCTCGGGGCTGGGAAATGCTCAGCCCCTAGCGCCTGTGGTCCCCTTGCTCTGCTGAGCATCTGCCAAGCTACAGGCACGAGGCATCGGCCCCCTTGGCCTGTTAATCCTAGCGGTGGGGAGTGGGAACTACTTCAGCGATGGGAGGTTCTTGTCAAGCCTGCCTTCTGACAGAGGGCAGCGGTGTCCCAAGAGAACGTGAGCACACACCATTCGACACACGCGGGGTGAAGGGCTACACGCCTCCGCCCCCCGGGATGCAGCTCTGGGCAGCCTGCCAGGCTGGGGGAGCACCCCTCTGTTAAGAGGTTACAGTGCAGTTAACTCCCTGGAAGAGGTAAGAAACTTCACATGGATCCTGTCTGTGCTGCTGAGCAGGAGGAACAAGAGTGATGGAAAACGAGCTCTCATGGAGGAGTGAGCAGTGCATGCAGGCAGCGCCCCTCGTGGGCGGCAGGCGAGTGGCGTGAGAGGAGGTTTACCTACACGACAGGGGGGCCGGGAAGCGGGTCGTTTCAGTTATCCCATGAGACCTGCTCAATTACGGACTGTCAGGGGAAGAGCAAAAACAAGACACACACAGTAAATCCTAAGTGCAACAAGCTGGGCACCCCACCCTCCACCCCACCTTCCCACGGAGGGGTGCGCAGGGGGCAGGGGCCCATGTGGAGGGAAGTGTGTGAACGGTGTCAGTGTGAACTGTAGACGTGTGAGGAGCGGTCCAGATGGCAGGACGGCCCCGGGAGCCCCGCCGTCACTGAGGAGACAGTCCTGCTGCTGTGCAAGGGGCACTTGGCCTGAAGCCCCGGCTCTGACCCAGAGGGATGACTTGAGGCACCCTGGGGACCCTCCGTGCAGCGCCCAGTGGGCTCTGCACACCCAGGGCGGGCCCCCAGACTCACCTTGGACCTGAGGCCTCTGAGCTGCCGGCCGACACAGGACCTGTCTGTCTTCAGGAAATCGGGGTTGCTCTTGGACTTCATGATGTCTGAGAAGACGAAGCGGGCATGGTGCTAGTTTTGTAAACCCCCCAGAACACACAAGTCTGAGGGCTTCCCAGCTTAGCATCATCACCCACGTGACACCTCCTTCAACAAACCAGGGGAATGCCAAGCCCATAACCTACGTCATAAGAGCCTCAGAACAAGGCACAGGAGACCTGGAGGATGACTACGGCCCCAGGCTGGCCATGGTCCCTGCTGCTGCTGGGCAGCCCTGCTGCCTGCTCTCCTGAGAACCCGGGCTTTAGCTTCCTGTATTTAAGGCTCACTCTCCCTCTCTTGTGAAGAGCTGTGTGGTGACTAGCAGGCCAGCCCTTGACCGTGGAAGCTGAGCCAGCTCCTGTGTGAAGTGCCAAGTCACAGGATGCATGCGCTTCTGGCTAACCCAAAGTCCTCTGGCCCCCAGACTCATAGGAAGCAGCCAGTGTTACATCTGAGCTGAACTTTGCTGCCTGTGGCCTGCCTGCCTTTGGGAGAACTCGTTAACGCCCGCCCAGCAGTGATGCAGACCACCAAGCAGGGGTCCTCACTGGCTGAGGGGGAAGTTCCAGGATCAGTGAGTTTGGACATGGCCTCAGTCCTTGCCCTGAGGCCTTTTATGGTGGGCTTTCACCTTTTATGGTGAAACCCCAAGATCACGAACCAGTGAAAGCCACTTCCAGAGCAAGGGAGTCCATCAGGAAAATGAGAAACATGGCCTGCTGTCGTGAACATGCGTGCCGAAGAGTGACTGCCCCTCGTGAGCTGGCACCCGCCATGCCCTGCCATTCAGCCAGGGAGAGAGTCTGACACAGAGAGGGCTCCTCTGCTGGATCAAGGGCCAGCAGCCTCACCACCCAATTTCCAGAGAGAATCCAGAGCCGCAGGACTCACCGTATCCGGACACAGGCGGGTTCTCCGGGGACTTCTCACCCAGTGCTTCTGTGGCGGCTTTTAGCTGCTCCTTCAACCTGCTGACGTCACAGTCGGCCTTCGCCCTCACAATGCTGAGTTCTGTGTAGATATCTTTGTACTTGTCACTGGCGTACTTCTTGTCCTTGGGGACAAAAGGACAGCAGAGAGCGGTTATAGACAGGCTGGACTAGGGATGCCTCCAGAAGCAGAAAAAGCAGGTCAATCCCGTCTTGCGGAGGCAGAAACCAGACACAAAGTACAATAGGCATGGCAGGGCCCTGGCTCTGTGCAGGCTGGTGCTGCCTTGACCCTGAGGACACCTCTGTGCTTCAGGCTGGAAATCCCTGTCTTGGCTACCCCAAGTGACTCCACCTCCAGGAGCACCCACAGGAAATGACCATGCACTGGGGCCTTGGGCCCCGCCAGGCGGGGGACAGGACTGGCCCTTTCTCATGTCCGCTGCCCCTGCCTGAGGGCCACCGTCCGAGAACACTCGTGACGGTGGACGTACTCAAGTCTCTGCGCGTGATCTGGACACGGGCGGCCCCAGCCTCCAGGCCCTCGTGGGACGTGCATTACCCGCAACGCCGTCTGTAACTCGTCCTTGAGGGAGCTGATCTCCTGTTTCAGGTACTGAATTTCTGATTCCTTGACCCTCAATAAGACCTAGAGAGAGGGAAATGAGGGAGCTGCAGTGTCACACAGTTGTTCAGTGTTTTGTTTTGGAGGTCAGCACTTGTGATGCGGTGGAAACCAGGGAGGGGGGCAGGTGAGTGAGAATGGGTTAAATGTAAAGGTCCCTGGGGCCTCGAGAGGTCCCATGCTGCCTGGAGGCTAACTGCTCTCTTTGTGTCCTGGTATGACTTGGGTTTTACCGTAAGCTGGGCCACCCTGGTCCCACGTGTGACTCATGCGCTGCAAGCTGTTGAAGGAACCTGACTCTGAGCCGTACCTCTAACTCGTAGGCGTCCTTGCCCTGTGTGAGGGGCGAACCAGCGGCCTCGCCACCGGCGTCCCCAGTCAGCAGTGTCCGTAGCCGTGAGATTTCTGCAGCCAGGCGGTTGTTCAGCTCCTGGAGACAGCGACAACCACAAGGAGCTCTCAGAGCTGCCTGGGGCTGTGATCACGGTGCAGCTGGGCGTCTGAGTGAGCATGTGAGCTGTGACACCTGTGCAGAAGCCGTTTGCACGGGCCGGAGGTTTCCGTGGAACTGTCCTGCAGGAGCCGTGCTCCCAGCCCCTCTGTCACCACAGCCAGTGCTGAGCAGCTCCGTTTGTCCCCCAGTTTCTACAGGATTGGGGCCTTTTGCTGCCCTCAGCCCTCACTTTGTGTTCCTTCTTTCTAGCTGACAGGTGGTCGCCTTTGGCCACTGCAGTGACCAGGCAGGGAGCTGCGGGCCCCCGGGGTCTTGAGCCGGGGCCAGGCCGATAGGCCTGCCTGCTCAGTGCCTTGGGAGGATGAGTGGTCCAGTGCACACAGAGAAGCTCTCTTCAGACTAGACCTACCTTGAGCTGTTCCATCTGCCAGTATTTTATGTGTGCCCCAGTTTTCTAAGCAGCAGGCACGTTTTAAGAGAATAATCTGACAAAATCCTATGTGAGCATTGTATGGTCTTGACTGGGAAGTGTTTAAACACGGTCCCAGCCTTGGGGATGGAGCCCTGGACCCAAACCACACAGTGACAAGAGAAACAGAGCCCGAGGCTAGCAGCGGTGGTGACTTCAGCCCACACTCTGGTGAAGCCGGACATTGGGTGGTGCCTGCAGAGCGGGGCCCCCATGAGGCTCACCTGGTTGTGAGCATTGAGCTCCTGGTTCTCGCGCTGGCACTGCCGTAGGGCCTGCCGCTCGGCCTCTAGAGCCTGGGCCAGGTGGGCGTTTTCCAGGCACTTCTGCGAGTACTGCTCCGAGAGGACCTCCAACTCACGCTGCACGGACTGCAGCTCCTCCCTGGGGAGAGGGCACTGCTCACTCCTCTGGCCACGCCCTGGGCCCAGCGTCCCCTTCACGAACTCAAGGGATGATGGGACACCACCAGGCAGGGCAGCCATGAGAGAGCCCCGTGCCCCATCACAGCTGCAGGTGTGCAGCCCGGCCTAGTGGCTCCGTCCATCCCCCGGTAGTCTGAACTCCTGTCCTGGGGTTCAGGGTTGGGAGAGCCTCACCCTCGCACCCAAAACGCACTGTTTCTGATGGAGGTCAGAACTGGGCCATTTCTGGCGCTGGATGACAGCCTACACCAGCTCTACCCAGATTTGGAAAACCAAGGCCAAGGGGCTACAGGCCGCTTCTAGCTGAGGTGAGCTGCTGCCGCCACCTGCCCGCCTCTGCCGTGAATGTGGCCCCTGTGAAGGCGGCACTGCATGGCCTGTGGTGGCCGAGGGGAAAGCTCCCAGGGGTGCTGGGCTCCCCTGAGGGCAGAGCTCAAGAGCGGCTGTGGGGTGGATGCGCCTCACCCTGCCGCCTCGGCAGAGAACACTGGAGTGAGTGCTCTTTGAAGACATGGGGGTTGTGGCCGCATCTGCACGCACAGTCAGGGTGTCTGCACTGTGGCCCCCCCCCCGCCCCTGCTTCTGAAGCAGCGGCAGCTGATGGAGAGAAGGGATCCAGGGGTCTCCCAGGTGGGTCCTGGAGATCTGACAGTTTAAGACCTCTTCTGCCGCATCTCACTCTTTATGTTTTACTGATTGGCTTCTGTTCAGCTCAGTAATGGGACCACTTGGTTCGTGAGAGCAGTGCTAGGCCAGGGTGGTGTGGGGCGCCTTGAACAGGAGGCTCTGAGTGGCCTCAGTGCCTTGGGCCTCCACTTGCGCTCCTGGGACCCATGTCTCAGAGGCTTGTACAAAGACAGGCGGTAGGCACCGCCCGCCCAGCCGGCCGGCCCAACTCACAGGTACTGTCGCCGCAGGGCCTCGATGTCTGCGTTGACGCTGCTGATCTGGGACCGCTGGCTCTTCTCCAGCTCCCGCTCCATCTCCTCGCGGTGGGCGTTCTTCATGGCTTCGATGGCTGTGGACAGGATGTGGCCCTCAGTACCAAGAGGCTTGGGGCAAGACCAACAGAAAGGGGACATCCCGCACTGCTGAGGCTTGGCCCGTTGGCAGTTGGGCCAGGAGGATTCCCAGGGAACTCCCCGACAAACGGGATCAGGTGTGGTTTGGTTTTAATATTAAAAAAAAAAACAAACACAAAAACTGATTCCATAAATGTCCAATATAATATAGAACAAGCAGGCTTTCGGGTTGGTCTGTCTTCTCTTTCGGTGCTAAGACCCAAGGCTGCTCTGGAACACAAAGGAGGGTGCACCGGCCGAGGCCCAGTGCTCGGTGCTGACGCTCCAGGCTCTGACGGACCAAGGCCCTGCAGAAGTGTCCGCTATCAGAGAAGCACCAGCGAAGAGGCTGACGAGGACAGCCTCTCTGGTGCACAGGTGTGACTGGCTCAGGGCTCATGAGCTCCCAAAGGGCTCCTTAAGCCAGCCATCCCCCTGGAGAAGTGTTAGAGCTTGTACCTAGCTGGGGGAGAGCCCATCCCAGGGTGCGCGACTCCCACCTGAGATGGTGGCCGCGGTCTCCTCAGCCAGGAGGCGGTCTTTCTCCTCCCGCAGTTTCTCCAGCTCCCGCTGGTGCTGCCTCTGCAGGTCCTCGATCTTCTTCTGGTGCGTCTCTTCCATGGCTGCAAACCCCCGCTCGCACGTAGCCTGAAAGGTGCACAAGGGGCTTTACCCACTTCCCTTCGGCTCCCTGAGCAAACTGTGACTGAGCAGACCACAGCCCCACCCCGCCTGGCCCCCAGAGCAGGGAGCTGCTCTCTGGAGCTGAGCCCAACACCAACTCACTCCCAGAGCAGTTAGAAAAGGGTGTTCACCCGGTGAGTCCTGCCTGGTTCCTGTGGTGGTTTTGAGTTCCATTTCTCTGCAAAGAGCTGGTACTGTGGGTAGGAGGAGGCTGCCGTGGAATTGAAAACAGCCCACCCTGGCCCTTTATGGAGTGACTTCCAGGTAGGACTGATAGGAGGACGACGGAGAGCATGGGCAGAGGTTGGCATGTCTGGTCTGAATTAACCACTGACGTGCGCAGCACCACCATACCCTGGGTGTTGGGCACAGTTGTGAACAGAGATGAGTCTTGGTCAGCTGCCAGGAGCTGAGAGACCCTGTGAATGACAGTGACCCAGGACATGGAGCTGTGGACCCAGCCCTGCCACTGCCCAGCTGGCCACTCTGAGATGGTCACTGAACTTCTCAGGCATGCGCTGAAAGAATTAGATCAGGGTGTAGGACATTTCCTTTTCCTTGTGAAGGAGTACAAAGAGGGGGCTAATTACCAGGTGCCTCTGCTCACTGCATCGAGGTCATGGCAGAACTGCTCCCCGGCCTGGTCTGTGCCTTGCTCCAGCCTGGCTTGGTTTATGACCTGGATGTGGGCTTGGGGAGCTAAGAAGTGGTCCGACTACCCCACACACCCACCCTGAATCCCCCAGGCCTGGCGTATCGGGTCAGTCTTCTGCACTGGGTGAGTGAGTGTGCCTGTGGCCGTCAGGGCTGGTCTGTGCAGCTCTTTTGTGGATGGAGGCACAATGGGACCTCTCTAAAAGAGAGGGCTTCGCTCAGTAAGGCGCTGGAACCGTGCTTCTCAGTTCCCTTTCAGAGCTGCGAGAATGTGGCCACGTCACCTCCAATGTAAGTCTGGGGGATCTTCTTGTGCCCGGGTCCAGGAAGGATACCAGGAATCCAGTCTGTCTGGGCACCTCTGTCTGACAGAGGAGTGGACAGGCCTTTCTGGACTCCCCAGTCAGCATTTTCACACTCAGGGTCTGCACTTCCCTGGGACAGACCTGCTGTCCACCACTCACTGGGCATTCCTTCTCACAGTGGCTTCCAGATGGAGCCCCTGTCTCCTCTTTGCAGCTCTCACACCCCTGGACACCTGGAGAGTCTTAGAGCTGCCCTCCCACTTGCTTTGGTTCAGCATGGCCTCTCGGTCAACACACGGGGGAGGGTCTAAGTCATAGTTTGATGGGAATATTTTAGAGTATTTCAAGATAAGGGAAGGGTCAGAACTCTTCTTACAGAAACACTCAGGTACTTCCTTGGAGAGCATATGTTAATCTGTAAACACAATTCTAACTTTTAAGACAGTAAACCCTGGGGTCAGTCGGTTCCTCAATGACTACTGTGCAGAGTTGCCAGAAAAGGCACCAGCTTGCAGCTATCAGGAGAGGGACTGAGACCCCAGTCTCCCTCAAGTGACTGCTGTCAGCCTGGCACCCAGGAGAGCAGTTTGGTTGTAATTCCTGTGTCTCACAGGACCCAACGAGAACAGACTCAGGACACAGAATGCTACCCAAGTCCCCAGCCCAGCCTACATCCCCTCAGGGGCCCAGCATGTGCCCACATCAGCACAGCGGCTTCTTCCCTCCTGAATTCAGGCCGACTGCGTGAGAGGCTAGTTTGGGCCTCGTCTAAGTTGCCTCCCGTGCAGACCCTGAGTGTCAGGGGAAGCAGCTGGGATGTTACTTTCAAACATCTTGCTGGTGTGCCCTGACCGCACGGGACCGTGCAGCACATTCCATCAGTCCTTGAAGCTTCCTTGGGATTCAGAATGGCTTTCAAAAGGTCTGGGCTGACTTGGGAAAAGGCAGTGGAAACAGCCTGGCAGGTGCCAAAGTGCCTGCTAATGCCCAAGTGCTTATCACAGCAGCACAGAGCCACCTGAGCACTGGACATGGTGCCGGCTAGAGGAAGGGGGACATGTGAGGAGCCCAAGAGCAGGTGGCCCAAAGCCCAGGCAGCTCCACACAGCTGAATGCTCCAGGGCTGGGAACGTCACCTGGACAGGCCAGGGCCATGGCGTCCTGCCCACCAAGGAGGGGTGTGAAACAGGATGGATGTGTTGGGGGAAGGTCACTTCTCCAAACCTGTGGAGAAAAGAAGGCTGCATCTCCTTGAGAAAACAACCATTCCTGCACAAGGCTCCCGACTGGACGTGGCCCCTGGCAGGGGAGGTGGGAAGTGGCCCTTGACACTGTGTGGCAAACATCCCTGTCCTTTGAAAAGCCCGACTTTGCGCTCCCAGGACAGTTAGAAGGAGAGGAACCTTGCCAAGTCCAGGTCTGCACAGCCTGGAGGTGAGGGTGCCCCCCCCCCCCCGCAGGGCTCTGCTGGGACCCCCCTGCAGCCCACAGGCAGTCAAGGGGGAACAGCGCATTTAGAGCTAAGAACCCTGCCCCGGCTCCACCCCGACCGCTCTGCTTTGAGACCTTGAGGCTCTCCAAGTCCCTCTGGCGCTCCTCCTGCAGCGAGGCCACGCCGCCCGCCGGGTCCTTGTGCTCCAGCTCCTCCCGCAGGACGTCCACTTGTGCCTCTAGCTCCTGGACGCGCTCCCTCAGCCCTGCCACGGACTCGGCCTCACCCTCGGCTGGTGAGCCGGAGGGGGGCTGGCCCTGGTAGTGGCACAGAGTCTCCTGCAGGCACCGCAGGGTCTGCGAGTAGTGCTCCTGCAGGGCCCGCAGTTCCTCTTCATGGATGGTCTGGAGCTCCCTGACCTTGAGCTGGAACCTGGCCTCCAGGGCCTGCACCTGCTCCACAGGCCGCCCCCCCAGGTCCTGCTCGGCCCTGGCTCCAGCGTCAGGCTGGCCCTGGACCCTGCCACATGCGGCCTGCAGCACGCCCTCTACTTGGACCACCTCCTCCTTGAACTGCTCTTGTGGGGCAGCTAGGCTCTCGCCATGCTCGCCATGCGCCAACTCCAGACGCCTCTGCTGCTGGTCCAGCTGGGTGACCTTGGTCTGGAGCTCCACGTCCTCCCTTTGGGCGAAGGCGATCATGTCCAAGTACTCGCCCTTCTGCTTGCGGAGAAGCTCCTCGGACTCCCCCTGCAGGGCCCCCAAGGCCTGCTTATGCCCTTGGTAGGGGGCCCCCTGGCCCAGCCAGGACTCCTTGTAGCCCCGGAGCTCATTCTCATACTCTAGCCGGATCCTGCAGGCTGCATAACACACCTGAGCCTGAAGAACCGCATCCTGAACTAATAAAGAATACTGGCCGAGGCCTCCCAGACAAGCACGGCGCGAGAGATGCTGGGAAGCCTGGAGGAGCTTCTGACAGTCCCCGAGTGCCTCCGCAGAGGGAAGCGAGGTTAGGGAGGCAGAAATCTCCCCCAGGAGACTGGCCTTATCTTTAAGCTGCAGGGCGAGCTCCTCCTGAATAGCAGCTAAGACCCCAGAACTCTGGCTGGACAAGGGACAAGCCAGGGAGCCAGCTGGGTCCTGATGACTCGGGGCTTCTACTGGTGGGCGCCTGGCCCAGGACATCTGGTCACCGTCTCTGGTGCCCAGTGGAAGCTGCAGGGCTTCCGAGACCTGCTGCATCACCCTCTCAAAGGCAGGGGTCTGATAGGCCCCCAGGACCTCCTGCAGCATGCACTTGTGCTGCTGCAGGGCCGCCTGTGTCCCCTGGAGGGTCTCCTGGACGCTCCGGAGCCTGCGGTGGAGAGACTCCCTCATTGAGCACACGGCGAGACTGAGCTCAGCCCTGACCCATGTGGCGTCCACCAGGGCAGGGGCCGGGGCTGGCCGGGCACACGACTGCCTGCCTCCCGAGGCACTGGCTGCCTCTCCGCCCAGCGTCTCCAGGTGCCGGCTCAGGGACTCGACCTGGCTCCAGAACTCTCCATCCACCAGCACCTTCTTGGCCCAGGCATCTGCTGGGGCCCCCGGACAGACCACAGCACTTTCAGACTCCAGCGGCCACTGTCCTGACTGAGCGATCTCCAGGAAGACGTGCAACATGTCCGACGTCATGTTCCGTAGGGAGTCTGCGATCTGGTCTATGAAGGTGGCTTCCAGGGCGATCTGCTCAGAGAGGAGCTGCAGCTGCTCCTGCTCGCTCAGCGTCAGCATGTATGGCAGCTGCTGGGATGGCGCCTTCTCCTCCTCTGAGAAGCCTGCTTCCCCCATGGAAGCTGGCTGGGGATGCAGGGCCTGGACAGCACCCACAAGCAGATTCTCCAGACCAGCCAAGGGCCCCGCTCCTGCGTCCCCTGGCAGGGACTGCAGCTGTTCTCGACAGCTCTCCAGGCAAGCCAGGGCCTGGCTGTTTTTCACCTGGAAGTCGCTGAGCTCCCCGACATGGCTCTCGACCGCCTCCGCCCTGGCCTGTCTCTCCTGCTCCAGCTGGGCGGCCAGCGCAGTGACCTGGAGCAGGCTGGCTCGGAGCTGCTCGCAGAGCCGCGCCTCGGTGCCGGCCCACTGCTGGTGCAGCGCAAGCAGGGCCTCCTGGCTCTGGCCCTGCTGGCTCTCCAGCCTCGCCGTCACGCCTTTGAGCTTCTCCTCGGTGACGTAGAGCTTGGTCTCCAGGGAGTGGATGATGGACAGGTAAGCGTCCGGGTCACTGGGGAGTGAGCTGAGGGTAGGCTCCGATGACATACTTTCCTCCGAGGGTGAGCGCTCCTGACTGGTGTCCGAGGACATGCTGCTGGCCCCGGTCTTCTCGCACCCGTCAGGGTGGGTGTACTTCTGACACTGGATCGTGGAGAATCGGATTCTTTGCCTCTTAATGCCAGGTGCTCCCTGGTCAGGTTTTGAGGACGCTTCCGACCTCAAGGGTCTGCTCTCTTCTCTGATGGGGCTGCTGTCCCCCAGCTCCTCCCCTGGGGCCACGTCCTCCAGCCCAGAGCAGGGCAGGCCCAGAGGCTTGCTGGCAGTAGGGGAATGCAGGCCCACACGAGCAAGGCTGTCCTCGGCATCCTCCAGAGACTCTGTGGCCAGTCGCCGTTCGATCTCTCCCTCTGCCTGGAGCTTCCCGTCCGCCTCATCTAGGCTGCTCCCCAGGGTGGACGTCCCCAGCAGAGCCTGCTGCAGGCCCCGCCCCTCCCTCTCTAGTGCCTTCCCATGCGCGTCCTGCAGGCGCCGCAGCTCTTCCTCCTTCTCCTGGAGCCGTGTGTGCGCGCCCTGGAGCTGGCCGGCCACCCTCCTGAAGGAGTGCTCCAGGCTCTGGTAATCGGCCTCCCTCCCCTTCAGCTTCTCCTGCAGTGCAGCCACATCCCCGTCGGACAGGGTGATGCGGCCCAGCAGCTCTTGGAAGCGCTGCTGCGTCAGGTCACGCTCATCCTGCAGGCTCTGCACATGCTCAGCCAGCTTCTGGATGCTGGCCTCCTTCATCTCCAGCTGCTCCTCCAGCCGCTGCACCGCCTTGCTGCCCTCAGACCCAGCGCTCAGCTTCTCCTCCTGCAGTGCCTCCACCTGGTGCTCGTGCTGCTGCAGCCGCCCCTCGAAGGCACGGGCCCTGTCCTCTGCCTCCGCCAGGCTCCGCAGCAGCTCCTGCTTCTCCCGCTCGCAGCTCCCCAGCAGCAGCTCGTAGTTCCTCTGCAGTTTCACCTCCATCAGCCTCTGGGCCCGCTCGCTGGCGCCCAGCTGCTGGCTGAGGTCGGCGATGCGCTCCTGCAACTGCTGTACCTCCTTGTGCCGGTCCCGTTGCAGCGCCTGCTGCCGCTCCAGGTCCCGCAGCTCCTGTGTCCTCCCCAGCAGCAGGGCCTCTGCGCTCTGGAGCTTTCGCTCGCTGGCACGCAGCTGGGCGTTGAGCGCGGCCTCACTGTGCTGCCGCTCCTCCAGCTGCTCGCGCACCTTGTCCTTCTCCAGCTTCAGCTCGCCCTGGAGCTTAGCCAGCGCCTGCTCCTTGATGGCAAGCTCGGCAGCGGTGTTGCCCAGCCGTGCCTGGAGGCTCCGGATCTCGGCCTCGTGGTGCCGGATCGCATCCTTGGCCTCCCCGTAGCTGCGCTTCAGGGCCTGAATCTGCCGTGTGATGAGCTCCTGGCGCTGGCACTGGGCCTCCAGCTCGCTGTGCAGATCCTGGTTGACTCTGTGGAGCCTCTGCCAGGTGCCGGATGGGGAGGTGGCCACTTCGGTCTTAAAAAAACCGATGAAACACGGGTTAGTAACACTCGGCCTCCCAGTTCTGAGTGTCACACCTCTGGCCAGGGTCAACCACAGAAAGGCTCCTTTGTGGGTCTTTTATCCTTTGCACAATTTTTTTTTCCCATTTACAAAAGACTAACAAATCATCTCAATTTTTTTGGTAAGCAGCTGTTTCCAGATAAAACAGAAAACATGAACAGTAACATCAAAACAGCTCTAACTGCACAGCTTCTAGGAGAAATAAACCAAACAAAACTGAATAATGGAGCACAGTGGTAAGCAAACGAAGACTGCGGGACAAGAGACTCTGGCAGGAGGCGCGGGCAGGAGCAGAGCAGAGCATCATTTGTTTTGCGAAACAAAAGGCACATGGCTCTAGACCACAAACCCCACAAGAGCGCAGCACCCGACACGCTGCCCCTTCCTTCTGGGACAGGAGAAGGAAGGGTGGCACCGCTGGTGGACGTCAGTGAGGTGACATCCGAGACACTCCTGTGGGAGGTGGCGCCCGTCCTCCACAGTGACAGGAAGAACTAACCTCTACCTGCAAGAAGACAAAACGAGGGGGAACGGAAACCATGGAGTAAAACATGAGAGTTAACAAAACAAACAAACCTTTGTGGAGTTCAAAATAACAAAGTGAAGCATGCAGAAAATAAAACAATTGAAACAAAACTCCTCAAACTGAAAGGCATGCAAAATAGACAGAACTAATTAACGGAGGAAAAAACAAGAACACGAAGGGAGTGAGAACAGCTCAGCCTGAAAACTGGCCTGCCCACGGCTCCCTCGAGATGTGCTGGCGGGGAAGCCACAGGTGTGACACTCAGTTACGTAAGTTAAGAGACACTCCACGGCCACACATGCCAGCTCCTCCCGGCCGGCAGCACGGCGCCCACCCGCCACCATGACCCTCCTTACCCTTACCCCAGAGGCCCTCCTTGCTCACCCAGATTTGAGATCATAAGCAATGTGAAAGCAGAGGGAGGTCAAGAGTAACCGCCCTCTGACCTGGCAGGGAACTATTAACATGTCTGGCCTGGGGGCAGGCTCATGCAACCATCCAGGTCAGACACAAGTGGGTTCTGAGGTTAGCAATGTGCAAAATCTCCTGCCAGTATCTTCTCAGCCTGATGTCAGCTGGCAGCCCAACCGGGGTTTAAAAAGGTGATCCCCAAACCTGCAGGGTCTCTGCACAGATGTCCCAGAAAGTCCTGGAGTGACATGTGCAGGAAAGAGGGGTGTCCCCACACCAGGTCCCAGGGCCTCAGGGTCTGAACGGGGCATGGCAACAACTACGGCTGAAGGGCTGGGAGGAGGGTCCAGGGCACATGGGGTGCCTAGGGCTGAGGCCAAAGCTGGGGAAAAGGAAAGCAGAAAAAACGTCCATCAGAGGGTGTTGTGGAGAGGGACAGGAGGACAGACTGCCCCGAAGGTCCACTGGACCAAGGAAACCAGTGTGCTGCGGTCTGCAGATGCAGAGACGTATCACAGCGACTCAGGGGCCTGGAGAGTCAGGGGGCCCTCTGGGACTGTGTCTCGGTCTACACAGACAAGGAGCCTGGTGCTGGGGGGCGGGGTGCAGGACCCGGACTGGACCTCAGCCTTGGATGACGAGACTAACGTTCTCAGTCCCACCGTCCTGCTTTGCTCTTCCTGGAGCTCATCTGTCTGTCACCTCTCCTCACCACGTATTTGCTAAGGGGGCAGCGGAGTGCTGTACCCCAGAACTGGAGCAGGGCCAGGAGCACTGCGGGACTGGCAACTCACACCAGCCTGCCCTGCCCAGATGCCCTCCTCCCTGGTGAGACACCCGTGGCTGCCTGAGACCACCTGGCGGCTGGCACTCTGGCACAGAGACCTCTGCGGAGACGATGGGTCTGGACTCTTGGCTCGGGACTGGGCAGCCATGTTTCCCCCTCAAACGTCAGGCTCGGTAGAAAGTAAGAAGTGGGGCTGCTAGGCGAGTGGGCAGTCCCAGGCTGCCCCGTGGACAGGGCACAGACACGGTCGGGGGAGGGGACCAGTCCTAGCTCTGCCACGGCGGATCCTAAGGAGGCACTTGCCTATTCCTCAGTTTCTTCTGTAAAATGAGACTAACGTTGTTCTTGTGAAGTTAGAAATGACTTGCAAACATGTGACATTGATTAATAAATATATGTTGGGCTCTTTGAGAACTGAAGAGAAAGACAACCAGAATTATTTTATTAAAAAACAAAAGAGCCTTAGCTGTAGAGGGTTCATCAGATTCTCCCAACGTTATATGAGCAGCATAAGCACACTGTCCAGAGCGCCTGCTCCTGCAACAGAGGGCCCTGGAGCCTAGCACTGGTTTTTGCACATTCCTAGCCTGCCTGGGTCCTGCACATGAAGCCCGTGGCTGCCCAGAGGGTGGCAGCCCCTCAGCCCTACCTGCAGCACATAGCCCTCCCGGGCGCTCTGCTCCCGGCCCAGAGCCACCCTCAGCTGGTCCTGCAGCAGTCGGTTCTGTTCCAGAAGGTCTGAGGCCTCCTTCTGGCTCTGCTCCAACTGCGGGCAGAAAGACACACGTGTGAAGCAGGACGGCAGCAGTGGTCAGGAGCAGCGCAGCATGGCCCTCGTGGTCCTCCCGGTCCAGCGTGGTAGAGCTTGCCAGCAGGTGCGCTTGTCGGGTCTACACTGCACTAACAGCTGAGCTCAGGCTGTGAATCTGCATGGGCACCACTAGCTGCCAGCTGCTGGGGGCTGCACCAGGCCAGGCCCTACAGGAACAAGGACTCCATGCCTGTGTCTGAGGGAAGACTGCCCACTGGGTCATTTGAGTGTCCTCAGCATGGCCAAACAGGCCTATGCTGCTCCAGGCAGGCCTTGTGCCAGGCTCTACCTCGGCTCCTACAGAACCCCTTTCGACCAGCTGGACACGATGGATTTTGTATAAAATCATGTTGGTGAGGATGGGTCCTCAAGGAGCAAGCAGCCTCTCACTGTGGCTCCTAGCAGCTGTGAGTACAGCTGTCGCCTACTGCCCCTTTCTAGCTGCAGGGCCCTGGTCAGTGGGGAGCTGGGTGTGCAGCAGGCTGTTTTGACTGGCATGGGACCTTTGTATCAAACCCTGCTGTCTGAAACAGTCTCAGAGTCCAGTGCGTGTGGCCTGCTGACCTGCAGTCCAGCTGTTTAGAGCAATCTGATTTTAGACTGTTAATTTACTGTGTTTTGCCTCTATTATTGTATTAACAGGCATAGAAAAGTGTTGATGCTAGTGGTAAACATCAGCCTCATGAATCTAACAAAATAAGATGAGAGGTGAAGGCAGGCCAGGTGCCCAGCCTGTGGTTTCATCAGCCCCCAAAGTCAACAGCACATCTCAATCAGCAGGCAGGCCGGCCATGCACACCCTCAGGGCTCACCCAGGGTGCCAGGCTGATGTGCCCAGATGGGAGCCTACCTGTTCGCCGTTCTCTCTGCCAGTGTACCCCAGAAACAGAGCAGATAAAACACACACCCCATTCTACCCCCACCGCTGGCACCTCTGGTTCTCAATGGCAGTACCCATCCCTCTGGTCTATAGAAAGGCCTGGTGTACATCTCCCCCCAACCCGACTCTCCCCCCAGTACTTATCTGGGACCTGTCTGTGTGCCTGGTTTGCTGAGCGGTCTACAAGCCCTTGGGCCCAGGCCCACGGTTCCTACACTGTTGGGCACAGAGGAGGCCAAGGAAGGGGGCTGCATGGAGTCAGTCAGCCCACCCACCTGCCCTCCCACCCGCCCTGGCCGCTACCTCCTTCTCCAGCAGCGAGGTCAGCTCGGGCGTCGAGAGTCGGTCGCTGCCGTCCTCGGAAGACAGGTGCAGGGGGGCGATGGGCACCTGCTTCTCCTCCCGGAGTGGGGTGGTCTCCACTTGGTGCCAGCGCTGCTCGATCTCCACATGCACATTCTGGGTCCTGAGCTCAGCAGCTGTGGGCGGCCCCAGGCCCCGGTCGACCTCCATGCGCAGGGCCACATCGTCTGCGCTGGGTCCCTCCACGTCTGGCGTCCCAAAGCGCTTGCGCCGCTCTTCCCGCCGTCGTGCGCGTTCCCGCTCCAGCTCCCCGGGCTCCGCCTCGGCCCGAGGGCCACCGGCTCTCTCCTGGGCCAAGGCCTGCTGGATAGGGCGGAACTCGGCCCAGTCGAAGGTCTTGGAGCGGCCCTCGCGCCTGCGCTCACGCGCCCGGCTCCTCTTCTGCTCAGGGTCAGGCTCCCCAAGCTCCCCGTCCTGCTTCTCCAGTGGCCTCGTCTCCGAGGGGGAGCCGCTCCGGGCCTTCACCTGCGGCAGTGAGCTGCGGGGGCCAGATACAGTGGTCAGGTGGGGGCCCCACCACCAGGCCCAGCCTCTGCTGTCATTATGTGCTTTTCCTGCTCAGCTGCGGTCCCTGGAGGGAATCCCAAGGGGCTCTGAGCCGTGCCAGCAGAGAAGGATCCGCAGACAACGGCCCAGAGGTTTCCTGCTGGATGATGCTAGGGTCTGACAGCCCTGTCAGGTTTGCTGGGCACAGCCACCATCCAAACGAGGCCATATGGGAGGGAAGCGTGTGCTAGGCCGGCAGTGACAGAGTGAACGGGAGCAGCTACTTTCCTCAAGGCTTGTGGGTTTTCAATAAGCAGGTAAGGAACACAGTCAGGTCTGTGTTTTAAAAAACCACTCTGGTGGCTGGCATGATGGCCCTGGGACCACCTGTGGGCCAGTGAGCTGGCTGACCCAGGTGGTTCCCACGAGCCAGCACCACATAGGGGCTCACTGGTCAGGACTCAAGAAGACTGGGTGGCCCACCTGGGCCGGACGCTGGAGGACACCCCCGCCTGCCCAGCAGCTGAGTGCACCCCTCCCCCACAACCATAAGTTGTGGCTGTCTGAGGACAAGACCCCGAGATCCCCCCCTCAACCTGAGCAGAGTGGCCTCTGGTCCCACCCAAGCCCTAAGCACAGGGTGGGAAGCCCCTGAGTGGCAAGGGCTGGGGCTGGGGGGCTCCAGGGAACATAGACAAGGAACCTCCGGAAGAGGTGCCTTTTGTCCTGGGGGCTTCCAGGTCAGGACCACATGCCTGGACACACTTCTCCAGGATGGACCTTTCAACAACACCCAACTGCAAGCTGGCCCAGGGCCCCAACCGTGTGATGGTCAGGATGACACAGCACCTCTCTGCCACTCTCTCTGGAGAGGAAGCCCCTGCGACCCCACCAGATCGGGGCTACAGCACTTGGACTGAGCTACAACTTCTGGCGTCTACACCTTCCTGGGACATGGCCTACCTGCACTAAAATAATCTATCCTTTCCTCAAAGTGTAAAAGCCCCCACACAGAGCAAACAGTGAGGCAAGCACCTTGGCTCAGACCACTGACACTGGAGTCTCTTCCTGTCAGGAGGACGCTGTGGCCCTGACATGGAGGGGAGGTGCCTGTCCTGAGCCACATGGGCCTGAGCACGTCCTCCACACTGCTTCTGAGGCCAGAGCCCCACACCTGTTCTGTGACACCCTGATGCCAACGTTCCCCAACCTGGGGCTGGACCGGCCACGCGGGGTCCCTCAAAGAGCCCAGAGAGGGCCTTGGCCTCTGCTCCTGGTCGTACAGACTCAGGAATAACCAGATATTCTGTTCGTCTAATGAAAGAAGGAATACAGTCAGCACAGGACAGAAGGAGTAGAGAGGAGAGTCCCTTTAGGATCCCTTCCCGACTGTTCAAAAATGTAGGTCACCAGCCAGGAGGCAGGACTTGGCAAAGGTGTGAAGCCACCCCCAGGAAGAGGCGTGAGTGCTCTGTAGGCATGAGGGTCACCCTCCAGGCATGGCCTCCAACCTAAGAGAGGCACTTGAGAAGCACTGGGACTACAGGAGGGAAAAGTGTGAGGGAGAAACTCTCAGGACCAGTGAAGGCACTGAGGCCAGGAGGTGAGGGCAGCAGAATTCTGGGTGTCACAGAACCAGCCGCATGCAGAGATCCTGTCCTGTCTGCTTTTTGTGAAATGAAAACAGCAGGTTTCTAACCATCAGGGCAGGAGGAAAGTGTGGGGCAAATGATGAGGTTCCCAGAGCATGGCTTTCAACACGGGAACATCCCCAGCTTCGCCCCCTGCACCAAGAGCTCCAAAGGGACATCTGTCCTGGTTGCACAGATATCCTGCAGATGCAGGAGTGAGGCAGGAAGACCAAGAAAAGGCAACGCTGAGGTGGCCTGTGGACACAGCATCTGGTGCTGCCTTTGACCAACCAGAGCTCAGTGGCCGGAGATGCCCTGAACCCAAGCTCCAGGGAGTTCATGCACTGGGCAGGGCTGGCAGGGGGTGGGGGCAGTGCAAGTAACGGACAGAGGGACAGGGTGGCTGCACTGAGCCTCCTGGGCACCCGACTGACTCACCTCGTCACGTCCGGGGCAGAGGTCGGGTGGACGTGCTTCATGATGGTCTGGATCCAGTTCCTCCGGATTCCGGACGTCATGGCAGAGAGGGTGAAGGCGCCCTCCTTCGTCTGCATGGAAGACAAAGCGTTAACCATGAGTGCCCCTCCCCTCGCCACCCACGAAGGGCTCGAAGGAAGGACTCACCCCCAGGATGCCCCTCCCAGAGGAACTGCTCTTGATGGGTGGGGCTGAGGGAGGGGATCTCAGCAGGAGGTCCAGAGAGCGGGAACTTGGCACCACCTGCAGAGGTGGCTAGGGGTCTAGCTTACTGAGCATGCCTCTCCCTTCTGCAGGACAGGGGCACAGGGAGTCATCGGAGCCCCCAAGTCACAGCTGGAGTGCCCTGCCAGATGCCCTGCAGCCCGATGGACTGGGGGATGGATTTCTCCTAATGAATTCACTGGCCTTCAGGTCTGAACTCGGTCTCCTCTGAGTTTGGTTAACCTTGGTCACTGCCACATGCTGGATCTAGGCCCAAACGTCAGGAGGGGAGTCCCAGCCCGGGAGCCCAGGGCAGCAGCTGGCAGGCAGCTGGGTGCCTGTCGTACACCTCAGGCTCTCAGGAGGGAGGAATTAGCTTTTCCCAAAGACAGGTCTGGACTTCCCTCATGGTTTAGTCAGTAAAGAATCTGCCTGCAATTCAGGAAACCTAGTTACTAAACACAGCATAGTACACAAAGACAGGTCTGGCCTTTGCCCTGCACCATTGTGGTGCAGAGTGGGGGCTAGCCAGTCCAGAAGGACCAGGCGGAGGGAGATGCTCTGGCTGTGTGATATCAGCTCGCCTCTGGGCGAAGGGCTGGATGATCCAGTTGATGGGTTAGGAAACAGCTATGAACACTCTGGACGTACTTGGGCCTGGTGCCAGGCCTAAGCCCAAGCAAGCTCCCCAGGCCAGAAGCTCTGTGTGTTACCAAACGTCAGCACCAATAGGGAGACTGTCCCCGAGGATACGAAAGCTTCCTGTTCAGTGCAGTTCTCCATGAGGTGCTTCCTCAGGCTGGTCCAAGTCTGTACCCTTTGCTAGAGTGTGTCCACAGTTCTAAGGAGAGTGTTCCCTGTGTTCTGAGTCCTCCCGGCTAGTTATCGGACATGTGGGGGGTCCAGGGCACCCTCAGACTTGCAGTGGGCATCAGCCAGCTGGCATAGCCCGGGGTCTGTGCCCTCACCTCCAGTCTGGCTACCCCTGAATAGTCCTTGAACCCCCATCTTTGATGAAGTGGCCAGTGAGAACTTCTCCATCTGTCCAGTCAAATAATTTTCTTGAGAATGGGACAGCACCTTGCACATTGGAGTCCTTCACAAGACTGTGGGGCAGAAAGACTCCGGTGAGTGGCTACATCGATGAGCAGAGAGTAAGTGCATGAGAAGCTAGTGCCCTGAGAGTTGAAGAAGCAACACCTTCACTCTTACTCCCATATCCCACCTCTTTCCAACTGTCCCTATTCTACTGAAAGAAAGACCCTATTACTACAAAGGCTCTGGACAGCTTCGAGGGGGAGATGCTGACATCTGTTTTCTGCTGAGATCACAGAGTGGGGATGGGGTGAGGAGCTACAGGACAGAGAAAAGGAGAGGATGAGGTACCCGCCCTTCAGGCCCATGGCCCTCCCCTCACACCCAGCCTGCCACCCAGCCCCACCCCACTCACATGGATCTGGAAGCCATAGTTTCTCTGCACTGGGTACTCTGTGACATCGCAGCATGTAGACAAGTCGATTTCCCCATCCAAGTCGGCTGCCTGCAGAGAAGATGAGAGATTTAGAAGGTAAAGGTCAGTGTCCCGTGAGCTTTATGGCTACTGGACAGATATTCTCGCAGATGCTGCCGACCACACACCACCTAGAAGCATCCATGCCACCCCCCACCCCCATCTGCCAGGGACATCCAGGCTGGGGTTCTCAGGCCTCCTTTACACTCTTAAAAACTGAGGGCCCCAAAGAGCTTTTGTTCATGGGGGTTTTATCTATTGATATTTGCCATATTAGAAACTGAAAAAAAAAAAAAAAAGGAAAATAAAAATTTTTACTTATTTAAGAACACAAACCCATTTCATAAATAAAAAGTATTATTTTTAAAAACCAGGGGAGGGGGGAAAAAAAAAAAGAAAAAAAAAAAAAAAAAAAAACCAGCAGGACTTCCCTGGCAGTCCAGTGGTTAAAACTTTGCCTTCCAATGCAGGGGGTGTTTGTTCAATCCTTGGTTGCAGAGCTAAGATCCTACATGCCTTGTAACCAAAACCAAAACATGAAACAGAAGCAACATTGTAACAAATCCAGTAAAGACTTTAAAAATGGTCCACATCAAAAAATTTTTGAAAAAAAAAAAACAGCAAGAGATTTTTTGCACCTGCCTTTAATGCCTAACTTCCGAGGACAGCTGAATTCTCATATGGGTCTCTGAACCCAGTCTGCTGGTAGCTTTTGGCTGAAGTGTATGAGGAGGGCCTGGCCTCACACAGACTCGCTCGAGAAGAGAGGTGAATTTTAAGTCTTTTCAGACAGTTGTGGCTGTTCTTCTTTGACAAGTGTAGTTTCTTAAAGGTGAACTACATAGTGGAATCTTTCTGTCCTTGCTGTTATGTTAAAACCCATGGTTCTGCCCTGCTCTGTGAATGGACCTCTGACCCATGCGTGACCTGGTGACACCATGTCTCGTCTCCTGGGAGAGTCCCCAGACATTGACGTTTCCTTCTTCCGGAGCAAACGCTGTGTCTATTGTCATCACTACCTACCCTATTTCATCAGGAAAGTCTAGGCTCAGGGACGCTATCAGGTGAGCGATGATGAATACAAGTTTTCCAAAGTTCCAGTTTTTCTTAAAAGCTCAAACTGAATCATTGACATCAGTTCTATCAGTTGTTTTCCTTGAAGGAAGAGACTCGGTTTATTTAATCGAGTGAGCATCTGTGCGCTGGTGTTCAAGCAGAGATGGTGGGCTGCGAGGAGGGGGGATGGCAGAGGGCAGCGCGGTCGCAGCGGGTGCTCCCCATGAGGTGGCGTCACACCTGGACAAGCAGCATGAGGGACTTCGCCAGCTTCCAGCGGGTGCTGAAGGCTGAGACTAATACATCAGCACCTTTCTTGTCCTGTGAAGGCCCTTTCTGTAAGGCTGTAAATGTGTGGCTGTGAAGGACACACTGGCTATCTGCTCCTGCAGCCTGGCTGGCTAAGGCACCCACTGTCAGCACAAAGGTAAGCACAAGGGTAGAGGTCAATGGCACTGTAGTCTTACAGCACTATTTTTGTTATAAAACCCTGGACGGGTCTCCAGGGGTCCATAAAGCACACTGTGAGAACAACTAAGCACTTGCGTGTGCTCCTGCGGCCCCTGGCGCCCACGCTACTCCCCATCTGCCTGCCCACCAGCCTTTGTCGCCTGCGCTTACAGAGGCATAAGAACCACTAACGTCATTCATACTTGGGAGTGTATTTCCCAAAGGAGAAGCAAGGAGTGGGAAGCAAGGGAAAAGGTGCAGGAACAGAATGCCAAACTCAGAAGAGAAGATTTTTTTTGTAGGTGAAGAAAAAGCCCTTCTGTTTGGTGTTCAACCACGGAACCAGGGCTCTCAACCAGGCTGCCAAGTTCACCTGCCACATCCCATCCTTGTCCAGAAAACAAGGGACAAGATATATTAGTTTGGTTCTTTGCAAGACAATTCACCACAATATTTCTGTGTAAAAAGAACAAAACTGCTCATCCTGAGTTTTAAAATGAGACATCTTTCAGTGTTTTTCAAAGAACACAGACAAGAAAAGCTGCTGAAGCCCACCATCCCTGGTGCTGAAGCAGGGCTTGGAAAGCCTACTTCCAGCAGAAGCCAGTCCCGGAACATCAGACTCTGCCCTAGGGCTGGACTGGGCCTCCCGTCAGCACACAGCGTGGACCTGAGACACTCACCTCCTCAGCCACCGAATCCCTGTAGAACCTCAAGCTTTGATCAGCAAGGACAAACCAGTGCTTCTTCCACTAAAAAAAGAAGGGGAAAAGTCAAGACTGAACTGCACACTCCTGCTCCGAGGCGCTCCACAGCCAGGGTCCTGGGGGACCTCCCTGAGCACAGGGAACACAGACAGTGGGCGGCCTCTCTGGCTGGGGCACACACACAGGACTCTGCTCAGGCCACAGGCAGCCACATGCACACACCCTCTCCCCGGTGACAAGGCAGTGTGGGCACTCCACCCACAGGAGTGTGGCTGCAGAGGGGAGCCAGGCCCCCCAAGCCCAAGGAGGCAGCCTGTGAGTTGCAGCCACCTACTATCTAGCCAGAGGGCCGCCCACCTGCTGCCAGCAGGAGTGACCCAATCACAACCAGCCAGACTCCCCAGTCTTCACTGTGAGGAACGACAGGGGCGCTGAGTCTGCAGGCAGAGCCGAGGGAGCGGATACGGAAGGGGGAGAGAGAGAAAAGGAGGGCCGGGAGGGGGATCCGGGGGTCTCACAGAGGGACCTGAGGCTCCTCCTGCCTCCCGGGAGGCTTGGTCTCCACCCCAGCAGCCACTAGTGGCTCACTCTTTCTGCTCAAGTCCACCAGCTCCTCCCAGGCCTGCAGCTGCATCTCAGCTGCTGCCTACCACCTCACAACCAGGGAGCCTGTTCTTGGGGAACCTGGGCTCTCGGGAAACCTCTGGAGAATGTGGCCAGGTGGTAAGCTCAAGTTGAAGGGCATCCCCAGGCCTGAGGCTGATGCCCACCAGAAGCGGGAGAGCAGTCCACATGCTGAGGAGATGGGGTCGTGGTCACAGTCCTGGAGGTGGTGGACAAGGGCCAGTGCTCACACACCCATAGGGACAAGGCCAGCTGGACCTCACACCTGCTCCCTGGTGCCTGGGGCTACGGCAGGTCCAGCCACTCACCTGGCCATCCTCATACTGCTTGGTCAGCCAGCCTTTTTTGAAATTCAGCAGGTCAGGCTAAGAGAGAGGAATAAAGAACAGCTCAGAGAAAAGCAGCCTGGTGTCTGGTTCTGTGCAAAAGCGGACTGACGAGGCAGGCGTTTCTCGCCCGGTGAGGGGCCCCAGGAAACGGGGCTTTTCTGCGTGCTGGATGAGCACATGTGGCTCCTTGCCCTGGCGGGGGCTGCCCAGGCCACTCCAGGCTGTGCATCTCCAAGGAGGCCCAGGCTGCGCACAGGGCGCAGATGCGGCCCCCTCGGCCCATGAGCAGCGCAGCAGGGCCTCCGGGAAGCAGAGAACAGTCCAGAGCCACCCGGCATCTTGCATGGAGGGAAGATGAGCAGTGATGGCTGAGACTGAGAGGCTCATAAAAGCCACGGGAAGACTAACAGCACCTGATGTGAGCACGACGCAGCAGTGAGCTGCCAGGACCCTGCAGCCACTGGCCTGCCAGGATGACCCTGAGCCCCTGCTTCCCTACGAGCAGCAGAGCCAGGACAGGAGGTGCTGACAGCACCTGAGAGCACCCAGAGGGCCCTCGCAGCCCTGGGCCTGGCTGGTGTGTCTTGTGTGGGTGTGGGCAAGGCCAGGTGCACAGAGATGCAGCACCGCAATGTCCAAGGACCCAAGGAGAGTTAAGAGAACATGTGCCCCGGGGCCGGACACCCATCAGCCATGGGTGCCCTGGAGCCTCTGCTGCAAAGTCCAGACTCCAGGTGAGAGAGCATGTGCCCTGGCCCAGCTTGGGAGCCGCTGGGGGCCCCACGCCTGGAGGAGTGGGACCAGCCCTGGTTCCTCAGGAGGCCAAGGACGAAGGCAAGAGGGACCCATGTGAGCCGCTGTCTTCACTCCTGGGACTCTGACCTGCCTTTCAGGGCTCCCTGAGGGGGCGGTGGTTCCGCAGACCTGCCTGACCACTCCCTATCTCCACCCAATGGCCACAGCTCCCACAGCCTGGAGCGAAGGCCAGGCTCCCTCCATGGTGACCCCACGAACAAGAGACGTGCCCAGTGGGAAGGGGGCTCCTGCCTCTAAGACGTCACAGAGACAAACACTCAAAACGAGAAGAACAGAGGTTTGTGCTGTGGCCCCAACCCCCGGAGCCGAAATTCTGCGGTCCTGGTGGCCTGCTCTGCCGGAGGTCTCAGAGCTCAGGATGCCCACATAGCCCAGAAAAGGAGCAGAAACACAGCATCTGCTTCTCACACAGAAACGACGGCCCGTGCACAGGGGGCAGCCAGCACGGACACCAGCAGACAGAGCCCCATGACAAGCAGCAGGGGCGACGTCTCCAGGCCTCGGAGCACAGGCGCCCGGGCTCACCGTCAGGGAGGACTCCGTGGACCTCCTGTCCAGTGACTTGGCTCTTCGGTGTGGAGACAGGGGGGAGGCCGAGGCGTCTGGGAGAGGAGCTTCGCTGGGGAGGTCCTGTGGCAGAGAGCAGCCCTGTCAGCACCAGCCAGTCCCTTGTCCGGTAGAGCCACAGGAAGGTGGGCTTCAGGGCCATGTTGCGGGCAAGGAGTGGGGCTCTGCTGTCTGGTGCCTCGGCACCTCTGCCCCTGCAGACAGGACCTGTGTGCAGGTGGGACCCGCGCCCAGACTCCTGGTCCTGAGCCTCCAACTGCCTGCCAGGGCTTGAGCTGCTCTGGTGGACAGGGCAGCCTTTTCTTGCACATGTACCAGCCACTTGGCTCTCCTGGTCCCCACTCTCCCTGGGCCTCGCAGGTTCACAGAGGGAAGAAGCTGGGCTCTGTGCAGCGAGCAGGATAGCCCAGAGAGAATGGGAGGAAGACAGAGGGTGGACTTGGCAGGGCCTCAAGAAATAGGGGCCCTGGAGAGGAGTTTCAGAAGTGGAATCCACTTTGGAGATTCAGCAGAGAAATGAGGGCTGTGGCCATGGCCGGAAAAGACAAGAAGAGAGGAGACCAGATGGCCTCGGAGAGGAAGAGAGCGGCTCTAGTTAGGACCTGGGACCCAAGGCGCATGAGAGCAGCTCTGAGCAGAGATGGATGGAATTCTGAGAGGAAAATGAAGAAGACAGCCTCACCCTCAAGAAGTTCACTCAGGGAAGAAGGTGAGAGGCGCAAGAAACGACCAGGAAATGAGAGCAGGAAGCCAGGCAGAAGTGCACCCACCCACATGTGAGTGGGCTGTATGGGGGGCCATATGCTGCCCACTCCCACCGCCTGCTCTGCCTCAGTATTGCCCAGAGCCTGGACGCTCACCCGCTTCCTAGGGAACGCCCTCTTCTCGCTGCGGCCTTGTCGAGTGTCACTTGAGGCCAAGGGCCCGGCAGACAAGTTGGTCTCCATGTGCTCTGCCTTCTCTGTGTCCAGGGCCTCAAACTTCTCTATTACCTGGGACCTCCTGCAAGAGAGGGCACGAGGCCACTGAGGAGGGAGACAGGGTCCCTGGAGCCTGAGGGGACACGGTCCAGAGTCTGAGGGGCTCCTGCAGCCAGCACCCCATGCTGGCTCACCCCAGCTCCTGGGCCACCCTTGTGTGGGGTGCTGGCCGCACACACCCCTCGTTCGGCCAGCTCGCCTGATGCCCTCACTTCCTCTCCCACCTCCACACGGGGAAGCTCTTGGACACGGCCCTGCCCTCTGCCTCCCAGCCCCACACCGCAGATGCCGCACAGGCTGTCGTGCTGACACACTTGGCCCTCACACGCCAGCGCCCCCTCCTGAGCCACAGACTGGTGGAAGGCAGCCAGCACCTCAGGCACCCTGTCCTCACCACGTTCCTCAGCAGATCGGATGCAGCCCCCACCCCAGGGCGTCCAAAATTTAGCAAGAAAAAGACCCACGAATTAACATTATTTCTGCCAACATTAAAAAGAATCAAAACCCAAATTAAAAACAAAGCAAGTTGATTTCGTGTGAAAGGGCGGGCGGCATCATCAGGCCATCTACGGCTGGAGACGGAGCTGAGATGGGAGCGAAGCAGGCGGAGGAGGGGCGAGGAACGTCACAGCGACACAGCAGGAGGAGTGGAGAGGGGCAAGACCTGGAAGAAAACAAGGCTGGAGAATGAATAAACAGAAAGAACTGCTGGTAAAAATCAAATATGGTAAATCAAAATCATCCCAAGAATTAAAGCAAAAACCCAAGGCAATCACTGAGGAGGGAGACTGTCCTGCCCCCGCATCACGCGCATCCGCCTGGTGGATGCACCCTCATGAGCTGCCCATGTGTCCCCAGGCCAGAGGCCTGTTCCCCCTGAGACGTCTCACAGGGAGGGCTGTCCTTGCATCGGACTAGCAGCAGAGTTGAGGGCAGCAAGTGAAGGGCCGCTGGGCCCAGTAGCCTGAAGCCTAACTTCATGAGGAAGGGGAGGGGAACCCGGAGGCCAGCTCGTCCTTGGGAGGGGACCAGCAGAAGGGGCTCTCGAGGGTCCTTCCTCAGGAAGGCAGAACTCCCAGGGACCAGCTCCCTGTGGAGCCATCTCTGCTCCCGCGGAGTCTCCTGCAGGCCAGCAGCAGGTGCAGCGGGGGAGCGAGTGAGCGAGCGCAGGAAGCCAGGCGGCGTGAGAGCGCCTGGGAACCACGGGGAGCTCTCGCTGGTGCTTGGACTGGCTGCGCCCCTGAGGTGGGCTGTCCCAAGTGTTCTGCTAGGTTTAGAGGACAGACCCGCTCACAGGTAGAACAAGAGCTCTTCCAACCAACCTCAGGACCAGAAAGCCCCACGATGGGCTCGAGGTGCAGGGGCCAGTGAGTCAGGCCAATTGCATGCTGCGGGCCGGGCCAGCCATGAGAGAGGTCAGAAGAGGGAGGCAAGTGCCGCCTGCCAGGGGTCTGGGGGAGTCCACCTCAGGTGACTGTAAAGTGGGGCCTTTTCAGCTCAGGTCCCTGTAGTCCTACAGCTGGGACAGCAAAGGCATTCTGGTGAGCCTGCTCCGGACTCCCAGCCAAGGGGCAGATGGGACCTCGGCAGCTGGGCCTGGTGTCAGTCACCAGCAGTTCAACCAGCCATCCCTCCACACTAGCTCAGCAGCAGCTCACCATTTGAGAAACACTGGGGAGGCTCTGGGGCCAGTCCAAAGACTACTTCAGGGCCAGGACTGGTCAGGACACCCACCCTGAGGCCTCTCAGTCAGGCTTCCGGCCGCCACCCCCTGGGTACGGTGGCTGGTGCCCTGCCCATCTGGGGCTCTGATCTGCACCACAAGACAGGGATCCGGTCCAGCACCAGGAGTGGCTCAGGACCAGAAAGCAGGCCTCGGACAGGACAGCAGCCAGTCAGAGGACACGAGAGCAGTGAGAAGTGATGTGACAGTGTTAGGATGCAGAGGAGAGGGCCCCAGGGGAGCTGCACCAGGCGAAAGCCCCCTCCCCATGGTGGCAGAGCAGGCAAAGCATAGCCCCAGAGATGCCATCTGTCCCGGCCATAGCCGGGAAGGAACTCCAAGCCAAGCAGGTATGCTTAATGTTAATTCTTTGGTCCCCGCCAAACCAAGGTGTGGCTGCCTGCTTGGGGGCCTCCAGGATGCAGTTCCCGTGAGGAGGAGCCCTGCTCCTGCACCCCTGGGTATGGAGTGCTCACACACCTCAAGGGGTTACTAGTAAACCAGGCAGAGATGCTGTTTGGAGGGCGTGTCCCCTACCCCTCCAGGACTGAGGCACCTTCTGTTTGCTTCTCTCTTCAAGTGTGTTTTCCTAGTGCTGGAGGGGATGCCTGGGAGGGCAGGTGGGTGGGAAGGAGCAGGGGAGCAAAGCAACCGGGGCTCTGCAAAGGGTCAGCCGATGTCCCCACTCGCTCCAATTCTGAGCTGGGCCTGGGGGTGGGGCCAGAGGACACAACGCTAACAGTGGGTCTCAATCTCCTCCTTAGAAAGCAGCTTCTTTGGAAATGAGTGAAAACCTCGATTTCCTCTTCCCGGAGCATGTTACAGGCTCTGGAATCATGTTGGGAGGTTTGAACCCCTGCACAGCCCACCACACGCCAGGGTGAGAGCCCTGCTGCTGGACAGAGGCTCTGTTTACACGTGGGACTGGCAGCTTCTACTGGAAGGGGGCACTGGGGCACTCTGGTCCAGGCCTGGACTTGGGAGGCTTCAGAGATGGAATCATGCTCTTTCCCTCGCTCTCCGCAAATGCAGGGCCCTCCCTGCCTCAGACCACAGCTCCACCTGGCCTTGGCCCATCTCCAAATCCGTGACAGAATGTCACAGAATGTACGAGTGTGTGAGTGCACATGTGGGTACCTGTGAGACAGCATGTTGAGTGTGCACAGTAGGGGCTGGAGGAGTGGGCAGAGTGTGTGCAAGCCCCTGGCCCTCCAGTCCCCCCAGCCCTTACCTCCGCTCGTTGCCAAACAGACGGGCCACCTCTTCCCTGCCAGGGCTCCGGGCCCGAGTCCTGCGCTCCAGCCGCCTTCTCTCCACCTGGAAGGCTTCTCGGTGGCTGATCCTGATGGCCTTAGGGACGTCCGCCAGGGTGGCATACTGCCTGCTGGCTTTAAAGGCATAGGCACGCCCCGGTCTCTCTGCTCCCCGCCCCCCAGCACTGCCGGAGTCCACATGGGCAGGGGGATGGCTGGCCACATCCAAGGAGTTGAAGGAGCTGCTGTAGACGGTTCGGGCAGGGGGCTGAGGACCTGGGGGAGGAAGGGGATGGCCAGGCTCTCGGGAGGGTGGGCTGGAGTCGCTGTACCTGTTGGTGGGGGCGCCCGGGCTGGGTGGGGAGAGCGGCGGGGGCAGCTGCTGCTCCTCGGCCTTCACATCTTGCTTGGTCTTCTCCAGGGAGAAGTAGCCGCTCTCCACCCGGACTTTGCGGCCACAGTCCACGCGGTCTCCACTTGTGGTGCTCTCCTCTGGAAGATGAGGGGCAAGAACCGTGCTCAGCCTGCTGCCACCTCTGGTTCTACGACCTTTGGAGAAGGCGTGCAGGTCCAAGGCCCCCCCAGGGCAGAGCCCTTTCCCAGGAAAGGAATGGGGCATCCTTACCTGCCTCTCCCTAACGGGTACCTCTCAGCCAGATGGCCAGGGGTCCCTGAGCTCTAGTCTGGGGGCTCAGCTGGGACAGCAGGATCCCCTAGAAGGGACATCCCACCAACAACCACTTCCCACTGAACACCAAGGAGGACCCAGGGAACGTGGTTAACACTCCACGCTGCACTGCAGGGGGTGCGCTTCAATTCCCTGGTTGGGGAACTGAGATCCCCAATACCACACAGTCAAGCTGGAAACCGAGTACATCGTGATGGAGAGTACATCATGAGAGGCCGTGCAGCCTCTCAGTGTGTCTTTAAGGGGTAGGGAGGACCACCCGGGAGGAGCAGAGGAAGGGCCAGTCCTGGATATGGTGGGCACCCACGGCTGGGGAGTACTGAGCAGCCTTTTGTCCGGAGCCTGAACAAGGTGCATCTTGCCTGAGTGAGCACAGTCTCAGCTGTCCACGTGTCTTTAGTGGACAGATGGAAATGGGGAAGCCAGCCTGTCATGCAGAGCTCTCTAGGCCTGGACAACGGAAACCAAGTGCCGCCCTGCTCTGCTCAGACAACTACAAGTCCTGGAAGGAGACATGGGGTCGTGCCAGCTGTTCCCCTGCTTCAGCCAGCGCCTGGGCAGGGTGCAACAGTGGGAGAAGGACTGCACAGCCCTTGCTGCTGCTCGCAGAACACAGTGGGCTTCAGATAACCAGGCCTTGAACACAAAGCAGCCATGGGGAGCAGAGGCTCCTTTGGACACAGAGCTCACTACAGAGCATCCCGATTCTCATGACACCAGGCTGGGGCTCAGAAGTGCCTGAAGGCTGGAGGGCCAGCAGACACACAAGCCCCAGCCCCAGCACCAGCTCGCCCTGGCAGGAGGCCCGTCCTAGTGCTCGGAGGTGGGGCACCAAGACATGCAGGCACGGTGGCCACCCTGGCTACCACTTACCATCTCTGCCCTCAAGCCCTGGCTCCCTCAGGGTGCTGGCCGCAGGAGGCTGGCCCTGGCTGGGACTCTGAGCTGGACCCGGGCTGCTCCCATCTGGCTGGTCCTTGGCCCTCATTTCTTCCTGCCAGAGTGTGGACTTGGTGGTGGGGACTTTCTCAGCACTGGGGATGCTGCTGCTGCTGCTGCTGGTGACAGCCATCTTGGCCGGCCCTGGCTCCTGCAGGGGAGAGCGGTGTCCACGCAAGCCTGGGAGCACCCTGCCCAAGCCAGCGCACGGGTCTGGGCTGCCCGAGTACCTGGCCACCAAGGTCAGCTGCAGTGTCAGAGGCCCAGATGCCAGAAAGCAAGGTTCAGCACAGAGACGTCCCAGCTGGGCTGGAAGCCTTCTCTCTTCTGCAGCCCCAGCCAGCACCCAAAGCCTCTAGGCATGCAGAATGGGAGCCTGGAGCCCAGGTGGGAGCCCAAGCTGGAGCTGGTGCAGCCCCAAGGGACAGCATTTGTGTACGAGGTACTTAGCCAGAGCATACAGAGAAGTGTAACTCCACACTGTAAGCCTGTGGCACCTGCCCATGCCCCGGGCCCAAGCCCCTGCCCACCCAGGCACTGGGGTGCCTGCTCCTGACCCACCACCAGCAGGATGGCTCTGGGCACCCCCCAAAGTGAGGCACATCTTGGCGGTCCTTCCCCAAAACAGACTGCCTGCTGGGCTCTGACTAGCACCACACCTTACAGTCCCCCCCAGCCACCCCAAAAGCTCCTACAAGGGGAGCTCACCTCGGCTAAGAGGAGGTGGCAACCCACGCTTGCATGGCCAGTAAGAGGCAGAGTGGGGCTCTGAGCATTTGGCACCCCCAGGGGCCCCTGGGAGAGGAGAAGGGCCCAGGACGGGGGCTCCCTGTTGGGTGGGCACCTGCGTCCACAGATGAAGCCAGGATGGCTCTCCTGCAGACCCGGGAATGCCCACCACCCCTTCTGTCACAGCCATCAGTAGCCATGCCTCCCTGGCTGGAGACTCCTGAGCGCTCTGAGCCATGGTTGAAGAGGTAGAGTCCTGGAAGAACACGGCTTCTAATGGTTCCCCAAGGTTCCAACAGAACCAGCTCCAATGACCCCAGGACACTGGCCCTGCAGCCCCCGAGCCTGTCATCATCAGCGCTCTGGCTTCACACCCCAGCAGCCATGCTGCTCTGAGCAAAGGTCTCTCTGGGTGCCCTGCTGTGCCCGCACAATGACCTGGGGCCCACGCTTTGAGGCCGGGCATGGCTCTGCGGGGCTAAGGGTGGAGCCATGTGGGCGTTACCTGGAGACCGTACTTGACGAGTCTGTCCCCTCCGTGGAGGGGGACTGGACCAAGGACACAGAGGCTGCCAACATGGGCTGTGGAGAAAGGGCAGCACTGTGCCCATGAGAGTAGGGCCCTGGCACATGCAAGCCTTCCTGATGCTGGGGTGAACCCAGCACTGAGCAGGGTGCTGGTGAGGATCTCCAAGAGGAAATTCCAGGCCTGAGATGTGAGGGTCAGTGACAGGGCTTCCTAGCACCAGGCGGTTCCAGGCCTGCCTCCTGGGCCCCTGACCTTCTTAGGACTCAGCCCAGATGAAAAGGGCCCTGGAGCCGCCAAGGTCCATGGTGAGTCTCCTGTGGTAGCCGTGCTGTCTCCAGCCTGTGTGCCCAGCCTCACCGAGTCAACAGGGGCAGAGGGGCAGAGCAGGGGCTGGTTTCTGGGTAGTCACTTCTCTCCTCCAGAGTACATGGGTGGAAAAGACTCGGCAAGGGTGGGGTCAGGGCCACATGGCACCACAGCCATTCCCCACACTGTCACCACTGTGGTGGGGGGTGCTGGCGTTCACACCAACAGAGCCCTGGTGCCCAGGCGAGGTGGGGGAAAGGCCCAGGGCCCCAAGGTGCCCCTCTCTGCGTGGCCAGGACTGCTGCAGGCTCAGGGCTTTCAGTACCATAAAGAAGTCAGCCAAGAGGAAAGAGAAAATGGGGCAGGAAGGAAGGCCCAGTCAAGGGGCTTCTGCAGCCTTCACACGCTAAGCAGGCCCCTCTTGAGCAGGTTTCCCACAGAAAGCCACCTTTTCTACCCCTGGGGTGCGGGAGCTGAGCAGAGGGCCAGTAAGAAGGAGGGTTCTGACCCAGAGTGGGCATGGCAGCAGGTCCCAACAGGTAAACAAGATGCCTGAAAAGAGGTGGCATCTCACAGCAAATGTGTGGGCCTGAGGTGGGTTGGACCAGGGCCTGACTGGAGCCTCAATCACGGCGAAAGGCCTGGTGTTTTACACATCCCTGAAAAAGACCGAGAAGCAGGGGCCAAGAGCCCAAGCAGGTGAGCAGACAGAGGAGCTGGTCTCCCAGAGCTCCGCCCAAGGATGTGTGCCCCTAGCCTGCACACCAGGCTGGGTGAACACACAGCCCCTGGCCTTGCCCAAGTCCCAGCTCTGGGGTCTAGGGAGATGGAGAGGGGAACCCCTGGTCACACCCTCCTCTCTAGGCATTTGGGTACCAGGACGCCTTTCCTCAAACAGCCAGAGCAGGAAGAGGCTCCTGGGAGCCCATGCCTCTCAGGCTCCAGCTCTACAGGCCTAGGCCAGCCTGTCTCCCCACTGCCCTGGGCTCTGCTGCAACCCAGCTCGCGGCCGAGGGGTGTCTGCTCTCCCCCACAGCCCCATTCTCGACCTCCCTCTGGTCTGAGGGGTGCCTGCGTATTCCATGGTCCAAACTCCCAGATGCCTGAACGCCCTCCTTGAAACAGGACTCTGGGCCCCCTGCCTGCCTGAGTTCCTGGAGGGCAGGGTACAGCAAAGGGACACCCCCAGCTCCCTGTTAGTTTGACCCAAAACTCTGGGGCCATGAGAAAAAGGCTAGGTTTGGGGTCTTGGGTTCTTCTCTCTATAAGGGCCCCTAAGGCATTAGGCTTTCCTCCCAGCTCCATCTCAGGTTGCCGAGGGGGCTGGCCCAGAGATCCCCAGCTCTCCTCTGGAGAGGCCCCACATCCTTACTCAAGACTGACTCATGGGGATGGTCCCTGATGAAAACTCATGGATGCCAGAAACCTGCAGCCTCCGGCACGATGCTCAGGAAGCCAGAGGCTGAGCAGAGGAGGCTGGGGCCCTCCATGCCCCAGGGGCCAAGACAACCTCTGGCAAGTGGGTGATGTCCCCACTCAGAGTGTGAAGTAACACTGCGGGGAGAGGGTGTTCATGGGGATGGGGACAGCGGAGAAGATCCCCTAGTCTGGCTGGAGTGTCTCCTGCTGTGCAGCTGCCCAATTTAGAGGCAGGAGCTCTGCCTGACACTGCTCCTGAGGCATCGCTGCAGAAACACATGTAACACTAAATGCTGTGATCCCACTTGGGGTTCTCTCAAACTAGAAGTTTTGGGGGATTTCCTATATCTGCTGTTTCCCAGCGGGAAGCTCCACTTTGCGTTTCCGGGAATGACTGCAATTGCATTTTGCCCACTTCCTGCCAGGGACACTACCTTCCAAGAGAGTGTTAGCCTGGGATCCCCTCAGGACGGGTGGGCAGAGAGCAGACAAGGACCATCGGCTGAGAGCAGGCCAGAGGATTCTGAGAGGCGTGCAGGGAGGGGGACCCTGGCCAGTCATACCACCCAGGCTGCCCCTCAGGGAAGCCCAGAGGAGCCGGCAGGGACTGCTGAGCCCAAGGGTTGCCAGGTTCTCCATGGGAGTGCTGTCAGGCTCTGGGGATTTTGAGATGCCGACAGGCCCCAGGTCTGTATCCTGTTCCCTCGCAAGGGTGTGAAAGGGCTCAGGCAGGGAAGGCAAGCACGCTGAGTCACAGGGAAATGTGGGGCAGAGGGTGCACGTTCACAGTCGATTGACTGTTCGAATGAGCGGGGTTGGGGCGCTGACCCTCCAAGCAGTCAGATATCCAGCACGACTTAGATTGGCCCACTGTACCCACAGTTCCACATCCATGAATTCAACCAATTGAGGACCGTGCAGTCCTGAAGGATTTACTATTGAAAACAGTCCACACAAAGTGGACTGCCAGAGTGCAAACCTGTGTAGCTCCAGGGTCATTGTACTGAGCACCCAGGAGGGGCCCGGCACTTCTGCCACTGCTCACAGTAATCTGAGAACTCGATTTCAACAGGCTCATTTCACAAATCAGTCCACTGAGGCCCTGAGCCCTTCTGGTGCCCTGAGCCCCTGCAGACCAGCCAGGGGAGGGGAGCCCTGGACCCGGGGAACTGCCCCAGCCACCTCCTACTCTGGCCTCGTGGGAGCTGGTAGGAGCACAGAATCAAGGCTGTGCCAGTGCTTTCCATTTTTGGTTCCCCTGGGAGCCCCCCATGGCCAGGCACTGCAGGACCACCCCCTCCTGGCCCCCTGCCCAGCTTGCTGTCTGCAGAATTGTCTATGCAAAAGGTGGAGCTGAGCTGAGCCTCTCCTCCCAGCATGCTCTTGGCTCCCAGCAATTGGCAGGTCAGGGGAGGGATGGGCACTGTGCAGTGACACCTCTGGGGGCAGCCCCACAGCAGGCCACCCTCTCCAAGTGGGGGTCCTGCCCTGGGTCTTACAGAGGAGTATGCAGAAGGCAGCCCACAGACTTGGAGAAGGAAGGCGAAAACCCCTGGGCTGAGGGCTGCCTCAGCCCTGGCATGACCCCTTCCTTCCCTTGCCCCCAATTCTAGGCTGGGTCCTGAATCCCCCAATCTCCCAGGGTGCTCTTTCTTTGCCCCAGCTCCACCGAGGGGATGCCTCACCTGTGGTGTGGGGGGCTCTACCTTCCGCTTCTTTTTCTGGTTCTGCTTGTTGGTCCTGGGATAGACGGTGAGCATCTCCAGCCACCTGGGAGAGAGGAGGGCATGGCACCAGTCAGACCAGAGCTGCCACTCCAGGGCAGGAAGTGCCAGCAGCACAGCTGGGACACGGACAGGCTGAGCCAAGACCACGCCCAGGCACTGGCCCTGCAATGACCACAGCACCAGCAGAGAGTACACTGGCACGGTGGCAGGCTGACTGCTGGCCTGGTGAGGACTCAGCACTGTTTTTGTTACCAGCCTTCCTCTGGGGCTGAGACTCCACTCTAAAATCACCCTCCTGGAGTGTGGCTGGCCAGCACAGACACGCTGCAACTGGGAAGCCCCAAGGACCATGGGGGCAAGAACCTAGGAGTCACTGCCAAACTTTCCCATGGTGGTCACTTCTGGGCACTGTGCAGCTGACCTCCCACACTCTGGAGGGGCTCACCTCACCCTTGGGGGCACCTCGGGAGCATCTTTGGGGAAGGCCTGGCAGAATGCCCAGGGACCAACACCAGGGCCCATACACTGGAAGGTCCACTCTGGACCCGCAGCAGGGAAGACAGGGAGAAGCATGGACTCAGACCTGGCTCTGCTCCCCTCAAACCAAGATCCAGGTGGCTCCTAGGCCTCGGGGCTTTGGCCTCTCATCTCTGGAACCAGGGGGGCACTGCTTGCCTCTCTGGAGCTCTGTGGTAGCTGGGAAGGTCGGAGCAAGGGGAAAGAGGAGGTGTGATGGGGGGAGGGGCAGTGCTCTCTCCACAAGGGACAGTACTACAGGGGATGCTGGGCCAACTCTGCCCAGACACAAGGGTCTGTGTGGGCCTGCAGCCAGCCTGTGACAACGGCCTGGCGGCAATGGCCGAACTGCTGACAGAGGCAGGGTCTGCACTGCCAGCATACTGGCTGAGGCAGCAACAAAGACCAGCACCCCAAGCCCAGGGCAGGCAGAAGAGCTTGTCTTTAGTTCTCAGAGGTGCTCCTTTAATGTGTTTGTGTGTGGGGTGCTGCTGGGGCAGCTGTGCTGCTGGCAGCTGGGAGAGGGGTTGCATGTGGAGTGCACCCCTCCAGCAGTAGAGCTGAGGCCCAGTCAGGTGAAAGCGGGGGTTCTGGGCCTGAGAGCGAGTGAGCAAGTGAGTGCCCTGCATGAGGAGACCTGAGCACAGGCTCTGCTCCCAGAGCCCCGAAGCCAGGAGATGATGGCTCACTCTGCACAGCAGCAGATGAGCAGGCTCCAAGGGCTCACCCATGTACCCTGAAGAGTTTGAGTGCTTGTGGGTTAACAGACTTGCTTTCTAGCCTGCCAAAGGGAACAAATTTCCTTTGTAAAGTTCACACCAAGGACCCCGCCTACAGAGGGCCCCTCTCCCGGCTCTACCTGACAGGGGAAAAGAGATTGCTTGCGAAGTCACGTCATCCTCCAGGGCTTGGGAACAGGGCTGCGGCAGGCATGTGCAAAGCAGTCAGGGAGCCCTGAGCCCATGAACAATGGCCCTGTCGCTCTTGACTAGTAACACTACCGAGCTGGGCAAACCTGTGCACCTCACATGACAGGGCCTTGAGGGGAAAGGAGAGAAGACCTGCACCACAGCCACACAGTTGACTGAACAGAGCTCCTGAAGCCCCTGCCAAGTGCCAAATGGAGGTCCCATCAGAGGCCAGACCATGTGGTGCTGACCTGGGCCCCAGCTCCCATCTCCTAGTGACCAGGAACCTCAGACACCCTTCCTGTCCTATGTCACCCAGACCCCTCCCAACTGGGGGGTGTGTGTGTGTGTGTCTGTGTGTCTGTGTGTGTGATGCCTAGATCTCCTTGAGAAGTCTGGTTGGGCAGTGAAACCTCAGCCAAGGGTGCCTGCCAGACAGGCCATGGCAGCAGGTGTGAACGAGGACCCGCGACTGGCTCTGCTGCCACTCATGCTTGGGGAGATCAGGTTCCCTTCATCTCTGGCCTTCTGTCTCCAGCTGCAGAACCACTGACACTGGAAGAGGGAATGGCAAACCATGTCAGCATTCTTGCCATGAGAACCACATGAACAGTATGAAAAGGCAAAAAGATATGACAACGAAAGATGAACTCCCCAGGTCAGTAGGTGCCCAATATGCTACTGGAGAAGAGGAGAGAAATAGCTCCAGAAAGAATGAAAAGGCTACACCAAAGTGGAAACAGCGTCCAGTTGTGGATATGTCTGGTGGTGAAAGTAAAGTCCAATGCTGTAAAGAACAATACTGCGTAGGAACCTGGAATGTTAGGTCCATGAATCAAGGTAAATTGGAAGTGGTCAAACAGGAGATGGCAAGAGTGAACACTGACATCTTAGGAGTCAGTGAACTAAAATGGACAGCAATGGGCAAATTTAATTCAGATGACCATTGTATCTACTACTGTGGGCAAGAATCCCTTAGAAGAAAAGGACTAGCACTCAGAGTCAACAAGAGAGCCTGAAATGCAGTACGTTGGTGCAATCTCAAAAATGACAGAATGATCTCGATTCATTTCTAAGGCAAACCATTCAATATCATAGTAATCCAAGTATATACCCCAACCAGTAATGCTGAAGAAGCTGATGTTGAACACTTATATGAAGACCCAGAAGATCTTCTAGAACTCACACCAAAAAAAGATGTCCTTTTCATCATAGGGGACTGGAATGCAAAAGTATGAAATCAAGAGACACCTGGAGTAAAAGGCAAGTTTGACCTTGGAGTACAAAATGAAGCAGGGCAAAGGCTAACAGAGTTTTGCCAAGAGAACACACTGGTCATAGCAAACACCATCTTCCAATAACACACAAGACGACTCTATGCATGGACATCACCAGATGGTCAATACCGAAATCAGACTGATTATATTCTTTGAAGACAAAGATGGAGAAGCTTTATACAGTCAGCAAAAACAAGACTGGGAGCTGACTGTGGCTCAGATCATGAACTCCCTATTGCAAAATTTAGACTTAAATTGAACAAAGTAGGGAAAACCACCACACCATTCAGGTATGACCTAAATCAAATCTCTTACGATTTTACAGTGTAAGTGACAAATAAATTCATGTGATTAGATCTGATAGACAGAGTGTCTGAAGAACTATGGACAGAGGTTCATAACACTGTAGTGATCAAAACCATCTTCAAGAAAAAGAAATGCAAAAAGGCAAAATTGTTCTCTGAGGAGGGTTTAAAAATAGCTGAGAAAAGAAGAGACGCGAAAGGCAAAGAAGAAAAGGAAAAATATACCTATCTGAATGCAGAGTTCCAAAGAATAGCAAGGAGAGAGAAAAAAGCTTTCCTAAGTGAACAATGCAAAGAAAAAAGAGGAAAACAACAGAATGGGAAGGACTAGAGATCTCTTCAAAAAAATCAGAGATACCAAGGGAACATTTCATGCAAAGATAAACACAATAAAGGACAAAAATGGAACAAACCTAACAGAAACAGAAGATATTAAGAAGAAGTGGCAAGAATACACAGAAAAGTGAAAGTGTTAGTCGCTCAGTCATGTCCAACTCTTTTCGACTCCACGAATTGTAGCCCACCAGGCTCCACTGTCCATGGAATTCTCCAGGCAAGAATACTGGAGTGGGTTGCTGTTCCCTCTTCCAGGGGATCTTCCCGACCCAGGGATTGAACCCACGTCTCTTATGTCTCCTGCATTGGCAAGCATGTTCTTTACCACTGGCACCACTTTGGAAGCCGAGAATACACAGAAGAACTATTACAAAAAAGATCTTAATGACCCAGATAACCACAGTGGTGTGATCACTCACCTAGAGCCAGACATCTTGGAGTGTGAAGTCAAGTGGACCTTAGGAAGCATCACTACGAACAAAGCTAGTGGAGGTGATGGAATTCCAGCTGAAATATTTCAAATCCTAAAAGATGATGCAGTGAAAGTGCTGCACTCAATATGCCAACAAATTTGGAAAATTCAGCAGTGGAAGACTCAGGACTGGAAAAGGTCAGTTTTCATTCCAATATCAAAGAAAGGCAATGCCAAAGAATGTTCAAACTACTGCATGATTGCACTCATTTCACATGCCAGCAAGATCATGCTCAAAATCCTTCAAGCTAGGCTTCAACAGTACGTGAACCGAAAAATTACAGGTGTTCAAACTGGTTTTAGAAAAGGCAGAGGAACCAAAGACCAAATTGCCAACATCCGTTGCATCACAAAAACAGTAAGAGAATTCCAAAAAAACATCTACTTCTGCTTTACTGACTTCACTAAAGCCTTTGACTCTGTGGATCACAACAAACTGTGGAGTATTCTTAATGACATGAGAATATCAGACCACCTTACCTGCCTCCTGAGAAACCTGTATGCAGGACAAGAAGCAACAGTTCAAACTGGACATGGAACAACAAGACTGGTTCCAAACTGGGGAACGAGTACATCAAGGCTGTATACTGTCACCCTGCTTATTTAACTTATATGCAGAGTACATCACGTGAAATGCCATACTGGATGAAGCATAAGCTGGAATCAAGATTGCCGGGAGAAATATCAACAACCTCAGATATGCAGGTGACACCACCCTTATGGCAGAAAGCAAAGAGGAACTAAAGAGCCTCTTGATGAAGGTGAAAGAGTGAAAAACCTGGCTTAAAATAACATTCAAAACACTAAGATCAGGGCATCCGGTCCCATCACTCCATGGCAAATAGACAGGGGAACAATGGAACAGTGACAGACTTTATTTTCTTTGGCTCCAAAATCTCTGCAGACAATAACTGCAGCCATGGAATTAGAAGATGCTTGCTCCTTGAAAGAAAAACTATGAACAACCTAGGCAGCATATTAAAAATCAGAGACAATACTCTGCGGACAAAGGTCCGTATAGTCAGAGCTACAGTTTTTCCAGTAGTCATGTATGGATGTGAGAGTTGGACCATAAAGAAGGCTGAGCGCTGACAAATTAATGCTTTCAAACTGTGGTATTGGAGAAGACTCTTGAGAGTCCCTTGGACTGCAAGGAGATCAAACCAGTGAACCCTAAAGGAAATCAGTCCTGAATATTCATTGGAAGGACTGATGCTAAAGCTGAAACTCCAACACTTTGGCCACCTGATACGAAGAACTGACTCACTGGAAAAGACTCTGATGGTGAGAAAGATTGAAGGCGGGAGAAGTGAATGACAGAGGATGAGATGGTTGGATGGTATCACCAACGCAATGGACATGAGTGTGAGTAGGCTCTGGGAGTTTGTGATGGACAGGGAAGCCTGGTGTGCTGCAGATCATGGGGACTAAAGAGTCGGACATGACTGAGAGACTGAACAGCAATGAAAATGCTTTACGCTCTTATAATCCATGACAATCTAAGAGGAGGATTAAGGAGAGGCAGTGAAACTGGTCCTCCTATCAGCCCCTGGCGTTAGAAATGAAATCCTGCCTCTCCCCACAGGAAGATGACTATAGCAGGGAGCTGGCACCTCAGGAAGAAGCCACCCACCCCTCAGGAGCATGGGTCTGGCCCCCGCTCCACACCCACCTCAGTGAAAACGAGATCTCACTTCCTCCCACATCAGCTTTGGCCAGCTGTAGCTGATGGGGCCCCAAAGCCCAGCCCATCGCCCACAGCCACCTCCATTTCCCAAACGCAGGGTGCCTGACGTCCAAATCCTCTTCCTCCTTGTGCAGCCTGGCCCCTCAACCCCAAGAATTCATTTTCTCCTGTGGACCTTAGAGAATGACAAGCTTCTCCATGACCCAGTGCCCGAGCTCCTGGCTGGGCTAGGGGCACCTGCTCGCTGTCACGCACCATGTCACATACCTGTGCGGCTGCGTGCACAGAAGAGCAGGGCCCCCAGGAGGCATCTGTGACAGGGCTCAGAGCACAGAGCTCGGTCCCCTGCGCTGGCGGCTGCCTGGAAATCTGAGTCCCTCTACTTTGCAGGGCTTCCCCCAGCCTCCACCAGGGCATGCTGGGGTGGGGGTGGGGGTGGGGGGTGGCCCAGAACTCTGTTCTGTCCATGCAGACAAGAAAAGCAGTGCGTGCGGTCACCCTGTGGTGACTCCTGAGTGCAGACACGGCCTCTGGTCCAGGGCTGACCACTGGCTGAGGAGGACAACACACTTGGGCAAACCCCAGCCTTCATAAGCGCCAGCTGACAAGAGCCACATGCCTCACAGGGGAGTTTCCTGGGGGCCTCACAGCCTGGAGGATGGAAGGGAGGGCAAGGGAGAGGCAGCAGGGGATGTGCGTGACAAGCAGCTCAGTGCTGCAGTGCATGGGGCTGTGGGTGGGGGTTGGGAAGGGCCCCAGGGCCTTTCAGGCAGGAGGGAGGTGAGGCTGGATGAGCTCTGGAGACTGAACCCCTCATGGCTGAGTGAGAGGAGGCCAGAGTGAGGTGAGGATGGAACGGGAGACCAGAGAGAGGCCTGGAAGACGCACTGACGCCAGCAGAAAGAGGTGGCAAGGGCAGCTGGGCGACTGTGGGCGGGGATGAAGCAAAGGTGGGTGGAGAGAGGGACTCAGCAGACACAAGGCACAGACAGTCCGAGGAGCCCTGGCAGGTGGGGCACCTCGTTTCAACACACATGCAGCAAACTCACCCACTGATGATCTCCTTGGTCTCAGCCCGGATGAAGTGCTCCTTCTCAGGGGTCAGAATGCACAGGGAGAACTTCTGGCCTGTCCGGCCCTCCCCATCCACCACGTCTGTGCACTGGTTCATGTTGATGGTGCCCTGTGGGAGGGTTGTGGGCTGCAAGAGGAAGACAGGGCAGGAGTCACTCGGGGGGCAGAGGGAACATCCCTCTCTCCTCAGATCCTTCCGGACCCTCCTGGCTTCTCCACAATCACTGGGGCCTCACAGCTGTGCAGACTCCCCTGCCACGCAGAGCATGGGGGTGGGCTGCCTCGGTCTGGCCCTCTCAGCCCCGCTTCCTACTGACCCACCCCAGGGGGGAGCGGTGACAGGCCTGCTCTTCTCAGAGGACAGCCAGCTGGATGTTCCTTCCCACTACAGAAGAACAGCCCACGAGTGCTGGGTGAGGGTGGGGGCTGTGTGTAGTGGGGAACAGGCAGGAGACGCCTCTTGAGGACAGCTAGGGTGACGGAGGCAGCCAGAAGCCTGGTCTCAGAGGGTGGCTGATCCAGAAAGCAGTGAGAAAAGCTACAGGAGGTGCTTTTGAAATTGCAAGGCTATTTTTAAAGGCTAGGAGGGGCCAGAGAGAAGCACACCTTGAAGGCGGACTATGGGGCAAGCAGACCAGAACCATGCACCTGGGGTCGGCAGAGGCGGCCCTCCTTCAGGGCTGCCCGGACAGGGCTGGGACAAATTCTAGCACTTCCCCCCTTTCCTATCAGCCAAAGCTGTGAGACACTGACATTAGGGAGAGAAATCCAAAAACAAGATACTGAGCGGATGAGTGAGGACCCTCCTGGAACGCAAGGAGGCTTTGGGGAAGGAGGCAGGGGGCTGTGGCAGCCACCACACCAGGCACAAAGACTCCGTGAAGGGAGGGGAGCCCAAGCTCCAACTCCCACCCCACCTCCACCTCCACAACAAGGAGCCCGTCCCAAGGGCCCAGTACTTCCAGGCTGGTCCTGAAGAAGCAGCAGGGGCAGAAAAGGCCCACATGGTGGCTGCGCTCCCTTCCTCCCGCCAGCCTGCAACACAGAGGAAGGGGACCTCGTCTGAAGATGAGATGCCGAGCTCTGCTGACCCACTGCCAGCCAACACCCTTTTTGTCCCCTGGGTCCCCACCCAGGAGCCAGACCCCAGAGGCGGTGGCTTTCCGGAGTCCTCGCCCTGACACGACCACCAGCTCGCTGGGTCACTGCAGGGCAGGGAGTAAGTTCCCCACTCCAAGAAGCCTTTCTGTGGGGCCTCTGGGATCCACCCGTCCTCCTGGGACCCAGCTCAGGATGGAGGCGGCAGGGCAGGAAGGCAGCCGTGCGCCCACAGAAGAGCACACACCCTCACTGTGTCTTCAAAGTGTGTCCTGTCTCAGAAGTGCCCCCAGGTGGGCATGAACGAGGGGGCCACACCCATGCCAAGCTGAGCACTTCCCCGAGTGAAGTAAAACCTTGTGGCACCTCTCCCGGAGGCTTCTGGCCAGTCCTTAAGCTGGAGAAGGGAGCCTGGTGGGTGGTCTTCAACCAAGCAGCCGACGAAGGAGGTGGCCCAGGTTGCCCATCTCCCTTGGGATGAGTGCTGTCTTCCCACTTTCCTGCCTCAGCTCCAGGCCCTGCTTCCTTCCCCCACATCGTGCCAGTGCCCAGCAAAACCCTCCCTGGGTGGTGGCCTCTGCCCTCTCCAAAGGCAGACTCCCGACAAAACACACAGCCTCTCTGAGGCGGGGCCGTAGGAAGGACCAGGGCACTGCGTGGAGCGAGGCACGAGCACAAGAGCGGGCAGGCCCAGTTCTCTGTTCTGCCATCCTCCCCCGCCCTGCCCGAGCCCTTCCTCCCTTGTCCCTCATGCTGCCAGTGCAGGTGCACGGCCCTGATGAGTCACCCTGTGTTACACACACACAACACAAACAGGTAAGTTCAGTGGGGGCCATAAAGTACATCATCAGAAGTTCTAGTGTTTTTTCCTCACTGGACCACCTAGAGGGCCCCAGGCAACACGTGCTCCTCTTCAGAGGCCACTGCTCCAGGGCTCGGAGGCCGAGCTGCTCCCTGGTCCCTCTGTACAGCGAGTGTTCGCCTGGTGAGGCTCCCTGCCAGCCCTGCAGCTCCGTGGCATCAGGGGACTCAGGCACCAACTGCACCCTGAGACTTTCAGCAACCTATCCACTATAAGAAGGTGCTACCTCCTCCACAAAGTTTGCAGAAGGGCCACGAAAGGCAGAGACATAACAGGTGAGGGCTGACGGGCACAAGCATCTCTCTACCGCCTCTAAGCCGGGACCACCCAGTTATAGTCTCTCTCATCCTTCCTTAAATATGACCTCCCGGGGCTTCCCTGGTGGTCCAGTGGTTAAGAATCTGCCTTTCAATGCAAGGGACATGGGTTCCATCCCTGGTCAGGGAACTAAGATCCCACATGCCATAGGGCAAATAAGCCCACGCTCCACAACTAGAGAGAAGCCCCCACACATCATAACGAAGACCCAGCACAGCCAAATAAATAAATAACTAATTAAAAAAAAAAAAATATATATATATATATATATATGACCTCCCGTGAGGCAGGTGTGACTTCATCCTGTCACACACAGAGAAAAGGGAGCAAGAGACAGGAAACCTGGGAAACCTGTCCAGGTTCACAGGGGCCAGCCCTTCTGGTCTCAACAGTGCCCCCCCCCCCCCCGCCCCCAGCCCAGGAAGCAGCAGCACAGGAACACCCACACGGGCCCCTTCCCTGCTAGACTTCAACGTGCCTCCCATACAGTATAGACTGTAACCCAGTACTACACGATGGGTCTGTGGCTCAAGCTGTCCTGGCCTTGACCACATGGCCTACCTGTATGCACACGTCCCACCGTTTGCAGGGCAAGGTGCCCTAGGCTCAGCTTGTATGTACCTACCCTGATCCTAGAATCGGCCATTTCTCCAAGGATCCCTGGTTCCTTTCACTGGAGAACAGAATTAGAAATCAATACTGAGGAACTAGGTATGCTCATTGCTTTTGGGGCGTTGCTGCCTTCAGGCCTTCTCAGATGACGGACAAGGAAACACAGGTGCTTATAACCTGTGCAGAGTCACGTCTACATTCATCTCCCCCTCCGCCCCCCACCTCTTCCTATCTATCAATTGCAGTATCTCTCTCTCCTGAGTGTGTGTCTCTGAAGCTAAACACACTGGTGTCCTCCACTTGAATCCAGGACCACGTGGATCCTTTCAGACTCTCCCCTCGCTTGCCTGGGCCCCAGCACACCCAAGTGGCCCAGACTGTGAACCAGTGCTCCATGGGCAACTTCACCACCATGCACAAGGCACCCAGCATGATCCCTTCTCCTTCAGTTGTACAGACTCCACTCACGTCCAAGGGCACACACCACCTTACACATTCCCACCTGGACTCTGCAGGGAAGTCCTAGAGAAGAACCCATCACAGCTCTTTGTATATCTGAGAGCCCTGTGGGGGGAGCAGACACTAGTTCTACACTTCCTGCCTCTGGCATGAGTTTCGGAGCCCTCTCTTCCAGGGCATGCTGGGTAAAGAGGGAGGGAGGGAGGGCACAGAGGGGAAAGGCCAGGGCCTCAAGGCACCTCCTAGCAGAAGCCATTCTTCCAGCCGAGATGGAGACCGGGGCTGCTCACAGAGGGCGGGGGCGGGGAGCACTGGCACACAGGCAGTGGGGTGTGCTGTGGAGATGCACGCCCCAGCTCTGGTCTGCAGGGTGCCGTGCCTGGGAGGAAGGCAGTGCTGGTTTCCTGCCCAGTGGCTCCAGGGAGATCGGGAGAGAACACACCGTCGTCTGCTATGGGTGGGCTGGAAGCCACGCAGCTGCTGGGGCCGCGGCACTCAGCAAGCCCTCCTGCAGGGCCCCCTGCTCACCCTGGTGCTGAAAGACCCCCGATGCTGAGGTCTGAAGCAACCAGAAGAGACTCTTGGGGACCAGGAACCACCAGAGAAGGCGAGAGGTCCTAAACTATAAGGTCTGAGTGCTTAACACGATGGTTTTCAACTTTTGCTGAATAATGGAATGACCTGGAAAGATAACTAAATGGAGGTTCCATGCCCAGATTTAAACTCTATGGGGGTGGGGCTTGGGCATCAGAATTACCAAAAAGCCCCTTCATGCTTCTAACGCCAAGGCTGGGAACAACTGCCTGGAAGGGAGACTAGTCTGCTCACTGCCACAGCAGGCCCAGCACTGCGGGCTGGCTGGCCCAGGCCCTGGCCAGCTGTACTAGGTCACTAGGCAGCTTGTGGCTGGGCCAAAGAGGACCTGATGAAAGCATAGCAGAGGGGAGAGGAGAGAGAAAACACAGCTGCTGCGAGCCTGCTGGGGGTGAGGGCCAGTGGGGTTCACAAGGGAGGGGGCACTACTGGAGGTGTGGTATTGTCAGGCCCCAGCACCCAAGGCTCGGGTTAGCACCCCCAAAGGCCCTGCTGTCCACAGTGAGAAAGAAAACGAAACCTCAGCAGCCTGAGGGGAGGAGGAGGGACACGGGTCTTCTCCTCGGGTGACCCTGTGAGGCCCTCAACCAACTGGGAAGGTGAAGGCCACGCCAGGCAACCCTACCACCCACGGGAAGGAGAGGGCCATGGTGGGGCTGCCACACTTTCTGTGATGAGAGGAAAGTCCTTGTCCCCAGCGGGGCCCAGGTGACCGCACAGAGGCACAAGCTCCCGCCTCCACCACCTGGCCCTGAGCACCGGGTCCAGCTCCTCTGGCTCCTACCCAGTGTGAGCGTCCGGTTGGAACACAGAATGGGGGGAGCTTGTTGCCACACAGAGCATGCAGGTGGGTCACATGGGTGCACACACACCCCTCCTGTTAACCATGCTGCTGACACACACAGACACACACATACCCGCCTCCTGCCAACCACGCTGCTGACACAGACAGACACACACCCCTCCTGTCAACCACACTGCTAAGCCTTGAAAGCAAGTGGGGCTGGTGCTACTACAGAATATGGCTAGGCAGGACCCATACAAAGTGGGTGCCCAAAGGACTTCAAATAGCCTTTTTATGGAGAAATTCTCTGATTTTTCCCAAGAATCCACATAATAGAGAAAGTCTGCTCTGAGCTCACACCACATCAGAAGTCACTGGGCCTCGCCTGCTGTCCAAGTTTTAGAACATAGTGGAGCAGAGCAGTAACGAGAGTGTCCAGCAGGGGACTCTCAGCCTGGATACAGGCCAGGCACGGCCACAGCCCCCCAGCCCTCCTCATGCCCCCCAGGGACCCCAGGCTCCAGGGACACTCGGGCACCCAAAGGCCCACCTGCAGCAAGAGTGCACAAGGGTCCAGGGCACATAGGCTGTGAGACCGGGACTGACATCCCCAACCCACCTCAGGACAAGCCTGTGCCCAAATGCCATGGTGCTGAGCAATGCATCCCGCCCTCCCGTCTCTGACCCACAAAACCCGGCCGCAGGACTGAAGCCCCGTCCCGTGCAGGCTCCTAGGCTCCTTCCCAGGGATCCGTGGGGCTCATCAGCAGGAGAGGCTGGAGTCTCCTGGAGTGAGTCCAGGGCCCTGGAACAAGCACCCTGTTCTTCCCAGACTCAAGTGCTTCGCAGTCCACAAGAGAACCCACAGGCACCGACCCTCTCCCTCTCAGGGTAGGAAGCCTGGAGCACATCAATGCCAATGACCTCCTGCTTCAACTTCCCAACAGTGGGAGAAGAAGGAAAACCTCCAGAGAGAAGGGGCTTGACAGCAAGGTTCTCTGCCTCCTTCTCTGCTTGCAAAGACTTCCCTGCCCAACAAGGGCTGTGAGAACCTGAGGCCTAGCGGGCTGATGGGGCCTCATCTAAGAAAGAACTCTCTTGCTTGTCTCTCCTCTTGGAAACTCCCAACCAAGGGCTCGGAGGTGTGCACTTCCTGGGCCCTGCGCTGACCCGGTAACGTTTTAAGGTCCACCTTTACAGTCTGTTCCCGCCTTACCTCCTCTAGGTCTAGTTCGTCTGCCCCACCCACACCCCTGGAGCCCCGCCACTGCCACTGGCTCTCCTGGCACCCACACCTGGTTTCTGAGAGCAGGTGTCTGCCCCCAGCAAGACCTCAGAGAAGCCTCTCATGGAGGCCTGGGAGCACCCGAGTTCTCCGGACCTGTTAGCTGCCTGGAGACGCAGAGGACGGGGAGGGAGAGGTGCTACCAGCAGACGCTGCCCAGGCACGGAGGCGCGCACCCTGGAGATGTGTGTTCTGCACCACCCCCGCCCTCCCGGGTCTCCTGGAACCCTCAGGACCCTGTGGTGGGGGCTGTCACCACTGCAGAAAATAATTTCAAAAACAAGGAAACATACACAGCTGGAATCCCTGTTGTCCATGCTACTGTCAAAATGGTTCTAAAATTAGTTTCTTTTAAAAAAACACAGAAAATAAACACTTTAAAAAATCTGGATGTACTATTTCAAAACATTCATCTCTTAATTAGGCGACAGATGTCCCTAAACCTGAGGGGAAGGCGCTCCTTTGGGGAAGCGGGCCTTTGTTTGACAGCAGAGCCAGACCCTCCCCCACTTCGCCACTGCAGCAAGACAGGAGGGTGGCGGGAAGACAGGCCATGAAGCTGCAGTCTCGTCCAGAGCATCCAGTATCCACGCTCATCCTGAAAAGCACTGCCCCTCTCCCCACACCACTGAGAACATGGAGATGTAGTGAGGCTACAGAAGTGACCACAGTCAGCTAGCAGGCAGAGTTGGAAGTCAACCCACACACAACAACCCAGGTGTTTTCTGACAAACTGCTTGAGGACAAGCCAATTCAGTTTCATTTCGACGGGTTCCAAGAGGGGAAAGCGCAGCCTAAAAACCCGTGAGCCTGGGCAGCCTGTGCCGGTGCTGTGCTCTCCCTGGCCAGACTGATGGCGCTTCGGACAACCTGGACCTCAAGACAGAGTCCGTCCAGGATGCAGGGACACAGGTCTCCAGGCTAACTGGCCATCACCCTACACCCAGGAGGCTGCAGGGCAGTGGCAGAGCCTGGTCAGTGTTATTGGAGGGCCTCTTTATGAACTGAACGTTAGTGCCCCCTCAAAACTCCTTCACTAAAGCCCTACCCCTCAATGAGACAGTGCCGGGAGGCAGGGCCTCTGGGAGGTCCTCTCTGCTCTCTGCCATGTGAGGACACAGGAGCAGTCTGGGACCTGGAAGAGCTCTCACCAGAACCCGGCCATGCTGCACACAGATCTTGGGCTTGAGAAATAAATCGCGTTGTCTGTTAAGCCACAGCAGCCCAGACAGAGCAGGTCAGCCCCCACTGCAGCACCCCTGAGGATGGGTGCCCCTGCAGAAGGACATCACTCTGCCCTCTGCTGAGGGCTGTGCAACAGGCTGGCAGCAGAGACATGATGCCCAGCAGGAGCAACTCTGAGCAAGGAAACCAGAAAGGGCATCCCATCATTTAAACTCCAAAAGTTCACATCAGAGAATTTTCTGAATTGTCGGATTATCATCTCATCTTTGTGCTGTCCTGTTCTTGCAAAATCTATACAATGAGTATGTTACTTTTATGATTGGGAAAAACAGTTGTAACAGCAGTTTTTGTGGCATTTGCTCCCCTGCGTATGACCACTCCCCTTGGTTTCAAGATCCAATCCAGTCTTTACATATTTTTAATTGTCTACATTTTAGCCACAGATTTGCTTCATTTTAAGAAATCTTAATCAGCAAATTCAAAGTTACAAGAAAAGCAAATGCAGGGGAGACTTTTTACACTAGGGTACAGGGCAGTGGGTTTAGATTTCCCTGTGGGAACCAGTGAAGGTGCAGTCTGGGGTAGCAATGGAAGAGAGGATGTCCATTCTTCCTGTGGCTGGCGGCAGCGGGGTGGGGGGCGGGGGTGGGGGGGTCCCGTCCTCCCGCAACTAAGCAGGAGTTTGGAAAGAAAGGGTCTGTGAGGAAGAGAAGGGAAGAGAGGGAGGGCTAAGAAGCAAATGGCTTTCAGCTGGCCCCAAGCTTGCAAGGCTTGTGCCTTTGACATGGCTATTTTTGGGTTTCTGAGTGGGGAGAAAAAAAGAAATTCTTCCCACCACTGCCGAGCTTGGCAGCCCCTTTGCCCTGGCTCCCCTCCCTGCCCCTCCCCCCTCCACAGCCCCTCTGGGATGGAGGAGGCCCACCATGGAGTACTTCTCTCCCCCAGCCACCCCTTACTACCCCCATGCTCTGAGGAGGATAGGGAGGCCTCACCCACTTGCCTGTCTCTTTCTACGGAGCTGGGAAAATGGGGGAATAAATGAAGCCTCAATTAGGCACGCATCCAGGGTTTGGGAGTGGGGGGAGGGGCCGAGGCTCCAGCCCAATCCAGGAATGCCTGAGAAAGCTGCAGGAGCCTCTGCAGCCTCCCAGGGTGGAGGCTTCCCACAGACTCCTTTTTGGTCCACACTGACCAGGCGGGCAGGGGCCTGGGAGTGAGGCCGAGCTCCCACAGCAACTCACTGCAGGCGGCCCGCCGGCTGCAGAAGGCTGGCCTCCCTCCGCCACCCCACATGGGCTCCTGTTCCCTCCTTTCTTCCTCTCTGGTGCCCTTCCCAGAGCAGGAGGCAGGATCCTCAGAGTGTGGACCCAGACCCAGGCGGGTGGCAGCCCTCCAGGCCGAACAAAGGCAGTTTTCCCCTTTTAACAGTGGAAACCCGGCGTTTCTTATTTATTCCACTCAGCCTGGAAAGAGCAATGAAACGGAGATCTTATTTCTTCCCCGGGGGAGGGGTGGGGGGAGGGAGGCGGATTCTGTAGGGAGGAGACTGGAGACTGGGCAGGAAGAAGCTCTGTACGGATATTTTTAGAGCATGGGAATTAAGCAAGCAGGGACATTCTGGGGCCGGAAACCTTTGTCTCCATCCAACTCTGAAAGGCCAGTGGGTGACAGAGAGAAGGGCCTGGGGCGATGCGCGGCAGGGAGGGGGCGTCGGACTCCAGGGAAAAGGAAGCAAGCAGGAGCAGAGGGCTCTGCAGCCCCCTCCCACCCCATCCCACCCCTCCATGCTGTTGCCACACTTTATAAGCCGGGCAGATGTCATGGTCACACAGCAGCTTTGTGGCATGGTACAGTGGTGCCCAGCTCCCGGCAGGGCCGCCCCTCAGTTGCCTGCTCCAGTCCCCTAGCTCTCAGAAGCATGGGGAGGTGCAAGAGGCCGAGGTGTGATGCCAACCACTCCAACTTCCTTTGCTGCTGGTTCTGGTCTGACTGTGGAGGAATGAAATGGAAGCTGTAATAAGGCTTTTCAGTTATCATCAGGGTTCCAATGAGTCAGGCTGTCTCAGTTCTTTAAGACTACAAATATGGTCTAACTGTCTGTGGGGTGCCTCACTCAGAAAACAGCCCTCTTACAACCTCCAGGACAACCACACAAATCTGGGGGATCCGGACATGGAGGGAAGAAAATGGAGAGGACACCCTCCTCCCAGCTGAGGAGCACGGAGTTTCCAGAGCACAATCTGGCAGTTACTATCAATTGTCTCAACACGGTTCACAGCCTGGACTCAGCAACTCTGCTTCTGGGAACGTCAGCTGAACCATTATACTGAGAGAGAAGGAAAGGAAGAGAGTAGGGAAGAAAGAAAGAAAGAAAAGAAAACACTTCAAAGCGACTTGAATGCCTGCAGTATGGAACAGAGTAAATACAGCTAGCTGGTGACCTCGGGGCATAGGGCAACATTGTTTTCTACATGCTTTTTACTGTTTCCCAAATTTTTCGCCATGAAATATTTATTTGTGGCTTTGGGGGGCAGAAATCCCTCTTTCTTTAGTCCCATCTTCTACCACCATCTGTGTGCTTTGACCAACCCTGAACACCCACCTCCAGAATGCTCTGAGTTTGTCCCTCCCCAGGGCGATCTGGAGCTTGCGGGGAGCACTTCTGGGGCCAGGCAGGGCATGTGTCTCTCAGCGCTGTGCCCCTGTGGTGGCTAACCCTCCTGCCTGATATGGGCTGTGAGGTCCTGGAGGACAGGACTCTTCCTCATCTTCATTTTTCCAACTCCCAGCCTGCCCAAGGCACACAGCAAGTGAATGAACGAATCAACTTCTCCTGGCTTCCTCAGGTTGCAGGGAGCATCGTGAGGAAAACACGTGGCATGGGAGAAGGAAACAACCGTGTGCGCGGCCCCGGAGCAAGGACAGGCCTGCGCCGCACATCCCCACAGTCATTCTCAAGGCAGCCAGAGTATCGGTTACAGAACCTGCCCAGCCCCTGACAACAAGGGTCTTATTGTTGGTGCAAGTAGGTGCCTGGGCCCAGTCAGTCAAGAGCCTTATTCACCAAAGGGAGATTAGACAGGCTGTCTCCCTCTAACTTTTCTGGAACAGTGGTCATCGTTAACCCTTGGGTTTCCAACCAGAGAATCAAGAATTTCACCTTGATCCAAAAACTCCTGGACCAGAAGAACTGTTTCCTAAGAGATGAAAAGTATCTCTTTCTCATAAAAGGCACTGCAGCCTTAATTCAGGAGGTGAACACACACATACCCGCAGCAGGCACATTTACGCTCACTCTCAAAGACACCACACCAGGCACACGAGCTGTGCAGACCCAGGGCAACAATCTGCCCCACAGACGATCTAGGAGAGGACAGAGAAGTGGGGCTCATGAGGGGGATGCCCAGGGTGGACACTGACTCCTGAAATGCATGAGGGGCCTCCAGTCAAACACGGCCAAAATCACACAGCGACAATTCAAGTTGCTGATTAATAAAAATGACCACAGATTTTTAAAAGGTATAACTCTCAAAGACAAAAAACAGGAGAGAGCAGTGGATGTGGGATAGTAAACAAATTGTGCACACCTGGAGAGGGACCCAGGGGAGCCGACTGATGCAGTCCCAGAATTCCTCACGCTCAGGGCTGGCCCAGCACCTCCGCCAACCTCAGAGGCAAGACGAGCAGGAGGGCTAGGCGGCCCCCGTTCAAGGAGCACCAGCTCATAGGGTGAGCTCCCATGGGCAGCACCCACAAGGTGCTCGTTGAAGAGGTTCTGGACTCAGGGCAGGAAGCACCATGGCAGGGTGTGTGTGTGTGGGGGGGGGGGGTGTTGTGCATGGCAGGGTGTGTGTGTGGGGGGGGGGGCGGGTGGCAGAAGGTAGAAGATTCCATGAAAGTCATCATCCTGAAAGCTGAAGTCGCCCCAGACAGGAGAGGGGAGGACCTGGATGTGGGGGCTCTCTAGTTCCCAGCCTGACTGTCCTTCTAAGACAAGACCAGTCAATCACCACATAAGCCCTGCACACACACAACCTCGTTCTTCAATACAAATGTACAGCTAAGGGTCACACTCATTTGAGAAAGCTCAAGACCAAAACAGGCAGGGAGGGAACTAAGAAGAAAGCAAGTCAGACCAGAAACAGAATGGAATTTCAAAATAACTGAAATTATAAGAGACAGTACTGCATCCATGAAACTGGAATAAGATGCTATAAAAAGGGATATACAGAGAACAAGAAGTGAACCCCAAGAAACTATAAGTATCACAGCTGACATAAGAACCAGAATAGAACAAAACAGGATCACTGGGATCAGAAATAGAAGGGTTTACAGCAAGGTTAATGAGGTCTCAGGAACAACAAAGCCATGCAAAAAGATAATAAAATTAGAGACTGTCCAACAGGAGCTCTGAGGGTAAAGACCAGGGAAGATGAAACAAAAGAAATTATCAGAGGAAAAAAAAATGCAAGAAAACTCCTGGACCAGAAGAACTGAACTTTCCTCATTGAAAGGCACACACTCAGCGAGAGAAAACAGACCCACAACAAAATGCATCCCATGCAATTCTAGAGCCCAGGGGCTCAATAAGAGAAAACAGGCCCACAGCAAAGCACAGCCCATGCAATTCTAGAGCCCAGGGGCTCACGAGCAGCTCCTGAGAGTTTCCAGAGAGAAAACGCCCTTCGTTCACCACGGGGTCAGGAACCGTAAGTAAATTTCTCCACAGTAATGGTAGAAATGAGAGACAATGGTGCCTTCAAAACTCCAAGGGGAAACTGTTTCCAGCCTGACATTCTATAACCAGTCCAGCTGCCAATCGAGAGTATAGGCAAGAAAGGCATTTCTAGACATGCAAGGTCTCAAAACTCTTTCCCTTGTGCCATTCTCAAGAGGCTTTACCAAGTAGAGAAGCAAACCAAAAACAAGAGATCAACCTAAAACACTCAGGAGAAGGCTGAAGGGAACCCCAGGTCAAGAGCTAAGCAGCAGGCCTGGAGAAGAGCCAGGCCAAATAGGACAAGCAGAGAGAGGTCTCTATGAGGGATGTGACCATGAAAAAAAGAAGATTCTCTGACCGAAGGACTTGCCCACACTAAGGAGAACTTTGTAGTTCTGTCAGGAAGTGTAAAGTTCAACTAAGGTTAGTTAAATATAAATCAAAATGAACGGGGGAGGGCAACTATAAACTTCAAGAGAAACCAAGTGTGGAAGGAAACACAGCCATGGTCATTACATGGCTTGAGTGGCAGTTTTCACAGGGTCAGAATAACATAAACATTACTGATCTAGCCCTCCATTTAATACCTTACATGGGTTAGCTTATCAGACTGTTTGTATTGCCTGTTTCCCAGGAAAGTGAAAAAAAGAAAACCAAAAACAAAAACAGCCAGGCAGGGAGGGCTGGGCTCATGACGGGGTCCCAAGCAGTCAGGGTGCAGGGCTGTGCCCTGGAGGACTCGGCAGCCTGGCCTCAAGCCACCTGGCCCTGTACAGGCATGTGTGGGGGCACCATGGGTGCACACACGCACACACGGATACCAGTCACTTGGTTTTGTTTCTTGGACCCCAAATGTTTCCTGCTGCTAACTCTCATAAAATGACTTTTTCGACAGTTCTCTCCCTACTGCTACTTAATTTGCTTCCTAACCAATTATTCCAAGCTGCTCCCTTTCCTAAAACCCAAAGTCACTCCTGTCCCTGCAGGAGGGCCAGACCCATCCAGCCCATTAACGCAGATGCTCACCCTCCAGACCAGAGTCACAGCGCCACAGAAGTCCACCCTCAGCTCTAAGGACCTCCAACAAGGATGCCCACCACAGCCCAGTCTCAGCTGCTACCCCTGCAGAGAGTGAGGTCCCCAGAAATCCCTCCACCAGCTCACAGAACTGCTGCTCCAACCATCCCATGACCCCCTCCATCACTGTAAGTAAGAGCCGTGCACATGCAGAGGGCTGGCAGGGGCACCAAGTGGACAGGAAGACGTAAAATCACCTGCAGCCCCTCTGTTCACAAGCCATGGGTGTCCCCTTAACAGGTATGGGCACATTGGGGGAGTCAGAAAGAGGACCGTGGTTCTCATTAGGCTTGAGGGCACCAGCCAGTCAGGAGCTCATCTCTACCCTGCTATCCATGACTGAGCACGTGGGTAACTGGGAAGGAATGAAGGCACACAGGATGGTCCCAGGGACACAGAAAGGCACTCGCTGGGCCACCAGTCCCCAGGTCCTCTCAGTAGAGTCTGAAAGTCAAAAGAGGGAGGATTCCAGGGCAGGGAGAGGCTTACGACAGACATGCCAGAGTCAAAGGGGATGGCAGACTGATCTCCACCCCTGGGTCAGCTGACAGGTGCCGGGCTTCTCTCACACCCACATGCATAGTTTAAGGTTCTGTCTACGCAGGCAAATAGCAGGCTCTCCCTTGAAGCACTCACTGCCCTGTGCAGGAAGACTCACACAGAAATCTGCGTCCTGGGGACCAGGGATAGAGGAAGGAGACCCCCCTGGGAGTGGTGCCTATGTCCTCTCTTGGTTCTTTGAATGATTCAGAGTTACCTGCAGAGCCTTCCCACCCCACCTGGCAGGCATGCATGTGCTCCTTTCTATCTGAGCCTCTGCACCCACTCACTCCTGCATGTTCTCCTCTAACTTCTCTGCTCTATGAGGCACTGGCAGCACAGAGCATCCATCCTGCACCAGATTCAGGCCCCGTGGAAGCAGCGAGCCCTTCCCTTCAGGACCAGGTGACCCCATACCTACTGGTGGATTTCTCCAGCCACAAACGGACTTCTGGACCTGGTCATTCTTGAAACCCCTCTGCTGTAACTCCCAGGAGTCTGCTCTGTTCTTCATTCCAAACAGCCCCATAAGTAACCACTGGTGGCCTCCACCCCCAAGCTGTTCCACACTGAGAAATGTCACCCAGGCCAGCAGGTAGAGTGGTAAATGACAACAAAAAGCTACCAGATTCAGAATGCTGTACTTTACAGTAGACACCAGGCTCAGACATCTTAACAAGCCTGTGTCCCAGGCTTCCTCCTCCACTCAGTGAGAAGGGCCTACAGTCTGGCCACCAGTCTCCAGGGAACACCTGTACCAAAGGATGCTTCACTCTAATGGGTGCAGCCTTCTGTGCCTCAGGGAGTCATACTTGAGAAAGGAAGGTGAGTGACACTTCTGAGTGCCACCGCTGACCCCTGATCTTTGGACAACAGGGCTCGGTTGGGAGGAGTTCCCAGTCCCAGCTGGGTTCATCATGCCCTTTCCTGTCACCCACCATAACATTTCCAAGTAACCTGAAGCTGACCCAAGGATGCTCTAGGGCAAGGTAGCCTGCAGAAAGCCCAGAGGCAGAGCCCTTTACAGACTATATTTCATCCCCAATGCACTTATACTTAAGAGTCATTAAGGAATTAACTGTGATAACATCCCTCCCAGAGAGGTGAAAATGATGTGTAGCTGTCATGATTAAGTAAAGACAGGACAAGGAATTCAGCTGCAGCCCTCAAGTCTAAAAATGAAAGCAGGTAGGGGTGCAACGCCTCAACCCTGGAGTCACCTTCTTGACATCTGGCTGGGGCCTGGCTCAGGAGTGCTCCCGCTGAGCTGTCCTGCAGCTGCCCCTCCCCACCCCCCACCCCCCGGCTGCTCTCCCCTTCACCCAGCCCCTGCAGAGGCCTCAGAACTCACAGAATGGGGGGGAAGGGGGAGGGAGGGTGGCTGTTCACACTGGTAAAGCACTCAGACTTTAGCAAATGTTTTTTAAGTTCATTATTTTGGAAAAATAATTAACTGGCAGACACGGAAGAGGTGGTGCAGGCTTGCTCATGCAGGCTGCAGGCTGGGCCTTGAGGCACCAGGGTGATTCTGTCTGGGGAGGTCTGTCCAGTCCAGCCAGGGCTGCTGGGGTCGGGGGTGGTGAAGGAAGGGTGGGATCATGCACAGCTTCAACTGAGGTAGCACCAGACTGCGTCAGTTTAAAGCTCCCATTACGTTTCTGTGCAGAATTCCACGGGGAAGACAGAGGTCACCAGCCTGTGACAGCACCAGGAGAGCCCTGCGGGACGTGGAGCACCGATAGGGCTGGGGCGGCCCCCGCTCTTTCACAGCCCCCATCTTGCTCACAGGCTGACATAAGGGTGAAAACACTTCCAAGTTTAAAGTTATTTTTTAAAACTGCCATCTTTACCACAGCAACCACCAGGACTGAGGAGGCACAGCTGAGCAGAGGAGGGAAGGAAAGCAGTCCAGGTCCCTGTGGGTCCAACAGCCCCTGGGGTCATGTGGAGGGCGAACTGGCCACTTCCTCAGAGAGGGGGGATTGGAGGAAACCCTTCAGGTACAGACTCCACACCAGTGCCCTCTCCCTGCACCCCTCAGGCCCTTGGCCCCGACACAGCCGGTCTGCCTCCATGCCCTGGAAGCTGAACCCAGGTGGAAAAGTACGAAGGTCAAAGCCAGGCCAAATGTATGAAAGGTTTATAAATAAATCTAAAGACATGAGACTGATTCACAAAGCATCAAATGGGGGTCACAGGAAGCTTCTCTGCCTCTTGGAGGCACAGGATGAACTCTTTACTGCAATTTCCACATATCTCTGAATGTACACTCACACACCTTACGGCAAGCCTGAAGTGAGTCTAGTTCAAGGAGCTGGAAGGCACACGGAAAACCACCAGAGCTCCCATCTGTAGCCACAGACAAACCTGACGGTGGGCCAGAGGCCAAGAGCCCAGCCAGCCCACACCCAGCGCTCCTCCCCACACGGCACACAGTGGCCAGGTGCGGCCGAGCCGCCCACCACTAGACACAGCAGCAGCAGTGGCGGGCAGAGGGGTGGTGCCACCGGGGAAAGGACCCGTCCTTCTCCCAGAAGGCATCTCACCAGCTTGCAAACTCCCAGTTCTGACACTCACAAGTTGAGTGATGCCATCATCTCTTGGGGCCTCAGTTTCTTCTGTGAAATGGAAGGGCAGTACTTGTCAAGCAGTAACTAGAGCAAACATCATGTTAGAGGAGGTGCCTGAAGAGCAGCCACAGAGCACCCGGCTGAGCACATTGCATCCCTGCAACCCCTATGACCAGCAGGGTGGTGGCCAAGGCCCCCACTCCTTCCAGAAAGCTTCTCTGACTCCACAACCCACCCATTGCCCTGAAGAAGGTGCGCACTGTGGTTCAGCTTTGTATTTAATATTCACATGGGTCCCAACGAGTTGTGCGCTTCACCGTGAAAGGGACCCTTTTGTGGCCACATGTCCTCCCTCCATGGCTCTTTGCTATGGACATGACAGCCACCATGGTTACCAGTCAATCAGAATAATCAGTCTGCCTGGGAAAGCTCCAGCCGGGGGTGGTGGAGGGGAGGGAGGGCTAGCACCTAGAGCAGGGCTGCTCTGGTGTCTACACCTCTTCATGTCACAGGGGTGGCTACTGAAACTGTAGTCCCTGGGCCCTGCAATCTGGAGGCTCTGATGCAGGGGTATGATGGAGACTGGGCTGCAGAGGAGTGTCCCCACGGGCAGTGGGCCAAGCTGAGTCCCTCCCCATTCTCCCCTGGGGCCCAAACTCATGGAAAACCAAGTAGGCAAAGGTCCTGGGATCAAGCATCCTCCAGGACTGTCCTAAGAAAGAAAACTGTAAAGGAGGCAGAGCCACAACCCAGCAGTTCTCAGTTCCTCTGAGGAGTGCTCAGACTAAGCCCACCGCCTCGCCTGTGAGCACAGACCCTGAGGTGACTCCTCTGGCTGGAGCACCGTGCCCAGGGGACTGAGGAGCCCACAGCTGCCCTCCAACAAGGCATGTGAGGGCTACCAGAGCTCTCCCCACTACACGACTGGGGTGTGACACTGAAGAGCACTGAAGAGTTGGCAGCACGGCCCCCGTGAGGGCAGCTCAGCATAGCTCTGGTCTGGGCTGACTTTCCAGGAATCTCAGAGCACATGGTGGGAGGGCGCCACACACCTGCCATGGAAGCGTGGGCACAGCCTCTCCACAGGTATCACAGAGGAGAGATCCATGGTCAGTTCACTTCAGAGCAGAGTTAACTGCATCAGACCTTCCACGATAAGAAGATTCTATCATATGCTCTGACATGAATGAACCTTGAGGACATATGCTAAGTGAAATAAGCCAGACACACAAGGACAAATACCATGACCCCACTTACAGGAGGTCCCTGGAGTCCTCAAATCCAGAGGCACAGGAAGTAGAAGGGTGTGTGGTAAGGGTTTAATGGGGACAGAGCTTTGGCCCAAGAAGATGGAAGAGCTCCAGAGAGGGGTGGAGGGATGGTGGTGGTGGGTACACACCAGTGTGAGTGTGCTTAATGCCACTGAACTGTAGTTGTTAAAGTGGTACATTTTGTTGCATATATTTTACCATAGTTTAAAAGCAAACGACAACGAATGTTTTTGCCTGGTTTCCAGGAGGAAAAGGAAGAGAAGATGAAATCAAGAGACAGGCTGCCAGAGCTCATTGGCCACAGGTTCCCCCCGCCCCAAGTCTTACTGCCCAGCGACTTCACCTGAGACTGGGGACTGCTTCTCCTCTGGATGGGGAGCTCCCCCAGGAAAGCCTTCTAGTGACCCCAGCACCACAGCTCAAGGGCAGACACGCAGGAACAGCAGAGCACAGGGGCAGAAACAAAGGCAGAGGAGAGGGGGAGCTGTCTGGGCTTCCAGACTCTTCACTCTGTCCTCTCCGCAAGAACCAGAGGCCCAGCCCAACTGCTCAGGCTCCCACTTGTCTGTGAGGCTGCCCTGAGCCCACCTCACCTCTACTTGCATTTGGGAAATTTTTTTTCCTTTTTTGGGCAATTTGCCTCTCCTCCACACCCACCAGTTACAGGGTATGTGGGTGTATCGAGAAAGAAATTTCCCAAAAAAGGAAAAGTGATCCTGAAGGTTAGTCCCATCTCAGAGCTGCCTGGAAGAGAAAGGCAACAGTCACCTCTGGAGTCAAACTAGCCCGAGGCCCCAGACCCAGCAGGAGACCCCACACAGGAAGGCATCTCCAAGCAGCCCTCCAGGGACCAAAGCCCCCTTCCACTCGGAGTCCCCACCTGTGCTCTGAGTCCTCTGGAGTGTGGTCTCTCTCTGTTGAGGAACCACTAAGAGCTTCAAGGCAGAACACACACTAATCCTTCCCCCAGGAGTACCCAGGTCCCACCTACTCCCCATGCTTAACAGAAGTCCTGCAGCAACGCACTTACAAAGTTGATGATTTCAACTCAGCGATTTTGACAGGACCTGTGCTCCCCAGACAGCAGGTCAGACAGTGCAGAGAGGGGGACCAAGAACTACTGGGGGGCCTAGGGACGCAGGAAAAACGGCCAGTTGGTTAGACCAGGCTTAAGCAAATGAAAACAAATAGTAATATTGTAAATGTAAAAGCCCAAGTAACAATTTGAAACAAACTGTGACTAAGTGTTAAGGGTCTAGCCATAAAATGCTACAATTTATTACATGTAATAGATTAGCTGAGGAGGGATGGGCCAAAACTAAACTCGGCAACAGTGGCAAGATTAGCAGTGGCTGGGGGCGGCTCAGAGCTGCTGCTCTCGCCAGGGCCCTGTTCGCGTGATCTCGGAGGCCTGGCTAGAGCTCGGATGTGGAGCTTCTGCTCTCGGAGACCAACAACCAGATGGCCGTTACACAGGCTGGGGTGGGGATGGGGTCTGACTGCCCTGAGCAACCGCGAGAAGCAGTGCCTGTCTGCTCCCTGGCTGTGAGCTGCATGAGCAGCTCTGCTGGCCCTGAAGCTGCCTGATCTGCAGACACCCCACAGAAACCCCCCACAGCAGGAACAAGCCCAGGACTACTCCACTGGCACACATCGCCCCAGCCAGCAGGCTACCCCGCCCCATCACCTCCCCCACTCCCAGGAAATCTCATGGGGAAGTCCTTCTGAACCTTGTAAGAACAGAGATGATAACAAGTCAAACATTCTTAAATCTCTTAAAAAAACGTAAGTAAGCCACTGACCAGGCCACACAGGGACTCTGGGCCGGCACTGGTTGTGGGGCTGTCCTGGGCACTGCACTCTGTCTGGCGGCACATGGCCTCCTCGAAGTCCAGCGGCACCTGTGCACCCTGGTGCTGCTAAGACTCGGGACGACAACTCTGTCGTGCGGCCCTGAAGGCCTCGCACGGCAACTTCGGTGCAATAGCCACCTGCTCCAGGTGGAGGCGAGAGTAAGCTGTGAAGAACAGGGCCTGACACAAACCACAGGGTGGGAGAGATTGCTCCAGCCCTGCAAGCCCCACAGTGCCAGCCTCCAGAGGCTTTCTCAGAACATCCACCATGGGGGCTTTCCTAAGGCAAAAGGGAAACATGTCACTTTACAGGTGTTTCAACACAATGGCTACCGCTCCCTGGCACACAGAGAAACAAAGCTCCGTTATGCCTGGAGGGGCCGTATGCCTGCACCAAGAGCAGCACCGGCCTACCTCTTCACCCACGAGCAGGGCCAACTCCTCCACTTGGCACCCACCGCCCTCCCCACAGCCCTGCTTTTCCAGGGTTTCCTTCTTAAATGCAGCATGCCCCACCTCTGCCCAAGCATCGCAGGATGGGCAGGCAGCGGGGAGTGCAGAGGACGCGGGCAGCCATGCAGGACCAGCTCTCAGACCAGCGTGCGCTGCGTGTCTACACAGCAGCCGCCCTCATGCTGTGCAGCTGAGCTAGAGAGACTGCGGCCTGTACCAAACCCCAGCTGGACCTAAAGAAAGATTTCTGATCAAAATCACCAGTCTGCAAGCTGAGTCCAGGAACTGTTTTTCAGCATGGTTCATGGCACAGTCCTGCCTGGATGTGAACTTTGAGGCCCCTTCCCCATGGTCAGTCGTTGCAGGACTTCAGAGCAGTTAGCCAGGCACAAAGAGGACAAAGTAAACCCCCATACATCGGGCCCAGCTCCCACCTCAGGGCACCTGCCGAGGTGACTGCCCGGTTGGGAGAACACACGGGGCAGTGCAGTCATCAAAGGACACGTGTGTCCAGGTGAATCCACTCACCTGCTCCTGCCTCCAGCAAATTCTACTCTACCCCAAGCCCCACAGTGCCACCAACCCAGTACCTCCTGCTGCTCTGGACACAGATGTGTCCACAGCAAAGCGCCTGCAGACCATCCTTGTTGACAAACATCCTCATCAGAAAGAAAGAAGAAAATTCTTTTTTAGAAGGAAACAAGGCACTAGTCAACACAGAACAAAGTACCAAATCTATCAATTGCCTCCTTAGATATCAGACCCATTAACATGTCCCATAAACAAAATGGTGACCACGTGGCATCACAACGATGAGGACCCCCATGTGGAAACAGCACTGATAACCTGGTCACGTATCCGCTGTGACAACCACCAAAAATCCACATGTCCACCAGACTGCAGCGTCCTCTGCTCACACCCCTGCACTCTGAAAGGGGGAGTCCACTGTGCTACATGTGTGAATGGATGTTCCTAAACCGTCCCAATTAAAAACGCTGTGCACACACACACACTCACACATTCCAACGGAACAGGAAAAGGTACTCTATTTTGGAATTTAGTTAGGATCAGTTAGGAGAGACCATCTCCTTTAGAGAAAAGGCCAGGAGACAAAATGAGTGGAAAAGAAAAGCCAGAATATTCCACCAGGTTGGTAAATATCCCTCCAGCTCAGGAAGCAGGAAGCAAACTAGGCAGGTCGCAGGATAGGATGGGGCCTGTACACCCCAACTTAGTGACTGGAACACCAATCCCATGGCCGGGAGGCTTCTGAACAATAAATGGGATGAGCGACACCAATCACAGCCACAGACCTGAGAGGAGCCCTGGGCCAGGGTAGGGGGGCCTGCAGAGCCCGGCGGGCACAGGCCCGCCCAGGGCCACCCCACCTGCCCTGCAGCCCCTCCACTTCTAACTGAGGGGCTCCTTCTCCCTGAACAGAAAGGACCTCCTCCCTCACTACTGACTCTTACCCGTGGCCACAGAAGGTGCCTCAAAGCAAAGGTCAGGGCTGTTAAGGGCCACTGCAACTAGCTGCCACACGTGCTTCAAAATTCCAGGCTTTGGAGCAGAAGCCCCAGTGAGAGCACACAGCTGAAGAGGCCTGGCAAAAGCTGGGGCAGGGTGGGGTGGAAGAGGACACTCACCATCTCGTCCAGGGCGTAGCGCAAGAGGCCGTGCTCGTAGAGGATGAAGAACCGGCGCTGCCATTTCTGCAACAGAACACAGAAGAGTTGGGAAGGTTCTGGCCCGCCTCCTCATGCAGAGCCCCTGCGCCTGACAGGCCTGCCGCTGAGGTCCACTGGCAGCACAGCTTCCACTTCTGGGGCCCCGGGGTGGAAGAGCAGGGCCTCGTCAGTCAGGACTGGGCCAGCAAGAGGCCCAAACTACCCAGCATGTCTCCAGTTACTGAGGCTGAAAAAGCCGCCTGGTCTGTTTCAATCTGCGAGCTCCTCCTGAGCAGGAGCCATGCCTGGATCAACTTTCTCAAGTCCTCATGTACCCAGCACAGAACTTATTACACAATACGTGTGAATTCATAATTTGTTGAATTACCTGACCTGATTATGGGATAACCTGAGAATTGCTAGGCACTGAGTTCCCACTTCTGAAAAATCTGGAAAAGTGATATAAAAGGGTTGTTCCAGTGAACCACAGGGAGTGTAAGAAAGGGGAAAGTGAGCCAGGCTCCAAGATTCACTGAGAAGGAGAGAAGTAATAAAAATCAAAACTGAGGAGAGGCAACCAGTGGGAACGGTTCTGATATCCAGGGAGGGACTGACCAGAAAAAGGGGCCCGTCTCTGCCCTCTACCCAAAGGCCAGGCCACCAGGGCTGATGGAGGTCCAATGGCACTGACGTGGGGAATAGAGGCCCTCCCTTTGAATGTGTGGGGGCAGGGGGCATGTCTAGAACGTGAGACTTTTAGTCCCCAAATCTCAGTGCTCGTCATGAAGACCCATGATCTATCTTCAACATTTCCACAAGTCCAACAAAATTCATACTTCTACTGGCAATAAGGCCATAAGAATGAACTTAAAAAAAAAAAAAAAAAAAGAACTAAAATATCATGGCTCTTTGTTTTGGCCCAGAATTATATCATTTATAATAATGATCTTCCCATCAGAAGCTGGAAATGGCAACTCTATGTGACCTAAATACGAAACAGGAGAAAAGGCTGCCCCCAAGTTACTGCAGCCACTGAACACAGTAGCCCCCGTGGTCTTCATGCCTGGGTGGCAGGCACAGGGCACTCACATGGCCTTGCAAGAGGGTCTGCAGAAGGCTGGGCCACCTGCACCCTTCCTGAGAAATATTCCCAAGGCTCCCATTGGTTGTTTTTAAAATTAAAACCCATTCCAGAGGAAGCCTGAAGACCCCAGATTCAAGGCATGTTCTAGGGGTACCATGGCCCCATCCCAGAGTGTGACACTCAGACTGGGGCAGCAGAGACCCAGAGGCAGGGCAGAGGCCCTAGGGAAGCAGGGGATGGCAGGGGAGGGCAGCAATTCCCGGAGGAGCATGCATGGAAGAGGAAAGCAAGCTTTAACTGGAGCCAAATCCAAGGGGGATCCCTGACAGAGGAGTAAGCACTGACTGGGGTGCTGCTGGCCTGACATCTCCCTGCTCCTCTCAGACCTGCTTGAGCAGCAGCCTGTGTTCAGCAGGACCTGTCCCCCAGGGGCTGGGTGCCCAGCAGAGATGGGACAGAAGCCAAGTGGGCCCTGGAGGCCGCCTCCCTTCACTCGTGATCATCTGCTGAGCCCCCAGCTGGGGAGGGAAGGGGGGGGAGAGGGGGCTGCAGGAGCAGGACCCTAGCACTGCAGGAACTGAGAGCTTAAAGAGCACAATGCAAACATGTGCTGAACTGCCCTCTGACCTTTTCCATTTAACTGTTTCTAAAGCTGACCCACAGAACAGGTAGCATTCTTCTGAATGAAGGGTGAGGTGCAACTATGTGTAACTAAGGCTGTTCCTGTGGGCTCTGCAAGCTCACTGAGTAAGGGTTTCCTGTGGATCCTACCATCCTAGGACCCACAGCTCACCTCCTTCCTCCCGTGGTCCATCTGCCTCAGAAGGCCCTCTCTGGTGAGTCCTCCCCCAAGAATTCACTCTGAAGTCCTTACCCGAGACCGGTGCACTGGGTTGTCGAAGTCCGTCCCATCTGGAGCCAGGAGCAGCCAGCCGCCATAAATGGGCTTTGCCTAGAGGAGAAAAGGAAAGCTGGTCATCAGTGGCCTTGGACAGGTTCAACGGGCAAGCTAATGCCAAGCTGACAAGTGCCCACTGGAAGAGAATCCACCTCTGCCCCATGCCATCCATGCACGCACCTACTTCCAGCGGGAGACACTAGGGACCAAGAGGCTCCAGCAGGCCTGGAGCACCTGGTATGGAGACAGGAACACAAAACCCAGCAGGAGTCCAAACAAATGGAGAACACAGGACTCCTCAGAGCACCGCCCTGCAAGTTCCTGATCAAGCCACCAGGGTCACTTTCTTCATCACCACGTGAGTACCAGGCACCAGGGATAGCCTGTGACCAGCACGGCCAAAGGCCCTCGTCCTGAGGGTGCAAAGCCTGGGAGCAGAGACACTGCTTCAGCCATCACCAGAGGATCATCAACTTAGCGGCTGCAGGATATCGAGCTGAAAACCTTTCCAGTTTCTATCTTCCCATGCGAAAGATGAGTGTGACAATGGTTGTATCTGCACCTCACGAATCTTATGTGAAGAGTGATGAAACAATCCAAGTAGAACACAGCCCAGCACAGGAAAGAAAATGGCAAGGCCGCTGGGAAAACAGTCTGGCAGTTCCTCAAAAGGTTACACTTAGAATCCCTATGGCCCAGAATCCCACTCCTACACATACCCAAGAAAACTGAAAGCAAGTGTCCAAGTAAAAACCTGGATGTGAATGTTCACAGCAGCACTATTCACAATTGCCAAAAGGTAGAGACAACCCCAGTGTCCATCAGCAGATGGATGGAAAATGTGGCCCATCCGTTCAACGAAACGGCATTCAGCGGTAAAAAGGCATGAAGTGCTGACACATTCGCTGCAACATGGCTGAACCTTAAAGACCTCATACTAAGTGAAGAATACAGACACAAATACATGATTCCACTTACATGAAAAGTCCAGAATAAGGAAATCCATAGAAAGAGGAGGCAGATGAGTGGCTGCCAGGATGTTGAGGGAGCAGGAGATGGGGAGTGGCTGATAACAGGTGTGGGTTTCTTTGGGGGTGATGAAAATGCTCTGGAATTAGACTGTGGAGTTATTTGCATGAACTTGTGAGTATGCTAAAAATTACTAAACTGTATGCTTTAAAAGGGCTTCCCTAGTGGCTCTGTCAATGCAGGAGACCCAGGTTTGATCCCTGGTCCAGGAAGATCCCTTAGAGAAGAAAATGGCAACCCACTCTATATTCTTGCCTGGAGAACCCCATGAACAGAGGAGCCTGGCAGGCTTCAGTCTGTGGAGTCACAAAAGAGTTGGATACGACTTAGCAACTGAAAAACAACAAATGCTTTAAAAGACTGAATTTTATGGTATGTCAATTATCTCAAAAATTGTATAAAAGGGGGGAAAAAAAACAACCTGAGTACAGTGTCTGGCCTAAAAAGCCTTAATAAATGATGTATTTCTTACATCCAAAGAGTGCCCCCTCCCCCAAGACCCTGGCAGTAGGAGTTCAGCAGGAGTTAAAGGATGAAGACAGACACTCAGACCCCACCTCCCTTTTTGGCCACACCAGACCTGAGAAAGGGAGGCTGAGGCACAATCAGCAAAACAAATCAAAACCCAAACCCTCCACCTGCTGTTTACACACAGACTACCCATGGAAGAGCCTTCGAGTCCTCTTAGCATGCGTTTTACTCAACATTTCCAAACTGGGAGGCCCTGTCACATCACCTCATTTTGAAAAGCTGTAGTATCTGTGACTCGCAGAGGGGAGGTCACTTGCCAGAGGCCACAGAGCATGTGGGGTGAGCATGTCTAGGCTCCCGCAGGGCCCTGAGACCCAGGGAAAGCACTGGTTCTCCCCGTGAACAGAAAGAGGGGTTTCGGGCATGGGGTATGGAGTAGACTGAAGGAAGGAAGCAAGACTGGCTTTGATGAAACATGGGAGTGGGTGCTGGCAGGAAACCAGGAGTCAGAGGGACATGGCCCAGAAGGACCGTGGAGTGCGTGGGATGAAATACTGCCTGGGAAAGCAGAAGCAAAGAGAACAGAGGTCTGTTTTCTCAGCAAGCACCAGAGACACCCAGCTGTCCCCCAGGCAGACAAGCACACGCGGCTTCTTTCTGCCCCACTCGGAGATGCACACACGGGACAGAGGAGCTGGCGCTGGGGGATGACCCCTTGTACCCCAGCCTGGTGACTCCCCACCATGGCCATGGGGCCTGCAGGTCTCTGACCTGTGACACCAGGAGGTTAGAGCCCAAGGCCATGTCTCCTCAGTTTCTGTCTGACTTCAACCACATACCACCCTCTCCTTTTCTGGCTCTAGGGCTTTGGGGTGACCACACTGTCAGCTACACCTACCTGTCCTTTCCTCAAAAGGGCAGTGAGAGACATGGGCTTGGCCAGGTCCCTCAGAACCTGGCCTGCAAGCAGCATCATTATTCGCTCAACAAACATCTTGGCGAGCCTACCAACACCCACCTCACCTGGTGTGACTTCCTTATATGAATCACCCCAAAGCAGACCCCACCCAGGTGAGTAGGTCATCCTGAAAGGTGGGAAGGCTGGGTCAGTGGAGGGCACAGGGCAAGAGACAAGGGCTCCAGCAGCCCGGGAAGTGGGCAGTGTTCTGCAGGAGCGTTTACTAAGGCAAACTCTACTGACAAAGGGCAGATGGGGTTGCCCAGGACAGAGGGGATGGACAGGCTGCTGGGGGTGATGGCTACAGGGCACAGGGTTCCTTTTGGGGAGGATGAAAGTATTCTAAAACTGACTTTGATAATAGTTGCACATCTCTGGGAATACATTAAATCACTGAACTGCACAGTTTAAATAAGTCAACTACATATGGTATGTGAGTTTCATCTCAATAAAGGTATTAAAAAAAAATCATTTACCAAGGCCTATGTCAGGCAGTGGGGAAGCAGAGATAAGACACTGCTCCCCCTCCACTGGGTTCACAGTCCGCAGCAAGCAAACAGGGAACAAATGACCTGTGAGGAGGCGGGGAGGGGAGCCCTGGTGACCATGGGCACGGCTGAAGCGAAGTCAGAGGCAGGAGCCCGTCCACCAGCAGGGCTGGTTTGGCTGCCGTCCTCCCTCAACTCGCCAGCGCATCTCACTGAGGGCTCCAGACCCAGAACCCCTTCCACAAGCCTGGAGAGCCGCACCCGGGACACACGCTCTGAGCCTCCTGCTCCTCAGGGAACCTCAAGCTAGACATGCCCACCTGCCTTCCGTCCACAAGAAGGGTGCCCCAGACATGCAGCTGCTGCCCCCACTATTTCTCAGAGGGGCTAAAAATGGCAACAGCCAACCTGGCCATGCTGGAGAGTCCAGAAGCGCCCCGCACAGCCTCTGTCCCCACAGGAGAGGTTTACAAGCCACAGGCCAGAGGTTTGTAGGGCAGCATCCCTCCCATTCTCGCCTCACCCCCCCTGGGAGCCCCCAATGACCTGACATACACTCTGGTGACCCCAAAGGCAGCTGGCACAGGAAGAGGGCTCTAGAAACTTCTAGTGGCCTGTAGTTTTGTTGCTGTTTTCTACCAGGGTGACTGGGGTTTACTTTAAGGGGCAGCAGGACAGGAGAAGCAGGTAACTCTTCTCGATACTGAGGACCCAAAGGATGGGACTGAGTTCTGTTTCAAGCAGGCCACCGGGAGGAAGCTCACTGGTCCAGTCCCTGTGCAAAAGTCACCATCTGGGGCCACCCGCTGGGCCTCTCTCCATTCAATCAAACTTAGCCCTGCCTCATACACCAATAAACCAGAGGCTGCACTTCCGTTGACCTCTGGGAAGAGGCTGCTTGCTGGTGGCTGGGGCATCCTCCTCAGCCCAAAGCCCTTTCGAAAATGCTCATTTGACATTTCTGCTTCGAGATGGGGTGGATGTAACGTCCCTATGTCTCCCACCAAGCACAAATAAAAGCCTGGACACTGTATGTTAGACAAACCTAAGGAGACTTAAAAGCGGGAGAGAAGACTGCAGAAGGGCTGGGTGCTCAGGGGCTGAGGCACCACCGGGAGGTGTGCAGCCTGGGTTTCCTTTGGCCTCACTGTCCCAGATCGGGGGTCTGGAGGAGAGGCCACATGGACGTGCCAACAGGCACAGACAGAAAAAGCCCCAGGAAAGGCTCTCCCTAGTCAAAGAACCAAGGAAGGGACAACCTGGCAAAACAGAGAACTCTTCCAGAGTAACCAGCCTACCCCAGCCAGACAGAAGAGACACCTCCACACTCCCACCCTCCCCCAGCAGAGGCTAGACTTCCAGAGACTTCCTACTCAGTAGGGCGAGGTGTTGGGACAGCAGGCAGGGGCCTGTGACTGCCCTGCCCACCCAGCAGTAAAGGTCCCCTCCCTCTCCCTGCTATCTGAGGAGGACACCTGAGGGGCTGCACCCTGCCCCCTACGGCAGCAACCATGCACCTCCTGCCTCAAGTGTCCATGAAGTCCAGTGAGGAGCCAGACTCCTATCTCCACCGAGAGGCAGGAGGCAGCAGCCCTGCTTCCCCTGCTGGACAGTGCTAGAAAAACCCGACTGAAAGAGAGAGGTCAAACACAGCCCAAAGTCACCTAGCGTGACACAAAACTGTCCAGGCTGAAAAATCACCATGATACCAAGAACTGGGAAGGTCGATGCCAACACCAGGGTGTCAGGCATGTCAGAATTATCTGGTGGAGGTTTAAAGCAGCCATGCTACATGGTCCAACAAGAAATTATGAACATGCTTGGAATAAATGAAAACACAGAGAGCCTGAGCAAAGAAACAGAAGCTGTAAGAGCCAGGTGAAAATTCTGAAACTGAAAAATACAATAACTAAATCAAAAGCTCAATGGATGGGCTCAAAAAGCAGAAAGATGGGAATCATGGAATGAATCAGTGAGCTGGAAAATTAAAGAATAGAAATTGCACAGACAACACAGAGGAAACAGACTGAAAAATAAGAGAACAGAGTCTTCGGGACTCTGGGACTATAACAAAAGAGCTAACATCTGTGTCATCAGAATCCTAGAAGGAGAGAAGAGTTAAAATACTAAGACTTCCCTGGTGGTCCAGTGGCTAAGATTCTGAGCTCCCAATGCAGGGAGCCTAGGTTCGATCCCTGGTCAGGGAACTAGATCCCACATGTCCCACCAAGAGCTACCATGCTGCAATGAAGATCAAAGATCCCATGAGCTGCAACTAAGACTCAGCACAGCAAAACAAATATTTTCTAAAAGTACTACTTACAATCATTAAAAAAAAAAATGAAATACTGGACTTCCCTGCCAGTCCAGTAGATAAGAATCCATCTGCCAATGCAGGAAACATAGGTTTGATACCTGGTCTTGGAAGATTCCACATGCCACAGGGCAACTAAGACCACGCTTCACAACTACTGAGTCCACGTGCTACAACTGCACACCCAGAGCCTGTGCTCTGCAACAAGAGAAGCCACAGTAATGAGAAGCCCAAGCACTGCAAGGAAGAGCAGCCCCCGCCCACCGCAACTTACGAAAGCTGGGGCACAGCACTGAAGACCCAGTGCAGCCATAAATAAGTAAACAAACATCCAACTACAGCATAATCCAGGAACCGCATTCCTGGGCATTTATTCCAGAGAAATAAAAGCTTACACTTCACAAAAACTGTACATGAGTGGTTACTGCCACTTTATTTGTAAAGGCCAAGAAAACCTGGAAGCAATGCAGATGTCCTTCACCAAATGAGTGGTTAATCCGTGCACACTGTGGAATACTACTGAGCAATTAAAAGGAGGCAACTGGTGATGCACGCAACCTGGATGAGTCTCCAGAAAATTAGGGTGAGTGGAAAAGTCAACCCTGAGGTTACATGATGTACCATTCCACTGACACAACATGCTTGAAATGTGGAATTTCTAGACATGGAGACAGACTTGCAGCTGCCAGGAGTTAAGGAGGCAGCAGAGGTAAGAGGACAGGAGGACTGTAACAATGTCCTGTAATTTTATTAATATAAGATGCAGCCACTGGGGGAAACTGGGTAAAGAATACACAGGATCTCTCTGGATTGTATCTTACAACTGCATGCAAAACTACAATGATCTCAAAATCAAAATTTTAATTAAAAAATAAAAATAAAAAACCAAAAACCTATTACTTTAGGATACTCACTCCACACACACAGGCATATGCCCCTGGAAGAGGACCCACTGCAATCCTAGAGCAAAGAGGCTTAGCCACGAAGGCTTCTGCAGTCCACAGGGGCCAGCCCCAGGCCAAGCAGCCTGCCATGGCCTCAGCTGCATTGCATGAGCTCACTGGCCTGGCCACAAGCTTCTCCCGAGGCCACAGGCACATGCAGTTTTTGAGGGCTGCCGACTGGACCATGTGAGCTTCTCCGTCCCCTTCCCCCTGCACCACCCTCTCGGGGCAGGTCTGGGTTGCATCAGGCCAAGTGGGTGGGGTGGGCTGCAGGCAGGGAAGGAGCAGGCACCCGGCCTGCCTTACAGAACATCACCCAGCTGCCACCCTGACACTGACCAGACACATTCAGGCCTCTGGACACAGCTGCGCGATCACAACCAGCCCCACAGTGTCCAGGCATTACATGCTGGGCTCTCAGCTCCACAGGGTCCATCTGAGGCTCAAAGAAAGGAGACATATGTGACAAACTTCTGACAGGCTGTGAAGCTCGCTCTTCTGTCCCCTCAGATTCACCTGCCCCAGAGTGCGAGGGGCCCTGAGAAAGGCAGACACATCACACAGTATTGTACCCACAACCATCCATGCAGAAACGTGGGCACCACCTTCCCACCCCTGTCACCCTAAAGGCCCCCCACACAAGCACCTGTCCTCCATGGACAGGAGTAACCCCTTGTCTCTACACAAGCCCCTTCAAGTAGAGTAACCAACCCAGAGCCAGCTGCTTACTGAGTACTTACTGGGGCTCCCCTCCTCCAAGCTGTGCCCGTACTCACACCTCCCGTGAACAGAACACTGTCTTCTGGCCTCGGGGCTCTGCACACACAGGCCTCTGCAGAGAGGAAACCCCATCCTGCAGCAACGCCCTGCTTACCCCTAGGTCCATCTCCAAGCCCCCCGCCATCTCCAGCCCTCCTGCTTTCACATCCCATCTTTGTCCAGCAAAGTGCCCAGTGGACACACTGAGGCAGCACTCAGCTGCTCCCCACTAGTCCTCCAGGTGCTGCTGCAAGGCCTCCGAGCCAGGACAGGGAGAGCCCAGGCCACACCTCTACCTTCCACACATGGAGCCCAGTCACCAGAAGGAACCTGTCCACCCCGACACCGAGGGACAAGCTGAGCGCTGAGGAGCACATGGACGGGCTGGCCTCCCACTGAGGATTCCCTTTCCTGAATCCAATCCCCACCAACACCACGTGCGCCATGGTGGCCCCGACAGAAAGCAAAGACGACACAGGAAAGCCAGCACTCTCAGCAGGCAGGCGGCCACACGTGGAGAGAACCCGTCTCCCTGCTCCTCCCTGGTAATCCCACAGCCAGACACGGAGCCTAAAGAGACAACACAGAGCAGCAAACCGGTGTTGGTTTGGAGCTTAGACCAAACCGGGGGTGGAGCTTAGGGACCAGCAGTGCTCAGGGCAATGAACCCCAGAGAGGACCTGGTACATGAGATGGTCCCAGAACAGCGTGGAAGGAAGGACTGTAGAGTATTCAAGGTCAGCCCAGAGGGGATCCCAGGATGCCTGACTCTGAGGTGGGGCAAAGCATGCGAACCCCACAAAGGCACCCTCACACAAGGCTGGACATGTCAACTCCAAGCACAGTGACCAGCCCCGTGAAAGTTCAAGGAGAGCAGTTCCACATAGCCTTGAAGAAAGACCCACACTATGGGGGCCAGTGTCCCACCTTGGGGACACCCCTGGGACAAACTGGAGCATGAGGAGCTGCACAGAGGCCGGAGGTGAGGATCTAGTGAATGCTCCAAGGATGGGGGGTGGGTAGACTGAAGCTAACGCATCTTCTGTGGTTCTGAGGTTGGCTCCCTGCTCTTCTTTTCCCCAAGAGTTTCTGTAGAAACGCTTCATGCACTCATAGAAAAACAGGCTTTTCAATATTTTCTGCATTTCTATTCCAAAAGGAGAAATGATGCCTGGGTAGCAGCCGTCTGGCTATCTTTATGAGCATGTAAATCACAGGAGATTTCAAAGTCGCCTGTCTTTTCTGGGACATGTGGAGGTAAGTCAGTAACAGGAAACGTGGGCACACGTCCAGGTCAGTCTGAAGCCTCGCCCTCGCCTTATCCCGGCCACCTGAGAAAGAACACTCCATCCAGGCAGACCGCAGAGGGAGGCCTGTTCCACCTGCCTGACCCACACCTGGGTCAGCACACACCTCCACAAGCCAGTAGGGCAAGACCCCAGGAGCATGGGCTTCTCACTTAGAGCAAACCTGCTGGGACAACTGGGTCAGTCATCCCTGCAGATCCCACCTCAGGCTTCTCCTCCCAACACCACGTGGGCCACTGTGCTGGGACTCGTCTCTAAGACGCGTCCAAGGGTCTCAAGCCCTCAGCAGAGAACACTGTCCTGCTGCTTTACGGCCATTCAGTTCTAGACCCAAACTACACTCCTCCACATGGGCACATCTGCCGGCATGAGCTTCCAGGACACGTCATCTGCCTCTGAAAGCCAGCAGAGGGTCACTGGCCACTGCCAAGACAAGCACAATCGTGGAGCAGCCCCTGCACCTGACTCAACACCATCAGAACCCAGGGTGAAAGAAAGCGCAACTTCTGAGTGAGAAAGGGGAGCACCAGGTGAGTGGCCCTAAGGACGCACGCTGCATCCAGTGGGCACATGGGAAGGCTTTCTGAAATGCCCTTCAGTCTGCTCTGCTACCCAGCCATCCTATTTCCTATTCCCCAGCGCCAACACAGTCAACACCCACGGCTTACGAGGCAGGTCACTGCTCCAGGCACTTTACTCACGCAGTCTGTGCCACTCTTCCTCATCTCACATACAAGGAAACTGCAGTCAGTGTCTCAGCAAGCGTGAGTCAAGGCCACCTGGCTCCGTATCATGCCTGTAACCTCTGGACGCTGGCCACATCAGTGAGCCACTCCCAGGAGTAAAAGCTGGCGCCACCCCAGCAGGATGCACAACCCTAGTGGGTATTCTCCTTGGGGGTCTAGCCCTGACTTCATCACTCAGGGCTTCCCCAGACATCCCTGCACCTGAGGCCTGGGACCTGCATGGAGCCCTGATTCGTGGTCCCCGTAAGGAGCTCACCACAGGATGGACCACCACAAGCCACCCTCCATGGAGCTGTCCACCTGGCGTGGCCAGGCACCAAGGGCTGTGAAGGTGTTTAGGGAGCGGACAGAGGCCATGGGGCTCTTCCTCAGAAGGAGGAGTCTTTCCTATCTGTGCACACAAAGACAGAAGTGCAAGCACAGGCTCCCACCTCCACCCAGAAAAAGCAGAGTCTCATAAGTAGAGCGACTCTATCCATTTAGCGTCCAAATTGGGACACTCTGGGAAATGAGCAGGGAGCCTACTAATTACACCAGGACACATGGGCCTAAAGAAAGAAACTTACAAGAAATGCAGTTTACACATCTCTGCTGCCAAAGGTCAGGTTGCAAAGACAACAAAGCCACCGAGAATACCTACAATGAGACAAAGACACAAAACATGGAGCTAAGCGTAAGGACCTCGGCAGCAGGGAGCAGAGAGGAATGACATGGAAGAGCCCTCCGTGCAGAGTGAGCACAGGCCAACGGCAGAAATGGAGGTCAGGGAGGCCAGCTGGCATGTGAGGAGCCCCACGCTCCCCCCAGAAGTAGCAGAGCCTCACACACAGTGCCATCCCCTCCCTGGCAGCACGTTACAGAGTGGGACTCCTGGAGGTGAGGGCGCATCCCAAACTGCCACGCGGCTGGAGCCTTTGGGGCCCTCCTCCAGAGCTCTAACCCCAAGAATCTGCTGACAGTCCCACCCTTCAGCCAAATCAGAAGTAGCACTGGACGTAGACAAAGACAGTAAATACTTGATGAAACAATCACCCGAACGCCAACTGCTCTCAGCACAGAACACATCCACGCTGCTGCCACACACCTGACCATGGCTGAGCACCAAGCTGTGTGTGCGGACGTGCACACGTGGGTGCGACAGGGTGAGGCCAATGCCACGGCAGTCCAGCATGCTCCTGGGGACCTGGGGTAACTAGGATGGAGCAGAGGACGGAGGTGGAATCTGTAGTGTTAGCTACACATGGGCAGCAGATGCCAAGCCCCAAATGACAGAAATACAGGAACCAAAGATGTCAAATAATGGTTTGGCAAAATGTGGGTTGGGCTTACCTGGTGGCTCTTCCTTGGTAAAAAAACCTGCCTGCCAAGCAGGAGACGTGGGGTTTGATCCCTGGGTTGGGAAGATTCCCTGGAGAAGGGAATGGCTTCCCACTCCAGGCTTCTTGCCTGGAAAAATCTCATGGACAGAGGAGCCTCGTAGGCTATAGTCCATGGGGTCGCAAAAGAGTGGGACATGACTTATCGAAAACAACAACAAGCAGAAACCAAAACTGAGATGGGGGTAATAATGACTTTGGGTTATTTTTGTAACAACTTACTTTTTTGAGGCATAATTCACATACCATACAACTCCTCTGTTGTAAAACAGGTGTAAAGTTCAATACAAATTCAGGTTTGTATTGCATCCATTACCACCATCAAGTCTAGAACAGCTTCATCACCCCGGAAAAGAAGCCCTGTGCACTTTAGCTGTCATTCCCGCACACTGTCCCCCAGGGTCCCCAGCAGCCACTAACCTGCTTTAAGTCTTTACAAAGTTGCCTAATAGGGACGCTTCACAGGAATGGAATCAGGTAACACATGGTCTTTTGTGCCTGGCTTCTCTCACTGAGTGGATGTTTTCTAAGCTCAGCTGTGCTGTAGTGGGTGCTTGTCTCACTCCTTTTCATGGCCAAATAATGTGCCGTTGTGTGGACGGACCACATTTGTTTACTGATGACAATGGGGTTGTTTCCCCCTTTTGGTGACCGTTGTTAAAAATCCTTTAGGAGAGATCAAAGAAGTAAACAACAGCTGTCTAACTGACCCCAAGCTCCTTGGAGATTGGCTCCCAGCAGCTTCCCCACACCTCACCATTCAGGGGTGCACCAGCATCTCCCTGCATCACCTGGCCTTCAGCTCCCACGACCCCCTACCCCAGGACATTGAAGCCCCAGCTTAGCTCCTGCTCAATAGGATATTAGGAGGAAATGGAGGTTGGGGTGGGGGGTGGGCTTGGCTGCTCCTGTACACGGGCACAGCCCTCCCAGATCCTCATCCTGGACTCCTCCACCCGCCCATGCCATCTCTGCCCCTGCACCCCACTGTCCACAGTGCTGAGGTCTGGCCTGACGAGGTCTGGCCTGACGAGGTGCTTCCCGGCACAGCTCACAGCAGATCTCCACGGGACCAGCAATACCCCCACAAGCCAGTCTCCACCCTGAAGAGCTGAAGAGCCTCTGAGATGTGTGTTCACAGCAGCACGATTCGCAACAGCCAGAAGCAGAACAGCCCAAGTGTCCGTCTATAGACAGACATAAACAAAATGTTCTATGCCATAGAATACAATATTCATCCAGAAACAAGCAGTGCACACTGATTTCGTGTTACCACGTGAACTCTGAAAACATGCTCCATGCAAAAAGCCTGACAAAAGATCACAATTTCTACAATCCCATTTTGATGAAATATCCAGGATAGGTAAATCTGTAGGGACAGAAAGCAGACTGGTGGCTGTTAAGGATGGGGGTGGGAAGTGGGATAAAGCTGGTCAGTAGTAATGGATGTTCTTTTGGTGTGATAAGATGTTTACATTACAGAGTGCTGGTGACTTTAGCATATCGCGATGAGATGTTTTACATTACAGAGTGCTGGTGACTTTAGCATATCGTGATGAGATGTTTACATTACAGAGTGCTGGTGAATTTAGCATATTATGAATGTGCTAAATGCAAGTGAGCTGTACTCTTCAAAATTATTAATTTTACATTTCATGAATTTTACCACAAAAAAAACCCAAAAACTCACATACAGAGCTCACTGGATCCCAGGCCCGGAGATGGGAGGGCACGCAGCCGCCAGCCTGCTGGCCACCACCCTTCATTCCCCAGCTCAGCTGCCTACTCACCCCTCTGCCCACACACATGCCCTGCAAGTCCAGTCCATGCCCAGGCCTCCTCCCTGGACTGCAGCAGCTGGAGGAAGAGGGGAAAGGAACACTTTAAAAAAAACCCTTCCCTGTTTGGGCTTGACTAGGAGCCCGTGGCCACGGGATTTTTGGAACATGACGCCATTTGTGGCAAAGGGAGGAATGCTAGAGAATGCGTGGGACAAATTTCGGAGCCAATGGTTTTGCAGGAAAAAGTCACACCCTGTCCCTCAAAAAGCAGTGCTTCCTATAAAGTGACAGGTAGGACAGGAGAGTCTGATGAAAGGAAGTAAGAGAGAGACAGGAAATGTAACAAGTTCAGCCCAAGCCTTGCCTCCACTCCACCCTTCCCAGTACACACACACTCTGGCAGAACAGCTCCCAGACATGAGGGGCCACAGGCCACACAGGGCCAGAGATCTAAGGTCCAGAAGGCTGGCCTGAGCCCACTCAGGTCCATTTGGGAACCTTAGGAGGAGGGTCCAGGTCAGACTGTCTGCGCAAGTTCCAGGACCTCCTTCCATCTCAGTTTTCTTGTCTCTCTAATTCATAAGGCTGCCGTGAATGTAAATGAGTTAGCAGTGGCCAGGCACACAGCAATTACTGTCAGCTCTGAATCCCACCACTGCCACAGAAAATAATCCCAGAGCACATCAACTACTCCTCCAACTAAGTATAGAAAACCACACCAGAGACAGCTATGTGGCCAGTACGCTGGCCCCATTCCCAGGAAGAAAACTCCAAGCTCACAGGTTTCCAGGAGGGAAGGGAGACGTGGGGATGAGAGTCAACAGGCTGTCTGCCGAGATGGCACCTGCCTGTTGACAAGGTAGATTGCAAACTCTCACAAGGAGCCACGTCTGCTCGTTTAGACCCCACAGAAGGGTGCCCTTGGCAGAAGGCTCCACCCCCTGAAAGAGTGTGTGATCCCTAAAGGATGTGGGGCAGTGGGGGAGGAAGCCAGAGGACCCACCTGCCAGCTGAGGTGAGTTATCAAAGCTGGTGACCCAAGGGCCTGGCCCAATCTCCTGCTCACTGCCCAGTGACTCAGTATGAGGCCCAGGCTGCTCTCTATGCTCCTCCGGCCCTTTCACCCAGGCCCAGTGCACGAGAACTTGGACTCCCAAACAACTGCTCCCAGGGGCACCTGCAGGATAAACAGCTTCTCTTAACCCTCTGCCACCTTGCTAATGGCAACTGAGACATTTCCATGCAAAGTGACTTCTGAAATTGGGACCTGCCACTGCCATTTGACTATACAACAACTGCCCTTCCTGGGACTGGCACTGTGCATTTCTCTGGGCTCGGCAGGTGTTCAGGGGTGGCTACTGCACCGGCTGCTGGCCTCTGGAGCAGCCCACACCCTCCAGTGGTAGGTCTTAGCCCAACCTACCTGGCCTCTCCAGTTTTGTTGTTGTTTTTGCCACACAGCGCAGCATGTGGGATCTTAGGTCCTTGACTAAAGGGACTGAACCTGTGCCTCATGCAATGGAAGCACAGAGTCTTAGCCACTGACCACCAGGGGAGCCCTGCCTCTCCGCTTCTCATACTCTAAAAATTCTTAAAACTGGTTCACTCTTTATACTTAAACATCCACCCAAGCAAACGGACTGTGGTCCTTCCAATCCCTAGGGGCTGATGTGGGGCAGCTGCTAAGTGGTGCCAAGCAGCCCACAGGAGAGGGGCAGCCTGGGCTTCTGTGGTGTGGGCACCGGGGAGACAGAAAGAGTTTGAGGGCAGCCATGCTGCAGAATCTCATCACAGAGGCAGGTGCCCTCTCTGGGTCACCACGTGCCCACCACACACTCAAGCGTTTACAGAGCTGAGGCTTGCTCTTTCCTGCAACCCCCATCCTCACAGGCACCCAGACGTGGGTCTTGTTGCAGCCCCCATTTTCAGAGGAGGGATGCAGACACTTAAGACTCTGAGCAAGTTGCATAAGCAGCATAAGACCCAAATCCGAGCTGAAAGTCCCCGTCCTCAACCCTCCCATTCCCTTACCCGAGCACGTGTGAACTAAAAGTGGGACTGTGTCAGATTTGTAGGTCAGAGCGGTCCCCAAGCGGAAGACCCGCCAGCTCATGTAGAGAGGCTCTGAGAGTGGCACCCGGGGGACCTGGACTCTTTCTCTGGTTCACCTGGGACTCCCAGCAGCTGCTCCCCTCCCTGGCCCCTTGAGCTGCGCACCAGGACACTGGGAGGGGAGAGAACATGGAGTCTCCCTGTTCCAATCAAGGCTTTAGGATCTGGAGATCAAGGACACTACTACTTCCTGATTTGGAATCCCTCAGGGGAAAACAGTGCTTCCTGTTCAAGGCTCACCAAAGGTGTGGTCACTGCAACAGGCCAGCAGCCTGTCCAGGAGACGTGCAATACCCCAAAGCTGAGACGTTAGGACCTGCGAAATGCTCTGCCCTTTCCATGTCCCCCACCAACTAAGGAATCCAAGTCAGGGCAAGGCCCTGTCTCTGACAGCAAAGGTGAACATTTGCTTTCAAAACAGAATGGGCAAACAGAACTCTGAAAACTCCACAATGGTCTTCCTGTGACCTAGGCTGAACCTCTCTGGGTCTCAGTGGCTCCATCTGCTAACGGGGACAATCCTTCACCTGCTTAAGGGTGAGGGGATCACCCAGCCCCTAAGGCCCCTTCTCCTTGGGGTAGGAATTAGAAGTCCATTAAACAGCTTCAACTTAGTTTTCAGACCTCGGCCTCCTACTGAAATTGTAACAGGTTAACAAGTCACACTGGCCGTCCCAGGAGGAGGGAGGCCGGGCTCCTAGCTGTATAAAGGCTGGCATGGGAACCAGGTGGAACACAGCCCATCCCTAGGCAGCTCAGTGACCTCAGGCTGATCTAACCTAACCCTGACCGGTTCTCCACGTCCCTACTCCACAGGTGGCCATGCTGCCCCCAGCCCTGCTAGCCTTCCCAGCTGCAGACAGTGGAAGGAGGTCATGGTACACACAACACCCGATCCAGGGCGACGCAGGCTCAGGAGGATTCCACAGGCCCGTCCACTCACCCCCAATGCGGGCTGCCTCCAAGCCCGGGGCAGGACACCATCCAGCACAGCACACACACCAAGCTGAGCAAGGGGAGGAAGGAGCCAGAAAAGTTACAGGCTCTAGGCAAGAATCAGGCTATGGTTTCATGTGAACTAGGATGACCCTGAAGAAACCAGCAAGTGGTTTGGAAGAGTCTAGTCCAGTCTCCGGAGACAAAATGCCAAGCCCCTGGCTCTCTTGCCCCCAAAGGAAGTGAGAGCATAAGAGCAGTGGAGCTGGGTATTCAGGGGTCCCAGCCCAGGGCAGCTGTGAAAGAGCCCAGACCATTTCCCAGAGCCCTCACTGCTAAAATCAAAGGGACTACGAAATCTCGGGCAAAGGCTTCAAACCTGCCCCTCATACTTTCAGAAACAACTGGAGGGCCCATGTGTGGGAAACAGAGACAAACGGCTGAGAGGCCAAGCACCAACTGCATGTTGCCCAGAACCATGTCACTTTTTCTGTTTCAAACAAATTTCTGTATGAGACTCCATTGAGTAAAAGGCTCCGCAATTTAAAGTTTGAAATCCACTGACCTGGTTCAACCATGTCGTCTCAGATGGGAAAGTGATGCTCAGAGAGTAAGTTTTCAAGGATAAAGGAGGCCTGTTTTCTCAGATTAACTGCTTCGAAACCAGCCCCCAGTGCTCCCTACTCCTCCCTGTGTCCTGCCCGCCCCCCACAGCACGAGGATGGAGGCAACAGAAGCTCAATTCCTTCTAGTCTCTCCTCCCTGGCTCCATGCTCTCTCTTCTTTCAAGTCTAGATGGCAACTTGGTAACAACTTAGAGATAAGTATTGCAAGTTAAAGTTATTTCAGCTAAACAGCATCAGGGTGCCAGTGATCTGGAGAGAGCCCAAACAAAGGCTGTTCCCCACAGCAGAGGCCCTTGGCATCCTTTCTGGAATATTAATTACCACAAAGGGATTCAGTAGCCTTCACAGGCCTGGTCAGTACTCTCCACCCATTCCGTTAGCGAAGTAGACCACTCCTGAGAACAAAATGTGGGCAATGGTTTTAGAGGTAGGAAACCGAGGCCAGGAGAACATAGGTGACCTTTCTGGGTCACCCTGCAACGTCTGTGCCAAGAATAGAACACAAGTCTTCCATTGTAGCCCTTCTGCATAGCAAGGGAACAAGAACTCAGAAAGGTCAAGTAGCAGGCTAGAATGCTGGGAAAAGCAACTAGGATGCAGCTGCAGAGCACTGAGCAAACACAAAGGGTGGTGCGGGATGCAGGCACCACACCTCCATGTGCCCCCACCAACCCACCCTAGGCTCTCAGTCGCTCCCCACAACATGTGTCTACTAAGCCCTGACCTTCCAGCACCCTGCTCTCCTCTGCCCTGCTGGGGCAGTAGGGACCAGAACCCAGAGCTCTCAAATACAGTAAAAGGAGTCACCAAAAAAGAAGTGACTTTCAAAGAAAGAACCCCCTGAAGTTGGCAAAAACACACCATGAGGGGATGCAGATAAGAGTATCAGTACCCAGCTGATACTCTTTTTGTAGCTCCACAACTCCAAACACGAGCTGAGGAGAAAAAATCCACAGGCACAGACTTCCCACCCTGGACTTCCCCCGAGGGTCTCAAGGACCCAGCTGTGGGCCAGGCCACTGCAGCCAGAGCCGTCCCATTCATCACTGTAGACAACAGCCACATGTGGCCACTGAGCACTTGGAATGAGGCTAGTCTGGCCCAAAGGTGCTGTAAAGGTAAAAGTGCATATAACAGCATCTTTACATGTTGAAATGGTAATTAATGTTTTAGATACATTAGGTTAAATATAATTAAAATTAATCTCACCTGTTTCTTTTTACTTTGTGGCAACCAGAAAATTTTAAATTACGTATCTGGCTTGCATCACGGTTCTACTGGACAGGGCTGGTCTAACAGGGCGGGGGCAGGGGGTGCGGGGTGGTGGTGGGTTGGAGGTTGGAAAGCTATGTATGCTCAGTCTAGAGGCCAAATCTAGCCCATTGGCTACTTTTTCTTAAGGTCCCAAGACCAAGAATGGCTTTTACATTTTCCAATGGTTATATAAGTACCTACCTAAATGCCTCAATTTTGCTTGTGGGCCTACAAAGCTGAAAATATTATCTGGCCCTTTAAGAAAGTATTTGCCAATTCCGAGACTCTAGAAACAAAACAATCATTGATACTCACTCCAGAGACACTAGAAGCAGAGGGCAGTTTTAGGATTTGCGTGTGTGTGTGTGTGTGTGTGTGTGTGTGTGTGTGTGTGTGAGATTCTTGAACTTTTTATTGAAACAAAACTCACATCACATAAAATTAACCACTTTCAACAGAACAGTTCAGTGGCATTTAGTACATTCATAGTGTTAGGCAAACAGCATCTCTAAGACATTTCATCACTCCAAAACAGAACCTTGATCCCATCAGCAGGTACGCCCTGTTCCCCTCTAACCAGAACCCTAGCAACCACTAATCTGCTTTCTGTTTCTACAGATTTACCTGTTCTGGACATTTCATATAAATGGAATCATACAGTATATGACCTTTTGTGTCTGACTCTTTCACTTAACATCAGTTTTTGAGGGTCAATCATGTTGTAGCACGTCTCATTACTTCATTCCTTTTTATAACTGAATGATACTGTATTGTATGGACAGACAATAATTTCTCTGTTCATCCACTGATGAATATTTGGGTTGGTGCTACTTTCAGCTATTGTAAATAGTGTTGTTAGAAACATAGGCATAAAACTATTTGTTTGAATACATATTGCCAATTCTTTTGGGTATATGCTAGGAATGGAATCCCTGAGTCGCATGCTGATTCTTTTGAGCAACTGCCAAGCTGATTTCCACAGCAACTGTACCATTTCACACTCCCAGAAACAATGCACAAGGGCTCCAACTTCGCCACATCTTCACCACACTTAACACTCTCCCTTTTTCTTCCACAGCCATCCTGGTGGGCATGAGGTGGTACCTCTTTGTGGTTTCAATTCGCATTTCCCTAATGACTAACGACATTAACCATTTTTCATGTGCTTGTTTGGTCATTTGTAAGGTCTGGGACTTCTGACACACCCTTTACCAAACTATCCACCAATCTGTGAATAATCACAAATCTTCTAAAATGGGTGGGCACGAAATCTTCCCATTGTTTCTGAGATAAATGTTAAATCAAATAAAGAAATCCCATACCCTGGAACATCTAAGAAAGTCACAGAACAAAGAGAAATGATGAAATGACTGATGAAATGATTCACAAGGAGAGCAAGGCTTGGTCTATCCACCTCTATGTCCGGAATTCCTATCCCAATGCCCCAGAAGCCCCAGCGTCACAGTATGAGCATAGCAAGGGGCAGAATTAGACTGGCGGGCTGAGGGGAGACACAGGAGGGCTGAAGAGCTGGGAAAGATCAAGACCAACCTCCTCTTTCTCCTGGAGAGAGACAACCCAGCCAAGGTCCCACAACAAAACAGGGCTAGACCAGGGACTAGAACTGAAGTTTGGTGATTTCTTTCACAAAAAGTCATGCTTAATGGTCCACAAGTCAGTTGGAGAGGGAGACATCCAGCCAATACCCACCAGGAACCCAGGCTGGAATGAGGACCTGGAAGCCAAGATCCCTCAGTTCCAGATCTGCTGCTCCCACTGATCAACAAGCCTTCCCCCTCTCGTTTCACTCTACACAGCCTCGTGAGTGACTCCATTCACTCCTATGACATCAGAATTCCCACCCGGCCCCAACCCCCTCCTCCAGCTCTAACCAACTAACTGAGTGGGTGATTCCACCTAAGGACCAAATTGGACCTCCACCTCCTTGAAGTCAAATTTACCACTTTTTTTACTCGGGAATTCCCTACTCCCCCAAATCTACTCCAAATCTGCTATTCTCAATTGCCATTAAAGGTACTTTTACCCAATCAGGTTTCCTCAATTCCCACCTCTGATCAACTGCCAATGTCTTGTTCCCAGTGTCAGCACTGACCTGGAGAAGACCTTTACGGACATTTACCTGGACTTCTTCAAGAGCATCTATTAGAGCTTCTGCCTTTAGCCAGAATTATTATCTTCCTACAACACAAACCCACTGGGTTAAAAAGCTAGGCATAGGTAATTCTCAGTGGTTAGGACACCATGCTCCTTTCAGTGCCAAGGACCCAGGTTCGATCCCCGGTCAGAGAACTAAGATTCCACAAGCCATACAGTGTAGCCAAAACAAAAAAAACCCAGAAACAAAGTTAAGCAGAAACAAAATAATATTTTCTTACTTATATTAGAGGCTATTTTATAATGTTGGAACTAAAACCTTTATAAGCATCAGATTAAAACTACAAACTATAAAGGAAAACATGGAACCTTAACTGCATCCATATTTAAAACTACCATATAAAGGCTTCCCAGGTCGCTCAGAAGGTAAAGAATCTGCCCACTGTGGGAGACCCTGGTTCAACCCCTGATCAGGAAGATCCCCTGGAGAAAGATATGGCAACCCACTCTAGTATTTTTGCCTGGAGAGTTCCATGGACAGAGGAGCCTGGCAGGCTACATACAGTCCATGGGGTCACAGAGTCGGACACGACTGAATGACTAACACACACATGTAAAAACAGAAAAGACCATACATTCACTTAAACACAGTATATAACAGGTGCCGCAACTGCTGAGCCTGCGTGCTGTAGAAGTACCAAATTAATATCTAGAGTGGGAGTCAGCAAAGCATGGCTCCAGGCCAATCCTCTCAACTGCCTGTTTTTGTAAATAAAGTTTTACTGGAAACAGCCATACCCCTTAGTTTACATCTTGTCTACAGTAACTTCACACAGAGGCTTTTGTGGTACAGTGGCAAAGCTCCGTAGTAGCCACAAAGGTCTATGGCCCACAAGGCTGAAATATTTACCATCTGACCTTTTACAGAAAGCTTGTGGACTTCTGACCTAGAATATATACAGAAAACTCCTACAACTCAATGGGATGGGGAGTTGGGGGAACTAACCTGATAGAAAAATGGGGAAATAATATGAAAATCCACAAAAGAAACAAAATATATCCAACAAATATTATTAAAAGAGACTTAACCTCACTGGTAACTTGGGAAATTATTATAGAACTAAATCATTTGATAATACCCAGTCGTGGCAATGATAAGATATACAGTCTTTTTTGGAAGACAATTTGATGATTATCTGTAAAAAATATATATATATTTAATGCACTTTATATCAATTCACTCATTCTATTTCTACAGACCTGCCCCCAGAGAAATACTTGCACTTGTGCAGGTGTGCACACACATACACAAAAGCACTTAGAAAGCTGTTCGTTGAAGCATTCACTATCTATAACAACAAAACCAGCAAGGAACTTTGCTGCCCAGCAGTAAGGGAATGGTTAAACTATGGTACATCCCTGACGATACAAAATGCAAAACAAGTTTGGTACACTGATCATGAAAATGGCTACAAGACATCAAGAAGAGGGAAAAAAATTATGTGGCAGAGCCAAAATGCACACAGTTTAGGTTAAAAAAGATTTTTTTCAACTGTACTTGAGTCCATATGTACGCAGAGAAATGCATAGGAGAACAACTAAAGGATAAACGCCTTAAAGAGGAGGTGGCCTCGATGATCCCTGATCTATCTTCCAGCCTTGACGGTCTAAAATAAGCTCAGGGCGGGAGGCGCAACAGGAAGCAAGGACTTGGGGAAGACTGATGGGAACCGATTGGCTGAGGTTTCCTAATGGAGCCATGAGGATGCGGCGCGGGGTGGAGGGCCGGATGCAGGGAGCAGCAGCTAAGGCTGTTGGCAACGGCCTTGGGTCTCCCTCCTCTTTTCAAGAGCAGTTTCTTCCTGAAAGATCCCAGGAGGTAGAAGCCTGGCGTAATCCCTCCAGGCACAAATAACCCAATCGTTTCAGAAACTACCATTCCACTTGTGCCCCGGGAGGGCCCAGGCCTACTTCAAAACCTACAGCTCAACTGTGGATACACTGCAAGAATAAGGTACTTTTAAATTTGCAACATCCACCCACGAATCCAATTAATAATCAGCATTTTTTAAACAGATACATTTTAAATATGCAGATTTCATTCCATTTCAACTAAGCTTAAGAATCAGAAAAAAAAAAAAAGAATCAGAAAACAAGCCCTTCGAGGTGTAAACACCCAATTTAAGCAGCTGCCTGGAATAACTAGAAAACTCTCTGAATAACCCTTGCCAAGACCAGAAACTTTCTAAAGTCAAGTTTACTATTCTGCAGGTGATCCTTGTTTGTTTTTTAAACTGTAAAAGGAAAACGTTTACTAAGATATCACGCCTCACTTTTCATAACAGCCTGGTGAGGGAAGAGAGCCAGAGATTCCTGATCCCAATTTATGGAGAAGGAAATGAAACTATACCGAGCAAACGGACTTGTTCAAGGTCACGCAGTTGCCAGTGACAGCAAGCCTAGAAGCTCGGTCTCCTGAGTCCTGGTCCAGGACCCTCATCGCCACAGGAACCGCTTCCCCGGGCGAGGAGTCCGGTGGAGAGGAGGGCATGTCCCTTAGAAGCCACCCACCACTGGGACCACCACCGGGAAACGGGCCCTGGGGTCCTGACGCTCTGACTCCGCGGCCCCGGGTGTGGGGTCTCGGTACCGGGAGTTTTTTCCTGGCCGCTGGGGACGGCGACGGGTCCCATGCCGTCATCCCTGCCAGGCCACCCACTCCGCAGCGAGAGAAACGGCCCGCCCAGGCCACTCGAAAGCGGCGAGCCGGTGGAAGGAGCGGCCGCGACGAAGTCAGCTCCCAGCCCCGCGCAGAGGAACCAGGGAGACCTCGAGGAGACGGGGGCTGGGGAGAGGCCGCGTGGGGGCAGGACGGCCGGGGAAGCGGGAGTGCTCGCGCCGGGCCGCAGAGCCCAGCTCCGGAGGGGCCGGCCGCCCCAGCAACCCCGCCCGGGCACGGGGGACGGCCCGGCGCCGCGCTGTGGGCGGGTTTTCCGCAGCCGAAGCCTGCGAAGCCCCCCGGGGACGAGGGACGCGGCCGGGAGCGGCGACTCTTGGGGCGGGGAGGCCGCGAGCCCCTCCTGCCGGCGGCCCGGGGTCGCGCCCGGAGAGAGAGACCCGGACCCAGGCCGCCCCCGCCCGGTGCCACCGGTGAGAGATGGGGGTGGGGGGGCGCGGAGCCACACGGCCGCAAGCGGCCCCGCGCTTTGTTCCCGCGCTCGGCCGGGCACCCCGAGCCGCCGAAAACGCATGAGTCACCGGGCGGCGAGCGGAGGGCGCCGCTCGTCCCGCGGGCGCCGCTTTGTCCGCCCCGCCCGCGCCGCCCGCTCACCTGCGTCAGGTCCTCGTCGTTGAGCAGATGCGACTCGCGGGGCTTGAAGCAGTTCTGACACTTGCTCTTGTTGAAGATGTTGGCCTGGAATTTCCTGCACGGGTTCTCCTTGGCCGCAGACATGGCCGGGCGCGGGCTCAGGCCGGGCGCCGCCGCATCCCCGGCCGCCGCCTCCAGCCGCGCACGCAGGCCAGAGCCTCAGAGAGCGCGCGGCCCTCGCCGCCCGCCCGCGCCGCCGCCGCCGCCGCCCGCCGGCCCCGGGCCCATGGACGCGGCCTCGCGCGCGCCGCCCGCCCCTCTCCCACCGCCCCGCCGGTCCCCGCGCTCGGTGCCCGCGCAGCCCTCGGCGCCCGCGGCCGTAGCGAAGGGGAACGGAGCGCCGGGCGCACTCCAGGGCGGCGGGGCGCGCGCGAGGAGGCGACGGGCCAGCGCGCGGGGCGGGGCAGCGCGCGGGGCGGGCCCGCGTCCCGGCGCGATCGGCGCCTCGTCAGACCAATGGCAGCTCCACCTCCCGGCTAACAAAGAAACCCTCTAGCCAATGGGAGTCGGGGGAGGGACAGAAGGCGGCCTGGCGCAAGGTAACTTGTGTAGGCGGAGGAAGGCGGGGAGTGGTGGAGCGTTCAGGCTTGGTGGACGGGCGCGCGGCCGCCGGCCTGACAGCTGCGGGGGCGGGGCCTGCCGGCGGGGCGGGGCCTGGGGGAGGGGCGGGAATCAGCGGGGCCTACCGGCAGGCTCCGCAAACCGCTCTTGCGACCTCGCGGTCGCGCGCCCACGCGGAGAGGATTAGTTTGACACCCACTGGGCGCGGGCCCCGCGTGGCGGTCAGTAAGGCTCCATACAGTTCCAAGTACTTGATATTCGCGAGACTCACAGCCTCCCCATCCACATTTTACGTGGGCGGACACTAAGGAGCGGAGAAGTTAAGCAGAGGGAGGTAGGGTTTCGAGGGGTGACTAACAGGCGTCAGCCTGGAGGAGCTGTCAGTTCTATTGGGGGAGATTAGTGAGGGCTGACGCGATGCCAGCTACTGAGCCAGGCATTCCTGCCCCCGTGACGTGCTGGAGGAAATTAAGGCTCCGACGCCCGAAGTCACTGGGGGAGGGAGGGGTCGCTGTGCTAGGCGAGCCAACTCTCACTCCAGTCGTCCACTCTCCAGCCTCCTAACCAAAAGACCACTTGGTGAAGACTGTAAAGGGGGCGCAGGCAGAAGGCTCAGCAGCCCAGAGAGGGGGCTCCTCTGGGAGATCAGGGATGGCTTCAAGGAGGAGGGGAAATCCAAGCCCTTCACCTGCCGGCTGCCTCAGTTACCTCATCTACAAAACTGGCATGATTGTGTGATTGTTGTGACCATTACATGACACAATCCTTATAAAATATTTTAGCATAATGTGTCAAAATGTTAATTGGCAAAGGGTGTTTATTGTCCTATCCTTGTAATGTTTATGTTGGTTTACATTTTTGCAAAATAAAAAAGTGTGTGTGTGGCAGGGGACAGAGAGAATTGCACAGAATCCTCAGAAACTGACACCAATGGTGGCCTCTGGGGAGAGAGCTGGGTGGTGAGAGGTGACCTACTTTTAATTTTCACTGTGAGCCCTTTTGTTTCTTTGGACTTGGTATTATGTGGTATCCCTGGGTTGGGAAGATCCCCTGGAGAAGGGAATGGCTACCCACCCCAGTATTCTTGCCTGGAGAATTCCATGGGCAGAGGAGCCTGGCGGGCTACAGTCCATGGGGTCACAGAGTTGAACACAACTGAGCAACTAACTTTCACTTCACAACTTGTTTTAAAATAATTTTTAAAGTCCTACCCATGCCTGAAGGCCAACTCAAAGGCCTTAAGAAAATGCTTGGGGGACTTCGCTGGTGGTCCAGGGGTTAAGACCACTCCACACTTCCACTTCAGGAGGCACAGGGAGGTTCGATCCCTGGACTGGGAACTAAGATCCTGTGTGCTGCGTGGGGTGACCAGAAAATAAAGAAAAGTGAAAAAGAAAATGCCTGGCATGTTCAGCTCTAGTCGGCACACACATGTGGCACCTACCTTGAATGGAAAGGGTCTGCAGCTGGGCAGAAGGAGATGTGTGATTCATGCCACCTGGGAGGAGCTCACACTGAGCAAGCAGAAACAGATAAGAGCAGAGGGCAGAGAGACAGTCAACCTGGGCTGTTGTGAGGGTCCAAACAAGGGGACCCAGCTGTGTGTGTGCAGTTTCTGGGAGGGCTGCTTGGAGGAGGCAGTGCTAGGGCTGAAACATGAGCTGAGTAAGAACCAGCCAGGATGAGGCGGAGGGCAAACTGCAGACAGAAGTAGGGCAGAGGCAAGAGTGATCCGGAAAGAGAGAGCTGACCATGCTCACAGAGCTTCAGCCCTCGCAGAACAGATACCTGTTACCATAGGTTACAGCCCAGCCTCTTCAGGGAGATGGGTTGTTGGTGTTTACTATCATAATTTTATCTCCATTTTACAGAAAACACACATGAGACTCGGGGTGTTTAAAGAACTTGCCTGTGGTCACAACACACACCCTCTAACAGAGGATTCAAATGCACACAGGCTGACCCCAGAGCTTCCTGGGCAGCTGGGACCCAGTAAGGGATATTGTTAGACTGAACACTTAAGAAGGACTGCTGGCCTGAGAACAAAGCAGAGGAGGAGACTGGAAACACAACTGATCGGAAACTACTGGCACAGCCCAGGTAGTGGCCTGAACTAGGACAGAGTCAGGGGGAGACAATCAGAATGAATTCGGGAATATCCAGGAGGGAATCAGGTGTACTTAATCTTCTAAGTGCTGTCCTCCAGACAGGACCAGACCATGGCACCATGCAAGCAGGACTAGGTCAGGAGTCCTGCTCCATTTCCCCGGAGCTTCCCTGCCTGGCACAGAGTAGGTGCTTACAAAGTGATTGGACGAAAACTGACCATCCCATCTCACTATTGTGTCTCCCACACCAGAGTATAATACCCATGCACACAGGGCATCTTATCACCTTGGCTTGTTTCTGGGATCCTAGAACAGCACCTGGGACCACATCAAATACTGCACGTGAATGCTCATTGGGCTGTCCACTCACAATCTATCCACTGCAGACATCTCTACAGGTGATGTAAAGCTAAAGCAGGCAATGATGAGGCAAGCAACGCTCTCCACGTGGGCTCTAAATGCAGACAGGGGCATCTCCCTGCTCTGCGCCCTGACACCATCCTGTAAGGGAGCAGGACTCATGGGCATGCACACACACACACATACATACACATACATATGCATTACACATACACATGCACACACAATTATACACATATACACACAAACACACATACACAAGCACTACATATACACACATACATAAGCACATACACGTACACAAATACACATACATATGTCGCGCATACACACATGCATACACACAGATGCACACATACACATATATACATACACAAATATATGCACACACACATGTGCGTGTATCCACTCTCAGATTCAGTGACAGAACCTCAGGGTAGAGACACACGCAGAGGGAAACCGACCTTTGATCTCGGTTACCATGGATGAGCCTCCTCTACCGTGAACCGCATGTGAGTGGAATCTGCACTGTGTCTGGCTTTCCTCACTCAGCTGTGGGTCTGTGGATCCTGCATTGTCATGCGTGTCAGTGCCTCGTGCGTTCTCAACGCTGCCTCAGGTCCGCTGATTGGATTGCCCCACAAATGCTCTCAGTCTGGTCCATGGTGAGTAACTCTCATAGGAACATCCTTGGCCTGACTCTGGCCAAGGAAAGCGCTTGCTTTGTTGGGTCCACCCAAGAAGGGGTAGCTGGGTGAGAGTGTGTCTCACGTAATAGGAAAGTGCCAAACAGTCCTCCAACCTGGGGGCTGGCTGTCCTCTCCCCTTTGCTTTAAACTTGGTAGTGAGATTCACCGGGGGCCACAATGCCCCTCCAGCTCATGGCCCCCCCTGGAGATGCTGGACCTGGGCCCAGCGGCACCCAGAAAGCTACGCTGTAGGTGCTGTGCCAGGCCTACCTGATCTTTGGGCAAGTTTTGAAAACAGTGGTGGAGCTGTTTTAAGGGATTTAAAAAACACCTACTCTGGGCCCCTACACCCACATATTCTGATTTAATCAGCCTCTGGAAAAACTCCTTGAGGGGTTGCTGTCGGGGCAGTGGGGTGCGGCCCACTGGTTCAGGCAGAGTGGGAGGAACAAGCCGAGAGGTCACCGGCCTGGGAGGGCCCAGGAGGTCATGGAGCTGCATGAAAACACCCACCCGACCCAGCTCATGACTGACTCTGCTTTACTGCCTCTTGAGGTTCTGTGGGCTGACTGGGCCCAATGAGTGGCTCTGCTGGGTCTCATAAGAGCACAGTGAGATGGTGTCCAGACTGAGGCCTTCCCTCTCCTCCTCTGTCCCATGGCCTCTCCCTACAGCTCAGGGATCCCCAAAGTACTCCGGGAGGGAGGAGGCAAAACCAGCAGGCCTCTCCCAGCCTGGCACCAGGTCCACCATTCCTCCATCTTCCGAGTCAGCACCACTGCCCAGCCCCAGCATCGCTCCAGGGCGTGAATCTCCGGGAGTGCTTCCCTGTGCGCCTGAGACTGGCTGCCACAAACTCTGCTTCATAGGTTACTGTGAGGATGAAATATATTAATACACAGGATGTGTCTAGTTTGATACTTGTGACAGTAGTTGCTCAGAAGCTTTCTGCTTTTACTGTTGTGCCTAGAACCCCTGTGCTGGGGTTGGCAAGCTTTTTCTGTAGAGAGCCAGCTAGTAAACGTTCTAGGCTTTGCAGACCACGTGGTCTCTGACACAAGCACCCACTCAGCTGTTGTTCCGGGGAAGCTTCATAGGCAATACATAAGTGCATGAGTGAGGTGGGTTCCAATAAAACTTTATTTACACTAACAAGTAGAGGGCCAGTTTGGCCCTCTCCCTTGAGTCCTCTCTTTTCCTGTCGGTCGGGCCTCCCTGTCCTGGCCAGTCTCTCAGGAAGGTGGGTCTCTCTGGTCCTGGTCTAGCCCCTGTGGTTCCGTGGCCGTGGAACACTGTCAGTGTGCTCCATGCTGGGTTCTGTGTTCTCTCACATATAATCTCACTAAATGCATATCAGTTCCCGCAGCGCCAAGTGGTGCCTGGTGGGGCTTCTTGGTACCCTTCATCTCCCAGTAGTCCCCCCCAAAGCCACCCCAAATGACCTATACTTCAAATGTTGCAAAGCCAGCTTGCCAGCCCCTCCCTGCCTGCTGCTTGGGGTTAGTATTATTCCCAGTTTACAGATGAGGAAACTGAGGCACAGGGAGATCAAAGACCTCAATCAAGGTAGTAGAACCAGTAAATAGGGAGGCTGCCCTCGGAGGAGGTCAGAGGAGCGTGTAGGCTCCTTCCAGCCTGATTCCCACAGGCACCAAATGACCACAGCCCTCAGATACGACAGGCCCTGGACAGATAAAGTCCAGCAGGCGGGCAATTTAGCTGTCCTATTAAAATTTTAAGCATGCACACCCTCTGACCTAGTGAGTCCTCTAGGAAGACAGGTGTGGAACTGCTCAGGCGGGTGCACAAAGGTATGTCACGGACAAAGATGCTCAAGGCAGCATTGTTCTCGAGAACAGAAACATGGCAATGCGCCAGGTGGCCACCTCTGGGAGATCTGATAAATAAATGATAGTTCTTTGATACAGGGGAGTGCCATGAAGCCAGTGAAGAGTGAGAGGGTCAAAGTGGTCAGCCTTCTGCAATGTAAGGTGAAGTTTAAAAGCCAGTTGGGGGGTGAGGTGGGAGGGAGGCTCAAGAGGGAGAGGATATATATAGTTACAACTGATTCCCATTGTTGTACAGCAGAAACCAACATAACATTGTAAAGCAATTATCCTCCAATTAAAAAAAAATGTAAATGTAGGAAGAAAGGGTAGGGGTATGTCATGCAGTCAATTATTAAAAAAAATTATGTTTTTACTTGAAAATAAAAGATCTGGTGGGAGGGACTTCCCTGGTGGTCCAGATGCCCCATTCCCAATGCAGGGGACGCAGGTTCCAGCCCTGGTTTGAGAAGATCCCACATTCCGTGGAGCAACTAAGCCCGTGGGCCACAACTGCTGAGCCCAAACTCTATAGAGCCCACACTCCACAACAAGAGAAGCCACTGCTATGAGAAACCCACGCATCACAGCTAGAGAAAGCCCTCGTATAGCAACGAAGACCCAGTGCAGCCAAAAATAAGATGAATTAAATAATTATTTAAAAAGGAAAGAAAAATTTAATAAAGGAGTCAATGTCATCTCAAATAAACCTTTAAAAAAAAAAAGCTGGTGGGGAAATGGTGTGTGTTGTGCTGATTCCTGCCTTAAGTGTATAGATAGATAGATAGATAGAGATAGAGATAGATACTATATCCACACACAGCATTTGCACAGGAAAAGTCTAAAGGCACAGACACCAAACTGTTGAAATTAACCCTGGGAGGTACAAGAATGGGAACTCTCAGATAAGCTACAGATTTACAGTGTACAAACATTTGGTTTTTATTAATAAAGAGAACCCTGTGATGAAGGTTGGTATTCCCACCCCCAACTCCACAGTCACCAGCTCAGGATGAGTCTCCTTTTAGGCACCCTCCTCCCCTCTCATATTGTATTAGAGCAGACCCCCAACTCATACCATTTCTTCCATAAAAACTTCACTGCATGCAAAGATCATACACAGGCACACCTTGGAGGCATTGTGGGTTTGGTTCCAGACCATTACAATAAAATGAATATTGCAATAAAGCAAGGTGCACACACACACACAAAAATTTCAACATGTGTCTCGAAAAGATAAGGACTATTTTTTTAAAAGCAGCCACAACACCGTGATCACACCTAAAAACATAATAATTCTTTAACATCATCTAATGTCCACTAAGTCATTTCTAGTTATCTCATAGAAACATGAATTCTTCTTGTAACAACAATAATAATAAAGGTTGAAACTGGAAAGAAAGCAAGTCCCGAGGGCAGGCTGGTACAATCCTCCTGGAGGTTTGTTTAGTGACATTTATCAAAGCCTTAAAAATGTGCTTATCTTTGACCCAGCAATCTCGACCCACGAATTTATTCCAGGAAAACAAGATGAAAGAGGGAGGCAGACGCCGTTTGCCGGGTGTGCCGCGCCTGTCACAGAGAGTCTGCTTGGAAAATATTTGTTGAATGTGAGGTTGAACTTCAGTGTTGTTCTCTGCTGCTTTGTTTGTAAAAGGAAAAACCGAAAGCAACAGAACTGAAAGACGCTAGGGTCCTAGCTAAATAAACAAGGGCAGATCCATAATGGAATGTGGCCCTGTCATTGAGCTGGTTGTGATCATACTCAGAGATGCTCCCATTCCCTTGAGTGTGGCCCAACGTCCCGGTGGGCATCCAAGGCTCGGGGTAAGGAAGGGGGACCGTCATATGTCATAGCGGAGAAGCCCAGCAGACGCTCCCCCTGGACATCAGCCGTGATGAATCACACAGACCTCAGGTGCCCAGATGGGATGCAGTGAGACGGATCTCCCCCCAAAACTGTCACTCTAGTCACATCATGAGAAAAACATCAGACAAACCCAAAGGAACCTGCATTCTACAAGATGCCTGAGCACGCCCTTCAAAACTATCAAGTTTGCAGAACAGGAGGAGAGGAAGCAGCTTGGCCTGAACCCCAAGTGGGATCCCGGACAGGGTCTGGAAATAGGAAAAGGACAGCTGCGGAAGAACCAGCAAAATCCTGATGAAGCTCCTAGTTTAGTGAATGATAATTTACTAATGTCAATGTTTTAGTTTTGGCAAACGTGCCATGGTTCAGTAGGGGAAGTTCGCATTCGGGGAGGCTGCGTGAAGCGTGGACAGGAGGTGAGTGTGTTCTCCTGGCTACAAAGCTAAGTCGTTCCAAAAAGTAAAGAGTATTTTAAGGCAACGGAAGGTAGGTATTTCTTAGCATAGGGACAGGTACATGATACATGAAAGGTGGAATCTGTGTCTAGGCTCATATAGTTTTCACTGAATGACCCCAGTTTTGTAATAAGTCACCAACCAAGTGTGTGTATATACATGAATGGAGGTATACACAAAATACATGCACAAACACACGGGAAGACAATGTCTGGGCGCACAGACGCCCATGGCTGCAGGCTTGGGGCTGGGGAGAGGTGCCACCATCCTTCTGAAATGGGCAGCAGCCTCTTGGTTCCAACCAGTTGTCCTGCAGGAAGTGGAAACAGTTCTGATGGATCTTCTCATTTTTCAGAAGAAATCGAAATCCAGCCTGTTACCAAAGTCTCTAGGGCCCACTCAGCTGTGGGAAGAGGGCCTCCAGGGTTACATGGCTAAGGAGAAGAGGGCTGGGGTGCCAAGAGGCCTTCAAGCCGGGCACCAGCAGCACCATCCCACCTTGCCCCCCTCTGCACCTGGGCCTGGAGGACAGCCAGCCGCCGAGGAGGGTTATGGGTGGGCATGCCATTCTCCCAGCCTTGGCCATGTACACAGCCAGGCTGGGGCAGAGGTTTACTCAGGGCCCACATGCCCAGGTTCTGACCCTCTGGTTGGCCAGGTCACTCTGTGTGTGTGCGTGTGCGTGTGAGTGATGGATCCAGCATCCCCTGGGGCGTCCATGTCTGTGTGTATCTGGGGGGGTCTGGCCATCTTTGAGGGTGTACACAGGCATGGCCATGTTATGTATTGGTGTGTTACCACGAGTGTACACTACTCGTGTATGCTACACGAGTATTGGCATGTCACCCACAGGTCCACAACTGTGTGTGTGTATGTTGTACAGATGCACACATCTGTGTCTCTTGTACACATGTGAGACGAGGCTCTACGTTTATGTGTGTCTGTGGGCAGCTGCCCTGTCTGGCTGGCCCTGATGCCTACATATCTGTGCTTCCATGGGACTGCCTATGTGTCTGCACTATGTATGCATACATGTGTGCATGTGTGTGTTTATGTCTATGTGTCTGCTCTGTTCGGTTGAGTGGTGTTTGCTTGTATGTCTGTTGTATGTATGGGCATCTCAGACATGTCCATGCCTCTGTGTATGTTACTGTATGTAGCTGTGTGTTGTGTCCACTGAGTGTACATATGTGTGCATGTATGTGGGAGTGTTGGGATCAAGGCTCAGAGTTTGGGTCATTCAGTCAGCATCAGATTCTCAATTCCCTGGTTCCTGTAAGTCCCTATGTAGGGTCCAAGCAGCCCCACGAGTGCCCAAGTTCCAGCCACAGGGTGAGAAGGTCAAGGGCAGGCCAGCTGCAGAGTCCAGGCTCAGAGCTTCAGGAGTCCACTCCTTTGTGTACACATGGAGCAGCCACCAGCCTGCCTCAGTGTGGCTCCTGGGGGCCCCTTGACTTTGCCCTTCAGAGAGTATTTTACCTAAGACAGAGCCCCCACAGCTTCATCACCCCCCGAAGTGCTGCCTGAAGGTAATTTGTTTACAGGTGAGCAGGGGTGTGGGCTGGGGGAGGGGTGGGAGATTGAGGTGATGGGTGAACAGAAACAGCTGGACTGAGTAACAGGTGCAGGAATCCTCAGAGCCTTAGGCCAGAGGGACCCTTGGAGACCTTCTGGTCCAGTCCCCCTGTTTTACAGATGAGCACATTGAGCCCAGAGAGGGCAAGATGCTGACCTGAGGACACACAGCAAATCCCCAGCAGAACTAGCATTCCCTTCATAGAGCCCTGCATCCCAGGGTTCACAGCCCATAGGAGTGATTCATTCATTCAGAAAACATGTATTGATGGAGACTTTCCTGATGGTCCAGTGGCTAAGACACTGTGCTCCCAATGAAGGGGGCACAGGTTCAATTCCTGGTCAGGGGACTAGATCTCACATGCTACAACTAAGAGTTCACTAAGACCCACCACAGCCAAATAAATATAAATATATTAAAAACACGTATTGAGCACCTACTGAAGCCAGGCTCAGTTCTGAGCCCTAGGGATACAGGCATGGACAAGACAGACACAACTCTTACCCTCACGGAGCCTACCCTCTGGTCAGAGAGACAGACAAGAAACACAGAAATAAGACCACGTCGACTCATGCCAAGCACACCCCATGTGACACCGGGCGACTCCAACCAGGGTATCCACCAGCCACAACTCCCCTCAGTAAAATGAAAGGTGCCTTGGATGCAGCAGCCACATCTCAGCTGAGCCTTAGCCACGTGCGGCTGGTGGACACCAAGCTGGGCGGCACAGAGAGAGAACTTTTCCATCATCACAGAAGTTCCTGCTGGACAGCACAGGCTGGACAGTGAATAGAGGGGCGGCAGTGTGGGTGGCCCAGGATGGGGACACCTGAGCTGCCCCTAAGAGAAGGAGCTGCTACATCATGTGCCAGTAAGGTGCAGCAGGGACAAAGCCTGTGAGGGAGGAAGGAGTGTGGTGGGGACAGAGGGGACACCGAGATGAGGCTGGGGAGGTCGTTGGGGGCCACTGGCCTTGACCAGGAGTTTCTGCTTGATTTTAAGGGCACCAGGAAGCCACAGGCTGTGATTTAAAGCAGGGGAGTGGTATGGTTTTTAAAATACATGGAGAATGGATACATGGTGGGGGGTGGGGGGGAGTGGAAGGAGGGAGACCTAGTAAGAACGCCATTGTGTCTCAGGGAGGAAGGTAACTATGCTTTGGGGGACAAGGGGGTAGGGGAGCCACTAGTCACACCCTGAACCTCAGGGTCCTGGAGCAAACCATACAGGAAGCTAAGCTTCACTTGATCCTCAGGCTCCCTTCTCTCCTCTTGGTTACTGGGCACTGACTTGAACACCCTTACTAGTACTGTCCCCCTGGCTCACCCTCCCCCACAGGCTCCAGTCCCTGCTATATGGAAGTGCTCAAACCAGTTCCCCAGCCTTCCTCTGTGCCCGGGGTCCAGCTGCTCTTCCAGGGCCTGGTTCCTCTCCCCGCATCCCCGGGCTGATAAAACAGGCCCATCTGGTTGCCCTGGGTGCACAGGAAGATGCTTTAGGTCACCTGGCATTTCATTAACTTCCCCACCACGATGGCAATCTTGGAGCTGGTGCGGAGGCGGCCAGAGGAGCCAGCTTGCTTTGGGGCCAGGTGGCCCAGAGAAGAATCTAGGGCTTCATGTCGAGAGGAGGGGCTCTTGGTGCCACTGTAGAAAGAACATCCTCTAAACACAGCAATGGCATAGCCATGCTTCACTAGCAGAGGAGCTCCCAAGGCCCTAAGAATGGGACAGGAAACCCCGTCCTGAGCAGTGGGCAGAGCTGGGACTGTGCTCCCTTGTGGGTCACCCTCACTCTGAAATCCCACGTCTCCTGCACTGGATGGCCAGTGCTGAGAACAGAGCTGTGTGTGTCTTGTTTGCTTCTGCACAAATCCTGCCCCCACCCCCGAGTTTCCTTCTGAAACTACTTGGCCTGTGGGAGGCTTCAGAGGCTGTTGGAATGAATAGACAGCTCAGGAGAGCAGAGCCCACCACCACCGGCCATCCCACTGTGGCCTGGAGGAAGGGGTCCTGGATCCGATGGAGGAGAGGGGTGTTCAGTCTGGCCCGAACTGGAGAGGCCTGGTGGGTCACAGGCCAGTGGCTGGTGTGGCTGCGGGCACACTTGCCAGGTGACAGCTCAGCCTCAGGCATCCACTTCTGCCCTGCCCAACGATGGGTAAGACTCAGGTGTGACCTCTCCAGGCCGCTGGCCTGTGGTTCAGGGTGGGAACTCTGCAGCTCATGAAGGAGGTGCAACTGAAGTCCTGCCTATGGTGGCTGTCGCCGGGCTGCCTGGCAGCCCAAGGCCTGCATGTGCGTGTGCCTCCCCGGGTCATGGTCAGGGCCACGGGCTGCAGACTTGCCCCTGGGTGTGCTTGGCCACGCCCTGGGCTTAAGTCAGTCGGTGGGGTGGACCATGAACTGGGCAGCCTCTCGGAAGAATGCGGCTCATTGTCAGCAATCAGCCAGGATTCCTTCCCGGCCCCACCCGGAGGTGGAGGCTGTCCGTCTGTCCAGGGGCCGGGGAGGCGCTGGTGGAGGGCTTCCCCACCCCCACCCACGATAGCCCAAGCAGCTCCAGGAATGAGGACCGGCACCATCTGACCTTTCGACCACACGCCAAGACTTTATAATGGGAGTAAAACACAGTATGTGTTACATCCTGGCGCAGGCCTGTTACATCTGCCCTGACTTGTCTAACCCTCCCGACCCCATCACGTCCATTCTGCAGACGGTGAAGCAGAGGCTGGGAGCACTCACCCCGCTTGCAGAGCTAGTGGGCAGGGAGCCAGGACTTGGCTTACACAGCCCCCACCAGACATCTCTCAGCATTACAGGGTCCCCAGATCCTGCCTGTAGAACACCGTGCGGCGTGGGGAGAGGTGTGTGGTCCCAGCTCTGCCGACTCTGGCTGTGACCTCCCCCTCCCTCCCCCAGAGGTCTCATTTCCTCGTCTGCAAAGAGAGGGGTCATGATAAAACCTGAGGAATGAACAGCAAGGAAGGACCTCAGAGACGAAGCCGGGTCCCCATCTGGTGCCAAACGTGTGTGCCCACTCGCTCACTGAACTACAAGTCAGATCTACACAAATTTTTTAAATGGGTAACCCCGAAAAAAGAAACACAAGCTCTGCAGCCTGGTGTAAATCCTGATGCTCCTTCTAGTGGGTGACCTGGGAGATGCACCGTCCTCGCCCCCCTGGGCCACCACCTCTGGGGGGCAGGATCCCCTCCTGGGGTCTCGCAGGGCAGCTGCTGCTGTTTGCTGTTTAGCATTCAGTCATGTCCGGCTCTTTGTGACCCCATGGACTGTAGCCCACCAGCCTCCTCTGGCCATGGAATTTCCCAGGCAAGAATACTGGAGTGGGTTGCCATGGCCTCCTCCAGGGGATCTTCCCCACCCTTGGCAGGCATTCTTTTACCACCTGGGAAGCCCTCTGCAGGGTGGGCCAGGCATAAAGCTTGAACAGGGACGCCTGGCCTGGAGGAAGATCCAGTGGCTGGTTGTCATCAGCGAGGGAAGACTGACACCAGGAGCCGTGAGACATTTATGTCACACGCGCTCCCTCAGAGCTCCGAGTGCGGACGTGGGGCTCAGCTGGGCTGGGCCAGGCAGGCGGAGCAGACGTGCTGGGGCCGACTCGGCCTCTCCCTGGGGACTGACAGGCCAGCTCCTTCCTCCACCAGGACGTGACTTCCTGAAGTTGCACAGCTCATGACGGCCTCGGCCGGGACCTTGGGCTGGCTCCTCCGGCTGTCCCAGCTGATGTCCCTCCGTGCCTGTCACCACGAGAGGAGAAGACAGAAGGGCTGGCAGTTGGTGCCATTGAGAGCGTGAGTCCGTGGGCGGATCTCCAGTGTCCCCGTTCCAATCTTGTCCCCAGATGCTCTTCTCAGAATCTGCTTTTAACCCACCGAAGAGAGCCACCACTGGCCAGGGGGTGGGGACCAGAGGGCCGAGGATGGCACTGGCCTCCAGGACAGCTGGACACGCAGGCTTTCAGGAAGGTCCTGCAGGGCACAGGGAGCCTCACCTTGGCCTCAGCCAGGACCCGGCTGCCCTCCTGGTCCCAAGTTCACTGGTGGCCACGGTGGCTAGCTCTCAGCAGGATGAGTGTTTGGTCCTGGCCTTGGGGAGATGGAATGCACCCACCTAGGGGATGGAGTTGGGTATCTCCCAGGGCTTCCCAGGTGGCTCAGTGATAAAGAATCTACCTGCCCATGCAAGAGACGCAAGAGACAGGCTTGATCCCTGGGTTGGGAAGATCCCCTGGAAAAGAGAATGGCAACCTGCTCTAGTATTCTTGCCTGGAAAATTTCATGGACAGAGGAGCCTGGTAGGCTACAGTCCATGGGGTCACAAAGAGTCAGATAAAACTGAGCACCGCCACTAGGGCAGGGTGCTTTTAGGACACCCTTGGAGAAGAGGACCCCCAGGCACTGCTGCTGACTCCACCCACCCTGGGCACCCCAAACACCCCGCTCTGTCCCCACAGGGCTCCGGACCTTGTTCCCCACCAGCGAATAAGGCTGAGGCTGAGTGGCTTACCCTGATGGTCTCTGAGGCTGGGTTTTGGTTTTCCTTCTCTGTCCGCACACTTCTGGCCTGTGCTCGGCTCCTATGTCTGAGGCTTTGTGGCCGTCGAGGGTCCTCTGGCTCTTCTAGAGCTTAGTGCTGGGAACACATGGCACGAGGCAGAGCCCCTGGGGATGGGAGTAGGGGGCAGGGAGACGCTGCAGCCCTGGACTCCAGAGACCGTAGATATGTCAGGGGCGTCCTTCTGGCTGTGAGCCGTCAGGGTCTCTGCATCAACAACCACATGCCTGAAAGAATGATACTGTCTCCTTCCCTGGAGATGGGATCTTCACAGGGGCTCGGGGTACAATGAGGTCATGAGGGCGGGGCCCGGACCCAACATTACTGCTGCTGCTGCTGCTAAGTCGCTTCAGTCGTGTCCGACTCTGTGCGACCCCATAGACGGCAGCCCACCAGGCTCCGCCATCCCTGGGATTCTCCAGGCAAGAATACTGGAGTGGGTTGCCATTTCCTTCTCCAGTGCATGAAAGGGAAAAGTAAAAGTGAAGTTGCTCAGTCGTGTCCAACTCTTAGCGACCCCATGGACTGTAGCCTACCAGGCTCCTCCGTCCATGGGATTTTCCAGGCAAGAGTACTGGAGTGGGGTGCCATTGCCTTCTCCGACCCAACATTATAGGTCTCCTTAAAAGGAGGATATTTGGACACAGAGACAGACAGGTATCGAGGGAAGAAGACGACCGTCCGCAGCATAGGGTGGCTCCTCCCATCGCATCTGCAGCAGGACCAGCCCTGCATGGGCTCCGGGAGGCAGGAGGTCCCAGTGTTGAAGCTGCCCAGCCTGTGGGGCTTTGTCCAGAGCCCTGGCAAACTAACGCATGTCTTTACTGAGGTGTAACTCACACATCACAGAATTCACTCATTTAAAACATACTTTAGGGACTTCCCTGGTGGTCCAGTGGCTAAGACTGCACTCCCAGTGCAGGGGGCCTAGGTTCCATCCTTCATCAGGAAACTAGATACCACATGCTCCCACTAAGACCCAGTTAAATAAATAAACTAAGAGTTTTTTTTTTAATGTGCAATCCAGGCTTCCCTCATGGCTCAGTGGTAAAGAATCCACCTGCCAATGCAGGAGACACAGGTTCAATCCTTGACCAAGGAAGATCCCACTTGCCTTGGGGCAACTAAGCCTGTGTGTCACAACTACTGAGCCTGTGCTCTAGAGTCCCGGAGCCATGATGACTGAAGCTGTGCACCCATGCTCCACAACAAGAGAAGCCACCCCAACGGCAAGCCTGAGCACCGCAGTGAAGAGTAGCTCCCTAGCTTGCCACAACTAGAGACAGCCCGAGCAGCAGCGAAAACCCACTGCAGCCAAAACTAAACAAATAAACAGAATTATTTTTTAAAATGTGCAATTTGGGGCTCTTCATTCTATTCATGGACTCGTGTACCTATCACTCTGATAGAAATTTACAGCATTTTTCTTCACCCCAAATGGAAACCCTGGACCCTCATTCTCTCCACTTCTCATCCCTGGAAACTACTGCTCTGCTTTCTGTCTCTCGGATTTGCCTGTTCTGGATACTTCAAGTATGTGGAAGCATGTACTGTGTGACCTTCTGTGACCAGCTTCTCTCACTTAGTATAATGAGATCAGTGTTCATCCATGTTGTAGTGTGTGTCAGTGCTTCTTTTCAAGGCTGAACGATTTTCCCTTATATGGATGGACGACGTTTTATTTATCTACACATCTCTGATGTGTAGCCCAATTTTGTTTTGAAAGAAGACCTGAAACACAGGAAAATGCTCACATTTGTTAAGTTCAAGAGGTGAAAACGTGGATATTTGTTATGTTCTTTACGTTTTTCTGGATGTCTGAAAGATCTCATAATTTTTTGGTGTTAACCAGTATATGGATACACAGAGTCGACTCATTGGAAAAGACCCTGATTCTGGGAAAGAGATTGAAGGAAGGAGGAGAAGGGGGCAACAGAAGACGAGATGGTTGGATGGCATCACTGACTCAATTGACATGAGTTTGAACAAGCTCTGGGAGATGGTGATGGACAGGGAGGCCTGGCATGCTGTAGTCTATGGGGTCACAGAGAGACATGACATAACGACTAAACACCAGCAACTGATATACTTAAATATATATATTATATAAATATATTTTATATAATATATATATATATATATATATCAGAGGAGGCAGAGAATGAGTCTCTGAGCATTGACGAGGGATGATGGTTGCTAACGTACTAAAGAAAAGATGGTCTAACATTAAGGGAAAAGAAAAAGGATTCCTGAACCTCGGCTTCCTGCTTCCCTCCCGGACATCAGCCTCAGGGATGCTACTTAACAGCCCCACCGACCACGTCTTCAGCAGCCTTCCCAGCAGGCCAGCCTGGGGCCATGCTCACAGGAAGTGTGGACGTTTCCTGAGCATGACCCTGTGGGAAGAGGCTCGCCAGGCTCCCAGCGCCCCCCACCTGGGTCCCCGGCCATTGTAGCCTCCCTCTCCTCCACTGGAGGTCCATTCCTGCCAGACTCTGATGACCTGCCTCACGCACCAACAGGGAGCTCACCTCTCACAAGGGTATCTTCCCACTGCCAGGCACCACTGGGCACGCCCCACAGAAAAAGGCTTGGAGGTCAAACATGTTTGGGGACCATGTGCAATCTGTCAGGTCACCAGTGTTTACTGAGCACCCAGTGTATGCCTGGCCCTGGCTCCGCCTTCACACCCCTCCTCTCAGCAACTCTGAGAGGAGGACCACATGACCCCACCCCTTTGAAAGACTGTGCTCAGTGGGATAAAGACAGCACAGGTCCCATGGCAAGCGGGGGCACTCAGGACTTCCATTTCCCCTACACCCACATCTGAAGGCACCAATGCAGGTGCCTTGGGACCCCACCTTAACTGATCTGGGGTCCCCACTCCTCTAACCCATGGGAAAGGCCTTCAAGATGCCCCTTGGGCAAGGCAGCCTTGGGCCTGGGCCAGCTCCATCTGTTGGGCCTGCTTGTTTGCAGCAGCTTTCTCTGGGCATTGGGAGAGTAGCTGGTTTCCTCAAAACTGTTTGGATTCCATCTTGGTGGTGCTAGTGGTAAAGAACCCGCCTGCCCATGCAGAAGTCATGAGAGATGCAGGTTTGATCCCTGGGTCGAGAGGATCCCCTGGAGGAGGAAATGGCAACCCACTCCACTATTCTTGCCAGAAGAATCCCATGGATAGAGGAGCCTGGTGGGCTACAGTCCACGGGGTCACAAAGAGTTGGACATGACTGAAGTGACTTAGCACGCACACATGTAGCATGTAGCCAGTTTCCTCGAAACCATTTGGAACCATCCTGCTCACATTTCAAGGCCAGGAAATCTACATTTTTCACCCAAGGTGATGCCTCACCTGGCAAGAACTGTGCCTTGAGGGTGGAATTTTAGGCATGGGCTGAAATGCAGCTGGAGGCCTAGGGGTGAGGCTGGGCTGAAGGTGGTAGGGAGGGGGGCAGTGCTGTGCTGCACCCCACCCCCAGATGGGCTGAGCGGTACCCCCTCCAGGGAGAAGGTACAGTAGTGCTTCTCCGGAGAGTCTGGGGGAGCCCTGCCTCCCTCCCACATAAGGGCATTTTGCCCTCGAACCCTCAACCTTCCTAAGACTGAGGCTGCCTGCTGTGGCCAGCGCCTCCGCATCACTGAAATGCCAGGAAGGCAGCTCCCTGGCCAGCAGGGGCCCAGGCTGCTGCCCCCCGGGCCCCTCCCACCTCATTGGAGTCCCAAGAATGTTGTCATCTGGCCACCCACAGCCTTATCAGCCTGGCCTTTCTCAGGATCCCAGGACAAAGGGCGTGGGCGGTCCTGGGACTCTGGGAATCTGTTCCCACCTCTCCAGACCCCTTCCACCCTTCACTGCAGGGGAAACTGAGGCTGGAGAGGACAGAACTTTCTTACTGAGAGAGGCCTTGAGCTCGTGTGCAAACCCCAGGGGTCATGACAGAAGCCCTGAGGAAGCCCAGTCACCTGGCAGAGGCCTCAGTGGGAGGTACCCCGTGGAGCTGAAGGGTGGGGGGCCAGCAGCCACTGGCCAACGTTCAGGCCCTGCTTGCCCAGACCTGCTGGAAGGATCTCTAAGTATCCTCTGGTTCCAGTCGGGAGCCTGGAGGCTGGAGGGGTCAGGCAGCCCCACAAGAGACGGCAGCAGGAGGTGAGTTCAGACCCAAGGTCACGTCGGCTGGCTTCCATGGGTAGGGTCAGGCCTTGATGAGCAGAGGAGGGTGCCTCTGAGTCCACTCCTTCACATCTGCCTGTTAGCCCATGACTCGCCGGTCCCCTGTCCTTGCCTCCTGGCCAGTGAGGGCAGTACATGGAGCAAACCAAGTCATGAGAACACAGAAGAGGTGGGGCAGGGCCGCAGGCTGGAGCTTATGCGGGAAACCCCTCCCTCTTAGGGGACAGACACACTGGCCACAAGAGGACGTCAGGGCATGGGGGGAGAACAGCCTGGCATCAGGGGCTCCACAGAGTGCCGCTGGGAAGCCTGGGAAATTCCCTCCCATCTCTGAGCCTGTTACCTGGAGTGTGAACTGGGCAGAGGTCCCACACCCATCCCAGGGCGTCTTGAGGTCAGTCACAGCCCAGCTCCCCGTGCACCTTCCAGTGGAGTCCTGACTGAACAGGAGTTGATTAGAAACACAGATTCAGTTCTGGCTGTCTTCTTGTCAACCCCCCAGGGGGGGGCCTCTCAGCCTACCCAGAATCTCTCCTGATCAGCAACCGTGATCCTAGCCTCACCCACCCTGCTGCCCCTCTGGCTTCCCTCTGGGGTCTCCGGCCTCAGGAACTCTGCACTTGTGATTGCCCTGCCTGAAATCATCTTTGCAAGCCAAGCCACCCTCCATCTGCCCCACATCTGCCCCTCTGTCCTCAGCCCTCAGAGCTGCCCACTCATTCCCTGTCCAGCACTGGAGTTTTGAGAGCAGAACACTCACTCAGGCCCAGTTCCCCTAGGAGGCTGACATCCCGTGAGATCCCACTGCCCAGCCTGGTGTCCAGCACACTGGATGTGTTCAGTGATGACCAGCAAATTCTGGAGTCCATCTGGGTTTATATATAAAAGAGCTGGACCATCGCAGGGTGTGGCCCCAGGCAGGTCTGGAGTGGGCTCTGTCTGGGGAGGGGCCCAGCACTGGGAATGCCTCTGGGGACCTGTCTGACGCCACCTGCCCCCGAGTGGGGAGACTCAAGTCTCAGGGGCCCTGCATGCAGCCAGACAGGTTCCAGCCGGTTTGGCAGGATTGCTGTGGATGGCACTCAGCCCTTCCAAACTGTGGCCAGGTCACTTGGGGAAAGGCCCTTCGTCCCTCAGGCCCCCCCTCCCGCCTTCTGTTTAGGAACCACACCCCAAAAGCACCCACCAGGTGCCTCCCACAGGCCAGCCCCCCGGGGCAGGGGACCAGAAATGAGCACGAAGGGCAGGTCAGGACTGTGTGGAATTTACAGGTCGAGAATGTCCAGTTACACCTCATGGCCTGCCTCGGGGGGTGGGGGAGCATTAGGGCTCTTGCACGAGCTCCATTGGCTGGGGGTACCCTCGCCTGAGATGGGTTCTGAGGGCAGGAGGCTTGGGTGGAGGGGATCGGGATAGATGAGTGGGGAAACGAGGCAGGGAAGGGGAGGGAAGGAGCCCAGGTGGGCTGCACCGGTGGGCAGGCCCCCAGCTGAGGGCACCTCGGCTCCCCCACCTGCCAGACCCCCAGAGACACTCGTGCAAGGGTTTCTCCTGCAGGCAAGGACACCCAGCCTCTAGCTCAGGCTCGCCCCCTGAGGGGTCTCTGCCACCGTGTTCCCAAAGTGCACGCGTGAATCTAATCACCACAAAACACCTGACAGACCCAAAGTGATGGATGTTGTATAAAGCAGCTCTGTATAGTCATGGAAAACGAAGGAAAGCAGAGAGACATTTTCAGCATTAAAGGAAGTGAAATAGACGTGGCCCTGGTTTGTTGCAGTAGGGTGGGGGAAAGGGTTATAAAGACTGTTATTGGGCTGGCGACAAAGTTTGATGTGGACCAGCATACCAGGTCTATTCGCGTTAACTTTGTGAATCCTATCACTGCCCTTGAAAAGAGAATGCCCTTGATCTCAGGACCCCAAGGGATCACCTGGAAGTCTTCACAGTGAAGGGCCTGAGGTGTGCAGTTGACCACTGAGTGGCTCGAAGAACACCTCAGTAAACATGCATACGTGATATGCCACCCTGCGTAACTCTCACGTATGGCACATACAGCGTAGCATCACGTTACTCCCCATGTCATCACAAAGCATGATGAGGGAACAAACGTGATGAGACACTGACCATAGTGATGCTAGGCGAAGGGTATCCCGGAAGTTCTTTCTTTACTCGCATAAATTTTCTGTAGGTTTAGAATTATTCCAGAACAGAAATTTTAAAGGCCCTGAACCAGGTCCCTCAGTCCTTGGGGAGATGCCCCTTTTACCGCTCACATCACCGGCAGGCCTCCTTCCCTGAAGATGCACAACTGGGTACCCTGGCCTCTTCGTGTAACATTATATCATGAGCATTTTCCTGCGTAACAAAAACTCCTTCCAAAACACCACTCTGAGTAGCTCCCAGTAGCGGCCTCAGTGCTTTCCTTTTGTCACCTTGCTAAACAACACTTGATCCCTTCACCTCTGCCACGCTTCTGCTCAGGCTCTTTGGGGAGATTCTAAGGTGGGAGGCCGGGGTGGGGAGGGGGACACTGCTGGCTTTTAAAGGCACTTGGCAGGTCCCGCCTGGTGGCAGGCGTCCCAGCATTTCAGAAAGGGTGAACCACCACCACGCCGGCCACTCGGGACACCTGTCCTCCCCACTTTCTGACCAGGCTCATGGTAAACTATTGAGACCTGAGCCAGTCCAGCACGCTCCAGGTGGGCCTCACTGCTTCCCTCAAGTGGAGCGCACCCATTTTTGGTCTTTTCCTTCTCTACATTGTCTGTATCTTGTCTGTATTCGGCCTGCTTTCCTCCATCTGTCAGTTTCTTCCCATTACCATGTGTTGGTCGTGAGGACGCAGGTGAGGGCAGGTCCGGGAAAAGCAGGAACAACACAGGAAGGCCAGGGTGCCGTGCCCCTGGGGCCCAGCCTGGCTCTGCCAGCCTGAGGCCCCTCCTCTGCCAGCACTGAAGGAGCCACCAAGAAGAGGGCTTGGGACCAGACCCCCTGCCAAGAGCCCTGCCATGTGACATCACCCATACTGGAGGGGCTGATCCTCTTGCTGGCGGCTCCTCCCCTTTTTGGGGAAGCAGAGCAGGCAGTCCCCTGGGAAGGGCAGGAGGCCAGGAGTCTAGTGTTCATGAAGCCACGTCACGGGAGGAATGTCTACCGCCGGGAACATTCCCAGAGTCATAAAGAGAGGCCTGCTTGGCCCCGAACCAAAACCCAAATTAGTCCCAAGGGAGATTTCGCAACTTCCTCTGGGAGCAGCCTCCCAGACGGCAGTCAGGGGTCCTGCCTGAGGACGACCCCAGCCCCTTTCTGCCCGCCTGTGTCTCTCCCACTCCTGGGTGGGGAGGCAGCAGGGGCTTCACCCCCAGAGACAGCCTCCCACAGGATCTGGTGGGCAGGGTGCCCTGGGAGCCAGGCAAGGCCCTGGGAGGGAGACAGGCCCTCTGGGCTCAGCCTGCACCCTCCCTGTGACTCAGGAGGGGAGGCCTGGTACCTGGCACCCCGTCTTCCCAACCTGCCCCTCATTCCCAAGGAGCCCCCATCCACCTGGAGGAGCCCAGCGTGGGGTGGTTGGTGGCAGCCTCTGGAGAGCTGTAACTGGACTTCCTGGGGGACATACCTGTTGGCACCTGCAGCATCACAGGAGAAGTGTTTGTAAGGGGGCCCCACACCAGGAACCCCAGCCCTGGAGACCGGGCCGAGGGAATGCCATCAGCCTTGGTCCCAAGCCACATGCCTCAGGCCTCCTGGGCCATGGAGCCCAGAGCTCTGGAGAACCGGACTGACCACCTCCCAGCTGGATTGGGAGGAACTAGCCCTGTTAGGACTCAGGCTCCAAGTAAGTTGAAAACAAGTTATAACATCATATGCAGAATTAACCTGTTAGATAGTAATTCCACTTACAGGTATAAATATACCCAAATGAACTGAACACAGGGACTCAAAGAGATACTTGTACACCCATGTTCACAGCAGCATCATTCAGCCAAAAACAAACCACCCAAGTGTTGGGACTTCCCTGGTGGTCCAGTGGTTAAGGCTCCAGCTTCCGTTCCAGAGGGCGTGGGTTCGATCCCTGGTAGGGAAACTAAGATCCCACATGCTATGTGGAGCAGCCAAAAAATTAAATAAGTGAAGTAAGAAACTACCCAAGTGCCATAAACATATGAATAGACGACTATAAAATATGGTCCATCCACACAATGGAATATTACTCAGCCTTAAAAAGGAAAGAAACTCTGACACCTGCGAGGACATGCATGAACTTTGAGGACATTAGTGAAATAAGCCAGATACAGAAGGACAAACACAGCACGATTCCATTCATAGGTGGTCCCTAGAGTTTCCTGTCCATGGAGACAGGAAGTGGAAGGTGGGCCCCAGGGGCTGGGGGAGGGGTGGGGAGTGAGGGTTTCAGAGATTCAGTTTGGGAAGACGAGTAAGTTCTGGAGATGATGGTGGTGATGGTTGGACAATGTGAATGGACGTAAAGCCACTGAACTAAACACCATGGTTAAAGTGGTACATTTGTTATATGTATTTTACACATAGAAAAAGGTGTCATGTGCCCCAGAAGAGTTCCTCCCTCGCCCTCTCTCTCCGAGCTAAGCTTCCGCGCTGAGGGCTGGGGCCTGTGCAGGTCTCCAGCCACTGTTTGCTGCACAGACTCCGGCTGTGGACAAGAAGTCTGGGACGCCTATGTTTAGGAGCCAGGTTCGGCTGCACCGCACACTAGTGGCTTAAACAGACGGAGTCCACCGATCAGGGTTGGCGTGAGCCTCGGCTCCATAGAGCTGGGCCCCCGGCTCCTGTCTGGCCACCCTGGGGCGTTTCTCTCGCCCACAACACTAGAGATGGTTCACAGCTACGTCCCCGTCCTTACCAGCAGGGAGGACAGGAGGAGGGGAGCTTCCTTCCTTGCTTGCAGACGCTGGCACCGGCCGCTCCCTGCACCCCGGGAAGATGTCAGCTGCCTCCCATCTCCCTGTGGCAGCAGCCATGGGGGACCGCTGCCCAACGGCCCTTCCAGAGACGCTGTCACAAGACGTGCAGTCAGGTGACGGCCTCCAGCTGCAGCGCCCAAGGACTCCTCCGTGGGCCAGAGCCTCCCACTGCCTGCTCAAGCCCCTCCCCGTGCCTGCTCAGGCCCCGCCCCTGACTGCTCAGGCCCCGCCCCACTCACCACAGGCGGTCCCCCAACGATTCTTGTGAATCTAGCTTGTCTTGTTGTCCGCTTCTGGGAAGGCCCAAAGTGCCATCTTTGCTCAAGGCTGCAGCCCCAGTCCCAAGTGAACCAAGAAAACACAGCGGGTGCTGCAGAAATGTGTGCTGACCCCAGCACACTGCCGAGCACTGGGAACCAGCCGCATGCCAGCACACCTGAGAGCGGCTCCCGGTCACATCAGCTGGGCCCTTTGCCAATGAAAACAGGAGGCGAAAGTGAGGACCAAGCTGTCTGCGGTGGCGGGGGCCCCTTTCCTGCCACCTGCAGGGCGGGGTCTTCCGGAGCCCACAGAGGGCACGGAGGGAAATAGCTGCTCCGGCCAAGGCAGCCCCGACCTGGGCACCTGGAGCCCAGGATGGGGTTTGTTGACAGCGATCTTTTCCCCTACAGCTGCTCTGTCTGTGGAGATACTATTCAGGCCGTTCATGCCCCCAAGCCCTGCCACTGACCAGCAGGGGAGGAGAGGACATGGAGCCTGCTGCAGGAGGGCTGGGTGCCTGTCTGCAAGGCTCCTGACAAGCCTGGTCTGCAGGTGAAGTGCCCCATCCCGGCAGACACGATGAGGGGATGGGGGAGGCCAGGGTTGGGCTGAGAAGACAGAAGTAGGCACCAGCAGGGCTGACCTGGGGCAAAGCCACAGACAATGATTCTAGATCGTTCCAGAATCCTCTGGACGACCGACCAGACGATTCCCTTCTGGAGAAAGACTGACCTTGTGTGCAGACCCTGGCCTGGGCTGGGCAGGGTGCCGACGCACAGGTGTGTGGAGCACTGTGCCAGATCAGGGAGGGGTAAGCACTCCGAGGCTCCAGAGAGATGAAAAGTTAGAGGGTGGGACAGGATGGGTCAGAGAGGTGAACGGGAGGGCGGGTAGGATCATGGGTGGGGTTGTGCCAGGCAGGGAGGAGGATGGCCTCCTGGCTTTCCATGAAGGACCACAGACGGGACAGAGGGTGTCTCAGTCTAGGGAGTGGGCAGGTGGTCTGCAGAGGGAGGCTGAGAGTGGGGGATCCCTAAGACAGAAACCAGAAAGGACAGAGAGGAGGAATGACAAATGTGATTACACGAGAGCAGGAGGAAGTGCCTCTGAACGCCAAGCACAAGACAAAACAAACACGCAAACCGCCATCAGCAGGGCCGCAAGTGAGACAACCAGCTGAGGAAACGTAACCCATCAATCAGAACAGGTGGAGAGCTACCATCCACCTTGTAAAAAAGCCACACAAATCAGCAAGAAAAAGGCAAACAGATAGTGATCTGGAAAAGGACACCAAGAGGTGACATGCCCAGATACCACAAGCGTCAGATGGGTGTCCCACACATGACCCTGGGGCAGAGAGGCAGGAAACAGGACAAGACGCCACGGGCCCATCAGGTCAGCACAAACTTACAGTGGATGAGGACGTCACTGAGGACATGAGGAGAGAGCCCTGGGGCAAGAGAGTTGCGGGTGCAAAGCTGCACAGCAGGGGCTGGGGTGGGGTAGGGGGGACACCCACCAGGTTAGGGAATCCGCACACATGTGCTCCTTCATCCAAGGCCCTACCCCTGTGAGGAGCAGCTCAGGGGAGTATTCGCCCTGGTGTGCACAGGTCCACGCACACGGCCCCTGGTTACTTTGGTCACGATTCAGATTTCTATCAACGAAGGATCATTGAATGATAGTATGTTCACAAGATGAGAAAGCCCACAGCAGCTATGAATTATACAGTGGATCTGTGTAGACTCCTCCCCTCCCCCCCCCCCCCCCTTCCCCTCTCTCTCTTCCTCTTCCTGGCTCACTTGTTAAGCCAGTTTGAGTTGATTTTCTTCACTTGCAACCAAAAGAACCCTGACTAACACTCTGATTGCAATGGTAACAACTAGCTTAGGGTATTATCTTGAAGAGACCTAATGTGTGCGTTGCAGCCGGGTGGGGTGTGGGGTGCCGGATGCATACTAAGTGGGGTTTCCTGTTTCTGCCCCAGGACCCAGAGGCAAGCTGAGCCTTTCAAGTGGGGGCTGGGAAGGGGTCCAGGTGCAGCTTTGGGGGGTCAAGTTGGCTCCACCATCCTGCTCTGGCCCAGCACCCCAAATACCACAGGGATGGTCACTCTTGAGTGAAGCCCTTTTCAAAGCTGACCCACCTGCAAGGGAACACCCAGCCCTTCGCATCAGAAGTTCCACAGAATTGTGACGCCACTTATGGAGACCCCACTATATGCTAAGCCTGCTTTGTGCTACATCTGCCAAACCAGGTCACCACCTTCCTCTGGGCCCATCACTGCCAATTCTCCGTAAATTCAACCCACACAGACACGTGCAGAAACTGTAAGTACACAGCTCAACAAACCTTAAAAAGTGAACATGCCTGTGGGACCAAAGCCCATATAAGAACCAGAACCTCATTGGCACCCAGAGTATCCTCACCCCACCTGCTGCCCTTCCCCAGGGTCACGGCCTTCCTGGTGTCCCACCGGCAGATGGGTTTTGCCTGGTTTTGAACTTCACGCTCAGAACAAAATCATGCATCTGAACCAACCGTATCCAGCATCCCCTCTTGGATGTCACACCTGTGAGAGTCACGTGTCTCCCCCAGCGGCAGCAGGGATTCAGTGGCATAGCACACCTGGCTGAAGACACACAATGTACCCATTTTACTGCTCGTGGATGTTCAGTTGTTTCCAGGGTTTTCCCCGTTTTAGGAACCATGCTGCTCTGGCACTTTGATTCTCTGTCACGGTCACTCATTAGATGGAGGGCCCACAGAGGGAGACTGGACCGTGTCCACTTCCGGTTCCCCCTTTCCTGTGCAGAACCAAGAGCTGCCCTCCCCCTCCAGGGTGTTGCCTGTCTCCACTCTGGTTCTAGGCCAGAGGATGGAATTCTCCGATTGTCTTCAGCAGGCCTGGGCCCCAGGACTGGCATAGTTTTCTCAGGGATGGAAAGGGTCACCTGCTCCTTGTCATCAAGCCTTTGTGAGCAGGACCAGGTGACCCTGTTGAAGGAAGGTCGGGAAGAGAGAATTCTGTTTTACTCTGGCCCAAAACTGTAGGCCTGTGGTAACATCTATACTAGTTAGGAACTATATTTAACTACAAGTAGCAGAGAACTGGGAAATCGTGGTTTAGATAAAATAGAGGTCTATTCTCACTGTTCCAAGAAGTCAGGTATTCCCAGGACAGGTGTGATAATTCTAGAGCATCATCAGGAACCCCCAATCCTTTCTGTTTTGCATATTTAGAGTTTGGCTCCATTCTTAAGGTCACAAAATGGCCTCTGGAGTGCCAGACATCATGTATATGTTCCAAGCAGGGAGAAAAGGGAAGAAAATAAACAGTGCACATGTGCGTGCATGCTAAGTTGCTTCAGTCATGTCCAACTCTTTGTGACCCATGGACTGTGGCCCGCCAGGCTCTTCTGTCCATGGGATTTGCCAGGCAAGAATACTAGAGTGGCTTGCCATGTTCTCCTCCATGGGATCTTCCCCACACAGGGATTGAACCTGTGTCTTGTCTCCTGCTTTGGCAGGCGGGTTCTTTACCACTAGCGCCACCTGGGAAGCCCCAGAGGAGCACACACAGCTCTTTATTGGATGTTCCACCCAATAGCTTCTGCTTGTGTCTCTGGCTATCCTGCTTGCTAGGGAGGTGGAAAGGCGATCTTAGCTGTTCACCTGGTCATCTTGGGAGAAGGCGAGATGAGACATTAGGCAGGTGACAAGCAGGCTCCTGCTCAACATCCAAGCCCTGTTTCCTTCTGCCTTATTTGGGATATTGAGGGACAAGGGCTCTCCAGTGCCAACCATTCCTAGAATCAAGTAAGTCTGATTTCTGAAGCGAAGTGTTCTGAATGGGCCTTACCGATGTGGTTTGTCCTCCTCCTTCACTGGAGGCACACAGAGCCCCTGGGGCATGCAAGCAGTCTCGCCTCTCCTCGAGAACAGGGCTTATCATCCATAATCACAGGTGCTTTCCAAGATAAGTGATAAGAGCTGCTCTCTTACAGGGTCAGGTCAGGTGAGCCTGAGCTCTGTGGGGGGATTTATGCCAGAGTCTCTGGCTGGTTCTGGAAGCAGTCCCCGACACCAACAATTGTTGATATGAGTGGTTTGTTGGGGAGAAGCCCCACCCCAGCCAGATGCTGCAGGAGGCTCGGGGCACAAATTCCATCTTGGGGAAGTAGGTGGGGTCCGGCCCTCATGGGTCACTAGCTGGGGCCCTTGGGATGGGCTGGAGGAGGGTCACCCACAGGCTCTGCCTGAGGAGGCCAGGCCAGGGTGCAGGAGTGAGCCCTGTGAGGCGGGGGCACACATGGGCAGTTCAGGGGGTGCACGGGTCTGATGAAAGGGACCCAACAGGTGTAGTCAAGTGTCAACAGCGTCTGGAGCACCCCTGAGAGGTCCCGGGGGGAAACAGAGGCCCAAGGAAGGGACAGGGCCTGTTCAGATTTCAGAGCTGAGACGCTGTCCTGCCCTGAACGTCACCAAAGACCCAGGTTATGCCAGCATGTGCATTCCTCCCTTGCTTAGTCCAGCTGTGTGCAAAGCCCGAGCTAGCCCTCCAGATAGGGATGCCTGGCCCTCCAGACAGGGGTGGAGCAGCTGGCCCAGGTGTTCCTCCCAGGATGAGTCTCAGACTCACCTGGTCACTGGCCCCCACGTCGTCACCAGAAAGCGGTCAGTCTAAGATGTGACCACAGCACCAGGGTGTGTAAACTCAGGGCCTCCTGAAGAATGGGCATGCAGAAAGGCAGGTGACCAGGCCTGTGGAGGGGCTCCAGGAGGAGACGGGCTAGTCTGCTGGCTGAACCCAGGGTTAACCAGCTTCTCTTTGGGAGGGAGGAGGTGACTCGCCACTAATGCAGCCTGTGGTCAGGAAGGTGCCCCTGGCAGCAGGCTCGGAGGGCTTGTGGGTCCCATCACAGTAGAGGTAGGGGCTGCAGGTAGTTGACTTGTGCACAGGCACACAGAGTTGGAGCCCCCACAAATCTCAGCTTCACTAGATCTCACCACTGATTGGCTGTGTGACCTTAGGCAAGTTAATAAACCCCTCTGGGCCTCCATTGCCTTAGAATGGAGGGCTTGGGAGGATTCGATGAGTTACTTTGGTACTTGGCCCATAGCAGACTCCCACAGGGATGATGATGGTGGTGGTGATGGTTCAATGAGGAGCATCTGCAATTCCCTTCTTGGCCATGGGAAAGGCTCACTGTTGCCTCTGTGGCAACTTCCTCCCCCTGGGTTCCCTCCTGCCTCACAGAGGAGCTGGACCCAGACAGCTGGGCTCCTAACACAGCCCTCCTGCCCGGAGGACATGCCATGAATGGCCCTCCATGCAGGCCCACGCCCAGGAGCTAGTGCTGCTGTCTGCATGAAGCTCCTCCTGGACACTGCCCCCTGAGACTGTGTAGTCCAGGCAGCCTGGTGAACACTGTTCCCTCAGGAGCATCAGCACTCCTGGACCACCCAGGTTCTCCAATAACTCCTCTCTCTACACACACTTGCTTGTTATGGTATCCCTCACCAGTGGTCTTTTAATCTCTACTTGCATACCTCTGGGGACAGGGGACTCACCACCTCTCAAGGTCACTCCTCTAATCATTTGAAAGCTTGTCTCTGTCCTTAGCCAACACCCGCCTCTCCACTGGTCTGGCTTTGCTTCCAGAGGGCAGTGAAAATCCTGCTGGTCCATGAGAGCAGAGGCCAGGCAGTGTGACCACCCAGTGGTCACCACCTATCCCCCAGCTGGTCTTGGACTGCTGGGCTGTGGACAGACCAGGCACAGCAATTCCTCCCCTCTTCTTCCTCCTCCTCTGCCCTTGAAGGCACCAGGCAGCTTCAAAACCTTTATGTGTCATGTGAACACAGTTACATAAATATTACGTGTGCATGATTTTAAGGATCATAAGTGATGAGATTTCAAGGTGACAAGATTCTTTGTCTTTTTTTTGGAGAAGATACTAGAATGCAGCGCTTTTTTGGGAAGGAGAGTGGGAGGCAGAGGTGGTTCTGTTTCAGAAACTTGCCTCTCCCGGCTCCTCAGCCCAGCTGGACACCTGCAGGGTGGATCAGGCTCACATCTGGGCATGCACTCCTGGCTAGGCCCAGGTGTGGGTGTCACGTTGCAAACACAGCCCACTTCTGATGCCAGCGAGGGGGCTCATTCTGCCATGGGGGGCACACACACTTATGGGGAGGTCCTTAAGAAACAGGCCCGGGGCAGGAGTAGGGGGTGGGGAACAGGTGCCTCCCACACATACTTGCACACAAGTATTCAGAGCAGCACAATTCACAGTAACCAAGAGGTGGAAGCAGGCAAACGTCCATCCACAGACGAACCGACTGTGGTCCATACCCGCGATGGAGCATTACTCAGCTTTAGAAAAACAGGAGGTGCCGGCCCTGGTTCCAACGTGGATGAAGCTGAAGACATTATGGTGAATGAAACACGCCAGACACAAAAGGACTAATACTGGGCTGCATGACCCACTTAAATAAGACACCCAGAGCCCCAATCCATAGACACAGGAGGTGGTGCCCAGGGGCTGGGGAAGGCGTGAGGAGCGAGGGATTAATGGGGACAGTTTAGGTTTGAGAAGATGAACAATTTCTGGAGGTGGAGGGTGGTGACGGTCGCACAACAACGTGAACACAACGCCACCCAGCTGCACACTTTAAAATGATTAAAATGGTAAATGCTACTGTTAAGAGTACTTAACCATAACAAAAATACTAACACAACAACCCCGCCGCCCCCAACTCCCCCGACATAAACACCACGATCACCCGGGAGGCTCCTCTGCTGGGTGCCTGGTCTGTGGGCAGAGTTTGTCTCCGCGTATTTGCACGCCTTGGTGCAGGGCAGGTGCGCAACGCAGGCGTTTCGGAGGGAAACTGAGTCTGGGGGTGTGGGGGTGCGGCTGGGCCTGGCTTGGCCCGAATCCAGACTCCGCGCTCCTTTCCGAGCCCGAGTCCTTCGGGGGCCGGCCCCGAGGGAGAAGGACGCGGGTGCTGGTTAGGCCCCCGGAGCAGACCTCCCCCTAGCAGGCGGATCAGGTAGGAGGCTTGACTCGAGCCTCAGCATCAGGGAGGCCTGCAAACATCGCCCTCCCGCCACAGCTGCTCCTGAGGCCACGCCCGGCTGCGCGGCAGCCGAGCAGACGGGCGCCACCTGCCGGCGGGGAGGGCGGGGCTTCCTCCGGCTGCCGGCGGGTCTCCGCGCCCTGGGATGACATCGACCCTTCTTTATCTTCCAAGCCGGCCGGGGTCGTTCCCGCCCCCCCAAACCCCGCTCGCGTGGGCGGCGGGCCCCTGGGCCCCATCTCTGCTCCGTCCTCCAGTACGGCCTCATCCTACCCCGATTACGTCTACCAATACCCCATTTCCAGACGAGGTCACATCACCCACCGGCCTGGGGATGTGAATTTGAATGCACACTAGTGAACTCAGTAGAGTCTCTGATGTTTCCTCCTCCCGGCAGCCTTCCCGGACAGCCGGGACCAGCCACTGTCCTCCGAGCCGGGCACCTGGGCTGTAGGGGGTTCTGCACTGGGTTTGCCTCACCGTGCCCGACTCTGGGAAGGGGAGTCACAGCCTCATCCTTTTTTTAAAATGACTGTGCCTCGTGGCTTGTGGGATGTTAGTTCCCCTAGCTGGAATAGAACCCCGGGCCCTCTGGTACTGGAGCACAGAGTTCTAAGCGCTGGACCGCCAGGGAACTCCCCAGTCCTGCACCATTCTTATGTGGCAGGAATGGGACCAGCCCCACGTGGGTATTCAAACTGCAACAAGATTTTGTTTCCCCTCTTACTAAGGCATCCTCATGGATGCCTAGACCTGGACTATTTCAGATGGAATTCAGGATTCACAGGATGAACCCATAGAAAGAACTATCAGATCTCCGTGGTGTGGCATGTTTCATAAAGCAAATCTCAGTCTTTACCCACATGGCTCAGTGAACGGCTATAGTTCAAATGGTTGAAAGCAAAACAGAAGGAACACTGTTGTCCTGGATGTTTTTTTTAATTCTTGGCCCTGCCAGCCAGCAATGTCAAAAACCATGTTCAAGATGGCTTTGCCCCAGTGCTTATGGAAATTAGGGAGGCCTGGGGCAGGGGAACAGATTTCTGCCCAAGCACTTACTGTATATGACCAGCCAGCAGATGGGTGTGGACCACATAAGCAGCAAAATGGAAACATGCTCCTGAGATTAAAATGTTTTCAAAAGCGAATCAAATGCAGAAAGTGCTAAAAAGAAAAGTTACATCAGCACATTGTGCCACATTTGGGAAATGGGCGGGGTGTGACCTATTGCTGAGCAACTGAACCTGGCCAGCAGGGAGGCCTTGGGCAAGCCCTCTGCTTCTTGTCATAAGAAGAAGAAGAAGGGGGAAAAAAGCTTTTATTCCAAGTAGATGACAATTGTGGTTACACAGAACAACAACCATTGATATCACTCACCCGTGTCTGTCGCTGGCCCTCTGTCCTCATTAAAACCCCCATAAAGTGGCAGCAAAACCCTGGTTCCCTGGTGAACACGGCACCCTGAGACCTCCACTGCTGGTGTTCAGGAACTTTCCAACTTCAGGCTTTCAAAATGACACTCAAGGACCTCCCTGGTGGTCCAGTGGTTAGGAATCCACTTACCCATGCAGGGCACATGGGTTTGATCCCTGGTCCAGGAAGATCCCACGTGCCTTGGGGCCACAACTAGTGAAGCCCATGCACTCTCTAGCCACAGCAAGAGAGGCCACCCAATGAGAAGCGCGCGCACGGCAACTAGGGAAAGCACGTGTGCAGCAGTGAAGACCCAGCACACCCCCCCAAAATTAATACTTTTTTAAAACTGACACTCAATTAAAACTTTGCCTGTATTTTGGATCACCTCTTCTGTATAGGCCCTTGGAAGTGGAATTCCTAAGTCAAAGGGAAAAATAATTTTTGAGTTTTTTGATGAGAGATTTCGAACTGGTGGCTGCAGAGCCATTTTGTCTCCCAGCTGAGTCTGATTTGTTGCTGTTGTTCAGTCGCTCAGTCATTTCCGACTCTTTGCGACACCACGGACTGCAGCATGCCAGGCTGCCCTGTCCTTCACATCTCCTGGAGCTTGCTCAAACTCATGTCCATTGAGTCTGATTTGCCCCAGCCAGATTTGTTTAATTCATGTCAACATTTTAAAGAAAGAGGAAAAAAAATAAAAAAGAATAAAATAATAAATATTTCCCATTGAAATTCAGATTTCCAGCTTGTCTTAGAAAATCAGAGCTGCCCAATCCATCAATATAATACGTCACATTAATAGAACAAAGGGAAAAAGCCATATGGTCATCTCAACTATACAGAAAACACATTTCAGAAAAGCCAGCGTACCTCAGGAAAAGACACTCACCAAAATGGGAAGAGAGGAAACATCCTCAATGTGATAAAGGACATCATATTCAGCAGGAAAGACTGAATGCTTCCCCCTAAGACAGGAGCAAGATGAGAATGCCTGCCCTTACCACAGCTGTTCAGCGTAGTGGTGAAATCCTTGCCAGAGCAATTAGACAAAAAAAGAAAGAAACAAACAAACAAACAAAAATCATCCAAACTGGAAAGAAAGAAGTAAAGTATCTCTGTTCCCAAATGACATGACCTTTGTTGTGGCTATTGTCTAATTGCTCAGTCGTGTTCGACTCTTTGTGACTCCATGGACTGTAGCCCACCAGGCTCCTCTGTCCATGGGATTTCCCAGGCAAGAATACTGGAGTGGGTTGCCATTTCCTCCTCCAGGGGACCTTCCCAACCCAGGAGTTGAACCCAGGTCTCCGGCATTGGCAGCCAGGTTCTTTACCACTGAGCTACTAGGGAAGCCCCTGGTGTGACCTTACATACAGAGAATTCAAAGAATCCACTGAGTAACTATTAGTGCTAATCAATGAATTTAGCAAAGTTGCCAGGTACAGGATCAACACACAAAAATCAGCTGTATTTCTATATACTAGCAATGAACAATCCAAAAAGGAAATTAAGAAAATAATTCTACTCACAATGGCATTCAAAAGAATAATACTTTGGAATAAATTTAACCAAGGAGGTGAAAGACTTGTACACTGAAAACTACAAAATACTGCTGAAAGAAATGAAAGAAGACATAAATACATGGAAAGACATCTTGTGTTTACAGACTGGAAGACTTCACATTGTTAAGATGCAATACTACCCAAAGCAAATAAATAGATTCAAATCCCAATGGCATTTTTTTTTTTTTTAAGAAATAGAAAAGCTGATCCTAAAATGTATATGGAATTGCTAGGGACCCCGAACAGCCAAAACAATCCAGAGTAGAAAAAGATATCTGCAAAAGTCTCATGTGCATGCTCAGTTGCTTAGTCGTGTCCGATTCTCTGTGACCCTGTGGACCGTAGCCCACCAGTCTCCTCTGTCCATGGGATTCTCCAGGCAAGAATACTGGAGCAGGTTGCTATTTCCTTCTCCAGGGGATCTTCCCGACCTTGGGATCGGACTCAGGTCTCCTGAGTCTCCTGCTTTGCAGGCAGATTCTTTTACCACTGAGCCATCAGGGAAGTCTCAGATCAGAATGCAAAAAGAACTCCTACAAGTCAATAACAAAAAGGCAAATAACCCAATCTTAAAATGGGTATAGGAGCTGAGTGGAGATTTCCCCCAGAATATACAAATGGCCAACGAGCACATGAACATATGAAAATGTGTGTAATGTCATTAAGGAGTCAAGTTGAAACCACAATGAAATATCACACCCACTAGGATAGTTATAGTTTGCTTTTGAAGGAAAAATAGTAAGTAAGTGTTGCCAAAACATGTGGAAAAATGAGAACTCTTCCATTGCTGATAGGCATGTAAAATGGTGCAGCCACTGTGGAAATAGTTTGACAGTTTTCCAAAAAGTGAAACAGAATTACCACATGACCCCACATTTCCACTCCTAGGGATACACCCAAAAGCACTAAAAACAAATACTCATAGGAGGTGTTCACAGCAGCATTATCCACAGTGGCCAAAAGGTGGAAACCCCTAAACACCAATGAACTGATGAAGGGGTACACAAATGTGGTCAGTCCATACAATGGAATATTATTCAGTCATAAAAAGGAATGAAGTACTGACTCCTCCTACAACATGAATAAACCTTAAAACTTCATCCTAAGGAGAGAAGCCAACCATGGCTCTGTTTATATGAAAAGGTAACAGAGACAGAAAGCAGACTGTGGTTGCTGGGGGCTGGGGGTAGTGGGAGGGGTGCACAGGTGGTGACAGGGTCTCCTCCCAAGGTGACAGAACATTCTGGAACTAGACTCAGGGGACAGGAGCACTGCAGGTGAGTGTGCTGAATGCCACGGATATGCACACTTGAAAATGGCTAAAATGGTAGATCATACCTCAATCAAAAGCTCAAAAGCCAGATGACCTGGCTCCGGGCCCCAGCCATTGGAGACCAGATCACCTTCTTCCACCCAAGGATGGAAGAGAGACATTCTCAGACAACTGGGGAGTCCCAACCCTTTGGGGGGCAGCAGGGGAGCCAAGGATGTGAGACAAACTAGGGGGAGACACAGGCAGCCCCGAGCACCATCCGTCCACAGGGACTCATGTGGTTGGAGATGGACTGTCTGTTCAGTCAGAGTACAGCCACTGGCCACTTGGTGTCCAGCACATCAGGAAACTGAGATGCTGAATTTTTAACTTAATTGGAATTGAAGTGTAAATCCCACAAGACTTTAGAGGCTGTGCTGACGCCAGCTGCCTTCGTGTGCTGCCCCGCCTGGTGGCTCCCCTCCATGGCCCTGCCCAGCAGCAGGGCCTGAGATCCTCTGGGGTCAGCTCATCACCCTGCCCCAGGAGGCAGCAGCTCTTCCCATCCCACTAACATCATCACTGTGCTTGCCCACGAGCCCCACTCTCTGTGGCCCTTTAGGTGTCTAGTCTCCCCGCAGCTGCTCCTCTCATGGCAGGACCACGGGGGCCTGGTTAGGAGAAAACCCTCAGCCCTGCAGGCACTCCTCCCAGACAGCACCCGCCTTTCCTATCGGGAGCCCAGAATACTCAGGTTGCTAATTTGAACCCAAATAGTGAAGTTCTCTCTCTCACCTCTTTAGGCACTTATTCTGTAATTTCAGTTTTCAAAAACAAAACCCTCCTGCCTGCAAAGCTCGTAGATGGCCCCTGAGATCCGCCTCGTAAAACAAATGGGTCTCCTTGTGGTTTTACGGTTTCATAATCACCCCACGTAGCAGTGGTGCAGTTCCGAGGGAAGTTGGCCCAGAGCCACAGGTGAAGGGGCATGAAGGCGGGGCGTTTAGACCAGCGAATGAGCTGAACCCCTGGACAGCATTGTCTGTGGGTTCCTGGTCTTAAACCGGACAAATGCACATCCACATTTACTGTTCTGCCTGTCAGGTGCTAGGGGTATAGGGATGAACAAACAGAGAAGCTTATTAATTCATTCAGCAAGCATTTATGGCCTCCTGTGTGTCAGACACTGGGTGTATTAGTCAACATTCTCCAGAGAAAGTGAACCAATAGAATTGAGAAATATGTACATGTTTATGTATCCTAGTCATATGGATATGCAAAGAACCTAGAATATTCAAAATAACTCTGAGAAATAGCAAAGTTGGAGAACGGACACTAGCTGGTTTAAAGCTACAGTGAAAAGGAGAGTGTGGCATTGGTGTCCAGCAGACAATTAGGTCAATGGTACAGAACAGAAAGTCTAGAAATAGACCTATGCATCTGGACAAGTGAATTTCAACAAAGGCACAAAGGAAACTCAGTGAAGAAAGGCCAGTCTTTCAACAAATGGTGCTGGAACAATTGAAGTCTGTATGCGAAAAAAAAAAAAAAAGAACTTGGATTTATACACAAAAATTAATAGGGGGAGGGATAGATTGGGAGCTCGGGATTGACATGTACACATTGCTATATTTAAAATAGATAATCAGGTTCAATGCATGAACCTGGGTGCTTGGGGCTGGTGCACCAGGATGACCCGGAGGGATGGGATGGGGAGGGAAGCGGGAGGGGGGTTCGGGAAGGGGAATACATGTACACCCGTGGTGGATTCATGTCAATGTATGGCAAAACAAATACAATATTGTAAAGTTAAAAAATAGATAAATAAACTAATTAAAAAAATAAGATAGATAATCAGCAAGGACCTACTGTAAATAAGTAAATAAACAAATTTAATACAAAATATTGCTAATACACTGTATACAACAATCACCACAAAAGAGAACACGGACCTTGATGTAAAACCTAAAAGGGCAAAACTTCTAAAAAAACATGAGAAAATCTTAGTTAAGCAAAGACTTTAGACACAACACCAAAAGCAAAAGAAAAAAAAGTCAACAGTTGAACAAATGCCTAGAAGGTTTTAATATTCAAAGCCATGCAAGAAATAATTGACGGAATCCCCAGAGGGGCCCTGTTTACAACGGGTTGTGTCTGCTCCTTATTTTTCTGAGCCGCTTTCTCTGAACAAGCCCGGCGGTGCCTTGTCCCATCGTGGAGGTAACCTTTCTTGTGCTGCATTTTCAGTCCAGCTTTTGCAGTTTACACCCAGGTGTAAATGCACCGCGTATTATTTGGGGTCTGTGTTTAACATTCACACCAATTAAGCCGCTTTTCTTCAGACCCCAGGTGACACACAGGATCTACTTTTTCTTCCTGCTGCGCAGCATCCCACTGTCAGGATCATGTCTTATTCATCCAGGTCCCTGTTGTTGCCTCAGGCAGAGTCTGGGCAGGAGATGGACAGATGGGGACATATAGCTGGAGCAGCCAAAACAAGAAGCTGAATGAATGTGGGCGGGGCTGGCCAGAGCTGTACCCTCACACCCTCCCCAAGCCTCTGCTTTCGAACATCCTTGCAGGGACCATTGTTCTCAGGGAGGGGATTGTGCAGAAGCTCCTCCAAGGTCGCCACGAAGTCTGACTCTGTATTACCCTGGGTAGTTCTACCCAAGAAGGTGTGTGTTTGTGCATGTCTGTGTGTGTGCCTGTGCATGTGTCTGTGTGTGTGCGTGTGTCTCTGTGTGTATGCATGTGTCTCTGTGTGTATGCACACGTGCGTGTGTGTTTGTGTGCATGCTCAGTTGTGTCTGACTCTGCGTAGGATGACTATGTTGACCTACAAATGAAGGCACCTCACAAAGGAATTTACCCTGAGTCAACTCCTGGAGGGTCACCAGGAGGACCCCATGGGTCCTTTTCTTTTTTGGCCCAGCCATGCAGTTTGCAGGATCTCAGTTCCCTGACCAGGGATAGAACTCAGGTCCTCTGCGGTGGATGCGCTGAATCCTCACCATTGGATGGCCAGGCAAGCCCCACCATGGGGTTTTCTTTACACAGTTCTGTCAGCACGACCCCCTTGAACCCCTGCAATCCACAGAGTGACAGAGGACCGAGTCCTGGGTCCAGCCTCAGCCCTGGCCCTTGTGAGCATGACTCTGTACTTCTGTCTCTTCACTCGTGGCTGGGGCATCACAGCTGGAGCCAACCACCCAGAAAGAACCAGCAGGGGGTGGGGGCAGGGGCGGGGCCCTGGCAAGTCCTCAGAAACACTTCTCTTCTGTACAAAGAACAAAAGTGCCCACCTTTCTCTCACTTCCTTTTTGGGGCCTAGGCGGTTGGCCTGTGAGTAGCCAGCTGCTATTTTTGGGTCTCGGCTGCTCCGTGTGAAACCCTAGTCCCTCCACAGAGGAAGGGGGGGCACCAGGTGACCTTGCCCTTGGTCTGGGGTGCAGCCGGCACAGGTGCAGCGGTCAATGCTCAGAGTGACACCCACGTTGGAAGGCCTGGTGGGTTCCACGGGCAGGTTTCCTAGCAGATAAGTGTTGAGCGTGGTATTTATAGCTGCTCAAATCAGAGGGCCTGCCGTGGGACCACACCATCCCCTCCCCTGGTTTTGATGGAAGGAAAACAGGCCCAGGATATGGAGAGCCTGGGCTGAGGTCACCCACAGAGCCTGGGACTCCTCCTGAGGGGCAGGGCTGCCCGTCTGGAGCAGGAACAGGATGGGTTTTCTTGGACCCGGGGCCTCTCCCCGGCCCACCTCCACCCCCATCCCACCCCCACCCCCGTGCTCCCAGTGGGCGAGGCTGAGCCACAGGGGAGCAGGGCCAGGGCTGTGCGCAGTCTGGGGTCCTGGGGTCTGCATCAGGGCAGACAGGGGCTGCCCTCCCCCCCCAGCTCCCCGCCCCTCTGTGGCAGCCCTCTGCAGCCTTTTCTTCTGCACCATCTGGGCTGCTCTCTGGCTTCACTGAGACCCGATTTCACTGGAATGAAAGTGGCCATGTGGGGCCTGTGCCACGAACCAGACACGGTCAGGGCTGTCCTCACGGAGGAGTGAGGTTCAGACAGAGCCTTGCAGGAGCCAATGGGTCACCCAAGCAGGTACCCAGGCAAAGGGCTTTCCAGGCCAAGCAAACCCCACAGGCAAAGGCCCGGGAGGGAGCCTGGGTCTGGGGTGGTAGGCTCTGAGAAGGAGGGACTCGGTCTCCCAGGCAGAGGGTTCTGGGCAGAGAAGGACAAAGCTGTGTCCTGGGCTGTCAGTTGCACTGGTCCCAGGCAGGATCACCGGCATGGGCAGGAACGGCCAGTGTGGAAGCCACCTGGCCAGGCCAGGTGAGGGGGAAGTGGCTTGGAGGAGGCAGAGCCTGAGGCCAGAGTGGTCATCTCAAAATCATCTTGAAGGGATTCCTGCACCTTCAATGGATGGGGGTGTGGAGGGCAGAGGGGAGTTGGAGCCCACGAGTGCTATGAGTGCAGCACCGGGCTGACCGCTAGCTGTGCCGCCCCCCAGATTCCCACTCAGCACCCAGAAGTCTGCTCAGCGAGGGCTCAGGAGTGGGTGGTTATGATGGTTACCAGACCAGGGCTACTGCACACGGGGATCTGGGCCAAGTCTCCTCCTTCTCCACACCCCCCTTCTTCCTGAATCAGACGTGGGGCCGCTGGACAGGTGTTTCCAGAGTGTCTCCTCCCACTGCTCCCCCAGGACACAGGTGAACCAGCCCAGGTCCCTTCCAAGGACACAGGAGATGACATCTCAAGGCTGAGACAGGAGGCCGAGTGGGGCTGGGGCCGGAGCCTAGGGGTGCACCCGAGCTCTGTTGGCCGGGAGAGGCCTCCCGTGCCAGTGGCGGAGCTGATGCACAAAGGAAGTTGGGTATCAGGCAGGCGGAGGGAGGGAGGGAAGAATGTTTCCAGCAGAAGGAAGAGAGTGTGCAAGGGCCCTGAGCCAGCATAGGGCGTGGCCGGTGAGACACTAAAGGGTTTGCAGGCAGAGAAGTGTCAACTGGTGGGCCAGGATGACACAGGTGTGGGGCATGGTTGTGAAACATGTGGTTGTGACATAGGTGTGGGGGATGGTTGTGACACAGGTGTGCCATCTCTGCCCCTCTCCCTAGCATGGTTCCCAGGAGGGTCTCCTGGCACCACTAACCCAGGCGGAAAGCCTCGTGGAGACAGAGTGGGTGCTGGCCTTGCCCTGCCCTGGGTCTCAGCCACCTTGAGCCGGGAGGGGCCCCGGATGGGGCGGCAGAGACTGGGGGGCAGGGCCCTGTGCCCTTCTGCTGTGGGCCCAGCCGTGGTCCCCATCACCTGAGAGGATGGTAGGTGGAAAGCTGGCTCATAAAGCCCCCTGAGGGGGTGGTAGTGTGAACTCTGGGATTCAGAGAATCCTGGCCCCGGCGGTGTCGTTCCTGGAAGGAAGATTCAGGGCTCATCCTCCTGGGACAAGTGAAATCCACACCTGGTGCACTACCCCCAGCCCACTGGGCCACAGCGGTTTCCCTGTGGATTCTAAGGAAGGGAGGGTCACTCCTGGGGAAGAACTTAAGGCCTTCATTTCACCTGTCTTCACCGCCCACTTTACAGACTAGGAGACTGAGGGTCAGAGAAGGGACACATTGGCTCGAAGCAGGGCCTTGCTGTCTGTGCAAAGCCATCCTCGCTGGGGATGGAGCCAATGACTTAGGCCTCCCTGGAGCTTGAGATTTCACTCCCAGGTAAGCTCTGCAGCAAATGAACGTTTGCACAGCTGTTTGTAATAACCCTGAACTGAACTTCCTAATGTCCATCAGCCTGAGGACACAGTGGGTGACCCACAGCAACACACGCGACACAGGCAGAGTGGGGGCCACACCAACAAGCACAGATGGTCCCCGAGGGCTTCTCTCCAAGGTCAAGATCAGGCAAAACGAGCCTGGGGTGAGGTGATTCGATGGGAGGGGATGGCCCTGGGCTTCTGGAGGCCAGAAACCATTAGCCCAGGTGCCCAGGAGCCAGACACCAGAGCTCTGTGTCACCCTCAGCACCAGAGCCCGGAATCAACAAAGACTAGGAGGTGGGGAGGAGACCCGGGAGGCCAGGGCAGCTTGAGGGGGACCTCATCCAGTTCCGGTCCAGCTTTGTGCTTCTCCCCAGTTCGGGGACCATGGACAGGTCCTTGCTGAGGCACCGCTGCCTCCCGTGGGGTCAGGTATCACCTTTTCACCAAGGACCCACTTCGCTGGTCTCCTTCCTCTCCCTCCACCCAGATGAACCCAAAGGAGGCAAACGCGCAAGCATTGTTTGCTCTTAATTTTCAGCCTTCTCGTCCTTCCTTTAGTCACTCGACATGTGTGTACTGTGCTCAGAGCTCATCGCTGGGCTCTGAGGACCAGTCCCCGCTCTGCTGCTCTTCCCAGCCTCCCTTCCCACCTAGGACCTGGGCAGAGGCACCTGCTCCTGGAGCCCTGCTGCTGGGGGTCGAGGTGGGGCCTGGAAATGTCTCCCCCAACACCATGTGTGAAACAGAGGGCTGGGGGAGGGGCCAGGAAGGAGTGGGGAGAGCGGTTCCTCCTGCTCCCAAACCCAAGACACAACCAGGTGTCTGGAGCCTTGCATTCCATCCCCCCACCTGGCTACAACCTGTCCAAAAACTACAAGAAACTGGGAGACCACCACCCCTCTCTCCTTCCTGAGCTGCCCTGGGGAGGAGCACTGGACAGCCTTCTGTCTTCTGACCCAGAAATCCTGTTTAGAAAGCTTGGAACTATTTGTAAGGCTGAACTTTTTCATTTACAAACCATTTCTCTGCTCACAGCCCAGGGGAGGGGAAGCAAAGCTCGAGCCATTTTCTCCCCTCTAGGAGTGGTTGGGCAGGTGGAAGGGGCCGCGTGGAGGGAAAGGTTTGGGGCTGGAGGCAGCACACTTACCAGTTCTGTGACCTTAGGCAGGTGGGTGCACCTCTCTGACCCTCTGTGTCCTCTTCAGCAAAACAGGATAATAAATACAAGCATTTCCAAGTGGCTAAAATAAGGTCTGAATAGGTAAAGTGCCTGGTGCATGGTGAGCCAGTTATGGGTGGCAAGTGCTATTATTAATAGAAGCACGAGAGCCTTACGAGCTGAGGATAAGCACACTACCTCCACAGGCCCACCTAACGGTGGCTCCAAGGGCTCCCTGGTCACTAACACAGCATCTGCTCTGACTCGGGGGCCCAGGTGCACTCCCCAGGCCCCCTCCTTCCCCCTGAGTGACCACAGGCCTTCTCTCAATGGCCACTGAGCACATGTGCATAGCCTCACCAGCAATCGGGAAATTAAAGCCACAACATACACTTCTCACATGAGAGGTTGCCAAAAATCTAAACAACCCTGTCCTGCACTAAAAGAGACACAGAAGAAGGAGGAAGGTTGCCCATCGCCACAGGGAGTGAGAAGGATGGCGATAGTCACTGAAATCAGGGTGTGCAGACCTCAAGGTCTGAGATCCTGCTGGACAACACCCACCCCCTGGAGAGATGTTTGTGTGTTGGCACAAAGAGACTACACAGGTATCCTTGGGATACCGCTGCTCATAACACCAAGGAATGAGAAACAACCTAGGTGTTCCTCCTCTGGGGATGGACGGGGAGTGGGTGTGGGGTGGTGAAAAGGATCACACCAGGTCCACACCAAGAACACATCAGGACCACACCAGGAACACACCAGGACCACACCAGGAACACACAAGGACCACACCAGGTCCACACCAGGACCACACCAGGACCACACCAGGTCCACACCAGGAACACATCAGGACCACATCAGGTCCACACCAGGAATACATCAGGAACACATCAGGTCCACACCAGGAACACATCAGGACCACACCAGGAACACACAAGGACCACACCAGGTCCACACCAGGACCACACCAGGAACATACCAGGTCCACACCAGGAACACATCAGGACCACACCAGGTCCACACCAGGAACACATCAGGACCACACCAGGAACACACAAGGACCACACCAGGTCCACACCAGGAACACATCAGGTCCACACCAGGAACACACAAGGACCACACCAGGTCCACACCAGGAACACATCAGGACCACACCAGGAACACACAAGGACCACACCAGGTCCACACCAGGAACACATCAGGTCCACACCAGTAACACATCAGGACCACATCAGGTCCACACCAGGAATACATCAGGAACACACCAGGTCCACATTAGGATCACCAGAAACACACCAGGACCACACCAGGAACATACCAGGTCCACACAAGGAACACACCAGGACCACACCAGGAACACACCAGGACCACACCAGGTCCACACCAGGAACAACACATCAGCAACACATCAGGTCCACACCAGGAACACATCAGGACCACACCAGGTCCACACCAGGAACACACCAGGTCCACACCAGGACCACATTAGGATCACCAGAAACTCACCAGGACCACACCAGGAACATACCAGGTCCACACCAGGAACACACCAGGACCACACCAGGAACATACCAGGTCCACACCAGGAACACATCAGGACCACACCAGGTCCACACCAGGAACACACCAGGTCCACACCAGGAACACATCAGCAACACATCAGGTCCACACCAGGAACGCATCAGGACCACATCAGGTCCACGCCAGGAATACATCAGGAACACACCAGGACCACATTAGGATCACCAGAAACACACCGGGACCACACCAGGAACATACCAGGTCCACACAAGGAACACACCAGGAACATACCAGGACTATACCGGGAATACACCAGGTCCACCCCAGATCCAACACCAAGAACACACCAGGCACACACCAGGAACACACCAGGAACACATCAGGAACACACCAGGAACACACCAGGAACACACCAGGATCACCAGGCACACACCAGGACCACACCAGGTCCACACCAAGAACAAACCAGGCACACACCAGGACCACACCAGGAACACATCAGGCACACACCAGGAACACATCAGGACCGCACCAGGCACACATGAGGACCACACCAAGAACACACCAGGACCACACCAGGATCACAGCAGGACCAAACCATGTCCACACCAGGAACACATCAGGTCCACACCAGGAACACACCAGGACCACATCAAGAACACACAAGGACCACAGCAGGACCAAACCAGGTCCACACCAGGAACACACCAGGACCACACCAGTAACACACCAGGAACATACCAGGTCCACACCAAGAACAAACCAGCCACACACCAGGACCACACCAAGTCCATACCAGGAACACATTAGGCACACACCAGGAACATACCAGGAATGCACCAGCCATGTGTGCACTAATTATAGTTGATTGCAACAATGGGTAAAAACATGATGATATATACACAGTTCTATTTATACAAAACATTTAAAAATAACATGCAAATAGTGCTATGTACTATACGTTCAGAGATAAACACATTCTTTTGAAGGCATAAAAATAAGCCTGGAGGTCAGCCGTGTTGATGAGGGTGGCTCCTCCTGGTGAGGGGAGGAGTCAGGTGGGGGCAGGCAGCTTAAGAGCTTTCACTGTAATCTTTTCTTTTTTAAAAGAAAAACTTGAAGGCGAATATGCCAACCTCATAACGTGATTCTGGGTGGTGAAAATACAGGTTTTGTTATATTATTCATTGTTATTTTCTGTATATTTTTTTCATAAAAGGAAACAAAAATAAAGCTCTCCTTCACAGAGAACACAGTCTAGGAGATGTGGGAGGAATGACAGCTTTGGAAAGCCATCAGCGAAAGCTGCAGTCATCACCCGCAGTGACTGGGGACCAGGACACACGGGGTGCCAAAGCATCAGCCACAGGTGACTGGTTGGGTGTGCCGGGGCCTTTATGTGGGGACATCTGGTCCCGTCAGTGTCATGCGAGGCGGGTAAGCTGACATGGGGCTCCACTTGATGAGATGCAACAGGAAGGACACTCCTCACCTGGGGGTCTTCTCAAAACGTGTGGCCCGACCCAGGGGAGCCCACAGAGACACTGTTCAGCATTCAGGACTCAGAGAAGGAAGAGGAGGACAAAGTCAAACCAGGCAGGGAGGGGCAAGCAGAGAGGAGGCTGCAGGGCACTCCACGGGACATGCAACAGAAGATGGGAAAAGAAGAGAGCGAAGAAGGAGAAAGAGCAAAAGGGAGGGAATGATACTAGAAGAAAAAAAACCTGAGACAAACCAACGGCAGGCGTGACCCTTGCTGGATCCTGAATCACAGGAAGCAGGCCCGGGACTTCCCTGGTAGTCCAGTGGTTAGGAATCTGTCTGCCAATGCAGGGGACATGGGTTTGATCCCTGGTCTGGAAAGATCCCATGTGCTGCAGGGCAACTAAGCCAGTGAGCCACAACTACTGAGCCCGCTCTCTGCAACAAGAGTTGCCACCGCAATGAGAAGCCAGCACACCACAACTGGAGAGTAGCAGCCCCCACTTGCTGCAACTAGAGAAAGCCCACACAGCAACAAAGACCCAGCGCAGCCAAAAATACAATAAACAAATAAAAATTAAAAAAAAAAAAAAGGAAGCAGCCACGAAAGCTTCTTAGGACAACTGGGAAACTTAAATGCGGACGAGGTATTAGATGATGCCTTTGAATTATCACTGATTCTCTTAGCTATGGATGTGACAGTCTGTGTGCAAGAAGGTCCACTTCTCTGGGGATGCCTGCGAGGTGTCTAAAAACGCCGTCCTAAGGTCAGCAGAAGGTACCAGTGGAAACCGACTGCGGATGGCAGACCCTGCCGTGAACAGGGCTCAGACCCTGCAGGTCCCAGGGGTATTCATCTTACCCCACTTTTAACCTTTCTCTGACGTTTGAAGTTCTCATAATAAAAAAGTTTTGAGGGGGAAATTTTTTTTAATGGAAAGTAAGTCTTTCACAAAAAGCTGGGAATTCACTATAAAGAAACCACTGTTTGCTTCTTCGAAGTGGGTTTTGCTAAAATGCCAGCCTCCAGCATTTCTGAGAAATTAGCACAAACTGTAGCAAAGAGGAAATTCAGCACCTCTGAGTCGGGTATGTAAATCGAATCATGAAAATCAAGGCTTTCGCTGCATTTCTAAGAAATGTCCTTTTTTGGATACTCTTGCTTTTGTTTTGCCCCTGGGACTCTCTCAGAGTGGGTTGGGCCTCCAGGCCTGGGGTGGAGGGGGGGGGGGGGGGGCAGCAGACAGTGCTGGGGAAGTGGTAGCCACCAGGCCCCGGGGGGCTGACACCACTCTAGGGGCCGGGACTTCAGGGCCCAAACCTCACACGCATATGCGGACAGTGGAGCCATCTCGCTGGAACATTCCGTCTGGCTGAGTAATTCCACCTAAGGAACTCAAGCCTTAGCGTGAGACACAGAAAAGGTAAAACACACGTGCAGTGAAAGCGGGGACGTTTAGAACAGAGCCTGCAGAGCTGTTTTATTTTTCCGGATGAGTACAGAAGAGCTTATCTAAAAAGATAAGGACTTGATTGATAGGATGTATTAAGTGGGGAAAAGACCCTGTTAACAGTGTTTAATCTGCAAGAAAAAAATGTGGGGGGCGTGACGAGGCAAAATCCATCACCTGGTGAAATGTGCATCTAGGTTCTGCCGGAGGCCAAGGGGCCAGATCAGCTCACTGGCCGTGGCAGAGCCTCCTGTCCTGCCTGGCAGGAGAGGCCCTTCCTGCGCAGGTTCAAGTTTCTCTTTACTGTGTTCTATTTTAACTGTTTAAGGACACAGTGGGGTGGAACCAGCTCCAAACCCTGAGGTTACCCTGTCTTTGCTCCAGTTCCAGAACTCGCACGTCCCCTTGATGGTGGAGCTTAAAATTAGAATCCCGAGTCTCCCCTGAGACACTGAGAAAGGGCTGCTTTCAGAATGAGGAGCAGAAATCTCGGCACCTGCTCTGAGGGCTCCTGGCACAGGGAGAGTCACACAGGGGGGCAGTTCCTGCTTGGGGGGTGACAGTCCCTGCTGGGGGGAGTCATTCAGGAGGGCAGTTCCTGCTGGGGGAAGTCACCCAGGGGGGCAGTTCCTGCTGGGGGGTAGTTCCTGCTGGGGGGTAGTTCCTGCTGGGGAGGAGTCACACAGGGGGCCAGTTCTTGCTGGGGGGGAGTCACACAGGGGCAGTTCCTGCTGGGGGAAGTCACACAGGGGGCAGTTCATGCTGGGGAGGTAGTTCCTGCTGGGGAGGAGTCACACAAGGGGCAGTTCCTGCTGGGGGGAGTCACACAGAGGGCAGTTCCTGCTGGGGGTGTAGTTCCTACTTGGGGGAAGTCACACAGGGGGCAGTTCCTGCTGGAGGGGCAGCTCCTGCTGCGGGGAGAGTCACACAGGAGCAGTTTCTACTGGGGGAGCAGTTCCTATGGGGGGAGAATCACACAGGGGGGTAGTTTCTGCTGCCGAGGGCTGTGGCAGGGGAGGGGTCCCATGGGCTGCCGTCCTATATGAGCTTCATGTTCATTGTTTGGGCAGAAGAAAATGAGGCTCCCTGAGATTCCCAAAGGCTCCCCAGCTTGTTCTGTGTGGTGTAATAAAATCTAACCTTGAGCAAAGAGGCTGGAAGAAAGAAGTGGCAATCCTATTTGTAGGTTCCCTGCCCAGGAGCAGACATGGTGAGTCTGTGGTAGCATCAGAATGCTGGCTATTCTGGGCAGGGTTGGGGTGCTGCTTGTGAGGGGGAGGGAGGCCTTCTGGGGGCTGCAAATGTTCCAGGTCTGGATCTGGGGAGCATTTCCTGGGTTTGCCCCCTCGTAAGTAGTTGCTGGCCTGCGTGCTGAGAATACTGTATTTTACTACATGTAAATGACACCTCCAATTAAAGAAAAGAGAGTCAACAAAACCCATTGCTTGTAAACAGTGTTTGAACAAAAGCATTAACAAGCTGTGATCAGCAGTGATACGTGTGGTTGGGGGACCTGAGACTTCAGCTCTCGTTGCCCAGAACCAGGGTGGGTCTTGTTTTTCATTTCATGCATAACATTGCTGGTGTTAGAATTCCAAAGGGCGAGACCGTGTGTGGCCATAGCGACAGCAGTCGGTGCAATGGGTCTGTTCCTGGAGGCACTGTCTGCTCACTCCTGGGAGCCAGCTTCTCTGTGAGGTGGTGAGAGCCCCAGCCCTAGGGGTGTGCAAGTGGGTGAGGAGGCCTGCTCGTCTTTGTTTCACTGAAAGGCCTCTTACTGCAAGAATCATGCTGCAAAATACTTTTTTTTCACTCGACCATCAGTCTTAACCATCTCTCCACATCCCCGGGTACAGACTTGTCTCACTCTTTATGATGGCAGCATTGTGTTCCAGGTTGTGCCTGTGAGCCTTGTGTGCTTGGCCATCGCTTCCTGGTGGGTATTGGCGCTGTTTCCACGACAACCATGCTCTGCTGGGCACGCTCTGTGGGTGCCTGTGGCCCCTGGAGAAGAGCTCCTAGGTCATGGGTCAGGCGTAGGTTCTCTATGTTACCTGATGTGGACGTCCACATCGGAGGTACCATCTGTGTTGCCATCCATACAAAGGTACCAACACACTCTCTCCCATGGGCCGGGGCTCGTGCTTCCCCAGATTTCCTCCACTGTCCAGTCAGCACACTTTAAGACTTTGTCATTCGGGGGGATGAAAAGTGACACTGACAGGGGCCGCAGTGCTTGTCCCAGACGCTGAGCCCTGAGAACCACCGTGAGGCCTGACGGTGCACTCAGCCCCTTCTCATCACCACCCGTGACCTGTGAACCAGGGGCTGCCTTTACACCCACTTCACAGCAGTGAAACGGAGGCACAGATAAGTACTAAATTGCCATCATAGCTTCCTGCTGGGATGTGGTTGAGCTAAGACCCCAGCCCAGTCTGTCCGCCTCTAGTTCAGCCTTACAACTGCTCTGCTGGGAGTCAGGTCGGGGCTCAGGAAGCACAGAGAATCAGAGTTCACCTGACCTGGGGGCAGTCAGGGATGACTTCCGGAAAGAGGTGGGCCTGAAGAAGGAAGAGGAGGAGATGACCGGGCAATGAAAGAGAACAGGGTTGCTGAGAAAGAGGGCTGGGCCACCCTGCTGCAGCCTGGCATGTGAAGTGCACCCAGAGGCTCGGCAGAGAGCACTCAGGGCTCCTGGAGTGTCAGGCGAGTCCACCCCCTTGGCCGGGACAGACAGCGCAGGTGCGGCAGGAGGGAGCCACTGATTTACATCCTATAGGTGGGGGGAAAACCCAGGAAGTGCAGCCGGGCACTAACCAAATCTGGGCTAAGAATAAACGTCCTGAGTAATGAGTGGCCTGGGCCGAAGAAGGCAAGGTGGCCGCAGCCTGGCGGGCCAGGAGGAGCCGAGTAAGTAGCCGGGAAGGTGGTGTGGGGAGTGGGGGGCGTGAGGGGGTTTGGCTGGGGGCTCCGTGTGGCCTTAGGGGTGCAGGGAGAATGGCACCTGTGGCAGATGGATGAGCTCGGGGCTCCCCGGGGCTTCCTACACTCCTGCACATGGAGTGCCCAGAAATTGGGGGCCCAGGGTGGGGGCTGGCCTTGCTTTCCAGGGGAGCAGCCATGAGGCCGGAGGGTCAGCCACATGGGCAGGAAGTCCCTCTACTGCCCAGGACCCAGAGCCGGGTGGGCCAGGACATTTTTAAGACAGTCTATGTTGAAGTCGACACATGCAAAAGTAGGAGCACTTAAGGAGCCTCCCACAGACATGGCCCAGCGTGTGCTTTCCAGGAGTGCTGGGCCCTGCCGGGGCCTTCAAAGGCCATCACAGTTTTGATCTGTAAATACCTCCGGATCTCTCTTAAAAACAAAACCCCAAAGGCCCTCATGCCAGGATGACTTCTGCAAAGAATGGTTCCTCAGTGTCACCGAGTGCCTGTGTCACACTTCCCGGCTGTCTTGTGTCTTTTCCAGCTGGTTTGTTCAAATCAGGACCCAATCGCCATCCTTCTGGTGACATGTTGTAATCTAGAACATTCCCATCATGCCTCATGTTTTCCCTTGCTGTTTTTCTTTAATCGAAGAAACCAGATCATTTATCCTGTAGAATTTTTATCAGGGGAGGTTCTGAAGGTTTGTTCAAAGGCCAAAGCAGAAGGCAGCGCCCAGGTCCCTCGCTGTGCAAGGCCAGGCTGTTCCATCCTCACACGCCAGGCAGGGAGCACAACCCCTCTGTGATTCTCTCTGTGGGGAGCAGCCACATCCCAAGACGTGTCCCCAGGTACGGGCTCGAGTATACAAGACTTCTGAGAAAGCTGGATCAGGCGGGGACCAGGGGTCGCTTTGACACAGGGTGGACCCCTCAGATTCACAAGTCAGGAGCCTGCCAGACTTGGGCCTGGCACTGCCAGAGCCCGCAGGAGCAGCAGAGTCGGGCCTGGCTTCCTTGGTCCACTGACTTGCTGTGTCGTTAATTATAACTCCTTAGGAAAGCCTCTGTATTTGCCTGGAAAAAAAATGTTTTAAATGATCTAACTCACCTGTTTGGTAGAAGTGGTAAAACTCCAAAGGACATTAAAGACAGTAGAGATATTCAACAAGAGTAAGGGGTGGGACTTCCCCTCCCAATGCAGGGGACTGGGTTTGATGCCTGGTCGGGGTTAAGATCTCACCCTGGAGGAGCCCCTTCACCTCTCTGGGCTCCTCTCCCTCAGTTGTAAAACAAAGGTCTGCCTCTGCCCTACCAGATATCCCTGAAAAAAACAAAGCTGGGCCCTGAACCCGCCAGAGCCCCATCTGAATGAAGGGCCACTGGCGAAGGCTCTGAGAAGGACTGCAGCTGGAAACAACAAAACTAAACTCTGACTTTCCTTAGCCCAGCATTTTTCAAACTAACTTGACCACGGGGGCCTTTCTCACTCCAGCACCTATGAGGCCAGGCGTGTGAGGGAGACGGCAGACGGCTGGGGCGCAGGGGAGCCCAGGCCTGCAAGAGCCCTCCCTCCTTCCCTGTGGTCAGCACTGCTTCTATCCCGCCAGCCAGGGTCAATCTCAGGGGTCTCCTGCCCTTCTTTGGGGCTGAGGAGGGTTCTGAAACTTTATGTAGATCCTGAGGGTGGAGGAGGGGTGGGCAGGGACAACGCCCTTTGGTCAGCTAGGCGGCTGTCACCTGGCCAAGTGTGCTGTATGTCTCCGTCAGGCCTAGTGGCTCCGTGCCTCTCGACCATGAGTGGGTCTTGGTGGCTGCCTTGGCTGCCTGCATCCCATCTACCTCTGTCCACCAGCCATCACCTCCCAGAGGACTGAGCGGGTGGCCGGTGTCCCCCTCCCTTCTCCCCAAGTGAAGGAAGGATCATCAGGAGTCTCCCTTCAATTCTGTTTGGCCCTTTTGCTTTTTTTTTTTTAAACTAATGTACAATTGATTTACAATGTTGTGTTAATTACTGCTGTATAGCAAAGTGACTGTGGATATTACAGGATACTGAATATAGTTCCCTGTGCTGTAGAGTAGGATCTTGTTGTTCATCTATGTTATATATAGTAGTGTGTATCTGCTAACCCCAAACCCCTAATTTAGGTCCTTTGCTTCATGAATAGATGCCAGTCCCAGGTTGGGAGCTCAGAAAGTATAAAAGGTACAGAACACAGCCTTCCTCTCCTCCACGTCCTCCATCTGCCCAGTTTTCCTGTCTCTTCTGCAATAAACAACTTTGTTAAGAGAATTTACATGACATAAAGTTCACTGGTTTAAAGTCTACAACTCAGTGTTTTCAGTGTATTTACAGAGCTGTGCACCGTCTCTACAATCTAATTTTAGAGCATTTTCATCACGCCTCAGTCCTCCCCACCCCCAGCCCTGGGCTACCACTGTCTCTAGATTTGCCTATTTTGGACATTTTCTAAAAATGGAACGTGCCGTTTGATGACTGGCTTCTTCCACAAGAACAATGATTTTGAGGTTCATCCATGTGGCAGGGTGTCAGTACTTCATACCTTTTTATGGCCAAGTAACACCCCGTTGTATGGATGGACCGCATCTCTTGTGACTCCTGGTGGTACTAGTGGTAAAGAATCTGCCTGCAACGCAGGAGATGTAACGGACACAGGGTCGATCCCTGGGTCAGGAAGATCCCCTGGAGGAGGACATGGCAACCCACGCCAGTATTCTTGCCTGGAAAATTCCATGGACAGAGAAGCCTGGTGGGCAACAGTCCATGGGGTTGCAAAGTGTCTGACGTGACAGAGAACACACTACTACATTACTATGGCAGTTCTGTTTAACATTTCTGAGGAACTGCCAGACTGTCTTCCAAAGTGGCTGCACTGTTTTCAAGATCCTGCTGAACACACAAGGGTTCAGTTCCTCCCTATCTTCCCTAACACTTGTCATTGTCCATGCATTTGTTTCCGCCATCCCTGCAGGTGGCTCAGTTCGGTTTTGATTGTTTCCCTGATGACAAATGCTGTTCAGCATCTTCCCATGTGCTTATTAGCCATTCAGACAGCCTTTTGGAAAAATGTCTCGTTAACTCCCAAACCCATTTTTAAACTGGGTTATTTGTCTTTTCATTATTCAGTTGCAAATTTTTTTCCTATTATCTGGATACAAATCCCTTATCAGATACTCAATTTGCAAATATTTCCTCCAAGTCCATGAACTATTTTTTATTTTCTTGATGGTGTTCTTTGAAGCACAAAAGTTTAAAATTTTTATGAAGCCCTATCTCTCAATCTTCTCTTTAATCATTTGTGCATCTGGTCTCACTGCCTAGCCCCAAATCACGAAGATTTATTCCTGTTTTCTCCTAAAAGTTGTCTAGTTACAGTTAGGTCTATGATCCACTGTTACTTTCTGGTGTGAGGCAGAGGTCCACATTCACTCTTATGAAAGTGGCTATCCAGCTGTCTCAGCACCATGTGTTGAAAAGACTATACTTTTTCCTGTTGAATCTTGGTACCCTTGTTGAAAACCAACTAACTGTAAATGCTGGGCTTTAGTTTTCGACTCTAAATTCTATTTCATTGACCCATGTCTGTCCTTATGCCAGCACCACACTGTCTTATTTATAGCTGGTTTGTAGTACATTTTGAAATTGGGAAGTGTGAGTCCTCCAAATTTGCTCTCTTTGAAGAGTGTTTCAGCTCTTCTGGGTCTCCTGCATTTCCATATGATTTTAGGGGATCAGCTTGTCATATTCTGCAGAAAAGCCATCTGGGAATTCGATTGGGATTGCATTGAATCTGTAGAATAATTTCAAGAGTATTGCTATCTTACCACTATTAAGTCTTTCCATCTATGAATGTGGGATATCTTTCCATTTATCTAGGTCTTCATTCAGGAATGTTTTGTAGTTTTCAATGTACAAATTTTGTACTTCTTTCATTCAATGTATTCTTAAGTATTTTATTTAAAACACTGTTTTTGGTTTCCTATGTTACTTTGCAGTGTTTCTTCATGTATGTACCAGTAAATGTAGATTAGAACTTTCTTCCTTTTTGCAAAAATAAAGAGAAGAAGGGAGCCTATGAGGCATGCTGTTACGGAACTTGGTTTTTCTTTGTTTTTCCGCTTAATATATCTTAAAGTTCTTTCCAGAGCAATAGAGAGAAAGCGTCCTCACTCCTCTTCTTCAGCAGCATCACAGTCAGTGCATCAATGGACGCACAGTGCAGGAATGAGGACTGCTTCCCACTCTACCTGTCCTCCCTGAGGATGGCTCTGTGAGCATCTGCTCAGGACCTACTTGTGCCCAGTACTATGGATGCCCACTATAGTGGGCTCAGAGACAGATGAGACAGTGTAAGGAGGTAGACAGCTACACCATCAAATATCCAATTCAAAATAAGAAACATCAGCAGGTTGAGACATCCCTGGTGGTCCAGTGGCTAAGACTCTGCACTCCCAGTGCAGGGGGCCCAGGCTCCATCCCTTGTCAGGGAACTTGATACCACACTCCACAACTAACAGTCTGTATGCTGAAGCTAAGGATTCCAAGTGCTTCAACCAAATAAATACATATTAAAAAGAAAGAAATGCCACTAGATAGAGGGTGCTCAGACTACATGGCCATCCAGGAAGGCATACCCGAGACATCTCAGAGGCCAGGCGACATGGCAGCTGCAGGAACAAATGTCTTTGGGAAGTTACAGTGTTTCAGCCACAAGTTGAGGTTCTGGGGGCAGATCTCAGGTCTGGAGCATGAGTTTGGTGATTATGAAATGATTATAATTAATCCATTATGTTTTTAAACCACTTTATCCAAATAATAACTACCACCTGGCAACTGTGTCTTGGATCAACTCTATGCATGTCACATGCATGTCCTTAAGGAAACCTCCTCTGCAAAGGAGCACACACAGTCCAGTTTACAGAATAGGAAAACCAGGGCGGTGCTGACCAGCTTTCCCAGGCTGACTGTGGTGACTCAGCTGCATTGCCCCCCAACCCCCACCCCCCATGGGCGCTGCTGCTATCACACACATTCTGTCGCTGAAATGCGGCAAATCAGGTTTCAGAATGAGCCAACAGGAGGCAGAAATTAACAACAGGAGGAACAGGAGGAACGGTCATCCCCACCTTTCTCTCTTCCTTCTTATCCTCCCCCTCTCCTCTTTCTCCTTCTTCCTGATTCATAAAAGAGAGACTGTAAACACTGTCATTCTCCCACGTGTGGCTCCAAATGATGAAACTCAAATTCTTTCGGACCCCCCAGCCCACCAGGTGCTCAAGGATAGACCACTCACTTTGCTGCCAGCTAAGCCGTTTGCCCCAAATGCAAAACCCTCTGCAGCTTTTCTCCCTCCTTCTTTCCTGTCACTTAAGTCCTGTCATTGCCCCTGTCATGGGTGAGTGACTATTCTACAGTAGGAACAATTCAAACCCTGACTGGTGTTCAATCGTTATGACGATGTAAACTGTGATCATAGCTAAGCCATGTGCAGCTCACCTCAGTAACTCACTCCCAACTCTGGGGTAGATCCAGCCTCTCAACTGGGCAAGCAGACTCCCTTATCTGCAGTTGCATTTCCACTGGAGGTGTTCCTCCCCCTTCCCACCTATTTTATCTGAGCTACAGCTCCTACTCAGCCTCCTGCCGAGTCCTGGGACTTTCTCCACCACCACTCTGAGAATTTCTACCTGCACCTCTTGGCTGCAATGGACCTGCTTTTCCCTCTCCTCTATCTGTTGAAAATCAATTGACTGTACGCAGATGGAGAGCTTACTTCTGGGTTCTGTTCTATTCACTGGGCTTCCCAGGTGGCACTAGTGGTAAAGAACCCATCTACCAACGCAGGAGACATAAGATGGGTTCGATCCCTGGGTTGGGAAGATTCCCTGGAGGAGGACATGGCAATCCACTCCAGTATTCTTGCCTGGACAAATCTATGGACAGCGGAGAATGTCAGGCTACAGTTCATGGAGTCGTAAAGAGTCAGACATGACTGAAGCAACTTAGCATGCATGCACACATTCTATTCACTGGTCTGAGCATCTGTCTTTATTTCATCATCACACTGCTTAGTTTAGCTTTGTAGTAAGTTTTGAAATCAGGACGTATGAGTCCTCCAACTTTGTTCTTCTTCAAGGTGGTTTTGACTATTCGGGGTCAAATGAAATTTTTAGGAGGGGGTTTTTCTATTTGTGTAAAAAAGTCATTGGGATTTTCTTAGGGATTATATTGTATCTGTGATCACTTTGGGTGGTACTGACATTTTAACATTAACTCTTCTAACCCATGAACATGGGATGTCTTTTTTTGAATCATCTCTAATTTCAGCAATGTTTTCTAGTTCTCAGGGTATACTTCTTTTGCCACCTTGGTTAAATTCACTCCTAAGTATTTTTTAACTGTTTATTTATATATGTATTTGGCTGTGCCAGATCTTAGTTGCAGCATGTGGGATCTAGTTCCCTGACCAAGGATCAAACCTGGGTCCCCTGCTTGGGAGCACGGAGTCTTAGCCACTGGACCACTAGGGAAGTCCTTCCTTCTCCTAAGTATTTAACTCATTGTTATGCCTCTGTATATAGATTTGTTTTCTTAATTTCCTTTTAGGATCATTCATTGCAAATATATGTATATGCAACTGATTTTTGTGTGTTGATTTTGTATTTGCAACTTTTCTGAGTTTTCCTCTCTAACAGTTTTCAGTGTTTGAAATTATTAGAGATTTTACATATAAGATCATGTCATCTTTGAACAGATAATTTTACTTTCTCCTCTCCAATTTGAATACATTTATTTCTTTTTCTTGCCATTGCTCTGGGTGAAACTTCCAGTACTATGTTGAATTGATGTAATAAGAGTAGGCATTCTTGTTTTGTTAACAGTCATAGGAGAGAAGCTTTCAATCTTTCATCACTGAGTGTGATGTCAACTATGGGTTTGTCATACATGGCTGTTATCATGTAGAGGAGTTTCTCATCTATTCACACTTCAATGAATGCTTTCATCATGAAAAGGTGCTGAATTTTGTTAAATGGTTTTACTGCATCGACATGTCCCTGTAGTTTTTTCCTTCATTCTTGTAATGTAGTAATGTACATTAATTGATTTTCATATGTTGAACATAGCACTGCATTCTGGGAAGCAATGAATACTACTTGGTAATAATGTATAATTTTTTTTAACATGCTGTTGGATTTGATTGGCTAATATTTTGTTGAGAATTTTTACATCTATAGTCATAAGGCATATTGGTCTGTAATTTTCTTTTCTGACAATGTCTTTATTAGACTTTGTCATCAGTATAATGCTGGCCTATTCACTGGTCACTCATTCTTGGGAAGTGCTCTCTCTTCAACTTTTTTGAAAGAGTACAGGAAGGCTTAGTTTTAACTCTTCTTTAAATGTTTGGTAGAATTCTCCAGTGAAGCCATAGAGTCCTGGGCTTTTTGCCGGAAGGTTTCTGATCACTGATTCACCCTCCTTACTTGTTATAGATCTATTCAGATAGTCTTTGTCCATGAATCAGTTTTTGTAGATTGCATGTTTCTAGGAATTGTCTGCTTGTTTAGATTACCCAATCGGTTGGTGCACAACTGTTCACGGTACTCTCTTAAAATCTATAAAATGTGTACCAATGTCCCACTTTCATTTCTGATTTTGGTAATTTGGGTTTCCTCTATTTTTTTCAGTCAATCCAACTAAGGTTTCCTTAAATGTCTGACTCCTTGAATAAGGGAGGAGTTAGTTTCTTTGCTGCTGCTTTCATAGTTTACAATTCTCTCCTTGTCTTTGGATCTCCACGATTTTATTACAGTGTGTCTCAATGTGGGTCTCTTAAGTTTATCCTGCTTGGAGTCCCCTGAGATTCTCAAACATGCATATACGTGTCTTTCCTAAGTTTTGGGAAGTCTCAAGCCATTATTTCTTGTCTCTGGGGTTTGGAATTCCAAATGATTCCATACGGTGGTATAGTTGATGGACTCCGATGAGTCCCTCGGGCTCTGTTTGCTTTTCATCATTCTTTGTTTCTGCTTCTCATTCTAAATAGTTCAATAGTCTTATCTCTAGGCTCACTGATCCTTTCTTCTGGCTATTCAGATCTGCTACTGAATCTCTCTGGGGAGTCTTTACATTTGTTATTGGACTTCTCAGTTCCAGAATTCATTACCATCTTTTAATAGAATATTGAGAATGGTTTGGGGTTCACAGAAATGTTGAGTGGAAATTACAGTGAAGTCCCATATACTCCTTACCCCTACACAAGCACAGCCTCCCTCACTACCAACATCCTGCACTAAAGCGGCACATCGCTACATCAACACATCGTTTTCACCCAAACTCCACAGTACACGGAGAAGGCAATGGCACCCCACTCCAGTACTCTTGCCTGGAAAATCCCATGGACGGAGGAGCCTCGTAGGCTGCAGTCCATGGGGTCGCTAAGAGTCGGACATGACTAAAGCGACTTAGCAGCTGCAGCAGCAGCCACAGTACACATCAGGGTTCACTCTCGGTGCTGCTGACAAATGTATAATGACTTGCACCCACCATGACAGTATCACACAGAAGGGTCTCACGGCTCTGTATAGTCCCCTCTGCTCCAACTTTCTCTCTCCCTCCCCTCAACCCCTGACAACCACTGATTTGTCTTCCGTTTCCAGGATGTAATATGGCTGAATCACAGTGTGTAGACTTTTTAGCCTGGCTTTTCTCACTTAGTCATATTCATTTAAGGTTCCTCCATGTCTTTTCATAGCTTGAGAGCTCACTTCTTACTAGTGCTGAATAAATTCCATTGTTTGGATGAGCCACAGTTTATCTATCAGGTCATCTACTAAAGGGCATTTTGGCTGCTTCCAAGCTTTGGTTCCTTTTTTACAATCACTCTGTTTATTCATATCCTCATTTTGTTCATACATCCTTTGGCTGATTTCCTTTAGTTCTCTGCCCATGGTTTCCTTTAGCTCATGGAACACATTTAAGACAGTAGATCCAACATTTTTGAATAGTATTTCCAATGTCTAGGTTTCCCCAGGGATGGTTTCTGTCAAATCCTTTTTTTTTTTTCCCCTCTGTGAACGTGCCATATTTTCCCGTTTCTTTGCATGTTCCGTACTTTTCTTGAGAACTGAACATTTTGAGCATTATGTTATGGTAACTCTGGAAATTTAATTCCCTCATTCCTTAGGGATTACTGAGTTTGCTGTTGTTGAGAGCTGGAGTCTGTTTGTGACTTTTCCAAACTATTTTTGTAAAGTATATATTCCTTGTGTATGGTCACCAAAGTTTCTGTTCATCCCTGCAGTCAGCCAGTGACCTGACAAAGATTTTCCCCAAGTCTCTGTTGCTCCTGAATTTCATGATGATAGGTCTTGGTTTGAGAGAACTTATTGTGCAGGACATCTGACTGGCTCTTTGAATCTAGAGGCTAATGTCTTTCAAACATGTCTCTGAAACTGTCATCGGTCAACATATCTCCTGAAATAATTCCATATTTTCATATCTTTTCTGTATTTTCTGGGATGTTTCTTTAATTACATCTTATAACCCTTCTATAGATGTTTTGATTCTAGCTATTATATTTTTAAACTTCTAGTCATTCTCATTTGTTCTATGCATATTATTCTTTAAAAGTAGCACATCATTGAGAACTCCTTGGCATCCAGTGGTTAGGACTCTGTGTTTTCACTCCCAAGGGCCTGGGTTCGATTCCTGGTCAGGGAACTAAGATCCTAACTAAAATAAAAGTAGCACATTACCTTTTTCATGGATGCAAAAGTTCTCTTTCTGAGGATATCTGCTGATCATCTCTTGGTTTTCCCCTGTTCCCTGAATTGTCTCTATTGGCTCGGGGTGGGTTTCTTGTGCTTGCTTTGTCCCAGATCCCTTTCATGCAGAGGTGGTTTTCCAATATCGGGTGACTCCTGGCTGTGGTTTACAATTCAGACTGTGGCACTGACAGCTGATTGGAAGTCGTAGGTAAACAGACGAGGTTTTCATGTAGAAGTTTTGCTCCGAATGGTCAGGCAGCAGCGTGGTCATTTTCTTGAGAGAATCTCCCAGGCAGTGCCTCCAGGCCTTTTCCTTTGGGTCAGTTTTTCCAGAGCCAAATCTGCTGGTTTTCTGCCACTTGCAGAATGGGGAAGGATACATTTTTACAGACCTAGCCATGACACTTCTGAGGTATGGCTAGGGGGAGAGTGGACCTCAAAGCCACCCTCAGTTGTGTCTGAGGAGACCCCCAACCTCCTGCTTGGGTGGGTGAGGGGCCATCACCTGCCTGGGGTCAAGCCCTCTTTGTGTAAATTTCCCCCAACCCTATTCCACGGTTCTGCACTCCATCCCCGCTGTCAGAGGCACCAGAGCCTCCAGCTCCAGGAGCTTCCTAAGTTTGTCTTCCAAGATGTTGCTGTCATTTGTCCCCTGCTGCAGCTACTTCTTCCATTCTACTCTTTTTAAACAATTATTTATTTATTCTTTTTTTGGCTGTGCTGGGTCTTCACTGCTGCACAGGCTTTTCTCTAGTTGCACTGAGCAGGGGCTACTCCCTAGTTGCGGTGCTTGGGCTTCTCATTGTGGAGAATGAGCTCTAGTGGAGCATGGGCTTAAGGACACTCAGGCTTCAGCAGTTGTGGCTCCTGGGCTCTACAGCGCAGGCTTAATAGTTGTTGTGCATGGGCTGAGCTGTTCCGCAGTATGTAGGACCCTCCTGGATGAGGGATCGAACCTCTATTACATTGGCAAGCAGATTCTTTACCACTGAGTCACCAGGGAAGCCCCCAAGGACAACTCTCTTTTCCTGTCCTTTTAGTTTGGTTTCAGGAGGGAAGGAAGATAAGCCCCTGTGCTTAAACTGCCAAGTCAAGTGCGAGCCGCTGGTCTTTTCTTGGCAGTTTTTCATTAAAGAATAAGCAAAAACCTCACGGCCTTTAAGAGAAGTTGTTGGGGATGCAAATGCCATGAAATCAGACAGAAATTTACAGAAGACTCAGCAAAACACGACCAGCTGGGATGAGTCCCAGAAGCCTTGTGGAACCAAAGAACCAGACAGAGAAGTTCAAGACTGAGTGGCGCCAGCATCCTGTGGGCCTGTAGTGCTTAAACTCAGACCAGGAGTCACCGCTGGGAGCAAGTGTTGGGTGGCGGGGCTCACGAGAGTCACTGGGGGGCAAGAAACATTCACCACCTTGACATGGTGGCTATGGCACAGGTGTGCACACATGGAAAGGTTTGTCAGGCTGCACTTTTGAGACATGTCACTGTATGTTTCAGCAGAAGGGATGGAAACGGACACTTCTTGAGTGCCTGCTGTTTGCTAGGCACTGGCTCGGTCTGCTTTTCTTTCTAATTCATTCATTTAATGAGCACCTGCGATGACCGAGGCACCACTGAGATCCTGGGGACCCAGTAGCAAACAAAACAAGTAGCGCCTGTGCCTGCCAGGCACTGCTGGTTACCGGGGAGACACCAGGGAGGGGGAGTCAGTGATGGGAGTACATGCAGATGGGGGGGCGAGGACAGAGTGTCAGAAAGGCTTCCCCGTGAGAACGAAGTTGAAACAGATCCGACAGGTCAGGAGGAAGTGAGCAGCCGCGCAGCAGGAAGAACATGGTATGAGGAGGGACCAGCGCACGCAAGGATCCCGTGAAGGAGGTGCGCGTCCACACGGGCAGAGAACAGGCAGAGCAGGGCTCGCTATCGTGGGCGGGGCCCCCAAACCAGCGAGTCCCGGCTGGGAAACTGAGGCTCAGTGTGGCGGGCCCCGGCTGCCAGGCGAGCACAGCTGGGGAGGAGGCCAGTTTTGTCCGTTCCCCTCCACTCACAACAGAGTAGGAGGCCGCCTGGGCTCTGGCCTGCGGCTGCCCTCACGCTCCCGCCTCTCAGCCCCACAGGGCCCGCGGCGGGGGGTGGCCATGGAGCCCTGCCCCGAAGAGCAGTACTGGGACTCGCTGCTGAACACCTGCGTCTCCTGCAAACCCATCTGCAGCAGCCAGATTCCGCGCACCTGTGCGGCCTTCTGCAGTGAGTTCTGGGGCCCAGGCCCTTGCTGGAGGCGAGCAGCCTCTACTCCTCACACATGGGACCTGAGGTGGGTGGAGGAGGATGGACAGTGTGGGACCCTCTGCCTCTCGACCCTCCTGCCAGCTTGCAGCTTCCCGGGGGGTGCCCTGTTTCTTCCTGCCTCAGGGCCTTTGCACAGGGATATTGAACCAGGGCTCCCTCCTGCCTGACCTTTAGGTCTCAGCACCAAGTCAGAGCTCCTCTCTGACTGCTGGATGGGGAGTGCGCACTCCTTCTCCATTCTCTGCTTGCACTTCTTTCTGAGTCTTTTTACTATAGAAGTTATCAAACTGAGAGAGAACAGCATAACAAACCCGTCTACCCATCAGCAGCTTTAGAAATACTGCTTTTTTGGTCCCCAATCAATGTTTTAACTTGTGTATTTTACAGTAAATCCAAAAACTCGTATCATTTTACCTGTGAATACTGGATCATGAACCCTTAACACGTAGGCCTTCAAAATACAAGCTCAACATTTTATCACTCCCAGAAGAAATTCTTTAATATCGTCTACACTCATGTCATATCCAGTTCTGATTGTCTTGACAAGTGTATTTTGCTTGCCTGATGGAACTCATCGTGACTTGTATCATGTTCTTTCCTGTGGGTTTGTTTTATGTGTCTCAACCACCAGACTGCGGGCTCAATTCCTTTCTTAAGCATAGCACAGGGCCTGACACACAGTGCTTCATATAAGTACTGGCTGAGTGCAGCTCAGAGAGGCTAAGTGACTTGCCCAAGAACACACAGCATAACAGTGGAAGAGACAGGATTTGAAAAATGACTCTCTGACGCCAACACCATGACTCTGAGCCACTATCCATTAGTGAGGTGGTCATTCATTATGTTGACCGCCAAACCCTGGAAAGAGGAATGGAAATGACTATGTTTCACAGTTAAAAGATGAACCATAAAGCACCATGACTGGGAGAGACCACCACCTGCTGATGGGCTGAGGAGCACGGAATTTTTCTTGTAGGAGGTACCACCTGAGATTGATCATTGAAGGCTGAGGATGTGGAGGCAGATGAGGGGGAAGGGCATCCCCCGAGAAGGGACCAGTGTGGACAAAGGCACAAGACCCAGAAAATACAGAAGAAACACTGAGGCCCAGTGGGGAGTCTGTGAGGTCTGGCAGTGTGGGTGGTGGCCTGTGGAGCTGTCACCTACACAGGCACATGGGGGACCTGAGGAGGGCAGGAGGTCATGGCAACCCTGGGACAAGGCCGCCATTAAGCTAACGCCCCCTGTGTTGGGGTCGGGGGCCCAGGTCTGGGCAGGGCAAGGGAAGGTCTCAGATCCATACCTCCCTGGTCTTGTCCTCTACTCTGAAAAGGACATAAGGGCTGGCTTGTCTGCATTGCAAAGAGGCGCGGTGAATGTTCTACTTAAACCTTGAGCATTATTCACTATGTGTCAGACACTGTGTTGGGGACTTCAAATCCTCATAGCAACTGTAAGAAATCGCCATATTATATTGAGATTATCCCTCTCCTGGAAAACAGGAGACTGAGTCACAGAGAGGCCCAGCTGCTACGTTAAGTGGGGATGAGGGCACCCCAAGCCTGAGAAGCGTCAAGGTCTGGCTTCTGGGCCTCTGTCGTGTGCTGCCTCAAAATGCCTGCAAATCTGCCAGCAAGTCACAGTTCCATAGGAACAGAATCCTCTTTAGAGACAAAGGAGACCTGCCCTGCAGAAAGGCAGATCTGTAACGCCCTCAGAACTGCTCTCTGAGCAAGTGTGAACAGCCTTCATTTTGCTTCACTTATGCCCCTGGTAGTGATACATGTTTGATCTCCTGTGACTGTCATTTATTATTAGAACAGGAAGAACACTGTTGTTCAAGCTTTCCCACCTCCTGTCCTGGCCCCTCCCCAACTCACCAAGGGGTATGCTGGCTTTGTTCTCCATTCCTTGTATTAATAAGAGATATGCTTCTCCTTTATGAGATTTGAAAAATCCAAGTAAAGAACTCCTGTGACAACGTAATAGCTTAAATATCAATGTTAAAATGTAACTAGAAAATCCTTATATGGTTAGTACTAGGAAATGGACTTTTAAATAATATGTAGAGCAAAGAACAAATACTAATGGAAAATAACATTTTAAACTAGATATAGAAAAAAAATGCTACACATCAAAACACATACAGTGCAGCTAAACAGTACACAGTGGACAAGGTACCGTCTAGTGTTTGCATCATGGAAAAGGACTGGGATTACTCTGGAATTGCTTTTGAGGAACTGGACTAGGATTTTTTTTCACTGGGATGCCCTTTAAGGCCAGACCTGCAGGTCCTGCACGTGTCCGTCACCCAGTAACATCATTGATCTCTGTCTCCCAGAGTCACTCAGATGCCGCCAAGAGCAAGGCAGGTACTATGACCTGCTCCTGAGGGAATGCATCAGCTGTGCCTCTATCTGCGGACGTCACCCCAAGCAGTGCACACACTACTGTGAGAACACGCTGAGGAGCCAAGTGAGCCTCCTACCAGAGGTCAGGAGACAGCAGGCCGGAGAGGCCCCGACCCAAGCAGACACCCTGGGGAGGTACCAGGTGCCAGAGCACAGAGGCTTGGATGCGGGTCCAGGTAAGCCACCTGCTGTGTTTGGCCTGCGTTGTGTTCAAGGTCCAAGTGGGTGGAAGGCAGGCACCAGGCCTCAATAAGGAGGGGCTGTGAAGCAGGAAGTCTAGTGCATGCAAATAACCAGAAGCCAGACTGCGGGGTGGTCATCACAGGAAGAAAAACTAGGCAAAGTTTACAGAAGTCTGTGGGCAAGAAGAAAGCAGCAGAAGAAAAAAAGACCAGACAGTTGGGTGTCTCCTGACAGCCTCTGACTGAGCTCTCAGAACACAGGGCCACGAGTGACCAGTACAGCCAACCTGTGAGCAAGACCCCCAATCCCATTCAGAGAAACGGAGACTCATCAGGGCCTACAGGCCATGTCTGCCCCACACCGTGTCCCTCTGGAGGTCTGGGGCTTACGCGAGTCCCACCGTGTCCCGACATGTGTGTGTGTGCAGGTGAGGCCAGAGCTGGGCTTGGCAAGGACTGTAAACAGAGGTGCCGAGTCCAGGCCTCGGGTCCTGAGGGTGGGAGTGGGGCATGGAAGATGGTCACACAGCAGAGCTGACCTCTCTCCATCCCCTCCTGCTCCCCACATCCTGCTCCCCCACTCACTCCGTACCCTGCCAACCCCCACCTCGGCCCACTCCACATCTCTGGGAAAGGCCACTCCTTTGATGGGAACAGTGGAAGCTTAGCTGGGCTGGGGTTCCAGGCGTCCACACCTGTGGCCACTTCCCTCCTGTCTCTGTCTTCACGGGGCTTCTCTGTGGGTCTGTCTTCCTCTTTCTAAGGACACTTGTCATTGAATTCAGGGCCACCTTCATCCAGGGTAGCCTCACCTCCAGATCCTTACATTTTTTTTTTTTTAAGTTTTGTTTTGGCTGCATCGGGTCTCAGTTGTGGCACACGGGATCTTCCCTGCCTCATGCAGGATCTTTCAGGGCTCAGTAGCTGCAGCTCTTGGGCTTAATAGCTCTGTGGCATGTGGGATCTTAGTTCCTCAAACAGGGATCTAACCCCCGCCCCCTGCATTGTAAGATAGATTCTTTTTCTCCCCAACTTTATTTTTAGCTGCACTAGGTCTTTGTTGCTGCCAGCAGGTTTTCTCTCATTGTGGTGAGTTGTGGGCTGCTCTCTAGTTGTGGTGCATGGGCTTCAGTAGTTGTGGCACATGGGCTTTAGTGGCTCCATGGCATGTGAGATCTTCCTGGCCCAGGGATTAAACCCCTGTCCCCTGCACTGCAAAGCAGATTCTTAACCACTGGACCAACAGGGAAGTTCCCCAGACCCTTAACTTGGTCACATCCACAAAGGCTCCTGTCTCACAAATCAGGTCACATGTATGTGGGGGGGTGCCCGCCTTGGGGGCTCCTTGGGGGCACACTGGCATGTTAGCCTGGTGGTCGGTCTTATCCCTGGCTTTTTGCTTATCTTGGGGCATGGAGTGTTTTCTCTTCCCATCCCTACCACTGCCACATGCGACGTCACCACTGTGAGGGCTGCCCCAGGCCTGAAGCCAGGGAAGAGGTGCAGACAGCCTTGTGTGCCCACCTCACTCCTCCTCAGCCTGCCCCACTTGCTGGCCCAGGGCCACAGGGATGCTGGTCAAATGTTCCACTGGGTCCGGCTGCCGCCAATAGCACGGAGGCCAGAGTGTCTGCCCCATTCCCCCAGAAGGCAGACCTGACCATGAGCACCAGTGGCCATGGGCCCAGGCTCAAATCTTGTCCTACCTCAGCCACACCAGCCAAGCCAAAGCCACCAGGGCCCTCAGGATGGTCACAGCACTGCCAGTTTAGCCGGCCGGAGTTCCAGCCCAGCAGCAGCAGTTTCCAGGTGAGACTGGTTCTGAAAACAGTATAAATCAAATCAAATGGAAAGCTCAGTTCAGTCGCTCAGTCGTGTTCGACTCTTTGCAATCCCATGGACTGCAGCACGCCAGGCTTCCCTGTCCATCACCAACTCCTGGAACCTACTGAAACTCATGTCCATTGCGTCGGTGATGCCATCCAACCATCTCATCCTCTGTCGTCCTCTGCTCCTTCTGCCTTCAATCTTTCTCAGCATCAGGGTCTTTTCCAATGAGTCGGTTCTTTGCATCAGGTGGCCAAAGTATTGGAGTTTCAGCTTCAGCATCAGTCCTTCCAACGAATATCCAGGACTGATTTCCTTTCCGGTTGACTGGTTTGATCTCCTTGTAGTCCAAGGAACTCTCAAGAGTCTTCTCCAATACCACAGTTCAAAAGCATCAATTCTTCTGCACTCAGCTTTCTTTATATTCCAACTCTCACATCCATGCATGACTATTGGAAAAACCATAGCTTTGACTAGATGGACCTTTGTTGGTAAAGTTATGTCTCTGCTTTTTAACATGCTGTCTAGGTTGGTCATAGCTTTTCTTCCAAGGAGCAAGCATCTTTTAATTTCATGGCTGCAGTCACCATCTGCAGTGATTTTGGAGCCCCAAAAATAAAGTCTGTCACTGTTTCCATTGTTTCCCCATCTATTTGCCATGAAGTGATGGGACTGGATGCCCTGATCTTAGTTTTCTGAATGTTGAGTTTTAAGCCAATGTCCTCTTTCACTTTCATCAAGAGGCTCTTTAGTTCTTCTTCGCTTTCTGCCATAAGGGTGGTATCACCCGCATATCTGAGGTTACTGATATTTCTCCCAACAATCTTGATTCCAGCTTATGTTTCATCCAACCTGGCAATTCGCATGATGTACTCTGCGTATAAGTTAAATGAGCAGGGTGACAATATGCAGCCTTGATGTACTCCTTTCCCAATTTGGAACCAGTCCATTGTTCCGTGTCCGTTTCTAACTGTTGCTTCTTGACTTGCATACAGATTTCTCAGGAGGCAGGTCAGGTGTTCTGGTATTCCCATCTCTTTAAGAATTTTCCACAATTTGTTGTAATCCATACAGTCAAAGGCTTTGACGTAGTCAATAAAGCAGATGTAGATGTTTTTCTGGAATTATCTTGCTTTTTCGATGATTTAACGGATGTTGGCAATTTTATCTCTGGTTCCTCTGCCTTTTCTAAATCCAGCTTGAACATCTGAAATTTCTTGGTTCACGTATTGTTGAAGCCTAGCTTGGAGCATTTTGAGCATTACTTTGTTAGCGTGTGAGATAAGTGCAATTGTGTGGTAGTTTGAAAATTCTTTTGCATTGCTTTTCTTTGGGACTGGATTGAAAACTGACCTTTTCCAGTCCTGTGGCCACTGCTGAGTTTTCCAGATTTGCTGGCATATTGAGTGCAGCACTTTCACAGCATCATCTTTTAGGATCTGAAATTGCTCAGCTGGAATTCCATCACCTCCACTAACTTTGTTCATAGTGATGCTTCCTAAGGCCCACTTGACTTCACACTCCAGGATGTCTGGCTCTAGGTGAGTGATCACACCATCATGGTTATCTGGGTCATTAAGATCTTTTTTGTATAATTCTGTGTATTCTTGCCACCTCTCCTTAATATCTTCTGCTTCTGTTATGTCTATACTGTTTCTGTATTTTATTGTGCCCATCTTTGCATGAAAAGTTCCCTTGGTATCTCTAATTTTCTTGAAGAGATCTCTAGTCTTTCCCATTCTATTGTTTTCCTCTATTTCTTTGCATTGATCACTGGAAAACCTGCTTGGAAATGAACCAAGCGCTGCCCCTAGTGGCAGTGCTCAGAACTGCTCCTGCCAGCCTGGTTCTCAGGCAAGCACGGAGGTCACGTCCTTTCCAGATGGAAGTCCCTGGGCCTGGGGTCAGCAGACAGCGAGGCACCGGGCCAGGCCGCTCCATCCCAGGGCCAGGTCACTAGGGCCGAGACAGGGCCGCGACCAAGCTGCAGACCTGAACGGCTTGGTGACTGAGCACAGGAAGCAGAGCAGAGGCGGGGACCCTGTCCTCCCATCTGGCAGCCAGCAGGCTCCCCCCCCGCTTTCCCATCTGGAAGGGGTGACATGCATGAGTTGTGATGGGAGAGAAAAGGCATTAAGACCGAGGTTTGGGGCACTCTCCCCAGAAGCAACGCCTGCTGGAGGCGGGGTTGTCGATTCCCAGGTGTTCCCATCAAAGCACATCTCATCCCAGGCTGTACGCCAAGTACCTGCCTTCCCCTCCTTCCTTACTCCCTGCCCCTGGGATCCAGCCCATCTCAGTATCCATCATGCAGCTGGTCCTCAGTCAAGGACTGCATCCACGTCACCGAAAGTGATAGTGTAGAGTCCGTGGGACTCTGAAAGCGTGCCCGCGTCTCCAGCCTGGGTGCAGCTGGAAGGTGACATGTTCTGCGGTTTTAACTGCACTTCTCCTCCGGGTCAGGGCCTCTGTGAGGCATGTGCAGGGGCCAGGGGGACCAGGCAGGAACTAGTTCCATTTCCCTGGGAAGCCCCAGATCTCTCTCTGGGCCGAGAGACAGAGAGAAGGCAGAACCTGCCTTTCAGAAGCAGAGTCCCTGCTCAGGGTGTCTAGTGTGGCATCTGAACTCTCAGATGGCAGGAGAGCACCCCTGTTCTCACTTCTGGTTCTGCGGGTCTGGGCAGGGAGAGGAAGGGGGCAGGGGGGCTCGGGGGGCAGGTCCCTGCTGATGGCGCCCAGGATCACCATGGCAGGTGGATGGTGCTGTTGATAGAGTCACCTAGAGGCTCGGCCCTGATGCTGGGGTGACTGAACCACACTTCTCCTCCCTCTAGTTCAAGGGGGATGCTCTCCATGGGGCTTCTTCAGCTGGCTTCTCACGTGGGGGCGTGGGGCACACAAGAAAGCAGAGTAGCAGCTGACAGCCCTCCTCGGAGCACAAGCCAGACCCTGTGTCACCCTGGCTATGTTCTGCTGGGTGCAACGGGGGGCCCAGCCCAGCCTGACCTGAAGGGCAGAAATCGGGAACCATCTCTGAATGCCAGCAGCCAGTCTCCGATCAGTCTGAGTGTTGGAATTCACGCTGAAAAAAACTGAAATATGCAGAAATGTGGTTGTGAACTGACCTAGAGGTTCTGTGTACTGAGCAGCGTCAGAGAATAGACGCTGGTGGCTGGCAATTCTGCCTCTGACGGGAAGGCTTGTCCAGCCGGCCTGATGGTTTCCCTTTATCCTGGGGTGCTCAGGAGCAGACGGAGAGACCTGGGAGCTGGGAAACATGGTGTCACCTGGTTCTGCACACCCTGTGACCTCTCCCTGGATCCTCTCACCTCTCAGGATCTCAGCCTCCAGATCTGTAGCCTCACTCAGGGTCTTTGCTTTCCCTCCCCCACCCAAGGCCTCTCTCAGCTCTGGTCAGTACAGCTGGCCTGGGGTGGTGACACCAGCCCGCTCAGAGCTCTGTAAACATTAAGGCAGCACAGGCCAGCAGTCACTTTATACAACTCTCTCTCGGGAATGTGTGTAAGGAAGAGGACCAGTGTCTATGCTCATCATGTGTGTATGTGTGGTTGGCCAGGCCCTGGCCTGGAGTCCATCAGGCCTGCCCCTGATTGCAGCTCTGCAATTGGGACCACGGTGATTCTGAGGCTCAGTTTTGTTTCCTGCAAGATGGACTGTAAGAGGGTGCAACCTCTGTTGAAAACCGTCAGGCTCCTCAAACAGCTCAACACGGAGCTGCCATCTGCTCCAGACTCCACCTCCGGGATGCATCCATGAGAGTGAACACAAGGTCCATACGGAAACCTGCAAGCATCAAAAGGGTGACAGAACTCCAGTGTTCCCTGTGAACAGACAAATGACACATGTCTGAGCCACAGGCCTGAGCTTCAGAAACACAGAGGGGCTGACACAAAGGCCCTGGCCGCAAGAGTCTGTCGGTGGCCGGAACTGGTGCAGAGACTGCCTAATGGAGCCTGGGAGAGGGGGGGTCACCATGATGGATGCGGTACTGGACCTGCCCCCAGGCAGCGGCTGCATAACCATGCGAACACACTGAACCCTGCCTCCTCCACTTCACAGCTATGTAGCCACGGACTACACCTCAGTCTCTAAAGAGGCGACCAGCCCTCACTCCGAGAGCACGAGGATCTGGGAGAGGCTAAAGAAAGCGCTGTATGTTCCAAGGGCAGCAGGCGGCTAGCAGCCCTTCCTCCAAGTGGGGGGAGACCCAGGGCAGGTGTCGAGGGCAGGGCTTTGGCTCAGGCCCTGAGAGGCAGAGGAACCAGTGTCCCATTCCCCTAGGGCCCCCCAGCTTTACCCCTGCCTCCCAAACTCAGAAGCAACTGCACTGTCACTCTCTTGAAGCTTGTTCCCCCAGGTCAGACAGACACACCCCCTCTCTGGATAGCTATCTCCCTGTTCACCCAGCCACCTCTGGTACTGCCCCAAGTCACATGCCAAAGGAGATGACAAAAATGGCATCCAGCTCCACCATCTCAGAGACTGCTCCAGACCGGGATGGGAGCAGGGTGAGCCTGACCTTCCAAGGGAGTGAAGGGTAACCACAGAGCTTGCGTTGGGCTGACAGGGCAAGAGCGAGCATGGAGGAGGAGGGGCTACTCCCTGAGCAGAGCTGCCTCAGGGAGGCCCTTCTCATTCTCACCCCGGCCTTGTCCTGCAACGCCTGCAGGGCTGAAGCTGAGCGCCGACCAGCTGGTCCTGGTCTACAGCACGCTGGGCCTATGTCTCTGTGCCATCATCTGCTGCTTCCTGCTGGCTGTGGCCTGCTTCCTCAAGAGGAGGGGGGTCCAGGTCTCCTGCCCCACCCGCCCAGGGCCGTGTCCCACGCAGGCCAAGACCTCTAAGGGTGAGTGTTCACTGGGGTCCCAGGCATCTCTCTGTCCTGGCCCTCCCCGTTTCTAAGTGGACAGCGCCAGGCAGCTCCTCCTGGGGAGGCCTGGGGCTGGTCCGTCCGTGCAGCACCCTCTCAGACTAGATGAACCAGGTCAAACATCAAGGCGAGAAGAGACAGAGCTTGAGGAAGGGTGGGTGGGTGCATGGGGTGGGGTGGGGGTGCGGGGCCTGCAGTGCGAAAACCGGAGGTGGTGGGTCCCCTGGCACTTTGGGACTGTAAGGCCCACACCTGCACATTCGCCCCTGCACCGAGGCCAATGCCCTCTCCTCCCTGCACAGATCACTGGATGGAAGCCGGCCCTGTGGCAGGGGCGCCACCAGAGCCGGTGGAGACGTGTCGCTTCTGCTTCCCGGAGTGCAGGGCGCCCACACAGGAGAGCGCAGGCGCGCCCCCGACAGCCGGGTCCGAGCGCACAGGGAGGAGGGCACGCCCCGGCCAGAGCACAGCTGGACAGCCCTGCGTGCGCGCTGTGAACGGCAGGATCGAGATGGTGTACACGCCCGCGCAGGAAGGAGGCCTGGCCACGTGAACCCAGGGGAATGGTGAGGGGGGAGAGAAGTGGGGTCGGGGGTGGGCAGAAGGGGAGGAAGAGGTGATGGGGGAGGAGGGGAGAAGAGCTGGGGGAAAGGACTAGGGACTCCGTTCTTGACCCCAGGTCTCCACTGTAGGTCACCGTCACCTCAACGCACCTGCAGTAAAGGCACCGCCTCTGCTGGACTCAGCCCCGGGGCCCCTTCGCGGAAATAAAACCTCCCACACTGCCCGATCCTCACTGTCCTGGTTTGGGTCGTGTCTCCCTGTGGTGACCACCCAGTTTCAGGGCTCCTGCTGCCCCTGGGCTCCAAGCCTGGTTGGTCTCCGCAGATCTGAGATCACATGTGGACGGAAGTGGTGGGCTCTGCACGTGGCCGACACATGGTGCAGTAGGGCTGTGCCAGCCTGCATCGATCTCACAAAACCCATTCCCTTCCATATCTCCTCGAGAAGGCGTGAAGCAGCATGCCTATGCCCTGTACATGCCCATGTGCAGCGCTGCCCCCACCAGTCAGGGGCGTGGGGTGGACAGAAGGGCAGGCAGGCTGAGTCCAGGCATCAAGCTGCTTGGAAAGCCTGGGACCATGCCACAGGTCCACGGGTGGGAGTGTTCTCATTTAGACACCAACCTGCACTACTGTTTAGTATTTTTCTTTACATCAACTTTTCTTTCAGACCTACTTGGTAAATTTTATGGTTTTTTACTGGTAACATTGTATCTGAGCATTCACAAATTTTTGATGTTACATACATTTTATGTGTGTGCTTAGTCACTCAGTCATGTCCGACTCTGTGAGTCCATGCACTGTAGCCCACCAGGCTCCTCTGTCCATGGGGATTCTCTAGGCAAGAATACTGGGGTGGGTAGCCTTTCCCTTCTCCAGATCTTCCCAATCTAGGGATTGAACCCAGGTCTCCTGCACTGCAGGCTGATTCTTTACCCTCTGAGGCACCAGGGAAGCCCACGTATTTTATATCAATATCTAAATGAGCAATGAAACCTATATTTTAGTAGCATTTAAACCTGAAAATACAAAACTATTCTAAGCAGCTACATAGATAAACACAAGATTATGCAAACCATTCATCCTGTACCTCCCCAAACTGCATGGCACACCTACATGCACCAAAGGTTCACACACATTCCTGGAGGTGCAGACAGGAAAGACACTCCCTCTTTCCCCATCCTCTGTTAACAGGCCCTGTCTGCTTCCCAGACTGGGTGGTTTCAGCTCTGGACCCTCCTGCCTCCCCACCCAGGTGTCCCAGGGCTGTTCCTGCCATGGCAGTGACGGGAGCAACCACCCCACCCTCACCCTGGGTTGCAAACAGCCAATGCGTGTCTCTGTCCAAATTTCCCTTTATAAGGCCACCAGTCACCCTCATGACCTCACTTGATCATATCTGTAAACCTGCAAATAGTGTCGCGCTTAGAGGTTCTCGGGGTTAGGACCTCAACCCTTGTGAGTGGGGGGATACATCTTGCCCAAAACATGGTTCTTCCAGAGCCTGCCTCTGCTTCAGCTCAGTCTGAAGGCAGAGTCTGACCTGCTGTTCTGAGGGCCCCCTGTGGCAATGGGGATGGCCTGGTGCAGCGTCTCTGGGCAGCCCTGCTGGGTGCTGGCAGAGTCCTGGCACAGCTCTGAGCTGCACCGACGTGCTCGTGACGTGAAGGCAGGCTTGTCTCAAAGGTGTGCAGACTTCCCTTCCCTCTGCAGCTCTCTGAACCCCAGAGGAGACTTCTGAAGTGGGGGGCAGAGGGGGAGTGGGAGCTGCTGAAAACCCAGGGAAATGCATGCCTGACTATATAGCTCTCCACAGACAAAAATAATCTTTTGGTCAGTTTTTCCACGGGTCTTTTGTATAAGTTTGTGTGGGTTTTTTTTGGCATCCTCTCCCCACTGCCTTTTTAAGACAGAGTTTCCTTGCTGGAGAGAAAATCTGAAACTTTAAGTACCATTTTATCCATGTTTTCTGTTCTGATGGATCTGATTCCTGCTGCTTCCTGCAGCTCCAGCCAAGTTCCCGGGATACCAGTCCCCACTGGCCTTGAGGCCATCCTGTCTCCCAGGCCCAGAGCTCAGCAAGCTCTTCTGAGAAGGTAGTGATGACAGAGTCTGCAGTGACTACTCAGCACTCACCCACTGTGGCCACTTACTCTGGCTATACTCAGCCGGCCAGGATGAGGCAGTGGGTCAGCCTGGGCTCCAAGGATCCAGCTCAGACTGCCCGCCTCACTTCACCGTCTTTATGTCCAGCTTTACTGAGATGTAACTGACAGGTAATACTGTGCAAGTTGACACAAGACACATTTATACATTGGGATATGCTCTACATGCGTCAGGAACACCTGAACCCCCGACCACAACCCTCCTCTGACCCCAAGATGATGGCTCATGTGACACAGCGTCACAGCGTGTTAGTCTCACCCCTGAGAGTTCATGCCTTTGGTCAGCATTTCCCCCTTCCCCACTTCCAGTCCCAGGTGACCACCACTTGGCACTTTCTCTAAACACTGGTCTCTATGCTTACCCCTCTCTACATTTTTGCAAGAGCTTTTTGCAACACACACCTTTACTTGATGTCAGTTAACCCACAAACAGCATTTCATTTGGCTGCCCCATCTTCATGTTGCTGCCCTGAAGCCCATGATCCATCAGTATAATTTTTGCTTTAGAAACTCAGTACCTTAACAGTGATTAAAAATAAGAAAAACAATGCCTTGTATATTTACCTTCAAGTCTAGAAATCATTTTCTGTGTGCAGACCCAGGTCTGTCCAAAGAGCTTTCCTCAGCACTTTTTGTCTGAGTCTGCAAGTGATGAATTGGGTTTGAAAATCTTTCATTTTTGAGATTCCTTCTGGGTAGATTCTGGGAAGCCAGTTTCTTCCTTTGAGCATCTCAGACATCGCTCCACTCTCTCCGGCTCCTTTTCTGATGAGACAGCTGCGAGAATTCCCACCTTTGTTTCTTTGCAATGTGTGCCTATAAATTCTTCTGTTTCTTAGCAGTTTGAAGATGTGTCCCAGGGTTTTCTGCTGTGGGTAGGTTTGTTATTTATCCTGCTTAGGGTTCTCTGAGAAAGCTTGCATCTGCCATTTGATGTTTTTCATTATCAAGTTACTGTCATCCCTTCAAACTGCTGGGTACTGCCCCACACCACAGGTACCCTATTCTTTGGGTTTTTACCCCACTCCTCTCTTTGGGTGGTCCCAGCGCCTCCTCCCTTGGCTGAGGCCAGTCACACAGCGCTGTCACGCTTGTCAAGGGTGTTCTTCTTGTCACCATGATCGTATCTTCTAGAAGGTCCTTCCAAGGAGCTCCCCGCACTCCACTGAGGGCCCATCTGTTCCACACGGTTTCCGAGGGCCTTCAACACATTAACCCTAATGACTCAGAATCTCCGCCTGACAGTTTCAACATTCAGGTCATCGGACTCTGGCTCTGCTGCTGTCTCTTGGCAGGAAGCTGTTTTTACTTGCTCTTTTGTGAGTCCTGTGCTTTTCTTACTGAACACCAGACCTGTGTAGGATGCCACAGACTGAGATAAGAAGCTTCCAGGCCTGGAACTGGCCAGCCTTTCTCTGCCCGGCCATCAGTGAGGGGCCGAGTCGCTGAGTCACCGGCTGAGTTGGCTGGGTTGTTGTTGTTGCTGTGATCACCCTGGGGCCCTTGGCTTCACCCGCCCCCGGGGTCATGCTCTCAGGTGGGAGCAGCTCCCCAGCTGCTATGTGCCTTCCTGCCTCCCTCAACATTGCACACCGTGTCACTCAGCGCTCCCCCCATGGGGTCCTGTCTTGGCTGCTCACCACCCCACACCCCCAGAGCAGGAGCCCTCAGTGTCCCTCCTGCTGACGCTTCAGGGCCACACTGACCCTGCTTCTGCTTGGAGTCCACAGACCATGTATCATCTCAGTACTGCACAGAGCATCACACTGGCCCCCAAGCTGACAATGTTCTGCAGACTGGTTTTGGCTAGTTGCTACTTTAGTAACAGTGAACTAAATAAAGCACGATGTTAAAAAAAAAAGTACAAGTGAACTTATTTACAAAACAGAAATAAGAGTCACAGATGTAGAAAACAAAGAAGAGGGATAAACTAGGAGACTGGGACTGACATATACACACTCCTGGACAACTGATAAGGACCTACTATAAAGCACAGGGAACTCTACTCAATACTCTGTAATAGCCTATATGGAAAGAGAATCTAAAAAGAGTGGATATACGTGTACATATAACTGATTCACTTTACTGTACAGCAGAAACCAGCATGACACTGTAAATCAGCTATATTCCAATAAAAAAGCAAATAAGAATTTAAAAAATTATAAATACATGAGAAACCCCAAACTCACGGGCCCCCCAATTTGGTGGCATTTCCAGGGATTCCATGGTCTGAAGCAGGAAGACAAGGTACTGCACCCCCACACCTCCCGTGTGAACAGGCAGCCCTACTGACATGTTTGGGCATATTAAGTCCACCTGTCTGTACTGGCAGCACATGGCTCCCAGTTAAAGCAGGACCTGCAGGAGCACAAGCGTGCCACACCACTGAGCCTTAGGACGAATCAAGACTCCAGCAGGGACCCCAGGGCACCAGCACAGGTGCTGCAAGCGCGCTGACCTTGTCCCACCTCGGGGGTCCATCCTCCTCCACAGGAAGAGTTGCTACTCGGGCCGAGCACCTGACACAGACACAGCAACCACATGGCCTGAGCACCCTGAACACACAAGAGTGAGTGTGCAGCAGTGGACACACACGGGCAGCAAGCGTGGTGTCTCCAACATCCACACACACTGTGACCAGGGACCCGAGGGGCATCCCGAAGGACAGCAACAAAGGGAAGTCCTTGCTCCAAGCAGAACTCTGAGTACTATATCCGGTCACCCAGCTTGTCAGGAATGAGACTGGCCACAAGTACTGACCTATGTGGACTCCTGGGGCAGTGCCAACAGCTCGCTGGACAGTTAAAGACTCAGAAGGAACAGAATTAAAAGGCCAATGACAGAAGATGTGGGTGGGGACAGACCTCTCAGGTCAGTAAGATTGTGCTCACCAAGAAGCCTGACAGGATGTTCACAAGGTGGACAAAGCTGCCTGTTGCGGGTGCCGACAGCTCACTGCCCCCACGCCACTGCTCCAAGGGCCCACAAGCGAAGGGGCCATCAAAATGGGGTAGCGGGGGGATACTGGAACAGGCTCCATGTCAGGCCCCGGGCCCAGCTCACCAGCCACTCCTGCGGGATGCCTGACCAGCCCAGCTCCCAAACCAGCTCTGAAGCCTGGAGGTGACTTCCCATATCACAGCAACAGGTGGCCACCTGCTGGCCAGCCGACTACACAGGGGTCAGCATCTGTCTTCGTGGGATAGACCCATCTTCTCGACTCGGCTCTGCCTGCCCTGCCTGTCCACACTCCCCAGGTCACGACGCTCCACAAGCCCAACCGCTGAAGGCATGACTTCCAGTCAGAGCACACAGGTCCCGGAATGGAGGGCGAAGGCTGCTGGAACACTACAGCTTTATACCAACAACCCCATTGTAGGTCTTCAATCCCAGCCTAGACAACTCTGGATTGAAGGTCTAAGACCCTGGAGGCAGTGGGGGGTGGGTGGGAGGGGGTGCCTTTCTGCAGGGATACAGCAGTGGTCCTGGTTAATGTGGAGAGACTGTGGGGATGGGCAAGGATGGCAACTCTGGAGCCCCACGGACTTGCTGGCGCTTCCTGGTATTTCCGCGTGAGGGAACTGAAGGAGTCTGCGCCTCACGTATCTCGAAAAAGACGCTTCAGAAATGAAGGGTGGACGGGCCACAGCCCATGACAAACGCAGAGTCAAACAGCACTGACCAGGCCAGGGACCTTCTCTGCTCACTGACTCACACCTGCCACCTGCTCAACAGCAGGGTGGTCTTCCCCACATGCGTGTCCCTGCACCACGTCCCAGGTCCTGTGCTCAAAGTCTCCAAGGATTCCTGCATTTAAAGCCCCTCAGGTGACGTTAAATTCAAAATCTGATGGACCATATGGCCCTGAGCCCCAGGCTCAAGTCACTGTCACACTGAGGATGAGAAGATGCAAACGACATGGGACTTCCTGGCCCAAGGCAGGTCTGGGTTAGAGCAAATGAAGGGGCTGGCGTCAGACGGGCCTTGGGCACCAGTAATGGGAGACCAACCAGTTTTCAGAATAAAATGCAGCTTTATTACGACACAGGAAAGACTACAAGCCATTAGGGAGGAGAGGAGCCAAACAGTCCCTCAGAACGGCAAGGAAAGGGACATGGAGACATCCTCATGATAAAATCCACAGCACGATCACTGGCATCTTGTTCTTACGATTTTGTCAAAGTTATAGTAAATCAGTTACCTGAACTGTCAAAAGAACTGCAATTTTATACGATGGGAGCATCTACACTGAGCAAGCTACATAGCACGAGTGTACACACTGCAGAAGGATGAGTCCCAGGCGTTCTGGTGCAGGAAGGAGGGCCCCCACTCCCCAACTCAGGACACCCCAGAGAGAGCCACCGCCTCCCTGTGACGCATCAACACAGCAGCCGATGTCTCAGAGACACAGTCACTTTGATACACGAGTGCGGGGGGAGGAGTCACCCAGGAGTCCTCCGTGGTCCGGACGTTGACGCGGGTGGTTGTGAGAAACGGGAAACCGTTTCCAGCAGCTGCATTGGGAGCTGAGAGAAAGGACTCCCAAATGCAGCCCCTGTTCCTGACATCATGGCAGGACCTCGGCACAGCCGAAGGGTCATGCCCACCCTGCCTCCACCCCACGTGGCTCTTCTAGTCAGGGGGCGATCTCTGTAGCAGACACAGAGCTAAGTGCTCAGAACACCAGGCCAGAGGGAGTCAAGACGATTAATCCAGATATAAAAATTCAAAAATAACATTTAGAAAAGAGAAACCTGGCTTCACTGTCTCCCCAGCCAGGGGCTATGGACATGAGTGTAGGGCCCAGAAAGGGTGCAGGGAGGGACAGAGTGACCCAACAGAAACTGGAGGCCAGGATATCCACTCTGTCCCCACTTAACATGGATGCCCCGGGCCCAGAGCTCCACAATCACCTCCAGCCCAGGGCCCGGCCAGCGAGGCCTCTGCCCAGAGCCCTCAGAGCAGCCATAGTGCACGGGCCATGCAGGGTGGTTTTTTCCGAGAACAGGTGCCCACCCGCACGTCTGATGATGCTCACGGATGTTTCAAAATAAGCTTAACAACTTGTGTTCCTGAAATACAGAAACAGAACTGCGTGACCCTGGCCGGCACTTGGGCCGTATCTGCCAAGTATGATGACCTGGCCTAGGGACCCCAGCCAGCACCTTCCACCCTGCACGGCAACCACGCCACTCCTGGACCCAAGCAGCTGACAAGCTGGACCTGGCCCACTGCCTGTTGGCTGAGAACTATGTGCACGCCTTTAAAGAGTGAAAAAAGTTAACATCCTGTGACATGGGAAAAGTAGGTGACATTCATATTTCCATGCTCATGTAAAGTTCTCCAGAACACAGCTACATTTGTCTATATGTCAGCTGTGAAAGAGACCACAGGGCCCACAAGCTGGGAGCACCGACCACCTGGCCCTCTGCGGAAAGTCTGCAGACCCAGCTGCAGGGGGATGTGTTCCTCTCCAGGAAGCAGCCCTCACAGTTCAGGGCAGACGGGCTTGTCCCCGTCTCCAGCTTGGACTCTCTCAGAATGGACAATCTAAGTCAGGGTGTGGACAGACGGGTGCATCTGCTCCTTTAGCCCGTCCCACTGCCTCTGTCCCGGCAGTCTTTCCTGCTGCAACAGAAACAAGCAGAAAGAAAGCAGAGACCCCCAGCGTGGAACACAGCAACACCCCCCATCCCTGCAAGGTAACCCCCCACCATCCAACACGTCCACTGCCCGGCAGCGACTGGGAGAGCTCGTGGGCCAGGTGGCCAGGAAGGAAACACAAGGAGAGAAACAGTGAAACCACCAGACACACTTGAGTTACTGCAAGACGGAGACCGTTCCCTGCCTAGCCTGCTCCTCACCCGCGGCTCTGACACGGACACGGAGGTCCCTGGGGATGAGGGGTGGGGGCAACAAAAGCAGCACCAGTGAAGAAGCAAGACCCACTCTCCAGAATCAAGGGAAAATGATCTAAGGTTCAGTCTGAACTCGGTAATTTGTTCACATTACTATCACTGCATTCATGAAATTCACAATCATGGAAAAGAGAGAAAGAGGGAGAATAAGAAAATGCCTATTTCTAGAAAATGGGGAGGTCCTTCCGCATGCAGGACAACGCTGGCGTCTGCAGGACAGACGAGCCGGAGGCCACGCTGGGCTGTCAGCTCCACAGGCTCCTGGCCCTGGATCCACGCTACGCATACTCAAGACCCCAAATTCACCGAGAAAGAGATCGCGAGGCCTGCGTCTCCTCTTGGCCCTTTCTGAGCCCCCAGCCTGGAGCTGCTGGCACTACAAGGGGCATGGGAGACATGGGGGCACTGTCTCCTTTGCCCTCAACCCCTGGGCCCACCTCCTGCCAAGCATCTGCACAGCGTGGCCCCAGGCATGCAGGGTCTCCCGCGGGGCTACTCGTACTCCAGGAACTGCTTGTGGTAGAACAGCAAGTACCTGTGGAGGAGAAGGCAAGCTCACCACCCATCTGGGGTGGCTGTGGGGCACCTGTCCCCGCAGAGCCGAGGCCCCCAGCCCACGCCCCAGCCCAAGACTGCCCTCCCTTGGGTGGGGGTCCCTCTCTGAAGGACACCTGCCCCAGGTTCCACCCACCGAGATCTCTCAGAGCCACCACAGAATCTCAAGGCTGCCCTGCTGCCTAGAACTCCAAGCCCAAATGCTGTCAGGGTCACAGCAGGTCATCTGGGGCAGCAGCCTCGCGGATGGGCACAGGGGGAGCTGTGATCAGGGGACCTTGGACCTGCGGGACGCACCCCTCGCTGTCCAGCACGTCTGTGATGCTGGCCTTGGTGATGATGGCATCATCACATTTGAACCACTGGTCCTTGTGCTGTCGGATGAAGCTGGTGTAGTGGCCGCTCTCCAGGGTCCCCTGGTGGTTGACCACCGCAAACAACGAGTACCTGATGGCATGGCAGCGGAGACATGGAGATCACTCAACCTGTCACCACCCAGGACCACAGTCCCCACAGGCAGCAGCCCAAGAATGAACGCTGACGGGGAAGGGTAAGGGGACAGGCCGCCCAGGAGACACTGGAGCTGCTGCAAGCCTCCCCTCGGCCGCCAGTAGGAAGGACGGGAAAGGAGGACAGGGCCTAGTCAAGGTGCCGGGAAGGTAAGGCTCCTGCAAAAGGAGGCGAGCTTAGATGCAGGTGGGGGAGGCCTGCCCTGACAAAGGAGTGGCCGCAGCACCACAGGATGCCAGCCAGTGACCAGAAGACCCACAGCCAGGCCACCCCCTCCCCATGGCCAGCCACACACACACACAGACACACAGTCTCCCAGGCAATGCAGGTGGGGCCTCCCTTAGGCCCAGGGCCCACTCTCACTCAAGACGCTAGCCCGCCTGCCAGGTGGAGCCACTCACTTGTTGTCGTTGTTGAGACTGTCTGTCGGCTGCTGATACTGCCCGTTCATCCTGCTCTCTTTGCTGTAAGGACAGTGGCAGACTCAGCCTCGATCAAAACGTTAACACATCACCCCTCACCAAGGACTTGCGAGCTACGCCTGTGTGGCTTCCATGCATCTGGTTCTCCCAAAAACTCTGCCTCAGGCAGAGACGGCCTCCGACTTACAGTGAGGAAACCGAGGCCCAGGCTGGCCAAGTGGACCATCCACACCAAGGCACAGAGCTGGAGTCAGCCAGGACCCACGGTTCCCCCAACCCATCCTATCTCCTCACCCCACCCCTGGCCAGGGGGTCAGCCTCACTGGACCTGCCTGGGCCCAGCCTACATGGGCTCAAGGCTCTGCTGCTTCGACACCCCCCGCAGTCGCCCACCACAGCAGCCCTCGTCTGACACACTAGTAAGTGTCCCGGCGTTGTGTGAAGGTAAATTTTAAGTGGTCCAGGAAACAAAGACTCGAAAACAAAACAAATGACATCTGCAGCTGCAAAACCACCCTGCTGATTTGTATCCAACCCCAGTGCCTGCCGCTGAAATGCTGCCGACAGGCAGACAGCACATGTCTGAGTCGGTCCTACGACAGCTAGTCGGGGGCCAGCCTCCCTCACATGGGGAGGGATCAGAACAGTGGGGGTCAGGGGCTTCCATGACATCAGGGCTCACTGGGGCCTCATCAGGGACCTGGCACCACACCCGCCAGACCATGGAGAGAGAACAAACCTGGAGGCCATGAAGGGGGTCATGTCCAGCTCCAGGGGGAAAGACACGTAGGTGGTGATCTTACGCCGGAGTTTGGCTGAGTGTTCGAACCGCTGCAGAAATGGAGGGATGGGGAAGACAGGTTAGGGCTCCTCCCACCGTGTCTCCAAGGCTTCTAACATGCCTTCCTGTGTTTTCTGAAGTACCCTGCTTCTGCCCAGAGCCAGAGCTCAGAATCCACAGGATGACAAACCCCACGGGGCTTAGCCCACCACCCCTGAAACAATGGGCCTGACGGCAGGTGTGGACATAACACGGCATCTGGCAGGAAAAACAGGGCACACGCCCCATGCCCCGTGTCCCCTGCCAGACAGGACGCTTCCCCACAAAACAGGACACTGGACCACTAGCAAGGCAGGGCTGGGGTTTTGGGTTGTCTTATACCTTTAAAGGGTCACAAAACAGAAAAATAAGCAACAGAGACCATTAAAAAATGCCCAAGAAGGGCAAACACAGCAGCTCTGCTGCGTATTCTTTCTTAACTCATCACACAGGACTCACACTTGCTACTGGCCCTTCACAGAAAGCATGCTGACCCCAGGATTAGACCTTAGTGCAAAGGGTCTTTGCTTTTAAGTAAAAGAAATTCAGAAAACTTGGGCTGAGGATGGAAGAATTTGGAGGGGAGGAGTAAACCCCTAACCACCCCCTACCCAGAGTAACTTGCTCTGTTTTAGTTATAAAGTGATACCTTTTTGATTCACAGCAAACCTCCTGACAACAGACATGAACAGTCACTTACAGGAGGCACTGGCCTGTGTGCTCCAGAGGCAAGACGGGCACTGCACACCCAGCTCGGGCCCAGGACGTGCTTGGGGAACTCACTTTGAGGTGGAAGCAGGCCACAATGGGCAGCTTTTTCATGGTGAGCTGCTTGGTGGACTCCTGGTAGCTATGGCAACCGCTGCATTTGATCTTGGCACTGCTTCCTAAGTGCTCTGGTCTGGTAAATCTGCAACACGTCAAAAACGTGCACTTTTAATTAAAAAAAAAAAAAAAAGATGAGAGCACTAAGAGAGGGAAGAGAGAAAAGTTTTTTTTCTCACTTTCAGTGAGTTCATTTTGTCCCTAAACACATGCACAAGTAAGGACGCTTGTGATGTTACAATGAAAAAAGAAAAAAGCTACTTCTTCCTCTTCTCTATCATAAAGAATTCTCATCCTAAGTAATGATTTTCTAACTACCATAAGACACAGCAGTCAAATTACTCCCTGAAAAGTGAAAACCAGCATTCACACAAAACTGTATGTGAGCGATTACTAACTGCAGCTTTATTTGTAAGGACCAAGAAAAACCTGGAAGCAATGCAGATGTCCTTCAGCAAACAAGTGATTAATCGGTGTACACTGCAAAATACTACTAAGCAATTAAAAGAAAGCAACTGGTGATACACACAACCTGGATGAGTCTCCAGAGAATTAAGGTGAGTGGAAAAGTCAACCGTGAGAGATTACATGATGTACAATTCTATGGATACAACATTCCTAAAATGTGCCCCCTCAGCTCCTATGTGGGAAGGTGGGGCCCAGGGAGGTCTGGGTTTCCCAGGACTCTCCCCAAGCAGCCACAAGGAGGGCTCCTCTGCCCATGAGGCATGGCTACCTCACCTCCGCAGGCAGTCGGTGAGAGTCGTGGTTCCTGACACGTGGCTCTCCCCATTTACCACGCTGCTCTCGCTTCCAGGGCTCAGCGGCCAGAAGGGGGTGGAAGAACCAGGGAGGTCCAGGCTGATGTCCCAGAAGGGGTCGATGGTGGTGGAGACCCCACTAGGAGCAAGCAGGGACACATGTGAGCAAGGACGGCCTGTGGGCAGCAGAGTGACAAGGCCCCAGAATCCTTGGGCAGGGGGAACACTTACTGGCACACCTGGCAGGTAACATCAGACTGCAGGCCCCCTGTGAAGATCTGGTCTATGATACAGTTGCAGTGGTTGGGGTTGTTGGCCTTCTTCCCATTATCGTCACCTGGGGAGACCACGGCTCTGTGACCCTGGGCCCCAAGGCAGCTTGCCATCAAGCTGCTGAGCCTAGGGACAAGGCCGGTCCCCTAGGGCAGGCTGCAGCAGGAGGGCCTGGGCGAAACTGCCGTGTGTTCCGTTTTCTCCCCTTGTTTCTCCCTAAGAAGACCTGCCTGCTATTGGTCTGACACTAAATGTTATCTCATGTCTGGTAACTGGTCCAGGAGCAGCCCTGTCCTCACCCCTGCTGGACCCTCACTTATGCAGCCCACACCCCTGCAGAGCCCACCCTGGAAGGTCCACCCCCGCAGCCCCACCTTTGCAGTGCCGGTGCAGGACGTCCAGGGCCGCGATGAGGAACTCGTGCGCGTCCTGCTGCTCGTAGCCCGCCAGGTGCCGGGCATGCGTCCACACCAGGTGCAGCAGCTTGTACGGGATGTGGGGGGACCGGTGCCCCGAGTAGAACTGTGCAGAGAGAAGGAGCAGCAGCCTCGTCAGGAGCAACACAGAGGTCCCACGTGCACACCCGACGAGTGGGCCAAGATGGTCGCTTCCTCTGCTTTTCATACAAACTGTGTTTTTATTTGGAGTCTGCATGCAAGTTTTCTCCATCCCCACATCTATTTTCTAGAAATACATCTAAGTGATGAACTGTGGCAAACTTTCATCGAAACACACACAGAGGAGGGCATGGCAACCCACTCCAGTACTCTCAGCTGGAGAACTCCACTGGCATAGGAGCCTGGTGGGCTACAGTCCATGGGTCCGCAAAAAGTTGGACACAATGAAGCGACGAACACTTTTACTTTGGTCAAACGTGAATAAAAAGCTTTTTTTAAACACCCACACACACATATACACTAAAAGGTGACTTTTGCTGTGTATAAATTGTACCCCTATAACCGGAGCCTAAAGAGCAATGTGACAAGATAAACTCACCACCAACAGTGCCTGAATAAGACCCCCACCAGACTGTTCCACGGCACCCATGCCCCCTGTTCTGGCCCAACGATACCACACAGCTTGTTCACTCCTGTAACCCCAGCCACTGCTGGCAGGCTGCAGGAACATGGGGACTGGATGGGCCAGGGATCGGGAGACTTCTGAAATGGGCCAGACGGTGAATAACTCCAGCACCGCAGTCAGGCAGGCTCCAAGCAGCCGGGGTGCAACAGGGAAATGAGAGAATGTAATCAAAGGCCTGGGGCCAACACCTGAAGACACCTGGGTCCTCCCAGCACCCAAGGAGCGGGACCCTGTCCTGCAGTTGGGCCCTGAGCCTGGAGGGTCAGCCTGAGAGCCCATCAGGGACAGGGACCTCTGGTGACTCAGTCAGCAAGGCTGGCAACGAGACCCACCACCCTATGGACAAAGCAGCAGTTGACGGATAGGGGCTGGGGGGGCGAGGGGGCCAGCGTCCGCTGCTCACACCCCATCTATGGCAGCAGTGAGCCTCTGAGAATGACACGGAGTCTCTCAGCTGGAGACCCTCTTCGGAAGAACACATGGTTCCACAACAGGGGCGTGTATGAGATGCCCACCGCAGGTGAGGTGACAGAACCGCCCCCTCCCGCCCCCGCACCTCCTGGAAGAGGGAGGACATCTCGCAGACCAGGCAGGAGCTGGGGCTCTGCATCTCACAGCGGTGCCGGTCGGACAGGAAGAAGTCACGCAGCAGGGGCGTGTGCGTGAGCGCCTGCACGATGCAGTTCATGAAGCATGTGTTCCCCAGGTTGATGAGGCCACGGAGACCTGGCAGCGGAGGGCTGGGTCAGCGGGTGTCACGACCTTGCCAGCCCACGGCCCCGCTCATGTGAGGAGAACAGAGCCTCTTTCCAAGGCTTGTGCTCCTCTTGTAGGAAAAGGCCCCGAGGAGTGCTGACCCCCAGCATTTGGCCCCCAACTTCAGCATCAACCATTCTGGCAGAATTGCCTGAAGGCTGCTGGTAACAAGGGCACAGGTCAGAGAGAAGTTTCCCCAACAAGCTGGCAGCCACGCCGCATCCCCTGCAGTCTCGGCAGGGCCAGGGAGACTGCTCACACTCACACCCGCTTCCTGAAGAGCCCCACCTGTGGGCTCTGCCCTGCCGGACACACCCCTGAGGCCCCACTGGGCACACGCCCACCCACCGATGGTGCAGTTGGACGTGATCTTCCGCCGCTTGGGGTTGTGTTTCAGCAGCTCGAGCTCCCGTTTGGTTGGCTCCCATGTTGAAAACTTCTCCCCGACACCTAAGCAGTGGAGGGTGCTATTAGCTACACTGTGTGTATGAAACAATGTGGTGGCGGCAGAGTTTATTAGGCTGTGTTTCAAAGATGGGGCAATGCGGGGTCCTTCTAAGACCCTGTCCCAGACACTTAAAGGAGCTTCCTTCAGAGAATGTGCCGTGAGTAAGCCAAGTTCCCAGAGGAGAGCAGAACCTGTTCACAGCAGTGCCAGTGGTCCTGAGACCAGCATCTCCTTGGCCTTAATCCCTGAGTAGAGGGACCAAGGCTGAAATCTCTTGCAGCAGTCGCAAGCCCGTGGGGACCCAGGCAAAAGCACAGGTCCAAAAAACTGTGGGCACCGCACCTGCCTCCCTGGGCCCCTCCAGAGCTTGCAGGAGGGAGCAGGCAGGTATGGGGGTTCTTCCCACCTCCCTCCCCTCGTGCCCTGACAGACAAGGGGCAGGGGATGCAGAGTAAAACACAACCAGGCTCACAGAGCTCCAGAAAACCAAACCTTGCATCTTCCAAGCTTTTCGCTGCTCCTCTTTGGCAATGATTTCTATGTCTTTGTCATAAATGTAGTCCTGACACAAAAAGCAGTAGATACCTCCGTACATGAGCTCGATGGCTGAAAAAGAGAAAAGAGAGAAAAAACAAAACTTAATTAAAAATCAAAAGGTAACGCTTCAAGACACAAACAAACAACGTAAGTTTTCTAGGTACCATTTCTCTAACCAGAAAATCCCACTATTATCAAAGGCTGTGCCCCCGCTTCAGACAGTGTGTCCAAAAGCAGATGAGGCATGTGAATTCTCCCTCGAAGCTCCCTCAAGGGTTGGGCAATCTGAGGGAGAAAGAGGTGCCACGTCCGTACTTTACAAAGGACCCAACCCCTTGGTACCAGGACCCTCTGCCTTTCCTTGGAAACAAGGGAAACTTGCATTCCTATCAGCCCACGGAGACTCCCGGGACCAGAGCTCTGTGACCCAGGCACCCAGCAGCCCTCACTGCCAGGATGCAGGCAGCACAGCCGCCAAGCAAACAACCTAGACCAGTGCCCAAGGCTTCCCAACACGCACGCGCGCGCACACACACACCCCCCCTCTTCCGTAAACATGTAAACTTGGAACACACTCACACACACACACTCTTCTGTAAACGCATAAACCTGGAGCACCTGAAGTGGGCGCACGCGCGCACACACACACACACACACGCTCTCACTCTCTTCTGTAAACACGTCAACCTGGAGCACCTAAAGCAGACACATGGACACACACACACTCTCTCTCTCTCCTGTAAACATGTAAACCTGGAGCACCTGAGGCAGACACACACACACACACACACACTCACTCTCTCTCTCCTGTCAACATGTAAACCTGGAGCACCTGAAGCGGACACACAAACACACACACTCCTCTGTAAACTGCATTCTAACACAGCAACGGGCAGGATCTTGTTCCTGTTCTGTGCTTTTGTCTCGTAAAGCTAACTTTCTAAAACTGACTCATTCTGGCAAAAATAGAGGCAGAGTTTATCAAGGAGGCTGACAACGTGAACAAATACAAAGTTTCTAAAGTGACTCTTGTAGACAACACTGGGTTTCAGTAAGATTCTTCAGACAGTCTTTTAAGAGTAAACGTGTTCTCACTTTTGCACAGCCCTCCTAACCACAGAGACTCTCAGCCCACATGTGAGACCCTACATGGTCTTGTCTGAGAGTCAGATGGAATGAAGCACAAAGTTCTCTACCACACACCACAGGATCCCACCCCCCACTATGACCATCAGCCCTTCTCTCTGGTTCCTCCGGGTGAGAAGCCACTGCTGACTGCTGGCCCTACTGGGTGGCCACCCACCCACAGCCTATGAAGCACCATCAGTGTCATCGGCTCTCCTTCCGAAAAGGCCAGTTAACGCCTCGTCCTGGGCTGACCCCTCCCCCGCCTGGTTCAAGCTCTCAGCTAGAGATGAAGCACGACCTCTGGAAATCACTGAGTTCAGACGCCATCTCTACACAGGAAGACTGGGTCACAGGAAGCTGTGTTGCAGGAAAGGGCCTGTGGTCTGGACATTGTAAGAGCAATTTCCTTACAGGAATCGTCACCACCTCACCATCGTTTGACAGAAAACCAGTTCTCAAGGAGAGAAAAACGTAGTGACAGCAGTCAGAAAAGACTAGAGCAAAACTCAGTTTCATGTAACCCCTCCTTGATGCCAGCACCTCCAGCCTCTCCATGAACACAAACAACAAGGCAAACCCCTCACAGACAGTGCTAAACTCACCCAGTACCCCCAACCCCATAATGACACCAATAACCTAAAGCTGCATGGACGGGCTTTGCAGCTTTCTGCCTAATCTAACACCTAACCATGCTTTTCAGAGGGAAAGACAAGTCTCCGATGTTCCTTTGCAGGAAACGCACTCTTCAGAGAAAGTCGTCCTTTAGGTCACATAACTCCACGTGACCTCAGGCAAGCTGGACAGTAACACTTGTGGGCTTAGTTTCTCTCCCCTCCCCACAGGAGTTCCAAGGAGAGCACAAAGCACTTCAGATAAGGGCAGACTCCTGGGAGAGTGGAAGGTCAAAGTCACAGCGGCAAGTTGGGAAGATGACCCCAAAGCCCAGGAGGTGTGCATCAGGAGGGTCTTACCCAGGTTGTGCCTCTTGGACTTGGCGTGCTCGTGAATGTGCTTCTTCGTGAAACAGCCGAAGAAGACACAGTGCAGGCAGGAGTGCAGCCGGTTCAGGTGGAGGCCACACACATGACAGACGCATGACTTCGCCTGAAAGTCAGAAGAGAGAATTGGGAACCTGGGGTTCTCAGAGACACCGGAGCAAGGTGATTCCAACAGGCACAGCTCGGGAGGAAGTGGAAGCCTGGGTTTCCTCTCAAGATCTCCCCACCTGAAAGATCTTTTCCTTAATCTGGTTAATCGACGCAAAAGGCACGTAGGTCACTTAGCTCAAACTGGCTCCTCAGAAGAGGACTCAGCCGTCTCAACCACCAACCCAAAGCCACTCAGACCAAGCGTGTGAAGCTTCAGGAGCGGAAAAGGTCCTTCTGCATCGAGAGCCCCCCCACCCCCAGGGCACCCGTAACCAGCACACCATTTCAAGTCTGATATTCCACGTTCCAAGACCACAGCAAATCTATAATCAATAAAGATGGATATGAATCAAAGCAATACACAGAAACAAGAAAAAGAATGGTTTGTGGGTGAGAGCTAGACCACAGAAACCTGAAATTTTATAACCTCAGCAATCAGGAGCACTGTGGTAAACAATGCTCTTCCACCCAAACCTCCCAAGTATCTCTCCCCTCCCAGCAGGAAGCCCTGCTCCAGGGCAATTCCATAGGAGTAGGAGGTTCATGGGAAAGACTTCTAAAATGTTGCAATACAAGAAACAATAATTGTATCACCTATTTATTCTGCCAATGATCAATCTAAGAAATTAACTAATTCTAATTGTTCTCAGTAACACAAGGGAAGTTTTAAGTTACATAATAGCTACTTGATGTATAACAATGACTGCTTCCCAGTAGCCTGGAAGTTTTCTTTTTATATACATATTGTTACCAACAGACTCCTGGAATATGTTTACTGCCCCCCTATGGCTACAAATGTAAAGAAAAAATTAAGAGGTGTTCCTTGTTTTTATCACTCTGGATACATTAAATGGATGACCATGGTTTTATTAAAAAAAAAAAACTCTTCTATAACCTTAATAAACAAAAAATTCAATTCTGTTTATATAATTCAAGAAAAAACTCAAGACCAGCATTACTCTCAAAATATAAACATATCAGGTTAAGTACATAATTTTAACACATTATTTCCCTTTAAAACACACAAAAGTTTTAAAAACAGATAAAAATTTAAGCCCTGAATTTTAAATCCAAAGAATTAAACACAGGCAGATGGGCTACAACTAGAGAGAAAGAGATTGGTCACATCCTGAAACTATCAAGATAAGGGAAAGGAAGCCTGAGGTAACAAACACACACACACAATTTGACTAAGTCTTTTTCACACACTAAAAAGCCCATGCTCAGGACTCATTTTAAGGCCCTGATTCAGATTATACAACTAGGGCTCCACTGGAAGGCAGTCCCAAGCACAAATCTATCTTCTGTAAACACCAAGGATTTGCCACATACCCCAGAGAAAACAATTCTTGGATTAATTGGTGCTCCCCAAATAAAAACAAACACAAGCTGCATCTCTTACAAGCCACTGACTCCAGCTCATGCTGATGGGCCTGAGAAGGAATGGGAGCTGCTTTTGGAATTCCCCGAAGCAATTCTGGCCCGATTTGAGCATAAAAATGAGTAACAAAAGGAAGGGATTATACACCAGACAACAACAAAAAATACCCAAGTCCACTGAAATTATACCAACACACACACTGCACGGTCTTTTCATGGTGTTACATAAATGTAACAGTGTTTCTAATACCACCTTCTGAACAGGACTGCAATGCTGTGGGCCATCAACATTTCACAATGGTTCATTCATTAGTGCACAGGCTAGGCTACTTGGCTACTATAAGACAATCAAACGCTGCTTCTTTGTTACCAATACCAGTTCCAACCCCCATCAGCCTGTAATTTAATCAGTCACACTTGTGTAATGATTTGATCACTGCCTGTTAATCGTGACTACATAATAAAGCCTCCATAACACCCCTAAATAATGGTGTTCAGAGCACTTCTGGGGAGGTGAACTGATTGCTATGCTGGGGGATGCACCCCAAACCCACTGGGACACAAGCTCCTCTGCTCTGGGTCCCCCAGATCTCACTCCAAGTATCTCTCCATCCAGCTGCTCATCTGTGTTCTTCATAATACCCTTTACAATAAACAAGTAAAACTCAGTCAATGTTTCCCTGAGCTTTGTGAGCTACAGGAGGGGAGCAGAGTCTTATGACTGGACACTGAGGTGGGGGTATGTGCTGGAACCTGCAGGATCAGACACTAACTCCAGGTGCGCACAGTCAGACTAAGTCAGGTTTGTGTGACACCCAGTTAGTGTTGGTGCAGACTGGACAATTACTTGGTGGCGCTGGAAAACATGCCCAAATAATTTAGTGGGATCACAAACTTCAGAGTCAGACTGACTTAATTTCAAGGCCCAAACTTGGCATTTAGTCTGAGACCTTGAACAGGTCAGGAGACTTAACTGCCAAGGCCACCTAAAAAGTGTAACCTGAGTTCCAAAATCAAAATGTAATACTATGAGAGATGTTTTATAATATAAAAAACGCTATGTAAATACAAAGTAATAGTATTATAAATGAGAAGTCTGTGACCCCAAGAGATGTGGGACCACACAAGGTCAAAGGCCACACAGGTGGGCAGAAGCAAGACTCAGGCAAACACCCACCCCCCTACCTCCGTACTGACCACCTCAATCAGTCCTTAATTCACATTTCAATCACCTTCCCCACTGTCAATTACAAGTGCCTCCAGGGAGCCATCGGATTCTCCTAGAACCTCACATAACCTCCTGGTCCCACTTCATTCCCTAGAACCTGGAACAGGTGATGAAAGTGACTGACAAACCCACTGCCACAGAAGCTGCCAAGGTTAAGATGAGGCAGGTCAGCTCAGTCCCTAGAAACCAAGTTCTCTTATTTGTACCTCACCTCTCAACATCTGCTGGACACCTGCCCCCTTAAGTATGGGTGCTCAAGACAGTAGAACCTTCAGGAAAGACAAAGCACCACTCCAGATCTTGCCAGAGGACCAAACTCAGGTCTGATGGAGCCTATGAGTTGGCTGCCAACTTACAGGAAATAGAACAAAACATGAAACCTAACTCTGCAGCCAGCAAATCCAGACCCAGGAATGATCCTGGCAAAGCCTGGAGCTCTTCAGCAGGTCCCTATAGGGATGAGAGGGGTGAGGAGACCGAGACACAACAGCCACACTGGGACAGCACCCAGAGGATGGGCTGGGGGGTGGGGGCGCTCTGATCCTGCACTTGCCGCACAAAGCTCGGACCTTCACAAACACGGCTCAGGATTCCCCCCAAACCTGGAGCCACAGCTGTGAACCGTGAGAAATACATCAGACAAATCCAAATTGAGACACATCCTACAAAATACCTAATTAATACTCCAATACTCCTCAAAACCATTGCGGTCATTAAAAACAAACAAAAGGCAAACCTGAAAAACCATCACAATCCAAAGGAGCTGAGGGTGGAAAATAGGGGAGAAACAAGACAAAAGGACTTCCCTCGTGGTCCAGTGATTAGGACTCCACTGCAGAGGGTGCCGGAGAAGGCAATGGCAGCCCACTCCAGTACTCTTGCCTGGAAAATCCTATGGACAGAGGAGCCTGGTAGGCTGCAATCCATGGGGTCGCTAAGAGTCAGACACGACTGAGCAACTTCACTTTCACTTTTCACTTTCATGCATTGGAGAAGGAAACGGCAACCCACTCCAGTGTTCTTGCCTGGAGAATCCCAGGGACAGCGGAGCCAGGTGGGGTTCCGTCTATGGGGTCGCACAGAGTCGACACGACTGAAGCGATTTAGCAGCAGCAGCAGGGGGTGCAGGTTCAATCCCTAATCGGGGAACTAAGATCCCACAAGCCAGGTTGCAGAGGCAACAGAGGAGCCTAAGGAGACATGGACTAAATATCTCCTGAGACAAGATGAGAGAAAAACTAATCAGATCTGAATAAATTATGATCTTTAGTTACTAATGATATATCAAGCTTGTGCATTAGTTGTAACAAAATGTTACCCCAGAAATGTAAAAACTTCACCATCAGCCAGATGCTAGGGATTGATACAGGACCTCTCTGTATTATCATTTTTTAAAAAATATTCACCTACAGTTTATTTTGGTTTTTCTAAATAGATAATCACATCTGTAAACAATAGGATTTTTGTTTCAGCCCCAACTCCCAATTCATTACAACTGTTTGTTCTCATATATTGTTTAGAACTTCCACTGTCGCTGCTGTTATTTAGTTGCTAAGTCGTATCCAACTCTGCAACCCCACAGACTGGGGCCCACCAGGCTCCTCTGTCCATGGGATTTCCCAGGCAAGAATACTGGAGTTGCCATTTCCTTCTCCATCTGTATTATTTCTGATAACTTTTCTGTAAATCTAAAACCTGAATCTAAAACTACTGTTATTAATCTGCATAGAACAAAATACCAAACACAAACGAGCCAAAGTGGAAACCAGGAAAATCAGGAATAAAGCTGTGGATTGTATCCACGTGGGCAAGTGGTTTTAACAGTGAACTAGTCTTGCTAGATGTTACCATAAGGATAAACCTCACAGGTTCTCTATTTTTCACAACAGCAGGTTAATCTACATTACCTCAAAAGGAGCGTTTTCATTTTAGATCTTTTACTTGGAACCGCCTGTCTTCTGCTCCCTGTGAGTGCTGCAATGCTCAGGTCTAATAACCTGAAAGAACTAATTCATCAATAAATAAAGCAGAAGCTAATTCCTCAAAGCAAGAAGTTCTGAAAAAGAAAATCTTTTACTTAGAAGAATGGACATATCCAAAAAATGAATTAAAAAACAAAACTGAAGGGACAGGAGACAGCTGTCTGCAGCATTCTCACCATCATCTAAGTGCCTGGTCAAAAAAGACTAATTTAGTCACTGCAGTCAGTTAACACTGGATATTTAACAGCTAAGTCTACCATCTATCTACCAGACACTGTATGCTGTCACTCAGGTATTTTGTCTAAGCCAGTGACAACAGAACTGTTCCTCTGCAAAGATGATTTCTACTAAAAAGTTCAAACATAAGAGGTTCATTCAGATCTCAGACTCTAGAATTGAAGCAACACTGATTAAAAGAGGTGACCAGTAAGAACCCTAAACTTTTTTCTAAAATACATGGTAAAGTAACACTGACTCAAGATAAATAAGACCATTTTTCATCTGAAATGCCTCCCTTTCCACACCACAACCAAAGGCTTAAACCATGCTTCTAAAATATAGACTACCCAGAAACAAAAAGACAACGTCTCCAGCCCTTTTCTTCAAAAAACCTCTCAGAGATTTCCAACCCAAAGGATTAGGAACGCTGTCACCAGATGTTGTACTGAGAAGACTTCAAAAGTGGTTTGTCATCCTCCAGATTATTGTCCAAACTACACTAGAATCAGTAATAGCCCAAGAGTGCTGATGCTTCCTCACCTGTGGTGAAGTATTTCAGTAAAAACACTTATTATGACTACAAAAAGGGCTGTGTTTTTTGAGGACAAGTTGCTGGAAAACTTCAGAATCGCAGAAACAGTCCAGAAAGAGAGAAATGATTGTTTAAAAAACATTACCTGTCCCCCCAAAATGTCTATATATTTAAATATAATACAGACTGTGTTAACTCATAACAACCAGGGGAACTGAAAATTCCTGCTGTCCTCATTGTTGGTTTCCCTCTTCACATACAATTCCTCAAGTGACAAGAACCACGCCAGAAAAGCACAGCAGCGCTGAGTCCTCAGTTCTCAAATCTGATCGTGCCCACCAAGAGAAGCAGCAGAGTTTGGATACAGAAGTCATAACCCACCTCTACTTAAAGGAGGGTTTGAACTCCTGTAGTTACACTATAGCTGAGACTTCACTGTAGCTTCCTTGAGCAACCTCAATGAAGTTTAACTTAAGGTGAAGTATTTTATAGGCAACTTTCCAGTGTTAAAACCAAACTACTAAGCCTGCACCTCTTCTGAGAAACTTCTGCAAATTACCAAACGTACATTACTGTTTCTCAAACCAAACTCCTCCTTGGCTGGGCCACCAGGATTCTAGAAGTGCACGAAGTCCTGAACATTCAGGGAGTAATGGATGGAGGACACAAGGATTCAATGGCGGGATTGACCATAACGCACGGCACCACGACACACCCGAGTTCTGAAAGAGGCTTCTACCTCATTTCTTGTCTCTCTGCAGCTCAAGTTCTCACTAGCGAGTAATACAGATGTGTGTCAACAATTTTCAAACTAAGCAATTAACATTAGAAGGTTAATCCAAGTCACATGTAACAAAAACAAAAAAAGTGAATCTTTCCTCAGGAAATTCGGCAAAGTTAACGAGGGGTTAAACTTGACTCCTTGAAGAAATATTAAAAAATTACACATCTTAACCAACAACATGCAGCTGTAAGTAACAAGCTTATCGCCTTCAGAACAGAATCAACCAAGTGATTTATTTTAAGGGCACACAACTCCATAAGAACCTCACTCCCATCCTAACAGAAGCCTGTTTTATCTCCGATTTCAGTTCATCCTAAAACCCAGTTCTTCCCAACATCCACTGATAAAAAGAAAGAAAACTGGTGCTTAACATTCCTTACGTGCTCAGCAGATGTTAGTTTTACCACAAAAAATGCTATTCAAGGTGGACATTGCCTAACAGCGCCTGCCCTCGGGCTGCGAACTGTAAAATCGCCATACATGAAACAACATACTTTCTTCAGGTAGGAGGAGGCAATAACGCCATTTTCTAATTTCCAAATAGCTAACAAGCCCAAAGGCAAGACACTGAGTACAGCTCCCTCGGGGAGGCGCCCGCGTCAGATAGGCCCCCTTTACACCGCTCCTGCGCAGCGACAGGTGACCTGCAAATCCCCTCATGCCAAGAGCGACGCGACTCCAAGCGCAAGGCAGCCGGCGCTCCGCATCCGCGCTCGCGCACACCTGGAGGGAGGGGCCGCACCCTGGAACGTCTCTGCGGACCTGGGCCGGGGGCCCCCCGTGCTGAAATGGGGGGAGGGGCGTCTTGTGGACCCTGCGACCCGAGGGAGCCCCGCGTTTAAGTGGAAGGGCGGGGGTCCCTGCTGATCTGGGCCAGGGAGACGCCCCACGCTGAAATGAGGTGGGGTGGGCATCCTTGCGGACTCTGGCCCGCGCTTAAGTGGAAGGGCGGGGGTCCCCGCTGATCTGGGCCGGGGAGGCGCCCGGCGCTGAAATGGCGGGGTTGGGCGTCTTGTGGACCCTGCGACCCGAGGGCGCCCGGCGTTGATACTGGGGTGGGGGGGGGAGGCGGGCGTCCTTGTGGACTCTGCGCCCCGCACTGAAATAGGGGAGGGCGTCCTTGTGGACTCTGCGCCCCGAACTGAAATGAGCGGCGCGCGTCTCTGCACACCCAAGGCGCGCGTGGAGGCTGTACTCGCGTCCGGGGACCCCGCCCGACCGCCCGTCTCCGGCCCAGTGACCCCCAAGTACCCGCCAGGACAGCGGAGAACTAGCACAGCGTGGGCGGCACAGGCCGCACCCTCCGCGGCTGCGTCCCCGCCCCACCCCCGCCAGAGGGTCCCCCCAGGACACGCCCCGCGCGGCGACGTCGGAGACCCTCCCCCTCCCACCCAGCAGCCCCGGGGAAAGACCGCCCCCCACGCCCGCCCGCGCCCACCCCGCCCCCGCCGGGCGCAGGCGGTCACGGTGGGGGAGGGGACGGCGGAGGCGCAACCCCCGCCCCGGAGCCGCGCCACCGGAGCGCACCTTGCGCTTGCGGGCCTCCGCCGAGCCGCTCCACACGAAGCACTGGTAGATGGCGCGCAGGTTCTGCTTCCAGTTGTCCACCTTGAAACTGCCCAGGTGCGCGCAGCCCGGCGGCGTCACCACGAGCTCCGCGTCCATGGCCTCGCCGTCCGGCTCGGGCCGGGGCGCCGGCGGGGACGAGGACGACGCCAGCGCGGCGCGAGGCTGCAGGCGGCCCGGCTGACGGACGGGCCCGGGACAAAGCGAAGCAGCGCAACTGAGTGGCGGGCACCGCCCGCGAGGCGCTTGCAGGTCGCCGAGGCCGGGGCGGCGCTACGTCATGGCGGCCGGCGCGCGTGCGCTAGGCGCGCCCCTCCCCCACGGGCTGGCCCGGCCCCGCCCCGTCCCCTGGCCATTGGTCGGCGGAGGGGACTTCCGACCAGAATTGGTGACTTCCCACCCTCCGAGGAGGGGCGCGGGCGGAGGCAGGACGGGGCTGGTTTGCGCCTGTTGGGCTGCCGCAGGGACTGGCGGGCTGGGGAGGGCGATTACTGGGCGGGGCCCGGTAGTAGTCCGCTGAGTCGGATCCGGTGAGTTCGGACTGGTGCTCCCCATAGTCAGGCCTTCCGGGTGGGAAGCAGAGCATCACACACTCGCTGACTCGGTCCGGTTCGGCCTACGCGTCGCCATCCCACCGGGCAGCACGTTCGCAGCCCGGGGAGCGCGAGTCCGCGACCTCCGAGCGATCCTGTCCACCTGCGGGCCGGCCCCGCTGATACGGGAGGTCTGTGAGGGCAGGTGCGGGTTTCTCGGGGCCGCTCAAATGCGCCCCGGCCCGCATCCCAGAGAAAAGACAGAAATGAAAGAGGCCGTCTGGCAGCTGGAGCTCGGGGCCCGGCGGCATGGGCCACCTGCCCGCTGCCTGCTCGGCGAGGCCTTCCTTCCAGCCTGTTGGACATTACGACCCCCCCCCCCCCACCAACCCTTCATCTCCTTACCCAAAAACTTATTCACTTTTTAAACAATTAACTATTTTCCTCAGTAGCACGGAAACTCCCATGATGGTAATTACTTTTCTGTTTTATTAAAGTATGTATCCAGCAGTGCCCACTGGTTACATGCAGGTCTTCAAAAATAGATGTTTAATTAGCTAATTAATTAACCCAAAGAAACTTTTATAGAAGAATCTAATGCAATCATTCTCAGACTAAAACACGAGTGAAGTAAGGCACATTACGGATATGTTAAAGGAGTGTCAGTTTAAAAAAAGTGAACTCGGAAATTTTAAGTTAAGAATTACAAATTCTATGTGATTCATCTCTATTAATGTTACATATGATGAGTATTCCAGTATTGTTGTTCTTACAAATATGACTCGGTTTCAAGAATGTGCCCTTAGAATTCAGGCCCCTAATATCAAGCACATTTTTTATGAATTTGGTCATCCAAACATGGGAGAATTTCTATGCTATCTACTTGAATTGTAAGCAATGATTTCAAATGCCCTGTAATCAGAACAGCCTTATACATAAATAAAAGTAAAGCACAATATATCCTTGGAAAGCAGTTCCCAACTGAGTCACGGTTGACACTGTTTAACAGGTTTTTTTTTTCTAATGGGAAAAAAGCTGAGAACATGCTAACTGACCATTAACAGGCAAATGACTGATTCAGTAAACTGTTGACTAGACTTAGTAGGGAACGCTATGCAGCTGTTAAAATGGATGGCATAGGTCTCTAAGTGCTGGTATCAATGCTGTACTGTGCTCAGTCTGTCAGACGCCTCTGGCTCTTTGCGACCCCAAGGACTGCAGTGCGCCAGGCTTCTCTGGCCATGGGATGTTCCCAGGCAAGAATACTGAAGGGGATTGCCATTTCCTTCTCCAGAGGATCTTCACCACTTAGATGGAACCTGCATCTGCTGCATTGGCAGGCAGTTTCTTTACCCCTGAGCCATCTGGGAAGCTGATAATGACACTAATATAGAAATTATATAAGATACATGAATAAAGCAAGTTGCAGAAAAATACAAGTAGTATGGTAATGTTTACTGAAAAATAAGACTGTATGTAGGTGTATATTAAAGGGCTGAAAGAAACAAACAAACCCATCAATCATAGTTAATATCTGGTGAGGGAGAACTTCACCTGTAATATTTGAGTTATTTTATAATAATAACTAATTATATTATTTCATACTTAAAAATCACTAATGGGACTTCCCTGATGGTCCAGTGGCTGACTCTGCTTCCAATGCAGAGGACTGAGGTTCATCTATTGTTGGGGAACTAGATCCCACGTGCCTGCAACTGAAAGATCCTGCCAAATATTTTTTTAATAATTTAAGGCATTTATTTAAAAAAAGTAAACTAATAAATATGCACACTTTTATTTTTGATCATATTTGTGTATATTAATCAATTTTGGTTTTCTTGGTTGCTCTTTTCCTCAGCTATTTTAGATAGAAAAAGTGGTGGTGATTAATATCTTGAAATGTTAAAATTTCTCCAAATCATGTTATGACTTTCTAACCATAATTGTGTTAATAAAGTAATTCCAAAAGTATTATTTGGTTTTCAGTTTGAAATCAGTACTGCCCACTATATTCAAACACTAAAACTGTGGTGTCATAGATAAATAGAACAGCATTATGGACTCTATGGGAGAGGACGAGGGCGGGATGATATGGGAGAATGGCACTGAAGCATGTAAATTATCATATGTGAAACGAATCGCCAGTCCAGTTTCGATGCATGATACAGGGTGCTCGGGGCTGGTGCACCGGGATGACCCGGAGGGATGGGATGGGGAGGGAGGTGGGAGAAGGGTTCTGGAAGGGGAAAACATGTAAACCCATGGTGGATTCATGTCAATGTATGGCAAAACAAATACAATGTTGTAAAGTTAAAAGAAAAAAACAAAAAAACCACAACTGGCTATGTTAATTACAGCTTGGCCTACTTTTATTTCTTAATGAATGATTTGTATTCCAACATCTTAAATTCTTCCTCTGCTCCTGGAGTGTGCATTGTAAAGGACGTAATTTCTAATTAAGCTCTCAAATATTAGCCATTCTTATAAATTATTTCTATTATGCCTGTTGGATGCAATCTGGATTAATGAGATTTTAGGAAAAATCTTGAAACACTTGAAACACTATTATTACCTGTCATCTGAAATCTGGGTTAGACCCACAGAGATGCTAAACTCTAAGTGATAATTCTCAAATCATCTGGACTCAGCAAGTCCAAAACAACTTGCTCACCAGATTCTGGTTTTCATCTTAGATTCTTGCTGTTCCTTCTAAGTTTTCTTGGCTGAGTCCCCTTCTCGTAACTGTGAAATGTCAGAGGCCCTCAATGCCACTTGTGAATCTTTTGATGTAGCTCTGTCTGCATGTAATTCCAGTGCCTCTCAATAAATTCAGTTTGAACTTCTCCAAAAAATAAATAAATAAATAAATAAAAATAAAACTGTGGTGTCAGGGGAAAAGTTTTTCTAGATGCTACTGTCAGCTTCTGTCCTGAGCAGTTTGAATGATCACAATTTCTTAATCAGCAGAATTCACACTCTTCATCTAAACTCTCAAACCTATTGTTAAATAATAATACAAGGAGAGTTGGACATTTTCTGTCATGCATGTGGGGAAAGGAAAGGGGCCAATGATCCTTGTGGTCAGATGTAACAGATAAATCCTATTAAGAATACACAGATATCAATTACAAGACTCCCCCAGAGCCACAAACTATCAACTAATATATAACCCTGTAGAAATAATGTCCTTTCTGTAGGTTTTTTTTTTTTTTTTTTTTGCTTTTGCAGAATGTGGCAACAATTTCTAAAGATTCTGTGTTCAAATAACACTTGCAAGAAAAATTTATTTTAATCACAAACAAGTTATGTTCACACCAGTCCCAATTTCGCATCAGAGGATGGGATCTTATGACCACTCTCAATTCACCATCCTCTCAAACTAATTATTTTAAATTGTGATTGTAACAAACTGTTTAAAGACTACATTATTTAAGATCAGTTATTTTAAATAGATTATTTTAAAAAATATTTAATTATTTGTTTGTGCCAGGTCTTGGTTGCAGCATGCAGGATCTTCGATCTCCATTGTGGCTTGCAAGATCTTTAATTGCAGCATGATAATGCTTATAGGCAGCATATGGGATCTAGTTCCCTGACCAAGGCCACCTGCATTGGAAGCATGGAGTTCTAGCCATAGGATCACCAGGGAAGTCCCTAAATAGATTAATTTAAACACTTTATGGTACAGAACATTCTCTTTAACACTTACATCTTCAATTCTTTCTGAAGCTCCCTTGTTAATACTTAAGACTTCCAGTGTTTAAGGCCTGGCTCTGAAATAGCCTCCTACTCAACACCACATGCAAAGAACATATCTGTAAAGTGCTTTTTTGCTGGCAGAAATGGAGTAAAGACTGAATACGGATCTTACTTAATACCGACATGAAACTGAGCAGTGTATTGAATTTTTCTTCTTTGAAATTAAGCTATCCTATATTTAACTTTCTTTGGGAAAACATTCAAGATAGTAATAACTTCTTATATTTCTTGATACAACCACTTTACCATCCATACTTTTGTGTAATTGTCACAACAGCCCTGTGAAATAGGCATTAATTTCCTGTGAGGGGCCCTGTTTAGGCTCAGAGTTTTTGTGGCAGAATGAGGACTGCAGTCTGGTTTTGTCAGCCTTTGAGGACGGCGGTGATACAAATAGTAATGGCAACAACTAATGTTTATTGCATACTTACTCTGTAGCTGGGCTTCCCAGGTGGGTCTAGTGGTAAAGAACCCGCCTGCCAATGCAGGAGACACAAGAGACACAAGTTCAATCCCTGGGTAGGGAAGATCCCCTGAAGTAGGGCATGGCAACCCACTCTAGTATTCTTGCCTGGAGAATCCCAAGGACAGAGGAGCCTGGTGGGCTACATTCCATAGGGTCGCAAAGAGCTGGACACAACTGAAGTAACTGAGCACACACTCTGTACCAAGCAGTGTTTCATTAATATAAACACCCTCCTGACAGATCAATGAAGTGGTTACGGAGACTAGCTCTATCTTAATACTGATGCACCACCCTTAAGCCTGCCGAACCAAAAGATGTTTATACTACGAAAAGTAAAAAGGTTTACATGGATAAAAACCCTGGATTCTGAGACAGGCCAAGATAAAGAAGCCTCCCCAAATCCTTGAAGCACAAACACCAAAAACCTGGCACCTCAAACAAACCATGTCCTGATTTTTATGAATAAGACAGGAATATCTGGTTTTCATAAAGAAGACTACTCTACTCCATCAGATTTGATTGTATATAATAACCTGAACTCTACACAGTATCCCTTTTCATCTGCTTCCCAGTTTTTCTGGAAGCCAGACTTTGTGTGCATTACATGAAAGTAATGTATGTATTACTTTCACTCAGTGCTCAAAATTTGTACACAAGGAGACTTCCCTGGTGATCCAGTGGTTGACTCCACACTTCCTTTGCAGGGGGCAGCACAGGGTTGATTCCTGGTCAGGGAACTAAGATCTTGCATTTCCCACGTCGGCCAAAAAAACAACCTCGTACATAGGGTTTTTTCCTTCAACCATTATTGTAGTCCAGAAACTGAACACAGAACAGCTGGGTAACTTGCCTGGGGTTGCCCAGCTGGAACAGGGAACTAGGCAATCTTTTCTCTAAGCCCACTCTGACCCTCTCTGCCATATTCCAGCCATTGCTTGACTGGTAAGCCCCTGCTTTTATTTTTTGGTTGCTCCATGCGGCTTGGAGGATCTTAGTTCCCCAACCAGGGATGGAACCCATGCAGTGGAAGTGCAGACTCCTAACCACTGGGAAGCCAGGGAAGTCCCTAGCTCCTACTTTTTTTTTTTTTTCTAGCTCTGTCCTAGTCACTGGGAACACAGAGGATGAAAAATGCAGTGACTGTCCATAGAAGTTTAGTTTTAAGTGGGGGCATCCGACAATTTGACAGTGGTAATCAGGCCAGGTGGAGACATGACAGAGGGTGCACACAGGCTGTACAGGTCCAGGTGATGGGCAGCTCACCCAGCCGTAGAGGTCAGGGTGGGTCCCTGGGACCAATCTTGTAAAACAAATAGGATTATCCAGATAACGGAGAGTGGGACGAGCACCCATGAAAGCCATTCCAGTTATCTATTTCTGTACGACAAATTCTCATGGTCAGCGGGACTGGTCAGCATGTTCTCTCTCAGGATCTCTCATGGTTTCACAGAGGTGGCTGGCACTGGGTTCATCCTTGAAATATCAGATAGTTGACACCAGCTGGAGCCACAGATAGGTTACCAGAACCTTTCATGCAGCCTGGACGTCCTCAGCTGGATTTCAAGAGTAAGCATACCAAAGGAACCAGGAGAAAGTTATCCCTTCACCTGGAAGTGAATGGCCTCATTTTGCCAGTCACAAGTCCTCCCAGGTTTGAGGGAAGAGTCTGCTTCTCTTTCTTTTAATTGAAGGATAACTGCTTTACAGAATTTTGTTGTTTTCTGTCAAACATCAACATGAATCCACCAAGGGTGAAGAGTCTGCTTCTCAGTGGTGGTTATATTGATTGTCACTTCATCAGAAGATGTAGGATGGGTGATATCTTTGTCGCCATTTTGGAAAATACAATCTGCTCAGAAGGTTTGTAATAGCCCCGTGTACCGGAGAGACTATGCTGTGTCTCCTCCCACCACTGAAATGTAACCCAAATACAAATAACTCTAGGCCACAGTACAGGTGCAATGCGGTTCAGTAAAGTATTGGCTTTCCCATAATAACTCCTACTCCGTCCTGGGGGTTGGGGGGGTGCATATCAACCAAACACCTTATGTATTTTTTCCCTCGCTTTCTTTTTTTTGGAAGGATCCCTGCTTTGCTTGTGCTCAAACTACATGTTAGGTGCTCCAGTGTGGGGGAACGGTATTCCAGGTAGAAGGAGTGGCACAGGAAAAGACAAGAAGTAAAAGAGCATGGGTTAAGTTCACTTGAGTGAGACTGGAAGGTGAAGGGCGAGAGGTGATGGTGGGAGGCTGAGAAGGTGCAGATGATGAGGGCCTGGAGCACCAATGACAGCAGCATGCACTCTTCTGTTCTTGACATCCTGAGCACTTTTCATACAGTAACTCATTTAAGTCACCATTCCTGTGAGGTAGGTTATATGAGTATTTCATCTTACAAATGAGGAAACTGGTTAAACAATTTCTTCAGGCCTATACCACTAGTAGGAGGCGGAAATATGATTTAAGCCTAGGAAGTCTGGCCCCAGAACTTGTGCCTTTTAATACAATATATTTATTTATTTGGCTGCACCAGGTCTTACTTGTAGTTGGATCTTCAGTCTTCATCGTAGCATACAGGATCTTTTAGCTGCAGCATGTAGGATCTTTGACTGTGTGGATCACAATAAACTGTGGAAAATTCTGAGAGATGGGAATACCGGACCACCTGACCTGCCTGAGAAATCTGTATGCAGATCAGGAAGCAACAGTTAGAACTGGACATGGAACAACAGACTTGTTCCAAATAGGAAACGGAGCACATCAAGGCTGTATATTGTCACCCTGCTTATTTAACTTACATGCAGAGTACATCGTGAGAAACACTGGGCTGGATGAAGCACAAGCTGGAATCAAGATTGTCGGGAGAAATATCAATAACCTCAGATATGCAGATAACACCACCCTTATGGCAGAAAGTGAAGAAGAACTAAAGAGCCTCTTCATGAAAGTGAAAAAGGAGAGTGAAAAAGTTGGCTTAAAGCTCAAGATTCAGAAAACTAAGATCATGGCATCCTGTCCCATCACTTCATGGCAAATAGATGGGGAAATAGTGGCTTACTTTATTTGGGGGGCTTCAAAATCACTGCAGATGGTGACTGCAGCCATGAAATTAAAAGGTACTTACTCCTTGGAAGGAAAGTTGTAACCAACCTAGTTCAGTTCAGTTCAGTCACTCAGTCGTATCCGACTCTTTGCGACTCCATGAACCGCAGCACACCAGGCCTCCCTGTCTATCACCAACTCCCAGAGTTTACCCAAACCCATGTCCATTGAGTCGGTGATGCCATCTAACCATCTCATCCTCTGTTGTCCTCTTCTCCTCCTGCCCTCAATCTTTCCTAACATCAGGGTCTTTTCAAATGAGTCAGCTCTTCGCATCAGGTGGCCAAAATGTTGGCGTTTCAGCTTCAACATCAGTTCTTCCAGTGAACATCCAGGACTGATTTCCTTTAGGACGGACTGATTGGATCTCCTTGCAGACCAAAGGACCCTCAAGAGTCTTCTCCAACACCACAGTTCAAAAGCATCAGTTCTTCAGCGCTCAGCTTTCTTTATAGTCCAACTCTCACATCCATACATGACTACTGGAAAAACCATAGCCTTGACTAGACTGACCTTTGTTGACAAAGTAATGTCTCTGCTTTTTAATACGCTGTCTAGGTTGCATATTGTACAAGGAGTAGGATAGGGGTCTTGTGGGTCATTTGCTAATTGGATGAGGCATGTATACTGGGTGGGGGAAGAGTAGGGCAAATACCTTCTGCCTATGGGGTAGGAGGAGAGACAGATTATACAGTTCTATTAATAGTTACATGGGGGAGGGCCTGGTTTTTCCCTTCCTACATTCCAAGACCTTACTTGGTTTTATCTGTTCTTTCATGCTTGGGTCACCGCAGTTGGATGGCATCCGAGACTCAATGGACATGAGTTTGAACAAGCTCTGGGAGATGGTGAAAGACAGATAAGCCTGGCGTGCTGCAGTCCATGGGGTCGCAAAGAGTCCGACACAACTGTGCGACTTAACAACAATAACAGGAAATGAGGTGGAGCCAGACTGCCGCCATCTTGGTCCGGTAACAGTTCTCTACAACCCGCCAACGGAGCCATCTGCCCTATCCGTCGATTTCCTGACAGCCCATTGAAAGATTACCCCAACTGCCTGTTGGTGAACGATTTGGGCCGTTCCTGGGTTTGGGCGATTACGAGTGGGGCGGGCAGGCACGTAGCGGCACTTCTGTTGGGTTACAGGGTAGGATACCCCTTCGGCACCAAATCCTGAGACTTTCCCATAGAAAACGGGCGCGAGACACCGACCCCCATAGCCGGGTTCCTCCCTGGCTTCAGGGACCCATTGCCCCACCTCCTGGGTCTGGACCTCCTGCCTGTCACAGCCCCCAGCCGACGTGCCACCAGGACGCCGGAAGTGGTCGCAAGCTGCTGACGTCCTACTGGCCCGCCTATCTGTGAAGCATTCCGGACGTGCAGTCTCCTGTGGGGCAGAGTGACCTAGAGGGCCGTGTGGTCTCTTGGCGATGCCGGCTGAGAAGGGCGATGCTTCTTTCCTCTACAGTGAGGGAAGGGGGTTTTGTGGGGATGAAGCAGCAGGAAGAACACAGCATCATCATGGCACCCAGTGCTGGGAAGGTCAGCCAACTGCCCTCCTTAGCGCTTTCGGAGACCCGGCCTCGGAGCCTGATTGGCCCAGTCGCCAGGAGACTTCTTGATTGACAGTCGAGGGCCCTGATAGACGGGCGATTCCTGAGGGCCATCAGTGGATCTGGGCCTTTGCCCAGTCCTGCGGTGCTTCCCCAACCTTCCGCTCTAGTTTAGGTCTCTGGTGCCAGAACCCTTGCGAGCACCCGCCCGGAGGGCCTCCCTCTCTAGTTGGGGGGTAGGCTTTGCATCTCCCGGCTTTCAATGTCAGTTGAAAAAGAAAAGTGAGTAACTCGTGGGAATAAAAAACGCGACATCTGAGCAACAATAGCAGAGAACTGTATTGCATAGGGAACTGTATTCAGTATCCTGGAACTAATCATAATGGAACAGAATGTTAAAAAAGTGTGTATGTGTATCACTGAGTCACTTTGCAGTACAGCAGTAATTAACACAACATTTTAAATAGTCTATATCCTGGTGGCTCAGACCATAAGGAATCTGCCTGCAATGTGGGAGATGGGGGTTCGATCCCTGGGTTGAGAAGACCCCCTGGAGGAGGAAATGGCAACCCACTCCAGTATTTTTGCCTGGACAAAACCACGGACAGAGGAGCCTGGTGGGCTACAGTCCATGGGGTTGCAAAGAATCAGACACGACTGAGCAACTAACACTTTCACTTTATACAACTTAAAAAGTTAAGAACAAAACAAAAAAGAAAAATAACAGTGACATCCCATTCCCCAACAATCACCAGGAGGATGGTATCCATTTCACACAGAACCAGAAACCCAAAGGGAGGAAAGGAAATCAGAATTTAAGAGAATTCGAGGCCGCAAGCATTTTCTGGTCCCTTAGTTATGAGGCTTGCCACCCTCAGTCTGCATTCAGTAATACACCAGTTAACATTTGGACCCCAAAGTGCCTTACAACCTCAAAATAACTATCCATCGTCCATATTCCCTTTGTAGATTAGTAGTCCTGAGGCAGGAGGCAGATGAACCCCCAGGGTAAAGCAGTTGGAGATTGATTCCCTCTGGACTGAAACTCCAAGACAGGAATAGCAGGACAATTAAGGGAGGAGGCTGGGCCAAGCCCAGACCACGTATCTCTCATTACCGAAATCCAGAGACCTCCCCAACCACAAGTGGGCAGAAAGCCTCCGGCTTGCAGGCCAAAGGGGGCGCAATGTCAGGGAATACCCAGATAAGTTTGTGGTAGGATCCATTTTGGCTAAGAGAGATGTGTGCTCACATGGAAGGATCCTGAGATATACCAAATATAGACTGTGAACCAGGCAAATCAAAACTATTGGCCAAAGGAGAACTGGAAGAAATGTCCCATATAAGTGATTCAAACTGCCAAGAGGGCACAACTCAGGGACTCTCCTTTTGAGTCTGCCCCTTACCTATGCACACATACTGTACTTTTTTTCCTCTTGGTAAACACTTTACTTGCTTCACTACTTTCTGTCTTTGTGGAAATTCTTTCCTGCAAAACCAAAGGGCCAGGGCACTTGTCCCTGATCACTGGTCTAGTGGCTAGGACCTGGGACTTTCACTGACATGACCCAGCCCAATCTCTGGTTGGGAACTCAAGCCTCGCTCTAAGCCCTTGCAGGCTGAGGCCACCCAAGATCAGTCTTATGACTTCATATATCAGAACCTGAATTACAAGGGGGGAAATTAAGTATTCATAACCCCAAATTTATGATGATGCTTTAAAGTTTCATGTCTTAGGACTTCCCTGGTAGTTCAGTGGCAAAGACTCCATGCTCCCAATGCAGGGGGCCTGGGTTCCATCCCTGGTCAGAGAACTGGATCCCACATGTCACAACTAAAGAATCCACATGTTGCAGTGAAGATCTTGGTGTGCCACAAGACCCAGTGCAGCCAAATAAATATATTAAAGAATAAAGTTTTATGTCATAAACTTTCCTCAATAAAAGGTTACTAATAGGAGGGGGAGAAAAGATAAATAGGCAGAGCATAGAGAAATTTTAAGGCAGTAAAAATATATGATATTATAATCATGGATATACATCATTATACGTTTGTCCAAACGCTCAGAATATAGAACAAGAGTGAACCCTCAAGTAAAGTAAGCACTTGGGGTGATTATGATGTGTCAGTGTTGTTTCATCCTTGGCAGAAAGTGTACCATCTGATGAGTGATGTTGATAACGGGGGAGGCAATGCATGTGTGGTTTCCCAAGTGGCTTAGTGATAAAGAATCCACCTGCCAATGCAGGAGACGGAGGAAATGCGGGTTCGATCCCTGGGTTGGGAAGATCCCCTGGAAGAGGAAATGGCAACCCACTCCATTATTCTTGCCTGAGAAATCCCATGGTCAGAGAAACCCGGTGGGCTACAGCCCATGAGGTCACAAAGAGTTGACCATGACTGAGCCACTGAGCACACAATGCATGTGTAGGGGCAGGAAATGTATGGGAAATCTACCTTCCCAAACTGCAATTTTTAAAAAGTCATTAAAAAGAAAAGGTATTTAACACTTATTTTGTGCCAGAAAGGGTAAGGTAGAGAAACACAGTACCTGCCCTCAAGAACCTACCAGTTGGACTTCCCTGCTGGTCCAGTGGTTAAGAATCCACCCGCCAATGTGGGAAGGGAAACGGGTTGATCCCTGATCCGGGAAAATTCCACAGGCCATGGAGCAACTAAGCCTGTGAGTCACAACTATTGAGCCCAAGGTCTAAAGCCCATAGCTGCACCTACAGAGCCCATGTGCCTCGACTACTGAAGACCATGCACCTAGGGCCCGTGCTCCTGATATTCTGCAGTTAGCTGTTACTATCCACAGTTGTGTCTTTCACATTTAGGTCTACAATCTGTGGCACCCTGTACCAGGTGCGAGGTCTTGTACCAAGGCCACAGATGCAGAGCTCCCCACCAAGGTCATCTCCGGAACTGACTAAGCCCCACTGTAACCGTTGCTAAGAACCCCCCTGGTCTTTACTGGCCACCTCCCTGACCCCATATTAGATAGAAATAACCACCCAGGTACTCACCCTATAGTGCCTTAACTAATCACCTAATGCCACCCTTCCAGCAGGAACTTTTCTCTTGAGACTATAAAAATTAGCTACAAACCCATGAAAGGGGCTTCCCAAGCTCAGTGGTAAAGAATCTGCCTGCCAATGCAGGAGACACAGGAGATCCAGGTTCAATCCCTGGGCTGGGAAGATACCTTGGAGGAGGAAAGGGCACCCCACTTCAGTATTCTTGCCTGGAAAATTCCATGGACAGAGAAGCCTGGTGGGCTACAGTCCTTGGGGTCCCCTAGAGTTGGACTAAGCACTGCTGCTGCTGCTGCTAAGTCACTTCAGTCGTGTCCGACTCTGTGCGGCCCCATAGACGGCAGCCCACCAGGCTCCGCCGTCCCTGGGATTCTCCAGGCAAGAACACTGGAGTGGTTTGCCATTTCCTTCTCCAACGAGTGCAAGTGAAAAGTGAAAGTGAAGTCGCTCAATCGTGTCCGACTCTTAGCGACCCCATGGACTGCAGCCCGCCAGGCTCCTCCATCCATGGGATTTTCCAGGCAAGAGTACTGGAGTGGATTGCCATTGCCTTCTCCACGACTAAGAACTACTAACCCATGAAAAGAGTCTTCTCTCCCAGATCTGTCAGGATGTTGGCCCACTGTTCTAACAAGTCACCTGCTATAATAAACTCTATTCTCCTCTCATTCTGCCTCATATTTGGAAATTATTTTCCAACCCTTGCACAGACCATGACACAACCCATTTTGGATTTATTTTCTTGCATGAAGTAGGGGTTACGGTTCATCCCCCAACCCTGACAACCACATTCAACAGATCAAGCTCTTTTTCTTGCTAAGAACTTTTCTATTGCATTACTGTGATTCTTTTGTGAGAAAACACGTGACTACATACCCCAGGGTCTGTTTCTGGCCTCTCTCTTCTTTCCCATTGATCTTTTTATTCATCTTTCAGAGTACAAGTTTCAGGGGCGACGCCTCGCAAAGAGTCGGACAAGGTAAGCCCGCTCTGAACTGAGGCGCGCGACGGATCCTGATTCGAGCGCGTCCCGCCCTCTTGAGGGGAACGAAGCGGTGTGGAGGCTGAGCGGACCCGGAGGGGCGCCCGCGCCGGAGTTCGGGCTCGGCGGTTTTTTGGTGCAGAGCCGCGCCTTCGCTACTCTCTGAGCCTTGGTTTGAAAGTGAAAGTCGCTCAGTCGAACTCTTTGCGCCCCCACGGACTATATAGTCCACGGAATTCTCCAGGCCTGAATACTGGGGTGGGTAGCCTTTCCCTTCTCCAAGGGATCTTCCTAACCCAGGGATCGAACCCAGGTCTCCCGCATTGCAGGCAGATTCTTTACCACTGAGCCGCAAGGGAGCCTTGATTGGCGCGGCTACAAGTGGGTGTAGACGGGCGGCTGATCCGGTTCCCCAGGTTTCCCCGATTCCGCGCCAGGCGTGGCCAAGGCTTGAGGCACCTGGCCAGTGCAGAGTTAGGGCAGCAGGTACCCTTGCTCGGAGGCAGAGCGCGGTGGTGCCTGCTGCGCGCCCGCGGGACGGCCACGGCGTCTCTGGCTCTTCCGGCCCGTTCTCTGCCATCCCCAGGTTGTGCGGCTTGGACTTGTGTTCTGATGTGCAGAATGCCCACCCATGAGTTTGTCCAGAAGCGTGATGAGATTGCACGTGGATGGTACACTATCCAGGAAGTGTTTTTGACATTTCCAACCTGTGTGTGGGTAAAACAGAGAAAGTCAGTTTTTAGATCTAAGGGAGGACAGAAACAAAGTTAAATGGGATGTACTGAGAAAAGTGGAATGCCACAGGAAGGGTGAAGCTGGTGACCCTGGGATGCTGGAGGACACCAGAGCAAAGAGACATTTTGTCATTAAGGCAAGGAGTTTCCTACTAGGAAGGAATGGCAGTTGTCCTAAAGGTGAAAGCCGATTGTTCCAACTACATGTGGCACAGAACAGGCTCAACAAATGGTACCCATAGAACCCTATTTTTAGTTTGCTTTGCTGTAGTGATTTGAGTTGATAAGTTACTTTTGAAATAACTTTTGACCTTCATACACATGTGTGTTTAGTGAACATAATACTTGGTTCTCTTAATGGAATTACCAGGAAGTGCTTTTCACATCCTCCAACCTATGCGTGGGGAAAACAGAGAAAGTCAGTTGTTAGAAAAGTGGCAGATAGAAAAAAGGATCCTCAACGTGGTGATACAGGGATTGCTAAGTCGTGTCCAACTCTTCGTGACCCATGAAGTGCAGCCAGCCAGGCTCCTCTGTCCATTGAATTTCCCAGGCAAGAATACTGGGGTGGGTTTCCATTTCCTTCTCCAGGGGTTCTTATGGACACAAGGATAGAACACATTTTGCCTCCTGCATGGCAGGCGAATTCTTTACCAGGGAAGCCGTGATTCAGGGATAGAATTAGCAAAAATGATCTAATTCTTAAGAAGGATAGGCAGCAAACTAACTTTTTTGAGAGCCCACCAGAATGACTCTGTGAATATCTCTTACTCCTAACACAGGAGAGTGTCGTGAGTGGCATGACTGTACTTCCAGACCATTTGGGTGCTGAGAACACCCACAGCCAGTAAATGAGGGAAGCAGGCTTTTAAAGCTAGGCTTCTGGACTTCCCTTGTGGTCCAGTGATTAAGAATCCACCTGCCAGTGTAGGAGACTCAGGTTCATTCCCTGGTCCAGGAAGATTCCACATGCTGCAGAGCATCTAAGCCTGTGAGCCACAATTAAGCCCCTTCGCCACAGCTGCTGAGCCTGAGTTCTAGAGCCCATGCACCCCAATTGGAGAAGCCACCGAAATGAGAAATCCACATACCACAACTAGAGAGTAGCCCCTGCTTGCAGCAACTAGAGAAAGTCTGCACACAGCGACAAAGACCCAGCACAGCCAAAAATAAATAAAATAATTAAAAAATAAGACTAGGCTTCTATATAAAACATACTCATTCCAGTATAGGCGTTGCTTTTGAAGAGGTCTTTGCTCAAGAATTTATATTTAAAGGTAATCTGAATTGTTGTCATAATACATTTTACCAACCAGATGGAGGTCCCCAACTTTTCCCTAAGATAATGAGGCTTCCATTTTCTCCTGTGGCTTATGTTGCGTGGGAGTGAGATGGAAGGAAGGGGTAGGTTGTGATTAGGCCTTGATAAGGGGTGACCAGTGACAGTGCTTCTTCTCGCTGAGATTCTCTTGGTGGCATTTAGCTATGCCGTGAAGCAACATAGTGAGATTTCCAGATTAACTGAAGTATACGTCATCCTAATAGGTCTTGCTTTAACGGAAGGCATCCTAAAAATGGGTATACATGGAAATAGAGGACCATTTAGTTTAATCATTTTTCTTTGCAACATTTGGAGATTTTTTTTGGATCATACATTTTATTCCAGTTCAGTTCAGTCGCTCAGTTGTGTCCAACTTTTTGCGACCCCATGGACTGCAGCATGCCAGGCTTCCCTGTCCATCACCAACTCCTGGAGCTTACTCAAACTCATGTCCGTTGAGTTGGTGATGCCATCCAACCATCTCATCCTCTGTTGTCCCCTTCTCCTCCTGCCTTCAGTCTCTCCCAGCATCAGGGTCTTTTCCAATAAGTCAGTTCTTCTCATCAGGTGGCCAGAGTTTCAGCTTCAGCATCAGTCCTTCCAATGAATATTCAGGACTGATATCCTTTAGGGTGGACTGGTTGTATCTCCTTGCAGTCCAAGGGACTCCCAAGAGTCTTCAACACCACAGTTCAAAAGCATCAATTCTTTGGCACTCAGCTTTCTTTATGGTTCAACTCTCACATCCATACATGACTGCTGGAAAAACCATAGCTTTGATTAGATGGACCTTTGTTGGCAGAATAATGTCTCTGCTTTTTAATATGCTGTCAGGTTGGTCATAGCTTTTCTTCAGGGAGCTGCTGCTGCTGCTGCTAAGTCGCGTCAGTTGTGTCCGATTCTGTGCGACCCCATAGATGGCAGCCCACCAGGCTCCCCCGTCCCTGGGATTCTCCAGGCAAGAACACGAGTGGGTTGCCATTTCCTTCTCCAATGCATGAAAGTGAAAAGTGAAAGTGAAGTTGCTCAGTTGTGTCCGACTCTTAGCGACCCCATGGACTGCAGCCTGAAGGCTTCTCCATCTATGGGATTTTCCAGGCAAGAGTACTGGAGTGGGTCACCAGTGCCTTCTCTGATCTGAAAGGGAGACAGAGATAAAAAGGACTCATATGTTAAAGGATGCAAGCGTCTTTTAATTTCATGGTTGCAGTCACCATCTGCAGTGATTTTGGAGCCCAAGAAAATAAAGTCTCTCACTGTTTCCATTGTTTCCCCATCTGTTTGCCATAAAGTGATGGGACCAGATGCCATGATCTTAGTTTTCTGAATGTTGAGTTTTAAGTGAACATTTTCACTGTCCCCTTTCACTTTCATCAAGAGGCTCTTTAGTTCTTCTTCACTTTCTGCCATAAGGGTGGTGTCATCTGCATATCTGAGGTTATTGATATTTCTCCTAGCAATCTTGATTCTAGTTTGTGCTTCATCCAGCCCAATGTTTCTCATGATGTACTCTGCATGTAAGTTAAATAAGCAGGGTGACAGTATACAGCCTTGACGTACTCTTTTCCCCATTTGGAACCAGTCTGTTGTTCCATGTTCAGTTCTAACTGTTGCTTCTTGACCTATATACACATTTCTCAGGAGGCAGGTCAGGTGGTCTGGTATTCCCATCTCTTTAAGAATTTTCCACAGTTCGTTGTGATCCACACAGTCAAAGGCTTTGGTGTAGTCAGTAAAGCAGAAATAGATGTTTTACTGGAACTTTCTTGCTTTTTTTGATGTTCCAACGGATGCTGGCAATTTGATTTCCGATTCCTCTGCTTTTTCTAAATCCAGCTTGAACATCTGGAAGTTCACGGTTCATGTACAGTTGAAGCCTGGCTTGGAGAATTTTGAGTATTACTTTGCTGGTGTGTGAGTACAATTGTGCGGTAGTTTGAACGTTCTTTGGCATTGCCTTTCTTTAGGATTGGACTGAAAACACCTTTTCCAGTCCTGTGGCCACTGCTGAGTTTTCCAAATTTGCTGGCATGTTGAGTGCAGCACTTTAACAGCATCATCTTTATTCTAGTATATTAATTAATAGGGTGGATGGGGTTCTTTTATTGTAAAAAACACAGACTCTGAAAAAAACCACATTTAAACCATTGGCAAGGATCTTTGTTGTGATTTTTTTCTAGATTGTAGATTGATTAGGGATCTGGTAGAGACACTAAAACAATATTGTCATGTACTAATGTGTGGCATATACCATGCCATGTAGTCAAAAAGAAAGTACATTTTTAGTTCCGTTTTTACAGATGAAGAAATTGAGACTTGTGGCAGTTAAATGGTGTGTCCAAAAACAGAAGATCTAAGCGAGGATGGAAACAAAGTTAAATGGGGAGTACCGGGGGATGTGGAATGCCACAGAAAGGGGGAAGCAGGTGACCCTGGGATGCTGGAGGACATTAGAGCATAGGGCCATTTTGTTGTTAAGGTATGGAGTTTCCTATTAGAAAGGAAGAGCAGTTGTCCTAAAGGTGAAAACCTGTTGTTCTAACTAGATGTCCTGGACTGAGGTCAGCACTGCTAGACCGAGGTCCTTTAAGTTTTGAAGCCCAGGTTTGGAATTTCCTTCCCTGAAATAATGGATTCCTCATGTGCTTTGCTTTGAGAGACCCTGACACTGTGCACAGAGTCCAGGAAGTAAATGTGTGATCACCTCACATCCTCCAATATGTTTGGTTCTATGCTGTTGCTGTTTAGTTGCTAAATTGTGTCGGACTCTTTGCGACCCCATGGACTATAGTTCATCAGATCTATTTCATGATTCTTTTCGATGATACATTCCTGTAGTATCATCTAAAACTATTTTTTTATTCTGTAACTTCCCTGGTGGTTCAGTGGCTGACTCTGCACTTCCAATGCAGGGGGCCCAGTTTCAACCCCTAGTCAGGGAACTAGATCCCACATGCTGCAACTAAGTTCTCCCACTGCAACTAAGGATTCTGCATGCAGCAATGGAAGATCGAAGGTCCTGTGAGCTGCAACTAAGACCTGGTACAGCCAAATAAATAAAAATAAATAAATATTCAAAAAGTATTTTTTATTCAGATATGCAACTATATGTTTGCATTAGGGAGCTATATTTGTGCCTGAGTCTAGAGCATGGAATGTGTCTTCCCTACCACATACACTCCTCTTTTTCTCCATTTTCTAAGAAAATAATAATAGTTAATAGTCACTGAGAGTCTTAGCACTATGCTAAGCAGTTATTGGATTTTTCAATCCCTACAATAATCCTGTAAAGTAGAAACATTTATCTTCATTTATAGTGGAAGAAATGAACTCAGGGATGGGAAGAAATTTATCCCTGAGATAGTAAGGGCAGAGTTAGTTTCATGTCACTTCAAAAGCTAGTGCTTATTTGTATATTTCATTCATCCCTTCACTCACAGATATTTAAGGAACAGCTGGTTTGTACCAGCAGGTGCTGTATATTGGGAATACACTGATGGCCAAAGCAGACACATCTCCTGTCCTCGAGTAGCAACTTGGGTTGAAGTTGCAACTCATCAGCAATGAGTCTAGCAAGGGAGACAGACCGGAAATAGAAAATGACCAGCTAAATATTGACAGTGGTGGTGGTACCCAGCGTGGGGACAGTAGAGGGGGCTGTGAGGATGTATAATGGGGCCACCGGTAGCAGATGAGCTGAGGAAGGACAGGGTCAGCTTTCCTGAGCAGGTAGTGTTCAGCTGAGACCTTGAGGACAGACTTGGAGTTCAATTGAGCAAAGAGTGAAGAGAAGGAGGACCCACGTGAGACCTCAAGGGTTGGAGGGGCCGTGTCTGGTCCTTACCGGCCAGTGGTAGAGAGTGCTTCCAAGGCAGACGCGGATGCAGTTTGGAACTCATTTGAGCAATGTTGCGCCCCAGGGTGTGTTTGCTTCCCTGGTAGCTAGGTTGGTAAAGAATCTTCCTGCAATGCAGGAGACCCTGGTTTGATTCCTGGGTTGGGAAGATCCACTGGAGAAGTTATAGGTTACTCACTCCAGTATTCTGGCCTGGAGAATTCCATGGACTGTGTAGTCCATGGGGTTGCAAAGAGTTGGACACGACTGAGCAACTTTCACTCTCATATAATCAACTCCACAGACTGTGTCAGTATTCCAGTTCCTGGTCTTCTCCTTCAGACATGGTTAGGCCTCTTGTTGCCTTGGCTGGGGACGGGTGTCTGGAGGGGCAGAGACCTCAGTGTCGGTAACTGGTGTGGCAAAACTGAATAAACAGGTGTGCCAGTGTTGTATTTCATCCTGTTTGTCTCTGGTTTGCAAAATTATTTAACATTTTTTAGTCTCATGATGGTCCAAGTCCTATGTTAGCTACGTAGGGTACAAACATATATTTATTTGCCTTCCATTTAAGATGCTACAGTTGTTCTATCAATATTATTCTTCAGATGTATTTATTTACCATCGACTGTGTGCTGGGCATTGTGCTAGGGACATAGCATGAACAAACAGACATGGTCTCTGTCCTCCTGGAGTTTAAGCTCCCATTTGGGGCTGGGGGACAGAGAGGGAGGGGGACTGAGTCAGGGAGATGGGGCTGGACAGGTAGGCAGGGGTCAGGCCTTGCAGGCCTCACAGGTCATGACAGTTGTCCAGGGCTTCTGCTCAGAATGGTGGGAGGCCATTGAAGAATCTCAGTCAGGAGAATAGAACCAGCAGGTGTATGATCTTATGAAAGATCACTCTAGCTCCTTCTTTGGTGGAGATGGAAATCATGGGTGTGAGAGCTATTTAAAAGGTAGGATCAGTGGTAATAGGTTCACTCTGGGCTGAGACAGAAGAGGGAAGTTCAGGGCTGATTTGTTTTCTGACCCATGTGCCTGAGATTGGAACACAGAGGAAGGACATAAGTTCAGTTTTGAGTAAGATGTCTTTGCAGTAATCTAGGTGGGGTGTCACACAGCATGTGGAATCTTAGCTCCCCAACCAGGGATGGAACCTGTACCCCCCGCAGTAGAAATGTGAAGTCCTAACCCCTGGGCTGCCAGGGAAGTAAGTCCCCACCTTTTCCTTATTGAGAGAGCTGTCAAGGTGGGACCAATGAAGTGGTCTAATGAGAATACAGTTTCTCTACATTTATGTTGAGGAAAGATAAAAATAAGATTTCTGGCCAACCTGGAAAATACTTTCCACAAATGTGGAGAAGGAAGAATTCTATTATTGAACGGGCACTAACCGACAGTGGAATACAATATAGGTAGTCTGCTAATGAGACTACAAAACAGAGAAAACAAACCCTTACCGTTTATAGACCATTGCGTACATAGTCTCAAGATTAATGATAGTTTGTCTCCTTGTAAAAAGATGAGACAGCACCATTTGCTGTTTGTGCTTTCATCCTAAATTCACCTAGTGATTGGGGTGGCCATCTGTGCTATTTTTCTGAAGGAAAAATAAAACAGCCTTAATTTCTTATTTATTTATTTATTTGTCTGCACTGGGTCTTCATTGCTGTGCATGGACTTTCTCTAGTTGTGGCGAGCGAGAGCTACTCTCTAGTTGTGGTACACTGGCTTCAGTAGTTGCGGGTCGTGGGCTCTAGAGCACAGGATTAGCAGTTGTGGTGCATGGGCTCAGTTGCTCCATGGCATGTGGAATCTTCCCAGACCAGGGATCAAACCTGTGTCCCCTACATGGGCAGGCGGATTCTTAGCCACCAGACCATCAGGGAAGTTCATTTCTGAAAGAGGCTGAAACTAATTAGGAGAAGTTTGGTGATGTGGGCCTCAGTATCAGTGACTCCATTTTGAGCATATTTTTCTGTTTTAACACCAGTTCTTCTTTAACACCAGTTCTTCTTTAACACCAGTCTCAAAGCATGAGACCTTTGCTATGTAATGTTATGATTTTATGCAGAAATAAACCCTCCATTTGTCTGCTCTGGAAGGTTGTAAATATGGGGATGGAAAATGATATTGAAAGGCATGTAAATTCCGCTTGGAAGCTAAGGAAATTCAATTGCCTCTCCTTTAGATTCTACCTGAGCTGTTCTTCCCGTCTTCTGAAGCTCAGGGTAACCTGAAACTTGGCTCCTAAACTGCTTACTGGAGGTTCACATCTGTTGATGGCAGCTGAAGTGATTGAGTATTGCTTACCAGTAGTTTGAATTCATTTGCTGTAATCAGCTCTTTTTTTTTTGGCTGTGCCATATCCCAGTTCTCTCATCAAGGATTGAACCTGCACCCCTGCAGTGGAAGTGCAGAGTGCCAACCACTGGACTGCCAGGAAAGTCCTCAATAAGTAATTTTAAAAATTATAGCACTTAATTTTTTTCAGACGGTGTTTCTCAAATGGTTACTCTTCAAAAAGTTCGTTTAGAATTTTTTTTTTTAAAATACAACTTTGTAGGAAAATGTCTGTTACATTCATTGGTGTGTTGCATGTTGTAGAATATTGTATTGTGTAGAAGGGTCTCAATTAATGAAAAAAGAAAAGGTTGATTCATTGTTCATTGGTGACTGAAAAGAGATAAGGAAATTTTAACTACAGTTGACCTTTGAACAACATGGGTTTGAACTGCAAAATCCATAGGTTTAGTATAGGCAAGTCATTAAACAAACAATCAAAAAAAAAAAAAAAACACCCACCAGCAACTATACCAGTCTCCAAAAGGGAAAATCAGAATCTAGAGTTGCTGCAATGTAGTATCAGAATGACACTGATGTAGTAGTATCAGTTGTAGTATCAATGAAGTATCAGTTGTTAAAAAAAAAAGTTATAAGATGTGAAAAAACAAGCAAGTGTGACTTGAACTCAGGGGGTAAAAGCATTCCATGGAAGCTGACCCTGAATTGGCCCAGATTTTGGACTTAGAGGACAGAGACTCCAAAACAGCTCTTATAAATATGTTCAGATAACTAAAGGAAACCATGTTTAAAGAGTTAAAGGGAAATATGATGACATTGATTCTACAAACACATAATCTGAATAAAGAGAGCATATAAAAGAGAACCAGGTACCAACTCTGGAGCTGAAAGGCACAGTAACTGAAATGAAGAACGCTTTGGAGGGACTTATTTGATATGGCAGTCAAACTTGAGAAAGATCAGCAGAAATCATCCAATCTAAAGAGCAGAACAAAGGTGGAAGGCAAATTAAGAGAGCTGCGATGTCCAGAGCACATCAAGGGTGCCAAGCTTTGGGAGTCCCAGAAGAAGAGGAGAGAGAGAATGGGGTAGGAAAAAAGTATTTGAAGAAATAATGTCCTAATATCTCCAAATCTGATGAAAAATGTTATATTAGTTTCCTATTGTTGCTGTAATAAGTTCCCACAAACACAGTGGCTTAAAACCCCACAAAGCTATTATATTATGGTCTTGGTTGTCAGAAGGCCTAAAGTCAAGGTGTCAGCAGGCCGTGTACCTTCTGTAGGCTCTGGAAGAGAGTCTGTCCACTTGCCTCCCCCTGTCTCCATGCCACCAGCATCCATTGGCTCAGGGCCTCCTCACATCACTTCAACCTCTTGTTCTCAGCAGTTGTCATATCTACTCTATGACTCAACCCTCCTCCCTCACTTGTGTGAGGACTCCTGTAATTATACTGGGCCAGATATAGTCAGGATAATCTCCCCATCTCAAGGTCCTTAATTTCACTACATCTGAAAGTCCCTTTTACTGCATCAGCCAGGTAACATACTCATTGGTTCTAGAGGTCTGCACGTGGAATCCCCGCATCTTTGGGGTATGTTATTCAGGTTACTATACACATTAATATACACATCCAAGAAGCCCAACGTTAAATATAAAGACACATATAGATGGAGAGTGAAGGGATAGAGAGAGCCATGCCAGCACTAATGAAATAGGAGTAGCTATATTAATTTTAGAGCAGACTTCTGAGTAAGGACAGTGATTAGGAATAAAGAAGGACATGGCATAATGATAAAGGGGTCAGTACTCCAAGATGACATGACATTCATGAGAGTGTGTGTGTCTAACATCAAAGTGTCAAACTACACAAGGCAAAAACCGATAGGACTCCAAAGAGAAATAGGTGAATTAGCACCACTGGAGACCTCAATACCACTTATTGGAGACAGACAGATCCAGCAGGCAGAAAAGCAGTAAGGATGTCTTTGAACTCAATAGTATCATCAGTCACCTGGGTATCACTGACATCTGTAGTCTGCTTCATCCCACAACAGTACATCACATATTCTGAAGCTGGACCATGTTCTGGGCCATAAAAACACACCTTAGCTTATTTAAAAGAATAGAAAACAGACTGTTTGCTCTGAGACCACAATGGGACTAAAGTAGAAATCAGTAACTGAAAGCTGGAAAATCCCCAAATACTTGCAGATTAAACAATACATGTCTAAATAACACATGTCAACAAAGAAATCTTAAGAGAAACTTAAAAATATTTTGAACTCAGGGAGTTCCCTGACAGTCCAGTGGTTAGGCCTTTGTGCTTTTACTGCCGTGTCCTGGTTTTAGTCCCTGGTTGGAGAACTAAGATCCCACAAGCTACACAGAGTGGTAAAAAAAATTTGGGAGGGGGGAACTAAATAGAAATGAAAATATGGCTTATACACAATGTGGAGGAAGTAGTAAAAGCAGTGCTTAGACAGAACTGTAGAGTATTGAATACCCGTATTAAACAAGAAGAAAGATCTGAATCAACATTTTAAACTTCCACTTTAGGAAACAAGCAAAAGAAGAGCAAATTAAATCCAAAGTAAGCAGAAGAAAAATAACAGAAACTAGAGTGGGCCTGGGACAGTCAGGTGACTTGCTCTTCAGTCACCTGGTCTCAGGTACCATCGAAGGTCCAAATCAAGGCCCACCCACCTTGCTGCCCATGAAGATGCCACTGCCACTTGACATTGGCCAGTTTGTTCCTCTTGGTGTTCTATTTAGTGGTATTTTTTAGCTAGTTTTATTTTACGAGGTTATACTTAGAGTGTAGCTAATTATTCACTTTTCTAACCTTATTTTAGCAAAGCTGAGCATGAAGGAGAAATTATAGAAACGCTTGAAGAGAAACACATGACAAACTCCCATATACCCACTGCCCGGTGACAACAGGCATCAGCATTTTGTTACACTGGGAGCAAAGAAACTTAAATCTTGCATTTCCTGGTTCATAAATTTGATTTTAAAACGTGTTTGCTTTCACCTTATTCTGTGGCTAAGCTTATTAATGGTAACATGACCAGAAAAATTTTGTTATTTAACAGTATATATTGACTTTCTGGTTTAAATGCAGTTTAAAAAGATAGCCTTTTTTTTGTTACATACTCTAACAATAAATGTGGTAAAAGCATAAAAGACATTTTCGACTTAAGGTGTTTTTTTTTTTCTTTTAATATAAGCTCTGGAATTTGCCAAGTAATTTCTTCCAAGCCTGAAAGGCTCTGAGTGAGAAATAAGGGGGGAAATCTGTGTAGGGAAAAGCAAACCTGCCAACAGTGTTTGTTGAGATAAACAGCTTGATTGATGGCTACTGTGGCCCTGACCTTTGACGACGGGGCTGTGTCCTTGGGGAGTGACTGGTGGGGTGCTGGAAATAGTGACAGGGCCCCGGCAAGGCTATTTTTAAGTGAAAGCTTAGCGACTGGCTCTGGAAAACCCTCTCTGGTTACTCTGCTTCTTTAGTCCTTCCCGGATGGAAGGTCCTTTCCATATGTTTTCTGGCATTAAAGTGAGGATGCTTTAAGTGGAAGCATTATAAAAACTGCCTCAGAGTAAAGGGCCTTTCATAGTTACATTTCACAATTATGTTTTCAGTTCTAAAAATAACTTGGAGTTGGAAATCGGAGTGAACCATCATCCTTAGTAAATTGTCTAAGAGAGAACAGTGGGCCAAGGCAAATATATCCAAATCCATGAGGAAATTAATTTGTTAGAATTTTTGAATCCTCTGATTTCAGCCATGAACCTACTTGAAATTAGACAGCATTTAATGTTTTATCCTTTATGAGTGACATGCTTAAGTATTTTTTATTATAATAAAATATACATAATTTAAGTTTACATTGTTAACCGTTTGTAAAGGTATAGTTCAAAAGTGCTAAATACGTTTATAATGTGCTGCTATCCCCACCATCTGTCTCCAGAATTCTTTTCATCTTGTAAAATGGAAACTTTGTACCCATTAAAACACAGCTCTCCCATTTGCTTCCCTGCCCCCAGCGCCTGGCAACCCCCAATTTTCTGCTCCTAAGGATTTGACTACTCTAAGTAGCTCATGTAAGTGGACTCATATAGTATTTGCTTTTGTGTCTGGCTTATTTCACTTAGCATAAACGTCTATAAGGTTCATCCATGTTGTAACATGTGTCAGAATTTGCTTCCCTTTCAAGCTGAATTGTGTGTATATATCCTATTGTATTCATGTGTCACATTTTGCTTGGGTAGCCTCTGTGTTTTATCTGTTGTGAATGATGCGGTTGTGAACGTGGGGGCACAGGTATTTTTTCAAGATCCTGCTTTCAGTTCTTTTGCATGTGTATCCAGCAGTAGAATTGCTGGATCATATGATAATTCTATTTTTAATCTTTTTGAGGAACCTCCGTAGTGTTTTTTTCAGTGGCCATACCATTTTACATTCTCACCCATGGTGCATAAGGTTCTAATTTCTCCATATCCTCCCACTTTGCATTTTCTGATTTTGTGATAGTGGTCATTCTAATGGGTGTGAGGTGGTATCTCATTGTATTCATAGTTATTATTTGCATTTTACTAATGACTAGTGATATTGAGCATCTTTTCATATACTTATTGGCTGTTTTTATATCTTCTTTAGAGAAATGTCTATTCAAGTCCTTTGCCCATTTTTGAATCAGGTTGTTTTGTTTCGAAGTTTAGGAGTTCTCCATATTGGATATTGCTCTCTTATCAGATATATGATTTGAAAATATTTTCTGCCACCCTGTGGGTTACCTTTTTACTCTGTGAATAGTGTCTTTTAATGCACAACACATAAATTTTCATGAACCAGTGTATCTAGTTTTTCTTTTGTTACCTCTGCCTTTGGAGGCTTATCCAGGAAATCATTGCCAAGTGCAATGTAAAATCAGCTTTTGCTTCTTTTCTTCTAAGAAATATGCTTTAGGTCTTATATTGAGGTCTCTGATTCATCTTGAGTTTATTTTTGTAAAAGGATCCAACTTTGAACTTTTGCATGTGGATATACAGGTTTTTTTTTTCATTTAATTTTTTGTTTTTTGGCTGTGCCACACAGCATGAAGAGGGCATGAGATTGAGCTCGTGGTGCCTGCAGTAGAAGCATGGAGTCTTAACCACTGGACCACCAGGGAAGTCCTTGGATATCCAGTTTTCTCAGCGTCATTTGCTTAAAAGACTGTCCTTTCCCCATTGAATTGTCTTGACATCCCTATCAAAAATTATTTGACCATATATGCAAAGGTTTATTTCTGGGCTCTCTATTTCACTGGTCTGTGTCTGTCTTTGTGCCAACACACTGCTTTGATTACTCTAGCTCTGTAGTAAGTTTTGATATTAGGAAGTGGTTCTTCCAGCTCTTTTGCTCTTTTCCAAGATTCTTTTGACTGGTTCCTTTGAGACTCCATGTGAATTCTGGGATGAGTTTTTCTCTTTCTGCAAAAGACATAGTAGGGATTTTGATAGGGACTGAATTGAATCTGCAGATTGTTTTGATTAGGATTGACATTTTAATAGTAATAAGTGTTCCACTTCATGCACATGGGATATGTTTCCATTTATTAATGTCTTGTTTAATTTCTTTCAGCAATATATTATAGTTTTCATTGTATAAGTCTTCACCTCCCTGATGTATTCTTAAGTATTTCATTCTTTTAGTTGTTACAGTAAGTGAAATTGTTTTTGTAAATTTTTTCAGACTATTCATTTTTCATGAAATGAAATACAACTGATTTTTTGTGTGTGTGTTGACTTTGTGTCCTGCTGCTGAACTGATTTATTCTAACACATTTTATTTTACTTAAAATTTTTATGTATTTATTTGGCTGCACCAGGTCTTGGTTGTGGCATGCAGGATCTTTAGTTGTGGCAATGTTGTAGTCATGCATTCTGGGAAACAAACTCACTCAGAAGGACAATGCAGGTAGTGGAATGCAGTTTATTACACTAGCGGGCCCAAGGCAGAGTCTCCTCTTAGCCAAGGATCCCGACCAGTTTTTGTGAAAACCTTATATACCCTAAGTGTACGTGCTAAAACCCACCTCCCCAAATTCTCTGAAACTAGTCTGAACAAAGGAAAAGAAAGATACAATCAAAGTTAACCCGTGATTCGTATGCCTTAAGCCTAGGTAGTTAACAGTGGACAATTATCAATAGGCCTGTGGTCATACCCCAATAAGCATAATAGAATTTATGATTCTATTTGGTTATACAGATAATTAGGGTATTTTTTAGGCAATGGAGAGTCTAGGTAGAAGCCCCCGGGCTCTTTCATCCAGGGGGGTCTGGTTTTCCAGTTGTTACGTCATTTCCGTAGATACTGGGCATAGAGCTCAAAGTCCACAGTCCAGCCCAAGATGAGTCCTACTTTCAAGATGGAGCCTGTTCTGTTTCCTCCTTCAGCAAGTGGGACTTTTTAGTTGCAACATGTTGGAAGATGATGCAGTAGAAGGACATGCGCTCCTCTTCTGCGAAAACTCAAAATTACAACTCGCTGCTGAACACCCATTGACAGGAGAATGTTGGATTCCACCAAAAAAAGATATTTCTCATCCAAGGGCAAAGGAGAAGCCCCAACAAGATGGTAGGAGGAGTGAAATCACATTTAGAATCAAACCCCATACTCGCCAGAGACACTCAGAGGTCTCAAATAAAAAACCTTGTGCACACCAGGACCCAGAGACCCCACAGAGACTGAGCCAGACCTGCTTCTGAGTGTCTCCTGCGGAGGCATGGGTCACCAGTGGCCTGTCGTGGGGACAGGGGCTCTGGCTGCAGCAGACCTGGGAGGCACAATGTGTGGCATAAATACTTTTGGAGGAGGTGGCCATTAGCTGCACCATGGAGCCACTGAGCAGATGACCCACAAACTGGAGAATAATTATATGAAAGAAGTTCTTGCACTGTTGTGAAAGTTCTAGGGCCCACAACAGATTCCCCAACCTATGGATCGGGCAAAAGGACTGAGTACCCCCGGGTAATTTGACTTTGGAGGCCAGTGGGATTTGATTACAGAACTTCCACAGGACTGGGGAAACAGACTCTTGGAGGGCGCAAACAAAATCTTGTGCACACCAGGACCCAGGAGAAAGGAGCAGTGACCCACAAGAGACTGAGCCAGACTTGCCTGTGAGCATCCAGGAGTCTCCGGCAGAGGCGTGGGTCAACAGTGGCCTGCCACAGGGTCAGGGGCACTGAATACAACAGTGCTGGCATAAGTCCTTTTGATCCCTACCATGTTTGGCCTCAGGCCAAACAACAGGAAAGGAACACAGCCCCACCCATCAACAGAAAATTGGATTAAAGATTTATTGAGCTCGCCCCCGCCCATCACAACAAGACCCAGATTCGCCCACAGCCAGTCCCTCCCATCAGGAAGCTTCCACAAGCCTCTTATCCTTGTCCATCAGAGGGCAGACAGAATGAAAACCACAATCACAGAAAACTAACCAGACTCATCACATGGATCACAGCCTTGTCTAACTCAATGAAACTATGAGCCATGCCCTGTAGGGCCACCCAAGACAGATGGATCATGGTGGAGAGTTCTGACAAAAGATGGTCCACTGGAGAAGGGAATGGCAAACCACTTCAGTATTCTTGCCTTGAGAACCCCATGGACAATATGAAAGGGCAAAAAGATATGACACTGAAAGATGACCTCCCCAGGTCAGTAGGTGCCCAATATGCTACTGGAAGAGTGAAGAAATAGTTCCAGAAGAAATGAAAAGGCTGAGCCAAGGTGGAAACAAAGCCCAGTTGTGGATGTGTCTGGTGGTGAAAGTAAAGTCCGATGCTGTAAAGAACAATATTGCATAGGAACCTGGAATGTTAGGTCCATGAATCAAGGTAAATTGGAAGTGGTCAAACAGGAGGTGCTAAGAGTAAACATCGACATTTTAGGAATCAGTGAACTAAAATGGACAGGAATGGGTGAATTTAATTGAGTTGACCATTATATCTACTACTGTGGGCAAGAATCCCTTAGAAGAAATGGAGTAGCCCTCATAGTCAACAAGAGAGTCTGAAATGCAGTACATTGGTGCAGTCTCAAAAATGACAGAATCTCTGTTCATTTCCAAGACAAACCATTCAATATCACAGTAATCCAAGTCTATGCCCCAACCACTAATGGTGAAGAAGCTGAAGTTGAATGATTCTATGATGACCTACAAGACCTTATAGAACTCACACCAAAAAAAGATATCTTTTTCATTATAGGGGACTGGAATGCAAAAGCAGGAAGTCAAGAGATAGGTGGAGTCACAGGTAAGTTTGGCCTTGGAGTACAAAATGAAGCAGGGCAAAGGCTAATAGAGTTTTGCCAAGAGGATGCACTGGTCATAGCAAACACCCTCTTCCAGCAACAACACAAGAGATGACTCTACACATGGACAATACTTTGGCCACCTGATGTGAAGAACTGACTCATTGGAAAAGACCCTGATGTTGGGAAAGATTGAAGGCAGGAGGAGAAGGGGTCGACAGAGGATAAGATGGCTGGATGGCATCACCGGCTCGATGGACATGAGTTTGAGTAAGCTCCGGGAATTGGTGAGGGACAGGGAAGCCTGGTGTGCTGCAGTCCATATGGTCACAGAGTCAGACACACTGAGCGAGTGAACTGATGTAGGATCTAGCTCCCTGAACAGGGGTCGAATCCGGGCCCCCTGCATTGGGAGTGTGGAGTCTTAGCCACTGGACCACCACAGAAGTCCTCTATTCTAACACATTTTAAAACACATGTTTTTGTGTCTGTGTGTGTGTGTGTGTGTTGTGGTCCTTAGGGTTTTCCACAAACAAGATCATATCATCTGCAAACAATTTTATTTCATCCTTTCCAATTTAGATGCCTTGTATTTCTTTCTCCTGTCCAATTGCTCTGGCTAGAATTTTCAGTACTGTGTTGAATAGAGATGGTGAAAGTCAGCATCCTTGCTTTGTTCCTGATCTTAGAAGAGAAGCTTTCATTCTTTTATCATTGAGTCTGATGTTTGATGGAGGTTTATTAGTATATGACTCTGAATTGTGTTGAGTAGTTTCCTTCTATTCCTATTTGTTGAGTGCTTGCATCATGAAAGGGTGTCAAATTTTATCAGATGCTTATTTCTTAATCAGATGCTTTTTCTGCTTCAATTGAGACGATCATATGTTTTTTATTTCCTTCAGTTGATGTGGTGTATTACATTGCTTACCTTCATATGTTGAACCAATCTTGCATCCTAGGAACAAACTCCACATGGTTGGGATGTATAATCCTTTTACTATACTGCTAAATTCGGTTTGTTAGGTTTTTTTGGTTGAGGATTTTTGTGTCACTGTTCAAAAGGAGTATTGGTCTGTAGTTTTCTTACAGTGTTTTTTCTTGCTTATCTCATGGAATGAGTTAGAAAGTGTTCTCTCCTAAAATTCGGGAGTTGCAGCTGGCAGCTGCCCTGGGATGGGCTGTGTGCCGTGTGGCCAGCACACCTGTTTGGGTGATTTTGACTTTACATCAAAGCTTCAGGTGAGACTTGGCCTCTAGACAGGCCACCTTATCACAAGTCCAGTCATTTAATTTTTGTTTCTTTTTTTATCGTCTGTCTGTCTGGGCTGTGAGCTCCATGAGGTCAGAACCTGTGTCTCACCGGTCCATCGCCCTACAGCCCTGGCCCGCCCAGCTCCTGGTGCAAATGGCAGCCGATGTGCCATAGATGAATGGGTGGGCCAGAGCCATCCTGGAGCTGAGCTGAGAAGCTCTGCACGTGACATGTGGATGGAAAGTAGAGAGCCTGATCTTTTTGCTGAACGCCCTTCAAGATGGCTGCCTGTGTGCAGTTCCTGTCTGAAATCCTCTCTGGAAGTGCTTTTTTTCAGTCACTTTATGAGTCAGCAGGATGTTAGCATTTACAGAGTGCTTCCCACGTGGTTTCTCATTGGAATACTCAGCCCCATTTTGTAAGTTAGCACAACTTAGTTGCAGAGAGCAAATCTGCTCACGTGTCAAGGACACAACAGGTGAACTTGAACTCCCTTCCCCAGTGCCAGCTTGGTACTTTTTCTGCTTTACCCCTGCAATGAGCACCGTGTGTGGTTTCTGTTGGGGTGATAGTGCGGGTCTGGTGTGTGTTCTAGGAAGAGGGCAAGGTCACGCGGGTATCTTCTAGTTATACTAAATTCCTTTTATAAAGCACATTAGAAACCAAAGTTGTTTTTAGTGACGTGGTGTCTAGGCAGCTATTGTTAAGTGTTGTTTTTAAAAACCGAAGGAAGATGTTGGCCCACAATAAGCGGTTAGCCTCCAGCATCCTGTCCTTGTGTCGGCAGTCCACCCTGCAGGGTCTGGAGCTGTGTTTGGCACCCCTCTTCCCACCTTCCCTGACCGGCTGTGTGCAGTTGGTGCTCAGCGTCTTACTGGAGAGCAGTGCCCGCTTCAGTGTGGTTGCTTTTCCAGGACGGGACGCTCCGGAGCTGGTCTGAAATACTCTCAGGCCCTCCTCTTGGTTCTGTCTTCACTAATGCTAGCCTGCACTCCTTTGAACTGGGGGCCCTAAGGCTGGCATCTCAAAATACACCCCACAGGCCACTCATCCATGGCTTGTTCCAGCATTCCAGGGAGGGCCTGCTGACCTGAAGGTATCCTCTGGCCTCCGGTCTGAGTCACTCTGCTTCAGGTCAAAAGACCAGATTAGATTCGGTGTCAGGACCTGCCACTGGTGAAGCGCCTGCCGCCTGAGGTAGGTACTGTCTTGTCTTTCCTGTCGAAGATGGCCTTAGCTGCTGCTTCTTGTACGCTTAGGAGCACAAAAGAGTGGCTTCAGTCTGTTCTTACTTTCTGAAATTAGATATGTATTTTCAGATTTGGGTCACAAGCATGACCTGTAGCTTAGGTCACCTTTAACAGAACAGCTGTGTGGAATTAAATGTGGGCTGTGGGAACGGGAGCCTGACTCCTGTTGTTGCCAGGCCCCTCCTTGCCGTGTGGCCTCAGTGTCCTGCCGCCCGGTTGGAACCCCTCTCTACCCTTTTGCCCCATTTTCTTGTACTTAACATGGCAAATTATTTCATGACTGACCCTTACAGACCTGAACTCATCATTATCTTTGACTTTGGAGGGTTCTCAGATCCCTGCCTTTGATTTTCAGATGTGGCTGTTAATGGTTTAATTTCTGTGTGTGGTTTTGGAGTGGATTCTAACAACCTGTTTTTATTGAAGTTTCAGTTTATTTTTTTTTTGTCATGGTTTGAGAGAAGAAAGGGATCTTAGGAGCAGATTCCATCTGTGAAATGCAGGGTAGGATTCTGACGAAAAAGGATGGAAAATGGAACAGATGGCATAAGAGGTGACAAGCCTACTTCAAGTTGATTCCTCGGAGTTCCAGACTGAGGCTCTGAAAGCCTGTCTAAAGAACCTCAGTAGAGAGCAGGAGAGCGGTGCACACCCACAACCTTCCTGCCGCCTGAGAAGGGGCTTTTCCACCTTCATGCACTTGACTTGGGCCTGAAAACACCAGCCGATCCTGGGCTCGTGACTTGTCCTGGAGAGAGTGGGCGTGGCTCTCAGTGTGTGGTCACGCTTCCATTGCTTCCAGTCCAGGGGACACCTGGCTGGTGCATGCCCCACCTCCCTTCTCTCCCCATGCTTCCCATCCTGTCTGACTGCACCTCGTGCTATAAGCTCACCTCCAAATGCTGGGAATCGTGAGCAAGATTTTTTTCCCCACTCTCCCCCTTTTTTTTTAAACCTCCAGTCTTGTATTCTATTTATATCTACAACTAGCAGTTAAGCATTTTGATATAAGATGCAAAATATATAAACATGTTATGTGCCATGTTACCCCACCCCCCACTCCACCCCCAGTATACACCCTTTGCTTCATTTAGGAGATTTCTTTCTTGATCAGGAAATATGGCCAGCTGAGACTCAGTTCTTTTCTGCTCTTTTGCTCAGAGAAGGCCCAGACACCACACCAAGGCAGCCGGGCTGAGTTACTTCTGTATCTTGCTCTCTTGGCCGTCCACACTGGTGGGAGTGAAACAGAAAGGAGTTGGCACAGCTGCCTCTGAGAGTTTAGGAGACCCAGGGGCCCATTTGTGTGGCCGTGTGCACTGCAGAGCAGAATGAGAGTTGGGAGATCTTTAAGAATTTGAGAAACTCCCAGAAAGAGGTAAGATTGTCTATGTTTGCAGCTTCACCTGTTCAGGGAAGTGATGCTGAAATTGAACCTGACTCTAAAATAAGTGGCTTGCTCTGGGGTGTCCCTTTTCCCACCCTCGTCCTGAGCTACTGGGCAGAGTTGGTGCTGGTTTCTAGTTTACCTTACATTCTGATTTTGAGAACTTGCCAGACTGAATGCAGGTGCACTCTCCTTACAGAAAGTGGGCTGAGAATGGACCCCCTTAACCTGGTGCCGTATTTGCCTCGGGCAGAGTGGTCCCCAGGGCCAGAAGACCCAGGCTGGCGTGTGATGTTGTGTCAGGTGCTCAAGGAACACCAGATGTGTCCAAGACGGTGTGTGGTTTCTCTTCTCTTTATGTCAGAGGTGCTGACTTGGGCATTGAACAGGTGCATGGAGCTGTGTTTGTGTCAGTGGTGTGCTTTGCTGGGTGGGTCTGTCTTCATTCTGCTTCTCCCTGGCTGTGAGAAAGGGGTGGACAGGACACTGCAGCCCTTGTCTGCTCTCTCCTTGCTGTGTCAGCCTTGGTGACTGTGGTGGCAGCCACATTTTCTGTTTTTTGTTTTTAAACTTTGATTTGGTGTTGTGTTAACTTCTGCTGTACAACAAAGTGACTCAGTTATATATATACTTCTTCATATTCTTTTCCATCATGGTTTATCACAGAATATTGAACATAGTTTCCTGTGCCATACAAGTAGGACCTTGTTGCTAATTCATTCTGTATATAGTAGTTTGCATCTGCTATTTCCAAACTCCCAACCCTCCCCTCCTCCACCCTTTCTCCCCCTGGGCAACCACAAGTCTGTTCTTTATGTCTGAGCCATTTCTGTTTTATAGATGTGTTCATTTGTGTCATGTTTTAGATTCTACATATGTGATATCATATGGTATTTGTCTTTCTCTTTCTGACTTACTTCACTTAGTATGATAATCTCTAAGTCCATCCATGTTGTTGCAAATGGCATTATTTTATTCTTTATGTGGCTGAATAATATTCCATTGCGTGTGTGTGTGTGTGTGTGTGTGTGTGTGTGTATACACACCACATCTTCTGTATCCATTCATCTGTTGATGGACATTTAGGTTATTTCCAGATCTTGGCTATTGTAAATAGTGCTGCTATGAACCTAACAATGCATATATCTTTCCGAATTATAGTTTTGTCTGGGTGTATGCCCAGGAGTGCGATTGCTGGATCACATGGCAACTCTAGTTTTAGTTTTTGGAGGAACCTCCATACTGTTTTCCATACAGGCTGCGCTAACTTACATTCCCACCAACAGTATAAGATGGCTCCCTATTCGCCAGATCCTTTCCAACATTTACTTTTAATCGTGGCCCTTCTGACTGGAGAGAGTTGGCCCCTCACTGTGGTTTTCATTGGCATTTCTCTAATGATTAATGGTGATGAGCATCTTTCCTTGGTCCTGTTACCCATGGATATCTTCCTTGGAGAAATGTCTATTTAGGTCTTCTGCCCATTTTTCGATTGGGTTGGTTGTTTGTTTTATTATTTAGTTGTGTGAACTGTTTATATATTTTGGAAATTAAGCCTTGTTGGTCACATCATTTGCAAATATTTTCTCCCAGTCTTTTCATTTTTTTTTTTAGTCTTTTCATTTTGTTTGTGGTTTCCTTTGCTATGCAAAAGCTTGTAAGTTTGATTAGGTCCCATTTGTTTATTTTTGATTTTATTTTTATTTCTTTGGGAGACTAAGAAAACATTGGTACCATTTATGTCAGAGAATGTTTTGCCTGTGTTTTCTTCAAGGTGTTTTATGATGTCTTGTCTTATACTTGGCTTATATCAGGGCTTCCCTGATAGCTCAATTGGTAAAGAATCCACCTGCAATGCAGGAGACCCCAGTTCTATTCCTGGGTCAGGAAGATCTGCTGGAGAAGGGATAGGCTACCCACTCCAGTATTCTTGGGCTTCCCTTGTGGCTCAGCTGGTAAAGAATCCACCTGCAAAGCGGGAGACCTGGGTTCAGTCCCTGGGTTGGGAAGATCCCCTGGAGAAAGGAAAGGCTACCCACTCCAGTATTCTGGCCTGGAGAATTCCATGGACAGTCCATGGAGTCATAAAAAGTCAGACACATCTTATATTTAAGTCTGTAAGTCATTTTGAGTTTATTTTTATGTATGGTGTGAGAGGTGTGTTCTAACGTCATTGATTCACATGTGGCTGTTCCGCTTTTCCAGCACCACTTGCTGAACATACTTTCCCCCCCATATTGTATGTTCTTGCCTCCTGTGTTGAAGATTAATTGTCCATAGGTCTTTTTTTTTTTTTTCCTACTTTTATTTGCATTTATTTTCTGTGGCATTTACTCCCAAGCCATATGTTTTTGTTTCTTCAGTTTCTTCTGGGATATCTTTTTCTTCTGTGTAACCTCCTCTTCTGGTTTAGGAACAATCTGTTCTTTTTCAATAAGGATCATCTTAATGTGGTAGGGAGAGCTCATGTAGGGGTTGATCCGACCATGAACTCTGTAAGTCCTGTGCCGCATCTTGGGGGCTTTGTTCACCTGGATGTGTTCAATGACCAGAGAATCTACATCTAAGCCCTTAAGTTCAGCATTACTCTTTGCATTTTTGAGCATGTATAGTGAAAATTCAGTACTCTTTTTGGGCCACCGACCCTGCATCCAGCCCCACTGTTTGACCTGTGCACACCTACCAACTCCACCGTTGTAATGACGGAATGGCACACATTGCTTCTTTAAAGTGACATCCTTCAGATACTTGGTGGATTTTCTGATATTCATACCCTTTATGGCCTGGACAGTTTTCACGAATGTTCTTAAAGTGAACATGAAGATTTGAACGTCTTGATTTGCGTGATTTTGTGGGGTTTTCTGGGTCGAGTGAATAGCGCACCATTTTTAGGGGTCACCTCAGGCCGCTTACTGGAAAAGTGTCCATAGGTCTTTGAATTTATTTCTAGGCTCTCTGTTCTGTTCCTGTGATCCGTGTGTCTGTTTCTGTGCCGATACCATGCTGTTTTGATGACTGTAGCTTTGTAGTATTATCTGAAGGCTGGGAGGTTTATGCCTCCTGCTGTGTTCTTTTTCTTTAGGATTGCTTTGGCAATTCTGGGTCTTTAATGGTTCCATATAAAATTTAGGATTATTTATTTTAGTTCTGTGAAAAATGTCATAGGTAAATTGATAGGGGTCACATTAAGTCTGTATATTACTTTGGGTAGCATGGCCATTTTAACAATATTCTTCCAATTGAAGAACACAGGATATCTATCTTTCCATTTCTTTGAATTACCTTCTGTTTCCTTTATTAATGTTTTATAGTTCTCAGCATATAAGTCTTCTGCCTCCTTGGTCAGGTTTATTCCTGAGTATTTTATTTTATCTGTTTCATGCTATTTTTGAAGGGATTGGTTGTTCATTTCTGGTATTTCATTGTTAGTGTAAAGTGATGCAACCAATTTCTGTATGTTAATGTTTAATATTATTTATTCATTTCTAAATTTTTGGCTGTGCTGGGTCTTCATTGTTGTGCAGGCTTTTGTCTAGTTTCAGTGAGCTGGAGCTGCTGTCTAGTTGTGGTATGTGAGCTTCTCATTGCAGTGGCTTCTCTTTTGTGGAGCACAGGCTCTAGGGAGCTTGGGTTTCAGTAGTTAGGGCACGTGGGCTCAGTAGTTGCAGCTCCCGGGCTCTAGAGCCAGGCTCAGTAGTTGTGGCGCATGGACTTAGTTGCTCCGTGGCACGTGGAATCTTCCTGGACCAGGGATCGAACCTGTGTCCCCTGTATTGGCAGGCAGATTCCTATCCACTGTACCAGTAGGGAAGTCTGGGATATGGGCTTCTGTCTCTTTCTTCCTATTTGTTACTTTAATTAAACCAGGAGGTTTATGAGGCATAAAAATTAAATTATAGCAATATTTGCATGAGTTTCCTTCATTTCATAAACCAGAGACCCCTTCAGACAACCTTGGAAATCTGATTGCTGTGAAACTGACTCCTGGGCTTTCAGTTAGTGATGGGTCATGATGCTGCTGCTGGTGCCAGCCTTGTTTACTGAGCTCTTACCCTGGGCCGGGGACTGTACACATACTTCTATGTGTTAATTCATCCTTCGCAACAAACCTGTTTTACAGACCTCGCTTTACAAACTTGGGTGCCAAGATGCCAGTGGAGTGGCCCCCACTCAGGCTGGTAAGAGGCTGAAGCAGGTTGTGCACCCGGCCAGCAGGGCGAGGGGCTCCTCTTGGAGTCCCTGCGCTGCCACCGCCCTGTGTTTGTGTTCTCCAGAAGACCTCGGAAACTTCTCAATTTGGGAGGCAACAGGGCTGCGTGTTGGTGCTTGGCGCTTCACTTTTAGCCTTCAGTGAAGCCTGAGATGGGCAGACTCCACACAGCTGTGGTCTCCAGAAAGCTGAGCCTGTTGTCCTTCCATAAGCAGTGTCCCCACCTCCTGGGCTTCCTGGGCAGTGGGTGGGCCTGGGTCATTTGAGCCAAGCAGCATGCTCCTTCTTGGGACCTACCTGGCATTGAGGATCTGGGGTTGCCATGGGGATAAAGCTTTTCCCACATAGCCATCCTGCTGGGTTGAAGTGTACTCATGGTCTTCAGGACTGGGCCCTGTGAAGGCCTCCAGGCGGTACCCACAGATCCACGGGTGCCAGAGGCGCTCCTCCCTGCACTGAACCTCTCTGAGAACTTCCTAGGTGCCAAACAAAGAACCTTTAAATCCTTGCCTTGCTTCTGGGGCTCAGCCCCACCTGAACGTTCAGTTGAGGGCAGGCATTGGTGTCAGTAGTACCCAGGTAAAGAGCCAGGTGCTTTGGAAGCCACTTGGATTGCCAGGACAGCCATGTGTGGGCTTGGTACAGTGTCGGGTGAGAGGGGAATATGCCCACTTAGCAGACAGTAGCTGGGGTGTTTCATAAATAGATTAAGTGGAGGTTCATAGGAAGGAGTCATTTTTGCAGATGTTTGTCCACGAATGTTAATTTTTTGTGCTGAATAAGAATTTAGGTATATGGGAAAGGCAGGTGAAAAGTTAATGTGAACACTGAACTAGCTTCATTGACAGTTCTGATTGGAACAGAGCCCTGTAGCTTAGATTGGGATGGCCCTCGCAAACCTGGACATCAGGGTCAGCACAGCGCAGGCACACACAGGTGGGCCCGTGAGAGTTCCATGTGTTCCCGCCTTTGAGGCACCAGAGTGGGTGCTGTCATGGGAAGGGGGGAAACACATCCTTATATATGTGGGGCTGAGCGCAGAAGAATTGATGCTTTTGAACTGTGGTGTTGGAGAAGACTCTTGAGAGTCCCTTGGACTGCAAGAAGATCCAACCAGTCCATCCTAAAGGAAATCAGCCCTGAATATTCATTGGAAGGACTGATGCTGAAGCTGAAATTCCAATATTTTGGTCACCTGATGTGAAGAACTGACTCATTGGAAAAGACCCTGATGCTGGGAAAGATTGAAGGCAGGAGGAGAAGAGGATGACAGAGGATGAGATGGTTGGATGGCATTACCGACTCGATGGACATGAGTTTGAGCAAGCTCCAGGAGTTTGTGATGGACAGGGAAGCCTGGCATGTTACAGTCCTTGGGGTTGCAAAGAATTGGACATGACTGAGTGACTGAACTGAACTGAGGGCTTGGGATTGGGCAAGAACACTGAAGTCATTCAATCCGACGAATGATTGAAGTCCCTTGTGATTTGCAGCCCTTCTTCCCCGAGCTCCTAATCTCATGGCCCTGGAGGGCCTGGGGCCACCTTCTCTGGGTGGCACACATGGTACTACTCCCTTCAGCTCCTCCTCAAAGTGCCTTTAGCCCCATGTCTCCCCTCTGGGCATGGGGCTGTGGGGAGTGGGGGGTAAGTCCTGGGAGGAGTGGACATTTCCTAAGTGTGGACCATGCACAGCTGTGTGCCCACTGCCATGGCCTCCTGATTTTTCGGGGGACATGGCTCACCAGTGACACTGGGCAGGCACAGACCACAGTGTGCAGGGCCTCTGCTCCAGGCCTGAGTCTGCGCCCGCATTGCAGAGGGTGCTCACCATGCTGTGAGTCCCTTGGGGGCGTCCTGAGGCCCATGGCCACTGAGGTACCATCCAGGGGACGTCTCTTCTGAGAGGAGTGTAAAGATTGTATGGCTTCCTTTTTTTACAGAAAAACTTTTCTCACTTCACAAATACCAGGAATTGAAAATAATATTGGGTGATATCAATTTCCCCAAACCAGGTTTCTGAGGGAGACTCGGGTAGATGCTGGCGCGCTCCAGGAGTGGGTCCTCAGCCACCCAGCTCAGCCTGCGATGCCCACTTGTGTCCCTACAGAGAGAAAACTGGTTCTACCATGCTGAGTGGTCCACACGGGGTGTGGGGTCTGGGGAGATCCTGCTGGGCTCAGAACTGAGGCCCAGACATCGGACCTGGGGTCTGTGTCAGACTCAGGGGCAAAGGGTGGCCAAGTCCCTGGTGTCCCCCCAGCTCGTCACTAATTTATGTGCTTTGTTCTTCCAGGAAGAGTCTGCTAAGGGTGCGGGTCATGGACTTCATCACCTCCACGGCCATTCTGCCCCTGCTCCTGGGCTGCGTGGGCCTCTTCAGCCTCTTCAAGCTGCTTCAGTGGCTGCGCATGAGGGCCTACGTCCGGAACGCTGTGGTGGTCATCACCGGCGCCACGTCGGGCCTGGGCCGAGGTGGGTCGTGGGGCAGCGCTGTTGGGGAGGGGCCAGTGGTGCGGGTGCAGACATATGAGGTCGGCCGGCGACTGGGCAGCGAGGGCCTCCCAGCCCCTGGTCCAGAAGGAAAAGGCTGTGGGAGCACCAGGGCTGGAGGTGGCAGCCAGGGAGAAGGCCATGTGCGTGTCCGGGGCAGCCTTGGGGCCAGTCAGCATGGAGACGGGCATCTGCATGTGGTGGCACCCAGCTTCCCAGTTGTTGTCCAGTCGCTCCATCATGTCCGATTCTTTGCAACCCTGAAGAGGTCCCCAAAGATGGACTGCAGCACGCCATGCTTCCCTGTCCTTCACCATCTCCTGGAGTTGCTCAAACTCATGTCCGTTGAGTTGAAGAATGTTTTTGCCTCTCTGAGGGTCTTTACTGGATTCATCTGCATCCCCGGTTTAAGGCTCTGGGGTCACCTTCTCCTCGCTGCTCTTCACGGGGCCTCTAGCTGTATCCGGGCAGATCAGGACAGCATCAACAAGGCATCAGCTGTTCCTCAGCCGGTCTCCAGTTGAGCTCGGTTCTAGTCTGGTTCTAGACCCACATGGAGCTTCTGGGTCCCAGGCCACCCTCAGCAGAGTGTACCAGTGCAGGTGTGTCGGAATCCGCACATGTGCCACACCACCCTACATACTCCCCACGCTGGTGCTCAGTTCCGTGGAACCAGGCCGAGAGGCTCCCTGCAGTGGGGTACACCCAGCACCTTTGTGTCTTGCGCCACATGCTGGGACAGATGACGGGAGGCAGGGTCCTCCCTCAGGGAGCCCGGGTCTTGCAGAGAGGAGGCACTTCTGCCCGTGTGTACCCTGTGTGTTCCCTGCAGCCGGCAGGCACGGCACCCAGGTGTGTACTGGCTCAGGCTCATCTCCCGAGTCCTCCACACACTCAGAGAAGGCATGACTCCTCCTGGGATCGGTAGGCAGAAACCCGAAGCCAAATGGAGGCCCGCATCTCCTCTCCCTGGGGAGGTGGCGAGGTGGGCAGGAAGGGCCCAGAGTAGCAGGGCCGTACGGGGGCTGCGGGAACATGGGGGAGCAGATGAGGACTGGAGTGCGGCTGGCCAGGGTGCCTGCAGGCTTCGAGGAGCAGGGGTCCGTGCGTGCGCCAGCATGGTGTTCAGGTGAGGTCTTGGGGGTGACCTGAGGTCTGTCATCGGATCTCCCAGCCCCAAGCCACAGCCGAGCCTCTGGCCTTACTCAGCTCTAAATATAGATTCTTAGCAGCCGCCGCTTCGCAGCAGAGAGAAGCGTTTTTTTAACGTCCTTGAAGAGCATCTGAGGGTTGGCTGTGCGGGAGAGGCGGGCTGCGGGGCCAGCATGCACATGCATAGGGGAGAGGCTGTCCTCTCTTCACCCCGTTTCCTCCTGCAGCACTGGAGCCTGTGTGTCCTTGTGTGTCTGTGCTCTCCCCACTGTTTCCTGGGTCCCATCAGAGAGCCAGGAGTCCGTGTTTCTCTTCTCCTCTGGCCTCAGTACAGACACCCCTTGGCCACTGCCCATGGGTTGTGGGGAGAAGACCTCGCCCACCCTCATGGCTGTGCCCACGTCGGCTACCCTGGAGGCCTGGCAGACATGCCGGGTGCTCAGACGGCCCTCCGTGTTCCTCCTGCTGTGTCTCCCGGCTTGCCCTGTGGATCAGCAGGACACCGGGTGAAGGGACACGTCTTGGCTCTGCGGCTGTGAGCAGCTGGGGGGTTGTAAGCTAGCAGGGCTAGAGGCCTGGGGACTGGTTGGCAGCCGAGATAAATGTGCTCCTTCTCCCTCCACCTTTCTGCCTCTTTGTATCAGTTTTTTCAGGAAATGAAAATGGCATCTCCCCAGTCTGTTGTTTGCATCCCCGTCACTCCTGTACAAGCTCTAATTTCCTCCCTTTGTTTCGCTGCACAGTGGATGACAGTCTCCAGAGCCGTGTGGACCTCCGTGTCCCCCACCTTACGTCTTGGTGGCAGCTCACAGCATGTCCACCATGGCGGTCAGGTCAGGATGAAATGGGAGGAGGAAGCCAGCAGGGCTCTGGGAATGGTAGGAAACTGGCCTCGGGAATGCTGGGGTCTCTGTGAGAGCACCCTCCACCCCTACCCCACCCCACCCAAGGAGACTCAGCTGGGCTGTGACCCAAGCAGCCCACCCGGAGCCAGAGCAGGGGCTCGACTCAGTCTTGGTTTGAGCCCTTGGTCAGGATGGGCTTCAGGGAAGATGAGACCACATGACCTGAACCTCCTTCCAGAAAGCTCCACCTGGGTCAGGGGAGTGAGTGAGACTGCAGGAGGAGCTGTATCTGGAAAGAGGGTGTTGTCACCTGGGACCTCCTCCCTCCTTTCCTGAGGGATGCTGGCATTACGCCCTCACTTTGGCCGGGGAAGGACGTCGCCTGGACCCCAGAGCCTCCTCCATCCCTGGATCTGTGCTCCTCCTGTGAGCCCACAGCACCAAGACTCCACTTGACTGCTGGGCCCGAGACTCAGTCTGATACCTAGGGTGGCTGCATGGTCAGCTGGGGCCGTGGGGGCTGCACAGACCTGCTCGTGGGCACCTGAGTGAGACCAAGCCTCCAGTGAGGACAGGCTGTGGCCCTTTAAACCCCACATTTCCATTTTTGCCAACATCCAGTTTTTAAATTTATTTTTTTGGCCTTGCAGCATGGCATGCGGGATCTTAATTCCCCAACCAGGGATTGAACAGTCGCCCCCTGCAGTGGAAGTGGGGAGTCCTAATCATTGAACCACCAGGGATGTCCCTTGAGCAGTCTAAAAAGGTGGCTTAGAAACACACTTAGCCCTGGGTGGCACTTTCTGTCTGCCTGAGGCTGCCGGCAAGCGCTCAGTCCTCGCAAGACGGAAGTGGGGATGAGGAGGCTTCTCAGGGAGACTGAGTCCGTCACAGGAAGTCTCACTCACGTCCGTCTTCTTGACCTCGGGGCTTTGAGCTTGGTGGGAGTCACCGCTCAGCCGTGTTTAGAGTATCACTCCTTGCTCCCGCCGCCCTTCTCAGTGTGGTCTTGGGGTTCCCAGGTGACCCTGGCTGGGCCAGTTCTGGTGATTCTGCCTCCACCATGGCCAATCTGGCCCTTCCCTCGAATTCTGACACCAGAGCTTGGAGGGAACAGGTCAGAGGCCCCCTTGTCTGGCTGGGGAGTGGTGTCCATGGGAACCAAGAGTTGCCTGCATCCCCACTCACTCTGTGGAGAGGCTGGGGGATGAAGTGGGGAAGGGACCTGCCAGCATTCAGAGAGCTGGGCTCCTGCTGCCTGGGACCCTGGGCAGCCCACTCCTGTCCCCCCGTCTGGACTGTTCAGCTCCTTCTCTGAATTCCTGAGCTGCCTGGAACCCTCCTGACAAGCCTGCTTTTTGCTTTGCCACCAAAGAATGCTGACGAAGACAGGTGGCCAGGTAGTTTTGGACTCTGCCCTGCCATGGTCTTAGTTGTCACCTGGATGCTCTAGTGACTCCGAGGAGCCTGGTCTCTCATCCCCCTGCCCCCCATCATTTTAAAATGATGTCCCCCTTATTGTCCCCCTGCTGTTCTTTAACCTCCTTGCAAGGCTGTCAGCCTTCCCACTTTTTGTCCTCACTGTGTGGAGAGCAAATGGCAACCCACTGTGGTATTCTTGCCTGGAGAATCCCATGGACAGAGGAGCCTGTGGGGTCGCAGAGAGTTGGACACAACTGAACAACGTAGTGTGCAGAGAGCATGTGTGTCTACGAGCCCTTGGGCCTGGGCAATCTCGGGAGGAACAGCCCTACAGGCTTCAGGTCTGGGGGGCGGTCTCCCTACCCCCTCTCACCAGAGTCCTGTGCATCCACAGAAGCGCCCCTGGCAGACGTGTGCCTGTTATATTGAGGTGACAGCAAACCATAGGCCTCGGGAGGGGTGTGGTTCTGGTGCTGTTGATTGTTGGGCATGTCCCTTGCCTCATGGAGCTTCTTCACTGTGACAGCAGGGATCCTACTCACAGCGGGGGTCAGAGCTGAAGACTGTGTCGGAAAATCCTGAGCCTGGTACCCAACAGTCTGTCCCCTGGCTCTAGCCTCCCTGCTGCCCGTGGATGTATCACAGCCCTGAACACGGCTGCAAGGGCCCTGACTCCCGGCCCCACGCCCCTCCACGGCGGGGCTAGTACTGATGCTTGGGGAAGAAACGGCCCGCAGTTAGAGGCTGGGGAGCTGGGAGCTGAGCTGACGGGGCCGAAGGCCTGGGTCTCCCCAGACAACAGGCTGCTTTCCTGTCCCCTAGAATGTGCCAGAGTTTTTCACGCTGCCGGCGCTAGGCTGGTGCTCTGTGGCCGGAACGCCGAGGCCCTGGAGGAGCTCAGCCAAGAACTTGCTGCTTCCCGGGCTCCGGAGGTGAGTGAGCCTGGGGGACTTGCCTGGGGAAGAGGCGCAGCCCATCCTCTGCAGATCTTCACAGCAAACTGGGCTCAGACCCACCACTCTGGACCAATGTGTGCTTAGAGAGGTCTCTCTGCGAGTTCTCCCCGTCCTCCCCCCCAGTACCTATTCATCTCTTTTTGGTGGTGGGAGGTTGGCAATGACTTTTGACATTTTATTTGTCGGGGAATACACATAGTTATCATTTACAAGCTTACAGTTCAGTGATAGTAAGTGCATTCGCCATGTTTGTAACGATCACCTGTCTGTCCCCAACAAAAATTGTGTTGCCACTTAAACAATCCACTTTTTCCTCTGTTTTCCAGTCCCTGGAAATGTCTATTCTACTTTCTGTGAATTTTCCTGTTCTAGATACCTCATAGAAGTGAAAATATTTGTCTTTCTATGACTAGCTATTTCTCTAAGCGTAATGTCTTCAGGGTTCATCTACGTTATAGCATGTGTCTGAACTTCCTTCCTCTTTCTGATGGACTGGTATTCCGTTGTGTATACAGATGTTCCACACTTGGTCTGTCCATTTTCTTGACGTACTGCAAGGCATCTCCACCTGTGGGCTGCTGTGAATGATGCTGATGTGGACACAGGTGGACATGTATACGCTCCAGTCCCTGCTTTCAGCTGTTTTGGACATCCCTGGGAGTGGAATGGCAGGGTTTGTGGTAGATTTAGTTTAACCTTTTGAGGAACTGCAAACTGTTTTCCACTGCAGCTGCACCAAGTTACAGTCCCACCAGCACTGCACAGGGTTCTGACTTCACATCCATGCCATCTCTTGTTTTCTGTTTCTTAATTATGCTGTCCTAGGAGATATAAGTGGAATCTCATTGTGGGTTTGACTTGCATTTCCCTAATTGCAGGTGGTGCTGAGCATCTTTTCATGTGCTTATTTATATATCTCAATTGGAGAAAGTCAATTCAAGTCCTTTTCCTGATTTGTAATCAAGTTGTTTGTTGTTGAGGAGTTCTGTGTATATTCTAGATATTGAGTGTGTGTGCTCAGTCCTGTCTGACTCTTTGTGATGCCATGGACTGTAGCCCACCGGGCTCCTCTATCCATGACATTTTCCAGGCAAGAATACTGGAGAGGTTTGCTATTTCCTTCATGGGATCTTCCTGACTTAGGGATCAAAACTGAGTCTCCTGTCTCCTGCATTGGCAGGCGTGTTCTTAAACCTTGGACCACCAGAGAAGCCCTTGAGGCCATGTTTGTACATGGTGATAGGTAAGATTCCAGCTTCATTCTTTTGCATGTGGATATCTAGTTTGCCCAGAGTTCCTTTCCCTCATGAATGGCCTTGGCAACCTTGTCAAAAATCTAAATTTGAGGGTTTATTTCTGGGCACTTTATTCTGTTCCACTGATCTATATGCCTGTCCTTACGTCAGTACCATACTGTTTTAATCCACGTAGTTCAGTAGTAAGTTTCAAAGACTGAAAGTGTGAATCTTCCAACTTTGCTCTTGTCTCCAAAATTGTTCTGCTATTCCTGAATAGCCATCGCACTTCTATATGGATTTTAGGATTTTTTTTTTCTGAAAAAAATGGCATTGAGATTTTGATAGGAATTGTGTTAAGTCTAGATCACTTTGGATAGTATTGTCACCTTAACAATGTTAAGTCTTCCAGTCCATGAACCTAGGATGTCTTTCCATGTATTTAAATTTTCTTTCATTTTTTATCATGTGTCTTCCTGCCTTCCATGTACAAATCTTTCACCTCTTTAGTTAGATTTACTCCTAAGGATTTAATTCTCTTAGCTGCTATGATAAATGGTCTTGCTCACCTAATTTCCTGTTCAGATTATTAATTGTTGGTATGTAGAAACACAGCTGGGTGTTTTGTATTGATCTTGTATCCTGCAGCCTGGACAAGACGACGCAGGCTGGCCATTAGAACAGCATCCACCATTGGAACACAGCCCCAGTGTTTGGGAGACAGGGTGTGCCTTGGCTCCTGGAAGCTGCACAAGAAATGTGGGTTGCCTTTCTCACAGCTTCCCACCACAGAGCTAATGGTTGAAATCAGGCAACATTTTCTATACTATGTTGGCTAAGCAGGCCCCCTGGAAGCTGCAAGCGTTCAAAGAGTTTGACCACAGAGCTGAGTCGCTGCCATTGAGCTGTCCAGGCAGAGGGCAACTGCTGCATGTCCTCTCTGACTCCACACCCCTCCCTCATCTGCTTAGGTTCAGGGCATCCTCTGAGTCAGAATGTCCACTAGTCGTTTCCTTCTTGCGACGTTCTTTACAGCTATACTGTGTCAGTCTTCCTCATGAGACCATATGCTTTAGGACAGAAATGTGTCTGCCTTGCTTTTGCTGTGTCTCCAGCATTGGGCACATTCAGTTCAGTTCAGTCGCTCAGTCATGTCTGACTCTTTGCGACCCCATGAACTGCAGCACGCCAGGCCTCTCTGTCCATCACCAACTCCTGGAGTCTACCCAAACCCATGTCCATCGAGTCGGTGATGCCATCCAACCATCTCATCCTCTGTCGTCCCCTCCTCCTCCTGCCCCCAATCCTACCCAGCATTAGGGTCTTTTCCAGTGAGTCAACCCTTCGCATGAGGTGGCCAAAGTATTGGAGTTTCAGCTTCAACATCAGACCTTCCAATGAACACCCAGGATTGATCTCTTTTAGGATGGATTGATTGGATCTCCTTGCAGTCCAAGGGACTCTCAAGAGTCTTCTCCAACACCACAGTTCAAAAGCATCAATTCTTCGGCGCTCAGCTTTCTTCACCGTCCAACTCTCACATCCATACATGACCACTGGAAAAACCATAGCCTTGACTAGACAGACTTTTGTTGGCAAAGTAATGTCTCTGCTTTTAAATATGCTATCTAGGTTGGCCATAGCCTTCCTTCCAAGGAGTAAGCGTCTTTTAATTTCATGGCTGCAATCACCATCAGCAGGAGCCCAAAAAAATAAAGTCTGACACTGTTTCCACTGTTTCCCCATCTATTTCCCAGGAGGTGATGGGACCAGATGCCATGATCTTAGTTTTCTGAATGTTGAGGTTTAAGCCAACTTTTTCACTCTCCTCTTTCACCTTCATCAAGAGGCTCCTTAGTTCTTCTTCACTTTCTGCCATAAGGGTGGTGTCATCCGCATATCTGTGGTTATTGATATTTCTCTCGGCAATCTTGATTCCAGCTTGTGTTTCTTCCAGCCCAGCGTTTCTCATGATGTACTCTGCATATAAGTTAAATAAGCAGGGTGACAATATACAGCCTTGACATACTCCTTTTCCTATTTGGAACCAGTCTGTTGTTCCATGTCCAGTTCTAACTGTTGTTTCCTGACCTGCATACAGGTTTCTCAAGAGACAGGTCAGATGGTCTGGTATTCCCATCTCTTTCAGAATTTTCCACAGTTTATTGTGATCCACACAGTCAAAGGCTTTGGCATAGTCAATAAAGCAGAAATAGATGTTTTTCTGGAACTCTCTTGCTTTTTCGATGATCCAGCGGATATTGGCAGTTTGATCTCTGGTTCCTCTGCCTTTTCTAAAACCAGCTTGAACATCTGGAAGTTCACGGTTCACGTATTGCTGAAGCCTGGCTTGGAGAATTTTGAGCATTACTTTACTAGCGTGTGAGATGAGTGCAATTGTGCGGTAGTTTGAGCATTCTTTGGCATTGCCTTTCTTTGGGATTGGAACAAAAACTGACCTTTTCCAGTCCTGTGGCCACTGCTGAGTTTTCCAAATTTGCTGGCATATCGAGTGCAGCACTTTCACAGCGTCACCTTTGAGGATTTGAAATAGCTCAACTGGAATTCCATCACCTCCACTAGCTTTGTTCGTAGTGATGCTTTCTAAGGCCCACTTGACTTCACATTCCAGGATGTCTGGTTCTAGGTGAGTGATCACACCATCGTGATTATCTGGGTCGTGAAGATCTTTTTTGTACAGTTCTTCTGTGTATTCTCGCCACCTCTTCTTAATATCTTCTGCTTCTGTTAGGTCCACACCATTTCTGTCTTTTATCGAGCCTATCTTTGCATGAAATGTTCCTTCGGTATTTCTAATTTTCTTGAAGAGATCTCTAGTCTTTCCCAATCTGTTGTTTTCCTCTATTTCTTTGCACTGATCGCTGAGGAAGGCTTTCTTATCTCTCCTTGCTATTCTTTGGAACTCTGCATTCAGATGGGAATATCTTTCCTTTTCTCCTTTGCTTTTCACTTCTCTTCTTTTCCCAGCTATCTGTAAGGCCTTCTCAGACAGCCATTTTGCTTTTTTGCATTTCTTTTCCATGGGGATTTTCTTGATCCCTGTCTCCTGTACAATGTCACCAACCTCTGTCCATAGTTCATCAGGCACTCTATCAGGTCTAGTCCCTTAAATCTATTTGTCACTTCCACTGTATACTCATAAGGGATTTGATCTAGGTCATACCTGAATGGACTAGTGGTTTTCCCTACTTTCTTCAATTTAAGTCTGAATTTGGCAATAAGCAGTTCATGATCTGAGCCACAGTCTGCTCCTGGTCTTGTTTTTGCTGACTGTATAGAGCTTCTCCATCTTTGGCTGCAAAGAATATAATCAATCTGATTCGGTGTCTGAATTTGGCAATAAGCAGTTCATGATCTGAGCCACAGTCTGCTCCTGGTCTTGTTTTTGCTGACTGTATAGAGCTTCTCCATCTTTGGCTGCAAAGAATATAATCAATCTGATTTCGGTGTTGACCATCTGGTGATGTCCACGTGTAGAGTCTTCTCTTGTGTTGTTGGAATAGGGTGTTTGCTATTACCAGTGCACATTGGGCACATAGGAGTGTATAAAAATGTTTTTTGAACAAGGAATAAATTGACTTGGCCTGAGAGGCATAGCAGCTCTGTAACGTGGGACAGTGTACAGCATCCTGCTGGCCCTGGGTGGAGGGGACCCTGCTCAACTTGTCTGTGACCCCTGCCCACAGCACTGCCCAGGTCAGGTGTGAGCATGACAGGCAGGCTCCCCCAGGCCACGTTCTTCAGGGAAGTACTGCAGCCTGTCCTTCATGCTAGGCCACCCCCACGATGAGAAGCCAGGCCAGACCATCACTCTGAAGGTACGTTTGTCTTCTATTGCACTTGACCAGGTGCAGACACACAAGCCTTACACGGTGACCTTCGACCTCGCAGACCCTGGGGCCATAGCAGGGGCTGCCTCTGAGATCCTGCAGTGCTTTGGCCACGTGGATGTGCTCATCAATAACGCCGGGATCAGCTACCGAGGTGCCATTGTGGACACCAGCCCAGACGTGGACAAGAGAGTGATGGAGACAAACTATTTTGGTCCAGTAGCTCTGACAAAGGGTAAGGTCTTGGATCAGAAGGGAGAAGTGCCCGGGCAGGCTGGCATTGTTTTTGTTTCCTGTGGTTCCTTCTTCCTGGACCTGCTGTCTTATCCACTCCACTGTGGGGTCAGTGCTGTCCTTGCAACTCGGGGTTGGCTTTTCTGGGCCTGGGCCTGCGCTGTTCTTGCCTCCATGTTCTTCCACCATGTTTGGCGACCTACCGGGTGCAGGCGGGGCACGGCAGAGGCATTCTGAGGTCCTGCCACGGTTCTCACAGCAGGGCGCAGGGGGCCGAGCACTCTCAGACATGGCCCTCCCTGGGCTCTCCACGTGAGTGATGGTGACCTCTGCCCTCTCCCCACAGCGCTCCTGCCTGCAATGATCAGAAGGCGCCAGGGCCACGTGGTTGCAATCAGCAGCATCCAGGGCAAGATCAGCCTGCCTTTCCGATCTGCATGTGAGTGCTTCCTCCTCCCGCCAGGCATTCCTGCCCAGACTCCTCCTGCCCGCACGTCTGCTGTTTACTCCTGTTGTGAAGACAGCAGGCTCCCTATCCAGAATTCAGACATGAGAGGGATTCTCAGCACAGAGCATGTGGGGACCTGAGAGGCGTGTACCCCTGAGCAGAAGCCTGGGCTCAGTCCCAGCTCTGCTCCTCACGCCACGTGTGACCACATGCCAGGCACCCTCCCAGTGCCACCACCACCATCAGCCCACAGGTGCTGCCCCTCCGTCCGTTTACTGCATATGCCTCCAGAGTTCTTCTGCATGTGATGAGACGGGCAGCGCTGCTGCCAAGTGCCAAGTCACTTCAGTCGTGTCTGACTCTGTGTGATCCCATAGACGGCAGCCCACCAGGCTCCCCCGTCCCTGGGATTCTCCAGGCAAGAATACTGGAGTGGGTTGCCATTTCCTTCTCCGGTGCATGAAAGGGAAAAGTGAAAGTGAAGACGTGCAATCGTGTCCGACTCTTAGCGACCCCATGGACTGTAGCCTGCCAGGCTCCTCCGTCCATGGGATTTTCCAGGCAAGAGTACTGGAGTGGGGTGCCATTGCCTTCTCCGACGGGCAGCACTGGGGCCCTTATATGTAGTTCTGTGCTTCCATTATCCTGCTTTACAGTATCTTTCCACGCAGCTCCCTACTTGCTGAATGGATGGGTGTCACATAACTCAGGGGTTGCCTTGGTGCCGGAGGGAACTAACTGCCTTCTTCAGTGGCCAGCAGCAGGGATGTGCTGCGTGCAGCGTCCTTCAGTGTTTTTATCTCTGGGCACTCACTCGCTGTGAGAGGGTTTTAGTAAGATTAGTTCCAGAAAGGGGAAATGCTGCCAGCACAACCTGTTTAGACTCACCTCCTGGTGTGCACAGCTGTGCCAGGATGGTGGGACTGCACCATCACGGGGCACCAGCAGGCAGATTCTACTTTTGTTTAAAGATGTTAGAGGTAATGTCACAAACTGTCCTGATAACCGCATTATTTGGTCTCCTGTCTGCAAGGAAACACTCTGTTGAAACTGTAACTGTGCCCCCCACCCCCAGATGCCTGAGGCAGCTGAGAGGAGGGGGTATGTGGAGGAGAGGGGGCATGGAGGGGAGAGGGCGTGTGGAGGGGAGGGGCAAAGCCTGGAGAGGACCGCCTCATGCCACACCCAGCTGGATGGGGAGCCCTTCAGAACTGGATGCAGCCCAGCGCTCCTGGTGCGAGCCTGTGTCCAGGGCCAGCTGTGGAGCTCGCTAGCCCACACCAGCTCCCTCACCCCCGTGGCCACACTCAGGACAACCTGAGACACCCGGGGATGCCGTGTCCACACTTGTCCTGGAGTGGTGGGTTTCGGTCACCAGCAGAGGACGGCTTCCTCAGGAAATATATGGGCATCACAGCTGACAGCAGGGGTCACACCAGGGATTCAGGGTGGGGGGTGCATGGTGCTCTTTGTACTGAGTGGTTTCTAGATGTCACTGGATTTGGTCTTTCTGAGTTTTATCCTCCTCTTGGCTGTGACTGCGTAGGTCACACTTGGTCTGGATGCTTCATAACCCCCAGGCTGGACAAGGTGGTGCCTCCTGGGCACACTGGCCAACCCACAGGCAGCGGTCTCCCCAGTCGTGAAGTGGGAGGGGCTTCGTCCCCTTGAGGCTGTTGTGAGGCCAGGTGGGAGGATCCAGGAGGTGAGCACGCAGAGCTCTGGGGACTCTTCCGCACAAGAGGCTGCCCCGTGGGAGTTGACAGACAGACGTGAGGAGGCCTGGTGTGGGTTTGCACACATGCTGCTATGCAGGCAGGGAGCATCCCTGGACATTCATTTTCAGTGATGAAACCTGAAACAACACTGAGCCCGTTCTGTGGCTGTGACCCTGAGTCACACGGCAGCCGCCCAGCCAGCCTTCCACATAGAGAGCCTGAGCATGAGTAACATGGACCATAGGAGCAACCTGTGGCCATGTCCTCCTCTGTGCAGGGACCTGGCTGACGTGAGACCCCAGGAGCCTGGCCCCTCTGAGGAACTGTGCTGGAAGCTGTGAGGAGGACTCGCGCTTTCTTACTTTAGTTCTTTCTGAATAATCTGAATGTTTTACACAGTAGACTTTTTTTTTTTAACTTTTAATTTAGATTAATTTCACACTTAGAACTTGCAGGAGCAAGAATGCCCACAAACCTTTGACCATGTGCTGTGTCATATTCTGTGTGAGTACATGTACGTAAGATGAACAGGGTATTCCCTGAACCGGAATGGGAGACCTAATGCCCTCCTGTTCAGGGTCCTGACCGGCATCATCCCACCTTCCCTGGTCACTGACCTTTGCAGATGCGGCCTCCAAACATGCAACCCAGGCCTTCTTTGACTGTCTGCGGGCTGAGGTGGAGCAGCATGACATCGAGGTGACAGTCGTCAGCCCTGGCTACATCCACACCAATCTCTCCCTTAACGCAGTCACAGCCGATGGGTCCAAGTATGGAGGTGAGGCCCCGGCGTGCTTTCCTCTGTGAAAGCTCCCTGATGATTTTGCAGTTTTCATTCAGAGTATCAGTTTAAACCACCTAACGTTGTGAGGTTGGTCATATATACTGATGACCGACCTCAGCACCAACCATCTCTACCCTGAACCCTGCAGGCTGGAGGCAGTTGTGGGAAAAGGCCCCCCGTCAGGGCCCAGGGCTGGGGGGAGCCCCCTGCTGAGACACTAACAGGACTCCAGCTAGCCCGTTGTTAGTGCTAAAGTGACCAGGTCTCTTCCCAAGAGGTTCCCCTGCAGTGTCGGGGGACAAGACTTCAGGGGTAGGCAGAGGCCAAAGACAGCAGAGCTGACCCGCAGTCACCATTAGTGGCCCGATCAGCAAGGCCCCAGCGTGCAGGTGGGGCCAACCAGGACCAGCTGGCTTTTGGCTCCCCAGCTGGTGGACCGACATGAGCTGCCTTCCTGCGCTTGCTCGGGGCTGCCTCCTGGGAGTATGCTGGGTGTTCACCAGGGGCCTCCTGGCCAAGCCTGAACCAAGACCACCCATGCCCAGGGCAGCAGCCCCCTCACTCAGCAAGGCGGCAGAAGCCATACAGAGGCACAGGGCTGGATAAGTTCGTATGCATTTATTCCTAGAAGAATGGCCACGCCCCATGACGTGGCATCTAGTTCCCTGACCAGGGATTGCACCCATGCCTCCAGCATTGGAAGCACAGAGTTGTAACCACTGCACCACCAGGGAAGTCCCAAGAATCATTTTAAAAAATGATGTGGCATTTAAAAATGAGCAGCACCAGAAACCTGCTGTTCTGTGTTGATGGTGGAGAGGAAGCCAGGCAGCACCACTGTGGCTGTTCCTGCTTTGTGGGCACAGTTCGCCAGTGACAAGGGAAGAAGTAACATCCTGTGCCCCTGCATTGACCTCTGGTCCCCAAACAAACCAAGGCTTCCTTCCTGTCACCCATACACCTGAGACACGGGCCCTGCCACCTGCCTCGCTCCTCTCACTCCAGCCAGCGTGCTCTGCAGCCCTCCCACCCACCTGGCCCCCTGCATGGCCCACTTGCCCTGGCACAGAACCCTTAGTCATTGGTTGCCCCAACTGGCTGAAATGCCCCAGGTCAGGGAGTAAGGGAGCATCTGCTGGGCACCCCCCAGCTGTGGACCATAGTTCTGAGCTGTCCACCTCCCTCCTTGGACCGCAGGGACAGTGCTACACCTGCTGCCCAAGCCCCTGGGAGACCCAGAATCCAGAGTTGGCTCAGGTCCTCCTGGGGGCTGCTGCCCCCAAGCTCAGTGAGTTTCCTGTTTCATTTCAGTGATGGACGAGACCACGGCCCAGGGCCGAAGTCCTGTGCAGGTGGCCCAAGACATCCTGGCTGCTCTGGGGAAGAAGAAGAAGGATGTGGTGCTGGCCGACCTGATGCCTTCCCTGGCTGTTTACCTTCGAACTCTGGCTCCTGGGCTCTTCTTCAGACTCATGGCCTCCCGGGCCAGGAAGGAGCGGAAGTTCAAGCACAGCTAGTGCCCGTCCTGGTGGGCAGGTGGGGCAGTTGCTGCTCCAGGGGGACTGTGTTGGACTTCAGCCTCACGGGTGGGGAAGGAGGGAGACACGCTTCCCCTGCAGACCCCTGGCCAGGCCTGATGGCGGGGAACGGGAACTAGGAGGACGTCTGGGAATCAGAAGGGGTGAGGGACAGCTTCCTCCAGGTGGAAGGTCTAAACTCTAGGACATGAAATAAAGGAAGGAGCCTGGGAGCTGTGGTCCCTGAGGGCAGGCAGAACTACGCCTCTTTCATACCTCAGCCCCTGCATCTTAGGGTCCGAAGACACACTCATGTCACCTGAACCTGGTTCTCAGGGAGAAGGCAGCAGCCTTCGAACTGTTTACAGGGCCCCCAGTGTCTTGGTCGACGCAGCAAACGGTCAGCATGTGACTGGCCTCCCCGTTGTGCACTGCGTGGGAGCTGCCCTCTGGCACCAGGCTTGTTTCAGTGACAGCTTCTGCTCAGCTGCCCTGAGGTGGCCGCGGTTTGTCTGCCTCTGGCCACCTCCCCTCAATCTGGTCTGCAGGCAGAGCCAGGCTCCCTTTCCAGATCTGGCCCGCACCCCGTTCCCACCCACAGGCTCAGGAGGGTGGTGGGCCCTGCACGGTGGACACGAGGTCTGAGTCACTGCCAGGTTACCTGTGGACCATATGCCGCCCAGCTGAGGACTAGCATTTCCAGGCCTCTTGGAATTAAGTCCGAGTTTCTCTAACTGTTCTAAAATCTTTGGCTCTCCCCCTGTAAACAAATGGCCCCGTTGCCCCACGCACCCCGATGCCTCCCCTGCACCCCTTCTCACTCTGGTATCTGATCTTCCCGAGGGACCCTCTGAAACTCCAGGTGTCACTCACACATGTGCCCTCAGGGGGGCCCGAGCAGAGTCTGGGGCCGGCAGGGCCCCCTCTTTGGTGGAAGACGAAGGGAGTCTTCCCTCAGCCTGGGGTAGCGGGTTGAACTCAGGGTCCACAGCAGGACACCCTCGATGCTTAAAAAAAAAACACAGGTGTTAGTTTGTGTTCTCCTAAATCAGAACCTGGACAAGAGACCCCAGGCCCCAGCTCTCTGGGCAAACTCAGCGGAGACCCAGAGACTGGCAGGCTTGGCCTTGCCCGGCCCTGCCCCTAAGCAGCCCCGGGCAGTGCTCCTTGAACCAAGGCCCAGGTGAGACATGAGGTTCCTCCGGGAGGGGCTGGGCCTGCCTGGTGAGAGGCTTATTCTTGCTGCAAGTGGTGCCCAATCCTGCTGCCTGCACACTCCCACCAGGGCCGTCACGAGAGAGCAGACACCTGGAGCTGAAATTCTCATCATTTTAATGGTCACTAGCCTCTGGCTGGCTCTGGATGGTACAGTTAAATGACACACTTAACGACCCCCAAGGGCATCCACACCCCCTCCAGAGCCTCGCTTCCATCACATCCTGCTGCCCAGTGGGACTTGCACAGCTGCAGGCCCCATGGTGGTGGAAATCCACATCTTAGTGTGACGAGCTGAGAAAACCCCTGGTGCACTTGTCACCTGTTATTTCTTTAAAATAACCGTGACGCCAGATGCCTCCCCGGCCTGGCCGCCTCGCGGCGCAGCGCGGTCATACAGCGCAGAGCTCGTAGATCTTCTTGACACAGTACACCAGGGCTGCCAGCGCTATCGTGTTGTGCAGTCTCTTTCTGTGCAAGTCGTCCTTCCGGACCAGCACCACCGGGGTGGACGAGGTGAGTGTGTGCAGGGGCAGGCGGGACAGTCTGTAGGCGTCGTACTCCACCTGGTACTTGCAGCAGGGGTCAAACTGCCAGGAGATGCCGTAGAGGGTACAGCAGGCCAGGCTCAGCACGCCCGCGGGCAGGGAGATGTAGTGGGAGTAATCCAGGGGCAGCGCCAGTGGGGTGAAGAGGCAGGCGGTGCCCGCCAGTACGGTGGTCTTGTGCAGGCAGTTGCCCACGGTGATCCAGCGGGCCGTCTCGTCGCCGATGCGGGTGGGCTCGATCACAATGTACTTGTACTGGGCTTCCAGGGCCTGCTCCAGCTCGTACTCAAACTGGTCTTGGGCGTTCTCCCCGTTGTAGATCTCGTGCACGATGTAACAGTCTGTGGCCGACAGGCTCACCCTTAGGAAAGAGAGGTGAGGAGAAAAAGGAGACAGTCAGGCACTGGTGGCTGCTCTGTGGCCCGGAGATGCAGAGGCAAGCCTCCCACCACCCCGCGCATACCCAAAGGCCACTGGGAGCGGTGCTCGGAGCTTCCCAGTCGGGGACCGTGCACATTGGGACCAGGGGAGGCGTGTGAAGAAAATCTCCACTGCCCAGAAATCTCCATGGTCAGTGTTTCCTTCGAAGCTGGAAACAGTTATGTGTTCAGGGCAGCAGAGGCCGGACTGCCGGGCAGAGCTCTGGGAGGAGGGAGGGGCGATGGGGAGCTGGCTGCTGGTGCCCTTCTGGTCATTCTCCCAGGGGATTTGGTGGGAACAGCTACCCAAGCAAATAAGTGGGCCAACTCAGGAGGCAGAGCTTCCCTCCAGGTGGATGAACAGTGGGCCTGATGCTCTCCCGAGGCTGCAGGGGAGAGGGTGGGGAGGTGCCACTGGGGTCCGGGACTTAGGCAGAGGGGCTCTTTATTCTGGAATAGTTAACTGTAACTAAGTTGGGTTCAGGGAAGCCCCCCAATTAAGTCACAGGCCCCGATTAAACTGTGTGTGGGGGAATAAGCCGTCCCCTGGGGATGGGACACCCCCAGGCACTGCCTACAGGGTCCAGTTAGCAAGGCAGCCTTTCTAGGCAGTTAATGAGCTGAACCACTGAAATCAATCAACCTGGAAGAGACAGCCTTCCTCTGGGGCCTTGCTGGAGTCTCCCCACTTGATTTTTTAACTCAGAGAGGAGACAGGCTCCAGGTGGGACTCAGCTCCTTAGCAGACAAGCAAACCTACAAGGCATGGCCTCAGTCTCAGAGGAGCCATCCTGGCCTGGGATCTCCTTTGTGCTCTCAAGTTCATAATTGAGACAGGCAGAGGGAGAGGAGCTCGGGGAGGGCAGGGCGGGGTCTGTGCACCCTGCTAACCCACAAGAGGGTGTCTGGGGGTGAGGCCTTGCTGCCGGAATCCAAGTGGAGCTTTCTGGCCACTGAGTCCCTCTGGAGCACTGAGAGCAAGACGCAGGGACAAGGTCGGGATCACAGCTTTCTCGCCCAAACCCTGATCTACCTGAGTGCAGTGCTCCGCTTGCCTGGCAGACTGTGGCCACCCAAAGTGTAGTGACAAGACAGGCCCAACAGGAAAGCATCAGTGGAACAGACTGTTCCATTTCAGGGGGATGTCGGTGGGCAGGCCCCACCCTCACCTGATGCTCATCCAGCACTTCCCAGCTCCCTGGCCTTCACCTCTCTGGCTGAGCTAGCACCCACACTGGAAGCAGGCTTCCCCAGCTCCTCCCACATGCATGCCGGACAAGGCCACCCCCACTGATTGGTGCGTGTGCCACAGGTCCCTCCAGGCTACTGCCTCAGCCCCGATAGGAGAGAGAGCAACAGTCAGTGGACCGGGGCAGTCAGGATGGACCAGCTGAGGGGGTGTGGACCAGGCGATCACCCGCTGTGGCCACCTGGAGCTCCCCAGGTCTTACTGTGGACTCCCATCCAAAACCATGAACCAACCCTCCCAGGGGCCCTCTCACACAGCAGGCTGAGAGCCAGCCCTGTGGGCATGCCACCCTGGGCTCACCACTACTTCTGCTTCAGAAGCCAAACCTCTTTACCCTCAGGAGAGCATGGACTGTGACACCCAGAGAAACAGGTCCAGTGCAGGGAAGGGGACAAATGCAAGGTCCACACAGACTCATAAGAGCCACTCACTTAGAGGACCCACCCTGTGGTCAGTGCCCACACCCTCGGCTGGGGTGCCCTCCACCCTGCCTAGACCCCCAGATCCAGTCCCCCAGCTGACAGACTATTGCTTCAGAAGCCAGGGGCCATGGCCACCAAGCCTGGCTACCCCAGCACCCACTGTATGTGGCCTGCTGTGTTTCTGGGTCAAAAGTAACCCAACTAAGGAAAGAACCCGGTTAGAGGGTTACCTTGAACCATCTCAGCATCACCAGCCAACTTGAATCCTGTGCACAAAAGCAAATTAAAAACAACAACAATAGCTAACTGGGATCCTTTGAGCCCTAAGCTTACTAAGAGACTATATTTTCGCATTTTGTTGAAGGTGAGAAATGAACAGTAAGAGAACATAGTAAAAGGAGCCCATATTAAAAAATAAAACTGAGAGCAGGCTGATAATGGAAAAGTCTTCAAAGTCAAGTGAAAAAGTCAAGTATAGAACAGTGTCTGTAGCCTGCCATCTTCAGTGCATCTCTGTAACAGAGTTATGTTTGCTTCTACGTGCACAGAACGCTTCTGAGCAGATATAAGACCTGAGTGTTATGACTGTCCCTGGGGAGGGAATGGAGTGGCTCCAGAAGAAGAGGAGCCAGTTTTACTAATTGATTCGGAAGCCTTTGAATCCAGTAGGTTTTGTGCTACTAACGGGACTGGCCAGTGCACAGCATAGCCTGCCAGGCTCCTGCTGCTGTAGGGTCAGGGGCTGATCAACTTGCCTCCAGCCAGTCAGTCTCCCCTCTCCTCATCTGAATCAGCCCCAGCAGCACCCAGGAAACAGTCATCAAAGGTACCCTGGGACCCCCACAAAGAACCCACAGGACATACCCCACACCATCACAAAGCCAGTCTCAAAGGAACCTGGGATAACAGGAACCTCAGGCATGGAACCCCCAAAGTCTGGAGACTCCTCCCAAAGTCAGGGTTGAACAAGAATGTTCAAAGCAGTACTGTCTGGTGAGAGCAGAAGACCCCTTAGAAGAGCAGAGAAAGAGACACACACACACACAGTCAGAAGCACACAGAGCCAAGCATGTGTCTTACACACACATACACACACATGTCGTCATGGAGATGATGGAGGGTTCGGGAGTGAGGTGGTTGCTTTCTGCAGGGAGGGATGTGTGGCCAGGGAAATGCTAGCACTCAGTTTATTGATCTTTTCTAAATTATGGTAAAATACATTAACAGGAAATTTACTCTCTTAACCAGTTTAAGTATATAGTTCAGTAAGGTTAAGTACACTCACACTGTTGGGCAACCAATCTCCAGAACTTTTCTGTCCTGCAAAACTAAAACTCTGTCCCCATTAAACCACAACTCCCACGCTGCCCTTCTGCGGTCTCTCCATGAATCTGACTGCTCCAGGGCCTCGTATAGGTGGAACCAGGTGATACTTCTTTTGGCAGATGGCTTATTCCACTTGGCATAATATCCTCACAGCTCATCCACACTGCAGCATGTATCAGGATTTCCTTCCTTTTTCCTTGTATGTAGAGACCACATTCTGTTACCGATCCATGGTTGATGGGTAGGTTTCACCTTCTAGCTGCCGTGAACATAGGTATAAAAGTATGTCTGAGTCCCTGCTTTTAATTATTTTGGATATTTACTTAGAAACGGAATCGCAGGATCATATGGTAGCTCTATTTTTAATTTTCTGAGAAACTTCCACACTGCCATAGTGGCTGCACCAATTTACACTCCCACCAACAGTGCACAAGAATTCCCTTTTCTCTGCATCCCTGCCAACACTTTTTTCCTGTTTTTTTCAATAGTAGCCATACAGTGGGTGTGAGGTGGCATCTTATGGTAGTTCTGACTTGTGCTTCCTACATGACAGCTTTTATGCTTTTATTGAAATAGGTTCACCCACTTCCACTGCACAAGTCAGTGGGTCGACACTGTCACTGAGTTAACACACAATCTGTTTTCCTCATGATGAGGAAAGATGAGTGTCTTCCTCATCTCAAAGAGTAACCCCACTGCTCCCCATGCCCCACGACCCCGGTTCCTGGCAATCACCAGCGGACTTCCCTACTCCATACCTGCCTCTTCTGGGCGTTTGGCAGGAAGGCATCGCAGGGCACATGTGCTGGGACTGCTTTCTTCCTTCAGCTTCATGCCTCCAGGGCCCCACATGTGGTAGCAAGTTTGTAACTTTTCACACGAGAGGTACTTTTGATGGATTTAACATACAATTTTTATAACTCCAAGACAAGATACCTGCTGGGAAGCATTAAAGATGCTATGCATGAGAAAGGCCAATCATGGCCTTTCTTTGGATGGTGGTTCAACAGGTAACTTTTTAAATTTTATTTTTCTTCATAGTTTTCTATACTTTTCAAAAACAAAAAAATAAATACATGTTTCTTTTATAATGAGAAAGTTTTATAAAGTTTTTCTTAAATCAGTAGCTCTGTAACCCTTGAGGTAGAGGAGACCAGACAGGCCGGGGCCTCCCAGCTGAGGGGAAAGAACCCCTCCTGCTCCAACAACTTCCTGGGCCCCACGAAGAGGCCTGCACTCCCGGGGCCAAGGTGGTCTCATAGTCTTGTGGTCCGTGTCCCTGTTCCACTAAAGTGGGCACTGGCCCTACAACCCACCATCTTTTCTGGTCATGCTGGAACCAGGTGAAATGAACCAGGGCAGGGACCTGCTTTAGGGACCTTTTTTGGAGTGGCCCTGGGCTCCTGTACTCAGCTCAAACACAGAAGGAGGTGACGCAAAGCTCCTTGAGGGCTGTGACTGTCATCATCATAGTCACCCTCTACCCCAGCCCCAGGCCTGAAAGTGTCAGGTTCCCAACAGACTTAGAGGAAGTACTTTGGAAGGGAGTGACAAGAGGGCTTCCTGGGTGGTCCAGTGATTAAGAATCTACCTTGTAATGCAAGGGACACCTGGTCTGGGAGGATCCCACATACTGTGCGGCAACTAAGCTGGTGCACCAACTACTGAGCCTGAGCTGGAACCTGTGCTCCACAGCAAGAGATGCCACCACAATGAGAAGACCACGAGAAGCAACTAAAGAAAGCCAGCAGGCAGCAATGAAGACCCAACACAGCAAAACAAACAAACAAACAAAAAAGGCGGGGGTGAGGAGAAAACTACAGTAATTAGAGCACCTGTGGCTGAAAAACTTAAATTACTGTAAAAATTAAACTAATTTATTGTTAAAAACTATTAATAAAGTTGCTTCCCAACCAGGAAGTATGGGGTCATGTGACCACACCAGGTGGTGGCCTTTACCAACCCTCCCCTCCCCCCACCGGGGTCTAGGAAAACTCACTTTTGGCAAATCCCAAATCACTTCCTTGAGAGCCAAGGAAATCGGTAAAATCCTATGCTGTGGACTCAAAGGCCAGTTAGGGACTTCCCAGGTGGTTCAGTTGTTAAGAACCACCTCCCAATACAGGACACACAGGTTCAAGTCCTGGTTCGGGAAGACCCCACATATGCATTGTTGATGGGAATGTAAACTGGAGCAGCCACTGTGGCAAATGTGTGGAAGCTCCTCAAAAAATAGAGCTACTATATGATCCAGCAATCCCGCTTCTAGGTATAGATCCAAAACAGTTAAAAGCAGGACTCAAACTCAAACGTATTTTTGCACCCATGTTCACAGCAGCATCAATCACAACAGTTAGAAGGGGCAAGGAAGCCAATGAGCTGCAGCGACTGAGCCCATGTGCCTCAACTAGAGAGAGGCAGGCCCACATGACTCAAGGAAAGAGCCTGTGTTCCACAACCAAGACCTGATGCAGTCAAAAATAAATACTGGAAAAAAAAAAATGGGACTTCTCTAGTAGTCCAGTGGTTAAGACTTCGCCTTCCAAGGCAGGCGATCTGGGTTCGATCCCTGGTTGGGGAACTAAGATCCCACATGCCTCACAGCCAAGAAAACAAAACAAAACATAACACAGAAGCAATTTTGTAATAAATTCAATAAAGACTTTAAAACGGTCCAGACCAACAGCTTCTACTGGAAGCCTGGGGATTCTCTTTAAAAAAAAAAAAAAAAAAAAAAAAAAAATTAACACAACATTGGAAATCAACTATATTTCAATAAAACAAACTTTAAAAACATGAACGTGGCTCTCATTCTTTATTTCCATCCCTCTCTTATCCTGGTCTAGACCAGCACTGACCTTTCTGTTCTCTATCTGCACCATCCAGTATATGAGCCACAAACCATGGCTGACTACTGAGCACTTGCAGTGTGAGTACTGTGGCTGAGGAGCTAAAGTTTTCCCTTTAATTTAGATTTAATTGCTGCAAATGACAAACAGGCACTGAATTGACACAGCTCTAGACTCAAGAACCAGGTAAAGCGAGAACCCACACACTGTGCCTTCTGAACTGGACAGCCACTAACACACAGATGACAGCAGTAACTCCTGCCAACAGTCGGGCACCAAGCAGGGCCTTCAAGCACAAGGCAGGCTTTGGAGTTTGCTGCTGCTGCTGGGCAAATCTGGAAAGCCTGCCCAAAGCATTGCTTTGCTCCAGCCAATGCTCCAAACCAGACCATGTTTCCTAGAGTGTCAGCATAAAGCAGATTCCAATCAAGGGTGTGTGACAACTTGGAAGAGTGGTCTTACAGTGTGGAGCTGAAATCTGAGTCAGCACAAATGTGACATGGAACAAAGTCACTTAAGAGTGCCATAAACAGCCTACTATAGTCACGGAGCCTCTAGTCTCCCTGGGCTTCAGTCTATGCTGTGGGCAGTTAATCCGCCTGCCCCACCCCAAAGTCCTCCCACTCACTGAGCAGGAATGGAGGTGTGCCTGAGCGGGTTAGGTTTCCACCCTGTGCTCAGTGTGCAGGAGCTCAGGGAAACCAGGCCCAGGCAAATGCTCTTCCAGCAGAGCAAACAGAGGGGTCCCACAGCCAACACCACGTTATCTGGGAGGAGGGCAGATGGTGCCACCCAAACCACAAAACTAGACGCCCTATTCCTGTCTGACACACAACACGCGCATGTACAAGCAGAGCCTGCTGTTCAGGTGGAAGGGTGTAGTGGGAACACTTAAGGAGACCGGGCACGTAACTGCAATGAGTCAGGTAGGAATGATGAGCACCTGCCCTAATCAAAGAAAGCCACTGAGAGCTTTCCAAGGAGACTTTAATTGAAGTCTTTCCATTTACAAGCATTGATAACTAACTTAAATTCTCTTAAAAACTGAGGGTCACAGTCAAGGATTCAGCCTTTGGGATCCTGGCTTGCAAACTCAATTTTGAATTAACACTTGCCTTAAACCAAAGACAAAAAACCCCCAATATCTATTTCTTAGATCAGTAAAGGCTTCTGTTTTGCTGGTACAGCCCTGTATGAGGTCTGGGTATCCTCATTTGGCCGTTTCTGTTGTTTCTATCCAGTGAGGCGATCACCGCCTTAACTTTTTATGGTACGATCTAAGAAATACCAGGTGGGAGCTGGAAAAACCAAAGTACCTTTTGGCCATTTACTGCTGCTTCTTCAAGGAAGAGGAAGTGCAGAAGAGACAACGTTGGATAACTCTGGGCTCAAGAATAAAATGCAAGCTACAGGGTTCTATCAACACAACTAACCTCAGTTGGTAAAGAATCTGCCTGCAATGCAGGAGACCCGGGTTCGATTCCTGGATCGGGAAGACCCCCTGGAGAAGGAAATGGCAACCTACTCCAGTACTCTTGCGTGGAAAATCCCATGGATAAAGGAGCCTGGCAGGCTACAGTCCATGGGGTCGGCAAGAGTGGGCCACGACTTAGCGAACTAAACCACAACCAAACAGAAGGCGACCGCAGAGTAGGTGGTGCAAAACGATCAAAGAAAAAGAATAACGGCAGAGTAGGGAGAAAAGGCGAGGGGTGGGGAAGAGAACTTTTCTGTTTAACAATCCTAATTGGGGAAAAAGAAACCACCACGGAGATCCTGCTGATTTCTGCCGCACCAGCCCACTCGTAACAGAAGGGTCAGGACAGTACAAAGCGGGTGACTCCACCAGTACATCTCGTTTCCCAAACTTCTGGTGTCTGAACAGCTTCTACTAAGCTGAAACTGTTTTCCAGAAGCAAAAACTGTAAATTCAACAAGAAACACGAGAACTACTCCGATCTCATCTAGAAATGAGTCCTTCACATCCAGATTCACCTTGGAAGAACCAAGCCCCCGGTTCCCTACTCAAGCACATTCGTTAGGGAAGGTCACTGCAAAGGACTTCCACAGCAGGGGCGCTCACGGAGACGCCTCCAAAGTCCCAAGGATCACCCCCGGGGGAAAGCGGTCAGCTCCCCGACCGGAGCGACAGCGCGGAAAGCTAAGGCCCCTCGGTAACCGTGCGGTCCGTCCCGTCCGCCCCGCACCGGTTCCCTGAGAAAGCTTCCCCTTCCTTCTCCGTCCCGGGAACCACTCCTCGCTGCAGCTTGGCGAAGACCACGCGCGCGGCCAGGCGGGCGGGGGCTCCGGCGCCGCTCGGCTCGCGGCATACAACCGGGTCCCGCCGCGGCCCGGCAGTGCCCGGCCAGCCATCACCCCTCCCCGAGCCGCCCGCTGAGACCGCGTCGACCGGAACTGAGACCCAGCGCGCCTAGGGGCGGACCGGGGCGAACCCCAGGGCGGAGGCGGGGACAGCGCTGCAGTCCAAAGAACCCCGCCGGTTTCCCGCCCTAAACCGCTCGCAAGGAGCAGCCCGCGCCTCACCTCTCTCGAGCGCCGCCACCGCCGCTGCCCGGGCCGAGACGCCTCCTTCCCCACGCGGCCATCTTGGAGACTCTCCGCTCGCGAACGCCTCGCGCCGGGCGGCCGCCGCGCGACACCGCGCGGGCGGGAGGGAGATGTAGTCCGGCTGCCTTCCCGGACGGCACGCAAGGCGAGGGCCCGGCCCCGCGAGACTACAAAGTCCACAATGCACCGCGCTCCGGAAGCCCTCCCCGCGGCCGCCTGGGAACGCGGGCTCAGACAGGCGGCTCTGAGCATCCACTTCCGGACTAGACTTCGGCCGGCCGCCTGGGCTTCGAGAGCTTTGACCGCTGAGGTCACGGAAGGACCACTGCCACTCAGCCCCCAAATACTCGGAAGGCAAAAGAGACGAGGTCCCCGCCGTCGCGGAGTCCCTGCTGCCAAACTGTTGGCCGAGTGGGTCTGGAAGCGGAGAAGGCGGAAAACGTAAAGTGCGATGGCTGCAGAGAGAGACGTCCGCGCGCACGTCCCACCCGCGTCCGCCCGCGGTAGTGAGGACAGAGCCCCACTCTCGGGCGTCTTCGAAGGCGGTTGCTGGCTCCTCACCCCGCCGGCGGGAGCCCTGCCTGGACGCTACCGAGTCGGGAAGGCGGACGGAGCCCAGTGACTCCTGCCCGCTGTCCCTTCCGAGCGGGGGCTGATCTGAGGGCCCCTCGCAGCCCTGGAACGTGTAGTCCCTCTCCTGCTTCCGACCGACAGCCTTGCTAGACATATTAATTAGACCTATGAGCATTTGAGCAACTCTCCTGTCGAAATTTGCTCCGAGTTCAGAGACGGGAGAACCGCGGCACCTGCTCTCAGCCTTCGGGGCTGGCGGAACCTGCTGAGCCAGGGCCGGAGGGCTCTTTGGTGTAGGTGAGGCTCCTGTCGTTGAGGATTCCCCAGGATTTCCTTCCGGTTGACGACCTACAATAGTTTTAAATGTCAAATCCTCTTAAAAGCCCTCAGTACCTACAAGATGCAACTCAGGCTCCTTAGCGCAACCCAGAAGCCCCTCGCAAGTATAGAGATTGCTCCCCGCTCCAGCTTCAGTTACCTCCCTTTCCTCCCTAAAGCTGGCCAGGTTAGCAGATTCAGAGAGTGCGAGGTGAACCACAGACGGTCCATGCTGTGCCTAAAATGCCTTTCTCTCCCCACCAACCGTCCCTCAGCAGTACCTGCTCTTCCGTTGGGTCACAGTTCCACCTCCAGATGCCAGCACTACTAGAGACAGATGATCGATGACCACATTGCCTTGTGGTTAGTCTCTTTTCTCTAGTTTGCTGATTCAGAGGGTTTCCTAGGGTTCTAGGACAGCTGGGTTTGAAGTGTGGATCTCCATCTGGGACTGCATATTTAACCACTGTTTCTTTGCCTCCTGGTTTGTAACCTTGGGGTGATACTAGCTAGCACCTCTCCTAAGAGGACCAATATGAGTATTACATAAGGTGACACCTGAGGACCTCAGCACACAAGTAACAATCAACGGACTTAAGTCAGGACAAGCCCTGTTCTAAAAATTTGCATGACTTTTATCTTCACAACAGCCTGATGAAAGTGATACTGTTATCAACATTCTCATTTTGCAAATGAGAAGAACCTACCTGATTGACTCTCTGACCTCATGTGCCAGGATTTGAGTCCAAGCTGTCTGGTTGCTGAGATTTTGCTCCTTATGGTACCTCTCAGGAAGAGTCAGGCTGGGGTCTAGTGCACAGAGGAAAGTGCTCAGAAGCTGTGGACCTGGGATCCTCTCCCCGCACTTGCACTTCTAATAGGCCGTTTGCCTCAGCCTGCTAACTTGAGCAGAGACCCCTCAGAATGCACCTCTGGATCACTGCCAATGCACAGATACCCGGAAGAATCACAGTTAGTGTTCCCTCAGCATATAGTAACAGTTCCCATTGAGGGCACAATCTGAATGGCTGGAGTTGGAATCCCTGTAGGCCCCCAGGGACCACTGACTGCTGGCAAAGAGGTAGCCTACAGGGCAGATGGGTTCTAGCTGGTCTGGCGCTCAGAAATCATGTGCCACTTCCCTTATCACCCTTTTCTTCATTTTTTTTTTCATTCATTTTTTAAAGGATGTGTTTATTTATATGTATATATATATAAGTGGAAAAGATAAGTTTTCATTCCAGCACAAAGAAAAGCAATGCCAAAGAATGTTCAAACTACCACACAAGTGCACTCATCTCACACGCTAGCAAAGTAATGCTCAAAATTCTCCAAGCTAAGCTTCAACAGTACATGAACAGAGAAATTCCAGATGTTCAAGCTGGATTTCAAAAAGGCAGAGGAACCAGAGATCAAATTGCCAACATCCCTTTGATCACAGAAAAAGCAAGAGAATTCCAGAAAAATATCTGCTTCATGGACTACGCTAAAGCCTTTGACTGTGTGGCTCACAACAAACTGGAGAATTCTTCAAGAGATGGGAGTACCAGACCACCTTACCTGCCCCCTGAGAAATCTGTATGCAGGTCAAGAAGCTATAGTTAGAACCATACATGGAACAACGGACTGATTCCAAATTGGGAAAGGAGTATGTCAAGGCTATATATTGTGACCCTGCTTATTTAACTGCAGAGTACATCGTGCGAAATGCCGGACTGGATGAAGCACAAGCTGGAATCAGGACTGCTGGGAGAAATATCAATAACCTCAGATATGCAGATGATACCACCTTTATGGAAGAAAGTGAAGAGGAACTAAAGAGCCAGTTGATGAATGTTAAAGGAGAGTGAAAAAACTGGCTTAAAACTCAACATTGAAAAAATGAAGATCATGGCATCTGGTCCCATCACTTCATGGGAAATAGATGGGGAAACAATGGAAACAGAGACTTTATTTTCTTGGACTCCACAATTACTGCAGATGGTGAGTGAAATTAAAAGATGCTTGCTTTTTGGTGACAAACCTAGACAACGTTTTAAAAAGCAGAGACATTACTTTGCCAACAAAGGACCATCTATTCAAAGCTATAGTTTTTCCAGTAGTCATGTATGGATGTAAGAGTTTGACCACAAAGAAGGCTGCGCTCCAAAGAAGTGATGTTTTCAAACTGTGGTGATGGAGAAGACTCTTGAGAGTTTCTTGGACTGCAAGGAGATCAAACCAGTCCATCCTAAAGGAAATCAACCCTGAATATTCATTGGAAGGACTGATGCTGAAGCTGAAGCTCCAATACTTTGACCACCTGATGCGACTCATTGGAAAAGACCCTGATGCTGGAAAAGATGGAAGTCAGGTGGAGAAGGGGATGACAGAGGATGAGATGGTTGGATGGCATCACCAACTTGATGGACATAAGGTTGAGCAAGCTCCAGGAGATGGTGAAGGACAGGGAAGCCTGGCATGCTGCAGTTCATGGGGTCGCAGAGAGTCAGACATGACTGAGCGACTGAGTAACAACAATATATACATACATATATATAGTTTTGTTTATTTTTGGCTGTGCTGGGTCTTCATTGCTGTGAGGACATTTTCTAGTTGTGGCAAGTGGCAGCTGCTCTCTAGTTGCAGTGCAGGCTTCTCTTTGCGATGGCTTCTTGTTGCAGAGCACAGGCTATAGGGCACATGGGTTTCACTAGTTGTGGTTCTTGGGCTCTAGTTGTGGCACATGGACTTCGCTGCTCCGCGGCATGTGGGATCTTCCTGGATCAAGGATCGAACCTGTGTCTCCTGCACTGGTGGCAGATTCTTTACCAGTGAGCCATTCATTCTTATAGCAAGTAATTGTCATGTGCACACTCAGTGCCAAGTGCTCTTAGGCACCAGAGTCACAGCACTTGTTAAGACAAACATTTCCTGGTCTGGGACTTCCCTGGTGATCCAGTGGTTAATACCCTGCAATTCTAATGTAGGGTTTTGATCCCTGGTCAGGGAACTAAGATTCCTCATGCCTTGCAGTTGGTCTCAGAGTTTCCAGTCCAATGGGATTAACAACTAAGTAACTATTTCCAGAGTGATAATAAATTAAGCAGAATGATGTAATAGATGACTTGGAAGTTACAGGTAGCTAGGGGTCTTTTCAAGAGATGGCATCTGCATGGGGCCTGGAGGAGTGTGCAAGGAAAAGCTGGGGACAGAGCATTGTGACCCAGTAATGTGACCAGGGTGACAGGAGAGAGACTGGGTTTGCCTTTGGTTAGTCGTTTTCTCTCTGAATATCACCCTTCTCAACTGTAAATGGAGTATTCAGTGTCTAATTAGGGAAAAAAATCCACCCTAGGTAGTTCAAACAGAATGGATTTAATACAGGGCATTGTTTGTGGAAGTGTTGAGCAGGCCAACTGAATCACTATCTCGAACACCTGAAACTTATTTAATTGTATAGTAACTATACCTCAGTTAAAAAAACAAAACTGCTTTCTTTTACCCAGAGACCGAGAGCTGTGTGTGCTGGCCTCTCCTGCCATCTAACTCCGAGCAATGAACCACCCAAGGTCACCTTGCCCGCCAGGCTGCCTTGAGGGGACCCTGCCCCATGCTGTGAGCAAAGAGCCCTCCCCCAGTCCAGATCCCAGCAGGCTTGTGCTGTCTTCTTCCCATCCAGGCCTCAGAATGCAGGCTCCTTGTCTGTATGCCTGGAATCTGTCCCCAGCCTCTTCCACAGCAGGTCCCATCCCACCTGTGCCACAGATAGACACAGTCAGCTCTGGGGATGGCGGCTCTGCAGGCTAGAAGGGCCTTGGGCCCCTGAGCTGCTGCTTGGAGAAAAGCCTGCTGACACATATGTGGGCAGGAAAGTGAGCAGACTCCTGAGAGGTGGCTGCGGGGACACCAGAGGGGGAGGGCCAGTCAAGTGGGGGCATGCAGCACCCAACACCCACCCCAGAGCCACCTGGCTGCTGGCTCCTGCCCTCCCTTCTTCCACTGGGACTTCACTGGGCCTGTCCTGTCCCTGCCCCACTGTTTCATTCAGATTCGGGGTGGAGAGTAACATGGGTTTTACTTCTACACCCCAGGCTGCTGTAGGGAATTTGCTGGGCATGTCCCTGGGTATCGCCCTGCAAGGGCCCCACCACAGACATGGGGGGGCAGGAACTGGGTATGGGTCCTGTTCTCCTCACCTTTCTGTAGCCTCCTGACCCCCCACCCACAGCCTCCAGTTCCCAATACCTGGTTTCTCATGGAGCTGCTAGGGAAGCCAAGCTGGTCATCACCACAGAGGCCCCCCGGGGGACCTAGAGGAACATGCTCCACCCTGGAGTACTCAGGCTCCAGACTCCACGCAGGAGGCTCTCCATCCCATGTGTCCTAAGTGCCACTGGCCCTGGCTTGCCTGAGTGCTCTGCCTCCCTCGATGGACAGAAGCCCAGAGAGGGTTCCTGGGGGAAGAGGAGCAGATGACATGACATGACATTCTCCTCCTGGTCCCCCTGTCCAGCTGCCCCCAGCGAGGGTAGCCTGGTACTGGAAGCACGACCGTGAGCTCAGAGGGACCCACACCTGGGAGAAGCAGGCCTAGCTGGCAGACCCCCAGATCCTGATGCCACCTGCACCTCTTAGGGCCTCGCTTGCCTGCCAGTGAGGATGCAGGAGTCCAGAGCACCTGCCAGGTCTGCCCTCTCACTCCTCCCTCACTCCTGAGGGCTTCCCACCCTGGGGAGCCTGGCTGCCCTGGGGGTGAAGTGGAGGTGAGGGAGGGGAGCACCCCTGCCCTCCCAGAAGCAGTCCTAGAGCCACACTGGGTCACACCTTTTATTGAAATGTCACACATTCCGTCTGGAGACTAGCCCTGGCCCAGACGCCACCTGCAGCAGGTCCTGAGTGGGAAAGGCACATGGGTGGCCGCCTGTCTCAACAGGGTGAGAGACCTACCAAACGGCCGTGGCAGGAGAGCATGCGACCATGGGGCCATCTGCTGGGGGCCTGGTGGGTCTCTGAGCTTTCCCGTTCCCTGCTGGTGGCACACAAACTGGCCCACGTGACCTGCCTCCTGAGTGAGGGTTCCCCAAGTTTCCTGGGATGGGTGGGACGGGAGGGCGAGGCTGAGACGTCAGACAGTCGGGCTAGCACCGGCAGTCAGGATTGGGCGTGCTGGTGGAGGAAACTGGGGTTCTGGGGTTGGGTCTGCAGCACACCCACCCGATTGGGGGAGTTGGCCATTGCTGCTGTCAAGGGCCGTAGTGGGAGCAGCGGCATTTTGTAAGGCAGCCCGAGGCAAGGGGGCCCAGGTCGCACCTGCAGAAACTGGGGACGAGCTGTCCCGGGACCAGTGCCACAGGGGCCCTGGGGACCCTGTACATCCCTGGTTCAAGTACTAAGTGCTGTGTGTGCCAGCCGGGAAGCCAAAGTCACCCGCTGGGAGAACACAAGTGCAGGCTGGTGCATGGCGGGCCCCCTCGTGCCACCCAGCCCTCCAGTCCCTCCACACGCAACTTTCCCTGGGGTCCCCTGTGCCACTGTTGCAGGACACCCTCCCACAGGCAGCGCCTCCTGGAACCAGGTAGTCTCGCCCGAAAGGCCGCAAAGGCATCAGCACCAGCTCTCTGAGCTATTGGAGAGTATTCATGATGGGAGTCTGTGCTTGAACATGGGGAGTGTGGATGGCGAGGGGGTGATGCTAGAGAGGGAAATGGCCCAGAGCCTGGGCTGCCTGACAGTCCACTCTCAGGCCTACTACCTACTCTGCTCTTACGCTGCACCAGGAGGGCACATGCGTGGCCTCAGAGGGGCTTCCCCCAAATGTCTTTGCAAACACAGCCAGAGGCACAGAGGGAAGGGGAGGGTGCCCTGCAACCTCTAAGGAATTCCTGGAGGCCAGAGCAGGGCTGGGCGCTGGGAGGGGTGTGGGGGCTGAGGACAGTGACTCGGGGCTGCCAAGCTTTTGGACACATGTAAATGGAGATGTCCCCACCGCTGGGTGAGATGTCGTACGTAAGTGGGAGCACCCTGGAGAGGACTGCTGAGGTCAGACAAGGAGGGGTCACTGGGGCAAGCAGTCCACCCTAGCCAGTGGCCTGGAGGGGCCATGTCATCCCAGGGGTTCACTGTTAACTCACATCTCAGCCCTGGAGGGATGGGACTCCTGAGCTGCCCTCTGGCCCTACAGGGGAGCAGGCATGAATTTGGCCCTTGTGGGGAGCAGGACACAGGAGACTGTACTCTGAGCCTCAACCAGCCCCCAAAAGGAAGTCCCCAGAAAGGCAGGCTCCACAGAACAAAGGTGCTGGGGTTCTCCCCAAGCTGTTCCCAGGAAGGCGGTCTGGGAGGGGCCTCAGACTCCTGATGGGCCACGGGCTTGCAGGAAAGGAAGGACGCTCTGACGTGTGCTGTTTGCACAGGAAATCCCTCCGAACTGCTTCTTCCTCTGAGTGGTGAGACTGGTCTGTGAAGGACAGCTTTCTCCCTCCCACCCCAGCTCCAAAGGGTCCTCTTTGAGAAAGCTCACCCACAATGAGGGGCAGGGATCCCCAAGACACTCAGATGAAAGGGGAGGGTGGGCACGGGGGTGGGGTGGAGGGAGAGGACCACTATCCTGCAGGACGGGTTTCCAAGGAGACACCAGCCGTGCGCACGCGCATGTGTATATAAAGGAGAAACACCAGCCGCGTGTATGTGTGTGTGTGTGCGCGCGCGCGCGTGTGTGCACGTGCGCAGGCACAGCTGAGCCTGTACTGGCACCCAGCCCATTCCTGGCCCTGTTCATTGGGGAGGGCTCCCGTGGTTGCAGCCATCTCCTGCACCAGGCACACAGTCAGAGCAGGGGCAGCACGGGGGCCACCTCGCTTGGCCCAATGGCCCTGGAAGTTGGCACATATAGTTCCTTATTGCTCCTCATCTGGGGAGCGGACCCCCTGTTGCCCCTCACAGAGCATGGAGCAGCAGGTGGGACCCGGCCTGGCAGAGGGACGCACCCATCCACATATTCTGGTCTCGACTGCAGGCCCTCACGCCGTCTGCAGAGTGGGAACAGCCGGACCCTGCTTCGCCATGGCAGCTGGACCATGGCCCATCCTCGGCCAGCCACCTCCCAGGGCCACAGATGAGTGTCCTTACAAAAATAACTCTTGAGTCTGTCCCCTGTGGGGACCAGGATTCCTGAGAGCACACGGAGGCCAGGGCAAAGCCTGGGGGTCCTATAGGCGGGCTCGAGCCCTGTGGAGCCAGGGCTATGGCTGCAGGCGCTCCAGGTACTGCGGTAGAGGGTTCTCTTTGACGAACTTCTGGATGTACCAGCAGGTGACATGGGCTCTCAGGTCCTCCTCCACCACAAAGTCCAGAGCGGCCTGGCAGCCAGGCAGAGAGAAGAGTGGTCAGAGCCCCAGTCCCTCACACTCCAGGCTTTCCCTTGGGTCTGTGATGGAGGCAGAGGTGCTGCCACCACTCCCATTACAGTTGGGAAACCGGGGCAGACTGATCAACTGCCTGAGGGACACAGCAGGGAAGTGAGGGGGCCAGGGTCAGATCCTCCCTGGGAGAACCCTCTTCTCCACTCATTCTTCACCAGATGCCTCCTCCAGGAAGCCACCCCTGTGGGCTTGATCAGGGCACCTGGGGCTCCCTGTGCTCCCGGCAGAGGCCGCTCAGCGTTCACAGGGATCCCAAGGCCAGCAGTAGGAGTGCTCAGCCTGCAGTTGTTGACCCAGTGGGTCTGGAACCGCCTGATCACTCAGCACCCAACACCTGACCTCCGGTTTCAGCCTGAGACCCTCTGGTGACAGGATTCCAATCTCTTCTCCCATTCTGCAGATGAACTGGGGGCTGCAGGTAAGCGCCCTCATGCCCAGCAGATTCCCACCCCGCTCCTGTTACCAAGGGCTCCTCACTGGTAACAGGATGGCCCCACAGACCAGCACAGAGCTGCTCCTGAAAAGGGCAGAGGGGCAGTGGAGACCAGAGGGCAGCAGAGGGCGGGGCCCCGAGCAGCTTTTAGGGGATTCATGGCCACTCTGAGCCTTGGCGCCAGGCTCGGCCCCCTGGAGAGTTCACTGGGCACCTACCATCCATGCACACTGAGTCCCAGCAGTGAGCTCCCCACATAAGGCAGGTGTCCAGGTCCCTGGGGGCCCGGCCTGGGAGGTGGGGGTGTAGAGGCGAAAGGGGGTGGGTGGCAGTTGCAGCCCATGGGAGGTCGGGGCCTGGCCACCACTGGGCCTGGTCTCCTCTGAGTGGGGTCAGCCTCCATGCCCTACCTTGGCCAGGTGCTTGGCGATGCCGCGCCCGCGGTAGGCGTCAGGGACCTCCGTGTGCTGTAGGTCCACGATCCGCTTGCCCACATACTCATAGAGCAGGACTGCCCGGTCGTGACATCCTGTGGGGAGGGGGTGGGCGGGTGAGGCCCTGAACCAGCAGGGAGGCCTGGGGGGAGGGTCAGGGGTTCAGTGCTGGGCTGCGGTGCTGGGTCTGGAATCACCTCTCCGAGCCTCAGTTCCTCATCCACAAAGTATGGACATAACAGAGCACTCCTCAGAAGAGTGTCTGGAGGGTTAGAGTGCTTAGAACAGTGCCCAGAACACAGTGAGCCCCACGTGGGCCTTTTCTGCCATCATCAAGCTTAGCATCCCAGGGCTCCTGGTACCCCCCAAGGCCCAGCTCTCTGCACCCCAACTGGAGCACCTGCCCAATGCTATGGGAGCCCCAGGCCCAACACTGGATGTAGAGCGGGGCTCAGCAAGTTGCCAACTAGACCAGAGCCTGAACAGACCAGAGAGCTGGACCACCTGCTAGACCCTGGGGAAGGTCAGAAGCAGCAGAACCAGAGTCTGCAGGAAAGTGACCGGGCCCAGGAAGCACAGGAAACTGACCTTCACACCCTCTCAGGCCTGGTTCACCAGTGTGCCCCGGTCCCCTGCTGGAGAAACACTTAGCTGGAGTTCCAGCCTGTCGGCCAGCCTGTCTGTCCATCCAACCACGTGCTCACCCACCCCTCTGCCCCCTTGACAAAAGTTCACTGAGCCCATCCATGGCACTTCTCGGGAGCTGGGGACATGGCCACGAACAAGCCAGGCCAAGGTGCTTGGGGTCCTTCTCACATGTCTCTCAGACCCCAGTCTGAGCCTTCAGCAGGCCCATGGGCAGAACTTTCAAATGTGCCCGGAATCTGACCACTGTTCACATGTCCGCCAGCCCCTGCACCCCCCGTGGAAGCAGAGTCAGATCCCGCCCATCCTCAGCTCAGTGGCCTCCTTGCGGCCCCTCAGGTCCACCTGCCTCAGCCAGCTGCTCCCTCTTCCTGGCACCCACCCCCCACCAGAGTCCCTCAGGGCTGGGTCCTCACTATTTGAGGTTAGCCCATGTATAACCCCAGCATTTCAGGGGGTTCTGGATCTGGCAGTCAGGCAAAAGCCTGAGCACCCATGTCTTCTCACACCCCATGTCAGCAAGACCCATCCACACTTCCTTCAGCAAGCACCGAGGAACTGGGCTTTCTCCCCATCTGCTCACACTGCCTGCCCCCAGGCAGCCTGAGGGAGCCCATGACATCTGATCTACCCTCTGCTCAGGACCCTCCCAAGCACTCACCTCACCCAAAGTCAAGGCCAAGTTCTCATAATGCCTTCCACAGCCCCGCACCACCTGCCCCCATGCCTCTTGATGTCCTCTGTTCTGTGGCCTGGCTCTGTTTCTCCCCTCTCTGCTGTTCCCAGTACACACCAGGCACCCCAGGACCTTTGCACTTGCCACCCCTTCCACAGGGAGCACTCTTGCTGCTGTAGCTCCCTTCCATGCCTGCTTCTTGGGTGGCCCTCCTGGACACCTAGCTCTAAACAACAGCTCTTGGGACTTCCCTGGTGGTCTAGTGGTTAAGACTCTATGCTACCACTGCAGGGGGCAGGGTTTGATCCCTGGTTGGGAAATTGAGATCCCACATGCCATGCAGTGTGGCCAAAAAAAACAAAAACAAAAATCACTGGCATTTTCCCAACACCCCAACCTTATTTCTCACAGGTCTTGTTCTTCAGGACGGTCTATGTTTTATTGTCCACTGACCCTCAGATGGTTGAGCCCCTAGCACTTACAACAATGTGTGGCACATAGTAAGCGCTCAAGAAGCACTTGTGGCATGAATCCTAGTTCTTCTACCTCCAAGGTGCAAGACTGCAGGCATGTTGGTCACTCCCCCTGCCTCAGTCTCCTCCTCTGTAAAATGGGCAGAGCAGCCCCTCCACCAACACTGCCAGCAATCCTGAGGATAAAGTAAGTGACTCCAGTGTGAGGGGCATGCCCGGAACCCAAGGACTGAATGCACACAGCTGCTCTTTCCTCCCCAGACCTGGAACTTGCTAGGGACTCACTAGCCTAGCTCTGCCAGGGGATGGCTGGCACACACCTGAGCTAGGAGCCACAGGGCTGCTCCACCTCTCAGCCTCAGTGTTCACCTCTCTCAATGGGCACAGTGAGCTGGCTTCCAGGGCCTGGCCACAAGTCACCAAGGCAGGCCATTCCCGTCCCCAGCTGAGGCAGGGTGGGGGCCTGGGCACAGAGGAGCCCTCGGCCCACCCCTATACACACCCAGACCACTTCGGGCCTGGATGCACAGCCCAGTCTTGCAGACTGGTGAGGACAGGCTCCCTGGGCTTGGCCAGGGATCCTGGTCCACTTTAGAGTTAGCCATCTGAGCAGGAGGCGACAGACGGGGCAAGTTTACAAAGGCGGCTGGGCTCATCCAGTCCTGACCCCAGCTAACTCATGAGGGTGATCCTAATGGCTGTACTCATTAGGGAAAGAAAGAAGGAACACCCCCAAAGGTCCCATTTTTCTTCTTTCTCTGAGTGTTGAGGGTCTTCTGAGCACCCATAAGGAAATCACAGGCCTCTCAGGAGCCTTGAAAAGCCAGGGGGCCTCTTGGAAGGAGAGTAGCGGGGGCGGGGGCGCCCTGAGAGTCATGGCCAGGTGCGCCAGGATAGGCACCACAGCAGAGGAAGAGGAAGGAAAAGGTGTTTGAGTTCTGGCCTGAGGGGACCTCAGCTTACTCCTCTGAACACAGGGTGGTGATGGCCACGTCACGAGAGTGTTGTAACAGACGTGTGTTGGGACCGGGTTCAAAGCCGATCACAGCCAAATGGGGTCTGAGAAGGTCAAGTCCCAGCTCCGACAGACCCTCCAAGCGCAGGTGGGAGGAGTCAGCCCAGACAAGACCCTATCCGAGCTCTGCCCCTCCCCCCACTGCCTGACCTCAGGAAGCCTCGCCCTTCCCTCCTCAGACAAGGGCACAGTGGCCCATACGGGCCCATTCAGCTTGGGCACTACCACAGAAGGCCCAGCTGGGAGGGAGGAAAAAGTTATTAACACAGAGGGGTGGGATGCAAGGAATTCAACCCTCTATTTCACAATCAGGCGGCGGGGGCGTGGATTAGTAAGCGGTGGAGGACTTGACTTCGCTTCTGGTTTAAAAAGTAATGCCCAATGACTTCCCTGGTGGTCCAGTGCGATCCCAATGCAAGGCGTCCGGTTGGTCAAGAAACTAGATCCCACAGGCCACAACTAAAAAATCAAAAATGCCGCGACTAAGAGTTCGCCTGCTGCAACTAAGATCCTGCCAGTAAAAAAAAAAAAAAAAATCAGTAATGCCCAGTCCATGTCCTCCAGCACTGACTACCTGCCGCAGGCGCTGTTCTGAACCTCACTCTTACTGGGGCATCCAGTTCTTCCCACCAGCCAGGAGTTAATCCCACTGTAGAGGCGAGAAACGGGCGCACAGAGATGAGGCAAGTTGGCCAAGCCCCAAAGCCGCTGGGGTCTGAAGGAGACACCGTCCCTCCCCGTCTCCGCCCCGCCCCGCCCCTGACTGGCCGAAGCCCCCGGTCAGCCTAGAAGGGTCTTCCAGTCCCTTCTGCGCAGAAAAGCGAAGGTTCGCAGGGGCAGCCAGAAGCCACTCAACACCGGGGAAGGGGAAATGGCGGGACACCGCTCCCCGGGACCTCGGCAGCAGCCCGGAAAACAGCCAGGCCAAGCAGGTGCGGGTTCCCCCGGGCCGAGGCGGGACCGGAGCCGCCTGGCGCCTGCCTCCGCCGCCCCGGGGCTCGCGCTGCCCCGGGGGGCCCGCCCCCACCTGGCCCGCGAGTGCGCCCCGGCCCCGCGGCGCGCAGACAAAAGGCGGGGGCGGGCGGGCCCGGCGTTACCGTTGAGCCGGACGGTGAACTGGCGGCGCCGACGGTCGTGCTCCACGCGGATGGGGCAGCCCTGCTCCGGCGCTCCCGGCGACGCTGCAGCCGGCGGCTGAGCCATGGGCGCTTGGACCCAGGCCAGGGGCGCGCGGTGGGCTCGGTGGGCGGCGCGCGGAGCCGCACGGGGGGCGACCGCAGGCGGCGGCGCGGAAATTGACACTCGGCGGCGGCCGCAGCAACAAAAAGGGGGGAGCAGGAAATCAGCTGTGCGGTCACGTGCGGCGCGCGACCAGTGGGCGCGCAGCCTCTCTGTTTTGATACATTCCGTTCGCCTCTTAAAGGCGCCGCGCCGCACACAGCTCCGTGCCGGGGCCCTTGGGCCTCTGGCCCCGACCTGCGGGAGACTCTGGGGCACCCCCACAGACCCCGTCTCAAACACACGTTTCGACCTGTAGGGCAGTTCTAACCGTTCTCTCGTAGCCACCACTTACTCAGCGCTTGCTGTGTGCCTGCGCGCAGCAAAGCCCCGGAAGCTGCAGGAAGCGCTCATGAAGCCGGGAAGTAGGTGCGCTTGATCCAGGCGCCTGGAGGAGACCTGCGAGGGTCACACACCGCTGGAACGATGGTCCCGAGAAGCCTGGCTTGGGATCTGGTGAAATGCCACCTCTCACCCCAAAGGCAAATGAGGGAAGAGCCTTGGAGATCCCTGGACCCACTCACTGGGGGTGGGGGGGGGATTGAGTCCCAAGAGGGCCAGGGACTTGCTTGAGGACACACAGGACTCGGTGGGTGAGTGGGGAACAGACTATTTTTTTTTGAAAGGGGACGGGACGACACCTCTCTCCGACCGCCGCCCCAACTGCTTGGATCTAAGGAGGCCCACAGAGTCACGTGACTGCAGGTTTTATTAGTTTGCCGGTGAAGGCGTGAGCATGACGGCATTCCCATGTGACCACCGCCCAATTTAAGATGCCCATCATTTGTGTTCCCCTCTCCAGCCACTGCCCCACCCCGTGACTAATTTGCGTTTCCTAAAACTTCATGTAAACAATATCATATAGTAAAGCCCTTTCAGGATTCAGCGTTTTTTTTAATAAAACATTTTGTGTGAGATTAATCCACGTTGTTGAGTGTATCTTTTTCATGACCAAGTAGTATTCCACCAGGTGCATATTCCACAATGTACTTATCTGCCCACTGTTTTTTTTCCCCAATGTTTCATATTTATTATTGAGCCTCAGATTGATAGGAAATAAGAAATATCAGGAGCCAAGCATTATAGTAGTGATGTTCTCACTGTGATTTGGCTGCTTAAAAAAAGGTCTTAACATGTGTGCCACTTTTTATGTGAGGCTTCTTATAGACCCAGCTTGGTTCTTCTCCAATGTCCTCTCTTGGAGTTGTACCTGATCTTATTGCCAGTTTTCATTCGAATCCATTGAGGAATGGGACGATTCTGCTTTTGTTTCTTGGCCAGGAATCGCTTGATCCTGAAAGTCTTGTGAGAAGACATGGTGAGGAGAGAACTCAACCACACATAGAATGGCAGAGAAGAGAAAAGAGCTCTGCCCACTGTTGATGGGCGTTTGGATTGTTTTTGGATTTTGACTGTTATGATTACACGTGCTAGGACCATTCTTGAACATGGCACTTTTTGAAGGTGGCTGCATCTTAGGACCATGAGTTTTATGAGGACTAGCCAGACCTTTTCCAAAGTGGCTACCTCATTGTACACTCCTGCCAACAATTCTGAGCATTCCTTTGGTGTCACCGGTCTCTAGTTCCAGCCGTTCTGGTGCATGTGAAGTGGTGGCTCACAGGCGTCAGTATGCCTTTCCCTGATGACCCCTGAGGCTGAACCTTCTTCATCCACTTCTTGGCCCTTTTGGTATCTATTTTTGTGGGTATTTTTTTTTAATTGGAGTTCTTTTTGTTGTCTAGTTAATGAGTCTTTTGTCAGATATATTCATTGAGAATATCCTATCCTTGCAGACATTTTTTTCGTTTTAAAGAAAAACATATGTATTGTATCACAGAGTTTGGAAACAAAACAGGGTTGAAGAGTGAGTCATCATTTACAAGGAAATAGAAAAGGATCCTGAGATCAGAGAGGGCCTTGACTAGAGCTGAGTCAGGGCTGACTGCAATCCTGAAGGAGATGTAACCTTGTGTATGACTCAGGAGACTTCTTTGTCTCCAAAGAACTTGAGTGGTGTGGGGAACCCAGACAGGCTTCTGGAAATCCCTTTACCTGGCAATGCCATTTCCCACTCTGGGCCTTTGCATGTGCACTTCCCTTGGAAAGTCCTCATTGAAGCTCCCCTGCCAGCCCAGGTCCAGGGGAGATTCCAGGCACGGCCAAGTGCACACCAGGTCCACCATGAGAGCCCAAGATCCTCCCTGTTTTTGATTCCTTTCTTCTCTGATTTTAAATGTCTGTTATCTTGTTGGAGTTTTTAAATATTGCAGAAATCCTTTGTGGAACAAGGCAGTGGATCAATAAAAGAATGAAACAAGAAATTAATGTTTACAGAGGTGAAAGGGCTTGTCTGTCTTTCGACCCCAAAGCATACTGGTCGTGGAGGAGCGTCTGGGAGGGGCTGCTGAATGAACCTGTGACCCCCTCACCCCAAAGTTAGAAAGCAGAATTGGGTCCCATAAGTCTTGGGTGGATGGGCCCTGGGTCCTGAAAGCCCCAACGGCCAAGGCTGAGCAGGGCCACACTGAGACTGGGTCCCAAGTATGTGAGCAGCCACTGTATGCCGGTCACTGTCCTGGGGGCACCCAGTGAACAAACAGACCGAACTCCTTGCTCTTCAGGAGGGACATTTTAGGGGAGGGAGACACCAAGCCAAGAAGGAAACAGAGACTAAGGGCCGGGGAGCCTCAGTGTGGGGAGGGGTGAGTAGGTACCTTGGGAGGCTTCAGACGGTATTGAGGACCTCAACCAATTGTGGCTCATTCAGTGAAAGACTTGAAGGAGGTGAGGGAGCCCAGCCCAGGTGGAGAGAACAGCCAGTGCAAAGACCCTGTGGTGGGTTTAAACCCCTGAGGCCCCATGGGGTCTTCAGCTTTCACTCTGAGTCAGAAGGGGCTACTGGAGGATTTTGAGCAGATCAAGGATCTTAGGATTTGTTGTTTGTTTTTTAATATTGGAAAATTTCAAACCTGTGTGTAAATAGAATTATAAAATGAAGCCCACAGCACACCCATCACGGCTGAGGTTTTTGCTTCTGTGTTTTTTCTTTCTTTTATTAAAATAATTTTAAGGTAGTGTTTACACACAGTAAAAGTGATCCCTTTCAGCATGTAGTGTTTTCGTTTTAATCGTTTTATTTATTTATTTTTGGCTGCACTTGGTTTTCATTGCTTTGCACGGGCTTTCTCTAGTTGCAGCGAGCAGGGGCTACTCTTCATTGAGGTACGCAGGGTTCTCGGTGCAGTGACTTCTCTTGTTGCTGAGCCCAGGCTCCAGGCACTTGGGCTTCAGTAGTTGTAGCACATCGGCTCCGTAGTTGTGGCTCGAGGGTCCTAGAGTGCGTAGTAGTTGTAGTGCATGGGCTTAGTTGTTCCAAGGCATTAGCATATAGTTTTGACGAAAGTGTGCTCCCTGCAGCTGCCATCACAACCCATTTATAAAGCAGTTTTATGACCCCCTCAAGCCCACCCCTTCCAACTCTCCCCAACCCGACCTGTTTTCTATCCCCAGATAGAACTGCATGGTGAACCTTCCAAAGGGGGCTGCAGGAGGTCTGTTCCACTGTTTCAAGGCTCCTGCCCACCACGTGGGTGTGGACTGTGCAGGGGAAGCAGGAGGCTGAGGACCAGCCTGAGCTCCCAGTTCTCACAGAAACCCAGCAAGAACGGTTCCACAGATGAGTTGCGGCAGCTGGGCGTGGGTCCCACCATTGGTTCGCGGCAGAGTCCACTTCATACCCAACTATTCTCTGCTCCATCCCAAACGTGAGCGGTTCCCCATGGGCCCCCAGTGGGCTCTGTGGACACTGGCAGGTGCTCTGACCCCACTGTAGGGCCAGGGACCACCAGCACCAGGGAAGCAGCCAAGCTTGACCTCAGAATCCTAGAGGCCAACCCCAACAGCTTCAGGTGCCTGGGGACCCTGCTGCATGCAGTACAGGTGGCAGGAGGGCTCGGCGCCCACACCGCCCTGCATCCTGGGCTCCGGTGACAAGAGGGGACTGAGGCTGCACGGCGAGTCGGAGAAGAAACATATTTAGAATTTGCACTGGTGCATCCAGAGCCTCACTCTTAAGGGGTCAGAATAATGTCATCAAGTGTCTAATGTCCTGCGGCAGCTCTGCTTGTGGACCTCAGGGGCCCTCCACCCCCTCCCTCTGGCAGCCCCAGGCCTGTGTGGAAGGTGCAGGCGGTGGAGGGGATGGTGCTCGTGCTGACCCTCAGGCCCACATCCTCCCCAGGGAACCCCACCATGCTGCTCTGGCCCGCCGCCCCCACCCAGGGATGGCTTCTCTCCCATTCTTCCTGCCTGAGTGGATGCACGAGAGGGCTGATTTACAGTCTTCAGAATAAGCAGGAAAACACCCAGGAGACTGAGCCCCTCGCAACTCACAGGGTCCCGCCGGGTGGCCCCAATCCTACACTCAGAACTTGGCAAACAAGGCACTGAAGCTGTTGGCGTGAGCTCTTTACACGCAGGAAAAGTGTTCTCTTCCAACACAGATGGGCTCAGGTTCACCGTTTTGTACTCATTCTACCAATTTAATAAAATGCTATGAGCAAGTTCCTTAGAAAACCACAGAAACATTCTTTTTTTATGCTTTGAGGGTTTTTTTTTCCCTGTCTTTAATTTTATTTATTTATTTGTTTGGGTCTTCGTTGCTCCGAGGGGGCTACTCTCTAGTTTCTGTAAGCGGGCTTCTCATTGTAGTGCCTTCTCTTGTTGTGGAGCATGGCAGGCTCTGGAGTGGGAGGCCTTCAGTAGTTGCAGCTCCCAGTCTCTAGAGCACAGACTTGATAGTTGTGGCGCCCGTGCTTAGTTGCCCAGAGACATTCTCGGACAGGGGATCAAACCCATGTTCCCTGCATTGTGGATTCTTAACCACTGGACCACCAGGGAAGTCCCACAGAATCATTCTTTAAGGATATTCTTATGGTTAAGTTTTGATTATGTAATATTTTCACATGTTTCCAAAAGTAAAACAAGCCCCAGGGCCCACTCCACCTCCTTCTCCCACTTTCCCGGTCCTTTCCCACTTTCCCATCTCCCAGAGGGAAACATTCTTACTTGGTGAATTTTCCTGGTTTTCCATACGTAAACCCAACTAAATAAAAATGTCTATTCTTTCTTCCCCTTGCTATTTAACCCCAAAGTGAAGCCTGTCACTGAGCCATGGGGACCCAGTGACAGTCAGTGCCCGGTGCACATTAGGTGGACACCATGACGTCATTAGCAGATGACGAGGCCCTGGCAGTGCCCCCCCACCCCCAGCAACCCCGGGCTCCTGAGTCATTTCTAAATACAGCCTCTGTTGCCACTGAGATTTCCTTAAGGAGACAATGACCCTCTTGACGCCCTGCGCTGGGCCATCGCAGTGGGCGCCAAGGCTCTTGCTGTGCTGAATGCTCCCGGTCAGGGTCTCAATTCCTCTCCCTCCTGCCTGAGAAGTCGGGGTCCCTCGGGCGAGGGCACTAGGCTGCCTGAGGTTCTCCTGGGCAGGAGGTGGCAGAGCCAGGACTCAAACCAGGTGAGGTTGAATCCAAGGCTGAACTTGCAGGTGAAGGACGGCCGAGACCACTCGAGGCCCTGAGATCCTCTGGGGAAGGTGAGGGTGGAGAGTGTGGTGGGCACAGGGAGGCGGGCTGGGTTCAGAGAGGCGGGCCAGGTGCCAGGTAGGAGGGGCAGTGTGGACTGAGGCGGAGTGGGGTGTCCTGTCCTACCCCCTCCATCTGATGAGTCACATAGGAAACCTGTCCTGGATCTTCTGGTTTCCCAATAGGAGCTGGAAACAAAGCTAAAGTGAGGTCTCCTGTTGCTTAAATGATGGCAACTGATTAAATACACAGTTACGTGTAGCTGCTGCTACTCTTACTGGGGAAAGAGACAGAGGATCTGGCAGATAAAGTCCATCAGCATGTTCATTGCAGGATTCCAGACATTTTTCTGGAGATGTAAATTTTTCAAAAATAAAAAATTATGGGGGGGCTTCCCTGGTGGTCCAGCAGTTAAGACTGTGTGCTTCCGAGGCAGAGGTGTGGGTTTGACCTTCATCAGGGAGTGCAGACCCTGCATGCTTGCAGCAAAAAAAAAAACCAAACAAACGGGGCAGAAGAGATAAAATCAAATAGAATATGGGAATATTGGTCAGATCCTGATTTGGAAAAAATCAGCTATAAAAGGCACATGGGGCTAATGGGGTACTTGAATTCGGCCTGAGTGTTAGTTATCTGTGGAATGATGGCTTTTGTCCCAGATGGGATAATTGTCTTGTGCTTGTGAGCAGAAGGTCTCTGTTCTCTGGGGACACATGCTGACGAGTAGGAGAAGAAGGCCAGTGACCCTCAGGAAACAGTGGGATCCTGCAGAGTCATCTTTTAGGTTCGGCGTCTTGGACTCAACCACCTTGAGGTGCATTGTCTTGTTCCTGTTCCTTGGTTTCTGAGCAGCCGCCCATTGACAGACTGACCACCTCCATCTGTCCATTCGCAAGTTCACAGGCCTTTGGGGCTTTTCCAGGATTTAGCTATAATAAATAAAGCTGCTCTTAGTACTTGCATACAGGTTTCTTATGTGTGTCAATGTAGGTTTTCACATCTCTTGGGAGTAGAATGGCTAGGTCATAGGCAGGTATACGTTTGATTTTATAGGAGACTGCCAACCTGTTTGTAGCAGATGTAAGCTTTTATATATAGGATGGATAAGCAACTAGGTCCTACTGTAGAGCACAGGGAACTAGATTCAATATTCTATGACATGGGACTGCTCTGAGGGTCCATTGGTTAAGAATTTGTCTTGCTATGCAGGGGACTTGGGTTTGATCCCTGGTCAGGGAACTAAGATCCCGCATGCCGCAGAGCAACTAAGCCCATGAGCTGTGACTAGAGAATCCGTGTGCTGCAAAGAAATCTCACGCAAAGAAAGATCTTAGCTGCAACTAAGACTCAAGGTCGCCAAGTAAATAAATAAATAAATATTTAAAAAAATTATTTAAAAAATCTGTGCTACACCATAGTCCATGGGGCCTCACAGAATTGGACACAACTGAGCATGTATGCACTATATGAGAAGAATATGAGAAAAATAATATCCATACATGTACAACTGAACCACTTTGCTGTACAGCAGTAATTAACACAAAGTAATTAACACGAAACTGTAAATCAACTACACTTCAATTCTTAAAAATCTATGGATAAGAAAAACCTTAGCCATCCTAACAGGTACACAGTGGACACTCTCCATGGTCTCAGTTTGCAAGCCCTGGTGACTGGTGATGAGAGTGTTGTTTCATGGGCTTGTTTGCTGTCTGGATAGCTTCCTTGTGAGGTGTCTACTCAGGTCTTTTGCACACTTTTTATTGGGTTGTTTGTTTTCTTATGAGTTGTAAGAATTCTTTGTATATTCTGGGTACAAGCCCTTTATCAGAGATGTGTTTTGAAAATATTTTCTCTCAGGGCTGTTTTGAGGATTAAATGACGTCATAAACACAAAGTCAGTGGGTTGTTGTTTAGTTGCTGAGTTGTGTCCCACTTTGGGTGACCCCATTGTAACCCACCAGACTTCTCTGTCAGTGGGATTTCCTAGGAAAGAATACTGGAATGGGTTGCCATTTCCTCCTCCAAGGGATCTTCCTGACCCAGGATCAACCTGCATCTCCTTCCAGGCAGGCAGATTCTTTACCACGGAGCCACCTGGGAAGCCCAAGTCAGTGGGTACTCTTATCGTTATGAGTCTTTTTACTACTGCTGCATATCACTCTGTTTTGTCCCTTGATAGAACAAGACCTCATGTGTCTGCACCTGGAGCTCCCCATGGCACCTGCAATGAGGCTGCCCACCTCCAGGTCCCCATTGCTGGAACTCCCTTGGGCGGGGGCAGCCTCCGCTGGAGCCCAGGACATCTGTGTTGTTTGTTGTTTACATGTTCACTTATCAAAACCACCCAGCTGGCCCCGGCTGCCCGGCTGGGCCCAGAGGAAGCCCCAGAGGTGGCCTCGCCCTCCTGCTCTGCCCGCAGGACACAGCCACGTCCCTGCCACCCCTAGTCCATGCTCCCAGTGCTGGGCAGGCCTGCACAGACATGTCCCCTCATTTGTGCTTCATTGTGGCACCCAGAATCCACGCCCTGTCTGCCAGACAGCTGAGGCTAGAGGAGGCGATGTGGCCATCCAGAGCCCACCACCCGGAAGACCCTGGGTCTCGTGCCCCGACAGGATGGTTTGCATCACTGGTACTCAGCAGATGCCCCTCAGGCTGAGGACAGGTGGAAGCAGACAGGGGCTCCTGAACACAGGGCTCTGAGTGGAAGATCTCCCTCCAGGGAGTAGCTGTTATGGTTCCATTTTACAGATGAGGAAACTGAGGCTGAGGGAGCCCAGGTGACTCACTGAAGAAATCAGTGTCCCCTTAACCTGAGTGCTTGACTGCTGGGCCAGGCTGAACCCATGGCCTCTGTCCCTTCCATGGGGCCTGCCCCAACTGGGTGGGGGTGGCATGCACCTCACTGATGATACCCACTGGAAGTTGGTCATGGCACCCTCACTTTGCCCATGACTCCCCCACTTCCCTTCTGCCTTCAAGCTCATTGTGACATCCCTGTCTTTGCACCCTTATCTGTGCTGGGCTGCTTCCCCGCTCCCTCCCCACCCAAGGACCCTCCCGCCCCATTCAGCAGTGGACGTGGCTGACTCACAGCCTTTGCTGGCCCCGAAGTGTGGAGGGGGATGTGGTGAGATCTGGCTACATGGAGGAGTGTGTTCCTTTTTCTGGCCCCCTTGGGACTGTCTTCCTTGAAACACTCATGTGGGTGGGACACGGTGTTTACATGGCAAACAGTGCAGAAGACTGGAAGGCACCCAAATGCCTTCAGCAGGGACCACCGAACGCCTTGTGGGAGAGTCACCCAGTGGACACTGTTGGCAGCTGTGATGAGGATGGCTGCTCTCCCCAGGCTGAGCTGGAAGGACACCCGTGGCCTTGGACGTTGAGTCACAAAGGGACAGTGTGCAGAGAACAGAGGCTGCCTGGCCTCGTGAAGGTGCACACTGGTCATGCCCTGCGGGCGCCCGGGCGCTGAGGAACAGAGCAGGGGACACTTTTCACTCCACGTCTTATCACTGCTTGAATTTCAAACTGAAATTTCTCCCTCCTCCGGAGGCTGCCTCTGGTTCCATCCCCTGAAATGCCTATTTTGAGTAACCTGGGGGTTGGGGGAGGGCTCCCTTTTCTAAATTTGCTCCCCATAAGTTCTAGGGGGGCACCTCCCATCAGTCCTTCCCTTGTGGCCTTTGGGCACCCCTGAGGGAGGAGCCTGGTGTCCAGCTCAAAACCCTAGGCAGCCACTGAGTTGATGCCTGGCCTGCCCCTGCCCGGCTTCAGGAGGGGGCTGGTTTCACAGCCCAGCCTCACTGAGCTCTGACTATGTGCCAGGCACCTCTGATCCTCACCCTGACTTTTAAAAGTGAAGACCATTAAAACCCCCACTTTACAGAGGAGGAGACTGAAACTCAGAGCAGTTCTGAAGTCCTTTAATTAGCCGGAGGCAGAGGAGCAGAAGTCCTGTCTGTGAGGCTCCTGGCAGCTGTTAGAGGGTTCGGCTCCTCCCCGTGGGGGGACAGAAAGCCCCTCGGCTTGAAGGTGCCTTTCTCCTGTCCTGGGTGACTTGGGCCCCAAAGATGCGCCAGCCTGGGACTGAAGGCTCCGACCTTGTGGGATGAGGGCAGCACAGCCCTTTTGGGAGGCCAGGGGAGGGAGCAGTAATTCCACCTGGAGCAGCCGGGAGGGCTTCCTGGGGGAGGTGGTGCTGGCACTCAGCCTGGGAGGATGAGGTAGCCATCAGATCTTCAGTCTAGCTGTTCCCTACCAAGCTCACTATCTTCTCTTCCCACACCTACTGCCCCGCCCTGTTTTATCTCTTGATTGGCACCCTCCTCCAGGGCCTGGAGGTGGCCTCCTGCCTCATCCTCTCCCTTCTTCCCACCAGCCACTCAGGCCTCTGAATCTTTCTCAGACCCCACTCCCACCTTCCTGCCCTTCCTGGACTTTCTCCTGCCTCCTCCCTGGAAGAGGAAGTCCCTGCTGGGGTCCCACACTGTGAGTCACCCTGACACCCTGGGAGGTGAGCTCTGTGAATGGCCACTGCCCTTGGCAAGCTGCAGAAGGGGGTTTGAAAAATGGCTGCAATTCTCATTCCACTCACTGAGGGGCAGCCTCAGTGTCTTGGCCCCTTAAAACCAGGCTGGTTGCTTTGGCCAGTAGAGTCAGGCAGACGCGACACCAGCAGAAAGGGCCACGCAGCTTCCAACCTCTGTCCTCTCCCTGTGCAGAAGCCCTGAACAGGGGAAGAGGCTGTGTGGAGGGGCTCCAGCCCACTGCATCCCTGCAGGGCCCAGCCCTGGAGTCCTCCTGGCCCAGGTGCCAGACTTGGAAATGAACAGAAATGAAGACTCTCTGAAGGAATCCAACAGAGACTCCAGACATGGTGGGACAGAGACAGCGTCAGAAAATAGTTATTCCACACCAGCGGTTTAGGGTTGTAAGGAAGCAGGAAACAAGCAGAGGGGGATTTTGTGACTCTCCCCATCTCTGATGTCATTCCTTTCTCAACCCATTTCTGCTAGGACCTGTGAGAGGCTGGGGACTGCCAAAGTGGCACTGGCTTGGAACTCAACCTGTTGGGGCCAATGTGAGGAAAGCAGGAAAGACTCCATATTGAAGCCTGTCATCCATCTTAAAGACAGGATATGAACTGGGCCTGAACCCTGTCCAAGAGTGAGGAAACCGATGCTAATAAAAACCAGGTCTCCTGGAGACCTCCCTACAGATGGCAAATGGAGATAGTTGAGATCAGGCTGCCCCTGTTAGATTAACCATGCCCCCCTTGATGTGTAATCATTGTTCCCCCCCTTTAACCTTAATTGTTCTCCTAGCACCTACTTGTAAAACTCAATCATATACAATACAGAGGTTACTGACATGTAACCAGTCACGTAGCAGGGGAGTGGGGGTATAAAACTGGGCCTCTCAGAAACATTAGGGTCTTTGTTGGTAACTGATTCCCCTTGGACCTGCTCGTGTAATAAACTGTACTCCACTGTCTTGAGTGTCCTCCGAGGTGTGTTTTGTGACTCCGGATTCCACAACAAGCCCAGGGTCAAATCCTAGAGCTACTGTTTACCCCTTCCCTGTAAATCTATGGGACTGGATTAGAATCAGGGGACACTGGCCATGACCATCTTCCCCCCACCCCCCACCCAAACCACTACATATATTCAACCCCTGACATCACTGGAGTAGAGTCTTGAGTCACTAGGTGTAGTCAAGTCTTTTGAGGATCAGTTTGGGTAATCCAGGAAGGCTGCATGTAAGAGGCAAGATTTGGTTGCAGAGAATAGCCAGAGTTAAAAATAATCATGCCATTTTGCTTGTTTACATTAAAATATCAAAGTAATATATGAATTGACATATTAAAATACTATATATTTAATTTAGATTAAAAGTAACATGGCAGAGGGTAAATGCTATGGCTCAGATGGTAAAGAAGCTGCCTGTAATGCAGAAAACCTGGATTCAATCCCTGGGTAGGGAAGATCCCCTGGAGTAGGAAATGGTAACCCACTCCAGTATTCTTGCCTGGAGAATTCCATGGACAGAGAAGCCTGGCGGGCTACAGACCATGGATGGCAATGAGTCGAATACAACTGACTGACTAACACTTTCACACTTTCAAAAGTGCATAATTCTTGCAGGAATGTTCGACAGGAAAAGCATGAAGAAAATAATCACATTCTTTGTGAAACTTGGCCCAGAAATCACTACGGCTGGCCTGTTGGAGTTCTTCCTACTTTCCCACCTTGCAATTTGGACCAGGCTGCAACTTTGGGCAAACACTCCCCGTGGTTCAAACAAGGCACAAACCAGCTGGCATAAACAGGAGGAGGAGGCCAGGCATGGGGCATGTTGTCCCTGAGGAGGTGCTGGTGTGCTGCCCTCCTCCCCTGACGCTGCAGAGCTGCCAACAGCAAGGTCATCATGCAGCTGGTGCCCTGGTTGTTCACAGAGCAGCCCAAGGATGCCAGCTCCAGCACCCCTCCCACCACCTCTGGACTCGCCCCAAGCATAGTAGCCTCCAGACCCAGGCTGGTGGGAGTCTTTGCTTAGGAGGGCTTGTCCGAGGAGCTGGGCATCTCGAGGGCGTTAGAAACAGTCCGAGTGCAGGGCTTGGGCAGCCGGAGGGGAGTGCACTGGTGGAAAAAAGTCGACATTCATAGCATTTTCCGCTGCAAAGCACTTGTCACAGTGCCCTGTGGGGCACCATGCTGGACAGATCTGGGGCTTGACTGGGAGTCTGATGGCCACTTGGCCTGGATTCCTCCCCCCGCCCCCGCAGACTGCTCGCTGGCCTTGTGCCCACCTGACCCACGCCCCACTCAGGCTCCACTGGAAACCAGGCTGTGGGCAGAAGGGCGGCGCCAGGCGTGGCCGCAGGGCCAGCACCACAGAGGCTGTGGGAGGGCGTCTGGTCCGCAGGGCTCTGGGGAAACTTGCATCTTTGTTCCTGAGGTGAGGCTGGCAGGCTGGACAGTCCAGATATTCTAAAAATATTCCATTTTTGGCTTTCCGTGACCTAGGGCTGCTGACCTCCAAGCCTCAGGCTCTCACTCCCTGATCCTCTTCTCCTGCTCGAGCTCTGCTCCAGACACGCTGGCCTTTAAGTGCTGCTTTGAGCTGACTTCCAATTCTCCTAGAAGCCATGCAGGCACATAGAAGTCAGACGGCATTGCAAGAACCATCTGGAGAACAGAAATATCTATGGACAAACAGGAACTGTTTGAGCACCTACTGTATACTGGGCTCTAGGTGCTGGGGGTGCAGCAGAGACCTCAACACATGCTCCCTCAGCTGACATTCTCGTGGGACTGCTTCCAACCCTCGTAGCCCCCTTACTTCTCAGTCACACGCTTGTTTTAAGTGTGAGACAGTGTCTGACACTTCCTACTGCAGACAAAGACTTAGTCCCTTACACTTGGATCCCTGCACTTTCCCTCCCCCAGTGCCCACTCTCTTTTCGGATACATTAGCATTTGGTGCTTTGGTTTACATATTGTGATTATGTAAATATTGTTCACAGCTGAGCTGTGCAGTAGTTTATGACTACACTTTCTATTTTGTGTTGTTTTTCCAGGAATTAACCATTGACTTGCTTTCTTCTTACATCCCTCTGGGCGCTCAAGGGGTCCTTTCAACCTGGGACTCATGGCCTTCAGTTCTGGGAAGTTGGAAGGCATAACTGCTCCTTTTACAAACTCTTAGCTTATTTTGTTTTCATCCTTACCTGTATTCCCACCCTCAGTGGGACCTGGTGTCTCCCAGGCTGCCATGTCCAAGGGGACGTCTGTATTGGTGTATTGATATTGGTGTTGGTATTGTATTGGTGTCTGGACTCAGACTGGCTTCCTCCCCTGCAGACATTAATTTCACCTTCCTCCACTCTACTAAGTTGGTTACCATTTTCTATTCATTTGACAGCTTCAAAAATTTTGTAGATTCTGTCCCTGTCATTGACTTGCCTGTTCTCTTTGCTCTTGTGAGTTTGTGTTTTATAGTTGTTAAGTCACTAAGTCCTGTTTGACTTTTTGCAGCTCCATGGACTGTAGCATGCCAGGCTCCTCTGCCCTCCACTACCTCCCAGAGTTTGCTTAAACTCATGTCCATTGAATCAGTGATGCTATCCAACCATCTCATCCTCTGCCGTCCCCTTCTCCTCCTGCGTTCAATCTTTCCCAGCAACAGGGTCTTTTCTAATGAGTCAGCTCTTCGCATCAGGTGATCCAAGTATTGGAGCTTCAGCTTCAGCATCGGTCCTTCCAATGAGTATTCAGGACTTATTTCCTTTATGATAGACTGGTTTGATCTCTGTGCAGTCCAAGGGACTCTCAAGAGTCTTCTCCAACACCACAGTTCGAAAGCATCACTTCTTCGGTGCTCAGCCTTCTTTATAATGGTCCAACTCTCACATCCGCACATGACTACTGGAAAAAACCATAGCTTTGACTATACAGACCTTTGTCAGCAAAGTGATGTCTCTGCTTTTTAATATGCTGTCTAGATTTGTCATAGCTTTCCTTCTAAGGAGCAAGCATCTTTTAATTTCATGGCTACAGTCACCATCCACAGTGATTTTGGAGCCAAAGAAAGTAATATGTCACTACTTCCACTTTTTCCCTTTCTATTTGCCATGAAATAATGGGACTGGATGCCATGATCCTTGTTTTTTTTCTTCTTTTTTTTTTCAAATGTTGAGTTTCAAGCTAGCTTTTGCACTCTCTTCTTTCACCCTCATCAAGAGGCTTTTTAGTTTGTACCTTAAAGTTTTCTTAGTTTACTATTATTTTAGTGGGGATTTGGGAGGGAAGGGAGAAAAATATCCCGGTTCAGTTCATGGTTAACTAGGTAGGAGTCCCCCTCATCTTTTCTCTGAGCATCTGCTGTGTGCCATGGACTAACTTAAGTTGGCCCCTACATCTAGTTTCACATAGCTTTTTTTGGTCACCCAAGTTTGAGCTCAGAAGACACCTCCTCCAGGAAGGCCTCCTTGGCCACCCATCTAATGAAGCCACCCTGTCATGTTGCCCTGCTTACTTTGTTTTTTAGCTCTTATCACTATTTGAAATTATCTTATAGATTTACTTTCACTGATGTATTTGGTTTCTTTTTCAATCTCATCCAGAAGGCTTGCTCCATGAAGGCAGGGGCCCTGTCTGTCTTGTTCTTCACTGCTCCTTCAGCACCTAACATGGTATCAGGCACAAATAGATGCTCAGGAAATATGTGTTGGACAGATGGATGGAGTTGAGTCTGGGATCTCCAAGAAGCAACTTCAGCATAACTTAAGGAAGAAGCTGATAATGGTCAGAGTTTGCTGGGATTGGAAGATACTGACAGTGAGAAGGTGAGACCCTCATGGAGGGGGCGGTGAGTCCAGGCCTGGGGATGGCTGACACGGGACACAAATACTTGAGAGAAGGATGTGATCACTTCCAAGGCCTGACTGAGACAGGTGATTGGCTTAAGGTCACTCAGCTACTTCCTGGTGGAGCCAGGACTCCCCTCAGATCGGAAAACAGCCCTTTGCAGGCAAATACTGGGATATGTCTGGTAGTGGCATCAGTCCAGTCTGGGCACACCTCTTTGTCTCTTCCCCCTGGTCCTGTGATCTTGGGCATGTGGCTTGACTCTGTGTTTGCTGTACTTCTCCCCCAAACCATGGGATGAGAACAGCTCTCAGGTTATGGGTTCTATGTTGAGCCTGCTAGTAAAATGCCTGGTACATAGCAGGTTGTTCTTGGTCAAGGCTAAATGCCTGACTTCATCCTTCCTGGTGGTGGGACCTGGGCCAGATGCTTGAAACCTTGAGCTTCAGTTTTCTCCTCTATGAGATGAAGGTCTGTCCACACTGGCCTTGCCAGGTCACGTGAAGTCTTGGACTTGGAGTGCAATGCCTGCAAGTGAAACTTTGTCCCTGCCTCCTGGGCATGAAGTGCTACACATGAGGACTTGGGGACAGACAGGCTCCAGGCCAGGGCTCCCAGGATGCTCAGAGTCCCCTGGCACCTGGAAGGTTCCTAGGGGAATGCCTTGGGTATCTGTGAAGCCCTGCAGGGTCCTGGGCAGGACAGACCACAGGGCTCAGTCAGAAGCAAAGTGCTTGGCATCTTCCCAGAAAGCCGTGGCAGGAGTTTGGGGCAATGTGATTTTTCCAGAAGGGTGTTGCAAACTGCTATAATGGAGGCTTGGGCAGGGAAAACTCTATATCCCTCTGGCCATTCCAACAGTAGCCGTGGCACTACCAGCAGCCTCCTGCCCCTCTCTGAGCCTCCGTTTCTCGTCTGTTACACAGAGATGATGATGGCAGCACGCACCTTGCTGCAGTACTGTGGGCCTTCCTCCTTTCCACATGAGTTTACGGTGCACCTGTGGTGTGATGGGGACACTGCAGTGACCAGAGCAGTCATGCCTCCATGCAGCTTGATTATAGTGAGTCCACAAAATGGTGCGCTTCGAGGGATTAGCACATAGTAAGACTCGCTGTTTTTCTCATAGAGCCACCTAACTGGTGTGAATTCACCATTGATACTCAAGAGTGATGACAGCTTAGATAGAGCAGGTGAGCTCCTGCACCCCTACCCATGACCTTTCCTTCTGTGTAGACTGCAGCATCCAGGCCTGACCCTGAGTAAGAGGCTCCCATCTCCTTCCAGGCTCAAGGGTAACTACTTCCAGCCCTAAAGCACCACCTCTAGCCAGAAAGAACTCAGCCCTCACCTTGGAGCAGCTCAATTCTGCTGGAGATGCAGGTGGGGTTGCAGCCACTGGCAGAGCTGGGGTCCCTCGGGGACGGTGTCAGGGAGAGCCTCCCCTCCCTGTTTCAGAACTGAGCCTTGAGGGGTAGGAATGAGTCAGGTGGAAAAGGCAGGGAAGGGCATTCCCAGCTGAGGGAACAGCCTTTGCAAAGGAAGGTTCAGGGAGGAGAGCTGGGGCTGGGAGTGGCTGGGTCTGGGAGACCCCTGGGGAGGCTCTCTGCTAAGGGTGTGGGCTTGGCCAGCCATGTTTTGAAAGGCTCTCTGGCTGCTGCGGAGGAACTGGGGGCAGGAGGGGAAGCAGAGGAGGTCCTGGCAGTGTCCAGGTCTCCACAGAGTGACCAGCTGAGGTCCAGACGCCATGCCAGGACTGGCCACCAGAGGGCACTGTGAAAGCAAGCTGAGGGTGCCCTGCGGCATCAGGGCCGTGTGTGCTTGCGTGCGTGCGTGCGTGCGTGCGTGTGTGTGTGTGTGTGTGTGTGTATGCGTGTGTGCCCAGATGTGCGTGTGGATGGTGTCTGTGAACGTGCCTGAGCCTGAGTGGCCGCTCCGCGGACAGGTAGACGCTTGTGCATCCCGCTGTGCTCACGACCGTCTGCATGTGTATCTGGGGCGTGTGCACTTGCGAGTGGGAGGGGGCCGAGGGCGTGAGTGAGCACGTGCAGGGCCCCTGCCTCTAGGCCTTTGCACACGCTGTTCCCTTTCCTGGGGTGCTCTTCTCTCCGCTCCCTCATCTCCTGAGGCTGCAGTGAGGCTCTTCCTCCGTCTCTAAAATCACAGCCCCGCCCTCAGACGCCAGCCAGTCCCTTCCCTCCTTTACCAGAACGCATACCCTGACGACTATAATTTAATTTGGGCATTTCGCTTGTGAGGTTCGCTCAAGAGTCACCTCCTGGAGGGCCGTCACCCTGGGTTCAGCCATCGTCTCTCCAGCCCCACCTCCCACCCTGAACCCACCTCCTGGCCCACACCCTGATCTGGTTACACCTCTTTCCCTGAGTCCACATGGAAGGGTGTTGGGGACTTATTTTCTGCTACAGGCACCCTGTCCAAAGTCCCTTCTGGCTTCTGAGTGGTCGGGGAAACCCAACTTCACTGTGCTGCTTAGAGGCAGAGGGAGGCCAACAGACATGGGTGCAACCAAGGAGCTCTGCGTCCAAGCCGGGCTCTCACACTCTCACAAGCGGTCCCTTGCGCAGCTCCAACCCTCTGTTTCTGGCTTCTCTGCCTGATGAGCTCCTCCTGGTCTTTAAAGGCCCAGTCTCAAAGTCACCTCCTCTGGGGAGCCTTCCTGACCTCACCCAGGTGGAGTCTGGCACCTCCTTCACGTGTCTATTTATAGCAGCCCACATGGAGTTTTGTGATTCTCCGGCTGTCTGTCAGACTCCCTGACTAAGCGTCACCTCCTGCAATGGCAGGCCTCATCTGAGTCATAGGAGCCATAGGAGCAGGCTGGGTAGGGACAGGAGTTGCTTCCAGTGTCTGCAGCATGCTTTCCATGCTTCCTTTGTTCATTCCTCACATACTTTTTAGGCACCTACTATGTGGAACAGGGTTGTGCGACATAGCATAACATGTCCACAACCCTGGGCTGTGCAACAGGAGTGCTGCAGAGAGTGAGTTGGCAAGATTCCTGCCCAGGATGGTCTGACGGTCCAGAGTGGGAGTCATATTAAAAGCAGAGGAAATAGGAAAAGCGTTGGTGGCATGAATGCTGTGCAGAGAAATACAACTGATTTGGGTGCATGGCCAGAAGCCCTCTTAAGGTAGTTCACTTCAGAGGGTACCTGCAGGGGACTTCCCCGGTGGCCCAGTGGTTAAGACTTCACCTTCCACTGCAGGGGGTCAAGTGTTCGACCCCTGGTTGGGGAGCTAAGATCCCATATGCCTCCCAGCCAAAAAACCAACAGGTAAAACAGAAGCAATATTGTAACAAATTCAATAAAGACTTTAAAAATGGTCCACATCAAAAAAATCCTAAAAAAAAAAAAAAAAAAAAAAAAAAGAGGAGGCCTATGAGATGAAAGAGACCAGCTCCAGGAATCATGGTGGAAGGCTGGAGGAAAAAGATGTACCAAGCTGAGGGAACAGCAGAGGCGCAGGCCTCATGGTAGGACGGGTATTCGTGTGTACAAGGGGCAGCACTGAGAACCCGCTAACAGTGCGGAGCGGGTGCCAGGGGGAGCGTGGGAGGAGCACAAGTCCCAGTGGTTGGCAGGGGCCCAAACCCAGAAAACCCACCAGACCAGGCTTGCGGTCCTGGTGGGGAGGTGTCTGTACTGTTGCCCATTTTGCAGGTGGGTAAGCAGCAGGTCCCGAGGTCACATGACCCATTTGGGGCCAAGTGCTCTGGGCCACTCCAGACACCCAGGAGTGGTGAGCCCGGGTCAGTTTCCCATAGGAAGTTCACAAACACTTGCTGGGCATCTAGTGAATGCCAGGCCATAAGCCAGGCACTTGTGAGCTCACATTCATGAACCCGTTTCAGAGAGGTTGCCCTGTCCCTGTGGCATAGGTATGTCAGCAGGCATGGAGATGCTCAGCACCCACCTCTGAGTGGCACGGTTGGCATTTGAACTCGCAACCTGCTGAGTCCATAGCTCCTGTCTTTCTGCACACGCCCGGGGTGCAGGAGGAAATAATGATAATAAGGAGGCCCTACCTTATCTCATCGGGCCTCCTCATCACTGTGAGGGTGGGCCCTGTGGCCACCTCATCTTACAAATGGGAAGGCTTCAAGCCTTTCTAGGAGGTGGTGGAATCTGCTTCCCTCACGTGAGGCGCTTGGCAGGTGACACATTCACGCCGACGTGAAGCGAGGGACTGACCCCATGCGGGCCCGCCCGCCCGCCGCCCCTGGATTAGTTCTGCCGCCGCCCCGATCCGCCCGCACCATGGAGTCTCCTGCCCCGAGCCCGCCCGCCGGCGTGCCCACGTCCAAAGGTAGGAACGCCCGGGCCGCGGACCCGACCTCTGCGCGGTCTCCCGGCCGGGCCCGCACCCGGGCAGCTTCCCGGCCCGGAACCCCTCCCTGATCGGTCTCGGGCCCAGCCCGAACTCTGGCGAAGGTTTCGTTCTGATCACCCCACACCAGGTCAGAAACCTTGCTTGGACCTCCCCATTTGGGCCTTAACTGCAGCATGGACAGGAACAAACGCTCCCAGTCTGGATCCCTCAGTTGGGACCCAGGTGGGATTCACTCCCATCTTGCACCCAGCCCCCTTCCACTTCTGCGTCCCAGGGCTGTATCCTGGCTGGGGTTTAACTGCCCTTCTGGGGATCTCTCTGTAAACGCCCCCTCCCATGTGGGTGTCCTGGCTCCAGTCCAGGGAGTCCAGCCCTCCCCTATCTCTCCCCCAAGGCTCTCCATCCTAGTAGGCCCCACACAGCCCTATTCCTGGTCGTTCTTCAGCCCTATCTCGGTGAGGGGGGTACCTCTCTTGGCCTCCCACCACGCCTTACTGGATGGCCTCTCCATTGGCTCCGCTCATCTGGACTTGCAGGCTTCTTTCTGCAGCGGGGGAGCTCACCTCCTCTTGTGCCGATGTCTGCAGGGTTGATTGCTACCAGGTCTGTCCCGGCTGTCTGTGGGTCCAGGGCCAACTGCCAGGCGGTTGCTGGCTATGCAATGGTCTTGCTTTTGTCTTCTCCAAGCAGCCGGCCTTCTTGGAAATTTTTGTGAGGTGGCGGCTGCGGCAGCAGGATTTGTCATGCAGAGGGGGAGGACGAGACTTGGAGGGTGAAAGGGGGATTTTTTTTTTGGCAGGAAAAGGAAAGGATGTTTTTGGCATGTCAGAGACTCAGAGGGCTGGACTGTGTGAGAGATTTCCAAACCGGACGCATCCGTAATGAATGGGCTGCCCCCGCCTCCCTAACCTGCTGCTTCACGCCAGCAGCAGGAGTGTCCTTATCACACCTACCTTCCGTGGACTTCAGGCGTAGGATGTGAGATAGTGAATACTAAAGAGTTCTAGCCAATTGTGGGCGATGTGGATGAGAAGCGCCTAGCAGACAGTCTTAGCAGACAGTCGGACTGTGTTACTGTTACCATTTTTCTTGCTGGAAAGGCCCCAGCCATGTGGGATCCAGGCCTTGCCTTGTCTGACTGTGTTACTGTTACCATTTTTCTAGCTGGAAAGGCCCCAGCCATGTGGGATCCAGGCCTTGCCTCTCCTGGGTTGTAGCTGCAGAGTGAGGAGGAGAAAGGTAACAGCTGGCCCTTAGGGGGCCCTAATCAGGGGTTACCCCTGCCTCTCTCTCTCTGGGTGGGGCCAGGGTGGCAGCTGGAGGGCTTGTGGGGTCCCAGGGAAGGTGTGGGTCCTCCTTCCCTGCTGCTGCTCCTTGTGGCTACAGTGGCTGTGGACCTGAGCCCAGTGGCCAGGTGGAGGGTAAATTAAGCCTTAACCTAAGTGGGAGGCTGGGTCCCTGACCGCTGCCTAGCTACTGTGAGTACCCAGCATGGACTTGCACTGCGCCGACCTTGTGGAGCTTGGGAACCGGGAAATCAGACATTTCTCTTCCCCAGCTCCAGGTGTAGGCCTAGCCTGGCCAGGCTGTGAGACCTCAGGCAGGTCCATCAACCTCTCTGGGCCACAGAGTTTTCATGGGCAGAAAGAAGAGATTGGAAGCAGTGTTTGTTTTTGAAGTCCCTTTCTGCTGTTCCAGGCAGGGGATGCCTCATCAAAATAAAAATTAAAGTTGCAGGATTGGGAAGGGAGAGGAGTCATGCATATGAAGGAATAAAGCACTTTGGGGAAACACTCATATGCTGTGTGACTTGAGCCCTGGTATTGTCTTCTCTGAGCCTCTCAGCAGAGAGAGGGCCAGGATGAGTTTCCAGTTTGTGGGTCAGGATAACAGATGATGTTGAGTGGGTTGGATGGAGGGTCAGGGGTCTACTCAAGGCCCAGGACACCCTTAACCTCTTTGGGGTTTGTGGCAACACGTGGCAGGGAAGCCACAATGCCTCCCCCCCCACCAGAAAATCCCAAACTTTTCCCATGTGCCATGTATTCACCTATTTATGGTTCACAGCCTCATTCACAGACAAGGAAGCTGAGGCTCAGAGGTGTTCAGCGCCTTGCCGGAGGTCACACAGCTGTAACAGATGGAGGTGGGGGTCTAGTACTCAGTGCCCAGTGCACCCCTGTGTCCCATTTCTGTGCTGAGCTAGTGGGACACTTCCCCTTCCCCTATCACACCTCTGTCAGGAAGCATCTCCTTGAGCCCATGCCTGACCTGGAGGATGGCCTGAGCCAGAGATAGTGCCTTATGTGTGCACAACCCTTTACAGCTGGCACACTTTATGCTCACTGCAGTGAGGCCCATTTGACAGGTGACAAAACTGAGGTCAGATAGGAGGAGTGGCTTGACCTAGTCCTTCCCATAGTGATGTCCTCCTTCATGCCTTCTTGAGGAATTTGGACCAAGCAGGGTGTGGTTGGCACCTGACCTTAGGGAGCTTTACCTCTGAGCTTCCTGCCCTGCAGGGGTGCCCTGCCCTGCCTTCCCTGCCACTGGCCTGGGGAGTTTCCAAGAGTGCATGAGGCCCCAGGCCCCATAGCCCTGATATTTTCCCAGCCCCCTTGCCCATAGGCCATCTCTGCCTGGGATCAGAGGCTGAGAGCAGCCAGGGTCAGAGGGTAGGGGCACGTTTGGATAGCACAGTCTGGGTCTGCTGCCTCCAGCCACATTTGTCCTTGGGGTGCCCCCAGCTGCACTATGAGTGCCACCCCCATGGGCACTTCCTGGTTGATCCTCTTGTGCCTCCTGCTGCCCCCTGGGCACACTGAGGCTGCAGGCTCACAATATCCTGGCCCTTCCTGCCATGTGGCTGCCCTCCCCTACCTGACCTGTCCCTGGCTCTTGGAAAGATTGGAAGGTGGCATCTTGGGGACTTCCCCCACCCCTGGCATGACGCACAGGAAACTGTCTATCAGCCAGCCTGTGTCTCAGGGCCTGAAGGGAGCAAAGTTCCCCCATGCCGGCTGGATGGGGGAGATGGGGTGGGCCTGCCCGGAGCTCAGCTCTGCACATTGGAGCTCATCGCCTCTAGGGACTGTACCTGCCTCCCCTCGGCGGTGCCTCTTGGAGGGGCCCACAGCATTGCCCACATGAGTCAGGCTTCTTGCCCAGATGCTTCTGTGGTTGCTTCCCCCGCAGTGGCTCTGGGGACCCCTGCCCCCGTAGAAAGGGTCACCAGACTCACCCTGATGGGGACAGGTGCCTGTCACCCTCCCCCTGTCCTGAGGACCCCTCTCTGGGGTGTCACTGCAGGCTGAACTGGCAACCCAGGGGTTGTCCTGGCTTCTCTGGGAGGCTATGTCCAGTCACCCTTCTCCCCCTGGTGCCCCTCCAGGCAACCCTGAACTGTCCTCCTGCCATGTGGGGGCTGGGCCTGCAGCCTCTGCTGACGCCTCCCAGCAGGTGGGCATCCATTCCTTTTACGTGTTTTAATTGCATGTATATCACAGACACCAGAAGGATATATAGAATGTACCTCTGCATTTTAAAGAATAAGGAAAAGGGAATTCTGTACTCCTGACACCCAGCTAAAAAAGATCTCACATTTCTATGCCCCTGAAGCCCTTCAGTGTTGCCTCTTCCTGACAACTGTCCTGACTTTTGTGCTCATCATTTCTGTATTGTTGTTTTAAATCGAGCCCTAAGGTATATGTGGTATATTTAAGTTCACTGACTTGCAGGAGTCCTGGGCCAGCATCAACACCATAGTCTGTGGGGCCAGCGCTGGTGTGTGGTGGGGGTGGGGAGAGGCTGGAACTGGCTGGCAGCGAGGAACTGCACCATGGGGGTGATACTGGGGCCTCCACTGAGGAGTCAGCATGCTAACATGTGGAAGCACTGAGTGTGTCTCAGCGTCTGCAGCTGTTATTGCTTCAAGGGAATCTCAAGTTCCCAGTGGTTCAGTGTTCCACCTGGGCAGCTGTACCACCCGCCCTGACTTTCGTTGACTGCATCATTGTGTAGCTTCCAGGGTTTGTCTTAAGATTTGCACAAGCGAATGGTGCATGGGGACAAGTGAAGGGCCTCGGGTGTCAGCAGAGGTGTTTGGGTGCCATCAGGGAGTGAAAAGGGACGTACTTTGAGCCTGGTGTCTGGGGGCCAGCAGCAGAGGCTCAGTCCTGGCCAAAGGCCCTGACCCAGGTGGCCCTGGGCCCACAGCTGAGCGTGTGTCCTGACAGCACAGCCCGCAGCCCCAGAGCCGGGTCTCCACTCACTCCACACCTGCCTCGGCTCTTGTGCAACCCTGTGGCCAAAAGCAAGGCTCTCTCTGCGACAAATTCAAATCCCACCTTTGTGCCTTACAGGCTGGGTGGTCCTGGGTAAGTCCCCCCCCCCCCCCCCGAGCCTCAGTATCCTCATTCATACAGTGGGGATGAAAAAAGCACCTGCCTGTCTAGTTGTCAGGCAGAACACTTAAATCAGTGCCCAGCCTGCATTGAGCTACGTCCCCACCTCTGTACCTTCAGCCCAGGCCTGCTTAGGACCTGACCGGGCACTCGGAGCCTGCCCCTAGCACGGGGGTGTGCCAACTGCCCAGCCATGACCTCAGTGTGGAGTGATTTCATCCCGTTTTACAGACAAGGCAACATGGCTGATTGTCAGGGGTGGGGGCCTCACTCCAACACCCTCTTGCCCATGATAGCAGCAGCCTGCTACTTACACCCAGGCCCTTCCTGTCTCCTCTAGGCACCATGATGACCCTGGAGGAGGAGCTCTTCGCTTCACCTCACTTAGAGAAACCAGGGCTCTCCACTCCAAGGAGCCTCCATGGCCAGGCCCGCGCCTGCCATGGCACACCCAGTGCTGAGCCCACAGGGAGCACCAGGCTGGGCCAGGGCCGCTCAGCCCAGCAGCCCTGCCCCCGCCCCCCTCAACAGTGGCGAGGTGGCCACTTGGCCACACACTGGATTCCTAAGCCCCAGGACCCCGCCTCCCTTGTGCCCCCACCTCCTGAGGCCCTTCTCAACTGCAGAGTCCATGGGAGGGTCCCAAGCCATCCAGCTCACAGCTTCCGTCCCCTCAGCGCTGAGCAAGCAGGCCCTGAGGCCAGGTCTGAAGACATTCAGCAACTTGGGGTGCTTCTGGCATCTGCAGGGTAGAGGTGCCACCCCACAAGCCAGGACGCTCCAGCCCAGGATGCCCAGCCTAGAGAGACAGGCCCACAGATGAAGGGGGCCTGGGGGCCTTCTGAGGAGAGGCTGCAGGTGTCTGTCCACCCATCCCAGGCAGATGTTGGACCCCTTCCCAGAGGTGGGTGGTTCACCCCGCTCTCAGGACAGCTTGGCCTGGACCTTGTCTCCCCAGAGGTGCTGATGCTCCTGCCTGTCACTGGAAAGCAGTGCTGGCCCCCTACTGCTGGGCCCAAGCTCATGGGCCCATCTAGGTTCACAGATGAGGTCCTGAGGCTGTACAGCAGGGTGTGCTAGAGGCTTGATCCAAACCCGGTCCAGAGGTGGCTTCAGGAGGGTGTGCACACTGTGGCAAGGGGTGCAGGCCTTGGGTGGCAGGCTGGAGGATGCACTGGGTTGCAGGAGAGGCATGTGGTCACTGTTTCTGCTCCTGGTGGTCTAGTTCCAGGGCTGCCCAGTGCTTGTGATGCCCATTCTTCTTCAGCACCAACTGCAGGCCGGGCACCGGCCACATTTCTCAGCTGGCCAAGAGGCGGGGACACTACTGCTTGGAGAGGTGACCCCTCGTCGGTCCCCAGAAGGTGTGGGTGAGGAGGTGTTGCCTTGGGGCTCAGGCCCATCCAGCACCCTGGGGAGGGAGCGGGCTTCCTGGGGCCCTTGATGTTGGCAAACTTCAAACAGCAAAGGCACAAACTGTGCAGGTGTGGAGAGAGTGGGCCTGGTCAGGGCTGGCCCTGCCTGTGCCTCAGGGTGTCCTGTCCAGGGGCCTGGGCCTACTCCCAGGAAGTTTGGACCCTGCTGGTCCCCTGTCACCTCATACCCTCTTAGCTGGAGCTGGGAACGGGGCTCCTCCCAGATGGGGAATCTGAGGCCCAGAGGAAGTGAAGCCTGCCTGGGGCACGCTTCTCTACCCAGGCCCTTGTGAGATGAGGCCTTGGGTCCAGCTTCAGGCCTGAGTCACCTGCACACACGGGGCCTGCACACAGGGCACTGCACACGTGGGGCCTGCACACGGGGCACTGCACACGTGGGGCCTGCACACGGGGTGCCTGCACACAGGGCACCTACACACAGGGCACTGCACACACGGGGCCTGCACACGGGGGGCTGCACAAACGGGGCGCCTACACACAGGGGGTGCCTGCACACAGGGGGCCTGCACACAGGGTGCTGCACACAGGGTGCTGCACACATGGGGCCTGCACACGGGATGCCTGCACACAGGGCACCTGCACACAGGGTGCTGCACACACGGGGCCTGCACATGGGGCGCCTGCACACAGGGGGCCTGCACACAGGGCCTGCACACAGGGTGCTGCAAACACGGGGCCTGCACACGGGGCGCTGCACACATGGGGCCTGCACATGGGATGCCTGCACACAGGGCACCTGCACACAGGGCGCTGCACACACAGGGCCTGCACATGGGATGCCTGAGCACAGGGCACCTGCACACAGGGTGCTGCACACACGGGGCCTGCACACGGGGCGCCTGCACACAGGGGGCCTGCACACGGGGCCTGCACACAGGGTGCTGCACACACGGGGCCTGCACACAGGGCGCTGCACACATGCGGCCTGCACACAGGGTGCCTGCACACAGGGCACCTGCACACAGGGCGCTGCACACACGGGGCCTGCACACAGGGCACTGCACACATAGGGCCTGCACACGGGGTGCCTGCACACACGGGGCCTGCACATGGGATGCCTGCACACAGGGCGCCTGCACACAGGGCACTGCACACACAGGGCACCTACACACATGGGGCGCCTGCACACAGGGGGCCTGCACACAGGGCGCTGCACACAGGGCGCTGCACACACGGGGCCTGCACACAGGGTACCTGCACACAGGGCGCTGCACACACGGGGCCTGCACACGGGATGCCTGCACACAGGGCACCTGCAAACAGGGCGCTGCACACAGGGCGCTGCACACACGGGGCCTGCACACGGGGCGCCTGCACACAGGGTGCTGCACACACGGGGCCTGCACATGGGGCGCCTACACATACAGGGCGCCTACACACACGGGGCTTGCACATGGGGCACCTGCATACACGAGGCCTGCACACAGGGCGCTGCACACACGGGGCCTGCACACAGGGCGCCTGCACACAGGGCGCTGCACACATGGGGCCTGCACCCAGGGCCTGCACACAGGGTGCTGTACACACGGGGCCTGCACATGGGATGCCTGCACACAGGGCACCTGCACACAGGGCACTGCACACATGGGGCCTGCACACGGGGCGCCTGCACACACAGGGCCTGCACACATGGGGCGCCTGCACACACGGGGCCTGCACACAGGGCGCCTGCACACAGGGCGCTGCACACATGGGGTCTGCACACAGGGGGCCTGCACACAGGGCGCTGCACACATGGGGCCTGCACACAGGTGGCCTGCACACAGGGCGCCTGCACACACGGGGCCTGCACATTGGGCGCCTGCACACACGGGGCCTGCACACGGGGCGCTGCACACACGGGGCCTGCACACGGGACGCCTGCACACACGGGGCCTGCACACAGGGTGCCTGCACACAGGGCACTGCACACAGGGGGCCTGTTAATTGGGACCCTGCACATGGCGCCTGTTTACGGGGGGCCTGCACATAGGCTTACACACGGGGTGCCTGCACACAGTGGGCCTGCACACAGGGCACCTGCATACACAGGGCCTGCACATGGGGCACTTGCACACATGGGGCCTGCATACACGGGGCCTGCACACAGGGCACTTGCACACACTGGGCCTGCACACAGGGCACCTGCACACACGGGGCCTGCACACGGGGCACTTGCACACACGGGGCCTGCACACACAGGGTGCCTGCATACTGGGTCCCAGCCCATGGGCCTGGCTGTGGGTGATGCCTGTCAGACAAAACCCCACTCGCTGGGTGGCTTCAATACTCGACTTCCTGTCTGGTGGCTGGAGCCCATCTAGGTGTCACAGGGCTGGTTCTGCTGCAGCCGCAGATGGTCGTCTTCCTCCCTGATGCATGTGTTGTCTCTGTGTCCAAGCTTCTCCTTTCTAAGGAGCCTGTTGTGTTGGATCAGGGCTCCACTTTGTGACCTCACTGTGACCTGGTCATTTCTGTAAATCTCAAGTAGGGTCATGCTCAGAGGTACTGGGTGTTGGGACTTCAGCTTTCACTCTCAGGCCTGGGAGTGCAGGGGCCTGATGGCGGCCGGGGAGCAGGCACATCTTCCTTGAGGGTGCTGTCTTTTCTCAGATGACCGTGGAGTGACTGTTTCAGGACAACCGGTGGGGCTTGGACCCTCTAGCCTTGGCGTCTGTGTCTGTGCCGGGCCCTCTCTGTCCCTGGGGATGTTGGTTGACCAGTGATTGACTGCACGCTCCCTTCTCTCCCTTTTAGGAAAGTCCAGGAGGAAAAAGGATTTACGAATCTCCTGCATGTCCAAGCCGCCAGCACCCAGCCCCACGTGAGTCGGCCTTGGTTCCCTTGGCACTGCCTGGAAGGCCTCCTGCTGGGGCCAATGTGGGGACCAGGCCACCTGTGCGGGCGGCATCTCCTCTAAGCAGCTGTGGGGGCCGTGTGCCTTGCACGTCTGCTTGGAGCCCTCCTTGCCCATCTGAAGGCGTGTCCATGTGACAGGCCATGTGCTGCCCAGCAGATGTTTGGTGACTGTGGGGGGGGCGGGGACCCCCTTGAGAGGGCAGAGCTCTCTGGGGCTCACACCTCCGCTCCCCCATGCAGGCTCCCCCGGAACCTGGACTCCCGGGCTTTCATCACCATTGGAGACAGGGTAGGTGTCAACAGACCCTGGGAGGTGTCTGTGGGTGTAGACAGAGCTGGGCTGTGGATGGGGGCTGGCTCCCCGATGCTGACCAGGTGGCCTATCTGGTGGCTACCTCCTGGGCCCTGGGGAGCTAGAGTCACGGTGCTGAGTGTGCCGATCCCTGGCTCTGCCCAAAGGGCCTGCATTTCACTGGCATCTCTCGACGCCAGTGGTTCCCTTGGGAAGCAGGCTTGGAGGCCTTGTGCTGCCCACAGGACATGCTGAAGGGTCTTGTTCATCCACCTGCTTGCTTCCTCTGGCAGCAGGTCAAGAGGGAGGGTGGGCGACTAGGGCCACGCTGCTCCTTAGGAGGCAAGGCCTTTCTTTTGTCGTATCTGTGTCCCCAGATCCTGAAACAGGGACTTACACACCGTATGTGATGAATGAGTGAGTCTGACCACCTGAGAGGGTGGGGTGAGAGGAAAAGGGCATCTCTCTAGGGCCCAGCACTGCTGGGAGCGTTTCCCAGGGTGATGTGCTGACACTCCGTAACAGCCTTTCGATGTAGGTGCTGCGCCTGTTTTAGAGAAGGTGAGGGGAGGCTCAGAGAGGTTATGTGACTTACCCCAGGACACACAGCAGAAGTGGCTGGTACAAGACTTGAGCACAGGTCTGACTGGCTGGAGATTCTCTCTTCCTGCTGATGCAGCATCTCCACTGGTGCCTGACTTGGCCTCCCTGAACTCTCTCTCCTTTCTGTCCCCTAAGAACTTTGAGGTGGAGGCGGATGACCTGGTGACCATTTCAGAGCTGGGCCGAGGCGCCTATGGGGTCGTCGAGAAGGTGCGACATGCCCAGAGCGGCACCATCATGGCTGTGAAGGTGAGCAGTGTCCCTAACCCAGGGCCGTCAGAACTGGGGGCACCTGGGGCTGCACCCCTGTCGCCCAGGCTCTGACCGCAGCCCCTCCCCCCGCAGCGCATCCGGGCCACCGTGAACTCTCAGGAGCAGAAGCGCCTGCTCATGGACCTGGATGTCAACATGCGCACGGTCGACTGCTTCTACACCGTCACCTTCTACGGGGCCCTCTTTAGAGAGGTGAGGAATCACAGCCAGCTTCCCCACTGGCTGAGTCAGCTGGCAGGGAGCCCAGGAGCTTGGGGTTACCCCAGGGAATGCTGCACCCAGCCTTCTCAGAAGGCTGTCCTGGATGGGGGTGAGGGTGGGGGACAGTATGTTGCTGGTGAAGGGACCCATTGGCCAGGGTCAGAGCTGGGATGAGCCATAGAAGTAGGAGTCTGGTTGGGGAGAGCTGAGGTAACAGCGGGGGGAGGCTGCCATGTGGACCCAGCAGTGCAGGTGAGTCTTGTGGGGGAGGGGCTGGGAGGTCAGGGAACCCCTGAGGGCTGAGGGGTGGAGGTGTGTCAGGGGCTGGCTGGCTCCAGGGAGATGGGCACGGGAGGATGCTGGGCTAGGTAGCCCTGGGAAGATGTGGCTGAGCTGTGGCTGTCCACCTGCAGGGAGATGTGTGGATCTGCATGGAGCTCATGGACACGTCCCTGGACAAATTCTACCGGAAGGTGCTAGACAAGGGCATGACGATCCCAGAAGACATTCTTGGGGAGATCGCTGTGTCTGTAAGTGGGGTGGGGGGGTCCCAATGGTAGTGTCTTGGGCAGAGCTGGGCCCCCTGTGTGGCCTCCAGCTGTGACCGAGCAGCTGGGCAGCTGCCCTTGGAAGCCCCAAGTGCCCCCACCCTGGACCCGAGCCTCCCTGTTCAGGAAACCCTGGGGCCCTGGAGCCACACAGATTTGGCAGAGCCAGGATCTCTGGGCCTTCCTGAGTAGCTCCTGAGTTTCAAGGCCACAGAAGAGGACTTAGTGTTCACAGCTTCCTTATCCTGAAGATGCTCGGAGGCAGCTTGCAGAGGCATGCAGTCAGGGGAGAAACCCATGGGTCTGCCTCTTGAGACTGCATGTCCTAGGGCAGGTGGCTCCCTGGGCATGAGTACCCAGCAGCCAAAGAGAAGGGGAGTGGGGTCCGTGTACCTGTGGTCCTCATTCCTGACCACAGCTGCTAACATGTAAACATACCCCCCAGAGCGTTGAGTCAGAATCTTTGGGGTGATTCCTGTGGGGAGTGGCTGAGTATGTAGCCCAGTGACTGCTGGTAGCAGAGGTAGGGGGCAGATGCAAGGAGGCTGCAGAAGGGCCAGATTCTACCCAGGAGTCTGGTGGAGGGAAGGACAGCACTCTGGGGCTTCATAAGTCAGACTCCGCAGGGTCTTGGTCACATCACCTGAGACCCTGGCCCTTTCAGAGCAGTGTAGGAACTGGGTGTATCAGCATCAGGGTGGCCAGGACACCACAGCAAAGGCTGGGATGTGGGCGGGAGCCTCAGGTGGTGAGGCGCTGGGTATTACCTGGGAGACGGCGACAGACAGCCCTGGATGGGGAGTCTTCTGGCTCTGTCAGTGTTGATGTGACCTGTCTCTCCCCACTTCCTATCCCAAACACCAGATCGTGAGGGCCCTGGAACACCTGCACAGCAAGCTGTCTGTGATCCACAGAGGTCAGTGCCTGGGCGGGCTGGTGAGGAGGGGCCTGGCCTCACACACATGTTCCCACGGTCCTGCTGGGCCTGCAATGCCGAGGCTCTGGGAGGTGACAGGCTGTGATGTGCCCGTTGGGTCCAGGCCGCTGTCCACTCCTCCCAGCCACTCCTCCCAGCCCCCAGGCCCAGGCCCAGTTCTGTTCCCTGGTGCTCAGAGCATGGACAGGGTGGACCTTCATCCTGCGAAAGCCGGCCCGTCTTGTCTTGACGTGTTATTTACGTGTTGAGGAGCGTGCAGGTGGGGTGTGTACCGCTGCATGAATCCGATCATCCTTTACACTGGGTCACCCCTCACTCTCCCCTCCCCTTCTTGCCCTGTCACGCCCCAGCCCCCGACTCCACTGATTCTCCCACGGGGGTTGGTTTTGCTTGTTCTCAGCCTCCCAATTGGCCCAATGATTCTGAGACTCAGTGGGGCTGTGTGTGTTCTGCCCGTCACCTCCCTCTGTGTTCTGAGGGGTCTGCTTTTCCACACGGAGTTCATTAGGCTAAGCCCCTCTGACTACTCAGTGGTCCCCAGGTCACTGCTGTCGGTAGGTTGTCGTGGAACCTTTGGTCGTCTCTCTGTGCACCTGCAGAAGTCCTCATAAAAGGCAGGGGGGATACGCATGTATCCTGTGCCTGTGCTTGCTGGATGGTCCCACTCTGCCCGCTAGCTCACTCCATATCCTCTCCGTGTCCACCTTGAGTCCTGGGGCTCTGGGTTTTCCCACAGACCCGCCTCCTGTGTTTGAGCTGCTGCCTTGTGCTTCCTGGCCAAGACTGCCGACCCCTCAGGGTGGATATTGGGTGGTTTACAGTGCTCATACTGTTAGTGATGGGTTCCCTGCATCTGTGTGGACCCCAGAGCCGGAGGTTGCACTGGTAAGTGAAGGCTGAGTCTCAGCTGTGAAGCTGCAAAGACACGGTCCTGGGGGAAGCCCTGGAGCCAACTTCTCTCCCCACCTGTGGCTGGAGGCCGGGACTCCTGACTTTGTGGCTACCAGCTCTGACCTGGTCAGTGGGGGCCAACAACCAGGAGCTGAAAGACGTGTCCTACCTCTGGCAGATGTGAAGCCGTCCAACGTCCTTATCAACAAGGAGGGCCACGTGAAGATGTGTGACTTTGGGATCAGTGGTTACTTGGTGGATTCCGTGGCCAAGACAATGGATGCTGGCTGCAAACCCTACATGGCCGTAAGTGCTTCCCAGGCCACGTGCAGAGGAAGCAGCCAGGCTTGGGCACCCGGCTGTGTCTTCCTGCTCCATCAGGAACGAGGCCTCCCCAGACCCCGAATTTCCTGCTAGAGGGAGTCTCCTGCTCAACCCTCTCCACCCCTTTCTGACTGGCCCCATGGTGTCCATTTGGATGATAAGTTTCACCTCAGGGAGGTGGCTGGTGGGGCCTGCGGGAGTTCCCCAAGGTCGGACCCCTGGGTGTAGCAGCTGTTTGGCAAGACTTAGGCTTCCACCTGAAGACCCTGGCCCTCACTGGCCTCAGCTTCCACATTTGCTCTGAGGGAGGTAGGATGGGTGAGCACTGGCCCCTCAGTTTTATGGGGGCAACCAGACCCAGCTGAGGGGGCCTTGGTGACCCTGCTCTGGTTCCTCTTCCAGCCCGAGAGAATCAACCCAGAACTGAACCAGAAAGGCTACAATGTCAAGTCTGATGTCTGGAGCCTCGGCATCACCATGGTACGGCCTGGGGCACCCTTGCTGGTCAGGTGGAGCACAGGTGGGGGCTGTGCCAGGTCTGTGAGCTTCTGGGGGCCAGATAGTCTAGCCTGGACAGAAGGGTTGGTTGGCTTCACGATGTGAGCAGAGACAGTGCCGTCAAAGATTATGGTGTCCTTAGTGGAGCGTCCGCAGGTGCTTCATGCCTTCCCTGGGTTTGGGCAGCGTTATGCCACTCTCATCTGTGATGACTTGCCTGTTGGACTTCCTCAGGGCTCGTGGTGCTCACTGAGAATGCACAGCCAGCCCCAGACCACCTGGCTCCTTGTGCACGAGGGCTTCACGACCGTGGCGAGGCTCAGCCCTGCCCTGCTTGTTCTTGCTCCTTCTCACGTTTCCTCCCACAAATAATGCCATACCATGTGTCTCTGTGCCCAGAGGCTGCTTACGTTTTCGTTTTTCATTTTTTGAGATGTTTTAGAAAAAAATTACCAGGAGAGGAATGACTAGGTCCAAGGTTTGGACACTTCTCTGTTTTCGTCCTTACAAGCTCTGGTGGCCACTGCATCCTTCTCTACAGCCCAGGCAGGGTCCTCACTCCTGTGTGTCGGAGTCAGTGGAAACTCTAGGAAAAAAAGGAAGCTGTCTTTGTCCTATGAAAATCCAGGGTCCTAGCCATACCCGCCACACTGTTCCACCTCCAGCTGTGGGCGTGTTTGTGTCTTGGCTGGAAGGGAGCCTGGAGCCTGATGAGAAGGTGCTTCTTGAGCACAACTAGTGACCTGCTTGGGTGCGTCTGCTTGAGTTGAGGTCTCTCCTGTTTATTACGGTGATCGCTTGTCAGGGAGGTGGACCTGAGTTTTCATATCAGTGGTCAAAATTGAAAGCAGAGCTTGTTGTGAGCCAACCAGTCTTTCCTACAAATGACTCCTGCAGGCGAGGCATGGGGCACAGGGAGATCTGGGTCTAGTAGAAGAGATGAGGCCATGGCAGCCTTGTGTCCAGGGAGTCAGGGAGAAACAGTGACAAGATCAGAGCAGGAAGGCTTCCTGGAGGGGAAGCATTGGAGATGGGCTTCCCAGGTGTTGGTGGCTGGGTGGTGGGGGCTTTGTGGAGGAGGAAGGGCTGCAGACTTCCTTTCCTAATGGGGCCTGGTGGATTGCTGCACAGTCCAGAAGATGAACCTCTCAGTCTAACATTCCTCCTGCAAGCTCATGAGAATCATTTCATTTCCTGCTTGCCTTTTCAGTAATAACAACAGCCCACATAAATGGCAGCAGACGCTAAGGCGTTGCTGAGACATTAGGGAGGAGGGAGTGGTCTGTGGGGAACTTCGAAGCTGATCGCTCTTCTAAGGCGCTTTGCTGACAGCAGCCTTGTGGGGAGCACCCCAGGCTGCCTCTGATTTTTCCAGGTTAGCTAGAACTTGGGTTTTAATGCAAAACCTTCTGAATTCAGATTGTTTGAAAACCCAATAGCCAAGCCAGTCAAAACTCAGGGTTGAATTTGTTCCATGAGCTGTTGTCTCTGCTGGCTGGGACAGAAGAACTAACTTCTCTGTCCCCTTGGCTTTCATCTTTGGACTGAGGTCACCTGTCAGCCCCTTGACCTGCCTCACAGTCCAGCTCTGGATGCTGGACCAGGACAGGCAGGATCTTTGAAGGCTTTGCTTCCGTGTGCGGAGTGTGGGTGCCTCTGACCTGGTGCTGCTGTCTCCACGGCAGATCGAGATGGCCATTCTGCGGTTTCCTTACGAGTCCTGGGGGACCCCCTTCCAGCAGCTGAAGCAGGTGGTGGAGGAGCCGTCCCCCCAGCTCCCAGCTGACCGTTTCTCCCCTGAGTTTGTGGACTTCACTGCACAGTGGTGAGTCTCAGCCCTGCTCAGACCTGAGGGCCTCCCTGAACCCAGGCAGTCCCCCTCCCTGCCCTGGCCAGATCCCACCCTCCCTGGGCCCAATCTCCTTTTTTAGCAGATAAACCCAAATAACAGCATCAAAATAGTAGGCAGAAATAGCATATAAGGATAATTTGACAAACTATGGTCCTGGGAGGAGTTTTTAATACAGTTCCTCTAGAAATGGACAGATCACATAGATCAAAAAAGAAAATGAAGAGCATATGGAGGATTTAAATACATAGTAAATTTGCTTTTATTGATGTTTAGAACTTTGTATCACATTAAAGAATTCCCACAAGATCCTTATAAAGATTGATTATGTTTGAGATTACAGAGGAAATAAGGGAAAAGGCAGGAGGTAAAGTCGTATAGGCCACATTCTCTGACTATAATTAGATGGAACAGGAAATAAATAGCTATGGAGAAAAAAGCTGCAAGGAAACTAAAAGTAAATTCTTCTAATATACTCTTGGGTTATAAGAGAGATCTAAAATATAAAATTATAAAGCAGTGAGAGTGAAGACAGTGAGAGTATAACATACCAACAGCTATGTGCTGTGGCCAGAGAAACGCTCAGGGGAGAATTCACAGCCTTTCTTTTTTTCACTGGAAAATAAGAAAGTCTGAAAACAGGTGCATCTGGCAGACAGAGTCATTCTCTCCCAGGACCCATGGTAAGGAACGTCCTCTCTTAATTAAGGACACCAAGCATATGATGGTTAATGGTAGCATTTTAGTATTGGGATCATTGGAAATCTCCTAGGTCACTATAGAGATAAGAAAGCTCGCACCCCAGGAGGCAAAGAAACTTGGTCCAGTCTCTGTGGTGGGCACCATGGATCCTACCTACTCTGCCTTTGGAAGCCCCCAGGACAATCCAGCCCTTTCTTTCCTGAGCCCCGGGAGCATGTGTGTCCCCTTGCTGCTTGGGCAGGGCTGAGCCCAGCCTGATTTGACTGGCCTGGATCGGCTGGACTCGCTTCCCTGCCATCCTGGCCCCAGCCTACCCTGTTCTCTCCTAGCCTGAGAAAGAACCCCGCGGAACGCATGAGCTACCTGGAGCTGATGGTGAGTGTGGGTGGTGCTCTCTAGGAGAGGGTGCCTCTATGCGCAGCAGCGGGCAGCTCCTCTCGCTTGCCTCTGCATTCAAAATTCTTTGAGGAACTTTGTCTCGCATTCACTTGTGTGCTCTGGCACCCTCTTTCACCCTTCATGCCAGGCCCTTGAAGTGGGGCAGAGGGCCAGCAGGGCAGGTGGGCCATTTTATTTGGAGGTGTTGGGAGGTTTTGCAGGGGAAGTGGGCCTCAGAGGATGAATGAGGATCTCCTTGCCAACAGAGAGGACAGTCCACATGGAAGGCCCTTTGTGGGCAGAGTCCTGGCATGTGCGGGCAAGAGCGAGTTGAGGGTGGCAGTGAGAGAGCTGAGGAGGAACTGAGCACTCTCTACCTGGAGGGCCTCCAGGGGCAGAGGTGCTGGAAGGGTCAGGGTGCGGGTTAGGACTAGGAGTTGGCTGGTTGCCGCTCCAAGGTGACTGCCTTCTTTACCCTCAGGAGCACCCTTTCTTCACCTCGCACAAAACCAAGAAGACTGACATCGCTGCCTTCGTGAAGGAGATCCTGGGAGAGGACTCGTAGGGGCAGGGCTTGGACCTGCTCCAACCCTTTGTTGGGGCAGTGCTTGCCCACACCCATAAGCTACTGCCGCCCTGGCCTTGGGCGCCCAAGAGGAATCCAAGGGGCTGCTCCTGCCTGACAGGCAAGGTCCCAAGTGCCAAAGAACCAGACCATCGGGGACCCCCAGTGCCTCTGCCCCTGCTGCTCCAAGGACCCCAAGACTCTGGACTTGGAAGGGCCTGATGCCCCTCACAGAGAAGGCAACCCTGCCTTGTGCAGGCCACTGCCTTGGCCCAGCCCTGGATGCTACCCAAGTTGTATATTTTTTTATCTCTCTACTGAATGAACTTTGCACACTTGGCCTAGGCTGGCCACACCTCTGTCCTGGCATTGGTGGGGGGACCCAGCATGGGGATGAGCCACGTGAATTCCCTGGAGCCCCCACAAGGCAGGTGCCAGAGCCGCCGAGGCCTTCACCCCAGCACTGGCAGACGGGGCTCTAAGGGCACCGGGGTCACCTTGCCCTTTCCTGCCACCTCTAGGGGTGTTGTTTCACCTTTATTTTTTTAATTTATCTTCCTGATTTTTTCTTTCGCTTTGTGGGTTTGGCTGGTTTTTCTTGCATGGTTTGGAGCCGATCACTTTTCTGTCACCTGCTAGGGGACCAGCAGGCTAAGACCTGCCCTCTCTGCTCAGGCTGGGGTCTTGGGAGATGGGCCTAAGGTCTCTGCCCAGAGAGGTGCTAGGGGGGCCATCCAGCTCATTCTCCTTGAGGACGGGCTCGACAGGGGCTGTGGATTTGCTTTTGGTATTGTTTTTTAAAAAAAAAAAAAAATATATATATATATATATATATTTTTTTTTTTTTTGGAAGAAAGGACTGCCTGTGCAGGGTCCTGTCCCTGATGGGTTGGGGCAGTTGGCTGATTGCTGTTTTCATTAAAAAAAAAAAAAAAAAGTGGGGCAAAAGGTTGTGTGACTGTGTGTCAGAGCTGTGAGGCCTCCTGCTGCTCAGTGATGGCTGGTGGCTCTGAGGGACAGGGACAGGGCAGTATGGCCAGGGGAGCCTCTGACCTTCCAGGGCTGAGCACTTCCACATGTGAGGACACAAGGCTGCCTCAGGACTGTGACGAGGCTCCAGGCCGTTGCTGGATGCTGGACCGAGTGGAGACTTAGGCCTAGTCCCCTGGGGGCATTGACAAGTGCATTGTCAGGTGCTGCACCTGGGCTGGGCAGTCACCTCACTGAGGGTAATTTCATTATCCCCAGCTCACAGATGAGTCCAGAGAGGTGAAGTAACTTGTCCAGAGCCACACAGCTTATGACTGGAGAACTAGGCTCTGGGGAAGAGGGAGTGGGGCACCCAAGAGTGGAGGACGGCACCCTTGGCAGGGCTCTGACTTTGTGATCCTTGAGGCCCGGGCTGAAACCCTCTTCCTTCAGACTGAGTGTATAGTGTTAGTCGCTCAGTCGTACCTGACTCTTTGCGACCCCATGGACTACAGCCCACCAGGCTCCTCTGTCCATGAGATTTTCCAGGCAAGGATACTGGAGTGGGTTGCCATTTCCTTCTCCAGGGGATCTTCCCAACCCAGGGATCGAACCCACGTCTCCTGCACTGCAGGGAGATTCTTTACCAACTGAGCTACAAGGGAGTAGAGGGGAATTTATTTGCTCACATAAGCATAAGTGTGCCTGGCTTCAGGCACCGTGGGATCAGGGAGCCAGGTTAATCTCCCGTGGAACTTAAATCCAGCTTACTTGTTTTTTCTGTCTCAGTTTTGTACTCCCCAAATGGGGCCATGTTAGGACTCAGTAGCTGCTGCCAGCTTAGCAAAGCGGTCCAGAACTGCTGAAGCCCCAGGATTGGCTCTTCTCGGCTGGGAAGGGTCACAGGCTCATCCTCATGCCCATCTTAGGCCGCAAGGATCCTGCTCAGGAGAGTTCTCTGGCTTGCACTCCAAGGATGCAGCATTTAACAGCCTAAAGATCTATCTGGGTGGGGAGGCCGTTCTCACCTGAGGGGGCCTTTGTGATTGTACCCTGTGCCTGGAACGCCTCTTCCCACCTTCTGTGGGTCTCTACTTATCAGTGCTCCTGAATCCTCTGTCACTTCCCCAGGGTGGCCAGCCTGTACATGGCCCCATCGATGTACAAATTAGACCCGCCACTATCGTGTGTTCAGTGCCGGAAGCTGCGGAGCGGGGAGTGCTCCACCTGTGATCAGTGGAAACACTAATGAATGAACACGCTAGAAAGGACTGAGGGCGTGGTCCTGCAGGTGCGCCCGTGGATACATGCATAGACTGATCGGCCAGCATGCGAGTGTGGCTGTGTGTGTGCGCGCACCCCCCCCACACACACACACAAGCGCGCGCACACACACACACGCATGCCCGCACGCATGTCCTCCGCGCGCGCCAGGTCCAGCCGACCCGAGCCCCGGGCACAGCCCGGGGTGCTCCTCCCTCCGCAGCCACTAGGCGGCGCGGCACAGCCCCGGCTTCTACCCTTCGACCCCGGAGCGCCCAAGCGCCGGTCCTCCACGCGGATGCCGGGAGGGGAGCCCCCCGTTCAGGGTTCACAGCGCTCTTGTTCAGTCGCTCAGTCGTGTCCGACCTTTGGCGACCCCATGGACTGCAGCGCGCCAGGCTCCCCTGTCCTCCACTGCGCTCTACAGCTGGTAAATCATCTGCAATGTCCAAAGGACTTTGCCGTTTACAAAGCCCAGAGCTGTTCACAAAACACAGCTTACAAAGTGATAATTGACCGATAACAAGGCCCTCTGAAGGGCTGCAAAGCGCTTTTTACCCAGCAAATGGTTCACAGTTTGCCAAGCAAAGTTCCTAGATTCCTCTTCACGTTGGTGTGAACACGGTTGTTTACAGGTTCGGGTACTATGGAGGGGACCCTGCAGCCTTCACAAAGGGAGTCCAGGTATCTACCTGGGAGAAGCCTGCGTGCAGGTCACTGACATTTACGAATCACATGACCGTTTATTCAGCCATGAGAACGGCCAGGTGGAGGCTCCCTCCACTGTCCATGTGGGTGGGGGTCATGGGCACAGGGACCAGACCTGGTGGGCAGGGGCCTTCCCAGACCTGGGGTGAATGAGTCTCTCTGGACTGACAGACAGACGGTGAGGCCACATGAACTGCCTGCTTCAGGTGCAGCAGTGAGAGCCTCATCACCGGGCAGCATTGAAAGCCAGCGTCCAGGCCTAGCTGGGAGCAGGAGTTGGCCCCTGTGGGGGGACTTGGTGACTTCCTTTCTGGAAGTGAGGGAAGGTATCTTCACTCGTTAAGACATCAGCTTGGCCTCTTCTCAGAGCCCTGCTGTGCCTCCTGCCTCCTCCAGTCTGTGCCTCCCGGTGGCCCACACCAGCCAGCCCCCCCACCCCATACTCCTTCTTGCTCCCTGTGCTCCAGCCACGCCATACTCAGACCTGCCTCAGAGCCTTTGAACTCGCTGTTCTCTGTGCCCAGAACGTGCCACTCTGCCCCGTCAGTCCTCTTGGCTGGCCTAGGACGTCTCTGCTTACCTCAGAGATGCCGTCCTCTCAGAGCAGCCTCCCTAACCACCTTGTCGCTCTGTCCCCTTGCCCTGCTGTGTTTTCTTCACACTCTTGCCTGCTGAGCAGCTCTCCAACTACACTGGGAGTTGTGTTGCCAGCTGGGTCTGTCTTGCTCAGAGCCTGGCACGGAAGAGGGCCAGGCAATGACACAGGGAAGAGGCAGGTGCAGGGAAGCTGCCCTCTGGTGCCAGAATGACGCTGGAAGCAATGCAATGGGGCCCAGAGAGCCAGGCTCTGCCATGTCTGTGCTACGGCTCGGGGGTGGGCCGGGGACTGCCCTTCTATTTCTTTGAGGCTGTGGGTCCCAGGAGGGCTCTCTAGAACCAAGGCCACCCCTGGTTGTACTGACTGGGGACTCAGAGAAGGGAAGTGATGAGCTCACGTTCACACAGGGAGCAACATCAGAGCTGGGATCTCGGTGAGGTCTGGGGACGGGGCTGCCTGCATCACTGCAGTTGTCAGCACAGTGGTCCCAGGGCAGAGAGTAAGGTTTATCCTTCTCCCACCCTCTCCAGTTTTTAAGCCTTTCAGGGTGGCTCAGGGAAAAGGGAAGGGGCCAGCATGTGGCATGGCACAGCATGCAGGCCTGCATTCGCTGTGTCCTTGAGTGCTTTGTGGGCAAGGGCAGTGGATGAGAAAGCTGGGCTGGGGTCATTTCCTCTCCCAGCAGGGACTTAATAGCATCTGGCCAAACCTCTGTCCAGTGCGAGGATCCCTCCCTAGTCACACACCCACCAGGGGCTGAGACCTCTGCTTGCACACCTCCCCTGATGGGGAGCCCAGTCTCATTCAGATGTGCTTCTTGGAGGGATCTCAGATTCTTGTCCTGGTTCCACTCCCTGAGGCTTGTGATGCCAGAGCCTCATGTGTAGACTCTGGCACACTCGAAATGTTCATTTCTTTGCCTCTTGTGAAAGCCGTTTTGAATACTTTTGGAAACCAGGTGGGAGGGTCTATATATACATCAGCTGTGCTATGTTTATCGCAGCTCGTTTATCCTCAGGCCCAGGGCAGTCAGGTTCTCCTGAAGATCACAAAGCCTCAGCAAGGGTCCAGGCTTGCCTGAGGCCCTCCAGACAGTGAGCTCAGTAACCCAGGAGTCCTGACCACCCCTCACTCTGAGCGAGCCACCTGCCAAGCTGGGTTTAGCTGCATTCACCCCCTCCAGCCTTGCAGAAGTCGTGGGCTGCTCTGTTTCTGTCCTGGACTGGCTTGGTGGCAGGACTTGGATGGGGAGATGCTTGGGAGGCAGCAGCAGCTGCCATTTCTGGTTGGGGATGCTCCAGCCCAAGAAGTTCTTCTTTTCCTGGCTCCCAAACCCTCTATGGCTCCCTGTTGCCCATGGGATTCAGGGAAAGGAGGCCCAATACCACATTTCTACAGCAGAGCCTTGTTTAGATTATTCTCTGCAGGGTTTGGCACAAGGAAGGTGTCACCTGAGCACCTACTGTGTGCCAGCAGCATTCTAGGACTGGAGCTATAGCTGGACCTAGATGGACACCTGGCCTGCCCTCCTTGAGGTCAGAGAGCATCAGACGGAGCATAAGCAAACTTACAAAAGCTTAAAGCAGCATTTCCCACTCTCTTCCCATTGTCATTCCCTAAGGAGAAGCATCGACTTATTAAATCATTTAAGTTAATTAAACTTAATGGCAATTAAGTAACTCACTTTAATTAAGTAAATTATTTAATTTCTCTCTGATGAGAGATGCAATACTAATGAAAATGATTTTGTCATATGGGGCCGCAAATAATTGTAACATCTATTTTTTCAGTCCTCCAAGAACCAATTTTTGCCTCCCTTGAAAATGCATGGTTTAGTTTAGAGGATTATAATCTGTACTCAGTGGAGTAAAAAGGGGACACGTGAGGGAGGACCCTTATTGAGTGCTTGTCATGGGGGGCACCCCACAGCCTCAGAATACTCCACCTGATAGGGTAGGCAGCAGCAGGAGGCCTGGCAATCTCATAGGTGAGGAGTGGAGAGAGCATGCCAGGGACAGCCTGTGCAAAAGCCCTGGAGCCAGAGGGGGAAGAACAACAGTAATGAGAGGAGCACCTTTCTAAGATGTTCTCATGCCTTTTTGCCTTCAAAGCTCTGCTCCAGGCTTCCCACCCTCAGTTCTTGGTTCAGATACACTGAATTTGACTCTGTCACCCTGCACAGTGACCTTGAAGATGTCGTAGCATCTCTCAGACTCAGTTTCCTCTTTGCAAATTGACTACTAATGCCGATCTTACAGGATTGCAGGCGGTTTCCAGGAAATGCTGGAGAGTGCAAGGTCCATCACGATCCTGGCACAGAGTAGATATGAAGTTAATGCTCTTGGGCTAGGCCCAGAGCATGAATTATGAGTCTCAGGCATGGTATTCAGTGACTCCAAATTCATTTTCCATCTCACAGTTGCCTTTAAAACAAAGCCTCATTATTTGTGGTACCACGGGGTGCATGTCTGTGGCTGAGATGGGCTTGCCTTTTATTTTTTTTAATTTTTAATTATTTATTGATTGATTGTGCTGGGTCTTTGTTGCTGCATGTGGGCTTTCTCTAGTTGCGGTGAGCGGGGGCTACTCTTCTGGGCTTCTCATGGCGGTGGCCGATTCTAGGCCCAAGGGCCTCAATAGTTGCACCACACAGGTTTTGGTTGCTCTGTGGCATGTGGAATCTTTCTGGACCAGGGACTGAACCTGTATGCCCTGCATTGGGAGGCAGATTCTTATCCACTGTACCACCAGGGAAGTCCTGGGCTTGACTCTTAAACCTTGGTCTCAAGGTCTGCCCTTGGAACTGTAAGATTTCACAGGCTGCTATGACAGGTGGGGATGGACTTGTGCATCTCAGGGTGCTGGAGGCTCTGACTGGAGCCAGGGCAGAGCCTAGCTGGTATCTGACCCTCTGTCAGAGCTGACTGGTCCCCTCTGTCTATGGGCAAGTCATGACTTTTCTCAAAGCTCAGACTTGTTTATTGTGAAATGGATTGGTCAGGCTGCTCCCTGAGTGATCGCAATGGTCTGAGTGAGGAAAGCTTTGGGGAGGAGGGCAGGACTCAGGTGCAGGGCCTGGGCACCAGGATGACTCATGCTGTTGCTCCCTTTCCTTTCTTGCTCATTTTAGTCTTTCCTCCAGGAATTCCCTTCAGAGTTCTTGGTTGCAAGCAACACAAAGTGACTGTCCACCGTAAGTAAAGGGGGGCATTTCTTGGATCAACCTCAGGGCTTATAGAGTAGACAAGAGAACTTTCAGATGCCAAAGGGGCTACAAGGGCCTGGGCATCAAGGCCAATATTATCAGGATTGTGTTGTCATCATTCCCCCAGATAATAAGCTTCAAAGTCCCAGGCAAGAGTAGTTTACTGACCAGACCAAAGTCTGGTCCTTTCAGCTTCGGTAGTGGGAAATCGAACCCTGCCCACGGGGGACTTGACACAGAGGGACTCCTCCTCATTAAGAAGGAGTTTGGGTACTGAACAGTCAACCCCATCCTAAAACACATATTCCCTACACCCTCTTTTTGCTGGTGAATTCCTACTCCTACTCATTCCTCAAAAGTTATATCCACGGGTATTTGTCATCTCCTTTGCAGTGTTTCCCCAGCTCCCTGCTTCCCTCCATCCATCCAGCCCCTTGTCTTCCTACACCGCCCCGCCCCGCCCCGCCAGCCCCGCCCCGCCAGCCCCGCCAGCCTCGCCAGCCCCGCCCCGCCCCGCCAGCCCCGTCCCGCCCCGCCAGCCCCGTCCCAACCATGACGCAAACGGGCCACGCCTGGGCCACGCCCCACGGGTCCCGCCCCCCGCCCCTTCCTGCAGACCCCGCCCCAGTGCCTCGCTGCCCCTGCTCGGGGTTTCCTGCCTCCGTGCTGCCGCTGGCTGCTTCAGCTGGGTGCGGCTCCAGGAACCTGGGGAACTGTGTGGGAACTCGCGCTGTTTCGCTTCCCCGTAGGCACTGCCCAGGATTCCCTTGCACCTAAACCCTTCTCGGTGTCTGCTGCACGGAGCACCTCTGTGAAAAAGGGTGGGGACGCAGGCGCTAACCGAGGTCAGGTTTTCAGTCCGTAGATGTGCTCGGTAAGTGACGCCTGCAGTCGTCACAGGGACCCTCCCGCCCCGCTTCTCCTTCTCCGTCGACGCCCCGGGCTCTCCGCAGAATTTGGACTCACTTCTCCCGGGTTCTCTCAGGGCTCTGTCGTAACACTGCTCCTCTCTTGGCGCACCCCCTCAGTCGTTCCGCTTTAGCTGTGTGGCCTTGGGCAAGTGACTGCACTTCCTACTCGCTCTGTGCTGGGACTTGTTGCCTCCTCACGGCCAATGCCAACATGGCTCACTGGGCAAGCGAATCCCAGGTGTCGTGGCTGTCTGAGGGACCCGGAGAAGTGTCTGGGGCTTCGGTGTGAGGGGGTGAAGAGGCTGAAAGTATGGGAACTGCAAAAGGCCTGGGGGGCTTCCTCCTGCGTGTGGAGCGCTGCCGCCTCACCAGAGCCTGCAGACCTCCTTACAGGGACCTCATGCTGTTCCCCGTGTTGTTCTGGGCTTGGCTGCTGGCTGACACCTGCCTCTGAGACCTGCTTCAGAGAGTGGCCCTCAGGCCCTGGGGCCGCACTGCCCTGAGAACGCAGTCCGAGTGCCTGGGAGCCTGCATCCCGGGGCAACCCCGCCCATCTGCTGCTGCAGGGGTGGCGCTCCTCGCCTGGAGCAGCGCAGATGCAGAGGCGTGATCTACAGGCCAGAGCTCTCTGGGATCAGGCCGCGGCCAGGACAGAAACCCGCCCTTGGTGGGCTACTCCGGCTCTCTCCCACTCCCCTTGCTCCTACTCCGCCTTGGTTTCAGCAGGGAGAGCATCCTTCCAGAGGTTATGCAACCTGAATCCTTGCCTCAGACTCTGCTTCTGGGAGAATCTGACTAGACCACCTGCTGGCACTAGGTATCTTGGGTGTATTTTAATCAGATGAGTCTATTGGTCAGGATCTAGGTGTGGCGGCTTATTAAAAACACCAACAAAATCACATTAACGATGGTTTAAAGCAGGTAGACAACCATCTGTCTCTTGTACAGTTTGAGGGTCAGCGGTCTGTAGCAAAAGTGCAGTTTCAGGGCACAGGGCCTAGGTTCCTTCCATCCTGGGTGTCTGAGGCCTTTGTTCACACCACTCCAGGTGGTCCCTGGCACCAGCCCATGTTCTGAGCAGCAGGTAGAGATGGAGAAGCGGCACCTCCCTCCCCTTGAAGGCCATACACATTATTGGCTCACCTCAGGTTGAACAGTTTAGTCAAATAGTCACCACACTGCAAGGGGGGCTGGGAAATGTAGTCCACACACGCAGCTTGGTGCCCACCTAAACCTCAGGGGCCCTGTGGTCTGGGAGGAGGGGGACAGAAACAGGGGAGATCTGTTCATGCTAGGACACACAGGGAGGACAGAATATTACTGTGAAGCTGCAACTGTATTCTTCCTTCAGATATAATGGTCTCTATTTAAGAAAGTATGCTTAGGGTCCGTGGCGGTAAAGGCGCTCCTGTCAGGGAAAGCCCGTGGGGTGCAGGGGAGGTTAGGGCTTCATTAGGTGGGGGCTGGCAAGGCAGGGACAGGAATGGGCCAGGAGGAGTGGTCTGTGGAAGGAGCCCCTCCTGTGAAACCTACCCACGTCCACTTTTGAATGGATGTGTGACCCACTTCAGTCTGGGAAGGGGCTATCTAAGAGCAGCGGGGATAGTTGCAAAAGACAGAGCTGACCATGGAATGTGAGCGACACAGGCCAGAGCATGCTGGATTTGAGTGGCACTGAAGGATCTCAGAGAAAGCCAATTCCCCCATGAAGGGCCAGGCTCACAGCATCTTAACTTAAAATACCCACAGGATGTCCCGTGGGCTGATGAGGGCTTCGCTCATTTTCCACATATGTTTACAAAACCGGAATCCTGCCAGGAGTACAGATGTACTTTCTTGGTTCATACAGCACCAAGTCCACGAGTTTCCATTTTGGTGGCTGCCCAGTGGTCCATCGCCATGAGGTCCCTTCTTCACCATGCACCCCCTAGCAGGATGTGGCCTCCAGTAGATGCCAAGCTTTCACCCCAGTAACGTGGACATCCTTGAGGAGCAGGTCAGCTGGCATTTCAGATTTAGGTGATTTCCCTGGGCACGATTCCCAGAAGAGGACTGGGGCGGAGGGAAGCACATTTGCCCGTGAGGCCACGGCTTTTGGAGCCAAATAGCTTCCTGGCTGGGTTGTGCTGAGTGGCCCACCCGCCTGCAGAGCCCGAGGCGGGGAGGGGGAGGGGGGCCAGTTTCGTTTAGTCTTTCTTTCAAAGATTTTTGAAGTGCTATGTGTTCACTGTAGAAATTTTAGAAGATACTGAGCAATTCAAAGAGCAAATTTATCTATTATCCCATCTGCTGGAAATATTTATAGATAGCATTTTTTTAGAATTCGTCTTCATTGAGATAAAATTGACATATAACATTGTATGAGCTTAAAGTGTGCGGCTAGCATTTTGATTTATATCCTTCCAGTCTTTTTTCCCCATATATAAGTTTCTATCGTGCAAAAATTCACATGCATAAACCTTTTATTACAAAAGGTTCAAACATATGCAGTGCTAGGTTGGGTCATGAGGCTTCAGGCACCCAGCTCCCAGTTTCAGCAGTGGTCAGCACACACCAGAATGGTCTCATCTCTGCCCTTGCCACTTCTTCGCCTCCCAAGCAGTCATCCCGTTCATCCCAGACATCGTGTAATTTCATCCACAAGTGTTTCAAAATATATTTCTGAAGGTTATGACTTAAAAGACAATGACAGTATCATTGTTTAGATCTTCATGTGTAACAGCCATTCCTTAATATTAGCAAATATCCAGTCTAAGTTTACAGTTGTCTCCTCAATGTCAGAATGAACAAAATATGGTTTGAATCAGGATCTGAATAAGATCCCCATATCACTCTGCCTGATGTATCTTCTAAATACCTTTCATCTAAAGGCTCACCCCCTGTCTTTTCTTCCTTGTAACCAGTTGGGAAAACCAGGTTGTTAGACCTGTAGAGTTTCCCACAGTCTCTGTATTTCCTGTAAGTTGGGAGCCAGATCTGGAGACTTGATCAGATTCAGCTGGGACTTTATTTACTTACTGGACAAGAACATTAGGTCGGGGGCTCTGTATTCCCCCAGGGAGAGGTACAGCATCCTGCCATCTCTCCTGTGTTAGCAGCTACTGATTTGCAGCGCCTGGATTCGCTGGTTTATTAGAGGTTGCAAACTGGTAACATCCTAATTCTGTCATTCCTGCTTCATTTGTTAGCTGAAAGCTTTCGTGGAGAGAAAGTTGCCCTTCCCCAGTGTTTGCACTGGTGGTGTGGGTTCTAAAGGAAAGGCAGGATGTAAGCTTGGGTTTCCCTGGGGGCTCAGTGGTAAAGAGTCCACCTGCCAATGCAGGAGACCCGGGTTTGATCCCTGGAAGAGGAAATGATAACCCACTCCAGTATTCTCTCCTGGGAAATCCCATGGACAGAGGAACCTGGCAGGCTATAGGCCATGGGGTCACAAAAGAGTCGTACTCAACTTAGCGACTGAACAACAACAAGGATGTATGCTTGCCTGTCCCTGTAACAGTTTTCTGAGTTAAGTTTGTCTTCCAATGGTGATCAAGTAGGGATTAAAACAACATTTAGGAACACATGGATTCAAAGATATTTTGGGGGATTTCCCTGGTGCTCCAGTGGCTAAGACTCCGTGCTCCCAATACAGGGGGCTTGGGTTCAGTCCCTGGTCAGGGAACTAGATCCCACATGATGCAACTAAGACCAAGCTTAGTCAAATAAATAAATAAACAAAAATAAATATTAAAAAAATCTGAAACCCCTAATATCTTTTATGTTTTTCAACTGATTATGATAATTACCCTTCCTGAGGGTCTCTCCCCTGTATGTAATCATTAAGAAAATGGCTTACCCTTGGTGGCCTTTGTAGTTGTGAACACAGCTATGAATTCTTGGACTCCCATCTCCCACCTTGACTCTGGGGAACTGGGCCTTCTTCAGCTACTGGCAGAGTGTGGCAGATGGGTGTGAGGGGCCCGAGGTGCTGGGGGGACCATGCCGCAGAGCCTGGCTCCTCGGAAGCCCTGTGCTGGGGAGCCTCCCGGCCAGCCCGTCCTCCCTCTGGATGCAAGCAAGGGGCTGCCATCAGCACCAGGAGGAAAAGAAGACTCTGCAAGGTGCGTCCTGCATGGACTCGTCTTCCCAGAATCGTTTACACAGTCAGCCGTGGGGCGGTCATGGGGCAGTAGGTCTTCAGAACTCTCTCTTCCACTTGCGCTTTGAAGAGGAGCTTTGGTGACCTCAGTGCACACCCCTGGCCCCCTCCCCTGGTTTCCCTGGACTGCAGGCTCTGGCTGTCACTCCAGCACTGGAGTTTCCTTTCTAAGCCAACCTGAAAATATGTCTTCTATTAATAGGTGAGTTAAGATGGAACGATCAATATGTTTAGCTTCAGTTCTGCATGGTGTTTTATGTTACATTCACACCCACCTGTGCAATTCTTTTAAACAATGTGTCTTTCAGTGTGGGTTTTATTTTCTCTCTCACTCCACTTTATTTTTTGGTACTTAGGAAGTGTTCCTATTTTTGTTACAACTGTTACTTTTATAGTAATATCTGTAAGTGACACTTGGTCCTCTCTTTTTTTGTTATTGGTTTCCTACTATGAGTGATACTGAAACTTGCTACAGTTGTCTTCCACAGTATCTGATTTGAATTAATATCCTTTTACTCTTGGGTTTCCCAGGTGACGCTAGTGGTAAAGAACCTGCTTGCCAATGCAGGAGATGTAAGAGACGTGGGTTTGATCCCTGGGTTGGGAAGATCCTCTGGAGGAGGGCATGGCAACACACTTCAGTATTCTTGCCTGGAGAATCCCCATGAACAGAGGAACCTGGAGGGCTGCAGTCCATAGGGTCACACAGAGTTGGACATGACTGAAGCAACTTAGCACGCACGCATGCCTTTTACACCCAGACATTAACTACAGGCAGCTAGTAAGCTTATTCTATTTTTTTTTTTTTTTTGCTTATTCTATTTTTTACATGCTCTTCCCACTTTCCCTCAAATATACTATATCTGGTGTAACCATTGGGCTTCCTAGGTGGCATAGTGGTAAATGGTAAAGAATCCGCCTGTCAATGCAGGAGATGTAAGAGATATGCGTACGATCCCTGAGTCAGGAAGATTCCCTGGAGAAGGAAATGACAACCCACTCTAGTATTCTTGCAAGTGAAATCCCATGGACAGAGGAGCCTGGCAGGCTAGTCAGACACAACTGAGCAGCATGCGAAGTGTAACCATCATTGGTCTTAACTGTGTAGATTCTCACGTGTTTACACGTTCGGTACTCACAGTCAGACCTCAGGGCTGTTTCTCTGGTGGTCTTGGTTGGTTGAGGCTTGTTTGCTGGCGGGTCCTTAGGAGGCAGGTGGAAGTAACAGTGCTGAAGTTCTTGCCTGTTGATAGCTGTTTATGACTGTCGTACTTGCAGGTCAGTTTGGCTGGATCTGCCCCTCTCTGAGGCTGCTGGTAGGAAGGCTTGTGTTGGAGACGCTGACAACAGCCTGATTTCCTGGGAACCAACTTCATCTTTTTTTGCTTGAATTCCCAAAGTCAGCCGTAGAATATGTTGGACAACATGTCTCTCTGTTGGCTGTTCTGGATCAGTTTTTCCATATACTCAATGCTGTTCAAGTTGTTACATATTTCAGGAACATTTTTTTTTTTTACAGTATTTAGTCTTTGACTGAACACTTGGTTTCCTTCTTCAGCGACTTGTGTTATACACACTCCATCTTCTGCCTGTTCTACACGTAGTCACTTTCTCTCGAATCCTGTTTATCTCTTCCACTTTTTTATTGTTTAAAAATTTCCACCTATTCTAACTTCTGATTCTCTTAGGCATCATCTCTTGTGTTTAGCTGTGTTGTGTTCCTTCTGGTTTATTAATAGTTGTCATTCTGAAATGAGTTTTTTCTTTTCTTCCTAATTCTTTCCTCAATTCTAGCACATCTTTTCTTAGGTCTTCTCATTTTGATTTGTTATTCTTTTGTATCTTTTATTACTGTCTTACTTTTTGTTGACTCATGTAAGAGTTTCAGTGTGCATTAAAAAAAGTTCTGGCTGTGGTTCTGTGGCCTGTGTTCCTGGAACGCCTTCATTATCTGTAAGGACACTGTTTAGTTTTCTCATTTCTCCTGTAACTTCGCATGGGACTTGACTATAATCTTCTCTGTTGTTCATTTTTATCTGAAATGACTTTCAGAACTTTGGAGAGCAGGACTGGGTCAGCTTCATAATCTTTAGTACTCTTTCCTGTTGTTTTCATGACATGTTAAAAAAAATGGTCTTGTATTTCCTCCTTCCCTCCCTTTCTTCCCTCTCTTCCCCCACCCCTTTCATTTCTAGTTTTTGGCACCCCCTGTGCCTCTCCTGCTCGTTTTGGATTCTGTTCTCAGCACCTCCTTCTCAGTATGGGGCCCTGCCCTGGAGGGGAGTTTAGTTATTCATGTTACGAGTTGTGGGCCTTCTGCAGCCCCTTCACACATTGCCCCATTACAGTCACACACACCTGGCATGGGTAGCCAGCCCTCTGCCTGTCACTGTTTGAAAGGGGATGATATGGCTTTGGGGCCTTTACCCTCCTGGGGGACAGATGGGGAGTGGCCCGAGCACTGAGGACAGTCACTCCAGATGCAGTCAGGAAGATGAGACAGGAAAGATGGAGGGACACCCCCAAAAGGCAGAGTGAGGGCCCCAAGGACATGACTCACAGAGAGAGCCTTCTTGCCCTTGAGATGGGGCTGCACAGTGTTCCTGGTGGGCTCCAGACGGAACCCTGCTCTGGTTGTCTGACACCTGCATCTCGAGTGTGTGGAGAGGGTGGATAACCCACTGTTTTAGTTCATGAGGCTCTGGAGTGAGAGGAGCCACCAGACAGTAGCCACTTTCCATCCCCGGAGACCCCTGCCCTGATCTGGAGGCCGTGCTGGACGGGACAAGGCGTGGGTTCTCCATGCAGGGAGGACAGAGGAGGGCTGTTTGGAGGACTTGGACAGAGGCAGCACCTGCTCGCTGGAGGTCCGTGTCTCCAGCCCCCTTTGCCATTGGTCTAGGGCCATGTGACTTGTCCTGGCCATGGACTAGAAGTGGACATAACGTCTGTTGACTTCAGAATGACACAATGGGAGCTGGAGCCCCTTGATCCATTCCCTTCTGGACAGAAACTCTGCAGGTTCTGAGTGGAGGGTGGAGGTTGCCGGTGCTGCTGGAGTCAGCATGTGGGGAACAGCGGTGCGGCCATTGTCCTGCTTGGTCTAGGCCGGGACGTGAGTTTGCGTAAACCCCCAAGATTGTGGGGTTTTGTCATCCTGGCATATCCTGGTCTGTCTTAACCAACGCAGGTGTGTACTGTGTTTTTACACAACATTGAGACCTTACCAACCATATTCTTTTATAACTTTCTTGTTTAAAGCTAACAATCAGGTTCACTGAAGCATGGTTTCTAGAAAATAAAATCCCCCAATTTTAAGTTACAGCTTGATGAGTTTGAGAAAGATCACCAGCTGTGTAACCATCACCTCCACCAAAGTAACAGACAGCACTTCCTTCTTCTCAAATCCTCTCTGGCTGCTTGGTAGTCAGCCTCCAGTCCTGCCACCGGCTCTTGGCAAAGGCTAGTTGCTTCTTGACATGATGGCTTTGCCTTTTCCAGAAAGCTGTATAAATGGAATCCCACTGTACGTAGCCTGTTGTGTCTGGCTTCATTCACTTAACATGATGCTTTTGAGGTTTTCTGGAGAGTCTGTTGTTTTTTGTTGCTGAACAGCCCTCCACAGTGTGTGTGGCTCTGCCTCCCCGTGAAGGGACATTTGGGTTCTTTCCAGGTTTGGGCTTCTGTGAGTGAAGCTGTTACGAACATTTGTGCCCAAATTTTTGTGGTCATGTTTTCCTTTCTCTTGGGTAAATCCCTCAGAGGAGAATTTCTTGGTTGTGTGCAAATGTGTATTTGACCCCAGAAGAAGCTGTCAAGCTGTGTTCTCAAGTGACTCGACCATTTTTGTCTCCTGATAATCCACCCATCAGAGTATAACCTGCTTTTACAGTTAACTCGTATATCATTAATATTTCCCTGCTTAAGGAAACATTTTTCTGAAACAGGATTTCAGTGGTTTTGTTAATTCAAAGCATCCCCACTTGGTTAACATTTAGGGCCCTTGCATTTTTTCCTAATTACTGATAAGATTGTGAAGGACATCATCTATGTGATGGTGGTACACATCTCTGGTTGTGTCCTAAATGTGAGATTACTAGGTTAAAGGGTATAAACATTTTTTTCTGATTTTTGATATGTATCAATACATATTATGTTCTGAAACTGTGCACCAGCTTGTATCAGGACCAGCATGTGGGAGCATGTTCATTTCTTCTTGACAGATTTGGAAGAGCCCTTCATAAAGTGGTGATGTTAATCTCTCCTGCCTTATGCTGTGAATACTTTTCACAGTTTTCATTTTGCCTTTTAGCTCTGCTTCAGGCATTTTTTTTTTTATCCACAGACGTTTTTGAGCTGTTTTGTCATCCAACACGTCCGCCTATTCCTTTGTGGCTCTGTCTCTGTGTGACGCTTAGAGTGTCCCTCCTCAGTTGAAGATGATAAAAACAGTCACCTAGATCCCCGCCCCCTCCACTTTCTAAAACAGAACTTCATTCTTTACATTTAGCACTGTATCTATTTATTTTTAACTGTGAAGCCCATAGGACATACCAAAGAGTCTGTTACACGAATGCAAGTTTAGCAAATAATAGGAATAAAAATGCCCACCCCAAAAAGAACCAAGAGAAAAAGAAGTCTCAGAAGAGATATACATTTGCTTTATTTATTTTTATTCATGTAGATGTTATAGCTGAACAAAACTGAACTACCTGTAGTTTAGGAACACATCTGGCGAAAGTGTAAAGGTGAGCAAGGTAGTGACCACGGCGTCTGCTGGGCAGTTTCCTCTAAGGGGTGGGGTGAAGCCGGACAGGGGCGTTCAGGGCTTCAGAGGGACTGTGAAGCTCTATTTCTTCAGACGGCTGTGGGCCCCCTGGGGCCCATCCAAGTGTTCTGGCTTCAATTGGACAGTCATCTTGTATCTCCATTCTGTCTGTATATATTCCACATGTCGTTCAAAAGTTTTAAAATTGTGGCAAAAGGCATGTAAGATAATACTACTGTCTTAACCGTTTTTATGTGCACAGTTCATTCCTGTTAAGTACAGCCACGTTGTTATGCAGCCGTTCCCCAGAACTCTTTTCATGTTGAACTCTGTCCTGAGCAAAAACAACTCCCCACTCTGCCCCCAGGCCCTGGCATCTGCCATTCTGCTTTCTCTCCCTATGAACTTGACGACTCCAGGTGCCTCCTGTGCACAGAGTAATATTTGTATTTTTGTGACTGGCTTAATTCCACTTAGCATAACATTCTCATGTTGCAGCAAGTGTCAGGATTTGCTTCCTTTTTCAGGCTGAATAACATTTTGTTGCATGCATAGACCATCCACATAGAATTTTAAAGAAAGAAGTAAAAATGTGAATGCTTTGCTTTTGTTTTTGATCCTTTAATTGACTAGGACTGGGTGGATGGTGTGAGGTAGGGGTATACATTTGAACTTCTCCACTTTTTCACAAGCTTTGGTGTAAACGTGCACCACGTGCAGGGCAAGGGGAGGAGCTAAAGGTACACCATGTGCAGTACAAGGTGGGGAGATAAATGAAGCAGCTAGTCTTTTTTTCACCAAATATTGAGTGTCTGCACCTTGCCAGGTACTTTTGTAGGGTCTGGGGCACAGCTCCATGAGGACAGTGACCCTATCTCGCTCTGCTAGTGACTGGTGCAAAATGTTGGAAGACATGGGCCTGCCTGGGGTTACAGGAAGAAGTAGTCACTTCCGGCTTTTTGGAGGATGTTACCAGAAGGTGGCCCTTTATCTGGGCCCTAAAACATGGTTGGGATTTGGAGAGAGATGAGAAAAGAGACCTTTCACTTAGAGGGCATGACTTAGAGGCCTGGAAGTTGAATGCAGGTATGGTTTCATAGTTTATTAAGTTAGAAAGCTGTAGGTGACAGAAATCCTCAAGTACAGCAGCTTGAATAAAAAATACATTGAATTATCTCATGTAAAGAAAAGTTCAGAGACAGCTATTCCACTGTTCAGTGGAAGCCATCTCTGGCCATCCTACTGTTTTGCCTACTGCTGTGTGTTGGCTTTTGTTCTTAGGTTTATTGCCTTATAGCTACAAAAAGGCTGCCTCAGCTCCAGCCTTCACATCCTTTCACCATGGCCTTCAAAAGCTGCAGAGAAGGGGGGTAACCAGTGTGTAAAGTGTCTACTCCTCCCAGGTCTGTCCCTTTGTGCCAGGAGGATCATTTTTCTCAGCCCTCCTTTATGGCTCCCTGTTCAGCCACTGGCACTGGGACTGTGTGACCGGGTTAGCCCCATCTAGATTCATCCTCTAGAGCTTACAAACTTCTGCAAAGATGGAAATGCTCTGGATCTGTGCTGCCCAGCATGGAGGCCACTGGTCTCATGTCCCTACCGAGCTCTTGAACTGTATGTAGCTAGCGAGACTGCAGAACTGAATTTTTATTTAACTTTTAATTAATTTAAATTTAAATAGCTAGGTGTGATGAGAGGTTCCTGTATCAGAGAGCATGGCTGGAATAAGGTCTGGGTTCAGATATTGGGGAGGAGGGAGCTGGCTCAGAGAGGGTCAGCATGGATCTGCTGGGGACCTCCTGGTGAGTAGATGCAGATCAAGTGAGTGCGTGTGTGTGGAGGGTAGGGCCCCCATGGCCACAGGCACTTCCGTTTTTCCCCAGGTCGGACCCTGGGGAGAACTCACCTGGGGGTGGGTCGGCAGATGCGCTGGACACATCCCTTCCAGAAACTTTGGTCCCACCTCTGGCACCATAGAAAGTGCAGCTCCTGACCTGGGCACCTATAAAGATCTCTGACTCATATATCCAGCTTCTGGTGAGCATGCCGACCACTTGCCTGGTGTCTCCGCGGAGGCCCTGCTTAGAGCACAAACTCAGACGCAGCAGCGCACAGCCCTGCACCCTCGCTGCCACTAACTGACACTCTGAGTCTGCGGTGCCCGTAGGCCACGGGGTAGGGGCAGGCCATGGGGTGGGGGCCGGAGGGGCCTGGTGCACATGTGCCCAGGGAAACTTGAGGCGGACCCTGGGTGGGGGGAAGGTGAGGTGGTCCCACTGGGCTGCAGGGGGCAGTGTCTCCTGGCCTGGCTCCACCAGAGCCTGCACCTTCTCTGAGGCTCTGGAGTCCGAGTTTGAAGCAGCCGGGGCAGGCCCTAGCCCATAAGTCAGAGAAACTCAATGGAAACGTCATGTGGATGTATTTGCTGCTGAGGCCTGGCCCCAACACCCTTATCCTGCCATCGCTGCCTCTGCTCCAGGAACCCCACCCCCCATCCCTGCCTGCCTGCCCTCCCGCCCTCAGTTTCAGGAGTAGAGAGTGGCTATGCATCCACTGATTCACTCAGTCACTCATCCAGCACATGTTCACCAGACCCACAGTAAGCAGGCTGTCTACGGACATGGCCCCAAACCTGACCTGCCCCAGGGGGGTCGGCTCGGTGGGTGGGGGCAGTGAACAGACGCCAGAGACACAACCATCCTAACCAGTCATGAGAGGAATGAGGCGGGGGGTGGGGGGGGGCGCTTTCCTAAGGCCTGGCCCTCCCCCCACAGGAGGTGATATGAAGTCGATGAGGCTGGAGACAGCGGTTCTGGCTGGGCAGGTGCAAGGGGCTCATGGTGAGGAATGGAAAGAGTAGCTCGCTGGGTGTCCAGGCCAGCAGGGCTGGGGGTAGCTGTGGCTGGAGGGCAGCAGCAGGGCCTGGGGTCCCCTCGGAGGACAGTGGTATCCCTTTCCAGTGGCTGAATCAGCCTGATCTGGGTCTGAAAGCTCTGTGGGGTGAACAGGTCTGAGGCCGTGAGGCCGGTGAGGGGCTGAACTAGAGCAAGCCCGGATCCGAAAGCCCCTGGGGCAGGTGTCCCTCAGCAGCAGGGTTAAGTAGGCTCATTTTGTCAACCTTTCTTCATGATTCCCCTTAAATAAAATTCGTGAGTGTGTTTATGCATCTGCCATGTGGCCACTGCCCAGGTCAGGCCCAGCACCCCACAGGCAGCCCTGCTCCGACAGCATCGCCCAGAACCGTTTGGTTCATTTGGAGGCATGTGTGTGGCTCTGTGTTTGGATCCCTTCTCTCTGAGTAAAGGTCCCTGTGGCTGCTCCCCATGGCAGGTCCTCATGGCTGGTCCTTGTGGCTGCTCCCCGTGGCAGGTCTCCATGGTTGCTGTGCTGCGTGCCTCTCTGTGGATATGCATGATGTGTTTGCCCTTCCTCCTCTTGATGAGTTACTTCAATTTAGGGCGATTCTGAATAAAGCGGCAAGAACGCTGTAGTGTATCTTCCAGTGGATTCATTTCCTGGGGGTTCACACCCAAGAGTGGACTGCTGGGTCACAGGCTATGGGCAGGCTTTCGCAGATGCTGTCAGATGGCTTCCAAGGGGCTTGTCCTAATTACACTCCCATCCACACAGTATGGGAGGAGTTAACAAACCCACTGAGGAAAAAATGGAACATACTCCTGAGGCCCACTATGTAAAACAGGATAGAAACTGGAGTAAGAGGTTCACGGTGGGGGAGCCTGTACCTCTTGTGCCAGGTCACGCGTGAATCCTAGGGTGCTCTGGGACCCAGTATAAACCTCTGTTTCCTTCTCATGGGTAGGAGTCATGTGCCGGAGAGGGCAAAGTTTGTTAAAATGCAAATTCCAGGTCCCCATCCACATAGCATTTGATTTGCAGTCTGAGGTGGAACCCCTGCCCTCCATCCCCTGCCACCCTTCCCTCGTCCCACCCTTCCCATCCTCTCTGCCCCACTGTGCCCCCACCCCACCACTAGTCCTCACCCAGTGACTCAGAACTGTGACTGACTGGGTTTGAGATGGCTGCAATGGACATGGTACCTGGGAAATGCATTTTCCCGGAGAAGTTTGTCAGAGCTGGTGCCTGAGTTTTATCTCCTCTAACTTTTATCTTAATTGGGGTCAAGTCTCTGCTGGGACCTGGCCCATGTAGGGCTGGAGGACAGGGAGTGGGCAGCATGGCTGGAGGGATGCTGGTAGGAAAGATGTGCCTCACTGACCATTTTAGCTCAGGGCCCAGGGCTGCACTGGACACAGAGAGATGGATCCTTCATGGAATCAGGGACAATGAGCAGGGCCAGGAGGAGATTAATGTGGCTGGGCTTTGCAGGTTGCCCAGGAGTTGGCTATGGGCTGGAAAGGAAGGAGGAAAGGCTGCATCAGGCAGAGGATGTGGCAAGTGCAGAGAGTGCCAGTCAGCCTGGTGTAGTTGGGGCTGCAGGTGCATGCCAGCAGAAAGCAAGGCAGCTCTGAGTCCCCTCCTTACCTTCCCTTTGCCCCCACACAGGCCACAGCCAACTCTCAGGTGGAGGAGAAGACCCATCCTTGTAGGCCCAGAGTCAGTGCAGAGGGGGCTGATGCTGGTCCTTGTACTCTTTTCTGGTGGGGCCAAGCTGCCCCTCAACCCATGAGCTGTCAGCGCAAAATGTCAGGAGGAATAAGAAGGCGCCCTTGGTGTGAGCTTTATGTGCAATGACACATCTTTATCAATAAGCTGTCAGAGTGCTGGCAGGACTGTTACAGTCGTCCATCCTGAGGGTGTGCACTTTTTGTTCCCTCTGTGTCCCCTGACTTCCTAGCAATGGATGGTGGGTAGGATGCCCCTTTGCAGATGGAGATGAGGCCTGGAGCTTTGACCCACTGAAACCTCAAATCTCCTCATCTGTGAAGTGGGGATATGGTGTGTATCAATTAACTATTGCCCTGTAACAAACATCCCCTAAATGCAGGATACAAAATGACACTTTTATTTTGCTCACCATCTTTGGGTTGGTGATTTGGGTTGAACTCAGCTGTTATCCACTGGGTTTGCTCACTGTTAGCCAACTCAGGTGGGATGACTGGGCCTCAATTCCAAAAGGCCCTGTACCTGCCAGCAGGCTAGCCCAGGCAGAAGTCTGCAAACTTGTTAGAGACCTGGTCTTGGTCTTGGCATCACCTCTGCTGGTCCTCCTGTTGCTGCCAAGCTCAAGATGCAAAGCGACGGGGAATAGAGTTTGTCTCCTGATAGAGGTCAACACAGGGAATCTGTGACCTTGGTTGCAATTTACATGTGGTTAAAAGCCATCATGCATTTAATCAGTAAACAAGTTCTGAGCTCCCAGGCCTCATGTTGGGTGTGGCCACAGAGAGAAATCAAACTCAGTTTCTGCTCTTCAGAAGCTCTGATTGCTGAAGAGGCAGACATGGTCAGATGGGGACACCCAAGGTATGAGAAGTCGAGGGAAGTTCTGATCCGATGCAGAAATGAGGTCATGGAGGTGGGTCTGGGGCACAAGCTCTAATGGGCTTTTTTGGCTCAAAAGTGCTGATTTGGGGCTTGTTGTTCACCACAGGTATTCGTGATGGTCTTGTCGGCTCTGGGCTTTTAGGTGACGCCCGAGCAGCTGAGGTCATTTAGCTTGAGATTGGTCCTGGGCCAACTGGCTTTGACCCCAGTGATTCAGTAGGTGAGCCACTGACCTCAGGGCCATGGGGCCATGCCACCCAACATCTGGGTGATGGGACATGTTGCTGAAAGTGGGGAGCCAGGGGGTTTCTGGGTGACCGAGACTCTGAAGAGTCTGGGGTCCAAGCTACCAGGAGGGGAGCCGTCCAGGCCCAGGGCCTTTGGCTGGTGGGTTTTGAGGGCCTGGTGAAGCCATATTTCTCCTTGGGGAAGGCCCACTCCCCAGTCTGCTTCCTTGGGGCCTCCTCTGCCTGGCTGGCAGGGCTCTAGCAGATGGGAGGCTTTGGGGACAGCCAGCCCCAGACTCCCCTGCTCAGCGGGGCCTTGGCTGCCCACAGGCCTCGTGGGTCCTGGCTCTCTGGAGCCCCATCCTCCCATCAGTCTCAGGCAAGGAGGAGTCTCAGGTGGCTCTTGCCCAGGACTTCCTGCACTTCGCCTTGCTCAGTGCTGGAGCATGAGCATTGCTCTGTGGAGGAAAGAGGAGGCCTGGGACTTGCCTCCCCAGCCAGCAGGCAGAGGGGCGGCTGGACTGGGTCTCACTCTGCTCGCCTCAGACCCATCGCTGCTGAGGGCATGGAGGCCTGGGAAGAGGACAGGTGTCCTAGGGCCTAAGCGAAGAGCCAGGACTGAGCATCGTGACGGAGCGATGAGGATTAACCCATATCTGGGGCAGGCCGCTGGCTTCCCACGGCCTCTGTTTCCTGTCGGTCAGACAGGACGCTCTCAGTATCTGCCTCGGGTGAGTAGTCGTTCGAAGTGGGGAGTGAGTGTTTAAACAGCATCTGGCGTGTGTGTGTCTGGGTGAAGCCGGCTGTCAGAGTCGTGTTCATAACTGGCCTGGATGAGGTTCTGGGGTGTCGATTCCCACAGAAGCCCCATGAGGCAGGCTACATTCCTCAGTTTATAAGCCTGCTCCCCAGTGCAGGGTCAGGCGATGGCCTGAGGTCCCTGAACTGGGAACGTGGGTGGTGAATGAGGCCATGCTGCCCCCAGAGCCCCATGGGGTGTGGCCTGCCAGCAGCTAGTGTCCCTTCCCTGAGTCCCCTGGTCTCACTGGCGATGGCCCAGTGGGGACCAGACGGGGGCCCCAGATACCTCGGGATGATACTCTCGCGGCGGGTGGGGCTGCCCAGCAGTGACTTTATGGGTGAGGGGCCTCTCATGTTTCACTAACCAGAAAACTAACTGTGGTGGCAAATGGGAGCAGCTGTGATGCTGTGCCAGGTGCAGGGCCACTCTTCAGGGAGCCAATTCCATGGCTGGTGGGCGGTAGGGCTGGGCTTGAACTCTGGGCAGGGGCCCAGAGGGTGCACCTCCCCCGCCAGCTGCGGTGTCATCACACATTTATTCCTGGGAAATCGGCACAGAGAAGTCTTGCCTCTTTCCCCAGGTCCTCCAGCCCTGAAGTGGCTGTTGGAAGCCACCTCGCCCACACTCCCAGACCCCACGCCCTGGGGTCCACTCACCCCACCCTATTAGCTCCCTGGGCCCCTTCCCACACTCACCACAGGCCCAGCTCATCCCAGGCCCAGGCCTCAGCCTGCCCACCTGAGACGTGTCCTTCTGGGCCCGACACACCTGGTCCTTTCTGTCTTCCAGCTCCCTTGTACCCCTCCTCCAGCACTCCCCCACTCCCGCCAGCCACGGCTCCAGAGCTCGAGGCAGGGGTTCAGTGCGTCTTGCCACCCCTATAACCCACCACAGGCCCTTCTCTTCCCTTTGAACTGTCTGTCTTGCTGTGGAGGAAGCTATTCATAGCCGAGATGATGCAAAATTTATAAAGCGTGGTTGGTAGGGCTGAATCCACCCGACGCAGGCCACCTACCCATCCCTCTGGGCAGCTCTTCCTGCCTGTGTGTGTGTGTGTGTGTGTGTGTGTGTGTGTGTGTGTGTGTGTGTGTGTGTGTGTGTGTGTGTGTGTGTGTGCACACGCGCATCCAAACGCACGTAGGAGAGCTGGCTCCCCCACCCCGCCGCCACACCGTTCATCCCCCTTTCTTCCTGGCCTCCCCTCTTGGCACAGCCAGCCTGAGTGTCCACTCTTGGGGGCCCTGGGCTTAGCCCACCTAGTGTGGAGCTACCCAGCCTGTAGCCCCCTCTCCACACTCCAGCTTGACCCTCTGTCTCTTCACCTGAAGAATGAGGGCCCTAAGCCCGGGTGCCTGCCTCACGCCTGTGGAGCCTGTGCCTCAAGGCAGGACTCATTCAAGTCTCTCTGCACCCCACAGAGTGTTTGTAGTTACCCCACATTTACAGATGGGGAGACGGAGGCACGGAGCCTCAGACTGTGGTCCTGAGGGTGGAGGGCTGGGCAGCGGGGAGCTGGGATCTGAAGCCCCTGTGGCCTAATCCCCACTGCCCACCCTGTGGAGTTCCAGGAACAGAAAGGTCCTAGGGCTGGGGCTCCGTAGACAGCTGGTGTCCAGTCCCTTCACAGACGGGTGGACAAGGCCCAGGGACGAGACGCCAGCTGACCAGGGACATGGAGGGATGGCCCCTGTGGCTCAGCTCTCCGCCAGCAGGGAGGGTGACTGTGGTCCTTGCTGGTGGTGGTCATGTGGCAGCAGGCCCACTCCAAACACGCCACTGGCCCTCCTCACGGCCCCGGGGCTGGTGCGTTCTCCTCCTCTGCCAGGTGAAGACACGGGGGCTCAGAGAAGGGACATGGCCAAGGTCACGCTGCCAGCAGGTGGCTGGAGGCACATGCGCCCAGACATCTGCTCACTCTGTCACCTGTTGTGGCTGCTTGTGGTCCTGCCCTGGCCCGGGTGACTCCCCTCTTTTTATTGAGGTAAAAGCCATGTGACCTAGAATTAGCCAAAGCGCACAGCTCAGTGGTGTGTATACTTGCGGTGCTCTGCGGTCGGCTCTACGCTCCAGTTGCAGAGCGTCTTCACCCCCAGAAGCGGGCACCCAGCACCCCTGCAGCCTTCGTTGGTGAATTTGCCTGTTCTGGACACTTTGTGTAGGTGGAGTCATGGTCTTTGTCCTTTGTTTCACTTGGCATAATAACCTCCAGTGTTGTCTTCCCGGGGTGGAGTACTATTTGACTTCATGGACAGACCACCTTTTGTGTGTCCATCCGCTGATCGTCACTTGGTTTGTTTCCCGCTTTGGCTGTCGTGGGCAGTGATGTTCTCAACCTTCATAAACGGTTTTGTGTAAATCCTGGGTTAAGTTTCTTTGGGCGGAGACCTTGGAGAGGCATTTCTTAGTTACAGTCCCTGGTGTTTGGAGGGTTCGACTGCCTTCTGTCCTCCCACCAGGCTGCACGTTGCTCCTTCCCTCCCTTAACCCCACAGGCTGCAGCCTGGGGCCCAGGGCTCGGAGGAACCAGGTCACAGGCAGGGAAGTCAAGGCCCACAGGGAAACAGGGTGTGGCCCAGTGTCAAGGAGCTGAGCTGGGATTTGACAAAGGCGCACCGGCCCCCTGAATCCTGGCTCTCACAGTGTCACTGTGTCGCCAGGCCAGGGGTGGGGGGCTCACTTCGGAGAAGGCCAAGCTGTGGGGCACTCATGGTCCCTCTTCTTGGGGCATTGGTCTTCCTCAAAAATTTCAGGACAGGACGTGACACTTCCCGTGAAGGCAAACCTCGGGCAGATTCTGCAGCAGAATGCCAGCCTTGCATAAATTTTTCTTCCTCAACAGGAGGCATCCAAGAAGCATCATGGCTCGAATGGGTCAAGACACGTCGGGGATGGGACCCAGGCTGCTCAGTGGCCAGGGTGTGACTGGTACTCTAGACAGGCTCCTGGTGTGCATGAGGGAGGGTCTCTGCGTCCCCAGCAGGCTGCTGAAAGTTCCTCCAGACTCCTGAAGCCCTAGGGCGGAGCGGGAGGAGACTGTCAGCACCCAGGGCCCTCGGCCCCGCCCCCAGCACCAGCATGGATGGGGCTGCGGCCTTGGCTCTCCTCCTTCCACAGCCCCTGCCCCTCGCGGCTGGCCATGCCACCCCCACCCTTTCTGAGCAGCCGTGGACCCTTGGTAGACATCGAGGTGACCAGCGCATCTGTCTTCCTGCCCTGGCCGAGGAAGCCCCCGAGTGTCCCTGAGGGGCTATATTTACCACTGCCCTCACTGTGCATGCTTTCCTGGTGGCTTGGTTGATAAAGAATCCGCCTGAGATGGGGAGACCTGAGTTCCATTTCTGGGCTGGGAAGATCCCCTGGAGAAGGGAATGGCTACCCACTCCAGTATTCTGACCTGAAGAATTCCATGGACTGTATAGTCCATAGGGTCGCAAAGAGTCGGACATGACTGAGCAACTTTCACTTCACTGTGCACGTGGGTTGCCCACTAGGGCCGAGGGGTGGGTTTGGGCCTGGTGAGCGGCTCAGGATTGCAGGCAAGGGTTGTTCCCCTTTGGCGCTCAGAAGCCCTTGAGCTAATGTTCTCACTGGGGAAACAGATACAGTGCAATGCTAGGGGGAGACCAACACTGTTGGGGAAAATAACACAGAAAAATGGACAGCGAAGGTCGGGGAAGACCTCTCAGAGGAGGCACCACCTGAGTGGACACCTGGGCAGGGCGAGGGGCCGGGAGGAAGAGCTTTCCAAGGTGGGGTGGGGTGGGGTGAGTCAAAAGCCCTCATGGGGCACGGTGGAGGAAGCTGCCTCAGACCTGGCCCTGTTGCAGGGAGAGATGAGAACTGAGGGCTCCAGGGGCTCTGGGGCCCCGCTTCCCAGCCGGGGGTCTGCCTATTGGTATCCTTCATCTGGTGGACATCAGAGCTCTGCCCAGTGGGGCAGAGAGGGCCTTGGTGCATCCATGCCTCACGGCCCACTTCAATGGTGCTGGCATTCCAGGGGTGATCCCCCCCTTAGAGAGGATGGGACCCAGCTTCCTGGAGGACACGCGCTCTCTCGAGGCCACAGGTGAGGGGTCAGGGCTGTAGACATTAGCTGCCAGACCTCTGATGATGTCTGGTGATGTCAGACACCAGATGATACCACTTCCTGTCCCTCCTGGAGTGGGCGGGGACAGGGCAAGTTCGGTGGGCGGGCTCAAGGCTGTCATGAGGAGCCCCCTGCCCTGAGCACACCTCTCTTGAGGCCCCTTAGGGACACCTCCGGTTTGCGTGTGGGAGGGGCCTCCCACAGCCCCAGCAGATACTGGTTGAGGTCCAGTGTCCAGGACTGGGCGCTGTCCACACAGCAGCAGGGGTGGGTGGCAGGGGGACCCTGGCCCTCCGGTCTCTTTGCAAGAGGACTGGCCCAGCTACCCTCCCTGCCTTGACTTCTTTTTCCTGCCCCTCCGAAGCAGCTGTGCGGGGCCTCGGCCCTGGATGGACCCAGGGCCCTTCTCATTCTTGCTTCTGCGGACTCAGAGCCTTACAACGCTCAGGCCTGGTTTACTCCCTAGGCTCCGCCCATTTCTAGGGCCAGGTGCGTGGGGCCCAGAAGGCCTGTTTTGTGGCCTCAACTCTGCATCCTGGGACTTGTAGCTGAGGCCAGCCCTCACTGGAAAGGACTTAGCCCAGCAGCCCTGGGAATCTCAAAGGGCCAGCCCTGTGGGCACACAAGGTCCCGTTACACACTCTGAGTAAGGCTTTCCAGAGAGGCTGAGCTACTGGCCTGGGGTCACACAGCACCTGCCCTTGCTGTGCTCTGCCTCCAGCCCCTCCCAGCTTCTCATTCCTTTCCTCTTCTGCTCTTTTCCTAGAAGCTTGGAACCAGGGGCCAAATGAGTCCCAAGCACTCAAATAGAATGTGCCTATTGTGCCTGGGGTCACCTGGCAAGATGCAAAGTGGGGCCCCAGGAACCTAGGGGCCACTGCCTACGAGTCCTCTAAGGGCACCGACAGGATCCTGTCTGTGGAAGGAGGGGTGTGGTGTGTTGTGTGGGGGTGACTAGCCTTTCGGAGTTCCTCGCGGCCAAGTCTGTCCCCTTCACCGGTTTCTCCCTGTGGATGTGAGACCGGGAGGTGCAGTGGGAGTGTGTTTCTGTGGGGCCAGTTTGGTCATGTGGGGATGGGGGCCCCGTCTCTGAGCCCAGAGAGGGGGCAGCTAATGTGAGTTGAATGGCAGCCTGGAGGTGGGCCAGCAGTGGGGCCTGCGCTGGGTCCTTCCCTGGTGCCCAGCCCTGCAGTGGGGACAGTGACAGTCAGATGTCCTGGAGGAGCCAGCAGGAAGGGCTGGCGGTGGGCACGCACAGGGTGGGCACACACAGGGTGGAGTTCGCTGCTGCTGATGGCCCCCGTCAGGAAGCCCAGGCTGTGCTGCTGGGCCCTTCGTGTGGGCAGTGGTCCACAGCCCTGCCACACACATGCTAGACACTGTCCCCTCCTGCTGGACATCGGGCCGTTTCACCTCTTTTAGCCACTAAAACAGACGCTGAGGTTACAACTTCACATATCTTAATCATTTCTGGAGGGTTTGCCGGCTGTGGTAAAGTCCCTGGGTCAGTGGGTCAGGGGGTTTCATTTCTACGTTGAACTTGTAATGGACACGTGGGGACGGAGTCTGAGGGAGCAGCCTCCTCCAGCCCTTCATGTGCCCCTTCTAGAGGCGACCACTGGGTTCCTTGTGTGTCCTTCCCATGTACACACAGCATTGACACAAAACTGTTTTTGTGGTTGTTTTGAACAGAAAAAGGCAGCATGTGTGAATGCTGCCCTGCACCTTGCCTTTCTTTCATGTGTCACCTCTGGAAGTGTCTCCTGGCCAGAGCGATTGAGCCACTGTGCTCTCCGTCTCAGCTCTGTGATGCTCTGAGGGCACCGACGTCCATTGCGTCAGTGCCCCATGGTGGGCATCCTGACTCTCCAAACTTTCGATCTGCAAACAGGCTGCTCTTCACCAGTGGCATGTTGGGCACCTGCTGACCTGGGGAGGTCATCTTTCAGTGTCATATCTTTTTGCCCTTTCATACTGTCCATGGGGTTCTCAAGGCACAAATGCTGAGGTGGTTTGCCATTCCCTTCTCCTGTAGACCACATTTTGTCAGAACTCTCCACCATGATCCATCCGTCTTGGGTGGCCCTACATGACATGGCTCATAGTGTTATTGAGTTAGACAAGGCTGTGATTCACATAATCAGTTTGGTTTTCTGTGATTGTGGTTTTCGTTCTGTCTGCCCTCTGATGGATAAGGATAAGAGGCTTGTGGAAGCTTCCTGATGGGAGGCACTGGCTGTGGGGGAATCTGGGTCTTGCTCTGATGGGCAGAGCCATGTTCAGTAAATCTTTAATCCAATTTTCTGCTGATGGGTGGGGCTGTGTTCCCTCCCTGTAATTTGGCCTGAGGCCAAACTATGGTAGGGGTAATGGCTCCCAGGACTGTTGTATTCAGTGCCCCTGACCCCGTGGCAGGCCACTGTCAAGCCACGCCTCTGCTGGAGACTCCTGGACCCTCACAGGCAAGTCTGGCTCAGTCACTTGTGGGGTCACAGCTCCTTTCTCCCGGGTCCTGGTGCACACAAAGTTTTGTTTGTGCCCTCCAGGAGTCTGTTTCCCAGTCCTGTGGAAGTTCTGTAATCAAATCCACTGGTCTTCAAAGTCAAATTCCCTGGGGGTACTCATTCCCTTTGCTGGATCCCCAGGTTGGGGAATCTGTTGTGGCCCCTAGAACTGTTGCAACAGTGCGAGAACTTCTTTCATATAATTGTTCTCCAGTTTGTGGGTCAACTGCTCAGTGGCTCTGTGGTGGGGCTAATGGCCACCTCCTCCATGAGGACTTATGCCACACATGATGCCTCCCAGGTCTGCTGCATCCAGAGTTCCTGTCCCTGCGACAGGCCACTGCTGACCCGTGCCTCTGCAGGAGACACTCAAGCACCCAAAGGCAGGTCTGGCTCAGTCTCTGTAGAGTCTCTGGATCCTGGTGCGCACAAAATTTTGTTTGAGCTCTCCGAGCGCTTCTGGTGAGTATGGGGTTTGAGTCTAAATGTGATTTCACTCCTCCTACCATCTTGTTGGGGCTTCTCCTTTGCCCTTGGACATGGGGTATATTTTTTTGGTGGGATCCAACATTTTCCTATCAATGGTTGTTCAGCAGTGAGGTGCAAGCTTGGAGTTCTCACAGGAGAAGATGAGCGCACATACTTCTACTCCACCATCTTGAATCTTAAACATCCCACCATGAGCACCCAGGCTGCTGGCACCCCTTGGGGTGTGGTTGGGTGTGAGCAGCTGACAGTGTTTCCTCTGGGATCTCAGAGTCCAGGGGGCTCACCATTATACCACGGAGCCTCCATGGGCCTGTTGCTCCCACCACTGAGCCAGGCCTCAATATGCTACTGGAGAAGAGCAGAGAAATAGCTCAGGAAAGAATGAAGAGGCTGAGCCAAAGCAAAAACAACACCCAGATGTGGGTATGACTGGTGATGGAAGTAAAGTCTGATACTGTAAAGACCAATATTGCATAGGAACCTGGAATGTCAGGTCCGTGAATCAAGGTAAATTGGAACTGGTCAAACAGGAGATGGCAAGAGTGAACATTGACATTTTAGGAATCAGGGAACTACAATGGACCAGAATGGGCAAATTTAATTCAGATGACCATTACATCTACTGCTGTGGGCAAGAATCCCTTATAAGAAATGGAGTAGCCCTCATAGTCAACAAGAGAGTCCAAAATGCAGTACTTGGGTGCAATCTTAAAAACAATGGAATGATCTCTGTTCGTTTCCAAGGCAAACCATTCAATATCACAGTAATCCAAGTCTATGCCCCAACCACTAATGCTGAAGAAGCTGAAGTTGAACAGATCTATGAAGACCTACAAGACCTTCTAGAACTAACACCAAAAAAAAAAAAAAAAAGAAGTCTTTTCCGTCATAGGGGACTGGAATGTAAAAGTAGGTAGTCAAGAGATACCTGGAGTAACAGGAAAGTTCAGCCTTGGAGTACAAAATGAAGCAGGGCAAAGGCTAACAGAGTTTTGCCAAGAGAACGCACTGGTCATAGCAAACACCCTCTTCCAACAACAAAAGAGACGACTCTACGCATCGATATCACCAGATGGTCAATACCGAAATCAGATTGATTATATTCTTTGCAGCCAAAGATGGAGAAGCTCTATACAGTCAGCAAAAACAAGACTGGGAGCTGACTGTGGCTCAGATCATGAACTCCTTATTGCAAATTCAGACTTAAATTGAAGAAAGTAGAGAAAACCACTATTTAGACATGACCTAAATCAAATCCCTTATGATTATACAGTGGAAGTGACAAATAGATTCAAGGGATTAGATCTGATAGGCAGAGTGCCTGAAGAATTATGGGTGGAGGTTTGTGACATTGTACAGGAGGCTGTGATCAAAACTATCCCCAAGAAAAAGAAAGGCAAAATGGTTGTCTAAGGACATCTTACAAATGACTGAGAAAAGAGAGGCAAAAGGCAAAGGAGAAAAGGAAAGATGTATCCATCTGAATGCAGAGTTCCAAAGAATAGCAAGGAGAGATAAGAAAGTCTTCCTAAGTGATCAATCCAAAGAAATAGAGGAAAACAATAGACTGGGAAAGACTAGAGATCTCTTCAAGAAAATTTAGAGATACCAAGCGAACATCTCATACAAAGATGGGCACAATAAAAGACAGAAACGGTACAAACTTAACAGAAGCAGAAGATATTAAGAAGAGGTGGCAAGAATGCACAGAAGAACTGTACAAAAAAGATCTTAATGACCCAGATAACCACGATGGTGTGATCACTTACCTAGAGCCAGACATCCTGGAGCGCAAGGTCAAGTGGGCCTTAGGAAGCATCACTACGAACAAAGCTAGTGGAGGTGATGTAATTCTAGCTGAGCTATTTAAAATCCTAAAAGATGATGCTGTGAAAGTGCTGCACTCAATATGCCAGCAAATTTGGAAAACTCAGCAGTGGCCACAAGACTGGGAAAGGTCAGTTTTCATTCCAATCCCAAAGAAAGGCAATGCCAAAGAATGCTCGAACTACCACACAACTGCACTCATCTCACACGCTAGCAAAGTAATGCTTAAAATTCTCCAAGCTAGACTTCAACAGTCCATTCCATGAACCAAGAACTTCCAGATGCTCAAGTTGGATTTAGAAAAGGCAGAGGAATCAGAGATCAAATTGCCAACATCCGTTGGATCATAGAAAAAGCAAGAGTGCTCCAGAAAAACATCTATTTCTGCTTCATTGACTATGCCAAAGCCTTTGACTGTGTGGATCACAATAAACTGTGGAGAGTTCTTAAAGAGATGGGAATACCAGACCACCTTACCTGCCTCCTGAAAAATCTGTATGCAGGTCAAGAAGCAACAGTTAGAACTGGACATGGAACAACGGACTAGTTCCAAATTGGGAAATGGGTATGTCAAAGCTGTATACTGTCACCCTGCTTATTTAACTTATATGCAGAGTACATCATGTGAAATGCCGGGCTGGATGAAGCCAAAGCTGGAATCAAGATTGCTGGGAGAAATATCAATAACCTCAGATATGCAGATGACACCATCCTTATGGCAGAAACAAAGAGGAACTAAAGAACCTCTTGATGAAAGTGAAAGAGGAGAGTGAAAAAGCTGACTTAAAACCCAACATTCAAAAAATGAAGTTCATGGCATCCAGTCCCATCACTTCATTGCAAACAGATGGGGAAACAATGAAAACAGTAACAGACTTTATTTTCTTGGGCTCCAAAATCACTGCAGATGGTGACTGCAGCCATGAAATCAAAAGATACTTGCTCCTTGGAAGTAAAACTATGACCAACCTAGACAGCATATTAAAAAGCAGAGACATTACTTTGCGGACAGAGGTCCATCTAGTCAAAGCTATGGTTTATCCAATAGTCATGTATGGATGTGAGAGTTGGACCATAAAGAAGGCTGAGCACCAAAGAATTGATGCTTTCGAACTGTGGTGTTGGAGAAGACTCTTGAGAGTCCCTTGGACTGCAAGGAGATCAAACCAGTCCATCCTAAAGGAAATCGGTCCTGAATATTCATTGGAAGGACTGATGCTGAAGCTGAAGCTGCAATACTTTGGCCACCAGATGCAAAGTGCTGACTCACTGAAAAAAAGCCTGATGCTGGGCAAGATTGAAGGTGGGAAGAGAAGGGGATGACAGAGGATGAGATGGTTTGATGGCATCACCGACTCGATGGACATGAATTTGAGCGAGCTCCAGGAGTTGGTGATGGACAGGGAGCCTGGCGTTTGCAGTCCATGGGGTTGCATAGAGTCAGATACGACTGAAGGACTGAACTGAACTGAACTGAAACAGGGTGCAGCAAGTGTCCTTGATCAGGCGTGCCACACGTGTTTGCAGATATTCATGAGCTAGAGTCTTCAGTGGGATTCCCATGTGGCTCCTACCAATGCAAGAGACACAGATTTGATCCCTGGGTCAAGAATATCCCCTGGAGGAGGGAATGGCAACCCACTCCAGTATTCTTGCCTGGGAAATCCCGTGGACAGAGGAGCCTGGTGGGCTACAGTATATGGGGTCACAAAGAACCGGACATGACTGAGTGACTAAACAAGAACAAAGTGTTCATCAGGCCTGGGGGTCAGTGGTCTCTGGCAAGCTTGTCTGAATGGCCCCCCATGGTGGCCATATGGCCAGTGATGAATGTGATGCCCACTTCCCCATGCCCTTCTGGGGACTTTGAAAATCTGTTGGTGAAATGGTACCTCCAGTCGACTGAGTTTGGAGTGCACTGGCAGGGTAGAGGTTGAGGGAGAGGGAGGGACCCCTGGTGAGGCAGTTGGCTGTCACAAGGGGTGGTCCTCTGTGTCAGGGGCAGGCAAGTCTTCCTGAGAGATTGATGTCGTCTGGCCCTCCAGATGGAGGAATTATTGCTGCAGGTGAGAAGGAGGCAGGGCCTCCTGGCAGGTGAGTCACTGCAGGCCAGTCAGGGAGGTGTGGCCGTGAGTGTGCGTTTAGGGTGCAGTGAGGTTGTTGGCTTGGCAGGAGGGGACAGGACCGGCCTGTGAGAGCCTCGATTTGCCCTCTTGGTGTTGAAGAGTCAAGCAGATGAAGGAGAAGGCAGGACCCAGGGAGGACGGGCAGGGCGACCCTACGAACACTGAGCACAGGGTGGAGGGAGCCCGATGTTTTATTCATGGCCGGCACACAGCCATCCATCTCTGCTGCCCAGCCCGCGCCGCCTCCATCATTCTGCCATCTCAGGCTATTTTGGGCTTGGGCTCTGCCTTCCTCCCCCATCATCCAGGCCCCTCTCCCCTCCTGGGGTGGGGGCATTCATCCTGGCTTGAGGCGGCAGCCAGAAGCCATGCATCTACCACCACCGAGCACTTGGGCAAACTGAGATTCCGAGAGGTGCAAGGCCGGTGTGGCAGATGGGGGTTGCTCCTCCCATTTCAGGCGGGGGGAGGGGCCCGGAGGACCTCAGGTGGTAGACAATGTCCCCAGATCACATGGGGTGTCAAGACCACCAGGAAGCTGGAGCTGTCCCCACCTGTCCCCGGGCAGAAGATGGGCAGGGTCCCCTCTGTGCCAACCCTGGGCAGTCTGCCAGCACCTGTGTTCTGTGTCTTCCCGGCCCATGCACACCTGAGCCATCCTGCTTCCCACAGCTGCACTGGCATGTTTACCTCTTGTCTCCCTGGGGAGTGTTGCCTCCACATCATCTGATGTGCTCACCCCTCAGTGCTCAGAGCTGTGCCTGGCACACAGTAGGTGCTCTGCAAATATCGTCGAATGAATGGTTGCCAGTTCTGTGCTCACTGACTTCTGCCCCCCAAACCCATTCCCTGTCAGTCTTCCCTATTCTATGACACTTACTGGGCACCTACTGAATGCCAGGCCCTGTGCAAGGGGCTAGGGACACAGTGGTGGCAGAACAATGGCCCTGTCCTCATGGAGTTGACATTCAAGTTGGGGATTAATAAATATTGGGGGGACATAGTGCATTGAAAAGAAAAAGGCAGGCGAGAAGGGCCCATGCTGCCAGGTGGGAGGAGCTGCAGGTTAACATCTAGTGGTCTGGGAAGGCTTCCCTGGACAGGTCATGGCTGAGCAATGACTTAGCAGGTGAAGGACTGAATGAGAATCCATTTGGGGAAGAGCATTCCTGGCAGAGGCAAGAGCAGGTGCAAAGGCCCTGGGGTGGGCTTTTACTTTCTTGCTTCCCCTCCCCTCCACCCAGACCCTCAGTAACCTCTGCAGTTCCACCTGCTGAATTCCAAAATTCCTTCCCACCTCCACTGCCACTATCCCTGGCTGGATATGGTCAGTGGCTGCCTTGTGGCCACCCTGGGTCACACTTGTCCACCTCGATTCCTCTTCACATGGCACCTGGATTTTTCTGGCACCTGATTCCAACCTTCCCAGCACAGAGATCCCCTGTTCACCCACTACTGCTGACAGTAGGAGCCCAAACTACAATCCTGGCAGGGCTTCACGGCCCTACTAGGTTCCCTCTGCTCTCCTCTTTTACGCCTGCTGTTGGTCCTGAAAACCCATGTGCCCCACTGCTGAGTCACCCTCTGATGCCCCTCTGGCCTGGGTTGGAAGTGTCCCTGAGGGTCCGTGACTGGGCTCCTGCAGCCAAGAGAGGAGGGGTGAGCCATGGTCACAGGGGCAAAGGAGAGGGATGAACAGAAGCAGACCCAGGCACTGGCCTCTGTCTTCTCACTTGTGAGGGGGCGTGGAGGGCAGTGTCCTCTCCCCAGGTTCCAAGCTGGTTTTTAGACTCCCTAGGCTACCCGAATGCCAGGGTGGTGGAGGAGCTGGGCTTGCTCTTCCCCTCCCTCTCTGCTACTTATCCACTTAACAGCCCTGATGACCTTGGGCCAAGAGGGGAGGGCTGCTTCTGGAGGGCCCGTCAGCCCCATTAACACTGTTAACAGCCCCCGGGGAAGCGAGGGCCACTGGGTCAGGTCGCAGCAGCGGCTTGGCCATTAACAATCCATTAGCCCCGTCCCAACCCCCAATCCAGCCGGGGACCTGCACTTCCTGGCAGAGCTTCTGCCCGCACACTAGCCCCGCAGGCTCAGAGGCCCCCACCTCTGCTCAAGGGCTGGCTAGCCTGCAAAGGGCTGAGGAAGACAAAGGCAAGGGAGAGCCTGGCAGGTGTGAGCTGGTGGCTGGACCTCTGAGCAGGGGGTGATGGCAGGTAGGGAGGGGGTGGGCTGTGGGGCTAGCAACTCAGCACAAACTCCCCTCTGTCCCTTTACCAAGTAGGGTCATATGCTGTCCTCTGTGTTCTCCCTCCAGCGTGCGTGAAGTGCCTTTTACCCAGGAGCAGCTGTGCCAGACAGGTAGGCAGTCAACAAACATTCACCAAGCTCACAGTCAGCAATGTTCTATCAAACCTTCAGTGTGAGAGCAAGACTTAGACTCCCCTAGTTACCGAATTCATTCATTCACGACTAGGTCTCCTGAGCTTCCTGCCAGCTTCTCATACTTTCTAACTGGGAGAGTCTAATTCTATTTATTGAGCATCCACTGTATACCACGCCCTGAGCATAGCAGTGAAAGAGACAAATATTCCCGGGGTGGGGTGGAAAATAAACATATGAAGCGACCTATGGGGCAATTTCTGAAGGAAAGTGCCGTGCAGGATATAAAATGCAGTTTCCCGTGAGCAAGAGTGGGGGGGGGGCCTCTGTGGTCTGGGGACTTGGGCTGGGGGCTGTCTAGGAGGACACCGCTGAGCTGAGGCCTGGATTGTGAGAAGGAGCCTGGCAAGTGGAGCGCTAGGGGAGGAGTGCTCCAGGCAGCAAGCACAGCAAATGCGAAAGCCCTGGGGTGCTGAAGGAAGCCCGGAAGCCAGTGAGAAGCACAGCAAGAGGTGGGCAAGGGCATGGGGGCACTGAGGACCCCAGGGTCTGGTTTCTTGCTACGCACAGGACAGTTGCCAGCGAGCTCAGAGCAATGCTGGACTCCATCCAGCTCACGTTTCCAAGGGCTCGTCTGGCTGTGCGAGGCTGCAGAGGGGCCAGCAGGGAGGCCTGAGAGGTGGCTCTTGCCGGTGAGCCTCAGGCAGGGAGAGTGAAGGGCGGCGACAGACTTGGACTTGCTTGGAGTCCCAGTCATCAGGAGTTAGAAGCCTTGCGAATCTGAGGATTAGACACTCCCAGTTAGAACCAGAATGAGAAGCCTCTGGGCACTTGGCCTCAGACACTGACAGGAAGCTCAGGAGACCTGGCTCCTGTCCTTGTGGCCTCAGCCCCCTGGGTCAACCTCCACCTCTGCCTGAAACAGCCTGCCCCCAACTCCGACTCAGCCGCCCCTGGAACCACCATGCCTGACCCGCTCCAGGCCCCCAGTGTGTTGGTGGACTGCAGGGGTGGCTCTGAAAGCCTGTGCCGCCTGCGTCCCTCATGGCAGGACTGGCCGGTGACCCAGGCTGTCCACACTGAGTGCTTCGTAATATTCCTTTACCGGCTCCTCCTGAGGCCCTGATGAGATGCGGGCTGCTACCCTTTGGGCTTCTTGCAGGAAGGAACTGAGGTTCAGCAAGGGTCCAGATCCGGCCTTTGCCAACCACGGGGGACAGGCTGGAGAGGAGTGTGCGTGGGTGTGGTGGGAGGGCGGCCACCTGCCTGCCTTGCTAAGGGGGTGGGGGGGGGGAGGGGAAGACGGTCTTAAAGTGGGGAGGAATGTCAAGTGGTGTTGTAATTGGGATGCTCCAGGAAGTGGTTCAGTGGGTGAAGAATCTGCCTGCAATGCAGGAGCTGCAGGAGGTATGGGTTCGATCCCTGGGTCAGGAAGATCCTCTGGAGGAGGGCACGGCAATCCAGCCCAGTATTCTTGCCTAGAGAATCCCCATGGACAGAGGAGCCTGTGGGCTACAGTCCATGGGGTCACAAAGAGTTGGATATGACTGAAGCAACTGAGCAGCACAGGAGAAAAACTGTTAGACATGCTCAATTATTTTATATCAAGCCCATCAGGTTGAGGAGAGAGCCCCAAATCTCGGCAAAGCTGGTGTGTGTGTAGGGGGGGCGCTGGTGCTGGGGGTGGGAGGAATGGAGTTTTCTTCAAGTTGCAAGGCCGGGAGGGTCCTCTTACCCCACAAGCTCATGCCCTCATGATGGAGGAATTCCAGGTGCTGAGGGGGACACTTTGGTGAGGATCCCAGAAGCAGACAGACCCTTTCTCCTTGATCATGCTAAGTGGAAAGGAGGGCCTCCTGGGAAGGACAGACCAGTGTTTATCTCTGTCTGAGTCACCACTGGCTTAACACCCTCCATGTCCCACCTCACCCTCCTGATAAGGTCCCAGTTCCCTGGCCTGAGTGGTCCTCAGCACCTTGTCTCATGGTCTCCCTCTGGCCCTGCCGGGTCCTGCCCTGAGCCACTTTGATTCTTAACCAGGCCTGGTAGGTTCCTGCTCCCTGGACCACCGTCTTCCTTTTGCTCACAGCTGGAGAACTTGATGTCATTTTTTCCTGGTTTGGTTCAACTTTTCTCCTCAGTAAATCATCCCCGTGTGTCTCACCTGCTGGCAGGAGTCCCTGGTGTGTCCTTGGCCCTCAGTTACCTCATCTCTTCAGCTGAGATGGAGGCTGGACTGAAATCTCAGAATTCTGAAGTGCCTGTGCCGGGAAGGATCAGGGTCTCCAACCCGCAGGCCCTCGAGAAGGTTTCCACAGTGGTCGGCCAGAGATTAGTCATCCCTAGGAGCTCGGCCCTCAGCAGAGCCTGGTCCTTGGCAGGTAGACAGGGTGAGTGAGGAAAAGCTGAACATTTTGAATTCCATTTTAGAATTAAATTTTAAATTTCAAATCAATTTAAAAAATTTATTTGGCTGCACCAGGAGTTGTGGCACTCGGGATCCTTAGTTGCAGCAGATGAACTCTTAGTTGCAGCATGTGGATCTAGTTCTCTGACCAGGGATGGAACCTGGGCCCCCAGCATTGGGAGTGTGGAGTCTTAGCCACTGGACCACCAGGGGAGCCCCTCAAACTAATTTTTTTAAATCATGATTTTGCCTTCACAAATGTGGCTGGGAAATAGGAATCTGATGGAGAATCATTTCTGGGGGCTCCCAGGAGCCACCCCATGGGCCTCCACTTCCCCATCTGTGAAATGGGAACATTCAGGTCTCCATGGAGGACTGAGTGTGTTAGAGATGCTCAGTGTTGTTGACAGTAGCTCTAACAGCTCCACCTCCCATGGAGACAAAGGTCAAGATTTCTCCAGGCTCCAGAGGAGGCCCTCCTGAGCCCCCACCCCTCTGAGCCCTCCTTCACCTACCTATCCCTCAGTTTCCTTGCTTCCTCATTTACAGCATCAGTTTTTTCACTCACCTCTCACCTCCATCTGACTTCAACCTCCCCGCTAGATGGAGGTGAGAGGTGAGTAAAAAAACTGATGCTGTGAATGATTAAGAAAGGGAACTGAGGGACAGATGGAGGGTCAATGGATAGATGAATGGATCAATAGGTGGCTGGATAGACAGGCAAATGGATGGATGGATCAATCGATGAGAGGATGGGTGGATGAACAGATGGCTAGGAGGACAATTATGACAGTGATGAGAAGAACTGTGCACTGAGGGATTCCTATGTGCCCTGCCCGCATTTCACATACCCAATCTCATTAAATTCCCATTTCAGCTTGGTGAGGGAGGCATTTATGCCCCCATTTCAGAGATGAAGAAAGCTGAGTCTGAGATGTGAAATGACTTACTAAGGGCTCACAACAAATGATGAAAGTCCTTTCTCGGCCTCCCTCTGTCCTCCTCAAATGATGCTGGGGATGAGTGTGAGCCCAACCTTCAGAGCCCCTGAGACTAGCAAGGCTGAAAGGGTCCCCAACCGGGATGTGGGGCCCAGGTAGGGGCAGCGCCTCCTCACCTGGTGTGAGCTATGTGCTGACACAAAACCCCGGATTCCTCATCTTGCTTCTCTTACTGCACCCATTTTGTGCCTAAGACCTGGTTTGATGGAAGGCCCAGGAGGGATCCCTGGACAGTGGTGCCCCAGCTCTGGGCACTGCCCTCTCATCTCGACATGCCCCCTGTCCCGATGAACACACACACAACACGCTGACCAGCACCCCACCCAGACAGAAGCAGCCCCAGCCTGCTGCTCAATGACAGAAGAGTCCTGGCTACTTGCATACCTCTTGTAATGTGGCTCTGACTACCCCAACAGCAGCTCTGTCCGGCTTTGAGCTGCTTCGGTGGTAGGAAAAGTTGCTCTTTCTTCTGTAGGAAGAGTGGATGAGAAGGAGGCTGACTTTTGGCCTCCAAGAGACTTTGATTCCACACCTACAACCTGGTCCCACCACCAACCATTTGTCTTTTCTCTCTGCCCAAAGGCCCACCTTGCTCCCACTCATTTTGTAATGCTGGGCCTTTAGGCACCTGAGGACTAGGCGGAAACTGAGCCCTGAGACTTTTTCAGGAAGCAGGCAGCAGCTGTTGTGAACCTCAAGTCTGGAGTCAGTACTTCGTGGCTGTATGATAGTGGACTCGAGGTCTCTGTACATTTGTTCCCCTCAACACAAAGTAGCCAAGATGCTCTCACAGGGAGAATGGGGATGTGGGTGGAGAGGTTGCCTGGAGAATTCAGTGTGTTGAACCCAGGGATGAGCTGAAAATATTCTGAGGTCTTGGGGCCTCCCCAAGAAGCCCGGGTTCTAGGCCCCCATATTCAGCTGAGCTGCCTGCTTTGGGAATTGGAGGAGGGGCTGCTTTCTCCAGGCAACCCACCTGCCCCATTACAGAGCCCCTTGTAGACAATGCCTGCACCCTCCCAGCTTCCCCGACCCGGGTCCTCTCATCTCTCTCGCTGCCCCGTCTTCTGAGTGCTGGTTTGGGTGCTAGAGATTCTGGCTTTCCAGGGGTGTCAGGAGCTTCGGCCCGGATGCTGGGGAGGGACCAAGAGCTGCACCTGGGGAAGACGGCTCCCTGGTAGACTTGGAAATGGCAAGGCCAGCAGTGAAGGCACGAGGTCTCTTAGGCCACCCCCAAAGACAGCACCTGCTCGGCCCACACCCCAGGGCTCAGAATCCCCTTCTGGTCTGACCCCCTGAGGGAACCCTGGAGCTTATGCAGATAGCTGCGCTCAAGGAAGGGTGAGCTTGGGGCTCTGAGATGTGTGGCCACAGGCCCAGGACCAGAATTGTGGTGCCGCCTCTCTGGGGCTTTCTGGCCCTTTCCTGTGCCTTAGACACCTCCTCAGAATCTTAGTTTTTAGTGCATCACTTAAGATCCAGGATCCCTGCGGGGCCAGTTATCACAGAGGCTAAAAAGCTTGCTGTGATATGGCAAGATGTGAGCTGTGTGTGCACATTGATGATAAAGCTGAGCAGCACGTTTCATCTCAACCACACTTTGGGGCCAGAGATGAACATAAATGACATAACCCCAGCCCCAAGAGTGGGATATGAGCACTTCTGTGACTCTTCTTGGTGACGAAGTACTACTACTTCATCTACTGCTACTGCAGATACCAGGGTTTGCTGCTTCAATTTACAGCTGAAGGAAATGCTAAATTTCAGCTGTGCTTGGTAAAAATAGTGATACTCTCCCCATTCAAACACGTGGGCCCAAGTCCATCCCTGACATTTTGCCTGCTTCCACCCTCTCTGCCAGGAAGAACAGCAGCAATAATAATGCCACCTTCAGTGATGGATGGTGATAAGTGACGATCACTGGTCTTTATGGAGGCCTTGCACTGTGCCAGACACTGGGTGAGTGATTTTTCTGTGTCTTATCCTTACCACTTCCCTGGTGGCATAGACAGTAAAGAATCTGCCTGCAATGCAGGAGATCTGGGTTTGATCCTGGGGCTGGGAAGATCCCCTGGAGAAGGGCATGGCAACCCACTTCAGTATCCTTGCCTGGAGAATCTCCATGGACAGAGGAACCTGGTGGGTTACAGTCCCTAGAGTCGCAAAAAGTCAGACACGACTGAAGCAACTAAGTACACACAGCACATCCTTACCATAGTGCCTGCAGGGTAGACACTAGTATAGTCCCCATTGTGCAGAGGAATAAACTAAGGCACAGAGAAGTAACTCACCCAAGGTCACGCAGCTTGTAAGTGATGGTATCAGGATTTTAATCCAAGCCTATCTAACCCCAGAACCTGTGGTCATTACTGAACCCTCTGTGTTTACAGAGGGATGTTCCCTGGGGCTGGGCCAGGCTCTAAGGATGTACAGTTGATTCTATGTTTGTCGTCCCCATCCCTAGGTTAATGGATTTTAAATGGAGGCGGTACTAACTGTCCCCAGCTGTGGATGGGCCAGGCTGGGGGCAGGGTTCCCTCCAGCTCTGAGCCTGTGGCCAAGATGCCAGTAGGGGTAGCACTGGGCCAAGAGAAAAGGGCAGGCACAGGTCTGTGTATAGGCTCCTACAGACCACTGGGGAACCATGCACTCCCGTCCCTCAGACCAGCAGCTCCTCCTGGCCCCTGGCACAGGGTGAAGCTGTCCCCAAGGAGCTTCTGTGAGATTTAGGTCATCACGGAGTGTTTATTAATCACCACAGACAGGACGGGGTTGGGCAGCTCCACGAGGAATCTGGAGCCGGAAGGAGCAGTCACAGGAAGGAGCGGCAGGGGGTGGGGGGAGGGAAGGGGGGTCAGGATGGCTCTCTGGACCAGCCTCCTGGGCAGCAGGGAGCTCCTTCTCCCCTCCAGCTTTCATTTTATTTATTTTTGGCTGTGCTGGGTCTTCCTTGCTGTGGGAAGGCTTTCTCTGTTTACAGGGAGCAGGGGCTACTCTCTAATTGTGGGCATGCAGTTTCTCACTGCAGCGGTTTCTTTTTGTTGTGGCGTACAGGCTCCGGGGCATGCAGGCTTCAGTAGTTTTGACCCAGGCTTAGTTGCCCTGTGGCATGTGGAATCTTCCCGGACCAGGGATCGAACCCATGCCCCCAGCACTCTAAGGCAGACTGCCAACCACTGGACCACCAGGGAAGTCCCTGAGCTATTTTTAAATGAATTGATGTGTTGGGGGGGGGGCGGGGGGGTGCATGGAACCCTTGAAGGTGATGTAAAGGCACAACCGACCCACAGAGAACAGCACATCTCCTTCCTGCCCCTAACCTCCTGATCCTCCTCTGGGAAATCAGTTTCTGGTGTCTTTCCAGAAGGTGTCCTAGGTTGTGTGTGTGCATATGCCCTGCTTAAGCAACATACACTGATGACATCCAATCCTGTCTTTTCTGCATTGTGCTTCTTCACTGTGTCTTAAAGAATTTGCCCCATTAGCTTCATTCAGCAAGTATTTATCGAGTATCTACTGAGTGCTGTCTTGTGGCACTGCCAGACTCGTGTCCTCACAGAGCATGTTCCTCACCTCCCCGGGTGTGGGATGAATCCCCAGCATTAAGAGATGTGTCTTCTTAACTTGGCTGGTGGTAGCCAGACCGTGGTTGAAATGTCAGGGCCTGGCTGCAGGCAGGGAGGTTGACCCAGGCTGGAGGTGGTTCCGATGCAGTGGAGAGGGAGCTATCCAAGCTGGAAGGGGGATGTGTTTGGGGAAGGGGAGGGGGAAAGTCCCCTCTGCTCTTGAGGAGCCCCCAGTCTGAGGGAGAATCAGACTTGGAGAAGGACAGTGATGTGTGGGCAGCTGGCAGGCTGTGGGTGCCTGGGGCAGGCGTGGGACCCAGCCTGGGAGGGCGAGGCACCAGCGAGGCCGAGGCAGCCCCTACTGTGCTGCAGCGTTCTCTGTCTGCTCTTCCAGTGAAGCATCTGAGGGCCGCCCAGGTGCTGGGCGCTATACCTGGGTCTCACCGCACCTGCTCCACAGCAGAGGAAATGGAGGTATGGCAGGGGATGGCAGGAGCCAAGTCTCTTCCCCCCGAGACCCAGTCTCCTCCCTCCCTCCACGCCAGCCCTGCCCCTGTTAAGAGCCCAGGCTGTGGGTGCTCCTTAAATAGGTGCTTCCACCCAGGCCGATCCCTGAGATGGGACCTTAGGACACCAGGGAGCCTTGGCCACCCTGTCACTTTATTACATTTACAAGATAACTTGACTTAAAAAATGCTGAAGTGATAAATGCTTTCTGCACAAAATTAAAAAGAAAAAAAAAAAAAAAAAAACCGAACAACCAGCCCTGAAACCCACCTGTTGTACTGTGCAAACCACTCTCGTTCCTCAGGGTGGAGGCTGAGCTCCTGCTGAGAGGTCTGGTGGGGGGCGGCACAGGGGCAGGGACCCTCCAGGCCGGCCTGAGCCCAGAGAACTCAGGAAGCAGGGTGGACATTTGCTTCCACACAGAAGTGAGTGAGGGAAAAAGGCTCCAGACCTCCAGAATTTTTGCTTTGCTAATGCAAATCTATCTGTAGCTGTTCTTAACATAAATAGGATCACGTAATAGGCCCTGTTCTGCTTCTTGATCCTCTGGGGGCTGGTGAGGAAGTGGAGATGGTGTTTTGGCCAATTCACTCTCAGTTGTCTGGCCTTACAGATCTACCTCTATTTCGGAGTCAGGCCCAGTTCAGAGGAGAGGAGATGGAGGCAGAGAGCTCCAGCCCTGCCCCCTTTTGAGGAGGGAGGGGTGAGGGGCTGGTCCTGGGGCAGAGGCTCCATAGGTGGGTGATGGGCCCCTGTGGAGACAGTGATGGGTGCAGGCAGTGCCCACTGGGTGGATTAACCCAGCAGGGAGGCCTTCTTGGGGAAAGCAATGTTTAACTGTGAGAGCTGAAGCGACTTCCCTCCCCTGCTCTGTTGCTCTTTATTCCTGTCGGCCTGGACCCGCAGGTCATCCAGCCCCTCCGGAGGAAGGGAGAAGGTCTTGGACCCTCACGGTTCTGCCAAGGAGGAGGAGAGAGAGGTTCGGGAAATCTGGGGGTGGTGTGGAGGCCTTGCTGGACTGCTTAGGTCCTCAGCAACCCCTTGACGCTTGGAGCAGAGCCCAGGGATTGCTCTGAAGGGGCTCCCACGGCCTCGTCTGGAGTCTGTTTTTTGCACGCACACCTCTGCTTTCTTCTGGGAGGGGTCCTCTCATGTGGGCTGAGCCCACATTGGGGCAAACGTGGCCCTAGCAGCCCCTGTGGACAGAGTTCATCGACCAGCTAATTTCAAGTCTTGGGGCTGGTTCTCATTGGTTGGCTTCGATCACATGTCCACCCCCAACCAATCACAGTAAAGCTCACAACCAAGCTGGGTCACCTGTGTTCTGGGCTCACTGTGGTTCCAGCCATCCCTCCAGCAAGCAGGTGGCAGAGGGCACAGGGTTGGCCTGGGTAAGATTCTCAGGAGAGGGGCCCAAACAGTGGGAGGATGTGGACCACCGAGGCCTGCCAAGTGGCCCAGCCAGGACGGCACCTGCTCAGCAGACAGGAGACACTGGACAGAGTGGCCTTCACCCAGGTGCTGCCCCCTGACCTCCAGACAGCTGCAGCCGCGGGGCAGCATGGGGAGGAGGCTGAGTGCAGAGCCTGCGGGAGGGAGACGTAAGCCAGCCTGCTTCAGGCTGAGATCAATGCCTGCTTCCTGACCGGCTGGGCAGGACTCAGTGTCCTGTTTCCAGGGCTGCCCTCCGTTCCTGGAGTTCTGTTCTCCTCAGATAGATTCTGAGGGTCAGCCCAGGGCCTGCAGGTGCCCGGGGACAGGGGAATGCGTGGCCAGGAGCTCCCAGCTGTCTCTTTCTGGACCTCTCCCTGCAGTCATGTCTCCACAGCACCCCTGACAGAGGACCTCAGCCTCGGCCTGCGCACCTGTCACACCCTCCCCAGGCAATCCTTTCCTACTGTTTTGGGGCTGTGGGCTGTGAGCATGCTATTCCTGCCCTCATACAGCTGACATACCTTGGAGGAGACTGACAGTAAACAAGATGCTGCAGAAAGTGGCCTGCTGGGAAGAAAGCAAAACAGGGGAAGGGAGACTGTGGGCAGGCCTCTCCAAGAGGTGCCCCTGAAGGAAGAACAACCTGGGAGGAGGGCTCAGCAGCAGAACCAAGCTGTTGGTGTCCGAGGCCTGGATGGCCAGGCAGTGTGTCAGGAACAGGGAGGCTGAGGGTGGGGAGCACTGGGACTTTGGTTCTTTGTCCCGCCCTGGGAGGCCGTGAGCCCCTTGTATGTTTTGAGGTTTTCCTGCTGAGGAAGGAGAGACCTGGGCAGGTTCCTGGGAGGAGGCAATTCCTGGGGCTGTGACACTGAGAGGAACCTTGGGAGCCTCAGGGTGGCCGCCTGCAGGGCAAGGTACCAGTGAGGCACTGCCTGGTTTTCACATCCCAGTCGCTGGTTAATTGACGCTGGTGTTGTCATATTAAGATGCCAGTGTTATAGGAGCTGGCAGCTCTGAGCCTGCTGGCCACTCAGCCCAGTAAACCCCAGCCTGCGGGGTCCCCTCCCCACCCACTCCTGCTCCTCATGGCTCTGTGGCCTTGGGAGCAGCCCCTAGTCTCTGGGCCTCACATTTCTCAAATAAAGGAGCGGCTCAATTGAGCCGAGGGTCTTTTTGCCCTTCTGGCCTATCTGCGGCTCTAAGAATGCCCGGGTCAGCAAATGTTTCTTGAACAGCTACTGTGTGCCTCACTCAAGGCTGGAAGGGCCTGGGCCCCACCCTGGAGTAGAAGAGAGTATTTCAGAGTAAGGTGTGCTGGGAAGGGCTGGCTGTAGCCGAAGCTCCTGTTCATCTCACTGGCTTCTCACACAGCTGTGGGAGGGGGTTTGTTTTACAGAGAAGGAAGTGGTACCTCACAGGGCAAGTCCAAGTTCCCCCTACCTGGCGCTGCTTGGCCCCCTCCACATCAGAAGGAGATGTGATGCCCCCCACTGCTGTGGGCAGTGCCCTGGAAGGGCCATGAGCCCTCTGTCCACAGGTAGACAGTGCCTGAATCTGGACATGGGAATGCTCCCCTAAGGGAAGCTGGTGACCCTTGTTGCCCAGCCAAGGGCCCAAAATGGCTGCTGGTGGGTGCGATTAGGGTTAGGAATTGAGTTCCCACCTGGCAGGCAGAGGGAGTTGCAGAGCCTGAGGAGTCAGGCTTATACCTCTGCTGGATGACCTTGGGAAGATGCCTGTTTCTCTGGGAAATGGGTCTGATAAAGGTTCTGTGGGAGGCTGGGGCCCCGGGGTCCGGCTGACTAGCTCTGAGACTGTCCCTCTGGGTGGGGGCTCTGTACTTGGGGCTGAGGGTGCCCTCATCCCAAGACCTGCTTGAGTTCGACACAGAGGTGATCCAAGGTGTTCCTGTCTGTTCCCTAGCTGAGACCGTTTGCTGGAACTGTCTCCCAGCTGAGAGGTGTCTTGGCTCCTCTGGGGACCCTGGGTGTCTTGGGGCCCCTTCCTCCTAAGATGGTACTCTGTCCTCTGTCTTCTGGGAAACTGGGCCGGGGAGGGTGGGGAACTGAGCCACTTCCCTCCTCGGTCACTGTGAGGGAGAGGGAGGAAAAGTTTCCTGAGAGCCTTTGGTCCCCAGGAAGCTGGTCTCCGAGGAGGAGAAAACCAGGACACCAAGTACCAGTGGGCGGGGGGAGGGGCTGCGGCTGGGATCTCGTGGGATGCCCCTTCTCTACACTGCAAGCTGTCAAGGCAAGGGCGCTCAATCTGGGGGCAGATATACTTTTGAACTCATGAAACAGGGCCAGTGTCGTGGTAACAGGGCCAGTGGAGTGTGGTTGTGAGCCAGCGCTCGGTCAGCGTTCCGCTGTGAGCCTGCCGAGGGCGTTGGGTGTGCTTGGTCCTCAGTCCTCACTGTAGCTGCATGACCCGGGCGAGGAGAGTGAGGCACAGGGAGGTGAGGGGATCCGTCACCACCGCTGGGTAGAAGACCTGGTGTGGCTCCAACTCTGGACAGCCTGGGGTGAGTTTTCTGGGTGGCCTTGGCCAGGCCAAACCACCAGCTGCCTGGGGCTGGGAGCCTGGGGCTGATGGGGCCTGTAGACCGCTCTGTCTGAGCCGCCAGCAATCTGGGCGGTGGCCAGAAAGCCATCCTCCTTGGTTAGAATCCTGCAGCCAGTCTCCCTGCTGTGCAGACACATAATTATATTTCACATTAAAGGGGAAGCTGGAGGCTGAGGGGGCCAGAGAGCTCTTTGAGGCTGCTGCTCTGGGCACAGACCTACCTCCTTGGCCCAAATCTGTGGCCCCTGAGCTGAGCAAGGGTTCAGACTGGTGATAAAATGGGGTCTCCCTTCTAGGCCAAGGTCCAGCAGGGCAGGTCTGTGTGCGGGGATGAAAGGCCTGGGCCCTGCCAATGGCTGAGAGATCTGAGGCCCAGACAATAGGCCCTAGGAGGCTTGAAGGGCAGGCCTGTGGGAACAGGCTGGGAAGAGGCAGAGGCAGGGGTGGCAAGAGAAGAGGGTCACATGGGGGTCAGGTCCTCCGAGAAAGAGGGCAGGGGGAGGAGCACAGAGAGAAAGCAGGAGACAGGAAGAGTCAAGCAGAGCACAAGATGAGGAGAGAAATTCTATTAAAGAGGGGGAAATATGTGTGTCCGAGTGTGCATGCCTGGTGTGCAATGGGAAAGGAGTCCATGGGAATGTGCAAGTTGAGATCTGTGCACAGGTGCCCTCCTGCAGCCACCAGCCTGCACGTGGAAGTATGAGTATTTATCGCACCTGTGCACCTGCAACCATCATGTATGTCACAGCATGCATTCTGCATGTGTGGATCCAGACGCCTGAGCTCGTGTACTTGGCTGTGTGTGCCTTCGCCATGCACCTGTGTGGGTCCCTGGGAGGACATGCCTCCGCCTGTGTGTGTGTGTGTGTGTGTGTGTGTGTGTGCGCGCGCGTGTGCACGCTCGCGCGCGCGCTCCAGTGCGCAAGTGGCTGGTGGTGTGTCTGTGTGTGGAGGGGGGCCGGGACCAGGGACGCCCGGTCAGGCCTGGGTCTGGTGGGCGGGGGCGGCGGCGGAGCGGCGCTGAGCTGGAGTGCTCTCGGCGGAGAGTTAGAGTTGTTGCCGAGCTGGGTTCTGGTGACAGCCGGGCGCGGAGCTGGGAGAGCGCCGAGCCTCAGTCTCCTGCCGCCTCCTCGCCCTCCATTCCACTCTCCCCGCCTTCTCCGGGCCTTGCCTCTGCCACCGCCTCCCGGGGAACCGTAGCTGAGGGCGAGCGGCCGGAGCGGGCGTGGAGGCGCTGGGCGCCTGGGCGTAGGGGAGTGCGCCGGGCCCAGCCTGGGATCAGATAGCAGCAGGCGGGGGAGGGGTTGGATCGGCCGCACGAGCCGCCGGACGGAGGGACGGAAGCCAACCGCGCCGACCGGAGCGTGCGCCCCGCGACCGGGGGCGCCGTCCAGGCGCGCGCCCCCGACCCGCGGCTGGACCGGGGCAATCGGCGGCCCAGACCGACGCGCCCCTCAGCATGGAGCGCCCCCGGGGGCTGCCCTGAGGCGGCGGCAGCATGCAGGCAGCGCGGCGGCTGCCGGGGCCAGGAACAGCCGCTCGGAGCTCGGAGGACGCGGAGCGCGCAGTGCCCAGGGCACTGACCGAGGTAAGCGCCCGGGGGCTCACCTCCAGCTCCCCGCCGGTCCCCTCCCGGGCCGACCGAGCAAGAGAGGGTGCCGCAGCAGGGCAGGTGGGACGGCGGGCTTGGTTCGTCCTCTCGTTTTCTGTTTTTTTCTGTTTTCCCCCTTTCTCCCCCTCCCTGGTGAGCTATCGGAGGAAATGCTGACTGCAAGCTTTTCTCCCCTGCCATATCTCCAGCCACCGCCACCAAGGAACTTCGCTTCTTGCTAACCTTCGTCCTGGGGGCGCTCCGGGAAAACTTTGAGGCGCCCACGGTCCCCTTCTGGACGACTTGCACGAGAAGATTCGGGAGGGAGCGTGGGAAGGCACTTTCGTAGGCAGTGTCAGTCTTACCCATGACCTTCTCCGGAGACCCCCCGACCGGGGTCGGAGTGCGGAGGGGAGAGCGGACTACTGGCGGCCGGGAAAATGCCCCCAGGCCTAAGGGCTGCGGGTCCTTGGAGTCGGCTCTCTTTCCCATCTTCTGTGCTCTAATGGAGCAAAAACATTCTGGAAACGGTGTTCTCCGCTGGCGAGTGAGCTAGCCAGCGAGTCCAGGCGCACCTTTTTTTTTTTTTTTTTTGCTTTGCTTTTAGAAATCGGCCTTGATCGCAGAGCTGGGGGCCTTGGCTGAGAAGCCTGGCGGATTCAGGGCTGGGGTCCCCTCACCGTGCTGCGGTCTGCTGTAGACGTCCTGGGGCGCAGGGAGGGGCCCCCGGCCAGAGCAGCTGGGTGCAAAGCTCCTGTGGGGCTTCAGATGGGATTCGAGGCCTGTTCTGAAGAGTGTGCACATGTCATGTGAATATTGAAACACCTGTGTTCAGAACCGGAGCCCACATAAAAGTGTCTCTTTGGAGGTGGTCTTTAGTTCTGCCTCCCCACGGCCTGGATCTGCTAGGACCTGGCCACCCTGCTTCCCATTTCCTGGGCGGCTCAATCACCCGGAGCATTGCACTGCCTGGGACCACTCCTCGCTTCTTCTCTGCTCCCCTGTGCCCAGGATGGACCCTGGAATAAAGTGCTGGGGACCTCCTGTCCCCCATATCCATGTCCCGTCCCACAGCCCGGGGTTTTCAGGCTCCATTTCCTGGGAGCACAGGGGCACCCACACGCCGCTGAAATCAGCAGCCGCCTCCTCGAAGGTGTGAACCCAGAAGGTGGTAGCCTCTGGCCTACCCCTCACCTGCTCCCTAGATGCAAACAACAGCCAGACCCTGGCTGCTGCCTGACTCAGACCCCAGCCTCCCCTTGTGCTAGTTAGCTCCTTTGCAGTGCCTCATCACAGGTCTCCGTCCGGACCGCCACCATGTGGCCAGGGAGGGCCAGGGAGGGCCAGGGAGGGGACAACCCATGGAGCGGTGGGGGCTTCTGGCATTCCTGTGGCATGCTCCCTCCTCCATTGTGAGAAGAGCACCCCCACCTCGTGCTGGATTCCCAACCCAAAGAAACTCCCCAGCAAAATCTGCCCCTCAGCTTTCGGGCAGCCCCTCCCTTCCAGCTAGGGGGCTGGGTTTTGCCAGCTCCAGAAAGGGGGCTTCCATCATGTGGGGCCAAGACCCCAAGGGAGAGCAGGGTGCAAGGGGGAAGGGCTTGCTTGAGCATCCTTGGGGACAAGAAGGGGGCACCAGAATGCTGGACAGCAGGGGAGGTCCCTCTTCTCTACTGATGTACCGCTGAGTGCACTGGGCATTCTATAAATGCTGGGTGTTTACAAACACCTGTGTGTATATATGTTTGTGTGCTCAGTCATGTCCAACTCTTTGCGACCCCATGGGCTGTAGCCTGCCAGGCTCCTCTGTCCATGGGATTCTCCAGGCAATAATACTGGCATGGGTTGCCATTTCCTTCTCCAAGGGATCTTCCCAACACAGGGATCAAACCTGGGTCTCCTATACTAGCAGGCGGATTCTTTACCACTGTGATTGGGACACACACACCTGGCACATCGGAATTCCCAGTCCTGGACCTTACCTTGTGCCCCCTGTCCAGTGAGGGTAGAGCAGAGCCCCCTCCCTAGTCCTGAATGGGATGGACCTTCCCTTGGTGAAAGGGGCAGAACCTGACTTTGTTGGTCTTTCCCTAGACCTCCTCACATGCCTGACTGCCATGTCAGACCCCCATGGGGCTTCAGGTTGCTCAGGAGGGGACCCCCTGAGATATGTGCCTGGTGGAAGGATGTTCAGTGAACTGTGCTGTATTGGGAGGAAAAGGTGCCCAGGGAGGGGTAAGATCTTGCCCAGAGCCACACAGCTTGTCAGGAGTTTGAGCATAAAACTCCACCTTGCTCTCCCTAGGCCAGAGGGTGCCATGTCGGGTTTCCTGTCCCAGGGCCAGGCTTTCCCTTCTCTCAAGTCTGCCCAAACAGGACAAGGTAACACTGGTGGCCCTGAGGCAGTCAAGTAGTAGCGACAGCAGTGATAACAGTAACAGCAGTCACAGCGACAGCAGCGCCCTGTGGTTGTGAAGCACTGGGACCGGCTTGGCTGTGGGCAGATTCCTCTGGCTTGGCGAGGCCTCAGGTGCCCTGGGCCATGGCTGGCAGCACCAAGCATGGCACCCAGAGCCTTGGCACAGTGTCTGGGGTGGAAGCAAATGCACCGTCACTCCCGGCAACCTCTGTGGCCCTTGTCTGGCTCCAGGCCGGAGGCTGCTGGAGCCCCCTTAGGGTCCACCTGAATCCCACTCTCAGCCTGCTGCTCCCAGCTCGGGCTGGCTGTCCTTTGACAGGGTTCACCTGGTGCCTATTGCTGGGCCCCTGCTGGGGCTTTTGCTGTGAGTGACACTGGGCACACCTGCCCCTCCCCTGGGGCTGCAGCTGGAGCCTTGCCACCGCTGACCTGGAGGAGGGGCTGGGGGAGGCAACTGATGGACAGCAAGGGAGAGTGGAGGCTGGGCTGGCCACTCGGAAGGTGTGGTGGGTGTGGGCTTGGTCCACAGGATGGCTGCTCCAGAGGAATTTGGCCATGTGGTAGGGAGACAGCCAGGGGAAGGCCAGAGATGAAAGAGAGGCAGCCTGAAACTGGGCTGCAGGCAGGGCAGGAGGCTCAGAGGCTTCAGAGAAGCCGTGGGGGTGGGGATGGGGTTGGGGGTGGGGGTGAGGCCAGACTCAGGCAGGCGGGTTTTCCAGAGGATCTGGGGCCGAGAGCAGAATTGGAGCCCTCACTGGGCACTGGCTGAGGGCCCAGCACTCTGCCAGCTGATTTAATTTCCTAATGGTCAGCCAGTGCAGAGGGTGGCAGTAGCTTTTGAGTTCCAGGGAGGCTCCCGGAGAGACCGGAACACGGCTCCGACCCAGAGCCCACCTTCCTGCATCCCCCGGATACCCTGCCCAGATGCGTCTCTGCGATAGGCTGACTGTGGCGGCTCCTGCACCCAGGGCTGGTCCCCTACAGGCCCTGGTGCCTGCCCGCCATCCCAGCTCCCAGGTTGCTGTGTCCCCAGGGCCTGGTTAAGGCCTGGCATGCAGTAGGAGCTCTGTAAATGTTCAGCAGGTCTGTGAGTGGGCTGCTTTCTCTGCTGCAGAGCCTCAGCAGAAGTGTGCTCCTGGGGTGGAGACTCTGGTGCTCTCTGCTTAGCTGTGGCCCCAGTGCAGCGTCCGGCATACAGAAAGTGATTAATAAATGGGTGTTGAGTATATGAAGACCTGGCCCTTGCCTTCAAGGATCTCCTTGTTTCGGGAGAGACTTTGGGGCAGACAACTGGGGCAAGTGCAGCTGGTGGTCTGACTGTGGCGAGTTACTTCTCTTGGGCCTCAGTCTGTCATCTGTGAAGTGGGATCAAAGCACCAGGCAGGGAGGCTTCTGAGATGCCCAGGACGGGACAGTGAAATGTGAGCCTCTGTGTGTGCCTCTGTGAGGGGTTCCTAAAAGAAATGGGGTGTGGAGTGGAGAGGCTCCATGGCAGAGGGCGTGGGCCAGTGCTAGGGCTTTTGCTGTGAGTGACACCAGGCATACCTGCCCCTCCCCTGATACCTCCCTCCCCTTGGACAGGTGGGGAAACTGAGGCCCAGCGAGGGCAGGTGAGTCCCCTTCTCACTCCACTGCCTCCACTCACCCCACCCGTGTGCCGCTGCTCAGTCTTCCTGCCCAGCTGCTGAAGTGGCAGCTGCAAAGGCTGTGTGAGGCTGTGGGGGCCCTGGGCCCCTAATTAGCCTTCAGTCGTGTAGCACCACATGTGGCTCTCTTTGCATGGCCCCTAGGGTCTGGGCTCTGGACCCTCCTCATCCTGGTCCACAGGGCCCTGCAGACTGGTCCTCCTTATGCCTTCGCTTCCTCTTCCCCTCAGGTCATCCTGCTCCCTCCCCTCTGCACCTCCAGCACCCAGGCCAGCTCCTGCCCCAACACTCCCCAGCAGATGTCCGCTTGACTCCGCCCTCATCACCTTCAGGTCTTGCCTCTCCTCCAGGCTCCCCTGGGCAAAGAGGTGCCTCACCTTTGTCTTGTTTCCTGTCGGTCTCCCGGTCTCCCGGTCTCCCGGTCTCCCGTGGAGGGTTAGCACCTTGAGTGCTCATCTCCTGAGCTCACCTCTGGGACACAGCCTGGTCCCACCAGCTCACTGTGGCCATGGTCTCCAACTGTGGGGGCATCCTGGTGGAGAGGACAGTGGGACATGCCCACTGTGGGAGTGGGCAGCCTGTGGCCTGAGAGGGACAGCCCCAGCTAGAGATGGCAGGTCTCTCTAGGAGCAGAGTTGGGGGCAGCAGTTGAGACCCTCTGCCCCTAAAGCCTCCTCACAGCATCTTGGAGGCATTCCTTGGAGAGCTGGGCTGGGTGGCTGGGTGGGGGGAATGTGGAGATAGCAAGGTACTGAGCTCTGTGTGTGTGTTTAAATAGCCGATGGCCGAGGTCAGGGAGGGGCTGTGTGCCCCGGCTTCCTGCCCACCTCCTCTCCTTCCAGCTGCAACCCAAGCCCCCTGAGTTGGCTGCTCCAGCCTGCAATTCCCCAGCACTTAAAGCAAAAATAAATCTCTGCCAGCAGCTGGCATTCTGGGTGGTAGCAGTCATGCCACCCCCTGCCCCGACCCTGTGCCTCTGGGCTCTTGGTTCCAGGCCAAGCTGGGCCAGGGGTGCCAAGGGGAGCTGGCTTCATCTGGCCTCTTTCCAGGACCAGAGGTGCCTCTCTGGGTCACTGTCACTGGGAGGGCAGAAGTGGATGGAAGCTGGCAACTCCTGCGGGAGCTAGGATCTGAGGGCAGATGGGGGCTCAGAGGTGGGGCTTCCCAGGGGCCTGGGCCATGACCTTGTGGAAGCAGGGTGTGGGCAGGGCCCTGGAGCCCCCTCTCACATGACACCCTCGGGATGGGCCCCTGGATCTCATTATCCTTGCTGGGCTCTCTTTCTGTTCTCAAAGAGCCCTGGAGGTCTCCAATGGGTGAGTTTTAGTGACACAGGCCTGGAGGAGCTCAGAATTCAGCATTATTCATTCTTCTGACAATTAAGTCTTCAGCAAGCATCATTGCTATGCCCTGTGCCTGGGGCTGGGGCCTGGGAACTGATGTCTTGGTTGGGGGGATAATGAAACAAGTGAACAGACACTTAAGGAAGCATAGACTTTGTCATATTCTTCTGCTAATTATCACAGCTTTTTATGACAAGAGTGTTACATACTCATGGTAAAGCATCAAACAATTTTAAGGATAGAAATGAATTTCTTTTTCTCAAACTTTGTCTTCCCCTCACCCCTACCATGAAGTTACATGCTCTTGAGGTGACTGTCATTAGGGAACTTTCTGGGTTGTCCGAGTGCTTCAGCAGCACATGCTGGCAGCGCCCCGTGTCTCTCTCCTCATCCCAGTTTCTGTGTTTCTCATCTTCCATCCCTGCTGTCCATGCTGGTGTCCCAGGCCCCATCCCCAGGGGCTTCATCCTATCTCCTTCGATGGTGTTGGCTTGAGGGCTAAGTCAGAGCCTTGGGACCATGGAATCTTAGCTGTGGAATCTAGGAATGCACAGCCACCCAAGTTTCCAGGCAGTGGGCTCTGAGTTGTGGTTGTGGCCTCTTTGGGACAGAGAACCTGGAATTTCAGAACTGGTGTATCTTGGTCCTAGGAAGTGTGTTGGATCTTTGCTGGGGTACCTCCTTCCTCAGCCCCCTCGGGCAGCAGTTGGAGAATCTAGATCTGGCTCCACCTCAGAAATCCTGGTTCCAGGGGCCCGGGGTGGAGCCCTGGGGGGAGGCCACCCTGCTGCAGTCAAACCTGGGCTGTCCATGCCCTCTGGGTCTCGGGGACCGTGTGGCCCAGCATGGACAAATGCGAGGCTGAGGCCAGTGTGGTGCCTGACTCCAAAGGGAAAGCACCAGCCAGGTTGCTCTTCTGAGGCCCTGGGGGTGGTGGTGGGGGTGGGGAGCAGACCTCTGCTGGGACGGTCACCCTCAATCCGCCACTGAGCTTCCTGCTGGGTGCCTCCATCACTCCTGTCACCTGGTTTGGAGGAATCAGAAGGACGGTCCTTGCCTGGCCCCACTGAGTTGAGAGGACCACCCGGGTGCTCATCCTGAGCCTCAGCAGTCCTGCTTGTGAAGTGGATGTGAGCATCACGCCTCCATCTGGGAATCTGTTTTCTTATCCCCTTTCCGCTTCAGCTCTGTGGTCAGGGCAGCCAGGGCAGCCTCCTCGCTCCCTGCCCCCAGCCCCTCTGCCATGCAGGCCGGAGGCTAACTGTGCCCATCACCTTGGCTCGCTGTGCCTCAAGCTGTCAGCAGCACCTGCCTGGCCAGGGTGGCCAAGTTCCCCCCAACCCCCACCCCGGCTCCAGGAACCTTCAGGACCATTGGAGGGGATGCCTTCAAAAGTCCTTGGGGGCAGCCACAGAATGGCCCGTCCCCTCCCTGGGGGCTTCATAGCAGAGGAGACCCCAGCCACCCTCTTTCTTTCCTCTGCTGGCCCTGCCAGCTATAGCCTCAGGGCACCTGTGGGCTTTGTCCCAATCCTGCGGCAGATGCCCTGACCCTGAGGCTGCAGAGCGAGGTGACCAAGCTCTGGGTCCTGTCCTGACCCAGCTGCCCTCCTGGTGGCCTCAGATCAGACACTGGTGGAGTGGGTGGCGGGGGAGCAGCACCCCTGGGAGCTGTGACCTGAGCCTTTGGTCTCAGTCTGTTCATCTGGGAACTGGGAACATGAGGGCAAGTGGTTGAACAAATCTGCGTGGCTGACATGTCTGCACTGTCCTGCATGGGGCTGCTGTCCTGCGGACGTCAGTCAGCTAGGTCCCAAGGGGAAAATGGAAGTGGGATGGTGGGCAGCAGGTGGAGTCTGTACTACTTTCTTCCATAACAAGTCAAAACAGACTTGGGGGCTTAAAACAGAGCAGGCTCTTGTCTGTCAGTTCCAGGGCCAGAGTCTGAATTCAAGATATTGGCAGAGTCGCTTCCTCCTTGAGGCCTCCTGGGGCTCCTTGGCTGGTAGACGTGTCCCTGCCATGTGTCGGCTGCTCCTTGAGTCTTCCTCTCCTCTCAGAGGACACTTGTCATTGGATTTAGGGCCATTTTTCCCTGATGACTCAGTGGTAAATAACCCGCCTATCAATGCAGGAGATTGAAGAGACATGGATTTGATCCTTGGGTTGGGAAGATCCCCTGGAGAAGGGCATGGCTACCCACTCCAGTATCCTTGCCTGGAGAATCCTATGGACAGAGGATCTTGGCGGGCTACAGTCCATGGGGTCACACAAAGTTGGACATCACTGAAGTGACGTAGCGTGTATGATCCAGGATGATCTCATCTCCAGATCCCTTGCTTAATTATATCTGAAAAGACTCTTTACCTAAATGAACTCACATTCACAGGTACTGGGTGAACACGTAGTTTGGGAGAGCCATCACTCAACCCATTACACGTGGTCAACCTGGGTATGCTGCCCTGCATTCCGATTTTTTTCTCCTTTAAGAAAAATATGTAGTTTTTACCAATGTATCTTGGAGAGAGAAGCATATTCAGTATGCTTGGTCTGTGCTACTTACCAGCTGTGTGTCCTTGGGCAGATTGCTTGACTGTTCTGTGTCTCTATTTGCTCATCTGTAAGGGGAGGTCTTGATGGTCCTCCCCCTCATCAGACTGCTGGGAATTCTCAGAGGATATGCACAGGAGAGGTGAAGTAGACGGCACCTTTGATCAGTACGTCCATGAGCAGAATGGTTTTACAGTCGCCCGCATTGCATGCATGGGGCTGGATTTCTGATTCGTGAGCGGCCTCGTCACCTCACATAACGCTGCTGTGATCACCTGGGTCCTGAGGTCCCTGTGCCAGGACCATGCAAGCAAGAAGTCCGCATGTGGCCCTGCTGGGTTAGAGGGCCTGTGCCTTGGCAACTTTTAGAGCCACTGGCGATGTGCCCTCCAGGGTGGTCGCTGCCCTGCCCCTTGGAGAGAGGATGAGACTCTTGTCCTTCTCAGCGCCTCCATGGGCACCTCTCTTGTTTTAGAGCCAGTGGAGCTTTTCTTCCTGTTGAAATACCTTTCTGTGGTTCCCTTCCTGGCTGCTGCTAGCTCCTGCTGAGCGGTTATTTCCTTAACCTTTGTCCTTCCCCAGGTTGAGGTCTTTCCCGGTGCCCCTGCCACATGTGGCACCCTTTCTCATCCTGGTGGGTCCTCATGGTTAGACCTAAGGATGGAGAACAGCTGCCCTATTTCCAGATGCCAACACTGAGGCTCAGAGAGCTCACATAGCAGCCCAGCCTCCCTTGTTTCTAGTAGTCCATCGGCACCTGGAGCCTGCAGGGCCTCCTCAGGTGTCTTGGTTTCCCTGCAAGCCTGCTGTCACTGGAGGGAGAAATCTGGGTTTCAATCTTCCTGTGCCCCCGTCCTGGCTGCATCCTTAGGCTGCCAGGCAGAGCCCCTTTGGAGATGGCTGATGTGCTTTTGAACTGCTGGGATCTGCTGGCCTGAGGTTGCTGCCCTGGGAGCTTGGGTGTCCTCAGCCCCCTCCCTTGGCTCCTGGTGACCATTAGGATATTTTGATGCTTCAGCAAAATGCCTGCCTTGGCGGTGACTTCAGCAACCCATGGTGTCACTGGGTGCCTTTATTTGTCAGGAAGTGCTCTGATGTTTCACTGAGACTCGGCACCCAAAGATAATAATGAAGATGACTGTTTACTCTGTCTTCTGGTTCCGGGCACTGCGCACAGTGCTCCCCCGAACTTTGTCTCATTTAATTCTCAAATGTACTGGCTGGGAGAGGGGCAGAGATTGAGAGATGAGGCACCGAGGGAGGCAGGCAGCCAGGTGGAGAAGCGCTGAGGCTGGAGGCCCCAGGACCTTCCAAAGACATGAGGTCTTGTAGGAAGGCCACGGGGCCTGCTGGGCTCTCCCTTGAAGGAAGGCTGAGACCTGGGCTGAGGATCCAGGTGCAGTGCTGGGCATGAGCCGGGTTGGCCTGGATTTAAGTAGGGCTGCCCCTTGCCCTGTTTGTGGCTCCAGGCAAGCAGCTTCACCCTTCTGAGCCTCACTGTCCTATTCTGAGAAACAGGGCCAAGTCTGCCCTTTCAAATGTGATTCTGTGTGACAGGTTTTAGGAGTACTTCAGAAGCCTAGATGGTGAAGGGTTCTCAGCGGCCTGTCCATTTTACCAGTGGGAAAATTGAGGCTCAAGATGGGGAGGGGCTGAATGACCTTTCCCCCCTTCATCCCCTGAGACCTCAGCCACAGGACTTGGGGCTGATACAATCTCCCTCGTCTTTACTCCCACAAAACTAGGATAGGAAGACAGATCATTGTTTGAGCAACTGCTCTGTGCTGAGAGGCTCACGCAAGGGAAAGATTTAGGCCGGGACCCTGCTAAAGCTCTCAGGGTAGGGATCAGGCCTCCTTTATCCTTTCGTTAGGCAGAGGTGAGGCTCCCATCTCTCCATTAGCCCCTTGTCCCGGGAGCCCCGACCCCTCCCAGGGCTGAGTTCTGTGCTTCTGCGTAGGTGGGCGCGTTGGGCTTTCTGCAGACCTTCTGGTGAGTGCTGCTGAGAGGCTAGGATTTGAGGGCACGGCAGAGCTGCTTGGGGTGGAGCAGCGCTGCCCATCGACTCATCCCCCATCCACTTCACTTTGGACCAAAGTTAAACGAATTCACGTGGCCTGAGTAGAAGTCCTCGGCAAGGACTGGGGCTGGTGGAGCAAAGAAGATACCTCAGGGGAGGGGTCTCTGGCCCTGGCCCCACAGAAGGCTGTGGTTGCTCCCGTGCCTCCCACGGTGAGTGTGCAACCAGTGGAACTTAGAGAGCCCTTCAGAACCATCCCTGGTGCCCTGGTCCCCTGCCGCCTGCTTCCTGAGCCCACCCTGTCCCTCCTGGACATGCAGGAGATGAGATTAAAGGGCATGACCCTCTGCTGCTCTGGTGCTTCACGGACCCCTCTCTTGCTCTGGTCCCAGACCTACCTCCTCCCTCTCCATCCAGAAGCTGCCGTCTTGGTCCTGGGGCCCTGCCTCCCCTCTAGGCTCCTGGACTCTCAGCCGACAGTGTGGCCTCCTCATTACTGAGAAAATCGAAGGGGAGCCTTCCACTTGCTCCCACTGCAGCTCCCACCTCCTGCTACCTGCATCCCTTTAACCTGCCTTCATCCCTTTCCTGTGACTGGATTGTTGTGCTCCATGTTCACTTGGCCCCTCTGCTCTCACCCACCCAAGGCCAGTGCTGTGGTGTCTCCCTCTCCCTGCTAGAGCCTTCTCTACGTGCTGCACCCGTTCCTTCCAGAGGGGACCACTGAGGGCCTGCCATGGGCCGACGCTTCCTCCAAGGACCAGGACATACCAGGGAGCAAAACAAAGCCCGGCCAACATCCGTTTGTAATACAAATTCTCGGTGAACTAGGAATCGGGGGAAACTTTCTCAACTTGTTAAAGGCACCTGCAGAAATCTAGAGCTGACATCCTACTGCACGATGAGAAACTTCCCACTAGGATCAGGAACAAGTTGACTGCTTTTCAACATCTTACTGGAAATTTGCCTAAGGAGGTAAGAAAAGGAAATAAAAGATATACAGATTGGGGAGGAAGATATAAAACTGTCTCTATCCACAAATGACATGATCATCTATGTAAAAAATCTGAAGAAATTGACACAAAAGCTCCAGGAAGTATTTCCGTGCTCCGTGCTAAGTTGCTTCAGTCGTGTCTGACTCTTTGTGACCGACCCCATGGGACTGTAGCCCACCAGGCTTCTCTGTCCATGGGATTCTCAGTAGGATGTCAGCTCTAGATTTCTGCAGGTGCCTTTAACAAGTTGAGAAAGTTTCCCCCGATTCCTAGTTCACTGAGAATTTGTATTACAAACGAATGTTGGCCGGGCTTTGTTTTGTTCCCTGGTATGTCCTGGTCCTTGGAGGAAGCATCGGCCCATGGCAGGCCCTCAGTGGTCCCCTCTGGAAGGAACGGGTGCAGCACGTAGAGAAGGCTCTAGCAGGGAGAGGGAGACACCACAGCGCTGGCCTTGGGTGGGTGAGAGCAGAGGGGCCGAGTGGACATGGAGCACAACAATCCAGTCACAGGAAAGGGATGAAGGCAGGTTAAAGGGATGCAGGTGGCAGGAGGTGCAAGCTGCAGTGGGAGCAAGTAGAAGGCTCCTCTTCGATTTTCTCAGTAATGAGGAGTGGGTTGCCATTTCCTTCTCCAGGAGATCTTCCCAACCCAGGGATTGAACCCGTGTCTCCTGTATCTCCTGCACTGACAGGCAGGTTCTTTACCACCGAGCCGCCAGGGACGCCCATGGAACTATTTAGATTGGTGCAAATGTAATTGCAGTTTCAGAAGTGAATTTTAGATCATTATAACTAGGTTCAAACACATCTTGATTACTCAAAATAGGAACCATTACAATCAATACAGTTTTGCCAATGAGAAATAAGGAAATCAGTGTGTTTATTCCTGTAGCGTAAAAACCCATGTTTTGGGATTAGATGAACTCTTGGAAAGCATTTTCTGCCTCCTGCTGCTTGTGGAAGTGTTTTCCCTGCAAAAGGCTGTCGAGAAGCTTTAAGAAGTGGTAGTTGGTTGGCGAGAGGTCAGGTGAATATGGAAGATGAGGCAGAACTTTGTAACCCAAGTTGTTTAACTTTTGAAGCACTGGTTGTGTGACAGTCAGTCTCGTGTTGTCATGGAGAAGAATTGGGCCCATTCAGTTGACCAGTACGGCTGCAGGCATTGCAGTTTTGGGTGCATCTCATCGATTTGCTGAGCATATTTCTCAGATTTAATGGTTTCACCAGGATTCAGAACGCTGTAGTGGATCAGATGGGCAGCAGACCACTGAACAGTGACCGTGACCTTCTTTTGGTGCAAATTTGGCTTTGGGAAGTGCTTTGGACCTTCTTATCGGTCCAACTACTGAGCTGGTCATCACCAGTTGTCATGTAAAATCCACCTTCTGTCACATGTCACAATAATCTGATTGAGAAATGGTTTATTGTTGTTGCATAGAATAAGAGAAGATGACACTTCAAAACAATTATTCTTTTGGTTTTTGGTCAGCTCATGAGACACCTACTTATTGAGCTTTTCATATTTCCAATTTGCTTCAGATGCTGAATGACTGCTAATGGTCGACATTGAGTTCTCTGGCAACTTCTCATGTAGTTGTGAGAGAATCAGCTTTGATGATTGCTCTCAGTTGTTGTCAACTTGCGATGGTGGGCCATTATGCTCCTCATCTTCAAGGCTCTCACCTCCTTTGCAAAACTTCTTGAGCCATCCCTGAATTGTACCTTTGCTAGCAGTTCCTGGGCCAAATGCACTGTTGATGTTGCAAGTTGTCTCTACTGCTTTACGACCCATTTTGAACTCAAATAAGAAAATTGCTTGAATTTGCTTTTTGTCTAACATCATTTTCATAGTCTAAAATACATATAAAATAAATAGCAAGTAGTAAGTCATTAGTAAAAAAATTAAGCAAAATATGCACATTAAAATGATGTATAACATAACCGCATTTATTTAAGAATGTATTCCAATATTAGATGGTGAAGGTTAACAATGCAAAACTGCAATTACTTTTGCACCAACCTAAGCAGTTAAAGCAAGGTTGCAGGATACAAGGTTAATGTAAAAAAGTCAATCACTTTCATATTCACTAGCAGTAAACAAGTGAAATCTAAAATTAAAATCACAATACCATTTGTATTAGCACCCCGACAAGGAAACTGTACTGTGCTTAGTCACTCAGTTGTGTCCGCCAGGCTCCTCTATCGATGGGGATTCTTGAGGCAAAAATACTGGAGTGGGTTGCCATGCCCTCCTCCAGGGAATCTTCCTGACCCAGGATCGAACCTGGGTCTCCCGCATTGCGGGCAAATTTTTCACCTTCTGAACCATCAGGGAAGCCCATGAATACTGGAGTAGGTAGCCTATCCCTTCTCCAGGGGATCTTCCTGACCCAGGAATAAAACCTGGGTCTCCTGCATTGCAGGTGGATTCTTTACCACCTGAGCTACCAGGGAAGCCCTCAAAGAAACTACCTAGATATAAATCCAACAAAATTCTGATGAATGAAATCAAATAAAAGCTAAATAAATAGAGAGATATTCCATGTACATGGATAGGAAGACTCAATATTGTTAGATGTCAGTTAGTCCCAGCTTGATCTATAGGTTCAATGTATCCCAATCAAAATCCCAGAAAGTTATTTAGTAGATATCAACAAACTAATTCTTGAGTTTGTATGGAGAAGTGAAGGACCCAGAACAGCCAACACACTATTGAAGGAGAAGAACAAAGTTGTAGGACTGATGCTAACTGACTTAAAGACTTACTATAAAGATACAGTAATCAAGACAGTGTGGGATTGGCAACGGAACAGACAGATAGATCAATGGAGCAAAATAGAGAGCCCAGAAATAGACACACACAAACATAGCCAACAGATCATTGACAGTGGAGCGAAGGCAGTACAGTGAAGCAAGTATAGTCTTTCAACAAATAGTGCTGGAACCACTGGATGTCCACATGCAAAGAACTTAATCTGGACACAGGCCACATTACCCTTCACCAGACTTAATGCAAACTGGGTCATAAATGTAAATGTAAGGCACAAAGCTATGAAACTCCTAGAAGATAGTGTAGGAGAAAACTAAGATGACCTTGGGTATAGTTAAAGGCTTTTTAGATGCAGTATCAAAGGCATGATCCATGAAAGAAATAATTGACAAGCTGGATGGACTTCATTAAAATTAAAAACTTCTGCTCTTGGAAAGATGATGTCAATAGAATGAGAAGGCAAGCTTCAGCCAGGGAGAAAATATTTGCAAAAGACACATCTGATCAAGGGCTGTTATCCAAAATAAACCAAAAACTCTTAACACTCAGCAATAGAGAACAAATGACAGACAGACAATAGGAAAAAATGGACCAGAGACCTGAACAGACACCTCAGCAAAAGAAGATATACAGATGGCAAGTAAACATATGAAAAGATGCTCTATATCATTTATCTGCAGGGAAGGGTAAGTCAAAACAGCAGTGAGATACCGCTACATACCTTTAGAAGGGCTGGTGAGGAGGTGGAGCAACAGGAACTCGCATCATTGCTGATGGAATACAAATGGTACAGTCACTTTGGAAGATGGTTTGGCTGTTTCTTATAAAACTAAACATACTTTACCATATGACCCAACAGTGATACACCTTGGTATTTACCCAAGGAAGCTGAAAACTTATATCCACACAAAACCCTGCATGCAGATGTTTCTAGCAGCTTTATTGGTTATTGCTAAAACTTGGAAGCAACCAAGACGTCCTTCTGTAGGTGATGGATAAATAAACTGTGGTCCACCCAGTATCCTTTAGCGCTAAAAAGAAACGAGCTTTGAAACCATGAAAAGACATGGAAGAACCCCAATGCATACTTAGCTGTATGCATGAAAGAAGTGAAAGAAGCCAGTCCTGAAGGGGTGCATGCTGTGCCATGTGATTCCAGCTACCAAATGTTCTGGAAAAGGCAGACCTATGGAAACAACAGGCAGATCGGTAGTTGCTCAGGGTGGAGAAGGGCAGATGGATAGGCAGAGCATGGAGATTTTAGGGCAATGAACTGTTCTGTGTGATACTGTCATGGCAGATACAAGTCTTTGTCTATTTGTCCAAACCCACAGGCTGTACAGCACCACAAGTGAGTCCTGATGTAACCTGTGGACTCTGGGTGATGCTGACGGGCCAAGGCAGGGCCATGGGTCATAGCGAAGGTCCTGCTCTATTGAGGAATATTGATGACGGGGGAGGCTGTGCATGTGCGGGGTCAGGGTAAATGGCAACTCTCTGTTCCCTCCCCTCAATTTTGTTGTAAACCTAAAACTGCTCTAAGAAACACTCTTGAGGAAAAAAAGTATCCCGGCCCGCACATGTCCGTGGGCAACTGAGTTAGTGACCAGAGAGCCTGTGAGAGGGCAGGGTCGTCTGAGCAGAGATCCATGTGGACGGGGGGAGGAACCAAGGGGGAGCAGAGGGGAGAGGCTGGGGTGGACGCTGCCCGCCGGGTCAGGTGTGTCAGGCTGCAGTTGGGTTCATCTCTTTGGTGTGTGCCCTCATAGGAGTGGATCGCGGGAACTGAGGAGTCCTGAGCCCTGTGTCGCTGGGAGTGCGATGGAGTCACGTCGCCCACTCCAGACCCAACTGGAGCCGTGGGAACCCTGGGTCCCCCAGGCCTGGCACACAGTAGGCGCTCAGCGTGTGCTCACTTAAGGGGCACAGTTGTGGACGTGTGTATGCCCTGCAGTGCCCAGTCCCCCAGGCGTGGGTCCCCCACAGAAGGGTGGGTCCGCCTGCTGCAGGGAGGGCAGAAAGGCAGGCAAGGGACAGGAGCCCCTCCTGCGGCACCCCTCAAAGGCTGCAGCTGCTCCAGTGAGAGGCGGGGGCCCAGCTGGCCCCGCACCCCCTAATCAGCCTGTCAGCACTGGGGAGCTGGCAGGAGCTGCCATCAGCACTGTGCTGGTGGCTGGATTTGGAGGGAGTCCAAGCCACCTGGCTCCCCTTGGCCTGGGGTGCGGGTGCTGTGGGACTGCAGGGTCTCACGGACCCCCAGCCTCCTTTTGTGTCCCCCTCCTTACAACACAGCATCCTGAGCGGGTAGAGCCCAAGCAAGTGGGTTCAGAGGGTAGGCTTGGGACCAGTCTTGTAGACAGGGTCAGGCTGTGTGAATGGTCAACAGTGTGGACGGACAGTGGGCAGGAGGGGTGCTTGGCTGTGTGTTCTGTGGCTGTGCAGGGCCGTGACTGTGTGGAGGGCATGTGTCTGAGTGTGTAAGCAGGCGTGAGGAGTTCGTGCACTGTGACCAGGGAAGCGCATGCAGCCGATGGTGCAGGTAGGGGAGAGCACACTGCTTGTGTGCAGCCCCTGAGGGCTTGGGCCCCACTGCCCGGTGTGTTGTGCTCAGACCCTCAGTAACTTTTAGGGCGCAGTGCCTTCTGTCCCCCATCCTGCACTCTAGCCCAACACCTCCCCAGCTCATGGGTTTTCTGACCCCATCACCCCTCCAGCCCCCTCCCCAGCTGCAGGGAGGGCGGGCTCCTGGGTCTCAGGAAAGGATGCTCCTGGAAGCTTCTGCTGCCTTGGGCTTTCGTGGGTGTTGATGCATGGCTTCCCTGAGCTGACCTTGGGAGGTACCAGTGCTCTTCTTACCCCATTTACAGAGGAAGGCACGAAGCTCAGAGGGGCTCGGGGACTTTCTGGAGCCTGAGGTGACCCTCTGAGCCTCTGTCTAGAAGTCTGGCTGTGGCTGACAGAGTAGCCTTCAGAAGCCCAGCTTCAGGGCCCCAGATGGTCTGTCCCCACATCCCTGGCTACTTTCAGGGCCGGCCTGCTCACCTCGCCCCCATGCTGCCCTTGCTCATGGGCACAGAGTCTCTACAACTCCCTGCCTTTGTGCCAGGCCTGGTGCCTCCTCTTCTTTGCTTATGGGGCCATCACTGTCTGCTGGCTGTTAACCTGGTGCCAGGACCTTTAATGCCCCTCTGGGGGCCTGAGACCCCTGAACTGGCGACCTGTCAATAGGAGGTGGAGGACTGAGTGGCAGGAGGCTGGTGGACCCTGGACAGTTAGGACCCCCTGCCATTCCTTCCAAGCTGATGTCTGAGTGCCCACTGCTAGGTGCTGGGCTTGTCCCTACAATCCATTATACAGAGCAGGCTGCAGAGACCCGGGTGCAGCCTCCAGGTGCCTCTTGCTCCACCTTCCAGCCTCCACGTCTCCATTGAGGGCCTACATTGGGGCTAGAATGTGGCTTCCCTAATCTTGGGGCTGGGAGTGCCACCAGGGCTCAAGGGGGCTCTTGCCATTGCTGGTCACATTCCACATGGTCTTCAGCATTCAGAGGCCTCCTGTGCCTCCGTTTCTTCTGATGTCAAATCAAGACTCTTGGGACGCTTAAGGGAGAGCATTGAGATAAAGTCCTGGTGGGCGTGCACACTCATTTCTGGTTCTGCACAAAGACATCAGCCCTCGCTCCCACCCGGCATTGTGCTGGGTAACTCTAGCAATGAATCAGATCCAGAAGCTCAGGATACCTAGTGTGGCCAGGGTTTGTGTGACATAAAGAAACCTAGGGGCCATGGAGGGTCGGGGGTGGCCCCAGACCCAAGCCGAGGGATGAAGCAGAAGTTGGCCAGTGGCTAGCACTCTGCCAGTGGGAGCTTCTGGGGTTCAGCATTGCCACAGGCTAACCACCAGAAAACGTGCATTCATCTTCTTTCCGGAAACTCTTTCTAGACCCTGCTGGGGCCACAGAAAAGGGCTGCCTGGACATGCTTGAGGACTCCTGGGGCCTAGCAGGCCTGGAAACAGGCCATGAGCGCACAGCATGGCCAGTGCTGGAGTGACTGGGTCCCTCCTGCTGTCCCCCTGGTGCCTGGCACAAAAATGCTGCTGCTGCTCATGATGGTGATGGTGGTCACTCTTCTCTAGGCTCTTTATGAACTTGTCAGTCCTCACAGCAGTCACATCTGAATGCTCCCACATTACAGATGGGGACCCGAGGCCCTGAGAGGCCAGTGACCTGCCCGGGGCCTGGCCTCGTCTGAGCTGCAACCCTAGGATTGCACGTAGTCGGCACACAGACAGGGTTGTGGACTGGCTGGAGGAGGGTGGGGAGGGGCTGTGCCCTGTGGCCTGGGCACTGCGGGCCCTCACTGGGCCCCCGAGGGGAGGCCCAGGTGGAGGTGTCCTTCAGAGGTGTCTGCTGCCCTGGCCTTGGGGTTGAGTGGGATGAGAAGCTGTTTGGCTCTCAGGCACTTGCTGAGGCTAGAGTGGAGTCCGGCACACACCTGGACGGGCCTGCAGGAAGGCAGGGAGACCATGGCTCAGAGGGGCTGCCAGGTGCCTAGACACGCAGCCAAGGAGTCAGAGATGGAATTTGAGCCCAGAACTGGCACACTGCAAAGCCCATGGAGCTCTGTGGGTCGCAGGTGGGCTGCTTCCCACTTTGTAAATGTCTACATGAAAGCCTACCTGTGGCCACAGGCTGAGTGATGACTGTGTGAAGGCCTGGTGCTGGGCCCCATGTCTCGAGGGCCCAGCCCCCCTAGAGGGCCTGTCTGCACCTGTCTTACAGATGAGGACACTGAGGCCCTGAGAGGGGCCCGCACTGCCCTTTGGCAGCTAGAGTTCTAGCTGGCTCAGTTCCCAGGGTCTCAAGAGAAGCCAGGGATTATGGGATGCCTGGGGGATGGGCAAGGGATTCCTGGAATCCCCTGTCCAGTGCCTGGCGAGGGACCCCTTTTCTGTGAGGGTGATGGTCAGAGGTTAGCAGTAGGATGCCAAGCTTCTTCACACTTGTCCCTGTGCTGACAGCTGGGCCGTTGGAGGCACCAGAGCCCGGCAAGCTGGCCTCCACAGCTGTCTGGAAGGTGGGCTGGGTGTTGAGGCAGGGCCACCTCGAAAGGGGAAGGGGCCTCACATGGCTTCTGCTTCAGGTAGCTGTGGGGACTGGCTATGCTGAGCCATTCTCTCCCCCTGGGGGCTGCTCCCTACACACTCCAGAGGGTCACCAGGTCATGGATTGGGGCACATTACCAGGCAGGGTCATAGGTCTGGCTTTCCTTCCTGGTTGCATGACCGTGGGCAAGTCCCTTCACCTCTCTGAGCCTTAGTTTCCTCTTCTGTAAAACAGGAATCGTAATGAGTCCCCCGCCTCTGGGACTCAACTGGGGAGGTCTGTGCTGTGCAGCGAAGGCCCAGGCTCTGGGCGCGGCCTGGCAGTGGGTTCGTCCCCAGCTCTGCGTCTTATAGGCTGTGTGGCCTTGGAGAAGTCACTTTAGCTCTCAGTTTCCTTATCTGCCCGCTGGGGATAGCAGCAGACCCTCCCTCAGAGGGCTTTCTCAGGACGCAGTGAGCAGGCAGGGCAAAGCGCCTGTAGCTCTGAGCGGAGATCTGGCCCAGGCTCCTGAGCAGAGTGTGCGCACCTCGACTCTGCCTGACGCTGCCGGGTGGCTGCCTGCGGGGACCGGCGCCCGGCTGGTTCCGTCTGATGAGATATAAATAGCGGGCAATGTTTGCGAGCAAGGATACGCCTCCCTCCCCAGCCGGCAGGGCAGCAAGGCTGACGAGCTGGTCGTGGGGACGGGAAGGGGACGGGAGCTCGTGAATAAATCATCACACGACCCGGGTTAGTGCCCTGGCCTCAAGGCGGCGGTGCAGTTAGCGCCCCAACAGGCGGGAGAGGGTGACGCGTGCGGCTTGGCCCAGCGGCCCCTGTGTGCCTGGCGTCCGGAGCTCCCTCTTCTGGGGCCCGGTGAATCTGCAGGGCGGCCCCACCCAGTCCCTGTCCCTGCCTGCTGCCTTCCCAGGTGGACTCCCCGGTCTCCAAAGGGACCCCACACCACGGACTGTCTGCCCACTGGGTCGAGCACTCGTGTCTTGGCTCTGGCAGCCCTCACTGGCTCAAGGACAGACAGGCCAGGCTGCGAATGGAGCCTGGGCCAAGCCTGGCCCTCTCAGCCCTCCTGCTCCTCTTTGTGTTCAGTGGTTTGATTTTTTTTTTCCTTTGGAACCAAGGCCGCCCCAGCTTAGCCAGCTCCTGCCCCATTACCAGGGTGACCAGGCCATCCCCTTCACCCTACAGCGGCAGCCAGGGTCAGGTGAGCGACTTCAGTGAATCTGCATGCTCGTAGCCTGAACATGTGTGCATGGCTGTGTCACACCTCCTACACATGCGTGTACACACAGCTCACACATACAGATACACGCATGCAAGAACATACACATGGAGACTCACCCCAGCGTGTCCAGCCCTGGCGTGATGGAGGCACAGATGTGCCCTCGTGAGGACACAGCCCAGGCCCCTTTGCTGATGTTCCCAGAGGAGCAGGGGTGTGTAGACGTGCACCGGTCAGTGTGTGAGCTTTGTTCCTCATGCCCTGGTCTCTGCATGAGCGCCCCCTCTGGCCATGCAGCTGTGCGATGAACCACAGCACTCTGACTCCCAGCCACTGCAGCCCCCAGCTCCCAGCTCCCACAGCACCTGCTTCCAGCTGCTGTCCTTCTCTGGTCACCTCCCAAGTAAACTGCCTGCTCCCAAACCCTCCACTCTAGATCCGTTTCTGGGGAAACAAACTGGGGCCACATGCGTGCACACTCTGACGCTCCTGGAGTCACATGCACCTATACCCCAGGCTGTCCATGCAGGATGTGTGCACATGTGTGTGCATACCTTACCATGCTGGACTGGGGTCTGGGCACTGTGCGTAGACTAACAGGCAGGCAGTAGAACTGGGTCCCTTTCACAGATTTGGAACTGAGACAGGGATTAGTCATACAAACACGTAGCTCAGAGGTAGAGGAGGGCAGGCTGGAGCCGGCAAGGCCAGGACCGTGTGCAGGAGGGCTCCCCAACCCCGGCAGCTGGCAGTGCTGACGGTGCAGATGAAGGCGGGAGCAGTCTCCCCATCCCTTGGCTTCTGGTCATGTGCCCCAGCCCCTGGGTACGCACGACCTCTCCAGGATGCCTGGCCTGAGGATGGCACTGACTAGCCTGTAGCCTTGGGGCACTGTATTCTCTCTCTGACCCTGTTGCTTCCTCTTGGGGCAGTGTCTCAGGATTGTTGAAAGGTGCGCACAGTTGGTACTAAATAAAAGTTCCAGGTAGGAGAAAGCTTTTCCTGGGCTCTCAGTGGCCACCCTTCCTGCTCTTGGGGAAACCGCCCCCACAATCCACCTCATCTTCCTGGGTACAGGCTCAAAGAGGGCCAGTGGCTCAAGGCCACACAGCACAGCAGGACCTAATATGGTTCAGACACCAGGCCCCTGTCCCCTAGTCTTGGGCTGTCTGCAGCCCCTGCCCTCCCACAGTACTGGTTTGCCATGAAGGAAAGGCAACCAAGGAAAGCTTCCTGTAGGAGGCAGTCCTGAGCCCCTTGGAGAAACCTGTGGTTTTTCTTAGACACATTGGGGCCAGACATGTGGTCAGTGCCTGAGTCTTGGTTTCCATGGCCCTGAATCTGGACTCCAGTGATTCCTACCCAGTTGTGTGACCAGCTGTGTGACCCTGGGCATGGTGCTCACCCTCTCTGAGCCCCAGTCTGTTGTGACTATCCGAAGGAACCATAGTGTGAATGGAAGTAGCACGTGTCACAGTGTCCACGTGGGTGCACAGTTCCAGTTGTTAGGGTTGGAAAAGCGTCTGTGGCAGTGAGGCCAGTGTGAGGCTGTGTGGGTCAGAGGGTCAGACACCCTCTAGCTTGCTGCCTTCCCACCCTGAGCCTCAGTCTCCTCGAGCAAGACAGGATGTGGGAGCGTTTCCTCCAGAAGCCATTTCTGGGGCGTGAATTGTTCTTACTGCTGGCAGATGAGAAAGAGGAGGCTCGGGTGCCCTGGCACACGCAGCTTTAGCCCCGCTGCCTCCTTCCAGTTCCTTGAGCGTGTGGAGCGACATCCCAACCTTTGTCCTTGCTCATATTTCCAAGAACGCTGCTGTCTGCTCCTGCAGGCCCAAGTCACATGTCACCCCCTCAGAGAGGTCTTCCTGTGCCCACTCTGCTTCAGGTATGACTCGGTTCTTTCCTCCCCAGCATGGTTTTCGTCTGCCTTGCCCCCACGCAACCTTGGCCCTGAGCAACGTGTCTGCATACAGTGGAGGCCCAGGCGGTGTCTGCCCAGTGAGTGAATGCCCTGTCCGTCGAGCAGGTGGAGGCCCAAGGCCTTGGCTGTGCTCCTGGAGTGCAGCTCTCCAGAGAATCCTGGGCGGAATGATGGGTCGTCCGGAAGCCCACCCTGTTTTCCTGGACTCCTGATCTCAGAGCACAGCCTCTGGCCCATCCCAGGGTGAACTGTGGACCTCAGAGGTCTGTCAGACCTTCCTGGTGAATCTTCTGTTCCCAAAATAAAGCCGGATTTACAAGATGAGGACAGGGAGAAGAGGGAAGCTGAGAAAACAACTGTTCCTCTGCTCCCCTAGCAAGCGTTGAGGTCCGTGGGGCACTGAGGCCAGGAGTCAGGCTGTGTCCTGCCTGACCTTGGCCTGGAAGGCCTCACACTGAGCCCAGCCTGCTGTGAAGCAAGGTGGCCTTCAGTCAGGAGGGCTCCTTAGGGAGGAGGTGGCTGGATGCAGAGGGACAGAGGCCAGGTTGTGGGTGCGGGGCTTGGATCTGCTGCTCAGGGCCTGGTGATGGTGGGCACAATGCTTCTCTCTGCAACTTACTTCCTCCTTGCTCAAAGACACGTGGGCCGTCTCACCTGGACTGCTCTTGGGTGCAGTGCCAGGCACTCAGCAGAAGCTAGGCATTTGATTCCAGGGTTCTAAGAAACGTGCTGCTGGGACCTGGCAGGGAGCAGCAGGGGGCCCAGGGAAATCTTGGAAGGCTTCCCAGAGGAGGCATCCTTGGAACTTGAAAGATGAAACTCAGAGCAGGGCTTTCCGAGGTGAGGCTCTGGGTGTGGACATTTCTGAGACATCCCCAACTGAGGATGGGAGGTTCACATTCCCACTGTATCCTTTTCTCTTGTTGTTTTATAAGAACCCTTTATATACTAAGTATATCAGCCCTTTCTATAGCAAACGTGTCATTTACCTTTCGTTTTGCTCATAATGCATTTTAATAAGCGATATCATGAATAGTTTTATGGTGGCCAACTTTCCAACCTTTTGTTCCGTGGTCTTTCATGTCCCAGGGTGTTTCTTGTCCCTTTGTCTCAGGTCTCTGCTCTCCTGTGCACACTTAGAAAATGTTTGAGACTTAAGTTGAAGGTTGATAAATTACATGCTACATGCTAAGTCGCTTCAGTCGTGTCCGACTCTGTGCGACCCCATAGACGGCAGCTCACCAGGCTCCGCCGTCCCTAGGATTCTCCAGGCAAGAATACTGGAGTGGGTTGCCATTTCCTTCTCCGGTGCATGAAAGTGAAAAGTGAAAGTGAAATCACTCAGTCATGTCCGACTCTTAGCGACCCCATGGACTGTAGACTACCAGGCTCCTCCGTCCATGGGATTTTCCAGGCAAGAGTACTGGAGTGGGGTGCCATTGCCTTCTCCGTTACAGCTGTAAGGAAAACAGACACCACAGTGCCTTTGCTCACCGCGTGGTCCCTCCCATCCTGTCTATCTGCTCTCCCTTTCCTGCTTGGAGTGAAGTCCAGTCCAGGCCCTCCATGGAGGGACCTGTGACCCTCCCCCTTCAGGGTGAGTCAGAGACTCAGAGATGTGGTGGTGGGAAGGTGTGGGGGGACCAGGATATTTCCAGCTCCATGTGCTAACCTGATGAAACCCATCATGACCACGTGAAATAGATAACATTATTCGTCCCATCTCACTGGTGAGAAAACTGGGCTCAGAGAGTTATATGACTTGCTCTAGGTCATCCAGGAAGGGACAGAAACAAGATTTGAATGCAAGCCATACTGCCTCTGGTTTTATACTTTCAAACTCTTCTCTGGCACCCCATTGCCCTTGGGGTCAAGTCCAAACTCATTAAAATGACGTGCAGGGCCTCTTAGCACCTCTGCTTCTACACGCATCGGTGTGAAGTGCACAGGCACTCAGCACATCATCTCCCTGCTTTTAGGGTCTCTTTCTACACCCTGCTCAGCCCCAAATCTTTAGGACCCTCAATGCAGGTGCTGGAAGGGCCAGCCCCGTCGTGTGTAGTAGGAACAGAGTTCCAAGTCGGGTGAGCTTTGCCCAAGGCCCAGTGTGTGCGGAGCAGAGCCAATGTCCACCCTGCTCTCTGGGACCCTGAGTGCTCCTGGCAGTGCTGTGGTCGGTCTCAGCTGGGCCCTCTCCAGGGAGTCCCCTGTCCCCCAGCTGGGTCACACTCCTCCCCTGGCCTCCAAAGGCTCTGACCGTGCCTCTGACCCTGTCTGTTGTGGGTGCTACCTAGCTCGCTGTCTTCCTGCTTGGCGAGGTGCCCCTTGTAGACAAACGCTGCTGGTCCATCACAGAGCCCCTAGTGCCCAGCTGAGTCCAGCAGTGAGCGAGCCTTCAGGAAAGTTTGCCTCCCAGAGGGAGGTCCAGAGAGGGATGGGGGCCTGCCCTAGGTCACACAGTGACTTTGAGCAGAGCTGGGGGCCCCATGAGTAACACAACCCCAAGACCCCCCAGGACCCACTTGGTCCCAGGACCCAAGGAGGCCCAGGGGTGGGGCAGTGTCTATAATGGCCCCTCTAGCAAAGGGCACCAGGAGTTCCTGTCCTCTGCTGCTTCCAGGGGCCTGGGGCCAAGGACACCCTGTCTCCCTCCTGCTCCTACTCCTCGTGGAAGGATGTTCTCAAGATAAAAATACCCTCAGAAGTATTTCCTGGTGCCTGGCATGACCTGTCTTCCACACTGGGGGCCAGAACTTCCTGCCCTGGCTTCACCTCGGGGCTCAGAGAGTGGACATTTATCCCTCCCGGCCGCTTGGCTCAGTCTATCCTTGTGGTCAGTGCATCCAGCCCCTGTCTCCAGGCCACGGAATATGAGGGGCCTGAGGGGTTGTGTTCGCTGTGGTTCCTGTAGCCGGCACTTACTGGGCACCCTTGCCAGAGGTGCCACCCCAGGCACAGAGCTGGGGGTGGGGGCAGAGCGGCCAGACCCAACCCCTGCAGAGCTCAGGGCTCTTCTGCTTCAGTGCCTGTTGGGTGCGTCCTGAGAGCAATACACCGGGCCACACAGGAGGGTGTCATCCTCTTAGAACCCTTGGACGGCTGACATTTACTGTGCGTCTGCTACGCTGGACACCCTCTTTGTAGCCTCCCCATTTTGCAGATGAGAAGCCTGAAGCCCAGGGAAGTTCCCACTGGGAGCTAGGGGGTGATCAGGCCTCGAATGCAGGGCTGAGGCTCGCTGGTCCCCGAGCCCCACCCTCCAGGGGAGGCTGTCGTTGGTGGGGACGGTGACTGTGGTGGTGGAGCCGCATGGTGCCCGGCTTGTGCGCAGTGCACTTCCCCCATGGCACTGGAACGAGGCTGAGCAGGAAAGGGAAGGACCCCACCCCTGACTGACAGGACGGTCCTGGGAGAAAAGCAGAGGGCTCCCCTCCCTTGCTGGGAGGCTGAGGGACAGTCTCGCTGTTATGTCAGGTCATCCCCGTCAGCTGAAGACCCTGCCCCTTCTCTGACCTTCCCTGTTCAGGACTATGGACCCCACCACGGGAACGTGTTTAGTGAACCTCCGAGGGTTGGGGGTCACATCTGACTCATAGGCCGTGGCCACTGCAGGGGACGACAGAGTGCTGGGAAGGTGTCAGATCCTGGGCTCTTGTCCCTTAGCTGCCACTCACTCTGTCTTTGTGACCTGGGGCAAGTCCCTGCTCTGCTCAAAGGCTCTGTCTCCTCCTTGTGGGGCTGGTTTTGCTTCCCTCATAGGAGAAAGTCTGTTCTAGGGAACAGGGAGGCAGAGGCTGAGAGCGCCTGGGGCAGGCAGGCCGAATGACCCCAGGAAGTGGGAGGCAGGCGCTTCTCTGTCTGCCCTCCCCATGGCCGGTGTCATCTCCCCTGCTCAGAGTTCCAGCTCTCAGTGACCTCGCCCCTCTCAGCCTCAGTTTTCCCATCTATCCCTCAGGGTGGGCTGTGAAGGTTGGAGTATCACTGAGGCCAGGAACCCAGCACTCAGGGCTGGACACAGTGGATGTCCACTCCAGGGGAGGGACAAGAGGTCAGAGGCCCCGGAACTGGTCCTCGCTGTCAAAGTCCAGTCCAAAGGCTGGGGTCGAGCCTCCATCGTTTTTAGAGGGGCCAATAGCAAGGCGCCTGGCTGCTGATTTGGAAACCATGAGGAATGGGAAAGCAGGGGGCTGAGGGCTGGGTGTCTTGAGGTAAGCCTAGAGTGAAGGGAGACCAGCTAGGTCACCTCCTAAAAGCACGAGCAGGTGCCTGGAGCCAGGAAGTGACTCAGCCAAGGTCATACGGCTGGTGAGAGAAAGAGTTGCAACTGAAACTGGGTTTGTATGCTTCTAAACCCACCACTGGTGCTGCCTCAGAAGGCTTGTGATGTGGGGCTGACTCACCACCAGTTCCTTTAATCCCAGCTGGAAGATCCAGCGTGACTGTGGATGCCCGCCAAAGGTAGCTGTGTGAGGGTGGCCTGCATGGGTACTGTGGCCAGAGGACATCTCAGGTGGACTCGCCTCCAAAGACTCCCCGACACCCCCTTTCCCCTGCCCACTGCCCTGACCTCATGGCACCCTGCAGAGGAAGGCAGGGGCTGTCTGCTCACAGAGGGGCCTGTGGTTGGCATGCTGAAGGCTCTGCAGGTAGCCAGGTGCACAGGCTACACCCTGAGGTCCTCAGTGACCTGAGGAGAACCACCACTGTACCCTTGTTTCTGCAGCAGGAGCAGCAGTGGCTCTGACTTCATAGAGTTCCAACGTCATGAGGCTTGCCTGAGTTGGTGTCTGTGAAGCACCTACCAAGTGTCTGGCATGCAATAGGCATTCAGTAACTATTAGCGGTCACTTTGTCTGGGGGCCCATATTGTACTGTCTTTCTCTGGTCTGAAGGGTTGTTATGAACAGACTCACAGGGTCCTCCACCTTCCACGGGGTCCTGGGAAAGCAAGCAGAAATGGGGGTTTTTGTGGAAGTTTATGACTGTTGAGCTCCCCCCACCAAAGAGAATGGTAACTGTGCTCTGTCAACTTCAGGGTCTTCCAGCCTCTGAGGCCTCTCCAGCTGGTGGGGAAATGGCAGCCACTGCTAGTGCAGCCTTGAAGATGGTCACTTGCTTGATGAGCACCGTTACTTAGAAGATAGAGTTCCAGAGGTAAGATGGGGTCATGGATGTGCACTTGTCCACCCAGTCATCCTTCCAACCAGGCACTCATCTCTTTACCCACCTGCCCATCCACCCATCCACCCACCTATTCGACCTCTCATCCACCCTCTATCCATCTTCCATCCATCTAACTCTTTATCTACCTACCCAACCCATCCAGCCATCTTTCCATCCATTCACCTCCCCCAGCTATCCATCCACCCATCCACCCACCCACCCATCCATCCATATATTCATCTGTCCATCTGTCCTTCCACTCATTCATCCATCCACTTAAACATCCATCCACCCACTCTGTCCATCTGTCTGTCCATCTTCTCAGTCCATCTGTCCATCCATCCATCCACTCAAACATCCATCCACCCACTCATTCATTCACCCACCTCATCCAGACATTTCTCACCCACCTAACTGATCCACCCCTCTAGTCACCTGTCAGCCCTGTTTATCCATCTACACACTTGACCACCCACTCGTACATGTAACCGTCTCCTCATTCATTGATTCATGTGTCTCCTCATCCATTCCTCTGTTCAGCAGCTTATTCCCTCATCTTTGTCTGAACAGCAAACATTTACTGGGTGCCCGCTCTGTTCCAGGCTTCCCTCAGTCCCTCTGGACTTCTGAGATTGGCCAGAGATGGGGCCAAGGCAAAGCCAACTCTCACACAAGGTGGAAAAGCACCTTCTGGTCCTAACAGAAGAAGCTCAGGGCCGGAGAATCTGAAAGGGCCTCAGGGAAGTGGTGGGCTTCCGCTGGTTCCTGACCGATGGATCTCCAGCATTCCCGTTTGTTGTAATTTGGAGACTGGACCACATGGGGCAAGGGTCACCACAGGAACATCCATAAGGAGCCTGTTGCAGTGTCCAGATAGGAATGCCGGGACAGGAGGGGGTCTGTGGGCAAGGAGTGGGTGGATGGCTCTGATCATTCAGGAGATAAAATGCACAGGACCTGGGAAGGGAGTGGATGTGGGGGCTGAAGAGGAGGGAGGTGGCCAGGCTTGTTGCTGGGGTGACTGGGGAAATGGTTGGGCTGCCCAGTGACCCCATGGGGTGCAGGGGTGTGAGGAAAGAAGGACACTGACGGGAGGAGTCGGGGGAAGGGGGTAAGCTTTGGAGAAGAGGAGGAGCCTCTTGGCTCTGCAGTGCTGGGAGGATGTGGGGGTGGTGGGCGTGGGGTTGGGAGTCCCTGCTGAGGAGCAGCCCAGAGGCCTGAGGAAGGCCCAGGCAGGAGGGGCCCAGCGAGCTTTAGTAGAGCAGGCGCCCCAAGTGTGCTCTTTGGAGTGGGGAGCTGCTCCCTGGCCTGCCAATACACAGGCGGAAAGGCTGGTGTTGGTGCTTGGAAACTGGGCAGGTGGGCCTGGAAGTGGGGAGGGCCCAGGGACAGCGGAGCATCGGCCAGGCCCATCACCAGCACACAGCTCTCCTCAGGCCTCATGGGGGCCTTGCGGGGGCCCCACCCTGAAGGCCTGCACAGTGTTGACCCCAAATGTTTGCAGCTTGGGCGCGACATCTGGGGAAGGGGAAGGACTGTGTCTGGGAAAGGTTGGCAGGCACAGGAGGTCTCTCCAGACTGTTAGGGCAGAGGTGTTGGGCTCTCCGCAACCAGCCTCAGCCTGCTTACTGAACCCTGAGGTGCCAGCCTGCCCTCCCCATGCCAGGGATGCCCCTCCCCCACCTCTGCACCCTGAGCTGCCCTGTCTCCCTGTGGTGCACTCTCCAAGCCTGGGCCAGACCACCCTTCTCAGAGCCTCCGTCTCCCCACCTGCAGATGAAGGGTTGCATTTTTCAAGCCCTTGTGCTGGGTCTGATAGTGTCTGGATCAGAAAAGAGGGTGCGGCCACCACAGGTTATAGTGAGAAAGTGCTCTGTGATGGATTAATGATGTCTGCCTTGCGCACGGACTGGAGAGGAGGTGTGCATAGGCTACATGCTGGCTTTCCCTGAGACAAGTGTTTTGTAAGGATTCTTCCAGTTGACCATGGACCTGTAAGGACTTGACCATGAGGTAGTGAGTGCCCCTTCCCTGGATATTCCAAGCAGGGCCTGAATGGCCATAGATCAGGGGTGCTTGTGAGGGTCTTGCCTCTGCTTTTGCGTGCTGAGAGAGGGGCTATTTGTGTCTTATCTCCATGTGGCATTGCAGGGACCCTGAGGACTGAGGCTAGGAATACAGTGTCATGTCCACAATCTGGCCTTGGGGCCTGGAGGAGATAAGGAGATGGGGAGTTGAGTTCTCGTCAACCCCCTACACTAGGTGCTCACTCATGAAAGGCTATGTGATCCTGGGTAAATGTCTCAAGCTTTCTGAGCTTCAGTTTCCTCACCCAGAAGTCATAAGAAGGGATTACGTGAGCTATTTGAGTTCTTAGTGCCTGGCAGGTAGTAAGTGCCTGACAAATACTGATCACTCTGTTCACACCTATGAAGGGGTCCTGCCATCTGGGAAGCCTCCCAGGGAGGGGAACATTGAGCTCCTCCTCAGTGGCCCTTCCATCGACTCAACTAGTCAGTGCTTTCTTGGCTTCGCCCTGGTCTCTTCTCGGGTGCTGCAGAAACCTGAGGCCCAGAGCCTCAGGGGACCTGGCAGAGGGTGGCCCACTCCATCCGGAGGCACCTCCTGATGACTCGGCCCCACCGGTAGTCATGTGTTAGCTGCCTGCCTAAAAGCTCCCAGCCCAATCCCTGCTGGTGCACTGAGCCTGCTAGGTGCCAGAGCCTCTGTGCATGGGTGCTGTGGCCGGCGAGCATGCCAGCTCTGGAGACGCTGGGATCAGGACAGGTTTGCCTCCCCTTGGGGCTCTCTGGGTCCAGCCCACTGGGGGTGCCTCACACCCCACCTCCACTGCTGTAGTCGCCTGGCCTGGCTCAGGTGGGAGATGCCAGTGCCTGTCTCCCCTTCCCCTCCTAGCAACCTCTGAGACCCCTGCCGGTCAACCTGGGCTTCCAACTACTATGGTGTTAACTATTGTCTTTATTATGTATCTCATCCTGGCCCACGAGGTGTTTTGTGACCTGGAACAAGTCTCAGCCTCAGTTTTCCCATTTATAAAATGGAGAGCTAGCCTCCTTGCTTGCTAAGTCCTCTTCCAGCAAAGCAAATCTAGCTTCCTCTCTGTCTAATCTAACTGTATGCACCCACTGAGCAGGAACCAGATAGGCCCGTACATCCCTGGTTGAGGATATTGTCCCACTTTTCCTTTTTTTGGCCATGCCCTGCAGCTTTTGGGATGTTAGTTCCCGGACCAGGGATGGGATCCAGCTCAGGCCCCTTGCAGTGGAAGTGCAGAATCCTAACCACTAGACCGCCAGGGATTTCTTAAACCGAGTCCTTAAAGACCACAGAGCCCTGCAACCTTGCCTTCTCTGTATGGAGGGTCCCTGGATATTTGGCAAGTTTGTGGTACCGGGGCTCCTACTGTGGGTCCTTTTCTCAGCCTGTCTTTGTGGTGGTGTGTTCACCAAGTGCCTGCGAAGACTTCTCACATCCCTGGCATCTCATGCACACACACACAGGCACCCATGTGCACACAGAGCTGTCCGCTGTGTCTCTGCTCCTTGGCTTCCAGGGGTCTTTGCCTAGGTGACTTTAAGTACCAGTTTCCAGCTCTGAATAGTGGGGGAGTGGCTGTGAATGTGGCCTGTGGATTTTCTCTATTGTTTTAGGAGGAACATCAATAGAATAGGCCTGGGTGGGGCATAGGCACCCAGCCCAGGCAGAGATGCCAGTGGTCACTGTGACACCTGCCACCTGCCTGGGAGCTGGCCAAGTCACAGCCTCCATGTGAGGCTTCCCAGCTGCTGGGAACAGTCGTGCCAGTCTGGGCTCTCCTGGCCTTTGATTCTTTCGATTCTGTCCCCATTGCAGGCCTCAAGCTGCTCAGAGCCTTACCCGGAGCAGCCGTGACCTGATGGACATCCCACAAGTCCTCCTGCCACACAGACCTGCCCCCTGCAATCTGGTGGCATGCTACCGGCTTCTGAGTGTCCCATCCTGGTCACCTCCACTTGGAAGGCCCAGGAATCTTGGGTTGGGCTGTCTTCCAGGCACAGTCCCTGAGGTACTCCCACTGCCTGCTCCTTGCCTCCTGGCCCAGGCAGAAGCAGCGCCCACCATTATAGCCTCAGGCCTTGGCTCCTCAGACCCAGGGTGAGGCAGTCAGCTGGAGCAGCTGTATGGGAGAATGGCAGCGTGAGGAGAGCTGCCGCAGAGCCTGCGGTCCCCACAGTGGGGGACCTGTGTCAGACAGAAGTAGTTCTGCGTTCAGCTCTCCTGCTTAGTGGTCATGTGACTTTGGGAAAGTCACTTGACCTCTCTGAAACTCCATCCAGAGAGTAGAAATAGCCACAGTACTTACCTCCTTGGGCTGCTGAGGAGTGACCCAGGAGTGTTTGCTGATGGGTCTGGCCTGCTCTCCCTGTGGACAGATGATCTGGGAGCATTGTGTACTTGCCAGACCTGGGGATCCAGTGACACTGGCAACCAGACGGACCCTAGGAGGGGTCTGCAGCCTGGCTGGTTGAGTGGGATCCACCTTTACCTTCTCCCAGGTGTTTGGAGCAGAGGTCAGAGGTGGTGCCCTCTCTGCAGCTCTGGCTGTCCCCCATCCCACAGACCAAGGCTGATCCCAACTTTGCCACCTCCTGGCTGTCATCTCCATTCCCTTTCTTGTGGTCCGGCTGCCCTGGGACCTTCTCTGGGGCCTCAACATCTCAGTGCGCTCAAGCCCTCCCAGGCTCGTCTGTCTCTGACCTCGTGGTGCAACTGCTTTGGGGTTCGGGGGGCATGGGGTCCATCAATGGCCTGCCACGGACAGCTACATGGCCTTAGTGCCCACCCATGGGGCCAAGTGGAGTTGGGATCTCCCGTCTACAGATGCTGCCCCAGAGCCAGCAGGGCCATGGGGAGGGGTGGCTACCTGTGTGTCTGGGGCCTGGATGCTTGCCCCCAGCAGTGAGAACGGGGTTTGTCTGGCCGTGGGAACAGTGCCGTGGGGTATGGCCTGGGACTGCCCAGTGTGCAACTGTGTGTGCCAACCAGGTGCTGTGCTGAGTGGGCTGAGGATGAGGACTCTTCTGAGTGCTCCCCACATGCTCTTATTTAGAGCTGAGGAAGGCAGGGGTCGCTGAGGTCCCCAGGCTGAGGTCAGCAGTCAGTGTCCACCTCCCTGGAGGCTGACTCATGGGCCCCCTTCTAGCCACCTCTGGTGATGGGGAGGCCACAGGCCTAGCTTATGGGCAGTGAAAACAGGCATCTGAGGGAGAGTGTGGCAGGAGGGTGGTGGGCCCAGCTTTGGGTCCTTCAGGCCCAGGTCCCAAGAGTGAAACTGCCATGAACAAACAGCAAACCCCTGTGCTCAGGGAGCTGGTGGTCTCATGGTGGGATGGCTTGTGCAGCCCTGAGCAAGCTGTTGTGGTCACTAGTGTTATGAGGTCAGAGGGGGATGTGTGGGATTCGAATGGGGTTCTGGGGGGTGCACAGTTTTCTCAGGTGCAGGGAGGCCCTGGGAGATGCCCCTGAGGCATCAAAGCCAGGGCTGAGAAGAGGGTGTCCAGGTGGGCCCAAGGGCGAGCAAGTGCAAGGCTGGAGACGAGATGGACTGACTCCTGGTGGCTGCCGTGGGCACTGGCACCAGGGTGGGAGCAGGAAGGCCAGCATGGTGGTTTTCATGCTGGTCTTTGTGGGTGATTTCAAGGACTCAGGCCAGGACGGTAGGAGAAGGAGCTGGATCCTAAATCCTGATTATATTGGAAAGCAGAGCCCTTGGTGGGAGAAAGGGGGACTGAGGAAGAACCCAGGGTTCTTGTCTGGAGCAGTTGGGAGGATGGAGGCAGGTGAGGAGCTGGCTAAGATGGTAGGGAGGACCAGGAGCTGGTTATGGGTGAGTCTGGGTCTTCACAACCATGGCTGGGCCGGGGGTGGAGGTGTGGGGGGGGGGGCGGGGGCGGTTACCACGCTGGCACCACCGTCAGCCCTGCCGTCCTCTCTGTTGCAGGAGCTGCCCAATCCTGAGCCAGTCTGGGGTCGAGCGGGGTCCTGCTGCCCCCACCTCCTGGATGACTGCGTCCGGCCGCACAAACCCCTACAGCATCGTGTCTTCAGAGGAGGACGGGCTACACCTGGTCACCATGTCGGGCGCCAACGGCTTCGGCAATGGCAAGGTGCACACGCGGCGCAGGTGCCGGAATCGCTTCGTCAAGAAGAACGGCCAGTGCAACATCGAGTTCGCCAACATGGATGAGAAGTCGCAGCGCTACCTGGCGGACATGTTCACCACGTGCGTGGACATCCGCTGGCGCTACATGCTGCTCATCTTCTCGCTGGCCTTCCTCGCCTCCTGGTTGCTGTTTGGTGTCATCTTCTGGGTCATTGCTGTGGCCCATGGGGACCTGGAACCCGCTGAGGCCCATGGCCGCACGCCATGCGTGCTGCAGGTGCATGGCTTCATGGCGGCCTTCCTCTTCTCCATTGAGACGCAGACCACCATTGGCTATGGGCTGCGCTGCGTGACCGAGGAGTGCCCGGTGGCAGTGTTCATGGTGGTGGCGCAGTCCATAGTGGGCTGCATCATCGACTCCTTCATGATTGGCGCCATCATGGCCAAGATGGCGCGGCCCAAGAAGCGCGCACAGACGCTGCTATTCAGCCACAATGCGGTGGTGGCGCTGCGTGATGGCAAGCTCTGCCTCATGTGGCGCGTGGGCAACCTACGCAAGAGCCACATTGTGGAGGCCCATGTGCGGGCCCAGCTCATCAAGCCCCGGGTCACGGAGGAGGGCGAGTACATCCCGCTGGACCAGATTGACATTGATGTCGGCTTTGACAAGGGCCTGGACCGCATCTTCCTGGTGTCTCCCATCACCATCCTGCACGAGATCGATGAGGCCAGCCCTCTGTTCGGCATCAGCCGGCAGGACCTGGAAACGGATGACTTCGAGATTGTAGTCATCCTGGAGGGCATGGTGGAGGCCACAGCCATGACCACACAGGCCCGCAGCTCCTACCTGGCCAACGAGATCCTGTGGGGCCACCGCTTTGAGCCTGTCCTCTTTGAGGAGAAGAACCAGTACAAGATTGACTACTCGCATTTCCACAAGACGTACGAGGTGCCATCCACGCCCCGCTGCAGTGCCAAGGACCTGGTGGAGAACAAGTTCCTGCTGCCAAGCACCAACTCCTTCTGCTACGAGAATGAGCTGGCCTTCCTGAGCCGCGATGAGGAGGACGAGGTGGATGGAGAGCAAGACAGCCTTGGCCCCCAGGCCAGGCGTGACTTTGACAGGCCGCAGGCCGGCACAGCCCTTGAGCAGCGGCCTTACAGACGGGAGTCTGAGATCTGAGCTGCTGTTGGTCGGCCGAGGTGCAGCATCTGCCCCGCCAAGGAGAGGCCTGAGCCTCTCTGGGCCTGAGCAGGATGAGCTTGGGCCCTGGTTGCAGACTCAGTAGCGTTTTAGATGTTTTATGTTTCTTTACAACGCCTGGGAATGTTGGCGGGAGAGTGGGTGGCTTGCGCTGCCTCTGGGGCTGGGGCAGGCCTAGGGGTTGGGAGGTGGCCTCCGGGCGCTGGGCTGCAGGAGCCAGGGGCTTCTGCCTGAAGAGGGAGCTGCAGCCTGTCCAGAGATGGCTGACCAGCCACCCGACCTCTCTGCGAAGGCTGGCAGGCTTTAGGGTGCCTCACTGGTTTTTACCTTGGGGAGAAACACCAGTTTTGGCTTTCTCAATCTTAGTTTGAGTAAGACTGTTTACAAAAAAAAAAAAAAATTAACATGTGATTGATTTTTATAATTTGTTGGGGGAAAAAAAAAGGACAGTTAGAATTCTGTTAGTCTGCTAGGAAGCAAGCAGCTGAGTGGAGTTTCCAGCAAGTTCCTGATGCTGGGCAGGCCTCTCTTCTGTGAAGAAGGCGCATGTGCCTGATGGTGCAGCCTGCAGGGTAGGCGTGGGGCTCACCCCCATTCTTTATGCTCACAAAGTGAATTGGATTTCATTTGTGACGGCAATACCGAGACCGTGTTAATAATCCTAATGGAAGCTTTCCAGTGTTACTGGGGTGGGGGTAAAGGCCAGGAAAAGTCTGGGAAGAGCTTTCAAGTTTGACTCTGTGCCTCCTGCGAGGCGTGTCTCAGGGCCGGGATGGGACCTGCCCCCCCCCGCCCCCCACCCTGACCTGCCGGGTTCTCCTGTTTGCTTCTCTCTCCTTTTCTGCCCAGTGGCCTCTACCCCTTCCCCAGAACTGTGGGGGTGGATGGCTCCATGGGAAGGAGAGCTGGGTCCCCCAACTCCAAGGAAGCATTTCAGCCCCATCCCCAGCATGAGTCGTGCCTTAGAGACCCTGGGAGTCTGGCTCCAGTTGTCACTGTTTTTATTGGATTCACACATCCTCTCCACAGCCCCCGACTCCACCATACTCCTCTCTCTGCAGAGGTTGGGCTGACCTGGCACCCCACCCTTCCAAAGTGAGCAGTGCTGGTGTGCCCTGGCAGGACCCAGCCAGGCTGTGCCCTGATGCTGAATGCACAGGAGTGTCCTAGGAAAGGTGAGCTTGTCAGCACACACCTCTGGGTCGGGTAGAGGCTTGGGTTCCTTGTTTGTCACTGGCTTTTGGCTCTGCCAGCCCAAGAACTGCCCAGCACAAGCTTGTTCTTGATGAAGAAAGCAGCTGGCAGGGGCCAGGCCTCAGGATGGAGTCTGGGCCTTTCCCGGGACTGCTGAGAGCATTGTGCTCACATATGACTGGGCTGTTCAGTCATTAGAGAGCTGGCATCTCCCCAGCCCACCTGCCCAGGTGCTGTGGGACAACTCACGACCAGGAGGTGCTAGGACTCTAGCCCCTCCCCTCCTCCAACCCTGAGGCAGCTAAAGGCTTGCCCCAAGGTCAGGGGCCATGTGGGATCCTGGCACCAACTGTCCATTCCCACCCAGACAGCCCTGCCCTGGCCTCAGACCACACTCTAACTTTCAGTCAGGAACAGTTAAAAGGGTCAATCCGAGGCAGGTGGAGGCTGCTCGTCTGCTCAAGATCTACTGGATAGGCCTCTCTCCTTCCCAGCCCTGAGCCCTGGGCTTCTTAAGCCTTAGTCCTGGGGGGTATGGAGTCCCCGTGGGAGCCATGGGGGTAGCAGATGGCCCTGGTCGCTTGGGGCTGGCACACAGGCCTGCCAGGCCAGCCCTCCACGCACCCCACCCAGGCCCCAGCTGTCTCGAGTGGCCTGGGGCACCTCCTCTCAGGCCTGTCCACCTCCCAGGCTCACACTGGACGACTCAGGCCACAGACTCTGCAGGAGGGCCACTCCGAGCTGCCTTTCATCTCTGACCAAAGGCAGATGCTGTGTTTTCAAACTCCACTATCTGCTTTTTGCCTCCTCTGTGTTTATTTATTTATTTATTGCTTGTGCTAAAGACCAAAATAGTCTCCCTCTTTAGTGCCCTTGAAGCAGGAGGGCAGATGGAGGAGCTGTGTGTGCAGAGGCAGGATCAGGTGGTCCCTGGGGTGTGTGTGCCCGTGTGTGGAGTATGGAGTGTGTGAACCCACTGAGTGTTCAGTGTGCCATGGGCTGTGTGTGTACGGAGCACGTGTGTTGTGTGGGAGTCTGTGGGCACACAGGTGTAGGTCACATGTGGCCTGTGTGCTGTGCAGGTGGGTGTACAAACTTGCTCTGCCCTCGCCCCCTGGCAGTGGTATTTCCAGGAAGCTTCCTGGCAGCCTGGGCCTGGTGGTGCAGTGGCTGGAGCTGCCCGAGGCGCTCTCTGCCCTGAGAAAGCAAGCTGTGGGGAGGGGCCTGGAGCCAAGTGTGAGAGCCGAGATGTGAATTCCCATGTTGAGTCATCTCATCCGTGTGCCAGTGAAGTATGTCCAGTGACAGCTTTTCCTGGAAGTGCTCGAGTCTGTGCATGGGGGTGTCCTGCAGATGTGTGTACATGACTATCTCCACGTGTGTGTGAATCCAGGCAGGTGGTGTCTGTGTATGATACTACGTGTGTATCTACCCATGGGTCTGTTTGTGTGTTTGTTGGTGAATATGTTTCCTGGCTGTGGGGCTGGGCACACAGCATTGAGGACGGACCCCAGCTGTGGTCCCACCAGCCCTCTGCCCTGATTCTGTCCACATGGGCATGTGAGGAGCACGGGTGACAGGATGAGGCTTCTGTGCACGTTGGCACAAGGTGACAGCCACACAAGTATGTGAGTGTGCCACCTCCAAAGGTGAGCATCTGCACACAACTGCATGTTAGGAGGCCTGTGTGCATCTGTCCACAAACACACGTACATGCATGTGCTGGGCTCCAGCAGCAGAGCTGCGCCTGCCTGCCGAGGGTGGTGTGTGTGTGTCTGTGGACCGCTCATGTCCGGTCAGGCCCAGGTGTGTTTCTCAGAACATGGTGCCCCTGCCTGCCATCCCTGCTGGTGCTGTGCTGCCCAGTCCCTGCCCCCAGAGGGTCCCAGTGGGGGCAGGGGGCCTGGTGGGAAGGACGCCCCTGCAAAGGTCAAATCGACGTCAAATATATTTTAAATGGTGAAACGAGGAGAATTTTCATGTTATTTTCAACACACAGCAGTGTCTGGAGCTGTAGGCCACAAAACTAGACCACGCTACACTCATTTCAGCCTCCTGGAGCGGCGCCGTGTGCAGACGTGTGTTTAAAGGCCCTGCCTGGTGTGGTGCGCATTGCCCCTCATGTTGCCCCCCCCAACACCCCATGACCTGGGGGGTGCTCTCCAGAGGCCGATGAGGGAGGACAGAGAGGACAGAAGCAGCCTCCTTGCAGACTCCTGCGTGCTCCTCAGGCTGTGACCTGGCCCAAGTGTGGCAGACAGCCACCACAGCTGGGCCCTGGGCCCCTGCGGGGTCCTCCCCAGGCCTGTGCCTCCCTTTCCCTTTCTCCTGCAAGGGTTTGGCGAGGGCAGGGCTGATATGTGCTGAGCCCCCAGAATGAGGCAGGCCTGGCTCCCACCGGTATGGGGGAGCTGAGAGGGGTTGAAGTGGGGGCAGTGGAGCTGCAGAGGGCAGGCACATGCAGCTGCAGTGTGGACGCGCTGGTCTGTTCTGGGCTAAGAATATCGTTGCCTCGAGGGTCTCCATTGGAAGAAGCCCCCAAGGAAAGAATCCTTCCCTTTGCCCAAACTTTCCCTGAGTGGAGACCCCTTTGTGTCAGTGAGGATCCACGTGATGATTCCGGGCCACTGGAGAGGAAGCCGGGTTGAGGGAAGGGGCTGTGGTGGCTGTGAAGGCTTCTTGGCCTGTGTTCCCGTGGGTTGGACCCAGAGGTGACTGGCTTGATGAAGGGGGCGGGTGCTCTCCTCCTCTGGCCCTGGAGCTTTCGCGGGGGTCCCAATGCCAGAATCTAAGCCAGTTGTGGCCTTCCCTGCCAATCCCCTACACCCCCACCCCTGAGAGCTCTCGCCAAAGCACCGCCAGGCCGGGCCTCCGGGCAGGAGGACCTGGCTCCAGTTAGAGCTCAGGAGTCCCTCAGGGAAGTCCTGACTCAGTCCAACCCCAGGCCACACGCTTGCTCACCAGTCAAGAGTGGCTTCCTTTCCCCCTCTGGCTTCAGTCTCCCCATCGGTGGAGAAGGGTGTTCCCAACAGCAGCCAGCTTGCAGGTTTATTGGAGAGTGAAGGAGAGAGCCCGTTAATTCAGCGAAAGCCTTGAAACCGTGCCCTCGGGTTGGAAAACAAGTCCTCAGGCCCCCATCCATGTGTGGCCGTGCCCACTAGCTGCCTCTACTCTTTCCCGCCTCCCAGAGGGTGAAATGAGTCCACCTTGGAATCATCCCTTTAAGGGAGATTTACCTGTTTTAACAGGTAAAAATGGGTTGGAGGGCGGGGAGAATCTGAAATCAGGGGACAGGCTTACTGTCCTGGAGGGGGTGAGTTCAGGGTCATTGAGGGTGTTGCCCAAGGGCAGCAGGAGGGTAGTTATCTGACCTGGGGTCAGAGCTAGGCCTCAAGCCCCAGCGCCCCACGTGGCCTTCGTGTCTGGTCATTGGACACAGAGGCCACCGCCCTCCTAGTCAGGACCGACAGCCTGGCCAGAGGGTCTCCCTAAGTCCACCTTCTGTTGAAGGGGGCCTGTGACTCGGGAGGAAGTTGGAAATGGATTTCCCTTCAGTGCCAAGGAGTCGAGGTCACAGCAGTGTCCTCAAAGGACACCCCCTCCCCCTCCCACAGGCCACTCTCCACCAGGACCAGAGTGGTCTCCAAACCAGAGTCCGGCCTTTCACTCACTGCCTGTGAGCCCTCCCTGGCTTCCTTCTGCACTGGATCCTGTCCGTCCAACCTGCCTTCATCCTGCCTACCTCATCCCCCTCCTCTGCTCCAGGCACCCTGCCTCCCTTTAGTCCCTTGAAAGCACATTTTTGTCCCCACTCCAGGGCCTGCGCAAGGGCTATTCCCTTTGCCTGGACTGCCCTTCCCCTCACCCCCTCACCCTTCTCCTAGACTCACCTCCCCATCCTTCCTGGCCCCGTGCAGAGGCTCCCCGTGGGCAGGGATGGTGGGTCTCGACCCACTCCTGAGGGCCTTGTGCCAGGAGCAGGGTAAGATGTGGTCCCTGTGTATTCATCTGGCAGAAGATGGGTGGGCGGAGGGAGGTCTTGTGGGCTTCCCACCCAGAGAGGGGCCTTCAGGTCTCACCAGCCTGCTGCCCCTGCTTCCACCTTCCCCCTGGCCCCGTGTGGGCAGAGCCCAGCCACCAGCCATGCTGAGAAGAGAGTGGCTCGGTCTGGGGGCAGGGAGAGTGGAGAGCTTGGCAGTCCAGGGAGTCTGAGCCCACTGAGGGCCCTGGGCCCCCTCTTGTCAGTGCTGCTGAGACAGCACAGGAGGAGTCGTCCTTACCCAAGGCTGGGCTGGGGTCTCAAAGGCCTTATGCCTCCTAAATGTTTATGACCGGCCACCTTTGGGCCTCAGTTTCCCTGCATGAGAAGCAGGACTCCCATCTATTCCTCCATTAGCATTTATGAATTGCCACCGTGTGCCAGGCATTGGAGCCCTGGGAGGAAGCAGGATAGGCCCAGCCCCTAGGGGGTCACTCTAGGGGGTCAGGGGACAGACATTCAATGGTGTGAGCCTGCAATAGATCCGTGTGCACATGACTCAGTGGCGGGGGGCGGGGAGGGCCTAGGGGGTTGGCGAAGGAAGCAGTAGAAGCAGGAGAGGAACGGAAGGGCAGATGTGGAAGCAGCTGAGGGCCAGCCAGCCAGCCTGACGCTGGGTTCAGGCGTGTGAACTGTGGCCCCTTCGCACGGGGAGGCACAGCCTCTCAGCACTTTCGGGCCCAGGTGGCTCCTGTTAACCTGAATGATTCTCCAGAGAAGGGGCAGTTGAGATCCACTGGGCAACGACCCAGCAGCAGGGCACCAGCTCACTCCGGTACAGGCGTCCAGTGGTGCACAAGATACGCCTTTGGCAGCCGCCACCATGGTGCCCAGTCCCTGAGTGAGAGGGATGCTCAGGCCCCAGGGACAAAGCAAGGGAGGCCTTTTTGGAGGGACCAATGGGTCTAAGGAGGAGGCATTTCCTCTGAGATCTGAAGGATGAGTAGAGGTTTCCCAAGTACATGGGAAGGGGCTTCCCAGAGTGCAGTCAGCACCAGCAAAGGCCCCTGGGGTGAGAGCATAGGAAGAAGCACAAGGAACAGTTTGACTGGGGTGGGGAAGACCTCACAGGGCCCCATGCAGGGCCTGACCTCCTTCTCCAGACCTCAGCCTTCCTCAGGCCTCCGCGATGGCCTTGCAGCATTGCTCCACAGCTTCTCCAGAGCAGGAACTCTGGTCCTCTCTTGTTCACGATGGAGCCCCAGCACCCAGAGCAACCAGTGCCTGGCTCTCTGTAGGTGCCCAGCTTGGGCTGCTCCCACAAGGTGTAAAAGAACCACGGGAAGTTGTTCTTGACCTGTCCTGGGAGGGGCCTGGGGCCTTGCCACGGAGCTGGCCGAGGATTAGGTCCAGGAGGCCTCCTCCATATTGGCCCAACTGTGAGGTACCTGCAGGTTTGCACAGTTTGTGTGTGGTGGTGTCCTTCTCAGAAGTGCACAAAATGAAACAACCTATGGTTGCCAAGGAACCCCTCCTCATCCAGAACAGTTACCAAAGTACAAACGAAAAACTTTGCAGGATATTAATAACTACAGGTTTCCCAGGTGGTGCTAGTGGTAAAGACCCGCCTGCCAATGAGACGGAGGCTCAATCCCTGGGTCGGGAAGATCCCCTGGAGGAGGGCATGGCAACCCACTCCAGTACTCTTACCTGGAGAATCCAATGGATAGAGGAGCCTGGTGGGCTACAGTCTGTGGGGTTGCAAAGAGTCAGATATGAATTATCGACTGAGCACGCACGCAGTAACCATGTTTCCTCACTAACTGTTGATGCCAGCTTCCTGGAAGTGAGCACAGCTTCACTGTCAGGGGTCCCAGAAAGTCACCAGCAAAGAACCTCACCCCTACCTCCCCCCCTGCCCTCACCATTCTGCAGGCGGCAGAATTGCCTCCATCTGTAAAAGAAGAGGACGGTCACTTTTCATTAGAGGTGAGAACACAGAGCTGTACATGCTTCTCATCCAAGTACATTCCCCGAGCCCTGGTGGGCGTGCAGGCCTGGGTTCTAGCCCTGCAGGCCCAGGGGTTTGGAGATAGGCTTGCTGCCGTGGGGCAGGGCAGGGACACTTCGCCTGCAGAGGCCCGGGAGAATATACTGTAGGCTTTGTGGCCACGAGGTCGGTGGGAGCAGCATGGCTCCATTAGCATGCCAGCAAAGCCATTACTATTACTGTTCAAATAACACCTCATTTATGGACACTGACATCTGAATTCCACATATTTTTCACATGGCACAGACTATTACTCTTTGATTCCACTCCCTGCTCCCCCTCACCCCACCATTATTAAAAAATGCAAAACTATTCTTAGCTGGAGGGCCATGAAAACAGGCTGTGGGCTACATCAGAATCTCTGAGAACTTCTTTAAACTCATACCACTGTGAGTTCTGATCCCTCCGGCCTGTGGCAGTCCCCAAATGTGTATTTCTAACAAGTTCCCAGGTGATGTTGGTGGGTTGCCTTACCCTGAGAACTGCTGTTTTTCTGCCTGGGAGATGGAGCCCCAGAGGTTTGTGAGTTGACTGCCCGCCCTGGCTCTCACACAGTTATAACCCTTCCCGAGTGTGAGATTAGGTGGCCTGGTGTTCCCTACAGAGGTGCCAGGCCAAGGTAGCCCCTCTCTGATGTAGGAGAGGAAAAAGATGGTTTTCCCCTCTATCTTCCCACATTCTTCAGCTTGTATCCTGCAAATTGGACTAATAAAAGACAGAGGAACAAGGGAAAAACAAGCAGAAGTTCATCAGTATACATATCACACATACACACGGGAGAACTCAGTGATGAGTGACTCCAAAGATGGTTGGAATGCAGACTTTCAACAGCACTTTACAGATGAGGAAGTTGAGGTTCAAGGACAAGCAGGAGTGCGCTGGCCTCTCACTGCTCAAGCCAGATCTCTGCACTGTTTTGGATCCCCCTCCGCACTCTGGTGCAACACCCTGACCTTTTAAATCTTTAGAATTTGTTTTGAGCCCCAATGCATTTCTCCATCCCGCTGCCTCCACCCAGTCCAGGCCACAGTCATCACCGACCTGGACAACTGTAGTTAGCACCTCTCTGGTCCCCTGGGCCTCTTGCCCTTCTGAACCTGGGCAAGACTTTAGAGTCCCCTGGGCTTTGGGTCTGGATGACCTGGGCTCCCTGGCACTGATGGGCTCACGGGGGCAGTGCATGAAGCCTGCTCCAGCAGGCAGAAGGCTTGGCTGTATGAAGAGTGGACCAGTCACCTGGATCCTGGTTCCGTACTCCCTGAGTGACCTGCCAGCCGCAGCCCCTCCCTGAAACCTCTGTTTCTGACACATGAGGAATGATGTGGAAAGACACTTCCTTTCCCTTTCTGGGTCAGTGCTGCTTCAGTGTTGAGGCTGGGACTGTTCTTGTTGTCTACTGAGGCAGGAGCTCGGACACCACAGCCCTGGGTCAGGGCTGGCCCAGGTTGGGCTTTGGAGCAGTGCTGCTGCCCAGGCAGTGTACTGCACAACCCCAGGGGGCCATTCATGGCCTATTCCACTGTGCACAGCAGTGGTAACCTCTGAGACCTCTGGCCTTTCCTCACTGCCCGCAGGCTCTGTGGGGAGGGTCCACAGCATGTGTGGAAGGTGTGATACGGGGTGCCCTGGCCAAGATGGGAGCTGTTTCTGCAGACCGGGACAACTTTTCTTTGTGAACTAACTGACTACCTGGAAAATACCTGAAAGGGTGACGAGGCCTCCTATCAACACACGCACATAACCACATTCACATAGACCCACACAAGCATATGCACAGACACCTGAAATGTACACAAATGCAAGTGCACTAAACATACACACATGACAGAATGTGTCATATTACACAGTAATGCCAAAGAGCAGCTCCCAATGCATGCGCCAACGTGAAGAATCCTCACAGTCACAAATGGGAACATGCTGAGTCTGTGGGGCTAGAGCTCAGGGCATGGGTTGCCTTTGGGAGCAGGTGAGGGGTTAGAACCTGGTAGGTTTGGGCTCAGAGTACAGGAGTCCCTGGCTCTGGAGGAACAAGTTGACAAGGAAAGGTTTCCAGTCCACGTGTCCTGCCCATCAAAGAGGGGGCTTTTATCAGTATATGCATTGCACACACATGGGAGAACTCAGTGAGGGAAAAAAAAGATAGAGACAGACAAAGTGACAGACCAAAAAACACACAGCCTGATAGATGGACAAAGAGATAGAAGGATGGACACATAAACAGACACATCAACAAGAGACAGAAAGCTTTATGGACAACACAGAGAAAAAGACAGGCAGGATTATGGATAGAGAGGTACTGGCAAACTAACAGAAAAGTGAGGCAGGCACCCAGACAGGAGGACAGACAGGCAGGCATGCAAACACACATCTATACATACAATCACACACACACTTATGTAGGTACAGCCACACACACATATGTAGGTACAGTCTCTAACACACAGAGATATAGGTACAGCCACCCACCTACAGATGTAGGTACAGTCGCACACGGTTGTAGGTACAGTCACACACAGATGTAGGTATAGTCTCTAACATACACACACACGGATGTAGGTACAGCCACACACACAGATGTAGGTATAGCCACACACACAGGCATAGGTATATTCACACTCACAGATGTAGATATAGTCACACACACAGATGTAGGTACAGTCTCTCACACACACACAGATGTAGGTACAGCCACATACACACAGATGTAGGTACAGTCTCTAACACACAGAGATATAGATACAGCCACCCACCCACAGATGTAGGTACAGCCACACATGGTTGTAGGTACAGCCACACACAGAGATGTAGGTATAGCCACACACACAGGTGTAGGTATAGTCACACTCACAGATGTAGGTATAGTCACACACAGAGATGTAGGTATAGTCTCACACACACACACACACAGATGTAGGTACAGCCACATACACACAGATATAGGTACAGCCACACACACAGATGTAGGTACAGTCACCCACACACAGCTGTAGGAACAGTCTCACACACACACAGATGTAGGTTCAGAGAGAGAGGCAGAGCCAGAGAAACAGAGAGGCAGACAGCATTGTTTCTGTCTTTTTTCTCTGACTTTGAATAGAGTTCTTCTGTGTGGGGCACATTGGCATGAGGAGGTCATGGCCACTTAAGATGCCATTATGAGCTCCTGTCAATCAAGAGCCTTGGATTCATAGGACTTCAAATGACATGAAGGGCAAAACAATCTAGATCTGACATCTTGTACGGGATCAGAATGCTTCTTGCTCTTTGGTTATTTGGCTAAGGATATACATTAAGAATGGTCATATTTTTATTTTTTTGCTTGTTTCTGTTTAAGAGGAAAAATCTATAAAAATTCTATCCTGAAGTCTTTTTCCTGGAATATATCTAAATGAGGGATTCCAGTTGGAGCCAGCAGAGGGCAGGAAGTCATTAGTCACTAGACTGTGTTGCTTGGTCTGTGGACAAGTAAACTCAAGGCTTGCTTGTGTCATTGCTTCCTGAGCATTTGGTTAACTCCAAGACCTGCGCACACTCATCCACCCTTAATGAACATGCTGAGTCTTCAGTATTTATAGCATTCAGACTTTCTGCTCTTTCTCAGCAATGAGGTATTAGAGGACACAACTGTTCTTCGAAGTGGGGTAGAAAATCAACAAAAATCCACTAAAAATTAATTTTATGGGTGGTCCAGGGGGATTATATTGGATAGAATAAACAACAATCCAGAATGAATATCTTAGTGCAAATAACAATTTTAAGCTTATTCATTTTCCTTTATATTGCATAATTTACTAAATTCTGCATCCACAGAAATATGTTTGCTGTTCAGAAAGAATGACTTTTGGAAGGTAAGTAATCAAAGTGTGTCTAAGCTTGTTACAACAATTGACATTGTCCCAGCAATGTAGTCTCTTCATCCAACTGCTGACAACAATTAGTCGTGTATTCATCAGTATTTACAGGCAACCCTCAACGCCTGTCATCTCAAATGTGGTTTGCAACTATAGATGCATCCTTAAATTTTTATGATTTTGGAACAAGTAGGAACAGGCTGATCCATATAAATAAGATCAAGCATGTTCCTCTTTGAACACGGAAATTACAAGACCCAAGTTTTCCCATTAACATTAGCTTAGAGGCAGTAGTCTGCTGGAGTCTTGATGGGTGCAAAGAGCTAGGAGACGGCGGGAGGACTCCAGCTAGGACAGCATGCAGACAACCGGTCTCCAAGGTGAGAGGAAGGCCCTCTGTGCTCTCTTGGTGAGCCTCACCCTGTGGACCTACCACACTTGGAGTCTCTGTTGCACTTTGCAGTTCCTGGACCTCCAATCGGTGCACACACACATTAGGTACTTTTTCATATCTAGCTTTTCCAGTCCATGTTAAGTCTGTAAAATTCATCCATATTATTTCCTTATTTCACATAGCAGCCATTCCTGTCATCATTGCTACGTACTACTATTGTTTGACTATATCAAAATACATGTATCTGTTCGATTACTGATGTAAAGTTTCTAATTCTCTGATTTTTCTAGCTTTTCCCTACTGGCACATCTTCTCATAGTCCCTGTCAGGCTGTGTCATATGGGGTGTGTGTGTATACTCAGCTGTATAGATATTGCCAAGCAGTTTTCCAAAGTCGTTATACTGTACTAATTTACACTCCATCAGCAATGCTTATCTTGCCAGGTTTAAAATATTTTATCTAGTCTGTTTAATTTTAGTCATTCTGATGTGTACGCTGTATATGACATATTCATTTGAATTTCCTAAAAAGTAATGAAGTAGAATTGGCTTTCCAAGGCTTCTTAGCCATTTGGATATGTACGTTTTTGAAGGACTTGTTCAAATTTTGATTGCTTTTAATTGGGCTCTCTAAAAAATTTGATTTGTAGCAAATTTTAAAAGATGTTCTGGGTGTGAATCCTCTGTGGGATAAATGTATTACAAATACAGCATTCCTGTTTGTGGCTGTAGTTTTTACCTAAAGTTTTGATCTTAACAAAGTCCAATTGAACAATCTTTTACCTTATGGCTGTTGCATTTTGGGGGTTCCCATTTGAGAAAACTTTTCTGACACCAAGTTCACACATGCAGTAACATCAAGAAGACAAAGTCCTGTGTTTTCTCCCAGGACCTCTGTAGTTCCACCTTTCCTCCAGGCAGGACCTTCTCCAAGGTGTGCATCCCAAGTCTGAGTAGCCTTCCTCTGGCCTAGCCCCAGAGGCCTCCCTGCAGCCAGAAGATGGCACTTACCCCAGGCTGTGAGCTCTGCGGGCCCCAAGCCCTGTCCTTTGCTCCTGTGGCCTTGCTGGCAGCACCAGCTCCCTGCATGTATTATCTCTCGTCTCGGGTGCCCCCTGCGTGTGTCTCCTGCTAGCTACTTGCTGCACTGGTCTCTGTTAGACTAATTGGTATGGCTTTTTTTTTTCCCCACCCGGATAATGACAACACAATTACTAACCTGGAAAAGGTAAACTAAAGCTACTTGCTGTTCTTGTTAGCTGTCTGATGGGTAAGAACTGAGAAGATCGGTAATATCCAGGGGTGGATCAAACCATGGGTAAGTACATACATGGAGCTATTGGGCAGAACATAGTAGTGTTACAATGGATGTGGATTTGACCAGTAGATTTTCCTGCACGCCACCCCTACCTTTGTAGAAAGATGCTCACCTGAGTAGGAAGATGCTCATTGGCATGATCACCTACACGTGGTCTGGACGCAAATGGTCATGACAGGACAGTTGTCAAACTGACATCTCCGATGTACAACCTGAGGTCAGTCTATGCAGACTGACCAAAAAGAAAGGCAGGACATATGGGGTACAGAAGTGTTGGTGTTTAGAGAGAAGTGTCTGGAATCTTTGTATAAAATGATGGCCCACGTAATATCTCATCCCGCTAAGAGTCTCCGGTACTAACCACTCATTTCAGTAGAGGAGTGGAGCCCTAGGTCATGTGACACTTGCTAGGAGGCTGGGGCTCTCGTGGGGGCACTTCTGGACCAGGGCTCACCCAGCTGGATGGCCCCTGCAGCATGGCTGCTGGCCAAGCCCATCGATCCAACACTGCTCACAACCATTACATGTTTGCTCAGGTCACCATGATCATGCTGTGAGCAAGCATGTCCCCAGGTGGTATGAGATCTGGGACATGGGGTAAGGAGCTGTCGGAGGCTCAGCAGACAAAGCACAGCAGCCTCAGTGGGCAGCTGCCTCCCAGGGCATCTGCCCTGCTGCCACGCCTGTGACTGTCATTTTAAAGTTACTGATCAATGACCTTCGGCAGGATAAGAGCCCAGTGGGCCTAATCAATCACATGAGCCCTTACGAACTGACAGTTTTCTCTGGTTATGGGCACAAGGGCAGGTCCGGTCTGTCAGGAGCTGAGCTGAGAGGTGTGAGTAGGTGAGTAAAGCCACAGGCCCTGAATGAAAGCATGAAAGTTTTCATCACTCTGTGCTTTCTTGGTGAGCCTCACTGTGTGGACCTACCACACTTGGAGTCTCTGTTGGACTTTGCAGTTCCTGTACCTCCAATTGGCACACACATACATTAGGTCTGTCAGGAGCTGAGCTGAGAGGTGTGAGTAGGTGAGTAAAGCCACAGGCCCTGAATGAAAGCGTGAAAGCTTTCATCACTTCCTGGGTTAAATGATGCAAGCATCTCCGGCTGTCCCATTGCCCCCTGGGAAACAGTGCACCTGCTGAGGGCTAGGAGGGGCAGAGCACGTAGGGGTCATCTCACTGTGGCCCAGCAAAAGGCTCTGATGGTTCTAGGGACCCAAGGCTGAGGGTGTGAAGGGGTGGGCTTGGAGTGGAAAAGTACTGGGTACCAAGTCAGAGTGGGGAAAGCACCTTCAAGGTTTCCCCCTCCTCCTCGAAGGCGCCTGGGGAAGACCCCTGTCCGAGCCTCAGGTAAAGGCACTTGGGAATGGAGGTGCCTGTGCTAGAAGTGTAAGTCTGTGAAGAGCCCAGCCAGCCAGGGGCCTGAGTCCTTGACTGTGTAGGGGGGCAAAATCTGTTACCTGAAAATGTGTCTCTCTGGCACGAGGATTCATTTAAGTCCTGATTATTTTAAAAAACAGAAGACTTGGGAAGTGTTTTGTTTTGTTTTGTTATTTTTACCTCCCTCTTAGCTGCCTATAGAATTTAGATAAAGAGACTGTTCCTGGAACAGAGCTGTCCCTGGAGAAATCTGCCAAGAACGTGGGTTTTGTGTAGTGGGGGGAGTCAGCAGAGCCTGCAGACCGGAGTCCACTCTCATCCCACTGTCTCCACAGGGCCCAGGAGACACTGATTTACCAAAATTTTCTTTCCCATCTCCATGTGAACTGTCTGCATTCCCACTGAAGTCCCAAATCCCTACCTGACACCCTCTTTTGTCTTTAGCAGAAGATGGTATTAATACTTAAGGTGAGGGTTTTGGCATTGGCGAATTATTCAGTTTCCCTTGGTCTCTCCCATGTACACATGTTATTAAATTTTGATGCTCTCCTATTAGTCTGCTTCGTGTCAATTTCATTCTCAAACCAACCAGAAGAATCTAGAAGGGTAGAGGAAAATCTTCCTTCCAGATAGCTGAGTATTTCATTGTACGTACAACAGGTAGGGGCTTCCCTGCTGGCTCAGATGGTGGAAAAATGCACCTTCAATGCGGGAGATCTGGGTTCAATCCCTGGGTTGGGAGGAGGACATGGCAACCCACTCCAGCATTCTTGCAGGGAGAAGCCCCATGGACAGAGGAGCCTGGTGGGCTACAGTCCATGGGGTCACACAGAGTTGGAAACGACTGAGTGATTAAGAACAGCACACACACACACACACACGTGCACACACACACACACATCTCATATTTTCTTTATCTATTCATCCATCAAGGGACACTTGGGTTGTTTCCATATCTTGACTTTTGTAGGTAACACGGCAATGCACAAGGGACATAGATATGTCTTTGAGATACTGATTCTATTTCCTTTGGATATGTACCCAAAAGTGGGATTGCTGGGTCATATGGTAGGTCTAGGTCTAATTTTTGAAGGTAGCTTCCTCCTGTTTTCCATAATGGCTGCACCAATTAGCACTACTACGAACAGTGCACAGGAGTCTCCTTTTCTCCCAGGGGAGCATTTTCCATCTGGGGAGACCAGCAACGATGCCTGCACAGAACCTCTCTGCTGGTCCCTCCTAGGTCTGAGCACCAGATTTACCAGCATCACTACCTTAGAGGATACCTGTGGGCAAGAGGGAGAAGGTCTCACAGAGAAACCAGAGGCTGTGGGGATGAGATGCAGGATCCATGTGGGGAGGGGCAGGGAGGCACCACCAGCTCCTTCAGCTACAGCTCCTCAAAGGGCCCTGGAGAGTGCTGACGAGGGCTGGTGCTGACTTGAGAGCCTATGTGAAGAGTCTTGCTGAGGGTTTTACTCCATGTGGCTGGCTGGGGTCTCAGCGCAGCCTTAAGGGTACCAGTGTCTGCTTCAGACCACCAGGCCTCCTGTCCTGGGCCTGGCTCCTCTTAGCTGGAGAACCCATCCCCACCCTGCTCCCAGGTGCACACCTGCTTCACCTGCTGGAAAACACCTACTTTGGGCATTCCTGGGCAGGTCAAAGTTCCTCTCTCATTTTTACACACGTTAGGCATTACTTCAGCCAAGCACCTCCCTTGTGGATGGGGGGCCGAGGTCTCTCAAAGAATAAAGGACCATAGTCTAAAGCTTGTTCCTCTTCTTCCTGCCTCCAGCATATGATCATGAACTTCTGCAAACAAATCGGCAACTCATGTTGTGTATGTTTTGCTGCCTCTAGAGAGATTGTTGTATCCATACTAGAGCATGTGAATAGATGTGTACAGCTAGCACGTATTTCTAGTTGTCACCTGCTAATAACTGACATCTAGTACATGCGAGCTTCTTGTTAAGTGTCTACAATGCACGTGAGTCAATCTTCAGGATTATGAATGTGACAGGCGTTGTATGTTGTCTATCAAGACACTCTTTGCAGTGGCTTTTAAAATAAATGTGTTGAATTCTATAATTAACCACCTTAGACCTTGATAGCAGGCTGGCATTTTTAGTGCCTGTCAATAAAAGGCAATGAGATGCGTCAGATCCCTTACTCCTCCTCCATGTAGGAGCAGCTATATTAATTCAGTGCTTCTTTATTGAGCACCTATTTTGTGGCAGGTTCTGCATTTGGCTCTGTCCCTGGTTAGGCCCTGTTTAATAAGATGCTTAGCTCTTTGGGTGGAGGACAAAGGTTAAGTGGTCTTGGAGACATTAAGCCCATGAGTGAGATCTTTTTTCTGCTACATAACATAACATTTCTGTGTTCATTGCTCTCAAGAAGCACGTCTAGGGTCGGGGGAGATGGGCGCTACCCATGGGAACCTGACCTCTGCTTGATGTCACTGTTGCCTGACATCAGAATTCCTGATCCACCCCCAGACTTGGTCCACAACTGTCAAGTCCTTGACTTGTGTGCAGAGAACGGCAACCTAGTGACATCTCTTCTTTTTTTTGTTTGTGTTCTTCTCCTTTCAGTGAACACCACTGCATGAGCACCTTCTCTTGGTTTGTAAAGGTTCCAGAACATTCCTTTGTTGTGTCATGCTGCTGGATGTTCCATTTTTTTAAGCTCTAATAAATAACGGTGAACTTCTAATACACTCAAGTTGTATTCAGGATGAAGATATCATTGTGGTGGACATCAACTTGCTTCACCTGATTTTGCTTCTCTTTTTCAGATAAATGGCCTGTCATGTGGGCTGCTCTCCTGGAAGCACATGCCCACCCCCACCCCCCCTTCATCCAGGGATGGGGGCGAGATGCCTGCCCTGAGGAGCCTGCAGTGTTGGAAGCATCGGCTTCCTCTCTCACTCAGACACAGGGCCCTGATGGCATCTGTCTCTCACAGTTGTCAACCTCAGGAGATTGAGTGTCACCTGGCACACCGGTGTGCAGCCTCAGTGAGTTCAGACATCTTGTCTAATGAGAGTTAGGGATGGCAACACCTGTGGGCAACTGACCCAGGCATATAGGAAGCTCTAAGAAACCATACAACACCCTGATGGTCACAGTGAGGCCACTGCTTGGATCATTGGTGTGCTCATCAGGCCCTTGTTCTCTGTACTCTGTTGTAGAAAGCTCAGCTGCAGGATGGCTGGAGCACAGAGAAGGGAAGGCAGGAGGCATTTGCTGTTGCAGAAGAGGCACTCCCTGTCTGGCCTCACCTGGCCCCTTCCTCAGCAACATTTGTGCATTTTGGACATTGACCTGACTTTAGCTAATTAAGACTCAAATTAGGTTCTGTCCTATTACATTAGTTGATGGCAAACTGAAGTAGATATTTTGAAAGTCTGAGTTGACAGAGAAGCTGTCCCCACAAGTAAGTTTTCTGGAAAATAAGCCACAATTAGAAGGCAATGGCACCCCACTCCAGTACTCTTGCCTGGAAAATTCTATGGACGGAGGAGCCTGGTTAGGCTACAGTCCATGGGGTCGCTAAGAGTCGGACACGACTGAGCGACTTCACTTTCACTTTTCCCGTTCATGCACTGGAGAATGAAATGGCAACCCACTCCAGTATTCTTGCCTGGAGAATCCCAGGGGCGGCGGAGCCTGGGGGGCTGCCATCTATGGGGTTGCACAGAGTTGGACACAACTGAGGCGACTTAGCAGCAACATGGGGCAGCAGCTCACAGCCCCGTACCTGGGCCCTGTAGCTGAAATCCTCCTATAAACTCCACTCCATGGCTAACATCATGGGTCCTGCTGCTACCAGGTGGTGATCAACGCCAGGGCTGGCCTACGTCCATGGCACGGACATGTCCTCAGCACAACCAGATGGGCCACTTGCATGGAAGCTGGAACAGAGAATTAACAGTCTCCAAGCCCAGTCTCTCTAAGGGGATCCAGCTCACCCAGCAGAGCTACGTGGGTGTGTGGCTCTGACACAGAGACATGTCCATGGTGCTGAAATGACCCCCATCTAACCTCCGCTAACCCACCTCCTCCTGCCACAAACAGATGACTAGAAATTCCAGTTCTAGGTGAGTAAGAAGGTCTTAACCCCCTGAGATGGAGGGCAGAAAACTGCCCCAGGTCTGACTTGTCCCCACTCTGGCTCATCCCTGGCAGCATCAAGTCATCTCTGGGCCTCAACCTCCTGCGTTAGGACCAGAGGGAAGGAAACCACTGGAAAAAGCCAATCTCACAGAATCAGCATTTCTTTCCAAGACTCCAGGTCACATTTGAGGAAGGGAAAATCTACAACCAGGCAAGCAGGAGTTCTAGGCTAGTGCTTCTCACCAGCCCTGGCTCAGAATCCACATGCAGAGGGAGGACTCACAGGGTCTGGGAGTACATCCAAGCAGGACCCCTTGGGGCCTTCCTGGGATGGACCCCTCTCCCACATCCTCTTTTAGTATCTGATACACACTCTTGAGTTGTTTTGCAAATGCTAAAAGCCTCCCAAGTGAAAGAAGTTAACTATTTGATGACCAGGAGCATGGAGCTACTAGAGGCTGAGAACTAATGATGTTCACCTCTGTGACCCCATCCTTTTACCTCGTCATCAACCGATCAGAATTGTGAACAAGCTGACCCTCCTACTCTGTGACTCCCCTCCCTCACCCAGCCTTTAAACGTGCCTCCCTACCACCCTCCAGGGAGTTTAGAGTTGTAGTATTTTGAGCACCAGATTGGCCCGGGCTTTAATCCATGTTGGCTGCTCAGGAAGAGATACAGCACCCTCTCTTTCCAGCTCACTTCGCCCTGCTCAGAGCCACCTCTCAGAGGTCTTCCTTGGAGGGTTCTCTCATAGTGGCCTTTGATGTGTCAGATGACTGGAGTGTCACCTGGAGCCACGATCTGGCTGAAGGGTCCCCCACGCATCCCTGAGCCTGATCCCAAACCAGAAGATGCATGTGGGCCTCAGGACTGCTCTCCTCCAGGAGGGTATCCTCAGTCAGGAATGAGATCCTCTGTGTTCCCAGTGGCCCTCGTGTGAGGGCGATGCTTGGTGGGGGTTGTCGTCCACCAGTTTCCACTTTTCCATCAGAGCCTCTCCCAACAGGAGCCCTTGTAGGAAAAGCTCCTCAGGACCCTCTCTCTCAACTTCACTCCTCTCTCCCTCATTTTGGAAGGTTCTGAAGCACACTCTCTTGCTCCTTTGTCAAGCTACTGTGTCAGAGTTTGAGACACCACCAGGAGACTTCTGAACCAGGCGCTGACGTGACTTCATCAAAACGGCCCAGGTGGAACACAGAACCACTGCAGGTCCCACCCATGGCCCCACTGGGGATGAATCCATCAGGGCACCGGGGCTCACAGACTTCACGGAAAACCTGTCTTCAGGACTTGCCTCCTTTCTTCCAACCAGCTGTAGGTCAGAGGCCCAGGCACCCCATCCTGGCTCCACTCCCCAGGGCCTGGATTCTGGGACACCTTAGGGGTATTTCAAGACTGTTGTGCTCCTTTGTTTGGGGACAAGAAGATCCTAAAAGCTGCCTTTGGTTGACTTTGGAGGTCTGATTGCTTCTTGTCCATATAGGTGGAAACATGGGGTGTGATGTTCCTACACCTGCAGGGCCTTCCCAGGATAAAGATCTGTGTGTTTTCCCAGCCAGTCCATCCCCTACACCACCCTCCCAGGAAACTCAGATCCAGGATTATGAGAGTAGAAGCTCTCCCCTTGTTTATCATAACTTGGACTCTCACACTGAGGAGCCTGGCTCCCACCATCTGCCCTTTATCTGTGTATTGCTCCTTTCCAGATTACACGTGCAGAGGTTTCAACATTGTTAGCTACTACACTCTGGAAAGAACCCCCAAAATAAAGCCCCCTGTTCATGTACAGTCCATTTTGCCTTTAGTCTACAGATTCCATTCATCTCTAAAGTTAACTTAGGTCAGCACCTTTTGCCCCCACCCTGACAGTTTTTCCCGTACATTTCTAAAATAGTTAGATTCTATGTCACAGTATTCCACCCTGTGACACTCCTACATCTGAAATAACTAAGTCTGAATAGCTTATGATTGACCCCCTGGACTTAGCAAATCTTTGGATTTGGACAATCGCGTAGCGACAAGTATCTGCCCTGAAGTATCACATGTAATCCTTCAGCTCCCCACGCCATGGTCTGCTATCATCTGTGTAGCTTTGTCTTTCCTAGAAGTTGTAAGTGGGGTCATACTCTGTGTGGCTTCTTCAGACTGGATTCTTTCACTTAGCAATATGCACGTAAGACTCACCTGTGTCTTTCCTTGGGTTGATGGTTCATTTCCCTCTATTGCCGAGTCGTGCTCCATTGCACGTACATGGCAGGAAAAACAATTTTCCCTCTACCCTTCTAGGCTCTTGGTTGAGATTCTCCAGGTCATAAAAGACAGATTAATAGGAGAAAAACAAAGAGAATTTGAATAACATTCATACATCTTCTATACATGGGAGATAACCAGGAAAACTGAGTTAACTCCCTGAAATGGCCCAAGTCATCACTTAAAATACCATCTTCAGCTAAAAACAAACAAAAAAGACTTTGGGGAATGGGGGAAGCCAGTTATGACAGGTTATCATGCAAAGCACAGTAAACAAGGGTATGGTTGTTATGCAGCTTAACTCAAGACTTCTTCACTGATGAGAGTTTCTTGCGATTTAGTCGTCCTTGTATTCCTGGTACAGACAGGGAGACACCGCTGGGATGGAGATTTCCCTTCTAGACATAAATGTCCCTCAAAAAGGGCAAACTCTACTCAGTTTTCTGAAATTCTTCAGTGTGTTTTTAAAAAACTAATCAGGTCAAAATAATCCCTATGCCGAAGAGTATTTTGGGATAGTGTTTTCTGTTCCCCTTGACAGGGATGTACCCCAATTTGTTTATGAATGTATCTATTGAAGAACTTTCTGATCTCTCCCAGATTTTAGCCATTATGAGTAGAGCTGTTATGCATAATTCCATCCTTGGTTTGGGGATAGTTTTTCAAAGCAGTTGCCTAAATACTGGAAGCACACTTTTTGGGTCCCGAGGTGAGACTTGCTTAGTTTTGGGAAAAATTGCCAAGCTATCTTCCAAAGTGGCTGCACATGCATTCCACCAGTAGGCAGAGAGAATTCCTGTTGTTCCTCACCCTCCAAGAACTGGTATTGTCATTTTCTGGGAGTTCAGCAGTTCTCATAGATGTGCAGTGATATCCCATTGTTGTACTGATCTGTAATTCCCTAATGGTGTATGACATTGGGCATATTTTTGTAAACTCTCTGTATATCTTCATTGGCCAGGTGTCTGTCCATATCTTTTATCTATTTTAAGTGGGGTGGTTTGTGTTCGAGGTGTTATTTATTTGAGACAAATCTGTAGGTAGTTAGAATAGAAAACAGGAGTCCAAAGTGGCGGTGGCTAAAAGACAAGGAAGGGAAAAGCCCGTGAAAATAGAACAAAGGAGGGTCAAAGGTAAGTCCAAGGACCAGAGTGAGGACTTCAGGTAGAACAACACTCCTGGCTAACCCAATTTATATAGGGCAGGCCCAGGGGGAGGGAAAAAAACATATAAAAAGAGGAGCCAAAGCGCCCTCTCTCTCTCTCTCCCACGCTGGGGCGTTCCTCTCTGTGTCTTTGGGTTGACGGTCGACATGCCCTCACGCCTCGAGGATGGATTTTCCTGCTATTATCTAAATAAAATAGAGCTGTAACACAGAGCTGTAACACTGATTTGTCTAAGAGCTATAACACGGTCTGTTCGAGACCTGAGAGCTATAACACGGTCTGTCCAAGACCCGAGAGCTGTGACATGCTGAGGGCTTTAATGTCCGTCACTCCAAATCTTTGTTGTGATGAGACAGAACTGAGGAGCATACACTCACCTGACAAATCCTTTATTAGATGTGTGTTTGCAAGTACTTTTCTCCCTGCTTCTGTCTTATCTTTTGATTTTCTGAAGGAGGTCTTTCACAGGGTAGAAATCTTTAGCTGTTTAAAGTCCATGATATTGCTTGCTCCTTTTTTGTGAATTTCCTTTTTGTGTTGTGTGTTAAAATTCAAAGCTCATGATCTACGAAACAAAACACAAGGTCATGCAGATTGGTTCAGTTCAGGTCAGTTGCTCAGTTGTGTCTGACTCTTTGCGACCCCATGGACTGCAGCACGCCAGGCCTTCCTGTCCATCACCAACTCCCGGAGTTTACTCAAACTCATGTCCATTGAGTCTGTGATGCCATCCAACCATCTCATCCTCTGTTTTCTCCTTCTCCTCCTACCTTCGATCTTTCCCAACATCAGGGTCTTTTCAAATGAGTCAGTTTTTCACATCAGCTGGTCAAAGTATTAGAGTTTCAGCTTCAGCATCAGTTCTTCCAATGAATATTCAGGACTGATTTCCTTTAGGATGGACTGGTTGGATCTCCTTGCAGTCCAAGGGACTCTCAAGAGTCTTCTTCAACACCACAGTTCAAAAATATCAATTCTTCGGCACTCAGTTTTCTTTATAGTCCAAGTCTCACATCCATATATGACTACTGGAAAAACAATAGCTTTGACTAGACAGACCTTTATTGGCAAAGTAATGTCTCTGCTTTTTAATATTCTCTCTAGGTTGGTCATAACTTTTCTTCTAAGGAGCAAGCGTCTTTTAATTTCATGGCTGCAGTTGCCATCTGGAGTGATTTTGGAGCCCCCAAAATAAAATCTGTCACTGTTTCCATTGTTGCCCTATCTATTTGCCATGAAGTGATGGTACCAGATGCCATGATCTTAGTTTTTTGAATATTGCATTTTAACCCAGCTTTTTCACTCTTCTCTTTCACTTTCATCAAGAGGCTCTTTAGTTATTTGCTTTCTGCCATGAGGGTTCTTTTTCACTCTCCTCTTTTACCCTCATCAGAGGCCCATCTCATCTGCATAGCCGAGGTTTCTCATATTTCTCCCAGCAATCTTGATTCCAGCTTGTGAGTCATCCAGCCACAAATACACAGCCTTGACGTATTCCCATAGCCCATTGTTAGAAGTCCAGTTCTAACTGTTGCTTCTTGTCCTACATATAGGTTTCTCAGGAGGCAGGAAAGATGGTCTGGTATTCCCATCTCTTTAAGAATTTTCCATAGTTTGTTGTGATCCACACAGTCGGTGGCTTTAGTGTAGTCAATGAAACAGAAGTAGATTTTTTTTTAAATTCCCTTGCTTTCTCTATGATCTATCTCATGTTGGTCATTTGATCTCTGGTTCCTCTGCCTTTTCTAAATCCAGCTTCTATGTCTGCAAGTTCTCAGTTCATGTACTGTTGAAGCCTAGCTTGAAGGGTTTTGAATGTTACCTTGCTGGCATGTGAAATGAGTGCCATTGTGCAGTAGTTTGAACATTCTTTGGCATTGCTCTTCTTTAAGATTGAAATTAAAAGCTGACCTTTTCCAGTCCTGTGGCCACTGCTGAGTTTTCCAAATTTTCTGACATAATGAGTACAGCACCTTAATAGCATCATCTTCTAGTGTTTGAAATAGCTCAGCTGGAATTCCATCACCTCCACTAACTTTGTTCATCGTGATGCTTCCTAAGGCCCACTTGACTTCGCACTCAAGGATGTCTGGCTCTAGGTTAGTGATCACACCATTGTGGTTATCTAGGTCATTAAGACCTTTTTTGTATAGATCTTCTGTGTATTCTTGCCATCTCTTTTTAATCTCTTCTGCTTCTGTTAGGTCCTTACCATTTCTGTCCTTTATCATGCCCATCCTGGCATGAAATGTTTCCTTGATATCTCTAATTTTCTTGAAGCGGTCTCTAGTCTTTTTCATTCTATTGTTTTCCCCTTTTTCTTGGCATTCTTAACTAATAATGCTTTTTTTAAAAAAAAATCTCTCCTTGCTATTCTCTGGAACTCTTCATTCAGCTGGGTGTATCTTTCCTTTCTCCCTTGCCTTTCACTTCTCTTCTTGTCTCAGCTGTTTGTGAAGCCTCCTGAGACAACCACTTTGCTGTCTTGCATTTCTTTTTCTTTCAGATAGTTTTGGTCACCATATCCTGTACTATGTTCTGAACCTCTGTCCGTAGTTCTTCAGGCACTCTGTCCACCAGATCTAACCCTTTGAATCTATCCATCACCTCCACTGTATAATCATAAGGGATTTGATTTAGGTCCCACTTGAATGGCCTAGTGGTTTTCCCTGCTTTCTTCAATTTAAGCCTGAATTTTGCAATAAGGAGCTCACGATCTGAGCCACAGTCAGATCCAGGTTTTGTTTTTGTTGACTCTACAGAGCTTCTCCATCTTTGGCTGCAAAGAATATACTCAATCTGATTTTGATATTGACCATCTGTAGAGTTGTCTCTTGTGTTGCTGGAAGAAGGTGTGTGCTATGTCCAGTGTGTTCTCTTGGCAAAACTCTGTTAGCCTTTGCCCTGCTTCGTTTTGTACTCCAAAGCCACACTTGCCTGTTACTCTAGGTATTTCTTGACTTCCTACTTTTGTGTTCCAATCCCCATGATGAAAAGGACATCTGTTTTTGGTGTTAGGTCCAGAAAGTCTTTTAGGTCTTTATAGAACCATTCGATTTCATCTTCTTCAGCATTAGTGGTTGGGTTATAGACTTGGATTGCTGTGATGTTGAATGGTTTGCCTTGGAAATGAACTGAAATCATTCTGTCATTTTTGAGATTGCATCCAAGTACTGCATTTCGGATTCTCTTGTTGACTCTGAGGGCTACTGCATTTCTTCTCAGGGAATTCTGGCCCACACTAGTCAATATAATGATCATCTGAATTAAATTCACTCATTCCTGTCCATTTTAGTTCACTGATTCATAAGATGTTGATGTTCACTCTAGCCATCTCATGCTTGATCACATCCAATTTATCTTGATTCATGGACCTAACTTTCCAGGTTCCTATGCAATATTGTTCTTTACAGCATCGGACTGTACTTTTGCCACAAGACATAGCCACAACTGAGTGGCATTTCCACCTTGGCCCAGCCTCTTCATTCTCTCTGCAGTTGTTTCTCTGCTCTTTGCCAGTAGCATGTTGGACACCTTCTGATCTGGTGGGCTCATCTTCCAGTGTCATATCTTTTTGCCTTCTCATACTGTTCATGGGTTTCTCGGGCAAGAATACTGGAGTGGTTTGCCTTTCCCTCCACCAGTGGACCACATTTTGTCAGAACTCTCCACTATGATCTATCTGTCTTGCGTGGCCCTGCATGGATTGGCTCATAGCTTCGTTGACTTACGCAAGGCCCTTCACCATGACAAGGCTGTGATCCATGGAGGAGAAGGACTACAGAGAGAAGAGCAAATTAAACTCAGAGTAAGTAAAACAAAGAAAATAACAAACATTTGAATGAAAATAAATGAAATAGAAGCTAAAAAGAAAACAACATTTAAAGCTACTTTTTTAGAAAAGATAATAAAAATAGCCAAAACTTTAGGTAGACTCATCAAGACAGAGGACTCAAAATAAATAAAATAGGCAGAAAAGGGGAGACACTATACCTGATACCACACATGTAACAGAGATCATAAGAGACTACTATCGAAATAACTCACCAACAGAGTGGATGGCCTAGAAAAAAAAAATAGACAAACTCCTTGACTCTTAGGCCAACTAAAATTGATTCATAATGAAATAAAAAATCTGAGAAGACCAATAATGAGTGAGGACATTGAATCAGTGATCAAAAACCTTAAAACAAAGAAAGTTTTATTACTAGATGACTTCATTAATGAATTCTACCCATTAGTTTAAAAAGAATTAATACCAGTCTCTCACCAACTCTACCAAAAACTAGGAGAGGGAACAATTTTCACTGGTTTTATGAGACCAGCATTATTCTGATACCAAAAACACAAGAAGACTACTTGAGAAAAAAAGAAAGAATACAGACGGATAAAGTGGATGAATATGGATGCTTGAATCCTCAGCAAACCAAATTCACCAAGGCATTGTGTTGCTGAAACCAGTACTCCAGAAAACAAACACCACACTCAGAGAGTTGGAGAACTCAGGTTTATTATGCGGCGGGCCCAGAGGAGTTCACGCCAAGCTCTGAGCCCCAAACAAAAGGGTTACAGAGTTTTTATAGACAGACTATACTGGGCAACACTAGCTGCTAATAGGCTGGTTTAAACTAAGTGGTTTCGTGTGTGTGGGAGCATTGGTCAAGATGGGGAGGGGGATGCCTGACCTTTACACAGACAGGCATGATTAAGCAGATTTGCAGGGACTGGGCGATTGCAAAGAACAGGACAAGGGTGAGTGAGATAAGCTCCAGTTCCTAGTACTGTGAGTCCCCACTTTCTGAGACTACATGACCTACGTGATCCAGACTTTGCAAGGAGCAAGCTGAGTTACAGAGGCAGAAGGAGGAGGTAAAATTTTAACTTTCCTCTTCATTAGCTCCTCTTGATGCTTCTATTACTTGCTGTAGAAAGCATTGCCTCATGTTTTGGTAGGACATTCAGAGTTCCCCATCGTTTAGGGGGCTATATTGAGCTCTTACCGTTTGTAACTTTATGGATTCAATCTGAGAGGTTATGAACTGGGTAATTGCATTGAGAATACAAAGGCCAAACAAGAGTGCCACAAAGAACATGAAGAGAGGACTGGTTAAAGGAAGAAGGTCCAGATATTGTTCCAGTTACCCCAGGGATTTGCTAGTTCCTCTCTCCTTTTTATGATTCATTCCTTTAGCTGTTGGGCCCTGTCGCTGACTATTCCTGATTGGTTTACATAAAAGCAACATTCTTCTTTTAAGAAGAGGCAGAGTCCTCCCTTTTCAGCTATCAGTAGGTCTAACCTTCTCCTATTCTGTAAAACCATATCAACCAGGGAGTCTAGTTGGTCCTGTAAGGCCACTAAAGATTTGGCCACTCTCTCAATGTCGTCTGTGAAGTCTTTGGACAGTGTATGGTAAAAGCTGGCTGATGAAGCAATTCCTCCTATTCCCATACCTATCCCAGCTGTGGGATCCCTATCCTAGACCAACTAGTAAGGGTATAAACTGGATGGCTCTTTTTGACCGCATGTGTGCTGCCAGAGGTACGGTAAGAGTCTGGTTGTTAGGGACACTATTCATCTAGGGAGTGAGGAAAGCTAAGGTGCAAATACCCATCCAATTCACTGGTAGACGTAAGTAAGCATCTGTCCCACAAACAAAGAAAAGGCCATGATGGGGGCAGCACCACATTGTGTTTGTGGGAGGATGAGTGGGCCACTCACATTTTAAAGTTTGATTACATTGGTTCCTGGCTAAATTGCCAACATGTTCAGTTCCTCCACCATTTGTGAAGCATTCTGGAGCCTTTTGAGTTAATGCAATTGTCCTTAAGACTGGTCCTTGTAAGGGTGGATCTATACGCGTTCCCATGGTTGTTGCATTATTTAATGGTACTGGTGTAGCTAAATACCGTGGAGCTCCTAAGGATAAGCAAAGCCGGCAATCCCTGGCCAGCTGGGGGATGGCATCATTAAGTAGGCAATGAGTTGCGTTGAGAACCTGATACAGACAAGGGTCTAAGGGCGAGTTAACTCTGTAACCTGGGTTATACTGCCAACAGGCAGAGCCTGATTTTTTTAGGGCAAATTTGGTCTGTGATTTCGTTTGTCTGCATTATTTTCCCTGTCCAGTAGATTGTTCCACTTATTTGACAGACAGACACCTGTTCTGGGTTGTAACATCTGCGTGGCATTTGGGGGTAGACGGAGGCACAGGGGCATGATGGCAATGCCATGGTGTCGAGATACCACCCAGGGTTTGGATCCTCTGGTGGGGGAAAGGTAGCGGCAGCAGGGGGTATAACTGGAAAACATTTTTGGCACCCAGTCCCCCGGATATACATTGCATGGTTATGAAGGCAGTAGGTGATTGGCCTATAGGACTGACTATCTATACATTGCTCTAGCTGATGGTTAAGTAAGCGATTTTCCAAGGTTGACTGTAATGTTGACAGGTGCATGATGGATAAGGAACGGCACCATCTGTTATAGCAAGAGACACCAAAAGGCTGCAAAGCAGCCTGTACGTAAGAGATAACTGAACACTAGCAAAAGGTTTTCTCCCCATTTTTGGGTTGTCACAGCTATAGCTACTGAGCCTATCATGAAGTGGGGGTCAGTTATACTGTGGAACAGTTTAATTAGTAGGGAGAATTGATCATAAGAGACATCTAATAAGAATGAGGCTTCCCACTACAGTGAGGTAACAGACAGCTAACTGCAGCTTTTGACCCAAATCCCAGTCCTGGGGTGTGACTGAAGCTAGTCCTGTAGCGAAGAGCACAGCAATAATACCAATCAGGGCTAGAGTCCATGACAATGAAAATCCATTGATATTTTGATAGCTGGATCCTTAAGCTTCCGCTGTGCATTGACCAGCCAGCTGCCAGAGTGTGGCTGGAGCATGGCTGAAGAATCCTCAAGCTTCTGCCGTGCGTTGACTAGTCAGCTTCCAGAGTGACTAGATCAGGGCTCAGCGTCCTTCATGGGTGAGGGTCGTTGATTTTGGAACCAGACCTCGAGCGGGTTTTGGGGGTCCTGAACTGTTTTCCAGGTGTCCTTGTTACAGGAAGCCGCTGCCTTCTTGACTCTGGTGTGGTAGATCCAAAGGATGATGCCTGTAACTTTAACAGCAGTAGGGGTTGCCTGGACAACCTTGTGAGGGCCTGTCCAAACTGGCTGAAGTGGTTCCTTTTTCCAGTCCTTAACCCATACCTCATCTCCTGGCTGATAGGGATGAAACCAATTGCCCAAAGGAATGGGTGTCCTTTCTGAGGTTTCTCCAACAATATGGTGGAAGACTATTCCCAGGGCCTGGAGGTGTTGGGACATCTCCAGGTCAGCTAATTTTTGGAGGTCTCCCTTGAGTTTTCCTGTCGCTAGGGGTGTTCTCCCATATAAGATCTCAAAGGGAGAATAGCGTGAGGACCTCGGGGTGCATCGGGCTCCAAGTAAGACTAGGGGTAACATGTCAACCCAAGATAACTGGGTCTCCTGACAGAGGTTAGTTAATGTAGTCTTGAGGGTCTGATTCATGCGTTCAACTTTCCCTGAGCTCTGTGGCCTGTAAGCAGTGTGAAGCTTCCATTTGATTCCCAGTGACCTGAATAAAGTTTGTATTATCTCAGACACAAAAGGTGGCCCATTGCCAGACCCTATGGAGAGAGGCAGCCCATATCTCAGGATTATGTCTCTCAGCAAGGGCTTGGCTACTTCTCGTGTCCGTTCAGCCCATCCCAAGTAGGTGCAGACTAGAAATAAGTAAATACTTACAGCTATTATAGGGCTTGACTTAAATAAAGTCCACTTCTAGATCTTCAAAGGGCAGTGCCCCAACTGTCTGCACCCCTGGGTTGGGTCTTGGTCCTTGGATGGCATTGTTCTGCACACAAGTCTCACTTCTAGCACTGATCTGGGCACAGAGGGTTGGGAGCTTAGAAATGAAATAGTAGTGGCTCAATAAACTCTTCAGTGCAGTTTTTCCTAAATGAGTTATCTTATGATATTGTTTTACCAGCTGGATTGTTATATTGCTGGGGACAAACAGTCTTTGGTCTGGGAGCTTCCATCAGCCCTCCTTTTATTTTATTTCTCCCTCATTTAGAGCCCATTGATCTTCTTCCTTGGTGTATCTCGGGGACAGAGGCAATTCTGGTGCTAAGAGGACCTTAAAGATTGACTTGGGGCCCACTGTGGGGCTCGGTTGGGTTACCACCTCCTCGGCTGCCCGGTCAGCCAACAGATTCCTTTGCTGATTGGATCAGTTCCTCGATGATGGCCTTTACAATGGATGACTGCCACTTGGGAAGGCTTCCAGACTGCTTCTAACAGCTGAAGGATTCCTTTTTTGTTTTTAATCTCCTTCCCCCCCACCCCCGCCACCTCTGTCAATAGTCCCCTTTCTTTATAAATGGCTCCATGTACCTGTAAAGTAACAAAGGCATAGCTCGAATCAGTATAGATGTTGACTTGTTTTCCCTTGGTGTGCCTTAGCACCTGGGCGAGTGCCCATAGCTCAGACCATCGTGCTGACCACCCTTGTGGCAAGGCCTCAGCCTTCACTATCTTGTCACTTGTTGTTATGGCATAGCCGGCTCTGCACTGCCCGTCTTGGATGAAACTGCTTCTGTTAGTGAACAGTTCCAGTTCTGGGTTCTGGAGGGGAATGTCCGTCAGGTCTGGCCTGCTCGAGTAAATTTCATCTATGACCTCCTCACAGTTATGGCCGAGCGTTCCTGCTTCCATAGGTGAAAAGGTGGCGGGGTTCAGCGTCTGCGCAGTCTCGAGTTGGACCCTAGGGTTTTCGCAAAGCAGTCCTTGATAGTGAGTCATCCTGGAGCTGGTCAGCCACTTACGCCCCTGGCTGCTCACCAGGGCTGTAATAACATGGGGAACCTTTACATTTGTATTTTGTCCTAGAATAAGCTTATCTGCTTCTCTGCCAAAACCACAGTGGCAGCTAATGCCTGGAGGCGTGGCGGCCATCCCACGGCCATTGGATCCAGTCGTTTGGGCAGGTATGCAACCGGGCGCTGCCATGGCCCAGCTGTTTGTGTGAGGACCCCCAGTGCAGTACGATTTTTCTCATGTACAAAGAGGTTAAAGTCCCGAGTCACATCAGGCAGCCCTAATGCTGGAGAGCTGGTCAAGAGTCTCTTATCTCCTCGAAGGCCTTTTCCTGTTCAGGTCCCCACTCTACGGAGTCCTTACCAGACCCTGCTGTGGCTTTAAACAAAGGCTTGACAATTTCAGAGAAACGCAGCATCTAGCTCTGGCAGAATCTGGCAGCCCCAAGGAACTCACGGACTTCTTTCTTGGTATTCAGCCAAGAAAGAGGTATTGAACAGATGGCTTGCTTCCTCTCATGTCCGAGCACTCGATGCCCTTTTGAGATGACAAACCCCAGGTATTTGACCTCCTGTCTGCAGATCTGAGCCTTTTTTCATGACACCTTGTACCCTGTGGTGGAGAGTGGAGCCAACAGGGCTTTGGTGCCTCTCCAGCAGTTCCCTTGGGTGGGACTGGCTAGCAACAAGTCATCCACATACTGGAGTAGGGTGCAGTGTAAAGTTTCTCTGGGAAAGGCAGCCAGGTCTGCAGCCAGGGATTCACCAAACAGGGTAGGTGAGCTTTTGAAGCCTTGTGGCAGTCCAAGTCAGCTGTGTCTTTCTCCCGGTGTGTGGGTCTTCCCATTCAAAGGCAAACAAGGGCTGGCTGGCTGGTGATAGCCGGAGGCAGAAGAATGCGTCCTTGAGATCAAGACAGATGAACCAGCTTGCCTGAGCATGTAAGAGACTCAGGAGAGTGTAGGGATTTGGGACCACTGGATGGATGGTGATCACTGCACTATTGATGGCCCGGAGGTCCTGGACGGGGCGGTAGTCGTTCCCTCCAGACTTTTTGACTGGTAACAGCGGAGCGTTCCAGGGAGACTGACATTCAGTTAGGATCTCGGCATCTCATAGATGCTGGATATGGTCCCAATTCCCAGGCATGCCTCCCGTGGTACTGGATATTGTTTCTGTCTAACAGGAGTGGCTCCTGGCCTCAGGTCCACTACAATGGGGGCATGGTTTTTAGTCAAACCAGGGGGCCCCTTTTCTGCCCAGACATCAGGGAATTCTTTTAGCAGACTGGGGGAATTATTTGTTCCCTCCCTGAGGAATAGAGACACCATTCATCTTCCCTGGGCACGGTCACGGCCATCATCAGAGTGATTGGCTCCCAAGGTGAGGCTCACAGGCTTTCTGGGGGCAAAGGTGATTTGTGCCCCCAGTTTTGTCAGTAAGTCTCTATCCAGTAGTGGAATGGGGCATTCCGGTAAGTACAGAAATTCATGAGTCACCAGATGGCCCCCCAGCTGACACGAATGGGCCTTGCAAAATGAGCGGGCTGCCATGTCCCCTGTGGCCCCAACAATAGTTGCTGTTCAGCCTGTGAAGGGAGCCACAGGCGTGGTTAATGGAGTGTTCAGCTCCGGTATCCACCATAAAAGTCATTGATTGGCCCCCTACTTTTATCATGACTGTGGGCTCCCGGAGGCCCAGGATCAGGGAGCCCAGTCTTCCCTAGTCTGATTCTGCTCCGGCCAGGCCGATAAGGTTTTGGACAGCCGGCTCAGGCTAGTACCTTTCTTTGTTGGGTTGACTGAACTTTGTCGACCCTTTAGATGTCCCTCTGCAATGGGGGCATTCATTCCCCCAGTGTCTGGTCTCTTCTCAATGGGTGCACTGGTCGTAGCATAGTGGGTGGTCTCTTCTTAGTTTCCCCTTTCCATGAGGGAATAGTCTGTTTCACTGGATCTGAGCTCCTCAATGCTGCTGCTAGCAGGGCTGGTTTCTGTTTCATTTGTTTATCTGCTTCTCGTTGGGCCTCACGGTCTCAGTTTCCAAAGACTATTTGCTACCTCCAGGAGCTCTGTGGCATTCATCCCAGCGAAGCCTTCCAGCTTCTAGAGTTTTTGTTGGATGTCTGCACAGGATTGAGCCGCAAAGGCAGCGTTAATCATCCATTGATTCTCCACTGTCTCAGGGTTGAACAGGGTGTATGTCCGAAACTCTTCACAAAGTCTTTCGTAGAAATCGGTGGGGGTCTTCTCTGCTGTTTGGATTATCGTTATAATTTTGGACATATTGGTGGGCTTTTTGGCTCCCGCTCGAAGTCCATGTAGAAGGGCATCATGGTATCAGCCCAGGGTTGCTTGTCCTTCTCTGGTATTGAAATCCCAATTAGGTCTCATCTCCGGCATTGCTTCTCATGCCCATCCTTCCACATCTAAGACCTCTGTGGGGGCTTGTCCTCGGAGCCATTTTTGGGCTTCTGTTGAGATGCGTCGCTTTTCCTCATTGGTGAAGAGAGACATAAGGAACTGGTGACAGCTGTCCCATGTAGGCTGATGGGTGTGGAAAATGGACTCTAGAAGGTCAATCATAGCCAGAGTACGTCGGGTTATGGTGTTCCCAGTTTAGCAGACCAGTAGTGCTGAAGGGCTGGTAATAGAGGATGGAGCAACCAGGCTGGACTGAGCCGTCCTCGTTCACTTGTAGAGGACCTTGAGTTTCTCGCAGTGGCATCTGACGGGCCGTGGCCTGATAGTTAGATTGTTTGGCTGAGCAGAGCCACTTCCCTACTGGCTTGGGGCTGGAGTCTTGCTCATGAGTTGGTGCAGGGGACACAGAGTGGGGTGGACTGTCTGGCAATGGGTCCAGCGCTGACTGTGCTGGGGCTCGTGGAGTCAGGGGAATGTTTGGTGGGGGCAGTAGTGGGTCCTCTACCAGATCTCCCTGGGATATAGGTTTTTTTTCCTTCTTTCTTTTTTCTGAGTGGTTGGGCCACAAACACCCTACTCTGTCCCTGTCTGTTCATGCGAAATCTTGCCCATGGAGGCAGGGTCTATGCTATTAGAAGACAGGAGTCTATGTGTGGAAACTGCTCTGGATGTCCTGGAGTCCCAGTGACTGCGTGGTGTATTGCTTGGACAGTGGGCAGGTTGAGAGTGCCCTCTGGCAGCCATCCAACATCAAAGGATGGCCAATTGAGCTCACAGAAGCATGGCCAATCGAGCTCACAGAAGTTACGAAGCTTCCTGGGGGTCATCTTGACTCCGTAGTCTCCTACAAAGCCCTTCTTAAAGTTTTTATCATGCAATCTAAAACTGTTGGCTTAGAGGAACTTCCTCCCATGTTGACAAATGCAATCTACCTGGCAGGGTTTTGAGGAAAACCTAATCTCTTAGATGTTGGCTCAAGGAGTCAGTCAACAGAATAACCTAGAGGAGGTTATGATTTTGGTTATTATTCACTAACCAATACTTTCTCCCTCCCTGTGTATCCTGCTCTGAGTAGGTGGCGCAAAGACAAACAAGGGTGGGTGCCCCCTCAAAAGAGGAGACCATTCAGGTGCCTGCTTGGCTGCATCCCTGGGGGGAACTTAGGTGCCTCTTAGCATTGGCAGATCAGTATAAACCCCTGATACGGATCTGTCTTGCACGGAGGGACTGGGTCCCCCAGAGACAGATGCCACCTTGAGCCGTATGAGGTCGCCATGGAACCACAAGTTAGGGCCCTCTAGGACTCCGTAGCTGCAAAGGCCGTGAAGCCACACAATTGAGCCTAAAGTGCAAGGGAATCAGGCCACACATGTTTACATTCATTTTTCATCCACCTGGCCGCTCTCCTGAGGGAGATTTAAGCCACCTCTTAGCATTGGCAGGTCAGTATAAACCCCTGACCTGGACCAGCCTCGCAGGGAGGGATCAAATCCCCCAGAGACTGGCGCCGCCTTTTAGCCTTATGAGGTCGTCACAGAACCGCAGGTTTTGGACCCTCTCGGGCTCTGTAGTCCGAGGACTGTGGAGCTCACTTTCACGTCCTTCAGTCAGCAGTCATGCATACAGAATCAATCACTCAGAGGTTATCACAATACCTCCCTTTTTCCCGAGTCCCCAGGTCTCCCTATGTGATGTTCCCTTCCTGGGAGCCCAAGGAGGTGATCAGTCTCCTCTTCTACCCATTGGGGTAGGTCCTGACTGGGGACCAGCCTCAGGGCCTTACCTTATCCCGTGGCTGTTCCTGGTGAGTTGGTCCATCCCTCCAATGAGTCTGGTCAGAGCTCGGCTGTCCAGAGTCGGAAAGCTGGTCTGAAAGAGAACCTGGAATACTGTCAGGTGCCACGCCTCCTCGTTCATCCTGGGGCTCCTCCACTCCGACCCGACCAAGCCACCACTCTGGCGGCTCAAGGGGCCAGTATGGTTGGAATCTCTCTGGTGCCTCCAGAAATGTTGCAGAAACCAGTACTCGAGAAACCAAGCACCATACTCAGAGAGTTGGAGAACTCAGGTTTATTACTGCTGGCGGGCCCAGAGGAGTTAACACTTCAAGCCCTGAGCACCAAACAAAGAGGTTACAGAGTTTTTAAAGACAGACTATACTGGGCAACACTAGCTGCTAATAGGCTGGTTTAAACTAAGGGGTTTCGTGTGCGTGGGAGCATTGGTCAAGATGGGAAGGGGGATGCCTGACCTTTACACGGACAGACATGATTAAGTAGGTTTGCAGGGACTGGGCGATTGCAAAGAGCAGGACAAGGGTGAGTGAGATAAGCTCCAGTTCCTAGTACTGTGAGTCCCTACTTTCTGAGACTACATGACCTACGTGATCCAGACTTTGCAAGGAGCAAGCTGAGTTACAAAGCGGTTTTTCCTATGGAAGTGTTTTTCTTAAGCTATGTTAATGAACTATGTATTTACCCTAGATGCTGTCTTTCTTCAAGTCTGATAAGGTCTCAACAAACCTGTATGCTTTACTCATACATAGTTCTCTTAATCTATGATAATTAAACTATGTATTTACTTGGAAACCTGCCTTTCTTCAAGATTCATGCCAATCGTTTTATGGCCCGGGATGACTCATCTGGTGCCAATGTTATCTCAAAATGCATGTTGAGGGTGAGGGGCCTGGTACCATTCTGAGTTTTGAGACATCTCCTTTCTATAATTAACAGCTTGCTGGTAGCTATAACATCCGGCTAAAGACTAGCGGGGGTGGGGGGGCACTCTTTCTGCCTGCTTCTTGTGTCTATGTCAGAAGCTTTCTCTATCTCTTTTATACTTTGGTGGTGGTTTAGTCACTAAGTCGTGTCCAACTCTTGTGATCCCATGGACTGTAGCCTGTCAGGCTCCTCTGTCCATGGGATTCTCCAGGCAAGAACACTGGAGTGGGTTGCCATTTCCTTCTCCATTTTTATACTTTAATAAAACTTTATTGCACAAAAGCTCTGAGCGATCAAGCCTCGTCACTGGCCCCGGATTGAATTCTTCTCCTCTGGAGACCAAGAATCCCGGTGTCTTTCGTGGTTCAGCAACAAATTTTCACTATCAGGGAAGCCCAAGTCTGCTTAGAGATTAGGTCAAACACTGAAGTGTACTGCTTCCTGAGGAGCAATGGCCCAGATTCTCATTGCAGTCCCTGGAAGACTGTCCTGTAAATCAGAGAAAACCACGAACAGAGCAGCCCTCACACACCTGGAACCCAACCTGAAGTATTAATAGCTCGGTCCCTAATTGGAACAAGGTGATCTGTGTGTGCACTGAATTCTATGGGGGATGGGGTCGGGGGTGGTGGAGGTTCTTTTTTGGGGAAAGTCACATGACTCAGAAGCTCCATCAATTTTCAGACACATCTCTGGACTTCAGTCAGAATGTAGTAGCCAAATCATGAGACATGATGTGAGGACAAATAGTCAGAAAGAGAAGAGAAGGGGACAATGGCAAGAGTTCAAAGGCAATCAGGACTTGGTGTCCTGAGTACAACACTGAGCTTGAAATGCAAGTGAGCCTCAGGGAGAGGGGAGATGATCCCCGGTAGGGAGACCTCCTGACAAGCCATGGTGGGGAGGTCTGCTCCTTGAGCTTCAGAAAGAAGAGGGGTAAAAGGCGGGCAGAGGGTGGTCTAGCATCAACCCCACCATTGACATCTAGAGTGTGGAAGCAGGTGAATACTGAATTCATCTCATCTCTCAATTCTCCTTAATGTTCACCAATAAAAGAATGGAATGAACTGAGAGGGGCACAGCATTGGAAGACTCCAGTGTAGACTGAGTGTTGGAAATTGGAAGGAGATTCAAAGACAGGCCATCAGATGCATTTGGGGATGAGAGGGTAATGTGTGTAGAAGCAGGACAGCTGTAACTGTGTGCATTGAGGAAAACCCAATATGGACACAAGGTTTTAACTACAAGCAGTTTTTTTGTGGTCTATGTGGGAAGTGTAACTCCCTAGGCTCATGGGAGATTGTGTCTTTTTAATTCTACGCAGTGTACCTGTATTGCATGGGGAAAAGTCAACATAATTTGAAGTGTTGATTTATAATAAAATGCTTAATTTCACTTACACATTATATTTTATTAATTTTACATCATATTTTAGATAATATTTAGTTCCTTGAACATTGTTCAGATATAGGAGGCTGGTTCTCCTCTCCCACAGGGGTGTTCTATACACTCGTGTCTGTTATTCACCAGACATTACTCGGCTTACATTCCCTGAGAGTGCACTGAAGTGTAGATGCAAGAAGGAAGAGAAGGGGCATCCCTGGCAGCTCAGTGGTAAAGAATCCACCTGCCAGTGTGGGAGACACTTGTTCTATCTGTGATTGGGAAGATCCCACATGTCATGGAACAACTAAACCCATGCACCACAGCTACTGAGTCCGTGTCTAGAGCTCGTCCTCCACCAAGAGGGAAACCACCTGCGCACTGCAACTAGAGAGTAGTCCCACTCACTGCAGATGCAGAAAGCCCTTGCCTAGCAACCAAGACCCCTCCTGATGCCCCCAGATTTTGAAGCTGCCCCGTCATTGCCTGCAGACTTCTAGAACATGAAATTCACCTTTGCTGTCTTATTGCTGTTCTCATCACATGTACTGATATGACTCCTATATTTCCATTGATTGTACGGGGGTTGGGAGGCTGGTTCATAATTTAAGCAAACTTTACGTCACTTCCTTAACTGTGGAGGTCTGGATACTTTTAACATTGGTGGCTACACAAAAGAGGAGTGCATCTATGAACGCATAAATGCAACCAAAGATCAGCCGCAAGTACTGGAGTGGTTTTTGACTTGTTTTTATGGAGCCCGTTTGTCCGAAACCAGATGAAGCAGGTCCGTTCGGAATGCTCCCTCCAGGACCTCTGATTTGGCACATTGGATGTTTCCAGCCTATGTGACAAAAGCACTCTCTGTAGTTGTTGCAGAGTCTTCTAAAATTGCATTTATTGGGGGGACAGTCATATTGTATTGATTTGAGACTACTATTGCGGCAGTGGTTAATACAGATCTTCTCAGGAGCGCACAGGGTACCATTTCTCACCTGACCAACATTGACTATTACAAGTCTATAGTGATTGGATAGTCCCCAACACCAGACCCCTGAGATCTTTGACTGATGGAATGAAACCTCTTTTTGCAATGGGGGAAGTTGAGTGACATGGCTATACTGGAGCCTTCCACACTTTACATCTTCCTTTTTACAACCATTAAATTTTAAGACCCTGTGCATAGTAGTACAGCATCCAAATCCATTGGTTCCTCTATTTATTTCATAGCAGTCATCATGATCCTGAAAAGAGTCTCTTCCAAAAATTTCTCTGCAGTGCACACTGAGGTCAGTGCAGGTCCCATTATAGCAGTAATCCTCTTCAGAACAGGGCGTTCCATCCTGCATATAAAGATCAGAAAACTCAAGTGTTTAGCAATACAAGGTCTAGTCTGAAATTACACACATAGTATCACCTAGTTATTACCTTGGATGTCTGAAGCATAGCTACTCTATTTTGACTTTTTTGTTTAGTTTAACATGTTATTTAGCCAAACTTAAATTATAACTACACAGTAGTTCCTAGAACAAAGAATAAGTTGTTCTTTGGTGACAATTTTCTGACAAAATGAAGAGACACAATGTGAGGCGTCTTCCCATTTGACTTTCAAGGCACAACCATAAAAGAGGGTAATTGCTGAATCAGCTTGACTTAGATCATAAGACCCTTGGGCTCCATGGACAGGGCAGCCTGGTGCTCTCAGAGACAGGTCCACAGGCACAGCTGACAGTCCAGAGAGGAGCACCCACTCAGGAGGACGCCTAGGATCTTCCAGAGGGTGAGGCTCGGGCTCTGTTGGGCGCCGAGCTAGATGGCGGTCTGGGGAGGTCGCAGTCATGAGCTCAGACGAGCTGATTTGAGAGGATGAATCTGACAAGTTAAAGGAAAACACCCGTCCTGACATGACAGCAGGTGAGTGTCTAAGTCCAAATGTTTGAGACACCCACTTCAGTACAGCTACCTACGTCTGTAAATTCCTCTTTTCCTACATCAGTTTAGGCTGTCTTTTGTAAACAACTGTGTCTAAAAGAACGTTGTTGAAATAAAAGGTGTACAAGACTTGGGACAGTCATGAAAGGAGACAGCGGGCACAGCTAGCCCCAGGGAAGAAGCCCAGCTCTAGCAACAACTCTCTAGCCCCGAGAAGACTGAAGGTGGCCTCATTTGAGTGGCAACCAGTAATGTTTAAATTTCAAAAATTATTTATCCCACTTCCTAATATTACTTAAACCACACAGTTCCATGAGGCAGGGTAAACTTGAAATCAATGAAATAGTAATGATCTTTCAAGACTGAGCAGCTGAACTGTACACATCAACAAGACAGGTTAGATTAAATCAAACTAAATAAAAAGCACTTTATGATACTAGTGTCCATACTCATCTTTAACATGAGTTGGTTTTTCAAAAGGGGGACGATGTAGGGCATGTCAAAAGCAAAGTGAGACCAGATCTGCTTTCATCACATTCTGTTCAGTTTCCATAATGGGAGAATGGATCCGCTATCATTTCTGCCCCAGTTTTCTTTGTTGCTGGCATCTTGCACCTTCTGTCCTCCATGCCGAGGAAGGAACACTTTGCTGGGTGGCACCGGTCTAACTGTCACCAGAGACACTAGGTTTGAGTTGTATATTGATAAAATCTGGCGAATATCTTCTGGAATCGTAGTAACTTTTGGAGGTGTAGGTGTTTTGAGCAGAAATCGTAGGAGAAGAGGGATCCACAAAATTCTCAAAGCACTCATCTGAATTTGTACTTTCTTTCATTGCCAAATCATTTGATGAACTGTTTCCTTTTGATAGTGGATAATTTGTGGCTACCAAAGCTGTGCTGCTCTTCGTAGAAGGGACTTTCAAACCAGGAGTGCAGAATGTAGGTGCCAAGGGAGAATCTGTGTGCTCGGCATCATTTTTTTCCAACAGCTGGATTATGAGGCCAGGAGTGACAAAGACATTACAACTGGGCACTGGTTCTGTTTCTATGGTCTCACTGTTAGCCTTTACATTTTTAAGTCCAATTGTGTAATTGTCATTTAAACACATCTTTATCAGAGATACCAACGTGTTCTAATTTAGGAGTTACACACTCAAAATCATCCATCTTTAGTGCACACTTTGGAGCTTTTACTAGTGACTGGAAAATGGAGTTAAAATTTTTGGCTCTTCCTTCTGGTTGTTTACTGCTTGGGGAGGGTTTGGCAGAACTTGGGATACGATGTACCACTCAAGTCCAAAATCAGAAAGCTGTGGACTACACGGTGACTTCTCAGAAACGCAAGTGCTTGGAGCAGCAGAATCCAACAAGCTATCTTTCACATCAGGCTTCTCAGGACGTTTGCATTCACTGGACTCTGGTTTAGAGTCAATGACTTCTTGCTCATCCACTGAATTTTTCTTGGCACGTGGAGTATATCCATACTTCTGGAAAAACTCTTTTATTTTCATGATATCCATTGAATTCTTTTTCATCAGTATTTTTGTTGCCTTTATGAAACCAGTGTTTTCTTGACTTTCCAAACTTGCTTTATCAAGAAGAATATTGACATCATCCTTTAGAGTTCATATTTCTGAGTGAAGGTCATGTAAAACTCTCATTGGACAATCTTCAAAGTTGCTTTCCTCTCTGTCCAGCGCTCACTGCAGCTGAGCCGTCTCGCCATCCAAGGTGACAGCCAGAGACCTCAGCGTCCCGCGAAAGCCTTGGATTGGATCCATAGGAGAGTCTGGCCTATTTTGACTTTTAATTGTAAAATTCTCCTTAATAGCCAAAGCAGATGTCACCATTAATGATGCCAGTGTTTCTCTAGGTATGAGAAGATGCAAGGATTGGGACTCATTAGATCTTCTCCTGAAAAGATCTAACTATCTGAAAGCCTGTTCTGCCAGTTTTTCCCAGACCACAGAGTGCCTCATTTCTGATTTCCACCATGAACTCCTTTCAGGGGTGTTGAAGATCAGTAGCTGCAGTGGTCATGATTTAATCTTTGTAGAGGTAGGTGGCAAGTGTCAGTTTTTAGTTGGCAGAGCCCCTTCTTGGTTATAAAATTGGCCATGATTTTAAGGGGAGAGCATTTCATGACCATTTCATCCCAGGATGCTGAGAATGTCCATTCTCAGGTCTGGCAAAGATTTTGTTGACAGGACACTCAATGTGCTGTTACTGGACTAGGCCATAAAACAGTACCCAAAATTCTCTGGACCACCTGTCTTACTAGCCTCTTGGTCCAGGAAAACATTCCCTCATGTTGCTTCTTCCCATATCTAGAGTTACACTGTTACCATCATTGATCTTATATGGAACTATATATTATTTTTTCAGAGGCCTCAGTCACACATTTGGCAGTATAAGAAACAGCAATTTTGTAAAACAGGTGGAAGACAAATAACATAGACAGCAGTATTATAAGCTAAAAACTTCCATTAGATGTAGCCCAGTATATCCCAGGTCATCTGACTTAGTCTATTCTGTACAAATCTTTATCTTTCAGGGAAATTATATATTGGCACTGTCAATAAGGCACATAGCCCAGTTTCCCTAGGGTTACTAGACTGATTATACTTCAGTTCAGTTCAGTCGCTCAGTCGTGTCCGACTCTTTGTGACCCCAGGAATCGCAGCACACCAGGCCTCCCTGTCCATCACCAACTCCTGGAGTCTACCCAAACCCATGTCCATCGAGTTGGTGATGCCATCCAACCATCTCACCCTCTGTCGTTCCCTTCTCCTCCTGCCCCCAATCCTTCCCAGCATTAGGGTCTTTTCCAATGAGTCAACTCTTCGCATGAGGTGGCCAAAGTATTGGAGTTTCAGCTTCAACATCAGTCCTTCCAATGAACATCCAGGACTGATCTCCTTTAGGATGGACTGGTTGGATCTTCTTGCAGTCAAAGGGACTTTCAAGAGTCTTCTCCAACACCACAGTTCAAAAGCATCAATTCTTCGGCTCTCAACTTTCTTCACCATCCAACTCTCACATCCATACATGACTACTGGAAAAACCATAGCCTTGACTAGACGGACCTTTGTTGGCAGAGTAATGTCTCTGCTTTTCAATATGCTATCTAGGTTGGGCATAACCTTCCTTCCAAGGAGTAAGTGTCTTTTAATTTCATGGCTGCAATCACCATCAGCAGTGATTTTGGAGCCCCCAAAAATAAAGTCTGACACTGTTTCCACTGTTTCCCCATCTATTTCCCATGAGGTGATGGGACCAGATGCCACGATCTTAGTTTTCTGAATGTTGAGCTTTAAGCCAACTTTTTCACTCTCCTCTTTCACTTTCATCAAGAGGCTCTTTAGTTCTTCTTCGCTTTCTGCCATAAGGTTGGTCTCATGTGCATATCTGAGGTTATTGATATTTCTCCCGGCAATCTTGATTCCAGCTTGTGTTTCTTCCAGCTCAGCGTTTCTCATGATGTACTCTGCATATAAGTTAAATAAGCAGGGTGACAATATACAGCCTTGATGTACTCCTTTTCCTATTTGGAACCAGTCTGTCGTTCCATGTCCAGTTCTAACTGTTGCTTCCTGATCTGCATACAGGTTTCTCAAGAGACAGGTCAGATGATTTGGTATTCCCATCTCTTTAAGACTTTTCCACAGTTGATTGTGATCCACACAGTCAACGGCTTTGGCATAGTCAATAAAGCAGAAATAGATGTTTTTCTGGAACTCTCTTGCTTTTTCGATGATCCACCGGATGTTGGCAATTTGATCTCTGATTCCTCTGCCTTTTCTAAAACCAGCTTGAACATCTGGAATTTCACAGTTTACGTATTGTTGAAGCCTAGCTTGGAGAATTTTGAGCATTACTTTACTAGCATGTGAGATGAGTGCAATTGTGTGGTAGTTTGAGCATTCTTTGGCATTGCCTTTCTTTGGGATTGGGATGAAAACTGACCTTTTCCAGTCCTGTGGCCACTGCTGAGTTTTCCAGATTTGCTGGCATATTGAGTGCAGCACTTTTACAGCATCATCTTTCAGGATTTGAAATAGCTCAACTGGAACTCCATCACCTCCACTAGCTTTGTTCGTAGTGATGCTTCCTAAGGCCCACTGGACTTCACATTCCAGGATGTCTGGCTCTAGGTGAGTGATCACACCATCGTGATTATCTGGGTCTTGAAGAACTTTTTTGTACAGTTCTTCTGTGTATTCTTGCCACCTCTTCTTAATATCTTCTGCTTGTGTTAGGTCCCTACAATTTCTGTCCTTTATTGAGCCCATCTTTGCATGAAATGTTCCCTTGGTATCTCTAATTTTCTTGAAAAGATCTCTAGTCTTTCCCATTCTATTGTTTTCCTCTATTTCTTTGCATTGATCACTGAGGAAGGCTTTCTCATCTCTCCTTGCTATTCTTTGGAACTCTGCATTCAGATGGGAATATCTTTCCTTTTCTCCTTTGCTTTTCGCTTCCCGTCTTTTCACAGTTATTTGTACGGCCTCCTCAGACAGCCATTTTTATATGTAACAGTTGGAATAAATATAAATTTAAAGGCTTCTTCCCATTTTTCCTCAGCCCCAGGAGTTAGAGATTGTCTAGATAAATGTTCCTGAGAGCCCTGGTCTCAGGGCACACGGAAAGAAAGTCAGGTTCTAACAAAATGGTGGCAGGTCTAAACAAAATGGTGGACTCACAAAGCAGAATGGCCATCACAAATCACAACACAGATCAGTTCAGTTCAGTCGCTTAGTCGTGTCCGACTCTTTGCGACTCCATGAATCACAGCACGCCAGGCCTCCCTGTCCATCACCAGCTCCAGGAGTTTACCCGAACCCATGTCCATCGAGTCGGTGATGCCATCCAACCATCTCTTCCTCTGTTGTCCCCTTCTCCTCCTGCCCCCAATCCTACCTAGAATTAGGGTCTGTTCCAATGAGTCAACTCTTCGCATGAGGTGGCCAAAGTATTGGAGTTTCAGCTTCAACATCAGTCCTTCCAATGAACACCCAGGATTGATCTCCTTAAGGATGGACTGGTTGGATCTTCTTGCAGTCCAAGGGACTCTCAAGAGTCTTCTCCAACACCACAGTTCAAAAGCATCAATTCTTCAGCGCTCACAGAGTATGAAACACACACACAGACCTGGTAGTCCTAATGAGACCCTCCCTTAACAGACAATTATAGTCTCTCAGAAAACCTCCTATAGACACACAAAACTTCAGATCCAAGGAGTGACACAGTAAATGAAAATATCTCAGGTCTTCAAAGATTCCAAAGGGAGGAAAGGAAGCCAGGTTGAAAGGAGAGAGGGGAGGAGGCGGAAGAGGGGCAAAAAGCTGTGGCTTTACAGATGTCTCCTGCCACCTGCAGATACCAAGGCATTACGGGACTTTACTCTGGGCCTCCAGAGAAGGAAGGACTGGAACTCGATGCTACCAGAAACCAGACCAGACCAGACCAGACTTCAAACCAGAAACTAGAACAGAACCAGAATTCGAGTTCTCTGCCAAGAAGAGGTGATCAGCCTCCAATCCTCAGTTCAGGCTGAGGCCCTTTGACCAGATTCCTGCATCCAGGACCGGGGGGGTAGAAAAAAAAAATGGATAGGATAAGAAGGGTTAAGGAGAGGAAAGAGAGAAGGAGAGAGAGATCAATAAAATCTCTTGTTCCTTACCTGGTCTGGGCACTCTGGCCAGTTGTCCACCCCAGGAGGAGACCAGGGACAAAAGGGTCCCAGTTGTGGAAGCTGGGTCTGGTCCATCTGCGGGCAAGCTGGTCCCTGAGTACCCCAAGTGGTCAGGATGTCAGTCACAGTGAAGAGGAGTCCCCGCCAGAGTCGCCATTTGTTGCAGGAAGGGGGACCCCTTCTAGGACCCGAAAGAGGGCTCTTGTCTAACACTCAGAAATAAATGTCTGAGGAGACACATTTGCTGACAAAGCAAGAGATGTTATTGGGAAGGGGCGCCCAGGCAGAGAGCAAGAGGGTAAGGGAAACCAGGAGAACTGGTTTGCCACATGGCTCACAGTCTCGGGTTTTATGGTGATGGGATTAGTTTCCAGGTTGTCTTTGGCCAACCATTCTGATTTAGAGTCCTGCCTGGTGGCGCACACATTGCTCAGCCAAGATGGATGCCAGTGAGAAGGATTCTGGGAGGTGGTTGTGAGCAAGATCAAAGCCCCCAATTAAAGTAACAACCTTTTGCTTTCCCTTCCCTTATCTTGTTTTTAAACAGCTGCTGCTCATCAATCACCACTTTCACTTCTGTGATCTTGCTTGCTCCTTACATCCATGGGAATTAGGGCTGCTGGGGAAGTGAGGAATCTGAGCTGTTTGAGCGGGAAGTTTATGGTGTATAAAAGATACCTGGAACAAAGCAGGGGCACCCAGCCTTTGGAGCTGACTCTGCTGGGCCTGCACCAGTGCTGAATAAACCCTGCTCTTCTGTACCTCTGAGTGACACTTGTGTCTTTCTGACACCACGGTTTCTATAATATTTTCTGGTGCTTTGGCCAAGAAGCCGACAACTGAACTGGCCCCTTGCGCCACTGTTGTCAGGGAAACAGAGAAAGCTATGGCTGCTGACCCGGTGACAGACAGATAGGCACCACCCGGCCATTTGCTGGATCCCAACCCTCACTTAAGTCGCACTGGCCTTGGCCCATGCCACTTCCCCAACAGACTCAGAAGGAGAGCAGAAGCAGGTTCCAGTACAGGACGTCAGATGGGTGAGTGCCCTGGGGACATCTGCCTGAGTCAGGACCCACCATACGGCAGAAGGGGCGCCTGACCACCTCCCAGTGACCAGAGAGTCACTCAGAATGGGGTATGTTCCCTCGGGTGGTCTGTCAATTCTGGTGTGTGAGAGAACGGTTGAGCGAAGTGAAAGCCAGTGTTCCACTGTCTTTGGACTATGGAGCCTGAGAGGGTCCTAACCTGTGGTTCCATGATGAGCTCACTCAGTTCAGGGCAGTGCCAGCCTCTGAGGATTTAATCTGTCCTTTCGAGGCTGGTCCGGGTTGGGGGTTTCATTGACCTGCCAATGCTAAGAGGTGTCTAAATTTCCGTAAGGGGTGTGGCCAGATGGCCAAAAGCGAGTGTCTCCCTTTGTTTTGTTGCAGGACACCGCCTCAGGGTGGGAACTTTCACATAATGGGCAACTTGACTTCTAAACTCACTATCTTAGAGTGTATGGTTAAGAATTTTAAGAAAAGATTTTTCTGGGGATCAGGCAGGCTTCCCTCATAGCTCAGTTGGTAAAGAATCCGCCTGCGATGCAAGAGACCCCGATTCTCTTCCTGGGCCGGGAAGATCTGCTGGAGAAGGGATAGGCTACCCACTCCAGTATTCTTGGGCTTCCCTTGTGGCTCAGCTGGTAAAGAATCTGCCTGCAATGAAGGAGACCTGGGTTCATATCCCTGGGTTGGGAAGAGCCCCTGGAGAAGGCTACCCACTCCAGTAATCTGGCATGGAGAATTCCACGGACTGTATAGTCCATGGGGGTCTCAAAGAGTCAGACATGACTGAGCGACTTTCACTTTTTCTGGAGGTTATGTTGTAAAATTGAGTCCTGAAAAACTGCACTGAAAATCTTTGTACCCTGGAGTGGCCCTCCTTCAGGGTCGGTGGCCCCCAGAAGGGACCTTAGATATGCCCACTGTCCGAGTAGTGTCATAGAGGGAGACTCCAGCCACCTGGACCAATTCCTATATATCAATTAATGGTTGGAAATTGCCCAGTTAGGGCCCCCCTTGGGTTCGATTTGCCACAGATCAGGGATAGTGTAAGGTCCTAGTAGTTCAAGCAAAGAAAAGGATCTCTTGCCAAGAGAAGGAACCACCTATCCTCCAGGGAGAGGCTGAAGAGCTGCCTCCAATGTCCCCACCTTACGTCCCCACGGCTCCTGCACCCAGAGCAGCAGATCCCCATTTACCAGACAGCCCACCGCCTTCCATTCTTTCTCCTCCTCCTGATGCTCCTGAAGCTGTTGTGCCCCCTCAGCCAGCCACCCCAGAACCAATGGGTAGGTGCCTCTGGTTGGCACAGGGAGCAGCTGACTCAGCACTACAAATGCCCTTATGAGAGACTCAAGGGCTGTAGCGCTTTGCTGCTGATGGGATCCTACATGAGGGGGGACCCGTTTTTTACTACCAGCCTTTTCAAATGACGGATTCCCTTAACTGGAAACATCACACCACCTCTACTCTGAAAAGCCCCAAGCCCTGGTTGATCTCTTAGAATCCACCTTCCAGATCCACTGCCCTACCTGGGGAAACTGCCAACAGCTTCTCCTCACCTTATTCAATACAGAGGAGCACAGAAGAGTCATAACAGAGGCTCAGAAATGGCTCCAGGCCAATGCCCCAGGGGGTCATTAGATGCGGAGAACTGGGATCAGGAGAATTTCCTGGAGGAAGAGCCTTGCTGGAACCCCAATACCAAGGAGGGGGAATAAACCAGTTGGAGAGGTATCGACAGGCCCTCCTACAAGGGATGAGAGCCGGGGTTAAGAAGCCTACTAACATGGCTAAGACCGCTGAAGTGCTACAAAAGCCAGATGAAAGCCCGACCGATTTCTATAAAAAGCTATGTGAAGCCTTTCAGGTCTTCACCTCTTTTGATCCTGAAGCCCCTGAAAATCAATGGTTGATAAACGCAGCCTTTGTGGGACAGGCCCAACCTGACACCCAGAAAAAATTTACAGAAGTTAGAAGGGTTTGCAGGTAAAAATGCCACAGAACTGCTAGAAATAGCTAGCAAAGTCTTTGTCAATCGCAACCAAACAGCACAGCAAGAAGCAGAAAAGAGGATGAAGCAAAAAGCCGCACTCTTGGCAGCTGCCCTGTCAAAGTCTTCCCCCCTCCGCGCCGTGGGACCACCCCATAAGGCAAGTGGCCCAGATCCGAAAGGGAGTGTTCCTCTCAGCCGTGATCAGTGTGCCTATTGCAAGGAAAAGGGACACTGGAAAAATGAGTGCCCTAGCACCCTGAGAAGAAAACCAAAGCAGCAGGCTCACTGAGCTGATATCAAACCAAGCCACCCAGGGCTAATCTGATTGGGCTAGACGGAGCAGAATCTGACTGGGGGGACCAGGCTCTCTCCAACTGGGCCCCCGAGAGCCCATGGTCAGAATTCAAGTAGGGGGCCATCCAGTGGACTTTATGGTGGACACAGGTGAAGAGCATTCAGTGGTCAGCCAGCAGACAGCCCCCTCTCAGGAAAAGAAACTACCATCATCGGGGCCACAGGTGTCCAGACCCGCAGGCTGTTCTGCAGTCCCTGACAGTGCTGACTAGGGGCCATGTGGTAATGCACAAATTCCTCTACCTGCTCGACTGCCCTGTTCACTTCATGGCAAGAGACCTGTTTGCTAAGATGGGGACCCAGATTTCCTTTTCTGCTGTTGGATCAGCTCAGCTAAAGCTAGCCTGACCGTCCTCCTCCTTGATCATGACTCTCACCATAAGGAGAGAAGAAAAATGGCACCTGTATTCCTCCCCTCTGGAAGAAGGGACGATTCCTCCTGAATTAGAGACTGAGGACCCACTAGTTTGGGCTGAGGAAAATCCTCCGGGTCTGGCAAAACACATGCTCCCATCCTGGTTGATCTAAAACTGGGAGCTCAGCCTGTTGTAAAACTACAACTGTATCCGATTCCCTGGGAGGCTCGACTGGGAATTCAGGCTTATTCAGACAGACTACTCCAACATAGACTTCTGATGAAATGCCAGTCAGCCTGGAACACCCCATTACTACCTGTGAAGAAGCCAGGGACTCACTACCGTCTTGTTCAGGACTTAAGAGCTGTCAACGAGGCAGCAATTACTCTGCAGCTGGCAGTGCTTAATCTGTACACCCTACTGGGACTGATCCCTTCCACAGTTGAATGGTTTACTTGCTTGGACCCGAAAGATACATTCTTCTGCCTCTGGGTTGCACCTGTCAGCCAACCACTATTTGCCTTTGAATGGGAAAACCCACACACAGGAGACAAGGAACAGCTCACTTGGACGAGGATTCCTCAGGGGTTCAAGAACTCCTCTACCCTCTTCAGTAGAGCTTTGGCTGCCAACTTGGCTAACTTTCCTGGACAGGAGTTAGACTGTGTCCTGCTGCAATATGTCAATGACCTTCTGCTGGCCAGGACAACACAAGCATGCTGCCTAGAAGAAACAAAGTTCCTCCTCTCCTTGTTAATAGAAGCTGGGTACCAGGTATCAAAATAAAAAGGCCCTCCTGAAAGACATTGTCCCCAGATGTGGAATGCCTCTGACCATAGGGTCGGACAATGGACAGGTATTTGTAGCCGAGACAGTACAATAGGTAGTAAGGGCTTTGAAGATTCAGTGGAAATTGCATACTGCCTACCTGCCCCAGAGCTCAGGGAAAGTGGAACGTGAGAATCAAACCCTCAAACAAACCCTAGCAAAACTATACCAGGGGAATAGCTTACCTTGGGTAGGCATGTTACCCACTGCCCTCTTGAAGGTGAGGTGTCCACCCTGGGCATGGATAGGGTTTTCACCATTAGAAATCCTGTATGGATGGCCACCCCAGCTAGTCAACCTAAGGGGAGACACCAGAGAACTGGGGAACTTGGACTTACATAGGCAGCAGCAAGGGTTATGACACACAATCTCTCACATACATACATGGACAGTTGATGGAATACCCGTATCCTTAGGCATAACAGTACATCCCCACCAACAAGGGGACCAAGCATGGGTAAAGGATTGGAAAAAAGAGCCTTTAAAACCCATGTGTAAAGGGCCCTATTCTGTAATCTTAACTACTCCCACTGCTCTCAAGGTGGCAGGAATAGATGCTTGGATCCATTACTCCAGACTCAAACCTACAAGTCTGACCAATAGCTGAGGGGAGTGGGGAGCAGCCCTCAGTCTGGAGGAGCCCCTGGGCTTGATCTTGTGAAGGAGGAAACAGCCACCCCAAAGCCCTGCTCGGACCACACTGGAAGCTGGTCAGTCAACACATGGCTGAAGCTTGAGGAACCAACTGGACTGACAAAAGGCAGATGTATTGACTATTAATTGGACTGGGACTCGCCCTATTCATCTTATGCAGAATGAAGCTTTATTCTTTCTCTCCCCCAGAGTGGACTTGTATCCAAAACCTCTCCCTCTGCTTTGTCTGCTTCATAGTTCTTGATTTTTGGAGTTTTCTCCTACTGCGATCAGCTTAAATATGAAAATGACGTATTTTTGCCTTATAGTTCTGTTAAGTTGTAATATCCCCTCCTCATCTGAGAGTCAGGATGATTGTTCTGAGTATATAGACTCTTTCTATTATGAGAAGGCGTGGGTCTGCCATGCCTTTGCTTACTATATGCACCAGTCAGCCGCATGTTATAGTTCAGCCTGTACACGCGCTAGAGAAGGGAAACATTATTGGAAGGGAGAAATTAAAGCCCAAAATATAGATGGCAAAAGATGTTATGGGTTTCCAGGACAAGAAACTTGTTGGAAACTAGGCAAAGAGAAAACAAAAATTCAGGTCCACCTAGGAAAATGGCCGATTGAGTACATCTGGCTGGACCCCGACCCCTTAGTAGCCACCCCTGGCCCACCGACATTAAGCCCTGGGCCAGGATTCAAGGGACTATATGATCAACTCCAAGTTTCCCTAAAAGATGAACTAAAAGTGCCTACTATTGAAAATAATCTCTTTATCCATTTAGCCGAGCAGGTAGCCTGAGAATTGGGTATCGCTAACTGCTGGGTTTCCAGAGGAGCCCAGATGAGTGAAACATGGCCCTGTAAGGGCACCAACTGGATGCCTTTCTGCTACTGCAATGGGACTGAACAATTAGGCGGGCAGGAGATCCTATTTGAAGTTGTCCCTGTCCTCAGAGATGATAGACAAAAAATGCTTGAGCCAAGAAGGGATAAGTTATACCTGGGTCAGAAAAACAAAATGCAAAAGAACCCTGGTCTATAGTGACACCAGTAAGAGCCTTTTGTGGTGACCAGGGGCCCCAAGCTGGTATTGGGCTCCCCAAAAAGGAGGGAATAGAAATCACAGTTGCATTCCCTTCAACTCCACCACCAGGATTCTAGTGCAAAACTGTACAGGAAACCAACCTGATATTAATCCCTTTCTTGCAATCCCAGGCATTAGCCCATATTGGAAGCATCTTAAATCCACAAACCCAGACTTATGGCAGGCCCCAGAGGGTCTTTTTTGGATTTGTGGGAGAAGGGCCTGCTCATGACTCCCATCTAGATGGGGAGGGGAGGAACCTGCATAGGAATGATTCAGCCAGATTATCCCTCCTACCTGGCTCACAAGGAGACACGCTTGGCGTCCCAATCCGTGGACACATGCTTGGCGTCCCAATCCTTGATGACTTAAAATGTTGAGAAAGGTGGTCTCCAGAGATAGAAGGCCATCACTCTGAAAATGACTGGCTTCCCCAATGAATACTCGATATTATGGTCCAGCCACAAGGGCACAAGATGGGAGTTGGGGATACAGGACACCCATTTATATGCTAAATTGAATAATCTGACTACAAGTGATGCTAGAGATTATAACCAATGAAACCGCTGCTGCCTTGGAACTGCTGGCACAGCAACAATCCCAGATGAGAACTGCCATCATTGAAAATTGCTTGGCACTAGACTACCTCCTAGCAGAGGAAGGAGGAGTCTGGGAAATTCAATCAAACTGACTGTTGCCTCCAAACAGATGATAATGGAAAAGCTGTGATAGACATAGCTAAACATATCAGGAAGATTGCCCATGTTCCAGTGCAGACCTGGAAGTGATGGGATACAGATGGCCTCTTTGGAGGATGGTTCTCTTGGCTAGGGGGGTTTAAAACAATGATTGGGATGGTTGTAGTCATACTTGCCAGAGGTCTGCTTATTCCCTGCCTCATATCCCTCCTAATCAGAGTTGTAACAGGATTCATAGAGGCAGTTGTCCCATGGAGGACGGCCACCCAGTTGCTGCTTTTAAAAGAATACCAGCAAGTGCCAGAAGATGATGTTCTGTGACAGCTGCAGATGCACCCTAAGCATCAAGAGGGGGGTATGAGGTAGGGACGAGATCAAAGCCCCTAAATAAAGTAACAGTCTTTTGCTTTCCCTTTCCTTATCTTGTTTTTAAACAGCTGCTGCTCATCAGTCACCACTTTTGCTTCTGTGATCTTGCTTGCTCCTTACATCTGCGGGAACCAGGGCTACCTGGTGAGGGGAGGGATCTGAGCTGTTTGAGCGGAAAGTTTATGGTGTATGAAAGATACCCAGAACAAAGCCGGGGTGCCCTGCCTTTGGAGGTGACTCCGCTGGGCCTGCACCAGTGCTGAATAAACCCTGCTGTTCTTCCTCTTCTTCATCTTTGAGTGCTGCTTTGAGTGACGCCATGGTTTCTATAACAGTTGGACACGTGGTGTCACCTTTTGACCTTTCCTGAAGTCTTCCGGTTGGTGGTGACTTATTAGTTCCATATCCCTTACCAGGACCTCCTGTCATAAAACAACTCATGCAAATGGTAACTATGGTGCCTGGCCAGGGTGGGCGGTTTCCATCAATGTGCTTCCCCTAACAGGTCCCCGATAAGCTAATTGATTGTGAAATTTTTAATTTCTTCTAGACTGGAGAATTAGCATATGCTTTCAGCATAATTAAAGACAAAGGCTGAAGTGTTTTTATTTAGCAGTAGAGATATTTAAGAACTGCAAAACTCACAATTTGAAATCCTACACCCCTGCCTTTTTTTTTTTTAACAGTATCCCCATTTGGACCTGACAAATAAAATAAAAACTATGGTTTATATGACAATTTGTTTGGAACTGAGAGTGTTAACAGCCTCGGCAGGGAGGCTAGAGGTCCCCAAGCGGCAGGAGGAAATAAACTGCAAGTGGCACACTTTTTTCCTTTCTCCGTTGGCACCTGGTTCCACCTGAACTTTTCTCAAACCGTGAGCTAAGCAATGCGTTTTCTTATGGAAGTGTTTTTCTTAAGCTACATTAATGAAACTATGTATTTGCTTTGGAATCTACCTTTTTTCAAATTGCCTAAGACTAACTTTTTTTTCTTAAACCTTGAGCTGATTTTGTCTCAGCAAACCGGTATTTATGTCAAGTTGTAGCACATGGGATCCTGGTTACAGCATGCAAACTCTCAGTTGTAGCATGTGGGATCTAGTTCTCTGACCAAGGATTGAACCCAGGCCTGCTGCACTGGAAGCAGTCTTAACCGCTGGACTACCAGGGAAGTCTTTTGCTCATTCCAGTTGCTCTGTGACCCTGCTGACTGGATCCCTGGGTAGCCTCCTCCCCTCCACTCTCCTGCCAGGCATCTTTGTTAGTGTTTCCTGTCTTTATGGTTCTGGACCAAGTATTGCCACAAATACCTCGGTGAACACATCCTGGTGCTCACCATATTCTTGGGTTTATATTTGAGAGGGTTGCTTAGTTTCTGCTAGTTTCCTGAAGAGTCCCACTGTTCTGCATTCCCATCAACAAAAAGGAAATTTTTTTGTGGATCTAGAGCCCCATATACGGTATGTTGTCCGTTGTTTCAGTCATGGTGTTTTTGAACGGTGCAGAGTATCTTCTTATGTTACCTTTTTTTTTTTTTTTTGGCTGCAGTGCACAGCTTGTAAGATCTTAGTTCCCTGACCAGGGATCAAACCTGGGTCCGCGGCAGTCAAAGTACCAAGTCCTAACCAGTGAACGGCCAGGGAAGTTGCTGTTTCATTCATTTTGACTTGCATCCCCAGCCACCTCACCTCTGTCAATTGGCCTATGCAGTTTGCTCTTATGTGAAAGACTGTTCATGAACAGCCCAGTTTTCTGTTGGATTGTTATTGGGACATAGATGTTTATTGGGTTATTTTATATGTGTGTGTGTATGTAGATCAAGTTAATTTGAACAAATGCACAATATCATATATCCACCATTACGGTATCATTCAGAGAATTTTGCTGCCCTAAAAATCCTCTGTGCCCTCTCTGTTTGACGTACCCAGCCCATGGCAACACTGTCCTTTTACTGTCTCCATAATCTGCCCTCCCCGACACATCTTCTAGTTGGGCTCACATCAGACATAGCGTCTCAGACTGGTTTTCTGATCTTTGTTTTCTGTTTGAAGCTGCCTTTTCACTCCATATCACTCAGAGAATGTTATTCCAACGTGATAGACTTTGCTGCATAAAATCCTTGTTGATCACCCAACATTCCCATGCGTAGAAGTACCTACAATTTTTTTTTTTACTATGATCATAAAGTTCTAAGGGTTACATTTATTTCTGAATTATCAATACATTTGTGAGTCGTTCAAACTCATTAAATTAGTATATATATGATTGCACATTTTTAAAATTATTAAAAATAAATCTGTTTGAAATACATTTTTAATAGAGTGAATACTTTTTCCTTTTATTGTTTTTTTACATGTATCCAAAGATGACCAAGACTAATTGCTAGGAAGAGAAATGATTTAATAGATAGATTTATTCTTAGTTTGTATTTCTTAGATATTAGCACAGATACCTTGTTCAGATGAGAATCACTTATTCACTCAATTCCTTCCCAATTACATAACCAAGTATCACAAGAAAGGTTGGGTAACCTATCAGCTGATAACTTGATTAGTGTTTCCTTCAATCCTGTTGAAAGTACACAGTGGGAAGCTTTCAAGAAGGTTTATGAGAATCCTTTTTCAGTGTCTGGGAAGCAGGACAAAAGCATCCCCAGGTTCAGTAACTGAGCAGTTTCTCTTTCACTGACCAGCTTCTGACCAGCTTCTGACCTGACCAGCTTCTCTTTCACTGAGAAAGTCTTGCTTAACCTGATGTTCTTGACAGGCTCGGGAAATATGCAACACTGTCCATCTTATTCTGCCTTTGTGTATGTGGTATTCTGTTTCAATAAAGAGTTCTTACTATAGGATGTTCTTGAAGTGCATTTTCTTTAAATCTGTATATTAGCTTATTCTGCTTGTGGAATATAATTGGCATCTTCATCCCTCCCTGCCTGGCCCACCAGCCTGGTCAGATTCTCTGACAGTCAAGACTCATTTCAATGTTCACTGTAAGAAAAACAGGTGTTTGTATTGACAGGAGGCTCACCAAACCAGGACTAACCAAACTGCAGGATGCATCCCGCAAATAGCCTCACCAAGATCAGAATAAGATGGAGCTGGGGTGAACACAGTTCCTATATAAGTCCAAAAAAGGGGAAGGACTTCCCTGACTGTCCAGTGGTTTAAGACTCTGCAATTCCACGCAGGGGGCATGGGTTTGATCCCTGGTCATGGAACTAAGATCTCACAGGCTGGGGGGCACAGCCAAAAAAAAGGTGGGGGAAAATCAAAAGGCAACTTCTCATTCAGCCACGGAATGTGCAATGATGCATTATTATCTAGAACTCCAGGATATTTTAACAGCTTTATTGATGTGTAATCAACATACGACAGATGTATATGTTTAAAGTGTCCAATTTGATATGGTTGGAAACACATGTCCCCCAACAAGATATTGAATGTATCGTAAATGAGAAATTACTCAAAGGTCAATCTAAGTAGGGGGGTTCTGTGGTGGCTCAGATGGTAAAGAATATGCCTGCAATGTGGGAGACCTGGGTTCAGTCCCTGGGTTGGCAAGATCCCTTGGAGAAGGAAATGGGAACCCACCCCCGTAATCCTGCCTGGAGAATTCCATGGACAGAGGAGACTGGCTGGCTACACTCCATGGGCTCACAAAGAGCTGGACACAACTGAGTGACTAACACACACACAAACTAAGCAGGAAGTGGAAAATTTAATTTGAGCCAACTCGAGGATTATAACCCAGGAGACAGGTTCTCAGATCTCTGAGGACTGTTTTGAAGAGGTGAGGGAAGAGAATTAGTGTGATTTTGATGAAGGGTTATGTGCTCACTGCTACTCAGGAGGAACAGATGCCTTAAAGGTTTTAGTGTTTTTCTAAGTGTGTGAAGAGGTGAGAATCCAGATTCACAAAACGTTTCTCCTGAAAATACTTAACTGAGGGCCTGTTCTGCCAGATTTCCCAGAGTGCAAAGTGCCTCATCCTGATGGTTGTCCAAATTCCTTTCAGTTTGTCCTGTAGTTCAGTGACTGCCGTGTTAATGACATCATTCCTGTAGAGCTGCGTGGAAGGAAATTTTCTTTATGTTACAATCCCTCCCCTTGGTCTTAATTTTGGCCAAGGTTTGGTAGGCATTTGGTGAGCAATTTGTCCTAAGGTCCTAGGAATGCTCATTCCCAGGTTGGGTGAGGATTTCATTGATGGGCTACTCAATCTACTGTTACCAGACTAGCCTTGTTAACAGTAGCCCAAAGCCTTGGGCTGCGTGTCCTACTGGTCAGTGATAGTCCAGGAAATAGTTCCTTCCATGGCTTTTTCCCATGCCTAGAACTACACTGTTACAATCACTGATCTTATAGGACTATGTATTTGATTAATTGTTTCGGGTCTTCTGTTCATTAGTTTTATGGGAGGCTCAGTCACACATTCGGTAGTGCCAGAAACAATAATCTTGTAAAACAGGCAGAATACAAGTAATATATCTAGTGACATTAATAAGGTCACAGGTAAGTATTCAAGCTGAGAACTTCCTTTAGGTGCAGCCCTGTGGTTGTCTGACCAGTTTGTTCTGCACCACCCACTATCTTTTTTTTTTTTTTTTTAATATTTACTTATGACTGCATTGGTTCTTTGTTGCTTTCCATTGGCTTTTCTCTAGTTGTGGGGAGCAGAGGCTGCTCTTCCTTGCGGTGTGTGGACTTCTTATTGTGGTGGCTTCTCTTGTTGCAGAGCACGGACTTTAGGGCATGAGAGCTTCAGTAGTTGCAGCAAGTGGGCTCAGTAATTGTGGCACAGGGACTTTGTTGCTCCATGGCATGTGGGATTTTCCCAGACCAGGGATTGAACCCATGTCCCCTGAGTTGGCAGGTGGGTTCCTACCCACTGCACCACCAGGGAAGTCTGCAATCACTGTCTTTGAGGGAAATGACATGGCCTTGTCCTTAACACTCACCAAAGACAGTTGCACGTACAAGGTAAGTGGTGGTCATCACGACCCCTTACAGGATTGAGAAAGGAATGTTATTTTCCAAGGAGTTACCCTAATCCTAACCTCCATGACATAGCATTTCATTCCCACTAAGGTACTAGAATTGAAAAGACAGACACTGATAAGGGGGAAAGTTGGAATATTCAAACATGGCTAGTGGGAATGTGAAATGATGCCACCATTTTGGAAATTAGTTTGGCAGTTTCTCAAAATGTTACACATGGAGTCACCACTTGACTCAGTACTTCCACTTCCACATATAAACCCGAGAAAGGGAAACATGTCCACGGAAATACTTGTAAATGAATGTTCATAGCAGCACAATTCATAACAGCTGAAAGGTATAAATCACCCAAATGACCATCCACAGGTGAATAAAGAACAGATACACATAATGTGGTCCATCCACACAATGGAATATTACTCACCCATGAAAAGGAGAGGGGCAGTGACGCTCACTGCAGTGTGGTCTCACTCAACCTTGAACACACTCATCTTGACACTCACTTTGAACACATGATGCTCAGTGAGAGAAGCCAGGCACAGAAGGATGCTGTCTTGGAATGCTTGGGCTGCCGTAGCAAAATAGCAGGATGGGGGCCTCAGCAATAGAAATGTATTTCCTACAGTTCTGGAGACCAGAAATCTGAGATGAGGGTGTCAGGATGGTCAGGCTCTGGTGAAGCTCTGTTCTTGGTGGGGGACTGTGTCTTCATTGTGTCCTCACATGTAGGAAGGGCTGAGGGAGCTCTCTGGGAGTCTTTTTTTAATAAGAACACTAATTCCATTCATGGGGGCTCCTCTTTCATGATCTCATCACCACCTCAAGGCTCCACCTCCTCATACTATCACCTTGGGGGTTAGGATTTCAACATGTGAATTTCAGGGGGACACAAACACCCAGCCCAGAATAATCACAAATTGTATGATTCTATTTACAGGAAACATCCAGAACAGACAAATCTAGAGACAGGAAGTGGGTTAGTGGTGTCCAATACTGGGGGAGGGGAAGGGTAACAGGAAGTGACTACTCATGGCGATTCATTTAGGAATGAGAATGTTCTGGAAAAAGTCTGTGACTTGTCTTTTGATTTGTCTTTCACAGAGTAGAAATCTTTAATTTTATTAAGTCCAGGGAATCCTTTGCTTTTCTTTGTGGATTGCCTTTTTGTGTTGTGTGTTAATACTCCAAAGCTCATGATGTACATGGCCAAACCCAAATTTATGTCACTTTTCTCCTATAAATTGAATAGTTTTGTACCTAAAATTTGTCTGTGAATAACTGAGTGAATTTGATGTGAGTTGTGAAGTTTACATCTACATTCATTTCATTCCGCATGGTTTCCAATTAATTGTTCCTTAACTATTTTTAAAAAGTAAAGACATCACTTTGCTGACAAAGGTCCATATAGTCAAAACTATCGTCTTTCCAGTAGTCAAGTATGGATATGAGAGTTGGACCATAAAGAAGGCTGAGTGCTGAAGAATTTATGCTTTTGAACTGTTATGTTAAAGAGCCTCCTGATGAAGGTGAAAGAGGAGAAAAAAGCTGGCTTCAAACTCAACATTCAAAAAAATAAGATCATGGCATCTGGTCCCATCACTTTATGGTGTATAGATGGGGAAACAATAGAAACAGTGAAAGATTTTATTTTCTTTGGCTACAAAGTCACTGAGGACAGTGACTGCTGCCACGAAATTAAAAGATGCTTGCTCCTTGGAAGAAAAGCTATGACAAAACTAGATAGCATATTAAAAAGCAGAGACATTACTCTGCCAACAAAGGTCTGTATAGTCAGAGCTATGGTTTTTCCAGCAGTCGTGTATGGATGTGAGAGTTGGACCATGAAGAAGGCTGAGTGCTGAAGAATTAATGCTTTCGAACTGTGGTATTGGAGAAGACTCTTGAGAGACCTTGGACAGCAAGGAAATCAAACCAGTCAATCCTAAATCAGGAAATCGACCCTGAATATTCATGGGAAGGACTGATGCTGAAGCTGAAACTCCAAACCTTTGGCCATCTGATTTGAAGAGCTGACTCATTGGAAAAGACCCCGAGGCTGGGAAAGATAGAGGGCAGGAGAAGAAGGGGATGAGAGAGGATGAGATGGTTGGATAGCACCACTGACACAATGGACGTGAACTTAGGCAAACTCTGGGAGATAGTGAGGGACAAGGAGGCCTGGCAGGCTGCAATCCATGGGGTTGCAAAGCGCTGGACGTGACTTAGGTGGATCTCTGGATCTCTAACTCTGCAGTCGGGGTTGGAAGTGGTGGGGGATCTTGGGGCCCTGGAATCTGAGGGGCCCTCTACTGGGGAGGGGTAGGAGACCCCAGGTGGTAGTTAGCTGAGTCCAAGGCCCTCCTGGGTATGAGGCATCCTAGCCCCCATGCATCACCAAGAGGCCTGCTCCCTCCTCCCCTCAGCTCCCAGACCTAGTGCCTGCTTCTGAGAAATTCCCTAGGGTGGGGTCCTGGTGCTGGAGGTGCCTCCATGCTGTGGCTCCTGAGTTTCCAGGGGGGATAGTGGAGTGAGGGGAGACTTGTCCACAGAAAGGGAGCTTCTGCAGAATAAAGCCTGGGGCTGCTGCACCCCCATACCATCTCTGGGCAGGACCATGAGGGTGAGGCTCCTTCCCCTCCCAAAACACACAGGACACACTGGTCACTGGACCCACACACAATACTGAAACCTCCCACACAGGCCCACTGGGTGAGAGACACCATTTAAAGATTATTAATGGAGGAGGGGGAAGGGTGGGGGAGGTGAAGAGTGGGGTGGGGAGAGTTGGAAAATCATCCAAGGACAGTCTCCCTTCAGTGACCTCCCCCACCTTCCCGCCCAGGTAGAGGTAACCCTTCAAGTCAGAACCCTCATGTCTCGGACACCCACATTCTGGGCCTTTGGAGGACAAATACTTGAGCACTCGCAGTACTTGCCTACCTCTGCTGCATTAAGGCCTGCCCTGTCTTCTTCATGGCCAAGTTCTCATCCCTCCCATCAGGGCTCTTGGGGGCTTAATGGGATGAGGGTGTCTATGGCAAGACTGGAGGCCATGTGGCAGGCAGGAGGGCTCCCACTGATCTTGCAGGTCCACACGTCATGGTTGTAGGCCTGCACACAGTGAACCAGGCTGTCGAGGAAGAAGGTGCAGTGGTCCAGGGACCAGTCCAGCCCCTGCAGGTGTCTGACCACGGAGCAGTCAGTGTAGACTATGCAGAGGGAGCCCAGGGACGCTCCTACACTCCTGGGGGGAACACTTGAGTATGGGCTCTGGAATGACCAGGAGATCAGATAGCAGGGCCCCACACCTAACCTAAGTTCCCACAAGAAACCAAAGACGCCTCTGCAGAAAAACAGGATGTCACCAGCCTGACTGCTGTCCTGTGGAGCTTGGCTGGTATCTGGGTGCTGTCTTGAGGAGCTTGGCTAGTCTCTGACTGCTGTCCTAAAGAGCCTGGCTGGTGTCTGACTGCTGTCCTGAGAAACTTGGCTGGTGTCTCGGTGCTGTCCTGGATTGAATGTGGGCCCCCCTAAAATTAAGTGCCCATCATGAGCCCAGAATCTGAGAATGGAACCTTATTTGTAAGTAGGTCTTTGCAAGTATAATTAGTTACGGATCTGGGGGTGAGGTCATCCTGGATCAGAGTGGCCCTAAATCAATCTCAGTGTCCTTCAGAGAGACAAGAGAGAGGCAGACACAGAGGAGACACCAGGTGAAGACAGAGGGAGAGATGGCAGGGAGGAGGCCACGAGCCCAGGGACACCTGGAGCCCCTCGAAGCCAGAAGAGGCAGGAAGGGCCTTCCGCTGGAGCCTCAGAGGGAGTGCGGTGCTGGGATACCTTGATTTCAGACATCTGGTCTTCAGGACTGAGAGGGGACTGGCTTCTGTTGTTTGGAGTCTCCATGTGTGGTTGGTTGTCACCGCTGCCCCAGCAATCTCAGCAGGTAGTGGGCAGCTCCTTGCCCTGTTCTAAACCCTCTCTCCCTCGCACAGGTGAGGTTGTCCTACAGACCCTATCCTTTCCTTCATGTCCAGTAGAGCTGATCTGGGAGTGGCTCTGGGGTTTTTCAGGCTGAGCCCCTGTTGCTGTGCCCCCACTCCCCCACAAGAGCATCCAGAATAAGCTGTCTGCCCTGTTGCCTGAATCCCCCTCTCCCACCCAGTATCCTCAGGGAAGGTCAGGGGTTCTGTAGCAGTGTCTGCAGGCAGTCTGCATATGGACTCATGTTCACATCTTCCCTCTAAGCAGTGAGAACCTTCCCTGACCTCACACCCTCTGCTGACTACCTCCACACGTGGCCACAGGCCCAGTGTAGGTGTCAGACTGACTGCCCTCTCACCCTTCTCATTGTGTTGTCAGAGCTGCTCCAGGCCCTTGCTGAAAATCCATGACCCCACTTTTAATAGGGGTGTCCTTGCTCACAACCCTCTAACCCCTACCTTTAGCAGGATTTAACAGAAGTCTTTAAGTCAAAGGATCCAGAGAGAAGAAAGGAAGCTACAAAGAAAGAAAACCAGATGGTGCCAGCTGGGACCAAGCTGGCAATGAATCTGACCTGCAACAGACCTTGAGTCTCATTGTATGTTGATTTTACTATATTATATTAAGTGACATGTCTACTGGTGGCCATGACCAGACAGGAAGGACCAAAAAAGGATAAAAAGGTGGTGGCACACCTCTCCCTCGAAAAAAGCCCTTCTCTTCCCCCAATGCACATGCCTCCCCAGCATTAGCCTCACTCCTCCACCTTTGTCTTTACTCTAGAGAATTAAAGCCCTCTCTCCAGGTGGGCGAGAAGCTGATCTGTGAACTTAATTTCTGCTTCTCCATTCTTTGGCCTCTGAATAAAGCCTGTGCTGTGTTGGTCTCAGCTTTGGTTTGATAATCACCTACTTGAACCTGAATGGAGAAAGGAAACCTCCCCTGTTGAGGCAGAGAGCCTTGGCCAGGCTAGGGCCCAAGTAGGGTCCATACAGCTTGGTAACAATCTGTAAGAGGACAGTGGTCTCTGCCTGTAGCGTGGGTGGAGGGCACACTTAAGCTACAGCACTGGCTTTGTGGACAGCACAGCCCCTCAAGGGCCTGGACTGTATGCTCTCATCCCCCCATGACCTTACAGTGATGACTCAGTGACATTGGCTTCTGGGCGTCCGTCCAGTCAGGAGAGACCCAGAGGCAGTACCTAGAGCCAGATCAGAAGTACCTTTTTATGGACAGTGTACATAGTAGATATTACAACTCTGCTTTGCATCTAGAAACAAACAGAGCTGCTCAAAGCTGATGTGTGCTGTGGACTTGAAACCCACGTGCAGGACAAGAGTTCCCACTGGACCCTGGCTCGGAAGCTTCTGCACAGGTGATGGCCACAGTTGCGCTTCCTTGCCGAGTCCTCCAGGCCTCCATGGTGGACACAGCTGGACCCACACCCTATGGGCTCCCCAACCCAGAGCCTGAAGGGCTAATGCTGGCAGGGCCTGGGGATGAGAGCAGTCACTCCACCAACCACCAAAACTGAGCCCATCCCAGGCCCTGCTACAAGTTTGCTCGCATTTGCTCTCCGGATTCTGCAGACAGACCTGCAGGAAACAGGGGCCGTGAGTCCCAAATTGATGGTGTTCTGTGGAATTTCCTTGAGACCCCTTTTTGCCCTATTCTGAGCAAATGACTAGTCAGTCAGTGCTACCATCACCCCACAAGCAGGTTGAGAGGCTTAAGCTCCGAGAAGCCAAGGAACCCATCCAGAAGGACAGATGTGCAGCCGTGGAGTGAGGTCTGTGCCCGCCGCCTGCCCAGGGTGACTGCCCATTCACAGCAGGCTCACATCTTTTCCCTTTACCCCCTCCCAGGGCCATCTCACAGAGCCTCCTCTTAGGGGGATTCACTCATTTTCTTTTACCAGGACACTTGTCTCACAGTCCTGTCTCTGGGATCAGCCGGAAGGCTTGTCACTCTGAAGCGGATTCAGTCGCATATCACCAGGGCTGCTTTCCTGGATCACACTCACCACCTGCTTGTCCACTCCCAGCTCAGACCAGAAAAGCCCCCTCAGGCCCCGAGCCCCATGGCTCTGCCTGGGCGCTCACTCCCCTCCGGCCTGGTCCTTCCCTCTCACGTCGCCTGCAGGGTCACCAGGAGCTCTCACCACCCAGGGCAGGCTGTCTGCTCTGTCCTGGGGAGGCCTCCATAGTAACAGGTGTAAGAAACAATAGGTTCCTGTGGGGCCTCCCACACACAGCACAGTGGCCAGCACCCACCTACTGCCCTCTTCACTCTGGATGGGCCCAGGGTGGGTTAAGGGGCCCCACTGCAGGTCCTGGTTCTCATCTTCTCCCAGCGCTGCCCATGGGGGAGTCACTAAGCTACTCTGTGCCTGCTGCACAGAGAGGGCACTCGTTCACATGACCCTCCTAGAAGCACAGGGTTCTGGTGGGCAGGCTCCTCCAAGGGTATGGGGCTCACCTGGGCAGGTACCCCACAGGGCTCAGCACCCAGGAACCATGTACAGAGCCCTCATTGCAGAGCACCCCCAGCCCACCTGTTGGTTGGTCTGACCCTGAGCCCCTCAGAGCAGGATCTGAACTAACAATTGCTCCTGGACAGGTCAGTGACCCTGGGCTTCACATGCAGCCTCCCTCCACCAAGTCTTCCAGAGACTTCCACCACACCTTGGCACTGGGCCCCTGTCTCCACATACCACCCTTCCCCTCCCTGACTCCTGGGTTCCTCTCATTAGGAGAGGGTCTTCTTGAAATTACCTCCCAATTGTGGGCCAGATAAAATGATTAGAAAACAATCCAGAGCTCCAGCCCCATGTCCATCCTGACCCGCGGGAGCTACACCTGTTCCTAGCACCTGGCAGGCACATCAAGGCGTATTTTTTGCAACTGTGAGCCCCTAATGGGGGAGGATTGGCTGACCTGACCCAGCTGGCCAGCCCTTCCCAGGTGTGCCTGGCTTGAGGTCTGTAGAAATGGGTGTAAGAGTACCTGCAGCTGTATTCTACACCATACTTTGTGGGGTGGGTAGGCTGGCGAGAGGACCTTGTGGTTTGCTGTTTGTTATCAGGTCTTTCTAGACCAGGTAAGGAAGAGGGGTGTCACTCATACCTGCTGCTGGCCATCTCCCCAGGTCGGGGTGAGGAAGTAAGGGAAAAGGCAGTGGGAGCAGGATAGGAGGGGTAACTCAGGTAGGGAAATGGAAAGCTTCCAGAAGAGCACTCTGGCTCAGGACCATCCTGCCTGGCCTGCATGAGCCAACTCGGCAAGCGTGCTATTGCTGGGGTGGCTCCAAACCCTCTCCTCCCACCTGTGAGGCCTTTGCTTGTATTCGGGTGTTTTACCTGGGAAGGGTGGAGGAGGTTCAGGAGCAGCTAGCCTGGGGGTCAGCCAAGGTTTACTTAAGAGATGCCTCCATGTGGTCCCCCAGTTTCCCACTGAGGATACTCCTGGGGGGTGGGGGGTGGAGGAGGTGGAAGGGCTGCTGGCTGCATGTAAGTCCCCAACCTGACCATCTTCAGAACTGCTCATCAGTGCAGCAAGTATCCTAACTGGGTTTCCATCTGTGTAACTGGTGGGTTCTTAATGAGTGTGAACAGTGACATTAAATGTCCTCAGTCAGGACTGAGATACTTACCACACCACGTGCACAGGTGTAAGAACCTGGGAAGATGTGTGCAGCTGGTACCCTAGTGATGGGCTTCAGGCTTGACCCCTCCACATTCTGGGATCCAGCCACTGCTTTAGCATTTCTGGGGGCCCAGTGCTGACTCTAAGGGTTCCATAATCCAGCCTCCATCTACCTTTAGTGAGACCCACACTTCCAGGATCCTACAGAACAAGGTTTGTGTGGCTGTTCTGTGGCTTCTCTAACAAATGACCACAAGCTGGGTGGTTTAAAACAAGAGTTCATGTCATTATTTGATTCTTTTTAATCAAGCTGGTTTTAGAAAATGCAGAGGAACCAGAGATCAAATTGTCAACATCTGCTGGATCATCGAAAAAGCAAGAGAGTTCCAGAAAAACATCTATTTCTGCTTTATTGACTATGCCAAAGCCTTTGACTATGTGGATCACAATAAACTGTGGAAAATTCTGAAAGAGATGGGAATACCAGACCATCTGACCTGTCTCTTGAGAAACCTGTATGCAGGTCAGGAAGCAACAGTTAGAACTGGACACAGAACAACAGACTGATTCCAAATAGGAAAAGGAGTACATCAAGGCTGTATATTGTCACCCTGCTTATTTAACTTCTATGCAGAGTACATCATGAGAAACGCTGGGCTGGAAGAAACACAAGCTGGAATCAAGATTGCCGGGAGAAATAGCAATAACCTCAGATATGCAGATGACATCACCCTTATGGCAGAAAGTGAAGAAGAACTAAAGAGCCTCTTGATGAAAGTGAAAGAGGAGAGTGAAAAAGTTGGCTTAAAACTCAATGTTCAGAAAACTAAGATCACGGCATCTTGTCCCATTACGTCATGGCAAATAGATGGGGAAACAGTGGAAACAGTGGCTGATTTTATTTTGGGGGGCTCCAAAATCACTGCTGATGGTGATTGCAGCCATGAAATTAAAAGATGCTTACTCCTTGGAAGGAAGGTTATGACCAACCTAGACAGCATATTAAAAAGCAGAGACATTACTTTGCCAACAAAGGTCTGTCTAGTCAAGGCTATGGTTTTTCCAGTGGTCATGTATGGATGTGAGAGTTGGACTATAAAGAAAGCTGAGTGCCAAAGAATTGATGCTTTTGAACTGTGGTGTTGGAGAAGACTCTTGAAAGTCCCTTGGACTGCAAGAAGATCCAACCAGTCCATCCTAAAGGAGATCAGTCCTGGGTCTTCATTGGAAGGACTGATGTTGGAGCTGAAACTCCTGGCCACCTGATGTGAAGAGCTGACTCATTTGAAAAGACCCTGATGCTGGGAAAGATTGAGGGCAGGAGGAGAAGGGGACGACAGAGGATGAGATGGTTGGATGACATTACTGACTCAATGGACATGAGTTTGAGTGGACTCTGGAAGTTGGTGATGGATAGGGAGGCCTGGCGTGCTGTGGTTCATGGGGTCGCAGAGTCAGATATGGCTGAGCGACTGAACTGAACTGAACTGAATGGTTGAATAATATTATGTCTAGGTACCCCATCTTCTTTATCCATCCGTGTTCTGCACTTAGATCACTGCTGTGTCCTGTTTATAGTCCTAGTGCAGCTGTGATCATAGGGCTGCCGGCATCTTTTCAAATTTTGGTTTTCTCCGTATCTACACCCAGGTGTTGGATTGCTGGATCCTGTGGTCTATGTTTAGTTTTTTTAGAAGAACCTTCATATTCTTTGCCTAATGGGGGTACCGATTTACATTCCCATTAAGAATGCAGGGGTGTTCCCTTCTCTCCGCATCCTCTGCAACATGTATTGTTGGAGATTCTCTGAGATGGCCATTCTGACTGGGGTGAGGTGATAGTTCACTGGACTTTTGATTTGCCTTCCTCTAACCATTAGTGATGCTGAGCATCTTTTCAAGTGCTTAGTGGCCATGTATATGCCTTCTTGAAACTTCCATTGAGATCTTTGGCCCATTTCTTATTGGGTATTTTTGTTTTATTTTTGATATTGAGCTGCTTGAGCTGTATGTTTTGGAGATGAGTTCTATGTGGGGATCTTTGTTTTGAAGTATTTTTTTCCTATCCTGAGTGTTGTCTTTTTCTTTCATTTAGGGTTTCCTTTGCTGTGAAAATGCTGCTAAGGTTAATTATGTCCCTTTGGCTTATTTTTATTATTACTCTAAGATGTGGATCCAAAAAGAACTTGCTGCTATCTACAACAAAGCACTTTCTGCCTATATGTTCCTCAAGGGCTTTAGAGTGTCCATCTTCACATTGAGATCTGTAAATTATTTGGAGTTCATTTTAGTGTATGGTGTTAGGGAGTGAGAAATGGAACATTTCCTGTTGTATCAGTAAACAAGGATGTCATAGTCATCAGCAATTGCAGCCCTCCAGTGTGAGCTGGTGAGCCCTCAGGGAACCCAGGAATGAGAAGAATATCTGCTCTCTAGCAGCCATCAGACTACAGCCACTCCCTAAGGTGAGCCCTGAGGAAAGGAAACTCAGGATGCGAAAATAGGACACTGGCCCCAGACAGGTGAGGTGCATATGAAATGAATGATTTCAGTGAGCCCTGACTCGTGCATCTTCCCATACACAGAAAAGCACTAAATTCCTTAACTCAGGATATCTGTTTTTCTTAACAATAATCTTTTGATATTCAGACTGCCTGCCCTTTCTTACAAAATTCTATGTAACTTGACTCCTCCCTTCACCTCCTCAAAGAAGGTCTTATTTGAGATGGTGTCACCTGGGCTTGAAGTCCTGAAAATTCCTACTGAATAAAACATAATTCTCATCTTTTAGGTTGTGAATATTTTTTAAGTCAACAGGAATATTGTAATTTCGTTCCCATTTTCAATGTTTAAGGAACCTCCACACTGTCTCCATGGGCTTCTCAGGTGGCGCAAATGGTAAAGAATCTGCCTGCCAACACAGGAGACGTGAGACGGGGGTTTGATCCCTGGGTGGGGAAGATCGCCTGGAGGAGGGCATGGCAACCCGATCCAGTATTCTTGCCTGGAGAATCCTATGGACAGAGGAGCCTGGCAGGTTACAGTCCACAGGGTCAAAAAGAGTCAGAAACGACTGAAGTGACTTAGCATGCAGGCACACTGTTGCCTTAGTGGCTGTTCCCAATTGACATTCCAGCATCGATGGGAGGAGGGTTCTCATTTCTCCACACCCTCTCCAGCCTTGGTTCTTTGTAGAGTGTTTGACAATGGCCATTCTGATCGGTGTGAGGTGATACCTCACTGTAGTTTTGATTTGGATTTCTCCAATAGTTAGCAAGGTTGGCATCATTTCCTGTGATTTTTTTAAAAGGGTATGAGTGAAGCATCTTGCAACTGACTCTTGAACGTCTGCTCTGTGTTTTGATGAACACTCCTGGAACATTTCTTGAAGGCAGGTGTTTACTCACAATCCCGCAGGTCTTCTGAATATTAAGTGTCTATCAGCACAGTTTTCGATGTTGTTATGGAAAACGGCCACAAGGCAGTAGCATTTCTTCATGACCCTGTTTTTTCTTTCTGTGCAATTTCATTTTGATCTTATATTGAAATAGAGTTGGTTTCCAATGTTGTGTTTGTAAAAGGCACACAAGAACTTAACTCAGTCATGCATAAATGTCTACCTATTCTTTTTCAGGTTCTTTTAGTGGTTTACAGAAGATCCCCAAAAGTATTGATAAGCAGGAGTTGGAGAAGAGAACAAAAATGCAGCAAGAGGCGGTGGAGATGTTGGAAAGTAATGCAAAATCCAAGAAATGTAACCCTGTAGAAGCAGGGCTCTACAAACTGAAATCATGGAAACTGGATTCCAGAATTCTTTATGGTGGGCTGATTTTGCCTGAGAAACCGCCAGAGAAGCCACTCACCATGCCTATTGGCTTTGAATTTGAAACAGAGAAAAGAATCAAATAGCAAAAGAAAAGAAGGTAGTGGGGGGTAAACACTTTATATTTATGTGAAGCCTTGCCCTTATTTTATCTTGTTAGGTGTTGTAGGTGTTACCGAAAAGAAAGAAACTCCACTCCCTGTCCCCTGGACTCCTGCCTTTGTTCGGAAGAAGAGAACCCAAAACCCACCCAAGAGGATGAGGAGAAGGAGCAGCCAGGAGTGATAAGAGCTCAACAACTGCCCCATGACGGGGTACCTTTTAAGCCCAAAATCCCGGTGAGGAGGACTGTGGAAATATGCCCTCTTTTGATTCAAAAAAGTCACTTAAAGGAAAAGAAAATAAAACTGTTGCAGGAAGGGAGACCCCTTCCAGGGCCTGAAACTGGGCTCTTGTCTAACACTTGGAAATGAATTGTCCGAGGAGACACATGTGCTGACAAAGCAAGAGATTTTATTGGGAAAGGGCACCCGGGTGGAGAGCAGCAGGGTAAGGGAACCCAGGAGAATAACTCTGCCACATGGCTTGCAGTCTCCAGTTTTACGGTGATGGGATTAGTTCCCTGGTTGTCTTTAGCCAATCATTCTGACTCAGAGTCCTTCCTGGTGGTGCACGCCTTGTTCAGCCGAGATGGATGCCAGAGAGAAGGATTCTGGGAGGTGGTTGAACATGTGGTGTCTCCTTTTGACCTTTCCTGAACTCTTCCGTTGGTGGAGGCTTATTAGTTAGTTCTGTGTTCCTTAGCAGGACCTCCTGTCGTAAAACAACTCATGCAAATAGTTACTATGGTGCCTGGCCAGGGTGGCAGTTTCAGTCAGTGTGCTTCTCCTAACAAAACAACCTCAGAAAGGGGAGGTGCCTAAGTTCTAGGTGCTTCCTTCACCTCATTTTACTACCATTAACCTGCAGGAGAAGAACATGAAGAACACAACTCAGGCTGAGCCTTCTGCTTGGAGCCTGGCAGAAGTTGTGCTTGAAGGCACAGACTTGGGTTCTCTCTGTGCCCTGGTGACAAAGGTTCCTCCTGGTGTGATCGAAAGAGCAGCTCTGGTTCCCGGATGGTTATCTGCTGCTGAGTCTAGCGGTGGAGTTGGCTGGAGCTCTTGGGTGGTACCCACACAGTCAAGGGCTGCTCACTTGCAGTAATTTGTTTACATCCTCTTCCTCTTTTAAGTCAGAATATATAGTTGATTAATTTGTAATTTATTTGAAGTATAATTTTTTTTTTTACTTCTGTTATCTTCTGCTTTTTAACATTTAAAAATAAAGATACATGATTTAGTTTATAGTTTATGCCTGATACTTTCCTCTTCTCTGTGCAAAATGAATTTAGAATTAAAGAGCCCTTTGCCACGAGGGGGGAGCCTTAACCACCTGACGAGGAAGAGACTTGACGGGTCCCTCACCAAGGCTGTCTGCTGGCTTCGGAAGGAGCTGCTATTCTTCCTTCTTCCCTTATTGGTGCTGACGATGAAGGAACACTGAGCAGGACATGTTTTAAGTCCTCCAGAGACCTGGACTGGAATCAACGTTTGTCTTACTTAAAAAAGGCAGTTCCATACTCCTCTCAACAGTGATTCTTAGCATTTACCTGTCATCAGTACTGTAAGCGTTCCTTTCCTCCATGTCTTCTCTCCCATTTACCTTTGTAGACTGAGGATGGCCTTTCAAACAGGTGCAGAGTGTTCCCTCATTGTGGTTTTGATTTGCATGTCTCTAACAATTTGTGGCAAGAATACACAGAAGAACTGTACAAAAAAAGATCTTCACGACCCAGATAATCATGATGGTGTGATCACTCACCTAGAGCCAGATATCCTGGAATGTGAAGTCAAGTGGGCCTTAGAAAGCATCACTACGAACAAAGCTAGTGGAGGTGATGGAATTCCAGTTGAGCTATTTCAAATCCTCAAAGATGATGCTGTGAAAGTGCTGCATTCGATATGCCAGAAAATTTGGAAAACTCAGCAGTGGCCACAGGACTGGAAAAGGTCAGTTTTCGTTCCAATCCCAAAGAAAGGTAATGCCAAAGAATGCTCAAACTACCGCACAATTGCACTCATCTCACATGCTAGTAAAGTAATGCTCAAAATTCTCCAAGCCAGGCTTCAGCAATACGTGAACCGTGAACTTCCAGATGCTCAAGCTGGTTTTAGAAAAAGCAGAGGAATCAGAGATCAAATTGTCAACATCCGCTGGATCATCGAAAAAGCAAGAGAGTTCCAGAAAAACATCTATTTCTGCTTTATTGACTATGTCAAAGCCTTTGACTGGGTGGATCACAATAAACTGTGGAAAATTCTGAAAGAGATGGGAATACCAGATCATCTGACCTGTCTCTTGAGAAACCTGTATGCAGGTCAGGAAGCAAGTTAGAACTGGACATGGAACAACAGACTGGTTCCAAATAGGAAAAGGAGTCCGTCAAGGCTGTATATTGTCACCCTGCTTATTTAACTTCTATGCAGAGTACATCATGAGAAACGCTGGGCTGGAAGAAACACAAGCTGGAATCAAGATTGCCGGGAGAAATATCAATAACCTCAGATATGCGGATGACACCACCCTTATGGCAGAAAGTGAAGAAGGACTAAAGAGCCTCTTGATGAAGGTGAAAGAGGAGAGTGAAAAAGTTGGCTTAAAACTCAATGTTCAGAAAACTAAGATCATGGCATCTGGTCCCATCACCTCATGGGAAATAGATGGGGAAACAGTGGAAACTGTCAGACTTTTATTTTTTTGGGCTCCAAAATCACTGCTGATGGTGATTGCAGCCATGAAATTTAAAGACGCTTACTCCTTGGAAGGAAGGTTATGGCCAACCTAGATAGCATATTTAAAAGCAGAGACATTACTTTGCCAACAAAGGTCCGTCTAGTCAAGGCTACGGTTTTTCCAGTGGTCATGTATGGATGTGAGAGTTGGACTGTGAAGACAGCTGAGCACCGAAGAATTGATGCTTTTGAACTGTGGTGTTGGAGAAGACTCTTGAGAGTCCCTTGGACTGCACGAAGATCCAACCAGTCCCTCCTAAAGGAGATCAGTCCTGGGTGTTCATTGGAAGGACTGATGTTGAAGCTGAAACTCCAATACTTTGGCCACCTCATGTGAAGAGTTGACTCACTGGAAAAGACCCTAATGCTGGGAAGGACTGGGGGCAGGAGGAGAAGGGGACGACAGAGGATGACATGGTTGGATGGTATCACTGACTCAATGGACATGGGTTTGGGTAGATTCCGGGAGCTGGTGATGGACAGGGAGGCCTGGTGTGCTGCGATTCATGGGGTCACAAAGAGTCGGACACGACTGAGCGACTGAACTGAACAATTTGTGATGTGCAGCACATTTTCATGGGCTTTGATTTTAATTAGTGTGTGTGGAATTGACTGCGGAAATTTTCTTCTTCATAGTCTGCTCAGTTTTATTTTCAATTAGTTACCCACGGAAATTTTTAAAGTGCCAATATTATTTAGAGCCCAGCAATCCTTGTGAATATGAAGTGCCCATAACTGCTGCAGTGAAATAAAGTTTTCTCTTTTGCCTTTTGAGTCCTAATCTACTTTAACTGTTTCTGATCTACTTAGCCGAGAAAGATCCGTCTAGTCAAAGCTATGGTTTTTCCAGTAGTCATGCATGGATGTTAGAGTTGGACTATAAAGCAAGCAAGCTGAGTGGCAAATAACTGATGCTTTTGAACTGTGGTGCTGGAGAAGCCTCTTGAGTCCCCTGAACTGCAAGAGATCAAACCAGTCAATCCTAACGGAAATCATTGGAAGGACTGATGCTGAAGCTGAAACTCCAATACTCTGGCCACCTGATGCGAAGAACTGACTCACTGGAAAAGACCCTGATGCTGGGAAAGACTGAAGGCAGGAGGAGAAGGGGACAACAGAGGATGAGATGGTTGGATGGCATCATCAACTCAATGGACATGAGTTTGAGCAAGCTACAGGAGTTTGGTAAAGGGCAGGGAAGGCTGGCATGCTGCAGTCCATGGGGTCACAAAGAGTCGGACACGACTGAGTGACTGAACTGAAGTGACTGATCCTGGGAAAGGGAGAAATACTAATCAGGGTTAACTGTGAAATACGAGACTATGTACCTATGTTATTTTTGGCTACAGACAGGTGTGTTCAATGTCTCAGGTTTAGTCTTAAAAGAAATGCACCCAAATTAGCACATGCACATGTGTGTGTGTAGGTAGGTATAGAAGGAAGAACCAGATACACTTAGTTTCAAACAAAAGTTACTGTGAGTTTATTAAAACATTCCTAGTAACTTAAAAAAAGCACATCTGACTCAATATATCATTATCTATATATTATCACACATTCTGGAAAGTCTCTGAGATTTCAGGATGGGTTTTTCTTGTGGCTCAACTGGATCTGAGGAAAGAACAGAAGAAATTATATACTTAATTTATAGCCACTGGTCATCAACAAACATGCACTGGCAGTGCTGTTTGAAGAGGCAAGATAACTGGACTGTTTTCTCCTCCTGGTTACTGTTCTCCAAATTCTGCTACCTTCAAAAATTCTTTCCCCTAATTAAGTCTATATCCACTTCCAGAGTTTCTCCTCAACATTTATGAATCTCAGAGAAGATCAAATTACTCAACTGTGATGAACAGGTCAACTGCAAAGTTCAACGTCAGAATGACCACCATATCTCAGGTGAAAATCAAGCCATGGGAAGAAAATAATGCCATACTGTTTTAAATATCAAGCAGCAATTGGAGGAAGGCAAAAACCTTGTATCTTGAAGTTAAAAAGTACAAATTTGGAGTTATAAATATGTACTAGTGATGTGATATACAATATGATAAATACAACAAACACTGCCATACATTATATACGAAAGTTGTTACGAGAGAAAATCCTAGGACTTCTCACCACTAAGAAAGGAGTTTTTATCTATTTCTTTCATTTCATATCTATGTGAGATGATGGATGCTCATTAAAGTTATTGTAGTAATCATTTCATGATATATGTATGTCAAATCATTATGCACTACACCTGAAACTTACACAGTGCTGTATGCCAATTATATCTCAATAAAACTGGAAGAAAAAGAATATATACACCATATATATATGTATTTCTTTTTCTTTATGGTGTATACCATATATATATGGTGTATATGTATATATACATGCATGTGCTAAATACATATATTACATATGGAAGCAAAACTAATGGCCAGCTATTCACCAGCTATAAGGCAAGCCACTTATAAACTCTCAAGAAACATACAAAATAAAAGGGTTTGAGCTTATACAAACTATAATTATATATGAAGATACTTACCTCTCTCAGTTAAGTCTGCTGCTTTGCAGATTATATACCCAGTAATTATAATTTTGATGACCATTATGGACATAATATTAAAAATCTTCCCTCAGAAGAACAGAGCCAGATTGTTGTGATTTGGGAGAAGAAATTCAAGTCCAACTTCCTGATCTATGTCCTTCCCACTCCCTTAACTGAAGATATAGCAACTCAGAGGCAAAGAAACAAAGATCAGCTAATATGGTCCCTCTGCCAACTGACAGCAATGGTATAACTTTAAAACTTTATAGAATGGAAAAAAAAAAAAATGAAAGCTTTCCTTACTTTGAATAATCTTTTTAAAAGTCTGAGTAATGATGCAACCTGAAAAAAGTAAAAGACAAATCATCAAAACAATTTTTGATTACCCTGGGTATTGTCAATCAGATCACAGCATGGCACTTAGGAAGACTTTAGGTGTGGAAATGTAATCACAATCACTCTCACTAGGCAGCTACGTTAAGACTCCTCGAGTTGATATTCTGAAGGATCCTAATGCTAATACCTCAGATTTTAGATAAAAGCCATCAGCTTGCTCCAAAGCATTAAAGCAGGAACCGTGAAATACCTAACAGCCACTTCCAGCAGAAATGCTGTCACTGCAAACCACATGCTAGAAGCAGTCTCACTAGAGATCAATGCTCTGGTGAAAGTTCTAATGGGCTTAGGGGCTTAAGAAAAGAAAAAATCCGTTATTATAATAAATTACAGCTTTGGAAGAGAATTTCGAAGCACAGTAAATATCTGCACCCTTTTATAAAATCCAAACTGAAAGAATCACTCCAAAAATGACCTGTAATGAGAATGATGAAATTATCAATTTTCCTAGCACCATCCACCCAATTTTCTTCCAAAGTAAGTAAAACTATAAGCATATTATTGTTTGCTACATTCTCTTTTCACAACTATCTCCTCAAAACCAATTTGTACTCCTCCTCTTCTTCACTCCGGATTTCAGTTGCTTTGAAAGCAGGCTTTCCCTGAAGCATACATGAACACAGGGTTCTATACAACATTCATTGCCAGCACATGGGAGCAAGGAAAAGGGGGCTATGACTTAAGTCAGTTTCTCTCCGCAACAGTTACCTTGTCACCGGCATCTTCTAGAAACAATGTAATTAGATTTTATTTGTTCTTGCTTTATAACCAAGTAAACTGAGTGCAGAAAAGAACCTGGACAGAGCATAAACTTTTGATATCTTTGTAGTTAATATCCACATTTACAGCTTATAGCTGCCGGAAAAGAAATAAATACCTCTTTGATAAATATCACTTAAATCTAGTGGAATAAACAGAGCACTGTCAAGTTGACAAAGGCTAATCTAAAAACGTAAGGCACCAAGAAAGTGGCAGTATTATTAAAGGGGCAACTTTTCCTCAACTTGACATTTTCAAAACACAGCATCACCCGCCTCCTCCAAAAACTCCAAGTAAATTTTTTGCTAGTGACATTTTATGGTAGAAAAATGTACATTTTGTTAGATGTGAAGATAATAACACCTACCTATACATTAGGGCCTTCCCCTTTTCATTACCCAAGGCAAAATACCCACTTCTGGGAGAAAAATCCATGGTATGAATAAGAGAAATATTCTTCTTTTTAACAACAGGGAAGTTTGAAAATACTGTAAAGGAAGGAAGATGGACCTGCAGGAAACAATAAAAAGGTTTTAAACTAAAACAACTGGGAGCTCATCTTAAATTTTAATCTTCATTCTATCATTTTGCTAGAACAAAAGTTCATTTTGATTGTAACACACATCAAGTACAGTTCTCTTAATACAGCAAAGTGTTCCAAAATTAAAATTTGATTTTCAATATGCTATTAACTGAGAAAGAAGGGATGGAAGAGAAAAAAGTGCTTTCTTGATGCTTCATTATTAATAAATTGCAGCATCTAGCATGGTGCCTAGGAGGATCAAACAAATAAGTGAATGAACAAAGTGAAAAGTCAGCGGTGGTGGTTTACTCATTAAGTCATGTCTGACTCTTGCGACCCCATGGACTGTAGCTTGCCAGGCTCCTCTGTCCATGGGGTTCTCCAGGCAAGAATACTGAAGTGGGTTGCCATTTCCTTCTCCAGGGGATCTTCCTGACCCAGGAATTGAACCCAGGTCTCCTGCAGTGCAGGCGGATTCTTTACTGACTGAGCTACCAGGGAAGCCGGAAAAGTCAGTAGTAGAACCCATTAATGTTCTAACATAACACCTATAGTAAAGAATACTAAAATCTGACTACAAGGAACAGAACATTATGAAGAGCCTGAAGCCAAGACAAAATCATACCAAATTTTCTAGTATCATACAATTGCCTACTTTCACTTTTACTTCTCAACAACATGGCGTTGAGAATCTCTCCTCAAGGAGACGCTAAACCATGAAAACCTGGTTCAAGTGAAACTGTGTTGTGATTGAGAAACAGTCCAAAGCTCACCTCAAGGCCAGGTCTCTTTCTCCAGAAAAGTCTGCTCAGGGGGGAAATGGGCCCAAATCCAAGCTAGGCAAGACAAGTTCTCATCCAATTTGTGGATAAATAAAATCCAAGCAAGGAAGCCGTTATCGTAAGCAGACTAGGATTTTAAAAACTCTCGCACATTCTCTAGCTCTTCCAAGAAACATAGCACCTTCATACTCACAGAATTCTCATTCAGCTATTAATCATGGCAGTCTATCATCCTTCACTTTTCGGTCAGACTTTAAACCACCCAATCAAGGGGACTTTCACAGACAAGTACCAGGTAAAACTGTTAGATACATTTGTCTATTATACAGGTTTCATTCAGTCACTAGGCCCTACTACCCTGGTAAATGCCTACTGACCATTAAGTCAAGAAAGTAAAGTTTACAGTGACTCTCCAGACCATTTTCAATTATTCTCCTTCGCTGGGAAGCAGATTCTGCCTGCACAGCCTGTCATCAGTGCAAAGGCTAATGAGAAGTGCTCTTTCACACATTAAAGCAAAGACACTGACAAAAATTAAGAGTATAAGACACAAAGCAATTTTTTAAAGTTCAATTTTACCATCTGTGTATTTGTCTAGCTAAATAAACAGAACTCGGTTACCAAAATTATCAGAAATACTGCAGAAAATACAAAGTTTATGATGTAAATGGAGTCCCTTTAAATGTACCCTGTGCAACAAATAACCTACACAAACATACATAGTGGCTAGAGCTTCACACAAGCTGACATGTTCTGATGGAGGATAAATACCAATTTATCAACAATTTTAAATTTTAACTCCTCTACTGACTTGAATATCAAGGAGCAAAAAACAGGTTTATGCCTTCCTAAAAGACTCAACTATCTACTTGCAAGAGCCCCAGTTTAGGGAGTCCCTAGTGGTCCAGTGGCTAAGACGCCTTGCTCCCAATACAGGGGGCCTGGGTTCAATCCCTGGACAGGGAACTAGATCCCATGTGCCACAACTAAAAGATCTTGCATGCCACAATGAAGATCAAAGATCCCCTGGGCTGCAACTGAGACCCAGTGCAGCCAAACAAATAAATACTGAAGAAAAAAAAAGTTCCCCAGAGATTACACTGAATTAGTACATCATCCCTCAGACCAATGACCCCCACCTGGTTAGATCTCAGCTGTTCTCTAATCTCTCTTTATGACCCTTGTATTAAAAGCTGTAATTGAACTAATAAGAAGTCCCATAAAACCCAACTTCTTTAATTCATAAAGTTCCCTTTATCGCCAACATAATTTCTGTATTACATTTAAGGGTCCAGTTATCAAAATTCAACAAATAAAAGCTCTCTCATCCTTAATTTAATAACCAAGGAGTCCCACAACTCCTACAACATCCAAGACTGAAGATGTAGTAACAATTTAACTTCTGAGTCTCTTAATGGTGCTATGACTTAGATTTATATTCACTGCTGGAATAACAGAACTGTTTGGATCATTATAGGAGACTGCATCTAATAATACTGACACTTTCACAGAGGCATTCTGAAGCTGCTATACCTGGCTTTTTTCCATTAGACATTATGCTTGAAAGTGTTAGTCACTCAGTCATCTCTGACTCTGCAACTCCATGTATTGTAGCCTGCCAGGCTCCTCTGTCCATGGAATTCTCCAGGCAAGAATACTGGAGTGTGTAGACATTCCCTTCTCCAGGGGATTTTCCTGACCCAGGGATTGCACCTGGGTCTCCTGCATTGCAGGCGGACTCTTTACTATCTGAGCCATCAGGGAAGCTACTTGGTATTCTAGTTGACTACCATTTAAAAAATGGGAGGTGGCTGACACTAATGAATTCCTTACGTGATTTTACTACAATAAAAAAACGTAAATGCTGCCATAATCACTGAAGCAAACTAGACAGAACTATAAGGCGTTTTGCAGAATATATTATGTCAAGAAAAATAGATCCTATGATGGTAAACACAATTTACTATTGTTAAAATGATAAAAGATTGATTTGTGCTAGTCTACCACTTCTATTACAGGAGTGGGGATTTTAAAGCTGAATTGAATTAGCACCCTCTCATTTATCAAATGATTCATTCAACAGAGGCAATAAAACCCAATGATATATTTTCCACACTTTTCCAGCAGAACTCTTTCTTCCCTCAAAGATAATCTTAATGCAGAATGCCAATATATATATCACAAGTAATACTAAAGCTGCTCTATATAATACAGGGCGGAGCTTAGCCTCCTACTTGCCATCTGAAGTCCTGTACGCATTCTAGGGCTCTGAAAAATTTAGTTAGAAAACTAAAAGCTAGAAAGAATACGGAATCTAGCATCACAGTTCACTGGCCTTTAGTAGCCGCTGACTTTGGGTAAGCTAATCCTCTGAGGACTATCACTTGGCTCAAAATTTTTTGTAAAATTCTTTATAAATCTTTGTAAACTATACATTATTAAAGCTGACGAAGTATGCAAGGTTTATTTGCTGAGTATAAGAAAAAAATAAGAATCTCTGTTAAGTATTTACAATCTGGTAGTATACACATAAAAATATCACAATACAATACTGCTATACAAGGTTCTATGTATGCCTGGGCATCTGTATACCTGGCTTACAGCAAGAAATTGGTTCTGCCTGAAGCACAGGAAACTTCACGACGTGGAGTGACATTTAACCTGAGCTCTGATGCTGAGCAAAAAAAAGAGCCAACACTGGCCTGAGGCTGTTATCCTTAGATAGGTCCGCTTACAAGTGGCCCTTAGAGGCTATCTGGGAACTTGACTGGCATATAGGTGCCTACACAGATGGGACACTTTTCCTAAATGATAAGGATGGCTCATGAGTCTGTGCTCAGTTGCCTCAGTTATGTCCAACTCTATGTGAATCCATGGACTGTGCCCACCAGGATCCTCTGTCCATGGAATTTTCCAGGCAAGAATACTGGAGTGGGTTGTCATTTCCTACTCCAGGGGATCTCCAATGTGGTTTATGTTGAACACTTCACTTTACTTCTGGGAACCTTTACTTTGGGTACCTCCTAGTTAAGAGGGTACCTACATGATCAACCTCCAATAAAAACCTTGGGCACTGAGTCTATGACGAGCTTCTCTGGTAGAAAACATTTAACACATGTTGCCACAACTTGTTGCTCGAGAAATTAAACATGTCCTTTGTGATCTGCCTTAAGAGAGGACTTCTGGAAGCCTGTGCCTGGTTTCCTCCAGGCTTCACCCCATACAGCTTTTCCTTATCCTTTGTATCTTTTCTCTGTAATAATTCTTAGCCATGAGTATGACCATATTCTGAGTCCTATGAGTCCTTGTATTTACTATTCTATTCCATGTGGTGCAATGGTAAAAGAATCCACCTTCCAATGCAAGACAAACAAGCAACGCAGGTTTGATCCCTGGGTTGGGAAGATTCCCCCTAGAGTGTAGGAAATGGCAACCCACCCCAGTATGTCTGCCTGGAAAATTCAATGGACAGAGGAGCCTGGTGGGCTTCAACCCACGGGATTGCAGAGTTGGACATAACTGAGTGACTGAATGCTCAGCACTCACCAAACCTGGGGGAGTTCCTGGGAACCCCTGGCACAGAGCTGTCTTCACAAGTACTATCCAGCTATTTAAACTGCAATCTTTTTACATGATTAATGTCCAAGCTCAATTTATTTTCAAAATTTAAGAACTGCCTCCACTCTATTATGACACCAGGTCTTAGAAAGGTAAAATTAAGAAAACTAGAGAGGGATGAAATATTTGCTTACATATTCCTTCATGTATGTACTAAAAGAAACTTCTGACAATGAAGACCACCCCTTAAGAAATGTTAGGAAGGGACAGCACAGCTTTCCCAAAAGAACTGAAATATTACAAGTTTGGTGGCTACTGTGTATCATTTCTATAATCACACCCAAAAGCTACAATACTAGCAATTTTTAAAACAAAAGAGGCTACTCTTTTTAAAATAATTCAACTCTTTTCTTATTATCTTTCCATGTTTTCAACTTAAAATCATCAATGCTAAACTGAAAGGGTAAAGAAACATTACCAGTCTGACTGCTTCTTTCATGTTTTCTGAAGCAATTGCCAAGATTTCTGTAGTAGGATTGAAGGTCAGAGAAGTAACACCTGTAACCAAGTTCATTATCGCTTTTATCGGCTTTGGGTTTGTTTCTTGGAGACAAGAATCTTGACTGTATACGTTTACCACTCCACAATTAGAACTGCAAAGAAAAAAATGAATAAAGATTAAAAAGAAGCAAAAGGATTTTCACAATCCAAGTGAATTAAGATATAACACCCCACCCCCCAAAAACTGATATTTATAGGAACTATATCATGTTACACAGGGACTATGGGCTGGAGTATTCATCCCAAGGCAAAAACCATAGTCTTTCAGTTTTACTGTAGTCTTACTGAAATCTTGTTAATGCTGGGAGCTTTTAAATTACTAGTGTAGCTATAAAATCTAAGGAAGTGTAGAATCTTCATTATTCATTCCTAGAATAAATATTTACTGAATTTCAACTTTATGACAGGCACTGTTTAAGTGCCTGGGATGCAAAGACAAACAAAAGAGGCTAAGAGGGCCACTTTCATGGCATTTATGGACAACCTAACATTCTAATATGCGAATGAGCACCATCTATCCCCTGTTTAGATCTCCTCCTTTCTTTTTTTATTCTATTCTATTTATCAGAACATCCAGAACAGTGCTGCACAACAGCTTTACTAGCAAGCACCTTAGTTTTTTACGGAAGTGATTATCCACTCCAAGTTTACTGAAACACTTACCAACAATGAATTATACCCAACATTCATAAAATGTAAATCTTAATGACTAACAGAATCATTCACAGACAAGAAGTTTCAGTAAACATTTTTGACCTCAATCTTCAAATCACTTAATGTTACAGGCATCATTTATTAGGAATATGAATAAGGTAGTTGTCATTCACAGATACTTAATTAGCAAATGCAGTATAAACCTGAAAGTTGTGAGAAATTAATACTCAGACTAACAAGGGTGACACATTAAGTGTTCTCATTCCTACACTCAACATTCTCACTTATTCAATTAATACTTACTGCCTAGAGTGAAACAGGCACAATGCATAAACGAGACAAATTTAGTTCACATACAAGACTCCACAGTTTGAAATTACAGCCAACACACAAATAGTATGTTAGATTTAGTGTTTTAAAGTCTTCAAACTACTTATATTTACAGTTTCTGATGTGTATTTCATATACATTAATTAAAAAGCCCTTAACTTAAGTACAGCTAACTCTTATGTAGTCCCTATTAACCACTCAGGAGAAACAATATATATCCTGGGTTTAGAAAATTTTGCTGTGGACTGAACATTTGTGTCCCACTAAAACGGTTTTTCCAGTAGTCATGTATGGATGTGAGAGCTGGACTATAAAGAAAGCTGAGTGCTGAGGAATTGATGCTTTTGAACTGCAGTGTTGGAGAAGACTCTTCAAAGTCCCTTGGACTGCAAGGAGATCCAACCAGTCCATCCTAAAGGAAATCAGTCCTGAATATTCATTGGAAGGACCGATGCTGAAGCTGAAACTCCAATACCTTGGCCACCTGATGTGAAGAACTGACTCATTTGAAAAGACCCTGATGCTGGGAAAGAGTGAAGGTGGGAGGAGAAGGGGGCGACAGAGGACGAGATGGTTGGATGGCATCCCAACACAATGGACATGAGTTTGAGTAAACTCCAGGGGTTGGTGATGGACAGGGAAGCCTGGAATGCTGCAGTCCACGGGGTCGCAGAGTTGAACATGACTGAGCGACTGAACTGAACTGAACATTCTTATGTTGAAGTCAATCCAAAATGTAACAGCATTAGGAGGTCAGCCTTTAGGAAGTGATTAGGTCATAAGGATGGTGCCCTCAAGAATGGGACTAGGGACTTTATAAAAGTGAGCCCAGTGGTTCACTTACTCTGTGAGGTCACAGTGAGAAGCCAGCCTTCTGGAACCTGGGAAGAAGGCCCTCACCAGGATCCAAGAATGCTGGGAATTTGATCTCAGACTTCCAGTCTCCAGAAATATGAGAAATAAGTTTTTACTGACTATAAGCCACCTCATCTATGGCATTTTGTTATAACTACCCAAACTAAGACAAAAATTATTTTTTTCTTATATATTTTTACTTGGATCAAAATATCTATTCAATATTAAACCTCTTTTATTGCTGAAAGCTAATTTATGCCAAAATCCATCTTAATTAAAGACAAAGGACTTCCCTCGTGGTCCAGTAGCTAAGAATCCTTGCTCCCAATGCAGAGGGCCCAGGTTCAATCCCTGGTCAGGGAACTAGATCCCACATGCTGCAACTAAGAGCTCACATGCCGCAACTAAAGATCCCACATGCCCCAAACTAAGATGCAAATAAATAAGTAAAACAAATTTTAAAAGAAGACAAAAAAGTTATAACCCATATAGCTCTCTTCTAAATATCAATTTTAGGTCAAATCTAACCATCATGAACATCAGAGTACCGTTAAATATAGCCTACAAATTTTTTTAAATTACTTTAATTGGAGACTAATTACTTTACAATATTGAGGTGGTTTTTGCCATACACTGACATGAATCAGCCACAGGCGTACATGTGTCCTCCATCCCCAAACCCCCTCCTACCTCCCTGCCCATCCCATCCCTCTGGGTTGTCCCACTGCACCGGCTTTGAGTGCCCTGTTTCATGCATCAAACTTGGACTGCTCATCTATTTCACATATGGTAATATACATTTTTCAATGCTATTCTCTGAAATCATCCCACCCTCACCTTCTCTCTCAGAGTCCAAAAGTCTGTTCTTTGTATCTGTGTCTCTTTTGCTGTCTCATGTATAGGGTCATCATTACCATCTTTCTAAATTCCATATATATGTGTTAATATATTGTATTGGTGTTTTTCTTTTTTAAATAAATTTATTTATTTTAGTTGGGGGCAAATTACTTTATAATATTGTAGTAGTTTTTGCCATACATTGACATGAATCAGCCATGGGTTCACATGTGCTCCCCCTCCTGAACCCTCCTCCCACCTCCCTCCCCATCCCATCCCTCTGGGTCATCCCAACGCTCCATTCCTGAGCATCCGTCCCATGCATAGAACATGGAATGGTGTTCCGCTTCACATATGACAATATACATGTTTCAGTGTTATTGTCCCAGAACGTCCCACCCTCACCTTCTCCCTCAGAGTCCACAGGACTGTTCTATGCATCTGTGTCTCTTATTCTGTCTCTCATATAGGGTTACCATTACCATCTTTCAAATTCCATATACATGCATTAGTATACTGTATTGGTGTTTTTCTTTCTGACTTACTTCACTCTGTATAATAGGCTCCAGTCATCCACCTCATCAGAACTAATTCAAATGCATTCTTGTTAATAGCTGAGTAATATTCCATTGTGTATATGTACCACAACTTTCTTATCCATTCATCTGCCGATGGACATCTAGGTTGCTTTCATATCATAGCTATTATAAAAGTGCTGTGATGAATACTGGGGCACACGAGTCTCTTTCAGTTCTTGTTTCCTCAGCGTTTCAGCAGTGGGATTGCTGGGTCGTATGGCACACTCCGTGGAAGGAAAGTTATGACCAACCTAGACAGTGAGAGAGTCACTTCCTAGGCAGGTTGATAAGAAGTCCAGGGGTCCCCAAGGAGAGAGGAGTCTGGAATTCTCAAGGAGGAAGAAAGGACAAACTTTCTTTTCCCCTCTACATTCCTTAGGATTATGTAACAATAATGCATCCTACTTGAGGACAGTCTCTGGAAAAAACCTTCTGGCGAATCCTGTTATCTTAAAATGTAAATTATGGGAATAGGTCTAGTGAGGTCTTTACAACCTCCAGACATTCTTTTGATTCACTGTAATAACTAATTGGAGAGTATATAACTCCATTGCTAACATTAGCAAGGGGGTACTCTTTCTGCCCCCTTCTGATGTCTATGTCAAAAGCTTTCTCTATCCCTTTTATATGTTAATAAAACTCTATTGCACAAAAGCTCTGAGCAATCAGGCCTCGTTTCTGGCCCCGGATTGAATTCTTCTCCTCCGGAGGCCAAGAATCCCAGCGTCTTTTTGTGGTTCAGCAACAACCTTTCAACATCATGTTAAAAAGCAGAGACAATACTTTGCCAACAAAGGTCCATCTAGTCAAGGCTATGGTTTTTCCAGTACTCATGTATGAGAGTTGGACTATAAAGAAAGCTGAGTGCTGAAGAATTGGTGCTTTTGAACTGTGCTGCTGGAGAAGACTCTTGAGTCCCTTGGACTGCAAGGAGATTCAACCAGTCCATCCTAAGGGAGATCAGTCCTGAGTGTTCATTGGAAGGAGTAATGTTGAAGTGGAAATTCCAATACTTTGGCCACCTGATGCGGAGAGCTGACTCATTTGAAAAGACCCTGATGTTGGGAAAGATTGAAGGCAGGAGGAGAAGTGGACGTCAGAGGATGAGATGGCTGGATGGCATCACCAATTCAGTGGACATGAGTTTGGGTAAACTCTGGGAGTTGGTGATGGACAGGGAGGCCAGGTGTGCTGCAGTCCATTGGGTCACAAAGTCGGACACGACTGAGGGACTAAACTGAACTGAAGGGCAGTTCTATTTTCAGTTTTTTAAGGAATCTCCACACTGTTCTCCATAGTGGTTGCACTAGTTTGCATTCCCACCAACAGTGTAACAGGGTTCCCTTTTCTCCACACCATTTCCAGCATTTATTGTTTGTAGACTTTTTGATAGCAGCCATTCTGACTGGCGTGAAATGGTACCTCATTGTGGTTTTGATTTGCATTTCTCTAATAAATGATGTTGAACATTTTTTCATGTTTTCGTTAGCCATCTGTATGTCTTCTTTGGAGAAATGTCTGTTTAGTTCTTTCATCCATTTCTTGATTAGGTCGTTTATTTTTGTGGTATTGAGCTGCATGAGCTGTTTGTATATTTTTGAGATTCTTTGTCGGTAGCTTCATTTGGTATTATTTTCTCCTACTCTGAAGGCTCTTTTCACCTTGCTTATAGTTTCTTTAGTTGTGGAAAAGCTTTTAAGTTTAATTAGACCCCATTTGTTTATTTTTGCTTTTATTTTCTTTACTCTGGGAGGTGGGTCATCGAGGATCTTGCTGTGATTTATGTCAGAGAGTGTTTTGCCTATGTTTTCCTCTAGCAGTTTTATAGTTTCTGGTCTTAAATTTAGATCTTTAATCCATTTTGAGTTTATTTTTTTGTATGGTGTTAGAAAGTGTTCTAGTTTCATTCTTTTAGAGGTGGTTGACCAGTTTTCCCACCACCACTTGTTTAAAGAGATTGTCTTTTCTCTATTGTATATTCTTGTTCTTGCCTCCTTTGTCAAAGATAAGGTCGCCATAGGTGCGTGGATTTATCTCTGGGCTTTCTATTTTGTTCCAATGATCTGTATTTCTGTCTTTGTGCCAGTACCATACCGTCTTGATGACTGAAGCTTTGTAGTATAGTCTGAAGTCAGGCAGGTTAATTCCTCCAGTTCCTTTCTTCTTTCCCAAGATTGCTTTGGCTATTTGAGGTTTTTTGTATTTGCATACAAATTGTGAAATTATTTGTTCTAGTTCTGTGAAAAATACTGTTGGTAGCTTGATAGCGATTGTACTGAATCTATAGATTGCTTTGGATAGTATACTCATTTTCACTATATTGATTCTTCCGATCCATGAACATGGTATATTTCTCCATTATTTGTGCCATCTTTGATTTCTTTCATTAGTGTTTCACAGTTTTCTATATATAGGTCTTTTGTTTCTTTAGGTAGATTTATTCCTAAGTATTTCACTCTTTTCATCATAATGAATATTTCCTTAATTTCTGTTTTCTCATTGTTGGTGTATAGGAATGCAAGGGATTTTTGTGTATTAATTTTATATCCTGCAACTTTACTATATTCATTGATTAGCTCTAGTAATTTTCTGGTAGTCTTTAGGGTTTTCTATGTAGAGGATCATGTCATCCGCAAACAGTGAGAGTTTTACTTCTTTTCCAATCTGATTCCTTTAATTTCTTTTTCTTCTCTGACTGCTGTGGCTAAAAGTTCCACAACTATGTAAAACAGTAGTGGTGAGAGTGGTCTTGTTCCCGACTTTAGGGGAAATGCTTTCAATTATTTGCCATTGAGGATAATGTTTGCTGTGGGTTTATCTCATATGGCTTTTATTATGTTGAGGTATGTTCCTTCTATGCCTGCTTTCTGGAGAGTTTTTATCATAAATGGGTGTTGAATTTTGTCAAAGGCTTTCTCTGCATCTAGAGATAATCATATGGTTTTTATCCTTCAATTTGCTACTGTGGTGTATCGCATTGATTGATTTGCAAATACTGAAGGATCCTTGCATCCCTGGGATAAAGCCCACTTGGCCATGATGTATGATCTTTCTAATGTGTTGTTGGATTCTGTTTGCTAGAATTTTGTTGAGGATTTTTGCATCTATGTTCATCAGTGATACTGGCCTGTCATTTTCTTTTTTTGTGGCATCTTTGTCTGGTTTTGATATTAGGGTGATGATGGTGGCCTCATAGAATGAGCTTGGGAGTTTACCTTCCTCTGAAATTTTCTGGAAGAGTTTGAGTAGGATAAGTGTTAGCTCTTCTCTAAATTTTTGGTAGAATTCACCCATGAAGCCATCTGTTCCTGGGCTTTTGTTTGATGGAAAATTTTTGATTACAGCTTCTATATCCGTGCTTGTGATGCTTGTGATCTTAAGATTTTCTGTTTCTTCCTGGTTCAATTTTGGAAGGTTATAACTTTCTAAGAATTTGTTCATTTCTTCCAAGTTGTCCATTTTATTGGCATATAGTTGCTGACAGTAGTCTCTTATGATCCTTTGTTGTCTGTTGTGTGTTGTCTGTTGTGATCTTTCCCTTTTCATTTCTAATTTTGTTGTTTTGATTCTTCTCCCTTTTCCTCTTGATGAGTCTGGCTAATAGTTTGTCTGTTTTATTTATCTTCTCAGAGAATCAGCTTTTAGTTTTGATGCTTTTTGGTATAGTCTCCTTTGTTTTTTTCATTTATTTCTGCCCTAATTTTTATGATTTCTTTCCTTCTACTAACCCTGGGGTTCTTCATTTCTTCTTTTTCTAGTTGCTTTAGGTGTCAAGTTAGGTTATTTATTTGATTTTTCTCTTGTTTCTTGAGGTAAGCTTGTAATGCTATGAACCTCCCCCTTAGCACTGCTTTTACTGAATCCCATAGGTTTTGGGGTTGTCGTGCTTTCATTTTCATTTGTTTCTATGCATGTTTTAATTTCCTTTTTGATTTCTTCCATGATTTGCTGGTTATTCAGAAGCATGTTATTTAGCCTCCATATGTTTGTGTTTTTAATAGCTTTTTTCCTGTAGTTGACATCTAATCTTACCACATTGTGATCAGAAAAAATGCTTGAAATGATTTCAATTTTTTTGAATTTACTAAGGCTAGATTTATGGCCCAGGACGGGATCTATCCTGGAGAATGTCCCATGTGCACTTGAAAAAAATGTGAAATTCATTGTTTTGGGGTGAAATGTCCTAGAGATATCAATTAGGTCTAACTGGTCCATTGTATCATTTAAAGTTTGTGTTTCCTTGCTAATTTGCTGTTTGGTTTGATCTATCCACAGGTGTGAGTGGGTATTAAAGTCTCCCACTACTATTGTGTTACTGTTAATTTCCCCTTTCATACTTGTTAGCATTTGCCTTACATCTTAAGGTGTTCCTAACGTGGATGCATGCCGCTGCTGCTAAGTCGCTTGTCGTGTCTGACTCTGTGTGACCCTATAGATGGCAGCCCACCAGGCTCCGCCGTCCCTGGGATTCTCCAGGCAAGAACACTGGAGTAGGTTGCCATTTCCTTCTCTTCATGCAGGAAAGTGAAAAGTGAAAGTGAAGTCACTGAGTTGTGTCTGACTCTTCGAGACCCCACGGACTGCAGCCTACCAGGCTCCTCCATCCATGGGATTTTCCAGGAAAGAGTACTGGAGTTGGCTGCCATTGCCTTCTCTGATTTGGATGCATATATAATTGTTTTTATCTTCTTGGATTGATCCTTTGATCATCATGTAGTGTCCTTCTTTGTCTCTTTTTATGACCATTATTTCAAAGTCTATTTTATCTGATATGAGTATTGCTACTCCTGTTTTCTTTTGGTCTCTATTTGCATGAAATATCTTTTTCCAGCCCTTCACTTTCAGTCTACCCTTGGTTTGAAGTGGGTCTCTTGTAGACAGCACATATAGAGGTCTTGTTTTTGTATCCATTCAGCTAGTCTTTGTCTTTTGGTTGGGGCATTAACCTATTTACATTTAAAGTAATTATTGATAACTATGGTCCCGCTGCCATTTACTTTGTTATTTTGGGTTCGAGTTTATAAACCTTTTTCTGTGTTTCCTGTCTAGAGAAGATCCTTTAGCATTTGTTGAAGAGCTGGCTTGGTGGTGCTGATTCTGTCAGCTTTTGCTTGGCTGTAAAGCTTTTGATTTCTCGTTCATATTTGAATGAGATCTGTGCTGGGTATAGTGATCTGGGTTGTAGGTTTTTCTATTTCATCACTGTATGTCCTGCCATTTCCTTCTGGCCTGAAGAGTTTCTATTGAAAGATCAGCTGTTATCCTTACGGGGATCCCTTTTTGTGTTATTTGTTGCTTTTCCCTTGCTGCTTTTAATATTTGCTCTTTGTGTTTAACCTTTGTTAGTTTGATTAATGTGTGTCTTGGGGTGTTTTGCGTTGGGTTTATCCTGTTTGGGACTCTCTGGGTTTCTTGGACTTGGGTGGCTATTTCCTTCCCCATTTTAGGGAAGTTTTCAACTATTATCTCAAGTGTTTTCTCATGCCGCTTCTTTTTGTCATCTTCTTCTGGGACTATTATGATTTGAATGTTGGGGCATTTAACATTGTCCTAGAGGTCTCTGAGGTTGTCCTCATTTAATTCTTATGTCTTTTTTCCTCTCTGCTTCATTTATTTCCACCATTCTATCTTCCACCTCACTTATCCTATCTTCTGCCTCAGTTATTCTACTATTGTTTCCCTCCAGAGTGCTTTCAATCTCAGTTATTGCATTATTCATTACTGACTGACTCTTTATTTTTTCTAGGTCCTTGTCAAACATTTCTTGTATCTTCTCAATCCTTGTCTCTGATCTATTTACCTGTAACCTCCATTTTGTTTTCAAGACTTTGGATCATCTTTACTATCATTTTTCTGATGAATTCTTTTTTAAAAGATATATTTATTTATTTTTGGCTGTGCTGGCTCTTCCCTCCTGCAAGGGCTTTTCTTTAGCTACGGGGAGCAGGGGCCACCCGCCAACTGCTGTGTTCAAGTTTCTCACTGTGGTGGCTTTTCTCCTGTTGCAGACCACAGGCTCCAGGATGTGAGCTTCCGTAGTTGCAGCTTATAGTCACAGGCTCACGATAGGTTGTTGCTGAGCCATGAAAAATGCCATGATTCTTGCCCTCTGGAGGAGAGGAATTCAATCTGGTGCCAGTGACAAGGCTTGATCGCTCACAAACGTTTTGTGTAATAAAGTTTTACTAAAGTATAAAAGAGATAGAGAAAGCTTCTGACATAGACATCAGAAGAGGGGAGAGTGTGCCCCCCTGCTAGTCTTTAGCCAGATGTTATATACCTATACTTCCCTGGTGGATCAGATGGTAAAGTGTCTGCCTGCAATGCGGGAAAACTGGATTCGATCCCTGGGTCGGGAAGATCCCCTGGAGAAGGAAATGGCAACCCACTCCAGTACTCTTGCCTGGAAAATCCCACGGACAGAGGAGCCTGGAAGGCTACAGTCCATGGGGTTGCAAAGAGTCGAACACGACTGAGCGACTTCACTTTCACTATATGCCTATCAGCCAGCTGTTAATTAGAGAAGGGAGATGTCTCAAACTTCAGAGTGGCAGCAGGCCCCTCACCCCCAACATGCATTAACACTGGCACCAGGTGAGTCATCCCAAGCCATGAAACGATTGGGATTTATCTTGAAGAAAGGCAGGTGTCCAAGTAAATATACAGGTTCATTAGCATAGATGAGGAGCAAAATGTATGAGTAAAACATACAGGTTTATTGAGCCCTGGTTCTGAGTCTCAAGCAGAACTGACTTGAGGAAAGACAAGAGTCTAGGGTAAATACACAGTTCATTAACATAGCATAAGAAAAACATTTCCATAAGAAAAATGCATTGGTTAGCTCAAGGTTTGAGAAAACTTAAGTTCAGGTGGAGCCAGGTGTCATCATGGCAACACAGAATTTTAAGAGAAACTTCCTTTTAAATTTGTATAGAGAAGGGGAAAAAATCTAACACTGGTTTGCTTCCTCCTGCTGACTGAGAGAGAGATAAAAAATGTCTGACACTTGTGGCCTACTTCCTCTGTTCGGAGACCCCTGGTCTTTCTGCCAGTAAACCTCTCACTCAATAGTTGTGGCACACAGACTTGGTTGCCCCGTGGTATGTGGGGTCTTCCCAAATCAGGGATTGAACCCTAGACTCCTGCACTGACAAGCGGATTCTTGAACACTGAGCCACCAGGGAAGCCTCTACCCCAAGAATTCTTATGTGATTATTGCTTAGATGTGCAGGACAAAAATGGCATGAGTTAATCATCTTAATATATGGAAACTTACAGTGGTATTTGTGCCACAATATAACTGATACTAATATGCTATTGAGAATACTGAATGATATCCACATAACCAGCAGTATGAAAGCTGAACAGAGAACTTCCTGATGTACAAGCTGGGTTTTGAAGAAGCAGAAGAACCAGAGATCAAATTTCCAACATTCGTTGGATCATGGAGAAAGTAGGGAGTTTCAGAAAAAAATCTACTTTTGCTTCATTGACTACACTTAAGCCTCTGACTGTGTGGATCACAACATGGGGACAATTCTTAAAGAAATGGGAATACAAAACCACATTACTTGTCTCCTGAGAAACCTGTATGTGGGTCAAGAAACAACAGCTAGAACTGGACATGGAAGAAGGGACTGGTTCAAAACTGGGAAAGGAGTACGTCAAAACGATTCTCACCCTGCTTATTTAACTTACATGTATGCAAAATGCTGGGCGGGATGAATCACAAGCTGGAATCAAGATTGACAGGAAAAATATCAACAACCTCAGATATGCATATGATACTATTCTAAAGGCAGAAAGTGAAGAGGAACTAAAGAGTCTCTTGATGAAGGTAAAGGAGGAAAGTGAAAAGTGTGGCTTGAAATTCAACATTCAAAAAACTAAAATCATGGCATCCAATCCCCTTCAGTTCAGTTCAGTTCAGTCTCTCAGTCATGTCCGACTCTTTGCGACCCCATGAATTGCAGCACGCCAGGCCTCTCTGTCCATCACCAACTCCCGGAGTCTACCCAAACCCATGTCCATCGAGTCGGTGATGCCATCCAACCATCTCATCCTCTGTCGTCCCCTTTTCCTCCCGCCCCCAATCCTACCCAGCATTAGGGTCTTTTCCAATGAGTCAACTCTTAGCATGAGGTGGCCAAAGTATTGGAGTTTCAGCTTCAACATCAGACTTTCCAATGAACACCCAGGATTGATCTCTTTTAGGATGGATTGATTGGATCTCCTTGCAGTCCAAGGGACTCTCAAGAGTCTTCTCCAATACCACAGTTCAAAAGCATCAATTCTTCGGCGCTCAGCTTTCTTCACCGTCCAACTCTCACATCCATACATGACCCCTGGAAAAACCATAGCCTTGGCTAGATGGACTTTTGTTGGCAAAGTAATGTCTCTGCTTTTAAATATGCTATCTAGGTTGGCCATAACCTTCCTTCCAAGGAGTAAGCGTCTTTTAATTTCATGGCTGCAATCACCATCAGCAGTGATTCTGGAGCCCAAAAAAATAAAGTCTGACACTGTTTCCACTGTTTCCCCATCTATTTCCCATGAAGTGATGGGACCAGATGCCATGATCTTTGTTTTCTGAACGTTGAGCTTTAAGCCAACTTTTTCACTCTCCTCTTTCACCTTCATCAAGAGGTTCTTTAGTTCTTCTTCACTTTCTGCCATAAGGGTGGTGTCATCTGCATATCTGAGGTTATTGATATTTCTCCCGGCAATCTTGATTCCAGCGTATGTTTCTTCCAGCCCAGCATTTCTCATGATGTACTCTGCATATAAGTTAAATAAGCAGGGTGACAATATACAGCCTTGACGTACTCCTTTTCCTATTTGGAACCAGTCTGTCGTTCCATGTCCAGTTCTAACTATTGCTTCCTGACCTGCATACAGGTTTCTCAAGAGACAGGTCAAATGGTCTGGTATTCCCATCTCTTTCAGAATTTTCCACAGTTTATTGTGATCCACACAGTCAAAGGCTTTGGGATAGTCAATAAAGCAGAAATAGATGTTTTTCTGGAACTCTCTTGCTTTTTCGATGATCCAGCGGATATTGGCAATTTGATCTCTGGTTCCTCTGCCTTTTCTAAAACCAGCTTGAACATCTGGAAGTTCATGGTTCACGTATTGCTGAAGCCTGGCTTGGAGAATTTGAGCATTACTTTACTAGCATGTGAGATGAGTGCAATTGTGCAGTAGTTTGAGCATTCTTTGGCACTGCCTTTCTTTGGGATTGGAATGAAAACTGACCTTTTCCAGTCCTGTGGCCACTGCTGAGTTTTCCAAATTTGCTGGCATATCGAGTGCAGCACTTCCACAGCATCACCTTTGAGGATTTGAAATAGCTCAACTGGAATTCCATCACCTCCACTAGCTTTGTTCGTAGTGATGCTTTCTATCCCCTTACTTCATGGTAAATAGAAGGGGGAAAAGTGGAAGCAGTGACAGAGTATATTTCCTTGAGCTCCAAAATCACTGTGGGCAATGACTGCAGCCATGAAATTAAAAGACGCTTGTTCCTTGGAAAGAAAGTTATACACTAGACAGTGTATTAAAAAGCAGACATCACTTTGCTGACAAAGGTCCATATGGTCAAAGCTATGGTTTTCCAGTAGTCACATATAGATGTTGAGAGCTGGACCATAAAGAAGCTAGAATAGAAAAACTGAAGCTTTTGAATTGTGGTGCTGGAGAAGACCCTTGAGAGTCCCTTGGACTGCAAAGAGATCAAATCAGTCAATCCTAAAAGAAATCAACCCCGAATATTCACTGGAAGGAATGATGTTGAAGCTGATGCTCCAATACTGTGGCCACCTGATGCGAAGATCCATTGGAAAAGATTCTTGCAAAGATCCATTGGAAAAGACCTTGATGCTAGGAAAGATTGAAGGCAAAAGGAGAAGGGAGTGGCAGAGGATGAGATGGTTAGATAGCATCACACTGACTCAAGGGACATGAATCTGAGCAAACTCCAGGGAACAGTGGAGGACAGAGGAGCCTGGCATGCTACAGGTCATGGTGTCACAGAGTAGGACACAACTTAGCAACAACAATGCAAACTGTCACAGGAATACAGAACAGCAGAAAGAATTTAACCCCAGGAGGAAAAAAAAACCGACTGTTAAGAAATACTCAGAAATATAAGAGACCATAAGCTAAACTCTCTATATGTGATCTAGAACCTCAAAGAAAGGAAAAAGCAGTATGAGCTGAAGTTGCTCCAGAGACATGAGCTGGGATAGTAGGTTAAAAACAAACAAACGACAGCAGCAATGACAAGGAAAAAAAATAAAAACCAGGTGTCATAAGTGGAAAAACAAGAACTAAGGGAGAAGGGAGCTCTCATCCCTGAACTCCTAACTAAAAAAATAGACATGACTGTCACCCTTCCACCCCCCAATCACAGCTGACTGGACTAGAAGTAGGTTCTTGAATCAAGAACAGCCTATCCATTAGCAGATCAGCAACCACAAATGTCCTAGTACGGAAAAATCTTCCCCAACAAGAATGGTGGCAATCAGCCAGATCAACCTAGCTCTAGTGTCTCTCTCATCTCATTTTCTCCCATGGACCATCAAATGACTGCCTTTAATCTAACTCCACTCACTTCTAACTACTTATAAACACTGCCCTGTGAACCTCTCTCTGACATGCCTCTCTCCCGCATCCACCCTCATTCTATGGACAACTCTACTCTACTGACTGTCTTGGCCTGGAGCCTGAGAATGTCACTCTTTCTCTCTCATCCCAATTTTCTAAGCAGTTAGGACATACACTGAAAGTACCATTTACCTATCTACCTATTCCCATTCCCATCCTTATTACTCAATGCCTGGATTACTGCAATGACCTCAAGGCTCATCCACCTGCACCTCTATTCCCCTTCTAAAGGCTATGAGAATTATCTATTCAAACCCTAAATTTCAATTATCATCATGATTCTCTGCTTAAAAATCTTTAATGGTTTCTCTTTCCATTTAATATAATGTCCATATTATTCAGCACAGCATAAAAGACTTCTCTGCCTGCCTGCTTCTCTACCTTTGTAGCCTACCCCTCCACCCCACTTAAGAGTCACCCATCCAAACTCCTCTCAGAACACAAACCTGAATTTTCTCATTCTTTCCACTATCTCAATACCTTTCTCTGAATTCCAACTGGCCCTCAAAACGCCCAGCTGAAGTGCCAATATCCCGCAAAACCCCTTTCAGACATTCCAACTATAACAGCCTTCACCATTACTAACACTTTTAAAATTGAAACTGTATCTAAACTGCAGCCCTTGTGATGGCTTGATGGCTCACCTTGTGAATGAATACCAATACATGTATGTATGTCCCCACATAAGATCATAAACTATGAAAAGGTGAAAATGTATTGTTCTATCTCACAATCCCCAGCTCAAGGCCCAATAAATGTTTTATGAATGAGGAAACTGAAGCAAAAGCATTATCACTGAATAAAACAGGGTTTTCTTGCATTATAAAGCACACATGTCCTAAGGAGAAGGCAATGGCACCCCACTCCAGTACTCTTGCTTGGAAAATCCCATGGATGGAGGAGCCTGGTAGGCTGCCGTCCATGGGGTCGCTAGGAGTTGGAGACGACTGAGCGACTTCACTTTCACTTTTCACTTTCATGAATCGGAGAAGGAATTGGCAACCCACTCCAGTGTTCTTGCCGGGAGAATCCCAGGGACAGGGGAGCCTGTTGGGCTGCCGTCTATGGGGTCGCACAGAGTCGGACACAACTGAAGCGACTTAGCAGCAGCAGCAGCATGTCCTAAAGAATCTCTAGATGAAGCAAAATGAAACCCATTTTATATGTTCAATGAGAACACTGAAATAAAGAACTACTAATTCTAGGCCCTAAATTGTAACAAATTTTGTAATTCTCTACAGTCCTGAATTTTCAGTAGTCTTTTTGTTTTGTTTTTTGACTCTTTTTTAAAAAATTTTTTAAATAAATTTATTTATTTTAATTGGCGGCTAATTACTTTACAATATTGCAGTGATTTTTGTCATACATTGACATGAATCAGCCCTGGGTTTACGTGTTCCCCATACTGAACCCCTCTCCCACCTCCCTCCCCATCCCATCCCTCTGGGTCATCCCGTTGCCCCAGCCCTGAGCAGTTGTCTCATGCATTGAACCTGGAATGGTGTTCTGTTTCACATATGATAACATACATGTTTCGATGCTATTCTCTCAGAACGTCCCACCCTCACCTTCTCCCTCAGAGTCCATAAGACTGTTCTATGCATCTGTGTCTCTTATTCTGTCTCGCATATAGGGTTATCATTACCATCTATCAAATTCCATATATGCATTAGTATACTGTATTGGTGTTTTTCTTTCTGGCTAAAAATATGGAATGCTTCAGGAATTTGCATGTCATCCTTGCGCAGGGGCCATGCTAATCTTCTCTGTGTCGTTCCAATTTTAGTATATGTGCTGCCGAAGCGAGCACTTCAGTAGTCTTTTAAAATAAAATCAAAATACTTAGGGGGTGGCAGTGTGGAAAGAACAGAGAAAAAAGCATCCACTTTAAGCCATGACACTGAGAAGAGCTAATGGACACTATCAGACAAATTTTGAGATCAAGAGAGGGACAGAGGGAGGTGGGAGGAAGGGAAGGAGCAGCCAGTCAATCAGCTAAGAGAGTTCAGTTTCTCCTACCTCTGCTCTGACTGTACCACCAATAACTAACTCTTCCCCCTACATGAGAAACTCCTCTAAGAAGGGTTAAGGCCTTTCTTTACAGGTTTAACAATGAAAACCTAGGAATGGTCTTTCACCAAGCACATCAGAATTCAATTACACTGACAGGCAATTAAAATCAAATGAGTTTAAATGGCTAATATTAGATTCTTTCCTCTCTGGGCCTGTCAAAGGGGATTAATAAAAATTAATACAAAAAAAAAAAAAGAGGCAAAGACCAGAAAAAGATTAACTTCACAAATCTGAGTGACGGTTATGTTTGTGCAGTTTTTGTCTTACACAAAGGTAAAGCAGGTCTGCTTAAAAGTACTTATAATTTTACTACCAGTCTATATTTTAAAGGATCTTTAGTCTCAAAAGACTTGCTAATCATGCACTGCTGCCACAGTGCATACTGCTCTAGCAAACGCTGGGCTCAGGCTGCCCCCCTGCCTGTGTCAGACTCACATGATGTTAGTCTGGCCTCTGAGCGCCACAGCCTGGTTCTACTCTCCTTTCTTTCCAGGCTACAAGGTAGCTGCTGACCAATATCCAAATGGTGACAGAGATATTTACAGGCCGTTTCCCAAATTTTAGCCTTTGAAGGAGGTGGTGGAGAAAAAGTGGTGAGTAAGCTATGCTTCTGGACCCACTGGATTGCCCAAAAAGGGAGAATCTGAATGAAAACTCTTTATGGCTCAATTGTGTTTAATCTAACAGTCATAAAGACTGACTTCTGGAAGTTCTAAAATCATAGTTACTGATTTGGTGGTAAAATCATTTAGAATTACAGGTAAGTATCCCAACACCTCCTTCTCCTACCCTGCATCTTTAAAATCAAATAGGACAATAAAGCCATCTTTTCCCCAGTGTAATAACCATTTTTCTCAGCAATGATACAATAACATGTTCTAGATAATACTTTCAAGATCTCTATAATACTAACAACAGTATCCCAAAAAACATGTTATTGGTTTATATCACAAAGCTAGATGAAAGAACATATACTTTTGAGTATCTTTAAGAATTAAATAAATATTCCAAACATAAAAAAAATACTGTAACATAATAAGGGAGTCTCTGGGTTTCCCAGGTGGCACTAGTAGTAAAGAACCTGCCTGCCAATGCAGGAGACACAAGAGACACAGGTTTGATCCCTGGGTTGGGAAGATCCTCTAGAGGAGGGCCTGGCAACCCACTCCAGTATTCTTGGCTGGAGAACTCCATGGACAGGAGCCTGGCGGGCTCCTGTCCATACGGTCACAAATAGTTGGACATGACTGAAGCGACTTACCATGCATGCATACAAGAAGGTAGTCCAATAGTTTCTTTGCTAAAGAGCTGAAAAACTGCCATTAATATTATTAAACACAAATATTAGAAAATTTATTAAGACAATAAAATGTAAAAGACCTGGGTTTACTATTTCATATCACTATACACTATATAAACAGAACTACTCAGGTACCATCTGATATATTAAATTCTTTAATATTTTTTCATTAGCAAAAGGTGATTAAAGGTTACCAGAACCTCTGTTTACTTACCCACAAGCCACATACTGTCCATTCCTAGATGCGGCAATGCTTAATCCATATAAACTGCCTTCATCAACAAATCTGTTAAGGCACTTTCTAGAGTTCACATCCCAAACATAAACATCCCCGTCCCCTGAAAGAGCCAAAAAAAAGGGGGGGGGGGGGGTTGGTTAACTTTGTTTTAAACTTGAAAGGCAAATGAATTCATTCTCAGTTCCTCTTTAATAGTACAAGTTACTAAGAAGACCTGTAAATACCCTAGGTCTAGAAAATTGGCCTAAAAAATGTTTCTTGTATACATTTTCATATATACAAAATTACATCCTATTAGTCACTAATAAATAGTATCTTTAGGTTTAGAGTGAAAAATCACAAACTCTTGGCTTGAGTTGAGCTTTTAGAAAAGTTCCCACGTTTCACTCAGATAAATAACTGGAGCAAAATTTGAAAAAAAACAAAATACCCACCAGCACAGGTTTTCCAACATCTATCAATAGGTATTAGAGTACCTAACATGTAAGGCTAGGTGATTTAGATACCAAACTGATGATGATACTGATGACGTCAAGAGGAGGAGGAAGAAGTTAAGGATGAACTGGTCTAGACTAAAATGATATAATTACAGAAGTATGTACAATTCTAAGGAGGTATGCTTTTGAACTGTGGTCTTGGAGAAGACTCTTGCCAGTCCCTTGGACTGCAAGGAGATCAAACCAGTCAATCCTAAAGGAAATCAGTCCTGAATGTTCATTGGAAGGACTAATGCTGAAGCTCCAATACTTTGGCCACCTGATGTGAAGAAATGGCTCCTTGGAAAAGACCCTGATGCTGGGAAAGATTGAAGGCAGGAGGAGAAGGGGACGACTAGAAGATGAGATGGTTGGATGGCATCACCAATTCGACGGACATGAGTTTGAGCAGGCTCCAGGAGGTGTTGATGGAGAGGGAAGCCTGGCATGCTGCAGTCCACGGAGTCGCAAAGAGTCAGACATGACTGAGCGACTAAACTGAATTGAACTTTACAATTCTGGGTAATAAGCACAAATAGTTTAGAGAAGGGAGAATGAGGGGATAATAAATCTGATGAGAACACATTTTCATGATAGAAATAGCCATCTAACAACCAAAATCTGTCCTTATTCTTTCTTCTCTCTGCTATATACTCCATATTGATGATCACCCTCTTCCTCAGACCCATTATAGATCTGTATAATGACCCTATATGCATCTCAAAAGTAGCCTCTCACTCATCTATGTTCTCTCTTTACTGTGATTATTGCTCTAATGTTCACCCTTCTATACTATTTTTTCAATGAGAATTCAATGAATCTCATTGTTTCAACTATTTTGTTAACAAAATCTCCCAGGCTGACATAAGGGTTTAGGTTTACAATATGTACTTACGAAAAATTTTAATAGGTGCAAATTTTAAAGCCTTTATGTTTGTCTGTAGGGTCGTGGTACAGTAAAGACAGATGTTTAAAAATTCGCTAGTAACAGACTAAAATGGGAAGGGAAGGGATGAAGGGCAGGAAGACCATCCAGAAAACAAGAGTATTAGATGGTCTTAAGTTGATGACTTAAGGAAAATGAAGCAATAATTAATCCAGCAGAAAACAAAATGAAAAAACCGATTAGGTTGAAAAGGTTAAAGGTGAACTCTTCCTTCAACAATCCTATCAAAAAATTCTTCACATACATAAAACAAGGAAATATGAACAACATGATGCTAATCACATAAATCACTTCTTATACGAGGAGGAAAGGAAAAAAAGGGGAAGGGGGAAAACACCAATCAAAATACAGGTAATTCCCTAACTTACCAAGGCTCAACTTTTGATTACTCCTTCTGTAATTTTAGGAACTTTCTTATGGTAAATTAGACCATCATACTGTGTAAATATTTAATATCTATATCCAATTCATATAACCAAATCTGCTGACCCTTCAACTCTTCTCCTAAACTATGACTCTCCCAGGATCCAAGGACAATTTCATTAGGAACATTACTACTCTGTACCAATATTTATTCTTTACTTGTCAAAAAACCTAGCATATTAACTAATTAATAGGGAAAATAGATGCTCACTGGGCTTCCCTGGTGGCTCAGTGGTAAAGAACCTGCCTACAATGTGGGAGCTGTAAGGTTCAATTCCTGGGTCAGGAAGATGACAGGGCCATAAATCCTGCAGCAGAGGGCGTCTGTGTCCCTGCACACTTGGCACCGCCAGGGTCCCCACAAGCCAAACAGCTGCATCACGTTCATGCTCGACTCTCACTGGGGCAAAGCTGCCACAGGCAAAAAAAGTATTCTATGCACTCAGGGTCACTTCAGTCATGTCTGATTCTGCGCCCCTGTAGACTGTGGCCTGCCACGCTTCTCTGTCAGGGGGGTTCTCCAGGCAAGGATACTGGAGCATATCAGCCAATACTGGCTGCCATACCCTTCTAGAGCACTATATTTCCTGCTGCCCTAGCTGCCAACTCCCGTGAGTACCTGGTGCTGCCAGAACTCCTGCAACCCAAGCAGCTGCACCACCTTCACACCTGTCCCTCACAGGGGCAGACCCAAGTCCTCCAGGGAAGCCTCAGGAGCAAACCCCAGCAGACGACCCACATGAGAGGTGGTAATAAAACCACAATTGAAACCCATGGGCAGTACGGCAGAAGACCCAAAACCTTCCCACCAGCTGTAAAAGCTGCAGATTAAATCCACAAGATTAACTAGGCAGACTCTATGTCTATGGAATATATAAAAAGACATTGAGAGCTCCTGCAAAAGAAAACGCACTAGTTCTGATAGCTGTGGATATTGGAGGCAAGAACACACAGGAGTAGGACCAAATTAGAATCTGAGCTGCCCCCACAGCAGGTCCAGTGTTGGAGGGCATCCTAGGGAGGTAAGGTGGACTGTGACTCCCAGCGAGAGAAGAGACTCTTGACAGCAGTGACTCAAGAAAAACATTTATTATTTTTATGTTTGGACTTGTTCTATAGATTCTTCTGGATTTTTTTTTTTTTCTTCCATTTCCACCCCCCACCTTGGTTAGAGCTGTCGATTTTACTGGCACTATAAAATCTAATTAAGCTTTTGATTCTTTTTTTTTTCTCAGTCACATTTGTTATTGCTGTTACAAACCTCTGCCTCTATGCTGGGCTTTTGCAGTTCTGTGGAGTTTTCCTTTTTTGTTTCCTTTTCTCAATTTTAACTTTTTAAACTTATTAGTATTTTTTCTACATTTACTTGTTTGCCTTTCTGACTGTTCTTTTCCCCTTGCAGTTACTCTTTAATGTATATAAATCCTCTTTATCTACCTCTGTTTAACTCTGCATATCTATTCTTTCTTTTCATTCTTACCTTTCTTCTAAACATAAATTTTATTTTCTTTGTTTTATTCCCCACTTGGCACCATACTTTAGTTTTGTTTTCCAGTTTGTTAAGACTGGTAGATATAATTCTTGATCTCCATTGTTCACCAGATAAATCTACTGTATTTTTGTTGGACTGTTTTGACTGTGCTTATGGGTGTATATACTTATGGGTGTATACGCATATTCCATTATTTCAATGATTATTTGCCTGATTTTATAACTGCCATTTGTCTGGGGTCCCTGTGGCTCAGCTGGTAAAGAATCCACCTGCAATGCAGGAGACCCCAGTTTGATTTTTGGGTCGGGAAGATCTGCTGGAGAAGCGATAGGCTACCCACTCTAATATTCTCAGGTTTCCCTTGTGACTTAGCTGGTAAAAAATCTGCCTGCAATGTGGGAGACCTGGGCTCGATCCTTGGGTTGGGAAGATCCCCTGGAGAAGGGAAAGGATATCCACTCCAGTGTTCTGGCCTAGAGAATTCCATAGACTATAAGGTCTATGGGGTCGCAAAGAGTCGGACACAACTGAGCAACTTTCACTTTCATCTTTGGTTTCTAGGTTTTGGATATTTATTTTAATTTCACAATGCCATAACAAACCACTTGTGGAATCTTTGTTCCTGACCAGAGATAAAGCCTTGAGCCTCTGGAGTGAAAGTACTGACTCCAAGACCTTAGACTACCAGAGAACTAACCCTAGGGAATATCAAATAGTGAGAACTCCCACAAAGGAAACCACTTGAATACAAGACCTGTACAGGACAACTAAGCTAAACAACAAACAAAACAAAAATACAAAGCCAATCATCAGCAGACAGGACCACCCCCTCACTCGGCCTGGCCCACCAGAGGAAAAGCAAGCCAACAAAAACTCAGCACCAATCTCACCCTACAGGAAGCTTACACAAACGACTGGACCAGTCCTAGAGGGCAGAAACCAAAAGGAAGAAAGAATTCAACCTGGAAGCCTGGGAAAAGGAGACCTCAAACACAATAAGTTAAAAAATAATAATAATGAAAAGGGAGAGAAATACTACACAAATGAAGGAAGAAACTAAAACACAAAAGTCCAAATAAATGAAGAGGAAACAGGCAAACTACCTGAAAAAGAATTCAGAATAATGATAGTAAAGATGATCGAAAAGCTTGAAAACAAAATGGAGAAAATGCAAGAATCAATTAACAAAGACCTAGAAGAATTAAAGAATAAGCATACAGAGACGAACACCACAATTACTGAAATTACAAATACTCTAGAAAAAATCAATAGCAGAATATCTGAAGCAGAAGAACAAATCAGTGAGTTGGAAGATAAAATGGTGGGAATAACTTCTGAAGAGCAGAATCAAGTAAAAAGAATGAAAAGAACAGAGACCTCTGGGACAATATCAAATGCAGCAACATCGAATTATAGGGGTCCCAGAAGAAGAGAAAAAGAAAAGGTATGAAAAAATTTTTGAAAAGATTATAGTTGAAAATTTCCCCAACATCAAAAAGGAAATAGTCAATCAAGTCCAAAAGCCACAAAGAGTCCCATACAGGATAAACCCAAGGAGAAACACGCCAAGACACATACTAATCAAAGTAACAAAGACTAAACACAAAGAAATAATATTAAAAGCAGCAAGGGAGAAGCAACAAGTAACATACGGGGAAACCCCATACACTTAACAGCAGATCTTTCAGCAAAAACTGCAGGCCAGAAGGGAATAGCAGGATATATTTAAAGTACTGAAAGGGAAAAATCTACAACCAAGATTACTGTACCCAGCAAGGATTTCATTCAGAATTGATGGAGAAATAAAAAGCTTTTCTGAGAAGCAAAAGTTAAGAGAATTCAGTACCTCTAAACCAGCTTTACAACAAATGTTAAAGGGACTTATAGTAAAGAAATACAAGAGAAGAAAAAAGATCTACAAAATCAACCCCAAACAACTGAGAAACTGACAACAGGAACATATATATCAGTAATTATTTTAAATGTAAATGGATTAAATGCTCCAACCAAAAGACAGAGACTGGCTGAATGGATATAAAAACAAGACCCATATATATGCTGTCTACAAGAAACCCACTTCAGACCTAAAGACACATATAGACTGAAAGTGAGAAGATGGAAAAATATATTCCATGCAAATGGGAAGCAAAGGAAGAATGGAGCAGCAATCTTTGTATCAGACAAAACAGACAAAATAAAGAAGCTTACAAGAGATAAGGAAGGACGCTACATAATGATCAAGGGATCAATTCAAGAGAAGACATAAAAATTGTAAATATCTATGCACCCAACATAGGAGCACCTCAATACATAAAACAAACACTAACACACGTAAAAGGAGAAATTGACAGTAACACAGTAATAGCAGCAGACTAAAACCCCACTCACACGAATGGACAGATCATCAAAACAGAAAATAAGGAAACACAAATCTTAAATGATACATTAGATGAAATGGATCTCACTGATATCTTCAGGATATTCCATCCAAATGAAGAAGAATACACCTTCTTCTCAAGTACACATGGAACATTCTCCAGGATAGACCACATCTTGGGTCACAAATCAAACCTCAGTAAATTTAAGAAAATTGAAATATCAAGCATCTTCTCTGACTGCAATGCTGAGACTAGGTATCAAGTACAAGAAAAAAACTGTAAGAACACAAACATAGGGAGAGTAAACAATACGTTTCTAAATAACCAATAGGTTACAGAAGAAATCAAAAGGGAAATAAAAATATTTCTAGAAATAAATGACAACGAAAGCAGGACAACTCAAAACCTGTGGGATGCAGCAAAAGCAGTTCTAAGAGGGAAGTTAGGGTTAGGGCAATACAATCCTACCTTAAGAAACGAGAAAAACATCGAAGAGACAACCCAGCTTTACACCTAAAACAACTGGAAAAAGAACAAAAAAAAAACCCACAAAGGAAAGAAATCATAAAGATCAGAGCAGAAATAAATGAAAAAGCAATTAAAGAATTAATAGTAAACATTAATAAACCTAAAAGCTGGTTGAGAAGATAAACAAAATTGACAAACCTTTCACCAGACTCAGCAAGAAAAAAGAGGAGAATCAAATCAACAAAATTAGAAACGAAAAAGGAGATGTTACAACAGACAATGCAGAAATACAAAGGATTATAAGAGACTATTATGAACAACTGTATGGTAATAAAATGGATAACCTGGAAGAAATGGACAGATTCTTAGAAAAGTTGAATCTTCCAAGACTAAACTAGGAAGAAATAGAAATCATGAACAACCCAATTACAAGCCATGAAATTGAAGCTGTGATCAAAAATCTCCCAAAAAACAAAAGCCCAGGACCAGATGGCTTCACAGGAGAATTCTATCCAACATTTAGAGAAGAGCCAATGCCTATCCTTCTAAAACTCTTTCAAAAAATTGCAGAGCAAGAAACACTTCTAAACTCATTCTACGAGGCCACCATCACTCTGATACAAAAACCAGACAAAGACAACACAAAAAAAGAAAACTACAAGCCAGTATCACTGATGAATATAGATGCAAAAATTCTCAACAAAATTTTAGCAATCAGAATTCAGCAACACATCAAAAAGCTCATACACCATGATCAAGTTGGGTTTATTCCAGGGAAGCAAGGATTCTTCAATGTATGTATATCAATCAATGTGATATGCCATATTAACAAATTGAAAGATAGAAACCATACAATAATCTCAATAGATGCAGAAAAAGCCTTTGACAAAATTCAGCACCCATTTATGATTAAAACTTCAAAACATGGGCATAGAAGGAACATACCTCAACATATGGTAAGTCTACAGCAAACATTATTCTCAATGGTGAAAAACAGAAAGCATTCCCCCTAAGATCAGGAACAAGACAAGGGTGTCCACTTTCACCACTCAGTTCAGTTCAGTTCAGTCACTCAGTCGTGTCCGACTCTTTGCGACCCCATGAATTGCAGCACACCAGGCCTCTCTGTCTATCACCAACTCCCGGAGTCTACCCAAACCCATGTCCATCAAGTCTAGAAGTCTAGCTACAGCAATCAGAGAAGAAAAAGAAATAAAAGGAATCCAGATTGGAAAAGAAGAAGTAAAGCTCTGTCTGTATATGAGATGATAGTGTATACAGAACACCCTAAAGATAGTATCAGAAAATTACTAGAGCTGATTAGTGAATTTATTAAAGTCGCAGGATACAAAATCAATACACAGAAATCATTTGCATTTCTATATACTAACAATGAAATATAAGAGAAATTAAGAAATCAATCCCACTCACCACTGCAACAAAAAAAGAATATCTAGGAATAAACGAACCTAAGGAGACAAAAGAACTGTACACAGTAAATTATTAGACAATGATGAAAGAAATAAAAGATGACATAAACAGATGGAGAGATATTCCACGTTCCTGGGTAGGAAGAGTCAATATTGTGAACAATATACTATCAAATGCAATTTACAGATTCCGTGTGATCCCTATCAAATTACCAATGACATTTTTCACAGAACTAGAACAAAAATTTTCCCAATTCATATGGAAACACAAAAGACCCCGAATAGCTGAAGCAGTATTGAGAAAGAAGAATGAAGCCGGAGGAATAAACCTTCCTGACTTCAGATTATACTACAAAGCTACAGTCATCAAGACAGTATGGTACTGGCACAAAAACAGAAATATAGACCAATCAAACAAGACAGAAAGCCCAGAAATAAACCCATGCACCTATGGGTACCTTATTTTTTACAAAGGAGGCAAAAATATACAATAGGGCAAAGAGAGCCTCTTCCATATACGGTGTTGGGAAAACTGGACAGCTACACATAAAAGAATAAAATTAGAACACTTCCTAACGCCATACACAAAGATAAACTCAAACTGGATTACAGACCTAAATGTAAGACCAGAAGCTATAAAACTCTTAGAGGAAAACATAGGCAGAACGCTTGATGAAGTAAATCAAAGCAAGATCCTCTATGACCCACCTCCTAGAATAATGGAAATAAAAACACAAACAAACAAGGGGGACTTGATTAAACTTAAAAGCTTTTCCACAGCAAAGGAAACTATAAGCAAGGTGAAAAGATAACCCTCAGAATGGGAGAAAAGAATAGCAAATGAAATGACAAAGGATAAATTTCCAAAATATACATGCAGCTCATACAACTCAATACCAGAAAAACAAACAACCCAATCAAAAAGTGGACAAAAGACCTGAACAGACGTTTCTCCAAAGACATACAGATAGCTAACAAACACATGAAAAGATGTTCAACATCGCTCATTATTAGAGAAATGCAAAGCAAAACTACAATGAGATATCATTTCACACTGGTCAGAATGGCCATCATCAAAAAGTCTACAAACAATAAATGCTGGTGAGGGTGTGGAGAAAAGGGAATGCTCTTGCACTGTCGGCAACAGTTCTTGCACTGTTCTTGCACACTGTGGGAATGTAAATTGATACAGCCACTATGTAAGATGGTATGGAGATTCCTTTAAAAACTAGGAATAAAACCACCATATGACCCAGCAATCCAACTCCTAGGCATATACCCTGAGGAAACCAAACTTGAAAGACACACATGTATCCCACTGTTCATTGCAGCACTATTTACAATAGCTAGAACATGGAAGCAACTTAGATGTCCATTGACAGATGAATGGATAAAGAAACTGTTACATACACACAATGGAATATTACTCAGCCATTAAAACGAACACATTTGAGTCAGTTCTAATGAGGTGGATGAACCTAAAAAGACCTATTATACAGAGTGAAGAAAGTCAGAAAAAGAAAGATAAATATTGTATTCTAATGCACATATAGGGAATCTAGAAAAATGGTACTGAAGAATTTATTTACAGGGCAGCAAAGGAGAAACAGACATAGAGAATACTTTCAGATATGGTGAGAGGGGAGGAGAGGGTGAGAAAGATGTATGGAAAGAATAACATAGAAACTTACATTACCATATGTAAAATAGATAGCCAACAGGAATTTGCGGTATGGCTCAGGAAACTCAAACAGGGGCTCCGTATCAACTGAGAGGGGTGGGATGGGGTGGGAGATGGGAGGGAGGTTCAAAAGGGAGAGGATATATGTATACCTATGGCTGATTCATGTTGAGGTTTGACAGAAAACAACAAAATTCTGTAAAGCAATTATCCTTCAATAAAAAAATAAATTAATAAAAAAAAATAGTACTACAGAAATATCAGGATGAGATCAGAACTGTTTTCAGTCAGTAGTGAAGAAAATTTCAAACAGTATCCAAGTAAAAGAGGGCTAAAAGAAAAGAATTAATGATTCTAAGTAACTTTTATAAAGAAAATAAGGAAGTTTCAGAATGGGGCTTCCCTGGTGGTTCAGTGGTTAACAGACTGCTGTGCAATGCAGGGGACACCAGTTTGATCCCTATGTGGCAGAGCAACTAAACCTGTGCACATCCACTTGGCCCACACACTGCAACTACCGTAGAGCCCACGCTCTGCAATAAGAGAAGCCACTGCAATGAGAAGTCTGCGCGCCACAACTAGAGAGTAGCACCCAAGCACTACAACTAAAGAAAGCAAGCACAAGCAATAAAGACCCAGCAAAGTCAAAAATAACCAAATAAGTATTTTAAAACTATTTTAAAAAGAGAGTGGACCCTAAATGCAATTCTTGAAAAAAAAAATCTCAGAATGAATTATCTTTCAAATGTGAATCTTCTTCCCATCTTTTCCCCAAATAGTACACATTAAGTGGTTAACCTTTCACCGTTATTAGTAAATGAGAAGGCAAACAGCAATGAAAAATGAATTCTAAAAATAAAAATGATTTTCTTACTAACACAGAAGTCTAAAATCAAACCCAGTTTTGATTAAACATGATATTTAAACACATCTTGTTGTTAACTTACCTGAAGATGCATATACTTTCTTACTATCTGAAGAGAATGTGGATGCTGCAATCCTCCCATTAATTTTCATACTACCAATTAGCTCTTTTGTCTGAAAGAATAAGAAATATTACTTATCAAATTGTTAGGAGTTGTAAAGAAAAATCACAATGTGTAGAATAAAAATGATCTGGTTCTCTTGTTTTGTAGCACCTACTTAACTTTGTTTTCCCCTATATTCCAAAACAAAAAAAGTTCTTCCCCTACTGCCCACAACTTCTCTCCAAGCTCCACTGTGTTCTTCCACTTGGGATGCTGATTTAAGGACATCATGAGTTATGGTTCAAGGCTATTCCTGCTTGGACTAATGCCTTATCTTAGAAAAAGCAACAGCTAATAACGGTTCACCTTCATAGACAGCAAATGAAAATATCCAGCAACACCATTTATAAGCAGGAAGGACCCATCTGGGGAAACTTCAAAGCTCCTCACTATCTTCTCTTTCAAACCTAAGAAAGGAAATGAATCAATAAGGATTAATAGCTTGCAATAAAGCTTTGAATGACAATTGAGAGTCTCTTACTTTTTAAGTGCCTTAAATAAAATGTATAGGCTCAGACACTGAATAAGTCTGACTCCACGCATAGAGTATAACCCAAATATAAAGTCACTATAAAATGCTTAGCAAACTTCTGTTCTTTCTCTTGGCTAACATTCACCATTTTAATTGCAGGCCAGAGACTCAGCTCTCCAAATAGTAAACTTATCAACTAATTTTCTAAATGTAAACAGTAATACCCGTAAGTAAACTGAAAGAATAAATTATACTTCTCTGTCACATTCATCACCAAAGGGAAATATACTGCCATTAGAGATAGCTAAAACCTAGTAACATGTAGAAACTAGTTGCTATCCACCTACTAAAAATCCCATGATATATGGAAGTCTATTTCTTAACTTTGTGGATCCAAAAGGAAAAAACAAAACCACATGCCAGTAATGTATTTAAGAGTTAATTAGCTTCTCAAGACCCATGCAACCAAATCACATGAGCTAAGTATATAGACCAGAGAGTCAATTTACTTATTTATAACAGGACATGTTTCTTTTCCATGCCTGAAGGCTCATACTATGCAACAGATTCTTTCTGATATTAAATTGCTTAAAGAGCTGACATATCCATTAAAAAGTTGCCTAACAGAAAGGATACATAATAAGTATAACTGGCTATACTTCCAGTGAAGGGAAGTAAATGGCCAGGGTGACAAGAGTAGAAGAGAATTTTCACTAGCCATTCATTTGTACATTTTGGATTTTTGCACCATGTGAACGTATCACTTAGTCAAAAAAGTTATTTAAAAATAATTAATGTGCTAAGTTAAAGTATTAACCAGGAAAAAGAAACTAGAAAAATCCAGTGAAGAGTTCCTGTTTCCCCACAGGAAAATGATGGTTAAAGGTCCCACAGATCATCTCTGGGCTATTAACAGTCTTTGTCTAGCTGGTTTACAATATTACAAAGCTGGGTCTCCCATTCTAGACCTCCACGAAAAGACTACATCCTAATTTCCTTGACTGGAATCAATCCAGATATCTGTTTCCAATTACTAGGGTTACTTCGGCTAGGGATTACCAATCTTCTTCACAATGATTCTAGACTCTAGTTTTACTAAGGGTTAATATTCATCCCAAATTTTGGGCAAACATTATACACTGACTACAGAATCAAAAGAGATAGCTCCAAACACAGGGAAAATACCATTACATGAAGAATCAGGAAAGGGAGATTAGGTCTACCACAGTGTGAGGCTACAGCTGGAAACCCCTCCAGACCCAATCCGAAGGGCACAGTATCAGGCAGTGGGAACACAAGAAAGAACACAAAGTGTTCATCATGGAGCCTACAGTTGGGCACCACCACAGTCCTGTAGGATTGCAGACTGCACAGGTATCACAAGGGCAACAGTAAACAAACTTCCCTCATACTGTGCGGGACCAGTGTGAACACGAACCAAGGATGGCAACAGTAGAGACAAAGTGCCAGAGGACTCTTATACATAGTCCACAGCTCTCTGCCCTTAATGAAAGATGTTACTTTTTTGTTCTGAATAAGCCTGTTGTTTGGGGGTAATTAAGGAGAGGAGGTTGTCTTCAAGAAGGAAATATCAGACATCCAACAAATAAACTGCCTTATTAATTAACTAGAAAAATAAGACAGCAATATTTTTATCCAAAGCTTATCATAGGGACAGAATGAAGGGACAAAATAGGTCATTAAATAGTTAATACCACTAGGAGATTGTAAGTAAAAAAAATATGGGAGACCCCTGTGAGTTAATGATTACTCCAGAAAGCAGGTCTGCTTAACCACAAAACCAAACAGGCTTGCTTAGCAAAACCATGCAACATAAGCACAGGACATGCCCCAAAACAACACAACGGTGGCATGAGGCCCATATCCTGCCAGTGAGTTCAGTTAATTTAATGATCCACAGGACATGCTCTCGGCACACACATAAAACAACTTGTGGACACAGCTTGACCACACAGGGACAAAAACACTCCCCTGCTCAACCTGGAGGAGGAGCTGATGATGAAAACATGATGTCTACTCAAAAGACAAGGTCTTCTCTCCCTCCCTACTTTTCCTTTGATTTTATAAAACTGTAGCCCACTAAGTTCTTCTGTTCTGTTCTGTTCAGTCGCTCAGTCGTGTCTGACTCTTTGTGACCCCATGACTGCAGCATGCCAAGCTTCCCTGTCCATCACCAACTCCAGGAGCTTGCTCAAACTCATGTCCATTGTGTTGGTGATGCCATCCAACCATCTAATCCTCTGTCGTCCCCTTCTCCTCCTGCCTTCAATCTTTCCAGCATCAGGGTCTTTTCCAATGAGTCAGTTCTTCGCAACAGGTGGCCAAAGTACTGGAGTTTCAGCTTCAGCATCAGTCCTTCCAACAAGTAAGTTCTTGGAGCACGGCATTTCTCATCCACCTGCTTATATGCCTCACAAGCACCCTATTCTAATAAATCACTTATCTACCACTTTGCTTTTGCTGAATTGTTCTCTGCACTGAGACATAAAGGACTGTGGTACTAGAGCTCTTCAGAGCCCTCCTGAAATAACATCAATCAGTTTCAGCTGGTGACTGTGGCAGGCCTGTGGTAAGAAAAGAAGGTCTAGGGTCAAGTCCTAGCAGGGCCATGGGATGCCATGGGCCAAGAGTTCCAGGGAGGGCACTCCTTCGATGACAGCCTGTTGCAGTCAGGCCAATCAACCCTGAATGCTTTGGAGCTCTGATGGGGTACCTAAGTACAGGCCAGGGGATTGATGATATAAATGTTTAAAGATAAGGAACTGGAAGAACAATGGTAATCAACTTGGACTGCCACAGAAAGGTGGTATGAAGATGTGGAAGGGATTTTTTTGCTGGTGCAGAAAACAAGGGAAATGGTTTATGAAAGGAAGAATTTCACTCTCTGGTGGCTTTGACAAGGTTCGAGTCGTGGCTGCATAGAAACATAAAAAGAATATAAAGGCTATGCTTGTGCATATCCAACAGCTAACCTGGGATAAAGCCAGCCACTAAATGATGTTACAGGATTTAATAATCTATACTCTTCTCTTTCACTCTGAGGTTTTCCTTCTATGCTCTACATCTGTTTCCATTTTATTTCTTTCCTTTTTAGCTCCAGAAGACTTTTTACTACATTCACGAGAGGAATTCATTCTTCTCTTCTATCTCAGTTTATTTGGCAAGAAACCACTTTAATTCTGAGACTTTTCTCCTATCCCTGATTAAAACTCAAGACTGTTTCTCACAACTCCTCTTACCTTTTGAGATGGCACAAAACTCTGTGAATTGTGCTTCTCTCTAAATAAATAACCATCACTTTGTCTCTCCTGAGTTCTGTGATGAGACATCAAAAATCTGAACTTCATCAAGTCTTAAAATCAGGTGTGTAATCTCAACTAAAAGAGCTTGGGTTCAAGTTCCAATATGGGTTTTGGCTAGGCTGGAGTCCCAACTACGTGGATTCAAGTTCTAAACTGAGTTATAAGATTTCAGTCCTAAATTTAAAAAACTAAGCTGTAAATTAAACAATCAGGGCTATGGGAAATCCAAGACAGCTGCCTGGCTCTTCCCAGCTCCCTGACAAACCCCATTTTTTATTTAATGGGTTAAAGCTTTTCTTGGCTACAAAGCTAATGCCCTCATCAAAAAGGGGGGGGGCGTAAAATGTGTTTTTCACTTGGGGTATCCTTCTTCTTTATTGGACAAAACATACAAACCTATATGATCAGTTAAGCAGACTTATTTTACAAATAAATCTATCTTAATTTGGCTATGTTTGATAAAAGTGAGGGTAACTTTGGGGAAAACTGTATTTTTATAAATATTAAATTTTAGTTCTGCAACTTGAGGCTTAGTCATTCAGTCGTGTCCAACTCTTTGCGACCCCATGGACAGAGGAGCCTGGAAGGCTGCAGTCCATAGGATTTTCCAGGCAAGAATACTGGAGTGAGTTGCCATGCCCTCCTCCAGATCATCTTCCCAACCCAGGGATCAAACCCAGGTCTCCTGAATTTACCATATAAGCCACCACGGAAGGGGATTCCGCCTCACCAAATTCTGAAAATCATCAGGACAAGGAACATAACCACTGTTTAAAGCTTACTTTTGAAATAGCCTTGGTTGTTATTTTATATTATTGTAAAACTTAACTGAGTTACTAAGAAGGTATTCTAAGCTTGTTTCTGAAGCTGATCACTGAAATTTATCTTTGAATAAAGACCAAATACTTATAATCTATAATCAGAGGATATATGGTTTAAAAAAATAAACAGTTAATGAACTGTGTCTCACTAGATAAAAAACCTCTTATCAGGTATTCTTAAGTACACCATGCCCCCTCCCCTCACACCCCCTAAAACTGAAGGGAATCAACTTTTTTGGTGAGCGGGAGCGGTGAGGGGGAGGATTTTAGGTACTTTACCCCCAATTACTAAAAGTGCCCAATGGAGGATGACTTCTTGAGCCTTAATGTCAGTCTTTCCCTACCTCCAACCCTTAAAAATGCTGATCCTTTACTTCCAATCTGCAGCCAGACCAGTTCACTGGGGACTTTTTCTGTACTATTCCTTTGTGGCAAGTTCTTAGACATTAACACCTGGTTGGGGGACTACTGTAGAAGGGATAACATCTAAAGTTGTTAAGTACAAATCTTAATTAAATTATATGCTGGATATTTTTAACATGTGAAGGAAACTCTTATATAGCTAACTATTGCCTCGGTGAAAGCTACTTTATTCATGGAAATGGCTGCTCCAACAAGGGCTATCTCACAGGCGGGAGCCAAGGCTCCAAGCCTATTACAGCCAGAGCCCATGCTAACCAAATGGCAACCCAGGAAGGCCGTACAGTACACCAGGCAGGAAACAACATTGTCCCCTGAGGCAGATTCACAATGGAATCATCAGGTAAATTTTATTGATAGAGATAGATGGCACCATATGATTAACTGTTTAACAAGTGGTATAAAAAAGTTTACAGAGAACCCTGTTAATTATTTAAAAAAAACAGGGACAGGATGAAAATCCAACAGGGACAGGATGAAAATACTACAGTTTTTTAAGGGTGATTAATAAAAGCTTTTAAAAAGCACACAAATGTGGACTTCTCCTCCTCCAAGGAACAAGCCCTTTTGGCTACGCACTTCACAGCCCAGTCTGTCCCAGACATCAGGCACAAAATTTAAACAAAACTGCTGTTCCTCAGACCACCTATGAGTGATTTACTCCAACTGGCTTATCTGGTTTTCAATAACTGGGATATGGCCAAAGACGCTGAAGGCACCCAAAGAGAAAAATAAAAGGCTCAAATGACTGTGATGGCTTTGTCCACTCAGGGACCAGCAAAGGAGAGGCCAGACTTTCTGGGCCAAACTGGACATGGTAGACTACAAGGCCATGGGTACTGGGCACCCAGACAAAATAAGTAGTGCCCTGTGTGGACAGAAGGGCCACTGGAAGCACGAATGTGATCCATGTGCCCTTGCAAACAGCCAGGGTATTGGGAGAGTGAAGGCCCCAGATGCCAACGAGTGACGGGGGCCCCTCAGAATCATAGATGGTTTCACAATCCCAAGACTGACAGAGCCCAAAGCTAGAAGTGGCTCTGCCCAGAGATGGCATATATACAACACACACTGAGCCTCAGATGGTCACTGAAATGGCAGGCCACTTGATAGAATTTCTCATAAACATTGCTGCATCTTCTTGGTCTTAACCCAAAGGACTGAAAACCTTACCAACTGTAGAAATATGTAATGGGAATGTCAGGAAAGAGACAGGGCCCACTTTCCTGGGACCCCTTTTCTGTAACATCAAAAACCGGCTGTTTCTACACTGCCTTCTCTTTATGCCTAATTACCCTATTTCTTTACTAAAAGGGACTTATGAACTAAATTAGGAGCCATTCTATCTCTCAAGGGACAAAAAAGTCACCCTCATCACCAAACGATATTAACAGAAAAAAAGGAACAGCTTAAATCTATGACGGAGATTAAAGGCTCAAGAGACCCTAAAATATAAAACACTGAGACTCTGGGCCTAATTAAAACAAACAGATTGGGCCTCAAGTGACCCCCTTCTGGACTTGGAAACCACTGGGGAAAAAAATGGTTCAGATCTTTAAAATTATGGTTACAACCTCTTTTAATGACTTTTCTGATGCTTACTGTTGTATTTTTTTAGATTCCTAAACTTTTTTTTAGATTCCTCAGTGCTTAACATCTAAGAGAACTAAAAAGATAATGCTAACCAGAGTGACACTGAGTTGCAATTCTCCAAATAGAAAAGGGACAAAATATATTTGTGTAGGATGTAAGATTAATATACTATAAACAGAAATCTATCACATTTAAATTATTAATGACATCATTCAAGATGTTTCTATTCTTATTTTTTCTGCACTTGATAAAATATTCTCAGAGAAATGTTAGTATGTGTCACTATGATTATTTTGTCTTTTCCCTTATATTTGTTCTGATGCTTGCTTTATGTATCCATGTTTCTTTGTTATTAGGTGTCTGGTGGTTTATGTCTTATCTTCTTTGTGAATTGTACCTTTTATCATTACAAATATTCACCTGTTTCATTTAAAAATAAATTTTAAAAAAGGGACAGTCAGCCAGGTGTTTACTCCTTCCCTTGACAGGCCTATGCCCATTCTCAGCTCAAAGTAGCTACCGATTCAAAGAACTTCACCCCTTACCCCCTTTTTAAGAATAAAAAGGTAAACACCCGGAGGGGAGAATAAGGACAGAATGAAGGGACAAGATAAGTGATTAAACAGTTAATCCCACTAGGGAATAGAAATAGAAAATAGAAAAATATGGGAGACCTCTGTAAGTTAATTATTATTCAAGAAAGCAGGTTTGCTTAACCACAAAACCAAACAGGCTTGCTTAGCAACAGAAGCACAGGACATGTTCCCAAACAATAAACCAATGGTGGCATGAGACACATATCTTGCCCAGTGAGCTAAGTAAGTTAATGATCCCTAGGATATGTTCTCTACACACAAGAAAACCAAATTTGTGGACCTAGCTTGATCACACAGGGACAAGAAAACGCCTGTGCCCAATCTGGAAGAGAAGTTGATGACAAAAACATGACATCTATTCAAGAAAGACAAAGAAGTCTTCTCCCCTCATCCCTTTTCCTTTGATTACGAAACCACAGCCCACTAAGTTCTCAGAGCACAGCATTTCTCACCCGGCCACTTGGAGGCCTCACAGGTGTGCCGTTCTAGAAGATCACTTCTTATCTACCACGGTGCTCTTGCTGAATTCCTCTCTGCACTGAGACATAAAGGACTATGGTACCAGCGCTCTTCAGAGCCTCCATGAAATGACACCAATCAGTTTCACTTGCACTGTGTTATACCACTTATGTGTACACAGCATTTTGCTTTTAACTTCACACAAAATACAGTGATAATAAATGCCAATATCAATATCACAACTGTTTTACAAAAGCTGGAGCTTTCAAAATAGAAGCCAGATAAAATTTATAATACGGCCTTGAGAAAAAAAGATACACAGCTTAATGATGTCAGACTGTAAATGTTGCTACCTCTTAGAGAATGAGTTTTCAGGTCAACTGCTGAGCAACTGATTAGAAAAAAAATGTCCAAGTTAATCAGAATAGAGCCAAATGCCACAGCATGGGAAGTGGTCTGACTGTGATCAGATAGATTATATGCTGTTCTTAACAGTGGCAGTAGTTATCAATGAGCATTCACAAAGCGGCAGGTGCTGAGTTCAGTTCATTTCAGTTCAGTCACTCTGTCGTGTCCAACTCTCTGTGAACCCGTGGCTTGCAGCATGCCAGACTTCCCCGTCCATCACCAACTCCCAGAGCTTGCTCAAACTCATGTCCATCGAGTTGGTGATGCCATCCAACCATCTCATCCTCTGTTGTCCCCTTTTCTTCCTGCCTTCAATCTTTCCCAGCGTCGGAGTCTTTTCCAATGAGTCAGTTGTTCTCATCAGGTGGCCAAAATATTGGAGTTTCATTTTCAGCATCAGCCCTTCCAATGAATATTCAGGACTGATTTTCTTGAGCATTGACTGGCTTGACTTCCTTGCAGTCCAAGGGATTCTCAAGAGTCTTCTCCAACACCACAGTTCAAAACCATCAATTCTTTGGCACTTAGCCTTCTTTATAGGACAACCCTCACATCCATACACGACTACTGGAAAAACCATAGCTTCGACTAGATGGACCTTTGTCGGCAAAGTAATGTCTCTGCTTTGTAACATGCTGTCTAGGTTGGTCATAGCTTTTCTTAAAAGGAGCAAGCATCTTTTAATTTCATGGCTCCAGTCACCATCTGCAGTGTTTTTGGAGCCCAAGAAAATAAAGTCTGTCACTGTTTCCATTGTTTCCCCATCTGTTTGCCATGAAGTGATGGGACCGGATGCCATGATCTTAGTTTTCTGAACGTTGAACTTTAAGCCAGCTTTTTCACTCTCCTCTTTCACGTTCATCAAGAGGCTCTTTAGTTCTTCTTCACTTTCTGCCATAAGGGTGGTGTCATCTGCATATCTGAGGTTATTGATATTTCTCCAGGCAATCTTGATTCCAGCTTGTGCTTCATCCAGCCCAGCATTTCACATGATGTACTCTGCATATAAGTTAAATAAGCAGGGTGACAACATGAAGCCTTGATGTACTCCTTTTCCAACTTGGAACCAGTCCATTGTTCCATGTCTGGTTCTAGCTGTTGTTTCTTGACCTGCATACAGACTTCTCAGGAGGCAGGTCAAGTGGTCTGGTATTCCCATCTCTTTAAGAGTTTTCCAGTTTGTTGTGATCCACACAGTCAAAGGCTTTGGCATAGTCAATAAAGCAGATGTTTTTCTGGAATGCTCTTGCTTTTTCTATGGTCCAACGGATGTGGGCAATTTGATCTGATTCCTCTGCCTTTTCTAAATTCAGTGTGTACATCTGGAAGTTCTCGGTTCATGTACTGTTTAATCCTCACTTGGACAATTTTGAGCATTACCTTGCTAGCGTGTGATATGAGTGCAATTGTGTGGTAGTGTGACCATTCTTTGGCATTGCCGTTCTTTGGGACTGAAATGAAAACTGACCTTTTTCAGTCCTGTGGCCACTGCTGAATCTTCCAAATTTGCTGGCATACTGAGTGCAGCACTTTAACAGCATCATCTTTTAGGATTTGAAATAGCTCAACTGGAATTCCATCACCTCCACTAGCTTTGCTTGTAGTGATGCTTCTTAAGGCCGACTTGACTTTGCATTACAGGATATCTGGCTCTAGGTGAGTGATCACACCATCGTGGTTATCCAGGTCATTAAGATCCTTTTTGTATAGTTCTTCTGTGTATATCTGCCACCTAATCTTAGTATCTTCTGCTTCTGTTAGGTCCATACCGTTTCAAGGTGCTCAGTTAGAAGCACCTCAGTTATAAGCACCTTAGTATCTTCTGCTTCTGTTAGATCCATACCGTTTCAAGGTACTCAGTTACAAGCTTCTAAAAAATTCTCCTTTAATATTTTAGAATCCTTGGGTTTATAGAAAGAAAACTGAGGCTCAGCAATGACCACATCAAAATGCCTATAAATCAAAATGGCTGCCTGACAAACTAATTCCCAAACAGTCAAAATCTTTACTGAGTATAAGACAGCTCTCTTAAGAACTATCCTTCTAAATAATGCAACAGAAACTGCATCTGGAGTTTGAAGTAGTGATCTGTGGTTGTCAACCTTTCTATGTGCCAGTCTAGTGAAATGTATGATACTCTTCCAAAAATGATTGTTTAAAATTTTCAAAACTGAAGGAAATGCTAAATTCAGTTAGAGTTTAGTGAAAATGAAGATATAATCTTTTTCCTATCTAATTTCACAGACCACTGAATTTTTAGAGTTCATGGATACCACTTTACAAGCTCTGACAGGTTAGTGGAAGGAACCATCAATGTGGAATTCTTTAGAATGCACTGATTCTGAATTCTTCATTTTTCAGACTTGCATTTACAACAATCAAGAGCTCACATACACAAAAAGCTTGCATATACTAACTTGTCAGCAATTTTCACCCCTGTACTACTGTTTTTAATTCATTTCTTGAGTGAAGTTTTATAATGATGACATTAAGAGTTATATAATGATGACATTAAGAGTTATACTCAGTAACATAACACCACAGAAAGAAATAATTTGATTTACCATTACTATTATTATCATTATTATCAAGTTATGCTTACTGAGGGAAGAGAAGGAAATATATTAAAAGCCAAAGATAAATGCCATGTCTTAAAAGAAGCCAGTGATCAGATACATACTCTTGCATACCAGCAGATCCACAGTACACATCACCAGCTACTAGATCTCAGCCACCACTGGTTTGCTTTTCCCAAGAGGATACAAGGTAAAAGGACCTGAGCACATTCCTTCTGATTAGTGGAATGATATTTAAAAATAATCACTACTATACGTTGTTTTCTATTTCAATATGCGGACACAGTTTAAGGTTTTTCAACTCAAAGGGAAGTCCATGGACCAGCAGCATCTGAGAACTTGTTAGAAATGCAGAAATCAGAGCCTGCATTTTAATATGATCCCCAGGTGATTCATATGCATGTTAATGTTTGGGAAGCACTGATTTTTAAAGCATAGATAAATTAAGAACCCCCTTGGAAAGGATCATTGAAAGTGTCAGTAACACATGAAAGAGAAACTTGCAAACACTGAAAATACATACATAAGTGTTTCTAAAGTTGGCATTACTTACTTTTAAACACTAGCAGAAAAAAGGCTGTACAGAGCAACCTGTCCATTATAGCCCCACACATGTACAATTTAACAGAAAGATAGCCAGAAGCTGTAGCATATGCCAGCTGCACCTCCCAAGATTTATAATGTTAACCCAACCAATTTCATCACAAGGTCGTTGGTTCCCAAAGGATTCATGAAGGTGTCACTGTATTTTTGTGGTAATGGGGGTAGGAGAATGCCAAAGAATAGATAAGGCAGAGGAAAGACAAATTTTTATCTGATGATACATCTTCTAAGTAGTTCATTTTTCAAAGTACAACTTCCAAAAGCAGTGCTTTATTTCCTTTAAATGTAAATCAAAATTGTAGTAAAACAAACACCAGAAGAACTGGAGGGTATCCAAATTTCAGAACAAAGAAGTGAAATAATTTGTCCAAAGAAGTAGAACCCAGGTGTTCTAGCTCCCAGGCTCATATTCTTTCCACTGCAGCAATTGCTAATTTTACACCCAAATATGTGCAACTGCCTTTCTAGTCTAGGGGAATACAGATTTGGAAATTATGATTTTTTTCCCCACACATGCTTTTTCTTCCCCAATAAAGTCAGTTCACTTTTTTCATTCAAACACATTATCTCAACAACACATTTTCCACACACTAAAACCAAAGAAACTCTATTTTTAAGAACTTTATGGGAAGTGAAAAAAAAGTGGTTGTAAATACTGTTCAACTCAGCTGTGCTGCGGGTGTCACTATATTCAATAGAAACCTTACCTCTTACTTGATGCACAGGAATTAGCTTTCCAGCCAGCATATCATAGACATAAAGAATCTTGCTGTGAGTGCTCGTGGCTAAAACCTCTTCTCCATTAGCACTAAAACAAGCCTTAAAGATTGGAAACTTTTCCAAATAGATGCTCTGAATTTTAGGATTTGTTTTTCCATCAACCTATAAGGAATTATAAAATATTCCTTTTGATTATTTCCAAAGACCATGTCTGCTGATTATAAACACTTTTCACTACAAGTCTCCACATACCTGAAACAGGGATACAGCATTATCTAGTCCAGCGACCATCACAACCTGTGCACGAGGATGGAACTGCACAGATGAGATCCGAGCAGTAGTAGGACGTTCAGCATTAGCATGTTGGCAGTTCTTCATCTGTGGGAAAATAAAGTTGAAATTTTATCAATTCAAATGGGTTAACATTATTTTCTTTAAAGCATAAAGTAAAGACATTACCGTTTACAATGCAAAACAAAGTGCACTGGAATGGTAACAGAAGACCACAGCTCTCTGACCAACTAGTATTCTAGTACAGCGTTTTACTATACAAGAATCCATTTTCACAATCTTTCAAAGGAGATTAAATCCTTAAGGCTTGGAACTCTAGTACACAGTCATTTTCCTAAGATACATCCATTTGAGTTAGGAGATTTTTACTTCCATGGAAATTTTACTTAAAACTCCTACGTTGGCATCGCTGCAGTCATGGTACAGAATAAGAGGCAATGAGTGGTCATTCCCAAGGTTCTATGGTTGGCATGTCCATCTGAGCAAACTCCAGGATAGTGACGGATAGGAAAACCCAGTGTGCTGCAGTTCGTGGGGTCACAAAGTCAGACATGACTTAGCAACTGGACAACAACAATGGTTGGTATGGACTGGTAATGTTTTTCTCTCAGGGTATATGGTTGTTAGTCTGAAATAATGATGATCTTGTGTCACTTGGACTATTTTCATGCTTTTGCTTTGTTTTTATAGGCTCTTCCCTCTGCATTAAAAATGAAATTATATAAAACATCACAGTATCACATGATGTTCTGTTTATGACTACATTTTCAACAGAGGTGAGTTCACTCTATGAGGAGCTAAATGAATTACCTTCAGAGTAGGGATAGACAAAATCATTCTAATAATTTACCATGATAAGATCCCCTTTTCTCATATAATTCACATGCTACCATTTTATAATGGGGAAAATTATGTCAAAGAGAGAACAGCTCATTTGACAGATATTTGAAGTAAGTGCTGGGGAGGCACTTGGTTACAACAATGAAAAAGTGGGACACAGGAGTAAATTAGAAGGTTAACTAGAGTAAGCTACTTAAAAAAAAAAAAAGATTTAAAAAATATTTATTTGGCTGCATCAAGTCTTAGTAGCAGCACATAGGGCATCTTTGTTGCAACATGTAGTAGTTTTTGTTGCAGCACAGTTTCTCTAGTTTCAATGGATGGGCATGGTTGCTCTGTGGTTCATGGATCTTAGTTCCCTGACAAGGATCGAACCCAAGTCGTCTGCAGAGGCAGATTCTTAACCACTGGACCACTAGGGAAGTCTTGAGTAAGCCACTTTAGACAGGAAGACCAGGAAAGCCATTTCTAGGGCATTATTTGAGTAGAAAGGTAAGAATGAGTTTGCCACTGGCTGTGCTTGAAAAACAGAAGACTGAGCAAGAACAAAGGTTCAGAGGCAAGAAAGGACTCAGCATGTGTAAGAAACAGAAACAAGGTCTGTGCGGCCTGAATAAGGAATAAGAGAAAAAGGGATGAGATGAAGTTGAAGACATAAGCATTAAGTCAGATCCCAGGAAGAGGGCAGTGTAGACTATGATAAGAAAGCTTACAAAGAGCAATGAAAATTGACAGGACATGACGCTTTATTTTTACAAGACTCTTCAGGCTACTGTAGGAAGAATGGTTGAGGAAGAAGTGGAAGTGGGGAGTCTAGCCATGAAATTGTTGCCGTGTAGCACAAACCAGGCTGCTATCAACAGAAAGGATGAGAAATGCAAAAGGAGGAATCAAGCAAGAATCCTAAAAGATTCCCGGGAATGTAATTTAATGTTATCCCTTTTGCAAAAGGAAAAAAAAACCTTACACAAATATTTATCAAGACAAAAAGACAGGAAGCACATTTAATCCCAAAGATAACAGAAAGCCATAGGTCTGAAAGTGAAAGTATATTGGATTTAAGGTAATTAGTTGGTTTGGCCCAATTTTACTGATTCTCACCTTTAAGATTCCTTTAGGAAGAGATGTAGGTGTGGATATGAAATTCCCAGTCCTTCGCAACAAATCATCTTCATCCTCTTCACTTTCATCTAAGGCAAACAAACCTGTAAGTTTATCTTTAGAATCAATGAGATAACCATCACCTACCCCAAATTTCAAACTTCAACTCCCCTCCCATTCTCCCAACCTCAATCATTTTATTTAAGCTACAATTGGTAAAAGTAAAACAGCAAAATAAATTTGAAAGAGAGGAAATGACAAACACATCAATGTACACGTTTAAAAGACTGACTCTAGAATGAAAGGCACACATTCACTACAGTGACTAAAACAACATGAAATAAAGATAAATTGAGTCAACATTTAAAAAGAGAAACTCATAATTGTGGCAAAACTAGCAACAGGATGAACAGCAGATCTAGCTTAACAATTCACAAGAAAAAGAACTAGAACTTTTGGTTGACTGGAAGATCACTGGTAGCAAACCATGTGTCAGAACTTCAAAGACAGGTAATAGGCCTGCTTTTCCCCTGGAGATGACTGATGATTCTAGTAAAGAAAGCTGAGAAGCTAAGCAGAGTATTTAAGGTTAAGGGGGCAAAACCTAGCATCAGAAGCCCTCTAGGGTGCCTAAGGGATGTGGTAAACTACCAGGCTCTGAAATTGTTGCCACAAAAGGCAACAAGTAAAATTAAAGGTGAAATAAAAGAATTATAAGAAAATCTCCCAGGAACTGAAACCCAGCTTTAAAACCTCATACTGTCTCATTAGAATAAAATGTTTTAGGTTTGCTAGTGCCCCTTGCCCAGCCACTTACCCAAAAACAACTACAGAAATTCTCTAGAGAAATATATCATTGTCCTAGACCTCTAGTTAATCAATACTACTTTACTTTAATTGGAATATAATTGCTTTACCATATTGTGTTAGTTTTGGCCATACAAGGTGAATCAGCTATATATATTCCCCACTTTCGGAGTCTCCCTCCCATCCCATCCCCATACCATCTCTCCAGGTCATTACAGAGCACCAAGCTGAGCTCCCTGTACTATACAGAAGGTTCCCACTAGCTATCTATTTTACACGTGTTAGTCGCTCAGCTGTGTCCGACTCTTTGTAACCCCATGGACTGTAGCCCACCAGGCAGAGACATTACTTTGCAGACAAAGGTCTGTTAGTCAAAGCTATGGTTTTTCCAGCTGTCATGTATGGATGTGAGAATTGAACGATAAAGCTGAACGCTGAAGTAAATTGATGGTTTTGATCTGTGGTGTTGGAGAAAACTCTTGAGAGTCCCTTGGACTACAAGGAGATCCAACCAGTCCATCCTAAAGGAAATCAGTTCTGAATATTCACTGGAAGGACTGATGCTTTTTAACATGCTGTCTAGGTTTTGTCATAGCTTTTCTTCCAAGGAGCAAGTGTCTTTTAATTTCATGGCTGCAGTCACCATCTGCAGTGATTTTGGAGCCCCCCAAAATAAAGTCTGTCACTATTTCCACTGTTTCCCCATCTATTTGCCATGAAGTGATGGGACCAGATGCCATGATCTTCACATTTTGAATACTGAGCTTTAAGCCAGCTTTTTCACTCTCCTCTTTCACTTTCATCAAGAGGCTCTTTAGTTCCTCTTCCCCTTCTGCCATTAACAGTGGTATCATCTGCACATCTAGGTTATTGATATTTCTCCTAGCAATCTTGATTCCAGCTTGTGCTTTATCCAGTCCAGCATGAAGTACTTTGGATATAAATTAAATAAGCAAGATGACAATATACAGCCTTGATGTACTCCTTTCCCAATTTGGAATCAGTCCATTGTTCCATGTCTGGTTCTAACTGCTGCTTCTTGATCTGCATACAGATTTCACAGGAGGCAGGTAAGGTGGTCTGATATTTCCATCTGTTTAAGAATTTTCCATAGTTTGCTGTGACCCACACAGTCAAAGACTTTAGTGCAGTCGATGAAGCAGATATTTTTCTGGAATTCTCTGCTTTTTCTATGATCCAACGGATCATAATAGCATTACAGTTATGTTTAAAGTGTGGGGGGATGTTTCTCTTTTAATCTACCTCCCTGGCAGTCCAGGAGTTAAGATTCCGCACATTCACTGCAGGGTGCACAGGTCTAATCCCTAGTCAGGGAACTTACATAACAGTGGGCCAAAAAAGTAATTCAGAAAAAACAAAAGATAACCTTAAAAAAAATGATAATCTAGTATTTATAGATAAAAATAACAAATGGTGGCACTTCCCTGGTGGTCTAGTAGTTAAGAATCTGCCTTGAGGGGACAGAGTTAAGTGGTTAAGAATCTCAAGGGACATGAGTTCGATCCTTGGTCTGGGAAGACCCCACATGCCATGGAGCATCTAAACCCATGTGATGGAACTACTGAGCCCACACTGCAACTACTGAAGCCAAAACACTCTAGGGTCTGCACACCACAATGAAGAATAGCCCCCACTCACTGCAACTAGAGAAAAGACCACATGCAGCACTGAAGACCTAGCACAGCCAAAAATTAACTAATTAATTTTTTAAAATAACTGTGAGATTAAAACTGTGAAGCCAGGTTATTATAGTCACCACTCTGCCAATAAGTATACTTTGGACAAATCACTTCTATCTTTTTGAACCTTACTCCTGTCATCTGTATGTCATCTAATAAAGGTATTAGATCTCAATATCCCAGATAGTAACAGACTGGGCTAACTGTTGACTTAATTCATTTCCCTTTTCTCCTTGGCACAAAGACAAACTCTATTTCCTGGTACTCCATGCAGTTAAATGTGGCCTCATGACTGAGTTCTGGCCAAAAAAATGTGGGTGGAAGTATCATGTACCACTTCCAGGACGGTTTTTATTAACCTCCCTTGATGAGCCTCTCTCACTTCTATAACTGGTAGTCATCAATAGCTTTGACAACTTTGGAAGACCCAGAATGAAGATGGCAGAATCTCTTAAGAATTTGGGCCCCTGAAGTAGAACATGACCTCACCACTCTAATTATAAGCACAGAAAAAAAATTCTACCTGATTAAGCCACTGGAATCTGGGAGATTTTCTGCTTCAGTGCTAACATAAAACCTTATCTATAATTACATAGATCTAAAATAGAGTATTCTATGAATGCAGTATTCTAAAATGGATAATAAAATTATATTTCATCCAGGAAGGTAAACTGGTGACCAAAGTTTGTAATTATGTCATGCAAAAAAAAGTGATGACAAGATGATTAACATACCCCCCCAAAAAAAAAACTTGGAAAAATATTTCTCAAACAACAGAACAGTTTCATATGAAAGAGAGGTAAATTAGATTCTATCTCTTCAAACCGTAGGACTAGAAAGTAGGAAGATTAAATTTCAAAATAGTAAAAAATTACAACCATTACTTCTTAAAGAGGAAAAGAGTAAGAAACAGCCAAATAAAAGAGCACAACATTATCTGAAATATTTAAGCAGAGGCTAAGTTATCATCTAGCAGCTGTTGTGGAAAAGCTTCTTACAGTGGATAAAGTCAGGTTACATCAAAGGGTCCCTCAACCTCTAAAAGCATCTAGTTGGAAATCATAAAGTAAGTTTCTACTTATTAACTGATTGAGTTCTCTATCAGAATTGTATAAAACAGGTTCCTTGTTAAGGGCTCCCTATACTTGAATATCAGGACTGACATGGGTTTGGAGAAGGGAGGGAAAAGTGATGATGATAATCAAATAGAAATTCATCAGATATCAAAGATGCTAAGAAAGGAGCTCCTGTATTACAATGAAAGGATATACTGCAGAATCCCTCAAGGATTTCAAAGGTCAATTCCAAGTTTAAAATTTGTAACTCCAAAAACTCTTATCAGTCTTGGCCAAACCATAACATCTAAACTCAAAGATCTTAACAGTAGAAAACAGTTTTGGTACAAGTCAAAATTAAAATCCGGAGTTGAAACATAGGTTTTTAGAAAGTATGTAATCATCTGGGCCTGACCTGACAGGTGCTCCTTAGAAAAATATTCCATTTCCTAGTGGATAGCTAGATCAGTTGCTCATGTCTTTGGGAGGGCTCTGAATCAAGAAATAACACTACTACTAATTTTTTTACTTAATCCTATGCTATAATGTAACATAGTTCTGTTGAGGAAAAACATAATAAAATTCATCCATTATTGCCTTTACAAGTAAAGAATATGCTACTAAGTCTTACATTATTGTAAAAGAGTTTCCCTCAGAGAAATGGTAAACTTCAAAACCAGGTATTTAAAAAAAAAAAAAGACATTTCAAACATTAATGAGTCTCATGAGAAATCTCAAATAATAACAGAACAAGAATAGGAATCTATTTACCAATTTAAACAGAGGTGTCAACACTCACCATCTGAAGGTGTTTTCCACTTACTGGCCTCTGCCCAGGCAGGTACTCCCCCCATAGCATGCTGAAATCTAAGCAAAAACATAAAATTTTGCAGGGACCACTGTATTTATACTTTGGTACATTGAAAGAATATAGGTCAGAACATAAATAGAATTGCTTCCAAAGAAGTTCTTATCCTGAAGAACAGAAGGGCTAGCCACACAGGATGTTCCCAACCTGCCTAAATTGATAACCATCTAAACTAGTTCTGGATACAGGACACCTGGATATATATTTGTTGTTACTAATCACATTTGCTGCTGCCTTATTTGCACACATAAACACACCAGATTTGGTGATTAAGTAAAGAAATAGAAATCTTTTTGTGGTTATAAATCAATGCTATAATACACAGAGTACACAACAGAACACTAGAACATGTCTGAAAGAAAATGACCAGACTGGTAAAATAAACAAAACTTCATTGTGTATCCTTTGACTAAAATGGGAGCACTTCACCCTAGAAAAAGTAAGCTCCAGGAGAAGCATGCTAGTTATATTCTGGTATGTAGAAGCCTGCAAAAATCATTCTAATTGTTTAAAACAGATTCACAGACAAGTCCACCAAACTGAGCCCACTGGACAAAATGTATGAAACTATTTTCAAAAGTTGGACAGAGGCAAATAGGATTATGATCCCTAAGAGAAGAGAAATAACAAGGGGAGCCATGCCATTACTGGGATTTTCCCCTCAAGGCATTTTTATAAGACCCTGACACAGAGACACGGGGAAAAAGATCAGACTTGAAAGAAGCTGAGACAACAGGAATCTGAAGGGCAATCAAACATAGAAGAGGAAGAGAACGAGCTCCAGAAATTTGCACACGGGGTCCACAGACACTTCTGAATACTAATCTACACACTCATAGAATAAAATTCCATGAGGTCAAGCAAGGAACTACTAAAGGGATCTAAGTTGCACAGAACCAAAGTTCAGACATTTGAGTTCAACTGGTCAGAGGAAGGGTCCTTATTGAACACTCAGAGCATTCAGCAGAGATCCCAGGAAGGTCACATCTTAATAGGGCTAAACCAGCCTAGAATAAATGCTACTCTAATAGAAGAAATCTCTAAAAACAAGTCTTCAAAGGATCAAAGTGATTTCCAAGTCATTTAACTGCCTGCCAAGACAAAGTTAAACACACATTAAAAACAAAAAAAATCCAGGCAAGGAACAACATTCATACTGCCCAGAATACAATCAAAATTATTAGATTTACAAAGAAGCAGAAAAATATGAACCATGACCAGAAAAAAAAGCAGTCAACAGAAACAGAAATCAAAGACCTGACAGAATTAGCACTCAAGGACTTGAAAGTAACTAATATACATAAAAAGGAATGAAACTGTGCCATTTGCAGAAAGGTGGATGAGTCTAGAGACTGTCACAAAGTGAAGTGAGTCAGAAAGAGAAAAACAAATATTATGTAATATTGCTTATATGTGGAATCTAGAAAAATGATACAGATGAATTTATCAGCAAAGCAGAGAGAGAGACACACAGATGTAGAGAACAAGTGTATGGTATGGATAGGGGCGGAGGGGGGGGTGGGAGGATGAACTGGGAGACTGAGATTGACATATACATATATATATACATATATAAAATAGATAACTAATGAGAACCTAATGCATAGCACAGAACAGGCTACTCCATGCTCTGTGGTACCTAAATGGGAAGGAAATCCAAAAAAGAGGGAATATATGTATATGTCTAGCTGATTCACTTTGCTGTACAGCAGAAATACAACATTGTAGAGCGACTATACTCCAATAAAAATTAATAAAAAATAAAATAAAACAGCTAATACAAATATATTCAAGTATTTAAAGGATGTATGGACACAATAAAAGGAAAAATTGCAACTAAACAAAACAAAAGGTCTAGCTGAAAAGATCTTCTCAAGCTGGAAAGTATCTGAAATAACAAATTCACTAAATCGGTTTAGCAAATTGAAAAAACTACATACTGTATTATTGTATTCATATGACATCCTGGAAAAAACAAATCTGTAAAGACAGAAAATGGATCAATGCTTGTCAGGGGCTAACGGAGTTACAAGATGAAGAGAGAATGCTGACTATCACGGGGTATAAAAGAACTTCCTGAGTGAAAGCAATGTTCTGTATCTGACTAATATATATATTAATCTGATTAATATTAATATATTAATATACCTGATTCCATATATTATCATAGGGCTTACATGACTGTACCTACTAAACAAAATTTACAGAATAATACTTTAAAAGGGTGAATTTCAATATATGTAAATTATACTTCAATAAATCTGTCAAAATATAGTGATAATGTAATGAATCTCTAGGAATATAAAAAAAATGTTCAGTACAAAAAAATAAAAATACCTTAAAATACTTTTAAAGGTACACAAGTTTGAATTAATAAGATGTTTCAATATAAAATCATTATTTTAAAATATGTATTTCCCAGTTCTGTTCAACTGAAAGAGCCTAGAAGTTGCAGAAAAGAGATGATTTACCACATACCAACAAACAAGCAAGTGAACAATAATATCACTGATCATACTTAGACAGTGGGATTCCAAGTTTTTTGTACTTGTGTTCTCTCTCTGCTCCCTCTTAATAAAGTTTAATCTTTTTCCAAGGACAATTCTTTTGATTCAAAATGGAAATCTGACTACCCAAGAAACTGTTACAGCCAAAGGTTGAACAAGTCAAACTAAACATACTTACTCTTCTTTAAGTCTCTTTTGAAGCTCATCTTTTGAAAGTTGATTTTCACTGGCATTTTTCATCATATCTTTCCGAAAACGATTGTTCATCATGTCAACCCTACAAAAAGAAGTAGAACAGTATGCTTTAAATAATTTAAAGAATTAACATTAACAGTTGTTGCCTTTAGTATATAGAGCAAACAATACAGGCCAAGATTTATAAGATGTGGAACATCTCAAATACACATTCTTCATTCTTCCAGAAATAAAAAGGAAATCTCTAATATTTCAGGTCACCTAATTAACCCTCTGGTGAGCTATTTCATATTCATGACTTCTCTAGACATAGCTTACAGCCATTCACCAAAATTAATTTCAGGTAAATCAGAGTTAAATACAAAAAACCCAAACCTTAAAATACTATGAAGGAAAAATATAGGTAAGTATTTTTCTCTCTGATGCAAAACTTTCTACTATTAAAATCAGCAAAAAAAAAAAATTCACTACATATATACTTGCCACTACATATACTTGCCACTACATATTCACTACATATATTCTGTGCCAAACAATATTAAAACTTACAAGTAAACAAAAAGCGAGAAGATGAGTTCCTCTGGTGGCTCACTGGTAAGAATCTACCTGCAGGAGACTCAGGTTGGATCCCTGATCTGGGAAGATCCCACATGCTGTGGGACAATTAAGCCTGAGCACCACAACTATTGAACCTGAGCTCTAGAGCCTGGGAACTGCAACTACTGAGACCATGAGCCACAACTACAGAAGCCCACATGCGCTAGAGAAGCCACCACAATGAGAAGTTCACACACTGCACTAGAGAACAGCCCTCACTCTCCACAGCTAGAGAAAAGCCCAAGCAACATCGAAGACACGGCACAGCCAAAAATAAATAAATAAAATTATATAGTTTTTAAAGCTAGAAGATAATGTGCAATAAATTTGACATTTAAAAGTTTGAAATTCTGAATTATGTAAGGAGCTAATATACTAGAATCATTAATAAACTGTCTCATCCTGCCATATGTAACAACATGGATGAACACTATGTGAAATAAAACAGACATGGGAAAAATACTGCATGATCTCACTTATGCGTGTACTCTGAAGAGCAGAACAGACAGAAGCAAAGAATGGAATGACAATTACCAGGGGTGAGAAGGTAGATGAAATAGGCAGATGTTGGCTGAAGAGTACAAAGCTGCAGTTATGTCAGATAGAGAGCTAATGCAAAGCATGGCTACAGTTAGTAATAGTATTACACAATGGAAATTTGCAAGTGAGGAGATTTCAAGTGCTCTCGCTACAAACAAAAATGGTAACTCTTTGAAGAAATGGAAATGCCATTAATTCACATGACTGCAATAATAACTTCACTATATGTACGTATAGCAAATTATCATGTTGTACACCTTAAACACATAGAACTTTTATTTGAAAAGTAAACAAAATGAAACAGTGTTTGGTAGACAAACAAGCAAAGACATAACAGAGACTACTTTCAAGAAATACCAATGACTAACAAAAACTGATAACAAAAATTAAGTAGGTATATCCCACCCATTAAACTGACAAGGTCTGAAAACAGAGAAATTACAGCTTTTAAAAAGGAGTAAAACAGATACTTTTCAATTGAAAAGTAAACTTCAGAGTCAGCCTGGTAGTAATTATCAACAACCTTAGAAATATCTACTCTTTGATTAAATTATTCTACCTCTGAAAGATTGGAGCCTCATCCTCTGCTTCCGTTTCAAACCTACCCTCTTTCCTCATTGCATCCTCATCCCCATCCCCAACTCCATCATCACTGCACTCCTTCAAGGGGGCAGCAATAGGATATCTGGCATCCAGTTCTAAGAATAAGTTGTGGCAGAGTTCAATAAAGAAGCTCCTTTCCCCAGTGATGTTGTATATTTATCTGTCTGTGGCTTCAACTTCTGGCCTTAGATTTCATAAATTCATTTTCTAATTTAAAAGAAAAAAGAATCTTCCTTAAATAATTTTAAAAGAAAAAGGGTTATGCATAAACATGCCCATCTCAACATCATTTAAAAAAATAACTTACTCAACAATAGCTATGTAAATTATGGTTAAATCATATAATGGATTATAACATATCCATTTTAAAGTTGATAAAGTTTTTTTTTTTTAAATTAGGGAGAAATGCTTGTAATACAGTACATTTTCTCTATGCGTGCGTGCTTGCTAAGTTGTTTCAGTCGTGTCCAACTCTTTGCAACCCTATGGACTTGGAGCCCACCAGGCTCTTCTGTCCATAGAATTCTCTAAGCAAGAATACTGAAGTGGGTTGCCATGTCCTTCTCCGGGAGATCTTTCCAACCCAGGGATCAAACCCGTGTCTCTTTCATCTCTTGCATTGGCAGGCGAGTTCTTTACCACTAGTGCCACCTGAGAAGCCCATGTAAATTATGCTTAAATCATATAATGGATAATATATCCATTTTAAAATATTTATAAAGTTTTTTTTTTTTTAACTGGGGAGACATGCTTGCAATACAATACATTTTCATCAAAGTACATACTGTGCATGGTGGCTAATATTTTTTAGTCTTTTCTCCATTTCAAGCATGTGTTAAGAGCTCTACATACACTATTTAATCTCAAGAGCCTCCTGATATAGTTACTATCTCCATTTTACAAAGGAGAAAAGATAGGTTCCAAACTGGCCTATAGTCAGTTAGGAACTGGCCAAATTAGGAAGCAAACTCAGGTCTGACCCCCAAACACTGTGCTCTCTTAGCTTTTCTATAGAGCACAGAAGAGAGGAGAGATGCATGCCAACATGGTAACAGTGGTGCTCCCTTGGTGATGGGATTTGAAGGATCTTTGCCATATACTTTCCAGTACTTTTTAAATCTTCACATAATCACATATTCAGAAAGAGAACTTTCTTAAAACCTGAAAAGCAACTTTTGAAGCATCCAGAGGGATTCCAGAAAAAAACTGGGCAACCTACATCTCCTCATCTTCATCTTCTTCATCCAGCCAAACTGGTTTCTTTTGAGGTAGAAAATTATCTTTTGCTTCCTTCTCCACTTCTGAGTCATCTGAGTCTTCCTGTACTTGAACCTAGAGAAGACAAAACACCCACAAGCACTGAGTCTTTCATATCTCATGGTGGCAGACTTGGTAGTTACATTGTTTGTAGAATGGTTTGTTTTTACGGCCCTCTGATCAAATTATGGGACAGAATGCTACCAGAGCAAATGTTGGAGGCAGAACAGAAAACCAGATTAGAGAAATGCACCACCCCCTGGACAGGTGAGGTAAGACAGAACAGTCTAGGAGAAAAATTCAACTTGCTGAGAAGACCAAAAAAGACAAGAGTAAAAGGTAAGTTAGACAAAAGGGCAGGGAAAATCAGAACTACACGAGTAACAGGATCACAGGCAGACTGACACCAAAGATAAAATAACATGATTGAATGTCATGACTAAACCATATTTCATCTTCTTAGACACACTTCTCTATTTTTCTTAACTGTTCTTGATCCCTTACCTACTTAAGAAACTTTATACTATACAATCAAATCTAAATCTAGACCACAAAATTTTCCCTGAAGTGAGCTTGAGCTTTCCCAAAACCACATGATAGGAATGTTCAAATGATTTTTACCTGCTCTATTATTAGCCTATGATCCTTCAAAGCCCAACAAACCCCACTTCACAGTTTCTTTTCCTGACTGGGAAACTATCACATAGTTCAGCATTTTCCCAGTAGTATTTCTCTATCTCCCAGCTAGATTCTGCAACCTCTCCCATAAGCACCCAAATGAAGTTCTGGCAATCAACTGATACTTGCTAGGTCTGTGTTCCTTTATCAAACTGAGTAATTCTCAGGAAGGCTTTGCTTGACTACCCTATGTACTATTTTATAGGCTCCCTCTACACAAATTTAATTTTCCTTTCTTGAATGTCTTTTCTTCAGCATTTCACTGACATAGTTGAGTTTTATATTCTGCCTCTGCCACTAGTATCTAACTCCAAAAAGGCAGGGATGTTTGCCAGTTTTTGTCCATTGCTGTTTCCCTTCCAGTGCCTAGAAATTGCCTAGGACTTCCTATCTTGGAAGATAAATCAGATAAAGGATTTTTTTTTAAAAGCGTGCAAAAAAATTATAATCAATCAATCCTGCTTATTTAACTTATATGCAGAGTACATCATGACAAACACTGGGCTGGAGGAAGCACAAGCTGGAATCAAGATTGCCTGGAGAAATATCAATAATTTCAGATATGCAGATGACACCACCCTTATGGCAGAAAGTGAAGAAAAACTAAAGAGCCTCTTGATGAAACTGTGAGAGGAGAGTGAAAAAGTTGGCTTAAAGCTAAACTTTCAGGAAACTAAGATCATGGCATCTGGTCCCATCACTTCATGGCAAATAGATGGGGAAACAGTGGCTGACTTTACTTTTTTGGGCTCCAAAATCACTGCAGATGGTGACTGCAGCCATGAAATTAAAAGACGCTTACTCCTTGGAAGGAAAGTTATGACCAACCTAGACAGCATATTAAAAAGCAGAGACATTACTTTGTCAACAAAGGTTCGTCTAGGCAAGGCTATGGTTTTTCCAGTAGTCATGTATGGATGTGAGAGTTGGACTATAAAGAAAGCTGAGTGCCGAAGAATTGACGCTTTTGAACTGTGGTGTTGGAGAAGACTCTTGAGAGTCCCTTGGACTGCAAGGAGATCCCACCAGTCCATCCTAAAGGAGATCAGTCCTGGGTGTTCATTGAAAGACTGATGTTGAAGCTGAAGCTCCAGTACTCTGGCCACCTGATGGGAAGAGCTGACTCATTTGAAAAGACCCTGATGCTGGGAAAGATTGAGGGCAGGAGGAGAAGGGGAGACAGAGGATGAGATGGTTGACTGGCATCACCGACTCAATGGACATGGGTTTGGGTAGACTCCGGGAGTTGGTGATGGACAGGGAGGCCTGGCTGCTGCGGTTCTTGGGGTCGCAGAGAGTCGGGTACGACTGAGCAACTGAACTGAACTAAATCATGCAGGGTTTTCACTGCCAGGAAAAGAATCCGCCGCCAAATTGGCTCACAAATATTTAAAAGACGAATACAAAAGTTGGCCAGTTAATCACCTGGTATGATTCTTAAAACATCAGACAGACTCCCAGGCCTGTGCACAGGAATTCTAGTTCCACAAACAGACTGCCAGTCCTGTGCTCAGAAATTCTGATTTCGCAAACGAAGCGTCACTCCGGAATCACCGCATAGTATTGAGGCAGGTGATGCAACGACTAAGGGGGAGAAGATAGTGGGCATGAGCCACGAAAGATGCCCACGATTAAAACAGCCTAAACGAGTATGCGGGCTTCCCAAGCGGCGCTAGTAGTAAAGAACCCGCCTGCCAATGCAGGAGACTTAAGAGACGCGAGTTCGATCCCTGGATTAGGAAGATCCCCAGGAGAAGGCATGACAATCCACTCCAAGAATCTTGCCTGGAGAATCCCAAGGACAGAGGAGCCTGGTGGACTACAATCCACAGTGTTGCAGAATCGGACAGGACTGAAGCGACTGTACGCGCGCGCACGCAAACGAGTATGTATCGAGCGCCTACTGGATACCTGGCGCAGCGGCTCCCAAGCGGGCGAAGAAAGGCGCGGTCTCCGCCCTCCCAGGACTTTAAAGCTGGCACCCCAAGGCGCCCGTGTTCCCGGCTCCCTACCACCTGAGCGCTTCCAGGCGCCGCAGGCTCCGCTCCCCAGCGCCCAGGCTCCGCCCCCGGGGGCTCGCAGCCCACCCCGGGCCCAAGCCCGCGCGCGAGGCGGCCTCCCTCACCCGCGGGGCCCCGCAGACGCCGCAGCAGCGCGCGTCCTCGTCGTCCTCCACGTCACCGAAGACCAGCTCCTCCAGGCACCGCTCTGCTGCTGCTGGCTTGTCCTCCTCTATTATCAGACGGTTCCGCAGTCGCAGCCGTTTTCTCCTCCTCCGCCGCAACTGAGATTTCAGCGGCCGCCGCGCGCGGCCAGGCCAGCGACTTTCGCTGGCATGAGGGGGGAGCCTTTCGGGGCGACCCGCCCCACCGCGCTCCGGCTCTCCGGTCCGGCCTCACTTGGGTCTTACGGTCCTGTGTCACTCGGCGCCCTCTTTCAGGCGGCATCTTTGGGTTTGAGAAGAAACGCAGGCGCTCACGTGGAACCTCACTGCGCATGCGCTGAGGCCGCAGATGGCCGGAAGAAGGCTGCGCCGCCTTTGAGCACGTGACCAACACTGCGCTCTTGTGTAACGCCCACTCCCCTCACGAGCCCCTCCCCGTGTGGGAGTTCCTCCGGGAGGACCAATCTTCCTGGTGGAGGGGGAAGCGGCGTGACTGGAGTGGAAATTTTTTTCCAACATAACTTCGCAGCTGTAACTGATTGAAAGGATAGAAAGAAAGCCAGAGATGACAGGCTGAAACTTTTACTCTTTTTCCTGCCTTTTTAACCACTCGACTTACAAGAAACCTAATCGCTTTTTCCACCCCTTCGTCTTGGTACGACCCTTGGAGTACGGAGCCTGCGGAGGGTCCCACGCTGGAAGACAGAGAGGAGGGTATGTAGGGAAGCGGGCCAATCGGGGCGCGGGTCACGGCGCAGGCGCGTTGGGGAGGGAGGGCTATGCTAATGTTGTTGATATCCTGGGGCCACCCGAGTTAAAGGGGGGAAATCCGGGGGCTGCCGTAGCCGCAACCAGTCTGGGCCCAGCCGGGGCTCCCCTGTAGTCGCCGTAGTCCCGGGGAGAGGCGCCTGCCCCCAGCTCGGGAGGGGGCGCCGCGGGCCCGGGGAGCACGGACAACCCCTACCCATGAGGCCCTGATGGAAAACACAAAGGATCTGGTGAGAGCCGAGCGCGGCAGCTGCTTTGTGTGCCAGGTGGGGGGGACGGCCGCAGCTCCCTGACCCTAGGAACCCGTGCAGCCCCCTGACCCCGCTCCCAGGCCTGCTTCTCCTATCCCACGCCCCCTCCACCTCCGGAGCCCCCCTCCCCCTGCCGGCCGTTAAACGATTGGGGGTGTCCCCTCCCCCCACTCCCCTCAGCCCTGGACTCGTCTGGGTTCTCCCGTATCCCCTTCACTATCTGGAAAACAAATTTTAGAAGAAAGTTCTTCTCTTCACTCCACCCCACCCCACCCCCCTTAGCTCTGGCTGGGGGAGAAAGACTGGATTTGAGACTTCCTTTTTTGGCCGCCCAGGGTCGGGGAGTGGAGTCCTCACGTCTCCCGCGGGGCAGAGTTCGGGTGCTTGGCGTGGGAAGGCGCCTCAAAGCTGTGGGGCAGGCGCCGCGAGGCGTTTCGCACGTGGAGGTGGAAAAATTGAAAAGGGGCGGAGTGGGCACGTGTGGGAGGGCGAGGAGGTGGGAGTGGTGTTTGGGAAGTAGTCGACTTGTAAAAGGGTTCTAAGTTGGTGGGCTTTTATGACCATTGTATTCTCTTTTGTGAAATAAGAATCCTAACATTTCAGAGTCGGAAGAGACATTAGAGGTCACCCAAAGCCGCCGTCCCCTGTGCAGCCTCCCTGACAAGTGGTAGGTAGCCTGGCCTCTGCCTAAACCCCTCCAAACACTGAGCGCTCGCTGCTGCCCGGGAAAGCCCTTTCTGTTCAGTTGTTATGATTGTTGTTTGTTTATCCTTATTAGACTTTTCAGTCTCATTCATGTCTTTGTTAAGTGGATTCCCCTTTTACTTCTCAAATTTTCTCTCACATCCTCCTCACCCACCCCACTGTGCTCATTGGCCTATATTTTGTGTGCCAGGAAAGAACGGCCAGGAAGTGTGGGAAGGAGAGCTTAAAAGATAGTGAGGGCCGGCTGAAACTTGGCCAGGTCAGTTCAGATGCGCAGGCTTATATGTCTGAGAATGGATGCTGTTTTTCTACAGGAAGCTTGGAAAATAGGATCTAGGGATTTCATGGCTGTTTTTTCTCACTAGTGCTTTTTTTTTTTTTTTTTTAAGTTAGAAATTTCAGGATCCTGCCCCAAAGCACATTTCTCTATGTCTAAGTAACTTTTCTTAAGGATGCCGAAAATCGCCTTTTGGAGATAGTACCAAAGCCTATAGGAAGCAGCTCTTGGTAGAGGGATAATCAGAAGAACTGCACCCCCCGCCTTTGGAACTATGTTTTTCTTTCAAGCTGGGCTTCCTTCTCATGGCCCCTCCTTCACAATACTTTCTCTATTTTTTTTTCCAATTTTTAATGAGATTTGAAACTTTTGCAATGCTTTATAATCTTTGTCTAGAGTTTGCAGTATTTTTCATCCTCCTCACATTGATATGCACCAGCAGTTATCACACAGTGGTTGAGATAGTTCAGTACTACTACTGTCACTTAGCATTTCTCTAATATTCTCCTTCATTTGGTGAGCTATGCTGCTTCCAAAAGTTGTTTTATTGGCATAGGAGTCTTGGGGGCACACGTTTTCCTCTTCCTAATGTAAAAGTAATGAATCCGGTGGGCTTCCCTGTTGGCTCCTTGGTAAAGAATCTGCCTGCCAGTGCAGGAGCTGTAAGCTCAATCCCTGGGTGGGGAAGATCCCTGAAAAGAGGAAATGGCAACCCATTCCAGTATTCTTGCCTGGGAAATACCATGGACAGAGGAGCCTGGCGGGCTACAGTCCCTGGGGTCCCAAGAGAGTCAGATATACGACTTAGCAACTGAACAATAACACCAGTGAATCTAGTATAAAAGCCAGAGAATAAATTTCACTTTAAACTCCCAATCCCCTCTTTAAAATATTAGAGCACAGAAATTTTTTTCTCTCCCTTTCTTACAATTTGGAGACTGTTGCTCTCCAAGTATTTTAATGTGCTTACACTGTATTTTTTTTGTTTGTTTACCTCAACACCAGTGAATGGTTAGAAAGAAAATAGCTGTCTTTTTTTGTACCACCTCCTCCTCTGAATAACAAGTAGCTTCTATTTGTATAGAACACCATACTCTGGGCTTCTGGGTGCTTTGCAAATTATGGCAAAAACTGTCTTGAGTAAAGATCTGTTCATAAGTATCTTAGGACAGTTTTTTAACTGTACAACTTTTTTATTTTATACACTTTTTAATACACACTTTGACATATATTTTCACTAAATTTAGTCACTGAAAGTTAACAGGGGAGTGAATACTAGATAAGTGATAAAAGTTAATGGAGCTGTATAATTCTCTCTCGAAAGTTTCCATTAATATGGAGTTCCCAAGTTCCTATTCACTTTAAACGTGAACTGTCATGACTACATTGACTGACTTTGGAGATATTTGCATCGTAAACATACTAGACAGGAAAAACTGGTTTTATTTTTAAAGAAGATACTACTGTATATTTTTATGACTGATTATATGTTGATTTAATAAATGTATAAACCATAGGTGTTCAGAGGCTTCAAACCCTCAGTTACATTGGAAATTAAAACAATTTAAATTATTTTAAATGTAACTTAGTAGTCAAGGGAAGGTAAAACTAGAGCTTAGAAGTGAAAATAGCATACTAGTTTTATAAGTAATAAACTACTAGATTACTAAAAGCCAGGCATTCTCAGTGATTTGAGTGACCACATCCTAAAGTTAGAGGTCACTATTCTTTTGGTTGCTCCTTTGTTTCTCAGTTTTTCATCTTTAAAATGGAATGTTTGCTAAAGATTTAACTTTTTCATATTTATAACGTTAAGATAAGCCAGTTAAAATGTATGATTTAATTTCAGATTCAAAACAGAGATAAAAACATCATGATGGTAGAAGAAGACAGGATGGTAGAACAGTTAAACTAAGCTATGCCTCCTAACACTAGGGTATTCTTAACTCTCCAAGGCTACTTTTAATTGTGTATAAAAATTGCAAAATAGTTTGATTTAATCATGAATTTGAAATACTTTTTTTTTAATAAGTTTTATTTCCACAAATTTAGAATTTCTCTTCTTTCTTTACTGCAGCCCACAAGGAAGGGTGGAAAGAAAATAATTCCTGTTTGAATAAACCCTGAATTTGAGGGGATGAAGTGATATAGTATGAGGGGCACTGGCAAACTAGATTAGCATTGCAGTTCTGCCACTGAATAACTTCGTAGCCCTTGCTGGACAAGATTCTGTGCCTCAGTTTTCTCATCCTTAGAGTAGAAGGGTTGGTTTAGAATTAACATTATCCAATAGAACTTTCTGCAGTGGTGAAAGCATCCTATATCTGTGCCATCTGTATGGTGGCCACCAGTGACAGGTGTCTCTTGAGCTCTTAAAAAGGTTAACTAATGGGACCAAGGAACCCAATTTCCAATCTCATTTAATCAGGTGTAGATTTAAATAGCTACATGTCTGCCACATTAGACATACAGATAGAGGACAGTGTTTTCCAAGCTCATCACCAGAATCACTTGTTGGGAATCTTGTAAAAATATAAACCTCTCTCTTACAGGTTATCATTCAGTAGGTCTGCAGTGGAACCTAGAAATGCATGCTTCAGAAAAGTTTTTATCAGACCGGTTAGACAAACACTGTATGAGAAGATTTCTGAGGTATTTTCTAGTTCTGACGTTAGGATTGATAACTTAAAATGTAACGTAGTGGATATGAGCTGTGGACAAAGTTGTCAGACTGGCCTGGCTCTTGCTCTGCCACCTCCTCACCTGTGATCTGTCAAGCTTCATTTTCCTCATCTACATAAGGGCCAGACATCAGTCCTGCCTTCCTCCAAAGGTTTCTATAAACCTCCAGTCAGATGTGATGACCACTATATAATAAAATGTAAACTGTAAAATGTTAAGATATCTTTGCAGAATGCCTTTTTCTTTTTTCCCTTTTCACTGTGTTATCTAATTCATACTTACTTATAGAACTAGTTGTATACAGTACTCATTAATTTAGTGGTTCCTTGTCCTCCCAACTATTTGGCCATAGTTTATAGTCTAGTGTTAGGACATGCATATTAAGTTTAACACTTTTTTGTGTTTCTGGTACTCAGCATGATTTTTGTGTATATTACTCAGTACATATTAGATAATACCATTTATTCACGTTACTATTAGACTTAAAACTTTAATTAGTTTCAGATTATTCTATATACCAGAGAAATAACTCACTTGCATGTGTTTCAACTGTTCCATTATCAATACCCTATAGTTATTATTGTTAGTGGTTGTATATATTTTGAGCAACCAGCTCCAAATATATTTTTGAAAGATAAGCACCAAGAAAATGTCATCATTTTACATCAGTAATTTTAGGTATAGCAAATTAACGATGATGAATAACCTATTTAACCTATTTTTGTTAAGATTAATAAAAGCTCTTGTTTGAGTATTTAAAATACATTTACACTTTAGCCTAGCCTTAGTATGAATTCTGTTATTTGAATGGAATTGATACCTAATAATGAATGATCTTAAAGACCATCTAGGTTAGTGCATTTCAGACTTAATTTTGATTAGGTCATTTTATTTTTAATTAGCTTTTCAAAAGGTTCATACTTAAGGATTCATAACTGTCTTCTGAAGAACTGAAGGACCATTCATACGAATTATTTTATTTTTCAGACATCTTCCTGTGTGGTAAGTGGTGTTTTCTTTATCTAGAAGAGAGGGAAATTGAGACCCAAATAATTGTTACATCCAAAGTCCTAAGTAATAAAGTACCAGAACTTGAACCCAAAGAGATAGAAGTTTGTATTTTTTATATATCAAAGATAACTTCCTTTTGCTCACTGTAGCTTTACATTTTAGAATATTGTTATGTAGAATATTGTCCTGTCCTTCTCTGGGTACTTTTCAGTTTCTCTGGGTGGGATATTCAAGATATTATTGCTTTCAGTTTTAATGATTATATCATTGGGATAGATATGTTCTTTCACGTTGAACTTGTGGAAAACAAAAGCCCAACAATCCCAAATCTTTATCATTTATTTTTGTCCTAATAGTAAGTTTAAAAAGCATGAAGGCGCTTGTGTTTAGCGCAGTAAATTGTATTTTGATAGGGGAGTGAGGAAGAGAACAGCAAGAACTGAGTTGCTCCATAGCTTCTCTGCGTCATTACAGAGTGTATGTTAATTCTTATTTTGAACTTCATTGGTTTATACATACAACTTTCAAACTTAGGGTTCTGGAAAACTTAGATTCCATGATTAAATATAAAACTTTGTCGATTATATGGGCCACTGTACCCTATTGGTATGGATAATGGAGAATTGGTTTAACTTTTGATTAGTTTATTCATACTGAGATTGTATTATTAACTTGTTATTTAGTTGCTAAGTTGTGTCCGACTCTTGTGACCCCATGGAGTGTAGCCCATCAGGGTCCTCTGTCCATGGGATTTGCCAGGCAAGAATACTGGAGTTGGTTCCCATTTCCTTCTCCAGGGTATCTTCTCGACCCAGAGATCAAACCTGCATTTCTAATGCATTGGCAGGTGGATTCTTTACCACTGAGCCACCAGGGAAGACCTATACTATTATTACTTGGTTGCATATTTGTATGTGTTTGCATTTAGAGTCTCAAATATTTTCTGTAAAATTTCTCCTGGAGAGGTTTACACTTTTATTGGAACCTGTGGGTGATTATATGAATAAATTAATGGTTATACCTTTTAATTCCTTTGTAGATTGTGTAAGGAGGAAGTTTCTTCAGGGAGACCATCACGGTAGGAAAATGAAATTCTACCACAATTTGTGACTTCTTCCTGTATTTCATCACTATAAAAACCTCTTTTTTGTTTTATTTTTCATTATAGAAGTGTTACATATTTGCTATTTAAAAAAAAGAATATGAAAAAGTTAAAATTATCTTCCTATCCCATTCTCACCCTGTTAGTAGTTTAGCTAGTCTTTCCAGAATCTTTCTAAATATATACATAAACATATATATATCAGTCTCCATGTATACCAGCACACATTATTTCTTTTAATAAAAAAATGAGTCATATTACTCATATTTGGCAACTTATTTTTTTTCAATCAGTATTTTACCTGTTGTTAATCATCCACCTACTAATGGATAGATTGCCTTCATTTTTTTGCTATTACATTATTACTATAAGAAATAGCCTTCTACATGGATTCTGGTGTCCTGTAAGTGTTTCTGAAGGATGAGTTCCTTAAGGTGGAATTCCCTGGTCAACAGACATACTCATCTCGTAAGTAATACAAATTACTTTCCAAAAAGATGGCATACATTTGCCTTTCTGTGTGAATATATACGAGTGCTTTTTCTCTCATACATAAATTTGCCAATGCCAGATATCATCAGTCTCTCTATTTTTACCAGTTTATTAAATTTTTTAGAGGTAGTTAATAAAAATTTATTTCTGTAAAAGTAATGCATGCACTTGATAGTACCATGTAAATCATAATAAAAGTACCCCTAGGAAAGATCCCTTGCAGCAGTCTTTTCCCAGTTCAGCTTTCATGAGACAGTTATTTTTAATTCTTTATCTTTGATTTAGTATCTGTCTCCATAATTCTAAATAGTAAACTTCCATTACCTGGTGTATGAGTTTCAGATACCTTCTTTTGATGTCCTCTGTGCTGGATGAGCAGTTACCATATATGCCCTAATATTAGGCAAGGTTTCCCCATCACCTTATAAGTTATCTCATCACCTTATATTTCAAGTCTTGAGTGACTGTATGAGTACCTAATGTGATTTCTCAGTTTTATTTTGAAGAACAAAGTGTTCAAAATGTCATATTACCTGAAACAGTTTTATTTGGTCTTTGTTTTCTGTGCCTGTAGAAATTATAACCATAATTAAGAAAGAGAGAAAAGAAGTTAAAATGGAACATAAATTTAAGATTATCCCCTTGATTCATATTGCTAGCGTTCATTTTAGCTGTATGACCTTGAGCAAATCACTTAATCTGTTTGAACCTCTGCTTCCTCATCTGTAGAAAGGGAGTAATAATAGTTGTAAGGATTAAATGCATTACTTCATATTAACTGTTTAGAATGTCCTTACTACATACTAAGCATCATATGAGTATTAGTTGTATTACACACTACCCTTGCCTCAGCATTAAGAAACAAATTAACACAACCTTTAAATTACCTTAACATAGAGAAATCAGATTCCAAGAGATCCGTCAGACTATGTGAAGAGTGGGAAATGAAAGTATTAACAGGTTTATTGATAGAGTTTAGGGCCATGGAAGGCTTAAATGAAGCACAAAAATACCACTTCCAAAAGAGAAATTCAGCACTTAAGTTCCAAAGTACTGAACACAGGTTTGAAATCTGCTAGTTCACACCTCTAACCACAGAGAAGAGCTAGAAAGCAAGCAGTACCAGAATTGGTAACCTGAAATGATTGGTGCTTCATAGGAAAGAAATGAAGGCATAGAGACTTAAGAGTCATGGATAAAAAGGAGGAAGAGGAAAAAAATAATCTTTCAGAAAAAGAAAGAGGGTGTTCTTGAATTGGGAACTCTGACCATGAAGTGAATAGAAATAGAAAAGAGTAAATCCTATCCATTCAGAACTTCTATAAGAAGAAACAAACAATGCGAATCAGAGTGTATGGAGCTGATGAATATCTCTCCTTATCCCCAGAAAAGGAAAAATGTGAGGCAGAAGAAAATTGACACAGTGATACTCAAGATGAAGTAAAACATCTTAAAACCAGTATTTGGAGATAAAAGTGAGGAAAAACACCTTCACTCAAATAGAAAACAGAACAGAAAGGGACAAAAGACAGGAAAAAATCAAGTCAGATTAAACTGAGAAAAGAGAGGAAAAAATTGTAACAGAAATGAAGGCTAAGTTACAAATTGCTAACAGACAAGAGAGTCAAATGCAAATACGATAAAAAGCATAGAAGAAAAACAGGAAGACCAAGAGAATGACAGTGACAATTTCAATGAAAGATGGGTCCAGAAAGTCTCATGTAATTGATGTCTCTCAAGAAGGCAAAAGAATAAAAGCATAACACTTAAAGCCATAATCCAAGAAAACTTTCTGGAAACAAACTTTCTGAATTTTGAATACATCAAAATTTCATACCAGAAGATAAACGCCAAGATAGTAAACCTATGCAACTTTAAAGATTCTGAAAAATTCTCAGGGCCTCCAGACAAAAAGATGAAGTGACAGGGGCCAGAGAATTAGAATGGTTTTGGATTTCTCAAAAGCAACATACACAGCAAGAAATAGTGGAACGTCACCAACTAAAAATATTGTCAAACTGGATCATAAAATCAAAACCCATGTTATAACAGACAAAAGGCCCTTGAAACAGCTAAAAACGAAAGAATGGCTGAAGATATACTAGGCAAACAGATAATAAGACAGCAGGATTGGCAATGCTAATAACAGAAGTCAAACCAAAAAGCCTTGAACAAGACAAAGGAAGACAGTTCATAATGCTAAAACCACAATTCACAACAGAGATATAATAGTTAATATATAAACCAAATAACACCAACTGTGTAAATCAAGCTGTAAAAAAAAAATGGAAGTAGTGAAAAGAAGCACTAAAATTTCAAGACTTTAATACTTTAACACTAAATAGTTGTTGTAGACAAAATATAAGAATATGAAAGCTCTAACAACATAATAAGGCAGAGATCTTCAGGTATGTCCATCACTACATCCTAATAGAGACTATATTTCAAACACCGAGTATTGACAAAAATCGTTGCTTAGTGATGAAAACATCACTAGGTTCCATTCAAGAACACAAAAGCAAACCAAAAAGCAAAAAGGCACTTCCATCTTTAACTTTAGTAACCTTCTATTATATGTTATAAAGTCTTGGCGAATATGTTCATAGCAGTTTTATTCATAGCAATCAAATCTGGGTGGAGAATGGATAGACTAATATATTGAGAAAGTTGAGTATCACTCAGCCGTAAGAAGCAATGAACCAATGTACATGTAATAACATGGATAAATCTCAAAACTATTGTGCTGAGTGAGATAAATTAGATACCAGAAATGTCCATACAGTTTTATTCGATTTATATAAAATCTTAAATATATGCAAAATTAACCAATGGTGCTAAAACTGCGGGGAGGAGAAAAACAGACTGGGAAAGGACATGAGAGAGCTTTCTAGAGTGATAGAGAAGTTCTGCATCTTAATAGGCATTTAATTATGCCTCAGTTTGAAAATACTAACTTAGGTAAAACGGGAATGCAAACAAAGTGCAGAGTTTATAAAAATAACAATAATGAAAATACTACATATGTATAAGAATCTGTGGAATACACTTAAAGCCGTGAGCAGTGGAAAATTCATACTCCTAAATTATCAGTCAGTTGTTAAAGGAAGATGCATATGTAACTTTTAAAGGTTTTTTGGGCTTTATCAGCAATTGATACATTGGACAGCATCCAGTCTAGTGGTTAGAAAGGAGTTGTGAAAAGCTGCACAAGGCCAAGAGATTTTGATAGACCAAAGTGAGCAAGAGGAACAAGGAAGTTTTACTAGACGTTTACTGATTGGTTAAAATGGTGTTACTTGCCTTAATGGAGGAAAAGGAGGTTTTCAAGCTGTGTCAGGTAATTTGTGCTGATTTGTGCCTAGGTTGACCTAGGCCTGTCTCTTCTGGAAAACCTGAGTGTAGCAACTTAACCACTAAATTTTGGTTTTCTGACTTGGGGCTCAGCATGAGCAACTCCATCTTTGGCCTAATCTGGTTACTTTGTTGTTGTTCAGTCACAGTCATCTCCAACTGTTTGCAACCCCATGGACTGCAGCATTGCCAGGTCTCCCTGTCTCTCAACCATCTCTTGGGGTTTGCCCAAGTTCTTGTCATTGCATCAGTGATTCCATCCAGCCATCTCATTTTCTGCCACCCTCTTCTCTTTCTGCCCTCAATCTTTCCCAACATCAGGCACTTTTCCGAAGAGTCATCTGTTTGTATCAGATGACCAAAATACTGGTGCTTTAGCCTCAGTCCTTCCAGTGACTATTCAGGGTTGATCTCCCTTAAGATTGACTGGTTTGATCTCCTTGCTGTCCAAGGGACTTTCCGGAGTCTTTACCAGCACCACAGTTCGAAGGCATCAATTCTTTGGCATTCTGCCTTCTTTATGGTCCAGCTCTCATAACCGTACGTGACCACTGGGAAGACCATAGCCTTGACTATATGGATCTTTGTTGACAGAATAATGTCTATGCTTTTCAACACAATCTAGGTTTGTCATAGCTTTTCTTCCAAGGACCAAGTGTCCTTTAATTTCATGGCTGCAGTCATCGTCCGTAGTGATTTTGGAGCCCAAGGAGAGGAAATCGGTCACTACTTCCACCTTTTCCCCTTCTATTTGCCATGCAATAATGATTATACTTTTTTGGGGCTCCAAAATCACTGCAGATGGTGATTGCAGCTGTGAAATTAAAAGACACTTACTCCTTGGAAGGAAAGCTATGACAAACATAGACAGCATATTAAAAAGTAGAGACATTATGTCAACAAAGGTCCGTCTAGTCAAGGCTATGGTTTTTCCAGTAGTCATGTATGGATGTGAGAGTTGGACTATAAAGAAAGCTGAGTGCCGAAGAATTGACGCTTTTGAACTGTGGTGTTGGAGAAGACTCTTGAGAGTCCCTTGGACTGCAAGAAGATCCAACCAGTCCATCCTAAAGGAGATCAGTCCTGGGTGTTCGTTGGAAGCCCTGATGTTGAAGCTGAAACTCCCAATACTTTGGCCACCTGATGTGAAGAGCTGACTCATTTGAAAAGACCCTGATGCTGGGAAGGATTGAGGGCAGGAGGAGAAGGGGACGACAGAGGATGAGATGGTTGGATGGCGTCACTGACTCAATGGACATGGGTTTGGGTACACTCCGGGAGGTGGTGATGGACAGGGAGGCCTCCTGGCGTGCTGCAGTTCATGGGGTCACAAAGAGTCGGACATGACTGAGCAACTGAACTGAATGGGGCCAGATGCCGTTATCTTAGTTTTTTTAATATTTAGTCTTAAGCCAGCTCTTTCACTCTCCTCGTTCACCCTCATCAAGAGTCTCTTAAGTTCTTCTTTGCATTCTGCCATTAGAGTGGTATCATGCGCAAAGCTGAGGTTGTTGATGTTTCTCCCGTCTATCTGGATTCCAGCTTGTAACTCATCCAGCCCAGCATTTCTCATGATGTGCTCAGCATATAGGTTAAACAGGGTGACAGCAGATAGCCCTGTTGTACTCCTTTCTCTATCTTGAACCAATTAGTTGTTCCATACAGGGTTCTAACTGTTGTTTCTTGACCCGCATACAGGTTTCTCAGGAGATAGGTAAGATGATCTGGTATTCCCATCTCTCTCAGAGCTTTCCACAGTTTGTCATGATCCACACAGTCAGAGGCTTTAGTATAGTTGATGAAACAGAGATAGATGTTTTTCTGAAATTCTCTTGCTTTCTCTATAATCCAGCAAAGGTTGGCAGTTTAATCTCCAGTTCCTCTTCCTTTTCTAAGCCCAGCTTGGACATCTAGAAGTTCTTAGTTCGCATAATGCTGAAGCCTAGCATGTAGGATTTTAAGCATGACCTTACTAGTGTGGGAGATGAGTGCAGTTGTCTGATGGTTTACATTCTTTGGTACCATCCTTCTTGGGAATTAGGATGAGGATTGACCTTTTCCAGTCCTGTGGCCACTGCTGGGTCTTCCAGATTTGCTGACATAATGAATGCAAAACTTTGATGGCATCATCCTTTAGGGATTTTTGATAGTCCTGCTGGAAGTTCATCACATCCACTAGCTTTATTAACAGCAGTGCTTCTTAAGGCCCACTTGACTTCACAATCCAGAATATCTGGCTCTGGGTGACTAACCCCACACCATTGTAGTAATTTGGTTCATTAAGATCTTTTTTATACAGGTCTTCCGTGTATTCTGTCTTTTCTTGATCTCTTCAGCGTCTGCTAGGTCTCTACCATTTTTATCCTTTATTGTGCCCATCTTTGGCTGGAATGGCCCCTTGATGTTTCCAGTTTTCCTGAAGAGATCTCTAGTCTTGCCTCTTTTGTTGTTTTTTTTCTATTATTAAGCCCTGTTCATTGAAGAAGGCCTTCTTGTCTCTCCCAGCTACTCTTTGGAAGTCTGTATTTAATTGGATGTACCTCTCCTCTCTCCCTTGCTTTTAGCTTCTCTTTGTTCTGCTATTTGTAAAGCCTCCTCATATAACATCAGTTTGCCTTCTTGGTTACTTTAGCATAGTAAAAATAAAAGATTGAAAATAAATAATTCCCAACTCAGAAACAAAAAAGAACAGCAAAGTAAGCCAAAGCAAAACACAGGAAACAAAGGAAGTAATAGGTAAATGTAGAAATTAATTTGTTAAAAAGCAGAGAAAACTATATGTAAAATTGATGGGTCAATCCTGGACCTTTGTATAGAAACTCACAAAATAAGTAAACCATTAGTTTAATCAAGGAGGAGAGGAAGATGCATAGACATACAGAATGCATAACAAAAGGATAATAATTTGATACAAAAGACATTGAGAAAATCATAAACAACTATTTTGCATACACTATGCAAATAAATGTGAAAACTAGATGAAATGGATTATTAGGAAAATACAATTTAAGAAAATTGATCTCACCAGAGATTTTCTTTAAAAAAATACTTCCAACACTTTCCATAGAAGAGATGGAGAAATTTATTAAGGAGCTATCCTACAAATAGCTTGCCTGGTGGCTGAACCAGTAAAGAATCAGACTCCAGTGCAAGAGACCTGGGTTCTACCCCTGGGTCCAGAAGATCTGCTGGAGAAGGCAATAGCAGCCCACTCCAGTATTCTTGGCTGGAGAATCCTGGAGGAGCCCGGCAGGCTACAGTCCACAGGATCGCAAAGAATCAGACATGACTGAGCAACTAACACCTATTCCACGAAACACCAGATCCAAATGATTTCCCATAGGATTCTGTGAAACCTTTAGAGACCAATGCTACATGAATCATTTCAGACCATAGAAAATGAAGGAAAACTATCTAATTATTTTTATGAAGCAAGACTAATAACCAGTTTTTGAACCTATTAAAAATAATGCAAAGAAATGAAAATTAGACATTTGTGAGTATCAATGCAAAATCCTAAATGTTGTACAATCTCTAACACTATATTCAAATATATTGTGTTAAAGTAAGGTTTGTAGTAGGAATACAAGAATGATTCAGTATTTGGAACTCTACTGATGTATAATTTGCCATATTAATAGCTCTAAGGAGAACAGTCATATTTTCTTTTTAGATGCTGGGTAAGTCTGTGACAATAGGAAAGATCTATTCCTTATAGAAATTTTTAAGAAAACGGAAATGGATGGATTCTTCCTTAACGTGATTTTCATAAATATACATGTGGGCTGCCGTCTGTGGGGTCGCACAGAGTCAGACACGACTGAAGCGGCTTAGCAGCAGCAGCAGCATGCACCATATACATACATGCGCACACCTTAATCCTAAAACTAGCATCTTAGTAGGGAAACAATAAATCAGAAAGAAAGGGTGCCCCTTGTTTCCACTGTTTAACATTGTACTAGAAGTTATGAACCAATTCAGTTAGGAAAAAGAAAACAATTATAAGCATAGTGGGAAAGAAAAGTTTCTTTGTAGGTGATGTGATAGTTTATCTGGAAAGCCCTAGAAAATTAACGACAAAACTTTCAAAATAACTTAGCAAGATCACAGGATATAAAATGGTACACCTTAGTGTACTCTTGATGAAGGTGAAAGAGCAGAGTGAAAAAGCTGGCTTAAGACTCAACAATCAAAAAACTAGTATCATGGCATCCAGTCACATCACTTCATGGAAAATAGGTGGGGGAAAAGTGGAAACAATGACAGACTTTATTTTCCTGGGCTCCAAAATCAGTGTGAACAGTGACTGCACAAATTAAAAGATGCTTGCTCCTTGGAAGGAAAGCTATGACAAACCTAAACACTTAAAGCAGAGACATCACTTTGCCAACAAAGTTCCATATAGTCAGAGCTATGGTTTTTCAAGTAGTCACGTACAGATGTGAGAGTTGGACCCTAAAGAAGGCTGAGTGCCGAAGAAATTCACACTTTTGAACTGTGGCGTTGGAGAAGACTCTTGAGTGTCCCTTGGACAGCAAGGAAATCTAACCAGTCAATCCTAAAGGAAATCATCCCTGAATATTCAATGGACTAGACTGATACTAAATAGGAATCCTCCAGTACTTTCGCCACCTGATAGTAAAGTGGCCACATGAAGGACAGGAAAGCCTGGTGTGCTGCAGTCGATAGGGTCAGAAAGAGTTGGACACAACTGAACAACAATGTGCTAAATAAACAATTCAACAATATAACAAAAGGAAAAATTGCACATACATTAACCACAAAATATAGTTAAATTCCTAAGATGATGCAGACTATAAAAAACATTTTATATTCTTAGTTAAGACGTCTCAATATTATGAAGATGTCACTTCTTCCTAAGTTAGTAAATCTAATGAGACCCTAATAATACCCAACAATTTTTTGATACAGAGCTAAACTAGTTAGTACTGAAGTTCATTTGGAAAAATAAAACATGTAAGAGTTTTGAAACATTAAAGGGAAAATACATGAAATGATATAAAGTTTAGATATGGAGGCAATGCATATGGAAACCTGATACATAAAGTAGTGTTTCAAAGCACTATTACAAAATAGACATTTTAGTAAAAAGTGTTACTACAACTAGATGGGGAAAGATAGCGTTAGGTCTATTCTTCAGCTCATTTTTTGTGTGCTCAGTTGTGTTGGACTCTGCATCCCCATGCACTGTAGCCCACAAGGCTCCTCTGCCCGTGGAATTTTCCAGGCAAGGATACTGGAGTTGGGTGGCATTTCCTACTCCAGGGGATCTTCTGATCCAGGAATCAAACCCACATCTCTTGTGTCTTCTGCATTGGCATGCAGATTCTTTACCACTAGCACCACCTAGAAAGCCCCTCTTCACACCATACGTAAGAATAAACTCGGGGTCAGTGATACAAATACCAAAAACTATACAAATAACATATGGGTGAATTTGGAGATTTTTCTGTGACTCAAGATCAAGGTACATTGAAAGAAAATAGTGGTAAATTTTACTACATTAAAAAATTTTAATTGCATGACAAAAAACTATAAGCAAAATCAAAATTTACCATATATAACAGACAAGGGCAAATTTAGGGTAAATCCCTAAAATACAAAGTTTTGAATAAACGTTTGAAAGATTAAAAACACTGAAGAAAAAAGGATAAAAGATAAGAACAGACAAGTCTACAAACATATACAAGAATAATAAAAAATGGCTAAATGTAGAACTGTACTGGTTTTTAATACCAGTCCCCACTAAAAAGGATGAGCGCTCCTTGGAGAAATGGTTGATTTCAGAGCTGGAGCAGTGTAGGTTTAAAATGATACTAGATTATCTTGATAAACCAGAAAGTAAGGCATTGTCCAAAATGGATGTGGACATGTCAGAGTTCATGGTGATCCTAGTAGCCAAATCTGGGGTGATTTGAACCCCCAAATAATTAAGGACAGTAATGAATTATAAACTACTGGGGGGAAAAAAAGGAGTTAGTGAGCTCATACTGATAATGAGTAGGTAGGTAGATATATAAATATGAGGATGATGAGAAAGTTTCCTACTGACTGGTAAGAGAATACTAGAATTAGAAAATCATTTTGTGACATCATAATGTTTGGTCCTGTAGGATCTTTTGGATGCCTAATTTAGGGAAGAGAAGTGTGGAATTTCTATGAGAAACAGTATTTGTTTTAAATGTGTCCCCAAGATTGCTTATTAATTTCAGGGAGAAGTATGTAAGGTAAGTATACTGGAAAACCTAGACAGCACCAAGAGGGGAGGAGGCCTATATTCTCCAAAAACAATTTTCTAGATTAAAGGGAACTAAGGATACAAATACAACATGTGATCCTGGACTGGAGGGAAGAAATTTTATAAAGGATATTATTGGGTCCATTGAACTACATATGGTAAGTTAGGGCAAAGTGTTTTATGTTAAATTTCCTGTGAATAATTATGCTGTAGTTATGAGAGAATGTTTGTATTCTCAGGAAATGCACACTGAAGCAGTTTGGAATAAAAAGACATGTATGGGACTTTCTGGTGGTCCAGTGGTTAAGGTTCTGCAGTGGAAACTTCAGGGGGCGTGAGTTTGATCTCTGGCTAGGGAACTCGGATCCTTCATGCCAATGGGATGCAATCAAAAAAAAAAAAATTACGCAACTCTCAAATGGTTCAGAAAAATATTTATATGTTTAGACAGAAGAATTAAACAAATGGAGCAATTTTTTATCGATTAGTGAATCTGAGTAGAATACACAGGATTTCACTGTACCATTTTCCAACTTTTCTGAAAATTCAGAGTTATTTCCAAGTAAAAAGTTAAAACAGCAGAGGAGACTGCACTGACATACCTTTTTCAGCCAGTATATGAATCAGCATATTGGCAAAAAAAAACCACTCTCCACTTCTTCACTATTGTCGGAGTAAATTCAAAATGGTGAAATCTCCATGCAGGAGAATCTGGCAGTAGCTAAGAAAATTACTACTTCACCATTCTACCCAGCAGTCACACTTCTGGGAATATATCCTGAAGGTTTACTGCAAATAATTCATATACATGTATATGTTCATGGTAGCAATATTTGTCATTTGTCATATGACAGAAATTGGTCATATTTTTCATTGTAAAACACTGAAAACTATTTAATGTCCAAGTGAGATTAGTTTGACAAACATACACAATGTAGAACTGTTCAGCTTAAAAAGAAATGAGGAAGATGTTTATGCTTTGAAACAAAGTGTTTTCCAGGGTAATTTTCTAAATAAAAGCAAAGGACAGAGGAATTTAGTGTGTGGCCTTTTGTGTAAGAAAGAAGAGGAAATAAGGAAGCATAAATATACCTGTTTAACTTTTTAAAACATAGATACAATAAGAGATTAACCAGAAAGCAGTAAAGTTGGTTACCCACCTTACAAGAGTCAGTGGTAGAGTAAGGCAAGGAAATGATATTTCTCCAACTTACACCTCCTTGTATAGCTCTTGTGATTTTTTTTGATAGTCCCTAAAACTGAAACTAATTCAGTAAAGATGTCAAGGGAGATGCAAACCAAAACTGACTTATTTCAAGTTAGTAACATAACCACAATTGAAGGAGAGAGAAATAACTAATCCAAGTAATTCTTGAATTTGATATTCTATTCCTTGGTTTGGAGAGAAGAGATTACAAAGAAATTCTGAGTATAAAAGTTCATTTTTATAGCAGTATAGATGCTATGCTTCTGAAACTATTTAAATATAAGGATGGAGCATATAAATGTTAATTTTGTTGGAGGCCAGGGTTTTCAGTAGAAGAAGAGAGAGACAAATATGAATGTGGGAAGGTAAGGAGAACGCCCTATAGGGATGGGAGATGTAAGTGTGAACTCATGATTTTCTAAAATATATTGTATATATATAAGACAAATGTCACATTTTTTGTGTGCATCTTTATTTCAACTCACATGCACTGAAGGGCTCCAGAATCAAAAAGATACCCTAGTAGCAATGAGCACATGGACCACCTAGGTCTTTATTTCTAACATTCCCAATGAAAGAAACCAAGGCTCTTTGGAGAAATAGTTGATTCCAGAGCAGAGACATAAAGTGAGTATAAGATAAGCCTTGACTGTCTTGTGATGCCAGAAAGTAAAGAAATGCTCAAAAGTGATAGGGCTATATAAGAATGACACGGGAGTCTGCCTGAATGGGTTCCAACTGGCTGCATCTGGCATGGTTTGAACCCCCAAATAACAAAGGACCATAGGGAATTATAAACCACTGAAACATAAGAATCTAGAAGTTAAAAGCCATAAGAGAGGAAAGAGGACTTCTCTTTACAAAAGAAGCTGGTAGCTGATGGATTATGGAAGGATTTCTGGGATTGGAAAATCATAGTAAAAGACTGGGCAAAAATCATCATTGAATGCTAAATCTGGAGTGAGATTTTGATGAGCAGTTTATTCACATGGTCTTGAAGTGTCGTCTGTAGTAGTGGTTAATTGCTCAGGCGTGTATCCAACTCTTTGCAACCCCGTGAACTGTAGCCCACTGGGCTTCTTTGTCCATGAGATTTTCCAGGCCAGATTTCTGGAGTGGGTTGCCATTTTCTGCAAGGGATCTTCCCAACCCAGGGATCAAACCCATGTTTCTGTGTCTCTTGCATCAAAGGCAGATTCTTTACTGCTGAGCCACAGGGGAATCCCCATCTCCCTATAGACTGCTTATTTAAATAAGAAAAATAGTAAGACTTTAGTGAAGAACCAGATGGCAACTAGACCAAGTCTTCAAACTTATCATCACCACTAAGGGGCAGATGGACACCATGTAATCTGGATTTGCTTCCCTGAGAAAAGTATCATCAGTTATGTAGTATTTCAACTGGGAATACACAGTCTGAATCTAATGATGAGAAAACCTCAAATCCAAAAAGAAGAAATTTTTATCTTAGTAAAGGAGAAGAAATCTGTGTCAAAGAATTCCAAATAATTTGTGTAGATAGTCCACCCTTATGGAGGGGATGCTTAACTCCCAACTCCTTAAGCATGGACTTCCAATAGTTCCTTCCAAAGAGTACAGTATGGAGGAGGGGAGAGGAGTAATTTTAGAGTAGAGAAACTGACATACTTCTCAGGCAAGTAATCAAGGTCAGCATCAACAGGGATAAATTATGTTGAAGGATGTATCCTTGATTTAACAAAGGGCACTTGACATCTATCATCTTCCCAAAAGTATAAACCCAGTCTAATCACAAGGACGTTGTACAGAAGGCATTGATCAAGACCATCCCCAAGAAAAAGAAATGCAAAAAGGCAAAATGGTTGCCTGAGGAGGCCTTACAAATAGCTGAGAAAAGAAGAGAAGCTAAAGGCAAAGGAGAAAAGGAAGATGTACCCTTTGAATGCAGAGTTCCAAAGAATAGCAAGGAGAGATAAATAAGGCTTCCTCAGTGGTCAATGCAAAGAAATAGAGGAAAATAATAGAATGGGGAAGACTAGAGATCTCTTCAAGAAAAGTAGAGATACCAAGGGAACATTACATGCAAAGATGGGCACAATAAAGGACAGAAATGGTATGGGCCTAACAGAAGAATTTAGAAGAGGGGGCAAGAATACACAGAAGAACTATACAAAAAAGATCTTCATAACCCAGATAACCATAATGGTGTGATCACTCACCTAGAGCCAGGCATCCTGGAATACGAAATCAAGTGGGCCTTAGGAAGCATCACTACGACTAAAGCTAGTGGAGGTGATGGAATTCCAGTTGAGCTATTTCAAATCCTAAAAGATGTTGCTGTGAAAGTGCTACAATCAATATGCCAGCAAATTTGGAAAACTCAGCAGTGGCCACAGGACTGGAAAAAGTCAGTTTTCATTCCAATCCCAAAGAAAGGCAATGCCGAAGAATGCTCAAACGACCTTAACAATTGCACTCATCTCACGCTAGCAAAGTAATGCTCAAAATTCTCCAAGCCATGGTTCAATAGTACGTGAACTGTGAATTTCCAGTTGTTCAAGCTGGATTTAGAAAAAGCAGAGGAATGAGAGATCAAATTGGCAAAACCCATTGGATCATGGAAAAAGCAAGAGAGTTCCAGAAAAACATCTACTTCCACTTTATTGAGTACGCCAAAGCCTTTGACTGTGTGGATCAAAACAAACTGTAGAAAATTCTTAAGGAGATGGGAATACCAGACCACTTGACCTGCCTCCTGAGAAATCTGTGTGCAGGTCAAGAAGCAACAATTAGAACTTGACATGGAACTACAGATTGGTTCCAAATCTGGAAAGGAGTACGTCAAGGCTGTATATTGTCACCCTGCTTATTTAACTTATATGCAGAGTACATCATGTGGAAAGCACAAGTTGGAATCAAGATTGCCGGGAGAAATATCAATAACCTCAGATATGCAAATGACACCACCCTTATGGCAGAAAGTGAAGAAAAACTAAAGAGCCTCTTGATGAAAGTGAAAGAGGAGTGAAAAAGTTGGCTTAAAACTCAGTATTCAGAAAACTAAGATCATGGCATCCGGTCTCATCACTTCATGGCAAGTAGATGGGGAAACAACGAAAATAGAGACTTTAATTTCTTGGACTTCAAAATCACTGCAGATTGTGATTGCAGCCATGAAATTAAAAGATGCTTGCTCCTTGGAAGAAAAGCTATGACCAACCTGGACAGCATGTTAAAAAGCAGAGACATTACTTTGCCAACAAAGGTCTGTCTAGTCAAGGCTATGGTTTTTTCAGTAGTCATGTATGGATGTGAGAGTTGAACTATAAAGAAAGCTGAGTGCGAAAGAATTGATGCTTTTGAACTGTGGTGTTGGAGAAGACTCTTGTCCCTTGGACTGCAAGGAGATCCAACCAGGCCATCCTAAAGGAGATCAGTCATGGGTGTTCATGGGAAGGACTGATGCTGAAGCTGAAACTCCGATACTTGGGCCACCTGATGAGAAGAACTGACTCATTTGAAAACACCCTGATGCTGGGAAAGATTGAAGGCGGGAGGAGAAGGGGATGACAGAGGTTGAGATGGTTGGATGGCATCACCAACTTGATGGACATGAGTTTGAGTAAGCTCCAGGAGTTGATGATGGACAGGGAAGCCTGCCTGGTGTGCTGCAGTCCAAGGGGTCGCAAAGAGTCGGACACGACTGAGTGACTGAACTGAATAAATACATTTTGATACATCCACACAATGATTCCATCTTGCTACTTGATGATAAAAATAAATGAATTACTGATACAACAGGGACAAATTGCATAATAATTATGCTGCATGAAAACCACACCCCCCCCCCAAAAAAGCTGTATGATTTCATTTATATTTAAAACTTTGAAAAAACTAACGTACAGTGACAGAAAACAGATCAGTAAGCTATTTGCGGAAGGGGTGGGACCAAGGGAGGGAATTTACAAAGCAGCATGAAGAAACTTATGGTGATTATGGACGGGTTCTGTATCTTGACTGTGGTGATAGTTTAATGAGTGCTGTGTTTGTCAAAACTTGCCAAGACAATGATAAAAGGTATGTCCTTGGATTGACAGCTGTATAGGAGGTCTAGAAAGCAACCATACTATATTGGAGGAGGAATGATGAAGGTGGCTCCAGGATAAAAATGAACCTTTGACAGTTGAAGGATTTAGAAAAAGGCAATAGATACTTTTAATAGTGATTAATGTTCTTACCTGGAGAATCCCAGGGACAGGGGAGCCTGGTGGGCTGCCATCTATGGGGTCGCACAGAGTCGGACACAGCTGAAGCGACTTAGCAGCAGCAGCAGCAGTAAATGAAAAAAGAATGAGAGAGTTGCTAACTCCAGGAAAAGTTATACCAAAACGGACCACAAAGAGTTTCCTGGTGGCCTAGTAGTTAGGATTCCAGGCTTTCACTGCTGTGGCCCAGGTTCAATCCGGTGACTGGGCTGAGGAACAGTAAATATAATCACATAAACACTGGGCTTATTCCCCTTGTGTTGCTTGGATGACATATTCCGTGTTTGCAGGGTCCATGGAAGAGATTAGAGTGTATCTCTGGAACAATAGTCCTTATAGATGCTTTGGAAAGGGCTGCATCCTGTATATTCCTCTTATTGTAATGTTCACAGTGTGTTAAGGGTTCGAAGAGGGCTTTGAAATAAGGAAAATTTCCTAAATATGTTTGATCATAATCCTTTTTAAAAAAATGTTAACGGCGTATAATTATTAAAACTAAAATGTTTGACTCTGAAATTTTAGGTTTATATTCTCTTAACAAGTTGGGTCAGAATAAGATACTCTCTATTGACCCTAAAGGGTCAGTAAATATGTTAGCTGCTAACCAAGCTGACTATAAAGTGGCCGACAAGCTTATATGAAAACTGGGTGGAAAAGATAATCTCTGCATGGAGGTAGGGTGTATGAATTTATTAGAACTTAGAACTTTAGCCAGTTTTTACTAAATGTATATTCCAGGCATTGTGAAAAATATTTCATGGTGTCTTATGTTGCCCTCAGGAAAAAAAAAATATGTCAAACTTTTACTCTGGCCAAAGGGCTCTGATAATCTGACTGTAGCATCCTCCTCTAACCCCAACTCCGACTAGGTACCAGCTACCCTGACCTTTCAATGCATCAAGTATATGCCAGCCTTAAAGCCTTTGTCTTGCCTTTTCCTTTGCCTAGAATATTCCAGCACCAGATATTCAGTTCAGTTCAGTTCAGTTGAGTCGCTCAGTCGTGTCCGACTCTTTGCGACCCCATGGACTGCAGCACGCCAGGCCTCCCTATCCATCACCAACTCCTGGAGTCCACCCAAACTCATGTCCACTGAGTCGGTGATGCCATCCAACCATCTCATCCTCTGTTATCCCCTTCTCCTCCTGCCTTCAATCTTTCCCAGCATCAGGGTGTTTTCAAATGAGTCAGCTCTTTGCATCAGGTGGCCACAGTATTGGAGTTTCAGCTTCAACATCAGTCCTTCCCATGAACACCCATGACTGATCTCCTTTAGGATGGCCTGGTTGGATCTCCTTGCAGTCCAAGGGACAAGAGTCTTCTCCAACACTACAGTTCAAACGCATGAATTCTTTGGCACTCAGGTTTCTTTATAGTTCAACTCTCACATCCATACATGATTACTGAAAAAACCATAGCCTTGACTAGACAGACCTTTGTTGGCAAAGTAATGTCTCTGCTTTTTAATATGCTGTCCAGGTTGGTCATAGCTTTCCTTCCAAGGAGTAAGCGTCTTTTAATTTCATGGCTGTAATCACCATCTGCAATGATTTTGGAGCCCCCCAAAATAGTCTGCCACTGTTTCCACTGTTTCCCCATCTATTTGCTGTGAAGTGATGGGACCGGATGCCATGATCTTAGTTTTCTGAATGTTGAGCTTTAAGCCAACTTTTTGACTCTCCTCTTGCACTTTCATCAAGAGGCTCTTTAGTTCTTCTTCACTTTCTGCCATAAGGATGGTGTCATCTTCATATCTCAGGTTATTGAAATTTCTCCCAGCAGTCTTGATTCCAGCTTGTGCTTCATCCAGCCCAGTGTTTCTCATGATGTACTGTGCATATAAGTTAAATAAGCAAGGTGACAATATACAGCCTTGACGTACTCCTTTCCCTATTTGGAACTAGTCTGTTGTTCCATGTCCAGTTCTAACTGTTGCTTCTTGACCTGCATACAGATTTCTCAAGAGACAGGTCAGGTGGTCTGGTATTCCTATCTCTTTCAGAATTTTCCACAGTTTATTGTGATCCACACAGTCAAAGGCTTTGGCATAGTCAATAAAGCAGAAATAGATGTTTTTCTGGAACTCTCTTGCTTTTTCGATGATCCAGCAGATGTTGGCAATTTGATCTCTGGTTCCTCTGCCTTTTGTAAAATCAGCTTAAATATCTGGAAGTTCATGGTTCACATATTGCTGAAGCCTGGCTTGGAGAATTTTGAGCATTACTTTACTAGTATGCGAGATGAGTGCAATTGTGCGGTAGTTTGAGCATTCTTTGGCATGCTTTTCTTGGTATTGGAATGAAAACTGACCTTTTCCAGTCCTGTGGCCACTGCTAAGTTTTCCAAATTTGCTGGCATATTGAGTGCAGCAGTTTCACAGCATCATCTTTTAGGATTTGAAATAGCTCAACTGGAATTCCATCACCTCCACTAGCTTTGTTCATAGTGATGCGTCCTAAGGCCCACTTGACTTCACATTCCAGGATGTCTGGCTCTAGGTGAGTGATCACACCATCTTGATTATCTGTGTCGTGAAGATCTTTTTTGTATAGTTCTTCTGTGTATTCTTGCCACCTCCACGTAATATCTTTCGCTTCTGTTAGGCCCATACCATTTCTGTCCTTTATTGAGCCCATCTTTGCATGAAATGTTCCCTTGGTGTCTCTTAATTTTCTTGAGGAGATCTCTAGTCTTTCCCATTCTATTATTTTTCTCTATTTCTTTCAGTGATCGCTGAGGAAGGCTTTCTTATCTCTGTTTGCTATTCCTTGGACCTCTGCATTCAAATGGGTATATCTTTCCTTTTCTGCTTTGCTTTTTGCTTCTCTTTTCACAGCTATTTTAAGGCCTCCTCAGGCAGCCATTTTGCTTTTTTTGCATTTCTTTTTCTTGGGAATGGTCTTGATCCCTGTCTCCTGTACAATGTCACGAACCTCCGTCCATAGTTCATCAGGCACTCTGTCAGATCTAGTCCCTTAAATCTATTTCTCACTTCCACTGTATAATCATAAGGGATTTGATTTAGGTCATCCCTGAATGGTCTAGTGATTTTCCCTACTTACTTCAATTTAAGTCTGAATTTTGCAATAAGGATTTCATGATCTGAGCCACAGTCAGCTCCTGGTCTTGTTTTTGCTGACTGTATAGAGCTTCTCCATCTTTGGCGGCAGAGAATATAATCAGTCTGATTTTGGTGTTGGCCATCTGGTGATGTCCATGTGTAGAGTCTTCTCTTGGGTTGTTGGAAGAGGGTGTTTGCTATAACCAGTGCATTCTCTTGGCAAAACTCTATTAGCCTTTGCCCTGCTTCATTCTGTAGTCCAATGCCAAATTTGCCTGTTACTCCAGGTATTTCTTGACTTCCTACTTTTGCATTCCAGTCCCGTATAATGAAAAGGACATCCTTTTTGGGTGTTAGTTCTAAAAGGTCTTGTAGGTCTTCATAAAACCATTCAACTTCAGCTTCTTCAGCATTACTGGTTGGGGCATAGACTTGGATTACCGTGATATTGAATGGTTTGCCTTGGAAACGAACAGAGATCATTCTGTCGTTTTTGAGATTGCATCCGAGTACTGCATTTTGGACTCTTTTGTTGACCGTGACGGCTGCTCCATTTCTGGCTGCTACTCCAGTGATGGCTACTGTGGGATTCCTGCCCACAGTAGTAGTTGTAATGGTCATCTAAGTTGAATATTCAAGCCAGATATTCAGTTGGCTGCCTTTTTTGTGCTCAGGATCCTTCCTCAATCTCAGTTGACTACCCTTGCCTTGTGCTTTTCACATGCCTTGTATTATCACATGGCCTTACTTCAATTTTCCCACCGGTACTGTAAATTTTATGAGAACCATTGATCTCTTTTTAGCTTCTCTGAGAAACAAATGCTTGCTGAATGTTGAATGAACAAGAGAAAGAAACTCATCACTTGCCCGAGTTCATAATTCATAAATGGCAAAGCTGAATCTCAAATCTAGGTCTGTCATAATTCTGTGTTATTAGCACACTTCACGTAAACAAGGATTATCCTATTCCCTACCAGCTTACCAGTATTACCAATATTGTTAGACTTTTCCTTTTGAATTGCCTTCAGAGTCTTATTTATGTTTTTGAAATCTTCTGGTGGTAACAGATTTTGATTCTTTGAAGATACATGTGATTTATAGAAATAACTGAAAGTTTTTCAGAACCAAATGTGCTGAATAATCAGGCTAGGGAAAACAATAGTGGGAGATTGGGAGAATAATTCTCAAGTGACTACAGACAGTCTGCTTTTCTTTTTAAAATTGGGTCTAAAATAGAGTTCTGAAAGAAGAATAGTTTGTTTTTTTTTTAATGTGGCAATATTTGTAGAACATTTGTAGAGCCTCCTAAGGGAACAACTTCTTAAGATCGTATTCATTTGAGTGTATAAATAGTTCCACATTATGGATTGAAAAACTACTTCTTTTGCTTTCATAGTTACACATAATACAAGTGGAAAATCAGTTCCCCATCTCAGTGCAACTGTTTAATACAAGCATATCTGAAAATGATAGTTTATTTAGTAAAACTAAGAGATGCATTTCCATGGTTTTATCTTGTCAAGCTTTGGAAATAGATTTCAGCTTTGTTACTGGTCATGTTAAGACATTAAACTAGCCAGGAAAGAAATTGTACATAAAGTGTAAGATGATACCAAGAAATTTATAACTGAGCAAAAGAATAAGATAGATACCAAACTCTAAAGATTTTTTGGTTGACAATTTTCACTCTGCTGTAACTCAGTGTATGTTTAGTGATGGTTTGATTTTTTTTTTTTCATTTCAAATATTCCATTTTTTTTTTCTCATTGTTATTTCCTGCTTTCTGTTAACTTTCTTATCACTGAACTTGAAGTTTTGGAATTGATTTCAGGAAAAGTTGGAGTAGTGGTAGGTATTAGTTTTGGGATGTTTTTGGTGGCTCCAGTGAGGGGATATCTTTTGGAGGAACATATGAGTAGCATTTGCTGAAAGTGATACATAGTATCTTTGTGCTTATTTTTTTTAAAAGGGTGTAGTGTTTAGCTGGAAATAATTGGGTTATGTCTAACCATTTATGTTAAAGGAAAAAACTGAAATAGTATTACATGTAGAAATGCTATCTTCTATAGTTTTTGGAATAGCTAAGAGAAGTAATATATCTAGTTTATGGCAAAACTTAAGTTACATCTTCTGACTCCTATTCAGTGTTTGCTCCATCATTATTTTTATTCCTTTTAGCTAACATGGTAGTTAATAGGTATGCCTCATGGAAATGAAGGGCTCCATTTTGACACAGACATTTAGATTTTCATTTTGCAAACCTCATTTATCACAATTTGAACTAAGGTCTTTTGGGTGGTGTACATGAGTACTATATCATAGTTATTGATTTCTTCTGCTTTGAAGACTGAACATTCTTCACGATCCAAAAGGAAAAGAAGAGACTCATTCGGGATGTTTGACGGTTATGATAGCTGCAGTGAGGACACAAGTAGCAGCTCCAGCTCTGAGGAGAGTGAAGAGGAAGTTGCTCCTTTACCTTCTAATCTCCCAATTATCAAAAACAATGGCCAAGTGTACACATACCCAGATGGTAAATCTGGCATGGGTGAGTATACAGCGTACACTTCAGCTCAGGTGAACTGCCTTCACCTTTTACATACCTTTATATTTGAGGGTATGTTTTGATTCCATTTCTCCTGTCATTTCCCTTAAAATTTTTAAAGAACAATTTGAAGAAACAAAATGTAAAACTCAACAGTTCTAGAGAAGATCACTAGATTTGTGTTCCATCTCTTTATTAGCAAGTAGAACAAAATGAAAACAAACAGCTGTTGAGAAACTTAATGAGACTTAAATTCTGTAATTAAATAATAAATCCCTATGTAATTCGAAGTGTGTAAGATAATAGACTTCCAGAATTGAGAGAGACTTTCAAGGTAAGTCTGTCTGCCTTCTCTGTAACAATTCCTTATAAGTTTTCTGTTTTAATACTTCAGTGATAATGTATCTCTAATTACCAGAATATTCTTTATATTGAACGAAAATTATCCTTGCTCTGACTTTTGTCCTTTTTCCCTTCACACAAAAACATTTATTTTTAGTGTTTCTCTTGGGCATACTAAGTAAATGTAGTTGCTTCAAGCATTTCTCATAGCATCACAGTGTTTTAATTCATCAGTATCCTGCTCACTTTCTTCTGGAGATATTTCAGATTGTGTGGAGCTAGGGTGGCAACTTGTCCTGATTTGCCTGAGACCCTCCTGGTTTTAGGATTATCCTGGAAAAGACCTCAGGCAAATAGTTGGTCACCCTGTGTGATGAGAGCAGAGGTTGTTCAACTTTTGTCTTTTCTTCAGGACACTGTGTTTCCATTTAGGCATATTCCTAATTCTGTCATCTAATGTTGAATGCAGTGTCTTCTGATTGTCATTTGCAGATTTGATGATTATGCCTTATAGATCATATTCTAATCTTTTGATTAAAAGTTAAGCGTGAAGGGCCTGGTACACAGTCATTCATTTCATATCAAAGAACTTAACTGTATTTATCAGGACCCAGTTAGGACCCAGGACCCACGTGTGGTCATCCAACTGATTAATAGCTACCTAGATCTTTTCTACTTTAGCTTGAATTTCTCAATCCTTAATTGACAGAGCTACATGAGAGATTTTATCAAATGTGTTAAATCCTGTTAATATACATCTTGCCATGGTTTAATTATAACATACCAATGTGGTAATCTGTCACAAGAGGGAGCTTTATATGTGCCAGATTCTGTTTTAAAGATACAGATAGGAATAATATAGAATAAAGTCCCTGGTGGAGCTTACATCCTAGTCATGGGAGTTCTAGATGTACTATCCCCTTGGGATTGCATTTTTTTTTAACCTACGTGATCCGCAAACCTTTTAATTTGTTCTAGAATTTTTACAACAGAAAATCATTCAGGCTTTTTTCCTCCTTAGGCCCCCTTTTTCTCTCATCCTCTGGTACCTTACACTTTTCCATGATTTCTCATAATTTATAAGTACTGGTTAAACTGTAAGTCCCTCCAGTTGTAACTGTTTAGGTGGAGATTTAAACCCACTGAAGCAGTTGTTTGCTATGTTATCTTTTTTCCCCTAACTTTATTGAGAAATAATTGACAAATACAGTTGTATATGTTTAAATCTATAAGTGTTTATAAATGTGATTTGATATACATGTACCTAGTGGAATGTCTACCAAGATCAAGATAATTAACACATCTATCACCTCACAAATTTAACTTTTTATTTATTCAACTGTGCTGGGTCTTAGTTGTGGCATGCAGACTCTTAATTCCCTGACCAGGGATCAAACCCAGGCTCCCTACAGCGAACGTGGAGTCTTAACCACTGGACCACCAGGGAAGTCCCCAAAAGTTAATTCTGTGTGTGTGTGTGATGTGAGCACAAGATCTACTCAGCAAGTTTCAAGTGTATAATACAGTAGTAGTAGTAACTGTAGTAACCATGCTATATATTAGATCATCACAACTTTTTCTTTTTATAACTGAAAATTTATACCCTTTGGCCTTCATCTCGCCATTTCTCCCTCTTCTCAACCCTTGGCAACCACCATTCCATGAAATGGGCTTTTTTTTTTTTTTTTTTAATTCCATGTAAGTAATACTATACACTATTTGTCTTTCTCATTTTGGCTTATTTCACTTAGCATAATCCCCTCCAGTTTTGTCCTTGTTGTCAGATATGACAAGATTTCCTTCTTTATATGGCTAAATAATTCTCTACTATAATGAATAATATCTACTTTACATATACATATGCATATACATTTACATAGACATATATGTATAACTCGTTTTTTTATCCTCTCTTTCATCAGAAGGCATCTAATATGCTTCTATAACTTGGTTATTGTTAACAATGCTACAGTTAATGTGGGAGAGCAGATCTCTTTCTGATATACTGAGTTGCAGTCAACTAATTTTTGATAAGGGCACCAAGAACACTTGATAAGGAAAGGATAGTTTTTTTAGTAAATGGTATTGGAAAATTATATATCCACATTTAAAAGAAAAGCTGGACCTATCTTACACCACTAAGAAAAATTAACTTGAAATGGAGTAAAAACTTAAATGTAAGACCTGAAACAATAAAATCCCTAGAAGAAAACATAGGGAAAAAGTTCCTTGACTTTAATCTTGGCATTGATTTATTGGGTAAGACACTAGAAGCACAGCTAATAAAAGCTAAAATACACAGTAAGATAACAAATTTAAAAGGTTCTGCTCAACAAAGGAAACAATATATTGAAAAGATAGCCTACAGGATGGGAGAAAATATTTGTAAACTGTGTATCTGATAAGGGGTTAATATCCAAAATACATGAAGAACTTGTACAACTCAATAGTGCAGAAAAGCAAATATTGCAATTTAAAAATGGGCAAAACACCTGAATAGATATTTTTTTCCAAAGACCTACAAATGGCCAATAAATACATGAAAAGGTGCTCAACGTCACTAATCATTAGGGAAATGAAGATGAAAACCATGAGATATCACCTCATTCCTGTTAGGATGGCTAGTGTCAAAAAGACAAGAGATAACAAATGTTGAGGATGTGGAGGAAAGAGAACTCATACACTCTTGGTGGTAATGTAAACTGGTACAGCCATGAAAACAGTGTGGTGATTCCTCAAAAATTTGAAAATAGAACTAGTGTATAATTCAGCAGTCCCACAACTTGTGTGTCTTTTGAGATTCACTTTCTGTTACCCTTATGTTTCAATCTTCACAATATTTTAAAGACCTGTGCTGCACTTTGTATTAATCTTCAGTTGTACTGCAACTACTTTTCATCTTCTGTTTATAATCCTTTCAAACATTAGAGCTTATGATGTCTGGCACAAGGTGAGCACTAAGGAAATGTTAGTTGAATCTAACTACATTTGTTTGTGTGTCTTTTGATGATTTTTCAAGCCTTTTCAGACTCTCTTGTCAGTCCTTCTGGAGCCTATAGCCATGGCATCATTCTAGTCTTTCCCCTACTTTTATTTAGATTTTTCTATCATTTATATAACAGAAGAAATTTTCTATCTGCCTGAAGGAATGTTTTAAAAATTAAAACCTTTAGATAATTGGAGGAATTATTAAACTGTTAGATGAAAATCAGTTTTATGATCATAACACCAGTGTTTTTATTTGTTAATTAGCTACCTGTGAAATGTGTGGAATGGTTGGTGTGCGAGATGCTTTTTACTCTAAAACAAAGCGTTTCTGCAGTGTTTCATGTTCAAGAAGTTACTCGTCAAACTCCAAGAAGGCAAGCATTTTGGCCAGACTTCAGGTAACGGTACAGAAACCTTCTGTTCTTATATCTGTTATTTCTATGGCTTTCACTGTTTGTCATTTGATTGTGATTCACTACACTCCACCTTTACCTAATTGGCCTGTTAGCATTTTATACCCCACAGTTTTAAGAAATATGTGAGCCCTAGAGTTTGTCCATTCTATAAAATTTGAGCAGCTGTTACAAATAGAGAAGGCATACTATCCAAAATAAACTATGAATTGTTTGTGTCTTTTTTTCTAAATAAGTATAAATGTAATAAATATCTTTATATAGATAAATTGAAGCCATTTTCCCCCCTGGTTTTCTTTGTAATTAGTGTCAAGATAGAAACTTTCAGTGTTGGGGGCAAGGAATGATTTACCCTTTGGTTTTACTTTTCCATTATCTTTGGTTTGTACTTTTGATTGCAGCCCATTTGATACCTTGACCAAGGGTATTTGGTTAATCCAACTAACGTTTTTGGAAACAATCATAATACTAAAAGAAAATCGTCTTTCTATAAATGTACATCAGTGCCTACAAAATGACCATTTAAGTTATTACTATTGTAGCATATAAACAACTTTATAAAGGCATCACATAGCTGATTTTTGTAATATATTTTATTTGAATGATCACATTTGTCTTCTTCATCTTATTGTAATAAGGTAGCACATAGCACTGAAAGGATTATTTAAATTCCCCAAATTAAGGAAATACATCACTTAGATGTATTTCTGTATTTCAGATAGACAGTACCTAAAGATCCTGAGCAATGGTCTGTACCCAAATGGATGGCAGTTTGTCACACTGTGAATTTGGCCCATGATCATTTTGTCATTGATCTTTTGCGTTAGCGCTAAAGGTATAAACCTCAGTCACTTGCTGTTTAAACATTGAATTATTTTTTTCTTATATAAATAGCAATGCTTAGCAACCTGCATGAGTGAATAACCACTGGATTTATCTAGTACAAGAAGGAATCAGTATCCATCACAGCCTATATTTTAAGATTTTATGGGATATAATTTTTTATTAATATATTAATTTGCATATTGTTATTTAAGTCTGTGCCAGCTGTGCTACCCATATTAGATATCTACATTGTAGCAGAACTCCAGAAAACATTTCTCGTGTGAATTTTCTTGTATGTTTCCTCTGCTTTAATAATTTTCTAAACCTTCAATGTTTCCTTAAAAATGAGTAGTATGCAATCAAGTTAGTTTTCAGATTTGGGGATGGGGAATGATAAAGAATCCTATTTACTTAACTCTTCTTGTTTTAGGGTAAGCCTCCAACAAAGAAAGCAAAAGTTCTTCAGAAACAACCTTTAGTTGCTAAACTAGCTGCATATGCTCAGTATCAAGCTACCTTACAAAATCAAGCAAAGACTAAATCAGGTAATATGGGTGAATGCAACAGAGGTAAAATATTTGATACTAATTTATCTAGTTTTAATTAATAACATTTTAATTTTGGATTCTGTTAACTAAGCTATTTCTGTTCCCTGTTTGTACATATGACACTAGACTTCTTTGATTTCAGTAAATTATCCTAGAAAAGTATAGTGTTCACAAGTTATGGTGCTTGTGACAGTCTCCTTAATAATACTCTTTTTTATTTGGTTTATTATTTATTTTTTATGCACTGATTCTCTAGCTGTGGACAGTGGGAAACATTGTGGTGATAAGGCAAAGAAATATGACATTTATTAGGCTTCAATGGGATTGGGGAGAAGAGAGTAACAAGAGAAGGAGATTGAGGAAAGGATCTTTTCTAACAGAAAGATTCTTAACAGGAATTCAAAAGCAAGGCAGTAAGTAGGGATTAAGACAATAAAGAACCATAGTGAAAGTATTAGGTGGTAGATACTGGATAGAAATTTCAGTGAAGTGTGCAGTTAGAGCTACATGGGTATAAAACACAGGAGCAGTCAGAACAGTGTTTGTTGTCCTGAACATATCTTCTTTTCAGTTGTTCTTTGTTTCTTATAATTGGAGAGCTCTTGCCTCACTTCCCAAGGAGCATATCTTGTGTGCAGAAAAGTTAAACTATTTGTTTGCACATATGATACATGCTAAAGTTCATGTTTATTTACAGAAGTTTTGTCTTTATAGGAAAAAACTTAATTTAGAGGTGATAAATTTGTGTCATTTCACATTATAAAATAATAACCTTCTTACAAATAAAAGATCTGAGAACTCCAATACATCTAAACTTATTTTATTTCAGCAGCAGTCTCCACAGAAGGTTTCAACTGGGGTAACTACATCAATAGCAATAGCTTTATAGCAGCTCCAGTTACCTGCTTTAAACATGTGAGTATGGAATTTTCTGTTTGTATGAAATGCTTAGTCATCGTTTAAATCTGAAGGCACAGTAGCATTTTTTAAGCATCTTATCCTTAGAAGGTCTTTATTTTATACATCATAATGGAAATGTTTCTTTTTTATTAATTATTGTATTTACTAATAGTTACATAACCTTAAGTTTTATAAGTAAAGGTTTCCTTTAAAGACATTGCAAGTAGAAATTATTTTAAATGGGGAAGGCATGAGTCTCATCCAATTTTCATATTAAGTTGAACCATATAAAATTACTTGTTTTGTGTATCAAAAATAGTTGGATATTGGCAAAATCATATGGTTCAACCTCATAGAAACCATCCATTGTATGTTACCTAAATTTTTGTGATTTGACCTAATAATTGAGAAGAGGAAAGATCTAGTTTTGTTTGGTCACAAATATAAAACCACAAAAACAAAGAAGGAACTGTTAGCAATATAGTATTGTGGACTAAAATTATTTTTTGCAAGATGTTCTTTTTAACAAGTGGATTGTCACAGACATTTGAAGTAATTGAGAGTTATGTTTAAAATGTATCTAATGATAAATTCTTTCCTTTTGATTTAATTCCTTTTGATTCAATTATTTGTGCTTAATTCTCTTCAATACTTTTTTAACCTGACTATAAGTTTTAATTTATATTTAAAGGTTCTATCTGCTACTGACTGTGTATAAGAAGAAAAGAATTTAGAAAGTTAATGAGTGAAGTTTTGTGTACACTTAACATATTGCTAACTTAGGGCTTTCCTGTTATGTGAACAAAACTGAGCTTAAGTTCTTGCTGTGGAAATCAAAATAAATTTTAATTCATTTGTGGCCAATAAAGGATCTTGATCAAGGCCAAGCATATTAATTCAATGGTAGAAATATAAATTAAAGCCAAATTCATATGTTTGCTAACTTTTCTTTCTTGAAAGTACACATGTTAAGCCCTTACCCAGTGGCTTGCTATCTGAACCAGCCTAAGTGGAATCTTAACTGATATATTTTATTGAAATGTTGGTAGTAGTGTCGTATTTGTGAGAGATGTTAAATACATGGCCCCAGTAGCTTTCATGAGAACTGCAAAACAAATCTTTAACTCTCCTCTCTTGAGACAGTTATTTTCTGGTACAAAGAATATCAGAATTAGATTAAGACCTCATTTATAATAACTCTTCCTATTGCAGCCTTCTGGAACATTTGTTTGTTGTTTCCTTCTGAGTAACCTTTGATCTTTTTCTATCTTTATTTAGTATTTTGGTTTTCTAGGTTTAATATCATAAGCCATGTCGAGCTATTTTATATAAGTAGTCAGAATATTTTAAAAATAGTATTTCAAACTCCCAAGATACAATATTGTATGTCATGTCAGTATCTTTGAATAGTAATACTGTGTTAAAGTTCTTCGCAAGAAAATCTCTATTATAATGAAATTGTTTTTTTGTTTTACAAAAAACAAATAGAAATTTGTTTTTTGCAATTGAAAAAAGAATAGAGCAGCTAGCTTTAGCTGTATGGTTAGTAAGGATGCTATGGGATCTCTTTTTTCTCATTTACAAGCAAAGTATCTGTCACCCAGTGCCTCCCTGCTCCACTCATCTTCCTTTACTGTCTATTCCTTATTAACTAGGAAACGTTTTCTATTTTTAATGTCTGAGTGTATTTTAGTGCAAAATGAGTTTGCTTTGTTGCCTTAACCAGCATTTTCATTTGAAGTTATTTGATTTACAAGGTGAGACTTCCTGTTGTACTTGATTTTGTCCTTTAGAGTTGACTCTTCATGGTTCTCCCCCTTAAACAGTTTTTGCGGTCTCCAAGGAAAATTACTAGCTTTTAGCTTTATTATTGCTAGGAGGAGCTGCAAGCACAGGATCCTGCGTTGACTCATCAGTTTTCCAGTCTTCTAACACTTGATGCCTTCTGTAACACTTGTTCATCAGTAAGACCCCTTCCTCCACACGCTATACCTGCATTGTCTCCAATTTGAGCACAGGCTAAGAGCCTTTCCCTACTCAGAGAGGATTCTTTTTTCAAGCATAATTTTTAAAAACATTCAGTCTGTGAGAATTCCCTGCCACTCCAGAGATTAGAACTCTGTGCTTTAACTGATGAGTCCCAGGCTCCATTCCTGGTTGGGAAACTAAAATCCTGCAAGGCAGGCAGCACTGCAAAAAAAAAAAAAAAAAAAAAAACAACAGTCTAAAAACATGGAAACAGAACTGTTCCGGTTGAACCAGGACTTGAGTGTAGGGTGGTATCTCAACTTAGACTGCCTGCTTCTTTAACATAACTCAACCTCTTATGCAGTAAGGACCCCAGGTAAATACTTTATATATTCCAATACTTAAAAATGATTATGATTAGTTCTAAAAGCATAGAATTTCAGTGGAATTCCTTTTTACCATGGTCTGTCTTTAAATTTCTGGAAAGTTTCTGCAAAATATGTCATAGGACAATACTCTCTCTGAATATTGCTGTAATTATGCTTAATGGTTTATATAGTCAATCACTCAATTACTTTTGACATTCTTTATAATTATCAGTGTAAATGGAGTCAAGTTGTTATTAAATATATCTACTTAGAAATCTGTATATTATTGCTATATATCTGATGCAACTTTCATTTTATCTAGGTGATAGTTTTCAGACTTTTTTTTTTTTAAGCATTACAACTCCTCTTTTTCCTAATAAACATAGCTAGGATAAAGGAAATTTATACCAACTGGTCTGGCAAGAGTAGAATGAATTGACTGGAGCCTTGGCACCTGACTCTTGGCTTTCCCTTCTTTGGCAGTGTCTGTGTTTGGAAACCACTAAATTTCGTAGTATAATTTTTTAAAACATTTTTATTGGAGTATAATTGTTTACAGTACTGTGTTGGTTTCAAGTGTTAGGTAATATCATTTTTAATTATTTCAAAATCATAGGGTCACAAAGCTGAAGTTATCTTAAAAATCATCTAGCTCATCTACTCCATCTCTTACTATAAATGAAGAAACTCTTGGTACCTTTTTCAGTAGCTGGATTGAAATTTTCAACTTTGGGCTTTAACCTGCAGCTTTTGTTTTATTTTCTTTTTAATTCTATTTATTTATTTATGGCTGTGCTGGGTCTTCGTTGCTGTGCAGGCTTTTCTCTAATTGCCGAGAGAAACTAGTTTCAGTGCACAGGCTTCTCAGTCATGCTTCTCCTTTGCAGAGCATGGGCTGTAGGACACATGGGCTTCAATAGTTGGGACAAACGGACTCAGTAGTTGTGGCTCCCGGGCTTTAGAACGGGCTCTAGTAGTTGTAGCACATAGGCTTAGTTGCTCCACGGCATGTGGGATCTTCCCACACCAGGGATTGAACCCCGGTCTCTTGCACTGGCAGGCAGATTATTAACTACTGAGCCACCAGGGAAGCCCTTGTTTTTGTTGTTCTTTTTTAATGGTTTTGAATTAAGCCCCTATAGGAAAAACCCTTCTGTGTTTCACCTTAACACAACCACCAATACTGTACTTCTGATACCAGATGAGTGGGTTTTCTGCCCATCAAGTATTTCTCTGACACCAGCTGAGTATCCTACAATTTAGTTTAATTCTGACACTGTCTATGTGGAATTATCATCAGATCCCACACTTACAGGCTCAGTCCCACAAGACTGCTGCCACTCCAAACACCAGTTGCAAGCCCCACATTGTCATCTCTGCTTTTGACAGATTAGCTATAAATCAGGGTTCCCATGACCCCTTCTTTGGGTTTGATAATTTGCTACAATGGCTCACAGAATTTAGAAAAATGGTTTACTATCTTATCATTAAGGATATAATAAAAGAGATGAACAACCAGATGAAGAGATGTATAGCACAGGATACATGAGAAGGAGCACAGTTTCCATGCCCTCTCAAGTGCACCACTCTCCTACTTGTACGCATCCACCAGCCCAGTCCTATGTATTGGGATTTTTATGGAGGCTTCATCACATTGGCATAATGGGTCATTAACTCAATCTATAACTCCTTTCCCTTTCCTGGAAGATGGATGATGGGGCTGAAAATTCCAAGAAGCTTTTAATCAGAGTTTGACCTGTATGGTGACCAGCTCCCATCCTGAAGCTATCTAGGGGCCCACAAAGAGATGTCTCATTAGAACAAAAGACACTGCTGTCATCCAAGAAATTGCAAAGGATTTAGGAGCTCTGTGTTTGGAATCAAGGTCAAAGATCAAATATTAGAAGAAAAGATATGTCTAGTGTGCTCTTGTCACTTAGGACATTACAAAGGCTGTGAAACCTCTATACCAGGAACAGGGCCAGAAACTAATCTATTTTTTTATTTCACAGCTTCTAAAAGCAGTAACCTTATCTTTACTAACTGTGGAAAAATCTTCAAAATACTTCTGCAGTACTACATTCCAGTTAGATACCCTTTGTTAATGAAATTCACAGACTATTTTCTCCTATTGGCATTTATGTTTGAACCCAATAGAGTTGTTCTGTATGTATGCAGAACATTTATCCTTAAAGCATTCTTAACTTTTCTAATATTGTCGTCTTTTAAATAGATACACTCTATTCCCCATTATTTCCTTATAAAATCAAGTACAGAGAGTTCCCTGGTACCTAGTGGTTAGAATTCCAGGCTTTCACTGCCATGGCCCAAATTCAGTCCTTGGTAGGAGCACTAAGATCCCACAAGCCATGCAGCATGGCCAAAATTAAAAAAAAAAAAAAACAGAATATTTCAAGATTGCAGGGAGAAATACCAATAACCTCAGATATGCAGATGACACCACCCTTAAGGCAGAAAGTGAAGAGGAACTGAAAAGCCTCTTGATGAAAGTGAAAGAGAGTGAAAAAGCTGACTTAAAACTCAACATTCAGAAAACTAAGATCATGGCATCTAGTCCCATCACTTCATGGCAGATAGATGGGGAAACAATGGAAACAGTGACAGACTTTATTTTTGGGGGCTCCAAAATCACTGCTGATGGTGACTGCAGCCATGAAATTAAAAGACTCTTGCTCCTTTTAAGAAAAGCTATGGCCAACCTAGACAGCATATCAAAAAGCAGAGACATCACTTTCCTGACAAAGCCATGGTTTTTCCAGTAGTTGTGTATGGATGTGAGAGTTGGACGATAAAGAAAGCTGAGCACTGAAGAATTGATGCTTTTGAACTGTGGTGTTGGAGGACTCTTGAGAGTCTTTTGGACTGCGAGTAGATCAAACCAGTCAATCCTCAAGGAAATCAGTCCTGAATGTTCATTGGAAGGACTGATACTGAAGCTCCAATACTTTGGCCACCTGATGTGAAGAGCTGATTAATTGGAAAAGACCCTGATGCTGGGAAAGATTGAAGGCAGGAGAAGGGGACTTCAGAGGACAAGATGGTTGGATGGCATCACCGACTCAATGGACATGAGCAAGCTCCGGAAGTTGGTGATGGACAGGGAAGCCTGATATGGGGTCACAGAGTCGGACATGACTGAGCGACTGAACTGAAGCATTACAGCACAGGCCAAAATGTTTCAATGTGAAATGTATTTGAATCTTAAAAAGCTAAAATCATATGCCTTTAATTACGAATTTACAGACTTCAAATTTCTTTTGTTTGGTACCTGAAGTGTATATTCTGATGTCAGTTTATTGATACTGTCCTTACTAAAAGCAGAAATGTAATCATCCTACTTTTATCTCCCTTGAAAATAGTTGTAGTTACTTAATTTTTAAAAAGGTCCTTTGCCTCCACAAATAGCACCTTGTATTGCTTACATGATGTTTTCTAATCCTCTCTTTTGGTCCAGCTATTTTGAAAGGGATAAGGTTATAAATATTTCTTTGCTGCTGCTGCTGCTATGTCATTTCAGTCGTGTCTGACTCTGTGCGACCCCAGAGACGGTAGCCCACCAGGCCCCCCTGTCCCTGGGATTATCCAGGCAAGAATACTGGAGTGGGTTGCCATTTCCTTCTCCAGTGCATGAAAGTGAAAAGTGAAAGTGGAGTCGCTGAGTCGTTTCCAACTCTTAGCGACCCCATGGACTGCAGCCTGCTAGGCTCCTCCGTCCATGGGATTCTCCAGGCAAGAGTACTGGAGTGGGTTGCCACTGCCTTCTCCTATTTCTTTGCAACAGGCATTAAAATATTTTTTGAATATATATATATTAAGGACAAAAAGGCTTTTTGTTTGTGTATGTGTGGTAACAATGGTTTATTAGTAAAACTTGGGTCTGTGTTTATTAGTAAAATAGTCTCTTTCAAATAAAGCTATGCTTTGTTTTTTCCCCTAGCTTTAACCATGCATACATAACTCTATTGAAAATAAATATGACTTCACATCCTTTTTAACTGAAGGTAGAGTTTTCAGTATGTCATCCTAGATTGCAGAGTTTCTTTCTAATGGAAGTAGAACTTTTTAGTTTCTGGTGGTTGTTAGTACTCTAATTTAGCTATTGTGTTGCCACAAAATAAATTCTCTGCAGGAAAGCAATGGCTTCTGATATAATATAATACATATGTAATAAAAATAATCTGTTTCAAGGAAGGCCTAAGTAATCTAGATTATTTTCATTTAATATTTTTTAAAAATTATGAACTACTTTATGCTTTTCAAATTAGTAACCACTGCTTCCTTTCTCTTTTTACGTACACTAGTGTTCCATCATGTTTTTTTTTAGCTTTATATATTTACTTATTTATTTTTGGCTGTGCTGGGTCTTCGTTGCTACATGCAGGCGTTCTCTAGATGCAGCTAGCAGAGGCTTCTCTCCAGTTGCAGTGTGCAGGCTTCTCATTACAGTGACTTCTCTTGTTGAAGAGCAATGAGGCTCAAGAGTGCACTAGCCGCAGTGGGTGGCACGTGCCTGCTGAGTTACCCCACGGCCAGGGTTCCCAGACCGAGGTTTGAACTCACGTCCCCTGCATTGGCAGGTGGATTATTAACCACTGGACCATGAGGGAAGTCCAGCATTCCCTCGTTCTTTGTCTGATTTTCACCCCAAGCATCCCATTTTCTCTTTGTACTTTCCTTGTACTCCCATCCTCCTGCTACTGTGCGTGTGTGCTAAGTCACCTCAGTTGTGTCCAACTCTTTGCGACCCTATGGGCAGTAGCCCCCCAGGCTCCTCTGTCCATGGGATTCTCCAGGCAAGAATACTGGTGTGGGTTGCCATGCCCTTCTCCAGGGGATCTTCCCCACTCAGGGATCGAACCCCCGTCTCCTATGTCACCTGCATTGGCAGGTCGATTCCTTACCACTAGCACCACTTGGGAAGCCCTCCTGCTATGATCCAACCCCAAAAGTAGGTCCTTTTATCAAATCAAAAGGTGAGTGGACTTTCTGGAGAAAGAGGGAACTGTTTTATTTTTCTGTTCCTACTTTCTGTCAATTCCAGCAAATGACATTTAGGACTTCTAATTCTTTTCAAGTCAATTTCCTATAATGTTTTTTTCCCCTTTTGGCCATATAATAGCATATCTTTCTCTCCTAGTTAGACTTTAGTCACCATATGCCTATTAGTCAAAGTATTTTAATGGTGGCTTTTTGTGTATTTGCCGTATCATTAGGATCAATAATAGTTACCAGTGTACAACTTCAGGGCTAACTTCTGCCCGCTTGAATTCTATTACTACTGAAGATTGTGATTATCAAAAGTTACAGGTTTTCAGCTCTGTGGAGGGAAATCTGTATTTCTTCTGCAAAGCATCATGTGTGTAATGTGTCAACCTTCTGAGAGTCTAAACAGTAGCCATCTGGGCTATTGGACTATCTGGGAATGTTCTTAAAGTACAGAAAAAGTTAAGAATCCCATCCAGTTACTTTCTTACGGACAGTCAGGTGGAGGTTATCATACATTTGTGTTGGGGAGCCCTCAGCATTTGGATTTGGCCATGACCTGCAGGACCTGATGACAGCTTACCTTGCAGGGAAGGAGAGTCGCTCCCAGATAGCCCTCACGAGTGGCCCTGGAGCAGGAAGTGATGAAGCAGATCTTCCTGGTTTGGGAGGAACCTGAGGTGGACCTCTCGTCCTGAGTCTGGAAGGTAAATTTGTTGTTACCTGTAAATGATGGTTCTGCTAGTCCATGCTATGCCAATCCAGACTTTCAGAGGTATCCCTCCTGCCAGCAAGAGAAGACAGATGACTTGGCTGAAGATGGCTCTCGAGCCCTGGGTCATTTAGTCTTCCACACTTAAGAATATCCATTTTAAAGAAAAGGGCAGCTGTATCTTTAAAATTCCTTGATTATTTCAACACATTGAGCACATACTATGCAGTGACTATTGTGCTCTCTTTTGTTATTGTTTTTGTTCGTTTTCTTTTCTTAGCATGAACCATATGGATTGGTTTAAGAGGGCCTAGCAGAACCACAACCTTACAGGCAAGAACAAATGTCACTTTCTGCTACTTTCTCCTATACCAATCCAGACTGTAGGGACGAAAACGTAACATCCCCCAACTAAAGTGAGCATTAACTCTATTTTCTAAGTGAGCAAGCGTATTGACACTTGTTTTTTTAATGTGACTTAAAGTTATTTTCTCCAAACAATTGTTAAAAGACTTAAAAAAAAAAGTCAGTATGACATTGTCACACCTAACTCAAAAGGGAGTCCTATATGCCAAATTCTTTTAGCAGTGTGCTCATCTTTACACACAGCTTGTAGCATAACCATGCGTCTTCCTTAATGAAAGATAAAGCCCACTTCATAAGATTTGGCAGCCAAACAAAGAGGAATGGACATCCTACCTTAATTTAATGCATACATTCCACTACATCTGTCTGCTGTAATTGGTTTATCCTCACAGAAATTAATACATGGTCTTTGTGTTAATATATGGTAGCTTAATCTGTTACCTATCTTCCTTCCAGCCTCTCCTTTTCTGATCATATCTGCTGGCAATAGGGATGGCCCTACAGTCTAGAATGATATAGGGGGAGATAGCAGAACCTGAAGAGTCCATTCTTTCAATTTAAAAATAGCAGAAAGAGGTAGTCATAATGGATGTATTATTTTTTGTACAGCTCAGGAAGACAGTTATGTGTATCCTTCCAGAATTAGAAATAGTTGAGATAGGCCACTGTATCCAAGTGATTGAAGTATATTCTTTGCTTGCTACTTACAGAAATAGCCATAAGTTGATTCTGTGTTTGGTTTCTAGACTTATCCTAGTTCAGTATTATTTGACATTTTCATCCTGTCCTTCAGAAATTCCTTAAGCTATTGAGAGCATACAGGTTGAGTACTGTTAAGCTAACCCCCTTTTGGGTTAGCGACTACCCAACATGAGCAGCCTTACATGGAAGACATTTGCCCAGTGTTCACATGGACTAGTTTGCGTGACTCTTGGATATCTTTGTGTTTAGTCATCTTTTAGCTTTGAAGCTATTTTGTCTTTTCCCGATTTGTTGATGTTATCAAGTCTTTTACATCCTTACCTAATACTTCTTGTGATCAGGGTTCTGAATTGTATTCAATGAGGAGCTGATTATCAAGGGCCACAGAGACTGTTTGGTATTATCAGCATTTAAATTCCTAAATTCACTTTGGTTTAATTAACCATTGCTAAATTCCAAATAATGGTAAACTGCCTCAAATTTAAGGATTAAAATATTATGGAAATTGTAATTTGGAAACACACTAAATGTTGGCCGATCCCTTCGTGATATTCATTTAATTAGTTTTCTGAGTCCCCATCTTAACCGTTTGTGTGGAAGCTGATTACTACCAGATCTAACACTGAAAGTTTTCTCTTTGTTTATTGTAATTCCTGCGTAAGAAATTTTGAAATAATCATTTAACAATTTACCATGTACGATTCTCCAGAATCTCTCTAACTTCACCGTGTTAACAACTTTATCTGGTGCTTTTGCCACAAGTCTGTTGTAACAGACTGTATTTCTATTCCGCAAACTTAACTGAAGTTGAAAATACAGATAACTAAGTTTTGTTTCTCTGTGTTATTGGAAACCACATTGCTGATTGGAATTCTTTCTTTCTGCTCTTTAGCCAGATCTTTTAAAATTAAAGGTTAAGGTAAAGTACATTCATGCAGTTCATGATAAAATAATGAATCTTTAAGTCAACTTTTTCCTGTGAAACCTAATATCAAGTTTGTAATTTGGCATTTATAAAAATTGCTCTCAAGTCTTATATTTGGGCACCATTGAATTCTGAACTGGATATGGATCAGTTTTAGTATATGTGAATTCTCTTCATCTTGAGCTTGTCCCTGACACTGGCTTTTTCTAAGTAGAATTCTGTGATGCAAGGAATAACAATTATATTTTAGAAAAAAAGAATGAATTAAATGATATTTTTAGTTTAATGTTACCCTAATTGAATAGTAGTGCTTAATTTTGAACAATGTGTTTTAGACTTTATTTAATAAGATGATAATTTAATAATTTTTATATGACAGGCACCTATGGGGACCTGCTGGGGTGATATCTCAGAAAATGTGAGAGTGGAAGTTCCCAATACAGACTGCAGCCTACCTACCAAAGTCTTCTGGATCGCTGGAATAGTAAAATTAGCAGGTGAAAAACATGCATAATCATTCACTTTAAAAAATCACTTGTATTTGTAATTTGTAAGAAAGCATATTTGTAAATTTTCAAGTATTGCTAAATAAGTATGATAAAGAGCGGAGGTTAGCAAATTTTTTTTCTGTAAAAAAAGAAAAACCAGACAGTAAATATTTTCAGCTTTGTGAGCAAAGCAATCTCTGTCACAACTATTTAACTCTACTATCATAGCTAGGAGCAGCCAAAGCAATGCATAAATGAATAGGCATGGCTATGTTTTAGTACAACTTTATTTATGGGTACTAAAATTTGAATTTCATAAAATTGTTGCATATCTAGTCTTATCTCCAGCCATCTTCCCAAAAATGCCCTGCCTATTCCACCCTGTGTACTGCTGACAGACTTAATTTACCTAAAAATGATCTCAATTCCATTTTTCTGTCTTTAGTGGCTTCTTTGTCCTTAAAGGATCGGGATGGTCAGCATTAACAGCTATTGTTAAGTTTCACTGTACACCACTGAACAGATTTTTTATTATTCCCCGACATAAATGATCTGTTCTGCTGAGATTAGTTTTCCTTCTCTCTCATATAGCATGTTCTATGTCACCTTCATGCCTTTACTCACTGTCACTCTCTCACTACTGGATTGAACCCAGTACAGTTCCTACCTTTTCCATGAAACATTTCCCCAGCTTATGTAAGTGAAAAAGTGAAAGTGTTAGTCACTCAGTCACGTCTGACTCTTTGGAACTCCGTGGACTGTAGCCTGCCAGGCTCCTCCGTCTGTGGAATTCTCCAGGCAAGAATAGTGGAGTGGGTAGCCATTCCCTTCTCCAGGGGATCTTACCGACCCAGGGATCAAATCTTGCATTGCAGTAAGATTCTTTACCATCTGAACCACCAGGGAAGCCCCCAGCTATATACACATTCTCTAAATACCTGTATTATTCCCTGTACCTTGTTTAAAACAGCAATATTTATTTTTTGCTTGATGTTTAAATCATTTGCATATAAAGGGCTCTAAAGATCAATGCATTTAATACTCAAGAATTATTTCTGTCTTCCATCTCTGGTATTATATTTCTGTTATATCTAATTGCAACATTTGTCTCATTTTAAGCCACTTTAATGACATTTTAGAAGTGAGCCTGTTGCTGATCATGAACCCAGAACTTAGAAATAGTTAGCAAGTCATGAGTTGTTCTGTAAATTACTGAATTTTAAAACTAAGAGTTTAATGCTATAAATTTTCAAAACCTAAGTATTAACACATGAAAATGCTAACTAAACTTAGCTCCCAGCCTGAAATACAAGTTTATTGGGCATTTTTTATTCCACTAAAGACCTTAACTTTTTAATCTGTTATCAAGATAAGGTTTATTAAAAGGAGTAAACAATAAAAATACTTTCTCATGTAACTTTTATTTCACCGAGAGAAAAATATTTTAAATAAGCAAAGAAACAAACACTGTTTGTCAAATTCAAGCTTAAAGAGATGACAAAGCTGGTTATGGGTGACTGTTCTATACATCAGAGGGTTTCTTTGAGGAAGTGATATTTGATACTCTTATTTTCTTTACTATTTAATAAAAGTTTGTCTCTCTAAATATTAAAAAGATGAGGTTTATTAAATTATAAACAGTATATATCATATGCTATTTGTTCTTCCAGGAAATAAGTCTTCCCATTTGTTTAGTGCATGCGTGCTCAGTCACTCAGCCGTGTCTAACTCTTTGTGACCCCATGGACTGTAACCCACCCAAGCTTCTCTGTCCATGGAATTTTCCAGGAGAGAATAGTGGAGAGGATTACCATTTCCTACTCCAGGGGATCTTCCTGACCCAGGATCAAACCCAAGTTTCCTATATCTCCTGCGCTGGCAGGCAGATTCTTTACTGCTACACCACTTGGGAAGACCCTGTTTGTCTAGCACATGTATATTTTAAGTGATTTCACATATCTTTATTTGTGTTCATTGAACTTTTTTACCTGGCATTTTCAAATATTATTTCCAAAGCAACAAGACAGAAAAATTTAAACCCTTAAAGTAGCCACATGCAAATTATCTGAAAATAATTTGGTCACCTGATCACTTGGATGAAGCAGTGTCTTAGAAATGTACTTTAACTGGATTTCTGTGACTTAACAAGGTTATGTTAACTTACCACAATATTATTTATTTCCAAAACTATGCATCCTAGTAGAACTTTCTCACTCCTCTTTTCTAGAAATTAAGAAACTATGGGTAAAATTGAAATATATTCAGAGAAATAGGCCGTGCTCTGAAAACAGTTAAACTAATTCCATTGTTCAGAGTTTGTTCTCCAAGTTTCATCCATATAGCACTAGTGTCACCACCTCTGGAAACTTGTTAGAAATAAAGTTTCTAAGACTCACGCAAAATCTGCTAAATGATTTCTGGAGTATGGGGCCCAGCTGTCTGTCTATTCACAAGCTCTGCACCTGTTGCAGATGCTCACTGACATTTGACACTCACTGCCAGCAGCTATATTCTGTTTTATTTCATTTGATTTTATTATGTGGTGACTGCTTTGTTGGTTTCAGGTTACAATGCCCTTTTAAGATATGAAGGATTTGAAAATGACTCTGGTCTAGACTTTTGGTGCAGTATATGTGGTTCTGATATCCATCCAGTTGGTTGGTGTGCTGCAAGTGGAAAACCTCTTGTCCCTCCTAGAAGTGAGTAGCTTCTTTACCCTTACTGTAACTTAAGTATCTGAACTTTAATGCAGTTTCACAATTAGTAACATTACAGTGACAAGGGACATAAAAATTAAAATAATATTTTTTGATTTCAGGTATCTTATTTGCTAGCAAGACATACTTGTTTTCCCTATTTTTGTTACTCTTCAGAATTTTCACTGCAGGGAAATTTATAACTTTTTTTTTTTTTTAAGCAAATAGCTTTTGAAGCAGTTCTATTCTTTGCTGAAGTATAACTGGTTATTTCTTTTTTTTTAGCTATTCAGCATAAGTATACAAACTGGAAAGCTTTTCTAGTGAAACGACTTACTGGTGCCAAAACTCTTCCTCCCGATTTCTCACAAAAGGTAAAGACAAGATCTTAGAAAGGACTCAAGTAGCAAATGAGAGCTCTAAAAAATGGAGTAACTTCAAAGCTTTTTAAGGAATTGTTTCAATTAGTGAGTCAAACGACCTATGTTAACTATTGAGTGCACTAGATATTTTTGTAGTAGAATACTAAAATTATTTGTAGACCCTTGTCATGAATTCTCAAAAGTTCTGCTTTTCTTTCAAGGTTTCAGAGAGCATGCAATATCCTTTCAAACCTTGCATGAGAGTAGAGGTGGTTGACAAGAGGCATTTGTGTCGAACACGAGTGGCAGTGGTGGAAAGTGTAATTGGAGGAAGATTAAGACTAGTATATGAAGAGAGTGAAGATAGAACAGATGACTTCTGGTGCCATATGCACAGCCCATTAATCCATCATATTGGTTGGTCTCGAAGCATAGGCCATCGATTCAAAAGATCTGGTAAGCACCTGTCACAAGAATTCCTGTTGAAAATAACATTGAGGCTAAATTGTACTACTGGGTACTTTTCTCTGCAGAATAGCAAAGATCAAAATCAGTTGCCTTGGGCTGCTTATTCTACCTTAATTAGGGAAGGTTCACACCAGAAAATTAAATGTCCTAACCAATTCCTTTATATTCCTTCCACTTATGCTCAAGTCAGAAATAAAGCCCTTTCGGTCACAACTACATTTGTTTTCTTACACTTTTTTATCCAGCCCATTTGAAGAAGATAGCCTTTCCCTTTCCATTCAGTGTTAGTAGAAATACCAAAATTAAATGTGGTTAGACTTAATACTAAACACTTTAAAACATACTTCTAAAATTGTAATTGCCTAACTAGGAAATTCCCAGCATTCTAATTGGCTGAATGTATTTAATAGCACGTGTACTCTAAAGAGATAGAGACTTTTAAAGAGTATTATTCACCGTAAATGTAGAAGGCACGTATTTTTGCCGTGTTTTAGAGTATACATACCTTGTGAGTTTGAAACCTTCAAAAAAACGTGGTTTTTGGTCTTCTCACAAATGCTGACAGATTAGTATGTAACTTTTCCTTGTAGATATTACAAAGAAACAGGATGGACATTTTGATACACCACCACATTTATTTGCTAAGGTAAGAAGTTTTTATAAGAACCCTCATTTGTAAATTATGTTTGAAAGAGGGTTGTGGGTTTTTTCCTAATATTACGGAAATCACAATTACATATATTCACCTAAAAGGATTAAGACCTTGTAATCCATATGTGTCACAACTATTGATTATAATTATTCTTAAATTCTATTTGCCTGAATTCTCTCTATTCCGTAATGGAAGTTTGAGTTATAATATTAGGTAGGTAGGAGAAGGTACTTGGTATTTTCATCTTGTAAACTTTTTCAAATTGGTATTATTTTAATTATTAAACTGGTAACACCTGTAACAATAGATGCGCTTTCATGTAATTCTTTAGGTAAAAGAAGTAGACCAGAGTGGGGAATGGTTCAAGGAAGGAATGAAATTGGAAGCTATAGACCCATTAAATCTTTCCACAATATGTGTTGCGACCATTAGAAAGGTAAGAGAATAGGTTTTAAAATATAGAAATGAAGTTATAGGAACTAGTTTTAAAGTAATGGGCTTCCCTGGTGGCTAACTGGTAAAGAATCCGCCTGCCAATGCAGGAGACATGGGTTCTATCCCTAGGTCAGGAAGATCCCCTGGAGAAGGAAATGGCAACCCACTCCAGTATTCTTGCCTGGCAAATCCCATGGACAGAGGACCCTGGCAGGCTACAATTCATGGGGTTGCAAAAGAGTAGGACAGGACTTAGCAACTAAAAACAACAAATAGGAGAAGAAGGCCCCTAACATTCATTTTGCCCTAAAATTTGTGCATCTGTGTTTTCACTGGGGAGGATGTCAGTAGTAATTGCAAGATAAATTTGAATTCTCTTACCAGAGGTGTTCTTTGTATATATCTTACTATCAAGATGGTTATCTTGAGTCTGCTGCTTTTATTTTATGGAAGTATATCCTGAGTTAAAGGAAGAATATTTATTTAAGTTACTTCCTAGTCAGAAGTTGTCCAATACAAAATTGTAACAGTGCTAGTTTATCCTCAGTTTCCTGTTTCCTTTTTGTGCTTTTTTCCCTCCATTGGTAGTACTTTATTGCTTCTTTTCTCTTTTTCCTCTCTTCTGAAACTGGTTTTACAAAAATATGTAGAAGAGTGGTTCTCAATTGTCAGTAGGCATTGAAATCTCTTGGAGAACTTAAAAAAAAAAAAAAAATGCTGTTGACTAAGCCTCTTCTCCAACCCGGCACTCCCATTCTGATTTAATCTATCTTAGCATTGGCATTTTTTTTAAGGTCCCCAGGTGATTCTGAAGTACAATCAGGGTTAAGAACCATTGATTCAGAATACACTTACATAAAGGTGTAATTAAATTGTGACTTGCATTTCAACACAGTTTTAAGCCTTAAAGTGAAAGTGAAAGTCGTTCATCATGTCTTTGCAACCCCATGGACTATATAGTCCATGGAATTCTTCAGGCCAGAATACTGGAGTGGGTAGCCTTTCCCTTCTCTGGGGGAATCTTCCCAACCAAGGGATTGAATCCAGGTCTCCTGCATTACAGGCGGATTTTTTAACAGCTGAGCCACAAGGGAAGTCCTTTAAGCCTTAAGCCAAAAGAATTAAAAAGGTATGATGGCTGCCATGTCCTGTACACTTGTGTTCAAGGTCACACAGCTAAACCAGACTGACTCTAAACTGTTACTCTTCTTTTCACCTGACTAGTGATCCAGACTACCTGGTGCTATTTAAAACATAGATTCCCATGATCTACTCTAGACCTGCTCAATCAGAATCATAAGAAAGACTACCCAGATATTTGTATTTGTTTAAAAAAATAATAATTAAAAAGTTTTCAAGGTGTAACTCTCGACAGTCAGCCAGATTTGGGAATCAGCACCATCAGGTCATGCTCTGTGTGAAAGGAAATAAGTGTCCAGTGAGTAGAATATTAAGCTTCACTCAGAAAACACTTAAAATGAATTCTTGCAGTGCTAGGTTGGTTAGGACTCTAAAAAGCTTACAGTCTTGTAGAACAAGATAAGATGTAGGAAAATATGTTTAACGTAAAAGATCAGCTATGATTCAAGAATGGTACAAGTACTGTTGGAATTCAGTAAAGAAGAGCATCTTCTCAGAGGAATCAGGAAAAGCTTTGTGGAAGAGAGGACATTTGAAAACTTCATTTTGAAGGATGGGAAAAACTGAGCCAAGAAGAGATTTAGGAGGAAGCTGCCATGGAATGAGAATATGCACAAAAGCATCAAGAGTGAAAGGTACAGACCACATTTAGGAAATAGTGAAAGGTTCACACAGTACACATCAAACAAGTTGCTTTGAATATTCTGGGCCAGGCTTTTTGTTTATAAGTAACAGAAACCCCCTCAAGTGGACTTTAGAAAAGTTACTTTGAGGATGGGCACGTTCACAGACATAGAAGGACCCAGGGATGAAACCTGGAAAGGCGTAAATTTGGTGCTATCCTCCACCCCTTAGGGGCCTCTTTGTTCCATCTCTGCTCTGTGTCTGTGCCACTCTTCTTCCACTCTCTCTCTCTACTGCTGTCCTGCTTACTCAGTCTCCATATGGTAGCCTCTCACCCTTCTGTTGGGCTTCTCTGGTACCTCAAATGGTAAAGAATCTCCTTGCAATTGTGGGATACCTAGGTTCGATCCTTAGGCTGGGAAGATCCCCTGGAGAAGGGCATGATAACCCACTCCAGTATTCTTGCCTGGAGAATCCCATGGACGGAGGAGCTTGGAGGGCTGCAGTCCATGGTGTCACAAATAGTCGGACACGACTGAGTGACGTCCACTTCATTCACCCTTCTGTATCACCGCCTTTTAGTGCCAGCTCCAACCCATGGCTTGACTGCTGTCTCTCTGTATGTTAGTTCTAATTATGGAGAGAGAATCTGAACAACTGAGCCCAGCTTTTTGCGTGGTCCTCTGAAGGTGGGATACGAGCCCCTGATCCACTAAGCTGTGTTCAAAAAGGGAAAAAAGAATCCTGTATGAGTGGAGGTAGTCCTTTCTAGAGGTCTTAGAGCTGTTAAGTTTAAAGAGAAAATCAGTATATATATATCCAATATAGTAGAAATAACTAGGAGAACAGAACCTGCAAGTAGACAGAAAGATGATGTGAAATTAATTTGTGCAATCTTTAATGCTTGGTCAGGTTGAGTTTTCTTTAGTGAACAGGGTAAGTTGGTAAAGCTTTCTGGCATGAACAGAGTACATAGCAAAGGAAAGTTTTAACTGTGTAAGAGGGGAAATGTACATAGGGAAGGCTGAAAGCAATGATATTAAGCAACATAGTGGAGAGAGGTTAATGGCTAGGATAAAGGCACTGAATGTTTAGGGGGTGTTGTGGGGTCATCAACCCCAGCAATTGATTGCCTTTGAAAGGAGCTGGAGAAAAAGTTGTTGGTGTGATGCCCTGTACTAACTCTCAGAGAATATGTTTAGCATGCAGGTAAAATTCAGGCCTGAGCCACTGGGGGAGTGAAAAACTCATGATAAAACTTAAGAAATTGTTGGCATAAAAGTCAACCATTGAAGAGTGAATGCCATCATGAAAACAAAAGAAAAGGGTTAAAATCAGAAACAAGAGTTGAAGGTGAAAGGGTGGTTGCCAAAAAAAATGTGAAGCAGTGAACACAGAGGTGAGAAGATGGATCAGTAGACTATAATGTAATGAGAATCTGGGAATAAATATTTCAAAAAATTGAGTAGTCAGCTGGTATGGGATATTGTAAAGGAAGCTGAAGTGTTGGGGGAAAGGCACTGGATTTGACAGACTGGAAGATCATTGCTTCCCAGATAGCTCAGCTGGTAAAGAATCCGCCTACAATGTAGGAAACCCCAATTCGATTCCTGGATCAGGAAGTTCCCCTGGAGAAGCGATAGGCTACCCACTCCAGTATTCTTGGGCTTCCCTGGTGGCTCAGACTGTAAAGAATCCACCTGCAATGTGGGAGACCTGGATTCAATCCCTGGGTTGGGAAGATCCCCTGGAGCAGGGCATGGCAACCTCTCCAGTATTCTTGTCTGGAGGATCCCCATGGACAGAGGAGCCTGGCAGGCTACAGTCCATGGGGTAGCAAAAAGTCGGACCCGACTGAGTGATACAACTTGAATTGGGTCTCTGGGTGAAGAGTATTTAGGAATTTATTGTACTCTATATACCTTTTTTTAAGTGTGAACTGTTTCAAAATAAAATACTTTTAATGTAATGGGAATTGGGAGACATGGAGAGGTTTGTCTTGAGGGGCAAAGGAAGGACTACTACTTAGAGCAGTGTGACATGCAAAGGATGGACTGTGAGGTCCCTCACATAGTTTCTATCATGGAGGAACGCAGTTATCCAGAGCATGAAAGAGGTAAAGTTGGAGTTGAGGAAGATGGAAAAAGTTGAGAAAAACTCCACTATGTGATAAATCGGAAGGATATAAGTAGAGTTCCTACTGAATAAGATTTTAAGCTTAGCCGAGACTAGATAGTTAAATTGTAAAAGAGCACTCAACCCCGTTTCCTACCACAGAAGAAAACAGCTTTGGCCATTGTCAGGAGCATGTTTTCCCTAGACCTCTAAAATTACTTCTATGTAACCATGCTTTTATTTCTGGCACACACTAGAATTTATACAGATTTTTTTTTCATTATAATTTCAGTTACTTAAGAGAATTCAATAAACATTTCTCACTTTTACGAGATCTTTATGTAATAGATTTTGCTTTCTTTTAGAATGTCACTTAAAGCATCATTTTTATAATAGTGGTACCTAATTTTAAATACTTGGAATTCTCTTAATTTAAAAGGTGCTAGCTGATGGATTCCTGATGATTGGGATCGATGGCTCAGAAGCAGCAGATGGATCTGACTGGTTCTGTTATCATGCAACCTCCCCTTCTATTTTCCCTGTTGGTTTCTGTGAAATTAACATGATTGAACTCACTCCACCCAGAGGTACTTTTTTCTAATATATACACTGGGTTTTCATCCTTGTTTTTTTTTTACATGGTACCTGTTTACACCATTTACCACAGCCCTAGATTTCTTTTAAATTTTAGCCCTAGATTACTTGCTTATATGAAAATATAATATGTATATATAAACTGTTTGTGTTACATATGTATATGTTTATATCAAGAGCTGTGGGGTGTCTGAAAACATAAAGACCTGTAACCTAGCCAGCTTTAATAAATTAAATTGGTGTAGAATTTTTACTGAGCATTTGTACATTTTCTAATAAAAATTGATATTCTCAAGCCCTGTTGAGATGATGATGTAGGCTCGAAGGGCTATCGCATACATAAACTTTTTTTAAAAAAAATAGACTTTAGCCTTTGAGAGAAAGCAAGGTTCATCTTTAGATTACTATATGAGGAAGCTCCCTGGCAGTGCAGTTGTTAGGACTTGGAGCTTTCACTGTCAGGGCCCTGGGTTCAATCCCTGGTTAGGAAATCAAGATCTCACAAGGCAGGTGGAATTGCCAAAAAAAAAAAAAAAATCACCATATGACTTTTTAAAAAATGACACCCTTGAATAGTTCATATGGCTTAACCAGTGACTTTCCTAATTTCAATATCTGAGCCTTGGATTTTTCTCTTAAGAAGGACAAAAGCCAAAACAGAAGACTGTAAAAACAGTATTTGCCCAGCCACTGTTCTTTCTTACAGAGAAAGAAAAATATTACTGAAAAATATTAAATGTTAGACTATTCTAAGCCTAGGATTGAAAAGCAAAAGTCTAGTTCTTGTAGGATATGTGGGTGCACCTGTTTCTGTCTATAAAAACAGGAAGAGCCATATAACAGGAATTATTGTACTCTACAGCGTTAGCTCATGAGATTGTAATGTGTACTGAATTACTTTATATCTGCATCTTTATATTCCACTAATTTTAAATGAACTTCTAGTTAAACCAGTTGTGTTTTCCAGGTTATACAAAGCTTCCTTTTAAATGGTTTGACTACCTCAGGGAAACTGGCTCCATTGCAGCACCAGTAAAACTGTTTAATAAGGTAAATTTAAATAAACACATACATATTAGTTAAACAGTGTAGGTATTTCCTTTATGTAGGAGTTGAAATTTGTTTCCAAACTTTGTTTCATTATTAGGAATGAATGCATTTCCTAACTAGTTCTTACATGCTTCACCTTCATATGTTTCAATAATTACTTGGGGTTTTTTTTTGTCTAAATTGTTAATTGGTTATGTTGCTTCTCTTTTTCTTTCTTAATGATGATGGAGTTATACGTTCTTCTTTTCACCAGTGTTAATGTTTTGCTTCTCCATGTTAGGATGTTCCAAATCACGGATTTCGTGTCGGAATGAAATTAGAAGCAGTGGATCTCATGGAGCCACGATTAATATGTGTAGCCACAGTAACTCGAATTATTCATCGTCTCTTGAGGATACATTTTGATGGATGGGAAGAAGAATATGATCAGTGGGTAGACTGTGAGTCCCCTGACCTCTATCCTGTAGGGTGGTGTCAATTAACTGGATATCAACTACAGCCTCCAGCATCACAGTGTAAGTTGGTATACAGAAAAGGTGTCCTTTTGTAAAAATCAGCAATTCTCCAAGGACTGTCTCACATAAATCATCTTGTGAGCTCACAGGACAGGAATATACCTATGTCTGATTGGTTGCCAGGTAAGATCTTAAGACTCAACTGTGATATCACAGACTCAGACCATGTGTGCAATGGCAGTGTGAACTCAATAGTCAGTTGCTTAATGACTATAGAAACACAACATTAAGAACACCCACCAAATTAAACTAGACTTCCTTTAGTGAGTTTAAAGTTACAGGGTAAAATTATTAGTATATAAGAAGTGCTTATTGAATAAATAATGGAATCTGTCTGGTATTGAGGTTCATGGTTTTGCAGGAACAAGTACCCTTATTTTCGAAGCATTGTGTACTTTTATAAACATCATGGTCTTGGTAAAGGTAGTTCATCTGAGTTGTATTGAGAGTTGTAAGAAAGTATCTTATGTCAATGTTCTTCTTTATTTTTCAGCATCAAGAGAAAGCCAGTCAGGTTCATCAAAACAGAAGAAAAAGACTAAGTCCCAGCAATACAAAGGACATAAGAAAAGTGGGTCACCACATGGTGTTTATATACATTTCCTAACTTGTTAACCAACTGGGGTCTTGGCATCCTTGCATAGAAATGGTATCCCTTGTGAGAGCTGGTAACTGTGCATTCTGTATTATGCTTAAAGGTGCAGTATGCCATAAAAGGCAGACTTTTTCAAAATGAGAAGCACTTGTCTTTGATTGACAGGAGAAGTTACTACCATAATATTTAATAGTTGGTAAAGAGTAGAGTCTATGAATGATTCTTGAAGTAATAAGTAAACCTGAAAATTAATCCTTTTAAAAAATTTTTTTATTAAAAATAAAAACATGCTTGGTGCTTACAATAGACTTGGAGACTAAAAAACCTATCTTTCTAAACCAAAAAACTCTTTCTAAAATGATACTTAACAGAAATTCAAGTTAAAAAAATAAAAGAAAAATGAAATTGGAATTGATAGCTAACAAAATCAAGCTTAAGAAAATCCTAATATGCTTTCTGACAATATTTTATCTTACAATGAATGATAACTGGTATTAATAGCCAAAATAATATAAAATATATTGATAGCTTTGATTCTTTTAAAATCTTTCCCCCTCCATCATAGAAAGCTACAGATTTTTTCTCTTCGTGAAACTTGCCATGGAATATTTTATCCTAAGATAAAGTTATTTTATTTTTCCTTGTTTTATTGGGGACTTACAGCGGCCACTGCAGTGGTGCTTCATTTCTTCCCTACATGAAACCCAAATTGGTCTCACAATAGTGATAACCATCAAGACCTATCTCTTTTATATCGTAGACGTAAGCCTCCCGTAGACCCAGAATTATATTGCTTACTGGCTTACCATGGTTGATATTTACCTAAAAGAACTCCAGAGAACATTGCCAGACCAGGCAGATTAAAATGATTTCCAATTTATCAGGAACTGATTAGCAAGAAGTCATGTGGTAACTTCATGTCAGTGGACTAACCACAGCAGGTGTGATCACTGAGCTTTCTCTTAAGACTGAATTAGTACAGGCTGCTTTGGCCTGTCTTTACATTTAATTGGACAAGAATTTGATATTTCAGGATTTTCTTTGCAATGTGTTGAATTTAAGAATGTTTTTTACTACTCAGTGACTTTATGACATCTTATAGAACAAATTGCTGAGCATTGTATACACAGTTCACATACCTCTCTCAGTGTGACTCTTACTGGGTTTGTTATGGTTTATGGGGTTTAATCATTTTGAATTAATAGGCTAGGGACATGGGAAGAAATATGAAGTTAATGAAGTGATAATATCAATGTCCCAGTTCTTAGTGACATTTAATAATGTGTGTCACTAAATGTCCCATTTAGTGACATTATCGGATTTCTGGATTAGCTGAAAAAATGAATTTAAAACTAGAACATATTATTTAATATTTTAATAACTCTAATATTGCGACATCATCTCTAATGCCTTTAAATTGTCTTTTGGACATAGAAAAAACTATAGACTCACAGCCCCTTATTAGAAATCCTAGAGTTCAAATGCACTTTGGAATTTAGAATTCTGAGGTTTTTTTTAAAAGAAGTACAGTCTGTGTAGCATATATTATGTAACACCCCTTGCAGACTCTGCGGCACTTTGAAGCGGAATATATATAAATAGTAGCATTTAATGGGCCAAATAAAGATTATTATAAATAGTATCACCAAGTGAGGTCTGATTTTGTTGCCCCAAAAAAACTTTGAATTTCGGAATTCAGGATAAGGAATTGTAGTCGTGTGTGAATGAAAAGCATTCTTCATTTTAAGATACTGTCTATTCCTGTTATTTTTTCACATTACTGAACAAATAGTTTATTAGAAATTTCAAAATAAGAAAGAACCTGGGGTCCAGGAACCTTGAGTCATCCATTGCATGCAGATTTTTATCAGTCAGATAGACCACACAACCTTTTGTTTATAAGTTTGTCTACAGATTATTATATCCTGGCTCTGTTGTTTTGTCTTATGACTCTGGTCTTTCTACAACCTAAAATCATCTACCGGTATGTTCTTTGGTAGGGCTTATTTTTTACAAAAATAATTGATTGACTTCATTGTTCTAGCCTGTTTTTTAATTAGCTGTGTTGATGCTGTAAAGGGATAACTATTAACTAGTGCTTTTGAACAATAAGAATGTTCTGTCAAGAGGATCATATAGACTGTTGTATACACATGATCTGTCCAATCAGAAAAGTGTTTTTTTCTCAAAGTTTAATAATTCTAGAGCAGGAAACCAGCACTCATTTCTGTACCATCTTCAGGGGCTGTTGTAAGTAGTAGAGAATTGAAGATTCTCCTTGCATTTTTACCTCCCAAGTGTGTAGTACATTAGACTTTTTCATCTAAATGAATGCTACAGGTGATTTTGGTTTGAGAGTTGAATGTGTACTCATAGGAACTTGGTTTCTAGATCATTTTACATATTAATACTGTCTGACTTAGATTTGTCTTTTAGTTCTGACTTTGCAAAGCAAATTTCTGATTGCTCTTTCCTGAGTTATTTGTTAACTCTAGAATAAAACAGGTATAACTTATAGTCACAAAGATCTGTAAGTATCCTTCAATTTTTAACCAGATAAATGCGGTATGCTTGATTGTTCAGTCTTTGCAAAGCTTATTTTTTTGTTGGTGGTGAAAGTATTGTAAAAGTCTTTGAAGGGTTATGTGTGCTAATGAAACTATAACCAAAGGCTGTTTCAAAAGAAATTAGATTGCTTAAGATCTTGCAGGCCACAAATCTTTAAATTTTAGAACTGCTTTTCAGAGTAAGAATTTTTTTCTAAAAGAGTGAATTATAAACCAGAAGTTAGGGAAATATATTTCATACCAGTAAAATTCTGCCACTTGTGTAATTCATTAATTAAGCTGTTTGATTTCTCCCTGAAGGACAGTGTTTGGGCTTATATGGGCACAGTGAAATAGCTACAAGTAGGGCTTTAAAATTCTCTCTGCCCTTGGATTTTCAGTCCCGCTCAAACTAAAATTTTACTTGAAAGTAGTTAGCCAGCTAGCTGTTCTCCACACTCAATGCTCTCTGTCATTCATTTTGCTTTGTTTTGTTTTAAATTGATTACAGAGTCAAGAACCAGGATTACTAGACTCAGAGAGACTAATCTCCCCTGTCATCCATTCCCCAACACACACAGACACACAGACACACAGGCACACACACATCCTTGTTTTCAAAAATACAAACCTTGCATAGTTGGTTCTCTTTTCACAGTATCCTCTGCAATACAACCTTTCCTAGTTATGATACACTTTTCTTCCCACGCATGTAAGTAAAAGCTTACTTTAGTTTAACTTGATATTTAGAGAGGAAGATGCCAGTTGGGAAGAAGCCTGTCAGTTTGTCAAGCCTGCCCATGACAGGTGGGGTGCGGAGGAGCTTCTCTGGTGACGAAGAGTTGACTCCTCCTCCATATCGAACCTTTCCAGCACAGACAGCCCCGGAGGCCTTCCCACCTCCCCGCACTAGCCAAGAGTTCAGTCCCAGCCTCAAAACAGGTAATTAGTCACATCAACACTTCAGGTACTGCAGAGGGTCAAAGTCTGGGTTAGGGTGGTGGGAGATAAAGCATGGTCTCGCATGACAGGTGCTGACTCATCAAATTTTTCTTTTTCTTTTAACTAAAAAATTCATTTTCACTAGTCCTTGGTAGTTACTCCACTAAAATGAATAATCAGGAAAGGATTTTTATTTTGTTAAAAGCCACTTTTGAGCTTCAAATTCAAGTAAAGCTGTAATTTCAGCTTACGGAATTTGTGAGATAACTTGTACTATTTCATGGTTTTGTTAAAATGGTTGAACATTTTCCATTGCAGAATTCTGTGTGACTTGACTTCAGGGAGAAATATGCTATAAGGGATCAATATGATTAATCAGATCCAAAAATGAGGCTTTCTTCATAGCATTCCATTAGCATCTCATTCAATAAACAGATGTGTTTTGTATTCCTGTGTAATTGTGGTTCTGGTAGTAACATTTACCACAGTCTTAGTTGAATAACATGAATTTGGAAATAAAATACCTGTATAATTTTGGTATTGAATTTGAGTGAAATTTGTTTCTGTATAAACATAAAATATGTACAGTGATTAATGTTTAATTTGAGTTGAATTGGTTAGGATAAGCTGGTAGAGTAAGGAAGACTGCCCTTTATCATTGCTAAGAACAAACATGTTACCATAGAATGTCAGAGAATCTTCACTTGCATATGATGAATCTTAGATATGAGTACAGATCAAATAGCATCAAAGTTGTATCTAATTTGGCATATATTCTGCCATGTGCCCTACCTATTACTTGTAAACTAAATTTTTTCATCTAATTTTCATTCTTTAAAAAGCTTTCATTCTTTCAAATCCCAGTTGAAAACCCTGATGAGACTTAGTGTCTAGCTCTGTTTTCTTCTCGTTGCTCTGTTTGCTAATATTTTTGCACCTGAAGTTGTCATCAGCCTGTTTTTTTCTTCTTTTTTCATTTAAGGATGTGTTGTTTAGCTTTTGCCTTCTTAAACAGTATATTAGGTGATCTTTATCCTTCCCAGTCTGTTTCTCTGACGATCACTCTAATATCTTTATATCTAGAAAAAATTACAGTACCTCTTTTGTGTAAGAAATGGATTAGGACTGCAAATCCAAGTTTATCTGCTCTTTAATACTTTCAAATATCAAAAGAGCATTTCAGCTCCTTGTTTGTCTTTTTAACTTGTTTTCCTTTTGTACTTGTTATTATGAAAGTCTTCTGTAACTTAATTAACTGAAGATATTGTGAACTCTGAATATATTTGGTTTTTACTGCATTTTAGATGTTTTGTTTTGTTTTACGCATTAGGCTGATTTTGAAGTTGTATGTCACATTTTGTGAGAGAACTTGACTTTTAGGATTGGTAAAACCGAGGAACTTGGAGTAGACATACAGGGTAGAAACCACAAGGCCTCCTAATGACTTCCCTTTCCACTAGAGTTTATCATGTGTGTCTTCTGAGCTGGGGGCACATTTGTGGGACTTCGTGTGATTTTACTGTGGTGAAACTGTGTAGGGACTGTGTTGCTGGCCTAACTATCTGAAAGCTATAGTGCGTTTAGCTTTTGCAAGAGTTTACTATTTATGGACTTCTAACTAGGAAAGTGTGATTTCTGTTTATCTCCTGAAATGTTAGTGATTAGAGTCAGCAAAGTAACTTCCTTTTAAAAACAGAGCCAAGAAAATGCATTTGTGTAGAAAGTGATATCAGCCACAGGGTCTATTTTATTTCATCCATCATTCATTGACACTAAGGCCTGTAAAGAAGAAATGATGAGCGTGAAGATACCAGACAGGCTTTATTTTAGGTTCCATGAAAACTCTGAAACTTTAGATAAAACATGCCACATCTCAGTGAATGTTTCATGTTTATCTTGAATTATGTTTTTTTAGAACATTGTTTCCATATATTAACATGAGTAGAAGAAGCATAACCCAGAACTTTGTTATTAGTAATAAGTGCAAATAGTTTCAGGATGTGCTTTAGAATCTCAATTTAATTTTCTTACATTTAAAAAAAAAAAAGCAAAAACAAACATCCATTTGAATGCAACATATTTGGTCTTAAAACACGGTAATTATTTTCTCATTCATTTAGCCATCTGATCATCATATAACAAGATATTGTTTTAATCAACCTTTTATTGTGGGTACTGCACCTTTAATGAAATTTTTTTTTTTTCCTTTTCCATGTGTTTATTTTCATGTCCAAATGTCCTTAACAATTAATGCATGTTGGTTTGGTTAGAAGGATACTGTTACGTGTTTGATATCCTCCATAAAAGCATTTTTTTATACTAAGTAATTTTTAAAGGATTTTTTAAAGAAAGCAAGCAGTCAGCCGTGTTTGCTTTACCTTTCAGCAGTCTGATTGGTATGTGTTTTGCTATTATTATAGAAATAGTGTATTCACTTTTCTGTCTTTGGGCTTAAATTTTTTAACACCATTACCAAAGCAAAATAAAATGAGTTAGCATATCTCAGAAGATTATGCTTGTTTTTACTCTCTTTCTTCCTTATTTTTTAAAGATGATTTATTTATTCTTGGCTATGCGGTGTCTTCATTGCTGTACAGGCTTCTCTCTAGTTGTGGTGAACAGACTTATTGTGGTGGCTTCTCTTATTGTGGAGCACAAGCTCTAGGGAGCACTAGCTTCAGTAATTACAGCACATGGGCTCAGTAGCTGTGTCTCCTGGGCTCTAGAGCACATGCTCAATAGTTGTGGCACACAGGCTTAGTTGCCCACAGCATATGGGATCTTCCCAGACCAGAGATCGAACCTGTGTTTTCTGCATTGGCAGGTGGATTTTTATCACTGTGCCACCAGGAAAATGCAGAAGATTATTCTTTAAATTACCAAATAAGATGTCAAAGACCTTTGTTTTTGAAACTAATCTTTTATAACTGAAATCAAGACACAAAGTGTTTTTCTATCATTATTTGACTTTAAAAGTAGCCCTTTTAGGGAATTCCCTGGTGTACAGTGGATAAGAACCCCTTGCCAAAGTAGGGAATGTGAGTTTGATCCCTGATCCCGGAATATTCCACATGCCACAGAACAGTTAAGCCCATGTACCACAGCTACTGAAGCCTGCACACACAGAGCCCATGCTCGGCAACAGAAGCCACCAGAATGAGAAGCCCAGGCACTGCAACAAAGACCTGCCCCCGCAAGCCAAAACCAGAGGAAGCCCGTGTGCAGCAATGAAGACCCAGTGCAATCCAAAAAAATGGATTTTTGTTAAAGTAAGAAAGAAATTTTTTCTTAACAGAGTTCTAATGTGAAGTAGAGGGTGGGCCTCAGGGCAAGTATTTAGGGCAGTCTGAAGTTACTGGAAAATTGTGTTGAGGTAACTTAAGAGATGTTTATAAAAGAAGATAAGGAAAATCTGAGAATGAAACTGCAAGTCTTCAGATAAAAATTTGGACAGGCTACTATTAAGTGATCCCAGTGGTAATGTTAGCCATTTTGTTTTTGTTTTCTTTTTTAGCTGCACTGCGAGGCTTGCAAGATCTTAGTTACCCAACCAGGGATTGAATCCATGCCCTCAGCAGTGAAAGCAGAGTCCTAACCCCTGGACGCTAGGGAATTCCAAGTGTTAGGTGTTTTATACCAGTGACTTTCACACTGCTGATGTCAATCAATTTCTATTTTACCTGAAATGATTACTTAAGTTTTTCTTGATTTTAGTTTTAATACAGATGTTTTTACTGTTGGGTTTATTAGTTATTTTTATAGATATATAAATTATATGTAGATCATATATTTTATTTTTAGTACTATTTTAAAATTAGATTTTATCTTTTTTTTATGAAGAGTCTTTAACAAAGGTACTCCTTGGAGATAACATATTAAAGTCATATTTATTGTGTTACTTACTATAGTTCAGAACTATCCAAAAAATACAACATTTATATAGGCATTGACATAAAAGTGAATACTTTATCATGAGAAAAATTCTAGTCAAGTTAGCGATCACTATTACCTTCAACATTTCATTGACATTATTCATTTGTGCAGTGTCCAATTTGTAGTGTTGTGGTTTTTTTGAAACTTTTCTGAACTACAAATACACTTTGAAAATTAAAAGTAATTAAATGCTCCTCCTTAAGGGGGAGTTAGTTTTAAAATTATTGAAGACATGAAGAAGCCTCTTACTAACTATAAAGCTGGTGGAACATGGAAGATTAAAAGCAATCTGAATATTCCAGAAAGACTTAATAACATCTTGTATATTTATCTCTTTCTTGCAGTGACTACATTGCAGCTGAAAGAGGAGTTGATAGATGGAGAGGATTATAGTTTCCTTCAAGGAGCGTCTGATCAGGAAAGCAATGGCTCTGCCAACTTTTACATCAAACAAGAGCCTTGAGGTTACTCAGAAACTGAGGGTGGGAGGGAAAGAATTTTACACAGGACTGATTTTATAATCAATCCAGCTGTACAGTGGGGCTATTCTACTGGGACATTTTGCTAAACATAGAAAATTTCAGTTCCAGATTTTTCAAGTGGGTAGGGAAACTATTTTAGCCTTGGGGGGAAATTTTTCAATTTATAAAGATGGACAATTTTTGTGTTGTATTTGAAGCTTTTGAAAGAATTTTGTAATATTTTCCAAGTTTGGATTTATGTGCATTGTTAACAAGAATTGAAATTCTAACTTTTTTGGTAAGATTAAAGTTTAGGTAGCAGGATTGAAGGAAATGACTTAAGAAAGATACTGTTGTAAATGCAAACGAACTGTCATTACTAATGAACCTTTTTGGTACCTGTTGGGAGATTTTGGGATTTTAGAAGTTAGGCCAGTCACATCTCCAGCTTCCTCTGCTGCAGAATATGCAACTGAATCCCCCCTGTGGAGAGCTCATCACCACATAAATCATGGAAGGGTAATTAATTCTGCTTGTTGGGATTTTATTGCAGCCCATTTTAAATATTTGTACAGAAGTGTTTCATTCTGTGAAAATTTATTTGGAGTTCTGTATGAAACTGGAAGAACTCTGGATACTTTTATATGTTCTCTTAATTAAAAATGAGTAAAATTATCCTAACACTAAAGTGTTAAACTGGAATGGTTGACAAGATATACAAGATCTCGGTCTACATGTTGAGGGATTGGGGAAAATGCAATATTGTCCTAAGTTTATTTTATTTTCCTTACTAAAAAATATCCCACAAAAGGAATTCTCATTAGTTCTCTGCCATTTCTCTCCATCTGTGAGATAATACTTGTATAACTACACCCCAAAACTTACGTGTTCTATATTACCAGGAGAATCAAAATTATTGTAACAGTTGTTTTAAGCCAACATAAGTCTAGATTTCAAAATCATTCCTGCTCTGCTTTTGACTATCCTGGATTTGTTAGAAAACTAATTTGAAAGAGAATTTAATCTTCTTAAAATTCCATATATATATATATGTATATATATGTATGAATTGTCTTTAACTGTATTCAGATTTAATTTTAACAGTAATAACTGATTTGGACCATTTGAAACATTCCCTATTTTTAAATTCACATGGCTTCGTTTAAAAAAGGATATAAGGGTAAATTGGTGAAAGATTTGCTCTCTGCATTTTTCTGACTGAGTTGTGACTGAATGAGAGAGCTTTAGCATTTACCAGTGAGGTTCATAAACTAAACTCTCAGGAATTAATTGCATCTGTTGTAGAAGTGCTTCTGGGTATTAGCCTGGCCTCTTCAGAGTGGTAATATTAACCATCTCCTCTGGAAATTGGTAGGGCTAATTAGAAATTAATCAAAATGATTAACCTCTACAATCCTTCAGCCTATGGAATGCTTTAAAAAATGTTAATGGAAAGCCCCAGGAGACCATATTAGGTAAGATTTTTTTTGTTTGAATTTTAAAATGCATAGAACATTAAAAACCAGCAATTTATTTTCTAAAATATTGCTCTACTTTTGGGAATAATAGCATTGGTAATATGCACAGGTTTACCTCATTCTATGCAAGAGGGGTTAATATCATAAGGTTTTGTAGTTGCTACTGGAAGTAAAATTTGTTACTTTATAGTGTAAGAATGTATGGAATTGCATGTCAACATTTCTTAATACTGTCTCTTTAGGGGCATAAATGCAAGTCGTATCAATGCCAGGTTGATTCTTACGTGTCAAACATATGTGAATTCAGCTGTTAAATTACTGGATATTTATCTTAAACATTACTGAGAGGGACCTACTGTAAATGTGACATAAATCTTCAACTTCCCAAATCTTCAACTTTTAAGAATCTTCCCATGAACTTAAAGCCTGGAAGACTTCTAAAGCAAAGGTTACAACAGTCTTCATTCTCAGGCTCAGTGAATTTAAACCCAGGACTCCGATTCCATGTTATGGGCACAAGAAGCCAGTTGTAGCGTGTGCTTTAACAGTACCCTGAGCTTAAGAGCTCTATGGGGAACTGAATAAACCAGGAGGGATTTGATTTGGAGCCTGGTAATTAGTTCTGTGAAATGCTCATTTGTAGCCAGATTTTATAAGCTTCTAATTTTACAGCAAAGCCAGGCTGTTTTCAAATTTGCCGCGTAGTAATATTTATGAAGTGTTTCTTGTCTTAATCCCATGACCAACATGGTCATGGTAAGGACTTTGTACCAGATAAACTCAATCTGAAGCCCTTTTCACTGTTCAGGCTCTTAACTCCTACTGCCGAAAGAACAGAAAATGAGTTGGTGGCAGAGGAGATTTATGTCTTAGCCACAACTCCAAGTGTACAACTCAGTAGCCCCGTTCTCTTACGGTTCAAATATACTGCTGACCTTGGGTTTGTTCTTGGTTTTTTTTTTTTTCCTGTTAGGATTATTTGGGGATTTTTGGTAGTTTAAACTCTTCAACTTTTTCCTTGCTGTGTATGAGGAAAGCTAAAGCTGTTATCAACTTCTTATTCTATGGATACTAACACGGGTTTTCAGTGTTTGTTTGTTTTTATTATTATTCATTTTGTGTGATGTGAATACCCTCTCCCATCAATATTTGTATTATGGTGCTATATATTTGGTAATGATCCTTTACTATTGGGAAGGGATTTTAAAAATACTGTGATTAAACTGGGTTTCTTCCTTTGATTTTCATATTTTAAATAAAGCCACAGTCATTTATACAAAAGAAAAGCATCTGTCCCTGGGCAAATCTTTTGAGGACAGAGGTCAAAGTAAACTGCATAAGGTTTTTACATCATTTCTGTATGTATTTGATGTATAGATCAATATCTGTACAAATTTAATCTTTTATTTTCTTGGTAACTTGTGCTCATTGAGAAAGTGTTTGAAACTTTCTCATGAAGTGTATATAATGGCGTGAAAAATTCCTTTGGAGAAATTTATGTTCCTTTCATTTTTACCAAATTGAAAATTTTCAGCATGGATGTGTTAAAAGCATTAAAATTATAACTTTGTGTACAAGATGAAAATAATTCACTAAATTTGCCCTTTTTTACACAAAATAAAACGTTAAAGTTAAGTTGCACATGAGCAGTTCTTTAATATGCTTGGTAATTGAGGAATTTCCTTTTTCATTCAGAACACGGAATGCCTTCTTTATTTATTCTTTGTAATTGTTTTTCTGGCTATACCTGGCGGCAGGAGGGATCCTAGTTTCTGGACCAGGGGTTGAACCTGGTCCCCTGCAGTGGATCTGCAGTCTTAACCACTGGACAGCCAGGGAAGTCCCTTGAGTGCCTTCTGTAAGCAGTCAAAGGCCCCAGGGAAAGTTGGATCAGTTCCTCCCTCACAGAACCTGTACCTCTCATAAGGTAAGCCAGCAGGAGAGAGGAGTTCTGAACATGTAACAGAAAAATTCCTAGAACAACCCTGGCACAGAATAAGCCTGTACCTAACTGCTGATGCTAATTACAAGTACCTCAGCCAGGGTGCATGGGGATCAGGGATGGGTACCCCCACATTAAAATGCAGATCCCAGGTCTGCCTTAGGATCTACTAATTGTAGTGAAATTGCTACTAAATGTAGTGAAAGCATGCAGCATATATAAACAGATTCATTTGAAACTAAAAGATGACTTAGAAATGTTACATTTCTTGTCAGTTCTTAACTTGAAATTAGAATCCTGACATTTTTTATACCGAGCTATTGATGTATTTAAAGAACACAATAGCAAGGAGAGAGAAAAAAGCCTTCCTCACTGATCAGTGCAAAGAAATAGAGGAAAACAATAGAATGGGAAAGACTAGAGATCTCTTCAAGAAAATTAGAGATGCCAAGGGAACATTTCATACAAAGATGGGCACAATAAAGGACAGAAATGGTATGGACCTAACAGAAGCAGAAGATATTAAGAAGAGGGGGCAAGAATACACAGAACTATACAAAAAAGTTCTTCATGACTCAGATAATCACAATGGTGTGATCACTTACCTAGAGCTAGACATTCTGGAATGCAAAGTCAAGTGGAGCTTAGGAAGCATGACAACAAAGCTAGTGGAGGTGATGGAATTCCTGTTGAGCTATTTCAAATCCTAAAAGATGCTGTAAAACTGCTGCACTCAATATGCCAGCAAATTTGGAAAACTCAGCAGTGGCCACAGGACTGGAAAAGGTCAGTTTTCATTCCAGTCAGTCTCAAAGAAAGGCAATGCCAAAGAATGCTCAAACTACCACACAGTTGCACTCATCTCACACGCTAGTAGAGTAATTAATGCTCAAAATTCTCCAAGTCAGGCTTTTCAACAGTACGTGAACCATGAACTTCCAGATATTCAAGCTGGTTTTAGAAAAGGCAGAGGAACCAGGGATCAAATTTCCAACGTCCGTTGGATTATCAAAAAAGCCAGAGAGTTCCAGAAAAATATCTATTTCTGCTTTATTGACTATGCCAAAGCTGTTGACTGTGTGGATCACCACAAACTGGAAGATTCTTAAAGAGAGAGGAATACCAGACCACCTGACCTTCCTCTTGAGAAATCTGTATGCAGGTCAGGAAGCAACAGTTAGAACTGGACATGGAACAACAGACTGGTTCCAAATAGAGAAAGGAGTACATCAAGGCTGTATATTGTCACCTTGCTTATTTAACTTATATGCAGAGTACATCATGAGAAAGGCCAGGCTGGATGAAGCACAAACTGGAATCAAGATTGCTGGGAGAAATTTCAATAACCTCAGATATGCAGAGAACATCACCCTTATGGCAGAAAGCAAAGAACTACTAAAGAGCCTCTTGATGAACGTGAAAGAGGAGAGTGAAAAAGTTGGCTTAAAGCTCAACATTCAGAAAACTAAGATCATGGCATCTGGTCCCATCACTTCATGGCAAATAGATGGGGAGATAGTGGAAACAGTGACAGACTTTTATTTTTTTGAGCTCCAAAATCACTGCAGATGGTGACTGCAGCCTGAAATTAAAAGATGCTTACTCCTTGGAAGAAAAGTTATGGCCAACCTATACAGCATATTAAAAAGCAGACATTACTTTGCCAACACAGGTCCGTCTAGTCAAGGCTATGGTTTTTCCAGTAGTCATGTATGGATGTGAGAGTTGGATGGTGAAGAAAGCTGAGCGCCAAAGAATTGATGCTTTTGAACTGTGGTGTTGGAGAAGACTCTTGAGAGTCCCTTAGACTGCAAGGAGATCCAACTAATCCATCCTAAAGAAAATCAGTCCTGAATATTCATTGGAAGTACTGATGTTGAAGCTGAAACTCCAGTACTTCGGCCACCTGATGGGAAGAACTGACTCATTTGAAAAGACCCTGATGTTGGGAGAGATTGAAGGCAGGAGAAGGGGACAACAGAGGATTTTTAGATGATTGGATGGCATCATTGACTCAACGGACATGAGTTTAAGTAAACTCCAGGAGTTGGTGAAGGGACAGGGAGGCCTGGCATGCTGCGGTCCATAGGGTTGCAAAATTAGACACAACTGAGCAACTGAGCTGAACTGATTGATGTATTTGTCATTGTCTTATAGTATAGCAATGTGCACAAAAAACGATGATAGAATTCCCTGGTGGCATAGTGGTTAGCATTCTGGGCTTTCACTGCAGTGGCCTGGGTTCAATACCTGATTGGGGAACCGAGAATCCCGCAGTAAAAGAAACAAACCACATAATGTTAAGTCTTTTATGTGGAAGTGACATAAAAAGCTGTCACTGGTTTCCAAAAACAGCTATCCATAAACCCACATATTTCTGTAATCTCATTTTTAAGGCAAACTCCAGATAATAAGGATAGGTACTGTTTGGTATCGTTTTACAGCTGTGCCAGTCCAGTAAAATTAACCTTAAAAAAAGACAATATGGATTTTGTAACCACTTAACTACTTTAGCCCAGGGAATAATCATGATAAATATCCCATCCTAGGGTAGAGAGTAAGAAGGGAGGTAGGATTGCAGGGAGTATTTGTGTACCAGCCATGGGCCAGGCACTAGGTTAAACAGCTTTACATGCATTATTTCATTTAACCCTGCATTGCCATGGTATCTTCCTCATCTTACAGATGTCCTTAGGTTTCCATTTTCCACTTCTTCAACTTGCCCAATTTGCAGTCAGTGTAAATCTGGACAACTTGACTAGCCTGTTTCATCCTATGAAGTTGCAACAGAATTTTTGTACAGAAATGTGCATTTCTACATTCTCTCGATGGTTGACATCTTACAGTGTTCATTATTTCCTCATTAGTTGCCTCAGATACACAACCAGTGCCACACTTGTTCTCTTCAGCCTCACTGCTTTCCTTCTAGTCTGGAAGTATACTAGGTGCTGAGAAGGATCAGATGAGTTTTCCATAACAAGCAGAATTAATTCATTCTGGATAACACTACAATAGCCAGGGGACCAAGTCACTTCTTCCAGCTTAATAACAAGTCATCACGGGAGGCTGTAAGCAGTTTTTAAAGGCTTTATTGGTAAATATGCTTTTGGAAAGAAACATCCATCCTACTGCTTCCATATCAGTGGAATGAAGAGCTGTGCCCAGGAACACAGGAAGTGGTGCGTGAAGGGACTGATGCTCTGACCACCTCTTATTCATATATCCAGTCAAAAGCACAAGACTTGTATTCAATCAATTCTTCGGGCTTAAACCACAAGCTGATTTCTTTCTCAGCACTTTTTACTGAATCACTGCCATGAATGATGTTCCTAAGGAGAATAATTACTAGTTACCACATTTTAAAGTGCAAGAAAAGTCTGTTTAATGGATGAAACAAAGGAGAGCCACTAAAGACTTTCAGCCAGTTACCCCTTGAAGCAGCTGATGACCCCAAATTATTTCCTCTTAAAAGCAACTGTAAAACTATAAAGGTACTTAACTCAAGAGCATCCCTTGGTTCAACTCTATTATGTTTCTAAGTTTTCGAAACAGTGCTTGTACCCAAGATTGCCATGCCACAAAACATTCCTTCTCAAATTTTGAAAAATATAGGAATATCTAGACCAAACCCCAAACTAGATATAACATATTATTAACAGCCATTTCTGCTGTATTTTGCTACAACATTAATTTGCAAAGCCCAGCCAAAACATTCACACTTATTGATGAGACTTCCTTTATTTCATTTGAATCTCATAACTCAGTAAAATTTTTGTAAAATTTTGTGTGAAGGAAGCAAAAAGGCTAAAAGTGACACACCCTTGGACACAGCACCACAGGGCAGAGCCAACACTAAAAACATTCCTTGCCCCACTCTTTGCACTTTCTGTTGTCACAAAGAACCTAATGGCAACTCCCTTGTGCAGTGTCTTGGGTTAAATTTTAAGTAGCCTCGAGAAGTAACTATTTATGAAAGCATTCATCCAATGATAATTACCACCTAATTTAAACATTCAAGTTTTTCTAAAATTGTAATATGCCAAAAATACATGTTTTAAACCCAAAGTAAGTGGCTTTGAGGAAAAGTGATTAACGCCCCTTAGAACTTACCTGCCAACTTGAATGCAGAAGTCACCACGAATGGTGCCTGGCTTAGAATCTGCTGGGTTGGTCTCCCCAAGCATCACTCGTCCTGTCTTCACTACATTCAGGCCCTCCCAGACCTTGACAGTAGGAAAAAAGAAGTACATCAGTTCTGCCATCAGGACCACTGAAAACATTTACCTCCACCTAGTAGCACACACTGATCATCGCAAACACCCTTTTCCAACAATGCAAGATACAGTTCTATACATGGACACCAGATGGTCAATACCACAATCAGATTCTTTGCAGCCGAAGATGGAGCAGCTCTATATAGTCAGCAAAAACAAGACCTGGAGCTGACTGTAGCTCAGACTATGAGCTCCTTATTGCAAAATTCAAGCTTAAATTGAAGAAAGTAGGAAATACCACTAGGCCATTCAGATACTACCTAATCAAATGCCTTACGATTATATAGTGGAGATGACAAATAGAATCAAGGGGTTAGATCTGGTAGGGAGAGTGCCTGAAGAACTATGATCAGAGGTTCGTAACACTGTACAGGAGGCAGTGACCAAAACCATCGCAATGAAAAAGAAATGCAAGAAGGCAAACAACCAGTGTGAGGGAGCCTTAAAAATAGCTGAGAAAAGTGAAAGGAAAGATACACCCAACTGAATGCAGAGTTCTAGAGACTAGCAAGGAGAGATGAGATAAGGCCTTCTTAAATAACAGAGGAAAACAATAGAATGGGGAAGACTAGAGATTTCTTCAAGAAAATTGGAGATACCAATTTTTCATGCAAGGACAAGCATGATAAAGAACAAACGGTAAGGACCTAATGGAAGCAGAAGAAATTAAGAAGTGACAAGAATACACAGAAGAACTACACACAAAAGATATTAATGACCCAGATATCCACCATGGTGTGGTCACTCACCTAGAGCCAGACATCCTGAAGTGTGAAGTCTTAGTGGGCCTTAGGAAGCATTATTATGAGCAGAGCTAGTGGAGGTGATGGAATTCCAGCTGAGCTATTTAAAATCCTAAAAGATGGGTCTTCCTTGGTGGCTAGTGGTAAAGAATCCACTTGCCAATGCAGAAGACACAGGTTCAATCCCTGATCTGGGAAGATTCTACATGCCACAGGCAACTAAGCCTGTGCGCCAAAACCACTGAGCCTGTGCTCTAGAGCATAGGACCAGCAACTACGGAGCTCACGTGCCACAACTGCTGAAGCCCAAGCGCTCTAGAGCCCGTGCTCTACAACAAGAGATACCACTGCAGTGAGAAGCCTGAGCACAACTAGAGTAGCCCCTGCTTGCTGCAACTATAGAAAAGCCCTTGCAGCAACAGAGACCAAAATAAACTATTTATGAGCCAAAAAGAAACTATTATTAAAAAAAAAAAATTCTAAAAGATGATGCTGTTAAAGTGCTACGCTCTATATGTCAGCAAATTTGGAAAACTCAGCAATGGCCACAGGACTGGAAAAGATCAGTTTTCATTCCTATCCCAAAGAAGGGCAATGCCAAAGAAAGTTCAAACTACTACACAGTTAAGCTCACTTCACATGCTAGCAAGGTAATGCTCAAAAATCCTTCAAGTTATGCTTCAACAGTACGTGAACCGAGAACTTCCAGTTGTACAAGCTGGATTTAGAAAAGGCAGAGGAACCAGGGATCAAATTGCCAACATTTGCTGGATCACAGAGAAAGCAAGGGAATGCCAGAAAACATCTACTTATGCTTCATTGACTACACTAAAGCCTTTGACTGTGTGGGTCACAACAAAGTGTGGAAAATTCTTAAAGAGATGGAAATACAAGACCACTTTACCTGCCTCCTGAGAAACCTGTATGTGGGTCAAGAAGCAATAGTTAGAACCAGACATGGAACAACTGACTGGTTCCAAATTGGGAAAGGCACATCACAAGGAGGCCATATATTGTTACCCTGCTTATTTAACTTATATGCAGAGTATATCATGTGAAATGCCAGGCTGGATGAATCACAAGCTGGAATCAAGATTGCCGGAAGGGGGGAAAAAAAGAAAAAGATTGACAGGAGATCAACCTCAGATAGGCAGATACCACTCTAATGGCAGAAAATGAAGAGGAAACAGAGTCTCTTGATGAGGGTAAAAGAGAGTGAAAAAGCTAGATTGAAACTCAACATTAAAAAAACTTAAGATCATGGCATCCAGTCCTATCACTTCATGGCAAATAGAAGGGGAAAAAGTGGAAGCAGTGACAGATTTTATTTTCTTGCACTCCAAAATCACTGCAGATGGTGACTGTAGCCATGAAATTAAAAGACACTTGCTCCTTGGAAGGAAAGCTATGACAAACCAGTTCAGGCACTCAGTCGTGTGTGACTCTTTAGACAGCCTATTAAAAAGCAGAGACATCACTTTGCCAACAAAGGTCCATCTAGTCAAAGCTGTGGTTTTTCCAGTAGTCATGTACAGATGTCAGTGTTGGACCATGAAGAAGACTGAGTGCCAAAGAATTGATGCTTTCGAATTATGATGCTAGAGAAGGCTCTTGAGAGTCCCTTAGACAGCAAGGAAATCAAACCAGTCAATCCTAAAGGAAATCAATCCTGAATATTCATTGGAACGACATGCTAAAGCTCCAGTACTTCTGCTATTGATGTGAAGAGCCAATTCATTGAAAAAGACCCTGATTCTGGGAAAATTGAGAGCAGAAGGGGGTGACAGAGGATGAGATGGTTGGATGGCATCCTCAACTCAATGGACATTTTGCACAAACTCCGTGAAATAGTGAAGGACAGGGAAGCCTGGTGTGCTACGTTCCATGGGGTTGCAGAGAGTCGAATGCAACTTCGACTGAACAACAGTAGCACACATCAATCAGACCAATCAGTGACCTGATTATCAACCAACCCCAGAAGCAATAGGGGCTGATATAAAATACTCCATACTCTATCCCAAGTGTATTGCTAGGATACAGAGAAAAGGTCTGCCCAACTTGAGGACTTCCTAGTCTGATGGAAAGAAATTAACAAGACTGAAGAATTCTTGTGCAGTCACAAACTCTAAAGAGTAATGATGAAAGGGTAAAGAAAAGTGACCAGACTAGAACGAGATCAGTGGGAAGGGCATCATAGAAGACTGGTAGAGCAAGACATGGCAAAAACTGACATGAAAGGGGAAAATGCATTCCAGCGAAAAGCAGAAAGAAAAGGTTACCATCAGGGAACAGGAAGTAGGTCTTCTTTCTCAACAATTTTATTGACTCTGAATTATACCCCCTGCTTCTATTCACTTCACTTCCAATTGGAAGTTAATGCCACAGGAAGAAATAGTCCACTTCATTTCTAGCACAGGATTAAAAGAACTTTTTGTTATATCTGATTCTCACTTCCTTTTTCCTCCCAAGCTCCCAGTTGCTTTGTAAACTAACACAGGCAGGCTGCATTTGTAAAACAAGGAATTTGGGGTATCTGGAGATGATGTCTAAAAAGGGACATGAAGACATTGAGCAAACCCAGTTACCTATCAGCTGTTATTCTTCTACTTGGTTCCACCTCCTCCACCACAAGAAACTTACCATGGCCACAACTGGCCCTGAGTTCATGTACTTCACCAGCCCCGGAAAGAATGGGCGGTCTTTCAGGTCAATGTAGTGCTGCTTCAGGAGTTCCTCAGAGGCCTTGGCATTTGAAGGAGAAGGTACCAATTAGGAATTAAACTCCTCAGACCTCCTCCCTACCCCAGTAACTTGGTAGGTTCTCTAAAAGTCTGGTTATGTATTTAAGTTCACATTCATAAGATGGGTTTTTCTAAAAATCCCATCCAAACCATGAAACTGATGGTTTATTAGCAGAAAGATTCTTCTGATCATGAACACACACTATCATGTCAATGACCTTGTAATACAGATGTTATAATCCTTAAAAAAAGGTGGTTATGGAGTTTAGTGTTGGCTGCAATCAAAGGAACTATTCCAAACAGAGGTCATATCAAATCCTCTGGCCCTTTCATAATCCCCTTTTAAACGTTTCTGATGTTAACTGAAAGATCTCTTCACTGAGGAGCTTGGTTTAAAATTTAGTCTTAGTCTGGACCTCAGATCCCCTGAGGTCCAGATTTGTGCCCCGAATTTAATGTGGAAAATAAAGCTGTCCTATGCCAAAGGGAACCTGCAGGGAAAGGGCAGAGGAAGGGAAGCCCCATCTAAAACCTCAATCATCTCAGAGTTGCAAAACTGAAGCACAAAAGGATTGCAGCCTCCATCCTGTGCCTGGGTGGACCCGCGTGGGCCCAGGACACAGGCCTTCTCCACTCCCTGCTGCCCTCCTGCGGCCCACAGCCCCATCGCAACCTGAGTCACGTTACCTCCCCTTAACCTTCCAAGGGTGCCCGCCCACACCCTGCCTCCGGGGCCTGATGAAGGGTCAGCGGGCCCCAGGCCCCTTGAGGAGGGGAGGGGAAAGGAAGTTCTCCCGTGCCCTAGATCAGCCAGATTTTCCGACTCTGAAAAGGACGCGGATCAGCGCTGCGGGGAAGAAAACCACCCATGACCACGCCGCAGCCGGGGGAAAGGGAGCGGGGCGCGTCACCTGAAGGAACTTCATGGCCACAAGGCGGAATCCCTTCTGCTCGAAGCGCTTGATGATCTCGCCCACCAGGCCGCGCTGCACGCCGTCGGGCTTGATAGCAATAAAGGTGCGCTCCGCGTGGGCCATGGTCCTGTGGGCGGCAGGTGCAATCAGGGCCCGGTGTCCGCTCCCACACAGGCCTCGAGGGGGCTCAGACGCCGGCCGGGATGCCACGTGGCGCCCGCGCCTGCCCGCCCCAGCCCGCAGCCGCCCGCCGCTACGTGACCTTCTGGAAGCCAAGCCCTACCCGCACTCTCGGCCGCCGCCCCCTCGGCCGTCCAGAGCTGCCGCGGAGGACACGCGGCCGAATCTTGGGATAAAGCCAGGCCTGCGGGACCCGGGGGACGCTTGCGGGACCCAGGGGACGCTTGCGGGACCCAGGGGACGCCTGCGGCCCGGGACTCGCTTGACGCGGTGCGAGCGGGGAGGGGCCCCGGAGCGAGAAAGGGAGCGGAGCCGCAGCCTTACCGGTAAGGGGGTGAGCGCGGGTGCGGGTGGCGATGAGGGCCAGCGCCTAGACCTGAGCCGAGAGCTGAGCAACTGACTTGGCTGGGAGCCCGCGGAGGAGGGGCCGGCAGTAGCCACACCCCGGACGACCCGCCGCCCAACCCGCGAGGCCGGACGCGTTCGGAAGACTCTGACCAGCCCCCCCCCATCCACCGAGTACCCAGAGCTGCTTTCTCTCCTCCCCATCTAGCACGAGCCCTTATCCTACGTGTGAAATCGGTTCCCTTCCCTCCCTTCAAGCAAGTTGAGCCCTGCTTCAAGCCCTCCACCTCCCTTATCTTAACTAGCAGCCTCTCAACGCGCCTCAACCTCACTTCTCCCCGCAAGGAGCCTCCGTCAGCATCCTCTTCAAACACCATCTGACCCTCCGCCCTGCTTTGATTATTGCCTCTGCCTGGAGGATGGCATCCAAGGCTAATTTAACAAAATGCCCTATGCCCTGCTCTTTCCTGCCTGTCTCTCCACCAACCTTCCCAGCCCAGTTTAGCTGCCCTGTTCCTGTTACGGAGTCCAAGCTCGCTTTGCTCGCCACAAGACAGGCCAAGAGAGGAGGTGTTGAGGCAGGAAAAACAGCTTTATTCAGAAAGCAGCTGACAGAGACGATGGCAGGCTAGCGCTTCAAAATAACCATCTTATGGATGCCAGGTTCTTTTACAGATCAGAGAGAAAGAAGCAATGAGGAACTAAAATCAAAAACAGACAAGAGAGGGAGAGGCGGTGGGGAAGTCAAGTGAAAGGGTCTTCAGTCTTGCAAAACATCTCCAAGGGAATGGTCAGCCTTTGGATGGGGTGTGTTAATCTCTATTCACAGGTGGGCAGGGACAAACTGTCTCTCCAAGAGCTGAACAAAGGCACTTTCCTGACAAGCAGAGGGGCAGGGTCCTCCAGGGAGGCCATTAAGTATGATTATAATAATAAAGCAATGAAAATCAAGTCAAAGAAACAATTTCAAACATGGAGTCAGAACTGGCTTCCTCCCTGCAACATTCCCACCCTGAGATGATGGTCTCTTCTGCCCCTGTGGCCAGGTTATACAGTTCAGTCTGAGGCACACCCTTGACAAGATTCTAGATTCTCTCACAGAAATCAGGCCTGTCATACATTTGCAGACAGTATCTATCTCCTGTCTGGCAAACCACTAGCTTTGGTGGTGACCAGCTTCCCCCACCTCCACTTCTCCAGCAGTGCTTACATCCTGAGATAGGCCAACACACTCTCTGCTCAGGATGGTGAGCTAACCATAGGACTTGTATGTCATCACCCTAGTAGTCCTGGCACTGCACTGATAACCTGTGTTAGATGACTTAACAGTCCAGGCCTCTATTACACTTTGCTGGCTTTCCAAAATTCTAGTTGCACAGTACACTGGCAGTTTTCATTCTGGAGCAGGAACACCCAGTGTTCCCTTGGGCCCCAATCTGCAGCACACTTTTATTTGGGTTTCCTTTCCAGAGTTACCAAATGTCAATTGTGGGAAAGAGTGGGTATTTCTCCGCAAAGCTGTTTGCCTCTTGGTCTGGTCACTAATACCACCTTGTGGTTATAGTCAGTAGCAGCCCTCTGCCTTTCACCTCTCCTTTTCTTCCTGGGAAGACTGGAGAAGGTATAAACAAAAAGAGAAGAGGGCACAATCCTTAAAAGATAACATAGCCTTGAAAATAACTGGATACAACAAAAACTAGTTAGAACTGACTAGGCCCAAAATGGTGGAAGATTCAACTTCAGTAGACCCCAATAAGCATAATAGAATTTATGATTCTATTTGGTTACACAGATAATTAGGGTATTTTAGGCGAGGGAGAGTCTAGGTAGGAGCCCTGGGGCTCTTCCATCCAGGGGGTCTGGTTTTCCAGTTGGTATGTCATTCCCATAGATACTCGGCATATAGCTCAAAGTCCACAGTCTGGCCCAAGATGGAGTCCTGCTTTCAAGATGGAGCCTGTTCTGTTTCCTCCTTCATTCTCTACCTCCCCACTTTTCCTTTGATATAAAAAAAACCCACTTAGTTCTCAGCCCTCTTGCCTGCCCACTGGTACCCTTCACAAGCATCCCATGTTAATAAAACTACTTCTTACCTTTGTCTCTTGCTGAATTCCCTCTGTGCTGAGATATAAAGAACCTGAGCTTCATTAAGTCCTGAGATGAGGTATGCAATTTCACAACCCTCCTGTCTTACTACACACATATTCATTTCCCCAAAGTCCTGGTATTCTATCTCGCCCCCCACCCCACCATTCTTTGTATCAAATAGAAATACATCTAGTCCTCAGTTGCTCCAAAAGAAGGTGGCTCCCAATGGAATAAATCCTTTCACAATGTATATTGTTTGTATACTTATATCAAATCATGTTGTACACTTTAAATATCTTACAATTTTGTCAGTTATACCTAAGTAAAACTGATGGGGGGGGTGCGGAATCTAAGCAGGTATGGTACATAGAGGTGATGATAGTCGTAAGGCTCTAATCCTTGAGGTGGTCCAGGGACTCAGTTCCCTCCGTCCAATCCAAGATAGATGTTACCACCCCTATATCCAGCTTCCAGCAAGTTGGGAAGTAGGATTATCTCTTCTTTTTCAAGGTACAACCTTAAATTTACCATCTTCACTTTTTCACATCTCTTTGGCCAGAACTTGATCCTGTGGCTCTATCTACCTGCAAGCTAATAAAATCAAGCTAATTAATATAACCATAGCTTCCCATAGTTACCATTTCCTTCCTCCCTCCCTCCCTCCCTCCCTCCCTCCCTCTCTCTTTCTTGTGGTGAGAACACAGATCTACCCAATCTAGCAAATTTGAAGTATACAGTACAGAATTGTTAATTACAATCACAGTGATCAACATTAGATTTCCAGTTTGAACTTATAAATAAATACATTTCCATCTTGTCTCTGTTAAAGCAACCAAGTCAATATCCTAACAAATCAAAACTCTTTACAAAATAACTCCTGCATCTTTTAAGGTCATCTCAGAAATCCAGGCCCACTATCCACATAGCTTTTCTGTTTTGGAGTAGTTACAACTTCTCACACTCGCCCAAACACTGAATCCCTGAGAACGTCTCAAGAGCAAGAAAGATATAAACATCTTTTATTTCCAGTGAATCCTCGATGTATATAATACAGTTTGGGCAACCTAGCAAATCCCTGGCAGATAGCTGTTGACTGGCTCAGTGCCAAGAATGGACAGCATGCAGGGGAAAAGAGGGACAGGCAAAAAAATGTGTGTGTATGTATGATCTCTCAGACCAATATAAATAATTTATATTGTATTTGCACTCTATTAGATTAGCCAAGTACCTAAAAAAAAAAAAATACAAAGCAATACAATAAAAGTAACTCAATGACTCTTTCTTGAGATGAAACATTTTAATCTGATGATAGCATATAACACTGTACATGGAGCACTCACAGCTCCAAGAGTCTCCTTCCAAATGAAAAGCAAGTTCTCAGAAATAACCAGGTTTGCAATGGCCTGGTCCTTGCCTGCGGGAGGGAGGGAAACTAGCATGGGACCAGCATTGTGGTCTGCTTCCAAGTCACTCGTAGATCCAGTTCTGAGCACAGCTCTTGTAATTCACCAGTTCCTCAGGGTGAAACCACAAGGCAATCTCCTTCTCTGCACTCTCCACGGAATCACTGCCATGGATAATGTTCCTAGATGGGGAAAGAGATGGCCAAAACCAGGATTAAACTGCCCAGAAGCTCCCCTCATTCCCATTGCCGGAAAGCCTATAGCCACAAGAGCAGGATAAAAAAACAAAGTTCCATGTACATTATTCCTTGTCAAAAGAAGAAACCTATAATTGCCATCAAAGTAAGGATAAAGAATTCCCTCCACACATCCAGCCCTCTGATGTTCAGCCCATCTGAACACTAATGCAAGCAGTGGGAGCCTTCAGGAAGACTCTGGCCAGGTTCTACTCTCATAGCAGAGGCACAACCATAATGAGGATGATGACCAAAGGCAGAGGGCCTGCAAAGCCAAACTAAGAAAAGCCAAATTAAGAAAGAGGGAAACAATAAACTCTGACTATAAATTGATCTGTATATGGCGTCATGTCTACCCTCAGCTGCAGAAAACCAAATTCTTACTGCACCTAACTTGGATTTTAGAAAAGAGTAAAATGAAACAACCCCTACCTGCCAACTTGGATGCAAAAGTCCCCACGGATGGTCCCAGGCTTGGAGTCCGCAGGGTTGGTCTCCCCAAGCATCACTCGACCTGTCTTCACAACATTCAGTCCCTCCCAGACCTCCAATGACAAAAGAAGATATGGTTAAGGAAAAAAATCAATCTCAGCAGAAAATCTGAAAACTATTAATTCAAAAAGAAAATAAAAGGCTCTCATAAAATGACAGTCATTCATTGAACAAGTATTTATGGGGCATCTGAGTGTTCCAGCACTGGGAATATTGGTCTTCCTGCACTCCTCTTGCTTTTCTACTATCTATTCTTGACACAGCAGCCAGATGGCCTTTTTAAAACACCAAGTGTAAAAAACTCCTACAGCCTCCCAGCAGTCATGAAGTACAGGGCCAAGATAGCCCCACATAATCTGGCCTCTGCCTGTGCCACTGAATTAATCTCACCCAACCTTCACTTTCACCCACCAGGTTTCATCTATTCCAAACGTTCTTCTGTACTTCAAAAAGTTTCCCACCCCAGGTCCTTTGCACATGCTATTTTCTTGGTTGAGAATGCTCTTCACTGTAAATTTGTGCATAGCCGGCTCCTTCTCATGCAGATCTCAGTTTGAAAATCATGTTTCTTGACCACTCAATCTAATGTGGTCACTTCCTATTACGTCATCTTATTTTATTTCTGTGCATCATTAATCATTAGCTGATACATATGATTTTTGGTTTCTTTATTATCTACCCATCCTCCCTTTTCAGGATATATAGGCAAGGAAAACTATGAAAACAGTTACCTATTTTCGTCTCATTCATGATTATATCCCCAGTGTCTAAAAAAGAGCCTGGCACAAAGATGACAACCAATACATATTCAGAGAAGAATTACTATAATAAATAAGACACAGTCTCTCTACCCTCCAGGAACTTACAATCAGGCATATCTCTCCTGATGTCTCCCAGATGTGAGTCTTCAGCTCACCAAGCAAATGTATTTTGCCTTTGGTGAGTTGGAAAACTCATACCCTAATTGTCCAATGTCCCAGCCTCAGCATCCTTGCATCAATGAAGACCTGGCATTAGGAGCAGGAATCACAATATTCACTCTTTGCTCCCAACTGAGCCATTTGTATCAACATCCCAAACATGTACACTCACCATGGCAACCACTGGCCCTGAGTGCATGTACTTCACCAGGCCAGCAAAGAATGGACGGTCCTTCAGGTCAATATAGTGCTCCTTGAGAAGGTCTTCAGAAGCCTAGCCCATAAGATAGAGAAATAAATTTCATTCCCAAACTATTTAAGAACCAGCAATTTAGTTATTTCCCACTCACCCATCCTGCTATTTAAAATGTGAGCTCTCAGCTCACTTATTCTATTATAATCTAATTCACTCAACTTACCAAAGGGAAGAAGTGACAGGGACTATAAGTGCTTCAGCTTTGTACCAATTTTCCCCTATTGTCCTTGATTGATCAGCATAAAATTACAGAACATTAGAACTGAATCCAGCCATGGTATTTTAGACAGGAAAGCTAACAATACAATGAATTTCCATTCCCAAACAATCCTCAACTAAAATGTTAGAGGGAGGTGGTCTCAGCATTGGATGAAAAGCAAATTGAACCAGGCGATTTCTCATCACATTTAAAAAATAACAAAGGCCCAGTGCAGTGACCATGCAATTTCCACAGGTATTGCAAACCACCCAAAAGCACATGCCATCTAACAATAAGTCATTTTACTAAAGAATAAATCTTTCACGTTGCAAGGCTGGTATCTGGGAACAAATCAGACTAGTTATAGAGAGCAAACCATCTGCTTAGCAATGCCAACTTGACTCACCTGTGTTTCCTCTTTGCTACCACTTACATGCTCGTTAAGGATCTAATGAGATCCCTTAGTTTTCCCAGTTCTGTAGTACTGCTTCGTACAGAATGCTGCACACTTCAGTGATACACACAAACGTGGGGATTTGCTGCCAAAAAGCACATCCTGAACATGCTATCGTTCAGCCCCGTTGATCGTCTCTTGCCCAAGTAAAATTACACAGCCACATCATCACCCCGTTAGTATCCATCCTGACCCATCCCTTCAATCCATATGAGAGACTTGCAGTGATTGTCTCCTGATGACCTTCCCTTACCAACATTCTTTTAATTCTATTAATTGGTGCTGGCTTTTTTTGTGGGGGAGGGGGGGCAGGTGGAAGGGAACTCAAGTTTTCCTTCACTTTCCTCCACCATCAGACTTAAAGAACCCTGTAGGCTCATGGCAGCTATCCCTCCTCCCATTCTTCACCAAGTCCAAACTCTTGATAGGAAACAGCGTAAAGGACAAAATGTATGCACTTACAGGTCAGAGAGCCCTGAGTTAAAGTCCTAGCTACATCACCGACTGGGTAACCACACATTGCTTAAACTCTCCAGGCCTCAGTTAGCTTCCTTATCGTTAACAACCATGGGAATAGAAATAAGTACTGCTCTGGGTTGTCATGAGAGCTGGTGAGAAAACACATGTGCCCAACACATGGTAAATATCTGATCAATAATACTTTGATTTCACTTTACCTTCAAAACCTGATTCAATATACAAACTCTCTGGAAAGCACTGCTAGTCCAAAATCTGGCTCTAGTCATTCTATCGTGCTATCCCCTCAGCGTTAACATCAGTCTGCTCCCTTTTATATTAACACACGCTTTCTAAAACGTCACACAGGAACTATACTGCAAATCAAACTAAATTTAAAATGCACTAAATGGGGAATTCCCTGGCAGCCCAGTGGCTAGAATTCAATGCTTTTACTGCCAGGGCCTAGGTTCGTTCCCTGGTCAGGGAACTAAGATCCCACAAGCCATGCAGCGCAGCTAAAAAATAAAATGCACTGGGAAAGTCCAAAGTTGCCTCTTTTTCTCTGATTCATTCACTAAAGTTGCCTCTTAACAGGGAAAAAATAGATGCTCCCCTAATGTATTTGCTTTGAGAATTTAAGTTCTTATTTCCCAGGTCTGTTCGAAGAAAGGTTCTTGGCCAATCAATCCTTTGGAGTGTTTGAAATATTGCTTTGCAGGTATCTTGCAAATGTGTCTGCTCACTATTGTTTCAGGTGGGCCTCCCCAAGGACACAACCACAACTTTCCCCTATGTGCCCCAATAGTGCCTAATACATGCTAGACACTAGGCGGGTGGTCAACAATGATAAAAAGACTTCCTTGCTGAAAAACAACTTGCCTCAAATGGTGGGGGGTGGGGGCAAAGGTGAGGGTAGGGGAGTCTCTAAAATGATCTCCTCAGGAAGCTGAAGAGCAGCAGCTCAAACAGGCTCAGGGCTTTGAGTCAGAAATCACCGTGCTACAGTAATACGTGGAACTCTGTATTGCCAAGAGAAAAGGGAGGCTACTTCTGAGAGTCCTGAATAACTCGCTTTGTTCCAAGACTCAGTGGAGAGGCCACCGTTTCAGGACATTTGTTCACCCTAAATGGAAAAGTCTAAAATGATCTGAAGGGAGAAAGACAGAGGCTGACCTACGGTGTTCCCCTATTTCTATGAAGTAACAGAAACAGCAAGAATGAAGTCCACTTACCCGCAGGAATTTCATGGCAACAAGATGGAATCCCTTTTGCTCAAAACGCTTGATTATTTCTCCCACGAGGCCTCGCTGGACTCCATCGGGCTTGATAGCAATGAAGGTGCGCTCGCTGTTGGCCATGGTCCTGGGGATAGACAGGTGGAGGGATGAAACAGCACTGAATATCCTGCCTACATCATTATCCTTCTCAAGCAGATTATCCCATAAAGCTGGTTCAAATCTGTGACATCAATTCCAGGACTCTTTGGACACAACTGAAGTGACTTAGCAGCAGTAGCAGCAGTAAAAACCTAATTCCACCTCAGTCCCCTCGTCTATGAACTAATATCCCACAGTGCGGAAGGGTCGAAAAACTGGAGTTATAATTGCTATTTCATTTGATTTAATAAGCTTCTGTTAAGTCATATCAAGAGGATGTGACTGCCAGTTCACCCTCAATCTGGACCCAGGCGATCAGAGGCTCCTCACTCCCTCCCCTGTCCTTGGAATATACACTCTGTACACTGTTCCCATAGCAGGAGCCATTCCAAGGATGCAGCTTTGAGAGAGGTAAGGTGTTATTGAGACCATCTGCACAGAACATGTGACTGAACCCAGTTAAGGCCTCTATGTAAATTTTAAGATTCTAGTGGGTCGGTACAATCCAATCAGCCAAGATAAGCCTCATGTGTATGTTCCCTGTCTTATTAAAACTGCCACCTTCCAAGCTAGAGTGGGCTGCCTCTGTGGTCTCTCCTTGCCCTCTGCGTACAGGGCCAGTTTGTGAACTAACAATTGGTGAGCCAGCCAAGAGACTGAAGAAATGGGCCTTGAGAAAGAAGCATCCCTAGAGGAACTCTAAGCTGAACATCTACCTCTATGTGGAGAAGGTGGCCTGTATGTTTGATGCTTGTGGGCCACTACAGGAGAACAGGGATGCCCTGAAAATACTGGCTACTTTAACATGTTTGTTAGAGAAACTACACAGGCAACAAAGAAGAGAAATGAATGGCCGCCACAGTGGGCAGGCCACTGGCCACCAGAGGCACTAGAGGCTGAAGCCTGAGTTAGTTGGAAGAGGAGCTGAAGTTAGAGAAGAACATGCAGGTATCCACTGCTCTGCCAGCTCTGGGGCTGGGAGACAAGGTGAAAGAGCAGGCGGATAAGTTGGAGACCTTAGCTTTTATGTAGCAAAGCTAGGAGAGCACAAGCTGCCACAGATTAATGTCTAAGTGCTGTGACAAAGCCTGATTAGGACACTAAGAGACAGAATCCCTGGGAAAGTGAGAAGCACAGAGCGGAGGATGTTGTGGTGATTGACAATGAAACAGATGAAGCACTCCATGCTGTCCAACCCCTAATACAAAGGAAAATTTTAACCAGTAATTACCCTGGACTTACGATAATAGAGAAGTACACCCCAAAACTTCTAAGAGAAAACTTGCATTCTTTCTCTGTCTTTTGAAATTGTAAATCTTACCATGTGTTTGAAATGTAAATATCACAGGAGATAATGAAAACATTGCCCACAAATTGAAGAAAAAGGGTGGGGAGGGGTGTGAAAACAGTCTGCTGTAGCACCGCCCTCCCACAAAATCTAGTCTTCAGCGTCCATCAAAGGCAAGTACAAAAAAACTTTTTTGGCCGTGCTGAGGCTTGAGTGATCTTAGTTCTCCAACCAGAGATTGAACTCATGCCCCCTGCAGTGGAAGCATGGAGTCCTAACCACTGTACCGCCCAGAAATTCCCAAATTTTTAAAGTCTTCTCTACAAATATTAGCAAAAGGCTTTAGCCATGTGAGTGGATACCTGATTGATGGCTAAAGTTTTGGAGAGACAGCTATGGATTCTTTGTGTCTGTCTGTATTTCGTATGTCTATGGATGTATATTATATATATAGGCGATGTTTTTCTATCTCCAGAGAGTATTGTCAAAATCAATTTGTAAAAAAGCTCTATTTAGGTGGCCTGAAGAAAAATAAGCTTTGATATCAATAGTGTACTTATGTAAAGCTGAAACAATTTTCTTTCATGTGCTCAAAGGACAAAGTTTTGCTCGACTACTGGTCTGTTCCTTATGGGATTGTGAGAGGCTTTTCTTTACCTTTTGAGTAACTTGCCTAGAAAAAAAAGATTCTGTGTTTTATCAAAATAATTTCTTGTGCTTCATGTTATCTTTCTCAGGTCTTTGATTACTCAAGAAAAGTACAAAAAAAATTTTGTATTTGCCTTTGATGGAAGCTGAGGACTAGATTTTGTGTGAGGGGGGTCCTATAGCAGACTGTGTTCACACCCCTCCTCACCCTCTTTCTTCAATCTATGGGCAATGTTTTAGTTATCTCCTGTGATATTTACATTTCAAACACATGGTAAGATTTACAATTTCAAGAGACAGAGAAAGAATGAAAGTTTTCTCTTAGGAGTTTTGGGGTGTATTTCTCTATGAGCCTTCTCTATTAAAAGGGCTAAGTTTTGGGGTTTACTTTCTGTATTTGCCTTTGGAGTCTTTGTAACTTAAGTTAAATAGATAACTATTAATTCACAGTGACCTAAGATCCTATTTAACCATGTTTTAAAACCTTTTGTTATTTTTGGTAAGCTCTCCAAAAATCTATTCCTAAGTAACATTTTGTTGACCTAGAACTAACTCGGGGATTTTCCAGAGAGCCTCTAGAACAATTCAAAAGATATATTCTCTTTCCTTATAAAAGAAAGATATTAAACTAATTAGCCTATTTAATATATTAAATTATATGGGAAGCATTATCAAATAAGAAGTGATGTTAAACTTTCTTTGGGGTATATTTGTATGAAATTTCTAAAATTCTGCTATGTCTTGGTATAATGTTATCAACTTTAATTTTAAAACGTGTGTCAAAAAAAAATCACGTTTCCTTGTCAATTGAATTATAATGAACTTTCATAAGATCTTTAGCCATAGCCATTTAAAAGGTTTTTTTGTCATTTATAGCCATTGTTTTACTCTGATGTTTTTGCAAAACTGTTCCTGCAAAAGTGTTTCATCTTGGACTTCCCTGGTGGTCCAGTGGTGAGGATCCGCCTGCCAGTGTAGAACACACAGGTTCGATTCTGGTCCAGGATTCCACATGCCACAGGCAACTAAGCCTGTCCACCACAACTACTGAGCCTGTGCTTAGATCCCCCGAGTCACAACTCCTGAGCCCAAGTGCCGCAACTACAGAGCCTGCATACCCTAGAGCCTATGCTCCACAGAGAAGTCACTGCAATGCAAAGCTCAAGCACCACAACTAGAATAGCCTCCACTCACTGCAACTAGAGAAAACCCTGCACACAGAAATGAAGACCTGGTACAGTGAAAAAGAAATTATTTTTTTTTAAATGTGCTTCATCTTCAAGGAGATTTATGGAAAACTTTTTACAAGCATAAGTTACTGATAAGTAAGATCAATTTGCCTTCATGTGAGAGGGGCAGTAATGGACGTTTCAAGGACTTCCCCATGGCTACCTGCACAACCCCACATGTCACAGGGTGATAGCCCAAGACTTGTCCCTGTTTCCCTTCCCCACTTCAATAAAACCAGGTCAATTATATCAATGATATAACAATATTAACATGTGATGACTTGTTAACATGTGTCCTGCTGTAGGACACTCTGCAGGCTTTGTTGGAACATCCGTGAGCGAGAGGGTTGGCAGTGCATCCACAGAAAATTCAAGGCTCAGACACCTTGGTAAAGTTTTTGGCAGTCCTTTGGTCAGATAAATTGTCCCAGAAGTTGTCATGGATAAGGTACAAGCTTATCCAACCCCTAAGAACGTGAAACAGGTACAAGTCTTTGTAGGACTTTTGGAGGACTTTTATTCCCCACCTGGCACAGTGCCTCCATCCCTTATATCACCTGGTAAAGAGAAGGCATACATGGGACTGGGGATTACAGCAGGATTCTTATTAGAGCAGCAGATTATTTTGCCTTTGAGATGGCAAAAAATACTGGTGAAGCAAATTAAAGACCTGGGCATCTCCCAAGCTGGGCTACCATTTGAGTTAGATGTACCTACAACTCCAGAAGGTCTGAGTTGGGCACTGTGGCAGAGGAGAGTACCCCTAGGATTTTGGTTCTGGCTCTGGAAGAGGGAAGAAACCCAATACACCCCACAGAGCAACAGCTTCTAGCACTGTACACAACGCTCCTCTGGGTAGAGCTTCTCACCAAGGAACAGCACATCATGGAAAGAGCTTCCCTTCCTTTGAAGGGGTTGTTAAGAATAAGTTCCATCTACCCACCTCTGCCATGGCTCAAACCCCCACAATGACTAAATGACCTGTCTATTTGTAGCAGTTGAGCACCCTACCACCAGTCCACTGTCTCTAGAAATGTGGGCACTCCTAGGCCCTATCCCTGGAGGAGGAAATGGCAACCCACTTCAGTATTCTTGCCCGGAGAATCCCATGGACAGATCTACCATCTTGGTCCCCTCCATTGGCCTGGAGGACATTAAAACAAAGAGAGAGGCCCTTACTCAGTTCATCCAGCAAGTCTTAAATGATAGCGTGCAAAGGCTGTCTTAACTGAACACTAAAATAATCTTTAATGAGAAAAGCTGTCCTCTAAAACAGAATAGCCTTGTACATTATTACTGCCTCATAAGGGGACTTAGTAAATCAATGGTTCAAATTATGGGGCTCTTGATGGAGAAGACTGTTACTTATTTTGAGAATCATTTTAATCTGTCTTTTCTCTTGCATGTGCCTTTATATTGTTGCTGTGGCATCTGCCTCCACTGCAGTCAGACAGCTGCCAAACAAACCACCTCCATGTGGCAGAACCACCTGCTGACTTCTCAGGGCACACTTCTGACCCTGCAGAAGGAGAGGAGGTGAGATTGTAAGAGGTGGTCACAAGGGATGGAGTATTCGAGGAGGTTTTGACCATCAGTTGACACTCCAGCTGATTTCAGCAATTGCAAGCTCCTCACCTCCCCCCCACCCTGTCCTTGGGATTCACACTCTGCCTACTATCCTCACATTAGGGGCTGTTCGAAGGACAGCAGCCTTGAGAGAGTAAGGTGTTCTTGAGACCATCTGAACTGAACCACGTGACTATACCTAGTTAAGGCCTCTATATATAATTTTAAAATTCTGGTGGACAAGAGCTGAGATCTACTCATCTTGCAACCAACCAAGACAGGCCTCAAACTCTGTTGCTCATTACACCTGCCACATACCAATCTGAGTGGTTGGCCTTTCTTTTGTCTTCCTTTCCTTCTGTGTATAGGAGCCAGTTTTCAAACTAACACAGTATTGTGTACCCAATACTGTGGCAGAACTGAGGCAGGAGATTTTTAAAAAGACACTATCTTCTCAACTATCCAGATGAGGGAAACCACAGTGATAATGTATGACCTACTGCCACAGTCATGGTTTTAGACCTAGAAGGGGTATTAGAGATTATTTCATTACAATCTCCTTTTACAAATAAGGAAACAGATTCAGAGAGAGCACCAGAATGAGGACCAAAACCCAGATCACCCAACCCTATGCAACTTATTCTATGTCATGAGACATAAAGCATATTCTGACTAACCAATTAATGGTGGATTGTGGGAGCACCAAAACCATGAGTAATATCTGACATGGGACATCACGCTGGAAGGAAGCCTAGACAGAACCGATTCTAGACTTTTCCTTTTACAGAGAAGACTGGGCTCAGAAACTGATCCCTCTCCACAAGATGACAAAGGAGTCCTCTTGAAAGACAATCCCTCTGGCTAGCAGGACCACTTTCTGGCTCTCTCTTCCTGTACTTTAATTGCCTCTTATTACAGCACTCTAACAATATATTTGAATTTTCTGTTTATCTGTCTTTCCACTGGCCAGCTGCATCTATACAGGGATGGTTTACTTCTGTGTCTGTCCTGCTACCTAGCCACAGGGCCTAGCACTCAATAAGAGCAAAGAAAATTTCTTAAATGATAATCACTCTGCACCTCCAAGAAAAAAAGACAAAGCCCAAAAACTGGTGGAGAACTTCTAATGGAAGCTTAAGATAAGCACCGATTCCCCAGGAGAAAATGGGACTAAAGAGCCACAGAGAGTCCCTATCGGTGTCCCCCACATACGCCTGACACACACAGCTGTCATTCATTCTGTGTGTATGCGTAGGTACATGCTCAGTCGTGTCCCACTCGTTGCGACCCTGTGGATTTTAATCCGCCAGGCTCCCCTGTCCATGGGATTTTCCAGGCAAGAATACTAGAGTGAGTCATTCATCGCTGCCCAGAAACAAGACACAACCCCTACAGTCGCGAAAAGGCAGCCACGGGCAAACGTAAGTCCACGTGGCGTGGGACGTGAGGGGACAGGTTTGGACCAGTCGTCAGGCGCTTCCCTCCCATCCGATCCCCCTGGCCACCTCTCTGAGCAGAACAAGTCCCACCTCTTCACCTGCTCCTTCCCAGACTCTCCTCGTCTCCCTTTCCTCTCAGGAGCCCGAACCCTTCTTACCAACCCTCCTGCTACCTGAGCTTCAACACCGGCTGCGGCTGCCAGCACCGGAAACGCGCGCCGGCTCCTCCGGATTCCTGGCACCCACCCGCGCGGAACGCTTCTGCCTAGATCGGCTGCAGGAGGGCCCGTTTTGCTGAACACCGCTCGCCTACGCTTCCTCCTGACAGTCCGGCGTCATTCTAGGCAGCAGCTGCTAGTCTTGTTTTTCCCTGCTCTTCCGGCAAGCTACCTTCCGCCATTTTAAAAGTTTTACTTTTTTTTCGTTAATGTTCTGTGACTCACTTTCTTTTCTCTCGACCAAATTGGCTCCCGAGAGGTGGCGCTCAAGCTAAGTCTGAAGAGCTTCTGACCTAGAAGTAGACTGTAGCCCTCCTTTTACGTTTACTCGTTCTCTCCAGCCTGCCAAGCAAATTTACTTATCCAAGTACCGGCTGTGTACCGGGCGCTGTTTCAGGGTCTGGGGTGTGGCAATGAGTTTTCTTGAAGCTGGCGATGGGATTGAGAATGGGGATAAACAATAAACAAATAAGCAAATTTGTATGCAATATATTATGCAAATGCTGTTTTAAAAAGCAGGATTGAGGGGAAGGTTGAGAAGTAAACTAAAGGCTCAAGGAGGGACTTCCCTGGTGGCACAGTGGATAAGAATCCGTCTGCCAGTGTAGGGGACACAGGTTCCAGTCCTGATTCAGGAAGATTTCCCCATGCCAGGAGCGATTAAGACCGGGTGAACTACAACTGTTGAGCCCGCATACTGCAACTGCTGAACCCCATCCACACAGCTAGAGGCCAATGTTCCACGATAAAAGAAGCCACCATAATGAGAAGCCAGGGCACCACAACTAGAGAGTAGTTCCCGCTTGATGCAACTACAGAAAACCCAGGCAAAGCAACAAAGACCCAGCACAGCCAAAAATTAATTATTTTTTTTTAAAGTAGCATGGAAGAGGTCAGATTTCTAAAACACATACATGCAAGCACACACATACACAGAACATCCTAGGAAGATCTGGTAGAACATTGAAATCCGAAAGACACAGAGGAATGAAAGTTTCCGACTAGAAGGCCTTTATTTAAAAACAATTCTGAAGATATTTTTATCAAGCCAGCTTTTTAATTTAATTTCATGCAGGATAAAAGAGTTTCCTCATTTTTAGGGGGTGATTTTCTTTAATTTTGAATTAAGTAAATGCTTGTAAGTTTTGTATGTACATTAACCTGACTGGAGTATTAGATGAAGTTTGGCAATTTATTGTTTTTTTGGTTTTTTTTTTTTGAAACCTTTATTTCTTATTCTGAAGTCAGTTTGTCAAACTAAAATTGCTAGTGATGATCGTATATTGAGCCAATGCTCTCAATGTATTGAGCTTGGCTCCTCTAGGTTTGGCCCCAGAGTTGTTTGAGCCCCATCTTATGTGTCTTGGGTTCTCCCTGTGGAGCATAAGAATACCATGGGTGATCAGATTGCAGAATTTCTGTTTCTGTTGGGTTTTTTTTTAATTTAAAGTTTTTATTTTCTGTTGGAGTATAGTCGGTTAACAATGTTGTGATAGTTTCAGGTGAACAGCAAAGGGACTCAGCCATACATATACACGTATCCATTCTCTCAAAGTCCCCTTACCATCCAGGTTGGCACATAACGTCGGGTAGGGTTCCATGTGCTATACAATAGTCCTTGTTGGTTATCCGATTTCAATAGTATGTACATGACCTTAAGAAGTCTCTAGCTTTTCTGTCTCCCTGGCATCCATAAATTTGTTTTCTCAGTCTGTGCATCTCTTTCTGTTTGTAAGTAAGTTCAATTGTATCATTTCTTTTTAGATTCCAAATATAAGGGATATCATACAATATTTCTCCTCTGTCTGACTTACTTCACTCAGTACGAAAATCTCTAGGTACATCTGTGTTGCTGCAAATGGCATTATTTCATTCTTTTTAATGGCTGAGTCATATTCCATTACATATATGTACCACATCTTCTTGGGGCTTCCTGGGTGGCGTGAGTGGTAAAGAATCCGCCTACCAATGCAGGAGACATAAGAGATACACTTTCCATCCCTGGGTCAGGAAGATTCCCTGGAGAAGGAAATGGCAACCCACTCCAATTTTCTCACCTGGAGAATCTCATGGATGGAGGAGCCTGTGGGATACAGTCCATGGGGTCACAAAGAGTCAGACACGACTGAAGCAGCTTAGCATGCACTCATGCACAAAATCCGTTTTCTATTGACAGACATTTAGGTTACTTCCATGTCTCGGCTACTGTAAGCTGTGCTGCAATGAACACTGGGGTGCATGTATACTTTCAGATCATCTTTTTCTCCAGATATATGCCCAGGAATGGGATTGCAGGGTCACATGGTAGCTCTATTTTTAGTTTTTTAGTTTTAGTTTTTAGTTTTTTAAGGAACCTCTATACTGTTCTCCATAGTGGGTGTACCAATGTACATCCCCACCAACAGTGTAGGAGGGTTCCCTTCTCTCCACATCCTCTCCAGCATTTGTTGTTTGTGGATTTTTTTTGGTGACAGCCATTCTGACCAGTGTGAGGTGATAGCTCATTGTAGTTTTGACTTGCATTTCTCTAATAACTAGTGAGGTTGAACATCTTAGTGACGTTTAACACTTTTTCGAGGTTGAACATCTAGTGGCCATCTGTATTTCCTCTTTGGAGAAATGTCTATTCAGGTCCTCTGCCCATTTTTCGAGTGGGTTTTTTGGTTTGATGCTGTTAAGCATCATAAGCTGTTTGTAAGTTTTGGAGACTAATCTCTTACCAGTCACATCATTTGCAGATAGTTTCTCCCAATCTATGGGTTGTCCTTTTGTTTTGTTTCCTTTGCTGTGCAAAAGTTTTTGGATTTAAGTAGATTCCACTTGTTTATTTTTGTTTTTATTCCCATTATTCTGGGAGATGGATTGAAAAAGATGTTGCTGTGATTTATGTAGAGAGTATTCTGCCTATGTTTTTCTGTGGGAGTTTTATAGTTTCTGGTCTCACATATAGATCTTTAAACCATTTTGAGTTTGTTCTTGTGTATGGAGTTAAAGAATGATCTAATTTCATTTTTTTATGTGTGGCTTCCAATTTTCCCAGCACCATTTGTTGAAGAGGTTGTCTTTCCAACATTGTGTAGTCTTGCCCCTTTGTCATAGATTAGTTGACCATAGGTACATGGGCTTATTTATGGGTTTTCTTTCCTATTCCATGGATCTATTTTTGTGTCCGTACCATACTGTTTTGATGACTGTAGTATAGCTTTGTGGTCTAGTCTGAAGTCAGGGAGGCTGATTCTCCAGCTCCGTTTTTCTTCTTCAAGATTGCTTTGGGAGAAGGTAATGGAACCCCACTCCAGTTCTCTTGCCTGGAAAATCCCATGGACGGAGGAGCCTGGTATGCTGCAGTCCATGGGGTCGCGAAGAGTCGGACATGACTGAGCGACTTCACTTTCACGCATTGGAGAAGGAAATGGCAACCCACTCCAGTGTTCTTGCCTGGAGAATCCCAGAGACGGGGGAGCCTGGTGGGCTACCGTCTATGGGGTCCCACGGAGTCAGACACGACTGAAGCAACTTAGCAGCAGCAGCAGCAGAGGTACTCTCTAGGTACTCCCTGCTTCTCTGCTGTGGGGATTTGGTCCTAAAAGCGTGGCTGTGCTGTCACGGGGTCCTTCTGGATCATGCTGGTCCCATCAACTCAAGACTGATTGCTCCTCCTCAAAACCAGGATGAAAAAGTTCTGAGATCCATGGATGAGAAGAAATGTGATTGTGTGATCTGAAATAAACCACTTTATTTCAGGTTTTAAATAAAATCTTTCAAAGGTGAAAAGGAAAACATGTCAATTCACTTAACCAGTATCTAATTTTTCTCCTGATCAAATTACATAATTTTAGTATCTGATGAAGTTTATCTTTCATTGCCATTTTGCTCTTTGTATTAGGAAGCTAAGTCATGAAAAATGTGTTTCAAAACTAAATAAATGGAAGCTGCTTTGACTAAAAAAAAAAAAAAAGAGATTGCTTTGGCTATTTGGGGTCTTTCCTGTCTCCATACAAATTTTGAGATTTTGTTTGTTCCAGTTTTGTGAAAAATACCATTGATAATTTGATAGAGATTGCATTGAATTTGTAATGCAAATTCAGGGTAGTATCTGCCTGAAATGCAGGAGACCCAGATTCAATCCCTGGATCTGGAAGATCCCTTGGAGAAGAGAAGGGCCACCCACTCCAGTATTCTTGCCTGGAGAATTCCATGGACAGAGGAGCCTGGCAGGCTACAGTCCATGGGGTTGCAAAGAGCCAGACATGACCGAATGACTAACACTTTCACTTTCACTTTGGATAGTATAGTCATTTTGACAATATTGATTCTTCCAATCCACAAATACGTTTATGTCTTCTTTGATTTCTTTCATCAACAGCTTATAGCTTTTGGAGTACAGGTCTTTTGTCATCTTGAGTTGGCTTATTCCTAGATATTTTATTTTAGTTTAGTTTTTGACGTGATGGTAAATTGAATTGCTTCTTATATTTCTCTTTGTGGACTTTCATTTTTAATGTATAGAAATGCAACAGATTTCTGTGTGTTAATTTGTATCACAGAATGACCATCTCTTATTTGTGTCCCCAGTTGAGCATATAATTAATTACTAAGTGGCTTTCCTTATAGGTACAGCTACATGAGATGAGGCCTTGCATTTACCACTCTGGCAAGTTTCTCAGTCACCTGAGAAAATCATTGTGGGCCAGGAGGAAAGAGTCCCTTCAGAGCTCAGAAGCTCTCATAAAGTTTCAGGTTTGTTTGTTTTCAGTGGACTCTATCAAGGTACCCAATTCAAGGAAAAATGACAAGCCAGTCTTTCCCCTAGTAAATCAGTCCCACCTTACTCAGTATTTAACTAAGCAAAATCTTTCCAGTCCTTAAGCTGAGGATAACAACTCAGTATCTAATTGAGTTTTCCTAGTGTCTTTTACATTGAGGATAACTCACTCAATGGGTTGCTGTTGTTCAAAGTTGTTAAGTCGTGTCTTAACTCTTTGTGACCCTATGGACCTCAGCACACCAGTCCTCCCTGTCTCTCACCATCTCCCAGAGTTCGCCCAAGCTCATGTCCATTGAATCCAGCCATCTCATCCTCTGTCACCTTCTTCTTTGCCTTCAGTCTTTCCCAGCATCAGGGTCTTTTCCAACGAGTCGGCTGTTCTCATTAGGTGTCCAAAGTATTGGAGTTTCAGTTTCAGCATCAGTCCTTCCAATGAGTATTCAGGGGAGATTTCCCCTAGGATTGACTGGTTTGATCTCCTTGCTGTCCTAGGGACTCTCAAGAGTCTTCTCCAGTCTTTACTCGATGCATAAACTGAGCAAAATCTTCCCAGCCTTTCAACTGAGGATAACCCAGGTACTTCTTGAAATTAAGCTTCAAGGATAGCCTATTCCCCTATCAAATAAAATTTAGTATTATCATCCAATGACAGGAGATCCTAGAACCAAGAGAGACTCACCCAAATTCACCTGGACTCCCTGAGGAGGCAGATGGGCACAAGAGGTCTCTGCTGGTACCAAGGTTCCAGATACTTATAGAATTCAGGCAAAGAAGAGGAATCTGCTCTGCTCCCTTTGTGGTCACCATAACTGTAAACAAACAAACAAAAAAATTCACAACCTAAAGTTGAGAGCTACATTTTATTTGATGGGGATTTGTAGGACTCTAAGCCCAAGGGGCAGCATCTCAAGTAACCCTAAGAGAACTGCTCTAAGGAAGTGCGGAGAGTGTCAGATTATATAGAAGTTTTGCAACAAAGGGCAGGTAGTCTGAACATCAGAAAACATCAAAAGATTTGTAAATTAAGAAGACCATATGTCTCTAGTCAAGGCATTTAGCTCTTTTCTCTGTGTGGGACGATACAAGAGTCTGGGTTCACTGAAATCATTACTTTGATATGCACTTCAACTATCTGGGGCCAGTATCTTGTGTTTTCACATACTGAGTTTTCTCAGGGCTCACCAGCTCACAATTGAGGGCTGCAATCACTGATGACTATGACATCCTTGTTTACTGATATGGCAGGAATATGCTGTTTCTCAAAACTCTACCTAAACCTCCACCTAAACCTCCCTCCTTAAATGAAAATTCACTCCAAATGAATCATAGATTTGTATGTGTAAACATATGTGAACAAAAAGAATGGGGGGAGAAAATATTGCCTGCCATTTCAGTAAACAAAGACTGTTGGCTATCATCAAACCCTTAGCCATTGTAGCCTCTCTAGTGGTGCACCATGTAGGGAAATCAAGAGAAAAACAGGATACTGGCCCTAGATAGTTAAGATGCATATCAAAGGAATAATTTTAGTGAAACTGCTTTTTTTCCCCCAATGCATCTTTTTTGTGATTATGAGTAATTTTTTAAAATATTTATTTTATTTAACAAGGACTGTGTTAATTTCTGCTGTACAGCAAAGTGATTCAGTTATACATGTATATATATTCTTTTTCATCCTCTTTTCCATTATGTTTTATCATAGGATATTGAATACAGTCATCTGTGCTATACAGCAGGACCTTGTTAGTTATCCATCCTATAAATAATAATTTGCATCTGCTAATCCCAAATTCCCAATCCTCCCCTCCTCCAACCTCCTCCCCCTTGGCAACCATAAGCCTGGTTTCTAAAATTGATTATCAGTAATCTTTTGATGCTTTTGAACTGTGGTGTTGGAGAAGACTCTTGAGAGTCCCTTGGACTGCAAGGAGATCCAACCAGTCCATCCTAAAGGAAATCAGTCCTGAATATTCTTTGGAAGGACTGATGTTGAAGTTGAAACTCCAATACTTTGGCCACCTGATGCGAAGAACTGACTCATTTGAAAAGATTCTGATGCTGGGAAAGATAGAAGGTGGGAGGAGAAGGGGATGACAGAGGATGAGATGGTTGGATGGCATCACTGACTCAATGGTAAACTCTGGGAGTTGGTGATGGACAGGGCGCACTACAGTCCATGGGGTTGCAAAGAGTTGGACACAACTAAGCGACTGAACTGAACTGAACTGAATCTTTTGATGTTCTACTAACATTTTTTTTTTTTAGCAAAAACTATATATTCTGACCTTTCCCTTACCTCTTTGGATCAGTTCTTCAGAGCTATCTGAGAGACTGTTTCCCAAGCTATAGTCTCAGTAAGGTCATTAAATAAAATTTAATTCCAACTTTTAGGCTGTGGTTTTTTTTCAGTCAACACTATAAAAAGCTTAGAAAAACAACATGGTAAAACATCTTTAGGACCAATGGGCAGGCAGAGTTTTCAGAATTGCCGCCAAAAGCACCATCCATATAAGGAAAACACTGATAAATTGGATCTTATTGTTGCAGGTAGGGGGACCCCTTCCTGTGCCCAAGAGTGGGCCTTTGTCTAGCATTCAGAAATGAATTGTCGGAGGAGACACATATGCTAACAAAGCAAGAGACTATTGGGAAGGGTTGCCCAGGTGGAGAGCCGCAGGGTAAGGGAACGCAAGAGAACTGCTCTGCCATGTGGCCGCAGTCTCAGTTTTATGGTGATGGGATTAGTTTCTAGGTTGTATCTGGTCAGTCATTTTGACTCAGGGTCCTTCCTGATAGCACGCACATCACTCAGCCAAGATGGATTCCAGTGAGAAGGATTCTGGGAGGACATATGGACTGGTTTCTCCTGTCTCTTTTTGACCTTTCCTGAATTCTTCCAGTTGGTGGTGGCTTGTTAGTTCTGTGTCCCTTACCAGGATCTTCCTGTTATAAAATTACTCATGCAAATGGTTACTGTGGTGCCTGGCCAGGGTGGGCAGTTCAGTCAGTGTTTCCCCTAACATTATTAAATTTAAAATCTTTGGCTCTTCAAAAGACCCTGAGGAGAGGGTAAAAAAAAAAGTTAGAGTGTTGTTCTGTGTTTAGTTGCTCAGTCATGTCTGACTTTTTTGTGACCCCATGGACTGTAGCCCACCAGGCTCCTCTGTGCATGAGGATTCTCCAGGCAAGAATACTGGAGTGGGTTGCTATGCCCTCCTCCAAGGGATCTTCCCAACCCAGGGACCGAACCCAGGTCTCCCACATTGCAGGTGGATTCTTTACCAGCTGAGCCACCAGGGAAACCCAAGAATACTGGAGTGGGTAGCCTATCCCTTCTCCAGGGGATCTTCCTGACCCAGGAATCAAACTGGGGTCTCCTGCATTGCAGGTGGATTCTTTATCAGCTGAGCTACCAGGGAAGCTAGAGGGTGGGGGAAAATATTTGTAAGCCACATATCCAACACAGCCCTTATATCTAGATTATACAGATAATTCTCACAACTCAACTGTTAAAAAAAGATCGATTAGAGAATGAGCAAAAACAAGAAACAGACATTTCACTGAAAGGATATACAGACAGCAAATAAGCAAATGAAAAGATATTCATCATTAGCCATTAGGAAAATGTAAAAATCACAATAAGGACTTCCCTGGTAGCCCAGTGATTAAGAATCTTCCTGCCAATACAAGGGACACGGATTCCATCCATGGTCTGGGAAGATTCCACGTGCCATGGGGCAACTAAGCCCATGGACCACTACTGAACCCTGCACACGTAGCTCCACAGCAAGAGAAGCCACCTCTATGAGAAGCCCATGCTGTCCACAACTAGAGAAGTACTCAACAAGGAAGACCCAGCCCCAAACAAATAAAATTAGTTAAAAATTACAATGAGATATCACTATACACATATGATGATGGCTAAAATTTTTGAAAAATAGTGAAAACACCAAATACTCTCAAGGAGGTGGAGGAACTGTATCCACTCATATACATTGCTGGCAAGAGTGTAAGATGGTGCAGCTACTCTGGAAAAATTTGGCAGTTTCTTATAAAACTAAGCATATGCTTACTGTGTGACCCAGCAATTGCACTCTTGGGTGTCTATCCTAGAGAAAGTGATTTATGTTCTGTTCACACAAAAACTTGTACACAAATTATAGTGTAAGCAGATAAGATAGGGGGTCCTCAGAGAAAGAGACCTAGCCTTGGTGTTTTTGACTTTAAGAGAAGCCATTTTTGGCCTAAGCCACTTTGTGATCAAAGTCTGGCCACAAGGCTTGCCCTTGAAGAGGGCTCAGTAATTAGGGATTCTGAAGGAACTAAAGAATGCAGGAACAAAGAGAAAGCAATCAAGAAGTTTCACTATCACTTTTCACTTTCATGCATTGGAGAAGGAAATGGCAACCCACTCCAGTGTTCTTGCCTGGAGAATCCCAGGGACGGTGGAGCCTGCTGGGCTGCCATCTATGGGGTCGCACAGAGTCGGACATGACTGAGGTGACTTAGCAGCAGCAGCAAGCCCCTTCATGAAGATACATGTACCCTTAGCTTAAAGCTTTCCCAATTTTGCTGTTGGGGAGACACTGTTTTGGGAAATATCCCTGGTGTTCTCCTTAGTAGCTGTAAGTGATAAATTCTTCCTTCTCCCACGCTTTGGCTTGGATGTGTCTTTTTGCTTGACACCCACAAAGAGGTGAATCCAGTTTCTGAGTAACAATAGGAGCTTTTTTTATAATAGCCCCCAAACTGGAATCAACCCATGATTCCAGTCCATGATTCACTTTGCTGTACATCTAAAACTAACACAACACTGTGAATCAACTACACTCCAATAAAAATTAAGGAACAGGCAACAACCACCCCCCTAAGTATGGAACACTACTCAACAATAAAAAAGAAACCACTGATACATGCCATAACTTGGGCAGATCTCAAGAGAATTATGCTTATTGAAAAAAGCCAGTCACAAAAAAACTAATTACTATATTATGCACTTATATAAGATTCTTGATTTTTTTTAATTTTATTTTTTTGGCAACATCACACGGCATGCAGGATTTTAGTCCCCCAACGAGGGACCAAATGTATGTTCCTTGCATTGGAAGCATGGAATCTTAACCACTGGACTGCCAGGGAAGTCTCTCTTGTTTTTACTTTTTAATATTATTTTTAAATTTTTAATTTGTTTTTTTATTTTTGGCTGTGCTGGGTCTTTGTTGCTTTACACAGGCTTTCTGTAGTTGCAGTGAGCAGGGACTACTCTTCATCGCTGTGTGGGGGCTTCTCATTGCAGTGGCTTCTCTTGTTGGGGAGCACAGGTTGTAGGCACATGGGCTTCAGTAGTTGCAACACACAGGTTCAGTAGTTGTGGTACATGGGCTTAGTTGCTCCTTGGCTTGTGAAATCTTGCCGGACCAGGGATTGAACCCGTGTCCCCTGCATTGGCAGGTGAATTCTTATCCACTGCACAACATTCTTGAAATAACAAAATTATAGAGATAAAGACTAGATTAGTGGTTGCCAGGAATTAGTGACTAGGGAGAGGGTAGGGTACATTCTAAAGGGGTAGCAGAAGGGAATCGTGTGGTATTGAATTGTTCTGTATATTGATTGTGGAGTGGAGACAGTTACATGAATCTACACATGTAACAAAGTTGCACAGAAGTATACACATACCAAAAAAATTAGTGCATATAAAATGATGAGATTCGAATAAATTCTGTGGATTACACCTATGTCAATTTCAATATTGTAGTATAGTCATACAAGATGTTACCATTAGAGGCACTGGATGAAGGATACATGGACTTCTTCATACCTATTTTTTTTTTTGCAACTTCCCTTGAATCTAAAATTTCAAAATTTTAAAAATTTCTGAACAGAATCAGAAAAACTGATTGAGGGCTTCCCTGGTGGTCAAGTGGTTAAGAATTCGCCTTGCAGTGCAAGTAACACTGGTTCGATCCCTGGTTCAGGAGGATCCCACATGCAGCAGAACAACTAAGCCCATGTGCCACAACTACTGAAGCTCACACACCTCAACAAAGAGTAGCACCCACTCACCGCAACTAGAGAAAAGCCTGTGTGCAGCAATAAAGACCCACCACAGCCGAAAAATAAAGCATAAATAAATAAATCTTTAAAAAAAAGAAAAACTAATTGAGACTATAGTAGTAGTCTAAGTGGGAGATGATGGTGGTTTGCAATAGGTGGTGATGAAAGAAAAGTAGTTAGTTACAGGGTATATATTTAAGGTTGAACCTGAAATAGGAGGGAAGGGAGCAAGGCACAACCCCTAAAGAATGACATAGCTATTGAGGATACACCATAAACTGGTTTGAACCAACTAGGCCCAAGATGGAGGAAGACTCAATTCCAGTAGACCTTGAGCCTCATTATAGGCTCATTGAAATGCATTTATATGCTAACAGACTCATCCAAAGTCACCATGACAGTTGAAGGCCAACTATTAAAGACCAAAAGTGAGCAGTGGCTCAATTCCTAGACATCCTGCCTCTTCCCCAAAATAGATGGAATAATCCTCCCAGCCGGCCCATTAAAAACTTGGTAACCACCCTATATTTCCAGGCTGTGCCCATCTTTTGAGATAGACTGCATTTTGTCTATTAAACGTGTATCTCCCAGGGGGTCTCACCTTCTGAGGGGGCCCACACTCTGTCTATGGAGTGTGCATCTCCCTAAATAAACCTGCCTTCTCACTTGGTTCTCAAGGCAGAGAGTCCTTGCCTGTGTGCTTATATCTCTCACAACCATCCTATATTAATAAATCTACTTATTGCTTATCACTTTGCCTCTCACTGAATTCCTTCTATGTTAAGTCATAAAAAATCTGAGCTTCAGTAAGTCCTGACACCAGGTGAGTGATTTTAATTAAAAGACAGTGGGTTCAAGGGACTTCCTTGTGGATCAGTGATTAAGAATTTGTGCTTCCACTGGAGAGAGCAGAGATTCGAACCCTGGTCAGGAAACCAAGATTCTGCATGATGTGTGGTGCAGCCAAAAAACAGAAAAAGACAGTGAGTCCAAGTCTGAATCTGAGTTCAAGTCCCAATGTGAGTTTTGGCTGAGTTCAAGTCCCATATGAATTGGGTGGTTTCAAGCCTATACCTAAATCTTTCTGATGGATAGGATGTGGGGCACGAGAGAAGAAAAAAAGTTGTTGACTGACTGCTAGTTTTCTTTTTTCTTCTTTTTTTGTAGAAAGTTGCTCAGTAGGGTCTCACTCTTTGCAACCCCAAGGAGTATACAGTCAATGGAATTCTCCAGGCCAGAATACTGGAGTGGGTAGCCTTTCTCTTCTCCAGAGGATCTTCCCAGCACAGGGATCAAACCCAGGTCTCCCGCATTGCAGGCAGATTCTTTAACAGCTGAGCCACAAGGAAGCCAAAGAATACTGGAGTGGGTAGCCCTTCCCTTCTCCAGCGGATCTTCCCAACCCAGGAACTGAACCGGGGTCTCCTGCATTGCAGGCAGATTCTTTAACAACTGAGCTATCATTATCAGCTCAATAGAGTTATATATAAAGCACCTTTTTAATGTTTGGAGTCCACTCTATTAGTACTTCTAAAATATCTGTGTACAGATTAATCACTGGGAATTTGTTAAAATGCAGATTCTGACTCAGTAAATCCTGGGATGGATCCTGAGAATCTGAGGATTCCAATGCTATTGATGGGTAGACTGCAAGACCGTGCCTTAGAGTTAAGTTCTTTTAACTTGATGATTTAAACTTTATTGGGTGGGGAGGGTCTTGCCCAGACAAATGCTGGAGAAGGGAGATGGACAGTAGAAAACGGGATGGTCTCATCTCTTCCTAGAAGCCATTCTAGTTACCTGATTCACCTTAATCTTCCTTTCCCAACCTCACACAAAACCCTCCATGCCTCCATACATAAATGTTTCTGCAAACCAAATCAGAAAAAAATATGAATTTAAAGGTGAAAGTAATCTTAACTGGCAAATGCACCAATACCCTCTCCAGAAACCCTATCTACAGGTTTCAGTCTCTGCTTGAAACCTCCAAGAATGGGAATTCACTATCTCAGACATTAGATCACTGGCTTTTCACCCACTCCTTGATAAAATAAAATCTGCCAATCATATATATTCATCTCCCCAAATAATAATAGCAGTAATGTTTAGTGAACTGTACTAACTATATCAACTATGTGAAAAGAGAAAGAGGGGTCACTAGACTACTTTGATAGAGTAAAAATTTTATAGAAGAAGTAGGATTTGTGTACACAAGAAGAAGATGGTAACTAGATAAGTTTGTAGGTACTATGAGATTAGGAAAGCAGCAAAGACTAAAGGTATAAGAGAAAAGCAGAAAATGTTTGAGAAACTGATTAGACATTCTTAATAAAGTGCTACAGAACAGTCGGTGATAGAACCACCAAGATTAGAGAAAAATTTTAAATGCTAGGTTAAGTTAAGACCTTCGGCTATAATTAATGGAAACCCATTGAAGCTTGGAGATAGGACAATAGCATGAGAAATATCTTAATATTCTATAACTCAAAAAAACCTATCAAGGCTGATAGGGATAGAATAGGATAGTTACACAGGTAGTTGTAGAAGTCCCAGTAGAAGATTATAGATAGAGAGGGAAACCTAGGGAAATTTGGGAGACCACTGTAAGTTAATGATTGCTCGAGAAAGCTATGGGAATTTTGTGGAATGAAGCAGGCTTACTTAACTATAAAACACAAGATACACCTCAGGCCATTAAGTGAAAGAAAAATATTATCACCCTTCTGCTGATTTGAATAGGTGCTGTGACAGTCCTAGTTTGACCCCTTAGGGTCAGACACTCTCCTGTCAGATGCAAAAGGAGGAGCTAGTGATGTAAGCCTGACATATACTCAAAGAATGAGGAAGAAGGTGTCTTTCCCCCTCCTCACTTTCCTTTGATTACAAAAATATAGCCCACTTAATCCAGAGGGCAGAGCCCCCTCACCTGCCTGCTTACACCTTTCCCAAGTGTCCTATATTAATAAATCTACCTCTTGCCTATCACTTAGCCTCTCGCTGAATTCTTTCTGTGCTGAGACTCAAAGAACTTGAACCTCAGTAAGTCCAGACATCAGGTGAGTGATTCTAATTAAAAGATTGTGGGTTCAAGTCCCAATCTGAGATGGATGGGGATGAGATTTCAAAGCATGCGCCACCAGGAAGGACTTTAAGTCAGAATGACTGGTGAAAGACAACCTGAAAACTAACCCCATTAACATAAAACCTGAGACTGTGAGCCACGAGGCAGAGCAATTCTCCTGGGTTCCTTTACCCTCCTGCTCTCTGCCTAGATGCCCCTTCCCAATAAAGTCTCTTGCTTTGTCAGCACCTGTGTCTCCTCAGACAATTCATTTCTGAGTGTTAGACAAAAGACCCCTTTTCAGGCCCTGGAAGGGGTCCCCCTTCCTGCAACAGTTCGGACTCTGTGCTTCCACTGTAGGGGGCATGGGTTTGATCCCTGGTTGGGAAACTAAGATCCTGAAAGCCACATGGTGCAGCAAATAAAAAAAAAAAATTATCCCCATGAAGAAGATAGTGATTGAATTTGATTTTTCCAGGTTGGCTCATTCCCCAAAGTTCAGGCTTTGGGGTCCTAAAGTCTTCTTTAACATTTAATTAGTTCATTAGTGGTGGAAGAGGCTGGGACTGTCTCTCTACAAGTAAACTGACCTTTGTCATAAGTCACTTTTATAATGAGAGAGAAGCTATATCATGTTACCATGTTTCCCCATTCGCCAAATCTTCCTGGGTGATGCAGATTTTACTCCCATGTGGGCAGGGGTAGAAGTACGTCTCTGAGTTCTTTACATATTGGAAGTCCTTGATCTCCACCTCATTGTGAAACACTGCCATTGTCACTGGGGCCAGCAGAGGTCTGTCACCTCTGCTGTCCTACCCAGGCCAAGGCCAGTCCAACTTCCAGGTCCCCAACCAGCCAGGCCTATTCGTATTCTTCAGGTGAGGAAACTGAGGTTCATGGGGCCTGGGTAACTTGCTCAAGTTTAGATAGCTAAAAGAGGTATAGCCAGGATTTAAACCAATTCATGCAGTGTCAGAGCCTGGGCCCTAAACCACATTTGTGCTGCTTCACTCTGCAAAAAGTTATATTCCTGGTCTCACTTCCATGGAGGGAATCACTGTGGGGTGCAGAGAAATCATTATTCTAAACCAATACCCTAACACTGTGGAAAGAATAGAATTGACTCAGGTCTTGATTGTCTTGTTATTAATGATTTAAGGAATCAGAACAACTAATGCATTATGCCTATGTATGAGAAACAGAAAGACATCTGGGAATGCAGGGCAAAAAGAGAACATTCATAACAATACGTGGGAATGGGCCCCCAGGGCATCTTCACTGTCTGTAAGCAAGAATGAAGTATGAACCCTCCCACCTTTGACTCCAGAGTCAAACTACAAATCAAACAGCAGGATCATTTGGTGAGGGTAATTGCCTCTGTTTCACAAAAACTATACACAGGTCATCTGTCTGCCTTTAGCTATAGAGTGTGGAAGAAAAAACTACCTCCTCAGTCTTCTGAGTGATACCCTGATCACTGGGAGGGGGAGGGAGGGTTTTTTGGGAAACCTGCATCATTTGCTGATTGGGGAAGGAATCATGAGAGACTCCTCACATAGTCTGGTTCAACAACCATATGAAAAGGGCACTATTCTAATTCCTATTTTACAGGTGGGGAAACAGAGACACAGGAATGTTAAATAACTTACCCAAGAATGCAAAACTAGTAAGTAGTAGAGCTGGGCTGTGAATCCATTTTACTCTTACTCCAGAGCTCACATGCTTAACTACCATGCTATACCACATAGAATATGATGTCCTCAGGAATCACAGACTTCTCTGGCCCAGTGAGACCTCAAGGATCACAACCCAACCCAAATTACATCTGTCATCTTTGTTCTATTCAATTATATTGCCTGCTTTTGATATCCCTGAATTTTCTGCTCTTGCCTCTGAACGATAACACTAATACCACTGATCTTGTCTCCATAAATTCCTCAATCCCATTTATTTTTACATTCTCTTACAAGTCTCCTCTTGTCTCCACTTTGTTTCTTTCCTTTTCTCTTGTCTTCAAGTTTTAAGCTTGGTATAACAAGGTAATAGGCATATTAAAGCCTTTAGCAAAAATAAGGACTTTGCCTATAATAGTCCATCCACTTGCCTTAACCCTGATAGACTTTCAGGGTAAAACTCTCTGGGGAAAATTATGTAGCTGAAGAGGTTCTACATTCAGAGCAGAGATTTAGTTTCAATCTGTTTCTAGCTTTCACGTCCTTTGATTCTCCAGGATGCCTACTGGGAGCCTGTGTCTTGGACATGGTGTCTTTGGTCTGTACTGTTGAAGATGATGATAGTAGACTGATTCAGCAATATCTCTCCTTCCTCCCTTCAACCTCTTCAAATTGGGGCTGAATGTAAATGTCATATAATCTGTGATTTCTATAATACTGTGATTGTAGTGCCTTTTGTATTAGTCAGGATAGGCTGGGTTGTGCTTAAGAAAAAATGTCTTGGTGCATGCACTTAAACTGATTGTGAAACAGGAGGGAAGGAGGTAGGACACAACTTGGAAAGAATGACATCCGAGGACAAAACATAAACTGATTAGAATCAAATGGGTCCAAGATGGCAGACAAGTCATCTTCAACTGGAACTTGATTCTCAGTATATGCTTATTGTAACTCATCAGCAAGCTAAATGACACACCCAGAGGCACCATGACAGTTCCAAGGCTGACCATCAAAGACCAAAAAGTGGGCAGTAGCCCAATTCCTAGAAAGCTCTGTCTCTTCCCCCAAATAGTTGAAATAATCTTCCCATTCATCACCCATGAAATAACCCAGCTCATAAAAGCTAACTACACCACATTTCAAGGCCACACTCACCCTCTGCAATGGCCCACACTCTTGTCGATGATGTGTTGTTGTCGTTGAGTTGCTAAATCATGTCCAGCTCTTTGTGACCCCATGGACTACAATACACCATGGTCCTCTGTCCTCCACTATCTCCTGGAGTTTGCTCAAATTCATGTCAACTGAGTCGATGATGCTATCTAGCTGTCTCTCCCACTCTTTTCTCCTTTTGCCTTCTTTGGACTATGTTTCTCTCTAAATAAATCCACTTCTTACCTATCACTTTATCTCTCACTGATTTCTTTCTGTGATGGGACATCAAGAGTCTGAGCTTCATTAGGTTCTGAAACCAGGTGCGTGATCTCAGTTGGAAGACCGTGGGTTTTGGCCAGGTTTGAGTCCAAGCACATGGGTTCAAGTCCTAATCTGAGGTAAAAGGTTTCATTTCCACAGCTAATATCTTAGTCATTTCAGATGCCATAACAAAAATACTGGGACTTCCCTGGCGGTCCAATTAAGACTCCATGCTCCAAATGCAGGGTGCACATTCAATCCTTGATTAGGGAACTAAGATCCCACAGGCCACACAGGGAGGCCAAGAAACAAACAAACAAAAAACCCCAAAATACTATAGACTAGGTAGTTTATAAACAACAAACATTGCGGAATTCCTTGACAGTCTAGTAGTTAGGTCTCTGCACTTTCACAGCCAAGGGCCTGGGTTCTCCAGGAACTAAGATCCCACAAGCCACAGTGTGGCCAAATAAAGAAATAAACAAACAGCAAACATTTAGTTCTCATAGTTCTAGAGACAGGGAAGTCCAGGATCATGGTGCCAATAGATTTGGTGTCTAGTGAGAATCCCCTTCTTCACTGATTGCAGTCTTCTTACTGTAACCTCACATGGTGGAAACAAGCATGAGATCTTCCAAGATCTTTCTACAAGGGCACTAATCCTATGCATGAGGGTGGCTGTGCTGTGCTTAGTCACTCAGTCATTTCCAACTCTTTGCAACCGAATAGACTGTAGCCCACCAGGCTCCTCTGTCCATGGGGATTCTCCAGGCAAGAATACTGGAGTGGGTTGCCATGCTCTCCTCCAGGGGATCTTCCCAACCCAGGGACTGAACCCAGGTGTCCCACGTTGCAGGCAGATTCTTTACTGTCTGAGCCACCAGGGAAGCCCCATGAGGGTGGAGCCCTTCCCAAAGGTCCTACCTCCTGATACCATTGTCTAGGGTCTAAGGATTTCAACATATGAATTTGGTTGTCTGAAGATGCGGATGGGACATAAACATAGTTTATTGCACTGGTCAAAACCAGACTTTATCACTCACCTAAAATCTGCTGCAGAGCCATCATCTCTGTGGTTAGTTCTTCTCCTGCAATGACTTGGGAGCCTGATTCTTTCCAACATGTAACTCTGCCATCTTAATACATAGCCTATGTGCAGCACAACAGAGCAGACACAGCTGCAGAATCATGCAGTAGTCCTTAAACGGCTGGCTTGGCCTGGAAGTGACACCTGTCACTGTTCCTTCCAGTCCATTGACCAGAATTAGTCAAATGACCCTGCCTAACTCTAAGAGAACCTGATGAACAGTATGAAAAGGCAAAAAGATAGGACACTAAAGGTTGAACTCCCCAGGGTGGTGGGTGCCCAATATGCTACTGGAGATTAGTGGAGAAATAACTCCAGAAAGAATGAAGAGATGGAGCCAAAGCAAAACCAACACCCAGTTGTGGATGTGACTGGTGATAGAAGCAAGGTCCGATGCTGTAAAGAGCAATATTGCATAGGAACCTGGAATCAAGGCAAATTGGAAGTAGTCAAACAGGAGATGGCAAGAGTGAACATCAACATTTTAGGAATCAGTGAACTGAAATGGACTGGAATGGGTGAATTTACCTGAGATGACCATTATATCTACTACTGTGGGCAAGAATCCCTTAGAAGAAATGGAGTAGCCATCATAGTAAACTAAAGAGTCCGAAATGCAGTACTTGGATGTAATCTCAAAAACAACAGAATGATCTCTGTTCGTTTCCAAGGCAAACCATTCAATATCACGGTAATCTAAGTCTATGCCCCGACCAGTAACGCTGAAGAAACTGAAGCTGAATGGTTCTATGAAGACCTACAAGACCTTCTAGAACTAACACCCAGATGTCCTTTTCATTATAGGGGACTGGAATGCAAAAGTAGGAAGTCAAGAAACACCTGGAATAACAGGCAAATTTGGCGTTGGACTACAGAATGAAGCAAGGCAAAGGCTAATAGAGTTTTGCCAAGAGAACTCACTGGTCATAGCAAACACCCTCTTCCAACAACACCAGAGGAGATCTACACATGGACATCACCAGATGGTCAATACCAAAATCAGATTGATTACATTCTTTGCAGCCAAAGATGGAGAAGCTCTATACAGTCAGCAAAAACAAGATGGGGAGCTGGCTGTGGCTCAGATCATGAACTCCTTATTGCAAAATTCAGACTTAAATTGAAGAAAGTAGGGAAAACCACTAGACCATTCAAGCATGACCTAAATCAAATCCCTTACGATTATACAGTGGAAGTGAGAAATAGATTTAAGGGACTAGATCTGATAGACAGAGTGCTTGATGAACTATGGGCAGAGGTTCATGACATTGTATAGGAGACAGGGATCAAGACCATCCCCAAGAAAAAGAAATGCAAAAAAGCAAAATGGCTGTCTGAGGAGGGCTTACAAATAGCTGTGAAAAGAAGAGAAGCGAAAAGCAAAGGAGAAAAGGAAAGATACTTCCATTTGAATGCAGAGTTCCAAAGAGTAGCAAGGAGAGATAAGAAAGCCTTCCTCAGTGATTAGTGCAAAGAAATAGAGGAAAACAATAGAATGGGAGAGACTAGAGATCTCTTCAAGAAAATTAGAGATACCAAGGGAACATTTCATGCAAAGATGGGCACAATAAAGGACAGAAATGGTATGGACCTAACAGAAGCAGAAGAGATTAGGAAGGGGTGGCAAGAATACACAGAAGAACTATTCAAAAAAGATCTTCATGACCCAAATAATGATGATGGTGTGATCACTGACCTAGAGCCAGACATCCTGGAATGCGAAGTCAAGTGGGCCTTAGGAAGCATCACTATGAACAAAGCTAGTGGAGGTGATGGAATTCCAGTTGAGCCATTTCAAATCCTAAAAGATGATGCTGTGAAACTGCTGCACTCAGTATCCCAGCGAATTTGGAAAAGGCAGTTGTGGCCACAGGACTGGAAAAGGTCAGTTTTCATTCCAATACCAAAGAAAGGCAATGCCAAAGAACACTCAAACTACCGCACAATTGCACTCATCTCACACACTAGTAAAGTAATGCTCAAAATTCTCCAAGCCAGGCTTCAACAATACATGAGCCATGAACTTCCAGATGTTCAAGCTGGTTTTAGAAAAGGCAGAGGAACCAGAGATCAAATTGCTAACATCCGCTGGATCATTGAAAAAGCAAGAGAGCTCCAGAAAAACATCTATTTCTGCTTTATTGACTATGCCAAAGCCTTTGACTTTGTGGATCACCACAAACAGTGGAAAATTCTGAAAGAGACGGGAATACCAGATCACCTGCTCTGCCTCTTGAGAAATCTGTATGCACATCAGGAAGCAACAGTTAGAACTGGACATGTAACAGACTGGTTACAAATTGGGAAAGGAGTACATCAAGGCTGTATATTGTCACCCTGCTTATTTAACTTACATGCAGAATACATCATGAGAAATGCTGGGCTGGATGAAGCACAAGCTGGAATCAAGATTGTCAGGAGAAATATCAATAACCTCAGATATGCAGATGACACCACCCTTATGGCAGAAAGTGAAGAAGAACTAAAGAGCCTCTTGATGGAAGTGAAAGAGGAGAGTGAAAAAGTTGGCTTAAAGCTCAACATTCAGAAAACTAAGATCATGGCATCTGGTCCCATCACTTCGTGGCAAATAGATGGGGAAACAGTGGAGACAGTGGCAGACTTTATTTTTTTGAGCTCCAAAATCACTGCAGATGGTGATTGCAGCCATGAAATTAAAAGACGCTTACTCCTTGGAAGAAAAGTTATGACCAACCTAGTGTGATTGAGTGAAAGTCACTCAGTAGTGTCCAACTCCTTTCGACCCCATGGACTGTAGCCCACGAGTCTCTCCTCTGTCCATGGGATTCTCCAGGCAAGAATACTGGAGTGAGTTGCCATTCCCTTTTCCAGACCAACCTAGACAACGTATTAAAAAGCAGAGACATTACTTTGCCAACAAAGGTCTGTCTAGTCAGGGCTATGGTTTTTCCAGTAGTCATGTATGGATGTGAGAATTGGACTATAAAGAAAGCTGAGTGCCGAAGAATTGATACTTTTGAACTGAGGTGTTGGAGAAGACTCTTGAGAGTCCTTTGGACTGCAAGGAGATCCAACCAGTCCATCCTAAAGGAAATCAGTTCTGAATATTCATCAGAAGGACTGATGTTGAAGCGGAAACTCCAATACTTTGGCCACCTGATGCAAGGAACTGACTCACTGGAAAAGACCCTGATGCTGGGAAAGATTGAAGCAGGAGGAGAAGGGGACGACAGAGGATGAGATGGTTGGATGGCATCACCGACTCAATGGACATGAGTCTGAGCAAACTCTGGGAGTTGGTGATGGACGGGGAACCCTGGCATGCTGTTGTCCATGGGATCACAGAGTCAGACACGACTGAGCGACTGAACTGAATTGAACTGAACTCTAAGGGATATAGGAAATAAGGAGGAACACAGGGCATTCTGTGAGCCAGAAATATCTTTGCCTTCTTATTATTGTATTGTATATGCAATCTTGTCTCTTTCCCAGTCTAGTCACAGCCCATTCACTTGTACCTTCTACCTCTAAAGCCACTAATTATAGTTTAATCCAATCCTGTCCTTTGGAGTGTTTTGTCTTCTGCCAGATGACCCGGTCTTTGCTCTTTTACTGGTATACCTCACAGATGCAGTTTTCCCCCCTCATTCCCATCCCTGCTTTTGCATCTAGCCATTTTCCAGGATCTACCCAGCTGAGAGTAATCTGGAAAGACCCCTCTATTTTTTGCAATTAAAATCGAAGATACTAAGAACAAGGAACACTCTCTGAAGTGGACAGAATAAAAGGAGAGGAGGGAAAACTGAAGGGGAAAAAACAGGTTGAATAAATCTTCTGGAGGCCAAGGTTCAGGAACAACTCTGGTTCACTCTTTCCCTAGGACAGTTTAGTACAGGTCAAACAAAAAGACCTCTGGTAAAGAACCATAATGGTCTCTACTCTCTGGGTTTTCCTCTTCCACAGTTTAATCATGTTCTGATCAGAATGAGCGTCAGTGTCATGCTTTTGTTTTTAATATCATTCCTCAAGGGCAATTTTTAAGGAAATTTTTAAAAAAGAATATCTAATCCTACCAACCTAAAAATTATTGTTGTATGCATACTTCTTTCCAATTGTTATTTTTGTTCAGTCACTCAGTCGTGTCCTACTCTTTGCAACCCCATAGACTGCAGCACACCAGGCTTCTCTGTCCTTCACTCTCTCCCAGAGTTTGCTCAGGTTCATGTCCATTGAGTCAATGATGCCATCCAACCATCTTTCCTCTGTTGTTTTCTTTTCCTACCCTCAATCTTTCCCAGTATCAGAGTCTTTTCCAATGAGTTGGCTCTTCATATTGGGTGGCCAAAGTATTGGAGCTTCAGCTTCAACGTCAGTCCTTCCAATGAATATTCAGAGTTGATTTCCTTTAGGATTGACTGGTTCGATCACCTTCCTGTCCAAGGGACTCTCAAGAGTCTTCTCCAGCACCACAGTTCAAAAGCATCAATTGTATGAGCATTAGTGTCACACTTTTCTCATCAGTTCTTACATCTGTACAAGACTACTGGAAAAACCATAGCTTTGACTAGACAGACCTTTGTCAGCAAAGTGATGTCTCTGCTTTTTAATATGTTATTTAGGTTTGTCATAGCTTTTCTTGCAAGGAGCAAACGTCTTTTAATTTCACGGCTGCAGTCACTGTCTGCAGCATAGGGACATCACTGTCCAATTGTAGAGCTGGGAAAAAATGTCTTTTCCTCTACCCATCCTAGGATCTCCAAATGGAACCCACCAATAAGTTAGACTGGCCAAAGACAGATTAACAAAAGAAAACCAGATGTGTTGCACATGCCTCTAGGGAGTACCCAGTGATGATGAGCTATGCAAAGGGGTACATAAAGGAGAAGAAATTTGGGGCTTCTGGGCAGAGGAGGCAAGTTACGGGAAGGCATAGGAATAGCGCAATAAACAAGGGTTGTTTAGTAAGGTTTGTTATGCAAATTTAAGTGGATACCTTCTCTTTTAATAAGAATTGTTAAGGGAATGGTCCAGTGGTTAGGACTCTGCCTTGAGGACCCGGTAACTAAGAAAATCCACCAAGGTTTATAGAATGGCCAAAAAAACCAAAAAAAGCCTGGTTAGGAAGAGGGAGATACACAATTGGAAATTTCCTTTACAAAAGGAAAACTTACACTCTGTTTTCAAGCTTTTCCTGAGACTGTTGGTAATCCATGTGCCAAAGAGGAATATTTTGGAGTGGCATATTCTGGTATTTGTTTATTTTATGTTTGTGATTATGCCAAACATAACTAGCAAATGAGTATTTCAGTTTAAAAGAAGGATGTATCCCTGAGAAGAGAACACATAGTCATTTATATTTTAGTAAGAGTTAGCTTGAAGAGCCTTTTTTTTTCTTTATGAACTGGTTGGGATTAGGATACTAAAAGTTCCTGATAGAAGGAGCAACAGGGGAGCTGGTGGGTGGGTGTAAAAGACGTTGGGTAGCCCATGCAGCAAGCAGTCACTGGATCTTGGGGAATGGAGGGCCAACAGGTAGATCATTAGAATTAAAAAAAGAAGCAGAAAAGGGAAGTGGCTGGCTCCAAAAGAAACTTTGCCAGCCTAACGGTTTTAAGATCACAAATCTAGTGAATAGATTCTTGAAACTCATCTATTCCAACTACCATTTTGTGTTTCCCTTCACCATATCCTTGCCATTTGCTGCCAAAACTGGGATTGAAAAGCTCCAGTTCTGGGCACTCCACTGTTTCCCAAGATCTCCCTAACTATTTTGAACAACTCTCTCTCATTAAAAAAGAAAAAAATCTTTTTTTAATTTTAGCTTTATTAAGTTTTTAAAATAAAGATCTTTGTTTTTTAAATATTTAAAGATTTGTTTATTTGGCTGCATCAGGTTTTAGTTGTCGCACACAGGATCTTTGTTGCATCATGCAGGACCTTTCGTTGTGGTGCAGGGACTCATTAGTTGTGGTGCAGAGGCTCACTAGTTTCCTGAGGGCTCCTGAGCTTGCAGGCTTCAGTAGTTGCAGGATTAGTTGCTTGGCAGTTTCAGGGATTGAATCTGCATCCCCTGCACTGAAAGGCAGATTCTTAAACACTGGACCACCAGGTAAGCCCTCTAAAATAAAGATCTTCTCTTGAGAAAAAAATGGACCTCCGGTAGCTTTGGTTATAATCTGCCCTCTAGTTGTCACCCTACATGACCTGCTATTTCAAGACAGCTCCAAAATCTCCTCAGAGGCCCTCTTAAATAGGGTAATCATGTCAACACTTCAAATCTCATTTCCAACCAGGCCACTTCCCCAGAATATATCTGGCCTTTGTAGTTTTCAAGTGATAATATCATCCTGCAGAAACCTTAAGAATAAAATGCAAAATCTTTCTGAGAGAATGACATCTTAGGTGTGATTTTGAAACAGTGACTTGTAGTAAGAAGAGATCCCCATAGGAAAGGGAAGTGGGCTTGACTGCTTGCTAATAATTCTACATCAGTTAATAATGTTAGCTTACAATTATTTGACATTTATGTGCTAAGCACTATTCTAAGCACTTTATGTGTATTGTCTGATCAAATCCTCACAATAACCTTATGAGATGGGTCCTCTTATTCTTAACCTCATTTTACACATGAGGAAAGTGAGGTACAAGATGTCACAGCTAGTAAGTGACAGAAACACAATTCAGACTCAGCAGCTAATTCCAGACCCCTTGTGCTCTCTCAGTCAGTGTTGCTTATTACTTCATGCTTGGCTAAGATTTTGAATTTCAATATTTTTACAAAGCAGCAAAGAATACATTTCTCTGAGTCTTGATTTCTGCTAATTAGATAGTGAACAACAGAATGTTATTCCTTTATATGCAACATATACATCATAACAGGATATCAGCCCAGGATATTTCCTCCTTTCAGACCATAGGTCTTGTATCAAACATGTGATATTATTTGGCTTTTGATCTAGGAATTTGAAAAATGGGAGGTTGAATGGGTCACTGAGCTAACAGTCCAGAGCTCTAGATACTAATTCCAACATAGCCATAACTTTGCCTAGTTCCTCAACTGTAAAATGAGGGAACTGGACTCCATTCCACTCTAAGGGACATCCGGTGTTGAAATCTCATGTCCAAAGGAATGACTTCCAGCACTGTGGCAGAAGGAAAGACTCTCTGGTGCCCCTTGAGTCATACATATCAAACTGAAATGAACAAATGAGCATCTGTTGACTGTTTATGGCGTGTAAAGCTGTCAATTGGCAATAGTTACTATGCTTAGGTTTTCAAAAGGCTCTGTTGCCTCTACTAAAAATAAGCCACTGGTATTAGGGCTGAGTCATCTTCACACATGAATATGTGGAAGAAAAAAGTGACAAAGGTCATAAAGGAACTGTGGGTTATTTCCCTTCCAACCAGACACCACACCTTGTTCCCAACCAGCCCCACTTTTTCTGTTTTATTTCAGATAAGCTGTATACTTTAAATAGAGAACATATTCAACAGTATATTGTATTTTAGTTTGTTCATATCCTGTTCACTGCTTGTAGATTAGGCTTTTCCTTTAGAGTTGGTTTTGTACTTATCTGAGGAATAGAGGTTGATGTTAACAACATTTGCAACTATGCTTTACGGTATACAAAGTGATTACATATACATAGTTCCTCTTGAATAGTCAGCCACCCGCTGGTGATGTGGCAACTTGAGAATAGGTATCAAGCATTCCTCTCCAGGTAGTAAAATCTTATGGGGACAGGACACAGTCTGGGCAAAATGGTAAAGTGATTTTGCCTTGTTTTAAGGTGGTTTTTCTCTTTAGGCTTTGGGGGTTATTTCTCACCTTCTAGGATCTCCATTCCCTCCATCCCTGTGGCTGGGCCCTTATTCTGCTTTCTACTCAAAGCTTCACTCTATCAGCCTTATTCTCCTAGCTGTAAAATGGGAGGAAAGTTGGAGGAAGAAAACACTAAAGTTCTTTCTTAATCTAACTTCTTTTTCCAAGTATGCCTTTCTAAGAAGCAGTAAAAAAAACTCCAAAATTATATCAGGCTTCTTTCTCTTATCCAATAAAATTCCCATTCCCTCAGGGTTGCTGATTTCAGCTAGCTATTTGGTAGAAAACTGTTGACTAAGCAAAATATAAAGGGTGGATATTGAATCATGAGTTTCCTAGGAGTACTATCCACAAACAAGACTTAACTATGTTCATAAATTAATGACTTAGAATGGTTTGTCCAGCTACTGATGCCCAGCAGTGCCCTGTGGAACTCCTGGGCATGGAGGTCTTTTGCCCCCCATTTCTTTGAGGTGAGACTCCAGCCTCCAGAACCTGAGTTCCAAAGGGCAGAAAAAGTTACTAATCAAAGGAGCAGCAGCCAGGAAACCACCTGAAGCAAGATTAAAGGTGCCAGAGAGGCTCATCAAGATTAGGAGACTGACCACCCAAGACCCTGCACACATCCTAATCTTGTCAATAACACTACGCTTTTGAAACTTTGCAGAAGAAAGAAGAACACGAGACTGTTACTGCCTTGATTCTTATCAGGTAGTCCTGACTGACTATATAACCTCTCGCTACTCACCAGGGAGAAGGGCACAGTTCTTGAGGTGCTAACCTACTGTTTTCCCCCTTTGCCTGGCAAAGTAATAAAGCCACTCTTTCCTTCTCCCCCAAAAGTCTTATCTCTGTATTTCTGCTTGGCACTGGTGCACAGACAGCCAATTTTGGCAACACTACCATCTTTCTTTGAGATCCAATCCAGAAGCACCCAAAACTAAAAATATTCAAAATGAACTTACTATTTTATTTTAAAAAGCTACTTTCTTGGCAGCTACTCACCTGAGTCTGCCTGCTCTCCCCTTGAGAGTATACTATTGAAAGAGGAGGGAAGGGGTCAGAGCACAACATTTGAAAATCTGAGGACACAACATAAACTGATTAGAACCCAATAAGTCCAAGATGGCAGATGAGTCAACTTCCACTAGACCTTGATTTTCAGTATATACTCATTGTAACACATCAGCAAACTAAATAACACATCCACAGGTGCCGTGACAGTTCTGAGATCAACCATAAAGACCAAAAAGTGTGTAGTGGCCCAATTCCTGGAAATCTCTACTCCTTCTCCAAAACAGTTGGAATAATCCTCCCAGTCATTAACCTATCAAATTACCCACCCCATAAAAACTAACCACGCTATATTTCAGGGCCACTCTTGCCTTCTCCAATGGCCCACACTTTGTGGAGTGTTTTTCTCTCAATAAATCCACTTCTTACCTATTATTTTGTCTCTCACTGAATTCTTTCTGTGCTGAGACATAAAGACTCTAAGCCTCAGTAAGTCCAGACACTAGGTGTGTGACCTCAGTTAAAGACTGTGGCCTTTGGCTGGGTTTCAGTCCTGGCCTCATAGGTTCAAGTCCAGTCTGAAGTACACGGTTTCACTACGTCTTAACAAATCCTTGCCTTGCTTTCTTGAGGGGGAAAAAAAAAAACTACTTTCCTTCCTGAATTAACTCTTTTTTTGGCTGCACAAGGTGGCTTGTGGGATATTGATTCCTGTCCAGAGACTGAGCCAGGGCCCCTGGCAGTAAAGGCTTCATGCCCTAACCACTGGAGCACCAGGGAATTCCCCTGAATTAACTCTCTTAATTGGTGGTGCTATCATTTACCCATGTGTCCAAACCAGAAAACTGTGGGTCTCTGTCATTTTCTAAAACTAGCAAGTTCTGTCCATTGGATTTCTCAAATATTTTTCACATCCATAACATTGTCATTACCTTAACATAAAGGATGGGGAGGCAGGTAGGGAGAGTAGGCAGATACAAATGGAATGCAAAGAGTAAGATCTAAGTAAGACTGAAACCATTCACCTCAGTTTGGGACTTGAACCCATGTGGCCGGGACTTGAACTTGGCCAAAACCCTGCTTTGGATTTGAACTCACAAGGCTGGGACTCGAAACTAGCCAAAATCAACAGTCTTCCAACTGAGATCACACTCTTGTTTTCAGGACTTAAAGAAGCTCAGGTTCTTGATGTCTCATCATAGAAAGAACTCAGCGAGAGACAAAGTGACAGGTAAGAAGTGGATTTATTTAGAGAGAAACACACTCCATAGACAAAGCGTGGGCCATCTCATAAGCCAAGAGTGACCTTGGGAGAAACATATTTCACAGACAAGAGTATGAGCCATCACAAAGGGTGAGTGCAGCCTCAAAATGTGGTGTGTTTAGCTTTTATGGGCTGGGTAATTTCATAAGCTAATGAGTGGGTGGATTATTCTAACTATTTGGGGGAATGGGCAGAGATTTCCATGAATTGGGCTACTGCCCACTTTTTGGTCTTTGATGGTTAGCCTTGGAACTGTAATGGTGCCTCTGGGTGTGTCATTTAGCTTGTTGATATGTTACAATGAACATATACTGAGGATTAAGGTCTAGTTGAAATTGATTTGTCTGCCATTTTGGACCTATTTGATTCTAATCAGTTTATGTTTTGTCCTCGGGCTATGTCATTCTTTCCAAGTTGTGCCCTGCTCCCTTCCCTCCTGTTTCATGCACCAAGTACATGCATCAATACATTAGTCTGGCAAGCCAGACAAAGTTCTTGACTCCTACCCATAGCACTTTATCTCCACCACAACATTTTAACATATCAGTAGCCTAGCCTGCAGGGCTCCCAAAATGTAGAGAGAGTATCTCTGCTCACTACTAAGATTTAACTTGAAGTTGAAATGGAGAAAGAATATATGGGAAAAGGCGTCACTTTTCACACTGAAAAATTGGTAGGATGGAGGCAATGAGCACAGGAATAAAGAGAATAAAACTGTCATATACACATCCACATTTTTGGAAGTCCAGGCTTTGCCCTAGGGAGTAGAAGTGTAGAATAATTGAAAATAACATTCAGGGCTCTACCCTTCTCTTATCTGGGGCTCAGGATGATGCCACCTTGAAGACCACACCATATCAAGCTAGCAACAAGTATACCAAGTTGTCTATGTTGTGGATTTGGGTAGTGGGAAGCTCAGCGGTTTAGCTTTCTTAGCCTGGGAACTTGGGGTGAGGGTGGGCAGTAGAGCAGGTAGCTCTGAGGTAAGGACTACAGGGAAGGCTACCATCACTGCCAGACCTCAGAGACATCTCAGTAACATCACAGTCAAAGAAGCTCAAGTTACATGGGGAGTGATAGCAGAAGAATGGACTCTGAGTTCTAGTAGCTCAAAACTCAACTTTTTTGGCTGCATCACACTGCATGTAGGATCTTAGTGCATCAACCAGGGATGGAACCTACACTGCCTGCAGCGAAAGGGCAGAGTCTTAACCACTGGACCACCAGGGAAGTCCCTCAAAACGTCAACTTTGAAGGCCAGCTGGATATCTAGAGACTAGGCAAGCAAGTAACACTGCTTAGAGACTAGAAGACAATGAGTGATGTTCACTTCATGGATCCAAAGACCCCATTCACCTTTATCCACCCTGATCAAGTGGCCAAAGAAAGATTTCTCTTCCATAATCTAAATACTCTAAAGGGCAAGACCAAGAAGGGAAGAGGTTAGCTGAAAAGACTCATCATTTTTATCCAAGAGAGACTGCACATGACCTAAAGGAACTGTTTCAATAATCCATTTAGACTGAGCTTTCCTTTGAACTTGGTCTGTTCCACCAACTGAGATTTCAGGAAGTAGGCCAGATCAGGTTTAGACAAAACAAATAAATCATTTTTCTCTGCTTATCTGAATCTGGGAGTTAACCCCCAAGCCAAACCTCTGCTGAGATTACCTTCCCCTTGGCAAAATCCTCCAGGAGGCCTTCACCTAAATAACCTCCCAGCAGAGTTAACTATTCTTTTCTCTTTATCATTGCACTTGATACATATTTAGATTGTTGCACTTGCACAGGACTTAACGCTTCTAATGCCCCTGAGGCCTGCCTCCTTCACTAGCTGGCTGTCTTGGGGGAAAGTACTGTGCCTGATTCATCTTGATCTTGGCCTAGTCCTTCAGTTTGGGCTTCATACAGGAATGGTATCTAACAGGCAACAAATCTGGTTAAATTGCATTGAGTTCTTAAAGATGGTGGATTTTAGGTATGATGTTTTGGGTCATTGACATCTTCCCCCCAAATATATACACGAACTAACTGGTATTCAGAAAAATTAGACGATTTTCTTCTCATCTCCATTCCTTTCCCAGAATGACTGTTAGGTTAAAAAATGTGTCAAAATTCATTTCTAAACTAGAATGGACTAACAGTGTTATCCCAGTGAAAACTCTTTAAACTCGTTTGGAAATGGGCTCTGAGTTTCTCTGATGTTTCCTAAAATTCTAACGTATGCCTTTCTCATCTGTTTACTTAGGAGACTCAAGTGAGGGGGTGGGGGAACAAAATTCAAGTTTCTGGCTAGTGAGTCTCACTGGATGCTTACTTGCTCCAGACAAAGCAAGTTCCCTTGCACTTGACTCTGCTCCTACAAGGACAATGCTTTCCTGGATTACTTTACAGATTGTTGAATGTTAACCATGTGATATCTTGAAAGTGGGATTTGTTGGGTGGTTTTACATTTCTTTGTGCTTTTCTGTATTTAGCAAATTTTCTATAGTGAGTATATATTTTGTCTGTAATTGGGGGGGAAAAGTCCAACTAACCCACTGTTTTGAAAACATGTCTTTTATTCCCAGAGTGAACTTCAGCTATGAAAAGTATACTGAGAGGTGGGCAATGGGCCTCCTCTTCCACCAACCCAAGTCCGAAGGAGGTGAAGAGAAAATAGACCTAAATACAAATGTGACTAACATAACTTGGTCCCATTTAAAACAGCCTCATATAATGGGATTCTTGCTTCAGCCGTATGTTCAGCCTTCTCATTTTAGAGGGAATTTTTGGCAGTCCAATGTTCTGGGTGGGGAGTGAGGGGTAGAGGAGGGTACAAGGGAATAAGCCTTCTTGCAACTTTAACCTGGATAGATTTAGCCATCTAATCCTGACACCTTAAAAGGCTATCATGGGATTTCCTTGGTGGTCCAGAGGTTAAGACTGTACTCCCAAAGCAGGGGTCCTGGGTTTCATCTCTGATCAGGGAGCTAGATCCCAGCACAGCCACATAAAAAATAAATAAATAAAAGGCTTTCAAAGGAAAAACTGAGGGCTCAGAAAAATTCTCTGCCACTTTTCAACAGCCTGAATTCCATAGCTGGACTGCCTCACTGAGCACGTTCTAGTTTATAAGGGGTGGTAAATCACGTACCATTTCACACTACCATAGGTAGAGGGTCTTGTGCACTAGGAGCCCTCTTTTCTTTTCCTCTTTCAGGGACCCATTCTCCCCAGGTGGGAAAATGTAGTTTGTGAAACCAGAGAAATTGATTCACATAGAAATAGCTTTAAAAGTTCCTGAAAGCCAGACAAACAACAAGACTAGCAATTTCGGTCTTCCAGTGATTACAGTAATTAAGCTTCGGAAGAAACTCCTCCCTTCCTTCCCCAGTCAACCCCACCCCTCTGCTGCTCCCCTCGCTGTCCTCACTATTTGTGCAAGGCCAAAGAATGCCAAAGATGGAATTTCCTTCCTTTTAGGAACCAAAAGTGAACATTTGCTCTTGATCTACAACATAACCTGAATGACTAGTAGTCTTTAACAATAATCTCAGCCTGTAGGGTTAGAGGTGGGAGCTGGGAATTTTTCCAGGTGGTTGAGTACAGAAAATAGTATTATCACCTACAAAATCAGGAGTTGACTAAAGGGACTCAATCTCAGGCCCTCTCTCCTGTCTTTCATTCCCACCTACAAACCAGAATCATAGGACTTAACTGCGAGAAATCTTTCTAATTTCTGTAATATACCTCTTCATCATACAGATGAATAAGTTGAGGCTCACAGTTCTTAACAGTCCTTACCACAGCCACTGGCACCCAGTAGGTACTCAGTGACTATTAGCTTTGTGTGTGTGTGTGTGTGTGTAAGTATTTATTTTTATGACTGCATCAGGGATCTTTCATTGTGGTGCACTGACTAGTTGTGGCAAGCAGCCTCAGTAGCTGCAGCAGGCAGTCTTAGTTTCTCCACAGTACGTGGAATCTTAGTTTCCTCACCAGGGATTGAACTCTACATCCCCTGCATTTCCGGGTGAATTCTTAACCACTAACTTTTTTGTTTCTGACTTAAGTTCTTCAAAATAACCAGTCCATACTAAGGGTATAAGATTCCCAATTTAAAAACTGTTTTCTTTCCACTTTGTCACAATAAATTATGTAGTTCTATTGGGTTAGAATAAAGTTATTATAGCCATAAATTTAATTTAAACAGCTTTATTGAAATGCAATTCACATACTATATAATTAAACTGGTCTTCCCTGGTGGTTCATCAGTAAAGAATATGCCTGCAATGCAGGAGCCACAGGACACGCTGGTTTGATTGGTGGGTCTGGAAGATCCCCTGGAGGAGAACATGGCAACCCACTCCAATATTATTGCCTGGAGAAACCAATGGACAGAGGAGCCTGATGGGCTACAGTCCATGGGGTCGCAAAAAGTCAGACACAACTGAAGCGAATTAGCACTCATGCACATAATTAAACTATTTACAGTGTACAATTCAATGACTTTTAGTATATTCAGAGTATTAGTATACTGTCTATATTATATTATATTAGCATAGAAAGTGAAAAAAAAGTGAAGTTGCTCAGTCATGTCCAACTCTGCGACCCCATGGACTATACAGTCTACGGAATTCTCCAGGCCAGAATACTGGAGTGGGTAGCCTTTCCCTTTTCCAGGGGATCTTCTCAACCCAGGGATCGAACCCAGATCTCCTGCATTGCAGGTGGATTCTTCACCAGCTGAGCCAATAATATATATAATTAGTATCATAATATAGTATAATATATTAGTACATTATCTATCACCATAATCAATTTTAGAATATTTTAATTAGGCCCAAAAGAAACCCATGCCCTTTAGCATTCACTCTTATTTTCCCTTGTTCCACCAGTTAGCGTGAGACAACCACTGATTTTTCATATGTGGTCCTCTGTGACTGGCTTCTTTTACTTAGAATACTTTCAAGGTTCATCCATGTTGTAATATGTACTTCATTTCTTTTTATTGTAGAATAATGAATATTTAATTATATGCATATATATAATATTTTAATTCAAGAATTGATGGATATTTGGCAGAATATTGTTTTAAACAAATGTGATCACTGAGCTAGCAGAAGCTTAAAATTAGTACATATATGCGTGTGTGTGGGCTAAATCGTTTCAGTCGTGTCCGACTCTCCACAACATTATAGGCTGTAGCCCGCCAGGCTCCTCTGTCCATGGGATTTTCCAGGCAAGAATACTGGAGTAGGTTGCAATTTCCTTCTCCAGGGATCTTCCTGACCCAGGGATTGAACCTATGGCTCTTATGTCTCCTGCATTGGCAAGTGGGTTCTTTACCACTAGTGCCATCTGAGAAGCAATATATAAATATGTATCTCATATATTTATATGTTGAATTTATACTTAAAGAAGCACACTTACTATTAAGACTTTGTTATAATCTCAGACCTGAAAATCAATTTTTTTCCCTCTAAATTTTCTGATGTGTATGAAAGTAGTGTGGAAAGACAAAATAAAGTCTTGCCCTAAGTTTTTCTACTCCTCGGACTTCTAGGAAAACAGAGGTATATATATAAGTGTATGTATATATATATATATATATATATGTATGTATGTATGTATGTATGTATGTATGTATGTATAGAAAGAGAGAGAGAGGCATAAATATAGGTGCCCAAGTAAGAGTCCTCAGGAGAGGAAAAAGAGAAAAAAAAAAGATCCAGAGCAAGATTCTTTTCTGGTTTTTAAATGCGAACTTTAGAAAAGAAAGGGCATTTGGGGCATATATGCAACTAGCTGATCGGCAAATCTAAGACCCACACATTACAAATCCCACCTCTTACAAACAGTAAGAGGTGACTGCTGGGTGAGGGTGTGAAAGAGGGACAGTACAGGCCACAAATTCAGTCACGTGTGACCTTGTAAGGCTTAGTTTTTCACCTCCTTACTGCTTTTGTGAGTCTCTGGTTGGGTAGACAGGGAGACTTTGGAGAACTAGTTCGTACTTGGAGAACGTGAACTTGTAAATAGCAAACTGAGGGTTTTTATGATCCTGGGAGGTAGCTGATTCCCCTCTGAACCCTTCTTTAGTCAAATCTTGCCTTTCCCGGCCCTATTCTTAGAGGAGTTGAGGCCACAGTACTCTTCCGTCACCTGCCGCGGAGATAAGGGGGCTTTGGGGTGTATTTTCTGCCCTATTTGCAGCGGTCAGAACACCAGGAAGTGATCCTTGACTCAGCCCGCCCGAGGTTTGGGTGTTGTCATTCCCCACACGTGATTTTCTACCAGAGACCTCACGTACCATCGGATTTACTCATCCTAGTGACTCCACCTCTTTTCTCCTCTACTCTCCACCCCGCATTAGCCTGCCCTGCTTAGAGATTAGAGGAAAGGAGGGTGCTTGGAGCCAGGAAATACCACTCTCGCAAGTCGTCCGTGAGGAGAGAAAAGTCCTGTTTGGGAAAGTGCAAGATTGTGGCGTTTGTTTTACTCTTCTCCAGGATGCTTTGCACGTCCTCTGTTTAAGGCTATCCTTACTGTCTTAACCCCAAGTAATTCTTTCCTATTCAAGACCACCTTATTTTTTTTTTTTTTTTCAAGACCACCTTATTACTGAGGCGGACCTTGTCCCAGTTAAGGTTGCTTTCCTTTTGCCTCTGTTTTCCACTACTCTGACTCCGGAATTCTCAAATTCTTAGAACTGCTTTGAGTCCCTGATCGGCCTCCTTCCCGTTCTAGCTGCGTGACCTTGAGTGAACCATCACTTCTACGGGCCTACTTTCCTCGTCTGTGAAACGAAGGCCAAAACGTCTACCGCACCAAGCCTGTGATGAGGCCCAAATATGAAAGCCCTTTGTGCGCTGTAAAAAGTAATAACATGTTAGCTATTCTGGACTGCTAATCACTCTTCTAGAAATCCTCCGTTTCCACTGGGGCTCGCGCCGCCAATCGCGCCTGCGGCGGGTACTTCTCACCACCCTCCTATCGCAGTCTTTCCCATTGGCTTACACGACGTCCGCGCGGCGCCGAGTGTTGACGCAACGCCGCCTCCGCTGGCGCAGGGTGCTGCATTGGCCCCGCCCCCGACCGCGCCTGGCCTCCTGTGGGGTCCCGCCCTACGGGCCGACACGGGCGGATCCCGCCCCTTCAGTGACGTGTGGCGCGCGCAGCCCGGCCGCCCCGGCAGTTGGTGCAGCGGCGGTTGGGCTGAATACGCTCGCTTCACCCCTCCCCTCCTCCGGCTCTGGCCCCCACCCCGCCGGGCCCAGCCCCAGCTCCAGCCGCAGCGGCCCCGTCCCGTGCGGGCCCGTGTCGCCCCCTCAGCCGGAGACGCCCCCGGCCGGCGGGCAGCCCGCCACCATGGAGCTGGAGGACGGTGTGGTGTACCAGGAGGAGCCCGGCGGCTCCGGGGCCGTGATGTCGGAGCGGGTGTCCGGCCTGGCCGGCTCCATCTACCGCGAGTTCGAGCGGCTCATCGGGCGCTACGACGAGGAGGTGGTCAAGGAGCTGATGCCACTGGTGGTAGCCGTGCTGGAGAACCTGGACTCGGTGTTCGCGCAGGACCAAGAGCACCAGGTAGAACTGGAGCTGCTCCGGGACGACAACGAGCAGCTCATCACCCAGTACGAGCGAGAGAAGGCGCTGCGCAAGCACGCAGAGGAGGTGAGGCGGGCCAGAGGGGAGGGTGAGGGCCGGGCCCGAGGGCCGGGGGGTCGCGGTCCGTCTCGGAGGGGAGGCGCGCCGGCCTCCCGGGGGCAGGCCTAAGTCCGAGGCTCGTCGGAATGAGCCTGGCGGCCGCGAGGCCCCAGTACCCCCGGCCAGCCTTGGACGCCCAGGCAGATTGGTGAGTATCCTGGAGAAGAGAGTGAGGTGGGGGAAGCAAGGCCTGGGGAGGAAGCCACAGCCTGGCCTGAGGGCACGTGGGGTTGGCTGAGAGCGGTATTTTAGGGTATCTGCTTGCCTCTTGTAGTTTAGGGAAGTTTCCGACCACCGTGGGGTAGTCAGACGGCGTTTCAAACTTTTACCTTGGGGTGGTGGGTGGAGCGCCTTTAAACAACTGTCCTGGATATGTAACTTCCGCTGGTTCCAGTACCTTTCCTGGGGGTTGCTGCTTTGGGAAGTTAGATATATCTTCCTCTTTCGGTCAGTTTCTTGATATTTTAACCCTACTGAGGAAGTTTTATTTTATGTGTTATGTGCCTTGGTTGACACTTTGTCGACACTTAGATGTTGTATAGGAATACTCTGTAAATATGGAGAGTATACAATTTTATTTTATTGGTATACCACATCAATGCATTCTTCCTTGTCAGGTGGTAACCTTGGACAGTTCCCTTTAAAAACTATTTATAAAAAGGACGGGGAAGTGGTAGGGGGCGGGTTAAGGAGGTGTTGGTGACAGTTGGCAACTCTTTTCAGAGACTGCACTTGGCCAACTTTTAACTTTATAATACCTCAGCTTTTAACTTTAGTGAGCTCGGTGCCCCAACCTTGACTCTGACTTTTGGAGCTCTGGAGTGCAAGTGATAGATCTTTAACTTCTGGAGGCGGTCAAGGATTCTAGCTTTCAGGATATGTTGGCATTATTTCTGTGGAATTTACCTGATGCAGGTGAAGTGTCCTATTCATCTTTGTTTCCTGAGCATCTAGCAAACCTGGCTAAGTATATGGTGATAGAAGGAAGCTAAATAACTAATTCTTGACCTACTGTCTTTCAGAAATACTTGAAAAGTTTTACCGATATGCAGCTCATTTCCTGACACTAAATAGTACCACCATTTAAACTTTTTTTTACTTAATACCTTTGTACGAGGTCAAATAATTTTTTCTTTTCCCTTAAGTTTGACTGCACAATGCTTTTTAGTTCTGATTTTGTGATCCATTTGTCTCAAAGGGATGCTGTTGAATTTGCCAAACAAAACTGACTTTATTTCAAAAGTATTTCCAAGTATATATGGAAGGAAAGGTTGAAAAAGAAAATCTAAGGATGGAGTCACAATTTCCACTAGTTTACTAGCACTCTTTATGGAATGGAGCTTATGTAGTACTCCTGAGATGACTTGCCATGTCTTCATGCTCAGAGAGGCCCTTGCTATTTTTTGGATGTACATGGGAAGACTGTGGAATTAACCGAATATACACACAGGTGAATATATACACATGCTGGAACAGGCCAGCATGACTTCATTATCGCAGATAATAAAGAAATTGTTGGACTTCCCTGGTGGTCCAGTGGTTAAGAATCTGCCTGGAAATGCAGAGGACAGAGGTTTGATCTGTGTTCTGAAAACATTGCACATGTCATGGGGCAACTAAGCCTGTGCACTTCACAACTGATGAAGCCCACACACCCTAGAGCCTGTGCTCTGCAACAAGAGAGGCCCCCTGCAGTGAGAAAGCAGCACACCCCAAGGAAGAGTTGTCCCCCCTCACCCAGCTCGTTGCGGCTAGAGAAAGCCCACACGCAGCAGCAAAGACCCAGGATAGCCATAAGTAAATAAGTAAATAAATACATGATTTTAAAAAGCAAGAAATTACTCCCATCAGCCTTAAACTCCTGTGAGTCCATGTGAACATGGGCAAAATGCCTGGGTCACACACGCCAGGAAGACCATCTGCCACAGGTTGCCGAATCAGAAAATACAACTGACTAAGCTGCTAGACTCTGGATTGTAATTAATTTGTTAAGTAAATGACATTTAGAAAGTAGATATCCAATGACTTCTTTTATAATTTATGCTTTTTCAAATATGCCGGTAAATTCTCTGTAATGAAACATGACTTGAGACTAAGAACACTGATGGCTAGATGACCACAAATGTAAAATCATCTTGTTACCAGTTTTCATATAAGATCATAGATCAAGTTTTACCCAAGTACTCAGAAATTCAGTCTCTCTTAGGTAAATATGCAGAAATGATTCTGTGTTTAATTTTCTGGCCTTTAAATAAGAAATTTAATCTTTATTATAATGATATTACTTAATTTGAATACCTTCTATCTTTTTCTTTGCTTTTATTTGAATTTGTTGTGAGGAGTTAACCTGCTGGTTTTGAGTCTATAAAAACAATCTGAAGAAGGGCTGATTTTATATAGATTCATAACCAGCTTCAAATGCTAGTCAAGAAATCTCATTTTGTAGCTTACCACTCTCCCGTTTGGGCTCCCTGCTGTAGCCATATATATATAGTCAAAGCTGTGGTTTTTCCTGTAGTGATATATGGATGTGAGAGCTGGACCATAAGGAAGGCTGAGCGCCGAAGGATTGATGCCTTCGAATTGTGGTGCTGGAGGAGACTCTTGAGAGTCCCTTGGACAGCAAGATCAAACCAGTCAGTCCTAAAGGAAATCAACCCTGAATCTTCATTGGAAGGACTGATGCTGTGGATCTAATACTTTGGCCACCTGACGCGAAGAGTGGACTCAACAGAAAAGACCATGATGCTGGGGAAGGATCGAGGGCTTGAGGAGAAGGGGGTGACAGAGGATGAGATGGTAGGATGGCAACAGTGACTCTATCAACTTGAATCTGAGCGAACTCCAGGAGATAATGAAGGGCTGGAAAACCTGGCATTCTGCGGTCCATGGGGTTGCCAAGAATCAAATATGACTTAGTGACTGAACAACAACAGTATATATTTAAAATATTTATTTATTTGTCTGTGCCAGGTCTTAGTTGTGGCACACAAGATCTTTGACTTCATTGAGGCATGTGGGATCTAGTTCCCTGACCAGGGATGTAACCCTGGTCCCCTGCATTGGGAGCACGAAGCTTTAGCCACTGGACTACCAGGGAAGTCCCCAACCATATATATATTTTTCCATTTAACAAAGTACTGTCTGATGCCTTCACCCCCTTGGCCTAGAATACTTGTACCTCAGAGCTTCATCCTGACTAGCTCCTCACTTTTGATTCAGCTTAAATTTCGCTTCTTCAGCTCAACATTTCCTGTCTGCTCTATCCAGAGTAAACCTTGTGAATCTATGAACAGTTGACCTGTTAAATCAGTAATTAAAAAAACAATTCACAAGTTGTGTGGCACGGACCAAAAAAAAATCTGGAGAGAGAGGTTATCCTTGGGAAGACGGTGTTAGTGTTCTTTATGTTTTTGTCTGTATAATTCTGATTCATGAGTTGTTTTAAGTAATTAAAGAAAAACCTTTCCTGAAATAGGCAAATGAATTAAAGAAAACTTTTCTTAAGAAATTCGTTTTTAAAAATTTTTTATTGAAATATAGTTGGTTTGCAGTGCTGTGTTTCAGATGTATAGCAGAGTGATCCAGTTATACATAGGGAATTTAGTTTTAAAGTGAGAGTTTAGCATGATTGACTGGAAGGAAATTGCATATAAAAATGAAGATGTACCCTCTTCATTCTCCTTGAGTGGTAGAAGCATATATGAAGACAGAATATCTTGGCTGGGCAGAAGATGTGATTATGTGATTTTTAGGACTTCTTTTCTGTGGGTTTTTGTCTAAAATGGAGTGATTAAATGCATAGGTGAGGGATATTACTGAGAATTTCCTAATTAACTTTTTCCCAGTGAACCAGCACTTAAAGCAGTAACAATTGATGTTTTATATGAAGACTTACAGGCTTCCCTGGTAGCTCAGCTGGTAAAGAATCCGCCTGCAGTGCAGGAGACTGCAGTTCAATTCCTGGGTCAGGAAGATCCCCTGGAGAAGGAATAGGGTACCCACTCCAGTATTCATGGGCTCAGTGAAGAATTCACCTGCAATGCGGGAGACCTGGGTTTGATCCCTGGGTTGGGAAGATCCCCTAGAAAAGGGCATGGCAACCCACTCCAGTATTCTTGCTTGGAGAATCCCCATGGACCGAGGAGCCTGGCAGGCTGCAGTCCATGGGGTCGCAAAGAGTCCGACACAACTGAGCCACTAAGCGTAGCACAGCACATGAACACTTGTAATCAGCTTGTTTTCTTTGGAAGTCTGTGCACAGGAGAATGAATGGTAAGATTTGTGGGCAGGAAAGCAGATGTGGATATTGGTTTTTTAAAATTGATGTTGTAGTTCTCATTCTTTTATAAAAATATATTATTTTTTAAAATTAAAATTTATTTATTGAGGCTGCGCCTGGTCTTAGTTGCATCATGCAGGATCTGTAATTGCAGCATGTGGGTTCACACTCCCTAACCAGGGATTGAACCGAGGCCCCCTGCATTGGGAGTGCGGAGCCTCAGCCACTGGACCACCAGGGAAGTCCCCATAAAAATATTTTAATCAAAAATGCTAAGGAAATTAATTTTTGTTTGTGAAATAATTTACAGTGAAAGTGCACTTCTTCAATAAACACTTAGAAAGGAATATTTGAAGTCTTTTCAGTTCAAGACTGGAGTGGAGTAATTTTGAATACTTCAGCTTATATTTCTTGAGGACTTAGGATCTTAAAAGTAGAAATTCCATATTTGCTTCAACATTAAGTTTATTTTGTTTCTTTGGCAGAGTTATTTGAATTGATATTTATGATGGTTCTTTAGGCTTAATTCTATTACTCTGGTATCAAAAGGAATTTAGTTTGCTATTAAGTAGGTTTTGGGAATCCCCTGGTGGTCCAGTGGTTAGAACTCTTAGCTTCTACTGCAGGGGCATGAGTTTGATCCCTGGTTGTGGGGGAGGGAGGGGCTAAGAGCCCCGATACTGCACAGTGAGGCAAAATAATAATAATTTAAAAAGTAGGTTTTATTTCACTACAATGGAGCAGTAGTGGAATGGTGGTTTATTTATATGCACAGATGATCTGTTAGTACAGAGCAATTTGCTGGTCCATTGAACAACATCTGACATGAAGTTTTCAAACCACTTGTTCAGTGTTTTTTTATTTTAATCTTATTTATGTTTGGCTGTGCTGGGTGTTTGTTGTTGCATGGACTTTTCTCTCATTGTGGTGAGCGGGGGCTATTCTCTAGTAGTGGTGTGCAGGCTTCTCATTGCGGGGGGGCTTCTTTTGTCATGGAGCACGGGCTCTAGGGTGTGTGGTCTTCAGTAGTTTTGACTCCTGGGCTCTAGAGCCCCGGCTCAATAGTTGTGGCACACAGGCTTAGCTGTTCTGTGGCATGTGGGATCTTCCTGCATCAGGGATCGAACCTGTATCTCCTTCATTGGCAGGGAGAATCTTTTCCATGGAGCCATCAAGGAAGCCCTGCTCAGTGGTTTTTAAAACCAGTATCTTGTGGTATCTTTAGGGAACTAAAGATTTTTGGTCCAAGGATAATTGAGGTGCTGACTTCATTTCTCTCTTGGTTTAGTTACAACAAGGGTCAACAGCTTTTTGGACTGTTTCATCTTAACTTCTTTAAACCTAAGTTTTAGAATGCTCAAAATACACTTTAGTGCTTCATTGATCTCTGTATATGCAAAGAATTTATACATAAAACCAGTACATTTTAAAAATACATATTTTCATATTTTGAAAATACCATTTTTTTTTTTTTTTGCTGAACTATTGAAATAAGCTTCACACTGCCTCTTGTCAGAGTAGATATGTCCTTGCCCCTGTCAGTCCCTACTTCCAGGCACTTTCTAAAATGAACAATCTGTTTGTTCTTCAGGGAATGGTGCTTACATTGATGAGAGGGTATGTATGTTACCTTTTGAAATGGTAATTAGAGATAATTATTGTTTAGCTATTAAGATAGACCTTACCATTTACCTTCAGGATTTCTTGGTAACTCAGATGGTAAAGAATCTGCCTGCAGCAGGAGACCCAGGTTTGATTCCCTGGGTCAGGAAGATCCCCTGGAGAAGGGAATCACAACCCACTCTAGTATTCTTGCCTGGAAAATTCCGTGGACAGAGGGAGCCTGGCAGGCTAGTCTATGGGGTCGCAAAGAGTCAGACACAACTGAGCAACTAACAGTTTACCATTTACCTTTCAGAGATTTCTGAATTTAAGTATCTAAGTATCTGTTATGTGTCCCTGGGATAGTGACATTCACATTTTACTTATATAAAATCACAAAAGAGACTATGAAAATGGCTAAGGTACGAGGATGGATTAGTTGAGTAAAAACTACTTACTAGATTACTGTGGTATATGCCACAGGTCATTGATCCAATTCTGTGCCTGTGATCGGTGAGTGAGTTTCTTGGATTCCTTAGCTGACCTTTAACTACACACTGCATACTTAAATACTTTTGGTTCCCAGGAGAACTAGTATTAGAATAAAGGAGCCAAATACATTTTCTTTTGTTCCCTTGACTAATGGTTGAGTTATTTTAAAAACACCGTTTTTTTTTTTTTTTTGCTGTGCTCAGCACTTAAAATGAATGTAGCTATTACCTAAATTTCTAGGTTGAGATGAGAAATATCAACATAGAAGCAGTTTAATTATGTATGTAATGTGTCTATCAAAAAAGCTGATATTTAAAAATAAATGTGTGTGAATTTTACACATTTTGAAATTTTGGCCAGTGATATTTAGTTACTAGCTTCAGTACAAGGCCGTGGAATTCACTTAAGAATTCTGGTGCCTACATACAGACTGAAAGTGAGGGGATAGAAAAAAGTATCCATGCAAATGGAAATAAAAGAAAGCTGGAGTAGCAATACTCATATCAGACAAAATAGATTTCAAAGTAAAGAATGTTACAAGAGACAAAGAAGGATACTATATAATGATCAAAAGATCAATCCAAGAAGATATAACAATTGTATATACGTATATGTGTGCATCCAACATAGGAATACCTCAATATATATGGCAAATACTAACAGTCATAAAAGGAAAAATCAACAGAAACACAATAATTTTGGGGGGATTTTAATAACTCACTTTCATCAAGAAACAGATCGTCCACACAGAAAATCAAGAAACACAGGCCTTAAATGATACATTAGATCAGATGGACTTTACTGATATTTAAAGGATATTCCATCTGAAAGCTGCCAAATACACTTTCTTCTCAAGTGCACACGGAACATTCTCCAGGACAGATCATATCTTGAGCCACAAATCAAGCCTCGATAACTTTAAGAAAACTGAAATTATATCAAGCATCTTATCCGACCACAGTGCTATGGGATTAGAAATCAATTACAGGGGAAGAAACTAAAAAAAACACACAAACACATGGAGGCTAAACATATGTCACTAAACAGCTAAGGGATCACTAAAGAAATCAAAGAGGAAATAATAAAAGAATAGCTAGAGACAAATGATAATGAAAAAACATGATGGTCCAACACTTCTGGGATACAGCAAAAGGAGTTCTAAGAGGGACATTTATAGCAATACCATCTTACCTTAGGAAACAAGAAATATCTCAAATAAACAGACTAACCTTACCCCTAAAGCAACTAGAGAAAGAGTAACAAACAAAGCCCAAAGTTAGTAGAAGGAAAAAAATACACAAAAATCAGAACAGAAACGAAATAAAGATGAAAACAGTAGCAAAGATCAATGAAATTAAGAGCTGATTCTTTAAGAAGAAAAGCAAAATTGATAAACCTCTAGCCAGACTCATCAAGAAAAAAGGAGAGGACTCAAATCAATAAAACTAGAAACGAAAAAGGAAAAGTTACAACTGACAACACAGAAATACAAAGGATCGTAAGACACTACTACAAACAACTATATGCCAATAAAATGGACCGCCTAGAAGAAATGGACAGATTCTTAGGTACAAGCTTCCAATACTGAACCAAGAAGAAATAGAAAATGTCACTAGATGATTCACAAGTACTCAAATTGAAACAGTTGTTAAAAAATTTCTAACAAACAAAAGTCCAGGAGCAGAGGGCTTCACAGGTGAATTCTATCAGACATTTAGAGAAGAGTTAACACCTGTCTTTCTGAAACTGTTATAAAAAAATTGCAGAGGAAGGAATACTGCTGTGCTCATTCTATGAGGCCACCATCAGCCCGATACCAAAAACAAAGATATTACAAGAAAAGATTATAGGCCAATTATACTGATGGAGAAGGGGATGACAGAGGGTGAGATGGTTGGATGGCGTCACTGACTTGATAGACATGAGCTTGAGCAGGCTCTGGGAGTTGTTGATAAACAGGGAAGCCTGGCGTGCTGCAGTCCATGGGGGTTGCAAAGAGTTGGACACGACTGAGAAATGGAACTGAACTGATACTGATGAATATAGATGCAAAAATCCTCAGCAAGATACTAGCAAACTGAATTTAACAATACATTAAAAGAGTCATTTACCGTGATCAAGTGGGATTTATCCCAGAGATGCAAAGATTCTTCAGTATCCACAAATCAGTGTGATACACCACATTAACAAAGTGAGAATAAGAAGAAAGCATATGATCATTTCAGTAGATGCAGAAGAAGCTTTTGATAAAATCCAACACCCATTTATGATAAGAGCTCCCTAAAAAGTGGGAATAGAGGCCATAATAAAGGCCATATATGACAAACCCATTGCTAACATCATTCTCAGTGGTGAAAAGCTGAATTCATTGCTTCTAAGATTGGGAACAAGGCAAGAATGTCCATTGTCACCAATTTTATTCAACAAGTTTTGAAAGTACTAGCCACGGCAATCAAAGAAGAAGTAAAAGTAATATAAATTGGAAAAGAAGTAGTAAAATTGTTACTGTTTGAAGGTGACATGATACTACACACAGACCATCCTAAAGATGCTACCAGAAAAACACTAGGGCTCATCAGTGAATTTGGTAAAGTTGTAGGATACAAAATTAATATGCAGATCTCTTGCATTTCTATACACTAACATCAAAAGATCAGAAAGAAAAATCAAGGAAGCAATCTCATTTACCATCACTTCAAAAAGAACGTAATACCTGGAAATAAACCTACCTAAAGAGTCCAAAGACTTGTGTTCTGAAAAGTATAAGACACTGATGAAAGTAGTTGGAGATAGCACAAACAGATGGAAGGATATACTGTGTTTTTGGATTGGAAGAATCAATATTATCAAAATGACTATACTTCCTAAGGCGATCTTTAGATTTATTGCAATTTATATCAAATTATCACTGACACTTTCACAGAACTAGAACAAAAAATTCTAAAATTTATATGGAAATACAAAAGACCCCGAATAGCCAAAGCATTCCTGAGAAAGAAAAATGAATCTGGAGAAATCAGGGTCGCTGACTTCAGACTTCGCAGGTGGCATCAGTGGTAAAGAACCTGCCTGCCAATGCAGGTGACGTAAGAGACGTGGGTTTGATCCCTGAGTTGGGAAGATTCCTGGAGGAGGGCATGGCAGCCCACTCCAGTATTGTTGCCTGGAGAATGCCATGGACAGAGGAGCCTGGCAGGCTACAGTCCGTGGGGTCACAGAGTCGGGCATGACTGAAGTGGCTAAAAATGATTTCAGACTATACTATAACGGTACAGTAATCAAGAGTATGGTACTGGCACAAAAACAAATATAGACCAGTGAAAGAAGACAAAGTGCCCCGAAATAAATACACACACACCCGTGGTCAGTTCAGTTCAGTCGCTCAGTTGTGTCTGACTCTTTGTGACCCCATGGGCTACAGCACACCAGGCTTCCTTGTCCATCACCAACTCCCGGAGCCTGCTCAAGCTCATGTCCGTTGAGTTGGTGATGCCATCCAACCATCTCATCCTCTGTCTTCCCCTTCTCCTCCTACTTTCAGTCTTTCCCTTCTCCTCCTGCCTTCAATCTTTCCCAGCATCAGGGTCTTTTCCAGTGAGTCAGTTCTTAGCATCAGGTGGCCAAAGTATTAGAGTTTCATCTTCAGCATCAGTCCTTCCAATGAGTATTCAGGACTGATTTCCTTTAGGATGGACTGGTTGAATCTCCTTGCAGTCCAAAGGACTCTCAAGAGTCTTCTCCAGCAGTTCAAAAGAATCAATTCTTCGGCTCTCAGCTTTCTTTATAGTCCAACTCTCACATCCATACATGACTACTGGAAAAACCATAGCTTTGACTAGACGGACTTTGGTTGGCAAAGTAATGTCTCTGCTTTTTAATATGCTGTCTAGGTTGGTCATAGCTTTTCTTCCAAGGAGCAAGTATCTTTTAATTTCATGGCTGCAGTCACCATCTGCAGTGATTTTGGAGCCCAAGAAAATAAAGTTTCTCACTGTTTTCATTGTTTCCCCGTCTGTTTGCCATTAAGTGATGGAACTGGATGCCATGATCTTAGTTTTTTGAATGTTGAGTTTTAAGCCAACTTTTTCACTCTCCTCTTTCACTTTCATCGAGAGACTCTTTAGTAGTTCTTCACTTTCTGCCATAAGGGTGGTGTCATCTGCATATCTGAGGTTATCGATATTTCTCCCGGCAATCTTGATTCCAGCTTGTGTTTCTTCCAGCCTGGCATTTCACTTGATGTACTCTGCATATAAGTTAAATAAGCAGGGTGACAGTATACAGCCTTGACGTACTCCTTTTCCTATTTGGAACCAGTCTGTTGTTCCATGTCCGGTTCTAACTTGCTTCTTGACCTGTATACAGATTTCTCAGGAAGCAGGTCAGGTGGTCTGGTATTCCCATCTCTCTCAGAATTTTCCACAGTTTATTGTGATCCACACAGTCAAAGACTTTGGAGTAGTCAATAAAGCAGAAATAGATGTTTTACTGGAACTCTCTTGCTTTTTTCATGATCCAACGGATGTTGGCAGTGTGAACTCTTGTTCCTCTGCCTTTTCTAAAACCCGCTTGAACATTGGGAAGTTCACGGTTCATGTACTATTGAAGCCTGGATTGGAGAATTTTGAGCATTACTTTGCTGGTGTGTGAGATGAGTGCAATTGTATGATAGTTTGAACATTCTTTGGCATTGCCTTTCTTTGAGATTAGACTGAAAACTGACCTTTTCCGGTCCTGTGGCCACTGCTGAGTTTTCCAAATTTGCTTGCATATTGAGTGCAGCACTTTGACAGCATCATCTTTTAGGATTTGAAACAGCTCAGCTGGAATTCCATCACCTCCACTAACTTTGTTTGTAGTGATGCTTCCTAAGGTCCACTTGACTTCACACTCCAGGATGCCTGGCTCTAGGTGAGTGACCACACCATCATGGTCATCTGAGTCATGAAGATCTTTTTTGTATAGTTCTTCTGTGTATTCTTGCCACCTCTTCTTAACATCTTCAGCTTCTGTTATGTCCATACCATTTCTGTCCTTTATTGTGCCCATCTTTGCATGAAATGTTCCCTTGGTATCTCCAATTTTCTTGAAGAGATCTGTAGTCTTTCCCATTCTATTGTTTTCCTCTATTTCTTTGCATTGATCACCAAAGAAGGCTTTCTTATCTCTCCTTGCTATTCAGTTAGTGGTCACTTAATCTATGACAAAGGCGAGAATACACAGTGGAGAAAAGACAGTCTCTTCAATAAATGGTGCAGGGAAAACTGGACAGTTACATGTAAAATAATGAGATTAGAACATTCTCTTAACACCATACACAAAAATAAAATGGATCAAAGTCCTAAATGTAAGGAAATCAATTGGAAGGACTGATGCTGAAGCTCCAATAAGTACTTTGGCCACCTAATGTGAAGAGCTGACTCAGTGGAGAAGCCCCTGATGTTGGGAAAGATTGAAGGCAAAAGGAGAATAGAGTGGCAGAGGATGAGATGGTTAGATAGCTCACCAATTCAACAGACATGAATCTGAGCAAGCTCTGGGAGATATGAAGGACAGGGAAGCCTGGTGTGCTGCAGTCTATGAGATCACAAAGAGTTGGACACAACTTAGTGACTGAACAGCAGCAACAAATTTTATGTATACACACACACACACACATATACACAACAACATATATACATACACATATTTTTACATTGTGAACCATTTCAAAGTACATTGCAAATGTTATGACACTTCGCCCTTTGGTACTTAAAGTACTTATCCTAAAAATTAAAGCATTCTACCATATAGTCACAATTTTATTTACATAGGAGAACATTTTCTAATATCTAGTATTCCATTTGAGTTCGTGTTTTTTTTTTTTTTTTTTTTTTGCTGTACTGCATAGCATATGGGATGTTAGTTTTCAAAGCAGGGATTGAACTCACACCCCCTGCACTGGAAGCACAGAGTCTTAACCTCTGGACTACCAGGGTAGTCTGTGAATTCATTTTGAGAACAGAGCATGTGTTGGTTATAGAGATGAGTAAGTTAATGTTTTTGTAGTGAACTAATGGCACTCATCTGGAAAGGAAGGAATTATTGCAGTTTAACTACTTTTCTATAAATAGAAATTTAAACTTGAGTTCACAAAGCAATTAAAATTGTCTAAGTTTTTTTTTAAGATTATAGTATAAAAGTGTAATGGATAATTTTTCCCCTTTTAAGCTTTGAAATGCAGAAATTGAGAAACTACCCTCCATTTAATGTTTTCTCTGGCAACTTTTTTTTTAGTCTTACATATATTTTAGGATACCTTGTTTCTGATTGCTTACCTGATCCACTAGGAATATAGAGCCTAAGAAGAATTTTTTCCTTGTAATTTGCAGTCCTGCTGATTAGATCCTCTATAAGGGATGGATTTGGGGGTTTTGTGTTTCTCGATTCTGTTACTGTGCTTTAAAATGTTTTTTCTTTTAAAATCTTGATTTCTTTTAAATTTATGTTTTGGCCACACTAGGAAGCATGTGGGATCTTAGTTTCTTGACCAAGATAGAAGCCACACTCCCTGCATTGGAAGCACGGAGCCATAATCACTGAACTGCCAGGGAAGTCCCTAAAGTGTATTTTTACTTGCTTTTCCTGCAGGTATTTTTTTAAGGGCTGAGAGGAATCTCCATGATCTTTTAGTTCTTCTCTATCCCATTCCCATAGGTAGATAAACAGGACACATGAATGATCAGAAAAAAGAAATATTTATTGAGCCAGGCACTATTCTAGACTCTGGGAATGTGTCCACTAACAGATCAGACGAGAAAAGTAGCCCTTCCTTTCTTACAGTTCATATTGTAATAACAAACCAGTTAATTACAGATTGTGATAGGTGTTGCACAGGAAATAAAGTTAGGTGATACAGAGTAAAGAGGCAGGCATGTTAGATAGAACAAACAAGTTTATAAAAGGGTAAGCAGTCCATCTCATTATTTAGATATGTAGAGTCATTATTTAGATATGAAATGTTAGGCATAATAGAATTTCTCCTTCTCATATTCTTGAAAATTCACAAAAGTGATGGCAATTCCCTGGCACTAAGTGGTTAGAACTCCATGTTTTCACTGCAGAGGCACGGTTTGATCCCTAGTAGGAGGACCAAGTTCTGTGTGGCTCAACCAAAAAACAAAAACCAAAAAGAAGAAAAAAACGAGTAAGAAAATTCACAAAAGTGAATAACACTCTCAGATGTCTTTCTTCTATTTTTTTCTTACTCCTCATACTTCTTAGCAACATTTGTCTCTTTTGGTCACTCATTCTGTAAGAAACATTATATTTTGGCTCTCTAACTGAAATCTCTTGGTTTTCCTCTTGCTTTTCTGTGGATTCTTCTTACACTCGTTAGCGTTGGTGTTCTTTGGTGCTTTTTCTAAGATCCCCTTAAGTTCTCACTCTGTATGCTGCCTAGCTCATATAATCCATTCTGATCAGTTCAGTGACCATTTTGTTGACCATTGCAAAATGTGTATCTCATTCATTCATTTAACAGATATTTATTGAAGGCCAGCTGTGTGCCTGGTACTGTGGCTATTGGGATACAGTGGTGAGTAAAACAAAATTCTTCCTTCATGGAGCTGATAGCCTACTAAGAACAGCCTTTTAAGTCCAGATCTCTCTCTCTGGAGTTTCAGATACATATTACTGTTCCTTATTGGACATGAATGTCTCCCAGCATGTCCAAAACTGAACTGAACTCACAAGCTTGCTTTGCTCATCCTCTTCCTGAGTGGATACCACTGTCTACCTAGCCAGATACCAGGTCATCATTCTTAACTGTTCTCTCTCCTTCATCCCCATTGCTGCCTTCTTTTGTTTTCAACTCCTAAATATATCTGGAATCTCTTTACTTTTCAAAACTATTTTTACAACTCTGAAAGTAATGTTTACTACTCTGAAGAGCTGGAGCTTCTTTCATTCAAACTGAATACCAGGTCTGGCACATAAGAAATACCCTTTGAATATTTCTGAATAAATAAATGGACAACTCAAACTGTCCCATAAATGATCTCTTTGCATCCTGTATTGCCAGCCTAAACACTGTCCATCACACTGTGCCAGGATCTCTCCAAAATGGCAATATGATCAGATCATTTCCACACTTAAAAGTGGATCTGTCTAAAATCTGTTCTTGAATTGACTAAAGTTCCTAACATAGAAGGCCTTGTAATCTGGCTGCTTCTGACTTTACTGGTCTTATCTTTTCCTTTTAGAGCCATGCTGAACACCTGAGTTTGTTATGTAAAAAGTAGTTTCTCCAGGCCTTCTTAAAAGCTGCCTCTTTGCATGGCACTCTCTTTCTCTTTGATTGCCTGGCTACCATTATTCATCTTTCAGGTTTCAATTCTGGAATGCCTTTTACTACACTGAAGTATGGATTGTACCCATTCTATATCTTTCCATAGCATACTATCCTCCTTTCTTTTTTTTTTTTTTTTTTAATATTTATTTATTTATCTGGCTGTGCTGGGTCTTAGTTGTGGCATGCGGGCATGTGGGATCTTAGTTCCCCAACCAGGGATCAAACCCGTCTCCCCTGCACTGCAAGGCGGATTCTTAACCACTGGACCACCAGGGAAGTCCCACTATCCTACTTTCATAGTACTTTCAGTGTTGTGTTTGACTGACCTATTGCTGTAACTCTCCCACTAAATTACAGGGGTGCAGTAGGTACTAGATATTTTTTGTTTGGTTGGATGGTGGATAGATAAATATACTAAAGGTCAAATTGCCAAGGATAGCTATTTAAAATTCTCTTTTGTACATTCAAGTTGTTGTCCTTATTTACTGCTGGCACCAAGTTATGCTACAACTTCCAAAAAGTTCTTCAGTGAGTCCTTTGACTTAGGCATATACAGAAAAACTGACTTCTCCTAAATACAGTTATTACAGACACTTTGGCTGCATTGTCCTGTATGTCCTAGATATTCTAGAAATATTTAGGCATTTAAAAAATTGGAATATTAAGATCATTGAAACTGTTGTCAGAATATTGCAGACTGCTTAAAAATCATGTTAGCACCATGATTCTCTCTCTCTCTCTGTCTTTTTTTTTTTTTTTTGACTGTTCCACACAGCTTGAAGGATCTTAGTTCCCCAGTGAGGAATTGGACCTGTGGCCCCCTGAAGTGGAACACTGGACCACCGGGGAATTCCTCTCTCTGCTTGTTTCTGTGGTGGTTTTTTTGTTAGGGTTTTTTTCTTTGTTTGTTTAAGTTTTTCCTCACAGCAAGAAGTTTGGAAATAGAGGGTGCTGGCATCAAAGTCCAGGCCAAGACTCTGGACTTCTTACAATATACCTCATGGTTAAAAATTAATCTTCAGAACTCTGGGCATAAAGGCTGCTTTCAAGAGAAAAAGAGGAGAGAAGAGGTGGTGTCAGCCACATCTGTTCTCTTTTAGTCTGCTCAGGCTGCTATAACAAAAATACCACAGGTTGAGTGGGTTTAACAACAAATATTTATTTCCACTGTTCTAAAAGCTGGGAAGTCCAAGATCATGAGGCTGACAGATTCAGTGTCTGATGAGAACCCATTGTCTGGTTCATAGATGGTTGTACTTTTCTCACTGTGTCCTCATAGGAAAGAAGGCTCTGATTGCTTTTTAATTAGTTTTAGCCGCAAATATTTATTTCTAAGTTACTGGTTGAAAATTTCTTTTAACTGAATAAATTTTCCACACAAGTGATGGTTAAGTGCCAACCCTTAATTTTAACTATTGCTTAGAATTTTTGATAGACATTTCTAATTAGGATACAGCAGTAGTACCCTATAGTAACATAAACTGTTTAGTAAAAAAAAATTGATATGTTTTGAAGAAAAGTTTAGAATCCATCTGCAATGCAGGAGCTGCGGGCTTGATCTTTGGGTTGGGAAGGTCCCCTGGAGAAGAAAATGGCAACCCACTCCAGTATTCTTGCCTGGAAAATCCTCTGAACAGAGGAGCCTGGCCGACTATGGTCCATGGGGTCCCAAAAGAGTCGAACACAATTTAGCGACTAAGCACACACTTACTATGAAGAATAGTAAACTTTTATTTCAGGAGATGGCAAGAGTGAACATAGACATTTTAGCAGTTGGTGAGCTAAAAGGGATGGGAATGGGCGAATTTAATTCATATGACCATTATATCTACTTCTGTGGGCAAGAATTCCTTAGAATAAATGGAGTAGTCCTCATAGTCAACAAAAGAGTCCAAAATGCAGTACTTGGGTGCAGTCTCATAAACGACAGAATGAGCTCTGTTTGTTTCCAAGGCAAACCATTTAACATCACACTAGTCTAAGACTGTGCCCCAACCCCTAAAGCCAATGAAGTCGAATGGTTCTATGAAGACCCACAAGACCTACTAGTTGTTGTTGTTGTTCACCCACTCAATTGTGTCCCAACTCTTTGTGACCCCATGGACCGCAGAAAGCCAGGCTTGCCTGTCCTTCACCATCTCCTGGAGCTTGCTCAAAGTCATGTCCATTGAGTTGCTGATGCCATCTAACCATCTTGCCCTCTATCATCCCTTTCTCCTCCTGAATTCAATCTTTCCCAACATCAGGGTCTTTTCTAATGAGTTGGCTCTTCACACCAGATGGCCAAAATATTGGAGTTTCAGCTTCAGCATGAGTCCTTCCAATGAATATTCAGGGTCAATTTCCTTTAGAATTGCCTGGTTTGATCTCCTTGCAGTCCAAGGGACTCTCAAGAGTCTTCTTCAGAACCACAATTCGAAAGCTTCAATTCTTTGGTGCTCAGCCTTCATTATGGTCCAACTTTCACATCCGTACATGACTGGGAAAACCATAGCTTTGACTATATGGACTTTTGTTGACAAAGTAGATGTCTCTACTTTTTAATACACTGTCTAGTTTTGTCATAGCTTTTCTTCCAAGGACCAAGAGTCTTTTAATTTCATGGCTGCAGTCACTGTCCACAGTGATTTTGGAGCCCAAGAAAATAAAATCTGTTACTGCTTCCACTTTTCCCCCATCTGTTTGCCATTAGGTAATGAGTCCAGATGCCATAGTCTTAGTTTTTTGAATGTTGAGTTTTAAGCCAGCGTTTTCACTCTGGTTTTTCACCCTCATCCAGAGGCTCTTTGGTTACTCTTCATGTTCTGCTATTAGAGTGATATCATCTGCATATATGAGGTTGTTGATATTTCTTGATTCCAGCTTGTGATTCATCCATCCTGACATTTCGAATGATGTACTCTGCATATAAGTTAAATAAGCGGGGTGACAATATACAGCCTTGCTGTACTCCTTTCCCAAATTTGAACCAGTCAGATGTTCTGTGTCCAGTTCTAGCTATTGCTTCTTGTCCTGCATACAGGTTTCTCAGGAGGCAGGTAAGGAGGTCTGGTATTCCCATCTCTTTAAGAATTTTCTAGTTTGTTGTGATCCACACAGTCAAAGGCTTTAGCATAGTCAATGAAGCAGAAATAGATGTTTTTCTGGAATTCCCTTGCTTTCTCTGTAATCTGGTGAATGTTGGCAATTTGATCTCTGGTTCCTCTGCCTTTTCTAAATCCATCTTGTACCTCTGGAAGTTCTCAATTCACGTACTGCTGAAGCCTAGGTTGAAGGATTTTGAGCATCACCTTGCTAGCATGTGAAATGAGTGCAGTTGTCAGTAGTTTGAGCATTCTTTGGCATTGCCCTTCTTAGGGATGGGAATGAAAACTGACCTTTTCCAGTCCTGTGGCTACTGCTGAGTTTTCTAAATTTGCTGGCATATTGAGTGCAGCACTTTACCAGCATCATCTTTTAGGGTTTGAAATAGCTCAGCTGGCATTCCATCACTTCCACTGACTTTGTTCGTGGTAGTACTTTCCAAGGCCCACTTGGCTTCACACTCCAGGATGTCTGGCTCTAGATGAGTTACCACACTATTGTGGTTATCTGGATCTTCAAGACCTATTTTGTATAGTTCTTTTGTGTATCCTTGCCACCTCTTCTTAATCGCTTCTGCTTTTCTTAGGTCCTTACCATTTCTGTCCTTTATCGTGCCCATCCTTGCATGAAATGTTCCCTTGATATTTGCAGTTTTCTTGAAGAGATTTGTAGTCTGTTCCATTCTGTTATTTTCCTCTTTTTATTTGCTTTCTTCATTTAAGAAGGCGTTCTTATTTCAGCTACAATACTCTGGAACTCGGCATTCATTTGGGTGTATCTTTCCCTTTCTCCCTTTCCTTTCTCCCTTTCCTTTCTCCCTTTCCTTTCTCTATGTCTCTTAAGCATCTCATCATCTGTAAGTGCTCTCCTCCTACCCCACACCCCCACTTTGTTATTTAGGTTTGAAGAAACTGAGTCATTTGTATTACAAGTTTTTTCTGCATTTTGGATTGGGGAGGGGTTGGGGGATTACGTTCCTCAGGCATTGCTTAATAATATGGTTTGTTCTTTATTTCTTAAAAGATGCTGTATTGAAAACCGTTACACTTAAATGAACTGAGTTTAACAATAATTATTTAAAATAATGGAAATATTTCTTTCCCCCACTTTGCAGAGTAAATGGGGGTGGTGGATAATATATTGGTAGATTCTGAGCAGTAAGTCAGCCTTTTATTTGGTGGTTGTTTTTGTTCTATTTTTTAAAGAAAAATAGTATATACAAAGTTACTACTTTAAAGGTTGTAGAGGTTTTTTGCTTGTTTTTTGTCTGTTAATATCTTTCTCCCAGGCTTCCCTCATAGCTCAGTTGGTAAAGAATCCACCTGCGGTGCAGGAGACCCTGATTGGATTCCTGGGTCGGGAAGATCTGATGGAGAAGGGATAGGGTACCCACTCTAGCATTCTTGGGTTTCCCTTGTGACTCAGCTGGTAAAGAATCCTCCTGCAATGTGGGAGACCTGGATTCGATCCCTGGGTTGGGAAAATGCCCTGGGGAAGGGAAAGGCTACCCACTCCAGTATTCTGGCTTGGAGAATTCCATGGACTGTATAGTCCTTGGGGTCACAAAGAGTTGGACATGACTGAGTGACTTTCACTTCACTTCACTATCTTTTTCCAATAAGCAACAGTCTCTAGGGATTTTTTTTTTAGCTTAAGGATCATGCCTTTTCAAAGCTTTGTTTTTCTCCAGAACAGTGTGGCAGAACAGCTCCTATAAGCCATCTGAACTTGAAACCATTTTGCTTCATCACAAAGATGATTCTTTTTGAATCTTGAGATGAATTTGTATTGTATACTGACTTTTTTTTATTAAGTGTCTCATTGCTCCCAGGAGAGTTTGTCTGGAGTCACATTTGTTGTTGGCCAATTAGTTATTGAGAGGAGAAAGGAGTATCTAATGAAGATGTATTTGTAACACATGATGAAAAAAGCTCATTCATAGGCTTTTATCCCAATCCCCTAACACTTTTTAAAAGAACTGTATGTGAGAGTATCTTAGAAAAACGGATGGATAAACAGGTGGGTTGTGGAGAGGTGTGCACCCTATACCAATATATCTGAGGGATCTGACAGACCTTCCTGTATTGGGGGAAAGTAACCAGAATTCTCTAGGGATAGTATTGTTTTGTGTTTTGAGAAACTGCCTCTCTCCTGCCTTGATTTTGATATTGCCCTAACCCTACCATTTGCCAAATGTAATGTAGGTTGCCATTTTTATAAAGTTATGCTGCTGGCAAGAAATTGAATCACATTAAATCAATGATGAATGCTTACAGGTTTCTTATGAGCATTCATTTACTTTCTTTTTTTCTTTAAACTGTCTCTGGCTAGGGTACATCCCCCAAAATCCTATTTACTTTGCCTAAAAAAACTGTTATTCTTTTTTTTTTTTTGGTGACTGTGATGCAAGGTTGTGGCATGTTAGTTCCCTGACTATGGACTGAACCTGTGCCCCCACAGGGAAAGCGTGGAGTGTTAACCATTGGACCGTTAGGGAATTCCGTAAAAGTACTGTTTCATGCAAGTTATAGTAATAATAAGCTTTCTGGAATGGATCCACACTTTGATCTTCTAGTCCTGAAATACATCACTCTTGTATTTTAGCATTCAACTTCAACAGATCTAATATACTGTCATGGTTATACTGTCATGGTGTATATATAACATGTTCTCATGGTATATATATAACATGTTCAGTAGTTAAGATGTGTCCAACTCTTTGTGACCCCATGGACTGTAGCATGCCAGGCTCCCCTGTCCTTTACTATCTCCATGAGTGAGTGAGTGAGTGAGTGAAAGTTGCTCAGTTGTGTCTGACTCTTTGAGACCCCATAGACTATACAGTCCATGGAATTCTCCAGGCCAGAATACTGGAGTGGGTAGCTTTTCCCTTCTCCAGGGGGCCAATTGTATATAATTAAAAGTGAATTATCCCTTCACATTGATTTTCCTCTATTTCAGTATTCCATTTCAGATTTTTTTGATCAACTGCATTTCAAAAAAAATACTCTTAGAAACTTCCCTGATTGTCCAGTGGTTAAGCCTCCACACTCCCAATTCAGTGCACCTGGGTTCAATCCCTGATTAGGGAACTAAGATCCTGCATGCTGCAATTAAGACCACATGCAGCCACATTAGGGAAAAAAACAAAAATATTTGGTTAGATAAATGATAATATTAATGAATGCTTGATATATCAAGCTTTTTCTGAGATGAAATGCAAGTAAATCAAGGTTTATCTTTAGCTCTTGAGCCACTTTTAAAGGGATATAGGCCTACAGTTTGGATTTCTCCCTTTCCTTTATTAATTTTACATGTTTACTGCAAAAACAAACAAAAAACCCAGCATCTTTAAACTTCCTTCTTTTTTTTTTGGTTGGCTTCACCAACCCTATATGTGATCTTAGTTCCCCGAACAGGGGTAGAACCAGAACCTCCTGCATTGGAAGTGGGAAGTCTTAACCACTGGACTGCCAGGGAAGTCTGAAGACTACTTAAGAATAAGGCTATTAAAAAAAGATAAAGTCATCCTAAATCCCATCACTGTTAAACAGCCATTTTAATATAGGCCTCCAAAGCTTTTCTTTTGCCCATTTACTTTTCCTCCAGTTTATAATTGTAGGATCACACTGTATATGAGGTAATATATCAAAGCTCTTAAAGTATGGTACGAGTAACATTCTTTTCATTCATTCTTTAAGGACTTTGATCCACATTGCTAACTTCCATGTTGGTTGTACCAGTTAGATTCCAAATAATGAGATACCTTTACAAATAAATATTCCATATGGTGCACTTGAATACCTCATAGGTAGTTTGCCTTGGTATTTATTTATTTATTTTTTTTGTTTTTTGTTTTTGCCTTGGTATTTAAATTCAATTCTATTATTCTGTTCTTGTTAATGTTGTTCTGGTTCAGATCGGTGGCATGGCCTGGAGCTTTCATCTGGAGATCCAGGAACAACTGGCCACCAAAGGGACACCAGCCCAGTCAGCCCTCCCAGGTGGGACGGGTGGGAGCTTTGGGGCAAAATATTGTAATTGTCTCCTCCTTGGATAAAGAATCAAGCAGCCTTACAACCAAGAGAGGGTGTGACTGCCCAGAACCTGTGGTTTGCAGAACATAGGGAGAGCATCCCAAAAAGGAGATGGGGCTCATCCAGCCATGAGGCTGTGAGAAGTGAGGCCATATGGCTGAACCCCAAAGATGTGCACTCTGAGAAGGCACAGTCTACTTTCTGGTGTGTAAAGTTCCAGTTTTCCTGGTTCAGCTCTTGGATTTCACACCATTTGAACTTAAAATACCCCAAGAGAAGTTAGCAGTGAGGCCCTGTCCACCATGTAAACCTCAGTGTGGATGAGTGTGTAGTTCATTTCCTGCAAGAGCTTCCCTGGTGGCTCAGATGGTAAAGAATCTGTCTGCAATGCAGGAGACCCAGGTTCGATCCCTGGATGAGGAAGATCCCCTGGAGGAGGAAATGGCAACCCACTCCAGTTTTCCTGCCTGGAGAATTCCATGGACAGAGGAACTGGTGGGCTATAGACCATGGGGTCGCAAAGAGTTGGACATGACTGAGCAACCAACACTTCCTGAGAGAGCAAATTTTTCAAGGCAGAAGAGGTGAAAGGATGAAGCTTACTGAATACCAGGGGAAAGGAAGGGTTATCTCCTTCTAGCCCCTCCTCCAGCTTTGAGGAGGGGCTAGAAGGAGAAAAACATGCCTCCAAAATCTTCCCCGTGTTGGGTCCCCTTGAAACATAAGCCACAGGCTGGACTAAGTGGAAATTTGTACTCATTTAGTGTTAAGACCCCCTTTGCATTGCTGGAAGCCTGAAAGGGAGGCCTGATGGGAAACTGATAAAAGCCTGACTTTTCAATAAAAATGGAGGAAACTATCTGGGGAAAAAAAAATTATTATATTACCCATACCACTCTCTCTTCTGTTTATACTCAACAAGTGATACCACCATCCTCACTTTTGGTCAGTTCAGGAAGCTTGACTTTTTCCTGAGCCTTCATTCTCTCTTTTTCATTCAGTCACCAGTACTGTTTATTTTATCTCCAAAATATCTTGAATTCATTTTCATCTTTCCATCCTCACTGCTAGCATGTAATCATCTCTCGTTAATGTGGTTACCTTTGGTCTCCATTCAAATACTCTTGTTTCCTTCTCAGCACAGCCCATTTTCCATATCCTCGCAAACTAAGCTTTTCAAAGTATGAGTGGAGTTCCAACATCCTTAATGTGACCTAGTATCCTGTAAGGCTCTATATGATTTGTTCTTTATCTATATTCCATCCTCATCTCAGGCCATTCTCTTTCTCAAATCTCTGAGCTTGGCCATACTGGATTTCCTTAGTTTCTTTCAGTTTGATGACCTTTTTGCTCTTTATAAACTTTTTTAATCCTTTAGGTCTCAGTTTAAATGTCTCAGAAATGTCTTTAGTCATATCGTGTTATTTCCACATTATACACTTTTCTGATATCCTATTTCTTTTGTCACATATGATTACAGTGTGGTTGCAATTGTGTGTGAACTTGAACTATGATTTTTAAAGTCTTTTTTGTGCTCGGAGTTTGAAATGTTAAATCCTCATTTTAGAAAGTCTTGGAGAGAATCACATCATATACAAGCCTGGGATAAAGTTGTAAACCAAGGTTGTTTATCCCATGCTGTTATCACTGAGAAAGTAACAGCCTCTACTCAATACTCTGTAATGGCCTGTTGGGGAATGAATCTACAAAAAACTAAAAAAAAGAGTGGATATATGTGTGTATGTGGGCTTCCCAGGTGGTGCTTGTGGTAAAGAACCCGTCTGCCAGTGCAGGAGACCAGAGACGTGGGCTTGATCCCTGGTTTGGGAAGAGCCCCTGGAGGAGGGCATGGCAACCCACTTCAGTATTGTTGCCTGGAGAATCCCACGGACAGAGGATCCTGGAGGGCTACGGTCCGTGAGGTCTCAGAGTCGGACACAACTGAAGCAGCTTAGCACAGCACACACATACGTGTATGTGTAACTGATTCACTTTGCTGTATACCTAAGAGAAAGTAACACAATATTGTAAATCAACTATACTCCAATTTAAAAAAAAAGTCTCTCTAAAGATAGAAACAAAGCATTAAAAAAAATTGTTTTGCAGTTTTCAACTGTTAATTGTATGAAAGAGACAATTCTGTGGATTGTGAAATGTGTAACGTAGTATAGTGTACTAATTTGACTTACTTACCATACAAACTAGAAGGCTGCGGAAAGAAAAAAAGAAATAACAGCCATTCCTTATCAGCAGTAACCTCCAGGGAGACAACTGTCTTGTAACTTATCTTTGCAAATCAGTCTTCTGTCAGTTTGGTTTTTTTTTGACCATGTCACACGGTTTGTGGGATCTTAGTTCCCCAATGAGGATCTAACCCAGGTCCTCTATAGTGGAAGCGAGGAATACTAACCACTGAACTGCCAGGGAATTCCCATCAGTTACACATATTTAATGTTTCTTTTCCTCTGCCAAATTTCAAGCAGGGGAGCATAGGGACCAGGAGTGTCTTATGATCTGCTACATTCTCATCACCTTAGAATACTCAAGTTGTGTGTTGAAAGGATGGATGGATGAATGGAATCTTACTTGCCCACTTAACTACCTTTGGGAATCAGAGGAGAGATTTCCAACTCACTCTTTGGCAGATGGTTTACTCTTTACATCATTTACTGAAATTCCAAATCCTGAGTTTTATCTCCTTGGGCATGCTGTGATCTTTATGCCTCTATGCATTTGCATATGCTGTTAACTCTGCCTGTAATGTTTTTACCCACATTTTGTCAGATAAACTGTTTCTTTCAAGGTAGCCAAAATGGCTTCTCTTTCTTTCTTTATTTAAGGGAGATTAGTTACTTATTTCTCTATGTTTCTATTGGCCCTTATACTTGGTTCCATTGTAGTATTTAGCATGTTATTTTGATAACTGTTTCTTTGGTGGCTGTCATGAAGTAAGTGCATAGATTGTTTGAACAAAGAGTTTTTACTTTTTAGTTAATGTGTTATTTAATTTAGTCTTACGAATTTCATTACTTAGTAGTTTGTAATAAATTTCTTTGCACTACTTCACTGCCTAGTCTACTTCTGCTGGCATCTGGAAAACAGTCATTGGAAGTGTGTGGTTTAATTTAATTGTGACAATAATTTTTCTTTGACTAGAAAGTGACAGAATGGGCTATTTTTATGTTGTCTCAGTTTGTGTGTTAATTTGAAAATACAGGAGTAGAAAGCAGACATGTTATTTTGAAGTAAGTTAAGATTTTAAAACTTGAGTTAAACATGTTTGTAGTCTACAAAGCTATGAAGAGTTTCAGCAGTACTCACATATATATGCTAACTAGGCCACCTAGGGTCTCTAGCATAGAGGAGAACTTTCTGTTAGTGTAATCCATGCCACTTATTGCCTAATTATTTTCACTGTAGTGAAATATATATGAATATATAGTAAAATATAGTATGAGAAGATTAAGTACAGAAAGAGACAGAAAAAGACTCCCATTAGAACCAGGAGTCTATACCATTTTTTGCCAATAGTCTTATTTTAGCAGCTGATTGAATTTCATAGCACTCTCTCTATTTCTAATTTTTTTCTTAAATTTTTATGTTTTTTACTTTCATATTATTGCCAAGTGCCATATAGAACCAGGCCATTTTCTGAAGTTTTTTATACTTATCATCAGTGTTGTTCTTTTGAATTATCCTACCCTATAGTAGCTTCTTTTCCCAAGATTATCTGTGGTATCAGGGATATTTCATGAAACAGTGGCTCTAACCTATTTGACAGATACATTTTTCCTGGATAATAGTTTTGAAAATTTCAGTCATTTGTTACTTTTTCTTGATTACTCTTTGAAGTCTATTACGAAGTGTTTGTCCTCCCAGGCTTTCTCTGCCCTGTGTGATCTCTTAACATGCTGTATCAGAACCGAGGAATATTTATTTTTGTTGTGCAGTAGTAATTAGCATTTTAAAGGAGGGCAGCAGCTGCACATTTCCAAACCAAGGTTTAACACACATTTAAAGTTCGAATTTTCTGGTGTACTCCTTTATATAATCATTTTTAGATTAATGCTCTACAAAAAAATAGACAATGGCTGCTTCAGGCTTCCCAGAAATCTCTGAAATATGAAATATCTTCATAGAAAAGTAGAGGGCAGGGTTTGGGAAGGGCAGACCCCTGAATGAGTAAGAACCAATAGTCAGATGTTGGATGCTTCAGGCTTCAAAGATGAGGAAATATTGGCTAATAAAATGAGAAAATAAAATAGCTCTTGAGGGAAAGTAGATGAATATATAGGATGCTTTCAGTTTCTTGTGATAGAAACCAACTCAAGCCTCTATAAAAATAGAATTTATTGGCTAATGTAACTGAAAAAATAAAACAGTTGGGAAATGCTGGCTCCAGGAAATATTGAATCTAAGACTCAAATAGTATCTCTCATTAGGGTTCCTCGCTGCCCCTGCAGCATGTTCTTTGTTTCCTTTTATATTGACTTTGTTTTGAGGCATGGTCTTTCCATCTGTTGAAAAGGATGTCTCTTCAGCTGAAAAGAGGTATAATTCTTTCCAAAAACTAGCATGTGTCCCAGAGCGAGGACTCTGATCAGTCTGGTTCAGGTTGTATGCCCAGACCTAGGGAGATGGAGTCCTCACTAGTCAAATTGCATGAGCTGAATAGATTTAACATGAAACAGCAGAGAAGTTCTTCAAAGAAAGATAGTATGTGCAGAATGTCTACTACAGTGATTGAAAAGTTTCAGGATAGATGAAGTAGGTAATAGCAAATTTCATATTAAAACTAGAGTGTATTTAGTGATATTTATTTCCTAACAGAATCAACCTTGTATATTCATTGGAAGGACTGATGGTGAAGCTGAATCTCCAATATTTTGGCCACCTGATGAGAAGAGCCAACTCATTGGAAAAGACCTGATGCTGGGAAAGATTGAAGGAGAAAGGAGAAGAAGGTGGCAGAGGATGAGATGGTTAGATAGCATCAACAACTCAATGCACATGAATCTGAGCAAACTGGGAGATAGTGAAGGACAGGGAAGCCTGGCATGCTACTGTCCATGGGGTTGCAGAGTTGGACACAGCAACTGAACTACAAAAACAACAATTTTATTTGTGAACTATACATTTTTCTATATGGGTTTTAGTTTCTTTACTCTGAAAATTTTTTCATTTATTCATTTGTTTAACAAATATTTGAGCACCTGCTGTGCACCATTGTCATTCTTTGCACTGGAAATACAACAGCAAACAAAACAAATCCCTGCCCTCATGAAACCTACATTCTAGTGAGGCAAGGCAAGTAATAAATAAGATAAATTACTGAAATATATAGGACCCAGAGACCCCACAGAGACTGAGCCATAACTGTGTTTGAGTGTCTTCTCCAGAGGTATGGGTCAGCAGTGACCTGCTGCAGGGGCAGGGGCTCTGGGTACAGCAGACCTGGGTATGGCATAAGCCCTCTTGGAGGAGGTTGCCATTAAACCCACCACAGAGCCGCCAGAACTTACACAGGACTGGGGAAACAGGCTCTTGGAGGGCACAAACAAAACCTTGTGTGTACCAGGACCCAGGAAAAAGGAGCAGTGACCTCCACAAGAGACTGACCCAGACTTGCCTGTGAGTGTCCTGGAGTCTCCAGCAGAGGCATGGGTTGTTGGTGGCCTGGTGCAGGGTTTGGGGGCACTGAGTGACTCCTTATGGTGGAGGTAATGAAGGTAATGGCATGAAGGAGGTCACCATAGCTTGGCCTCAGGTCAGACAGGGAGGGAACACAGCCCCGCCCATCAACAGAAAATTGGATTAAAGATTTACTGAGCATGGCCCCACCCATCAGAACAAGACCCAGTTTCCCCCCCAGTCATTCTCTCCCATCAGGAAGCTTCCATAAACCTCTTATCCTTATCCATCAGAGGGCAGACAGAATGAAAACCACAGTCACAGAAAACTAACCAAACTGATCACATGGACCACAGCCTTGTCTAATTCCATGAAACCATGAGCCATGCCTTGTAGGGCCACCCAAGACAGATGGGTCATGGTGGAGAGTTCTGACAAGACGTGGTCCACTGGAGAAGGGAATGGCAAACTACTTCAGTTTTCTTGCCTTGAGAACCTCATGAACAGTATGAAAAGGCAAAAAGATAGGACACTGAAAGATGAACTCCCTAGGTCAGTAGGTGCCCAGTATGCTGTGGGAGATCAGTGGAGAAGTAACTCCAAAAAGAATGAAGAGACAGAGTTAAAGCAAAAACAGTGCCCAGTTGTGGATGTGACTGGTGATGGAAGTAAAGTCTCATGCTGTAAAGAACATTGCATAGGAACCTGGAATATTAGGTCAATGAATCAAGGCAAACAGGAGATGGCAAGAGTGAACATCGACATTTTAGGAATCAGTGAACAAAAATGGACTGGAATGGGTGAATTTAACTCAGATGACCATTATATCTACTACTGTGGGCAAGAATCCCTTAGAAGAAATGGAGTAGTTCATATTCAACAGAAGAGTCTGAAATGCAGTACTTGGATGCAGTCTCAAAAATGACAGAATGATTTCTGTTCGTTTCCAAGGCAAACCATTCAGTATCACAGTAATCCCAAGTCTATGTCCCAACCAGTAATGCTGAAGAAGATGAAGTTGGACGGTTCTATGAAGGCCTACAAGACCTTCTAGAACTCACGTCCAAAAATGATGTCCTTTTCATTATAGGGGATTGGAATGCAAAAGTAGAAAGTTAAGAGATATCTGGAGTAACAGGAAAATTTGGCATTGGAGTAAAGAATGAAGCAGGACAAAGGCTACAGTTCTGCCAAGAGAACGCAGTGGTCATAGCAAACACCCTCTTCCAACAACACAAGATACGACTACACATGGACATCACCAGATGGTCAGTACCGAAATCAGATTGATTATATTCTATGCAGCCAAAGATGGAAAAGCTCTATACAGTCAGCAACAACAAGACCAGGAGCTGACTGTGGCTCAGATCATGAACTTCTTATTGCCAAATTCAGAATTAAATTGAATAAAGTAGGGAAAACCACTAGACTATTCAGGTATGACCTAAATCAAATCCCTTATGATTATCACAGTGGAAGTGATAAATTCAAGGGATTAGATCTGATAGAGTGCCTGAAGAACTATGGACGGAGGTTCATGACATTGTACAGGAGGCAGTGATCAAGACCATCCCCAAGAAAAAGAAATGCAAAAGGGCAAAATGGTTGTCTGAAGAGGCCTTACAAATGGCTGAGGCAAATAACTTAAGGCAAAGGAGAAAAGGAAAGATATATCCATTTGAATGCAGAGTTCCAAAGAGTAGCAAGGAGAGATGAGAAAGTCTTCCTAGTGATCAATGCAAAGAAATAGAGGAAAACAATAGAATGGGAAAAACTAGAGATCTCTTCAAGAAAATTAGAGATACCAAGGGAACACTTTGTGCAAAGATAGGCACAATAAAGGACAGAAACAGTGTGGACCTAACAGAAGCAGAAGATATTAAGAAGAGGTGGCAAGAATACACAGAAGAACTATAAAAAAGAAGATCTTCGTGACCCAGATAACCATGATAGTGTGATCACTCACCTAGAGCTAGACATCCTGGAATGTGAAGTCAAGTGGGCCTTGGGAAGCATCACCATGAACAAAGCTAGTGGAGGTGATGGAATTCCAGTTAAGCCATTTCAAATCCTAAAAGATGATGCTGTGGAAGTGCTCCACTCAATATGCCAGCAAATTTGGAAAACTTAGCAGTGGCCACAGGACTGGAAAACGTCAGTTTTCAGACTAGTCCCAAAGAAAGGCAATGCCAAAGAATGCTCAAAGTACTGCACAATTGCACTCATCTCACACACGAGCAAAGTAATGCTCAAAATCCTCCAAGCCAGGCTTCAACAGTATGTGAACTGTGAAATTCCAGATGTTCAAGCTGGATTTAGAAAAGGCAGAGGAACCAGAGATCAAATTGCCAACATCCATTGGATCATGAAAAAAGCAAGAGAGTTCCAGAAAAACATCTACTTCTGCTTTATTGAGTACGACAAAGCCTTTGACTGTGTGGATCACAACAAACTGTGGAAAATTCTGAAAGAGATGGGAATACCAGATCACCTGACCTGCCTCTTGAGAAACCTGTATGCAGGTCAGGAAGCAACAGTTAGAACTGAACATGGAACAATAGACTGGTTCCAAATCGGGAAAGGAGTACATCAAGGCTGTATATTGTCACCATGCTTATTTAACTTATGTGCAGAATACATCATGCAAAATGGTGGGCTGGATGAAGTACAAGCTGGAATCAAGATTGCCAGGGAGTAATATCAATAACCTCAGATAAGCAGATGACACCACCCTTATGGCAGAAAGTGAAGAAAAGCTAAAGAGCCTCTTGATGAAAGTGAAAGAGGAGAGTGAAACAATTGGCTTAAAACTCAACATTCAGAAAACAAAAATCATGGCATCCAGTTCCATCATTTCGTGCCAAACAGATGGGGAAACAATGGAAACAGTGACAGACTGTTTTATATTATATTTTGAGCTCCAAAATCACTGCAGATTATATATTTTGAGCTCCAAAATCACTGCAGATGGTGATTGCAGCCATGAAATTAAAAAATACTTGCTCCTTGTAAGAAAAGCTATGACCAACCAACCTAGACAGTATATTAAAAAGCAGAGACATTACTTTGCCAACAAAAGTCTGTCTAGTCAAAGCTATGGTTTTTCCAGTAGTTACGTATGGATGTGAGAGTTGGACTGTGAAGAAAGCTGAGCGCCGAAGAATTGATGCTTTTGAACTGTGGTGTTGGAGAAGACTGTTGAGAGTCCCTTGAACATCAAGAGATCCAACCAGTCCTTCCTAAAGGAAATCAGTCCTGAAAATTCATTGGAAGGACTGATGCTGAAGCTGAAACTCCAATACTTTGGCTACCTGCTGCGAAGAACTGACTCTTTGGAAAAGACCTTGATGCTGGGAAAGATTGAAGGTGGTGGAAAAGGGAGTGACAGAGGATGAGATGGTTGGATGGCATCAGCAACTCAATGGACATGAGTTTGTGCAAGCTCCAGCAGTTGGTGATGGACCGGGAAGCCTGGCGTGGTGCAGCCCATGGGGTTGCAGTGTGTTGGACGTGACTTGAGTGACTGAACTGAACTGATAGTGTTTTAGATGAGGATAAGTGCAATAGAGGAAGAAACAAGAAGTAGTGAGTGGGTGTTGCAGTTTTCAATATGATAGGTAAAGAAAGTCTTAGTAAGTAGCTAACAAGCTAACATTTGAACAAAGATGTTAAGGAGGTGAGGGCAGAGTGAGCCATTTAAACATCTGAAGGAAGAATAGTAGAGGATGATGTCAAAGAAGTAAGAGGATGATTGATTATATTGGTCCTGCGGAGGCTACGGTTAAGGACTTTGGAAGAATGAAATCAAAGTATTTTCAGCATAGGTGTACACTGATGATTTTTTAAAAGGGTCACCCTAACTACTGTGTGGAAAATGCATTGTAAAGGGGCACAGGTGGAAGTAGGAGGCCAGTTTGGAAAATACTGCTGCTGCACTTATCCAGGCAATGGATAATGGTGGCACAGAGCAACATGATGATGAAGATGATGAGAAGTGGTCAAATCTGAAGGTAGATTTGCCAATGGATTGGGTTGAAGTAGAATTTTGGGCCTGAGCAGTTGACCACAGTAATTTAATGAGTTAGGTAAGACCAGGAGGAGCAAGCTTTGACATGTTAAGTTTAAGGTTCCTTTTTTTTCTTTAATTATTTATTTTTGGCTGCATTGGGTCTTCATTGCTACATGCAGGCTTTCTCAGTTGTAGAGAGTGGGAGCTATCTGTGGTTGCAGTGAATGAGTTTCTCTCATTGCGGTGACTTCTCTTGTTGTGAAGCAACAGCTCTAAGGAGTCCTCAATAGTTGTGGCTTGAGGGCTTTAGGACACTGGGCTTAGTTGCTGCAGCATGTGAAATCTTCCTGGAGCAGGGCTTGAATGCTGGCATTGGCACTTGGATTCTTATCCACTAGACCATCAGGGAAGCCCTAAGGCTCTTATTAGACATTCAGATGAAGTTGTCCAGTGGGCATTTGAATACTGCAAATCTAGAATTCAGGTCTGGGCTAGAGACTGAGTTAGAAATTTGGAGGTTGTTAGCATTCATTTAGCATTTAACGTTATGGTCACTAGGTAGTAAGAATAAACTGAAGAAAAAGAGTTGTCCTGGGACTGAGCTTGCCGGTGTTAAGCAAGTAGGCACAAGAGGAAGAATGAAAACCAAGAAGGAGCAATCAGCAAAGTGGGAGAAAAACAAGGAAAAGATCAAATTGGGGGGAAATTTTTTTAAGGAGAAATGAGTAGTCAGCTGTCAAATGATGCAGATAAAACAATTCATAAAACAAGATGAAGAGAGATTTATTGATAGCTCCATAATGAGAGTGATTTTAGTAAATTTGATTAATGGAGATATTTCTAGCACATGCTAGCACGTGGTTCAGGTAATTTAGAAGACTGTTCATTATTCAGAGACTCATTTAATATATATTTATTGATATTTCATTATTCTGTACTTTTCTGTTTTACATGTTACATGCTAAGTTAAAAGATTTATATATTTTCTTTGAAATGCATATTATAATGAAGTAGATACATTTTCATAAACATTATTTTACCATCTTTTCCCTTCTATATTTGGAGATTTTTAAACTTTAATTTTTAAAATAATTTTTGGCCATGCTGTGAGACGTGTAGGATCTTAGTTCCCCTGACCAAGGATCAAACCCATGCTCCCTGAGTGGAAGTACAGAATCTCAACCACTGAACTGTCAGGAAGGTCCCCTAGACCTTTACATCTAAGTTCATGAGATTGTTTTGAGTAGTTAATGCCTAATTGTGATTCTTGATACCAAGAAACACAGGAGTTTATAATGTTAAAAAGTTTCATTTATCTGATGAAAGTAATATATTTTTCTTCTTTATTAGAAATTCATTGAATTTGAAGACTCTCAAGAACAAGAAAAAAAAGATTTACAGACCAGAGTGGAATCTTTAGAATCTCAAACAAGACAACTTGAACTCAAGGCCAAAAACTATGCTGACCAGAGTAAGTAAAATATGTTAAAAGAGTGGAATGACTCATCCTGACATTTGACTAGGATTCCAAATATATGCTTGGAATTGTCACCCCAGACTCAAGAGAGAGATCTGAGATCTAGTTTCAGTATTTTTTGTTCACATTTTCATGTTGTGCCCATGTCTGCAGAAATGACCCAAGTCAGATACCTGTAGGACTCTCTTCTTCACTTTACCGCTCAGGTTTTGTTTGTAGTTTACATTGAATAGTAGTTAACATTAATCTGTATCCATTATACAGGATTCTGGGGTGTGTACATGTGGATCATTTCTTCAAATTTTAATCAGCAACACAAAGTTCCACTGGTTTCTGTATTGCTTTGAAATTTAAAAATTAAGAGAAACTCTAGCTTCGGAGTATGTATAAAAAATTACTGAATTCTCTTTCATTCCTCTCTAATGGAAAACTGAGGGCATTTAGAGCTATAGAATGTCGTTTTTCAAAATCATTTTATTTTTAATATAAATAAGCTGCTTCTGTGATAGGGAATTATTAAAGGAGGAATTACCTTATACTTGATAACAATAGCTTTTACACTTGATCTTAGCCCAAAGGCCAAGAAGCAATAACAGTAGCTTTAAAAATTAATATTTTATCCAGTCTAGTGAGTCATACCTACCTTTTTTTGAATTGTCATATTCTTTGGTATCCATTCCCTCATTTCTCTCTCAGAGGTGCTGTACTGGTTACCATGGTTACCATGCAATGGACATGAACTTGGGCAATGGACATGAATTTGGGAGATGGTGAGGGACAGGGAGGCCTGTTGTGCTGCAGTCCATGGGGTCACAAAGAGTCAGACACAATTGGGTGACTGAACAACAATTTTTAAAAATATGGTGTCACTTAAAAATAATTGACAATTCTTTATGAAAGGGATGAGTAAATATTCACCAAATATTGGATATAGTCTTGAGCTAAATTTGATCAGAAAACTTGATTTTTGTTATTAATATAATATTCTAAGACTTTCTCCCCCTGGATGTTTGTCATCCTCTGCTTTTTTCCTGCTCTTCCAATTTGAAATAAATCTTGTCTAAATAACAGTTAAGAACTTAAAACTGTGGTTAATCAAAATTGACCTTTCAGGTGCAAAACTAATCTCTTGGTCCATGAGTTAAGGCTATCATGAGTCTCCTTTTATTAGTGCTTTGGAACTTACTCCCTTCTCCTTTGATACTTTGGAATCTTTTTTATCTTTTCCATCTACTTGTTTTCCTCTCTCTTCTATTTTTCTCTAAGTGAGTATAATATGAAATCTAAGAATATCTAAAATTTTTCTTCTCTTTATTTTACCACATTTTAAACATCTGAAAAAAATTGTAGGTAGGGAAACATAGTTCGACCCGTTTCATTTTGCTGCTTTACTTTTTGCTTTCCCAGGTCTCCAATATGAATCAAAGCCCCTTTGTTTTGTAACAAAGTTGGTGGTAAGAGGTAATTTTAAAGTATCATCAGTGCTCTAATGGGAAAACTGCGGCTGGGAATATGTTTTTTAAAAAGATGAAAGCATATATAAATGGATGGATGTCAGAGTATATAAATTCTTTTTTGTATAATAGGATACAGAATATCTGGATTTTAATCTTAATTCTATTATTTTATATTTTAAGACTGGGTAGTGATTTTTATTAGAGTCGTTGTAACCCAACATCTTTTTTTTAATGTATTTTTTAGTGTTCTGAACATCTATATTTAAGCATTTAAGGCCAAAGAAATTACCAATGATGATACCTATAGAGAGGAAGGATGGATCAGTGTTTTCTGTACTATTTTTTGAGTCCATATGATAACAATATCATCCAGTTTCCATGTTTGTATAAATATGTTAGACTCTTTAACTTTAAAAGACTGTGAATTTTGATTGACGTGTTTGAGGGCACATACCCCTTGTAAAAAGCAGTCTCAGTGAAAATCCAGATTCTACTTTGAGACTACTTTTTATGTTAAAAGGGGAAATTTTTATGTAGTTACTTGCTATTTGAGAAGCAAGAAAAAGTCAAGAAACAGGAACTGAATTAAAGGACATACTTGACAGCTTTTAATACTATGGAAATCTATCAGGTTTTTGTGGTATGAGTTTTAAATTTTTGATGATACAAAAATTTTGGTATAATTTTATGGTCATGTTTGATTTTGGAGATTTCTGGTTGCTCTCTTGTAAAAAATTTGAACTACCTAAGAAATATTCTGGCTTTTCAAACATGAATAAAGCATTTTTTAAAAGGACGCATATTGTTTTGAGAATAATAGTAACACTTCTTGATAGTTGACATCTTGTGAGCCTTGAAAAATTTGAAATATGTATGGAGTGGTATAAGGAAGTTGTGGATTGAGGCCTTTTTGGTGCTCTTCAGCTATGAAAGGTGTCTACAGTCAACCTTGCCATTGATAGTGGCAGCAATGAATTCCTCATCAGAAAATATTTTTTGTATTATTTCTATTTTTATAAACCAAATACTATCTTGATTAAGTCAAGTAAGTACAGACAGTTTAGTAAGTTAAAAAATATTAAACTACTACTGTCTGCCTAGCATTCAGCCTCTAGGTATGTTTTGACACAGAACAGCATGATATGGTCATTGCAGTAACGGAAATCATAATTTTGTAGGGAAAAAAGGTTATGTGTATGACCATCTCACCTTTTCCATATGTATCATGCATTTATATCACTACATAGTGTGTATATAATTTTGTATCTTTAACATTATCATAAGTATTTTCCTTATTGTATAATCTTTAATCATTTAAAAATTTATTTTAAATGAAAGGAATATTTTTAATGCTAAAAGGTACAGTTCACAAGATAGACAAACCATTAGACACCTTATCAAGGAAGATACATAAAGCAAAAATCAGAAAAAATATAGGGGAAAAGAAAAAATACATAATTATAGTGAGACATAGTAACATTTCTCTGAGAATATTTTATCAAATGCAGAAAAAATAAGAATAGGAGCATCTTGAATGATGTTAATAGTTTAAATATAATAGATTTATATTTAGTTAATATCATATCCTACACAAATGTATTTAAAATTTTGTATCTCATACATTATTAGATGCCCATAGGACACTTAGAAAAACTGGCAGAAAGATAAAACGTTAGTAAATTTCAAAAAGTAGAATTCTTTTGTGTATGTGTGATTCATTTATACATATACACCTATGTTATTTTTGAAATTATTTTCCATTATAGGTTATTACAAAATCTTACCTGTGCTATACAGTAAACCTTTGTTGCTTGTTGTATATCTATATTTTAAAATTAGAAATCTAGCATTCTATTCATATACTAAATCAAACAAATGGAATCAAAATGTCATAAATTTTTTAGGCAAAAATTCGTAAGTTTTCTAAAATATATATATAATGCATATTTTTTTAAGATATATGTATACAAAAGCTTTTCTACTACACTAGATAAAGGCTTGAGAAAGAGCATAAAAAAAGATGAAGAAATTGGAAAACAAACTAAATGAAATGGGAACACTGAATATGAAATAGAAAAAGTGAAACAAACTAGATTAAAGTAAAAGATCCTCATATAGTCCAGTTGTTTGTAAATATGGCTGCTCATTAAAAACACATCTGGAGCTCTGAAAAAAAAGGCAATACCTGGGCATTTGTATTTTTCAAAAAGTTCCGAGATAATTCTGATATACAACTGGACTTTAGAAAGTGATTACAGGTTTTTCTATTAAATGGCAGTTTGGGGATATAGAATTCTATAACTATTCTGTTGACCAGTCACGATACAGTGGTATTAAGTGAATAATAGTCACATAATCACAATAGTAAAAGATGTTTATCAGTTTTAATAATCAATAACTAGACAATAAATGAAAGATAATTGCAATTGCAAGTCATAATGGGAACATGATTAACCTAACAATAAAAAATAATTACATACAATTTTGGGGGGGGTCAAGCAGAGTGACGTGGGAAGTGGAAGTGTGTACATGAACATGTTTTCATCTGTTCAGCCAGTCTGTGTCTTTTGATTGGTGCATTTAATCCATTTACATTTAAGGTAATTATTGATATGTATGATCCTATTACCATTTTTTTAATTGTTCTGGGTTTATTTTCTGTAGGTAGGACTTTTCCATCTCTTGTTTTCTGCCTAGAGAAGTTCCTTTAGCATTTGTTGTAAAGCTGGTTTGCTACTGCTGCTGCTAAGTCGCTTCAGTCGTGTCCGACTCTGTGCGACTCCATAGACAGCAGCCCACCAGGCTCCCCCGTCCCTGGGATTCTCCAGGCAAGAACACTGGAGTGGGTTGCCATTTCCTTCTCCAATGCATGAAAGTGAAAAGTGAAAGTGAAGTTGCTCAGTCGTGTCCGACTCTTAGCCACCCCATGGACTGCAGCCTACCAGGCTCCTCCGTCCATGGGATTCTCCAGGCAAGAGTACTGGAGTGTGGTGCCATTGGTTTGGTAGTGCTGAATTCTGTTAACTTTTGCTTGTCTGGAAAGCTTTTGATTTCTCCATCAAATCTGAAGGAGAGTCTTGCTGGGAGAGTATTCTTGGTTTTAGGTTCTTCCCTTTCATCACTTTAAATATGTCATGCCATTCCCTTCTGGCTTGTAGAGTTTCTTTTGAGAGATCATCTGATAGCCTGATGGTAGTTCCCTTGTAATTTGTCATTTTTCCCTTGTTGTGTTTAATATTTTATCTTTATATTTAATTTTTGTCAGTTTGATTACTGTGTGTCTCGGTGTGTTCCTCCTTGGGTTTATCCTTTCTGGGACTCTGTGTACTTCCTGGATTTGGTTGATTATTTCTTTTTCCATGTTAGGGAATTTTTCAGCTATCATCTCTTCAAATATTTTCTTGGGTCCTTTCTCTTTTCTCCTTCTGGGACCCCTATAATGCGAATGTTCATGCATTTAATGTTTAATAATTACTTTTTAAATGTGTGCTCACACCCATCATCCCAAAGCTATGCCATCTATTGACAGTTACTATTTTCCCTGAGGAACTTTGCTTTCTCCTTTTCTCTGAGAATTATTTAATGGCTACTTTGGTTTTTTACCTTGGCTACTCAGAAATTCAGAATAAACTTTTGAAGTACAACCATAACAACTGGTTTGGGCCATATTACTTGAGTGATGTATTTAAATTGTTTTTCCCTTGGTCCAAATTTTATATATATATAGTGAGTTGTTGAGATACCTAAAATCCTTTCTGGGAAGAAGGAATACCTGAATTGGTAAAAAGTAAATATAGGTGAATTAAAAAAAAGTAAAAAATTTCTATTGGTTGGCTGGACATTTTTTCCTAGTGTAGCAAATCATATAGTGAATATTTTTGTCACACCTGGATTGCCCTCTTTTGGCAATTTTCTTAGGATATAGTTGGGCTTCCCTGGTGGCTCAGAAGTAGGTCAAAGAACATGAGCAAAGTTACAGAAGTGGGTCAAAGAATATGAACATTTAGTGGTTTTTGGTATTTAGTAGTGTTTGGCCATTTTTAATGTGTACAGAATTGGAGAAGTAAGAATTAGTAGCAAACTCCAGTTAATTTTTTATAACTTATGAATTTGAATCTTTATTTACAACATACTGGCCCCCAGAGTTGTTACAGAACTGTTTATTATTTATTTGATTTTTTTCTTGGGAAAATTTTGTTGCCCTCAAGTTTAAAAGAGATGGCTTTTTCCTTGAATTGTGTAGAAGATGGCAAGATTTAGTGATTTTAAGCTACTTAAGTAATCTCTGATTCTTCCCTTTCTTTCTTTGAATGAAAATCCACTTTTTAAAATTAAATGGAAAAATGCTTTTGACACCTGAAAACATTTATGGTAGAGTTTTATACTCTGACCTTTCTACACTTCCTATCTCCCATATTTGCTTTTCAAATTTGGCACTGATTTTAGTCTAATAAAATACCTGCAAGTCTTTACCTGAAACACTTACTGGAAAGAGAACTCTTCTTATTGGTCATAAGAATTAGCACATCATTAGATGGAACATAATGGGGAGGCAGTAAAATCATTAACATGTTTTTAATTTTAAAGGAATAGATGGCTTAAAACATACTTCACATTTGAGAATTATTATTTAAAAGTAAGGGCTATCTGTTAGTGATGTGGCTGATAAATTAGAATTTTCACAACACAGAAGAAAAACAATCTTTTTCAGCTAACAGGTATAATTTCACATCAAAGTTAATAGTTGAGAGGACCTAAATATTTTCTATCACTATTTTTTAAGTTATTAAAAAAAAACAAAAATAGCTTCAGGCCAATACAGAGCTTTATCAGCATTCTTACTGTACTTTGCAATTGGCAAAGAATGTTAATACTTTCAGAATTTCAATAATACTGTAATAAGTTACTTCTGTTTAATTTTATCTTGTCAATAGGCAGTCCCTTTCTACATTAATTTTAGAATGATGTAAAGAGATAACTTAACGATTTATATTTTTGTTGAAAGCATATTAAGGCAGCTTTAAGGTTTCAGATTTATATTTCCTGATTTTAAAAAATTACAAAAATAAAATTTATTATATAGAAAGTTTTTTATAGTTCATTTAACTTGAATCTAGTTCTTTGCAATACTAAGAATATCTGTATATTTAATAGGCCTTATATAAGGATTTTTTTTTAAAGAGTACATGAGAGGGAAGCAGACAATTTGGCACAAGATAATTTATGCAAATACTAACATGTTATTGCTTCTGCTTCATTAGGTAATACCTATGTGGCCTTGAGATCTGTTTTATGTTTTATTATCTGTATTTGGATTGTTTGATTTCTATAGATGTGTTGTTGATTGAGAAACTTAAGGTTAAGTTCATAATTAATGTCTAGAATAACGTTTCACGGAAAATTAATTTTATGAGTAAGGATTGATGGTGATTTAGTTTAGAGAACAGAATAAACATGAATGGTTTGGTTCTTCTTTACCAAAGAAATGAGCAAGGAAGATACCAAGTTATTTTTCTATAAATTTGGAACATTAAATCAGAGAAAATGAATTTGCTGTTTTTGGTTGATCATGAGGAAGTAGTTCTTGATCATGAAGATGATACATAGGAATATGTGTTGAAGGAAAACATAGATTCTCCCTAACAAGAGACTTTAGGTGGCATATAATATCTGTTTGAAAAATCTTTTGTTGAAGGTTAGGGACATGGTGAAGGACTTAATTGGCAGAGCAGAGGTTTTAATTGCTGTTTTGATGTGATTGTGTCTGATTTGTTTGCTTTCAAGTGAGCATTTGATTCTTGCTTACCTGTTGAGACGTTTAATGCTAAATTGTTCAAGGAAAGCTTTTGAAAGGCCAATGTCCGTCTTCTGAGGCCAAGTAACAGTTGGATTATCTGCCTTCCTTGAATAGTAAGAATTGATGATTCCTTTTGAGAAGGCAAATAATGAGTTGGATATGGAGTTCTAGCAGGTCTGTTTCTCTTTCTTCCCCCCATAGGCCTATCAGCAGTCTGATGGGGCAGAAGACAACAGATGGAAAAGGTGTTCCAAACTTGGCAAAGGCCATCAATCTAAGGAGGTAAGCTCTGATTTTGAGCAGGTAGAGCAGGTGGCTCTTCCTGCCTTAATCATATCCTCTTGCTCTTTGGAAAGATGAATGGAAAGAAAGAGCAATTAAAATGAGGCTGAAGTATCTTCATTAGCTATTCTAAGGGAAATATTTTGAATTAGGTTTTTGATTCTTCTCTTTCCCCGCTTCCTCCTTTTTGTTTCTTGATTTTTTTGATGCCTTGATTTGTTTTATTTTTTTCTCCCATTGAATATTAACAGCTTAAAAATTGGCAGATTAGTTATCTGTTGTTTTGGGATAGGAAGGATGAACAGAATCTTGTTTATTTCAAGTTAATCTCAGCTTGTTACTAGTTTGAGTAAAATGATATGATTTTAGGACTTTTCCTGAGATTATTTTGAAGTTTGGATTCACATGAGAACTATTAGACAAGAAACAATCTTTTCTTGTTTAAGATTGTTCTTCATATCTTCAGATATGATACAACAGTATAGGTATAGGTTAACTTTATGGTACTTGAGATTTTGGGGGTTGTCTACCATTTTTGCCCAGATGGGCCTTTCTTTCCCACTTTCCCATCCCTTCTACTTCTCTTTTCTTTTCCTTACTGATTACTTAATGGCATTCAGGACTTTGAAGATATGGCTCTTCCCAACATTTAAAGGTACTTTTCAATTAAACACTGTACCATCTCATGTGACTTAGGCCTTGAGAAAACCGAGTCCATTGACTATGCTGTTGTGCTGACCTAAGTAGTATTTTAAGAAAAGAGTGAAAGATTCTTAATTTGTATATGATCTTGGTGGTTAACTCATATATCTAAAAATATAATATTGATTTTCACAATCATAGTACAGATAAACAAAACATGAAGTATGAGAAGCCATAGATAGTTTAGTTTCTGTCAAGATGCTTGCTGGAAATGTTAGGTTGGCCAAAATAACATTCAGAAAATCATCCAGAATAACAAAGATATAAACTATTCTTTAGCACCATGGGGTGACACACCTTTGATAATTTAGAATGCCTTTTAAGAGATTTTTAATGCATGTTTATGAGCTAATATATGAATTAAGGCAACTCTAGTTAGTTTCTGTAGCAAACAAGCCACAAAAGACATATATAATGACTTAGATGTTATGTTATTTTTTGTTCATGTGAAATTTATTTATTTGCTGTGCCATATTACTCAAACCAGGGGTTAAACTCGGGCCATGGTACTGAAAGTGTTGAGTCCTAACTCTTGGACTGCCAAGGAATTCTTTCCCCATGTGAAATTTAAACTGATTGTTTCTAATACATGGGTAGCTCCTTTGGAGATGCAGACTCTTTCCAGTTTTGCTCCAAGTTTGTCATACCTACATTGAGTTGGAGGAAGAGGGAAAGAGCATGGAGGATTGTATGTGGAAGGTTTTTATTGGATCAGGCCTAGGAATAGCACACGTAGCTTTTGCTTCTGCTGGCTGTGTAACTCAGTTAGAAGCTCACTTACAGAGGCTGAAATATGTAGTCTAGCCTTGTATCCCACGAAAAAGAGGAACTGCTTTGGGTAATAATATCTGGCTAATCTTTCCTTTAGCCTAAAAGCCTTAGTAGATGGTACATGATGTTGCTCAGTATTGAGGCAAGGTAGGGGATGTACCTAAAGCTAAGCAACCATCTGCCTGCCTATTCTTTCTACTGTGAGTAAGTAATCTGAGGAAGAGAAGGTGAGCAAACTTTAATGAAAATAGAGCATTTATGATTTGTACTCTCATCTGATTTTTTAATAACTTCAGGGTTACTCTGGTTTAATTTTTATTATCACTTTAAAACTCTTGCTGGATATTCATTCATTTATTCAACAAACACTAAGTGTTGAGATTTTCTTTTTTGTTCCCTAACTTTTCCTTTTTAAAAAAAAAAGTTACTATTAAATTGAGATACAATTTTTTGATACCTATGGTAAAGGATAAACTTTGAATGACACTCCTTGCCCCTTTAAAAAATGTAATTTATATAGCATAAAATCCACCATTTTAGAGTATAGAATTCAATGGTTTTAGTATAATCATAAATTGTACAACCATCATCACATCTAATTCCCCGGAACATTTTCATCATTCCAAAAGCAACATCATACCTGATAGTACTCATTATTTCTGGCTTTCCCCTAGCCTCTAGTAATGTACTGTGGCATCTATGGTACTGTGATCTCTGTGAAGTTGCCTATTCTGTACGTTTCATGTAAGTGAAATCATATAATATATGGTCTTTTATGAGTTTGTTTCACTTAGCATAAAATTCATTCACGTTGTAGCATTATTGTTATTTAATTCCTTTTTGAGGGTGAATAATATTCCATATGGATATAATACATTTTATGACTACCCTCCTACCTTTAATTGTCTGTTTATCATGCTAAACAGACAGTTGGTTTTCAGTCTCAGAACTAGAAGCAATCAAAAGTCTTCCTTGGCTGTCTGAAGTTCTACCTGGTTTTGTAGAGTTGAAAGAAGATATTCATTGAGATTCTTATTGGCATCCTGACTTGTTTAGTTCAGCTCGGTTCAGTTCAGTCACTCAGTCTTGTCTGACTCTTTGCGACCCCATGAACCACAGCACTCTAGGCCTCCCTGTCCATCACCAACTCCTGGAGTCCACCTAAACCCATGTCCATTGAGTCGGTGATACCGTCCAACCATCTCATCCTCTGTCATCCCCTTCTCCTGCCCTCAATCTTTCCCAGCATCAGGGTCTTTTCCAGTGAGTCAGCTCTTCACATGAGGTGGCCAAAGTATTGGAGTTTCAGCTTCAACATCAGTCCTTCCAATGAACACCCAGGACTGATCTCCTTTAGGATGGATTGATTGGATCTCCTTGCAGTCCAAGGGACTCTCAAGAGTCTTCTCCAACACCACAGTTCAAAAGCATCAATTCTTCGGTTCTCAGCTTTCTTTATAGTCCAACTCTCACATCCATCATGACCACTGGAAAAACCATAGCCTTGACTAGACGGATCTTTGTTGGCAAAGTACTGTCTCTGCTTTTTAATATGCTCTCTAGGTTGGTGAAAGTGAAGAAGAACTAAAGAGCCTCTTGATGAAAGTGAAAGAGGAGAGTGAAAAAGTTGGCTTAAAGCTCAACGTTCAGAAAACTAAGATCATGGCATCTGGTCCCATCACTTCATGGGAAATAGATGGGGAAACAGTGGAAACAGTGTCAGACTTTATTTTTTTGGGCTCCAGAATCACTGCTGATGGTGATTGAAGCCATGAAATTAAAAGACGCTTACTCCTTGGAAGGAAGGTTATGGCCAACCTAGATAGCATATTTAAAAGCAGAGACATTACTTTGCCAACAAAAGTCCGTCTAATCAAGGCTATGGTTTTTCCAGTGGTCATGTATGGATGTGAGTCGGACGGTGAAGAAAGCTGAGCGCTGAAGAATTGATGCTTTTGAACTGTGGTGTTGGAGAAGACTCTTGAGAGTCCCTTGGACTGCAAGGAGATCCAACCAATCCATCCTAAAGGAGATCAATCCTGAGTGTTCATTGGAAGGTCTGATGTTGAAGCTGAAACTCCAATACTTTGGCCACCTCATGTGAAGAGTTGACTCATTGGAAAAGACCCTAATGCTGGGTAGGATTGGGGGCGGGAGGAGAAGGGGACAACAGAGGATGAGATGGTTGGATGGCATCACCGACTCGATGGACATGGGTTTGGGTAGACTCCGGGAGTTGGTGATGGACAGGGAGGCCTGGCGTGCTGCAGTTCATGGGGTCGCAAAGAGTCGGACACGACTGAGCGACTGAACTGAACTGAACTGAACTAGGTTGGTCATAACTTTCCTTCCAAGGAGTAAGCGTCTTTTAATTTCATGACTGCAGTCACCATCTGCAGTGATTTTGGAGCCCAGAAAAATAAAGTCAGTCACTGTTTCCACTGTTTCCCCATCTATTTGCCATGAAGTGATGGGACAAGATTCCATGATCTTAGTTTTCTGAATGTTGAGCTTTAAGCCAGCTTTTTCACTCTCCTCTTATGTGCCAGTTTCTAAACTGTTTTAGTTACTAGTTCATAAATGGGGAAGTAGATATCTTAATATTTGCACTGTCTTTGAATCATATTCTTTTGAATATGATTGTCAAAGGTAGCAGGTAATAAATTAGTGTTCTTGTTTTGATTTGTTTAATGCATCTAGGTGTAACTATACAAAAGAAAAAACCTATTTAATTTTAATGGGCTAGAGGAACAATTTAAGTGCCTCAAATAAGTAGACTCTTAAGTAGTTGTACTGGAGTAGAGAGAAGGATGATACTTAATGCTAGAGAAGCTGATTACCATTTCATTAATTTTATTTATTTTGAAGTATAATTGACTTAAAATATTACATTACTTACAACATAATGATTTGATTATTTTTATATATCACAAAAATCTCTTCCCTCTGGCAAGCTGTAGTTTGTTCTCTGAGTATATATATTTTGTGATATTTATTTTTTTAATCTCACAAATAAGTGGTATCATCAGATACTTGTCTTTGTCTCTTTCACTTAGGGTAATATTCTCAGGGTCACGCATGTTGTCTGAAAGGGCAAGATTTCATTTTTTCTATGGCAGGACAATATTCCACTGTGTGTGTATGTATATATATATAAAATCACATCTTTTTTTGAAAAAGTTTGATTTATTTATGGCTGTGCTGTGTCTTAATTGCTCTGTGGGCTTTTTTCTAATTGTGGAGAGTAAAGGCTAGTTATGGTGACTAGCCTCCTTTTTGTGGTGACTTCTCTTGTTGTGGAGCATGGGCCCTAGAGTGTGTGGGCTTTGTAGTTGCAGCACATAGGCTCAGTAGTTATAGCTCCTGAGCACAGGCTCCAGAGCACAGGCTCAGTAGTTGTGGTGCATGGGCTTAGTTGCTCTTTGGTGTGTGATATCTTTCTGGACCAAGAATCGAATCTGTGTCTCTTGCATTGGCAGGCAGATTCTTTATGATTGAGCCCCCAGGGAAGCCTCCATATCTTTATCTATTCATCTGTCGATGGACACAGGTTGCTTCTGTATTTTAGCTATTGTATATAATGCTGCTATGGTACATATATATTTTTGAATTAGTGTTTTTATTTTCTTTGGATAAATACCCAGAAGTGAATTCCTGGATTGTATGGTGGTTCTGTTTCTTATTTTTCAAGGAATCTCCATGCTGTTTTCTATAGTGGCTGTAGCAATTTAACATTCCCACAAGTAGTGCACAGGTGTTCTCTTTTCTCCACATTCTTTCCAATACTTGTTATTTCTTGTCTTTTTGATAATAGTCATTCTCACAGATATGAGATGATGTCTCATGGTGGTTTGACTTGCATTTCTGTGATAATTAGGGATAATGAGCATCTTTTCATATGCTTTCTGGCCATTAATATATCTTCTTTGGAAAAATGTTCAGGTCTTCTGCTCATTTTTTAGTCAGATTGTTTATTGTTTTTTAATAATTGCATTATATGACTTCTTTATGTATTTTGGATATTAACCCCTATCCAACATATCATTTGCAAATATCTTCTTCCATCTAGTAGCTTACCTTTTTGTTTTGTTGATGGCCTTGTTTGCTCTGCATAAGTTTTTTAGCTAGACATATCCCTACTCATTTATTTGTGCTTTTGTTGCCTTTGCCTGCAGAGATAGATCAAAAAAAAAAAATTACTGAGACCAATGTCAAAGTGCATACTGCCTATGTTTTCTTCTAAGAGTTTTATGGTTTCAGGTTTTACATTTTAGTCTTTAATCCATTTTGAGTTTATTTTTGTATATGAGGTAAGAAAATGGTTCAGTTTCATTCTTTTACATGTAGCTGTCCAGTTTTCCCAGTGTTATTTATTGAAGAGACTGTCTTTCTCCCAGTGTATATTCTTGCCTCCTTTGTCATAGATTAATTAACCATATAAGTATTGATTCATTTCTGGGCTCTTATTCTGTTCCATTGATATATGTGTTTGTTTTTGTGTCAGTACCATACAGTTTTGATTACTGTAGCTTTATTATATAGTTTGAAATCAGGGCACATTTTATCTTAGCTTAGTTCTTTGTCAAGATTGCTTTGGTTCTTTGAGATTTTCTGTGGTTCCATAAAAACTGTAGGATTATTTGTCCTAGACTGCTCAACAGGTAAAGAATCTGCCTGCAATGCAGGAGACACAGGAAACTTGGGTTCAATTCCTGGGTTGGGAAGATCTCCTGGAGTAGGAAATGGCAACTCACATAAGTATTCTTGCCTGGAAAATCCCATGGACAGAGGAGCCTGGCAGGCTACAGTCCATGGGGTCACAAAGAGTCGGACATGACTTGAGTATGCATGCATGTGAAAAACACTATGGGTATTTTGATAGAGATTGAATTGAATCTGTAGACTGCTTTGGATGGTGTGGAATTTTAACCATACTAATTCATCTAGCCCATGATAGTGTTTAGAGTACCAGTCTTTCACTTCCTTGGTAATATGTATCCCTAGATATTTTATTCTTTTTGGTAGGATTGTTTCCTGAGTTTCTCCTTCTGATAGTTCATTGTTAGTGTATGGAAATGCAACAAATTCCTGTATATTAATTTTGTGTCATGCAACTTTACTGAATTCATTTATTCTCATAGTTTTGTGGTAGAGTCTTTCTTTTATATATAGTATTGTGCCATCTGCAAATAGCTGTTTTACTTCTTTTCCAGTTTGAATGCCTTTTATTTCTCTTCTGATTTGTGGCCAGGACTTCCAGTACTATGTTGAATAAAAATGGTGAAAGTAGGGACTTCCTGGCAGTCCAGTGGTTAAGACTCTGTGTTTCCACTGCAGGGGACACAGGTTTAATCCCTAATCAGGAAAGTAGGATCCTGCATGTTGCACAGCACAGCCAAAAAAAAAAAAAATGGTGAGAATGGATGTTCTTGTCTTGTTCCTGATCTCAGAGGAAAAGCGTTAGGTTTTTACTGTTGAGTATGATGTTAGCAAGGAGATCCAACCAGTCAGTATTAAAGGAAATCAGTTCTGAATATTCATTGGAAGAACTGAAGCTGAAACTCCAATACTTTGGCCTCCTGATGTGAAGAACTGACTCATTGGAAAAGGCCCTGATGCTAGGAAAGATTGAAGGTGGGAGAAGAAGGGGACGAGAGAGGATGAGATGGTTGAATGGCATCACCGACTGAATGGACATGAGCTTGAGTAAGCTCCTGGAGTTGGTGATGGACAGGGAAACGTGGTGTGCTGCAGTCCATGGGGTCACAGAGTCGCACACTACTGAGCAACTGAACTGAACTGATGATGTTAGCTGTAACTTTTGTCATATATGGCCATTGTTTTATTGAGGTACATTTGCTCTGTTTCCATTTTGTTGAGAGGTTTTCTTTTTATCATAACTGGATGAATTTTGTCGTGCTTTTCCTGCATCTTTTGAATTGTGTGATCATGTGTTTTTATTCTTGACTTTTGTTAACGTGGTATATTGAATGATATACCACATTCGCTCATGTTGAACCATCCTTGTATCCCTGGGGAAAATCCCACTTGAGCACTGGGCATGATTCTTTTGTTGTCTTGTAGAATTTTGTTTGCTAATATTTTGTTGGGGATTTTTGCGTCTATTGTTCATCAGGGATATTGGCCTGTAATTTTAATATTTTGTGTGTGGTGTTTTTGTCTTGTTTTGGTATCAGAGTAATCCTCGCCTCATGGGTTTAGACTCATTCCTTTCTCTTTAATTTTTTACAGTAGTTTGAGAATGATAGGTATTAACTCTTCTTTAAATGTTTGGTAAAATTGCCCCTGGTAGTCTTCTGCTTCTGACCTTTTGTTTGTTGGAAATTTTTTCTTTTTTTATTTATTACTGATTCAATTTCTCTACTAGTAATCTGTTCAGGTTTCCTAATTTTTCCTGATTTAGTCTTGGAAGATTGTATGTTTCTAGGAGTTTATCTGTTTCTTATAAATTGCCTGATTTGTTGGCATATAATTGTTTGCAGTAGTCACTTTTAACTGTTTGCCTTTCTGTGAAATCTGTTGTAATTTCTCTTTCATTTCTGATTTTATTTGGACCCTCTTTTTTTTCTTGAGGTGTTTGACTAAAGATTTATTAAGTTTATCTTTTTTTTCTATTTTGTTAAGATTCTATTTTACTTATTGCCACTCTAATCTTGATTATTTCCTTCTTTCTGTTAACATTGGGTTTTGTTTTTCTTTTTCTAGTTCCTTAAGGTGTAAGGTTAGATGGTTTATTTGAGATTTTTCTTGTTTCTTGAATTTCCCTCTCAGAACTGCTTTTGATGTGTTCCATAGATTTTGGAACATTATGTTTCCATTTTCATTTGTTGCAAGGTATTTTTTGACTTTCTCTTTGATTTCTTCATTTGACCCATTGGTTGCTTAGTAGCGTGTTGTTTACTTTCTATATGTCTATTTTTTGTAGTTTTTTCATGTGGTTGATTTCAAGTCTCTTAGTGTTGTGGTTTGAAAAGGTGCTTGATATGATTTCAGTATTCTTAAATTTATTGAGACTTGTTTTGTGGCCAGCATGTGATCTGTTTTGGAGGATGTTTCACGTGCATTTGAAATGGATCATCACTCCTCCCCAGAGAGGACTGCACAGTGTTTGCAGCTTTTGGATGGAATGTTCTTAAAAAGCATAGTTACAGATGACAGACAAAATCAGGATACAATAGTGAATGCATCAGACTAATTGGCTGATATAAAATACAGTCAGTTTACATTTTTAGGTGAATATATTCAACTTTTCCCCTGAATCTTTTTTCTGCCTTAAGAAATAAAATTAGTTGTGTTAAATAGTGTAACAGGTAAAATAGATTTGTACCAAAAGCTGAATGAGAGCTTTGTTTAAGTGTACTTGTGATTTATTTTGTATTAAAAACTGTGAAAATATGAAAATCATCTGTCAGCATAAAAGCCTGTAATATGCAGCAGTACTAACTGAAAATATCTTTGTAGATTAAGAAAATTAACTTTTGTGCTTAGGTGAGATGATGAGTATTTAAGGCTTATAGTTTTTAGATTGTAGACTTATGAAAATAATAGGACTATACTGTGGTGCATCCATACAGTGGAATATTATTCAGTGCTGAAAAGCAGTGATATATTAAGCCATGAAAACACATGGAGGAACCACTAATAGATATTACAGAGTAAAAAAAGCCAATCTAAAAAGGCTACATACATTAAAAAGTTTGATGGATGAAATGGATGGTGGGAGGGAGGAAGGCAGAGATGAATAGAGGATTTTTAAGGCAGTGAAACTACTCTGTATGAAGCTTTAATAATGGTGGATGTGTATGTGTGCATGCTTAGTTGCTCAGTCATGTCTGACTCTTTGCAACCCCATGGACTGCAGCCCTCCAGGTTCCTCTGTCCATGGGATTTTACAGTGAAGAATACTGGAGTGGGTTGCCATTTCCTCCTCCAGGGCATCTTCCCAACCCCGGGATCGAACCCGCATCTCCTACGTCTCCTACTTTGGCAGGTGGATTCTTTACCACTGAGCTACCTGGGAAGCCCCATAATGGTGAATACATGTCATTATATATTTGTCCAAATTTGTAGAATATTCAGTACCAAGACTTAATCCTAAGGTAAACTTTGGGTTTTTGGTAAACTTTGGTTTGGGTAATTATGATGTGTCAGATAGGTTCATTGACTGTCATATATATACCACACTGGTGTGGGATGTAGATAGTAGGGGAAGCTCTGGGTGTGTGGGGATAGGGATATGTGGAAAACTGTACTTTTCTCTTGGTTTTGCTGTGAGCCTAAAACTGCTCTAAAAAATAGAATCTATTAAAAAAATATCAGAGTAAGAGGCAAGCCCCTGATAGCTCAGTTGGTAAAGAATCTGCCTGAAATGCAGGAGACCGCAGTTCGATTCCTGCGGTCGGGAAGATCCGCTGAAGAAGAGATAGGCTACCCACTCCAGTATTCTTGGGCTTCCCTTGTGGCTCAGCTGGAAAAGAATCTGCCTGCAATGCAGGAGACCTGGGTTCAATCCCTGGGTTGGGACGATCCCCTGGAGAAGGGAAAGGCTACCCATGCCAGTATTGTGGCCTGGAGAATTCCAGACTGTTCAGTCCATGGGGTCTCAATGAGTTGGACATGACTGAGCGACTTTCACTTCACTTCACTTGAAGAGGCAAGTCACGTGTAACTATGTGTAGTTTGCATATAGTAAATGCCTTGTTTTATATAGGGTTGCTGAAAAATAATACATGTATAGACAATTTCTATGAGATTAGTAAATATAATGTGAAAGGGTTGATAAGAGAATGGGTTGATAGTTTATGAAATTTATTTTTGAGTCAAAAGTAAGAATATGATGCTAAATGAAAATAAGTGAAATGTAAGTTTAATGACTTAAAAAACCGTGAGTGGAAGGTTAGGTAATTATCAATAGAAACAATCCAAAATGCTTTAATGGGACAGAGTGATTAATAGAAATTTAAGAAATTTTTGTAAATAAGCCTCAGCCATTTTGAACAATGGTCACGCTCATTTAGGTAAGTATAGGAAATTTTTGGCGATTAGTGGTATTTTGGGGCTTTATGTTTCTATTTCCACATTCTTGCTGTTAAGTAGTACATTACAACAAAGCAACCCAAACCAGTATCAGTTAGCAAGCTGCTATAAACAGGACTTGTTTCTACAAGCTGCAAGCCCAGCTGTCTGTCCCAAGTCACTTAACAAACATCTTGTATGCAAGTTCCTCTCCATGGTTATCTTAATGATGTTTAGTTCTTGTATTATTAATATGCTAGGGCTGCCATAACAAAATACCACAGACTAGGTGGCTTAAATTGCAGAATTTTTGTACAGTTCTTTTTTTTTTTTAATTTTTCTTTCTTTCTTTCTTTCTTTGTCTTGACTGTGTCAGGTCTTAGTTGTGGCACACAAGATCTTCAGTCTTCACTGCGGCATGTGAGATAGTTGTGGCACGCAGGATGTTTAGTTGAGGCACAAGAACTCTTAGTTGCGGCATGTGGGATCCAGTTCTCTGACCAGGGATTGAACCTGGGCCCCCTGTGTTGGAAGTGCAAAGTCTTAGCCCCTGGACCACTAAAAAAGTCCCCTCTCACAGTTCTAAAGGCTGGAAAGTGCTGACAGGTTTGATTTCTTCTAAGACTGCTATCTCTTGCTTATAGATGGCCACCATCTCTGTGTGTGACCTTTTCTCTGTGCATGTGTAGGGAGAAAGAGCTCTGTTACCTCTTCCTCTTCTTAAGAAATGACATCAGTTCAATTCAATTAGGACCCCATCTTTATGATTTCATTTAACCTTAATTACCTTTTTATTTTATTTTTATTTGTTTGTCCGTACTGTGTGGCTTGCAGGATTTTAGTTCTACCAAGAATTGAACCCAAGCCCCAGCAGTGAAAGTACTGAGTCCTAGCCACTGAACCACCAGCGAATTCTCCTTCATTGCCTTTTTAAGTCCTGTCTACAAGCATAATTACATTGATAAGGGGTTCAGCATATGAATTTGGGCAGGACACAATTCAGTCTCTAACAGTTGGGTTAGGAGACAATAATCCTCCATGGGAGCAAAAGTGTTATGGCTTGATACATCTGATGCTGAAGGGTCTTGCGGCCGTAATACAGGCTCCCTTCCTCCTCTTTACTTTCTTTTGTTCTATCACAGGAAGTTGTTGAAGGGTTTTGAGCAGTCACTATCTGACTCCAGGCTACGAATTTGAAAATACAGAGGAGCAAAGACTAGAGATAGTAGTAATAATCCAGGCATGAGATGATGTCTTAGATCAAGGTGGGGGTAATAGAAATGGTAAAAAGTTGTCAGATTCACGATTTGTTCTGAAGGCAAAATGGACAGAATTTGCTGATGTAATGTAATGTGGGAAAAGAGAAGAGCAAAAGTATAGCTGCAAGATTTTTGCCTAAGAAAATTATGGGAAAGAGCAGGTTTGGGAGAGAAAAATCTATACTTTTTAACTTTGTAGACGTCATACTATACAAAATTTTTTGTCTTAAAATTTCAGATATAGCAATAATATTCAACATCCTTCTTTTAAGTTCTAGGCACTATTCCACATCAATGCTTATGGATAACGATGCATTCATTTTAACATTGGCTTCCCAGGTGTCGCTAGTGGTAAAAAAAATTCGCTTGCCAATGCAGGAGACACAAGAGAAGAGGGTTTGATCTGTGGGTTGAGGGAAGATCCACTGGAGTAAGTGGCAACCCACTCCAATATTCTTTCCTGGAAAATTCCATGAACAGAAGAGCCAGTACTTATGAATAATACTGCATTCATTTTAACAGTACCTTTAATTGTTGTATTAAAAACACATATGCCAGAATACTGCAGTGATAAGGAAACAATCTGTATGATTTCAGTACCTTTGGACTGTGAAACTTTTGCACCTTGTTTTATGTCCCTGCATATCTTCCAGTGTCTTCTGCTTTATAGTCTTTGGGAGCTTGAATAGAATTTGTGTCCTGCTTTTGTGTGAAAATTGTATAAATTTTAATTATGTTGAGTTGGTCCATAGTGCTTTTCAGGTCTACTATATCCTTCTACTTTTCTGTCTATTCATTCTATTAATTTTTGAGAGTTTGATATTGAAGATCCAATTTAAAATCTTAATTTATTTACTTAAAAAATAATTCTAATATATAACTGTGTAATTTTGTTCTTTCATTCTATTAATTTTTGAGAGTTTGATATTGAAGATCCAATTTAAAATCTTAATTTATTTACTTAAAAAATAATTCTAATATATAACTGTGTAATTTTGTTCTTAAGTTTTCTCTTATTCTGTAATTTTTAAGTCTCCTGTAAATGTGTTATACTTTCATAATTTAAAAAACAGAAAAGAAAGAGAAAAAGCACATGTGCCAGGTTCTGTTCTATGCCCTTTTCAAATATTAACTCTTCCTTAATCCTGATAACAACTCTGATATATTATTATTATTATTTCTCAACTATAAATAAGGAATAGAGGTCCAGAGAGGTTAATATACCTGATACAACATAACTTGGAAGTAGCTTAGTTACTACATTGTAGTCTATCATATGACTATCGTAATTTACGTTGCCAACCAATTAATGACATTTGGGAAGGGATTCCAAATTAATTAGGTAAACTAAAGATTTTTACTTGGAGCTTCAAACTCTCAAAAATTAATAGAATGAATAGACAGAGAAGTAGAAGGATATAGTAGACCTGAAAAGCGCTATGGACAAAAGCACATAGAATATTCATTTTCATATCTTTGGGCATCAAGTGTACTTCCATAGGATAAATAAGAGTAGTAACAGTGGGCCAGAGATTATACACACTGCTTATTTTAATACCTGTCACCAACATGATGTTCAAAAGTGTAATTCCAATTTATTTTCCAATGATGGCCATCATTTTTTATTTCTTTTTATGTTTCCCCAATCTGGTAATATTTTTGCTCATCTCCCTATACATTTTAACGATGAATCAGCACAGCTTATTTGTTATGGTTCTGAGTACTCTGTTTAAATCCTGCGCTATATATAGAATTTATAGGAGTTGTTGGAGAACATAAAGCATGAGTATTTAGCCAAGGAAAGGGCTCGTGTGAAGGAGGTACACATTATATTTGGAATCAGGTGGAATGGAGCTGTATACACAGTAAATTCATTATATCATAACTCCTCCCCAAAGGGGACTGCACAGTGTTTGCAGTTTTTGGATGGAATTGTCTTAAAAAGCATAGTTATAGGTGAGAGACACAATCAGGATAAAAGAGTGAATGCATCAGACTAATAGACTTATGTAAAATAGTCAGTTTACATTTATCCTAACTTCTAGCACATTGCTTTGCTAGCCTGTGAGATGAGTGCAATTGTGTGGTAGTTTGAGCATTCTTTGGCATTGTACATATGTCACGTGGCAGTTTGATACTTTTGAATTGTAGTGCCTGTGATTAGGTTCTTTCCAGAAGAGAGGGCTTTTTGTTTCAAGTAATAAAGGGGCACTCTCTATACTTTTTTTTTTCCCCAAAGTGAAAATTTAAGGTAGATTCCAATATATAAAACAGATTAAACAAAGTACTTCTTGAGAGGCAGAATGCCATGATAAATAAAAGAAGATTCTGGGCCTAGTCTCATCCATTAGAAGTTGTAATACTGCCATTTACTAGTTTTGTGAATTTGGGCAAGTTACTTAACCCCTATTTACTTCAGTTTTCTTATCTCTAAAATGAAATGTAATGAAGTTTCATCATAAAGTTAATGTCAGGGTCAAGTTAGGTTTTTAATATAAAGTACCTAAGGACAGTGCATGGTACATGACAAGTACTGTGTAATTTTGGCTGTTAGTAGTGGAGATTGATATAAATTTATTTATGAACTTGTACAAAGTTAGTTGATGAGAATGAGGCTCTATTGTTGTGCACAGATTTGAAATTGAGGGTTATGGATGATCAGTTCAGTTCAGTTGCTCAGTCGTGTCCAACTCTTTGTGACCCCATGGACTACAGCACGCCAGGCTTCCCTGTCCATTGCCAACTTCTGGAGCCTACTCAAACTCATGTCCATCGAGTCAGTGATGCCATTCAACCATCTCATCCTCTGTCGTCCACTTCTCCTCCCACCTTCAGTCTTTCCCAGCATCAGGGTCTTTTCCAGTGAGTCAGTTCTTTGCATCAGGTGGCCAAAGGATTGGAGTTTAAGCTTCAGCATCAGTCTTTCCAGTGAATATTCAGGACTGATGTCCTTTAGGATGGACTGGTTGGATCTCCTTGCAGTCCAAGGGACTCTCAAGAGTCTTCTCCAACACCACAGTTCAGAAACATCAATTCTTCAGTTCTCAGCTTTCTTTATAGTCCAACTCTCACATCCATACATGACTATTGGAAAAACCATAGCTTTGACTAGATGGACCTTTGTTGGCAAAGTAATGTCTCTTCTTTTTAATATGCTGTCTAGGTTTGTCATAGTTTTTCTTCCAAGGAGCAAGTGTCTTTTAATTTCATGACTGCAGTCACCACCTGCAGTGATTTTGGAGCCCCCCAAAATAAAGTCTGTCACCGTTTCCACTGTTTGCCCATCTATTTGCCATGAAGTGATGGGACTGGATGCCATGATCTTAGTTTTCTGAATGTTGAGCTTTAAGCCAACTTTTTCACTCTCTTCTTTCACTTTCATCAAGAGGCTCTTTAGTTCTTCTTTGCTTTCTGCAATAAGGGTGGTGTCATCTGCGTATCTGAGGTTATTGACATTTCTCCTGGCAATCTTGGACTTCCCTGGTGGCTCAGATGGTAAAGTGTTTGCCTACAATGTGGGAGACCTGGGTTCAATCCCTAGGTCGGGAAGATCCCCTGGAGAAGGAAATGGCAACCCACTCTAGTACTGTTGTCTGGAAAATCCCCTGGACAGAGAAGCCCGGTAGGTTACAGTACATAGGGTTGCAAAGAGTTGGACATGACTGAGCGACTTCACTTTCTTTCTTTTCTTTTCCCAGCAATCTTGATTCCAGCTTGTGCGTCATCCGCGTGATGTACTCTGCATATAAGTTAAATAAGCAGGGTGACAATGTACAGCCTTGATATACTCTTTTCCTGATTTGGAACCAGTTTGTTGTTCCATGTCCAGTTCTAACTGTTGCTTCTTGACCTGCATACAGATATCTCAGGAGGCAGGTCAGGTGGTCTGGTATTCTCATCTCTTGAAGAATTTTCCAGTTTGTTGTGATCCACACAGTCAAAGGCTTTAGCATAGTCAGTGAAGCAGAAGTAGGTGTTTTTCTGGAACTCTCTTGCTTTTTCGATGATCCAGCAGATGCTGGCAATTTGATCTCTGGTTCCTCTGCCTTTTCTAAATCCAGCTCGAACATCTGAAAGTTCACAGTTCACGTACTGTTGAAGCCTGGCTTGGAGAATTTTGAGCATTACTTTGCTAGCGTGTGAGATGAGTGCAGTTGTGTGGTAGTTTGAACATTCTTTGGCATGCCTTTCTTTGAGATTCGAATGAAAACTGACCTTTTCCAGTCCTGTGGCCACTGCTGAGTTTTCCAGATTTGCTGGCATATTGAGTGCAGCAGTTTCACAGCATCATCTTTTAGGATTTGAAATGGCTCAACTGGAATTCCATCACCTCCACTAGCTTTGTTTGTGGTGATGCTTCCTGTGGCCCACTTGACTTCGCCTTCTAGGATGTATGATTCTAGGTGAGTGATCACACCATTGTGGTTATCTGGGTCGTGAAGATCTTTTTTGTTGCTGTCAGGTCCATACCATTTCTGTTCTTTATTGGGCTCATCTTTGCATGAAATGTTCCCTTGGTGTATCTGATTTTCTTGAAGAGATCTCTAGTCTTTCCCATTCTACTGTTTTCCTCTATTTCTTTGCATTGATCGCCGAGGAAGGCTTTCTTATCTCTCCTTGCTATTCTTTGCAATTTTATTTTAGCCTCAGTCTCCAGTTTTTTGTTTTGGTTGCACAATTGGAGGAAAATTTTGATTCATATAGATGAGCAATTAAAAACACTTAAGGTTCACCCAGTAATTTTAGGATTATGCTTTTAGAACAATCTAATTGACAAAAAATAGTAAAAAATGTTTATATTGAAATTGTTACTAAATATAATATCTAAGTTTGGTTGGATTTCTTGTTTTTAAATAAAAATCACAGAAGCTTCACTAAAACTTATTATGGCTTCAGTATCTGTTGTGTTATCACAGAACAGCTGCTTTACAGATTTGCTTTTTATTGCTTTCAGCCACAGGATAAGACCAGCAGCCCATGTCCTCAGGCCTTCCCTGGCATGATCAAGTGTGACTCTATGGCTATTATCGTGTGTGTACTTATTGTTGCAAATTTAATGAGGCAACACATAGGCTTGATTAAAAACAAATTGAAAGTCAGAGCTACACTTTTCCTAATTCATGACGTATTTTCAAGGTACTCAAATAAAGGTGAACAGTAGAGCTACACAAATAAAAAACATGAGTTTACCAGTCAGCACAAGTTACGTATTACGTGGTGTCTGGCATGTTAATATTAGGCATATAAAAACATTTATGTATGTGCTGTTATAGTTCATAGTAGTTAACTCTTAGAGCCAGCTGACGCAGTCACCAGCTGTCTCTTATAAACAATCTTGCATGTTTGTAGCTGGCTGACCCTTATACCAAGAGAACATTTCCAACTATACTCATGCTTTCAAACAGACTAACGAGAGTGTCTTGACAGACTCCTTTAGCACCAGCTTTACTTCGCACCAGCCGACTGTCTCCCACTGCTCCTTAATCAGCATGAGCTCCTGCAGACTGGCCAGTCTCTCCTCTGCCTCGCCAGCTCCATGGTTTTGTGTTCCCTTCTCTGTGGTAGCAGTACCTGCCTGCTCCAGTCCCATTACTATCTGTACTTACTGTACTATTGAGTACTGTAATTTCTTCCTGGTCCTGCTTGGATTGCATTTTCTCTCAGAATCATTCCTCTCTGATACCATTCTTTTCTCGGAAATCCTGTCCTGACACTGTATATCTCGGGATCTAAAATTTATTTTTAAAATATCCAAGTTGTGCTCTATCCCAACTTAGTGCCACTCACAAACTCCATCAGCAGAGGGAGCTAAATACAAGAAGATGAGTCCCTGAAGTTAAGACCTGAAGTTAAAGAAAGTGCTTATAAAAATAGTAACATGTTCACACACTGCTCAGTAGTAGAAAAAGAGGTGGAATACTATTAGAAATCAGTGGTTTGGGGTTAGGCTCAGGTTAAGACTTCTGTGAGGATATTTGTACAATCTTTTTCAAAGAGGTAATTCTGTATCATGTTAAAAACCTGCTTAGATAAGGATGTTTATTACGTAAGCATATTGGGAGAAGCAATAAGATGTTTAGTCTTTTTAAAAATATTCTGTTTATTCCCTCTCCAAAAATTTTATTAAGGACAGGAAACAAGGTCACTAGCCTTGTGAAGAATTTCATATAAAGAGGCTTGAAGTTACCAAGGATCATGGATAACCCATTCCAAGTTTTAAAGATAGAATTTTCAAGTAAATTTTTTATTTGGTTTTGATTAAGTATATGTATCTTAATTTCAGTTAGCAGACTTGAAGAAAGAGAAGCAGAACTGAAGAAAGAATATAATGCGTTGCATCAGAGACACACTGAGGTGAGTTTCTAGGTTGGTTCTTTTTTTTTTTTTTTTAAACATTTATTTATTTGGCTGTGCTGAGTCTTAGCTGTGGCATGTGGAATCTAGTTCCCTGACCAGGGATCAAACCCGGGTCCCCTGTGTTAGGAGCACGGAGTCTTACCCACTGGACCAGCAGGGAAGTCCCTCTAGGTTGGTTCTTACCATACTAACATTAAGATAAAGAAATTAACCCTGGAAAATATGTTTTAATTTTTCTTTGAAAATCAGCCAGTATTATCCTTTGGGGTTATTATTCGTGAAGACTTTAAATTTCATGTAGCATTTACTTAGTTACCCGATGCTGACTTTAATGTCTTTTATCTGGAGTTAACTTTTCATGTTATGAATAATGTAATTATTACGGCAGTTCCAATAGTTATGTTTTTGACTGGTTGAGTGAAAACTTAACTTGTACATATTAAAAAGTATATGTGAAACTAATATGAGAGAGTTGATATAACTTATTTTGATACCTGTTGGGAAATGGTGGGTTGCTGAATTGTTGGTCAGAGTCTCTACATTTTTAATACAGTATAACATACTTAATTTGCATTAAGCTCCTAACAAATGACAAACAAATTACAATGTCTTAGAACAACTCTAAAACAGGTTTTCTGCATGAAGTTTCAGTGTTTTAGATTAACAACTCTAGCAGATAATCTCTTCAAAGCAAGTTAGAAAATGTACTTGAGGGTTTTTTAAACTCCTTTTTATGATTCTCTATCAGCCTTTTCTGTGTTGCCTTTGTTTCTTTCTGTCTCCTTCATGTGAAAATTGTGAACTGGGGTTCACATACTTAAATAGAATTTTCATAGACACATGCACTGTTACATGAAAGAAATAACTGCTCTTTCTAGTCCAATCTTTCCCATGATACAGATGGTTACAGTCTTCAGCTTCCATTTTCCTTTCAGTATTGGGGGTGATCTCTTATCCTGCCTCCCGTAGGGACCTATATTGTTGCTTTTAAGTAGTATAGAACCCCACTGCAGTCAGTTTCATTTGTTTTTGAGAGTAATGTGCTTTTTACACCTTCCACACCTTGTTGGAATTTCTTCCTAGCATGTGAGGTTTATTACTGTTTTAGCTAACATAGCCATGTACCAAGCATGAAGTGTCACGGAATTGATATTGAGTGGTCAAGGAAAAAGATTGGCCACAGAGGGCTGGACCCATAGAGCTCTGGGAAAACAGAAACAGCTTACACAGCAGCCTTTTCAGTATGAAAAAATAACCACATTTTAATAAGATGGTATTTGGTACATATTAAGACTGTTAAAAACAATTGGTTGTTAAAGGTTTATTGTTTGTTCTTTTCACACCATTCATTTCATGCCCCAGCAGTGCCCTGTAATGGTAGTTCTTATCAATGCTGATAATTACAAACATGTTTGGGGGAATAGGTTTATGTACCATAAATAATTGATAGTGATGAATAATGAATTATGTTGTTTTTTTAATTGAAGATTTTCATTAACCTTTGTAATAATTGAGGATTGTTAAATTGAAATATGTCTAAAATATATGCTGTCTTGAAAAAGTCTTTGTAAAGTGAAATTTCATTTTTTCTCTCATATATGTACATATTTTTTATATTTCTATTCCTTCAGAGAAGAGCAGTCTAAAAGAAAAAAAGAAGGATCTCAGGAAAATCTTTAAATACCAAGGCAGAGAGTTGGGCCTGTCTAACAACTGTAACAAATCGTACATGTAGCATTTTCGAAGGATCCCCTCCTTTAGTCATAAGCAGCTTCTGTCCTCTGATAGGCTCTCTGTATTTTGCTCTGCCCCAAGAAATGCTTATATGACACTTATATGGCTTCTTTAAAATGTGTTTGTGTGTTTATACATCTGTACTAGAAATACCATTCAATTAGCAATTATAAATTGCTATCCAATGCTAAAGAACTAGGTCCTTTAAAGGTAAATTTTGAAAACCTTCAGGGAAAGGAAGTCTGAAGGGTTTAATCTTTCCACTGTTACTTCTAACTCAGTAACCTTTTTTATAGGTACACAAAAAAGTTGTTTAAACAGCACTTTTATCAGACGCGTTGTTAGCTGCTTAAGGGAAATCTTGGCTTGTTTCGTAATATGAATAACTGCTCTCTAATCAAAGTCAAAATTTTATACACATTATTGAATTTGCTTAAAAGGACAGTGGAGGAAATATACATACTCATTAATCACCAAAAACTTGAATCCTTGTTTTACTCCAGGGAGTATTTAAATGCATTCTCATCTCATTCTCTGAGCAAACTCTTTATCACCCACCCCCATTTTACAAACTGAAGCTTAAAAGAGAATATGGAGTGATTTGTCCCAAATGCTATGCTAGTATGTGGCTGGATTTGAATCTAGGTCTCTCTGATTCCCTTTTCCTGACTTTTCGGTGCCTTTAAGTTATGAAACACATGGATGTTAAATGCACTAGAAAATTTTCTGCCTCTTTGTTTCATGGTGTCTCAACCATTTTAAGAATTGTGGCCTTGTGGATATACTTATTGAGCTGCATATGGAAAGATTAAAGGCCAACAGAATTAAAAGGATTCATGCTGTTTGTCTCCAAAATCTCTCTTTTTTGCCTTGTTTTTCTAATAACTATTGTCTTGCATTTCAGTTTTAGCCAAAGCTAAATCAATCTCTGCTGTGAAGATTTCTCTAGGTGGGAGGGGAATTGGGATGTTCCAAACAATGTGCTTGGGATCCTTCTCCATGACTCCAGCTACTTGTTGCTGAATTAACTCCTGAATATGTGTAGATTAATATGCATACCTGAGAAAATTGAGAGTTGCAGTTCTGAGATCAGGAGGGATGGGTCTGGTAGACCCAAAATAGATTATCTAAAATATATTCTATTTTACTTTCGTACCTCTCTTTTCTACCTTGCAGCATTGCCCAATACTCAGTTGGTTTTGTTTTTTGTTTTTTTTTAAATAAAAAACCAGAGCTACTCTGTGAAGCCCTGTAATTAAAATTTAAATTTTTACGTATAATTTATTTTATCTACTTTTTTGTGCTTATATAGAATATACTTCAGGCATCAAGAAATGCCTTAGAATGTGGGGTTTTCTTGTGGGTGTGAGGAAAAATGGACAACGAGCTTATTGCCTGCCTCCAGAATTGACTGAAACAGCACCTAGATATACATGAGTCTTATAATGCTTAACTGCTCTGATGACTGAGTCAGATGGATCTGAGTTCTAGCCAACTAGCTACTGATAGTTAGAACACAGTTAATCATTAACTAGCTGGTCAAATGGGACAAGTTATTTTAACCTCCTTAAAATGGAGTTTATCTAGAAAACTGTATTATTGTGAGGATTAATTGAAACAGTAGCTCTACATGCATTAGCTGATTGTAGATGGTGATCAATAAATATTAGCAGCCATTTTGTTGTTCTTTTCTACTATTAAGTGCTAGTTTAATTGGGTTAAAACCAGTTTCATTATGTAGACCATTTTGAAATGTTAGAATACTGTATCTCCAGTTACTTGGGATCATTTTTTTGATTGGGAATTGGTTTGGAATTCAACATCTAAATTAAAAAATTTTAAATTTATTTAAGACAAGAGTCAATCTGTAGAATGGACTATTTGGGCTAGAACCAATTCTGTATCTTTGCATTTAATCTTTTTATTTTTCTATATTGAATAAATAGATTGTTATAGAAGCAATTTAGGAGAGATTTCTATTCATTTCAATCCCTAAAGAAACTTAGAGTCTTCATTTGAATGAATCAAATTCATCTGATTACTTTCCATTATAAAAGAATTCAACTTAGATTTTCTAACATCTTTTGAAAGTTTAAATTGATATATTTGGTCCGACCATCACTTCGTTATGCTAGTCTCATTTAAATTTCTTCCTCACTTGAAGTTTTTCCTGATACTAGAAGGAAGCAGCTCAGCATTTCTGCCTCACTGACGCAAACACAAAAATTGTATTTCTGCAGAACTGTTGGAAAAGAGAAAATATTTAAACTTAAAATTATGTAAATTTAAAAGCTTTTTAAAATGCTTTCATATACATATCTGTGTGATTATATATTCATTTTTCTTTGCCTGATACACTTCTTATTTGGGCTAATTTTAACTTGGGGAACAGCCTGGTTGATTCTTTTATATTTGATTTGATGGAATTACCCATCTTAATCCATGCATCAGACTTCTTGTTTATCTGAAGTAAATAACACTTTCAAGTTGATTTATATACTTAATTTTTGTATATGCTTCCATGCCAAGTATAAATTTCACAACATACTTATTATTTATTTGGCTACACAGTGCAGCTTGTGGGATCTTACTTAGTTCCTCACCCAGAGATTGAATCCAGGCCACAGCAGTGAAAACATGGAATCCTAACCGCTAGACCACCAGGGAACTCCTGACAAAAGCATACTTCTTAAAAATAAATTTTTAAAACTTGTTTAAATTTTCTTTCAGTAGCTATCCTTTGAATATTGCTACAATGCATATTTTAAGTTATTTGAGGTTGAAACCTATCTTCATGCAGCTAAAGTTTAGCAATTTACAAAGCTATTCCATGCTGTAATTTTAAGAATTCTCGGAATATTCTCCTTTTCTTGCCTACTCTTGATATTTACATTTCTTTAAGTTGTGGGAATGTAAGTTGGTGTAGCCACCGTGGAAAACAGTATGGAGGTTCCTTGAAAACTAAAAATAGAATTATTGTATGATCCAGTAATCCCACTTCTGGGAATATATTCAGACAAAGCTGTAATTCAAAAAGATACATGCACCCCTATGTTTATAGCAGCACTGGTCACAACAGCCACAGAATAAACAGTATGAAAAGGCACAAAGATATGACACTGGAAGATGTGCTCCCTATATTGGTAGGTGCTTACTATGCTATGGGAAAGACTAGAGATCTCTTCAAGAGAATTAGAGATGCCAATGGAACGTTTCATGCAAAGATGGGCTCAATAAAGGACAGAAATGGTATGGACCTAACAGAAGCAGAAGATATTAAGAAGAGGTGGCAAGAATACACAGAAGAACTGTACAAAAAAGATCTTCACGACCCAGATAATCATGATGGTGTGATCACTCACCTAGAGCCAGACATTCTGGATGTGAAGTCAAGTGGGCCTTAGAAAGCATCACTACGAACAAAGCTAGTGGAGGTGATGGAATTCCAGTTGAGCTATTTCAAATCCTCAAAGATGATGCTGTGAAAGTGCTGCACTCGATATGCCAGCAAATTTGGAAAACTCAGCGGTGGTCACAGGACTGGAAAAGGTCAGTTTTCATCGCAGTCCCAAAGAAAGGCAATGCCAAAGAATGCTCAAACTACCGCACAATTGCACTCATCTCACATGCTAGTAAAGTAATGCTGAAAATTCTCCAAGCCAGGCTTCAGCAATACGTGAACCATGAACTTCCAGATGTTCAAGCTGGTTTTAGAAAAGGCAGAGGAACCAGAGATCAAATTGCCAATATCCCGTGGATCATCGAAAAAGCAAGAGAGTTTCAGAAAAACATCTACTTCTGCTTTATTGACTATGCCAAAGCCTTTGACTGTGTGGATCACAATAAACTGTGGAAAATTCTGAAAGAGATGGGAATACCAGACCATCTGACCTGTCTCTTGAGAAACCTGTATGCAGGTCAGGAAGCAACAGTTAGAACTGGACATGGAACAACAGACTGGTTCCAAATAGGAAAAGGAGTATGTCAAGGCTGTATATTGTCACCCTGCTTATTTAACTTATATGCAGAGTCCATCATGAGAAATGCTGGGCTGGAAGAAACACAAGCTGGAATCAAGATTGCCGGGAGAAATATCAATAACCTCAGATATGCACATGATACCACCCTTATGGCAGAAAGTGAAGAAGAACTAAAGAGCCTCTTGATGAAAGTGAAAGAGGAGAGTGAAAAAGTTGGCTTAAAGCTCAACGTTCAGAAAACTAAGATCATGGCATCTGGTCCCATCACTTCATGGGAAATAGATGGGGAAACAGTGTCAGACTTTATTTTTTGGGGCTCCAAAATCACTGCAGATGGTGATTGCAGCCATGAAATTAAAAGACGCTTACTCCTTGGAAGGAAGGTTATGGCCAACCTAGATAGCGTATTTAAAAGCAGAGACATTACTCTGCCAACAAAGGTCCGTCTAGTCAAGGCAATGGTTTTTCCAGTGGTCATGTATGGATGTAAGAGTTGGACGGTGAATAAAGCTGAGTGCCGCAGAATTGATGCTTTTGAACTGTGGTGTTGGAGAAGACTCTTGAGAGTCCCTTGGACTGCAGGGAGATCCAATCAATCCATCCTAAAGGAGATCAGTCCTGGGTGTTCACTGGAAGGACTGATGTTGAAGCTGTAACTCCAATACTTTGGCCACCTCATGCAAAGAATTGACTCACTGGAAAAGACCCTAATGCTGGGAAGGATTGAGGGCAGGAGGAGAAGGGGACGACAGAGGATGAGATGGTTGGATGGCATCACTGACTTGATGGACATGGGTTTGGGTAAACTCCGGGAGTTGGTGATGGACAGGGAGGCCTGGTGTGTTTCAGTCTATGGGGTGGCAAAGAGTCAGACAGGACTGAGCGACTGAACTGAATTGAACTGAAATTGCTAACATAACTTTTCGTATTCATTTTTTTCTTATTCAAATCACATCAATATCTAGCAAAGGCTTTTTGATTTTATGACTGAAATTGTTGCATTTTAAATGTTTTAATACCAGGTTTAGGTCTCTTAAAAGTGAAACTATATCAAGAATCAAATCAGGGACCTCCCTGTTGGTCCAGTGACTAAGACTCCATGCTCCCAATGCAGTGGGCCTGAATTCGATCTCTGATCAGGGAACTAGACCCCACATGCTGAAACTAAGACCCAGTGTATCCAAAAAAAAAAAAAAAAGAATCAAATCAGACTGTAGAATTTCTTGACAGGTGTTATACTTGATATTCTTGAAGTTTTCACTGCCATATTCAGCTTGTGTCTTATGGTTCCTTATTAAAGAGTTAGTGTGCTCTGATTTTTCATTTGTTTCAGTTTGCTGCCATTTTTATATGATTATGTTAAGTAATGATTCCAGTAAGTTAGCAGTCTAACATAAGAGAGAATATTTTAGCATTCTTTGAACTAAATCTGTAGCAAAAATAAATAAACATCTTGGTATTAAATTGAAAATTATCTCTACTCAAGTTTCAAGTTAATTTCTTTGTTGTTTCCCACTTTAGCAATGGATTTCTCAAATGCCATCTGTCCCTTTTAATCAGTAATCTCTTGTCAATTCCTTCCCAATGTCTGTATCTAACTTGTGTTATTTATGTCAAAATTATTTAACAGCATTACATATTGTAAAAAATTCTTTTGCTGTGTTAAGTAAAATGTTGGCTACTTTTCCTGACTCTAGCATCCTTAAATGTAAGCATTTGCATATTCCTTTGAGAATAAAATAAAATTTCATCCTTAATATTCTTTTATATGGAACAATGGGTAGTCCGATAAATAAGAAATTTATATTAAAAGGTTTCCCTTGTTAAAATGTTATACTTTTATTCCAGGTATTAGTCTTAAAATTTTGTGTATTCTTTTGTTTCTTCAAAATAGATGATCCATAATTATATGGAACACTTAGAAAGAACAAAACTTCATCAGATCTCAGGGAGTGATCAACTAGAATCCACAGCTCATAGTAGAATTAGGTAAGCTTTTTTTATACGTTTTTGCCTTGGGGAAAAAGGAAAATAAAATAATCTGTTTTTGTTTCTCTCTGTTCTTTAATCCTCAAACAATAGTTAGCTCTCTCCCTGCTGTAGTTGGAATGCTATAGGAGTGGGTAGCATAGAAAAACAAAACAACTTTCACTAATGAAAAGGTAAATTGATATCCATACCATATAAGCAACATATTGAGGTATTTTGATTGTTTTCTGATACCTAACAAAGATTGTAGTAGGTTTAAAATTTTTATGTGTCAGAATACTGTGAATTTTTCATTTCTCCTGTATAATTGGTCTAAAAGTCCTTTTTGCTACAGGGAGGCATGTTTGAAAGGGTTAGCTAGACTTCTGTTTGATGTAGGAGTGTGAATAAATTATGTAGATCTCCAAGCATTGTAGCCAATGAGCTAAGCCAGGCCTCTTAGTGGGGAGGAAAATAGTTAATAGGCTGGCAGTCGGCTCTGGATTGCTGCATAAATGCTAGGAGCAGCAGCTCTATGGTTATGAGGCGGTGAGAGCAGGATGACGTCAGTGCTTCGGAGCTGCAGCAGGATGGAGTGGAAAGCTGCTGCTGATGGCATTGTTTTTGTGGCAGCAGCTGAATGACAGATCCTCACTACAAAGATACCCCTTTGGCCCCCGTGTAGGCCTCCTGGTTCGGGTGTTTCACCATGCCAGCACAGCGCCATGAGTCCTGGATGCATGCTGCTGTTTGTGTTTGGCTTTGTTGGCGGGGCGGTGGTCATTAATTCTGCTATCTTAGTATCTCTCTCCGTTTTGCTGCTTGTGCACTTTTCTATTTCTACCGGAGTGCCAGCTTTGACGCAGAACCTACCAAGGATACTCAGGTACTTCAGTCTCTCTTAGAAGTCCTTTTTCAGTTGGTTTTTCTTTTATTTTTAGCTTTATGGGTCTTCTTTGTAACCATTCATGTTGCAGATTGAACAATGGAAAATGGCCTGAAGCTAAGACTTCTATTCTTATATATAGTAATTTATAGGCTATCGCTTAGGGATATGCTTTGTGTTTGGAAACCACCCACTTAAGAAAAGGATTTTCAGATTGTACTTATACGCAAATACAAGGTCAGAGTGGTCTTGTTTTAAGCAGAGGGTTCAACCAGTAAAGGGAAAAGAGGAGTAGAGCATTGGGTCCAAATTTACACAACTTCTTCATGAGAGCATCTGAGCATTTAGAAGCAAATATCTTTATGGTGGGACTTGTAGTTGATTAGACAAAGGCCATAGGTGTTTATTTTGTTCCAATGATCCTTTGACTGTTGGAGGTTCAGGCATCCTTTTTGCAGTTTTTGATAGCAGTTCATGGGAACTGACAATTTAAATATTTTCCTCCTAAAGCAAAATATATTTGAAATGAAAGGATTTAAACCTTTTAGGGCAAGGAATTCATTTTTTTCTCCCAATTATTTATGCATCAAAGTTGGAAAGCTTTACAAAGCCTATTCACTATTGTTTTGTCAGATGTTGCCTTTTCTTTGTAGACTTGGGTAACAGATATCCATGCCTGCTTGCGGGGATATCATTAATCTCTGTAGCGTTTCTGCTGGTCCCTGTACTTGCATGCTCTTAAGAACCAGCTTCTATATTTTAGAGGTTTAATGTTGTAGTTTCTTCTGTTTTTCTAACTCACCAAGATAAAAATTTGATTTGTTGAGATTTTTGCTTCATGTGTGGTTTTTAAATGAAGGTTCATGATGTATAGCTTTTATTATATAAATGTTATATAAATGTTTACTTAAAACTCAACTCCTAATTGTGGACTTAAAGAGAAATTAAAGTAGTAAATTCCCTCATCCTCAGGTTCAACATTAGTTTAAGGTCCAGAAATTAAATTTCATCTGTGGTCTTAAAACTTGATCATTTATTTTTTTTTTCCTGGTTTTATAAAAACTGGGAGCAATCTTATGGCTTTGTGTACATTTTAGTACATAAAGGATTTGTGTGTATGTATATATAGGCTTTTAGGAAATTGAAACTCAAGGACATATAGACTATTAAAATAAGATTAATTTTAAAGGGCTGTCCTAGGTTTCGGTTCCATTTATGAAGCCAGTACTGTGCAGTGGATAAGAGGTTCAGAGTTGGACTACCAGGCTACAAATGCTCTGCCACATATGAGCTATGGGACTTTTGGCAAATTACTCAATCTCTGTACCCGAGTTTCCTCCTTTGAGCTTCTTACCCCATTGAGTCATTTTAAAAATTACGTGAGGTGATTATTTTGTATTTAATCAGTTAAAGATATATTGTAAATTAACAAGTAAATAATTTTCATAATCATTTATATTTACTCCATTTTTAGTAAAACTATATCAGCTCTAGCTATTTTATTCATAAAATAACTTATGATTAAATTCAAAGAGTTTCTTGACATAGAAGTTGCTGTTGATCTGACTGAAGAAAGATATCAAAGTCTTTAATATTAAGATTGGCTTCCCAGGTGGTGCTAGTGGTAAAGCACCCACCTGCCAGTGGGTTCGATCCCTGGGTCGGAAATATCCCCTGGAGGAGAGTGTGGCAACCCAGATTTCCAGTATTTTGGCTGGGGGAATCCCATGGACAGAGGAGACTGATGGGCTATAGTCCATAGGTTGCAAAGACTCAAACATGACTGAAGTGCAATTGTCAAGAAGTAATAGTTCCAGGGAATGTACATGGGTCTTGGAGTCAGAACAGGCCTGACTTTGAATCCCATTTCTTCCAATTACTAGTGCCCAAAGTCTCTGAGCATCACTTTTCCTAATCTGAAAATAGGGAAAATAATTCTTATTTCTTTGAGGATTAAGTGAGAATATGTAAATAAATCATCCATTTCAGTGCTTGCCACATTGGTGGGTGTTGAACAAATGTAATCTTTTTACTGCTCTTTATACATATGTATAGTAGATTTTATTAATGATTATTTGTCTTAAATGGAAATAAAAATATTTAAAGACATATTTGCGAAGTTATTTATGCACATAGGTAACATTTAAATAACCAATTTAAAAATGGATGTATGGCAGTTTAAAAAAATAGATGTAATAAGGATTCTAATGGCTGATTCTGATAGCTCTGTTTCTTGACAGTAGTAGCATTATTGAAACACCTAGTGTTTAAATCTGCCACTTGATATTTTCCCACATGTATTTTCATTCTTTGGTTTCTTCTGTGAGTTTTACTGAAGCATTTAATATATAGTTAAATAGTTAATGTATATTTATATATAAATATATAATGTATACTTAATATATAGAGTATCAAATATACATACTAATATAGTACAGAACCTAATGTTCTCTTTTCAGGGTTTCCTTTTGAAAATAGGACTCTAATTAACATGCATAATTATATGTCCTTCTCCCTCCCTCCACGTCATTAAAAAAAAGAGCAAAGAGTGGTGTATAGTAATACTGTTTTTCCAGCGTTGAAACAGTATAACCTAGAGCATCATTGACCCTCTTGACAGCTATCAGTTTCTGAAGAAAAGTGCTCTCTCTGTAGAGCAGTTTCTGGAGGAAAATAAAAGCAATGTAAAGGTTTGAATTCTACTCATATTTTGGACTGTAGATTTTGTAGTTAACAGAAATAGGAAAGTAAAGCTTGGACTCCTAGCTGACTCCTTCCCCCAGTAGTTTTACACTTTTCCAGTATTTGACATGTGTGAAAATAATTGTGTTATCATTCATAAAGGAATATAACTCTCATGACTGGCCTGTGTTTTTATTTCTGTTGGCAGTGTGATAAATTCAAATGAAGTTTGTATTACTTTTCTTTGTATTTGGGGGTCAGAGAGCTTTCCATTAAATTCCATCTGATTAAATTCTTGGTCACTTTTTTGCTTAAGTCATCGAGATATGTTAAAAAAAATAAGTAATCTAGTAAGTCTGAGATCCTTATATTTTCAGTTCCCAAAATATGTTGCCTGTCCCAAATTTCCGGTCATTGTCATTTGATGAAAGAAAGGGCGTTTTAAAATCAAGCAGAAAAGATGGGGGGAAAGAGGTGAGTCATTCTCAAGAAAGAACAGGTTCTACAACAAGTGGAAACATGTATGTGTATAATGTGTTCTGTATTATCCAGTAAGGATATAATAAATAATGCCTCTTTTTGCTGTAGACTTATGAAAACTTTTTTGCTGAACTAGCAGTTGGGAATAACTTGTATAAACAGAATAGCTGACTGCCTTGTTATTTGGTGGTTCTGGCAGGTCATAAAGACAAGCTTAGATTTGGTTTTAAAATCTAACCTTTTATTGTGCCGCCTATGTGTGTTTGAATTTTTCTCCCAAATCAAGTAGGAAAAGTACCACAAGTGTGAAGAAGTGATGAGTAGTTAACTCTGAGAGAGAAAAGTCCTATTCTGTTTCTTTGTGCATACAACTTTAATAGAATACAATCTCTCAACCCTTTTGCTTCACCTAATCTTTAAGGTGTTTGACAGTTGTACTAATTCTTCCTGATTGTTATTAGGAATGAAAGCAATGTACCCTTTGTGTTCAGTGAGGGCACATTTCAAAAGTGGCTTAAAATTTTTTAGTGTAAAGATAAGCTTACAGAATAAAGATTTATTTAGCAAAACTGAATATTTTCCAACTTTTATTTATAACTTCAGTGTTTCTGTTCTTAGAGTTTTACCAGAAGCTCCAAACCTTCAGTGTCTGGTTTCTAGCGAATTTCCATTTGAGTTAATGACCCAGGAAGAACCAGGCTTGCTTACTCTTTAAAAACCCTTTGAATTCACAAAGGATGTGTTTCTCATTCAAGTTCTGTTATTAAAATTGAAACGCTTATTCACTGAAATTTCCCACCAAGCATTGGAAACTCTACAGTTTTTGATAGAATCTTTGGGCGTCCTTGTTTGGAAAAACTGACAGTTGTATTGTCATACATACATGGTGAAAAGGAACTCATACAGAAAAAATATGAGTTCCTGTAGAAAAATACAGTTTTCCTACTTTAAGGGATAAAACTCTGGGAGCAAAAAAAGCCCAACCTAAAAGTTGAGAAATTATGTTTTACTCAGGGACGTTTCTAAGGACCATAGTCTGTCAGGGCAGCCTCTCGGATAGCTCTGAGGAACTGTTCCAAACAAGCAAGGGAGGAACTCTGATACTCAGGAATTTTTGCTAATTACAAAAGACAAACATCTCAAGTTAATGACTTTAGTGCTTTTCTGTGCTTGGGAAGATGGAGGAGTCTAGGTTCACTGAAATTATTTCTTTGATATGCGTCTTAACTATCTAGGATCAGTATCCTGTTGTCCTCCATCCTGAATTCCTCTCAGGGCACTCCATCCAGACTGGCTACAGTGGGTAATGGCTGAATGGCAGACAACATTCTATTCTTTCTTGATTGAAATGGCAGGCAACATTTTTTTGTACATGTTCTTTTGACTGTTTAATCAGTAGGCCTGATTTAAACCATGTATTCATTTTCCTCAAGGCAGAAAAAACATACCCTAAAGAGACTTGGGTAAGTATTTAGGGATTAATATAAGAAATTGGAAAGTCTAGAGAAGCAGGAGTCGGGGTCATTTGCAGTTCCCTAGGGCTGACCTAAGCATGAGCGAAACTGTAGCAGCTCCCCTTGCTGTGAAACCACACCACAGACTGCTTCCTGAGCAAGGAACTCATCAGTAATTTAAGATTTTCTAAACTATTTTTTTTTACTACATTTCTTAATTGATTTCTTGGGGCTTAATTTAAGTTCTGAGACTTCGTCCTTTCTCTTTGGTAAGTCTATTTGTTCAGATAGGCACACAATATTATTTAAGAGTGATGACTCTAAAGCAGTGACAGCCCCGGCTTATTACTTACAGTCATGATGAATAAAACTTAAAAATGAATTAATGCTTAGTTCTTCTGCCCTCTCCAAATAGAAAAGAACGTCCTATATCATTAGGGATTTTCCCATTACCTTCTGGAGACGGATTGCTTACACCTGACACTCAGAAAGGTGGCGAGACCCCTGGATCAGAACAATGGAAATTTCAGGAATTAAGTCAACCACGTTCTCATACCAGTCTGAAGGTAAGCTTTATCCTATGAAAATCTTCGGTTTGTTTTACAAGCTTTCTTATCCAAATTGAAGTGCTAGACAACCAGAAGAGAATAAAATGAAATAGTATGTGTACATTTTATTTTGTAAAACTAATGCTTTTTTTAAATTGGAAATGAGCTCTTCCCAAAGAGTTCATTTTGTAGTACTCATTTTTCAAGTTTTATAGGAAAACAGAGTCCAGCATTGTTACATCTTGATTGTCATACTAATGACCAACATTTCTATTTCATTTAGGCTGTTTCTATTTGATTTACATTATATGAATTTAGGATGGGGTGATCAGTGAACCTAACTATGTTTTTAAGAATTGAAAATCATTGCCACCTGAAGTCCTTGGTTCACTGCTGGGAAGCTTCACAATTTAATAGGGCTTTACTTTAAAAAAATGAAAGGAAATGGCAACCCACTCCAGTATTCTTGCCTGGAAAATTCCATGGACAGAGGAGCCTGGCAGGCTGCAGTCCATGGAGTCAGTAGCAAAGAGTCGGACACGGCTGAGTGACAGCATAACAACTTCCTCAAAACCTTCATAAAGCAATATCCAAAAGGACAGTGTGTTTAGCTAAAAAGGCCTGGTGTTAGTTCATTATAAATTATATTCTTGACCAAGAACTTGTTACAAAATAAGTTGTAAATATAAATAAATAATATATTCTAAGAGTGGAGATATACTAATAATTAAAAATATTTGAAGTTATAGTCTGTATCTTACAAAGTGGAATATTTATAAAGGGAACTGATTATAAAGGAACCTTGTTACATTAGAAAATCTACTCTGTCATAAAACAAACAGACCACCTAAATGAATACAGTTGAGTTACTTACATCTTTATCTCTTTTTTCCGGTCTCTTTCTCCAAATTACTTATCATGGTTTAAATACTCAGATAACTCTATTTTTTTTTTTTTTTAAGTTTTTAAAAATTTATTTGGCTGCACTGAGTCTTAGTTGTGACACATGGGATATTTAGTTGTGGCATGTGGGTCCAGTTCGCTAAGAATAAACCCAGGCCCCCTGCGTTGGGACCTCAGATTCTTAGCCACTGGACCACCAGGGAAGTCCCCTTAGATAGCTCTTATGATGCCTCTAAAATACGAAGTCATTTACTTATTTATTGTGTTTCTCTCCACTAAGAATGTAAAATCCATGCGGTTTATTTACCGCCGTGTCCCTAGCACTTAGAAAAGGTACCTAGCACATAGTGGTCTCTCAGAACATGTTTGTCAAATGAATTATTTGTTTTAGATGTTAGAAAGATTTCTTTTGACATAATGTAAATGGTCTGTTTCTCTGCTCTAGTAGGTAGAGGCATTTAGAATCTTTTCAACGACCTTTGAAATGTGTTCAAAACAGTAAGCAGTAAATAAATATTTCATAGCTTTGCTCCCACTGCAAAGTATTTTTAACAGTAGGCCTAACCTCATGTTTTTTCCATTCTCTGACAAGTTATAAACTGATTAACAGATGGATTTGAACAGGGGAGTTGTGTCCTCCCTAGGGATACTAAGGTAGGTATTCCCAAGAGAGGTTTTTAAAATAAAATCCAGTCTGTTTCTACTGTGGACATGGAGCCAGTAAATGAGATAAAGGCTTAACAGGACTTTCCCTGGTGGTCCAGTGGTTAAGAATCCACCAGCCAATGTAGGGGACATGGGTTAGACTCCTGGTTTGGGAAGATTCCACATGCTGTGGGGCAGCTAAGCCTGTGCACCACAACTACTGGAGGCCATGTGCTGCAACTACTGAAGCCTGTGTGCCCTAGAGCCTATGCTCCACAACAAGAGAAGCCAGCACAGTGAGGAACCTGCACACCGCAGTTAGAGAGTAGCCCCTGCTGCCGCAACTAGAGAAAGCCTGCATGTAGCGACAAAGGCCCAGTGCAGCCTCTCCCCCCACCCCAAAAGGGATGAGTTTGTGAAATATGTCTCATAATCAGGACATATTTTACTATTTACTTAAGTCTTTGTTATTAGTCAGATGTCTTTCTCTAACTTTGCAAAAGCCTGGGAGTCAGATTTAAAGTTCACATGTGGATTGCGTTGAACAAACACACTAGTCTTGGTTTCCATGTCTGACAGAAGTTGGACTAGACCATCTCTATTGTAATGTGTTTTTCAACTTTCATTTCTCGAAGAACTTTGAGGATGACCTAGCTCTATTAAGAGTATGCTGATAATATTAATTTTACTAGCACATTTTTGTGTGTGTGTGAAATAAGGTTAAGGTGTAAATGTGTGAGAAAACCAGGGAAACTATGGCAGAAGAATGACAGTAAAGGAGATTTGCCCATGATTATAAATTTATGGACCTTTTTTGTTACTTTATTGCAGATTTCTCACTGTGAGAGAGTTGTAGTCAACAAGGTTATATCTTCAGGTATACTATACCATTTAATATAAGGAACTTGAGCATCTGTAGATTTTGGTATCCACAGGGAGTTCTGGAACAATCCCCTGCAGATGACAAGGGATAACTGTAAAGGAATATCTGTCAAGACTGGTGCACCTAGAAAAATATACATGTTGTTCTTAAAAAACTTACAAAGAAGTATTTGTACATATTTATTCCTTTGTTTATTGTATTCTTGTTGGGAAAATCAACAAAGAAACACATGAAAGCATGGAATTGCAAGTAGTGTTATGTACTGTTTTTATAAAACAAAGTAAGGGACTAGAGAACAGTAGTAAGGAGGGGTAGTTAAGGAATTTCTCTTGGAAGTGGTGACTTGTGCCCTGAAAAGAAGATGTACAGGTGCACGGAAAGGTCCAGGGAAATATGTGTTTCAGGATGATCAAATAGCATCTGTAAAGACCTCAAGGTGGGGACAGACTTTAGCATGTTTGAAGAATGTGTTGTTTTTTGTCTGTTCATCCTATTCCTCTAGTGTGCCTTTTTTTAGGATTATCCAAAATATCCATCTTTCTAAACATGAAAAATTCCCATTCCCTTGCTACATTGTAGCAGCATTTGATACCTTTGAATACTCTCTGCTTCTTGAAATGCTTTTTTCACTTTGCTCCCAGGATACTTCTCCCCACTCCCCCCAACCCCGCAGTCTCTGGTATTCTTCACAGGTCCTTTTCCTTTACTGATTTTGGACTTATAAATGTTGGAGTTCTCTAGGGCTTAAAGCTTAGCCCTCTGCTCTACTTAAACTAGGTAACTCAAGTTTCATGCCTCTAAATACCGTCCGCCCATCAGCTTTCACAAATTTGAATCTCTGACCTTGATCCCTTTCCCAAACTCCACACTTCTGCATCCAGTTGCTTTTCTTTATAGTTTTCCCACATATGCATTTGTATCCTGATTAGGTTACCACCAGTAGAAGTACTCTTGTCAAGGCCAATCTAAATGCCACAAGTTACATTGAAGCTTCACCTGACACCTTTTCAATGGTCCTCAAATCTAGCTTAGAGATCAGTTTAAAGCTGGAAGCAGAAGAGTATTATATTGTATCACTAACAGAAATTTTTTATTGGTGGGCTTCTAGTGAAATTGGTAAAAAGGAATTTCTTATGTTAAATGACATTTTCTGTTGAAAATGTATTATAAAAATGCCAAGGCTGGGGGCTTCCCTGGTGGCTCAGTGGTTCAGGCCTAATTGGAGATGTGGATGGAGGAGCAGATATACTAGGTATGATAGTTTATCTGAAGTAGCATAATACTGTTTTAAAAATTGATTTTTAAAATGACTTAACCAAACATTTCTTTAAAATGTCCCTAACTGAGACTTCCCTGGTGGCTCAGTGGTAAAGAATCTGCCTGCCAATGCAGGTGACACGGGTCTGATCCCTGATGTGGGGAGATCCCACATGCTGTGGAGCATGTAAGCCTGTGTGCCCCAACTACTGAGCCTGTGCTCTAGAGCCCAGGAACCATAACTGCTGAGCCCACGTGCCACAGCTACTGATGCCCTTGCTCCCTAGAGTCCGTGCTCTACAACAAGAGACGTCACCACAGTGAGAATCCTGCACATGGAAACTAGAGGGCAGCCCTTGCTTGCTGCAACTAGAGAAGAGCCCGGATAGCTGTGAAGACTCAATAAAGCCCCAAAATAATAAATAAATAAAAGTTAAAAAGCTAAGGCTGAAAATGGTTAAAAATGGTAGGGTAAGGTTGTTCCTCCAACTGAATTATATTCATGAAAAAAGGAAATAGTATGTAGGTTACTCAAGAAGTAAGTAGTTGTGGTTGGAGGAAAGTAAAAGGATATCTTGAGTTGGCAGGGTAAAGGGAAAAGTACTCTTAGAATGGAACATTCACGGTGATGGTTGATTAGGGCTCCGTCACTTAAACAGGCCTCTTGCTATAGGGTTGATGGCCAGTCCTAGCGTCTGAGTGATTTCCTGGGTCCAGCAAAGGGATCAGATTTCCAGACTCATTTTGCACTCTACCTTCATTGGCCAAGCAGCTGCCAAGAACAGAGGCTGCCTCTCCTAATACCTGGAAAAACAAAGGCAGTATTGCCTCATAAATTGATTGCTTCTCTGAGGTACCCACCAGTGTATTTGGGGAGAAACTTCGAGAACAAGTTGAGGAGGGACTGTCCTTCTATGTATGAGACTGGAGAGATTCCACAAAAGAATCTGCATGTCATGAAGGAGGCAATAATTCAGGCAGATGAAGTAGCTGCTGAGATTACTAGGAAGCTGGAGAAACAGGAGAAGAAACACTTGAATAAGGAAAAGAAAAGGCTGGCTGTGATTTCCCTGGCATCTTCAGAAAACAGTAGTGCCCCGGAGGAATGAGGAGACAATTAAGAGACCCAAAAAGAAGAAAAAACAAAAGCCTGAGGAGGCTCCCTGGGAGAATGGAATGGAAGACCCATCTTATCACCTCCAAGCCCAAGAAAAAGAAATCTTTTTTCCAAAGAGGAGCTAGTAGCGATATTGAAGAGACAGCTGGCTGTAGAAGTCTTTCCAAGAGGAGAAGTCTTTTCCCAAAGAGGAATCAGTTAATGACCCTGAAGAGTCAGGAAACAAGAGGGTCCCCAAAGAAAAAGAGGATATTCTCTTCCAAGGTGGACCCACTCAGCAGTGGACTTTAAGAGGCTTCTGCTAGCAAGAACAGAAAGTAAAAGTCGCTCAGTCCTGTCTGTCTCTGTGACCCCATGGACTATACAATACAGTCCATGGAATTCTCCAGGCCAGAATACTGGAGTGGATAGCCTTTCCCTTCTCCAGGGGATCTTCCCAACCCTGGGATTGAACCCAGGTTTCCCGCATTGCAGGCAGATTCTTTACTGGCTGAGCCACAAGGGAAGCCCAAGAATACTGGAGTGGGCAGCCTGTCCCTTCTCCAGCAGATCTTCCCGACCCAGGAATTGAACCAGGGTCTCCTGCCTTGCAGGTGGATTCTTTACCAACTGAGCCTATCAGGGAAGCAAGAATGGTGGCTCCAAGAAAAAGAAAAAGCTCTGAAACCTATGCCCTGAAAACTAGAATGGACATTTTCCTAGTGAGGCATAACTTGCAGAGACAAGCTTAGGGTTCATATATCTCCCCCTTGTGCCCATATATAGAAAGAGAGAAAACAAAATGTTTTAAATATTTAAAATATGCTATACTTTAAATTGTCACAGTTTATAGACCTTGGTTGGTATCACTTTGGCAATGATTTCATAGGTTCCGTCTAGTTTCACATGTACACGTATGTATGTGTATATACAGCTGGTGCATGTATATGCACCTGCACTCGCCTACAGACATGTGAATGTGTAAATATGTATATATATTCCAAAAAGGTTATTATTTTTTCATTTTAAGAGTCTCCTGGGTTGTTGGTTATTAGTAGAATGTGACTTTTAAAACTGAGAAAAAACAATTTTAGCTAAAAGCAATTGGGTTGGTACCTACTTACGAAAGTTTTAAAGAGTTCTTTTAAAACTGCAAGACTTGAAATACTTCAGTGGAGCTGCTGTGAGAAGGTCTTGTTAGCAGGGTTTGGTATATAAAGCCAGTGGTCAATGCGTGCTGCATTCTTCAGAGGATGTGCTTAGCATGCAAAGCGAAAAATGCCTGAACAGAGCCAGCATTCTTGTTTAGAAGAATTTTCCATCCTCCTCCGTTTATGTTTAGTCATTCCTATTTCTTTAGTTTTCCCAAGCTTGAATCTCTAGTAGTTAAACCTTACTCTTGTGTCTTCTGTGATTAAAGATCTTGTCGTAAAATGCATGTATGATTTTACATTTCAAAACAGTTAATGCTCTTGGTTGTTTTTTTGTTTTTTTAACTTTTCATTTTGAGACATTTTAGACTCACTGTCTAATATGTTGCAAAAACAGTACAGAGGGAACAATACCCATCACCTGCCATCCACCAGTATTAACTAACCATGATAAGATTATTAAAACTAAAAAATTAACATTGGTACAATACTATTAGCTGAACAACAGACTTGTATTCAGATTTTGCCAATTTTCCCGCCAGTGTTCTCTTTTGGTTCCAGGATCCAGTCCAGGATCCCACGTTGCATTGAGTTATGTTGCCTCAGTGTCTTCTAGTATGTGAGCTTCTCAGTCTTTCCTTGTCTTTCATGACCTTCAAGCTGAAAGAATACTGGTTGGTTATTTTGTAGACTGTCTCTAAATTTGGGCTTCTCTGATGGTTTCATGGTTAGATTGAGGCTATATATTTTTAATAAGGTTGCTACAGAAGCAGCATGCTGTAATGGTGATGTTAACCTTGATTGCTTGGTTCATCTAGTGTATGTTGGGTTTCCCCACTGTAAAGTTATTGTTTTTCTCTTTATAATTTGATTAATAAATATCTTGGTGGATGTATTTTGAAACTGTGCTGATATCCTGTTTCTCAAACTTTCATTTACTGATTTTAGTACCCATCAGTGAATCTTAGCTACTATAATCATTATTGTGGTGTTCTAATGCTTATTTTCTGTTTTCTTCATTCTGCATTTATTAACTGGAATTCTTTGGGAAGGGAGAGCTACTCATTCCCTCCCTTCTTTCTTTCCTTGTTTGAACTAATAGATATTTTATTCTGTAGGTTATCCAACACTGTTAGAGTAAGTCCCGTACATATGAACAAGTTCCATTTTCAGAGCACGTTAGGTCCAATTTGTAAGTCCAACAAAGTTACCCTAGTTACCCAGCTAACACAACCAGCCAAATAGTACTCTACTGTAACAGGTTTATAATACTTTTCACACAAATAAAAACAAATGCAGAAAATAAAGAAAACTTTTAAATCTTACAGTACAGTATCTTTAAAAGTATAGTAGTACAACAGGCAAGAAGAGTTGCTGACTAGAGGAGGAAGAGAAGTTGGGAGATGGTGGAGCTGAAAGATTGTCAGCAGTAGGAGACTCACAATTTCACTCATACCTGACATTGATGGAACGCGCGTTCTCATTTTTGCAAGTTCGAAACTTGCAGTTTTATGTGTAGGGTACTTACTATATTTATTTTGTTGCTTAGATTGTTTCAGCTTAGGACATCAGGAACTCTTTCAGGAATCATTCTAAGACCCTTTATGCCCATACTCTTCTGAGTCCTTCCTTCCTGACACCATCAGATGCTCCAGGCTCTTGTATTTTCCCTGTACCTGCTGTGCAATTGACTGCTTCTCAAAGAAGCCCTGGTTCTATATATTGGAGACAATATTTAGGGACCAAGATCTAGGCACTAAATGTGCTTATTGATTGGAATGTGATTGTTTCTGGCCCTTTCTTCCTTTGATCCTTATGTTGGGTTTTTCCATTGGTTTATATTATACATTACTTCCTTTTGTATTTTTATTAGTATTTACAGTAGAGTAAAATAAAAATAGAATCTTAATAAAAATGGATAATTTGTTGTAATATTTTATGTTTTGCTTGGGACAGAGGATAAGGATTACTATTTAATATTATCGATAGTAAATAATTATTATTTACTACCTAAATTAAGACTTATTTATTAATAATTGAGGCTTATTTAATAAGTTATTAGATTATTGCTTATTAAAGTCCCTTGGACTGCAAGGAGATCTAACCAGTCCATCCTAAAGGAGATCAGTCCTGGGTGTTCATTGGTAGGACTGATGTTGAAACTGAAACTCCAATACTTTGGCCACCTCATGCGAAGAGCTGACTCATTTGAAAAGACCCTGATGCTGGGAACGATTGAGGGCAGGAGGAGAAAGGGACGACAGAGGATGAGATGGTTGGATGGCATCACCGACTCAATGGACACGGGTTTGGGTGGACTCCAGGAGTTGGTGATGGACAGGGAGGCCTGGAGTGCTGTGGTTCATGGGGTCTCAAAGAGTTGGACACGACTGAGCGACTGAACTGAACTGAAAACTTATTTAATAAGTCTCTTAATCTGGCAAAGAAACCAGACAACCAAGTCCAGAAAGCAGTGAATCCCAAACAAGATGTCCCCAAAGAGACCCACACCAAAACCCAGTTAAAATGTCAGAAGATCCCACATGCCTCATGGCCAAAAACCAGAGTATAAACAACAGAAGCTGGCTTCCTGGTGGCTCAGTGGTAAAGGATCCACCTTCCAATGCAAGAGACACAGGTTCGATCCCTGGGCCAGGAAGATCCCACATGCTTTGGAGCAACTAAGCCCATGACCATTGGGCTTGTGCTCTAGAGCCCAGGAGCTGCAACTACTGAAGCCCGTGTGCCCCGAAACCCATGCCCCACAACAAGGGAAGCCACTACAGTGAGTGGTCTGAGCACGGCAACTAGAGAGTGGCCCCTACACTCCACAACTAGAGAAAGCCCACACTGCATCGAAGACCCAGCAGAGCGCCCCTCCACAAGAATTCTGATAGAGGGTTATCTTTTTTGTTTTTAGGGTGCTGACAAGATTCTGACTCCTAAGTGCAGGTTACTCAGATGTGTTCAGTTTGTGAAAATTGAGCTGTACACTTGTGATACGTGAACTTATTTGTATGTGTATTATGCTTCAGTTTTTTACCAAAAAAATCTCTTCTCTATTGTCTTTCTTCTCCCTCAGGCAACTTCTGTAACCAGTTTCTTGTGTCCTTCCTGAGTTATTTTAAGCATATAAAAGCTTACATCTTTTTTTTTTCCCCACAAGTACCATATGAATCACACTTCACTCTGCTTTTTTTCCCCCTTTCACTTTATATGTCTTGTGAATTGCTCAATTTCAGCACATATAGTTCTGCTTTTTTTTTTCTTTATTGGTCTGGGAGCATCCTCCTAGCTCTGAATTAAAAAATTGGAGGTCTAAAAGAGAAGCAGTTCTCAAAGACATCATGCTGAATGATGGAAGCCTTAGACAAAAGAATACATGTTCTGTGGTACCAACTATATGAAGTTTTATATAATGGAAAATGAATGTATGATAGGGACTAAATTAGAACAGTAGTTGTCTCTGGTGGGATGTGGGTGGGATTGACTAAGAAAGGGCCTGAGGGAAATATCTAGGATGATGGTAATGTACTGTATCTTGATAGGGGGTTGGGTTAGACAGATGGGTGCATTTGTCAACACTCAGCAAAATGCACTTATAATTTGTGCATTTTATGTAAGTTTAACTCAAAAATATGTAAAACAGATACTGAGCTCTAGTTGATGACATGCATGTTGAAATGTTTAGGGGTGAAGTGTATTGATGATGACAGTATCTTTGAAATGCGTCATGGACTGGTAGAAAGATGGGTAGTTATGTGATAAAGAATAGTAAAGAATAGAACAGTAAAATGCTAATGGGTAGAAACTAGGTGATGAGTATGTGGGTATTCACTTGAAAAATTCTGAAAGTAAAATGTTAGGAGGAAAAGAGAAAGCAAGCTGGGTATTGCCTGGACAAAACATGATTAACTATTTTAAAGTATACAATCAGGTGGCATTTAGTGCATTCACAATGTTATATAACCACCACCTCTCTAGTTTGAAAGCTTCATCACCATTGAGACTTTGATTAGGGGTTACATTTATTCCTAAGTATTTTATTCTTTTTATGCTACTGTAAATGGAGTTGTTTTCGTAATTATCTTCTTGGATTGTTCATTGCAACTGATTTTTGCATGTTGATTTTGTATCTTGGAACTTTGCTGAATTCATTAGCTTTAACTTTGTGTGTGTAATCTTTAGGGTTTTCTAGGTATAAGATCATGTCAGTGAATAGAGATAATTTTACTTCTTCTTTTCTAATTTGAATGCCTATTTCTTCTTGCCTACTTGCTCTGCCTGCTGCTGCTGCTAAGTCACTTCAGTCGTGTTGGACTCTGCCTAGAACCTCTAATATAATATTTACTAGAAGTGGCAAAAGTGGATATTGTTCCTAATTCTAGGGTAAAACTTAGTCTCTCACCGCTGAGTAGGTTATTAGCTATGGATTTTTCATATATGGCTTTCATCATAGTGAGTTTCCTTCTGTTTCTCTTTCATTAAGTGTTTTTGTTGTGAAAAGATGTGGAATTTTGTCATTCTACTATTGCATCAATTGAGATGATTTGGGTTTTTTTTCCTTCATTCTATTAAGGAGACATACCACATTGATTAATTTTTGTCGGTTGACCCATTCTCAAATTCCAGGAATAAATCCCATTTGATCATAGTGTATAAACCTTTTAATGTACTGCTTTGGTTTGCTCGTGTTTTGTTCAAGACTTCTATGTCAGTAGTTGTAAAGGATATTTGTAATTTTCTTGTAGTGTCTTTGCCTGTCTTTGGTATCAGTGTAAAAGTTTTCAAAATATGTGCTGGATGCAAAAAAAAAATGGATTACATGTTGTATTATTTTATGGTTTGCTTGGGACAGAGCATAAGGAATATTATTTAATATTATTAATATTAAATAATTGTTATTTAATAATTCTCAAATTAAGACTTATTTAATAATTGAGACTTACTTATAAGTCTCAAAATACATCCACCAATAGTTAAATAATATTAAATAATAATAAAAATGTATTACCTTTAGCTGCACCGGGTCTTTGTTGCTGCACTGGCTTTCTGTAGTTGTGGCGAGCATGGTAGTGCACAGGCTTCTCATTGCCATGGCTTCTCTAGTTGTGGATCAGTGGCTGTAGAGCATGGAGGCTCCATAGTTGCAACACGGGCTCTAGAGTGTGGGCTCAGTAGTTGTGGTACATGAACTTAGTTTCCCCATGGCATGTGGAATCGTCCCAGAGTAGGGATCAAACCTTTGGCCCCTGCAGTGGCAGGCAGATTCTTAACCACTGCACCACCAGAGAAGTCCTATAACTTCAATTGTTATTTACCAACTTTCCCACTCATGTATATCCTTATTTGATAACTTCAGGAATCATCCACAGCTGACAATGAGGGTTTAAAGGGAAAACTGAGTTAAGATTTACTCTTCTTAATATTTTGGTACTTTCCTATTCATTCATTCATTCATTTTTATTGAGGTGTAACTGACAAAATTGTAAGATTCATACTTAAAAGGGAAGGCCCTTTTAAACTCTTGCTTAGAAAAGATGCAATGGATTAGTTCTTTCTTACTGAGTGTTAATAAATAAGATTTTCTCCCCCCCTCTTTTTGGCATATTTATTATATTGTATGTTGACCAAGATACTCAAGTATGTTGAGAATGAAAACTGGTAAAACCTGGTTAAAAATAACACTGTTAAAAATGATGGTATTTAAAGCTTATATTTCTAATGTGACTTCTTTTGAAATAATTGGCACATGCATATTTATTACTATTGACATTTAATGTTTAAACAAACTCTTAGAATAGGAAAAATAGCTTTAAGTATTTTCTGTTGAAGAAAAATTACCTTGCTTTTTACATTAAAAAACTTTGATACCTACTGGGTCACAAACAATGCCAGATGCTAGAAATGTAAAGTTGATCTGAGATCACATATTTTATAAACAGGCTTAATAATTCTTTTAAAAGGTTATATTAATAAGGTTTCACAATCAAATAATAGTGAATCTAGAGTAAAAAATGTAAAATTCCATTCCTTCACCTCAGTTATTGGTGTATCGTCAGTTGGTATATTCTTCATGCTCCTTTCTTCACATATGCACATGAAAAGTGAAAGTGAAAGTCACTCAGTCGTGTCCGACTCTTTGTGACCCCATGGGTTATACTGGAGTGGTTAGCCTTTCCCTTCTTCAGGGGATCTTCCCAACCCAGGTCTTCTGCATTGCCAACCCAGGGATCGAACCCAGGTCTCCTGCATTGCGGTCAGATTCTTTACCATTACCAGCTGAGCCACAAGGGAAGCCCAAGAATACGGGAGCGAGCAGCCTATCCCTTCTCCAGGAGATCTTCCCAACCCAGGAATCGAACTGGGGTCTCCTGCATTGCAGGTGGATTCTTTACCAACTGAGCTATCAGGGAAGTCCACATTGCACATAGATAATACATACTAATATATGTCTTTGTAAGATAAATGAGTTTATGCTCTTTTAAGTATTTCCTGCAGGTTTTTGTTTTCCATTTTGAAATATATATTCACAATCTTTCGTTTTTATTTAGAGAGTTATTTACCTAGCTTTTGATGAAATGTTAGTTGAGAAGAGTTAAAGATGAGAATCCAGAATCAAAGATCATGTAAACAGATATTAAAGGAGATGCAGTCTGGTTTGTACAAAGTGAATCATGCTGTGGTATATTAAATGGAATATCATCCAACCTTATAAAAATCTTGCCATTTTTGATAACATGAATGGACCTAGAGGGTATTACACCAAGTGAAAAAAATCAGTCAGTGAAAGACAAATGCCATGTGATTTCTCTCATATGTGGAACCTAAAAACACAAAGCAAAATGAACAAATATAAAACAGAAGCAGACTTGTAGGTACAGAGGACAAATTGAAGTTGCCGGAAGGAAGTGAAGTGTGAGGAGATGAGTGAAATAGGTGAGGGAGGTACAAAGCTGCATTCATAGAATAAAGAAGTCAAAGGGATGTAATGTATAGCATAGAGAATACAGTCGATAATATTGTAATAACTTTGTATGGCAACAGTTGGTACTTAGACTTATTATGGTGGTCATTTTATAATGTCTAAAAATACCAAACCACTGTGTTATATACCTGAAACTAATAGAATGTTGTAAGTTAATTATGTTTCATTTAGAAAAAAAGTGAATCTTGTCTTGTTCATCTGTACTTTTACGGGTGGGAACTAAGAGAGTGCGGCACAGCTATATTTTAGACTTTCAAAAAGACTGATGGATTTCCAGACTAAGAATATTTAAAACTTGAAGTTGCTTTATGTTTAAGAGAAACACTGTTGTGTCAAAAAGGGCAAATGTACAAGTAGAGAATATGAGTAAATAGATGTTTTTGTGAGAAAGGATTTGAATCTTGGTCACCCTTTAATTATTAGTGTTCTCTATCAGTTTCAGAAATGATAGGGGGCGAGGCGGGGGGAAGAAGAGTGTGTTTAGCATTTCCAAGTATGCTAAATTGGAATATTTATTATGTTAATTACTCAAGATGCTTAGGATAAATTTCAGGAAGGTTTCTCTTTTGGTGGGATTCCTTGGTAGCTCAGCTGGTAAAGAATCCACCTGAAGTGCAGGAGACCTTGGTTCAATTCCTGGGTTGGGATGATCCGCTGGAGAAGGGATAGACTACCCGCTCCAGTATTCTTGGGCTTCCCTGGTGGCTCAGCTGGTAAAGAATCTGCCTGCAGTGCAGGAGACCTGGGCTCTGTCCCTGAGTTGGGAAGATCCCCTGGAGAAAGGAACTTATACCCACTCCACTATTCTGGCCAGGAGAATTCCATGGACTGTGTAGTCCATGGGGGTCACAAAGAGTCCAACACAACTGAGCGACTTTTGCTTCAATTCAGTTGGGTCTTCGTTACTGTGTGGGCTTTTCTTTAGTTTCAGCAAGCAGGGCTAGTTATGTTGTATAGGCTTCTCTTTGCGATGGCTTCTTTTGATGCAGAGCATGGGCTCTAGAGCACAGGTTCAATAGTTGTGGCTTAGACTTAGTTGCTCTGTGGCATGTGGGATCTTCCCAGTCAATCTCTCCTGCATTGGCAGGTGGATCCTTTACCACTGAGCCACCAGGGAAGCCCTTATGAATAGAAAAAAACGGTAAAGTGATAAACTGCTTATTGACAAAGTATAGGATAAGATAAGACCCAGGTGGTGGCTTATGAGTCATGATATGGCTTAAAATAGAGACTTAAAGGAGATGATTTTAAGTCAAAACAAAACCCCCAAACCCTCGTTTGTACAAAGTAGAAAATAGAGATGGACCTTGTTATCCTGAGAGGTAGCACAAGCCAAAGATACTTAGACATATGCTGATACCTAGTAAATACATGTTTTTTTTTCTCTTTTGTAATTTTTCCCTATTCCCAGGTCAGAAGTAGCCCTGAACCTCTGAAAGCTATAGAACAGGAGGTGAGAATGGGCTTTCAAAACATTTTGCAAAAAAGTAGATGAAAGTGATTAACTTTTGGTTACTTCCTCAACTGCTGCTCTCAAGATATCAAGTGCTCAGTTTGGAAGACTACTGATGTTATTCACTGAGTGAGTGAAAGTCGCTCAGTCATGTCTGATTCTTTGTGACCCCGTGGACTATACAGCCTATGGAATTCTTCAGGCCAGAATACTGGAGTGGGTAGCCTTTCCCTTTTCCAGGGGATCTTCCCAACCCAGGAATCAAACCCAGGTCTCCTGCATTGCAGGCAGATTTTTTTTTACCAGCTGAGCCACCAGGGAAGCCCACTGAAATGAAAGAAAATTATTTCTTCTACGGTGGTTGCTAGGGCTTTACTGTAATCTATAAAGGAGAGAAAAGAGGAAGTAATCCTATGGAAGTTCAGCTTATTTCTCTTTATACAGCTCTGGGTAAGAAGATTTCTATGTTTGCACAAATACCGTCCTCAGGGCAGAATGTACTTAACTTGAAAGTATCCTGGAGACAGCTTAGTAAGTCATTTTACCATGGACTGCCTCCCTAGTTAAACAGATTTGTTTAGCGCCTGTCAGGGCACCATTCAGCAAACATCTTTTGAGAGCCTACTTCATGTCAGGCTTGATATGCTAGGCACTGGGGATATAAGGACAAAATAAGACTTTATCTTACCCACTAGATCAGGGTTAACCAGGGTAAGGCCTTTACCTGATTCATAACAGTGGTACCAGTATCGTTTTCAGAAATATCTTCAGAAGTAGGTCATCTGTGCCTCTGTTTTAATAAGCTAAATTTTTTTGAACCTGTAGTATAACTTAGAGCTAGACTTACTTCATCTCAGTGGTTCTCAGTGTTTCTTTGGGTCACGGATTCCTCTAGGAATCAGATTAAAGTTATGAAGCTCTCCAGAAAATACATGCATACACAGAATTTTGTGATTCTGTTTGTCTTTTACTTAGATTAGGCTTAAAATCTTTGAAGCTAAAGACAGGTTTATATAGCAGAGTTACTTGCCCTCTTTTTTAGCTTATTTCAGATGAAATCAGGCAAGCTACTTACGAAAACACTATATTAGAACATTTCTAAATTGTCCTTAATTGGCTAATTTATTTTTATAGCTGTGAACTTACTTTATAGTCTCTCTGAATATAACTAGCAACGGGGCAGTGGCAGATAATATGTGACATATATATTCTATACAGCACTGGGTACGTGAGGCATTGATGAATGGAACAATTGAAAGTATTTTGTAAAGGTGTATAGACTTTTAGCCTGATATCTAAAATCAGTAGAAAAATAGCATGAAGACCAGATTGTTTTCACCATGGTATCTCAAGTGAAGCTAAAATTAATGCCACCTATTCTCTTTTTTTGTATGTGTGATTAAAAAAAAAAGGTAAAATTTACTGTTGTAACTATTTTAACTAACACTTCAGTAGTGTTAAGAATATTCATATTGTTGTGAAACAGATTGCTAGAGCTTTTTTATCTTGCACATCTGAAGCTGTATACCCATTAAACTCCTCTTTGGGTCCCTCCCCTCATCACTGTCAACTACCACTCTACTTAGTGTTTTTATGAATGTGACCACTTTAGATACCTCATGTAGGTGGAATCATGTTGTATTTGTCTTTTTGTGATTGGCTTATTTCACTTAGCGTAATGTCCTCAAGATTCATCCATGTTGTATCAAGGAAATCACAGGATTTCCTTCCATTTTAAAACTGAATAATATTCCATTGTGTGTGTGTGTGTGTACGCATATATATACATACATATGTATATATATATTTATACACCATATTTTGTTTATACATTTCATCCCTCGTTGGACATTTGGGTCACTTCCATTTGTTGATTACTGTGAATAGTTGTGCTGTGAATGTGCATGTGTAAATATCTCTTTGAATCCCTGTTTCCAAATCTTTTGGTTTTATAAGCAGAAGGGGTAGTGCTGGATCATATGGTCGTTCTATTTTTAATTTTATGAGGAAATGTTATACTGTTTTCCTTAGCAGTTGCACCATCATCTCATCCCACCAGCAGTACACAGGGATCCTAATTTCTTCACATCTCACCAGGACTTGTTATCTTGCACAGGATGCCAGTCCTTTGTAGTTACAGCACTGGAACCCCAAGTCAGGTTCCTTAGTTTTGTGAGCATTGTTCAGTGACTTGAAAGCCTGTAATAAGAAAGTTTCTTAAAGATTGAAAGACTTTGAGTGGGGTTACAAAACAAGTACGTTTATTAGAAAGAGACTTGATCACCTGGTAAGTCTCCGCTTATGGCACCTACATGTGTCATTGAAGGGGACACTTAATGACGTCAGGCAATTCAAATTGCTAGGCTGGTGGTCTTCAGATAAATAAAGCAGCATTTGTAGTCAAAATTGGTAGCTGAAACAGTACAACCTGACATAGAGCAACATAAAATAGGAATTAGAGGCCATGCCATGTGAGGCCACCCAAGATGGATGGGTTATGGTGGAGAGGTCTGACAGAATGTGGTCCGCTGGAGAAGGGCATGGCAAACCACTTCAGTATTCTTGCCTTGAGAACCCCATGAACAGTATGAAAAGGCAAAAAGATAGGACACTGAAAGATGAACTCCCCAGGTCAGTAGGTGCCCAATATGCTAATAGAGATCAGTGGAGAAATAACTCCAGAAAGAATGATGGGATGGAGCCAAAGCAAAAACGATACCAGCTGTGGATGTGACTGGTAATAGACGCAGAGTCCGATGCTGTAAAGAGCAATATTGCATAGGAACCTGGAATGTTAGGTCCATGAATCAAGGCAAATTGGAAGTGGTCAAACAGGAGATGGTAAGAGTGAACGTCGACATTCTAGGAATCAGCGAACTAAGATGGACTGGAATGGGTGAATTTAACTCAGATGACCATTATATCTACTACTGTGGGCAAGAATTCCTTAGAAGAAATGGAGTAGCCATGGTCAACAAAAGAGTCCGAAATGCAGTACTTGGATGCAATCTCAAAAACGATAGAATGATCTCTGTTCGTTTCCAAGGCAAACCATTCAATATCACAGTAATCCAAGTCTATGCCCCGACCAGTAACGCCAAAGAAGCTGAAGTTGAACAGTTCTATGAAGACCTACAAGACCTTCTAGAACTAACACCCAAAAAAGATGTCCTTTTCATTATAGGGGACTGGAATGCAAAAGTAGGAAGTCAAGAAACACCTGGCTTAACAGGCAAGTTTGGCCTTGGAGTACAGAATGAAGCAGGGCAAAGGCTAATAGAGTTTTGCCATGAGAATGCACTGGTAATAGCAAACACCCTATTCCAACAACACAGGAGAAGACTCTATATGTGGACATCACCAGGTGGTCAACACCAAAATCATATTGATTATATTCTTTGCAGCCAAAGATGGAGAAGCTCTATACAGTCAGCAAAAACAAGACCAGGAGCAGACTGTGGCTTAGATCATGAACTGCTTATTGCCAAATTCAGACTTAAATTGAAAAAAGTAGGGAAAACCACTAGTCCATTCAGGTATGACCTAGATCAAATCCCTTATGAGTATACAGTGGAAGTGACAAATAGATTTAAGGGATTAGACCTGATAGTCAGAGTGCCTGATGAACTATGGACAGAGGTTCGTGACATTCTACAGGAGACAGGGATCAAGACCATCCCCATGGAAAAGAAATGCAAAAAAGCAAAATGGCTGTCTGAGGAGGCCTTACAGATAGCTGGGAAGAGAAGCAAAGCAAAAAGCAAAGGAGAAAAGGAAAGATATTCCCATCTGAATGCAGAGTTCCAAAGAATAGCAAGGAGAGATAAGAAAGCCTTCCTCAGCGATCAGTGCAAAGAAATAGAGGAAAACAACAGACTGGGAAAGACTAGAGATCTCTTCAAGAAAATTAGAGATACCAAAGGAACATTTCACGCAAAGATAGGCTCGATAAAGGACAGAAATGGTATGGACCTAACAGAAGCAGAAGATATTAGGAAGAGGTGGCAAGAATACACAGAAGAACTGTACAAAAAAGATCTTCACGACCCAGATAATCACGATGGTGTGATCACTCACCTAGAGCCAGACATCCTGGAACGTGAAGTCAAGTGGGCCTTAGAAAGCATCACTACGAACAAAGCTAATGGAGCTGATGGAATTCCAGTTGAGCTATTTCAAATCCTCAAAGGTGATGCTGTGAAAGTGCTGCACTCGATATGCCAGCAAATTTGGAAAACTCAGCAGTGGCCACAGGACTGGAAAAGGTCAGTTTTCGTTCCAATCCCAAAGAAAGGCAATGCCAAAGAATGCTCAAACTACTGCACAATTTCACTCATCTCACATGCTAGTAAAGTAATGCTCAAAATTCTCCAAGCCAGGCTTCAGCAATACGTGAATCGTGAACTTCCAGATGTTCAAGCTGGTTTTAGAAAAGGCAGAGGAACCAGAGATCAAATTGCCAATATCCGCCGGATCATTGAAAAAGCAAGAGAGTTCCAGAAAAATATCTATTTCTGCTTTATTGACTATGCCAAAGCCTTTGACTGTGTGGATCACAATAAACTGTGGAAAATTCTGAAAGAGATGGGAATACCAGACCATCTGACCTGTCTCTTGAGAAACCTGTATGCAGGTCAGGAAGCAACAGTTAGAACTGGACATGGAACAACAGACTGGTTCCAAATAGGAAAAGGAGTCCGTCAAGGCTGTATATTGTCACCCTGCTTATTTAACTTATATGTAGAGTACATCATGAGAAACGCTGGGCTGGAAGAAGCACAAGCTGGAATCAAGATTGCCGGGAGAAATATCAATAACCTCAGATATGCAGATGACACCACCCTTATGGCAGAAAGTGAAGAAGAACTAAAGAGCCTCTTGATGAAGGTGAAAGAGAAGAGTGAAAAAGTTGGCTTAAAGCTCAACATTCAGAAAACTAAGATCATGGCATCTGGTCCCATCACTTCATGGGAAGTAGATGGGGAAACAGTGGAAACAGTGTCAGACTTTAATTTTTGGGCTCCAAAATCACTGCTGATGGTGATTGCAGCCATGAAATTAAAAGACGCTTACTCCTTGGAAGGAAGGTTATGGCCAACCTAGATAGCAACCTAGATAGCATATTTAAAAGCAGAGACATTACTTTGCCAACAAAAGTCTGTCTAGTCAAGGCTTTGGTTTTTCCAGTGGTCATGTATGGATGTGAGAGTTGGACTATAAAGAAAGCTGAGCGCCGAAGAATTGATGCTTTTGAACTGTGGTGTTGGAGAAGACTCTTGAGAGTCCCTTGGACTGCAGGGAGATCCAATCAATCCATCCTAAAGGAGATCAGTCCTGGGTGTTCACTGGAAGGACTGATGTTGAAGCTGAAACTCCAATACTTTGGCCACCTCATGCGAAGAGTTGACTCATTGGAAAAGACCCTAATGCTGGGTAGGATTGGGGGCGGGAGGAGAAGGGGACGACAGAGGATGAGATGGTTGGATGGCATCACTGACTCGATGGACATGGGTTTGGGTAGACTCCGGGAGTTGATGATGGACAGAGAGTTCTGGCGTGCTGCAATTCATGGGGTCGCAAAGAGTCGGACACGACTGAGCGACTGAACTGAACTGAAGTGTTGTCACAGATTGAATATGAAATAATAGCATGCAGCTCCCCTACATTTAACTTGACATTAAATAATTCATATCAATGCTTCCAGCTTCCATTTAGGTCCTAGTAAAAATTTTTCCTTATTTTGTACCTGGAGTCTTACGGACTTCCTGTTGACGAGTGATACATTTTGTATTTAACAACAGGCTACTATTTAGGATTGTCTTTCTTCCTTCTGTCTTTAGTTGGATGCATTGTTAGTGACAGAATTTCATAATTTCTTCCATAGGAGAAAAAAATACTGTTCCCTCAGTCAAATACTGTGGTGGAGACTTTTCATTTCATTTGTTCATTGTTCAGTCGCCCAGTCATGTCCAACGCTTTTGTGACCTCATGGACGGCAGCATGCCAGGCTTCCCTGTCCTTCCCTGTCTCTCAGAGCTTGCTCATACTCATGTCTGTGGAGTCAGTGATGCCATTCAGCCATCTCATACTCTGATGCCCCCTTCTCTTCCTGCCCTCAGTCTTTCTCAGCATCAGGATCTTTTCCAATGAGCCAGTTCTATGCATCACATGGCCAAAATATTGGTACTTCAGCTTCTGCATCTGTCCTTCCACTGAATAGTCAGGGTTGATTTCCTTTAGGATTGACTGGTTTGATTTCCTTACAGTCCAAGGGACTCTCAAGAATCTTCTCCAGCAATCCCAGTTTGAAAGCGTCAATTCTTTGGCATCAGCCTTCTTTTATGGTCCAGCTCTCACATCCATACATGACTGCTGGAGAAACCATAGCTTTGACCATACAGACCCTTGTTGGCAAAGTGATGACTGCGTTTTAATATGCCATCTAGGTTTGTCATAACTTTTCTTCCAAGGAGCAAGCATCTTTTAATTTCATGGCTACAGTCTCAGTCCCACAGTGATTTTTTTTGAGCCCAAGAAAATAAAGTCTGTCACTGTTTCCATTTTTTCCCCATCTATTTGTCATGAAATGATGGGACCAGATGCCATGATCTTAGTTTTTTGAATGTTGAGTTTTAAGCCAGGTTTTTCACTCTGGTCTTTCACCTTCATCAAGAGGCTCTTTAATTCCTCTTTGTTTTCTGCCATTAGGGTGGTGTCATCTGCATAACTACCACACAATGGGGCTCATTTCACATACTAGCAAATTTATGCTCAAAGTCTTTAAAGCTAGGCTTCAGTAGTACTTGAACCAAGAACTTCCAGATGTACAAGCTGCATTTCTAAGAGGGAGAAGTACCAGAGATCAAATTGCTAATATTTGTTGGGTCATGGAGAAAAACAAGGGAGTTCCAGAAAAACATCTACTTCTGCTCACTGACTATGCTAAAGCTGGTGACTGTGTGGATCACAGCTGGGAAAAATTCTTCTACTGATAGGAGTACCAGACTACATTACCTGCCTCCTGAGAAACCTCTATATGGGTCAAGAAGAAACAGAACCAGATATGGAACAACTGACTGGTTCAAAATTGGGAACAACTGACTGTTCAAATATTGTCACTCTGCTTATTTAACTTACATGCAGAGTATATCGTGTGAAATGCTGGGCTAGAGGAAACAGAACGTAGAATCAAGAGATTATCAACAACTTCAGATATGCAAATGATACCACTGTAATGGCAGAAAGTGAAGAGGAACTAAAGAGCCTCTTGATGAGGGTGAAAGAGGAGAGTGAAAAAGCTGGCTTAAAACTCAACATTCAAAAATCTAAGATCATGGCTTCTGGTCCCATCACTTCATGGCAAATAGAAGGGGAAGAAGTGGAAGCAGTCACAGATTTTATTTTCTTGGGCTTCAGAATCAGTGTGGACGGTGACTGCAGCCATGAAATTAAAAGACAGCTCTACAAGCCTAGACAGCGTATTGAATAGCAGAGACATCACTTTGCCAACAAAGGTCCGAATAGTCAAAGCTATGGTTTTTCTAGTAGTCATGTACCGATGTGACCATAAAGTTGGACCATAAAGAAGGCTGAGCATGAAGATGAATTGATGCTTTCTAATTGTGGTGCTAGAGAGGACTCTTTAGAGTCCCTTGGACTGCAAGGAGATCAAACCAGGCAATCTGAAGGAAATGAGCCCTGAATATTCATTGGAAGGACAGATGCTGAAGCTGGAGCTTCAATACTTTAGCTTCCTGATTCTAAGAGCTGCCTCATTGGAAAAGACCCTGGTGCTGGGAAAGATTGAGGGCAGGAAAAGAGGGTGACAGAGGATGAGATGGTTAGATAGCATCACCAACTTAATGGACATGAATTTGAGCAAACTCTGGGAGATGGTGAAGGACAGGGAAGCCTGGCATGCTGCAGTCCATTGGGTCACAAAGAGCTGGACATGACTGAGCTACTGAACAGTAACAACAACAACCACATAGTACGTCTTTAAGTGTTTTGAGACAAGTCTTCATTATCAAATGATTGTGCAAATTAGAACTGCCATTATAAACTCTGATGATGACATTAGTGTATACTTTTATTGCTGATACTGCCAGTCCTCCTTTATCTTTACTTTTTCTATTTAGAAGAATCTCATGTATGTCTGGAAAGATATCATTACTTAACTATTACCCAGTTACTTGAAAACAAACTACAGAGATTATTTATTGATTACCTTTGGTAATAAGTGACTTACTGGTTTTTAACAGAATTTTCTCTTAAGTTTCTTAACCTATTTAAAAGACCATTTAAATAAATTACTCATCAAAATGTTTTCCCTAATTATATTTGTAGGATGAACTTTCTGATGTTAGCCAGGGAGGATCTAAAGCTACCACTCCAGCATCAACAACTGCTTCAGATGTAGCAGCAATACTTAGCGATACTCCCTTAAATGAGGAGAATGAAGGAATTGTGAAGGTTGCAGATACACCAGATAAGTCAGAGATAAGCAAGCATATTGAAGTACAAGTAGTCCAAGAAACTAGAAACATATCAACAGGTAAGTGACCTTAGTTTTTTCTATACTGGCGAAGTATTCAGTAAATCCAAATGATGCAAATGTGTGAGAAGGTACATCTCTGGGGGTGTTGCTACTATAGATTCATAAAATTGTACTCAATTGTAAATAAGCTTAAAAGATGTGATGATTAAGTTTTAGGGAGTAAAAATGGCGTGGGTAGAGAGTGGCTAGGGTTTGGAGAGCCTGAAAGGCAGGAGGACGTTCTTTACCTGTTCCCTGCCGTAGGTCATTAGCCTCTGTCCTTAATCTCTCTGTATTTCACCCCTTAAATAAAATGAAAGTACTCAGTTCTGGCCTGGTGTGCGGTGCATTGTGTCCAAAGTAACACAAATGAAAACTTTCATTGTTTTTTTTTTAATTTCCATATTGACTGTTAATTGAATATATGACCTATTGTCTGTCTAACCTTGTTTTCTCAGCTCTCTAAAAATTTTTATGATCAAATGATACATTTACAACCATAGAAACAATTTTCATATCGGGGCTGTATGTGTTATATGTGTTATTTTTGTTATCTTGTCCTTTTCTAAGGTTCTGCTGAAAATGAAGAGAAGTCAGAAGTTCAGGCAATCATTGAATCCACTCCTGAGTTGGATATGGACAAAGATCTCAGTGGATATAAAGGCTCAAGGTACTGTTCAAGTCTAATTGGGATATCTTACTGCTTTCCTTTTCCCGTCTCCCCTAAGCACATTGCTGTTCCTTGGTCTCTGACCAGATAAAGTGCATTCAGATGTTTTGCTGAAGAAATGTTGATGTTATATTTAAGTTTTCTCTTTTTGAAGCCAGACCTTGTACATAATTTACATGTTCTGTGAACTGTTACCTTTGTAGCATCAGGGACTAGAAGCATGCAGAAGGATGGGGAAAAAAGACAGTGAAGGAGTATTCCATAAAGGAATATTCCATGGTTTGTGGAACTTGGGAAAACATAAAAGCAAAAGTGGGGAAAGTGTAATTTGAAAAAACCTATTCTTTCCTCCAAATCAGGAAGAAGAGAATGTATTCCCTTCAAAACTGTAATGGTTTCATTACTGCAAGAAATTAGTCTCATTTTAGTATCATTTTACATGGGGAGGCTGTTTAGTGTTTAGAGGAGAATGGTTATGTATCATCTTAATGAAGATCATCTGAAACATATTTATGTTCAAGAATGTCACACAGAGACTTTGCTGGCACTCCAGAAGTTGAGACTTCTGCTTCCAACGCAGAGGGCGCAGGTTTGATCCTTGTTTGGGTTACTAAGGTCCGACATACTGCACAGTGCAGCGTGACTAAAAAAGAAAAATATAGAAAAGAATGTCATAGAAGAGCTGCTGCCTTTCTTTTAATTTCTCCCATAAATTTTATTTTGTAAATTAATTAACAGTGATCATAAAAATGTGTGCCGTTTGTTGATCACTACTAGACATTATATGTAGTAGTGGTTAAAAAGGTTGAGCCTAGGGTAAGACTGAAAAAGTGAAAGCCGCTCAGTCATGTCTGACTCTTTGCAACCCCATGGACTATACAGTCCATGGAATTCTCCAGGCCAGAATACTGGAGTGGGTAGCTGTTCCCTTCTCCAGGGGATCTTCCCAACCCAGGGATCAAACCCAGGTCTCCCGCATTGCAGGCAGAATTTTTACCTTCTGAGCTATCAGGGAAACCCTAGGATAAGACTATATGCATTCTAATCCTGACATGGATTTGAATCTGAGGTAAGTTTCTACATCCATGAAAGAGAATTATGATAATACTTAGATGATTGTAAGGAGTAAGTGAATCAATATATGTTAAATCATTGGCAGAGTGCCCAGTTCAATAAAGGTTAGCTAACATTATTGTTACCATCATATAATTTTATCTTAATTATAACCTTATGAGACAGATGTCCTTCCCCTCACATATAGAGAGGCTCAGAGTTGTATACTCTGTCCAAACTAACAAGAGGTGGAACTAGCATTCAATCGAAGACTTTGATTTCAAAGGCTGTGCCGTATTGAAATATTTTTTTCTTTATTGTTTATTTAAGAAATTAAACGATGCAGTGTATAAAAAGTGAAATTTGCTTTTCCATTCTCTCCTAAGCCTACTAATTAACATTTGTGCCCACTTATCATTTTGAACCTTTTTTTTAAAATCAAAAACATGTTTTTATTAGAGTAAAGCATGTATACAGTATTAAGGTTAAATGGTAATAACAAAATACTTCCCTGGTTGCTCAGATGGTAAATAATCTTTCTGCGGTGCAGGAGACCTGGGTTCAGACCCTGGGTCGGAAAGATCCCCTGGAGAAGGGAATGACTACCCATTCCAGTATTCTTGCCTGGAGAACTCCATGGACAGCATAGCCTACAGGCTGTAGTCCATTTGAGCAAAGAATTGAACACTACTGAGCAACTAACACTTTTTTTTTTTCCAATGTATAAATGCAGTATTAAGGTCAAATGGTAATACAAAATATGAAGGGCAGTAGTAGCCCCTTGCCCCTACTGACCCTTCATTCCCATTCTCAAGAGGATATCTCTTATCACCTCTCATGTCGCTTTGCATCTTTATCTTCAGGTATCTAAATCACATCTTCATGTGCTATTCTTCTTTGGTCTCGCTCTTTTTCAGTTGGGATTCTGTGAGAAAATCAAGCCCTATGCCCTACAGCACCCCATTTGTATAGTGAATTAACTATACTCCTGTGTGTCTAGAACAGCACTAGCTATGTACTTTCTTTGAAAAAATTGAACAAATTGTCACTCATCATTTTATGAATTCTGTGGATCACAGTAGGACCATGGGTTTAAAAAAGGGTGCATTATTAGCTATTGACTTTATAGTGAAAGATGACAAGGACATAGCTATTTAAACCATCATCTTTCCTTTCATTCTCCCAATATAATTATATTTCAGTTTCATTTAAATTAAGATTCAGTTTGTATCATTATGATTATATAAATACTAACAACAGCCTAGTCACAGATTATGCTATGATTACATTTCCTTTCTTTTACAACTTTGATTTTCTTTAATTTTTAGTAAAGTCGCAGGGTTTTTTGTTTTTGTTTTGTTTCTTTTGCTTAGGTTTCTACACACCTATCACTAATTTGCTGACAGATACCCAACGAATCATAAATGTAAACATTCTCAAATGGCCAAATATAAAACCAGTTTCTTGGCAGCATCTATTTCCATTCTCCAATAGTAGACTTTATTGTGTTTGCTCTGGTCCTGGAATTTGCTCTCATTTTCTTGCTGGGAATTTTTTTCATGTCTCTCCTCTGTTCTGTTTCCTGGTCACCACGTCATCTTGTTGTTGTTGCTGTTCAGTTGCTTTGTCATGTCTGACACTCTGCGACCCCATGGACCTGTCCTTCACTATCTCCAGGAGCTTGCTTAAAGTCATGTGCATTGAGTCGGTGATGCCATCCAACCGCCTCATCCTTTGTCACCCCCTTCTCCTCCTGCCTTCTATCTTTCCCAGCATCAGGGTCTTTTTCAATGAGTTGGCTCTACGCATCAGGTGGCCAGAGTATTAGAGCTTCAGCTTCAGCATCAGTCCCTTCCAATGAATATTCAGGGTTGATTTCCTTTAGGATTGACTGGTTTGATCTCCTTGCAGTTCATGAGACTCTCAAGAGTCTTCTCTAACATTACAGTTCGAAAGAATCAGTTCTGTGCTCAGCCTTCTTTATGATCCAACTCTCACATCCATACATGACTACTGGATAAACCATAGCTTTAACTAGATAGACCTTTGTCCACAAAATAATGTCTCTGCTTTTTAATACACTTTCTAGGTTTGTCATGGCTTTTCTTCCAAGGAGCAAACGCCTGGCTGCAGTCACCATCCCACAGTGATTTTGGAGCCCAAGAAAATGAAGTCTTTTACTGTTTCCAGTGTTTCCCTATCTATTTGCCATGAAGTGATGGGACCAGATGCCATGATCTTAGTTTTCTGAATGTTGAGTTTTAAGTCAGCTTTTTCACTCTCTTTCACTTTCATCAAGAGGCTCTTTAGTCCTTTTTGCTTTCTGCCATAAGGGTGTTGTCATCAGCATATCTGAGATTATTGATATATCTCCCAGCAGTCTTGATTCTAGTTCATGCTTCATCCAGCCCAGCATTTTGCATGATGTACTCTGCATATAAGTTAAATAAGCAGAGTGACAATATACAACCTTGATATACTCCTTTCCCAATTTGGAACCAGTCTGTTGTTCATGTCTGGTTCTAACTGTTGCTTCTTGACCTGCATACAGGTTTCTCAGGAGGCAGGTAAGGTGGTCTGATATTCCCATCTCTTGAAGAATTTTCCATAGTTTGTTGTGATCCACACAGTCAAAGGCTTTAGCCTAGTCAGTGAAGCAGAAGTAGATGTTTTTCTGGAATTCTCTTGCTTTTTCGATGATCCAGTGGATTTTGGCAATTTGATCTCTGGTTCCTCTGCCTTTTCTAAATCCAGCTTGTACATCTGGAAGTTCTTGATTCACATACTGTTCAAGCCTAGCTTGGAGGATTTGGAGCATGACCTTGCTAGCATGTGAAATGAGTGTAATTGTGTGGTAGCTTGAGCATTCTTTGGCATTGCCCTTCTTTGGGACTGGAATGAAAACTGAACTTTTCCAGTCCTGTGGCCATTGCTGAGTTTCCAAATTTGCTGGCACATTGAGTGCAGCACTTTAACAGCATCATCTTTTAGGACTTGAAATAGCTCAGCTGGAATTCCTCAACTCCACTAGCCTTGTTTTTAGTGATGCCTTCTAAGGCCCACTTGATTTTGGACTCCAGGATGTCTGGCTCTAGGTGAGTGATCACACCATTGCGGTTATCCAGGTCATTAAGATCTTTTTTTGTATGTGTATTTTTTATGTGTGTATGTATTTATTTTTTATATGTGTATCTTTATTGTATGTGTATCTTCTGTGTATTCTTGCCACCGCTTCTTAATATCTTTTGCTTCATGTCATCTTGCTTCTTGATTTATGCCTTTGTTTTGGCAGAACATGTTCCTACTAGCCTTCCTGGAAAAGGCTGTTTGCAACTAAGTTTTTTGAGAACTTGAATGTGATATATGTCATTTAAAGGGATGATTCATAGTTTGATTGAATACAGAATTCTATATTGGAAAATCTTTGTAAGTTTTCCTTCAGAATTGTGAAGACATTAATTCATTATCATGGCCAGTTTGGAGTGTTGCTATGTGGACTCTTGCTTTTTTATATATATTCTTTGTGAGCTTTAGGATCTTTATCCCTATTTGTTGTTGCTTTGTTTTTTCCTTTCTCAAAATTCATGATGATGTGTTTTTTCCCTCTTTTTTTCTATCTCTTCTATTTTTGTAATTTCTAGATGATTTCCCCAATTTTATCTCTCAACTGTCACCATTTTTTTCCTTAAAAGCTTTTTCTTGGAAGTTTACTTTTTATAGCATCCTACAGTTCTCTTGTGGACGTAGCTTTATTATGAAAATAAAATTACTGTGTTTTTTTTTTTTTCTTTCAAATTTTTGCTGCTGTTTACATTCATTGTCTCCTTTTATTCTGAGTACCCTACCACAGTCCATGACTTTGGGGTTTTAATTTTATAACGAAGGCTTTCTTTGGATGTCTGGTGCTTTTTGGCTGTTTTGCTCATACTTAAGTAAAAGATTAAAAAGAGGTGGCATGACTACACAGAAGAATTATATACAGAAAAGGTCTTAATGGCCCAGATAACCACAATGGTGTGGTCACTCACCTAGAGCCTGACATCATGGAGTGCAAAGTCAAGTGGGCCTTAGGAAACATTATTAAAAATAATGCTAGTGGAGGTGATGAAATTCCAGCTGAACTGTTAAAATTCCTAAAAGGCAGTGCTGATAAAATACTGTACTCAATATATCAGCAAATCTGGAAGACTCAGCAGTGGCCACAGGACTGGAAAAGGTCAGTTTTCATTCTAATCTCAAAGAAAGTGCCAAAGAATGTACAAAATGCTATACATTTGTGCTCATTTTGCATGGTAGTAAGGTTATGCTCAAAGTCCTTCAAGCTAGGTTTTGGTCGTACATGAACTGAAAACTTCTTTAACTCAATGAAACTATGAGCCATGCCATGTAGGGCCACCCAAGACGGACGGGTCATGGTGGAGAGTTCTGACAAAATGTAGTCCACTGGAGAAGGGAATGGCAAACCACTTGAGAACCCCATGAGCAGTATGAAAAGGCAAAAAGATAGGACACTGAAAGATGAACTCCCCAGGTCAGTAGGTGCCCAGTATGCTATGGGAGATCAGTGGAGAAATAACTCCAGAAAGAATGAAGGGATGGAGCCAAAGCATAAACAACACCCAGTTGTGGATGTGACTGGTGATAGAAGTAAAGCCTGATGCTGTAAAGAGCAATACTGCATAGGAACCTGGAATGTTAGGTCCATGAATCAAGGCAAATTGGAAGTGGTCAAACAGGAGATGGCAAGAGTGAACATCGACATTTCAGGAATCAGTGAACGAAAATGGACTGAAATGGGTGAATTTAACAGATTACCATTATATCTACTACTGTGGGCAAGAATCCCTTAGAAGAAATGGAATAGCCATCATAGTAAACAAAAGAGTCTGAAATGTAGTACTTGGATGCAATCTCAAAAATGACAGAATGATCTCTTTTCGTTTCCAAGGGAAACCATTCAGTATCACAGTAATCCAAGTGTATGCCCCAACCACTAATGCTGAAAAAGCTGAAGTTGAACAGTTATAAGAAGACCTACAAGACCTTCTAGACCTCACGTCCAAAAACGATGTCCTTTTCATTAGAGAGGACTGGAATGCAAAAGTAGGAAGTCAAGAAATACCTGGAGTAACAGGCAAATTTGGCCTTGGAGTACAGAATGAAGCAGGGAAAAGGCTAATAGAGTTTTGCCAAGAGAATGCACTGGTCATAGCAAACACCCCTTTCCAACAACACAAGAGAAGACTCTACACATGGACATCACCAGAGGGTCGATACCGAAATCAGATTGATTATATTCTTTGCAGCGAAAGATGGAGAAGGTCTATACAGTCAGCAAAAACAAGACTGGGAGCTGACTGTGGCTCAGATCATGAACTCCTTATTGACAAATTCAGACTTAAATTGAAGAAGGTAGGGAAAACCACTAAACCATTCTAGTATGACCTAAATCAAATCCCTTATGATTATACAGTGGAAGTGAGTAATAGATTGAAGGGATTAGATCTGATAGACGGAGTGCCTGAAGAACTATGGATGGAGGTTCATGACGTTGTACGGGAGACAGGGATCAAGACCATACCCAAGAAAAAGAAATGCAAAATGGCAAAATGGCTGTCTCAGGAGGCCTTACAAATAGCTGTGAAAAGAAGAGAGGCAAAAGGCAAAGGAGAAAAGGAAAGATACACCTATTTGAATGCAGAGTTCCAAAGAACAGCAAGGGGAGATAGGAAAGCCTTCCTCAGTGATTAGTGCAAATAAATAGAAGAAAACAATAGAATGGGAAAGACTAGAGATCTCGTCAAGAAAATTAGAGATACCAAGGGAACATTTCATGCAAAGGTGGGCAAAATAAAGGACAGAAATGATATGGACCTGACAGAAGCAGAAAATATTAAGAAGACGTGGCAAGAATACACAGAAGAACTATGTAAAAAAGATCTTCACGACCCAGATAATCACGGTGGTATGATCACTCACCTAGAGCCAGACATCCTGGAATGTGAAGTAAAGTGGGCCTTAGGAAGCATCACTATGAACAAAGCTATGGAGGTGATGGAAGTCCAATTGAGCTATTTCAAATCCTGAAAGATGATGCTGTGAAAGTACTGCACTGAATATGCCAGCAAATTTGGAAAACTCAGCTGTGGCCACAAGACTGGAAAAGGTCAGTTTTCATTCCAGTCCCAAAGAAAGGCAATACCAAAGAATGCTCAAACTTCCACACAATTGCACTCATCTCGCACACTAGTAAAGTAATGCTCAAAATTCTCCAAGCCAGGCTTCAACAGTACGCGAGCCGTGAACTTTTAGATGTTCAAGCTGGATTTAGAAAAGGCAGAGAAACCAGAGATCAAATTGCCAACCTCCATTGGATCATGGAAAAAGCAAGAGAGTTCCAGAAAAACATCTGCTCTATTGACTATGCCAAAGCCTTTGACTCTGTGGATCACAACAAACTTTGGAAGATTCTTCAAGAGATGGGAATACCAGACCACCTGACCTGCCTCTTGAGAAATCTGTATGCAAGTCAGGAAGCAACAGTTAGAACTGGACATGGAACAACAGACTGGTCCCAACATCAAGGCTGTATATTGTCACCCTGCTTATTTACCTTATATGCAGAGTACATCATGAAAAACGCTGGGCTGGATGAAGCACAAGCTGCAATAAAGATTGCTGGGGGAAATATCAATAAGCTCAGACATGCAGATGACACCACCTTAATGGCAGAAAGTGAAGAAGAACTAAAGAGCCTCTTGATGAAAATGAAAGAGGAGAGTGAAAAAGTTGGCTTAAAAGTCAGCATTCAAAAATCTAAGATCATGGCATCTGGTCCCATCACTTCATGGCAAATAGATGGCGAAACAGTGACAGCCTTTATTTTGGGGGGCTCCAAAATCACTGCAAATGGTGACTGCAGTTCTGAAATTGAAACATGCTTGCTCCTTAGAAGAAAAGTTATGATCAACTTAGCATATTAAAAGGCAGAGACAGTATTTTGCCAACCAAGGTCCATCTAGTCAAAGCTATGGTTTTCCCAGTAGTCATGTATGGATGTGAGAGTTGGACTGTGAATAAAGCTGAGCACCAAAGAATTGATGCTTTTGAACTGTGGTGTTGGAGAAGAGTCTTGAGAGTTCCTTGGACTGCAAAGAGATCCAACAAGTCCATCCTAAAGGGAATCAGTCTTGAATATTCATTGGAAGGATTGATGCTGAAGCTGAAACTCCAATACTTTGGTCGTGTGGTGAAAAACTGACTCATTGGGAAAGACCCTGATGCTGGGAAAGATTGAAGGCGGGAGGAGAAGGGGACGACAGAGGATGAGATGGTTGGATGGCATCACTGACCCAATGGACGTGAGTCTGAGTAAGCTCCAGGAGTTGGTGATGGACCGGGAGACCTGGCGTGCTGCAGTCCATGGGTATGCAAGCAGTCAGACACAACTGAGCGACTGAACTGAACTGAAAACTTCCAGAAGTATAAACTGGGTTTAGAAAAGGCCTAGGAACCAGAGATCAAATTGCCAACATTAGCTGGATCATAGAGAAAGCAAGGGAATTCTAACAGAACATCTATACTCCTGCTTCATTGACTACCCTAAAGCCTTTGACTGTGTGGATCATAACAAACTGTGGCAAATCTTAAAGAGATGGGAGTGCCAGACCACCATACGTGTCTTCTGAGAAACCTGTAAGTGGATCAAGAAGGAACAGCTACAACTTTAAATGGAACAACTGACAGATTCAAAATTAGGAAAGGAGTACTACAGGGCTATATATTGTCACCCTATTTGACTTACATGCAGAGTACATCATGCAAAATGCTGGTCTGGATGAATCACAAGCTGGAATCAAGATTTCTGGGAGAAATATCAACAGCAGATATGCAGATTATATCCCTCTAATGGCAGAAAGTGAAGAGTGACTAAAGAGCCTCTTGTTGAGGGTGAAAGAGGAGAGTGAAAAAGTTGACTTGGTACTCAACATGCAACTAAGATCATGGCACGCAGTCCCATCACTTGATGGCAAACAGAAAGGGAGAAAGTGGAAACAGTGATAGGTTTTATTTTTTGGGTCTCCAAAATTAGTGTGAATGGTGACTGCAGTCGTTAAATTAAAAGACTTTTGTTCCTTGGAAGGAAAGCTATGAGAAACCTAGACAGCATGTTAAAAAACAAAGACATCACTTTGCCAACAAAGATCTGTGTAGTCAAAGCTTTGGTTTTTTCAGTAGTCACATATGGATGTGAGAGTTGGACCATAAAGAAGACTGAGTCCTGAAGAACTGATGTCTTCGAATTTTGGTGCTAGAGTAGACTCTTGAAAGTCTCTTGGACTACAAGCAGATCAAACCAGTGAATCCTAAAGGAAATCAACCCTGAATATTCATTGGAAGGACTGATGCTGAAGCTGAAGTTCCAATACTTTGGCCACCTGATGCGAAGAACTGCTCGTTGGACAAGACCCTGATGCTGGAAAAGATTGAAGGCAAAAGGAGAAGGGGGCAGCAGAGGATAAACTGCTTGGATGGCATCATCAACTCAATGGATATGAGTTTGAGCAAACTCTGAGAGACAGAGAAGGACAGGGAAGCCTCATGTCCTGCAGTCTGTGGAGTTAGAAAGAGGCAACACAACTGAGCGACTGAACAACAACAAAGTTTTGGCACGTGTCGTAAAGAATCTGCCTGCCAATGCAGGAGGCTTAAGAGACGTGCGTTCTTTACCTCAGTTGGGAAGATCCTCTGGAGTAGGAAATGGCAGCCCACTCCAGTATACTGGCCTGGAAAATCCGATGTCCAGGAGTCTCGTGGGCTACAGTCCTTCAGATCACCAAGAGTTAGACACGACTTTAGCGAGTGAACAACAACAAGTAAATGATATTGCTTCTTCAGTTTTCTGCCTGTAACACTTGACCTTGGCTTCTGTTTGGGGAGTAATGCCAGGAAAAGGGAGGTCTCACTGCTCTGGAGGGTTGATATAGGTTCTCACACTGCTTTTTGTACTTACTTTCATCCCATCCCTCTATCTTAATGTTTCTCTTGCATACTTCTCTCTGCAGATTGCTGGTTTTGTCAGTTCTAAGCTTTTCATGAATTTTGGCTGCATACTGACTTTCTCTCTAAACACTACTGGGTTAAGTTTCACCTTAGTCTGGTCAGTTAAATCAGTTTCTAATGTTTACCCACATGTTTTCCATCTTACAGAGTTTTGTTCATGTTGTGTCTGCTGTAGGTTCTTTTTCTGTTCCCTCTGTCCTTGTGGGCATATACTTTTAAGATTCTTTTACTGTCATTTTAGTTGCATTTTTGAATTATTGGGTGAGAAATGACTGTCTCCACCATATTTAACTGGAAATCTTGTGCAGACTTTTCTCTATTATTGTAACATTAATGCTTAGACACTCACATTTCCCCATTCTTCTATACTGCTTCAAAAAGGGCTTACATGCACTGTATTGCAACTTGCTTTTTAAAAAGCACCTCTATGTTATGGGTCTCTTTCATTTTTGAAGCTCTATTTTAATGTTTTTAAAGTTAAAATTTTAAACTCTTAGATGTATACGTAACTTATTTCATCTATGCCCTTTTAATGATCACTTGGGTTGTTTCAACTTTTGCTGCTCTGACCATCCTTTTACATACATAATTGCCTTCTTTTGACAGAGCTTTTGTAGGACTTTTTATTAAATTTTTTTTTTTTGCCCATACTGCACTGCTTGCAGAATCTTAGTTCCCTGATCTGGACCACCACAGTGAAAGTGCCAAGTCCTAACCAGTGGACCCACCAGGGATGCTTCCCTGTAGGAGTATTTTAGACATCAAGTCCTTGGTCACTGGGTATTTGCATTTTTAATTTTAGTAGATCTTGCCAAGTTGCCCTAAAAGAAAAATAAAATGGCTGTTCCAGTTTATACCCAGATAACATAGATCATGGTAGTTAAGATCATGGATTCTGAAACCTGGCTGCCTAGGTTTGAGTTCTCCCTCTTTGACTCATTTGCTAGATGATTTTGGCAAATTCCATAACCTCTTTAGTTTCCTCTTCTGTAAAGTTGGGATAAGAGCAAGCAGCTCTTTTGTAGAGTAGGTGTGGCTTTAATAAGGTAATCTGTGAAAGCACTTAGAGCAGCGCCTGAACAATGCAGAATAGTGCTCTCTCTTAGCTGCTGTTTTTGTTTGTGTCTGCTAGGATCTCACCACAAAAACATCTGTATTTTCTTCACTAGTTCTCTCTGTGGAGTATAATGAAAATTGCTTAGGAAACCTTTGAGAAATTCTTTTAAATTATATTTTATATTAAATATTACAGGTTAAAAATTCTTATGTAACTTAGCCTTTTGTATTCATTTTGCACTGTTAAAAACATCTTTGACATATCTGTTGATTTGGTTTTGTTTTTGTTGCCTAGCACTCCCACCAAAGGCATAGAGAACAAAGCTTTTGATCGCAATACAGAATCTCTCTTTGAAGAACTGTCTTCAGCTGGTTCAGGTCTAATTGGAGATGTGGATGAAGGAGCAGATTTACTAGGTATGATAGTTTATCTGAAATAGTATCATACTGTTTTAAAAATAGATTTTTAAAATGATATGATGGAACATTTCTTTAAAATGTCCCTAACTTGGGCTTCCCTGGTGGCTCAGTGGTAAAGAATCTGCCTGCCAATGCAAGAGACCCTGGTCTGATCCCTGATCTGGGGAGATCCCATGTGCCACAAAGCAACTAAGCCTGTGCACCATAGCTACTGAGCCTATGTTCTAGGCCTGGGAGCCACAACTACTGAAACCCATGTGCCTTAGAGCCCGTACTCCACATCAAGAGAACCACCACAGTGAGAAGCTTGTGCACTACAACTAGAAGATAGCCCTTGCTCGCCTGCAACTAGAGGAAAGCCTGCACATCAAGGACCCAGCACAACCAAAAACAAATTAAAAAAGAGTCCCTGACTGTCGAGTGGGGCAGAGTTATTGTGCTTTTAACTAATTAGTAGGAACGTATTCTTTGAAATCATGAAAGTAATGAAAATGTCTTCACATATGGATGCATTTAGAATTGAATTGCGTTTTAGTTTGTATTTTGAATTCACATACACAATTTATTGAACTCCTTCCTGCTATGTTCTGAGAACAGTATTACATATAAGAAACACAATGATATATGTATACATGGGGCCATATATAGATATATAGATTTTATGGATTGATGGATAGTTACTTCCTGGCTTAAATAGAGTTCATTAAATTCACTTGACTTTTCTGAGGTTTCACAGAGTATTCTGTTTTAGCTTCTTGAGAAATATGTTAGAGTTTGTGTTGTTGAAGATTATCTGGTTTGAAAACGATACTACTGTATTTGGCTCTTCTACTATTGATCTAGTTTGTTGTTGTTCAGTCGCTAAGTCTTGTCCGATTGTTTGCAACCCCATGGACTGTAGCCTGCCAGGCTCCTCTGTCCATGGGATTTCCCAGGCAAGAATACTGGAGTGGATTGCCATTTCCTTCTCCAGGGGATCTTCCTAACCCATGGATTGAACCCTGGTATCCTGCATTGGCAAGCAGATTCTTTACTGCTGAGCTACCAGGGAGTGAATGACCTTTGCCAAATATCTTAACCTCTCTGGGCATTAGTTTCTTTGTGTATAAAAAGAAAGACACGAGCTCTAATTCAGGGGTTGGATAGGCTGCGACTTCTGGATTATTTGTGTGTACAAATAAAGTTTTATTGGGACACTGCCAATAGTTTTTTTTTTTTAAACGTTTTATCTTTGGTTTTGGGCTTCCCAGGTGGCACAGTGGTAAAGAATCTTCCTGGCAATGCAGGAGATGCAAGCAACGCAGGTTCAATCCCTGGGTCAGGAGGATCCCCTGGAGGAGGAAATGGCAACCCACTCCAGTATTCTTGCCTGGAAAATTACAGTCCATAAGGTCTCAAAGAGTTGGTCAGGACGGAACACACACAGACACCCACACACAGTAGTTGCTTTTGCCCCACAATAGCGGAGTTAAGTTGTCCCTAACAGGGATTATGTGGTTTACAAAGCCTAAAATATTCGCCATCTGGGCCTTTACACAAAAAGTTTGCACCTGCTCTAAGTGATCTTTAAAGTTCCTTTGAAAAATAATTACATAAATGAGATTTCCCTGAGGGTCCAGTGGTTAAGATTCTGTGCTTCCACTGCAGGGGCCATAGGTTCGGTCCCTAGTCGGTGAACTAAGATCTTGCAAGTTGCACCATGCAGGCAAAAAAAAAAAACAGTTTACATGAATCTGACTCCTGTCAGTTAGCTCTGATGTGCCTTTCTTTATAACTTAAGACCTTATAGAAATTGAATACATTATAGTATTAAAAGTCTGTGCCTTTGGAATGGATTCTGGTCTCCAAACATTTTTTGTATCCCTTAGTAATTCAGTATAGATTACAGTGTTCTTAAAAGGTGCTGTTTGTCAATCTTGTGGATATAGAGAGGTGTTGCTTGCATTCATTTATGTCAAATTTATTGATTATCAGTTATGTCCTCAATAAGTATATTTTGAAGGAAACACAGTTTCTGTCTACACAGAGCTATTGGCTTATTTAAAGTAAGAGAGATTAAAAGTACATAAACTGAGTTAGATATAGACTCCCACCACTAAAGTCTAAGTGAAACACTGGAAGCTTTGAACGAACTTGCATTTTTCAAGGGTGTCTCAAGGATTAATTCTTAAGAAGCACTCCATTTTTACATTTAAATTTATGCTCTAACTTTGTTAACATTAAATTGTGCATGAAAAGTTCCTTTTAAGATTTGATATAAGAAACTGACTTCCTGCCAAAATTGAGGAACAGATACCAAAAAATGTTAGAAAAAAGAATTTTTAATGTTTAAGCACATACTAAAATTTATATACAGTAAAGCAGTTTTTTGTTTTGACAAATGCATAGAATTGTATAGCCACCACCAGAATTAATATATATCACCTCTCAAAAAATTCCTTCATGCTTCCCCTTTGTAATTTACCAGAGTGAAGTACTTTTTAAATGTAGTTTTTACCCTCTGCTTCCTTATAATCCCGTATTGAATATATCATTATTGAGGTTGGTGGCCTTAAACTTACTTTCTTGTAAAGATGTAAGAAGCCACATAATGCTTAGAAATAATTGTCATCTTTTAAATCAAATATTTTTCCAAAAGCTTCCATTCTTTAAGTCAGAAAATTAAGCATAATAAATAGCTTAAAACAAAATCCTGATTTCCTTTCCACTTTGAAAAAAAGAAATACACTGTAAACTGCTCTCTTTTCCCTTTTGCAGATATTTTTATATTTACCTGGAAAATGTTCCAGATTTGAAGTTTTAATATATTACCTTAAGTGATTTAAGCCTGTATGAATACTTTTGGTCAAAGATGTTAAATGAAACCTCCAACGCACATAGTTGTTCCTTGGCTTCTCTTCTGTTTTATTCAGCAATAGTAATTGCATTGTAATACTCACTAACTGGAACATGGTTAAACTGGTAAAATTGTTTCCCAAAGTTCCTTAAATTGTCTTCAGTTGATAAATAAGTCCATTTCTGTAACTCATTATTGGTTTTACAATTACTGTGTTATTGTAAAACTCTTCCCTGGTCTATGTAATCATTATGCACGTACTCAGTTTTAGATTACTTTTTTCAAATTTTAATAGTTTAAAAAAGATAATCCCCCACAGTTTGTCCTTTATCTTGATTGATATCTCATTCTCTGACTTTATTTCCAGTGATTCTTTTCTCCATTCACTTTTGTCAGTTACCCCCCCATGGCCACATTCTAGAACTTGTGAATCATACATTCATTCATCCTATTGAGATTTTCTTTAATTTTCTTACTCTTGATTAAATTTTATTTTTTCAGTTTCACTATTTTAATTAACTTCTTCCTGTTATCATTTAAACATGTTTAGGATAAAACTACTGCCCTCTTCTGACTCCATATCTTTAGTACCTTTCCACCAGATGACTCTCCTCCCATTTCCAGCCATGCTTTTTTGCAGCAATATCAGTGAGGCAGGTGTCTGTTACGTGCCTGGCACTATTCTAGATTGATATACTAGTGAACAAAACAGACTTCTTGAAAGTGTGTCTACTTTTAACCGGCAGGATTTTCCCGGCCTCACTTGTACCACATGTGCCTGCAGTCTGTCATTCGGCCCCACACTGACCTTCCCAGGAATAGCTTTCTTGTTTGCTGTCTCCAGCAGCTCCTTCTCAGTTATTTCCCATGACTTCTCAAATAGCATTTGTCTTTAAACAGTCTTTGCTGTGGGTTCTGCCCTATCAGAGTTCTCTGTATTCTTTCCTGCCTCTGATGATTTCTTTTCGGTCCTTGCAGGATCCTTTCTCTGCCCAGCTTTCAGATGTTCCTAGTCCAGGCTTGCTTCCAGGTTTGGGATGTCTTATTTGCTCTTGTTTTTTCTGGGTTTTCATGGCTCATTGCTCCAAACTTTTTCTCTCCATCTAAGATTTTTTTCTATAGCACCAGACTGTTACTTCCAAACAGCACTCTAGACCACTTCTAAGATGATTTGTAGAACTTTGTAGTTAAAACTCAGTTCATCAACATCTTTCTTTATGTCCCCCAAGGCTGTTCTTATATCAGTATGTATTAACTGAATGAATGACCTCACCATCAACTCATTTCTCCATCCTAAATCTCTCTCACTTCCCTCAAAACCAGTCATGAGGATTTTTTGCCTCCTTCCTTAAGAAAAAAAAAAAGTCCATGTATCTGTTTCTATATCTCCTTCTTGCCTCTAACTAAATGGCATACCCTTCTCTATGAGTTCTGCTTTAATCCCCTAGTTAAAGCTCAGTTGTCTGGAAGCATTCCCATAGCACTACATTTATTACACAACTCTTCATGATACTTTATTGCAGTTTTTTTAGTGTGCCTGCCTCCCTGACTAGACTTTAAGCTCAGTATGGCCTAGACAATTATACCTTTTGCTCACTGTTGAGTCTTTGGCACATGGCACAGCAACTGAGTGAGTGGACTGTTAAATAGTTCTACCAGTTTTGTTTCACTTCTAAATCTATACTTCTTTAACTTTTGAAATTAAAACTCCTTTACAGGAGAATTTGTAAGAGAGTAGTATACTTTTGGAAAAATGCACATACAGAAATAGATAAAATTGTGCATACTTCCTCACAGGAGCAACAGATAATCTGGAATCCCATCTGTAAACCTAACTTGTGAATCAGTGCTAAAATCCAAATGAAATGTGTTTTATTTTTAAAACTGTCAGGCAGTTTTTTGCTTGTTTTAATAGGGTAAGTTTTCCAAATATGTTACACCTAAGTTTATGCTTAGTTGAAGACATTTGTAGAAATATGGCCACTTCAAGTTACATTTTTCTTATAGTCATCATTTTTATCAATACATTTCAAAGTGAAAATTTTGGACAATGGTATTGGTTATGCGTTAGATTTATATGCTAGATTTTAGAAGAGCTCTTCACTGAGAATGTGTAAACTCTAGAAACTATATTATAAGATGATTTCCATAGAGCACATATTTCAAAAATATTCCTGTTTATGATATTTATACTATGTTTGGTTTCTCTACATCTTTTCAATTTTATTGGCTCCTTTCTCTCATTTTGAAATAAATGAGTATGGCTCTTCTTTCTGAAAACAATCTAATTGAGATTCTCATTCATTTTTTTGCTTGGGCTGCTTCCCCAGGGGAATATTCTGGTGTGTATGCTTTTAAATACTTTAATGTTACAGCTTTTTAAGCTAGGTGGTCTTGGCTGCTTTTCTCATTAATGCTTTATCATTTTTTTCCTGCTCAACTATATTTTCCCCGCATATATTTTTCAGCCTTTATGCTTATCTCCCTATATGCTTGAGAGTTTAGCAGACAGTCATTATATAAACTTTTTCACCCAGCCTCAACACTGTTTCTTTTGACTCTATAGCTTTATTAACGTTAGTGTTTAAAGCAAATATTTCAGCATATCTTGTCAAATTCATTTTTAAATTGGAATTTGGAAACTCTTTTAGTTTGTGTTTAGTTTCAGCTTTTGGATAATATGTAGATGATTAAATAAGCTACTATTTCTGGTATTTATTCTTCATGGTGGAAGTACCTTGTTCTTTGAGAATATCTGAGATCATTATAATACAATATAGGAGTCCATAAGTGAGCAGAGAACTTCTAGCATTCCCAGGTTGGTTGAGTTTTAAATTATCTTTTAGTTATTTGAAATATTACCTCTTTTTAAAAATAAAGAGACATGTTAGCTCTATTAAATTTTTGTTGTTTTCTTTAGAAATATTTCCTTTTTTAGGTGGGTTATGAATATTATTTCTTCCACTGTATGTAATTTTCCAATATTAGCTTATGAAACATGGAATGGTCGGTGTTTTGTTTTGCTTTGCTTTGTTTTTGTAACTTTTTGAGGTATGTTCCCTAGTGTGTTGTTTAATTTCTTCAGTTTCTTACAAGTCGCAAACTGAATAGCTTTCTTCTCCCTAAAGATCACTATGTTGGATCTTGCATTGAATATTCTACCACCCACCTTACAGTACTCATTAAGTTATTAAGCAAGGTTCTATAAAGTGACAAGTAAACATTGTTTCAAAGATGGCACTTTGAAGAAACCTTTGTATTATTGATCTGGAATTTTCACTCTAATTATATTCAAGTTTATTTTGTAAAAGAATTAGTAACATATCAGAGTATCCTTATGAATGAAGGAAATCATCTTAATTTCTGTCTTTTCCACATCATTATGCATTAAATCATAACATTGTGATTTCAGATGTCTTTCATATCATGCATAAAACTTGTTGGATTAAGTATCTATTTTCATGTTGTTTCTCACATGAAGCATCTCTTGTTCTTTGTTTTTGCTTTACATGGAATGCATGGGCTTTAAGACCATAATTTCTTTGGTAAGGTTTCATCTGTGTTGGGGTTCTGTTTCTTGTTTCTGCCTGTTCTGTATTAATAAGACCTAATTTTTAAGCAAAAGCCTACAATATCAAGTGTGATTTAGAAATGATTTTTCATCCATAATTAATGCTATTCTTTTTTCCCCACTAAATACTGTTACTTTTAGAAATATTTGGCAGAAAAGTCTTCACTGTTTTGGAATATTATCTAGGAGAAGCAAAATACAGACTTAAGAAAACCTTTAGCTTTGTTCTGTGGTAGATAATTATAATTTTATAATGTATGCAAGTAAACATATAAAAATGAAATTATAGACAAAATGAGATTATTGAGGGACAGGTAAAATGTTAAAATAAAATTTGGGACTATAGCTTGTTTTAAGTCTCTATATATAGTTTTAATAAATTTATTTTCAAAGTTTTTATCTTTTTATTTGATAGGAATGGGTCGTGAAGTTGAAAATCTTATATTGGAAAATACACAACTGTTGGAAACCAAGTAAGTATATACAGAATTTAACAGGGAATAAGAGATACTGAATTTTCTTCTCATCCATATCAGTGTCACATCTTTAATTTAACACAGTACAAATGCAGACTTACTACCCTAATAAGAGATACTGAATTTTCTTCTCATCCATATCAGTGTCACATCTTTAACATAGTACAAATGCAGACTTACTACCCTATCTCCTCCCCTTCTCTGTGTATGACCTTGTGCATACACATGTACACAGGCAGATAGTTAATAGGACCTAATTTCACTAATAGATAGGTTTCATTGCTCTGGGTTGTGGTTTTTTTTTTCTTCCATAAACAGATTTTGATCTCCTTTTACCCTACAAATATCCATACCTTTCTTTTAACCTTCTGAATGTGTCCTTTGTAGTATCATTTCAGAACTTATTAAGAGTAATACCCTTATGGATGCTATAAATTTAATCTTAATTCTGACTTTTAATAATTTGGTGGTCTGTCTTGCCTTATCTATTTATTCTTTGGTAAGTGGGAAAAGTAAAAACAGGCCATTACTTTGTGGGCTTTTTTTTCTAAACCTGCAGACAACATCAGGTAGAGTATCTTTGAAGCATTCAATTATTATTTAGCTTTTTGATTGTAGTTACTTTAGTCTACAAGAGCAATAAACTTAAAGATAGAATATTTATTTGTAATGGTGCTCTTTAAATATGTGTTTCTTAGAAATGCCTTGAATGTAGTGAAGAATGACTTGATAGCAAAAGTAGATGAACTTACCTGTGAGAAAGATGTGCTGCAAGGGGAGCTGGAGGCTGTGAAACAAGCCAAGCTGAAGCTGGAGGAAAAGAACAAAGAATTGGAAGAAGAGCTTAGGAAGTAAGTTTTTACCATGTTGTTCTAAACCAAACAAGCACTGCCATTGTACCACCAGGATTATAACAAGACTGCTACCTTTTAGTCCTCTCAAGTCACAAAGGGCACAGAACTGCCTGGGATAGGGTTAAGTGCCTGGCTGATTGCCTCTACTCTGAACAGACCCTCCCATTTATTAGACTATTATAATTTTTTGTGTATGTCATGATTCTGAAAGAAGTTACACTGTTCAGATGTTGCTGATCAGGAAACTATAAACATTCATTATTTTTCTTTAACCAGCTTTCTTTACTACCTGGTTTTCTGACAACAGTGCTATAATAATGTTCCCTAAAATGAAAGCAGCTAAATACTCTGTTTGGAAAAAGAAAAACAATCATTTAACGATAGTTAAAATTTTTGACCTATTCTCTCTTCTTTAAAAAGTTGAAGTCAACTTGAATAACATGTTTTGTTTCTTCCCCCCACCACTAGAGCTCGTGCAGAAGTTGAGGATGCAAAGCAAAAAGCAAAAGATGATGATGATGTAAGTTTATAATTTTGAACTTGTTTTTCTTACGTTGCCACATTCTGGTATTTTGGGGAAATCTTGTTAATTAAGCTTTGGATATATCACTTTAAAGATGAAAGTTCAGTTCAGTCACTCAGTTGTGTCCGACTCTTTGCGAGCCCATGGACTGCAGCACGCCAGGCCTGCCTGTCCATCATCAACTCCCGGAGTTTACTCAAACTCATGTCCATTGAGTCGGTAGTGCCATCCAACCATCTCATCCTCTGTCGTCCCCTTCTCCTCCCGCCTTCAATCTTTCCCAGCATCAGGGTCTTTTCCAATGAGTCAGTTCTTTGCATCAGGTAGCCAAAATATTGGAGTTTTAGCTTCAGCATCAGTCCTTCCAATGAATATTCAGGACTGATTTCCTTTAGGATGGACTGGTTGGATCTCCTCCCTCAAGGGACTCTCAAGAGGCTTCTCCAACACCACAGTTCAAAGCCATCAATTCTTCGGCACTTAGCTTTCTTTATAGTCCAACTCTCAACATCCATACATGACTACTGGAAAAACCATAGCCGTGACTAGACAGACCTTTGTTGGCAAAATAATGTCTCTGCTTTTTAATATGCTGTCTAGATTGGTCATAACCTTTCTTCCAAGGAGCAAGCATCTTTTAATTTCATGGGTGCAGTCACCATCTGCAGAGATTTTGGAGCCCCCCCAAAATAAAGTCTGTCTCTGTTTCCATTGTTTCCCCATCTACTTCCCATGAAGTGATGGGACCAGATGCCGTGATCTTAGTTTTCTAAATGTTGAGTTTTAAGCCAACTTTTTCACTCACCTCTTTCACTTTCATCAAGAGGCTCTTTAGTTCTTCATTTTCTGCCATAAGGGTGGTATCAAAAAGTCAAAATCATGTCTATGATCATGAATAGGATAGATCATGCTCCGATGTACTATCCAGATGGTAAGCTTTCTAGCTCTTTGCATGTTCTCAGTTTTCCTCTGTGGCTTTGTACTCTCACTTGTGTTTGCATGTTCAAGCTCAAGAGCTAGCTGGAGAATTTTGGAGTTTTTTTGTTTGTTGTTTGTTTTGTTTCCAATTTTAACTTAGAAATATATGAAAGCTTTAGTAATAAAAATTTAATGGTGTTAAACACAAAAAGATGTCTATCAACTTTATAAGCAATTAGCCCATATTGTGTTCAACATATAAATACAAAAGAATAAATATGAACTTCTTGCCAATGTTAGCATACTAGTTATTATGTTGGTAACTAGGTTATCATCCCTATAATAGGTGTTTGCTGCTTAAGTATCAGACTTGAGATATATGGATGTCCTGATCAGAATGATTATTTGGTGCCCCTTCCATCTCTTATTTGTGCTTTTATATGATATTTGATACATTTAAAATATATGCTGTATATGTAAGTTAAGAGTAATATAACATTATAATAAATTAACATTATGAACCCACTGTTTAAGAACTAGGACATTATCAAACATTGAAGCTATGCTATGCTCTTCCCTCTGGAGGATACTACTAGCCTGTACTTACCATTTTCTTAACTTGAAAGAAAAGTAATTTTATCATATCACACACATATGTATCTTTATAAGCTATGGTTTAATTTTCACTGTTTTTGTGTTTTATATGTATTTAGTCTTGGAGACTTCTTTTTTTCAGTATTATGTTTTTTATAGTTACCCTAGTTGTATAGTGGTATATAATTCATTCATGTTAACTCTTATAATATCCAATTATATAAATGTACTATAATTTATGTATTTGCTTTTCTGTAAATGAGTATTTTGGTTATTTTCAGCTTTTTAGTACTACAAACAGAGCTGTTATGAACATTGCAGTGAGAGTCTCCTAATTTTTCCAGAGTATATAGCTAGTAGTGGGATTGCTGTGTTGCAAACTCAAAATCCTTTAATCATTTGTTGTTTGACTCTTTTTTTCAAAGGAGAGGTTAGGTTCTGTGGCAGGAGGATGGAGGAAGAAACTACTGAAGGCTAAGCTCAGCTCTTATCTTACTGTCCCATGCCTTTCAGCTTTGATTCAAAATGTGCATACTCCACTTAGCGAAACAAAAGCCCAATAGTTAAACCAGCCTTCCTTTACAGGAGAGCCTTTGGAAAGAAAGCAGCAGTAGAAGGAAGTTTGAGCAACTCCCTTTGGGATCTGACCATACTCATATTCCTTATCTTCCCTAATAATAATTCTGGTTAATACAGTTATATCTATCTTACATTTATTTTATATTTCCTTTGGTGTTTTAGTGACTCCCAGCATTGGGTACCTTGATAACTAACCAACAGGTTTTTATGTTTTTCGGTGGCTTTGAGTATGTGTATAGATTGGTTGTTTGAGATAAATGTACCCCTTTAGGAACTTACTTGTAACTAATTTCTGAATAACTAGCAATTCATATAGAACATGAATTTAAAATACTGTTGTGATAACAGCATTTTCAGGTGAGCATATTAAATCTATAGAGATAACAGCTTTTTCTAGTTTCATTCAAAATCTGCACTATTCTTTGTATTTATTTCCTTTATGATATATTCAAATACTTGTATTTATTTAGGAAGTTTATCATCTGCTTTTCAGTCATAAGTAATTGTTTCTCTTTATTGATTTATTTTTGTAAGACCAGTTTTCTGTAAGTTAATCTATTAAAATTAAGGAATGCTAAAAGCTTAAAAATTTTACCGAAGTCTGAGCTAGAAGGCCAAAACAGACACAGGCTCCCAGTGATCTGCAGTCTTCTTTTCGTTATAGAGTGATATTCCCACAGCCCAAAGGAAGAGGTTTACTAGAGTAGAAATGGCCCGAGTTCTAATGGAGAGAAACCAGTATAAAGAGAGATTGATGGAGCTTCAGGAAGCTGTTCGATGGACAGAGATGATTCGGTTTGTATGAGAAGTACCTCTGGTGTTTTTCTACTTAACTTATTGTTTGCTAGGTTTCTGATTGTTTACTAATATTCATTTCTTTTTCACAACTGGAGTCCTCCCTTGGGGATCCAAGCCGTTGCTCTGTTTACTAGGAAAGGTCTAAAGAAACACTGGCAATTAGAAACAGAATGTGATCGAGGTGAGTGCCTTTTGGGCCAGTAGAGCCTTTTGGAGGATATTCCCACAGCCTCTCAAAGGCAGTTGAGTAGTCTGTCGACGAAAATAATCAATAAACAATCTATAATGGAAATGGAAGAGTTTTTTTGGTGCCAGATGGAGGACTGTGGCCTGGGAGAGAGTCTCTCTGATAACTGACAGATGTCTGGTTTTCAGCACAGTTTTATATCTTGTCAGAACAAGCAAAATCAAACAAGTCAGGGAAACATTCCTTCAGGATTTCTAAAACACCAGATCAGCGTGTACACTAAGTGAGGCAGTATGGCCTTGGCACCTGGAAAGGGAGTCTTATCATCAAAAGAGTGAGTATCAGCATTGGTGTCCCAGGAAGGGAGGCATTTCACCTTTTATGTTTTTAACATAGACATTCTTTACTTCTGGTCAGTGCACCCTTTTCTTTAATAATTAAAGCGTATGTATAATACATGTTTGATAGTCCATAAATAGGCGTTTAAGTTAGCATAACCTTTCAATTAAAGGATGTATAAGCCAGAATACTTCTCCGTACCTCAGTATGTGAACATTTCTTTCATCAGTTGTTTTTTAAAAGAATATAGAAGCTGACACAACTTTTGCAGTAATGTCAGGAAGAGATAAAACTTTCATTTTCAACATAAGAAACAAAATCATTCTTAGTCGGTGTCTTCCTGTAAAATATTCCTGATTTTTTTTCTCCTTTCTAACTAGTCTTGTATAAAAGCAACCTTCCACTGACACCTTTGTCAGTTGGATCTTACTTATTACTGCTGCCATCTAATGGTCATATCCTCAGTAACAGTGTTTGTTACTTCAATTTTAAAGAGTTCATGAATTGCCCCCTAATTTGCCCATATTTTTCAGTTTGGATGGTCACATCAGATTTACCAGTAACAGTACACACTGACACATTGTTTTAAACTTTATGAAAGTATTTTCTAACCACCACTTTTACTTCCTTATGATTATATCCTTTACTTAGTAGTAGTGAATGAAACATTTTATATAGCACATTTACAATTTTCAAAAGTTGTAATCACTTATAACTGCTAAGAAGGAAGAAAATAAGTAGTGTCTTGTTGTTTTTGTCACTAAGTCATACCTGACTCTTTTGCAGTCCAGTGGACTGTAGCCCACCAGGCTCCTCTGTCCATGGGATTTCCCAGGCAAGAATACTGGAGTGGGTTGCCATTTCCTTCTCCAGGGGATCTTCCCTAACCCAGGGATCGAACCCACGTCTCCTGCATTGGCAAGTGGATTGTTTACCACTGAGCCACCAGGGAAGCCTGATTAGTATCTTAATCTTTATTTATTGGACAAATAAACCAATATACTAACAAATATGTTCTTAAACACCTGCTTTTAATAAAGAGATTTTGAATAAATAATAAGTAAATAGTTTAACAACTGAGACATATAGTCAGGCTCCACTTATTACTATTTTTAATTTTCACAGCCAAATGGTAGTCAACAAGTGAAAAGAAAAAGGTAACTTTTAACTTTCTCCATTGAATTAAAAGATATTTTAAAATTAGTCAAAAAAAAAAGAAAAGGAAACTCTGACAGTGATGGCAAAATCCTTACAGCCATACTAAATCAGTTTGCAGTGTCCTTTTTTTAAAAAGAATTTTGCCTAATTACCTAATCAATCCAGTTTATTTTCTTTCCTGGTCAGCTTTTCAGTGATAAAAAAGTTTTAGTCTTGTGAAAAATGACCCATTAGAACAGTAAAGTTACAAGCTAGTTTTTGAGAACTGGAAATATAAGACAACATCTTTATGTAGAGACAGATTTATAATGCAATATTTTAATATTAGGTTGATGCAAATGTAATTACAGTTTCTGACTGTGAATTTTAAATCATTATAACTAAGCTCAAACACATCTTTATTAATCAAAATAGGAACCATTACAGTCAGCACATTTTTGCCAATGAAAAATAAGTTTGTTTATTCCTGTAGTGTAAAAATCTGTACTTCGGGATTCCATGAACTATTGGAAAGCATTTTCTGCATCCCGCTGGTGTGGAAGCAAAAAGTTGTCAAGATGAATGAAGTGGTAGTTGGTTTGCCAGAGGTCAGGTGAATATGGCTGAAGATACTAAACTTCAGTTTGTTCAACTTTTGAGGCGTTGGTTGTGTGGTATGCCATCAGGCGTTGTCATGGAGAAGAATTGGGCCCTTTCTGTTGACCAATACTGGTTGCAGGCATTGCAGTATTCAGTGCATCTCATTGATTTGCTGAGCATACTTCTCAGATGTAATGGTTTCGCCAGGATTCAGAAAGCTGTAATGGATCACACTGGCAGTAAACCACCAAATAGTGACCATGACCTTTTCTTTTGGTGCAAGTTTGGTTTTGCGAAGTGCTTTGGAGCTTCTTCTCAGTCCAATCACTGAGCTGGTCTGTTGCCAGTTGTCACATAAAATCTACTTTTTGTCGCATGTCAATCCCATCAAGAAATAGTTCGTCATTGTTGCGTAGAATAAGAGAAGACAACACTTCAAAATGACCATGTTTTTGAATTTTGGCCAGCTCATGTTACACCCACTTACCGAGCTTTTTCACCTTTCCAGTTAGCGTCAAATGCCAAATGACCATAGAATGGTTGACGTTGAGTTCTTCAGCAACTTCTCATGTACTTCTAAGAGAATCAGCTCAGTGATTGCTTTCAGTTGGTTGTTGTCAGCTTCCAATGGCCAGCCACTGTGCTCCTCATCTTCAAGGCTCTTGTCTCCTTTGCAAAACTTCTTGAACCACCACTGCACTGTGTGTTCATTAGCAGTTCCTGGGCCAAATGTGTTGTTGATGTTACGAGTTGTCTCCACTGCTTTATGACCCATTTTGAACTCGAATAAAAAAATCACTTGAATTTGCTTTTTGTCTGACATCATTTCCCTAGTCTAAAATAAATATAAACAGCTAGTAAAAAGTCATTAACAAAAAATCATAAAAAGAAATGCACATTAAAGTGATGTATAACATGACCACATTTATTTAAGAATGTATTCCAATATCAAACAGCAAGTTTCAACAATGCAACCCTGCAATTACTTTTGTACCAACCTAATAAAAAGGAAAGTTGGAGGATATCTCATCAATAAAAAATTTAAACATTAACATTCAGGCTTGTTGTTGTCTGTCCTGCACAGATAGCAATTTTTTCTCTATCAGTAGTCTGAGCTCTTGAGGAACAGATGGAATTTCAATATTATTAGTTGTGTTGGCCTTAACAGACTGACTGACACATATAGATTAAAGTAATTTTTTATTAAACTTGTTGATTCTCCTTGTATTTCATGAGCTTCTTGGGTCCCTAGTTGTTTAGATAGAAAGCTAGACCATCTCACTGATAACACATTCATTTCATCTCTCTCCCTCCTTCTCTTTCCGTTTCCCTTTCCATGTAGTGCATCAAGAGAAAATCCAGCCATGCAGGAGAAGAAAAGGTCAAGCATTTGGCAGTTGTAAGTATCTAAAATCACATGAAGACATTAGATAGCAGCACTTTGAGACAAAGAAGATTAAAATCAATCTGTTTTCACAAATGATTTCTTTCTTCTTACTTTGCTTTTTAAATTCAGGGTATATAGCTAAACTGAACTTTTTCTTTTTGGTATGTAGTATGCCAGCTCGGTAAGGCTGTTCTTGAGGACAAAAAAATTAGTATTATCGTAAGCTGCATCATGTTGGTTGTGCATTTGATGGCATCCTCTGCTCAATTAAATAGAATAATGGGGAATTATTTTTAGAGTTGATTTCCTAGATCCCCATTAAATAAGTTACTGATTCGTTGATTGTGTGATTGTAAGAAAATTTAGAGAGCGAAGATTAGACATTTAGTGTTTGTGGGGTTTGAGTAGTGTGTATATGTTTGTGCTTTGGACTTGAACTGTGTTTGTGCCAGAAGTACTATGCATTTATTGTGCTTAAAACTTACCCCTTTTTGAGGAATCTGCTATTTAATAGAAATAAGGTTGTTTGTTTTTTTTTTTTTTTTTTTCTTTTTGAGTGAATGTGAAAAATAGTTATTTAAATTGAGGTTAGTAAGGAAATGTATAAGATGTGTGTTAAAATGGTAATATGTGTTCTAGTACTTTATTATTACTATTTTTAGAAGTTGCTTACTAAGCTTCTGTTCAAACCACACAGCTGTACCTTGCTGTTTAACAACCACTGGCTGGCTAAAGGAACTGTCTTATTTCTTCATTATGAGAAGGTCTCTGTACTCAAGAGCTTCTTCCTTTCATTATGAGAGTTACTAATTAAAGAACAGGGATTTGCCATTCTAGGCAATAGTTTCTCTTTCCTGAATGTCTGAGTTTGGCTGTGAATTCTTGCTAAGGCTCCAGTGTGTTACTACAAAAAGTCTTTTTGCTAGCTTCTAACTCATTGCCTTGTAAAAACTCTGGAATTTGTGAAGAATTATGGATTGTTCTTAAGCGTGCGTGTGATACATACACACACCGCACACACACATTCTCTCTTACTTTCCTTTTAGTTTCAGCCGACTTTTCAGCTCCTCAAGTAACACTACTAAGAAGCCTGAACCACCAGTTAATCTGAAGTACAATGCACCAACCTCTCATGTTACTCCTTCCGTCAAGAAAAGAAGCAGCACCTTATCTCAACTCCCTGGGGATAAGTCCAAAGCCTTTGATTTCCTTAGTGAAGAGTAAGTATTTTCCAGACTAATGGTTATGCTCTAAATAACTGTTTAGAATATTCTTACCTCTTTTCAGATCAGCTATAAGGGTTCGGATGGAACTATAAAGGGCTTCCCTAGTGGCTCAGAGGGTTAAGAATCTGCCTGTAATGCAGGAGACCTGGGTTTGATCCCCGGTTGGAAAGATCCCCTGGAGAAGGGAATGGCTACCCACTCCAGTATTCTTGCCTGGGGAATTCCATGGAAAGAGTAGCCTGGTGGGCTGTAGTCTATGGGTTGCAAAGAGTCTGACATGACTGAGTGACTAACACTTTTTGTTGTAAGAGGAAATTGGCTTCCCATCCTGACTCTGCTCCTCATTAGGTACGTGAACCTGGGAAAGTTAACCTCTCAGAGCCCTGCCTATAAATGAGCATGATAACCTACCTCAGGGGTGTTAGGATTCAGTTATATATTATCTGTAAACTGACACAAAGGTAATTTTTTCTTGTTATTTCTATTTTAGCAGAAGAAGGGAGATAAGCTATTGTTATATTCACTTAATTAAAAAGGAAATTTCTTTTTCTTTTAGAACTGAAGCTAGTTTAGCCTCACGCAGAGAACAAAAGAGAGAACAGTATCGTCAGGTAAAGGCACATGTTCAGAAGGAAGATGGTAGAGTGCAGGCTTTTGGCTGGAGTCTGCCTCAAAAGTACAAACAGGTAACGTTTGAATATGGTAAGAGCGTCTAGTGGGAAATACAGAGAGAGAGGAGTAGGCCTGGGCATGAAAGATTCTAAATACACATCCCAACCCTGCTGGTTTCAAGCAGCATGAATTTGCCACATGTTTAGAGAAGCATTAAGGATTGTGGTTTTGTTTTCAGGCTGTTTTCTAGAGCCCTACAGTTCAAAAGAAATGCCTCTGAGTTCTTTGAAGAGGGAGAGGAGTTAATATAGGAGATGGTTGAGTACGGGACTTTGAGATAACCTAGTCTGTTTTAATATTTGAAGATTTCATTTAAAAGAAAAATAGTATCTATTGTTTAAATATTAAAAGAAGCCTTCCTCGTGGAGCCTTTCAAACTGTTAACTTAAAACTCAATTCAAGTCTTTCAAGAACATATTCCCTACCCCTAAAACACACACACAACACACACAGTCACACCCACATGCGTGTGTATGAACAGGTCTGTAAATTAGTGTGTTTTCTGAGCTCCCTTATTTTCTCTAATTACCACTTGATTTTCTGCTTATTTTTCAAGAAAGTAAGACAAAGTTAACTTGAACTTGACTTCATAGAGTAAATATGTTATAGCAGTGCTTGCCCATGTCTCAGTGGTTCTGTAAGTTCACTTTTGATGAGACTTACCCAATGTGTCCTCCTCTCCCCTTCCCAATTATTAGGTAACCAATGGACAAGGGGAAAATAAGATGAAAAATTTACCTGTGCCTGTCTATCTCAGACCTCTAGATGAAAAAGATACATCAATGAAGGTAAATTAATATTGAAATTAAAGGTAATATTACTTAAAGTCTTGATGGATTTTTTCTAAAACAGAAGGAGTTTAAATTCTACTTTTGTGGGCAAAGTTACTCATTTTGTCGTTTTAGACTGAAATAGTTTGAATATTAGAGCCCTCTCTTTGTAATCATTAGATCTTTTAAGGAAATGTGAAAAATTCTAAACATTTTTAGAGAGAAAATGACTTAACAGCATCTTTTTTTTTAACCCCAAAAAGCTGTGGTGTGCTGTTGGCGTCAATTTGTCCGGTGGGAAGACCAGAGATGGTGGTTCTGTTGTTGGAGCAAGCGTATTTTACAAGGATGTTGCTGGCCTGGAAGCAGAAGGCAGTAAACAGCGAAGTGCATCTCAAAATAGCTTAGACAAGTTAGATCAGGAACTTAAGGTAAGTGCTTACATTGCATTTGCCCCAGTTTCTGAGACTAATAGTTTAGCTCTTTGGTCTCAGACTTACTTCTAGGCCCAGCTTCTAATTGGGGTTACTATGCCCTTGATTACTCCTCATCCCTGCCCTCACTCTTAAGTCAGTTGTACTAGAGTATATTTTACATGCAATAAAGTATACACTCAAAATAAGTACAGTTCAAAGAGTTTTGACAAATGTGTGAACCTGTGTAACAACTATCACAGTCAAGATAGAGAACATTTTTTATCACTGATCTGCTTTAACTACTAGTTTTTCGTCTACTAATTATTGTTGAAAGGTGATTATACTCTCAGCCTTCCAAATAATCTGGAAGTGAACTTTAAATAGTAGTGTCCTTTAGTGTAATAGCACAGCCATATAAATATTTATGCACACATCTCATTTTAAACATTCCTTTTCTTTGCTTTGCCTATGCAGGAACAACAGAAGGAGTTAAAAAATCAAGAAGAATTATCCAGTCTAGTCTGGATCTGTACCAGCACTCATTCAGCTACAAAAGTTATCATTATTGATGCCGTTCAACCAGGCAACATCCTAGACAGTTTCACTGTTTGTAACTCTCATGTTCTGTGTATATCAAGCGTACCAGGTAAGAGTAGTTCCTCTTTTTGCACCATCCACAGCTCCTCACTGGTAGAAACTGGTTACTGGAGATACAGTTATGCATCTCTTCTAGTTTGTGAAGGTGAAAAATAAACTGAGTTCAAATGACTAAGGAGGATATTTTCAGATACTGTGAAAAAAAATAAAACAATGGAAATTTGAGAAGGGTGGAAAACAGATGGCAAGGGACTATTTAAATGGATTAGTGTGGAAAGCCCTTTTAAAATTTCATATTAAATATTATATGATATTAAAACATTGGTTTAAAAATTAAAGGAAATTCCCTAACATTCCAGTGGTTAAGACTTTGTGCTTCCACTGCAGGGCCATGGGTTCAATCCCTGGTTGGGGAACTAAGATCCCACATGCCACCCAGCACAGCAAAAAAAAACAAAAGTTGATGTATAGTGTGAACTACTACTCAGCCATATAAAGGAATGAGACTCTGATACGTTGCATAACATGGATTAACCTTAGAAACAACTCAGACACAAATATTGTATGATTCTACTTATCTGAGATGGCAAATTCATAAACAGAATTAAATTAGAGATTCTTGGGGTAAGGGTATGGCAATCAGAGAGTTATTTACTTGGTATAGGTATTCTGTATGGAGTGACAGAAAAATGTTGGATGTAGATAGCTGTGATGGCTGCACAACATTGTGAATATAATTAATGCCTCTGAATTATACACTTAACATGGTTAATATGGCAGACTTTATGTGGTGGCTCAGATCATGAACTCCTTATTGCCAAGTTTAGACTTAAAGAAAGTAGGGCAAACAACTAGACCATTCAGGTATGATATAAATCAAATCCCTTATGATTATACAGTGGAGGTGACAAATGGATTCAAGGGATTAGATCTGATAGAGTGTCAGAAGAACTATGGATGGAGGTTTGTAACTGTACAGGAGGCAGTGATCAAAACCATCCCCAAGAAAAATAAATGCAAAAAGGCAAAATGGTTGCCTGAGGAGGCCTTACAAATAGCTGAGAAAAGCAGAGATATGAAAGGCAAAGGAGAAAAGGAAATACACCCATCTGAATGCAGAGTTCCGGAGAATAGCAAGGAAAGATAAGAAAGCCTTCTTAAGTGAACAATGCAAAAAAATAGAGGAAAAACAATAGAATGGGAAAGACTAGAGATCTCTTCAAGAAAATTAGAGATACCAAGGGAACATTGCATGCAAAGATGGACACAATAAAGGACAGAAAAACGGTAAGGACCTAACAGAAGCAGAAGATACTGAGGTGGCAGGAATACACAGAAGAACTATACAAAAAAGGTCTTAATGATCCAGATAACCATGATGGTGTGATCACTCACCTAGAGCCAGACATCCTGGAATGCGAAGTCAAGTGGGCCTTAGGAAGCATTAACTCCGAACAGAGCTAGAGGAGGTGATGGAATTCCAGCTGAGCTATTTCAAATCCTAAAAGATTATGCTGTGAAAGTACTGCTTTCAATATGCCAGCAAATCTGGAAAACTCAGCAGTGGCCACAGGACTGGAAAAGGTCAGTTTTCATTCCAGTCCCAGAGAAGGGCAATGCCAAAGAATGTTGAACTACCATACAGTCGCCCTCATCTCACATGCTAGCAAGGTAATGCTCAAAATCCTTCAAGTTATGCTTCAACAGTATGTGAACTGAGGACTTCCAGAGGTACAAGCTGGATTTAGAAAAGGCAGAGGAATCAGAGATCAAATTGCCAACGTCCATTGGATCCTAGAAAAAGCAACAGAATTCCAGAAAAACATCTACTTTTGCTTCATTGACTATGCTAAAGCCTTTGACTGTGTGGATCACAACAAACTGGAAAATCCTGCAAGAGATGGGAATACCAGACCACCTTACCTGCCTCCTAAGAAATCTGTATGCAAGTCAAGAAGCAACAGTTAGAACCAGACACCAAACCACAGACTGGTTAAAAAATGGGCAAGGAGTATGTCAAGGCTGTATATTGTCATTCTGCTTATTTAACTTACATTCAGAGTGTATCATGTGAAATACCAGCTGGATAAAGCTCAAGGTGGAGTCAAGATTGCTGGGAGAAATATCAGTAACCTTAGATATGCAGATGACACCATCCTAATGGCAGAAAACGAAAAGGAACTAAAGAGCCTTCTGATGAAGGTGAAAGACCAGAGTGAAAAAGCTGGCTTAAAACTCAACATTCAAAAAACTAAGATCATGGTGTCTGGTCCCATCACTTCATGGCAAATAGATGGGGGAAAAAATGGAAACAGTGACGTCTTACTCTCTTGGACTCCAAAATCACTGTGGACAGTGACTGCAGCCATGAAATTAAAAGACTCCCGCTCGTTGGAAGGAAAGCTATGACAAACCTAGACAGCGTTTTAAAAGGCAGAGCCATCACTTTGCCAACAAAAGTCCATATAGTCAAAGCTTTGGTTTTTCCAATAGTCATGTATGGATGTGAGAGTTGGACCATAAAGAAGGCTAGGTGCCAAAGAATTGATGCTTTCAAACTGTGGTGCTGGAGAAGACTCTTGAGAGTCCCTTGGACATCAGGGAGATCAAACCAGTCAGTCCTAAAGGAAATCAACCCTGAATATTCACTGGTAGAACTGATGCTGAAGCTCCAGTACTTTGGCCACTTGATGTAAAGAGCCGACTCATTGGAAAAGACCCTGTTGCTGGGGAAGATTGAAGGCAGGAGGAGAAGGGGATGACAAAGAATGAAATGTTTCAGTGGCATCACCGATTCAATGGGCAGGAGTTTGAGCAGACTCTGGGAGTTAGTGAAGGTCAGGGAAGCCTGGTGTGCTGCAGTCATGGGGTAACAAAGAATCAGATACAACCGAGTGACTGAGCAACAACATATGTATATTTTACTACAATAAAATTTTTTAATGTGATATGAATAAGGATAGCTTTCTCAATAAAGAGAACTGAAAAGATTTTTTTAGTGTTAAATGCTTAGGTTTTAAGTGTGTTACTAATATCTTAATGCACTATATACACCTAGGCTGTATTAATTTTTAATAGTGGCAGAAATTCATATTTGAAATGGAAATAGTGATAATTAAAAAATTTTTTGCTGACTTGTCAGATAGAATTATATTTTGTTGTTTTTAATCTCATTAGTTGGCTGCTTTAAGAACTCATATTAAGAACAGAAATACATTTCTGACATTTTTTGGTTTACTTGTGCTTGCATTAATTATTATTTATTATTGTTGCATTTATTATCTTAATTTTTAAACTACTTTCTCAATTTGGGAATTGAGTTTAAATTAGTTTAAATAAAGTTTATTTACCATCTTGGCAGTGTATTTGCATAGATATTTGTCTCACCTTTACTCTTATTTCAAACCTATAGTTGCCTTAATAGAGAAAATGCTACTTATAGAAGTTTACTGAGCTATTTAAAGAAGGTTTATCTTGAACTTCAGGAGCCCGAGAAACAGACTACCCTGCAGGAGAAGAGCTTTCAGAATCCGGACAAGTAGACAAAGCATCTTTATGTGGAAGCATGACAAGCAATAGCTCAGCAGAGACAGATAGCCTGTTGGGAGGCATCACGGTAGTTGGTTGTTCTGCAGAAGGTGTGACAGCAGCTGCCACTTCCCCTAATACCAATGAAACTTCTCCAGTGCTGGAAAAACCGCCAGGTATGTTTGTCTTCTTTAGATACCATCTGTATAGCATCTGAGCCTGTCCCAGGTGACTCATTATGGACTTAACTTAGATTTTAAAGTAACAGGGATGAAAGAGCTTGAAAGAGGATGCTGTGATGATTGTTAAATGAAATCAGGAATCCTCAATTTTATTATATAATGTGGAGAAGAGGAGGGTAAGAGTGGAATTCTATAGAGAGGGTTTGGGTGGGGGAAGTGATTGGAAGAAAAGCTCAAACTTGGAATAGTTAGCATGCTTTATTTATTTTTTAGAAAAGGAAACAGAAAATAGTGAGATTGATGAAAATGTTCCAACAGCAGAAGAAGCAACTGAAGCTACAGAAGGCAATGCAGGATCGGCTGAAGATACTGTGGATGTCTCCCAAACTGGCGTGTACACAGAGCATGTGTTTACAGATCCTTTGGGAGTTCAAATCCCAGAAGACCTCTCACCAGTATATCAGTCAAGGTATAAAAATGGGTAAACAACTTAGGAAACCAGAGTGCACATATAAAAGGAACCAAAATGATCTCAAGCAGCCCAAATATTCCTACTAATTGACATTGTTGTGGCAGATATAGATGTTATTACTTACTCCCGCCATGTCTTCATCTGTTCCTTACATTGCATTGTCTCTAGACATATTTTTCCCCCATTTGCTCTCTATTCCTTCCAACTTAAAAAAATCTTGCTTATAAAGTATATTAGTCAAAATCCTTACCAGTCAGTGGGGATTAAAATAATGAGTTATTAACAGAATAGAAGACAGTGAGTACAGTGAGGTTTTTTAAAAAATTGTACTCACTGTCTTCTATTCTGTTAATAACTCATTATTTTAATCCCCACTCCTACACCCACTCTATCCACAAAACTACCATTTAAATTTCCCATGTGGGTTTTAATGACCTTTTGAATTTAGATTTCTGGCAAATGTTTTATTAGAAAACAGTTTGTTTCAGACGTTTCCTTCAAAAGAAAGAGTTGTTTAATTTTCTTTCTTGCCTTCTCTAGGCCTTATAGAAAGCGATAAGGGTCTAAAGTCATCTTTTTAGACTTACTGATTCATTTGTCTGTTTTGAATTTGATAGCCCAGTTATGCTTTTTTTTTTTAAACTAAATGTCCTCTGACAGTCCAAAGAAATAAAGTTTGGGGGTAGAATAAAAGCATGTTTCAGCTTATTTATTTTAGAACATTGTTTATAATTAACCCTCTTGTGTTTGTCTCTCTGTGTGTTTGTGTGTGTGTGTGTATGTGTATGTATGTATGTGTAGTTTTAAAACAAACCATCTCTCTTCCTCCTCTCCCCACAGAAGAAACTCATAAAGTTCAAGATAACTATAAGGGAGAACCTTAACTTTAGTCTGGATATTAACTGCTATATTTCGTTACTGTGTCTTATTTCCTTTGTCTGTACCTTGAGCCTCCTGGTATGTCAGTGTTACTTCTGGTACAATTGCTGCAATATATATATTTATATACCTTGCATTCTTTCTTATTCTCCCTCCCCTCTGCCTCCCATTGCCTTGCCTACCTGCCTGTCTGCCTTCCTTCCTTCCCTCCCTCCACCCTCCCTCCCTCCCTTTCTCACTGTCTCTGAAATGTTTAATATAACCATTTAACTTTGGCTTTACTGGAATTTATTTTTTAACAATATACTAAAATGTAGAAATTATCAGTTCCTGAAAACTGCAGCTAAACACAATAAGATTTTTTTCCTCTTGTCCCACCTTTTCCAGTAATGACTCAGATGCATATAAAGATCAAATATCAGTATTGCCAAATGAACAAGACCTGGTGAGAGAGGAAGCCCAGAAAATGAGTAGCCTTTTACCAACTATGTGGCTTGGAGCTCAAAATGGTTGGTAGGTATCAACTCTTTTAATATTAGAAATCTTTAGTCTTTCACTTTTGCTTTAGAAATCTTAAGATAACTAAAATGTGCTACATACAAATACAAACAAAAAGTGCCTATTAAAGTGAAGAATTTTATATACACACAATTTTGAAGTTATATTGCAACTACCTCGTAAATTGGACTTGGACTTGCATTGCTTCTGAATGGTGAACCGTATGTTTGTCATAGGATGTTCCCTTCATATTATATTCTTGGAAAAAAAGTAAACTTTAAAATCTGGGTGATCTAGAAATAGGAGATCCTGAACAACAGAAGTTGTCAATAAATAAAAGGGATTAAAAAAATCTCTTTGGCTAAGGCCCAATTTTAAACATAACTTCTGGTAAAACAAGGACAAATCACAGTCTAAAAGCTTAGGAGTTGATGAACACTATAGGACTTTGCCACTTTGTAGTAGTGTGAAGAGTCTTACAAACTTATGCTTTTCCTAAGGTTAAACAAGATCACTAGTGCATCTTTCCCATAAAGGACTAATACTACAAAATGAAGGTTTGACATACTTTTTCTCTATGAAGGGTCAGACAAGAAATGTATCAGGTTTTTGTTGCCTTATGATCTTTGTAGCAACTTCTTAACTGTTGTTGTGGTGCAAAAGCAGCCACTGCATTGACAATACCTAAGTGAACTGGTGTGGATATGTCCTAATAATAATAAAACTTACGAACACTGAATTTCATATAAGTCTTGTATGTCATGAAATACTCTGCTTTTGGTTTCTTTTTCCCAACCATTTAAAAAACGTAAAGACCATTTTTAGCTTGCAGACTGTACTAAGACAGGTAGATGGCTGGATTTGGCCTATGGGCCTTAGTTTGCACTCCCTGATGTAAACCACTCTGTCATCAGAAATTTATAGTTCAGGGTAGTAGAAAAGTAAAAAGACTACTTTTTTTTAAAAGAGTGATAGCCAAGGATTCTTAAGTATGCAGTAATCTGAAACCAACCATGCATTAGTTCTGGCTTTTCATTCTTTTTATGTTTCTGTTTGTGTAAGCAGCTTATTTCTTATTTCTTAGGCCTATCCTTTCCTTGTTTTGTCCTGAAATTTTTATGTTACTTTTCTTTTCTTTTGAATAAACTTTGTGTCATTATTAGATATAAGCAACTACTTGATGTTTTCTATGCCTTACCAGTCTTGATTTTGTTCTTACAGTTTGTATGTCCATTCATCTGTAGCCCAGTGGAGGAAATGTCTCCATTCTATTAAACTTAAAGATTCGATTCTCAGTATTGTGTAAGTTTTATTTTAGAAATTCTTCCTTTGAAAAATATATATTTTGGTATAAACTAGATTCTAAGACTATTAAAGTTAACATGTACTTCATGACTAAAGCAGTATCCATGTCTTTTTTAACCCTCTTTATGAATGAGATTGAAACTAGAAAATAAACCAGAGAATTTTAAGAAGAGAAAACTTGCCAGGTTGATTCCTCACTGTACTGAGAGTTCATTAGTCCATTGGCGAGAAAACCGACTAAAACCCGTGATACTTGTTTTAGAATATTCTTTATACTTTGTGAATATGTTGATTGGGTGATTGATTTACTAGTCCCTTTCTGTATGTTGACTGTCAAAAGTCAGTTTGTCTCTTAGATCCACAGAGCTGACTCGTTCTACTCAAGGTGTGTGCCTCTGGTCTGTGGACCTTTTGTCTGCAATGAGAGGAGGTTAGAAAGTGAAACAGCTGAGTCACCACACACGCTTCCTATTTAGTCCAGCGGACATTTTCATAGCGAGACTTTTCTCAATGAAGAAAAGAATCTGTTCCTTTAGATTCTCCTGTAAGCTCCTTACATCACAGATTGGCCTTCTGAGAACCTCTGAACTAGTTCAGTAGCATGTGGTGTCTTCTGTATTCCCAAATGGAGAGTTCTAAAATCCCCTTTCCTATTTGCAGACATGTGAAAGGAATTGTGTTAGTGGCCCTAGCTGATGGTACCCTTGCAATCTTTCACAGAGGAGTTGGTGAGTTGTTATGAATATATAACATGTACACTGATTTGTTGCTTTGCAGGAGCATTTTCAAACAGATTGACCTCTTATGTTTTAAAGAAATGATATTTCATAGGAGAAAGAATAAAGATTTAAACTGAATACTAACCATGTATGACATGAGTAAATATGTGAGTGCTTGACTGGAGGCATACATTAATCATATACCTCAGTGAAAATTTGTTTACCATACTGAGCAAATAGTCCTTATGGTCTTCTTAAATAATGTGCAATGGAAGCATTTATTTGTTTTCTAGTCATAGACCTAATTTAGTGAGAGGATATGTTTTCTTTTGTCCAGTATTTTAAAAATAATTTGCATTCACTTACATTTGGAATGTTCTTGAAAAGAATTTTTAATTAGGTAAAGCTTAATCATTTTCTTGTCATGTTTTTTATATTCTTCCCCTCTGTAGACAGAAGGTGTCAGAAAACTGCATTGAGTGAATTAAAGAAATTGAGCATACAATTCTTTGGTACATGCATCATCCAAAAGTGATATTTCCTTCCTACTAGATTGGTGGATCAGGGAAATATTATAAAGATATAGATCCACTAAATTCAAATTTTTGCAAGGCTTTTCCAAAGTCTTTTTGCAGCCTCAAGAAATGTGAGGTAGATGATACTTAGGTGCCCAAAGATTTTTGGTTCATGACTCCATAACGAAAAGAGAGACCTCTGTTTTATGTTGTTCAGGGCCTTTATAGACTGTATCTGAGTTTAATCCTTAAAACAACTTATGAAGAAAATTCTATTGTCATCCTCGTTTTGTAGATGAGGAAACTGAGGCACAGTATTTTAGTTACCTGTTCATGGTCACTCAACTAGTGAGTAGGAGAACTTAGAAAAGTGGAATAATAAATGTTTTGGTAAACTGAATCCAAAACTGAGCAAGACAAAATACATTTAATAAGGATAAATGTAAAGTCCTACCTTTGGGCTCCGAAGAATAGATGGAGATTTGTGTGAAAGGTGACAGTTACCTAAAGGGTGACATTAAACTCAGTACAAGTTAGTTAACATGCTAAACCTCATAGAAATTAGTGTCCAGAGCAGGGATGGCGATCCTGCTTCACTCTGGTAGAAAGATAGCATGAAATGGATCTGGACAAATGGGAGTTGCGGATGAAAGTTCCATAAACTGATGTGTCCAAAACACATGCCAAAGATGCTTGGTTTTGAAAGGAGAAGACAGGGCAGTAGCAATGAAGTGAGACTAGGTTTATTCTGTGTTTCCATTAGGCAAAACTATAGATTAATGAATGATTATGCACAGCCTTGTCTAACTCAGTGAAACTAAGCCATGTCATGTGGGGCCACCCAAGACAGACAGGTCATGGTGGAGAGGTCTGACAGAATGTGGTCCACTGGAGAAGGGAATGGCAAACCATTTCAGTATTCTAGCCTTGAGAACCCCATGAACAGTATGAAAAGGCAAAATGATAGGATACTGAAAGGGGAACTCCCCAGGTCAAGTAGGTGCCCAGTATGCTACTGGAGATCAGTGGAGAAATAACTCCAGAAAGAATGAAGGGATGGAGCCAAAGCAAAAACAATACCCAGTTGTGGATGTGACTGGTGATAGAAGCAAGGTCCAATGCTGTAAAGCTCAATATTGCATAGTAACCTGGAATGTTAGGTCCATGAATCAAGGCAAATTGGAAGTGGTCAAACAGGAGATGGCAAGAGTGAACGTAGACATTCTAGGAATCAGCGAACTAAGGCAGACTGGAATAGGTGAATTTAACTCAGATGACCATTATATCTACTACTGTGGGCAGGAATCCCTTAGAAGAAATGGAGTAGCCATCATGGTCAACAAAAGAGTCCGAAATGCAGTACTTGGATGCAATCTCAAAAATGACAGAATGATCTCTGTTCGTTTCCAAGGCAAACCATTCAATATCACGGTAATCTAAGTCTATGCCCCAACCAGTAACGCCAAAGAAGCTGAAGTTGAATGGTTCTCTGAAGACCTACAAGACCTTTTAGAACTAACACCCAAAAAAGATGTCCTTTTCATTATAGGGGAGTGAAATGCAAAGTAGAAAGTTAAGAGAAATCTGGAGTAATAGGCAAATTTGGCCTTGGAGTACAGAATGAAGCAGGGCAAAGGCTAATAGAGTTTTGCCAAGAGAACGCACTGGTCATAGCCAACACCCTCTTCCAACAACACAAGAGAAGACTCTACACATGGACGTCACCAGATGGTCAATACTGAAATCAGATTGATTATATTCTTTGCAGCCAAAGATGGAAAAGCTCTATACAGTCAGCAAAAACAAGACTGGGACCGGACTGTGGCTCAGATCGTGAACTCCTTACTGGCAAATTCAGACTAAAATTGAAGAAGGTAGGGAAAACCACTAGACCATTCAGGTATGACCTAAATCAAATCCCTTATGATTATACAGTGGAAGTAACAGATTTAAGGGACTAGATCCGATAGAATGCCTGATGAACTATGGACGGAAGTTCGTGACATTGTACAGGAGACAGAGATCAAGACCATCCCCATGGAAAAGAAATGCAAAAAAGCAAAATGACTGTCTGAGGAGGCCTTACAAATAGCTGGGAAAAGAAGAGAAGCGAAAAGCAAAGGAGAAAAGGAAAGATATTCCCATCTGAATGCAGAGTTCCAAAAAATAGCAAGGAGAGATAAGAAAGCCTTCCTCAGCAATCAGTGCAAAGAAATAGAGGAAAACAATAGAATGGGGAAGACTAGAGATCTCTTCAAGAAAATTAGAGATACCAAGGGAACATTTCATGCAAAGATGGGCACAATAAAGGACAGAAATGGTATGGACCTAACAGAAGCAGAAGATATTAAGAAGAGGTGGCAAGAATACACAGAAGAACTATACAAAAAAGATCTTCACGACCCAGATAATCACGATGGTGTGATCACTTACCTAGAGCCAGACATCCTGGATGTGAAGTCAAGTGGGCCTTAGAAAGCATCACTACGAACAAAGCTAGTGGAGGTGATGGAATTCCAGTTGAGCTATTTCAAATCCTCAAAGATGATGCTGTGAAAGTGTTGCACTCGATATGCCAGCAAATCTGGAAAACTCAGCAGTGGCCACAGGACTGGAAAAGGTCAGTTTTCATTCCAATCCCAAAGGTAATGCCAAAGAATGCTCAAACTACCACACAATTGCACTCATCTCACACGCGAGGAACTAAAAAGTCTCTTGATGAAAGTAAAAGAGGAGAGTGAAAAAGTTGGCTTAATGCTCAACATTCAGAACACTAAGATCATGGCATATTATCCCATCACTTCATGGCAAATAGATGGGGAAACAGTGGAAACAGTGTCAGACTTTATTTTTTGGGGCTCCAAAATCACTGCAGATGGTGATTGCAGCTATGAAATTAAAAGACACTTACTCCTTGGAAGGAAAGTTATGACCAACCTAGATAGCATATTAAAAAGCAGAGACATTACTTTGCCAACAAAGGTCTGTCTAGTCAAGGCTATGGTTTTTCCAGTAGTCGTGTATGGATGTGAGAGTTGGACTGTGAAGAAGGCTGAGTGCCAAAGAATTGATGCTTTTGAACTGTGGTGTTGGAGAAGACTCTTGAGAGTCCCTTAGACTGCAAGGAGATCCAACCAGTCCATCCTAAAGGAGATCAGTCCTGGGTGTTCATTGGAAGGACTGATGTTGAAGCTGAAACCCCAACACTTTGTCCAGCTTATGCGAAGAGTTGACTCAGTGGAAAAGACCCTGATGCTGAGAAGGATTGAGGGCAGGAGGAGAAGGGGACGACAGAAGTTGAGATGGCTGGATGGCATCACCGACTCGATGGACATGAGTTTGGGTAAACTCCGGGAGTTGGTGATGGACAGGGAGGCCTGGCATGCTGCGATTCATGGGGTCGCAAAGAGTCGTTCGTACACAACTGAGCAACTGAACTGACTGATGTACAAGAAGGCAGACTGTAGCTGAGTATGGGGAATATTTTTACGATAATTACAGTTTTCTTAAAATGAAACAGCTGCTTTGTGAGGAAGTATGTTTTCTTTTCACTGAAATTATCAAGCAAAGAAAGCTTACAGTGGTTGGTTCTCATTTGTAATGAATTTCTTGTCATCACTAAAGTTATGCATAATTCCTAAAGCGTTAGCAGTGAGTTGCCCTTGACTTCTACCTAAGAAGATACATCAAAAATGCAAGTGAGCCAGAGCGATACTATGCCCAAAATAACCTTAAATTCATTCTAATACTTAAAATACTTTTGTAAACAGGTAACTTAAAAATAACTTATCACATCACCTCTATTGAGAGCAAGGGGGTCCAGGTAATGGGTGTTAGGTTGGACCATATGATCTTTGAGGTCTCGTCCAACTCTGTTTGATTTATATCTGATTTACAGATTTAATTTACAGATTAATATCTGTAATATATACACTATATATATTACATTGTATATATATCTATATATCTATATATATCTAATATATACAGCTTGCCTGGGGTTAATATCTGTAAATATACACTGAAATACATGATATTTGGAGATGCTTCATTAATAAATTTAATTACACACCCAAATAAAATATTTCTTGAGTTAAAATGGAGTAAAAGATGGTATGCATAAACTAATAATCTATTTCTTATTTTAAAGATGGGCAGTGGGATTTGTCAAACTATCACCTGTTAGATCTTGGACGACCTCACCATTCCATCCGATGCATGACTGTGGTACATGACAAAGTTTGGTGTGGATATAGGAACAAAATTTATGTGGTTCAGCCAAAGGCCATGAAAATAGAGGCAAGTTAACCCATGTTTTCTGTACTTACTGAGTTTACATTACCTGAAATCCCTAAGATTTAATTATTTTCAGCTTTTTTAGAAATTGTTTTCTGAATCTGTGTATTTTGAGGTACTTCAGTGATAACACTGGATGAATTCTCAGCTTTCTATGGTGCTTTGTCTCTCTTGCTGCTTTTGACTATGAGTATGGGAAGTGGTTTTTTTTAAAGGAAGGAAGATTCACACATGAATGTCTAAATGTATGTCTGAGTATCTGTAGACCCATACATATATTGCTTGAATACGTGGTTCTTGAAATGTTTAGTCGTGTAGAGGTGGTTTGGGAGAACTCAAGTCTCCCCCACTGCTCAGTGTGTATTCAGGCAAATCCGTATATATGTCACAGGCTGAGGAATAATATTGCAGTGGGAATTTGTTGTAAAAACAAAACCTCTTAGCATTGTTGTCTTTAAAAAGTTTTGCCAAATATATAAATTTATTCTAATTGTTTAAAGAAAGAAAAATAGTAGAAAATTTTTAAGGTGGAAGTTCTCCATTTGTCCCAAATCCTGTTTACAAACCTTGAAGTTCCATTTGGTGTTTATTTTTTAGATATATTCCTTACATGCAGGTATATACATACACATACAGCACAGTAGGTTCATTTTTGTTTAACTATAAATAGGATCTTATTTTGTGTATTGCTCTGGAACAATGCAAAATCTTGAGATCCAATTCAGTCTTTTTGTTGAATGCTGTTACATAGAATGAATGTGTCAAGATTACTTTCATAAGTTGATAGTCTACACAACATCCTTTAGTTTTTTTTTTTTTTTTTTTTTTTGTAGTATGGGATAATAGCAATTGTGTATATAAGAGTAAACAATATTTAGGCTCCTCTTTTATTAGGTAGTCTGTCAAATTATTGTGCAAATTAGCACAATTTTTAAACACGAACTCCTAGGTAATTAAAGTAACATTGTGATTGAACAATCTTTTCTAGAAATCGTTTGATGCACACCCCAGGAAGGAGAGCCAGGTGCGGCAGCTTGCCTGGGTGGGTGATGGCGTGTGGGTCTCTATTCGTTTGGATTCCACACTCCGTCTCTATCATGCACACACTTATCAACATCTGCAGGATGTGGACATTGAGCCTTATGTAAGCAAAATGCTAGGTAAGCGTCCGAAGCATTTTATCTTTGTCAATCAAAGAAAATGGTTTATTTTTAAATGATTTCAATTGCTCGGTAGAACCAATGAGTAAGTTGCCTCAGAAATAGTGATCTCTTATCACTGAAATTGTTGGCAAATGATCCATCTACCCTGTGATTCTTGACAAAAACTTAAGATGATTTTTGACTCTTCCTCTCTTGTTCCCCACATCTAATCCATCAGCAGGAAATGTCAAGTCTTCCCCCCAGAATGTCTTAAACCAGTAATGTCTCTTTTTGGCCACGCTAGACTTTTGGGGTCTTAGTTCCCCAGCCAGGGATTGAACCCATGGCCCACAGTGAAATTGCCAAGGCCTAACCACTGAACCACTAGGGAGTTCCCTTGAATGAGTTACGTCTTTATCTCTACCACTGTTCCCACAGGCCAGGTCACCATCCTTTCCTCCTCAGATGACCAACAGCCTCTGATCTTCCTGTCTCTCCTCCAGTCAGTTTTCTACATAGTAACTTGTGTGCAAGTATCACTGTGACATACCTCCATACATTGCATTTATGTAATGCCAGCCATGCAGAATACTCTTGTCTTTAGATGAGATTTTTTTGTGACATTATTAGAAGAACTTAAATGGTATGGACAGCTCTCCTTGCTCACTCTGGTCTGTCCACACTGACCTAAATTCAACAGGTTCCTTCCCATTTCAAGGCCTTCATATGGTGCTATATCTTCTATCTGAGAAGTTTTTCTTAGTCCCTTTTTACTTGGCTTTCAGGTCATGTCTTACATGTCGCATCCATAAAAGACCTTTCCTCATCTTTATTTCCAGGTTTATACTTTTTCGTCATGGACTTATCATTACTGTGATTGTACCAGTATCATCATACTGTCTCTCCCCCTGCAGAACTAAAGCCCCATGAAAGGGGGCTTTAGACTGTCTCTGGCTTATTCCTTGCAGTATCCTTAGCACCAAATCCAGTGCCGTTAGGAACATCATAGATGATTTCTTTATGAAGAGAGGTTGAACTACAATCAGTGGTTTTTAACTTTTTTTAGAATCATTGCCCTCAGAAAACCTGATGATAGCTGTGTGTCCTCTTCCTAGAATCACACATATATAAACATAGACACAAACTAATTTCAGGAATATATTTTGACCATAGGTTAAAGATCTCTAGCTTAGACTAAGATTCCTTCAAACACTGCGATTCTATGGTCATACTCTCATTTCTAGTAAGTGGAACTTACGATCATACTCTTATTTTTAGTAAGTAGAACTTATGACTAAATGTTGTTTGCCTTAAATGTATTAATATTACCTGTTTAATAATGTTGCCTCTCAAATCCCTGAAAATAAGATCAGTTTAAAATTCCTTTGAAATTAAAAAGTGCATTAATTCCCCCTAAATTATATGCATATGGTATCCTAAAATTTCTAAGTTACTTTAGACCCAAATACATAAAAAGGAAAGAGTATAGTTTTTGTTAGCAAAGATCCTTTCTTAACCTATGCAAAGAAATTTGAGGCAAGCAAGAACTCTCTAAGCTTATAAAATGGAAGAACATTTAATTTCCCCAGTCTAGTAAACTGTTTTTATTGAGCTTTTTTGTTTTGTTTTGTGTTTTGGTTTATTTGGCTTGGTTTTGCATGTCTTTAAGTAAATTCTACATCATATTTCCTAATCCACATCATCTTCCTTCTGAATGATGATATAATGCTAGCCACTTTTAGAGTTTTCTTTTTCTATTAGCCATGAATTGTCAGGTGATATTGATTGATAATAGCCATGAATTGTCAGATGAATTGATAGATAATAAAGTCAAATGAGAGTTGATCTTAATTGATGTGACTTCTGGAAATATCCAACCAGCTCTGGTCACAATCTTCTCTATTATATTAGTCCAGCTGCTCTGAGGGACTTGGAACCTAAAACATCATCTGCTCTGTCTTTTCAATAAAATGTTTTCCCTCCTTCCATTCCAGGTACTGGAAAACTGGGCTTCTCTTTTGTGAGGATCACAGCGCTTATGGTGTCTTGTAATCGTTTGTGGGTGGGAACAGGAAATGGTGTCATTATCTCCATCCCATTGACAGAAAGTAAGTACATTTTTAGGTAACTGTCATAGAAGAGTTGTGGGGAATAGCCTTGTCTGAAATTCAAGTGGAAGGAATTGAACTAAATAATAGAACTAAATTGGCAAACCTGTGGTAACTCAGAAAGTCAAACTGATGGCAAAGATCTAACTATTGTTCCTTCACTCTTTCTGTGAAACTTACAAACTGTAGCAAATGTATCAGGACTAAAATTTACAGTTAAAAGTTTTTCATTTTGAAAAACTCTTTTTCTCATTTTGGGAATCACAGTCCTATTTCCTTAAATAATGGTCAAAGTCCGTTTTTCTTTCAACTTTATTATACTAGTATCCAGAAACATTTCCTAACTACCTAATATCCTAGTTTTTCATACCTCTGTGGCAGTTAGTTTAGAATATTCCATTTAGCTTATGAGTTGTGGGAGATGTTTCTTACTAAGGAAGTCATCAAACACTGACTTATGTTAGAAATAAACTATCTTGTATTTGGAAAGAATGTGAACAAAATGTACTTTGTATGTTTTTCATACTGTGTTCCATTACATTGATCACTCATTATATAAGTGATTTTGTGTTGCAGAATTCATGGGCAGGACTTGAGAAAATTGCCATAAAGTAATTTAATAAATAAACACATCAGAATTTAAAATTATTTGAAAATATTACCATAAAATAACGTAATAAACACACCAGAATTTTTAGGAGAAAGGAGGAAGACTGGATGGTTTTGAGCCTTTAAAGAACCGAAGTTTTTTTTTTCCTTCTCCTTGACACTGCGTGGCTTGCAGGATCATAGTTCCCCAGCTAGGGATAGAACCCGGGTCCCCAGCAGTGGAAGCATGGAATCCTAACCACTGGACTGCCATGGAATTCCCTAAAGAACCTAAATTCTTAATCCCAGCTGTATTTGCTTTAAAATTTTTTAAATTTAATTAATTTATTTGGGGGGCCTTCGCTGGGTCTTCGTTGCAGCATGTGGGTTTTTTTAGTTGTGACAAGCAGGGGCTACTCTCTAGTTGCGGTGCTCAGGCTTCTCATTGCAGTGACTTCTCTTGCTGCAGAGCACAGGCTTTAGAGTATCCGGGCTTCAGTAGTTCCAGGAATGGGCTCAGTAGTTGTGGCACAGGGCTTAGTTGCCCCATGGCATATGGAATCTTCTCAACTTGGAATCAAGCCCGTGTTTCCTGCATTGGCAGGCATATTCTTAACCAGTGGACCATCAGGGGAGTCCCTTTTTTTTTTTTTTTTTTTTTTTTTAATTTTTAAAAAAATTTTGGCTGTGCAAGGTCTTCATTGCAGCATGCAGGCTTCTTTAGTTGCCCCACAGAATGTGGGGTCTTAGTTCCCTGACCACTGAACTTGTGTCCCCTGCATTGAAAGGCAGATTCTTAACCACTGGACAACTACTTATAAATCTACGTGTTTAGACCACATCTTATATCTTAAGAGATTCCAGGATCCCCAGAGTTCATTTCCGTTCTTTATAGATGAGAGTTCCATTTTGGCATAGTCATTTGCACAGGATTTCTTCAAGAAAAGGGGGGAATATTCGCATTTAGGAAATGCTCCCCAGTAATTTCTTATTCACTGAAATTGCTTTATAATTAAGAAAAGAAAAATCACAGTAAATAAAATTGTCCTTTTTGAGCAGTGATGTTCTTCAGAGGCTTTGGTAAGAACTTTGTATGTTTCTTGGTATTATACCAAGTTGGATTTTGTTTATTTAATTAGGAGCTTTGAGCTCCTGAGTTGCCAGATAGAATATGCGAAGAGTGGCAGCTCATAGTAATCCTTCTCCTCCCTGTCATGCACCTCTCCATGTCCCCTTTCCTCCTTTCTCACTTTAGCCGTAATCCTCCACCAGGGACGTTTACTGGGGCTGAGGGGTAAGTTCAGATCCTGAACCACACTCTTCTTCCTGGCTTCTCGTGGCCACCGTGAGGCCATTCTCACGTCTCTAGACACCCTCTTGAATGTTCCTAAATGTCATCCACTTGCAATCACTGCATTGCAGCAGGTGTTCTTCTGTTTTTTAATGTTTGTTACATGGCCACCAAACTACTGCTCAGCAGCTTAGTCTATTTATCATCTTTTGTTGCAGCTGAAATTTCTGTCAGACTTTGTTTTCCCTCCAATAAAAACGCGAAACCTCTCTGAAAACTGTCATTAATCTACATTGTTTACTCTTGTTACCAGTCATGTTTCTTTCATTCACTTGCTGGCACATGGAATGGGGTGTTTTGTGAGTCTGGTCATTCTAGAATAATTTAACCAACCATCAATCTAGTGTAAATAAAAGCTATTTTATTGTACTGGGTGGATCCTTTTAAGCTCAGCTTTTTACCATCACACAAGGGAAATAATATACTTAGCACAAGGGAGAAAAATGAAAAGATAAAGTATAAAAATTCTGCTTAAAAATATACCTGTTTACTTTAAGCTATATAACTGGTTAGTTTTCTAAAATGAGGATTAAAAAACAAAATGGATGTACCTGAGAAAGCTGTTTTAACTAAAATGATTTTTTAATTAATAGATGTGTTTAGAAAGTAAACTTAGTGCTAGACTGGCAAAATCCCCTACTCCATTTACTAAGATACTTAAAATAACTAGCATGCTATATCTCTCTTTTTTTCCAGCTTTGCCTTGAATTGGTATTGCTGCTCTTGTTTTATCTCAACTGGCTGTAGCTTTTAGATAATATAAGGATTAACCAGTAACCTCTTGCATCGTTACTATTTTCTAGGGGAAAATATTTGGTGTTTGGTTTTTCTGTTGCAGCAAATAAAACATCAGGAGCATCAGGAAATCGTCCTGGAAGTGTCATCCGAGTATATGGTGATGAAAACAGTGATAAAGTGACACCAGGGACATTTATACCCTATTGTTCAATGGCACATGCACAGCTTTGTTTCCATGGGCACAGGGATGCTGTGAAATTCTTTGTGGCAGTCCCAGGTGAGTTAGAGTATTCTGTTGAGAAGTTGCATGTCCAGTTGACTGTTGAACAATGTGCATTTGAACTGCATGGATTCGTTTATACAGATTCTTTTAGTGAACATCACAGTACTGCATCATTCCATGGCTGGTTGAATCTTTGGATACAGATTGTGGTCATGTAAGAACCGTGAATATGGAAGGCTGACTATTAATTTTACTCAGATTTTTGACTGCACTGAGAGTCAGTGCCCCAACTCCTGCATGGTTCAAGGACCAATTGTAATTGTCTGTCCCTCTATCCAGTCTGGCTGTGTAAGTACTGGAGTTACAGATAATTCCAACATAATCCTTGAAATGGTCTGTAATGGAGATACGAATAAAGTGCTAGAGAGATACTTGATAGAAGCTATTTTAGAATTTCTCTTCCACCCCAAAAACAAACTTGATTTTATTTAAGAGACTTCTTTCACTTTTGAAAAGCAGTAATATTGTTTTGTCACTACAGAATAGCAAGAGTAGTTTTGACCTCATAAGGGAGATTTCTAAGAAGCCCTGTCAGTTCAGTTCAGTCGCTCAGTCATGTCCGACTCTTTGCGACCCCATGAATCGCAGCACGCCAGGCCTCCCTGTCCATCACCAACTCCCAGAGTTTACCCAAACCCATGTCCGTCGAGTCGGTGATGCCATCCAACCATCTCATCCTCTGTCGTCCCCTTCTCCTCCTGCCCCCAATCCTTCCCAGCATCAGGGTCTTTTCCAATGAGTCAACTCTTCGCATGAGGTGGCCAAAGTATTGGAGCTTCAGCTTCAACATCAGTCCTTCCAATGAACACCCAGGACTGATCTCCTTTAGGATGGACTGGTTGGATCTTCTTGCCGTCCAAGGGACTCTCATGAGTCTCTCCAACATCACAGTTCAAAAGCATCAATTCTTCGGTTCTCAGCTTTCTTTATAGTCCAACTCTCACATCCATACATGACCACTGGAAAAACCATAGCCTAGACTAGACAGACCTTTATTGGCAGAGTAATGTCTCTGCTTTTTAATATGCTATCTAGGTTGGTAATAACCTTCCTTCCAAGGAGTAAGCGTCTTTTAATTTCATGGCTGCAGTCACCATCTGCAGTGATTTTGGAGCCCAAAAAAATAAAGTCTGACACTGTTTCCCTATCTACTTCCCATGAAGTGATGGGACCAGATGCCATGATCTTAGTTTTCTGAACGATGAGCTTTAAGCCAACTTTTTCACTCTCCTCTTTCACTTTCATCAAGAGGCTCTTTAGTTCTTCTTCACTTTCTGCCATGAGGGTGGTGTCATCTGCATATCTGAGGTTATTGATATTTCTCCCGGCAATCTTGATTCCAGCTTGTGTTTCTTCCAGCCCAGCGTTTCTCATGATGTACTCTGCATATAAGTTAAATAAGCAGGGTGACAATATACAGCCTTGACGTACTCCTTTTCCTATTTGGAACCAGTCTGTTGTTCCATGTCCAGTTCTAACTGTTGCTTTCTGACCTGCATACAGGTTTCTCAAGAGACAGGTCAGATGGTCTGGTATTCCCATCTCTTTCAGAATTTTCCACAGTTTATTGTGATCCACACAGTCAAAGGCTTTGGCATAGTCAATAAAGCAGAAGTAGATGTTTTTCTGGAACTCTCTTGCTTTTTCGATGATCTAGTGGATGTTGGCAATTTGATCTCTGGTTCCTCTGCCTTTTCTAAAACCAGCTTAAACATCTGGAAGTTCATGGTTCATGTATTGCTGAAGCCTGGCTTGGAGAATTTTGAGCATTACTTTACTAGCGTGTGAGATGAGTGCAATTGTGCGGTAGTTTGAGCATTCTTTGGCATTGCCTTTCTTTGGGATTGGGATGAGAACTGACCTTTTCCAGTCCTGTGGCCACTGCTGAGTTTTCCAGATTTGCTGGCATATCGAGTGCAACACTTTCACAGCATCATCTTTGAGGATTTGAAATAGCTCAACTGGAATTCCATCACCTCCACTAGCTTTGTTCATAGTGATGCTTTCTAAGGCCCACTTGACTTCACATCCAGGATGTCTGGCTCTACGTAAGTGATCACACCATCGTGATTATCTGGGTCGTGAAGATCTTTTTTGTACAGTTCTTCTGTGTATTCTTGCCACCTCTTCTTAATATCTTCTGCTTCTGTTAGGTCCATACCATTTCTGTCCTTTATTGTGCCCATCTTTGCATGAAATGTTCCCTTGGTATCTCTAATTTTCTTGAAGAGCTCTCTAGTCTTTCCCATTCTATTGTTTTCCTCTATTTCTTTGCACTGATTGCTGAGGAAGGCTTTCTTATCTCTCCTTGCTATTCTTTGGAACTCTGCATTCAGATGGGAATATCTTTCCTTTTCTCCTTTGCTTTTCGCTTCTCTTCTTTTCCCAGCTATTTGTAAGGCCTCCTCAGATAGCCATTTTGCTTTTTTGCATTTCTTTCCCATGGGGATGGTCTTGATCCCTGTCTCCTGTACAATGTCACGAACCTCTGTCCATAGTTCATCAGGCACTCTGTCTATCAGATCTAGTCCCTTAAATCTATTTCTCACTTCCACTGTATAATCATAAGGGATTTGATTTAGGTCATACCTGAATGGTCTAGTGGTTTTCCCTACTTTCTTCAGTTTAAGTCTGAATTTGGCAATAAGGAGTTTATGATCTGAGCCACAGTCTGCTTCTGGTCTTGTTTTTACTGACTGTATAGAGCTTCTCCATCTTTGGCTGCAAAGAATATAATCAATCTGATTTCGGTGCTGACCCTCTGGTGATGTCCATGTGTAGAGTCTTCTCTTGTGTTGTTGGAAGAGGGTGTTGGCTATGACCAGTGCATTCTCTTGGCAAAACTCTGTTAGCCTTTGTCCTGCTTCATCCTGTACTCCAAGGCCATATTTGCCTGTTACACCAGGTGTTTCCTGACTTCCTACTTTTGCATTCCAGTCCCCTAGAATGACAAGGACATCTTTTTTGGGTGTTAGTTCTAAAAGGTCTTGTAGGTCTTCATAGAACCGTTCAAGTTCAGCTTCTTCAGCGTTACTGGTCGGGGCATAGACTTGGCTTACTGTGATATTGAATAGTTTGCCTTGGAAACGAACAGAGATCATTCTGTCATTTTTGAGATTGCATCCAAGTACTGCATTTCAGACTCTTTTGTTGACCATGATGGCTACTCCATTTCTTCTAAGGGATTCCTGCCCACAGTAGTAGATATAATGGTCATCTGAAGCCCTGTCATCAAGGCTCTATTCAGGAAGAGATGGAAAAGGTGCTAATACCTTTATCAGTGTTGTGGCAAAGAACAGAAGTATTCTGGGGGTCTGGGCCTCTGCCACTTGGTTGTTGTGTCGAGCAAGTTGCTTAACCTCCGATACTCATTTCTTTACTTCCTAAGTGGGTGTGATTAATAGCTGTTCAACCAACCTTATTTGTTGTAAAGATTAATGAAAGGGCTTTGGGAACTATAAAGCACCATCTAGATAAAAAGTGGTGGTTATGACGTCCAATGGAAAATGTCCCTTGAGAATACTAAATGATGTTACTGATCATCTGTAAGCAGGACCTGTGTTTTGAATTATTTGTTTCCCCTGTAAGACACAAGTTTAAGAGTTAGACAAAGTTTAAATCTGGCTTTGCCACAGCAACTATGTGACGTTGGACGTGGTGTTATCTCAGTGTTTTAGTCAGGATTCTGCAGAGGAACAGAACCAAAAGCATGTGGGGTAGGGAGGGAAAGAGGAAGAAAAAGAGAAGGGGGCTGTGGGGAGAGAGATTGATTTAATTTAAGGAGTTGGTTCATGTGATTATGGGGGCTGGTAAGACTGAAATCTCCAGGGCAGGGTGAAGACCTAGGAAAGAGTTAGTGTTTGCAGTTTAAGTCCAAAGGCAGCCTGGAGGCAGAATTCCCTTCTCCTTGGGAGACATATCTTTTTCTCTTAAGGCCTTCAAATGATTGACCCGCCCACATTATGGTAAGTGATCTGCTTTACTCAAAAGTCCACTGATTTAAATGTTCATTGTATCTAAAAAATACCTTCACAGTAGTATATACACTGGAGTTTGACCAAAATGTATGGAGCCTAGCCAAGTTGACATACATAAGATTAGCCACCATACTTTTTCCTGAGGGTATTCCAAAGATTAAATCATTAAGTGTACCTAGCTGGCACATGGTACCCTAACCAGTTATTCAGTATTCTTAACAACATGGTAATGAGCTTCCTGAAGTGTATGTGTAATATTTTTGTATAGTTATTTCCTCAAAATAAACTTTTAGAAGTGGTATTGCTGGTTACAGGCTTTTCTTGCTTTAAAAAAAAAAATGCCATAGAAACTCATTTGAGTCTTCTTTATAGTCTTCTAATCTTACTCCCTTCCCTCTTTGCTGTTCATCTATAACCACTATCCTAAAGCTGACATGTATCCTTCTGCCCATGTTTTTGTATTTTTACCATGTTGGGACATATCTATAAATAATATATAGTATTTTTTATATTTTTGAACTTATGTCTTATGTTACACATATATTATTCTGCAACTTGTTTCTCATTTTTGAGATTTGTTAATATTTATACATAAAAATCTAGTTCATTACAACTATCCTGTCCATGTCCAACATAAAGTAATTTTTTATAAAGTGTATCACATCGTGGGACTATATCCTGGTAGCACCTCAAGGGATGGTCTGTGTAGCTTGACCAAAAGATAGCAGATCTGGCAAGAAATTACTCTATGTTCATAGAGATTATCGTGTGAATAATATTTCAAGATTTCTATCATTTCATACTTAAAGATTGTATCTTGAAACGTAAATGTTAGCATTATATATTAACCAGTAATTTTATTTGCATCATCTAAATTTAAAATAATATGTACTATTTTTAAATATGAGAAAACCTTTGGATTTGAGTTTTCACATGGTGGCTCAGATGGTAAAGAATCTCCCTGCAATGCAGGAGACCTGAGTTCAATCCCTGGGTCAGGAAGATTCCCTGGAGGAGGGAATGGCTTCCCACTCCAGTATTCTTGCCTGGAGAATCCCATGGACAGAGGAGCCTGGCAGGCTACAGTTCATGGGGTTGCAAAGAGTCAGACACGACTGAGTAGCTGATAACTTAACTTACGGATTTGGAATTAATTCAGATATTAATTATGAATATCCAAATTCATAAGGCTTAAGATGAAGACTTTTCTCAGTCTCTATGTAAACGCATATGTACCCTGCCAGAGGAGAGATCTTTCCACTACCCCTCAGATAAAATGATGTAGGTTATAATAGTCTGAAGCAGACAGCTAAGACAGCTGAGCCATATACAGTTCTCTTACTGGATTCTGGATGTGTTTGTGCTTTGGGACAAAATAGCTTTACTCTGATTTCAGATTGGGCTTTCATGACCTTATAGATGTTTTCTCACCATGCAGAGGCTTTTATTAGAATGTACTTATTATGTTGTTCAGCTTTCTCAAAATACTCAGGAGAAAATGAGACTCTCCCACTGTAATCCTTGATAAATAATATTTGCTTGCATTCCTATATAAATAGGTCAAGTCATCAGCCCACAAAGTGGCAGCAGTGGTACAGATCTGGCAGTTGACAAAGCAGGGCCATCTGCACAGGAGCCTGGCATCCAGACACCCTTGAAGTCTGTGCTTGTCCTCAGTGGAGGAGAGGGCTACATTGACTTCCGAATGGGTAGGTCGTTGGTCCTGTGGGTTCCGTTTCTGCTGTTCTGTGATGTGGGTTTTCACTCACTGTAAACAAGAAACTCAGATACGTGATTTCTAAGGTTTTCTTTGAACCCTTTACTTGGATTTTATATTTCTTTTTCTTTTTTGCTACTTTCATAATTTTTTTTCTTTTTATGCCAAGGTGTGTTTGTTTGAAGGAGCATTAGAAAATAGCAGGGTTTGGTCGTATATTGAGGTGTATGTGAAGAGCTTATGGAGTCAGAAGGCCTTAGGGAAATCATTCAGCCAGAACCTCAGTTTCCTCACCTACGAAGTGGAGAAATAAAAGTATCTCATAAAGTGTTGTTTGTAACCAAATACATTTCATTTGTTCATTTTCTCACCTCATAAACATTAGTTATCTACTGTGTGCATGAGATGCAAAAACAGTCTCCCTCTAGTAAATTACAGAACGTGTCAATAAATTACAGTGTTACAGATGCTCTGATAGAGAGTAGTCAGTTCTTTCTAGGAGTAGGAGAAGAGGGAAATCAAGAAATGGTGCTTGAGATGACTCAGTACTGAAGGGCATGAGTCTGAAGAACTGGGTTGGGGATGATATGGGGAAGGCTGGGGAGACTGGCATTTCAAGGTAAGAGACGGCTCGAAATGTGAAACTGCCTTAATTAAAGAAAAATTATTTTAAAATGACTAGAGCATGGAGTAGAAGCAAGTATAAATCTGACCACAGATCAGTCCATAAAGGGAAGGAAGGGTCTGGATTATGAAAGGCCTTTATATACCTAATTAAGGAGTTTGTACTTTAAAGCAAAGGAAAATTATTGGAGAACTTTAAATAGAGGAGCAATAGGATTATATTTGTGTAAAAATGGATTGGAGATATAAGACTAGAGGTAGGAAAATGGGTTAGGAAGAAAATAGGTGAATAAGGTAGTAACAGTAGGAGTAGACTAGCACTGTGATGGGGAATTGGTAGCTAACAGTGTGAAGAAAGAGGGGGTGATCTATTTACTTAGCAGTAAGGACTCAGAACAGAAGCAGCAGATCTGGAGGGAGAGGAGTGAGCACAGGGTTGGACATGCTGGCCTTGGAACACATGGAAGTTGGGAGTTGTCTAGGTGGAAGAATTCCATGGGGCTTTTAGGTATAAGGATTTTATATCTCAGGAGGGAAGGATATGGGGACTCTTGGCATACAGTGGTGCTAAAAATCACAGGGGTTGATTAGTTCACCCAAGAATATGTAGGGGCCAGAAGAAAAGATTCTAGGATAGAACGCTGTTTTAATACTCCATTTAAAGAATCACTAGAGTTTATGAAGGGATCTAAGAAGAAATGGCCAGAGAAGTTTAAAAGAAAATACAGAGAATTGATGATTATGAAAGTGTTGTGCTTTGTAAACTATAAAGCACTGATATATATTTATTTGCTATAAATAAAGAAACCCTTTGGACTGGCCTAAAATCACAATGATTGAAAAAGTTTCTAAACATAAAGCTTTAGGGAATATAATGTTGTAGACTGGTGACAAATACTTCAGTTATAAATTCTGTTAAAAAAAAAAAGGAATATAAAATTTAAGGTCACATTAGGACTTCCCTTGTGGTCCAGTGGTTAAGAATCCACCTTGCAATGCTGGGGATGCTGGTTTAGTCCCTGGTGGGAGACCTAAGATCCCACATGCTAAGGAGCAACCACTGAGCCTGCGAACCATAGCTGGAGAGTTGATGTAAAAGGCTTATTGACACATTTTAAAGGTAGGATTTTTAATGTTAAGTTTAGCAACGGTGATGTCAGTAGGAATGGAGAATACCTTTATAGAGATGGGCTTCATTTGGCTGGGTGATTTTTGGAACTTTTTCTTCCATTGCAACATGGTAGTTGGAATGTAAAAATTGCTTAACTATGTTTGTCAATATCTCTAGGCAACACAGCCTGAAAAGCAGAATTTGTTTTAAAGCATGTGAATTGTGCGTGTGTGTCTGACTCTTTGTGATGCTATCGGCTGTAACCTGCCAGACTCCTCTGTCCCTGGGATTCTCCAATGGATACTGGAGTGGGTTGCCACTGCCTCCTCCAGGGGATCTTCCCCACCCAGGGATTGAACCCATGACTTCTGCATTGGCAAGCGGATTCTTTACCACTGAGCCACCTGGGAAGCCTACCTTATAGCATAGGTCAATTTTAATAGTAAATATGCTTTTTTAAAGGGTTTCCCAGGTGGTGCTAGTGGTAAAGGACCAGATGCCAGTGCAGGAGACATAAGAACTGTGGGTTTGATCTGGGTTGGGAAGATCCCCTGAAGGAGGGCCTGGCAGCCCACTCCAGTATTATTGTCTGGAGAATCCCATGGACAGAGGAGCCTGGCGGGCTACAGTCCATAGGGTCACAAAGTGTCGGATACGATTGATGCAACTTAGCACATACACGCACATGCTTTTTTAAAATTGAATTTGATATTTTTTTGTTTCATTTCTTTTTTCATTTCCTGTAATATTTTAGCAATGAGAAATTGATCTCAGTAGTCCTTTGCAGAGGTTAGACAGTGAAGATTCTGACTCATGGCATTTCTTTTACTCTGTTCTCTGAAATGGGCATCAGGCAAGTTTTATGTGTGCTGCAAATGGACTCACCCTGAGTCCGATGTACATCAGCCTACACCTTCGATCTTGTGCTTAATCTGCGTCTCCTTATCATCCACCAGGTGATGAAGGTGGAGAATCAGAGCTTCTTGGAGAAGATCTTCCACTTGAACCTTCTGTCGCCAAAGCAGAAAGGAGTCACTTGATAGTGTGGCAAGTGATGTATGGTAGTGAGTGAACCCATAGGAAACAGATGGCAACAGGGAAGCCATCTCTTCTGCATGGTTTATTTTCCCTTTATTTAATGGTCTCTTTGTGAAATAAGTTTCACCACATAATGTGTGAGCATTTTTTTCTGTTAACTTTATACTATAAAATCTGTCCTACTGTAACATTACAGGAGCTAGCTGTTTTACTGCACCAGTGTTATAGGCAATTTCAGTATATTATGATCAAATCAAAGAATGTTTACTTTCTGCAAACTGGCAAATTTTAGAAAGCAATCCAGATGTGGTTTACTCTTGCACAGTTAATGTCACTTACTTCATTTGATGGGGTCACTTTTTAGCTGTCACTAATAATGGAATTAATGGAAATACTTGATATATGAAACTGTACCATTAAGTACAATAGTAAAGTTCCTCCCAATGTATTATAAAATTGACACAAACTAATGTTAGGTGGATTATCAGGATTTATCTAAACGTCCCTAGAGGGCTAAAAGCTAACTGTAAATTATTCTAACTTTCACTTTCAAATCTGACAAATCTTGTTTATATGGTATATAAAACTTTGTTTTCATCAGATTTTGCGGGGGGGGTTTTATATTAAAGAAATTAAGACTACATTATTTAAATAAAAATTTCTTGTTTCTGACTTATTAGAGCTCTAAAGTTTATGAGGCCTGCTTTTCTGAATATTCTACTTAATTTTTTGTTTTTGAGACTGGTGTCATCATTTTCATACTGACATATTTGAAAGGTTTATTATTTAAAAGGCTTAGAAAATGCACTTCAGCAATGGAAGGTTTTTTTTTTTTTTTAAGGAAATTGTGGTTTGGATTTCTTACACCAGTGGATGGTGGTGGTTAGATGAGTTTTTTCCATGTAAAAAATTCACTTGTTTACCAGTTGTTCTTTGACTGCTCTTACCAGTTAAGAGGAAAGCTTTAGTGGTGATGGAGTATGGCCTAATGAACTGAATGAGTGATTTGATTAGCAGTGGTATTTTCTGTTGTCCTGTATGAAACTATATAACTGCCCGTACTTGATATTCTGTACATAAACGACATTTAAGCTTTTATGCCCTTTTGAGATTAAAATGCCATCTTCAAAGAAGAAAACTGAAAGAGAAGCCAAAATAGCATAAAGTAAAAGTTGACATTACATCTTTTCACTCACAATAGAGTGAAAAATAGTCTGGGTTTAACTGACTTTCTTGTTTAATAAGTTTTAAAAACCATTATGCTATAGTTTTTCTTCCCCTCTCAGACTTCTTGAAAATGTATGATTTACCATTCTTAATGCATCACTTTAAGCAAAACTAAATATAAGTTTAAGTACTAATTTAAAATATAAACTTACAGGACAAAGGCACTGCCCCAAGTGAGAAGGACTGCTTCAGGAGAAGGAAGCAGCAAAGGTCTCAGACTGTCTCAGCGTCCTTAAGGACCAAGTACTTTACTTCTGAACTGTAGTGGAAAGATATTTGTAAAAAGTACCACCAGTATGTTTTTAAACATATAGATGATTAGTCTAGATTATAAAGTACATAGGATTTAATACATCAGAGGGGGCCTTTGGATACATTTGGTCACATGTGTCTAGAAGCACATTTTATACACAGTACAATTTTCCCACTTTAGATGACTAGGAGGAAAAAAACTCTTGGTAAAAGCTTTAGGAAAAGGATAATTTTTTAACTTGAAGTACTTAGTCACTTTTTTCAAGCCACCAAAACTTAGGTCCATTTCCATAGCTTGTAAGTTATGTTTTTACTGATATTTTATTTTAAATCTGAGCCATTGTTGGCAGTACCTTAAAAGAAAAAATCACATCATTAAACATTTTGGGAGAATGTTGTATAAAATTCACAAAAAAGAGACAGCCAAATGTTTGAGAATTTTAATCCCAAGAAGTGAACATCCTAGAGTCAGACCCCATGTGCTGTTCAGTCTTTTACATGTTTCTATGACTGAATGTAATTTAGGAAATCAGGAGTTAAAAATGAGAAATGCAAACATGTTACAGTGGTTGTTTATTATTGCTCTTTATAAACTTATTGGCTTTAACTTAAGGAATATAGGTGTGTAGTTGTTTTATCTAAAGCTGTCAGATGTCTGTGGCCCTGTTAAACTTCAGGGACTAGAGAGAGTACAAAAATGCCTATACAATTTGTTTTAAGAGCTTGTCTTTATGTTTGTAATTTCAGTTCTATATTTTCTGCAGATTGCTTTACTTCCACCTTTTCTCCAACAATAGGTTTATATTCTTGTAGTGTTCACTTTGGTCAAGGTGGTAACCTTTGGTAGAAAATGCCCAAATATAAGTTTCTGCAAGCAGTGAGTAGTTGGTTTAAACTGCCTATAGCTACTACATCAATGGTAGAGAAGAGGCTTGAGTACCTTGGGTTGGTCTCTCCATGTAAGAAGAAATTACCCCCATTGGAAGAAATAAGGAATACCTGAGAGTTTTCTCATTTTGTTATATTTGGCTTATTATGTCATTGAACCATGTAAAATTGCCGATATTCAACCATTGCCAATCTACAAAAATGACAGTATCATCATATACATCAACCTAATACTTACTGCTCAATGCAGGTTAAAATCCCTATGAGGCAAAGGGAGAATATTCTTTAGGAACTCAGTTTTGAATGTTTTTCTCTTAACTCGTGTGAATCTAAAATTTAAAAATAGGAATGAATGTCTTAATAACTACAGCTTGTTGAGAGTGTGAAACATTTTGAGCACAAAATATGCAGCACATAACTTTTCACATGAAGTGTGTTGCATAGAAAAGGTTAAAATACATTCTCTGAGTTGCTGTGTTCATTTCTTGTAAAGGTCTTCCTACATTTGAGAATAGAACCTTTAAATGGCTGCCTTAGTGACAAAACAAAGCAAAACACTTGTCTCATAATAAGTAACTGTCCTAAAGAACGTGTGTCTTGCAAATGCTGTAGAACTGAATATTTATTTCCTTGTGAGTATTATGACCATTACCAAAGGATTCAGTCAGATTTAGGGCTCTTCTTAATTGATCATGTTGAGAAAGGGACGCATTTTGGTCCCAGTTTGTAAAGGGAAGAGAAGAGAGAATTAAACGTGGAAATCATAAGTGCTTTTCTAACAGGGTTATGCTATTTTGTAACACTAAATGTCTTTTCCTTTTTTAAAACATAAAATAAGTTTTTATTATTAATTTTGTCGTATATTTCTCAACATTATTTTAACTGTTTTATGGTCTGAATTTGTCTTTTGTCCTAGACATTTTATTTGGAATTTTATTTGCCTCTATAATCTTAAAAATGGGTTCTAGAGTATCCCACTTGCTATTTCTTTAGAGGCTGATGCTTCATTTCTATGAGCAAAAAGCTCAGTTGGCAATGTAGTTATTTCAGTATTTATTTCTATTATGGAATCCCTGGGGTTCGGAATGTAACTTTGTATATGAAATATATATATAAATATGTATATGAAACATATATGAGGAGTGTGTTTTGTTTTGTTTTTGCTTTTTCCCAGGGGTCTGACCTTGATTTATATTTGAAAAGCCCAATCATCCCCCATCAAACATGTCATTCCAAGGGTCAGGATTGTCGCCATTTGGCACTGGCTGAAAGTGAGCAGTGAGGAATACATGAAGAACATGCTTGCTTAGCTCACGTGTTTAAGTGACAATGTGAATGATAGACAATAAGGCTTTCTAGAAATGTGGGTATGCTGAGTAACAACCCACACATGATACTGAGGCATACCATTTGCCAGGTCACTCAGTAATAAGAGGAAGGCTATAATGTAGATGTTAATACAGTGTGCTTATTGTGATCCATTTGCTTGAGAGAGACTCTGGAATGAAGGGTGATTATAAAACTAATCATGTTTTAGCGCAGTGTGAACCCAGTGCAATGGTATGTAGTCTAATGCCGTGTTCTTTGTTTATAAGAATGTGGGGTTCTAACGTGATAGTAAAAGTAGTCCTGATTGCCCCATTAACGGAACAATTCACTAGTTGATGGCACATCCATCTATCCAGTGAGGTTGGATGCTCTAGAATATAACAAACAGCCTGTCTCATTCCTACTTTACAGGGCCTTACCTAACTGCCCCTTGGTACTTTGGGGCCTACCCAGTCATTGTTTTGAAAGCTGATTTTTTTTGAGCCTCATTTAGTCATATTCCTTACTCAGCCAGTCTCTAGTGAGAGACTAGAGTAGCTCAGTGCAGGACAGCAAATGTTTATAAGAATTTTGTTGGGGGAACAGGACAGGAGCCTGGAATTATAGCCTTCAGTCCCACACAGTGCTGAGACTGTCTTTCAAAAGTTAGTGAAAAGATACTGCCTAAACCTCCAAGCTCTACCTCACTAGCCCCAAGGCCTCTCACACTCAGTGTGAGCAGGAGAGCCTTGGTGACTACAAAAAGCATGAACTTCATCCTCAGCTCTAAAGAAGGTCCCAGGTTTTGGCCAAAGTTGCACATCATTGGGCTTCACTGGCTCAGCTGGTAAAACATCCGCCTGCCATGAGGGAGACCTGGGTTTGATCCCTGGCTTGGGAAGATCCCCTGGAGAAAGGAACAGCTACCCACTCTAGTATTCTGGCCTGGAGAATTCCAACGACCAACACCCATGGGGTCGCAAGGAGTTGGACATGAGTGATTGACTTTCACTTTCATCTCCAGTTGTAGCCAGTATGTTAGGAAAGATCGAGAACTTCTCAGAATGCATTAAATATTTGGTAATTAATACAGTTCAAGTTTACAACTCATTTCCTTTAAAGACAGTGGTATAATGGGAAAGAAGGCGGTAGACCTGAATAGGCCCTACCCCTACTGTGACCCTTAGCCTCTCACTTCAACACAGTACTCCACAGCCATCCACAAAGTCATGAAACTACTCCAGACCTGATGAATTGACTATCTTATGGGCCCAGGCATCTACTGCTTTAACATCTTTGGTTTGGACCTTTGTTCTCATGTGTTAAAGGAGGTTTAGTTTATCCAGGTGATCTTAAAAAAATTGTAGCTCTAATCTTTCTGGTTCTGTGACCCTGGCTCTAATTTGTCTTGGTATGTTGTCTGCAGATACTAACCATACTTGCTTGCAGGTCCAAGGTTGTCCAATCTCAGTAGAATTCAATTATGAAAATCCAGTTTATCAGAACATCACTATACAAAAGGAGGTAGTTTAGCTCTTTGGTTTTATGTCCAAGCAGAACATTGGCTCCCACCCACAGAAAGAAAGTAATTATGGTCTGATTTGAGGCCTCAAGGAAGAAGGTAGACCAGTTCTGCGGGCAGCAACTTCACAGAAAAGCTGCAATTCTCAACCAGGCCAGGAGAGGGAGGTGTGGCCAGAATCATCCAGGAGCTAGCTAGTTCCAGAAGTGAATTAGTGAATATTTCCCTTCTTCCTCTAATCTCCAGAGCATCAGAGTACTGATGTGTTTGGTAAAACAGTTACCCTGGTGATTCTGATCCTTTTAATTGGGATTAGCTGCTTGAGAGGAACTCAAGCAGCCCAGCTAGATTCACAAACAGCTTCTTCATTCTCAGCACATGGTGACTTGCTAGCAGGCTTACCCTAGACTCAACCCAATGCTCTTTCCTTTTCGATTTACGGATAACTGAAGTTTAGACATGTCTTTGCTACATTAAGAGCATAAGGGGAATATTTCACTCCATTCATTTGGTAAGGCTATTCTTTTTTTCATAGGAAAAAAAAGCTATCACCCTTTAGTTGTTATGGCTAGCTTACATAAGCATAACGTCTAATAATTTTCTCAAGGTGTTTACTCCATAAATTCACAGGTGAACCACAGAGCCACCCTTTGGAGTGTTATTCTTTGTCCTCAGGTGATCCAGAGCCCTGGCCAAAGGAGACAACTTTGGTAATCAAGTCTAAATTGGGATGAGTAAAGGCCTAGGGTCCTCATAGGGAGGTATATAAACCAGATTAAACTCTGCACTGGAGGCTACCACAATGTGTTGGGAAAGTACTAGATCTCAGATAGGGAGATTTGGGTTTGAATCCTGAGTCTATTGTTCCCTAATTTTGCAACCCTTCCGTCACTAGCTCCTTTACTATAAAAGGAGAGTAATATCTCAAAGGGTCCTCGTGACGGCTTAATGAAGTAATGGTGTGATGGCAGCTGACACATTATATGCCCCCACTAGGCACTCAACAACAGGCTTCGGTGATCCCGAGGTGTCAGGTGTGTGACGATAAGTAAGACACCCTTGAGAAGATTAGGGTAAGAGAGGAAAATAGAACGAAACGGTGAAGTGGAGTCAAGTATTAAACAACTGTCCATTGGGGCATTATCTGAAAAGTGATACTGGTATGGTGTCTGCTTTGGCTATTTATTTTCTAATGTGGTAAAAACAAGAGAAAAACTGTCTTCAGTGCTTACGTAGTACAGAATATTCTGTCTTTTTATCAGTGTTCTCGACCTTGGCTGTCCTAAGAGAACTGTGTTAGGAAACCTTGGGCCTATTGAACCTTTGAAGGAATGCCTTTTTCTCTTGCCCCCACACCCCTCAATTTAAGGAAAAGGAGTGTTCCATAAAAAGTAAACACAGGAGGAGACCTGTATTCTCTTTTTCATGGAAGAGTTCATTTCATTCCTTTGCAGGCACACTGAGGAACATATTGAAGTATGAAAAGAGTGATAAGTTTGACGGTTTTAGATGCCATTAGAATGTATTTTTTCAGTATCTGTTGCTCATATGTTTTATTAAACTCCTAGTCACTGCATATAAACAGGTAGAAGACATACAGAACTAAATAAAATACTAACATCTGATGCACAGTAGGGTATGGTATAGTGGCAAGGAGGATTATGTGCTTTCTACATGATTAAGAAGCTTAGCATTACTCTGCCCAGGCAAGAACGCATACCCCCATCTGTTAAGATTTTTGCAGGCCATGTCCAGTGCAAAAACCTCCAAAAAGAGTGGAGCAGTCTTTCAAAAACTTGAATTTGCTCATTAGGAGTATTGTACTAATGATTCAAAGGATACTGGAAAGATTAAATGAGATAATGTACTACTCAACAGTAAACAAACTTTGTGTCCTTAACCCCCACTGAGGCTTCAATTTATTTTCCTATTGACCTTTCTTCATTAAGCTTACTTTTTAATTTTTTTTTTAACTTTTGGCTGGCCCAGACAAAGTGACAAATCCTAGAGTGGATTTTTAGCTGCTGGCCTTTTGATGCATTTTGGCCTATTTTGCTTCTGTTTAAACAAGCTTTTATTCTGTAGAAAATCTACATTGCTATCTTGAAGAGTATGCCTGGGGCAGTAAATAAGGAACTAGAAGCAAAAGTTTGGCATGTTCTTCACCAGAAAAGATTCCAATTTTGATTCTTACGTTCATCTCACACATTCTTCCTTCCCAAAGGACCCTGACTGGAGATGAGCGGAAACTGGGCAGATGCCTCAGGGCAAACCTTGTCTGATTTAGAGACCCATTCCTAAGCTTCTACCTAACAGAAGGTTTATCAGACTATTCGGCTCCATATTCAGTTCAGTTCAGTCACTCAGTCTTGTCTGACTCTTTGTGACCGCATGGACTGCAGCACGCCAGTCTTCCCTGTCCATCACCAACCCCCGGAGCCTGCTCAAACTCATGTCCATTGAGTCAGTGATGCCATCCAACCACCTCATCCTCTGTCATCCCCTTTTCCTCCTGCCTTCAATCTTTCCCAGCATCAAGGTCTTTTCCAATGAGTCAGTTCTTCACATCAGGTGGCCAATATTGGAGCTTCAGCATCAGCATCAGTCCTTCCAATGACTATTCAGGACTGGTTTCCTTTAGGATTGACTGGTTTGATCTCCTTGCAGTCCAAGGAACTCTCAAGAGTCTTCTCCAACACCATAGTTCAAAAGCATCAGTTCTTTGGTGCTCAGCTTTCTTTATAGTCCAACTGTCACATCCATACATGACTGCTGGAAAAACCATAGCTTTGACTAGACAGACCACTGTCAGCAAAGTAGTGTCTCTGCTTTTTAATATTCTATCTAGGTATTAGACGGGGCTTCCCTTGTGGCTCAGCTGGTAAAGAATCCACCTGCCTTGCAGGAGACCCTGGTTCGATTCGTGGGTTGGGAAGATCTGCTGGAAAAGGAATAGGCTAACCACTCCAGTGTTCTTGGGCTTCCCTTGTGGCTCAGCTGGTAAAGAATCCGCCTGTGTTGCGGGTGACCTGGGTTCAATTCCTGGGTTGGGAAGATCCCCTGGAGAAGGGAAAAGCTACCCACTCCAGTATTCTGGCCTGGAGAATTCCATGGACTCTGTAGTCCATAGGGTCACAAAGAGTTGTACACAGCTGAGAGACTTTCACTTTCACTAGGTATTAAGCCCATGTTTCTGTGGTCCCACCCAAGGTGACAGAAAAGCTACTCTGGTGTGATATGATGGGAGCCAAGAAAGCATCATAAAAGCCGAGTCTCCATAAAGAATGTTTCCCTGCCACTGATCCATCAGGAGTTATCACTCTCCCAGACCTTCAGCTTTCCTTATCTTTAAAAGTTGGGACTTGGCTCAGATGAGCTCTAAAGCTTCTTCTAAGGTGACATTCTTTGAGGCTTGGTCATCTGTGCCATGTGTAGTTTGAGTTGTATGGACTGAGCCTTCATGCCCAGCCAGATTCTTAATGGAGGGAATTCATGTAGCTTACGCCAACTGCTTTGATACATCAGTTGTCCCTGAGGCATCAAAGAATGGAAGAAATGTTTTAATTAGGTCTTTTTTCTAAAAAAAAAAAAAAAGTTATTTTTAATTAGAGAATAGTTTCTTAAAAATATTGTGTTGTTTCTGCCATACATCAGCATGAATCAGCCATAGGTGTATGTTTATCTTAAATAGGTCTTGCTCTTCCCTTGGGTGTCAGTCTTTCCCTTCCTGAACCTGAAAACAGGTCTCCAAAAGTCTACCTTAGAATGTCATCTGAGCCTTCACATTTTCCTCCTAGTGCCCTTTTGTGTCATCACTAGAGGGAAAAAAGAGAAGGGCTAAACAGTGAAGCTGAATTAGGGAGGATCCTTGGTTTCCCAATACCACCTCCTCCCACAGCAAAAAAAGGCTTTGGGGGAACAGGAAATGAACTTGTTTGGAAAAGTGGCCTTGCTCCAGAGAGGCTGGGCTCTGCTCCCTTTTGAATGCATGGTGATGCTGTGGTGGTATGCTGCCTTCCAAAGACAGTCTGCCCTTCATCCCTCCTGTTCATCCTCACCAGGCTATCCACCCTAGTGAGGGCAGGCCAGAACAGATCAAGGAGGGTGCCTGTTGAAGGTCAAACTGTACAGATAAGGTAAAGTAGTTCACTTTACTGCTGGGCTTCCCTGGTGGTTCAGATAGTAAAAAATCTGTCTGCAATGAGGGAGACCTGGGTTCGATTCCTGGGTCAGAAAGATCCCCTGGAGAAGGGATTGGCAACCACTCCAGTGTTCTTGCCTGGAGAATTCCATGGACAGAGGAGCCGGGTGGGCTACAGTCCACAAGGTCACAAAGAGTCATCTAACAAGCAATCAGAGGCCCAGAGTGGCTGTTATCCAACAGCAGAGATTGACTCTCTCTTTCAACTAGACTGCCTCTAGATTTTCTCTCACTCCTTTCATTCACCAGGGATGGGGAAGACACCCTTTCTGAGCCTCCCCAGCCAAGGCAGCCTTTAACCCAGGAACCCAAAAGGAAGGCAGGTGGTCTAGAGCCTGGAACCCTGCCGAGGTGAGCAGGGGTTGCCATGGGTAAGAGAGAAACATTGACCCAAAGGATTAAAGAAGGGAATTTTTGGAAGTGTCCACACCACCAATTTCTGGTCTTTGAAGTTGCAAAGGAATTTCTGCTACTGCCACCTCTGAACGAGGTTAAAAGAAATGTCACGGAATCAGTTTAGTGAGTTGCTTCAATAGAAACTTCATCCAAGGCCGATAATAAATAGGAGTTACATAATTCAGTAGGTCAGGGCACTAACTAAGCCTTTTATAGGCCATCAATCCACATTTCTTTCCTGGATTTTATAACCACTGCTGTAAAGGGAAAAGGGGGAGGGGGTAAGGATTAAAGGGAGAGAATCTGTGACTGGAATAAATCTCCGAGCGCACCCTCCAGTCTCCTCTCCTGCAGATGAGGCAAGTGAGGGCCCCAAGGAGGAAGATAAGACCAGCCAGCCCTGGGGCAGGGAATGCACAGGAATTCACAGGGAATGCCTCCCCCTCGGCCTTCAAGTGCTGTAGACCAGTCAAAACACACACAGGGGTGAAATGGGAACAGGGCATAGACACAGACCTAGGGAATAGGGGTTTTTGCCACTCTCCTATCTGGGGAATTCAATAAGAGGGGTCAGGGCTGCTCCAGGGCCCTCAGGTGGCTATGAGGGGTGGAGAGGCCCCCTACACAGTTTTCTGTCGCTCACCACCACTATTACTCCGGGGTCAGAGAGAGACAGCTCCTATGATCCACATGATACTCGGAGCTTGTCCATCCTTGCCCAGCCACCTGTGCAAAGCTACAGGCCAGATCCCACTGTCTGGGAACACGCAGTATAAAAGCCAGTTGAGGAAGGGAAAAGCTTGGTTTGGGAGGGGAGGATGTCAGAAAGTTTGTGGCGTTAAAAAGTGACAGGAAAGCTAGGAGTTGGAACAGCTGGATGGTTGAGGGTCCTTGGAAGCAACTTTTGGTGAGCAGTCTGGACCCAGAATTTTCATGATGTGATCACTCCTTGGATAGGAAGCCCATAAATGTTCCCCAGAGGGAATTCCCTGGCGGTCCAGTGGTTAGGACTCCATGCTTTCATTGTCTTGGGCCCCAGGTTCAATCCCTGGTCAGGGAACTAAAGACCCCACAAACCACACTGTGTGGCCAAAAAAAAAAAAAACCACAATATTTCCCCAGAAAAGGGATCTCAGTGGCGGGAGGCAGCTCCAACCTGAAGATTGAGAACAGATCCTTTTATTAGGCCCTTTTAATGGTACTCAATGAGTCTCAAGTCCTTGGGTCTCCTCTTTCTCCACCTCTTTCTTAGTGCTTTGCCCCTCTCCCATGGCAGGTGCTTCCTTTTTGAGAAGAGCTGTGTGTCTGGGTTTGTCCTGGAGTCTGGGTTTCCAGACTCAGAAACCCCACCCCTGTCTTGTCTCATCTATCAGTGAGGTTTGGAAGGTGGCAGTGTCCCCGGTGAACAGGTGCCTTAAACTGAGATGCAGAGAGAGGGTATGATTTTAATCCCCCAGGTCCCCAGACCACACAAATGAGCAATGTTAGAAACATTCTCAGGGTCCCATTTTATCAGCTGGCCTGACCCTTCCTGTCTTCTGTCAGAGCCATAGTCCAATAATCTATTATATTAATACTTGCTGAGCAGACCAGCAAAGCAGAGCTCAGAGGCCAGGGTATGGGGATTCTGATCTGGGTTCACCAGTCCCATCCCAGAGGAGAAGGTAATCACTTATTTGGGACTGATTTTTGTAGAGAAGACACTTGACCCCACAGCTGCTAAGGCTGAAGGAGAGCCTGGTGCCAACTGAGGTGAGTGGCAGGGAGGGCTTGCTCAATCCTTGGCTTGGCTTCACACCAGCCTTTGTGCAGGGATTCTTCTACACACGTCTTCCTCCCGGGCTATCTACTAGGTCTGAGGACAGCTTGGAGGAGGTAGGGTTTTCTTTTGGGATTTTTTGCCTCCTATCCTCTCCTCTCTCTTTGTCTCACAGTCTCAAGCGAAAGGGGTAGGTCGGTGAGTCATAGGGAGACCTCATGAGCCCACAGGTGGAATGGCGAGTGCCCATTTCCCACAGAACTCACCTGCTGAGACAGTAGGCTTCTGCCAGAGCCTGTGTTTTCCTTGCTGAAAAGGTTTGCAAGTGAGCACCAGACTGTCCAGAAAGATCTCATGTGAGGGGCAGAATATGTGCCGACTCTACCTCTGCCCACAAGAAAGTATATCCCAGGCCAAGAAAAGGCCTCAGCAAAGAAAGGTTCCTTGCAAATATGCATGAACTAGGCCCAGTCCTCGGTTCTTCAAATGCATTGCTTCCCTCAGTATTTAGGGCAGCTCTGAGCCAAGGGTTCCCCTCTTTGGACAAAGGCTCTTTGTCCAGGGTTTCTGTCAACCTGGGCACTGTTGACTTTGGGTTGAATAATTCTCTGTCCTGTGGTCTGCTCTGTGCATTGTGGGATATTTAGTAGCAATCCTTGGCCTCTACCCACTAAATGCCAGGAGAATATGTACACGCCCCTCCCCAGTTATAACAACCAAAACTGTCTCCGGGCATTGCCAGATGTCCCTGGGAACAAAACTATCTCTGTTCCAGAGCCACTGACTTAGACAGTAAGTGTCCAGGGGCCCTAGGATCGGCCTACGTTTGAACCCGGATCATCTGCTTTTCTTACTGCTGCTGCTTTGTGCAGAAAAGTCCCTTTTAAAACTTGAGAACAAGGCTCTCACCTTTAATTTCAATGAGATTGTGGACTTCAGGTGCTCATTTGTGCCTTAATGGGAAGCCAGCTGAATTAGTCTGCCCTCCTCCCTCTGACCCTCAAACCGAGGTTCCTGGGGACTGGAGGTGGGGTGAGTGTGAGTTGGGAGAGGGATGTGAGGGCAGGGTTGCAAGAGGAAGAGCCTGCCCTCCTTGGACCTCTGTTGTGTGCCTAGCAGCCCCCGGGAGGCAGCTGTGCCAGGCCACCCTGGCCAGCCTTAGCCACTGGACATGACCTGTAGTTGTCTCATCTCAGAGAATATTTGCTGTGGCTGCATGACCTCAACACTTACCAGGCATACCTGCCCCTAAACAAGGTGAACTCTGAAGGTGGCCTTTGGTTCTGGGTTTAGAACATGGTGATGGGTGCAATGGAAGAACTTCAAGACTCCAGGAACTTCTACTCACCCTGCACTGTAGCAAGCTGTGAAGACACCTGGAACTCAATTCCAGACATTAGCTCTCATTCCGGCCTCTGACCTCAGTTTACTTGTTTACCCAGGAGAAGTTGGACTGGATGGATGATCTCTAATAATTCACATGCATTGAGCATTTCCTATGTGACAGATTCTTTATGTACATTCTGTCATTTAATTTCTGCAATGCTTTATGAGGTGGAAACTGTAATTATTATCCTCATTTTACAACTGAGGAAGCTGAGCTCAGAGAAGATAAGTAATTGCTCAAGGTCATACGGTGAGTAAGTGGAGGGCCAGTCATGTACCCAGGTCTGACCCAGAGGCATATTGAGGATGGTGGTTGCTCAGGTGAGAGGCCCACTAACTGGGGCAGTGGCCATAAGTACCAGAGAGAGGGTTGTTAGAGTGACCTGCAGAGCAAGGAGGGGCAGGACCAGGTACCCAGCCCAGTGTGGGGAGCAGTGGAAGATGACTCGGAGGTTTGAGGTTCAGATTCTGAAGGACTGGGAGGGTGATGATGCTTTTAATAGAAACAGGGAAGTCAGGAGGAGGAACAGGTTCAGGGCTAGCAGATGAGTGCATTCTTAGACATGTTGGAGCTGATTTGCCAACAGTAGGACCTTTAGGCCAAGATCCAGCCACAGTTCAATCAGGAAAAATCAGCACATCCAAAAATACTTCCAAATGCCAACAGCCCTCTTGCCAAAATCAAATTCCTAAACCTTGCACACCCTGGAGCTCCCCAGCCACTGCTCTGGGCTGAGCTCAGCGTTGGGACTGCAATAGCCCAAGTCCCACACTGACCACTGGGGGTCCCCACTGGTGCACAGACCACAGTGCAGTTGCCCAGGGCTCGCCTGCTGTAGGGTCAACCTTGGGGGGCAGACAGCGGGTTTTAGGGAGCCAGCCCCCTGGTAGGGAGGGCAGAGTTCTTGTCCTCCTTTTTAGGCGTGGGAAGGAGAAGGGCTCACAAGACACTGAGCTGCTGCTTTTCCCCAACTCCCCAAGCATTGGCGATGCCATGTCACAGAAATTTCTGATTAACCTCCAACCAAATACAGTTAACCTTAGAACCGGGAAGAGGGAGAGGCAGTGGACCCCCTTCCCTGCATGCACACCGGGCTCTTGGAGCCTGGCCTGGAAGATGCCATGTCCAGGGCGCCAGGGCGGCAGAGCCCAGGAAACCGGATCCCAGCTGATCCAAAGTGCCTGCCTCCCCTGACATTTGCGTCAGCAGCTCTGCCCTTTGACTTTTAATCCCTGGGAGTGAAGGGTGGAGGCAACCTTGGCGATCAGGACTAATTATATGCAGTTCGATTGAACCAGTAGTTTATTGGGGTTTGGCCTGGTTGCCTGCACTCCTTTGCCTCCAACCCCTAGGTTTATGGCCTTGGTCTCCTTCAGAAGCTGGGAAGAAAGGAAGGCAAGAGTGCTTCCGCCTGGGAGGCACCTAATTCCTCTGTCTCCTGAATCGCCTGATCTCAGCGCAACTTGTGGGAAGTGACGCCTATAAAAACACTGAGAGACCCCCAGATGGAGGCGGTGTCCCCATGCTCACGCCCAGCCCAGGCCCTGCACCCTCTTAGCCCGCCTCCAGCTCTAATCAGGACTTGTTAAGACATGTTCCAGGGCCATGGCGGGGCCAGGAGTCACTGCCTCCCAGCTGCTGTGGGGTTCGGGGCTCAGAAGAGGTGGGGGTAGAGTAGGCATCTTGAAGCTGACATGGTTCCTCAAGCCCCAAGCCCCCTCTGGTGTCCTGTGTCCCTCTATATTTGGCCTTGGCATTACCAATGTGCCCTCTCTGAGGGGCAGGCAGCCAGCCTAACCCATGACGTCTCCTCCAGGGCCTGGGCTATTTTGGAATCAGCCTTGAGAGGGCTGGGGAAGGCAGGGGTGAGGTTTAAGGGAATATTTGCACCTGTCTCTGGATCACAGAAGAGGCTGAGGGTGTGTGGCATGGAGAATTAGCCCTGAGACCTTTCTCAGAATTCCCTGTACATTTACTCAAATACCCCTTTTGCTCAGGTTTCCTGGGGATGCCTAGGCTGTGGGGCTGAATCTGGGCAGAAACCCCACCCATTCCCTTTTCCCCCTGAGTTTTTCCAGCTGTTCAGATATTATCCCTCAATTAAAAAACAACTTCTGTGCCTGGTCCCACCAAGAACTAAGAGCTAGCTCAGTGGTTCCCAGTCTTCAGATTTCTCAGGTCAGTAATATTTCCAAAACAACAATTTAGGATCTGACATGGTCACCAATTTTTCATTTTGCTGAGTTAAGGACGTTAAAGGAAATGTCAAAGGAAAAGTCCTTTAAGACACACACATACACACAGGAAAATACACAACTCAGGTAAGAGGACAGTCCTTCAGATTGATGAAAAGCTTTATGAAAACCTCATTATATTGTCTTTGTTTTTCTCATTTTGCCACAGGCAGATGAGAACATGGCAACAGCTGGAATTGGGCTCATGTTCCAGGAACTTCTGCTCTCTTGCACTCCTCTGCTGGGCCCAGTGCCAAGGGCAGCAGGGACCCCTCCCAGCACCTCTCTCCAGCACTCTCCTGCAGCCCTTTTGCTTCTTTACATCTCCCCCCGACCCAGCCCAGCCCCCAATATTTGCAGGAGGGGAGGATGGGGAACAGTCTTCACTCAGCTCCAGGTGAAGAGAACAGATTGCCTGGTCTCACTGTAGGGAATGATGGAGGTTTGCCTCTAGAGAAAACGTATGATCATCATGCTCCTCTGCAAAGAGCTGCTGCTGTGGAAGCAGGTCTGAAGGAGGGTCAGGAAGCCTGGGTGGCTGCCAGTTCCTGGTCATGAGATCTGAGACTAGTCCCAGAAGCTCCCTCGTGCACTTCAGCTTCTGGTTTCATAAAATGGGTATATTAACTCCTCATCACAGGGCAGGTGTAAGGATTAAATAAGAACGTTTGTGAAAGTATTTTGTAAACTATAAAACTTAGGCAGGGGTAGTTATTATTATTATTATGAGAAACTAGTAAATGGCTGAAGAAACAACACGAAAAGGTGATCTCAGCTTCTGGGTGTAAAGACGGCACTCACATGCACCACTGGGTCTGTGATCTTGGGGCCCCTCTAATCCCACAAAGGAGCAGTGAAAGCCTGATCCCTGTGAATCAAGGCAGCCTGGACTGGACCAAGGCATTGTGCTCACAATAGGGCCCAGCCTTTGGATTGTGCTTAGAGTAAGGCTTCTGATAACTTGTGGAGGCTGCATTGCATGGTCAGGGATGTCTACTGATGTAAGAGCTGGACCATAAGAAGGCTGAGCACTGAAGAATGGTGCTTTCAAACTGTGGTGCTGGAGAAGTCTCTAGAGAGTCCCTTGGACAGCGAGGAGATCAAACCAGTCAATCCTAAAGGAAATCAGTCCTGAATATTCATTAGAAGGACTGATGCTGAAGCTCTAATACTTTGGCTACAAACTAGAAAAGACCCTGATGCTAGGAAAGATTGAGGGCAGGAGGAGAAAGGGGCAACAGAGGATGAGAAGACTGGATGGCACCACTGACTCAATGGACATGAATTTAAGCAAACTCCAGGAGATAGTGAAGGACAGGGAGGCCTGGAATGCAGCAGTCCTTGGAGTCACAAAGAATGGACACAACTTATTCACTGAACAACAACAGTTGCGCCCCAGGTCTGAGGATTCAGAGAAGGTCCAACACCTAAACTTCAAGGTGTCGACAGAGGAGCCACCATCCCATGTCACAGGGGATGAAGTAGGAGACACACCAACCCACATTTCTGGGCCAGTTCTACCACTTACTCTAGCTGCATAGTTTCAAACACTTCCATTCCTTTGCCACCCTGAACCTCAGTTTGCTCATCTGCAAAACAGGAATGAGTCCTTACCTCATGGGGTTGCTTTGAACTTATGGGATGGGATGGCTTGTGAAAGCCCCTGGAGGGTGCTTGGTGCTCCAGAGCACTCTTCCTCACCTTCCTGGGAGACCCTGGCATAACCATGGCCCCCACAAAAGGAACCAAGGGGTCCCCAAGAAGCGTGAGCCTGGGGCTGGGCTGCTGCTCCCACTCAGAGTGGGTCACTGGGCCTTGCTCCAAATAGGGGCCAATGGGGCAGGATTCCTCACTCCAGCCAGGCCCAGCTCCCTACCCCTTCCCCAGCAGCCCATTGTCATGAAGTCATTGCCACCTTCCCCAGCTTGCATCCCCAGCCTGCCTCCCCACCCCTGCCTCTGTGCTGACATCTCATTTGGCAAAGAGGTTGGAAAAGCCGCTGACTCTTCCAGACCTTGAGTTCATTGACTGGTCAGGGCCCATCGGCCACAGGCTGACCATGTGGGCAGAGGGGGTTTGCAGAGTGAGGGAGCACCCTCCTGGCTTTCATCCTATGCCTTAAGCTAAGCCCAGCTAAGACTCTCCTCCAACACACACCAGCCTCCATATCTGGACCTACACATGTGACCCCACACACTCCACACTTGGCATACACACTGTCTCCTCTCCACCCCCATGTGAACAGTCCTACACACATGCCAGGACTTACACATCCTTCTGTGCACGTTTTATACAGCCACCGGCCCACCAGGTACACTCCTACACACACAGCTGCGGCATATCCTGCATGCTCACACAGGCAATGTGCGCATGGCATTTCCATACACATGGCCATACTGCATGTCTGGCCAGCACTGGCTACCCATGGCCACTCAGCCTTGCCCGACTCCACCAGCCTCTACTCTGGGTTTCATGGGGCAAGGGGACACTCTCAGGCTGAGCCCAACTCAGAGTGGAGGATCTCTGAGTCCATAGAACAGGAACCCAAGTAGCCAAACCCCTTCATTTTCACTTGTGAAAATTGTGATCCAGAAAGGGCAAGGAGAGAGTGAAGTCACACAGCCAAATTTCTCCCTGGTGCTTCCATGTGTGTGTGAGCATGGCAGCAAAGGAAGGAGGCATCCAAAACCTGCTTGGGATGTTACACTCACTTGGCCTTGGTCACCTGCAGCAAATACTCAGCCTCAGGCCGCAGTTCCATAGCACCCTCAGCCTGGCGCTCTCACTCCCTAACTCAGTCACCCCATCTGAGACTCAAGACCCTCAGCAGTTGCCTGGACTATGGCTCCATCAAGGGACCCCAGGCTCCAGGGAGTCAGTGACTCTGTCCCCTAGAGTACTGCTCCAAAAGGCTAAGGGTTTCTGCCTGGAATGGTGCCTGGCACCTAGCAAGTGCCAGGAGGAGAGTCTTAGCTGGGTGTTGAATGCAAAGGCCAGTCTTCCCACCCCCAACCTCCTCCTCAGGGTCGAAAGTAGGAGGTCTGACATCCAGGTGCTTCCCTGTCAGCCAAGAGCAGGGAATCTGCCATGAATGGCTGTGTGACTGGAATCCTTCTGAGCTTCAGCTGCCATCTGGGAAGGAGAGGTCCCTGCTAAGGAAAATGCTGTTTATCTTGTGTGATTCCAGAAACCATTTCGGGGGAGGGGATCCCATCACCAATGCTGCATCCTTCCCACTGACTTTGAAGAGGGCACTCCTGTGGGCAGATCTAAGCCCACAAAAGGGAGCCCTACAATACAGGAGAGTCCTATATTGTAAATAAAACTACCACCCAGAAGAGACCAACATTTTCAACCTTGGAAGCAAGGGAACAGGCGACGTTGAGCCTTTCTCTCACCTTCCCCTCAATTCATGCCTGGCTGGGTCTACCCAAGGGAGCCTGGGGCTCCTAACTCAGGGCCAACATCCTACTTCCTGCAGCCCCGAGGTGAGGCATGGGCACACAGAAGGCATTTGTTCACAGTGCAAGGTGAGGAGATACTAATCGCTGGATGGCTGGGCTCCAGCTGGAGGTCAGGAGGTAAGGCGACCCGTGGTTATAAATAACCTCCCTGGCCAGCTGCGGAGGGCAGGGCTGGACCTGCGCCCCTCCCCAGCCTGCCGCAGGGCTACGATTGATTACTGTCCTCCCCATCCTGGCTGTGGTGACCTGAGCCCCTAGAGCCCTGGTGCAGTGACCTCTGGGGGCTAAGTACAAGGTCACTGAAGCCCCTAAGCTTCCCTTGACCTTGAGGGAAGGCCAAGCAGATGTCCTGCTCCTTGTCCTCTGCTGGAAGTTGGGACGGAGGTACTGAAGTGTGACAGACCCACCTGCTAGGCTGCCCTCTTCAGGAATGGGAGGGTGCCAAGAGGCTGCCAGACAGGACTCAGGGACCTAGTGGCCTGTGCTGCTGAGCTCTGCCCTCCCACATCAAGCCTGCCTCCTCCCCACAGCCCTCAGTCCCAGCCCTACTTCATAGCTGGTGGCTGGTAGCAGGGAGGCCCAGAGTAACCCAGCCAAGGAGGCAAATTCTGTAGCCACCCCCCAGACTCCTGCTTCTAGGTCCTAAATTGTGATGATGAGATTTACTCTGGGAATTGACCCCAGAGCTCTGGGCATTCTCTAGGCTTGATGGAAATAGAATCTCCAAGCCTGGGGGTTGAATGTCTCCAAGACTGGGGAAGAACTCTGGAACTCATGAGGGACCCCAGGCACCTATACTCCACCTCCCTTTGGACAGAAAAGAGAGATGGATTTAACTCACTCCAGGATGCAAGCCTTTCCCCCTGACCCCTTAACATTTTTATTGGAGTTAAACATACACACAGAAAATTGTAAAATTCGAAAGTGTACAACTGGATAAATTTGCATAAGCTGAACATGCCTATGAAACCAGCACTCAGGTCAAAAAATAGTCTCTCACCAGAAGCCCCTTCTGCACAACTTCACTTACTACCCCCAGTTAGACTAACCCCCTAGCTCTGCTTCTAAACTGTACATGCTGTCTATAAATGGAGCCACATAGCATGTGCTCTTTTGTGTCTAGTTTCTTTTGCCTGATATTACATTTTATTTAAGTCTATTTAAGTCCTTCTGGGTGGTAGCATGACCAAGTGACTCTATCATATGTTTTCACCCATTCTATGGTTGGTGAACATTTAGTTAGGTTCCAGCTTCTGGCTGCCATGAACACTCTAGTCTTGATCTATTGTGACTACAGGGCCACATCTCTTGTTGGTTGTATGTTCATAGCAGAGATTGCAGGCGAAGGAATGTGTGTCTCCTCAGCTTTGGAAGACACAGAAAGTGTTACTTTTTATTTAACATTTTAATAAGAATGATTTTTCAAGGTTAGTTTTTGGGTTTCATTTTAAATATTGAGGGAAATACCTTATATTTTAAAATTGGAAAATACAGAAATGTAGAAAAGAAAATGGGCTTCCCCGGTGGCTCAGACGGTAAAAGCATCTGCCTGCAATGCTGGAGACCCAGGTTCAATCCCTGGGTCAGGAAGAGCCCCTGGAGAAGGAAATGGCATATCATTCAGAGCTACTACTTAGAGTCAACCATTCAACCGATAGTCAGTGTATGTTCCCTAAGAACCTCTTCTCTGTCAGGCCCTAAAGCAGAGAGACGTAGGTCTTCTCCATGGAGCCTAGGGTCTGGGACCAGGTCAGCAGTAGTGCTGCCGGGGGATAGACCAGGGGCCTCAGTACGCTCGCTGGTCTCCTCTTTCCATGGTCTTCCCCCTCCACAACCATCCTTCACCTATCACGGCCACTCTTGGTTATCATCCAAATAGACTAGCCAGCTTGCTGTGCAAACAGGACTCCAGATGAAACCCCGAGAACTCATAGTGGGAAGTCAGGATGGCAGTTACACAATTAATTGCAGTCATGCAAGAAGAGAAGAGGAGGGCGGTGGAGAGAGGTGGGGGATGTGAGGGCATCATGGGGCTGACTCGCCCAGGATCTCAGAGAAAGGAGAGCCTTGGGGGACCCTGGAGAGGAAATGGGGCCAGAGGAGACACATCCAGACTTTGGACTTTATCCTGAGGACCACAGAAAGAACTTAAACAGGGGTGGGGAGCAGGCCTGATGTGCTTTTTAGCAACCACTCTGGATTCCTCAAAACTCCTGAGGCTTTGAGCTGATGAGCAAGCAGACAGTTGAGCTGGACAAGAAGGGGACTGAGAAGATGTTTCAGAGGTGACCTGAAGGATCTGAGGCCTGGTTGGCTTAAAGGCTTGGGGGAGGAGGAGGTTTCAGCTTCAAGGTGGAATTTTACATTTGCAGGAGAGTGTGACTGGCTCTTTTGAGGTTTTGATGAATTTCCCATCTTTAGCAGGTTCTATTTAGGTCTAAGAACTTCTGAGAGCCAAGTGGTTGAACCAAGTGATGAGGAAGACGGCCTGAGCCAGCTCTAAGGGACTCTGAGGTAAGAGATCACTATTAGTTTATTTGACAAATATTACAAAGTACCTACCGGTCTGGGAGTTGTTCCAGACACTGGGGATACTTTGGTGGCAAAATAATTCTTATGGGAAAGTCTTAAATTTAAATATATATATGAACCAGTAAAAAGTATTAAGAAAAACTAAGCTGGGTAAGGGGGTAGTGAGTGGCGGTGGTAGAGGGTTGCTGGGGAAGGCCTGTCTGAGGTGACATCCTGAGACCTGATGAGAATGAGGGGATGTGGTGGAGGAAAGTAGTCGGCAGGTGGAGGCCACTGCAAATGCAGAGGCCCGAGGCGGTCATAACCTAGTGTGTCGGGGGGCACTGAGGAGGCCAGTGTGAGTGGCCCAGAGGAAGGATGAGCGGGTGGAGGCAGGTTGAGCAGGACCGAGGGAAGGCCTTTCCATTCTAGGGTTTGTGAAGGGATGGCCTGACTTGTTTTAGAAGCATTGATCTGGCTGTTCTGAAGAGAGCAGACAGTAGAAGCAAAAGTAGGAGGAAGTGATGGCCTGGGCCAGGGTGGAGACGGTCAGTCAGGGTGGGGGGAGGGGTGGTCTGTGTGTCCAGCTTGAGGGTGACTGGGCCCACTCTGACGGGTAGGAGAGTGGGTGAGAGAAAGCAGGAAGGCAAGGAGGGCTCCTGGTGGTTGCCCACTCCCCAAGCTGCAGAGTCTGAAGAGGGCTGCTGTGTCCCCTCTCCTCTCCTTCTCCCCCCACCCGTCCCCTGTGTCTTGACCCTCCTTACCTTCTCTCTCCCCTCGTCTCCTGTCCCCTCAACTCATCCCTCTTTCAGTGCCTTTTCTGCCCTCTCTCCTCCAGCCCTCCTCTTTCAGGAGTCCAGCGACCTCCGGCCCACAGGCCAGAGATACCGCCCTGCAGAATACGTCCTTCATTCACTCAGCACATCTGATGACCAGCTCAGGGCCCAGAGGCTGCGAGTTGAGGAAAAAGTAAATATGGCTCCCAAGTCCTACCCTGGGGGGCACCCCACAAACTAACACATCCAAAAGGTGAGCTCCTGCACTCCACCAAACCTGCGGCTCTTCCAACCTTCCCACAACGGGACTAGTTACATCAGCCTCCTTCCATATGATCAGGCTGCCAGCTCTCACCCAACATCCAGTCTATTGGAAAATGCCATCAGCTCTGCCTCAGAATCTCAGCCCCTCTGCCAGCCTCCATTGCTTCAATCCAATCTAAGCCAAAGTCATTGCTCTTTGGATTCTTATAATGGTATCTGCTCATCCCCTTCATTCTATTCCTGATATAATGATTTTTTGTGGAAGGGCATAAATGTGTATTTTAAATTTTACAGTAAACAAACATACTTCTTCAGTGAAGATTTCCCTGTATTTCCAAGTAAGGTAATGTTGAATATACCTTGTAATGAATTTTACATTTGGCTTCAGTTTTTGGTAAATACAGTTGTGAAAACTGAGTCAGACTCTTTCTTTTAAAAATTTCTCGCTTTAACATGCACCCCTTGCTCAAGGCAAAATGGAACACTAAGGCATCAACATCCAGGAGGATAACCTGCATTTGTTTCTTTCGTTTGAAGTTTTCATGTCAAGATAAGGTCTTGAAATAATCCTTTCACAAAAATAAGGCAGCTTCATGCTGTAAAAAAGTGAGCTGTTTGTCAAAGGTCATGTTCTTCTGTCCTCATCTGCTGTGACCACCTGTCAGCATCTTCTTTAAAGATCCTTTTTTTTCTTCCTAGCGACACCTACATGTGGCTCATTGGCAGCCCAGTACAGCTTACAGCCCAAATGTAAGCTTACATTGTCAAGCAAGAGCTCCGCGGTGGTTTCACACGCCTGCACGTGCTGAGCGAGCCCTCGTGTTTTCTGCACATCTCCGCACACCTTGGAGGGGCAATACTGAAACTCACCACAGTCGTTTTTGTGTTTACCGCAGGTCTCAAATAGCACCCACCAGGGTGGTTGAAGCACTTTTTCAAGGAAGGGATGCTGAGGTTAACGTGAACACCAAACAGTAGGAGGCAGAGGGGAGGGCTTATATCCATAACCATGGAAAAAGCTTAGATCCATCATTGCACGTATACTGGCAGAGGCCGTCCTTGCCTCCCAGGAGGTCCGAGGTGGAATTCAGGTATGAGCCCATCGTGTGAATGCCTTTCCAGGTGGTCTTCAGGGTGGCCCTTCAGTCGGTGGTCTGGGCCTGCTTCTGGCACCGGAAAGTGGCAGTCAGAAGGAGGAGGAGGACACGGACTGGGCTGTGCTGGGCCAACCCCCATGAGCCACTGTGGGCGCACTAGGCAGCCTCTCTGGCCGGCTCCGTGGTGGCCCACTCCATGCCCAGACACACACACACCTCCCCAACTCCCCCACCCTCCCCACTCTGGGCTGATGGCTGATTCCAGAACTGGGGCAGGAAGTACACAAGATGAGTCTGGAGCATCTCGTATCAGAGAGTAAGGCAGTGCTAAAAAACAAAAAAAATGATGGGGATATGTCAAAGGGCCACAGGAGTCAGTGAGAGAGCTCCCAATTTTAGCAACAATAAAATATTATTGGATTATAATCCAAATATAAAATAAATATCTGAGAGTCCATTATAAATGTGTTGAGTACATCAATAAATGGGGGAAAAGAAATCACTCTCTCATGCAGAAGAATTCCAAATAATTTATGTTGATACTTCACCCTAAATGGGGGAGGGGGAGCATCCCTTTCACCCAAATGTGGGGACCACACACATCAAGAAGGGAAGTGAGAGTAGCTTTCCAGTAGAAAAACCTAACAAATACTGCCTCGGCCAGGTGATCAAGATCAACATCAAGAGCCATAAATCATGCTAATAAAATGTACCCTTGAGATGATATGTGATGAAAATGGCACTTTACCTCTGTGATCTTGCTCCGGAAAACCGATAGCTCCAGTCTGATCATGAGAAAATATTAGGCAAATTCCAACACAATATACCTGACCAGGACCTCCTGGTTTTGTAAAGGTCATCAAAAACAAAGAAAATCTAAGAAAGTGCCACAGCCAAGGGAAGCCTAAGGAGACAAGTATAAATGTGGCATCCTGGATGGGATCCTGGAGCAGAAAATGAAAATTGGGTAAACTAAGGGAATCTGAATAAACAACAGACTTTAGTTAATAATAATATTGGTTCATTAATCAAGGGTTACAAATGCACCATTCTAATCTAAGACATCAAATCTAACCATGATGGTGTGATCACTCACCTAGAGTCAGACATCCTGGAGTGCAAAGTCAAGTGGGCCTTAGGAAAAATCACTACAAACAAAGCTAGTGGAGGTAATGGAATTCCAGCTGGGCTATTTCAAACCCTAAAAAATGATGCTGTTAGAGGGCTGCACTCAATATGCCAACAAATTTGAAAAACTCAGCAGTGGCCACAGGAATGAAAAAGTTTTCATTCCAATCCCAAAAAAAGGCAATGCCAAAGAACATTCAAACTACCACACAATTGTACTCATCTCACATGCTAGCAGAGTAATGCTCAAAATTCTCCAGGTCAGGCTTCAACAGTACATGAACCGAGAACTTCCAGATGTTCAAGCTAGATTTAGAAAAGGCAGAGGAACCAGAGATCAAATTGCCAACATCTGTTGGATCATAGAAAAAGCAAGAGAATTCTAGAAAAACATCTACTTCACTGACTATGCTAAAGCCTTTGACAGTGTGGATCACAATAATCTGTGTGAAGTTCTTAAAGAGATGGGAATACCAGACTACCTTACCTGCCTCCTGAGAAATCTGTATGCAGGTCAAGAAGCAACAGTTAGAACTGGACATGGAAGAACAGACTGGTTCCAAATTGGGAAAGGAGTATGTCAAGGCTGTATATTGTCACCTTGTTTATTTAACTTATATGCAGAATACATCATGAGAAACGCTGGGCTGGATGAAGCACAAGCTGGAATCAAGATTGCTGGGAGAAACATCAATAACCTCAGATATGCAGATGACACCACCCTTATGGCAGAAAGTGAAGAGGAACTAAAGAGCTTCTTGATGAAAGTGAAAGAGGAGAGTGAAAAAGCTGGCTTAAAACTCAACATTCAGAAAACTAAGATCATGGCATCTGGTCCCATCACTTCATGGCAAATAGATGGGGAAACAATGGAAACAGTGACAGACTTTCTTTTCTTGGGCTTCAAAATCACTGCAGATGGTGATTGCAGCCATGAAATTAAAAAATGCTTAATTGGAAGAAATTTGTCCTTGGAAAAAAAGACAGCATGTTAAAAAGCAGAGACATTACTTTGCTGACAAAAGTCCATCTAGTCAAAGCTATGAGTTTTTCCAATAGTCATGTACATGTGAGAGTTGGACCATAAAGAAAGCTGAGTGCCAAAGAACTGATGCTTTTGAACTATTGGAGAAGACTCTTGAGAGTCCCTTCGACTGCAAAAAGACCAACCAGTCCATCCTAAAGGAAATCAGTCCTGAATATTCTTTGGAAGGACTGATGCTGAAGCTGAAGCTCCAATACTTTGGCGACCTAATGTGAAGAACTGACTCATTGGAAAAGACCCTGATGCTGGGAAAGACTGAAGGCAGGAGGAGAAAAGGACAACAGAGGATGAGATGATTGGAAGGCATCACCAACTCAATGGAAATGAATTTGAGCAAGCTCCTGGGGTTGGTGATGGACAGGGAAGCCTGGCATGCTGTAGTCCCTGGGGTTGCAAAGAGTCAGACATGACTGAGTGACTGAACTGAACTGAATCTAAGACATCAATAACAGGAGAAATTGTGTACGGGGTGGGCTGGGGGATTTGGGGGAACTCTCTGTACTATTTTAATTTTTCTATAAATCTAAAACTGCTCTAAAAATAAAATCTATTAATAATTACAGCTCCTGGGACTTCCCTGGTGGTCCAGTGGTTAAGACTTTGCCTTCCAATGTAGGAGATGTGGGTTTAATTCCTTGGCAGGGAGCAAAGATCCCATATGCCTCGTGGCCAAAACTCCTCAAAAAGATAAAACAGAAGCAGTATTGTAACAAATTCAATAAAGATTTTAAAAATGGTCCACATCAAAAAAAAAAAAATTACAGCTCTCCAGTGCCCTGTATCTCTTCTTCTTCCCCTCTTCCCATCACGCTTATCAACATTTAACATGCTACAAGTTGAGTTTAGGTGTTTGTCATTGTCTGTTAACTCTCAAGAATCTAAGATCCCTAAGGGTTTTGTCACCTCATTGTTACAATCCCAGCACTTCCAGCAATCTGACAAATACAAATACTAGGTGTTCAACAAATATTTGCTGAATGATAAATTTCTAAATATAATCACTGTTCATTTTTCCAGTTTTTTCTCTGCCTAAATACACTTAGTATTGTTTAAAATAAACACAAGGTCATAATGTTTTGCTTGTCTGCTACCTTCACTTGATAGCTCCTGGTTACTTTTCCTTGCAATTTTTCTATGACAGCATCATTTTTTAGAAGGTGCTGATGTTTGCAGGCCTAGCGTGAAGCAAATGGCTGTGATTCACGAGGCAAGTCTTTGGGCCCCTCTTTCTGTCGGCTCCACCACGCTCATGTGGGCAGGAAGGATGGACCTGTGCCAGGGCCGCCCTCTGACATCAGATCCGTGGGCACTAGATGCTGCTTGATGGTAAACTGGGCACGTCAGAACCCAAGGATTAAATAGCTTCCAAAATCCACTGGCTTGTCTGCAACCAACCAGAGGGCTGGGGCACATGCCCAGAATTTTTGCCAGCTCAGGAATAGTGGAAAACACTACCCATGCATACATTTGGAAGAACTGGAGCCAGGCTGCCCACCATAAGCCACAGCCCGCACCCAAGACTGATGGTTACGGCCTCAAGTGCTCTGGAGAGCTGAGCTCCTGCGGGGTGGGCATGGGACTGGCAGACCTGCTCTCCAGGCACCTGGGTGGGGGCTGGGGAATCTGCCCCGCTGGCTGTTTTTCTGGTGGGAAGAGGGTAGCCTGGGCACGCTTCTGGGGAACCCAGTCGGTTGGGGGAGGAAACACTATGGTGTGGGGGGAGGGCAGGGCAGGAGGGTGACAAGGAACAAGGGGTATCCTTTCTCTGCACCCAGAGGCCATATGCCACTTGTCCTCCTTCCTGGCAGCAATACTGAGCCACCCAGACTTTGCTAGACATATAAGAGTGCTAAAGATAAAAATACTCAAGGACATATGCCTCTGTGAACTGCTTTGCTAAATGTGTTTTAGGAGTCCTTCAGCTTCCCTCTAAACCACAATTTCACTCCATTCCCGCCGGCTCCGCTTACAAGAAGAATGGAGCCTGTTATGGCCTTAAAAACCACCGTGTGTATGAGGGTGTGCGGATGCAAGTGTGTCCTCAGAGTGTGTCTGCCTGAGCGGCTCCAGTAGGCCAGCATCCACTGTGTTCACCTGCATGTGTGTGTACACGCATGGCTGCTAGCGTGTGTGCAGACATGTGTGTCTCTATTTGTGCTTTGGTGTCTTGTGTGCTTGCCTTCTTGTGCATGAGCACCTGTGGGTTTGCCTGGGGACGAGGGTTTGTGTGGGTGTGTACTGGAAATGTGCACGGATCTGTGTTCTTCTCATGAGTGGTGTGCTTCTCATGTGAGGGCGTATGTGGGAGTGTGCACGAGTGGATGTGCTCAGGTCGTGAGGAGCTGAGCTCCGCATGCCTTCTGTTTGAGTTCATGTTTGTGATGTGCAGGGGTCAAGCTTTGAGGAAAAAAGATTAGCCTTGGTCCCCAGCACCTGCCCTGACAGACATTAGCAGGACTGTTTTTATCTCTCACAGATATTTCTCCCCCACACATCTTCATCTGAAGTTTCTCCACACTGCCAGTTCCATTCACCTCCCATCCATCGCTCACCAGTTTGTAGCACTCTGGACCTCTGAGAGGCTCAGGAAGGAAAGGGCTCCTGAGTCACCTATTTTTGGTAAAAACTGCATTCAGTACATCTCATGGAGAGTCTCCATGTGCCTGAGCGATTAAAGGCCTCAAGAAGTCATGAAGTAAAAACACTTAAGTCAGCCCCACAGTGGGCTCCCTGCACACCGGGGTATGTGTAGCATGCTATAGGGATGCCCTGTTTTGTATGGGCAGCTGCCTCGCTTCTTCTCCAGTGACAGTATAGATGCCTCCACTATCCGACTGATTGATACTGTATGGATGCTGACGGGGCCTGTCATAGGCTTGGGAAACACATCCAGCCCTCTGTATCTGGGGCCTCAGGGAGTCCTGGTCTTGCCCCAAGAAGTGGCTGAGGTCTCACATTTGGCCTTGGGCCTCAGGGCTGGGGGCCAGGTCGCCACACCTTCTCACCCAGCCCTGGTCTGGCCACCAGGGCAGAGGATACTAAAGCGGCAGGCAGAAGCGAGACCAGCCCTCTACCCAGCCCTCCAGGACTAGAAGCCGAGTTTCTGATTCTAGGTCCGGTGCTCTGCCCCTCAGTATTTGCCCTGCCAGGCCAGGTGCCCATCCAGTCCTCAACTCCAAGAAGTCTGGCAGCAAGACCTCAAAGCACTGTGGTCCTGCATCTTGACACCCAGCCAGGAGCAGGTAGAGAGTAGATACCTTCCTGCCAGTCCCACTCCTGATCTGACCACTGGTTCCAGAGACTAGGACAGAGTCGGGGAAGCTCCCTGCTCTTCTCTCCAGCTCCCTTGTAACACTGAAAGCAAAGTGTGCAAGTAATATACAAATATAGTCTCTGTATGTTTCAAAAAGATTGCAGAAGTAGGATAAAACCCGAGACTCTTTCGCCCTCCCCGACCCCCAGTCTCAGTCTGCGGGCCAGAGGTGACGCCCTACAGTTCAATGTCGCCTTCCGAGTTCACACTGATGGTTTTCTGAAAAACAAAGTAGAATTCTACTCTATTTTTCTGTGATTTGCCTTTTTTAAAATTTTAATTTAATCAAATCCACGTCAAGCCACCTTGATCAACCCATTATTTGTTATCAGCTGCACAGACCCCCGAGTGTTGAAGTTCACCTCATTTACTAGATGGATCCCCACTGATATAAGTGCTGTCTCCAATTTTTCGCTATTTCAGAGTCAAGAGTGGTGCAGCAAATACCTTTCCACAAATCTCTGGGCGATGGCACACGCGGAAAAGATGGATTCCTGCGCCTGGCACAGAGGAATCAGAGCAGGAGAATAAAAGAAAAGGCAGGAGGGTGAGGTTCTGAGAGGACCCCAGGTGCCGGAGACCAGAACGTCCCCCCTCCACTTCCCTCCCCCGCGTCTGCCGCCACCCGAGACTGGCCCTCGCGGAGACGCCCTCTTTCCTCCCGGGAGTCCCGGCCCTCCTCGTTCCCAAGGTCCGGCGGCCTCTAGCTCCTGCGGCCCCCACCGGCGCAGAGCTGCTTGCGCCTCGGAGGAACCAAAAAAAGCCGGCGCGTGGTGCGCGCGCGAGCAGCCTGGGGCCCTGGCGCTGCCGTTTTTAGCGTGCCTGGAGCCCAGAATACAGACTTAGTCACCCCCAGGAAACGCGGCCATAATATTTTTGGTTGCATAAGCAAACTAAATTAGAAATCTGGAGCACGTTCAAGACCCTTAGATGCCAGCGCTCGGCGAGTGTGGGGGACCAGGGGAGAGACAGATGGGGATTAGGCGAATTGAGCATCCGGAGAATAATTTCGTCTTTTAATTTGGGTTCTACCGACCATGAAAGCAGCATTAGCCGTCCAGTTACATAACCACACCAGAACCCGGCTGGGGAGCGCAGCAGCCCGCGGACCGGCCTTCCTGCCTCTGCGCCTGCCTGCCTGCCTGGAGGAGGTGGGGGCTGTGTTCACTGGCTCCTCTGCCAGTTCTCAGCGAACCTAAGTGAGGCGTCCCAGACTTGCACTCAGAATTTGAACTGGGTTTGCCTGGAGAGAGCTTCTCCATCTCATTGGGCAGAGATGCAGTGTGGTGCAGCCCTCCAAGCCCGGGGGGCACTGGACAGAGCTTGGGAACGTCCAAGATTGCATGGAATAATGGAAAACTGGAATCTACCCATGTTTGACAATAAGGAGAATGGGCAAATGAACCACGTGGAGTGCCAGCTGTGGCATATCCTAGAGGACTACAAAAGACTTGGGGATTATCCCTATTCAGACGTGTTAGAGATAGAGCATTAAGTGAAGAAGGGTAAGTTGCAGAACAACATGAACACTATGGTCTCATTTATGTTAAAAGAAAAAGAAAACCACAAATCCCCAGCAAAGCTATCCCTGCATCTACAATGTTCAGGAAAGCAGATGCTATTAAAAGGGCCATGAGTGTGGCCTCATGGGGCTGGTCTCCTTTGAAAAGAGGCAGAGCCTAAAGAGAGGTCAGAGGGAAGTTCATATTTTACTCTGTATACTTCTGTACTATTTGAATTTCTCACACCAGAATGTATTGTGTGTGCTGTGTCATTTAGAAGCAAATCTTCAAAGACATAAATGCTGGGAGCAGCCTTGCAGATGGAGGTTGGACTCCACCTCCAGCCACCTTCTCAGAAAGCAAGAAGGAAGGTCTGGATGTACTCAGAGTTAGAGGAGAGAAGGTCTTGAAGAGATGTGGCCTAGCACTTTGTTATCTGAACAGGGAAACTGAAGTCCAGGACTTGACAGGGACTGGCCCCACCATTTCCCAGCAGCCGACAGCAGGCTGTGGGTTGTTAGCCTGTTGGCTCTTCCACCACCAGCTGCTCTGCCTTGCCAATTCTCAAATAGCTGGGATCACAGTGGGGCAGGAGAAAGAAGCAGGAAAGAAAGAACTAAGTGCCCACAGGGCAGATTAGGTGGGGAGCAATTTCCATCCACCCAACCATCCATCCAACAAATGTGTTGAGGGTGATGGAGGATTTAAAGCATGTCTGCAAATTCTTCAAAACTCTTCTCTTTCGAAAGTGGATCCCTGTCTCTTCCCCTTGATTCTAGGCTTTCCTCAGTGACTCACTTATAGCCCATATAATACAGTGGAAATGACACTGCCTGACTCCAAGACTAGATCAGAAAAGGTCACACAGCTTTCTTCTGGCTCTCTTAGGATGCTTGCTCTGGGGAATTAAGGTATGTAAGATGTTGACTGGGCTTCCCTGGTGGTTCAGATGGTAAAGAATCTGCCTGCAATGCAGGAGACACCTGGGTTCAAATCCTGGGTCGTGAAGATCCCCTGGAGAAGGGAATGGCTACCCACTCCAGTATACTTGCCTGGAGAATCCCATGGACAGAGTCTGGCGGGCTATAGTCCATAGAGTCGCAAAGAGTAGGACACAGCTGAGTGACTAATATCCCAAGATGTTAACTTTGACTACCCAGAGACTGCCATGCTGGAGAAGCTACATTGTAGCATCTTAATCAAAAGCCCATCAAGCCCCCAGCCAACTGCCAGCATCAGCTGCAGCCATGAGCATACACTATCTTTTGCATCCAGCCTGGTGGAACCTCCGCATGATTGCAGCCCATGGCAGACCCCAAGTGAGAACTGCTTGGCTGAGACCTTCCCAAATTCCAGATCCAAAAAATCACGAGCAAAATAAGTCACTAAATTGTGGGGTGATTTGTTACGAAGCGATAGGATGTGAAAAGGGGGTTACTCTGCACACAGAGGAGTAGAATGATGAATAAGCATGATCTCTGCCCCCAACATAATAGCAATTTAATGGCAAAGCTGAACACACAGGCAGATAATTACAAAATAATGTGGCAAGCACACTGGTGGAGTCATGCACTGGTAATATGGGAACAGAGCAGGAGTCTGTAATCTAGGCTGGGTGGAGTCTGAACAGTTTTCCTGGAGGAGGTGACATTGAACTGGCTCTGAAAAGTGAGTAAGGGTTATCTGGGTAAGGGATGAGGTAAGAAAGGAAAGGCAGTCCAGGCAGAAGAAGTAAGCACCCACGAGTAAGCTCCAGAGGTGAGAAACAGAATCAAGTCAGCCAGCAGGGAAGCCCCTTATGAAGTAGGAGACAGGGAGGGAACAAGATGAGGCTGGGTAAGTGGCAGGGACCCCAGATCATGGGAGCCCTGAAGGACAGGAGAGCAACTGGGAGGTGAAGGCAGGAGGTGGAGCCTCTGAGGGGAGCAGGCAGGGGATGGAGAAGAGGAGAGGGAGCAGGGGAGTGGAGATAGATCGGTGAGGAGGCAAAAACCTAGGAACAGGAAAGAGAACATGAGGATCTCAAAGCTAGAAAAGGCCAGGGTTCATGAGACATAAGAAATATTTGGGAAATAAACTGCCAGGCCTGGGTGCCTGGCTGGGAGTGTCAAGAGCAGCTCCTGGGTTTCTGTCTTGGGGACCCAGTGGGCAGTGGCACCAATAGCTGGGAGGGCCCTGGAGGAGAATGAGTGTGATCTGGCCTTTGTGCTGCATTTTGGCAGGTCCAAGGTGGGATGTTCAACAACTCATTAGATGTTCAATCCAAAACTTCGGGGAGAGATCTGGGGAGGTGTGGTGACCACAGAGTCTCCATAAAGTGTGCTGGATGAATGAGTGAATGAATGTGTACCAGGAGGAAGGTGAGTGCAGTGGGTTAGATGAGGTATTGAGGGGTGCGGGACTGGCCCTGTGGACTGACTTTACTGCTAAAACTGGCCGTGGGGGTATAGGTGGGAGCCAGATGTGATCCTGGGCGAGCTCACTCCCTTTCCTGACTTCCCAGGTGGCGCCAGTGGTAAAGAACCCACCTGCCTATGCAGGAGACATAAGAGATGCAGGTTTGATCCTTAGGTTGGGAAAATCCCCTGGAGGAGGGCATGGCAATCCACTCCAGTATTCCTGCCTGGAGAATCCCATGGACAGAGGAGCCTGGAGGGCTGCAGTCCTTAGGGTCACACGGAGTTGGACATGACTGAAGCAACTTAGCAGCAGCAGATATGATAACCAATGGCCTGGTGATCCATAGTCAAATTTCCTGGAATGTGTCCCCATGGGTAGGCCACAAGAAAGGACAAGGAAGAAAATACAGAAGTCCAAGGAGTCAGGAGACTCAGATCCAAGAAATATATTAATGTAGCAACTGTTATGTGCCTGGTACTATGTTCCATGTATATTATTCAATTTAATCCTTAAGTCAATCCAGTTATGGATTCAACAAATACTTATTAAGTACTTACTATGTGCCAGGCACTGAACTAGGTGCTGGGTATGTACTAGTGAATAAAACACCTTCCCAGCCCTCATGGAGCTTAGGGTATATACAGGGGAGGTTATTATTCCCATTTGACAAAAACTCAGAGAGATCCAAGGTCACGCAGCTGGTGAGAGGTGGGCTGTCTGGCTCCATGTCCAGAATGCTTCAGGGCACCAAGACATGGCACCTGGCAGAAGATGGAGTAGGGCTGAGGCTTGAGACTGTCTGTCTGCCCAGCCCACAGCCAGGGCCCTGTTGTCTCTCCTCCCTAGGCCACCTCCTCCACTTCCTGTCAGCTCATGGCTGTGGGACTTGGGCTGTCTTCTCTCAGCTCCTAGAATGGGAAAGACCCAGAAGGTTGACAGGTTCCATGCTCTCATCTTTCAAGTGAGGAAACTGAGGCATAGGGAGAGGTTGTTAGCTGTCTAAGGTCACCCTGCAAATTGGTGACAGAGCTGGGATTAAAACCTGGATCTCGAGCCCCACGCCGCTGTGACTTCCCAGGCTAAGAGCAGAACCTAAGCTCACTCTCTGACACCCAACACATACCCAACATGCACCCAATATGCACACACACGTACTGCCATAGTACTTTCCCCAGGTCACCTGTCTTCAGTTGAAGATACCACTCTGGATTTCCACAGCTAGATCACCTGTCCACGCATACCTATGCACTAAATAGGGAGGGATGTAAATGGCTCTAAGGAGCTAAGATTAATGGGTGTCTCAGGCCCAAGGAAGCTAATAACACTAGGAAGTGATGGGAACTGTGGCAAGCTGGCAAGTCGTGCCTATCTGAGGGTGGCCATCCTCAGCTCCAGCCAGACGCTGCACGTGCCCAGATGCTTGCCGAGAGGAACCCGAAGGCTTGGTTTTATGACATCGCCTGATTTACAAATGAGTAATAGAATTACAGGGCTTCCCTGGTGGCTCAGTGGTGAAGAATCCATCTGCCAATGCAGGAGTCGGGAATATCCCCTGGAGAAGAAAACTGAACCCACTCTAGTATTCTTGCCTGGGAGATCCCGTGGACAGAGGAGCCTGGTGGGCTACAGTCCATGGGGTCACAAAAGAGTTGGATACGACTGAGTAGCTAAACAGCAGCCACAATAGGCTTACACATTTTTTCCAGCATTGGCAAACTGTTTTTTTTTTTTTTTTTTTTTTTTGGCTTCAAAGAAACAGGTATGGAAGTATGGCTTGCAATGAGAAACTTCCCTTTGACCTTCAGAGACCCTGCCTGGCAGGCCCCAATCTAGGAAGACTGAGCTGTTTGTCCATGAAATCCAAGGAGCCCTCCAGGTCTGAGGAACCTGAATCATGTCTGGTGGCTTCTGTCATAAACCCCGGTGGCTCTCAATCTTGTCAGTACACTAGAATCATGGGGGAGCTTTGCTAATCCTGCTGCCCAGGCTGTACCTAGCATCCTCAGAGAGGGCCCAGGCACCAGCTTTTTCAAAAGCTCCTCAAGTCATCCTCAGGCACACCAGGCAGCCCCAGCATCAAGGGGAGCTTTTTAGAAATGCAAAATCTCAAGCCCCACCCTAGACCAACTGACTCAGGACCTCTGAGCTGGGGCCTAGCAATTTGTGGTTTAACCTACCCTCCGGGTGATCCTGATTCTCAATAGACTTTTAATCTCACCATTTAAGACTGAGGTGAGAGGTGCAGGTGGTGGCTGCCCATAACTTGACATCTGAAAACAGGCAGCTTTAACAAGACACATTCAATGTAAAGATGCTTTTAAAAAAATTTACTCTGGTTTATTAATTCTAAGGGTCAGGGGACACTACAGGTTGGGCTACTCTCCCTTGGAAACCTTCCCCACCCTGACCTTGAAATTGTTCAACACCTTTCCTTTACAATCTGAGGCCAGAAGCCCTCCTCATTCCTGAAATTCCCCAACACAAGGCTGGCGCATAATAGGTATGCACCTAAATGTCAACTTCTTTCCTTTCTGTTTCCTCTTAGAATTTATGAGCAGTGGCTTACATATGTCGCTGTTTTGATTTGTATTGAAGTTAGTCACATTACCAGAGTGCTCTGTGTGGCCAGCCAGGGATTATGAAATACTGGGTCTCATCCAGTAGGGGCTGCTTGTCTTTAAGACTTTTGCTGATGCAGAGAGCTCTACAGAGAAGTGGAGTTGAGGGCAAGTCACATCGATGGTCTTTTATCTCCACAAAAGACCTATCCTATTTCTTTGATTCTATGACACAAGAGATTTACCGAGAGCTTTTCTGGGGCAAAAAAAATACAGGCACATTATGTGTATATATCAATTATAAAATGCATTTATATATCTCAGAGGCAATGAAATAGGATTTTCCTGTGAATAATGGTTGGAAGGAAATATGTGGAAATACAACAGATGTTGGTTACAGATTATCTTTTGGTCTTTTGGGGTTCTTGTCATGGGTATTAACATGGGGGTCGTGTAATGATTACAAAATAAAACTTACAAAGAAAAAGAAATCCCACTAACCACAGTCTCCTCGGAAAGATATGACAGCAAAAAGCTTTTGGGAAATCTGATGTAACATGGTCCTAGTTCTTAGGGCTTAAATTTTATCCCCATGCAACCTCTCATAAATTATCCTTCGGGCCTCAATTTCTTCCCTTGCAATGGGAATCATGGTCTTGCTCATGGCTGGTTAGAGAAGAAAATGCAGGGATTACTGAAAGAAGAGCAGGTACAAATCCTTATATACTTAGTGTGGGAGGAGGGTGTTTCTGGGAGCCCCCCAAGAATCCCAAGCCCAGCCTTGCAGTGGACCTGCTCTCTGCAAATGTAGGGCACAGTTCATATCCTCTGCTTCCACAGAGGCCCCTACCTTATTTGCTGGCAAAATTCAATGCCTTGGACTGTCACCAAAATCTCAGATCCACTGGAGCCTGAAAACCCATTGTGTTGAGATGGCACATGGATGCCTGGTATGACCCAGGGACAGTAAAATGGCCTGTGATTCCCTCACTATGGTCTCTTTTTTTTGGAGGAAAGGCCCTGATAAAATACAAAGGTTCTATTTTAGCAAGATTAATACTGAGATTTAGAACATGGATTGTAACCTACAGATGGACTTTTTTTGGCCTTCACAGGGATTTTAAATGTTTGAGTTTCCCACAAGACAGTCATAACCCCTTTCATTCCTGCGATTGCTGCTTGGGGTGTGCTGGAGCTGGGTGTGACAGTCCTGATGGGGTCACCTGGGCCCCAGGGCATTGAGGAACTTCCAGAGAACCGGGCACAAGGGCATCACCAGCCTTGGGCTTTCTGCTGCAGCCTGTGCTCAAAAATGCGAGGAGTAGGCTTCTCACCCAGATTATAAAAGTTTTACAACTTTGAGGTCAAAGTGGGGAGGTTCAATCCAATAAGAGAGAAAAGTCAGCCTGTGGTTCTTCCACTCACTCAGCAGGAGCCCCCTCAGTGCCCATGAGCCAGTTATCACACTGAATTCCCCCAACAGTACAAGAGGTGTTGTCCTCATTTCAGATGACTAAACTGAGACTGAGAGAGGCCAAGTCTCACCGGCGCCTCTCCCCTTCAGGAAAGCTATACCTCCCTCTCTCCCCTCTGTTCCCCAAGGCTGGCAGGCCCAGGGAGGAGGTTAAGAGGACTGTGGTAGGAGTTCTTCCCTGTGCTTTGATTGCTCTGCACTCTCTGCTTGGGATGGGGGTCTCCAGGGCCCTGTGGCCAGATCTCTCAGCCCAAGCAGCCTCACCCTCCCTGTAGAGGTGGGGCCAGGAAAACTTACTAACTTGTCTGGGCAAGGGAAAGGGAATGGCTAACCTCACCTCCGACTTGTCCTCCAGGCCCAGAGTCTGTAAATAGTGAGTTCTTTTTTTTTTTTTTAAAGATCTTTTCAACAATTTAAAAAAAAATTATTTTTTAATTTATTTTACATTTGGCTGTGCTGGGTCCTTGTTGCTGTGTGGGCTTTTCTTTCCTTTGGCAGATGGGAGCTACTCTCTAGTTATGGTGCGCAGACTTCTCATTGCAGTGGCTTCTCATTGCAGAGCACGGGCTCTAGGGCCTGAAGGCTTCAGCAGTCACAGCGTGTGGACTCAGTAGTTGCAGTTCCTGGGCTCTAGAGCTCAAGCTCGATAGTTGTGGCACAGGGGCTTAGTTGCTCCACGGCATGTGGGATCTTCCTGGACCAGGGATCAAACCTGTGTCTCCTGCATTGGCAGGCAGATTCTTTACCACTGAGTCACCAGGGAAGCCCCTGGTATGCTTTTAATAGGATTTCAAGAAACACTTGTGTTTACCAGGGCAGCTCTTCTTATGTAACATATCTTACAGCGTTCAGAAAACATGGCAAAGCTATTAAACGTCCCCCACGATGCAACCAGCTAAAGATGACCGTTCTGAGTACCTGGAGGTATCTTTTCTTTCTGTCCAAAGTGATATTAAACATGAGTTACAGCTGGACTCTATTCTTCTACAGGGGCAGGGATCACAGGTATTTAGTTGTTTGGAATTTTTTATGCACTTCATTTTTTTTTTTTTTTTGGCTTTTTGGAAATTTTTTTTTTTTAATCCTTCCTATCAGCGCAGAGAATACATAGCACAGTCTTCAGGAAATACTTGTTCGATGAAGGAAGACAAGCAGAGCCAGGTGGTGGTTGGAGCCAGAATGCTGACTGTCTTTGACGCGCCCAGCACAGGGCTGAGAGTCCCATCACCATTCACCATCCAACACTTTTTGGCATCCCTGCTGTGTGTTCAGCCTTCATCCAACATCACTGATGTTTGTTGACCTTTAATGTGAGAGATGCATGTGGGGAGGAAGAGTCCCAACCCGGTGGCCCTGGGGTCAGCCAGGGTCTCAGCCTCCCCCAGCAGTTACCAGCAGAATAGAACCCTGGGACTAAAGTCCGGTTAAACACCCTGAGGGGTTGTTAAGAAAGAAGGAGACAGTGTTAGAGGAGCCAATATTCAAAGAAAGCAGGAGGGGTGAAGCTGAACAAAGGAAGGCTGTGGGCTATCAGCACAGAGGCAAAGGTCACAGAGTTTCTCTTCCTGGAGACTTCCAAGAAGGTGGCATCTCTGTGGACTGGGTCAGTGGCCATCCACCCCGGGGCAGGCGGAGGGACCGGGGACTTCAGGAGACCTTCAAGAAAGCAAGGATGCTGGGACAGACAGGCAGAGGAAGGTGTTGTGGGACTTGGGGACAATGATTTTTCTCACCAGGTAGGGTGGGCCGCAGATGCTGGCAGGGAGGCACAGGCTTTGTGGTTCTCTGTTGGCTCAAGATCCGTTCAGTTCTGGGAGCATGTGGGAGGCTCAGGACAGAGCTGGCCCACTCTACGAAGGTAGAGGATTCTTCCTGGAAAACCGACAGGAGGAAGCTAACAATGCCAGGCTCCTGGCCCATACCACTGGGCCTGCCCAATGGAGAGGCTGCAGGTAAGGCTTTGAACCCCTGGGTTTGAAGCCACATTCTTCCACTTTCAAGCTGGGTGACAGTAGGCAGGAAAGAGACTTGAGCTCTCTGAGTTTTACTGTCTTCCACTGTGAAATGGGAATTAGAAAGACCCACCAAAAACCTAGTTCCTCTGTTCACCTTCTCCTCTCAGTGTTGGGAAGAGGACTATGCAAGGTAAACTAGGCCAAATGGCCTAACACATCTAGGTGCTCAGCAAATCTAATCTCCCATAAACGGTGGTTCTCAGAATTGACTATTTTTGGGGACAAGGTTAAACTGAGGTTCTTCCTCACCCCATGATGAGCAGGTCTGCAATGACCTCGGGATTTGCCTTTATCACAAGACTCTGGCCCAGGTGATTCTGAGATGGCAAGACCCCAAGGGAGCACTAAATATGCCAAAAGGGTTAGGCTGGGGCTCTTACCAGGGTCTCCCCCAAAACCTTCATGGCCTTGGCCACTAGCCCAAGGCCCTAGACCACAGCCCCTCCCTCCAGAGAGCAATGGACTCTCCCAACACGTGGGCCATGTTGCTGGAATGCAGTGTGAGTTTGTCTGCCTTCTCCACCCCATGCCAACCTGCCCAGCAGGCCCCACTGCCTTGGCAACGCATTGCAAAGTCCACACAAAGGAAAACTGCACTAGGGAGGTTGGACCTGCCCAATGCCCAGGGAAGGGTTTCCATGGCAATGTTGACATCACTAGGCTCAGCTGGCGGCAGAGCCAAGCCCTGAATCGAGGCACCTGGGTGTTTACACCACAGCCCCACAGAGGAAGGTGACCCACGGGCCCTGCTGGGCCCAGTTGTGGGCCCCATACAGATCTGGGTTCAAAACCGAGCCCTCTCCCTGACTTGCTTGGTGATTTTGAGCAAAGCCACAAGGCCTGAGACTCAGTCATCTCACTGTTAGTAAAATAGAACTAACAATATTTATATTGCAATGAAGGTGAAAGGAAATAATGAATAATAGACAGGTGCGTGGTAAATTGTGAAAACCTAGTCCAACGGGTAGGATTGGGAGCAGGAGGAGAAGGGGACGACAGAGGATGAGATGGTTGGATGGCATCACTGACTTGATAGACATGGGTTTGGGTAAACTCCAGGAGTTGGTGATAGACAGGGAGGCCTGGCGTGCTGCAGTTCATGGGGTCGCAAAGAGTCGGACATGACTGAGCAACTGAACTGAACTGAACTGAACTGAGTCCAACGGTGAGTGGCAGCTTCAGGTGTTTGCACCTGACTGTTGGGCCCCTTGATGTGGGGTCCAGGAGAGATGCCTCACAGTTGAGGAGGAGAAGGCACAGTTATTTGTCAACTATCCATGGATGAGGGGCAGGAAAAGGATGGTACTGGTGAGGAAAGCCATGGGATGGGAGATTGTAGGGTCTGGATGGCAGCTCAAGGGTGTTCTGGTGTCATGCCCTCAGTCAGCAGATATGGGTTTAGAGGTACAGGAAGCGAGTGTGTCTGCCCCAATCATACCCTGCATTATGAAGGAGCCAGGTTGTCAGCTAGGGTCCCCTGTGCCCAGTGAGTGGGCCCTGGGGGAGGAGCCATCCCTGTTCTTCACACTGTGGGAATAACAGACTGCTCTGCAGGAAATCAGCAGAAAGTCAGGAGCACAAAGCGGCAGAGGATGTGACCTTCTGAGATCGGGGGAGTTATGGGTTGGAGTTCACCCCCAAGGTGCCTGGCAGCAGGGAAGCCAGGCAACAGAGGGCTGACAAAGGCCACTCGGGTTTCTTCTTTGCCACCTCCTCCTTCTCAGAGGAAGAGGCCAGGCAGCACATTCAGAAGGTACCCTTGGCCATTTTCATCCCTAAGCTCTGGCCAGGGAGCCCAATCTGTTATCTAGCAGTGCCCCCCCTCTTTACCCCACACCCACCCTAACCTGCTCTGCACACATAGTGAGGGCCTCCCAGGCCTCAGTGCATGGCTGAGGGCCATTCTAGGAAGAAGCCTTGGGCTGCCTGTCCAGCAGCCCCCACCAGCTTTTCCATCCCAGGCTGGAAGGTACACTGTATGAGCCCTGTCAGGCTCTCCATTTTTGAGGAAATTCCTAGGACCTGTTCCCCTACAGTGGCTCAGCCTCTGCTTTGGTTCCTGTTCTGCCAGGCTCTGCTCAACATCCACCCAGGTGCCTGTGCTGGGGCTATCCTGATCCATGAGACCTCTAAGGGCTCTCAGCTCCCTTGGGGGGAGAACAGACCTCCCATGGAGACTTATCAACCTCTCAGGTTGTTTCTGTAAGTTCTAGACAGCAGATTGGACCTAAATGCTCCTCTCTCACGTTAGGAAGGCCACAGCCCCCCAGTCTGTTCCCCCTCCTTTGCCACCGAGGGTGAGGGATCGGGCCTGCTGCTGAGGAGAGGAAGGCATGTGCTGCCCAGCAGCCCTGATAGGGTCACAAGGAAGAGAAGGGACCCTCGGGTTGCTTTGCAAGGCCATGTAGTCCCTGCCCATCAGAGGAGAAAAGAGCCAGGGGAGAGTGTTCCATGAGTGTTGATTGCCATACCACTTGTTACTGTGAGTAGTTGAAACTGTACTGTCAGATCGGAGAAGGCAATGGCACCCCACTCCAGTACTCTTGCCTGGCAAATTCCATGGACGGAGGAGCCTGGTAGCCTGCAGTCCATGGGGTCGCTTAGAGTCGGACACGACTGATTGACTTCACTTTCACTTTTCACTTTCATGCATTGGAGAAGGAAATGGCAACCCACTCCAGTGTTCTTGCCTGGAGAATCCCAGGGACGGGGGAGCCTGGTGGGCTGCCGTCTATGGGGTCTCACAGAGTTGGACACGACTGAAGCGACTTAGCAGTAGCAGCAGTAGCAGCAGTACTGTCAGATATCTTCCCAGCAAGAAGAGCCAAGCAGCCTGTTTCTTTCAGAAAACTCAAAAACTAGACCAAAGCTGTTGTAATGAAGAGAAAATGAACCAGTGTGTTTTGCTATGGTCTACCTTTGGGTCCCTATGGATATTTTGCCTTTCTTGGCCTTGAACTAACTTGTGCTCACCCCACTGTTGCCTCCTGCTCAGTTGAACTGGGATATGTCACTGTTTGGCTTCAAACTGATTCTGTAAGGGCGGCCACAGTCTATTGTCCTAGGGGCGGGAAAGTCACTCATTGGGGTGCCCTGGAGGAAGCAAGTGTGTAGCAGCAGGAGGTCCAAAGGTGCAGGGAAAAGGAACGCCCTTTCTGAGATAGAAGGCCCAGCACCTTGGAAGCAAAACTGGGTGCCCACTTGAGACACACTCTCTCAGCAGATGTGAGCTGCCTGACTCACCCTTTCCCTGTGTGGGCCTCCTGAAGGTGGGAGAAATTGGATCAAAGTTTGAAAATACCTGGCAAGAGGGTCCCTCTTCCCAAACCAGGTGATGGGCTTTTCAAGGCTGCATCCTTCAGCCTCCTCTCTGGAGGAGGATGGGCCCAGCATCAGGCCTGGAGGCCTAGTGTACCCTCCCAGGACACACTTAGGAGGAGCCCAGCTCCTTGGGCCCCTTGCTCTGACCTTAGAGGGGCTCCCAGTGCAGGCTAAGTGATGATTCACCCTGGGCCAGGCCTTTAAACACACTGAGGGGTTCAATTCTCAAATGTAGCTTGTGTGTGCTCAACCCAGCACCTATTTACATAAGATGGTTTTGCAGGAGGAAACAAGCCAGCATTCAGCTTGGGGAGAGCCCCAGCTGTGACCTGCCATGGGGAGCTGTCCTTAGACCACCTGCCCTGTGACCCTGGCTCCTGAATCCCACTGACCTCTACAGATTCCTCAGCAAAAACATCTGGCCCTTGCTTGACAGCAAGTGGCCTCAATGAAGCAAGAGCCAGCTGCTGAGGATAAGGACACCATGCTCCCTCCTGGTGAAATCCTGGGGCTTCCCACTCCTCTGAGGCTGAAATCACAGCAGAGATGCCCAGGGAGCCACGGGGGATGAGGCCGCTGGGCCCACGTTTTGTGCTAGCCTCCGCCTGAGACTCTTCCACACACCTTATGTCATTGCACCTTCACAAGACCTGCTGAAGAAGGTAGTATCTTTTCCAGGGAACCAAGGAGGAAATTCAGCAGTTACAGCTCATGCCCCAAGAAGCCAGGATGACCCAGGCCTGTCCTGTGTTGCACATAATCTTTGACTGGGAGAAGGTGGGTGGGTGCCTGTCTCCCCAAGGTCTCCAAAAGCTGGAAAGACCTCCCTTTGCCCACTTGGAATTGTGGGCCAGGAGTTGGGGGATACTTCTTCTTCCTTCTTATCACTAGAATGTTGACACCAGGTGAGCATACAGTGACAGGTGGGACCCTACTTGAGAAATGGCCAAACTAATGCCAGTAAGCATGGCACCGATACTCTGGGAGTGAGCTGACAGACTCTCAAGGCTAAGACAGGCTAACCCAGCAGAAAGGTGAAAACGGAGGGCTGGTCTGAAGCCTTGCTCTCAAATTGACTGTCCACTCCAAGATGGACCCCTGTACATCCCCAACCCTTATCCTTCCTGCATTCAGACCAGAAACATTGTGTTCTGGGGTCCTTCCTCTGGAAACAGAGGCAGGTCTGGCGTAAGCTTGGGAGCCTCAGACAAGCCCGCGTCCCAAGCTGGTGCCTGGAGCCCGGGTGTCCTTTGGGCTGATCAGCAGCAACACTCTGAACAAGGGCCCTAATCTCTCTGACCCTAGATTCTCTCGTCTGCAAAAGCATCCCTGCCTGAAAAGGCTGTTGTGGAAGCAGATGAGATCCGTGTGTCCAGCTGTATAATCAGGCAGGTGCTGAACAAAGGGAGGATGGTGACCCTACCCCCAACCACACAATGGAGGGGTTGAAAACCAGGAGGGACAGTCTGATGGAAGAAGCAGAGGCCCCACCCCCACCTAGACTGCTCAGCCTCTTGAGCCAGGAAATGTTGAGCCAGGAAGGCTAGTGACTCACAGTGATCTCACTCGACTTGGCCTTTGTTATTCTTGCTGTCAAATGGACACAGGGCTCTTGATTAAGCATAAAAGGTCCTCATGAAGGGTCTTGGATGACTGTGGAACTCTGTTAATACTATCACCACACCTCCTTGCTCTTAACTCATCTAGGAAGTCGTGTGAGGGAGGGAGATCCCAGAAAAGAGTAAGAAACAAAAAAAATTAGCTTCACTTACAGTCCAGCACCCACAGCTAACTGGGTCTCCCCCTGCTCCTCATCAGAGCTGGTGGCTCCTTCTCTGTCACTTTTCCACAAACAACCAGAGACAAGTTACCATTTAACCAGCCCCTGGGAACTGGGGCCAAACTCTCCAAATGGCAAACCAGCAGGACCTGTTCTCTGGAATGAAATAAACCGACCAGGCCTTAATTCATGGCTGCCGTCAAATAACCCTCCACCTCCCCCTTGCCCAGACCAGAAAAATGACCTTTCTGAGCTTGCAGGGCTCAAGAGCCAAGGGGAGAGGAAGGCCTACTGGGAGGAGCCAGAGCCAGGCCTCAGGGGAGAAGACGCAGATAGTCCAGTGAGTGAGCAAGCGGTGTCCCCCAGAGCTGGCTAGATGAGTCCAGAGCAATCCACAGTGCACTGGAAGAGGCAGGCTGGGATTGGAGGGGGCTCCCCAAAATCTACAGACTGGGAGCCCTGGGAGCCAGGGAAGTAGCAGAGCCCAGCTGCCTCCCTCAGCCCTCCCACTCCAGCACCAGAGGCCAGTGGCCAGAGGGCTCTTCTCTTAAGCTCTTCTTGAACCAGATTGGCTCTTAATCACCTGAGGGGTGCACACGTGTCTAGTAGCCATAGATGCAATCAACGCTCATTGAAGAACTACTTGACTCTAGTCCTTTTCTCGAAGACCCCAAGCCTGGTCAGTCGAGCCTCTGGATTCCTGGGCTATCAGAAAAGGAAGGGTGGAAGGCATCTTAGGGATAATGTGGGGGTGGGAGATTGTAGTTGGGATGGGAGGGGCCTTACATTTTACTTTACTATTAAAAAAATTTTTTTTTGCTTTAAGTGACATCACGTTATATATTTTTACCCTTATTAAAGTTTTACATAAATTTTACTTTATAAGATATTTCAGTCATACAGAGAGGTACAGAGTAATACTTTAGATAGCCACATACCCACCACTAAGCTTGAACAAATGTTCACATTTTGCTCATGTTCTTTAGTCTCCTTCAGTCAGAAAGTTAAATGGTGGCCATAGAACAGAAGTCCCATCCCTAACCCATCCTTTTTCCTCCCTCTTCAGAGGCCACTAACTTGAGACAGATGCATTTCCCGTGTGTGTTTTCATACTTTTACTATACATATGGGTTCATAAGCAACCTACAGTGTAGTTTTGCATATTTATAAAATGATGTGACAAATGTGAGTTGCAGACTAACGCTTGGTACAGGATTTTCCTCCTTGGTATCCTGGGACCTGGCTAATCAGTTACCTCCAGTGTAGGGCCTGGAGGAAGCAAGGCCCATGACGCTCATCTTTTTCAAACAAACAGCAGCAACTCTTTCCTCTGAGGTATACATGGGGCTTCTGCATAAGATCTCATTTGAAAAACAAGTTCCATTGCTTGAAAGTTACAAGTCTAATGGGAATCCCTTGTCTGACAGAGAGAGGAGGTGACAGCTTCCCCATGGGCCTCCTTGCTCAACAAAAGAAAGATAGATAGGCACCCAGACCCAAAGGCTAGTTTGCTCCTGGATCAGAGAAAGACAAAAGCCTGGGGTCTCTGAGGAGGCCAAAGGATGGGCCCTTTGAGGAGTGTCAGGGCACAGGGAAAGCCCTTTGTGTGGCATCCACGAGTCCCCTGTGGCTCTTGGGCCCTGGAATAGAGCTGGCTCAAGCTGAGAGGTGCTACAAGAGTGAACATCACACCTAATTCTAAAGATTTAGTCCAGAAAAAGAATACATAAGATATCATTAATTTTTATATTGATTACATAGTAAAGTGATAATATTTTGGATATGTGGGGTTAAGCAAAAATATATTCCTAAAATTAATTGCACTTGTTTCTTTTATACTTTGAAATTGTGACCATAGAAAATCTTAAGTTATATATGGGCTGGCATGTTTCTGCCAGACACAGTTGCCCTGGGCCTTATGCTCAGGCCAAAGGCAAAGCAGCCAGACCACAGGAGTGAGACCACGGCTGGAGAAAGATGGTCTCCAGGAGCCCTGAGCTGGAGGTTTCTTTCAGGGGCCACATCTGGGCACTGGATTCTGATGAGGACAGGGTGAAACCAGTAAGTACCTCCCACACCTCACTGTGAGGGGCTCCTCTCTGAAGGCCCTCCCACCCTGGTCCTCCAGGATCCCAATTTGCCCTTGTCTCAGGCCTTGAGAGCTGAGTTGGAATCAGAGTAAGCATCTCTATCTGATATTTCATCTTTCACCTGCAGGCTCCTATGTGCATAGACCCCAGGGAATCAGAACAGCAGGACAGTACCCTCTCCTGGATCTCTGGCCTCCCTTTCTGTAATAATGTCAGGGGCCTTTGCTGCCCCACCCCGTCTTCCCCTCTGCATTGGACTTGAGTGCTGGCTCTGGGCTCTTCATCCTGAACTTCCCCCACCACAAACATACAACTCGACCTTGGGAAGAGGCTCCTTTGAGTCTGTTGTGGGGTTCAGAGACTCTCCCGTATGTCAACAGCACACACTAGTGCCCCTGGAGGTGAGAGAGGCTGCTGAAGGGCCTGAGCCTCCAGACACGATGACTCTAGTCTGGCATCGTGGAAGATGCCCAGTCTCTGGGGGACCCTCCCCCAACCAGTTCTGTCTTCTCTTGAGCCCAGCTCTGTGATTCCAGCCAATTACTCTATCTTCCCCGGAGTTGGCCAAGCATGACACTTCCCTATTGAAAATTCCCAGCTATCACCCTGTGTAGAAGGAGCTGTCAGCCAGCAGCTTTTCTGTGTTAAGGTAGGGGCGAGGAGAAGGGGGAGGGGGCTGTACTGCCTATCAGAAATGAGAAAAATGTCAGGTGCTTAAGCACCTATGGTAGAGAGCAACGTTTCCTCCCCATGGGGGAAATAGAATCCAGAATGTAACAACTTTTGAGTTTCCAACATATCTGGAAAAAAATAGCATCCTCCACTACTTGCAAAATAATGCAAATGCACACAGTAAAATATTCAAATAATATAAAAGCCACCCCCCCCAGATTTTGAAAATGTTGACATATAATTCACCTTTCATCATTGGCCTTTGCAAATTCCAAGGTAGACACTGATGAAAGTTCTGAGACTTTCCCTCCACCCTTCTCCACTTCACTTTGGGAAGGCAAAATAACTGAATTTTACAAGTCACTTGCCTGAAAATATGCCTTCTAATGTAGAAAAAGTTGTCAGCAGAGGACTGTGCTCCAGAAACTACAGACTATAAAGAGTGAGTGTATACGGTGAGAGTTCACTGTTTTAATCAAATAAAGCCCACAATAAAGCTAATCTGACACATAGTTAATGAGATAATCATTGTTGCACTTCATGGGAATTAGGCATTAAGGGAAAGTAGTTTTATAAATGATAGCAATTATACTGTTGCCTTTACTCAGCCACATTTTTGAAGTTTTTTCTTCTTGTTTTGTTCCTTCCCTTGCATATGGTGTCAGTCTCTGTAATGAAGTTTCCTGTGGTTTTCTGTGCCATTTCATCACCATCCCCTCCTCACCCTGCCTCCACTCAGGTGACTGCCAGTCAGAAAGGTTTTCTTGAGCACCCACCCAGGGCCACTGTGCCAAGAACTTGGCTCGAACTCTCTTATTTAATCCTCAGAAGAATCCCCAGAAATAGATTCACAAAAGTGAAAACTGAGGTTCAAGTTGGTCATAAAAGTAGGAATGAGCCAACCCAGGCAGTCTGCCCCTGCCCTGGAGTGAAGCCACAGTGCTGGGCAGCCCTCCCTCCCTCATTCCTGGCTGGCCTCTACTCCCTGGGAACATCAGTGTTGGGCAGTTGAGGGCAGCAGAAGCGTCAGGCTCTGTGCTTGCCCAGGGGAACAGAGCCGGATCTCCAGGCTACAGTGGGTGGAAAGGGGGTCAAAGTGGATTGGCATTGTATCCACCTGGGACGAAGTTCAAATCCCAGCAGCTCGTCAAATCCTTTTGAACTTGGGTGCGTCATCCATCAAATGGGGTGGAGAGTTCAGGGCTCTAGTGATGATCAAGTGAGCTGATGTCTGAAGGCTGAGTGCAGGCTTGACGCACAGAGGACTTGAGCATGAGTAGGTCCGGTGTGTTGTGGGGCAGGGGCACAGGGGTAGCAGCAGGAATAGGAGACTGTGCAGGCCCCATACCTGGGGACCTCAGCACAGGGACTTGGATCCAGTGAAGGAAACAAAAGCGAAAGCGTACTTCCCCACTGAGCTTTGTAACTAGGGGCCAATCAGTTCAGTTCTGTTCAGTCGCTCAGTCATGTCTGAGTCTTTGTGACCCCATGGACTGCAGCATGCCAGGCCTCCCTGTCTGTCACCAGCTCCCGGAGTTTACTCAAACTCATGTCCATCAAGTCGGTGATGCCATCCAACCATCTCATCCTCTGTCGTTCCCTTCTCCTCCCGCCTTCTATCTTTCCCAGCATTAGAGTCTTTTCCAATGAGTCAGTTCTTCGCATCAGGTGGCCAAAGTATTGGAGTTTCAGCTTCAGCATCAGTCCTTTCAATGAATATTTAGGGCTGATTTCCTTTAGGATGGACTGGTTTGATCTCCTTGCAGTCCAAGGGACTCTCAAGAGTCTTCTCCAACACCACAATTCAAAAGCATCAATTCTTCAGTGCTCAGCTTTCTTTATACTCCAAATCTCACATCCATTTTAGGAATCAGTGAACTAAAATGGACTGGAATGGGCAAATTTATTTCAGATGACCATTATATCTACTACTGTGGGCAAGAATCCCTTAGAAGAAATGGAGTAGCCCTCATAGTCAACAAAAGAGTCCAAAATGCAGTACTTGGGTGCAATCTCAAAAATGACAGAGTGACCTCTGTTCGTTTCCAAGGGAAACCATTTAATATCACAGTAATCTAGGTCTATGCCCCAACCAGTAATGCTGAAAAAGCTGAAATTGAACAGTTCTATGAAGACCTACAAAACCTTCTAGAACTAACACCCAAAAAAAGATGTCCTTTTCATCATAGGGGACTGGAATGCAAAAGTAGGAAGTCAGGAAACACCTGGCGTAACAGGCAAATTTGGTCTTGGGGTACAAAATGAAGCAGGACAAAGGCTAACAGAGTTTTGCCAAGAGAACGCACTGGTCATAGCAAACACTCTCTTCCAACAACACAAGAGAAGACTCTACACATGGACGTCACCAGATGGTCAATACTGAAATCAGATTGATTATATTGTTTGCAGCCAAAGATGGAGAAGCTCTATACAGTCAGCAAAAACAAGACCAGGAGCCTACTGTGGCTCAGATCATTAACTCCTTGTTGCCAAATTCAGACTTAAATTGAAGAAAGTAGGGAAAACCACTAGACCATTCAGGTATGACCTAAATCAAATCCCTTACGATTATACAGTGTAAGTGAGAAATAGATTCAAGGGATTAGATCTGATAGACAAAGTGCCTGAAGAACTATGGACAGAGGTTCATGACATTGTACAGGAGGCAGTGATCAAGACCATCCCCGAGATAAAAGAAATGAAAAAAGGCAAAATGGTTGTCTGAGGAGGCCTTACAAATAGCTGAGAAAAGAAGAGATGCTAAAGGGGCCACTCGAGGGGCAGAACAATCACAGGCTCTCTTTGGGACCAACTGTAGGTTGGTCCAAGTTCCATGAGGGAGGAGACAGCTCCCTCCTTCATTGCAAATCTCCTCCAAAGCCTTAGGTTCCCTCGGCAGTCTTTTCATACCACTCTGGGTTATAAACAGATTAAACTGCAGCATGCAATCTGCAGCAAGCGGAGGGGGCAGCCAGCAGGAAACCCCAAGTAGGAAGAGAACAGAACAGAAAGGCTGCAAACACCATCCAAGGCAAACTTCTGCCACCTTACCTTTTTGCCCTTAGGCCTGCCCTATTTGCCGTCACCAACAAAGGTTGTGTGCAAAGGTACTTTGTGTTCCCGTTGCATGGGGCCAGTGGGGAACTCTTGTCACCTTGCTGGGCTGAGGATTCTAGGACAGGATCTAAACCACCAGGGTCATCTACAAAGCAGACCTGAGTGGAGACTGTGTCACAACTAGAAAGGCCATCTGGGGCCCACAAAGTCCTTGGGCCCTCACCAGCTTCCCACCTGGCCCAGGTGTATTGTCATCTGGGCTGCAGACAGAGCACAGAGATCAAGAATCACAGGACTACATCTAGGCTTTAAAATCAGCTACCCTTGGGGTTGGGTTCCAATTCAGTTGCCTTCTAGCAGTGAGACCCAGGACAAGTGACTTGTTTCCTCTGAGTCTTGGTCTTCCCACCTGTGAAATGGGGCTGATCGTTGGTGCTAATCATTGTGAAGACACTTGTGCTCTGACTTGCATGCTGAGTCCAGTGACTTATTCAAAAAAGGACTCTGGCAACGCCAGCCATTTATAATGACAATATAAATATAGTGATAATTCATTCTAGAAATACTTGTTGAACACCTTTGATAGGCCAGGCACTGTGCAGGGTGCTGTTGGAGATATGGTGAGTAAGATGAGTCCCACCCCTCCTAGGGGACATGTACAGGAATAATTCTAACCTAAATCGGAGAGTGTTGAGTAACGTGGAGAGAGGTGTGCCTTGAGAGGCATGAGGGAAAGCTTCCTGGAGGAGGCAGAATTTCAGCTGGGCTTGGGCAGCTGGCTAACCGTAGGTAGGGGAAGAGAGGAAGGACATCGCTGCATGAAGAAGAAAGCAGAGGTGTGAAAGAGTGTGCAAGAATAGGGTACATGAAATCTCTAGTATCCAGTGGGTGATGGGGGATGGGGAAGGGTAGTCAGTTCTCCTGGTGAGAGAGTGTTACTGTCCCCCAAAGATGCCACTCTACCTCTGCCTTGCAGGGTGACCTTGAGCCAGGCACTGAGTCTGATGAATGGTTCCCCATCTTGTCCTCCAAGAACTTCACTTATTCCTTTCATTTCTCCCCCTTCTGCCTTCTGCACATATGCTGAATCTTTGTACAATGATGTCACTCAAGGTTTTGACCAAGGTTGTGAGCGACCAGTCAGAGGTGAAGAAAACAAATCATAGGAGTGGGTGGGAGGCTGGGAGGACCATCGCTGTGTCTAGGAGAGCTAGGATGGGGCCTGGGTTGAGAGCAGTGAAGGGCAGCAGATGGCAGGTTCCCTGGGTCAGAAGGCAGAGCCTGGGTGGTTGGTAGCTGGGTGCAAAGCTGTGAAACCCAGCCAGAGGGGCAACTCCTCCACCAAAGAGGGAAAGTGGGTTGGTGTGAGCACCAGCTGAGGCACCTCTAAGATATCATGTGGAGTGTCTAGTAGACCACGGAGTTAGGAGCAGGGGCTGCAGACCTGCAAATCACTAGATGGGGACCAGGCCAGAAACCCTGTTAACCCATCCAGCTCAGCACCCTTGACCTATTCCTGGGATGCACGGGTAGGAGGGACAAAGAAAAAAAGAAAATGGCAAGGAAATGACACTCCTGGGCCTCAGTTTCCTCACCTGTGGAATGAGAGGAGATGTTGACAGCAGGTGGACAGGGGAGAGGGGTGCCAAGGGGACTAGTTCTTCTTTCACCTTTGCTTTAAAGCCCTCAGGGTGGTCTGGGGAACAGCCTCTGTTCGCAAGTGTGGTCTCCCTGCCAATGCACCTGGACTCTTTCCCTTAGGAAAATCCTGAGACACTTCGGACAACCGTGGCTTCTTCTTGCTTCCACCGTCACTAGCTCTGGATTCTGGGGTTACTTAGGTGTCAGGTTGGCAGGTGAGGAGCAAAAGGGCTTGTGCCGGTATGGGGTGGTGGTGGTGTATGTGTGTCTTAGTACCCAGGCCCTTCCTGCTGGCCGTCTTCTTTGTTATCTGATGGGAGGCCAGGCTTTGGCAGGTATGATCATTGATATTGGTACCTAATGAGTGACCGGTATGATACTGAGACACACTGGGCCTACTACTCCAGCAATACACGGGGTCTTAACGATCACCTATCCTTGGCTCTCCACTTCACACCCCAGATCAGAAAAGAGGAGGCAAGAGGAGACCTGGAGCTGATTTCTGTCTTTCCGAAAGCCTAGGGGAAATAGAGCATTTATCTGTGTGAAGGCTACGCAGGCTTAACTAAAATGTCAAGTTTCTTTGTGGAAGAACATGATAATGTACATTTATTCAGTAATTACTAATATGAAACAAAACTATGGCATGCTCAGAAGTTTTGGTTGGTTTTATTTCATACAAAATTGCCTCCTGAATTCATAATTGCTGAAAAATGTAGTTTGATAGCACAAGGTTCTTTTATTTTAAAGCATGAAGCATGTGTGTATGCTGGGGCTAGTGCAGAGCTACGATAGTAAAAAGGTAAGATGATCTCATTTTACAGGTGGTAAAACTGAGGTGCATGGGCAAGGGCCCTGCTCATGGCACATGATGAGGGAGGGGTCACACAGCAGGGAAAAGCAGACCCCAATCTTCCTGAGCTCTAACCCTGGGCTGCCCTTGAGGCTCTGCTGCTGATAGTTCTCTGGAAATACAGTGGATGGGAGGAGAGAGAGTTAACTAATGCTGTACCTCTGGGCCAAGGCCATCTGCTGCCAGGAAGGTAAGGAAAGGAGACCCCTGGTAATGAACAGTCCATTGATTGGAGAGACTGAGCAAGGCAGGAAAAACAGTGCAGGTGACAAGAGAGAATGGGGGAGGGGAGGCTAAGACAGAGAAAAGCAGAGCAACAGAGACAAAGATACATGGAAGCAGACAGAGCAGAGGAGGTGGGGCTCCTGGGACCCTTGCGAGTCGGGTGGCCCAGAAGGCCAGATCCCATGGTGAGCAGAATCTGGTCTGGGCCCAGCTTCTCTATAATGCCACAGAGGATTAGGCCCCCAAGGGCCCTGAACTGCAGAAACAGAAGAATCTGAAGCGAGCACCTTGGCCTAAGCCACTGTGCAACGGCAATGTGCCCACCTGGGGACCATCTGCCCTTTGACAAACCAGCAGCCACAGCCTCCACGCCCCAAGGGCCACCAGCCACTGCCGGAGACAGTCCCTTTGTTTCATAGGCCTTGCTCTGGAGAACTCTTAACCCCCATGAAAAACTCACCCCCAGAAAGTAACTGGGAGCCCAGTCTGAGGCAGGGGAAAGGGCACCGGGCTAAGAGTTCAAAGTCTACGGCTTCAGGCCCTGTCCTGTCCCGACTCCCTGGCTCTCTGAGGGCTGTTAAAACCACCTGCACTCAGAGTAAAGGCCTGGGTGACTCTGGGCTCCCTGGCCCAGAACTTGTTTGGGGAAGCAGGGTGGGTGCTGAGACCTTGCTTCCTTCCCCTGCCAGCTTGCTCTCTAGGCAGAAGCCCTGCCACCATATGTGGGGGGCGGTGGAGGGGGCGGGAAGGGGCAGAGGATGGGCTGGGCATTAAGCGGCCTCCCTCCTCTGCCCCCTGGGGGGACCTGCCAGGGCCCTCAGGCACTGTGTTTGAACAGCAAGCCAGCACTTGCGTGAGGAGTGGCTGGGCGTCCTGCCTGAAGCCGGAGAGAAGTTGCCTGGGGACTGGGCCCAGGCCTTCTTGTTCACCCAGAAATTCCAGCCTCTTAAGGATCAAGGGCCAGAGAGGAGCCTTTTCCAGGGCACCAGGGAGCTGTTTTTCCAGCTTGGCAGTATCACCAAGCCTAGAGGGAGACTTCCCTGATCTTTGCTTGGGCATTCTGGGAAGACATTTGTCTGCTTGTGGTAAGATTGTTGTAGGACAAGCTGGCAGGCTTGGGGTCACTCTGATAAGATGGAGGCTCCAGCCCCTAATCAAGGCTCTTGGGAAGGAATTATTTTCCTAATCAACTTTATTTGAGGTCAATTTACACACAATAAAGTGTACCTTACGTACAATAAAATGTACTCATTTTAGATGTACCAGTCAATGAGTTGATAAATGCATGTGCTTATGTAACTACCACAATAATCAATGTATGCATGCCTTCATTACTCATTCAGTCATGTCCAACCCTTTGCGACCCCGTGGACTGTAGCCACCAGGCTCCTCTGTCCACGGAATTCTCCAGGCAAGAATACTGGAGTGGATTGCCATTCCCTTCTCCAATCAAGGTATAGAACATCTCTTGATTAGGAAAATAATTCCTTCCCAAGAGCCTTGATAAGGGGCTGGAGCCACCATCTTATCAGAGTGACCTTGCCAAGCCTGCCAGCTTGTCCTACAACAATCTTACCACAATTGATTAATGAAGATTCCCTCCAGCCCCCTTCCCAGTCAATCACCACCCCCTATTATGGCCCCAGGTGCCCACTGACCTGCTTTCTGTCCCTATACATTATTATTATTATTATCATTACTTTTTGTTGCACCAAGTGGCATGTGGGATCTTAGTTTCCTGACCAGGGATTGAACCTGCACCCCCTGCTTTGGAAGAATGGAATCTCAACCACCGGATCACCAGGGAAGTCCCCTGGCCCTATAGATTAGACTTTCCTGTCTCATATATATTACCATATTGCTTGTGCCCTTGTGTCTGACTTTTTTCACTCAGCATAACAATTTTGAAATTCATCCACGTCATTGTGTCTATTGGTAGCTCTTTCCTTTATATTGGTGACTAATATTCCATTATATGGATATATCAGAGATTGTTTATCCATTCCCTGGTTTTTGGACATTTGCGTTGCTTTCAGATTGCAGCTTTTATTAATAAAGTGGATATGAACATGTGTGTATATGTCTTTATGTATATGTATGTTTTCATTTCTCTTGCATTAGTACCTAGAAGTGGAATCACTGGGTCATATGATAAGCATGTGTTTAACTCTTTAAGAAACCACCAAACTGTTTCCCAAAATGATTGTATCTTTTTACAGTGTATGAGTGGGGGCAGTTTTTGAATGCAGCCCTTCCCTGTTGTACATTCTGGCCTTTTCTGCTCCCCAGGGACTGAACTGGTTTTATAAGGTGGTTTGGTACTTCAGGGTAGGAAGAGAGCCCCTTTGCCTCACCAAAAAACAGTCCCCTGCTCCCCTCAGAGAGGCTGCTCAAGGTTGAGATTAATGAACTGTGCCGAGTAGGGGAGGCTTAAGGATCTATTTATACCTGAGTTTAAGCAGATGCATTGTTAGCTAAAAAGCTGTAATTATTTTCCTTTTGCTAGTTCTTACCATCCCGTGAGAGTGTTTTTAAACAGAGGTATTGCCACGTTGGCAGTCTCACCCTGATTTTTCTGCCTGCCTTCCCCCAAGGTAAAACCATTTCCTCCCAAGGCTGGGGGCGGTGGGTGCTTCTGTTCCCAAGCCCTTCCTCTTCAATAGCGTGGGCTGATAGCTGAAGCAGGCAGCCTGTAGCTAGAGAACTTCACTTTTTTTGCTGTCAGTCCCACCCCAGCTCTCACCTCCCTGTCACATTGTTCTACCTTGTCATCAGTCACCAGAGAGTTTGAACACCCCTAACTCCAAATGATGCAGCTGTCCAAAGAGTAAGGAGGAAGCTTTCTTTTTGAGTTCAGACACTTTGCTAACTGCCAAGAGGTGGGGAAAGTAAAAGAAAGATCTTCCATTGGAGCAAGAGTTTAAAGAAACCTATAAGCCTGGCACTGCACATCTGCTGGGCTGGTCTTATTCTACCCCTGTTGTAATGTTTTCAGGCCCTGGTCAATAACTGGCTCCTTCAGGGTAAATTAAGATCTTCTTTATAAGACTCTCTGGGCTTTCCAGGTGGTACATTTGGTAAGGAATTCACCTGCTAATGCAAGAGACACCAAAACATGAGGGTTCAATCTTTGGGTCGGGAAGATCCCGGGGATTAGGAAATGGCAGCCCATTCCAGTAATCTTGCCTGGAAAATGTCATGGACAGAGAAGCCTAGCAGGCTGCAGTCTATGGGGTCCCAAGAGTTGGGCACGACTGAGCATACATGCATAAGACTCTCAGGCTGTAATATCTCTCAGACCTCAGGATACTATCCTAAGAAACCTTTCTCCCTGCTTGAAAGCATATCACTACCCATTTAGAAGTCACTCACTTAGCTGCTTTCAACCTCTGACTCTTTAGAAGACTCTTACTGGCAAGATGCTGCCAGTCCCTGTATGTTTTAATCAAGTCCAGATGATATGGCCCCAGACTCTCAAAAGTTTGACTGGGAGGATGATTGTGATATCACCCCAAATTAAGCTGTCAAAATACCATTCAAGGACTTCCTTGGTGGTCCAGTGGTTAACAATCCGCCTGCCAATGCAGGGGACACGAGTTTGATCCCTGGACCTGGAAGATCCCATATGTCGCAAGGCAGCTAAGCTTGTGCTCCACGCTGACCCCACATGCCCTTGAGCCTGCACTCTGCAACAAGAGAAGCCGCTGCAATGAGAAACCTGTGCACCACAATTAGAGAGTAGCCCCCACTTCCCACAACTAGAGAAAGCCCTAGAGCAGCAATGAAGATCCAGTGCAGCCAAAAAAAAAAAAAGAAAAAATCGACCCCTTATTATTATTACTGTTAGCATTTATTTTATTCAAAGATTACAATATAGCTATTAATATGAGGTGCTAAATCTAATACAGGTAGGCTGCCTCTTTAGGCTAACTTTTGTTCTAAATTGTTGTTGTTCAGTTGCTCAGTCGCGTCTGACTCTTTGTGACCCCACAGACTGCAGCACACCAGGCTTCCCTGTCCTTCACCATCTGCACCAATTTATTCTGAATTAGCTTAATCCAAGTCTGTCCTTAATCCGAGAGAGTTCCAGAAAAACATCTACTTCTGCTTTACTGACTATGCCAAAGCCTTTGACTGTGTGGACCACAAAAAACTCTGGAAAATTCTTAAAGAAATGGGAATACCAGACCACCTGACCTGCCTCTTAAGAAATCTGTATGCAGGGTCAGGAAGCAACAGTTAGAACTGGACATGGAACAACAGACTCCTTTCCAACAGATGGAAAGGAGTACATCAAGGCTGTATATTGTTACCCTGCTTATTTAACTTATATACAGAGTACATCATGAGAAACGCTGGGCTGGATGAAGCACAAGCTGGAATCAAGATTGCCGGGAGACAACCTCAGATATGCAGATGACACCACCCTTATGGCAGAAAATGAAGAAGAATTAAAGGGCCTCTTGATGAAAGTGAAAGAGGAGAGTGAAAAAGTTGGCTTAAAACTCAACATTCAGAAAACTAAGATCATGGCATCTGGTCCCATCACTTCATGGCAAATAGATGGGGAAACAGTGGGAACAGTGAAAGACTTTACTTACCTGGGCTCCAAAATCACTGCTGATGGTGACCGCAGCCATGAAATTAAAAGACGCTTGCTCCTTGGAAGAAAAGTTATGACCAATCTAGACAGCATATTAAAAAGCAGAGACATTACTTTGCTAACAAAGGTCTGTCTAGTCAAAGCTATGGTTTTTCCAGTAGTCACGTATAGATGTGAGAGTTGGACTATAAGGAAAGCTCAGCGCCAAAGAATTGATGCTTTTGAACCGTGGTGTTGGAGAAGACTCTTGAGAGTCCCTTAGACTGCAAGGTGATCCAACCAGTCCATCCTAAAGGAGATCAGTCCTGAATATTCATTGGAAGGACTGATGCTGAAGATGAAACTCCAATACTTTGGCCATCTGATATGAAGAACTGACTCATTTGAACAGACCCTGATGCTGGGAAAAATTGAAAGCAGGAGGAGAAGGGGACAACAGAGGATGAGATAGTTGGATGGCATCACCAACTCAATGGACATGAGTTTGAGTAAACTCCGGGAGTTGGTGATGGACAGGGAGGCCTGGCGTGCTGCAGTCCATAGGGTCGCAGAGTCGGACACAACTGAGCAACTGAACTGAACTGAAGTCTGTACTATCTACTATGGTAGCCACTAGCCACATGTGGCTGTTTAAATTTAAATCAATTAAGTTAAATTAAATGAAATTAAGTTTTTATATCCTCAATTGTACCAATCACATTTCAAGAGTTCAATAGACACAAGTGGTTTAGTAGCTACCATATTGGAGAATGTAGACGTAGGACATTTCCAACATCATCAAAAATTCTAGTGGACAGCAATGGTTTAAATACTTGGCCATATATGCAGCATCAGCTTTATCACATAGACCATTCCTGCATCATCTACCAGGATGCTTATGGGCAGGGCCTTAAAGAAAAAAATGACCTCAAAGGTACAATCCTTGCCCAAAATGCATCTGCATTTCCAGAATGATACAATGACGCACAAGATTTAAGACGGTCGAGGACAAATATTAGACCAAGTATGATGGATATATACAAGAAAGAGAGAGAGCGCTGAGAAGTGAATTTAAAGTCCTGCGGAAGTTCCAAGGAAGGGTATCTTTTGGAAGAAGTTCAACAAGACTCATTTTGAGGAGAAAGTATTTGGACCGGTCCTTGAAGGGTAGATAGAAGTTTTCCATATGAAGGAGGCAGAAGGATATTCAAAAAAAAGGGATTACATGTGCAAAGGTCCAGGGGTGTGAGGGGTGGTTGTGTTTGGGATTGTTTTAGAGTGGTAAGGCAGGAATCTGGGGGTCAGACCAGCCAGATTATGAAAGGCTCTGTGCTCTGCTAAGGGGACTCTATCCTGGAAGGCAGGGCAAGACATGGAGAGATTTGCATTTTGGGAAGATTACCTTAGAGAAAGTGAGATGCATAACATGGAGAGACCAACCAGGAGGACTATGGAACAATCTAGGTGCAAAAAAACTTGTCCTGAACAATAGGCATGGAGAAAAGGGGATTGATCTGAGGGACAGCTGGTCTAACCTGGGTGAAGCAGGTGGGAAGGAAGTTTTCATGTAGTGCCCAGGGAGGTTTCATGTAGAAGATGTGACTTCTGGAATTGATTTCTTGCTATGGCATCTAAATTCAAAAGGCTGCTACAATAAATACCCAAGCTAATTTGTCTGTGGAACCTCAACCTTGATTCCTTCCAAACAGTGAAGCATGAGACTTCTCTGAGACCTCAGCTTTCCATTTGAGCCAATGAAGCAACAAATCCATTGTTGGAAAATGAGTTCTCCGGGGTGGGGGTGGGGGTAGAAGGGAGCCCCCAGGCTCATTACAACAACACAAAATGCACAGCTGTTGGTCGTCCAAACTCTCCATTTGGCTTTATTTATAATCCTAATTATACCCTCCAGGAAGAACAACTGCTGATCAACCCAGTTAGGAATTAAAGTTAATAAAATGAAGAGAGCGCAACAAATAATCAATGCAAATGCTGCCAAAAGCCGTGATCAATGGCAGAGGAGCCTGCGGTGATCATGGGCCCCTGGTCTCTTCACCACGCCCTTCCCCTCTCCTATTTCCTGCCCTCCCTTGACTCAGTTGACCTGCTATCATCTCCTGTCAGGGTCTGTCAGGCTTCAAGAGCCCCAGGTAGGTTCCCTGGTCAGGCTAGCTCTCTCTCCACATGCCCCCTGTCCCCCTCCCTTGCCAAGGGGCCGTGTAGTGTGGAATGAGGCCACTGTATGCAGACCTCCAAGAATCAGAGACAGGAAACAGGGCCTTGGCATCTATCTTCCTTCCCAAATCTCCTTTGTTCTCCTTTGCTGCTCCCTTTCCTGACCTCCCTACCTCCTTTTCCTCTCATTTTCCACTATCTTCTTCTCTACCTGCCACCATATGCCCTGAATGTTCTGAACAGGGCCTAGATTCTTAGGACATCCCAAATGGGTGAGCCGGCACTGCTGGCTTTCCTCAGCAACACTGGCAGCTCAAACACAGCCTCCAGCTTTTGCTGACCTCATTCGAGGAACTGGAGAGAGAAAGTGGGAAACAAGTCTTCCCACAGGCCCTGTTGTCGAATCAGTGGACTCCTGACTCTGGTTCCTTTGGCCCCAGGCAGCCTGCCCCCTGCTCTTCAGTCTACAGCAGGCCCAGATGAATCAGCATGGGTTACCTGGGAGGCCAACAGCAGGTGGGGACTGGGCCATTCTCTGCAGCACGTGGGAAAGGCACACTGGTTGGTGTCCTACCTCTGACCCTTTTGCCAACTCCCAGAACCCATGTACTATGTGCTTACCAGCCCACTAGCGAAAACAACAAATCTCCCCAGAGATTGTGGCAGTCATCCTGGGGGTTCTGGCTTCTTCTGGCCTGGTGTTTGCCCAACTCCAAACTGTTGGCTCTGCCTCCCCATTCCTGGCCCTTTGGACTTCGGGTTTCTATCAGTCTTCTTGTCATTCTGAGATGGGCATTGACTCGACTCACACGTTGGGATGTCCAGTTTCTGCATTGCCTTAGTAGGAGCTATGCCTTGACTCCAGTCCTGCCAACCCCAAATATCTACACCAGGTTCTTGGCCTTTGCCCCAGGGAAGCCAGGCTGGACAACTCAAGTGATAGGGAAGTAGAGCACCCAGCAAAGGAACAGAGAAGAAATTAGTGCTGCCTCCAGGGTGGGTCATGCCAGTGAGGGATGATGGAAAGACTTCATCCTCAGACTTCAAGGACTCAACTCCATGGGTGGCTCACTCATCCTTCTTATTGTAATTAGTCTGTTTACTTGTCTGCCTCACCCACTAGATTGTGAGCTCTGCAAGGGTGGATTTATGTCTGATTGGCTGCTGGATCTCCACTTCCTGGTGTAGGTCCTGGCTCTCTGAGCAAGTGTGTACGGAACGCAAAGGCAGACAAATGAGTGAGTTCTTCCTCCTTTATTCCTGCCATGGTTAATGTCATCCTATCCACACAGGCCCAAGCAAGAAGCATAAGGTCATCAGGTTCTGTTGATTCTACTTAAAATACTTTTCCAACCAATGCCTTCTTTGGGGGACTCTGTTTCTTGCATGGGTAATTCCAGCCAGGAATTGGTGGACTAATTTCCTGGCTTCTTTTTTTTTTTTTTTGACTCTTCCACTTACCCACCTTCCCTATTGCTTACGGGTATAACACAAATATAATCATGCCATTCTTTTGTTAAAATACCTTCCACAAATCCTCATTTCTCACAAAATAAAGTACAGTGTCTCTAGACTCCATGATTTTGGTTCAACCTACTCTTCTAGCTCATTTCTCATCAAATTTCCCTGTGGATCCTCTGAGCCAACCCCAAGGAAATTCTTATTATCTTCAAGAAAGTTATTCTTCCATCTCCACACTTTGTTGCTTCTATCTCCACTGCAAAATTTGTTCTCTGCAACAATCACTAGCCTTTCCGAGCTCCTTAACTCATATTAGTCCTTTAAAACTCAGCTGAAATGTCACCTCCTCTGTGGCTCCTCTGATGTCATCAACTAGCCACTAAGCCTCCCTTTCTTATGCTTCTTTTCATCTCTCACACGGAGATCACAGAGTATTGCAGCTATAGGCTTCATATCTTTTATGCATGAACACATAAGTTCCTTGAGGGTAGGGCCTCACACTCACCTCCATGTACCCAAAGACAGCAGAAAACATTGTGTGTGGCAGGAGAGGCATGTACCATAGGCTATGTGGCCTTGGACAAGTTGCTTAGCCTCTCTGTCTCTCATTTTGTTCACTTATAAAACTATCAGAATAATAGTTCCTGCCTGAGGGAATCTTCCACCAATGAGAATTAAATGAGTTACTACATGTGAAGGGCATGGAACACATACTAAGCCCTCAGTAATGTATATCAAGCCCTCAATAAATGTTAGCTGGGGCTTTCCAGGTGGTGGGGTGGAATCCGCCTGTCAATGCAGGAGACATAGGTTCAATCCCTGAGTTGGGAAGATCCCCTGGAGGAGGAAATAGAAAACCACTCCAGTATTCTTGCCTTGAAAATTCCATGGACAGGGGAGCCTGGTGGGCTACAGTCCTAAGGGGTCAAAAAGGGTCGGACAAGACTGAGCGACTGAATACACACACACTCAAATGTTAGCTACTGTTATTAACTGTGATTATTAGGCCCTCTGTAAATGTTTTTTGAATGAGAGTCTACAGAGTCTAACAAGACCCTTTTCTACGCATAAGGAATACTCAGTAACAGAATCCTTCTATTCAGATCTTAAAGGCAGGTCAAAATACCATCTATGTCACCTATATTGGTGGTAATTCATTGGTGGGTAACCATTTGCCACTTCTTCAAGTGGAGCTGAAAATGTCGGTTTAAAGAAAGATGACTAAAAAAAGTTTTATCATATTTACGAGAAGGACAGGAAGGGACAGTTTGAGCAACTTGATGATAGTGGTGATACTGAAAGCGCCAGAGTCACCCACCAATCCATGAGTTAGCCATAAATTCCTTCATTGCCTTTGAGACTGAATTACAAAGAACCAGAAGAGGAAACAAATTTCTACATCCAAAAAAACCTTAGTTGAATTTCAATGATTTCTTCAGAGGATGATGATTATTTTGATGTTAGTTCAAATTCTGGTTCATCTTACTATTTGTAAGATGCTGATATATCCCTGAGTCTTGCTGATCTATAACATGGAAATAATTACTATCTCCTGTGGTTTTTGTGAGGTTAAAATAATATTAAATGGGATAATTTACATACAACATAAAGCATTGTGATCATAGGTATGTACAAAATTAGAGTCTGAAATAATTTTGAAATGTATGCTGTACCTGGATCAAAAAAAAAAAATGCTTACTTCCTAAGCAGGAATAGAACATTGAGCAGCTACAGGTATATTTCTCATTCTTATATTCTAGTAAGAAAAAAAAATTGAACTGTAGTCCAAACATTTTGTTAATGACTAGAAAAAACAGTTTAAAAAAACACAGTCCTTGCCCTCATTAATTCATGATCTAGTGAGGGAGATAAACAAGACAGCACATTTTCAGTCATGAGTCAAGTTCCACAGGTAACATGATGTGTCCTCACAGAGAGGAAGCACTGAACTGAGATGGGACAAGATTGGAGGGGAGGTGGTTAGAGAAGGCTTCTGGAGGAGATGATGCTTGAACTAGATCTTAAAGAAATCATTCAGAGGAGGGGGAAGGGAAGCTCATTCAAGGCAGAGAGAGCAGTGAATACAAAGATCCTGGAGCACAAAATGCCATCCCACTCTAAGAAGAGCAAACTGCCTGACAAGTGTAGAGAACCAATACCTTAGTGGGGAGGGAAGTGAGGCAACAGGAAAAGCAAGCCAGCCTCATGTCATGCGAAGCCACCGATTCTAGGCTAAGGAGTCCTGATTCCATCCTAAGAAGATGGAAAGCCGCTGAAAGTTGCAAACAGAAGGACTTGGTGGCATTAGTGTCTTGGTTGGCTCATTTTGGAGGTCTTGTGGAGGACAGGCCAAAGGACAGGAGACCAGGAGTCCAGAAGGAGGTTATTGCAGAAATGCAGACAAGATATTCCCACCTGGAGCTGTTCCCAGACAATGAGGAAGCTGACTCCACAATTTCAATCCATGCAGAAGTTGACAAATGTATCCTATCCTGTAGTAGATGCTTGCGAAGAAATGGCATCTGTATGCTTTCAGGACACAGGCTGGGGTACCAATCGGACATGCCTACAGGGAAGGACACAGAGGCAAATTTTGTGGGGAGCTAGGTCTAAAAGGAAATTGGAAATATCAAGGGAACATTTCACCCAAAGATGGGCACAATAAAAGACAGAAAAGGTAGAGACCTAGTAGATGCAGAAGAGACCAAGAAAAGATGGAAAGAATACATGAAAGAACTGTACAAATAAGATCTTCATGAACCAGATTACTACAATGGTATAGTCAGTCACCCAGAGCCAGACATTCTAGAGTATGAAGTCAAGTGGGCCTTAGGAAGCACTGCTGTTAATAAACCTAGTGGTGTGATGAGATTCCAGTTCAGTTCAGTTCAGTCACTCAGTCGTGTCCAATTCTTTGCGACCCCATGAACCGCAGCACGCCAGGCCTCCCTGTCCATCACCAACTCCCGGAGTTTACCCAAACTCATGTCCATCGAGTCGGTGATGCCATCCAGCCATCTCATCCTCTGTCATCCCCTTCTCCTCCTGCCCCCAATCCTTCCCAGCATCAGGGTCTTTCCCAGTGAGTCAACTCTTTGCATGAGGTGGCCAAAGTATTGGAGTTTCAGCTTCAACATCAGTCCTTCCAATGAACACCCAGGGCTGATCTCCTTTAGGATGGACTGGTTGGATCTCCTTGTAGTCCAAGGGAGTCTCAAGAGTTTTCTCCAACACCACAATTCAAAAGCATCAATTCTTCAGCACTCAGCTTTCTGCACAGTCCAACTCTCACATCAATACATGACTACTGGAAAAACCATAGCCTTGACTAGACAGAATTCCAGTAGAGCTATTAAAAACTCGAAAAGATGATGCTATCAAAGTGTTGCACTCAATATGTCAGCAATCTGGAAGACCTAGCACTGGCCAGAGGACTGGAAAAGGTCAATCCTCATTCCAATTCCTAAGAAGGCTAGTACTAAAGAATGTTCTGACCAACAGACAATCGCACTCATCTCCCATGCTAGTAAGGTCATGCTGAAAATCTTGCATGCTAGGCTTCAGCATTACACGAACCAAGAACTTCCAGATATCCAAAGCGGGTTTAGAAAAGACAGAGGAATCTAAGTTCAGATTGCCAACATTCGCTGGATCATAGAGAAAGCAAGGGAATTCCAGAAAAACGTCTACCTCTGTTTCACTGATGTTAAAGCCTTTGACTATGTGATCATAACAAACTGTGGAAGTTCTTAGAGAGATGGGAATATCAGACTGTCTTACCTGTCTCCTGAGAAACCTGTATGCACATCAAGAAGAAACAATTAGAACACTGTATGGAACAACTGATTAGTTCAGGATTGAGAAAGGAGTATGACAGGCTGTCTGCTGTCACCCTATTTATTTAATTTATATGCTGAGCACATCATGAGAAATGCCGGGATGGATGAGTTACAAACTGGAATCAAGATAGGCGGGAGAAACATCAACAACCTCAGATACTGCTCTAATGGCAGAAAGCAAAGAGAAACTTAAAACTCTTGATGAGGGTGAAGGAGGACAGTGAAAGAGCCAGCTTAAGACTAAATATTAAAAAAATAAGATAATGGCATCAGGCCCCATTACTGCATGGCAAATAGAAGAGGAAAAGTTGGAAGTAATGACAGATTTCCTCTCCTTGGGCTCCAAAATCACTGCAGACGATGACTGCAGCCATGAAATTAAAGGACGCTTGCTCCTTGGAAGAAAAGCTATGACAAGCCTAGACAGTGTGTTGAAAAGCAGAGACATTACTCTGACAACAAAGAACTGTATAGTCAAGGCTTTGGTCTTCCCAGTGGTCACTTACAATTGTGATAGCTGGACTGTAAAGAATGCAGAGCTCCAAAGAATTGATGCCTTCAAACCGTGGCCCTGGAAAAGACTCCTGAGAGTCCCTTGGACTGCAAGGAGATCAAACCAATCAATCTTAAAGGAAATCAACCCTGTATTCTCATTGGAAGAACTGATGCTGAAGCTGAAACTCCAGTATTTTGGTCACCTAATGCGAATAGCCGACTCACTGGAAAAGTCCCTGATACTGGGAAAGATTGAGGGCAGAAGGAGAAGAGGGCATCAGAGGATGAGATGGCTGGATGGCATCACCAATGCAATGGACATGAACTCGGGCAAACTTCAGGAGATGGTGAGGGACAGGGGGGCCTGATGTGCTGCAGTCCATAGGGTCGCAAAGAGCTGGACACAACTGGGCAACTGAACAACAAAAGTCTAAAAGGATGTACTCCCCAAAATATTTATAGATGTTATTTCTAGGTGGCAGAATGATGGGAGATTTGTATTATTCTTTTTTCTACAATAAACATGAGGTATTTACACATTTTAAAAAAGAATTAAATAATTTAAATATATCAACCCTAGATCCAGGACATTCATTAGACACTAGAAGGTAGATACTTCAGAAGTCTACATACAGTTTGGAGTCTATGAAGGAGAGAAGATTTAGGAGGGAAAGAACAAAATCTGCTCAAGCAGGAGAATAAGCGTCTCCACTGTAGAGGGATCCTAGTGAGCAGAGTCAAGCTCAGCAAGAAGGCAGTGAGCTACCTATCAAAGGCAGGATGACACACCAGTCAGTCATCTGGTAGAGGGCTGGGAAGCGCGCATGCTCGGCACAGGCAGATTTTCAGTAGGAGGCTGAAAGACACGAGGGGGAGAGATTGTGTAACTGAGTTGCGGGGAAGAATAGTGGCTTATTGTTGGAGACCCGATAAACAAATTAAGAATGTTCATCCTGGGGGTGTGGGCCTGAAATAATTTCCAAGGCAACTTAATGATCCATCACAGGTCTTCTTCCGGGATGAGTCACTGGAGAATTATATTAACCTGTTCAGTCTTCATTGCCCCAGCACCTGCCACAAAGTCACTGAGATATGGCAGCTGAGCTGCTCTCAGGATAGAGCCTCCACCCAGTACAATAGGGGAGATGACACCAGCCAGCCCTGGGCAGGCCACAATCTCAACTTCATCGCGACTGTTCAGCCCCTGATGGAGGTAAATGCTCCTCCCCACTGACTGCCGACAAAGTGTAGGTGGACAGCTGCTGAATCGGCCCAGGTCTGCTCTGAACAGCAGCAATGTCCTTTTGCAGGAGCTGATTAATGAGCTAGAAACTCGTGGCTTGGGAATCAGGGCCAATTGCAGTCGTATCAGAAATGAAAATAAGAAACTACTGGAAGAGATGAAGGAACTCACACATCTTCCATCAGAGGCTCTGAACTTCTATTCTAGGTCCACCTCATAAAAGCCGTGTGATATTGTGCATTTCATTCAACTCCTTGGAGTCTCAGTTTCCTTAAATGTGAAGTGGTGGTAACATCCCAGTTCTCTTAGCCTAGAGGCTAATAGCAGTGCACGCTCATGTCGAGCTTGTTGTGTGTGTCCAGCACTATTCTAAGGGCTTTACACATAGATAAGTGATAGATAGATACCAACAAGCCTACTCATGTTCTCATGTTTAGTCGCTCAGTCATGTCTGACTCTTTGCAACCTCACCCACCAGGCTCCTCTGTCCATGGGATTTTTCAGGCAAGATACTGAAGTGGATACCCTCCTACAGGGGATCTTCCCAACAGGGATCGAATCCACATCTCCTGTGTCTCTTGCACTGCAGGTGGATTCTTTACCTGCTGAGCCATCAGGTATTATTATGATTGTCATTCCCCTTAAAGAGGAGATAACTGAAGTTTGGAGAAAAGTGCCCAAAGTCAGACATTATTGTGGAATCCGGACTTAAACCTGGGAGGCCTGACTCCAGAGTCCGTGCTTCAAATCTCCGTTCATCTGCATCAGCCACAAAATGCTTTACAATAGATGCAGAGTTGGGCAGCAGGTGGCTCTCCTTTCAGTGTTGGTGCTCAGTATTCAGAGTCTGACAGTGTCTGGTAGGAGCCCAACCACAAAGTCAGTATGGCCAGGATTTGGCAGCAGAGAGTAGAGACACAACCACTGGCTAGGAATTTTGAGACAGAAGTTTACTTTCTAGGTGGCCAGGGGTCAGGGAAAAGATTGTGAAACTTATAGTAGGGAAGCCATCAGAACTGGGGTTCAGTTGACAGTGGCTTGGTCAGAGTAGGGAAGGCCATATACAAATATTAGGCAGGTGAGCATGATGTCAAAACAAGGGAAGGAGTTAATTAGCATAAGCAAAGGTTTAGGACAGTGCTTTACACAAATGGTGGTGGTGGTGGTGATGATGATGATGGTAATGGTATTTTGGTAGCCAGGATCTGGGGTTCAGGAACAGAATTTCAGTTTCTTAGAGCAGAAGTAATCAGAATGGGCTTTGATGCTTTATCATTTTTTTCCCCCATAAGACTGGGACCAGTATTGTCAACTTCTAAATTTAGCCAAGTGAGGCCATTCAAACAACCAAAAACTTATCACCCACCATCACTCTGGTTGCATAAAAGAAAGGCTTTTTACCAAAAGTAAGACAGACATAATTTCAAAATAGCCATTTAAATTGGAAACAAAAATTAACTTGACAAAGTGCTCGTTTTCATTGCCTTTTTCTCAGAGGGCAGCTGATAGAGCCCAGAGAATGGGTGGTGGGCAGAGGGGAGTTTAGAATATGTTCATGTCCAGGGCTCCCCTACCTAGAACAGGGCTATCTTGGGGGCGTGGTTACAAGGAACATGACAAAGACTCTATGGCCACATGCAAGTCGTCTGTGCTGGCCCTGAGCTGTCATGCTGACTGAAGCCATCCACATCTTCACCTGGCATCCCTGAAGTCCTGTGCAGACACCCCAGGACACTTACTTCCTGCCCAGCCTGCTCCCACTCCATTCCAGGGCCACCTGGGTCCTTTCCCACTTACAACCTTCCTCTTGCCCTTTGGAACTGACTCCTGAATTCTCTTTCTTCAGTTTGACCTTTGGAACTCTCTAAGGGCCTTGGCAGGAACCTACCTCCTGGCTCCTCCTGCTCCCACTGGTCTTTGAGTAGATACCCTGCCCCATCCCTACCCTTGGACCTCAGCCTTGGCCCTTGTCCTCAATTGCTGGGCACCTTCATGGAATATTGGAGCTCAGATCAGCCTTTGCATCCACTGATCCAGCACTTCTTCCACCACATTCTTCTGTTCTCCTGTGTTTGGTCTGGAGAGGCCCTATTGGCATGAGGAACAGAGAAGACTGAGTCTCAAGTTTGGTCACAATCTGTAGAAACTAATAGGCTCCAGAGCAAGAAGCTAAATGAGTAATTAACCACATCCGTGTGGAAGACTGTCTCTTGGATTTGTCTGGAAACTCTGAGGCAGGGACAGATCCTGATCACCTTTTATTTAAATTTTATTTTCTACTGACCCCCAACCCCTCATGCCCAATACTTCCCTCAAAACTAACTAGCCAAGTCCATTCGCAATATATTTGTTGCCTTGAATTTGATTCCTTCATTTAATATACATTTAATGATCACTTGCCAAGAATGAGCTACTCTGATAGGCACTTGGAGAGATACTAAGAACTAAGACATGGACACTGCCCTCAAGGAGCCTTCCACCCAGTAGGGAGGAGGGTGCACACCCACAGAACTAAACATGAAGTAGGAAATACATAATGTTTCCAAAAAAGCAGGAAGGCTGAGCTGAACTGGTTTTACCTCCAAGTGCTTGGACGGTTTGGCCCCTCTGCGTCAGCCCAGCCAGGAAAAAGAAATCTCCCTACTGGGGCTCCAGCCACATCCCAGTGGCACCGGAATGCAGCTCTGAGCTGACAGCCTGCATCGCAGTGATTTGTTTTGTTTCCAGAGAGGTTTTTCCCCTTCAGCTCCTCACTTGCCTGGGTCAGCTAGCACTCCTCCTCCCTGGTCTTACTCCCACACTCATCCTAAATGAGACAAGACCTTTTCTTGAAAGCGATTGCAAGGTAAGGGTGCCCTTTATGCGTTACTTTCATTAATTTATCGGCGCTTATTTTTTAGGCTGCATTTGATTGGCCTTGTACTTACTCTGTTGAAGCCCGAAGCTTGTTTAAGCAAATGAGCACAAAAAAGGGGGGCACAAATCAAAGAAACACTAAACTCTCAAAAAAAAAAAAAATCAGCTGATTTAGTACCAGTGATGAAGTTTCCCAAGAAGAGAATCCAGAGCAGTTTGGGTAGGAGTATCTACATTTGAGGCCAATGATACTGATCAGGGACTTCCATAACTTGCTGTATACCTCACTGTTAGATGGCACTAGCAGTGAGTCAGACTTCCTATGGGGCCACAGGGTATGTCCATCCCCAGGGGGGTTTGTGCTGTTGCCCTTTGGTGGTCTGCCAAGCCGGGAAGCTACTCCTAGTGGGCTGCCTTCCAAGCTGCGCGCAGTCTTTCAGGGTAAGGCTCTTCAAACTTCCACACCCTTTTGGTGGTAGCATCATCACTTTCTTCCTCATTTATAGTTGCATTGAGTGGGGGCAGGCCGGGCTGAGAGAAAGAATTGAATTCCCAAGTCAGAAGACCTGGGTTCTAGTCTTAACCATGACAAATACCCTAACTTCTCTGGGATTATGTTTCCCTGAATCAAAGTTCAATGATACTATGTATGCTTATTTAATTTTAACTATTTAATTATAAATTAATGCAATTCATTGTAAAAAAGTGAAGATGGTACCGAAATATATCAAGATGGGTCCCTCGCCTCCACCCACCATCACCTCCAGAAATAACCACTCTAGTTGAGTGAGCAACCTTCCAGAAATTGTCTATGCCCATACAAAGGTATCACTAGGTATGTTTGGACCTCGTCTATTATAGTTTCCAAGGTTGCTATTGTTGTCTTAGTCACTCAGTCGTGTCCAGCTCTTTGCTACCCCATGGACTGTAGCCTGCTAGGCTCCTTTGTCCACGGAATTTTCCAGGCAAAAATACTGGAGTGGGTTGCCATTACAGACTGCTAATAGCTGTGTAATTCCTCAGTTTCCAAGATAAGACTCTGTCTTCTTAACACATTTTATTATTTTGGCATCAAGAAAGGTTTATGCTTTTTGGGTTTCTGTGGTTTTTAAAAATTTATCTTTTCTAGAAAATTCCAGGGATAAGGAACAGGTATATAGCTGGCTTGTACAGAGCTGACAATTAATTATGCATATCTTTTCCAAACTCTTCACTTAGTAATGTCACATTAGTAGCCTGAAATCAGCCATAGTAGGAGTATTTAAACCACAGAAACTGGCGTACATGCTAATCGGGTGGCCTACGTGCTCACTTGCTTCAGTCGTTTCAAACTCTTTGTGACTCTATGGACTGTAGCCTGCCAGACTCCTCTGTCCATGGGATTCTCCAGGCAAAGATACTGGAATGGTTGCCTTTTCCTCCTCCAGGGGATCTTCCCCACCCAGGATCAAACCTACGTCTCTGGAGCCTCCCCATTGCAGATGGATCCTTTACCACTGAGCCACTGGAGAAGCCCAGAAACTGGCAAATGCTACAAATCAGGACTCCCCCACCCCTATCCAAGTTTATCAGCATATCGCTGGGCATTGTGAAGAACATGCTTTAGCAACCCAAGAGGGTCAAATAGTGCTGTATAGTTTGACAGGCTTTGTGGAGTCAAGGGAACTGGATTTGTAGGCTATGTTCTTGCTGGCAAAAGATAATAGAATCTTAGACAAGATCATGGAAAGAGAAGATGGACTTACAACTCCTCTACCCTGCTGTCCTGAAGCGAACATTTCACATCTTTCACGCCTCTGTGATAGAGGCTAGAATAATGGCCTTCATGAATCACACCCATGTGTCTATACCCCTATGCAGTGTGATGTTGCTGCGCCCCCACCAAGAGTTCAAGTCTATATTTTTAAATTTATTTTTTATTGAAGTATAGTTGAATTACAGTGTTGTGTTAATTATTGCTATACAGCAAAATGACTCAGTTATATACACATTCTTTTTTATATTCTTTACCATTATGGTTTATCACAGGGTATTGAATATAGCTCCCTGTGCTATACAGTAGGACCTTGTTGTTTATCAACATCAAGTCTACTTTTACATCTCCTTGAATATGAACTTTTTTGGACCAATAGAAGATGGCAGAAATGATGTTGTACAAATTCTGGATCTTAGGCCTAAAGGGGTCTTCTAGTTTCTACTGTCACCTTCTCATAACCTTGCAACCACCATACCTTGAGGAAGTTCAGTCAGTCTCCTGCAGGATGAAAGGCCATTTGGAGGACTGACAACCAGCATCAGCTGCCAGAGAGCTGAATAAGGCCGTGTTGAACTCTCCAGCCCAAGTCATATGTCTGAAGCCATATGAATGATCACAGGTGAGACTAACAGAACCACCCAAGTAGATAGTTCACAGCATGTGAGATACAATAAGCCGTTGTTTTAAGCCACCAAGTTTTGCTGTGGTTTGTTAGCTAACTGAAACAATCTCAAAATCCAGAGAATGCAGAGAGCCTGAAAAGTTGAATGCCTCTCTCTGCTGTGGATACATCCCCTCTAGAGTTGATAAATCCTAGGGGCTTCCCAGGTGGCTCAGTGGGTAAAGAATCCACCTCCAATGCAAGAGACTTAGGAGACTCAGGTTCGATCCCTGGGATGGGAAGATCCCCTGGAGGGACGGCATGGCAACCCACTCCAGTATCCTTGCCTGGAGAATCCCATGGACAGAGGAGCGTGGTGGGCTATAGTCCATAATGTTGCAAAGAGTTGGACACAACTGAAGTGACTGAGCATGCACGCATAGTCAAGACTTATTTAAGGCGTCATTCCTCCCAGCTCTCTTCCATCTTCAAAGGAATGAAGTTCTAAACATGAAACTGCAGGGCATCATCAAGTCATATTTATGGCCAGGACCCTCCTGCCTGCTCTTCTTCTTTTTTTTAATTTAAGTATAGATGATTTACAGTGTTGTGTTGATTTCTGCTGTACATCAAACTAATTTATATACATCTATATATAGATATTGGAGTAGGAAATGGCAACCTACTCCAGTGTTCTTGCCTGGAAAATTCCATGGACAGAGAAACCTGTCAGGTTACAGTCCACGGGGCTGCAAAGAGTCGGACATGACTGAGCATGAGCAAAATATATAGATATAGATATATATCCTGGAGGAGGAAATGGCAACCCACTCCAGTATTGTTGCCTGGAGAATCCCCATGGACAGAGGAGCCATATATATATACGTGTATACATATATGTATATTCTCTTTCATATATTCTTTTCCAATATGGTTTATCACAGGATATTTAATATATTTCCTTATGCCATCCAATAGGACCTCGTTGTTTATCCATTCTATATATTATAGTTTGCATCTGCTGAGCCCAAACTCCCAATCTATCCCTCCTCCCCTCCAACTCACCTTGTCCTGCCTGATCTTCAGAAGCAGCTGCTTCCTTAAGCAGCTTCCAACCTGCCTGTTAAAGGCCTGCCTTTCTCAGGTGAGAAGGGGATGGGGGACACCCTGACTCACAGGAGACTGACCTGGTCAATGATCCAGAGGAAATTTTGAGGAGACACTTCAGTTCAGTTTAGTCACTCAGTCATGTCCGACTCTTTGCAACCCCATGAACCACAGCACGCCAGGCCTCCCTGTCCATCACCAACTCTCTGAGTTTACCCAAACTCATGTCCATTGAGTCGGTGATGCCATCTAACCATCTCATCCTCTGTCGTCCCCTTCTCCTCCTGCCCTCAATCTTTCCCAGCATCAGGGTTTTTTCAAATGAATCAGCTCTTCGCATCAGGTGGCCAAAGTATTGGAGTTGCAGCTTCAACATCAGTCCTTCCAGTGAACACCCAGGACTGATCTCCTTTAGGATGGAGTGGGGAGGAGACACTAGGACATATCTAATCTTCTCTGTAGCCAAACAAAGTAAAATGATCTCAAACCCCAAATGAGGTACTGGAGGGGAAAAAAATAAAAATTGCAAAGATGATGAAATGTTGGGTCATACCTGTAGGTCATGCATTATATATGGCAGTTACATAAAGATAGTAAAAATTCATGTGGATTCCATAGAGTTTGACCTCTTCTGAGGTCTTTATGTTGTTCTGAAAGTTTCTGTTTTCCTCACTAGACTGGAAGCCTCTTGAGAGCCAGGATCATGAGTTATTCATCTTCATGACTGGAAGCCTAGCACAGGGCTTTGCACAGAACAGGCATTCAATTAATGCTACTGAAGAAAAATTCAAGCCCAAAGAGCAAGGTGGAGAACATTGAAGCCAATAGGTCTCATGGTTTTAAAATATTGAAGGGTTTAAAATGTCTGCAGAGGTGCCAGGAGAGCATGGATCTGAACCTCTCAAAATGACCACAGACTTGACCCTCCAGGAGCTTGTCTCCCCAGCCCCACCTCAAGCAGGAGCTCATGCCCTCACCTGGGATACTGGGGTACTGCCCTCACCTGGGTGACTTCAAGGTGAGGCTACAAATCCTCAGATTGTGGTAACATATTGAGCTCCCTTACTCACCAAGCTTATTCAGAGAAGCACATGGTGAAACTTGTCTGTGCCCTGGAGCCAGAGCCCGGGAGTTGTGGCTTTCAACCCCTCAGTTGTCTTGAAGCAAAGTCTACGGTGCAGGAGAGACACCGAAAGGTGGCACATCCTCAGGGACCTTCCCCACACATTTGGCAGTGGCCTCACCAATGTGTCATTCTCACCGATGGGCACCTGCCCTCTCATCTCCTCCCTCTAGCCTCCACTCTTAGGGCTCAGGGCCCTGGGTGCTTCAGAGGCTCCTAGGCACCTCTCTGTGTGAATATGGTTGCCCTGTGAAATGACTTTCCCTTTTTCTACTACTCGAGCTCTGCTTTGTACATTTGGAGATAGGGCCAAAAAAAGTGATCCATTGAGCCAAATTGCTTGACAACCCCTTGTCACTTTGTTCTCATCAAAAGGCTTACTATCTGGCACTTGGAGGTGCCCTGTCTCTAGAAAGAAGAGCAAGGAAGGAGGGATGGAAAAAGGGAGTAGAGGAAACATTGCCTAACAACCCTCCCAGTTTCCCCCATTATCTGCAGAATAAAGGCCAAGTCTTTTTCTGGTATGCAAAGCCCTCCCCAGGCTGAGCTCACTCATAATTGCAGCCTTATCTCTCTCTGCCTCTCCCCTCTCTGACTTGACAACCACAGTGGAATCTACATCAGGCTTCTGCAGCTTATAAGTTGAAATACCCTTTTCCCTTCCCTGCCCATAAAGTAATATCTACCCTTCAAAGCCTCCTTCTTCTCTGTGATGCCTTCCCCTCCTCCCAAGCAAAGACAGTCTAGCCAAGCACCAACAGCCCCACAATCTGTCTGGTAAGAGAGCAAAATCGCTCATTCACTCATGCGTTCATTCACTCAAGTGCTCACTGAGAGTCAGGTTTTGTGCTTGTTTCCAGGGATACCAGAGGGAACAAAATAGACACAGTTCCTACCCTTATAGACCTTACAGACAGCAGTTGAGTAATTAGCTACACGGGAGTTATGAGGGTAAAGAGGAGGGCTTTGCTCCAATAGTGAGGGTTGGGACAGCTTCCCTGGAAGAAGAGAAATAACAGTTGGAAGCTAAGTAGAGGTTAATGAGGTAGGGAAAGCAGCAGAGAGGGGTGTGGGGGGATGGTGAGAGACCCCAGGCAGAAGGACTAGTACTGAGCAAAGTGGGAGGGAACCTGGCATATTTGAGGAAGTCAAAGAGGGTGTAGGAAGGTTGTGCAAGCTCTGGGCTATGGCTGGACCTGTAGGCTGGGTCCTTCAAGGGCCTTGTAGACGGCAGTGAGAGTTTTGGTCCTCTTCCTGAGAGAAATGGGAAACATTGCTGGATTTACTCTGCTGTGGGTGGGAGGTGGGAACAGGTCCTCTTTGCTTTTTCTGAAGATCTCTCAGCTGTGTAGTGGAGAATGGGTTAACATTGGGGACAGGAGTGAAGGCAGGAGGGTCAGCAAGATGCTGAAGTAGTTCAGGGAAGGGGTGCTCAGTGGCCTGAAGAGTGACAGCTGGGCTAGATTGGCTCAGCAGCAGGTTGGAAATAAAGACAAGGTGAGCAAAGAGGGTGTCCAAGATGGTGCCTCAGTTTCTAGCTTGGGAAATATCTGTAGCTCCCACTAGCCTGGGGCTTGCTCAGTCCTATGGCCCCTGTACCCAGCATGACATCTGACAAAGAACTTGTGGAAGGGAAATGTAGATGCCAGGAACAAAAAGACAAGCTCTCCTAGGGAGGATGTTAAATTTTAGCCAGACCATTTACAAAATTCTTGTAACAAATAGCTATTTAAAAGTGCACAAAACTAGATCTCTTCCAAAGTGATAAATTAATGCTTTTGGAATGTAGGCAGATAGATGAGGCGTGAACATTTGGTTCTCATTTTTAAGATAAGAGTTTGAACTGAAGGAAGCTTCTGGAAACAAGCACAATATAAACAAAGAATTAAACCACAAATGTAAAAATAATTTGAATATAAATCATATATAATATATAATAAATATTAAAATATGTTTAATGTATATTTTAATTGCAAAAGTAACTGCTCACTGTGAAAAATGCAAGCAATATGTAAAGAATGAAATTAAAGTGAAGTGTTCCTTCACCCAACTCCAATTTTAACCACTTTTTCCCCTGCGCCAAAATATTTTCCACTTTTAATAGAGATGAAATTATTCAATATTCTTCCATGCTTGCTTATCTTCTCAGTCATAGTCATATGAAAACATGATTTAGGGTCAAGGTCAATCCACAGGCTCTGGAGCCAAATCACAAGGGTTCAAATCCAGCTTTGCCACTTACCAGCTGTTTGATGTTGGTGATTTAGTTGCTAAGTCGTGTCCAACTCTCGCGACCCCATGGACTGTAGCCCGCCAGGCTCCTCTGTCATGGGATTCTCCAGGCAAGAACACTGGAGTGGGTTGCCATTTCCCTCTCCAGAGGATCTTCCTGACCCAGGGATTGAACCCGGGCCTCTTGCATTGTAGGCAGATTCTTTACCGACTGAGCTACGAGTTTGATTTTAGATGGATGATTGATCCCACTGCAGCCTCAGCCTCCTTATCTGTGAAACAGCACAAACTATGGTATCTTCCTCAGAGGATTCTGTGAGGATTAAATGGATGTAAAGCACAGAGACGAATACTTAGTATACACTATCTTCCCCAACTGTATGATTCTATCTCATCAACAGCTTCAAAGTACAAAATTTATCAACATTATTCACCTATCCCTTATTGATGTTCATTTAAGCGGCTTCCATTTTCTTTGCAATTCTAAATGGTAAGTATTTTTAAAGATATATCTTTCTGCACACATGTGGGCATTTTTGTTCTCACTACAAAATGGCATCAATTTTCACCCCCACTCTCATACTGAATTTGAATTTCCATTAGAGTGCCCTTTCCTCACTTCTTTGGTCAACAATTAGCAATTTTTAGTGAGTTCTATTAAACCAATGGACAAGATAAAATATCTCAGTGTCTTCATTTTTGTTTCCCATTTATTAGAGAGAGGGAATGCCATTTTATGTGTTTGTTAATAAGCTGTATTTTCTTTTCTTCAGTGAATTGATTTCATTTTACTGTGGTCAGTTTCCACTGAGTTTATGTACCTTTCTATTGTTGATTTGTAGAAGTTCTTTACATATTACAAATATTAATCTTTTGTTCTTTGGTTAAGGTGCAAACAATTTCTCTCAGTTGGCCATCTGTCTTTTAGCATTGTTTATCAAAATTAGTTATACCAAAGATTTAAGTGCTTATTGGTTAATCTTTTTGTTCAGAGATAAATCTGTTTATCCATAGTCTATCTAGTAATCTTTCCTTTGTGATTTTTAGGATCTGTACCTTCCTTAGGCCTACTCAAATCAAGATTTTCGAAAAGTTTGTATGTTTATTTCTCATCGAGTTTTAGGCTTTAAAAATATTTTCATCTTTAAACTAACTGGAATTTTTGTGTATGATGTGTTATAACTTCTTCCCCCTAAATTCGATAGCCAGTTGTCCTAACACCATTTTTCCCCACAAATTATTATATTTATAAATATATTATCATATTTATTATTATACTAAATCATTATTATAAACCAAGTTCCTATTTAGATAGGATATATATTTCAAGACTCTGTTTTGTTCTCATCCATTTGGTTTTCCCTACATCAATATCACAGATTTTATTGTTAGATTTTTTATATCTTTGTTGTACATCTTGATATATAACAGGAGGTGCTCCTCTCATCATTCTTCTATTTCAAAGTGTTTTTGGCAATTCTTGTGTATTTCTCTTCCACATGAATGTTGGAATTGGTATATCCATAAAAAGTCCTGGCGGAGTGTCAATAGGGATTAATTTGAAGAAGAATTAATGTCTTTTAAATACTGAACTTTTCATCCAGGAATATGAACTGTTTCTCCATATTCGATACTTGCATGTCCTTCAATAAAGTTTCATAGTTTTCTTCATTATAGGTTGTGTATGTGCTCAGGCGCTAAGTCATATCCCACTCCTTGGGACCCTGTGGACTCTAGCCGACCAAATTCCAGTTGTAAATTATAATATTTGATCATTTATTCCTAACTGCCTTATAGATTTTTTATTAATGCAAATTACATCCTTTTTCTATTACATTTCCTAATTTGTTATTGCTTTTGTACAGAATAGCTATTGAATTTTTCGTATATTTATGGGGTCGCAAAGAGTCCGACACCACTGAGCGACTGAAGGACAATATTTTCTAATTACCATATGTACCTTTCATAAGCCACAATCATATTTTAAGGTGTTGGTATTAGATGTTTTGGATAAATATTCATATCACTGGTAATTAATACCATTTATCCCTTTACGTGTTGATGTACACCTCTTATTTCCTTCTCTTCATTTTTTTCTGAAGTATCTTTTTTCTTTCTTTATATCTGGCTACGCTGGGTTGTCGATGCTTTGTGTGGGCTTTCTCTGGTGGCGGTGAGCAGGGGCTACGGTTCATTGAGGTGTGCGGGTTTTTCACTGCAGCGGCTTCTCTCCTTGTGGACCACAGGCTCTAGGCACGGGGTTTCAGTAGTTGGGGCACATGGGCTTAGCTGCTCCCGAGCATGTGGAATCTTCTGGGATCAAGGATTGAACCCATGTCCCCTGAACTGGCAGGGGGATTCTTACCCACTACGCCGCCAGGGAAGTCCTCCTTTTCTTTCTTATGATAGTGACTGGGTACTACAGGCTTGTTTAATGATAACAATAGCATCAACTCGGTTTATCTCAACCCTAACTTTAAAGAAAATGTTTTTAATACTTCAATGTTAAGTAATAGTTAAGTAATACTGCTGTAGGTTTCTGATGGAGACTTTATCAAGTTAAGGATATTTCCTTCTCTACTTCACTTAAAAGAAGTAGTTGTTGATGTCTCCAATCATGAAAAGGTATTCGATTTTATCAAAAGCTTTTTTTTTTTTTTTTTAGTATCCATTCAAATGATCATTTCCCTCTCTGGTGTATAAATGTGATGAATTGCATCAACAAATATCCTTGCATTACTGATATTTAAATCATCTTTGCATCACTTTTAATACATTGATTCAATTTGCTAATATTTCATTTAGAATTTTAAAAATTTATGTTTATTAGCAAATTTAGCCTTTGGTTTTCTTTTTTGTTATTGTCCTATGCTTGTTTACTATAGTATCAGCATTATGTCAGCTTCATGGCATGAGTTTGTTAGATCTTACCATAAAACCACCCTGGTCTCTTTTCTGCAGGTAGATCTTAAGCTACTTTTTCTCCAACTTTTTTTCATAGCTGGTGGTCTGTTTAGGTTTGATACTATTTTTAAGTCAATTAAGATAATTTATATACTCCCTAAAAATTCTAAGTTTAATCCTGATTTAATCCAGTTGTACATAATATTATCTTAATTCTTTAATAACCTCTGGTTCTATAATAATGTTTTCTTCTTTTTTCTAATATTGTCAGTTTGAGTCCTCTTCCCTTGAATAGACTGTAAAATTTTTATCTTATAGGTCAATCATCAGCGTTTGATTTTGGACATCTTGACATTTATTTTTTATTTTATCAATTTCTGTTGTATCTATAAAGAATGAGTAACAATTCTTATATTCTACTTAGATCTGTTTTGCTTCTCTTTTTCTAGCATCCTTAGTTTTATGCTCCAATAACTTCAGTTTCAGTTTTTCTTTTTTTCTAATAAATGTGTTTAGGTTAATAAATTTCCCTCCACTTATGATTTTTTTGCATATATAGAATTTGGTATGTAGCATCCGTATTGTCATTACTCTAAAATAATCTGTTGTTTCAGGTTTACTTTCCCTTTCATTGTTGTTCCGTTGCCAAGTCGTCTCCGACTCTTCAGGACCTCATGGAAAGCAGCATGCCAGGCTTCCCTCTCCCTCACCATATCCTGGAGTTTGCCCAAGTTCATGTGCATTGAATCGGTGATGCCCTTGATTACTTTCCTATTTAAGTACAAACTGTGTGAAATTTCAGCTTTGACTTCCTCTTTAATGTAAAAGCTATTTCAAAAAGTGTTTTTAAATTACTTTTAAAGTGAATAGAATTTTTTGCTATATTTGTTGTTAATTTCTAGTGGTAATGTTCTACAGATAATTTAGATCACAAAATTTCTACTTTGGCGTATTTATGAAAATTTCTTTGCAATACATAACCCAGGCAATTTAAAATTATTCCATGGACATTTGAAAAGAATGTCTATTCTTGGAAAATCCTGCAAGAACACAGATATTTAATCAATATATAAAGTAAACAAATATTATATTTTTTCTATAATTCAGTTATTCCCTTCTGGTTTTTCTCTCCATTCATAACTTCTGGAATTCCTACTTAGGTCAACATCAAAATTAATAGAGCTATTTTACATGTCATTTAGTATTTTGTCATGTTAACCACACTGAGAACAGAAGCACAGATTTAACTTTAGAATCCAGATGCTACTGAGCATGCGAACTCATCTGTGATTTATTGTGTAAGTACTGACCAAATGATAAAATTTAATAGGTTAAAAGAACAGCATATATTGGGATGCAAATGACCAAACAGCAGAATACTGAATTTTATGAAACTTGTAAAGTCAGCTTAGCCAAATATTTATTAAGCACCCTGTGAATGGCAAAGGCACAGGATAGTGGAAGCTATTTCCCTGCTCGCATGGCAACACAGACCTCTTATAGAGATAGGACACACACCAATGCAAGATAGCTAAGTAACAAAAAAAGGCAGCACACACTTTCATGCCAAAATAAATGGCCTAGACAATAAGCACTACTGCAGTCCAGGGAGTGGGCAGATGGGGGTTGTGGACACAAGATTGCTTATGCAGAAACCTAACTCCAACTGGTTTTAGCCAGGAAGGAACTTATTATTATTATTCAATCCAGTTCAGCTCAGTCGCTCAGTCATGTCCGACTCTTTGCGACCCCATGAACTGCAGCACGCCAGGCCTCCCTGTCCATCACCAACTCCCTGAGTCCACCCAAAGCCATGTCCATCGAGTTGATGATGCCATCCAACCATCTCATCTTCTGTCGTCCCCTTCTCCTCCTGCCCTCAATCTTTCCCAGCATCAGGGTCTTTTCCAATGAGTCAGCTCTTCGCATCAGGTGGCCAAAGTATTGGAGTTTCAGCTTCAACACCAGTCCTTCCAGTGAACACCCAGGACTGATCTCCTTTAGGATGGACTGGTTGGATCTCCTTGCAGTCCAAGGGACTCTCAAGAGTCTTCTCCAACACCACAGTTCAAAAGCATCAATTCTTCAGGGCTCAGCTTTCTTTATAGTCCAACTCTCACATCCATACATGACCACTGGAAAAACCATAGCTTTGACTAGACGGACCTTTGTTGGCAAAGTAATGTCTCTGCTTTTTAATATGCTATCTAGGTTGGTCATAACTTTCCCTCCAAGGAGTAAGCGCCTTTTAATTTCATGGCAAACCACTTCACTATTCTTGCCTTGAGAACTTATTATTAGTTCATGAGTATTTGATACCTCTTAGGCACAACCTCAGGTTCTCTTAGCTTCACCTTCTCTCCTTCCAGCTGTCACTGCTGTGACTAGATCTGCACAGGCTCTGATTAACATCACACAGATACAATCTGACATCTCACCTCACACTGTGTCCCTTTCCTCCTGCCTAGGGGCCTCCCAGTTGCCACTGAAGTGCATGGCTTCCAATGTCTAAGACCAGAAATATGGGAGAGTTAATGTGCCATGATACGAATCTTGATCAATGGGAGATAGCAAGCAGTGTATAAATTCTTCACCTTTTCCTTCCTCAAATAGATTGTCCTGGAATGCAATTTATGTAGCTTCTTGGAGGACTGGCTGGCTCAGCAATGCAAATTTTATTTGTTCTCCCTCCTCCCCTGTCTGATTTCCCTTGTCCCTCATTCCTGCTCCTTGAGCTTTCATTCCCAATTAAAATGGTAACACAAAGCTTTTAGCTCTGCTCTTTGGGAGAACCCTGCTTTGACATCCTGAAGCTGAAGGTCCAGATAGAGGTGATTCAGGGCCACAAAGCCTGTTTCCAGGACTTGGTTTTTCTCCATGTTTTGCCTAGGTTACTTGCATCCTCTGACAGCTCTCTCCTGATGGCAGTAAGACAGCCTCAGGAGCCTCAGATATGAACCTTCTAGGTTCATATTTCATGGGAAAGAGTCCTTATCCCTCATACCTCAGATAGAAATCACAGAACTGAAGGTTATTGGTTTTGATTGGCCTAATAGGTCAGTGGCTATCCCTGAACCCATCACAGTGGCCAGGAGAATGCCATATCCTACTTTTAAACTAAATAGTGGGTCTACAAGGATAGAGAGTAGGAGAGGGATGGATGCTCAAACAAAAATGAGGGCTATTGCAGGAGGAATGGGAATGAATGTTGTTTAAAGTAACAACAAACATGCAGCACAGACAGGAAAGGTAGAGATAAAAGAAATGATCCTTCCCGAAGCCCCAGTAGAATTCTCCACAGAGAGTTTTTAGGTTTTTCCAAAACCAAAAGATTTTGGCTTATACCGTGTCGTAGAACTCTTGTTTCAAGGTGGATAGAAATACTGGTCTACAGGCAGGGCCTATTATTTCCTTCCTAAAAGACAAAGTATTTCATCTTCAGAATAACCAAACAATTGAAGAGCATCCTACTCTGTGGTATGATCAAAGCAATTGCACACCTACTGACAAGGCAGTCCTGTGTGACAAGCACTATACTGGGCTCTGGGGTTCAGTACTTAATCAGACAGGTCCCAAACAGAATTCCAATAATGTCATTTCTCAACTGAAAAAGTAATCAGTATCTTCCCATCCATTAAAGCAAAATCTCAATTTTCTAACCCAAGGCCCCCATTTATCAGTCTTCTGCCTACCCAGCCTTCTCTCTAGATTCTCACCTTCTGAACTTAAACACCAGCCACTCTGAACCACTTATCCTTTCTCTAATATTCTTTGTTCTTTCCTTGGATTAGGTGACTGCAGAGCAAAGCCATCAATCAGTCTATGTCAACTGACTATAAGGCACTATAGAGCTTAGTTGCCAAGATACAAAAAAAAGTGTAAGACATGGTACCTGCCCTAATGAAAAAAAAAACTTGGAATTAATCTAACATAGGAGACAGGACATAAATCATGGGAAGTTACATAACCTAAGAATTAAGTAACACCAAGGCATGAGATTTGAGAGACATTTTGAAGGTGGAAATGACAGGTAGGGGTGACTGTATCTGAGAGAAGAGTGTTTTAATAATATTTGTTTATAGTTTAAAAGTAGTTTCAGATATTTTCTTACTTGAGCTGAATCAAATTTTTATCAGCTGTAAGAATCAACGTAAGAGGAGGAGGAGAGGTGAACAGTCAGGAAAGGAGGGAAAAGGAGAGAGGAAAGCAAGAAGGAAGCAAGACAACGTGAACATCTATGTACAGTGTTACTGTTTACAAAGAATTTTCACCACACCGATGGGGCATCATTTCATTTGATTCTCACACAGATCAGAGGGTAATTGTTTCATGTATTTATTACATGAAGGCTAAGACTCGGCACAGCCATGCTCAACTATTAATAATATCTGGCAGAACAGGACGCGAATACAAATCCTCTGGTCTCAAGTTCATAATTTTTGACTACACTCAACTACAGCTGAGATAGGAAGTTGAGTACATTCTACGTCAATGAAACAACATGAAAAGTCAAAAGGGAATATTCCAAGTAGCTATCAGTAAACAATGTGAAAAGTGACAGAAAGATCAAGGAGAAGGAAAGCACTGAGGAAACTGGTTAGAACTGTTTTGCTTTGCCTTCTATTTTTTAAGCATTTGAGTCAGACTGAAGTGTTAAAAAAATTAAGCAATAGATTGGAAATCAGTAGGCATCAAAATAAATCACATGTTTAAAACATTTGGGCAATTTCTAGACTGAAATTTAAGATAGAATCATGTTCAGCCATGTGTTTGGCACACAGTATGTGAGATGCTCATACAAACTGAAGAGAAAAACAAAGACCTCTGATGGAAACACAGAGGAAAGGCATGAATAGAAAATTCACTGAGAGTAATACAGGCTCTGATAAAATGTGAAAATATGGTCATCCTACATAAGTTCAAAGAAATGCAAATTAAAACAAAGAGATGCCATTTTATTTATCAAATTATCCAAGAATAGAAAAAAAATGTATGAAACAGGAAAAATTATACATTGGGAGTATTAAGTAATAAAATCTTTCATGAAAATGGAGAATTATGTATTAAGAGCCTTAAAAAAAATTCCTTTCTCTCTGACCCAGTAAATTCACTTGTAGAACTATCCCAAGGAAATAATCAGGGATGTAGTTAAAGACATATACAAAAATGTTTGATTAAATATGATTATTTTTAATACAGAAAAATTCTCAACATCCTACATGCTGAGCAATGACTAAATTATCCTAAATCATAGAATGTAGTCATTAACAATGATAACCATGACAATGCTTAATGTCAGGAGAAATTAGAAACAATGTAATGCTAAATGAACTGCAGATATGAAACTGCATATGCAGTAGAAACTCATTCAGACAGAAATGGAGCAGAATGCTTACAATGGTTATCACTGTATGGTAGGATTAAAGATGATTACTATTTTCTTATTTCTATTTTCCAAATTTTCTACAATGAGTATTTCAAGGTTTTACAATGAGAAAGAAACCCTGATATTTTAGGCTTGAAAACATTTGGTTTTTTAAGAATCAAGTTCAGGTTTCCTTAAAAGATGTTAAATTGGTATTTTTGTTGAGAATATGCTCAGCTGTAAATCATGGAGCATTTAATGTGGTTTAAAAAGTAGACCTAACCCAGGCAGTAACTAGGTTTGGTTGGAGCTCTTATCTCTGTGATTATCTTGCATTCTCTTCACGGTTTTATAAGATGGCTGTTGCAGTGGCTGTCATCAGACTCACGTTAAGGTAGAGAGAAGGTAGACAGTGTTCCAGTGGTGATTTTAAAAAAGATCCCAAATTATTTGTCATTTCCCCCTTGAAAGGTAAGGGTCTATGTGCTTTCTTCTTGGATCTAGGCAGGCTTATGATTACTTCAACCAATAGACTATAGCAAAAGTGGTACTTTATGACTTCTGAGGCTGGTTGATAAAAGGCCTTGCAGCTTCCAACAGGCTCTCTTAGAATGTTCATTGTCCAGAAACTCCCTCTTAGGATGCTTTCTCTCACAACCAGCTGCCAGGCTGTGAGAAGCCCAAGCCACAGGGAGAATTCAGAGGCCATGTGTACATGCTCGAATCAACAGTGCCAACTGAGCCTAGGCTTTGGGTCATCCCAGCCCAAATGCTAGACATGTAAGTGAAGAAGCCTCCAGATCCATGCTGTCCAATTGAGGAGCTACTGGCCACATGTGGTTATTTATATTTACATTTAATTAAAACTAAATAAAAGCTTCAGTTCCTCAGTCACTGAACACATTTCAATTGCTCAATAGCTTCATGGGAATAGGGGCTACCATACTGCACAGCACAGATACAGCATCTTTCCATCATTGGAGAAGGCTTCCCAGGTGGTGCTAGTGGTTAAAACACACACACACACACACACACACACACACACACACACACACACACACACACACACACACGCCAATGCAGGAGACAAAAGAGACATGGATTCAATCCCTGAGTCAGGAAGATACCCTGGAGGAGCGGACGGCAACCCACTCCAGTATTCTTGCCTGGAGAATCCCATGGATGGGGGAGCCTGGTGGGCGATGGTTCATAGCATCACAGAGTCAGACAAGACTGAAGTGACCTAGCAGGTACACATGCATCATTGGAGAAAGTTCTATTAGACTATCCCTCTCCAAATGATTCCTGATTAAGTTTCCCAGGTGATGCCTGTTTATGTCTCATTGGCAGAACAGTGTCACCCTTACTGCAGTGAAGGCTGGGAAGATAACATATTTAGCTCTTATAGCCTCTTTAGTCAGGCAGACAAGAGGAAGAAGGGGAGAGGGCATGGGAAATGGGTGACATAGCAACAATGTCCACTACCACTGTGTATGTGTGTGTGTGTGTGTGTGTGCGTGCTGTTCTTAGTCGCTCAGTAGTGTCCGACTCTTTGGGACCCCATGGACTGAAGTCCGCCAAGCTGCTCTGTCCATGGGGATTCTCCAGGCAAGAATACTGGAGTGGGTAGCCTTTCGCTTCTCCAGATATATATACACATATATATATCTCCAGAATTGCAAGGTCATGTTATCTATTTCATAAAATAGAATTATGTATATATTTCTATTTTAAGCTGTGCTGCATAACAGTAGATGCAATCTATGCTTTAAATTTATATATTATTACAATAGAGTATTTTCAATTTTCCTTAACCTAGTGTGCCATGGATGAAATCTATAATTCATATATTTAAAGTAATAACGTTGGCTTATGGAGATTTTAAATAAATGTGCTTTTTACTTAGAAATGTTGTGAACACTGTATCACTCCTAGCATTTGCAACTATAATCTCTTGCTAGGATCAAAATCCTCATTTTTGGCTAATAAAAAAAAATTTCAAAATTTTGTTTGGGTTTTTATTCATCAAGATAATAGGAAGAAAGCAAGTTATAAGAAGACATTCTCCTATCAGACCAAGTTGCCTGTTCCAAAGATAAATGGGTTTGTTCAATGTTATCTAGTTATCTTATAATTATAAATGTATATGTTCCCATCTCTTGGAGAATGTATGGCCCTCCTCTACTAATCCATATGAGAAATCATAGGAAACCACACTTGAGGTTCCCTAAGTCATAAGTCCATACCTTCCTTTGAGAAATGTTCAGGAAAGAATTGGTATACTTGGCTTTTAATAACACAATGATTAGCTTAAAATTGTTCCTTATTAACAATTTTTTAAAATGTGCATGCTATGGTTTATGTTGCATGACTGTCTAAAAGAAACGAATAACCATAATGATACGAACATCGTTACATTTGCATATTGCCTAATTTTCAAGAAAACATAGAAGTTGATTCCCTAGACTCAAAAATGAGCCTTAGTAAATACAGATCATGTGATGGTGATTCGTCCATAATCTTGCCTCAGTTTGCGAGGAAGCACAATGAGAATTAGAAAGTTTAGGACACATCTCTCTCAGAAATCAGGTGAGGTGTGTGTATGTGTGTTTATATGTGTGAATGAGATAATAATTCAAGACACTTTAAAGAGCCATTGGAACTTTGTCTGTCTCTCTTTTTTTTTTTTTTTTTTGGCTGCACCAGGGGCCTTGCTGGATCTTAGTTTCCCCAGAAGGGATTGAACCCAGGCCTGGTAGAGAAAGCACTGAGTCCTAACCACTGGACCACTAGGGAATTTCCTGGAATTTGCCAAACAGTCACTTTATTGTAAGGCATTGCTCCAGGAGTTGTGTGGAATGCAGTGATGTGAAAGGGAAGGGCTGTGATTTTCAGTGACTATCACTTGCCAGAGAGAGGAATACCTGTTGGTTGTGATACCACCTGAAGGTTAATAATATCAAATTCTTTTTTTCTCCATAAATTTAAATACCTATTTAGCAGTCTACTCCCCTACACAATTCCAAAGTAAGTGTTAAATAGCAATAAGCTGTATGTAGGATCCTTTAAAGGGCAAAACTTGAAAAAAGGGAATTTTATACCCTTGTGACTGGCAATATTGGAAAGATATGAATCTGGTTTTCTTTGTATTTGCAATCTATATTTGGAAAAGAACTAAAGCATTAAAGCATTAAATACTAAAGCATTAAATACTTTAGGGGCACTGAGTTTTAAATGTGGATTTTTTTAATTGAAAGAGAGATTAGTTAATCCAATAAATATTTATAGATGAGAGAACTAAAAGTTGATAAAAATGGGTGAAATTCAGATTTCCCAGTATTTGCTCTTCAGTACTTTTTCTTGTGTGCCATTGGTATTTATGTGTTTTTATTTATGTTTGGTTTGAAACATTCTCATACCCTTGAGCAGCAATAACATGTTGTAAATCTAAATTTCTGATTTAAAAATTCTATTTACCACTAGTAATATTTAATTAATACCTATCAGATGGCTGCTCTCAAATTTTAAACCTGGGATTATAGATTGGGAGCATTCAGAAAAGAGAATCTGTGTCTTCCCTTTAGAGAATTCTTGAAAAGTATAAATAAACTTGAACAAAATTACAATTCATCTATCTCTAGTCAGATATGTTAATCTCAGCCAAGCATAATATGCTCCTCTAATATAGTGATGTATTTCCAAATTATAAATCAATATGCATGGCTAATTCATGGTCCTGCAATTCTGGATATTTGGTACAACATTACTGGCCTAATGGTAAGAGAAATTAGGCTCTGGAGAACACGAAAAATCAACTGTTTCTCTGGATAAACTGTTTCCCAGATATCCTATATTCTTGTAATTTCTGTGCTTAATTAAATATAAAATTAAAATAACATTTTAAAAAACAAATGGAATTAATATTCACTATAGAAAAAAATACAAGTGAGCAAAAGGAAGACAACACTGAACGAATAATATAAATTTTTTTGATGCAGAGGAAGGGATGTTTTAATTTAAAATGCTTTCATACTGTCACAACCAAATCTCACTCTTCCTCGTTAACAACTGAAAAACCCAAACACTGAAACAGAACTTGAGTAAAACTTCTATTTTTAAAAAATGTTGCCCAAGTTTTAGAAATCCATACAATAAACAAGAAATCGGTCACCGGACCACTCCCACCCTCAGCCTATTTCACAAACCCATCTTCCCTTCTCCTCTTACACACTTTGAGGCTTTAGAAATACCCTTTTCCAATTCTGTTCCTTCTAAAAGGTGAGCAGAGCGGGGCAATAAAGTCAGGTTGGAGGAAAAAAGCCACGACGAGATTTTGCGTCCATAAAGCGAGTTTGTGCCCAGAACAGCGCAGCTGGTCTACATAGCTGGTTGAGCCAACACCCCACTGTTCGGTGAACTGCGATTTAACTTCCTCTTGGTAGTTTCAGAGTGCCGGCCTCTCCGTTTTGAGGGGAAGGCGGAGACCCAGTCGTTTTCCCAGGAAGCACTTCTTGAAGTGCACAGGAATGGTGCGAGAGGAAGGCCAGGTGACCGGCGTTTCATTCCTTGCTTCTCTTTCTCCTACCCTTCTCTCCGCGTAGACTTTCTCTCCCCCTTTCCCTGTGCAAATTTGACGTCGGTCTCTTGGATACCAGACAGCCAATAACCTGGTTGCTAAGAGAGAAGGGTGGCCAATCAGGCGTCGTTGCTACCCGTGAGTAGTATTTTTAGCTGTAGAGGGACTCTCGGTTCCACTCCCAGTGTAACTTCGTGTATTTCTCTGCTGCAGGTTGTGGAAAAGATTGCTTGCCCGCCCCCTTTGAGGCCCTCTCTTTCCCTGCTCCCTACGTACTCGCCCAGATTTCAACTGAAAATTATCTTAAACGCAAAACACAAGAAGGCACCGTGTTTAGTATGTGTATTTGTAGGCACTAGAAATACACGCATGCGTATATATACATATATACGTACACAATTTGGCATGGAGGCCTGGATTGGTACATTCGGAATAAAATGTGGTTCTTCTTAGCCGCAAGCCACCCCCACATCCGAGTTGCTGCCGGGTCGCACAGGGAGGTCTGATGTGGGATGCGGAGGCAGTTAAACTGTCACCTAGGCGGGAGGTGTGGCCAGGTGGTCTCCCCTCCCCACCCCCAGCCTGGCACGGCAACTTTGGGTTCTGCAGTTGCCCCTCTGTGAATGGCCGTTGGCCTAGGCCCTTGAGGTGATTAATATTCAATCAGTACAAGAGTCCCTCTCACAGTTCCCCCTTTTTTTGGACTCTCCTGGGTGCACTGGAGGCCGATACTTGTTAGCTCGTCAACGAGTGGGCTTTTCCTTGGCCACAATCCCACATTCTTTGTCCATTCTCCCCTCCCTCTTGGGGTCTCGGGCTCTTCTCCCTGTTCACCTCGCCGCTACGCCCCCAGCTTCGCTCCCTTCCCCCCTTCTCCACAGTTCTCCGCCTAGACCTAGAGTCGGCCGCCCCAAACCACTTCTGTCGCCCTCTCTGGCATGTCTCTCCCCCAATCCCTTTCCAAATTTTCTCTTAATCCCGCCCACAGTATCTCGAAGATCATCGGTTCATTGGCCACCCTGGAGACCAAGAGGTGTGGCCTTGCCCACCCGGCCCTCCGCGGCCTGTCAGGACTTGGGCAAGCGGACTTGACCAATGGCGCACGGGGGCAGGGCAGGGGCGGAGCCAGCGGCCTGGGTCTAGGGTACTGGGCGGGAGGGCGGGGAATGGTGACGCCACCCGGAGCTGTGTGACGTGGGGCGGGCGCGCGCATCCCTACGGGAGGGGATGGGGGTGGGGAGGAGAATATAAAACGAGAGGCGGGGCGCGCGCCGCAGCAGAAAGAGTGAAGCTCTGGCCCGGCGCGGAGTGGGCGCTCTACGGGGACACTGGACCGGGCACACTGGGCCGGGCACCGGGCTGTGTGGAGAAGTGAGCGGGTTCGCCTGACTCCGTCCTTGCCACCCCGAGCCAGAACGGGCGAATTCCTGAGGCCCCGGTCCTCCGCAGCCTCCTCCCGGCGGTGTCGGCGTGCAGTCTGCCCGGCCAGCTCGTCGCCGCCGACCCTTGCACCCGCCCCGCCTCCCCTTCTCCGCCCAGCGGCCGGGTCTGTGGTGGAAGCAGCCCGTAAGTATCTAGGGGCGGCGGGCGGGGTTAAGAGGAGGAGGGGCTGCAGCGGCTTCGGGCCCCGGGCCCTCGGGGCTCGGGATGGCGGCGTCGCGACCCGGGCGCGGTGGGAACCGGCTCCCGACACCCGGTCGGAGGCGGCTCCTAGGGTCTCCCGGCGCGCCCCAGAGGCGGGGCTGGCCGGCGAGTCGGGCTCGGCCGGGCCGGGTCACCGGGGTAGGGCTGTCCGGGGCGAGCTGAAGGGAATCGGGGGTTGGGGCGCCCGGGAGCAGCGGCGAGCTCGAGGGGAACGCTGAAGTCCGCGGGGCCGCCGGGCCTGAAAATGGTGCCGAGGAGCTGGTGCTCCCCGGACTCTGGCTGGGTCCCAGGAACCTCGGAGTGGGGGGCAGGGAGCGGCGGGTCGGGTTACGGCGGGGGGAGGGGAGCGGCTGACCTGGTGCGACCGGCGCCGCGACCAGCCGGGTGTCCAGCCCCCGGCCCCGAGTGGTCCCTTTTCCATTTCTCGTGGCTTTCCTCCACCTCCTCCTCCTCTTGCTGCTGCTGCTGTAGCGCTTGGCTCCGAAGGCTGTGAGCAGAAATCTAATGAGACCCAACTGGCTGTTTATGTAATTCATCATGCTCCCGTCTTTAAGGCGTTGCTTTGAAACTACCTTTCGCCGAGCCTGAATTTCGCTCGACTGCACCTTCACGCAATTTGGCTTAATCAGCTGCCTTTGTCAGCACACGGGCTTGGAAAGTGTTTGTAGTTTGGGGGCAGCCTGGGATTCTTTTCCCTTTATCACCACGAGTATGGAAAATGAAACAGATGGGTTAATACCAACTTGATTTTTTTTTTAATGTCCTTTTAAATCAACCTAAGTATACAGATAGATCCCTTTTGCAAATATCTTGTTTGCCCTTGATCTTTTCTTATCCCCACCCAGTGCTGATCCAGCAAACGTTTAAAGGTCGACCTTACCGTTCATGCCTCTTCGGCTGTTCTCTTATCATGAGAGAAGGAGTTGGTTTTGAAAATCAGAATAAAACTCAGAAACTCTACCCTTTAAACAGAATAATCAGTACAGTTTGAAGTTAGTTGTTTCTTTTGTTATACTTGATGAACAAGAAGTATTTTCAGATTTAGAAAAATATACATTAAATAGTATAGAGAAAAGGTTTTATCATGTACTTTGAAAATTAAAATAATTTTCCTTACATATCAGATTTTGGGATTGTTTGATAATAAAGCAGATTTAAGCAGTATATGTCCAAAATGAACTGAAATACAGAATTCATTTCTAAGCTAGTGAATAGGAGTATGACCAACGTTTAAAACAAGCATATACAGGTATGTAGACAGATGATTAGTATGGTTTCCAATAAATATTCTTTTGAGAACTGCAAGAAGAAAAAGAAGGAATATGCTGTATATTCTGAAAGTGTTTTTCCTCTTAGAACTCTATTCAGAAACAGAAAGTAAATAATAGGGTTTTGTTTTGCACATTTTAAACTGTAGATCTTGTTTTCCCGAGATTTTGGTCTTCAATAGACAATTTTCTATTGGTAAGTTCTTACATTTTGTGTTGATTAGATTTTTCAGACTTTCTAGCTTATTAGACTTTTTCAAAACTGAAATTACCCTGGGGGTAAAAAAAGGTTGTGGAACTTAACATTTATCTTACGTGGACATGTTTTCTTTTGTTTTCTATGTTTTCTTTAAGGAACAAGACTGCTTGAGGTGAAGGATATCTACTAATACCAGCACTTTGAATGAAAATTTGTTTCTCTGCCACAAACTGAACTTTTTTGTGTGTGTCTAGGGGGGAGTTGAAACACAAACCTAATTTTGTGGCATAGCAGCTATGCAGCTTGAAATCCAAGTAGCACTAAATTTTATTATTTCATATCTGTATAATAAGCTTCCCAGAAGACGTGTCAACATTTTTGGTGAAGAGCTTGAAAGACTTCTTAAGAAGAAATATGAAGGGCACTGGTATCCTGAAAAGCCATACAAAGGATCAGGGTTTAGATGTATACACATAGGGGAGAAAGTGGACCCAGTGGTTGAACAAGCATCCAAAGAGAGTGGTTTGGACATTGATGATGTGCGTGGCAATCTGCCACAGGATCTTAGTGTTTGGATCGACCCGTTTGAGGTTTCCTACCAAATTGGTGAAAAGGGACCAGTGAAGGTGCTTTATGTGGATGATAATAATGAAAATGGATGCGAGTTGGATAAGGAGATCAAAAACAGCTTTAACCCAGAGGCCCAGGTTTTTATGCCCATAAGTGATCCAGCCTCATCAGTGTCCAGCTCTCCATCGCCTCCCTTTGGTCACTCTGCTGCTGTAAGCCCTACCTTCATGCCCCGGTCCACTCAGCCTTTAACCTTTACTACTGCCACTTTCGCTGCCACCAAGTTTGGCTCTACCAAAATGAAGAATAGTGGCCGCAGCAACAAGGTTGCACGTACTTCTCCTATTAACTTCGGCTTGAATGTGAATGACCTCTTGAAACAGAAAGCCATCTCTTCCTCAATGCACTCTCTGTATGGGCTTGGCCTGGGTAACCAGCAGCAGCCGCAGCAACAGCAGCAGCCATCCCAGCCGCCGCCACCACCACAGCAGCAGCAACAGCAGAAAACCTCTGCTCTTTCTCCTAATGCCAAGGAATTTATTTTTCCTAATATGCAGGGTCAAGGTAGTAGTACCAATGGAATGTTCCCAGGTGACAGCCCTCTTAACCTCAGTCCTCTCCAGTACAGTAATGCCTTTGATGTATTTGCGGCCTATGGAGGCCTCAACGAGAAGTCTTTTGTAGATGGCTTGAATTTTAGCTTAAATAACATGCAGTATTCTAACCAGCAATTCCAGCCTGTTATGGCTAACTAAAAAAAGAAAAAAATGTACAAGTTAAAATGGTTGGGCCCAAGGGGGATTTTTTTTTCAATAACCTCCTTGAGTTGTTTTTTTTTTTTTTTTAAGCTTATAGTAAGGATACATTCAAGCTTGGTTACAAAAATAAAACATGCATCATTTTTCATTGCCAACCAAGCACAAAGTTATTTTATACTGACTGTATATTTTAAAGTATACTCTCAGATATGGCCTCTTACAGTATTTAAGATATAGCAAGGACATGGCTGATGATTTTTTTTTTTTATAAAAAATTGGCACTAATAAGTGGGTTTATTGGTCTTTTCTAATTGTATAATTTAATTTAGTACAAAGTTTGTAAAATATCAGAGGATATATATATTGTTTCTACGACATGGTATTGCATTTATATCTTTTTACTACAGTGATCTGTGACAGCAGCTTCATGTTGTATTTTTTTTACTGAAATTGTAAAATATCCATCTCAAAGACATCACCTATTCTAAAAATTGTGTACAGAATACTCCTTTAGTGGTGGAATTAAAATGTACGAATATTTGCTTTTTCAAAAAAAAAGTATTTTCTGTTAAAGGTTTAAAAATTTTTGCTATATATTATGGAAGAAAATGTAATCGTAAATATTAATTTTGTACCTATATTGTGCAATACTTGAAAAAAATGGTATAAAAGTATTTTGAGTCAGTGTCTTACATGTTAAGAGGGACTGAAATAGTTTATATTAAGTTTGTATTAAAATTCTTTAAAATTAAAAACATTTATTGTGGTCTTTGTTTTTAAGTCTTTGCCAAAGATCTGATTCTAGAATTATGTTGTAAATGCTGATACAGCAGAAAGATCTGGCTCATTGAATCACAAAGTTATAATGGAAAGCAGTTGCTCTACTAGGGCACAGATAGTAGCTTGCCATATAAAAAGTTATGCTTAACCTGAACAATGCTTGGGACAGCTTTGTTCTTAGCAACTAACTGTTTAGTCCACATGTCTCCCTGCAACAAGGGTAGTATGCTTAAGGCAAGTCAACCTTATTAAAATTGTGTCACACTAACATCTAAGATGGAGTCAGGTGATAAAATGAAATTCTATCATGTAAACTGAGAGAATTTATTTGAAATGTATATGGAGAAAGAAATCATTGGATCAATTTTCTATTTCTGCATGGGAGATGAATAGCTCAGAAAACTGGCTTGACCAAGCAGCTCACCTGACTACTTAAAAAAGATGGTTTAGGTCTGTTTATACTGATCCTTACGCTTAAAGACTAGTCATTGTAACTGGAGAATTTATGATTAACATCTAATCAAAATTGGACAGGTTGTTAAATATTAATATTTCTGTGCATTTTCCTATCAAAGTTTACACACAAGTTTTGAGTTGGTTTTTTCCTGGTTTGATACTTCAAAGATTAGTCACAATGTGTCAAATTGTAATGGCTCCTTAAGGAGGGAGGTTTTCTTGGGTTTTTTTTTTTTTTTTTTTTGGCCCATGAGTTGCAAGGGTGAGACACATTGTTAAAGTAAAATAATGAGTCATTTCACTGTTTAAGTGTCCATTGCTACAGTGTTGACATTGTATTAGAAAATTGTCTTGAATTGGAATAACTCTGTGCTTTTTTAGTGAGAAACCAGCACTGTCCAGGTTACTTGTAAAATAAGTTTGGTCTCAAATGAGGTTTTTTTTAGACACCAGTCTACAGAAGCTTTTTGTCTGTTACCCTTGTTTTTTAGAGGAATGAAAAGTTTTAAGGAAACAAGCCCTGAAAGCAACAGAGCTAAGCTGTTCTGTCAGCTCTATGGTGAGGCCTTTGTCTGTTAGTGGACAGAATGAGGTTATGAAGAAGTATTGAGATAGTGACTGGAACTGGGAGAGATTTTTCTTGGTATGCTATCAATTATGTGCTTTTGTGATCAAGTTTGAAAAGCTGTAAAAGAATGATCAGATTAACAGTGTTAAATACTAGTTTCTGCTAGAAGCTTTTGGGTACAGTTATAGGCTTAACTTGGAAGAAAACTGGTCTTTTTATAAATGAAGAAAGGCTCAAGTCAACTTTTTCTAAAAGCAGCTGGCCAATAGACACAAAATAGAGTTTGTAACAATCAAGAACACTAATATACATATTCAGAGCTTCTTCCCCTGTAGTTCAGATGGTAAGGAATCTGCCTGCAATGCAGGAGACCAGGGTTTGATCCCTGGGCAACCCACTCCAGTATTCCTGCCTGAAGAATTCCATGGACAGAGGAACCTGGTGGGCTACAGTTCATGAGGTTGCAAAGTCAGACGTGACTAATACACACATAATACCTATATATTCATATTTTAAATAACTGATCTTTAAATAACAGATCTTGGGTATGCCTGTACTGACAAAAAAGGGAAATTTCATATTGGTGCATACATCAGTTTGGTGCTGAAAAAGTTAACTTTATCATGATTGGGTTCAAGAAAATTAGTTGATTTGAAATTGATTTGAGCTTGGTATCCTTGAGGTCTTTTTTTTTTTTTTTTAAAGAATGAACAAAGGCTGGCTGTTTTCATGCCCTTTTTGTTCATGAGGAATGGAAATTTTTAAAGGTGCTTTTGTTTAGCACAACTTAGAAAACCTTAGAAAAGTTTACATCTTAGTCCCAAGTCTTTTTCCCCCACTGCCATCACACTTTTTGACCTTATATGTGGAGACTTTTAGTTGACAGTTTTGCTAAGTTAATTATATTAATAGATTTTTCCTTTTTTGTAGGGGGCGGGGGTGGCTCTTCAATAACTATACTGTGGCAGCCTCTGAATGGCCCTATCTTGGTGTCTAAAGTGCTGCTTTACAAAGTACATAGATCATGGATGAGTGAAGATGATTCCAGAAAGTAGTTCTCTGATTTTAGAATATTCCTTTATTGTCTATTTTCTAAAATCAGGTGTATTGTTAAATCTCCTTTGGATAACTTTAACTATATTAGATGGCAAATGTAAGCCTTCAGTTAAAATGCCTCCTTAAGGATAGTAATCTTGGACTTGCCTGGTGGTACAGTAGATAAGAATCTGCCTGCCAATGCAGAGAACACAGGTTCGATCCCTGGTGGGGGAAGATCCCACAGGCTAAGGAGCAACTAAGCCTGTACCCCACAGTACTGAAGCCCATGAGCCTAGAGCCTGTGCTTTGCAACAAGAAAAACCACCACAATGAGGAGCCCATGAATCACAACTGCAGAGAAGCCCCTGCTCACTGCAACTAGAGAAAGCCCTCGTACATCATCGAAGACTTAGCACACGCACACACAAAAAGATAATAATCTTGGTTTGCTGTAATTAATGTCTTAACTTTTGAAGGTGAAACTAAAGGTATCCTGAGTTTAAAATGTTTTTCTAATGTGTATCAGTGTTATTCGCATATGTTACCCTTATTATAATTGACTTAATCTAACAAATGTCCAGAACTTAGGTTATTTTTAAATATCAGTGTAATGCACAGAGAAAATGAAGTACAGTTGAGCCTTGAACAGCATGGGGGTTAGAAGCAGCACCCACCCTCCACTCAGCTGAAAATCCATGTGTAACTTATAGTCAGTCCTTCCAAGTTCTACATTGAGGATTCAACCAACTGCAGATCACGAAGTATTATAATATATGCTATTGAAAAAAAAAATCCCCGTATAAGTGGACCCACACAGTTCAAGCCCATATTGTTCAAGGATAAACTGTACCTCTTTTTGCATGTACTTAAGCTAATGAAGTAAAACGCTGGTTGGAGACCTTCCTACACAAACAATATAGCATAGACATTGGTGCCTGTTCAGTGTGTGTGCTCAGTTGCTCAGTCATGTCTGACTATTTGCAACCCCATGGACTGCCAGGCTCCTCTGTCCATGGAATGTTCCAGGCAAGAATACTGGAGTGGGTTGCCATTTCCCACTCCATTGTCATTTCCTACTCCACGGGATCTTCTTGACCCAAGGATCGAACCTGTGTCTCCTACATTGGCAGGCGGATTCTTTACCACTGAGCCACCTGGGAAGCCATAGCATAAGCACAGTACATCAAATATATTTCATTGCCTGACTAGAATATATAAACCTGTCAGAAGGAGGATAACAATACTCTAGTGCAAGATCAGATAAGGAAAAAGTCTTCATAAATGACAAGGATGTAAAATTACCTTTGCTTCATAAAACCCATTCTATTGTTTAGTATGCCAATCAGCTGATGCTTAATCAGTTTGACCCAGGAGTTCACTTTAGATCAGAGTTCTTCAGTTTTTTTGTTATATTAAGAAGACATCTTCCTTTTCTTCATGTTGTTGTTGTTCAGTCACTAACTCATGTCCGACCCTCTTTGCAACACCATGAACTGCAGCACACCAGGCTTCTCTGTCCTTCACTATCTCCCTGAGTTTGCTCAAACTCATGTTCTTTGAGTCAGTTATGCCATCCAATCATATCATCCTCTGTCACCCCCTTCTCCTCTTAACCTCAGTCTTTCCCAGCATCAGGGTCTTTTCCATTAAATCAGCTCTTCACATCAGGTGGCCAAAGTATTGGAGCTTCAGCTTCAGCATCAGTCCTTCCAATGAATATTCAGGTTGATTTCCTTTAGGATGGACTGGTTTGATCTCCTTGCAGTCTAAGGGACTCTCAAGCATCTTCTCCAGCACCACAGTTTGAAAGCATCAATTCTTGGGCCCGCAGCCTACTTTATGGTCCAACTCTCACATTCTTACATGACTGCTAGAAAAACCATAGCTTTGACTATATGGACCTTTGTTGGCAAGGTGATATCTCTGCTTTTTAATATGCTGTCTAGGTTTGTCATAGTTTTTCTTCCAATGAGCAAGCGTCTTTTAATTTTTTTCTTAATTATTTTTTATTTATCTATTTATTTTTTAGCCATACTACATGGCTTGTGGATCTCAGTTACCCGACCAAGTACTGAACTGGAACCCAGGACACTGCTTCAGAATCTTAACTGCTAGACCACCAGGGAACTCCCATAGGAAGATATCTTCATGCTTCAGGGACCTAGGACCAGGAATTCCCTGGCAGACCTAGGGAATAAAGGACCCAGAACCAATGTGCATACAGTTGGAAAATTAATACAACATATACATTTTTAATGTTTTAAAGTTAACAGACACTTATATATCACTTCCTGCTGTACACAGTTCTAACCCAGTTTACAGAAGGGGGCTATGCCATGTGCTCAGTTGTATTCAACTCTGCACGGCTATGGATTGTAGACTGCCAGGCTCCTCTGTCCATGGGATTCTCCAGGCAAGAATACTGGAGTGGGTTGCCATGCCCTCCTCCAGGGGATCTTCCCGACTCAGGGCTCAAATCCGTGTCTCCTGCATTGCAGGTGGATTCTTTACCTGCTGAGTCATCCAGGAAGCCCTAAGGGGGGGGCTGAGGCACAGCTTAATATTGCATGGCCAATAAGTGGCAGACTTCAGATTCAAACTCAGGTAGTCTGTTCCAGAGTTCTTGCTCCTAAGCTCTTTGCTTTGTTCCCTCTCACTGGTTGCTATTCTAATTTGAAGTTACAGAAATAAGACCTTTTTTTGATGTATTAGCCACATGACTTGTAGAATCTCTCTACAAGAGTATCAATGAGAAGAGGCTAGTGGAAGGCTCTGAGCCATGCTCCAAAGTCATGATTATGTTTTCAAAGATATCCTTTGGAAATCCAGTGCCCATAAACTGGCTATCTGGCAATGTTTTTTGAAGTCATTGTTATATCAATTCTATAATTTTGATTTTCTTAATTGAGTTGTGTTTACTTCTCTTATTTTGGAACCACTGGGTGATGATTCCTTCAAATTGAGTAAGGGCTGTATCACTTCTAAGTAAAATTGTAAACACTGACCTCCGACAGCTATTTTCACACACATTCCTTACCTGTGCTGTTGACAAACAACATAAGGAAAGACCAAGTAAACTATCAAAATAGTCTTCAACAATGTGTTTCTAGTACCTATGATTTAAGTTACTTTGAAAAACTGTCTTAAGGCATGCTGCTGCTGCTGCTGCTGCTCCTAAGTCGCTTCAGTCGTGTCCAACCGTGTGCGACCCCATAGACGGCAGCCCACCAGGCTCCACCATCCCTGGGATTCTCCAGGCAAGAATACCGGAGTAGGTTGCCATTTCCTTCTCCAGTGCATGAAAGGGAAAAGTGAAAGTGAAGTCGCTCGGTTGTGCCTGACTCTTAGCGACCCCATGGATTTTAGCCTACCAGGCTCCTCCAACCACGGGACTTTCCAGGCAAGAGTACTGGAGTGGGGTGCCATTGCCTTCTCCGATCTTAAGGCATAACTTTGTAGTATACATGACTTCCGTATGTATAGATGTTGTGGTAACTAGTCTTTTTGCTTTTATTTTTGAACATTAAGGAAACCAGATGACCTCATTTTGAACTGATTCTGAAAGATTTTCTTTAAAAAGATCAATATATCTTGGTTTAAAATAAGAAATGGGGCTTTCCCGGTGGCTCAGTGGTAAAGAATCCACCTGCCAGTGCAGGAGACAAGGGTTTGATCCCTACTCCAGGAAGATCCCACATGCCATGGAGCAACTAAGCCCATGTGCCACAGCTACTGAGCCTGCACCCTAGAGCCTGGAAGCCACAACTGCTGAAGCCTGAACCCATGCTGTGTAACAAGAGAAGCTGGTGCACTGCAGCTAGAAAATAACCTCCAACTGCCACAACTAGAGAAAAGCCTGAGCAGCGCTGAAGACCCAGCACTGCCAAAAATAGATAAATTAAAATTATTTAAAATAAGAAGTGGTTACATTTTAGAAGGATAAGCTATTATGAAGGAACTTATATTCCTTTTATTGTTTGTGTGTGTGTGTGTGTGTGTGTGTGTGTGTGTGTGTGTGTGTGTTTTATTTTAGGCCATGCCCTGCAGCATGTGGGATCTTAGTTCCCTGACCAGGGATTGAAACCATGCTCCTTGCATTGAGAGCACAGGGTCTTAACCACCGGCCCACCAGGGAAGTCACATATATTCCCTTTATTGTCACTGTTCATTTTGAACATGTTTAAACTGCACAGTAAACAAAAGCCCACTTAAAAAATAGCTCCGAAGAATTTCTGTCATTTCTATATGTATTGAATCTTGTTATACTAAATGTTATACTAAATGCCTGGTAGTTTGATTTTTAAATATAATTGGACCAAATATTGCTGAACCATTAGATGGGCTTATGGAGGTTTAGAATGGGCTAAAAGTCTTGTCAGTAATGGTATTTGACTTGTGAATAGTGAAACCTCTACTAACCATTTCTCAATGTTTGAGTTTCAAGATTTATATTTTAGAAGACTTGCTTTATCCATATAATCTATAAGTGGAGCTTTGAGATCATCTTATAATTAGGCAAAGCTTAGAAGAAAGGACATTGGAAAGTGGCTCATGTCTGGAGGCAACTGGAAATTTTGAGTCTAGTTCCTTTCTTAAGCATATTAAGAAATTTGACTCAGATGGCTCAGTTTCTTTATCTGCAAGGTAAGTACAGTGATATCAATACACTTCCCCAGGGAATTATGAGGAAATAATCACCTTCTATCAAGAATTGTAATGTGTTCTTAGAAACCACGAGGTCCAGAATTTTATTCATATTTGTTGTGTTGCCCCTTGAAAGCGAGAATGTAAATTAAAACCATAACTGTCTTTATTCAACATTTTGTTGTCCAGTCTATTATTTGCATCAACAAAGAATTAAATGAAAATTCTACAGTAATATCCTAAAAGCTATTTTATCCATGTTTCCATAATAAATACCACTGAGTTTGTATTTCTAGTTTTGAGTCGCTGATAGGGAAACCCGTGTTTCAGCATTCTTTTTTATACAATCAGCAAGTTGATTTAAACCTAGTGTACAAGTTGGCATTCCTTTTGGGAGCAGTCAAAAATGTTTGCTGAAGTGTCCACACTGTTGTGAAAAGTATTGAAATGGTTGTTCCCAAAGAGTACTGCTCAGGCACAGGAAGAGTTAAAATGTAGTTTTGAGGGTAGATGGGTCATGTGGATAATGTCTCTTGCTTTATTTTAGTGCAGGTAGAAAAGAAGAGGAGGTTTGCTTTACAGAAGGGAAAAACATTGAGGACTTGGAAGGAAAAAGACATTCCTCATCTGGCATTACGAGCACTTTACTTCACTGATAAAATATGACCAGTGTGCAGAACAGAGAACAGGTGTAAAATATTTTTAGACAAACCTTGGCATATGCTGTAGGTCACACCGCTTCTGTCTATACACTCAAGTGTTTCAAAAATAATGTGGAAAAACCATATTAACAAAATAAGATATTGCTTTTATGGGGTTTTTTGTACAAAATGTTAAAGTCAAACATAAACTTCTGTCCCAGCCATCAGGTTGCAGCTATTTTAAACACTAGCTCTCCACATGCCCTTTGACAGCTTTTGAGTCTCCTTTTCCTTCCTTAGTGCTGTTGAGAGAGCTGGGAAAATATGGCTCCATAGCCTCTTTCGGAGCATGAAAGCTAGGTTGTGATATTTCCCCAAACCAGATACTAATTCAAAACAGTTTTGAACTTCCTTTAGGCTAGAAAGGTAAGACAAGCATGGACATGGCATTGTCTAGCTGGGTTTCTAGCAGGTGAGTATAAGTTGACGACTTCTGGATACTGATAGACAGGAATACTGATACTCCTTCTATCAGTATGGTTTAAGAAATGAAATCATAGGACCCTACAACTGTCTATTTTAGTCCAGAGTTCAGATGCTCTGTGACACGAGTTCAGTAGTTCTAGGCACAATTTCTTTTTCTGTTTTGAACTAAATGCAAGTACTCCTTTCCAATGGCTTTTCCTGGCCACTTCTCCAACCAAACATGGATTCATTTCTAGTAAGGATGAAGGCTGGATTTTTATTTGTTTTGTAATGAGTATGTCTGCTGTTTCTTCACTGATTCTTCAGATTTGCCTACTTATCTCAGAGCTCTTTTTTTTTAAAAAAGAAGAACAAGAACCTTCCCTGTTTTGTACACTACCTGCCATTCATTTTTTTTTTTTTTTGGCTGCACCTTGCATGAACCCACACCCCCTCCAGTGGAAGTGTGGAGTCTTAACCACAGGACTGCAGGGAAGCCCCAATTCATTTTAAAGTTCTATAGAGTTCTGTGACTGACTTTCTGCTAATTCCTTTCTATTTCCAGGAAACATGAGGGGATCCCTAAAGCATTTCAATCCAATGCTTAAGACAGCTGCAATCCCTGGACAGCCTTTCTAGAAACTAACATGTCACCAGAGGCCATTTAACTAAAGACTGAGAACAACCCAGTTTCCATAAGGATATAAAGGGCTTTGAACCCGGGGCTCCTGCATTGCAGGCAGATTCTTTACTGTCTGAGCCACATAAAGGGTTTTACCTGGAAAAATTTCATGCTTTTGAATCTTACAATAGATTGGAAAATAGATTGGAAGAAAGGGAGGACCTTTTTTTATTTTTTGGAACTTAGGAAGAAATATTTTTTGGAAGGAGACTCTTATTTAATTCAAAGAACTTTTGGGGTTCTGTATAAAACGAATAGGGAAATAAGACCTCATCTCCCCAGGAGCTTCTGCCAGAGGAAAAGAGTCCAACAGCAGATAGAAAAGGGTTAACAAATGTTCCTTCTATCTGCCCTTCCTTCAGATGTGGGAAACGTGAAAGAACAGTAAAAGAGGAAGCCTATGTGTGTGCAGCTGCGGGACTCCTCTTGAAGACTATTTCCCTTGATGGATATTTTGCAGAAGTTTGGAGACCCAGGACAAGTCCCCTAGTCCAGGTACACCACACTCTCCTGATGATTACAAATTTTCTTCCAGACTTTAACAATCAGTAGGTAGCTGCACCAGTACTTTGCATGCTACCTATTTGAATGACAATAATTTTGATATTATCAAAAATCTTGTGGATTTGAGGCAATAACCAACCTCAGAAGGTCAATAATAATCATCAACATTTTATAGTATTTACTGGGTGCAGAATATTGTTCTAAGCAGTTGTACATTTTAGCTCACTAAATTTCATAAGAAGCCTCTGAAGATTATGCTATTTCCCTCATTTACAGAGGGAAGTGGAGTTTGTGACATAGTTACTGCCAGTAGAGTCAGGATTTGAACTGTGGGAGTCTATTTCCAAAAGTCCGTGATCCTTAACCATTATACTATACTACTCCTTTGACCTCCATAGGAAAGCTTTATGAAAGAACCACACTTGATTACATGGGAGACATATCTAAACCATACTTTGTGCCATTTCCCTCCCCAAACAACTGGCTTGGTCCTGTAAGTGGTCGTTTGCTCAGCAACCCTAAACTTGTGTTAATATCAGCCTCTGCCAGGCATATTTAGGAAAAGAAAATCTGCTGCAGAAATACAGTGGGGAATGGGTTGTAAAAGTTTGCATGTCATGGGCTAGTTTTCAGTATCCACATCCTACTGCTGTCCAGGTGCTCAGATTCTCTTTGAGGCACTTCACATACCTGAAGTCTTTGGTCCTGGGCTTTACTAGTCTTTATAATAGATAGCAAAAGGGTCAGGCTGACTTGAAGGTCAGATTCCATTTAAGTCCTTAAATTGTATCAAAGTGAGACAGCATTAAAAGAGCCCCTATGTTCACCCACTCAACACATTTATCGAACATCTACTGGGTTAGGAACTGGTGATACATATACAAACCTTTAGGACCTTTCTCAAGGGCTTATCCTCTAGCAAATAATAACACACACACCCAAATAATCATATACAGGAGAATGTGGAGGTATGAAAAAAATAGAGAGAGATGCCATCTGTCTAAGGGGTTCTAGACTGGGGAGGAGTAATCAAGTTATGAAGAATGGGTCACCTGGGGAAGCATGGGCTCTCTCAAATTTCCAGCTCCAGTGGAGGAAAAATTTGGTCCTGGCTCTTTTGTTTTATCTGATGTGTCCATAAAAAGTTGCTTTTGACTTTGGGTATTGTCATTTTTTTCCCATTGTTCCAAGCTTTGAACAGAAGTATTGTGAAAGAGAGGTGGTTTGAAATTTATTTCTGAGACCCAGGGGTGAGATGAGGGGGGTGAGGGAAGAAGTCCAGGGTAGAAGTGGTGGTAGTGAGGAAAAGAAAGTGCAGGAAGGGAAACTACCCTAGTTTCCGCTTTAAATGCTTATCCTAAAAACCACCTCAGGCTAGAAGCTCCCTCTAGGGGTCACCTCATTTGTTTTTCACCTTTAGAGACAAAACTTCTTTTTTGTTTTCTGTAATTATCAGGGTTCAGAGCAGGTATCCCCTTCCAGCGGCTGGAGTGGGTAGAATGTGTGTGCTCACTGCACAAACCCAGACATCCCCAGCTCACTCCCGCACGCTGCCCCGTCACCACATCGTACTCCTGGTCAAGGTAGCTTGTGTTTTCAGAGCTCAGCTGTTTCATGTTCCAGCTTGGCTTTTTGGTTGCTTATAATATCTTTCAGTTTGAGCATAAATCATAGAAAGAGGCTTCGGTGAGGAAGCTTTATAATATCTAAGCAAGAGATTGATAGCCACAAATAACTTTTCTCCTGGGTCACTTTCCCTGAGCAATGCCTTTGCCGAGTCTCCCCTACGTTTCCTTTATGGCTAAGCACTCTCTCATCCTCTGAAAACACCACACGAGCTGGCCAAACCCCTTCACTTGACGTGGGACTGTCCAGAACATTACCGCTCTGTATGAAGTTTGGCTCTTGCTTTGGAACAGAAAATATCAGTCTCACCCCAACATCACCAGTATGGAGATAGAGGTCTAGGCCCCACAGGTTTCCCTCCAGACTCCTTGGTAACTGTTAAGAGCTAAGTAATATTCTATAGGAGTGTAGGGACTTCATTAAGCCTCCAAATAAAATTACTCCTAGTAACGCTGTCACTAGGGTTAGACAGCCCTAAGGTCCAGACTTCAAACTGAATCCCAAACTCACCTTGGAATAGCTGTGCCCCATTAAACTTTTTCAGCCTCAGATTTCCTATCTGAGAAAGCCTACTTGTTAGAGTTAGTGTGAGGACCACTAAGGGATACGAAGCATTGACTGTAATCCTCTTCCCCACAGGGAACAACCTGAATACTCTCTACTCTCCTGTGAGAGGGGCTTATATCCTCTCCTCTTTTAAACATGACTTTTCATGAGAATCCTACACAGTGAAACTTCCTGGTGGATTAGCAGGGAGAAGGGAGGAAGCAAAAGAGAAAACAAACGTACTTCACTATTCTTGACTCTGTGGTGAAATATATTATACATGTGGTTAAATGCATGGGCTTTGGAGTCACAGAGATTGACCTAAGCTTGGTTTCGTGCTTGATCAGGGGCCTTCAGCAAATTACTCAAGCTTTCTGAGCCTCAGTTTCATCATCTCTGAAATGGATGACACACACACCACAGGGTTGTAAATATGTAATGAGATAGGTATGTGTTGAGCACATACTAGGTACTGCAGGCTATTAGTAATGGAAACTACTAACCCTGCTATCAGGGCATCTAGGTGGTAAAGAGCAGAGGTAACTTCCATGAGGCCTGAGGTGGGGATGGGTCACCACCTGGTTAAGCCTCACTGAAGTTGCATTCTGCTCATACACGAACACTGGCCTTTCCTCTTATTAGGGTCACAGGTGAAATTGTTGGTTGTGATGATTGAGAGGATTGCTTTGAGTCTGAATTACTGGTTATACCAAGACTCTGAGGCTATTTCCCCTTTTATTCTTTTGTCCTTTTTGGTGCATTGAGAAGGTGAGTGGTGCTTGAAATAAGGGATCAGTAAGATGTCAGCTCCAATCTTGAAGGTATTAGAGCTGGGAATGGTAGGGAAATGCTCTTAAGGCCTCCATGAAGGTTCCAGATATTCCCCATCTCTACCGCGTTACTACACTTATCTCTCACTGCTTCCAGTACAACTTCCAGTGTGTCTCTCTTCTCTCCTCTCTGGCTACCCTTATCCTAGACTCTTCCTTTGTCAGCAAAGGAGACTGTATCTGTTCTTACTTTGCTGTCCAAGGGCAGCTTTGGGGAGAGGGGCCTGTTCTCATCTCCTGGCTCTTTCCAGCCACGAGTGGGGACATGCAATAGCAATTATCTCCAACCAGCTGGAGCTACCAGGCCCAGGCTGACTATTACTAGAGAGGCACTGTGGGAACAGTTCTTATTCATTATTTACAGATGAAGATACTGAGGCATGAGAAATTAACTTACCCAAAGTCACAGAGCCAGTATCAGAGCCCAGATAGTTTGACTCAAGAGCCCATTCTCTCTCTGCCATGACTCTGGCCTTTTGTCGTGGCCACTCACCCTGTATACCATGGAAATTGGAGGGCCTAAGGTGCAGTGTTCTTGCCTGGAGAATCCCAGGGACGGAGGAGCCTGGTGGGCTGCCGTCTATGGGGTCGCACAGAGTCAGACACGACTGAAGTGACTTAGCAGCAGCAGCAGCAAGGCCTAAAATATCTGGTGCCTCTTTTATTAATAAAAGTCTTACACAATTCAGTTCTAACAGCAATGACCATAAAAAAATAATTCTTAGACCTTTAGTCAGCACTGCCGCAGCCTCTCTGAAGACCTGTTAAGTACCTGGCCCACAAGTGGGAGCACGTCACAGTTGTCATGGGCGCTGTGTCATGCCACGAGCATATTTAGTCGATAGCCCCTGCTGTCTCCCTCCTATCAGCAGCCCTTCTCCATCATATTTAGCTAAACTTTTGGTCAACTCATCTTCCCCTGAGTGCCACAACTGCTGGGGCTTGGTGTGTATGTATTCTCTTGTGTACCTGTTTTGTGTACCTATTCGGGGATTACTTTGGCGGGGTAGGGGCGGAGGTGGGTCTTCATTGTGGTACACAGGCTTTCTCTAGTTTTGGTGCAGGGGGACTTCTCTCTAGTTGTGGTGCATGGGCTTCTCTTGTTTCAGAGCACAGGCTCTGGAGCACATGGGCTTCAGTCATTGTGGCCCACAGGTTTAGTTGCCCAGCAGCATGTGGGATCTTAATTCCCCGACCAGGCTCAAACCCATGTCCCCTGTGTTGGAAGGCAAACTCTTAACCGCTGGACCACCAGGGAAGTCCCAGGAACACAGGGATATTGAGAAAGGCCATCAGGAAGTTTATTTGCAAGAAGGTTTACAGAAGCCTTCTGCGAGAGAAGATGAGAGGATTTTTTTGAGGCTGAGATCAGAGTTCAGAGACAGTGGGGTAATTCCAAAAGCCCTTGTGGCACTAGGACCCATGAGACTAAAACCAGGAGCTGCCTAAAAAAGCAGGAATCCCTGGAGTCCTTGATGGGGTGGGAGCTTAGTCAGGACCCCCACCCCTACACAAGATTCCTGACAGAGAAAACAAGAATTACAGTTTAATTCTTTGTGACAGTCCTATCCAACAGACTTTTCTGTGATGACTGTCCAATATGGCAGCCACCAAACACATGACATGTGATACTTGGACTATAGATGGGAGGCTGAGGAACTGAATTTTTAAATTTTATCATTATTTCCTATGAAGTCATTTACATGAATTCAATACTAACTACTGAAGGATGCAGTTTTACAACTTTCTGTACAACCTTGTCACTCCTGGAGGAGCAGAAGTGGTGGTTATGGATGTTCAGGAGGAGGTTAGCCATTAGGGCCCTCAGCCTTTAGCCAAATGTTTCAAATACATATGTCACCCTGGAAAGAATATGGGCACTAAAATCAGACAGACCCAGGATCCAGACAGATCCTGGCTCTTGGGCAAGTTTCCTTTAAACATGAAAGAATTGAGGATTAAACTGGGCAAAAATGTAAAGTGGCTGGTCAGAGTTGTTTGCACGTGGGAATTCCCTGGAGGTCTAGTGGTTAGCAGTGCGTTCAACTGCTGGGGTCCCAGGTTCAATTCGTGGTAGGGAACTGAGATCCCACAAGTCCCATGATGCAGCAAAAAAAAAAAAGGACTTCCCTGGTGGCGCAGTGTTTAAGAATCCTCCTGCTAATGCAGGGGACACGGAAGATCCCACATGCTGCAGGGCAACTATGGCCGTGCGCCACAACTTCTGAACCCACATTCTAGGGCCCGCTGAGCCACAACTAATAAGCCCATGTGCTGCAACTACTGAAGCCTGTCCACCTAGAGCCTGTACTCCACAGAGGAGATCCCGCAATAAGAAGCCCACGCACCACAATGAAGAGTAGCCTGTGCTCGCCACAACCAGAGACAGCCCACTCGCAGCAACAAAACCTCAGTGCAACCAAAACAACAAAGAAGAAAAAAATTTTTTTTAAAAGTGGTCCCTGAAGAGCAGCATTAGCAGCACTTGGAATCTTAAAAAAAAAAGAGTTGTTCCTGCTCAAATGCCCACCTCTTCTCTTCTAGCTCTGTGCTCCCCCGCTGCTGGAGGTCCTCACTTCTACCCCAGGCCCTGTCTCTACTTCCTGGATGTTCACACGGAAAGAAGACAAAACAGTCACCATCCTCTGCCAGAACTGGGTGTGTGCCTCACACCAAGACAGAAAATAAATGAGTGGGATGGGTATATCATCAATCCTGTCAGGTCTCTGGCGGCATCCTGAAGACTTCAAAAGAACAAGAAACACCCAGATACCTCACCTCACCCCAACAGATGTGCTGGGAAGAGGCCCTACCAATGGGAGGGTCCAGTCCTCGAAGTGTTGGGGATGAGGCCTGTTCTCCCCTTGTCTGGGAGGCCACGGTGTGGCTGGAGACCTGGATGCCAGAGCTCTACATCCTAGCGTAAGTTGGGGTGGAACATAGAGACTCCATCCCAACCCTAGAATAGGACCTAGAGACGAGGGAAGGAGAAGGTGGTGGGCTGCCCACTTGCCACCCCTACCCTCTCCCTTGGGCATTACCAGCTGGAGGGTTAAGCTTCCTTCCTCCTAACACACAGCTTGAGTGAGGAGTGTCACTTGACCTCAGGACACATTCCAGAATGAGGTCATGGCCAAGAATAGGACTGGGGAACCCTGCCCTCCATCCTGCCTGTATTAATCACACACTCCCAGAGCCAGAGGAAGACTTCAGACTCCTTGGGGAGGTGGGAGGAGAAGGAGGGGACAGTCTCAGGAGGCAGAGCTGGGAAAAAGGAGGGAAGACCCCAGAGGAGCCCATTCACAGCCTTGCAGTTGTCTGGAGCACCACATGGCCCTTGGTCCCAGGGCCATTTGTTCATCCAATGGATCCTTCTGGAACTCTGTGAGCTGGGCCCACAGGCCTCCCAGAGTCCTAAGCAGTGACTCTGGCCAGGGATCAGTGCACGTGTAAAGGGAGACAGAAGCTTGGAGAAGAGTGTTTGAGCAGGCTGGGGACAATGGAGGCACCCAAGGAGCTGAGTCTTGAAGGATGAGTAGGCTCAGGAATCTAGGCCATGACTGCTCCTCCGTGTGATAGAAATACCATGTGACGCGTAGGATCATAAGCATGGGGTGGCATGCATGAGGCTGACGAGAGGCAGGCTCTTTGGAGACATTTGAGTTCCTGACGGGATTCCACACTGCCCAGCCCAGAGCTGTGTGTGTGTGACATGCTGGAAGAAAAAGCGTAGCATGAGCATTGAGAGCCTAGAAATCAGGCTGCTTTAGTTCAGATCTTGGCTCTGTCCCTTAATGGCTAGGGGCAAGTTTCTTATCCCCTCTCACCTCAGTTTTCCCACCTACAAAATAGCATTCTGTCCCCACATTTGTGACAGAGATGACAGGAGATGACAACTCGTGCCTATGCTGTAGTAAGCACCCACTCAATAGTGACGTTACGGCGGGACAGGGGGACACAGGGCATCCTCCCCAGCCTGGGGAAGTTGCTGTGTAGCTGTGTATTGATTCTCCCCCTTTCTTCATCAGGTGCTGCCCCTGGTCCCCGCTCTCTGGCCCCACTATCCAGGGGATGACATCAGACTACGGAGCAGCTGGGCAGACAATGGGGCAGAGTGTCCTAGGAGACCAGAGGTGCTGGGGGGGGCAGAGGGTGGAAAAGAGCCAAGCCGCCATGGCCCAGAGGCCTCAGAGCTGGTCAGGAGACAGCCAGCACCAGAACAAGCCTCTGAAGAGGCAAATGGAGAGACCAGAGGAGGATCGCAGGGGGTGGCGGGGTGCGGGGCAGACAACAGATACAAGCAGGACAGGAGTGAATGTCCAGTGTAGACAGGAAAGCAGACGAATCTGACTTCAGACCCGAAGGAGGGCTCAATCCCCCCATGTCCTGGGGCCAAATCTCCCAGTGGGGCAGCCTCTCTCGGTCACCTGGCAACCAGGCCCTGGGATTTCAGTTCATCCTGCACTGAGCACCTTTCAGAAGTCAGTTCCTGTGTAAGGCCTGGGTGACAGAGCAAGAGACACGGACCGGTTTCAAGGACATAAAACAAATGCCATGTGGTAGGTCCACAAGGATAATTGATTCCATAGCACCCTTTCCCCAAGTACCTGTGTTTTACAAATCCCAAATCAGCCTATGTGGAGTAGTCAGTTCTGAGCAGCAGAATACAATATTTGAAACTACGTGGTCTCTGAGCCTGCAAAACCCGAGATCTGCATGGAAGAGCAAGGGGAGGGCTTTAGGTCCTGGGGGCCTGCTGTCAGCCAGGGAGCTGCTGAGGGCTTGGAGGGGGCCAGGGGCAGCCATCTGTGCCAGGTTCTGTTTTCTAGGCTTTTCAGTTTGACACATAATAGGGTCGAAGTCCCCAAGTCTCCATGAAGTGCTCTGTCTTACAGATGAGGAAACTGAGGCACAGAGAGATGGCAGCTAAGTGTCAGAGCCCAGATTCAGCCTTAGGTGGGTCTGACTCCACAGGCTGGGCCTTCCCACCCTGCCAAGGTGGGGCTGGAATGTGACAGGGACCCTAAGTCTGTGGCTATGTGTCAGCAGTGAGCCTGTGAGAGGAAGCCTGAGATTGGACCCCTGAATCTCACACCTCCATCACATAGTCACAGGGCTCAGCCCCCCATCTATGCAAGTGGAGGGAAGTGGGGAGGTGACAGATGCTGGCCTGTAGGCACTTGCCCCCTCAGGTTCTAAGACGATGTGCTTTTAGTCGGGCACCTTGACCTAGAAGCAGGTAAATAGTATGTCCCCACTCTAAGGGAGAGTGAGGAGCCAAGTCCTCACTCCCAAGTTTCAAGACCTGAATGGGTGGGTCCTGAGCCTGTGCTCACACCTTCTTGGTTAAGTTCTGTGCTCAGCATTTTCTCGGTGGTAACTTGAAAAGCTCCCATTCCTCTGGCCTCTCTTCTCTCTCAGGGAGCAGCTTGTCTTCCTGATCCCAACCCCTCCTTATTGCAGGGAATTATCTCTAAAGAGGGATTGGCCTGACTGGGCTGAACTGATCCCGAATTCTTCCTTTGGGCTGTGGCCCGGAAAGACCAGAGAAATGCACAGGGATCAGGTGTCCCTCGTGCTTAGCTGGCTTCCAGCTTAGGGGACAGACAAGCTGGGGTCATGCTCTGGCTGCAGACTCCTGAACACATCTCTGGGAAGGGGAGCAGCCAGGAGCCCTTGAGACCAAAGGTGCTGCTGCTGCAGCCTGGAAACCTGATCACATGCTCTGAGCACCCAAGGCTTTGGGATCAGGCCTTACCCAGAGACCCCCCGCCCCTCGCCCAAGGGAGTCACAGCCAGACAGAAAGGTCCCCCTGCCCACTCCTGTCTCCTCCACCTTCACGCCCCTAAATTCATCATCAACAGTGGGATCTGGAATCCACCTTGACCCACTGTGCTATTGTGAGGGGGTGGGGGACTGAACTGAGATACAAAGCAGAACACCTGGGCTTCCACCCCATGCCTTCCCGCCCAAGTTCCTGGTTGAGTCACCTGGTCTCAGCTCTCCTGTGCCTAATGCACAGAATTGCAGTGAGCACCACAATCAGGAGTCATGGAGCTGCAAAATGGGCCAAGTGTTAGCAGTGTTTCTCCATCACTCAAATGGGATCCAGTTGGCTAGATTCCCCCTGTGCTTCCCCCAAGGTAGGTCACCAAAGCAAATGACACTGCCCACCGCTCCCCTCTCCCACCTACACATTAACCCAAATGAGTCACATAGTAAGGGCTGTCGATACTATGAGCTTTTAATTGGTATCTTCCCCCTACAGTTGAGGAAGAAATGAGAATGCCCCACAATGACCTTCTTCAGCTTTGGAGGGGCATGGACATAATGAAGGCTGAGGAGGATTGAAGAGGGGTAGATGAAGAGCCGACAGTGGCTTTCTCAAATCCTAAATCTAGTAGTGGGGTAGCGGACTTGTCGTGGAAGTCCAGAAACAGAAATCAACAAGCTGCCGCATCCTCAAACTGGCCCTCCCAGGCCTCACCTAGAGCCTCCCTCTAGGTCCCTGCAGTTCCAAAGACCACCACAAGATGGGAGCATCGAGCAGCATTCCTTTCCCTTCCTAAGCCTATCTCCCGGTCTTCCCTCTTCTTTCTCCAACCCACTTCCCTGCCTGCTTTTCCCCTTCCTTCCTTTCTCTTCCCATCAAAACAGATCCTGGGGTTTCTATTGACTTTGTGTCTGAGGAAGCCGGTGGCAATTGAGAGCACACTATCTGTTAAAGGGATCTTTTGCCAGCTGGGGGCACCAGCCATTAATCTGCTTCTGGGAGAGCCCTGGGATCTGGACATTTGTGTTCAATCACTGTGAGCTGGGCAGTAGCTAACATCTCTCTGTGGTCCTAGCACCTGGCACCCAGCAAGTGTTCAGAAAATATCCACTGACTTGGACTGAATAAAACTGAATCAATAAATCAATAATCAATAAACCAATCAATAAAGCCAGGGAGAAGAAGCACGACAAACATATTCTGCTTGCGCTGTGGTGGCCTCAGAGACTGCTAGGCCAACGTGATCAAAGCACAGGCTGGCCACCACCCAAAGGACTTGCCTGGCAGCCTCCACTTAAGGCAAGTTGTGCACTGGGCTGGATCATGCCTCCTGCTTCCCGCTTCCCACAACCCTCACCATGAGGTGGTCTCTGTTCATGGTGCTCTGGAGGGCTGTGGGGAGTTTATCCAGTTAGCTCCTGGGCCTCCTTTCTGTCCCCACCTACCTTTTTAGCAAACCAATTCATTCAATTATTCCTGTGACCGTCATGCAGCCAGCCGCCATCTCTAGAATCCTGCCTGGGAGTCTGGCTAGGGGCAGGAAGTCTGGGAGAACCAGGGGAGGGAGTGGTCAGCCCAAAGAAGAAAACACAGTCAGAGGAGACTGGGCACGAGGAATAACCTGCAAATGTCGGTTGACTTCTGTCGTCCCCCTCACCTAAAAAGACATGCCCCCCGCCATCATCAAACCCAAAGAACAGAAGCCGATTTAAGATCCTCTGGTGGCTTTCTTCTGATGCACTGACAGATATTCCCCTGTTGGCCTAAGCCTGTCTCATCTGACTTTGCCCAGTTTGCTGACTGAGGGGCGCCGGGAGTGGGTAAAGAGAAGAGGATCAGAAAGAGGGTTGGGGAGGGGCAGAGGGCTTCACTGCAAGCCTGGGAAGTCCTTGAGGACGTCGCAGGTTTTCTTGTGCATGACCTCACGCAGCTTCCGAGCCCGTCGGGTGCTCGAGGCTCCCACGAAGCTGTCAGGCCGCAGCATGGCCATGCCGCCGTCCACCTCGCCCATGATGATGAGCGGCATCTCGCCCACTGTCACATTGGGGCAGGGGCAGGTCCAGTCCATGTGGAGCAGAGTGACCTCCAGCGGCTCCCGGCCCAGGAACTTGAGGCCCATCTTCTCATCCTTTAGGACCTCGTCCACAGTCACCAGGGCACGGCCTGAATCAGGCTCCTCGGTCAGTTCGGAGATTCGGCCCAAGATAACAAAGTCGCTCCGGCAGAAGCTGGTAACAAGCTTCTGCCTTGGCTTGCAGGCCCGGCAGCGCTGGTTCCCCCGAGGGAAGGGGCAGGACTCCTCGCAGTCCTCACGACTCTCAAAGTTGTTGCCGTTGCCCTCGCAGCCGCCGTAGACAAAGGACTGGCACTGGCCTGTCTGGCTGTTGTAGGCCCAGCGGGGCACATAGGCCTTGCAGGGCCCCTGCAAGGCAGGCAGGCTGCACACGGCCAGCGACCCACTCATGCAGGCCAGCATGCAGGCCTCATAGGTCTCAAAGTTGTTGCGGTTGCGGTGGCAATGGCCGAAGCTGAAGGTCAGGCAGTTGTTGGCTTGGGCGTCGAAGTACCAGCGGGTCTGCTCCTCACCACAATCATCACTGTCAGGGGGCTTCAGGCACTCAGCTGTGGGGAAGGCTGTGCCATTGGGGCTACTCTCTGCGGTGGCTGAAGTCTGACCCCCACTGACCACTGACAGTGGGAAGTCAGCACGCAGGACACCAGCAACGTTGCGGGCTGTGCAGGTGTAGATGCCAGCGTCCTGGGGCTGGGCGTTATAGATGACCAGCTGGGCGATGTTGGTGACCACTACATTGCCGCGTACATGGTTGGGCCTCATAACCACATTCTCCCGATCCTCCAGCTGTTTCTCCCAGGTGATCTCGGGCCGGGGCCGGCCCACCACATCACAAAGAAAGCTCACTGTTTCACCCACGGTGACTGACTGGTGCGCAGGGTGGTTAAGCAGAGCTGGGGCCGTGGTGTCCAGCCCAGGGGTCTCTGGGGGAGCAGTGGTAGGATGCACAGTGGTCTCGGGTGGTGAGGGGCTGGTGTTGGGCCAGGTGAAGTGATAGCGGCAGGTGACGACAGCCAGTGTGATGCCCTTGGAGCAGGCTTCAGCGTCCATGTAGCAGCGGTTATAGTAGGTGAGGCCATCGGAGGCGCAGGTAAAACTGGGCTCCTTCTCGCAGCGATCTCTGCATTTGCACACTGGCTGGCCATCCCAGATGTCACATTCAGAGCCCTGCTGCAGACACATGAAATGGTCGCATGTGGCCTCCTTGGGCATGCCCACGGGGCCCTTCTTCCCCTTCACATCCATGTAGCGGGCCGCCACGCAGCTCTTGGTCCCACACACATTGGGGCAGCACTTCTCATAGGTCTCACACTCCTGGGGAGAGCCAGATGGAGAAGTCTGAGCAAGGAGGAGAAGGAAGAGAGCACAGGGTTCCCCCAACTTCCCCCATGGTTTACAGGGAAGGGAACTAATATGTGCTCACCTATTTTTCTCAGGAGAAAATCATTTTGATATAACAACTAATGTATTCGTAGCACCTACTATTTGCCAGGCCTTCTTCTAAAAATGTTTACAACTATCAACTTATCTCATGCTCATTACAATGGGTATAGCCATCATTCTCACTTCACAGGCAATAATAACTGAGGCACCGAGAGGTAAGGTAACTTGCCCAAGGTCACACAGCTAGCAGTGTGGGAAGAGGCAGATCACATACTACACGAGGAAAGGTCTTCCTACTACCATGAGATGAAATGAGAATGTGAAGATTAAGCGAGGTGACACTCAAGCCCTCAGAGCTGGGCACTGGTGGGAAAGGACTTCAAGCTCCAGGTGATGGGATTCAGAAATGAGAGTTTTTTGTCTGCAACTTATCATTTCCACAGTGAGGTGTCCCCTGGAACAACTGAGCCTGCCTTTGTGTCTTTTCCATTGGGAATGCCCTCGCCAAGTGCTAAGAAGGAAGTCAGACACTGCTGGGACAGCTGTTCGTGCATGTACACACGGAATGTGCATGTACACATCAGGCAGCTCTCATGCTGGCCCCTGTTCATCCAAAGCCTAGAGGAAGGGCAGGCAAGACAGGCCCAGGACATCAGGTCTCACCACTGTGGGCTGTGCTAGTTCCAACATGTGAGACTTTGCATGGGGAAATCAATAACAAAAAAAAGTCCCCTTGTGTGGCAAAGGTCAGCCAGGCCATCATCGAGGACTTGCCAGGCTGTAATTCCTTCTGATTCTCTGTGGAGCCATGAAAAGCATTAGTCTAATTCCTCAAAATTAGCAACATGCTCTGGGGCCGACACAAACGAGGATTTCACGTGGTGTTTTCACCAGGATGTGGGCAATGCCCCTAATCCTGAGCCCTGGCCGTGGCTCTGTGAGCTGCTCCCCACCAGGGCTGGCCTCATGCGGCCGCATCAGCTGAGGGCTTCGTGGAGCCTGCCCGCTAGACTTGTTTACTGTTTTTCCCTCTCGGCTCAGAATGGGGACTTTGTTTTGCAGCCCTTGCTTGGCATAGGCTTCTAGGCCACACCAGGGAGGCTCTAGGGCAGGGATGGACAGATCTCAGAGCTGGGTTCTGAGGGAGAGGGACCTACTGGGGGTGAGGGCAGGAGGGGGCTGAGCAGCAGGAGAACCTGCTCCTTGCCCGAGCATCCCTCAGTTCCTTGAAGACTCTGGCCTGGGAATATCCTTCAGGACTTGAAAGTCCATGAAAGACTGGGTCCTTGGGGAAAAGGGGAGGGTATTCTGGGCACAGAAAACCTGGAGGCAATTTTCAGAGCAGTTTTTGCTTAAGGGCTCAGAATGTATCCATAGGCTAAATCCCAAGCCTCAGAGAGGAGCTTCTCCCCAAGACATAAAATCAGCCAGAGTCTCACTGTCTCCAAGCCCCACCTGATTTATCAGGCCAGGCTGTGCCCCTGAAACAGCCTTGCCTGCGAAAGTAGCCAACCAACAGCCTGACCTCAGCCAGAAAGGAACGCTTTTCCACCCCTACCCAGTCTTTATCTTCCTTTCCCTCGGCTCCCCCATTGCTCATGAACAGTGAGAGGCTGGGATTGTCCCCTGGGCCCCCTGAGGGACAGGCCACTCTCTCCAGGACCAGTCTGTGCTCTCACAGGTTATGTACATTTGGCAGAGGGAGCACCCTGGTGATGCCCAGACTGGCTCGAGCCCAGGAGCTGCCAGACAGTCAGGAATTACCTCTGCCTAGGCAGATGCCAGGTCCTAGCAGGCTCTTCACCCTGGGAGAAGTAATAGGAACAACCCTTGAATGCAGGAGCAGAGAGAGAATTGTCCTAGAACCAGGTAGAGCCAGACCTGCCCTGAGCCCTGGGAGGATTGAGGGATCTCCCAGGCTGAAACCTAGTCCACTTGCCTCTCACAGACACCCAGAGAGTCTATTCTGATCCACTCCTGCCCACCCTCCCCATCAGCCTGCACTGATCTCAGGGTCAGGGTCCTAAACCCCAGAGGTGGCCCAGAGGCTGGATGAAGCATCAACTTTGTGGTCAAATGGATGTGGATCTGACCTCCCTGGCCTTGGAGCCTTGTGCTGTTCATTGCAGTGTTCTGAGTTTCTCTCTCACCTGTTGACAGGCTGCGGGTGGATTGTGCCAGTCTCTCTGATGTGCCTGGCATAGTGCCGGCTCAGAGCAGCCCTCAGCAGACCTGAGATCGGGAATCTGAGGATTTCCAATCCCTGAGAAATTCAGACATCACGCCCATCTCTTCTTCCAGGCCTCAAAGTTAGACATCACACTCTGTTTATGTCCGTGTGGCCCGGGGCCAGGTTCTTCAACGTTTTGAGTCGTTCTCACCACCCAGCTCCCACTCTGCCTCACCAACAAGACTGCTTGGCCTGTCTCAGGCCTCTGAATTCACACTCACCTGGTCTGTCTCACACTCCCGCTTGCAGGTGCTCTGGGCATCCACCCAGAGGTTGGGATTCATGTCGTTGGGACAGATGCCGGCGTGAGAGTATCGGAGGGGCGGCAGGGCCAGGCCTCGAGGGGGCACCCCAAGCAGCAACAACAGCAGGGCTGCCCCCTGCCCCCAGCAGGACCAGGAACGGCAGCCCCGCAGGGCCCACATGCTGAGGTCTGCGGCGGCCAGAGACCTCCCCTGAGAGGACGCCAGGGCTGGGGCCCCCTGGGCCTTCTGCTCCTCAGGGCTGCAGACACCTGCCCTACCTACCCCAGTGGGCCTCCTTGTGCTGCTGTGGCTGCTGAGGCTGCCTCCACCGAGTCTGTGGAGTCCGCTGGGCTGTGGAGCCTCAGATAAAGGGAGCTCCCTCTCCGGAGTGTGCCGGGAGAGGAGCCGCACCAGGGCCAGAGCCTGGATTTATGTCCTGGACGCGCCACCCGAGTGGGAGCAAGATAACCTGACGCCTGTCACAGGCAGGCTGCTGGCTCCTCTGTCCTGTGGCTGATCACAGACTTGTTGCAGGAAAAAAAAAAAAGCTGGAAGCAGTTTAGGCGGCGTATCTGGCACGGTGGGACACCTGCTTGTTTTTGACTCCAGGAGGCCTTTAACCCCTTCAGGGGCCAGAAATGGCATGTGCTTTGAGGGGAGTTGGCTCCAGGACACGCAAGCTCACTGTACTACATGAAGAGGCTTGCTTCCCTTCCCCCCACCTCTCAGCCGGGCCCCCTCCTCCCGTTGGCCACCTCCAAAGAACACACACTCACTCGTTACAAGGAGGGACCTGCAGCCGCAGGGTTAGCATCGCCGGCCCGATAGTACATCTGAGAGCAAATGACGTGGAAAAACAACAAGTTCACGGCCATTCCAGGGCGGGCCTGAGCAGCCTGTGCTGTGTAAGCCGACTCCCACCCCAGCACCAGGTCCCAGGGGGTGGGGGGGCGTGCAGACAGCCCCCTATCTCTCTATCCTGGGCAGTTTGCGTCTCAAGTTCCAACTTCGGTGAATTTTCCCCAAATCATTCCAGAGACACATACCAGCTATGCTCCAGCTCCCCCAGCTCCGGGACGTATCACATTCCTGCTCCTCGACTGACACACTCCCCGCTCCAAGAGAACATACGTGGTCACAGTGTCTCAGGACAGTGCTGGGCAGCTGAGCTGCCTCGATAACGACCATGAAGCCTTTGCCCAGGAAGAGCCAGTTGGCTGTCGTCTTCCCACTTTATGAAGGAGAAGGTCACCCCTGGTGAGCAGCAGTAGGATATTTCCTGGGGTCATAACGTGGGCCAGACTGTGTGCATTGTCTCATTTAATCCTCACAACAAACTGTACCTTCATTTTAGATTTGAGGAAAAGATAGGGTAAGCAACTTGCCAGGTGTCACACAGCTATGTGACCCCACCATTAATGCAGGGACCCTAGTTTGCAGGGCCTTTGAAATCACCCCTCCCCACCAAGCTGTCAAACTGCTGTCAAGGGCAACCCGACTCTAGTCTCTACAAGATGGACAAGAAGTTTGTGAAACATCAAGGACTGTATTGGAGGAGGAGCCAGGAAAAGAGCCAGAAGCTGCCAGAGGGGTGGGGAAGAGAGAGGTACTTTTTCAAGGCCAACTGCAAAGGATCTGGGGAGCAGTAACCAAGCTGCTGTGTCCCAGGGGCCGTAGATAGGGGTGAGGCCCCAAACTTTTCACAGATGGGGAAACTGAGTGCCCTCAGGCCAGACCTCAACCTCTAGTTGCTCTGTAGAAGGGCGTGCCCCTATCTCCACCCTGAAGATTTTGCTTCTTCTTCTCGGGCAGGGTATTGCCTCCTCCCCTGAGCCAATTCCTTCCTGTCTGTGGGTCATTCTGCAAGATCTGTCTTTTCTGCTTATGTCAAAGAGCTAATGAAGGGTGTCAGATCCTAATCCCCTAAATTATTGGAATAAACTTCCCTCCGAGGCTGGTCCCAGTAATGAAGCCAGACAGCAGGCGACGCCGGCTGCTTTGAATTCCCTGTAATTTCATAAACCCGTGTTCCAGCTGCTCCGAGCTGGGCCTCAGCACAGCCCTTGATGAACGTGGTTTGTGCTGCCTCCTTTGATATCACAAAGGGAAATGGACAGTGACACATTTCTGAGCAGGACTTAGAAAAACTGCCACAGCCCCATTACATGAGACAGGTATCTAGGAAAAAGAGGCTGATTTCTTGGGAGTCACTTGAGACCATTAGGAGGGAGGTGAGTGGGGGTGGGGGGCACAGGCCAGAGGTGGGGGAGGAGAGGGGAAGTCCCCCTCCCAGCCTGGTCCTATTGAGAGCTGTGGGCCTCCCCCTGCCCAGGCCCCACTCCTGGCCATTCTGCTCTGAGAACTCTGAAAACAGCACTGGGAAGAAGGGGCCTCGGCTCTCCCTCTTAGCCCTTCCAAGTCTCCCACCAAAACACAGCTCAGAATAATAAATAACATCTGATCAGGGCTTGGCGTCCACACAGCACTTTCACCTACATCGTCTTGCTGACCCTCACGCCAGTCCTGGAGGGACCCCAGGTGTGGCTGTGAGCTCAATTTTATGAGAGAAGAAACCAAGCCAGAGAGAGGTGAGGTGGGCCTGGCTGGGGTCTCCAGGCTCACGCCTTCCCCTCTCTGACCCCTGTCCTCTGCTCTTCACACAACCCGGTGTGTGCTTCCAGCTCCTCCAGAAAGGCCCCTGCTGGCTGCCTCACCAGCTCAGCTTGTTTATAAGCTGTTCAGGGAGTGCTTTGAAGTCCTCTCCTCCTGGGTCTTCTCTCCCACGGTCCCTGGATCTGGCTCCCTCTGACTCTGTTCCCTTCATGCCCTTCTCTGGAGGGTGGTGTGGAACCCATGCTCACTAACTCCCCAGGACACAGCTGTCTGTTCCCACCTTCACAGGCCTCTGGGGAATGGAGATGGGGTGGGTCAGCCTGAGCAGGGGCCTGAACTTGAGAGTGTCTTCTGCCTTTCACCCTCCCCAAGGAATCAGGCGTAGATCTGTCTGGAAGGGGCTGAATCCTGACCTTGTCTCAGAAGAGCCCCACCACTGGGGGAAAGCAGAGGGCCCATGGACCCTTCATACCTTCTAGGATGGGTTCAAAGCCTACTCTAGGTGTAGCCAGTAGGAAGTCATCCAGGACAGTGAATTCTGGATGACCCTTGACCTCCAGATCACCCTTAGCAGAAGAATTCCCAAACCACTAGAGTATTGACAACACACTGACACTGCTTCCTAAATGGGCCAGGCCTCTTCCCTCCAGAGACTTCAGCTATAAACGTAGTGGGGACACCTGGAGGTCCATAGGGACACCAAGCAGCATCTCAGACCAAACCTCTTGCCTCTTGAAGCATCTCCTCCTGCTCCCTTCTTGATGTTTTTTAAAGCACCTACTATGGGCTAATTTGTGGGTACACAGGGAGAGATGGCAGTCCTCATCCACAGAGAGGGCACAGTCTTGGCCAGAAAACAAACATGCAAAAGCATAAGGATAATATTCAGTCTTGGGGGTCCTTACAAGTGCCGAGGCACAGGCAGGAGGGAGAAGCCTGGGGTGGCTGTTGGGCCCGTGACGTGGGCTGGGTCTTGAAGCCTGAGCAGGACCCTATTACCTATACTTCTTCTTGGATGCCTCCTCAGCTAAGGCCCTCCTTCCTGGGGCATACACCTCCAGAAACAGAGGTGAGAGGGAAGTACAAGGATTTAGGAAAGGGGGTAGATGTGGGAGCTGTAGGTCTGGCTTCTGCTTGAGGTGGCCCCAGAAAAGTCAAAGCAGCACCCCATTCTGGTCCATCCTGCTTGGGCTCCCAGACCTGAGGCAGTCACACTTTCTCCCAGATGGATGAGAGAGGCAAACCCCCTGGGAGCCTCCCTGCCCTGATCCTGGTTATTTAAACATATCTGAGGAGGAGGAAAGATTTGAGGCGCAGGAATTGGGGTGCTTGGGAGAAGGAAGTCCTCAGCATTGGTACTCAAATGGATTCTCAGAAGGCCAGGCAGCCTTGGTTAAAGGCAGTGATTAGTCAGAGCCAAGCCAAGGAGTTCAATAAAGCCGGCGGCTCATTACGCAGCTGGGAACCCCCTGCCTGAGCAACCCAGGGCCTGGGTTACATTACAGGGCTGTGTGAACTCTCCCCTCAGAGTGAGACTGTACTGGCCTTGAAATAATTATGGGGCCTCAGCAGATGGTGGAGGCAGACAGGGGAGACCTTCAGCTGTGGGACACGTGACTTGTCAGCATCTGTGCAGAGCAGAACATGGGAGGGTCCACCCTGGGCCTCGGGGGAGGCAGCACTGAATCAGGATCTGAGAATGACGAGGTTGGCCGTTGGCACGGCCTGGCCAGTGCTCTGGGCCAGCCAGGCCCCTTTTACAGCCTTCCCAGTCCAGGGGGGCCTGCTAATGGGGCCAAGTTCCTGGAAGCTTGAGTGCCAGGGTCTGAATAGATCTGAGGGTCATACCGCAAGAGCAGGAGACACTTCTGGCAACTGTGAGTCCTTGAATGCCTTCCTGGAGCAAGTGGGCATCAAGGAGCTTGGGGATTTCAGACACCTCGCTGGGAGGCTCCATGGTGCTGAGGCTGAGCACCATGCAAGGAGTCAGAGGACCCCCTGAACACCCCCCCTCAGGCCCCTTCCCTCTCCCTCCTCTGTGATCCTTCGTCCTGACTCCTCCAGCTCTGCCTTGACAGAACAGGCTTCAAATATCCTCAGGCAGCTCTCAGCCAAGACAAACACAGGAGGGAAGGAGCCAGAAGGCTGCGGGGCCCCACCTCTCCACTCTGCTGGGGGAGAGTGAGGGCCAGGGGCTCCAGCAATGAGACTAAAATGGAGCATGGCCTCCATTCCATTCAGGCCTCACCTACCCAATAAACCTCCCTGACTGCTCCACTCTCCTCACTCCCAAGCTCTCTGCTTCATTGTTTCCTCCTTTTGGATGAGAGAGAAGTAAGGACAGCTCAGATTCGGTTCTCTCTGCTCACCCTCACGCTGCTGAGCCAAGGGGTACACATCCTTTAGGACCAAACACAACCCTAGTTCCCTTTCCAACAGTACAAAATGTACAGTGACTGAGAAACAGGCCGCTTTCCTGGATGATCATTATTTCAAGACCTCTGGCTTAAAGACGGCTTCTCCACTTTCATTCACCCTGTACTACCGTGAACTTCCGCCTCCGTTTGCTTCTCCGTCTTATGGTTCTCCCTTCTCTCTCAAAGCCTGGAAGCTGCCACGTTGCTCTTTCAATCTTTAAGAGTTCCACACAGGATTTCCCTTTAACCCGTGTGAATGCTGTCCTCTCCATGGGAGACTTTCCTTCCCCGGCCCATTCCGTCTGCTCCTGGCCAACTGCTTCCCAACCCATCTTAGAAGCTGCCCCTTCCAGGAGGCCTTCCTGACCTCAGAAGCTGAGGGGGGCCAAAATCACCCTGGGGGTTCCAGGTAAAGTTTTTAAAACAAAAAAGCAAAACAAACAAAAACAAAACTGGTATAGAACACCAGTTGCAATTAGACATTCACCCCTGTCAGGATGTGTGTCTGTGCCTGTGTAAATGGTAAATAGGTTTGGATGATAATGTCAACAATCCACAATACATGGAGGGGAGGAATTAATGAGGAATGTGGGGTCAACAGATACATATTACCACACAGAAGGTAGATACACAAGGGTTTACTATATAGCCCAGGGAACTACATTCAATATCTTATAATAACCTATAGTAGAAAAGAATTTTGAAAAAGAATATAGCAGGAGATCGCAAGATTGAACATCAACATCTTAGGAATTAGTGAACTAAAATGGATAGGAATGGGTGAATTTCACTCAGATGACCATTATATCGTCTACTGTGGGCAAGAATCCCTTAGAAGAAATGGAGTAGCTCATAGTCCGAAGAGTCCGAAATGCAGTACTTGGGTGCAACCTCAAAAACGACAGGATGATCTCAGTTCATTTCCAAGGCAAACTGTGCAACATTACAGTTATCCCAGTCTATGCCCCGACCACTAATGCCGAAGAAGCTGAAGTTGACCAGTTCTATGAAGAACTATCACAAAAAAAGGTGTCCTTTTCATCCTAGGGGATTGGAAGGCAAAAGTAGGAAGTCAAGAGATACTTGGAATAAAAGACAAATTTGGCCTTAGAGTACAAAATGAAGCAGTGCAAAAGCTAACAGAGTTTTATCAAGAGAACATGCTGATCATGTTGTTCAGTCGCCAAGTCATGTCTGACTCTGCTACCCTATGGATTGCAGCATACCAGGCCTCTCTGTCCCTCACCATCTCCCAAAATTTGCCCAAGTTCATGTCCACTGAATTGGTGATGATATCCAACCATCTCATCCTCTGCTACCCTCTTCTCCTTTTGCTGGTCATAGCAAACACCCTTTTCCAACAACTCTATGCGTGAACATCACCAGATGGTCAATAGCGAAATCAGATTTTTTGTAGCTGAAGATAGAGAAGCTCTATACATTCAGCAAAAACAAGACTTGGAGCTGACTGTGGTTCAGATCATGAACTCCTTATTACAAAATTTAGGCCTAACTTGAAGAAAATAAAGAAAACCACTAGGCCATTTAGATGTGACCTAAATCAAATCTCTTATGATTATACAGTGGAGGTAACAAATAGACTCAAAGGATTAGATCTGGTAGTCAGAGTGCCTGAAGAACTATGGACGGAAGCTTGTAACATTGTACAGGAGGCAGTGACCAAAACCATCCCACAGAAAAAGAAATGCAAAAAGGCAAAGTGGTTGTCTGAGGAGGCTTTACAAATAGCTGAGGAAGAGAAGCAAAAGGCAGGAGAGAAAGGGAGAGATATACCCAACTGAATGCAGAGTTCCAGAGAATAGCAAGGAGAGATAAGAAGGCCTTCTTAAATGAACAATGCAAATAAATAGAGGAAAACAATAGAATGGGAAAGACTAGAGATCTCTTCAAGAAAATTGAAGATATCAAGGGAATATTTCATGCAAGGATAGGCACAATAAAGGACAGAAACGGCAAGGACCTAACAGAACCAGAGGAGATTAAGAAGTGGCAGGCTTACACAGAAGAACTATATAAGAAAGTTCTTAATGACCCAGATAACCATGATGGTGTGGTCACTCACCTACAACCAGACATCCTGGAGTGTGAAGTCAAATGGGCCTTAGGAAGTATTTGTGGCTCAGCTGGTAAAGAATCCACCTGCAATGAGGGAGACCTAGGATTGATCCCTGGGTTGGGAAGATCCCCTGGAGAAGGGAGAGAGTACCCACTCCAGTATTCTGACCTAGAGAATTCCATGGAGAGTCCATGGGGTCGCAAAGAGTTGGACATGACTGAGTGAATTTCACTTCACTACTAACAAAGCCATTGGAGGTGACAGAATTCCAACCGAGCTATTTAAAATCCTAAAAGATGATGCTATAAAAGTGCTGTACTCAATATGTCGGCAAATTTGGAAAACTCATCAGTGGCCACAGGACTGGAAAAGATCAGTTTTTATTCCAGTTCCAAAGAAGGACAATGCCAAGGAATGTTCAGACTACCATACAATTGCGCTTATTTCATGCTAGCAAAATTATGCTCAAAATCCTTCAAGCTAGGCTTCATCAATACATGAGCCAAGAACTTCCAGATGTACATGCTGGGTTTAGAAAAGGCAGAGGAATCAGACATCAAATTGCCAACATTTGTTGGGTCATGGAGAAAGCAAGGGAATTCCAGGAAAAAATGTCTACTTCTGCTTTATGCTAAAGTGTTTGACTGTGTGGATCACAACAAACTGGAAAATTCTTAAAGAGATGGGAGTACCAGACCACCTTACCAAACTCCTGAGAAACCTGTATGCGAGTCAGGAAGCAATAGTTAGAACCAGATATGGAACAACGGACTGGTTCAAAATTGGGAAAGGAGTATGTCAAGGCTGTAAATTGTCACCCTGCTTATTTAACTTATATGCAGAGTACATCATGTAAAATGCCAGGCTGGATGAATCATAAGCTGGAATCAAGATTGAGGGGAGAAATACATCAACCTCAGATATGTAGATGATACCACTCTAATGGCAGAAAGTGAAGAGGAACTAAAGAGTCTCTTGATGAGGGTAAAAGAGGAGAGGGGAAAAGCTGACTTAAAATTCAGTGTTCAAAAAACTAAGATCATGGCGTCTGGTCCCATCACTTCATGGCATATAGAAGGGGGAAAAGTGGAAGCAGTTTCAAATTTTATTTCTTGGCCTCCAAAATCACTGTGGACAATGGCTGCAACTATGAAATTAAAAGATATTTGTTCACTGGAAGGAAAGCTATGACAAACCTAGACAGCATATTAAAAAGCAGAGACATCACTTTGCTGACAAATGTTGTTGATTGTTCAGTCGCTCAGTCATATCTGACTCTGTGACCCCATGGACTGCAGCATGCCAGGCTTCCCTGTCCTTCACTAACTCCCAGAGTTTGCTCAAACTCATTTCTGTTAAGTCAATGATGCCATCCAACCGTGTCATCCTCTGTCATCCCCTTCTCCTCCTACCCTCAATCTTTCCCAGCATCAGAGTCTTTTCCAGTGAGTCGGCTCTTAGCATGAGGTGGCCAAAGTATTGGAGCTTCAGCTTCAGCATCAGTCCTTCCAATGAATATTCAGGGTTGATTTCTTTTAGGATTGACTGGTTTGATCTCCTTGGTGTCCAAGGGACTCTCAAGAGTCTTCTCCAGCACCACAGTTTGAAAGCATCAGTTCTTCAGTGCTCAGCCTTCTTTATGGTCCAACTCTCACATTTGTTCATGACTACTGGAAAAACCATATCTTTGACTATACAGACATTTGTTGGCAAAGTGATGTCTCTACTTTTTAATACACTGCTTAGGTTTATCATAGCTTTTCTTCTGAGGAGCAAGCATCTTTTAATGTCATGGCTGCACTGATTTTGGAGCCCAACAAGATAAAATCTGTCATCTGTCACTGTATTTCCATTTTTTTCCCATCTATTTGCCATGAAGTGATGGAACCACATGCCATGATATTAACTTTTTGAATGTTGAGTTTTAAGCCAACTTTTCCCCTCTCCTCTTTTACCTTCATCAACAGGCTCTTTAGTTCCTCTTCACTTCTGCCGTTAGGATGGTGTCATCTGCATGTCTGATATGCAGATATTGATATTGTTATTGATATTTCTGTCTGAAATCTTGATTCCAGCTGTATTTCATCCAGCCTAGAATTTTGCGTAATGTACTCTGCGTATAAGTTAAATAAATAAGGTGACAATATACAGACCTGACGTACTCCTTTCCCAATTTTGAACCAGTCTGTTGTCCCATGTCTGGTTCTAATTGTTGCTTCTTGGCCTGTATACAAGTTTCTCAGGAGGCAGGTAAGAACTGTCTCCTGACTCCTCGCTGACAAAGATCCTTACAGTCAAAGCTATGTTTTTTCCAGTAGTCATGCATGAATGTGAGAGCTGAACCACAAAGAAGGCTGAGCACCAAAGAATCGATGCTTTCAAACTGTGGTGCTGGAGAAGACTCTTGAGAGTCCCTTGGACACCAAGGAGATCAAGCCAATTAATGCTAAAGGAAATCAACCCTGAAAGTTCATTGGAAGGACTGATGCTGAAGCTGAAGCTCCAATACTTTGGACACCTGATGTGAAGAGCCAACTCATTGGAAAAGACTCTAATGCTGAGAAAGATGGAAGGCAAAAGGAGAAGAGGGTGGCAGAGGATGAGATGCTTACTCATCCAACTCAATGGACATGGATCACCAACTCAATGGACATGAATTTGAGCAAACTCTGGAAGACAGTGGAGGGCAGACAACCCTGGTATACTGTAGTCCATGGAGTCACAAAGAGTTGAACACAACTTAGTGACTAAAAAACAAAATGTGTGTGTATGTATATATACATATACATAGATATATGAATTACTTTTCTGTACCCCTGAAACTAAGGCAACATTGTGAATGAACTATGCTTCGATTTAAAAAAAAATCATACATACGTACAATGAAATGTTACTCAGCCATAAAAAAGAACAAAATAGTGCCATTTGCAGAGATGTGGATGGAACTAGAGATTGTCATACAGAGTGAGGTAAGTCGGAAAGAGAAAAACTAATAAAATGTGGCTTGTATGTGACATCTAGAGAATGGTGGAGATGAACTTATTTGCAAAGCAGAAATAGAGTTACAGATATAGAAAACAAGCTTAGGGTTACCAAGTGGGGAAGGCAGGGTTGGGATGAATTGGAAGATTGGGATTGACATATATACACTATTGATACTATGTATAAAATAGATAGCTAATGAAAACCTACTGTATAGCACAGAGGACTATACTCAATGCTCTGTGGTGACATAAATGGGAAGGAGATCCAAAAAAGAGGGGATATATGTATACCTATGACTGATTCACTTTGCTGTACAGCAAGAAACAGAACATTACAAAGCAACTATTGTTTTTTAGCTGCTAAGTCATGTCCAACTCTTTTGTGACCCAATGGACTGTTTGTAGCCTACCAGGATCCTCTGTCCATGGAATTTCTCAGGCAAGAATACTGGAGTGGGTTGCCATTTCCTTCTCCAGGGCATCTTCCTGACTCAGGGATAGAACCCACATCTCCGGCATCATAGGTGGATTCTTTACCACTGAGCCATCAGGGAAGCCAAAAGCAACTATACTCCAATAAAAATTAATTTTTAAAAACCCACATTTGAGGCCCTTTGTGAGTACACCCTGGCCTGGTGACCCTCCTGGGATTGCCTGTGATACACCTGGGCATAATTTTTGTTGTGTTGAAATTACTTTCTCATCTATCATCCAGACTGGCCTAGAAACTCCTGGCAAGCAGGGACTGTGTCTGGTGCATGGTTCCAGCAGAGAGCATACACTGAACTGATGTACATTGGAGGAATGAATGGATAGTCCCATGAGTGAATGGCTTCATCAAGCAGACCATGTGCTTACAGGACAGGAGTGAGCATTCTTGGTGTCTGTCACCCCTGAGAGAGACTAGGTAGTTCTAGGGCTGTAAATCAGGACTCCAGAGACCAGCTGTAAGTCAGACCAGGTAGGGTACAGCAATCCCTGGGCCCATCAGCCAATTCTAGGCAAAAAGGTACTGGAGTCTGCAAGGAGCAGGCCTGGACAGTGGGGTCAGAGAAAGTTTGGGCATCACGTGGGCAGCCTTAGGGGTAGAAGGAAGGTTCCCATTGGGACCCACCACAGCTCCCACACTGCTCTTCACATATGCATCCCTTCGCTTCTCTCCAGGCCTCCATGATGTCATATTTAACAGCAAAGAGCCCCTCTTCAACAATATTCTTCTCTGCTTCCAGAGTTACCTTTTTAATTCCAAAATTGAACATGTTGTTTCCCTGTTGTAGTGGGCTGAATGGCACGTATGTGTGTACATGTGCTCAGTTGCCCAGTCTTGTCTCTTTGCTACCCTATAGACTATAGCCCACCAGGCTCCTCTGTACATGGGATTTTCCAGGCAAGAATACTGAAGTGGGTTGTCATTTCCTCTTCCTGAGGATCTTTCTGACCCAGGGATCGAACTCTTGTCTCCTGTGTCTCCTGCATTGCAGGCAGATTTCTTTACCGCTGAGCCATCAGGGAAGTCCAAGTTGAATGGTAGCCACCCCCAACAAAGACATGTCCATGTCCTAACATCTGAAATCATGAATGTGAACTTATTTAGGAAAAAGGTCTTTGCAGATAGGATTAAGTTAAAGATCTTGAAATAAGACCATTCTGGATCATCCAAGAGGGTCCTGAATCCAGTGACAGGTGTCCTTAAAAGAGAAAGGCAGGAGAAGGCTGAGACACAGAAGAAGGGCAGGCCATTAAAGATGGAAGCAGAGATTAGAGCGATGCTATCATAAGCCCAGAGATGCCTGAGCCATCAGCAGCTAGAATAGGCAAGAAAATGATTCTGCTCTGGAGCCTTTGGAGGAAATGCAGCCCCACTGGCACCTTGGTTTAGGGCTTCTGGCCTCCAGAAAATAAATTTGTGTTGTCTTGAGCCACCAAGTTTGTGGTAATTTATTATGGCAGCCCTAGGAAACTTACATACCTACCTCAAACTTTTCAACGGCCCCTCCTAGTCAGGATTAAATGGCCCAGGGAGCCTGCTGAGAGCTCACCCTGCATGTTCCAGCTGTACAGAATTACTGATGGTCTCTGAGCATCCCACCAGGGTGATCAGCCATCCTGGTTTGCCTGGAACTGGCCTGGTTTTGGCACTGAAACCCCTGCATCCCAGGAAACTCCTTAGTCTTGGGAAAACTAAAATGTTTTTTTCCCTTTCTACCATGCTGTCTAAATCTTAGTTCAGGCCATTCCCTCTGCCTAAATTGTTCAAAAAAACTCCACTTTGGGACAAGACCAAAAAAAAGGGTCAACCGGGGCAGTCCAGAGGTGAGAGGTAGGCCACCCACACCTTGGGGAGCCCAAGCCTGGATCACACTGTGACCCAGAAAGACATTTATCTGGCCAGAGACCCAGAGTCAGCTGGCAACAGAGCCTCAGGCACCAGCAGCAGTGAGGGGCTGACAACCTGGGTGTGGGTCTAGCCCCATAGGAAGCGTCACAGTTGGCACTGGGGTGGGTGAACTAAGGCAGTGGTCCAGAGGAAGTGGCTATGGATGGGAGTCACTGCATGGCTGCTGGGTAAGGAGGAGGCACAGGCAAGGACTTTTTTGGTAGGAGGAGTCCAGTGATCCTGAGGGTTAGAGACAAGCAGTCAAAATAACGGTCAGTTAGGAGTGCATTTGGCAGCATGTAACAAAGCCTGAGCAGCTGTGGCTTAAATAATTAGAAGTTAAATTTTCTCACAGAATAAGAAGTTCAAGGCAGCTTGGCTATTGTATCAGGGCCATGGTTCTTATCTTTTCTGTCACCTTCAGCTTGTGGCTTTTGCCCTTAATGTCTGATGATGGCTACTCCCCTAGATACTTCCTCATTCTGGACCCAGATTAGGGCGAAAAGCCAAAACCCCTTGAACCATGTCTGTTTATTCAGGAAGGGAATACTTCTTGCTTTTTTTTTTTCTTTTAATGCAATAGCTCTACATACGTTTTAATTTATTTATTGTAGTTTTCGCCTGTGCTGGGTCTTTGTTGCTCCAAGCGGGCTTCCCCTAGTTGCAGCAAATGGGGGCTGCTCTCTCGTTTCACTGTGCAGGTTTCACATTGTGGTGATTCACTTGTTGCAGAGCACAGGCTCTAGGGCGCATGGGCTTCTGTGGTTGTGGTATGCAGGCTTAGATGCCTAGCTGTATGCAGCATCTTCTTAGATCAGGGATCAAACCCATGTCCCCTGCATTGGCAGGTGGATTCTTAACCACCAGACCACCAGGGAATTCTGGAAGACTTCTAAGAAACTCAGGCCACAGCATTTCATCAAGGATGGTGTCACATGACTCTAGCTACAAGGGAGCCTGGAAAGGTGATGGTTCCAGCTTTGCAACAAGGGAGAATGGAGTTGTGGTTGGCTTTTGGGTAGGCAATCCACAATATCTGCCACAGGAACCATTCCTAGGACCCACTGGCTGGTGAGCTGTTTCATTTTTGCAACCCTTGGTCTTGTCTGCACTGTAAAGTAGTTTCTGCTTCTAGGATTGAAGTCAATTGACATGCAGGACAATGGGATGTTAGGTAAAGATGGATGAGGATTCTCAGAGATGCCTGCAGTTCTGTGGGATACCAGCGAACTATGATAAAGCTGGACTGAGGCAGCCCCACAAGCTCCTAGAAGCTGTCAGGGTGCTCTGCACAGCAGTGGGTATGATCAGCTTTGTCATGTAGGGCTTACTGATGACTGCAATCTCAAGGGAGAAGCTGGGCAAAGGGGTTGCCTGGAGAAGGGACCTTTAACTCAACTCCTTCAACAGTGAACATCTCACAAACTGAGCCCTGTCTAAGGAAGGAACAGAGGCTGGTGTCAGGTGATGTCAGAGCTTTGGGGATGAGTTCAAGTCCACTGCCCCAAATCTGGATGAAAACTGAACTCAGACACTGAGACAAGTAGTGGGAAAAGTGGTTTAGGTGGGAGGGTGAATTGTTGTATGATTCACAACATAACAAATATTGAGATGATTTGGGGGTCGCTGCTGGGCCAGTCCCAGGGAAAGGAAGTTATCATTCAATCATTCACTCAGTAAAATTTGATTTTATGCCTGCTATGTGTCAAGCTTTGTATGAAGCTGTAGAGATACAAACCAGGAATATAGTCTTTGACCTCAGGAGGCATACAGTCTAGGTAAAGAGAAAGGTGTAGAACAGCTCATTATATAGTCAAGAATCCAATTATAGCTGAAGCATGCTAGGAAGGAGTCCAGGAGACAGGGGACATCCAAGGAGGGGAAGAATGGGGTCAGTCAGAAGAAACAGGATCTAACTGAAGTGAAGAAAGCTTTAGGCAGGTCAATGGCAAGTCTGCTATGGCTGGAGCCCAGAGAGAGAGAGAAGTAGCTGGTGGCCCCAGTCTGCCAAGGAAGGCAGGGATTAGATCCTAATGGGCATTAGACTGTGGCGAGGGGTTTGGACTTAATTTTAAGGCTGGACTATGCCCCTGCAACTCTGAAAGGTGGCACATATCGGATGTTGAAAAGAAGCAATGGGCAGGAGCCCATACTTATCATGTGGGCCCCAGGTTACCATCACACAGAACAGAGGGAGTCAGACTCTGCTCCCAGACCAAACTTAGGACGTGCAAGCTGTGCCTGGTTCCTGGAAGTAACAGCTGGCAGGTAGAGAAACAGCTCCATGGAAGCTTGGACTGACAGGCTAGGGATTGCCCTCTGCCTCCTTTCAGTAATGAAATATATGTAGGAAGGAGCAGAGACAGGAAGGGAGAGAGGGAGGAGGGACAAGTGCTGCCCCAGAAAGTGAAAAGGAGAAATTTTCCTCGTAAGAAGCTTGCTGAGGAAAATGTAACTGTTGGGTTTCATCACAGCTTCCTTCAATCAAGCTGAGGCTGGTAAAGGGTCACAAGTTTTAAGTGACTGAGATGCCAGACACCTGCTGGACCTCACTGAAGACTTTCATGCCCAGTGAACAGTAGGACTAGTTATAGTCAACTATAGAGTTATACAGAGTTGTACAAACCTGTGAACTCACTCTACCTGATCCCAAAGGCCAGAGATCAATGCCTAATTCACACAAATGCCATGACCTGGCCCTTTTAGTTCCTCCTAAACTACTCTGTCCAGCTCTTTGCAACCCCATGGACTGCAGCATGCCAGGCTTGGTAATGGACAAGGAAGCTTGGCGTGCTACAGTCCTTGGGGTTGCAAATAGTTGGACACGACTGAGTGAGTGAAATGAAACTACTCTTACTTGCTTCCCAGGAGTGTATTCTCTTTGTTGATTTACTCTTTTACAGAGCCTCATGGTCTAGATGGTCTCAAAATAAAGACATCCGACAGGCTTCGGGTGGCCAGAGCAGTTGAAAACTGAAGCCAGTAGAAAAGGCTTGCTCTGCCCTGTAAGGCAAGAGAGCTGGTGGCACTGAACAAGCTTTCTGGAAGCAGGTGCTGAAGAAGGGGCTGAGCTGAACCAATCCCAATTTTAATCTGTAATCCTTGGGCTTTCACATGTTTTGACTGAAACACATAGTAAGAAATAGTCTTTTTTTGTGATGCAGAATTCATATTCCTATGCACAATTGAAACAAAAGTTTTACAAAATAATACTTTTTCTACATGTGATGCACTCTTCAGTATTCCAAAAATTGAAGATTACTTGGGAAGGTTGAGAAGAACAAAAGGACTGGGATTTGAGGACTTGGTTGTCTCCATCAACAAGCTCAAGGCTTCAGGATACAAAGTTTGTATACACAAGTCAATTGTTTTCCTTTATTCCATCAATGAACATTTAGAATTTGAAATTGAACAGCCACTAACCACTTGGAGAGAAACACATGGAGACATGGAGAAGCATCATAGTGAATGTCTTTCTTGGACCTTCCAGCCCAGCCTAGCCACCAGCCAAATGTGGTTGAATGAATACCCCAGACAATGCCACACAGAACAGAACAGCCCCACTGAGCCCTGCCCAAAGTTCTAAGCCACAGAACCACGAGCAAATAAAATGTTTACATCCCCTAACTTTAGGGGTAGTGTTTAGAGCAAATTGTAAGTGGGATAGGTATGCAGGGATATTGTGGAGGCCAGTTTCAACTACTCAACTCATGACAAGTCAGGAGTCAGAAACAAAGATGCTGTCAGAGTGCCCTATAGAGTCTGAGATGGAACACTTGAATCTGTCCCTGCAGCCATGTCATTAGAGGGTTCTGGAGTGTGAGCTTGAAGGAGTGCAACATCAAAAAACCCTAGGCCCACAGACTCAAAGCCAAGGGTGATTGATTATTTGCAGTTTACTCAGCAAACATTTTCCAGGAGCTCTTGTGTGTCCTGTGTTATATTTTAAACTGGGGAGATGGTGGAAAATAAGAGTTACGGCCTCCGTTTTCAAAGATTTGAAATTTTGGTGTAGGTTACAGAAACTAGACAACTGCGCAAATGAATATCAATGACAGATGATGGAAGGTGCTTAAAGGAAACATACAGGATACCTTTCAGCAGACAACAGGGCTTGCACCCTCCCTCACTGGTCCATGTACTCCACCTGTGAAGGGTGAGAAGTCAGCTGGAGGAGCTCTGAACACCTGGCCAGGCAGACTCAAAGGGAGGAAAAAAGTAAGAGCAGGAGCCCTGTTTCCAGTGTAGAGTAGGGGTCAGGGAAGGACTTACAGAGGAAGTAGTGCTGATGCTGAACCCTGAAGGCTAGATCACACATAGCCAGGCAAAGAGGGACTAGCGCATGCAAAGGCTGCATGGAACATCCGAGGAGCTGGAAGACAGCCAGGGTAGCTGGAGAGGAGCAAGGCCACACAAGTCCAAGAGGGACTTGATTCAGAGGGGGGAATCTCTGGCCCATGCCTATACCACCACCAAGAAGGAGGCCCTGATTTTATCTTCCATTTACAAATGTTTCCTTTGCACTTTGGATTCTGTTTTGAGCAGGTATTGGGTGAGGAATGTGAGAAAACAAACATATAAAACAAACCCAGTCTGCAGCTAATTAAGAGTAGGTTGCAGAAGAGCCGTTGGCAAGACACTGCTTGCAGCAGACAGAAAACATACGGAGTATTTGGACATCTCCTAGGAACACGGAAGAGGTGAGTGGGGGAAAGCTACTGCCCACTTCATGGCAGAATGGATAAGAACACAGCCAAACACAGATCAGGGGCAGAAAATGGGCCAAGCCCATTTGTCAGGAGCCACTAGGACTTGCTGCCAGTGAGGGATACAAAGACGGGTGCCTCTCTAACATGGAGCCAGGCGGGTGGGCATCATGGCTGAGGACAGGGGAGGCTGTTTCCAACTCCAGGGCAGCACAGGGAAATGGGAATGAGCAGGAAGGTGGAGAGGGGGCAGGAGATACCTGTTTAAGTGGCCAGCCCTACACACCTTCCGTATAGGTATATAGGCATGGGCCAGAGATTCTCCCCTCTGAATCAAGTCCCTCTTGGACTTGTGTGGCCTTGCTCCTCTCCAACCACCCTGGCTGTTTTCCAGCTCCTCGGATAGGCAGTGATCTTGAGCCTGCCTGCTGCCCAGTGTAGCCTCAGATAGCAAGGATCAGGGAGGCAAAGAGCCCACCACTGAGGGCAGAGAGCGTGAGGGTGTTGGGATGAAGGCTCGATACCTGAACCCTGTGACTAATCCACCCCCTGATTGTTTCCCAAAGAAAAGGTGGGCACACACAAAAGACAAGTGCCAACAGGACCAAAATATTCATCAATCTTAGTCTTAGGGGCTTAGTGTCTGAGCAACAGCAGAGACTCTCCAGTAAGACAGACCTTGACTGAGAAGAGGGCCTGGGTCAAGGACCTCAGGGATTCATCTCCCAGCTTCCCTCCCCAGGGTTCAGGCTGTGGGGTTAAAGCTGGTTTACCAACTAGACACCTAGTTACACATGGAGAAGGTGGACCAGGAAGAGACGACAGCCAGACCTCTACCAGGTCACCCATCACTGGGACAGTGGCTCCAGGTCTGGCTGCAATGAAGACAGAGAGGAAAAGAAGCAGACTGCTCTCGTGGGAAAGATGACATGGACCCCCATCAATGAGTAAACTACTGGTGAATATGAGTTCTTGGAAACACACAGTGAGATGATCCCCTGCCCTTGCCCTCATCCTCTCCATCATCCATCCCATTACAACAACACTGTTTGTGTCAGGTCCCCACCCTTCTCTCCTCTTCCACCTTCTTAGGAACTTGCTGCCATCAATTATACCTTTTCTCTTCCAAACATCCACCAGCTCTTCTTAACTGGGTCATTTCTATTAGCATCTGGACACTCTCAAGTCTCTCCCATCCTCAACAAGTGACTAAATCATTCCCTTGACCCCCACGTGTTAGGGAACTATTGACTAAAACCGCCTGCCTTGGCCAGGCATGATGATAACCACTTGCCTGAGTTGTCTTGAAACAGGAGGTCTGATAAAAAAAATGTGGAGTTTCTAACCGGGAGAATTTGGGAGGGGACAAAGGAGGGGGGAGACCATACATCCTAGCAACCTCCCAGAAACCCTGGAATCCATCTTGGCTGAGAGATGTGTGCACCAGCAGGGAGGACCCTGAGTCAGACCAAATATGGGCCAAGCAAGATGACTGGCTAGAGAAAACCAGAAAACTAACCCCATTACAACAAAACCTGAGACTGTGAACCACATGGCAAAGCAGTTCTCCTGGGTGCCCTTACCTGGCTGCTTTCCACCTGGGTGCCGGTTCCCAGTAAAGTCTTTTGCTTTGTCAGCATTTGTGTCTCCTGGGACAATTCATTTCCAAGTGTTAGACAAGAGCCTATTCTCAGGTCCTTTCCTGTAATGTACATACCCTCTCCACGGACAACACTCATCTCCAAGGTCAATCTACATTTTCTGTGTCCATTTTCTCACCTTCCAAGTCCTGACTCACTTCTCTTCTGGACACTCTGATCTGGCTCTGCTTTCATCGTTCTGCAGACAAACCGGCAGGTAAATCCACTCGTGGCGGCATGGCCCTAAACAGCACACACAGTCCTGCTCCTTTCCATCTCTGCAGCATGTGACCTGTTGACCACTGCTCCTCTGCTAGGACCCTCCTGCTTTTCACCCACTTCCCTGGTAGCTTCTTCCCTATCTCCTTTCCCCCGACTTTGTGCTGCCTCCACAGCCCCTCCTGCCATAGCCAGGGGTTTTCAGCACTGGCTGCACATTAGAGTCACCTAGGGACCTTTTACAAAGTACCAGCACCTGACTGCTCCTAATTAAAGCAGAGTCATAGAGAGGTCAGATGTGGTAGCTTTAAAAGCTCCAAAGTGATTCTGAAGGTGCAGCCAGGGTTTCAAGTCATTGCCCTGACTGACTTCTTTCATGCCCCAAACTTCGTGGCCATCTGGATACTAGTAGTCAGGCCCTATCTGCAGGCTCTGAGATGTCCAGAAATACCTTTGCTTCCCCAAAGGCAACAGGCCAGATGTCATCTTATTCAGGAAATTGATTCCTCTCAGCTTCTGCAGAAACCATTCCAGAGTCTAACACACTTATGTAATGCTAAAGTCATTTATCTATATATAATCTGCATTCACATTTCCATAATGAACTAATTGGGAAGACATTTTCCTTCTGGCCTAAGGAAGACTTTAGTAGCATATCCAGAAGCAGGTTTATTATTTTTATCTCTTGAATTATGAACGAAAAAAATCTAGAAGGCTAAAATACCTATGACTAAATCATGACGCTTTGTTTTGGTTCTCTGCCTCTCTCTCTGTCACACAAGGAAAAAAAAGTCACTGCTTTCTGCTTCCTGGTGCCCTGACCCTGATCCTGCCCCTCCTACGAGTCTCATTCATCACACTGGAATGTGATTACCTGTCTCCGCAACCAGACTCCAAGGCCTTTGAGGGAAGGGACCATGTTTTAGTCATCACTGCATCATCCATGCCTACTATTGTGCCTAGCAAAGGGTAAGATTTTGTTGAATGAATGAATAGTATTTTACAGAATAAGCCACCACTCTGGTTGGTTCTCCTAAATTGATTCATAAGGAGGAGACATAAGCTCTCAGCTTAGAAGCTATAATTGGAAGGCAGACTTGTATTTTCTGCAGATAGGATATGCTCCTCCTCTGGGCATCAGCTTGAAGGAGGGTCTTGTAGAGAACCCCAAGCCTGGTACACATGAGAGTCACTTGGATGGCTGGTGAAACTTCTCCTGATCTCACTGGGATAAGGAACCTGTCTTTTCACACACTCCCACTGGCTGCAGACCAGAAATGGAGGACAGCCTGGCACTCCTCAAAGGCAAAGTTTCCTTCACTCAAATGTTTGGGAAATAAACTGAGGGGAAAAACACTGAAACAAGGAAATTCACAAGTAACCCAGGTAGGAGACAATTTTCTGCAGTCAGACTTGTCCCAGCACCACTTGCTGGGGTGGGAAAGCAAAAAGTGGGCACAGAAGTGATGCTGTAGATGGTGTACAGGGGCTCACCAATCTGGCAGCCTCCCTTATGAGACAAGGAGACCCCCTGTCTCCCCTGGGAGATAAACTTACAGGGTTCCCACAACCCCCTCCTCAATTTTGATAGTTTTCTAGAAGAGCTACCAGAACTCAGGAAAACAGTTTATTTGCTATTTATTGCCAGCGCAGATGACACCACCCTTATGGCAGAAAGCAAAGAACTGAAGAGCCTCTTGATGAAAGTGAAAGAGGAGAGTGGAAAAGCTGGCTTAAAGCTCAACATTCAAAAAACTAAGATCATGGTATCTGGTGTCCCATCACTTCATGGTAAATAGATGGGAAACAGTGGAAACAGTGACAGACTTTATTTTGGGGGGCTCCAAAATCACTGCAGATGGTGACTACAGCCATGAAATTAAAAGATGCTCGCTCCTTGGAAGAAAAGCTATGACCAACCTAGACAGCATATTAAAAAGCAGAGACACTACTTTGCTGACAAAGGTCCGTAGAGTCAAAGCTATGGTTTTTTCAGTAGTCACCTATGGATGTGAGAGTTGGACTATAAAGAAAGCTGAGTGCTGAAGAATTGATGCTTTTAAAATGTGGTATTGGAGAAAACTTTTGAGAGTCCCTTGGACTGCAAGAAGATCAAACCAGGTCCTAAAGGAAATCAGTCCTTGGAAATCAGTTCATTGGAAAGACTGATGCTGAAGTTCCAATACTTTGGCCACCTGATATGAAGAACTGACTCATTGGAAAAAAGCCTGATGTTGAGAAAGATTGAGGGCAGGAGGAGAAGGGGATGACAGAGGATAAGATGGTTGGATGGCATCACCGACTCGAAGGACATGAGTTTGAGCAAGCTCCAGGAGTTGGTAATGGACAGGGAAGCCTGGCATGCTGCAGTCCATGGGGTCACAAAGAGTTGAACATGACTGAGCGACTGGACGAAACTATTATAAAAGATACAACTCAGGGAAAATCAAACAGAAAGATCATAGAGCAAGGTGTGAGGGGCTTGCATACTACTCCCAGCACTTTGATAAGCCAGAAGCTCTTGGAAACCCCACCCTACCCCCACCATAGTGTTTTATGATTTCCTTATGCAGCCGTGATTGATTAGATCATTGGCCATTGCTGATTAACATATCTCCAGCCCCTCTCTCCTTCTGGGCAGACAGGCTGGGGCTAAAAGTCCAAGTTTCTAGTCATTTCTTGGTCTTTCAAGGGCCCCCAACCCCTACCCTGAAGCCGTCTGGAAACTATCCCTCCCTGATGCTATCCTGAAGCTAGTCCCACTCCTCTGGCTCCTCACCCCAACCCCTCCATCCATCATCTTATCAGCCAACAAAAGACACTCATCGCTGGAGAGTCCAAGGAACTAGTGACTAAGGCCAAATCTAATAAAAGATGCTTCTATCAGTCAGGAAATTACAAGTGTTAAGGAGCTCTGTGTCAGGAATGGGGCACAAAGCTCCAGAGAAACAAACATGGTGGGTGTACCTTGGGAAGTAGAGACACCCCAAAGTGTTCCTAAGCCCCCAGGCTCCACTTCCTCGCCTCTCCTACTGGCATGTCACAGGCCACCAAGGGCCTCCCTGTCAGTTATCTCATAGGTCCAATCTGACCCTTCCAAGGTGTCTGTGAAGTGCCTGCTGGATGCGAGGTGCTGTGTTAAGTGCCCTGTGACACTTGTGGACCCAGCGGAGAGGAGGCAGAGGAAGTGAAGGGTGGCAAAAGAGCCAGAAGAAGGCAGCCCAAAGACCACAGAGGGAGAAGGCTGAGAGGTGGTTCAGTGGGTATGGGAAGAGTGTTCCAGGCAAGGGGCCCGACAGGCTGAGGGTAGAGCGCAGAGGAACCTCTGAGAAAGCAGAAGTTTAACACAACTGACCAGATTTTAGAGACCAAGGAGGCTGAGGGGGAAAGATGCTTCCAGAGAGATGAGCAGGAGTCACGGCAGACAGAGCTGTGTGATCTGTGGCGAGGAAGAAAACGTGAATCCTTTCTTCTTCACCCTCTCTGTCCAAGTGACACTTAATTGCCTCCAAGATAGCTGTTGCCTATTCAGTGCTCTGTGCCCTCCTTGTTCCAAATCTGGCTTATGAGATCATTGACCTAATTCCTGGAACTTCCAAATAGTACCTTACACAGCAAAAGGGAATACCATCTTTTTCCATATGAGGTGTGTAACTAAGTTAAGGATCTTGAGAGGAGGACCTTCTCTTGGATTTTCTGGGTGGGCCTTCATGCCGTCATGTGTATCCTTAGAGAGATGCAGATGAGAAGATAGAGAGAGTGGAGAAGGCAGAGATTGGGATGATGTGCCTTTAACCAAAGAATGTCAACAGCCACCAGAAGCTGGAAGCAGCAGGGAACAGATTCTCCCCCGAGGCCTCCAGGAAGGGGGCTTGACTTCAACACCTTGATCTCAGATTTCTGGCCTCCAGAACTGTAAGAGAATAAATATCTCTTGTTTTAAGCTACCAGATTTGAGGTGATTCGTTACAGCAGCCACAGGAAACCAATGCAGTGAGAATCTGTTCTTGCCTTCAGGGTCTAGAGGCCACCTACATTCCTTGACTCATGTCCCCCTCCTCTATCTCAGAGCTAGCAGTGCAGCATCTTCTGGGCCCACCTGATAATCCAGGACATCTCAAGATCCTTAACTTGATCTCATCTGCAAAGTCCTCTTTACCATATAAAGTTACATATCATAGGATCCAGGGATCAGGACACAAACATCTCAGGGAGTCAATAGGGGGAGGGAGTGTTATTCTATGAACCACACTCAGGTACCCAGCTTCAAGGTTCTTTCTGAGTGTTTGTTTCCAGGATTCTCCCTAACTGTGCTTGAGTTCTCTTCCCACCAGAAGACTCAGTCCTCTCCTCCAGTTCCTGCTCTGGAGGCACCTGGGGCCCCTTTGAGGTTGGTGGCAGAGATGTTCATAGTCTTCAAACCCTCCAGCTGCTCCCCCAATCCCTGGAACTCGCAGCCCTGAGAGCCACCCCTCCCCTTGGCTGCCTCTCTTCTACCTTTCCTTGGCATCCTCACCACCAAACCCTAATTTCCCACAATCTCCAGCCACCTCTGGGTCCACACACCTTGGCCTCCTGCCTTACTAAGGTCATGGCCACTCTTCCACAAAACTCACTCAGAACCATAGGGGCGGCACTTAGTGAGGGTGTAAGTGGTCCACCGTTGGTGGAATCACCCAGGACAGGACTGTCAACATGGCCCTGTCACCTTAGCCCAAAGTCAGTTGGGGTCAAAGACATGCTGAGTGAATAGAGGGATTCAGCCTCAGTATCAAGTGTCATCCTTCTTTGGAGCTTCTATGTTGTTCCTAAACAACCGGGCCTCCTCTTTCTCTCTGGCAGGTGCTGTTGCCTGACCAAAGCCTCTGCCCCCCACATCATCCTGCTGGTTGGACCCCAATTTTGTTCACCCTCTCTTCAAGGAAGAAGTCCTGCCAAGCCCCAGAGGCATGAACTTTAACTGCTCCAAAGCAATCCTGGTGGCTCAGGTCTTTTGCCAAGAGATTGGTTAGGCATGGGGGGAGGTGAAGTAATTGCAGCCAGTGAAACATGAGAAGTTAGCTTTGGGGAGTTTCATTTTTAAAAGGAAGCAAAGATAAAGAAGTTGCATCACTCTGCCTCTGAGTCTGACAGTCAGATGCCTAGACCTACAGGGTCTGTCTTAGGAGTCCAGAAGAGCCAGGAAAAGGGGTGGATGGAGAAGACAAGCCACCAATCTGTGTCCCCGAGGTGGACGTCCAGTGAAGCATTGTGAACTTATCAGCCCCAGACCTGCCCTCCTGCCAGGATTCCCCCTCTGTGTCCCCTCCTATCCAAGGTCCTCACAGACTCAAGTGCTGCTGGTGGTTTCTGCTCCTTTTTGCTCATCACTCCCCATCCGTGGCCTCTGTGCATCCTTGCAGCAGCTGCTGGTCCTTCTTTAAAGCCCCACCCCATGTTGGTTTTGGCATCACAGTCTACCCTCTGTTCTTCAACTCCAAGGTTGGGGAGAGGGGGATGGTGGCAAATGAAGCTCCACAGAACAGAGTCACCAGGTGTATACACTGGCATGAAGTGACTAAGCTTGGACTGCTGCTGGGTGGGGTGGGAGAGAGATTAATTGGGAGTTGATGGCACACTGGGGAGACCTTTTTAATTGTCACTTGACTGGAAGGTTGTTCTTCTGCCGAAAGCCAGGGTGGTCCATATAGCCCTCCTGTGACTGGAGGTGGTACAGAGAGAACCCCAGACCCCCAGGTCACTGGAAGCCACAGCACGGCCTGGAGGCTGAGTCCACCCAGATGGGTTAAGAGGAGAGACCCTGGAGCATCAGAAGTGCAGTGGTGGGGCTCCAAAGATGGGAAATTAGGGTTGTAAAACATCGATGTCAGGAAGTTGAGTGTCTGCTCTGCTTACTGTGACCAGCTGGGGACAGAGGGAAGGGTCTGTGAGTAGCCCAGGACCATGACAACCAAGGACAAAGAGGGCCCCAAAGGCCAGGACTGGACTGGGCACTGCTCTCGAACTCCTTTGCTGGTGCCACAACAGTCCCTTCCTTGGAACAGTTTGAAGGAAAGCCCCAATCTTCCCTCCTGGTTTTTTGGAGTTGGGTGATCACCTCAGGGTGCATGTCTCTGCGAGTGCAAATCAGTCACTCTCCTGGAATCACAGGCACCAAGTCTCCAGGTGAGAATCCTCAGCTATCCCTGAGCATGCTCTCCTTCCCTCCACCTCCCAGGAAGGCACTGGCTCCTTAAGAGTCCACCTGGGAAGACACACAAACACACTTAAACACAAACACACTTATATATATGTGCTTAAATACCCAATTCCATGTACATACGTACATGCACATATACACAAATACACACAGCGCATGTGCACTAGAACCTGGGGTGCTCATCAGAAATGCTGCAACTCACCTGCCCCGCCTGGGGGACTGAGAAACCCCAAGAAGGCACAGCCTGTAGACAGGGCTCTGGAGGGCCTGGCATTTTTATTTTCCATTCTGAAAAACCAATCTTGACTCACCTTCCAGGTTCCAAATTCCTACTAGAACCCGAGCCTCGGCCTTGTTTAACTGGAATCTCTGGTCATTCCTCTTCTCCCACCGTTCAGACTGGAGCTCTGGCTCTGGCGACTTTTGGCTACTGGAGAGGCATAAGCCTGGAGTGTGTCACCCGGGCCATGCTTACCTCACCCTCACAAGCAGATTTGACCCCTCTTGCAAACTGCCAAAGTCACCTATTAGAGGAAAGTTGAGCTGAGAAGTGGTAGATGCCCCCAGCCATCAGTGACCTCTCCAGGCCATTCCACAGGCTGTCATGCTCCTGGACATCTTCTCTGGATGTGACAATTTACTGGTTGCCACTGATACCCAAGGCAGAGTTTCTCACTCCTGAGTGTGTAAGAGGTTGTCTGCACTTTTCCAGATACCCAGCACATCGGGGGGGATGACAGAGATGGAGCTGGAGAGGTAGGACAGTGGTGGTTGAGGGGTGTGGTGGCTGAAGGTGTGTGGTGGCCAAGAGACTGTTGTGGGTGAGGATGTGAGGTAGCTAAGGAACTATAGTGGGTAAGGGTGTGTGGTAGGTGAGGGAGTGTAGTGGGCAAACGTTAGTGGTGGGTGAGTGTATGTGGTGAGTGAGGATGTGTGGTGGCGAGGGTATTGTAGGGGGTGAGGGTATGTATTGGGCAAGGGTGTGTGGTGGGTGAAGGCGTGTGGTAGGTGAGGATGTGTGAGTGTGAGGATGTGTGAGTGAGTGTGTGTGGTGGGTGAGGATGTGGTGGGTGAGGAATGAGAGGGTGAGAGAGGGCCAGAAGGTCGGTGACTTCTGTGGTTGGAAGAGAGCCCAGAGGTGGTCTTTACTGCGCAGGTGGTGCAGACACGGTGGGAGGAGCCCACCCAGGCCCTGTGGGGCACAGGACCCCAGTGTCAAATAGATGGAAGAGGGGCCAAGATCATGTCCCTTCTCTGAGGCTCCCAGTATGTTTTTTTTTTCAACAATAAATACCAAAATAGGCTTTCTAAGACCGTGTCATATTTTAAATGTTGTATTCATTAAATTAATACTTTTGATGCACACGCAGCAATTAAATATTTTATTTCTCTGTTCCTAAAAGTAAACAAATTGATGTAGTTTTGAGTGATATAAAATGTCAGAACCTTTGCAGTAAAATCACACTAATTTTGCATTTTGAATGAGACAGAATATTCTACCAATTACAGTTTAATGATAACTCTGTGTCACTGTGTGTCGGTTTCCTGAGACTGCTGTGACAAATTACCACAAGCTTGGTGGCTTAAAACAACAGAAATTCATTCTCTCACACACTCTGGAGGCCAGAGGTCTGAAATCAGTTTTTACTGGGAGACTCCATCCCTTGCCTCTCCCAGCTCTGTTGGCTTCTAACTTCCTGGCGGCACCACTCTGATCCCTTTTTCTCTTCTGTGGAAACAGCTCCTGAAATTTAGTTGCTCAGTCATTTCTGACTCTTTGCGACCCCGTGGACTGTAGCCCGCCAGGCTCCTCTGTCCATGGGATTTCCCGGGCAAGAACACTGGAATGGGTAGCCATTTCCTTCTCCAGGGGATCTTCGTGATCTAGGGTTTGAACCTATGTCTCCTGCATTGGCAGGCAGTTTCTTTACCAGTAAGTCACCTAGGAAACTCATCAGTTCAGTTCAGTTCAGTGGCTCAGTCGTGTCCGACTCTTTGAGACTGCATGGACTGCAGCAGGCCAGGCCTCCCTGTCCGTCACCAACACCCAAAGCTTGCTCAACTCATGTCCTTCAAGTCGGTAATGCCATCCAACCATCTCATCCTCTGTCGTCCCCTTCTCCTGCCTTCAATCTTTCCCAGCATCAGGCTCATTTCCAATGAGTCAGTTCTTTGCATCAGGTGGCCAAAGTATTGGAGCTTCAGCTTCAGCATCAGTCCTTCCAATGAATATTCAGGACTGATTGATTTCCTTTAGGATTGACTGGTTTGATCTCCTTGCAGTCCAAGGGACTCTCAAGAGTCTTCTCCAACACCGCAGTTCAAAAGCATCAATGGAAACAGTGACAGACTATTTTCTTGGGCTCCAAAATCACTGCAGATGGTGACTGCAGCCATGAAATTAAAAGACGCTTGCTCCTTGGAAGAAAATCTATGACCAACCTAGACAGCATATTAAAAAGCAGAGACATTACTTTGCCGATCAAGGTCTGTCTAGTCAAAGCCATGGTTTTTCCAGGGGTCATGTATGGATGTGAGAGAGTTGGACCATAAAGAAAGCTGAGTGCCTAAGAATTGATGCTTTTGAACTGTGGTGTTGGAGAATCATGGATATGGAGGCCCAACGATAAGATTTTCAACTTCTCATAGGCTTGGAGCCTCAACCCAGCAGCCCCCATTGTTCAGGAGTCTATCAGAAAAGTAATTCAGTCTGCTTTTCTCTGCAGATACTGGTTTTAGAATAAAGGTGCCTCTGGCTACTTCTGAATTTTAATGAAAGCTAAGCTTTTCTACTCAGCTCCTGCCCCAGGCTGCAGAGTCAGCCGTGACTCAGGCTAAACATTATTCTCTTGGCAACGTGATTGCCAAGCCAGACCCATAAGAGTCATTTCTAGGGCTTCTCTGCTGACATTCCCCTCTTCTGTGATGGGGCTGGAAGATATGGATGCTGCTGCTGAAGGATGAACAACCAAGGGGGGTTATATCCCTGACTGACTGTACCCCAGCTTCTGAGGTCTCAGACACACCACAGTTGCTGACATTCCCTGGGACTTTCCTCAGTGTCCTTCCAATAGAGGCTCCTTGTTTCATTTTAACTAATTTAATTAGGTGGTGGTTTAGTTGCTAAGTCATGTCCGACTCTTGTGATCCCATGGACTGTAGCCTTCTAGGCTCCTCTGTCCATGGGATACTCCAGGCAGGAATACTGGAGTGGGTAGCCATTTCCTTCTCCAAAGGATCTTCCCAACTCAGGAACTGAACCCGGGTCTCCTGCATTGCAAGCAGATTCTTTACCAACTGAGTTTTGAGAGAAGTTCAGTTTGAGTCGACTTTCTGCCAAAGACACTCAATGTTTCTAGGGTTCACCAGAGAAACTTCATTACTGTTTTCTCACCCTTATCACCACAATAGCCAGCCCCTCAACAAGGAGAAAGGTTCAGCCTTAAATGATAGCCCAAGGCCTTCAGGAGCTGAGAAATCCATTAATTTGGCCTCCTTGATCTTCTCTGAGCCAGCTTCACCTAGGGTGCTGCCTCTTGTGTATTGATGGGGACACAGGATTACCATAGAATATAAACACAGATGTACCACCTGTTTGGCAAAATCTGGTCCTAGCTGAGATCAACAATGCAAGTGGAAGCAATTAAGACTACCTTCAAGGGTGGACAAACTACTTTTCAGAAGACTGGCTCCCCAAGGTGGTTCAGACCACCACAGACCAATAATCTGAGGCAAGTGACTTGGTTGTGACCAGTGAGATGCGCACTGTTCTCCAAGAAGTTCAATTTCCACATATTATTCCGGCTGAGAATCTAAACTGCTGAACAGGTGTCAGAATAGCTAGACATGAAAACTAAGAGAGACTGTGGCCTGAAAGTTTTGTGGTCATCTTATTATCAGGGCAAGTTAATGCTCCAGTAAGCAAGCTGGGATGATAATGGCATAAATACAGCTGAGTTCATTTCTCATTCACATGAACAGTCCCAGGCGGGTTCAGTTCTGGTGGCTGGGGGTACTGCTCTCATAATAAAGTTCTTCAAATATCTGGGCTCTGTTATCGTCAATACATGGCTTCCAAGATTGTTGTAATAAAAGGGGAGAGGTCATGAAGGACCATGCAATGAGAATGTTTTCTATAGTTATATCAGGCCTAGAAAAGTTGTCACGTTCCATGGGCCTCATCTCAGTCTCATGGCCTCAACTAACTGCAAAAGAAGCTGAGAATGTGGTATGAGTATGTGCCCAAATGGAGGAGACAGCCATTTAGAGAACAGTTAGCCATCCTCGTGGTTCTTGTGGACATGAAGTCACCTGTGCATGCTATCCATGCCCCTGAGTTCCAGAGCTGCCCTGGCAGCCTCCATAGGGATGATTCTGAGGGACCAGGCTACCAATTACATCAGCTGGGGAAAGCAGCCCCATCAATGTTCACTTATCAGGGGCAATTCTAAATTACTCTCATGGATTCTGAATGCCCCACCCTTTGTGTAGGACCCAGTCTAGCACTTGGGACCCTTGACCCTGACCCAAGCCTGATAGCCCTCAGACTACCATGGCAAAGACTCCAGATTAGCCCCCACATGAACTCATGCCTCCTGGCTCCACTGCCACTCTGAGAGCAGTGGACCCCTTGTGAGATGGCATCCTCCATTCTTTTCCTGGACCCTTGACCCTACCAACCCCAGCCACTGCCATTCTCTCCACAAATGACCCAGACACCTGAAGTTGCGGTTCCTTTCCCAGGTTGAATAAGCGGTCACCAGTCAACCATTTACCACCCAATAACCAATGACCAGAGAGAGCTTCTCACCCATATCCTTCAGGAATGTGGAAAATGTCTCCAATTCCCTACAATGATTTTTGGAACCTATGCCATGTCCTTTCCTGTTCCCAGTCATTTTCCTTGTGAGGCCAGCAGGAGCAAAGGCTTAGTGGTGAAATTTCTGGGCTGAGGAAAGTCCAGCAGAGCCCAGGCCCTGACCTCTCCTCACTAAGGGAGAGGAGCAAACAGGCAGTAGGCACACAGGGTGAAACACCTTCTCCAAGGTTCCAGGGATGGCTTCACTCCAGCCACCCACACCAGTGACCTATCATTCCCTCATTGTTGCCCGTCCCCCCAAATGGGCTGTGGATGAAGTTGGGCCTGAGCTCCAGCATCTGTGCCCTTCCTGAGCGAGGCCTGGCCTGTCTCCAGGCCTTTGGTTTCTCTCCTGTGGTCATTCCAGCGATTTTCTGTGGTGGCAATGCCTCCGGACAGCTGAAGAGATCCTCTGGGTATTTTGCAAAGAGAACAGGAGAAGATCAGACCAGCCTGACTGCAATCCAGGTGCCACCTCTTCCAGCTGTCTGACTCTGAGCCAATTCCACCCAGTGTCTCTGTCTCCTCCTTTCAAAGTACAGATCACTTCAGGGCCGAGGGAGTCAGTTAACTGAGGTCACAGCAGGGGTTCTTTCCGCTGGCTCCCAGGCTGCCTTCGGACGTTGACAGAAACTCTGAGCACGGGGCCATACCACCGTATGCCAGCTGCCTGTGCTGCGCTGAGAAGAGGGGCCTTAGTTTTTGTCTGGTTCTCGGTGGGGCCCATAAGCCCCTCACCTAGGACCCCCACTCTCACCACTTTGGGCTGAGTATCTTTCTGGGTACCCAGCCTTGCCTCTTGCTCTGAGCTGCATTTGCCATATGGCACTGTGGTGACCTGTCTCCCACATCAGGACTCACGCAGGGCCATGCTTGTACTCTGAGACTGACCCAGGAATTATTTGCAACATGGTCTTAACAGGTTCTTTCTCCATCCACCAGTCCTTTTCATCCAGAAGCTCCGCTACCTCATCCTCTCCACCCGCCCTTCAAGCAGAGCTGCGGTGATCCCCAGAACCCCACTCTTGCCAGCCCCCAGACCCCTGCTCTGGCTCCTCTGCCCCATGGCTTCTACTAGGTACTATGAAGGTGATACCAGCCACTCTGACATGGGAATCCAAGGTTGCAGTGGCTTAATGCAATAGAGGGATGTTTCTTCATATAAAATCCAGCTGGCAGTGTGTTCCACAAAGCCACCAAGGGTTCAACCCCTGCCTTCTTTACCATGTGGCTTCCATGGAGGCCTTGGGCATCTGTCTCCAGCCAGGGACCTGAGAAAACATGGAAAACAGTGTGGAAGATCTCTTAGGTTTTTACAACAGACACAGATGTCACTTCTACCCACTTTCTGTTGGCCAGAAAACCACCTGTCTTAGTCCACTTGGGCTTCTCACCCCTTAGGGGTAAACCACTAAGTCAGCTCTGGAGGCTGGGAAGTCCAAGATCAAGGCACTGGCAGATCGGGTGTCTGGTGATAGCCCACTTCCTGGTTCACAGTCGGCTCATCCTGCTGTGTCCTCACATCAGGGAAGGGTGGAAGGGTTTTGTGGCCTTTTTTTACAAGGGCCCTAGTTCCATCCATAAGGACTCTACTCTCATGACCCAATTGTCTTGCTGTTCACACTGTTTGCTGAACTCAGGGTAGGCAAGGCACAAGCTAAGAGGCTGGAAGGAGACTCAAGGAGCTGTAGGAACTGCAGACATGCTTATTCTCTCCCGGCTGACATAGCAGCAGCAGTAGCAGCAGACACTCTATATTCTCTCCTCTCATGGCTGACCCAATGGACACGGCCGTGACGAAGCAGTAATGCCGCCACTGTCTAGGTGGAGCTCGTATACCCCTACAGCACAAAGTAGCTTGTGACCAAGCGAGTACCTCGTGACGCATAGGTGCAGTGCTATAAATGATCTCAGCTGTTACATAGTCATTATTTACAAAATGTGAGGCAAGAGAGCCGGAATATGCCATCTTGGCTAATTTGCTTTCTCCCCACAGCGCCCCTGTGGTCACTGAAGCACCGTTCCTCTCCTCCTCTCCCACATGGAACACACTCCCACTCCTGTGCCCTCTCTGCCTTCTGGGACCTCAGCCACACCCTGGGACCCCCAGGAGATACACAGTTCTCTCTCTAGGTCCAGTGTGGTTCCTTGTGGTCTAATAGTAGTAGTGTTAGTCGCTCAGTCATGTCCAACTCTTTGCAACCCCACAGACTGTAGCCCACCAGTCTCCTCTGTCCATGGGATTCTCCAGGCAAGAATACTGGAGTGGGTTGCCATTGCCTTCTCCAGAGGATCTTCCTGACCCAGGGATCAAACCCAGGTCTCCTGCAGAGCTGGCAGATTCTTTACCCTTTGAGCTACAGGGAAGTCCTTGTGGTTTGGAAAGCAACAAACTAAAAAACAAGTCATCTGTCTTCATCTGGCCTTCCCTCTCACTGCTTCCAACACACACACACACACACACACACACACACACACACACACACACACACAGTATTCAGGGGCAGAATATCCACCATACAACAGCCCAGTCAGGAGAAGAATGCGAGGTATAGAGCGGGCTCTAATCACAGCAACTGTGAAATCCAGCCGGACAGGCGCTGGAAAAGTAGCTGCCTGGCAGGAGACTCTGCCCCGCCCTGCCCGACCACAGCAGCTCCCGTCCCCCTCCAGGGCTCTGCTGCCACTCTGCTCCAGTGCCTGGTTCAGAGTAGGTATTGGGAAATGTCCTCCTAGGTCACTGCCTCTCTCTTGCAGCCTGCAACTCCCGCTGGTAAAAGTTCTAAGGCCCGAGATGGTTCTAAGCCCAAAGAGTCAAAATTTTTTTCTTTAGTTCAGGCTTCTGGCTTAATTGACAGGACAGATCCCTCAAAACCTGAAAGGCTCTTCATTTCTCTGCTCCCAGTCAGTCTCAGGTGTTAGCAACCACACGCAAAATTCATTTTGAGCCACCATTCTTCAGACTGGTTTTTGACTTCCTGCCCTTGGGCCATCTCCCTGGATATACTAACAGACACCAGAGGCTCTCAGGCCAGGAGGAAGGACATGCACTTCCTCTGACCTGGCACAGGGCTGAGGCTTAATGGGCCTTTGCTGCTCAAAAGATTGTTGAATATGAATTCCTTCTGGCTGTACCTAGAAGCAGTCAGCTTTCCCAACCAAGGCCCCAGGTTTCTAGGATCTTCCTATTTCATTTTAGTTTTGCTTGCAAATCAGCCAGTTTTTGCCTGGCCTCATCTTTTTATTCTAACACCTTGTTAAATACTGCCTATAAAAACCAACGCTCTCTATGACAATCTGTTTTACAACCACTTCCCTGAGAATGTCAGCTCAGAGGACAGCTGGCCTGCTCATATATAGCAACCATCCTTCCAAATGTTTTGCCATCGCATAGCATGGGTCTCCATCTTTCCAGATCCCCAAAATGGTCTCCTCACCACTTGCCCCCAACTACACAACAATGCCATGCATTTCAGACTTTTATTGTGGTAAAACCCCACTCCTAGGACCCCTTCATGGATCACTGCCTTGTTGTGGTGAAGGGTCTTGCATAACTCAATGAAGCTATGAACCATGCTCTGTAGGGTCGCTCAAGGTGGACGGGTCATAGTCGAGAGTTCTGACAAAACATGATCCATTGGAGGAGGGAATGGCAAACAACCCTAGTATACTTGCCATGAGAACCCCATGAACTGTATAAAAGGACAAAAAGATATGACACCAAAAGGTGAGTCCCCCAGGTCAGAAGGTGTCCAATATGCTACAGGGGAAGAGCAGAGGAGAAGTACTAATAGCCCCAGAAAGAATGAAGCGGCTGGGCCAAAGTGGAAATGATGTTCAGTTGTGGATGTGTCTGGTGATGAAAGTAAAATCCGATGCTGCAAAGAACAGTATTGCATAGGAACCTGGAATGTTAGGTCCATGAATCAGGGTAAATTGGACGTGGTCAAGCAGGAGATGGAAAGAATAAACATCGACATTTTAGGAATCAGTGAACTAAAATGGACAGGAATGGGCGAATTTAATTCAGATGACTATTGCATCTACTACTGTAGGCTGGAATCCCATAGAAGAAATGGAGTAGCCCTCATAATCAACAAGAGTTAGAAATTCAGTACTTGGGCACAACCTCAAACACAACAGAATGATCTCAGTTCATTTGCAAGGCAAGTCATTTCAACATCACAGTTATTCAAGTCTATGCCCCTACCACCGATGCCAAAGAAGCTGAAGGTGATCTGTTCTAAGAAGACCTAGAACTAACACCAAAAAAAAAAAAAAAAGATGTTCTATTCATCATTGAGGATTGGAATGCAAAAGTAAGAAGTCAAGAGATACCTGGAGTAACAGGCAAGTTTGGCCTTGGAGAACAAAATGAAGCAGGTTAAAGGTTTACTGAATTCTGCCAAGAGAATGCACTGGTCATTGCAAACACCCTTTTTCAACATCGCAAGAAACGACTTTACACATGGACATCACCAAATGGTCAATATGCAAATCAAATTGATTACATTCTTTGTAGCCAAAGAGAAGCTGTATACAGCCTGCAAAAACAAGACCTGGAGCTGACTGTGGCTCAAATCATCAGCTTCTCATTGCAAAATTCAGGCTTAAACTCAAGAAAGGGGGTAAACCACTAAGTCAGCCAGGTACAACTTAAATCAAACCCCCTATAAATATGCAGTGGAGATAGATTCAAGGGATTAGGTCTAGTTAATACTATGCCTAAAGAACTATGGATGGAGGTCTGTAATACTGTACAGGAGGCAGTGAACAAAACCACCCCAAAGAAAAAGAAAAGCAAGAAGGCAAAGTGGTTATCTGAAGAGGCTTTACAAATAGCAGAAGAAAGAGGAGAAACAAAGAGCAAGGGAGAAAGGGAAAGGTACATCCAGCTAAACACAGAGTTCAAAAGAATAGCAAGGAGAGACAAGAAGGTCTTCTTCAATGAACAGTCCACAAAACCAGAAGAAAATAACAGAAGGGGAAAGACTACAGATCTCTTCAGGAAAATTGGAACTATCAAGGGAATATGTCACCCAAAAATAGGCACTATAAAGACAGAAACAGCAGAGACCTAGCTCTAGATGCTGAAGAGAGCAAGAAGAGATGGAAAGAATACATGGAAGAACTGTACAAAAAAGATCTTAATGAGCCGGATTACTATGATAGTGTGGTCAGTCACCCAGAGGCAGACATTCTGGAGTGTGAAGTCAAGCGGGCCTTAGGAAGCACTGCTGTAAATAAAGCTAGTGGATGCGATGGAATTCCAGTAGAGCTATTCAAAATCCTAAAGGATGACACCATCAAGGTGCTGCTTTCAATATGTCAGCAAATCTGGAAGACCCAGCAGTAGCCACAGGACTGGAAAAGATCAATCCTCCCAATTCCCAAGAAGGGTAGTACCAAAGAATGTGCTAACCATCGGACAATTGCACTCATCTCCCATGCTAGTAAGGTCATGTTTAAAATCTTGCATGCTAGGCTTCAGCAATATGTGAACCAAGAATCTCCAGATGTCCAAGCTGGGTTTAGAAAAGGAAGAGGGACCAGAGATCAAGTTGTCAATATTCCCTGCATCATAGAGAAAGCAAGGGAATTCCAGAAAACCATCTACCTCTGTTTCATTGACTATGTTAAAGCCTTTGACTGTATGGATCATAGCAAGCTGGAAAGTTATTAAAGAGAGATGGGAATAGCAGACCATCTTACCTGTCTCCTGAGGAACCTGTATGCAGGTCAAGAAGCAACAGTTAGGACCCTGTATGGAACAACAGATTGGTTCAAGATTGAGAAAGGAGTACAACAGGGCTGTCTGCTGTCACCCTGTTTGTTTAACCTATATGCTGAGCACATCAGAGAAATGCCAGACTGGATGAGTTACAAACTAGAATCAAGAGAAACATCAACAACCTCAGATATGCAGATGATACCACTCTAACTGCAGAAAGTGAAGAGGAACTAAAAAGCCTCTTGATGAGGGTGAAGGAGGAGAGTGAAAGAGACAGCTTAAAACTAAATACTAAAAAACTAAGATCATGGCATCTGGCTCCATTACTTCATGGCAAATAGAGGGGGAAAGGTGGAAGTAGTGACAGATTTCCTCTTCTTGGGCTCTAAAATCACTGTGGATGCTGACTGCAGCCATGAAATCAAAAGACAATTGCTTCTTAGCAGGAAAGCAATGACAAACCTAGACAGTGTGTTGAAAAGCAGAGACATTACTCTGCCAACAAAGAACTGTATAGTCAAGGCTATGGTCTTCCCAGTGGTCACATACATTTGTGAGAACTGAACTGTAAAGAAGGCAGAACGCCAAAGAAATGATGCCTTCAAACTGTGGTACTGAAGAGGACTGTGCTGAAGCTGAAATTACAGTGATTAAGTCATCTGATACAAACCGCCGACTCTTTGGAAAAGTCCCTGATGCTAGGAAAGATTGAGGGCAGAAGGAGAAGAGGGCGTCAGAGGATGAGATGGCTGGATGGCATTACCGATGCAGTGAACATGAACTTGGGCAAACTTTGGGAGATGGTGAGGGAGATAGAGAGGCCTGGCGTACTGCAGTTCATGGGGTCACATAGAGCCGGACATGACTGGGTGACTGAACAACAGCAATACCAGTTTGTCTTAAAAACATTAACTCATTCAAGAGGTAACTCTCCCCAAATTTCATTTTGCTAAACACACTGTAAGTTTACTTTTCACTCGTATAAATGGCAGGCTAGGGAGTAAAGGACCAGGGACCTCTGTTCCTTGCAGTCATTCAATGACTTAGACAGATTAAGTAAGGCTGTGCCAGTCTTGCTTACACAGCTTCTGAGGGAGACCTGGACATCAGAACCCAGGCAGCAAATAGCAGAGAGCAGAGCAGGGGTTGGCCTGGTTTTGTAGACATAGTTTTATTGCATCACAGTCAGACCCATTGTTGACATATTGCCACAGCTGTTTTCACACTACAAGGGCAGAGTTGAATTGTTGTAGAGGAGGCTGTGTAGCTCACAAGGCCTAATAAAGTTACCATCTGGCTCTTTGCAGAAAAAGGCTGCCAACCTCTATGGTGGAGGACTGGCAACCGAAACAGGCCAGGCCCAGAAATGGCATTATCGGCCAGAACAAAGCCACATAAACATGGCCCCTCAACTGTAAGGGAGGCTGCAACTGTGCTCTCAATAGGGCCCAAAAAACAAAGAAAAGAGACAGAGTTATCACCTGGCCTGTCTCTGCCACAAACACCCTCCAGGCCCTGGTAACCTTAGACTCAGTATTTATGGGTTCATCTGCTTTGCTAAACTTCAGATCCATATCTCTAGCAGTGTGCTAGCAAACAGAACTTGATCCTTTTTTGCCGCCCCCGCCCCAAATCTGTTTCTCCTTCTGTGGTTCATAATTCAGTAAATAGTTCATAGTTCACTCAAGTATGTAAACTCTAACCTTCCCAATCCCTCCACTCTGTATCCATGCTCTTCCTGTGCATATAAATATATGTCTCCAAAATCTTACCGCCCCCCTGCTCCATATTCTGCCACAGCTCTCGTGTATTAGCCTTTTAACTTGCTGCAAGTTAAGTACCCACAAAGCTTGCACACGATTGTCTGAGTCTGCTTCTTTAAAGTCTAGTCAATCTAAATCATTCCCTGTGTGAGCTTCTAGCTGTCCCCAAAGGTCACAGACAGATCACCTGAAGCCCCCATCTCTGCCATGGCAGGGCTGAGAGGGGAGCTGTGGTTTAGGAGCCCTCAGAGACCCCATACTCCACTCCCCCATACTTTGCAGGATAAAGCTCCAGGAAGCACAAAGAAAATTCTTTGCATAGCAGAAACTCTCAAACCAGTACAGAGGGTGCAGCCCCCTTTCCATACTCTCAGAGAAAAATCTTGCAGTGGGCTGAGCAGTTTTGCTCTGCAGGGACATGGTCATGTATCTCATCACAGGCTCTCTGCCTCCTTGTCTCTCCATTTCAACCTGTCCATCAGAAATTCCTAATTCCCGAATCTTGAAAGCAGGACCTTTCCACAGGGGCTTCTCCTCCAGGACAAAGTCCCTCCCAAAGACCTCAGAAGATCACCATGTCCATTCCCCCTTTCTCTCCTTCTCATGACACAGCAGCCTCTTTGGGGGACAAAGAGAAGCCAAGTAGGGCTGAGGTCCTCCTGGGAAGCTTGAGTTTGGTCTCTTGGGCTGCCTGGGTGATGACCCAGGTGATGACCCAGCCCAGGTGTGACTCCCCCAGTCACCCTCCACCACTATCCTGTTTTTCCCTGTAACAATCTTATCTTTGAAACAATCTTATCTTTTACGTGTGTTCATGGCCTGTCTCCCCCACTAGAAAGCAAAGCACTAAATCAGAGTGGTGACACTGTCTCTCTTTTCTGTTGTTTCCCCAGCATCTTGAAAAGTGTCTGGCTTAGCCTTGGTGTTCAGTAAGTTTTTGCCAAATGAATGAAGTAGCTAGTGACCTTCGAATGACCTCTTGCTTTCCCAACAAAAATCGGGGCCCCCCCCCCCCAAGACACCATACCTCCCTCAGTTGCTCTGTCCCAGTTTCAAAGACCGTCTCCTCCCAGAGGACATTTGACATCTACAGTTGAGTCCCTACCTGGAACTCTCCATCTAAGCAAATAAGAGCTCCACTTACCTCCTGTTCAGAGAAAAACATTGGCCCTCCTTGACTTCTGCCTCCCTTTTCTCCAGTGCATCAGCAAATCCTACTGGGACCACCTGCAAGGTGTATGCTGACCTCTTGACATGGTCCCTCACTACCAACTCTCTCCTGGACAGCTAAATCAGCCTCCCCCTGGGGCTTCCTGCCTCTCTTGCAGGGTGGCCTTTTGAAAGTGTAATTCAGCCTTTTGCTTGCCACCCTCTGATAGCTCCCTTCACACCTGGAGTAAAATCCAAGTGCTCATCAAACCACAGAGCCCCATGATGCCCCAATCATCATCACTAGCTCACCTCCTTCCTCCCAGTTCCAGGGCCTTGGGGCTCTTCACTGCTCCACAGGCTCACCCAGAACTCCTGCCCCAGAGCCTCTGCACCTGCAGCTGCCCTGCCCCAAACCTTCTTCCCCACATAGCCCCATGGCTCACCTTCTCCCGTTAGGGCTCGTCTCAAACATTTCATCAGTATTCTATCAGATAAGGATAGAATAGGATAGTTATACAAGTAGTTGTAGAAGTCCCAATAGGGGACTAGAGATAGAAAAGGAAACCTAGGAAACTTTGGGAGGTCACTGTAAGTCAATGATAGCTCAAGAAAGCTATTGGAACATTATTCAATGAAGCAAGCTTGCTTAATTATAAAACCATAAACAAAACCACAAGATATGCCCCAGGCCACTAGATAGAAGAAACCACTTTTCTACTAATAATCCTAGTTTGATCTCATAGGGTCAGACAATTTCCTGCCTAACATGAAGAAGGAGCTAATTCTGTATGCCTTAGGTCTGCATCTATGTCTACCTAAAGAAGGCAGTCTTTTCCCCTCCGCTTTTTTCCATTATAAATTGTAGCCCACTCAATCCTTGGGGCAGAGTTCCCTCACCTGCCCACTTGCATCTCTTACAAGTAAGAAATAGTAAATCTATTTCTTGCTTATCACTTTGCCTCTTGCTGAATTCCTTCCACGCTGGGAGACAAAGAACCTGAGCCTCAGTAAGTCCAGACATTGGGTGAGTGATTCTAATTAAAAGACTGTGGATTCAAGTCCCTGGGTTCTGGCCAGGTTTGAGTCCTGGCCGTGTGGGTTAGAGTCCCAAGCAGGGTTTTGTCAGGGTTCGAGGCCCAGCACTTGGGTTCAAGTTCCAATCTGAGGTAAACAGTTTCACAGGGACTTTCCTGGCTGCTCCGCCCCAGATAGGGCCCCTGTCTCGTTTCCTCACTGTGCCTCCGAGGCCTCGCAATGCACTTCACGCTGCTCTGTGTCTGTTGACTGAGTGTTGTCGACAGGACAGGGACCTGTGACTTTATGTGCTGCTGTGTCCCCAGTGTCTAGAACAAGGCTTGCCCTATCTCTAATGCTCAATAAATATCTGTTGAATGAAAACAAAATGATGACTAAAGGAGGTGGGTCCCTCTGTGTGGGGAGGGCGGGGTGGGGGGCGGGGCATGGATTCAGAGCTCAGGTCAAGCCATCTAGGTTCTAGGTCAAGTGCAAAAGGGCCCTACTCCTCTGCCCTCCCCGTCTTCTGGCATGTTCCGTCTACAGTCCCTGTGCCCCTCCCTCTGACTTCAGGCTCAGTCCTGTGACTGGGCAGTAGGCTATGGATAGACATGACTTGAGGGCAGGGCTATGCGTTTCTGTCTCTACCCTCTGATCCACCATGAGAACATCTCTGGGCAAGCCTGCAAATGACAAGGGACCCATGGATATGTGTGCAGAGAACATTCTGGGCCGGGCTGAGGGAACAGCCAGTGCAAAGGCCTGAAGGCAGGAGCTTGCCTGGTGTGCTGAAGAGAGAGCAGGGCAAGGAGGGAGGGATGGCAGCACAGAGGCCAGAGCCTGGAGGACACTGCACACCCTTGTGAGACTAGGCTTTTTCATCTGTGTGATGAGAAGCTGAGGTGGGTGTGATTGTTTTAGCGGTGGTAACAACTGATACAGGAACATGGCAGAAGCAGAGAGACAGGGACCCCAGGGATGTTGCAGTGATGAGCCCAGGGTGGCCACTGTGGAGGTGGGGAGAAGCGGTGGGATTCTGACTGCTGGGAGATTAGCACTGGAGGGTTTGCGTAAGGACTGGAGGAGGAGGTGAGCAATGAGAGAAGGGGAGGAGTTCTGAGCTGAGAAAGCACGGAAACCCTGCCCAAACGCCTTGGCCTCCTGCCCAGAGGACCCCTCTTTCCCTTCCAGCTGTACTAGCCCTTTTTCATTCCTCACACACATTCTTTTTTTTTTTTTATAAAAACTTTTATTTTTTATATTAATTTATTTATTTTAGTTGGAGGCTAATTACTTTACAATATTGTAGTGGTTTTTGCCATACACTGACAGGAATCAGCCATGGGTGTACATGTGTTCCCCATCCTGAACCCCCCTCCCACCTCCCTCCCAATCCCATTCCTCTGGGTCATCCCAGTGCACCAGCCCTGAGCATTTGTCTCATGCATCAAACCTGGACTGGCGATGTGTTTCACATATGATAATATACATGTTTCAATGCTATTCTCTCAGATCATCCCACCCTCGCCTTCTCCCCCAGAGTCCAAAAGACTGTTTTATACATCTGTGTCTCTTCTTCTGTCTCACATATAGGGTTATCGTTATCATCCTTCTAAATTCCATATATATGCATTAGTATACTGTATTGATGTTTTTCTTTCTGGCTTACTTCACTCTGTATAATGGGGTCCAGTTTCATCCACCTCATTAGAACTGATTCAAATTCTTTCATTTTTACTTATCCTTTTTAATGGCTGAGTAATATTCCATTGTGTATATGTACCACAGCTTCCTTATCCATTCGTCTGTTGATGGACATCTAGGTTGCTTCCATGTCCTGGCTATTACAAACAGTGCTGTGATGAACATTGGGGTACACGTGTCTCTTTCATTTCTGGTTTCCTCAGTGTGTATGCCCAGCAGTGGGATTGCTGGGTCATATGGCAGTTCTATTTCCAGTTTTTTAAGGAATCTCCACACTGTTCTCCATAGTGGCTGTACTAGTTTGCATTCCCACCAACAGTGTAAGAGGGTTCCCTTTTCTCCACACCCTCTCCAGCATTTATTGCTTGTAGACTTTTGGATAGCAGCCATTCTGACTGGCGCATTCCTCACACACATTCAATTGTCTCCTGCCTCGGGCTTTTGTCACTTGCTGTTGCCACTTTTCCCTTGCTTTGCCTGGCTAATCCTTGTCATTGGGGTCACAGCTTAAAATTAAGCACTTTACAGAGACCTTCCCGAGACCCACACCACCCCTATAGATGAATATGGCTCTGTTATATTTTCTCCTCCCACCCTGCTCTTTCCCTCCCTAGTTCTCATTGTAATCATGTACACAGTGCTGTGTTTACTAGTTAAACGTCTGTCTCCACTGGATTATGGAAAGCAGAGCCCTTTCCTAGCCAAGTTCTGGAGAGAGGCTGCCTGAATTTAAGTCTTCATTCCTCCCATTTAAACCCATGTGAATGTGGGAAAGCTACTAAACCATCTGGCCTCAGTTTCCTCCTTGGAAGAATGGCAGGGATTAAGACCCAATAGATCATCAACATAAAGCACTTAGCTCAGTGCCTGGGACATGATTCAGTAAATGTTAACCACTACATTAGCCATTGTAAGAAGACCGGACAAGAAGAACTATCAAAAAGCACTTAGTCTGCTTGTTTGACTTAACCAGACTTGGCAAGCTCTCTGAGCAGTATAACAAGCAGCACTCCAGGTATCAGACTGCCTAGATGAGGCAGGTTTGAAACTGCCTCTTGGCAAATGCACAATTGGGTAAATAAAAGAGATGTATGGCATTTGTTGTTTTTGGTTGCTTAGCATCCAAACCCTGAGCAGATCCCTAGATGGGCAGGAGGCAGGCTTCCCCTATGGAAGCCCAGTGGGGCCAAATTCCCTCTCCCAGATCCTGGCAGAGACAGCTTGGCCACTCAACCTAAGCTCTTCTGCCTAGGACCTGGACACTGATTGAGGGTCACAGAGAAGCAGGGACCATTGAGATGTTTCTCCTCTGATGCTGGGGGCACAGCAGCCACCACCAAGGGGCAGTGGTGACCATGATGTGAGCAGGCCCATCCTCATTACTTCTGCCTGTGGTTCTACCTCCCAGCCTTCCTGCCCAATTCATATACCTGGTTCTCTAGTCTATCTTGTGATTCTACAGCCCACCCATCATGCTGCCAGAAAATTCCTTTCAGACTGAAGTTTGTTTCCTCTTGTCTACAGCCAGGAATTCTGGCTCATCTGCCCTCTGAAGGAGCTGAGTATCAACCCTCAGAAAACCTCCATCAATCCTCACCCAGGCTCCACGCTGCACATCACCATGAGCACAAAACTTCACTGGAATGCTGCAGCCACGTGTTAGCCTGTACTCAGAGGACCCAGAAAAGAGGGTAAAGGTGTGGCAGGCTTCTTTCTTAGTACGTCATATCACCCTGCCCCAGTGCAAATGGCAGCGAGGGCGTCCCCAGGTCAGAGCTGTTCCAGAAGAAACAGAGAGAAGCAAAAGGAGCTAATCCTGGAATACTGGAGTTGCTGGCTCAGTAAAAACACTAACTATGAAGGAGCATTCTCTTCCCACCCAGAGGATGGGCTGGAATGGAGAAACACAGAGCTCAGAGAGGAAGCAGCTTGCTTCCTGGGCAAGGGCATGGAGACACCATCCTCTCAGAACACCCGACATGCATGTACATATAAGGAGACCCAGTGGTGTGGCTTATCTGGGCAAAAAGTCCTGGAGACAGCCTCCTCTCCCAAATTTCCCACAGAGGTGGCTGAGAGAGGGTCTGGGGCCAGAGGAGGCTGAGGGTCAGGATGATACAATATGATGACATAGGCTGGATGGACCATCGGCCATCTCAGTGAATGGTGCCAGTTGCGGGCACCAGCAGGGTGACCAGAGACCAGAAAATGATGGTCAGTAGGACTAGAACCCCACAGATGTCAGCAGAGAAAATGAAAGTGACCAAGATTAGAAGCCCTCTCCCTACTGACAGCACCAACTGAAACCCCAAGGAAAAGGGGATGCAGAAACAAAACTGAAGCAAACCCTGAATTCTTCAAGAAAATGCTTCCATACCATGCAACATGGAAAACTCAGATGGCAATTAAAGTCAGTTATGGAAAATAAAAATGTTCACACAGGTCACTTTGTGGCCTGAGAAGTTTGTACCTGCTACAAAAACATCCCACCCCAAGGAAACCCACCATCGTCATTGACCAAAAAAGCAAAGGGTTGTTGGCCTGGAGAGCTCTCAGGAGAGTTGCGGAGAGAGACATTAGTAGGACTTTGAAGCCTTGGTAAACGATTTCCTTTTATTAGCACCTACTGAGTATCAGGCTCCACGCTAAATACTATATATGTTATTTCTGAGAGAGGTGGGAAATTACTCCCATTCTACAAGGAGGAAACTTCAACAGAGAGGTATTGAAATGCATTGGGCTGATTTTCCACAAGACAGATTAAATCATGATGGCTGGAAAGATAGACTCTTTGGGTAATAGGGAATGCTGCTCTGGGGCTTTAAACCCGAAGATGATATTGGGAGACATGGGAGGACTAAGAGGGACGAGATTAATTAAAATGCCAAGTTCTTGGAGGTGTGGGACGGCCCCTGGTGGATGTGAGAAGAATGGCAGCTCAGGGCTCCAAATCCACCCTGCCAGTGGCTCTAGATGGGATGGTGGGGAGAGGCCCTTGAGGCTGCAGGAGGTGCTGAGAGATGATGCACGTCTTCTTTTTTCCTTTTCTTTTTAAAATTTATTTATTTTTAATTGGAGGACAATAACTTTCCAATATTGTGTTGATTTCTGCCAAACATCAACATGAATCAGCTATAAGTATACATATGTCCCCTCCTTCCTAAACCTCCCTCCCACCTCCCAGCCTATCCCACATCTCTGTATGAGCTCCCTGAGTCATACAGTAGCAAATTCCCACCGCTATTTATTTTACACATGGTAATGCATGTTTCCATGATACTCTCTCAATTCATCCCATCCTCCCCTTCCCCCACGGTGTCCAAAAGTCTGTTCTCTATGTTCTCATTTCCATTGCTGCCCTGCACATAGGTTCATCAGTACAATTTTTCTAGATTCCATATATATGCATTAATATACGATATTTGTCTCTCTTTCTTACTTCACTCTGTATAATAGGCTCTAGGTTCATCCACCTCATTAAAACTGATTCAAATGTGTTTCTTTTCATGGCTGAGTAATATTCCATTGTATATATATACCACAGCTTCTTTATCTATTCATCTGTCCATGGACATCTTGGTTTATTCCATGTCGTAGATATTGTAAACAGGGCTGCGATGAACATTGAGGTACGTGTGTCCTTTTCAGTTATGGTTTTCTCAAGATATATGCCCAGTAGTGGGATTGTTGGGTCATATGGTGGTTTTATTCCTAGTTTTGAAAGGAATCTCCATATTGTTCTCCACAGTGGCTATATCAATTTACATTCTCACCAACAGTGTAAAAGGGTTCCCTTTTCTTCACACCCTCTCCAATTTACTGTTTGTAAATTTATTGATGCTGATCAGCATGAGGTGATACCTCATTGTAGTTTTGATTTGCATTTCTCTAATAATCAGCGATGTGTTTATTAGCCATCTGTACATCTTTGGAAATGTCTGTTTAGGTGTTCTGCCCACTTTTTTTTGTTTTTCTGGTATTGAACTGCATGTGCTGCTTGTATGTTTTGGAAATTAATCCTTTGTCAGTTGTTTCACTTGCTATTATTTTCTCCCATTCTGAGGGTTGTTTCACCTTGTTTATATAATTTCCTTTGCTGTATATTTTCCACTATTCTAGAAGGTGGGTCATAGAGGGTCTTGCTGTGATTTATGTCAAAGAGTGTTCTGCCTATGTTTTCCTCTAAGAGTTTTATAGATTCTTGTCTTATATTTAGGTCTTTAATTCACGTTGAGTTTATCTTTGGGTATGGTATTAGGAAGTGTTCCAATTTCCTTTTTTTCTTTTTCATGTCAGTTCAGTTCAGTTCAGTTGCTCAGTCGTGTCCGACTGTTTGCGACCCCATGAACTACAGCACACCAGGCCTCCCTGTCCATCACCAACTCCCGGAGTCCACCCAAGCTCATGTCCATCGAATCGGTGATGCCATCCAACCATCTCATCCTCTGTCGTCCCCTTCTCCTCCTGCCCCCAATCCTACCCAGCATTAGGGTCTTTTCCAATGAGTCAACCTTTTTTCATGTAGCTGTCTGGTTTTCCCAGCACCACTTATTGGATACTATCTTTTCTCCATTGTATATTCTTGCCTCCACTGTCAAAGATAAGGTGCCCATAAGGTGTGTGGGTTTATCTCTGGGCTTTCTATCTTGTTCCATTGGTCTATATTTCTGTTTTTGGATGCACATCTTCTTTGGGGTCTAGACTTAGGACCTCAGTCCAGTGACAGCAGTGGCTACTCCAGGGAGGCATGGTCTGGGGAGGGGCAATATGACTGAGTGATGACCATATGCTTAGAAGAGACACACTGAAAACAATAGTATATACTTTAGAAATAGGTAAAGATACAGAGGCACATGAAAACCAAAAGAAAGCCAAGGTCATCACCTGAAGATCGAAACTGAATTCAACTCAGAAAGAAATTCATAAGACAAAGCAGATTTCTTTATAATGCTGAAGGGGATACAACAGCATGGAATTATCTCTGGTACCTCTGCCTTTTCTAAAACCAGCTTGAAAAACCTCTTACAACTCAACAATAAAAAGACAAATTACCAAATTTTAATATACACAAAGGATATGAATGGATATTTTTCCAAAGAATATACACAAATGGCCAATAAACACATGAAAACATACTCAACATGATTAACCATTAGAGAAATACAAACCACAGGCAGAAACTCGGCAAGAATTCCTTACACCCACTAGGATGGCTAAAATTAGAAGACAGGTAACAAGGATGTGTATAAATTGCAACTCTTTTACATTGTTAGTAGGATTGTAAAATAGTACAGCAACTTTTGAGAACAATTTGGCAATTCCTCAAAATGTTAAACACATAGTTGTTGTTGTTGCTAAGTCATGTCTGATATTTTGCAACCCCAAGGACTGTAGCTCACCAGGCGCCTCTGTCCACTATCTTCCAAAGTTTGCTCAAATTCATGTCCATTGAGTTGATGATGCTATCTAACCATCTCTTCCTCTGCCTCCCCCTTCTCCTTTTGCCTTCAATCTTTCCCAGCATCAGGGTCTTTTCCAATGAGTCGGCTCTTCGCACCAAGTGGCCAAAGTATTGGAGCTTCAGCAACAATTCTTCCAATAAATATTCAGGGTTGATTTCCTTTAGAATTGACTGGTTTGATCTCCTTGAAGTCCAAGGGACTCTTAAGAGTCTTCTCCAGTTATCCTATGACCTGGCCATTCTACTCCTATATATATGCCCAAGAGAAATGAAAAGAAGTCCACACAAACACTTGTACAAGAATGCTCATGGCAGCATAATTCATAATGGATAGCTGAGAAGTGGAAACAACCCAAATGTGCAAGTGATGAATGGATAAATGTAGCCTATCTTCTCAATGGATTGTTATTCAGTGATAAAAGGGAATGAAGAATGATACACATTACCACATGGATGAAACTTGAATACATGTCAAATGAGAGAAGCAGACACAAAAGGCCACATATTACATGTTTCCATTAAGAAATGTTCAGAATAGACAAATTCATAGACAGAAAATAGATTAGTATTTGCCAAGGATTAGGCAAGGTGGAATGAAGATTGACTGCTGATGGACACGAGATTCCTTTTTTTCAGTGTTTACTTATTTATTTGGCTGCCTCCAGTCTCAGTTGCAGCATGTGGGAACTTAACTCCCCAACTAGGGATCAAATCCTCATCCCCTGCATTGCAAGGCAGATTCTTAATCACTGGACCACCAGAGATTTCTTTCATAGTGATGAAATTATTCTGAAATTTCAGTGGTGATGGATGCACAATTTTGTGAATATACTAAAAACCACCTAATTGTACACTTTAAAATGAATAAATTTATGGAATGTCAAGTTAATTATATTTTAATAAAGCTGTTATTTTTAAAAATACATAAGGCAAAAACTTAACAAAATGCATGGGAAAATATACACGTTGGAAACATCTCACAGCCATTAAGAGAAGAAAGGTTGCAAAGAATGTTCAAGTGAAAGTGAAAGTCACTCAGTCGTGTCCGACTCTTTGCAACCCCATGGACCATACAGTCCATGGAGTACAGGCCAGAATATTGGAGTGGGTAGCCCTTCTCCAAGGGATCTTCCCAACCCAGGGATCAAACCCAAGTCTCCAACATTGCAGGTGTATTCTTTACCAACTGAGCCACAAGGGAAGCCCAGGAATGTTCAACTACTTCTCAGTTGCACTCATCTCACATGCTAGCAAAGTAATGCTCAAAATTCTCCAAGCTAGGCTTCGACAGAAAATGAACCAAGAACTTCCAGATGTTTAAGCTGGATTTAGAAAAAGCAGAGGAACCAAAGATCAAATTGCCAACATCCGCTGGATCATAGAAAAAGAGAATTCTAGAAAAACATCTGCTTCATTGACTACACTAAAACCTTGGACTGTGTAGATCACAATAAACTGTGGAAAATTGTTAAAGAGATGGGAATACCAGACCACTTTTACCTGCCTCCTGAGAAATCTGTATGCAGGTCAAGAAGCAACAGTTAGAACCAGACATGGAACAATGGACTTGTTCAAAATTGGGAAAGGAGTACATTAAGGCTTTATATTGTCACCTTGCTTATTTAACTTATATGCGGAGTACATCATGAGAAATGCCAGGCTGGATGAAGCACAAGCTGAGATCAAGATTGCAGGAAGAAATATCAATAACCTCAGGTATGCAGATGACACCACTCTTAGGGCAGAAAGCGAAGAAGAACTAAAGAGCCTCTTGATGAAAGTGAAAGAAGAGAGTGGAAAAGCTGGCTTAAAATTCAACATTCAAATAACTAAGATCATGGCATCTGGTCCCATCACTTCATGGCAAACAGAGGGAGAAACAATGGAAACAGTGACAGACTTTATTTTCTTGGGTTCCAAAATCACTGCAGATGGTGACTACAGCCATGAAATTAAAAGATGCTTGCTCCTTGGAAGAGAAGCTATGACCAATCTAGACAGCATATTAAAAAGCAGAGACATTACTTTTCTAACAAAAGTCCATATAGTTAAAGCTATGGTTTTTTCCAGTAGTCATGTACAGATGTGAGAGTTGGACCACAAAGAAAGCTGAGCACCGAAGAATTGATGCTTTTGAACTGTGGTGTTGGAGGAGACTCTTGAGAGTCCCTTGGACTGCAAGGAGATCAAACCAGTCAGTCCTAAAAGAAATCAGTCCTGAATATTCATTGGAAGGACTGATGCTGAAGCTGAAGCTCCAATACTTTGGCCATGTGATGGGAAGAACTGACTCACTGGAAAAGACCCTGATGCTGGGAAAGATTGAAGGTGGGAGGAGAAGGGGACGACAGGGGATGAGATGGTTGGATGGCATCACTGACTCAATGGACATGAGTTTGAGCAAGCTCCAGGAGTTGGTGATGGACAGGGAAGCCTGACGTGCTGCAGTCCCTGGGGTCACAAAGAGTCAGACACCACTGAGCAACTGAACTGAACTGAATACTTGAAAAACAAAGAAAATAATCATGTTTCTCAGAAGTTATATGTTACAAGCAATAAATACACCTTTCCAAGGACCCCTCATCCACTCCTTTATTTGACAAGTTTACACTGAGCACTGACTATATGCCAGGAATTGTTCAAAGCTCTGAGGACACAACAGGGGGTGTCTCTGAGTGGGTGTAGCTCTGGGGTAGTTGTAGTGGTAATGTGCTGTTTATAAACATATGCAAAAATCAACTTGAGCTGCAAAGGAAATCTCAGTTAATTCCAAAAGAAATACTACACACAAGCCCTATTTTTTTTTTTACCACAGTTGAAAAGATTAGAAATAAATAATAAAAGTAGAAATCAAACACACCAATCACTTAGAAACATTAAAACTTTCTCATAAGCAAACTTATGATCAAAAGAACATTAAAGCCTTAGTGCAGAGAATTTAGGAGAAGGCAATGGCACCCCACTCCAGTACTCTTGCCTGGAAAAATCCCATGGACGGAGGAGCCTGGTAGGCTGCAGACCATGGGGTCGCTAAGAGTCAGAAACGACTGAGCGACTTCACTTTCCCTTTTCACTTTCATACATTGGAGAAGGAAACGGCAACCCACTCCAGTGTTCTTGCCTGGAGAATCCCAGGGACGGGGGAGCCTGGTGGGCTGCCATCTATGGGGTCGCACAGAGTCAGACACGACTGAAGTGATTTAGCAGCAGCAGCAGAGAATTTGGAAAATGAATTTATATCTATAAGATGTACACACACATGTCTATGGGATAACATTTTTTCCAAGAACACAGCAAAGTCAGAGCTAGGAAGGAGTTCCTCATAATCATTACTGTTTCTAACATTTTCCTAGAAGGAATAGCCAATACAATTCTATAAGAGGACAAAACAAGAAGTTCCATTACTTATAAACAGCATCAGATTGGCAAAGACAAATTTAATTCCCATTCGCTGTGCCCTGTCAGGAGGGACACAAATTGGTACAAGCCTGCCCTTGCCCTGGTCCAGCAATCCCATTTCTAGGAAGTTTCCTGCAGAAGTCCTTACATAAATGTTCAGGTAGGCCCCTTACAAGGGTCTGGAAACAATGATGCATCAATGAAGAATTAGCTAAAAAATTCCATGAGGCCATTCTGGAATACTCTGAGACGGCCAAAAAAAAGAGAGGTAAGTCTATATAACTGCTATTCTTCAACGGGGGCAATTTTGCCTTCCAGGCAGGGAACATTTGACAACATCTAGAGAATCTTTTCGGAGAAGGCACTGGCGATCCATTCCAGTACTCTTGCCTGGAAACTCCCATGGACAGAAGAGTCTGGTAGGCTGCAGTCCATAGGGTCGCTAAGAGTCAGACACGACTGAGTGACTTCACTTTCCCTTTTCCCTTTCATGCATTGGAGAAGGAAATGGCAACCCACTCCAGTGTTCTTGCCTGGAGAATCCCAGGGACGGGGGAGCCTGGTGGGCTGCCGTCTATGGGGTCGCACAGAGTTGGACACGACGGAAGCGACTTAGCAGCAGCAGCAGAGAACCTTTTATTTTTTAATCATATGGTGGAAGGTGTTACTGGCATCTGGTGGGTGGCAGCCAGGGATGCTACTCAATATCCTACAGCACACAGGACTGAGTCCCAGCAGGGAACAATCTCACCCTGAATATCAACAGTGCCAAAGCTGAGAAACCCTGCTGCTGCTGCTTAGTGGCTCAGTCATGTCCGACTCTTTGTGACACTTCAGACTGCAGCCTGCCAGGCTCCTCTGTCCATGGGACTTTTCAGGCAAGAAGACTGGAGTAGGTTGCCATTTCCTAGTATACAGTAACAGAGAAATACCCACAATGAATCGTTCAGTTCAGAAGGAAGTTCAGAACCACATGTATACCATGATACCATTTTTCTCCCTAAATATATTTATGCTGGTGTACACATAGAAAAAATACTGGAAAATTCATACCATGAATTTACTCATGCTCATTTACTCATAATTCTTTTATTCATTCAACAAACATTGGGTACCCCAAAGCACCAAGCACTGGTCTCTCCTGTGTGCTGGACACTCATCAGAGAACAAGGCAGTAGATGCCCCTGCCTTTGTGGGAACTCTGGGGATTCCTGGAAGGTGCCCAGGCATGGGGAAATTAATAAGATGGTGCCAGTCATCTCTCTATGTTCTATAAACAATGACTTTGTACAGTTATGTAACAGCTGAGATCACTTATAGCACTGCACACGCGTGTCATGAGGTACTTGCTTGGTCACAGGCTACTTTGTGTGGCACACCTGTGTGAGCTTCACCATGAAAGCCCTGGTAGCTGCTGCACTGGGGCTACACTGGAGCGGCATCATGGTTATGCTATGGCTATGCTATGGTCATGTTATTGCTGCTGCATCAGGCAAGAAAGAGGCTGTGTTATGGCTGCCGTGCCAGCCAGGAGAGAATAAACGTATCTGCAGTTCCTACAGCTCCTCCAGTCTCCCAGCTTCTTAGCTCGCACCTTGCCTACCCTGGGTTCCGTGAACAGTGCAGACAGTGTAAAGAGGATCAGCAGTACACAAGGAAAACGGAATTTTTTACTTTCCAGGCTTCTGAGGTTTTGGCTTCTTTTTGTTTTTTTTTTAACTTCTCTTTTAACCAAAGGCATTATATTGGTTTGTAAATAAAAAAGCAACAAATACCAGACGTTTCTGTGGAGAGAAAACAGCAGTGGTGTCTGCAAGCCAAGGCCCAGGCAGGGCATGGCAGCAACGGCCTTGTAAGAGTGAAACTGCCCCGGGGCCTGCCATGCGCCTGCCGCCCTGGCATGGGCACCAGTGGCTCCAAAGCTCAGGGCCTGTGGCCCTTTGCCTTGGGTCGGAGAGGTCTTGGCCCGGAGGTTGCTGAGCAAACTTTGGTGCAACTGTGAGGCCCGAGTCGTGCCCCCCTTTTGTATTCATGAGCCACAGCTCCATGTTCTATGACAAGGATGGGGATCTGGCTCACGAATTCCTTGAGGAGACAACTGTCACCAAGAACAGGCAGAAGCGGGCCAAGCTGAGGCAGGTGAATTAAGAACCTGATTCCTCAGGGCACTGTGAAACTGGATTCATCCCTGTGGATTTCCCTGTGATCCTCTGTGAGGTGTGAGCCTAGGGCAGTGACAGGCATAAACACCTCCTGCCCCAGCAAGAAACACCCAGGCTCAAGGTGTGGCTTCCAGGGAGGAGACTGGGGCCACAACCATGAATAAACTCCACCCAGCTGGAACCTTCAGCTGTGAGCAGGGTTGTCCTAAATGCTGGTTGGCTGTTGGTTTGTATGTGGACCAGAGGTGACTGGTAGCTGGCGAGGGCTGATGGCGGAATTACCAGTCTACCTTTCCCAGCAATCCCTACAAGGAGCATGGCAGGGCACGTGCTAGTCAGGAATGTCTGGTTCCTGTGCCCTTGCCTGGCCTGCATTCTTCCAAGCTTGCTAGGGCCCAGCCTTGCTAGAGACTACAGCACTTTACAAGCAAGGTCTGCCTTTTTCCAGCCCCAGGGCTATGGAAGCTGTACACAAGTGGGAACTTCCTTTCCCTCACTGCCTTTACTCTCTTGTTGGAGCATTTCAATTGTTTGCTACCTTGATTCCTCCAGTGTTGGACAGAAGCTGGGGGCAGAACAAGCCTGATTCTTCCTGCCTACCTGCCCATTCATTCCCAGCCTCAGATGAATGGACCATTTGTTGACTGTTAATAGGAGTAGGGACTGGTATAGGAGGTTTCTCCCTCTACCCAGGGCTGGGATGATCCCTCCCCACTGCAACTAGTTGTTGCCCCCCACCCCAAGTTGAGAGGGCATAGAAGGGGGATCAGGAAGGGTTCTGGATGCCTGTGCCCCATCCCACCTACTGTGTCTAATCCCCCTTGCCCTTATACATCCACAACCCCGTAAGGCACAGCACCTTAGGGCTGGTGCCAGCAGCTCTGAGGAGCTCACAACCCCTTTCCATTTGGTATACCCATCCTTTCAGGATCAGTCAAGTGAAAAACATTGGAGCCCTGGGTAGGGGCAGAAAAGAGAGAACAACCACAAAAGGAATACTTTACACGTAAAAGCTTGCAAATAGCTTGTAACTAGTCTAGTCCATGATGTTGTTGGGGCAAAGTCTGACTTCTACACAGAAATGATACATATGTATACATTTTTTAATTTCTTACAGTGCAAACTCTGTGCTTTAAGTTAGTGTGAGAAATGGTTTGGGGAGGGTAGTCCTCAATCTAGGAAGGCTGTTGGGTTATTTGTTTAATAAATTATTTGTAGACCCTGAAAAAACAAAACAAATACCATAGATACTAACCAGCACATAGACACAGATGTGAAGAAAGGAATCAGGGCAGCGAGAGTCTCACAGCTCACAGCAGCAGGTAGACTCAGGCCTGCCTGAGACTCCGGAAGTGAGGAAGACACCCACAACCTGAGAGAAACAAAAGCAGCAGCAACATCCTAGGGAGAAGCCCCACAGACAGCAGAGGGGATTCTTGTGCTGTGCTCAGCTGCTCAGTTGTGGCAGACTCTTTGCGACCTCATGGACTGTAGCCTGCCAGGCTCCTCTGTCCATGGAATTTTTCAAGCAAGAACCCTGGAGTGGGTTGCCATTTCCCTCTCCTGGGGGAGGATTCTTAGTCTCTTGAACTTTGTGGTGTAGCAGCACTATAATAGACAAAGTGAAAGTCACTCAGTCATGTCCGACCCTTTGCAACCCCATGGATCATACACTCCATGGAATTCTCCAGGCCAGAATAATGGAGTGGGTAGCCATTCCCTTCTCCAGGGGATTCTCCCAACCCAGGGATCAAACCCAGGTCTCCCACTTTGCAGGAAGATTCTTTACCAGCTGAGCCACCAAGGAAGCCCAAGAATACTGAAGTGGGTAGTCTATCTCTTCTCCAGGGGATCTTCCCGACTCAGGAATCGAACCGAGGTTTCCTGCATTGCAGGCGGATTCTTTCACCAGCTGAGCTACCAGGGAAGCCCTCATAATAGACAAACCACCACCCTAACAAGTTATTAAAATCCCCTTTTTGCGCAGCTGCTCTGGAACTCTGCTCGCCCATCCATCCCTGTAGTTCAAGCACCATAGGGGGTTAACAGCTATCTATAACAGCTGTCTATAGACATAATATAATAGCTGATCTATAACAACTGTCTATAGATCAGCATCTCAAGGGAGCCTTCTTGCTGAATCCAGGACCAAAGGGGGGGGGATATATATCTATATATCTATATATATATATATATATCTGGCTACAATAGTGCCCCCTGTCCCCAAGAAGCAAACGAAACAGCTAAGGGACTAGCTGTTAAAAAGTATTAAAAAGCCATTAAAAAGAAAGAAATAAGGCCATTTGCAGCAACATGGATGGACCTAGAGATTGTCATATTGAGTGAAGTAAGTCAGACAGAGGAGGAGAAATATCGTATGACATCCCTTACGTGTGGAATCTAAAAAGAAATGTGATACAAATGAACTTACTTTCAAAATAGGAAGAGACAGACTTAGAGAACAAACTTATGGTTATCAGGAGGAGGCGGAGGGAAGGATGGGGGAAGGAATAGTTAGGGAGTTTGGGATGGACATGTGCACACTGCTACATTTACAATGGATAACTGGGGGCTTCCATGGTGGCTCAGTGGTAAAGAATCTGCCTGTCAATGCAGGAGACACAGGTTTGATTCTGGGTATGGGAAGATCCCACATGCCGGGGAGCAACTAGCCTGTGTGCCACAACTTTGGAACCCCACTCACCTAGAGCCCAAGCTCCATGATATTCTCCAAAATGAGAAGCCCAAACACTGCACCAAAGAGTAGCCCCCTTTCTCTGCAACTAGAGAAAAGTCCATGCAGAAATGAAGACCCAGCACAGACAAAAAATAAATAAATAAAAAATTTGAAAAATGCACTTCACTTTAAAATAAATAAATAAATGCATAAAAATGGATAACCAACAAGGACCTACTGTAGAGCACATGGAACTCTGCTCAGTGTTATGTGGCAGCCTGGATGCGAGGGAAGTTTGAGGGGGAATGGATACATTGCATATGTATGGCTGAGCACCTTCACAGTTCACCTGACACTATTACAACATTGTTAATCAGCTATACCCCAGTACACAACAAAAGTTTAAGAAATAAAATAAAATGTAAACAAACAAACAAAAAAAACAATAGTTGAGGGAAAGTGGTGCTAGTGGGTGAAACGTCTTTGATAAACAGAACTGTCCCTGAAGAAACAGAGGCCCCCGTCCTCTCCTGTACCCTAGTGATCACCCAAGGCTTTCATCTGAATTGGCTTCTCTAAGGCCAACCAGGATTCTATCAAGCAATGACAACAGTAACAACTGATACAGAGCTCTTACATTCTATCTTTGCAGAACAGATGGAATCATTATTGTTGCTGCTGTTGCTGTTGTTCAGTCACCCAGTCGTGTCTGACTCTTTGCGACCTCATGGACTACAACACACCAGGTCTCCCTCTCTGTCCCTCACCATCTCCTGAAGTTTGCACAAGTTCATGTTCATTGCATTGGTGATGCTGTCCAGCCATCTCATCCTCTGACATCCTCTTCTCCTTCTGCCCTCAATCATTCCCACCATCAGGGACTTTTCCAATGAGTTGTCTGTTTAAATCAGATGACCAAAATACTGGAGTTTCAGCTTCAGCATCAGTCCTTCCAGTGAATATTCAGGTTGATTTCCTTTAAGATTGACTGGTTTGATCTCCTTGCTGTCCAAGGGACTTTCAGGAGTCTTCTCCAGCACCACAGTTCGAAGGCATCAATTCTTTGGCATTCTGCCTTCCTTACAGTCCAGCTCTCACAATTGTACGTGACCACTGGGAAGACCATAGCCTTGACCCCTTCATGGATCACTGCCTTGTCATGGTGAAGGGGCTTGTGTAACTCAATAAAGGTATGACCCATGCCGTGCAGGGCCACCCAAGACAGATGGGTCATAGCAGAGTTCTGATAAAAACATGATCCACTGGAGGAGGGAACAGCAAACCACCCCAGTATGCTTGCCTTGAGAACCTCATGAACTGTATAAAAGGAATCATTTATTATCATCCACTATACAAATGAAGAAACTGAGGCTCAGAGAGAGTTAAGCAAATCACAGATGGCCCTGCACTCACAAGTAACCCAGTAGGACTCTTTCTCCTATGCCACCCTCCCTTCCCAGAGCTGCCATCTTTATTATAAAGCCAAATTGAATCTTTACCTGGGTCTCCAATCCTAGAAGCCAGTCTGAGGGTCTGCTAAGGGCCAAGTATTATTTAATGGATTCACAGTCTTACTTCCCAGGGGCAAATATTTCCTGGAGCAAGCAGCCAAGTTATTTTTGCCTGGTCCCTATATTGTTAATCACAGAGACAGGAAAGTGTGTTGGTTTCTCACTCTTCACTGCAATCTCAGGTCTATTCTGGCTCAGTGGTGGCGTAACATCCCTAGGAACCAGGAGCTCCCAGCTGTCTTCTCCATGGGAGGGAGGATCCCGCAGGCTGTCTTCTGGACCACTTGCTTCAATACTTTCCTCAGTCATTAAAAAGTTTTTCCTTTTTTCAAAGTAATATATGCAAATAATTTTTTTTAAAGAAAAAAGTTTACAGAGGAGGATCCCCAAGTTTAGGAAACCAGAATCTTTTCTGTTGGGCAGTCAGCCTGCCTGACCTTGGTCCCAAAGGGATATGTTATCTTTATAATACCAGTGTCTCGCTGATCCCGTTTATGATGCCAATTGTTTTGCTGTATCTCACTGTGCGCACTTTGCTGAACCCATGGTAGACAAAGAATGAGCTAGGAGGCTGGAAGAGGAGCCTAGGAACTGCTGCTGCCGCTGCTGCTAAGTCGCTTCAGTCGTGTCCGACTCTGTGCGACCCCATAGACGGCAGCCCACCAGGCTCCGCCGTCCCTGGGATTCTCCAGGCAAGAATACTGGAGTGGGTTGCCATTTCCTTCTCCAGTGCATGAAAGGGAAAAGTGAAAGTGAAGTCGCTCAGTCGTGTCCGACTCTTAGCGACCCCATGGACTGTGGCCTACGACCCCATGGACTGTGGCCTACCAGGCTCCTCCATCCATGGGATTTTCCAGGCAAGAGTACTGGAGTGGGGTGCCATTGCAGACGTCTTTATTCTCTCCTGGCTGGCACAGCAGGCGTAGCAGCAAATATAACATAACACAACATAAAAAAAATAAATAAATAACACAACATAACTGCATACAACCCTCCAGGGCTTTTCCAGGTGAAGCTTATACAGGCATACCACACAAAGTAGCCTGCAACTAAGCAAATACCTCATAAGGCTCATGCACAGTGCTATCAGTAATCTCAGCTGTTATATAACTGGGCAAAGTCATTGCTTACAGAACATGGGACAAGAGGGCGTGAGAGTGCGGGGCAAGAGAGCCTGCCTGGAGCCATCCTGTTAATTTCCCCACAACTGAACAATAAAGAAAACCTGCCCTTTGGAATTCCTTGGCAGTTTGGTGGTTAGGACTTGGTACTTTCACTGCCAGTGCCCAGGTTCAGTCCCTGGTCAAGGAACTATGTTCCCACAAGCCAAGTAGCATGGCCAAAAAAGAAAAAAAGAAATCTGCCCTGTGCTCTGAAGAGAGACACTATCTCTAACTTCAAAGTTGTTCACTATACAAATATTCTTGAACAAGTTCAAAGACAGCCAATGCCTATGCTCCACTAACTGCACATAAGATGCCCACAAAGAATTATCTACCAACAATTAAAAAGGCCTACTAACAGATCATAGAGAAAGTTAGGGAATTCCAGAAAAACATCTACCTCTGTCTCATTGACTTCGCCAAAGCCTTAGAGTGTGTGGATCACAATATACTGTGGAAAGCTCTTAAAGAGATGGGACTACCAAACCATCTTACCTGTTTCCTGAGGAACCTGGAACAACAGTTAGAACCTTGTATGGAACAACTGATTGGTTCCAGATTGAGAAAGGAGTAAAGGGTCTGTCTGCTGTCACCTTGTTTTTTAATTTATATGCTGAGCACATCATGAGAAATGCCGGGTTGGATGAGTTACAAGATGGAATCAAGCTAGGTGGGAGAAACATCAACAACCTCTGATATTCCGATGATACCACACTAATGGCAGAAAACGAAGAGGAACTAAAGAGCCTCTTGATGAGGGTGAAGAGGAACTAAAGAGTCTCTTGATGAGAGTGAAAAAGCTGGCTTAAACCTAAATATTAAAAAAATTAAAATCATGGCATCCAACCCCATTACTTCATGGCAAATAGAGGGGGAGAAGGTGGAAGTAGTGACAGATTTCCTCTTCTTGGGCTCTAAAATCACTGTAGATGGTGACTGCAGCCATGAAATCAGAAGACGTTTGCTTCTTGGCAGGAAAGCTATGACAAACTTAGACAGTGTGTTGAAAAGCAGAGACATTACTCTGCCGACAAAGGTCAAGGCTATGGTCTTCCCAGTGGTCACTTACAATTGTGAGAGCTGGACTGTAAAAAAGGCGGAGAACCGAAAAATTGATGCTTCTGAACTGTGGTGCTGGAGAAGACTCTTGAAAGTCCCTTGGACAGCATGGAGATCAAATCAGTCAATCCTGAATACTCATTGGAAGGACTGATGTTGAAGCTGAAGCTCCAGCATTGTGGTCATCTGATGTGAACAGCTGACTCATTAGAAAAGTCCCTGATGCTGGGAAAGATTGAGGGCAGAAGGAGAAGAGGGCATCAGAGAATGAGATGGCTGGATGGCATCACATGTACATGAACATGTACTTGGGCAAACTTCAGGAAATGGTGAGGGACAGAGAGGGAGGCCTGGCATGCTGCAGTCCAGGAGGTTGCAAAGAGTCGGACATGACTGGGTGACTGAACAACAACGCCAACTAACAGATAAAGCTACAACAGTAAAAGAATCCCAATGTGGCAGGATAGAAAGTTCTCATACTCTGTTTGCCCCCATGAACCCCAGGACCAGGTACCAGACAGCTAGAGGCAGCCTCTACACCCCAGAGCCCAGGGAAATGATACAAAGCAGACCATCCTATACTTGCCTAGCCGATTTCCTACTTCCCATGAAAAAAAGGCTCTTGTCTACCTTTTCCCCTCATCCTGCCTCTTGGCCAACCCTGGGGCCTTTCTGTGTGGCCCTGTGTGGCATGGCATGTCCTCCTCCTCTTTGGAACTGTGAGTAACAAACTATCTTTTCAATGTCAGTTGTCTCCTGATCTGTTGGCCTCACCATACCTCAATAATAATAAAACCTACATTTTTACATTTTATCTCTTACTATCTGATTGGAAAAATTACAAAACTTGACAACACTGTGGGTGTTGCTCTCACACGTGGCTGGTAGGAATGCAAAATGGTTAAACATTCATGGAGGGAAATATAGTAATAGCTAACAAAAAGTTTGTGTTTACTTTTGACCCACGAATCCCGCATCTAGGAATTTACCCAGAATATGTATCTCCAATAATAAAAAATACATGGATACAATATAACTAATTACATCACTGTTTGTTTGTAATTGCAAAGTATTGGAAACATACTGAATACCTGTACATAAAAAATTTGGAGAATAAACTATAGAATCCCCACACTATAGAGGGTAGGGGGAAGGTGAGAAAGATATCTATGAACTGATATGGAATGATATCTAGATATATTGTTTAGTGGGGAAAAAAAGCAAAATATAAAAGAATTTTTATGCCACTTTTTCTCTAAGAAAGGAATAATAAGGAAATACACAGGTATCTGTTTGATTTTTCAAAAAGAAGCACTGGAAGTCAGAAACTGAGGATACAATTTCCTGAAGGGGACAGAGGAGCACACAGGGAAGGCGTGGAAATGTTGAGTGACTCAACTCTTAATTTTTGAATAGTTTTGACTCTTCAGTTCAGTTCAGTCGCTCAGTCATGTCCGACTCCTTGCGACCCCATGAATTGCAGTACTCAAAATATATATATAAATAAGGATTGGGAAGAATCCTAAAATGTAAACACAATCAACCTGACTGTATTTCAAATAAGCAATTCTGGAACTACTTTGTCTGTGTATTGTCAGACTGAGCAAATGAGTAAATATATTAAAGATGTTAGGAGCCAGATTTCCCACAGTTGGAAAAGAACTACAAAATGGAATTGGAGAAAGCTAGGGAAAATTCTTTTGTTTTTAAATGGAACCAGAAGTATCAATATGAACTTGTTGTATTTAATATATTAAAATACACACAAAAAATAGGTACAGACATATGTGTGTATGTGTGTCCCTAGTTTTGCACTAAAAGGACCCAGAAACATTCTTCTTGGCATTCACATAGGAATGAGTATACTGTTCCCCACTGAACAGAATGTGGCTCCTTGGAGAAATGATGGAATCCAGGGCTGAGACAGGGAAAGTACAAGTTGATGTGCCAAGAAGTAAGAAAGTGCTCATAAAGTGACAGATATGGGAAAGGATTACAGGATATAGGAAATAGCTGTAAGTAGATACTGTAACACAGTTGGGATAATCTGAGCACCAACATAAATAATGGGAATAATGGATTATAACTCTGAATAAAACAAGAATCCATGAGCCCACACAGATAATACATGAGTTAAGGAGAAGGAATGTGCTTTCTTATAGTAGAAAAGAAATTAATGTAGAAAGGAAAATGGAACCAGAGTATCACCATTTTGCAATCATCACAGTAACCACTGATTCAAGTAAAACCTTCAGTAGATTCTGGAAACTAGAGTGAAGGAAGGAATAGGATATTTGAAGAAGGAATAGGATATCTGTATGGTTTCACAGTACCTCCTCATAAGTTACATCTTAATTAAGAAAGGGAAAAAAGACGTACTTTACAATAGAGAAACCTGGCAGACAATTCTTTTCACAGGTGATTAAAGTCACCATCCCTAAGATGGGACAAACCAAGATGTGCCTCCCATTATTATGTGCTAAGAAAGCCATACCACTTCTGTGCTATCCCAACCAAAGCACATAATCTGATCCTAATCACAACAAAACACTGGACAAACCCAAGTGAGGGACAAGCCACAAAATCACTTGCTTGGACTTTTCAAAAATGTCAATATTAGGAAAAACAAAGAAAGGCTGAAGCACTTTCTAGATTAAAGAAATGTATGAGACATGAAAATTAAACACGATGCATTATTCTGAATGGGATCCTGGGCCAGGGAAAAACGTTAAAAATGATACTGTTGGGTTAATTGAAAAATTTGAGTATGGACTATGGTTTAGCTAAGAGCGTTATATCAAAGTTAGATTCCCTGATTTTGATCCTGGTATCTTGGATATATAAGAGAATACCTTTGATACCCGATGCAAAGAGCGGACTCATTGGAAAAGACCCTGATACTGGGAAAGATTGAGGGCAGGAGAAGAAGGGGACGGCAGAGGATGAGATGGTTGGATGGCATCACCGACTCATTGGACATGGATTTGGGTGGACTCTGGGAGTTGGTGATGGACAGGGAGGCCTGGTGTGCTGTGGTTCATGGGGTCTCAAAGAGTCAGAAACGACTGAGCGACTGACTGAACTGAACTGACTTTTGATATTAGGAAATACAGCCTGAAGTCTTTAGGGATAAAGGAGCATGTCTACAACATACTTTCAAATTTCAGGGGGAAAATGTGTGTGTGTATTATACACATACACATGCATATATATACCAAGGAAGAGAGAGAATTAAAGCAAATATGGCAAATTGTTAATCATTGGTAAAGGGTATATATTCTTGCAACTTTTATGTAAATTTAAAACTATACCAAAATTAAAAGCTATCCCCCACCCCCCCACAAAAGCTAATATTTAAATAGAAAGGTCCCTTAACTGCCCAACATAATGAATGAAAAAAGACTCACACCCAGGCCTGTGTGGCTGCCTCCAAACAAACATTTCGCTCTTGCTTGCTAATGGGTTCTGATTTTTAACATCAGACTTTTTACTCTAGAGCATGTATTTATTTTATTTAAAGAATAAAAATATAAGGGAGTTCCCCGGTGACCTAGTGGCTAGGGTTCTGGACTTTCACTACCACAGCCTGGGGTTCAATCCCTGGACTGGGAACTGAGATCGTGCAATCGCACAGTGCAATCAATAAATAAAGAAAAAAGAGGGTTTCCCAAAACAACAAGAAAGAGTATTGTTGAGAGAATGCATGAATGAGTGAACCAGTGAATGGGGAGTGGGTGAGTGTATGGACAGAGCAAGCAAGTGACATGGGGACGTTGGGGATGCAAGAGGCTCCCCCTCAAAGCACAAGCCCTTTTTATCCCATCTCTCTGCCTTCACAGCCCCATCCACTCAGGTGAGGGGTGCAGGGTGTGTCTGTTTAAGGGTGACACACCCTGGCAGCGGGGCTGGCCAAAGTGCGTTTTCTTCCCCTCCCTCAGGAGGTCAAGCCAGGTGAATCCCTGCCGCTTCCTTCTCTCTGCCCAGGGCGGGGCCTCCTGCATTCTTGGCAGAAGGGCACCAGGCATGCTGAGGAGACAGCATCAGGCTGGCAACCAGGTGACCCAGATCTAGCCCCAGGCCTGTGCTCAGCTGCCCCTGTGACTATCAGGGAGCATTCATCTGCTTTGGGTCTCCATTTCCCCACTTGCACTTTAGGCAGTTTGGTCAAATCAGTGATTTTCAGCTTTTGGCCACACATTAAACTCAGCTAGGGGGCTTTTAAAATTTCAGGGCCCAGACTGCACCCTAGACAAATTAAGCAGGACTCACTGGAGGGTAGAACCCCAACACCCGCATCACACTTTGCAGGTGATTTCAATGCCCAGCTTGGTTTGAGAAACCTATGGGCGCTGATCTCCACGGTTGCCTCTAGCCTCATGATAATGAGCCCCACCTGAGGCCCCACTTCTGACACTGGAGTGTTCAATGAAATGGGAAGAGTCACCCCAAACATGTGAATTCCTACCTTCAGCCCTTTGAGACTGCAGCCCTGCCCAGGACTTTGCCCAGCCCCACCCACTCTTCATAAAACCTCCTGCTCCAGCCCCTGCCTTCACCATTTTGATGTTTGGAATCAAGGACTCAGGATCCTTGCCAAAGAGGAGTCTCCCCAGGTATGTGCCCAGGTGTTCTTGCTTTCTTGTCACGCACAGATGCTGAAGAAGGTGTGGGAGAAAGGGGAGAGAGAATTGGGGAGGAGAGGGAGTCTGTTCAATTCGAGATACTGTTTGAATTTTCTTATCGCTTGAGGTAGTAGCTACTAACCTTTCCCAAAGAGGGCTGTGCCTCCAAAGGCCTCCCCTCTCAGGGGCCCTTGGGTGGGCATTATTAGCCTGCACTGCTTCCCCATGGACACAGGCTGAGAGGAGAAAGCACTGAATTTCAGTCCCTTCCTTCAGTTGCAGCATCCTGGGCAAGTCACACGAAACACCCGAGCCTTAGTTTGCCTATCTGTACAACAGGCCGACCCTGCCCTATCTCACCGGCCAATGACAAGAACATATTGTTTCAAAGCAGACAGATGCACTGAGGCTTTAAAACATGACTTTTATTTGATTGGAAGCTCAGTATAAATGCTGGAGGGGCTGCTGATCTGACAGACTACAGAACTTACTCATGGCTGAACCCCAACTGGATGTGAAGAAGCCCTCAGGTGAGTCTTTAAATCCTGTTTCCAATATAGTTGTCAAGGATAGGGGAGGGGCCTGAGGAGGCATGGGGTGTCCTTCTCCAGTGTGTCCTCTGCCAGTGGTATAGTCAAGAGCAGTGCAAGTAGACCATGGGTCCTTTCAGAGGGAGGGCATCAATAGCTATAATTAATAATAGCAGCCAGCAAATACTGGTGCTCAGTACATGCTAGGAGTGGTTGTATTTTCTGTGCACTTTCTCATCCCTTCTTATAATCTTGTGAGGTAGAGATTATTAATCCCATTTTCCAGATCAGAAAACAAGCTCAGAAGGGTTAAGTGACTTGTCTAAGGTGTCACTGCTACTAAATAGCACAGGAAAAATTCAGATCCAAATCTGCCAGACTTCAAAGAGCATGCTTTCTGACCTCTAAGAGACCCTGTCCATCCACAGGTCCATCATGAAAATAAAATGCTTTTGCACATGGTCGGCCAAAGTGGGGGACATCTCATGCTGTGTGGAGTTAGTGAAGAGGTGGGAAGGGTATTGTTCCAGTTCAGGTGTCTGGGTCACTCAGTCTCCCAGACCAGCACAGAGCTCCCTCCACGGCTGAAGTGGAAGGGCACAGGGACATTATTTCTGTCCTGGGAGAGAGCTGCATCAGGCAAGACTATCTTATTTTGGGGGGAAGTATTTAGCAGTGTGGAAAAAGTACAGCTTAAGCCCCAAGTAGAACTGACTTCATGGGCCTGAGATCAGAGCAGTTGTGCAGGGTCCTACATGGAGACAGACCTCACTCTTGGGATTAAGTGCTCTGTGGTTGTTGGCTTGAAATTTTTTATAATTTTGAGTTTGTTTTGTAAGCAAAATCAGGACAATGGAGCACCTATTGAGAGACTGGGAGCTGTGGTTCAAATGTGTGATTCCCCTCTCTCAGCCCACCAGGCTTCAACCTCCACCAAAGTCCCTCACTCTGCTGTCACCTTTGCACCTGGCAGTGACTCAAGCAAAAGGTGGGCAAGGCAGGGCATGCTCTGAGGTCCACAGGGCAGGGAAGAGGCAGGGGCCCCAAGTCACCCCTATCCAGGTAACAGCATTCAGGTGGGGAGGCTGCAATTCCTTGGGTAGCCATTTTGCCCTGGGCCACATTTTCCCTGGTGTCTCGGACAGTAAAGAATCTGCCTGCATTGCAGAAGACCCAGGTTCAATCCCTGGGTCAGGAAGATACCCTGAAGGAAATGGCTACCCACTCCAGTATTCTTGCCTGGAGGATTATGGACAGATGCCAGGTGCCAGGCCTTTGGGATCGCAAAGGGCTACAGTCCATGGGATCGCAGAGAGTCAGACATGACTGAACGACTAACAATTTCTTTTCACTTTCCTCTTAACTAGGTCACATCCAGGTCCTGCCATTTCCTGGAGCAAACTCCAAGTTACTTTACCCTTCAGCCCCAATTTTCTTGTCTGAAAATGGGAATAATACCTACATCCCATGGGATTATTGTGAGGCCAACGAGGTTTCTGTTGTGATTCTTTTTTCCAAAATGCAAGTCTGATTATGACAGTCTTCTCCTGAACACTGTCTAATGGCTTGATGCTGTTCTAGAATAAAGACCTTTCACTCCTACCAGCACTGTCCAATTAAAATATTACATAAGGCACTAGTGGTAAAGAACCCACCTACCAATGAAGGTTAGATGTAAGAGACACGGGTTCAATCCCTGTGTTGGGAAGATCCCCTGGAGGAGGGCATGGCAACCCACTTCAGTATTCTTGCCTGGAGAATACCAAGGACAGAGGAGCCTGGCGGGCTACAGTTCATAAAGTTGCACCGAGTCGGGCATGACTGAAGCAACTTAACACGCAAGCCACATAGGTAATTAAACTTTTTCTTGTAGCCACATTAAAAAGGCAGGTGTAATTAATTATAATATTTACTTCACCCAATAAATCAAAACTATGATTTCAACAAAAAATCAGTATTAAAAATTAAAAAGAATTTTACATTTTTTCCTGTCTTTGAAATCCAGTGTGTATTTCATACTTAGAGCATATCCCATTTCACATGACTAGCAACCACAGATTGGGTGGCAGAGGCTGGTAGATAATCCCACAATCCTGACACATTCAGCCATGTTGAATTGCTTTTCTTTCTAAAGAACCACTGCCTCGCTGCACTGGGCCTTCTGCTGTTCCCAGGCCCTGAAAAGTTCTTCTCTCTATACCCTCTGGATCTAGTTAAGCCTACTCAACCTTCAGATGTCAGGTCCCTTAGCCTTCAGGGAGATCTTTCTTGACCCCTTTCCAGGTTTTCACACTACTGTGTATCTCGATCTCACCAGGCCTACAACTGTAATATCACATTTACCTGAGGTCACCTGATTAATCTCTCTCTCCCCTGTTGTAAACACCAGCACAAAGGTCACTTTGGGTTTTTAACTGTTGTTTGAATCATTTCCCCAGGGATTAGCACAGCACAGAATAGCCTTGGGAAGATATTCTATGTAAAAGGCCTGGCACCTGGATGCTCTAATGTTCCCTCCTTTCCCTTCCCTCTGGCTGAGAAACTTCTCCTTATTAAAGGAACTCTCTTAACTGTATAACTCTGCTAAAGATCTGGAGACATAAAACTCTCAATGCCAAATATATTTAAGTAGAAACGAGTTAAGCACAGATTATAAATATTTCTTCTTCAGATTACATACCATTTAAAAATACTATCTCAGTTCCTTTTCATGATTTAAGCGGTAATTAAGGAAAATTCCTGTTCAAGTCTGAGTATAATTACTGCCCTTTTTGAGTTTTTTAGAGGAGCTGCAGTGCAGAAAGTGGCAATGGGGCTCGATTGTCCCTTAACTGGCAGAGTTGGCAGAGAGCTAAATGCTGAGCTGCTGCTGTTTCTCACCTCTCCTTCTCCAATTCTTTCTCAGGTGAATATAAACAAGGAGGCTCAAATCAACAGTTGCCAACTGACCCAGGTGATAATGCCAAACCTGATGACACCTGCCTAGGTGAGGATTCAACCCCTAGGTCATGTTGCAAAGCCAACTTCACCATTTGGCTTCATCAACTTCTTCCACCTTTAATCAAGACGGCTCCTTCTTATGACAATTAAGTTTTAAGACTTAAGACTCACCCAATGCCACTGTCTCCAAGTGAAAAGTGAAAGAAAGTCGCTCAGTCATGGCCAACTCTTTGTGACCCCATGGACTACAGAGTCCGTGTAATTCTCCAGGCCAGAATATGGGAGTGGGTAGCCATTCCCTTCTCCAGAGGGTCTTCCCAACCCAGGGGTTGAACCCAGGTCTCCCACTTTGCAGGTGAATTCTTTACAAGCTGAGCCATCAGGGAAACCCAAACATATCTCCAAAGATGGTAGAATAATCCTGTTTATCCACCTTTCACCTTGGAAGTCCCAGGGCATAGAACAGGAATCAACAGGATGATCTGCACCTTTAAGAATATAGAGCCCCAGGGCTACACATTTTCTTGAAACTTTTCAAACAGCCAACAAAGCACACCCAACACAGATGTATTGCCAAGGGTACCGCATGTCACACATTGGGTTTTTTAGATTCTGGCTTCACACTGCCTTTTGGTGCATATAATGGGGCATACACCTGAGCTTGCCCAACATTCCTATCAAAGCCTCAGATAATTAAAAGTTTATATATGCCTTTTATTATTTTATTATTATTCAGTTCTTTGCTATAATTGATGTTTAAAATGGGTATTTTGTCTCTTTTACAAAAAAATTTGCGGGTGATCCAGAGCTGGTACTTAAAGTCAGAATTCAGAGCCACAAAGAAAATGACTTCATTGAAGTTGAACTGGATAGACAAGAGCTGAGTTACCAAAATCTACTAAAAGTAAGCTGCTGTGAACTGGGGATTAACCCAGAGCAAGTAGAGAAGATCAGAAAGCTACCAAACACATTGCTCAGAAAGGTAGGGTGTTTACAAGTTTCTAAATAGAGACTGGGCTCTAGGTGGGTAAAATTATGTTCAGTGAAGCCAATCACTAGCTTTTGTATTACTAACATGAAAACAGATCCAAGACACTGGACATTTTAGCTGCAAGATAGCCAAACATGGTAGCTAGGTTATTTTCAATCTGGTGCTTTTACAGATTTGCATACCTTTAATGTACTCTTTTAAATTGTCTGAATTACAACTGAACCAAACTTAAAACCTTAGCTCAGGATGTATGGCCAGCCTCCAATCTCCACAAAACTGACTGGTCCCAGGGACAGAAAATACAAAGCCACTCTTACCTGCTTAGCAAAGTCAAGCCTTTGCAATTTCAGGAAACAAAATTGGGGGCATTTTAATGTACTTTTCTGATTCAAAAACAAATCTCATTTTTTAACTTGAGGAAAATTCTCATTTCTTTGGGCATTTTTTTTAAAGCAACTTTCAAAATGCCTTTTAGCAATTCTTATTAGTGCTGTGGCTAACAATATATTCTTTGTAAACTAAAACTGGTGGGATGATCATACTTTCAGATATTTATGTATTTTTTTAATGCCCTGGACTAAATTCTTTTTTAAATTGAGACTTTATTCCCCTTGGAAATCAGCAACAAGGTTTGAAACACACAAAAACAAAAACAGAAAAGGAAAACAATTCTCAACTGCTGACTTAGTTTACCATGGATGGAAAGAAAACAATGCTGGGACAATCTTATTAAGCCTTTTCATCGTAACTTTACACGTATTTATGAACCCTTATGTAACTTCTTTTTCATATTAAGGACAAAGACGTTCTGAGACTACAGGATTTTCAGGAAGTAGAACTCATTTTAATGAAAAACGGAAGCTCTGAACTGACAGAACATACACCATCTCTGTTAGAGAAGCCCTGCTACAACAGCAATGCTGCAAAAATGACGTATTAAATTACAGACATGAAAAAATTGGAATCAATATTTTGTAAATAATAAAGTCTGGATGCATCTAACAGTTTGCTAACTTCGTGTGTGTACTTATTTCCTTGTTTTGCAACTTCTCTAGGCTTGGGAATCGAGTACGTTCAAAGTACTTTGACAAATATTTCTTAAAAAATTTAAGTATGATACTTATCAGCACAAGTTTAGTTTGTAAAGTTGTACCCCAATCCTCATCAGGCACAGGTATGCACTCCTGAGACTCAGGACAAATGGCCAGGCTCTGTTCACAACAACTCCATTAAGGGCAGGGTGAGCTAATTGGAGCTGGGAAAGCCAGGACACACTTGACACTCTGGTTTGAAGAGCCTAGCTTCTAAAACCATCTCTTACCATCATTTCCTTTTTACAACTTTTAAATCTACAAAATGGTTAGAGGGTAACAGGCAGGAAGGCTAGGGGTCCCCAAACATCAGACGTTTTTTTCTCTCTTAAGCGACAGCAGGAAACAAGTGTCAGATGTAATTTTTTCCCTTCCCTATACAAAATTAAAAGGTTTCTTTAAAAATTCTATGTTGTCATGACACCTGGTTCCACCTGAACTTTTCTCAAACCTTGAGCTAACCAATGTGTTTTTCTTATGGAAATATTTTCTTAAGCTATGTTAGTGAACTATATATTTACCTTAGACTCTTTCTTCAAGTCGGTTCCACCTAAGACTCAGAACCGATAATGGTTCAACAAACCAGCCATGTTTTACACATGGAAATGTTCTTAAGCTATGTCAATAAAACTATGTATTTGTTCAGAAACCTGCCTCTCTTCAAGATTAATGTCAATTGTTTTATGGCACAGGATGACTCCCCTTGTACCAAAGCTATTTCAAAATGCACGTTATGGGTGAGGGGTCTGGTGCCACTTTCTGAATTTTGAGACATTTCCTTTCTCTAATTAGTAGCTTATAGAATTTCTTGCTAAAAACTAGCAAGAGGGCACTCTTTCTGCCCCTTTCTAATGCCTGTGTCAGAAGTTTTCTTTTATACTTAATGAAACTTTATTACACAGAAGCTCTGAGCGATCAAGCCTTGTCACTGGCACAGAGGCCAAGAATCCTGGCATTGTACACGGCTCATACCAACAACCTTTAAATGGCAGGACTTATATATCTTGAGTAACCACTTTTTAACCTAACAAATTGCAGAAAAGCCAAGGCACAGCATACAGCATTGAATTTGCACTCCTGCCTGACTCCATTTACCAACTTTCATTAAGACACACTTTTTTTTTACACACCAGTGTGAAGTCATCTCTAACCCTTATGGAACTGAGGAAAAAGTACCAGAGACCTCCTGGGCAAGCACAATGTCTTAATCTCCTCCAGCACATGAAATAACCCATCCCTCTCTCATCTCCAAATCCTCAACAGCTCACTTCTGATCAAGGGTGAAGGGACACTAAGGCATTGCATCAACACTTACCTCACCCACTGCCAAAAAAAAAAAAAGGAAAATGTTCTGAATAGTGCAAGTGAAATGAGTACCATTTAGTCATGAAATGAGTATGAAACCTAAATCTGCAGTTTAATTAGTGTCCACGGGGTTTTGGTTAGGAGAACCTCAGCACCAAATATAAGTCTGGCATCCAAGTCACACTTTTAAGATAGCATGCCCCGTAATGAAAGCCAATGCCACCGAGAGCTCAGTGTTCCATTGCCAGGGCTGTGACAGGGGATAACAAGGGGTCAATCCTCAAGTGTTTTGTCCGTTATTTTCAATTTGTCTTAAAGAAGGTAAATTTAGGCATGGGCTGAGGGTTGGTTAATGGCCCCAAATCACTGTGGAAAAGCGAGATTTTAGGTTGCTTTTAAGTGAACATGGTAGAAATAAATTTATTTGAAAACAGTGCTGTTGGAAAGCTTACAACAGAAACTGCACAGGTGTCACCTAGTGAAGTACAACAAGATCAATAAGGACAGTAATTACAAGGTTGATAAAATATACATACCCATTTCAAGTTAATACAACCTGCATCAGATGTATTTTCTAGAACCAACAGTTTTAAAGCTGAAGATTAATAAATATCTGAAGCATCAAGAGTAATTTTAATTAAAAAAAACAATTCTTTTTCGCCACACTACCCGGGACAGGGGCTCGTAGCTTCCTCACCACCAGGGATCAAACTCACCCCTGCAGTGGAAGCAGAGTCTTACTGACCAAACTGGGAGGGAAGTCCCAAGAATAATTTTTATTATGTATTTCATGCACAGATTGTAAAAACTTAATTTCTGGGTGACGTACAATTCCACTGCAAGATTATGTCATTTTCAAGTCATTGAAACAAATCAGTTACCAGAATGCTATCCTAAAAAGATTTCCAGAACATATTTAGGAATAGTCTAGAATGCTTATGGTTCATTTATAATGAAGTGATTTGGGGTATATATTTGGAAATGTACAAGGGCCACTGGTAACTGATTTATGGCCTTTTAGCTACATGAATTTTATGTACCTGCAGGTGCCTTTCAAATTTCAACCACTTCCCCTTTACAGAGCAAACATTTAAACACTTCATGTAAGTACACTTATTAAAACAAGGACCAAGAGTAGCCCCTCTGAGGTGACAATGTAACTTGAACAAAGGGAAGGATGTGCTGACCATGGGTCAGGAAAATGGCAGTTTTCCTCCCTAGATTGGTATAAATCTGAGAGAAAAAGCTTCCCTGGAAGCTGCTTATACAGAAGCAGAATCAGTTTCCTGGCAGACACCCAAATGAAAATTACTTCAAGATAAAAATAATGTATCACAAAGAAAACATACATGGAGGCCCTGTTTCTAGCTTTTGAAGACTACAATTAAGACCCTAAGCCTGGAACTCAAGAAACAATACACTTTAAACCTGCTATCACTTTAATTCCATGAAATACACTGTTTATGTATCTATTTTACTACTTACTACCTACATCAAGACCTTTTCCCATTTTTTAAAATTTAAATTTTATTAAGAAATATACATACAAAAGCACATACACATACAGTTTAAAAAAGAAACCACCCACCCAGCTTCAACAATCACCAGTTCTTCTGAAGGATCCTTCTTGTCCTTCATGATCTCCCTCCAATACACTGAATTGTGTTAAATGATTTCCTTGCTTTCCATTTACCATATATTTACAGACTGGTTTTGACTTTCACAGAAAAGGAATTGGATTATTCTTCCGCAACTTGCTTTTTTGACCAGAGACTCATCCATGTTCACATGTGTAGCTGTAGTTCAGTCTGACTTCTTGGAATTCCACTATAGGAATATACCACAATATTTGTCCCCTGGTCTGTTGGACATGTCAAGTCTTTCCAGTTTGTTTTTGCTTCCTTTCTTCCTATTACAAATGATGCCGTTATGACTTTTTTACATCCATCCCCTGGCACATGCATAAATGTTTCTCTAGGGTATGTAGGGATGGAACAGCCATAAGTTACAGCACAGTTGTGCCAACTTTTTCTGAAGCTGTTGTTCCTAATCATTTTTAAAGCTGATGACAACTGATCTATTTGGGATGGCCAAGGGGAAGAAACAGATCAACTATGAAATTCTCAAACTGCATTTTTAAATTAGGAAATTAAAAAATCTAATACAATGAAAAATACATTTACTTCTTTTACTGAAACGGACTCTTGAAACTCTTTTTTAACTTAAAATTGCTATCTCCTATGTCTCAAATGTTTCTAAATACACTGAGTGAAAACAGCAAGATTCAGAAAATATGCTGTACTATGATATATTTTAAAAGATTCATACATATAAATGATTACATCTCCCACCACCTACCTCCCCACAAAAACCACTTGGAAAAATAATTCTTAACACTAGTAGCTCCCAGACAGGAAGAGCAGGAGCAGAAGAGACATATCACAAAACATTTGTTTTTCCAAACCATACACAAATGTAACAAGTGTCATACAAAATTCTTAAAAAGCAGTCACCTGGGGATTTTTTCATAAACTAAAAATCAGTCCAAACTCAAACCTGAAAACCAACCCTGCAGGAAGTCCCACCCCACAGAAAATATACACAAGTTCAAGTATTTTTCATTTTATGCACATTTAAAAAATACTCACACAGCTCATCTACAACACATTTTTGAAAGCACAGAACAGACACAGTTAAAAACACTTCCACCCTCAATTGTTCAGTTTTAACATCTCTAAAAATTTTTCATCAAGTGACTGAACTCAACCCACGTGGTCAAAGTGTTCTCACACCTCAGAAATATGGCTGTGACACTACACTGAAGAAACCAGACAGATCACCTGCAGGTAAGTAATGTTATAGAAGGAAAGAAGGTGTCTCTAGTCTGGGTAACATGATTAGCTCAAGAAGGCAAGAAAGATGTTTTAATCCAACTTGAAAAATTATTGTATTATGACCTGTTTGAAGAAAAGATGTCTTTAAAAGGGTGAAGACAAGTGTCACTACCCTGCAAAAAGGAGGATGCCGGAACAGCAGGCTCAATTACCAGGCTCCCACCAGACCAGTATGAACTCAAGTTTATCCAATTTATTTAAATTAATAAATTTTAAGTCTTAGTGATACATGCAGAAACATTTGTAAATTAAGTATGTCTGAGACTTGCCTGAAAAAAAACAGGGACATGGAACACACACACAGAGTAAGAATGGTCACTGAATCATTGGTGATGAACTTTAATCAATGTTAACTACACTGTCCTAACTTTTGCGTCTTAAATTTTCCAAAATAAAGTTTTAAAAACTGATTGCTGCTTGCAGTCTTACCAAGTTATCTTCTAGTTAGTAAAAATCGGCTCCCCCTAAAGGCTTTTCAAAGAGAAATACACATGAAGCAACTGTCAATTTGGTCTGCACCAGAGAAATGTGTATTTCTCAATGTAAATAAGCACATGACCACTACTTGGGATTCTTATGAATTTGGTTAGTAAGAATAATTTCCTTGAGCCTAATTAATTTTGGGTGTTAGATGTGACCCAATTTCCAGATCTCCACAACCAAGGCCAGACCTTTAGTCATAGACCCCTCAAGCGACCAGGCCTCCCCCTCAAATTTCATATTAACTTCATTAGTGATCCATACAGATGAAGATGACGACTTCATAAACTCATTTACTGTACTTCATTAAAATAACGGAGAAGGCAATGGCACTCCACTCCAGTACTCTTGCCTGGAAAATCCCATGGACAGAGGAGCCTGGTAGGCTGCAGTCCATGGGGTCGCTCAGAGTCAGACACGACTGAGCAACTTCACTTTCACTTTTCACTTTCATGCATTGGAGAAGGAAATGGCAACCCACTCCAGTGTTCTTGCCTGGAGAATCCCAGGGACGGGGGTGCCTGGTGGGCTGCCGCCTATGGGGTTGCACAGAGTCGGACATGACTGAAGCGACTTAGCAGCAGCAGTAGCAGTAGCAGCATTAAAATAAATTAGCGAATGATTCTACATGAGGCAGAAGAGAACAAACCTGGCATTTTAATACCTGATTTAACACCTTAATGACTAAGTATCTTAGTACTTAAATAAATTTCTTCTGTTTTCTGTTTTTCTTAATATTCAGTAATAGAAACTGGTAAACTATCACTTTATGACCTTTATTCTACAACCGTATCTTGTCAAACTACACAAAGCAGTGCTTGGGAGGTGGTTAACTTTGTTAGACTGTTTCCCATCTTACACTAATTCTCACAAATTCAGAGATAACCCATCTATCTCCATCTAGGTAAGCCAGGAGTGCTGTCCCCACCGGAGAAGGCAATGGCACCCCACTCCAGTACTTTTGCCTGGAAAATCCCATGGACGGAGGAGCCTGGTAGGCTACAGTCCATGGGGTCGCTAAGAGTCAGACACGACTGAGCGACTTCACTTTCACTTTTCACTTTCATGCATTGGAGAAGGAAACCGCAACCCACTCCAGTGTTCTTGCCTGGAGAATCCCAGGGACGGGGGAGCCCAGTGGGCTGCCGTCTATGGGGTCGCACAGAGTCGGACACGACGGAAGCGACTTAGCACCAGCAGCAGAAGCAGCTGTCCCAACAGCATTATTTCAAACAAAGCCTCTGAAGCGTCATTATTTTCCAAAGCTTGGTGGAGGATACTTTAGTAAATTCTGTAGCCTATTATTATGCCTATTAGAACAACTACAGTGGCATAGTGTGAGGCAGTGGACCATGAGGTGGAGACCTAGATTCCATGTGCTAGTTTATCCATCAACATGAAGTCATAAGACATCAGGTAAGTCATTTAATGCACCAACTCAAGTTTCTCTACCTATAAACTGATAGCAATATTTGAAAATTATAAACCACGAAGAACTCTGATTTATATGAACTATGACACATGCAACTAGAGCTAATAATACTTTTATACAATCAACAAGCTGGCTATAGATAGAAATGTGCTGCCAAATTTGCCGTACATGACCCCCCCACACACTCCCATTACCTTAAGCATTTTAAAAAAATCCTTGTTTGATGTGATACACTCCATACACAGAAATAAATATATTTATAATAAGACCAGGTTAAAAAAATCTTGATACAGGATTTCTAAGACAAAAAACAGCTCAAAGTGTCTGAACACTTTTCTACATCATTATTTCACAGCTAGAGGATGATAGTGTTTGTCAGAAGGATATTTTGAATTTTCTACTACTAAAGAAATCTCTCAGGGATGTAAAAATATATTCTAGTGTATTGTGTATCTTCGTTATTAAAAGCAAAATCCAAATATATTCATAACTACTAAAAATTGAAGCACCATTATTTGAAACATTTAAACTGTGGAAATTCTATAAAAATTAGTCTTACACAGAACAAATCAGATAAAACTGTACACCAAGATCTCTAGTGACAGTGTATCTCATTATTTAAAACAAGGGACTAGTTCAGAGTCAATAACTTTATTAAAAAAAGATTAATACTAAAACTTTTCAATGACAAAGAGACAAATCTGTAACAGAAAGTCGGAGATACTTTATTTTCACTTCTAAATCCAAAGGCTAGGTATAGGAGAGTTGTAAAAACGGAATCCCACTTAGTCTGATTCACACAAATATTAACGTTTAATCTCGTTTTCAAAGTCCCAAGAATGAAAACTTGCAATTAAACACTGAGCAAGCCACATGTTTAGGTAATATTTCTTAAAAAGTCTTAAAGAAAAAGATATGATACAGGACCTAAGTTTTCAGTGGCATATATATGCTATTAATACATGTTCTGAAATCTGATAGGTCACATCAGTTCTGAATTAATTTTTAATTAAAAAAAAACAAAAAACAAACTAACCGAGCTTTATACTTTTTCTATGCCACTATAGTTTTCTTTCACCTCATTTTAATGTCGATCTTCACTTTATGCCGTTTTCAGTTTTCTTCCAAAAATCTTCCAACAGTATTCCTACAAAGCAAAATTTGCGGAAAAATGATAATTAGACAACAT